>CM077668.1:100041810-110041810 GCA_039707655.1 Elymus sibiricus | reverse complement strand
TCATAGAAAAAAACTCAAGGACAAACGACGAAGGAAATTTGGATTCCCCTTCAAACTTGGTGATTTTCCTCTTGAAACCATGAAACTTCCTTTGTGATGGTTCAATTTATCAAAAGCGTGTATAACGACATTAGCCGAACCTTCTCAAAAAATTACCACAGCATGCTGAGGTTATACCATGGCACCATGCCAGGTATCATGTTTTTAGGCATGTTTTTCAAATTTCTAGAGTTGAAAAACCAATAAACGTCACGTTTGAGGTTGACTCTTGCCACACATGTCATTGAATTCTCGCCCCATTCATCATAAAAGGCAGGAAAATTTACTAAATACCACAAGCATGATTTTCCAAACCGTTTTTGTGCACATTTTCATGGACCGATTGTGCGAAATTGAATTATGTGCGTTAATGCCTGGAAAATGCACATAACGGCCCAAATAGAGTAAATTAGCCCAGAAAAGTGCCAAAATTGAACACGGTGCATTCAAGGGTGTATGTTCATCATAGAAAAAAACTCATGGACAAATGACGAAGGAAATTTGGATTCCCCTTCAAACTTGGTGATTTTCCTCTCGAAACAACGAAACTTCCTTTGTGATGGTTCGATTTATGAAGAGTGTGTATAACGACATTAGCCGAACCTTCTCAAAAAATTACCACATCATGCTGAGGTCATACCATGGCACCATGCTAGGTATCATGTTTTTTAGGCATGTTTTTCAAATTTCTAGAGTTGAAAAACCAATAAACGTCACGTTTGTGGTTGACTCTTGCCACACATGTCATTGAATTCTCTCCCCATTCTTCGTAAAAGGCAGGAAAATTTACTGAATAGCACAAGCATGATTTTCCAAACCGTTTTTGTGCACTTTTTCATGGATCGATTGTGCGAAATTGAATTATGTGCGTTAATGCCTAGAAAATCCACATAACGGCCCAAATATAGTAAATTAGCCCAGAAAAGTGCCAAAATTGAACACGGTGCATTCTAGGGTGTATGTTCATCATAGAAAAAGACTCAAGGACAAACGATGAAGGAAATTTGGATTCCCCTTCAAACTTGGTGATTTTCCTCTCGAAACACTGAAACTTCCTTTGTGATGGTTCGATTTATGAAGAGCGTGTATAACAACATTAGCCGAACCTTCTCAAAAAATTACCACAGCATGCTGAGGTCATACCATGGCACCATGCCAGGTATCATGTTTTTCAGGCATGTTTTTCAAATTTCTAGAGTTGAAAAACCAATAAACGTCACGTTTGTGGTTGACTCTTTCCACACATGTCATTGATTTCTCTCCCCATTCCTCGTAAATGGCAAAATTTACTAAATACCACAAGCATGATTTTCCAAACCGTTTTGTGCACTTTTTCATGGACCGATTGTGCGAAATTGAATTATGAGCATTAATGCCTAGAAGATGCACATAACGGCCCAAATATAGTAAATTATCCCGGAAAAGTGCCAAAATTGAACACGGTGCATTCTAGGGTGTATGTTCATCATAGAAAAAAAACTCAAGGAAAAACAAGGAAGGAAATTTGGATTCCCTTCCAATCTTGGTAACATCAATCACACACGGGTTGTGTTTATGTAACGTTGCCTCCGCAGTGCATTATTTTGGTGCAGAAAACCCTCACCAACACGTCAATAAAGAAAAGAAAACCTTCACCTCCTCCCCCTTCGTCCCCACTCCTCACTCGCACTGCACTCCTCCGCAACTCTGCATGTCAACTTATCTCACCGCGGCCACCCCTTAGCTCGACGGCTGTCGCCGGCGGGCTTCGGCCGTGCGCCAAACGTCACAGGATTTCGCCTCTGCCGCTTATCTGTACCGACTTGCGCAGACGTCGTTGTTGCACATTCTCGACAGGTCTGCCCAAATCTTTGATCTCGGCAGCGCCCCTCGCAGCCGGCTGCCGCCATCAAACGCCACCGCATTTTATTTCTTCCCCTCGTTGACGCCTATCGGCACCGACTTTCTCGACTCTGGTCGATTGGTGTCTTCTGCGGGCTTGGGCCGGCTTTTTTGGTTTCTCTCTTAGAGAACAAGGTTATTAATTTAGCAAAATATTAGCACATCTCTTATTGTAGTCCGTCTGTCCCTGTTAATTACCTGGCGGAAATCGCCGTGGATTCATTTTTTTATAGCTGATTCGAGGGTTTTCATTCAAGTGTCCACAGTGCAAGCACAAATCAGGCCAGTGCCGTCGCGGCCAGTCGGACAAGAAGTTCTATCTCACCATACCAGATGACTTCAGGGAGCGCACGGTATGTTCAATCTCATCCTACCACGGTTGGCATGGCCCAATTTTATGAACATATACCATATATTGCTATATTTGGGTAAAAGGTACGAGATGCACCATAGACGTCGACAAAGATGTTTTTTTATAAATCAGGAAAATTAATGATGTATTGTTCCCTTAAAAAAATGATGTATTCTTCTTTCAGTTACTCTCATATTGGCACAAAATCTATGTTACATTATCTGTTTAATTGTATATTTTTGTACTTTGCTTTCAGCTATTGTTCTGTTCTCTCAATTATTCCCATATTTGCATGTAACGATCTTAATTTTCATTTCCCGTAGTACATCCCTTGCTTTGTAAGAACATGTGTACAAGGAAATCTTGGCCTTTACTTTGTTGATGACTCCATGGATGTCATATTGACCACGCAGCATGGATTTACAATGACAGTTAGGGTAAAAGTTGATAAAGATGGTCACACCTATTTTGATGCAGACCTTTGGAGAAAATTTTCTAAGTTTTATGTACTGAAAGCTGGCAATAAAATTCTAGTGCGTGCACCACATTTTGGTCAAATAAACATGGATGTTTACTTCCCCAGCATCATCAGCCGACCACAGTCTGATCGAGGTTAGTGTTCTTTCAACTTTCTCCATGTTGGCATATTACTTATTAGCAAAATTAAAGTAATTGTTCTGACTAAATGATCACTATTTGAGCAACCAATTGGGATTTCATTTTCTGACTCTTTTACTAGCCAGTAACAACTTCCAATTACCAATTTATGCCCACTATTCTTCTGCCATGTTCTGAATAAATAATCCCTTTCCACCTTTTAAGCAGGATATGTTGGATGCATAGTTAACAAACTGTATGTTACTCGGCATACCAAATTTCACTGGAAAGACTTGGAGCGTGTCATACAATTTGTTGATAATCTGAAAGACCTAGCACAGTGTATGAACATTGGATTTGGGATGGGAATAAATCTACCACTGGTGCACACATTGAACAAGACCAATTGTGTGAACAAAATGCTGGTACAAAGTCTTATTTGTATGTTGTTGTTCATAAACTATATATTGCTTCAACGATAGCTTACAATTGGTTTTTATTCTTCATTGCAACAGAAATTTCCCATCGCAGCTGTTCCTGAATTGATTTCCCGGTGTGGTCGAATTACACTTGTGCCTGCTAAGAACGCCAAAGTGATTGCAAGGTACTGCATTTCCCGCACAAATGGAACCATTCAAATTAATAGGTTATCGGTTGTCCTGGCAATGCATCCACATTTGAAAATCGGAGACACTATTATACTCATGCTCTACGAAGGAACAAGAGGGATCTTCCTTTTCATTGACGAGATGCGGAGTCGCCGTGATCAAGCTACTTCCAGCGGATAGTTGTGGTTGTTGGCCTATCTTAAGTATGTAGATATGGACCATATGGTTGTCAAAATTGTTCAGTTCGGAATTTTCATGGAAAGTATTAATATCGCCTTTTGTTAAATAGAGTCACCACTATATGTTACTCAAATGCTGTTTTTCAGGTTCTTAAATTTTCCATATTGCAAAATGAGATAATATATAGATAGGCCAGCCCATACAATTGACATATTTGACATGCATGAATAAATAATCAATCGAGCATATATATGCTCAAATTGGTCCAGTGCCTAGTTCGAGGAGTAATTTACAAACCATTATTAGCTCCCTAATTTACATCAATATAATGAACTGCGCACGCACAAAAGAGCTACTGCCCCTGATGCGGACCCAGCATGCAGAGCTGCCATCGTCCATCATAGTGCCTATCCTGCTGGGCTCAGGAGGAGAGGATGTCGCCAAGTCAATGACCTACACCTTGATCGATAGAGGCTGGGGCAGCCTCAACATCGATGATCGTCGGTACTGCCTCGGGCGCAGCTCTCACCAGGGCTGCCGCGACCGCCAGCTCTGCGTACATCATCCCGGCGGCCGACGAGACCTTTGCTCTCGCTAGGGCCGCCGTCACTGCCCCCAGGCCTGCCACGGCGACGCCTGGTGCTGCGCCCTCCTCCATCTGGGACATAAGCCTATGCCTCGTGCGGCGGCCGCCACTGCCGTAGTTGTCCTTGCGTCGTCGTTGTTCCTGCTCCGCCGCCCGCACCATCCGCCGCACTCTACGCCGAGCCCACAGTATCACCCGCTGGCGATCCCTAGCCGCTTTCAGGATGACCCTGGCTAACTTGGTGGCTTGCTCATACCGCGTTTCCTGGCTCGTCTGGCTGTCGTCGGGAGAGGCGACGGCATGGCCGTTAACCGCAAAGCCGACCATCGCGCCGGCAGCCTCGATTCCGCTGTTGCCCAACTCCATCCTGTCGTCGGCCGTTGGGGCCGGGTATGCCGGTATGTGTGGGTAACTAGCTAGCAAGGGGATCAGTAGTGAGTCGCCGCCGCCGGCCATTATTGTGGTTATTTATAGCTGGCTAGGGGATTGGGGATTTACAATTTACCCCTGTGGCTGGCTCTTGCGCGGGAAGCCTTCGCTGGAGCGCGGAAAGACTAAGTGGAGCACACAATTCCTAGCACACAACCGTATGCGGTGTCATGTGTTATCACACACGTGTTAACATAAGGAAACGTAAGTGTAACTTACAAATCATCACTCACAAGTACTCGCACCACGCATCATGTGCGATGCTCCTACCATCGCAAACAACTCGTTTGCATTTTCAAAGGTTTTTGTACACACATGATCGCATGCGAAACAACTGTACTCCCTCCGTCCAGGTGCGTAGGGCACCTAAGAGAATTCAGATTTTCCAAGAATTTTAGTCGCCCTTTCTTAATTAGCACCAATTGCCCGACTGCCTTTCTCATCATTGAAAGTGTTTTTAGTTTTTCCCCTCCCACGTATGAGCCAACCAACTGCCTCCAAAATTTAATTATGTTTGCATGCATGCGTGGTGGAAGAGGAAAACGACAAGGAAGTGGGCTGTGATTCAACTCTGGCAATTAATAACTTAATTAATGGGATGTGTTATTTGGCAATTTGGCGCGGTCAATTTTTTCGCCTTGCCCACTCAATGTTCACCTTGGTTGGGATGCTCCTCTTTCACTCTCTATCGTCTCTTTCCTCTCGCAGCCCCCAAATCTGGCCGTCCGCGCTCGCCTCCCCGCCTCACCCATTGGATTCCGCCATGGATAATCATCTAGATCCCAGCATAACGCGGGCTTCCCTCTCGCTGTAGCCTGCAGCACTGCTGCCATTGAGTGAAACCCACGTATCTATCAGAGGGGATCCATTGCTCTGGACTCACAGATCGGTCGCGCCGAAGGACATGCCGGGGCTGCGTTGGAGGTGGTGGGAAGCATGGGCAAATCGGATCAAGGAAGCGAGTCATCGATTGGAGACATGTTTGAAGGAGCTGCGCATGGTGTCGGGGGAATTACCCACAGTCAAGACCCGGCCTGCTACAGGACCAGGGCTCAAGGATGACCCGGCCTGCTACAGGACCTGGCCTCAAGCATGACCCGGCCTGCTACAGGACCTGGGCTCAAGCATGACCCGGCCTGCTACAGGACCTGGGATCAAGCATGACCCGGCCTGCTACAGGACCTGGCCTCAAGGATGACCCGGCCTGCTACAGGACCTGGCCTCAAGCATGACCCGGCCTGCTACAGGACCTGGGATCAAGCATGACCCGGCCTGCTACAGGACCTGGCCTCAAGGATGACCCGGCCTGCTACAGGACCTGGCCTCAAGGATGACCCGGCCTGCTACAGGACCTGGCCTCAAGCATGACCCAGCCTGCTACAGGACCTGTGATCAAGCATGACCCGGCCTGCTACAGGACCTGGCCTCAAGCATGACCCGGCCTGCTACAGGACCTGGGCTCAAGCATGACCCGGCCTGCTACAGGACCTGGCCTCAAGGACGACCCGGCCTGCTACAGGACCTGGCCTCAAGGACGACCCGGCCTGCTACAGGACCTGGCCTCAAGGACGACCCGGCCTGCTATAGGACCTGGCCTCAAGGACGACCCGGCCTGCTACAAGACCTAGCCTCAAGCATGACCCGGCCTGCTACAGGACCCGGTCTCAAGCATGACCCGGCCTGCTACAGGACCCGGTCTCAAGCATGACCCTGCCTGCTACAGGACCTGGGCTCAAGCATGACCCGGCCTGCTACAGGACCTAGGCTCAAGCATGACCCGGCCTGCTACATGACCTAGGCTCAAGCATGACCCGGCCTACTATAGGACGTGGGCTCAAGCATGACCCGGCCTGCTACAGGACCTAGCCTCAATGATGACCCGGCCTACTACAGGACCTGGCCTCAAGGATGACCCCGGCCTGCTACAGGACCTGGCCTCAAGCATGACTCGACCTGCTACAGGGCCTGGCCTCAAGCATGACCCAGCTTGCTACAGGACCCGGTCTGTTACATGACCTGGACTTAGACGAAATTCCACCAAGGAGTCCAAATACAAGACAGAGACCGCAAACTTGGAAGACACGAAGGACTTAGAGGACTTAGAGTAGGATTCCGACTACGGGTATAACCCGGAATCTCTTGTAACCCCAAGGACTAAGCTATTATATAAAGCGAGTCCCTGGGTCATCAGAAGGGAGAGGTTTTTAAACAGACAAGTCTTGAGACAGATGTTTTGATAGGTCTCGAGACAGATGTTTTGATAGGTCTCAAGACAGATGTGTTGATAGCTCTCGTGACAAAGGTAGCGAAATAGCGCCCTTGTAATCAATACCACCACAATCAATAGCAATCAAGCAGGATGTAGGCTTTTACCTCCACTGTGAGGGGCCGAACCTGGGTAAACTCGCATCTTCTCCTTTCCGATCAACCCCATCCAAGCTTCGACCTAGCAGCAATGGCCTCATGACTTAGTCTTCTCACGAAGACATCTGCCGTGACAAAACCACGACACATGGCGAAGCACAAGGCGGAGGCGCAAGTGGATCTCAGGGCAGAGATGCTGAGGGATGTCAGCATCTGGCAGTATCGCGTCGACTTGGAGCTGGCGCTAATGGCAAAGATCATATTCACGGAGTCGACTGCGGAGGAGAGAACGCGCATGCCTGCGGAATGGTATACGGACCCGGTGCAGCTGTTCAAATGGGCGGTAGAAGAAGCCAAATTGCCCAACCCGCTGCAGCGGCAGCGCTGGGCATGCATCCTAGGTGAGGTGACCTGCCCTCCTTCCCCGCCAGCTACTGGATGAAGATCACCTCAAGTACACGGCCATGGACACGTACACATGCTACGAGATGTACAGGCAGATCGTTGACATGAGGAAGTGCCTCCTTCCTGTAGACGCCGAGGGATCGAGCCACAAGCAAAGCACTGGAGGAAAGCGTCACAACAAGAAGTAGTTGATTTGATGATCGTTTCTCCTAGTTTATTATGCATGTGATTGTTTACTCAGGTGTGCAAACGCTATTTGTAGTCAGTTATGTAATTGGATGTTTAATTTGGATATGCAATCATGTTCTTATAAGTATATATGTTGTTGTTCTGTAGACAGAGCATAGATGTTGTGCAGACAGAGCAAATCACATCACACACGGACTAAACTACGAAACCCGTCGGTGATGAATTCATCAATCGCTGACAATTATTTACCACCAACCATTTGCCCACAACACACACGGCTTATTAGCAGGAATCGTCTGTGTTGTTATCGGTCTTCCCACACATTTCTGATTACTGACATGTTTGCTGCGTATCACACACATCTTGTTAAGTTGAACCATTTCTGTTGTTTTGGCTCATCACAAATAGTTCATCCGAGTGAACTGTATGCCGTGTATCGCACACACCTTGATCTGGCTGACCATTTCTGTTGTGTTAGCTAATCGCAAACAGTTCATCCGAGTAAACTGTATGCCGTATATCGCACACACCTTGATCTGGCTGACCGTTTCCGTTGTTCTGGCTCATCGCAAACAGTTTGTATGGATCAACTGTATGCCATGTATCGCACATGCGTCTCTAATCTGAATCATGCTTGATGTCTCCGCCATCGCACACAGTTTGTCTTATTGGTGACGGGTTTATTACGATACCGTTTGTGATTCATGCATCGCACACAGTTTGGTCGAAGGGTCTCTGAAACATGTGCCGCGTTAGCAGCATCCTGCAGTAGTGATCGGAGTTGTATTCTTCGTGCACCACCAACCCCTTTTGTGGCACCTTCTTTGTGAAGTTTTTCTTGTTGGGGAAGGACTTGGCCTTGTCTTTGTGGATGATGTTGGTGCAATACTTGCCCTCTTGTGTTTTGGAGATTGTTGACAGAAACAGGCATGGACTGATTTGTTTGCTAGTGCACACAGAAAGAAATAGTCCATGCAGTGCCGAAGAGAATACTGTCTCAGGTGTACAGTTCGAGGAACTTCACCGAAGATTATCTACGTCGAAGAAGAGAATGAGCAACCGAGAAGAATGAAGTGAAGGAGTTGACCCCTCGAATGTTTATTGCTGACGCAAAGCAATTGGTTCGGTGATCGCGTCCGAAGAAATTAACTGCAGCGATGGAAGACGAAGACGAAGTGAAGACGTAGCATTCTTTTCGTCGTTCTTCTTTCATTCATTTGAGTCATAGGACCTCCGTACTATTAAGAGGGGTATAGGTTCTCAAAGCTTAGATCCTCTGTGATGCTTAGCCCAAACCTATGTGAGATCGAGAGAAATCTCTTTATGCTTCAAATGATTACCTGCCAGCAGAAGACGTTGTTCTTCGTTGCTGTAGGAGATATCTTTCGAACTGAGGAGTTAGCATTACTTGCTCCGCACGTAATATTACCATTGTGCTCAAATTCCGACCGTTGGACTCGTGTCGTTCGGCCATTGGCTGCTCCACATGTCCAATTTTGTTATTTCCCATCCGGGAAGGCTGCGGCTATAAATAGCCACCCCGCTCCAACGTTGCCCGTTGGCTGCTCCGCTTAAGATTTCTGAGAAGATTGATTGAGCATCCCCTCTCCGAGTGATTTGAGTTTAAAATCCACCGAGAGAAAAATCAAGAGCCGAAACTTAGACAGTGGTTGAGCATCACAGTAGTTCTGAGTTAGAGTTCTTGTACCTATTACTCTTGAGAGCTGCCCACTCTCTAGAAGGATAGGTGTCGGCTCGAGTGTGGAAGAGTATTGTCTTCACCGAGCGAGATCTTCAGCAACCAAGAGTCTTGTGGTTCGCGAAGAGAGCTGAAGAGAGTTTATCTTCAGTGAAGGTTTGGAGATCGCCGACAAGTATCTACCACGAGTGAAATCAACTGGAGTCTGATCAGCTCCGAGTTGAAGGAGAACAGGGCGAGGAGAGTTTATCCTCTGTGTTAAATCACAACCCCTCCAACCAGACGTAGTCCTTTGGCAGAAGGGCGAACTGGTCTACCAAATTCTTCTGTCGCCATCGAGCACCACTGGTTCGCTTTACATTACTGCATTTCCTACAGCAGTTTACATTCGTGCTCAGTGCCGATAGTTGTACCTGATCAATCACGGTTCATCAACTATCTGTCGCGTTATTATCGTTCTTCACTTCGCATCAAGTTAACTTGTTTATCATCGCAATACCGTATGTCTGCGTGATCTCATCTCATGCCATACTCATTCACCCTGTCATCATTTCCAGTGCATTTCTATCGCAGTCATACTTAGTTTTCTCTCGTAATTGAGCTCCAGATTACTAGTTGCATTTCTATCGATCAAGTTGGACTTGTGATATTCATCGCTCGATAAAATTGCTGCATTCTTTATCGATAGATTTGGTTCTCTATAGCGAGCTGAATTGAGTGCGTTGCTACCGAACATTATTTCCATTGCCATGATTGGGATCAGTTCAAAACCTTCGGAAGAAATTTTGTATCTCCCATTCACCCCCCTCTGGTCGATATACTCTCGGTCCTAACAGATGAGCTTGCCTCCATTGTCTTCCCTCTTCTCGTAAGGGCAATACACGATGAAGTGACTCACATTGCCAAAATTGTAGCAAGTCCTCACACGTTGGTTGCCCTTGGATCCACTTGAGTTGTTCTTGGAGTAGGTGGGCTTGGAGTTTCTCTTGTTGCCCCAAAATTGCCTTGACGCAAGAGCCATGTGGTCGTAGTAAGCATATTTGGTGTCATCGGGACAACACTCTTCTTCTTCTTCCGGAATGGCCTTGGCCTTCAAAGCAAGGTTGGGCTTCTTTGACCGTTGGACACGAGCTAGAGCATTGTTGGCGGTTTTTTGCAAGATGTTCATTGCAATGAACTCATCCAACACTTCACTTGAGGACAAGGTGTGGAAGTCCGGTCTTTGACGGATAACGGAGGACATGCTCTTGTTGACAGGCATGATGGCCTTGAGGAATTTGCGCTTGACCCAAGTGTCATCCGTGTCCTTGCTCCCATGATCTCGGAGTGAGACCGCAAGAGTGGTTAATCTCCGATAAAGCTCACGAGGATCTTCATAATCTTACATCACGAACTCATCGGCCTCATCAAGTATGACCTTAAAGTTGGAGCGTTGAATGCTCGAGCTTCCCTTGTATAATGAGATGATGTGCTCCCATGCATCCTTGGCTCGGGTGAATGGCCGCAAGTGAGAAAACTCTTCCGGAGGCATTGCAACTTCAAGAATGAACAATGCAGAGTGATTGAGTTGATTGTCCACTTCTTCTCTTGGTGTCATGTTGTTTGGATCATGGGGGTAGAAGCCTTGCTCAATGACTCTCCAAAGTTGTGTTGAGCTGTGATTCAAATGAGACTCGATACGAAAAACCCAATCATGAAAGTTATTCCAATCAAGCTTAGGAGGAGGCCCATGAGTGTTAATATGAGGTGAGGAAACCGGTCCTCCATAGACGGGGGAGGGGCAACCAAAGCATGTGTGCCCGACCCATTATTTCCTTGAGGGGTAGGAGGTTTAGTGCTATTAGCCACATCCTTAACGGAAGTGGCATCCGTATCCAAGGAAGTAGGATCACCTACTACCTTGGGATCGGTGGGAGGTTGCTTTATGCCCTCAAGGAGTTCTTTTAACATGGACTTGACCTCGACCGTCACGGATGTCGTAAGCGCACCCAAAGCCTCGTTTAAGGCATCTCGGGTCACTACGGCTGGGTCCACGGCCGCTAGGATCTCCGCATCCCTCTCCTCTTCGCCAGCCATACTCTTTAGGCGGTTAAGCCCTTAAAAAGAGACAAGGCTCTGATACCAATTGAAAGGATCGATATGGTTGACTAGAGGGGGGTGAATAGGCAACTACCAAATTTTAGCTCTTTTTAACAAATTAGGCTAGACAATAAAATAGGTTGTCTAGATATGCAACTAGGTGGACAACCTATATGACAAGCACAACAACAAGCTCACAAGCAGGCACAAGATATAAACACAATATAAGCTTGCAGAAAGTAAAGGTAAGAAGTAACCACAAATGGAGTCGATGGAGACGAGGATGTGTTACTAAAGTTCCTTCCCTTTAGGGGGGAGTACGTCTCCGTTGGAGCGGTGTGGAGGCACAATGCTCCCCAAGAAGCCACTAGGGCCACCGTATTCTACTCACGCCCTCGCACAATGCAACATGCCATGATTCCCCTAGTGGTGCCCTTGAAGGCGGTGACCGAACCTTTACAAACAAGGTTGGGGCTCTCTCCACAACTTAATTGGAGGCTCCCAACACCACCACGAAGCTTCACCACAATGGATTGTGTCTCCGAGGTGACCCTTCCATCTAGGGTGCCCAAACACCCAAGAGTACCAAGATCCGCAAGGGATTAGTGGGGCGAATCAAATTTCTCTTGGTGGAAGTGTAGATCGATGCCTTCTCCTCCAAACCCTAGAGCAACAACAAGTTTTGTTGGCTAGGGAGAGAGATCGGGTGAAAATGAGCTTTGGGGCAACAATGGAGCTTGGGGGATGAGAGGTAAGTCTTCTTGGGGAAGAAGACCCCCTTTATATATATAGGTGGGACAAATCCAACTATTATCTGCCCACAGCCCGCACACAAGCGGTACTACCGCTCAAGGCGGCGTTACTACCGCTTGGGCGGTAGTTCTAGGTGTAGCGAAGAGAGTACGAAAGTACAGGAGCGGTAGTGCAGCCGGAGCGGTACTACCGTCCTCACCAGCGGTACTACCGCGCGCTAGGTGTCTCGGGACACAGAGAACCAGCGGTAGTAGAGGGTGGGTAGGACGGAAGTACAACATACAGCGGTACTACCGCGCCCTACTACCGCTCTACTACCATGGAGTGGGAATGGTGTTATAGAAGCACAAAAATAAGCGGTAGTGCGTGCGGTACTAGAAAATGGAAGTACTGCTCAAGCGATACTACCCCCCTACTACCACTCTACTGCCACTAAATCCTCTAGGCTATGGAGAAGACAGTGGTGGTGAGGTAGTACTAGCGCCGTAGTACCGTTCTACTACCGCCCTACTACCACTGAAGCGGAACAAACCACAGTAGCCCAAAAACAAGCGGTAGTGCTCGCGGCACTGGACTGCGGAAGTACCGCTCAAGCGGTACTACGACTGCCTAGGGCGGTACTGATAACCCACAAGTATAGGGGATCAATTGTAGCTTTTTTGACAAATAAGAGTGTCGAACCCAACGAGGAGCTAAAGGTAGAATTAATATTCCCTTCAAGTTCTATCGACCACCGATTCAACTCTATGCGCACTTAACGTTCGCTTTACCTAGAACAAGTATGAAACTATTTTGTGGGTGTAAGGATAAGACAAGAAGTACTTAACGAGAATAAAACTAGGAGTAATTTGCGAGATAATAAAAGTTAGTTGTTTAGTAGAAAGCTTTTTGTAACACAACAGAAAGATTTGTCCCTAGGCAATCGATAACTAGACCGGTAATCATTATTGCAATTTTATATGAGGGAGAGGCATGAGCTAACATACTTTCCGTACTTGGATCATATGTACTTATGATTGGAACTCTAGCAAGCATCCACAACTACCAAAGATCATTAAGGTAAAACCCAACCATAGCATTAAGTAACAAGTCCTCTTTACTCCCATACGCAACAACCCCCTTACTCGGGTGTAAGCTTCTGTCACTCTAGCCGCCCACTATAAGAGAATTATGAATGTATTGCAAACCCTACAGCGGGAATCTGTCATGCTTGCGTGACACGGAGGGCACCATAGGACAGCACCAAAATAAAACATACAACTCAAACCAACCACGATCATCAATCAACCCATAGGACAAAACGAATCTACTCAAACATCATAGGATGGCAACACATCATTGGATAATAATGTGTAGCATTAAGCACCATGTTTAAGTTGAGATTACAGTGGGGATAAAAGGTGTTACACCGCTGCATAGAGGGGGAGAGAGTTGGTGGTGACGGCGGCGAAGTTGTTGGTGTAGATCGCCGTCACGACGATTACCCCGGCGGCGTTCCGGCGCCACCGGGAGAGAGGGGGAGAGAGCCCCCCTCCTTCTTCTTCTTGCTTGGCCTCCCCCCTAGATGGGAGGAGGTTTTCCCCTCTGGTCCTTGGCCTCCATGGCACCCGGAGGGGCGGGAGCCCCTCTGAGATTGGATCTCTCTCTCTGTTCTCTTCTGTTTCGCGTTCCTGTTTTCTGGCCTTTCACCGTTTCTTAAATTCCCGGAGATCCGTAACTCCGATCGGGTTGAAATTTTAACACGATTTTTTTCTGGATATTATCTTTCTTGCGGCGAAAGAAGAGCCCCAACCGACTTACGGTGTGCCCACGAGGTACCACCGTGCGACTAGGGGGGGGGGGGCTGGCGCGCCAAGGTGGCTTGTGGAGGCTGTGGGCCTCCGTTAGTATTGATTCCACCTCCCAAAAATCACATATATTCCAAAATAATTCTCCGTAAAATTTTATTGCATTTGGACTTTGTTTGATATGGATTTTCTGTGAAACAAAAAACAAGCAGAAAACAGGAACTGGCACTGGGCACTGGATCAATATGTTAGTCCCAAAAAAAATGTTGCCAAAAATATGTGAAAGTTGTAGAATATTGGCATGAAACAATCAAAAATTATAGATACGACGGAGACGTATCAGCATCCCCAAGCTTAATTCCTGCTCGTCCTCGAGTAGGTAAATGATAAAAAAGATAATTTTTTATGTGGAATGCTACCTAACATAATCTTGATCATATAATCTAATCATGGCATGAATATTAAGACACGAGTGATTCAAAGCAATAGTCTATAATTTGATATAAAGACATCAATACTCAGGCATCCCAACAAACAATCATGCCTTTCAGAAAAAAAAATGCTAAAGAACGCTATCCCTACAAAATCATATAGCCTTGTCATGCTCCATATTCTTAACACAAAATATAAATCATGTACTACCCAGGTGTCGGCCAAGCAGTTGGTTCATACTTTTTAACGCGCTTCAGCTTTTTCAACCCCCACGCAATACATGAGCGCAAGCCATGGATATAGCACTATGGGTGGAATAGAATGCGGTGGTAGAGATTAATATGGAGAAGACAAAAAAGGAAGAAAGTCTCACATCGACGCGGCTAATCAACGGGCTATGGAGATGCCCATCAATTGATGTCAATGCAAGGAGTAGGGATTGCCATGCAACGGATGCACTAAGAGCTATAAGTGTATGAAAGCTCAAACTGAAAACTAAGTGGGTGTGCATCCAACTTGCTTGCTCAAGACCTCGGGCAATTGAGGAAGCCCATCATCGGAATATACAAGCTAAGTTCTATAATGGAAAATTCCCACTAGTATATGAAAGTGACAACATAGGAGACTCTCTATACGAAAAACATGGTGCTACTCTGAAGCACAAGTGTGGTAAAAGGATAGTAACATTGCCCCTTCTCTCTTTTTCTCTCATTTTTTTTGTTTTCTCATTTTTTTATTTTTTTATTTTTTCTTTATGGGCTCTTTTTGGCCTCTCTTTTTTTTCTCCTTTTTTTTATTTCCGTCCAGAGTCTCGTCCCGACTTGTGGGGGAATCATGGTCTCCATCGTCCTTTCCTCACTGGGACAATGCTCTAATAATGGATATGTTGATCATCACACTTCTATTTACTTACAACTCAAAATTACAACTCGATACTAGAACAAAATATGACTCTATATGAATGCCTCTGGTGGTGTACCAGGATGTGCAATGATCTAGCGTGGCAAAGATATCAAAAAACGGACAAGCCATGAAAATATCATGCTAGCTATCTTACGATCATGCAAAGCAATATAACAATGAATGCTCAAGTCATGTATATGATGATGATGTAAGTTGCATGGCAATATATCTCGGAATGGCTATGGAAATGCCATAATAGGTAGGTATGGTGGCTGTTTTGAGGAAGATATAATGAGGCTTATGTGTGATAGAGCGTATCATATCACGGGGTTTGGATGCACCGGCGAAGTTTGCACCGACTCTCGAGGTGAGAAAGGGCAATGCACGGTACCGAAGAGGCTAGCAAATTGCGGAAAGGTAAGAGTGCGTATAATCCATGGACTCACATTAGTCATAAAGAACTCACATACTTATTGTGAAAGTTTATTAGCCCTCGAAGCAAAGTACTACTATGCATGCCCCTAGGGAGGAGGTTAGTAGGAGTTAACCATTGCGCACCCGCGACCTCCACGCAAAGGAAGACAATCAATAATAAATTATGCTCCAACTTCTTAGCATAACGAGAGACTATACGTGCATGCTTCGGGAATCACAAACCTTAACACCAATATTCCTACTAAACCACAATTATTCACTAGTACCTCCCACATATTACCATCACTATATCGCACCCAAGCTTAGATGCTTGAGTTTCCTTGAATATTTACTTGGGGTGCCTTGGGCATCCCCAAGCTTGAGCTCTTGCCTCTCCTCATTCTTCTCATATCAATACCTCCTCGATCTTCGAACACTTCATCCACACAAAACTTAACCGAACTTTTTATTAGAAGGGTTAGTACATATAACATCAAATCCCATCATGTCCTGCTCCAACATTATTGTATAATTATAATCATACATTACCCACTGTATGCTATCACAATTCTATGGCTCCCAAGTCAATGGGGCTCAACAAGATTTCAAACATAAGCAAATAACGAAACTATAACAGCAATCTGTGAAAACAGGACAGTCTGTAAAGATGCAGATGGTACATATACTTCTGTAACTCAAATAATTATGAACAATTAGAACAAAATAAATAATTTGCATAGCAGTACCGTGTAAAAATTTCAGAATTTTTGCATGTTCCATTAAAAACATAAATTCAGGCACTAAAGCAAAAGTTTCTGTTTTTGCACTGCACATACCAAACAAGCAATTTAAACATCCTACCGGTAAATCTTGGCACATTATTTTTATAATACAATGGATTTGTACAAGGGGATAATTATTTTTGTTGAAAATTTTCTGTAATTAAGATTCACAAAGTTTCCATGGGCATGAACAAAGTTCAAGGCATGCTCCTGCTTCCACGGTGCTCGTATTTCTCACTTTCACTTTTCTTTTTGTAAAGTTTTAGGTTCCCCTCTATATTTTTTTGTTTTTAAACTTTTTAAAAGAACACAACAGAAATAAATGACTCTCTAAAACTTCTGGGTTGTCTCCCTGGCAGCACTTTCTTTAAAGCCATTAAGCTAGGCATAAAGTGCTCAAGTAATTGACCCACCCGAAGTTTGGATGCCTGTTTCTCTACACATAGGAAAACCGTTATTTGTAGAATGCTCTTTTGCTTCACTTATATTTATTAGAGCATGGTCTTTTGTAGAAAGAATTAAACTCTCATTCTTCACTTATATCTATTTAGAGAGTCAACAAGAATTGGTCATTCACATGGTTAGTCATAAAATCCTACATAAAACTTGTAGATCACTTAATATGATATGTTTGATTCCTTGCAATAGTCACTATAGCAAGTTCATCTCTATAAGCATAATTCAAACTGGCATCATGGCCACAAGCATAGCAAGCATCAATTTCATCAAAAAGGGATATTTCAAACGAATCCAATGGATCATAGCAATTATCATAGCATTCATCCTTCGGTAAGCAAGAAAGGAAATTAAACAATGTATGAGTTGAAGAGTTACTCTCATTAGAAGGTGGGCACGGGTAGCTAATCCGCTCTTCCACCTTTTGTTCTTCACTCTCCTCGTCATCTTTTTCATCTAATGAGCTCACAGTGTCATCAATTTCTTCTTCTATAGGAGCCTGCAAAATATTAGTCTCTTCTTGGACAGCGGAGGTGTCCTCAATATATTCTTTAACATAAGCATTAGAAGCATAATTTTCATAGCAATATTTAAGTATGGCAAAATTTTCAGATTTGTAAAGAGTAGCATCACACTTTTCAATCAAAGAAGCAATTTCATATGCACCCTTAAAAGTAACAAATTCTTCAATTTGTTCAATATCATAGTAACTATAAACACCCTTGGCATAAGAAGATAAGATTCCATTATCCTTAAACTCACATTGGTACTGAAGGTGTTTTTTAGGGTCTTCAGAACAACAAGTAAAATCATGTATTTCACATAAATTCCGAGCATAGCAATTCAAAGTATTAATATGATGCCATAAGAGTTTCCCTTTTTGAGACAAGCAGTGTCGCACAAAATAAGCATGCTCATCTAATGATTTTCCCTCAACTAAGCTAGTTGGCTTTTCAGCACGAGCACAAAGGGATCGAAGATGATCCAAGTAGAAAGCTTCAGTAGTATTATAGATTTTGGGTGGTTCTTCAACCATTGGTTTAGCAAGTACAACTAATTTTTTTGGTACTTTACGTTTCCTACCCATAACTAAAGATAGAAAACAAGAGCACAAAATAAAAACTACTTAGTGATAAAGCAAACAAGCACACATAAGAATATCAACCCCACGCTATTGCTCCCCGGCAACGGCGACAGAAAAAGGTCTTGATAACCCACAAGTATAGGGGATCAATTGTAGCTTTTTCGATAAATAAGAGTGTCGAACCCAACGAGGAGCTAAAGGTAGAATTAATATTCCCTTCAAGTTCTATCGACCACCGATACAACTCAACGTGCACTTAACGTTCGCTTTACCTAGAACAAGTATGAAACTATTTTGCGGGTGTAAGGATAAGACTAGAAGTACTTAACGAGAATAAAACTAGGAGTAACTTGTGAGATAATAAAAGTTAGTTGTTTAGTAGAAAGCTTTTTGTAACACAAGAGAAAGATTTGTCCCTAGGCAATCGATAACTAGACCGGTAATCATTATTGCAATTTTATATGAGGGAGAGGCATGAGCTAACATACTTTCCGTACTTGGATCATATGCACTTATGATTGGAACTGTAGCAAGCATCCAGAACTACGCATCGAGAACTACCAAAGATCATTAAGTTAAAACCCAACCATAGCATTAAGTAACAAGTCCTCTTTACTCCCATACGCAACAACCCCCTTACTCGGGTGTAAGCTTCTGTCACTTTAGCCGCCCACTATAAGAGAATTATGAACATATTGCAAACCCTACAGCAGGAATCCCTCACGCTTGCGCGACACGAAGGGAACCATAGGACAGCACCAAAATAAAACATACGACTCAAACCAATCACGATCATCAATTAACCCATAGGACAAAATGAATCTACTCAAACATCATAGGATGGAAACACATCATTGGATAATAATATGTAGCATTGAGCACCATGTTTAAGTAGACATTACAGCGGGGAGAAGAGGTGTTACACCGCTGCATAGAGGGGGAGAGAGTTGGTGGTGACGGCGGTGAAGTTGTTGGTGTAGATCGCCGTCACGATGATTACCCCGGCGGCGTTCCGGCGCCACCGGGAGAGAGGGGGAGAGAGCCCCCCTCCTTCTTCTTCTTGCTTGGCCTCCCCCTAGATGGGAGGAGGTTTTCCCCTCTGGTCCTTGGCCTCCATGGCACCCGAAGGGGCGGGAGCCCCTCCGAGATTGGATCTCTCTCTCTGTTCTCTTCTGTTTCGCGTTCCTGTTTTCTGGCCTTTCACCGTTTCTTAAATTCCCAGAGATCTGTAACTCCAATCGGGCTGAAATTTTAACACGATTTGTTTTCAGATATTATCTTTCTTGCGGCGAAAGAAGAGCCCCAACCGACTTATGGTGTGCCCACGAGGCACCACCGCGCGGCCGGGGGGGTGGCGCGCCAAGGTTGCTTGTGGAGGCTGTGGGCCTCCGTTTGCATTGATTACACCTCCCAAAAATCACATATATTCCAAAATAATTCTCCATAAAATTTTATTGCATTTGGACTTCATTTGATATGGATTTTCTGTGAAACAAAAAACAAGCAGAAAACAGGAACTGGCACTGGGCACTGGATCAATATGTTAGTCCCAAAAATAATATAAAATGTTGCCAAAAATATGTGAAAGTTGTAGAATATTGGCATGAAACAATCAAAAATTATAGATACAATAGAGAAGTATCAGGTACTACCGCTAGTGTGCTTAAAAACACCCAAGGCAGAAAATAGTAGGAACTCAAATGTTGCGGGAAAGGTAAGTGGGTGCAAATGGGTATGTGTACGTGTTGATTCCATCCTGATCTTTCCAATGCAGACCCCCTCTTAATAGTACGGTTTTCCTACGACTCAAATCCACCGAAAAAGAAACGTCGGAAACAACCGTCTTCACTCTTTATCACCGAGGGGAAATAAACCATTTTGTGCCATATGTAATAATATTTGAAATGCTCAATGCACACGGTTAGTCCGCAAATTGCATTGTCATCAATCACCAAAAGTGCTTAGAGAGAAATATGGCCTAACAGCATGGTAAACAAATTACAGTTGGACAATTGACCAAATTGCAATATTTATGACTAAGATCATTCATGGTATAATCTCATATATGCATTATGTCCGTGATAAGTGGAACGTCAATCCAACTGCATCTACTACTAATACTCCACCCCAAAATCGCTATCCAGCATGCATCTCAAGGTATTAGGTTTGCAAGAAACAGAGTAACACAATAAGCAAGATAACATAATGTAGACAGGAAGAAGTTAATCAATATGACAAAACCCCGTCGTTTTATCCTTAGTGGCAACAATACAATACGTGCCTTTGCCCTTATGGTCACTGGGTTATATCACCGCAAGATTGAACCCACTACAAAGCACCACTCCATCTAAAGAAAAACCCATCGAACTTAGCCAAAGAAAATAGATAGATCGGAGAGCATGCAAAGCTATTTACTTATACAACAATATAACCTCAAATATTCAATTGATTTCAATGAACAATCTGATCATAATGTGACAATTCATCATGTCCCAACAAACACACCACCGATTACATCGAATTGATCCCAATCAAGTCACGGGAACATGGTATTGAAGATCCAAGAGAGAGAGAGAGAGAGAGAGAGAGAGAGAGAGAGAGAGAGAGAGAACCATCTAGCTACTACTATGGACCCTAAGGTCCTAATGTAACTACTCACATATGGTCATGGAGGTAGCAAGGTTGATGAAGAAGGCTCCGGCAATGGCTTCCCCCTCCGGCGGATCTCCGAAACAGATCTCCACATGGGATCATCGCGAAACAGGAACTTGCGGCGACGATAAAATTCTTCTAAAAATACGGCGAAGTGTTTCGTTATTTATAGGGATTTATGGCGGTGGAGGGAGGTAAAGGCGGTTCCCATGGGACCCACATTCCCAGCCGGCGCGCCCTAGGGCCAGGGAGTCGTTTGGGCCCACGATGGGTCTTCATATCCTTCCCCAAAGCTTCTAGGGTCCTTCGTCCTCCGAAACAAAGTTAAAAAATTGGCATCGTGTTTTAACCTTCCTAAATATTGATTTATTGCAAAATAAAAATTATGCATAAGACAGGAACTAGCACTGGGCACCAAATTAATTGGTTAGTCTAGAAAAATAATATAATTTTTTATAAAAAGTATATAAAAGTGATAATATAATAGCACGAAACAATCAAAAATTATAGATACGTTTGAGACGTATCAGTATGTAATAGAATAGTTTTGATTTATAAATCTATATTAAGGGATTCTTTTTCCTAAATCAAAACTTAATTAGTTTTGAATTAGTAAATATGGTTTATCTAGCAGAAAATCCTAGATTACGAATGGCCACACATGTAGTATTTATTTATTATTTAAAAAATACCATGTTCATACAGACCAAAGTAGGCTAACTATTTTTTAAGCCCTAAAAAGATTTTTTTAGGCCAATAATGTAGTGGCAAGGGCCAGTTTCTCCTGTATGACAAACATGCATGTATGTAAGGTAGGGAGTTGGTTATTTAGTGAATACTATTGTAGATTGGGCCAAAGACGACACATCTATCGCACACCATTTGACCAAACTGTGTGTGATGCAGGCATCACAAACGGTAGAAAAATAAACTCGTGTGCCAGAAAATGAATCGTGCGCAACGGCCCATCCATTACAATTTGGTGTATAGACTGTGTGTGATATGGGGCACACACTAAACTATAATACTGCGTGTGCGATATTTCATCATAATGCACGAGATTCATATAGTAGAGACGTGTGCGTTCATTGGCAAATGCTTTACAAACATGAATTGTTTGCGATGGCTTCAAGCATCACACAAGATGCATGATATGAATACTCGTGTGTGATGATTTGAAAGTCACGCAGATGGTTTGTATAGTCAACTCGTGTGATAACTGGTGACAGCGCATCGATTCTTTGGTGTGAATTGTGTGCTCTATCAGGCACACGAGTATATCGCACCCGTGGGTAAGCAATGTGTGCGCACATGTCGAGCTAGCACGCGCTTCCTTCTTTCCTAAGATTTTCATTAATGACGTTATCCGAATATGCCACCGTTTCCTGCCACTCCCTCGTCGGTTTCTCGCCCCCAGCGATTGGGCATAAGCCTAGGCGGCGCGTGACACACATAGGCACAGCTACCTCAGGGTATGAATCACCGTTCCCCGATGCGTCGTGCAGTATATGCGCGCAGAGATTAAGGCATGTTCATTGATGACACCGCTAGAAATCCAGAAGCACGATCTCTTTATTGACAGGACGTGCAAATAGAAACGGCCTTGGATCATGATATGCCTAATAATGGCTAATGATGAGACGGCTCGACTCTGCCACGGGAGGTGACGCTTCGGTTCTCGGCCGAAAAGGCTGTCAGGGTTTGACCCAGTCACCAAAGCCCCTCATGGAAAGCCTTCGTGGCTAAGTTAAAGGAAGACCTTGTCCCTGTTAAAAATAAATGGTGCCGAGAGGGGAGGGGTCTTGTTAAAAGATATCTCTTATTGTCTAGGGCAGATTATCACGCGAAACACATGGTCGCCATCGGGAAGACCAGGAAGACCTCGGAGCCGAGCATATCCTCGGAATCAGGAGCCGACGTGGAAGATGGAACTCGTCTACGAAGCTAAAGACTTGCAATTGTTCCGAAGAAGATGCCCGATGTCCTCGGCTTGAAGACTAGTTCAGGGGCTACTGACGGTGTCCTGGACTAGGGGGTGCGTACCATGTCGGCCCGCCACTTATGGGCCGAGCCGAGGACCCACCAATGACTGATGAATGGGCCACGAATGCACTGGCCCTCGCCGTAATCATGATGAAGATCTCCAAAGACTTGGCGTACACTTCAAGGCATATTTGACTGATCGGCATGCTTATCCCTAGATTGTAACCGACCATGTGTAAACCCTAGATACCCCCGGTGCCTATATAAGCTGTGGGGTTTAGTCCATAGAGGGAAGACTTCTTAGAGGTTTAGAGCTTAGAACTCATTCATACAATCTCGAGGTAGTTCATACTGTACTCTGTACCTCGTACCAATTAATATATCAAAAGCAAACATAGGTGACGGTGTCCTGGACTAGGGGGTACCAACCTAGTTGGCCCACAGTTCATGGGCCGAGCCCATGGCCCACTGCCCTTACAAGGAAGGACTCCGGAAGCCTCGCACTTTGGTGTGATCAAGGTGGACTCTGCCGAAGACTTGGCATGCACTCGAAGGACATCATCGTCCGCCGGCATATTAATCTTTAGATGAGCAACCGACCATGTGTAACCCTAGGTACCCCCAGCGTCTATATAAGCTGAGGAGTTTAGTCCGTAGAGACCACTGTCATAATTACAACCTCCTAGCCTTAGGGTTAGAATGCAACTTACGATCTCGAGGTAGATCAAGCTTGTACTCGATACATCATCATTAATACAATCAAAGCAGGACGTAGGGTATTACCTCTTCGAGAGGGCCCGAACCTGGGTAAATACTGTCTCCTCCTTCCCCTGTTACCCATAGATCCGAGATCCACAGCTCGGGACCCCCTACCCCGAGGTCTACCAGTTTTAGTACCGACATTGGTGCTTTCATTGAGAGTTTTGTTGTGCGATCAAAAGAAGGATCAATGGGATCATCGGTCAACGACTTAGATCTTCGTGGCGCGATCTCCGCACCCGAAGCTCCCGTCATCGCATCACACCCCCTCCATCAAGAGCATGGCTCTGACGAGCGGGAAGCAAGCCACGAGCCCCTCATCTCTTTACCCACCCCAGCCAAAAAACCTCCTGTGGAGGACCAAGGGCCGAGGTATTTCCTGGAGAGCGACCTCGATGGCAACCAACCTGAAGTGGCCGAAGAATCAGATCTCAAGATCGACTCGGCCGATTCGGCATTAGCACGCCCCTCTTGGGAGAATAACGTTGGAGCTTCGAGCCTGCAAACAAAAGGGATTGGATTTCTGCTCCCACCCACCTCCCACATCGAATACTGCCCGAGTAATTCGGGACCCTCCGATGTCTGGGATCTAATCTACATGCAACAGCTACCTGGCGAATCTGTCAGGCAATTCTGGGCCAGGTTCCTGTCTGTCAAGAACAGGATACCAGGCTGCCACGACTCAGATATAATAGCAACTTTTCAGCATAATTGCAAACATAAAGGAGTTTTAAAAGCCCTCACTCGGCATTGCGTCCAAACATTCCCCGTATTATCAGATCTGGTGTCAAAATTTTGCACCATTGAGGACGCCTGGCTGGCTCAAGAAGTGCAAGCAGAATCAATCTGTGCTGAAAGCATAAAGCGTAACAGGCCATCACTACGTCAAGACCCCCCTGGTCGGCTCACATTAGTCGACCGACCTCGGAAGAAGAAGAAGAAGAAGCCCGTCGCAGGATCAAAGACCGCTCTTGATAGCCTGCTTGACAAACCATGCCCCATACACTCCGTCCTGCTCAACACCAGCCCAACCCACAATCTTCGAGATTGCTGGGTGGTGAGACAGTTAGCCAAGGGAGGTGAGGCCCTCCTCGGGAGCAAGTACAGGCATGCGACAACATCCTCGGACAAAGACGAGGTCCTGATGATTTACGAAACCTTCATGTCAAAAAACCAGAGGAAAAGAGCTCTTCGAGAGCTTAGCTCCGTCCAACACATAGCAACCCCAGGCGCGTGGATAGACATGCCAATCACCTTCGGCCAGTAGGACCAGCCACGAAGCGGCCCGGGCTGATGTCCGGCCGCGCTAGTCCTCGACCTGATCGTTAGTGGTTGTCGACTTTGGAAGGTGCTAATGGACGGAGGAAGTAGTTTAAACCTCATATACAAAGATACTCTGGACAAGATGCAAATCGATAAATCACGCATCGAACAGAGCTACACCACCTTCAAAGGAATAATACCTGGCAGAGAGGCGCGGTGCAGCGAAAAAATCACCTTGGACGTGGTCTTCGGAACTCCCAAGAACTATCGATCCGAGGAGGTGACCTTTCACATTGTCCCATTCCAAAGTGGTTATCATGCCCTTCTAGGGCGTGACGCTTTCTCAAAATTCCATGCAATTCTGCATTAGGCTACATGAAGCTTAAGATGCCGGGCCCGAACGGGGTGATCACCATCTCGAGCAACCCCGATAGAGCACTTAGAGCCAAAAACAAAACGGCGTCGCTCGCACTCGAGTCACTATCTGAAGCTCTTGCGGCTGAGGAGTTGACAGTGCTTTGGGCCACAGTCGACAGGGACGATGTAGTCCTTGACAAACACTCCAAGTCAACCTCATTCAAGCCAGCCGATGAGATCATCAAATTTCAAGTGCACCCTACAGACCCGAACAAAACGGCGTCCATAGGGGCACAACTAGAGCCAACAATCGATGAATCCTTACACAATTCCTTAGAGAAAATTGGGATATTTTCGCATGGCACCCCTCGGACATGCCAGGAATACCGCGTAACCTTGCCGAGCACAGCCTAAATATCATCAAAGGCTCGAAACCTGTTAAACAGGCGCTTTGGCGGTTCTCAGAACCCAAGAGTCAAGCTATGGGCGAAGAATTGGCTAAACTACTTGAAGCCAAATTCATTCGGGATATTAAACACCCCGACTGGCTAGCCAATTTGGTCATGGTACCCAAAAAAGACAAGTCCTGGCGCCTTTGCGTTGATTTCAAAGACCTTAACAAAGCCTGCCCCAAGGACCCGTTCCCCCTACCACGCATGGACCAGATTGTGGATGCCATTGCAGGGCATGACTCCTTGTGCTTCCTGGACGCCAACTCAGGATATCATCAGATCAAAATGAAAGAATCTGATCAGGCAGCAACAGCCTTCATTACTCCTTACGGGCCTCTCTGCTTTAACACAATGCCCTTCGGACTAAAAAATGCCGGCGCAACATACCAACGCATGATTCAAACATGCCTGGAAAAACAAATTGGGAAAACTGTGGAAGCTTACATCGACGATGAGGTTGTTAAAACAAAACACGTCAGCCAGCTGGTTGATGACCTCCGAGAAACATTCACTAACCTCCGGGCTTATCAAATTAAACTCAACCCGGAGAAGTGCATTTTTGGAGTACCCGCAGGAAAACTCCTCGGCTTCATTGTCTCTAACCGAGGAATTCAGGCCAATCCGGCCAAAATCCGAGCTCTGGCTCGGCTTGAAGCACCAACCGAGCTTAAACACTTCCAGAAACTGGCAGGTTGTGTGGCTGCTCTAAGTCGATTTATTCACGACTCAGAGAAAAGGCATTACCCCTTTACAGGCTGCTGAAACTAACCAACAACTTCAAATGGACCAAGGAGGCGGGGGCCGCTCTGGAGGAAATTAAAACCCTTCTCGCTACAAACCCAATATTAGCAGCGCCTGCGGCCTGCGAGCCGATGTTATTATACATCTCGACCACCAACCAGGTGGTCAGTGCAGTTCTCGTGGTCGAACGAGACATGGAAGATCACAAATTCCAAGTCCAACGGCCTGTCTACTATGTCTCCGAGGTCCTTACCCCGTGGAAAATGCGATATCCGCACTACCAGAAGATAGCTTACGCCGTTTTTATGGCATCAAGGAAACTTCGGCACTACTTTCAAGAGTGCTCTGTGACGGTGGCGTCCGAGGTGCCCCTCAGCGATTTAATCAATAATAGGGACGCCACGGGCCGCATCGCCAAGTGGGCTATCGAACTCCTCCCTTCTGAGATAACATACCGACCACGCCAAGCTATTAAATCTCAGGTGCTGGCAGATTTCGTGGCAGAATGGATGGAAGCCAAGCTCCCTAGAG
Organism: Elymus sibiricus; assembly: GCA_039707655.1. Lineage (NCBI taxonomy): Eukaryota > Viridiplantae > Streptophyta > Magnoliopsida > Poales > Poaceae > Elymus > Elymus sibiricus. The sequence goes on along the minus strand of CM077668.1, from coordinate 110,015,053 downwards.
AGCACAGTACATATTCGCATTGGACAATGTACTTTGATGGCCCAAAAGTGCTCGCAGGATTGGGGGCTGGAGTAGTGCTCACATCGCCGATGGGCGACAACATCCAGTACATACTACAAATCATGTATACTGATTCAAACAATGCAGCCGAATACGAGGCTCTCTTGCACGGCCTCCGGATAGCAGTCTCAATGGGTGTCCAGCGCCTTGAGGTCCGAGGTGATTCTACCCTCGCCATCTCTCAAGTCAACGGCGGATTTGACGCCAAAGACCCCAAGATGACGGCATACGGGAACGCCATCCTCAAAATATCAGCCCGGTTCGAGGGGCTATAGTTCCATCATATCCCCCGGGACAGCAATCAAGCCGCCGATATCCTTGCCAGAATGGGCGCTAAATGGGACAAGGTCCCTGAGAACACCTTTCTCGAATGGCTTTTTAAGCCATATGTGGTCTGGCAAGACGATAGTATCACGTCGGAGTCAAATGACACAGGACAGGTTACCCCTTTCACCGCCACAGAAGACGAGGACATAATTGGAGGCTCGGCCATCCAGGAAATAGCCTCGGCCCACGAGGTCATGGTAGTCATTACACCCTGGACAGAACCCCTCCTCGCATACCTACTCTGCAAAGAGCTACCCGAGGACGAAACCGAAGCACGTCGGATTATTCGATGATCCCAGGCCTATAAAGTCCATGAGGGCGAGCTCTATAAGCAAAGTGTCACGGGCGTCCTCCAACAATGTATATCCATGGAGGAAGGAAGACAGCTCCTTGCAGAAATACACTCCGGCATGAGCGGACACCACGCCGCTGCTCGGGCCTTAGTAAGCAAGGCTTTCCGACCTGGCTTTTATTGGCCAGCAGCGAGAGCCGACGCCAAGACCCTCGTCCAACGTTGCCCCGGCTGTCAAGTCTTTCCTAAGCAAAGCCACATGCCCCCCACGGCCCTTCAGACTATTCCAATAACCTGGCACTTTGCGGTCTAGGGGCTTGACATGGTCGGCCCACTTTGAGGAGGGTCGAAGAAAAACAAATATCTACTCGTCATGGTAGACAAATTCACCAAATGGATTGAGGCAAAGCCGGTAACCTCGGCCAAAATAGAACCAGTAATGAGTTCATATCCGGAGTGGTACACCGTTATGGCGTTTCCCATAGTATTATAGCGGATAATGGAACAAATTTTAAGGCAAAAGAGGTAAAGGCCCGGTGTGCAAACATGGGCATCAAGCTCGATTTCGCATCCGTATACCACCCGCAGTCCAATGGGCAAGTGGAACGCGCCAACGGATTAATCCTCAGTGGCATCAAGCCGAGGTTGGTGTGCTTCCTGAAGGAAGTAGACTGTCAATGGGTGGAGGAACTCTATTCCGTTCTATGGGGCTTGCGCACTATGCCAAATCAATCCACAGGTTACACACCCTTCTTCATGGTTTACGGCGCCGAGGCCATGCTCCCTTGTGACCTCATCCGTGACGCACCTCGGGTGCGCATGTACGAGGAACGGGAGGCCGAGCTCGATCGACAGGATGCCTTGGACACCTTGGAAGGGGAGCGCGATGTAGCTCGGGCACGCTCCACGTTCTATCAGCAGCAGGCACAGCGATATCAAAGCAGGGAAGTCCAATCAAAGGAATTCAACGTCGGAGACCTGGTCATGAGGCTCCACCCAGAAAAGCAAAAGCATAAACTTTCGCCTAAATGGGATGGACCATTTATAATTAACCAAGTACTCATCGGAGGAGCTTACCGCATCCGAGACCCGACGGACGACCGGCTAGAGCCGAACCCATGGAACGCCGCCCTGCTTCGACGCTTTTACGGTTAAACGGAGCATTCTTTTCTCACTGTACATTTAGTAATAGTTTTTCCTTTTCTCTCCCGCATCAAGCAACTTGTTGCCTATTTAGGTAAACCTTTTTTCTCAAGGTTGTCAAAACCTCCATCCCCAGCGTAAGCGTCTAGTCAATCCAAGGTATGCTTAGACACCTCAGCTGCATCTTTGAATGTATGACTTAAACCGTCCTGGGGGCTTTGATTAATAAAGCCTACTCTGTCGAGCATTTATATTAGTTATATATGCTTTCTTCCTACCACATCATACTCAAGCCACAATATGCATTGATTTGATGTAGGAATTGGCCAAGCTGGGTTGCCCGGCTCCTGTGCTTGCACCTTACGTTCCCGATATTTCGGCTAAGGGGCAAAGAGAGCACCGCTGTGATTGTTGCTCTCGGGTCACCCGGGTGAGCACCTCAGACGGATAAAGACGAAAGCTAGCATTCTTAACGAATATAATCGGTCGGCCACGATGGAAGCAGAGAAAGGCCGGGTTTTTCAACCCTCGACCAAGGGCTTCACCCCCAAGGTTGCATGTCTTCAGACACTCATGGTTAACATGACAACCCGAGAAAAGGAACTATTGGAAGAACTATTTTTCTTGGAAGATGTTTCTTTACGTTAAATAGTAATATAACATAATCCTCTGCCTCACTTTTGTTTTTCGAACCACATGGCCGTATTGCCTTGTTTCCCGAAATCGCTTGCCTGGATGGTCAGGCCGAAAGTAGGAAACACTCCTCGGCCACTGGACGAGGAGATAGAAGCCGATGGACGGTTAACAAAGTTTGGACGTGCAGACTGTACTAAACGACGTAAAGCACTTTGATGCATAGAGTCATCGCATATAATTTGTTACACCCTATCAAGCCCATCAATTAAAGAATCAAGGGCACAGTCATGATGCGAAAGGCGAGCGGCTGGCATTACATTATCATACACCAGGCATGTCGGCACTGCTACTTGTGAGCTGCGTTGGGATTTCCTCGAAGAGGAGAGGATGATGCAGTATAGTAGAGATAAGTATTTCCCTCAGTTAAGAACCAAGGTTATCAATCCATTAGGAGAATCATACAGAACCTCATTAGCAGCACCTACACACACAAAAGCAAATACTTGCACCCAACGCGAACAAGAGGGTTGTCAATCCCCTTGGCGGTTACTTGCAAGGATTAATTCTGATAGTGATAGATAGATAAGTAAATTGCAAAACAAAATAAAGGAAATAAAATTGCAGGAAGGTATTTTTGGATTTTATATATGATAGATAAATGACCCGGGGGCCATAGTTTTCACTAGAGGCTTCTCTCTCGAACACATAGCATTCGGTGGGTAAACAAATTACTGTTGGGCAATTGATAGAAAAGCACATAGTTATGACGGATTCATGGCAATGATCATGTATATAGGTGATGACCCACAAGTATAGGGGATCAATCATAGTCCTTTCGATAAATAAGAGTGTCGAACCCAACGAGGAGCAGAAGGAAATGACAAGCGGTTTTCAGCAAGGTATTCTCTGCAAGCACTGAAATTGTAGGTAACAGATAGTTTGGTAGCAAGGTAATTTGTAACAAGTAACAAGTAGTAACGGTAACAAAGGTGCAGCAAGGTGGCCCAATCCTTTTTATAGCAAAGGACAAGCCGGAACGATCTCTTATAATAAGCAAAGCGTTCTCGAGGACACATGGGAATTTCATCTAGTCACTTTCATCATGTTTGTTTGATTCGCGTTCGCTACTTTGATAATTTGATATGTCGGTGGACCGGTGCTTGGGTGCTTTTCTTACTTGAACAAGCCTCCCACTTATGATTACCCCTCTCGCATGCATCCGCAACTACGAAAGAAGAATTAAGATAACTTTAACCATAGCATGAAACATAAGGATCCAAATCAGTCCCCTTACGGAATAGCGTATAAACTAGGGTTTAAGCTTCTGTCACTCTAGCAACCCATCATCTAATTACTACTCCACAATGCCTTCCCTTAGGCCCAAAGATGGTGAAGTGTCATGTAGTCGATGTTCACACGACACCACTAAAGGAAGCAACAACATACATATCATCAAAATATCAAATGAATACCAAATTCACATGATTACTTATGACAAGACTTCTCCCATGTCCTCAAGAACAAAAGTAACTAGTCACAAATCATATTCATGTTCAAGATCAGAGGGGTATTGAATAGCATTAAGGATCTGAACATATAATCTTCCACCAAATAAACCAACTAGCATCAACTATAAGATGTAATCAACACTACTAGCAACCCACAGGTACCAATCTGAGGTTTTGAGACAAAGATTGAATACAAGAGATGAACTAGGGTTTGAGATGAGATGATGCTGGTGAAGATGTTGATGAAGATTGGTCCTCCCATAATGAGAGGATCGTTGGTGATGTCGATGGCTTCGATTTCCCCCTCCCGGAGGGAAGTATCCCCAGCAGAATCGCTCCACCGGAGAGCAAAATAGCTCCTGCCCAGGTTCCGCCTCGAGACTGTGGCGCTTCGTCCTGAAAGTCTTCTCTCTAATTTTTTAGGGCAAAAGACCTTATATAGTAGAAGGAGGGGGCCAGAGGCCAGCCAGGGGGCCCACAAGGCATTAGGGCGCGCCTAGGGGGGCCGCGCCCTATTGCCTTGTGGGCAACTGGTGGGTCCCCTCCATTATTTCTTCTCTCCAGTATTTTTTATATATTCAATAGAAAATCTCCGTTAAATTTCAAGTCAATTGGAGCTCTGTAGGATAGGTATCTCTGATGTAGCTATTTCAGGTCCAGAATTCCAGCTGCCGGTATTCTCCCTCTTCATATAAATCTTGCAAATTAAGAGAGAAAAGGCATAAGAATTGCATCATAAAGTGAAATAATGATCAAATAAATTATAAATAACGTGGGAAATCATGATGCAAATTGGACATATCGATAGGCATCATGTCCGAGACAAGTAGACCGACTCCTGCCTGCATCTACTACTATACTCCACCCATCGACCGCTATCCAGCATGCATCTAGGGTATTAAGTTAATGAAAACAAGGTAACGCCTTAAGAAAGATGACATGATGTAGACAAAGTAAACTCAAGCAATATGAATAAACCCCATCATTTTATCCTTAATGACAACAGTAAAAATACGTGTCTTGTCCCCTACTTTGTCACTGCGATAGAGCACCGCAAGATTGCACCCATTACAAAGCACCTCTCCCATTGCAAGATAAATCAATCTAGTTGGCCAAACTAAACAAATAGGTCAAAGAGAAATACAAAGCTATAACTATCATGCCTAAATAAGTTAAAAAATACTCAAATATTTCTCATGAATAATCTGATCATAAACCCACAATTCATCGGATCCCAACAAACACACCGCAAAAGAAGATTACATCGGATAGAACTCCAAGAAGATCGAGGAGAACATGGTATTGAAGATCAAAGAGAGAGAAGAAGCCATCTAGCTACTAGCTATGGACCCGTAGGTCACTGGTAAACTACTCACACATCATCAGAAGGGCAGCAAGGTTGATGTAGAAGCCCTCCATGATCGATTCCCCCTCCGACAGAGTACCGGAAAGGGCCTCCAGATGGGATCGCGGAAGAACAGAAGGTTGCGGCGGTGGAAAAGTTATTTCGTGTGGCTCTCTGGTATATTGGGAATATTTGAGAATTTATAGAGGTGGAATTAGGTCAAGAGGTGCCATGAGGGGCCCACAAGCCTGGGGGCGCGCCTACCCCCCCTGGGCGCACCTCCCGAGCTTGTCGCTCCCTCGTGACTCCTCTGGTCTTCTCCCAAACCTTCTAGGGTCTCTCTTGGTCCAGAAAAAATTAATCCAAAGTTTTTTCTTCGTTTGGACTCCGTTTGATATTGATTTTCTGAAAAGCTAAAAACAAGCAAAAAACAGCAACTGGCACTGGGCACTAGGTTAATAGGTTAGTCCCAAAAAATGATATATAATTGCATATAAAACATCCAAGATTGATACTATAATAGCATGGAACAATCAAAAATGCTAGATACGTTGGAGACGTATCAAGCATCCCCAAGCTCGTCCTCGATTAGGTAAATGATAAAAACAATATTTTTTGATGTAGAATGCTACCTAACATGTCTATCATGTAATCTCTTCTACGGCATATAAATTGTGAAGCGATGAATTAACAATATCAACATAATAATATCCATGAACATAAGAAGCATAATCATTAAACTTTCAAAATATATGATCCTTAACGAGTGTTATCCCTACTCACTTTCTTATATTGGCAATGGCATGACTCTATCTTCACCGCAGATATATAAATCATGAGCACCCCAATGTTAAACCAGGCAATTGGATTGTACTTCTAACGCGCTTTAGCATTTTCAACTCTCACGCAATACATGAGCGTGAGCCATGGACATAGCACTAGGTGGAATAGAATGCGGTGATAGGGATCAAATAATGGAAAGGAGAAGAAGAAAGTCTCGCATCAACTCGGCGGATCAACGAGCTATGGACCCCATCAATCGATATCAATGCGAGGAGTAGGGATTGCCATGCAACGGATGCACTAAGAGCTATAAGTGTATGAAAGCTCAAATTGAAAACTAAGTGGGTGTGCATCCAACTTGCTTGCTCATGAAGACCTCGGGCATTTGAGGAAGCCCATCATTGGACTATACAAGCCAACTTCTATAATGAAAAATTCCCACTAGTATATGAAAGTGACAACTCAGGAGACTCTCTATATGAAAAACATGGTGCTACTCTGAAGCACAAGTGTGGAAAAGGATAGTAACATTGCCCCTTCTCTCTTTTCCTCTCATTTTTTTGCTGGGCTCTTTTTGGCCTCTTTTTATTTTTTTTATTTTTTTATTTTTTTATTTTTCGTCCGGAGCCTCATCCCGACTTGTGGGGGAATCACAGTCTCCATCATCCTTTCCTCACTGGGACAATGCTCTAATAATGATGATCATCACACTTTTATTTACTTACAACTCAATATTACAACTCGATACTAGAACAATATGACTCTATATGAATGCCTCTGGTAGTGTACCAGGATGTGCAATGATCTAGCGTAACATGTATGAAAAATGATGAATGGCGGCTGAGCCACAAATACTATGTCAGCTATATAATCATGCAAAGCAATATGAAAATGATGATGTGTGTCATATAAAAAGAACGGTGGAAGTTGCATGGCAATATATCTCGGAATGGCTATGGAAATGCCATAATAGGTAGGTATGGTGGCTGTTTTGAGGAAGATATAAAGAGGCTTATGCGTGAAAGAGTGTATCATATCACGGGGTTTGGATGCACCAGCAAAGTTTGCGCCGACTCTCGAGGTGAGAAAGGGCAAGGCACGGTACCGAAGAGGCTAGCAAATTGCGGAAAGATAGGAGTGCGTATAATCCATGGAGTCACATTAGTCATAAAGAACTCACATACTTATTGCAAAAGTCTATTAGACCTCAAAGCAAAGCACTAACCGCATGCCCCTAGGAGGGAGGTTGGTAGGAGTTAACCATTGCGCGCCCCCGATTGTAACAGCAGTCAAGGATTTCATTTCAGACCTATAAATCCTCGAACTTCCTCACCATGCCATGACCAATACTTAGATGAGTAGTCATAACAAACTTTAATACCAATATTTCTACTAACCAATGATCATGAACCTATATCCTTTCATATTACGGCATTAATAAAATTAACCACACATTTCATATTTAGTGATCTACGTGAAATTTTTTATTATATCCCTCTTGAATACCTATCCTTTGTGGACCAATCTTATAACCCGTGCAAATTGCCATTAATATTTATTAGACTCTCAAAAAGATTTAAGTGAAGCATGATAGTGCAACTATTTCTTTAAAATATAACCACCACCGTGCTCTAAAAGATATAAGTGAAGCACTAGAGCAACTGCCTAGCTCAAAAGATATAAGTGAAGCACATAGAGTATTCTAACAAATCACGATAAATGTGTGTCCCTCTCAAAAAGGTGTGTTCAGCAAAGACGATTGTGGCAAACTAAAAAGCAAACAAAGAAAATAAAACTATGGCACAAGACGCTCCAAGCAAAACACATATCATGTGATGAATAAAAATATAGCTCCAAGTGATATACAGATAGATTGTAGACGAAAGAGAGGATGCCATCCGGGGCATCCCCAAGCTTAGACGCTTGGGTCTTCCTTGAATATTACCTTGGGGTGCCTTGGGCATCCCCAAGCTTAGGGTCTTGCCGCTCCTTATTCCTTCATCCATCGTGGTCTCACCCAAAACTTGAAAACTTCATCACACAAAACTCAACAGAAACCTCGTTAGCAGCACCTACACACACAAAAGCAAATACTTGCACCCAACACGAACAAGAGGGTTGTCAATCCCCTTGGCGGTTACTTTCAAGGATTAATTCTGATAGTGATAGATAGATAAGTAAATTGAAAAACAAATAAAGGAAATAAAATTGCAGCAAGGTATTTTTGGATTTTATATATGATAGATAAATGACCCGGGGGCCATAGTTTTCACTAGAGGCTTCTCTCTCGGACACATAGCATTCGGTGGGTAAACAAATTACTGTTGGAAAATTGATAGAAAAGCGCATAGTTATGACGGATTCATGGCAATGATCATGTATATAGGCATCACGTCCGAGACAAGTAGACTGACTCCTGCCTTCATCTACTACTATTACTCCACCCATCGACCGCTATCCAGCATGCATCTAGGGTATTAAGTTAATGAAAACAGAGTAACGCCTTAAGCAAGATGACATGATGTAGACAAAGTAAACTCAAGCAATATGAATAAACCCCAACATTTTATCCTTAATGGCAACAATAAAAATACGTGTCTTGTCCCCTACTTTGTCAATGCGATAGAGCACCGCAACATTGAACCCATTACAAAGCACCTCTCCCATTGCAAGATAAATCAATCTAGTTGGCCAAACCAAACGGATAGATCGGAGAGAAATATAAAGCTATAACAATCATGCATAAATAAGTTCAGAAAAGACTCAAATATTTCTCATGAATAATCTGATCATAAACCCACAATTCATCGGATCCCAACAAACACACCACAAAAGAAGATTACATCGGATAGAACTCCAAGAAGATCGAGGAGAACATGGTATTGAAGATCAAAGAGAGAGAAGAAGCCATCTAGCTACTAGCTATGGACCCGTAGGTCAGTGGTAAACTACTCACACATCATCGAAAGGGCAGCAAGGTTGATGTAGAAGCCCTCCGTGATCGATTCCCCCTCCGACAGAGTACCAGAAAAGGCCTCCAGATGGGATCACGGAAGAACATAAGCTTGCGGCGGCAGAAAAGTTATTTCGTGTGGCTCTCTGGTATATTGGGAATATTTGAGAATTTATAGAGGTGGAATTAGGTCAAGAGGTGCCACGAGGGGCCCACAAACCTGGGGGGCGTGCCTACCCCCCTGGATGGGCCTCCCAAGCTTGTCGCTCCCTCGTGACTCCTTTGGTCTTCTCCCGAACCTTCTATGGTCTCCCTTGGTCCTGAAAAAATTAATCCAAAGTTTTTCTTCGTTTGGACTCCATTTGATATTGATTTTCTAAAAAGCCAAAAACAAGCAAAAAAATAGCAACTGGCACTGGGCACTAGGTTAATAGGTTAGTCCCAAAAAATGATATATTTGCATATAAAACATCCAAGATTGATACTATAATAGCATGGAACAATCAAAAATGCTAGATACGTTGGAGACGTATCAGCCACCTCCTCTCTGTCAGCCCCTATAGGGCCTACCTCGGCAAGGTGTTCCGTCTCTACGCCGGTGAAGCGGGTCTTGACCATTACCCATGCCTCCCTCGCTCCTTCCCGACAGGCCGATATCTTCCAAGCCTGTATTCGGCCCCGAGCACCCTTGAGACGCTCGGCGAGCTCGGACATGTCCTCGGGCACCCTCTCCTCCTTGGGCCATAGAGCTTCAAAAACGACCTTCATCGCTTTCCTGGACCTCTCATGCACTTCAGTCAACTTCGCCAAGGCATCCTCGAATGATGAACAAATGTTCTCTTGTGGCCGACCTGTTAGCAGCACTGGATGAAGCTAACAGCCTGTTTGGTAAACACTCGGGCAGGGGAATGGGAGTTTGCACAAGGGTGTTTATGAAGGGATTAGACATGGGAATTAGATTTTTACTCCCATTCCCTTGTTTGGCATATGATGGGAATTGGCGTGGGATAGAACTCTACACACGAATTAACAGGGTACCCCCTGAGAAGAAATCGGTGGGAATTGGCTTCCTCAACTCCCAGTCCCCTTCCCACTTAAACTCCCATTCCCTCTAATCAAACAGTGGACTTTTAATATCCTCACCCCTCAACTCCCATTCCCCATCTCTAATTCCCCCGAACCAAACACGCTGTAAGGGTTAGACCTTAACGGTAACACATCATGCGTATAGAGCTTTCTTAAGAGTAGTCACCAGACACAGCTTCGCTTGTTTTTTTGGTTCTTCTCCTTGGCAGCGGCCAGTTGAGCCCTTAGCCTCTCAATCTCCTGAGCTTGCTGGTCGTGCTTTGCCTTGAGCGCGTTCGCCTCGTCCTTACTTTGGGTCAGGACACGATGGCCAGCCTGTCATTGCGATTCGGCGTACAGCAGATCTTCTTGGGCCTGCTTCAGGTCCTTTTCCAGTTTACCAATGACTTCCGCTGCTATGAAAATAAGCTCCATTAATAGAGACCTCGGGTCCTCTACGGCAAATGATTAAAGACCAGATGCACTTACCGTGCGCCTCTCTGGTATTTTTTTTAATGTGCTCCACTTCGGACTGGGCGGCGTCCAGCTTCGTCTGGGTCTGGGTTAGCACCACGGAGAGACTTCCGTTTTTCTCCCGAGAGGTTTGCAAATTCAAGGCATGTTTTCATTAGATCAACCCTTAATATGGCCATACGTGCCCAAATCAAGGCTTGGGGGCTACTGGAATCAACACTTGCTCAAAGGATTCTTGGCCATTCTGAAATCCACTTGTCGGCTATGTCATCCAACAAGTGCCTTAGGGGCTACTGCTATGCACATCTTCAGGGGGAGTTCCTCAATATCTTGTAACCAATGTCTTTACATTCTGTACTTACACTTTCACTATTTTTATTCCCGTTGAAAACTTAACTGATTTGTCATCAATCACCAAAAAGGGGGAGATTGTAAGTGCATCAAGTGCCCACTTAGTGGTTTTGGAGTATTGAAGACAAATAGGTTAAGGGACTAATATGTTTGTGAGTATACACAAGAGAAAATAGTCCCTGAAGACTTGGTTTAACCACGGAAGGTGACCCCTAAAAATATACTTCTTGAAGTGAAGAATTTGGTGCGGCCTTTGAAGAAATTGATGTGAAGACTTTGAAGCTTGAAGACTTTGTTTTCATAGTTTATTTTTCTTCTTATTTGAGTCATAGGAAAATCCGTACTGTTAAAGGGGGTCTAGGTGAAACATATTTCATACTTCAAAGCGATGCTCAAACCTATACACATTACAGCCGCTTCGAGTGAAGCCTTTGGAAATCTCCGGAACAGCTGACGAATTTGGCAGTGACAGTGACGAAGTTCATCTGGTCTCTGACGAATCTGGTCAGGCTGAGGAGTTAGGATTTCGCCAGTGCGATCTGCCTATCGTGAGGAAATAGTGCCCCGACGAAATTGAGAGCTTCAATTCCGACCGTTGCTGTGCCGTGTGCCAGCTGTCGAGTGGATTCTTATCCTGACAACGGTCATGTCTAAGAAGGGCATTTATGACATTTCATGTCGGGTTGCCCCCTGGCTATAAATAGCCGCCCTCCACAACCACTAGTTGGTTGGCTGCTCTAGAGAGAACTTGACACTTGTCATTTGAGAGCAACCCTTCCTCTGACGACTTTGTGAGAACCCAAGTGAGGAAAAACCCAACCAGAGCCAAAGTGACTGAGCATCACTGAAGAAGTTGATCTATGTGATCCGACGCTTATTACCTTTGAAGACTGTCATTCTTCCAGATGGTTAGGCGTCATGTTCTGAGCACCAAAGATCAATTGTGGCGTGCCGGTGAACAAGTCTGTGAAGGTTTTGGAAGTCTACCTTGAAGACTTACCACGAGTGATTGGGCGAGGTCTAAGTGACCTTAGCTTAAGAGGAATATGGTGAGGACTAAGTGTCCTCCGAGGTAAAACTCAGCCGCCTCAACCAGACGTACAGTTGATACAGCAACTGGAAGTGGTCTACCAAATCGTTGTGTCTTCACCGAGCCCAACTGGTTTCAAATTCCTCACCCCTTTACCTTTACGCATTTCTGGTGCTGAAGAACTTGTGCTCTACTTTTCTGAAGAATTTGAATTGAAGACTTTCATCATGTTGTATTTCATTTCTTCAGTTCATCTTCCTCATGCATGTCTGCCTGTATGATTACCTGTTCTTCACTTGTATGTATTTCATTTGCATATAATCTACATCTGTGTCCACCTGGGAGTTAACCTGCGCTTTCAAGTACACTATACCCACACTATGGAACTCATGGCCTCGTGCTCCCATTCGGGTGGACCAACGACGTTCCAACAAAACCAATCTATTGCATGACACTCTCCCGGCCACTCCGACAAACTCCCGTCTGGGCTATGCCATGGGTGACCCTGATGTCAACTCGTGACAACCGCCGCCTTCGTGGCCGCCACCGTCATGGCCAAACTAAACAGTCCCAAATGGGGACCCGTCCCAAACGGGGACCTGAGCTCAAAACCAAAACTCGGGCACACAAGGTTATTGCCGCCTACCTGATCACACCATCAGGCTGTGAAACGAATTCTTTGATATTTAGCTCACACACCAACGCTTGGATTATGGTATCCCAAGGGCTCATCATTTGATCTTGCTAGATTTTCTGATTCTGATTATGCCGGAGATCGTGTGGATCGCAAGTCAACGTCAGGCACATGTCATTTCCTCGGACGATCTCTTGTTTGTTGGTCCTCGAAGAAGCAGAAATGTGTCTCACTTTCCACAGCCGAGGTTGAATACATTGCCGCTGGTGCCTGTTGCTCCCAGCTTCTATGGATGAAGCAAACCCTCAAGGACTATGGCGTCAACATGAAGAAAGTGCCACTCTACTGCGACAATGAGAGTGCCATCAAGATCGCTCACAACCCAGTACAACACTCTAGGACGAAACACATCCAGATTCATCACCATTTTCTTCATGATCATGTGCTGAAGGGAGACATCGTCATCAACCACGTGAAGACTGAAGACCAGCTTACAGATATCTTCACTAAGCCCTTGGATGAGAGAAGGTTTTGCATGTTGCGGTGTGAGCTAAACATCCTAGAATCTTCGAATGTCCATTGAAAAGGACACACATCCTAATGCTTATGCATTCTTGATGACTTTGATGCAAAACACACGAAGTAACGTTTTTCTTCAATCAATGAAGACTAACCCTCTAAGTGTGAAGAAATTAATGAAGAACTTGATTCTCAGAACCCTACGACATATGTACGCGGTGTCTGAAATCATCATAGTTCTTATACGGTGGATAATGCCACCACCCACTTTTTGACATGTTTCAATTTGAGTTTATCTTCGTCATTTGCAATTTCATCAAAACTTTTCAAATTCGTCATTTGTGGTTGTTCTTCATTGCATGAGTTAACTCTTCCTATTTATATATGTCTGAGTTTTTCATGTCCTCAACAACATTCACATATTTCTAATTCTTCAAGTTGTGTTTCCGTCTATGTGAATGTGATCGGACCCGCTCCCCTCTATGCTAAACTCAAACCACTCTGTTCACAATCTCTTCATGTGCGTTCTATTTGACACCGTTCAAAGTCTTCACTGTGTCCTTAAGAGCTGAAGAAATTGCGAACACATTTTAAAAACTTCTATTCAAATTTTTGGCGGTTGCCACAGTAACTTAATCCCACGCATCCGACGCGTGGATAAGCGCACTCAAAATGCTTGTGTGACGCGTGTTGATGAGATGCGAATCGCCAAGGGCTTATCCGTCCAAAATGTTCGGACCGCTCAGTTTTCACCGCGCCTATATAAAGGCTTGACCGTGTCAAACCTAATTCATTTCACTCTCGCGCCCCTGTCGCTCTCACTCCCACACCCTAGCACCGCCGCTGGAATTCATCGCTGCCGGAGAAGAAGAGCTTCGCTGCCTCAACTTCTTCGTCACCGTACTCACGCCGGCCGCGGATTTCTTCACCTCCGCCGCCACCGTAGCTGTCTTTCATCGCCAAGTTAGGGCACGAAAGATTTGAGCTGACGATTTCCTTCAACTCGTCGTCCAGTTCATCGAGTTCATCCTTGGGGTAATTAAAACTAATTTTTACTGCCCAAGTTTGATCCTTTTACAGTCTAAATTTCTTCAAGTGTAGTTTTTACCACTTCTTTCCAAATCTTCAGCACTTCCTTTTGGCTAGTCTTGGTTATTTCATCTAAGTTACACTTCACGATTAGAATTCCTCAGTTGTGCAATTGTCTCAATCTGTACAGCTCTAAAATCTGAATCTAGAACACTTAGTGAATTTCTTCAAGACGATAAGGATCAATTTCCTCAACTGGGTTTAATTTTGAAAATCTCTGAGAACGCATGTGACTCTTCCCAATTTCCTTGCAACTATACTCTGTTCACAGGTACCCATGTCTGCAGACGAATCTCTTGGTTCTCATCAACTTAATTCATTTGCAGCATTGCTTGAGGAAAATCTTCAGACTTCTTCAGAAACATCAAAAGTTCAAAACCCTTAGTTGAAGAAAATGCCAGATGGAAAAAAGCCTCAGAAGGGAGGCAAGAGGAAAGAGGAACACACAACATTCAAGATCCTAGATGAACTATATGTAGGATATTGCACACCTGATGAAGAAATTCACGGGAAAGAAACTGACAAGCAGCGCAAGACGCGTATGCAAAAGATCAAGAGGTACTGGTCCTATGAATGGCGGAGTTACAATTACGTCACTCCCAAATATATGAAGGATTTCGCTATTAAGCCTCCGTGCAAAAGACCACAGTTGGCTCCTGGTCAAACAACTGATCCCACGAGCATCAGAAGGGGTGAAGAATTCCCCAAAGAATGGGCCAAGCGTCAGGCCAAACTACAGAAACAGGCTCAAAAGGCTGTTAAAGAATTCAACAGGGCTTCAAAGGCATCAGCAGAGACTGGTGCAGGCTCAAGTGGCAGTGCACCCAAGAAAGCCATGAAGAAGAAGCTGGCTCAAAAGCCAAAGTCATCAATTGAAGTGCCCTCACGGCCAAAATCTTCTTCAAAGCCCTCAGAGCCCAAGCCATCTTCATCAAAGGCTTCAGCTCCCAAGGCACCTTGTATTGCAAGTTCCTCAGTGCCCCTGCCAGCCAGAAGTTCCTTAATGGCCACAGCAAAAGCTTCAATGCCAGTCGTGCTAGCATCCTGCCAGCACACTGAAGGCTTTCCAACAGCCACAATAGCTGCATCAAGTTCCTCAGCATCAGGGCACATATCCTCAAACACGCTGATGCTGAAGAAAAAGGCCACATCAGGCCGTGGAACTAGACCCAGCCCCAGAAGCAAGGTTGTATTGCCTTAGGCTGATGAAAATGACATAGTTGATGAAGACGAGCTTGTAGAATATGTTCAGAGAAGAATGGAAGAAGCCGCTCGTGCCAAGAATACCTCTGTTCCACTTTTTCTTGATCCCAAGAAGATTTTGGACTTCATTGAAATCTGGTGCAGGAAACCTGACACACCCCTTGACGACCTTGATTTGCCACCTGGTCCGAGTCATGTTCTGTCTGCATTTATTCTGAAAGAAAAACACAAAATTGAGCAAGTTAAACTTGTGAGGAAGCAAAAGCTTCAAAAGGAGAAGGAGCCGAAGAAGAACATGCTAACCATATCTCCTCAGCAGCTGGTTGCACTTCAATCTGAGATCCAAAGGTTGTCTGGTGAATATGAGCGGCAAGCCAACCATTGTTGTGGTGTGCATGACAGATTCATCAAAGCAACCAAGCAAGTGGTTGAAGATCATAACAAAAGAGAGGCCGCCAAGCATGGAAATGTACCTCCTTCAAGTTCCTCAGCTCTACCTCAAGCTACTCAGGCCAGTGAGACTACGCCTTCATCTCCTCCGCAAGACCATGCCAGGGAAACTAAAGAAGTTGCGCCTGAAGAAACTGCCAGGGCGACTGCATCAGTCATGCCTGAAGAAATTGTAGCACCAAATTCCTCAGCAGCAGCACCTGAAATGACTTTGACTCTGAAGCTTATCACACTTCCTTCTGCATCAGAAGTGAAGAAAACAAAGGCTGCTGAGAAGAGAAAAGCATCAGCACCATCTTCCTCAAAAACTATGAAGAAGTTGAAGATGACTCCAATGTCTTCAACTGCACCTATTGATGCTATCCCAATATCATTGGCACCCCCGACTCGAAATGTTGAAGATTTCCAGATTGTTCCATATGGTGTGGACTATGTCATCCCACCATCTGATGAAGAAGAGAATACCCACTCTGCTGCTACCACGGAGCTAGTGGATGAAGAAATTGAAGTTGAAGCAGATGCTTCACTTCACCAGGTATCATCGCCTCCAGTCCATGTGACTAATGAAACTGATGCTTCTCATAGAAGCAATGATGAAATTGATGAGGACGTGGATGTGGGCTCCACAAAACCAGTTATGCATGATGACTTCTGGGATGATGCTCACCCGAACTCACCCCTCACCACGCCTCTCACACAAGTACCTCAGTTGCCAGCAATCACTGAGGAAGTTCATACTGGTTCTAAAGGACGTCCACCATCCCTTCAGACCATCACTGAAGAAATTCCAGCTGCATCAGCTGAAGAAACTGTGCAACATGAGACAGATGAAGAAGTTGCACCTCCTCCACCTCAACAACAAGAACTAGCTCCCTCAGCAGATTCTGACACAGTTCTGTTTGCAACAGCTGAGGAAGTTGCAAAATCTTTGGCCATCACGGATCCCAATGACTCAATGGGCTCTCCGAGACCCATCTTTGATGTGAGGCCAAAGAAGATAAACCTTCAGCCTGTGCCTTCTATGCCCAAAGTTGGCAAAAGCATCAGAAGACCCAAGTTTGACAATGCTGCCTTCTTTGGAGAGAAGAATTTCTTCATAGGCGAGTCACCTTATGACTCTGCAAAAATCAAGCATCAGAGATTTTGGACCAATGCTCAAATAAACTATTATTCTTCACTGCTGTTTGACAAGAACAAAGTATTCCTGCATCGCCATATTCCTCATGTGGATATGGAATCCCTACCATGCTTTCGGCCTGTACTGGCTGTTCTTCACGATGCCGGGCTACTCAGTTTCGTCCCCGATGTTTGTGATTGAAATGAAGAGCTCATTCTTTAATTTTATGCCACCTTGCATATATCTGGTGATGTTGACGACATTCATTCATGGGCTCTCAACTGGATGAGTGAGAACACACACTATAAAGCTCCAGCTGATGAATTGCTTCAAGCTCTTCCTGTTGATTTGCCCTCAACTGAAGCCAGAAAGATTTATGAAGAACCTGAGCTGACCAACCATCTGATGCAAGTGCTGATGAAGCCGTTGGCTGAACGAGAAGCTCAAAGAACCACCTTCTTAGTGAAGGATCTACTATTTGTGCCAAGGACAGTATATCGAATTTTGGCCAAAACCCTCAGTCCTATCAAAGGCCACAATTCTGAGACTGAAGAAGTTGTGGGGATCATGAAGAACTTGCTATTCAATATCATCCATGGTATTCCTATCAACATACATGATTTCTTCATGAGGACTTTGGCCACTGTCGCACAATCTCCGTTTGATTTGAAGCCTTATGCACCTTGGCTCATGAGATTCATCAGAACAAGATCTTCAATCAACTACAAAGTTGACAGTCAAAATCATCTCAGCTTTCTGCCAGATGTGAAAATTCTTCAAAGCACAATTGCTTCAGTTCTTGGAAAAGGCAAAGCTGTTATTGATGAAGGTGTTCGTCCCCTTGATGACCAATTTCATCAGCCTGTCTCACAATCCACAGGATATGATTCATCCAACCATGACACTGACGCAAATGCCACTCAGCAAACCCCTCAAGGTGACGCTCCTCGAATGATGACTGATCGTGAGCTCCTCATAAGTCTTCGTCAGAAAGTTGACAACAATCACAACTGGGTTAAGCGTCAACTCCATGCTATTCTAGGCAATATGACTGTGATGCAAAATTCAGTCCGGAAAAATCATTATTATCTGTATGAGATCTTTGACAAGAGTTGGGCCATTCTTTCACATCTGAAGACCCCTGAAGAACTTGACGAAATGGAGTTCCAAATGAACTTTGATTGGGCCAATCCGCCCAAGAAGAAGTTCAAAAAGGTTCAAGTTCCTCCGATGGTCCCAAGCTCTGTGTCTTCTTCATGAGCTACTGACGAAAATGAAGATGTTCAAGACACTGCAGTAGGCCCTTCTTCAACTCGTGACCCCAACAACGATGTTGGCGCTCCCTCAACTGCTTCATGATGATATTCTTCATGGGCGTTAGTTCTCAGTTTCGTCTCCTTTTGGTCATCTGATGACAAAGGGGGATAAATTTGAGTTAGTCTTCAACGGGTCTTATTTCGGGTGGTTTCTTTTGCTAAGTTGCAACTTGGTTCTTCATTTGATTCGCTCCTTTGATGAATTGTAACTTAATAACAGTTGGTGGTCTAACACTCTTCTGCGACGTTTTATTTGCATGTGTGATTATGCTCTGATCCTCATATATATATATATATATATATATATATATATATATATATATATATATATATATATATATATATATATATGCATGTCGGAAGTTGGGGCTCCGGGGACCCAAAGGTTCGAACACTAGGGTGAGCTCGTTCCTACCTCTCGTCCTCTACCACAGCCTAATTACGGCGAAGCTATGGCGAGAGCGCGTGAGCGGGGGCGGACCATGGACTCAGCAGTTTACCCAGGTTCGGGCCACCTTGCGGTGTAAAACCCTACTCCTGCTTGGTTGGGATTGCAGTGAGCAAGAAGGTGTTCTCGCGTACAAGGTAGGAGAGAAAGGAGCCGGTCCACTACCACAATGGCAGCACTGTCCCTTTATACCTGCCTTGGTCCTCTTCCCCCTCGAAAACTTAGGCGGGAAGGGTTGCCACACTTGGCGGGTTTTGAAAGGAGACAGGCGCTCAGGCTATCCTGACTAAAGGCAGTCTTCGCCTGCAAAAGCATGATCCATGACGCACCGGTGGGCTCGATGATGACCTCCGCCCTGCGTGCCCGCCGTCTTGGTCTTCTTTCGCCGATCGGGCAACCTTTGGGGTTGCTTTGGGAAGTGGATTGCTGGCCTTGTTCCCTTAGCACAAAAGGGGAAACCCTCTTCATCCGCTCCTGCTGGCACGGCCTCTGTCGCTGTTCGTCGCTGCGCGCGTCACCCACGTGATGGGCACGAGACTATGCTGCCAGACCGAACAATCCTTGTCTTGAGCGCCTTCAGGAGGGAGCCTCGGGAGGCCACCTCGCGAGAGGGTCTCGCGAGAGGCTGTTGGTGAAGATGCCGAGCCTTGCTCGCCCGCTCCCTGAGGAGGGGTTCTTAGGAGGCCAGGGCCTCATGAGGGGTCCTGATGAGATGCTCGATGGTGGCGGCCTGCTGGGCCTATGCCAGGTGTTGCGCCGTGGGCCAAAGGCAGACGGGCCATGATACCCTGGGTTCCATGGGCCTGACAGTAGCCCCCGGGCCCGCGGCGCGCACATTCGCGCCTACTAGGGGGCGAAACGGCGCGGGCCCTAACCACCTGCGGGCCAGGCACGACGCGTGCCGCACGACGCGACGGGGGACGCCCGCACTTCTCCCACGACGCCTCGGTAACCGCCCGCGCTGACATAAATCCTGTCGCGCGCGACGCGAGGCCATCATTGCCTTCCTTCGCGCACTCCATCTCCCTACGCCTTCCTCCCCACGCGTAGCTCCTCGCGACCCCATCTCTGAGCTCCGCCTCTTCCCCCTCCTACATCCGCGCCTCTGCCGCACAGATGGCGCCCGCCGGCAAGAGGGGAAAGGCGGCGGCCCCGTCCCCAAATGCGCCCGCCATCGGGGCGGCGCTACAGCGCTCCTCCATCGTCGATGGAGAGGGCCTAGACAAGGTGCTCCCGTTGGTGGCCGGCGACCAGAACGAGAATCAGGCGACCTAGATCTGGCCGGGGTCACGCGCGCGGTGTGACCTAGGGGCGACGGCCTACCCCTTCTTCCTCCACAACGTTTATGACGGGTTGGTGCCGCCATTCTCGGACTTTTTCTATGCCATTCTCTCCCATTATCAGATTCACGCCCTCCACCTTCAACCCAACTCCATCCTCCTCCTGGCCATGTTTGCCTTTTACTGTGAGGCTTTCGTGGGCGCTCTTCCGCCACTTCTTCTGCCTGCGGCTGACTGCGGCAGACCAGCGCTCCGGATGTGCATCGTTCCTCGCCGTTAAGGGGATGGAGAACAGCATCATCAACTTGAGGGTTGCGAAGAAGGTGGAGGGCTATCGGCAGCGCTGGGTCTACATGGACGCGTGCCGGACCAGCCGGCTCCTGATGATCCCGATGGACCCTGCTGAGAAGAACTCCGGGTGGGGACATGAGAAGCTCGCTGACCCGAGGATGGAGCCCGTCTTGGAGCGGATGGCCGCGCACCGGGCCGCGAAGCTATCGGGGGCGACGGTCGTCAGGGAGTACCTGCGGCGACGCATCGCGCCACTCCAGCAGCACTCGCGCCCCGTGTGGGAGTACAACGGCGCGGGCGACACCATGAGGCTGAACCCCGGCAGCCTGAAGCCAGAAGTGCGGGATGGGGCCCTGGCGACTCTAATTAGTACCCCTGCCGCGGACCTGCCCGAGGGTGCACTCCCGATGTTCCGCTACAAGGAGAAGGTGGAGCTGGTCGAGGAGATGCCTCTCTTTGACCAGTGGGGTCTCGTGCCGGAGGGCCACGTCGAGCCCCGCGAGAACCCCCTCGTGGTGGAGCTAGATTCAGGAGGCAGCAGCGGTGGCGAGGACTCGAAGGAGGCCACAGAGGAGGACGCCAGCCGGGCGCCACCACGCACTCGTCAGCTCCTCTGTGACCTCGAGGACGATGACGCCGACAGCGAGCCACCCGCGGCGGACGGGGCTCTCAGCCAGAGGCCCGTCAAGGGGCCAAAACTTCCCAGGCCCTCAAGGCGGGCGACGACGCGTCTGGGTCCACCGCGGCCCGCTCCGGGGGCCCGGGCAGCGGAGCCGAGGCGATGATTGATGGCGGCAGCGACGACCCGCCCCTCCTGGAGAAGAAGAGGAAGTGGTTTGCCAGCGATGAGTAAGTCCCCCTGACTCCTCCCGACGTTTTATGCTCTTGCTCTGTTGTCTGGGCTCGGAACTGAGATACCGTTTGCGCAGGAGGTCCGCCGGGGACCAAAGGAAGAAGAAGAAGACGACGACAAAGGCGAAGGCGACCCCCAGCCCGCAGGGGGCATTAGAACCCGCTACGGGTGCCGGGGGGCATGGAGAGGCCGCCCGCTACTCTGACGCCGACACGGAGCGCGCGAAAGTCGAGAGGGAGCCAGCTGTTCCTCCAGAGCCGCATGCGGGCGCGTCTCGAGAGGCCGAGACGGAGGAGCCTCGGGCGGCAGCCTCGGGAGGTGCGGTCGTGCTCCCCTCAGACCCAACCGCGGGGGAAGAAGCAGTGATGGGGGAGGCCAAAGCACCCACTCCCCCACCAGAGGCCTCTCTCAGCGCGGGAGGAGGCGACGCGGGGCACGCCACGGCGGGCATGGCGAGCCTCCATAGCGCGCCACCGCAGCCAAACGCGGGGGAAGCTCCAACAGACCCACCGCTCCTGGCGAGCGGCGCCGAGGCTTCCCTGACCGCGGCAGCGGAGGACGATGGGGGACCAGACCCGGACTGGCCTCTGGTGCTCGTGAGCGGCCGTGCCCTGCTCAGGCCTGGAGCCTTGCGCGACGCCAAGGCCGCGCTCACTCGCCATGGGGCGGACTTCCAGGACGCGGAGACGCGCCTCGCCGAGGAGCGCCTGGAGCTTGCCGACGGGTGGCGCCGGCTCAGCGTCGTTGTCGAAACGGCCCAATGCCAGAACGAAGCCTCTCGCGCACAGGGCAAGGACACAGCCGAAGCGGATTGGGTCCGCGCGAGCGCTCTCCACGAGGCCGAAGCGGCCGTCAAGCGCCGCGAGGAGGTGGCGGCCCGCCTGAAGGAGCTCCAGGATCAACATGCCGCGCAGGCGCAGTCATTCCGCACGCGGGATAGCGCCCTCGATACTCGTGAGAGGGAGCTTGCGGCCCGCGAAGCGGACCTCATGACTCGCAAGGAGGACCTCGAGAGGGTGTCGACCGAGCAGGCCACGGAGCGCGGGCGCCTGGAGACGCTGGGGCGCCAGCTGGCCGATGCCCAGGATGCCCATGTGAAGTGTGTCGATGAGGCCAACACCCAGTTGCAGGCCAATGGGAAGATGGCCCAGGAGGACGCCGATGCGAAGATAGTGGAGGCGCACCTGGCGCTCGCCGAGGAGCACCATAAGGCACTGAAGCAGCAGAAGGACGCCTTCAAGATGGAGTGTGAGCGGTTCCAGCAGGAAATCGCTGATCTCAAGGCAGCACTCGCCGAGGCGGACACCCGCCAAGAGGTCGCGTCGTAGGCTGGTTCTGGCGCCGTGGCTGAGCCGTCCTCCCTTCGTCTTCAGGTGGGGGGTGCCGCCAGCACTGCCGACCGAGCTAGAGGCAAGGCGGACCAGGAGCGGGAGCGGCAGCGCGAACGCATCAAGATGCTCCACTCCCTCGAGCTCCGAGCTCGCGACGCCTTGAACTCCATCTACAAGGAGAGGCTTGAAGCCCTCCGCGAGTCCCGCGACGCCGACTACGTTGACTTCTCCACCAAGCTCGTGGAGCGGCTCAAGGATGGGGCCAAGAAGGTGGATGGCATTTTGGAGGAGTAGTGCCGTGACCTCTTCTCTCAGGCGGCGACCCACGTCTTCAGTCACCTCCTTCACGTCAATCCCAACTTTGATTTTGACAAGGTGATAGCCCTTGTCCCCGAGGAGCTCCGTGATGGCCTCGCAAAGGCGGTAGAAGGCCACATGGACGCGCTGCTTGGGAAGTACTCCTGCGATAGCGGCGAGAGCTCAGGAGGAGGTGGGGACGACCGTGATGCCGGCGACGACGACGGCAGCGGCGACGACAACGGTGCAAGCTCCTAGGGTCCTTTTTCATTCACCACCCTGCACTAGACCGATGTGGCCCCGTGGGGACGTGAAGACGATGCCTTTGTGTTTAAGTACTTTATGATTTGCTGTAATGAACGCTCGTGCCCTCATGAGGCTTCCTCTCGAGGCCTGTTTAGCTCTTTTTGCTTGCCTTCGTGCTCTACGTTGTCAGGACCCAGCCCCCGAGCGGGCCACAACCATCGCTGGTACGTCAGGTAGCGATGCCTGGACAAGGCCAGGAGGTGAGGGTCACCGGGAGCTAGTGAGGGTTCCTGAGGCGCGATGCTCAGGGAGCCCCCCTTTGACGCGCAAGCGGCTCGCGCCAAGATAAATGCCGGCGCTCGTGAGGTTGCTAGAGGGGAAAGATTAGGAAACGGCGAGGGCGGCTCATGAGGCAGGAGACTTAGCTCTGTGCAGGATAGTGTCTGGTGGGACGTCACTTGTAGGGTACGCCTCGTGAGGGTTTCGCTCGCGAGATCTCCTGCTAAGACGGTCGTCATGGGTTGGCTCCCGAGGCAGGGCCTGCGAAGCTTCCTGAGGGCCTGAGGGGGCATCTTGTTACCGGGCCACCTCGCGAGGCATCCTCGCAAGGCCTCCCAGGCGACCTGTTCCTGAGATAACTGCACACAGAATGTTCAACGCAGGGGAGCAGCGCACGCTCGCCGATTCGCTCATGGGCGTTACGCGAGGAGATAAGACACCAAGAATCTTGATGGGGTGGCATGCACGGGAGCAGGCCCGCGAGCCAGAGCCCGACTGCTTGGGTTTTTTAGTGCTGTTGGGACTGACCCGAGCACAGACACCGTGTCCAGCCCTCGCTCGCGTGAGGCTCATGAGGGGCATCATGAGCGCGCGAGGCTCGCAAGGTAAAGACAAGATGAAACACCATGTAAGGAAACCAAAGCTTTACTGAAGTAAGATAGCAACCCATTACACAACCAAAACAAGATGCGGCTGCCGTGTCTGGCACGGGTCAGCTTGAGTTTGGTGTAGCCCGTGGGGCGCCCTCAGTTACACATCAAAACAAGAAAAAGGGTGCTGCCGTGTCCGGCACGGGTCAGCTTGAGGTTGGTGCAGCCCGTGGGGCGCCCTTAGTTGATTGTTCCGCCAGCGTGGAGCATGGGGCTTCCACCGGGGTGTGGGTATGCTCGCGGGTCGATCGTTCCGCCAGCGCGGAGCATGGGGCTTCCACTTGTGCGTGGGTGGGAGCTCTCGCGGGCCCATCAGGCGAACGCAATGAGAGGCTCCGGGGCGTGTACAGTCCCATTTAGTTCGTACGCGTGAGGGTCACGGGTAGAACTTGCAGAGGTGTTGGATGTTCCAGGCGTTAGGCACAGGAACTCCGTCCTCTGTCTCTAGCCGGGCTGCGCCGGGCCTGGAGACATGAGTAACCCTGAAAGGGCCTTCCCACATAGGTGAGAGTTTGTGTAGTCCCTCTCTGGAGAGGATCCTGCGCAGGATGAGGTCACCGACCTCGAGAGTACAAGGGCGGACATTGCGGCTGTGCTAGTGACGCAAGGCCTGCTGGTACCTCGCGGCACGAAGAGTGGCCTGACGGCGGCCCTCCTCGAGGAGCAGCATATCGGTCTCCCGCGAGCCATCCTGATGTGCCTCGTCGAAGGCAAGGACTCACGGGGAGCCGTGCTTAAGCTCCAATGGAAGGACAGCCTCAGCTCCGTAGACGAGGAAGAAGGGGGTCTCGCTAGTAGACTTGCTTGCCGTCGTGTGGATGGACCACAGCACGGACTGTGGCTCATCGAGCCAGCCCTTGCCGCAGGCCTCGAGCTTCTTCTGGAAGCTCCTTGTTTTGAGGCCCTTGAGGACCTCGGTGTTGGCGCGCTCGGCCTAGCCATTGCTTCGCGGGTGCGCCACCGAGGCGTAGCAGATCTGCATGCCGAAGCTGGCGTGGTAGGACCTGAAGAGGCCGCTTGTGAACTGGGAGCCATTGTCGGTGATGATGCGGTTGGGAACTCCAAAGCGGCTCATGAGGCCCTTGATGAACTTGACGGCGGAGCCTGCCGGGATGGTGCGCACAGGCTCGACCTCTGCCCACTTGGTGAACTTGTCGATGGCGACGTAGAGGTAGCGGTAACCGCCAGCCGCGCGAGGGAAGGGCCCCAGGATATCCAGCCCCTAGACCATGAAAGGCCATGAGAGGGGAATCGTCTGGAGGCCCTGCACCAGCTGGTGGATCTGCTTGGCATGGAACTGGCAGGCCTCGCAGGCTTGGACCAGCGCAGTAGCGTCACGCAACGCAGTGGGCCAGTAGAAGCCACTGCGGAACACCTTGCCGACGAGGGTGCATGACGAGGAGTGGTGGCCGCAGTCTACTCCATGGATATCGGCGAGCAACTCGCGCCCTTGTTCTTCAGAGATGCACCGCAGCGAGACGCCATTGGGGCGCCTGTGGTACAGCTTGCCATCTTGTAAGCAGTAAGCGGTGGCCTGCCGGGCCACGCGCTCTGCTTCTGAGTCCTCCTCCGGGAGGGTGCCGTGAAGCAAGTAATCCTTGAACTCCACGGCCCAACTATCTGCTTGAGGCTCCAGCGCCAGCAGCAGGCGGGCTCCTGAGGCTGGGCCGCAGTCTGGCGTGCCCGTGGGCGGTGCGGGCGGGAGTTCCTCATGAAGGAGCGCAGTGCTCGCGGCGGGGGGTGCAGCTGATGGCTTGAGGAGCCTTTCCTTGAAGACGCCGGGGCTCTGAGGCTCATGGCGAGATGCTCGTTTGGCGATGTCATCAGCTTCTTTGTTGCCACAGCGGGGGACGTGCTCCAGCTCCAGGCCAAGAAAACGCTTCTCAAGTTTACGTACCTCTTCTAGGTAGGCGGCCATGTGCTCGTCCTTGGGCTTGTAGCTTTTGTTGGAGAAGTTGATGAGAAGTTGCGAATCGTCCTTGATGGTCAGACGCTTGATGCCCAGCGCGAACGCGGCCTTGAGGCCGGCGATGAGGCCCTCATACTCTGCGATGTTGTTGGAAACCTTGTCGGTGTGCCTGAAGCAGAGCTGCACGGCATAGTAGAGCATGTCTCCTGTCGGCGAGGTGAGCATGACTCCAGCCCCCGCGCCCTGTCGGGAGAAGGCGCCGTCAAAGTGCATGGTCCAGCCGCCAGGCGCCTCATCCCCTGGCAGAAGGGATTTGGCCTCGCGAGGTTCCTCCTCGTACGTGTCCGTCCACTCTTCCACGAAGTCGGCCAGAGCCGCACCTTTGATGACTCTGGTGGTGGAGAATTCTAGCTGGAAGGCTTGCAGCTCGATGTTCCATTCGACGACACGGCCGGCAGCGTTGGGGCTGCGCAGAACTTGCTCCAAGGGGTAGGAAGAAATGACCTTGATGGGATGACCCTGAAAGTAGTGGTGCAGCTTCCTGGAGGCGACGAGGAGCGCGAGGAGGAGCTTCTGCTGCATGGGGTAGCGCTCGCGCGCATCCCTTAGTACGGTGCTGACGAAGTACACGGGGTGCTCGATGAGGCACGTAGTTGTGGTGGCAGCTTGCTCTCCAGGTGGCTCGCGAGGCTCGATGGGCCCGGGGAGCTCACGAGGCTCAAGGGGATCGCGAGGCTCAGGGGGCTCATGAGGCTCCGGGGGCTCGCGAGGCTCGGGAGGCTCACGAGGCTCAGGAGGCTCGGAGGGCTCGGGAGGTGCGGAGGGCTTCTCCTTAGCACAGACGCGCTCCTCTCACACTGCCACAAGCGCCGCGCTGGCCGTCTGAGGGGTGGCCGCCAAGTACAGGAGCAAGGGCTCGCGAGAGCACGGCGCGACCATGATGGGCGGGCTCGTGAGGTACCTCTTGAGGTCTTCAAAAGAGGCGTCTGCCTCAGGGGTCCACTTGAAGGAGGCAGACCTCTTCAGGAGCTTGAAGAACGGCAGGGCTCGCTCACCAAACATGGAGATGAAGCGCCCCTGGGAGGCCATACATCTTGCCAAGCGCTGCATTTCCTTGAGGGTCCGGGGAGGGCGCATTTTCTCGATGGCCTTGACCTTCTCAGGGTTGGCCTCGATGCCACGGTGCGAGACCAGGAAGCCGAAGAGTTTGCCGGAGGGAACTCTGAAGACGCACTTCTCGGGGTTGAGCTTGAGGTTGACATTGCGCAGGTTGGCGAACGTTTCCTTGAGGTCCGCAATGAAGGCCCCAGCCTCGCGAGACTTGACCACGATGTCGTCGACGTAGGCCTCTGCGTTCCTCCCCATCTGAGGCCCCAGCATGATGCGCATTAGCCATTGGAAGGTGGCGCCCCCGCTCCTCAAGCCGAAGGGCATGCAGACGTAGCAGTATATGCCGCAAGGGGTGATGAAGGCCGTCCTCTCCACGTCTTCGGCCGCCATCTTGATCTGATGATAGCCTGAGAAGGCATCTAGGAAGCATAGCAAATCGCACCTGACGGTGGAATCCACGATCTGGTCGATGCGGGGTAGTGGAAAGGGATCTTGAGGGCAGAACTTGTTGAGACTGGTGAAGTCAACGCACATACGCTCCTTGCCGCCCTTCTTGGGGACGACGACTGGGTTGGCGAGCCATTCGGGATGGCGCGCCTCTCGGATGACCCCAGCTTCTTGGAGCTTCTGAACTTCCTTGACGATGAAATCTTGCTTCTCTGGCGCCTGGCGCCGTGCTTTTTGCTTGACGGGGCGTGCGTTAGGGCACACCGCTAAGTGGTGCTCGATCACCTCCCTCGGCACACTGGACAAGTCAGATGCTTTCCAGGCAAAAACATCCGAGTTTGCCCAAAGGAAGGTGACGAGCATGCTTTCCTATGCAGGAGGAAGGCCAGCGCTAATGGTGAAGGCAGGGCCTGAGCCGCTGCCGTCCACCGACACCTTCTTCGTCTCAGCGCGGTCCTGAGAGAACAGCTGCTTCTTCTTCGTGGGCGCGGCCTCAGGAGGCTCGGCCGCGTCCTCGTCAGCCAGATGCGCGGCGGCAGCAGCCTTGTAGGCGTGCTCCAGGGAGCAGATCGCATCTTTCTTGTCGCAGGTGACAGTGATGATGCCGCTGCAGCCAGGCATCTTGTGGATGTTGTAGGCGTGGTGGGTCGCCGCCATGAACTTGGTGAGAGCTGGGTAGCCCAAGATGGCGTTGTACGGCAGGCCGATGTGCGCCACGTCGAAGTCGATGAGCTCGGTGTGGTAGTTATTTCGGGTGCCAAAGGTGACGGGGAGGCGCACTTGCCCCAGAGGGATGGTGGAGCCATTGGTCACTCCGGAGAAGGGCCTGGTCGGCATCAGCTAGTCATAGGGCACTTGGAGCATCTCGAAAGTCTCGATGGAGATCACGTTGATGCCAGCGCCTCCACCGATGAGGGTCTTGGTGACTGCGACGTTGCTGATGGTGGGAGTGCACAGCATGGGGAGTGCACCTGCGGAGGCCATGGACTTGGGGTGGTCCTTGGAGTCGAAAGTGATGGCGTACTGTGACCACTTGAGGGGCCGCGTGGCCTCAGGCCTCGGGAGGGCGGCATTCACCTCGCGAGAGAGCTCCTTGAAGTGGCGGTTGGACGCGGGGGCCTGAGCCCCGCCAAGGATGTAGGCGACCGCGCGAGGCTCCTGGTAGCCCCCAGCACCCTCATCAGGCTGGTTGGCATCGTTCCTCCGGGGCGGCGGTGGTAGCGGCGGAAGAGCGGCATTGGCCTGAGGGTTCGCCTCACGAGGCTGGTTGCGCCAGACGGTCTCACGAGGCTGGTCACGCCAGCCCTGGTGGAAGTTGCCGTTGCCGTTGCGGCTGTCCCATTGATTACCGCCGCGGCCACCTCCACGACCGGCGCCGCGGCCGTTGCGGTCATCTCGGCGGCCCTGGCACTCGTCGCGGAGTAGCTTGAGCTCCTGGCAGTCTTCAGTGTTGTGGGAGCGCACGTTGTGGTAGGCGCAGAGCGGGCGGCTGTCTTTCCTGGGCTCGTCGCGGTCACGGCCGCGCTTCTGCTCGGGCTCCGCCGCAAGCACGGCAGGGCCCTTGCGTTTGACGTCCTTGTTCTTGGTCTTGGCGGCATCGAGCGCCGCGTCGGGGTCGTTGTGGATGAAGAGACGGCCTTCCTCAGCCTTGGCGCACTTGTCGGCGAGGTGGAACAGTTCAAGCACCGAGTCTAGCTCATCGTTGATGGCGAGCTTCTCGCGCATCTTGACGTCCGTGACGTCGGTGGAGAAAGCAGAGACGACGGCCGCGTCGGAGGTGCGCGGTATCTTGTTGCGCACTTGGCTGAAGCGCTGGATGTACTTGCGGAGGGTCTCGTCTGGGCGCTGTCGCACGTGCCACGGGTCATTGATGGTGAGGGAGCGGTCCTGTGTGCCCTTGAAGTTGGCAACGAACTGGCTGCAAAGCTCGGCCCACGAGGAGATGGACGCCTCGGGGAGATTCATGAGCCAAGAGCGCGGGCCATCCTTGAGGGCCATGGGGAACCAGTTCGCCATGACCTTGTCGTCACCGTTCGCCGCCTCGACGCTCAGCGCGTAGAGCTAAAGGAACTCTGCAGGGTTGGGGGCGCCGTCGTAGCGCGGAGGCAGCTCAGGCTTGAACTTCGCGGGCCACACCACGCGACGCAACTCACGAGTGAAGGCACGGCAGCCCACACCGCTTGAGGGGACGCCGCCAGCGAGGGCGGCGCGGTTCTAGCGCCCAGCCGCTGCAACTTCCTGGACGGCCCGGTCTTTGCGCTGGCACTGCTGCTTGAGGAGCACTCGTGCATCAGGGGGGGCGCGTCTGATGATCTGGCAGCTGGCCTCGTCTCGGACCGACGGGGACGCACCACGGGATGGCTCGCGCGCCCGCGCGTTGCGCTGGGGCCCACCATGCTCATCACGCAGAGGAGGCGGTGGGGGAGCGCCGTCCGCCAGGTCCCCAGTGTGGGACGGCGGAGGGCGGAGCGAGTGGGAAGGCGCCGGAGCGTCCCTGGTGGTGTTGACGAGCTCAGTGATGCAACTAAGCTAGGCGTCGTAGCCGGCGTCGGCTGGACGGTAGCGGAGCAGCTCGCGCGCCATGAGTAGCGCGGCCTTCACGTTCGGCGGCCCACGGTGGGCGAGGGAGGAAGAGGCCGTGGTGGTGTGGGCGTTCGCCTGCACGGAGGGGTGCAGGGAGGAGTCCTGCTTCTCACGGGCAGCAGGTTCGGTGGCGGCAGCAGCTGCTGTGTCGACAGGGCGGCGGCGGTTGCCGCGAGCCACCGGCTCCGTCTGAGCCACGCGGCCTGCCCTGCGCTCGGTGCGCTCGCGGCGTGCGTCGGCCATGGGGCTGGTGGAGGGGAGGATGGAGCGAAAGAACAGTAGCGCACCCCTACCTGGCGCGCCAAATGTCGGAAGTTGGGGCTCTGTGGACCCAAAGGTTCGAACACTGGGGTGAGCTCGTTCCTACCTCTCGTCCTCTACCACAGCCTAATTACGGCGAAGCTACGGCGAGAGCGCGGCGCGGGGGCGGACCGTGGACTCGGCAGTTTACCCAGGTTCGGGCTACCTTGCGGTGTAAAACCCTACTCCTGCTTGGTTGGGATTGCAGTGAGCAAGAAGGTGTTCTCGCGTACAAGGTAGGAGAGAAATGAGTCAGTCCTCTACCACAATGGCAGCACTGTCCCTTTATACCTGCCTTGGTCCTCTTCCCCCTCAAAAACTTAGGCGGGAAGGGTTGCCACACTTGGCGGGTTTTGAAAGGAGACAGGCGCTCAAGCTATCCTAACTAAATGCGGTCTTCGCCTGCAAAAGCATGATCCATGACGCGCCGATGGGCTCGGAGATGACCTCCGCCCTGTGCGCCCGCCGTCTTGGTCTTCTTTCGCCGACCGGGCAACCTTTGGGGTTTCTTTGGGAAGTAGATTGCTGGCCTTGTTCCCTTAGCACAAAAGGGGAAACCCTCTTCATCCGCGCCTGCTGGCATGGCCTCTGTCGCCGTTCATCGCCGCGCGCGTCACCCACGTGATGGGCACGAGACTGCGTTGCCGGACCGAACAGCCCTTGTATTGAGCGCCTTCGGGAGGGAGCCTCGGGAGGCCGCCTCGCGAGAGGGTCTCGCGAGGCTGTTGGTGAAGATGTCGAGCCTTGCTCGCCCGCTCCCTGAGGAGGGGTTCTCAGGAGGCCAGGGCCTCATGAGGGGTCCTCATGAGATGCTCGATGGTGGCGGCCTGCTGGGCCTACGCCAGGTGTTGCGCCCTGGGCCAAAGGCAGACGGGCCAGGATACCCTGGGTTCCATGGGCCCGACAGTGCATGCATGTTATAATTCGTCAGACACCAATTTTCATCATGCAATCAAATTCTTCAATATCTTATGATCATGCATGATTGGATTCCAAGATATAGAGGGAGATCTCCACAATTTCAACCTGCCATGTGCATTTGCAATCCAGAGCAAATTCTTCATATGCACATCTTCAGGGGGAGTTCCTCAATATCTTGTAACCAATGTCTTCACATTCTGTACTTACACTTTCACTATTTTTATCCCCGTTGAAAACTTAACTGATTTGTCATCAATCACCAAAAAGGGGGAGATTGTAAGTGCATCAAGTGCCCCCTTAGTGGTTTTGGAGTATTGAAGACAAATAGGCTAAGGGACTAATATGTTTGTGAGTATACACAGGAGAAAATAGTCCCTGAAGACTTGGTTTAACCAGGGAAGGTGACCCCTAAAAATATACTTCTTCAAGTGAAGAATTTGGTGCGGCCTTTGAAGAAATTGATGTGAAGACTTTGAAGCTTGAAGACTTTGTTTTCATAGTTTCTTTTTCTTCTTATTTGAGTCATAGGAAAATCCATACTGTTAAAGGGGGTCTAGGTGAAACATATTTCATACTTCAAAGCGATGCTCAAACCTATACACATTATAGCCGCTTCGAGTGAAGCCTTTGGAAATCTCCGGAACAGCTGACGAATTTGGCAGTGACAGTGACGAAGTTCATCTGGTCTCTGACGAATCTGGTCAGGCTGAGGAGTTAGGATTTCGCGTGTCTTCATTGCGTTTGAAATCTCCTTCGTCCACGCTTAGCTTTCATGCTAGACAACCGCATTCGCTGCCGCCGTCCGCTCTCCGCCTTGCGCCCACGCTGCGCCGTGCTACGTTCAGGCAGTGCCTTATCCCCCAGATTGATGTCGCGCCTGCTCTTCATCACCCTAAACTGAAGCACCTCGAGCTCATGGGCATCCGCATCCGAGGGAGGATTTGGAGCGCCTGCTTGGCGGCTATACAACGCTCGAGTACCTTCGTCTTCACGTGATGGATGGGTTCAGTAGCCGCCGCATCGCCTCGACGAATGTCCATATGATGTATGTGCATTGCTGGTGCCGCAACAGGCTGTCAGTTCGGGTGTTTCACAAATCGTCATTGAGAATGCGCCTTTCCTTGAGAGATTGATTTTATTTGATAAAGAAGGTCCAATAAGAATCACGGTCAACGATGCACCGAAATTGACAGTGTTGGGCTATTCGTGTGCTGAATTTTCCAGACTTGTTACTGGATCATTACCCGCTCAGGTACAACAGTCTTATTCTTCTCATTCTTCTTATTAGACATCACATTTTATCTAAGTTTTGTTGATCTATGTTCGGCTGTCATCCAGAAAATGATTCCCACAAGGTTGACCCCGTCTCCGCGCACAGTGAAGATCTTGGCACTACAATCTGTCGGCCCCGATCTGGATGAAGTTGTTAGATTTCTTAGATGCTTTCCATGCACGGAGAAGCTACACATCGAGGTGATGCTCCTTTCCTGTTAATTGTTAACCACAACAGAGTTCAATTTGTTGTTACTTTTACCCATGATTACAATCACAAATGTGGTATGAGTTCAAAAGGAAATTTGGAGGATTTCAATACATATATTTTTTGAGATGTTAATCATGAACGATTGAAGATGTCATGTCACTCTATTTGTGTATTTTAGAAATCCTGCAAATCAAAGAGGCCCAAAGTTTTCAAAACTACAGCTAGGCACTAATATGTTGTCTTCGTTTGCAGATAGAAGCAGGCCCGAAAGTGGAAAATGTGGCGCAATATAACAATCCCATTGAATGCCTTGATCTTCATCTCACAGAAATTACTTTGAACCAGTATCGAGGCACCACACCAGAGATTAAATTCGCCAGGTTCTTTGTTTAGAGAGCAAGTGTGCTCAAGGTAATGAGGTTTGCACTAAATTTAGTGCGCAGAAGTGAATGGTTTGCTGATCAGCGCAGGCGTCTACAACTGAATGGAAAAGTCTCTGCAGAAGCTGAATTTCAGTTTGGAACTACAAATGACAGATTATTGGGAAGCCACACTATCAAACCGATATATGACTTCTCGGTGACTGATCCATTCGCACAAATAGTGCATTGCTCAGATTCTGAAGAAGATGAATCTGATTTGTAAGAACAGTTTGAACCTTGTAATCTTTGA
Source organism: Elymus sibiricus (assembly GCA_039707655.1). Classification (NCBI taxonomy): domain Eukaryota; kingdom Viridiplantae; phylum Streptophyta; class Magnoliopsida; order Poales; family Poaceae; genus Elymus; species Elymus sibiricus. The sequence continues at coordinate 109,981,658 of CM077668.1, read as the reverse complement.
ATTTGGGCCTTGTAATGTTGGAATTTGAACCTTGCGGTTTTTCTGGTATCTGTGATATAACGTCATTGGATGTTAAAGTTGGTTATGCAATCATGTCCTTATAAGTATATATGTTTGTTGTTTTGTAGACAGAGCATAGATGTTGTGCAGACAGAGCAAATCACATCGCACACGGACTAAACTACAGAACCCGTCGGCGATGATTTCATCAATCGCTGACAATTATTTACCACCAACCATTTGCCCACAACATAGACAGCTTATTCGCAGGAATCGTCCGTGTTGTTATCCGTCTTCCCACACATTTCGGATTACTGACCTGTTTTCCGCGTATCACACACACCTTGTTAAGTTCAGCCATTTTTGTTGTGTTGGGTAATCGCAAACAGTTCATCCGAGTGAACCGCATGTCGTATATCGCACACACCTTGATCTGGCTGCCCATTTCTATTGTGTTGGGTTTCACAAACAGTTCATCCGAGTGAGTTGTATGCCGTGTATCGCACACACCTCGAACCGGCTGACCGTGTTTGTTGTTCTGGCTTATCGCAAATAGTTCGTATGGATCAACTGTATGCCACGTATCGCACATGCGTCTCTAATCTGAATCATTTTTTATGTCTCCGGCATCACAAACAGTTCGTATTATTGGCGACGGTTTTATTATGACACCATTTGCGATGCATGCAGCGCACACAGTTTGGTCGCGGGGTCTCTGATTCATGTGTCGCGTTAGCGGTCGCCTGCAGTAGTGATATTTCATTTTCGCATTACAGAACCAGGATTTCATAATTGAAATACATCAGAGTACAACATCATATAGCTTCAGCACTCACTCACACCATATAGGCATATAGCTAGCTACCCCATTACACAACAGCACCAAGTTTCACATGCAACATCTAAAACCTTTGGAAATTAGCATCATAGACGGTAGATAGACAGATGAATCTCATCTGGAAAACTACTGAAGCGGAAGGCGAATATTGAGCCTTCAATGATGTTGAAGGTCCTTGCAACTTTAGGTCAGTGCCTGTGGATGATTGACCGCCCATCCTTCGTCCTCTTGAGGAAGACTTCAATATTGTACCGTGGGTGTTGTATGAACACCTTCGTCGCCTCTTGACCATACAGGTGGTTTGAGAGGTAATCATCTGTGAACTGCTTTGGAAAGGCCTGAAAACAAAGATATGCATAAATATCTTCTCTGAATTTTGAAATGGCGCAAAGGAATAAAAAAACAAGGTACTCCCTCCGGTCCTTTTTACTCCGCGTATTAGATTTGTATCAAGTCAAACTTTGTAAAGTTTCACCAAATTTATTTTAAAAATATCAACATCCACGATACCAAATATGTATACTATAAAATTGTATTTCATAATGCATCTAAAAATAATGATTTGGCAGTTTGAATGTTAATACTTTTTCCTATAACTTTGGTCAAGGTAGAGATACTTTGACTTCGGACAAAACTTATATGCAGACTAAAAAGGATCGGAGGGAGTATAAGAGTTAGTACCATCCTGTAGTTCACTGATGTCTTCATTGTGCAGACAAAGATCTTGTTGTTTTTCGTCGCTAGTTTCTTTATCCTAACAATCTTTCTAAGTTTCTTGACTTGACTGATATTCATGGATATCTCATTTCCCCATATGCAAAATGGGTCGAACAGTGGGTCAAAACCTCTGACAGCAGGACCTACATGTGCAAGACCAAATTGTTAAAAACCTAAATACTAGAATGGTTCCTGCAATTGCACAATAATGTTCTATTAGACAAAGGACCATGCATGTGCGAACTTGATGGTAAACCTCAGTGCCTCCCATTGTTTCCCTGCAACACATAGAAGGTAGTTATTGATCAGGTTAAGTGAGGGTTGGCATACTATCAGTAAAATATGTTGATGAAAAATAAACACATTGCAGATTCAGCAAATTAATTCGAGTCACATGGAAAAGCCATTTATCCAAACCAAGCATGCTTAAGAACTAGGAAATATAGCAATTGTATATGTTTCTCATGTATTTAGTACAGCCCAATTCGATTTATTTCTCACATGCATAACAATACAAAATTGTACCCACGACAATTGAACATCGCATTGCAGAATTGAACCAAACAGTTAACTAAGCACCACAACAAATGAACCAAACAGTTAACTGAGCACTACATTGCACAATAGAACATACTGGAAGATCAGACAGTTAACCAAACCTAGTATGCTTAACAACTTGGAAATATAGCAATTATATTTGTTTCCGATGTATTTTGTACAGCCAAATTCGATTTATTTCTCATATGCAAGAGAATACAAAATTGCACCCACAAGAATTGAGCATCACATTGCAGAATTGAACCAAACAGTTAACTGAACATGACAACAAATTAACCAAACAGTTAACTGAGCACCACATTACACAATATATAGAACATATATACTAGAGAATCAGATTGCACAGTAACAGTATATAGGACAATTCACTAGAATTTGTAAAGGAAAGGCAGGAGCAGCACATGCAACAGGTAAACCAAACATGCTTAACCGGCGTAGCTAGCTAGCTAAACATAGGTCCTTGTAGTGAGCTAAAAAGACAAGCTACTCGTCATCGTCGGCGATATCAATGACGATGGGCTCCTTAGACTTGGAAGAGGGCAAGGCCTCCACATCGTGGGTGCCCTCCTCGTAGTGGTGAGTCGCTTGAGCCGCTCCGGGCACCAACCTGCTGGCTCTGAAGTTGAGGTAAGCACGGGCACGCTGAGAAAACACCTCGTAGTCTTCGTCGAAGGCACCGACGGTGTCCTCGAGAAAATGCCACGAACTGTCGTTTAAAGCAGCCAACCGTGTGGCGGTGTCTGCGCGCGAGGCGTCGACGGTGGCCTCGATGGTGAGGTGCTCCTTCAAGATCTGGGGGTCGGCACACATGGCAGCCATCGCGACCTCATCCACGCGTGCGGCCGCGATTTGCTTCTCTGCTGCCAAATGCTCCTTGAGCTCCTGGCTATACTGCGTGCACCATGGTTCAGGGTTGTGCTTATTTGGAGGATGGGTCGGTGATTTGGGTGGAATGTGTCGTGCCGGCGGTCGGGGCATGTGGGATGTAGAAGGAGGTGGAGGATGGGGCTCGGGTGTGGATTACCTAACTAGATCGACGAGGCCAAGCAGCAGGAAGGAGCGTCGCCGGCGAGGCGGCGGTGCTGCAAGCAAGCAGTGAAAGTTTGAACTTGGAATGGAAGGTGGAAACTGGGGAAATGTGGCTTTTGGTGAGGAGGAGGGGGCATGGGAGGTAGATATTTCCACGGATGCCGAAAATTTTCGCTCCGTGCAGCGAAAAACTGGCACGCAAAGTGTCATCAAACACGGTCCCTTATTCAACACTGTGTACGATATCTGAACATCACAAATGATTCATATGGCTTACCCCGTGTGTGATGAGTTTGAACGTGCAAATTTTGGTTCGAATCTCCCTGGTTACAGTGGTCGTCCACGTCATTGCATAATTTGGGTACACAAAAGAGCCTACAGCACACCCACACTTCTTAATCAAGCAAGTTCAGCAATTAAACAGAGCTTAGCTGACCTAAACATTACTCTAACAAAAGACTAGCGCTCTAAACAAAGACTACTACTCCGCTTGGCGCTCGTCGATCTCCGCTGCCTCCTCCATGTCCAGCTCGCGCCCGACGATCTCCTGGGGAAGGGGCTCCATGGCATCCATCGCACCATACTCGGCAAGCATCTCACCATCCGTGTCCGCCATCTCTTTGGAAAAGGCCGCCACGAGCTGGGTGTGGGCGGCCGTGGTCTGGGCTTGAACGGGCTCCATCGCGGCAAGGTATGCCGCAAATGAACGGATGGCTGCTCGAACGCTCTCGGCGATTGCCAACTCTACGGTCGTGGGTTGCCGACCATTGTCGGAGAAGCTTTGTCCGATTTGTGTGGTGACAGCCAGGAGCTGGGCATGGGCGTCCTCCATCAGGGCTAAGGCGGCCGCCGCGGAACGGACAGCTGCTGTCCCGCTCTCGCCATTTGCTATCCCTATGGCAGATGTTGCTGCCGCCATCTGAGCTGCAGTAGCGGCCGTTTCGGCTGCCGCAGTCGCTCGATCGCAGATTGCGGCCGCACTCACGCAGGTTGTGAGCATGCTCATGGCGGCTGTGGCCGCGCTCTCGCCGGAGTGGGCCGCCGAAGTTACCCTGACGACGCGGGTCCACGTCCCCATCTTTGGCCGACGACGATTGAACAGTGAAATGATATTTGGGGAGCTAGTTTGCTTGACGCGCCGGATGTGGACTGTAGCCGACGAACCTTCTCGCGTAAGCCATATATGACGGTGCTCGAAGATATTTTGTACTGCATTTCACACGGTTGGTGATAATCAACTGTGTGTGATGTACTTGATTTTTCGTCTTGATTTGAAATACGGAATGGGGTAACAGCGGCAAAGGACGGTGTTTGAATTGCTAGAACATTTATCTGCAGTGAACATACAACTATAGGAGTGTCGTGTTAAAATTTGGAATTATTCGGGGTTCGTTTGGACAGTTTTATACATTAACAGAGTTTTCTAGGCATTTTATGTGCATAATTCAAATTTGAACTACAGGCACATGCTCCAGTGCACCAAAATGGGTTGAAAAATTGTATATGTGTCCTTGGGTGCATGCTTAGGTCCCATGCAAGAAATGGGAATGAATTTCAAACACCTCGGCATCGTGGCTCCACCGCAAACGTTGAGATACTTGGTTTTGAAATTCTAGTAAATCCAAAACTTTTCTGAAATTCATGAAACTTGGCATGCTATCATGGAATGGCACCAACATAGTGTGGTAAATTTTTTGTCCCATTTGGGGCAGGTTTTGGTATAAGCTTCTCACAAACCATAGCTTCTCACAAGAAGCCTCATGATTCCGGTAGGTGTCACCTTTGTGGACGAAATGACAATCATTGCCTCTTCCTGCCTTGATTTTTTTTCTAGATGAAACATCGACCAATAGGAGTGTCGTGTCAAAATTTGGAATTATTCGGGGTTTGTTCGGATATTTTTATACATTAACTGAGTTTTCTAGGCATTTTATATGCATAATTCAAATTTCAACTACAGGCACATGCTCCGAAGCACCAAAATGGGTTAAAAATCATATGTGTGTCCTTGGGTGCATGCTTAGGTCCCATGCAAGAAATGGGAATGAATTTCAAACACCTCAGCATCGTGGCTCCACCGCAAACGTTGAGATACTTGGTTTTGAAATTCTAGTAAATCGAAAACTCGTCTGAAATTCATGAAACTTGGCATGCTATCATGGAATGGAACCAACATGCAGTGGTAAATTTTTTATCCCATTTGGTGCAGGTTTGGTATAAGATTCTCACAAACCATAGCTTCTCACAAGAAGCCTCATGGTTCCCGTAGGGAACGTGTGTCACCTTTGTGGACGAAACGACAATCGTTGCCTCTTCCCGCCTTGATTTTTTTCTAGATGCAACATAGACCAATAGGAGTGTCGTGTCAAAATTTTGAATTATTCAGGGTTCGTTTGGACATTTTTATACATTAACTGAGTTTTCTAGGCATTTTATGTGCATAATTCAAATTTGAACTACAGGTACATGCTCCGGTGCACCAAAATGGGTTAAAAAATCATACGTGTGTCCTTGGGTGCATGCTTAGGTCCCATGCAAGAAATGGGAATGAATTTCAAATACCTCGGCATCATGGCTCGGCCGCAAACGTTGAGATACTTGGTTTTGAAATTCTAGTAAATCCAAAACTCGTCTGAAATTCATGAAACTTGGCATGCTATCATGAAGTGGCACCAACATGCCATGGTAAAAAATTTGTCCCATTTGGGGCATGTTTTGGTATAAGCTTCTCACAAACCAGAGCTTCTCACAAGAAGCCTCGTGGGTCCGATAGGGAACGTGTCACCTTTGTGGACGAAATGACATTCGTTGCCTCCTCTTGCCTTGATTTTTTTTCTAGAGGCAACATAGACCAATTGGAGTGTCGTGTTAAATTTTGGAATTATTCGGGGTTCGTTTTGTCATTTTATACATTAACTGAGTTTTCTGGGCATTTCATGTGCATAATTCAAATTTGAACTACATGCACATGCTCCGGTGCACCAAAATGGGTTGAAAAATCATATATGTGTCCTTGGGTGCATGTTTAGGTCCCATGCAAGAAATGGGAATGAATTTCAAACACCCAGGCTTCGTGGCTCAGCCGCAAACATTGAGAAACTTGGTTTTTAAATTCCTGTAAATCCAAAACTCGTCTGAAATTCATGAGACTTGGCATGGTGTCATGAAATGGCACCAACATGCTGTGGTAAAAAAATTGTCCAATATGACAGAAGGTGCACACACTAACAACCACAGCCATCATAGCCATTTTGGAACAAATAGCTATCACGTTATCATCACAAACGGTTGTACAGTATTATTTAAATCGTGGGCGTTCTACTAACCATTTACGTGCCACCACGCGTCCCACTTTTTTATTGGCAAGGAGGTGCCGTACGGGCAGCTGTTTGAGTAGATGGGAGGTGTGCGAGCGAAGTCTGTGGCGCAGGCTGACCGGGGGGCATGCGACCAGTCCTGCGCTGCATAGGCTGACCGGGAGGCGTGCGACCAGTCCTCCGCTGCGCAGGATCATCGGGAGGCGTGCGACCAGTAGGCTGTGCAGGCTTACTGGGAGGCGTGTGAGCAGTACGCTGCGCAGGCTCACCGGGAAGCGAGCCCTTTGACCTCCAGCACCGCCCGCCTCGCTCTCAACCTCACCATTAATGGCGCCCGAGCCGCTATTCAATAGGCAGCCTTACTGGTCTGTCTTCGCCTCCCATTCCCCTCTCGCCCGAATCCTATTTTCCAGAGCTCCACCTACACCATGGCGCACAAGGATCATCTGGCACTAGTCTTCCGGTTTGGTGAAGTCGATTCCGAGACGGAGGAGATAGAAAATAAGGAGGAATGGGACCTCAGGGACATGGCCCTGAACGAGCTGACCGCGACGGATGCTGCCCCCACGCCCGTCCCAGCTCCCATCCTCGCGCCTGCGCCAGCGACCATCCCCGTGGCATTGACGGGCTGGTCGCCGAGCACCATCGCAGCGCTGGAAGCCGCGGGCGTCAGCGAGGTCCCCGCGGACCCACGCGAGCTCATGTACGTGCGAGCGCCAGCGCCCCCGCCTGTGCTCGTGCACGCCCCAGCACCCACCGCAACGCTGGTCCCCGTGCGCTTGCATGCACCCGCTGCGCCCGTGCCCGTGCGCGCGCCTGCACCCCCCCCCCCCCCCTCGGCGTCATGGGACGCCGCCGTCGACCGCTACCTCGCAGCGCCGCGAGTCACCGTCCCCCCGCACCCCGCCCGTCGATCGCGCGACGAACGGCTCTTGGATTTGCAAGTCCAGAAAATTCTAGGATGGCTTGAAGACTTGAACAACGGCGTCCCGGAGGATGACAATGCCGGTGCAGCACGCCGTTGCCGCCGCCGCAATTAGTTTTTTAGTTTAATATTGTATCTCGATCGTATGAATGTAAAATCACAGTGTCACTGAATGAAATCTATGGTTTTGATCAACTTAGCGTTTTTTCTCTGAATGTACAGACTTATCAAAAGTAAAAAAAACATCAATGTTTCTCTCTGAATAAAACACTCATCGCAAATGTTTCGGACTGAACACCCGTATGCAAAGCGAGAGCTGGGTTCCTTCACAGCTAAGCCAAGGGAAAATGTGGCGCGCAGGTTTTGTGCATCTCTTCATCGCAAACGTTTCAGAATGAACACCCGTATGCAAAGCGAGAGCTGGGTTCCTTCGCAGCGAAGCCAAGGAAAATGTGACGCACAGGTTTTGTGCATCTTTTCATCACAAACGATTTTGCATGATGACCCGTGTGCAATGACGTACAAACAATGTGGTAAGATTTGCATCCGTCATATTGGGTATATTTGTCATTTGTTAAATTGGAAAATTTGGCATTTGTCAATCTAGTAACATTGCCATTTGTCAACCTTGTAACACTACCATTTGTGATCCTCAGAAAAAAAAACACTGCCATTTGTCAAATTTTGCAGCTAAAAATCACTAGTACTGTAATATTTGCAAATGAAATTCAGTAAGCATAGATTTCATTCATAGATTAAGCAGTCGTTCTTTATACAAACAGTTCAACTCGATAGTTGAACCGAACAAACTTTTACCCAATTGTTGCCAACCACGTACTAAAATAGCTAGTTCAACTATATATACTAGCGAATTTTAAGTACGTAGTACAGTTCAACCATATCTATAGTCAGATGAACTGAACAAAATAGCCCCTAAGTACTACTACTACGAAGGGGCTTTGTACTACTTCCAGCAGCCTCTCCTCTGCCGAGCACACTCAGTAAGAGGCTGAGGAGGAGGAGCCTACCGACAAGCTAGAGAAGTGGAATCCGGCGCCTGCCGCTGCTGCACCTTTAGCGACGCCCAGCTCAAACACCCTCTGCCGCTCCAGACGATCCCTCTCGAAGCGGTGGGACTCCTCGTATATCTCCGCATTCCGCGCCACTGCGGCGGCTTCTGCTGCGGCCACGGCGGCGGTAAGACTCTTTGCGTGCTAGACCAGGTGCTCCTCCTCCTCCCGCAGGAACTCGATGTAGCGCGCGGCAAGGTCGTTGATGCTCGTGCGGGCCTCCACATCCCGCCTTTGGGCCACGGTGGCGGAGTGGGTGATGACCCCGGCGGTCGACGGTGGGGTGGCGGCCACGGCGGCAGACGGTGGGGTGGCGGCCACCTCCCGCATTCGGGCCGCGGTGGCGGAGCGGGTCATGGCCACGGAGGCCAACGGTGGGGTGGTGGCCACGACGGCCACCACCCGCCTTCGGGCCGCGGTGGCGGAGCAGGCGATGGCCCTGGCGGCCGACGGTGGTGTGGCGGCCATGGCGGTTGACGGTGGGGTGGCGTCAACGGCGGCCGGCAACAGCTGCCGTCGGGCAGCGGTGGCGGAGAGTGTGGCGGGTGTTGTGCGCACACCGAACAGGGACGCCACGGGCAGTACACGCCGCCGGGGACTGCGCCGCTGCCGCAGTGTAGCCTCCCAGCTGGAGCTGTCCTCAGATGACGGCGGAGTGGCTGAGCGACAATGACGGACCGGTGCCATTGGCGATGGCGGGAGAAGCAGGCGAGATAAGCTACAGGGAGGGAGGGGAAAATGCAATGCCGACTCGCCGGCCGCGACTGTTTATATAGCAGGCCGGTAAGCACTCGGGTTTTGGGGGATTTCGCCGAGTCAGGCGGGAAGCTTGCACGGTTGTACGCGGGAACCTGCACGGTTGCACGGGAACGGGCTCACCGACGATTCATTGGCACCTCTTCGAGCTAACGTTTGGCCAAAAGAACGCCTGTGCGGTACTCAAGTTAGCGCTCGAAGCCTTCTGCAGTAGTGCGGTGACAAGACGTGCGAGAGGAGGACGAAATGACACGTACACATACAGTTAACAAAAAACAAACGTTTACGATTTAATTACCTAGCACACGACCGCTCTCTACGCAGCGTTGCGAACGATTGTTCGCCCACTATGTGATGTGGAACGCGACGTAGTTTCACATTACGCCGCCGGCTCGCGACTGCCGGCCGGCTTGTAGACGGCCATTCCCTGCGTGTTCAATTGCTCTATGCGTGTGGTTGCTCGCGGTTGAGGCGGCCGCAGCGCGCTCTACTCGCGTCCCGCCGCGCGCGCTCTGCTCGCGTCCCGCCGCGCATGCTCTGCTCGCATTTCTCCACGCGCGCTGCCAGCATTTCGGGCCAGCGCACAATCACGTATGTTCGGGGTGCCATATGCATGCGGTTGCACCGGACACGGCGCCACGACGCAGTTACGTGCGGCAAAAACTGCCCAGCGGACGTGTCGAGAATCCCGGCCGCCCGGCCCTCATTTATTCCCATGGCCATTTACCTTCATCTCTCGCGCCCCGCGACACAATAAGCACACCCACGACGACACATACAAAGAGGATATCCAGCGGCTCCAATGGCGCTCCGAGCGGCTGACGATGACGACGGGCAGCAGTTCACCACGCCTCACGTAGTGGATACCCACGTGAGGGGGAAGGACCTCTCGGTGGTGTACACCAACGAGCCGGTCTCGGTGGAGAGCTCCATCCACACTATGGAGCAATTGCTTGCTGAGGACAAGTACCAAGTGGCCGGCTTCGACCTCGAGTTCACCGGGGGTCGTGCCGGGTATGATCAGAAGGTTGCCGTCGCCCAGTTGTGCGTGCGCCATCACGTCCTCGTCTACCACTACTCCCTGGCCACAAGGCCTTGCGAGCGTTTCGCCAGGTTTATCAACAGCCTCGACTACAGGTTCGCTATGGTGGACACCTTCAACGATCTAAAGGTGCTTGAGACTACAGGCTTGGCTTGCCAGAAGCTTGTCGACATCCAACGGCAGTATATGGTCTAGGGCAGAAAGAAGGGGAAGGGCTCCCTGGTTGACCTCGCCGTGGCCATCATCGACCCCTACTACGGAGACATGAAGGATGAGTGCAACAAGAACAAGGATGCCTGGCACGAGGCCTAGGTGCAGAGACTGGATGAAGAACACGTCAAGTACGCAGCCAAGGACGCGTACACAAACTACGAGATGTACAAGCGGATCGTTGACATGAGGAAGTGCCTTCGTCCTGCCCCAGGCGAGGGATCGAACCATAGAGCAGTGGCGGTAGCGTCACAAGAAGTAGATGATTAGATGATCGTTTCTCCTAATTTAGAATGCATGTAATTGTTTATTGAGGTGTGTGCGAATGTTTTGTATACTGACCTATGTAATTGGATGTTTAATTTGGTTATATATGTTGCTCTTCTGTAGACAGAGCAAATTACATCGTAGACGGACTAAACTAGGGAACCCGTCGGTGATGATTTCATCAATCGTTGACAATTGTATAGCAGCAAGCATTTGCCCACAACACACATGGCTTATTAGCAGGAATCGTCTGTGTTGTTATCGGTCTTCCCACACATTTCTGATTACTGACCTGTTTGCCGCGTATCACACACATCTTGTTAAGTTGAACCATTTCTGTTGTTTTGGCTCATCGCAAACAATTCATCCGAGTGAATTGTATGCCATCTATCGCACACACCTTGATCTGCCTGACCGTTTCTATTGTGTTGGGTAATCGCAAACAGTTCATCCGAGTGAACTGTATGTCGTGTATCGCACACACCTCAATTTGGCTAACCGTGTTTGTTGTTCTGGCTCATCGCAAACAGTTCGTATGGATCAACTGTATGCCACGTATCGCACACGCAGCTTGAATCTGAATCGTGCTTGATGTCTCTGCCATCGCACACAGTTTGTCTTATTGGTGACGGTTTTATTACGACACCGTTTGCGATTCATGCATCGCACACAGTTTGGTCACGGGGTCTCTGATTCATGTGTCGCGTTAGCGGTCGCCTGCAGTAGTGCGCACTTGGCCGAGGAACCATACGTGGTTCCAGCCAAAGTGCAGAAGCAGACGAAGGGGAGGAGCGGCCTTCGTATCTGAGACACCTCAGATGCAAGGTTCAAGGATACCCACGTCTCCGCCACCCATGAGAAGGGTGAGGAGGAAAGGGACGCGGGGAAGAACGAGGAGGTACCTTCTCCGAAAAGGAAGAAGGTGACGTCCGAGGACGTCGAGGAGGAGGGGGTGCCTTCTCCGAAAAGGAAGAGGGCGACGTCTGAGGACGTCGAAGAGGAGGAGCATCCTCGGGGCCGCAGGAAACTACGCAAGGCCTCGGCTGCACCAGTCGGCCAATGGGCCGCGACTGCCCATGTCACCCGCTCCGACACATCGGAGGATGTCCTTGCGCAATAGCGCAGGACAAGGCCAGCACCCCGGAGGTATTCTTTATAGAACTTCCTTGATTTCTTTACGAAAATACGCTTTGATGCACAATGTCTAATTAGTCCTTCAGCCCGCAACGCATCCACATCGGTGAAGTGGCCGAGGTCGACGGGCTCCCCGAGCGGGTCGGCCGAGCACACCGTGCCTTCCACTACACCCGAAGGGCTGGGGGAGACAACGTCCCGCCCGATCCCGGCCGCCATCGACATGGGGGCGGGCGTCGGGACTCCTTCGGCCGAGGTCCACACCTCGGCCGCCGAGGATCAGGGGGAGAAGATCCTCCTGGTTATAGAAGGCGAGCTCGGCCAACCTGAGCCCTCCATCCGGGCGGCTCCAACACCGCCGCAACAGGCGGAGGCCTCCACCTCTGTCGTTAAGACGAGCGGACCCAAGATGGGTCCGCCTACCCCTCCTGCCCCGGGGCGGGTCTACAAGGGGTGGCCCAAGGAGATGTAGGTGGCTCTGGCGGGCTCCTCTATCGTGGAGGAGCACCGTGCCCTTATCGGCACGACACTGAGCAGTTTCCGGTCTGTAGAGGCCGGAATGCATGAGGTCTTCAAGGGCCTCCTTAGAGGCTTTGAGGTATGTTTGACACCACTCTGTCTTTCCCTTCTTGTTCTGTTTACGCTATAGTTTGACACCAGCTCCATCCAGTAGCCTTCTTAGAACACATCATAGTCCAAAGATTAAAAATAACTACCGACAGTACAGGGGAGTGCGTAGCAAGTAGTAGCCCCCGAGCCTCGAGTTGGCTTCGAAGAACGGACTCGAGGATCGATTTTCGACGTTTTATGAAAGTGAAAATGCAGTAGCCCCCGAGACTCTAGCTGGGTTTGAGAAACCAAACAAAGGATCGAAATCGATACCCGAGGACTAACACTCGAGCTTTTGTGAAGGCCTCGACTTCGGCTCTGAGCTCTAACTCCGAAGAGTTAGCGGAGATGGACCGGAAGCTGAAGCAGTCCGAGCAGGACCTCGACCTGATGCAACAACAGGTCGAATGGGCACAAGGTAAATGAAAAGCTAACGCTCAAACGATACAGCTTTCAAACTTTTTTAAACTTATGCTAATGTCAAGCTCGTGTAATGACAGCTGTGACTACGGAGCTTGAGGCCCTTAAGGCCGAGAAGGCTCTGCAAGAGGCCAAGCAGCAGAAGGTTGCAGCTGCAAAGGCCAGCAAAGAGCTGGCCGAGGAAAGGACGGCCTGCGACAAAGATCAGGTTCGGGTCCTCGAAGCCGAGGAAACCCTGAAGGGGGTGTGCGTTGAACGTGACACCCTTGAGGAGGACCAGAAGAAGGCGGCCGCCGGGCTCGAGATGCTCAAGGTGGCTCATGCCGAGGTCAAGACCCAGGCCCGAGCCGATCACGAGGTGCTCCAGCAAGTGAGGCAGATCCCTGCTGGTAAGCCATACTTACTTCAGTGTATTTTTGGCCGCAAGAGGTTCGCCGAGCTTAATCAACTTTGGTGATCCATAGAGGCCTTTATGGATCTGCCGAGGAGTGCGTCCAACGTCGGTCGTTACTTCGGCGCCCAGGAGGGTCACGCCACAGAGAGGGCGTTCTGGCGTCAATTCCAGGCGCCGTCGCATCCACCACTGCTCAACAACCAGATGAAGCAGTTGATGGAGCTCTATCGCATGGCAAGGCCTGCGATGGAGGACCTCTGCATCCGTCTGTGGCCAACGGAGCCGCTGCCGACCAGCTTCTTTGGCCTGGTGGCTCGTCTCCAAGGCGTAGGCCCCCAAGTCCTGCACTGGAAGCGGTCAGCCTGCTTGGAGGGCGTCCAACGGGCCTATGCCTGCATGAAGACGCATTACCCTCGCATTGACGCGATGGCCGTGGCTTCGGGACTGCCCGCCGGGAAGGACAGGACGCCGGAGCAGTTTATGGCCGAGGTGATGGAGGGTGCTCGTATCACAGAGCCTCGTTGTACCAAAGACACTATGTACTTTTAGTTTATACTTCGGAATGTCAAAGTTTGAATGGTGTAACAAAGACAAGCTTTTGTTTTGGATGAATTCAGCTTTATGTTCCGATTTGTTTGGTATATTTTTTGTGACTCCTGTGCGACCGTTGATACCGAAAGCGACCAGTCGTCGGCTTCCGCCCCTGGTACAGAATACAAGGGGTGTTTCTGTAGCAGTGTTAACCCTTAGCCAACGTCTCGGTTCCCGAGGGCGGTTCATGCATATAGAAATGAGGCAATCGGACCATGTTGGTTTTATAGCTTTCACTTAGTCATAGGAGCTTGACTGTGGGAGCTAGTAACTAGCCCCCTGGTTTTGAAGTGTTCGACTTTGGCCGAGGTTTGAACCGTTATTCACTTTGGCTCATTTTAAGAAAGGCCCTTCGTTTGACACGGATGACCTCCACCGATCCACAGTGTAACACAGTCGTCGGCTTGCCAACCAGTTTATGCATACTACGACAGTCAGTTTTCGGCTTTCTCCACTGAGGCGCTTTACCACCCGAGATGGAAGCACAATCGCAGTGGTTCTCCCTTTACACTCTTAGCCGAACTAAGCGAAAACGTGAGACGTAAGCACAGGAGCCGGGCAACCCAAATATTGACCAAAATCGCGGTTCAAAATTGATTCATATAATGCAACATCCGAGACGCCGAACAAACAGTTCGGACTTTGAGTCAAGCGCGAGATTTTAAATCCCAGCCCCCTATCTAGAGCCGAGTTCCAAAAAGTGTTTGTATCGTCAGAGCTGTCTTTGGCTCAGAGGCAAGGAAGAAAAAGAAAATAACACAAGTATATGCGTGGTGACCGCGAAGGGTCTGTTTTCTTTTATCTTATCAGGTCAAAGCCGTACATGCCGACCTTTATCAAAGAAACTCTGAAAGATACATTGTAAAAAGAAGAAAGGGGGAATTAAACAGGGCGGTTATAGTCGGGTTTACATCCCTTTTCCTTCCCTGCCGCATGTCTGCGCCTCTGTGCTATTTATCAGCTTGTCCTCGTCTATGGCGAGGTTGTTGCGTGCCACCTGCTACCCCGCATGTACTATGCTTTAAGCATTCAAGAAGCGGGTCCTTTGAATAGGTTGTAGGTGTCGCACAATGGCTTAGGCCATGGACATATGTTGCTCCTGCCGGGCCTCTGACAATACCCTATAGGTGCGGAAGTCTTCGGGTGGGCGCTGCCTGATTGAGCCGAACGATGCATCTTGTACTTTTGTGCTCCTCGGTCTCCCATGGAATTTTGAGTGCGAAGTTATGTACTCTAGAGACATAATCTTCGACCAGAGGGAGGGGAAACGAGGAGCACGTAACCCTATTTGGGCTCAGTGTTGGACTGTCCGAGGTCGGAAGGGGTACCCCGATTGTGCTTTGAAGAGCGAGGTGTACCCTTCCCGGATGGAGTACGAGCTGCATCCTCGAACGCCTGAACCTCGGCTGCGAAAGCTGCGGTCTGTTCCTCTGTGCGGAGGGAACGTTCGGTGTTGCCATTTACTGTGATAACACCATTTGGTCCTGGCATCTTTAGCTTCAAGTATGCGTAGTGCGGGACCGCGTTGAAGCGAGCGAATGGAGTAAAATGGTGTTACCTCTTCGAGAGGGCTCAAACCTGGGTAAATACTGTCTCCTTCGTCCCCTGTTACCCATAGATCCGAGATCCACAGCTCGGGACCTCCTACCCCGATGTCTGCCGGTTTTAGTACCGATAGTAGGGTTTTACCTCCTCGAGAGGGCTCGAACGTGGGTAAATATCGTGTCCCTACGTTCTACTGTTACCATCTTGCTTAGATCACCAGCTTGGGACCCCCTACCCGAGATCCACTGGTTTTAGCACCGACAAGGGGGTAAACCATTTGCATAGGTACGGCTCTGCACTAGTGGAATCAGCAATAATAGAGAAAAAGAATTGAATTTTTGGAGGTTAGGGCTTCATGAATGTTTACCTTACACACTTGATTGTAATGGTTTCGAACGCAGACATGGCAGCGGTGTGTCGTAGGTGTGTCGACAGCCGGGTTCACCGGTGGAACAGGGTGGTTTGATACGTCTCCAATGTATCTATAATTTTTTATTGTTCCATGCTGTTATATTATCAATCTTGGATGTTTTTATATGCATTTACATCAATTATATATCATTTTTGGAGACTAACCTATTAACTTAGTGCCCAGTGCCAGTTGCTGTTTTCTGCCATGTTTTTGTTTTATAGAAAATCAATACCAAACGAAGTCCAAATGCAACGAAACTTTTTGGAGATTTTTTTCTGGACAAGATACACACTAGGAGCTTTGGGAGAAGACTAGACGCCAGAGGAGGTGGCCATGAGCCACCAGGGCGCGCCTGGGGGGGCAGGCGCACCCTGGTGCCTCGTGGGCCCACCCCAACTCCGTTTGACCTAATTCCACCACTATAAATTCAGGAAAAATCAGAAACCCTCAGGAGAGTCCACGAAATAGTTTTTCCGCTGCCGCAAGTTTCTGTTCCAGAGAGATCCCATCTGGAGGCCTTCTTCGGTACTCCGCCGGAGGGGGAATCGATCACGGAGGGGCTCTACATCAACCTTGCTGCCCTTCCGATGATGCGTGAGTAGTTTACCATAGACCTTCGTGTCCATAGGCAATAGCTAGATGGCTTCTTCTCTCTTTTTGATCTTCAATACAATGTTCTCCTCGATGTTCTTGGAGTTCTATCCGATGTAATCACTTTTTGCGGTGTGTTTGTTGGGATCCGATGAATTGTGAGTTTATGATCAGATTATCCATGAGTATATTTGAGTCTTCTCTGATCTCTTTTATGCATGACTATTATAGCTTCGTATTTCTTCTCCGATCTATTGATTTGGTTTGGCCAACTAGATTGATTTATCTTGCCATGCGAAGAGGTGCTTTGTAATGGGTTCGATCTTGCGGTGCTCAATCCCAGTGACATAAAGGGACATGACACGTATGTATCGTTGCTATTAAGGGTAAAAAGATGGGGTTTATTCATGCGTGAGTTTATCTTGTCTACATCATGTCATCGTTCTTAAGGCGTTACTCCGTTCTTTATGGACTTAATACACTAGATGCATGCTGGATAGCGGTCGATGTGTGGAGTAATAGTAGTAGATGCAGGCAGGAGTCGGTCTACTTGTCTCGGACATGATGCCTATATACATGATCATTGCCTTGGATATCGTCATGATTATTTGCTTTTCTATCAATTGCCCAACAGTAATTTGTCTACCCACCGTATGCTATTTTCTTGAGAGAAGCCTCTAGTGAAAACTATGCCCCCCGGGTCTATCTAAATCATATTACTAAAACCCTAAAAATATTGCTGCCATTTTCCTTTATTTATTTTATTTTGTATTTTTGTTTCTATCTATCTATCTATCACATACAATTTAATCTTGCAATTGACCGCCGAGGGATTGACAACCCCTCGTTTGTGTTGGGTGCAAAGATTTGTTGTTTGTGTGCAGGTGCTACTAATGAGGTGTTGCATGATTCTCCTACTGGTTTGATAACCTTGGTTTCATAACTGAGGGAAATACTTATCTCTACTGTGCTGCATCATCCCTTCCTCTTCGGGGAAAATACCAACGCAAGCTACAAGTAGCAGGAAGAATTTCTGGCGCCGTTGCCGGGGAGACATCATCAACATCTATCAAGTACCTTTACATAAACTCTCATCTCCTTGCATTTATTTTATTTGCCATTTGCCTCTCGTTTTCATCTCCCCCACTTCTAAAACGTTTTTACAAAAATACAAAAGTATTTTTCATTTGCCTTTTTCTTGTTTGCTTGTTTGCTTGCTTGAAACTTGTTATCATGAGTGATTTTGGCATGGCAAAAACCGATGATGGTAATACTCCTAAAAAGGGAAGTTCTACCAAGCTTGATGCTAAAACTTTTGTGTTGGGACATGGTAATGTTATAGGAAAAAGTGTCATCCAAGAATTCTTTAATTGCATTGGGACCTTGGCTTTTGATGATGCACCTATACTTAAAGAAACTAGTAATTATGCCGATGCTATTTCCGCATTTGTTCTTAAACTTGAAAGAAGATTTATTCGCACCCATCCTACTTTGCAAAGATTGTTTTATGAGTTACCGGTTATAAAAGATCCTAGAGCTAAGAAAATAGCTATCCTTGTTCTCATGAATGAATTTGATCATATAGTGCGAGAAGCTAGGGAAATCTTTGATTTTTATGGTATGAGCCATGAAAAACCGGTAATAGATGAGATCCTTTATAATAATGATTACTTGCTGAGATATTTGTTCCGCAATGACCACATCTTTGATGAGAATATTAAAAAGGAAGTTCCTCCTTTGAATATAATCCAACAAGTTTTCAATAGCGTCAATAGACAATACTCTTGGATTGTAGCCGGTAATTAAGAGGGATTTAAAGATGGACAACTTGCTAATGCTAAAATTTCTATGGATGATATATTTCATATTACCTTTGAAAAACCCCTTGATAAAAGTGCACCTTTGGATAAGAAGAAGAAAGATGACAATACTTGAAACTATGCATTATGCCTAGCTAGGGGCATAAAACAATAGCGCTCGTTGGGAGGCAACCCAATAAATAAAATAAATTTTTTCTGTTATTGTGTGTTTTCACTTTCATGCTATCAGTATGATTGTGTTTTTGTGTTTTTAATTGGTGATTGTGCCAAGTAAAGCCTTTAGGATGATTTGGAAGATAATATAATTGATGCTGTTTGGAAAACAGAAAGTTTTGCGTCCAGTGCCCGAATTTTGTTTCTGTACTGGAGCATCCGAAAAATCTGCAATTTTTACACAGTATTGGTACATGAATTGCCCACGTTGTCCCAATATTTCAGAATTTTTGGAGTTACAAAAGTATGGCTTTTAAATAGATTGCTACAGACTGTTCTGTTTTTGACAGATTCTGTTTTTGATGCACTACTTGCTTGTTTTGATGAATCTATGGATTGTATCGGGGGGTATAAGCCATGGTGAAGTTAGAGTACAGTAGGTATAATGCAAAAATAAAATATGAATGGGTTTGCAACAGTACTTAAAGTAGTGATTTATTTTGTTATGCTAACGGATCTCACGAAGGTTTTGTTGAGTTTTGTGTGATTGAAGTTTTCAAGTTTTGGGTGAGATCACGATGGATGAAGGAATAAGGAGTAGCAAAAGCCTAAGCTTGGGGATGCCCGAGAAACCCCAAGGTAATATTCAAGGAAGACTCAAGTGTCTAAGCTTGGGGATGCCCCAGAAGGCATCCCCTCTTTCTTCTACCAACCATCGGTAATTTTACTTGGAGCTATATTTTTATTCGTCACATGATATGTGTTTTGCTTGGAGCATCTTGTATTATATGAGTCTTTGCTTTGTTTGCTTTTTAGTTTGTCACAATCATCTTTGCTGAACACACCTATCTTGAGAGAGCCACACGTTTATCATCATTTGTTAGAATACTCTATGTGCTTCACTTAATTTTTTTGAGCTAGGCAGTTGCTCTAGTGCTTCACTTAAATCTTTTTGAGCACGGCGGTGGCTATATTTTGAAGAAATAAACTCTCATGCTTCACTTATATTATTTTGAGAGTTGATTAAAATTTTGAAGAAATAAATTCTCATGCTTCACTTATATTATTTTGAGAATCGATAAGATTGAAATTTTGAAGAAATAAATTCTCATGCTTCACTTATACTATTTTGAGAATTGATAAGATTGAAATTTTAAAGAAATATTTGCACTCTCATGCTTCACTTAAATATTTTTGAGAGTTGATGATAGTAACGGTAATTTGCACAAGATATGAATTTGGTCCCAAAGTGATGAATATTCAAGAGGGATATAATAAAAACTTTCATATAGATCATAGGATATGATAAGTGTGATTCCTTGCAATAGTTTTGCGATATGGAAATGATAATATGTGAGTCATGTTAGTGAGTAATTGTGATTTAGTAAGAATATTAGTGTTAAGGTTTGTGATTCCCTATGCATGCACATCAAGTCAATAGTTATGCAAAGAAATTATATCCTACTTATGGTGCATTATTTGTTGTTAGTTATGTTCAATGCATGTTTATGACCGTTTTCGTTTTTTGGTTGGTTGCTTCTCAATCTATTTGCTAGCCTTCATTTGTACTAAGCGGAAATACTGCTTGTGCATCCAAAATCCTTAAACCCAAGTTGTGCCAAATGAGTCCACTATATCTACCTATATGCGGTATTTCAATGCCGTTCCAAGTAAATTTGCGTGTGCCAACTCTAATTTTCAAAATAATTTTTCCGTTTTGTGTGCCCGTACCGCTCATGAAGCGGCAGGGGGTGGCCATTATTTTCCATGCTAGGTGTGTTATTCTCACGATGAATGTTTATTCACTTGTCATTGCACGAGAGAATGGTTGGTAATAGGGATGCCCAGTCCCACAATGAATCAAAAATTAATAACAACAAAATTCCTTGGAAAGTGTTGGTTTGGAGGGCACCCGTGGATACGGCTAGCCATGGATTGTGAAAGAATGGTGGAAAGGAAATAAACTTTACTTTCTGTTTGGGAACCGCCTATGATGTGTCTAGCATGGAAAATAATGGGAATTCTCGGTCGTTTTCGTTGACAGGAAAAGCATGCCTCTCAAAATATTTTATCTCTTTAATTTCAGTCTTGAGCTCTGGCACATTTGACAAATCTCTGCTTCCCTCTGCGAAGGGCCTATCTATTTACTTTTATGCAATTTTTATTTTTATTTGAGTCTCCATCTTCTCTTATAAAGCACCAACTAGAGAGCACTATTGTCATGCTTGTGCATTGGATGTAGCTAATATTTGAGTGTGTTTCATGAATAGATCAATGATTGAGCATAATGGGCTAGGGATAACTTTCTTTAGCGTTGATATTTTGAAAGACATGGTTGCTTGTTAGCATGCTTGAGTATTTATATCTTCATGTCAAATTTTAGACTATTGCTTTGAATCATTCAAGTCCAATGTCCATGCTATAAAAAAAAGAATATGTGATGAATATGATAGGCAGCATTCCACATCAAAAATTCTGTTTTTATCATTTACCTACTCGAGGACGAGCAGGAATTAAGCTTGGGGATGCTGATACGTCTCCAACGTATCTATAATTTTTTATTGTTCCATGCTGTTATATTATCAATCTTGGATGTTTTTATATGCATTTACAGCAATTATATATCATTTTTGGAGACTAACCTATTAACTTAGTGCCCAGTGCCAGTTGCTGTTTTCTGCCCTATTTTTGTTTTACAGAAAATCAATACCAAACGAAGTCCAAATGCCACGAAACTTTTTAGAGATTTTTTTCTGGACAAGATAAACACTAGAAGCTTCAGGAGAAGACCAGGCGCCAGAGGAGGTGGCCACAAGCCACCAGGGCGCGCCTGGGGTGCCTCGTGGGCCCATCCCAGCTCCGTTTGACCTAATTCCACCACTGTAAATTCAGGAAAAATCAGAAACCCTCAGGAGAGTCCACGAAATACTTTTTCCGCCGCCGCAAGTTTCTGTTCCAGAGAGATCCCATCTGGAGGCCTTCTCCGGTACTCCGCCGGAGGAGGAATCGATCACGGAGGGGCTCTACATCAACCTTGCTGCCCTTCCGATGATGCGTGAGTAGTTTACCACAGACCTTAGGGTCCATAGGCAGTAGCTAGATGGCTTCTTTTCTCTTTTTGATCTTCAATACAATGTTCTCCTCGATGTTCTTGGAGTTCTATCCGATGTAATCACTTTTTGCGGTGTGTTTGTTGGGATCCGATGAATGGTGAGTTTATGATCAGATTATCCATGAATATATTTGAGTCTTCTCTGATCTCTTTTATGCATTATTATTATAGCTTCGTATTTCTTCTCTGATCTATTGATTTGGTTTGGCCAACTAGATTGATTTATCTTGCCATGGGAAGAGGTGCTTTGTAATGGGTTCGATCTTGCGGTGCTCAATCCCAGTGACAGAAAGGGACATGACACGTATGTATCATTGCTATTAAGGGTAAAAAGATGGGGTTTATTCATGCGTGAGTTTATCTTGTCTACATCATGTCATCGTTCTTAAGGCGTTACTCCGTTCTTTATGGACTTAATACACTAGATGCATACTGGATAGCGGTCGATGTGTGGAGTAATAGTAGTAGATGCAGGCAGGAGTCGGTCTACTTGTCTCGGACGTGATGCATATATACATGATCATTGCCTTGGATATCGTCATGATTATTTGCTTTTCTATCAATTGCCCAACAGTAATTTGTCTACCCACCGTATGCTATTTTCTTGAGAGAAGCCTCTAGTGAAAACTATGGCCCCCGGGTCTATCTAAATCATATTACTAAAACCCTAAAAATATTGCTGCCATTTTCTTTTATTTATTTTATTTTGTATTTTTGTTTCAATCTATCTATCTATCACATACAATTTAATCTTGCAATTGACCGCCGAGGGATTGACAACCCCTCGTTTGCGTTGGGTGCAAGGATTTGTTGTTTGTGTGCAGGTGCTGCTAACGAGGTGTTGCGTGATTCTCCTACTGGTTCGATAACCTTGGTTTCATAACTGAGGGAAATACTTATCTCTACTGTGCTGCATCATCCCTTCCTCTTCGGGGAAAATACCAACGCAAGCTACAAGTAGCATGGTTCAACAAGGGTTGAGTTCGATGATGACAAACCGCTTCTCCCTAGTGCTATCGGAGGACTGCAACGAGCATACTGTATGTTTGTAAGAAGGGATGTTTCATAACGTTCCGGTTGAGGTTTCTTAGATGCATAGATGTGATGACTTCAAATGTTTGTTTTGCCCGATTTTTTTGCTAAGATTATCCCTTGCTTTGCGAGAATGGAGGTCCTCGAGATGATACACATTCCTGTGGAGCAGCCAACCATGGTTGAGGTCCACTTTGAAACCGAGGAGGGCTTCAACTTCCCCGTTTTAATAAAGAATGAAAGAGATCACACCTTCTTCAGTTGTCCGGGTGGTGAGGATTAACCAAGACATACGTGTGTGATGTCGGGATGAGGATCGACATGTACATTATTGTCCAAGCCGATCTTCATCTCAGCCTGTGGTTGCCCACTATGTCAGTGCTTTCCCCATGTAAATTTTTTATGAATTATACATGACATTCTTTCAAGTAACTCTAATTTTACTTGATGTGCGTAACTACTACTCTTGCTTACATATAATTTGGACAACTTACTCGAACATGTCGGCAAACATTCATAGGATTGTAGACAGGAGGCATGTCACTGTAGGTACAACTCTTACTTGGCAGGAGATGCGCATCCCCATAGAATTTTGGACAACATCTGGGACCGTGTTGTGGATGCCAATGTTCGCCCGTACAATGGGTCCTTCACTAGTGCACATGTTGAACAAGAGCAGTGTTAAGAAAGACAAGCCACTCATAGTAAGATTGCTTTGTATTCAAGTTTTAATTAAATCAAATAAAGTGTTTGCTTACTTGATATACATGTATATATGTTGACTAATTGTGTTTTGCAACAGAAACTCACACGTGATGTGGTGCCTCGACAAATGCAGATTCAGGGTAGTGGTGGCATTCGAATTATCATCTCTCACACGATTGACTTTGCAACCACGTACTCCATGTCGCAAGAAGATGGATGTCTGTTCGTCAATGGGTGGAAGGACATTCGCGGGAACGACTACTGCGAGGAAGGTGACAAGTTGATCGTCCTGCTCCACCTAGGACAAGAAGGGCAGGTCCACTTCATGTGTATCATCTTAAGGTGGGAGGTTGACGAGTAGGTTTCATAGTACAATGTGTTAAGTACTTCCGTGTGATTTGTAGTGCTCTCTGCGTACCATCTACCATATTGCACTAATTTTACCAAGTATTTTGTTTTCAAATGTTGTTTGGATTAGAATTGTGTTGTTAAGTATAAGTCACAACATTTATTTAGTTCAAGTCCATGTTTGCGAGTACTTCTAATTATTGTTTGAAGTCGATGTTAAACTTCATTACTCCCTCTGTTCCATAATGTAGTGCATATAGATTTTTTGAAAAGTCAAGCATCACAAACTTTGACCAAATTTATGGAAAAAAACATTTACATCTAGAATGCCAAACTTATATCATTAGATTCATTATAAGATGAACTTTCATCTTTATATATTTGGTATTGTAGATATAAATATTTATCTCTAATAACTTGGTCAAAGTTTTCAAAGTTTGACTTTTCAAAAAATCTATACGCACTACATTATGGTACGGAGGGAGTACTATGATTCTTATTTGCTTTCATTGCCCCAATTAATAACCAAATGCAGCCAGAGCAAATTTTGCTACAGAACTTGTGCTTACAATTAGCAGCGTTCACCTGGGAGTTCAAACGCTACTGGAGGTGATCAACTTAGCGGCGTTCAAGCTCAAACGCTACTGCTAATATGTGCTCGCTAGCAGCGTGCCGCTCGAACGCTGCTAATGAGGGGGTTCTGTATTAGTGCACTCTCAAGAACATTATATCAGATTTCACCATGTGGATTTTACGGTTTAAGAACCCTTGTTAAAAGGTGGCCACTATGTCTTGCTGGCACTACCTGTCTACCTCGCCTTGTGTTGTAGCGCCCTCATGTAAAACTTGCCCTTGGGCCCTTCGAGTAATGCTTTCATGTGGGGATCCTCCCCCACCCCACCCTAGATGGTTGTTTAAAAAAGTTGGTTATTTGGGAGGGAGCAACATTGTGTTGGATGATTTGGAAGTAAAGAAGTGCAGTCCAGGACAGTACCTAATGATCCTTCTATGATGACTAGATGACCCGTTGCGCCATTGGCACGGAGATCAACTGCAGCCCGGAAGTTAAGTGAACTATTTGAAACATAAAGTGGAAGTTAAGTGAACTATTTGAAACAGAAAATGGAAGTTAAGTGAACTATTTGAAGAGACCAACTACAACCATTGGCGCAAAGACCAACTGCAGTCAAGAAGCGAAGCAACTAATACAACCAGAAATTTAGATGAACTATTTGAAGAATTTTTCTCGTGAATGGTCTGCAGGTGATTATGTTCGTATTGCGTTTGTATCTACCCTATATATTTACCAACGACACACAATGATGACCGTTGCCTATGTCCTTCTTTGGCCGGCCAGGGCAACCTAATAGTTGGGTGGATAGAAAGGCCGACCGCACCCCCCATGGTACATGACCTAAACCATCGGAACCATGAACTCCTACTCGGAATAACTCAGGCGACTCGGAACCATTTGGGCAGACCACAGAGTCCAAATACCTGGCAGATATCCGAGAGCATGGCATCCGGCCAAGGGGGGCGCGATGGCAAGAGGCCGTGGCACAACTCGACAGCCACCTGGCAGGAACGAAACAACCCGGCAGGATGCGACCGACGCGCACGCCGAGACGGGTGATCGCGCATCAACTGAATGACGTCTTACATACCGAAGTTGAAGCATGTGTGCAGGCAATACACCAAGCTCAATCTAATGACATCAGCCATGTCACGGTGGAAACGGATGTGTTGCTCCTCGTCTGGCATTAAGTCATCAAGCTATGACCCATCGCCGAATGGTGTGATGTTCCGAGATATTAAAGCTTTTGCTTCTTTGATTTTTAGCCCTTTTGATATTGCTCATTGCCCTCAGACATGTAATAAGGTCACAAACACTTTAGCGATGTTTGGGTCGAAGAAGAAGCATGCACCCCAGCCCTATGGCTGTTGCCCCTACCTTTGCCCAGTGTTTCGTTGCCAGTGATTCTGCTCGGCACGTTGAGTAATGGAATGAAATGTACAAGTTCAAAAAACAAAAAACAAAAAAGGTCACGGTCACCCTTAACGCCCTCTTCTCTTTCTCTTTGCCCCACCTACCCTGTTGTGCCAAACCTACACTTGAGAAAGTTGGCAGAGCCCCTACGTCTGTACTGTGTTCTAAAAAAAATCTACATTTTTTTATAACCATACAGGAAAAATATTTTTATAACAGGGCGACAAGCGCTTTTTTTTTGTTATATAGAATACGACAGGCGTAACAAAACGATGGCTTAACATCCCTGAAAGCTGGGTGGGCCAGGCGATTCGGTTTGTCTTGCTCTCGTGGGCCGATAGGATAAAAAGAACGTTCGCTTTAGCGCTGGCTAGCTGGGCCCTGGCCGGCAGCATGGCGCGGCCCTCGTCACGACGCACCCCCTCCCCCGCCACGCTGATCGACCAGGTCCGCTCGCGCCGCCGAGAAAACCGCATTCCGTTCTGGCTCGATCACCATTGGCTAACCAAGCAACACCTCCCTCTCGTCAGCGGGCTCGCGGTCGTCGTCACGCACGGCCGGAGATTCCGGACTCGGCCGGCCGGCCGGACCAGTGCTCAACCCCTTGCCCACGCACATTTGTCTGCGGTCGTCACAGATACTTTCCTTTTTTTTTTCGAAATGGCTTTGTCCCAAAAGTTTCACGCCTATGAAGTATGTGACGTCGCAACGGAGCACATACATCGACATATTGCCACCAAGCTTGGTCTGTCAGCGCAAACACATGCTATACGTAGTACTAGTAGTACGTAGCTAGGCGAGTGACGTTCATCGCTCTACCTATATATTCTTCTTTCTCTCGCGATTGTATTGCTTTGCTTTAGCTTCATGGCACATATGAATGCATTAAAAACCGATCCTTTTGTCACGTCTTGTTCTTATCCCGTACCAGACAGACACACACTGTTGCTGTTGCTGTTTGGCGGAGACATAGGCATATATGCCTGCCTCACCTAGCCAGCTCGATGATTGATGATCGATCAAGATGACTAATAATCTGCTCGCATCACCGCCAGATTGCCGTAATGATTGGGATTGATCGTAATGTGGATACGTGTGCGCTTCCTAGCTAATCAATCCAGCCTAGCTGCCTCCTCCTCCTCTATCCTCTCGACAAATACTTCACATTTACTTCCTCTGTAAACTAATATAAGACATTTTATTACTTTACAGAGGTGTATTCATCAACAATCAAAATAGTACAAAGAACACTAGAAATAAAAACTTAACCAGACTCATAGACCATCTAGCGACGACTAAAAGCACTGGAGCAAGCCGAAGAGGCGCCGCTGTCATCGCCCCTCCCTCACTGGAGCCAGTCAAACCTTATTGTAGAAGATAGTCGGAAAGTAGTCGTGCTAAGGCCCCACGGGACCAGCACACTAGAACAACAATCGCGACCGACGAAGAGAAACATAGATCGAAAGGATTGAACCTGTAGACACATGAAAACCGGATCCACCGAAGACAAACACCGACCGAATCCCATGAAAACCGCGGAGACAAACCTCCACACGCCCTCTGACGACGCTACAAACACCGCCGGGGCGAGGGCTAGGCGGGGAGAAACTTATTCCATCATCAGAGAGCCACTGCCGCCTAGCTTTTCTGAGCAGGACACAAACCATAACAAAACTTTAATAAACATCTAAAAGCGAAGCCCTCCCACCAGCAAAGGCTGGGATCCATCGTGCCTCCATAGCCCTAAGGCCACAGGAAACGAAGCAGACCGGTGGCGCCGCCGACGGGGGGTAGGGGAAACCCTAACGCATGGGTGCCCTTTGGTCACGAACCAAGGGGTAAGGAGCTGAGGCTTCTCAATCCTCTCTCATACACACATATTGACATATAGGTGGTGTGACATTAGACATTACAGAACCTGCAGATATTGTTTAATAGTTAACCAAAAGAGAGATTTCTTATCAAAGGTTCGTCAGTTGCACTCCTTGATATTGGCCCGCCCCCGCGTCATCCCCGCTAGGGCGATTCGGGCGGCACCCAAACCCTAGCCGCCGGGGGCGCGATCTCCCTCTTCCCTTCCCTCCGCCGCCGCCGGAGGATGCCGACGGGCTAAGTCCAGAGGCCGACGGCAGTGGCGGGGGACTCCCTCTCTCCCGCGCCTTAGGAGTGGTGCGGGGCCCCTAAACGTGTGGTGGCGCGGCCGATCCAATCTAAGCGGCGCGGCGGCGATGGTTGTGGCGGCGTGGTGGTCGGCCCTGTCTCGGGCGGCGGCGGCTGCAGGCGCGGCGCGGCCCTGTACCGGGAAGGGCGGCGGCTGCGGTCGGCGCGCCATCGGGCGTCGGATCGGCGGCGACGGCGTGGAGGCCATGGTGGACTGGTCGGCGGCGCCTCCGGTCAGATCTGATCTGGCCGGTGCAGCCGGCGGTGGTGGCCATCTCCTCCGTCGGAGGTGGTCGGCCTGAGGCTGGATGGTCAGATCTCGAGATCCACCATCTAGTTCCGGCTGCGAGTCGGGAAGACATAGTTGCCGATGAAAACCGAGCCGATGGTAGGCGATGGCGGCGTTCTGCGTCGTTACCTTGATGAAGGCATCGTCGTGTAACTACTGTCGACCCACTCGTGCTGCTCCGGGGGGAAACCATAGGATCTGGTCTTCCAGATCAGACGATGGCGGTACTGCGGTGTCGTTTTCTCTCTTGGGAGCATCGTTTGTGGAGCAGCGCTGGAAGACAGAGGCAGTAGGTGGAGCGGCTTCGTCTTGCACGGAGCTTTCGGTGGAGATGTCAAGTCATGCCTGGCCGACAGGTGCTACGCTGTGTCATGCCTGGTCGGCAGGTGCTACGCACGACAGATCTTCTAGAATCTTCGCGTCTGGATGGACGAGCGCGGGGTGGTGGCGCCGTTGGGCGTCGTGGTGGCGTCGACGGATGGACGGACTGGCAAGGATGATGCGGATCTCTATCCTGAAGATGGGTCAGCGGTCTGATGATGATGGCGGCGTCTAAAACGTGTGCATGTGGTATACGCTTTAGGTCTGTTGCACCGGCTGTTGGTTCCGATACGTTATGTGAATGGATCGGCGACGACACCGGTTTTAGATATGGGGAGTGAGAGCACTCCACATTATCGAGTTTTGTAGGTGTGAGTGATGGCTTCGGGTGGCTTGATGTATGTTCTTGTTAGACTTTTGTTGAATAATAAATAAAGATGGCTGTATGCATCGATTGATGCAGAGGCCGGGGTCTTAACCTCCTTTTCTTAAATAAAAAAAAATTGACATATAGGTGTTGTAACATGATTTTCTGTTGTTGTATTACATGTGTTGGCTGTGTGCATCGTGTTATGCGGAAGCTGAGTATTCGCTCAATGCGATTGTATCATCTTGAATATCGCTGAAATAAAAATATCCTTTATTTATATATATTAAAAAAATGATCATCGACGATGGAGCCACCATGTGTGATTCGACTCGTCTGAATTCGGCCACGCACGCATCACCTCACCTGTCAGGAATTTCCTTTCCTTTCCTCTCATCGACGGGTAGAGAAAGAGAAAGAGAAAGGGAAAGAGAAAGAGGAGCTAGCAACATGACAAGAGCTACCAAAGCGCATGGCGAAAAGGTTTGCAATCGAGCTGAGAGAGATGTGGTTGGCTCGCTCGATGGGTTCCAAAAGAGAAGAGAATCGACGCAGATCGACCGACGAGACGCATGCCGGTACGCGCGAGCAGGGCCAGACCCGCCAGACGCAGATTGATTCTCTCGGCCGTCTCGATTTGAATTCATGATTTGGTTCTTGTGCGGTGGTGGTGGCCAGCGAATATACGTACGGCGCGTACGTAACGTATGTTCATGGTCGATCGTTATCATATGCCCGGCCGGCGGCCGTCAGGTCCGATCGATGGATCCAGCCGGCCCCGTCCCCGTCCCGTACGTGCCATCCCATCCGTCAGATCATGCGTCGTCGAGTCGAGCCCATATGCTCGATGAGAACTCTGAGAAGCTTCTTCTTTCCCTCTCCTCCCAGCTCGGCGTGTCGGGTCGCCTGCTGGTGTTGCACCGTCGAGCTAGCTAGCATGCATCGATCGCTCTCCTCACCCGCTCCTCGATATCTAAATGGCGGTGGCCAAGATGTTCTCCAGCTCGCTCCTCCCTTTAATCCTCTCCTTGCCTTTCTTCTTTCAATCAACAAGGGCCAGTCATGTCTAGCTATGATTTCCGTTTCGACAAAGACATTCATCACTGCTCATTTCTTGGTCTTGTTTTTCTTTATATATGCGTGATTAGTTACATGTATTCATGTCAGCATAATTAAGATACATGCATTGTTCCGTCTTGTTGCGCACTGTCCACTATCGATGAAAGCCCAGCATCACGCACATAAATATTGTTGTTGTTGTGGTGCTGCGGGGTAGCATGGATGCATGCATGCACTCTAACCACCAAATAGTTCCCTTCACTAGTCAGTCATCGGCGTTGTTGCTCCGATGGATACATGCTCATCACCCACTGATTAATCACTCGATCGGTTCTTGAGCAAGCAGAGACCCCAAGATTGGAAATGATTGGCTCCTGACTGACGACGATCGATCCATTTATTACAGTTGGCTTCAGCTAGCCCTGCACCCTCTCCCAAAACACATGGATCATGCGTGATAGCACATCGATCACCCCTTCACATTTCAGACATAGCACCATCACCGTATACACAGTGCTTGAACAGTCACCAATGGAGAGAGATGGATCGAAATGACAAGATGAAAATGTATGCACACCAGCTACTTGGGAGTAAATTGCAGAAACCACCACTTTGAAGGCTAGGTTTGCAGAAAACACTACGCTACATTTTTGTTGCTGAAGACACCATGTCTAGCGTAATCTTTTTGCAAAAACCATTGATCGGCGGATTTGGCTCTGTTGAGCGTGTTTATGACAGATGGGGTCCGTTTTCTGCTTACGTGGCGTAACTTTTTGTGCCAGGTGGGTTTTAATCTAAAGTTACAAACTAGTCCCTAAAATTTTACATAGACACCCCTGAATCAAAAATGTAAAACGCAATTAGCTCCGGACGTGCATAAAACATGTAGCACATCGCCCATGGGCTCTGTTCGCTGGCTTGGGACGGCGCCCATGGAGGCTTGGAGTGGCAGTGGACCTCGCCGGCGGAAGGAAGAAATGGGAGAAGGAGGATGACAACAGGGGCGAGCCCAATCTGGATCTCGGCGACGACCAGAGCCGCTGCACGCGCACGCTGTCCCGCTACATCGGCGGCCGCCGGAGCGTCGAGGAACGGCAGCTCGCCCCTGCTGCTCCGGTCGTTGTCCTCCCGCGCTCTTCTTTCCCAGGTCGTCTCCCTTGCCCTCCCGAGCTCTTCTTCCCCAGGCCGGCCCTGCTGCTCGGTTGCTGCCCCGTCTGCCCCGGTCGCAGCGTCCTTGTCGAGGAACGACAACGACGACTCCTTGTGGCGGCCTTCCTGCCGGTGCCGGGCTCTGGCACTGACCCTGGCCTTCTCTTCTTCATTCCGGCGCCATCCCATGGTCAACGGGGCCGTGGACGCTGTAGCCCCGAACGCTCACCACGCCGAGCTGGCCGGGGCATTCCCGCCGGATCCGGTGCCGGGCGGGGACGGTGGAGGCCGATGTGGCCGGATCCGGCGTGGGGCACGAGGCGGCCCCTCGGGGAGGGAGCGGCGGCGCCGAGATCGTGGGCACGCTTGCTGGTTGCGGTGGGAGGGAGGGTTGGGATCGAGTGGAAGGACTGTGGTGTGGTTCGAGGGCCTGGGAAGCAGGAGGAAGAAAGTTGGGGGCGTTTTTGCAATTAACCTAAACTGTAACGCCACGTAAGTAGAAAACGGGCCCCATCTGTCATAAACGCGCTCAACAGAGCCAAATCCGCCAATCAGTGATTTTTGCAAAAAGATTACGCTAGACATGGTGTCTTCTGCAACAAAAATGTAGCGTAGTGTTTTCTGCAAACCTAGCCTTCAAAGTGGTGGTTTCCTGCAATTTACTCGCTACTTGGAGCTATGTACCTCATTGTCACTGTGTATATGTGTATGAGAAGATGGATGGATGGATAAGCATCATCCCATGATTTCACACGTTTTACCCGATCTGGCCGCTGGGGTGTAGCTGAGCTCAGCCGGTGCGTGATGGCTCAGCGGAAGCATCAGGGAAACGGACATGGGTAGATATAACCTGGACCTGCCCCTGCTCCTCCAATTGCATGTCAAGTCTTTTCCCTCCCTCACTCTCGTCTCCATCCATCCATGATCCGATTTTTTTTTGGAAATAATACTTTTTTCTGAACAAATTCGGAAAATAAGATTCAAAAATCAGATATTGCAAAAATAGTACACGGTCGTCCTACCGTTGGACGAATCATACGTGTCGTCCTCACGTAGAACGAAACACAGATGTTTCGGCGTATTGTCGGACGAAAACTGGGTTTCGTCCTCCCGTTGAACGAAACGGCCCACCCCGGCCCACCCCACCGACGGCCTGGCTGGTTTCGTCCGCCCATTGGACGAATCGTCCTGCCACTGGATGAATCGTCCTACCACTGGACGAATCGCTACGGGATAAGGCCGCCCGGCAGCTTCTTCCTCCTGGCTCCCTTTCTCTCGGCTCTCTCTCTCTCTGTTCTTCCTTTCCTTCGCCTATTTCTTCATATTCCAGGCCATTTAGCCATTAAATTAGTAGATGGAGCTAGAAACCGGCTGCTAGTTACCCGATCCGGCAATGGGGTAGAGGAGGGAAGCCGGGAGCCGCGTGTGGGGGAGAGGGTAGAGGAGGGAGGCCGGCCGTGGAGGCAGCCATTGGAGCTTGGTCCCGGCCGTGGTGGAGCTTGGCAGGGGCGGGGGTGAGGCAGGGGCGGCCATTGGAGGAGCTCTTGGCAGGGGCAGCCGTCTGTGGTGGCCGTGCTCGTGCGGGTTGGCCGTGGGCAACTCGGTGGTCGGATTAGCGCGGAGGACAGGAGCTCGCCGGAGAAGCACGCTTCAAAGGTATAACCTCACATTTTTGTTTAGTGCATTTTTATTTTAGGTTTAATGAGCTTCACTTTTTTGTTAGTGTAAAAAATATTGTTTAGTTCATAATATAAATGACGATTGTTTAATTCGTTAGATCGGTTATTTACTTTGTGGTAGTCATGTATATGTGGTAGACATTTCTGTTAGTGTAAAAAAAATTATGGGTACGTAGTGGTTGACGGGAATATGAAATTTAATTGCAGGAGACATGTCTGAAATTTTAGTTCGTTTGAT
Organism: Elymus sibiricus; assembly: GCA_039707655.1. Taxonomy (NCBI): domain Eukaryota; kingdom Viridiplantae; phylum Streptophyta; class Magnoliopsida; order Poales; family Poaceae; genus Elymus; species Elymus sibiricus. The sequence goes on along the minus strand of CM077668.1, from coordinate 109,948,814 downwards.
CGATTGTTTGCTTAGTGGTAGTCATGTATATGTGGCGGACATTCCGGTTATTGTATAAAAAATTAAGTGGTACTTAGTGGTTGATGAGTATGAATTTTTATGGCAGGAGACATGTCTGAATCAGTCAAATTTGTTGTTTACTATGGTCCTGGTAATGTCCGATCAAACGAGAGTGGGGTTGATCTGACTGAGTTTGCATATGTGGAGTTGCAACTGACCGATCCAGAAAAAATGAACATTAGTCAGTTGAAACACTGGTTGACAACAAATTTCTCGCTTGATCCCAATGTGTGCACCGTCAGTATTCAGTCAGTGTGGACGAAATCCTGTACAAAAATTTTCTGGGAGTTGGTTCCGATAGATAGGACACATAAGTGGGTAACCTGGTTAGAATCCTGCAAACACCGGAGGACTCACCCCGTTGCCTTAGTGCTCCCCATCCCCATGGAGGATCCTCTGGTACAAGGCGGCGGTGGTTACGAGCCTGGCCAGGTCAGTCAGCCGATTGATGAGATGGATGTAGTTGGGTCAGAACATATGGGTGGTACTGAACTCGAGGGTCAGTCAGATTATGGGTCACACGTTGGAGGGGACTACGATGCAGGGGAGAGTAGTCAGAACATAGGAGATCCTGATAGTGACGAGGCTGATGGGGATGAGGAAGGATCGGAAATGCAGAATCTGATGGAAGAGGAAGACGAGGATGGATTGGCGGAGGATCTTGATTCCGAGAACTCAAATGAAGAAGATGGTGAAGAGAACGACGAGGAGGTACCGATTCCTGCTTCATGGAATCAGAACCTCTCGACCGGCATGACCGTGAACGATGGTCATGAATCTTCCTGGGAGTATCATCGAAGCAAAGTCGAAATAGGGGGTATGTATGCCACAAAGAAAAATCTGAAGGCAGCCGTGACAGAGTGGGCAATGTCCACGCAAAGGATTTTTCAAACGGACGTATCAACAAAAAAAATACTTGACTTTGGTATTATGAATAGTTGTCCCGCGAAGGTGCACGCCCACGTTCCAAAGTGAGACGTGACTTGGGTCGTGACGAAGGTTGTGCCCCACAATTGTGTGATGAAATATCCGTTGGTGGATCATCCAAACCTTACTTCAAGTCTCATTGCGGAAGTCATGTTCAGTGAGATAGTGAACAAGAAAGACATGGAAGCGAAACACATTCAGAATGCAATTAAGAGCAGATATAGTTATGAAATTCCGTATGGGAAGGCTTGGAGGGCCAAGCAGAGAGCGATGGAGAAGAGGTTTGGGACGTTCATCGACTCGTATGATAATGTTGTCCGTCTCCTGCACACATTGCAGGCGAGGAATCCTGGCACACATGTCGACATCCAGCACTTTACGCTGGCCGAATTCCCAGATTATAAGGTGCTGCATCGAGTGTTCTTCTCTTTCGCTATATGCATCGAAGCTTTCAGTCATTGCCTACACCGGCTGCTCTCAGCAAGCATATCAGACTCCGCCACCACCTCCCACGCAGGAGACACAACCAGAGGTTGACGAGCCGTTGTACGGCCCAGGTCTACGTCACGTGCGTCCGAGGATCCCACTCACGCTTTCCGGTCCTCGGCCGCGAAGACCGCGTACGCGTCCTCATAGAGCCGAGTGATACTATTGTCTATGCATGAGACATATTTCTATATATGTTTGTTTCAGACTTTTATCTATGCATCAGACATATTTGTATCTATGTTTGTTTTCAACTTTTATCTATGCATGAGACATATTTCTATCTATTTCTACAACGTCGTGCAACAACTACAACAGGAAATTAAGATACAACATAATGCTTCTACAAAAAGACACTACAAACTAATTCTACAACGTCGTGCAACAACTACAACGGGAAATTAAGATACAACATAATGCTCCTACAATTAAGATTCAAGTACATCTGAATTAAACAGTACAGCTGAATTAAAAAATACAGCTTACAAACTACATGAAGGCATCATCGTCATCCTCCGTCGATGCAGCACTCTTGCCCTTCGACGATGCGGTACTCTTGGCCTTCGACGATGCGGTACTCTTGCCCTTGGTGCTCGGCATGAAAAGATCATCTTTGTCCTCGCTGTCTTGGCTTCATAAATAAGTATGTTCTGCTACAGCCTTTAGGAATGCTTCACCCTTATGTTGTTGCTTCTTCCACCTTCCATGCAACCTGAGAAGTTCTTTTCGTATCTCCTCAAAGGTCCTTGCAGGCCACCCGGACCTACTTAATGCGTGAGCCAACTCATTCAGTAAGGTCTCACTACTGAGGAGTTCGTCCCATGGAACTATCCTATTGTCTATCTCGAAATTGGCGGCTAACCTCAGAAGACGTTTCGACATACTCGGGTGGAAACTACGATCGAAAGGATAACCGGACATCTTGACGAGACTACACTGCCCTGCTTACCCTCCTTAGTGTGGAGGGGGTTTTATAGGTTGAGAAGAGAAGATGTCGGGAAAAAAGATGGCGGGAAAGATGATGGCGGGAAAGAAGATGGTGGGAAAGAAAAAGGCGGGAAGAATATTGGCGCCAACGAAAATGGCGGCAACGAAAAAGGCGGGAAGAATATTTGCGGCAACGAAAAAGGCGGGTAGAATATTGGCGGGAAAAAAAGGCGGGAAGAATATTGGCGGGAAAAAAAGGCGGGAAGAATATTGGCGGGAAAAAAAGGCGGGAAGAATATTGGCTGGAAAAAAAAGGCGGGAAGAATATTGGCGGCAACGAAAATGGCGGAAAGAATATTGTCGGGAAAAAATAGGCGGGATGCGGTAAATAAAATGGCGGGAAAGAAAAAGGCGGGAAGAATATTGGCGGGAGACGTGCTCCTCCTGGGGAAATTAAGATACAACATAATGCTCCTACAATTAAGATACAAGTACATCTGAATTAAAAAATTGCCGGCAACGAAAATGGCGGGAAAGAAAAAGACGGGAAGAATTTTGGCGGCAAAAAAAAAAGGCGCGAAATAATATTGGCGGCAAAGAAAAAGGGGGAAAATAAAATGGCGGGAACAATATTTGCGGCAAAAAAAAAGGCCGCGAAATAATATTTGCGGCAAAGAAAAAGGTGGAAAATAAAATGGCGGGAACAATATTGGCGGCAACGAAAATAGCGGGAAGAATTTTGGCGGGAAAAAAAAGGCGGGAAAAAAAATAGAGTTTTCGTTCTCCAGAAAAACGAAACTGGCTTCGGTAGCGAATGCATGGATGATTCGGCTTTTGTTAGAACGAAACAGGTGATTCGGTTTTTGGTAGAACGAAACAGATGTTTCGTCCAACCGATGGACGACGCGTCACGTTTCGGTCACCGGTTGACAGAAACGTCAGGTTTCGTCCAACAGTAGGACGACCGTGTACTATTTTTGCAATATCTGATTTTTAGATCTTATTTTCCGAATTTGTTCAGAAATAAGTACTATTTCCAAAAAATCCCATGATCCAGCCTTGGCCACCACTAGCGTCACGCATCGCAGCAACAGCGCCGCGCACTGCCTACCTGCATGCATGCATGCATGGCTCCTCTCCTCCGGCCGTCCGCTGCTAGCTGCAGCCACTGTAGGAGCTAAGCTTTGCTTCTCACATCACGCACACAGCACCCAGAAGGAAACTTTGGCACGCTCTCGGGGGCACACCGCTCGACGCAAACAGTGCCTAGATAGCCAGAGATCTTGTTCATCGGTCAGGCCAGCGTTTTGATGCCTCAGGTAGCTAGCTAGAGAAAGACTTCCGTCAGATACCTGCAGGTTTTCACGCACCCACACCAGGATTCAGATCGATGGGGCAATTGATACTATTTGGATGTCATATACTAGTGTGTATATATGAAGATGCAAGTTATATGACATCTTTGAGCAGTGATGCATGTATGTATGGATGCATGAACATATACATGCATATATACACACATGCATGTGCCATGACATGGCTATAGTGACAGTGCTAATCATCCGCAGCTCCAGTTTTAGCAGCTCAACAGAAACGAGCCAAGCAGGCAGGTGGCGAGCAACACATCAGGTGAGCAGTGGGGAATCGAGGCTAATACAAGCTAGCTCTGGTGGTGGTGTACAACCAACCATGCCACTTGTACATTATTGTGCAAAGTCATGTCACTGGTACTGGGGACTCTTACAAGTTTTAGCCTTTTATTTAGGCAACATGTACATGGTATATGACACTGCCACACTACACACCCCTTTTCCCCTTCAATCATGCTAAGTAATCAATGGAGAAAGAAAGGAAACAAAGCATGAATGCATCCCATTCATGCATACATACATGTATGTACCTTCAATGGGGACGGACGCACACACCAAATGTTGCAAACCAGCCCATCTGATGTGATCTCTCTAGCAGCTCCAAACATGATGGTGTTACTGGTTGATGCATGCCTGCCTGCAGGGTAAGATTCCATCAAGTCAACTTTGGCATGGGTTTACATAATTAGCAAGTACAAATAACAGTTGCGGCTTCATTATTTGCTGTCTTGCCTTGCATTGATGATTGATCCATGCAAGCATGCATGCATGACGGGGTTAGTAGTGTAGTTCCAATTTCCAAACCGAGAGACCCCTGTTGCATTCGATCGAGCTTGATAGAATATTTTTGGAGCAAGGAGTAGATAGCTGTTGTTGGTGGTGGTGTGTGGTACGCTAGAATAGAACAAGGTGCAATTAATACGAGTGAGTGTTCTTTAAAAGAAAGGCACTAGCAGATGAGGCTCCCCTGCAAATCCGGGAGCTTGATGTGAAACAAACAAAACCGGCCAGAAAGGTATGCAACAATCCACTGGGAAGGAGGAATGAATACTGCCTGGAGTTTGTTAGAGACACTGAAGAAGGGATCTGAAGAAATGGAGGTTGTTTGTTGTACAATACTTCCCTTTTTTCTTGAATGGTTTGTTGTATACAATACTGCTGCAACTAGATAATGTCACGCGCATTGCTGTGGAAACTTTTAGCAATGAACTTATCAAAAATAAAATTAGAATATATGAAGATACTATGACACCACATTCAACGTAGAGATAAATGGAGGGTGGATGCATCTTACTATATTGCTTTGTGACATTCAAGTTCAATTATTTATTGTTGAAAAATAAAAATAAAAGTTAATGATGTGGGGGGCTTGAATGTAGTAGAAAGTGAAAAGTTGAATGGTTGCATGAGGGCTTGATGATGTGAATCACGTGCATGTGGCGAAAAATGAAAAGTTGATTGATTGCATGCGCTTCATGATGTGGATGGCTTCCATGTGCATTTAAATGGAAAATGATATCATGGGACATATGTGATAAGGTGGATAGCCTGCATGCTAAGATAAACCAAAATAGGCTTGTGTGTACTCTCTTCTGTGTGTGTGTGAACTTTGTGTGGTGTGCGTTGGTTGGCTTGTTGGTACATGGTTGTGGCAGTTTGCGTGTTAAGATAAATAAGATAGTGGGGATGAATATCCTAAGTATATGTGGTGTAGATTGAAGATTTCCCTACACTGCAGAGACTGTCAATCTAACCTCGGTCTACTACTAATAATAGCCAGCGATGTGATTTTGTTCAGCTCAGCCACACACAAAAAACAGAGCAAAGGCTAAGTACATGTAAACTAGACAGGCACTAATAATTCCGCTATAGGAACAGAACCTATCAGCCCTAACGGTGTATGATTGATTGATTATACATAGCCAGCACTTTTTCAGCACTCTATCACCCTTTTCTCCACTACACATATAATAAATAAATAATTAAAAAACACTAGACTTGCATGATGCATTTCCAATCGCCCTTGTCTCTTCTGAGGTTAGGCTTAGGAGGAGGAGCCCACAGGCCACAAAGCCCTTGTATTTCTTTCTTTTGCCCCCTTGCATCCATGATGATCCATCCCCCAAAAGGTAGAATCGTGGCCGATACAGCAAAATGCAGCCGCACATAACCCTCAAGAGATCTCATCAATCTCATCAAGGCGATGACTGATGAGATGAAACCCCACCCAGGCAGCCCCTCGAAAGCTACATACAGGAGCCATTGCTGCTGTAAAAGGAGAGAAAAGGCACTCCGCATCACGCACATAACAACCTGACTGACATGCCACAGCCCGGCACAGTGCAGAGCACAGCACAGCAGAGCGCAAGGATAATTACACACGCAGATGCTACCAACATGAATGAGTGAGCGCTACTCATACTACTACTCCTCCAGTCCTCCTACATTAGATGTCAGTACGTGTAAGGACGGACGGCACGGCAGCATGTCCATCAGAGGGGAGGGGAGGGTGCTGAGAACAGAGCAGAATCCTCTGTAGCACGCCGCAGCTGGTGCTGCGCGTACCACCCTGCCAAAGTTTTGCAGCGGAGCGGTGAAAATGGAACAGTGCTGGCACGCTATCACAGGGCGCCAGGAGAGAGAGAGGGGCTGGAGAGAGAAAGGTCGAGGCTCGAGGGAGAGAGACTAGAGAGAGAAAGGTCGAGAGAGAGAAGTGAGAAGGCCAAAACGAAAGAGAACAAAGTTGCCAATTTGGGTTGACCCCGCCATTAATCCCCGCGACGGCGGCTCCAACGGCGCCGGCCCTGCTCGCTCCTCATCACATCCCTCTCCCTCTCTCTCTCGCTCTCGGCCATCATGTTGCTTTTACCGTGGTGCCCCCTCCAGATTAAATGAAATGAAACCGATGGATCCATCCGACGCTTTCAGCGATGATACTAATCCTACTGCACACATGCTGGTCCAGAGCCCAGCTCCCCTATATAAATCCACCCCCGTTTTCTCTCCTCTCCTCTCACCTCACCACACCACGTCTCCACTCCTGCCACCTCACGCGCCCTCCTCTGTTCCTTTCTCCTCTGCTTCTACTTCTTTCTTCTTCTCTGAGGACAGACGACACAGCTCAACGAGTGAGTGAGGCGAGAGGAGGGGGATATACATACATAGAATTGAGCGGTGCTGTTGGTGCGGATGATGGGCTGGTGGTGGATCGCGGCGGCGGTGGCGGCGCTGGCGTACGTGGCGGCCAAGCTGATGGAGGTGCTGTGGTGGCGGCCGCGGCGCGTGGAGGAGCACTTCGCGCGGCAGGGGATCAGGGGCCCGCCCTACCGCTTCTTCATCGGGTGCGTCCGGGAGATGGTGGCGCTCATGGTGGCCGCCTCCGCCAAACCAATGCCGCCACCCTACCGCTCCCACAACGTCCTCCCCCGCGTCCTCGCCTTCTACCACCACTGGAAGAAAATCTACGGTAAACACATACATACATACATACATACATACGTCCCCAGCCATTCCATGGCCTTGCTTGCTTCCTCGTCTTCCTCGGCACACTCTGCTTCTTCCTTTGCTTGCTTGATCTCCCAACAAACTTCTTTTTTCCTTCATTTTTTAATCTGAATACAACAAAGAAAGAAACCAAAATTCAGAACGAAAATTAAGGGAATGAAATCGGTGGCAAACAGAACAGAGAGAAGAGAGGAGAGCGGCAGGCAGGCAGGCAGCGGCAACAACTTGCAGCAGCTGTTGTCGAGCGAGCGCGTCTTGTTCCCGAAATGCCGCCTTGGAGTGACATGCATTAAGTGGCATGTCGAGCGCCTGGGCTTGGCTTGTCGGAGTGGTTTGCCGTAGTTGTCTCTCGTTATCGCTGTCCCCCGGCTGCAGCCCGGTTAGGTGGCCACGGGTCTATTTCCTGCTTGCCGCCCCCTCGGACATGAGCGAGCCTACACATTTCCTTTTCTGCTCCCCCCTCACTTCCCCGGCCGGCCACCGTCCGTCGGCCCATCCGTCGCCATTCCCATTTACTCCCGTATGGCCTTGCGCAACGCCATCCATTCGCATCCACATCCACATCCCCTGCTGTGCTGCCCCGTCGCAGTCCCTCACCAGTTCTTTGCCACCACCTGCCACTGCTCCTCTGCTTGCTTACAGTACTAGTCGTTCTTCAAACTGTAACTCATCTTGCTTGGGTCATAATTTTGTAGCTTAGTAGTCGTAGGAACTGATTGCCACCTTGCTGTATGTATGTATGTATTTATGCCTGCATTTTTCTACTTGCATGTATGTACCCATGCCATGCCAGCGTCTTCTCCTGGTGCCTTGTGCGTTCATGCCGCATTGGCATTTTTGCAGCTTAATTAGCGGTACCAGTAACCTTGCTGTATGTATTTATGTCTGTATTTTTGTGCCCATGTCATGTCATGCCATGCCAGTGTCTTCTCCCGCTGCGCTGCCTAGTCTGGTGGATGCTGATGTGGCGGAACATGGCCTCCCTCGTCAATCATTGATCCCCTTGTTTGCTTGCCTGCTTGTCGCTCACGGCCACTTAATTTTGCTGCTGCTCTCAGGCTCCACGTTCCTCATATGGTTCGGCCCGACGCCGCGGCTCGCCGTCGCCGACCCCGACCTCATCCGGGAGATCCTCCTCTCGCGCGCCGAGCACTTCGACCGCTACGAGTCGCACCCCATGGTGCGGCAGCTCGAGGGGGAGGGGCTCGTCAGCCTGCGCGGCGAGAAGTGGGCGCACCACCGCAGGGTGCTCGCGCCCACCTTCCACATGGAGAACCTCAAGGTCGGTCGCTCGGTCCCCTCCTTTACCAAAATAGCTCTGCTGCCCTTGCCTCCTTGGGCATTATGGCGGTGATGCGATCGGGTTGTGGTTGGTGCTGACGTGCATGGCGACGGCGCAGATGCTGCTGCCGTTCATCGGGAAGACGGTGGTGGACATGGTGGAGAAGTGGGTCACCATTGCCGACCCTGCGTCCGGCGAGGTCGAGATCGACGTGTCCGAGTGGTTCCAGATCGTGACAGAGGACGCCATCACGCGCACGGCCTTCGGCCGGAGCTACGAGGACGGCAAGGCAGTCTTCAAGCTCCAGACGCAGCTCATGGCCTTTGCCTCCGAGGCATTCCGCAAGGTCTTCATCCCTGGATACAGGTACTTGATTAACCATAATTACTTTGCTTGATAGAGTACTGACTGATTTTTAAAGTAATGCATAGTAACATAACTTGTGTGTGCTTACGCATCCAGGTTCTTGCCGACCAAGAAGAACACGAGCTCGTGGAAACTGGACAAGGAGATCAGGAAGAACCTGGTGACGCTCATCGGCCGGCGGCAGGAGGCCACGGACGACGAGAGGCTCCAAGGGTGCGCCAAGGACCTCCTCGGCCTCATGATCAACGCCAGTAGCAACGGCGGCAGGAGAGGGCAGCCGGTCAGCCCCATCACCGTGAACGACATCGTGGAGGAGTGCAAGACGTTCTTCTTCGCCGGCAAGCAGACGACGTCCAACCTCCTGACATGGACCACCGTGGTGCTCGCCATGCACCCGGAGTGGCAGGAGCGTGCCCGGCAGGAGGTCCTCGAAGTCTGCGGCGCGCACGACATCCCCTGCCGCGAGCAGCTCGCCAAGCTTAAGACTGTAAGCAACGTGTTCCCTGGCACCCTGACACGCACATTTCCACCATCATTTCAAACCAGCCTCCTCGCAGAAAGTAGTGAGTGACCTGACCGCGTGCTGCCGATTCCCCTGACAGCTCGGCATGATCCTGAACGAGACGATGCGGCTGTACCCTCCGGCGGTGGCGACGGTGCGGCGGGCCAAGTCCAACGTGGTGCTCGGCGGGTACCACATCCCGCGCGACACGGAGATTCTGATCCCGATCATGGCCGTGCACCACGACGCGCGGCTATGGGGGCCGGATGCGACCCAGTTCAACCCAGCGCGGTTCGCGGACGGCGTGGCGCGGGCGGCAAAGCACCCGACGGCCTTCATACCCTTCGGGCTGGGCGCGCGGATGTGCATCGGCCAGAACCTGGCGCTCCTGGAGGCCAAGCTCACGGTGGCCATCATTCTCCAGCGGTTCGAGTTCCGGCTGTCGCCCAAGTACGTCCACGCGCCGACGGTCCTGATGCTCCTCCACCCGCAGTACGGCGCGCCCGTGATCTTCCGATCCCGCTCATCATCCGAGGCGCCAGATCATCATCTGTGAAAAGATGATGAACTCACTAACAACATTGTCAGTGCCAACTGTGACTGGCAGAATGACAGGCCGAAATGACCATGTGCTGCTCATGGTGTGTGCTGCTTTGCTTTGTCATATCCAGGGCAGAGATCACTGGAGCAACGCTCTGCTACCACCAAGAGAATGACTACAAGAACCACCCCCACGGTACTGTACTGCACTAACATATAATGCCTGCCAGCAGCTTAGATTAGTAGAGAGGTAGTAACAGTGTAGAAGGCTTGAGCTGTGTCGCCCAAGTTTTTCTGTCTTTTTCGGGTTGATGATGGTTTCTTCCTTGGTGGATGGATCATGGATGTATGGGGTTTGGTGTGTACGGAAGGAAGATTGCAAATTGTACACATGTCATGTTCCTTTTGTTCTTTGGTAAGGGCGAGAGGATAAACGGAGAGGCAAAAGGAGTACAAGAGGAAAGGCAGGTATGAGAGATGCATGCATGATGCAAAGATTGTGGCGCCACAGTGCCCCTCTGATTACTTTCTTTTTGAAACAAAGGGTTCCCCCCCTCTCCATTTTATTGGATAAAACGGAGAACAGCATCCGAGACATAGCAGTGGCTCTCGAGCCTAACCAAAGGTAGCAGGCCAGAATAGCAGCAGCTGCAAAATACTAGGAGCAGCTGGTTCATCAAACGTAACCAGAGCTAGCAGCGAACTAGGAAAGTCTAGCCTATTACAGAGAAGTCTTCCTCGCGCAGGAGGGGGAGATCATCCGGTGTGCGCCTTCAGCATGAAGCCCTCCAGCCCCCTGCTCGCTCCAGCTCTGCCTTTCCCTACCACGCGATGCGTAGCAGCTCGCCTCTTCGTCGGTCCAGAAGCAGGAGACAGCGCCGTAGTAGCACCGACTGGTCCCCAGCACACAAGATCTTCCATTGGTGTAGTAGAGCACAAGCTCTCCCCAAGATCGTGTCATTCTTGTGGTCCTTCTCTCGCGATGCAGATTAGAAGCCATTAAAGGAAGAGATGGGCGCCGCTGGGTGCTGGCCATTTAAGAGTGCCTTGCCAAGGGAACAAATGGTGTGCCACAGTTGGAGCAAGCACGGCAGCCAAGATAGCAGCAGCAGCATCAAGCAGCAGATAGAGATAGACGACGGGTAGAAGATAGATTTGATCATAGCAGCGCCTGCTCTGCTCAGCATCGCTGCATCATCAGCAGCTCCATTGCCAACACCTCCTCTGTAAACAACGCAACACACATGGACATGTACGTACGGCGTCGGGCCAAGCTGTCACTCACCACTGGCAAGGGCGGGCGGGCGGGTGATCGCGGGCCGACCGAGGACCAGGACTGTAGCGGCCGATAAAGGCGCTGCCTGCCGCACCGGACCGGGTGGAGGGGCCTGAGAACTGTTCATCTCCTCTGTCAGACTGCGCTGGCTGCACAAGCACTGCCACATTGTTTGTGGTATCACACAAGAGGATGAATGCATGGAAATGGGGTGGGATGAGAGGAGATGACCACCTGCCCTGCTTGCTGCTGCTGGAGTGGATTGGACTCCAGTGCTTGTGCTTGTGGGGGGAGTACTTAGGACAGCCAAGGCAAGGCTCTTGGGATCTGCAAAATGATTCAAATTTAGTTTTGGATCTGGATCACTACAGCTCAGACCAGATTCATCTCATGGAGCACAAGAAACCTTGTCACCTGCTGCTTACCGGTTTCCATGGCGGGATTATTAATAAACAAACGCATGCTTCCAATATGATGATACAGGCACACTTGTCCTTGTGTACAGGGAATGTTTTTTGCTTGCAGCCGCAGCAGAATTCTACTAGTATGTGAGTAGTATATTGCTCACCCAGAAAGAAAGCTCTCAATTCTTGGACTCATGCTGCTTAGTTGTGTTGCAAACAATCTGGGGGCACAAACAAAGCTCAGCTAGTGCCCTACAGCGGCCGCCTAAGGGTAAAAGAAACCATAAAGTACCTACCATATGCCTCAAAACTCCCAATCATTGATCTGCAGAAAAAGAAAAGGGGCACCCACTGCTCAGTGTGCACTGCATTGCACAGCAGGATTTACTTACTGATACCCCAATCGACTGTTGCTGCTGCTGCTGCTGCATCTCACAAGCTCCACAGACAGGAGGTACTCCCATAATGCCCGGTACGTGTAGGCTTGCCAGCATCAAAGTTTCAAGTGCACAGCTCCTTTTTACCTCTTTTGTGAAAAAAGGCAAAGGCATTGACAGGGCAGCCAGCCACCACTACACTGGCCAGGTGGAGCACAGGCTCTTCTCCCCACCTGAGGGACGGACGGACGGACCTGCCTCCATCAAACGCCTTTCTCTTCTTCCCAAAGCCAAGCTCGATTGGGCAAAAGGAAAACCTCATGCCTGCACAACATCCAATCCCTCGGTTGCACATTTTCCCCCACAGATGTTTGTTTGTCATCTTCCTTTTAAGACCTTAGCGTCATTTGGGAAACACTCGCTTTTCCTTCCAGAAATGCTGAAAATCACAAATGGGGAAATCAATCTCAGAGACGATTCACCTCTTGCTAACTTTACTAGTAGTACTTTAACATGAGCATTTATTTTCAGTTCACTATTATAGTGATGCCACATATTGTAATGTATCGACTAGAAAATACAGCTGCCCGACGGCACAAAACATAATTGACAGTTAACATGCTACACCTTTCAACCATCGCTTTAGTGTCGTATACCTGTAATTTACTATGGAATTTGGACCAGGGAAGGGGAATATGGTGATGTTATGGGCAAGAAAGCTCTAATCTTAGAGATCTCCGAAGGGGGCCACAGCCTTGTTCCTCTTGAGGGGGAGCTCTAGTTATGTAGCTCCCATGTGTTTCTGGTCCCCATGAGGGAAGGCATGTGCCAGAGAGCATCCTTCCTTGCCCTTAATTAATCCTAGTGAGATGGCACTCTTCCTCCCTATCCTAACAATGTGCCCTAAAACAAATGAGGCAATTGGGCATGCCAAAAGAGCATGTGACCCCAATGCACCGCATAATTACCTTTACGATTAAACAAACACATAGTGGCTTCAACACTGTTAAATCTTCATAAGAGTAGGTTTAGGGTTAACTATCGCTTAACAGTTAACACAGAATTGGTCATAGGGTTCTCCACTAACCTCTAGCCGACATGCGAAGCGCGCTTTATTATCAAAATCCGCGGGGGGGGGGGGGGGGGGGGGGGGGGGGCTAGAAACACCTTTACCATCAGATGGCATCCTAAAAAGAAGCGGCACGTAAACTATTGAACAGTTTATGACAAGTTTCCGGGAGTAAGGCATGTTTAGCCTCACTAGGAGGGCTAGGGCCGTTGTGCAGCATGGTTCAAAACATCGGACTGAAATGGGACCGCAGTGGCACTTGTAAATGTGTTTCTATTTGGTGCATAATCGCCTAGAAACACCTTTACCATCAGATGGCATCCTAAAAAGAAGCGGCACGTAAACTATTGAACAGTTTATGACAAGTTTCCGGGAGTAAGGCATGTTTAGCCTCACTAGGAGGGCTAGGGCCGTTGTGCAGCATGGTTCAAAACATCGGACTGAAATGGGACCGCAGTGGCACTTGTAAATGTGTTTCTATTTGGTGCATAATCGCCACATGCTGCAAAAGTATGTAGCAGCATACAAGATTAGATTTCTGCATGCAATGATCATGGCAGGCTACCTTTCTTTTTCGAACTCATCATTCATGTGACTGAAGCATATAAAGATAGGGACTTTGCAGTAGCAAATGATCAGGGCAACAGGGTTTGAACTCTAGGATAACTGAATGCATGCTGCAGGATTATATGAATTCGAAAATGAATATTTTGAGCACAAAAATAAGGGGGTATGGGATAAATGGATGTCTTAATACCAAGGAATCGCCTCATGTCCTCTATCCACTGTAGTCTTTTTAGTTTGTTAATTTGTGCAAACCTGTCCCCCTCCTAGGGGCAATGCACATCTTGCACATCTCACCAGTAATCTTCTCCTCTCTGCTGCCAGTCAACTAAATGCATCTTCCGGAACCTTTCTTTCCATGCACCAATCAATCTAAAAGATGCAAAATGATCATTCATTCTTGGTGAGCTTTCCAAAAAAAATCTTCAGTCTTGGGTGTTCCATTCTTTATCTGCAAAAGGAGATCACAGGATCATTAATCTAGGTTAACTCAACTGTAGCTAGCTTATACTATATTGAGATTGCCAGCTAAAGCCAAGTAGCTAAAATACAGTGCCCTCCATATGATGAAAGCAGGTGGCATTCTCATATTCACATTCTCATACGAGCTGATCCCAAAATGCATATCAATGGTATTGCAACCACTTTTCTCATCCAAGAGACTCAAGGATTTAAGTTTTGTCCTAAGCAGGAAAATATCTATGGAAATCCACATATTTTTTTAAGTCTATGCACATAAAGTGCATTTTTGTCTATGCACATAATTAAATATTGGCATTTGCATTATGCAACAACATGTAACCTGAGCCAAATGACCACGAGAGAGAACATATTTCTGTGTTCCCCATTAGTACTAAAATGGCATCTCTTTGCCTTTTTAAGTCAGACCAGCCTAAAGATAAATGGACACCGTACAAAATATTCATGTGAAACAGTTGGTTCTCGTGCAATAATGGAGTATCTCTTGTCCATCCGCCCAGTGCAGCACCAGCCACACATCTATTATAAAGATCGTTATGTACTTGTCTAATGTGAAACAACATACATTATATGAGCTAGCACTGGATCAGATGTGCATGTCAATTCACTAACACAGAAATACTTTAAATTTCAATAATCAATACAAAGTGCAAACGAGGAGCAATTCTCGAGTGAAACTCCAAAAAAATACTCCCATTAGAAATATAGATTGCTGCCTAGAAAGTTCTGACATTAGCTTTGGAAGTTTTGTAGCATATATTTTGTAATTTCAACTTATTTATCAACTTTTAAGAACAAAACAAAACCATGGATTATACAATTAGAAGACAGTACAGCACGTTTGATTCTTTACGAGATGTGAGTAGACCTCATTAATATCTTGTCGGGCACTAGCTGCGCTAACTTAGGTGCCGTTGTCATTTTCCTGCAGCGCCTACAGGCTGTAGCTATCCAGCAGAAAACTGATCAGGGCAAGTGGAAATTAAAAAGATGAAAAGATTGTGTAAATCCAGAAAATAATAACGACCAAAATAAGCAGCAAGGCCTCAAGTTAAAATGAACCAGTACGGGAATATTACAGAGCACGTGCTAGGCAACGGAAGAAAACTAATGTAATGGTTCACCATTGTATCCCGCGGAAATATTATTCTACCATCAAATAGACTCAAATTTGGAGGGAGAGAACATCAAACAAGCGACAAAGAATACATAAAAGTTCTCTACAGCCGTACCTTCCGGCACAGGCCAAATGACAGGATCGAGAGGGTCTAGCATCACATGCGAGAGCAGGTCCGCCAAAAAGCTTCCCGTCAGTTAACAAACTGTATCGTGCCCGACAGCCGTCCGACCAACGACTGCACAGCTGTGATCAGGGTGTGGAACACCGTATTACCCCCAAGCTCTCTCCTAATTCCGATACCACCACAGAAAACAAATCAAGCTCACGCCAACCAAACCTTCTCTCAACTATAAAGATATGATGAGCTCGACATGCTTGAAGTGTACACTCTTCCATGGATTCCAGCTCATAGACTTACGGAGGAGACCTCGAAGACCCCCCAAATCTACTTAGTTTTTTACTGGCATTACAACCCCCCAGTAAATCCCCTAAGATCTATGGTCCTTATGCTAATCTAATCCTTCCTCACGTAGACCGTTTGGTTTTTGTTTTGTTTGAGTGCCTTGGGGCACTATGTACCAAACTCTTGTGGCCCTTAGCACCCTTGAATTATGCCATTATGTCGGAGAGTAGTAGACAACAGCAGCGCGCCAAGCTGCGTCCTGATGATTGGAGTCCTTCCAGCTTTCACTGCCTCATAGCAAGGAAGTATCTTCTCTCCCGTCTTGTTAGTAATGGGAAAAATGGAAATCAATGCTCTTGCTATTGGAAAAGGTTAGCTCCATGCCTCCAACCACTGGCATACACTGTTCCAGGATCAAAGCAAGGCCAGTACAAGTTTTTCATTGCCCAAATTTCTAGTGGGTCTTGCTCTCGTCCTTAGATTGGTCCAGCCTGGATTGAGCAGATATAGGAACAAATATCTGATCTGGATACTCCTCTTTTAAAAAGGGAAAAAACTAACCACCGGCATTATACATCTTTCCTTCACCGTGCAGATGTCTGTTCAATTGCTATAGTGCTCATGATCCCTTATTGTCATGATCATCATCTATGCATGAACAGTAACAGTCTCCTTGTTCAACTAACTCATCCCAAAGCTAACATTTGAAAAGGTGTGACAATTAACATACTGATTTTGTTACAACACCATGACATTGTCATTACAGGTTCATTGATCTAGTCATCACAGTACTTTTCGACTGCTTGCTTGCTAGGTTTGTTTTAGATTGCCCATTTGCTAAGTTTCTAAGCATAGCTCATGTCCAGCATACATAACTGTCTGGTTCAGTTCTTAACGGCATGAATAGATGCTCAAAAATCATCATGGAATACAATTTCTAGGTAAATAGTCATAGTTTTGCTGTAACCAGTGTAAATCATTTTGTGTATCGTTAGAAAAGCAACTAAAATTATATTTAAGAAATTAATCTACGCAACAGACTACATGAAAACATACCAACATGGGGATACGTGATTCTGACCTGTCGTGTCAGATGCCAAGAGCAGGCACCATGAATCGATGATCATGCCATTCGTCCAAGAATCCATGGCATCACATGTGCATCACGTGACTGTGCTCTTCTGATAATACCCAAATGTATAACAGGGATTGGTGGACTGGTGCGGCACCAAATAAAAAGCATTATCAAACTAATTACTGCCCCACTTGTTTCCAATCCTCCTTATAATGGATGTTCCACCAACCTAAGGGCATTGTCGTCTTGAAATTATATCTCACCTGAACAGGGAGGAAACAGAATAACTAAGAATTAGATTGTGCTATCTGCATGCATTTTTACAGGAACAAACAGGCCATTTGAAGAGGGAGAATGGTTCCGATATACACAGAAAGTAAATGAGCAAGGCTATACTCTCTGCAGGCATTTTGGTGAATAGTTGAACGGAACAAACAAGGCATTTGAATAGAAAGAACTGTGCAGACATACACGAAAGTAAATCAAGTAGTTATATCTTTGATACCAATTCATGATTTATGATGCTGCCTGACTCAGGAATATAATTAATAAATTGCAGCAGTGATGTCCGAGCAGGTAAACACAAGAATAGTAAATTATTTATCAATGAATGTCTCTTGCGCAGTAACTGCACAGCTGAGAGAGATTGAAAGGTGGGGGTGGGGAAAGGTCCATATGAATATGATCACTGTACGCCCAGTTGATGGCAAAAACATATTCAGGCCCATACTAACCCATCAGCGTATAGATATTGAATGTAGAAGCAGGAATATTTACCACATCATGACTGCCAACACCAGGTATTGAACTGCTCTCATGACCCATCTGAGTACCTTCTCAGAGTAACTGTTCTGCGTTCCACTTGCTGACATGTACTGTATAGGCAATGCAACACAGACAGGATAAACAATATCATAGCTTTGGCTGCAGCATTGCAGACATCCAGTTTTGGCCAACGTTATCTCACTGTAAAAATATCTTTCTCTAAACTGCCTGTATTTTCCTGAAGTTACGAAATAAAATTCAAGAGTCAGAAACTGGTCCTATACCAACCTCAACGAGCATAAGATTCATCCCAACGCAGACATGCAACATGATCAGAGAAAATGTCAGGTGTAATTTGCTATCTGCAAATGAGTCGGTAACATTTCCCCAGATCGAGGAAAAAACATTTCCTCAGCTCAATAAAAGTTTGTATCTGGAAATGAGCAAATATTCACTTTGTCAATATCAGAATGTAGTACCTTTGGATCCAATTACCAAGGAAGGCAATATACTGCTCTTAACAGTAGACCCTTTCAGTTGCTTACATAACTGCTCTGGAATGTTTCATAAGCTGATGCAAACTAACCATGCCAGGTGTTAGTAACTAAAGGGTCAGCATCACACTGGTAAACCACTAGTAATACACAGCCCATGAAGTCATCTATATGAACAACTTCAGAGTGGTTTAATCATTAAGCACCTGAAGCTTGACAGTTGTAAAAGGTTACAATCATCTCTTCCTGTTCTTCATTGCCAGTTTCCACTCCCTAAAAACCATTTGTATTCCCCACACTCCCTAATCTTTACCCACCTGATTTCTGTCAATCCGACAGATTCAGCTCTTAGTTGTGCAATGTCGGCACCGAATCCAGCCCTCGTTAGTGATGTTCAACAAATGGCATTTAGTGATTTAGATGTGCCATATCCAAGGATTACAAATTTATTCAACCCAGATTAAAATATCCCCTGATGTTTCAATTTGTAATCCTACACAGGGAACAAACGTGGGACCGCCGAATTTCAATAATTAACAGGATCTCTCTTGCCGGTGCATGTGTTCACTAAATTAGAAGGGAGGAGGCCGCAGCTTCAAGGATAAGGGAAGCTTCTCGACAATAATAACGAGATTGGGCTGAATGTTCCACGAATTTCTCAAATCGGAAACCACAAATCGACATCCTACCGTACACATTCCTCAACCACGGACGGCATGCAGCAGAATCGAATCATTCGTTCAATCCAGCACGAATTCGGCCCTAATTTCCGCAAAAACTAAAACGTGCCTTTCACCCTCGATCGGCGCATCTCCTACAGCAGCGGCGGCCGCAAGGGATCGACCGATCGGAGGAGCCCTAGGGCGATCAGGCGTAGGCGCGCGCCGCCCCCAGCGCGCAGTGCATACATAATGCGGATGGAATCCGGGAAGATCCAAGCGGGTGGAGACAAGTACGGAGTGGGGAAGGAACAAAAATCCAGGCGGGGAGGAGGGCGCGAGTACCATCTCCTCTGATCATGCATCTTGTCGCGGCCCACTTCCCCTTGTCGCCTTCCGCCCGGCCCGGATCGCCTCGCCGTACGCCCCTCTCTCCTCCCAATCATTCGCGTCGCCGTCGTCGTCGTCGTCGTCGTCGTCGTCGTCGTCGTCGTCGTCGTCGCCGTCTCGTGCCGCGGCCGCCTCCGTGGTGTTGTTTTCGCCATGTTTTTTTTTTCTTTTTGAAATGGACGGAGACTGGGTCAGTGGGAGGGAGGACACCTGCGTGGCGCTGGGCCTGGCCGGTTTTCGACGGGGTTTCCGGTGCCGCTTGTTCGGTGCCAACTGTCACGGTCTCTTCCTTGGATAAGAAAACACTTGTACTTTGCGCTAAAAAACACTTGTACCGTCGTCGCAACAAACTCCGGTAAACCGAAAAGGACATGTTTAAAACTGACAGTGCATACGATTTCAGGCGGAATATCTAGGGCATTCTTAGGGAACTATGCTTTATTTTTTATTTTATTTTTGCAACACATGCTTTATACTCTTTTTGTTCGGGAAAAACTTCCGGTCTATTCATCATCTATCAAGGCAATACAAAAAACACTAGAAGTAGAAATTACATCCAGACCCGTAGACCACCTACCGACGACTACAATCACTGGAGCGAGCCGAAGGCGCGCCGCCGTCATTGCCCCTCCCTCATTGGAGCCGAGCAAACATTGTTGTAGTAGACAGTCGGGAAGTCATCGTGCTAAGACACAATAGGACCAGCGCACCAGAACAGCAACCGCCGCCGATGAAGAGAAGCGTAGATCGGAAGGATCCAATCTGAAGACACACGAACACAGACGAACGAAGATCGGATCCAAGTGAATCCACTGAAGACAAACACCGACCGAATCCCGTGAGATCCGCCAGAGACACATCTCCACACGCCCTTCGATGGCGCTAGATGCACCACCAAAACAGAGGCTAGGCGGGGAGAACCTTATTCCAACTTCAGGTAGCCACCGCCGTCTCGTCTTCCCGAGCAAGACACAAAGCCTAAACAGACACAAAAAACACCCAAAAACGGAGCAGGAGCCCTCCTGCCGGCAAGGGCTGAGATCCACCACGCCTCCATGGCCCTAAGGCCACGGAAGACGAAGCAGATCCACGGCGGCGCCGACGGGAGGCGCAAAATCCCCGACCGCCTCGCGCGAGTCGCACGAAGCAAAGGGGTTCGAGGCGTACGTGACTTTTTCTCCCGACGTGATTTGTGAAATTAAACACCGATGTTGGTAGGCATTACTACAGAGTTTCCAAACCATACATGATGACCTTCGTTATGGGGAAGAGCAAATTTTGCTGGATTATGAGCTTCATATTTACTTTTGAGACAATCTCGTGAAACTTTTTATTCAACCCATCATAATGTTTACAGGGACGAAAGAAAAATCACCTGAATTGCCTAACCAAACATGGCGGCCAATCCTAAGTGAAAGAGCATGCTTCGCTAAATTGTGAGCTTCGGTATTCGAGCTCCTAACTTCATGGCTTAAAACCAAGAAGTAACAAATCTAGATCGGTCTATAATCTCGCTAATAATAGCTCCATACACTGCAGCGCTCCTCTGCTTTATAATCGATGACAGTCTTGCAATCAGAAGCAACGTAGATCCTCCGCTCATAAAGATCATCCGCCAACGGCAATGATTCCCGAACAGCTAAAGCCTCAAGAGTGACCGGGTCATCGACACTTGTTAAAGTGATAGTCGTGGCACCCCAAAAATTTCCGTTGAAATCCCTGCACACAGCCGCAATAGCTCGGAACGATGAGTTTCTAGGTAGGGCTGCATCCACATCTACCATTCTTAAGAAGTTGCTCCCCACTTCCCCCTATTCTCTCATCATGCACACTGTCCACATCAGCGACGTGCCACGTCATTGTTCGGTTTCCAAAAGCAGCCAATCAGTCTTATTCCCCGTGCACTCACATGCAGCCACGTCATGTCTCTGTTCGCAGTCCGGCTCTCCCTGAAAATAAAAACGGAAAAAAGAAAACGCTCGAGACCTCTCTGTAAACCGATCGACTCCTCTCCCCCTCACAATAGAAGTCAATCTTTTCCCCATAGCCAGCTTGTGGCGGCTGGATGGCGATCTCCCCGTGAGGGGGTTCCTCGGCACCTACCGTTGGCGTGCTCGCCTCCGACGGCTCTTCGGATCAAGCACGGCCACCGCTCTAACTGCTCATCCGGCTACGCGCCTCCGACGGCTCTCCTGCTCTTCGCCGTTTCGCGATTCTCTGGAGCTTCGGTCCCCTTGCCGGTGGGCTCCTTCGGCACTACCGCCGGTGTCCTCGCCTCCCACTGCTCTCCCACTGAGGTACGACCTCTGCTCCGCCTCACCCGCGGTGTTGATTTTCCTTTTGTCGTCACCTGGCCGAAGCTAGCTCCGTCGTCACCGGGGAGGCGACCTTTCTTTTCGGTCTGGAAGGAACTGACTGGTGGCCAAGCCAGTAGGAGCCTTAGGCATGGCATGGAGGTTGACAGCCACTGCTCAGGGAAGGGAAGTGCTCGATCGGTAGCGGGGCCGTTGAATATTCAACGACGAATTTGTCTCACTCCAACCGCGACCTTCTGTTATGGAGATGATAGCCTTTTGCTGCAAGCTGACCTTCTGCAAATGGGGAGGACGTCCAATTCGGTGCATCATTCTGTTAATCATGTCGTGCGGGCAAGGACGTCCAATTTCAGACTACATCGACGAGTTCTGCAATTTGAAGGTCATGTACTCTATTCTCTTCAGTACTTTTTTGCGAGTGTTCCTTATAAAAGAAATACCACAGCAACCATACGCAGCCCACACCTCTTCAGCCCTTATGCAGCAAGCTGCTCCAACTGTCTAATACTGTTTATCTTCCCCATTGCCGTGTACAGCCACCGAACGACCTGATTCTCCTAACAAAGAAAAAACATATGCTGCAGGTACCAAATAATTGACGTTTGTTTGACGCTCCATCTCCAAATCTCCGCGATGGCGTTCCACTTCCTGCCCCCATTTTCTCCACAAGAAACTGCTGGACGGCCTTTTAAAGTCTCCGCTCAGCCTCACCTCATTGCGCTCCCACCGTCCTCCAGAGTGGGTGGGTGTCTGCCACACCACTCATATTGCCGCGGCTGGTAATACCCTCTCCTTCTGATGTTTGAATATGCACAGTTTTTTTATCTATGTCGGCAAGGTCTGATGGAAATGGAAAGCAAAATGCAGTTTGAAAATAAATCTTGGTGATCTTTATTCTCCACTGTTTACACAATATGTTTTTTTGAAACTTTGCTGCAGTCAATGATACAAGTTCATTAGATGTTTGTTTATGCAGACTTTTTAATATATGTTGGCAAGGTCTGACGAAAACGGAAGCAGATTGTAGTTTGAAAATAATTCCTGGTAATCTTTATGCTCCATTGCTTACTGAATATGCTGAACCTTTGCTGCAGTGAGTGATAACAAGTTCATTATATCAAATCCCTCGAAAAAATGTTCATTAGTTCATATAGCAATTCATAATTTGCAATTTGGAACATAATAAGTTCAATAAGTGTATGATCCCTATTTATCTTATGGATTATAAGTTACCTATCTAGCATCGTAGTAATAATATCCGGTGTCTCTTCTTGATAGGTATGACCTATTGCTACTCTTTTTCTCGAATACGCATAGCGTGCGTATCATATATTATGTAGAAAGAAGGGTGGGGCTTGGTACAAAATCCACCATGTGGTGAAACAAAGTTCTACACCACACTGTACTCCACGTTCTAATACAAGAAAAGGATTACTCTTGCCTAATCCACGTAGCCACCACTCCCATTGCTATTCATAATCTTTCTTCTGCATTATAATTGCTTAAAATTTAGCATACAATAGCATTGCACTGCAGTCCTCTCTCCTTCGCCTCTATGTTTCTCTTAGATCCCTAATCCCCTATTCGTTTTACATTACTGAGTCAGAAGGTCATTTTGATTATTGATGAAATTTCTGATTGATCTTGAACCAGTATCCATCCGAGATTTAGACTGAACATTCAGTACCGCCACAATTCGCGATCCATACATTATTTGATGTTGTTGTGAGAATCTTTGATCTATACTTCTATTATTGATTTACATGTCGTTTGTGCAGACTTTTTTCCATTGTCTATCAACAAGTTGTTTGATGAAAACGAAAGGAGGGCAACAGTCTTCTAAGTCTTATTCTAGCTAATCTATGGTTATCTTCTTCTTACGTTCATGTACTAAGGTCATCTCTCTTTTGTATAACCTATACACGTACCCTATATCTCCTTCACATTAACATAATAGGTGAGATTCAAACAAAGATTGAAGTGTGCATGCAGCCTTGCCAAACATTTTTTTTGTATGTACAGTCTTCCAGGACTGTACTTTTTTTTTATTGTCCTGGTTGTTTATTGTAGATATACTTACAGCCTAAGACCTGGAGCGAATCTCGCCATGGAAAACATTATGCATGTTAAATTGATTTGTAAGTATGGAATTTTGTTGTCCCATTCAGTTTATTTAAATTTTGCCATAGGTTGTACAATCATCTTCTGATCATTGCGAGAGAAGTATTTTTTTTCATTTGGGTCTGTATATATCTTTGTGAAATATATCAAGTATCCTTAATCTGATTTCATTGTTTATATATGTAGTTAAAGTTAGCCAGATTGCCCGCATGTCGTGTTGTAATTGTACTTGCATGGCCAAGCAGTTCTGGTCCACGAAGTTAATTATTATACATAAGCCATATATCTAAATATTGTTGGGATCTTCTTTTGAAACTTTGAAGAATGAATGCATTACTACAATTGTTTCATTTGTTTAATAAGCTTACTAGAATTTGCAAGATTAACTGAAACAACATAGAACTATCATTTAAGCATGACGGTTACTTATACATTGTGCAGCTGCAGTAGCTCACAAACATCCTACTAAAGTAATAGAATTCATTTCCTTATCATCTCTTAGTTGGCCTCTAATAATACACCTTATGAATTTGTAGAGTGTGGCATGCTAATATTCCGCAGCAACGCGCGGGGTATTATCTAGTTTATTTTACTTGTGTGCTCCCGTGGTGCAATCCACCTGGTTGGCCGGGTCAGGACATGCATGCGTGGCTCCGTCACCGGCTTGACCAACGTCTGTAGATCAGTCATGAATGGATTAACAAATGCGTTGGTAGCGAAGGGAGTCTGATATATATCCTCATGAACACCTTCCGCCTAGAACTTCAGATCGCCCAAAGTGTAACCCCCATCCGGGTGAAATCTGCATGTGATAATAGGCTCTGCATGTTAAACAGCCAATTCTTGGCACTTGGATCGACATCTAAGCTCATCTGTTCCACAAGTGTTTCTGAAGATAGTGCCCATACACTTCTTGACATGTTGCACTCAAGTAGCGCATGCCCCCATGAGTCGGCGGCCCCGCAAATCAAGCACGCCGGTGAACTCTCATGTTGCGGTGATGTAGAAGCTCGCACGTAGGTATTGATTCCCGCGCCAGACGCCAGAGAAAAACGCGAATTTTGTTCGGGACCTGTGTGCGCCAGAGAGATGACCATCCACCGCTCTCATCGGTGTTCGATGTCCCTCCCGTCTCATAGAGCCAGCTGTCCCGGTTTGATTTTCTGCTCTGAATCATTCTATAAGCTGAACGTACCATGAAAATTCCTCGGTTCTCTTTACTCCATGCCCAAAAGTCATCCACCCTCCTTGTGCACAGTGGGATTTTTAGTATTGCCTCGGCGTCAATGGGTATAAACACCGAATGCACTAGGTCCTCCTTCCAGGCCAAAGTGGCTGGCTCAATCAACTCAGACACATATTTAGGTGGATCAGCTACAAGTTATATAATTGGACGCAAAAACTCACCCCTTGGAATCCAGTTTTGCTCCCAGATAAGTGTTTCTTCTTCGGTGCCTATTCTCCTTATGATTCCTTGTTGCAACGTGTCTCTGCCATCCAAAATTGCTCGCCATATCTGTGAGGGATGCAAACCCAACTCAGCATGTAATATATCATGGTCTGGATATTTACTGTTCCTTCCTTCATGGATATATTGGCAAGCCCAACAGATCTTCAGCAAGGGCTTGCGCTTCACAAGCAGCGACCGACTGGGCCGGCCCAGCACCAGGTGAGTGAATGGAAATGTTCACATAGCGCAAAGTGTATTACTGTGGCACAAAAACAGTTAAAATCCAGAAAAAAGTTATACACTCGGGAGGGATTGAACACAAAAATTCCCGCTGAAGAGTGCGCGTTGCTAGCCAATTGACCTGTTCAACGTTCGTGACTACACAGCAGTGCGAAACATTAAGAACTAAAACGACAGCGGCAGATCCGAACATTTTTTATTTCCAAATGCGAACATTTTTCTAAAAAATTGAATATTTTTTGAAACATGACCACTTTTCAAATTTGTGAACATTTTTATAAGACTCATACAGCTTTTGAAAAACGCGAGCAGTTTTTAAAAACGGAAACATTTTTTTTGAATCTGTGAACCATTTTGAAAAATAGGAACATTTTTTCAAATTCCGAACAAAATTTGGAAACATGAAAAAAAATTCAACATGTGAACATTTTCTGGAACTGAAACATTTTTTTAAAGCTCCCGAACAAAATTTTAAAATGCGAATAGCCTTTTGGAAACGCAAACATTTTTTTGAATATGTGAAATTTTTTCTGAATCTCCCTAACAGAATTTGAAAGCATTAACATTTTTTAATTCGTGAAAAAAAATTTCTAAAAATAGGAACAATTTTTTAAATGGTAAACATTTTTTTTATGAAATCACGAACATTTTGTGAAAATTTTGAAAAAAAAGGAAATGAAAAAACAAGCAGAAAAAATGAAAAAGAAAAGAAAAAGAAAACCCAAAAATATAAAACCAAAAAATTTAAAATTAAACAAACTGAATAAGCCGGTTCAGGGAACCTTGTAGAAGGTTCCCAAAACCGGTGGAAAACCATACAAGACGCTAAAAGCCGTCGAATGGGCCAGCCCACTATGTCGCTCGGCCTCTCGTCTTTGTGCGAGTGCCGGCAATTTGCCGCGTAATGCGGCGAATAGGGAATTTAGACACATACCCTTGTGCTGGGGCGCATCCCACTAGTGCTAGCCTCCTCATGGGGTTCAACATGTTGGCTGGACATCCCAAATGCCGGATGAACCCTACCTTGTCGAAGTCGTGCCACGTGTGCTCTACACAACCCCGTGCGGCAGTGCCATCTACACCGGCTTTGCCTGCTCCCCCTCTTGGTTGTGGCTGCCCGACTGGCCCTCTCCCTAGACAAGGCAACAACATCCGGCCGCTGCCATTCGTCTAGGAGTGTGGCAGCCGGGCGACCTCATCCCCTTTCCGACACTTTGCCTCTAGCCTCCGCTCCTCGCACTAGTATTTCCCCTCCTCTGGGCTCTTCAGGATCCAATTTCTTTGCTAGTTTCCTGATTCAAATGCTTTCCCATTTTCCATGTTATTGCTCTTCTACAACTTGCACAACCATGTATTGTACTAAAAGTTTAAAGAAGTACAGTACACCCAGACACACTCTCGAGCAACCGCATCTAAAAATTCAGAAGTACGGACAAGCCACTTTGTAATTTGTAGTACAGTACATGGTTGTGCAAGTTGTAGCAATTTTTTCACTAGCGGCAATTCTTTCAAATTTGCATCTATAATATTACTTAGTGTCGTGCAATTTGGTCAACTGATTATATGTCTTCGCAATTGCAGATAAATTGGGTGGTGTGCAATGATGCAATCTGATAAGGGGATGCCTTAAGTTGGCATTATATTCAAAAATCCAGAGGAGGCTTGGCTGTTTTGGGTAGCACATGATGGTCAATGCATCTACTAGTACTATGAAAAATAATATTCGCACAACTGTTAGAAAATATATGTACCATTAAAAATTGTATGTGACATTTCAACAATGTTCACACGTTTCAAAAAAAATGCACATGACATTTAAAAAAAATGTTATACAATGTAAAAAAAATGTTCGTGTAATTAAAAAATAAAATGTTTCGTACCATTAAAAAATGCACGTTACATTTTAAAAATGTTCACATGATTAAAAAATATGCTTGTGATATTTTCAAAAGATGTTTATACAACGTAAAAAAATGTTTATATAGTTTCAATTTTTTTTATCAATAAAAAATGTTTCAATATCTATATGAAAAATGTTTATGGAATGTTCGAAAACATATTTTTGAAAAAATGTTCAAAACATGTATTTGAAAAAATATTAGTCATATATTTGAAAAAATTTAAACGTAAGTGAAAAGTGTTTAAATGTATACGAAAAATGTACAAATGTGTATGGAATAACTTATACATCAAAATATATTTTTTAATTTTTTTTAATCATGTTTTTGAATTTGTTTTCATCCATGTAGAAAAAAATGTTCCTGGTGTATACGAAAAATGTACGATATGTATGAAAAATAAAAGAAAAATAAAAAGAAAAAACTTGGAAGAAAACCTGTCAAAACCAAAAATAGAAACAAAAGAAAACCAAAAATGTAAAAAAATATATTAAAATCGAAGAAAACTGACGCACACACTGGTGAAAGAACCAATAAAAAAACACAGAAAAAAATCATGCGCAGCTATAGTATTGGGCCGGTCCAGTAGGCGTGACGTATTACGTCTCATTATGGGCGATACATAGCCCTGGCTGTGCACGAGAGCTATGTGTCGCTCATACTGATTCGAATCGACTACAGCGCGGCGGCTATTGTGTCGGCCCAAAAATGTTGCTGAGCGTTAGTTTGTTTTTTCTATGTTTCTTTGGTCGGTTTTCCCATTGTTGTAGCATCGGTTTTCGTTCGGTGTTCTTTTGTTTTTGTCTGGTTTTCTTTGATTTTCCTTTTTTTGGGTTTCTTTGTTTCTTTCTTTGGTTTTACTGGTTTTGTTCGGGGTTTTGTGTTGTTTATGTTCCTTTTCTCCTTTTTTCAACATATATCATTTTTTCATACACATTGTGCATTTTTTCTATACATCAGGAACATTTTTTTCTACATGTTTAAGGCTTTTCAATACATTATTAATATGTTTTCGAATATAGGTTTTGATGTCTCTCTTTTTATTCACATTGTAAAGTTTTCATAAACATCTAAACCTTTTCTTATAAAATTTAAATATTTTTAAATACATGATAAACATTTTTTTTCAAATACTTGTTTGACCATTTTTTCAAATACACGTGTGATACAAAACATTATTTTTAAACTATTTGAATATTTTTACACATTGGATAAACATTTTTAAAAATACAATCACAAAAAAATTGTTTGAAATGCGTGAACACTTTTTTAAAATGTTACTTACATTTTTTCGGAATTACACAAACATTTTTTTACATAGTATCACCTTTTTTTATAATTTCACGTACATTTTTTTTAAATGCATGAACATTTTTTAATGTCACATACATATCTTTTTGAATGGACAAGCATTTTTTTAAAGTTGAGCGAACATTTTTTTACACTGCATTTACATTTTTGAAATGCGTACATTTTAAAAAATTAACTTATGTTTTTCATAATATATGTATTTAGTATTTGTTTTCGAAATATAAACAAAAATTACAAAAGGAAAATTACGTGTGATGTCAGCATGATGAGACCATGTGGTTACTGGGCGGGCATAGTAATGGCTTCATGGAGGCGATACACATAGCCGATGCAACCCTGGTGCTGGGGTGTATCCCATTAGTGAGTGCTAGCCCTCCTTATGGGTTTCAGCAGATTGACTGGTCAGCCCAAAACGAAAACAATCCCAGTATCCATCCCACGAGCGTCGAACAGGAAGCAGAAGCACATCCCTAGAAAAAAAAGGAAGCAGAAGCATTGCCTAGCGCGAGTCTGCCGGACGAACCCTACCTTACCGCCGCCGTGCCGATTGCGCTGCACAGCCTTGTGCGGCAGTGCCATCTGCTCCGACTTTCGCTGCTTCCCCTCCGGGTCGTGGCCCTGTACGGCTGCGCGGCTGGCCCTCTCCCTCGACAAGGTGACAGCAACCGGCCGCCGCCATTCGTCCAGGAAAGCGACAGCGCGGTGATACGTCTCAAAAGTATCTATAATTTTTTATTATTTCATGCTATTATATTATCACTTTTATATATTTTTATAGCAATTTATATTAGTTTTATGGACCAACCTATTAATTTAGTGCCTAGTGTTAGTTCATGTTTTCTGCTTGTGAATTTTTTTTGTTTCACACTAAATCAATATCTACGGAGGTCAAACTGAGTTGCCGATTTAATACAATTTTTTTTGTGCGATAAGAAACACACGAAGCTTCGGGACACCTCGAGAGGACCTGCCAAGGGCCCACACGGGTGCCCGGCGCGGCCTCGGGGGGCGCCACCTGCCCGTGTGGGCCCCCCTGCACCGTCTTAGTCCAATTCCACCGCCATAATTCCCTATAAATACCGAAACTATTTCTCCTACCTTTAGAAGAATTTTATCGCCGCCGCAAGTCTCTGTTCCACAAAGATCCCATCTGTAGGCCTTTTCCGGAGCTCCACCGGAGGGGGGAAGCCATTGCCGAAGCCGTCTTCATCACCCTTGCTGCCTCCATGACCATGTGTGAGTAGTTCCACCAGGACCTACGGGTCCATAGTAGTAGCTAGATGGTTCTCTCTCTTTTTGGATCTTTAATACCATGTTCTCATTCTTGATCGAGATCAATCCAATGAAATTTTGTGGTGTGTTTGTTGGGACATGATGAATTGTCACTTTATGATCGGATTGTTTATTGAAATCAATTGAATCTTTGAGGTTTTGTTGTTGCATAATTGAATAGCTTTGTATGCTTTCCGATCTATCTATCTTCTTTGGCCAAGTTCGATGGGTTTATCTTCAGAGGGAGTTGTGCTTTTTAGTGGGTTCAATCTTGCGGTGCTCTAACCCAGTGACAATAAGGGCCAAGATACGTATTGTATTGTTGCCACTAAGGATAAAATGACGGGTTTTGTCATATTGATTAACTTCTTCATGTCTACATTATGTCATCTTGCTTATTGTGATACTCTGTTTCTTGCAAACTTAATACCTTGAGATGCATGCTGGAGAGCGGTTTTGGGGTGGAGTATTAGTAGTAGATGCAGTTGGATTAACGGTCTACTTATCACAAACGTAATGCCTATATGATATTCTGCTATAAATAATCATAGTCATGAATATTGCAATTCGGTCAAGTGCCCAACTATAGTTTGTTTACCATGCTACTTGCTATTTTCAAGAGAGATGCCACTAGTTAACCTATGGCCCCCGGGTCTATTCTCTATTAATAAATTCTTCTACAGAATTTGCTTTTTTATTTGCCATACTATTTTACCAGTATCTATTATTTGCTTTCAATCTTGTAACTAGCAAGGCAAGGGGCTCGAAAACCCCCTTGCCACGTTGGGTGCAAGTTTGTATCTTGTTTGTGTGCAGGTGTTGTTTATCTTGTTATCTTGGAAACTTCCTACTGGATTGATAACCTTGGTTCTCTAACCGAGGGAAATACTTTGCTGTTGTTCTACATCACCCTTCCTCTTTGGGGGAATCCCAACAACTCCTACGGGAGTCAGCAAAAGAATTTCTGGCGCCGTTGTGTGACGCCCCCGGCGCGACCGTGCACTAATCATACACGCAAATGCGCACGATCAAGCCCAGGGACTCACGGGAAGATATCACAACACAACTCTAGACACAAAATAAAATAATACAAGCTTTATATTACAAGCCAGGGGCCTCGAGGGCTCGAATACATAAGCTCTAGTACAAGCGTTAGCGGAAGCAACAACAATATCTGAGTACAGACATATAGTTAAACAAGTCTGCCTTAAGAAGGCTGAGCAAAACAACGACACTAGATCGAAAAGGCGCAGGCCTCCTGCCTGGGAGCCTCCTAAACTACTCCTGGTCGTCAGTCTCCTCGTAGTAGTAAGCTCCGTCGGGGTAGTAGTAGTCGTCGACGGTGTCAGCTGGCTCCGGTGCTCCGTCATCTGATCGCAGCAATCGGGTATGGGGAAAAAGAGGTAGCAAAGCAACCGTGAGTACTCATCTAAAGTACTCGCAAGACTTACATCAGATCTATTCTATTTATGCATCGGCATCAAATGAAGGGGCTGTATCTGTGGACTAGACTACAGAAATGCCAGAATAGAGGGGAAAAGCCTAGCCTATTGAAGACTAGCATCTTCAGCGTCTTACAGCATTAGAAGAGTGTAGATTAGTAACATAACAGATAGTAATAATTAATCAGTAGCAATGCCCAGAGATCCTTCCTCGACTCCCTGCGAGAAAGCAGTCCCGGAGCTAACATATTATTAAGTTCATAAGTATCCAGTTCTAGTTGTAGTAGATCGGGTACTTTTCGAGCGTCCTGTTACCGCGGACACGGCTATTCGAATAGATATACTTCCCTGCAGGGGTGCACCAACTTACCCAACACGCTCGATTAACTCTGGCCGGACACACTTTTATCGGGTCATGCCCGGCCTCGGCTGATCAACACGCCGTACTCCTACCTAGGCTCAGCAGAGAGGCCAACACGCCGGTCTACACCCTAAGCGCTCAGGGGTCTTGGGCCCATCGCCCTTTTCACTCCTGCGCGTTGCGAACGCGGCCGGGACCAGACCTAGCCCCTGTATACACACGCAGGCTGTCGCGGTCCACCTGGGCGCGCGCCGCTCAACTGCTGACGTCTGAAGAGCTTCGGCTGATACATACGACGCCGAGTGCCCATACTATTCCCGCGTGCTGGTTAGTGCGAAAAGGCCAGAGGCCTACTCAGATCACATATCCAAACCCATTAGTGTGTTGGGAGCTCGCGGAGACGAGCAGTGATCCACGATCTGTGTTTATGTCTGCCTGTCTCGTGGACTTACGACAAGGGCCAGGATTGCCCGGCCGTGCCACGTGATTATCTCGCGGGTACCCTCACGGTCAACCCGACTTCACATCTCTCGCGGGTACCCCTCGGGGTCGACCCGACTTCAACAAGGGACCGAGGTAAATTCACAGTATCCGTGTGTCCGAAACATCGATGGGGAAATCTGAGGAATCACCCTCGATGGATTCCCACTCGATGTATCCGTCAAGGTGAATTCGGAGGAATCACCCTCGATGGGTTCACACTTGAGGGGTTGCACGACAGAGGCTTCATCGGAGGTGGTGAAAGAGGAATCACCCTCGATAACCCACAACCGACTAGCTACGCTACAGAGATATCATCAGGAGTGAGGTAGGAGGTATCACCCTCGGCACTCGATAGTAGCTCTACAGAGTCGTACAACTAAGGGGGTGTGAGGTGCTGTGTCGGTCTTTGCACATCGATCACGTTGATCGAAACATCCGGAAGCAAAGCATGGCAACACGGACAAGGGTGCGGGGCCACTGATGGGTCACTAACCAACCTATACTAAGCATTTAGGACAACAGGTAAAGTATCAACAACAGGTTACAAAATCAGGCTATGCATCAGAATAGGAGCAATCAAACACAGTAGCAAATTCTAATGCAAGCATGGGAGAGAAGGAATGGGCGATATAGGAATGATCAAGGGGGTTTTGCTTGCCTGGAAGCTCTGTTGAAAAGAGGGGTCGTCGACGATGTAGTCGTACTCGGCAGCAGCGTCGGTCTCGGGGTCTACCGGAGAGAAGAGGGGGAAGAAACAATAAATAAAAAGCAAACAAAAGCAACAAAGATGCATGGCATGGTAGTATGCTGTGCTAGGGGCGACCTAATGCAGCACTACACGTTGCAGACGGAGCGGGAAAATATCTGGGAATATTTTCCCGGTTTTAGGCATCTGTCAGACAGATGACCCGGAGGGGAAGGTTCCATGTTTGCAGTGTTAGAGGCATGTGACAGCTACATGGAGGGCATATCCGGATTCGTCTCGTTTTTTGATCAACTTTCATATAGAAAACTTTTTCATCCGAGCTACGGTTGAATTTCTACGAATTTCCGAAGTTTTAGCAATTTTCAGAAAAATCACTAGATTAATTTAATTCAAAAATAACCCAGAATTGCTAAGTGTACCCAGTGGTAACTAGCCACAGAGGCTGACATGTGGGGCTGGTCAACTGCTGACTCAGCAGTCAACTTTGACCACGCTGGCAGGTCAAACTGACAGGTGGGGCCCTCCTGTCATACACAGAGACTAACTAAATTAACTAACAGAGTTAATTAGCCATGTGGGACCCCATTGTCAGTGACTAACTAATTAACATATTAAGTTTAAATTCAAATTAGTTTAATTAAGCACGGGGGCCCACATGTCAGTGACTGGGCTGCCCAGTTAGCACGTTGACCAAGTCAACGTGGTCAACTGGGCCCGCGGGACCCACTGGTCAGTGACCCAGGGTGGGCCCCAGGCCGGCCACGTCAGCGGAGGCGCCGGAGTTTGCTCCGGCGAGCCTTTTTCGTGGCGGAGAGCTACGGCCATCGTCGGAAATTCGCTACCGAGGCCCAAATTGAGTGCCGCGATTTGCGTTCGACGCTGGCATCGTCGCGCATCCAACGGAGGTGGTCGCAGAGGCTGGGGTGGCCGGCAGGGACGCCGACGTCGAGCCGTGGCGGCGGCGAGGTTCGGACACGCTCGGGTTCGAGCCTAGGAGCTCGCCCGAGACGAGCTAATGCGCGCACGCGCCTCCCTGGCGTTCTAGGAGCACGACGACGCACTCAGGCAACGAGGGGGAGCGCGGGGACCGCGGTAAGCGCCGGCCATGGTGGCGGCCGGGGTTCGGCAATGTGTCGAGCTAGCTAGGGGGAACGCATGGCTCAGGGAGAGGAACGGAGGGGTGGTGCTCACCGCGTGGACGCACGGAGGTCGCTCGGGGGCTTAGTAGCTGCCGGAGGAGGCGGATCGAAGCGGTGTTGTTCCGGCGATCTAAGGAGGACGAAGATGGCGTGGGGGCGGTGTGGTGCCGTAGAGCTCGAGATCATGGTCGAGGAAGAAGAAGCGGACGCCGGCGGGTCTTCTGGACACGAGGTGTCAGTGTAAAAACCGGCAGACCTCGGGGTAGGGGGTCCCGAGCTGTGGATCTCGGATCGGTGGTAACAAGGACAAGGGAGACGATGTTTACCCAGGTCCGGGCCCTCTTAATGGAGGTAAAACCCTACATCCTGCTTCTGTTTATATCAATGGAGATGTATCGAATACAGAGTTGATCTACCTCGAGCTCGTAATGTGTGTCTAACTTCTAGGGCTAGGTGAGCGATATTGCCTTCTTCTTTTCTACGAGCTAAACTCCTTGGCTTATATACACGCCAGGGAGGGTATCTAGGGTTACAAGGTCGGTATCTAGGAGAGAGGCGGCAGGAGGGATCTTGGAGTATACGTCAAGTCTTCGGTAGAGGCAGTCTTGATCGCGCTTCCTGTGTACGGCCTCCGGAGTCCATCTGGATCACGTACGAGGGCCCACCGGCCCTTCCGAGGAGACAGATCGGCTGGGCTAGCACCCCCTGATCCAGGACACCGTCAGTAGCCCCTGAACTGGTCTTCGATGCCGAAGTCGACGGCCTTCAATTTCCGGAGTCTTGGCTCGATAGACAAGTTCCCGTGCTTTGTTTTCCGACCAAACTTAAAGACCTCGGCCAACCCTTAAAATTCCGTTAGGGCCCAACTCCAGATTTCGAGAATCGTGTTATCTAGGGAATCGGGCCCCTTTATGGAAAAAATGTCGAAGCATCAGGCCCTTCTGCCGTTACTTAATAAACGCGCCGCCTTCGCTAGCGGCCATACGCATCAACCGCAACCATAGCAAAAATCTCCTTTCCATCCCAACCCAAAGCTCAAGAGCCCGAACAATGGCGAGCGGTGAAGGATCGTCAAGGCGCCCTCACGGCCCTGATAGAGGAGACTAGGGGAGCTGCTCCGTCGCGCGCCTTCAACTTGAGCGCTTGGCGACGCAGGGCTATCTACCGGATGCGGATCTGGCCCCAAGCCGTCCTGGATTAACATCCATCGACGGCCATGCCCACGCCGAGAATTACCCCTCGCCACGAGGAGACGAGCGGGTATGCTTCGTGCCTTTCCTCCTCCATGGTTTAGGGTTCCCCATCCATCCTTTCCTCCGCGACCTCCTGGAGTTTTACGGGCTGCATCTGCACCACCTCTCCCCGAACTCGATATTGCACATCGTGGGGTTCGTCGCGCTCTGCGAGCTACACCTTGGCTGTCATGCGCACTTTGGATTATGGCAAAAGTACTTCTGTGTCGTGCCCCACTCCTCGGTCGACAAGCTGTTCGAGGTTGGAGGAGCCGAAGTCTGCCGAGTCGACAAGACCGGCTATCCAGCGGGAACACCTCGGGAGGACGCCGATTACTGGCCTTCTGAGTGGTTTTATATCAACGACGTCCCACTGTACAAGCCAGTCCGGCCAGGCCTCCCAGCCTTCTCATTGGATCCACTGAGGAAACGCTACAGCTGGAGGCTGCGGAGCCTAGCGCAGGAGGAAGACGAAGCTGTGACCAGTCTAGCGGCCAGAGTGAAGCTACTGTTGAGTGCTGGCCTCACCATCATTGATGTGATGGCGGTGGCCCTAGACCGAAGAGTCCAACCCCTTCGGCAGTGTCAGCACTTATTGTGCGAGTATAATGGGTCCAACGATGCCTCCCGATCCATCAAGGAGCTTTTATGGACCAAATGACCCTTGGAGCTGTACTGGCCAGCATGTACCAAGGGTCCGCGGAGGAGTTCGCCAAGCGCCAGTTCCAGGATGGGCTATCGTACAGCAACCCTGCCGACATAGTAAGTTTCTCTTCCGAACTCTCCCGTTTACCTCGGGATCTCAAAGTTAATCCTCAACACCTCGGCCTGTGAACAGCGGTGGAGGCGTTGGCTTGAGGGCGTGAGCAGTCCGGCCCCCGAGCCAGAACTGCACTACCGCGCTGAAGACCCTCTTTACAATGAGGATGAAGACCTGGACCTGATCTATGAAGGGAGGAAGTTTTTCTTGGAGAGTCTTGACGGCTCAAAAGTGGCTGTCATTCCTGATACGCCAGGGACGAGGCCAGCCTCATCGATAACACTCCCTTCCTCTAAACGAAAGAGAGCCCCTCATCCTCCAGCCCCCAGCCATCTGACTTCTCCTCCAAAGGGGTGGCGCTCCCAACGCCTACGCAGAGAGACGGCTTCACTGGGAAGGACTCCGGCAGAAGCACAAGAAGCTCAGGCCGAGGTCACGGAGGCAGGAGAAAGTGCCCCCTCCATCACGGGGTAATACTTTGATCTATGCTGCTGCAAAGACACTTCGGATTTTAACCTTCTAGATTATTTGCAGACAACCTTCATCCACTCCAGCAAACATGGAGGTCGAGGGAGCCATGGCCCTGCCCAGGGAGACAGGTGCCCGAGATCCCGCGGGAGTTGACCTTGGAGCCGCCCAGCCCGAGGACTCAGCGACATCGGCCACTCCATCCGAGATTCAATGCGCCGTGAATTATCGCCGGCGAAAAGCTTCTCTGAACAGTCCAGCTTTCTCGGACAGGGAGTTGAATGCTCTCAGCGCGGTGGATGCATACCTTGGGGCAACCCGTGGTGCTTTTGACGAATCGCTGGACGTCTTGTCACGGGGGCTGCGGGTAAGTGTTTATAGACAAACATGACTACCAAGTATGGTAGTAGCCCCTAAGGCTTGGTTCGAGCCCCTGGGGTCGAAGCAAGACTTAAGTACTAACCAGCAATCACTGACTTGGACAGGAAGCTTACTTGAAGAACGAGCAATGGACCTCGGTGTTGGCCCAAACAAAGGGCAGCTTGACGCGGCTTTGTCCGAGGTTGAACAGGTAAAGAAATTTACCAGGGAGGCGCACGGTAAGTGCTTTGTGCTTAAATTGGGTAATGCCAATGGAAAGAGAGTTGACGCCAGAATCCCTTGTAGCAGCGGAAGCCCTAGGCCATCTTGAAAGAGACCTGAAGCAGGCCCGCGAGGATCTGGCATACGCGGAAGCGCAACGTCAGGCAAATCAACACGTGGTTACTCAAAGAGTGGACAGCGTGAATGTGCTTAGGACTGAGAACGCCCGCCAGGCCCAGGAGATTGAGAGTTTGAAAGCTCGCCTCGCTGTTGCGGAAGCAAAGAATAGGCAAATGGACGACATGATTTATGGTAAGTTTATAAGCCTCGAGGAATGCTTGTCATGTAACTTGTCTGAGGTGATTTGTCATTCGAATGTTATTTTGTTTGGCAGCTTGTTTGTCAGGCCTTCCTCCGGACTCTCGGGGTTCGATGTCCGAAGACATGAGCGTTCGTCTATCCGAGGTGCATGAAAGGGCGCAAAAATCAATGAAGGATGTGCACCAGGCTTTATGGCCTGAGGTGGTGCCGGTCCCTGAGGACATGGCCGTGCTAGCCAAACAGCTGAAGAGAGCTCGGCGCCGGATCCAGGCTTGGAAAGTATCAGCTTGCCGAGAAGGTGCGAGGGAGGCCCGGGCCATGGTGAAGACCCAGTATACCGGTCTGAAGACGATGGAATTAGCAGAGGTGGGACCCATGGGATCTGACGGGAAGGAAGTCCCTTCTAGCCAGGCGTATGATAGTGTAATGCCTGCGACGCGATTCTCGCAGAAGGATTGCACATTGGACACCCTGATAGACGGGCTAGACCGTGCGTGAAAACTTTGTATGACTTTATGTACCGAAGTATTTATGTCTGTTTTCAATCCTTGTATCCAAACTCTGTCAGCCAGCCTTTGGCTTCTGCCTCCTCGGATAAACTCTGAGGAGTGTCCCCTACTACTGGCTGAGGTTATCGAACCAGGTGCTTCAGGTGACAAGGCAATCGGGCTATGTGGCTCGAAGGACAAGAGGGAAACAAAAAGTTATGTTATATTACTCTTTAACGTAAGAAACATCTTCCGAGGAAAATAGTTCTTCCAACAGTTCCTTTCCTCGAGGCGCTGTGTCGAACACATCTATCCGAAGACGGATGACCTTGGGGGTAAAGCCCCTGGTCGGGGTTTAAAAAGACCCCTGCCACGTTAGTCTTATGTCAAGGCCGACCGATTCGCATTATAAGAACGCTAGCTTTCGGCTTTATCCGTCTGAGGTACTACACCGGCTGATCCGGGAGTGACAATCACAACGGTGCTCCCTTGCCCCCCTAGCCGAAATATCGGGAACATAAGGGGCAAGCACAGGAGCCGGGCAACCCAGCTTGGCTAAATCTTAAAGCGAATCGATGCATATGGTGGCTCAAACGACGATAGTACATAAGAGGTGGAATAGTTCTTGTGTTTGAAAAGAACATGCTATTTTGTCCTCAGGGTCATTGAATAACTTTTCCGAGGTGGGAAAATAAATAATGAGTAAAAAATGAAGTCAAAGAAATTCACATGGTATTTACACGAACCGTATGCGTGGTGTCAAGCGTAGAAGCGTCGGAGTAGCGCCGCGCTCCAGGGATGGGGCTCTAGTCGGCCGTCCTCTGGATCTCGGATTCGATAGGCTCCTCCCATGAGTACTTGGTCAATGATAAACGGTCCGTCCCATCTGGGGATAGTTTGTGCTTTTGTTTTTCGGGGTGTAGTCTCATCACGAGATCCCCGATGTTAAATTCTTTGGCGTGAACCTCTCTTCCATGGTAGCGCCGGGCCTGCTGCTGATAAATAGCTGATCTCACCCGTGCGACGTTGCGCTCTTCGTCGAGAGCGTCTAGGGCATCCTGCCGATCAAGCTCGGCCTCTAGCTCCTCATACATGCGTACTCGAGGTGCGTCGTGTATGATATCGCAGGGGAGGACCTCCTCGGCGCCGTACACCATGAAAAACAGGGTGTATCCTGTGGACCTGTTTGGTGTCGTACGCAAGCCCCATAGTATGGAATCAAGTTCCTCAACCCATTTACAGTCGGCTTTTTTAAGGGAGCGAACTAACCTTGGCTTAATTCCGCTAAGGATTAGTCCATTGGCTCGCTCCACCTGCCCATTAGACCGTGGGTGGTAGACGGACACGTAGTCGAGCTTAATGCTCAGTTTTTTACACCATGCCTTGACCTCTTTGGCCGTAAAGTTGGTTCTGTTGTCTGTAATCAGACTGTGGGGGACACCGTAATGATGTACTACCCCCGAGATGAATCCGATTACCTGGACGGCTTCGGCCGAGGTGACCGGCTTTGCTTCGATCCACTTGGTAAATTTGTCGACCATGACGAGGAGGTACTTATTTTTGTTTGATCCGCCCTTGAGTGGCCCGACCATATCGAGCCCCCAGACCGCAAAAGGCCAAGTGATGGGGATGGTGCGAAGGGCCGTGGGGGGCAGAATACCTAACAGCCTGGGCAACGCTATACTAATGCCTCGGCATCGGCGCCTGCAGTTGGCCAATAGAAACCGGCTCAGAAAGCCTTGCTGACCAAGGTCCGAGCAGCGACGTGATGTCCGCTCATGCCGGAGTGTATCTCCCGAAGTAGGAGTTTTCCTTCTTCCTTGGATATGCATCTCTGGAGGACGCCCGTTGTGCTCATTTTATAAAGTTCCCCTTCATGAACCTTGTAGGCTTTAGACTGCCTTACAATCCGGCGGGAGTCGGTTTGGTTGTCGGGGAGCTCTTTTCGGAGCAAGTACGCGAGGAGCGGCTCGGTCCACGATGTGATGACTGCCATGACCTCATGCACTGAAGCAGTCTTCTGGATCATTGAGCCGCCTATGATACCGTCGTCTTCTTCGGGCGGGGCCTGTTGCCCGACGTCGGTTGGATCCGACGTTCCTTTGCTATCTTGCCAGACTACAGATGGCTTGAACAGCTGTTCGAGGAAGGTGTTTTCGGGAACCTTATCCCGTTTTGTGCCCAACCGGGCGAGCACATCTGCGGCCT
Source organism: Elymus sibiricus (assembly GCA_039707655.1). NCBI lineage: Eukaryota > Viridiplantae > Streptophyta > Magnoliopsida > Poales > Poaceae > Elymus > Elymus sibiricus. Next base: position 109,908,977 of record CM077668.1, on the reverse strand, counting down.
GGTTGCTGTCTTGGGGTATGTGGTGAAACTCCAGCCCCTCGAACCTGGCCGAGATCTTTATGACGGCGTTTCGGTAAGCTGTCATCTTCGGGTCTTTGGCGTCAAACTCGCCGTTAATTTGCGAGATGGCGAGGTTAGAATCACCTCGGACCTCCAGGCGTTTAACACCCATAGAGACTGCTATCCGAAGTCCGTGTAGGAGGGCTTCGTATTCAGCCGCATTATTAGAGTCTGTGTACATGATTTGTAACACGTATGTAATGTTATCTCCCGTGGGTGACGTGAGCACCACGCCAGCCCCTAGGCTGGCGAGCATTTTGGAGCCATCAAAATACATTGTCCAATGCGAGTAAGTACTGTACTCACGGGGGAGTTCGGCTTTGGTCCATTCGGCTACGAAGTCCGCCAGCACCTGGGATTTAATGGCCCGGCATGGTTTGTAGATGATTTCAAAAGGTAAGAGCTCTATGGCCCATTTGGCGATGCACCCTGTCGCGTCCCTATTATTGATAATGTCACTTAGCGGGACGTCGGATGCCACGGTCACCGAACACTCTTGAAAGTAGTGCCGGAGTTTTCGTGACGCCATGAAGACTGCGTAGGCTATCTTTTGGTAGTGAGGGTAGCATGACTTGCATGTGGTTAAGACCTCGGAGACATAATACACGGGCTTCTGGACCTGGAATTTGTGACCTTCCCTGTCTCGTTCAACCACGAGGACTGCGCTAACCACTTGGTTTGTGGCCGAGATGTACAATAGCATCGGTTCGCAGACACCTGGCGCTGCCAGGATGGGATTGGTGGCGAAGAGGGTCTTGATGTCTTCCAGGGCCGCCGCGGCCTCCTTGGTCCATTTGAATGTTTTGGTCTGCTTTAACAACTTGTACAAGGGTAAAGCTTTATTGAGGTCTTTGAAATCAACACACAACCGCCAGGACCTGTCCTTTTTTGGTACCATGACCAAATTGGCTAGCCAGTCAGGGTGTTTTATGTCCCTGATGAATCCTGCCTCCAACAACTTTGCTAGTTCCTCGCCCATTGCTTGATGCTTGGGCTCCGAGAAATGTCGAAGTGTTTGTTTAACAGGTTTATAGCCTGTCAGTATGTTTAAGCTATGCTCTGCAAGCCTACGGGGTATCCCTGGCATATCAGAGGGGTGCCAGGCGAATATGTCCCAGTTTTCCTTGAGGAAAGCGCGTAGGGCTTCGGCAACTTCTGGGTCGAGGTTAGCCCCTATGGACGCCATTTTAGCAGGGTCGTTGGGTGAACCTGGAACTTGACTATCTCGTCGGCCGGTTTGAAAGAAGTAGGTTTTGATCTTTTATCGAGAACGACATCGTCCCGGTCGACCTCGGCGCGCAGCGCGGTCAGCTCCTCGGCCGCGAAGGCTTTGGCCAGAGTCTCGAGGGCGAGGGACGCCGTTTTATTCTCGGCTTTGAGTGCCCTGTCGGGATCGCTTGAGATAGTAATGATCCCTTTCAGGCCCGACATCTTGAGCTTCATGTAGCCATAGTGCGGCACTGCTTGAAATCTTGAAAAGGCGTCCCGTCCGAGGATGGCGTGGTATCCTCTCTTGAAAGGCGCGATGTGGAACGTAATCTCCTCGGAGCGATAATTATCCGGAGTCCCAAAGACTACGTCCAGGGTTATCTTTCCGCTGCAGCGTGCCTCTCGTCCGGGGACTATTCCTTTGAAGGTGGTGGTGCTCTGTTCTATGCGCGATTTATCGATGTGCATTTTGTCCAGAGTGTCCTCGTATATTAGATTCAAGCTGCTGCCTCCGTCCATAAGGACCATATGGAGGCGGCAGTGGTCCACGATGGGATTGAGGACTAGCGCGGTGGGACACCTGTCTAGGGCCGACTTCGGCTGATCGTGGTAGTTGAAGGTGATCGGCGTGTCTATCCACGCGCCCCGAGGTGGTACTTGCCGAACGGAATTAATTTCCCGCAGGGCCCGTTTGTGCTGGTTGTTAGACGTAAAGGTCTCATAAATCATTAGGACCTCGTCCTCTTTCGAGGCCTGTTCAAGGTGGCTGGAGGTGCCCGCCAGGAGGGCGGGTCCCCCTTTGGCCACCTGCCTCAATACCCAACAGTCGCGAAGGCTGTGAGTCGGGCAGGAGTTAATCAATACGGCGTGGATCGGGCATGGTTTATCCAGAAAGCCATCCAAAGTTGTTCCGGGGTGTCCGGAGGTTTTCTTTTTCTTCCGGGGTCGATCGCCCGGGGTGCTCCGTTTGCAATTTTCGCGCCGAAGTGCCGATCGGTTGCGTTCCGGGTAGTCATCACAGATCGAGTCCGTGTTTTCCTCGGTCCGCCAGGCGTCTTCGATGGCGCAAAATCATGCTACCAGGTCGGTTAATTCAGGGAGTGTCTGGACGCAACGACGAGCGAGGACGTTCGAGACGCCTTTATCCTTGCATCCGCGCTCGAAAGCGGCAATTATGTCAGAGTCTTGGTAATCTAGCATCTTGTTCTTGACGGACAAGAATCTGGCCCAGTATCGTCTGATCGGTTCATCGGGGAGCTGCCGTACGTAGGCCAAGTCCCAGATGTCCGGTGGGCCGGAGTTATCGGGGCGATATTCTATATGGGAGGTGAGCGGACCAGTCCCGATCTCTAAAGACCGCGGGCTCAAGACCTCGTTATTCTCACTTGATGCCGGATCCGCGGTTACTGGCTTAGTCGAATTGATCTGGAGGTCGGTCACCGATAAGTCGCTGTCCGATCCGCTCTCCAAGAAGTATCTTAGCCCCTCGTCCGCGAGGGGATTCCTCGTTGGAACCAAAGAAGGGTCATGGTTCGCTTCCACGTTACGTGGGGGCGTCTCTGTGACCAAAGCTTCAAACGTGGAGATGTGCTCCATGGGCTTGAGGCCGTTAACCGGCGATCCCATCGATCCTTTTGGCGATCGCACAGCGGAACTCTCAATGAAAGCACCAGTGTCGGTGTAAAAACCGGCAGACCTCAGGGTAGGGGGTCCCGAGCTGTGGATCTCGGATTGGTGGTAACAAGGACAAGGGAGACGATGTTTACCCAGGTTCGGGCCCTCTTAATGGAGGTAAAACCCTATGTCCTGCTTCTGTTTATATCAATGGAGATGTATCGAATACAGAGTTGATCTACCTCGAGATCGTAATGTGTGTCTAACTTCTAGGGCTAGGTGAGCGATATTGCCTTCTTCTTTTCTACGAGCTAAACCCCCTGGCTTATATACACGCCAGGGAGGGTATCTAGGGTTACAAGGTCGGTATCTAGGAGAGAGGCGGCAGGAGGGATCTTTGAGTATACGTCAAGTCTTCGGTAGAGGCAGTCTTGATCACGCTTCCTGTGTACGGCCTCCGAAGTCCATCTGGATCACGTACGAGGGCCCACCGGCCCTTCCGAGGAGACGGATCGGCTGGGCTAGCATCCCCTGATCCAGGACACCGTCACGAGGAGACGGTGAGGGGAGCTCGTTGGGCACGTCTACGGAGCGACCATGGCGACGACGGCGCTCGGCCGTTCTCTGGAGAAGGGGGGAACGAGCAATGGAGAGGGGGAAGTGAGCAGGGGGAACCAGAGGAGTGGTTGGGGGTCGCCCTTATCCCCTCCCATCGCCGTTGTGGAGGCACGCGTTGAGGAGCGGCGGCGAGGCGAGCTCCTGTCCATGGCGGCGTCGACAGCAAGGCGGGAGCAGGTAGGGGAGATGCTGGTGGGCTGGGCCAGCTGGGCCTTCGGCCAGGTAAGCCAGGTAAGCCCTCTGGCTTTTTCCCTTTTCTGTTTTTACCAATTATTAAATAAAACAGAGACAATTTTGGAATATTTGAGCTGCCAAAACATATTTGTAAAATGTGGAACTAGGCCACATAATTACTTGGTATTATTTGGCACTACCACAAAAAGTTTGGAGGCAAAATGATTTCATTTGAATTTTGTATAAATGAAAATGGATTAATGGGTCTGTTTTGGTCACTGTTTTTGGATGTTAGGGCAAAATTGGAAATTCAAATAATGTTGGTTTTGTTTTTATAATTACTTTGGGAATATTTGCAACATTATGAACTATTTTGTTTAATTATCTGAAGAAGTAATTATTTGACTTGCATTTCAAATGGAATTTAAACTTGATTTTGGACAAGTGGCTATTTGGCATGGAAAGGCATGATGACATGGCATCATTAGTGCGAGGTCACTGTAGCATGACACTGGGGGTGTTACACGTTGCTGGGGAAGTCTTGTACTACCAAATCAGGTGCCTTCGCGCAAACTCCATATTTACTTGTTTTATTTCTTGCCTAGTTATGCTATCTTTATTTTTGACTCACAAAACAGGAAGTAAAAATAAAAAATAAAAAAATATTGATATGGATCCTTCTACATTAGATGGACTTTTCAAAAATTCTAATTATGATAAACCAATAGCTAATGATGAAGAAAATGCTATTGGGGTAAGATCTTTGAAAGAAAAATGAAGTTGAGTGCACTTCTTTATCTTTATAAAGTTTTTCTTGAAAGCCGTGAATGTGATAATTGTTATGAAGTATTAGAAGAAGAATTTTATAAAGTGATTGATGAGAGTTCCTTGTATGATAAGCAATAATGAATATCAATTATGCTATATATGCAAAGCAATACTTGGGGATGACGGGTATGATGAAAATGATCTGTTTTGTCCCCCTACTAATGAAGATGTTAAAAAAATGCTATTAGAATATGCTCATTGAAAGAAATGTATGATTGGGATAAACATGATAATATTTATTATTCAAGTGATGAGGATGATATACCTGATAAAAAAATATTGTTTTTTTATGGTGACACTATGTGATACGGGACTCCACTGAAATGATCTTTCACGGTGCCAAAGAACTCATAAGGAGCAGCAACTATCTCTCTCAAGTGGCAAAGAACAAGAGGAAACACTCTCAAATAGATAGCAGCGGATAACTGGCTTGGTTTACAAGGACGCAACCCAAACCATGAAACTTGTGAACCTATGTAGAATCACAAGAAGGAACCACAAGGATCCTATATGAATTGAGGACAGTCCCTCCAATCCACACACACGAGCTAACACTCAACGATACTAGTGCTCTCAGCACAACACAACCTAACCGGCTGTTCTACAAACATAAACTCAGAAATCTCACCCCCCCTTCACATGGAACAGTTGGGGAGTACTTATACTAGAAGCACCTACTAGTTAGGTGTGAAAACAACTCAAAATGAAGGGTAAATTCATGAACCCCAAGCTGTAGCAGGAGCAAACTTGTTGAGCCTCGCGCTGTAATTAATTCCGGGACAACTTGCATGGGAACTTGCAGAACTTTTGACTCAAGACCTCAAATGATGCACCGTTTTTTTGAATGAAAGCTGACTTCAAATACCATCTTATGCAGCCTATAAAATGTGCTAGAACCTTCCATAATTAATTAGGTTTAGGTGGGAAGTTGCAGCTGGAAAACTGATGTGTCATTTCTCCCAAAATAGGCACCGGAAGCTTCCCAACTAAGATAATGGTTTTTCCCATGTCTTCCTTTGGCTGCTCTAATGGTTTAACATTTGTGCTAGTATGAACCTCACTCTTTGATGCCTTGGTCATGATCTGGTCCACATCATCCTCCCTTCCTTCAAACAAAACTGTCCTCGGTTTTGAGGTATTCTTTTTGGGCTTCTTCACTTGTGGGAATTGCTCAACCTTGAGTGCTTGATCTACCATAGGTTCCAAGACGTGGTTCACTCCTTGATGCATGAAGGAATACTTGTTTGACCTCCCATGGTGAGTAGCATTGTGATCAAGCTGCCACGGCCTTCCCAAAAGAAGATGACATGCTTGCATTGGCACCACATCACAAACTACCTTGTCCACATAACTTCCCACTGAAAATTGCACCCTAGCACGATGTGTAATCTTCAGCTTACCAACACCATTCAACCACTTCACATAATATGGCTGGGGCTGCCTCCATGTTGATATCCTAAGAGCATGCACAAGATCAGAACTGATGATGTTATTGTAGCTACCTCCATCGATGACTACCTTGCAGTTTTTGCCCTTGATCTTGCAAATGGATTGGAACACATTTTGTCGCTGGCCCTTCTCAACAATAGGAGCATCATCATGATCCACTTTGTGAACCATGAGATTAACACCATCTCCTCCATCTGAACTCAGAGGTGCTCCAGTTTTAAAAGTACAATGTTTTGCATCTTTCTTCTCAGATTCAGATTTGTCACTTGAGTCATCTGTGACATATCCATCATTTGTGAGCAGCACCTTCTTCAAATTAGGACAATCCTTCTTGAAGTGACCTCTACCCTTGCATGTATGGCACTGAATATTACTAATGCGAGTGGAAGGAGTATTGGAAGATTCAACCTTTGATACATTAGCTTTTTTTGCAGTCACCTTGTTGTGTGAGCGAAAATCTGCAGCAACACTTCCATCTACTTCTTGCTGAACTGAACCTCTCCAAGTGCTTGATGTGTAGGTTTGGCTGCGATTTTGGCGACGCTTCAGCTACTGCTCTACACGAATAGCTTGATGCACAAGTTCTTGCAAATCTTGATATGTAACCATCTCTATCCTTTCTTGCACATCTTCATTCAGCCCATGAAAGAATCTTGACATTGTGGCCTCCTCTGGCTCATTCACCGCTGTCCTAATTATCAAAATCTCCATCTCTTTATAGTACTCATCAACACTAGAGTTACCTTGGCACAACCGTTGGAGTCGATTGTACAAGGTTCTTGTGAAATGTTCAGGAACAGAACGCCTCCGTAACAGATTTTTCATTTGCACCCATGTCTCCGGACGACCTCCAGCATGACACAATTGGTTCCACCAAATCAAAGCATATCCGGTGAACTCAATGGATGCATATCGTACCTTCTTCTCCTCCGTATAGTGGTGGCTATCAAAGATCTGATCCACATGCATCTCCCACTCCAAATAATCACCGGGCTCAGTTTTCCCATTGAACGATGGTATGGTAAGTTTGAATTTACCAATCCCATCATCTTCATGGTCACGATGAGCATGCCCATGGTATTTTCCTCCCATGATAAAGCCTTCTTGGCCTTCTCCGCGACGATCATGATGAGCACGTCGTGGTCGAGGCTCGTAGTAGTTTCGAGCATCATCGGAGTGGTCACTCCAATGCTCTCCATGGTGGTCTCGCTGAATGGGGAGTTGTCGATGTTGACACTGTGCAGCAAGCCCATCTCATGGTGGAGACGGTGGCGCCCAAATAGCACCTCGCTGGTCGTGGCGAGCACGCCGAGGTGGTGCAGCGTAGTAGCTATGGGCATCGCCGGAGTAGACGTGGATGTGCTCTCCATGCCCCTCCTCAAGGTGGCGTTAGCCCTGCTGTTCGGGGAGTTGTCGATGTCGACCCCGTGCAGCAAGCCTATCTCGACGGAGTTCCTCAGTGAGGGAGTCGATTCTCCGGCCAAGGTTGGTTTCCACGGCCGATATGCGCCTCTCCACCTTGTTCAACACATACTCTCGTGTGTCCTCCAATGCCAACACATAGGCAGGCTGCAAGCTTTGGATCATACACGGGAAGTGGCAGTTCCTCCTCCACGAGGCGCCCACCTCCATGCACACCATCAACACTGCTGGACCTCCCCGAACCCATGGAAGCTTCTCAAGAACAAAATCAGCAAGAGAGAAAATAGCACCGTGAACAACCTAAAGCTCTGATGCCAAGATGATATGGGATGCCTCTGAAGCGATCTTTCACGGTGCCAAATAACTCACAAGGAGTAGCAACTATCTCTCTCAAGTGGCAAAGAACAAGAGGAAACACTCTCAAATAGATAGCAGTGGATAACTAGCTTGGTTTACAAGGACGCAACCCAAGCCATGAAACTTGTGAACCTATGTAGAATCACAAGAGGGAACCACAAGGATCCTATATGAATTGAGGACAGTCCCTCCAATCCACACACATGAGCTAACACTCAACGATACTAGTGCTCTCAGCACAACACAACCTAACCGGCTGTTCTACAAACATAAACTCAGAAATCTCATCCCCCTTCACATGAAACAGTTGGGGAGTACTTATAATAGAAGCACCTACTAGTTAGGTGTGAAAACAACTCAAAATGAAGGGTAAATTCGTGAGCCCCAAGCTGTAGCAGGAGCAAACTTGTTGAGCCTCGCGCTGTAATTAATTCCGGGACAGCTTGCATGGGAACTTGCAGAACTTTTGACTCAAGACCTCAAATGATGCACCATTTTTTTTGAATGAAAGCTGACTTCAAATACCATCTTATGAAGCCTCTAAAATATGCTAGAACCTTCTAGAATTAATTAGGTTTAGGTGGGAAGTTGCAGCTGGAAAACTGATGTGTCATTTCTCCCAAAATAGGCACCGGAAGCTTCCCAACTAAGATAATGGTTTTTCCCATGTCTTCCTTTGGCTGCTCTAATGGTTTAACATTTGTGCTAGCATGAATCTCACTCTTTGATACCTTGGTCATGATCTGCTCCACCTCAGTATGTATGTAGGCACTATTGATGATGATTTTGTTATGCCTACTACTTATTATGATGATCATGATTGGGGAGATAATTATGTTGCTTCTTGTGATATTAAAAATTTATGTGTGCCTCATGATGTCTAATACTTATAATAATATTTGCAATAATATTGAAAGTGATTTTGGAAGAGTGTCAACTTTAGGTTAAAAAATCCCACATGTTCAGAGAATATTCAATCTTATGATTTTTTTTATAAAAGTGGGTTTGGAGTGGTCATGACTCTAGTTGATGTTAATCCCACTATCTTGGAAGATTATAAAATTTATATGCATGAGGATCATGAAGAGAATGTGTGATAGCTATATTGTTGAATTTGATTTTGATCCTACATTTAATTATTACTAGAGAGGAAAGTATGGTTATAGAAATCTTCATGTTACTAAATTACCTCTCTTTATGTTAAAGTCATTAATGTTTTGTTTCTCTTCCTTGCATATGCTAGGTATTGCTTGCCTTGATAATTTGTTTACCTATGATATGTCTATGCATAGGAAGTGGGTTAGACTTAAATGTGCATGTTACATGATTTATGAAGCTCCCTTTGTGCTTCAATTCTTGATTTTTCAGCATCATTAAAAATTTAAGCCTATCTTAATGGCTATAAAGAAAGAGTTTGCGGGAGACAACCCGAATTTTGGTGAGTCAACATGATAATTGCTATTGTAGTAATTATATTAGTAGCTTTTCTTTTTATTTTTGTGTCGAGTTAAGCCTTTGGGATGTTGCAATTACATGTTTGTTAGGTTCTGTGCAGAAACAGAAACTTTTGCGCCTAGTGTCTGAATTTTCATTTTGTACTGGAACTCGATAACATCCTGAGGATTTTACATAATACTGAATTACAAATTGTCTGTCACATACAATTTTTTCCGAATTTTAGTAGTTATAGAAGTATGGTATTTAATTAGAACTTTACATACTATTCTGTTTTTGACAGATTGCTGTTATGTTTTCATTATCTGCTTGTTTTAAAGTTTGCATGGCTTATATTGGGGGTATAAATTGTGGAAATGATAGGATACAGTAGCTAATACTTGGAAATATATATATATATATATATATATATATATATATATATATATATATATATATATATATATATATATATATATGCATATTTTCTTGACAGTACATGCTTTGGAGATTTATTTTATATGTACTAACCTATCTCATGAGTTTTGTTGAGTTTTATGTGGATGAAGTTTTTAAGATCGAGGGGAGACATCGATATGAGAGGAACAAGGAGCGGCAAGAGCCTACACTTGAGGATGCCCAAGGCACCACAAGGTAATATCTAAAGGAGACTCAAGCGTGAAAGCTTGGGGATTCCCCGGTAGGCATCCCCTCTTTCGTCTTCAATAATTATCGGTATGTCTCGGTTGGACCTATGTTTTAATTTGTTCACATGATATGTGCTTTGCTTGGAGCGTCCTTTTCTTTTATTTTAGTTCTGTTTTCTAGTCATCATAATCATTATGTTCTGATCACACTTCGTGAAGAGACACACAGTGGTCTTATATTTATGGAATGCTCATTGATCTTCACTTATATCTTTTTGAGTTGAGGCTTTTATAGGATTTGCTCTTGCACTTCACTTATATATGTTAGAACACGGCAATAATTTATGTTTTTGTCGAAAATATTAGGACTCTCTTGCCTCACTTATATCTTTTTAGAGGGTTGAATATTAATTGATAATTTGCATGAATTATGTGTTGGTACAAAAAATAATAGGTATGTAGAAGTGGTATAAAAAAACTTGCATAAACTTGTGGATCACTGAACTTGATAATTGGGTTCCTTGCAATAATTTTGAGATAAGGTGTGAGTAATTAATTTTTGTGTAGCTAAAAGAACTTGAGCTAATTAGTGGAGAGGTGTAATAAAGTCATACACGTTAATACTTTCCGTCGTTGAAGTGAAACTAATTATGAAGAGTCTAAATTGAAGAACATTGTAAGTAACCACCTTGTAGAATGGGTCAGGAAGCCTAGCAGACTTCGGTTCGTCAAACTCACCCCTTGGAGTAATTGATTTTATGGTTAACTAAATGTAGACTATGAAGTATTAGCGAAATCTTTTGATTTCTGGTTGCAGTCTTTATATGCACTTCAACCTATACACCTTTTGCTAGCCTCTTCCGTATCGTGCATTGGCCACTCTCACCTCGAGACATGGTGCATCCTTCACCGGTACATCCAAATCCCATGGGAGGACTTCCTCTTGTTCTCCTACACATAAACCACATTACCATACCTATCTATTATGGCATTTCCATAGCCATTCCGAGAGATATTGCCATGTAACTTTCATTGTTACTATTCATTACAAGACTTGACCATTCATTGCCATTTTGCTTTGCTTGATCATATAGAGCTAACATGGTATTTGTGGCAAAGCCAACGTTGATTATTATTGTACATGTTACGCTAGATCATTGCACATCCTGGTACACTATGAGGGGCATTCATATGAAGTCATTGTTTTTCATTTCAGAGTTGTAAGTAAATAGAAGTGTGATGTCTATTAGGGTGTGCCTCTACCTGTGAGATATAAAAAAGAGAGGCCAAAGTGCCCAAAAAAAGATGCCAAAGAGCCCACCAAAAAAAGAAAAAAGGGAGAAAAAAGGAAAAAAAAAGAAGAGAAAAAGAGAGAGGAGGCACACTACTATCCTTTATACACACTTGTGCTTCAAAGTAGCACCATGTATTTTATATAGAGAGTTTCATATTATTCATTTCATATGGTATTAGGATTTTTACATTATAGAACTTGACTTGTATATTCCGATGACGAGCTTCCTCAAATGCTCGAGGTCTTCATGAGCAAGCAAGTTGGATGCACACCCACTTAGTTGCATTAGGAGAGCTTTCATACACTTATAGTTCTAGTGCATTTGTTGCATGGCAATCCCTACTCCTCACATTAATATCGATTGTAAGGCCTCTCCATTGCCTAACGATCAGCCGCATTGATGTCAGATTTTCTTGTTTTGTCTTCTTATAAATCCCCATCATCATTCTATTTGGCATCCAAAGTTCTAAGACCAAGGCTTGTAAGTTGATTATTGAACAAAATGCTAAGTAGTTGAAAAGGGTTCGCCATAAATATTGATTACTTGACTGAAACTCTAGGTTGTTTTATGATAAAATGTTTGAATATGATAAAGCCTTGATTGATTGGGGACATGAATATGACATATGAGTATTGATTTGTATTGCATAAAAACATTAATCCATGAAACGCGATAGTGATTTTTGTTTACACATTTTGATGTTACTTGCTTATTGTTAAATATATATTATTGCTTTGAATCTCTTTTATCTTGAGTTCACACCAAGATTGCTTCATTTGATCAAGATTATGTTGGGTAGCATTAAAAATCAAAAAATATCTTTGTTTATCATTTACCTACTCAAGGACGAGCATGAATTAACCTTGGGGATGTTGATACGTCTCGAACGTATCTATAATATTTGATTGTTTCATGCCATTATATTATCACTTATATATATTTTTATAGCAATTTATATTATTTTTATGGACTAACCTATTAATTTAGTGCCTAGTGTTCATGTTTTCTGGTTATTTTTGGTTTCACAGGAAATCAATATCTACTGAGTTCAAAATAAGTTGCCGATTTAATACAATTTTTTTGGGCGACAAGAAACACACGAAGCTTCGGGACACCTCGAGAGAAGCTTCCAGGAGCCCACACGGGTGCCCAACATGGCCTGGGGGGTCGCGCCACCTGCCCGTGTGGGCCCCCCTACACTGCCTTAGTCCAATTCCACCGCCATAATTCCCTATAAATATCGAAACTATTCGCCGTACCTTCAAAAGAATTTTATTGCCGCCACAAGTCTGCTCCACGAAGACCCATCTGGAGGCCTTTTCCGGAGCTCCGCCGGAGGGGGAAGCCATTGCTGGAGCCATCTTCATCAACCTTGCTGCCTCCATGACCATGTGTGAGTAGTTCCACAAGAACCTGCGGGTCCATAGTAGTAGCTAGGTGGTTCTCTCTCTTTTTGGATCTTCAATACCATGTTCTCGTTCTTGATCGAGATCAATCTAACGTAATTTTGTGGTGTGTGTGTTGGGACATGATGAATTGTCACTTTATGATCAGATTATTTATTGAAATCAATTGAATCTTTTGAGGTTTAGTTGCTACATAATTAAATAGCTTTGTATGCTCTCTGATCTATCTATCTTCTTTGGCCAAGTTTGATGGGTTTATCTTCAGAGGGAGTTGTGCTTTGTAGTGGGTCCAATCTTGAGGTGCTCTAACCTACTGACAATAAGGGCCAACACACGTATTGTATTGTTGCCACTAAGAATAGATCGACGGGGTTTGTCATATTGATTGACTTCTTCCTGTCTACACTATGTCATCTTGCTTATTGCGATACTCTATTTCTTGCAAACTTAATACATTGAGATGCATGTTGGATAGCAATTTTGGGGTGGATTATTAGTAGTAGATGAAGTTGGATTAACGATCTACTTATCACAGACGTAATGCCTATATGAGATTATGCCATAAATAATCATAGTCATGAATATTGCACTTCGGTCAATTGCCCAACTGTAATTTGTTTACCATATGCTACTTGATGTTTTAGAGAGAGATGCCACTAGTGAACCTATGGCCCCCGGTTCTATTCTCTATTAATATTCTTCTACACAATTTGCTCTTTTATTTCCCGTACTATTTTACCACTATCTATTATTTGCTTTTAATCTTGTAACTAGCAAGACAAGGGGCTCGATACCCCCTTGCCACGTTGGGTGCATGTCAGTGTAGTGAACAACGGGTGTTCATATCCCTGACTACGCACAGACGAGACGCTGCCCCCATGCCGGGAAGGACATGGCAGGAGATGAGCCCACCTCAAGACACTCAAGACATTGTGGATTAATACCGTGAAGAAGACCTCCAGGCAGGTCATCGAGAAGTACTAATAAAGACTTAATCAAGACCAAGTTCCCGGGGAGCAAACTTTCCCGGGAATGGATCCTCCATGCTGCCGGCAAGCCAAGACCCCGGCAAGCCACAAGCCACGTGCCACTCCACTCACACCTAACCGCCAGCAACCTGCTGACAGGTGGTGAGCGTGCAGAGAAGACCTCCAGGCAGGTCATCGAGAAGTACTAAAGACTTAATCAAGACCAGGTTCCCGGGGAGCAAACCTTCCCGGGAACGGATCCTCCATGTTGTCGGCAAGCCAAGACCCCGACAAGCCACAAGCCTGTTGGGAAATGCAGCAGAAAACAAAAATTTCCGGAACTGCGAGCGCGCCCAGGATCACTATGGAGATGCATACATGGTTTGATCTGATCGTTACCGACTCGTAGCGCAGCGGAAGTAGAGTTGATGTAGATCGTCGGTGCAGATCCCCGCAGCTAGGATTTACAACCTCTCAACCGCGAGGATGTACTCCCTCGTCTGCCCCGGACAGTCCCTCGGATAGCCCTTCGGGAGGCGGTCGAACAGTCCCCCGAACGGTGTCACGGACAGCCCTTCGGGAGGCACACACAGAATCTCAGATGGTCACTCGGACAGCCCTTCAGGCAAAAAGATCAAACCTACGACCTCTCTACGGGGTTGCACACATACGGTGTTATCTATCCGGCAGGGCTTCGCCGTTCAGAACTAGTTCCCACCGGAACCCAGACAGCCTTTCGGCTCTACGAAACTCTTTTCGTGGGAGGGAGAGAAGAAGCCAGATCATTGCATGGCATTGTGTGAGAGAGTTGGAGTGAGTGTGGAGAGTACCTCTCCACCTCTATTTATAGGAAATCCCAAGGGGTAGGGTGGCATCCCAAAAACCCAAAATGCCCATGAATGGAGTTCTTCACAAGGGCATAAAGGGGAAGCCAAGGGGCAAGTGGGGCCCCATGGAGGAGCCCCTCATGTGGCCGGCCACCCCCCATGTGGGTACCCAAAAGGGGTTCCCATCCATCCATGTCATCCCCTAGATCTTTTGAGCAAAAGCCCAAAACGGTGGCTTTCCAAAAAGTAACCATAAAGTGATTTTCACTATTCACGAAAACATTTTTCCGCGACCGTAAAATCCAAAAATATTTCTGTAGGTCTTAGAACATTTCCAGTACCCACTAAAATAATTTTGGACGTGTTCCGAAACAATTCTGGATTAGTGATTTCATCTGCGAAAAGCAACCAAAGCGGTTCCGGCAGCTCCGGAATATTTCCGGGTTTTTTCTCCGAAAAATCCCAGAAGTTCCCAGAACAATTCTGGCACCCTCCAAGAATTTCCAGGTGTGTGCCGAAACCAATTTGACTTAATGGTATACCCCGAAACAACTTTTCAGTTTTACCGAAACTCTTCCGGTGTTCTCTCTCCGGAACTCTTCCGTTGTCTCCGAAACTTTTCCGGTGACTTTCTCTCAGACTCCCTGTCTAGTATTCAGCAGATAGATGACCCTTAAGCGTGTGACCCTATAGGTTCGGTGAAGTATAGACATGACCGGAACACTTTCCGATCAATGATCAACATCGGAGCCGTGGACACCCATATTGATCCCTATACCCACACGAATAAATATTCGAGTGAACCTCTAGTTGCCGTGTGCTATTCCTGTTGCTTCGCGATATGTTACAAAAAACCTGAGGTGAGATTTATCGGCATCCCCGTGGATCAACAACTTGTCCACTATGCCAGTTACCTCGTTACCAGTTTTGTTCTCTTTTCTCGTTCCCGTGTTCCGGCATCCCTGTGATCAAATCACATTGTGTCTGGCTAGACGATGATGGATACCGTAACACCGAGAGGGCCCAGAGATATCTCTCCATCGTCGGAGGAGCAAATCCCAATCTTGAGCTATCAAGTCCCTTGACATACTTTTCCATGAACCCGTAAGCCGCCGTAATAGCCACCCATTTACGGATGACGTTTAACAAACCCCAAAGTTTAAGAAGCAAGCATGAAGAAACTCGATACTCTCATGGTCTAAGGAATTATGCAAACGTTAACTTTCTCTGTGTTATTAACCATTAACTTGTGACGAATGTATCTCATAGCATAACATCAATCGGGTCGATTCAACACAAGTGTTATCCTAACATTGTGCCCTCAAAGTTGCCGGCATAGTCATGCCCATGATCAGGAAAACAGAACCATCATGCAACACTTGAGCAAGTCTTAGAGGCCAGACTAGGAATACATTTTACCGTTTATTATTCCACACGTGCATATAAGTTTCCCTCCGTGCCTCGTGGTTATTGTAGACTCGAGAACCATAGTAGTTATAGCATGGAACATAAACATAATTATGAACATGGAGATAAATAATAGCATTTATTATTGCCTCTATGGCATATCTCCTACAGACTCCCACTTGCACTAGAGTCAATAATCTAGTCAATGCTAATGCACTTTACACCTATGGCATACTGGTGTAAAATATGCTTCGCTTGTGGTATAGTCTGATGTCCGACGGGTCTGACAACTTCAGTTCCGTGTGTATCTTTCCATGTCCTCGTGTTTTCACACTTTCACAAAATTCATATTTTGTGTGGACTTGGCTTTGTATATACGTGAATCACTGGTCGAACCTTGATTCCTCAGACTGAGCTATGGAGCAACTATCTACAATAGTGTCCCATTGACCAAAGCCTTCTTGGAACCATACTAAGTTCATGAATGAACTATATGATTCAACATCTTCTTTGTCGCTTCCAAAGCATCAACATACTTAGCCTTTGTTATAGAATTCGCCACAGTAACCTGTTTGGAACAATTTCCAACTACCGTGCCACCATATCGTGTATTACACAAAACCCTTAACTTAAATCGAAAATTGCATGGAGCATTGATGAAGATCGTATCGATGTAATTACTTACAACGAGCACTTCATAATCTCTGCTTGCGAGAAAACATGTCATCAGTGCTACTTTAGTACTCCATGACATTTTTCACTGTTGTCCCATGATCAGTACTTTGATCACTTTGGTATCTATACTCGCAACAGCTTGGGAGTATCGGATATATCTAGTTGTTTCACATACCATGGAATACATGATTAATCCAAACACAAAGGTGTGTGGAATATCCATCATGTATTTTGCTCATCAGTGTTTTGGGACACCGAGTCTTGCAAAAAAAACTCTTTCCATGTGACTTCGGCAAGAATCACTCCTTGGCGTTTTAATGCTAAACTGTTTCAGCATCTTGTCAATATGTATTTTTGCTTAGCCCTATTAGGCAATTCTATCTCCGTAGATAAATATGCCTAATATCAAGGCTACTTAGCCCAAGCACTTCATCGAAAACACTATTTTCAATGAAGTCCTAATTCGTGTCAAGAAATTTATATTATTTCCAATCAACAATGTGTCAAGCACACAAGGTTTTCAGAAATATTATTATGCTCCCACTTACTTTCTTGTAACCACAAGCATCTTCATTATCCATTGATGAAATCAAACTCTTTTGACTATTTCATCAAAAACAAAGATTCCAACTCCATTTTGCTCTCTTCTGTCCATTGCTGGAACTCTGAAGTTTGCATACTAGCATCCTCTGGATCGACAAAACACTTTGGACTGTATCACATACAAGTCCTAGGTTGTATTTCCATTTCATGGAAATCCTTTTGGCATCCATGTTTCATATCTCATGATTGAAATATGTATTAATTGCTAGTTTAACCCGATCTGACTTTAAGCATCGCTACGGTGAGACAATCTCATCGTAGTCAACTCCTTGAATTTGTTATTGCAACAAGTCGAGCTTTATGGATAAAACATTTTATCCACATCAGTTTATAGTTCCATTAATGTTCGTTAGACTCCAAGTCTTCTGAAGGGTTTATCAAGATATAATCTTGAATCATTCATATGGAAACTATCTCGGATTATATTGGTATTTAGCCAATACCGGAGTCAGGGCCCATCAACGCTTCCTTGTGTATCGTAGGTATACTGTTGTCCAACAACAATATCTCATTTGCGCACCTGAGAGATTTGCACGAGTTTTGCCTACGTGGTTCAGCTGCAAGTTTGACCGAAGTCCATACATTTTATTGTAGAGGCTTCCGTATCAGTCGCAGTAGGAAACTCTGGAATCACTTCCAAGGTCTCTTTCCCTTGACCTGATGACGAAGATACTGTTATCTCGTCGAGTTGCACTGTCCTCCCACTCACCTTTTTGCAAGAACCATTTTCTACAAAATCATACCGTTCTTTGTGGCAAACCTTTTTGCCTCGGTATAGTGAGGGAGGAATACCCAATAATTTGGGACAACCTACAAAGTAGCACTTGTCTGATTTGGAATAGGTTTGTAAATATTTTACACAAGCCCCATATTCCAAATGTTAAGAAAAGATATAACATGGCTGGGCGTACCATACCATGACGTCATTTCAACAGATTTGATGGTGCTCTTTTCAGTGTAAAAGCCGCAGTCTCTAAAGCATTACTTTTAAAAGGGATAATGGTAAATTGATTTATGTCATCTTTGATCTTACCATGTCATAAATGGTTTGATTACATCTTTACGGACATTCCACTCACAGTGGTGTTCCGGGAGGTGTAAGTTATGAAACTCTTTTCACAACTCATCAGACATTCGCTAAACTTGTAACTCAAATATTTCTTTCCGCAATCTAATTGCACAAACATAATTTTCTTGTTACAATAATTCCTACTTCATTTTGAAAACCTTTTGAATGACTTCAAAAGATCCAGACTTATGGCTCATCAAGTAAATATCCATATATCTACTTGAGTCATTTCTAAAGATAGACAAATCCACTACTAGCAACAACATTTATTGGACCACACACATCATAATGTATGATCACTAATAAGTTCGTTGCTCGTTCCTTATGGCCTGTGAACGGCATTTCAGTCACTTCACTTTTCGGATGAAAGTTGCAAGTGTCAGATGATTCATAATCAAACGACTTCAAAATCCATCATTATGGAATTTCTCCATGCAGGTTTCTCCAATGTGACCAAATGCAATGCCACACATGTGTGGTATTCTTTTAGTCTTGCGACATTTAGCGTCAGTGTTATGGATGTATCATATTACCATTAATATTCATAACATACGTCCCATCCTTGATGGAAGTATGGCCCTTATGTTATTCATAATACTGAACAACAATTGTTCTTTTATGAGCAACACTCTTGCAACAAACATTATGCAAATGGGCTAGAGTGTATAAAACTCTAAAATGAATTATGAAAGTAAATACAGAGGTAATGTATTATTATCAATATTCATAACATACGTCTCATTCACAATGAAAGTATGGCCCTTATGTTATTCATAACACCGAACATCAAAAGTTCTCTTATGAACAACCTTCTTGCAAGATACCTTATGCAATGGGCTAGAGTGTATGAAACTCTAAAAGTGAATTATGAAAATAAATACATAGGTAATACACTGATGGAAGGTATAGTAACATTTACTATGTTCCCAGCGCGTATCTAAACCTCACTCCGGCAAGTCTTTTAGGCCGTAGTAGTTCTTGCATCGAGTCGCAACAGAATGCAATCGAGCGGGTATCTCTGTGATCAACTCACAATACCCAAGAATCAGTGATTAACATGTTTAATCATAATTCCCAAGAATTATATCTTTGACCAGCCTTCTATACATCAATAACTTGTATGACATTCATACATGAGCTGGATATTCCAGTCTTCTGTCCTTTTGCCTTTATACTTTTAACAGTTTAACTTTCAATATTTCTCCTACTCTCAGAAGAAGCACCCAACTTTTAGAGTGGCGTCAGCCCCGGACTTCCTAGGCGTGTAAGTCACACTAACACCCTTTGGACATTTCCTTTCTCTTTAAGTTGTTGTTTTATTCACCTTCATTTCATGACAGGCGTTCTTCTGGATTCCTCTCTCTTCGGTCTAATGCATAGTAAACACTTTACTAATAATTTGCAAAACAAACATTGCTTTGGATATCCCATATCTTTTAGCCTTTGTTTGTATCTGAAACTAATTTTCAGTTCCATGAATATCACATAGCTATCCCAAACTTTTGAAGTTCGGGTCTCATGGAAACAAACATATTGCACTTGACCGTAACGGAATTCTAGCTTTTGGATCGAAGGATGAGAGTCACATCATCCATAGCATTAGCGGGAGGATACCGAAAGCATGCGATATGACAAAGTCCTTCTCGGCACTCTTGAGGACAATCCTCACATTACGTTACCAATCGTAAAGTTTTAACCAGATATTTAACAGCTATTCAATTTTAATAGGGAAGGTGGAAATGCGAGCCATTATTCTACAACTATTATGCAAATCACACTTAGACAGTGTTCATAATTAATTGCACTGAGAATTAAACAAGTTAATTCTAAAGTGCGCTCCCACTCAAATCAATATCTCTCATAATTGATTGTGAGTGATACAAGACCCATATTGAAATTCAACGCCAAGGATGTATCCATCTCAAGTGACGAGAATTGCAATCGGTAGGCCAACTTGCCAATCACATCTCTATGTGACTCTTGTTCATCTTTCGATGGGCATGTTCCGAGCTCAGGACAATCCTCCGGAACGTCAAGGCAACCAAGTGATCTCGCTGCGAGGTCTCAACTCACCCGCCTCACACTTCTCTAATCGTTCATACCCATGTATCCATGTGATACCCCGAAGAGATAGGTGCCGTGACGGTGCTACACTTGGGAGAACACTAACTACTTGATATTTTTGTGAGAGATCACCCTAATAAAAGCGTCTACCGCGCAATAAAAAAGGGTACATCATAAGGGATAAACATCTCAGGCAATTCATAATAGCATGATATGGTATAGCCCTTTCTGACGGAGAAGTCTTTAATTTCTTCTTCTTCGGCATTCGCGTCGGTGTTCACCTTTGCGAAGATTGCCACAACCTTGTCGATGCACCAGATAATATTGCTATCTCTATAGCTAATAAAATAAGTGCATTACTTAAGGTTGACACGTAGGTCATTTAAAGTGCCAATCATATGGCTCCAGCCATCATGCCGAATCATGACACGCAGGTCATGTTAATTTACATTGTACAGTCATCTCATACATAATCAAATTAAATATGAGCATTGCTATACCACATCACATGCACATCCTGCAAAACCAAGTTAGACGCATCTAATCGGTTTATGCAAATTTTTATTTTACGTGGCTTCTAAGGTTTCGAAACAAATCGAAGCTACCAACATTCATCATCAAGCATGATTATCCAAGTCGCTAGATTAACATTGCGGGGTGTATGAAACACGAGATAATAAAATCTCGAGCCCCATACTGAACTTCGTCATACGCATGACCCCCGTGCAGATCATATCTGCATTGCCCTTTCGTCTGCGAAATTTCATCTTTCTTTTAACTATGGTGGAATTCAATGAACTGTTAGCACTTCATTGATCAATCAGGATCGCGGATTGCCAGAACTTTGAAAATCGACCATGCCGTTATCAAGATCAGAAATACTCAAATTTTAGGGAAGCAACAAGAACATCGGGTAACAGATTTCATCTGCTACCCACATAAAAAAAAATTAGTAATAGATCTCATCTACTACAAAATTATATTATGCAACACCCATACATCTCATGTATTCTAGATCGCAACCTACATCTACGCATAGCACGGCTCATGATGCCACTGTTGGGGAACGCAGCAGAAAACAAAATTTTCCGGAACTGCGAGCACGCCCAGGATCACTATGGAGATGCATATAGGGTTTGATCTGATCGTTACCGACTCGTAGCGCAACGGAAGTAGAGTCGATGTAGATCGTCGGTGCAGATCCCCGCAGCTAGGATTTACAACCTCCCAACCATGAGGATGTACTCCCTCGTCTGCCCCGGACAGTCCCTCGGATAGCCCTTCAGGAGGCGGTCGGACAGTCCCCCGGACGGTGTCACGGACAGCCCTTCGGGAGGCACACACAAAATCTCAGACGGTCACTCGGACAGCCCTTCGGGCAAAAAGATCAAACCTATGACCTCTCTACGGGGTTGCACACATACGGTGTCATCTATCCGGCAGGGCTTCGCCGTCCAGAACTAGTTCCCACCGGAACCCAGACAACCTTTCAGCTCTACGAAACTCTTTTCGTGGGAGGGAGAGAAGAAGCCAGATCATTGCATGGCATTGTGTGAGAGAGTTGGAGTGAGTGTGGAGAGTACCTCTCCACCTCTATTTATAGGAAATCCCAAGGGGTAGGGTGGCATCCCAAAAACCCAAAATGCCCATGAATAGAGTCCTTCACAAGGGCATAAAGGGGAAGCCAAGGGGCAAGTGGGGCCGGCCACCCCCCATGTGGGTCCCCAAAAGGGGTTCCCATCCATCCATGTCATCCCCTAGATCTTTTGAGCAAAAGCCCAAAAAGGTGGCTTTCCAAAAAGTAACCATAAAGTGATTTTCACTATTCATGAAAACATTTTTCCGTGACCGTAAAATCCGAAAATATTTCTGTAGGTCTTAGAACATTTCCAGTACCCACTAAAATAATTTTGAACGCATTCCGAAACAATTCCAGATTAGTGATTTTCATCTGCGAAAAGCAACCAAAGCGGTTCCGGCAGCTCCGGAACATTTCTGGGTTTTTTCTCCGAAAAATCCCAGAAGTTCCCAGAAAATTCTGGCACCCTCCAAGAATTTCCAGGCGTGTGCCGAAACCAATTTGACTTAATGGTATACCCCGAAACAACTTTTCAGTTTTACCGAAACTCTTCGAGTGTTCTCTCTCCGGAACTCTTCCGTTGTCTCCAAAACTTTTCCGATGACTTTCTCTCAGACTCCCTGTCTAGTATTCAGCAGATAGATGACCCTTAAGCATGTGACCCTATAGGTTCGGTGAAGTATAGACATGACCGGAACACTTTCCGATCAATGATCAACGTCGGAGCCGTGGACACCCATATTGATCCCTATACCCACACGAATAAATATTCGAGTGAACCTCCAGTTGCCGTGTGCTATTCCTGTTGCTTCGCGATATGTTACAAAAAACCCGTGGTGAGATTTATCGGCATCCCCGTGGATCAACAACTTGTCCACTATGCCAGTTACCTCGTTACCAGTTTTTTTCTCTTTTCTCGTTCCCGTGTTCCGGCATCCCTGTGATCAAATCACATTGTGTCTGGCCAGACGATGATGGATACCGTAACACCGAGAGGGCCCAGAGATATCTCTCCATCGTCGGAGGAGCAAATCCCAATCTTGAGCTATCAAGTCCCTTGACATACTTTTCCATGAAGCCCAAAGTTCATGAAGCAAGCATGAAGAAACTCGATACTCTCATGGTCTAAGGAATTCTGCAAACGTTATCTTTCTCTGTGTTATTAACCATTAACTTGTGACGAATGTATCTCATAGCATAACATCAATCGGGTCGATTCAACACAACTGTTCTCCTAACATTGTGCCCTCAAAGTTGCCGGCATAGTCATGCCCATGATCAGGAAAACAGAACCATCATGCAACACTTGAGCTAGTCTTAGAGGCCAGACTAGGAATACGTTTTACCGTTTATTATTCCACACATGCATATGAGTTTCCCTCCGAGCCTCGTGGTTATTGTAGACTCGAGAACCATAGCAGTTATAGCATGGAACATAAACATAATTATGAACATGGAGATAAATAATAGCATTTATTATTGCCTCTAGGGCATATCTCCAACAAAGCCCACCTGCCACTCCACTCACACCTAACCGCCAGCAACCTGCTGACAGGTGGTGAGCATGTAGAGATTGGCCGACAGATGGCAGCCGTGCATGTGCTTAGGTAGAAGCTGTCGGGCCATGTGGTGAATCACCTCATGTAAAAAGCCTTTATTGACACCCATTTGCGTGCGTGTCATGGTAATAAGAGGTAGCTGGACCAAACGGTGCAGGTGGAACAAAACCACTTCCCGGCATCAAGCAGAGCAAGACACCTAACAGAGCATTAAATGCTTTTGTCCTACACCGTCAGGGTTAGGTATGATAGCACTGTAGCTATCATCAGCATGTAATTACCTTTATGCCACTGTTGGTGACCCCTTAAGCTATAAAAGGAGGCCCATGGCATCATTTAGAGGGATTTGGCCCCTGTTAACTAGTAGTGCCCCCGAGCTCCTTGCCGGGAAGGCTGCACGCTTGTAAAGAGGACTTAGCCACATAATCCACCCAAAGCAGGAGTAGGGTATTACGCATCTCTGCGGCCCAAACCTGGGTAAATCTTCTGTGTGCTGATCATTGTTGTTGCTGCTCTTCGTGTGATGCGTTCGCCCTCACCGAACCGAAAGGGGCCTGCCCTTGGTCCCATAGATTGTCATACGCCGACATCTTTGGCGCACCAGGTAGGGGCACGTGCACATGAATCTCCATCAACTTCTTCAGCAACATCTTCATCGACTATGGCGCCTAAGAAGGCCAAGGGCGCCACTGTCGCCTCCACTTCCAAGGCGCAGTCACATCACCGCACGAGAGACAAGGACGGAGGTATCCAAACCTCTTATCATTCTGGTGATCACAGTCACCGCAGTGGCGTTAAGCGAAGCATGGCGAGCTTGCGCGGCAAGGCGACATCCAAAGCTGGCCCGGCGGAGCACGCGCCAAGGCCATTGCAGGAGGAGCGTGACCTGCCGCGTCGTGAGGAGCATGACCTACCGCGTCGTGAGGAGCATGACCCGCCACATCATGAAGAGCGCGACCCACCGCGTCGTGAGGAGCGCGACCTGCCCTGTCGCGACGTCGGAGGTTCGGGCTGTCATCGCGAACACGGCTCTAAGCACCACTCCAAGAACTCCTCCGAGCATCCGTCATGCCGCCTCGGCGTTGATCACCAAGTTCCACCGCAGGCACGGAACATAGCTCCTCCTGGCCCGGCCAGGAGTCACGAGCCGTCCCGTGCTTCAATGCCAGTCATGCCACGCACGCCTGCAAAGGCAGTGGCACAAGCACAGCTGCTGCTCAATTTCCCTCCGCCCACTTAGTAGATGGAAGAATGGCGTGCCACCATCTAGAGCCTGCTCAGCTTTGCCAACAATGACAGAGCAGAGAGAGGAGAATCTTCGTGACGGTCGCGAGCGGAGCCGGCACAGGAAGCTGGAAGACGGACTCCCGGCGAGGCCCGCCATGTCGGAGCCAGCGCGATGATGCTCAAGATGAGGTGTCCATGGCCTCCTCCGATCCACGAAGCCGGCAAGATCAACGCCAAGTCCTGCTAGACCAGCAGTGGGAAGATGCCCGCACGCGCATCGAGCGGCGCTGGAGGCGCACCGGCATTCTGATGCCCGCGCTGGGCAAACAGCCACCGTGCCTGCATCGGGGAATGGTGGAACCCAACTTTACGGTACGGGTTGTTCCGCGTTCACTCCTGAGCTGCGGCATTTTCGTTGGCCCACTCCATTCAAGCCAAGCCTTCCCGACAAATATGACAGCAAGGTCAACCCCGCTGAATTCCTCAACATCTACACCGTGGCCGTCCAAGCTACCGGAGGAGACGAGACGGTCCTCGCCAATTGGTTTCCGCTAGTACTCAAGCCCAATGTTAGATCCTGGCTAATGAACTTGCCGGAGGGGCCGATTTCATCATGGTCAGACCTATGTCATCAATTCGTTGGCGCGTTCCAGGGCGGCCATAAGCCTCCCGGAAAGCCCAGTGACCTGCATGTGCTGCCACAAAAGCCTGATGAACCTCTTCGGAAGTTCATCCAAAGGTTCAGTCGGGTGCAACACAACATTCTAGACGTGCAGCCTACTGCCGTCATCGCTGCCTTCCACAACAATGTGCGCAACCTCAGAATGCATGAGAAGATGAACATCAGGCAGGTGAAAACCATCGCTGAATTGTATCTTCTTGCCGACAAGTGCACACGAGCTGAGGAAGCGAGGCGAATTCCTGGGGAGGATGATGCTGTTGTCAACTCTGACGACGATGAGGTTTCCACTCCAAAGAAGGCTGGCAGGTAGCGCACCCAGAAGCGCAAGGGCAAGGCTGCGCTGGCTGCAGAAGGCACTGCCGGCAAGAAGTTCAAGACGGACGACTCCGGCAAGCAAGTTGCTGCCGGAGAGAAGCCTGACGGTCCCTATTGCAAGATCCACCGCACAGCCAACCACGACATTACTGAATGCCGCCAAGTAGAATTCCTTGCCGAGAAGCAAAGGCAGGAATATGAAAAGTGTGACAAGGAGAAGAAGCCCTAGGATGGTACCACTGATGCCGGGAAGAAGGGCAAGAAAACCCGTCGCGGGAAATCCGGGAAGCAAAAAGAGAGGCCCGCTCGTGGTCGAGACAAGAATGAGAAGATGAAGATCAAAGTGATGAGGAGTCTGATGAGTTTCAGAATGCCGTTGATTGTGCCTGCATTGACGGAGGAGCATCTTTGCCCTCCTCTCAATGTCAGCTCAAGCAATGGGCCCTGGAAGTAAATGCAGTACAACCGGCAATTGAGGCTCAGAAGCCTTTGAAGTGGTCGCACGCCTGAAAGGACCACGATGTCGCCTAGAGGGGGGGGGGGTGAATAGGCGGTTTAAAATCTTTTACGTATTTGGTTATATCCTAATGCGGAAATAAACTAAGCGGATACTTTTCAAGCACAAATCCTAAATATACTAGGCTCACTAAGTGCACCAACAACTTAGAATAAACAAGATGAGAACAACGAGGATATGAGTAAGCAAAAGTAAGTCACACAAACTTACTCAATGTATATCACGAGATATGGGAATGAATAATACACACAACCACAAGTAAGCAATACAAGCTTACACAAATTGTATCACAATATATGGAATTGAATGATACAAGAAAACTCAAATAAGCACTACAAGCTTACACAAGTTATGTCACAAGATATGGAAATGAATGTTACAAGCTAGCAATTCACACTAAGCACAAGATAGGACAATAGTAGGAAGTATGAATTGCAGACTATAAAGTGTTGGCCTAAATAATCTCTATGATATGGTAACCAACACAATATAATGAGGACAACAAGGATACTAACAAGCACAAGTAAGTTACACAAACTTACTTGAGCAATATCACAATATATGGGAGTGTATGACACAAGTTAGCAATTCACACTAATCACAAGATATATCAATAGTAGCAAGTATGAATTGCGAATATAAAGTGTAGGCCTAAATAATCTCTTCAAGGGAATGGCCAACACAATATAATGAGGACAACAAGATATAGTGAATGCACGGTCAAGTGACCAAAGTAAACCACAAGTAAGGAGTTAGGGTTAGGGATAACCAAAGTCACAGAGACGAGGATGTATCCCGATGTTCACTTCCTTGGAGGGAAGCTAGTCACCGTTAGAGAGGTGGATGTTACCACGAAGGCACACCAACGCCACGAAGGCTCACCCTATTCTCCTTGAGATATCACCACGAAGGCGATTCCCAACCACTAGTGGTAGACCTTGAGGCGGCCTCCAAACCTTCATAAACTTTTCGGGCGACAAATCACAAGTTGATTCCTCACCGAAGCACTCCTACCGCCTAGGAGTCTCCAACCTCCAAGAGTAACAAGAACAAAGGGGAAATGCTCAAGACTTGCTCAAATCACGAATTCCTTTGGTCAAGAGAGGGAGAGGGAATGGATCTATCACTTGATTGGAAAATCTCTCAAGAACTCTCACGAATCCTTCCGGGATCTAGGATTTGGTGTGGAAGAGTGAGAGGGAGCCACTTAGATGTTCTAGGGTTTTATTTGGTGGAGTGGTCAACCCTCTACCGGATTGGTAGAGGGGTATATATAGAAGGCCTAGAAAACTAGCCGTTTGTGAGTAAGTGACAGCGCCGGGCCGGACATCTGGGCACGGGCCGGACATCCGGCGGCTGAGAA
The DNA here is from genome assembly GCA_039707655.1 of Elymus sibiricus. Taxonomy (NCBI): domain Eukaryota; kingdom Viridiplantae; phylum Streptophyta; class Magnoliopsida; order Poales; family Poaceae; genus Elymus; species Elymus sibiricus. Next base: position 109,881,609 of record CM077668.1, on the reverse strand, counting down.
ATGCACACAAACGCATGTGACAAACAGAGGCCAGAGTACAGGGCCCGGACATCTGGCCAAGGCCCGGACATCTGGCCAAAGTTGGGGCCCCGAACATCCGGCCAAGTGCCGGACATCCGGCGGACACAACCAGCATTTCAACACGGTTTCTGGACATCTATGGCCGGATTTCCGGGCCAAGTCCCGGATATCCGGCCAACACAAAAACTGCAGGCACCCCAATAGTAAAAATGCATAACTTTCTCATCCGGACTCCGATTTTGATGATCTTGGGCTTGTTTTGAAGCTAGTGAAAAACCCCAGGTCCTCACATAGAGAACCACCCAAGATCAACCAAAATGGAGGATGCAAATTATGCAAAGCTTTTATCATGTATTTGGGTAACCTATTTGGCTTTGGATTTTCTTTGATAGATGTATAGGCATATTGTATTTGTTCTGGATAGGAGTGAAATATGCCTATGTTGGAATATGATGTGAGGAAGTAGAAATAGAAGATGTTGACTTGAGAAAATCTATCACTAACCCCTTTCATCCCCTCTTAATAGTGCGGGATCCCTATAACTCAAGAATCATAAAAGAACTATACTAGATAGCTTCCGGAAACTCATTCTTGAGCATATATCCTTTTCGATGGTCATCGATCCTCACAACTAAAGCCAAAGGAACTAATACCTTTGACTAAAGCATTCCATTTGAGCTTGGTGTTGACGTTTATGCTTGGCTCAAGTCAGAACGATGATCTTGATCATTACACTTGGTGAAGACTTCAAATAGCTCCCCCATAAGCCATGTGGGGAGCATTGCATTGTATTCATCTTCATACGTTCGTCATGTGATCATTCACAAGCTTCAAGCATGTAATCCTTCAGGATGGCTATCTTGAACTTGCCCTTGTCAACCATGATCATCAACTCTTGATGTCATCCTCTCATGGGCACTTGAAATCTTTCTCTTGATGTAAGTCCATGAGAATCACCTAACCCTCATAGATATAGAAAACACATAGAATGCGTTAGTACACAAAGCGCAATTGATAAATTCTTACCATACCACAAGATCCCATGTGGTACATGATTTGCGCTTGTGTGTTGACCATCTTTGAATTCAATCTTCGATCTTCATCTTGGTCAACAATTATCTTTGCTCCATGAATAATCTTGATGCACAACTATATGTATATGGCATTCATTCCGAATCCATTCAATCTCCTTCTTGCATCACCCATGGAACAAACCTTTCTATATAACTTGATGTCATTGTTTCTTCATAGGAATTGTCATTCATTATCAAGTCTCAATGCATATATTTATGTTGATAGAATTCATCCATCAATTCATCCAGTATTCTTCATGCATTGCAAATGGAACTTTCCTTCAAATGTATATCTCAATGCAAACGTTAGTCCATTAGGATTGTCATTTAATTACCAAAACCATACATGGGGACTACATGTACTTTCAATCTCCCCCATTTTGGTAATTGATGACAATCTCAACAAGAGGGTTTATATAATGAATTTTTAAACAAGCATGCAATTTATCCGAAGATAAATTGAATACTTGGGGTGATTTTGATAGCATCAAGTATTACAAAGAAACTTGATGTTATCAAAACCGGTTGTACTAACATCAAAATACTACACAAGTATTTGATGTTAGTAGGACCATAATCTATAGAGCAAGCTCCCCCATAATATATGCATATGTGGATGAACTTTGAATTTCATTGCATAGATATAAACTAGGTGGAGTTTCCTCTATATACTCATTCATGCAACAAGCACATATAACTAGGATAGATATGCATGAATGACAACAAGAACTTCAAAAGATATTTATCTTAAACCCTCTAAACTTCTCCCCCATTGGCAACAAATGCCAAAATGGAAGACAAAACATCTAGAAGACCAATATAGTATGAGTTCCTCCTTGATGTGTGCATATCACAAAATGGGAGTGAAAACAAATGCACATATTCAATGATGAACATTTGGAGGAGCTCGGAAACTATAGAATGCAACCAGATACGAAGATATGAAAAAAAAGCATTAGACATGTGAGGAAAACATCCAGAAGATCCAAAGAACATATTTTGGACAAGATATAATAGGAATATCCAATGTGATCATCATGTCAAGCATGGGTCCAAAATACATTCAAAACACATGGGTATGCAAGATTGTATGCAAAACATACAAGCACTCATGACACAACCTCTTACCGAAGCCACTATACGAATAAAAGGAACACACAAAGTGGCCGGCAAGGAATAAATGATATCAAGGAGAGATATGGAATTTCTTATGTATAAAAATTTCTAAGTGGCCAAAAATAATCATGATATGTATCCACAAAGAAACCCGTATACACAAAAAGGTTGTAATTGATAAGAACATGATATCCACAGGTGAATCCACTATTATACAACTTTGAGCCTAGCATAAGAGCAAGGCACATGGCACAAAGCACATGGCACAAATTGATCTCATTTGCATAACACAAAGTGAAGCAAGCAATCAAAAAATCCGACGAGCCAAAAGGATAAAAGAATATTATGATTTGGGAAAAGGAGTGTTCTAAGGAAAATAGAGAAGCTCCCCATGATTTGTGCACTATTTAGAATTTTTGTATTTGGATACAAGTGCACAAAATAGGATCATCACTCCCCCAAAATCAATAGGAACACAAAACAATTGCAAGCAAGCATAGATAAGAAAAGAAGCCTAGCATTTGCAACAAACATATGGTTGAGCAACATGTAAATGAGGCAACCTAAGAATAGGCACAACCAAAATGATGTGTGTGAGTCACGTCAAAGCACTTGAGAAGACTAATATAAGGATGAGAATTAAGCATCAACATAGTCTTGAGTAAATGAGATACAAGGTGCAAGACATGTCCTTCCCACACACACGAAGTTAAGCAGGTCACACACACATCAAGCAAATGGGTTCACAAGCTCACTAATATGCAAATTTAAAAATCAAAGCTTGTGACAACCCATGGTGAAGATAGGAAATAATAGTCTTGTCAAGACAAGCACGAGGACAACAATCTTCACCAAACATGAGTGCACTAAGATGCAAAGGGGTAAGACACGCACTCATAAGACAAATGCTTCCACGGAGCCACCAAAGATATAAAAAGAGGATGAAACGGTGGACATGAAAGAATAGGGATATCAACTAGAGATGTAACTACTCTCACGTGTATAAGATTCTAGGTAGATGACAATCATGATGATATATATCCACAAAGAAGAATGTATACATGACATAGTTACAAAAGGAAAGAATAAGATATCCAAACGGGAGTCATAAAATATACCAATGAGATCTTTGCTTGAAAGTATAGCACATGGCTTAATATTATCTTATTGAATATTAATGAACTCCAAACACACAACCATCAAAGACATCACAACTAGCAACAAGAGATCATTATTGGGATGCTTTGAGAATGGAAACACGTATCACAAGAACGAGTCAAGAAATTCATGCCATGATGCAACCTACACAAGGTTGAATGCAAGAAATGTATGCATGAAGTAAATACTTGTTACCGAGAAAGCATTGGCATGAAGTAGCAGATCAATGAGTCACCCAAACTTGGCTCTAATTCCCTCATGGTGACACCACCTTCTTCATGCATAAGCCAAGCACACAATGCTTCTTCAATGTACCTAAATCACTTTTAAGTACAATATGGTCCTCAAACTTATTGGGTCCAAAGTAGTTAGCACAACTACAATACAAAGTGCAAACTCCACTTAACTATGTGCATATAGATATGACTTTGAATATCGTTCACATATTAACCATTAAGGACATGATGGAGTTGCCCTTATATATTGGATCATTTAAGCAAGGCATAAAGATATACATATATTAACATGCATGAACAAGCCAATCAAGATCCAAGGAGATACAACTTGGACAAAAGATCACATACATCATGAATACTTCCAATATCATCACTAGTCATTCATATTGTCCAAAATGAATCAAAGTGACAAATCAACATATGATAGCACACAAAGTTCAACATATGAACTAAGTAAAACCAATGAGCATATAAGATATGCATTGCACACATACTCATAGGAATATCTCACTCAAGTAGATATAGGACACTATAAACAATGAGATAACAAACTCCCATAACTCCATACAAACCAATAAGATGAACTCGAACAAAATGGTATTTCAAGTTATCATTCGGTGTAGAAACCAAATAAGTACATGATCATCTATACTAACACAAGTATAACTTGAGAGTTTAGAAATAAACACAATGCTTGGATAGCATATTATTAACATTCCAATTAGATAGATCATCATGCAAAGCAACAATTGGAATGGCTTTAATCAAACGATTTTCCAAATATGATTTTTAAGATAACCATGGGCAAAACCGCACAAGAATACCATACTCAAACAAAGCATTGCATGCCACAGAGATATAAGATAATCTCAAATATAAATTCTAAGTGTCAAACCTCTATTGTTAATGTTCACACGAGAAGTGATATGCACAAAGTATATCACTCCCCCATAATGTGATAATCCATGTTTTATTCATAGGAGGCAAATGAAATCCAATTAGAAAAAAAAAGTTTAATGAATAGTTATTTGAATTTCACATGAGTGTGACATACCACATAGTAACTAGATAATCTCATAGTAATCATACTAGGTGGTATCATGCATATTTACACATTCTAGGTTTGTGATGTGCATATAGCATATCACTCCCCCATAATGTGATGATTCATTAATATCTTAAAAGAGCCAAATAAGATTCACTGATAATCAATAAAGGCTCGAACCAAAGCACACAAGTATATGAAGTGTACTGCAACCTAATCATGCTAGATAACACATATCAAGCATACTCTAGGAAGCACATCATATACAATCACATGTAAGATACAAAACCTAAACATGCAAGGGGCTAGTAACTTTCAATGTAGACAGAATAAATATAAGTTACCACCATGAGAGTCATTGGAATGAAAAATATGATGATAATTCACTTGACTTGGTTTGAACCATAATGAATGGTGAGAATCATTTTTCTTCATGAACTAGCCAAGTTTCCAATGCCCTCCACACACCTATTGATCACGTTTGAGCTTGATGGTCCCCAACCAAGTTGGGTCCTAAGAAGTTAGTCACAATAGGTTTGGCAACCCAAATGGTCTTATCTACTTTCAAACCACTTTGGGCACCAACAAACTTGGCAAACACATTGCCATAAATATCCTTCCTTAGCGAATAATGATTATTGACCATAAGAGGCTTAGAGATGTTACCGTTGGGACATGATGAAGATATGTGTCCCTTCTCACGACAAACATAGCAACATGTGCTCCCCTTTCTCTTCTTCTTTACTTTCTCAACTTGGGGAGCAATAACATGGTTCATCATGGATAGTGGCCGTTCTTTAACTTGAGATTGAGCTTGAGGCCGCTTCCCATGTAGCTTCTCTTTATAAGCCCTTTTCTTCAATGGACAAGATCTCACATGATGTCCAATCTTTTTGCACTTAAAGCAAGAAATGTTGGACTCATTCTTGGCTTGGTCTTGTCCCCTTTTCTTGTTCTTGGACTTCTTCTTGTTGGAGTGAAAACTATGTCCATCATCGCACTTTTTCAAGTCTTTCTTCAAACTAGTGACTTGGGCCTTGAGCTCATTAATTTCCTCTACATGGTTAGTTTTAACACTAGAAACAAGAGGATTAGTGGAAGTAGAAACTTCATGGTTAGAGCAACAAGACAAGGTGAGCAATTCATCATGAGATGTACCAATATCATGTAGAGAGGAATTGCAAGGACTAGCACATGGCAATAAGGTATTTCGAGTAGAAGATGTGCTAATATCCACATGAGACTCACACGATTTTACCTTGGTGACCATAGCCTCATGAGCTAACTTTAGCCCATCATGGGAGATTAGAAGATCCTCATAAGTGCCTGAGAGCTTTTCATGACTTTCTTCCAACTTCCCATAATTGCTAGTTAGCAAATCAAGTTGAGTCCTTAGCTCAACATTCTCCTTCAAAATTGATGCTTCACATGAAATCGAGTTAGTAGCACAAGCATCATTATCAATATGAGAGGAGCAAGTAGCAATTAGAGACTTCTCATGAGTTGATTGAAGCTCCTCATGAGACTTAGAGAGTTTGATGAGCTCTCCCTTGACATCATTGCATTCAAGGAGAAGGAGCTCAAAATCCTCTTTAAGTTTACCATGAGTAATTTCAATTTCTCCTTTTGAAGATCTTAAGTCTCTAAACGTTTGATGAGCCTTAGCAAGTTCATGTTCAAGTTGTTCACTTTTAGCTTGCTCGTTAAGAAATAAATCATTACGTTTTTCAAAGCAAGCAAGAACATCTTGGAACCTCTTATAAGTGTTATTTTTAGCTCTATGAAGAGTTTTCCCAATCTCATAGAGATTTTGAGTCAAGTCATCATCATCATCATCATCCTCATTACAACTATCATCATTATCACTAAGAGAAGATGCCATGAGGCACATGTGAACAAAGGGGGTTGATGATGATCCTTTTGGAGAAGAGGGTTCTTCATCAATCAAGTGTGCCTCATCCTCCTTGATTTCCTCTACATGGTTAGTCATACAACAACTAGAGGAAACCAAGGCATTTCGATCATGGCAACACGGGAGAGCAAGCATATCATCACAGACATTTGTCAAGGAATTCTTAGGTGATATGCATGGACTATCAACACAATAATTTATACTATTTGTGGTGCTAGATATGCTCAAGTCCATAGAAGATACATCACTAGTATCTACATAAGCAAGATCATCAATGATGAGTTTAAAACCATCATCACAAGATATTTCTTCACTCACCATGTCATTACCTTGTGGTATGCCACATGTTGGTGAAGTGGAAGATGTTGAAGTATGCAAGTAATCGGAGGTGGAAGCAGTAGAGAGCTCTTCATGATTTAAAAATGTGGAGAACTCCTCCATTAACTCCCCGAAAATAATATTGTCTTCATCAAGATTGGACCCACCATATATATCTTCGAGTTTGGTCCAAGCCTCATGAGCTGACTTGCAAGTCGAGATTTCCTTAAAAACTTCAACGGTTATAGTTTGATGAATGGCAAGAGAAGTATCACAATCAAGATACATATCCTCAAAAGATGGAGAAGGACCATCCTTTGCACTAGAAATTCCTACAAGAACAATTCGCAAAGCATTTGGACCCATGGCCCGAAAGCGACAAAGCATGCGAATTCTCCACAAGTGATAATTTGTGCCATCAAAACCAAAGGTGTCATTGTGCACTAAATCACTAGTCGACATCGATACTCTCTAGGCGGTAAAGCCTAATAAGGAGAGACCTAGCTCTAATACCAATTGAAAGGATCACGATGTCGCCTAGAGGGGGGGGGGTGAATAGGCGTTTTAAAATCTTTTACGGATTTGGTTATATCCTAATGCGGAAATAAACTAAGCGGATACTTTTCAAGCACAAATCCTAAATATACTAGGCTCACTAAGTGCACCAACAACTTAGGATAAACAAGATGAGAACAACGAGGATATGAGTAAGCACAAGTAATTCACACAAACTTACTCAATGTATATCACGAGATATGGGAATGAATAATACACACAACCACAAGTAAGCAATACAAGCTTACACAAATTGTATCACAATATATGGAATTGAATGATACAAGAAAACTCAAGTAAGCACTACAAGCTTACACAAGTTATGTCACAAGATATGGAAAGGAATGTTACAAGCTAGCAATTCACACTAAGCACAAGATAGGACAATAGTAGGAAGTATGGATTGCAGACTATAAAGTGTTGGCCTAAATAATCTCTATGATATGGTAACCAACACAATATAATGAGGACAACAAGGATACTAACAAGCACAAGTAAGTTACACAAACTTACTTGAGCAATATCACAATATATGGGAGTGTATGACACAAGTTAGCAATTCACACTAATCACAAGATATATCAATAGTAGCAAGTATGAATTGCGAATATAAAGTGTAGGCCTAAATAATCTCTTCAAGGGAATGGCCAACACAATATAATGAGGACAACAAGATATAGTGAATGCACGGTCAAGTGACCAGAGTAAACCACAAATAAGGAGTTAGGGTTAGGGATAACCAAAGTCACGGAGACGAGGATGTATCCCGATGTTCACTTCCTTGGAGGGAAGCTAGTCACCGTTAGAGAGGTGGATGTTACCACGAAGGCACACCAATGCCACGAAGGCTCACCCTATTCTCCTTGAGATATCACCACGAAGGCGATTCCCAACCACTAGTGGTAGACCTTGAGGCGGCCTCCAAACCTTCACAAACTTTCCGGGGGACAAATCACAAGTTGATTCCTCACCGAAGCACTCCTACCGCCTAGGAGTCTCCAACCTCCAAGAGTAACAAGAACAAAGGGGAAATGCTCAAGACTTGCTCAAATCACGAATTCCTTTGGTCAAGAGAGGGAGAGGGAATGGATCTATCACTTGATTGGAAAATCTCTCAAGAACTCTCACGAATCCTTCCGGGATCTAGGATTTGGTGTGGAAGAGTGAGAGGGAGCCACTTAAATGTTCTAGGGTTCTATTTGGTGGAGTGGTCAACCCTCTACCGGATTGGTAGAGGGGTATATATAGAAGGCCTAGAAAACTAGCCGTTTGTGAGTAAGTGACAGCGCCAGGCCGGACATCTGGGCACGGGCCGGACATCCGGCGGCTGAGAAATGCACACACATGCATGTGAAAAACAGAGGCCAGAGTACAGGGCCCGGACATTTGGCCAAGGCCCGGACATCTGGCCAAAGTTGGGGCCCCGGACATCCGGCCAAGTGCCGGACATCCGGCGGACACAACCAGCATTTCAACACGGTTTCTGGACATCTACGGCCGGATTTCCGGGCCAAGTCCCGGATATCCGGCCAACACAAAAACTGCAGGCGCCCCAATAGTAAAACATGCATAACTTTCTCATCCGGACTCCGATTTTGATGATCTCGGGCTCGTTTTGAAGCTAGTGAAAAACCCCAGGTCCTCACATGGAGAACCACCCAAGATCAACCAAAATGGAGGATGCAAATTATGCAAAGATTTTATCATGTATTTGGGTAACCTATTTGGCTTTGGATTTCTTTGATAGATGTATAGGCATACTGTATTTGTACTGGATATGAGTGAAATATGACTATGTTGGAATATGATGTGAGGAAGTAGAAATAGAAGATGTTGACTTGAGCAAATCTATCACTAACCCCTTTGATCCCCTCTTAATAGTGCGGGATCCCTATAACTCAAGAATCATAAAAGAACTATACTAGATAGCTTCCGGAAACTCATTCTTGAGCATATATCCTTTTCGATGGTCATCGATCCTCACAACTAAAGCCAAAGGAACTAATACCTTTGACTAAAGCATTCCATTTGAGCTTGGTGTTGACGTTTATGCTTGGCTCAAGTCAGAACGATGATCTTGATCATTACACTTGGTGAAGACTTCAAATAGCTCCCCCATAAGCCATGTGGGGAGCATTGCATTGTATTCATCTTCATACGTTCGTCATGTGATCATCCACAAGCTTCAAGCATGTAATCCTTCAGGATGGCTATCTTGAACTTGCCCTTGTCAACCATGATCATCAACTCTTGATGTCATCCTCTCATGGGCACTTGAAATTTTTCTCTTGATGTAAGTCCATGAGAATCACCTAACCCTCATAGATATAGGAAACACATAGAATGCGTTAGTACACAAAGCGCAATTGATAAATTCTTACCATACCACAAGATCCCATGTGGTACATGATTTGCGCTTGTGTGTTGACCATCTTTGAATTCAATCTTCGATCTTCATCTTGGTCAACAATTATCTTTGCTCCATGAATAATCTTGAAGCACAACTATATGTATATGGCATTCATTCCGAATCCATTCAATCTCCTTCTTGCATCACCCATGGAACAAACCTTTCTATATAACTTGATGTCATTGTTTCTTCATAGGAATTGTCATTCATTATCAAGTCTCAATGCATATATTTATGTTGATGGAATTCATCCATCAATTCATCCAGTATTCTTCATGCATTGCAAATGGAACTTTCCTTCAAATGTATATCTCAATGCAAACGTTAGTCCATTAGGGTTGTCATTTAATTACCAAAACCATACATGGGGACTACATGTACTTTCAACGCCCCCATCGCTTTTGATGCCGAAGACCACCCAGATAGTGTTACCGGCATTGGTAGATTGCCATTGCTGGTGTCGCCAACAATCCGCAACATCAAGGTGACAAACATGTTGGTGGATGGCGGTGCTGGCTGATGAGTGATATTTTTACGCTCATTTCACCTTTGTTTAAACCGAGATATTTCGTTTAATAAGAGATATTCGCTCCGATATTATCACTAATGGCTAATAAGTGCAAGGGATTCCACAAATGCTCTCTTTGATGTGTTTCCACAGGAAATGGGCTAAAAAGGGAAGAAATCACGTGTGGAAATGGAATGAAAGGAGAATGGAGGAAGAAGCAATCTACAGGAGGCGTTTCTGTGAAGACAGAACAAAAGACGGCGTTCCATACGGGCGCAAGCGCCCATGAGCGCCCGTTTGGCATGAATTCCGAGATAGATCATTCACCTGAACAACTTTTATTTAAGGGACCTCGTCGAAATGTGAACAGAACATCGAGCAGAAGGACGAGCATAGGAGCCAGAACCTCTTCTTCATCCACAAACACTAGCCGCCGCCATCTCCATCACCATAGCCATCTCCACCACCACCATAGTGCTCTTCCATCCCATTCATACTTGTAATCGTGCATCGCACAAGGCATCCATTGGAAAACATATTGCAATCAATCTCAAGATGTGTTCTTCAATGTTTTCTTCCCGCGATTTGATCTCCATGTGTGAGTAGTTCGGTAAGGTATGGGTTGAGGCATAAGCCTTGCAACCCGAGGTATTTGTTGAGGGGATCAATGGAAGACTTTGATATAACGTCCCGTATGTGTGAAATAAAATTGTTTCGTGAAGATGTCTCTTGTCTTGTCCACAAGCTTCATCCTTGCAGGTACCCAGGATCATGGAGATCGAGCACCGGTGAGGCTAGGAGCAAGGAGACCGTGAAGTGTTATACCGAACACCGGTGATAGTAAGGTTCAGTAGGGTAACATGGATCATATCCATGGGGAGAAATGAGGTGTAATCATTAAACGCCCAAAGCTCTTGTCTGATTTCATTATTTTAATTATCGAGGTAACCCCGCGTGACGGATAGGGCATGCGGTAGGACAACTGATTCTTGATGCAGGACTCGTGCCGGTCAAGATGTTATTTGGACACATCCCCCACTTTGATTCGTAACAAGCACATCTCAATGGGTGACTTCCAGCGCTCAAACTAGTATCTTATTTGATCCCAGCGCAAATACAAGGTTGTAAGCATAAGACCTTGATGTCTACTACGCAACTTTATTCTTGTAGACTCTGTTGGGCCTCCAAGCGCAGAGTTTTGTAGGACAGTAGCAGATTTCCCTCAAGTGGATGACCTAAGGTTTATCAATCCGTGGGAGGCGTAGGATGAAGATAGTCTCTCTCAAACAACCCCACAATCAAATACAAAGAATCTCTTGTGTCCCCAACACACCCAATACAATGGTAAATTGTATAGGTGCACTAGTTCGGCGAAGAGATGGTGATACAAGTGTAGTATGGATAGTAGAAATAGGTTTTTTATAATCTGAAATAATAAAAACAGCAAGGTAGCAAGTAACAAAAGTGAGCACAAACGGTATTGCAATGCTTGAAAACAAGGCCTAGGGTTCATACTTTCACTAGTGCCATCTCTCAACAATGCTAACATAATTGAATCATATAACAATCCCTCAACGTGCGATAAAGAATCACTCCAAAGTTCTTATCTAGCTGAGAACATAAGAAGAAATTGTTGTAGGGTACGAAACCACCTCAAAGTTATCCTTTCCGATCAATCTATTGAGCCATCCCTATAAGTGTCACAAACAGCCCTAGAGTTCATACTAAAATAACACCATATGATACACATCAACCAACTCTAATGTCACCTAGATACTCCAATGTCACCACAAGTATCCCGTGAGTTGATTATTCGATATGCATCAAACAACTTCAGATTCATAATATTCAATCCACACAAAGAACTTCAAAGAGTACCCCAAGGTTTCTATCGGAGAAAAGAAGATGAAAACGTGCAACCAACCCCTATGCCTAGATTACCCCAAGGTCACGGGAATCCACGAGTTGATCACCAAAACATACATCAAGTGACTCAATAGAATACCCCATTGTCACCATGGGTATCCACATGCAAGACATACATCAAGTGCTCTCAAATCCAAAGTATTCAACCCGACAATAACTAAACCTCAAAGGGAAAGACTCAATTCATCACAAGAAGATAGAGAGGGAAGAAACACCATATGATCCAACTATATTAACAAAGCTCGCGGTATATCAAGATCGTGCCAAATAAAGAACACAAGAGAGAGAGATCAAACACATAGCTACTGGTACATACCCTCAGCCCCGAGGGTGAACTACTCCCTCCTCATCATGGAGACCGTCGGGATGATGAAGATGGCCTCCGGTGATGATTCCCCCCTCCGGCAGGATGCCGGAACAGGGCTCCGGATGAGATCGCTTCGGAACAGAGGCTTGCGGCGGCGGCGTGGGAGTTCTAGGTTTCTTTTCGGGGTTTCTGGTATTTATAGGAATTTTCAGCGTTGGAATTACGCCAGGGGGTCCACGAGGAAGCAACAAGCTCGGGGGGCGCGCCTTGGGGGGGGGGGGCGCCCCCCAGGCTTGTCGTGCCCTCGTGGCTCTTCTGGCCCTTCTACGAAGCTTCGGGGATCTCTTTTTGTCCATAAAAAATCACCGTAAATTTTGGGCCCAATCCAAGAACTTTTATTTTGCACAAAAAACAACACCACGGTAGTTCTGCTGAAAACAACGTTAGTCCGGGTTAGTTCTAATAAAATCATACTAAAACCATATTAAATTGTTGTAAACATGGCATGAATACTTCATAAATTGTAGATACGTTGGAGACGTATCAGCATCCCCAAGCTTAATTCCTGCTCGTCCTCGAGTAGGTAAATGATAAAAGAAATAATTTATGAAGTGTGAATGATAGCATAGTGCATAAGTTTGATCAATGATAATTCCAATCACTCTTTCTAGCATCATTATATATCTTAAACAGTAGCTCATCTCATAAAACTTCTCATGATCAAGTAGCAAGCTATTAACATGCTAAAGTATAGACCATAAACTTTCTTGAAAACTAACAAACTATGTTTTCAGTCATCAAACAATTGCAATTCATCTTATTTTCAGGAAGGGTCTATGTAAGAGCTTTGATTTAGCAAATTCCACATACTCAACCATCATATAGTCTTCCATGATTGCTGACACTCAAAGCATATTTTTAGAACAAACCGTTTCAGTCAAACACATAGGAAGATAGGGGCTTAATGTTTTGCCTCCCAACTTATTTATCTCATGGATAATGTCAACAATAATAACTCATGATCACCTATATTCAACTGGATATATGTGCCTGGATCTTTCCCCACCACATGATGCTTGCCAAGAGAGAAAGTAAAAACGGAATAGAGAAGAACACTATTGACTCTTGCATAAAAGTAAATACATAAAGTAAAAGATAGGTCCTTCGCAGAGGGAAGCAGAGGTTGTCATGCGCTTTTTATTTTTGGATGTTGAAACTCTTAATGTAAAGGAACGTCATTTTATATTGCCCCTTGTGATAGCAACCTTTATTATGCAGTCTGTCACTTTTATTTCTTCACCATCACAAGATCGTACAAAGCGTATTTTCCCTTACAATAAAAGTTGGGTCTTTTACATTTCAACCCTTAACTCGAACCCACTACTCAGATTTACCCCTAATTTCAAAGTGTGCTCAAATTTGCCCCTCTGTTGTTATGTGGTATTATAGAAATACCCCTAAACGATGTTTTTGTGAGGTCTTCTCTACTTTATAAGCTTCGCAACGTCCCTCTATAGCTGCTAGTGCTTTCTGTTCTTTTGTAGCATCCCTAACAATATTTATTTTCCCTGAAAACATAAACACCCAAAAACAGGAACTGTCATCCATGGAGATGCTCGGGAATGCTACAAAAGAACGGAAAGCACTAGCAACTACAGAGGGACGTTACGAAGCTTATAAAGTAGAGAAGACCCGATAAAAACATCGTTTAAGGGAATTTATATAATACCACATAACAGCAGAGGGGCAAATTTGAGCACACTTTGAAATTAGGGGTAAATCTGAGTAGTGGGTTCGAGTTAAGGGCTGAAATGTAAAAGACCCATAAAAGTTCATACATATTTAGAGGCAATTTTTATTGCTTTATGCACCGATGACAACTTACTTGAAGGATCTTATTCAATCCATAGGTAGATATAGTGGACTCTCATGACAAGAAACTGGGTTCAAGGGTTTTGGATGCACAAGTAGTATCTCTACTTAGTGCGGATTTTTGGCTAGCAAAGGATAGGGGGCAATCACCACATGTTAGAGGATCCAAGAACACATAACTTCTATGTGAATATAAACAAACATAACCCATTACGTTGTCTTCCTTGTTCAACATCAACTACTTGATCAAGGTTGAAAATAATTAATGGGGGATCACAATCATAGAAGATGTCCAAGATAGTATATTTATATGTGAAATCTCTCTTCCTTCAATATTCTTTCATGAATTGTTCAAGTGACCAATTCTATGTTTGCTAACTTTCAACAAATTTTACCACTTATACTTCTTATATGTGAAGTCATTACTCCCCATGGGACAAGCATATGAAGCATATATAATTTGATATTCAATTCATTCAAACATTTACTCTTAGGATATAAGTGAAGCACGAGAGTAAAGACAAACCACTCCAAAAGATAAACGTGAAGATCAATGAGTAGTCAAACAATTAAGTGGCTATGTGAAGACTCTCTCTCAATAAAACTTTCAGATCTAATGATTTTATTAAAACAGCAAACAAAATGAAAATAAAAGGACACTCCAAGAATAGCACATATCATGTGAACAAGTAAAAACTTAGGCTAACCGGTAGGTGTTGATGAAGAAAGGTGGGATGCCTACCGGGGCATCCCCAAGCTTAGTTGTTTGAGACTTCTTGGAATGTTATCTTGGGGTGCCTTGGGCATCCCCAAGCTTGAGCTCTTGTGTCTCCTTAATTCCTCTCATATCATGGCTTTTCCTAATTCTTAAAAACTTCATCCACACAAAACTCAACAAGAACTCGTGAGATAAGTTAGTATAAATCAACTCAAAACCTTAACATTCTCTACTGTAACAAATCACTAAAATTATAATTAAACATTGCATACTAAATGCCTCTGCATATTTAATACTCCTATCCACAAATAGAAACATTAAACAAGCAAGCATATGCAAACAATGCAACTATAACAACAATCTGCCAAAACAGAACAATCTGTGAAGGAGGAATAAAAATTCATACTTCCCTAACTCCAAAAATTCTGAAACATTACCACGTGATAGAGAACTCATGCATGCTTAGTGTGTAAAAATTTCAGATTTTTATCATGTTCTGACAATTCACATAAATTCAGGACATAACAGAAAACTTTCTGTTTTCAAACAGCAATACATAAACTTGCAAACTAAGCATGGTAAAGGCTATACTTGGTATTTTATTGAACTAAAAGATACAAAACATGATTATTGATAACAGCAAGCAAATTTTAACAAAAGAAAATGATGCTCCAAGCAAAACACATATTATGTGATGAATAAAAATATAGCTCCAAGTGAGGTATACCGATAGTGTTGAAGACGAAAAAGGGGATGTCTTCCGGGGCATTCCCAAGCTTAGACGCTTGAGTCTTCCTTGAATACTACCTTGGGGTGCCTTGGGCATCCCCAAGCTTAGGGTCTTGCCGCTCCTTATTCTCCTCATATCGATATCTCACCCAAAACTTGAAAACTTCAATCACACAAAACTTAACGGAACTTGTGAGATAGGTTAGTATGAAAATAAATCATTCACTTTGGTACTGTCAAGACAAGATTCATAATTGTTATCACATAATACCTACTGTATTCTATCATTTCCACAATTTATATTACTCAATATAAGCTATGGAAACACTAAAACAAGCAAACTATGCACCGAAAACAGAATTTGTCAAAAACAGGACAACATGTAGTGAACTAATTAAAGAACATACTTCTGTACCTCCAAATTTTTTGAAAAATTAGGACAACGTAAACAATTTGCAACCTAATACTGTGTAAAAATTTCAGTATTTTATCATGCTCCAGTACAGAACAGAAATTCCAGCACTGGACGCAAAAGTTTCTGTTTTTGCACAGAATCAAATCAACAAGTATCCACACTATCCCAAAGGCTTTACTTGGCACATTATTGAAACAAAACATATAAAACATGATTACTACAGTGGCTTAATCATGTGGACACGCAAAAACAGTAGGTATACATGTTGGGTTGTCTCTCGACAGGCGCTTTTCTTTAATGCCTTTTAGCTAGGCATGATGATTTCAATGATGCTCACATAAAAGTAAAGAATTGAAAAATAACGGGAGCATCATGAAGCATATGACTAGCACATTTAAGACTAACCCACTTACTATGCATAGGGATTTTGTGAGCAAACAATTTATGGGAGCAAGAATCAACTAGCATAGGAAGGCAAAACAAGCATGACTTCAAAACTTTCAACATAAAGAGAGGAAACTTGATGTTATTGAAATATATATAAGCATATCTCCCTCTCTCGTAATAATTTTCAGTAGCATCATGAATGAATTCAACAATATAGCTATCACATAAAGCATTCTTTTCATGACCTACAAGCATAGGATTTTGATTACCCTCCACATAAGCAAATTTCTTCTCATCAATAACAGTGGGAGTGTAACACCCCCTTGTAATGTACTACAGTGATCAATCATGATCAATGCCAAGTCAGCATCCTTTGCAAAGCACCAGTGCCACTTGTCTTAGAATTCAAACTCAAAATTCAATTTGAATTGCAAGTCAGATAATTACATTTTCAAATATGCAAACAAAATAGTTCATAATGTTGCAAATAATCCCCTAGCAATTATAAAAATAAAATCAACATTATTTGGAATTCAAAATTTACTCTAACATCCAAAAACAATACCCAAAACAACATCATTAATCAATTACTATTTAAATAAAATTCAAATGAATTCATTTAAATCCCAAACTCATTGTGGCAGTGCAGAATATTGCATAGTATTTAATTTGGCAAGTTTCACATTTTTCTAAACTCATTTGCTGTCAAAAGAAAATGCAAAACAGAAAAGAAATAAACAAACGGGAAAAAAGGGCCTAAGCTACTGTGCCTACGGGCTTAAGTTGCTACAGTGCCGGCCCAGCCCGCCTAGCCGCTTTCTCCCTCCTCCCGCCTCTCTCTCTCCTCGGTGTCGTCCGCTGCAGCGCGCACGCGGCCGCAGCCGGGGCCCCCTCCTCGCCGCTCGACAGCGCGGCCCTGCCGCTCATCGTGGGTGGTTAAGGGCTACGCCCCGCACCCCCTGACCTCTCTGGTCTCTCTCCTGCCCTCTCCATCGCCTCTCCTTTCCCCCCCGAGCGCCGCCATGGCCTCCTCTCCGTAAACCTCGCGGCCACCGGCGTCCGTTCGTCGCCGCGACCTGTCCAGGAGCAGCGGAGGCGTCTGCTACGTCGTCTACGTCTAACCATCTGCAGCGGATCGTCGCCGAGCCGTCGTTCTCATCGATCTTCCCCGACTGGATCGCCATGGCCGCAGCTCGATCTGCTCAACTCCGGTGCTCCTCCGAGCTCACTGGCCTGCCCTGTTGCCTCTCTGTGAGCCCCGCACCCTTACCCTCTCCCAGTTGCTCAATTCGTGGCCCTAGCTTGCCCCGCCGCCGCACCCGTGAGCTCCATGCCGCCGGCCGTGCCGTCACCATGACCAGAGCACCTGCACGACGCGTCCGAGCACGTCATTGTGCTCGGTGAGACCCCAGCAAGCGAAAACCCCCCTTAGCTCACTCTGCCGTGCACCGTAACCGCCGCCCCGACCAAGCCGTGGCTCCGGCCGCCGCCGCGAGCTCGCTTCCAGCGAGCTCGGGCCTCCCCGCGTCCGGCCGCTAGCGCCATTGGATGCGGCGTGCTTCGCCCATTCTCCTGGTGCCCCCGGCAGTTCAAATGGACATCGGGTTTGACCGCCGGCGTCCCGCCGCCGCCCCTGTAGGTCGTCGCCGGCGCGTGCTAGTTTAAACCAGTGGGCCCCGACCGTCAGCTGGGTAGATTAGGGTCTAACCCCTAATTAGTACTAACCCACTGACCCTAATAGCCACTGATAATGGGACCCACCGCAAATAAACCTTCAATTAGTACATGTGACGCTGACATGTGGGTCCCCTGTACTGTAGCGCTTAATTAACTCTAATTAAGTCCCTGTGCCACTGATAGTGGGGCCCCATCACTAATTAAACTAAATTAAATAGGCAAATTAACATTTGTGTCAATGACACCTGGGCCCCACCACCGCTGTTCACCCTTTGACCTGGTCAATGTTGACTGCTGACTCAGTAGTTGACTGGGCCCACATGTCAGTCTCTGTTGCATATTTCTGGTACTCTTCTGTGTACCCATAGCAATTAATATGTAAATGATTTTCGAATTAAATTAATTTCAGAAATTACAGAAAATGATTAAAACTTTGAAAAATCATATAAAATAAACCGTAACTCGGATGAAAATAATTTATATATGAAAAATGATCAGAAAAATATAACGAATCCGAATATGTCATCTGCATGCATGTTGTAACCCTCTGCATAGGAGAACCTGTAACTTTTGGCCTGTTTCTAGTAGATGAATAACCATGACTGAGGTAAATTAATTCCAAATAAATTCCTAAAACATCTAGAATGTTTGAAGATACAATATATCACCCCTGCATGTCATTTAGGCATGTCATGCATCTGTCTTGCATTGTGTGCTTTGTATTTACTGTTTCTTTCCCCCCTCTTCTTCTCCGGTAGACCCTGCGATCGCTGCCGGTGCCCCTGTGACCGACTACTTCGTTGAGGATTCATTTTCATTTGCCGAGCAACCAGGCAAGCAAACCCCCTTGATCATTCCTATATCACCTATTCCTTCTCCCCCGTGCTTGCATTAGAATTTGCTACCGTATTTAATTGCTCCTATTCTGATGCATAGTCTGATTTTGTAACTGCTGTTGATACCTTACCTGCTATCCTAAATGCTTAGTATAGGTTGGTTAGCGATCCATTAGTGGCCCCACACTCTTGTCCATGTTGCCAGGCTTTACTACCGGATGCTTCGATCAACGGGATCGATGTGCAGAGACCGAACACCGCACCGCACACCCCCTTAGTTGTATGACTCTGCAGAGCTACTATCGAGTGCCGAGGGTGATACCTCTGTCTCACTCCTGATGATACCTCTGTAGCGAAGCTAGTCGGTTGTGGCTTATCGAGGGTGATTCTGTTGGGGAACGTTGCATGGAAAACAAAAAATTTCTACGCACACGCAAGATCTATCCATGGAGATGCATAGCTACGAGTGGGGGAGTGTGTCTACGTACCCTCGTAGACCGTAAGCAGAAGCGTTAGAACAACGCGGTTGATGTCGTCGAACAACTTCACGATCCAACCGACCGAGCACCGAACGTACGGCACCTCCACGTTCAGCACACGTTCAGCTCGGTGACGTCCTCGACTTCTTGATCCAGCAAGACGGCGAGGTAGTGGATGAGTTCCGGCAGCACAACAGCGTGGTGACGGTGATGGTGATGCTATCTCCGCAGGGCTTCGCCCAAGCACTGCGAAAATATGACCGAGGGACGGAACTGTGGAGGGGGGCGCCGCACACGGCTAAGACAATGTTGTGTCTCCTTTGGGGCACCCCCTCTCCTCTATTTATATATGTGTAGGGGCTTGGAGTAGAAGGAATAGTGCCACGTGAACAGTAACCGTGAATAGTACACACGTGGACTTGGACTCCAAAGTCCAATCCTATTCCTACTAGGACTCTCCCTTTTTTTCTTCCCTAGCTGCGTGGGCTTTTGAGGACTTGGTGCACCTGGCCTAATAAGGCCAGGGCGCCTCCCCTTAGCCCATGCCAGCCCTTGGGACGTGGTGGACCCACTTGCGGACTTCCGGACTCCTCCGGAATCCTCCGGAACCTTCTGGAAGCTTCCGGGTACAATACCGAAAAAACTGCACCCTTTTCCGGAACCCAAAATATGACTTCCCATATATAAATATTTACCTCTCGACCATTCCGAGACTCCTCGTGACGTCCGGGATCTCATTCGGGACTCCGAACAATATTCGGTTACCAATTCACATAACTCATATAACACTATATCGTCAACGAACGTTAAGCGTGCGGACCCTACGGGTTCGGGAATGATGTAGACATGACTGAGACGCCTCTCCGGTCAATAACCAATAGCGGAACCTGGATGCTCGTATTGGTTCCTACATATTCCACGAAGATCTTATCGGTCGAACCGCAATGACAACATATGTAATTCCCTTTGTCCGTCGGTATGTTACTTGCCCGAGATTCGATCGTCGGTATCTCCATACCTAGTTCAATCTCGTTACCAGAAAGTCTCTTTACTCGTTCCGTAATACATCATCCCGTAACTAAGTCCTTAGTCACTTTGCTTGCAAGCTTCTTATGATGTGCATTACCGAGAGGGCCCAGAGATACCTCTCCGAAACACGGAGTGACAAATCCCAGTCTCGATCCATGCCAACTCAACGGACACCTTCGGAGATACCTGTAGAGCATCTTTATGATCACCCAGTTACATTGTGACGTTTGATAGCACACAAGGTATTCCTCCGGTATCCGGGAGTTGCATGATCTCATGGTCTGAGGAACATGTATTTGACATTCAAGAAAGCAGTAGCAATAAACAGAACGATCATATGCTAAGCTAACGGATGGGTCTTGTCCATCACATCATTCTCCTAATGATGTGATCCCATTATCAAATGACAACTCATGTCTATGGTTAGGAAACCTTAACCATCTTTGATCAACGAGCTAGTCTAGTAGAGGCTCACTAGGGACACGGTATTTGTTTATGTATTCACACATGTATTTAAGTTTCCAGTCAATACAATTCTAGAATGAATAATAAACCTTTATCATGAACAAGGAAATATAAAATAATAACAACTTTATTATTGCCTCTAGGGCATATGTCCATCAGTCTCCCACTTGCACTAGAGTCAATAATCTAGATTACATAGTAATGAATCTAACACCCATGGAGTCTTGGTGCTGATCATGTTTTGCTCGTGGAAGAGGCTTAGTCAATGGGTCTGCCACATTCAGATCCATGTGTACTTTGCAAATTTCTATGTCTCCATCCTTGACATATTCACGAATGAAGTTGAAGCGTCTCTTGATGTGTTTGGTCTTCTTGTGAAACCTGGGCTCCTTGGCTATGGCAATTGCTCTAGTGTTGTCACAAAAGATTGTCATTGGACCCGATGCACTAGGTATTACACCTAGATCGGATATGACCTCCTTCATCCAGACTCCTTCATGTGCTGCTTTCGAAGCAGCTATGTATTCCGCTTCACACGTAGATCCCGCCACGACGCTCTGCTTGGAACTGCACCAACTGACAGCTCCACCATTTAATATAAATACGTATCCGGTTTGTGACTTAGAGTCATCCGGATCAGTGTCGAAGCTTGCATCGACGTAACCCTTTACGACAAGCTCTTCGTCACCTCCATAAACGAGAAACATGTCCTTGGTCCTTTTCAGGTACTTCAGGATATTCTTGACCGCTGTCCAATGATCCACTCCTGGATTACTCTGGTACCTCCCTGCCAAACTTATGGCTAGGCACACATCAGGTCTGGTACACAGCATGGCATACATAATAGAACCTATGGCTGAGGCATAGGGAATGACTTTCATTTTCTCTATATCTTCTGCCGTGGTCGGGCATTGAGTCTGACTCAACTTCACACCTTGCAAGACAGGCAAGAACCCTTTCTTTGACTGATCCATTTTGAACTTCTTCAAAACTTTGTCAAGGTATGTGCTTTGTGAAAGTCCTATCAAGCGTCTTGATCTATCCCTATAGATCTTGATGCCCAATATATAAGCAGCTTCACCGCGGTCTTTCATTGAAAAAATCTTATTCAAGTATCCCTTTATGCCATCCAGAAATTCTATATCATTTCCAATCAACAATATGTCATCCACATATAATATTAGAAATGCTACAGAGCTCCCACTCACTTTCTTGTAAATACAGGCTTCACCGTAAGTCTGTACAAAACCATATGCTTTGATCACCTCATCAAAGCGTATATTCCAACTCCGAGATGCTTGCACCAGTCCATAGATGGATCGTTGGAGCTTGCACACTTTGTTAGCACCCTTAGGATCGACAAAACCTTCTGGTTGCATCATATACAACTCTTCTTTGAGAAAACCATTAAGGAATGCAGTTTTGACATCCATTTGCCAGATTTCATAATCATAAAATGCGGCAATTGCTAACATGATTCGGACAGACTTAAGCATCGCTACGGGTGAGAAAGTCTCATCGTAGTCAACCCCTTGAACTTGTCGAAAACCTTTCGCGACAAGTAGAGCTTTGTAGACAGTGATATTACCATCAACATCTGTATTCCTCTTAAAAATCCATTTATTCTCAATGGCTTGCCGATCATCGGGCAAGTCCACCAAAGTCCACACTTTGTTCTCATACATGGATCCTATCTCAGATTTCATGGCC
Source organism: Elymus sibiricus (assembly GCA_039707655.1). Lineage (NCBI taxonomy): Eukaryota > Viridiplantae > Streptophyta > Magnoliopsida > Poales > Poaceae > Elymus > Elymus sibiricus. The sequence goes on along the minus strand of CM077668.1, from coordinate 109,858,707 downwards.
TCAAGCCATTTGTCGGAATCCGGGCTTATTATAGCTTCTTCATAGTTCGTAGGTTCGCCGTTGTCTAACAACATAACTTCCAGAACAGGATTACCGTACCACTCTGGTGCGAATCGTACTCTGGTCGACCTACGAAGTTCAGTAGTAACTTGATCTGAAGTTTCATGATCTTTATCATTATCTTCCTCTCTTATTGGTGTAGGCATCACAGGAACGGTTTTCTCTGATGAGCTACTTTCCATTTCGAGAGAAGGTACAATTACCTCATCAAGTTCTACTTTCCTCCCACTCACTTCTTTCGAGAGAAACTCCTTCTCTAGAAAGGACCCATTATTGGCAACAAAGACCTTGCCTTCGGATCTGTGGTAGAAGGTGTACCCAATTGTTTCTTTAGGGTATCCTATGAAGACGCACTTCTCCGCTTTGGGTTCGAGCTTATCAGGTTGAAGCTTTTTCACATAAGCATCGCATCCCCAAACTTTAAGAACCGACAACTTAGGTTTCTTGCCAAACCATAGTTCATATGGTGTCGTCTCAACGGATTTAGACGGTGCCCTATTTAACGTGAATGCAACTGTCTCTAATGCATAACCCCAAAACGATAGTGGCAAATCGGTAAGAGACATCATAGAATGCACCATATCCAATAAAGTACGGTTACGACGTTCGGACACACCATTACGCTGTGGTGTTCCAGGTGGCGTGAGTTGTGAAACAATTCCACATTTTCTTAAATGAAGGCAAAACTCGTAACTCAAATATTCGCCTCCGCGATCAGATCGTAGAAACTTTATTTTCTTGTTACGATGATTCTCTACTTCACTCTGAAATTCTTTGAACTTTTCAAATGTTTCAAACTTGTGTTTCATCAAGTAGATATACCCATATCTACTCAAATCATCTGTGAAGGTTAGAAAATAACGATACCCGCCGCGTGCTTCAACATTCATCGGACCGCATACATCGGTATGTATTATTTCCAACAAATCAGTAGCTCGCTCCATTGTTCCGGAGAACGAAGTTTTAGTCATCTTTCCCATGAGGCATGGTTCGCAAGTATCAAATGATTCATAATCAAGAGATTCCAAAAGTCCATCCGCATGGAGTTTCTTCATGCGCTTTACACCAATATGACCTAAATGGCAGTGCCACAAGTATGTTGCACTATCATTATCAACTTTGCATCTTTTGGCATCAATATTATGAATATGTGTATTACTACGATCGAGATTCAACAAGAATAGACCATTCATAAAAGGTGCGTGACCATAAAAGATGTTACTCATATAAATAGAACAACCATTATTCTCTGACTTAAATGAATAACCGTCTCGCAATAAACAAGATCCAGATATAATGTTCATGCTCAACGCTGGCACCAAATAACAATTATTGAGGTCTAAAACTAATCCCGAAGGTAGATGTAGAGGTAGCGTGCCGACGGCGATCACATCAACCTTGGAACCATTCTCGACGCGCATCGTCACCTCATCCTTAGCCAATCTTCGCTTATTCTGTAGCTCCTGTTTCGAGTTACAAATATGAGCAACCGAACCAGTATCAAATACCCAGGCGCTACTGCGAGCATTAGTGAGGAACACATCAATAACATGTATATCAAATATACCTTTGCTCACTTTGCCATCCTTCTTATCCGCCAAATACTTGGGGCAGTTCCGCTTCCAGTGACCAGTCCCTTTGCAGTAGAAGCACTCTGTTTCAGGCCTGGGTCCAGCTTTGGGTTTCTTCGTGGGAGCGGCAACTTGCTTGTCGTTTTTCTTGAAGTTCCCCTTCTTTCCCTTGCCCTTTTTCTTGAAACTAGTGGTTTTGTTAACCATCAACACTTGATGCTCCTTCTTGATTTCTACCTCCGCTGATTTCAGCATCGCGAAGAGCTCGGGAATTGTCTTCTCCATCCCTTGCATATTATAGTTCATCACAAAGCCTTTATAGCTTGGTGGCAGTGACTGAAGAACTCTGTCAATAACACTCTCAACCGGAAGATCAATTCCCAGCTGAGTCAAGTGGTTGTGGTACCCAGACATTCTGAGTATGTGTTCACTGACAGAACTGTTCTCCTCCATCTTACAGCTAAAGAACTTGTTGGAGACTTCATATCTCTCAAGCCGGGCATTAGCTTGAAATATCAATTTCAGCTCTTGGAACGTCTCATATGCTCCGTGGCGTTCAAAACGCTTTTGCAGTCCCGGTTCTAAGCCGTAGAGCATGGCACACTGAACTATCGAGTAGTCATCAGATCGAGCCTGCCAGGCGTTCACAATGTCTGCAGCAGCTCCTGCAGCAGGTCCATCACCTAGCGGTGCATCAAGGACATAATTCTTCTGTGCAGCAATGAGGATAATCCTCAAGTTACGGACCCAGTCCGTGTAGTTGCTACCATCATCTTTCAACTTAGCTTTCTCTAGGAACGCATTAAAATTCAACGGAACAGTAGCACGGGCCATTTATCTACAACATAGATATGCAAAGAAACTATCAAGACTAAGTTCATGATAAATTAAGTTCAATTAATCAAATTACTAATGAACTCCCACTTAAATTAACACCCCTCAAGTTAACTAAGTGATACATGATCCAAATCAACTAGCCCATGTCCGATCATCACGTGAGATGGGATAGTCATCAATGGTGAACATCTCCATGTTGATCATATCTACTATATGACTCATTTTCGACCTTTCGGTCTCCAGTGTTCCGAGACCATGTCTGTACATGCTAGGCTCGTCAAGTTTAACCCAAGTATTCTGCTTGTGTAAAACTGGCTTACACCCGTTGTACGTGAACGTAGAATCTATTACACCCGATCATCACGAGGTGCTTCGAAACGACGAACTTTAGCAACGGTGCATACTCGGGGAGAACACTTTTATCTTGAAATTTAGTGAAGGGATCATCTTATAATGCTACCGCCGTTCTAAGCAAAATAAGATGCATAAAGGATAAACATCACATGCAATCAAAATATGTGACATGATATGGCCATCATCTTGTGCTTTTGATCTCCATCTCCAAAGCATCGTCATGATCTCCATCGTCACCGGCTCGACACCTTGATCTCCATCGTTGCGTTGTGGTCGTCTTGCCAACTATTGCTTCTACAACTATTGCTAACGCATAGCGATAAAGTAAAGCAATTACATGGCGCTTGCATTTCATACAATAAAGAGACAACCATAAGGCTCCTGCCGGTTGCCGATAAATTACAAAACATGATCATCTCATACAATAACGTATATCACATCATGTCTTGACCATATCACATCACAGCATACCCTGCAAAAACAAGTTAGACGTCCTCTACTTTGTTGTTGCAAGTTTTACGTGGCTGCTACGGGCTTCTATCAAGAACCATTCTTACCTACGGCACAAAACCACAATGGTGATTTATCAAGTTTGCTGTTTTAACCTTCAACAAGGACCGGCCGCTGTCAAATTCGATTCAACTAAAGTAGGAGAAACAGACACCCGCCAGCCACCTTTATGCAAAACAAGTTGCATGTCTGTCGGTGGAACTGGTCTCATGTACGTGGACATGTAAGGTTGGTCCGGGCCGCTTCATCTTACAATACCGTCGAATCAAAATAAGACGTTGGTGGTAAGCCGTATGATGATCACCGCCCACAACTCTTTGTGTTCTACTCGTGCATATCATCTACGCATAGACCTGGCTCTGATGCCACTGTTGGGGAACGTTGCATGGAAAACAAAAAAATCCTACGCACACGCAAGATCTATCCATGGAGATGCATAGCTACGAGAGGGGGAGTGTGTCTACGTACCCTCGTAGACCATAAGCGGAAGCGTTAGAACAACGCGGTTGATGTCGTCGAACAACTTCACGATCCAACCGACCGAGCACCGAACGTACGGCACCTCCGCGTTCAGCACACGTTCAGCTCGGTGACGTCCTCGACTTCTTGATCCAGCAAGACGGCGAGGTAGTGGATGAGTTCCGACAGCACAACGACGTGGTGACGGTGATGGTGATGCTATCTCCGCAGGGCTTCGCCCAAGCACTGCGAAAATATGACCGAGGGACGGAACTGTGGAGGGGGGCGCCGCACACGGCTAAGACAATGTTGTGTCTCCTTTGGGGCGCCCCCTCTCCTCTATTTATATATGTGTAGGGGCTTGGAGTAGAAGGAATAGTGCCACGTGAACAGTAACCGTGAATAGTACACACGTGGACTTGGACTCCAAAGTCCAATCCTATTCCTACTAGGACTCTCCCTTTTTTTCTTCCCTAGCTGCGTGGGCATTTGAGGACTTGGTGCGCCTGGCCCAATAAGGCCAGGGCGCCTCCCCTTAGCCCATGACAGCCCTTGGGATGTGGTGGACCCACTTGCGGACTTCCGGACTCCTCCGGAATCCTCCGGAACCTTCTGGAAGCTTCCCGGTACAATACCGAAAAAACTGCACCCTTTTCCGGAACCCAAAATATGACTTCCCATATATAAATCTTTACCTCTCGACCATTCCGAGACTCCTCGTGACGTCCGGGATCTCATCCGGGACTCCGAACAATATTCGGTTACCAATTCACATAACTCATATAACACTATATCGTCAACGAACGTTAAGCGTGCGGACCCTACGGGTTCGGGAATGATGTAGACATGACTGAGGCGCCTCTCCGGTCAATAACCAATAGCGGAACCTGGATGCTCATATTGGTTCCTACATATTCAACGAAGATCTTATCGGTCGAACCACAATGACAACATACGTAATTCCCTTTGTCTGTCGGTATGTTACTTGCCCGAGATTCGATCGTCGGTATCTCCATACCTAGTTCAATCTCGTTACCGGCAAGTCTCTTTACTCGTTCCGTAATACATCATCCCGTAACTAACTCCTTAGTCACTTTGCTTGCAAGCTTCCTATGATGTGCATTACCGAGAGGGCCCAGAGATATCTCTCCGAAACACGGAGTGACAAATCCCAGTCTCAATCCATGCCAACTCAACGGACACCTTAGGAGATACCTGTAGAGCATCTTTATGATCACCCAGTTACGTTGTGACGTTTGATAGCACACAAGTTATTCCTCCGGTATCCGGGAGTTGCATGATCTCATGGTCTGAGGAACATGTATTTGACATTCAAGAAAGCAGTAGCAATAAACAGAACAATCATATGCTAAGCTAATGGATGGGTCTTGTCCATCACATCATTCTCCTAATGATGTGATCCCGTTATCAAATGACAACTCATGTCTATGGTTAGGAAACCTTAACCATCTTTGATCAACGAGCTAGTCTAGTAGAGGCTCACTAGGGACACGGTATTTGTTTATGTATTCACACATGTATTTAAGTTTCCGGTCAATACAATTCTAGCATGAATAATAAACCTTTATCATGAACAAGGAAGTATAAAATAATAACAACTTTATTATTACCTCTAGGGCATATTTCCATCAGATTCCTCCAAGTTCTCCTTGATGGTTACATCGAGTGGGAATCCATCGAGGGTGATTCCTCCAAGTTCTCCTTGCCGGGTACATCAAGTGGGAATCCATCGAGTGTGATTCCTCGGATTCCCCACGATGTTATGGACACACGGTTACCATGTTTTTACCTCAGTCCTTTGTTGAAGTCGGGTCGACCCCGAGGGGTACCCGCGAGAGATACATATGAAAGTCGGGCGGGCCCGGAGAGCACCCGCGAGAGTTACTGTGGCGGCTGACTGTTTAGTGGTACCACTCAGGTTGTGGTGGTAGCTCCGGACTTGTCCCGACAGCCGTCACTAAAATTAAATAATGCACTAACGGATTTGGGTATTGATGTGAGTTGGCCACTGGCCTATACGCACTACCACCACGCGGGATAATGGTTTAATGGGGCCCTCGGCGCCGTATGTATCAGCCGAAAGTTGTGTCAGACGTCCAGTTCAGCATTGCGGCACGGCCGGGTCGGCGCCATCCATGACGGAGGTGGTTCCTGGATCGCCCTGCTCGCAATGACCCGGAGTGCAAAGGGCGATGGGCCCAAGACCCCTGAGCGCTTAGGATGTAGACCGGCGGGGACCTCTCTGCGGAGCCTAGGTAGGACTATGTCGTGTTGATTATCTGAGGCCGGGCATTACCCGGAATAGTGTGTCTGGCCAGAGTTAATCGAGCGTGTTGGGTAACAGTAGTGCACCCCTGCAGGGAAGATATCTATTCGAATAGCCGTGTCCATGGAAACAGGACGCTTAGTGTTGTATCCCGATCTACTACAACTTGAACTGGATACTTGTGATACTAAACTGAAATGATAGCTCCGGGATCGCTTCCTCGCAGGGAGTCGAGGAAGGATCTCTGGGCTTTGCTACTACATACTTATTACTTTGTTATATGCTAATCTACACTCTTCTAATGCTGCAAGACGCTGCAAGATGCTAGTCTTCGATTGGCTAGGCCTTCCCCTCTATTCTGGCATTTCTGCAGTATAGTCCACAGATACAGCCCCTTCCCTTTGATACCGATGCATACTTAGCATAGATCTGATGTAAGTCTTGCGAGTACTTTGGATGAGTACTCACGGTTTCTTTGCTGCCTCTTTTTCCCCATACCCGATTGCTGCGATCAGATGACAGAGCCCCGGAGCCAGATGATTCCGCCGCCGACTACTACTACCCCCACCGGTGGAGCTTACTACTACATGGAGACCGACGACCAGGAGTAGATAGGAGGTTCCCAGGTAGGAGGCCCGCGCCTTTTCGATTTAGATGTCGTTGTTTTGCTCAGCCTTCTTAAGGCAGACTTGTTTAACTTTATGTCTGTACTCAGATACCGCTGCTTCCGCTGACGCTTGTGTAATTCGAGCTTATGTATTCGAGCCCTTGAGGCCCCTGGCTTGTAATATAAAGCTTGTATTATTTTATTTTGTGTCTAGAGTTGTGTTGTGATATCTTCCCATGAGTCCCTGGGCTTGATCGTGCGCATTTGCGTGTATGATTAGTGCATGATTCAGTCGGGGGCGTCACAAGTTGGTATGAGAGCCGACTGCCTATAGGAAGCCCTTTTCCAACTCCTTGGCCGAAGTTGAGTCTAGTCTTTGAAAACTGTTTTACTAACATGGCTGTGTGGCTTACGGGCCCACGTCGCCAATGGTTAGGATTAGGATTTCTTACTCCTCTCCTTTACTCTGGGATTCTGCTCTCTCTTCTTTTCGGGTTAAAGATTTTACTAACTCTAACTCTAGGTTCTCGTGATCACATCCATCCGGAGATTTGAATTAACTTTTCTTTGAATTGTGGGCCAGGTTCTGCTTCACAGTGTTCACGGACCGTAGGATCCTTTTATCGAGGGTACCTTGAGTTGTCACTTGCAGATTCCTCGCTCTAGTAGTTTTATCCAACGTGATGTAGCCTTTGCTATGTCTCGTTGTTGTATCTCTCCACCGCATGCTGCGTGCCGCCTAGTTTGTCTAGTTGCGAGTGTTTCCGAACTCGTGCTGTCCGTTTGTATCCAACTCTGTGCATAGATTTGTATGTCTTTAATGACTACTAATATGTATCTAATGCACTTCTTGTTCATTGCTCATGTTACATCATGAATGATTCCTTACACATGCAGTTGTTCTTGCTAAACTGCCCCTGTTGATTTGGCAGGATGGCTGACGATCCTCCACCTCCACCCTATATTGCCGCAATGATGCCGCAGTTTGAGCTGAATCGTCAGTTTATGACTGGGGTAATGGCCCAGTTTCCAAACCAGAATGCTCATCAACATTCTGCCCCAATAACACTGCAAGAATTCATGCGCCTCAACCCGTCCACCTTCCGCAACTCGACTGATCCAATGGATGCTGATGATTGGCTCCGTGACATCGCTTTTCAGATGGAGTCGGCTAATGTTGCCCCTATCAGTTACGTCACCTATGCAACGTATCACCTGAGGGGTTCAGCTGCTCAATGGTGGGAAAGCCATAGGCGTATACTGCCTGCTGGAACTGTAACCACTTGGCAAGAATTTCAGTCAGCCTTTCGTGCACGGCACATTCCTCAAGGTCTGATGGACCAGAAGAAGAAGGAGTTCCGCAAACTCACATAGGGCAAAATGACTGTGGATGAATATCAGAGGAAATTTCTCGATTTATCCCGCTATGCTGAAGATGACATCTGCACTGATGCACGCAAGCAAGAGAAATTCCATGAAGGACCGCGGCCTGATATAAAGCTCGCACTTGTTGCCCGTGATTGTGCAGACTTTGCGACGCTTGTCAGTCAAGCCTTCCGAACTGAAACTGGTCTGACTGAGTACCAGGAGTCGCTTAAGCGCACTCGAGATGTTGGCCCATCTTCGGGTCAGCCTGCTCAGAAATGTCAAGTCCGTATTCCGCACAATGTTCATCACCGACCTGCCCCTGCACCCAGACCGTCTTATGTTGCACCTCGTCTGCCTCCGCCGTCGAGACAGCTAACGGTTCAGGGTGGAAAGCCCAATGCTATGGCTCCTCCCCATAATGATGGTTTATGCCGCAAGTGTGGATAGTCAGGGCACCTTGCTGTCAACTGTGGCCAGGGTCAGCCTCAGAATGCACCACATCCTCTTGTTGGTCGTAGGAAGTGCCGTCGAAGCCATCAATCCCGAAACGATAATGCCAGGCCATTTGCAACCGGTTGTGGCCAAGTCACCCATGTCAAGATTGAAGAAGCTCGGGAGGCCCCTAAAATCGTGATGGATACTCTTCTCGTTAATTCAGTGCCAGCTGCTGTTCTCTTTGATTCAAGAGCATATCATGCCTTTGTGTCCCAACAATTTGCATAGTTACATGGTCTAGGCATGGAAAAATTACCCACTCCTTTAGCGGTTCAATCTCCGGGATCCAAGTGGCAAACCACAATGGTAAGCCCTCACAACCAAATCGAAATTGGAGGATTACTTTTTCCGGCTTCTCTCACTGTGCTCGGACCTTCCAACATAGACATCATTCTTGGTATGGAATGGTTGGCAGCCTATAAGGCTTTGATCGACTGTGCCGCCAAGACAGTCTAGCTCACACACCCTTCTGGCCAGGTGATCAACTACTCCGCCCGGATAATCCAGAATGCTGAGAGCCAGATATATGCTCTGAATGCATTGAATGCTTCACCTCTTGAAGGCATTGAGAACATTCCAGTTGTTCATGATTTTCAAGATGTCTTCCCAGAGGAACTTCCAGGAGTACCCCCTGCTAGGGCTGTCGAATTCGTTATCGACCTGAAACCGGGCACTACTCCCATTGCCAAGCACCCATACAAGATGCCGCCGCATGAAATCCTTGAACTTAAGGAGGAAATTGACAAGTCACTTCGTAAGGGTTTCATTGGCCCAGTTCTTCTGCTTGGGGAGCACCTTCTCTCTTTGTTAAGAAGAAGGATGGAACGAATCGGTTGGTTCAAGATTATCGACCTATCAACCAAGCAACAATTCAGAACAAGTATCCACTTCCCAGAATCAACGATCTGTATGATCAACTTGCTGGTTACACTGTCATGTCTTTTGGCTTAACCAACGCTCCAGCAACCTTCTCTCGGTTGATGAATTATATCTTCATGGATTACATCGACAAGTTCGTCGTGGTTTATCTAGATGATATCCTTGTATATTCGAAGAATGAACAAGAACATGCCGAACATCTTCGGCTTGTACTGGAGAAGCTGCGTGAACATCAACTGTATGGCAAGTATTCCAAGTGCGAGTTCTGGTTGTCTGAAGTGACATATATCGGCCACGTGATTTCCAAAGATGGCATTGCTGTTTATCCGAAATGAGTTCAGGCTATTCTTGAATGGACTCCCCCGAAGAATGTCAAGCAAGTCAGAAGTTTTCTCGGACTCGCCAGCTATTGCCGCCGTTTTGTCGAGAACTTATCTAAGATTGCCAAGCCTCTGACTGATTTGATTCACAATGGCGTCAAGTTTGAGTGGACAGAAAAATGTCAGGAAAGTTTTCAGACACTCAAAGACAAGCTGACAGCTGCCCCAGTGCTTGCACCTCCAGATTCTCGCAAGGACTTTGTGATTTATTGTGACGCATCCCGTCAAGGATTAGGCTGTGTCCTAATGCAAGAGCGCAAGGTGATTGCTTATGGCTCTTGACAGTTGCGTCCTCATGAAGAGAACTATCCAACGCATGATCTTGAACTTGCAGCAGTTATTTATGCATTGAAGTTATGGCGACATTACCTACTTGGTAATCGTTGCGAGATCCACACGGATCATCAAAGTTTGAAGTACTTGTTCACTCAGCCATCTCTGAACCTCCGTCAGCAAAGATGGATGGAGGCCATTACAGACTATAACTTGGGTATTTCTTATACCCCTGGCAAGGCTAATGTAATGGCTGATGCCTTGAGCCGCAAATCCTATTGTCGTGAACTTGAGGTTCAGCTACAGCAACCACTCTTGTATGAAGAGATTCGAAAGATGAACATCGAGATAGTTCCTCAAGGTTATCTAAATTGGTTGTTGAACCAGATCTCGAGCACAACATCAAGACAAGGCAGAAGTATGACTCTGAAGTCGAGAAGATTAAGAGCTATCTTTCCAAAGGAAATTCATCGTTCTTCACTATTAATAATGATGGTGCCTTGTTCTTCAGAGGCCGCCTAGTGGTCCCCAGAAATGCAAAATCTGGACTCGCGCTCGGATGTCATGAAAGAAGCACATGACACACCGTTGTCTATTCATCCGGGTAGTAGTAAGATGTACCAAGACATTCGTCAACGGTATTGGTGGCCTGATATGAAGCGAGACATTGCTCGTTATGTTGCTGAGTGTGACGTTTGCCACCGCATCAAAGCAGAACATCAAAGACCTGCTGGAACTCTGCAACCACTTGCTATTCCCGAATGGAAATGGGACAAAGTTGAAATGGATTTCATTACTGGATTTCCCAGATCCCAGAAGGGTCATAATGCTATTCTGGTCGTCATTGACCGATTGTCAAAGGTTGCTCATTTTCTGCCAGTCAAGGAGACGATCACTGCTAGTCAGTTAGCAGACTTGTATGTTTCCAGAATTGTGTCACTTCATGGTGTTCCATTGGAGATCAGTTCAGACCGTGGCAGCCTCTTTACCTCAAGGTTCTGGGAAAGTTTCCAAGAAGCTATGGGAACTCATCTGTCCTTTAGCACTGCTTTTCACCCCCAGTCCCAAGGTCAAGTTGAACGAGTCAACCAAGTGCTTGAAGATATTCTTCGTGCATGTGTCATCTCCTTTGGCAAGAAATGGGAGGAATCTCTCCCGTATGCTAAATTCTCTTACAACAATAGCTATCAAGCTAGTCTGAAGATGGCACCATTTGAAGTTCTTTATGGACGTAAGTGCCGAACTCCTCTCAATTGGTCAGAAACTGGGGAACGACCACTCTTCGGTCCAGACATTATCCAACACGCTGAAGAGCAAGTCTGTATCGTTTGTGAGCATCTGAAGACTGCTCAGTCTCGTCAGAAGAGCAATTATGACCGTAAGCACAAGGTAATGGTCTATCAACCTGGCGAATAGGCTTATCTTCGTGTCACTCCGATGAAGTGCACTCACCGTTTCGGAATCAAGGGCAAGTTAGCCCCTCGCTACATTGTCCCATTCCATATTCTCGCAAGCCGTGGAGAAGTGGCCTATCAGTTGGAACTACCGCCGAACCTTTCTCAGGTTCACGATGTTTTCCATGTGTTGCAACTCCGCCGCTGCTTCAAGGACCCGATCCGAGCAGTGGATCATGAAGTGCTGGAATTGCAGGATGACCTGTCCTATAAAGAACATCCAATCCATATTCTTGATCAAGCTGAACGTCGAACCCATCAGAAGGCAATCAAGTTCTTTAAAGTTCAGTGGTTGAATCATTCTGAAGGTGAGGCCACTTGGGAACGCGAAGATCGCCAACAGGAAGAATACCCCGACCTTTTCCCTTCTACTTCTTAATTCTCGGGACGAGATTTTTTTTAGAGGAGGAGAATTGTAACACCCCCTTGTAATGTACTACAATGATCCATCATGATCAATGCCAAGTCAGCATCCTTTGCAAAGCACCAGTGCCACTTGTCTTAGAATTCAAACTCAAAATTCAATTTGAATTGCAAGTCAGATAATTACATTTTCAAATATGCAAACAAAATAGTTCATAATGTTGCAAATAATCCCCTAGCAATTATAAAAATAAAATCAACATTATTTGGAATTCAAAATTTACTCTAACATTCAAAAACAGTAAACAAAACAACATCATTAATCAATTACTATCTAAATAAAATTCAAATGAATTCATTTAAATCCCAAACTCATTGTGGCAGTGCAGAATATTGCATAGTATTTAATTTGGCAAGTTTCACAGTTTTCTAAACTCATTTGCTATCAAAAGAAAATGCAAAACAGAAAACAAATAAACAAACGGGAAAAGAAAACGGGAAAAAAGGGCATAAGCTACTGTGCCTACGGGTTTAAGTGGCTACAGTGCCGGCCCAGCCCGCCTAGCCGCTTTCTCCCTCCTCCCGCCTCTCTCTCTCCTCGGTGTCGTCCGCTGCAGCGCGCGGGCGCACCCGCAGCCGGGGCCCCCTCCTCGCCGCTCGACAGCGCGGCCCTGCCGCTCGCTGTGGGTGGTTAAGGGCTATGCCCCGCACCCCCCTGACCTCTCTAGTCTCTCTCCTCCCCTCTCCATCGCCTCTCCTCTCCCTCCCGAGTGCCGCCATGGCCTTCTCTCCGTAAACCTCGCGGCCACCGGCGTCCGTTCGTCGCCTCAACCTGTTCAGGAGCAGCGGAGGCGTCTGCTACGTCGTCTACGTCTAACCATCTGCAGCGGATCGTCGCCGCGCCGTCGTCCTCATCGATCTTCCCCGACTGGATCGCCACGGCTGCAGCTCGATCTGCTCAACTCCGGCACTCCTCCGAGCTCACTGGCCTGCCCTGCTGCCTCTTTGTGAGCCCCGCACCCTTCCCCTCTCTCAGTTGCTCGATTCGTGGCCCTAGCTAGCCCCGCCGCCGCACCCGCGAGCTCCATGCTGCCGGTCGTGCCGTCGCCATGACCAGAGCACCTGCACGACGCGTCCGAGGATGTCATTGTGCTCGGTGAGACCCCAGCAAGCGAAAAACCCCCTTAGCTCGCTCTGCCGTGCACCGTAACCGCCACCCCGACCAAGCCGTGGCTCCGGCTGCCGCCGCGAGCTCGCTTCCGGCGAGCTCGGGCCTCCCCGCGTCCGGCCGCTAGTGCCATTGGATGCGGCGTGCTTCGCCCATTCTCCTGGTGCCTGCGGCAGTCCAAATAGACGCCGAGTTTGGCCGCCGGCGTCCCGCCGCCGCCCCTGTAGGTCGCCGCCGGCGCGTGCTAGTTTAAACAAGTGGGCCCCGGACGTCAGCTGGTCAGATTAGGGTCTAACCCCTAATTAGTACTAACCCACTGACCCTAATAGCCACTGACAATGGGACCCACCGCAAATAAACCTTCAATTAGTACATGTGACGCTGACATGTGGGTCCCCTGTACTGTAGCGCTTAATTAACTCTAATTAAGTCCCTGTGACACTGATAGTGGGGCCCCACCACTAATTAAACTAAATTAACATCTGTGTCAGTGACACCTGGGCCCCACCACCGCTGTTCACCCTTTGACCTGGTCAATGTTGACTACTGAGTCAGCAGTTGACTGGGCCCACATGTCAGTCTCTGTTGCATATTTCTGGGTACACTTCTTTGTACCCATAGCAATTAATATTTAAATGATTTTTGAATTAAATTAATTTCAGAAATTCCAGAAAATGATTAAAACTTTGAAAAATCATATAAAATAAACCGTAACTCGGATGAAAATAATTTATACATGAAAAATGATCAGAAAAATATAACGAATCCGAATATGTCATCTGCATGCATGTTGTAACCCTCTGCGTAGGAGAACCTGTAACTTTTGGCCTGTTTCTGGTAGATGAATAAGCATGACTAAGGTAAATTAATTCCAAATAAATTCCTAAAACATCTAGAATGTTTGGAGATGCAATATATCAGCCCTGCATGTCATTTAGGCATGTCATGCATCTGTCTTGCATTGTGTACTTTGTATTTACTGTTTCTTTCCCCCCTCTTCTTCTCTGGAAGACCCTGCGACCGCTGCCAGTGCCCCTGTGATCAACTACTTCGTTGAGGATTCGTTTTCATCTGCCGAGCAATCAGGCAAGCAAACCCCCTTGATCATTCCTATATCACCTATTCCTTTTCCCCCGTGCTTGCATTAGAATTTGCTACCGTATTTGATTGCTCCTATTCTGATGCATAGCCTGATTTTTGTAACTGCTATTGATACCTTACCTGCTATCCTAAATGCTTAGTATAGGTTGGTTAGCGATCCATTAGTGGCCCCACACTCTTGTCCATGTTGCCAGGCTTTACTACCGGATGCTTCGATCAACGGGATCGATGTGGAGAGACCGAACACCGCACCACACACCCCCTTAGTTGTACGACTCTGCAGAGCTACTATCGAGTGCCGAGGGTGATATCTCTATCTCACTCCTGATGATATCTCTGTAGCGAAGCTAGTCGGTTGTGGCTTATCGAGGGTGATTCCTCCAAGTTCTCCTTGACGGTTACATCGAGTGGGAATCCATCGAGGGTGATTCCTCCAAGTTCTCCTTGACGCGTACATCGAGTGAGAATCCATCGAGGGTGATTCCTTGGATTCCCCACGATGTTATGGACACACGGTTACCATGTTTTTACCTCAGTCCTTTGTTGAAGTCGGGTCGACCCTGAGGGGTACCCGCGAGAGATACATATAAAAGTCGGGCGGGCCAGAGAGCACCCGTGAGAGTTACTGTGGTGGCTGGCTGTTTAGTGGTACCACCCAGGTTGTGGTGGTAGCACCGGACTTGTCCCGACAGCCGTTACTAATATTAAATAATGCACTAACGGATTTGGGTATTGATCTGAGTTGGCCACTGGCCTATACGCACTACCACCACGCGGGATAATGGTTTAATGGGGCCCTCGACGCCGTATGTATCATCCGAAAGCTCTGTCAGACGTCCATTTCAGCATTGCGGCACGGCTGGGTCGGCGCCATCCATGCCAGAGGTGGTGCCTGGATCGCCCTGCTCGCAACGACCCGGAGTGCAAAGGGCGATGGGCCCAAGACCCCTGAGCGCTTAGGATGTAGACCGACGGGGACCTCTCTGCGGAGCCTAGGTAGGACTACGTCGTGTTGATTATCCGAGGCCGGGCATTACCTGGAATAGTGTCTCCGGCCAGAGTTAATCGAGTGTGTTGGGGAACAGTAGTGCACCCCTGCAGGGATGATATCTATTTGAATAGCCGTGTCCACGGAAACAGGACGCTCAGTGTTGTATCCCGATCTACTACAACTTGAACTTGATACTTGTGATACTAAACTAAAATGATAGCTCTGGGATCGCTTCCTCGCAGGGAGTCGAGGAAGGATCTCTGGGCTTTGCTACTACATACTTATTACTTTGTTATATGCTAATCTACACTCTTCTAATGCTGCAAGATGCTGCAGGATGCTAGTCTTCGATAGGCTAGGCCTTCCCCTCTATTCTGGCATTTCTGCAGTATAGTCCATAGATACAGCTCCTTCCCTTTGATACCGATGCATACTTAGCATAGCTCTGATGTAAGTCTTGCGAGTACTTTGGATGAGTACTCACGGTTGCTTTGCTACCTCTTTTTCCCCATACCCAATTGCTGCGATCAGATGACGGAGCCCCGGAGCAAGATGATTCCGCCAACGACTACTACTACCCCCACCGGTGGAGCTTACTACTACGTGGAGACCGACGACCAGGAGTAGATAGGAGGCTCCCAGGCAGGAGGCTTGCACCTTTTCGATTTAGATGTCGTTGTTTTGCTCAGCCTTCTTAAGGCAGACTTGTTTAACTTTATGTCTGTACTCAGATACCGCTGCTTCCGCTGACGCTTGTGTAATTCGAGCTTATGTATTAGAGCCCTCGAGGCCCCTGGCTTGTAATATAAAGCTTGTATTATTTTATTTTGTGTCTAGAGTTGTGTTGTGATATCTTCCCGTGAGTCCCTGGGCTTGATCGTGCGCATTTGTGTGTATGATTAGTGCACGATTGAGTCGGGGGCGTCACAGGGAGCAAATTCAATGAAATAACTATCATGTGATACTTGATTGGCATAATCCAATTGAAAATTAAAATCATGATGACAAGTTTCAAGGTTATCATTATTCTTTATAGCATACATGTCATCACCATAATCATCATAGCTAGCAACTTTGTTGTCATAATCAATTGAAACCTCTTCTAAAATAGTGGATTCATCACTAAATAAAGTCATGACCTCTCCAAATCCACTTTTATCATTATTTGAATAAGATTCAACACTCTCCAAAATAGTGGGATCATTATTACATAGAGTTGACACTCTTCCAAACCCACTTTCATCAATATAATCATCATAAATAGGAGGCATGCAATCATCGTAATAAATTTGCTCATCAAAAGTAGGGGGACTAAAAAGATCATTTTCATCAAACATAGCGTCCCCAAGCTTATGGCTTTGCATATCATTAGCACCATGGATATTCAAACAATTGATACTAGCAACATTGCAATCATGCTTATCATTCAAAGAATTTATGCTAAACATTTTATTGAATTCTTCTTCTAACACTTTAGCACAATTTTCCGATCCATCATTTTCAAGAAAGATATTATAAAGATGAAGCATTTGAGGCAACCTCAATTCCATTTTTTTAGTTTTCTTTTATAAAACTAAACTAGTGATAAAACAAGAAACTAAAAGATTCAATTGCAAGATCTAAAGATATACCTTCAAGCACTCACCTCCCCGGCAACGGCGCCAGAAAAGAGTTTTGTAGACTCTGTTGGGCCTCCAAGCGCAGAGTTTTGTAGGACAGTAGCAAATTTCCCTCAAGTGGATGACCTAAGGTTTATCAATCTATGGGAGGCGTAGGATGAAGATGGTCACTCTCAAACAACCCTGCAATCAAATACAAAGAATCTCTTGTGTCCCCAACACACCCAATACAATGGTAAATTGTATAGGTGCACTAGGACGGCGAAGAGATGGTGATACAAGTGTAGTATGGATAGTAGAAATAAGTTTTTTATAATCTGAAATAATAAAAATAGCAAGGTAGCAAGTAACAAAAGTGAGCACAAACGGTATTGCAATGCTTGAAAACAAGGCCTAGGGTTCATACTTTCACTAGTGCAATCTCTCAATAGTGCTAACATAATTGAATCATATAACAATCCCTCAACGTGCGATAAAGAATCACTCCAAAGTTCTTATCTAGCGGAGAACATAAGAAGAAATTGTTGTAGGGTAAGAAACCGCCTCAAAGTTATCCTTTCCGATCAATCTATTGAGCCATCCCTATAAGTGTCCCAAACACCCCTAGAGTTCGTACTAAAATAACACCATATGATACGCATCAACCAACTCTAATGTCACCTAGATACTCCAATGTCACCACCAAGTATCCGTGAGTTGATTATTCGATATGCATCAAACAACTTCAGAGTCATAATATTCAATCCACACAAAGAACTTCAAAGAGTACCCCAAGGTTTCTATCGGAGAAAAGAAGATGAAAACGTGCAACCAACCCCTATGCCTAGATTACCCCAAGGTCACGGGAATCCGCGAGTTGATCACCAAAACATACATCAAGTGACTCAATAGAATACCCCATTGTCACCACGGGTATCCACATGCAAGACATACATCAAGTGCTCTCAAATCCAAAGTATTCAACCCGACAATAACGAAACCTCAAAGGGAAAGACTCAATTCATCACAAGAAGATAGAGAGGGAAGAAACACCATATGATCCAACTATATTAACAAAGCTCACGGTACATCAAGATCGTGCCAAATCAAGAACACGAGAGAGAGAGAGAGAGAGAGAGAGAGATCAAACACATAGCTACTGGTACATACCCTCAGCCCCGAGGGTGAACTACTCCCTCCTCATCATGGAGACCACCAAGATGATGAAGATGGCCTCCGATGACAATTCCCCCTCCGGCAGGATGCCGGAACAGGGCTCCGGATGAGATCGCTTCGGAACAGAGGCTTGCAGCGGCGGCATGGGAGTTCTAGGTTTCTTTTCGGGGTTTCTCGTATTTATAGGAATTTTCAGCTTTGGAATTACGCCAGGGGGGTCCACGAGGAAGCGACAAGCTCGGGGGGGCGCGCCCTAGGGGGGGGCACCCCCAGGCTTGTCGTGCCCTCATGGCTCTTCTGGCCCTTCCACGAAGCTTTAGGGGTCTTTTTTTGTCCATGAAACATCACCGTAAATTTTGGGCCCAATCCGAGAACTTTTATTTCTGCACAAAAAACAACACCACGGTAGTTCTGCTGAAAACAGCGCCAGTCCGGGTTAGTTCTAATCAAATCATACCAAAACCATACAAAATTGTTGTAAACATGGCATGAATACTTCATAAATTATAGATATGTTGGAGACGTATCAGACCACATACCCGTACCTCTTTTTATTATAAGTGTTTGAATCACTATTTGCTTGCTGATCCGGTCAAGAGTTGGATTTGACACTTTGACAAAAGCTTGCTAGAGACCATCGCTTCAAGGGAATCTTCCTCTCGTGGGTTCGATAACCCAGGGTCACCTCTGGGGAAATAGGTGCGGGATACTCTTTTATGTTCCAATACCGGATCAATAAAAAGGAGACATCAAGCCCTTTTTCTAGCGCCGTTGCCGGGGAGGAGTTTATTATTCCTAGTCTTTGTGTTTAGAGTTTTAGTTTAAGTTAATTTTCAGTTTTTGTTTTTACTTCTTTGTTTTTAGTTTAATTTTTAATTTTGTTGCAAGTCTTGTTCGTATAGAAAAACCAAAAAGATTACTATGGCTCGTAATCTTGGGAGTTTTGCTACTCCCAGCAACAACTTCATGCATGAACCTATAGCACAACCTGAGGTAGCAACCGCTGAGTATGAGATTAAACCGATCTTAGTTTACATGGTTCAACAGGACCAATTTGGAGGCTCTACTTCTGAGGATGCCGGTATGCACTTACACAATTTCACTAAATTGTGCAACATGACACGCATAAAGGATTATGATCCCGACGCTTTGAAATTGCGTCTATCTCCTTTCTCCTTGAGAGAAAAGGCTAAAGGAAGTATTACTTCTTGGGCTGATTGTTGTAGTAAATTTTCATCTAAGTTTTGCCCACCTGCAAAGATTATGCAATTACGTTCTCAGATTATAGGTTTCAAGCAGGAAGAACGTGAGCCACTAGCGCTTGCGTGGGATAGAATGAAGGAAGCTATAAGTAACTGTCCCAATCATGGAATGGAGGAATGGTTAATCCTTCATATGTTTTATAATGGCTTGAATCATATGTCAAAAATTATGCTTGATACAGCTGCAGGAGGAACAATCATGGGAAAGCCCATAGAAGATGTCAAGAAACTACTAGATGATTTGCAAGAGAACCATGCCCAATGGCATGTTGAGAGGACCACCACTAAAGGAGTGAATGCCATGGAAGAAAGTAACACGGAGTTGACAGCCAATCTTGAAGAACTTTTCTCTGTGATAAAAGGTAAAGAAGAGGTAAACATAAATGCCATCACTAATGAAGAAACTAGTGATGTGAATTTTATTGCTCGTAACAACTATAATCCTAATTGGAAAAATAATGGATATGCTCCTAGACTTCCTTATCCTAGTAATGGAGGAGCATCCAATAATTTAATGGAGCAAATGCTATCAATAGAAATACTCTTGAAGAAACTCTTAAAAGTTTTATTGCTAGTCAGAATGAGCAGAATGAGAACTTCAAGAATATCTTGAAGAATCATGATAGCTTACTTGGTCAATTGACCAGTAAGGTTATTGGACTAACAAATGATGTGCAGGTACTTGAAGGAAGATCCAAGAATATGGAGGCACAAGTAGCTAAGATATATAGCAGAGAGCCAAACACTAATTTTGGCTAAGTTTGCAGGTAAACCGGAGTCTAACCCGGTTGAAGAAGTTAAAATGATGAGAAGCAACAAAGAGAAAGTTGAAGTGCTTGACACAAGCCATGTGCCAGAGTACAATTATATCATTGCAGATTTTGTGAAGATGATATCCATGAAGTATCCACTACCGGAGGTAACTAATAATGAAGCATATAATGTTTTTGTTGAACAAGTTGCAGCCAAGGTATGTGAACTTGATGATGAAAGGAAAAAGCTCTATAGTAAGTTACCAGCTAAGCAAGAAGATGCTTTTGAACCTACAATAGAAATTGAGATAGGTTTGGATCAATTCAGTGCTCTATGTGATCTAGGGGAAAGTGTTTCCACTATCCCTAAATCTGTTTATGATAGTCCCAATCTCGGTCCCTATGTTAATACCGAGATCAGTTTGAATATGGCTAATTCTACTTTTACTCAGGCAGTAGGCATTAAGCATGGTGTTATAGTTCAAATTAATGATTGCCCTGTCATGATTGATCTTGTCATTGTAGATATGCCTGAAGATCCTATTACCCCTATAATTCTCAGTAGACCTTTTCTAAGGACTATCAAAGCTGTGATTAATGTGTTTGAGGGGAATGTTAGATTTGATTTACTTGCTAAAGATCCTTTTGTAAGACATTTCCCCAGGAAAAAGAAAATGAAGACCTACTCAGGAGAAGGCATCATTGTGAATGCCAGAAGCTACGGTCTCGGTGTGTTTGCACCACCTTGACCACCACTACAGTCGAGCTAAATGACCGAAAACAAGCGCTTCGTGGGAGGCAACCCACGCGAATAAAGTAGACAAGTAAGTTTTTATTTTTGTTTCGATACAAAGAGTGATTGAAGTTCTATATGAAGAAGTAAGTTTGGAAGAGTTGTTCTAGTGAAGGCTTTGCGATGTGCAAGTTAAATTATGTGTTGAATCGATGTTTGGATGCCTGGAAATATGTCTATGTATTGTCTTGGAACTAACCTTGCAGGAGAGCAAAGAAAAAGAAAAGTTTCGAAAGAAACATATCAAAAGACGGCATTTAAAACGACTGCAAGCGGTCGCATGACCTGTGGGAGATTCCAACGCAAAACAACCAGAGGCAGCAGAAAAAAAAGATGGTGTTCCAAACGGGCACGAGCTCCCGTATGAGCGGTCGTTTAACTCTTTTGCAGAAAACAAAGAGAATTCCAGAGCGTTCGACGGCGTTCCAAACGGGCGCATGCGCCCGTCCGAGCGGTCGTTTGCCACCATCGACCAAAAGAAGAAAAAGAATAGAGTGAACGATGACGTTTTAAAGGGGCGCCGCCGGTCGTATGAGCGGTCGTTTGAAATAAGCACAGACGCAGGTAAGTCATCAAAGAGGACGACGGCGTTCCATGCGGGCGCTAGCGCCCATATGAGCGGTCGTTTCGCGTCCTGGCGGCCACAATAAGCCCGAGGAAGAAGGTAAATCTTCCCCATCTCTCTCTTTTCTTCTTCTTCTTCCTCCAAACCTCTCCAAACCCTAGCAAAACTTTGCCCGATCTCTCTACTCGCTCGATTTCAGTTCCAATCCTTCCGTGTGATCGATCTATGGTATGTTTCTCCTCCGATCCCCAAGTTATTTTTCGCGAATCCATGTTCTACATGCCTAGCATTGCCATGACTAGGAGATGCATATTTTTGATTCAAATTTGAGTTTGGCTTGGATTAGTTGATGTTTTTAGAGGAGTATGACGTTATGATTACCGTAGGATCAATATTGCCTAAATGTATTGGACTGAAAAATTGTTTTGTAGATGTTTACATGGAGGACTTCTCGCGTACGCGGTGCTTCGAGTTCATCCACCACACCACCACAACAAGTTTTTACCCAGGGGATCGTCTTCACCGACCATGAAGCTAGAAGAAATCTTAGGCAACTAAGCACAAGGAAGATCAAAGCAACCAAATGGGCTTGTGCGAACACACTCGCCAAGCTAGGTATTACTCATGATTTCAATTTGCTTTGTCATAATGCCAGGTTGCACCATTTTGTTTATCAGGGATGTGAGACATATGAACGCATGACGCTTGAGTTTCTTAGTACTCTCTCGCATAATGTTGGTTTGATGCCCAGTGCATATGAAGAGGAGAGGATCACTTTCCGTATCCTGGACCAAGACTACAACATCACTTTTCAAGAGTGGTGTGATTACTTTGGCTTCACCAACAATGATGATGACATCCGCCATGTTTATGATTACATTGACCCGCACCCAAGGCAATCCTTTTACCGTATGAGTCATCATGGCTCGAGGCAAAGAGCCAGTTGCATTGAAAGTCGCACTATATGTTATTTCTATTATGTTATCACTAACTTGTTGCAGGCATGAGGAGAAGTTTCTAAAGTGAATGAAGAGAACATGCTAGTTCTTGGGAAAGCAGCAAACCTTGACGTCGGTTATTCACCCAACTTAGGGGCAATACTTTTGCTACACCTCGCGCATCAAGCAAATCATGCACAAGGAGATATCATGTGTGGAGGAGTGATCACCATGTTGGCCAACTCCCTTGGTCTCAATTACACTCACCTTCGCCCCATTGTCGGAAGGAGATGCAGCTTTTGACCAAGAAGGCCCAGAACCAGAACAAGTTGATGAAGAAGAACTCGCCACCGACGAAGAAGAGGAGCAGCCCCAAGAGCAGCAATAACAAGGATACTACACCACCTACGCGGACCTCAACATCCTCCAGGGCTCTATTAAAGATATGAGCAACCTCGCCGAGTCTCTTCGAGGCACGTCCGCCTACATGAACATGAACTTGTCCAACTGGAGCCAAGGATAGGCTCCTGACCAACCGCCGCAATGATTTCGCCGGTTTGGGCTTGCAAAGGCCTAAGTTTGGGGGAGGTTATCACCACTTCTACATCAAGATGTGGCGGTATTTGAATAATTTGTACTGAGGTTGTACTTTAGCTGAGGAGCTTCAAAACATTCGTGTTGGTTTGTTCCAACACTTTGCTTTTATTTGCTTTTGCTTTTTATTTTATTTTGCCTTTGCGATTTTTTGGTTGCAAGTTAGTTTTCAAAAACCAAAAAACCAAAAAAAATAGAATAAGCTTTGCTTTGCCTTTGTTCTTTATCTTGTCCGTTGGAGTTCATTTGCATTTTGTTTTTAGAGGAGTTGATCAATGCCGGACAACGGGGAATGCAAGAGTAAGGAAGAGAAGTGTGTAAATTCGCAACCGTGAAGGTATGTCCTACGACCCCCGTCTTTTGCACTTGAAATACTTAGAGTAGATGTAGTAGTAGTATGTGTGATATATGCAGATGGGAGTAAGTCTTGATAATTAAGACAAAGGTTTTGTTCTAGTAGCTGAAATAATTTTGTAGCCTTTCTTCTGTTTAGTTTAGACAACCAAGACTTGCCGTGGGACTGTTTTTAAATGAAATGATATTAACTAAGAATAACTATGCACAAGAGAAAGTCTTTCAAGACTTGGGAGTTGAGAAAATTGTAGTGGAAGTAATGTTTGAATTGCTCAACCCCATGTTACTAATTTTAATAGACTTGATAGCACTCATGGATTAAATTGTCTAGAGGAACTTAGTTGAAGGGTGAATGAGATTATGCCAAAAATCTGTGTTGTATCTTTTACATGGTGCTTCAGCTCCTTGCTGGTGCCATGGCCCGCTACTCTATACACGTGTACATGTGTAAATGTGGCTTCGTCACCTTTCTTGATGTTATGCTGAGGACTCCGCTGGCCAATGAACGATCCACCAAGAGCGATAGCTCGGATTTCGGCTATGAGTTTGTTACCGTACGTAGTGGCAACACTACAAACGCATATTATTCAGCTTTCTCTTGAAATGGTGTGTATGTGGTAAATAAAGGGGACTGATCAAAAGAGCTCGAAATAGACATTTATCAGAGGTCCATAGTGCCGAAACATTAAGCCACAACGAAAACCTATGCATGATCACTTAGTTGGCATAATCGCTTCACTTGACAATCAAAGTTCCGAAAAACAATGATTGAAATAAAGTGCTTGACAGCCTTGAGGAGGAAATGATTGTGGGTGTGCTTAAGAGCATTAGAGCATTACATTTTACTACATGCTTTCACTCCCTAACCTATGTTTTATTGGCTCTATCAAAAGATAACTCTTCCGTGCATTCCCGGCAAGCAAGTGTTGTCTAGAATAAATAGAATAGGGTGTTGCAAAGTTGTTTTATCTAGTAGATCAAAAACTTTGTGTTGATTATCTTTGCTTCACTAACACTTGCACTATAACCATGCCACCGCTACAACTATGCTAAGTTTTCAGAGCATCTCTAGCAGACCCCTTAAAACGTGACCCTTATACCGCGGATAAGGGCCGAGAAAACCGCGGTTTGAGGGGCGAAATCGGCTACGGCCGAACAGAACCCTCAATTGAAACCATAAAATTTGAAAAAAGCTTTCCCAGGCGAAATGAACAACACAGTGCTACATAAATAGTTTGATCATCGATACGTTGCAAACATATTTTACATCGCGATGCCGCCCTACCCTAAAACTAGCCAAAAATGGAGCTCACCGGAGCTCTCTGGGTGTGGTGGCGACGCTACAGCGGCGGCGACGCTCACTCCTCGGCGTCGTTGGAGCCAAGATCGATGTAGATCTTGACTTGCTCGTCGGCTTCGTAGCGCCATCCTGCCTATTTGGCGTCGAACTCGCACGCGGCGGCGAGCCCCTGCTCGTAGAGGAGCGCGTTGACCTCCTCGTCCCGCCGGTGACGCGCCTCCTCCTCGTGCTCACGCGCAGTGCGCGCGGCAAGCGCCGCTTCGAAGGCGTCCGCCTCGGGCCCGACGAGGTAGTCCTCCAGGCCGACGACGTCGCGGCCGCGCGGGGGCTCTTCCACCGGCTCTGTCTTCACAATGCGGAGTGGTGGCACCTCCTCCTCCGGCCACCCCCTGACGGCGCAGAGCGGCGTGATATCTACTACGCAACTTTTATTCTTGTAGACGTTGTTGGGCCTCCAAGTGCAGAGTTTTGTAGGACAGTAGGAAATTCCCCTCAAGTGGATGACCCAAGGTTTATCAATCCGTGGGAGGCGTAGGATGAAGATGGTCTCTCTCAAACAACCCTGCATTCAAATACAAGAAATCTCTTGTGTCCCCAACACACCCAATACAATGGTAAATTGTATAGGTGCACTAGTTCGGTGAAGAGATGGTGATACAAGTGTAGTATGGATAGTAGATATAGGTTTTTGTAATCTGAAAATATAAAAACAGCAAGGTAGCAAGTGATAAAACGGAGCACAAACGGTATTGCAATGCTTTAAAACAAGGCCTAGGGTTCATACTTTCACTAGTGCAATCTCTCAACAGTGCTAACATAGTTGAATCATATAACAATCCCTCAACGTGCGATAAAGAATCACTCCAAAGTTCCTATTAGCGGAGAACATAAGAAGAAATTGTTGTAGGGTACGAAACCACCTCAAAGTTATCCTTTCCGATCAATCTATTGAGCCATCCCTATAAGTGTCACAAACACCCATAGAGTTCGTACTAAAATAACACCATATGATACACATCAACCAACTCTAATGTCACCTAGATACTCCAATGTCACCACAAGTATCCGTGAGTTGATTATTCGATATGCATCAAACAACTTCAGATTCATAATATTCAATCCACACAAAGAACCTCAACGAGTACCCCCAAAGTTTCTTATCGGAGAAAAGATAATGAAAACGTGCAACCAACCCCTATGCCTAGATTACCCCAAGGTCATGGGAATCCACGAGTTGATCACCAAAACATACATCAAGTGACTCAATAGAATACCCCATTGTCACCACGGGTATCCACATGCAAGACATACATCAACTGTTCTCAAATCTAAAATATTCAATCCGACAATAACGAAATCTCAAAGGGAAAGACTCAATTCATCACAAGAAGATAGAGAGGGAAGAAACACCATATGATCCAACTATATTAACAAAGCTCGCGATACATCAAGATCGTGCCAAATCAAGAACACGAGAGAGAGAGATCAAACACATAGCTACTAGTACATACCCTCAGCCCCGAGGGTGAACTACTCCCTCCTCCTCATGGAGACCGCCGGGATGATGAAGATGGCCTCCGGTGATGATTTCCCCCTCCGGCAGGGTGCCGGAATAGGGCTCCAGATGGTATTTGTTCGGTACAGAGGCTTGCGGCGACGGCGTTGAAGTTCTAGCTTTATTTCTGGGGGTTTCTCTATTTGTAGGATTTTTCAGCGTTAGAATCACGCGAAAAGGAGCTACGAGGGCCCCACAAGGCAGCACGGCGCGACCCGCCCCCCAGGCCGCGCTGTGGTGCCTTGTGAGCACCTCATGAGGCTTCTGGTCCTTCCACGAAGCTTCGGGGGTCTCTTTTGGTCCAAAAAAATCATCAAAAAGTTTCGTCCAATTCCGAGAACTTTTATTTCTGTACACAAAACAACACCACGGCAGTTCTGCTGAAAACAGCGTCAGTCCAGGTTAGTTCTAATCAAATCATACCAAAACCATATAAAATTGTTTAAACATGGCATGAATACTTTATAAATTATAGATACGTTGGAGATGTATCAGCATCCCCAAGCTTAATTCCTGCTCGTCCTCGAGTAGGTAAATGATAAAAGAAATAATTTATGAAGTGTGAATGCTAGCATAATGCATAAGTTTGATCAATGACAATTTCAATCACTTTTCCTAGCATCATAACAGCAACTCTTTCTCATAAAACTTCTCATGATCAAGTAGCAAGCTATTCACATGTTAAAGTATAGACCATAAACTTTCTTGAAAACTAACAAACTATGTTCTCAGTCATCAAACAATTGCAATTCATCTTATTTTTAGGAAGGGTCTATGTAAGAGATTTGATTTAGCAAATTCCACATACTCAACTATCATATAGTCTTCCATGATTGCTGACACTCAAAGCATATTTTTAGAACAAATCGTTTTAGTCAAACACATAGGAAGATAGGGGCATAATGTTTTGCCTCCCAACTTATTTATCTCATGGATAATTTCAACAGTAATAACTCATGATCACCTATATTCAACGGGATATATATGCCTGGATCAATCCCCACCACATGATGCTTGCCAAGAGAGAAAATAAAAATGGAATAGAGAAGAACACTATTGACTCTTGCATAAAAGTAAATACATAAAGTAAAAGATAGGCCCTTCGCAGAGGGAAGCAGAGGTTGTCATGCGCTTTTTATTTTTGGATGTGCAAGCTCTTAATGCAAATGAACGTCACTTTTATATTGCCCCTTGTGATAGCAACCTTTATTATGCAGTCCGTCGCTTTTATTTCTTTACCATCACAAGTTCGTACAAAGCTTATTTTCCCTTACAATAAAAGATCATACATATTTAGGAGCAATTTTTCTTGCTTCTGCACCGATGACAACTTACTTGAAGGATCTTATTCAATCCATAGGTAGATATAGTGGACACTCATGACATGAAACTGGGTTCAAGGGTTTTGGATGCACAAGTAGTATTTCTACTTAGTGTGGATTTTTGGCTAGCAAAGGATAGGGGGCAAGCACCACATGTTAGAGGATCCATGACAATATAACATCTATGTGAATATAAACAAACATAACCTATTACGTTATCTTCCTTGTCCAACATCAACTACTTGATCAAGGTTGAAAATAATTAATGGAGGCTCACAATCATGGAATATCTCCAATATAGTATATTTATATGTGAAACCTCTCTTCCTTCAATATTCTTTCATGAATTGTTCAAGTGACCAATGCTATGTTTGCTAACTTTCAATAAATTTTACCACTTATACTTCTTGTATGTGAAGTCATTACTCCCCATGGGACAAGCATATGAAGCATATATAATTTCATCTTTATGATATTCAATTCATTCAAAAATTTACTCTTAGGATATAAGTGAAGCACGAGAGTAAACGAGAAACTACTCCAAAAGGTATAAGTGAAGATCAATGAGTAGGCAAACAATTAAGTAGCTATGTGAAGACTCTCTCTCAATAAAGATTTCATATCTTGATCATTTTAATCAAACAACAAACAAAATGAAAATAAAAGGACACTCCAATAATAGCACATATCATGTGAACAAGTAAAAACTTAGGCTAACCGATAGGTGTTGATGAAGAAAGGTGGGATGCCCACCGGGGCATCCCCAAGCTTAGTTGCTTGAGACTTATTAGAATGTTAACTTGGGGTGACTTGGGCATCCCCAAGATTGAGCTCTTGTGTCTCCTTAATTCCTCTCATATCATGGCTTCTCCTAAATCTTAAAAACTTCATCCACACAAAACTCAACAAGAACTCGTGAGATAACTTAGTATAAATCCACTCAAAGCCTTAACATTCTCTACTGTAAAAAATCACAAAAATTATAATTAAACATGGCATACTAAATGCCTCTGCATATTTAATACTCCTATCCTCAAATAGAATCATTAAACAAGCAAACATATGCAAACAATGCCACCATAACCGAAATCTGCCAAAACAGAACAGTCTGTAAAGGGGGATTTAAAATTCATACTTCCCTAACTCCAAAAATTATGAAAAATTACCAAGTGATATATAAATCATGCATTCTTACTGTATAAATCATGTTCTGACTATTCAGGAATATTCTGGACATAACAGAAAACTTTCTGTTTTCAAACTGCAACACATGAACTTGCAAACTGAGCATGGTAAAGGCTATAATTGGCATTTTATTGAACTAAAAGATACAAAACATGATTATTTATAACACCAAGAAAATATCAACAGAAGAAAATGACGCTCCAAGCAAAACACATATCATGTGACGAATAAAAATATAGCTCCAAGTGAGGTTACCGATAGTGTTGAAGACGAAAGAGGGGATGCCCTCCGGGGCATCCCCAAGCTTAGACGCTTGAGTCTTCCTTGAGTATTACCTTGGGGTGCCTTGGGCATCCCCAAGATTAGGGCCTTGCCACTCCTTATTCTCCACATATCGATATCTCACCCAAAAGTTGAAAACTTCAATCACACAAAACTTAACGGAACTTGTGAGATAGGTTAGTATGATAAAAATAAATCATCCACTTAGGTACTGTCAAGACAAGATTCATAATTGTTCTCACATAATTCCTACTGTATTCTATCATTTCCACAATTTATATTACTCAATATAAGCTATGGAAACACTAAAACAAGCAAACTATGCACTAAAAACAGAATCTGTCAAAAACAGAACAGCATGTAGTGAGCGATTTAAAAACCATACTTATGTACCTCCAAAATTTCTGAAAAATTAGTAAAACGTATATAATTTGCAACCCAATACTCTGTAAAAATTTCAGAATTTTATCATGCTCCAGTACAGAACAGAATTTCCAGCACTGGACGTAAAAGTTTCTGTTTTTGCACAGAATCAAATCAATAAGTATCCACACTATCCCAATGGCTTTACTTGGCACATTATTGAAAGAAAACATATAAAACATGATTATTACAGTAGCTTAATCATGTGAACACACAAAAACAGTAGGTATTAATATTGGGTTGTCTCCCAACAAGCGCTTTTCTTTAATGCCTTTTAGCTAGGCATGATGATTTCAATGATGCTCGCATAAAGAGTGAAGAATTGAAAAATAACGGGAGCACCATGAAACATATGGCAAGCACCTTTAAGCCTAACCCACTTCCTATGCATAGGTGTTTTGTGAGCAAATAATTTATGGGAGCAAGAATCAACTAGCATAGGAAGGCAAAACAAGCATAACTTCAAAACTTTCAACATAAAGAGAGGAAACTTGATGTTGTTGAAATATATAGAAGCATATATTCCTCTCTCAAAATAATTTTCAGTAGCATCATGAAGAAATTCAACAATATAATTTTCACATAAATCATTATTTTCATGATCCACAACCATAGAATTTTTATTACTCTCCACATAAGCAAATTTGTTCTCATTCATAATAGTGGGAGCAAATTCAATGAAATAACTATCATGTGATACTTGATTGGCATAATCCAATTGAAAATTAAAATCATGATGACAAGTTTCATGGTTATTATTACTCTTTATAGCATACATGTCATCACCATAATCATCATAGATAGCAAATTTATTATCCTAATCAATTGTAACCTCTTCCAAAATAGTGGAATCATCATTAAATAAAGTCATGACCTCTCCAAATCCACTTTCATAATTGATGTCTACTACACAACTTATTCTTATAGAATCGTGTTGGGCCTCCAAGCGCAGAGTTTTGTAGGACAGTAGCAATTTTCCCTCAAGTGGATGACCTAAGGTTTATCAATCCGTGGGAGGCGTAGGATGAAGATGGTCTCTCTCAAACAACCCTGCAACCAAATACAAGAAATCTCTTGTGTCCCCAACACACCCAATACAATGGTAAATTGTATAGGTGCACTAGTTCGGCGAAGAGATGGTGATACAAGTGTAGTATGGATAGTAGATATAGGTTTTTGTAATCTGAAAATAAAAAAAACAGCAAGGTAGCAAGTGACAAAAATGAGCACAAACGGTATTGCAATGCTTGAAAACAAGGCCTAGGGTTCATACTTTCACTAGTGCAATCTCTCAACAGTGCTAACATAATTGAATCATATAACAATCCCTCAACATGCGACAAAGAATCACTCCAAAGTTCTTATCTAGCGGAGAACATAAGATGAAATTGTTGTAGGGTACGAAACCACCTCAAAGTTATCTTTTCTGATCAATCTATTGAGCCATCCCTATAAGTGTCACAAACAGCCCTAGAGTTCGTACTAAAATAACACCATATGATACGCATCAACCAACTCTAATGTCACCTAGATACTCCAATGTCACCACAAGTATCCGTGAGTTGACTATTCCATATGCATCAAACAACTTCAGATTCATAATATTCAATCCAACGCAAAGAACTTCAAAGAGTGCCCCAAGATTTCTACCAGAGAAAGTAGGACGAAAATGTGCATCAACCCCTATGCATAGATTACCCCAATGTCACCTCGAGAATCCGCGAGTTGAGTGCCAAAACATATATCAAGTGAATCAATATAATACCCCATTGTCACCACGAGTATTCATATGCAAGACATACATCAAGTGTTCTCAAATCCATAAAAATATTAAATCCGATAATAGTGAAACCTCAAAGGTAAAAACTCAATTCATCACAACAAGATAGAGAGGGAGAAACACCATATGATCCAACTATATTAACAAAGCTCGAGGTACATCAAGATCGTGCCAAATCAAGAACACGAGAGAGAGATCAAACACATAGCTACTTGTACATACCCCTAGCCTCGAGGGTGAACTACTCCCTTCTCGTCATGGAGACCACCGGGATGATGAAGATGGCCTTCGGTGATGATTTCCCCCTCCGGCGGGGTGCCAGAACAGGTCTCCGGATGGTATTTCTTCGGTACAGAGGCTTACGGCGGTGGCGTCGAAGTTCTAGGGTTATTTCTGGGTGTTTTGGTATTTATAAGAATTTTTGGCTTTGGAATCACGCGAATAGGGGCCACAGGGGGCCCACGAGGCACCAGGGCGCACCCAGGGGGGTGGGCGTGCCCAGGTGGCTTGTGGGGCCCCTGTGAGTCTTCTGCTGCTCCCCCGAAGCTTCCTGGGTCTGTATCCTTCCAGAAAAAATCGTCAAAAAGTTTCGCTGCATTGGGACTTCATTTGATATGGATTTTTTGGAAAACCAAAAACAAGCAGAAAACAACAACTGGCACTGGGCACTAGGTCAATATGTTAGTCCATAAAAATCATATAAAGGCCATATAAAAGTGCACCAAAATCATACAAAACTATAATAAACATGGCATGAATACTTCATAAATTATAGATACGTTGGAGATGTATCAGCATCCCCAAGCTTAATTCCTGCTCGTCCTCGAGTAGGTAAATGATAAAAGAAATAATTTATGAAGTTTGAATGCTAGCATAGTGCATAAGTTTGATCAATGATAATTTCAATCACTTTTCCTAGCATCATGACAGCAACTTTTTCTCATAAACCTCATCAAGATAAAGTAGCAATCAATTCACATGTTATGGTTCAAACAATGCATTCTCTTGAAACTTAACAAGCTATGTTCTTAGTCACCAAACAATTGCAATTCAACTTATCTTCAACAAAGTCTAAGTAAGAGCTCCACATACTCAATTATCATTTAGTCTTCTATGATTGCTAGTACTCAAAGCATATTTTTAGAACAAATAGCATCCATCAAACACAGAGAAAGATAGGGGCTTAATGTTTTGCCTCCCAACTTATTTATCATAGAGATAATTGTCAACAATAATAATTCATGATAAAATATATTTGACTGGCCATATGTGCCTGGATCTTTCCCCACCACATGATGCTTGCCAACTAGAGAATAATTAGGGTTGAAATGAGAAGTAATACTATTGACTCTTGCATAAAAGTAAATACATAAAGTAAAAGATAGGCCCTTCGCAGAGGGAAGCAGAGGTTGTCATGCGCTTTTTATTTTTGGATGTGCAAGCCCTTAATGCAAAGGAACGTCACGTTATATTGCCCCTTGTGATAGCAACCTTTATTATGCAGTCAGTCGCTTTTATTTCTTTACCATCACAAGTTCGTACAACGCTTATTTTCCCTTGCAATAAAAGATCATACATATTTTAGGAGCAATTTTTATTGCTTTTTGCACCGATGCCAACTTACTTGAAGGATCTTATTCAATCCATAGGTAGATATGGTGGACACTCATGGGAAGAAACTGGGTTTAAGGGTTTTTGGATGCACAAGTAGTATCTCTACTTAGTATGATTTTTTTTCTAGCAAAAGATCCTAAGCAAGCACCACATGTTGGAGGATCCATAACAATATAACTTCTATGCAAATATACCCAAACATAACTCATTACGTTGTCTTCCTTGTCCAACTTCAACTAATTTGATCAAGCAATCATAAAAGATGTCCAATATAATATATTTATATGTGAAAGTTCTCTTCCTTATACTAATCATTCATGAATTGATTGTATGACCAATATTGTGGTTGTCAAACTTCAATAGATTTTACTTTCTAAACCAAATGTGAAATTACTACTAGGCATGATACAAGCATATGAAGCTCATATTATTTCAACTTCATGATATTTAATTTATTCAACAATTTACTCATAGGATATAAGAACAAGAGTAAATGACAAACTACTCCAAAAAGATATAAGTGAAGAACAAATGAGTAGTTAAGTAAATAGGTAGCTATGTGAGGACTCTCTCTCATTTAAAAATTTCAGATCTTAAGTATTTTATTCAAACAGCAAAGAAAACAAAATAAAATGACATTCCAAGAATAGCACATCTCATGTGAAGAAGAAAAAACTTAGGCTCAACCAAGACTAACCGATAATTGTTGGTGAATAAAGGTGGGATGCCTACCGGGGCATCCCCAAGCTTAGATGCTTGAGACTTCTTGAAATATTAACTTGGGATGCCTTGGGCATCCCCAAGCTTGAGCTCTTGTGTCTCCTTAATTCCTCTCATATGATGGCTTCCCTAAATCTTAAAAACTTCATCCACACAAAACTCAACAAGAACTCGTGAGATAAGTTAGTATAAATCAACACAAAACCTTAATATTCTCTACTGTATCAAATCACTAAAATTATAATTAAACATTTCATACTAAATGCCTCTGCATATTTAATACTCCTATCCTCAAATAGAATCATTAAACAAGCAAACATATGCAAACAATGCAACCATAACCGAAATCTGCAAAAACAGAACAGTCTGTAAAGGGGGATTTAAAATTCATACTTCCCTAACTCCAAAAATTCTAAAAATTAACCAAGTGACAGAGAACTCAAGCATGCTTACTGTGTAAAAATTTCAGATTTGTATCATGTTCTGACTATTCAGGAATATTCTGGACATAACAGAAAACTTTCTGTTTTCAAACAGCAACACATGAACTTGCAAACTGAGCATGGTAAAGGCTATAATTGGCATTTTATTGAACTAAAAGATACAAAACATGATTATTTATGACACCAAGCAAATATCAACAGAAGAAAATAATGCTCCAAGCAAAACTCATTTTATGTGACGAATAAAAATATAGCTCCAAGTGAGGTTACCGATAGTGTTGAAGACGAAAGAGGGGATGCCTTCCGGGGCATCCCCAAGCTTAGACGCTTGAGTCTTACTTGAGTATTACCTTGGGGTGACTTGGGAATCCCCAAGCTTAGGGTCTTGCCGCTCCTTATTCTCCACATATCGATATCT
Organism: Elymus sibiricus; assembly: GCA_039707655.1. Lineage (NCBI taxonomy): Eukaryota > Viridiplantae > Streptophyta > Magnoliopsida > Poales > Poaceae > Elymus > Elymus sibiricus. The sequence goes on along the minus strand of CM077668.1, from coordinate 109,824,476 downwards.
CACCCAAAACTTGAAAACTTAATTCACACAAAACTTAACGGAACTTGTGAGATAGGTTAGTATGATAAAAATAAATCATCCACTTAGGTACTGCCAAGACAAGATTAATAATTGTTCTCACATAATTCCTACTGTATTCCATCATTTCCACAATTTATATTACTCAATATAATCTATGGAAACACTAAAACAAGCAAACTATGCACCGAAAACAGAATCTGTCAAAAACAGAACAGCATGTAGTGAGCGATTTAAAAACAATACTTATGTACCTCCAAAAATTCTCAAAAATTAGTAAAACGTAAAAAAGTTGCAACACAATACTCTGTAAAAATTTCATAATTTTATCACGGTCCAGTACATAATAGAAATTCCAGCACTGGACGCAAAAGTTTCTGTTTTTGCACAGAATCAAATCAACAAGTATCCACACTATCCCAAAGGCTTTACTTGGCACAATATTGAAAGAAAACATATAAAAAATGATTAATACAGTAGATTAATCATGTGAACACACAAAAACAGTAGGTATAAGTATTGGGTTGTCTCCCAACAAGCGCTTTTCTTTAATGCCTTTTAGCTAGGCATGATGATTTCAATGATGCTCGCATAAAAGTAAAGAATTGAAACACAAAGAGGGCATCATGAAACATATGACAAGCACATTTAATCCTAACACACTTCATATGCATAGGGATTTTGTGAGCAAATAATTTATTTGAGCAAGAATCAACTAGCATGGGAAGGCAAAACTAGTATAACTTCAAAACTTTCAACACATAGAGAGGAAACTTGATATTATTGCAACACCTACAAGCATATGATCCTCTCTCATAATAATTTCCAGTAGCATCATGAATGAATTCAACAATATAGCTATCACATAAAGCATTCTTCTCATGACCTACAAGCACATGATTTTTATTACTCTCCACATAAGCAATTTTCTTCTCATTCATAATAGTGGGAGCAAACTCAACAAAATAACTATCATGAGATACCTGATTGGCATAATCCAATGGAAAATTAAAATCATGATGACAAGTTTCATAGTTATCATTATTCTTTATAGCATACATGTCATCAAAATAATCATCATAGATAGCAACTTTTTTGTCATAATCAATTGAAACTTCTTCCAAAATAGTGGATTCATCATTAAATAAAGTCATGACCTCTCCAAATCCACTTTCATAAATATAATCATCATAAATAGGAGGCATGCTATCATCATAATAAATTTCTCATCAAAACTTGGGGGGCTAAAAATATCATCTTCATCTAACATAGCATCCCCAAGCTTATGGCTTTGCATATCATTAGCATCATGGATATTCATAGAATTCATACTAACAACACTGCAATCATGCTTATCATTCAAAGATTTAATACCAAACATTTTATTGAATTCTTCTTCTATCAATTGAGCACAATTTTCCGATCCATCATTTTCAAGAAAAACATTATAAAGACGAATAATATGAGGCAACCTCAATTCCATTTTTTTTATAGTTTTCTTTTTATACACCAAACTAGTGATAAAAAAAGAAACTAAAAGATTCAATTGCAAGATCTAAAGATATACCTTCAAGCACTCACCTCCCCGGCAACGGCGCCAGAAAAGAGCTTGATGTCTACTACACAACTTATTTTTATAGACTCGTGTTGGGCCTCCAAGCGCAGAGTTTTGTAGGACAGTAGCAATTTTCCCTCAAGTGGATGACTGATGACCCACAAGTATAGGGGATCAATCGTAGTCCTTTCGATAAGTAAGAGTGTCGAACCCAACGAGGAGTAGAAGGAAATGATAAGCGGTTTTCAGCAAGGTATTTTCTGCAAGCACTGAATTTATCGGTAACGAGTAGTTTGATAGCAAGATAATTTGTAACAAGTGACAAGTAGCAATAGTAACAAAGAGTGCAGCAAGGTGGCCCAATCCTTTTTGTAGCAAAGGACAAGCCGGAACGATCTCTTATAGTAAGCAAAGCATTCTCGAGGACACATGGGAATTTCATCTAGTCACTTTCATCATGTTGGTTTGATTCGCGTTCGCTACTTTGGTAATTTGATATGTGGGTGGACCGGTGCTTGGGTGTTGTTCTTACTTGAACAAGCCTCCCACTTATGATTACCCCCTCTCGCAAGCATCCGCAACTACGAAAGAAGAATTAAGATAACTCTAACCATAGCATTAAACATATGGATCCAAATCAGCCCCTTACGGAATAGCACATAAACTAGGGTTTAAGCTTCTGTCACTCTAGCAACCCATCATCTAATTACTACTCCACAATGCATTCCCTTAGGCCCAAAGATGGTGAAGTGTCATGTAGTCGACGTTCACATGACACCACTATGAGAATCAACAACATACATATCATCAAAATATCGAACGGATACCAAATTCACATGATTACTTATGACAAGACTTCTCCCATGTCCTCAAGAACAAAAGTAACTACTCACAAATCATAATCATGTTCAAGATCAGAGGGGTATTGAATAGCATAATGGATCTGTACATATAATCTTCCACCAAATAAACCAACTAGCATCAACTACAAGATGTAATCAACACTACTAGCAACCCACAGGTACCAATCTGAGGTTTTGAGACAAAGATTGAATACAAGAGATGAACTAGGGTTTGAGATGAGATGGTGCTGGTGAAGATGTTGATGAAGATTGGTCCTCCCACGATGAGAGGATCGTTGGTGATGTCGATGGCGGCGATTTCCCCCTCCCGGAGGGAAGTATCCCCGGCAGAATCTCTCCGCCGGAGAGCAAAAGTGCTCCTGCCCAAGTTCCGCCTTGAGACGGGGGCGCACCGTCCCAAAAGTGTTCTCTCTATTTTTTCTAGGGAAAATGGACTTATATACCAGAAAATGGGGGCCAGAGGCTGGCCAGGGGCCCCACGAGCCACCAGGGCGCGCCTGGGGGGGTGGCGCGCCCTGGTGCCTCGTGGGCACCTGGGTGGCCCCCTCTGGTACTTCTTGATTCCAGTATTTTTTATTTATTCCAAAATAATTCTCCGTGAAATTTCAGCTCATTTGGAGATGTGCAGAATAGGTATCTCTGACATAGCTTTTTCAGGTCCAGAATTCCAGCTGCCGGCATTCTCCCTCCTTGTGTAAATCTTGCATAATAAGAGAGAAAAGGCATTAGAATTGCTCCACAAAGTGTTATATTGATTAAAAACACTATAAATAATAGTAGTAAAACATGATGCAAAATGGACGTATCAACTCCCCCAATCTTAGACCTCGCTTGTCCTCAAGCGAAAGCTGATATCGATAATCATGTCCACATGTTTAGAGAGAGAGGTGTCGATAAAAACAAAATTCGGACATAGTAGCATCATGATCATTATTATAACAGTAATATTCATTATCATAAAACTTCTCATGAGCAAGTAACAATTCATCACAACAATGAAGTATAAGGCATAAACTTTCTTGAAAACTAACAAACTATGTTCTCAGTCAACAATGCAATTGCAATTCATCATATTTTCAGGAAGGGTCTCATGTAGGAGCTTTTTAGCAAGTCCACATACTCAACCATCATTTAGTCTTCTATGATTGCTAACACTCACGACATATATATGGAGCAAAAAGTTTCAGCCAGACACACAGAAAGATAGGGGCTTATGATTTTGCCTCCCAACTTATTCACCTCAAGGGTGATGTCAACAATAATAACTCATGATCACTCATATTCAACTGGATATATATGCCTAGATCTTTCCCCACCACATGATGCTTGCATAAGAGAAAAATAAAAAGGAAGTAGAGGACAACACTATTGACTCTTGCATAAAAAGTAAATACATAAAAGTTCTTAATGCAAAGGAACATCACTTTATATTGCCCCTTGTGATAGCAACCTTTATTATGCAGTATGTCGCTTTTATTTCTTTACCATCACAAGTTCATACAAAGCTTATTTTCCCTTACAATAAAAGTTCAGACATATTTAGAGGCAATTTTTATTGCTTTTTGCACCGATGACAACTTACTTGAAGGATCTTATTCAATCCGTAGGTAGATATAGTGGACTCTCATGACATGAAACTGGGTTTAAGGGTTTCAGATGCACAAGTAATATCTCTACTTGGTGCGGATTTTTGGCTAGCAAAGATATTGGCAAGCACCACATGCTGGAGTGTGACGCCCCTGCTCGACCGTGCACTAATCATACACGCAAACGTGCACGCTCAAGATCAGAGACTCACGGGAAGATATCACAACACAACTCTAAACTCAAATTTAAACATAAATCTTCATATTACAAACCAGGGGTCACGAGGACCCGAATACATAAGTCATACAAACAAATAATATCTGGGTACAGACATAGTTAGTCAAGTTTGCCTTAAGAAGGCTAGCACAAACAGTGACACTGATCAAAAAGGTGAAGGCCTCCTGCCTAGGGCCTCCGAACTACTCCTGGTCGGCGGGCTCAACTAGTAGTATCCACCGGGGGTCTCCTGCTCCTGGGCTCCGTTGTCTGATCGCAGCAACCGGGTATGGGAAAAAAAGATAGCAAAGCAACCGTGAGTACTCATCCAAAGTACTCGCAAGACTGACATCAGAACTATACTAATTATGCATCGGTATCAAAGGAATGGGGCTATAACTTTGGACTAAACTGCAGAAATGCTGGAACAGAGGGGAGAGGCCTAGCCTATCGAAGACTAGCATCTTGAAGCAATCTTGCAGCATCAGAAGAGAGTAGAACAAGATAATATATAATCAATCATATTTTAGTAATGCCCTGGGATCCTTCCTCGACTACCCCGTGAGAAAGTGATCCCGAGAGCAGTAGTATCAGTTTATCATTGTAACAGTATCCATTTGTAGTTGTAGCAGATCAAGATACAACTCTGAGTGTCCTGTTACCGTGGACACGGCTATTCGAATAGATAACTTCCCTGCAGGGGTGCACTACTATTACCCAACACGCTCGATCACATCTGGCCGGACACACTTGCTGGGTAATGCCCGGCCTCGGGTGATCGACACGACGCAGTCCTACCTAGGCTCAGCAGAGAGGTCAGCACGCCGGTCTAAATCCTAAGTGCGAAGGGGTCTTGGGCCATCGCCCTCTGCACTCCTGCATGTTGCGTGACTGGCTGGGGCCCAGGCGCGACACTGTATACACAAGTGACGTAACCAGCCCACCCCAACAATCAGCCCGCATCTCTGAGCTGTGACATCTGAAGAGCTTTCGGCTGATACATACGACGTAGAGGGTCCCATAACCATTATCCCACGTGGTGGTAGTGCGTATAGGCACGTAGCCAACTCATATCAAATACCCAAATCCGTTAGGCATGTTTAGTAACTCGTGAAGACGAACAGGATCCCCGTCACTCCAACTTGGTAACACACGTCGTGCGGGTGCTCTTGGAGCCGACCCGTCTTTAATATTATTCTCTCGCAGGCACCCTTGGGGCCAGCCCGACTTTAACAGTTTAAAGTATTGCAATAAGTAAACATTTCCGTGATCACCACCCAGAGTGGTCACGGCCCGATAACAAGCATGGCATACGGACAAGGCGAAGGGCCTCAGATGGAACAACCGCATAGCTATCTAAGCATCATAGGACAGCAAGTAGGTATCAACAGTAGGCGACGAAATCAGGCTATGCATCAGAATAGGAGCTATCGGAGCAACAACAGAAGCAATACTAATGCAAGCATAAGAGAGAAAGAGTGGTCGATATTTGGATGATCAAGGGGGTTTTGCTTGCCTGGAAGCTCTGCTGAAGGGGTCTGGTCGTCGGCGACGTAGTCGTGCTCTGCAGTGTCGTCGGCTGTCTCGGGGTCTATCGGGAGAGAAGGAGGGGGAAGAAACAATAAATACACGACAAACAATGCAACAGGGATACATGACATGTCAACATGCAGTGCTAGGGGTGTTCTAATGCAGCACTACGCAAGTTAGTCGGAGCGGGAAATTATCCGGGAGTGTTCTCCCAGCTCCGGGTGATTATCGGTACACTGAACCGGAGGGGAAGGTTCCATGTTTGCAGTGCTGGAGGCATCTGACAGGTACGTGGGTAGCGTATTCGGGTTCGTCTCATTTTTCTGATCTACTTTCATGTAGAAAACTTTTTCATCCGAGTTACGGTTTATTTTATATGATTTTTCAAAGTTTTAATCATTTTCTGGAATTTCTGGAATTAATTTAATTTGACAATTATTTAAATATAAATTGCTATGGGTACACAGAAGTGTACCCAGAAATGTGCTTGTGTGGCTGACAATGGGCCAGGGTTGACTGGGTCAACTGCCCAGTCAGCACCTAGTCAGCAGAGGCTGACATGTGGGTCCAGTGCTAAGTCAGCAGCTGACGTCAGCCCATCTTATCTGAATGAACAGTAATGGGGGGCCCCACCTGTCAGTTTAGTTAGATTAACTTAACCGTTTTATTAGCTATTAACTAAACATGCGAGGCCCGCCTGTCAGTCAGTGGGTTAGCTAGGTTAGTTAGTGGCTAATGATGCCACGTCAGCAAGGTTAGCGCCGGCGAGGCAGAGAACGACGGCGATGGCCGTGCGCGCCGGTGACGACCTTCCGGCCGACTCTGGCGACCATTTGGTCGCCCGAGGGCACCAAATGAACGGACGCAGAGCACCGCATCGCTCTATCCTACGCGCACGGGCTGGGGGCACCGAAACGACGTCCACGATGACGTCCAGCGGCGGCCGGAGTTTGGCCATGCGGCAAACGGCGCTGGGGATGACCAAAGCGAGCAAGGGGAGGGGGAAACGATGCGCGGGTGCTCACTGAGGTTGATGCCGTGCTTGGTGGGGTGCGGGGAAGTCACAGTCGAGCGGATCGACGACGTCGCGCGACGGCTGCTGTCGGGGAAGACAGGTCGATGTCAAGGCTACGGTGCCGCTCCGGTCGAATGGGCGCCCGTAGTTGATGCAGCGGTCGGCGGCGGCTCCCTTGGGCTTCAGCAGGAGGTGCGGGGCGGCCGGAGGCCACGCAGACGAGCAGCGGCGGCGGCGGTTGCGCTCGGGGGTGCGTGGCAGAGGAGAAGAGGGGCGAGGAGGGACTAGTGGGCGCGCTAGGGTTTGCGGGGGAGAGAGAGACGCTCGGGGGTGGTCTTATCCACTCCCGGGGTGCTGCAGTGGCGAGGGGGATCGGGCGCACTGGCCATGGCACGCGGCCATTGTGCAGCAGTGGCGAGAGTTAGGGGAAGGCCGAGGGAGATGGGCTGGGCCGCATTGTGGAGATGTTGGGTCAAAGTGCACAGTGAGAATTTTCCATTTATTCTTTTCTTTTTCTGCCCTTTTAATTCTCTTCTGTTTTGTAAAATGTCTGGCCACCAATTCACTTTTGTAAAATATGAGACTTGGCTCAATAATTACCATGCAATATTTAGCACTACCAGAAAATGGTTTGGACACAAAATGTTTTCATTTGAATTTTTATTAAACGAAATGGGCTTAAATATTGATATTTTGGCACTGTTTTAACTAATTAAGTTCATTTAAATATTTCAATTAATGTTGATTCCTTCATGACAATTACCTACTGATTATTTACAAAAATATGAACACTTTACTTTTCATGTTTGAAGAGATAATAATTTGACTTATTTTGAACTTAAATTTAAGTTTGATTTGAGACTAGTGGCATTTTGGTTTAGTAAAATTAGATGGCATGGCATGATTAGCATGTGGTCACTGTAGTTAACCCTTGGGGGTGTTACAAATCTCCTCCACTAAAAGAAATCTCGTCCCGAGATTTAAGAGGTAGAGTAAGGGGGACAAGGGTCTGGTTACAAAATTCTAACGAGTCTTGTCGGTCTTGGTTGCACTTCCCGAAGTTGTTGGCCCATCGGTTAGATGTCTTCATTACTCCACATCATTGCTTCGTGGCGAAGTTGTCGTCCTTCCTTCAAGAACGTCATCGTCCTACGAGAGAGATAAGGGGGAAAACTCTATAAGAATGGATCTCCATAAGTTTGGGTATCCGATGATTATCTCACGGATCAGGGATCAAGGGTATCTCTTGATTTGAAACTCGGGAAATACATCGAGAGAAATAAAAGAAGGCATGAGAAGTTTCAAGCAGATAGGCAATCATTCGATGCCTGAAACAGAGTGTGAGAGGGGGGTTCGGAGCAACGAGAACAAATATTGCATCTGGTATCGGAATAGAACACCGTAAGGAAAATGGCTTGCGGAATCTCATACGAAGACAAATACAAAGGATAATTTCGGATACAAGGATGTGCAGGAGAGCCAGGTTTCCGGTCCTGAGGACCAGTGAGTTAGTGCGATCACGATACAAGGCTTGTCAGAGAACAGCTTGTCCACTATGTTGGCAACAGCGTCGGTACCTAGGGTGAGGGACGAAGAGAACCATTTTCCTGCTCGTTGAAATGAGGCGGACCAATAGGCAAAGTTCTCGTCCATCGATGATTACCGAAATGTTAACAGCAATAGTAACAGGGTTTTTCTGACTAAGTTGTACACTGAGGTGTTTACATAAGCAGGGAATTATTACTGCTTAGATCATATAGATCATAAGAAAGGTTAAACAAACCAATGGAGAGGAAAATGTGTTTATCAGATTTAAACAAACCAATGGAAAGGAAAATGTGAATATACATAGGTATATCCTTCTCAGGAGCAAGCAGAGCATGATATACATGACAGGACAACGAGTATGTTTCCCTTTAGACAAAAAGGGCAAGGAAAATCATGATGTTTATCCATACAACAGTGTTCGGATAATCGATCAAGAAACATTTAGCATTGTGCTTCTATTGTTCTTGTTGATGTTCGGAGTATCACAGTCATGCTTCTAGGTAGCAATAATATGGTGTCAAAGTAGAGATTGGGTTCGAAGATCACAAGAATACACAAGGAACAATTTCAAGAATAGCAAAGAACTCAATGTATGAGCAAAACATGACCAAGTCTGTGTTGGAAGGAACGCAATGATGTTGTCGACGACAATACAAATCATCGAAGGGCAAGGATGGTATTCACACCAAGAATTCAATTGACATCTCAGAAGAAGTCAAAATGTTGACGATGATCACGACACATTTTTCCGAGAGGTTTCAAGAGGATGCAATCGAACAACGACGACATCAAGCAAGGGAATGACGAAGCGGAAAGTTATGGGAACAACAGATAAGATGCAAGCTCGGAATCGGAGTTGCTTTTCAAGACAACGAAATGATGATGAAAACTCGACGTAAGCCTTGCTCACGGTCTGAAGAATTTGTGCACCAAGAGGGGCAAGGTAGCACGGTCAAAAGGTAGCATGATAAAGATGTAGCCGGTAGTCTAGGAATGACAAGATTGAGTTTAAATTTACCAGCAACAATTTACCAAAGGCATTATGTATCAGGGGAAGAGCTCACAGAATTTTGAATGTGAAGGACACTGTCGGATAATAATCCAACAAGGATTTGGCGGTTCACAAGGGATCCGATGTGAGTATCGGTACTCAACCAGAAGGAGAAAGAATGCAAGGGCATCGGATTATATTAGTATCTGAATAATTCGATGCTAAAATACAAAGGAATTACGATTTCCAGATCAGAGGATCAGAAGCAGACGCTCTGATCAAAAGATGTGTAAATTAAGTAGAACTAGATGGACAATCAATTGCAACTTGATTGGCCGAGAACCAACTCAGGTCCAAAATGATGTCTGAGCCGGAAGGACGAATTCTAAGAATCGACTGATGATTGCAAGTATTTGCAAACGTATTGAATCGAGGGACTCAATATGATAATGACAAAGGATGCCAATAAGATTACTAGGCATACGGAATTAACCATAATGCAGGTAGGCAAGAATTCCAAGAGCAATAGGCTACAGAAGATTATCGGAAGATCGGATAGCAATATGAAGTATTTTATGAAACACATGAACAACTGGGAATGACCAAATCCCCGTTAAATTTGAGGAATTATTCGTAGGTGTAAACATGCGACACGGAGCTGCAAGGCAGTGGACACAAAGAATTCTAGGAACATTGGAGAGTGTTTCGGGGCATCTTGTAATAACAAGAGTAACGGGGAAATAATTATATGAACGGCAAGTGTAGGTAGTTATCCATAAGGATTTATCGGTGGTAGAGAATTGCAAAGACAGTGGGCACAAAGGCCTCGGGAAAACATCGAAGAGTTTCTTCAGAGTCTTCTGGTGAATCAAGCGACCATCTGGAATGAGGGGCTCTCTGGGAGAAAGCGGTTACGAGATCCTAGAGTCAGAGTTAGTAAAACTTTTAACCCGAAAAGAAGAGAGATCAGAATCCCAGAGTAAGGATGCGGCATAAAAGAGTCTAATACTACCCATTTGCGATGTGGGCCCGTAAGCCACTCAACACTGTTAGTAAAATAATTTTTGCAAAGACTAGACTCAACTTCGACCAAGGAATTGGAAGGGGGCTTCCTATAGGCAGTTGGCTCTGATACCAACTTGTGACGCCCCTGCTCGACCGTGCACTAATCATACACGCAAACGTGCACGCTCGAGATCAGAGAGTCACGAAAAGATATCACAACACAACTCTAAACTCAAATTTAAATATAAATCTTCATATTACAAACCAGGGGTCATGAGGAACCGAATACATAAGTCATACAAACAAATAATATCTGGGTACAGACATAGTTAGTCAAGTTTGCCTTAAGAAGGCTAGCACAAACAGCGACACTGATCGAAAAGGCGAAGGCCTCCTGCCTAGGGCCTCCGAACTACTCCTGGTCGGCGGACTCAACGTAGTAGTAGTATCCACCGGGGGTCTCCTGCTCCTGGGCTCCGTCGTCTGATCGCAGCAACCGGGTATGGGAAAAAAAGATAGCAAAGCAACCGTGAGTACTCATCCAAAGTACTCGCAAGACTGACATCAGAACTATACTAATTATGCATCGGTATCAAAGGAATGGGGCTATAACTTTGGACTAAACTGCAGAAATGCTGGAACAGAGGGGAGATGCCTAGCCTATCGAAGACTAGCATCTTGAAGCAATCTTGCAGCATCAGAAGAGAGTAGAACAAGATAATATATAATCAATCATATTTTAGTAATGCCCTGGGATCCTTCCTTGACTACCCCGTGAGAAAGTGATCCCGAGAGCAGTAGTATCAGTTTATCATTGTAACAGTATCCATTTGTAGTTTTAGCAGATCAAGATACAACTCTGAGCGTCCTGTTACCGTGGACATGGCTATTCGAATAGATAACTTCCCTACAGGGGTGCACTACTGTTACCCAACACGCTCGATCACATCTGGCCGGACACACTTGCTGGGTAATGCCCGACCTCGGGTGATCGACACGACGCAGTCCTACCTAGGCTCAGCAGAGAGGTCAGCACGCCGGTCTAAATCCTAAGTGCGAAGGGGTCTTGGGCCATCGCCCTCTGCACTCCTGCACGTTGCATGACTGGCCGGGGGCCACGCAGACGAGTAGCGGCTCCCTTGGGCTTCAGCAGGAGGTGCAGGGCGGCCGGAGGCCACGCAGACGAGCAGCAGCGGCGGCGGTTGCGCTCGGGGGTGCGTGGCAGAGGAGAAGAGGGGCGAGGAGGGACTAGTGGGCACGCTAGGGTTTGCGTGGGAGAGAGAGACGCTCGGGGGTGGTCTTATCCACTCCTGGGGTGCTGCAGTGGCGAGGGGGATCGGGCGTACTGGCTATGGCGCGCGGCCTTTGTGCAGCAGTGGCGAGAGGTAGGGGAAGGCCGCGGGAGATGGGCTGGGCCGCACTGTGGAGCTGTTGGGTCAAAGTGCACAGTGAGAATTTTCCATTTATTCTTTTCTTTTTCTGCCCTTTTAATTCTCTTCTGTTTTGTAAAATGTCTGGCCACCAATTCACTTTTGTAAAATATGAGACTTGGCTCAATAATTACCATGCAATATTTAGCACTGGCAGAAAAAGGTTTGGAGACAAAATATTTTCATTTGAATTTTTATTAAACGAAATGGGCTTAAATATTGATATTTTGGCACTGTTTTAACTAATTAAGTTCATTTAAATATTTCAATTAATGTTGATTCCTTCATGACAATTACCTACTGATTATTTACAAAAATGTGAACACTTTACTTTTCATGTTTGAAGAGATAATAATTTGACTTATTTTGAACTTAAATTTAAGTTTGATTTGAGACTAGTGGCATTTTGGTTTAGTAAAATTAGATGGCATGGCATGATTAGCATGTGGTCACTGTAGTTAACCCCTGGGGGTGTTACATGGAGGATCTATGACAATATAACTTCTATGTGAATATAAGCAAACATAATTCATTACGTTGTCTTCCTTGTCCAACGTCAACTATTTGACATAAAATACTTAATGGGGGCTCACAATCATAAAAGGTGTCCAAGATAGTGTTTTTGCATGTGAATCTTCTCTTCCCTATTAATTTTTTCATGAATTGCATCATTTACTAATGCTATGTTTGTTAACCTCCAATAAATTTTACCACTTATACTTTTCTTTATGTGATGTCATTACTTTCCATAAGATTAGCATATGATCTTTTTCATTATTTTCATTGCTAGGATTGAAACATAAAACTAAAGAAGCAAAAACTCAAACTACTCTTTACTATATAACTCTCAACTCGATTACATAGATAGATAGATCATGAAACTAGCACTCGAAAATAGATCATACTAAACTTTTATTCAACTAGATCATGAAATAACTAAGGATCGAACTAAAAATAGGTAAAGATGATAAAAGTGATGGTGATACGATACCGGGGCGCCTCCCCCAAGCTTGGCACAAGCCAAGGGGAGTGCCCATACCCATGTACTCAAGTTTCCTTCTTCGGTGATGGTGGTGGCGATGAAGTGGTGGGCTTGTCCTTCAGTTTTCGCTTGAGAACATAGTTTTCTTCCTTCAACTTGCTAATTTCTTGCTCAAGCTCCACTATCTTCTCACACAATACGTTCTTGTTTTCCTGTAGAAGACGGAAAGGGATAAATTGGATCTTAGATTTGTTTACTGTGTTTGGGAGGCTCGACTTCTTGACCACATGCATATCTCCCGGTTGAGGTAGAGGGGCAACTTCTTCATCCGAGCTCACGTCTTCCGTTCCCTTCATGTTGGCATCTCGCTCCTCCTCCGCGGACCATCCATAGGGATCTATATCCCTATAGATCCTTGGATTTGTAACATAGTGCGATACGAAACTCTCTCCATCTGAGTCTTGAGACGACATGCTTTCGGATCTGTCAGGAAAATAGCACGAAACAAGAATAGAGGAGATTTTTGCGATACGGTGGTCAAAACGTTCGGAAGTATATAAAAAGAATTTTTATCTTGCAAAACAAGTAATCCAGAAGAAAACGGAGTCGGGAAGGCTCACGAGGGGCCCACGAGCCACCGGGGCGCACCTGGGGGGTGGCGCGCCCTGGTGCCTCGTGCGCACCAGGTGGGTCCCCTCGGCTGTTTCTTATTTTTGTATTTTTTCTAATATTCCAAAACTGACAGAAAGTATTTTTATGGAATTTTTGGAGTCGGTTTACTTACCGTATCACGTACCTCTTCCTTTTTAGGGTTCTGGAGTGTTCTGGAAGGTCTCTCTTATGTATTCCTCAGGTGTAATTGTTTCAATAATATTAGTTTCAACATTAATGGGAGTACCTGAAATATAGTGCTTAATTCTTTGCCCATTCACCACTCTCGGATTAGTGCCTTCGGAGTTGTTTATTTTGATGGCTCCGGAGTGATAAACTTCTTCGATGATATACGGTCCTTCCCATTTAGAGAGAAGTTTTCCTGCAAAGAATCTCAAACGAGAATTGTACAATAGAACTTGCTCACCCACTTTAAATTCATGTTTTTGAATTCTTCTATCATGCCATCTTTTAACTTTTTCTTCAAACAATTTGGCATTTTCATAAGCTTGGGTTCTCCATTCATCTAATGAGCTAATATCAAATAGCCTCTTTTCACCGGCAAGTTTAAAATCGTAATTGAGTTCTTTAATTGCCCAATATGCTTTATGTTCTAACTCAAGAGGTAAATGACATGCTTTTCCATAAACCATTTTATAAGGAGACATACCCATAGGATTTTTATAAGCAGTTCTATAAGCCCATAATGCATCGTCAAGTTTCTTATACCAATTCTTTCTAGATCTATTGAAGGTTTTTTGCAAAATTAATTTTATTTCTCTGTTGCTCAATTCAACTTGACCACTAGTTTGAGGGTGATAGGGAGATGCAATTCTATGGTTGACATCATATTTAGCAAGCAATTTGCGGAATGCACCATGAATAAAATGTGAACCACCATCAGTCATTAAATATCTAGGGACTCTGAACCTTGGGAAAATAACTTCTTTAAGCATTTTAAAAGAAGTGTTATGATCAACACTACTAGTTGGAATAGCTTCTACCCACTTAGTAACGTAATCAACAGCAACTAAAATATGTGTATACCCATTGGATTTAGGAAAAGGTCCCATATAATCAAATCCCCAAACATCAAATCGTTCAATAGCAAGTGAATAATTCATAGGCATTTCCTGATGTCTACCAACATTACCAATTCTTTGACATTCATCACACGATAGGACAAACTTACGAGCATCCTTGAAAAGAGTAGGCCAATAAAAACCAGATTGTAATACCTTGTGTGCAGTCCTGTCTCCCGCATGGTGTCCTCCGTAAGACTCGAAATGACACTTCCGTAGGATTTGTTATTGTTCATGCTCAGGTATACAACGTCTAATAATACCATCTACTCCTTTATAAAGATGTGGGTCATCCCAAAAGTAATGTCTTAAATCATAGAAGAACTTTTTCTTTTGTTGGTATGTGAAACTAGGTAGTATAAATTTAGCAACAATATAATTAGCATAATCTGCATACCATGGAGTATTACGAGAAGCATTTATGACAGCTAATTGTTCATCAGGAAAATCATCATTAATAGGTAGTGGGTCATCAAGAACATTTTCCATTCTAGACAAATTATCTGCTACGGGATTCTTAGCTCCCTTTCTATCGATAATATGCAAGTCAAATTCTTGTAGAAATAAAACCCAGCTAATGAGTCTAGGTTTAGCAACTTCCTTTTCTATAAGATATTTAATAGCAGCATTATCGGTGTGAACAGTTACTTTAGAATCAACTATGTAAGATCTGAATTTATCACATGCAAACACAACTGCTAGAAATTCTTTCTCAGTAGTAGCATAATTTCTTTGGGCATTGTCTAGAGTTTTACTAGCATAATGGATAACATTTAATTTCTTATCAACTCTCTGTCCTAGAACAGCACCAACAGCATAATCACTAGCATCACACATAATTTCAAAAGGCAAGTTCCAGTCAGGTGGTTGAACAATAGGAGCAGTGGTTAAGGCTTTCTTAAGTGTTTCAAAGGCTTCTAGACAATCATCATCAAAAATAAATGGAACACCTTTTTGCAAAAGATTGGTAAGAGACCTAGAAATTTTAGAGAAATCTTTAATAAATCTCCTATAGAAACCAGCATGACCAAGGAAACTTCGTATACCTTTAATATCTTTAGGACATGGTATTTTCTCAATAGCATCAACCTTAGCTTTATCAACTTCAATACCTCTTTCAGAAATTTTATGCCCCAAGACAATGCCTTCATTCACCATAAAGTGGCACTTCTCCCAATTCAAGACAAGATTAGTTTCTGCACATCTCTGCAAAACTCGATCAAGGTTGCTTAAGCAATCATCAAAAGAAGTTTCGTAAACGGAGAAATCATCCATGAATACCTCAACAATCTTTTCATAAAAGTTAGAGAATATAGCAGTCATACATCTTTGAAAGGTAGCAGGTGCATTGCATAAACCAAAAGGCATACGCCTATAAGCATAAGTTCCAAAAGGACAAGTAAAGGTGGTTTTCTCTTGGTCGGATTATGATACGGGTATTTGAGAAAAACCAGAATAACCATCTAGGAAACAAAAGTGTGTATGCTTAGACAATCTTTCTAACATTTGATCAATAAAAGGTAAGGGGTAATGATCTTTTCTAGTGGCTTTGTTTAATTTTCTAAAATCAATTACCATCCTATAACCAGTTACAATTCTTTGTGGAATGAGTTCATTTTTATCATTAGGAACAATGGTAATACCTCCTTTCTTAGGGACACAATGAACGGGACTTACCCATCTACTATCAGCTATGGGATAGATTATACCTACTTCCAGAAGCTTTAATATTTCAGTTCTTACCCCCTCTTTCATCTTAGGATTTAATCGTCGTTGGTGGTCGACAACTGGTTTAGCATCAGGCTCCATATTAATTTTGTGCTGACATAGAGTGGGACTAATGCCCTTAAGATCATCAAGAGTATATCCAATAGCAGCTCGGTGCTTCCTTAGAGTTTTTAGTAATCTCTTTTCTTCATGCTCTGAAAGGTTAGCACTGATAATAACAGGATATATCTTATTTTCATCAAGATAAGCATATTTCAATGTATCAGGCAATTGCTTCAATTCAAATACAGGATCACCCTTAGGTGGAGGAGGGCCTCCAAGAGTTTCAACAGGCAAATTGTGTTTAAGGATAGGTGGTTGATCAAAGAACATCTTATCTATTTCATTTCTTTAATTCATATGCATTATCATTTTCATGGTCTAGCAAATATTGTTCTAACGGATCAGTAGGAGGTACGGCAATAGAAGCAAGACCAATAATTTCATCTTTACTAGGCAATTCCTTATCATGAGGTTGTCTACGAAACTTGGAGAAATTAAACTCATGTGACATACCACCAAAATCAACACTAACAGTTTCTTTAGCACAATCAATCTTAGCATTAACAGTGTTCAAGAAAGGTCTACCAAATATAATGGGACAAAAATCATCTTGTGGAGAACCGAGGACTAGAAAATCAGTAGTGTATTTTATTTTTCCACACAAGACTTCAACATCTCTAACAATCCCAACTGGTGTAATGGTATCTCTGTTTGCAAGCTTAATAGTAACATCAATCTCCTCTATTTCAGCAGGTGCAATATCATTCATAATTTCTTGAAATAAAGTAAACGGAATAGCACTCACACTAGCACCCAAATCACATAAGCCATGATAACAATGATCTCCTATTTTAACAGAGACAACAGGCATGCCTACAACGGGTCTGTTTTTATCTTTAGGATCTGGTTTAGCAATTCTAGCTGCTTCATTACAGAAGTAAATAACATGCCCATCTATATTATCGACCAAGAGATCTTTAACCATAGCAACGTTAGGTTCAACTTTAATTTGTTCAGAGGGTCTAGGTGCTCTAATATTACTTTTGTTAACCACAGTTGAAACTTTAGCATGTTCCTTGATCCTAACAGGAAAAGGTGGTTTCTCAATATAAGCAGTAGGCACAACTGGATCAGCATGGTAAACAATTGTTTCTTCTTTAACACTAACAGGTTATTCTTTTAATTCAAAAGGTGGGTGATATTTAAACCACTTCTCCTTAGGGAGATCAACATGAGTAGCAAATGATTCACAAAAGGAAGCTACTATCTCAGAGTCAAGTCCATATTTAGTGCTAAACTTGTGAAAAGCATCAGTAGCCATAAAAGATTTAACACAATCAAACTCAAGTATTATACCTGACTCATTACCTTTGTCGAGTTCCCAATCTTCAGAGTTGCGTTTAATTCTTTCCAGAAGATCCCATCTGAATTCAATAGTTTTCTTCATAAAGGAGCCAGTCGCAGAAGAATCGAGCATGGTTTGATTATCATGAGAAAGCCGAGCATAAAAATTCTGTAAGATAATTTTTCTTGGGAGCTCATGATTGGGGCATGTGTACATCATGTACTTAAGCCTCCCCAAGCTTGCGTGATGCTTTCTCCTTCACGAGGCCAAAAATTATATATATAATTCCGATCACGATGAACCAAATGCATAGGGTAAAATTTCTGATGGAATTCCAGTTTCAATCGGTTCCAGTCCCATGTATCAGTATCATCACATAGCCTATACCATGTCAATGCCTTTCCCCCCAAAGATAAAGGGAATACTTTCTTCTTAACTCCATCTCCGTATAAACCTGCAAGCTTAAACAATCCACAAATTTCATCCACATAGATCAAGTGCATATCAGGATGTATCGTTCCTTCTCCTGCATAAGGATTAGCTAGCAGTTTCTCTATCATACCCGGAGGAATTTCATATGAAATATTTTCAGTAGGTGCAGTAGGTTGAGGAGCAACTATTTGTGTTTCCGGTCAAGGTGAAGATACCCCGAACAAACCCCTCAAAGGATTACTTTCCATAGTGACAAGTGACAGTAATTTTCAGCACGTAATATAAATGTTTCCTTACCAAATTCCAGTCACCAAAGGCGCTTCACTCCCCGGCAACGGCGCCAGAAAAGAGTCTTGATGACCCACAAGTATAGGGGATCAATCATAGTCCTTTCGATAAGTAAGAGTGTCGAACCCAACGAGGAGCAGAAGGAAATGATAAGCGGTTTTCAGCAAGGTATTTTCTGCAAGCACTGAAATTATCGGTAGCGAGTAGTTTGATAGCAAGATAATTTGTAACAAGTGACAAGTAGCAATAGTAACAAAGAGTGTAGCAAGGTGGCCCAATCCTTTTTGTAGCAAAGGACAAGCCGGAACGATCTCTTATAGTAAGCAAAGCATTCTCGAGGACACATGGGAATTTCATCTAGTCACTTTCCTCAAGTTGGTTTGATTCGCGTTCGCTACTTTGATAATTTGATATGTGGGTGGACCGGTGCTTGGGTGCTGTTCTTACTTGAACAAGCCTCCCACTTATGATTACCCCCTCTCGCAAGCATCCGCAACTACGAAAGAAGAATTAAGATAACTCTAACCATAGCATTAAACATATGGATCCAAATCAGCCCCTTACGGAATAGTGCATAAACAAGGGTTTAAACTTCTGGCACTCTAGCAACCCATCATCTAATTACTACTCCACAATGCATTCCCTTAGGCCCAAAGATGGTGAAGTGTCATGTAGTCGACGTTCACATGACACCACTAAGAGAATCAACAACATACATATCATCAAAATATCGAACGAATACCAAATTCACATGATTACTTATGACAAGACTTCTCCCATGTCCTCAAGAACAAAAGTAACTACTCACAAATCATAATCATGTTCAAGATCAGAGGGGTATTGAATAGCATAATAGATCTGAACATATAATCTTCCACCAAATAAACCAACTAGCATCAACTACAAGATGTAATCAACACTACTAGCAACCCACGGGTACCAATCTGAGGTTTTGAGACAAAGATTGAATACAAGAGATGAACTAGGGTTTGAGATGAGATGGTGCTGGTGAATATGTTGATGAAGATTGGTCCTCCCATGATGAGAGGATCGTTGGTGATGTCGATGGCGACGATTTCCCCCTCCCGGAGGGAAGTATCCCCGGCAGAATCTCTCCGCCAGAGAGCAAAAGTGCTCCTGCCCAAGTTCCACCTTGAGACGGCGGCGCACCATCCCGAAAGTCTTCTCTCTATTTTTTCTAGGGAAAATGGACTAATATACCAGAAAATGGGGGCCAGAGGCTGGCCAGGGGCCCCACGAGCCACTAGGGCGCGCCTGGGGGGTGGCGCACCCTGGTGCCTCGTGGGCACCTGGGTGGCCCCCTCTGGTACTTCTTGATTCCAGTATTTTTTTATTTATTTCAAAATAATTCTCCGTGAAATTTCAGCTCATTTGGAGATGTGCAGAGTAGGTATCTCTGACATAGCTTTTTCAAGTCCAGAATTCCAGCTGCTGGCATTCTCCCTCGTGTAAATCTTGCATAATAAGAGAGAAAAGGCATTAGAATTGCTCCACAAAGTGTTATATTGATTAAAAACACTATAAATAACAGTAGTAAAACATGATGCAAAATGGACGTATCAATGACCTAAGGTTTATCAATCCGTGGGAGGCGTAGGATGAAGATGGTCTCTCTCAAACAACCCTGCAACCAAATACAAGAAATCTCTTGTGTCCCCAACACACCCAATACAATGGTAAATTGTATAGGTGCACTAGTTCGGCGAAGAGATGGTGATACAAGTGTAGTATGGATAGTAGATATAGGTTTTTGTAATCTGAAAATAAAAAAACAGCAAGGTAGCAAGTGACAAAAGTGAGCACAAACGGTATTGCAATGCTTGAAAACAAGGCCTAGGTTTCATACTTTCACTAGTGCAATCTCTCAACAGTGCTAACATAATTGAATCATATAACAATCCCTCAACGTGTGACAAAGAATCACTCCAAAGTTCTTATCTAGCGGAGAACATAAGATGAAATTGTTGTAGGGTACGAAACCACCTCAAAGTTATCTTTTCCGATCAATCTATTGAGCCATCCCTATAAGTGTCACAAACAGCCCTAGAATTAGTACTAAAATAACACCATATGATACGCATCAACCAACTCTAATGTCACCTAGATACTCCAATGTCACCACAAGTATCTGTGAGTTGATTATTCGATATACATCAAACAACTTCAGATTCATAATATTCAATCCAATGCAAAGAACTTCAAAGAGTGCCCCAAGATTTCTACCAGAGAAAGTAGGACAAACACGTGCATCAACCCCTATGCATAGATTACCCCAATGTCACCTCGGGAATCCGTGAGTTGAGTGCCAAAACATATATCAAGTGAATCAATATAATACCCCATTGTCACCACGGGTATTCATATGCAAGACATACATCAAGTGTTCTCAAATCCATAAAAAAAATTCAATCCGATAATAGTGAAACCTCAAAGGTAAAAAATCAATTCATCACAACAAGATAGAGAGGGAGAAACACCATATGATCCAACTATAATAACAAAGCTCGCGGTACATCAAGATCGTGCCAAATCAAGAACACAAGAGAGAGATCAAACACATAGCTACTTGTACATACCCCTAGCCTCAAGGGTGAACTACTCCCTCCTCATCATGGAGACCGCCGGGATGATGAAGATGGCCTCTGGTGATGATTTCCCCCTCCGGCAGGGTGCCGGAACAGGGCTCCAATTGGTATTTCTTTGGTACAGAGGCTTACGGCGGCGGCGTCGAAGTTCTATGGTTATTTCTGGGGGTTTTGGTATTTATAAGAATTTTTGGCGTTGGAATCACGCGAATAGGGGCCACAGGGGGCCCACGAGGCACCAGGGCGCGCCTAGGGGGGTGGGCGCGCCCAGGTGGCTTGTGGGGCCCCTGTGGGTCTTCTGCTGCTCCCCCAAAGCTTCCTGGGTCTGTTTCCTTCCAGAAAAAGCATCAAAAAGTTTCGCTGCATTTGGACTTCATTTGATATGGATTTTCTGGAAAACCAAAAACAAGCAGAAAACAGCAACTGGCACTGGGCACTAGGTCAATATGTTAGTCCATAAAAATCATATAAAAGCCATATAAAAGTGCACCAAAATCATACAAAACTATAATAAACATGGCATGAATACTTCATCAATTATAGATACGTTGGAGACGTATCAATAATTATTACAATAAGATTCAACACCCTCCAAAATAGTGGGATCATTATTACATAAAGTTGGCACTCTTCCAAACCCACTTTCATCAATGTAATCATCATAAATAGGAGGCATGCAATCATCATAATAAATTTGGTCATCAAAACTTGGGGGACTAAAAATATCATATTCATCAAACATAGCATCCCCAAGCTTGTAGTTTTGCATATCATTAGCATCATGGGTATTCAAAGAATTCATACTAACAACATTGCAATCATGCTCATCATTCAAGGAACTCACATTAAACATTTTATTAAATTCTTCTTCCAACAATTGAGCACTATTTTCCGATCTATCATTTTCAAGGAAGACATTATATAGATGAAGTATGTGAGGCAACCTCAATTCCATTTTTTTTGTAGTTTTCTTTTATAAGCCAAACTAGTGATAAAACAAGAAACTAAAAGATTCAATTGCAAGATCTAAAGATATACCTTCAAGCACTCACCTCCCTGGCAACGGCGCCAGAAAAGAGCTTGATGTCTACTACGCAACTTTTATTCTTGTAGACGTTGTTGGGCCTCCAAATGCAGAGTTTTGTATTACAGTAGCAAATTTCCCTCAAGTGGTGACCTAAGGTTTATCAATCCGTGGGAGGCGTAGGATGAAGATGGTCTCTCTTAAACAACCCTGCAATCAAATACAAGAAATCTCTTGTGTCCCCAACACACCCAATACAATGTATAGGTGCACTAGTTTGGCGAAGAGATGGTGATACAAGTGTAGTATGGATAGTAGATATAGGTTTTTGTAATCCGAAAATATAAAAACAGCAAGGTAGCAAGTGATAAAATGGAGCACAAACGGTATTGCAATGCTTGAAAATAAGGCCTAGGGTTCATACTTTCACTAGTGCAATCTCTCAACAGTGCTAACATAGTTGAATCATATAACAATCCCTCTATGTGCGATAAAGAATCACTCCAAAGTTCCTATTAGCGGAGAACATAAGAAGAAATTGTTGTAGGGTACGAAACCACCTCAAAGTTATCCTTTCCGATCAATCTATTGAGCCATCCCTATAAGTGTCACAAACAGCCCTAGAGTTCGTACTGAAAGAACACCATATGATACACATCAACCAACTATAATGTCACCTAGATACTCCAATGTCACCACAAGTATCCGTGAGTTGATTATTCGATATGCATCAAACAACTTCAGATTCATAATATTCAATCCACACAAAGAACCTCAAAGAGTACCCCCAAAGTTTCTTATCGAAGAAAAGATAATGAAAACGTGCAACCAACCCTTATGCCTAGATTACCCCAAGGTCACGGGAATCCGCGAGTTGATCACCAAAACATACATCAAGTGACTCAATAGAATACCCCATTGTCACCACGGGTATCCACATGCAAGACATACATCAACTGTTCTCAAATCTGAAATATTCAATCCGAGAATAATGAAACCTCAAAGGGAAAGACTCAATTCATCACAAGAAGATAGAGAGGGAAGAAACACCATATGATCCAACTATATTAACAACCAAATCAAGAACATGAGAGAGAGATCAAACACATAGCTACTAGTACATACCCTCAGCCCCGAGGGTGAACTACTCCCTCCTCGTCATAGAGACCGCCGGGATGATGAAGATGGTCTCCGGTGATGATTTCCCCCTTCGACAGGGTGTCGGAACAAGGCTCCAGATGGTATTTCTTCGGTACAGAGGCTTGCGGCGGCGGCGGCGAAGTTCTAGGTTTATTTCTGGGGGTTTCTCTATTTGTAGGATTTTTCAGTGTTGGAATCACGCGGAAAGGAGCTACGAGGGCCCCACAAGGCAGCACGGCACGACCCCCCCCCCAGGCTGCGCCGTGGTCCTTGTGAGCACCTCATGAGGCTTCTCCTTCCACGAAGCTTCGGGGGTCTCTTTTGGTCCAAAAAAATCATCAAAAAGTTTCGTCCAATGCCGAGAACTTTTATTTCTGCACAAAAAACAACACCACGGTAGTTCTGCTGAAAACAGCGTCAGTCCGGGTTAGTTCTAATCAAATCATACCAAAACCATATAAAATTGTAATAAACATGGCATGGATACTTCATAAATTATAGATACGTTGGAGACATATCACGGCGGAAGCTCGCCGGGCTCCCTCTTCACCGGAAGCGGCGGCGCGCCGGAAGAGCTCCCCGCGCCGGAGGAGCTCCCCGCGTCGAAGCGTCGAGCCTGCCACCGGTCGTACTCCTCTGTCTCACGGCGGAGGAGGGACGCCGGCGGGTCAAGGCCTCGGTTGGTGTACCACCGGGCGGCCTGCTTCCTCGCCGCGTCGGCGATGACGCAGGGCTTCCGCTCGGGGTCGTCGCCACCGCACCGGCCAGAGCTCCACATCCCGCCCCACATCATGGCAGATCGGTGGCACGGGGCGTCGGATTTATGTCACCAGCGGCGAGAAATCATGGGGGGCATGGGGAATCACGACGGCGGGGGGATAGGGTTTTGATCCGTATCGCGGCCGCGGACCCGGATATATACCGCGCGAGGGGGTTTGTTTCCAGGCCACAGTAAAAAATTTATGGGCTGGGCCGACTATACGGGGTCTGGTCTGGCCAAAAAAATGGGTCAAACCCGTATACTTGCCGGAATTATAAGGGCCATGCAGTTTTAAGGGGTCTGCTAGAGATGCTCTCAGGTCAAGAAGCGGAGGGCTATCTAGGCGTACCGATCGTAAGTGAACCAAAACCTTCTCGTTATTTTGGCTTAAACAAGTTACTTATGATTCGGATTTCTCTGTATGTTGCTCGAGGACGATCAAGTTTAATCTTGGGGGAGTTGATGAGTGATATTTTTACACTCATTTCACCTTTGTTTAAACCGAGATATTTCATTTAATAAGAGATATTCGCTCTGATATTATCGCTAATGGCTAATAAGTTCAAGGGATTCCACAAATCCTCTCTTTGATGTGTTTCCACAGGAAATGGGCTAAAAAGGGAAGAAATCACGTGTGGAAATGGAATGGAAGGAGAATGGAGGAAGAAGCAATCAACAGGAGGCGTTTCTGCGAGGACAGAACAAAAGACGGCTTTCCATATGGGCGCAAGCGCCCGTATGAGCGCCCGTTTGGCGTGGATTCCGAGGCAGATCGTCCACCTGAACAACTTTTATTAAAGGGACCCCGTCAAAATGTGAACAGAACATCGAGCAGAAGGACGAGCATAGGAGCCAGAACCTCTTCTTCATCCACAAACCCTAGCCGCCACCATCTCAATCACCATAGCCATCTCCACCACCACCATAGTGCTCTTCCACCCCATTCATACTTGTAATCGTGCATCGCACAAGGCATCCATTGTAAAACATATTGCAATCAATCTCAAGATGTGTTCTTCAATGTTTTCTTCCCGTGATCTGATCTCCATGTGTGAGTAGTTCGGTAAGGTATGGGTTGAGGCATAAGCCTTGCAACCAGAGGTATTTGTTGAGGGGATCAATGGAAGACTTTGATATAATGTCCCGTATGTGTGAAATAAAATTGTTTCGTGAAGATGTCTCTTGTCTTGTCTGCGATCTTCATCCCTGCAGGTACCTAGGATCATGGAGATCGAGCACCGATGAGGCTAGGAGCAAGGAGACCGTGATGTGTTATACCGAACACCGGTGATAGTAAGGTTCAGTATGGTAACATGAATCATATCCTTGGGGAGAAATGAGGTGTAGTCATTAAACGCCCAAAGCTCTTGTCTGATTTCATTATCTTAATTATTGAGGAAACCCCGCGCGACGGATAGGGCCTGTGGTAGGAAAACTGATTCTTGATGCAGGACTTGTGTCGGTCAAGATGTTATTTGGACACATCCCCCACTTCGATCTGCAACAAGCACATCTCAATGGGTGACTTCCAGCGCTCAAACTAGTATCTTATTTGATCCCAGCGCAAATACAAGGTTGTAAACATAAGACCTCATACCCGTACCTCTTTTTATTATAAGTGTTTGAATCACTATTTGCTTGCTGATCCGGTCAAAAGCTGGATTTGACACTTTGACAAAAGCTTGCTAGATACCATCGCTTGAAGGGAATCTTCCTCTCGTGGGTTCGATAACCCAGGGTCACCTCTGGGGAAATAGGTGTGGGATACTCTTTTATGTTCCAATACCGGATCAATAAAAAGGAGATATCACTGGCCTCAACTTAATCTCACCTGAGGTGATTAAGAAGATGCAGATCCCCGATTGACGGTGTCCTGGATTAGGGGGTGCTAACCGGGCCGACCCGACTCCTCGGTTGGGCCGATGTACCCTCGTGCGTGACCAAGATGGACTCCGGAGGCCATACAAGGGGGACGTGATCAAGGCTGCCTCTACCAAAGACTTGTAGTACACTTCAAGATTTCTCTAGCCGCCTTGCTCCTAGATACCGACCTTGTAACCCTAGATACCCTCCCTGGCGTGTATATAAGCCATAGGGTTTAGCCCGTGATGGGGAGAGATACGCAACATTGCTTACCTAGCCATAGGAGTTAGACTCATATTACGATCTCGAGGTAGATCAACTCTGTACTCAATACATCTTCATCAATATAACAGAAGCAGGACGTAGGGTTTTACCTCCATTAAGAGGGCCCGAACCTGGGTAAACATCGTCTCCATTGTCTCTGTTACCATCGATCCCAGATCCACAGCTCGGGACCCCCTACCCCGAGATCTGCCGGTTTTTACACCGACACTGGTGCTTTCATTGAGAGTTCCGCTGCACGATCACCGGCAGGGTCGATGGCTCACCTACGTATCAATCACGATAATAGCTGTGGGGACGTCTACGTCCCCGGACAGCTTTTCGTCTTCGGCAGCATGATGTTCTGCGCCGATTCGACGGGACATCTGACTTCCGTCGAGAACTACGCCCCTGGACGGGTCATAACCTTCGGAGGCCTCGAGTACACTGCCGATTCCCACGGCGAACTCGTCCTATCGGGACGGACGCCCAGCCTGATCGAAAGCTCGGCCGGTTCTGGAGGCTCGACTCCGGAACCGAACTCTGTCACGACATCCTCTGTGACTACCGGTGCCGCCACTCCGGCTGATCTCCCCTCGACCGCTAGTTCGGAGAGAGATCCGGCTCCCACTCCCGAAGCGGTGCCAGAGGTGACTTCGAATCAAAACTCCGAATTACGTTCAGACTCTCTTCGCTCCGAGGACGCGCCTGGTCACACACCGGATGTACTTCGAATCAGCCCTGCCGACGGCGCATCCATGGATCCCGAAGAGTTATCTCACCTTGATGAGATGCTTTGCCGCATCCAGAGCATGTCCATCTCGGACGGCAAGGCTTCGGTTTACGATTAGATCGGACTTAAAGCCGACGATAGGGAAATTTACATCCCACCCACCACCCACCTAGTCGCTACGATCGATGATTTAACCGACGTGTTGGACTACGGCGAACCCTTAGATATGGAGGAAGACGCAGACGGCCCCATCGAGAACACCTTGCCCTCGGTCAACACGAGCAGGTGGACCGCCACATCCACCTATGATGTCTATATGGTGGACACCCCCAAATCCCCTCCAAGACACCGGCGACGGTGCCGAAGGGGCAATAATGGGGAACCCAGTGGCAATGACGCAACAGCCAATAACGGCAACGAGGAGGACGGCGACACCGACAACCTGGAGGAGGACATTCAAGCCTCCCCAGTAAGGAACGGCACACCAGACCGACCTCTTGTGGACTCCGATCCCGATGACCTCTTTGAAGGGGCCGATGACAATTACATGCCGGAGTCCGAGGAGGACGACAACCTCGGTACCGAGGACTTCATCGTCCCCGAGGACCCCTTCGAACAAGAACGCTTCCGGCGACGCCTCGTCGCGATGGCCCGGAGCCTAAAACGCAAGCAGCAGCAGCTGTAGGAAAATACCGACGCGCAAAATAACAAGTGGGTTGCAGTGCTTTCCGCCGAGCAGGATATGGAAAACCGATGCCATAGCGCGCCAAAGTCTTACCCACGCAGGTGCCTCCTACCAGAATTTGATGAAGAGCTTGCTGACGACCTCGACCGGCCCCCTAGAGGCCGGGACAGGCCAAGGCGAGAAGACCGTGGTGAAAGGCCACCTACACGCCGTCATGGTAAAGACCCCGTGGACCACCTGGATCCTCGCGACGCTAGACGTCATATTGAAGAAAATAGGGCCCCCCCTCGGTCCATCTATGGATCCAGGGGACGCGCTCCCGCTGGGCCCAACGGCTACGATGCCCGGATGGACAGGAATGGCCGTGCCCGAGATCAAGCTTACTCACGGCTCTCTCCCGAGACCCGACGAGATCCTCCTCGGTCCCGAGGTCCAGCTCACCCAATCTGCTTTACAGACAGGGTGATGGAGCACCAGTTCCCGGAAGGGTTTAAACCCATTAACATCGAATCATACGACGGTACCACAGACCCAGCAGTCTGGATCGAGGATTTCCTTCTACACATACACATGGCCAATGGAGATGACCTCCATGCCATCAAATATCTGCCACTCAAGCTAAAGGGGCCGGCTAGACACTGGCTTAATAGCCTCCCTCCCCACTCTATCGGCAGCTGGGAGGCCCTAGAAGACGCTTTCCGGGTAAACTTACAGGGCACATATGTCCGACCTCCGGACGCGGATGACCTCAGCCGTGTTACCCAGCAGCCAGGTGAATCAGCCTGGAAATTCTGGGACAGGTTCCTCACCAAGAAGAACCAGATCATAGACTGCTCCGATGCTGAGGCCATTTCCGCCTTCAAAAATAATATTCGGGATGAATGGCTAGCCCGACAACTCGGCCAGGATAAGCCGAGGACTATGGCCGCCCTGACCACTCTGATGACCGCTTTTGCGCGGGAGAGGATAGCTGGCTCGCCCAAAGTACTCATAACGGCGAAGCAGGCACCTCGGAAACCCGCAACGCCAATGGAAAACCGAAGCGCAATAAAAATAAGCGCAAGTATAAGAACGGCGGAAGCGACACTGAAGACGTCGCGGTCAATGCTGGATTCGCCGGACCTAAATCCGGGCAGAAAAGAAAACCCTACAAGGGGAACAAAGACGGACCTAGCTAGCTTGACAGGCTCCTGGACCGCCCATGTGGAATTCACGGTACTCAGGAAAAACCAGCAACACACACTAATAGGAATTGCTGGGTCTTCAAACAAGCTGGCAAGATAGCGGCAGAGGGTCAGAATAAAACCCAACACCGCAGCGACGACGAGGATGAACCTCGGCAGCCCAATAATGGAGGGCAAAAGAAATTTCCCAACGAGGTAACAGAGGTCAACATGATCTATGTCACCGACATCCCTAAATGGGAAAGAAAGCGTGTGCTTCGGGACATATATGCGTTGGAGCCGGTCGCCCCGAAGTATAACCCATGGTCGGCCTACCCGGTCACCTTCGACAAGCACGATCATCCGACCAGCATCAGGCATGGTGGATCTGCGACGCTCGTTCTGGACCCTATTGTTGATGGTTATCATCTCACACGCATCCTGATGGACGTGGGAAGCAGTCTTAACCTCATCTACGAGGATATGGTTCGGAAGATGGGCATTGACTCATCTCGGATAAAGCCGAGCTCTACCACCTTTAAAGGTGTCATTCCGGGCATCGAAGCTCGTTGTACCGGGACAGTCACCCTCAAGGTAGTCTTCGGTTCACCCGAGAACTTCAGAAGCGAGGAGTTAATCTTCGACATTGTACCCTTCCGGAGTGGATACCATGCGCTCTTAGGACGCACGGCCTTTGCACGCTTCAACGCAGTCCCCCATTACGCCTACCTCAAGCTCAAAATGTCGGGACCCAACGGTGTCATCCCGGTCAACGATAACACCGAGCGTTCACTCCAGACAGAGGAACAGACCGTGGCTTTTGCAGCCGAGGTCCAAGCGTCCGAGGAGGCAGCCCGCGGCGATAAACGCGTCGCTCGCTCTGTGAAGCGAGCCCGGGATGCACAAGTCGACCTCGGCCAGCTACCCCCGCACCCGAAATAGGGATGCAGGCTCCTCGCGTGCCCTAGCTGCGGGCACTACGTCCCTAGGGTGCACCACTTCGCACTCAAAATTCCCTGGAACGTCGAGGAGCCAATACAACTACCCACGCGTCACGCGTGGATTAACCACGCGAAGACAAGGCTTAGAGCCCCTGCACAGGCAGGTATCTGTAAAAGAAGTGGCCGAGCGTCACTACATCCCTGTGGCCTTAACCACAGAACGACCCCGGCAAACACCTCCCTTTGAGGAACTCGGTCAATCAAACACTTAGAGTGTATAAAGGGCCGGTCAGGCATCAACCTTCGCAAATCAGTCGTCATCAATCAAGAGCGATCTATTCAACAGTTCAGAAACGCAGACGTGCGGCAGGCTTCGGTTCGGATCCTTTAAAATCCGTCAGTAATTATCCGACCTGTTTTTTCCTCTTTCTTCCTTATTACTCATGTTGTATTCTTTCGATCACTCTCGTCACAACGGGGCATGTACATGATTGACACTATGAAATAAAGAAACCGTGCCCTTTCAAGGTCTTTATTGTATTTCTTTATCAGCATAGCTCCGGGATGATGAAGTATTTAAAAAAGATGTAATTGTGTAGGAAAGTCCGATGTATTCGGCGTCCCGGATTTTTGGCCTTATATGCATCAGTTTCGAACCTGGATTTCGGTCAATAGTTGGGTTGCCCGGCTCCTATGTGTACCCCTTACGTTCCCGATGTATTCGGCTAAGGGTGTAACGGGAGAACCACTGCGATTGCGCTGCCAGGTTAATTGGCATGGCGCCTCAGTGGAGAAAGCCAAAAACTGACTATCTGGGTAAGCGCAAACTGGTCTGCCATCCAGAGACCGTGTTAGGCGATGTGACGATAGAGATCACCCGTGTCAAACGAAGGGCTTTTATTTCTAGCCGAAGTGTGCCATGGCCTAGAGCTCGGCCGCATTGGCCGCACACTCCCTATGCCGGGGGCTGGTCCTCAGCACCCACAGTCAAACTCCTACGACTAAATGAAAGATGTCAAGCCACTATAGTCCGATTGCCTAGTTCCTTTAAGTCATTGACCGCCTCCGGGTACCAAGACGTCGGCCAAGGGTCAAGTATGCCTTAAGGAACACCCTTTTTATAACCTACACTGGGGCTGAAGCCGACGACTGGCCACTCTCATTTTAAAACGTCATATTGGAGGAATAATCAAATACTACAATAAAAACACATGGAATTTAAAGCCATGTTCATTTAAACACGAGATAAAGTTTTTACATTATAGCACTCCGGCATTCCGGAGCCTCACTTAAAAATACAGAGTGTCCTTGGGGCACATGGCCTCGGTGGTCCGAGCTCCCGCCTCCACTTCGGTGAAAAACTGCTCGGCGGTCCGTGGCTTGTCGGCAGGAGGGCCAGCGGCACACGTCTCCGCATCAACCTTGCGGAAGTGAGTCTTCACGCAAGCATATGACCTTCTCGCCCCTTCGAAGCGCGCGGATCTCTTCCAGCGCTCAACGTAGGGCACGGCATTCTGGAGACGAGCCGTCAGGCCAAATAAACTACTCGGCATGGCTTCGGCAGGCCATAACGCGATGCAGAGGTCCTGGAGCGCCGGCCTTGTCAGGCGAAACAGCTCGACTAGCTGCTTCACTCGATGATTCAGCAGCTGCGCAGACGGCGACCCCGGGAATTGACCCCAGAAAGCTTTCTCCGCCTCATGGCCCGCCAGCTGGCCGAAATATGCCACCGCATCCTCCGCGCTCCGCGGGAGATCCTCGAAGACCTCTGCGGAACGCCATAATTGGGTGAGCTTGACACACCCTTTGCTGCCAAATTCACACTGCAGCAAGAATTTCTTACCCGAGGCGATCTGCTCCACTTGCTGGAGCACCTCGCGGTCTGCTCCGGCCGAGGTCTTTAGCTCGGAGTAGGCATGCTGCAACTTCTCGAGCTCCTCCTTCGTCCGCTGTCCCTCCTCCTGAAGTTTGTCGCGTGCCTCGAACATGCCCTTCAGGGTCTCCTTGACCTCTAGCACCCTTGCCTGGTGCTTCTCTCCGGCCGCCTTCTCGGCAGCCCGTGCCTTCTCGGCTACATCGGTAGCAGTCTCCTGCTGCCGCACCTCTTTCCGAGCTCTGGCTAGCTCGGCCTTGAGCATCTCCAGCTCCGCTGTCAACACAGTTCGGCCTTAGTTGTTCTCTTTCACACACATTACTCATATTCAGTAAAAATATACGGCAAGCTTAAACTTGCTTACCTTGAGATTGCTTAAGTTTCTGGTTCATCTCTGCCATCTCTTCGGAGGCGGAGTCCGGAATCGGGGTTGCACCCTGGAACAGAACGGATTCTCCTTATCAAGGGAACAATTATGATCACCCATCAGCTCCTACTACTTCATACGACCCCGATGTTGGTTTCTTGAAACCGCCTTCGGGCTCAGGGGCTACTCACTCACTAAGCCATTTAGAAGGTTACACTCTTATGTCCTCGAACAGAACTCACAAAAACAAAAAACTTAAATAAACAACATGAATATGCATAAGGCGTACCTCGAAACCTGCTACGAGGTTCTTAAAAACCTTGTGCAGGCCGGCCCCTGCGGACCGATAGCCTTGCAGCGCCGTGCCTATCAAGGCACGATGCTCCTCCTTAATGGAAGAGCCCTTCAAGGCGTCCTCCATCTCCTCGGTCCATCCCGCTCTGGCCAGTCCTTGGACAAGGGGCTCAGGTGGAGGGAGGACCTCGGGTGCCTCCACCCGAGCAGCCTCTGCCTAGGGTGGTAGTGCCGAGGTAGATGCCGGCTGGACCAGTGATTGGCTCAGCCCTCCCTCGATGACCTCGGGGTGTCCCGTCCCCAGGTCTTGTTGGGCCGAGGAATTGACCTCGGCCATGATCGCCACCTCGTCGGTCCCCGTCAAGTTGACGTCGGGGACCATGGTGGATGTCGCCTCCCCTAGCCCGTAATGCTTCGGGGGAGAAGCGGCGGGCTCTGGAGTCCCGCTAGCGGATGGCAGCCCGCTCGAAGAGCCACTGGGGATTACCCTCGGCGGACTGCGTGTGAAAGATTACTACTGTAAGATCTTCCTTACTAAAAAAAAGTGACTCAAGGAAAGACGATAGAGACAAGGGCTTACCCTCGAGGTGTCGGTTTCTTCCTCCCCATTGCGAGGGGGTCTTCCTCTGAGTCACCGGAGAGCTCGGCCCTCTCCGATGACTTGTTGGCAGCCTCGGATGAGGCTCGTCTCGGCCTCTTTGAGCCCTTCGGTGGCATGACCACGTCAGCGTCTTCTATCGCCGACCTCTTCCCCTTTGGAGGAGGAACCTCCTCCTCCTCACCCTCCTCGGCGCCGCCGTCTTGAGCGGTGGAATGGTGGGTCTCTTCGGACCGAGTGACCGAAGTCCCTCGGGTCCGAGCACTTGACCTCCCCGTCTGGGACTTCGTCCCTTTGGAGGCCACCACATGTGGCTCCTCGGTCAGAAGCGCTGAGAGCAGGGGAGTTGGGGGCTGCTCCGGCAGTGGGGCTGGGCATCTTACCCCTTTCACCTAGGCCGACCATTTCTGGAAAACGTCATAACACGACAGTTTAAGCAAAGACTTAGCTCCTCGTCACAATGAGCGAACAAAACAAATATTGAAGGGCGAGACTACTTACCGGGGGGGGCTTCGTACCCGTGTTCGAGACCGCGGTCCTCCCCCGCGGGAGGAATCTTATCCTTGGCTAGGTTCATGAGCCTGGACCACATGGCTGCCAAGGTGGAGCGGAAGAAAGTGTTGATGGTGTCCATGTCCTCAGGCTTTTGCGCCCACATTGGGGTAGCCCAAAATTGGAGAGGGAGTATCCGACGGTTAAGCATGACGTTGATGACGTCGGCCAGCTCAACCTTCCCCGCAGTGGACCACCACAGGATCCTGTCAACCAGGGTCTCCGCCTCTTCTGGATTCCCCCAAGCAACGCCCTTCTCCTTCCAGGACTTGAGTTTCTTGGGTGGCCCGGCCGAGAAGGCCGGGACTTCGGTTTGACCAGGAGCAAGAGGTTCAGTGATATAAAACCACTCCCTCTGCCATTCCTTCACCGTCTTGATGAAGGTACCCTTGAACCAGGTGGCTCCCTGGTTCTTGCTGATCATGGCCCCTCCGCACTCCGCGAGCTCCGAGCCACTTGACTTCGGTTTGATCCCGAAGAGCTTCAGCCATAAGCCGAAGTGCGGCTCACAGCGAAGGAAGGCCTCATAGACCGTTATGAAAGCGGTGACGTGGAGAACGGAGTTAGGGGCCAGATGGTGGAAATCAAACCCATAATAGTACATTACCCCGCGCACAAAGGGGTGCAGCGGGAACCCCAGGCCTCGGATGAGGTGGGGGACGAAGACCACCCGTTCCCCCGAGTTGGGAGCGGGCACCAGCTGGTTGGCCTTTGGAGCGCGGGCAGCGATGGTGGGGGCTAGATACCCCGCGTTGCGCAGCTCGGCGATAGTCGCCGCTGTCACCGTGGAGCCGCCCCAGTGCCCTTTGAGGGTGTCGGCCATGGCTGGTTGAGAAGCTGAGCTCGTGAAAGAGGCGGGCATGCTAGTTGGATCTGGGCGCTGGAGCTAGACGGCGTAGCAATAGGGAAGGAATGGGAGCATGCGTCGTTGCGCTGTTCTTCCTTTGGTTTTTATAGACCTGTAAAAGGCCAAGAGTCCCCCTGCTGCGCCGATAAATTCGCGGCCGCTATCGAAAATGCCGTTGAAACATATGGGGGGAAACAAAATCTTGATGATATCCCTAAAAAAGCGGGCCTGATCTCTGTTTCGAAGGGACGTGCCAGTAAATAAGCTATCTCGAACCGCGATTTGAGGATGAGGCAGTAGCTGCTCGACCCATCGTGGGGCGAGCCTCTCCGCTAAAGTTGTCAGACGGGATTGGGTTGTTCATACCTATACGACCAGCCTTCGAGGCTAAGATACCTACACCCCTCGGGCAGGGTACCAGCTCGGTTGGACCACGGATATCGATGTTCTGTTAAAGAAAATCCGAAATGTAAAGTGGAACTCGTCTGTCAAGCCGAAGACTCCGAATCCGAAGTAATACATGTCGACCATCGTCCTCGGCGTAGAAGACTAGTTCGGGGGCTACTGACGGTGTCCTGGATTAGGGGGTGCTAACCGGGCCGACCCGACTCTTCGGTTGGGCCGATGTACCCTCGTGCGTGACCAAGATGGACTCCGGAGGCCATACAAGGGGGGCGTGATCAAGGCTGCCTCTACCAAAGACTTGTAGTACACTTCAAGATTTCTCTAGCCGCCTTGCTCCTAGATACCGACCTTGTAACCCTAGATACCCTCCCTGGCGTGTATATAAGCCATAGGGTTTAGCCCGTGATGGGGAGAGATACGCAACATTGCTTACCTAGCCATAGGAGTTAGACTCATATTACGATCTCGAGGTAGATCAACTCTGTACTCAATACATCTTCATCAATATAACAGAAGCAGGACATAGGGTTTTACCTCCATTAAGAGGGCCCGAACCTGGGTAAACATCGTCTCCATTGTCTCTGTTACCATCGATCCCAGATCCGCAGCTCGGGACCCCCTACCCCGAGATCTGCTGGTTTTTACACCGACACCGATGCAGAGCTCCAGGAAACGGGAACGTTTCAGGGAGTGAACCCGGGAAGAACCAAGCCGAAGGGGCAGATCACTTTGCCTGTCACATTCGGTGATCCCCTCAACTTCAGAACCGAGAAGATCGTCTTTGATGTTGTGAAGCTGCCACTGCCCTACAATGGCATACTGGGCCACCCTGCCTTGGCCAAGTTCATGGCGGCATCCCATTATGCCTACAACACATTGAAGATGCCAGGGCCTGTGGAAGTAATCACGATCCATTCTGACAAGAAGGATGCGGTTATATGCATGGACAAGCTATTCAAGGAAGCAGCTGTTGCGGCTGCCGGCAGTTCGCCAGCCTCTGCCGACAAGACTTCTGGGAAACAGACCCAAGAGCACTGCACATCTTGTGCCAGCAAGACCCTTGAGAAGCGCGTCACAGAATGCAGCACGCCCGGGGAGGATGGCGAGTCTTCTG
This sequence comes from Elymus sibiricus, assembly GCA_039707655.1. Lineage (NCBI taxonomy): Eukaryota > Viridiplantae > Streptophyta > Magnoliopsida > Poales > Poaceae > Elymus > Elymus sibiricus. The sequence continues at coordinate 109,788,942 of CM077668.1, read as the reverse complement.
CCGTCAAGAACAAGAAAGCCGCCAAAGATGCAGCCCTGACCAAGCAAATTCCTGCCAAGGTAGACGGTTCCAGCACCTTTACCATAGGTGCTAACCTCTCCAGCAAATAGGAAAGCGCGCTCATCACTTTCCTGCAGGTGAATGTTGATGTGTTTGCATGGCAACCATCTGGCATCCCTGGTGTTCCCAGGGAAGTGATTGAGCACCACCTAGCTAGTTGTCTGCCCGACAGCGAAACCTGTGAAGCAGAAGGTCGGGAAGCAAGCTTTGGACCGGCAGGAATTTATAGTTCAAGAAGTTCAGAAGATGCAGCAAGCAGGGTTTGTAAAAGAAGTGCTCCATCCGACATGGTTGACCAATCATGTGGTAGTTCCTAAATCCAATGGGAAGAAGAGGCTTTGCATTGATTTCACTGACATCAATAAGGCTTGTCCCAAAGATCCCTTCCCGTTGCTGCGAATTGATCAAATTGTTGACTCCACTGCTGGCTGTGATCTCCTCTCTTTCTTTAACGCCTACTCTGGATATCACCAAATCCTTATGGCTCAGGACGATGAGGAGAAAACTGCATTCATCACTCCATGTGGCACGTACTGCTACGTACGAATGCCTTTCGGATTGAAGAGTGCCGGCGCCACTTTCTAGAGAGCGGTTCAGATTGGCTTTGGTCCACGGCTCCACAGAAATATTGAAGCTTACATGGATGATATTGTAGTCAAGACCAAGTGCCAATCAACCCTCATTCAAGACTTGGAGGAAGCATTTGCCAATTTGCGGAATATCAACTTGAAGCTCAACCCTGAGAAGTGTGTGTTCGGTGTTCCATCCAGCAAGCTTCTCGGTTTCTTTGTATCCCATTGTGGCATTGAAGCTAATCCTGACAAGATCGAGGCAATTAACCAGATCCAAGCTCCAAAGCGTGTCAAGGATGTGTGGCGCCAAACCGGCGGTGTTGCCATGTTGGGAAGGTTCATTTCCAAGTATGCTGAGCGTGCCTTGCCGTTTTTCAAGATTCTGAAAAAGTCTGGTCCCATAGATTGTCGTATGCCGACAGTGCAAGTTTGTATCTTCTTTGTGTGCAGGTGTTGTTTATCTTGTTAGCTTGGAAACTTCCTACTAGATTGATAATCTTGGTTCTCTAACCAAGGGAAATAATTTGCTGTTGTTCTACATCACCCTTCCTATTTGGGGGAATCCCAACAACTCCTACGAGAGTCAGCACCCGACAACTCTGGCCCCCTTCTGATGCTCTGCCTCCGGCCTCCGCTCCTCGCACTGGTATTTCCCCACTTCTGGGCTCTCTAGAATTCTATTTCCTTTGCGAGTTTCCTAATCTGAATGCTTTCCCATTTCCATGTTATTGCCCCTTAGTTTTGTTATTATTATGCAGTTATGTAATTTACAAACCTTATTTAGTTTGTTTTTGTTAAAATGTTGCAACTGTGTCCCTCCTAGCACCAACCAAGCTCAAAGGCCCATGCTTTTACCACATCGTTCATGCATTCAAATCACACACACACACGCCCGCGCGAGCAACTGCACCTAAATGTTCAGAAGTAGGGATGAGGCACTTTGTAATTTGTAGTGCAGTACAGTATAGAGTTGGGAACAAGGTTATGCCATACAATATATAGTGTACAGCTAGATATTCACAAGTTCAGATCACACACAAATAATTCTTTCACTAGTATAAATTCTTTCAAGTGCAAGTTGTAGTAATTCCTTCACTAGTTCACATCATACACACCACATTAAGTACATGGTTGTTCAAGTTCAGATAACACACACCAGATTCAGAAATACAGTACATGGTTGTGAAAGTTGTAGTATTTTCACTAGTGGTAATTATTTCAAATTTGCATCTACAATATTAGTTAGTGGTGTGTAATTTGGTCAACTGATTATATGTCTTGGCAATGGCACATAAAATGGGTGGTGTGCAATGACACAATCTGATAAAGGGGTGCCTCAAGTTGGCATGATATTCAAAATTCGGGAGGAGGCTTGGCTGTTTTGGGTAGCATATGGTGGTCAATGCATCTACTAGTGCTATGAATGGACCAAGTCATGACCAATAAAATGCTAACCCAAATGTGCAGCAAAGAGATGACTTGCTGGAGCTGCACAACTAAAAAAGGAGGTTTAATCCAAAAACGAAGAGAAAGAAAACTTAGTTGCACAAGGGAAAGTGCAAGTCAACTAAACCTGTTGTTTCAACCAAGAAAGCAGCAAAGGTTCTCATTGTGTGCAAGACACACGAGACACCAAGGGACGGGAAATTAAAACCCCTTCGCCAATTTGTGGAGACGCGCGGCAACGAGGATCAACACCGGATGACAATGTAGAACACGCAAGGATCTACCCAGGTTCGGGCCGCATGGTTGCGTAAAACCCTACTCCTACTTGTGCTTTATATGTGGGTGGACAGAGAGATACAAGTGCTTCCCGGGAAGGGAATGGCTCACTAGTACTCTCAGCTATTGATACGTCTCCAACGTATCTACTTTTCCAAACACTTTTGCTCATGTTTTGGACTCTAATTTGCATGATTTGAATGAAACTAACCCAGACTGACGTTGTTTTCAGCAGAACTACCTTGGTGTTATTTCTGTGCAAAAATAAAAGTTCTCGGAATTGGATGAAACTTTATGGAGATTTTTTTGTAGAATATATAAAAAATACTGGTGCAAAGATCTACCGGAGGGGAGCCACCACCAGCCCACAAGGCAGGGGCACGCCCACCCCCAGAGCATGCTATGCTGCCTTGTGGGTCCCACGAGCAGCCGTCTGACCTAATTCCCAACCTACATATACTGTCTTCTCGAGAGAAAAATCAAGAAAAAAATAATCATCAGATTTTATGATACGGAGCTGCCGCCACCTCCTGTACTTCATCGGGAGGCCTGGTCTGGAGTTCGTTCGAGGCTCCGGAGAGAGGGATTCGTTGCCGTCGTCATCACTACCCCTTCTCCATCAACAATCTCATGATGCTCACCATCATTAGTGAGTAATTCCTTTTAGGCATAGTGGAGGTAGATGGAGATGGATGAAATTTCTTATGCAATCAAGTCATTTTGATAGGGCTTGATCCCTAGTATCCACTATGTTCTGAGATTGATGTTGCTATGACTTTGGTATGCTTAATTCTTGTCACTAGGGCCCGAGTGCCATGATTTCAGATCTGAACCTATTATGTTTTCATGAATATATTTGAGTTCTTGATCCTATCAGCAAGTTATATGCACATGTTATTGTTCTGACCGTAGACCCCAAGTTGACAATAATTGGGATACTCTCCGGGAACGAGTGTAACTTGAGGAGTTCATGTATTCACTATGTGCTAATGCTTTGTTTCGGTTCTCTATTAAAAGGAGCACCTTAATTACCCTTAGTTTCCATTAGGACCCCATTGCCACGGAATGGTAGGACAAAAGATGTCATGCAAGTTCTTACCACAAGCACGTATGACTATATACGGAATACATGCCTACATATGATTGATGAATTGGAGCTATTGTGTATCGCTCTAGGTTGCGACTGTTACATATTGAATTTCATCCAAATATCCATCGCTACTACATGCCTACGCTTTTATAATATTGCCTTTGCTCAAGTTGCTATTACTGCTGCTATTCCAATTGCTACAAAACTGCTATTACTGCTACTGTTACCGTTACTACTTTTACCACCGCTATCATTGCTATCATATTACTGTGCTACTAATAAATTGCTGCAAGGAAGTGACTTATCATGTGTGGTTGAATTCACAACTCAACTGCTAAGGCTTATAAATATTCTTTGGCTCCCCTTGTGTCGAATTAATAAATTTGGGTGAAATACTACCCTTGAAGACGGTTGCGGTCCCCCATACTTGTGGGTCATCAAGACTATTTTCTGGTGCCGTTGCCGGGGAGCATAGCTCTATTTATTAATTTTGCTTGGAAGTTAAATATCTGCTGCAATTTATATTCACTATGAAGAACCTGAAAGACTCTAAGACCAAGATCATGGCCTCTAAGACGAGGGGAGGTAAGGAACTGCTATCTAGCTCTATGCTTGATTCACCTACTGTTTTAAGTCAACTTGTGACACCACCACCTGCTATTCAATCTAATATGTCACAAGTAATAGACACTACTTCTGTTATTGATGATACTCATGATGATGCTTCTACTTTGCTTGATAAAACTGCGCCACTTGGTGAATTACTTGATGCTCATATTGCTAAAGCTAAAGAATCTAAAATTAATGAAAACTTTGAATCACCTGTTACACCTAGTACTCCTGTTAGAAGTAAGATATTAGAAGATGTTCCTGAAGGTTATACTTTTGATAAGGAGATTACTAGAGAATTTATGGCTTATGATACTACTAAAGGTGTTAAAGGTTTAATTGATATACTTAAGGAAAATGCTATGAACCAAATGATAAAATATGATCCTAAATTTGCAAGTTCTCCTATTTTTGTTACTGATAAGGATTATGAATTCTCTGTTGATCCTGAACTTATTACTTTGGTAGAATTTGATCCTTTTCATGGTTATGAATCTGAAACAATTGTTGCACATCTCACTAAATTTAATGATATTGCCACCCTATTTTCTCAAGAGGAAAAGATTCACTATTATTATATTCTTAAGTTGTTTCCTTTCTCATTAAAGGCTGATGCTAAGACATGGTTTAATAATCTTGGTCCTGGTTGTGTGCGTAGTCCCCAGGATATGATCTACTACTCATAAGAAACAAGCTACTTTGCAAAATATTTACAACTTTACACAACTTGAGGAAGAAAGTCTCCCTCAAGCTTGGGTGAGGCTTATCCAATTACTTAATGCTTTGCCTGATGATCCTCTTGAGAAAAATGAAATCCTTGATATCTTTTATAATGAACTAACCGATGCATCTAGGGACTACCTAGATAGTTGTGTTGGTTGTGTTTTCAGGGACTGACCAGTTGCATGGGCTCAAGAATTACTGAATAAATTATTGAGAAATGCCAATGATTGGACACTTCCTGAACCACCTCCTAAACCAACTCCGAAGAAGAGAGGTATTCTATTCCTCAGTCCAGAAGATATGCAGGAAGCAAAGAAATCTATGAAAGAGGAAGGTATTAAATCTGAAGATGTTAAGAATTTACCACCTATTGAAGAAATACATGGGATTGACATTCTGACATAGGTAGTGGAGGTAAACTCTCTTTATAGGTTTGATGAGGGTGATATTACCTATAATAAATCTTCAAGTCGGTGCTTAGATGAATTTGATAATTTCATTGTTAAGCAAGAAAACTTCAATATGCAAATAAGTGATCAATTGAAACATAATGCTATTATGATTGAATGCTTGAGTGATGTGTTTGTTAGGATTTCTAATGATGAAAGGTTTATGCAAGCACTTTTCTATGGTTCACACTCAGCTTGAACAAGTTTCTAGATCATCCTAAGAGAATTGTTTAGGGACATGCATAATAATGGTAATAAGCATGCTATTAAAGTAATTACTAGGGGTGGTAAAATGACTCAAGAACCTCTGTATCCTGAGGGTCATCCTAAGAGAATTGAGCAAGATTCTTAGAGAATTAATGATAGTGCACCTAGTTCACCTAAAAAGAAAAAGAAAAAGAGTAAGAATAAAACCGTGCATGCTTCTAGTGAACCTGTGGTAGAAAAAACTGTTGAGAATCCTAATGATGTTTCTATCTCGGATGCTGAGACACAATCTGGTAATGAGCATGAGCCTGATGATGATGTTACCTAATGATAATAATGTACCTGATGATGATGTTGAGATAAAACCTGAAGTTGAGCTTGATGACCCACCTCCTAAGAATAAAAGATATGATAAGAGAGATTTTGTTGCTAGGAAGCATGGTAGAGAAAGAAAACCATGGGTACAAAAACCTATGCCTTTTCCTAGTAAAGCTTTAAAGTCTGAAGATGAGGATGTTTTTAAACATTTTCTTGAATTGCTTAGACCTCTATTTTTGCAAGTACCTTTGACTGATGCTATGAAAATGCCTCCTTATGCTAGGTATATGAAAGATATTGTTACTAATAAAAGAAAGATTCCCGAGGCTCAAATTTCTACTATGCTTGCAAATTATTATTTCAAAGGTAAAATACCTAAAAAACTAGGAGATCCAGGGATACCAACTATACCATGCTCTATTAAGAATAATTGTGTAAAAACTACTCTATGTGATTTAGGGACTGGTGTTAGTGTTATGCCCTTTTCTCTTTATAAAATACTTGACTTGAATAAGTTGACTCCCACTGAAATTTCTTTGCAAATGGCTGACAAGTCCACCGTTATTCCTGTTGGTGTTTGTGAGGATGTTCCGGTTGTGATTGCTAATGTTACTATCTTAACGGACTTTGTTATTCTTGATATGCCCGAGGGCGACAATATGTCGGTTATCCTAGGAAGACCTTTTCTTAATACTGCAAGAGCTGTTATTGATTGTAATAAAAGCAAGGTCACCTTCCAGGTTAATGGCAATGAACATACGGTTTATTTTCTGAGGAAGCCTAATAAACACTGGTACAGCGAGCTACTATACAAACGGTTTTTAACCCCTTTCCGCGACGTAGTTTTAAACCGTCGCCTTGCCTGTGTGTGCGATAGGGGGGGTCTTCCCACACGACCCAGAAACCGTCGGCGATAGGGAGCACGCAAGCATACGTTTCGCAGAACTAAGCGTATGCGATGCCCGCATCTTTCCCAAACACTCCGTCCTTGCTACTCGTTTGTGCTCGCATTACCATCGCACTCGGTATTCAGTGCTGCAACGTTTGCGATGCTCACCCCATCACAAACAGTTCACAATTGTACACCGTATGCAAATCTTGAATATCCCACACATTTGTATGTACATAAACGTTTGAGATGTATAAAATGTCCCAAATGATTCATTCGTATTACCCGTGTCGGATAAAGGCCTATCGCACACGTTCTTCTATGAGCAAACGTTTACGATGCACACGACATCATAAATAGTTCATAATTGCCTAGCGTGTGTGATAAGGTGACTTTCACAAACATTTATTAAGAAGGAACTGTGTGCGTTGTTGTTGTTAATCTCACATGTTTTTTCTTGTCTGATCGTGTGTGCAGTAGAGTTTCATCGCACACGTACTGATCTGAGAAACGTGTCTGATCTTGACGTTTATCACAGACGTTTTGCTTTCGCAAACCATGTGCAGTGTAATGGCATGCAGATCATAATTTATCCCTAATTTAATCCCTACATTTAAAATTAATTTTAAATTGAAATAGATTTTCAATATGAAAGTAGGCAACCACTTATTTCATATCGAACCATGTTTATTACAAATACAAGTTCAAGGATGAATGAATAATTCGATGCACATGTACATATGCTGAAGAACTAGAGAAGCAGCAAGGAAAGAATGATGAACCACAGTTGTACTAAAGACTGTAAAGAGAGTGGTGGAAGACATTCTGGTTGCTGGAGAAGGTGAAGTGGAATGCCCATATTGTGCCCTCCTCCATGCCTAATGCGCGCATGACTCTAGGCCAACCCCTTGTGATGGCCGCCCGCCCACCTTTCACTATCTTCATTACGACTTCTTGATGCTCATTGTAGTCTCGATGAAATACTTTAACCTTCATTGCATGTCCACCAATCATGTACTTTGCGAGGTAATCTTGAGTAAACTGCTTTGGGAACCACTGCAAATGAAAAAGATTCAGACACTGTTGTCTAACAACTCATTATGGGCAGTAAAAAGAGAAGGCTACAGAGTTCGTAGTTACCATCCTACAGCTCACTGTTGTGTTGGATAGAGCGTAGACAAATAATTTAATTGCCATCGGTCGTATCTTTTTGCTAATAATTCTTATCAGTTTCCTCACTTGATGCTGGTTCATGAATATCTCATTGCCCCATACGCAAAAAGGGTCGAGGCGTGGATCTTTGCCTAGGACATATGTACCTACAAGCGACAAGTCAATATTAGAAGCTAAAAAGTGTCTAGCCGTGGATTTGTATGCACTACATTATGGAACGGAGGCAGTATAAGCCGAGGGATGAAACTAACCTCGGTGGAAAATGCTGGCCACTCCCGTTGTTGTCCTGTGTAAGTACATGGAAAGGCGTGATAAGTACTACAGGCTTAACATCAACCAAATATAGCCATGGTAAACAACAACATCTCAAAATGACAGCTTGAATGTGTTGGTTTCAGCATGATGTTAAATCAGTTAAAAAAATGGAAGGGAATGTTAAGTACAATAGGCTTAACAGGGACCAAATATTGTAATTCAAATAGGTACTGTTGAAAATGAATAGAACATAGCTCATGCTTAAACATCACACCGCATAAATGTGTAAACCTGAAATAAAGGACATGTGTTAACTTCACCAGGCATAACAGGAACCAAATATGGCCGTTCAAACTGGTATTGATGAAATCGAACTGCACAGTTCATACTTGCACATAATGAACATCACATTGTGAATAATTGAAATAAACAAGGCATATATGCTCACTATAACAACCTAATATAGCCATTGAAAACTGGACAGAGGCTCACTTCAACCAACCTAACAAGCAAATACAGATAAACAAGGCACCTGCTTGAAAACTGGACAAAGGATCACTGCAACCCACCTAGCTAACAAGCAAATACAGATAAACAAGGCATCTGCTTGAAAACTGGACAAATGCTCACAGCAACCAACCTAACAACCAAATACAGATAAACAAGGCATCTGCTTGAAAACTGGACAAATGCTCACTGCAACCAACCTAACAACCAAATACAGATAAACAAGGCATCTGCTTGAAAACTGGACAAATGCTCACTGCAACCAACCTAACAACCAAATACAGATAAATAGGGCATCTGCTTGAAAACTGGGCAAATGCTCACTGCAACCAACCTAACAACCAAATATAGATAAACAAGGCATCTACTCACTATAAACAACCAAATATAGCCATTCGTGAAACTGAAGTGGACAATTCATACTTAAACATCAGATAGCCCTATTGAACATTACATTTTTACATAACTGAAATAATTAAACATGGCACAGTTAAAACATCGCATGGCAAAAGCTACTACAACAATGGGTACAAGTTGGCTAGCTAGAAAAAGTAAGATTTGCTTATAGGATATTGCCTCACTTGTCATGGACGGGATCCTTCCACTTGGAAGAGCACAGAACTAGGGTGCGATCCCTGATGTCGCAGATGGGCTGTCTCACCTTGGAAGAGCTGTAGTGGGTGCCCTTCGTGTGGTCTTGGTCGATGAGATCTGACTTGGCAGCTGAGGATCCCAAGCCACCGCCGTAGAACGTGTCCTTCAGAAATGACATAATGGGCTCGATGGCGTACAAGGATCGCAAATCCTTGACCGCGAGGTGGAGGAGATCAGCGGCGGGACCTTCGAAGAGATCAACGGCGGTTGAACTAGAGGCATTGGGGATGGACCACTTAACATGTGACATGGCCCGCGTGAAGCCTTCGCTGTCGACGAGCTTGATGTCGAAGCCGGCTGTCCCGAGATTCAGTAATACGTGAGCCCACTAACGTGAAGCCTTCGCCATGGCGACGTAGTCAACGTCCTCGCCGGCTTCCGCGGCGAGGTGTTCCTCCAGAATCGACAGGTCGGCACGAACGGCGGCCACCCCGACATCGTCCAGCGGAGAGGCCATGATAGACCTCCTTTTGGCCGTACGCTCCTCGGACTCCCCGGGATATGTGGTCGGGCTTAACCTACGACTCTCTGTAGAAGGGGATGGGGATCTGGGGGGGAGGGACACCACAGGCCTCATCTAAAAACTCAGGGCGGTGAGGGTATGGGAATCGATGGGTAAGTTGAACTTATCTAAGCTAGGAGGCACGGGCAGACCGGTAGGGGTTGGCTTCGGCGGCGGCGGCGAGCTAGGGTTCGAGCGGGGGGTGTAGACTGTGGAGGGGGCGGGGTTATGGCGGGTGGTGTTTGAGGATATGCCGCGACTACTGAAAATTTTAGTAATGGTGGGTGGAGATGGTGGTGGACGAGGGAGGGCGACGGTTCAAATGCCTCGGCTACTGAAATTTCACTATGAGGTCGTTGGTGGAGGAGTGAGGGCGACGGTTGAGATACCGCGGCAACTAAAATTTGGGTAAAGGAAATGAAGCGGGGCGGGAGCAACCAGATCGCACACGGTCCAAACATAATAATTGTGTATGATAATAAGGAAAAGCCGCAGAACCACCAATTTTTGCATCGCTCAAGGCGGGTAGCTTTTTTTGAGATTTCTAGCTAGCTGGTTTATCGCACACGGTTCGTCCTAATTTTCAGACGCATACGTGGAATTCATCCTAAATATCGTGTACACATTACCCCTTCACCCTTGCTGGCGCTTACGAAGTCGTGGCAATTTTACAGGGCACGAGCTTCGCACATGGTTAAGCCAGTGCACCCGTGTCCGTTGCGCGTACGTTCGTACGCAGTTTTTCATCCGAGGCGTCTGCTATTTTATATAGCACCATTTGGCAACAACAAAATGCGAGAGAGGATAAGAACACAACCACAATAGCATGTGCCCAAATACATATGTATGAAAAGGGTGGTGTGTGATGTTCAAATTCCCAATGCACAACTTTGACGCGCGGGCCCACGGGTGGGCGCGTCGTCGAAGATCGGGTGAGAGGGGCCAGAAGACAACAACCACCTGGAAGTGGCCAAATATATGTAGGAATAAAGGGTGTGATGTTTAAATACACAATGCACAACTTTGATGTGGCACCTCCCTCGCAAACCGGAAAGCCCCTTGGATATCTATAATGACGGGTTAAAGTCATAGCTAGGTGCCTGCCCCACCCTCACTTCGTGTTGGCGGGACGCATGCATGTACTCATACTTTGGTCGGACATGCATGCATGTCACCATGACCTACCATAAGATGGACCAAGTGAATCTATCTTGGCCAAACAACCACTGTTGTTGTCGGTCAAAAAGGGATATAATAGACCGCTCGGGCCCATATATTGGACCATCACCGTAAACCGCACGAGAGGGGCTACAAAACCAGCACCACCTGCATGGGGCCCAAATTGATGTACGCTGGAAGGGTGATGTGTTTTAAATACCCAATAATGTACAATTTTGATGTGGTGCCTACCTCACAAAATGGACAACCCCCATGAAAGGTAGGTAGTAATTAAGGACGACATCGATGTACGTAGGGTGTCGATCCAACCCACCATTTCGAGCGCATGGGAGGGAATCCTGAGAACGCATGAGCTCGAACTTTGCTTGGACATGTCACCATGACCCGCGGTAACACGAACCAGGAGGAATCCATTCATGGCCAAACCCCCTCGTTGTCGGCCAAAGGGATGATATATATAGACCAGGCCCACAGATAGGCGTGTCAATGAAAACCGCACATGGGAGACAGGGTCGATCAGAAGACCCTATACCCTGCATGCGACCCAAATATATGTATATATGGGTGGTGTGTGATGTGATCAAATCCCAGTGCACAACTTCGATGGGGCACCAGCTGCATTACAAACCGAACACCGTACCCCGAGGAAGCCACGTTACGTATGATGCCGCGGTTCCCCAACTTCGAGCTGGCAGGAGGGAATCGAACAAATGTTCCCCAACTAAATTTGGTCTGACATGTCGTGACCTATACCAAGAGGAACCCATCATGGTCAAACCCTTCTCGTACGTTGTGGGTCAAAGGATAGAACGTGTGGGCCCACAGATCTTGAATGTTGTGGGTCAAAGGATAGAACGTGGCGGGCCCACAGATCAATCTCGATCATTCTCCGATTTTTCAAAACAACAAATAACCAAAAACATCATTCTCCAAATTAGAACGTGGCGGGCCCACAGATCAATCTCGCGATCATTCTCTATTTTTTCAAAACAACAAATAAAAAAACATCATTCTCCAAATTATAACATGGCGGGCCCACAGATCAATCTCGCGATCATTCTCCGATTTTTCAAAACAACAAATAACAAAAAAACATCATTCTCGGAATTTTCAAAACAAGGATCTCAAGGTTTATTTAATCGACATGACAGGTCACTACAGACACATTTAGATGCTAAATGTCTGTAATGACCGTATCATGGCGCTTAAATGAAGCTTGAGATATAGCAACTTCCCACCCGGTCACCCATCCTTAGACTGCTCCAGCCCCAAGCTCACTTAACTTGTGCGTTCTATTCGATTAGGCTAGCGGATGGGAAGTTGCCCCTTACTGATAAGAGTTGCCTCCTCGCGTTTAAGGCGTTTACCGATGGTCACCGTGTGGGACCTACTCCTTACTATCACACATGTTTGTGCTTTTAGAAACTGTGTGCAATCTTTACATACCGGACCACTTCCATTCAAACTTACATTATTTTTTTACTACTTAAAACTAGCCAGAAGAAGCAAAAACTTTGCATTTTCATTAATTCAGAACAAGATAGTTGCCCAGTTAATTGGGGAAACCCGGGAAAAAACCGATACAAACAGGGCCTAAACCTACGGGAACTCTTGGCTAAGCATGAATTGGTACAGGCCTTCGTCCACGCGTCTGATACGCTTGTGGAACTGCTGTACTGCAATATCGATCTCCGCCCAAGATATTTCACCGGCGACGGTCGATTCCAAGCCGCGACGAGTATTTTGCTCTGCTTCGTCGTTGGCGGCACCTGGGGGGTCGAGGAGGTCGAAGAGCCAATCGACCAGCCCGTTGGCGTCGTGGCGGCGGATTCTGGCACTGCGAACTTTGTCTAGCGCAATTATGGCACTGACGGCGTCTGCCCATTCCTGGCGGGGAATCGGGATGCTTACCGGCCTTGGAAATGGCCTCTCGAGTGGTTCAGTCAATAGGATGCTGACACGGCTCCGCTCAGATAGTGCGGCGCACCGCACCTGATGCGCGGCGGCGTTCTCCCACTCTTGCGCAGCAATGCTTTGCCACTCTTGCTCCGCTCCGCTCCATGGGTGGTGACGAACACATGTGTAGACATTGGCCCGCTCAAGCACTGGGGCGCGATGATACCGCTCACGCTCGGCGGCGCGCTGCCGCTCTTGCTCGGCGGCGCACTGCCTCTCTTGCTCGGCGGCGCACGGCCGTTCTAGCTCTCCGGCCTGCTCCGACTCGTTCTCCTTGTCGAGGAGGTTGATGACGGCGGCGGCGCTTCGCCGGATTGGCATGCTTGGAATGGTATACTGCGATATGGCCGGTGTGTCGCCGCCTAGCCTCCTATGCCCACTAACACTAGCAGCGGGAAACCGATGGGGGGGAGTGGCAGGAAACTGATTGGGGGGAGTGGCGGGAAACCGATTGGGGGAGTGGCGGGAAACGGTAGCGTGTTTGGATATATAACACCATTAATATGGAAAACTTGGGAAAGAAGGAAGCGCGAGCTAGCACGACGCGTGCGCACAGTGCTTACCCACGGGTTGAACAGAATTGCTTTAAATTATTCAGGGTTCGTTTGGCATTTTTTATACATTATAATAGAGTTTTCTAGGCATTTAATGTGCAAAATTCAAGTTTGAACTACAAATACATGCTCCAGTGCACCAAAATGGGTTGAAAAATCATATATGCGTCCTTGGGTGCATGTTTAGGTCCCATGCAAGGAATGGGGATGAATTACAAACATCTCGGCGTCCTGGCTCGGCCTCAAACATTGAGAATCTTGGTTTTTAAATCCCCATAAATCCAAAACTCACCTGAAATTCATGAAACTTTACATGGTGTCATGACATGGCACATATATGCCATGGTAAAAAACTGACTAATTTGGGGCAAGTTTTGGTACAAGCCGCTTACAAACCGGAGCTTCTCGCAAGAAGCCTCCGATAGGGAACGTGTCACCCTTGTGGGCGAAACAACAATCGCTGCCTCTTCTCACCTTATATATTTTTTCTACGGGCAACATAGACCAATAGGAGATTTGTGCTGAAATATGGAATTATTCAAGGTTCGTTTGGCCTTTTTTATACATTAATTGAGTTTTCTAGGCAATTAATGTCCATAATTCGAATTTGAACTACAAGCACATGATACAATGCACCAAAATGGCTTCAAAAACCATACTTTTGTCCTTGGGTGCATGTTTGGGTCCCATGCAAGAAATGGGGATGAATTACAAACATCTCGGTGTACTGGCTCGGCCTCAAACATTGAGAATATCGGTTTTTAAATCCCCATAAATCCAAAACTCACCCAAAATTCATGAAACTTGGCATCGTGTCATGACATGGCACATATATGCCATGGTAAAAAAATCGTCCAATTTGGGGCAAGTTTTGGTACACACCTCTTACAAACCGGAGCTTCTAGCAAGAAGCCTCATGGTTCCGTTAGGGAACGTGTCACCCCTGTGGGTGAAACGACAATCGCTGCCTCTTCTCGCCTTGTATTTTTCTTCTACAACCAACATAGACCAACAGGAGATCCGCGCTGAAATATTGAATTATTCAGGGTTCGTCTAGCCTTTTTATACATATATTAATTGAGTTTTCTAGGCACATAATTCAAATTTGAACTACAAGCACATGCTCCAGTGCACCAAAATGGCTTCAAAAACCATACATGTGTCCTTGGGTATATGTTTAGGTCCCATGCAAGAAATGGGGATGAATTACAAACATCTCGGCGTACTAGCTCGGCCTCAAACATTGAGAATCTCGGTTTTTAAATCCCCGTAAATCAAAAACTCACATGAAAATCGTGAAACTTGGCATCGTGTCATGACATGTCACATATATGCCGTGGTAAAAAAAATTGTCCAATTTGGGGCAAGTTTTGGTACAAGCCTCTTACAAACCGGAGCTTCTAGCAAGAAGCCTCGTGGTTCCGATAGGGAACGTGTCACCCTTGTGGGCGAAACGACAATCGTCGCTGCCTCTTATCGCCTTGTATTTTTTTTCTATAGGCAACGTAGACCAACAGGAGATTCGCGCTGAAATATGGAATTATTCAGGGTTCGTTTGGCCTTTTTATACATTAATTGTGTTTTCTAGGCATTTAATCTCCATAATTCAAATTTGAATTACAAGCACATGCTCTAGTGCACCAAAATGGCTTCAAATACCATACATGGTTCCTTGGGTGCATGTTTAGGTCCCATGCAAGAAATGGGAATGAATTACAAACATCTCGGCGTCCTGGCTCGACTTCAAACATTGAGAATCTCGGTTTTTAAATCCCCGTAAATCCAAAACTCACCCAAAATTCATGAAACTTGGCATAGTGTCATTATATGGCACATATATGCCGTGGTAAAAAAATTGTCCAATTTGAGACAAGGTGCACACATTAATAGCCAATGTAGGCATTTTGGAACAAATAGATGACACGTTAATATCGCAAACGGTTGTATTGTTTGAACCGTGGGCATTCCACTAACCATTTACGTGCGGCCACGCATCCCTCTTTTTATTAGAGAGTACTACCTTGGTCCTGGTTTATTGGTCCTCTTTGTATTTTGTGCAAAAATTTGACCATACTAGGTGGCGTGCGTGCAGCTGTTTGATTAGACGGGTCGAGTGTGAGAAGTCCGCCGCGCGGCTCAACGGGACGCGTGCGAGCAGTCCGCCGCGCAGGCTCGACGGGACCCCTGCGAGCTATCTGTCGCGCAGGCTCACCGGGAAGCGAGCTCTTTGACCTCCACCCGCCGCCTCGCTCCCAACTTCTCCATTAATGGCGGCCGAGCAGGCTCACCGGGAAGCGAGCTCTTTGACCTCCACCCTGTGACGCCCCCGACTCGACCGTGCACTAATCATACACGCAAATGCGCACGATCAAGCCCAGGGACTCACGGAAAGATATCACAACACAACTCTAGACACAAATAAACTTTTATCTGTGTTTAGAGTTGTGTTGTGATATCTTCCCGTGAGTCTCTGATCTTGATCGTGTGCATTTGCGTGTATGATTAGTGCACGATTGAGTCGGGGGCGTCACACACCCGCCGCCTCGCTCCCAACTTCTCCATTAATGGCGGTCGAGCCGCTGTTTAACATGCGGTTAATGCACCTGGATGGAAGGTGTTAGCTTGTGATCCCATGGCCCCGCTCAACTCTAGCTAGCATTGTTTTGTTCGTGCCTCGCTGAGAACGTGACTTTTAGCTTCTTTTGACTCATATACATGTACCTACGAGGTTACGAATGAAATAATATGACGACAAATTGACAATGGCAATCGATAATAATTGTCTTACATATCCCGGATAATTTAAAATGCCACATGCGGCAACGCCCGAAATACACAGGGGAAAAAGAGAAGAAGAAAAAAAAGGAAGAAGGAAGTCACTGCTCTCTACTTCTCGATGGATCGCTGGGCGAGGAGTTCTTCCAGCTCCTTCTTCACATTCTCATGACTTTGCTTGATAGCAGCCATGGATTCCTCCACCTGCAGGTCGCGCTCGATGCGGAGCTTCTTCAAGTCATCCCCAAGTTCATGGATGATGGCTGTCAGCGTCATCCGCGAGGCAACGCACATCTCATACAGCTCCCTCCAGCCGGCGGCCACCTCCTTCTGCTTGTCAAGCTCCTCGTGGAGCTTCGCATTGTCACCCATGAGTTTCACGACGAGGCCGGTCACCTTATCAACCGAGGCATCGCTAATCTCGAGCAGCTTCTCCAAGCCGGCGAGTAGCTCCTGCTGGTTAATTAGGCCAGCGAGAATGTCGTCGTCGCTGGCTAAGGACTTCAGCCCCGCCAGCTCGTCGAGTTCGCCAACGCGGCGAGTGCGCTTGTGAGAGCCCTCGCCTGCCCATGAGAGCTCGTTCGAGGGCCCCGCGATGCGGCAGGACATCTCTGCTACGGCTACCGCGTTGCGGCAGGACCTCTATAGTGCTTCCGCGGCCTTGGTCTTTGCTCCCTGGTTATATGTCGATCTAGAACTCCCCCTACCGGCCATGGCAGACGCAAGGAACGACTTAAGAGGAAAGACCTGTTTTTTTGGTGATGAGGAGAGGAATGTGCAGTAATTTTCGAGTGGGTACTAGTTTTTATAGCCCAGTGCTAAGTGGGAACACGTTTAGGTTTGATCGGTGTGAACAGATTTGCAATTACTCATTGCGTGGTAATTTGATCGGTGTGAACACATTTAGGTTTGATCGGTGTGTCAGCGTGTCCGATGGATGGGCCGTCTCGCCTCCCACGCGTGCCAGACGGTTGACCAGAACTGCTATACGCTGGTGGTTGCTCGCCATTTAGGCGGTCGTGGTGCGCTATGCTCGCGTCCCTTCACGCGCTCTTCTCGACGTTGAGGCGGCCGCGGCGCGCTCTACTCGCGTCCCTCCGCACGCGCTCTTTCAGCGGTTGGGGCCGGCGCACGATCATGTTTTGGGCGCCATATGCATGCGGTTGCGTCCGCACGCGTCGCCACGATGCAGTTAATACGTGCGGCACGATGCAGTTACGCGCTGCAACAACTGCCATCCGCGCGTGCCGATTCTCCAGGCCGTTCGGCCTCCCCATTTATTCCCACGGCCATTATAACCTTAGTCTCTTCAACCTTTCGATCGCGCCCCACAACACAACAAGCACACCCACGACGACACATAGAGAGAGAGAGGATATCCAGCGGCTCTCCAATGGAGTTCGGCGTGCATCGTGTGGACACCCACGTGAGGGGGAAGGAACTCACGGTAGTGTACACCATTGACCTGGCCGTGGTGGAGGACTCCATCAACACCATGGAGCAGTTGCTTGCTAAGGACGACAAGTACAAAGTGGTCGGCTTCGACCTCCAGTACACCGCCGGTCGTCCCGGGGTTGATCAGGCGGTTGCCGTCGCCCAGTTGTGCATGGGCCATCACATCCTCGTCTACCACTACAGTCTGGCCACAAGTGCTTGCGAGCGTTTCGCCAGGTTTGTCAAGAGCTCCGACTACAAGTTCGCTACAGTGGACACCGTCAACGATGTAAAAGCGCTCCAGATTTTGGGCTTGGCCTGCCCGAAGCTTGTCGACATCCGTGGCCACTACAGGGTCTGGGGCAGCATGAAGAAGGACTCCCTGGTTGAACTCACGGCAGCCATCATCGACCCCTACTACGAAAACATGAAGGAAGATTCCAAGAGAAATCCTGGATCCTGGCACGGTCCCTGGGTGCGGAGACTGGATGAGCCTCACCTCAAGTTTGTATCCATGAACGTGTACACATGCTACGAGATGCACAGGTGGATCGTCGACATGAGGGAGTGCCTCCTTCCTGTAGATGACGAGGGATCAAGCCACCAGCAGAGCAGCAGCGGCAAGAGTCACAAGAAGAAGTAGATGATGATTAGATATGATCATTTATCCTAGTTTATTATACATGTAATTGATTACTTTGGTGTGTGCATATGTTATGTGTGTAGTCAGTTATGTAATTGGATGTTTAATTTGGTTATGCAATCATGTCCTTATAAGTATATATGTTGTTGTTCTGTAGACAGAGAGCGTAGATGTTGTGCAGACTGAGCAAATCACATCGCACATGGATTAAACTACGGAACCCGTCGGGGATGATTTCATCAATCACTGACAATTGTTTACCAGCAAGCATTTGCCCACAACACACATGGGTTATTAGCAGGAATCGTCTGTGTTGTTATTGGTCTTCCCACACATTTCAGATTACTGACCTATTTGCCGCGTATCACACACATCTTGTTAAGTTGAACCGTTTCTGTTGTGTTGGGTAATCGCAAACAGTTCATCCGAGTGAACCGCATGCCGTATATCACACACACCTTGATCTGCCTGACCATTTCTGTTGTGTTGAGAAATCACAAGCAGTTCATCCGAGTGAACTACATGTCGTGTATCGCACACACCACGAACTGGTTGACCGTGTTTTTTGTTCTAGTTATCGCAAACAGTTCATATGGATCAACTGTATGCCACGTATCGCACATGTGTCTCTAATCTGAATCAATTTTTACGTCTCCGGCATCGCAAACAGTTCGTCTTATTGGCAACGGTTTTTTTACGACACTGTTTGCTATTCATGCATCGCATACAGTTTGGTTGCGGGGTCTCTGATTCATGTGTCGCGTTAGCGGTCGCCTGCAGTAGTGAAAGTAAACAGTCTCAATTCTATCGAAAAAATTATGACTATCACTATTGGAGACTTTGAATTTCCTCTACCGGTTCCCGAAAAGAAATATCAAACTATTATGATTGGAACCATGCCTATCCAAGTTGAGGTAACTTAGTGTTATACAAAAGTTCTTTGGTTTTATGCCACTCGGAAATAGTTCGTTAATAAGACTTGTTCAACCTTGTTAATGGATTCTTTTTTAGGAGCATATGGTCGATAAATTCCATAGGCGCAACTTCCTGTAAATTTATTTTATCCTCTGTTATTTTTAGTTTCAATAAAGTTTAAATAAACTAGAATATCCTGTTTAGCATGTTTTTTGAGTTTTCTATGCAATAAAATGACCCAAAAATAAAAGTGCTCAGAATGTCCTGAAAATTTCACATGATTTTTTATTGAATAAAAGAAAAAAATTGGCGCTGGACACACCCTAGGGGGGTGCACCTGTTGGCCACAAGGCAGCAGGGCACGCCTACCCCCCCCCCCCAGGGCGCGCCCATGTGGCTTGTGGGCCCATAGGCACCCATTCACTTGCTGTCCATGCCCACAGCCTTCTTCCACCTCCAGAAAATTTGTTCTTACTTCCTTGCTCGAGTTCTTGCTCATACACGCACAATTCTTGACCTCCTAGCTTGGGGCTCCGTTTCCGAAACTTTTCGGAGGAATTGCTCCTTGGTATGTGACTCCTCCAATGGTCCAATTAGTTTCTGTTCTAGTGGTTTATTCCTTGCTTATTTTGAACCTGTTGTTGACCATGAAAAATGAGCTTGCATGTTGAATTTACTTGGTTCTAGGTAGCTTTGATGCATGATATAGCCTCTAGGCACTTGTGGGAGTAGTTGCTATCAATTTTATTTAGTTTTGTTCACTTTTTATGCGTTGTCTAAAAATTTCAGAAAAAGAGAAATGTTTAGGAGGATGCTCTCAGGAGGCTCCTCAAGCCATAGCACGGCAAGACCTGCATATCATGAGCCCGAGGAGAGTGCCTTGCGAGGTGCCGATGTGAAATTTTGTCAATGGCCTTGCGACACTTTCATGGTGGGTGCTGGTATCAGCAAGAGTTCGACCAATTCGTGGAAAATGCCGAGCTGATCGCCTTCCTCTTAGATAAGTGTACCCAGTACTATCATATCACTAATACCTTTGTGCAACATTTTCAATATGTATCTAGTCACACTGCACCTAGAGTTCTCTTTCGCCTTTATGAAAAATCCTATAGTTTGTCCCTGGAAGAATTTTGTTACTCCCTCCATTCCCTTATACAAGGCCACTATGAAAAATACATTTTGCATCTATACAAGGCCACAAACACTAATCGAGGCAAAAAATAACGATGTTTCCTCGTACTAGCAACTTGTTTAATACTTGCATGCATGTAGTCATAATGGCACTCAGTTAATTCCTTCCCATTCCTCCCTTGCATGCAAGTGGCATGTTAATGATCCCGGATAACAAAAAGAAAAGTTGGCTTGCAAAGTAGTCATTAAATTTTATCTTGGTACCTGTAATCTGAGTTTGTGGCCTTGTATAAGGGAATGGAGGGAGTATATTTGTAAAATTCTGTGGGGTTCGTTTGACAAACCACGGAAGAAAGCCTTAGAGGGATTTCTTAGGAGTATTTGTAGTGGGGAGGATAGAGGTGTAATGCAGGGCATAATTTGGAGCATTCACTTTCCTGTTGTTCATTACTTTGCTCTGTTCATTGGAAGATGTTTAGCTGGTAAACATGATCTTAGTGCCACTTGCGCCCCTGATTTAAGTATCCTCCATTCCGCTTTGCATAGTTCTAAATTTTTTAACCTTGGGGCCATAATTGCATGCCGCCTAGGTAGGAACGCGGGTGATGGAGATCTGTATGGAGGTATTTATGTTTCTTAATTAGCCTCTAGTCTCGGAGTCCATATTAGACCTGATGATCATGAGCTTCCCCTTAAGTTATTAGATTTTGGGGTGATGCAACGCCACAAATTTATTGAGTATGGGACGACCGAGTACCAATGTAGACTAACCATCGATAAGTACCATGTTGTCTCTATCATTTTGCCTGCACGTGCTCTATTTGACTTTCAGGATAAACAGAGATATTTTGTCACCATGGTGGAGGCTGAGATGCACAAGGCAGCAGAGGAAGCAGCTCGCCTCACCGAAGCCGCAGCACCGACTGCTAATCCGAGTTACCAAGACGAGTTTTACCCATATCGACAGTGGCAGTAAACCAAGTTAGGCCAAAAGCCTAAGCTTAGGGGAGTACGTATTCTCTCCAACATTTCATTCATGTTTTCACACTCATTACACTTGTCGGTGTTCATCATTTTCTTTGTATATTCACGTTTCGCTTTTATTCATTTTCTTTTGTCTGTTTGAAAAACTTTGAAAAATCCAAAAATATTTCTAGCTTCTTTTTTATTTTCTTTCCTTAGTTGCTAGTTTGTTGCATTAAAAGAAAAACCAAAAAATATTTCTCGTTTCTTCTTTTGTTGTTTGTTGGGAGTTCTTCGGTGTAAATATTTTCTCATTTTTTCTTTCTTTTTTTGCTTTCTTTAGAAAACTAAAACTCCAAAAATATTTCAGTGTGTTTGAACTCTTCTTGTTTGTTAGAAATTTTAGAAAATAACAAAAATATTTCCCTTGTTTCTTTTTCACTTTTTCTTCATTGGTACTTTTTGCTCTTTTCTTCTTTGTCGTTTCTTTGAATTTTTCTTGAGTCTCATCAAGTCTTGTTTCAAAAAGGAGAAGGCATCTAAAATAATTTCCAAGATGACTCTTATGTGCTTTATTGTTGATCTAATGAAAGACCAAACATTTCCTTGTCTTCTCCCATGTATATAGTTTTTGCAGATTTTAGCTTAGTCCACGACACACTTGCACTATTTTATATTTTCCACATCGTCCGGTCGTGCAAGCGAAAGGCAATAATTACGATGATTTGATGAAGTGATCATGGTAAAGGAAAGCTGGTATGAACTCTACTTGTTTTTATTTTTGTAAATATGTTTACCATAGTAATCTTGATTCAGCTTGTCATGGGTAAACATGTGTATGATGATGATTAGAGTTCATAGTTGTTCATGCCATGCTTAAGTAGCTAGAGTGGATAACATGTTATCTTGTGTGTCAACATGCATTAAAATGATCATGATGTGGTATCTTAGGATGGTATCCTCCTCTGAAGAATTCGAGTGGTTTGACTTGGCACATGTTCACACGTGTAATTGTTTCAAACCCAATATTGCCTCCATGGTATTTATGTTCAGAGTGTTTATATCCTCATCATGCTCTCGCTCAATGTTGGTTATTCAAAATTCATGATTACGACCATTGCCGCTCTCTAGTTGGCCGCTTCTCAAATCTATTGCTAGCATTCGCCTGTACTAAGCGGAAATACTGCTTGTGCACCCAAAATCCTGAAACCAAGTTATGTCATAAGAGTCCACCATATCTACCTATACACAGTATTACCCTGCCGTTCCAAGTAAATTTGCACGTGCCACCTCTAAATCTTCAAATGAACAACTGTTTTGTGTGCCCGTACTGCTCATGGAGCGATGGGGTAGTCAATATCTTCCATGCTAAGTGTGTTTTACTCACTAACGAGAGTTTATTCACTCGTCAAATTTGAGAGGGGCCGATAACAGGGATGCCCAGTCCTGGACTATTTATAAAAACACTCCCCCGGACAGTTGATTGTTGGCAGGCACCCGTGGATTCGGCTAGCCAAGGTTTGTGTTAATATGGTGGAAGGGGAGGAAAACCTTTTTGCATGGGAACCGCCATAACGTGTTTAGCATGGAAGATATTGGAAACTTTGTTGTAAACCGTTGACAGGAAAAGTACACCTCTCAAATGCAATTATCTCTATTTTTAGCAATGAGCTCTCGCACCGCTACAAATCTTTGCTTCCCTCTGCAAAGGGCCCTTCTATTTACTTTTATTGTTGAGTCATTGAAGAGTGATATTTTTACACTCATTCACCCTATGTTTAAATCGATATATTTCATTAAAACTGAGATATTTGATACGTCTCCAACGTATCTATAATTTTTCATGCTATTATATTATCAATTTTGTATACTTTATATGCAATTTTATATCATTTTTGGGAACTAACCTATTAACCTAGTGCCAAGTGTCAGTTTCTGTTTTTGCCTATTTTATTGTTTCGCAGAAAAACCATACCAAACACGATGAAACTTTACGGTGATTTTTTATGGACCAGAAGGGACCCTAGGACCATCGGGAGGAGTCCAGAAGATGTACGAGGGAGCGACAAGCTCACACGGCGCGCCCCCAGGGGGCGCGCCACCTGAGCTTGTGAGCCCCTCATAGGTCCCCTTAACCTAATTCTACTTCTATAAATGCCCTAAAATCCTATAACAACCAGAGCGAGACCCGAAACAATTATTCCACCGCTCCAAGCCTCTGTTCTTCCGCGATCCCATCTGGAGGCCTCCACCGGTACTCCGCCGGAAGGAAAATCAATCACGGAGGGGTTCTTCATCAACCTTGCAGCCCTTCCGATGATGTGTGAGTAGTTCCCACAGGACCTACGGGTCCATAGTTAGTAGCTAGATGGCTCCTCTCTCTCTTTGATCTTCAATACAATGTTCTCTTTAGAGATCGATTCGATGTAATCTTCTTTTGTGGTGTGTCTGTTGGGATCCGATGATTTGTGGGTTTATGATCAGATTATTCATTGAAAGTAATTGAGTCTTTTCTGAACTTTATTATGTGTGATTGTTATAGCTATGTAATGCTTTCCGATCTATGAGTTTTATTTGGCCAAGTTGATGAGTAGATCTTCAGTGGAAGTGGTGCATAGTAGTAGGTTCAATCTTATGGTGTCATCACCTCGTGACAGAAGGGGTAGCGAGGCAAGTATTTTTATTGTTGCTACTAAGGGTAAAACGACGGGGTTCAATCATATTGCTTGATTTTATTCTGTCTACATTATGTCATCATGCTCCAAGCATTACTCTGTTTGTTATGAACTTAATACCTTAAGATGCATGCTGTATAGCGGTCGAGGGGTGGAGTAATAGTAGTAGATGCAAGCAGGAGTCAGTCTACTTGTCATGGACGTAATGCCTATGTACTAATCATGCCATGAATATCGTCATAACTATGCGCTTTTCTATCAATTGCCCAACAGTAATTTGTTTACCCACCGTATGCTATTTTCTTGAGAGAGATGCCTCTAGTGAAAACTATGGCCCCCGGGTCCATCCAAATCATATTACTAAAACCCTAATTTACTTGCTGCAATTTATTTAGTTTTAATTCCGTTTGTAATTTATAAACCTATCACTATTAGATTTGATCCTTGCAATTAACGAGTACAAGGGGATTGACATCCCTCTTGCCCGCATTGGGTGGAAGTATTTGCTCTTGTGTGTGCAGGTACTGTCGACCTTTGTTTGCGTGGTTCTCCTATTGGTTCGATAACCTTGGTTCTCTACTGAGGTAAACACTTATCCGCTACTATATTGCTTCACCCTTCCTCTTCGGGGAAAATCCCAACGCAGCTCACAAGTAGCAGAAAGAATTTCTGGCGCCATTGCCGGGGAGATTTCATCAAACAAAGCGAGGTACCTGCACACACACACACACCTTATTTGCTTGCTTTATTTCTTGCCTAGTTATGCTATCTTTCATGTGACTCAAGAAAAATAAAATAAAGACATATGGATCCTCATCTACTTGCTAATCTTTTCAAACTTGCTGCATGTTGTAAACCAATAGCTAATAATGAAGGAGTGATAATAGAAAATGCTATTGGGATACTTTTATTGAATGGAAAGCATGATTGTAGTGTTGTTAGTGTAAATTCTATGAATTTCAATTGTGCTAATGATCATGATTAGGGTGATAATCATGATGTTTCTTGTGATCTTGATAATTCTGAGCCTCATAATGAATCTATTATTGATGATAAAATTTGCAATACTACTAAAAGTGGCTTTGGAAGAGCATCAACTTTAGGTAATAATGATCCCACGATTATGGACAATTATCAATCTTATGAATTTTTTGATAAAAGTGGGTTTCGAGAGGTCATGACTTTATTTGATGTTAATCCCACTATCTTGGAGGATTATAAAACTTATATGCATAAGGATCATGAAGAGAATATTTTATATGATAGCTATATTGTTGAATTTGATTACGATCCTACATGTAATTATTACGAGAGAGGAAAATATGGTTGTAGAAAATTTAATGTTACTCAATTACCTCTCTTGATGATCAAACTGTCAATGTTTTATTCTTCTTCCTTGCATATGTTAAATGTTTCTTGTCTTGCTAATTTGTTTGCTTATAAAATGCATATGCATAAGAAGTATGTTAGAATTAAATTTGGTTGTCACATGTTTTATGATGCTCACTTTGTGCTTCAATTCTTTTCTTTGACGTGAGCATCATTGAAATCTCAAAGCCTATCTTAATGGCTATAAAGGAAGAGCTTGTTGGGAGACAACCCAATAGTTATAATTTATGTTTTTGTGTGCTCACATGCTCATTGCTAAGGTAATGATTGTGTTTTTTATCTTTTAATTAGTGTTTGTGCCAAGTAATGCCTTTGGGATGATTGAATAATATTATAATTAATGCTGTTTGAAAACAGAAAGTTTTGCGCCTAGTATTTGATTTTATATTTTTTACTGGAACTCAGAAAAAACTGTAATTTTCACACAGTATTGGGATACAAGATTGTTTACGTTTTCCTAATTTTTTAGAATTTTTGGAGTTACAGAAGTATGGATAAATATTCTGTCATTACGTATTGTCATGTTTTAGACAGATTCTATTTTTATTGCATATGTGCTTGTTGTAATGATGCTATGGATTATATCGGGGGGTATAAGTCATGTAGAAGTTAGAATACAGTAGATATTATACAAGACCAATTATGAATCAATTTATAATAGTACCTAAAGTGGATGATCGATTTATTATACTAACGGATCTCACGAAGTTTCTGTTGAGTTTTGTGTGCTAACGTTTTTAAGTTTTGGGTGAGATCACAATGGATAAAGGAATAAGGAGCGGCAAGACCCTAAGCTTGGGGATGCCCAAGGCACCCCAAGGTAATATTCAAGGAAGACCCAAGCGTCTAAGCTTGGGGATGCCCCGGATGGCATCCCCTCTTTCGTCCACAATTCATCGGTATGTTACTTGGAGCCATATTTTTATTCATCACATGATATGAGTTTTACTTGGAGTGTGCTACTTTTGAACTGCATTGGGATTTCCCCGAAGAGGAGAGGATGATGCAGTATAGTAGAGATAAGTATTTCCCTCAGTTAAGAACCAAGGTATCAATCCAGTAGGAGAACCACACAGAACCTCGTTAGCAGCACCTACACACACAAAAGCTAATACTTGCACCCAACGCAAAGAAGAGGGTTGTCAATCCCCTTGGCGGTTACTTGCAAGGATTAATTCTGATAGTGATAGATAGAAAAGTAAATTGCAAAAAAAAGAAAGGAAATAAAATTGCAGCAAGGTATTTTTGTATTTTAATATATGATAAAAGTAGACCCGGGGGCCATAGTTTTCACTAGAGGCTTCTCTCTCGAACGCATAGCATACGGTGGGTAAACAAATTACTGTTGGGCAATTGATAGAAATGCGCATAGTTATGATGATATTCAAGGCAATGATCATGTATATAGGCATTACGTCCGTGATAAGTAGACCGACTCCTGCCTGCATCTACTACTATTACTCCACCCATCGACCGCTATACAGCATGCATCTAGGGTATTAAGTTAATGAAAACAGAGTAACACCTTAAGCAAGATGACATGATGTAGACAAAGTAAACTCAAGCAATATGATTAAACCCCATCTTTTTATCCTTAATGTCAACAATACAAATACGTGCCTTGTCCCTTTCTTTCACTAGGACATAGAACACCGCAAGATTGAACCCATCACAAAGCACCTCTCCCATTGCAAGATAAATCAATCTAGTTGGCCAAACCAAACATATAGATCGCAGAGAAATACAAAGCTATAACAATCATGCATAAATAAGTTCAGAAAAGACTCAAATATTTCTCATGAATAATCTGATCATAAACCCACAATTTATCGGATCCCAACAAACACACCGCAAAAGAAGATTACATCGAATAGAACTCCAAGGAGATCGAGGAGAACATTGTATTGAAGATCAAAGAGAGAGAAGAAACCATCTAGCTACTAGCTATGGACCCGTAGGTCTGTGGAAAACTACTCACACATCATCGGAAGGGCAGCAAGGTTGATGTAGAAGCCCTCCGTGATTGATTCCCCCTCCAGCAGATTACCGGAGAAGGCCTCCAGATGGGATCACGGAAGAATAGAGGCCTGTGGCGGCGGAAAAGTTTTTCTAGGTTTCTCTCTGGTATATGGGTAATATTTGAGAATTTATAGCGGCGGAATTAGGCCAAGACATGCCATGAGGGGCCCACAACCCTGGGGGCGCGCCTCGCGAGCTTGTCGCTCCCTCGTGGCTCGTCTGGTCTTCTCCCAAACCTTCTAGGGTCTCTTCTGGTGCAGAAAAAAATAATCCAAAGTTTTTTCTCTGTTTGGACTCCGTTTGATATTGATTTTCTGAAAAGTCAAAAATAGGCAAGAAAAACCAGCAACTGGCACTGGGCACTAGGTTAATAGGTTAGTCCCAAAAAATGATATATAATTGCATATAAAACATCCAAGATTGATACTATAATAGCATGGAACAATCAAAAATTATAGATACGTTGGAGACGTATCAAGCATCCCCAAGCTTAATTCCTGCGCATCCTCGAGTAGGTAAACGATAAAAACAGATTTTTTTTTGATGTGGAATGCTACCTAACATGTTCATCATGTATGAATATTAAGAAATGAGTGATTCAAAGCAATAGTCTATAATTTGATATAAAGACATCAATACTCACGCATACCAACAAACAGTCATGCCTTTCAAAATAAAAATGCTAAAGAACGTTATCACTACAAAATCATATAGCCCGTCATGCTTAGTCTTCCTAACACAAAGTATTAATCATGCACTACCCTGATGTCATCCAAGCAATTGGTTCATACTTTTAACGCGCTTCAGCTTTTTCAACCCTCACGCAATACATGAGCGCGAGCCATGGACATAGCACTATGGGTGGAATAGAATGATGATAGAGATTAATAAGGGGAGGTCAAAAAAAGAAGATAGTCTCACATCGATGCGGCTAATCAATGGGCTATGGAGATGCCCATCAATTGATGTCAATGTGAGGAGTAGGGATTGCCATGCAACGGATGCACTAAGAGCTATAAGTGTATGAAAGCTCAAAATATAAACTAAGTGGGTGTGCATCCAACTTGCTTGCTCATGAAGACCTTGGGAATTTGAGGAAGCCCATCATCGGAATATACAAGCCAAGTTCTATAATGAAAAATTCCCACTAGTATATGAAAGTGACAACATATGAGACTCTCTATATGAAAAACATGGTGCTACTCTAGAGCACAAGTGTGGAAAAGGATAGTAACATTGCCCCTTCTCTCTTTTTCTCTCATTTTTTTTGTCGGGCTCTTTTTGGCCTCTTTTTTTTTCTTTTCCTTTTTTTTATTTTTCATCTGGAGCCTCATCCCGACTTGTGGGGGAATCACAGTCTCCATCATCCTTTCCTCACTGGGACAATGCTCTAATAATGATGATCATCACACTTTTATTTACTTACAACTCAATATTTCAACTCGATACTAGAACAAATATGACTCTATATGAATGCCTCTGGCAGTGTACCAGGATGTGCAATGATACTAGCGTAACACGTATAAAAATGATGAACGGTGGCTGAGCCATGAATACTATGTTAGCTATATGATCATGCAAAGCAATATGACAATGATGATGTGTGGCATATCAAAACAACGGTGTAAATTGCATGGCAATATATCTCGGAATGGCTATGGAAATGCCATAATAGGTAGGTATGGTGGCTGTTTTGAGGAAGATATAAAGAGGCTTATGTGTGATAGAGCATATCATATCATGGGGGATGCACAGGCAAAGTTTGCATCGACTCTCGAGGTGAGAAAGGGCAATGCACGGTACTGCTACTTGTAGACTGCGTTGGTATTTCCCCGAAGAGGAGAGGATGATGCTGTTGGGGAACGTTGCATGGGAAACAAAATTTTTCCTACGCACACACAAGATCTATCCATGGTGATGAGCATCTACGAGAGGGAGAGTGAATCTACATACCCTTGTAGATCGCTAAGCGGAAGCGTTTAAGAAACGCGGTTGATGTAGTCGAACGTCTCCGCGATCCAAATCGCACGTCGTCCCTCGATCCGATCACGAACTAGTGCCGAACGGACGGCACCTCCGCGTTCAACACACGTACGGCTTGATGACGCCTTCACCTCCTCGATCCAGCGAGCGATGATGAAGTAGTGGTTGAGTTCCAGCAGCACGACGGCGTGGTGATGGTGGTGAGGAACAATCTCTGCAGGGCTTCGCCAAGCGCTACGGAGATTATGACGGAAGAACTAGAGGGTTAGGGTTGCCGCACACGGCTTGGGGAAATCTTGATGTGTCCCGTGTGCTAGCCCTGCCCCTCTATTTATATGTTGAGCCTTGGGGTCTAAACTTGGAGTAAAAGCCTCCTCTAGGTCGGTTTTGCCCGCACAAGGTCGGTTTGGCCCGCAGGGAAAGAGTCCAACTCGGATCCCTGCCGAACCGTGCACAGCCTCACACAAGCGGTAGTACCGCTCGGGCGGTAGTACCGCTTCACACAAGCGGTAGTACCGCTTACGCGGCAGCAAAACTACTTTTTGCACTTTCCAATACCTTGTGGGCTTTTATCCCTTGGCCCATATAAAGTGTTGTTGCACCCGAACACTTCGGTAAACATCCGGAACCCATTCCGGTGAACTCCGGAACTCTTCCGGAGATCAAAACACTATTATCACATATATCAATCTTTACCTCCGGACTATTCCGGAGATCCTCGTCATGTACGGGATCTTATCCGGGACTCCGAACAGCCTTCGGTCACCAACATAACAACTCAACTATACTAATCGTCACCAAACGTTAAGTGTGTAGACCCTGCGGGTTCGAGAACTATGTAGACATGACCGAGACACCTCTACGGCCAATAACCAATAGCGGGACCTGGATGCCCATATTGGCTCCTACATATTCTACGAAGATCTTTTATCGGTCGAACCTCTATGTCAAGGATTCAGTTAATCCCGTATGATGTTCCCTTTGTTCTTCGGTATGTTACTTGCCCGAGATTCGATCGTCGGTATCTCTATACCTAGTTCAATCTCGTTACCGGCAAGTCTCTTTACTCGTTCCATAATACAAGATCTCGTGGCTAAAACTTTAGTCACTGTGCTTGCAAGGCTCATTGTGATGTTGTATTACCGAGTGGGCCCTGAGATACCTCTCCGTCACACAGAGTAACAAATCCCAGTCTTGATCCATGCCAACCCAACAGACACCCTCGGAGATACCTGTAGAGCACCTTTATAGTCACCCAGTTACGTTGCGACGTTTGATACACACAAGGTATTCCTCCGGTGTCAGTGAGTTGCATGATCTCATGGTCAAAGGAACAGATACTTGACATGCAGAAAACAATAGCAATAAACTGACACGAT
The DNA here is from genome assembly GCA_039707655.1 of Elymus sibiricus. NCBI lineage: Eukaryota > Viridiplantae > Streptophyta > Magnoliopsida > Poales > Poaceae > Elymus > Elymus sibiricus. The sequence goes on along the minus strand of CM077668.1, from coordinate 109,758,217 downwards.
CAAATGCTACGTTTACAGTTTGGGTCTTGTCCATCACATCATTCTCCTAATGATGTGATCCCGTTATCAAATGACATCTCATGTCCATGGCTAGGAAACCTTAACCATCTTTGATCAACAAGCTAGTCAACTAGAGGCTTACTAGGGACACAGTGTTGTCTATGTACCCACACATGTATTTGAGTTTCCAATCAATACAATTATAGCATGGATAATAAACGATTATCATGAACAAGGAAATATAATAATAACCAATTTATTATTGCCTCTAGGGCATATTTCCAACAGTCTCCCACTTGCACTAGAGTCAATAATCTAGTTCACATCACTATGTGATTTACATTGTAATGAATCGAACACCCATGCAGTTCTGGTGTTGTTCATGTTTAGCCTTTGGAAGAGGTTTAGTCATCGGATCTGCAACATTTAGATCCGTGTGTACTTTGCAAATATTTATGTCGTCCTCCTTGATGTAATCGCGGATGGAATTGAAGCGTCGCTTTATGTGTCTGGTCCTCTTGTGAAATCTTGGTTCCTTGGCTAGAGCAATGGCACCAGTATTATCACAAAACAGAGTCATTGGGTTAAGCGCACTAGGCACTATTCCAAGATCTGTCATGAACTCCTTCATCCAGACACCTTCCTTCGCTGCCTCCGAGGCAGCGATGTACTCCGCTTCGCATGTAGAATCAGCTACCACGCTTTGCTTGGAACTGCACCAGCTAACCGCACCCCCATTAAGAATAAATACGTATCCGGTTTGCGACTTAGAGTCATCCGGATCAGTGTCAAAGCTTGCATCGACGTAACCCTTTACGACGAGCTCTTGATCACCTCCATAAACGAGAAACATGTCCTTAGTCCTTTTCAGGTACTTCAGGATATTCTTGACCGCCGTCCAGTGTTCCATTCCTGGATCACTTTGAAACCTTCCGACCATACTTATGGCAAGGCTGACATCGGGTCTTGTGCACAGCATTGCATACATGATAGAGCCTATGGCCGAAGCATAGGGGATGACACTCATTTTTTCTCTATCTTCTGCAGTCACTGGACATTGAGTCTTACTCAACTTCACACCTTGCAATACAGGCAAGAACCCCTTCTTGGACTGATCCATTTTGAACTTCTTCAAAACTTTGTCAAGGTATGTGCTTTGTGAAAGTCCTATTAAGCGTCTCGATCTATCTCTATAGATCTTGATGCCTAATATGAAAGCAGCTTCTCCTAGGTCCTTCATTGAAAAACTCTTGTTCAAATATTCCTTTATGCTTTCCAGCATTTCTATATTGTTTCCAATCAGCAATATGTCATCCACATATAATATTAGAAACGCTATAGAGCTCCCACTCACTTTCTTGTAAATACAAGCTTCTCCGTAAACTTGTATAAACTCGAACGCTTTGATCACTTCATCAAAGCGAAGATTCCAACTCCGAGATGCTTGCACCAGTCCATAAATGGATCGCTGGAGTTTGCAAACTTTGTCAGCATTCTCTGGATCGACAAAACCTTCTGGTTGCATCATATACAACTCTTCCTTAAGGTAACCGTTAAGGAACGCTGTTTTGACATCCATCTGCCAAATTTCATAATCGAAAAAGGCAGCTATTGCTAACATGATTCTGACGGACTTAAGCATCGCTACGGGTGAGAAGGTCTCATCGTAGTCAACTCCTTGAACTTGTGAAAAACCCTTTGCCACAAGTCGAGCTTTATAGACGGTGACATTACCGTCCGCGTCCGTCTTCCTCTTAAAGATCCATTTGTTCTGAATGGCCTTACGCCCTTCAGGTAATACTTCCAAAGTCCAGACTTTGTTTTCATACATGGATCCCATCTCGGATTTCATGGCCTCTAACCACTTCTCGGAATCCGGGCCCATTATCGCTTCTCCATAGCTCGTAGGTTCATCGTTGTTTAACAACATGACCTCTAAGACAGGGTTGCCGTACCACTCAGGAGCAGTACGCGTCCTTGTCGACCTACGAGGTTCGATAGCAACTTGATCCAAAGCTTCATGATCATCATCATTAACTTCCTCTTCAGCTAATGTAGGCTCCACAGAAACAACTTTCTGCGCTGCGCTACTCTCAGGTTGAAGTAAAGGTTCAACAACCTCATCAAGTTCTATCTTCCTCCCACTCAATTCTTTCGAGAGAAACTCTTTCTCAAGAAATGTTCCGTTTTTAGCGACAAACACTTTGCCCTCGGATCTGAGGTAGAAGGTATACCCAATTGTCTCTTTTGGGTATCCTATGAAGACGCATTTCTCCGCTTTGGGTTCCAGCTTTTCAGGCTGAAGCTTTTTGACATAAGCATCACATCCCCAAACTTTAAGAAACGACAGCTTTGGCTTCTTGTCAAACCAAAGTTCATATGGCGTTGTCTCAACGGATTTCGATGGTGCCCTATTTAAAGTGAATGCAGCTGTCTCTAATGCATAACCCCAAAACGATAGTGGCAAATCGGCAAGAGACATCATAGATCGCACCATATCCAATAAAGTTCGATTACGACGTTCGGACACACCATTACGCTGTGGTGTTCCAGGCGGTGTCAATTGTGAAACAATTCCACACTGTTTTAAGTGACTGCCAAACTCATAACTCAGATATTCTCCTCCTCGATCAGATCGTAGGAATTTAATCTTCTTGTTACGATGATTCTCAACTTCACTCTGAAATTGTTTGAACTTTTCAAATGTTTCAGACTTGTGTTTCATTAAGTAAATATACCCATATCTACTTAAGTCATCAGTGAAGGTGAGAAAGTAACGATAACCACCGCGCGCCTCAATACTCATCGGACCGCACACATCAGTATGTATGATTTCCAATAAGTCACTTGCCCGTTCCATTGTTCCAGAGAACGGCGTTTTAGTCATCTTGCCCATGAGGCATGGCTCACATGTGTCAAGTGATTCAAAATCAAGTGACTCCAAAAGTCCATCAGCATGGAGCTTCTTCATGCGTTTTACGCCAATATGACCTAAACGGCAGTGCCACAAGAAAGTGGTATTATCATTATCAATTCTACATCTTTTGGCATCAATGTTATGAACATGTGTATCATTACTATCGAGATTCAATAAGAATAAACCCCTCACATCGGGTGCATGACCATAAAAGATATTACTCATATAAATAGAACAACCATTATTCTCTGATTTAAATGAGTAACCGTCTCGCAATAAACAAGATCCAGATATAATGTTCATGCTTAACGCAGGCACCAAATAACACTTATTTAGGTTCATCACTAATCCCGACGGTAATCGAAGAGCGAGCGTGCCGACGGCGATCACATCAACCTTGGAACCATTTCCCACGCGCATCGTCACTTCGTCCTTTGCCAGCCTCCGTCTATTCCGCAGTTCCTGTTTTGAGTTGCAAATATGAGCAACCGCACCGGTATCAAATACCCAGGCACTACAACGAGAGTTGGTAAGGTACACATCAATAACATGTATATCATATATACCTTGTTTGTTGTTGGCCGCCTTCTTGTCAGCCAAATACTTGGGGCAATTCTGCTTCCAGTGTCCAGTTCCCTTGCAATGAAAACACACAGTTTCTGGTTTGGGTCCAGCCTTGGGTTTCTTCACGAGAGGAGCAACTGCTTTGCCACTCTGCTTGGAGTTACCCTTCTTACCCTTGCCATTTTTCTTGAAACTAGTGGTTTTATTGACCATCAACACTTGATGCTCCTTCTGAATTTCAGACTCAGCGGTTTTCAGCATCGCAAACAGCTCGGCGACTGACTTGTTCATCCCGTGCATGTTATAGTTCAACACGAAGCTCTTGTAGCTAGGTGGCAATGATTGAAGAACTCTGTCAGTGATAGCCTCTGGCGGAAGGGGCATCCCTAACTCAGCCAGACGGGTGGAGTACCCAGACATTCTGAGCACGTGGTCACTGATAGACCCGTTCTCCTCCATCTTGCAAGCATAGAACTTATCGGAGATCTCATATCTCTCGATCCGGGCATTCTTCTGAAAGATAAACTTCAACTCCTGGAACATCTCATATGCTCCATGACGTTCAAAACGTCTTTGAAGTCCCGGTTCTAAGCCATACAACATTGCACATTGAACTATTGAGTAATCATCAGAACGAGCCTGCCAGGCGTTCACAACGTCTAGAGACTCAACTGGAGCGGTTGGATCACCAAGCGGTGCATCAAGGACATAAGCCTTCTGGGAAGCCGTAAGGATAATCCTTAGATTACGGGCCCAGTCCACAAAGTTACTTCCATCATCTTTCAACTTAGCTTTCTCTAGGAACGCATTAAAATTCAGGGGTGCTACTGCGTGAGCCATGATCTACAACATAAATATAGCAAAGACAACTTAGACTATTGTTCTAGATAATGAGTTTAGTTAATCATATTACTTAAAAACTCCCACTCAAATTGACATCCCTCCGATCATTCGAGTGTAACATGATCCAAATCCACCAACTCAAGTCCGATCATCACGTGAGTTGAGGTGGTTTCAATGGTGAACATCTTCATGTTGATCATATCTACTATATGACTCATGTTCGACCTTTCGGTCTCTTGTGTTCCGAGGCCATGTCTGTACATGCTAGGCTCGTCAAGTTTAACCCGAGTGTTCCGCGTGTGCAACATGGCTTGCACCCGTTGTATGCGAACGTAGAGTCTATCACACCCGATCATCACGGCGTGTCTCGAAACGACGAACTTTTGCAACGGTGCACACTTGGGGAGAACACAATTTATCTTGAAATTTAAGTGAGGGATCACCTTATAATGCTACCGTCGTCCTAAGCAAAATAAGATGCATAAAAGGATTAACATCACATGCAAATCATAAGTGACATGATATGGCCATGAACTTGTGCTTTTGATCTCCATCTCCAAAGCACCGGCATGATCTCCATCGTCACCGGCATGACACCATGATCTCCATCATCTTGATCTCCATCAACGTGTCACCATAAGGTTGTCGCGCCGACTGTTGCTTCTACGACTATTGCTAACGTTTAGCGATAAAGTAAAGCATTACATAGCGCTTAATGATTGACACGCAGGTCATACAATAATTAAAGACAACTCTATGGCTCCTGCCAGTTGTCGTACTCATCGACATGCAAGTCGTGATATTCTATACAAAACATGATCATCTCATACATCACATATATCTCATCATGTAATTGGCCATATCATATCATATCATACCCTGCAAAAACAAGTTAGACGTCCTCTAATTGTTGTTGCAAATTTTACGTGGCTGCTACGGGTTTGCAAGAACCGTTCTTACCTACGCAAAACCACAACGTGGTGTAGTGATTGCTTTTTGATCTTCTAAAAGAACCCTCTTCATTGAAATCGATTCAACTAAAGTGAGAGAGACAGACACCCGCTAGCCATCTTTATGCAACGAAGTTACATGTCAGTTGAAGGAACCTGTCTCGCGTAAGTGTACGCGTAATGTCGGTCCGGGCCGCTTCATCTCACAGTACCGCCGAATCAAATATCAACTAGTAATGGCAAGCAATATGTATACACCCACGCCCACAACTCGTTTGTGTTCTACTCGAGATCTCATCTACGCATAGACCTGGCTCATGATGCCACTGTTGGGGAACGTTGCATGGGAAACAAAATTTTTCCTACGCACACACAAGATCTATCCATGGTGATGAGCATCTACGAGAGGGAGAGTGAATCTACATACCCTTGTAGATCGCTAAGCGGAAGCGTTTAAGAAACGCGGTTGATGTAGTCGAACGTCTCCGCGATCCAAATCGCACGTCGTCCCTCGATCCGATCACGAACTAGTGCCGAACGGACGGCACCTCCGCGTTCAACACACGTACGGCTTGATGACGCCTTCACCTCCTCGATCCAGCGAGCGATGATGAAGTAGTGGTTGAGTTCCAGCAGCACGACGGCGTGGTGATGGTGGTGAGGAACAATCTCTGCAGGGCTTCGCCAAGCGCTACGGAGATTATGACGGAAGAACTAGAGGGTTAGGGTTGCCGCACACGGCTTGGGGAAATCTTGATGTGTCCCGTGTGCTAGCCCTGCCCCTCTATTTATATGTTGAGCCTTGGGGTCTAAACTTGGAGTAAAAGCCTCCTCTAGGTCGGTTTTGCCCGCACAAGGTCGGTTTGGCCCGCAGGGAAAGAGTCCAACTCGGATCCCTGCCGAACCGTGCACAGCCGCACACAAGCGGTAGTACCGCTCACAAGCGGTAGTACCGCTTGGGCGGTAGTACCGCTTCACACAAGCGGTAGTACCGCTCGGGCGGTAGTACCGCTTCACACAAGCGGTAGTACCGCTTACGCGGCAGCAAAACTACTTTTTGCACTTTCCAATACCTTGTGGGCTTTTATCCCTTGGCCCATATAAAGTGTTGTTGCACCCGAACACTTCGGTAAACATCCGGAACCCATTCCGGTGAACTCCGGAACTCTTCCGGAGATCAAAACACTATTATCACATATATCAATCTTTACCTCCGGACTATTCCGGAGATCCTCGTCATGTCCGGGATCTTATCCGGGACTCCGAACAGCCTTCGGTCACCAACATAACAACTCAACTATACTAATCGTCACCAAACGTTAAGTGTGTAGACCCTGCGGGTTCGAGAACTATGTAGACATGACCGAGACACCTCTACGGCCAATAACCAATAGCGGGACCTGGATGCCCATATTGGCTCCTACATATTCTATGAAGATCTTTTATCGGTCGAACCTCTATGTCAAGGATTCAGTTAATCCCGTATGCTGTTCCCTTTGTTCTTCGGTATGTTACTTGCCCGAGATTCGATCGTCGGTATCTCTATACCTAGTTCAATCTCGTTACCGGCAAGTCTCTTTACTCGTTCCATAATACAAGATCTCGTGGCTAAAACTTTAGTCACTGTGCTTGCAAGGCTCATTGTGATGTTGTATTACCGAGTGGGCCCTGAGATACCTCTCCGTCACACAGAGTAACAAATCCCAGTCTTGATCCATGCCAACCCAGCAGACACCCTCGGAGATACCTGTAGAGCACCTTTATAGTCACCCAGTTACGTTGCGACGTTTGATACACACAAGGTATTCCTCCGGTGTCAGTGAGTTGCATGATCTCATGGTCAAAGGAACAGATACTTGACATGCAGAAAACAATAGCAATAAACTGACACGATCAAATGCTACGTTTACAGTTTGGGTCTTGTCCATCACATCATTCTCCTAATGATGTGATCCCGTTATCAAATGACATCTCATGTCCATGGCTATGAAACCTTAACCATCTTTGATCAACAAGCTAGTCAACTAGAGGCTTACTAGGGACACAGTGTTGTCTATGTACCCACACATGTATTTGAGTTTCCAATCAATACAATTATAGCATGGATAATAAACGATTATCATGAACAAGGAAATATAATAATAACCAATTTATTATTGCCTCTAGGGCATATTTCCAACAGATGCAGTATAGTAGAGATAAGTATTTCCCTTAGTTAAGAACCAAGGTTATCAATCTAGCAGGAGAACCAAGCAAAATCCCGTTAAGCGCACCTGCACACACAAAAGCAAACACTTGCACCCAACGCAAATAAGAGGGTTGTCAATCCTCTTAGCGGTTATTTGCAAGGATTAATTCTGATAGTGGTAGATAGATAAACTAAAATACTAAATAAAATAAAAGTAAATAAATTGCAAGAAGGTATTTTTGATTTTAATATATGATAAAAGTAGACCCGGGGGCCATAGTTTTCACTAGAGGCTTATCTCTCGAACACATAGCATACGATGGGTAAACAAATTACTGTTGGGCAATTGATAGAAAAGGAAATAATTATGAAGGATTCATGGCAATGATCATGTATATAGGCATCACGTCTGAGACAAGTAGACCGACTCCTGCCTGCATCTACTAGTATTACACCACCCATCGACCGCTATCCAGCATGCATCCAGGGTATTAAGTATGAAACAGAGTAACGCCTTAAGCAATATGACATAATGTAGACAAGGTAAACTCAAGCAATATGAATAAACCCCATCTTTTTATCCTTAATGGCAACAATACAAATATGTGTCATGTCCCCTTCTGTCACTGGGATTGAGCACCGCAAGATTGAAGCCATCACAAAGCACCTCTCCCATTGCAAGATAAATCAATCTAGTAGGCCAAACCAAATCGATAGATCAGAGAGAAATACAAAGCTATAATAATCATGCATAAAAGATTTCAGAGAAGACTCGAATATTTCTCATGAATAATCTGATCATAAACTCACAATTCATCGGATCCCAACAAACACACCGCAAAAGAAGATTACATCGGATAAAACTCCAAGAACATCGACGAGAACATGGTATTGAAGATCAAAGAGAGAGAAGAAGCCATCTAGCTACTAGCTATGGACTCGTAGGTCTGTGGTAAACTACTCACAAATCATCGGAAGGGCAGCAAGGTTGATGTAGAAGCCCTCCGTCATCGATTCCCCCTCCGGTAGAGTACCGGAAAAGGCCTCCAGATGGGATCGCGGAAGAACAGAGGCCTGCGGTAGCGTAAAAGTTATTCGGGGTGGCTCTCTGTTGGTTTCCCAATATTTGAGAATTTATAGAAGTGGAATTAGGTTAAACGAAGCCACGAGGGCTCCACAAGGCATCAGGGCGCCCCCCCCCCCCCTGGGCCGCTCCCTGTTGCCTTGTGGAGTCTTCGTGAACCTTCTGGCCTCCTCTCCAAGTCTCCAGGGTCTCTTTTGTCCAGAAAAAAAATCTCCAAAAAGTTTCGTGGCATTTGGACTTCGTTTGGTACTGATTTGCTGAAAAACCAAAAACAAGCAGAAAACAGCAACTGGCACTGGGCACTAGGTTAATAGGTTAGTCCCAAAAAATGATATATAATTGCATATAAAAACATCCAAGATTGATACTATAATAGCATGGAACAATCAAAAATTATAGATACGTTGGAGACGTATCAAGCATCCCCAAGCTTAATTCCTGCTCGTCCTCAAGTAGGTAAATGATAAAAACAGAATTTTTGATGTGGAATGCTACCTAACATGTTTCATCATGTAATCTTTCTCTTACGGTATGAATAATAAGATCCGAATGATTCAAAGCAATAGTCTATAGTTTGACATAAAGACATCAATACTCAGGCATACTAATAAACAATCATGTATTTCAAAATAAAAATGCTAAAGAAAGTTATCCCTACAAAATCATATAATCCTGTCATCCTCCATCTTCTTAACACAAAATATTTATCATGACCAACCCCGGTTTTAGCTAAGCAATTGGTTCATACTTTTTAACGCGCTTCAGTTTTTTTAACCCCCACGCAATACATGAGCGCAAGCCATGGATATAGCACTATGGGTGGAATAGAGTGTGGTGGTAGAGATCAATAAGGGGAAGTAAAAAATAAGAAGATGGTCTCACATCAACGAGGCTAATCAACGGTGTCGGAGTCTAGGATCTGCGTCCAAGAAACTTTTCCAAGAACTTAGGATTCGAACTCTGGGGGACTTTGCTTGGCGACCTACAACCCGATGGCAACTACGGCGGAATCACGACGGGCTCACTGGCTCTCACCGGACTCGAAGGGGACGCGCGAGCTACCCAGGTTCGGGCCACCGTGCGGTGTAATACCCTACTCCTGCCTGTGTTGGATTGCTCTGTGGTGGAGAGCTCGTGCTCTAGATACAAGAGGCGTGGCGGAGAATGGGTCGATCCCCTTACATGGAAGCAGCCCTGCCCTTTTTGTAGTGCCTTGGTCCTCTTCCCCGAAAATATGAGCGGGAAAGGGTTGCCACAGGGCGGCAATTCAAAAGGGGGACAAGAGCGCAGGCTTATCCTGACTAAAGGCGGTCTCCGCCTGCTAACGTAGCTCCTCGTGACGCGCTGGTGGGCTTGGCGATGACCTCCATCCGGGCGCGCTGATTCGCCCTGATCCTCCTTCACCAAAGAGGAAATATCTTGGGGTATCCTTTGGGGGGAGGCAGATGCCACTGTTCCCCTATCACCAAAATGGAAACCCGCCTGAGCTGTATGCTGTTGTCTCTGAACTATACCCTGCTGTCCTCGTCCTGTCGTCGGGGCGTCACCCATGTGACGGGCCGGCCGCCCCGAGGCCGGCACCGTGTGCCACGCCCCACAAAGCGACATCCCGAGGGATTGCCTCACGAGGCGATCCGGGGCATGCCGGCCTCGCCAGGGCTTGGCCTGGCGATGAGGGGACTCGCGAGGCGACCCCTCCCGGGCGACGATGCCAGGGCCATCTTGCTTGGGCCGGCCCAAGCGCCGCCTCCTGGGCCAGAGGCAGATGGGCCGTGGTACCCTGGTTCCCACTGGGCTGACAGTAGCCCCCAGGCCCGCGGCGCGCGCGTCCCGCCCGTTGGGGATGAAGCGCTGCGGGGCCCATCAAGCCGCCGGGCCCAGGGGCGACGCGTGGCGGCCTTTGCGGGCGCAGCGCCTCCACTTCCTGTGACGCCTTGATAACCGTCGTCTTGGCGATAAAGCCTGCCCGCACGGGGCGCGGGCATTTCACTGCTTCCTCACGCCGTCCCCAGCCTGTCTTGCGACCAACTACTCGGCTCCCCCCTTCTCTTCCAACTTCCACTCTCTCCGCCCGCCACCGCCGCGGCCATGGCCCCCAAAAGGAAGCTTTCCGTGGCCGAGAAAGGGAAAAGGACGGTGGAGGAGGTCGAGCCGCCGAAGCCGGCAGCGGCGAGGGGTAGAGGCCGGGCCTGTGGTTCGGCTACGACGAGGGTTCCTCTCCGGGGCCGGACGCGCTCCACGGCCGCCACCGCGGAGGTGGGCCCCAGTACCCGAGGAACGGCCACGACCCGTGGTCGTGGGAGGGGCACTACTCGCGGGCGCGGAGGGCGCGGCGGCCGTGGCCGAGGCGGCCGCGGTGGTTCAGCTGCTCTTCCTCCCCCGGTGGGGAGCCACTCGGCGGAGGCAGCCCACGAGTTCATCGTGGACATGCACCGCTCGCCCTGCACCTGGCTTCGTCTCCCAGACCCCTTCGCGAGGGTGATGGAGGAACGCACACCCCTGGGCCTGTGGCTTCAGGCGGACGGCTGCTGCAACGGCCCCTCTTGGGTGGCGGCGGAGTTCACCCCTTCCGGCTTCATGTTCTTGAAGCAGGGGTGGAAGTCCTTTGCCCTCGCCCGAGGCCTGAAGCGGGGGCACCTCCTCCACTTCAAGTATGACAGAGCCGCCACCCTCTTCCTGAAGATCTTCGGGGCCTCTGGCTGCCACCTGGAGTGCTGCGCGGAGAGTGAGGATGGCAGCTACAGCGGCTCCTCCGGTGAGGACGACAGCGACGACGGCGCCGCCTCCTCCGGCGGGGGCGGAAGCGACGATGGCTCTCCCTGCGTCAAGAGCGAGGATGAAGACTCCGACTAGGCGCGCGTGCGACGCCCTTGCTACAGCCCTGGGGATGGCAACACCTAGCCCAAGCTTCTTTTCTTTCTTTTTTCTTTGCACTAGATGGGTGTAGCCCCCTGGGGGTGTGAGACATTTGCGCGGCACTTTTACTGCTAAGTACTCGATGCTTAATGTGTTTTCGTTTTCCTCTCGAGGCCCTTATCTCCCCTTTACATTACCCTCGTGCCTTGTGTCGCTGGGACCCAGCCCCTGAGGCGGGCTACACCGTCGCTGGTATGCCCAGAACGTGCGCTCGGCAAGGCCAGAGGGTGTAGGGCTCTTGGGGCTGGTAGGAGTCCCTGAAACGCGATGCTCAGCGGCCCCCTCTTGACGCGCATGCGGCTTGTGCCAAGGAAATCAATACACCATGAGAGAGAAACGAGAAGGAAAGGACCCAAGGGGTGCTTAGACTTAGCTCCTTTGTCGACGCTCAGCCTGGGGGCGAGCCCTTCGTGAGGCGCTGCACGCGAGGCGCGGTTCCTCACGAAGCCTTCCGTCCGCGGGGCGCCGACCGCGAGGCCTCCCGATGGCGGGGCTCCTGAGGCTCTTGAGGCTCTTGGGGCCCTGCACCAGGGAAATTACCAAGTTTTTGCAAGTAATGTAGTGGGGCGCGCGCGCGAGGATGCATGTGGGTGTTACACGAGGAGCCAAGAGCACCAAGGACCTGGTGAGGTGACGTGCGCGGGAGCAGGCCCACGAGCCAGAGCTCAGTCACCTGGGTTTTGCAGCGCTGCTGGGACTGACCCGAGCACAGGCACCGTGCCCAGCCCCCGCTCGCAAGGGACACACAGGGGGAGATCACGAGCGCGCCTCTCGAGCCAAACTCAGCTGCAAGAACACCGGTTGCTATTAGGAAGTAGGCTTTACTGATGTATGAAATAGATTCATTATACAACAGAAAAGATACGCGCTGCCGTGTTCGACACGGGTCAGCTTTTGAGGATGTGATGGCTGTAGGCCCCTCAAGTAAGTAGGCCGCCAGCGCGGAGCATGGGGCGTCCGCCAGCGCGGAGCATGGGGCTTCCACGAGAGTGGGAGGGAGCTCCCGCGTGCCGGCGGCAGCGCCGCTAGAGGGAGCTCCGGAGCATGTACAGCTCCATTTCGTTCGTATCCGTGAGGTCACGGATAGAACTTGCGGAGATGTTGGATGTTCCATGTGTTTTGTACCGGAACACCCTCCTCCGTTTCGAGCCGTGCCGCGCCGGGCCGGGAGATGTGTGTGACCCTGAAAGGGCCCTCCCACATGGGTGAGAGTTTGAGGAGTCCCTCTCTTGAGAGGATCCGGCGCAGGGCAAGGTCGCCCGCCTCGAGGGTGCGGGGTGTATGTTGCGGCTGTGATAGCGACGCAACGCCTGCTGGTACCTTGCCGCGTGAAGGGTGGCCTGGCGGCGCGCCCCTTTGAGGAAAAGCAGGTCATCCTCCCGCAGGCCGTCTTGACGAGACTCGTCGAAAGCCAAGACCCGCGGGGACCGGTGCTTGACCTCGGCTGGGAGAACCGCTTCTGCCCCATAGACGAGGAAGAAAGGCGTCTCGCCGGTGGGCTTGGTCGCCGTGGTGCGGAGGGACCATAGCACCGAAGGGAGCTCCTCCAGCCAGCCCTTGCCGCACGCCGCGAGCTGCTTCTTGAAGCTCCTAATCTTGAGGCCCTTGAGGACCTCAGCGTTGGCGTGCTCGGCCTGGCCGTTGCTTCGAGGGTGTGCCACGGAGGCGAAGCAGATCTGCGTGCCGATGCTGGCGCAGTAGGTCTTGAATTGGCCGCTGGTGAACTGCGTGCCGTTGTCTGTGATGATGCGGTTGGGAACGCCAAAGCGGCACACCAGGCCCTTGATGAACTTGACCGCTGACCCTGCCGGGATGGTCCGGACAGGCTCCACCTCCGCCCACTTGGTGAACTTGTCGATGGCGATGTAGAGGTAGCGGTAGCCTCCAGCCGCGCGAGGGAAGGGCCCGAGAATATCCGTGGAACTGGCAGGCCTCGCATGCCTGGACCAGCTCCGTGGCGTCCTCGAGCGCTGTGGACCAGTAGAAACCGCTGCGGAATGCCTTACTTGCGAGAGTGCGTGAGGACGAGTGATGGCCGCAGTTGCCTCCGTGGATGTCGGCAAGCAGCTCGCGGCCTTGCTCCTTGGAGATGCATCGCATCGCGACTCCGTTCGGGCGGTGGCAGTATAGGTCACCCTCCCTCAAGTGGTAGAGCGCGGCCTGGCGGACCACGCGCTCTGCTTCTGCATCGATCTTCGGGAGGGCCCCGTCCTCTAGGTAGGCCTTGATTTCCGTGGTCCGGCTTTCAGGTTGCGGCTCGAGCGCCAGCAGCAGGCGAGCGCCTGAAGATGGTCCCCAGTCTGGTGCGCCCATGGGTGGTGCGGGAGGGAGCTCCTCATGAGGCGCCGTGACACTGACGATCGGAGGCGCCGCTGAAGGCTTCAGGAGCCGTTCCTCGAAGACGCCGAGGCTCTGGGGCTCGCGGCGAGAAGCGCACTTGGCGATTTCGTCCGCCTTACTATTGCCGCCGCGAGGGATGTGTTGCAGCTCCATGCCCATGAAGCGCTTCTCGAGCTTACGCACCTCCTCCAGGTAGGCCGCCATGTGCTCGTCCTTTGGCTTGTACTTCTTGTTGGAGAAGTTGATGAGGAGCTGCGAGTCGCCCTTGATGATGATGCGCCTGACCCCAAGCGCGATGGCGGCCTTGAGCCCGGCGATGAGTCCCTCATACTCGGCGATGTTGTTGGATACCTTATCGGTACGCCCGAAGCAGAGCTGCACTGTGTAGTAGAGCTTGTCGCCTGTGGGTGTAGTGAGGACCACCCCAGCCCCCGCGCCCTGGCGCGCGAAGGCCCCGTCGAAGTGCATGCTCCAGCCTCCGGAGGTAGCCTCCTCGGGCAAGGACGACTCCTCCTGCGGCTCATCCTGACATGTGTTCGTGCACTCCGCCGCGAAGTCTGCCAAGGCCGCGCCCTTGATGGTCCTGGTGGTGAGGAACTCCAGCTCGAAAGGCTGCAGCTCGATGTTCCATTCGGTGACGCGGCCGGTGGCGTTTGGGCTCCATAGGACTTGCTCCAGTGGGTAGGACGAGATCACTCTGACGGGGTGGCCCTGGAAGTAGTGACGCAGCTTCCTAGAGGCCATGAGGAGCACCAGGAGGAGTTTTTGCTGCATGGGGTACCATTCGCGTGCGTCCCGCAACACCGTACTGACGAAGTAGACGGGGTGCTCGACGAGGCGCGTGACCGTGGTATCCGAGTCGTGCTCGCCGAGGGGCTTGGGCTGCTGCACCGCAGAGGCCTCCGGAGGTGGCGCCACGGGGGCCTCCGGAGGCTGAGCTCCGGAGGCCTCCCGAGGGGACGCGGGGGCCTCCGGAGGGGGACCCTCAGCAGGCGACGGTAGGGCCTTGAGGGGCTCTAGCGATCTCCCCGCGGGGGCAGCAACCGCAGGCACAGGCTCGGCAGGCTTCTTCTAGACGCAGACTCGCTCCTCCCGCTCTGCCACAAGGGCCGCGCTGGCCGTTTGGGGAGTGGCTGCCAAGTATAACAGCAGGCGCTCGCGTGGGCGCAGGGCGACCATGACGGGAGGGCTGGTGAGGTACCTTTTGAGATCCTCGAAGGCAGCGTCAGCCTCAGGGGTCCACTTGAAGGGGCCCAACCTCTTCTTGAGCTTGAAGAAAGGCAGAGCCCGCTCGCCGAACTTGGATATGAAACGACCGAGTGAGGCCATGCATCCCGCCAGGCGCTGCATCGCCTTGAGGTTGCGGGGCGGCCGCATCTCCTCGATAGCCTTAATCTTCTCAGGGTTGGCCTCGATGCCGCGATGGGAGACCAGAAAACCCAGGAACTTGCCGGAAGGGACACCGAAGACACACTTGGCGGGGTTGAGCTTGAGGCTGACCTTGCGCAGGTTGGCGAAGGTTTCCTTCAAGTCCTCGATGAGGGTGCGCGCCTCGCGCGTTTTGATGACGATGTCGTCGATGTATGCCTCCGCGTTTCTCCCCATTTGGCACCCTAGGCAGATGTGCATCAGCCTCTGGAAGGTAGCCCCCGTGCTCTTCAGGCCAAAGGGCATGCACACGTAGCAGAACACTCCGCAGGGGGTGATGAAGGCGGTTTTCTCCTCATCCTCCTTTGCCATCTTGATCTGATGATAGCCTGAGAAGGCGTCCAGGAAGCAGAGTAGATCGCACCCGGCGGTGGAGTCCACTATCTGGTCGATCCTGGGCAGCGGGAAGTGGTCCTTGGGGTAGGCCTTGTTGAGGTTGGTGAAGTCGACGCACATGCGCTTGCCGCCGTGCGGCTTGGCGACGACAACGGGGTTGGCGATCCACTCCGGGTGGAGTACCTCGCGGATGATTCTGGCGTCTTGGAGCTTCTCAACCTCCCCAATGACGAAGTCCTGCTTCTCGGGCGCCTGGCGCCGTACCTTCTGCTTGACGGGGTGCACGTTGGGGCACACCGCCAAGTGGTGCTCGATGACCTCCCTTGGCACGCCGGGCATGTCTGAGGCTGTCCAGGCGAACATATCAGCATTTGCCCGGAGGAAGTCGACGAGGGCGCCCTCCTGCTCGGGGGGAAGGCCACTGCCAATGGTGAGGAAAGGGCCCGCGCCGCTCCCATCCAGCGGCACCTTCTTGGTCTCGGCCCGCTCCTGGGAGAACAGCAGCTTCTTCTTCACGGGCGCCGGCTCGGCAAGCTCAGGGGCGTCCTCCTCAGCCTGGGACGCGGCGGCGGCCGCCTTGTAGGCGCGCGTGAGGGCGCGCACCGCGTCCTGCTCATCGCAATGGACGGTGAGGGTGCCACTATTGCCGGGCATCCTGACGAGGCCATAAGCGTGGTGTGTTGCGGCCATGAACTTGGAGAGCGCCGGGTAGCCCAAGATGGCTTTGTAGGGCAGGCCGATGCGAGCCACATCGAAGACGACGAGCTCCGTACGGTAGTTCTCGTGGGTGCCGAAGGTGACGGGAAGGCGCACCTGCCCCAGGGGGGCAGTGGAGCCGCCGGTGACGCCCGAGATGGGCCTGGTGGGCACCAGGCGCCCACCTGGCGCCTGGAGCGTCTCAAAAGTCTCCACAGAGAGCACGTTGAGGCCAGCGCCGCCATCGATGAGCGTCCTGGTGACAGCCACACCGCCGATAGTCGGGGTACACAGCAGAGGGTCAGCCCCCGCAGCCCTAGCGGACCTGGGGTGGTCGCTGGCGTCGAAGGAGACGGGGAACTCAGACCACTTGAGGAGGCCGGCGGACTCGGGCGCCGGAAGGGCCGCGTTCACTTCGCGTGTGAAGCGCTTGTGGTGGCGGCTTGACGGAGGGGCCTGGGCCCCTCCCAGGATGCAGGCCACCCCTCGGGGCCCCTAGGAGCACCCGCTGGTGGCAACGCCCTTGGTCGGGCGACTGGCGCCGACGCCGCCCAGCACGGATGAGCCGCAGGGCAACTCCGTAGCGCGCACCACGCGGCGCCGTCCGGCCGCGCCACGGCCCGGAGGAGGAGGAAGACGGGGAGCGGCGCACCTAGGTCGCTCATCGCGCCGTGGCGAAGTGGGTGAGGGGTGAGCGAGCACCTGGCCGCCGCTGGCGGCGAAGACGAGCTCGGCGATGCGCTCGAGTCAGGCGTCATGGCCGTCCTTGGAGGGGTGGCAGCGCAGCAGCCCCCGCACCATGACCAGCGCGGCATGAGGAGCGAGAGGGCCACTACCCGCGGGCGAAGACGCGGTGGAGGAGAGGCCGCGGTCCTACCCACTTGCCAACGGGCGGATGGGGGAGGACGCCCGCTCCCTAACGGGCTTGGCGGCGGCAGCCCGATGCGCTGCGCGCTCGCTGCGCGCGGCGGCGTCGCCCATGTCGGTTCCGACGTCGAGGTCGAAGGCGCGAAGACGGCAAATCCCCCTACCTAGCACGCCAAATGTCGGAGTCTAGGATCTGCGTCTGTAGGATCAAAAGTATGTCTAGAGGGGGGGTGATTAGACTACTTGACCAATTCAAAACCTAACCTTTTCCCAATTTTAGTTGTAGGCAGATTTTAGCAAGCATACAAGTCAAGCATCACCCTACACATGCAATTCTAAGAGTGTGGCAGCGGAAAGTAAACAATTTTCATATGTAAGTAAAGGAGGGGATCGGAGATTTCAAACGCAATGAAGACACGGTGGTTTTTAGCGTGGTTCCGATAGGTGGTGCTATCGTACGTCCACGTTGATGGAGACTTCAACCCATGAAGGGTAACGGCTGCGTGAGTCCATGGAGGGCTCCACCCACGAAGGGTCCACGAAGAAGCAACCTTGTCTATCCCACCATGGCTTACGTCCACGAAGGACTAGCCTCACTCGGGTAGATATTCACGAAGTAGGCGATCTCCTTGCCCTTACAAACTCCTTGGTTCAACTCCACATCATGTCGGAGGCTCCCAAGTGACACCTAACCAATCTAGGAGACACCACTCTCCAAAAGGTAATAGACGGTGTGTTGTTGATGAACTCCTTGCTCTTGTGCTTCAAATGATAGTCTTCCCAACACTCAAACAACTCCTCACAGATTTGGCTATGGTGGAATAAGGATTTGAGTGGAAAGCAACTTGGGAAAGTCTAGAGATCAAGGTTCAAATGGTAGGAATCGAATGACTTGATCTCAACACATGAGTAGGTGGTTCTCTCTCAGAAAATGTATGGTGGAAGTGTAGGCACGTTCTGATGGCTCTCCTTACTGAGAAGGAAGTGGTGGAGGGGTATATATAGCCTCCACACAAAATCCAACCGTTACACACTTTTGAACCAACTCGGTGGCACCGATTCAGAAGACTCGGTGGCACCAAACTGTGTAAAAGATATGAACGTTAGGAATCTCGGTGGGACCGACTGGAACAACTCGGATGGACCGAAGTGCAATGGCTAGGGCAAACCTCATCTCGGTGGCACCGATTGCATCGACTTGGTAGGACCGAAGTGAAGCAATAAGGCAACAGAGACTTGGCAAGCCATCTCGGTGAGACCGATTTGCAAAACTCGGTGAGACCGAAGTAAGTGCAAACGATTACAGAGAGTTGGCAAGGCCATCTCGGTGAGACCGAGATCCATATCGGTGGATCCGATTCGTTAGGGTTTTGGCAGTGGCTAAGTCCAGATGAACTCGGTGGCTCCGGATAGGAAATTTCGGTGGGGCCGAGTTGGAATGTAGGTTTTGGACATATTTGGATGGAGAAAGTGGTTGAGGGTTTAGGAGTACTATCACTAAGCACTTGAGCAAAAAGACCATTAAGCAACACCTCATCCCCTTTTAATAGTATTGGCTTTCCTATGGACTCAATGTGATCTTGGATCACTAAACCAAAGATGTAGAGTCTTGATCTTTTGCCAATCCTTGTCCTTAGCATTTTGAGGGGTCCACATCTCTAGTCCTTGCCATGCCAATCATTGAATGTCCTGAAATCTTTAACTTGAATGGACATTAGTTCAATGAGATATATGTTGTTATGAATTACCAAAACCACCAAGGGAGCAAATGTGCTTTCAGCGTCCAAGAAACTTCTCCAAGAACTTAGGATTCAAACTCTGGGGGACTTTGCTTGGCGACCTACAACCCGACGGCAACTACGGCGGAATCATGACGGGCTCACTGGCTCTCACCGGACACGAAGGGGACGCGCGAGCTACCCAGGTTCGGGCCACCGTGCGGTGTAATACCCTACTCCTGCCTATGTTGGATTGCTCTGTGGTGGAGAGCTCGTGCTCCAGATACAAGAGGTGTGGGGGAGAATGGGTCGATCCCCTTACATGGAAGCAGCCCTGCCCTTTTTGTAGTGCCTTGGTCCTCTTCCCCGAAAATATGAGCGGGAAAGGGTTGCCACAGGGCGGCAATTCAAAAGGGGAACAATAGCGCAGGCTTATCCTGACTAAAGGCGGTCTCCGCCTACTAAAGTAGCTCCTCGTGACGCGCTGGTGGGCTTGGCGATGACCTCCAATCTGGCGCGCTGATCCGTCCTAATCCTCCTTCACCAAAGAGGAAATATCTTGGGGATTCCTTTGGGGGGAGGCAGATGCCACTGCTCCCCTATCACCAGAATGGAAACCCGCCTCAGCTGTATCCTGCTGTCCCTGAACTGTACCCTGCTATCCTCGTCCTGTCGTCAGGGCGTCACCCATGTGACGGGCCGGCCGCCCCGAGGCCGGCACCGTGCGCCACGCCCCGCAAAGCGGCCTCCCGAGGGATTGCCTCACGAGGCGACCCGGGGCTTGCCGGCCTCGCCAGGGCTGGGCCTGGCGATGAGGGGCCTAGCGAGGCTAGCCCCTCGCGAGGCGACCCCTCCCGGGCGATGATGCCAGGGCCATCTTGCTTGGGCCGGCCCAAGCGTCGCCTCCTGGGCCAGAGGCAGACGGGCCGTGGTACCCTGGTTCCCACTGGGCTGACAAACGGGCTATGGAGATGCCCATCAATTGATGTCAATGCGAGGAGTAGGGATTGCCATGCAACGGATGCACTGAGAGCTATAAGTGTATGAAAGCTCAACATGAAAACTAAGTGGGTGTGCATCCAACTTGCTTGCTCATGAAGACCTCGGGCATTTGAGGAAGCCCATCATCGGAATATACAAGCCAAGTTCTATAATAAAAAATTCTCACTAGTATATGAAAGTGACTAAACAAGAGACTCTCTATATGAAAAACATGGTGCTACTTTGAAGCACAAGTATGGAAAAGGATAGTAACATTTCCCCTTCTCTCTTTTTCTCTCATTTTTTTCGTGGGCTCTTTTTGGCCTCTTTTTTCGTGGGCTCTTTTTGGCCCCCTTTTTTTCCTCACTGGGACAATGCTCTAATAATGATGATCATCATACTTCTATTTACTTACAACTCAAAAGAAAATTACAACTCAAAACTAGAACAAAAATATGACTCTATATGAATGCCTCTGGCAGTGTACCAGGATGTGCAATGATACTAGCGTAACATGTATAAAAAAATGATGAACGGTGGCTGAGCCACAAATACTATGTCAGCTATATGATCATGCAAAGCAATATGACAATGATAATGTGTGTCATAAAAATGGAACGGTGGAAGTTGCATGGCAATATATCTCATAATGGCTATGGAAATGCCATGATAGGTAGGTATGGTGGCTGTTTTGAGGAAGATATAAAGAGGCTTATGTGTGGTAGAGCGTATCATATCACGGGGTTTGGATGAACCGGAGAAGTTTGCACCAACTCTCGATGTGAGAAAGGGCAATGCACCATACCGAAGAGGCTAGCAAATTGCGGAAGGGTGAGAGTGCGTATAATCCATAGACTCACATTAGTCATAAAGAACTCATATACTTATTGCGAAAGTTTATTAGCCCTCGAAGCAAAGTACTACTACGCATGCCCCTAGGGGGATAGATTGGTAGGACAAGTCCATCGCTCGTCCCCGACCGCCACTCATAAGGTAGACAATCAATAATAAATCATGCTCCAACTTCTTAGCATAACGACAGCTATCCAGCATGTATATAGGCATCATGTCCGAGACAAGTAGACCGACTCTTGCCTGCATCTACTACTATTACTCCACCCATCGACCGTTATCCAGCATGCATCTAGGGTATTAAGTATGAAACAGAGTAACGCCTTAAGCAAGATGACATAATGTAGACAAGGTAAACTCAAACAATATGATTAATCCCCATATTTTTATCCTTAATGGCAACAATACAAATACATGTCATGTCCCCTCTTGTCACTGGGATTGAGCACCGCAAGATTGAACCCATCACAAAGCACCTCTCCCATTGCAAGATAAATCAATCTAGTAGGCCAAACCAAATCGATAGATCGGAGAGAAATACAAAGCTATAATAATCATGCATAAAAGAGTTCAGAGAAGACTCAAATATTTCTCATGAATAATCTGATCATAAACTCACAATTCATCGGATCCCAACAAACACACCGCAAAAGAAGATTACATCGGATAGAACTCCAAGAACATCGAGGAGAACATGGTATTGAAGATCAAAGAGAGAGAAGAAGCCATCTAGCTACTAGCTATGGACCCGTAGGTCTGTGATAAACTACTCACACATCATCGGAAGGGCAAGGTGGTTGATGTAGAAGCCCTCCGTGATCGATTCCCCCTCCGGCAGAGTACCAGAAAAGGCCTCCAGATGGGATCACGGAAGAACGAAGGATTGCGGCGGCGTAAAAGTTATTCGGGGTGGCTCTCTGTTGGTTTCCCAATATTTGAGAATTTATAGAAGTGGAATTAGGTTAAACGGAGCCACGAGGGCCCCACAAGGCATCAGGGCGCCCCCTCCTGGGCCGCTCCCTGTTGCCTTGTGGAGGCTTCGTGAACCTTTGGGCCTCCTCTCCAAGTCTCCAGGGTCTCTTTTGTCCAGAAAAAAATCTCCAAAAAGTTTCAGGGCATTTGGACTTCGTTTGGTACTAATTTCCTGGAAAACCAAAAACAAGCAGAAAATAGCAACTGGCACTGGGCACTACGTTAATAGGTTAGTCCCAAAAAATGATAAATAATTGCATATAAAAACATCCAAGATTGATACTATAATAGCATGGAACAATCAAAAATTATAGATACGTTGGAGACGTATCAAGCATCCCCAAGCTTAATTCCTGCTCGTCCTCGAGTAGGTAAATGATAAAAACAGAACTTTTGATGTGGAATGCTACCTAACATGTTTCATCATGTAATCTTTCTCTTACGGTATGAATAATAAAATCCGAATGATTCAAAGCAATAGTCTATAGTTTGACATAAAGACATCAATACTCAGGCATACTAATAAACAATCATGTCTTTCAAAATAAAAATGCTAAAGAAAGTTATTCCTACAAAATCATATAATCCTGTCATGCTCCATCTTCTTAACACAAAATATTTATCATGAACAACCCCGGTTTTAGCTAAGCAATTGGTTCATACTTTTTAACGCGCTTCAGCTTTTTCAACCCCCACACAATACATGAGCTCAAGCCATGGATATAGCACTATGGGTGGAATAGAGTGTGGTGGTAGAGATCAATAAGGGGAAGTCAAAAATAAGAAGATAGTCTCACATCAACGAGGCTAATCAACGGGCTATGGAGATGCCCATCAATTGATGTCAATGCGAGGAGTAGGGATTGCCATGCAACGGATGCACTGAGAGCTATAAGTGTATGAAAGCTCAACCTGAAAACTAAGTGGGTGTGCATCCAACTTGCTTGCTCATGAAGACCTCGGGCATTTGAGGAAGCCCATCATCGGAATATACAAGCCAAGTTCTATAATGAAAAATTCCCACTAGTATATGAAAGTGACTAAACAAGAGACTCTCTATATGAAAAACATGGTGCTACTTTGAAGCACAAGTATGGAAAAGGATAGTAACATTGCCCCTTCTCTCTTTTTCTCTCATTTTTTTGGTGGGCTCTTTTTGGCCCCTTTTTTTTCCTCACTGGGACAATGCTCTAATAATGATGATCATCATACTTCTATTTACTTACAACTCAAAAGAAAATTACAACTCGAAACTAGAACAAAAATATGACTCTATATGAATGCCTCTGGCAATGTACCAGGATGTGCAATGATACTAGCATAACATGTATAAAAAATGATGAACGGTGGCTGAGCCACAAATACTATGTCAGCTATATGATCATGCAAAGCAATATGACAATGATGATGTGTGTCATAAAAATGGAACGGTGGAACTTGCATGGCAATATATCTCATAATGGCTATGGAAATTCCATGATAGGTAGGTATGGTGGCTGTTTTGAGGAAGATATAAAGAGGCTTATGTGTGATATAGCGTATCATATCACGGAGTTTGGATGAACCGGCGAAATTTGCACCAACTCTCGATGTGAGAAAGGGCAATGCACCATACCGAAGAGGCTAGCAAATTGCGGAAGGGTGAGAGTGCGTATAATCCATAGACTCACATTAGTCATAAAGAACTCATATACTTATTGCGAAAGTTTATTAGCCCTCGAAGCAAAGTACTACTACGCATGCCCCTAGGGGGATAGATTGGTAGGACAAGTCCATCGCCCGTCCCCGACCACCACTCATAAGGTAGACAATCAATAATAAATCATGCTCCAACTTCTTAGCATAACGACAGATCATACGTGCATGCTTCGGGAATCACAAACCTTAACACCAATATTCTTACTAAACCACAATTATCTACTAGCACCTCCCACATATTACCATCTTAATATCGCAAAACTATTGCAAGGAATCAAACTTATCATATTCAGTGATCTACATGAAAGTTTTTATTATATCCCTCTTGAATACCTATCATATCAGGACCAAATTCATAACCCGTGCATATTACTATTGCTATTCATTAGACTCTCAAAAAGATATAAGTGAAGCATGAGAGTGCAACTATTTCTTTAAAATATAACCACCGCCGTGCTCTAAAAGATATAAGTGAAGCACTTGAGCAACTGCCTAGCTCAAAAGATATAAGCGAAGCACATAGAGTATTCTAACAAATCACGAATAATGTGTGTCCCTCTAAAAAAGGTGTGTTCAGCAAAGATGATTGTGACAAACTAACCATCAAACAAAGGCAAACAAACTATATCACAAGACGCTCCAAGTAAAACACATATCATGTGATGAATAAAAATATAGCTCCAAGTGAGTTACCGATAGATTGCAGACGAAAGAGGGGATGCCTTCCGGGGCATCCCCAAGCTTAGACGCTTGAGTATTCCTTGAATATTACCTTGGGGTGCCTTGGGCATCCCCAAGCTTAGGCTCTTGCCGCTCCTTATTCCTTTATCCATCATAGTCTCACCCAAAACTTGAAAACTTCAGCACACAAAACTCAACAGAAACCTCGTGAGATCCGTTAGTATAACAAACAAATCTTAAACTTTAGGTACTGTTGTAAATTAATTCATATTTAATATTGGCATAATTCTACTGTACTCCAACTTCTCCATGACTCATACCCCCCGATACGATCCATAGATTCATCAAAATAAGCAAACTATGCAACAAAAACAGAATCTGTCTAAAACATAACAGTCTGTAAAGATCTATTTAAAAGTCATACTTGTGTAACTCGAAAAATTCTGAAAAAATAGGAAAACTTAAAAAATTCATATACCGATACTGTATAAAAATTCAGATTTTTCTGACGCTCCAGTACAGAAATAAAATTCCTGCACTTGACGCAAAACTTTCTGTTTTCCAAACAGCATCAATTATACTATCATCAACATCATCCCAAAGGCATTACTTGGCACAAACACTAATTAAAAGATAAAAACACAATCATAACAGAGGCTATAATTGTGTAAACACACAAGAAAAGAAAGTAAAAACAAAATTTAATTTTATTCATTGGGTTGCCTCCCAAGAAGCGCTGTTGTTTTGTGCCCCTAGCTAGGCATAATGCATAGTTTCAAGTGTTGTCATCCTTGGTTTTTGCTAATTTAGATGGGTTGGTAGGAACCCGGGAGGCTCTTTACGCTTCCCATTACTTTCAGAAAATAAGGCAATTTTGCTATCTAAAGTGTCTAACTTCTTGTTGCAAATAGTGAGGAGATTATTCATGCGATTGAGGCTACCGCTAACATTTTTAAGAGGTTCGTTAGACTTTTGTAACTCCACCAAATTCTTTTGTATGTCTCCTAGCTTTTCCAAAATTTGAATCCCTTCTTGGGTATAATTAGATCCTTTTTGCAAGTGTGGAGTTCCCACTATTCCTTCTATTAATTCATAAGCAGTATTAGCATCACTATCAATGAAATTTACTTTAGAAGCAAAATCCAAGAGTTGTCTATTTGTCATAGTTAGCCCTACATAAAAGTTTCGCAACAAAATTTTCATATCCCCTTTTATGGTGCAAACACGATAAGATTCCATTATCCTATACCAAGCGTCTTTTAAATTTTCTCCTTGTTTCTGTTTGAAGTAAAGGATTTCAAAATCCGGAGATAGAGGAGGGATGGTGACACTAGACATGATAACTAAACAAGCAAAGCAAGCAAATAAATATATTTTTGTGTTTTTATATAAAAAAATTAGAAGTGGGGGAGATGAAAACTAGAGGCAAATGCAAATAAAAAGGCAAATCAAATAAATGCAAGTGGATGATAGTTTGTGCGAAGGTACTTGGTAATTTTGATGATGTCTCCCCGGCAACGGGGCCAGAAATTCTTCCTGCTACTTGTAGACTGCGTTGGTATTTCCCCGGAGAGGAGAGGATGATGCAGTATAGTAGAGATAAGTATTTCCCTCAGTTAAGAACCAAGGTTATCAATTCAGTAGGAGAACCAAGCAAAATCCCGTTAAGCGCACCGACACACACAAAAGCAAACACTTGCACCCAACGCAAATAAGAGGGTTGTCAATCCTCTTAGCGGTTATTTGCAAGGATTAATTCTGATAGTGGTAGATAGATAAACTAAAATACAAAATAAAATAATATAAAATAAATTGCAGCGAGGTATTTTTGATTTTAATATATGATAAAAGTAGATCCGGGGACAATAGTTTTCAATAGAGGCTTCTCTCTTGAACACATAGCATACGGTGGGTAAACGAAGTAGTATTGGGCAATTGATAGAAAAGCAAATAATTATGACGGATTCATGGCAATGATCATGTATATAGGCATCACGTCCGAGACAAGTAGACCGACTCCTGCCTGCATCTACTACTATTACTCCACCCATCGACCGCTATCCAGCATGCATCTAGGGTATTAAGTATGAAACAGAGTAACACCTTAAGCAAGATGACATAATATAGACAAGGTAACTCAAACAATATGATTAAACCCCATCTTTTCATCCTTAATGGCAACAATACAAATACATGTCATGTCCCCTTCTGTCACTGGGATTGAGCACCGCAAGATTGAACCCATCACAAAGCACCTCTCCCATTGCAAGATAAATCAATCTAGTAGGCCAAACCAAATCGATAGATCGGAGAGAAATACAAAGCTATAATAATCATGCATAAAAGAGTTCAGAGAAGACTCAAATATTTCTCATGAATAATCTGATCATAAACTCACAATTCATCGGATCCCAACAAACACACCGCAAAAGAAGATTACATCGGATAGAACTCCAAGAACATCGAGGAGAACATGGTATTGAAGATCAAAGAGAGAGAAGAAGCCATCTAGCTACTAGCTATGGACCCGTAGGTCTGTGATAAACTACTCACACATCATCGGAAGGGCGGCAAGGTTGATGTAGAAGCCCTCCGTGATCGATTCCCCCTCCGGCAGAGTACCGAAAAAGGCCTCCAGATGGGATCACGGAAGAACAGAGGCTTGCGGCAACGTAAAAGTTATTCGGGGTGGCTCTCTGTTGGTTTCCCAATATTTGAGACTTTATAGAAGTGGAATTAGGTCAAATGGAGCCACGAGGGCCCCACAAGGCATCAGGGCGCCCCCCCTGAGGTCGTGCCCTGTTGCCTTGTGGAGGCTTCGTGAACCTTCTGGCCTCCTCTCCAAGTCTCCAGGGTCTCTTTTGTCTAGAAAAAAATCTCCAAAAAGTTTCGTGGCATTTTGACTTCGTTTGGTACTGATTTCCTAAAAAACCAAAAACAAGCAGAAAACAGCAACTGGCACTGGGCACTAGGTTAATAGGTTAGTCCCAAAAAATGATATATAATTGCATATATATGCATATGAAAACATCCAAGATTGATACTATAATAGCATGGAACATTCAAAAATTATAGATACGTTGGAGACGTATCAGATACCGAAGAGGCTAGCAAATTGCGGAAGGGTGAGAGTGCGTATAATCCATGGACATCACATTAGTCATAAAGAACTCACATACTTATTGCAAAAGTCTATTAGCCCTCGAAGCAAATTACTACTACGCATGCCCCTAGGGGGTAGGTTGGTAGGAGTTAACCATCGCGCGCTCCCGACCTTCACGCAAAGGTAGACAATCAAAAATAAGTCATGCTCCAACTTCATCACCCTAAGGACTATACGTGCATGCTTCGGGAATCACAAACCTTAACACCAATATTCTTACTAAACCACAATCATTCACTAGTACCTCCCACATATTACCATCTTAATATCGCAAAACTATTGCAAGGAATCAAACTTATCATATTCAGTGATCTACGTGAAAGTTTTTATTATATCCCTCTTGAATACCTATCATATTATTACCAAATTCATAACCCGTGCATATTACCATTGCTAATTATTAGACTCTCAAAAATATATAAGTGAAGCATGAGAGTGCTACTATTTCTTTAAAATATAACCACCACCGTGCTCTAAAAGATATAAGTGAAGCACTAGAGCAACTGCCTAGCTCAAAAGATATAAGTGAAGCACAAAGAGTATTCTAACAAATCACGAATAATGTGTGTCCCTCTCAAAAAGGTGTGTTAAGAAAAGATGATTGTGGCAAACTAAAAAGCAAACAAAAGCAAGCAAACTATAACACAAGACGCTCCAAGTAAAACACATATCATGTGATGAATAAAAATATAGCTCCAAGTGATATACCGATAGATTGTAGACGAAAGAGGGGGTGCCATCCAGGGCATCCCCAAGCTTAGACGCTTGGGTCTTCCTTGAATATTACCTTGTGGTGCCTTGGGCATCCCCAAGATTAGGGTCTTGCCGCTCTTTATTCCTTCATCCATCGTGGTCTCACCCAAAACTTGAAAACTTGAGCACACAAAACTCAAAAGAAACCTCGTGAGATCCATTAGTATAACAAATAAATCTTAAACTTTAGGTACTGTTTTAAATTGATTCATATTTAATATTTGCATAATTCTACTGTACTCCAACTTCCCCATGGCTCATACCCCCCGATACGATCCATACATTCATCAAAATAAGCAAACTATGCAACAAAAACAGAATCTGTCTAAAACAGAATAGTCTGTAAAGATCTATTTAAAAACCTTACTTATATAACTCCAAAAATTCTGAAAAATTATTAAAACGTGAAAAATTCATATACCAATACTGTGTAAAAATTTCAGATTTTTCTAACGCTCCAGTTCAGAACCAAAAATCAAATACTGGATACAAAACTTTCTGTTTTCCAAACAGCATCAATTATACTATCATCCAAATCATCCCAAAGGCATTACTTGGCACAAACACTAATTAAAAGAGATAAATCACAATCATAACAGAGGATACAATTGTGTAAACTCACAAAACAGAAACAAAAATAAAAAATTTAAGATACATATTGGGTTGCCTCCCAACAAGCGCTATTGTTTTATGCCCCTAGCTAGGCATAATGCATAGTTTCAAGTATTGTCATCCTTCAAATTAATTCCATAGGTGGCCCTCATAATAGATTCATATGGTGGATTAATCATCTTTCTAGGGAAGTGTTCCATCCCTTTCTTTAATGGAAATTGAAATTTTATATTACCTTCTTTGATATCAATAATAGCACCTATGGTTCGTAGGAAAGGCCTACCAAGTATTATAGGACAAGACGAATTGCATTCAATACCAAGCACAATAAAATCCATGGGTACATAATTTCTATTTGCAAGAATAAGCACATCGTTTATTCTACCCAATGGTTTTTTAATAGTGGAATCTGCTAGATGTAAATTAAGGGAACAAGCCTCCATATCGGTGAGACCTAGCACGTCACATAAAGATTTTGGTATAGTAGAGACGCTAGCACCTAGATCACACAAAGCGTTACATTCATAATATTTAATTTTAACTTTAATAGTAGGTTCCTATTCATCATGTAATTTTCTAGGTATTGAAACCTCCAACTCAAACTTTTCTTCATGAGCTTTTATCATGGCTTCTACAATATGTTTAGTAAAAGCTTTATTTTGTTCATAGGCATTAGGTGAATTAATCATGGATTGCAACAAGGAAATACATTCAACTAAAGAGCAATTATCATAATTAAAGTCCTTGTAATCCAAAGTAGAGGGCACATCACTATTTAAAGTTTTGACCTCTCCAAACCCACTTTTATCATTTTTATCAATAAGATCATCACCCTCCAAATAATTGGGACGCCTTCTAGCTAAAGTTGACTCATCTCCTGTCCCTTTTTCATCAAGTTTTATATTACTAAATAAAGATTCAATAGGTGAGACACCAATCATTTTAATATCTTCATCATTACTACGATAAAAACCGGGTGGAATAGCTTTTTCTAAGAATTCTCGCTTAGCTCTCAACCTAGTGGTTCTTTCTTTACTTTCATTAATGGAGACATGGATAGCTTTAATAGACTCATTTATATCACGCTTGGGTGGAAAAAACTTAATTTTGAGAGTTTCAACATCATGAGCAATTCTATCCATGTTCCTAGACATGTCATCAACTTTATTCAATTTTTCTTCTACCATAGCATTGAAAATCTTTTGAGAATTAATAAATTCTTTAATACTACTTTAAAGATCAGAGGGTATCCTATTATTATTATTATATGAATTACCATAGGAATTACCATAATTATTAGAGGAATTTCCGGGAAACGGTCTAGGATTGAAATTACCCCTATAAGCATTGTTGTTGAAATTATTTCTAGAGATAAAATTCACATCAATAGCATCATTATTTTGCTCAATCAAAGTAGACAATGTCACATCATTAGGATCAATATGATCACTTTTACTAGCAACCAATTTCATAAGAGCATCCATCTTATCACTCAAAGTATTAATTTCTTCGACAGAATTTACCTTCTTACCAGTTGGAGTTCTTTCAGTGTGCCATTGAGAATAATTTGTCATAATATTATCAAGGAGTTTTGTAGCTTCTCCCAATGTAATTTCCATAAAAGTACCACCTGCGGCAGAGTCTAGAAGATTTCTAGAAACAAAGTTTAGTCCCGCATAAAAAATTTGTATGATCATCCATAAGCTTAAACCATGTGTTGGGCAATTTCTTATCATTAATTTCATTCTCTCCCAAGATTGTGCAACATGTTCATGCTCAAGGTGCTTAAAATTCATAATTTTATTTCTTAGAGAAATAATCTTAGCGGGAGGAAAATATTTGGCAATAAAAGCATCCTTACACTTATCCCAAGAATCAATACTATTTTGAGGCAAGGATGAAAACCAAGTTTTAGCACGATCTCGTAGTGAGAACAGAAATAATTTTAATTTGACAATATCATTATCCACATCTTTCTTCTTTTGCATATCACAAAGTTCAACAAAAGTATTAAGATGGGATGCAGCATCTTCAATAGGACTACCAGAAAATTGTTCTTTCATAACAAGATTGAGCAAAGCAGCATTAATGTCACACGACTCCGCACTAGTGGCGGGAGGAGCAATAGGAGTACTAATAAAATCATTATTATTAGTATTTGAAAAGTCACACAATTTGGTGTTTTCTTGAGACATAGCGACAAGGCAAACAAACTAGCAAACAAGCAAACGAAAATATTTTTGTGTTTTAAAAAAAAAGTTTTAGAAGTGGGGGAGATAAAAACGAGAGGCAAATGCAAATAAAAAGGCAAATGAAAATAAGATCAAGTAAATGATAGTTTATGCGAAGGTACTTGATAGGTTTTGGTGATGTCTCCCCGGCAACGGCGCCAGAAATTCTTCCTGCTACTTGTGAACTGCGTTGGGATTTCCCCGAAGAGGAGAGGATGATGCAGTACAGTAGAGATAAGTATTTCCCTCAGTTAAGAACCAAGGTATCAATTGTTGGGGAACGTTGCATGGAAAACAAAAAAAATTCTACGCACACGCAAGATCTATCCATGGAGATGCATAGCTACGAGAGGGGGAGTATGTCTACGTACCCTCGTAGACCACAAGCGGAAGCGTTAGAACAACGCGGTTGATGTCGTCGAACAACTTTACGATCCAACCGACCGAGCACCGAACGTACGGCACCTCCGCGTTCAGCACACGTTCAGCTCGGTGACGTCCTCGACTTCTTGATCCAGCAAGACGGCGAGGTAGTGGATGAGTTCTGGCAGCACGACGGCGTGGTGATGGTGATGGTGATGCTATCTCCGCAGGGCTTCGCCCAAGCACTGCGAAAATATGACCGAGGGACGGAACTGTGGAGGGGGGCGCCGCACACGCCTAAGACAATGTTGTGTATCCTTTGGGGCGCCCCCTCTCCTCTATTTATATATGTGTAGAGGCTTGGAGTAGAAGGAATAGTGCCATGTGAACAGTAACCGTGAATAGTACACACGTGGACTTGGACTCCAAAGTCCAATCCTATTCCTACTAGGACTCTCCCTTTTTCCTTCCCTAGTTGCGTGGGCTTTTGAGGACTTGGTGCGCCTGGCCCAATAAGGCCAGGGCGCCTTCCCTTAGCCTATGCCGGCCCTTGGGACGTGGTGGACCCACTTGTGGACTTCCGGACTCCTCCGGAATCCTCCGGAACCTTCTGGAAGCTTCCCGGTACAATACCGAAAAAAACTGCACCTTTTTCCGGAACCCAAAATATGACTTCCCATATATAAATATTTACCTCTCGACCATTACGAGACTCCTCGTGACGTCCGGGATCTCATCCGGGACTCCGAACAATATTCGGTTACCAATTCACATAACTCATATAACACTATATCGTCAACGAACGTTAAGAGTGCGGACCCTATGGGTTCGGGAATGATGTAGACATGATTGAGACGCCTCTCCGGTCAATAACCAATAGAGGAACCTGGATGCTCATATTGGTTCCTACATATTCCACGAAGATCTTATCGGTCGAACCGCAATGACAACATACGTAATTCCCTTTGTCCGTCGGTATGTTACTTGCCCGAGATTCGATCGTCGGTATCTCCATACCTAGTTCAATCTCGTTACCGGCAAGTCTCTTTACTCGTTCCGTAATACATCATCCCGTAACTAACTCCTTATTTACTTTGCTTGCAAGCTTCTTATGATGTGCATTACCGAGAGGGCCCAGAGATACCTCTCCGAAACACGGAGTGACAAATCCCAGTCTCGATCCATGCCAACTCAACGGACACCTTCGGAGATACCTGTAGAGCATCTTTATGATCACCCAGTTACGTTGTGACGTTTGATAGCACACATGGTATTCCTCCGGTATCCGGGAGTTGCATGATCTCATGGTCTGAGGAACATGTATTTGACATTCAAGAAAGCAGTAGCAATAAACAGACCGATCATATGCTAAGCTAACGGATGGGTCTTGTCCATCACATCATTCTCCTAATGATGTGATCCCGTTATCAAATGACAACTCATGTCTATGGTTAGGAAACCTTAACCATCTTTGATCAACGAGCTAGTCTAGTAGAGGCTCACTAGGTACACGGTATTTGTTTATGTATTCACACATGTATTTATGTTTCCGGTCAATACAATTCTAGCATGAATAATAAACATTTATCATGAACAAGGAAATATAAAATAATAACAACTTTATTATTGCCTCTAGGGCATATTTCCATCAGTCTCCCACTTGCACTAGAGTCAATAATCTAGATTACATAGTAATGAATCTAACACCCATGGAGTCTTGGTGCTGATCATGTTTTGCTCGTGGAAGAGGCTTAGTCAACGGGTCTGCCACATTCAGATCCGTGTGTACTTTGCAAATTTCTATGTCTCCATCCTTGACATATTCACGAATGGAGTTGAAGCGTCTCTTGATGTGTTTGGTCTTCTTGTGAAACCTGGGCTCCTTGGCTATGGCAATTGCTCCAGTGTTGTCACAAAAGATTGTCATTGGACCCGATGCACTAGGTATTACACCTAGATCGGATATGAACTCCTTCATCCAGACTCCTTCGTGTGCTGCTTCTGAAGCAGCTATGTATTCCGCTTCACACGTAGATCCCGCCACGACGCTCTGCTTGGAACTGCACCAACTGACAGCTCCACCATTTAATATAAATACATATCCGGTTTGTGACTTAGAGTCATCCGGATCAGTGTCGAAGCTTGCATCGACGTAACCCTTTACGACGAGCTCTTCGTCACCTCCATAAACGAGAAACATGTCCTTGGTCCTTTTCAGGTACTTCAGGATATTCTTGACCGCTGTCCAGTGATCCACTCCTGGATTACTCTGGTACCTCCCTGCCAAACTTATGGCAAGGCACACATCAGGTCTGGTACACAGCATGGCATACATAATAGAACCTATGGCTGAGGCATAGGGAATGACTTTCATTTTCTCTATATCTTCTGCCGTGGTCGGGCATTGAGTCTGACTCAACTTCACACCTTGCAAGACAGGCAAGAACCCTTTCATTGACTGGTCCATTTTGAACTTCTTCAAAACTTTGTCAAGGTATGTGCTTAGTGAAAGTCCTATCAAGCGTCTTGATCTATCCCTATAGATCTTGATGCCCAATATATAAGCAGCTTCACCGAGGTCTTTCATTGAAAAATTCTTATTCAAGTATCCCTTTATGCCATCCAGAAATTCTATATCATTTCCAATCAACAATATGTCATCCACATATAATATTAGAAATGCTACAGAGCTCCCACTCACTTTCTTGTAAATACAGGCTTCACCGTAAGTCTGTACAAAACCATATGCTTTGATCACATCATCAAAGCGTATATTCCAACTCCGAGATGCTTGCACCAGTCCATAGATGGATCGCTGGAGCTTGCACACTTTGTTAGCACCCTTAGGATCGACAAAACCTTCTGGTTGCATCATATACAACTCTTCTTTGACAAAACCATTAAGGAATGCAGTTTTGACATCCATTTGCCAGATTTCATAATCATAAAATGCGGCAATTGCTATAATGATTCGGACAGACTTAAGCATCGCTACGGGTGAGAAAGTCTCATCGTAGTCAACCCCTTGAACTTGTCGAAAACCTTTCGCGACAAGTCGAGCTTTGTAGACAGTGATATTACCATCAGCATCTGTCTTCCTCTTAAAAATCCATTTATTCTCAATGGCTTGCCGATCATCGGGCAAGTCCACCAAAGTCCACACTTTGTTCTCATACATGGATCCTATCTCAGATTTCATGGCCTCAAGCCATTTGTCGGAATCCGGGCTTATCATAGCTTCTTCATAGTTCGTAGGTTCGCTGTTGTCTAACAACATAACTTCCAGAACAGGATTACCGTACCACTATGGTGCGGAACGTACTCTGGTCGACCTACGAAGTTCAGTAGTAACTTGATCTGAAGTTTCATGATCTTTATCATTATCTTCCTCTCTTATTGGTGTAGGCATCACGGGAACGGTTTTCTCTGATGAGCTACTTTCCAATTCGAGAGAAGGTACAATTACCTCATCAAGTTCTACTTTCCTCCCACTCACTTCTTTCAAGAGAAACTCCTTCTCTAGAAAGGACCCATTCTTGGCAACAAAGACCATGCCTTTGGATCTGTGGTAGAAGGTGTACCCAATTGTTTCTTTAGGGTATCCTATGAAGACGCACTTCTCCGCTTTGGGTTTGAGCTTATCAGGTTGAAGCTTTTTCACATAAGCATCGCATCCCCAAACTTTAAGAAACGACAGCTTAGGTTTCTTGCCAAACCATAGTTCATATGGTGTCGTCTCAACGGATTTAGACGGTGCCCAATTTAACGTGAATGCAGCTGTCTCTAATGCATAACCCCAAAACGATAGTGGCAAATCGGTAAGAGACATCATAGAACGCACCATATCCAATAAAGTACGGTTACGACGTTCGGATACACCATTACGCTGTGGTGTTCCAGGTGGCGTGAGTTGTGAAACAATTCCACATTTTCTTAAATGAAGGCAACTCGTAACTCAAATATTCGCCTCCGCGATCAGATCGTAGAAACTTTATTTTCTTGTTACGATGATTCTCTACTTCACTCTGAAATTCTTTGAACTTTTCAAATGTTTCAGACTTGTGTTTCATCAAGATATACCCATATCTACTCAAATCATCTGTGAAGGTTAGAAAATAACGATACCCACCGCGTGCTTCAACATTCATCGGACCGCATACATCGGTATGTATTATTTTGAACAAATCAGTAGCTCGCTCCATTGTTCCGGAGAACGGAGTTTTAGTCATCTTGCCCATGAGGCATGGTTCGCAAGTATCAAATGATTCATAATAAAGAGATTCCAAAAGTCCATCCGCATGGAGTTTCTTCATGCGCTTTACACCAATATGACCTAAACGGCAGTGCCACAAGTATGTTGCACTATCATTATCAACTTTGCATCTTTTGGCATCAATATTATGAATATGTGTATCACTACGATCGAGATTCAACAAGAATAGACCATTCACAAAAGGTGCGTGACCATAAAAGATGTTACTCATATAAATAGAACAACCATTATTCTCTGACTTAAATGAATAACCGTCTCGCAATAAACAAGATCCAGATATAATGTTCATGCTCAACGCTGGCACCAAATAACAATTATTGAGGTCTAAAACTAATCTCGAAGGTAGATGTAGAGGTAGCGTGCCGACGGCGATCACATCAACCTTGGAACCATTCCCGACGCGCATCGTCACCTCGTCCTTAGCCAATCTTCGCTTATTCCGTAGCTCCTGTTTCGAGTTACAAATATGAGCAACCGAACCAGTATCAAATACCCAGGCGCTACTTCGAGCATTAGTGAGGAACACATCAATAACATGTATATCAAATATACCTTTGCTCACTTTGCCATCCTTCTTATCCGCCAAATACTTGGGGCAGTTCCGCTTCCAGTGACCAGTCCCTTTGTAGTAGAAGCACTCTGTTTCAGGCCTGGGTCCAGCTTTGGGTTTCTTCGTGGGAGCGGCATCTTGCTTGTCGTTCTTCTTGAAGTTCCCCTTCTTTCCCTTGCCCTTTTTCTTGAAACTAGTGGTTTTGTTAACCATCAACACTTGATGCTCCTTCTTGATTTCTACCTCCGCTGATTTCAGCATCGCGAAGAGCTCGGGAATTGTCTTCTCCATCCCTTGCATATTATAGTTCATCACGAAGCCTTTATAGCTTGGTGGCAGTGACTGAAGAACTCTGTCAATAACACTCTCAACCGGAAGATCAATTCCCAGCTGAGTCAAGTGGTTGTGGTACCTAGACATTCTGAGTATGTGTTCACTGGCAGAACTGTTCTCCTCCATCTTACAGCTAAAGAACTTGTTGGAGACTTCATATCTCTCAACCCGGGCATTAGCTTGAAATATCAATTTCAGCTCTTGGAACATCTCATATGCTCCGTGGTGTTCAAAACGCTTTTGCAGTCCCGGTTCTAAGCTGTAGACCATGGCACACTGAACTATCGAGTAGTCATCAGATCGAGCCTGCCAGGCGTTCACAACGTCTGCAGCAGCTCCTGCAGCAGGTCCATCACCTAGCGGTGCATCAAGGACATAATTCTTCTGTGCAGCAATGAGGATAATCCTCAAGTTACGGACCCAGTCCGTGTAGTTGCTACCATCATCTTTCAACTTAGCTTTCTCTAGGAACGCATTAAAATTCAACGGAACAGTAGCACGGGCCATTTAACTACAACATAGATATGCAAAGAAACTATCAAGACTAAGTTCATGATAAATTAAGTTCAATTAATCAAATTACTAATGAACTCCCACTTAAATTAACATCCCTCAAGTTAACTAAGTGATACATGATCCAAATCAACTAGCCCATGTCCGATCATCACGTGAGATGGGATAGTCATCAATGGTGAACATCTCCATGTTGATCATATCTACTATATGACTCATGTTCGACCTTTCGGTCTCCAGTGTTCCGAGACCATGTCTGTACATGCTAGGCTCGTCAAGTTTAACCCAAGTATTCTGCTTGTGTAAAACTGGCTTACACCCGTTGTATGTGAACGTAGCATCTATCACACCCGATCATCACGAGGTGCTTCGAAACGACGAACTTTAGCAACGGTGCATACTCGGGGAGAACACTTTTATCTTGAAATTTAGTGAAGGGATCATCTTATAATGCTACCGTCGTTCTAAGCAAAATAAGATGCATAAAGGATAAACATCACATGCAATCAAAATATGTGACATGATATGGCCATCATCTTGTGCTTTTGATCTCCATCTCCAAAGCATCGTCATGATCTCCATCACCACCGGCTCGACACCTTGATCTCCATCGTTGTGTCGTGGTCGTCTCGCCAACTATTGCTTCTACAACTATTGCTAACGCATAGCGATAAAGTAAAGTAATTACATGGCGCTTGCATTTCATACAATAAAGAGACAACCAGAAGGCTCCTGCCGGTTGCCGATAAATTACAAAACATGATCATCTCAGACAATAACGTATATCACATCATGTCTTGACCATATCACATCACAGCATACCCTGCAAAAACAAGTTAGACGTCCTCTACTTTGTTGTTGCAAGTTTTGCGTGGCTGCTACGGGCTTCTAGCAAGAACCGTTCTTACCTACAGCACAAAACCACAACGGTGATTTATCAAGTTTGTTGTTTTAACCTTCAACAAGGACCGGCCGCAGTCAAATTTGATTCAACTAAAGTAGGAGAAACAGACACCCGCCAGCCACCTTTATGCAAAACAAGTTGCATGTCTGTCGGTGGAACCGGTCTCATGTACGTGGACATGTAAGGTTGGTCCGGGCCGCTTCATCTTACAATACCGCCGAATCAAAATAAGACGTTGGTGGTAAGCAGTATGACGATCACCGCCCACAACTCTTTGTGTTCTACTCGTGCATATCATCTACGCATAGACCTGGCTCATGATGCCACTGTTGGGGAACGTTGCATGGAAAACAAAAAAAATTCTACGCACACGCAAGATCTATCCATGGAGATGCATAGCTACGAGAGGGGGAGTATGTCTACGTACCCTCGTAGACCGTAAGCGGAAGCGTTAGAACAATGTGGTTGATGTCGTCGAACAACTTTACGATCCAACCGACCGAGCACCGAACGTACGGCACCTCCGCGTTCAGCACACGTTCAGCTTGGTGACGTCCTCGACTTCTTGATCCAGCAAGACGGCGAGGTAGTGGATGAGTTCTGGCAGCACGACGGCGTGGTGATGGTGATGGTGATGCTATCTCCGCAGGGCTTCGCCCAAGCACTGCGAAAATATGACCGAGGGACGGAACTGTGGAGGGGGGCGCCGCACACGCCTAAGACAATGTTGTGTATCCTTTGGGGCGCCCCCTCTCCTCTATTTATATATGTGTAGAGGCTTGGAGTAGAAGGAATAGTGCCATATGAACAGTAACCATGAATAGTACACACGTGGACTTGGACTCCAAAGTCCAATCCTATTCCTACTAGGACTCTCCCTTTTTCCTTCCCTAGCTGCGTGGGCTTTTGAGGACTTGGTGCGCCTGGCCCAATAAGGCCAGGGCGCCTCCCCTTAGCCT
The DNA here is from genome assembly GCA_039707655.1 of Elymus sibiricus. Classification (NCBI taxonomy): domain Eukaryota; kingdom Viridiplantae; phylum Streptophyta; class Magnoliopsida; order Poales; family Poaceae; genus Elymus; species Elymus sibiricus. The sequence goes on along the minus strand of CM077668.1, from coordinate 109,719,532 downwards.
ATGCCGGCCCTTGGGACGTGGTGGACCCACTTGTGGACTTCCGGACTCCTCCGGAATCCTCCGAAACCTTCTGGAAGCTTCCCGATACAATACCGAAAAAAACTGCACCTTTTTCCCTAACCCAAAATATGACTTCCCATATATAAATCTTTACCTCTCGACCATTCCGAGACTCCTCGTGACATCCGGGATCTCATCCGGGACTCCGAACAATATTCGGTTACCAATTCACATAACTCATATAACACTATATCGTCAACGAACGTTAAGCGTGCGGACCCTATGGGTTCGGGAATGATGTAGACATGACTGAGACGCCTCTCCGGTCAATAACCAATAGCGGAACCTGGATGCTCATATTGGTTCCTACATATTCCACGAAGATCTTATCGGTCGAACCGCAATGACAACATACGTAATTCCCTTTGTCCGTCGGTATGTTACTTGCCCGAGATTCGATCGTCGGTATCTCCATACCTAGTTCAATCTCGTTACCGGCAAGTCTCTTTACTCGTTCCGTAATACATCATCCCGTAACTAACTCCTTATTTACTTTGCTTGCAAGCTTCTTATGATGTGCATTACCGAGAGGGCCCAGAGATACCTCTCCGAAACACGGAGTGACAAATCCCAGTCTCGATCCATGCCAACTCAACGGACACCTTCGGAGATACCTGTAGAGCATCTTTATGATCACCAAGTTACGTTGTGACGTTTGATAGCTCACAAGGTATTCCTCCGGTATCCGGGAGTTGCATGATCTCATGGTCTGAGGAACATGTATTTGACATTCAAGAAAGCAGTAGCAATAAACAGAACGATCATATGCCAAGCTAACGGATGGGTCTTGTCCATCACATCATTCTCCTAATGATGTGATCCCGTTATCAAATGACAACTCATGTCTATGGTTAGGAAACCTTAACCATCTTTGATCAACGAGCTAGTCTAGTAGAGGCTCACTAGGGACACGATATTTGTTTATGTATTCACACATGTATTTAAGTTTCCGGTCAATACAATTCTAGCATGAATAATAAACCTTTATCATGAACAAGGAAATATAAAATAATAACAACTTTATTATTGCCTCTAGGGCATATTTCCATCATCAATCCAGTAGGAGAACCACACAGAACCTCGTTAGCAGCACCTACACACACAAAAGCAAATACTTGCACCCAACGCAAACAAGAGGGTTGTCAATCCCCTTGGAGGTTACTTGCAAGGATTAATTCTGATAGTGATAGATAGAAAACTAAATTGCAAAACAAAAGAAAGGAAATAAAATTGCAGCAAGGTATTTTTGGATTTTAATATATGATAAAAGTAGACCCGGGGCCATAGTTTTCACTAGAGGCTTCTCTCTCGAACGCATAGCATACGGTGGGTAAACAAATTACTGTTGGGCAATTGATAGAAAATGCGCATAGTTATGACGATATTCAAGGCAATGATCATGTATATAGGCATCACGTCCGAGACAAGTAGACTGACTCCTGGCTGCATCTACTACTATTACTCCACCCATCGACCGCTATCCAGCATGCTTCTAGGGTATTAAGTTAATGAAAACAAAGTAACGCCTTAAGCAAGATGACATGATGTAGACAAAGTAAACTCAAGCAATATGATTAAACCCCATCTTTTATCCTTAATGGCAACAATACAAATACGTGTCTTGTCACTTTCTGTCACTGGGATATAGAACACCGCAAGATTGAACCCATCACAAAGCACCTCTCCCATTGCAAGATAAATCAATCTAGTTGGCCAAACCAAACGGATAGATCAGAGAGAAATACAAAGCTATAACAATCATGCATAAATAAGTTCAAAAAAGACTCAAATATTTCCCATGAATAATCTAATCATAAACCCACAATTCATCGGATCCCAACAAACACACCGCAAAAGAAGATTACATCGAATAGAACTCCAAGGAGATCGAGGAGAACATTGTATTGAAGATCAAAGAGAGAGAAGAAGCCATCTAGCTACTAGCTATGGACCCGTAGGTCTATGGTAAACTACTCACACATCATCGGAAGGGCAGCAAGGTTGATGTAGAAGCCCTCCGTGATCGATTCCCCCTCCGGCAGATTACCGGAGAAGGCCTCCAGATGGGATCGCAGAAGAACAGAGGCTTGCGGCGGCGTAAAAGTTTTTCTAGGTTTCTCTCCGGTATATGGGGAATATTTGAGAATTTATAGCGGCGGAATTAGGTCAAGATGTGCCACGAGGGGCCCACAAGCCTGGGGGGGCGCCTCCTGAGCTTGTCGCTCCCTCGTGGCTCGTTTGGTCTTCTCCCGAACCTTCTAGGGTCTCTTCTGGTCCAGAAAAAATTAATCCAAAGTTTTTTCTCCGTTTGGACTCCGTTTGATATTGATTTTCTGAAAACCAAAAACAGGAAAAAAAACAGCAACTGGCACTGGGCACTAGGTTAATAGGTTAGTCCCAAAAAATGATATATAATTGCATATAAAACATCCAAGATTGATACTATAATAGCATGGAACAATCAAAAATTATAGATATGTTGGAGACGTATCAGAGCGTCTTGTGCCATAGTTTTATTTTGTTTGCTTGTTAGTTTGCCACAATCATTGTTTGCTAGACACACCTTTTGAGAGAGACACGCATTCATCATAATTTGTTAGAATACTCTATATGATTCGCTTATATCTTTTGAGCTAGCAGTTGCTCATGTGCTTCACTTATATTTTTAGAGCATGGTGGTGGTTATATTTTATAGAAATCATTTGCACTCTCATGCTTCACTTAAATCTTTTTAAGAGTCTTTAAATAGGAAGTGGTAATGTGCACGGGTTATAAGGCTAGTCTGAAAATGATAGGTATCCAAGAGTGGTATAATAAAAACTTTCATGTGAGATCATTGAATATGAAAACGTGTGGTTTGATTATATTGATGTAGTAATATGAAAGGATATTAGTTCATAATCATTGGTTAGTAAACATATCGATATTGAAGCTTGTTATGTATTACTCATTTAAGTGTCCGACATGGCATGACGGGGATGTTGGAGCATATTTATCCCTCTATGAAATCCTTTGAGTTGTTCGAATCGGGGGCGCGTGATGGTTAACTCATACCAACCTCCTCCCTAGGGGCATGCGAGTAGTACTTTGCTTTGAGGGCTAATAAAACTTTCACAATAAGTATATGAGTTCTTTATGACTAATGTGAGTTCATGGACTAATACAGCACTCCCATCTATCCACATATTTCTAGCCTCTTCGGTACCGTGCATTGCCCTTTCTCACATCGAGAGTCGGTGCAAACTTCGCCGGTGCATCCAAACCCCGTGATATGATACGCTCTATCACACATAAGCCTCATTATATCCTTCCTCAAAACAGCCACCATACCTACCTATCATGGCATTTCCATAGCCATTCCGAGATATATGGCCATGCAACTTCCACCATCATCATATACATGATGTGTGTTCATCGTCATATTGCTTTGCATGATCATATGGAGCTGATATGATATTTTTGGCAAAGCAACCATTCATCATTGTTATACATGTTACGCTAGATCATTGCACATCCTGGTACACTGCCAGAGGCATTCATATAGAGTCATATTGTTTCAGTTTATCGAGTTGTAAGTAAATAAAAGTGTGATGATCATCATTATTAGAGCATTGTCCCAGTGAGGTAAAGAATGATGGAGACTGATGAGTCCTCCCAAAAGTGGGGATGAGGTTCATGATATTGTTCTAAAAAAATGAAAAATGAAAAGAAAAAAAAAAGAAAAAAAAAGAGAAAAAGAGAGAAGGGGCAATGCTACTTCCTTTTACCACACTTGTGCTTCAAAGTAGCACCATGTTCTTCATATAGAGAGTCTCCATGATTTGTCACTTTCATATACTAGTGGGAATTTTTACATTATAGAACTTGGCTTGTATATTCCGATGACGGGCTTCCTCAAATGCCGGAGGTCTTCATGAGCAAGCAAGTTGGATGCACACCCACTTAGTTTCCATTGAGAGCTTTCATACACTTATAGCTCTAGTGCATCCGTTGCATGGCAATCCCTACTCCTCGCATTGATATCGATTGAAAGACCTCTCCATTGCCTAACGATCCGTCGACTTGATGCGAGACTTTCTCAACTTTTGTCTTCACTTATAAACCTCTACCAACCTACTCTACTCCACCCGTAGTGCCAAGTCCATGCCTCATGCTCATATATTGAGTAAAGTTGAAAATGCTGAAGCGCATGAAAAATTATGATGCAATTGCTTGGTTTGACACCGGGGTGCTCATATTGTACTTATGTTAGGAAGACAGAGTCATGCCATGCTTACATAATTCAATGAGTAGGAATAACATTCGTTAAGCACCGTATATTTTGAAAAGTAATGATTATTTTCTAGTATTCATGGATATTATTATGTTGATATCAATTACTTCATCATTTCTCAATATTCATACCGTAAAGAGATTACATGATAAAACATGTTACGTAGCATTCAACATAAAAAAATCTGTTTTTATCATTTACCTACTCGAGGACGAGCAGGAATTAAGCTTGGGGATGCTGATATGTCTCCAACGTATCTATAATAATTTTTGATTGTTTCATGCTATTATATTATCACTTTTGTATACTTTATATGCAATTTTATATCATTTTTGGGAACTAACCTATTAACCTAGTGCCAAGTGCCAGTTTTTGTTTTTTGCCTATTTTATTGTTTCGCAGAAAAACCATACCAAACGAAGTCCAAACGCGATGAAACTTTATGGTGATTTTTCTGGACCAGAAGGGACCCTAGGAGCATCGGGAGGAGTCCAGAAGATGTACGAGGGAGCGACAAGCTCAGACGGTGTGCCCCCAGGGGGGGGCCACCTAAGCTTGTGGGCCCCTCGTAGGTCCCCTTGACCTAATTCCACTTCTATAAATTCCCTAAAATCCCAAAACCACCAGAGCGAGACCCGAAACAATTATTCTGCCGCCGCAAGCCCTTGTTCTTCCGCGATCCCATCTGGAGGCCTCCGCCGGTACTCTACCGGAGGGGGAATCAATCACGGAGGGGTTCTTCATCAACCTTGTTGCCCTTCCGATGATGTGTGAGTAGTTCCCACGGGACCTACGGGTCCATAGTTAGTAGCTAGATGTATTCCTCTCTCTCTTCGATCTTCAATACAATGTTCTCTTCGGAGATCGATTCGATGTAATCTTCTTTTGCGGTGTGTTTGTTGGGATCCGATGAATTGTGGGTTTATGATCAGATTATTCATTGAAAGTAACTGAGTCTTTTCTGAACTTTATTATGTGTGATTGTTATAGCTATGTAATGCTTTTCGATCTATGAGTTTTCTTTGGCCAAGTTAATGAGTAGATCTTCTGTGGAAGTGGTGCATAGAAGTAGGTTCAATCTTGTGGTGTCCTCACCTCGTGACAGAAGGGATAGCGAGGCACGTATTTGTATTGTTGCTACTAAGGGTAAAACGATGGGGTTCAACCATATTGCTTGATTTTATTCTGTCTACATTATGTCATCATGCTCCAAGCATTACTCTGTTTGTTATGAACTTAATTAATACCTTAAGATGCATGCTGGATAGCGGTCGAGGGGTGGAGTAATAGTAGTAGATGCAGGCAGGAGTCGGTCTACTTATCACGGACGTAATGCCTATGTACTGATCATGCCATGAATATCGTCATAACTATGCGCTTTTCTATCAATTGCCCAACAGTAATTTGTTTACCCACTGTATGCTATTTTCTTGAGAGAGATGCCTCTAGTGAAAACTATGGCCCCCGGGTCCATCCAAATCATATTACTAAAACCCTAATTTACTTGCTGCAATTTATTTAGCTTTAATTCCATTTGCAATTTATAAACCTATCACTATCATATTTGATCCTTGCAATTAACAAGTACAAGGGGATTGACAAAACTCTTGCCCGCGTTGGGTGCAAGTATTTGCTCTTGTGTTTGCAGGTACTGTCGACCTTTGTTTGCGTGGTTCTCCTATTGGTTCGATAACCTTGGTTCTCTACTGAGGGAAATACTTATCCACTACTATATTGCTTCACCCTTCCTCTTTGGGGAAAATCCCAACGCAACTCACAAGTAGCAAAAAAAATCTAGCGCGGTTGCCGAGGAGATTTCATCAAACAAAGTGAGGTACCTGCACACACACACACCTAATTTGCTTGCTTTATTTCTTGCCTAGTTATGCTACCTTTCATGTGATTCAGGAAAAATAAAATAAAGACATATGGATCCTCATCCACTTGCTAATCTTTTCAAACTTGTTGCATGTTGTAAACCAATAGCTAATAATGAAGAAGTGATAATAGAAAATGCTATTGGGATACGTTTATTGAATGGAAAACATGATTGCAGTGTTGTTAGTGTAAATTCTATGAATGTCAATTGTGCTAATGATCATGATTGGGGTGATAATCATGATGTTTCTTGTGATCTTGAGAATTCTGAGCCTCATAATGAATCTATTATTGATGATAAAATTTACAATACTTTTAAAAGTGGGTTTGGAAGAGCGTTAACTTTAGGTAATAATGATCTCACTACTTTGGAGCATTATTAATCTTATGAATTTTTTGATAAAAGTGGGTTTGGAGAGGTCAAGACTTTAGTTGATGTTAATCCCACTATCTTGGAAGATTATAAAACTTTTATGCATAAGGATCATGAAGAGAATATTTTATATGATAGCTATATTGTTGAATTTGATTATGATCCTACATGTAATTATTATGAGAGAGGAAAATATGGTTGTAGAAAATTTCATGTTACTCAATTACCTCTCTTGATGATCAAATTGTCAATGTTTTATTCTTCTTCCTTGCATATGTTAAATGTTTCTTGCCTTGCTAATTTGTTTGTTTATAAAATTCCTATGCATAGGAAGTATGTTAGACTTAAATTTGCTTGTCACATGTTTTATGATGCTCTCTTTGTGCTTCAATTCTTTTCTTTGACGTGAGCATCATTGAAATCTCAAAGCCTATCTTAATGGCTATAAAGGAAGAGCTTGTTGGGAGACAACCCAATAGTTATAATTTATGTTTTTGTGTGCTCACATGCTCATTGCTACTGTAATGATTGCGTTTTTTATCTTTTAATTAGTGTTTGTGTCAAGTAATGCCTTTGGGTTGATTTGAATGATAGTATAATTGATGCTGTTTGAAAACAGAAAGTTTTGCACCCAGTATTTGATTTTACATTTTTTACTGGAACATCAGAAAAAGCTGAAATTTTTACACGGTATTGGAATACAAATTGTTTACGTTTTCCGAGTTATTAAGAATTTTTGGAGTTACAGAAGTATGGATAAATATTTTGTCATTACGTACTGTCATGTTTTAGACAGATTCTATTTTTATTGCATATGTGCTTGTTTTAATGATGCTATAGATTATATCGGGGGGTATAAGTCATGGAGAAGTTAGAATACAGTAGATAGTATGCAAGAACAATTATGAATCAATTTATAACAGTACCTAAAGTGGATGATTGATTTATTATACAAACGGATCTCACGAAGTTTCTGTTGAGTTTTGTGTGCTAAAGTTTTCAAGTTTTCGGTGAGATCACGATGGATGAAGGAATAAGGAGTGGCAAGACCCTAAGCTAGGGGATGCACAAGGCATCCCAAGGTAATATTCAAGGAAGACCCAAGCGTCTAAGCTTGGGGATGCCCCGTATGGCATCCCCTCTTTCGTCCACAATTCATCGGTATGTTACTTGGAGCTATATTTTTATTCTTCAAATGATATGAGTTTTACTTGGAGCGTCTTGTGCCATACTTTTATTTTGTTTGCTTGTTAGTTTTCCACAATCATTGTTTGTTTGTTAGTTTGCCACAATCATTGTTTGCTGGACACACCTTTTGAGAGAGACACACATTCATCATAATTTGTTAGAATACTCTATGTGCTTTGCTTATATCTTTTGAGCTAGGAAGTTGCTCATGTGCTTCACTTATATCTTTAGAGCACGGTGGTGGTTATATTTAATAGAAATCATTTGCACTCTCATGCTACACTTAAATATTTTTGAGAGTCTTTAAATAGGAAGTGGTAATGTGCACGGGCAATAAGACTAGTCTGAAAATGATAGGTATACAAGAGTGGTATAATAAAAACTTTCATGTGAGATCATTGAATATGAAAATGTGTGATTTGATTATATTGATGTAGTAATATGAAAGGGTATTAGTTTATAATCATTGGTTAGTAGAGATATCTATATTAAAGCTTGTTATGTATTACTCATTTAAGTGTTCAACATGGCATGACGGGGATGTTGGAGCATATTTATTCCTCTATGAAATCCGTTCTCCATGTGTGAGTAGTTTGGTAAGGTATGGGTTGAGGCATAGACCTTGCAACCCGCTGTATTTGTTATAGGGATCAGTGGAAGGACTTTGAATTAACATCCCGTATGTGTGAAATAAAATTGTCCCGTAGATGTCTCTTGTCTTGTCTGCGATCTTCATCCCTGCAGGTACCCATGATCATGGAGATCGAGCAACGGTAAGGCTAAGTGCAGGGAGAACATGAAGTGTCATTCTGAACACCAGTGACAGAGGGTTTAGTACGGTGACACAGATACAATCCTTGGGGATTCATGATGTGTAGTCATTAAACGCCCAAAGCTCTTGTCTTATTATTTTAATCTTAATTATCAAGGCAACCCCGCGTGACGGATAGGGTCTGTAGTAGGACAACTGATTCTTGATACAGGACTCGTGCCGGTCAAGATGTTATTTGGACACATCCCCCACTTCGGTTCGTAACAAGCACATCTTGATGGGTGACTTCCAGCGCACAAATTAAGATCATATTTGGTCCCAACACAAATACATGGTTGAAGCATTAAGACCTCATACCCGTACCTATTTTTATTACTAGTGTTTGAATCATTATTTGCTTGATTGATCCGGTCAAAAGATGGAATTGATCCTTTAACGAAAGCTTGCTAGAGACCATCGCTTCAAGGGAGCCTTCCTCTCGTGGGTTCGATAACCCAGGGTCACCTCTGGGGAAACAGGTGCGGGATACTTTCTGTTCCTTTATCGGATCACTAAAAGGAGGTATCAGTCATCATCTTCTCATTCAAGCACCAATCACGAGAGTGCTATTGTCATTCTTAATGTAACATGCATTTGGTCTATTTAATGTTGGGTGTGAGCATGAATGGATGTCTTCTACCCTGAATTACAATGTTTAGTCGCTGCTTGAACTTCAGAGGTGCTCTGTATTTATGTTTTGCGGTCTCAGAAAGGACTAGCGAGATTCCACTCTATCATATTATATCATGGTTATTTTAACAAAGTGTTGGTATTCGAGATATAGTATTATTACTCGCTAGTTGATTATGTTATTGACATGAGTAAATGTGGATTCTAAGTGTTATCATGCGAGTCGTATGCAGAGCTCTCCTGCTCTCTCGTCCTTGGCTCAACCGAACCCCGTGTTCGATCTTGACCTGGAGGTCCCTGCCTTTGAGGAATTCCTAGAATCTGCAGAGGAGTGCTACGACATGTACGCGGAGAGGCTGGCCACCCTGATGAGCTACTACGACGCGGAGCATGAGGACGAGATTCTAACCAGCAACATCTGGAACAGGCTCCTGTACCTAAAGAAGGACAACAAGAGGTACTTGAAGATGAAGGACCGCATCATCGACTCAGTCGAGGGCCTGCATAAGGAGGCGCAGTGTTGGTTCACGAGCCGACCTAAAGTGGAGGCGTCAAGGAGGGCGTCGGCTTGGTACCGCGTGACCTATCATCCGGACCACCGCCAGGCGGAAAAAAAGCGGTTCTGGAGCTTCCCGTGGATCATCTACGACGAGTTGCTGAAGATCAAGGAGTCCAATAAGCGGCGCAGGCAGCAGGTGAACAACACAGCGGCAGGGGCGTCGGTCCCGATGGACTGCAACGGCGCCTAACTCGTCCGGCCGGCCAAGTAAGTGGGAGTTGGCAAGAAGATGTAATAAGTGGTAAGGGCATCTCCAACGGCAACCCCCAAATTTCCTCCCGCATCCGTCCGCGGACAGGGGGGGACCAGTCCGCGGACACGGATGCGGGAGGATGCCATCCAACGCTAGCCACATACATTTCAACCTGCATTTTAACAAACCGGACGATATTCATCAAAGTTCGGATAGGAAATAGCACAAATCATCCATACATACCATGCAAATTAAGTCTAGTACAACAAGGTCTCAAATTCGACTACATTAACCAGATGTCCAACAAATTTTTGATCAAGGGATCATGTCGTCCCACACATACTGCCCCTTCAGCTTCATCCAACAGTGTGTGTACGTAAATACCCGTCCCTCTGTCATGTGGTACGCCACGGCAGCGCGTGCAGGCTGCATATAATGTGTAGACCAACATTGAGTGAATGAATCATCGACAAGTTGAGCAAGAGGAAGTAAAACTAACGATCTCGTCCTCTGCCGCGTGCAATGGCCACCTTGCCTCTAGCTGATGAACCACATCACAAAACTTGATGACGCTGGTCTGGATTGCGTGCCAGCGATACGACAATGATCATGTTGCGTTCTTGAATGATGTACATGTCGTAGGGCGCAATGTGCTTTCGTACGTGAAACGTTTCATGCACTTGCTCCCAGAAGGGCTCCCCTCTGCTCCTGCCTACGAAATCCGCGGATACGACTAGCCACGAATCGCACAACAACTCATCCTCCATGGTCGAGTAGCTCACCATCCTTCGAACTCTAAAAAACGACATAGCATTTGAAAATAAGCTCAATGGCATTTGACCGAACACCTGCCGAGCGTGGTGTCTGCCATGGAGGTCGTTGACAGGGGGCGGAGTGTACCTGGGTACAAACGGCTCCAGGGTGGAAAGCTCCGTCGTAACGGCGAGAGGGCGCGTCGGTGCTGGTTGTGGACGTCCGGCAATGCCTTTGTGGTGGTCGGAGACGTACAAAGAGCAGCGGCAGCAGTGGAGGGTGCGGATGCAAAGCAATGGGGAGAAGGGGCGGAGTGCAACGAAATGGGACCGGAAGGGGGATTGGGTGGGCCAGGCGTGTCGGAGTCCTACGTTTCGGGTGTCTGGACTCCTGCAAAGCTCCCCACGTTTGTCTTCAATTTGCGGAAGAAATCGCGTCCGGACCGCTCCACGGACCGATACAGGCCCGCGTTGAATGGCTTTCGTAGTCCGAACAGCGCAGTCCGGACGGATGCGGGCGGTTCGCAGGTCCGCCTTGGAGATGCCCTAATAGCACTTGTGTCTGATGATTGCACCGCTGCTATGTACCTGTACGTATGTAGTGTAAAACTCTGGGCACGACTGCAGACCATATTTGAGCTCAGCGGCAGAGCTGTGCCTGCCTCGTATGGACCGATCGGACAGCTTGAATCTGTGTGACTAGAAATGGACCATGTTTGGCGTAGTTTTGCGTGAGGTTGAGGCGTTGAACTCACAATACATGGTAGGCAGGCCAAGGCCTCTATCTCTATCTCAACATAGCTTCAGCTTGGAGCATCTCCAATAAATAATGTAGATGTATATATAAATAACAGCTTTTTACATCACGTAGGCCTAAAAACGCTGCTCTTCAATAGATGATGTAGATGTAAAAAATACTCCAATTACTCTAGATGTAAAATAAATCATTTGGTGATGCAAATATACATCACCAGCCACCGCCTGAGTAAAAATGCGTTGCGCCGCGCGAACGCCCAACTGCCAGGCAGAAAGTTCCTGCGCCGCAGCTGCTGCTCCTCCACCCGCCTCCCGCCGCCGCCATCGCTCGTACGTCCACCACTGACCTCGCCACGACCCCGCCGCCAGCCGCGCCGATTTGGATCCGTCGTCGCCGCCACTTTTTCGGCCAATTCGGCTGTTCGCCGGAGCGCCGGCGGACGTGATAGCTCCCGCAACTCGTGGTTGCCGTTCGGAGTGGCACTACTGGCCGCCGGAGCTAGCAGGGGCAGTCGCGCGACCACCGCGACCCTGACGAGCGACCATTGCTTCGGTCGGCGTTGCCGCCATTGTGTCGTCACAATTAGCCTCCTCCACCAGCCACCAGTCGTCGAGGAGCCATAGTAGACCCAGTCGCCCACCCCCACCTGCCGGCACGACCACCATCAAGGCTCTGAGCAGCAGCCAACCGGTTTCTTCCTCCTCGCACACAGCATGTTCGACAAAATTCCCCCAAGGTAAAAAAAAGGTTAAGCTTGTAGGGTTTTTTTATCAGGCATGAAGATCTAGTTTGATGGAGATATCCGGATCGTGCGACTCCTCTTTTGTGGATGATTCCTCATCGGATGAGGAATTCGATTTGATCGAAGAAGAGGACATTGCTATGCTAGTAGCAATGCACAAGAGAAAGAAGCCGAAGCACGATGGTTCCATGTTTGGACGTGAGTGCATCCGGAGAGAATGGGTAGAGGCGCATGAATGATTGATGCGCAACTATTCTGGTACTCCACCAGTTTTCCCAGAAAGGTGCTTTCATCGCCGTTTCAGGATGTCCAAGGATTTGTTTATTCACATTTGCAATTCCGGGAAGCAACATGACCGAGCCTTCGAGTAGAGGAGGAATTGCGTCGGTTTGCTTAGACATAGCACTGAGGAGAAGGTCACTGCCGCTTTGCGCATGATGGCCTGGTGTTCTGGTAGAATACATTGATCGCAATTTGGCGATGGCAGAGAGCACTTCTATCTTTTATGTCAAACAATATGCAAAGACTATGGTAGAAGTGTTTGGTCCGAAGTACTTGAGAGCATCCAATGCTCAGGACACTCAGAGGCTTTTGGAGATGGACAAAGCCCATGGGTTTTCAGATATGCTTGGGTCTATCGATTGTGTGCACTGGAAGTGGAAGAATTGTCCTACAGCATGGCATGGACAAAGGACACGCCAAGGATGCCACCATCATTCTTGAGGTCGTTGCCGATAGGGAGACATGGATTTGGCATGCATATTTTGGGATGCCTGGATCTTGCAATGATATCAATGTGCTCAACCGATCACCTCTTTTTGCGAAGTTAGGCAGTGGAGAAGCTCCACCGGTGACCTTCGAAGCAAATGGGCACACCTACAACTATGGGTACTACCTTGCGGATGGGATGTATCTGAAGTGGGCTACTTTCGTGAAGCCAATCTCAAGCCCCCAGCGTAAGAATGAACTTTTTTTTCACAATGCTCAAGCGGTGGCTAGGAAAGATGTGGAGAGGGCTTTTGGGATTTTGCAATCCCAATTTGCTAGTGTGCGAGGACCGACTAGATTCTGGGATCAGAAGAACCTTTGGTACATTATGACTGCTTGCGTGATCATGCACAACATGATCATTGAGAATGAGTGTGGATAGGATTTGGATTACACCTTCTATGACCTCATGGGCATACATGTTCGGTCGATTAGAAGGGAAGACCGAATCAGACACTTCATGGAGGTGTACCATGACATCAGATAGGTTGATGCGCACAATGATCTTCAAAAAGATGCCATGGAGGAGTGGTGGAAATGGCATGGGGAACAAGCCTCCTAGTTTCATCTCTATGTTTGTTGTATTGTGCAAGAACTTTGTAATATTTGTGTTCCATTTCATATTGTGGATTTGAATAATTATGTAATGATTTGATGTTGTGGACTGATGAAATTTTTGTTTTGTTTTTATGTATTAATTTGGGATGATTTTGATTCGAATATGTGCGATTGTTGGCTGCTGTAGTGCAGCTGTTGGCTGTTGTTGAGCTGCTGCCGCGGGGCCGTTGGCCTATTTTTACATCACCTGTTGGAGCGGCTGCCATGCAGCCACTGTATTTACTTCATCTGTTGGAGTTGAACATTTTTTTGATGTAAAAATCACTTTTGATGATGTATATTTTACTCACACCATTTTTTGATGATGTAAAATGCATCATTTATTGGAGATGCTCTTAGTGTCGAATTGGTTGGTGCCTTGTCTAGTAGCCTCATACGCATATGAGTTGGACCGGGCTGGTGAAGCAAGATAAAAGGAGCAGCTTTCTGAAGAAGCACACAGCTTGGTATTCTTCCTCGTCTCTGTTGGGTCGCCTCGTGACCAAAACAAACGAGCTCATCCCTCCTTACCGCTGCTGCCTACCCCTAATTGTGTGCTTCTCCCATCCTAAACTATACGTCCTTCAATCTATAGGGACATTTGTATCATGTATGATGTATCCACATACTCGTGATAAGAGAGATAGGTTCCTAGCACTATATCGATGGGTTCTGTCAACACCAAAGCTATATCTCACCTATTGCAAGATGTAGCTCCGGCTTGCGTGCAGCCCAGCCAGTGGCCGGCCCGTAACGGATATGCACCTTTGATTTTCTGTTCGTTTTTTGTCTTTTCTTCGGTTTTCAACGTTTCCCTTTCTTCACTTTTCTTCGGTTTTATGTTTTTTGCGTTTCTTCACAGGTTTCTTTGGTTTTCTCTGTTTTTCCTATTTTTGACGTTTTTTCATCGGTTTTCGTTTTTTTTTCTTTTTTTTTTCCAATACATGTCCACTTTTTTCAAAACGCATTGTACATTTTTTATATACACATGAAACATTTTTTGATACTCGTTGAACATTTTCCAAATACCTGAAGTACATTTTTTTCATATACATGTTTCGAACATTTTTTCGATACATATTAAACATTTTTCAAAATACAAGTTGAACATATTTTTCAATTGGCATGACACATTAATTTTTGTTAAACCACACAAAAAAATTACATTGTACAAAGATTTTTTTAAAAAAAATCATGAACATTGTTTTGAAATGCGAGAATACATCTTTAAAATTCCATATACATTGTTTTTGAATGGTACTGAACAATTTTTTATATCACTCAAACATTTTTATACATTGTATAAACATTTTCTATAAATATCACGTACATATTTTTGAAATACGTGAACATTTTTTTGAAATTTCACATACTTTTTTTAATGGTATGAAACAATTTTTTGCATAGGTGGACATTTTTTTTACATCGTATACATATTTTTTAAAAGTTTCACCTATGTTTTTTTGAAAGCGGGAACATGTTTTAATTGTCACAAACATTTTTTTCCGAATGTTATCAACATTTTTCTAGAATTGCGCAATTTTTTTACATTGCGTTAACATTTTTGGAACTGGTGGTGAACACTGTAAATTTTAAACAAAATTTGTTTCCATTTTTAGAAATATAAATAAAAGTAAATAGAACAAAAAGAAGAAGAAAAAATATGTGCTAGGGAGCCAGTGCTCCTCCCACGCACTAGGCCGGCCCATTTATGGAGTACTGCATTCGACGCTATGCTATGTATCACAGCAAGCGATACATAGCCACACCCTTTTGTCAAGGGCGCGAGTTCTATTCAGGACTCGAATTCAAACAATGGGTGGTGGCCCGGCCTAGACGAGAGGCGCGCCTTCCAGCCTGCTTGGAGGGTTGTAATCGTTTTTCCTTTTATAGAGAGTACCCGTAGCGTTTGGAGTTGGCGAAGAAGAAAGGGCCATTTCGTCGGCTTGTAATTTGAACTGGATAGAGGTGAGGGAGGTAGGGTGGAGTTCCCCTGCAATAAACATGGTTCTTCCAATTCGGCCATGAAATCTAGCTCTGGCTCCAATTTGATAGTAGTGGTAGCAATCTAGTATCATAGCATGTCTGAAGCAGGATAAAAAGGAGTAGCTTTCTGAAGAAGCACATAGCTTAGTCTTCTTCCTCGGCTCTGCTCTGTCCCCTCGTGACCAAACGAGTTAATTCCTCCTCCTTGCCGATGCTGCCTACCACTAATTTTGTGCTCCTCCCATCCTAAGCTATATCTCTTTCAATCTCTAGTGAGATTTGTATCATGTATCCACATACTTGTGATAAGAGAGATAGGTTCAAAACCTTATATCGTTGGGTTTTGTCAAGTGCGCCAGTGTTAGCCAGCATTCGAATTCAAGCTGGGGGCAGCGGCCTAGCCCAGATGAGAAGCGCGTCTTCCACCCCAGCTTGTAGGGCGTGAATGGATCTAATGACCATGTGATCGTTTTTCCTTTTATAGAGAGCTAGTCGTAGAGTTTGGACTTGTAATTGGACAGAGGTGAGGGAGGTTGGGTGGAGTTCCTTTGCAATAAACCTAGTTCTTCCAATTCGGCCATGAAACCAAGCTTTGTAGTCTAGTTCCAGCTCCAATTCGAGGGTGGCACTAACAATATGGTATCAGAGCCACGTCCTATCGATGGCGGGACATAGCCACTTCAGCCGCCATAAGCTGCGATGACGATGAGAGGTAATGGATGAGATCCACAGAAGGGCGGCGTGTCTATGAGCTGCTTCGGAGCGGCTTCAATGAGGACATCGACCGCAAGCTTGAGGACCAGCAAACGACAACCATCAAAGAGGTCCACTAGATGCTCAACGAAAGTTCGGCCAAGTTGGACAGCCTCTTCATGAAAATCGATGGCGTCTGAGACGATCTCAACGTCGACATCAGGCAAATCGGCATCAATGGCGACGTGGAGGCACGCGGAGATCTTGCTGGCAAGGGTGCGAGCAAATCTCTTCCCGCTTCACCCGTCGTCGCGGCTGCAGAGGCCATCGTGAACATCAACGGCTATGGCAAGGATCACCGGAGAAAGGTGTATGCATATATACCTCCCCCGGTCAGAGGTGCGCGAGAGCAAAATTATCCAAAAAATCTACGCATGTTGATTCTTTTCTCCGCGAGTATACTGACCAAATTGCACCTGCACCACGTGTCAGAATTCCTTGATTTCATGGAACGATTCTTGTATGTGCCAGAATCATTGTGAAGATTATGTTCAGATGTTGAACACACCTCCTGGACAGTGGATTTCGCATGCATCATCACAATTTGAAGGACTTGTAGTGCGTTGATTGGATTTTGTTCAGCGTTGAGCACCGAGAGCCAACTGGTTCGAATTTTGCTAACTTCTTCACAGCAGGTTTGGCAGAAACCAACATCATATCCTCATTCATACAATGTTCCATGTAGCTTAAACTAGTATTGTTGAAGACTATATATGTGGATCATTTCTCTGAATTATATGATTAGTTATCTGCTTATGAGAGTCCACCTGATAATCTTCATTATGTGACACACTTCTTGGATGGATTGCAACATTTTTTCAAGTACGGGTTGGTAGATTTAGACATTGCATTTGAACTTGCCTTGTTGCATGAGGAACTAGGAGCTGACAGTTTTGTTCCAATCCATACTGATAAGCAACGTTGTGCACAAGCTTTACCATTGCCACCACCACCTGTCAAAACTAGAGTACATGAGGAGAAGGGAACAACTGACAGAACACCATTGGCTGGGGATATGGCTCAGCCCGGAGCTATAGCTTAGAGGTTTGTTCCAGTTGCTAGCCCTCCTGCCGCCACAACTACATCTTCAGCCACCGCCAGAGAGCTTGCAGATGGTTTTATCTTCACTCCCTCAGCGCGGACCGATGGTGCCAACGCCAAGACTTCATCGTCAACGTCTATCGATCCAGTTTGGCCTTGAGAGTCGATCGGACTCTATTATTTTTGAATGTCATAGGTCTAGACTAGCTTCGACGAGAGTTGAGAGTGTTCCTTTTGCTGAATTACATCGCTTGCTACTTTGATTCGATTCTTATGTGTGATGTAAACTCTTAAGTCCTATGTGGTGACCTAAACTCGTATGCTACATGTTTATGCTTTAGTGCGTCTTTTGAGGTCATTGACATGTTCTTCTGGTTGTGTGTGCACTGCATTTATTCGTTCATATCATTCATATGCACTGCGCCAAGATCCATATGTTATAGAAGAGTTTCTCATGTACATAATTGCTTGTGCATTTGCATTCAAACGCAAATTTCAAATCATGCACGGATTTAGGAGGATCACCTGTATACCACGTGCTTCTCAAAGCATCATATTTATCATGATTATATTTTTTGTCGAAGTTTTGATTTATGTTGTCAGCAATTACCAAAAAGTGGAAGATTGAAAGTGCATCAAATCCTCTTGGTTGGTTTTGGTAAATAATGTCAGCATATCTCAAGGAACTTTTTTTTAACACAATACAGACGCAAGCGCTCATATATACACGCATACACTCACCCCTATGAACGCACACGCACACCCTACCCCTATGAGCACCTCCGAGAGACTAATCCGGCATATCATCTTGAGATTTTACGAAGTCACCGTAGGTGCCTCGTAGTCGACGGGAACGTCTCCTCCCACTGAACGCGCGTCGCCGGAAATCCTGAAATAAATCCAGGATAAATGCGAGCACCAGGACTTAACCCTGGTGGGCTGGGATACTTATGTCCACCTAACCATCCAACCGTATGTTGGTTCGCCATATCTCAAGGAACTAATGCTTTATCTAGCTTATCACAGAAAAGTTCATTGTGGTTGCAACAAAGGAAACGAAAGGTGAGCCCCACAGATTATCACGAAGACAAAGTGTTGGCCAAGCTTAGGGTTCTTCATTTTTATTTTAGTGATCCAAAATCACACCGAGTCCATAGTCATGTTGATACTAACAAAAGGGAATGACGAAGCTGTGATGAGTTTCTTTCTCCATGTGCTTAAAGATAAAACTCGAAATGCCCTCAAAAGTCTTCAAATTCCTTCACTATATCTACCTAACTTCCATACCTTCAAAGCAGCAAAGCTTTTCCAGTCGGAACCGCCGAACAGTTCATCCAAACATAGTCGTTGCAAACCCTAGCATTTCGAAGCTGTCAACCATTCCACTCGGAACCACCAACGCATTGGCAAACCTTCTGTTGCCCTCTCGAAATTTCTAAACACCCCTCGCTCGGAATTTCTGAAGTGGTTACAGAGAGTGTGCCACTGCCACAATAGTTGCCTCGGAGCCCTCTGAACGCTATCTGTTCGATCGGACCAAGTGATCTGAAAGTTGCCACCTTTTGTATTGGTCGGAGCCTCTGAATGCTAGCTTCTGCATGCGTCACAACGCCGCCGCCTTGGCGGTTGCAGCTGGGGAGGAACGAACGAACGGATAAGCAGCAAACCGACCCGCCGCTGACGTTGTGGATAAGCAGCAACCGACGGAGCGCCGAGTCATGCGCAGGCAGCGTGGGCATTCTTCGCCGTCTCCCACTCTTTTGTTTTGCTTGGGTAATTAACCGGGAAGTTGCTCGGAAATAAGGTCCTCCTCGTGGATCATCATCCCATGGTGGATTCAACAAAGTAATTCACCCACAGCTGGCCTAAGCAACCAACCTATCTTATGCCGTGAAATATAGTACCAATGCTACACCCGAAAATGCTAAATGGAGGCCGAGCTCCATGGAGCCCTTTATTTTGAAAAATTTAAAAATCTCATTTAAAAGTTTCAAAAAAACCTAAAAAAAATCACACATGTTCATACAGATGTACAGTACATGTGTGTAAAAATTGAAGATGATATACATTATGGTGAGAGCTACACAAAAAGGTGAAAATCGTGATTTTGAAATGATGAACAGTATGTGCACTGTTCGCTATAAAAAATGCACGAATTTGTCCTTTTTGTTTAGCTCTCATCATAATGCATATCATCTTCAATTTTTATACATATGTACTATACATCCGTATGAACATGTGTGAATTTTTTATATTTTTTAAAAAACTTTAAAATGAGATTTTTAAAATTTTCAAAATAAAGGGCTCCATGGAGCTCGGCTTCCAAAATGCCCTGCTACACCTAGGTAAAATTCCATATGGGTCTAACTTACGGAATGACATGGAGCCGGCCTCCAATGAAATTACCGGGCGGTCAGTTTAGATTAAAGGGGTTGGGTTAGTTTGAAATACTGTATATACTTGGCTGACCCCTCCGTATGCTTGGCGAGGTGAACTAAACACTTTCGACCAAGGTAGCAGCTTTAGGCCCTGTTCGGTATCGCTCCGCTCCACAACTCCGCTTCCTGGCGGAGCTGCAGTTTCCTTGCTCCATTCCGAGAGTTGGTGGATTACCGAACAGGGTCTTAGTTGAAGTTTTTTCTTCTTCCAATCAAGCTGCTTGCTTTCTGAGGTGTTGACGCGATAATGTCCTGAGTTTCTCTTTCCGACCACACGTCGCTTTCTACAGGGCGGCAATGACAGTATCTTTATCCTAAACTACAAACAAGGATGAGATTAAAGCAGGTCAGTCAGGCAGAGGTCGGTCTCGATCGGTACGTACGTCTCCGGCCGCGAGGTTACTTAACTGGCAGCGTACAGCTTGAATCAAGTGGCGATGATGACGTGCGATGTGCTCGCGTGATCGGGTCGATAAACGGACTGACTGACGGGGATTACTTACTTATCCTGTGCTCCCTGACAGGGACACCGATCGAGTCACATGCATGCATGAATCACTGCTGAAGGCGACGTGCACTTGAACATTTATCGGGAAAGACTTGACTCATTTTCCGGCGACAATGATATGTAATATAAGGATGGATGATCATGCATGATCTGGACGAATTTTTGCGAGGTCGATCTCACCATGTAACATTGAGTACTAGCGTGTACAGAAAACGTTCATGATAATTGCAGGAAGAATTTGTAAGCATCTGTCTCTGTGTCTCATTGAACAGAGATCGAGAAACATCAATCGTAGTACATTATATACATACATCCTGCCTGCAGCAGTACATTATTATTTTACTCACGACATTTTTGGTTGCAAGTGTTGCTAGAGGACTGGTGTTTTTTTTTTCTTTTTCTTTCATCAGTCCATCTCCACAGAGTTAAATCAATCCAGGACGGCGTGGTCGCGGGCTAGAACGAACAGAGGCTCCCATTATTATATACACAGCTGCGCATGCATGGCTTGGCGCCGGCCGGTGAGTCGAGCTGTTCCTCGGATGGCGGCCACGTACGTGCGTGTGCCTAGGCTATGGCTTGGTGTGGCGGGTGGAGTCGGGCGGGGCGGAGGCGAGGCGGGACGCGATGGCGGAGTGGTACATGACGTCGTGGAAGCTCTCCGTCTCCATCATCCGCAGCCGCAGCTGCCGCGCCTTCTCCTCCGTCAGCACCCCGAACCGCCTCTTCCCCGCAGCACCAGCAGCCCGGTCGCGGTCCTCCTCCGGCGCCGGCTGGGCATCGATGTAGTCGGGCAGGCCCGACCACCCCAGGAGCGGCGCCCACCACTTCCCGCCCCCGCTCCCGCTCCCGTCTGCGCCACGGAACCTCGCCTCGCCGGCCGCGGCGGCGCACGAGCATAGCCGGCCCGCCGGCGCCGCGGGGCGGACGGAGAACGTACCGGCGATTCCTGACGCGGCTGCCATTAGCGAGAGGAATGGAATGAATCGCAGGGTGGGTTGGTTTAATTCGCGGGCTGGCTTCGCACGTCCGTTGCTAAAGGTGGTGGGATTATAAAAGGGAGGGGAAACGTGTGGATAAGCCAGGCCCGTCCTCCACCGTCGTCGGGCTCGTTCAGTTGAGAGCTGACGGCACGGCAACGGCCGCTCTCACCCTCCGTTTCATCTTCGTAAAAATACCCAAACATTCAAGTAAAATCCACATATCATCATCATTATGAACAAAGGCACCACCCATGGGCTACAGACAAGAAACATTCAATGATAAATAGTTCCAACTTACATCCAACATTCAATAATCAGGTTTTGCCTAACTCAAGAACCAAGAATTACATCTCTCAGACAGACATATAATGGTTATTGTGTGTAATAAGTAAAAGATTACAGGCACAACACGGCCTACAACAGCTGAGCTTCTCTTCTCTTTTCCTTCTTTTATACACAAACAAGATGGCATGGCACGGTGGCAAAGCAGCAGCATTCAAGAAAGAAGAAAATGGTTTCTTCATAGGCTGGCCTGGCCTGCTGCTGCTGGAGTCTAGGGCTGCGCCATCGCTAGTTTGCCGAGAGGAAATGCACGCGGGCGAGCGGATACTCCTTCCCAGAAACCCAGACGCCGGTCTGCGACCACTGCACGTCCTCCCACTCCAGATTGTCCTGCAGCACCTGCGTTGCCACAGGAAACAGACAACAACGTCGAATGATGCCGCCTATGCCCAATGGAGGAAAAAGGAAAGAATGATATGGACTTTGCTGTAGCGGGAAATTACCTCAACTTGTTCAGCTGGCAGTGGGATACCAATAGATCTCATGGCAACCTCAGGCATGGCCTTCTTACACCGTGACCATCGGAACACGTCCCGGAGTTCATGTTCCGTGGCGCCCCTGTCCCCGTTTTGCAAATGGTGGTGGCTATTGTTCTGATGTTTTTCTGGTTCCAAATCAGATGCATTGGAATTTGATCCAATGGAGCGAGGCTTTTCCCCACTGAAGCACAGCTCATACCTGTGAGAACTTAAGGCCAACAAGACAAGAATTGAAAGACAGTGAGTAACATGCAAGTGAAATCAGTCAAATCACAATTTCCACAAGAACACCAACAAACATAAAACATAGTGCCAGAACAATAAGTCAGTCGTTTATACCTATTGAAATGTGTTTCCAAGTATATGACTTCACCCTTTTTCAGCCTCGCAGAAGTATAGAGAGACTTCTTCAATCCCTTGTCCGCCACAATGCTTATACTATATTTTAACCTGAAGGAAGAAAAGACAAAAAAGGGCTTACTAAGAGCAACCTTAGCTCAAACAGAACAAGGCAGCAGCTTCTACAAGCAGAACTGCAGAAGACATGAGCGCTCAAAAACACAAGAACTGCTATGACACTGAAATGGCAATAAGGTACTTTGATGAACTGAAAATGAAGGGTTCAGGAGGTAAGTCGGGAAAGTACCATGGCTCGTTGCACAGATTGTACTGTATTGTGACTTCTCGAACAAACCTTTGTTGACGTAATGCATTCTGCATGAAACATATTGATAAAACCTTAGTAGAGAATAGAAACGAAGGTCACTGGTTACAAGAAGAAAATTAAAAATACTGAAGTAGAACTTCTATGCATTCAAGTTGAAATTTTTGTTGAGAGAGAGGAACAAAGAATACGAGGAAATTACAGAAGCTGCTGCTCTTGTTGTCATTGTACGCTCCACTGCAACTGGAGCTAGTGTAGGCTCCACGGCTGACGTATGGCTAAGGCGAGGCTCGAGATCAATGGCACCACCACCTTTCTGCAAAGCGTATAGCATGATAAGCAACCAATCTTCAAACAGTGATAAATCAAAGAATTTCACAAGTTTGTAGCATCAACAGAATAAATAAAAGGCAAATATTATAATATTCTGTACGATTTTACAGTCTTAATACCTTAACAATGCAGCAGCGTTCTATGCAGAAGCTACAACCAATACCAGCACCCCAAGCACGTGAACGGACATTGTTCCTTAGTGTTGAAGTATAGCCTGGGAGAGTACTGATTCAACAATCTGACATTTTAAGCACGTCCAACTGAATTGACACGAAATTAGTTTAGGCTTACTGTCTTGTGGTGGTAGCACACGAACAGTTGCACGCAGTTCTTGAATGGCAGATGGTGGAGGTGATGATGTAGGGGAGCAGTAGCCAGTATGCATTAACACTAAAAGAAACGCTCATTAGAACACTGGCTTTCTGAGCTACTTTAGAAGATTGAAAAAAGAAAAAAACAATGAAGCACCTACCAGCCACAAGGTCTGAATCATTTGTATAAACATCTGTTCCCCAAAGCTGAGCGCCTTTTACCTACAAAACAGTGGTTTTTAGTTTTTAACAAGTGGATAAAATAGCTAATGGAGGAAGTTCGCTACAATTTTTAAACAACAGTAAAAAAGGAGCGATGCAATCTTCAGCCTATGTGATGTTAAAAAGTGTAAGATAAACAGTTTGTTCGTCCATGCCTCAGAAAAACATAGTGCAATTACAATTGAATAAACTCCTATAGCATTTCAAATGGAAGGCAAGACAGTAATGCACTTTCAAATGTTCACCATTTATTGTTTTCCTTATGCTACTTGAGGAAAAAGAAAAATAATCCAGCAACACAGGCATGGCGATTGATTACGTGACTAAAAGTCTAATACAGAAATCACCTACGAAATCAGTACACTTACTTGCCGATTCGTGGAAGTAACAAACTCCGCAGGTATCCGAATTTCAAGAGTAGGACCATTTTGTTGATTCTCAGCATTTTTAGCATCTGGGGTAGCTTCAAACTCTTTCCATGATTTCAGAAGCTCTTGCATGCATTCACCAGCTTTATATACAATTGCAGATACCTCAGATTTACCTGCACCAGTGAGGATATTATAAGATAACAAATACAAAGCTGGCGATAATGGACCATGGCAAAATAATCATTTTATGCGGCTTGAAACTGGATCTCATCAATAATTTATATGTAAAAGGGATTTCAAATGAAAGGATCATCATAACTAATCCTTTTTTGCTCCAACTGGATTTGGCCAAATGATAGAAAAAAACAAAAACATGCATGTGCACATATATGATGGATCACCCCAAATGTGAAGGGATTTTGAACATTGAAGTGGGATGTCAGAGCACTAAATCCCACAGTATGAAAATGTGCAGTAAAATCTCAATGTGAACTAAAACCTTATGAGAAGGAAATGTAAAATTATCTAGATGCTAAGCTGTTCATGACTCCAGTTCCGAAAAAAGCACCACTATCCATTATTCCATTTTATTCAGCTAGGAATGAAGATAATCGACTGACCTTGAGACCTGCAAGAAGAAATAAAAGAACGTGAGATGTTTCAATGGGGTTATCACTTACAAAAAAATGTATTGCCTAGTAAACAGACGTCAGAAGGCAAACGTCTTCCATTCTCAGTGAGAGAAGTGCAAATTTCCAGAAATGGACTGTGATTCGTGATAGCTATGCTCATACACACTATTATGCTATTTGAATCAAGTACAAGAAACATGGTAAGATGCAGTGTTAAGCTTACCCTTCACCATCACGCATTTTGGACCGGAACCGAGGTTCCCGTTGAGATGCTTGACTACCTCCCTTTGGACGTGCCATCCTCCTGCGCTGTATACTTCCAAAAGTATCCTTATCTTTCTCTGTATCTCCTTCAGGACCAGTATCATCAGATTCTTTGTCATTGTATTTACTCCTTTGGTCATGCCTGTCTCCTGTATCCACATCCTTCTCTCTTTTCTTGTCCTTAAGATCCCTATCATGAGATTTCCATGTGTCATCTTTAAGTGTCTTCATTTCAGCAGCTGTACTCTCATGTTCAGCAGGTTTAACAGCTCCATCACAAGCTGTTTTTTCCAATATTGTGTTCTCCTTGTCAACTGCTACGAATGAATCCTTCTTGGCAGAATCCTTCTCACGGTCATTGTTTTCCTTGTCCTTCTGGGAATCTTTTCTTTCCCTGTCCCATTTTTCAGCATCCCGATCATCCCTTTGAATTTCTCTTGGTTCAACACTACCACCTGCAAGCTGAATACCAATTCTGCGATCATTTCTATCAGTGTCTCTTGCACCGAAATCCCTATATTTTTCATCTTTCTTTCTCCTGTCCTTGTCTCTGAACTTATCTTCACTTTTAGGTTCTATTTTATTCTCACCAGTAGATTCATGTGCATCCTTGGAGTTGCGCTCTTCCACAGAAGTTTGAACCTTGAGAGTTTCATCAGTGCCTTGCATACCAGGACGGAGCAAACGCCATCCTGCACTATCATCTGGCTGATCAACATATCTTTTACCCCTATGGTCTTTATTATCTTTCCAGGCTATGCTTGAAGTTCCAGTAGGATGGCTATCCTTATCCGATTTGACAACATCGCCTGTGAAATCACCATGCACCCTCCGGTCAACTCTTATTTCATTGTCATCTGCTCTGTTGTTTGTCTTTACATCAGTCTCAGCTTTATTGCCTTGAAATTCAATCCTGCTATCACTATGGACATCCCGAGCATCAGCTTTTGCCTCCCGGTCGTCAACCTTGGTGTCCCGTGCATCTTTGTTTTGTTTTGATTCTAATCTGCTGTCAGATGAGGTCGGGTGGTCAACAAAGTTGGAGGAGCCAATAGGCATCCGATGTGTCAGAGGTGGCCTCTTATCATCACGTGACTCGACACGTGGTACTTTGGCAAATCTTCCATCATGTTCAAAAGGACCATGGAAATCACTGCCGCCTGGTTGAATGAGTTTCCCAGAAGGGCTCGAGTACAAGCTGCTATCGTCCAAAGGCCGTTTCGCTGGTGTAGAGTGGCTACCCTCCTCATGCGATCTTTTTGGAGCACCGCTCATTTTACCTCAAATCAAGAAATCCTTCAATGTGACCCAAGAATAACGCAGATACAAAAGGAAGATCTTGAAGTCTTCGACACAAGGCACTGCCAAAAAATATTAGATTGATCAGAACATGTTAGTTCTTTGTTTTAAAAGCTAGACGGTACAATAAAAAAATCGGATGCTTCAGGTTGCATGGTTTACAATAAGCTTGTGGTACAGCAAGTATTTAATGTAATGAAGATGTGCTATGATGGTCTTCACCAAAATGTTCATGTCCAAAAAGATCAGATCATTTCTAGAGACCAAAAAAGGGAACTCTTCCAGATATGTAAACACTTGATGAATATACAGCAAGCTACATGTACCAATAACAATCCAGAGAATCAATAAATGAATTACAGAATATACAGTATATTATACAAAGCAAGTGATCAAAATTTCAAAGAATAGCGTCAATCTAGGGAACGTGTTGGAAGCATGGGATTGTATAAGCAGGAAGATATTTGTAACAAACTTGTGAACTAAATTGTGGCGATCATGCAGTTTAGTCATTGTAAAACTAGGACCCAGTATTTGTTTATTCGGGAGTACTCCCTCCGTCCTAAAACATAAGATGTTATTACAACCAATGTACTCATATGTTGGTTGTAATAACATCTTATATTATGGGACGGAGGAAGTACTTAAAACACCGTAAATATATATTTACATATACACTGTATGTTCTGTTACGGAAAAGGTTCCAGTATGGTGTATAAGATCTTTTACAGACAGCATTAGCTGTTTAAGCCATCAGCCCAACCAAGGCTCGAAACACAAGTTCTGCGTTCCTACTACCCCAAGCTCCCAGCGCTAATTGCCATAGGACACCTCGACGGGCCACAAGATAGCAGATATCACACTTAGGTAACCATGATATACCAACTGACCTGCTGTATTGCATAAGAAAAAGGAAGAAGCTTGTAATATTTAATTCAAGTACATTGTTTTTATGATGCTAGGTAAGTAGAGTGCGCCTTCAACAAGTTTGCAATTTTATTTTCTAATTTCGTCTCAACTTGTGGCCTCCAACGACTTTTACTTGATTGCATCGCCAGCACCTAAATACTACTAGGGCAAATTTCAGCTAGAATGAGCAGGAACAAGGCGGAGCCAGAGCCAGAAACAGAAGCAACATCCTCTTTCCTCAAGGAACAGGGCAGCAGACAGAAGACAGAATGGAATTCATAAGCGTGATCTAAAGCGAGATGAGACGACGTTGAATCCCGCAAATTGACTCTATCAACCTAGAGCAAGGGCGAATGCACCAAAACTCATTTCATTTGGGGTTCACACAACCCACCAAGATCAAATCCATCAACCTAGCGCGCGCTCACAAACCAAGCAGAACTGTAAGCATGGCGGACCTAATTGAACCCGCAATTATCAGCTTCAGTCAAAATGACAAGGAAGAGGGTGGAATGAGCACCAGGGTGGACACAGCATCTTCTTTCCATTTTTCTCATGGAACAGGACAGCGGCCAGAACGGAATGGAATTCATATGGGAGATAAGAAGTAGCTGGAAAAAAAACTTAATCCAGATTGCTCACAGTAAATAAAGGGCAAAAAAAAAATCCAGATTGCTCAAGCCAGCTAGGGTTCCTGAGCAACAAACTAGCAGCCGCGGATCTGGAAGGTGCACACCCACAATTTGCGAAGGTTAGTTTGTTATTAAATCATCATGAGATGACTAAAATGATCAACATCCAAAACCGGGATTAAGATTGCGGACAGGGTGGAGACAGCAGGGAAAAAATGAGGTTCATAAAGGGAATGGCGACGCGAGCAGGGTTTGGGCGGGTGGGGAGTGAGGCGTCAGCAGTGAGTAGAGTGCGTTATTTAAATCAAAGTACATTATTTTTATGATGCTATGTAAGTAGAGTGCACCTTCAACAAGATATTGTGTGACTTTATGTCTAATTTCGTCTCAACTTGTGGCCTCCAGCGACTTTTACTTGATTGCTTTGCTTGCACCTAAATACTAGGGCAAATTTCAGCTCGAATGACCAGGAACATGGCGGAACCAGATTAATACGGGAAGACATTGAATCCCTCAAAAATTGACTCTATCAACCAAGGGCAGGGACTTCCCACACAAAAAAAAACTAGGGCAGGGGCTTCCCACAAAAAAAAAAACCTACGGCAGGGGCTTCCCACAAAAAAACTAGGGCAGGGGCGAATGCACCAAAAGTCCTTTCATTTGGGTTAGAAGAAACAACCCCCGAGATCAAATCCATCAACCTAGCGTGCGCTCACTAAGCCAAGAACTGTAAGCAGGGCAGACCTAATTGAACCCACAATTATCAGCTTCGGACAAAATGAACAGGAACAGGGCGGAATTAGCGGCGGGGCGGACACAGCATCCTCTTTCCATTTTTCCCACGGAACAGGACAGCGACAAGAACGGAGTGAATTCATCTGCAAGATTAGAAGTTGCTGGAAAAACGTAACCTAATTCGGATTGCTCACGGTAAATAACAGGGCAAAAAAAGGACGGCAAGATTGCTCGAGCAAGCTAGGGTTCCTCACCAGGAAACTAGCAGGGGTGGATCTGGACGTAGCACACACATAATTTGCGAAGGTCAGTTTGCGATTAAATCATCACTGGATGAGATGATTTAACCTAGGGCAGTGTTTGGGCGGGTGGGGAGTGAGGCGTCGGCAGTGAGCAGAGTGCATTATTTAATTCAAAGTACATTATTTTTATGATGCTAGGTAAATAGAGCGCACCTTCAACAAGATATTGTGCAATTTGATGTCTAATTTCGTCTCAACTTGTGGCCTCCAGCGACTTTTACTTGATTGCTTTACCGGCACCTAAATAGTAGGGCAGATTTCAGCTGGAATGAACAGGAACATGGCGGAACCAGATTCATACGGGAAGACATTGAATCCCTCGAAAATTGACTCTATCACCCTAGGGCAGGGACTTCCCACACAAAAAAAAAACTAGGGCAAGGGCTTCCCACAAAAAAACCTAGGGCAGGGGCTTCCCACAAAAAAACTAGGGCAGGGGCGAATGCACCAAAAGTCCTTTCATTTGGGTTAGAAGAAACAACCCCCGAGATCAAATCCATCAACCTAGGGTGCGCTCACAAAACCAAGAACTGTAAGCAGGGCGGGCCTAATTGAACCCACAATTATCAGCTTCGGACCAAATGACCAGGAACAGGGCGGAATTAGCGGCGGGGCGGACAAAGCATCTTGTTTCCATTTTTCTCACGGAACAGGGCAGCGACAAGAACGGAATGGAATTCATCTGCGAGATTAGAAGTTGGTGGGAAAAAAAAAACCTAATCCGGATTGCTCACGGTAAATAGCAGGGCAAAAAGGACGGCAAGATTGCTCGAGCAAGCTAGGGTTCCTCACCAGGAAACTAGCAGGGGCGGATCTGGACGCTGCACACACAGAATTTGCGAAGGTTAGTTTGCGATTAAAATCATCACTGGACGAGATGACTGAAATGTTCGTACCTTCGAAACCGATGTCTAAGATTGCGGAACGGGGAGGAGACGGCGGGGAGGAAATGGGGTAGAAAGGGTTTGGCCGGGCGATTAGCGAGGCGTCGGCGGTGACGCTAAGGTCAACTTGCAGGGATGGGAGGTGGAGACGGAGGAGGGGGAGCCGCACCGGCAGATCCGCCGGTGCAGGGGGGCGCCTTCGACCAGCCGCCGCCGAATTGCCTGCGGCCGCCGCAAGAGAGAGGGAGGGGTGAGACGAGAGAGCAGCTGTGCGCGATAGTGTTTGGGCCTTTTTGAAGGGGAGGGATGAGCGAGCGAGCGAGGAAGGAAAAACGCTTCGGGAGGGTGAGGTCAGGGTCAGCCGCCCACACCGAGCGGCTGCTTTGCCCTAGTCCGCTCGATTTGCCTAGGTCCATTTTCATTTTCATTTTTGTTAAATTAAAAAAAATACTATAAGAACTTACTACCATATGAATGAGAGAAAAGATTGGTTTGCAAATTACAAGCTGAGGAAAACTTGACCAGGGAGTTTCCCTCAGAAGCCACTCGAATTTGTCAAAGCATCTCAACCAATCCATTTGAAGGTGTTGATGAAAATGGCATTGAGGTTAATCCTACTACAAATTACAAATGGGGGTGTGTGAGAAGAAATGAGTGTGTGGTGCTCTATGTTTGAGCCCTATGGTTTATGTTTGGATTTTGGATTTTATTTTCTAATTTGAATTTGGACACTATGGATTCAAAATGATGTTGAATCGTTTAGAGTAGAAACATAATGTTTTCGAATTATGGTGCTGTACTAAATCACACTATGTTTATATGTACAAGTATAGCGAAAAACACACTACGGGCCATGGTGCCCGGTGCGGACAATATCTGCACCACACAATCCGCTGAGATTCGTCCAATAACCGCACTACTATTCACGTCTAAGTGTAGATAGAAATGAATAAGCGGTCGCCCCGTATAACACAGTACAATAAATGGTCTGGTCCAACCATATCGACTAATCAGAGATATGCTTTCATTTTTGGGACCACTAGGCATCAGACTACTGATGATTCACTTCCCATCAGACCACTCCACGGCCGTCGGATCAGATGCACCCTGGTCGTCCGATCAGCTAGTAAAACCACGCGCATGAATTCTGGATTGGAGCGTTAATGCTTCCTAATAATTGTCTGCTTCCTAGTAACAGCTGCGTCCATTGAACGTGCATGCATCACGTGGTAGACTATTAATACTTGCCGCTAGTTGAAAATTGCTCCCCATAAATCACGCTGAATATGCTTTATTATCAGATTTTTTTGGTAAGTTGTGATTTGCTTCCACCAAACAAATATACGAAAATAACTTTTATTGAAGATGCATTTTTGTGCAGCCCAACATGCGTAGGTGGCATGGAAGCATTACTTTATATCGATAGAAGCATTCTTTTATAGTGTGATGGAAACATATTTTTGATTGTATAATAGAAATATTTTTTGTATCGATGGAAGCATTATTTCTGTGCTATGGTAGCATTTCGATGATGTGAAAATTATTTTGGTATAGCAGAAACAGTATCCTCGTTTGATGGAAATATTTACTTTTCCCAAACTAAATTGTGTGGAAGCAAAACAAGAATATAAACCGGCACAAAGTTATTTGATATACAGGCAAAACATGAACTTTTTCTTTGTGGTATGGTAAGAACAGGTTGTTCAACACAAGCATTTGCTGCAGTCTATCTTTTTAAGAGCTTTGGAAACAAGATTTCGGTGCAAAGGAAACAATTTTTTTCGTATATATAACAGAAATATTTTCTTGGCAAAGAATTCATGTGGAAGCATAGTAAGTTTAGTAAGAATGACCGAGTATTGAAACAAATTAATCCGGTATAACAAAAAATACTCCTTTTTTGCAAAAAAAAAAGTAGAATCATATTGCAACCAGAGTATTTTCAACTTTTCATAGCCATCATAGCAGCAGTCGCTCGACAATCAGTCATGGACAAGATCAGCTCACGCCATGAGCTCTCCGCAATGAACAGTACAACCGACAACTTAGAGTAGCTCGTAGAATACTCAAGATGATTGCCATTATGCAATAAAGAAGCACAGTTGGAATCGAGGAACAATGCCTTGACCTTCAACAACCGAGTGTGTGCCTTGCTAGTTTTCTTTAAAAATGATGACAGAACTTCGGGCACTGAGATGCTCGATGTCACAATGCACGTCATGCCCACCATCGATGACAATGAGATGCCAACCATCAGCAAAGCATGATCTTTCCGCTCTCCCCTGCAGAAATTTCGGAAGCATGAGAAGATTGATTTGGATACAAACATGACTACGAAGCATGGAAATGATGCAAGTTGAACACAATATAGAAGCACAAGTGTGAAGCACATGAAGCAAATTGTACGCAGTGGGAATCATAACTATGTTGCATATGAAGCAAATTTTGCACCGTGAAGAAGCACATGTATGATAAAAATGAATAATGGAAATTGGGGGCATCATATCCATGTAATCTCAACATAGTTTCTACGTAGTGGAAGCACATATTTTTTAAAATGGGGATACAAGAAATTTCTGCGGTCTTGCAAATTAAGACAACGAAGGGGTGGCACGCATCTTGTCCATAATATATGTGAAATTTACAAAGCATGATTTAGTCGTCGATTAGGTAAATACATGATGCCTACACACATGCAAGGCATGGAGACGAAGCAAAACTAAACACAAAGTAGAAGCACAGGTTAGATATGCATGAAGCAAACTGGACTCATTGTAGAAAAAGTGTTGACATGGTAAAAATTAAGCAAATCGTATGCACAAGTACTATGTGTATGAAGCAGGGAAAGCTGAAAGCATGGTATGGATGCAATCTCAACATACTTTCTATATGATGAGAGAGTCAGGACCAAGGTTGGATGAGGATGGTATGTAGGCGGATTCGTGCAACCGGCCTCGTGTGCTCGTTCATCTCCGAACAAAGGCAGCGACAAGGCGAAAAGGCGACAGAAATCCTCCCACCGATCTGTGACTCTCCTAACCCTCCTAGTAGGAAGAACAAAAATGTGTTGTGTCGATGCGATGTATCTTAATTGAAAGCACAGAAAATTAAAATGGAAATTAGCTAAGATAGCCAGTAACATGGAGATGCATGTTTCTGCCATCTACTCCCCCAAATTCATAGTAGAAGCATTAGTATACTCCGTACTTTGGAATTTCCGTGTGTAAGAAGCATTACTCTCATCATTACTCGTCTGAACTGGAAGCACACAATTTCGAAAACAGAATATGTCTAAGATTACCACAAACATACATATGCCAATCTGAGTGATCTAAACACCAAATCTTTAGTGATCTAATACATGGACAGAGCAATTTCATACGTGGTAACATTGCTATGCAACATCTGTCAGTCCTCGGCACACAATGAACATATGTACCAATAATACTCGACACAGCAAGATTAGAAACCTGATTGCATTGTTGAAATTAACAAATATCAAATCAAGAATAATTAAAACCTAGGATATATGATGATAGAACAGGGGGCGATTGATGCAATGTGATACCTTCGTTTCTAAGGAGGTACTTAGAAGAGGGGGAAAGGACGGGAGGCTACTATTGATTCTTCGGCCGGCCGACGAGTAGTACTCCAGTAGCTGATGTGCGGCCGAAGAATGTGACACTAGCCAGATCCATTGGTGCTGA
The DNA here is from genome assembly GCA_039707655.1 of Elymus sibiricus. Taxonomy (NCBI): domain Eukaryota; kingdom Viridiplantae; phylum Streptophyta; class Magnoliopsida; order Poales; family Poaceae; genus Elymus; species Elymus sibiricus. Next base: position 109,686,156 of record CM077668.1, on the reverse strand, counting down.
TGTTGAGGACGTAACTCCACTTAATTAGCTTATCGTAGTTTGCTATTGTTTTATGTTTAGTAGCAATGCGCTATGCAACCTGCCTGGGCCGATGAATGCTATGTTGATGAAGCAACGACACTCAATTAGGTTATCTTATTGTGTTATCATTTTATATTTACTGGTAATGCGCTCTCTAACGTGCTTTGCCTTAAATGTAAGTGTTGGCATGTATTGGTCAAACCTATTATGAAAGGCAAATGAGCATGGCAATGTTAAAGTGCTGATAAATATTCGTTAGTGTGTAATCTCGTACCCCTCACTATTAATGCAACATTTGGGGAGGGGGCATAATTTAAGTAAAACATTGCCTAAACACACAATGACGAGCGTTGGGCATAAAAGCACAAGATCCACAAACATTAAGTAAAACCGTCTGCCAACCCACCTTCTTATTTAACGAACAATCGCCTATCCACCTGCAACGCGAGCGAAGCGGACAATCAACACGGGGGCAGCAACATCCAGGGTTCGCCCGAACCGCTCACTGGGAGCAGCGTGAGCGAAGTGTTTTTCCTCCCCGTCAAGAGTTAAATTGGCAAGATTTGTTTTATTCATTTTAAAATGATTATTTACACTTGCATGTCTTCGTTGTCACGGTTGTTCTACCAAAACTTACAAGCAAGTACATTTGGAATATTTTATTTTGACTCTAAAAGTCTTGACTCTTACTCTTTTTGTTGCAACAAAAGAAGGAGGATAAGCATATGATAAGGGGGTGGGATGTACATGATAGGCAGGTCAACTATGTCGGGCTCGGATGATAATCTTGAGTGTAGAATATATGGGTAGACATTGCCCGCAGGAGATGTAACCTCATTGATTTTTACATTTGATGTCTCTACTGGGAATGTTAGGAATATATGTTCAACTGTAAGTTATCGCAGAAAACTCATTCTAGAATGTTTGTAAATAGTTTTTCTTGTAAGAGTAATTTTCATAAATTCTTCCAGTTTAAATTTCCAGTCCTTTGAGCAAGGTCAAGTTTATATTTGTTGATGCAAATGTTGCACATGTGTGACTATTAATGACCACTGAAAGTCGAGCCATGGTGAAACTTCGGTTTTGAATAAAATGACACATGATTAGGTTTTAGAAATAAAATTGTTTGGTTCTTCAAGAAAGAATTACTTTACACGTTTTGATAAAAAAAGAATTGATAAATGCAAGTGTGGCGTGAAGCCACTGAAGAAATAATCAAGGATAACTTAATTGTTTGGTTTGTCAAAAAATTATTAAGATATCATGGACAACCTACGGCAAGCCCATTGCACACTGTTTTAATAACCGCTTGGTATGAGTGGTTCAAAAAACAATAAAAAATAATCAAGCACACCATTTTAATATCTAAATAAGATAACATATATTTGTTTTATTATAATTAATTAATTGAGACATGTGTTGCACGTGCTTTCTTACTAATTGGCTTCAAATATAAGTGTTGACATGTATCATTCAAATCTATTTTGAACGGCAAATGGATATGGCAATATTAAAGTGCTGATAAAACATGAAGCCCCTACTAAATATGTTACAGCTTCCAGTTGTTTCCTTTCGTGCCATTCGATACGAATCCAACAGATATCCTTCTCGTACTGTTTATCTTCTTCATTCCTCACCTCCTCTTCTTTGTCCTAGACCCACCTCTCAAACCTAGGATGAAGAACTTGCTTCCCCCATTCCCACCCCGCGGTTGGTACGCATTACCGTGCGCCCCCGGCGATGCTTCCATACCTCGGCACGACTTTGTCATCGTCGCCCCTGCCCCTCCCCCCCCCCAAAAAAAAAAACCGTTAACCTCCCACTCGCTTATGCATGCGATGCCATGGGGGGCCACATCGTCGCGGACTGCAGCTCGCTCCTGGTGAAGCCTCGCCATGGATGTCGCGGCGTCCCCATCTCGGCCTTGAGCACTAGGCGAGATTAACCGACGCAAATGAATTTTTTGGTTGCTTGTGAACTAGCAAATGCGATAAAGTATTCGCGATGTGTAATCACATATTCATTGTTGTTGATGCAACATTCAGAGGGGCATAAATCAGATGTGCTAAATGAAGCATTGCATGTACACACAATAACAAGCAACAGACATAAACATAGGAGACACACACATCAAGCAAAACATTTAAAGCTCGTCTCCCTAGCCCCGCCTGCTTATATAAACAAACAATCATCTACGGGTCGGATCCAGTAGGGGTGCTATGGGTGTCGTGGCACCCCTCTAAAAGAGCAAAATAAGTTATAGTATATACGTAACACTAATTGTCTAACAACTTAATGCTATCTTAGGATTGTCTATCAGATTTGTAATGATAATTAGACTATTTATCATGTAATTTTTACACTATTTGAATCGTTTTATTGATGTTATATTGTCTAGATGATATTTCACCTACCTCTTGGGGGAGGTTGGTTGTATCTAGCACCATTTAAGAACTGGGCTCAGTGTACTGCATATTGCAGTGTGGTATTGGATGATTTACCGAAATTGTCTCATTGCTTTAATGTGGATCTAACAGTATGCATACACAGACCAGATTTCTAGTTTGTCGCTCGATCTAAAAAATCTAAGTCTCAAGTATAGAGAGAAATAGAGGAAAATAAATTATTGGGGATGAGCTATCATGGACTACAAAAACATCTCCACAATAATCATAAATGATATTGGGATGGGATATGGCCACTATAGGAGATGCTCTAAGGGTAACTCTAACGGATCCCCTATAATTTAGAGGAGGATACGGTCGAGTATTCTTTAGAGGAAATAATTTAGTCCTCTAAAAAAGTGTTGTTTCTAACCAATCCCCTAATTTTAACGGAGTATTTTTTAGCCAAACATAATAATTAAGGTTCACAAAATTCATAAATATTACAAATTCATAGTTCACAAACAAATACAAGGACGGGTTCAAATGAAGTAAAAAAGCATGATAAAAGCAAAACTACGAAGTGCTATGGAGATGACACTAATGCTCAACAAGATCATCTTGGAGCTGATTATGAACTTCTCGGTTCTCAATCCTGTGATGAGTTGCTAGGAATCTTTGTATCATATTTGCATCGTGCTCTGGCTCAACAGGATCCCAATTGCAGATGTACTAAAAGTTCTCAGGCATACCTCTCTCATCTTCAATGATCAAGATGATGCAACATGTCATAATTTTCCATAGGACCTTGGGTGACGGTGTCCTGAACTAGGGGGTCCCGGCCTAGACGGTCTAGTCCATGGGCCGGACTCATGGCCTGTTGAAGAATAAGGACTCCGGAAGCCTTTGACCTGTGGTACAAGCACATCGAGCCGCCCCGAGGACTTGGCGTGTACTCCAAGTATGTTCGTTAGATTCGGCATGTAACCCCTAGATGGCAACCGGCCATGTGTAACCCTAGATACCCCTGGTGCCTATATAAACCAGAGGGTTTAGCCCGTAGAGACATATACATTCATCATCACCCCTAGGGTTTAGACCACAACTTACGATCTCGAGGTAGATCAACTCTGTACTTTGATACACCCATAATATAAGCAGGAGAAGGACATAGGGTTTTACCTCCTTAAAGAGGACCTGAACCTGGGTAAAACATCGTGTCTCTTGTCTCTTGTTACCCATCGATCCGATCTCACAGCTCGGGCCCCCCCCCTACCCGAGATCTGCCGGTTTTGACACCGACATTGGGGTTCCAATACTCGGCAGGGCCATGAATAATGGCAAAAGCGCTTCTGAAGCACACCGAAAGCTTTCTCCACATCCTTTCTTGTCGAGTCTTGACGCGTTGTGAAGTGAGATCTCTTGTTACCTTTAGGACGTGGGATTGTCTTGACAAATGTGGCTGATACGTCTCCAACGTATCTATAATTTTTGATTGTTCCATGCTATTATAGTATCAATCTTGGATGTTTTTATATGCAATTATATCTCATTTTTTGGGACTAACCTATTAACCTAGTGCCCAACGCCAGTTGCTGTTTTCTGCTTGTTTTTGGTTTTTCAGGAAATCAGTACCAAACAAAGTCCAAATGCCACGAAACTTTTTGGAGATTTTTTTGGACAAAAGAGACCCTGGAGACATGGAGAGGAGGCCAGAAGGTTCACGAGGCCTGCACAAGGCAACAGGGCGCGGCCCCAGGGGGCGCGCCCTGATGCCTTGTGGGCCCCTCGTGGCTCCGTTTGACCTAATTCCACTTCTATAAATTCTCAAATATTCGGAAACCAACAGAGAGTCACCCCGAAGAACTTTTACGCTGCCGCAAGCCTCTGTTCTTCCATGATCCCATATGGAGGCCTTTTCCGGTACTCTGACGGAGGGGGAATCGATCACGGAGGGCTTCTACATCAACCTTGCTGCCCTTCCGATGATGTGTGAGTAGTTTACCACAGACCTATGGGTCCATAGCTAGTAGCTAGATGGCTTCTTCTCTCACTTTGATCTTCAATACCATGTTCTCCTCGATGTTCTTGGAGTTCTATCCGATGTAATCTTCTTTTGTGGTGTGTTTGTTGGGATCCGATGAATTGTGAGTTTATGATCAGATTATTCATGAGAAATATTTGAGTCTTCTCTGAACTCTTTTATGCATGATTGTTATAGCTTTGTATTTCTCTCCGATCTATCGATTTGGTTTGGCCAACTAGATTGGTTTATCTTGCAATGGGAGAGGTGCTTTGTGATGGGTTCAATCTTTCGGTGCTCAATCCCAGTGACAGAAAGGGACATGACACGTATTTGTATTGTTGCCATTAAGGATAAAACGATGGGGTTTAATCATATTGCTTGAGTTTACTTTGTCTACATCATGTCATCTTGCTTAAGGTGTTACTCTGTTTCACACTTAATACCCTAGATGCATGCTGGATAGCGGTCGATGGGTGGAGTAATAGTAGTAGATGCAGGTAGGAGTCGGTCTACTTGTCTCGGACGTGATGCCTATATACATGATCATTGCCATGAATCCGTCATAATTATTTGCTTTTCTATCAATTGCCCAACAGTAATTTGTTTACCCACCATATGTTCTGCGCTCGAGAGAGAAGCCTCTAGTGAAAACTATGGCCCCCGGGTCTATCTTTATCATATATTAAAATCCAAAAATACTTTGCTGCAATTTATTTAATTTTATTTTATTTAGTATTTTACTTTATCTATCTATCACTATCAGAATTAATCCTTGCAAATAACCGCTAAGAGGATTGACAACCCTCTTATTTGCGTTGGGTGCAAGTGTTTGCTTTTGTGTGTGTAGGTGCTGCTAAAGGATTTTGACTGGTTCTCCTACTGGATTGATAACATTGGTTCTTAACTAAGGGAAATACTTATCTCTACTTTACTGCATCATCCCCTCCTCTTCGGGGAAATACCAACGCAGTCTACAAGTAGCAGGAAGAATTTCTGGCGCCGTTGCCGGGGAGACATCACCAAAATTATCAAGTACCTTCACACAAACTATCATTCACTTGCATTTATTTTATTTGCCTTTCTATTTGCATTCGCCTCTCGTTTTCATCTCCCCCACTTCTAAAACAATTTTACAAAAACACAAAAATATTTTTGTTTGCTTGTTTGATTGCTTCACCACTATGGCTAGTTCTTCGCTTGTTACTATTACTCCTGAAAATGAAGTGCTCAATTTTAAACAAAGGGGAGGAGAAAATTTAAAAGATGCTTGGTATAGGATTTGCGATGCTCAAAATAGATCAACTCGTAAGCAATCCACCACCATTCTTCTTCGCAATTTTTATGTGGGAATCACTACTTGGTATAAATTTGTGCTTGACACTATTACCGGAGGGAATTTCTTGATGTGTCCCTCTACGGATGCTTTCAATGCTATGAGGAATTTAGTGGGGTCACCACCTATCATTATTAATGAAACAACATTGACCTTGGAACATGTTATGCAAAGGTTAGAAACTATTGAAAATAAAATGCCTACTATCGAACATCTTGAGAATTTAGATAAAAAGGTCCATAATTATATTACTCAATTTGGTTCTAAGGTGGGAATTACATTAAAAACCTTAAAGGAAAAGGAACCGATAATTAATGAAAGGATAGAACAGAGTCCCGCTAGAATCGATAGGCTAGAAGAAATTATTAATAACTTGGGTTCCGCTTTTTCCTCTGTTAAAACTATTGATAGGACTCCTCCCAGTAAAAATTGCAAGTTTATGTATGTTCCTAAGACCAAGGGCGCCACTTCTAGCAAGGGGAATGAGGATCTTAAAATGATTAGTGTGCACCCCAATTTCATTAATATAATAAAGGAACCTATCTATAAAAGCAAAGTTTTTAATTTTGTGCCTAGGAGCGTAATGATAAGAAACCCCTATGATAAAACTCTTAGAAAGAGTAGGTGCGTAATTGAGGATTTGGAAACTAAGGATGATAATACTTGAAACTATGCATTATGCCTAGCTAGGAGCATAAAACAATAGCGCTTGTTGGGAGGCAACCCAATGAATAAAATAATTTTTTGTTTTACTTTCTATTTTTGTGTGTTTACACAATTATAGTCTCTTTTATGATTGTGTTTTTATCTTTTAATTAGTGTTTATGCCAAGTAATGCCTTTGGGATGATTTGGAAGATAGTATGATTGATGCTGTTGGAAAACAGAAACTTTTGCGCCCAGTGCCGGGATTTTGATTTTTTGCTGGAGCATGATAAAATTCTGAATTTTTTACACAGTATTGATATATGAATTGTCCACGTTTTCCTAATTTTTCAGAATTTTTGGAGTTAAAAAAGTATGACGTTAATTCAGATCTTTACAGACTGTTCTGTTTTAGACAGATTCTGTTTTTGTTGCATAGTTTGCTTATTTTGATGAATATATGGATTGTATCGGGTGGTATGAGTCATGGAGAAGTTGGAGTACAGTAGCATTATGCCAGTATTAAATATGAATCAATTACAATAGCACCTAAAGTTTAAGATTTATTTGTTATACTAACGGATCTCACGAGGTTTCTGTTGAGTTTTGTGTGCTGAAGTTTTCAAGTTTTGGGTGAGACTACGATGGATAAAGGAATAAGGAGCGGCAAGAGCCTAAGTTTGGGGATGCCCAAGGCACCCCAAGGTAATATTCAAGGAAGACTCAAGCATCTAAGCTTGGGGATGCCCCGGATGGCATCCCCTCTTTCGTCTACAATCTATCGGTAACTCACTTGGAGCTATATTTTTATTCATCACATGATATGTGTTTTACTTGAAGCGTCTTGTGATATAGTTTGTTTGCTTTTTAGTTTGTCACAATCATCTTTGCTGAACACACCTTTTTGAGAGGGACACACATTATTCGTGATTTGTTAGAATACTCTATGTGCTTCACTTATATATTTTGAGCTAGGCAGTTGCTCTAGTGCTTCACTTATATCTTTTAGAGCACGGCGGTGGTTATATTTTAAAGAAATAGTTGCACTCTCATGCTTCACTTATATATTTTTGAGAGTCTTATGAATAGAAATGGTAATATGCACGGGTTATGAATTTGGTCCTAATATGATAGGTATTCAAGAGCGATATAATAAAAACTTTCATGTAGATCACTGAATATGATAAGTTTGATTCCTTGCAATAGTTTTGCGATATTTAGATGGTAATATGTGGGAGGTGCTAGTAGATAATTGTGGTTTAGTAAGAATATTGGTGTTAAGGTTTGTGATTCCCGAAGCATGCACGTATGATCTGTCGTTATGCTAAGAAGTTGGAGCATGATTTATTCTTGATTGTCTACCTTATGAGTGGTGGTTGGGGACGAGCGATGGTCTTTTCCTACCAATCTATCCCCCTAGGGGCATGCGTAGTAGTACTTTGCTTCGAGGTCTAATAAACTTTCGCAATAAGTATGTGAGTTCTTTATGACTAATGTGAGTCCATGGATTATACGCACTCTCACATTTCCGCAATTTGCTAGCCTCTTCGGTACCGTACATTGCCCTTTCTCACATCGAGAGTTGGTGCAAACTTCGCCGGTGCATCCAAACCCTGTGATATGATACGCTCTATCACACATAGGCCTCTTTATATCTTCCTCAAAACAGCCACCATACCTACCTATCATGGCATTTCCATAGCCATTTCGAGATATATTGCCATGCAACTTCCACCGTTTTGTTTTTTTATGACACACATCATCATTGTCATATTGCTTTGCATGATCATATAGCTGACATAGTATTTGTAGCTCAGCCACCGTTCATCATTTTTTATACATGTTACGCTAGTATCATTGCACATCCTGGTACACCGCCAGAGGCATTCATATAGAGTCATATTTTTTGTTCTATTTTCGAGTTGTAATTTTCTTTTGAGTTGTAAGTAAGTAGAAGTATGATGATCATCATTATTCAGGGCGTGCATTCAGTTTTTTCGGTTTGATTCGGTTCGGTTTATACGGTTTTTATACTTCGGTTTATATGGTTTTGTACATAGATACGGTTCGGTTTCGGTAATAACCATTTAATTTCGGTTCGTTTTCGGTAATAACCAAAATAACCAAAGTTGACGCGAATTTTTGAATAACAAATAATTTTTTGGTCACATTTAATTTTCTCTTGAGAGTAGACGCGCGCGAGCATCATAGTGCTATGCCAGATACATGCAAATCCTAGTACGACAGTAGGAAATCCCGGATGAGCTCTTTTTTTTGAGACAAGGATGAGCTCTCGTGTCATGTGGAGATTTAGGATGAGTCATCACATCCCAAACAAAAAACTCTCATTTTTTTTATTTGAGACAAGGATGAGCACTGGTGGCTGGCGCGAGCATCATTTTGTTTGAGACCAGGATGTAGAAAATCACGTGTCATATATACGTACAACATTACTAAATTCTGTCATTCAGCACCGTCTGGGCTAAGAAATTTGAGGCCCAAATAGACTTATGGCTGGGCTGAACAATTTGAGGCCCAAACAAACAAGCACTGCATGCGGCAGCCACCAGCGCCAGGTGCCCAGGAGCAACGCAATTTAGTACCACATCGCTAACAGAGCAGCAGCGTGGTGCGCAGAGGGTTATAAAATGGAGGGGTCGATGGAGGTTCAACTCGTATCTTTGCACAACGAAGGTAGTTCGGTTATTTCGGTTCAACCGAAGGGTTTTCGGTTTATAACCGTAAAAACCGAATGTTCAATGGTTTCCAGATTTGGAAACTGAAACCATAACCTGAAAAAACCAAAATTTTGGTTTGGTTTATTTTTTCTGGTTCGGTTTTCAGTTTCCGGTTCGGTTTTGCACATCCTGAATCATTATTAGAGCATTGTCCCAGTGAGGAAAAAAGAGGCCAAAAAGAGCCCACGAAAAAAAGGGGAAAAAAGAAAAAAATGAGAGAAAAAGATAGAAGGGGTAGTGTTACTATCCTTTTCCATACTTGTGCTTCAAAGTAGTGATAACCCACAAGTATAGGGGATCGCAATAGTTTTCGCGGGTAGTATTTCACCCAGATTTATTGATTCGACACAAGGGGAGCCAAAGAATATTTGCGAGTATTAGTAGTTGAGTTGTCGTTTCAACCACACCTGGGGAACTAAATATCTGCAGCAAAGTGTTTAGTAGCACAGTAGTATGATAGTTTCAATAGCAATAGTAACAGTAGCAATAATAACAGAAGCAGTTTTATTGTGATTGTAACAGCAGCAGCAACGAAAGTAACTTAGCAAAGATCAACATGAGAAAAGTGTAGGCATTGGATCAGTGATGGATAATTATGTTGGATGACATTCATCATGTAACAGTCACAACCTAGAGCGATACACAATAGCTCCAATTCATCAATGTAATGTAGGCATGTATTCCGTATATAGTCATACGTGCTTATAGTAAGAACTTGCATGACATCTTTGTTGGAAATATGCCCTAGAGGGAATAATGAATTGGTTATTATCATATTTCCTTGTTCATGATAAATGTTTATTATTCATGCTAGAATTGTATTGACCGGAAACTTAAATACATGTGTGAATACATAAACTACACCGTGTCCCTAGTAAGCCTCTACTAGACTAGCTCGTTAATCAAAGATGGTTATGGTTTCTTGACCATAGACATGAGTTGTCATTTGATAACGGGACCACATCATTAGGAGAATGATGTGATGGACAAGACCCAACCGTAAGCTTAGCATCAGATCGTTTAGTTTATTTGCTACAGCTTTCTGCATGTCAAGTATCTGTTCCTTAGACCATGAGATCGTGCAACTCCCTGACACCGGAGGAATACTTAGTGTGTATCCAAACGTCACTTCGTAACTGGGTGATCATAAAGGTGCTCTACAGATATCTCCGAAGGTGTTTGTTGGGTTGGCACGGATCGAGACTGGGATTTGTCACTCCGTATTGTGACACCCCCGACTCAATCATGCACTAATCATACACGCAAATGCGCACGATCAAGCCCAGGGACTCACGGGAAGATATCACAAGACAACTCTAGACACAAAAAAAATACAAGCTTTATATTACAAGCCAGGGGCCTCGAGGGCTCGAATACATAAGCTTGAATACACAAGAGTCAGCGGAAGCATCAGTATCTCTGGGCCCTCTCGGTAATACAACATCATAAAGAGGTTGCAAGCAATGTGCACTACTGCAGGCGACCACTAACGCGACACATGAATCAGAGACCCCGCGACCAAACTGTGTGCGATGCATGAATCGCAAACGGTGTCGTAAAAAACCCGTCCCCAATAAGACGAACTGTTTGCAATGCCGGAGACATCAAAAACGATTCAGATTAGCGATGCGTGTGCGATACGTGGCATACAGTTGATCCATACGAACTATTTGCGATAAGCCAGAACAACAAACACGGTCAGCCAATTCATGGTGTGTGCGATACACGGCATACACTTCACTTGGATGAACTGTTTGTGATTACCCAACACAGCAGAAACGAGCAGCCAGTTCGAGGTGTGTGCGATACACGACATACAGTTCACTCGGATGAACTGTTTGTGATTACCCAACACAACAGAAACAGACAGGCTGATCAAGGTGTGTGCGATATACGGCATGCGGTTCACTCGGATGAACTGTTTGCGATTACCCAACACAACAGAAATGGTTCAACTTAACAAGATGTGTGTGATACGCGGCAAACAGGTCAGTAATCCGAAATATGTGGGAAGGCCGATAACAACACAGACGATTCCTGCTAATAACCCGTGTGTGTTGTGGGCAAACGCTTGTTGGTATACAATTGTCAGCGATTGATGAAATCATCACTGATGGGTTCCCTAGTTTAGCCCGTGGCCGATGTGATTTGCTCTGTCCGCACAACATCTATGCTCTGTCTACGCAACAGCAACATATATACTTATAAGAACATTGTTGCATAACCAAATAAAACATCCAATTACATAAGTGACTACACACACCAAAGTAAACAATTACATGCACACTAAACTAGGAGAAACGATCATCTACTTCTTGTTGTGACGACGCTTGCCATTGCTCTGCTTCCAGCTGGATCCCTGGCCGTTTTGGGGAAGAAGGAGGCACTTCCTCATGTCAACGATCTGCCTGTACATCTCATAGCTCGTGTACGCCTCCTTGGCCGCATACACGACGTGAGCTACGTCGAGTCTCTCCATCCAGGCCAAGTGCCAGGCACGCTTGTCCGTGTTGCAGGAATCCTTCATGTCTCTATAGTAGGGGTCGATGATGGCCTCGGCGAGGTGAACTAGTGAGTCCTTCTCATGCTTCTTGCTGCCCTAGATCTTGTATTGGCCCTAGATGTCGACAAGATTCTGGCAGGCGATGCCCGAATTCTTGAGCACCTTTACATCGTTGGTGATGTCCACCGTAGCAAACACGTAGTGGGGGCTGTTGACAAACCTGGCGAAACGCTGGCAAGGCCTTGTGGCCAGGCAGTAGTTGGTAGACGAGGACGTGATTATGCACGCACATCTAGGCAACATCGGCCTTGTGAAGAGACCTGGCACGAGCGCGGGTGTACTCGAGGTCGAACCCGACCACCTTGTACTTCTCCACAGCAAGCAACAACTCCATAGTGTGGATGGAATTCTCCACCCAGATCGGGTTGTTGGTGTACACCACCGAGAGCTCCGTGAACCTTCTGTGGGTGTCCAGTAGGGCATGCATGGTGAACTACCGCTCGTCGTCGGCAGCCGCTGGGACCGCCATTGGAGCTGCGCAGGATACCCTCTCTGTATTTGTCGTCGTGGGTGTGCTTCTTGCAATACTGGGGCGCGATCGAAAGGTTGAAGAGACACAAGGGTTAAATGGCCGCTGTACTAAATGGGGGTCGGACGGCCTGTAATCATCACGTCTTGTCACCGCGTTCCTAGCGGAGAATTCCAGTGCACGCTTGAGCTGTTGAGCACCCCACACGCGTTTCGTTTGACCACGCGTGGGCTCAAAGAGGCGCCAAGTTTACCCGTGGGTGATGAGGTCAAAGTTACACAGACGGGTAATGATGGACACTCGAGTGCGATAATTCTGGGCACACAGTTGAAGAAACCAACTGTGTACAATAATGTCGAAGATCGCTGTCGTGTCCGCAATATAGATCCTTTGCGATTGAGATCGACAGGGGAAACACATTTGAGAATGGTAAATAAAATCAAGTCCATTGAGGTCTAGATATTAATCGTCCATTGCATATGAATGTCAAAATAGTACTACCAATATACGAGTCTCATACGATGCCATTTCAACGATTGTACCACAAAAGCTCGAAATATTACAAGGTTCAAATTCCAGAGTTAGAAGGCTCAAATTCAAAGATTAATTACAAGGTTCAAACTGATATTAGAAATGAAATGCAGCTCATGCAACTGTAGACACCCGCGCTGATCAGCTGAACTTGGACATATGAGAGGTTCAAACTGATATTACAACTTGTAGCACCCGTTTTGAAACCTCAACATTTCTGCAAAGGGATCAGCCACTGACAAGTCATGTATGGCTTGACATAATGACTTCTGATTACTCTGTCAGTTGATCTTCCAAAATGAAATTCAGCTTCTGCAGAGCCTTTTCCATTCTACCGTAGCCGCCGACGCTGATCAGCAAACCATTTAGTTTTGCGAAACAAATGTAGGGCAAGCCTCATTACCTTTAGCACCCTTGCTCTCACAACAAAAAACCTGGCGAATATAATCTCCGGTAAGGTCCCTCGGTAGGAGTTCAAAGTAATTTCTGAGAGATGCAGATCAAGGCATTTGATGTGGTTGTTATATTGTATCACATTATCCACTATCGGGCCTAATCTTATCTGCAAAAGAAGAGAACGTATTAGTGCCTACATGCAGTTTTGAACACTACTACATGCCTCTTTGATTTGCAGGATTTCTAAAATACACGAATAGAGTGACATGTCATCTTTGATCCTACATGATTAACATGGGCATTTGATTACAATCTAGAAAAACGTAGGCTTCTTCCCAAGAGGTTGGAGTGGATGGAAATTTACCTACGAAAACTAGTACAGATGAATCGAAAGGAGAAATGCATATGGATTGTAACCTTATGAATCAAGCAACCACTGTAGGGAAAAAACATCAATGTACTGAAATCCTCCAAAATTCCTTCAGAAATCGTAGTACATTCATCATTGTAAACTTGGGAAAAGGTACCAAAAAATTGAACTCCCTTATGGTTAACATTTAACAGGAAAGGAGCATCACCTCGATATATAGCTTCTCCAGGCACGGAAAGCATCTCAGGAAACTGACAACTTCGTCCAGGTTGGGGCCGATAGATTCTACTGCGAAGACCTTCACTGTGCGCAGATACGTTGTCAAGCTTGTCGGGTTCATTTTCTGGATGACAGACGAACACACATCTTCAAAATTAGAAAAAATGTTAATTCAAGAAGGAGAAGAAGAAGGAGAATGTTGTACCTGAATGGTTGTGGATCCAATAACAAGTTCGGAGAATTTGACAGACGAGTAGCCCACCACTGTCAATTTCGGCGCAGAAATGACACTGATTCTTGTTGGACCTTGTTGATCAACTACAAGTAATCTCTCAAGTAAAGGTGTGTCCTCAATGACCATACTGTGATACACCTTCTATGATCTCTTGTTGCAGCACCGACAACACACATAAATTGTCCGGAGAGTCATGGAGGTGATGTGGAAGCTACTCAACCCATTGATAGCCTGAAGACGAAGGTACTCGAGTGTAGTACAGCCGCGGAGCAGGCGCTCCATGTCATCCTTGGGGATGCAGATGGCGACGAGCTCGAGGTGCTTCAGTCGAGGGAGAAAAAGAGCGGGCGTGTCATTAATTGGGGGCAAATGGCAGTTCATGAACCTGGCGACCCGCAGCGTGGGCGCGAGGCGGAGCGCGGACGGTGGCAGCAAGCGCATATGTGCTACTTGTAGCTTGCGTTGGTAATTCCCTGAAGAGGAAGGGAGATGCAGTACAGTAGAGATAAGTATTTCCCTCAGTTATGAAACCAAGGTTATCAATCCAGTAGGAGAATCACGTAACACCTCGTTAAAAGCACCTGCACACAAAACAACAAATCCTTGCACCCAACGCAAACAAGGGGTTGCCAATCCCTCGGCGGTAAGTTGCAAGATTAAATTGTATATGATAGATAGATAGATAGATAGATTGAAACAAAAATACAAAATAAAATAAATAAATAAAAAAGTGCAGCAAGTATTTTTAGGGTTTTAGTATATGATTTACATAGACCCAGGGGCCATAGTTTTCACTAGAGGCTTCTCTCAAGAAAATAGCATACGGTGGGTAGACAAATTACTGTTGGGCAATTGATAGAAAAGCAAATAATCATGACGATATGCAAGGCAATGATCATATATATAGGCATCATGTCCGAGACAAGTAGACCGACTCCTGCCTGCATCTACTACTATTACTCCACACATCGACCGCTATCCAGCATGCATCTAGTGTATTAAGTCCATAAAGAACGGAGTAACGCCTTAAGAACGATGACATGATGTAGACAAGATAAACTCACGTATGAATAAACCCCATCTTTTTACCTTTAATAGCAACGATACATGCGTGTCATGTCCCTTTCTGTCACTGGGATTGAGCACCGCAAGATCGAACCCATTACAAAGCACCTCTTCCCATGGCAAGATAAATCAATCTAGTTGGCCAAACCAAATTAATAGATCGCAGAAGAAACATGAAGCTATAATAATCATGCATAAAAGAGATCAGAAAAGACTCAAATAATATTCATGAATAATCTGATCATAAACTCACAATTCATCGGATCCCAACAAACACACCGCAAAAAGTGATTACATCAGATAGAACTCCAAGAACATCGAGGAGAACATTGTATTGAAGATCAAAAAGAGAGAAGAAGCCATCTAGCTACTAACTATGGACCCGAAGGTCTGTGGTAAACTACTCATGCATCATCGGAAGGGCAGCAAGGTTGATGTAGAGCCCCTCCATGATCGATTCCCCCTCCGGCAGAGTATCGGAAAAGGCCTCCAGATGGGATCTCTCGAGAACAGAAGCTTGCGGCGGCGAAAAAAGTATTTCGTGGACTCCCCTAAGGGTTTCTGATTTTTTGGGAATTTATAGTGGTGGAATTAGGTCACCTCCTCTGGCGTCTGGTCCTCTCCCGAAGCTTCTAGTGTTGGTATTGTCCAAAAAAAAATCTCCAAAAAGTTTCGTGGCATTTGGACTTCATTTGGTATTGATATTCTGTAAAACAAAAAACAGGCAGAAAACAACAACTGGCACTGGGCACTAAGTTAATAGGTTAGTCCCAAAAAATGATATATAATTGCTATAAATGCATATAAAAACATCCAAGATTGATAATATAAGAGCATGGAACAATAAAAAATTATAGATACGTTGGAGACGTATCAGCATCCCCAAGCTTAATTCCTGCTCGTCCTCGAGTAGGTAAATGATAAAAACAGAATTTTTGATGTGGAATGCTACCTATCATATTCATCATATATTCTTTTCTTTTGTAGCATGGACATTGGACTTGAATGATTCAAAGCAATAGTCTATAATTTGACATGAAGATATCAATACTCAAGCATGCTAACAAGCAATCATGTCTTTCAAAATATCAACGCTAAAGAAAGTCATCCCTAGCCCATTATGCTCAATCATTGATCCATTCATGAAACACACTCAAATATTAGCTACACACAATGCACAAGTATGACAATAGTGCTCTCTAGTTGGTGCTTTATAAGAGAAGATGGAGACTCAAAATAAAAATAAAAATTGCATAAAGTAAATAGATAGGCCCTTCGCAGAGGGAAGCAGAGATTTGCTAATGTGCCAGAGCTCAAAGCTTAAATTAGAGAGTTAAAAATATTTTGAGAGGCATGCTTTTCCTGTCAACGAAAATGACCGAGAATTCCCAATATCTTCCATGCTAGACACATCATAGGCGGTTCCCAAATAGAAAGTAAAGTTTATTTCCTTTCCACCATTCTTTCACAATCCATGGCTAGCCGTATCCACGGGTGCCCTCCATTCCATCACTTTCCAAGGAATTTTGTTGTTATTAATTTTTGATTTCATTATGGGACTGGGCATCCCTATTACCAGCCACTCTCTCGTGCAATGACAAGTGAATAAACACTCATCGTGAGAATAACACACCTAGCATGGAAAATATTGGCCACCCCTTGCCGCTTCATGAGCGGTACGTCCACACAAAATGGAAAATTATTTTGAAAATTAGAGTTGGCACATGCAAATTTACTTGGAACGGCATTGAAATACCACATATAGGTAGATATAGTGGACTCATTTGGCACAACTTGGGTTTAAGGAGTTTGGATGCACAAGAAGTATTTCCGCTTAGTACAAATGAAGGCTAGCAAAAGATTG
The DNA here is from genome assembly GCA_039707655.1 of Elymus sibiricus. Lineage (NCBI taxonomy): Eukaryota > Viridiplantae > Streptophyta > Magnoliopsida > Poales > Poaceae > Elymus > Elymus sibiricus. The sequence continues at coordinate 109,669,298 of CM077668.1, read as the reverse complement.
AGAAGCAACCAACCAAAAAACGAAAACGGTCATAAACATGCATTGCACATAACTAACACCGAATAATGCACCATAAGTAGGATATAATTTCTTTGCATAACTATTGACTTGATGTGCATGCATAGGGAATCACAAACCTTAATACTAATATTCTTACTAAATCACAATTACTCACTAACATGACTCACATATTATCATTTCCATATCGCAGAACTATTGCAAGGAATCACACTTATCATATCCAATGATCTATATGAAAGTTTTTATTATATCCCTCTTGAATATTCATCACTTTGGGACCAAATTCATATCTTGTGCAAATTACCATTACTATAATCAACTCTCAAAAAGATTTAAGTGAATCATGAGAGTGCAAATATTTCTTCAAAATTTCAATCTTATCAACTCTCGAAATAATATAAGTGAAGCATGAGAGTTTATTTCTTCAAAATTTTAATCTTGTCAACTCTCAAAATAATATAAGTGAAGCATGAGAGTTTATTTCTTCAAAATTTAGGCACCACCGTGCTCAAAAAGATTTAAGTGAAGCACTAGAGCAACTGCCTAGCTCAAAAAATTTAAGTGAAGCACATAGAGTATTCTAACAAATTATGATGAACGTGTGGCTCTCTCAAAATAGGTGTGTTCAGCAAGGATGATTGTGACAAACTAAAAATCAAACAAAGCAAAGACTCATATAATACACGACGCTCCAAGCAAAACACATATCATGTGACGAATAAAAATATAGCTCCAAGTAAAATTACCGATGGTTGGTAGAAGAAAGAGGGGATGCCTTCCGGGGCATCCCCAAGGTTAGACGCTTGAGTCTTCCTTGAATATTGCCTTGGGGTGCCTCGGGCATCCCCAAGATTAGGATCTTGCCACTCTTTATTCCTTCATCCATCATGATCTCACCCAAAACTTGAAAACTTCAATCACACAAAACTCAACAAAACCTTCGTGAGATCCGTTAGTATAACAAAATAAATCACTACTTTAAGTACTGTTGCAAACCCATTCATATTTTATTTTTGCATTATACCTACTGTATTCTAACTTCTCCATGGCTTATACCCCCCGATACAATCCATAGTTTCATCAAAACAAGCAAGTAGTGCATCAAAAACAGAATCTGTCAAAAACAGAACAGTCTGTACAAATCTATTTAAAAGCCATACTTCTGTAACTCCAAAACTTCTGAAAAATTAGGACAACGTTGGAAATTAATATAGAAATACTGTGTAAAAATTTCAGATTTTTCTGACGCTCCAGTACAGAAACAAAATTCCAGCACTGGACACAAAACTTTCTGTTTTCCAAACAGCATCAATTATACTATCTTCCAAATCATCCTAAAGGTTTTACTTGGCACAAACACTAATTAAAAACAAAAAAACTCAATCATTACAGTAGCATAAATATGAAAACTCACAATAACAGAAACAAATAATAAAAATTTATTTTATTCATTGGGTTGCCTCCCAACAAGCGCTATTGTTTTATGCCCCTAGCTAGGCATAATGCATAGTTTCAAGTATTGTCATCTTTCTTCTTCTTATCCAAAGATGTACTCTTATCAAAGGGTTTTTCAAAGGTAATATGAAACACATCATCCATAGAAATTTTATCATTAGCAAGTTGTCCATCTGTAAATCCTTCTTGATTACCGGCTACAATCCAAGAGTATTGTCTATTAACACTATTCAAAACTTGTTGGATTATATTTAAAGGAGGAACTTCCTTTTTAATATTTTCATCAAAGATGTGGTCATTGCGGAAAAAATATCTCAACAAGTAGTCATTATTATAAAGGATCTCATCCATTACCGTTTTTTCATGGTTCATACCACAAAAATCAAAGATCTCCCTAGCTTCTCGCACTATATGATCAAATTCATTCATGAGAACAAGGGTAGCTATTTTCTTAGCTCTATGATCTTTTATAACCGGTAACTCATAAAACAATCTTTGCAAAGTAGGATGGGTGCGAATAAATCTTCTTTCAAGCTTAAGAACAAGTGCGGAAATAACATCGGCATAATTCTTAGTTTCTTTAAGTATAGGAGCATCATCAAAAGCCAAAGTCCCAATGCAATTAAAGAATTCTTGGATGACACTTTTCCCTATAACATTCCCATGTCCCAACACAAAAGTTTTAGCATCAAGATTGGTAGAACTTTCAATTTTAGGAGTTCTACCATCATCAGTTTCTGCCATGCCAAAGTCACTCATGATAACAATCTTCAAGCAAACGAACAAGAAAACACGCAAAAGGCAAACGGAAAATATTTTTGTATTTTTGTAAAAACTTTTTAGAAGTGGGGGAGATGAAAACGAGAGGCAAAGGCACATAAACTAAATGCAAGGAGATGAGAGTTTTATGCGTAGGTACTTGATAGATGTTGATGATGTCTCCCCGACAACGGCGCCAGAAATTCTTCCTGCTACTTGTAGCTTGCGTTGGTAATTCCCTGAAGAGGAAGGGAGATGCAGTATAGTAGAGATAAGCATTTCCCTCAGTTATGAAACCAAGGTTATCAATCCAGTAGGAGAATCACGCAACACCTCTTTAGCAGCACCTGCACACAAAACAACAAATCCTTGCACCCAACGCAAACAAGGGGTTGTCAATCCCTCGGCGGTAAGTTGCAAGATTAAATTGTATGTGATAGATAGATAGATTGAAACAAAAATACAAAATAAAAAAAATAAAGAAAAAAGTGCAGCAAGTATTTTTAGGGTTTTAATATATGATTTAGATAGACTCGGGGGCCATAGTTTTCACTAGAGGCTTCTCTCAAGAAAATAGCATACGGTGGGTAGACAAATTACTGTTGGGCAATTGATAGAAAAGCAAATAATCATGATGATATCTAAGGCAATGATCATGTATATAGGCATCATGTCCAAGACAAGTAGACCAACTCCTGCCTGCATCTACTACTATTACTCCACACATCGACTGCTATCAAGCATGCATCTAGTGTATTAAGTCCATAAAGAACGGAGTAACGCCTTAAGAACGATGACATGATGTAGACAAGATAAATTAACGTATGAATAAACCCCATCTTTTTACCCTTAATAGCAATGATACATGCGTGTCATGTCCCTTTCTGTCACTGGGATTGAGCACCGCAAGATCGAACCCATTACAAAGCACCTCTTCCCATGGCAAGATAAATCAATCTAGTTGGCCAAACCAAATCAATAGATCAGAGAAGAAATACGAAGCTATAATAATCATGCATAAAAGAGATCAGAAAAGACTCAAATAATATTCATGGATAATCTGATCATAAACTCACAATTCATCGGATCCCAACAAACACACCGCAAAAAGTGATTACATCGGATAGAACTCCAAGAACATCGAGGAGAACATTGTATTGAAGATCAAAAAGAGAGAAGAAGCCATCTAGCTACTAACTATGGACCTGAAGGTCTGTGGTAAACTACTCACGCATCATCGGAAGGGCAGCAAGGTTGATGTAGAGCCCCTCCGTGATCGATTCCCCCTCTGGCAGAGTACCAGAAAAGGCCTCCAGATGGGATCTCTCGAGAACAGAAGCTTGCGGCGGCGGAAAAAGTATTTCGTGGACTCCCCTGAGGGTTTTTGATTTTTTGGGAATTTATAGTGGTGGAATTAGGTCAAACGGAGCTGAGGTGGGCCCACGAGGCACCAGGGCGCGCCTGCCCCCCCTAGGCGCGCCCTGGTGGCTCGTGGCCACCTCCTCTGGCGTCTGGTCTTCTCTTGAAGCTTCTAGTGTTGGTATTGTCCAGAAAAAAAATTCCAAAAATTTTCGTGGCATTTGGACTTCATTTGGTATTGATATTATGTAAAACAAAAAACAGGCAGAAAACAGCAACTGGCACTGGGCACTAAGTTAATAGGTTAGTCCCAAAAAATGATATATAATTGCTGTAAATGCATATAAAAACATCCAAGATTGATAATATAACAGCATGGAACAATAAAAAATTATAGATATGTTGGAGACGTATCAATATGTCCATCATTAAAACTGAGCTCCTCGGGGTGATCTAGGACGGGGAATCGGAACCACTCATCAAGCTTGGCTCGGTCCTTGCCGTTGGAACGGAACTTGCCCATGATAAGGCCTCTGATTGGGCCAAGGTGCCTGCCGAGGATCTGGGACAATGCATCCAAGCTTTTGCGATAGCCATGGCATAGCTTGTGGACGTCGATGAGGTTGAGAGGAGTGGAATGCCATAGGGGGCGCCACCGCCAGGAAAGGACGGTTGTCTGCGCGCCATATTTGATTGGGAGGAGGGAGATGATGACGATCAACATATCATCGGGGAGGCTGCTGATGAAGTCTAGGCCCGCCGAAGTCGCTTGCTGTTCTTGCTCGACCCGCCTCCGCTTGTTGGCAGCCTCGTCCTCCACCTCTGGAGTCTCCTCGGCGGCGACGCTATCTGATAGGACTGGAGGAGTGGGAGGATAGGGAATATTAAGTTAGAACAAGGCAGAAGAAAAGTGTATTGGTAACTAGAAGTTACTAGGTAGGAACAGACTTAACAGAGTCAGAAAATGGAATCCCTATTGGTTGCTTAAATACTACACAATTACTTTGATATTGCTAGGTAAGTCAACATACAGATACTTGAAAAGAACACTTACTTGGAATAAAGTCTGGACGGATGATATCGTCGGGGAAGTTAGCATATATCATATGACCAGGCTCTTTTAGGTGCAGTGCAATTTTAGTGCCAGCTTTCACTACATAAAACTTAGAAATTTCTGTCCAATGGCCCACGCCAAAATAGGAGTGACCATGTTCATCAAGTTTTACAGAAGCAACGATTGTAAATCCATGGTTTGTGTTCAATATGACATTCCTGGAGTCTTCAGTTATGTGAAGGCCAAGATTGTGTACTACAGTTGCTGTTGCAAAGCAAGGGATGTATTGCAGGAAATGATAAGATTGTTAAAGAATAGGGTAACATGCAAATATGAAAGTAACTGAAAGAACAGTACACAACAGTTGAAATCAAAGGACACAAATTTATAGTTAAACAGATAGTGTAACCATGATGTCATGCAAATATGAGAGTAATCGAAAGAACATTACAACATTAATTTGCCTAATATAGGAAGAAAAATCCCCATTGACGTATATACTACATGTGGCACCTTTTATCCAAATGTAGCAATATATACTATATGTTCAGAAAAGTAGGCCATGTCAACCGAGGTAGGGTGAGATTGAACATACCATGCGATTCCTGAAGCCAGCTGGTAAGGTGAGATGGAACTTCTCGGCTGTCTGGCCGAGGCTGCATAGGCCTGATGTCTTCTTGCACTGTACACTCTATGAATGAAAGAAAACCCTCAAATCAGCTAGAAGAAAAATGAAGCCACGGTGATTTTGGCCGGGTGATTAAAAGGGGCAGAAGGACTGTGATAAGAGATGATCGAATATTTCAGTAAATTAGTTACCTGGTTCTCCATGAGAAAAAGCTCCAATACCGCAGATTCCCCAATCGTGCGGAGCTGGGTCGACGACGAGCCGCGTCGAGAAAGTCGGTGGCGATAGGTGGCGGCAAGCGGCAGTGGCGAAATGCGGTGGGGTTTGCCGGCAGCCGGCATCGGCCACATGCGTCGAGCTAAGTGGTTGCCGCGGCGATAGGCGGTGACATGCAGAGTTGCGGAGGAGTGTAGGTGTGACTGGGGAAGGGGAGGGGGGGAGGTGGCGGGCAGGGGTGAGGGTTTTGTGACATGGGGGGTGGTGAGGGTTTTCTTTTTTCCTTTTTGAATTGGGTGGTGAGGGTTTTCTGTCCCAGAGGCCAGAATGCGTTCGGAGGCAACGGTTTGGTAGACTCAACCGTGTGCGATTAACATCACTCAGTGTGTGGCCGTGTGGGCAATCATATGTTGGTATAAGAGAAGCATAAAATTCCATCAACCAGACTGATTGCATACTCATCCCACATCTAGACATAAGTAAGCATATATATATATATATATATATATATATATATATATATATATATATATATATATATATATATATTACAGCCGGTCTATTCTGCCAATATTGGCAGAATACCACACTTCCGAACTGCACGCTCAACGCGCGGGCACTGCACTTTCTGAAGCAAGCGCACTGCAGTACTGAGACGAGTGAACTTCTCGTCGAAAAAACTGTACGCGACTTTTTCGGTACTGTTTTCGCTCCAGTTTTTAAACCGTTTGTCGGAACGAGGCATCTGATACGCCGTTGAAAGCTATGGATTAGGCACAACTTCACCATGTTGAAATTTTTTCAAGATTCCTCGCGGTTTAAGAGCAGTTTCGAAAACGGTGGGCGCCCGACGAGTGGCAGCGAGTGTTTTTTCGTGTTTTTCGCAAACCGCTTGTCGAAATGAAGCAAATGATATGCCGTTGGAAAGATATCGTCGAGGCGCAACTTTTTTGTATATATTACTTTCTCTAATTTCTTACGGTTTAAGAGCAGTTTCAAATTTACTAAATCGCGGAATTCTGTTTTTTCAAATTTTTGCAATTTTCGGTACTGTTTTCGCTCCAGTTTTTTAACCGTTTGTCGAAACAAGGCGTGTGATACGCCGTTGGAAAGCTACGGACGAGGCGCAACTTTCATATGTAGAAATTATTTTGAGATTCCTTACGGTTTTAAATTAGTTTTGAAAATGGTGCGGCAGACGACGAGTGGCAGCGGCCGTTTTTTCGTGAATTTTTACAAACCGCTGGTCGGAATGATGCGAATGATACGCCGTTGGAAAGATATCGACGAGGCACAACTTTTTCATGTAGAACACTCTCTCTAATTCCGTGTGGTTTAAGAGCAGTTTTGATTTTATCAAAATGCGGACACTCTGTTTTTCACGACACCAAAATCGACGAGGGAACTGCATCTGATAGAAAACCGCACTGCTTTAGACTGAACACCGCACTGCATCAGACGATCAAGCAAACTGCATGATTTCTTTTATTCAGTCTTAATTTTTCTCAGGCGAGGAAGTGGACCGCGCCTCACATCGGGCGTAAGCGAACCGCAAGACTATCGAGAAGTGAACCGCATTTTTTTTTACCCGGAACAATTTTTCTACACTTCACATTGGGCGTAAGTGAACCGCGACACTATCGATAGTGAACCGCGACACTATCTTAAGTGAACCGCATGAGTTTTTGTTGTCATTTTTCTAAAAAAATTTATGAATGAGAGGGGACCGCGCAGACGTGGGCAAGTGAACCACATCAATTTGTCTCAAACTGTATCTTATTTTTGTTTCAAACAAAGTGTACTCTAGAGTACTTCATAGTGGACTTTTTTTAAGACCAGAGTGCACTACATTTTCCTTCTTTCTTTTTTCTCTTTGGAGTTTTGTGTTTTTCCCGTAGCGAACTGCACACGTGCGAAGAAGCGAACCGCATGGTCAAGTAAAATGAGCCGCAACACAATTCGAGATGAACTGCTTTTGTAAACAAAATTATATATACGTGCCTGAAAAACAACACAACAATATTTCTTTCAGACACACTCATTTTTTCTTTTACACAGCCATCGCATCTTGTCTCACACCTGAACCCATCGCGTGCCAACAGAACTGTGTCCAGGATGCGCTGTCGCCCCCATCACATTCATTTTTTCTTTTTTACACAGCCAACTCCATTGTTTTGTTGGTCATCTTCTCTCTGCAAGAATAACTACACTGAACCACAAGAACAAACAACGTAGCGGACTGCATTTTTTATGTCAAAAAACATAGCGGACTGCATTGCACTATTGAGTATTTGACTGTTCGCAGGCGACGGAGGAAAACAAGCAAACTGAACAGTGAACTGCAGTGGCAGCAAAGAATCAGTTCGCCGGCATCGCAGTAGACCGTTGAGCGGCCGCGTCGAAGATAGCCGCTGAGGTGGAGCGCCATGGGCCGGCTTACCGACGGATCTCGCCGGTGGGACGCCGGGGAAGCACAATCCCTCCTCCCTCTGTCCACCCCGCACCCGCCACATGGATGGCGGTGGTGGCGGGTCGCTGGCAGCCGGATCTTTCGCGGGGGAGGGCAGGTCCCTGGCTGGATCCGTGAGGCCACCGGTGGCAGGGCTGGCCACGGCTCGGCGGCGGTAGATGGCGGGGTTTGGGCGGTGGCGCGTCAGGGAGATGCGGGGAGCACGGCAGGGAAGAAGGTGGTGGTCGGGGTGGTAAGGAGGGTGCGGGGTGGCGCCGGCCGGGAGGAGGAGGGCGCGGGGCGGCACCGGCGGGGAGGAGGAGGGCGCAGGGAGGTGCTGGCCGGGAGGAGGAGGAGGCGGGGCGGCACCGGCTGGGAGGAGGAGGACGCGGGGCGCGCAGGCTGGGATTTGGGTCGTGCGGGATGGGAGTTGGAGGTGGGCGTAGGTTCTGCTGGGTGGGTGGGCTGGTGGGTATGAGTGGCTAGGGGTAGTGGTTCGGGGCGGGGCGGGTCGGGTGGCTGCGATGATTCTAGGGGGTTGGCAGAATAAGCGTTTTTGTGGGTAGAATAAGGTCTTAAGGGTATTGGTAGAATAGACCCTATATATATATATATATATATATATTTAAGCATACTCATGCATAGATAATAAGCATACTCAAGCATTGTTCAATCATAGTTCAACCGATATTAAGCATACTCAAGCATATAACTAAGACACTACATAGCCATAGTTCAATCCCACATCTCATCTGCCGGCTAGCCTGCACGAAGGTGAAGCTTCTCCAGGTACTCAGCGTACGCGGTGTGCGCCACCCTGCAAGAATACTTCTGCTTGAAGGATCCAACGGCTCGTCCTCTTGCATGCGCCAAAACACTTTCATACTCGTGATGAAGCTTTTGGTTGCAAAACGGGCATCCAAAGCCCATATTCCAGGTCCTCACACGCCTATTATGCAGTCCCGCATAAAGCTCCCTGAGCTTTTGCCTCTTGTACCTCCTCTGGGCATCTTCGTCCTCGCTATCAACATAGTCAGATAGCACCTATACATATAGTAAAAAATGTGGCATCAGTATATTTTATAATAATGCGAATTCAGCAGGCAGAGCTTGTGAAACATAATATATCCTGTGACAGCGTGAACCCTAAATCATCAAGTGATCTTGATGAAAGAAATGCATAAATAGAGAGCACATAACTTAGTACAACAAAATTAAGAGTCTGATTGGTTTGCTACCAACATTTGGCAGAATCAAAAGTTTGGTTTGCTAATGACATTTGGCAAAATCAAAAGTTGCCAACACTTGGCAACCTTTTGTGAGATTGGCAATGAACAATGGAATGCAAACTAATCTCAAGCGAACATTTGGGAGTTGCCAAAATTTGGCATGCCGACGACTTTTTGCATCAAACCAATTTACATGCCCTAAAGTAGGATCAAAACTTGGCATGCCAATGATTTTGGGCATCAAAATCAATTGTCAAGATCTGGCTAGGAATTATTAGCAACACTAACCCTAGTCGGATTATTTTTTTAGAAGAACAACGAGGCTCCTCCCCGGTTCCATTACTCGAATGAAACCCTCATAGTGTCATACATCAGCTCACTAAGAGGAGATGTTCGAAAGCAACAGCTAAAGGGAAATACACAACGACAGAAGTATGAGGATTACAAGTTATCCTGCACCCCAAAGGGGTCCCTAGTCGGATTTTTAGCAGAAATCATTTGTACAGAAGAAACAATTAATCACTTATCATTTGTACCATTCAAACAATCAATATACTACACAGATCTATCGAATCTAACTCAGATTTCATGGATCTATCGAATCTAACTCAGATTTCATGGATCTATCGAATCTAACTCAGATTTCATGGATTGAGAGAACATAACCATAGGATTTCTATTCCAAAAAGGGGAGGCAGGACTAACCAGAGAAACCCTATGATATATTTGCCACATAAATGGGTATAGATGACTAACCGGTTCTCCCTCGTCGTCGGAGTCGTCGCCGGAGTGGTCGTCGGAGTCGTCGCCGAAGCCGCTGTGGACCTCCGGCTCCGGCAGTGGAAGCACGACGCCATCGCCGTCGCGCTTCTGCCCGCGTGAGACCTCGTCGGCGGCGACGGCAACCTCTATCTCCAGCTTCACGCCGTGCTCAGGTGCTTCAGCAGCCCCGGCGTCGCCACTCCCTCCGATGGTGCGCTTTGGCGGCATCCTCATACACTGACAGCGGTGACGACTGAGAGCGGTGTCGAGGATGCAGGCGGAGAGAGAGGATTGTGTGTGTAGCGAGAATGGGTGACCGCCTATTATAACCAGCGGCTCGGGCGCGCCACTAATATGGAGCAGTGGGAGCGAGGCGGGCGGCAGTCAAAGGGCTGGCTCGCCTCTCGGTGAGCCTGCGCAGCGGACTGCTCGCATGCCTACCTTCATTTCACACAGCTACTCTCACGCCTCCCGGTGACACTGCGCAGCGAACACGCCTCCTGCCAATTCACACACTTGCCCGCCCGCCTCCCGGTTTGCCTGCGCGGCGGACTGCATGCATGCATCCCGTCAACTCATGCCTGCTCGCACGGCACACGGGACGCGTGGCGGCACGTACATTGTTTTTCTTTTTTGATGATTAATTATGCCGCTTTATTACTTAACCGAAGCATGGCACGTACATTGTTGGTCTAACGCCCACGGTACGAATAAATAACCCGGTTGCGATATTGGTTGCCAATTATTAATAATCTCCCGTTTGTAAGAATAATATATCAAAACTTGTCTCAAATTTGAAAAAACAATACAATATCACAGTCTATTGGTGTTCATATGACACCACGATAAGTTTCATGAATTTCAACTAAGTTTTGGATTTACTTGATTTTAAAAGTCAAGATTCTCAATGTTTGAAATTTCTTGCATGGGGACTAAACATGCACCCAGAGACACACATATGATTTTCCAATCCATTTTGGTGCACTATCACGTGTGCATGTAGCTCAAATTTGATTTTTGCACATTATATCCCTAGGAAATCAATCTATGTATAAAAACGTATGAATGACGATCTCTGGTTTTTTTTCCTTCCAACTTTTAACACGACACTCCATTAGTCACATATGTTCACCGCGGAAAAAGTTTAACATGCCTCGTAGTGGCGGTGGTGGTGCGGTGTGTGTGTGTATCGCCGGGGGGGGGGGGTCCGGCAGTACACTGCGAGTCATGAGCCACCGTGTGGGGTTGACCGTTTTGTGAGGCAGGTGCGACATCAAAGTCGTGAATTGGTTATTTAAAACATTACACGGCCATTTCATACATACATGTTTGGGCCACATGCATGCATGGTGGTCCTCGGACACTCCCTCGTGCGGTTATCAGCGATGCGCCCATTCGTTAGCCCGCGAAGGTTATCACTTTTCACCGACATCGAGAGGCATTTGACCAAAGGTGGATTCATCTTGGGATGAGTTACGGTGTGGATCATGGTGAGATTGCAGATCAAAGTTCGAGCGCGTGTGCGTACACATGAATCCCTCCCACCGGCTCTAGGTGAGGGGGACTACGACATGCCGTGGACCTCTGTGTAGGGCATATATTTCTGGTTTGCGAAGCATGTGCCACATCAGAGTTGTGCAGTGCATAGTATTCAAAATCACACAACACCTCTTTGGGTATGCAGGCGGGTGGTTGTCCTAGGACACACTCACTCGCGTGTGACGCTTTCTGTGGGCCCGCGAGGTCATCGTCCATCACTTTGACCTACAACGAGAGAGGTTAATTTGACCAACAAGGATGATTCTTTTTGGTTTGTGTTACGGTAGGAGTATATAGTATGCGTCGAAGAGGGGGGGAGGGGACCAACATATACTACACGTCATGAACCTCGCTCCGTGTGGGGACTTTCCGGTTTCCGAGGCAGGTGCCACATGAAAGTTGTGCATTGGGTATTCAAACATCACACAACACCTCTTTGGGCCACATGCAGGCGGTGGTTGTCCTACATGACACTCACTCGCGTGCGACGCTTTCCATCTGTGAGCCTGCGAGGTCGTCGTCCATCACTTCGACCCAACGATCGAGAGAGGTTAATTTGACCGACAAGGAGGATTCTTTTGGTTTGTGTTATGGTAGGAGTATATAGTACGTGTCGAAGAGGGGGAAGGGACCAGCATATACTACGCGTCATGAACCTCGCTTTGTGTGGGGACTTTACAGTTTCCGAGGCAGGTGCCACATCAAAGTTGTGCATTCTGGGTATTCAAACATCACAACAACCACACACACCTCCGTACTTACATATGTTTTGGCCCACATGCAAGCGATGGCGGTTGTCCTCTGGCACTCACTCACGCGGTTATCGGTGATATCGATGTTTTCCATCTGTGGGCCCGCTTGGTCCATCACTTTGACCGACAGCGAGAGAGGTTAATTTGACTTAGGAGGGGATTAATTTTTGGTTTGTCTTACGGTATAGGTCATGCTATGAGATTACATAATATAGTTTGAGTGCATGCATGTGTACTCATGCATGCATGAATCCCTCCCACCGGATCAAGGTGGGGGGGGGGGGCAGCACACGACGCGTCATGAACCGATCTCACTCTGTGTGGGGACTGTACGATTTTTGACGCGGGCGCCACATCAATGTTGTGCATGGTATTCAAATTAAACATATGCATGCATGCATCACCTCCATATATATACATATGTTTGGGACACATGCATGCAGTGGTTGTCTTCGGACAGTACTCTCCCTCGCGTGGTTATCGGCGGCAAGCCTATATATTCATGGGCCCGCGTGGACGTCCATCACTTCGACCGGCATCGAGAGAGGTTACCAGGGTGGATTCTTCTTCTTTTTGGTTCGTGTTACCGTGTAGTAGGTCATGGTGATGAGATTCGAGACCTAAGTTTGAGCACATGCGTACGCATGAATCCCCGTCACCAGCTCGAAGTGGGGTGACATACATAGTACGCGTCGTGGACCCTCGCACCATGTGGGGACTTTCCGGTTCCAAAGCACGGTACCGTGCCACATCAAAGTTATGCATTGGGTATTCAAACACACCACACAACACTTCCATACATATGTTTGGGCCACATGCAGGCAGTGGTTGTCTTCAGGCACTACTCCCTTGCGTGGTTATCGGCGAGCTAGCCCATATCTGTGGGGTCGCGTGGATGTCCATCACTTTGACCAACAACAAGAGAGAGGTTATACGACCAAGGTGGATTCTTCTTGTTCCGTGTTACACTACGTCTTGGTGAGATGCCCTCTCCCACCGACTCAAAGTGTGTGTGTGTGGGGGGGGGGGGGTGGGGGGGGTACTTCGCACTTCCTGAACCTCCGTGGGGTCTTGGATGTCCGGTTAATTTGAGAGGCACATGTGCCACATCAAAGTTGTGAATTGGGTATTTAAATATCACACCACCCTTTTCATACATATAGTTGGGCCACTCGCAGGTGGTTTGTATGTGGTCTCACGCCCATCTCGCGCCACAAGCACACATTTGTGGGCCCGCACATGGTCCACCTTTGACCGGAAGCGAAAGGGGGGTTTGACCATGATGGACTCCTATAGGTTTAGTGTTGCGGTAGGGTGTGCTATGTCAGACCTAGCTATTTGGGGGCATGCATTCATAGCTAGGATTCCCCTCCCGCCGACACGAAGTGGGGGGGGGGTGGCGGACTAGCAATAATGTGGGCTTTGTGAGACAGGTGCCACATCAAAGTTGTGCATTGGGTATTTGAACATCAAACTAGCCTTTTCATACATATATTTGGTCCACATGCAATTGTGTTCGTATTCTGACCCTTTCCCACGTTTTTTGGCCACGCAACACACACGGTTCCCTCAGACTACCCGCGTGCCACGCCCGTGCCCCTGTCACTCACATCAGCACAGTAGATTGGGCTCCACGAGGCTTCCCTCGCAATCTCAAAAATATCTACCCGCCTGGAGGGTTTTTCTGTTTGATAGCACACGATTATTATGTTTCGACCGTGTGCGATGCTGTTTGCCCCCGGCCCCCTGCTCCCGCCTGCATCCCTCAAAAATATCTACCCGCGTGGAGGGTTTTTCTGTTTAATAGCACACGGTTATTATGTTCCGACCGTGTGCGATTGTGTTCGCTCCCGCTCCCGCCTACATCCCTCAAAAATATCTAGCCGCCTGGAGGGTTTTTCTGTTTGATAGCACACGGTTGTTAAGTTTGGACCGTGTGCGATGTTTGTTGCTCAATCCCTTCATCCAAATTTTCAGTTGCCCCGGCATTTTACTCCCGCCTAGTAAAATTTTCAGTACCCACGTCATTTCCTCAAACACCACCTTGCCCCCCCTCCACACACACACCCCAAAAACTCCGCATGCGCGCACACACACACACCACCCCTCCCTCGCTCGAAACCCTAGCAAGGTCGCCGCCGCTGCCGCCGCGCCACCTCCATCATTAACATCTGCCGGTTTGCCCGTGCAGGTTACCCACCGATCTCCATACCCTAGCCGCCCTGAGTTTCTTAGATGACGCCTGCCAAACGCCCACTTTCCCACAGATCCCCATCCCCACCCCCTCCCCCACTCCAGAGCATCCCAGCCTAAGCCCGGCTACGCTTCCCATGGAGCCCCAAGAGCTAATGGCCCAAAAGAGGTTTATCGCAGCCTCTTCGCCCGACGTCGGAGAGGTGGCCGCCGAGGAAGCTGACGACGATTACTGGCTGCAGGCTCTCAATCAGCGGGCTTGAGTATGCTGGCATGTCGCGGACGCGGCTACGACATCGAGGTCGTCGACAGCGACGGCCTGACACGGGCTATGTCACAGGTTAAGTGGCCCACCCCCAACCCCTCGGGTTCAACCACCGTCGATCTCATCCATGGCCCCGCCGCTGATCTCCTCTGGCTCGCTGTCAAGAATTTGCCATCCTACATCACCATCGAGCCCCTTTTGTCATTTCTGAAGGACACGTTCTGTGACGCTGGCTTGGGATCCTCAGCTGCCAAGTCAGACCTCATTGACGGCGACCATGAGGAGGGCACCCTCTCTGCCTCTTCCAAGGGGAAAGAGCATATCTGCGACATCAGGGAGGGCACCCTACAGCTGTGCTCTTCTAAGGGGAAGGAGCCCATCTGCGACAACATGGAGCGCACCCAGAGTCCGCGCTCTTCCCATGCGAAGGAGCCCATCTGTGACAAGTGAGGAAACCCATGATTTGTTCTGCCGTGCCTCTTCACAGGGGGGGACCCATGATTTGTTTTGTCGAGCCCCTTTTGTAGTGAGAATATGTCCAGTTTTAATTGCTGTGTTTGGTTGTTTGCAGTATGCCTTGTTTATTTCAGTTATTCACAGTGTGATGCTCTATATGTGCAACTATTTACTGTGCAGTACAATTTCATCAATACCAGTTTCAACAATACCAATATGAATGACTATATTTGCTTGCTGTTAAGCCTGTTATAGCTAGCATATGCCTCTTTTAACATTTTTGTTGTTCGGTTGTTTGTAGTTAGCATATGTCCAGTTTCAATTGATATCTTTGGTTGTTAGTAGTATGCCTTGTTTATTTCAGTTATTCACAAAGTGATGTTCTATATGTGCAAGTATGAACTGTGCAGTTCATTTTCATGAATACCAGTTTCAACAATACCAATATGAATGACTATTTGGTTGTTGTTAAGCTTGTTGTAGCGAGCATATGCCTCTTTTAACAGTTTTTAGTTGTTCGGTTGTTTGTAGTTAGCATATGTCCAGTTTCAATTGCTATCTTTGGTTGTTCGTAGTATGCCTTGTTTATTTCAGTTATTCACAAAGTGATGTTCTATATGTGCAAGTATGAACTTTGAAGTTCAATTTCATCAATACCAGTTTCAACAATACCAATATGAATGACTATTTGCTTGTTGTTAAGCCTGTTGTAGCGAGCATATGCCTCTTTTAATGGTTTTTGGTTGTTCGGTTGTTTGTAGTTAGCATATGTCCAGTTTCAATTGCTATCTTTGGTTGTTCGTAGTATGCCTTGTTTGTTTCAGTTATTCACAAAGTGATGTTCTATATGTGCAAGTATGAACTTTGTAGTTAACACACCTTTCTACTTCTTGTTTTGCTTAACTAGCATGCTTAAACCTGCACACTGAAGCTATCATTTGGAGATTATGTTGTCTACCATGGATATATTTGGTTGATGTTTAGCCTGTTGTGCTTAACATGCCTTTCGATGTACTTACACAGGACAATATTGGGAACGACTGCTGTTTTCCATCGAGGTTAGTTTCATCCCATGGCTTATATATACTCATTGTTCAGGATATCGGTAGCTGGTACCATATAGGCCGGGGGCTGATAAGGGATTAATTGGCGAATCGGACATTTAACTGAATATATCTGTAACCCATTTATCGGTAGGTTAACTAGGGCCATATCTAATATATCTGAGGCTACATAGCAACATGCATTGTACTGAATGTCTAAATATGAAATCCTAGGATACATAGCAACAAGGAAGAGTGTTACCTTAATGTTCTGATGATGTCTAGATATAGATAGAAGAGCAGCAACAGCAACAACACAGCAGCAGTTAACTGCAGTTAATCGGCCGATATTTGTAACAATGTAATAAACTCCCTCCGCCCCATAATATAAGATGTTAATTCATCCAATATGTGAGTATATTGGATGTAATAAGATCTTATATAATGTGACAGAGGGAGTGTGGTACTACATCATTGTGCAATTGCTGTTTAGCTTCTAATATTAACTTAGTGCTTTTAGGTACATATGTCATTGGTAAAGATCCGCGCTTCGACCCTTTTTGCGTATGGGGCAATGAGATATTCATGAACCAACATCAATTGAGGAAACTGATAAAGATTGTTAGTAAAATGGGTCAAAAGATGGCAATTAAACTATTTGTTTACACTTTATCCAAGACAACAGTGAACTGTAGGATGGTAAGTAAGAACTCTGCAGCCTTCTTTTTACTGCCCATAATGAGTTGTGTTAGATGACAATGTCTGAATCTTTTTCCTTTGCAGTGGTTCCCAAAGCAGTTTACTCAAGATTACCTCTCAAACTACATGATTAGTGGGCATGCAAAGGTTAAAGTATTTCTACCAGAACACAATGACTATCTAGATGTCGTCATGAAGACAGTGAAGGATGGGCGGTTGGCCATCACAAGGGGTTGGACTAGAGTCGTGCGTGCCTTCTTCATGGAGGAGGGCACAATATGGGCATTCCGCTTCACCTTGTTCAGCAACCAAAATGTCTTTCGCCTCTTTCTTTACCGTCTTTAATAGTACAAGTATACAACCCTGGTTCATCATTCTTTATTTGGTGCATATGTAATTCTTTTTTTGGATGTAACTCTTGAACATATGTACTTGTGAATCGAATAATGCATTGGTTGTTGAACCTGATGGATATGAATAAAGTTATACCTACTTTCAAATTCAAATTCGGTACAATTTTAAATAGCAGCGATTAAATTAGGGTGAAAATACGCTCTGTAGGTCATTACGGCGCACACGGTCTGTAAAGCACATCGTGTGTGATATACATCATAATCCGACACGGTTCACAGATAGAAAATGTGTGCGACCATGCACACAGTTGCCGTTTGCAAAGCGTGTGTGATGTCAAATTATATCACAAATGGTGCGAGCAAACTAAATGTTTGTGATAGTCGCCTTATCGTGCACGCTTTACAATCATGAACTGTTCTGATGTCGTACGCATCGTAAACGTTTGCAACACAGAATAGCATGTGCGATAGTTATCCTGTACGACACTGGTATGACAGTCCGACGTTTCGTAATCCTATCCGACACTCGTACGATGATTAACTAATCTTCTTAATTATATATCGCATACGGTTCGGGAGAAGTGAATGTGTGTGATAGTCTACTTATCATACACGCTTTACAATCGTGAACTGTTTGTGATGGGGCGTGCATCGTAAACGTTGCACCACATAATACCGAGTGCGATGGTAATGCGAGCACACACAAGTAGCAAGGATGGAGCGTTTGGGATATTCGATAGATCACAAACAGTTGTGTGACGAGTCGCGTTTGGGATAGATCGGGCATCACATACGCTTAGTTCTACGAAACGTATGCTTGCGTGCTCCCTATCGCCGACGGTTTCTGGGTCGTGTGGGAAGACCCCCCCTATCGCACACACACATGCAAGGCGACGGTTTAAAACTCCGTCGCAGAAAGGGGTTAAAAACCGTTTGTATAGCAGCTCACTGTACCAGTGGTGGCTAATGAGTTAGCCACGGGATCTTGTATTACGGAACGAGTAAGGAGACTTGCTGGTAACGAGATTGAACTCGGTATGGAGATACCGATGATCGAATCTCGGGCAAGTAACATATCGCCGGACAAAGGGAATTGCATACGGGATTAACTGAATCCTCGACATCGTGGTTCAACCGATAAAGATCTTCATTGGAAATGTGGGAATCAATATGGGTATCCAGATCCTGCTATTGATTATTGACCAAAGAAGTGTCTCGGTCATGTCTACATGTTCCCAAACCCGTAGGGTCGCACGCTTAACGTTCGATAGTGCTAGGGTAGTAATGAGATATTAATAGTGGAAAGTCCGAAGGTTGTTTGAAGTCCCGGATGGAATCCAAGATATCACAAGGAGCTCCGGAATAGTCCGGAGGTAAAGATTCATATATGGGAAGTCCTATTTTGGTCGCCGGAAAAGTTCGGAGGTATATCGGTATTGTACCGGATGCACCGAAGGGGTTCCGGGGGTCCACCGGGGGGGTCCACCTGCCCCGGAGGGCCACATGGACAGCAAAGGGGGGCGCACCAGCCCCTAGTGGGTTGGGCGCCACTTCCCCCCATGGGCCCATGCGCCTAGGGTTTGGGGGAATCCTAGATGGGGGCGGCCCCGCTTGGCTTGGGGGGCAAGCCACCCCTAGGGCCGCCTCCACCTCCCTTGGAGAAGGGGCTAGGGCCGGCGCCCCCTCCCTCTCACCCATATATATAGTGGGGAGGGGCGCAGGGGGCTGCACCCTTCCGCCCGGTGCCTCCCTCTCTCCTGTATACTCCACCACCTTTCGGTACGCGCTTGGCGAAGCCCTGCCGGAATTCCGCTGCTGCCACCACCACCACGCCGTCGTGTGCTACTTGTAGCTTGAGTTGGTAGTTCCCTGAAGAGGAAGGGAGATGCAGTACAGTAGAGATAAGTATTTCCCTCAGTTATGAAACGAAGGTTATCAATCCAGTAGGAGAATCACGCAACACCTCGTTAGCAGCACCTGCACACAAAACAACAAATCCTTGCACCCAACGCAAACAAGTGGTTGTCAATCCCTCGGCGGTAAGTTGCAAGATTAAATTGTATGTGATAGATAGATAGATTGAAACAAAAATACAAAATAAAATAAATAAAGAAAAAAGTGCAGCAAGTATTTTTAGGGTTTTAGTATATGATTTAGATAGACCCGGGGCCCATAGTTTTCACTAGAGGCTTCTCTCAAGAAAATAGCATACGGTGGGTAGACAAATTACTGTTGGGTAATTGATAGAAAAGCTTATAATCATGACGATATCCAAGGCAATGATCATGTATATAGGCATCACGTCCGAGACAAGTAGACCAACTCCTGCCTGCATCTACTACTATTACTCCACACATCGACCGCTATCCAGCATGCATCTAGTGTATTAAGTCCATAAAGAACGGAGTAACGCCTTAAGAACGATGACATGATGTAGACAATATAAACTCATGTATGAATAAACCCCATCTTTTTACCCTTAATAGCAACGATACATACGTGTCATGTCCCTTTCTGTCACTGGGATTGAGCACCGCAAGATCGAACCCATTACAAAGCACCTCTTCCCATGGCAAGATAAATCAATCTAGTTGGCCAAACCAAATCAATAGATCGGAGAAGAAATACGAAGCTATAATAATCATGCATAAAAGAGATCAGAGAAGACTCAAATAATATTCATGGATAATCTGATCATAAACTCACAATTCATCGGATCCCAACAAACACACCGCAAAAAGTGATTACATCGGATAGAACTCCAAGAACATCGAGGAGAACATTGCATTGAAGATCAAAAAGAGAGAAGAAGCCATCTAGCTACTAACTATGGACCCGAAGGTCTGTGGTAAACTACTCACGCATCATCGGAAGGGCAACAAGGTTGATGTAGAGCCCCTCCGTGATCGATTCCCCCTCCGGCGGAGTATCGGAAAAGGCCTCCAGATGGGATCTCTCGAGAACAGAAGCTTGCGGCTGCGGAAAAAGTATTTCGTGGACTCCCCTGAGAGTTTCTGATTTTTTGGGAATTTATAGTGGTGGAATTAGGTCAAACGGAGCTGAGGTGGGCCCACGAGGCACCATGGCACGCCTGCCCCCCAGGCGTGCCCTGGTGGCTCGTGTCCACCTCCTCTGGCGTCTGGTACTCTCCCAAAGCTTCTAGTGTTGGTATTGTCCAGAAAAAAATCTCCAAAAAGTTTCGTGGCATTTGGACTTCATTTGGTATTGATATTCTGTAAAACCAAAAACAGGCAGAAAACAACAACTGGCACTGGGCACTAAGATAATAGGTTAGTCCCAAAAAATGATATATAATTGCTGTAAATGTATATAAAACATCCAAGATTGATAATATAACAGCATGGAACAATAAAAAATTATAGATACGTTGGAGATGTATCAGCATCCCCAAGCTTAATTCCTGCTCGTCCTCGAGTAGGTAAATGATAAAAACAGAATTTTTGATGTGGAATGCTGCCTATCATATTCATCATATATTCTTTTCTTTTGTAGCATGGACATTGGACTTGAATGATTCAAAGCAATAGTCTATAGTTTGACATGAACATATAAATACTCAAGCATGCTAACAAGCAATCATGTCTTTCAAAATATCAACGCTAAAGAAAGTTATCCCTAGCCAATTATGCTCAATCATTGATCCATTCATGAAACACACTCAAATATTAGCTACACACAATGCACAAGTATGACAATAGTGCTCTCTAGTTGGTGCTTTATAAGAGAAGATGGAGACTCAAAATAAAAATAAAAATTGCATAAAGTAAATAGATAGGCCCTTCGCAGAGGGAAGCAGCGATTTGCTAATGTGCCAGAGCTCAAAGCTTAAATTAGAGAGATAAAAATATTTTGAGAGGCATGCTTTTCCTGTCAACGAAAACGACCGAGAATTCCCAATATCTTCCATGCTCGACACATCATAGGCGGTTCCCAAACAGAAACTAAAGTTTATTTCCTTTCCACCATTCTTTCACAATCCATGGCTAGCCGTATCAACGGGTGCCTTCCATACCATCACTTTCCAAGGAATTTTGTTGTTATTAATTTTGTATTTCATTGTGGGACTGGGCATCCCTATTACCAGCCACTCTCGCGTGCAATGACAAGTGAATAAACACTCATCGTGAGAATAACACAACTACATGGAAAATATTGGCCACCCCCTGCCGCTTCATGAGCGGTACGGGCACACAAAACGGAAAAATTATTTTGAAAATTAGAGTTGGCACACGCAAATTTACTTGGAACATCATTGAAATACCGCATATAGGTAGATATAGTGGACTCATTTGGCACAACTTGGGTTTAAGGAGTTTGGATGCACAAGCAATATTTCCGCTTAGTACAAATGAAGGCTAGCAAAAGATTGAGAACCAACCAACCAAAAAGCAAAAATGGTCATAAACATGCATTGAACATAACTAACACCGAATAATGCACCATAAGTAGGATATAATTTCTTTGCATAACTATTGACTTAATGTGCATGCATATGGAATCACGAACCTTAACACTAATATTCTTACTAAATCACAATTACTCACTAACATGATGTGATGCCCCCGACTCGACCGTGCACTAATCATACACGCAAATGTGCACGATCAAACCCAGGGACTCATGGGAAGATATCACAACACAACTCTAGACACAAAATAAAATAATACAAGCTTTATATTACAAGCCAGGGGCCTCGACGGCTCGAATACATAAGCTCGAGTTACACAAGAGTCAGCAGAAGCATTAGTATTTGAGTACAGATATAAATAGACAAGGATGCCTTAAGAAGGCAGAGCAAAACAATGACATCTAGATCGAAAAGGCGCAGGCCTCCTGCCTGGGAG
The DNA here is from genome assembly GCA_039707655.1 of Elymus sibiricus. NCBI lineage: Eukaryota > Viridiplantae > Streptophyta > Magnoliopsida > Poales > Poaceae > Elymus > Elymus sibiricus. The sequence continues at coordinate 109,647,201 of CM077668.1, read as the reverse complement.
CCTCCTAAACTACTCCTGGTCGTCGGTCTCCACGTAGTAGTAAGCTCCACCGGTGGGGTAGTAGTAGTCGGCGGAAACAGCTGGCTCCATGGCTCCGTCATCTGGTCGCAGTAATCGGGTATGGGGAAAAAGAGGTAGCAAAGCAACCGTGAGTACTCATCCAAAGTACTCGCAAGACTTACATCAGAACTATTCTATTCATGCATCGGTATCAAATGAAGGGGCTGTATCTGTGGACTAGACTGCAGAAATGCCAGAATAGAGGGGGAAGGCCTAGCCTATCGAAGACTAGCATCTCGCAACATCTTGCAGCATTAGAAGAGTGTAGATTAGTAGCATAACATAAAGTAACAGGCATGTAGTAGCAAAGCCTAGGGATCCTTCCTCGACTCCCTGCGAGAAAGCAATCCCGGAGCTTACAATTAATTAACATGTATCCAGTTCAAGTTGTAGTAGATCGGGATACAACACTGAGCGTCCTGTTACCGCGGACACGGGTATTCGAATAGATAACTTCCCTGCAGGGGTGCACTACTATTACCCAACACGCTCGATTAACTCTGGCCGGACACACTTTTATGGGTCATGCCCGGCCTCGGTTGATCGACACGACGTAGTCCTACCTAGGCTTCACAAAGAGGTCCCCGCCGGTCTACATCCTAAGCGCTCGGGGGTCTTGGGCCCATCTCCCTTTGCACTCCGGGTCGTTATGCGACGAGCCGGGACGAGCACCACCTCATCCCGGATGGCACTGGCCCGACAGGCCCACAATGCGGAACTGGACATCTGACAGAGCTTTCAGCTGATACGGCGTCGAGGGCCCCAATAAACCATTATCCCGCGTGGTGGTAGTGCGTATAGGCCAGTGGCCAACTCAGATCAAATACCCAAATCCGTTAGTGAATTATTAGGAGCTCGCGGTGACGATCAGTACTCCTGTCGCCCCGTCTCGAGGAAGTGCAACAAGGGTCAGGCCCATCCCTCTCTAGGGCGGTCTCTGCCTGCCCGGCCGCGCCTCGTAATTATCTCGCGGGTACCCTCCAGGTCAACCCGACTTCCCAAGAGACTGTCGGGAACTCAGGTCCACCTCAACCGGGGTGGTACCGCCTGTCCCTTTAGTCCCGCAGTAACAGTTAACAGGGACAACAGTTAAAGGTAATAGTGTGTTTTGTCATCAAGGGGGGGGGGGCGTCCGAGGAATCACCCTCGATGGACTCCTACTCGATGTATCCATCAAGGTGAACTTCGAGGAATCACCCTCGAGAAGTTCACACTTGAGGGGCTGCATGATAGTGGCATCATCGGAGGTGGTGGAAGAGGAATCACCCTCGGTAACCCACAACCGACTAGCTATGCTACAGAGATATCATCAAGAGTGAGGTAGGAGGTATCACCCTCGGCACTCGATAGTAGCTCTGCAGAGTCGTACAACTAAGGGGTTTTGCGGTGATGTGTCGGTCTCTGAACATCGATCACATAGATCAGGGCACCAGTAACAAAGCGGGGCAACAGGGACAAGGGAGAGGGGTCACTGATGGATCACTAACCAATCTATACTAAGCATTTAGGATGGCAGGTAAGGTATCAACAACAGTTGCAAAAACAGGCTATGCATCAGAATAGGAGCAATCAAATACAGAAGCAAAATCTAATGCAAGCATGGGGAAGAAGGAATAGGTGATATAGGAATGATTAAGGGGGTTTTGCTTGCCTGGAAGCTCTGGTTAAAAGGAAGCAGGGTCGTCGGTGACGTAGTCGATCACAGGGGCAGCGTCGGTCTCGGGGTCTACCGGAGAGAAGAGGGGGGAGGAAACAGATAAATACATAGCAAACAAATGCACTCACAGAGCATGACATGGCAATATGCAGAGCAGGGGTGACCTAATACATCCCTAAACCATTTTAGTTAAATTAGGAATTATTTAATTGGGGTCATGCACTATTCATTTATCGAAAACAGGCTAAAAGTTCAATGTTCATCTACTTAGAGGACTCTAACATGAATACAAATGACATATTCGGATTCGTTGGATTTTTCTGATCATTTTTCATATATAAATTATTTTCATCCGAGTTATGGTTTATTTTCTATGATTTTTCAAAGTTTTAATCATTTTCTAGAATTTTCTGGATTTATATTAATTATTAAATTCGAATTATAACAGTGAAATACTTTTATTACACAGACTCAGCCAGCCACAGTTAATGACATGTGGGGCCAGTCAACTGCTGACTCAGCAGTCAACATTGACCAGGTCAAAGGGTGAATAGTGATGGTAGGGCCCAGGTGTCATTGACAAAGATGTTAATTAGCCTGTTTAATTTAGTTTAATTAGATGTGGGGCCCCACTGTCAGTGTCACGGGGACCTGATTAGAGTTAATTAAGCGCTACAGTACAGGGGACCCACATGTCAGTGGAACATTTAGTTAAGAGAGTAAATTATTTTAAACTAATCCTAATTATTGGCAGTGGGCCCACACGCAAGTGACTAATTTAATTAATAGATTAAGTTTAACTCCAAATTAGTTACTTAAGCGCGCGGGGCCAGCCTGTCAGTGACAGTAGCTGCCCAGTCAGCACGTTGACTGGGTCAACCCAGTCAACGGGGCCAGTGGGGCCCGCTGGCAGCGACCCAGAGGTGGGTCCCAGCCGTGCCACGTCGGTGGCGTCGCCGGAGTTACTCCGGCGACCACCAAAACACGGCGGTGTGCACGGGAGAGGCTCGGGTTTCGGCTACGGTGCGCAGTTTGAAGCGGGACTTGCGGCATTCGAACGAGCGCGACGAGGCGCATCAATCGGTGGCGGTGGCTGGCCGTGGGGTGGCCTGAATCAACGGCGACGAGCACGAATGAGGCGGCCGGAGTACGGGTGTGTGCGAAGGCGATGCTACGGGGCACGGGGAGAGGAGCGCATGGGGTGTTGGGCTCCTGGAGCACCACTAGCACGATGGCGTGCACGGGCGCGAGCTGCAGCGGCTGTGGCCGCGACAGCGACAGGATCGGCGGCGACGAGCACGGCCATGGCGGGGAGCTAGCTTTAGCGCGCGTACGACGGCAGAAAGTGAGGGGAAGAAGCGGATGCTCACCGCGATCCTGCAGATGTGCAAAGGCGGCTCGGGGAAGGCTTGACGGCGACGAATCGACGACGCTTTGCCGGCGACCGAAAGTTGAAGACGGCGTCGGAGAGCTTGATGAAGGGGCTCCCAGCTCGATCCAGACGGCGAAGATGATGAGGCGGTCGACGACGGAGTGGGCAGACACAGTCCTAACCAGCGAGGGTGAGGGTGGGCGCGCGGGTGAGGTTGGCCATGGCGACGGGAGGTTCGGCTCGTCGCGGGGCGGGAGGGAGCGAGCGAGAGAGGGGGAGCTGAGGGGCTAGGGTTAGCAGGGGGCGCATGGGGTCTTGCAGGCGCTCGTGGTGCTGTAGCCGTGCGCTGTCGTGCGCGCGCGAGGGGGGGCCAGGGCATGCACGCGCCCTGTGGTCGACAGAGAGGAGGGAGAGGCGGGAGGAGGGAGAAAGCGCGGGGTGGGCTGGGCCGCACACTGTGCACTCGAAGCCCATGTGCACAGCGCAGTTCTCACTTTCTCTTTTTATTATCTGTTTCTTTTATTAGTTACTGTTTTGCCTTTTCTTTTCATACCATTTGACTTTTGTAAAATGTGTAATTGGCCAAAACAAATACTAGGCAATATCTAGTACTGCCACAAAAAGTTTGGAGGCATAACAATTTCATTTGAATTTTGTTTAATTGGAAATGGATTAAATGCTACTGTTTTAATTAGATTAGGGGCAATTTAATATTTCAAATATTATTGGTTTCTCCAGACAATTACTTAGTGATTATTTGCAATATTATGAACACTTTTGTTCTACTGTTTGGATAACTTTTAATTTTGACTTTATTTTAAATTTGAATTTGAAGCTAGATTATTCTCTAAATGCAATTTATTTAGGATGATCATGATGACATGGCTAATTAATTAGCTTAATGACAGGGTTAAGATCTGGGGGTGTTACAAATCTCCCCCACTACAAGAAATCTCGTCCCGAGATTTAAGAGGTGGAGTAAGGGGTATCTTCGGGATCCAGGATGTATAGGAGAGTCAGGTTTTGATCCTGTGGAATTGCAGTGAGTGTGGATTAAGAGTAGGGAGGGCGGTGACATCTTGCGCGGTTGCTACTTGTAGCTTGCGTTGGTATTATCCCCGAAGAGGAAGGGATGATGCAGCATAGTAGAGATAAGTATTTCCCTCAGTTATGAAACCAAGGTTATCAAACCAGTAGGAGAACAACGCAACACCTCGTTAGCAGCACCTGCACACAAACAACAAATCCTTGCACCCAACGCAAACGAGAGGTTGTCAATCTCTCGGCAGTAAATTGCAAGATTAAATTGTATGTGATAGATAGATAGATTGAAACAAAAATACAAAATAAAATAAATAAAAGAAAATGGCAGCAATATTTTTAGGGTTTTAGTAATATGATTTATATAGACCCGGGGGCCATAGGTTTCACTAGAGGCTTCTCTCGAGAAAATAGCATACGGTGGGTAGACAAATTACTGTTGGGCAATTGATAGAAAAGCAAATAATCATGACGATATCCAAGGCAATGATCATGTATATAGGCATCACTTCCAAAATAAGTAGACCGACTCCTGCCTGCATCTACTACTATTACTACACACATCGACCGCTATCCAGCATGCATCTAGTGTATTAAGTCCATAAGAACGGAGTAATGCCTTAAGAACGATGACATGATGTAGACAAGATAAACTCACGTATGAATAAACCCCATCTTTTTACCCTTAGTAGCAATGATACATACGTGTCATGTCCCTTTCTGTCACTGGGATTGAGCACCGCAAGATCGAACCCACTACAAAGCACCTCTTCCCATGGCAAGATAAATCAATCTAGTTGGCCAAACCAAATCAATAGATCGGAGAAGAAATACGAGGCTATAATAATCATGCATAAAAGAGTGCAGCAAAGACTCAAATAATTTCATGGATAATCTGATCATAAACTCACAATTCATCGGATCCCAACAAACACACCGCAAAAACTGATTACATCGGATAGAACTCCAAGAACATCGAGGAGAACATTGTATTGAAGATCAAAAAGAGAGAAGAAGCCATCTAGCTACTGCCTATGGACCCGAAGGTCTGAGGTAAACTAATCACGCATCATCGGAAGGGCAGCAAGGTTGATGTAGAACCCCTCCGTGATCGATTCCCCCTCCGGCAGATTACCGGAGAAGGACCCCAGATGGGATCTCTCTGGAACAGAAACTTGCGGCAGCAGAAAAAGTATTTCGTGGACTCCCCTTAGGGTTTCTGATTTTTTCTGAATTTATAGTGGAAGAATTAGGTCAAACGGAGCTGGGTGCCCCCCACGAGGTACCTGGGCGCGCCACCCCCCTGGGGCGCGCCCTGGTGCCTCGTGGCCCACTCCTTCATCTTCTGGCCCTCTCCCAAAGCTTCCAGTGTTTATCTTGTCCAATAAAAAATCTCCAAAAAGTTTCGTGGCATTTGGACTTCGTTTGGTATTGATTTTCTGTAAAACAAAAACAGGGCAGAAAATAGCAACTGGCACTGGGCACTAGGTTAATAGGTTAGTCTCCAAAAATGATATATAATTGCTGTAAATGATTATAAAAACATCCAAGATTGATAATATAACAGCATGGAACAATAAAAAATTATAGATACGTTGGAGACGTAGCAGCATCCCCAAGCTTAATTCCTGCTCGTCCTCGACTAGGTAAATGATAAAAACAGAATTTTTGATGTGGAATGCTGCCTATCATATTCATCACATATTCTTTTCTTTTGTAGCATGGACATTGGACTTGAATGATTCAAAGGAATAGTCTATAATTTGACATGAAGATATAAATACTCAAGCATGCTAACAAGCAACCATGTCTTTCAAAATATCAACGCTAAAGAAAGTTATCCCTAGCCCATTATGCTCAATCATTGATCCATTCATGAAACACACTCAAATATTAGCTACATCCAATGCACAAGTATGACAATAGTGCTCTCTAGTTGGTACTTTTGTAAGAGAAGATGGAGACTCAAAAAATAAAAATTGCATAAAAGTAAATAGATAGGCCCTTCGCAGAGTGAAGCAGAGATTTGTCAAATGTGCCAGAGTTCAAAGCTAAAATAAAGAGATAAAAATATTTTGAGAGGCATGCTTTTCCTGTCAATGAAAACGACTGAGAATTCCCAATATTTTCCATGCTAGACACATCATAGGTGGTTCCCAAACAGAAAGTAAAGTTTATTTCCTTTCCACCATTCTTTCACAATCCATGGCTAGCCGTATCCACGGGTGCCCTCCAAACCAACACTTTCCAAGGAATTTTGTTGTTATTAATTTGATTTCATTGTGGGACTGGGCATCCCTATTACCAACCATTCTCTCGTGCAATGACAAGTGAATAAACACTCATCGTGAGAATAACACACCTAGCATGGAAAATAATGGCCACCCCCTGCCGCTTCATGATCGGTACGGGCACACAAAACGGAAAATTATTTCGAAAATTAGAGTTGGCACACGCAAATTTACTTCGAACGGCATTGAAATACCGCATATAGGTACATATAGTGGACTCATTTGGCACAACTTGGGTTTAAGGAGTTTGGATGCACAAGCAGTATTTTCGCTTAGTACAAATGAAGGCTAGCAAATAGATTGAGAAGCAACCAACCAAAAAACGAAAACGGTCATAAACATGCATTGAACACAACTAACACCGAATAATTCACCATAAGTAGGATATAATTTCATTGCATAACTATTGACTTAACGTGCATGCATAGGGAATCACAAACCTTAACACTAATATTCTTACTAAATCACAATTACTCACTAACATGACTCACATATTATCATTTCCATATCGCAAAACTATTGCAAGGAATCACACTTATCATATCCAATGATCTATATGACAGTTTTTATTTATACCCCTCTTGAATATTCATCACTTTGGGACCAACTTCATATCTTGTGCAAATTACCGTTACTATTATCAACTCTCAAAAAGATTTAAGTGAAGCATGAGAATGCATTTCTTCAAAATTTTAATCAACTCTCAAAATAATATAAGTGAAGCATGAGAGTTTATTTCTTCAAAATTTTAATCTTTTCAATTCTCAAAATAATATAAGTGAAGCATGAGAATTCATTTCTTCAAAATTTTAATCAACTCTCAAAATAATATAAGTGAAGCATGAGAGTTTATTTCTTGAAATTTTTAATCAACTCTCAAAATAATATAAGTGAAGCATGAGAGTTTATTTCTTCAAAATTTTAATCAACTCTCAAAATAATATAAGTGAAGAATGAGAGTTTATTTCTTCAAAATATATCCACCATCGTGCTCAAAAAGATTTAAGTGAAGCACTAGAGCAACTGCCTAGCTCAAAATTTTTTAAGTGAAGCACATAGAGTATTGTAACAAATGATGATAAACGTGTGGCTCTCTCAAGATAGGTGTGTTCAGCAAAAATGATTGTGACAAACTAAAAAGCAAACAAATCAAAGGCTCATATCATACAAGATGCTCCAAGAAAAACTCATATCATGTGACGAATAAAAATATAGCTCCAAGTAAAATTACCGATGGTTGGTAGAAGAAAGAGGGGATGCCTTTCGGGGCATCCCCAAGCTTAGACGCTTGAGTCTTCCTTGAATATTACCTTGGGGTGCCTCGGGCATCCGCAAGCTTAGGCTTTTACTACTCCTTATTCCTTCATCCATCGTGATCTCACCCAAAACTTGAAAACTTCAATCACACAAAACTCAACAAAACCTTCGTGAGATCCGTTAGTATAACAAAATAAATCACTACTATAAGTACTATTGAAAACCCATTCATATTTTATTTTTGCATTATAACTACTGTACTCTAACTTCACCATGGCTTATACCCCCCGATACAATCCATAGATTCATCAAAACAAGCAAGTAGTGCATCAAAAACAGAATCTGTCAAAAACAGAACAGTTTGTAGCAATCTATTTAAATCCATACTTATATAACTCCAAAAATTCTTAACAATTATGACAGCGTGGGAAATTAATATACCAATACTGTGTAAAAATTTCAGATTTTTTTGATGCTCTAGTACAGAAAGAAAATTCGGGCACTGGACGTAAAACTTTCTGTTTTCCAAACAGCATCAATTATATTATCTTCCAAACCATCCTAAAGGCTTTACTTGGCACAAACACTAATTAAAAACATAAAAACACAATCATACCAGTAGCATTACAGTGAAAACACACAATAACATAAACTTATAACAAAAATTTATTTTATTCATTGGGTTGCCTCCCAACAAGCGCTATTGGTTTATGCCCCAAGCTAGGCATAATGCATAATTTCAAGTGTTGTCATCTTTCAAGTTGATTCCATAAGTGGCCCTAATAATTGATTCATATGGTGCTTTAATTCTTTTCCTAGGGAAATGCTCCATACCCTTCTTTAATGGAAACTGAAATTTTATATTCCCTTCTTTCATATCAATAACGGCACCTATAGTTCGTAAGAACGGTCTACCAAGTATTATGGGGCAAGAAGAATTGCATTCAATATCAAGAACAATAAAATCAACGGGCACATAGTTCCTATTTGCAAGAATAAGAACATCATTAATTCTACCCAAAGGCTTTTTAATAGTAGAATCCGCCAAGTGCAAATTAAGAGAACATTCATCTATATTGGTGAGACCTAGCACATCACATAAAGATTTTGGAATTGTGAAAACGCTAGCACCCAAATCACATAAAGCATTGCACTCATAATTTTTAATTTTAACTTTAATGGTGGGTTCCCATTCATCATATAATTTTCTTGGAATTGAAACTTCTAGTTCTAGCTTTTCTTCTAACGCTTTCATCATTGCTTCTACGATGTGTTTAGTGAAAGCCTTTTTTTGCTCATAAGCGTTGGGTGAATTTAACATGGATTGTAACAAAGAAATGCACTCAATCAAAGAACAATTATCATAATTAAAATCTTTGTAATCCAAGAGAGTGGCACATCGCTATTTAAAGTTTTTACCTCTCCAAACCCACTTTTAGCAATTTTCTTATCAAGATTTTCACCCTCCAAATTATGGGGACGCTCTTTAGCTAAAGTTAACTCTTCTTTAGTCCCCTTTTCATCAAGTTTAATATTGCTAAACAAATAATCAATAGATGAAACACCAATCATTTTAATATCCTCATCATTACTACGATAAAAACCGGGAGGAATCGCTTTTTCTAAATATTCTCGTTTAGCTTTTAGCATGGTGGTTCTTTTCTTACTCTCATCCATGGAGACATATAAAGCTTTAATTGATTTACTAATATCAATTTTGGGTGGCAAAATTTTAGTCTTAAGATTTTCCACATCATGAATAATTCTATCAATGCTCCTAGACATATCATCAATTTTACTCAATTTTTCTTCTATCGTAGTGTTGAAAACTTTTTGAGCATTAATAAATTCTTTAATATTACTTTCAAGATCAGAGGGCATCCTATTATTATTATAATAATTACCATAAGGATTGCCATTATTATTAGAGGAATTTCCGGGAAACGGCCTTGCATTGAAATTACCTGTATAAGCATTATTATTAAAATTGTTTCGCGAGACAAAATTCACATCTACGGGATCATTATTTTGCTCAATCAAAGTGGATAATGGCACATCATTCCATAAGCGCATCAACTAGATCACTCAAAGTATTAATTTCTTCAATAGAATTCACCTTTTTACTAGTAGGAGTTCTTTCAGTATGCCATTGTGAATAATTTGCCATAATATTATCAAGCAATTTAGTAGCTTCACCCAAAGTAATTTCCATAAAAGTACCACCCGCGGTGGAATCTAAAAGATTTCCAGAAACAAAATTCAATCCCGCATAAAAATTTTGTATGATCATCCATAAATTTAAACCATGAGTAGGGCAATTTCTTATCATTAATTTCATCCTCTCCCAAGATTGGGCAACATGTTCATGATCAAGTTGCTTGAAATTCATAATTTTATTTCTAAGGGAAATACTTTTCACGGGAGGAAAATACTTAGTAATAAAAGCATCTTTACACCTATCCCAAGAATCGATACTATTTCGTGGTAAAGATGAAAACCAAATTTTTGCACGATCCCGTAATGAGAATGGGAATAATTTTAATCTCACAATATCATTATCCACATATTTTTTCTTTTGCATGTCACACAATTCTACGAAAGTGTTAAGATGGGATGCGGCATCTTCATTAGGACTACCGAAAAATTGTTCTTTCATGACAAGGTTTAGCAAAGTGGCATTAATATCACAAGTCTCCGCACTAGCGGCGGGAGGAGCAATCGGAGTACTAATAAAATCATTATTGTTAGTATTGGAAAAATCACACAATTTTGTATTTTCTTGAGACATCGTGACTACGCAAACAAGATAACAAGCAAGAAAACAAGCTAACAAAAAAAGGCAAACGAAAAATATTTTTGTATTTTTGTAAAAATGTTTTAGAAGTGGGGGAGATGAAAACGAGAGGCAAATGGAAAATAAAGTAAATGCAAGGATATGAGAGTTTATGCAAAGATACTTGATAAATGTTGATGATGTCTCCCCGGCAACGGCGCCAGAAATTCTTCCTGCTACTTGTAGCTTGCGTTGGTATTATCCCCGAAGAGGAAGGGATGATGCAGCACAGTAGAGATAAGTATTTCCCTCAGTTATGAAACCAAGGTTATCGAACCAGTAGGAGAATCACGCAACACCTCGTTAGCAGCACCTGCACACAAACAACAAATCCTTGCACCCAACGCAAACGAGAGGTTGTCAATCTCTCGGCGGTAAATTGCAAGATTAAATTGTATGTGATAGATAGATAGATTGAAACAAAAATACAACATAAAATAAATAAAAGAAAATGGCAGCAATATTTTTAGGGTTTTAGTAATATGATTTATATAGACCCGGGGGCCATAGGTTTCACTAGAGGCTTCTCTCGAGAAAATAACATACGGTGGGTAGACAAATTACTGTTGGGCAATTGATAGAAAAGCAAATAATCATGACGATATCAAAGGCAATGATCATGTATATAAGCATCACGTCCAAAATAAGTAGACCGACTCCTGCCTGCATCTACTACTATTACTCCACACATCGACCGCTATCCAGCATGCATCTAGTGTATTAAGTCCATAAGAACGGAGTAATGCCTTAAGAACGATGACATGATGTAGACAAGATAAACTCACGTATGAATAAACCCCATCTTTTTACCCTTAGTAGCAATGATACATACGTGTCATGTCCCTTTCTGTCACTGGGATTGAGCACCGCAAGATCGAACCCACTACAAAGCACCTCTTCCCATGGCAAGATAAATCAATCTAGTTGGCCAAACCAAATCAATAGATCAGAGAAGAAATACGAGGCTATATTAATCATGCATAAAAGAGTGCAGCAAAGACTCAAATAATTTCATGGATAATCTGATCATAAACTCACAATTCATCGGATCCCAACAAACACACCGCAAAAAGTGATTACATCAGATAGAACTCCAAGAACATCGAGGAGAACATTGTATTGAAGATCAAAAAGAGAGAAGAAGCCATCTAGCTACTGCCTATGGACCCGAAGGTCTGTGGTAAACTACTCACGCATCATCGGAAGGGCAGCAAGGTTGATGTAGAACCCCTCCGTGATCGATTCCCCCTCCGGCAGATTACCGGAGAAGGACCCCAGATGGGATCTTTCTGGAACAGAAACTTGCGGCAGCGGAAAAAGTATTTCGTGGACTCCCCTGAGGGTTTATGATTTTTTCTGAATTTATAGTGGAAGAATTAGGTCAAACGGAGCTGGGTGGGCCCTGCCTCGTGGCCCACTCCTTCATCTTCTGGCCCTCTCCCGAAGCTTCCAGTGTTTATCTTGTCCAATAAAAAATCTCCAAAAAGTTTCGTGGCATTTGGACTTCGTTTGGTATTGATTTTCTGTAAAACAAAAACAGGGCAGAAAATAGCAACTGGCACTAGGCACTAGGTTAATAGGTTAGTCCCCAAAAATGATATATAATTGTTGTAAATGATTATAAAAAATATCCAAGATTGATAATATAATAGCATGGAACAATCAAAAATTATAGATACGTTGGAGACGTATCAGCGGTCACAACAACAAGACGTGTCAGAGGAAAGTCTGTCAGCTATGTTGGAAACAACGTCGGTACCATGGGCGAGGGACGAAGAGAACAATTTTCCCGCTCGTTAAGACGAGGTGGAACAATAGGCAAAGTTCTCATCCACCGTCGAGTCGGGTGAGTAGGCTGGATTGCTAAGTTCTACCTCGGTTTTACCTGAATGCCAACAACAATAGTAACATGGTGTTACCGACAGAGTGGTAGACCGAGGTGTTTGCATAAGTAGGGAATCATTACTGCTTAGATAAAAGCTAGATTACAAGAAAGGTTAAATAGACCAATGGAAAGGAAAATATGATGATCAGATTAAACAGACCAATGGAAAGGAATAATTGCAGACAATCCAGCTCTCCGGGTGAATGTGGACACAGGAACCTAATGTTAGTGTTAGCAAAACTTTAACCCGAATAGAGAAGAGATCAGAGTCCCAGAGTAAAGGAGAGGAATAAAAGATCCTAATACCACCCATTGGCGACGTGGGCCCATAAGCCACACAGCCATGTTAGTAAAATAGTTTTTCAAAGATTAGACTCAACTTCGGCCAAGGAGTTGGAAAGGTGGGGTTCCTACAGGCAGTCAGCTCTGATACCAGCTTGTGACGCCCCCGACTCAACCGTGCACTAATCATACACGCAAATGCGCACGATCAAACCCAGGGACTCACGGGAAGATATCACAACACAACTCTAGACACAAAATAAAATAATACAAGATTTATATTACAAGCCAGGGGCCTCGAGGGCTCGAATACATAAGCTCGAGTTACACAAGAGTCAGCGGAAGCATTAGCATCTGAGTACAGATATAAATAGACAAGGATGCCTTAAGAAGGCAGAGCAAAACAATGACATCTAGATCGAAAAGGCGCAGGCCTCCTGCCTGGGAGCCTCCTAAACTACTCCTGGTCGTCGGTCTCCACATAGTAGTAAGCTCCACCGGCGGGGTAGTAGTAGTCGGCGGAAACAGCTGGCTCCGTGGCTCCGTCATCTGGTTGCAGTAATCGGGTATGGGGAAAAAGAGGTAGCAAAGCAACCGTGAGTACTCATCCAAAGTACTCGCAAGACTTACATCAGAACTATTCTATTTATGCATCGGTATCAAATGAAGGGGCTGTATCTGTGGACTAGACTGCAGAAATGCCAGAATAGAGGGGGAAGGCCTAGCCTATCGAAGACTAGCATCTTGCAGCATCTTGCAGCATTAGAAGAGTGTATATTAGTAGCATAACATAAAGTAACAGGCATGTAGTAGCAAAGCCTAGGGATCCTTCCTCGACTCCCTGTGAGAAAGCAATCCCGGAGCTTACAATTAATTAACATGTATCCAGTTCAAGTTGTAGTAGATCGGGATACAACACTGAGCGTCCTGTTACCGTGGACACGGCTATTCGAATAGATAACTTCCCTGCAGGGGTGCACTACTGTTACCCAACACGCTCGAATAACTCTGGTCGGACACACTTTTATGGGTCATGCCCGGCCTCGGTTGATCGACACGACGTAGTCCTACCTAGGCTTCGCAGAGAGGTCCCCGCCGGTCTACATCCTAAGCGCTCAGGGGTCTTGGGCCCATCGCCCTTTGCACTCCGGGTCGTTATGCGACGAGCCGGGACGAGCACCACCTCATCCCGGATGGCACTGGCCCGACAGGCCCACAATGCTGAACTGGACATCTGACAGAGCTTTCGGCTGATACATACGGCGCCGAGGGCCCCATTAAACCATTATCCCGCGTGGTCGTAGTGCGTATAGGCTAGTGGCCAACTCAGATCAAGCACCCAAATCCGTTAGTGAATTATTAGGAGCTCGCGGTGACAATCAGTGCTCCTGTCGCCCCGTCTCGAGGAAGTGCAACAAGGGTCAGGCCCATCCCTCTCTAGGGCGGTCTCTGCCTGCCCGGCCGCGCCTCGTAATTATCTCGCGGGTACCCTCCAGGTCAACCCGACTTCCCAAGAGATTGTCGGGAACTCATGTCCACCTCAACCGGGGTGGTACCGCCTGTCCCTTCAGTCCCGCAGTAACAGTTAACAAGGACAACAGTTAAAGGTAATAGTGTGTTTTGTCATCAAGGGTGGGGGGAGTCCGAGGAATCACCCTCGATGGACTCCCACTCGATGTATCCATCAAGGTGAACTTCGAGGAATCACCCTCGAGGGGTTCACACTTGAGGGGCTGCACGACAGGGGCATCATCGGAGGTGGTGGAAGAGGAATCACCCTCGGTAACCCACAACCGACTTGCTATGCTACAGAGATATCATTAGGAGTGAGGTAGGAGGTATCACCCTCGGCACTCGATAGTAGCTCTGCAGAGTCGTACAACTAAGGGGGTGTGCGGTGCTGTGTCGGTCTCTGAACATCGATCACATTGATCAGGGCACCAGTAACAAAGCGGGGCAATGGGGACAAGGGAGAGGGGTCACTGATGGATCACTAACTAATCTATACTAAGCATTTAGGATGGCAGGTAAGGTATCAACAACAGTTACAAAAACAGGCTATGCATCAGAATAGGAGCAATCAAATACAGAAGCAAAATCTAATGCAAGCATGGGGAAGAAGGAATAGGTGATATAGGAATGATCAAGGGGGTTTTGCTTGCCTGGAAGCTCTGCTTAAAAGGAAGCAGGGTCGTCGGTGACGTAGTCGATCACAGGGGCAGCGTCGGTCTCGGGGTCTACCGGAGAGAGGAGGGGGGAGGAAACAGATAAATACATAGCAAACAAATGCACTCACAGAGCATGACATGGCAATATGCAGAGCAGGGGTGACCTAATACATCCCTAAACCATTTTAGTTAAATTAGGAATTAATTTGGAATTATTTAATTGGGGTCATGCACTATTCATTTATCGAAAACAGGCTAAAAGTTCAATGTTCATCTACTTAGAGGACTCTAACATGAATACAAATGACATATTCGGATTCGTTGGATTTTTCTGATCATTTTTCATATATAAATTATTTTCATCCGAGTTATGGTTTATTTTTTTCAAAGTTTTAATCATTTTATAGAATTTTCTGGATTTATATTAATTATTAAATTCGAATTATAACAGTGAAATACTTTTATTACACAGACACAGTCAGCCACAGTCAATGACATGTGGGGCTGGTCAACTGCTGACTCAGCAGTCAACATTGACCAGGTCAAAGGGTGAATAGTGATGGTAGGGCCCAGGTGTCATTGACACAGATGTTAATTAGCCTATTTAATTTAGTTTAATTAGATGTGAGGCCCCACTGTCAGTGTCACAGGGACCTGATTAGAGTTAATTAAGTGCTACAGTACAGGGGACCCACAGGTCAGTGGAACATTTAGTTAACAGAGTAAATTATTTTAAACTAATCCTAATTATTGGCAGTGGGCCCACACGTCAGTGACTAATTTAATTAATAGATTAAGTTTAACTCCAAATTAGTTATTTAAGCGCGTGGGGCCCGCCTGTCAGTGACAGTAGTTGCCCAGTCAGCACGTTGACTGGGTCAACCCAGTCAACGGGGTCAGTGGGGCCCGCTGGCAGCGACCCAGAGGTGGGCGCCAGCCGTGCCACGTCGGCGGCGTCGCCGGAGTTACTCCGACGACCACCAAAACGCGGCGGCGCGCACGGGAGAGGCTCGGGTTTCGGCTATGGTGCGCGGTTTGAAGCGGGACTTGCGGCATTCGAACGAGCGCGACGAGGCGCGTCGATCGATGGCGGTGGCTGGCCGTGGGGTGGCCTGAATCAACGGCGGCGAGCACTAACGCGGTGGCCGGAGTACGAGTGTGTGCGAAGGCGATGCTACGGGGCACAGGGAGAGGAGCGCGTGGGGTGTTGGGCTCCTAGGAGCACCACTAGCACGATGGCGTGCACGGGCGCGAGCTGCAGCGGCTGTGGCCGCGACAGCGACAGGATCGGCGGCGATGAACACGGCCATGGCGGGGAGCTCGCTTTAGCGCGTGTATGACGGCGGAAAGTGAGGGGAAGAAGTGGATGCTCACCGCGATCCTACGGATGTGCAAAGGCGGCTCGGGGAAGGCTTGACGGCGACGAATCGACGGCGCTTTGCCGGCGACCAAAAGTTGAAGACGGCGTCGGAGAGCGTGATGCAGGGGCTCCCAGCTCGATCCAGAGGGCGAAGATGATGAGGTGGTCGACGACGGAGCGGGCAGACACGGTCCTAGCCGGCGAGGGTGAGGGTGGGCGCGCGGGTGAGGTTGGCCATGGCGACGGGAGGTTCGGCTCGTCGCGGGGCGGGAGGGAGCGAGCGAGAGAGGGGGAGCTGAGGGGCTAGGGTTAGCAGGGGGAGCATGGGGTCTTGCAGGCGCCCGTGGTGCTGTAGCCGCGAGCTGTCGTGCGCGCACGAGGGGGGGCCAGGGCGTGCGCGCGCCCTATGGTCGACAGAGAGGAGGGAGAGGCGGGAGGAGGGAGAAAGCGCGGGGGTGGGCTGGGCCGCACACTGTGCACTCGAAGCCCATGTGCACAACGCAGTTCTCACTTTCTCTTTTTATTATCTGTTTCTTTTATTAGTTACTGTTTTGCCTTTTCTTTTCATACCATTTGACTTTTGTAAAATGTGTAATTGGCCAAAACAAATACTAGGCAATATCTAGTACTGCCACAAAAAGTTTGGAGGCATAACAATTTCATTTGAATTTTGTTTAATTGGAAATGGATTAAATGCTACTGTTTTGATACTATTTTAATTAGATTAGGGGCAATTTAATATTTCAAATATTATTGGTTTCTCCAGACAATTACTTAGTGATTATTTGCAATATTATGAACACTTTTGTTCTACTGTTTGGATAACTTTTAATTTTGACTTTATTTTAAATTTGAATTTGAAGTTGGATTATTCTCTAAATGCAATTTATTTAGGATGATCATGATGACATGGCTAATTAATTAGCTTAATGACAGGGTTAAGATCTGGGGTTGTTACACATAACTCACATATTATCATTTCCATATCGCAAAACTATTGCAAGGAATCACACTTATCGTATCCAATGATCTATATGAAAGTTTTTATTATATCCCTCTTGAATATTCATCACTTTGGGTCCAAATTCATATCTTGTGCAAATTACCATTACTATCATCAACTCTCAAAAAGATATAAGTGAAGCATGAGAACGCAAATATTTCTTCAAAATTTCAATCTTATCAACTCTCAAAATAATATAAGTGAAGCATGAGAGTTTATTTCTTCAAAATTTTAATCTTGTCAACTTTCAAAATAATATAAGTGAAGCATGCGAGTTTAAATATTTCTTCAAAATATAGCCACCACCGTGCTCAAAAAGATTTGAGTGAAGCACTAGAGCAACTGCCTGGCTCAAAAAATTTAAGTGAAGCACATAGAGTATTCTAATAAATTATGATGAACGTGTGGCTCTCTCAAAATAGGTGTGTTCAGCAAGGATGATTGTGACAAACTAAAAAGCAAACAAAGAAAAGACTCATATAATACACGACGCTCCAAGCAAAACACATATCATGTGACGAATAAAAATATAGCTCCAAGTAAAATTACCGATGGTTGGTAGAAGAAAGAGGGGATGCCTTCTGGGGCATCCCCAAGCTTAGAACCTTGAGTCTCCCTTGAATATTACCTTGGGGTGCCTCGGGCATCCCCAAGCTTAGGCCCTTACCACTCCTTATTCCTTCATCCATCGTGATCTCACCCAAAACTTGAAAACTTCAATCACACAAAACTCAACAAAACCTTCGTGAGATCCGTTAGTATAACAAAATAAATCACTACTTTAAGTACTGTTGCAAACCCATTCATATTTTATTTTTTCATTATACCTACTGTATTCTAACTTCTCCATGGCTTATACCCCCCGATACAATCCATAGTTTCATCAAAACAAGCAAGTAGTGCATCAAAAACAGAATCTGTCAAAAACAGAACAGTCTGTAGCAATATATTTAAAATCCACACTTCTGTAACTCCAAAAATTCTGAAAAATTAGGATAACCTGGAAAATTCATATACTAATACTTTGTAAAAAATTCAGATTTTTCTGACGCTCCAGTACAGAAACAAAATTCCAGCACTGGACGCAAAACTTTCTGTTTTCCAAACAGCATCAATTATACTATCTTCCAAATCATCCCAAAGGTTTTACTTGGCACAAACACTAACTAAAAACACAAAAACTCAATCATTATAGTAGCATGAAAGTTAAAACAGAAACAAATAATAAAAATTTATTTTATTCATTGGGTTGCCTCCCAACAAGCTCTTTCTTTATAGCCATTAAGATAGGTTTTGAGATTTCAATGATGCTCACATGAAAGATAAGAATTGAAGCACAAAGAGAGCATCATAATACTTGTGACAAACACATTTAAGTCTAACATACTTCCTATGCATAGGCATTTTATATGCAAACAAATTATCAAGACGAGAAATATCTAGCATATGCAAAGGAGAGGAATAAAACATTGACAATCTCAACATAACGAGAGGTAATTTAGTAACATGAAAATTTCTACAACCATATTTCCCTCTCTCATAATAATTACATGTAGGATCATAATCAAATTCAACAATATAGCAATCATATAAAATTTTCTCTCCATGATCCTCATGCATAAAATTCTTATAGTCTTCCAAAATAGTGGGATTAATATCAACTAAAGTCGTGACCTCTCTAGGCCCACTTTTAATTGTATTGCAAACATTATTATCAATAACATATTCATCATGAGGCTTAAATAAATTTTCAAGATCATAAGAAGCATTATCACCCCAATCCTGATCATTGCAATAAGTAGTGGTCATAACAAAATTATTATCCCCAAGCTTGTAGTTTTGCATATTATTAGCACAATTCACATTAATAGAATTTATAGTAACATCATTGCAATCATGCTTTTCATTCAAGGAGCTATCAAGTATGGGTGCTATAGCAATAATTTCATTTTTAACATAAGGAACTATAGCAAGTTCATCTCTATAAGCATCTTTAATATTGGCATCGTGGCCATAAGAATAGCAAGCATCACATTCATCAAGAGGGGATATTTCAATCGAATCAACGGAATCACAATCATCTATAGATTTATGCATATCATTATTCTCTTCCAAAGCAGTAGACATTCTCTCAATAAATTCTTTAACATAGGCATTAGGAGCATAGTTTTCATAGCAATATTTAAGTATGTCAAAATTTTCAGATTTGTAGAGAGTAACATCATACTTTTCAATAAAGGAAGCAACTTCATAAGCACCCTTAAAAGCAACAAATTCTTCAATTTGTTCGATATCATAATAAGTATAAACACCCTTGGCATAAGAAGACAAGATTTCATTATCATTAAACTCACATAGGTAGGGAAGGTGTTTTTTAGGGTTCTTAGAGCAACAAGTAAAATCATAAATTTCACATAGATTCCAAGCATAGCATAGCAAACAATTTATTTGACGCCATAAGAGTCTCCCTTTTTCAGACAAACGGTGACGCACAAAATGAGCATGCTCCTTTAAAGCTTTTCCCTCAACTAAACTAGTTGGGGTTTCAGCACGAGCACAAATGGATCGAAGATGATCCAAGTAGTAAACTTTAAGTGGATCCATAGTATCTTATATTGTTGCTTCTAGTTTCTCTTCTTGTGTGTTCGACATGAAGGCAATAAAAGAAAGCAATCAAGTAAAAAAAAAATTTGTGTTTTTGCGATAAAATTTTTTAGAAGTGGGGGAGATGAAAACGAGAGGCAAAGGCAAATAAAATAAATGCAAGGAGATGAGAGTTTATGCGAAGGTACTTGATAGATGTTGATGATGTCTCCCCGGCAACGGCGCCAGAAATTCTTCCTGCTACTTGTAGCTTGCGTTGGTAATTCCCTGAAGAGGAAGGGAGATGCAGTACAGTAGAGATAAATATTTCACTCAGTTATGAAACCAAGGTTATCAATCCAGTAGGAGAATCACGCAACACCTCGTTAGCAGCACCTGCACACAAAACAACAAATCCTTGCACCCAACGCAAACAAGGGGTTGTCAATCCCTCGACGGTAAGTTGCAAGATTAAATTGTATGTGATAGATAGATAGATTGAAACAAAAAATACAAAATAAAATAAATAAAGAAAAAAGTGCAGCAAGTATTTTTAGGGTTTTAGTATATGATTTAGATAGACCCAGGGGCCATAGTTTTCACTAGAGGCTTCTCTCAAGAAAATAGCATACGGTGGGTAGACAAATTACTGTTGGGCAATTGATAGAAAAGCAAATAATCATGACGATATCCAAGGCAATGATCATGTATATAGGCATCACGTCCGAGACAAGTAGACCGACTCCTGCCTGCATCTACTACTATTACTCCACACATCGACCGCTATCCAGCATGCATCTAGTGTATTAAGTCCATAAAGAACGAAGTAACGCCTTAAGAACGATGACATGATGTAGACAAGATAAACTCACATATGAATAAACCCCATATTTTTACCCTTAATAGCAACGATACATACGTGTCATGTTCCTTTCTGTCACTGGGATTGAGCACCGCAAGATCGAACCCATTACAAAGCACCTCTTCCCATGGCAAGATAAATCAATCTAGTTGGTCAAACCAAATCAATAGATCGGAGAAGAAATACGAAGCTATAATAATCATGCATAAAAGAGATCAGAGAAGACTCAAATAATATTCATGGATAATCTGATCATAAACTCACAATTCATCGGATCCCAACAAACACACCGCAAAAAGTGATTACATCGGATAGAACTCCAAGAACATCGAGGAGAACATTGTATTGAAGATCAAAAAGAGAGAAGAAGCCATCTAGCTACTAACTATGGACCCGAAGGTCTGTGGTAAACTACTCACGCATCATTCGAAGGGCAGCAAGGTTGATGTAGAGCCCCTCCGTGATCGATGCCCCCTCCGGCGGAGTACCGGAAAAGGCCTCCAGATGGGATCTCTCAAGAACAGAAGCTTGCGGCAGCGGAAAAAGTATTTCGTGGACTCCCCTGAGGGTTTCTGATTTTTTGGGAATTTATAGTGGTGGAATTAGGTCAAACGGAGCTGCGGTGGGCCCACGAGGCACCAGGGCGCGCTTGCCCCCCCAGGCACGCCCTGGTGGCTCGTGGCCACCTCCTCTGGCGTCTGGTCCTCTCCCGAAGCTTCTAGTGTTGGTATTGTCCAGAAAAAAATCTCCAAAAAGTTTCGTGGCATTTGGACTTCATTTGGTATTGATATTCTGTAAAACCAAAAACAGGCAGAGAACAGCAACTGGCACTGGGCACTAAGTTAATAGGTTAGTCCCAAAAAATGATATATAATTGCTGTAAATGTATATAAAAACATCTAAGATTGATAATATAACAGCATGGAACAATCAAAAATTATAGATACGTTGGAGACGTATCATCGTGCTGGTTCCGATCTCATCTACCTCCTCCCTCTCTCTTGCTGGATCAAGAAGGAGAGGACGCCATCGAGCTGAACGTGTGCTAATCTTGGAGGTGGCATCCGTTCGGCACTAGATTGGATTGGATCACGATTGAATCGTGAAGAGAGCTACTACATCAACCGCGTTACGACGCTAACGCTTTCGGTCTACAAGGGTATGTAGACACACTCCCCTCTCGTTGCTTTGCATCTCCTAGATTAGATCTTGGGTGTTTCGTAGGAATTTTTTTGATTTTCATGCAACGTTCCCCATCAGTGGCATCACGAGCTAGGTCTATGCGT
The DNA here is from genome assembly GCA_039707655.1 of Elymus sibiricus. Classification (NCBI taxonomy): domain Eukaryota; kingdom Viridiplantae; phylum Streptophyta; class Magnoliopsida; order Poales; family Poaceae; genus Elymus; species Elymus sibiricus. The sequence continues at coordinate 109,625,261 of CM077668.1, read as the reverse complement.
AGATGTATTTGCACGAGTAGAACACAAAGAAGTTATGGGCATTGATGTTAAAATTGCTTACTTCCTTTGTCTTATTTGGATTCGGCGGTATTGTGGGATGAAGCGGCTCAGACCAACCTTACTTGTCCACGCACAAGAGACCGGTTCCACTGACTGACATGCAACTTGTATTGCATAAAAGTGGCTTTGCGGGTGTCTGTATCTCCCACTTTAGTTGAATCTGATTTGACGAGGGTGGTCCTTGTAGAAGGTTAAAAGGCAACTTGTATATCATTGTTGTGGTTTTGCGTAGATAAGAACGGTTCTTATAGTTTGCCCTAACAGCCACGTAAAAAATGCAACAAGGTAGAGGACGTCTAACTTGTTTTTGCAGGGCATGTTGTGATGTGGTATGGCTAAAACGTGATGTGATATATGTTGATGTATGAGATGATCATGTTTTGTAATAGGTTCATGACTTGCATGTCGATGAGTACGGCAACCGACAGGAGCCATAGGGTTGTCTTTAATTTATTGTATGACCTGCGTGTCAATCATTAAACGCCATGTAATTGCTTTACTTTATCGCTATGCGTTAGCAATAGTTGTAGAAGCAATAGTTGGCGAGACAACCACGTGATGACACGATGATGGATATCATGATGATGGAGATCATGGTGTCATGCCGGTGACGATGGAGATCAAAGGCACAAGATGATGATGGACATATCATGTCACATATTGATTGCATGTGATGTTTATCTTTTTATGCTTCTTATTTTGCTTAGGACGACGGTAGCATTATAAGATGATCCCTTCACTTAATTTCAAGATAAAAGTGTTCTCCCTAAGTATGCACCATTGCGAAAGTTCGTCGTTTCGAAGCACCACGTGATGATCGGGTGTGATAGACTCTACGTTCACATACAACGGGTGTAAGCCAGTTTTACACATGCAGAATACTTGGGTTAAACTTGACGAGCCTAGCATGTACAGACATGGCCTTGGAGCATGAGAGACCGAAAGGTCAAACATGAGTCATATAGTAGATATGATCAACATGGAGATGTTCACCAATGATGACTGCCCCATCTCACGTGATGATCGGACATGGGTCAGTCGATGTGGATCATGTAACACTTAGACAACTTGAGGGATGTTGATTTAAGTGGGAGTTCTTTAGTAATTTGATTAGAAGAACCAATTATCATGAACTTAGTCTAATTGTTTTTGCAAATTAATGTTGTAGATCAATGGCTCGCGTTGTAGCTCCCCTGAATTTTAATGCGTTACTAGAGAAAGAAAAGTTGAAAGATGATGGTAGCAACTATGCGGACTGGGTCTGTAATATGAGGATTATCCTCATTGCTGCACATAAAGTATATGTCCTTGATGCACCGCTAGGTGATCCACCCGCTCCCGCAAATCTGGACGCTATGAACGTCTGGCAGACAAGGAATGATGACTACATGATAGTTCAGTGCGCCATGCTTTACGGCTTAGAACCGGGGCCCCAAAGACGTTTTGAGCACCACGGAGCATATGAGATGTTCCAGGAGCTGAAATTGGTATTTCAGGTTCATGCCCGGGTTGAGAGGTATGACACCTCCGACAAGTTCTTTAGCTGTAAGATGGAGGAGAACATCTTCGTTAGTGAGCACGTACTCAAAATGTCTGGGTACTATAATCGCTTGAATCAGTTGGGTGTTAATCTTCCGGATGAAGTAGCGATTGACAGAGTTCTCCAGTCACTACCACTGAGCTACAAAGGCTTCGTGATGAACTATAATATGCAAGGGATGGAGAAAACGATCCCTAAGGTTTTTGCGATGCTAAGGCCGTGGAAGTAGAAATCAAGAAAGAGCATCAAGTGTTGATGGTCAACAAGACCACCAGTTTCAAGAAGAAAGGCAAGGGAAAGAAAGGGAACTTCAAGAAGAATGGCAAGCCAGTTGCCGCTCCCGTGAAGAAACCCAAGACTGGACCCAAACCTGAGACTGAGTGCTTTTATTGCAAGGGGAATGGTCAGTGGAAGCGGAACTGCCCCAAGTACTTGGCAGATAAGAAGGCTGGCAACATCAACAAAGGTATATTTGATATACATGTTATTGATGTGTACCTTACTAGTGCTCGTAGTAGCGCCTGGGTATTTGATACTGGTTTAGTTGCTAATATTTGTAACTAGAAACAGGAGCTGCGGAATAAACGGACACTAGCTAAGGACGAGGTGACGATGCGCGTTGGAAATGGTTCCAAGGTTGATGTGATCGCCGTCGGCACGCTCCCTCTACGTTTACCTTCGGGATTAGTTATGAACCAGAATAATTGTTATTTGGTGCCTGCGTTAAGCATGAACATTATATCTGGATCTTGTTTATTGCGAGACGGTTATTCATTTAAGACAGAGAATAATGGTTGTTCTATTTATATGGATAATATCTTTTATGGTCATGCACCCTTAGTGAATGGTTTATTTCTGTTGAATCTCGATCGTAGTGATACACATATTCATAATATCGATGCCAAAAGATGCAAAGTTAATGATGATAGTACCACATACTTGTGGCACTGCCGCTTAGGTTATATTGGTGTAAAGCGCATGAAGAAACTCCATGCTGATGGACTTTTGGAATCTCTTGATTATGAATCATTTGAGACATGTGAACCATGCCTCATGGGAAAGATGACTAAAACCCCGTTTTCCAGAACAATGGAGCGGGCAAGTGACTTGTTGGAAATAATACATACTGATGTATGTAGTCTGATGAGTGTTGAAGCGCGCGGTGGATATCGTTATTTTCTTACCTTCACAGATGATTTGAGTAGATATGGGTATATTTACTTAATGAAACACAAGTCTGAAACATTTGAAAAGTTCAAGGAGTTTCAGAGTGAAGTGGAGAATCATCGTAATAAGAAAATTAAATTTCTACGATCTGATCGTGGAGGTGAATATTTGAGTTACGAGTTTGGTATGCATTTAAGACAGTGTGGAATTGTTTCACAGCTCACGCCACCTGGAACACCACAGCGTAATGGTGTGTCCGAACGTCGTAATCGTACACTATTGGATATGGTGCATTCTATGATGTCTCTTACCGATTTGCCACTATCTTTTTGGGGTTATGCATTAGAGACAGCCGCATTCACTTTGAACAGGGCACCGTCTAAATCCGTTGAGATGCAATCGTATGAGTTATGGTTTGGCAAGAAACCTAAGCTGTCGTTTCTTAAAGTTTGGGGATGCGACGCTGATGTCAAGAGGCTTCAACCTGATAAGCTCAAACCCAAAGCGGAGAAGTGTGTCTTCATAGGATACCCTAAAGAGACCATTGGGTATACCTTCTACCACAGATCCGAGGGCAAAATCTTTGTTGCTAAGAATGGGTCCTTTCTAGAGAAGGAGTTTCTCTCGAAAGAAGTGAGTGGGAGGAAAGTAGAACTTGATGAGGTGATTGTACCTTCTCTCGAATTGGAAAGTAGCACATCATAGAAAGAAGTTCCCGTGATGTCTACACCAGAAGGAGAGGAAGCTAATGATGATGATCATGAAACTTCGGATCAAGTTACTACTGAACTTTGTAGGTCGACCAGGGTACGTTCCGCACTAGAGTGGTACGGTAATCCCGTCCAGGAAGTCATGTTGTTGGAAAACGGTGAACCTACGAACTATGAAGAAGCAATGATGAGCTCGGATTCTGACAAATGGCTTGAGGCCATGAAATCCGAGATAGGATCCATGTATGAGAACAAAGTATGGACTTTGGTGGACTTGCCCGATGATCGGCAAGCCATTGAGAACAAATGGATCTTTAAGAAAAAGACAGACGCTGATGGCAATGTCACCATCTATAAAGCTAAACTTGTAGCAAAGGGTTTTCGACAAGTTCAAGGGGTTGACTATGATGAGACTTTCTCACCCGTAGCGATGCTTAAGTCTGTTAGAATTATGTTAGCAATTGCCGCATTTTATGATTATGAAATCTGGCAGATGGACGTCAAAACAGCGTTCCTTAATGGGTTTCTTAAGGAAGAGTTGTATATGATGCAACCGGAAGGTTTTGTCGATCCTAAGGTTGCTAACAAAGTATGCAAGCTCAGTGATCCATCTATGGACTGGTGAAAGCATCTCGGAGTTGGAATATACGCTTTGATGAAGTGATCAAAGCTTTTGATTTTATACAAACTTACGAAGAAGCTTGTATTTACAAGAAAGTGAGTGGGAGCTCTGTAGCATTTCTAATATTATATGTGTATGACATATTATTGATTGGAAATGATATAGAATTTCTGGAAAGCATAAAGGGTTATTTGAACAAGAGTTTTTCAATGAAAGACCTGGGTGAAGCTGCTTACATATTGGGCATCAAGATCTATAGAGATAGATCAAGACGCCTGATAGGGCTTTCACAGAGCACATACCTTGACAAGATTTTGAAGAAGTTCAAAATGGACCAGTCAAAGAAGGGGTTCTTGCCTGTGTTGCAAGGTGTGAAGTTGAGTAAGACTCAAAGCCCGACCATGGCAGAAGAAAGAGAAAGGATGAAAGTCATCCCCTATGCCTCAGCCATAGGCTCTATAATGTATGCCATGTTGTGTACCAGACCTGATGTGTGCCTTGCCATAAGTCTGGCAGGGAGGTACCAAAGTGATCCAGGAGTAGATCATTGGACAGCGGTCAAGAATATCCTTAAGTACCTGAAGAGGACTAAGGACATGTTTCTCGTTTATGGAGGTGACGAAGAGCTCGTCGTAAAGGGTTACGTTGATGCTAGCTTCGACATAGATCCGGATGACTCTAAGTCTCAAACCGGATACGTATTTATATTGAATGGTGGAGCAGTCAGTTGGTGCAGTTCCAAGCAAAGCGGCGTAGTGGGATCTACATGTGAAGCGGAATATATAGCTGCTTCAGAAGCAGCGCAAGAAGGAGTCTGGATGAAGGCGTTCATATCCGATCTAGGAGTAGTACCTAGTGCATCGGATCCAATGACTATCTTTTGTGACAACACTCGAGCTATTGCCATTGCCAAGGAGCCCAGGTTTCACAAGAAGACAACTCACATCAAGCGCCGCTTCAACTCCATTCGTAAACATTAAGGATGGAGACATAGAACTTTGCAAAGTACATACGGATCTGAATGTGGCAGACCCGTTGACTAAACCTCTTACACGAGCAAAACATGATCAGCACCAGGACTCCATGGGTGTTAGATTCATTACAATGTAAACTAGATTATTGACTCTAGTGCAAGTGGGAGACTGTTGGAAATATGCCCTAGAGGCAATAATAAATTGGTTATTATCATATTTCCTTGTTCATGATAAATGTTTATTATTCATGCTAGAATTGTATTGACCGGAAACTTAAATACATGTGTGAATACATAAACTACACCGTGTCCCTAGTAAGCCTCTACTAGACTAGCTCGTTGATCAAAGATGGTTATGGTTTCCTGACCATAGACATGAGTTGTCATTTGATAACGGGATCACATCATTAGGAGAATGATGTGATGGACAAGACCCAACCGTAAGCTTAGCATCAAATCATTTAGTTTATTTGCTACAACTTTCTGCATGTCAAGTATATGTTCCTTAGACCATGAGATCGTGCAACTCCCTGACACCGGAGGAATACTTAGTTGTATCCAAGCGTCACTTCATAACTGGGTGATCATAAAGGTGCTCTACAGGTATCTCCGAAGGTGTTTGTTGGGTTGGCACGGATCGAGACTGGGATTTGTCACTCCGTATTGTGACACCCCCGACTCAATCATGCACTAATCATACACGCAAATGCGCACGATCAAGCCCAGGGACTCACGGGAAGATATCACAAGACAACTCTAGACACAAAAAAAATACAAGCTTTATATTACAAGCCAGGGGCCTCGAGGGCTCGAATACATAAGCTTGAATACACAAGAGTCAGCGGAAGCATCAGTATCTGAGTACAGACCTAATTAGACAAGGTTGCCTTAAGAAGGCTGAGCAAAACAACGACAACTAGATCGAAAAGGCGCAGGCCTCCTGCCTGGGAGCCTCCTAAACTACTCCTGGTCGTCGGCCTCCACGTGGTAGTAGGCTCCATCGGGGTAGTAGTAGTCGTCGGCGGGATCAGCTGACTCCGGGGCTCCGATATCTGATCGCAGCAATCGGGTAGGGGGGAAAAGGTAGCAAAGCAACCGTGAGTACTCATGCAAAGTACTTGCAAGACTTACATCAGAACTATGCTAAGTATGCATCGGTATCAAAGGGAAGGGGCTGTATCTGTGGACTATACTGCAGAAATGCCAGAATAGAGGGGAAGGCGTAGCCTATCGAAGACTAGCATCTTCTAGTGTCTTGCAGCAACAGAAGAGAGTAGAGTAACATATAATATAGTAATAAGTATATATTAGCAAAGCCCAGAGATCCTTCCTCAGCACCCTGTGAGAAAGCGATCTCGGAGCCATCATATCAATTTAATATCACAAGTATCTAGTTCTAGTTGTAGTAGATCGGGATACAACTCTGAGCGTCCTGTTACCGTGGACACGGCTATTTGAATAGATAACTTCCCTGCAGGGGTGCACCAACTTACCCAACATGCTCGATTAACTCTGGCCGGACACACTTTTCCGGGTCATGCCCGGCCTCGGCTGATCGACACGCCGTAGTCCTACCTAGGCTCCGCAGAGAGGTCCCCGCCGGTCTACATCCTAAGCGCTCAGGGGTCTTGGGCCCATCGCCCTTTGCACTCCGGGTCGTTGCGCGCAGGGCGGACCCAGGCACCACCTCTGTCCTGGATGGCGCCGGCCCAGCCATGCCGCAATGCTGCACTGGACGTCTGACAGAGCTTTCGGGAGAATCGTACGATGCCGAGCGCCCATAACTTATCCCGCGTGGTGGTTAGTGCGAAAAGGCCAGAGGCCTACTCGGATCACATATCCAAACCGTTAGTGTATTAGGAGCTCGTGATGACGATTAGTGCTCCTGTCGCCCCGTCTCGCGGACTTACAGCAAGGGCCAGGCCCATCCCTCTCCTGGGGCGGTCTGCCTGCCCGGCCGTGCAGCGTAATTATCTCGCGGGTACCCTCACGGTCAACCCGACTTCACATCTCTCGCGGGTACCCCTTGGGGTCGACCCGACTTCAACAAGGGATTGAGGTAAAAACATGGTAACTGTGTGTCCATAACATCAAGGGGGAATCCGAGGAATCACCCTCGTTGGATTCCTACTCGATGTAACCGTCAAGGTGAACTTGGAGGAATCACCCTCGATGGGTTCACACTTGAGGGGCTGCACGACAATAGCATCATCAGAGGTGGTGAAAGAGGAATCACCCTCGGTAACCCACAACCGACTAGCTACGCTACAGAGATATCATCAGGAGTGAGGTAGGAGGTATCACCCTCGGCACTTGATAGTAGCTCTGTAGAGTCGTACAACTAAGGGGTGTGCGGTGCTGTGTCGGTCTCTGCACATCGATCACGTTGATCGAAACATCCGGAAGCAAAGCATGGCAACACGGACAAGGGTGCGGGGCCACTGATGGATCACTAACCAGCCTATACTAAGCATATAGGACAACAGGTAAAGTATCAACAACAGGTTACAAAAATAGGCTATGCATCATAATAGGAGCTATCTAACACAGTAGCAAAATCTAATGCAAGCACGAGAGAGAAAGAATGGGCGATATAGGAATGATCAAAGGGGTTTTGCTTGCCTGGAAGCTCTACTGAGAGAGGCTGGGCGTCTGCGACGTAGTCGTACTCAGGGACCACGTCAGTCGCGGGGTCTAACGGAAAGAAGAGGGGGAGGAAACAAATAAATACACATCATACAAGTGCAAGCACAGTGCATGACATGGCAAAATGCCATGCAGGGGTGACCTAATGCATCTCTAAACAATTTTAGTTAATTTAGGATTTAATTTTGAATTAATTACCGGAGGACATGCACTATTCATCTGCCAGAAACAGGCCTAAGGTTACAGGTTCAGCTACTTAGAGGAATCTATCATGCATGCAGATGACATATTCGGATTCGTTAGATTTTTCTGATCAACTTTCATATAGAAAACTTTTTCATCCGAGCTACGGTTGAATTTCTATGAATTTTCAAAGTTTTTAAGCATTTCTGAAATTCCTGGGATTATTTTTAATTCAAAAAACCCACTTAAACTGCTAGGTGCACCCGGTGCAGTGCACCCAGAGTGTACCAGAGGCTGACCGGTGGGCCCCCGTTGACCTGGGTCAACTGCCCAGTCAGCTGGTCAACTGGGCCGTGGGGCCCAGGGTCAGTGGCATTGGAGGGGCCACGTGGCACGCCACGTCAGCGGGCGGCGCCGGAGTTGCTCCGGCGACCCTCAAACGCGGCGGCGCAATCCGGCCAGCGTCGGAAAACACCTATGATGGGCCGTTTTGCGCGCGCGAGGACTCGTTCGAAAGCACTCACCGAGCCGCGTCGAACGGTGGTACTAACGCGAGCCGTGGTGGTCGGGAACGGCGGCGACGACAGCTTAAGGTGGCGGCCGGAATCGGGGCTCGACGCATTCGACGTTCCGGCCCATTTGCGCGTGATCTAGACCTACAGGGAGCACCAGGAGGTCACCCTGAGCACGAGGGCGTGCTCGCTTGGCCACGACAGGGTCTACAGCGTCGGTAGCGAGCTCGACAGCGGAGCCAGAGCTCCGGTAATGGCGGCTGATACGTCTCCAAAGTATCTATAATTTTTTATTGTTCCATGCTGTTATATTATCAATCTTGGATGTTTTTATAATCATTTAAAGCAACTATATATATCATTTTTGGAGACTAACTTATTAACCTAGTGCCCAGTGCCAGTTGCTGTTTTCAGCCCTGTTTTTGTTTTACAGAAAATCAATACCAAACGAAGTCCAAATGCCACGAAACTTTTTGGAAATTTTTTATTGGACAAGATAAACACTGGAAGCTTCGGGAGAGGGCCAGAAGATGAAGGAATGGGCCACGAGGCACCAGGGCGCGCCCCAGGGGGGTGGCACGCCCTGGTACCTCGTGGGGCCCACCCAGCTCCGTTTGACCTAATTCTTCCACTATAAATTCAGAAAAAACCAGAAACCCTCAGGGGAGTCCACGAAATACTTTTTCCGCCGCCGCAAGTTTCTGTTCCAGAGAGATCCCATCTGGGGTCCTTCTCCGGTAATCTGCCGGAGGGGGAATCGATCACGGAGGGGTTCTTCATCAACCTTGCTGCCCTTCCGATGATGCGTGAGTAGTTTACCACAGACCTTCGGGTCCATAGGCAGTAGCTAGATGGCTTCTTCTCTCTTTTTGATCTTCAATACAATGTTCTCCTCGATGTTCTTGGAGTTCTATCCGATGTAATCACTTTTTGCGGTGTGTTTGTTGGGATCCGATGAATTGTGAGTTTATGATCAGATTATCCATGAAATTATTTGAGTCTTTGCTGCACTCTTTTATGCATGATTATTATAGCCACGTATTTCTTCTCCGATCTATTGATTTGGTTTGGCCAACTAGATTGATTTATCTTGCCATGGGAAGAGGTGCTTTGTAGTGGGTTCGATCTTGCGGTGCTCAATCCCAGTGACAGAAAGGGACATGACACGTATGTATCGTTGCTACTAATGGTAAAAAGATGGGGTTTATTAATACGTGAGTTTATCTTGTCTACATCATGTCATCGTTCTTAAGTCATTACTCCGTTCTTATGGACTTAATACACTAGATGCATGCTGGATAGCGGTCGATGTGTGGAGTAAGAGTAGTAGATGCAGGTAGGAGTCGGTCTACTAATCTTGGACCTGATGCCTATATACATGATCATTGCCTTGGATATCGTCATGATTATTTGCTTTTCTATCAATTGCCCAACAGTAATTTGTCTACCCACCGTATGCTATTTTCTTGAGAGAAGCCTCTAGTGAAACCTATGGCCCCCGGGTCTGTCTAAATCATATTACTAAAACCCTAAAAATATTGCTGCCATTTTCTTTTATTTATTTTATTTTGTATTTTTGTTTCAATCTATCTATCTATCACATACAATTTAATCTTGCAATTTACCGCCGAGAGATTGACAACCTCTCGTTTGCGTTGGGTGCAAGGATTTGTTGTTTGTGTGCAGGTGCTGCTAACGAGGTGTTGCGTGATTCTCCTACTGGTTCGATAACCTTGGTTTCATAACTGAGGGAAATACTTATCTCTATTGTGCTGCATCATCCCTTCCTCTTCGGGGAAATACCAACGCAAGCTACAAGTAGCAGGAAGAATTTCTGGCGCCATTGTCGGGGGGACATCATCAACATCTATCAAGTACCTTTGCATAAACTCTCATCTCCTTGCATTTACTTTATTTTCCATTTGCCTCTCGTTTTCATCTCCCCCACTTCTAAAATGTTTTTTTTACAAAAATACAAAAATATTTTCCGTTTGCCTTTTTTTTTCTCTCGCTTTGCCTGCTTGTTACCTTGTTTGCTTAATCATGATGCCCCGAGAGAATTATCATGATAGTTCTTATTATAAAATTTTGTCCGAAATTGAGAAAAATACTAAAGATTACATGACTACATAGTTTGAGCACAACAATTTTTTTACCGAGGAACTCAAAGAACACTCTACTTTATTGGATGCTATTGCAAAACAACTCGATGATGTTAGTTAAGAAGTTGCTAGTCTTCAATCTCAATTTGCTCTTACTGAAAATTTGCCAGGAAAAATTTCTGATGCGCAAGCTACGCTAGTAAACCAAATGGTGGCTAAGCCGGAATCATTAGAACATAGTAATGATGAGGATATTAAAATGATTGGTGTTTCATATATTGATTCTTTGTTTAGCAATATTAAACTTGATGAAAAGGGGACTGAAGAAGAGTCAACTTTAGCTAAAGAGCGTCCCCATAATTCAGAGAGTGAAAATTTTGAGAAGAAAATTGCTAAAAGTGGGTTTGGAGAGGTAAAAACTTTAAATAGCGATGTGCCCACTCTCTTGGATTACAAATATTTTAATTGTGATAATTGTTCTTTGATTGAGTGCATTTCTTTGTTACAATCCTTGTTAAATTCACCCAACGCTTATGAGCAAAACAAGGCTTTTACTAAACACATTGTAGAAGCAATGATGAAAGCGTTAGAAGAAAAGCTAGAACTAGAAGTTTCAATTCCTAGAAAATTATATGATGAATGGGAACCCACCATTAAAGTTAAAATTAAAAATTATGAGTGCAATGCTTTATGTGATTTGGGTTCTAGCGTTTCCACAATTCCAAAATCTTTATGTGATGTGCTAGGTCTCGCCAATATAGATGAATGTTCTCTTAATTTGCACTTGGCGGATTCTACTATTAAAAAGCCTTTGGGTAGAATTAATGATGTTCTTATTCTTGCAAATAGGAACTATGTGCCCGTTGATTTTATTGTTCTTGATATTGAATGCAATTCTTCTTGCCCCATAATACTTGGTAGACCGTTCTTACGAACTATAGGTGCCATTATTGATATGAAAGAAGGGAATATAAAATTTCAGTTTCCATTAAAGAAGGGTATGAAGCATTTCCCTAGGAAAAGAATTAAAGCACCATATGAATCAATTATGAGGGCCACTTATGGAATCAACTTGAAAGATGACAACACTTGAAATTATGCATTATGCCTAGCTAGGGGCATAAAACAATAGCGCTTGTTGGGAGGCAACCCAATGAATAAAATAAATTTTTGTTATAAGTTTATGTTATTGTGTGTTTTCACTGTCGTGCTACTGGTATGATTGTGTTTTTATGTTTTTAATTAGTGTTTGTGCCAAGTAAAGCCTTTAGGATGGTTTGGAAGATAATATAATTGATGCTGTTTGGAAAACAGAAAGTTTTGCGTCCAGTGACCGAATTTTGTTTCTGTACTGGAGTGTCAGAAAAATCTGAATTTTTTTACAAAGTATTGGTATATGAATTGCCCACGTTGCCCTAATGTTTCAGAATTGTTGGAGTTACAGAATTATGGATTTTAAATAGATTGCTACAGACTGTTATGTTTTTGACAGATTCTGTTTTTGATGCACTACTTGCTTGTTTTGATGAATCTATGGATTGTATCGGGGGGTATAAGCCATGGTTAAGTTAGAGTACAGTAGGTATAATGCAAAAATAAAATATGAATGGGTTTGCAACAGTACTTAAAGTAGTGATTTATTTTGTTATACTAACGGATCTCACGAAGGTTTTGTTGAGTTTTGTGTGATTGAAGTTTTCAAGTTTTGGGTGAGATCACGATGGATGAAGGAATAAGGAGTAGCAAAAGGCTAAGCTTGGGGATGCCCAAGGCACCCCAAGGTAATATTCTAGGAAGACTCAAGCGTCTAAGCTTGGGGATGCCCCGAAGGCATCCCCTCTTTCTTCTACCAACCATCGGTAATTTTACTTGGAGCTATATTTTTATTCGTCACATGATATGAGTTTTGCTTGGAGCATCTTGTATGATATGAGTCTTTGCTTTGTTTGCTTTTTAGTTTGTCACAATCATCTTTGCTGAACACACCTATCTTGAGAGAGCCACACGTTTATCATCATTTGTTAGAATACTCTATGTGCTTCACTTAAATTTTTTGAGCTAGGCAGTTGCTCTAGTGCTTCACTTAAATCTTTTTGAGCACGGTGGTGGCTATATTTTGAAGAAATAAACTCTCATGCTTCACTTATATTATTTTGAGAGTTGATTAAAATTTTGAAGAAATGAATTCTCATGCTTCACCTATATTATTTCGAGAATTGATAAAGATTGAAATTTTGAAGAAATATTTGCACTCTCATGCTTCACTTAAATCTTTTTGAGAGTTGATAATAGTAACGATAATTTGCACAAGATATGAAGTTGGTCCCAAAGTGATGAATATTCAAGAGGGATATAAATAAAAAAATTCATATAGATCATTGGATATGATAAGTGTGATTCCTTGCAAAAGTTTTGCGATATGGAAATGATAATATGTGAGTCATGTTAGTGAGTAATTGTGATTTAGTAAGAATATTAGTGTTAAGGTTTGTGATTCCCTATGCATGCACGTTAAGTCAATAGTTATGCAATGAAATTATATCCTACTTATGGTGCATTAGTCGGTGTTAGTTGTGTTCAATGCATGTTTATGACCATTTTCGTTTTTTGGTTGGTTGCTTCTCAATCTATTTGCTAGCCTTCATTTGTACTAAGCGGAAATACTGCTTGTGCATCCAAACTCCTTAAACCCAAGTTGTGCCAAATGAGTCCACTATATCTACCTATATGCGGTATTTCAATGCCGTTCCAAGTAAATTTGCGTGTGCCAACTCTATTTTTCAAAATAATTTTCCGTTTTGTGTGCCCGTACCGCTCATGAAGCGGCAGGGGGTGGCCATTATTTTCCATGCTAGGTGTGTTATTCTCACGATGAGTGTTTATTCACTTGTCATTGCACGAGAGAATGGTTGGTAATAGGGATGCCCAGTCCCACAATGAAATCACATTAATAACAACAAAATTCCTTGGAAAGTGTTGGTTTGAAGGGCACCCGTGGATACGGCTAGCCATGGATTGTGAAAGAATGGTGGAAAGGAAATAAACTTTACTTTCTGTTTGGGAACCACCTATGATGTGTCTAGCATGGAAAATATTGGGAATTCTCAGTCGTTTTCGTTGACAGGAAAAGCATGCCTCTCAAAATATTTTTATCTCTTTAATTTCAGCTTTGAGCTCTGGCACATTTGACAAATCTCGGCTTCCCTCTGCGAAGGGCCTATCTATTTACTTTTATGCAATTTTTATTTTTTTTGAGTCTCCATCTTCTCTTACAAAAGCACCAACTAGAGAGCACTATTGTCATACTTGTGCATTGGATGTAGCTAATATTTGAGTGTGTTTCATGAATGGATCAATGATTGAGCATAATGGGCTAGGGATAACTTTCTTTAGCGTTGGTATTTTGAAAGACATGGTTGCTTGTTAGCATGCTTGAGTATTTATATGTTCATGTCAAATTATAGACTATTGCTTTGAATCATTCAAGTCCAATGTCCATGCTACAAAAGAAAAGAATATGTGATGAATATGTTAGGCAGCATTCCACATCAAAAATTCTGTTTTTATCATTTACCTACTCGAGGACGAGCAGGAATTAAGCTTGGGGATGCTGATACGTCTCCAACGTATCTATAATTTTTGATTGTTCCATGCTGTTATATTATCAATCTTGGATGTTTTTATAATCATTTACAGCAATTATATATCATTTTTGGAGACTAACTTATTAACCTAGTGCCCAGTGCCAGTTGATGTTTTCTGCCCTATTTTTGTTTTACAGAAAATCAATACCAAACGAAGTCCAAATGCCACGAAACTTTTTAGAGATTTTTTATTGGACAAGATAAACACTGGAAGCTTCGGGAGAGGGCCAGAAGATGAAGGAATGGGCCACGAGGCACCAGGGCGCGCCCCAGGGGGGGTGGCGCGCCCTGGTACCTCGTGGGGCCCACCCAGCTCCGTTTGACCTAAATGAGAGGGTGATGACTCAACAATAAAAGTAAAATGACATAAAAGTAAATAGTTAGGCCCTTTGCAGAGGGAAGCATGGATTTGCAGCGGTGCGAGAGCTCGAAGCTTAAATCAGAGATTAAAATAATTTTGAGAGGTATGCTTTTCCTGTCAATGTCACGACCGAGAGTTTTCAATATCTTCCATGCTAAACACATTATAGGCGGTTCCCAAGCGGAAAGGTAAAGCTTACTCCCCCTCCACCATACCAACACAAGCCATGGCTAGCCGAATCCACGGGTGCCCTCCATACCAACAACTTTTTCGGGGGAGTTTGTTTGCATTATATAATTTTGATTTGAGCATAGGACTAGGCATCTCGATTACCAGCCTCTCTCGTGCAATGACAAGTGAATAAACACTCATCTGAGAATAACCCGCTTAGCATGAAAGATACTGACCGCACCCTGTCACTCCATGAGCGGTATGGGCACACAAAGTAGATGTTCGTTTGAATATTTAGAGGTGGCACATGCAAATTTACTTGGAACGGCAGAGTAATACCGCATATAGGTAGATATAGTGGACTCATCTGGAACAACTTTGGTTTAAGGATTTGGATGCACAAGCAATATTCCTGCTTAGTACAGGTGAAGGATAGCAAATAGATTGAGAAGCGACCAGCTAGAGAGCGAAAACGGTCATAGACATGCATTGCGAATAATTAACATTGAATACGAGCATGAGTAGGATATCAACACCCTGAACATAAATATCATGGAGGCTATGTTGGTTTTGATTCAACTACATGTATGAACATGTGCCAAGTCAAGCCACTCGAATTACTCAGAGGGGGATACCATGCTAACATACTACATCACAATCATTTTAATGCATGTTGACACTCAAGATAAATCATTATCCACTCCTAGCTATTTAAGCATGGCATGAGCAACTATAATCTCTAATTGTCATCACAAATATGTTTACTCATAATAATGTTGAATCATGAATACTGAGCTAAACATATTTACAAAGACAAAAACAAGAAGAGTTCATACCAGCTTTTCTTCACCGCAATCACTTCATCAAATATCGTAATTATTGCCTTTCACTTGCATGACCGAATGATGTGATAATAATAATAATGGTGCAAGGGTGCCGTGGACTAAGCTAGAATCTGCAAACATTTATTCAAAGGAGAAGACAAAGTAATAATGGCTCGTTGTTAGTTCAACAATAAAGTATATGAGAGCCACTCAAAATTTTCATCGTGGTCTTCTCCGTACGATGACTCAACGAAAAGAAAAGGAATTCAGAGAAACACACTGAAATATTTTTGGAGTTTTTGGTTTTTCTGAAGAAAGCAAATTAATGAAGGAAAACGAAAAATGAGAAAAACTATTTACACGAGAGAACTCCCAACAAGCAAAAGAAGAAACGAGAAATCTTTTTGGGTTTTCTTTTACTACTACAAAATAACTAAACAAGAAAGAAACTACAACTATTTTTTTTGGATTTTCGAAAGTTTTTCAAACACATAAGAAGAAAGCGAAAATAAAACTACATGGATATACAATGAAAAAGGATGAACACCGACAACTGGAATGAATGTGTGGACATGAATGTAATGTCGGTGAGAAATACGTACTCCCCCAAGCTTAGGCTTTTGGCCTAATTTGGTCTAGGGACACTTTTGGCCTGGATAATGCCAGTGATGGTAGTTTGGGTTGTACCGAAGTGCAGCCGCCACAGCTTGGCGAGCTGTCTCATTGAGGCGCTTGATACGTCTCCAACGTATCTATAATTTTTTATTGTTCCATGCTGTTATATTATCAATCTTGGATGTTTTTATATGCATTTACAGCAATTATATATCATTTTTGGAGACTAACCTATTAACTTAGTGCCCAGTGCCAGTTCCTGTTTTCTGCCCTGTTTTTGTTTTACAGAATATCAATACCAAACGAAGTCCAAATGCCACGAAACTTTTTGGAGATTTTTTTCTGGACATATACAACACTAGAAGCCCAGGGGGTGCCCACGAGGCACTAGGGCGCGCCTGGGGGGGGGGGGCAGGCGCGCCCTGGTACCTCGTGGGGCCCACAGAGCTCCGTTTGACCTAATTCCTCCACTATAAATTCCCAAAAAATCAGAAACCCTCAGGGGAGTCCACGAAATACTTTTTCCGCCGCCGCAAGTTTCTGTTCTCGAGAGAACCCATCTGGAGGCCTTTTTCGGCACTCCGCCGGAGGGGGAATCGATCACGGAGGGGCTCTACATCAACCTTGCTGCCCTTCCGATGATGCGTGAGTAGTTTACCACAGACCTTCGGGTCCATAGTTAGTAGCTAGATGGCTTCTTCTCTCTTTTTGATCTTCAATACAATGTTTTGCTCGATGTTCTTGGAGTTCTATCCGATGTAATCACTTTTTGCGGTGTGTTTGTTGGGATCCGATGAATTGTGAGTTTATGATCAGATTATCCATGAATATTATTTGAGTCTTCTCTGATCTCTTTTATGCATGATTATTATAGCCTTGTATTTCTTCTCCGATCTATTGATTTGGTTTGGCCAACTAGATTGATTTATCTTGCCATGGGAAGAGGTGCTTTGTAATGGGTTCGATCTTGCGGTGCTCAATCCCAGTGACAGAAAGGGACATGACACGTATGTATCGTTGCTATTAAGGGTAAAAAGATGGGGTTTATTCATACGCGAGTTTATCTTGTCTACATAATGTCATCATTCTTAAGGCGTTACTCCGTTCTTTATGGACTTAATACACTAGATGCATGCTGGATAGCGGTCGATGTGTGGAGTAATAGTAGTAGATGCAGGCAGGAGTCGGTCTACTTGTATTGGACGTGATGCCTATATACATGATCATTTCCTTGGATATCGTCATGATTATTTGCTTTTCTATCAATTGCCCAATAGTAATTTGTTTACCCACCGTATGCTATTTTCTCGAGAGAAGCCTCCAGTGAAAACTATGGCCCCCGGGTCTGTCTAAATCATATACTAAAACCCTAAAAATACTTGCTGCAATTTTATCTTATTTATTTTATTTTGTATTTTTGTTTCAATCTATCTATCTATCACATACAATTTAATCTTGCAACTTACCGCCGAGGGATTGACAACCCCTTGTTTGCGTTGGGTGCAAGGATTTGTTGTTTTGTGTGCAGGTGCTGCTAACAAGGTGTTGCGTGATTCTCCTACTGGATTGATAACCTTGGTTTCATAACTGAGGGAAATACTTACTCTACTGTACTGCATCTCCCTTCCTCTTCAGGGAATTACCAACGCAAGCTACAAGTAGCAGCGCTCGGTCTCTGCCGCCCTCTCATACTCCTCAGCCTCCTCCTCAAGTATGAAATGTCTATGTTTTCCCTGGAAATCAAAGAAGGCAGGAGCAGGCAAAATAATATGGAAAACACGACGCCTGTTAAAAATCAGCCTGTATCTGAACTGGGGGCACCCCTCTCAAGGAACTGGTGGCGTTCCATAGCATCATAATCAAGAAAACTCGGTGGCAACAGGGTATTATTACGTTTTATGGGCACACCAAGATAAGTTGCTAAGCGAGTAGCATAAATTCCACCAAAGAAATCACCAACTAAGGCATTGTTATGTAAACGAAGTGTAACAATAGCCCCCATGTTAAATTGTCTATCTCTCAGCACCGCACTCTTAAGAATGCTCAGGTCATGTTTACCATTAATGCATCTACCAATGAACAGAGCAAAATAATGTATAGCAGGAAAATGAATGCTCCCCATAGTATCTTGTGTAATGCCTCTAGTTTCACCCCTAGTAATGTTCATGAGAAATTCATTGCAATCAGATTTACAAGGTTCGGTGCAAGTCCCCCAAAATGGAATTTTACAAACACTACTAAATTCTTCAACGGACATGCGAAAAGGCTTTTCATATAAGTTGAAAATAACATCATGTGCAGTGCGCTGATATACATACTTGAATCTCCGCACAAAGGAGTCAGTGAGATCATAGTACTGCGGCCACCTATCTATCAAGAACTCCGTGAGCTCGGTATTGCGCACGTACATATCAAACTCTTCCTTGATGCCGGCTCGAATCATGAAGGCATCCGACGGCCACTCGCATGGCAAAAGCGAAGCCTCCCATGGCGGTTCAGTATCTGGCTCACGTATCGCGGGCCAAGGAGCACTCTTGCTCGAGGAACCTCCATGGAACATCTTCCTAAACATTTTCTTTTCTCTGAAAAATTTCTGAAATTTTTAGTGACTCAAAATAAAAGTGAACGAAACTCAACAAAATTGATAGCAACTACTCCCACAAGTATCTAGAGGCTATATCATGCATCAAACCTACTTTGGACCATACAAATTCAACATGCAAGCTCATAAACATGGTCACCACAGCAACAAAAATTTGCAAAGTATAAAGCACTAGAACAAAAACTAATTGGAGCATTGGAGGAGTCACATACTGATACGTCTCCAACGTATCTATAATTTTTGATTGTTCCATGCTATTATAGTATCAATCTTGGATGTTTTTATATGCAATTATATGCATTTATATATCATTTTTTAGGACTAACCTATTAACCTAGTGCCCAGTGCCAGTTGCTGTTTTCTGCTTGTTTTTGGTTTTTCAGGAAATCAGTACCAACCGAAGTCCAAATGCCACGAAACTTTTTGGAGATTTTTCTGGACAAAAGAGACCCTGGAGACTTGGAGAGGGGGCCAGAAGGTTCACGAAGACTCCATAAGGCAACAGGGTGCGGCCCCAGGGGGGCGCGCCCTGATGCCTTGTGGGGCCCTCGTGGCTCCGTTTGACCTAATTTCACTTCTATAAATTCTCAAATATTGGGAAACCAACAGATAGCCACCCCGAATAACTTTTACGCCGTCGCAAGCCTCTGTTCTTCTGTGATCCCATCTGGAGGCCTTTTTGGTACTCTGCCGGAGGGGGAATCGATCACGCAGGGCTTCTACATCAACCTTGCTGCCCTTCCGATGATGTGTGAGTAGTTTACCACAGACCTACGGGTCCATAGCTAGTAGCTAGATGGCTTCTTCTCTCTCTTTGATCTTCAATACCATGTTCTCCTCGATGTTCCTGGAGTTCTATCTGATGTAATCTTCATTTGCGGTGTGTTTGTTGGGATCCGATGTATTGTGAGTTTATGATCAGATTATTCATGAGAAATATTTGAGTCTTCTCTGAACCCTTTTATGCATGATTATTATAGCTTTGTATTTCTCTCCGATCTATCGATTTGGTTTGGCCAACTAGATTGGTTTATCTTGCAATGGGAGAGGTGCTTTGTGATGGGTTCAATCTTGCGGTGCTCAATCCCAGTGACAGAAAGGGACATGACACGTATTTGTATTGTTGCCATTAAGATAAAAAGATGGGGTTTAATCATATTGCTTGAGTTTACTTTGTCTACATCATGTCATGTTGCTTAAGGCATTACTCTGTTTCATACTTAATACCCTAAATGCATGCTGGATAGCGGTCGATGGGTGGAGTAATAGTAGTAGATGCAGGCAGGAGTCGGTCTACTTGTCTCGGACGTGATGCCTATATACATGATCATTGCCATGAATCCTTCATAATTATTTGCTTTTCTATCAATTGCCCAACAGTAATTTGTTTACCCACCGTATGCTATGTGTTCGTGAGAGAAGCCTCTAGTGAAAACTATGGCCCCCGGGTCTACTTTTATCATGTATTAAAACCAAAAATACCTTGCTGCAATTTATTTACTTTTATTTTATTTAGTATTTTACTTTATCTTTCTATCACTATCAGAATTAATCCTTGCAAATAACCGCTAAGAGGATTGACAACCCTCTTATTTGCGTTGGGTGCAAGTGTTTGCTTTTGTGTGTGCAGGTGCGCTTAACGGGATTTTGCTTGGTTCTCGTACTGGATTGATAACCTTGGTTCTTAACTGAGGGAAATACTTATCTCTACTATACTGCATCATCCTCTCCTCTTCGGGGAAATACCAACGCAGTCTACAAGTAGCAGGAAGAATTTCTGGCGCCGTTGCCGGGGAGACATCATCAAAATTACCAAGTACCTTCGCACAAACTATCATCCACTTGCATTTATTTTATTTGCCTTTTTATTTGCATTTGCCTCTTGTTTTCATCTCCCCCACTTCCAATTTTTTTTACAAAAACACAAAAATATTTTTATTTGCTTGTTTGCTAGTTTGTTTGCTTCATCGCGATGTCTCAAGAAAACACAAAATTGTGTGACTTTTCCAATACTAATAATAATGATTTTATTAGTACTCCTATTGCTCCTCCCGCCACTAGTGCGGAGTCGTGTGACATTAATGCTGCTTTGCTTAATCTTGTTATGAAAGAACAATTTTCTGGTAGTCCTAATGAAGATGCTGCATCCCATCTAAATACTTTCGTTGAGCTTTGTGATATGCAAAAGAAAAAAGATGTGGATAATGATATTGTCAAATTAAAATTATTCATGTTCTCACTATGAGATCGTGCTAAAACTTGGTTTTCATCCTTGCCTAGAAATAGTATTGATTCTTGGGATAAGTGTAAGGATGCTTTTATTGCCAAGTATTTTCCTCCCGCTAAGATTATTTCTTTAAGAAATCAAATTATGAATTTTAAGCAACTTGAACATGAGTATGTTGCACAATCTTGGGAGAGAATGAAATTAATGATAATAAATTGCCCAACACATGGTTTAAGTTTATGGATGATCATACAAAAAATTTATGCGGGACTAAACTTTGTTTCTAGAAATTTGCTAGACTCTGCCGCAGGTGGTACTTTTATGGAAATTACATTGGGAGAAGCTACAAAACTTTTTGACAATATTATGATAAATTATTCTCAATGGCACACTGAACGAACTCCAACTGGTAAGAAGGTAAATTCTGTTGAAGAAATTAATACTTTGAGTGATAAGATGGTTGCTAGTAAAAGTGCTCATGTTGATCCTAATGATGTGCCATTGTCTACCTTGATTGAGCAAAATAATGATGCTATTGATGTGAATTTTGTCTCTAGAAATAATTTCAACAACAATGCTTATAGGGGTAATTTCAATCCTAGACCATTTCCTGGAAATTCCTCTAATAATTATGGTAATTCCTATGGCAATCCTTATAATAATAATAATAGGATACCCTCTGATCTTGAAAGTAATATTAAAGAATTTATTAGTTCGCACAAGAATTTCAATGCTATGATAGAAGAAAAATTGAATAGAGTTGATGAATTGGCTAGGAACATGGATATAATTGCTCATGATGTTGAAAATCTCAAAATTAAAATTTTGCCACCCAAGCATGATATAAATGAGTCTATTAAAGCTATCTATGTCTTCATTAATGAAAGTAAAGAAAGGACCGCTAGGTTGAGAGCTAAGCGAGAATTTCTAGAAAAGGCTATTCCACCCGGTTTCTATCGTAGTAATGATGAAGATATTAAAATGATTGGTGTCACTCCTATTGAATCATTATTTAGTAATATAAAATTTGATGAAAAAGGGACTGAAGAAGAGTCAACTTTAGATAGAAGGAGCCCCAATTGCTTGGAGGGTGATAATCTTAATGATAAAAATGAAAAAAGTGGGTTTGGAGAGGTCAAAACTTTAAATAGTAATGCACCCACTACTTTGGATTATAAGAACTTTAATTATGATAGTTGTTCTTTAATTGAGTGTATTTCCTTGTTGCAATCCATGATTAATTCACCAAATGCATATGAACAAAATAAAGCTTTCACTAAACATATTGTAGAAGCTATGATGAAAGCTCATGAAGAAAAACTTGAGTTGGAAGTTTCAATTCCTAAAAAATTACAAGATGAATGGGAACCTACTATTAAAGTCAAAATTAAAGATTATGAATGCAATGCTCTTTGTGATCTTGGTGCTAGCGTTTCCACTATACCAAAAATCTTTGTGTGATGTGCTAGGTCTCACCGATATGGATCCTTGTTCCCTTAATTTGCATCTTGCGGATTCCACTATTAAAAAGCCATTGGATAGAATAAATGATGTGCTTATTCTTGCAAATAGAAATTATGTGCCCGTAGATTTTATTGTTCTTGATATTGAATGCAATCCTTCTTGTCCTATAATAATTGGTAGGCCTTTCCTACGAACCATAGGTGCTATTATTGATATGGAAGAAGATAATATAAGATTTCAATTTCCATTAAAGAAAGGGATGGAGCACTTCCCTAGAAAGAGAATTAAGGCACCTTATGAATCTATTATGAGGACCACCTATGGAATTAATTTGAAGAATGACAATACTTGAAACTATGCATTATGCCTAACTAGGGGCATAAAACAATAGCGTTTGTTGGGAGGCAACCCAATGAATAAAATAAATTTTTAGTTGTACCTTCTGTTTTTGTGTGTTTACACAATTATATCCTCTGTTATGATTGTGTTTTTTATCTTTTAATTAGTGTTTGTGCCAAGTAATGCCTTTGGGATGATTTGGAAGATAGTATAATTGATGCTGTTTGAAAACAGAAACTTTTGCGTCCAGTGCTGGAATTTTAATTTTTTGCTGGAGCATCAGAACCTTCTGAATTTTTTACACAATATTTATATATGAATTTCCCACATTTTCCTAATTTTTCAGATTTTTTAGAGTTACAAAAGTATGATGTTAATTCAGATCTTTACAGACTGTTTTGTTTTAGACATATTCTGTTTTTATTGCATAGTTTGCTTATTTTGATGAATTTATGGATCGTATTGGGGGGGGGTATGAGTCATGGAGAAGTTGGAGTACAGTAGCATTATGCCAATATTAAATATGAATCAATTTACAACAGTACCCAAAGTTTAACATTTGTTTATTGTACTAACGGATCTCACGAGGTTTCTGTTGAGTTTTGTGTGCTGAAGTTTTCAAGTTTTGGGTGAGACTACGATGGATAAAGGAATAAGGAGCGGCAAGAGCCTAAGCTTGGGAATGCCCAAGGCACACCAAGGTAATATTTAAGGAAGACTCAAGCGTCTAAGCTTGGGATGCCCCGGAAGACATCCCCTCTTTCATCTACAATTTATCGGTAACTCACTTGGAGCTATATTTTTATTCATCACATGATATGTGTTTTAATTGGAGCGTCTTGTGATATAGTTTGTTTGCTTTTATTTGCTTTTTAGTTTGTCACAAAATCATCTTTGCTGAACACACCTTTTTGAGAGGGACACACATTATTCGTGATTTGTTAGAATACTCTATGTGCTTCACTTATATTTTTTGAGCTAGACAGTTGCTCTAGTGCCTCACTTATATCTTTTAGAGCACGGCGGTGATTATATTTCCTCTACTCCTAATGGAGGACTGGGTAGTCTTCGTTCCACGGTTTTTTTTTCGTCTTCGTCTGGTTTTTTTTTGTTGTTTTTTTTCCGTCTTATCCCCATCCCACGCCTAAATCCACCGGTTTTCACAATCACAAAAGGAAAAAAAAAATCATTCCTCTCTCCTCCCACCAGCGGCCTCGATCTAGGATCGCCAGGGACGCCGCCGCAGTAGTCGTGGATCCGCCGCCTCCATGGCGGATCCCCACGGGCGCTACCGCAGGGCGTCGTCGCGTTAATCGCATGGTGGAGGGTCGCGCTAAGGAAAGGGACGACCTTGTAGGCACCGGGTCACGCGGCTGGCCCTTCTTACCCGATGGCGCCGTTCTTTCCTTCCCCGCCAGAGATTCCAGGCGGCCACTCGATGACCTCTACTCGTCCACCCCCCTCGACGTCGACCCCTCCCTGCTCCTCTTCTCCGCAGCCGAGAAGGTCGTGGACGAGGAGAGAGGATCCGGCTGTGGTGAGCCTAGCGACAACCGGATTGTCATGACGGGCAAGGCGGTAAGCGACCAGATCCCTATCTGGAGGTGGTGGCGCTGGCGAGTGATAGCAAGGACAGCTTCTTCAACATGATGTGATGTCCCACCTACAGTCAAGGCAACGCAATCCATCCATCCTCACACAACTCATTACGTCCGCCATGTTTTCTCTAAGCTCCTGCTGAACTATGGAAACTGTAGTTTCAGTACTATAGTTATGTATGCTTGCTTGCTGATGTTTGTGTGCGTTTCATGTGCTTGCTGCCAGCCTGCCACTATGTGCTGCGTCCCTCACCTGCTCCAGCCAGGCACCAGCACCCGGCGGTGCGCTCTCCGGGACTCTGCCACTTGAAGGGGCGAGGAGGAGCTACGGATGCTAGCGATTAACAACGTTGTGCAGAAGGCAAGCGCAGGTGAGGGGTCCCATCCTCATCCCCATCCCAATTTCTGTTTATACTATTATAAATTAGACTATATGATATGCATTAGTTGCTTCCTTTTGTAGCTGACATGCACATACACCATCGTTAGTATTACAATCCATTCTGATAATTAACCTTTTTTTTGAGTGATCCAGTTCAAACTTTAATACTAAGTACCAACTTATATTCATAGTATGCGGACTGTAGGACATACCATTGATACATTCCGACTGTACTCAAATCGGCAGTGCATGGTTGTGATTTTGTAATTACCCCGAAACAAAAATATTTTACTGTACAAAAATCACAAACAAACAAATGAATAAGAAAGATTCTATTTTTGCGAGGTGCTATATGTTCTCTTTTCACAAACGGTGCTTTCATTTGGTCACTTATTATACATTTTCATTCCAACAAAGGGAGTAATGTACTGCAATCTCAAACAATTTATGTTCTCATTGGGAGTATATAATTATGATGTCATTGCATTTTGCAAGTGTTGGGTGTCAAAAATGAATCAGTTGTTCACCATATCAAATTTTGAGATGAAAATGTGTTTCTTTGTGACCTATTTTACATCAAAGACCACATGGAGTTTGAAGTCGATTTCAAATGAATGGACATCTGCCGAATTTTGCTCCACGAAGAAATGAGATGAAATCACTTGGAATCAGAATGCAACGAAAACATACTCTACCGCTTCATTGGATCCATCGAGCGGCCAGACCTGAACGCAGTCTGGCGCATCAAAACTGAGGGGAAATACAGTTTTTTCATATGCCTTCTTTCCCAAAATCGGCTGCCAACTGCTGATAGACTTGGAGCTCATACCTGCTCTCTGTGTGACCAAGTCATTGAAACTGAAGTCCACCTCTTCTGCCATTGCTACTTTATATAATGGTTAATTCTCAACTGTATTATCTACCTGCATGACACTATTTTGGATTGGCTTATATTTTTTGGGCAAAGTTGTTTGTTTTATTAACATGACAAAGTTCAGACATTGATGTAAAACAACGGTATGCCTTGATGCTCGCAGGAAACAGAAACAGAGCTACATGAGAAATTTTCAAGAAGTGTTCACTTGTAATATTGAATTCCGTTTTCATCATACTATTGTCAAGAAGTGTTCAAATGAGGTAGTAGCTGTTGGAACAATATCTACTTGCATGACACACTTTCAGGTAGCAGCTTTGATTCATCTATATTTAAATTTTCCATTCAGGTCATTTTCCACAGATATCTTCTATTGATTTCTTTCTTTATAACTATTGTCAAGAAGTGTTCAAATGAGATAGTGGGTGTTGTCATAGAAGCATATCATTTTGTGATAACTCAACAAACACGAGCATGTAGTGCACGGATTTCTGTCTATCATTTTGTGTGAGATCAAGCTACATAAATTTGACACCAGTTTTATAGGCCAAAATACACAACCATTTTTCTTGTTTTGCAGCACATGATGATTTTATTCTGAGGATGATCAACTATAAGGAAGTTCCCAAGATGTATTGAAGTAGATTCTTTTCATTTGTTCATAATTGAATCCCAAATAGGACATTGTGAGATAGGCCCTGGACAATTAAATTGCGTTCATTTGTTTGGTTCTTCTCTGTAACTTAGGGAAGCTACTGTTTTATTCAGCATTTTCGCTAGACAGTATCATGTTGACACATTCCAAAATTTTGGTTGCAGCAGCTTGAATTTTGATTCCGAATATCTGAGTTCCCAATATTGTCTGCCTAGGAACTATTCTTCTTAAGCAACCTAGAAACTTATTCTGCTGAGATATTTTTCGTTGACATTGAATTGTCGAATAGGAAGTGTAGCATGGAAAATTTTAATTGTACCGTTATTCTTCCTTACAAAAAAGATCTCCACTGAGAGCATTAAAATTGCTGCCATGCATCATATTTTTGGACTTATAGGCATTAAATTCATGATTGCAGGGGTGTCTTCAGGTGCAATAGTTATCCAACCACGTGCAATTTTTAGGAGAGAAGTCAGAAGAATAGCTAGGTCACTAGGTCCTTACAGGGTTGAGGTTTCAACCACAGATTGATTTCATCGGAGGGATGCTGGTACAGTGGTTATATCTATGGTAAGACCTATAGAGTAAAATTAAAAGATCTTACCTTTTTTTTGGTATACTCAAGTTTTACCTGTCTAAAGAAACTTGATATATGTGAATTGGTCATGGTCTTGATCTTGTTTATATAGATGTTCATGTTGGATCCGATAAGAAATATTCCCTGTTGTCATGACATTTTTTTTGTTCCAACTATTTTTCTTGGAAATTCCTGTTGCATCTATAGAAAATATAGCATCATAGAAATACAAATGTGGGGACAATCCAACTTCCTGTAACGCCTAGATGGGGTATTTCCTGATTATTACTTGCAGTTCTTGTGGTCCGGTATGAAATTTAGAGACAAGAGAGGATCTTGTAGTGATTATTCGAAATTGTTCAAACTTTAGGTGTACAGGCTTGTGCTAATTGATTCTTCTATTTAGTCTGATAGCATATCTTTTTGCAAGCGTAAAATCTGGGGAGATGTGAAGATGATTTCTTGGCAGTAGTTGTTGTGATATTTAGCAAGAAATCTTGAAGCGAAGATGTATCCGTTTTTGGTGTCATAGGAGAACTTAATCTGAATGTCTGCTCTGCTCGGAACTACTTAATCCGTTCTTGTAGTTATCGTTCTCCTGTACCAATCTGTGTGTATGGGCCTAATTCAGTTGTTGGCTAAGCTGGGTTCTTCATGGATGCCAAGTTTAGTTGTTAATTAACTAGGGACATGGTAACCTTCGTTGTTGTTAAGTAGAAGTGCAGTCCTGTAGCTTTTAGTGCTGCTGGACAGGCTGGTTTGAACGTGCTAGATAGATTCAGTTAAAGGGGATTAGTGCTTTTAGAAAATGAACATGTCTATATATGTGAAAGCAATTAAACTTGGGAGAGTGGTTAGTTCTGTAAAGAATATTTCTGTAGTTGCTTACACATGAGGATTAGAACTGCTTCTGTACCGTTGGATATCCCTTGCTGCTCATCACAGAAATTGGTTCAGTTAAAACTGCACGACTGTCAGTTTTGGGCAGCAAGCTTCTAGCTGAAAAATGAGTTAGTTATGCCTAAAATTTCGAGTTGGCCTCTATATATAAGTTGTAAAGCAAGTTCCAAGGTTTCTCTAAAGTACTTATTTGTGTCGTTTGGATGCATGGTTTGAGAGCAACCACCAACTTAGTTGGCTGTCCAGAAAATTTTCCTGGGTGCAGTATTGTTCATATGGCAGATTAGGCCCTGTTAGAGATTGAATTAAAATAAAGTTACAACATGAAAGTTTTAGAGGCTGTTTTGTTGATACTTAAACACATATCATTTGTTATATTTCGTTTTGTATATTAAGTCCTATGAAAATATTAAAGAGGGTTGTCTACTATGTTGGACATAATTTCATGATGGGCATGGTTCGATGGATGAAGACTTATGTTATCAGATTTCTTCAACCTTGTGTGAGAATTTAATGTGATAAAGTAGATATGAGCTGGGGTCTTGCGCATAAGAGTATATGCTGATGAGTCCATTGTTTGTATTGATTGTGATATATGCTTCATTAACAAGTGTCATTACTTCGATGGATGAGCATGTAGGCATGAAAGGCACCAATACATGTGCTGATGAGTGTATGATGCTTAATAGAGGCTTAGTGTTTTGACTCGTGCATTGTTTATTTTTCCTTTATGTGCTTTGTTGAGTCTTTGTACTCACCTTTGTTACATTTATGTTTTTAAGTAAACCTGAGGACGACATGCATGGGAATTTTGGGAGTAGCACCATAACTTTCTTCACTACACAAATCTTATACATATTACCTTATTAGCACCATGTTTTGAGAATTTAGTATATCTTATACCTTCTATGCGTCGTGGTTTGATGGGAGTTTGAGAGTTATTCTTTCGGTCATTGTGGTTTGACTATGAGAGATGTTCTTGGTTATGGTTGTATATGTTTTCATAACTTAGCGTAGCATTGTGCTTCTTTGTGCATGGGTCATGTCCTTGTGCTACATAATTATATCAATTGCATGTCGTGGATGCCCTTAGAAACGGAGGAAGTTTTGCCGAAATTTCTTATGAAGGCATCTTTACTTTCGAAAGTTGTGTATGTGGTACCATTTCAAGTGCTAGCTGGCTTAGGGTGTTATCCAACATCCCAAAGCGATGCAACTAATGAATATAGTCATTGTAGCAATCTCATCAGCATTTCTTCCATCTAAGTCCCCGACGGGCATATAGTGAACGTTGTAGCTTGCAGCAGTGATCAACAACATGCGTGATTGTTGGGGCTATGGTGAGGCGATGTCAGGGCTAAGCAACATGCGTGACTACTGGGACTGTGGTGAGGCGAGGGCTCCGAGCCGACGGTGGAGTACAAGAGTTCGCATAGGGGCCTTTGAAACGCTAGGGCCGGCCTTGGATTTTATGTTAATGTTTAAGATTCCAGGATATACTATAGCTGCCAAATGTTAACATTGAGAAAAATTAAGCTAAGCCAAAAGATTGAGCCGTGGGAGGAGTGTGTGTGGTGTGTGTGTGTGTGTGTGTGTGTGCGCGCGCGTGTGTGTGTGAGAGAGAGAGAGAGAGAGAGAGAGAGATGGTGAGAAAGAGATATTGCAAGGGTGGGAGAGAGATGGAGGGTGGTAGACATAGTGGGGGAGCGAGAGACAGAGACAAATATATAGGGTGTGAAGTAGAGGATATAGGGATAGATGGTTCTTTCTGTTTGCATGGTGAGTATTCTATGTTGCACATTGTTACATCTTCCATGTGAAATCTTGACGCTTATATATATATATATATATATATATATATATATATATATATATATATATATATATATATATATATATATATATATATATAAATGAAGCTAAAGACAATATTCCAAACCTTGTATGAGAATATTTTAAATGCATCAAATAAATCTTAGTTTGTAACATATAATTATTCGGATCGTGAGTCTCCATGTATACATGAGTTATATCGCAAATGAAGTGGATTTCAATTATTTTTTTGATGGTTGCTGGCTATCCTTTTCATACATGTGAAATTTAATATGCATTATATTTATAGGTTCAATCAAAAAACAAAAAATCTACACATGCGAACTTTGATATGCATTATATTCATAGGTGCAATCGAAAAATAAAATTAAAAGGCCCGTGGCAACGCATGGGCGTTTTACTAGTAAAGAAATAGTTGCACTCTCATGTTTCACTTATATCTTTTTGATAGTCTAATGAATAGCAATGGTAATATGCACGGGTTATGAATTTGGTCCTGATATGATAGGTATTCAAGAGGGATATAATAAAAACTTTCATGTAGATCACTGAATATGATAAGTTTGATTCCTTGCAATAGTTTTGCGATATTAAGAGGTAATATGTGGGAGGTATTAGTAGATAATTGTGGTTTAGAAAGAATATTGGTGTTAAGGTTTGTGATTCCCGAAGCATGCACGTATGATCTGTCGTTATGCTAAGAAGTTGGAGCATAATTTATTCTTGATTGTCTACCTTATTAGTGCCGGTCAGGGACGAGCGATGGTCTTTTCCTACCAATCTATCCTCCTAGGGGCATGCGTAGTAGTACTTTGCTTCGAGGGCTAATAAACTTTCGCAATAAGTATGTGAGTTCTTTATGACTAATGTGAGTCCATGGATTATACGCACTCTCACCTTTTCGCAATTTGCTAGTCTCTTCGGTACCATGCATTGCCCTTTCTCACATCGAGAGTTGGTGCAAACTTCATCGGTGCATCCAAATCCCGTGATATGATACGCTCTATCACACATAAGCCTCTTTATATCTTTCTCAAAATAGCCACCATACCTACCTATCATGACATTTCCATAGCCATTCCGATATATAGTGCCATGCAACTTCCACCATTCCGTTTTTATGACACACATTGTCATTGTCATCTTTCTTTGCATGATCATATAGCTGACATAGTATTTGTGGCTCAGCCATCATTCATCATTTTTTATACATGTTACGCTAGTATCATTGCACATCCTGGTACACCGCCAGAGGCATTCATATAGAGTCATATTTTTGTTCTATTTTCGAGCTGTAATTTTTGAGTTGTAAGTAAATAGAAGTATGATGATCATCATTATTAGAGCATTGTCTCAGTGAGGAAAAAAAAGAGCCCACGAAAAAAAAATGAGAGAAAAAGAGAGAAGGGGCAGTGTTACTATCCTTTTCCATATAGAGAGTCTCCTATTTTGTCACTTTCATATACTAGTGGGAATTTTTCATTATAGAACTTGGCTTGTATATTCCGATGATGGGCTTCCTCAAATGCCCGAGGTCTTCATGAGCAAGCAAGTTGGATGCACACCCACTTAGTTTTCATGTTGAGCTTCCATACACTTATAGCTCTTAGTGCATCCGTTGCATGGCAATCCCTACTCCTCGCATTGACAACAATTGATGGGCATCTCCATAGCCCGTTGATTAGCCTCGTTGATGTGAGATTATCTTCTTATTTTTGACTTCCCCTTATGAATCTCTACCACCACACTCTATTCCACCTATAGTGCTATATCCATGGCTTGCGCTCATGTATTGCGTGGCGGTTGAAAAAGCTGAAGCGCGTTAAAAAGTATGAACCAATTGCTCGGCTTGTCATCGGGGTAGTGCATGATAAATATTTTGTGTTAAGAAGATGGATCATGATATGATTATATGATTTTGTAGGGATAACTTTCTTTAGCATTTTAATTTTGAAAGACATGATTGTTTATTAGTATGCCTGAGTATTGATGTCTTTATATCAAACTATAGACTATTGCTTTGAATAATTCGGATCTTGTTATTCATACCGTAAGAGAAAGATTACATGATGAGACATGTTAGGTAGCATTCCATATCAAAAATTCTGTTTTTATCATTTACCTACTCGAGGACGAGCAGGAATTAAGCTTGGGGATGCTTGATACGTCTCCAATGTATCTATAATTTTTGATTTTTCCATGCTATTATAGTATCAATCTTGGATGTTTTTATATGCAATTATATGCATTTATATATCATTTTTTGGGACTAACCTATTAACCTAGTGCCCAGTGTCAGTTGCTGTTTTCTGCTTGTTTTTTGTTTTTCAGGAAATCAGTACCAAATGAAGTTCAAATGCCACGAAACTTTTTGAGATTTTTTTCTGGACAAAAGAGATCCTGGAGACTTGGAGAGGGGGCCAGAAGGTTCACGAAGCCTCCACAAGGCAACAGGGCGCGGCCCCGGGGGGGGGGGAGGCACCCTGATGCCTTGTGGGGCCCTCGTGGCTCCGTTTGACCTAATTCCACTTCTATAAATTCTCAAATATTGGGAAACCAACAGAGAGCCACCCCGAATAACTTTTATGCTGCCGCAAGCCTTTGTTCTTCCGCGATTTCATCTGGAGGCCTTTTTCGGTACTCTGCCGGGGGGGGAATCGATCACGGAGGGCTTCTACATCAACCTTGCTGCCCTTCCGATGATGTGTGAGTAGTTTACCATAGACCTACGGGTCCATAGCTAGTAGCTAGATGTCTTCTTCCCTCTCTTTGATCTTCAATACCATGTTCTTCTCGATGTTCCTGGAGTTTTATCCGATGTAATCTTCTTTTGCGGTGTGTTTGTTGGGATCCGATGTATTGTGAGTTCATGATCAGATTATTCATGAGAAATATTTGAGTCTTCTCTGAACTCTTTTATGCATGATTATTATAGCTTTGTATTTCTCTCCGATCTATCGATTTGGTTTGGCCAACTAGATTGGTTTATCTTGCAATGGGAGAGGTGCTTTGTGATGGGTTCAATCTTGCGGTGCTCAATCCCAGTGACAGAAAGGGACATGACACGTATTTGTATTGTTGCCATTAAGGATAAAAAGATGGGGTTTAATCATATTGCTTGAGTTTACTTTATCTACATCATGTCATGTTGCTTAAGGCGTTACTCTGTTTCATACTTAATACCCTAAATGCATGCTGGATAGCGGTAGATGGGTGGAGTAATAGTAGTAGATGCAGGCAGGAGTCGGTCTACTTGTCTCGGACGTGATGCCTATATACATGATCATTGCCATGAATCCGTCATAATTATTTGCTTTTCTATCAATTGCCCAACAGTAATTTGTTTACCCACCATATGCTATGTGTTCGTGAGAGAATCCTCTAGTGAAAACTATGGCCCCCGGGTCTACTTTTATCATGTATTAAAACCAAAAATACCTTGCTGCAATTTATTTACTTTTATTTTATTTAGTATTTTACTTTATCTTTCTATCACTATCAGAATTAATCTTTGCAAATAACCGCTAAGAGGATTGACAACCCTCTTATTTGCGTTGGGTGCAAGTGTTTGCTTTTGTGTGTGCATGTGCGCTTAACAGGATTTTGCTTGGTTCTCCTACTGGATTGATAACCTTGGTTCTTAACTGAGGGAAATACTTATCTCTACTATACTGCATCATCCTCTCCTCTTCGGGGAAATACTAACGCAGTCTACAAGTAGCACATACCAAGGAGTAATTCCTCAAAACAGTTTTGGAAACGGAGTTCCGAGCAAGGAGATCAAAAATCACAGCAATATGAGCAAGAACACGGGCTTGGGAGCAAGTTTGATTTTTTCTGGAGGAAGAAGAAAGAGACGGGTGACTGGCATAAGTGAATGGGTCCCTATGGGACCCACAAGCCTGCTGGGCGCGCCCTGTGAGCTTGTGGCTCACAGGTGCACCCCCCTGGGGTGTGTTCAGTGCCAATTTTTTTAAATATTCTAGAAAAAATCATACTAAATTTCATGGCATTCTGAGAACTTTTATTTTTGGGCCATTTTTTATTGCACGAAAAATTCAGAAAACAGGATAATAATGGCATTTTATTTTATTCAACTAAAAATATCAGAGAGCAAACTAAGATTACAGAAAGTTGTGCTTACTAAATTCATCGACCACATGCCCCTAAAAAAGAATCCATTAATAAGGTTGATCAAGTGTTATTAACAAACTATTTCCGAATGGCATGAAACCGAAGAATCTTTGTATAGCACTAGGTTACCTCGACGGGGATATGCATTTTCCCAACAATAAGAACTTCATATTTCTTTTTGACAGTAGGGAGAGGAAATTTGAAGCCTCCAATAGTAATTGTCGAAACTTTTTCAATACAATTGATACCATTCATCGAACTTTGTTTCTTCGGAAAATAAACCGTATGCTCATTACCATTGACATGAAAAGTAACCTTGCTTTTGTTGCAATCAATAACAGCCCCTGCAATATTCAAAAAGGGTCTTCCAAGGATAATCGACATGTTGTCGTCCTCGGGCATATCAACTATAACAAAGTCTGTTAAGATAGTAACATTTGCAACTACAACGGGCACATCCTCGCAAATTCCAATAGGTATAGCAGTTGATTTATGAGCCATTTGCAAAGATATTTCAGTAGGTGTAAGCTTATTCAAATCAAGTCTTCTATATAAAGAGAAAGGCATAACACTAACACCGGCTCCCAAATCACATAAAGCAGTTTTAACATAATTTATTTTAATGGAGCATAGTATAGTAGGTATTCTTGGATCTCCTAGTTTCTTAGGTACTCCACCCTTAAAAGAATAATTAGCAAGCATGGTGGAAATTTCAGCTTCAGGTATCTTTCTTTTATTAGTGACAATATCTTTCATATATTTAGCATAGGGAGACATTTTCAACATATCAATCAAGCGAGTGCGCAAAAAGACAGGTCTAAGCATTTCAACAAAGCGCTCAAAGTCTTCCTCATCCTTATTTTTAGATGGTTTAGTGGGAAAAGGCATAGGTTTCTGAACCCATGGTTCTCTTTCTTTCCCATGTTTTCTAGCAACGAAGTCTCTTTTATCATATCTTTTATTCTTAGGAGGTGGGTTATCAAGATCAACAACAGGTTCTATTTCTACATCATTATCTGGTTGATCATCAACATGAACATCATCATTATCATTATCCTTATCGTTATCACTAGGTGTATGTTCATTACCAGATTGTGTCTCAGCATCGGAAATAGAAACATCATTTTGGTTCTCAGGAGGTTTCTCTATCTCAGGTTCACTAGAAGCATGCAAAGTCCTATCGTTTTTCTTTTTCTTTTTCATCTTAGATGAACTAGGCACATCAATATTATTTCTCTGAGAATCTTGTTCAATTCTTTTAGGATGACCTTCAGGATATAGAGGATCCTGAGTCATTCTACCTCCTCTAGTAACAACTCTAACAGCATGATCATTCATTTTATTATTCATCTCATCAAGCAAATCATTTTGTGATTTAGCAATTTGTTCTAACTGAGTCTGAACCATAGAAGCGTGTTTACTTAAGCACTTAACATCATTAGCAGTTCTAAACATCAAATCACTGAAGCGTTCAATCATGATGGCATTCTGTTTTAGTTGATTGCTAACATATAAATTGAAGTGTTCTTGCTTGATGATGTAATTGTCAAATTCATACAAGCATTGACTAACAGACTTACTATAGGGAATATCACTTTCATCGAATCTAGTGAGAGAATTTACCTCTACTACCTGTGTCGGGATGTCGAGCCCATGTATTTCTTCAATAGGTGGTAAATTCTTAACATCTTCAGCTTTAATACCTTTTTTCCTTCGTAGATTTCTTAGCTTCTTGCATATCTTCTGGACTGAGGAATAGAATACCTCTTTTCTTCGGGGTTGGCTTAGGTGGTGGTTCAGGAAGTGTCCAATCATCGACATTTTGCAATATATTATTCAATAGTTCTTCAGCCTGTCCAACAGTGCGTTCCCTGAAAACACAACCAGCACAACTATCTAGGTAGTCCCTAGAAGCATCAGTTAGTACATTATAAAAGATATCAAGTATTTCATTTTTCTTAAGAGGATAATCAGGCAAAGCATTAAGTAGTTGGAGAAGCCTCCCCCAAGCTTGAGGGAGATTCTCTTCTTCAATTTGCACAAAGTTAAATATTTCCTGTAAGGCTGCTTGTTTCTTATGAGTAGGAAAATATTTTTCAGAGAAGTAATATATCATATCCTGGGGACTACGCACACAACGAGGAGCAAGAGTATTAAACCATTTCTTAGCATCACCCTTTAATGAGAAAGGAAACAACTTGAGAATATAGTAGTAACGAATTTTTTCTTCATGAGAAAATAGGGTGGCAATATCATTCAACTTAGTGAGGTGTGCCACAACAGTTTCAGTTTCATAACCATGGAAAGGATCAGATTCAACCAAAGTAATTAACTCAGGATCGATAGAGAATTCATAATCCTTATCGGTAACAAATATGGGAGAGGTAGCAAACTTAGGATCATATTTCATTCTCTCCCTCATAGAGTTTTCTTTCAACTCATCAAGCAATTTTCTAACCTCATCTCTATCATTACAAGCAAGAATTGCCCTAGCTGTCTCCCTATCAAAAACATAACCATCAGATGTCTCAGACATTTCAACTCTAGTAGGAGAGCTAGGCATAATAGGTGAATCATAATTTTCAAGAGTTTCAACATTTTCAATTCCTTTAGCTTTAGCAATTTGTTCATCAAGAAATTCACCAAGTGGCACAGTATTATCAAGCATAGTACTAGCATCATCAATAGTTTCATTCATAGCAGAAGTAGTATCATCAATAACTTGCGACATATCAGAATGAATAGCAGGTGGTGGTGTCGCAAGCCTACTCAAAACAGAAGGTGAATCAAGTGCAGAGTGTGATGGCAGTTCCTTACCTCCTCTAGTCATAGAGGGGACAATCTTAGTCTTAGCGTCTTTCAGATTCTTCATAGTGATCAACAGATATAAATCCCAAGTGACTCAACAGATAGAGCTATGCTCCCCGGCAACGGCGCCAGAAAAAGGTCTTGATAACCCACAAGTATAGGGGATCGCAACAGTTTTCGCGAGTAGTATTTCACCTAGATTTATTGATTCGACACAAGGGGAGCCAAAGAATATTTGCGAGTATTAGCAGTTGAGTTGTCGTTTCAACCACACCTGGAGAACTAAATATCTGCAGCAAAGTGTTTAGTAGCACAGTAGTATGATAGTTTTAATAGCAATAGTAACAGTAACAATAATAACAGAAGCAGTTTTGTAGTGATTGTAACAGCAGCAACAATGAAAGTAACTTAGCAAAGATCAATATGAGAAAAACGTAGGCATTGGATCGGTGATGGATAATTATGTTGGATGACATTCATCATGTAACAGTCACAACCTAGAGCGATACACAATAGCTCCAATTCATCAATGTAATGTAGGCATGTATTCCGTATATAGTCATACATGCTTATAGTAAGAACTTGCATGACATCTTTTGTCCTACCCTCCCGTGGCAGCGGGGTCCATAAGGAAATCTAACGCTTTGTTTGGATGTTGATATTCAGGGCCATGGAATTGAATTGGCCCCAATATCAAATCTCCTTGACTTTGATATTGACATTGAACCCAAATTCTGCTGTTTGGATGTGCATAGAATTGCCACTTGGAATTCTCATGACAAGCTCAATTCTGAAGCTTGTTTGGATGGTCATTCTCTACATTGGAATTGATCAGTTGTCATATGATGAAAATTGAACTCTGATGTAATGTTTGAAACTAAAATATATGCAATATGTATATTTTTTGAATGATTATATATGAAGAATACTGTTATAAAATAGATGCACTTACCCAAAACCAACAATTATACATCAACATGACTTATACAGCAACATCATCACATACACAGCAGCACTTACTCAGCAGCAGCATCACATATACAGCAACAGCAGCGCTTACACAACAGCAGCAACACTTGTACATCATCACTAATACAACAGCAGCAGCACTTACACAATAGCAGCAGCACTTGTACAGCAGCACAAATACAACAACATCAGCACGTATACATCAGCAACACTTATAAATCAGCAGCACTTAGCCAACAACAACACATAATATAGGAAATTCAGGTCTCATACATGTAGCAATAACATAGTAATTGGTCCAGCAAGTTCATAGCTAATACATGGAACAAAGAAACAACACTTAAACACTTGAAACTACTCAAACGTTGTTCTTCTCATTGAGCATCAACAACCATTCCTTCCTAAAGTCCATGGGCAACTCCATAAGCACTTGAAATAAGCGCTCACTAAGGAT
The DNA here is from genome assembly GCA_039707655.1 of Elymus sibiricus. Lineage (NCBI taxonomy): Eukaryota > Viridiplantae > Streptophyta > Magnoliopsida > Poales > Poaceae > Elymus > Elymus sibiricus. The sequence continues at coordinate 109,587,315 of CM077668.1, read as the reverse complement.
GAGTTTACCATATGCTCGCAACATGTCTGAACAAGCCAAGTCTGGGATCTTTTCAAGGGCGGCAAGGATTTCAAGAGGAGGAGTAACCTTGGGCAGTTCTAGAGGCTCAAGTGATTTCAAAGCATCTTGGAAAGAACCTTTCATGTCTCCAAGCATGCACAAGATAGCATCACCTGTCCGCTGCCTTTTTGGTGGCAATTCAGGAGAGGCTTCGACGACTACTACGTCTGGTTCTATTGGTTGCACTTCAGTTTCAGCACCTGTTATTGCACCTTCACCGGTTGCATGATCTTTGGAGTATATTGTGCAAATTACCTCCCAATTCTTCACTTCTTTGTTCTTGTAACAAGCTGCCTTCACATTAGCCTGCATACACATACAAAGTAAATCACTTGCATGTATATATGTCACATAATAAATTAATTAAACATCATTTTTTACCTTGACATATTTGTTCCACACATCGTCACTATCCATGAGTAGCTTGTTATTGACCCAATCCCAACCAAATCCACTCTGAGAAAGAATCTTGCTAATCATAGCATAATGCTTGTCAAAAGTCTTCATCCTTGAACATATTTTCTCCTTTGTGACGTGCAGTCCACACTTATCACGTATTGCCTTTATAGCAGCATTGTAGACATGTGGCTTCCATCCATTTTGGCCTTGATCACCTCTGTTGTGATGTTCAACAAAGACATCCAACAATACCTTATCCATCTCATCTGTCCATGTCAAGTAATCTCTACTATACTTCTTCTTTGTTTCTTCAACCATGGTGCTACAAGTAAAAAATTTGAATAACAATTGACAAACAAAAGAGAACATATATTAATTGCTTTCTCATGATGATGATGTACAAAATATGCAAAAGTCACCATCCACTAGCTATGCACAAAAGAGAACATAATATCCAACATCTTGCTAATCCATCATCTAGCTAGCCCAAAAGCAAAATACATCATCTTGCTAATCCAACATCTAGCTAGCCCAAAAGCAAAATACATCATCTTGCTAATCCACATGCCATACTACTGCTGTAAATTTGCATGAGCCACAACATATTCAGCAAACATGTCATTAGATTGTTGGTTCCTGAAGTTGGTCCATGCATTAGTGACTTGAACACTTCTAATTGAGTTAGCATCATCAGCCTCTATTGGCTGAGAAGCTAGTTCATTATCCACTTCCTGCAACAATAAGTCGTCCATCATATGTTGCCTATCCCTCGCAAAGTTGTGTAACACACAACAAGCATTAATGATTTGAATCTGCAAGAATGTTTTCTTTAAGTAAGCATTAATGATTTCTCACTCCGTTAGGCATCTTATTGAAAACCCAATGGACACATGTACCTGGTCCTTTATATCAAAGAAACTTTGAGTGCGAAGGATAGCCCACTTCTTCTTACACAACCCAAAAGTTCTCTCTACTACATTTCTAGCGCGAGAGTGGCGCAAGTTATATAGCTCTTTGGCAGTTTGGGGTTGTAGCTGACTTGATGCCCACTCTTTCAAGTGATACCGAGTGGATCTGAATGGAGCTAGAAATCCAGGCCCATTCGTGTAACCAGCATCAGCCAAGTAATATCTTCCTATTGGTAAACAAGTGAGTTAGGTTGGTTGTGACATACGCAATTAGAGAGAACAAAATGCCAAGAGAAAAAGCCATACCATGAGGTACAACAAATGCATCTTGGCGATTAGTTCTCATGGAGTCACGGAGGACTCTAGAGTCAGAAGCGGAACCCTCCCAGCCAGGTAAGACATACAGAAATTTCATGTTCTAGTCCACCACACCAAGCATGTTAGTAGTGATATCTTCCTTTCTATTCCTGTACCTCCCTTGGGCAGCCACAGGAACTGAAACTTCTACATGACAGCCATCTAGTGCTCCAAGTGCATCACCAAACCACTTCCATTTGTAATCATCGGGAGGTTGAACATTAGCATCTGGAAGCTTAATGAACTCCCCATGCATAGATAGAATGGCATTTAAGACTGCGGAAAAGTGAGTACTTATAGTTCCCAAAGACCGCTTGTATGTGCCTCGAAGCAACCTCATTTTCAGACCGTGTCCCACCACTAGCAAGAACATGGCAACCTTTTCTTCCACAGTCACATACACACTACCGCGTAGACCACACCTCTCACGCAACATGGTGCACAAATCACGAAAGTTTCTTTTCGTTAAACGTAGTTGATCATAGCATGCCACTTCTGAGCCATCATACATATCTTTCAACAAGTACTTCCTAAGTGTGTATTTGCGCTCATCATCACTAAAACTACCTAATCCACGAGGTGCTCTCTGTGAAATAAGGTATGCCATTCCAAGAAGAACCGATTCAAAGTAAAGTTCTGTCAAGATTATCCTTTTCCTCCTTCTCCTTTTGTTCTCTTCAGTTATGTAAGAAATCATGTCTACTTGATCTGACAACATGGAACTACACAATAATTACATAATTAGGCATCAATCATTTCTACAACATACGAATCAACAAATTGCACATCCAATCAAGCATTAAACGGACAGAAAGCAAATTTCTACAACTAGCAAACCAACATCACACACCTAACAGAGCAATGATGAGTTCTTCAATTACCTTTGACCTTCCGGCTGGGGCTCCATGCTCCAATCCAAACCTTCAGACCTTCCACTGACCTGTTGTTCATCAAAAGAAGAAATAGATGAGTATACAAACACATGGGTGGGGATTAGAAGGGATTAGGGTTTCTGTGTTAGGGTTAGGGATGGGGATAGGGGAAGATGGCCATGGGGCTTGAGGAAGAAGCAGCCATGGGGGGAGATGCGGCCATCAAATCCGGCGAGGGAGGGGGCGGGGGGAGCGGTCAGACGGCGGCCAGGGGCGGCGACCGCGCCGAGAGGTGAGGGCGCGAGGTGGATGACGCGATGCACAGGGCGTAGATCAAGCGATGGGGAGGAGTGGATCCGCTGGAAGAGGAAAAGAGAAGGAGGGCGGCGGACGGGGGCTGACCTGCGCCGCCGGGAGCTCCTGTGCCTCTGTTCGCCTCCTCCCCCGCACCTCTGTTTGTCTCCTCTCCCGCTCGAGTGTGACCCTTTCTTTTCGTGGAGCGCAGTCGAAGCGGTAAGTCGCGGGCTCTTTCCCGAATATCAGCCAAAATCCAGCTCGCCCCCTCCGAATTTGGGACCAGAGACGCGGGCTTTGAGAGCGGGCCATCGAATATTTCTGGCCAATTCGTTGGACTCGATTCCTTGTCCACCTAAACAGCGGAATTCGGAGAATCCAATGCCAATATCAATATCTGGGCCTTAATATCAACATCTGAACGAGGTGTAAGGGATATTAAGGCCTCCTTTTAATAGAGAACCGGAACAAAGCATTAACACATAGTGAATACATGAACTCCTCAAACTACGGTAATCACAAGAAAGAATCCCAATTATTGTCACTTTGGGGTATGCGGATCATAACACGTAATAGGTGCATATAACTTGCAAGATAGGATCAAGAATACAAATATATTCATGAAAACATAAAGGTTCAGATCTGAAATCATGGCACTCGGGCCCTAGTGACAAGCATTAAGCATAGCAAAGTCATAGCAACATCAATCTCAGAACATAGTGGATACTAGGGATCAAAGCCCTAACAAATTTACTCGATTACATGGTAAATCTCATCCAACCCATCACCGTACAGCAAGCCTACGAAGAAATTACTCACGCCCGGTGGTGAGCATCATGAAATTGGTGATGGAGGATGGTTGATGATGACGACGGCGTCGAATCCCCCTCTCCGGAGCCCAGAACGGACTCCAGATCAGCACTCCCGATGAAGAACAGGAGGTGGCGGTGGCTCCATATCATAAAACGTGATGATTCTTTCTCTCTGATTTCTCTCTCCATGAATAGGTACTTATAGCGTTGGAATTAGGGTAAACGGAGCTGCCAGGGCCCCACAAGCCTGGGGGGCGCGCCCCCTGAGCTTGTGGCTCCTGGGTGGCCCCCCTCCAGTAGATCTTTTCGCCAGTATTTTTTATATATTCTGAAACAATTCTCCGCAAATTTTCAGGTCCATCCGAGAATTTTTATTTATGCACAAAAATAACACCATGGCAATTCTGCTAAAAACAGCGTCAGTCCGGGTTAGTTCCATTCAAATCATGCAAATTAGAGTCCAAAACCAGAGCAAAAGTGTTTGGAAAAATAGATATGTTTGGGACATATCAAGTAGCACCATGTTTTTCATATAGAGAGTCTCCTGTTTTGTCACTTTCATATACTAGTGGGAATTTTTCATTATAGAACTTGGCTTGTATATTCCGATGATGGGCTTCCTCAAATGCCCGAGGTCTTCATGAGAAAGCAAGTTGGATGCACACCCACTTAGTTTTCATGTTGAGCTTTCATACACTTATAGCTCTTGGTGCATCCGTTGCATGGCAATCCCTACTCCTCGCATTGACATCAATTGATGGGCATCTCCATAGCCCGTTGATTAGCCGCGTCGATGTGAGACTATCTTCATATTTTTGACTTCCCCTTATTAATCTCTACCACCACATTCTATTCCATCCATAGTGCTATATCCATGGCTTGCGCTCATGTATTGCGTGGGGGTTGAAAAAGCTGAAGCGCGTTAAAAAGTATGAACCAATCGCTCGGCTTGTCATCGGGTAGTGCATGATAAATACTTTGTGTTAAGAAGATGGAGCATGACAAGATTATATGATTTTGTAGGGATACTTTCTTTAGCATTTTTATTTTGAAAGACATGATTGTTTATTAGTATGCCAGAGTATTGATGTCTTTATATCAAATTATAGACTATTGCTTTGAATCATTCGGATCTTATTATTCATACCGTAAGAGAGATTACATGATGAAACATGTTAGGTAGCATTCCACATCAAAAATTCTGTTTTTATCATTTACCTACTCGAGGACGAGCATGAATTAGGCTTGGGGATGTTTGATACGTCTCCAACGTATCTATAATTTTTGATTGTTCCATGCTATTATAGTATCAATCTTGGATGTTTTTATATGCAATAATATATCATTTTTTGGGACTAACCTATTAACCTAGTGCCCAGTGCCAGCTGCTGTTTTCTGCTTGTTTTTTGTTTTTCAGGAAATCAGTACCAAATGAAGTCCAAATGCCACGAAACATTTTGGAGATTTCTTTCTGGACAAAAGAGACCCTGGAGACTTGGAGAGGAGGCCAGAAGGTTCACGAGGCCTCCACAAGGTAACATGGCACGGCCCCCGGGGGGGGGGGGCGCCCTGATGCCTTGTGGGCCCCTCGTGGCTCTGTTTGACCTAATTCCACTTCTATAAATTCTCAAATATTGGGAAGCCAACAGAGAGCCACCCCGAATAACTTTTACACCGCCGCAAGCCTCTGTTCTTCCGCGATCCCATCTGGAGGCCTTGTCCGGTACTCTGCAAGAGGGGGAATCGATCACGAAGGGCTTCTACATCAACCTTGTTGCCCTTCCGATGATGTGTTCATCTCTCTCTTTGATCTTCAATACCATGTTCTCCTCGATGTTCTTGGAGTTCTATCCGATGTAATCTTCTTTTGCGGTGTGTTTGTTGGGATCCGATGAATTGTGAGTTTATGATCAGATTATTCATGAGAAATATTTGAGTCTTCTCCGAACTCTTTTATGCATGATTGTTATAGCTTTGTATTTCTCTCCGATCTATCGATTTGGTTTGGCCAACTAGATTCGTTTATCTTGCAATGGGAGAGGTGCTTTGTAATGGGTTCAATCTTGCGGTGCTCAATGTAACACCCTGGTTTTTGCTCCTTGTTTTTTTCCTTCGCGGGATTTGACTCCCGTCTTTTTTCAGTGTTATCAAATTTTCTCTCGCTCTTGGGTATATCAAGATGGTCATATAGCCTTGCCTTTCCTATCAGACCAGAGATTCTCTTCAACCCAACTTGGCCACCCAAACTATATTCTCAGGATTTTGACGCTGAAACCCTAATTCTAGCAATTACAAAGGAACCCCAATTTTCTTTGATCTGTTGCCTCCCAAACTTTTCCCAGTGATCATCCCATATTTATAAACCCTGGATATGTAAAAATATTGCCAAGTCATTTGCAATATTTTTCATTTAAAATTAATTCCTTTTTCTGCTGTTTAAAGGAATTAAATCCAGGAAAATATCTATCCATCTCCAAAGTTCATGAAAACTTGTGGAGATATTATTTGTGATCATATTGAGCTCTCATAAAAATATTGGCAATAATTAAATAAGGGAAATTGTCTTTTCCTATTTAAAGCCAATATTGCACTTTGGGCACTTTCCAAAGGAGCTACTATTTTGGTAGACAGGAAAAATCCCAAATAATTTGTGGAGCTTCTATTATCCATATATTCACCATTTCCATCAAGAACCCAAGTTCCATAGTTCAAATTTTGAGCACATCATCCAGTTCTTATTTCTGGATCAATTTTGAGGTTGTGAAGCAACTATATTTTATATTGCTTAAAAAATCTTGAAATTAATCCAGGACCTCACATTTCCTATATGATGTGAGCACTCAAAAATTCACATCCTTTTATCTAGCCAATTTCTCCCAAAAATTCCATCTAGTTTCTGTCCAGCAGGAAGCTCTGTGAAGGAAGTACCATTTTGGCATTTCCAAATGAGCTGAAAATTTTCCAGTACCTCCATGCATCCAAATAACTCCCCTTCACCAAAATTCAGTTCATTTCATCAAGCCAGGTGAGTGCAGCTTCAAAGTCAAGTTTCTGGACCAAATTTGGAATTGTAAAGGAAGTGCACTCAAACTGGGTCCAATTTGCTTCAAATTCTTCTAGCATATACTCCTTCCTACCACATGTCATTATGACAAAGAGCCAGCTCCTCTTCTTCATCCATTTCTTCAGTAGAGTCCACCCAAGTTTGTTGTTAGAATCTTCTTCTGCAAGTTTCTCTCACCTCATGGCCTTCCAGTGGATTCCAGCCACATCTCTCATCTATATGAGCAGTGAGACACCCCGTTGACATGATGTAGCACTCAGGAAAACTCCAGAGCACGTGGCACCCGTGGTGACCACGCTTGGGACAGGCCAAAACGGCGGTCAGCGCACTGTTCTCATCGGCAGGCCAGCTCCGGCGTGTCCCGGCGTGTCAAACGGCTCCGCGGCGTCCACCTGCCCCTCTCTAGACCCTTCTCCCCTCTTCTCCCTTCCTCCTTGCGCTACGGCGAGTGCCGCCATGGCCACTGCCCGCCCATGAACCACCGTCGTTTTCCTCTCCCGTTGGCCTCTTCCTCCCTGAGCTGTCCCCTCCCTCTGTTGAACGTCAGGTCGGCACCGCTCTTCGCGCGCCACCTCGCCGGAGCTCCAGTGCGGAGATGAGGATGCCACGGCGGCCATCCTCATCCGCTCGTCGCCGGTCGGTTATAAATAGCCATGGCCACGCCCTCCTAGTATCCTTCCCAGCCCCTTGGCCGAGCTCGAGGAGCTCCAGTTGGCCTCCACGACCGCCATTGCCGCCGTTCGGCCTCCAGTCAAATTCGAGTGTTGCCCCTCCCCTTGCTTCCCCTAGCTCCACCAATAAAGCTCTACCACCACCATGAAGCCCTCCTCGTCCTCATTTTGCCTCGGGGATGATCGTGGCCTCGACCCCGAGATCCACATCGCTACCGTTCGCCACTGCCATCACCAACCACCCCACCGTCCATCCCCATGGCTGCCGCGACTACCCACGGGCACGGTGGGGAGCGCCGCTTCCATCCCGCCCCTCGTCGCGGGCCCTCGGCCACCGGAGCTACGGCAACGGCGACGACCAGCCGCTCTCTATAGCCGGCGTCGGGGAGAGGAGGGAGGAAGAAGAGAAGAAGAGGGGGAGGAGAGAGAAGGCAGGTGGGGCCCGCATGTAAGTGACCCAGCGCCGGGCCCGCCACTTAAGTGAAGACGTACTCCGAAGAGTACGCGACCACTGCAGCGAAAGCGCATCCCCGCAAATACGCTTTCTGTTTTTTTCAGCCGGCGCCGAAACCCTAATTTGTGGGCGTTCACCCGTTAGCAACAGAAAAGCACAGAATCTGTTTGTTTTTCTGCCTAACGAACGAACGGCCACAACTTTTCACTCATAACTCCGATTGAGGTGAATCCAAAGCCCACTTCCTTAGTACGTCGAGCCCGTTTCGATGATGTCACTTTCACCATGTTGACACTTTCTGAAATGCCCATTTTGCCCCTGCCCTATATTCAGCCCCTTTGAGAGGGGATCTTTTCCGGCGAATTCTTCCGCGAGGTGATCGCACTTCTCTCCGGTGAATCCGTCGACCCCCAGGCAAGCCGACCATCCGATATATGCCCTAAAGCATTGCTCTGTGTTATTCTTGCGTGTTTAATTAATGAATATGCCTGTGCTAGAAATAAGTAAACTCCTTCTAGTCTGAATTTGCTATTTACATTACTTGCTAATGCTCACCAGGTTATCGCACTAGTGACTCGTTGTTGTAGTATGGAGATAGGTTGTTATGTTTTCATCATGTACTATTGTTATTATGGTAATGTTAAGAATATGATATAATGACAACAACCTCCTCCGTCGGCTGGATCGAGTCATAGTGCCACCGAACCGAGCTCATCGAGTGCAACCACACTTGCCTGGATGGGGAGGCCCTAGCTTGGTCTATTGTCTTGACTTTTACCGGCACCACCAAAGAGGGAAGGTTATGCGTGCGTGCTACCCTGGCCCGGTAGGCGGCGATAACCTTGTGAGCCCAGTTGAGTTATATGCGCATGGGTCCCCGTTTGGGATAGTTTAGTTTGGCCACGACGGTGGCAGGTGTCATGGGGTGACACAGGGGCCACCCAGGACATGACCCTGGGAGGGTATGATTGTCGGTGGGACCGTAAGAGTGCCAGGCAATAGACAAGTTTTGTTGGAGCAGCACTGGTCCACCCGAATGGGAGCACGAGGCCAGGAGCTCCATAGTGTGGGTAAAGTGCGCAACCTCTGCAGAGTGTAAATCTATTCGAATAGCCGCGTCCTCGGTCATGGGACACAGTTCGTACTAGGTCACACTATTTGGTCTGTGTCGAGTCTGGAGGAACAAACCATATGATGTTAATAATGAACCAGAGAAAGGTATGATTTGCCAGATTTATGGTACAGATGCAGGGACATCGGATGATGTCAGGTTTATGGGATGTTAGCCATGCGATGGCTATGAGATGAGTGGTCGTATGACCGCATGACTTGGATTTGATTTGGATCGAGTTTGGATTGGATCCTAAGATTATTCGGAGTATGGATTAAATTACTTGATATGCTTTATCTTCGTCATACTATAGTTACTTTGATAGTTAGCATGCTAGGTAATCCTGCTATGACATGATCCGTAAAAATGATGTTAGATAATCCTGCTATGACATGATGATTAATGCCGCTGGATGATTAATCTTGCTAGATAATCCTGCCATAACATGATAGTTAATACTGTTAAGATAACAAGTGCATGCTTGAATGCCATGGATTGCTTTGCTTGGTGTATATGTTGGTTTGGTTTGCTTGCGAGTACATTCAAAAGTACTCAGCAGCCTTCAATGTGGCCAGGTTCACCTAAGGATTCGACGCCCTCTAGCGAGGAGCCGGAGTGTTCGCGGGCTAGAAGAGTAACCCAGTCAGATCCCTGTGGATTGGAGCCGCACCAAGACCCTGTTGCCTTAGATAGAGCTTTTCCGCTGCCATCATCCTTGTAAAATATATCATGTAAGACTTATATATCCATTAATAGAAATGTCTGTGTTCATGATACCTGTTGTAAAAGCGCATGCCAGAGTGATTTCCTGGGCTGGTATGTGCGGTGACCGTCTGACTACAGTGGTATTCAGGCGGGGTGCCACACTCAATCCCAGTGACAGAAAGGGACATGACACGTATTTGTATTGTTGCCATTAAGGATAAAAAGATGGGGTTTAATCATATTGCTTGAGTTTACTTTGTCTACATCATGTCATCTTGCTTAAGGCGTTACTCTATTTCACACTTAATACCCTAGATGCATGCTGGATAGCGGTCGATGGGTAGAGTAATAGTAGTAGATGCAGGCAGGAGTCGGTCTACTTGTCTCGGACGTGATGCCTATATACATGATCATTGACATGAATCCGTCATAATTATTTGCTTTTCTATCAATTACCCAACAGTAATTTGTTTACCCACCGTATGTTCTGCGCTCGAGAGAGAAGCCTCTAGTGAAAACTATGGCCCCCGGGTCTATCTTTATCATATATTAAAATCCAAAAATACTTTGCTGCAATTTATTTACTTTTATTTTATTTAGTATTTTACTTTATCTATCTATCACTATCAGAATTAATCCTTGCAAATAACCGCTAAGAGGATTGACAACCCTCTTATTTGCGTTGGGTGCAAGTGTTTGCTTTTGTGTGTGTAGGTGCTGCTAAAGGATTTTGACTGGTTCTCCCACTGGATTGATAATCTTGGTTCTTAACTGAGGGAAATACTTATCTCTACTATACTGCATCATCCCCTCCTCTTCGGGGAAATACCAACGCAGTCTACAAGTAGCAGTGGCCCATGTAATAGATTCCATCTGCAAGGTAGTAACCCATCGTGTACTCACGGCCATTGACAACATAGTTGCAAGGAGGAGCATCTCCGGCAACAAGCCTAGAAAAGAAATCTTGAAAGCACATTCAGGTCATTATGAGAGCCAGGCAACCCAAAGAATGAATGCCAAATCCATAGATGCTCAATTGCAACAACCTCAAGAATGATTGTCGGATCATTGCAATGACCTTTGTACTGACCTTTCTACCCTGCAGGACAATTCTTCCATGTCCAGTGCATGCAGTCAATTGATCCAAGTATCCCATGCCATCCTCGTTCTTCACTCAATGCCAACAGCCTCTCGGTGTCTTCATCGTTGGGTGCCCTCAAGTACTCTGGCTGAAAGATATCAATCACGGCTTTTGTGTACCTTCGAACAGCCTCAAAGATTGTATCTTCTCCAATGCGGACGTAGTCGTCAATGGCGTCGCCTGGGCACCCATAGGCGAGCACTCGAACAACCGTGATACATTTCATCACAGGGCTCACACTTATCTCTCCGGATGCACTCCTCCTAAGTTTGAACCAATCATCATGCTTCTCCACGAATGTTGCAATGGCGAGAAAGAGACTTGTGTGCATCTAAAATCGCCGACAAAAATACTTCTCCGGATAGGTTGAATTGGGGTCGAAATAATCTCTCATAATCTTGGCATGGCCCTCCGCTCTATCTCAGTTGATGTGTATGCGGACGAATTGTGATCCTCTCCTCGGCCACCGAAAATCATCATTGAAGATCATGCCAACGACCATTTCGAAGTCATCGTCGTCTTCTTCCTCCTCCTCCTCCGTCGACGAAGAGTCCTCGAAGATCATCTCTCTCAACCTCTTCATCTTGACTAGAAATGACTTGGTTTAAGTCGACTGACAAAATAAAAAACGAGATGAAAGAAGCACAGAAAAACTCACCTAGGCAAACCGTCGAATACTTGAAAGGCGGCGGAGGTGTCACGGCCGGCCGGCGACGTTGAGCATATACTAGCGATGGGTGGGGCTTTGAGATGGCCGGAAGTGGACATAGATGCATGGAGGAAGAAGATCCGAGCCTTTTTTCGGTGACGACAATGATGCGGCGGTGGCGGCGTTTGCTTGATTCTGACGACGGCAACAACTGGCAACCGGCATGGAGTCGGGCAAGAGGATGACGAGGGTGAAGGAAGGCAGTGGGGCAGTGGGGCGTCGACGAAGGCGATGAGTAGTCGCCGGAAGCAACGCTGGCGACGACGCAACGAAGAGTGGGGACGGCGCGGGCACGGGGGAGTGACCAAAAAATTTACTCAGCGGCCGAGTGGCCGAGTATATTTAAAGGTCGAAGCGGCGGAGGAGGATAAATTTTTGTCCTCTAACGATGATACGAGTTTGGTTAGGCACCGGTTAGAAGAGGATAACCGAATTTATCCTCCCTAACACCGGATACGGAACGGTTAGAGTTGCTCTAAACGTCCTAGTTCAAACAGCTAGATGCAAAGTAGCACCGCACTACACTGCTTATAGTTGACTAATCAAAAGGAGCAGCAGATTTGTTAACTCTCACGTCCTGACGTAAGCTATGACGCCGTTCGTGAGTGAGACCAGTTTTGAGCAATTTCCTTCGACATTCAGTCAGAAGAACAACAGGCAGCGGACGCACATTCAGTTTTGACACTATAAATCCAGTGCAACCACTACTGGATCGATCACGTCGGAGAACGAGCTCGATCATCTCAGTCCAGTCCTATAGCCAGCCAGTCGGCAAGCAGAGAGCGCAATGCCGCCGCCGCCGTCGCCCGTGCGCGTGGTGTCGTCGCGCACGGTGAAGCCGCCGGCTCGGCCGCGCGAGCGCATCCCGCTCGCCTCGTGGGACGTCTCCATGATAAACGCCAACTACATCCAGAAGGGCCTCCTGTTCCCCGCTCCCCCGCCGCCCTTCTCCACCGGCGCCGCCGTCACCAGCCACCTCGCGGACGCTCTCGCCGAAGCCCTCGGGGGCGACTACTACCCCGTCGCCGGCCGCTTCGTCACCGACCGCCACCGCGATGAGAGCGGGGCCGTTGTTGGGTGCTCGATCTCTATTGACTGTGACGGCCAGGGCGTCGAGGTCGTCCACGCCGTCGCCGACGGCGTCGCGGCGGCCGACGTCGTCCCTCCGGACGCCGACGTTCCTAGTGTTGTCGAGGACCTTTTCCCGCTCAACGACGCAATAAACTACGACGGCCACGAGCTCCTCCTCTTCGCCGCCCAGGTCACCGAGCTCGCGGACGGCGGCGTCTTCGTCGGCTTCGTCTGCAACCACGCGCTGGCCGACGGCACGGCCTTCTGGTACTTCCTCAAAGCGCTGGCCGAGATCTCACGCGCCAGGCTTGCGCCTCCGGGAGCACCGCAGTCGCTGACGTCGTCGCGCCGGCTCTTGTTCGAGCGTTGGTCGCCCGACGGCGGCACGGCGGCGCCGGTCGTGCTGCCGTGCAAGGACCTGTCGGAGCTCATCGAGAGGCCGGCGCGGGTGCCGCACTGCCGCTCCGCGGGCGCGTGCTACACTTCTCGGCGGAGTCGGTGGCGGCGCTCAAGGAACAGGCCCGAGAAGAGCTCCTAGCGGCCGGGGATGCGGCGGGCGCGGCCGCCCTGACGCGGTACCAGGGTCTGACCTCGCTGATTTGGCGGTGCATCACCCGCGCCCGGCGGCTGGCCCCGGACGACGAGACGGCGTTCCGCGGGGCCGCCAACAACCGCGGGCGGCTCCGGCCGGCGCTGCCGGCGGAGTACTTCGGCAACAGCCTCTACGCCGTCAGCACGGAGCCCGTGCGCGTGTCGGAGCTGCTGGCGCGCGGCGGGCACGGGCGGGCGGCGGCGGCCGTGGGTTGCGCGGTGGCGGCGAACACGGACGCGTCCATCCGGGCGCGCGTGGCCGCATGGACGGCGGACCCCGTGGTGACGGTGCGGCTGACGATGATGGGGGGATCGCCATGGTTCGACGCGTACGGGTGCGACTTCGGGTGGGGGAAGCCGACGGCGGTGCGGAGCGGGAGGGCGAACAAGAACGACGGGAGGACGGTGCTGTACCCCGGGCGGGAGGGCGGAGGCAGCGTGGACGCCGAGGTGTCGCTGTCCCCCGAGCACATGGCGGCGCTCGAGCTGGACGACGAGCTCCGGGCCGCCGTGTCATCGTCACGTGCCAATTTTGTTTCGTTGTAAACATGAGTGGTATTTTTTTTTGTGAGATAAATAAACTGTCAAAGTTGAAATATTCACAGAAGTTCAGCTAAATTTCGGCTATGAACAGAGCATGTCGTATATGAAATTTACCCCGAATTACGTACTGAATTTTGAGAGAGAGAGAGAGAGAGAGAGACAGAGGTGTGCCGTCCATGACACGACAGAGGCATTAGCGATGATATGTTTGCCATGACCGAATATTACCCTTGGTTAGTCGTTAGCGACGGTTACGTTGTTCAGCCGCCATCAATTAATTATCACTCGGTAATACTATTCAGCTGACGTTCCGACGGTTACGTTGTTCAGCCGCCATCAATTAATTATCACTCGGTAATGCTATTCAGCTGACGTTCGCGGAAAAGGGATGGCAAATCGAATATTTTTTATGGCAATTTATATTGTCACAAGGATTGACATTTTTAGTTACAAGCACAGCAAATTCTGACAAAAAATAAAATGAGACGATTTGTCATGCTTGTCAACTAAATTTGCCATCCTCGGGCAATATAAATTGTCATGCAAATAGTTCGTAATTGACATGCTTCCAGCTGACTTTCGATGGTTAAGAGGGTCCTGTTACATTCTTCACATGTCACCAAAAACGGTCATGTTTAAGGTAGTGGAATCAAAGCTTTTTGCAGAACGGTCAATTGCAAAACCAAAACTGAGCAAGTTTCAGGACCAGGAACGCATGAATTCAACCGGATATGTGTGCAGTGAGGACCAGCAAATAAAGCCAACAGTAGAACTGGAGACACTAAACACTCGGCTATAACATAATTCATGACGTTCGTATGGTTTTTCTTCCCCGGAACTCTACATGACCAAACCTACCCAAAATCTGGCTCTGACCCTCCCAGACTAACAATCTCAACAACTAAATCTTGAGTTGAACCCCTACAGGGATCTGGAGCCATCAATCCTTCCTCCAAAAATGTCATACCCAGCTCTGTGAGAAACAATCTGTTCTCAATCAATAAACCTTAGCTGACTCGGTTCCACCAGCCAACTCTTCGGTTTGATTAGTAGCTTCCGCTTCTACATCTTCTTTACTCTGGAACTGACTTTCAAGGACATCATTTACATTGTCGGGTGGGCACCGGTCAGCATGATTCCTAGCCTTCATCTGGCAGAAGCACTCTGGCCATGAGTTTGTGTAGAAAGACTCTGGTTGGATGCGCTTGTGGGGGCCGCCAAAATGGGTGTTGAACATGACCTGCCTGATCCTCTCCTCATATCCAGATGCACGCCCTTCCTCCATGTCCATGAATATCGGAGCAAGGGCCTTCCTGTTTGGCGTGATTGTGGTTCGGAAGCCATAGTATAGGCGATGACCCATGAGATTGTTTGCGAAGTTGCTCGGGCCATCATATGTGGGTATGAAAATGTCCGACAGGAGACAGACCATGTAATCAACTGCTGACCTCGCTAGCCCTCGGGTATCTTCTAGCTTTCCACTTCCAACCATACTATTGTTTTCTAGACGTGGAAACATAGCCTTGAATGGCTTCATGAAGCGTTCCCCACCAAAGAGCTTGCCAGAAGCAAGGTAAATCCGTGTTGTGTTATCAAATCCCATAGCACGTATGATAAGACCCACCTGCAAAACAATATAAATAGGACATTTTTCCCGTTATTTACGGAAATAATTATTCAACAGAAAAGTCAGTAATGATGAGTTGATGACTAGATATTTATTTTTCATATACTGTCGTCCCACATTTTTGTGCTTTAAATATATAATATTTGAAGGAACAAGGTCTATTGTAGACCTCAAAATAACCATTACTATGTGTGGGCCAAAAATGTACGGCTTATTCAGAGGACCAAAGTTCTCTGGTGCTCTAGTTTTGTGGTTCAAGAGGACCAAAAAGTTAGGCATGCACGGGCTCCCATATTTAATATTTTTATAATCATTCTTTACCAATCAAAATGGTGCATTTGATGGGTGCATCTAGGGTCAAAACACCCTAAAACTTGGAAGTTTGGAAGCTCCATTAGACAATCATATTTAGATGCTTGAAAAAATTGAAGTTCGGCACATCCATACTTAGACTGTGATATATATCCATGTCAAGTTCAAACGCAATCTGGTATTATGTATACAAAAATGACAAATCCAGATTGAGTTTGAACTTAAATTGGCATCATATATTATGTCGTAACATGAAGCACGGCTGTGCTTAAGTTTTTTTGTTTGTTTGAAATATTCCAACCCCAGACCCCACGTCAGGTGCACTTCTCATTTATACCATCAACATATATCAATGACATATAGGACCAGACCCCAGACCCCACATGTCATTGACTAGCTCGATGGTATAAATGAAAAGTGCATCTAGTTTTGTGGTATGGATGTAAATCACCCCTTTTTTAAGCTTCTACTAGGTATGTTTTTATGGAATTTTCAAATTTCCAAGTTTTAGGGTGTGTTCACCCAAGATGCACCCTCATTTAATTCCAAGAGCATGGAATGGTATATGGCGTTCAAGCAATCATGGAAACTAGAACAGCATACATACAAATCATGAGTAGCAAAAACAATATGATGTAGATCACGGCATTGTTTATACGGCGGTAAGGCGGCCTAAGGCGAGCACCAACCTCCCTGACGCCTAAGGCGGACCGTTAGGTGCCTAAAGCGGGCATAATTATAAGGCACTGCCAGGGCGCCTTGCCGCCTAAGTGTCCACTGCCAGGGCGCCTTGCCACCTAAGCATCCAAGGCGGGACGCCTTATAAACAAGGGATCACTGATTGTGTGGGTCTTGCTTTTAGTGGACCAGATACTGAGCATAAATTTGTGCCCCCCATCCAGAGTAATTGACTTTTAGTGTCGACACAAAATTAGATTATACTCCCTCCGTAAAGAAATATAAGAGCGTTTAGATCACTAAAGTAGTGATCTAAATGCTCTTATATATCTTTACAGAGGGAGTACATATTAGCACACAACAAACATCAGGAACAATGTCTATAAGAAGAATGGATACCTCTTCTGGGGTTAAAGGGCACTTTCCAATGAGCCTTCTTTTCTTGTAGACAAGGGTCTTATTTGCAAAATTTACTTCCCGATACTTCAACAGGATTTCCTGTTCTTTAGGTGTGAATATGTCAAGGCACCTGCAGTTTTCATTTTGGAAGTAAGTTATGTTTATATGTCTAGCAACACAAAAACAAAATTACATAGCAAGACATGCAAGTAATAACCACTGCATATAACAGATTTTCATGTATAGGTTATCAACACTAGTCAAAATTAGGAGTAATATTTTAGTATCAAGGACTGAAAATGGCCATTGTGACTTAATAATTTGATATCTATGAATGAATAAATGTTATGAGTTCCTCGTAAGGGCCATGTTTAGCCCTCGTCAAGACTTTCCTAAGCCTACAACAACAACAAGCCTTTTAGTCCCAAACAAGTTGGGGTAGGCACTTTCCTAAGCCTACTACAGAAAAAAAAAATCTTCATCAATGGATACACTTCAGAATAAAGTAATCACACACTGTGGTCTGATCAAAGTCCTACCCGGCATATGCAAGCATATCCATCTCAAACCGAAGATGAATTGACATGAAATGGCCTTCTGAACGGAGCTTATTCACTATATCACTGCTTGTTTTCATGATATTTGGCTTAAACTGTAGTGCGTGATAATTCACCCTGCATCTCAATCTCTGGAGCTCTGGATCATCAATTTCTTCTGCCAAACGGTGTGAAAATGGCGTTAAATATATCGCACCATACTTCCTCAACTTCTCCAGAGCAGTTGTTCTGTACCAAGTAACTGGTGCATCTCTAGGTGGTTCAATCTGTAAGGACAAAAAGTGTTCCATAAGTATAGATTATCTAGAAAATTTTGACTTTGCAAAGATAGAAAAAGTGACTTTAGTATAGCTAAATTTAGAGTGCTATTGTGCTCTAAATATATTCACCTTATAAGCTCTGAGCTTCTTGGTCTTTCCTTGTGCGGTGATTTTTGGAACGCTCATAACAATTCGAACATCATATTTCAATGTCTTGATGAAGTGGGGAACATCATATATATCTACAAAACCACTGGTCCCGTACATAAATACAACAACAATGGATCATTCAACGTAAACAAGTTGAACAAGAAGGTAACTACAAAGCCAGAGAAGAAGTGAACTCAATGTAAATGTAGAAAATGGAATGTCATTATAATTACCAAATAAATTATTTTGCGAGGAGTACAGCATACTAACATGCAGTGGCCACCTTATTATTTGAAAATCATATTAACACTTAGTTTTAGGTTTGCCCAACTAATTTTTCAGCATAACTTCTAACATCTTGATGATGGCATTACACAAAAACGCAAATAGGGATTTCAATGTGAGTCAATAATATCTGCATTCTTACAATCTTTAACAGAAAAGTTTCAGTTTTACAACTTAGCTCACAATTCATTATCTAGTATCTCTGAACAAACTTTCAGGCAGGATGCTGAAAAGGTTACAAACTGTAATGTCCTACATAAGGGTTTGTAGACTAACTGCAAAAGTTCCTCCTAGAGTCCTATTAGGATGAACTCATCTTAAGATTCTTAACTGCAAAAGTTCCTCTTAAGAGTCCTTCTGCAAGAAACTAATCTTTCCAAACAAATTCTAACACTGTAAATTTTTAATAAATTAATTTATGTAGAGACCTTTCCAGCATTCTAGATGTATGCTATTTTCTAATAACCTGATTAGTGGTTACGAAGTGCTAATTATCTACTATCACCTGGACTCAAATACTTCTACGAAGTTAATCAACATGACTACATAAATCACTTGGACTATGCAAATATCTTCTGGTAATACCATGTACATTAGGCACAAAAGGCACTACCAAACTATATAAATCAATTAATGCAAACTGCAGAATATTTGATAAGGAAAGTTCTGCAGTGAACTTTGTAGGAAGAAAAAATACTGCTCAGACAGAAGTTATCATAAAGAACACAGGGTTTGTGGTAACTTTGCATGCAATGCTTCCTGCATGATAAAAATTTACTTATGTACCTCTCATCATGCCAGAATGAATTTGTATCTAACTCTGGCAGCACTAGTGTAGCATTCATGATTCGTGCTGCAACAACAGCATTACATATCTGCAAAATCAAAGCAGCAGTAACCTTAAATCTCTCAGCTATGTTGCCATGCATACATAAAACTTGCATGATGAACAATGCTACTTTAGAGACAAAGTTTCTTATAGTAATCATACTGCACTTCGTTGTTGGGACAAACCGCCATTGCAACGGACACGCAAGTACCCATTGCTCTCAGATTCAGTTGGTGGGGCTGCAAGTAGAGAGATCGCATTTCAGAATTTCATTTTCCATCACATAGAATGGCATAAGACTGGACCAGTAATTTCTGGTTCTAGGAGGATACAAAGAGAAACTTACGAGGCCAATAGGTGCGTGGTGCAGAAGATGCTCTCCAACCATTTGAATCTGCAGTTCTCCACAACTCATTTACAACAAAATCCTTGAGTAGTAGCACTGATGTCAGTACAAGATATAATTTGGTAAAAATTCAAATAGGCATTGTATATATAATTCAATTACATTTAGCATAACTCAATCTATAGGTCAAATGAATTGAAACTGAAAATATAAGTGATGCACAAAAATTATCCAAGAAAATTGGGGCAATTCTTTTTAACATTATTCCTTATCCATTAAATGGTATGTGCCAGAACATGATGGATAGAACCATACTTTGTGCTGAATTGATTTTAATAGTTATGTATCAATTCCTTATACTAGCCTTTTCATCAGGATTAATAAGGGGTAGTGATGCATCACTTCCCTAACAGCCTACAAGCTGGCAAAACTGAGGTTATGAAACATCATGTGCCAACTGTCAATTTTATAAACGTCCTTATATTTATGGCGTAATCTGCCGGCATGATGTTTACAGGCCTACTATAATGCAGTAAATTGATTGTTGACATTTCTCAATTTTCCATAGGAACATTAAGCTACATCCTTGGGTGCTGATTAAGAAAACTAATAATTATTGAGAAGTTGGATCTTACACAATTTTGGAAAGAACTATCGCAACCTGCTGCAGTCTGCAGGTAATAAACCCATCAGTAATACTCTGTACCCATATTAGGTGCTTCTGCATTGGATACAGTTTACCATCTTGCTTACGACCTCTTTACCAAGGAGTATGTATTTGTTAAATATTATTATAATTGGCAATTTTTCCATCCGTTTCAAACAGCAACATGATTTATGCTCTGGCAGCATATACGCTAGAATAATTTGTTTTAAATGTTCCACTAGAGATTTTCTTCGCAAAGTGGCTTGGTTATATAGCACCGGCACCTGCATAGCCATAGCCTCTCAGCATTCACTTCTAACACTCAAGGCATTGCTATCGGCCTTCCCTACAACGCCAAGCAGAACAAACAGCACAACTAAATCACCTGGACCCTGTAGGTGCCGAAGAGGACAACGGAGGAGGAGGACCAGAGCCAGATGGTGCCGGTAACCAGCGTCGCTACGGCGACCCACAGCCGCGCCGGTGCGCGGTGCCGGCGCAGCAACGTCTCGCTGCTGAGGCCCCTGCGAGCCAATCAAATCAGCAGCACAAAGTAGACCACAATGGGAAAAAAACACGGGGAAGGAATTGGGGGCGGATCGCCGCTGGAAGCAGGCGGCTCACCTGCGCATTGGGATCAGACGGTTAGGATTTGGTCGGGTCGCGGGAGGAGGATTTGGTCGTGCCGCGTACGAGGGGTTCGGATCTGGACGGGGGTGAGAGCGGGAGTGGAACCGGGCGTACAAAACGATGGAATTTAGGGCCTCGTTGGCAGAGCTCCACCTCGATCTGCAGGCTGCAGCGTGCTCGGAGGCGTGAGGCGGCGCAGGAGGCAAATCGATTGAGCTCAAATTGCGAGAGGCATGACTTTTATCTAGCAATTGCACCTAGAATAGAAATTGTGGCGTTAACACGATGAATGGAGGATAGGTATCGATACCCTGGGGACAAAGGAGCTCGGAATCGCCGGAATTGATGTCGGAGCCGTGCACGATCGCCGGAGAAGGCTCGGCCGCGGCGAGGCGCACGGCGGCGAGGCTTTAGGTCGGGGACGAACAGGATTAGGGCTAAAGAAATGACGCTTAGAGATTGCACGAACGGCCGAGATGGATCGACAAATAACCGACGCTTAGAGATTGCACGAACGACCTCCTCACTGTATGTCCGGATGATAGGTGACCAGGGCATATCTTAAGGTGACCGAGGAAGGGGTCCAAACCTGAGCCAAAGTCGATCAAGATCAATGTGGATGCAGCCTACTTCGACGATGAAGGTGTAGGAGCAACCGCAGTTGTTTTAAGAGATGAGAGAGAGAGAGAGGTGATTTTATAGCATCTCAATGCAACTATATCCACCATGCGGCTGATGTTGTTACCTCTGAGGCGATGGCAATGAGGGATGGATTAAACTTTGCAAATTTTTCGGGATTCAACCGAGTGGAGATGGAGTCTGATTCCCAAAACGTAATAGAATTTTGTACTCAGTGACGATGGTGGGATTCGACAACAGCGGTATTCGCGGAGTGTGTGGATATTGCTTCTTCAATAGGGAAAGTCACTTTGAACATTGTTTCCGTTCGGCTAATATAGCGGCGCATGTGCTAGCTAGTTACTCCCTATGTAAACTAATATAAAAGAATTAGATCACTACTTTAATGATCTAAAAGATCTTATATTACCTTACAGATGGAGTATTATTATTATAACTAGAAGATACCCCACGCGTTGCGGCGGGATTGGTAGAAAATAATTATAATACGCAGGAAAAATCTTAAGTGGCAGCAATCTCTAAAAGAGAATGTAATTACAGAAAAATATCTAGGTTCGGGGTGACAAACGTTAGGACCTCAAAATGCATGTCTTATTATTTTCTACTGACCACTGGCGGAGTATGTAGAGAACATAATATAGTTTTCCATTTTAGCGAGTAGAAACTACCAACTACCTAAGCAAAACAAAATCATGCGTAGAATACACAAATCAGATGCTATAGTTGTTTCATAGCAGCTGTTGTTTCAGCTCACCCATTATGAGGATGTAAGGTGTACTATCATATAGGGATGCTTCACGGGTGTAGTAATGCAAGATTGGTCTGTAATGTGAGTAACTTCTGCAATAGTATGTTACTGGTCATCATAAGAACTAATGTGGTGATTTAAGAGAGCATCAATAGGCAAAGTGTTTACATTAATCCTGTCACAATGTCTAAAGGCGTATAAAAGTGCTCACACAGATTTTGGCATGGAACCAAGATTGCAGTTTTGAAGGAAAATATCAAACATATATAATCCAGATTACACACCTGTAGGTGCACAAATGACTAAAGGAGCTCCAGTGTATAAACGTCTGGCAAACAACTTCAAATGGCAGAAAAAATAATCAAGTCAGTATGAGTGTATGACAATCGATCATACAAAAAGAGATAGTGTATAGTCGAGTAAAATGCATAGAACCACCACTTTCGCGTCATAGCTCTCGGAAAACCACCACTTTACAAAACGTGACACTTTGCACCGCACCATAAAAATGATAGTGGCAAAAAACACTGAACCGGAAAATGAGCGGGTTTTGACGTGGCAGATCACTCGCGTGCCGACAGCGGTGGACGGCATGCCGCTAACGGGCGTTAACGCCCATTCGGTCGGCTGTCGGAAGCGGCTCGGTCGGAACGAACCCGCACGCTCTCTCTCTCTCTCTCTCTATCTATCTCTCTCTCTCTCCCCCTCCCTCCCCCCCCCCTCTCTCTCTCTCTCTCTCTCTCTCTCGTCACTCACTCTGCTCTCCCTTCCCCTCACTAAGGCGGCGGCATGGTGGCGGCGGGATCTGCAGAAGGCGGGGTCGGATCCATTGGCGACGAGGGGAACACGCAGGAAGGGCGGATGGGGCTGGATGGCGGCGTGGCAGGGGACGACCACGTAGAGGAGGAGGATTGCTGCGGCAGCAACGTGTTCCGCTCATCGTCGACAACACGGTCGTCGGCTGATGTCGCCCGCGGGGTGGTGGAGGACCTACCCACTGCAAAAGCGCCACCCACGTGAGCTTTCCGAACATATCCTTGTAACTAGGGTTTCATATTTGCAATGCTAGCTGGAGGAGATAATAAATCTTTCTGAAACAGTTGAATGTTGGTGCCATATGTTTTACTCAATGTAGTTTAGTACTGAATCTTTCTGAACTAACTGAATGTTGCTGCCCATTTTTGACTGAATGTAGCTTAGTATTGAATCTGAACTAACTGAATGTAGCTTAGTACTATTTTTTTTGGTTCTGAACTAACTGAATGTTGCTGCATTTTAATGTAATTAGGGTTGAAGCTGACATTTGGAAAGTGACTTTCCAATTCTATGGTAGGGATAACTTGGACAGGACAATGGCCAGCTCTGAAATCACATACAACACACTTTTGGCTATTATGGATTTGGAGGGCTTTGGGAGTACAGATTATATTTATTATGTGAAGCAAGAGGGAACTGACATAGCTGGTTTAGAGTTGCTTGACAGCAATGCAATGGTTCAGGAAATTCTCAAAGATTTTGAGCATAGCAGATCTGTTAAATTCACTGTACTTAAAGGAGATGCCCTAACTCCACTTGATGTGAACAGAGCTTCACAAATATGTGAGGAGCAGATTCCCATCAGTAACATAGGTGAGCCTGTTGTATATGCAGTTGACACCCAGGGGGTTGTCAACACACAGCAGAGCATTAACCTCTAGAGAAAGGGCAAGTTAGGGTTGCATTATGAGGATTCAGAGGAAGATGATGATGAAAGTGAAGATGATCAAGAAAAAAGGGGTTTCAGTGCTGATTTTATTTGGCCACCTGAGTTTGGTTATGATCCTAGACCACTGGGTGTTGATGAAGAAGAGGTTGAGTTGCTTCATAGATTGGAGCAGCTCAAGTTGCAGAGAGAGGATCCTTGGTACCACTATGAAGGAGACACGGATGTGGATGAGCTTTACCAGCCTGAGGAGGAGGAAATGGATGATAGTGAGCTTGTGTCTTCTCCTCCAAAGAAGAAGAGGCCAAAGAGAGTTGGGCCTTCTAGCAGAGCTCATTATGAAGAAGAAATTGTTCCTTTTCATGACTGGGTGCCTTCAGATGATGATGATGAACTGATCGATCCTTCAGATGTTAATGACAGTGATTATGATGGAGCTGTCAAAAGGAATTTATTTTTATGTGGCAAGAGGAAAAGAAGGCATAAGAAGAAAGATGACAGGATTTGGTATGATGAGGAAGCAGAAAATCCTCATCAGCAGATATGTGAGCACTTATGTTTTGAAGATGTGTACCAATTCAGAAGAGCTCTAAGACAATTCCATGGTGTTCAGTTGAGGAATTATAGTTATGGGAGGAATTGTAAAGACAGGATAATTGTTCATTGCAAAGTTGATGGATGCCCCTTCATGATGACAGCTTCTCAAATCAGGAATGAAAAGACATTTACCATTAGAAAATTGAGACTGCCACACACATGCCCTGCGGATAGTGAGAACACAAAAGTGACAGCAGATTGGTTTGCTAAGGAATGTGAGCATGCAATTAGAACAGATCTCGGGACAAAGGTTGACACAATATTAGAAAATGCAAAGGAGAAGTATGGGGTGGAAATACCCAAGAGCAAGGCCTACAGGGCTAAGAGGAAGGCTTTGAAAGTTGTTGAAGGAGATGTTAAAGCACAATACACTAGATTCAGAGACTATTTGCAGGCAGTTTTAGATACAAATCCTGGCAGTAGGTGTATTGTGACAACAAGAAGAGTAGCAGAACACCCAAGTCCAAACCCTAGGTTCTATAGGGTGTTTATGTGCCTTAATGCATCTAGGGAAGGCTTTCTCAATGGTTGTAGGCCATTCATAGGTATTTTCATTAGTGCACCTTTTGTGTAACCCTTTGTTGTGCATTGTAGTTGTCTCAAATCATTGCTTATTTGATGCAGGGGTTGATGGATGTTTCATAAAGTTGAGCAGTGGCCGGCAAATCCTGGCAGCAACAGGCAGAGATGGAAATAACAATCTCTTTCCTATTGCATTTAGTGTGGTTGACAAGGAAGATACCCCATCTTGGAGTTGGTTCTTGTATCAGTTGAAGCAATGCATTGGAGAGGGTAATAAATTTGGCAATTACACTTTCATATCAGATAGACAGAAGGTTAGTGCACAACATACACTTTGTACTAAATCAAGAAATGTTTTTTTTGTTTAATTATCACATTGAGAAATTTTTATTTATTTCCTTAGGGCTTGCTAAATGTTGTTGGCCAATTTTTTTTCCAAATTCACCACATAGGTACTGCCTTAGGCATATCTATGCAAATTTTCAAGCAGCTGGATTTAGGGCAGAGGAACTGAAGCAGTATATGGATCAGGCTAGTTATTCATATACTGAAAATGGATTTGATGTTGCAACGGCTAAACTTAAAGATGAGGATGAAGAAGCATGAAAATGGTTGATTAGAATCCCAAAAGAAACTTGGGCTAGGCATGCAATGGACATGAATTGCAAAACTAATTTAGTTGTGAACAACATTAGTGAGGTCTTCAATAGGCATACGTCATCAAAGGCAGTCTGGAGGAGCGCCTTAGGACTGCACACATTGTGAATTGTAGACTTGGATCATTACCAATCAAATACCTGGGTATGCCTCTAACAAACAAACACTTGACCATCGAAGACTCCTTATTCATCACGGATAGAGTGGCCAAGCGAGTGGAACCGTGGATGGGTAAATACCAGTCAACAGGTGGCAAAACAACTCTAATTAACTCTTGCCTGTCTATCCTGCCCATGTTTACAATGGGATTCTTTCTCTTCCAAGATGGAGTCCACGCGAAATTTGACATGGTATGGTCCAGGTTTTTTTGCGGCAAAGAACTTGGGAAACAGAAATATCACATGGTCCATTGGAGTACGATTTGTGCTCCCAAGGAGGTAGGGGGCCTCGGGATTGTGAATACCACACACATGAATTGGTGTTTGGTGACTAAATGGGCCTGGAAAATGCTTACGGGACAGGGTGGTTTGTGGCTGGATATTATCCGCCACAAATACCTGCGCCAAGCTCCGGTATCTGTGGCTTCATGTCAGAATGGGTCTCAGTTTTGGAAGGCAATTGTAAAGATCAGACATCTGCTGCGGGTGGGTACAATTCACACTATTGGTAACGGCAAATCCACCGTCTTTTGGTTAGAAGTGTGGTTAGGCTCAGAACCACTTGCCAACATTTGCCCATGGTTATTTGCAATCTCCATCGCCCCGAATGCGCTTGTGTGTGTGACTATTGGAGGAACGGACAGTGGTGTCCGCAATTCCGACGCACATTAGGACCGTTAGAAGCTGAGGAATGGAGTCAGCTAACGAATATGCTACAGGCCATCTCTCCAACCACGGAGCAAGATGCATTTCGATGGAAGCTCAAGCCCTCCGGTCAATTCACGACCAGTTCGTTATATCGCGCCCTGCATACGGGTGCCGTGATACGTCCAATTTGCTTCATGATTTCCTACTGTTATTTATAATGTTTTTGATCATTATTTCACTTTATGATGCAACTCTTATGCCTTTTCTCTCTTAATTTGCAAGATTTATATGAAGAGGGAGAATACCGGCAACTGGAATTCTGGACCTAAAATAGCTACATCAGAGATACCTATCCTACAGAGCTCCAATTGACTTGAAATTTCACGGAGATTCTTTATTGAATATATAAAAAATACTGGAGAAAAGAGATACTGGAGGGGACCCACCAGTTGCCCACAAGGCAACAGGGTGCGACCCCCCTGGGCGCGCCCTGATGCCTTGTGGGGCCCCTGGCTGACCTCTGGCCCCCTCCTTCTGCTATATAAGGTCTTTTGCCCTAAAAAATTATAGAGAAGACTTTCGGGACGAAGCGCCGCAGTCTCGAGGCGGAACCTGGGCAGGAGCTATTTTGCTCTCCGGCGGAGCGATTCCGCCGGGGATACTTCCCTCCGGGAGGGGGAAATCGAAGCCATCGACATCACCAACGATCCTCTCATCATGGGAGGACCAATCTTCATCAACATCTTCACCAGCACCATCTTATCTCAAACCCCAGTTCATCTCTTGTATTCAATCTTTGTCTCAAAACCTCAGATTGGTACCTGTGGGTTGCTAGTAGTGTTGATTACATCTTGTAGTTGATGCTAGTTGGTTTATTTGGTGGAAGATTATATGTTCAGATCCTTAATGATATTCAATACCCCTCTGATCTTGAACATGAATATGATTTGTGAGTAGTTACTTTTGTTCTTGAGGACATGGGAGAAGTCTTGTCATAAGTAATCATGTGAATTTGGTATTCGTTCGATATTTTGATGATATGTATGTTGTTGCTTCCTTTAGTGGTGTCGTGTGAACGTCGACTACATGACACTTCACCATCTTTGGGCCTAAGGGAAGGCATTGTGGAGTAGTAATTAGATGATGGGTTGCTAGAGTGACAGAAGCTTAAACCCTAGTTTATGCGCTATTCCGTAAGGGGATGATTTGGATCCATATGTTTCATGCTATGGTTAGATGTATCTTAATTCTTCTTTCGTAGTTGCGGGTGCTTGCGAGAGAGGGTAATCATAAGTGGGAGGCTTGTTCAAGTAAGAACATCACCCGAGCACCGGTCCACCCACATATCAAATTATCAAAGTAGCAAACGCGAATCAAACAAACGTGATGAAAGTGACTAGATGAAATTCCCATGTGTCCTCGAGAACGCTTTGCTTATTATAAGAGTTCGTTCCGGCTTGTCCTTTGCTACAAAAAGGATTGGGCCACCTTGCTGCACCTTTGTTACCGTTACTACTTGTTACTTGTTACGAATTACCTTGCTACCAAACTATCTGTTACCGCTACTTTCAGTACTTGCAGAGAATACCTTGCTGAAAACCGCTTGTCATTTCCTTCTGCTCCTCGTTGGGTTCGACACTCTTACTTATCGAAAGGACTATGATTGATCCCCTATACTTGTGGGTCATCAAGACTCTTTTCTGGCGCCGTTGCCGGGGAGTGAAGCGCTTTTGATGAGTGGAATTTGGTAAGGAAACATTTATATTATGTGCTAAAATTTACTGTCACTTGTCACTATGGAAAGTAATCCTTTGAGGAGCTTGTTCGGGGTATCTTCACCTCGACCGGAAGCATTGAGAGTTGCTCCTCAACCTACTGAACCTACTGAAAATATTTATTATGAAATTCCTTCGGGTATGATAGAGAAATTGCTAGCTAATCCTTATGCAGGAGATGGAACGGTGCATCATGATGTGCACTTGATATATGTGGATGAAATTTGGGGATTATTTAAGCTTGCAGGTTTATCCGGAGATGGAGTTAAGAATAAAGTATTCCCTTTATCTTTGGAGGTAAAGGCATTGACATGGTATAGGCTATGTGATGATACTGAAACATGGGATTGGAACCGGTTGAAGCTGGAATTTCACCAGAAATTTTATCCTATGCATTTGGTTCATCGTGATCGGAATTATATATATAATTTTTGGCCTCGTGAAGGAGAAAGTATCGCTCAAGCTTGGGGGAGGCTTAAGTATATGTTGCACACATGCCCCAATCATGAGCTCTCAAGAGAAATAATTATTCAAAACTTTTATGCTCGGCTTTCTCATAATGATCAATCCATGTTCGATACTTCTTCTGTTGGTTCCTTTATGAAGAGAACTATTGAATTCAGATGGGATCTTCTGGAAAGAATTAAACGTAACTCTGAAGATTGGGAAATCGACAAAGGTAAAGAGTCAGGTATAAATCTTGAGTTTGATTGTGTTAAATCTTTTATGGAAACTGATGCTTTTCATAAGTTTAGTACTAAATATGGACTTGACTCTGACATAGTAGCTACCTTTTGTGAATCTTTTGCTGCTCATATTGATCTCCCTAAAGAGAAATGGTTTAAATATCCTCCACCTATTGAATTAAATGAAGAACATGTTAGTGTTAAAGAAGAAACTATTGTTTACAATGTTGATCCAGTTGTGCCTACTGCTTATATTGAGAAACCTCCCTTCCCTGTTAGGATTAAGGAACATGCTAAAGCTTCAATAGTGGTTAACAAAAGTAATATAAGAACACCTAGACCCTCTGAACAAATTAAAGTTGAACCTAATATTGCAATGGTTAAAGATCTTTTGGTTGATGATATTGATGGGCATGTTATTTACTTTTGCGATGAGGCTGCTAGAATTGCTAAACCTGTTAGAAATGAACGAGATATGTTAGACAAGAACAAGCCTGTAGTTGGCATGCCTGTTGTTTCTGTTAAGATCAGAGATCATTGCTATCATGGTTTATGTGATATGGGTGCTAGTGTGAGTGCTATTCCCTTTTTTTATATCAAGAAGTAATGCATGATATTGCACCTGTTGAGATTGAAGATATTGATGTTACTATTAAGCTTGCAAATAGAGATACTATTACACCACTTGGGATTGTTAGAGATGTTGAAGTCTTGTGTGGTAAGATCAAGTACCCTACTGATTTCTTAGTACTTGGTTCACAGCAAGATAATTTTGTCCCATTATATTCGGTAGACCTTTCTTGAATACCGTTAATGCTGAAATTGATTGTGTTAAAGAGAAGGTTAGAGTTAAGTTTGGTGATATATCTCATGAATTTAATTTCTCTAAGTTCAGTAGACAACTTCATGATAAAGAATTACCCAATAAAGATGAAATTATAGGTCTTGCTTCTATTGATGTGCCTCCTACTGGTCCTTTAGAACAATATTTGCTAGACCATGAGAATGATATGCATATATGCATATGAATGAAAGAAATGAAATAGATGAGCTGTTCTTTAAACAAGCACCTATTCTTAAACATAATTTGCCTGTTGAAACTTTGGGAGATCCTCTTCCACCGAAGGGTGATCCTGTTTTTGAATTAAAGCAATTACCTGATACACTTAAATGTGCTTACCTTGATGAAAAGAAGATATATCCTGTTATTATTAGTGCTAACCTTTCAGAGCATGAAGAAAAGAGATTACTTAAAACTATGAAGAAGCACCGTGCCGCTATTGGATATACTCTCGATGATCATAAGGGCATTAGTCCCACCTTATGTCAGCATAAAATTCATATGGAGCCAGATGCTAAACCCGTTGTTGATCATCAAAGAAGGCTGAATCCTAAAATGAAGGATGTGGTAAGAACTGAAATATTAAAGCTTCTGGAGGCAGGTATAATTTATCCCATAGCTGATAGTAGATGGGTAAGTCCTGTTCATTGTGTTCCTAAGAAAGGAGGTATTACCGTTGTTCCTAATGATAAAAATGAACTTATTCCACAAAGAATTGTAACTAGTTATAGGATGGTAATTGATTTTAGAAAATTAAATAAAGCTACTAGGAAAGATCATTACCCCTTGCCTTTTATTGATCAAATGTTAGAAAGATTATCTAAGCATACACACTTTTGCTTCCTAGATGGTTATTCTGTTTTTTCTCAAATACTTGTTTCACCTAAAGATCAAGAGAAAACCACCTTTACTTGTCCTTTTGGAACTTATGCTTATCGTCGTATGCCCTTTGGTTTATGTAATGCACCTGCTACCTTTCAAAGATGTATGACTGCTATATTCTCCAACTTTTGTGAAAAGATTGTTAAGGTTTTTATGGATGCTTTTTTTGTTTACGGAACTTCTTTTGATGATTGCTTAAGCAACCTTGATCGAGTTTTGCAGAGATGTGAAGAAACTAATCTTGTCTTGAATTGGGAGAAGTGTCACTTTATGGTGAATGAAGGTATAGTCCTTGGGCATAAAATTTCTGAAAGAGGTATTGAAGTTGATAAAGCTAAAGTTGATGCTATTGAGAAAATGCCATGTCCTAAAGATATCAAAGGTATAAGAAGTTTCCTTGGTCATGCTGGTTTCTATAGAAGGTTTATAAAAGACTTCTCTAAAATTTTTAGGCCTCTTACTAATCTCTTGCAAAAAGATGTGCCATTTGTTTTTGATGATGATTGTGTAGAAGCCTTTGAAATACTTAAGAAAGCCTTAATTTCTGCACCTATTGTTCAACCACCTGATTGGAACCTACCCTTTGAAATTATGTGTGATGCTAGTTATTATGCCGTTGGTGCTGTTCTAGGACAAAGAGTTGATAAGAAATTGAATGTTATTCATTATGCTAGTAAAACTCTAGACAGTGCTCAAAGAAATTATGCTACGACTGAGAAGGAGTTTTTAGCTGTTGTGTTTGCATGTGATAAATTCAGATCTTACATTGTTGATTCCAAAGTTACTATTCACACCGATCATGCTGCTATTAAATATCTTATGGAAAAGAAAGATGCTAAACCTAGACTTATTAGGTGGGTTCTTTTGCTACAAGAATTTGATTTGCATATTATTGATAGAAAGGGAGCTGAGAATCCCGTAGCTGATAATTTGTCTAGAATGGAAAATGTTCTTGATGACCCACTTCCTATTAATGATGATTTCCCTGATGAATAATTAGCTGTGATAAATGCTTCTCGTAATACTCCTTGGTATGCAGATTATGCTAATTACATTATTGCTAAATATATACCACCTAGTTTCACATACCAACAAAAGAAAACGTTCTTCTTTGATTTAAGACATTACTTTTGGGATGACCCACATTTATATAAAGGAGTATATGGTATTATTAGACGTTGTGTACCCGAGCATGAACAGGAACAAATCCTATGGAAGTGTCACTCCGAGGCATACGGAGGACACCATGCGGGAGACAGAACTGCACACAAGGTATTGCAATCTAGTTTTTATTGGCCTACTCTTCAAAGATGCACATAAGTTTGTCCTTTCTTGTGATGAATGTCAAAGAATTGGTAATGTTGGTAGACATCAGGAAATGCCTATGAATTATTCACTTTTTATTGAACCATTTGATGTTTGGGGTTTTGATTATATGGGGCGTTTCCCTAAATCCAACGGGTACACTCATATTCTAGTTGCTGTTGATTACATTACTAGGTGGGTAGAAACTATTCTAACTAGTAGTGCTGATCATAACACTTCTATTAAAATGCTTAACGAAGTTATATTTCCGAGGTTTGAAGTCCCTAGATATTTAATGACTGATGGTGGTTCACATTTTATTC
Organism: Elymus sibiricus; assembly: GCA_039707655.1. Classification (NCBI taxonomy): domain Eukaryota; kingdom Viridiplantae; phylum Streptophyta; class Magnoliopsida; order Poales; family Poaceae; genus Elymus; species Elymus sibiricus. Next base: position 109,555,351 of record CM077668.1, on the reverse strand, counting down.
ATGGTGCTTTCCGTAAATTGCTTGCTAAATATGATGTTAATCATAGAATTGCATCTCCTTATCATCCTAAGTCTAGTGGTCAAGTTGAATTAACTAATAGAGAAATAAAATTTATTTTGCAAAAGACCGTTAATAGATCTAGAAAGAATTGGTCTAAGAAACTAGATGATGCACTATGGGCTTACAGAACTGCTTATAAAAATCCTATGGGTATGTCTCCATATAAAATGGTCTATGGAAAAGCATGTCACTTACCTCTTGAGTTAGAACATAAAGCATATTGGGCAATTAAAGAACTTAACTATGATTTTAAACTTGCCGGTGAAAAGAGGTTATTTGATATTATCTCTCTAGATGAATGGAGAACACAAGCTTATGAAAATGCCAAGTTGTTTAAAGAAAAAGTTAAAAGATGGTATGATAAGAGAATCCAAAAACGGGAATTCAAAGTAGGTGATCATGTTTTATTGTACAATTCTCGCTTAAGATTTTTTGCAGGAAAACTTCTCTCTAAATGGGAAGGACCATATATCATCGAAGAAGTTTATCGCTTCGGAGCCATCAAAATAAACAACTCCGAAGGCAATAATCCGAGAGTGGTGAATGGACAAATAATTAAGCACTATATCTCAGGTACTCCCATTAATGTTGAAACTAATATTATTCAGACAATGACACCGGAGGAACACATCAAAGAGTCCTTCCGGAACGCTCCAGAACCCTGAAAGGGGGTAGGTATGTGATACGGCAATTAAACCGACTCCAAAAATTCCATAAAAATTATTTCGGTTCGTTTTGGAATATTAGAAAAATTACAAAAATAAGAAACAGCCGAGGGGACCCACGAGTCGCCCACAAGGCAACAAGGCGCGACCCCCCTGGGGCGCGCCGTGATGCCTTGTGGGCCCCTCGTGTGCCCTCCCGACTCCGAAAGAGGGGAATTTCACGTAAGAGAAGGGAGAATCTTCATGGACTGGCTTTTTCCTCTCGTATGCTTGTTCTGCAAGATAAAAATTCTTTATATATACTCATGGATGTTTTGACCACCGCATCTCAAGTTTCTCCTCTGTTCTTGTTTTGGGCTGTTTTCTCTCAGATTTTAAAGCCAGGCATCATGTCTTCCTCCTCCTCCAACAACTTGGGAGACGATGTTTGGCTGCTGCAGATGGAACTCAGGAGAGAAGGGGAGGAAGAGGTTACCATGGAAGATGATGGAGATTCGCTGGAGGTGCGCCTCCCTGCTTCAGAGAGGGGCACCCTAGCCGGCATCTCCACAACGCCAAATCCTCATCAAGCTATGAGAAGCACTACCAGCCATGGGAGTCTAGAGGTACAAGATGAGCTTCCTCCTAGGTGGCCCTTACACAGGTTACATCGGAACAACTTTCATAATTTGGTCCACAATTATGGGGTCGAGAACACTCCTCATATGCACATACCTTCCAATTGGGATATCTCCCGTCCAAGTGAGAATGATGCAGGAAAGGGCTCATGGTGGCCGGAAAATAAACATATTATGGTTGAAGTGCAAAATAATGCCACCGTGATTCAGCAGTTGCTTCGGGAGGTCCAGAGCTTGAAGGATATCTTACTAAATATTTTGAAGGACAAGCCTACCTCTTCATCACCACCATCACCGAAGAAGGAGACTTGAGTACATGGGTATGGGCACCACCCTTGGCTTGTGCCAAGCTTGGGGAGGTGCCCCGGTATCGTATCACCATCACTTTTTATCATCATTATCTATCTTAGTTCGATCCTTAGTTATTTTGTGATTTAGAAGAATAAAGTTTTAGTAGGATCTAGTTTCGAGTGCTTGATTTGTGGTCTATCTATCTATGTAATCGTGTGTGGAAGTTATATAATAAAGAGTAGTTTGAGTTGAATGTTTTGCTTTAGTTGATCCAATCTTGGAAATAAAATAAAGAGAATATAAAGTAAGATCATATGCTAATCCCATGGGGAGTGATGACTTCACATAAAAGAAGTATAATTGATAAAACTTGTTGAAAGTTGACAAACATAGTATTGGTCATTGTTGCAATTCATGAAAAAGTAATAAAGAAGGAGATGTCTCACATATAAATACACTATCTTGGACATCTTTTATGATTGTGAGCCCCCATTAATTATTCTATGTCAATTAGTCGACGTTGGACAAGGAAGACAACGTAATGAGTTATGTTTGCTTATATTCACATATAAGTTATATTGTTTTGGATCTTCCAACATGTGGTGCTTGCCCCCTATCTTTTGCTAGCCAAAAATTCCGTACTAAGTAGAGATACTACTTGTGCATCCAAAAACCCTTAAACCCAGTTTCATGTCATGAGAGTCCACTATATCTACCTATGGATTGAATAAGATCCTTCAAGTAAGTTGTCATCGGTTCAAAGCAATAAAAATTGCTCCTAAATATGTATGATCTTTTATTGTAAGGGAAAATAAGCTTTGTACGATCTTGTGATGGTGAAGAAATAAAAGCGGCAGACTGCATAATAAAGGTCGCTATCACAAGGGGCAATATAAAGTGACGTTCATTTACATTAAGAGTTTGCACAACCAAAAACAAAAAGCGCATGACAACCTCTGCTTCCCTCTGTGAAGGGCCTATCTTTTACTTTATGTATTTACTTTCATGCAAGAGTCAATAGTATTCTCCTCTATTCCGTTTTTATTTTCTCTCTTGGTAAGCATCATGTGGTGGGGATTGATCTAGGCATATATATCCAGTTGGATGTAGGTGATCATGAGTTATTATTGTTGACATTACCCTTGAGGTAAATACGTTGGGAGGCGAAATTATAAGCCCCTATCTTTCTATGTGTCTGAATGAAACTTTTGCTCCATAAGTATGCCATGAGTGTCAGCAATCATAGAAGACTAAATGATAGTTGAGTATGTGAACTTGCAAAACAAAACTCTTACATAGACTCTTTTTGATAATATGATGAATTGCAATTGCTTCAGTGACTGAGATCATAGTTTGTTAGTCTCCAATTCGGTTTATGGTTCATACTTTAACTTGTGATTGAATTGTTACTTTTTTATGAGAAGTTTTATGATAATATATTGCTGTTATAATAAAGATCATGATGCCTTCATGTCCATATTTTATTTTTATCGACACCTCTCTCTCTAAACATGTGGTCATGATTATCGATTTCGGCTTTCGCTTGAGGACAAGCGAGGTCTAAGCTTGGGGGAGTTGATACGTCCAATTTGCATCATGATTTCCTACTGTTATTTATAATGTTTTTGATCATTATTTCACTTTATGATGCAACTCTTATGCCTTTTCTCTCTTAATTTGCAAGATTTATATGAAGAGGGAGAATACCGGCAGCTGGAATTCTGGACCTGAAATAGCTACATCAGAGATACCTATCCTACAGAGCTCCAATTGACTTGAAATTTCATGGATATTTTTATTGAATATATAAAAAATACTGGAGAAAAGAGATACTAGAGGGGACCCACCAGTTGCCCACAAGGCAACAGGGCGCGCCCTGATGCCTTGTGGGGCCCCTGGCTGGCCTCTGGCCCCTCCTTCTGCTATATAAGGTCTTTTGCCCTAAAAAAATTATAGAGAAGACTTTCGGGACGAAGCACCGCTGTCTCGAGGCGGAACCTGGGCAGGAGCTATTTTGCTCTCGGTGGAGCGATTTCGCCGGGGATACTTCCCTCCGGGAGGGGGAAATCGAAGCCATCGACATCACCAACGATCCTCTCATCGTGGGAGGACCAATCTTCAACAACATCTTCACCAGCACCATCTCATCTCAAACCCTTGTTCATCTCTTGTATTCAATCTTTGTCTCAAAACCTTAGATTGCTACCTGTGGGTTGCTAGTAGTGTTGATTACATCTTGTAGTTGATGCTAGTTGGTTTATTTGGTGGAAGATTATTGCTACTTGTGATCTGCGTTGGTTTTTCCCCGAATAGGAGGGGATGATGCAGTACAGTAGAGATAAGTATTTCCCTCAGTTATGAAACCAAGGTTATCAATCCAGTAGGAGATTCACGCAACACCTCGTTAACAGTACCTGCACAGAAAACAACAAATCCTTGCACCCAACGCAAACAAGGGGTTGTCAATCCCTTGGCGGTTAATTGTAAGATTAAATTGTATGGTGATAGATAAATAGATCGAGCAAAAATACAAAATAAAATAAATAAAGTAAAAGTGCAGCACGGTATTTTTAGGATTTTTAATATATGATAGAAGTAGACCCGGGGGGCATAGTTTTCACTAGAGGCTTCTCTCATAAAAATAGCATACGGTGGGTAAACAAATTACTGTTGGGCAATTGATAGAAAAGCAAATAATCATGACGATATCCAAGGCAATGATCATGTATATAGGCATCACGTCCGAGACAAGTAGACCGACTCCTGCCTGCATCTACTACTATTACTCCACACATCGACCGCTATCCAGCATGCATCTAGTGTATTAAGTCCATAAAAAATGGAGTAACGCCTTAAGCAAGATGACATGATGTAGACAAAGTAAACTCATGCATGAATAAACCCCATCTTTTTACCCTTAATAGCAATGATACATACATGTCATGTCCCTTTCTGTCACTGGGATTGAGCACCGCAAGATCGAACCCATTACAAAGCACCTCTCCCATTGCAAGATAAATCAATCTAGTTGGCCAAACCAAACCAATAGATCGGAGAGAAATACGAAGCTATAATAATCATGCATAAAAGAGTTCAGAGAATACTCAAATAATATTCATGGATAATCTGATCATAAACTCACAATTCATCGGATCCCAACAAACACACCGCAAAAAGTGATTACATCGGATATAACTCCAAGAACATCGAGGAGAACATTGTATTGAAGATCAAAAAGAGAGAAGAAGCCATCTAGCTACTAACTATGGACCCAAAGGTCTGTGGTAAACTACTCACGCATCTTCAGAAGGGCAGCAAGGTTGATGGAGAGCCCCTCTGTTGGATAAGGCCTCCAGATGGGATCTCTCGAGAACAGAAGCTTGCAGCGGCGGAAAAAGTATTTCGTGGACTCCTCTGTTGGTTTCCCGATTTTAGAGAATTTATAGTGGTGGAATTAGGTCAAAAGGGGCAGAGGGGGGCCCACGAGGCACCAGGGCGCGCCTTCCCCCCCAGGCGCGCCCTGGTGGCTCGTGGCCACCTCCTCTGGCTTCTAGCTTCCTCCCGAAGCGTCTAGTGTTTGTTATGTCCAGAAAAAAATCTCCAAAAAGTTTCGTGGCATTTGGACTTCGTTTGGTACTGATATTCTGGAAAACCAAAAACAGGCAAAAAACAGCAACTGGCACTAGGCACTAAGTTAATAGGTTAGTCCCAAAAAATGATATATAATTGCTATAAATGTATATAAAAACATCCAAGATTGATATTATAATAGCATGGAACAATCAAAAATTATAGATACGTTGGAGACGTATCACGCCCCCCTGGGGCGCGCCGTGGTGCCTCGTGGGCCACTGCTTCATCTTCTCTTCTCCTCCCGAAGCTTCTAGTGTTTGTTATGTCCAGAAAAAAATCTTCAAAAAGTTTCATGGCATTTGGACTTCGTTTGGTACTGATATTCTGGAAAACCAAAAACAGGCGAAAACAACAACTGGCACTGGGCACTAAGTTAATAGGTTAGTCCCAAAAAAATGATATATAATTGCTGTAAATGTATATAAAAACATCCAAGATTGATAATATAATAGCATGGAACAATAAAAAATTATAGATACGTTGGAGACGTATCAATTATATGTTCAGATCCTTAATGATATTCAATACCCCTCTGATCTTGAACATGAATATGATTTGTGAGTAGTTACTTTTGTTCTTGAGGACATGGGAGAAGTCTTGTCATAAGTAATCATGTGAATTTGGTATTCGTTCGATATTTTGATGATATGTATGTTGTTGCTTCCTTTAGTGGTGTCGTGTGAACGTCGACTACATGACACTTTACCATCTTTGGGCCTAAGGGAAGGCATTGTGGAGTAATAATTAGATGATGGGTTGCTAGAGTGACAGAAGCTTAAACCCTAGTATATGCGCTATTCCGTAAGGGGCTGATTTGGATCCACATGTTTCATGCTATGGTTAGATGTATCTTAATTCTTCTTTCGTAGTTGCGGATGCTTGCGAGAGGGGGTAATCATAAGTGGGAGGCTTGTTCAAGTAAGAACAACACCCAAGCACCGGTCCACCCACATATCAAATTATCAAAGTAGCGAGCGCGAATCAAACAAACATGATGAAAGTGACTAGATGAAATTCCCATGTGTCCTCGAGAACGCTTTGCTTATTATAAGAGTTCGTTCCGGCTTGTCTTTTCCTACAAAAAGGATTGGGCCACCTTGCTGCACCTTTGTTACCGTTACTACTTGTTACTTGTTACGAATTACCTTGCTACCAAGCTATCTGTTACCGCTATTTTCAGTACTTGCAGAGAATACCTTACTGAAAACCGCTTGTCATTTCCTTCTGCTCCTCGTTGGGTTCGACACTCTTACTTATCGAAAGGACTACGATTGATCCCCTATACTTGTGGGTCATCATGCCGCCCCATTCCAAGCAATGGACATTTGGAAAGCGCACATCCCAACCAAAATAAAGATATTCCTGTGGCAGTTGGTTCGGAACAGGCCACCTACGGGAGTTGATGTTCAAAAGCAGCATGACCCTGGGGACGGCCGATGCCCACTCTACGGTGCGACCAAAGACACGAGCCACATCTTTTTTAGATGCGTTCTTGTGCAGTTCATGTGGAGTGCCATCCGCGATGTTACAAGGTGCAGTTGGGTACCGACATCGTCCGGAGCATTCCACACGTTAGCATCCCGTTCATCTAGGCGTACTCATAGGATCACCTGGATAGTGTTCGCGGCCATGGCATGGGCCCTCTGGCAAATTCGAAACAAAGCTCTTATTGAAGGAAAATTCATCAAACATCCTGCTGATGCCATCTACAAAATGATCATTTTCTTGCAGCTCTGGAAACTATTGAGCAAGTCAGAGGATGCGTCCATCATTGAGGAGCTGATGGACAAGTTCAAGAACCTCGCAGCTAGGCTTCGACAACACTGGGTGCCCGACGACCATCATGTGTGACTGACGCAGTGCGGTTGCGTCGTTTGCTGTTTGCGTTAGCTATTTCAGTTCGGCCTCGTGCCATGGCCTTCGGGTCTGTATCGAACCTCTTTTTAATTCGTGAACTTCGCGTAGTTCGTGTGTTGTAAACACTTTAAGGGCTTCAGTTCGCTAAAGCCGGGCAAGCGCCTCCTCTCTAAAAAGGTACATACTAGAGCTGAGGTCAAAGCCAATTAAAACCATGACAGATGGAATAAGATCAAAATTGATGGTGAAGTATCAAGGAACCAGGAACAAGATAGAGGAGGCTAAGTGGGAGATAACCCCTACCTATGCAGAGATGCTAGAGGAGTCCAAGAAGTATTTTAGGTTTTGCAAAGCAGCACAATCTGGCCCGCTGTTGTGGCAAGTTAGTAGTGGTGATAAGATATATGCAGTGAACCTTGAGGCATGGACCTGTACGTGGTTGTAGGAGGTGGGATATGACTGGTGTGCCATGCAACCATGCTGTGGCAGCCATCAATAAAGCCAAGCTCCACCCTGAGGATTTTGTCTTGAACTTTTTCAAGAAGCCACTCTATAGAGAAGCCTAGAAGCACATCATCTATCCTGTGCCTGGTCCTGACCTGTGGCCCAAAACCAACTCACAAGACGTTGATCCACCTGTTTTCAAGAGCAAGAAAGGAGTGCAGCAAACTGTTAGGAGGAAAGGCAAGGATGAGTTTGTTGTGCCCAAAGTTTCCTCAAGGATGGCAACCATAACCTGCAGTAATTGCAAAGAGCAAGGACATAGATACTCAAACTGTGGTATCACTCTTACACCATCTATTCAGATGAGGAAAAACAAACACAAGGTACTTCAGAACTGGTTTCTTTAATTGCTCACTTCTTAAGGTAGCATGCTTACAATTTGTTTTCATGTGCAGCCAAACAGGAGCTCCTACAGTGAGGAGCCTGGATCATCAGCACAAGGCAGTGCACAAACAGCCTCAAGTATAGCAAGAAAGAGTGGACCAAATACACCTGTCAGGGTAACTCCTATAAGCTCTGCCCCTCCACCAACTGCTGCAGCTAGTGCTCCAGCAACTACTGCACCAAGGGCTACATCTCCTGAAGCTAAACCTGATCATTCACTAGGCCGGGCCGGGTTTCGGGTCAGGCTTGTCAAAGCCCGAAGCAAAAATCCCAAGCCCGGGCCCGACCCGGCCAGAAACACATGAACAGTGACATTTTTCAATTAAAATAATAATATTTGGGGTATTAAAATAATAAAGTATACCTATATTTCGAACAAAATATAGATTTATGGACATTTCAGGCTTTTTCTAGGCTTTCAGGCCGGGCTTCGGGCCAAAAAATGGAGCCCGGGCCCGGCCTGGATGCTGGGCTTTCGGGCTCGGGCCTCCGGGCCGGGCTGTCCATGCACAGGTCTACCTAAAGCTAGGGCTCCATCTAGGGCTACATCAGCTTCTACAACAAGGGCTCCAACCAGGGCTCCATCATCTCCTGCAGCTAGGGCTCCACCATCTCCTGCAGCTAGGGCTTCATCAGCAACCAGGCCTCCACCTACATCTCATGTGACAAGATCAATGGCAGCAGCAACCAAACCTGTCACAAGATCAAGGATTGCAGCTATCAGGCAGACTAAAACAACTAGGCCTAGGCCTTTCTCTGCCCCCAGAGCAGCTGCTGGCGTAGGTCCTTCAAAAAGGCTGATTAAATCAACTATCAAGATGAGAGATTACCTGACAGCAAGTGGTGCTAAGTGGGAGTGTTGTATTCTGTCATGGTCTATGCAAACTAAATTATTTGCTTTGTCAGAGTGCAAACTGAAGTAATGTGATATGGTATTGTATGTGGTATGCTACTGTATGGATGACTGTAATGTAATGTGATATTGTGTTAGCTTTAAATAAATTATGTATGTGTGAGTTATCTATGTGATGATCCACTTTTATCATAAAATATGGTCATTTTGTTGTACCAATTTGGTATGCAGGAATGAGTGTTTCTGTTGTGCCAATTTCTTATACAGGAAGGAGTCAGTTTTACTCAATGTAAGAGGTCATTCTGTTGTACTCATTTGGTGTCAATTTTAGCTGCAACTGCTACTGGAAGATGCTCCCAGACTGGAAAGCTACTTGCTGGAGATGCTACAAAATTGGAGTACTCCCCAAATTGGAGACCTACTTGTAGCCAAATATCACCATCTAACAAACATACCAGCTTCCAAAGATGGACACACAGAGACAAACAAACACAAGTACTCAATTCAGATAGTTCAGATAGAAAAAGGAGATAATTCAGTACAGCAAGTTCATCACATTGCAACTCTAAAAGACACTTCAAGCAGTACTCCAGTTCATACTAAACATGATCAAGATCACTACTAACTAATCACTACTAACCGCGGAGGGTAATTTTCTTCAGTCTTCAGACTGATGAACCGCTTCAGTTCATCAGACGGCAGAACGGTGAGACACCGGCCGCGCACTAGTGAGGCGAGCAGAGCGTCGAAGAGGCTGCTTCTTCTCCTTCTTCTCCTTCTGCTTCTGCACCAAGGGCTCCACCTCCTGCGGCTGCTCCTCCAGCTTCACCGGGACCTCCACGTCGGGCAGCACCTCCACGTCGATTGGCTTCTGCCTCTCTCCATCGACGGCCGCCCGTGCGACGCGAGGGCGAGCGACGACCTGCACCTCCGGCTCCTCACCGTCGATGGAAACGACAGGACGTGCCACAGGGGGGGATTGCGGACGAGGGCTTCGTACTCGCAGTCGACACGGTCCGGCATGGCCACCTTGACCAGCACGTCCGCTGGATCTGCCGGAAACCTGCTTTTTAGTGGCCGATACATGATCCAGCGGTTGCGCTGCCGGACATCGACTCGAGCATGCACCACACGAGGACGGCTACCACCGGCACGGCCTTGCGGCCATCACGGAAGACGCGTGCCCTCTCGTCATCCATGAACACCGGCAAGAGGCCTCTGGCGTTGTTGACGAGCACGGGCACGCTCTTGAACCGCTCGACGAGGTCCCTGCCGATGGCCTTCTTGGTTGGGTCATCGCCGGCCCAGTCGTCTGCGGTTCTCTTCCAACTGCACATCGGCTTCGACATGGCGGTGTCGACGGCGTCGCCGGTGAGTGGGTGTTGAGGCGATAGAGGCGAGAGGCGATGGGAGAGAGAAGAGAGGGGTGGTGGTTTTCTGTGCCTGGGACATGACTGGTATTGAATGCGGTGTGAGGAGGAACACGAGGGTTTTCTGGATTCAGTGGGAAACCGAACGGGCGGGGCTACGCAGCGAATGAGCGACGACTAACTGAAAAAATGCGAACGCGCTACGTAACGAACGAGCCAGCTAGCGAGCGCGTCGACCGGCCCGCGTCGGCCGCGTCCGACCGAGCCGCTTCCGACAGTCGACCGAACGGGCGTTAACGCCCATTAGCGGCGCGCCGTCCACCGCTGTCGGCACGCGAGTGATCTGCCACGTCAAAACGCGCTCATTTTTTGGTTCAGTGTTTTTTGCCACTATCATTTTTACGGTGCGGTGCAAAGTGTCACGTTTTGTAAAGTGATGGTTTTCCGAGAGCTATGACGCGAAAGTGGTGGTTTTATGCATTTTACTCTGTATAGTCACCTCATTGCAAAGAAGGTATAGTTAGCACCGCTAGCTGCAAGTCGATTAGGAAGATAGAAAGATAATCCCCTTGTAATTCCATGGAAGTATTTAAAGAACCAAACTTAATTATGGCATGCACCCGGTATAAGAAAATCGCTATCTTTTCCATTGCATAAAAATACATGAGCATGTGAGCAAAAAGGTATGAAAACGTGACCCTCTTAATTGAAGGATAAAATCAGTACATATACAACAAGGTAATAATATTGCATTAGCAATCCCATAAGGTGCAGAACTAAGTGTCCAAGAATACGATTGGATCAAGGCACATTCTTGTTCTACCTGAACTCCAGAACTGGCTCGTTCAATCTGAGTACGAATATAAAGCGCACATGTGTAGATGTCAGTTAGATCTTAGATAGATTGTTAGTATTAAGCTATCGGCCAGGTAATATAATTGCAGCAGGGTGTAGTGTACTCTCACGGACTCATCTGAGTAGATCCATGTTGTCTTGCGAGGGAAAGAAGCTCTTCCGTTGAGCAGGGAACGAAGCACAGAAGCGACGAATGATGAATCCTTTGCGAAAAGAAGTATGAGCGGGTTGTTATAGAACTGCACCCACACGACGTTGAACAGCCCCGCGCCGAGGATGACCACGAGGGACGCTTCAAGGAAAGCTGGAAAGGGCACCGCATCGCCGATGAGCATGTGCGTCTTGCCTCCCGCGACCCGCATCAACCTCGTACATATTGATGTCAGGTTCCTTTGCGAGGTCGTAGTACCTGGACGGTGTGTCGAAGGCCAGCACCGCGTCGTCGAGCGGGCGGGGCACTACAGTGCCGCTACGGTCGAGCAAGTCTCGTTTCATCGGAACGCCCATATGTGGATGGAATGGCCGCGAGTTGATCCCCCGTCCCAGCCGAGCGGACGCGCCCAACGGAATTCGGAGGCCGGGCGGGGAAGACACAGGCCGCAGCTACTTTTAGAGGTCACGTTACGTCGACTTGAGCGGCAGCAAGTTTAGAATCTGCAACCGCAGCGCGTTGGGGGAGATGCGGTCCTTCCACCCCTGCACACCGCTGCTCCTTCTCTATCCTCTCTGCCTGCATATGCACCGGCCAAGATTTGATGGGGATGATGTTGCGACCTGGATGGAGGCAATGGTAAATAAAGGCGATCCGTCATGTCTCTTTGGATGTGTGCGTCAGTTTCAGAAGATGAGCCGCCATATTTGAAGACCGTGAGTCATATGGCCATGCGACACGACCCAGGATGATGCGTGGCTAGGAAACGTGGCTCAGCGAGGTTGCCTGGAATCGGATGGCTCTGAACTGACATGCGTGATTGTTTCAAAAATCTGCTGATGTGGCATGAGTGCTGGGATGAAATAGTTGCATGTTGAGATCAGGTGGATAGGCTGCATGTCAAGAGAATCGAGATCAATTTCTTAAGAATGTAAGATGTAAGATAAGGATTCGTTTAGTTGGACTGATGAGCCACCTAACTTTCTCATTAGTAAGCTCGTAGAGGACGTACTTTTGATTTGTGATTAATAAAACTAGTCATGAAGGTCTTTCTAAAAGAAGAAGGGGGCCATGATATTCGACAATACTCACCGTATGATACAGTAGCTCTAGGATGGCTCTTGTAAAGACCTAGCCATTGTCCCACACAATGGAATCACTGTATGGTACGGTGACTCACCGTGTGTTATGGTGTCCAATGTCATTCCATTCAGAAATTGTTTACCACACATACCGTGTTTTTCTAAGCGCAATAGTGGTCATGTGACTGATGAGCCACCTAATTTTAAACATCATACTATAGTACATAAGCCCAAATTGGATTTTGTATTTCTTTTCTCCAACATTTATTTCATACCATAAGTGCGGTGTCGTGGTGAAATCACGGCAGATGCCATGAGATGGCTAAAAGTGAGGGGCTGCGTGAGGACGCCGGTGGGCTCTGAAAGCGAGGTTGGCACATGCATGCACGGGACACAAGGTGTACCCAGGTTCGGGGCCTTCCGGAGAGGTAACACCCCTAGTCCTGCTGAATGGGATGATAAGCACAAGAGCTACAAGGTTGCTCCTGGAGCTGTTTGGACGGAGGAGGAAGAAGGGGCCAGACCTCCATTCTACCTCTCCTGTGAGGGTGTGTGTGTGTGTGTGTGTGTTTCTACTGAGGATCGCGTTGCCCCGTGCATGGAGGCCTCCTAGGGGGTCTTATAGCCCGACCCCCCAGGGTTACATTGGTAAATCTACATGCGGGCGGGGCTCGGCTGTCGGCGTCTGAGAGAGAGGCGGGAACGAGCGTCCGCGAGCATGTCGATGCGAGAAGCCCCCTGGGGTCTTTTATCGACAGACGCCCAGGGGACAAGAGGCACTGTGGATGACAGTGCACTGACGAGTGAATAGCGCGTGCTTATGCAGCAACAGTGGCCAGGGCATGGCCGTCACGTCCGCGGATGTCCGACAGGACGCGGCGATGGGACGCAGCGGTTGACTTCGGGCAACCGGCTGGCTGGAGCAGCCGGCCGCGGGCGCGAGCCGGAGCAACCGCCCCGGGCAGGCGGGCACCCTGTCCGGCTCGCCGTCTTGGGACTACCCGGGGGTCATCCCCCCGACAGTAGCCTCCGAGCCTCCGGGCGACTTGGAGAGTCGGGCTGAGGGTTTTCGCAGTTGTCGTAGCAGATGGTTGCGCCGAAGACAGTCGGCTACGGGCTGCAGCCGGCGCGGGTTGCTTCCAGTGGGGGCGCGTCAGCGCACCCACTGGGTGTAGCCTCCGAGCCTCCGGGCGACTCGAAGAGTCGGGCGGAGGGTCTCCGCAGATGTCATAGTAGAGGTTGCCGATGGCGGCCGGCTGCGGGCCGCAGCCGGCGCGGCTTTCTTCGAGTGGGGGCGCGCCAGCGCACCCACTGGGTGTAGCCTCCAAGTCTCCGGGCGACTCGAAGAGTCGGGCGGAGGGTCTTCGCTGTTGTGGTAGTAGAGGTCGGCGTCGAGGATGCTGACGGCAGCCGGCGCGGTGTTTTCCCAGCGGGGCGCGCCGGCGCACCCACTGGGTGTAGCTCCGAGCCTCCGGGCGAGGGGGGGGGTTCCCCACGGAAATGGTTATGCAAAAGACAAAGTTAGTCAATGCAGATATATCAAATATTTAGCTTTGGCAGCGCAAGTTATATGCAGAGGAGTGCCGACTCGGTTTCGTCCAAGCCCCCTTCAGTCTTTTTCATGTCCTCCCCGCTCTTTGGCTTTTGCTCTTGCCAGTCGGACAGCCGGGAGCCAGTCTGTAGCTGAGGCGAAGAGTGGGCCGCAGGGTGGAGCGTACAGTACTCGGACTCTGGGGAGCAGATTCAACCGAGCAGATACACACAAAGGAAACGATCGGGTTACCATAGCCGTTTTCTTCCCCGGACGTTTTTCGCGTGGGGTGACCTCCGGCTTTTGCTCTTGCTAACCGGACAGCCGGGAGCCGGTCTGTAGCTGAGGCGAAGAGTGGGCCTTCGGTACCGTGCACACTACTATGCCATCTGCGAGGAGGAACGTATCGGGCCAAGCGGCCAGCCCCAGGGCCGAGACCAGCTGGCGCTGGGGTGAACAGTAAAGTAGCTGGAATAAATGCGGAGATAGCCCCTGAGGGTCGCTCGGGGTTATTCGTTTTTGTGCGCGGTGCAAATATATGCGGATGGGGGCTCACATTGCTTTTGACGCAGACGGGGCGGAGGTGACCTCCGGCAGGCAGCCCGAGCCTCCGGGCGGTCGAGGGGCGCCCCAGCCGGTCGGGCCCGACCGGCCGGGCGTCGAAGCGGACAGGCAGCCGGGCCGGCTCCCCAGCCGGCCTGGCGCAGCCGGCCAGTCGGCGACGCGGGCAGGCGGGCCAGCCGGCCAGGCATTGACGCGGGCAGGTGGGCATGGCTGGTCCTCTTTTTTACCTGGGCAGCCGGCCCACTTCTCTTTTTTTTTGCAGCCGGCCCGCTCCCCTTTTTTCTTTTTCCAGCCTGCTGGGCAGCCGGCGTGCGTGGGGGCGGAGCAGGTAGAGCCGGCGCGCGCGGGTGGGGCTGGCTGGCGGCGAGCCGGCCCGGGGCGAGCAGGGCCGGCCAGCGCGGGAGCCGGCAGGCGCGGCGGTGTCGTAGCCGCGGGCGTGCGGAAGCCGGCCAGCGCGGAGGCCGGCCGGAGCGGCAAGCCGGCTAGGCGCGCGGAGGCCGGCCGGAGCGGCGAGCCGGCCAGGGCGCGCGGGCGGGGCGGCGCGCTAGGGCGGGGCGAGGCGACCCGCCGCGGTGCGAACGCGCGGAGCAAGGGATCCGCAGCGGCACGGAGGAAGCGTGCGGGGGGCCGTGGCGGAGCGAGCCGCGGGCAGAGCAGCGCGCGAACGGCGGGCTGGTGGTGGTGCAGAGGCCGGGGGGAATGGCGCCGCGCCTGACCGAGAGGGCGGCAGCGTAGCCGGGCGGGCGGAGGACGGCGCGGGGCCTCGTGGAGGGCGCGGAGGAGGCACCGTTTGTGCGGAGCTGTGGGCGATGCGGGCGGAACCGCGCGGTGAGCGCACGGGGCCGGCGACGGGGAGCCACCGGGCGCGCGACGGGGAGCCACCGGGCGCGCGACGGCTGTCGTGGACGGGCACGGGGGCGCGGTGCGCAGGGGCGGAGCGGGTGGTGGAGTGCGCCGGCGCGCGGCCGCGGGTGGCTGGGGCACCCACTAGGTGTCGGGGACGGGGACCTGGCCGGAGAAGTCGTTGACGCTGAGCTTGAGCGAGTTGAGGAGGCAGCAGTTGGCGAGCTTGGAGGGGAGCGGTCCGGTGAGGCGGTTGCCAGAGAGGTCGAGGTTGACCACGAAGGGGATCCAATCGCCGAGCGCGGGCAGTATCCACCCCTCGAGCGCGTTGGAGGGGAGGTCGGGCGTGTTGGCGGAGTGGCAGTACTGAAGCGCGGACGGATTTTGCCGTGGAGGCCGAAACCGAAGAGGGAGACGGCGAGGTCGTGTGACTCCTGCGGGTTCCAGCGGGGGATGCCAGAGAAGCTGCCGACGGCGGCCGGCGAGGTGTTGCTGGTCCAGGGCGAGAGGCGACCCTCGGGGTCCTTTAGGTCGTGCCTGACACTGCTGAGGCACATCGCGCGGGAGGGTGAGGGCTAGGGCCAGCCGCGGGGGAGGGTGAGAGCGCGAGGAACGGAGCAGAGCATCCATGGTTTGGTGGTCAGAGCAGGAGGAAGAACAGAGGGTCCGCGAGCATGTCGATGCGAGGAGCCCCCTGGGGTCTTTTATCGACAGACGCCCAGGGGACAAAAGGCACTGTGGATGACAGTGCACTGACGAGTGAATAGCGTGTGCTTATGCAGCAACAGTGGCCAGGGCAGGGCCATCACGTCCGCGGATGTCCGACGGGACGCAGCGGTTGACTTCGGGCAGCCGACTGGCTGGAGCAGCCGGCCGCGGGCGCGAGCCGGAGCAGCCGGCCCGGGCAGGTGGGCACCCTGTCCGGCTCGCCGTCTTGGGATTACCCCGGGGGGTCATCCCCCCGACAAGCGGCCCTTTTTGCCTCACTTTAGCTATATATAAGTTGTCGGATTATTAAAATTAGGTAAGTCGATTTTTTGACCATTGATTTTTATTTTTGTCAAGATTCATACTGTTTTTGCCATGTGTTGTTTCACGGCTTCTTGGGCTCCATTTTTTACTTGCCCCTGTTTGGGGTCAATCGATTTTTCTATTGGGCTTGAAACCCGTTATCTATTGCCTGCCTTTTTTCTGTTTGTATGCCTATTTGCTTTCTTTTTTTCTTTTTGTTTTTACTCGTTTTTTCTATTTTCTCTATGGGTATTTTTGGATGTTGAGTGAGTGTAAATGTATAGATGCTTACTTTTTTTTACTTTAAGGGTAATACCAATGCCACTACTCTAATTTTTCTTAGGAAATTTCTTTTTTTGCTAATTCACTATTATATGCTTATTCTTGCATATTATAAAAACGCAATTATATTGTGTGCAAATTTTGTCATTTTTTGTTTTGATTTTTTATTTTCTTTCTTCTTAAAGGGTAATACCAATGTCACTGATCCATTCTTCCTTCGAAAACTTCATTATCTTTTATTTTGTTTTACTTTCTTCCATTTTCTTTATTCTTTAAGGGTAATATCAATGCCACTTATTCATTTCTTCTTAGGAAACTTCTTTTTTGCGAAATTTTTACTATTATATTCTTATTATTACATATTATAAAAAACACATTTTTCGTTCAAATTGTATGCATTTTTTGTCATTTTTTGTTTTAGTCATTTTCCCTTTTTCTTTCTTCTTAAATAGTAATACCAATGTCACTAATCCATTCTTCATTAGAAACATTTATAATTTTGATGTTTTTTCCCCTTTCTTTTTTAAGGGTAATACAAATGCCACTAATTTATTCCTTCTTAGGAAACATTTTTTTTGCGAAACTTCCATGATTATATGCTTATTCTTGCATATTATAAAAAGTGCAACTTTTGCGTAAATTCTATGTAAATTTGGTCATTATTTATTGTATTCTTTTCATATTCTTTCTTCTTTAAGGGTAATAGTAATGTCACTAATTCATTCCTTCTTAGCAAAATTCTTTTTTGTGAAAATTCCACTATTATGTGCTTATTCTAGCATATTATAAAAAAATGTGTAAATTTTTTCATTATTTGTTTAAATTTATTTTTTAGTTATCTTTATTCTTGAAGGGTAAAATCAATGCCACTAATTCAGTCTTCCTTAGAAAACTTAATTATTTTCATTTTGTTTTATTTTTAATTTTATTTTTCCTTTTAAGGGTAAGACCAATGCCACTAATTCATTCCTTTTTAGGAAAAAAATTGTAAAAAAATATTATATGCTTATTCTTGCATATTATAAAAAGTGCAAATTCTTTGTAAATGGTGTGCAATTTTGTCATTATTTTTTATTTTTCCACTTATTGAACGGCAATAAAAACACCACTAATCAATTCCTTGTTAGAAAACATTTTTTTTACCAAAAATCCACTTTGCTTATTCTTGCATATTATAAAAATGCAATTTATGTATAAGTTATGCCCAAATTTTGTCATTGTTTGTTTTAATTTTTTTTTTCATTTTCTTTCTTCTTGAAGGGTAATACTAGTACCAGTACATTCTTCCTTCGATTTTCTTTTTTGTAGTATTGAGTTTCCGTTCATTTTTGTTTTTATGTTTGTTTACTGAATGTTGCCTACGTGTACTCAGAGTACTCATATCCATCCATCAAGAAAGTCTAGCCCTGTGGTCGACTGATGACTATGCACGAGGAACCCATCCACGCATAACATGAGAAGAAACAAATATGCATTGCATGTCGTATTCTGCCATTAGGCAGTGGCATAGCTGCGACCGGCGTTGGGCCTTTTTTTAACTGTGGTTGTGCTTCATCCACACAAAAAAGGTGACTGGACGAAATATATTTTTCAGCTTACAGACAACTAGTCGGTCCTTTTTTTATTGCTTTCCCTTCCACAGCTCTACGCCATGGCATCCGTCCGACTTGGTATCGCCACCATCTTCCTCCTCGTCGTCATTCCATCCCTCCAGTCCACCATGGGAGAGCCCCTCCCCCTTCCTCCACCCCCGAGCAAGCTTTTCCCAAGACCCCCAAAAAGATCCTGCTTACTCCATCTACATTGTTTTCTCCTCACCACCGGCGGATGCCGACGCCATGAGCCGAAATGCGCATATCCAGTGGCACGAGAGCTTCCTACCAAGCACCCCCACGGAATCTGGCAAGACACGCCTGGTGTGCTCGTACTCGGGGACCCTCGAATTCGCCACCCGGCTCACCGAAGCCGAGCTCGCGGCTACGGCGAAGATTTCGGGCTTCCCGAAAGCAAAAGGGAGCTCCTCACCACACGCACACCGTCATTCTTCGGGCTAAGCAGCGATGACTATAGCGGAGCTACATTTAGTTCTGAGAACAAGTATAATAAGGTACAGTCAGTAGGCTATAAGGATTAAACTAGTATATTTTTACTGAGTTGGATGAGAAAAAAAAGGAGAGAGAAGGGAAGCGGGCTGCAGATTAACAACCGGCCGTAGCACCGGCTCCAAAAAACATTGTGAGGATGTAAGGTGTGCCATATATTAATGAAACACTACTTTTTAGCAACTAGCTATTATACGTGTTGGCTGTTAATTAGGTCGACTATATGTGACATGGCAATCCCATATAGCCGATAATTGGCTATACTATTAACCATGCTCTGAGGGGGCACCCCCCCCCCCCCCCCACCCCCCATCCGAGCATATTTAGTGAAGGAAAAAAAGTAGATGCTTAAATTAAGAAGATTGCAATCATTTGCCCCTCCCACAAAATGAATATTTTATCTTTGCACCACCTTGATTCTCCGCTAGCTCCTCCATTGGGGATGATAACTGGTTCTGGAGCGATGTCGGCTATGGAAGACTTCGAGCATATCATGTGGGATGAAGGACGCAGTTCACGATGGGGGTGGACGTGATCAACCTCTCCCTCGGTTTGACATTGACGATGTGATGCAGAGCATATCCTATGGGCTATGGATATTACCATGTCAAGAACTCATTTGTCAAGAGACATGTGCAACGTCTAGTTCTTATATATAAAGCTGAATCTTTAGTCAATCAGCAATCAGGAGTGATTTTCGGAAGCACTCAAACCACAAATGTACGCTACATGCATTCTGTTTTGGAAACTCCAAGGTGGGCAGCTTGCAACGGTGCTTCATCCACCATCCATGCGGGCTCATACCTAACGGCTACGGAGTGTCTGATGGGATGATGGGGATCATGATCCGTAGCAGCTTCCTTAATTTATAGGGATCTGTTAGCTACGAAACAATGATTTTCTCAAAAGAAATAGTAAAGTGGGATAGAGAGCACTTTTGATTGTTAGGGTATAGGGAATTTGTAATAGATGCCCTAATCTGCCTCTAATCTAAATTATCATGTTCCGTTCTACACATCCTTTCCAACGCGGGTCTCCTCCCGTCGGCGCCGCCGCCGGTCCGCCCCATCTCCGATGGCCTCTAGGCCATGGAGGTGCGGAGGATCTCGGCCCCCCGCCGGCGGGAGGGACCCCGTTCTCGTTCTTGTTAGATTCAGCGTCTTGGTTGGGGCTGTGTGGCGGCGGCGATATCCCTTAGTAGGAATAATGTCTCCCACGTTCTATCCCCGTCCCGATGGTGTGTCTAGCATCGTCGGAGGGCGTGTGGAGGTTTGTCTCCGTCGGATCTCGCGGGATTCGGTCGGTGCTGGTCTTCGGTGGATCTGTTTGGATCCGGTCTTTGTTCGTCTTTGTTTGGGTGTTTACAGGTTTGATCCTTCTGATCTACGACTTTCTTCATCGGCGATGTTTGCTACTTTGGTGCGCTGGTCCTATGGGGCCTTAGCACGACGACTTCCCGACTGTCTACTACTACAAGGTTTGCCCGTCTCCGGTGAGGGAGGGGCGATGACGGCGGCGCGCCTTCGGCTCGTTCCAGTGCTTGTAGTCGTCGCTAGGTGGTCCACGGACATGGTTGTAATTTTTATTACCTCTGTTGTTCTTTGTACTGCCATGATTGAAGATGAATAGATTGGAAGTTTCTGGCAAAAAAAAAAAAAACTCGGTCATGTGGTGTCATGCCTGCTTCCCTTCAGTTTAAACTCAAAGTTGAGCTAAACCAAATCACTTCATGACTTGCTGCTAGTCTTAAGCTTGAATTGGAACCTCCAAGTGTTCTCGCTAACATCTACTCCCTCCGTTCTTAAAATATAAGCCATTTTAGATATTCCAATATGAACTACATACGGAGCAAAATGAGTAAATCTACACTCTAAAATACGTCTATATACATCTGTATGTAGTCCGTATTGGAATCTCTAAAAGGGCTTATATTTAAAAATGGGGAAGTAGCTGAACTATATACACCTTTTGAGATAGATTGTGGCTATCCTACTTGTTGCGTGTCAAAGCTCACAAAGTTTGACCAACATATCTACCGGGAAAGAGGTTAGTGATTTGCTTCAACAGAAAGAAACGCTGGGAATTCTCACGGCCACTGCCAGTGCAATCAAACATATAGATAAGCTTAAGACTTCATCTCACTGCCATTCCATCCAATTCATGCATGCACAAAGTCCGTAATTCATCCCCGCAAATACACACACCTGATGAAACATATTCATCTATCCATCAGGCTTCTCCAGTACCAACACAAGTAACCTGATACAGTCCAAGCATGGGTTAAGTCCATGCTTCATCAATGCTTGGGTACGCGTGGATATATTGCAGGCGTCGTAATCTTTGACGCTAGATCGGACGGATTTTCGCAAGGAAAAACTCTCACGGCTGAGAGGTATAACCTAGATACGGGAGTCGAAGGACTTCATCGATAATGTCAACATCTGCACCGCGCTGATGTGTTCATCGTTACCCGCACCTCGATAGTGATTTTGGTTGGATCGTGCACCGTAACAAAAATGTTTTGCGGCTTTCCTCTACGCTCCAATGGGTCGCTACTGCATTTTTCAAGAGGATTCACAACTTGCAAATTTTTTAAGGTGGCGCAATTGCAAGTTTCCAACGGGGTTGCAACTGCAAGTTTTCAAGGGGGTTGCAACCGCAAGTTTTGCAAGAGAGTCGCAATTGCAAGTTTTCAAAGGGGTGCAACTGCAATTCTTGAAGAGATGTCGCAACTGCAAGTATTAAGGAGGGGTGCAACTTTAAGTTCTTAAAAAGGATCTTGCTGAGCTCTTTGGTTAATGGAATAAATATGGTTCCATCTCAAAAAAAAAAAAAAAGGATCGCAACTACAGGTTTTCATTTTTCTTCTTTTTCTATTTTTCTCCATATTTTTTTTGCCCGCATCACGTGCGTTGCAGTCTGCGGGCTAGGCGTGGCGGGTGTATTATTATTCACTAACTGCAAATTCTTTATGGTGTTTTTTTCTCACCCTCAATACTAAGACGAGGACATGCATGGGCACCAACCCGCAATTGCATGTCCATCCTTAACCTAGAGTTGTCCATGCTACAACTCTATTTTCCAATGCACATGTTGCAAACAACAACGCAAACTTCAAGGGTACTAGGGAGAGGGGGAGGGGAGCGAGCACATGCGCTTTATTGTGTGCCGCTAGTTGCGATTGGGCACCCGCATTTTGTGTTTTACCTATTTCAAATTTTACAATACCTCATGAGCATTTTTAAAATGCATACACGTTGATCAATTTTCCCAACACGTGATCAATATTTTTAAATACATGATGAACATTTTTCAAACATGAAATAAATATTTTTAAAACATGCGGTGAACACTCTGAATACACGTCGAACATTTTCAAAATGCAGTGAGCAGTTTTGAATACACGATTACCACTTTTCAAATTCGCAACGGATAGTTTTCTAAAAGTGCGACAAAACATTTTTCAGATATGCTGTGAATATTCTTTCAAATATGCGGGTGAGATCCAAGCGCGCCCTAAAGCAAATTAGAACGGGAAGCAAAAAGTAAAATGAGAAACGAAAAAATAACGCTGATTGGGCGATTACTGTTTCTCAATCGATTGAGAAACAACAAAAACCCCTTTATCTTACGTTTGGGTCCGGACCGCGCTATCTTACGTTTGGGTCCGGACCGCGCGGTCCGGACGTATTTTGCCATCCAATGCGGTCCTGTATCGGTCCGCTCGGCGGTCCGGACGCATTTTTTTCCTAGAGACAAACTATGGGGCTTTGCGGATGTCTGGACCGCTGCCACGTCCGCGTCTGGCAACAGTGGCTCACCCAAAACCCTCCTCCCTCGCCCGCGTGCTTGCCGGCCGGCGCTAGCTGCCCAAAAATCATGCCGCCGTGAACGGCCGCTCTGCATTGACGCCGGCCCAGAGAGGACACGACCTCTCACTGGCACCGACATTGAAGTGGCGCGCCGACCGAGAGAGCACCGCCCGCTGCATGCCCGGCTGAACACGCCTCCTTGCCTGCCTCCATTAAAGCCGCGCGTGTGCCGAGAAACCTACTTTGGCCACACGTCCGTTCGCGAGCTGGCCGGCATTAAACACATCCGCTCCCCATCCCCTTCTTGCACCATATTCTCCTCGCGTCCACCGGCTAAACGAGGCCAGACGCCGAGCAAGAACCGCACCACACCTCCGCTCCCCATCTCCTTCTTGCACCATATTCTCCACACTCTCCATGGCATCCGGCGAGCAGGAAGAGGGGTTCTGCGGCTTAAAAGCCGACTGGGTGGCCCGCCGAGCCCGCCGGATACGAGCGAGGCAACTCTCTACTCCACCTCCCTCGTCGCTCGAGGCCATCAGTACCATGGGCGAGGCTGCAGGCTGGTGCGGGGAGGAGCAAGTGGCCGCTCCAAGCCAGGTCGCGGAGGAGTGGCGAGTTGCTCCAGGCCGGCACGCGGTGGAGAACGGCGGCACGAGCAAAGTTGCTGCCATGGACGAGGCAATGTCGTACCGCTCCTCCCACGCCATCCACCGTCAACGTGCGCGGAACCGCGCCCTGCCGGAGGAGAAAGAAGTTAGCTTCGTGGAGATCAACGAGGCAGTCAGCACATCCGCGGCCGCCGCCGACAGCGAGGAAAAAGATCATGGGAGGCCGCCGCTGCTTGGGTCCCACGAAGGTCATCGACGACATGCACAACCGGTATCTTGCCCTCTTCGCAGGCCACCGTGATACGTCTCCGTCGTATCTAATTTTCCAAACACTTTTGCTCTTGTTTTGGACTCTAATTTGCATGATTTGAATGGAACTAACCCATACTGACGCTGTTTTCAGCAGAACTACCATGGTGTTGTTTTTGTGCAAAAATCAAAGTTCTCAGAATTGGACGAAACTTTTTGGAGATTTTTTATGGAATATATAAAAAATATTGGCGCAAGAATCAACTGCAGAAGGGGCCCCTGTTGCTCACAAGGCAACAGGGCGCGACCCCCCCTTGGGGGCGCGCCGTGATGCCTTGTGGGGCCCACAGAGGTCCTCCTGACATAATTCCAACGCTATAAATTCTCTTTCCTCGAGAAAAAAAAGAGAAGAACTTTCATCGCGTTTTATGATACGGAGTGCTACTTGTAGTCTGCGTTGATATTTCCCCGAAGAGGAGAGGATGATGCAGTACAGTAGAGATAAGTATTTCTCTCAGTTAAGAACCGAGGTTATCAATCCAGTAGGAGAACCAAGCAAAATTCCGTTAAGCGCACATGCACACACAAGAGCAAACACTTGCACCCAACGCAAATAAGAGGGTTGTCAATCCTCTTAGCGGTTATTTGCAAGGATTAAATCTTATAGAGGTAAATAGATAAACTAAAATACTAATTAAAATAAAAGTAAATTGATACATCTCCAACGTATCTATAATTTATGAAGTATTAATGCCATGTTTATTATAGTTTTGTATGATTTTGGTGCACTTTTATATGGATTTTATATGATTTTTATGGACTAACATATTGACCTAGTGCCCAGTGTCAGTTGTTGTTTTCTGCTTGTTTTTGGTTTTCCAGAAAATCCATATCAAATGAAGTCCAAATGCAGCGAAACTTTTTGACGATTTTTTCTGAAAGGAAACAGACCCAGGAAACTTCGGGGGAGCAGCAGAAGACCCACAGGGGCCCCACAAGACACCAGGGCACGCCACCCCCCCCAGGCGCGCCCTGGTGCCTCGTGGGCCCCCTGTGGCACCTCTTTGCGTGATTCCAACG
Source organism: Elymus sibiricus (assembly GCA_039707655.1). NCBI lineage: Eukaryota > Viridiplantae > Streptophyta > Magnoliopsida > Poales > Poaceae > Elymus > Elymus sibiricus. Next base: position 109,530,944 of record CM077668.1, on the reverse strand, counting down.
CTGAAAAATCATATATATTCAGAAACCCCCGAAAGTTAACCTAGATGAGTTTTTACGCCGCCGCAAGCCTCTGTTCCGAAGCGATCTCATCTGGAGCCCTTTTTCGGCACCCTACCGGAGGGGGGAATCATCACCGGAGGCCATCTTCATCATCCCGGCGGTCTCCATGACGAGGAGGGAGTAGTTCACCCTCGAGGCTAGGGGTATGTACTAGTAGCTATGTGTTTGATCTCTCTCTCTCGTGTTCTTGATTTGGCACGATCTTGATGTACCGCAAGCTTTGTTAATATAGTTGGATCATATGGTGTTTCTCCCTCTCTATCTTGTTGTGATGAATTGAGTTTTTACCTTTGAGGTTTCACCATTATCGGATTGAATACTTTTATGGATTTGAGAACACTTGATGTATGCCTTGCATATGAATACCCGTGGTGACAATGGGGTATTATATTGATTCACTTGATGTATGTTTTGGCATTCAACTCGCGGATTCCCGATGTGACATTGGGGTAATCTTTGCATAGGGGTTGATACACGTTTTCGTCCTACTTTCTCCTGTAGAAATCTTGGGGCACTCTTTGAAGTTCTTTGTGTGGATTGAATATTATGATCTGAAGTTGTTTGATGCATATCGAATAATCAACTCACGGATACTTGTGGTGACATTGGAGTATCTAGGTGACATTAGAGTTGGTTGATGCGTATCATATGGTGTTATTTTAGTACGAACTCTATGGCTGTTCATGACACTTATAGGGATGGCTCAATAGATTGATCGGAAAAGATAACTTTGAGGTGGTTTCGTACCCTACAACAATTTCTATCTTATGTTCTCCGCTAATAGGAACTTTGGAATGATTCTTTGTCGCACGTTGAGGGATTGTTATATGATCCAATTATGTTAGCACTGTTGAGAGATTGCACTAGTGAAAGTATGAACCCTAGGCCTTGTTTTCAAGCATTGCAATACCGTTTGTGCCCCGTTTTATCACTTGCTACCTTGCTGTTTTTTTATTTTCAGATTACAAAAACATATATCTACTATCCATACTACACTTGTATCACCATCTCTTCGCCGAACTAGTGCACCTATACAATTTACCATTGTATTGGGTGTGTTGGGGACACAAGGGATTTCTTGTATTTGATTGCATGGTTGTTTGAGAGAGACCATCTTCATCCTACGCCTCCCACGGATTGATAAACCTTAGGTCATTCACTTGAGGGAAAATTGCTACTGTCCTACAAAACTCTGCGCTTGGAGGCCCAACACGAGTCTACAAGAATAAGTTGTGTAGTAGACATCATAAATAAATTGCAACAATGTATTTTTAGGTTTTTTACATATGATAAAGTAGACCCGGGGGCCATAGTTTTCACTAGAGGCTTCTCTCTTGAACACATAGCACACGGTGGGTAGACAAATTACTGTTGGGAAATTGATAGAAAAGCAAATAATTATGACGGATTCATGGCAATGATCATGTATATAGGTATCATGTCCGAGACAAGTAGACCGACTCGTGCCTGCATCTATTACTATTACTCCACCCATCGACCGCTATTCAGCATGCATCTAGGGTATTAAGTATGAAACAGAGTAACGCCTTAAGCAAGATGACATGATGTAGACAAAGTAAACTCAAGCAATATGATTAAACCCCATCTTTTTATCCTTAATGGCAACAATACAAATACATGGCATGTCCCCTTCTGTCACTGGGATTGAGCACCGCAAGATTGAACCCATCACAAAGCACCTCTCCCATTGCAAGATAAATCAATCTAGTAGGCCAAACCAAATCGATAGATCAGAGAGAAATACAAAGCTATAATAATCATGCATAAAAGAGTTCAGAAAAGACTCAAATATTTCTCATGAATAATCTGATCATAAACTCACAATTCATCGGATCCCAACAAACACACCGCAAAAGAAGATTACATCGGATAGAACTCCAAGAACATCGAGGAGAACATGGTATTGAAGATCAAAGAGAGAGAAGAAGCCATCTAGCTACTAGCTATGGACCCGTAGGTCTGTGGTATACTACTCACACATCATCGGAAGGGCAGCAAGGTTGATGAAGATGCCCTCTGTGATCGATTCCCCCTCCGGCAGAGTACCGGAAAAGGCCTCCAGATGGGATCGCAGAAGAACAGAGGCTTGCGGCAGCGGAAAGGTTTTCTCTTCTGGCTCTTTGTTGGTTTTGGAATATTTGAGAATTTATAGCGTTGGAATTAGGTCAAGAGGTGCCACGAGGGGGCAACAAGCCTGGGGAGGGGGCGCCCTACCCCCCTGGGCGCGCCCTCCAGGCTTGCCGCCTCCTCCTGGCTCTTTTGGTCTTCTCCCGAAGCTTCCTGGGTCTCTTCTGGCCCAAAAAAATTAATCCAAAGTTTTTTTCTCGTTTGGACACTTTTTGATAATGATTTTCTGAAAAGGCAAAAACAAGCAGAAAACAGCAACTGGCACTGGGTTAATAGGTTAGTCCCAAAAATGATATATAATTGCTTATAAAACATCCAAGATTGATACTATAATAGCATGTAACAATAAAAAATTATAGATACGTTGGAGACGTATCAAGCATCCCCAAGCTTAATTCCTGCTCGTCCTCGAGTAGGTAAATGATAAAAACAAATTTTTTGATGTGGAATGCTACCTATCATGTTTCATCATGTAATCTCTCTTACGGTATGAATAATAAGATCCGAATGATTCAAAGCAATAGTCTATAATTTGATATAAAGACATCAATACTCAGGCATACTAATAAACAATCATGTCTTTCAAAATAAAAATGCTAAATAACGTTATCCCTACAAAATCATATAATCCTGTCATGCTCCATCTTCTTAACACAAAGTATTTATCATGCAATACCCCGATGACAAGCCGAGCAATTGGTTCATACTTTTTAACGCACTTCAGCTTTTTCAACTCCCACGCAATACATGAGCGCAAGCCATGGATATAGCACTATGGGTGGAATAGAGTGTAGTGGTAGAGATAAATAAGAGAAGTCAAAAATAAGAAGATAGTCTCACATCAACGAGGCTAATCATTGGGCTATGGAGATGCCCATCAATTGATGTCAATGCAAGGAGTAGGGATTGCCATGCAACGGATGCACTAAGAGCTATAAGTGTATGAAAGCTCAACATGAAAACTAAGTGGGTGTGCATCCAACTTGCTTGCTCATGAAGACCTCGGGCATTTGAGAAAGCCCATCATCAGAATATACAAGCCAAGTTCTATAATGAAAAATTCCCACTAGTATATGAAAGTGACAAAATTGGAGATTCTCTATATGAAAAACATGGTGCTACTCTGAAGCACAAGTGTGGAAAAAGGATAGTAACATTGCCCCTTATCTCTTTTTCTCTCATTTTGTTTCTCTTTTTTTTCATGGCTCTTTTTGGCCTCTTTTTTTATTTTATTTTTTTCGTCCGGAGTCTCATCCCGACTTGTGGGGGAATCATGGTCTCCATCATCCTTTCCTCACTGGGACAATGATCTAATAATGATGATCATCACACTTTTATTTACTTACAACTCAATATTACAACTCGATACTAGAACAAAAATATGACTCTATAGTCTATATGAATGCCTCTGGTGGTGTACCAGGATGTGCAATGATGCTAGAGTAACATGTATAAAAAATGATGAACGGTGGCTGAGCCACAAATACTATGTCAGCTATATGATCATGCAAAGCAATATGACAATGACGATGTGTGTCATAAAAACGGAACGGTGGAAGTTGCATGGCAATATATCTCGGAATGGCTATGGAAATGCCATGATAGGTAGGTATGGTGACTGTTTTGAGGAAGATATAAGGAGGCTTATGTGTGATAGAGCGTATCATATCACGGGGTTTGGATGCACCGGCGAAGTTTGCACCAACTCTCGATGTGAGAAAGGGCAATGCACGGTACCGAAGAGGCTAGCAAATTACGGAAGGGTGAGAGTGCGTATAATCCATGGACTCACATTAGTCATAAAGAATTCACATACTTATTGCGAAAGTTTATTAGCCCTCGAAGCAAAGTACTACTACGCATGCCCCTAGAGGGATATATTGGTAGGACAAGTCCATCGCTCGTCCCCAACCGCCACTCATAAGGTAGACAATCAACAATAAATCATGCTCCAACTTCTTAGCATAACGACAGATCATACGTGCATGCTTCGGGAATCACAAACCTTAACACCAATATTCTTTCTAAACCACAATTATCTACTAATACCTCCCACATATTACCTCTTAATATCGGAAAACTATTGCAAGGAATCAAACTTATCATATTCAGTGATCTACATGAAAGTTTTTATTATATCCCTCTTGAATACCTATCATATCAGGACCAAATTCATAACCCGTGCATATTACCATTGCTATTCATTAGACTCTAAAAAATATATAAGTGAAGCATGAGAGTGCAACTATTTCTTTAAAATATAACCACCGCCGTGCTCTAAAAGATATAAGTGAAGCACTAGAGCAACTGCCTAGCTCAAAAGATATAAGTGCAGCACATAGAGTATTCTACCAAATCACGAATAATGTGTGTCCCTCTCAGAAAGGTGTGTTCAGCAAAGATGATTGTGACAAACTAAAAAGCAAACAAACTATATCACAAGACGCTCCAAGTAAAACACATATCATGTGATGAATAAAAATATAGCTCCAAGTGAGTTACCGATAGATTGTAGACGAAAGAGGGGATGCCTTCCGGGGCATCCCCAAGCTTAGATGCTTGAGTCTTCCTTGAATATTACCTTGGGGTGCCTTGGGTATCCCCAAGCTTAGGCTCTTGCCGCTCCTTATTCCTTTATCCATCGTAGTCTCACCCAAAACTTGAAAACTTCAGCACACAAAACTCAACAGAAACCTCGTGAGATCCATAATTATAACAAACAAATCTTAAACTTTAGGTACTGTTGTAAATTGATTCATATTTAATATTGGCATAATGCTACTATACTCCAACTTCTCCATGACTCATACCCCCCGATACGATACATAGATTCATCAAAATAAGCAAACTATGCAACTAAAACAGAATCTGTCTAAAACAGAACAGTCTGTAAAGATCTGAATTAATGTCATACTTCTGTAACTCCAAAAATTCTGAAAAATTAGAAAATTTTCTGACGCTCCAGCAAAAAATAAAAATTCCAGCACTGGACGCAAAAGTTTCTGTTTTCAAACAACATCAATATACGATCTTCCAAATCATCCCTAAAGGCATTACTTGGCACAAACACTAATTAAAACATAAAAATACAATCATAACAGAAGCTATAATTGTGTAAAAACTGAAGAACAGAAGGTAAAAGCAAAAAATTATTTTATTCATTGGGTTGCCTCCCAACAAGCGCTATTGTTTTATGCCCCTAGCTAGGCATAATGCATAGTTTCAAGTGTTGTCATCCTTCAAGTTAATTCCATAGGTGGCCCTCATAATAGATTCATAAGGTTCTTTAATTCTCTTTCTAGGGAAGTGTTCCATCCCTTTCTTTAATGGAAATTGAAATCTTATATTACCTTCTTTCATATCAATAATAGCACCAATCGTTCGTAGAAAAGGCCTACCAAGTATTATGGGGCAAGAAGGATTACATTCAATATCAAGAACAATAAAGTCCACGGGCACATAATTTCTATTTGCAAGAATAAGCACATCATTTATTCTACCCAATGGCTTTTTAATAGTGGAATCCGCAAGATGCAAATTAAGGGAACAAGGATTCATGTCGGTGAGACCTAGCACATCACACAAAGACTTTGGTATATGGAAACGCTAGCACCAAGATCACATAGAGCATTACATTCATAATCTTTAATTTTGACTTTAATAGTAGGTTCCCATTCATCTTGTAATTTTCTAGGAATTGATACTTCCAACTCAAGTTTTTCGTCATGTGCTTTCATAATGGCTTCTACAATATGTTTAGTGAAAGCTTTATTTTGTTCATATGCATTTAGTGAATTAATCATGGATTACAACAAGGAAATACACTCAATCAAAGAACAACTATCATAATTAAAGTCCTTGTAATCCAAAGTAGTGGGTGCATTACTATTTAAAGTTTTGACCTCTCCAAACCCACTTTTTTCATTTTTATCATCAAGATTATCACCCTCCAAGCAAGTGGGACTCCTTCTATCTAAAGTTGACTCTTCTTCAGTCCCTTTTTCACCAAGTTTTATGTTACTAAATAATGATTCAATAGGAGTGACACCAATCATTTTTATATCTTCATCATTACTAGATAGTGACTCTGGTTTGGCAGCCATCCTACTCACTAGAGTTGTTTGCTTATCCAAGATTTTTCCTAGTAAATTTTCAGTATTAGCCAGTTGAGCCTGAAGGTTGGATACTTCCAGATTAACATCTTCAAGTTGTTTATTGATAGCATCCAACAAGCTAGAATGTTCTTTAAGCTCTTCGAAAAAGAATTTATTTTGCTCAAACTGCGAAGTCATAAAACTCTTAGTGACATTTTCAATTTCAGACAATCTTCTGTTATAGAAACTATCGCAAAATTCCTCTAGCGACATAGTGACAAAACAAGCGAACTAGCAAACAAGCAAATAAAAATATTTTTGTGTTTTTGTAAAAAAAATTAGAATTGGGGGAGATGAAAACGAGAGGCAAATGCAAATAAAAGGCAGATAAAATAAATGCAAGTGAATGATAGTTTGTGCGAATGTACTTGGTAATTTTGATGATGTCTCCCCAGCAATGGCGCCAGAAATTCTTCCTGCTACTTGTAGTCTGCGTTGGTATTTCCCCGAAGAGGAGAGGATGATGCAGTACAGTAGAGATAAGTATTTCCCTCAGTTAAGAACCGAGGTTATCAATCCAGTAGGAGAACCAAGAAAATTCCGTTAAGCGCACCTGCACACACAAGAGCAAACACTTGCACCCAACACAAATAAGAAGGTTGTCAATCCTCTTAGCGGTTATTTGCAAGGATTAAATCTTATAGAGTTAAATCGATGAACTAAAATACTAATTAAAATAAAAGTAAATAAATTGTAGCAAGGTATTTTTAGGTTTTTTATATATGATAAAGTAGACCCGGGGGCCATAGTTTTCACTAGAGGCTTCTCTCTCGAACACATAGCATACGGTGGGTAGACAAATTACTGTTGGGCAATTGATAGAAAAGCAAATAATTATGACGGATTCATGGCAATGATCATGTATATAGGCATCATGTCTGAGACAAGTAGACCGACTCCTGCCTGCATCTACTACTATTACTCCACCCATCGACCGCTATTCAGCATGCATCTAGGGTATTAAGTATGAAACAGAGTAACACCTTAAGCAAGATGACATGATATAGACAAAGTAAACTCAAGCAATATGATTAAACCCCATCTTTTTATCCTTAATGACAACAATACAAATACATGTCATGTCTCCTTCTGTCACTGGGATTGAGCACCGCAAGATTGAACCCATCACAAAGCACCTCTCCCATTGCAAGATAAATCAATCTAGTAGGCCAAACCAAATTGATAGATCGGAGAGAAATACAAAGCTATAATAATCATGCATAAAAGAGTTCAGAGAAGACTCAAATATTTCTCATGAATAATCTGATCATAAACTCACAATTCATCGGATCCCAACAAACACACCGCAAAAGAAGATTACATCGGATAGAACTCCAAGAACATCTACGAGAACATGGTATTGAAGATCAAAGAGAGAGAAGAAGCCATCTAGCTACTAGCTATGGACCCGTAGGTCTGTGGTAAACTACTCACACATCATCGGAAGGGCAGCAAGGCTGATGAAGAAGCCCTCCGTGATTGATTCCCCCTCCGGCAGAGTACCGGAAAAGGCCTCCAGATGGGATCGCGGAAGAACAAAGGCTTGCAGCGGCGGAAAGGTTTTCTCTTCTGGCTCTCTGTTGGTTTTGGAATATTTGGGAATTTATACGTTGGAATTAGGTCAAGAGGTGCCACGAGGGGCCCACAAGCCTGGGGGCGCGCCCTACCCCCCTAGGCGCGCCCTCCAGGCTTGCCGCCTCCTCGTGGCTCTTCTAGTCTTTTCCCGAAGCTTCCTGGGTCTCTTCTGGTCCAGAAAAAATTAATCCAAAGTTTTTTTTCTCGTTTGGACACTTTTTGTCATGGTTTTGTCACGGCAAGATGTCCTCATGAAAGGACTTAGTGGTGAGGTCATCGCACCTAGGTGGTAGCTTGAACGGGGTTGATCGGAATCAAGAGACGCGAGTTTTTACCCAGGTTCGGCCCCTCGCGGTGGAGGTAAAAGCCTACATCATGCTTGATTGATATTGATGATGATGATCTTTATTACAAGGGTGCTGTTTCGCTACCTCTATCTCTAGAGCTTCTACTTTGATCTTGTCTAAAACCTGTCTATCTATCTTGTCTTGTCTATCTTGACTTTTCTCTCTTGGGGTGCCTTGCCCTTCCTTATATAAGTTGAAGGGGCCGGCTTACATGTAGAGTCCTAGTAGGACTACAACTAGTCTATTTTCTATTACAAGTTGGATCCTAGTCCGGGTCTTTTCTCCCGAACTGATCTACCCAGGCCGGATCTTCTCTCCGGGCCGGGTCTTCTTTCCGAGCCGGGTCTACCCAGGCCGGGTCTTGCTTCTCTTACCAGGTTCCTTCCAGGGTCCAGCCCATATAGAGCCGGACCGTTTAATGCCATGCGTGACCCGGTTATGGGCCCTTTGGTCCTGCCGGGTTATGCCTTGGGATGCCTGGTCTAGCCGCGGGTAATTCCCCTGACATTAGCCCCCAGGTTAGCTTGAATTTATTCATGCTAAGCTCCTGAAATAAGAATAATTAATACGTTAAAGGACTGGCTTGCTCAAATGGCCAATTTATTCAATGAACCAGCTCCTGGAAAAATCTGGTTTTCTTTGTCATATCAACATTCTGGCTTCGCAATCAACTTGCTGACACTGGGTCCTCGCAGAAAAATATTGAGAAAAATAACCCATCGGACATTGAGTCGGTTTTCAGTGCTTTGTCTTGATAGAAATATTGGAAAATAAGAAATCCGTCTGATGTTGAGCCGGCTTTCAATGGTTCTAGGCCTTCTATGAATAACTTAGAGGAGATGATCTTTGCAAACCTCCACCAAGAAAATGAGACCCGGCTCGCTTCAAAATTGATAGCTTTAAGGTGTTCTTCTGTTTTTTTATCTCCATATTACCTGTAGCCCCCAAGCTCCGAGTTTATCAGTTCATGATGACTTGGTGCTTTGCATAAAAATAATATCTTCACTGTATAGCCCCCAAGTGCCGGGTTGTCTTGCTTGCAGCAACCTGGGACTTGTAATTGTCTTATACTGATAAAACTTCAACCAATGTAGCCCCCAAGTCTTAAGAGCAGAACATAGTGATAGCTTAAGACTTGCTTAAATATAAATGTTGCAACTTTGAAGAAATCCAGGTTGTTCATCTGAGTCGCCAGTCATAAACTGAATGTTTTGCATTTCACATGTGTAGCCCCTAAGGGCCGGCTCATCAATGTGTGATGGGCCGGGTCTTCAATTTGGACCTTATGATCTGTTTAAACAACTGAACACTGTAGCCCCCAAGTGCCGGGTCGCATGCCTGCAACGACTTGGGACTTCTTAGAAAATTTGTAGATCTTGAACTGAGTAGTGTAGTCCCCAAGTGCCGGGTCGCTTGCCTGCAGCGACTCGGGACCTACATGTATTTCTCCTTTGAAAATAACATCATATGATGTAGCCCCCAAGTGTCAGGTCGCATGCCTGCAACGACTTGGGACTGTTGAAGAAGTTATATAACCCTGATTTTTATGCAGACTATGTTGACACAAACCGGCTCAGAAATTGCCGAGTTGAAAAAGCATGACTTGTTGCTTTATCTGGCAGTGCCATCATGCATTTTTGATATATTTGTGCCAAAGATCATCCTCAAAACTTGTTATGTTGATTGCTCAATATGAATCCTTGACTGGAGTTGTAGCTTAACCAAATAAAAGCCGGCTTTCGAAGCTCGACACTTGAAATATAAAGGCCGACAGCCACTAATGCTGAGACAAATCAAGCAATCATCAACCCGGACAATCCAGCTGCCGGCTCTCAGCCATGAATTTCGCCGGCTTAACCCATTGTGATAAAAACTTGTTGAAAATGGCCCATTTGTGGCTTGTAATAGTTTTTGAGCTGAAACTCCATAGTCTGCTAGTGCCATCAAGCACTTAGTATTTTGCCTGTGAACTGATGATGCTTTTGCAATGAAAGAAATCCTTGGTCGTGATTGCGGTGCAACCCGGTAATTTTTGCTCTGTATTTGACTTCACAGGCTTGCTTTGATTGGAATAGAAAACCATAAACCCTGGTTGTCATGCAACCCGGCAATTCATGTTGCCGTTGTATTAAAATCATAATTGATGAGACCCGGCCTTTTTGAAAAGAAGGCCAATTTCTGCAAAAAAGATGCAATACGTACAAATAATTGTAATATAAATGCAAAGTACTATATAACAGGACAATCATAGTAACGCAAACTGTAAAATAAAAAGCTGGCTTTCGAAGCACGACATAAAGACCGGCTTTCGAATCTCGAGTCTGATTTGCTTCTGTGAAGCAGGCTTTCCGCCTCTTTTGGTTTGTCCTAGCTCTCTGGAAGCCGGCTCTCACGTGACCAACTGACGTTTTAACTCTGATGAATTCAGGGTCACCTCTGTGATTGACTCATCAGGCGTGCGTCGGGTCACCTTTTCGGAGTAGCATCTTGCTAACAGGCAGGATTAACCAAGTAAAGTTTGGCTTTTTGCCGGGTTAAAAGGGTTTTGTAAGCTAAACTCGATGAGTTGGAAGCCCCCAAGTAACCATATGATCATGGAAAAGCTCAGCATAGGATATACAGGAGACAATGCTACTACTGCAAAACATCTGGGGTCCAGATAAGCCGGCTTTTATTCCATTGATCATAATTGATTAGGATACCCATGTTTAGACTGTGCATCATGGCGACTAGTCTTCTTTGGTAACCTTACTTTTCGCCAATAAGGCAGGATACCTATGTTTGAACTGCGCATCGTGGCAGCTAGTCCTCTTTGGCAACCCTTACTTTTTCGTCAATGAGGCGGGATACCTATGTTTGAACTGCGCATCATGGCAGCTAGTCCTCCTTGGCAACCCTTACTTTTTCGCCAATAAGGCAGCAGCCCCCGGGACCGGGTTGTCTTCCCTGCAATGACACGGGGCTTTTGTATTTGTTGAAACCAGCCAAATCTGCTGAGTCATGTCTGTGTAGCCTCCGAGTCTTAAGTCAACTCGAGGAGCCGGCTTGAGATTCTTATACTTGGCTGTGGCACAAACCGAGAGTTGGAATTTAATGAAGCCGGAGGCAATGTGGCGAGTTGATGATCTTTGAAAGGCTCGTCGTATGTCCTCCCATGCCTTACTATTCTCTCTTGGTCCGGATCTCCTGGCTCCTCCAGGGCCATTTTCTTGTTTGTTTCTTTGTTGCCGGCTCTACTGTGACCGACTCTCTTTGCTCTTTCCAGGGCGTTTCCTTCATGGCCGGCTCTCCTGTTTCTTTGATGTGTTCAATTAGACCGAACCGCGGGGATGGCCTGGCGTGTTGAGGCTGGCGGCAGAGGAGGAGCGCGCGGGCACCACTTCTCTTCTCAAGCTTAGTGTTGATGTCTTAGCTGTTTTTATTCCTCAGTGTTGATGATGCAAGGTGAACCCGTGAAAAGATGAGGTCGGCCACGGCAAAGTTGTAGATGACTCCATAGGAGTCACAAGTTGGCAACCCAATTGACGGCAAAGCCAGCCGCGATGGAAGTCGAATTTGTCCAAGGTGGAGCTGATGCAGGGGCACGCACGAGCTAACATCTGGATGATTTTTAATCGGCTTTGTTGAGTTTGACCAAACTGGAGGGACGACAGCCAGTACGCCCATCTATCGGGTAACCCGGCGTGGGTGGAGGCTGGCGCGGGCTCCGGCGACGTTGCACAAGACTTGAATATATATATATTTTTTCTTTCTTGCTCCAGTGTTGTTGGAGTAGACCGGGCCGCAGGGGCGGCGGCCTGCGTGCATCCGTTGGGCAGCTCGTACGGGCGGGCGCCGCCCCGGCGTGTTGATATAAACCGGACCGCAGGGGCGGCAGCCTACGCGCGTCTGTTGGGCAGCGCGACATGCGCAGACGTTGGTGCAAATGATGCTGGTGCGCGCTCTGTATCCGTGGTATGGCGTCACCTTTATGGTGAACACTTGTCCTGCATATAAGAATATCATAGGCCAGAGTAATTGTTCTCGGAGAATTCAATATGTGCTGAAAACATAAATAAAATGGATAGCACCTGGGCGTAGTCGAAAAAAGATAGCAGTTGTACATCTAGCTCGGCTGATCTGATGCAACATTAGTGCTCGGTGTGTCTCCATGCAGCCACTCCCCCCCTTTTTTATGAACAACATTGGGTGGCGCCTGATCTGAGTATCCTTTTGTTTTTGAAGCTCGCATGTATTTGCACTGATGCTTTTCTTTTTTTGCGATCCCACGTGGCTTTCATGTGGAGCTCCTGGCTTGGGTGGATCTAGCAATTTGAGAAAGAAGACGAAATTTGAAGCAGTACTACACCTTGCTTCTTTTTATCACATGACAAGATACCATGATGACTTTGCATCAGGTTTTTGGGGCTTGTGTAGCGGCAATAACACTTTTATCTTGGACAGCTCTTGGGCTCTGCTCCGAGGTGCCTTGCCATCTGACTGCGAAGGTCTTAATCGTCGGGGCTCCGCCTGGGTGTTGGACGCTGCGAGTCATGTGTGCAGGCGTGTACTGCACCTGCACATCCGCTTTGCACCGGTAACACCGCCAGGGCATGCTGTATATTGAATCAATCTCATCGGATGGCTTCGAGTATGCCGCCTAATGTACTGGTGCGGGGCTGCATTATAAATTCTCTCTTGAGTAGGAGCGGTCCGCTTTGGGGCCCGTGGCTGTCCTAGATACGCGTGGACAGTAGTGCATCAATTTTGGCCGGAATCCCATCGTCAACCGGCCTGCACCCGTGTGGTGGCTCCAGGAAAGTAACTTTTCCTACTCCTAGACTGATTCCTCCACTAATTAAAGAATACGCGATAGTCGTTGGCCACTTCCAAGTATTGTGGTATCCGATGAACCCTGTTGTGAAGACCACCACAAAATCGACTTATCAGACGAACGCGGAAGCGGCCTCCCACAATCCGGGTTCTCGTGGCTTTTTCCTGACCCGGTCGATAGGTCGGAAGACGATGTATGAAGGAACCGGCCGTCTGATCGGGTGCTGATGTCCAGGCCAGCGTTGACGGACGATTATGGCCGCGGAGTCGAGAAAATCACCAGGAGTCGGCACCCCGAACTTTGGTTATCCATTGTTTCAAGGACGCCGCCAACAATTTGCTTTGGCCTTGCGCGTCGACAACAGCAGATTGATCCCGCTGTTGTATGCCGCCACCATTTTTTTTTTCCTTTTTGATCTTGATCGATGAGATTGGTTTTGATCTCTGATGATTCTGCCAACAGAACTGATACACGCCGCCAATAAGAAATTTCTAATCTCGATCTAGTGAACTCGGAGTCGATGTACGTGCTTGCTCTTCTTTATCCGTCCAATCGCGAACTTCTTGATCCCTAGAAGAGCTCCCTCCAAGAACTTTAACACCACCATGCGCTGGCCCCACGGTGGGCGCCAATTGTCGTGGTTTTGTCACGGCAAGATGTCCTCGTGAAAGGACTTAGTGGTGAGGCCATCGCACCTAGGTGGTAGCTTGAACGGGGTTGATCGGAATCAAGAGACGCGAGTTTTTACCCAGGTTCGGCCCCTCGCGGTGGAGGTAAAAGCCTACATCCTGCTTGATTGATATTGATGATGATGATCTCGATTACAAGGGTGCTGTTTCGCTACCTCTATCTCGAGAGCTTCTACTTTGATCTTGTCTAAAACCTGTCTGTCTATCTTGTCTTGTCTATCTTGACTTTTCTCTCTTGGGGTTCCTTGCCCTTCCTTATATAAGTTGAAGGGGCCGGCTTACATGTAGAGTCCTAGTAGGACTACAACTAGTCTATTTTCTATTACAAGTTGGATCCTAGTCCGGGTCTTTTCTCCCGAACTGATCTACCCAGGCCGGCTCTTCTCTCCGAGCCGGGTCTACCCAGGCCGGGTCTTGCTTCTCTTACCAGTTTCCTTCCAGGGTCCAGCCCATAGAGAGCCGGCCCGTTTAATGCCATGCGTGACTCGGTTATGGGCCCTTTGGTCCTGTCGGGTTATGCCTTGGGATGCCTGGTCTAGCCGCGGGTAATTCCCCTGACACTTTTTGATAATGATTTTCTGAAAAGGAAAAAACAAGCAGAAAACAGCAACTGGCACTGGGCACTGGGTTAATAGGTTAGTCCCAAAAATGATATATAATGGAATATAATTGCATATAAAACATCCAAAATTGATACTATAATAGCATGGAACAATCAAAAATTATAGATACGTTGGAGACGTATCACGGAGCCGCCGCCACATCCTGTTGTTCATCGGGAGGGCTGATCTGGAGTCCGTTCAGGGCTCCGGAGAGGGGGATTCGACGCCGTCATCATCATCAACCATCCTCCATCACCAATTTCATGATGCTCACCACCGGGTGTGAGTAATTTCTCCGTAGGCTTGCTGGACGGTGATGGGTTGGATGAGAGTTATCATGTAATCGAGTCAGTTTTGTTAGGGCTTGATCCCTAGTATCCACTATGTTCTTAGATTGATGTTGCTATGACTTTACTATGCTTAATGCTTGTCACTAGGGCCCGAGTGCCATGATTTCAGATCTGAACCCTTTATGTTTCCATGAATATATTTGAGTTCTTGATGCTATCCGCTTCTCATATGCACTTGTTATTGTTCTGATCCGTAGACCCCATAGTGATAATTGTTTGGGATACTCTCCGGGGATGACTGTAATTCGAGGAGTTCATGTATTCACCATGTGTTAATGCTTTGTTCCGGTTCCCTATTAAAAGGAGGCCTTAATATCCCTTAGTTTCTTTATGGACCCCGCTGCCACGGGAGGGTAGGACAAAAGATGTCATGCAAGTTCTTACTTTAAGCACGTATGACTATGTACAGAATACATGCCTACATTACATTGATGAATTGGAGCTATTGTGTATCGCTCTATGTTGTGACTGTTACATGATGAATGGCATCCAACATAATTATCCATCACTAATCCAATGCCTATGCTTTTTGCATATTGATCTTCGCTAAGTTACTACTATTGCTGCCGCTGTTACAATCACTACAAAATTGCTACTGTTACCGTCGTTGTTACTATTGTTACTGTTACTACTGCTATCAAAACTAGCATACTACTGTGCTACTAAACACTTCGCTGCAGATATTTAGTTCTCCAGGTGTGGTTGAATTGACAACTCAACTGCTAATACTCACAAATATTCTTTGGCTCCCCTTGTGTCGAATCAATAAATTTGGATGAAATACTACCCTCGAAGACTGTCGCGATCCCCTATACTTGTGGGTTATCAAGACCTTTTTCTGGCTCCTTTGCCGGGGAGCTTAGCTCTATTTGTTGAGTCACTTGGGATTTATATCTGTTGATCACTATGAAGAATCTGAAAGACGCTAAGACCAAGATCGTTCCCTCTAAGAAGAGGGGAGGTAAGGAATTACCATCACACTCTGCACTTGATTCACCTTCTGTTTTGAGTAGACTTGCGACACCGCCACCTGTTATTCATTATGATATGTCGCAAGTAATTGATGATACTACTTCTGCTATAAATGAAACTTGTGATGATGCTAGTACTATGCTTGATAATACTGTGCCACTAGGTGAATTTCTTGATGAACAAATTGCTAAAGCTAAAGAAACTGAGAATGCTGAAATTGATGAAACTTCTGAAAACTGTGATTTACCTATTATGCCTAGCTCTCCTACTAGAGTTGAAATGCCTAAGATACCTGAGGTGTATGTTCTAGATGGAGAGACAGCTAGTGAAATTCTTGCTTGTAATGATAGAGATGATGTCAGAAAATTACTGGCTAAGCTTAAAGAAAAGTCTATGATGGAGAGAATGAAATATGATCCTAAGTTTGCTACCTCTCCTATCTTTGTTACTGATAAGGATTATGAATTCTCTGTCGATCCTGAGTTAATTATTTTGGTTGAATATGATCCTTTTCATGGTTATGAAAATGAAACTGTTGTGGCACACCTTACCAAATTAAATGATGTAGCCACCCTATTTGCTCATGAGGAAAAATTTCGTTACTACTATATTCTTAAGTTGTTTCCTTTTTCATTAAAGGGTGATGCTAAGAAATGGTTTAATACTCTTGATCCTGGTTGTGTGCGTAGTCCCCAGTATATGATATATTACTTCTCTGAAAAATATTTTCCTGCTCATAAGAAACAAGTTGCTTTATAGGAAATATTTAACTTTGTGCAAATTGAAGAAGAGAATCTCCCTCAAGCTTGGGGGAGGCTTCTCCAATTACTTAATGCTTTGCCTGATCATCCTCTTAAGAAAAATGAAATACTTGATATCTTTTATAATGGACTAACCGATGCTTCTAGGGATTACCTAGATAGTTGTGCTGGTTGTGTTTTCAGGGAATGGACTGTCGAACAAGCTGAAGAACTATTGCATAATATATATTAAAGAATGCTAATGATTGGATACTTCCTGAACCACCGCCCAAACCAACTCCAAAGAAGAGAGGTATTCTAGTCCTCAGTCCTAAAGATATGCAAGAGGCAAAGAAATCTATGAAAGAAAAAGGTATTAAATCTGAAGATGTTAAGAATTTACCACCTATTGAAGAAATACATGGGCTCGACATCCTGACACAGGTAGTGGAGGTAAATTCTCTTATTAGATTCGATGAAGGTGATATCTCTTATAATAAATCTGCTAGTCAATCCTTGTATGAATTTGATAATTACATCATTAAGCAAGACCACTTTAATATGTATGTTAGCAATCAATTAAAATGTAATGCCTTCATGATAGATCGTTTGAGTGATTTGATGTTTAGAACTGCTAATGATGTTAAGGGCTTATGTAAACATGCTTCTATGGTTCATACTCAGTTAGAACAAATTGCTAAGTACCAAAATGATTTGCTTGATGAAATGAATAATAAAATAAATGATCGTGCTGTTAGAGTTGTTACTAGAGGAGGTAGAATGACTCAGGAGCCACTGTATCCTGAAGGTCATCCTAAAAGAATTGAACAAGATTCTCAAAGAATTAATATTGATGCACCTAGTCCATCTAAAAAGAAAAAGAAAAAGAAAAATGATAGGACTTTGTATGCTTCTAGTGAACCTGAGATAGAAAAACCTCCTGAGAATCATATTGATGTTTCTGTTTCTGATGCCGAGACACAATCTGGTGATGAACACCCATCTAATTATAATGATAATGATGTTCATGTTGATGCTCAACCAGATAAACGATAAAGAACCAGATAATGATGTAGAAATAGAACCTGTTGTTGATCTTGATAACCCACCTCCTAAGAATAAAAGATACGATAAAAGAGATTTCATTGCTAGGAAACATGGAAAAGAAAGAGAACCATGGGTTCAAAAACCTATGCCTTTCCCTACTAAACCATCTAGAAATAAAGATAAGGAAGACTTTGAGCGCTTTGTTGAAATGCTTAGACCTGTCTTTTTGCGCACTCGCTTGACTGATATTTTGAAAATGCCTCCATATGCTAAATACATGAAAGATATTGTCACTAATAAAAGAAAGATACCTGACACTGAAATTTCCACCATGCTTGGAAGTTATTCTTTTATGGGTGGAGTACCTAAAAAGTTAGGAGACCCGGGAATACCTACTATACCATGCTCCATTAAAAGAAGTTATGTTAAAACTGCTTTATGTGATCTAGGAGTCGGTGTTAGTGTTATGCCTTTCTCTTTATATAGAAGACTTGATTTGAATAAGCTCACACCTACTAAAATATCTTTGCAAATGGCTGATAAATCGACTGCTATACCTATTGAAATTTGCGAGGATGTGCCCGTTGTTGTTGCAAATGTTACTATCTTAATAGACTTTGTTATACTTGATATGCCCGAGAACGACAACATGTGGATTATCATTGGAAGACCCTTTTTGAATAATGCAGCGGCTGTTATTGATTGCAATAAAAGCAATGTCACTTTTCATGTCAATGGTAATGAGCATACTGCTTATTTTCCGAGGAAACAAAATTCGATGAATGGTGTTAACTGTATTGAAAAAGTTTCGACAATCACTATTGGGGGGTTTAAATTTCCTCTTCCTACCATCAAAAAGAAATATGAAATTCTTATTGTTGGGGAGATGCATATCCCCGTTGAGGTAACTTAGTGTTATACGAAAATTCTTCGGTTTCATGTTACTCGGAAATAGTTTGTTAATAAGACTTGATCAACCTTATTAATGGATTCTTTTTGAGGGGCATGGGGTCGATGAATTTAGTAAGCACAACTTTCTGTAATCATAGTTTGCTCTTTGTTATTTATAGTTTAATAAAATAAAATGCCATGATTATCCTTTTTTCCGAATTATCCATGCAATAAAAATGACCCAAAAATAAAAGTGCTCATAATGCAATAAAATTTTAACATGATTTTTTCTGAAATATTTAAGAATTTTTGGCACTGAAAACAACCCAGGGAGGTGCCCCTGTTGCTCACAAGGCAACAGGGCGCGACCCCCCCTGGGGCACACCAAGATGCCTTGTGGGTCCCACAGGGACCCACTCACTTATCTCTTTAGCCCACTTCATCTCCTACCTCCAGAAAAAAAAAATCCTTGTAGCCCTCTCTCTCATGTTATTGCTCCCAAACCTGATATTTTCGATCTCTTTGCTCGGAGCTCCGTTTCTGAAGCTGTTTTGGGGGATTGCTCCTTGGTATGTGACTCCTCCATTGCTCCAATTAGTTTTTGCTTTAGTGGTGGATTACATTTTGCATAAATTGCTGCTATTGGTGCTACTGAAAATGAGCTTGCATGTTGATTCTTTGAGTTCTAAGTAGTTTGAATACTTGATATAGCCTCTAGGCACTTGTATGAGTAGTTGGTACCAATCTTGTGAAGTTTTGTTAACATCTTTTTGTGGTCCAAAAATTTTCAGAAATTTTCCCTTAGGAAAATGAACCTCTTTAGGAGGAGTTCTTCAAGGAGGAGGTCTTCTGAAGCATCCTCGAGTGAAAGCCCAGCACGTCAATCGTATGTTGAACCAAGGGCAAGTTCGGTAAGGGGTGCCGAAGCAAAATCTTGTCGATGGCCGTGCAATGAGTTCATGTTAGGTGCAGGCATCAAGGAAGAATTTGATAAATATATTCAAAACACCAAGCTCTCTGCCTTCATCGCAGATAAGCCTCCACAGCACTATAACCTTACTCATTCATTCACTCAAAAGTTTGCGTAACACTCTCGTACTTCTAGAGTTTCATTTCATCTCTATGATAAATCCTATAGTATGTCTCTAGAAGAGTTTTGTGATGCATGCAAAATTCCATTTTGGGGTTCGCTTAGTTAACCGCGGAAATCTGAATATGAAATGTCCCTCAATAGTCTTTCCAATGGTGAGGATAGGGGGGTTACGCAAGTTAGGATAAAAAGCATTCACTTTCCCTCTATCCAGTACTTTGCACTTTGCACTTTTTAATGGGAAATGCATTGTTGGTAAACAAGACTGCAGTGCACTTTGTGCTCCTGACTTGAGCCTTATTCATACAGCCTTAACAGGTAACAAACATTATAATCTTGGGGCTATTGTTGCACGTAGGTTGCATCGCAATGCAGGTAATGGTGCTTTGTATGGAGGAATTTATGCCTCCCGCATAGCTGCAAGGCTAGGGGTCTCACCCAGACCCAATGATCCTCTTTTACCTGATAAATACTTAAATTTTGAGACGATGCAGAGCCATGAGTTTATTAAGCACAACACTCACAGATATGACTATAACTTGATATTCGATAAATATCGTTCTGTGTCTGTTATTTTTCCTGCTCCTGTCCTCTTTGATTTTTAGAGCAAACAGAGATATTTTCTTCATGAGAATGAAGTACACGAGTATAACGCGACAGTTGAGGCTACCCGTCTCGCTGAGGAGGCGGTGCAGAACTCCTCCACGAGCTACCACTTTGATTATTATCCGGGACAACCTTGGCAGTAGACCAAGTTAGGCCAAAAGCCTAAGCTTGGGGGAGTACGTATTTCTCACCGACATTACATTTATGTTCACACATTCATTCCAGTTGTCGGTGTTCATCCTTTTTCATTGTATATCCATGTTAGTTTTATTTTCGCTTTCTTCTTGTGTGTTTGAGAAATTTCGAAAATCCAAAAATATTTCTCGCTTCTTTTCGGTTTTTCTTTCTCTTTAGTTAGTTCATAGTATTAAAAGAAAACCCCAAAAGATTTCTCGTTTCTTCTTTTCTTGTTTGTTGGGAGTTTTTCCCGTGTAAATAGCTTTTCTCGCTTTTCCTTTTTCTTTTTTAATTTGCTTCCTTCAGAAAAAAACAAAAACTCCAAAAATATTTCAGTGTGTTTCTCTGAATTTCTTTTCTTTTCGTTGAGTTGTCGTTGGGAGAAGACTACGATGAAAATGTTGAGTGGCTCTCATATGCTTTATGATTGATCTAACGAAGAGCCAATATTACCTTGTCTTCTCCCTTGAATAAAATGTTTGCAGATTCCAGCTTAGTCCGCGGCACTCTTGCAGTATTATTATTTTCACATGATTCGGTCGTGCAAGTGAAAGACAATAATGACGATGTTTTGATGAAGTGACTGTGGCAAGGAAAAGCTGGTATAAACTCTTGTTGTTTTTATTTTTGTAAATATGTTTAACTCAGTATCCATGATTCAGCATATTATGAGTAAACATGTTTGTGATGACAATTTGAGATTATAGTTGTTCATGCCATGCTTAAGTAGCTAGGAGTGAATAATGATTTATCTTGGATGTCAACATGCATTAAAATGGCTATGATGTAGTATGTTAGTATGGTATCCTCCTCTGAATGTTTCAAGTGGCTTGACTTGGCACATGTTCACGCATGTAGTTGATTCAAAACCAATGCAACCTTCACGATATTTATGTTCAGGGTGTTTATATACTACTCATGCTAGTATTCAATGTTAATTATTCTCAATGCATGATTATGACCGTTTTCGCTCTCTAGTTGGTCGCTTCTCAATCTAATTGCTAGCCTTCGCCTGTACTAAGCGGGAATACTGCTTGTGCATCCAAATCCTTAAACCAAAGTTGTTCCAGATGAGTCCACTATATCTACCTATATGCGGTATTACTCTACCGTTCCAAGTAAATTTGCATGTGCCACCTCTAATCATTCAAATAAACATCTGTTTTATGTGCCCGTACCGCTCATGGAGCGACAGGGGGCGGTCAGTATCTTTCATGCTAAGCGGGTTATTTTCAGATGAGTGTTTATTCACTTATCATTGCACGAGAGAGGCTGGTATTTGGGATGCCCAGTCCTGTAATCAAAATAAAGAAATATATAATAAAACAAACTCCCCCGGAAATTTGATCGTTTGGAGGACACCCGTGAATTCGGCTAGCCATGGCTTGTGTTGGTATGATGGATGGGGAGTAAACTTTACCTTTCCGCTTGGGAACCGTCGATAATGTGTTTAGCATGGAAGATATTGAAAATCCTCGGTCGTGACGTTGACAGGAAAAGTGCACCTCTCAAAATTGTTTTCATCTCTGATTTAAGCTTCGAGCTCTGGCACCTCTGCAAATCTCTGCTTCCCTCTGCGAAGGGCCTATTTATTTACTTTTATATTATTTACTTTTATTGTTGAGTCATCACCTTCTCATTATAAGCACCAATCCTGAGAGCACTATTGTCATTCTTATGCATTGAGTATAGTTAATGTTGTGTGCATCATGACTGGATCTCTTCTACCCTGAATTACAATGTTTAGTCGCTGCTTGAACTTTGGAGGTGCTCTGCATTTATGTTTTGCGGTCTCAGAAAGGGCTAGCGAGATACCATGTTATCATATTATATCATGATTGTTTTGACAAATTATTGGCATTTGAGATATGTTATTATTGCTTGCTAGTTGATTATGCCATTGATATGAGTAAATGTAGTTTCTAAGTGTTATCATTTGCATGGTTAGTTCATGATCTTTGCTGAAAACTTGGGTGCTATTTAAGCTTATATACGGATCCAAGAACAAAAGAGTTCGTAAAAGTTTTTCTTTATCACTTTCAGTTTATCAACTGAATTGCTTGAGGACAAGCAATGAGTTAAGCTTAGGGAAGTTGATACGTCTCCGTCGTATCTACTTTTCCAAACACTTTTGCTCTTGTTTTGGACTCTAATTTGCATGATTTGAATGGAACTAACCCGGACTGACGCTGTTTTCAGCAGAACTACCATGGTGTTGTTTTTGTGCAGAAATCAAAGTTCTCGGAATTGGACGAAACTTTTTGGAGATTTTTTATGGAATATATAAAAAAAATTGGCGCAAGAATCAACTGGAGAAGGGGCCCGTGTT
The DNA here is from genome assembly GCA_039707655.1 of Elymus sibiricus. Lineage (NCBI taxonomy): Eukaryota > Viridiplantae > Streptophyta > Magnoliopsida > Poales > Poaceae > Elymus > Elymus sibiricus. The sequence continues at coordinate 109,508,354 of CM077668.1, read as the reverse complement.
GCTCACAAGGCAACAGGGCGCGACCCCCCCCTTGGGGGCGCACCGTGATGCATTGTGGGGCCCATAGAGGTCCTCCTGACCTAATTCCAACGCTATAAATTCTCTTTCCCTGAGAAAAAAAAGAGAAGAAGTTTCATCGCATTTTACGATACAGAGCCGCCGCCACCTCCTGTTCTTCATCGGGAGGGCTGATCTGGAGTCCGTTCGGGGCTTCGGAGAGGGGGATTCGACGCCGTCATCATCATCAACCATCCTCCATCACCAATTTCATGATACTCACCACCGGGTGTGAGTAATTTCTCCGTAGGCTTGCTGGACGGTGATGGGCTGGATAAAATTTATCATGTAATCGAGTCAGTTTTGTTAGGCTTGATCCCTAGTATCCACTATGTTCTGAGATTGATGTTGCTATGACTTTGCTATGCTTAATGCTTGTCACTAGGGCCCGAGTGCCATGATTTCAGATCTGAACCCTTTATGTTTACATGAATATATTTGAGTTCTTGATCCTATCCGCTTGTCATATGCACTTGTTATTGTTCTGATCAGTAGACCCCATAGTGATAATTCTTTGGGATACTCTCCGGGGATGACTGTAATTCGAGGAGTTCATGTATTCACCATGTGTTAATGCTTTGTTCCGGTTCTCTATTAAAAGGAGGCCTTAATATCCCTTAGTTTCCTTATGGACCCCGTTGCCACGGGAGGGTAGGACAAAAGATGTCATGCAAGTTCTTACTATAAGCATGTATGACTATGTACAGAATACATGCCTACATTACATTGATGAATTGAAGCTATTGTGTATCGCTCTATGTTGTGACTGTTACATGATGAATGTCATCCAACATAATTATCCATCACTGATCCAATGCCTATGCTTTTTGCATATTGATCTTCGCTAAGTTACTACTGTTGCTGTCGCTGTTACAATCACTACAAAATTGCTACTGTTACCGTCTTTGTTACTATTGTTACTGTTACTACTGCTATCAAAACTATCATACTACTGTGTTACTAAACACTTCGCTGCAGATATTTAGTTCTCCAGGTGTGGTTGAATTGACAACTCAACTGCTAATACTCACAAATATTATTTGGCTCCCCTTGTGTCGCATCAATAAATTTGGGTGAAATACTACCCTCGAAGACTGTCGCGACCCCCTATACTTGTGGGTTATCACACCGTCGTCCCCCGCCCCAAAAACCAACCTGATCCGTGTTTCACGAAAGCGGAGGCCACTCCGATGAGCGGCGCAGCCGGACATAGGGAAGGTACGGGGGAAGCGAAGATTATTCTCCCCCTCTCGCTGAAGCATATCCCTCCAGGGCATCCGACAGTCTGAGGAGAGGGCTGCCGGACATGGGGAAGACATGTCAGCGGAGGGGGCGGGGCTTCATTTCCCGGAGCTCATGCCCGGCCGGAGATGGGGAACGGGCACCGGCGGTCATCTTAGTCTAGTTTTAGAGTCTGATCTAGTTGAAATATGTTTAAATGTAATGAATTTGCTCTGGTTTAGATGAAAAGCATCCGGTTTTATGTAACAATCATCCAAGTGTGAATCAATATTGTCCAATTTGATTGAGTTTAAATCAAATTTATTCATTTTCGTTGAATTTCATTTAAAATGTAGCCGGACATATGCGGTTAGCTTTGGATGACCGCCTCCCACATCCGTGACCACAAACCGGTCCCTCGTCCATAAACGGATGCGGGGGCAAATTTGCGGATTGAGATGCCCTTAGAGCATCTCTAGCAGATCCCGCAAACCGTGCCGTCCGCTATAATAACCGCCGGTTTGCGGGATCCATCCCCTAAACCCGGCCCGAATAGACACTTCAAATTCAATTGTCCCGTAAATTTTTTTGTGGGATCCCGCTTCCGCGAGCCCAATTCCTCTGTATCTATAGGATTTTGCCCGGTTTTGGAGGATCCCCTTTCCTTTCGCGGGAAGAAAATTTCAGCTCCAACCGCTTTTCTCGCGGCCGGCGCCATGGCTTCCCGATCTCGATTCCGGCCAAATCTCACCGCCGCCGCCGCTCGCGAGCTTCCACACGCTGCGCCGTCGCCCTGCGGTCGCCCGCGAGCCGCCGCACGCCGCTGCCGTCGCTCGCTCGCTCGCTAGCTAGCTACTGCTGCAGTCGCCACCGCGAGCTAGCTAGCTGGCTAGCCGCCGCCGCCGCGAGCAGGACGGCGTCCGCCCGGCCGCGCGAGCTGGATCGGCCCGGCCGCGGATGCTTGCGTGACCACGGCCACGAGGAGCCAATTGCAATTTAGTTTACCCTTTTAGGGGGGTTTATGCTCTTTTGCAGGACCTTGTTGTAAATTTAAATACTGACTAGTGGGTTTCACATTTGACTGGAAACGATTTTTACTAGATCTGCTCGTTCGCGGTGTCGGCCGTCCCGCAAATTTGGTTTACAGGATGCCGTAAACGATTTTTATGGGACAAGCGTACGAGATCTGCTAGAAATGCTCTTACACTCGATACCTAACCTAACATGGATCAGACCAGGTCGGATCAAAGGAAGAGGTCGGCGTCGGTCTCTCCGTGATGAGCCGGCCAATGGCGGCTCGGCAGCGTACGGCATAGAGTTGAATCTAATGGCGATGACGTGCGATGTGTTAACCCTCTTTATAATAACCCACTGGGATTACTTACTATACTTATACTTATCAAGAGGGGGTCGACAGGGACGCAAAGTCCCATGGGTTAATTATTGGTGAAGACGACGTGCAGTTGATGCAATCCACAGTGACTGGAGAAACATCAATCAGTGGTCATTTTTGCAACTCGCAAGCATCTGAATTTGATAATCGGCTGTGATTCCACAGAGTTGTTGGATTCAGCGTAACCAAGTCCTTGCAGTAAAACACTGAGCAAACCGAAACTTAAATCATCAGTACAACCAATTTTTTTTTGTACTTTCATCATTCAGGTGCTACTGCTAGCTAGTTTTGCTTCAGAACTAAGATTAACTAAGCAGTCCCATCTCCATGGAATAACCAAGCTCAGGAGGGTCTGAAGGGGCCCTATCCTAAATATTACCGGCCCCTTCTTGTGTAATGGAGTACAGTACCGATCAACAGGACAAACAAAACAAACGAAAGCGTATATACAGTTGTACAAAGACAGCGCATGCATGGCTCGCCGGCCGGGGAGCTATGCTGTTCGGCTCCGCACGACTCTATGGCTTGGTGTCGTTGTCGGGCGAGGCGGAGGCGAGGCGAGAGGCGATGGCGGAGTGGTACATGGCGTCGTGGAAGCTCTCCGTCTCCATCATCCGCATCCGCAGCTGCCGCGCCTTCTCCTCCGTCAGCACCCCGAACCGCCTCGTCCCGGCAGCCCGGTCCGCCTCCGGCACCGGTGCAGGCGCCGGCTGGGCGTCGATGTAGTCGGGCTGGCCCGACCACCCAAGCAGCGGCACCCACCACTTCCCGTCGGCGCCGCGGAACCTCGCCCCGCCGGTGGCCGCGGCGGCGCACGAGCAGGGCCGGCCGGCGCCCGGCGCCGCGGGGCGGGCGGAGAACGTGGCCGCGGGTCCCGACGCCACCGCCATTGATTGACTGATTCGCGCCGCGAGAGGAGGAAGCAGCAGAGGAATCGGAATCGAAGGATTGCGGGATGGGTTTAATTCGCAGACGGATTGGCCTGGTTCGTCTCGTTGGCTTCGCTGAAAAAAGGTGGTGGGATGGGAGCGAGAATGGTGGTGGGGTTATAAAGCGGGGGAAGGGGAAGGGGAACGGATGGATAAGGTTCGCGCCGCGGGCTGGGCGAGGGGAGGGGATGGGGCACGCGGCACGCATCGCACGGGGCGCTCTCTCGCTCTCCGCCGTCGCTTTTACGGTGGGGGTGTGTGTGCGCGCCCGTGAAGAGAAACCGGGACGCGCCGGGCTGGGCTGCTCGGGTCGTTTTACCGGTCGCACGCACGCACGGTAACCCCGTGGCCCGTGGGCGGGGGTGTGGGGCCTGGGCCACCGGCACGGCCGGGGTTTTGCCTTTTTCTTCGTCGAAATATCTTGGGAAACGTTCAGCCTCGCTCTAGAAGGAAACGCAAAAGTGCTGGCAGACCGCAGTTTCGGAGCACACGGTTGGTTGCTGCGGTAGAGATACCGCAGTTGGATTTCATCAAGTACACCAGTCCAGTAACTTCTGGTGGAGGGCCTTGGAGTGAACACACACGCCGCGAGGCACACTGTTTGTTTCTCGTCGTTCTAGAACAGCTGAAATCTTTAGTTTCACCGTATTTAAGGTCTTTTGTTCTGAAGTATACTACTACGTCCCATAATGTAAGACGTTTTTACAAGCTAAAGGAGTAATAATCTGCATTTGTACTTTTTTTTGCGGGGTAATCTGCATTTGTACTTGGGGCAGTAAGATAAATTTACTTCCTTTTACCTGACCGCGCAACGCGTGTCCAACTTAGGATGCAATGCAACTTTGGAATAATTTCTTTTTATCAATTTCCTTGACAGCTTTTAGAGTGAACGAACGTGGTGCATCTTTTTTTTCCTGCGAGGGAACGTTGGTGCATTTGAAACACACGATGCAATTGAGACAATATTGTTGAGGCGGTGCGGTTGACAAAAAGCCGGAGCTTCTAGAGCCCTCAAAAATGGACGGACGCGGGTGAAAATGTCCCTGTTTCATACTCCTCGTAGGAGTACGTGACACGCATTTCCGTCACGTTGCCTAGCTCGACGGCGACCCGGGGACTGTCAACGTGGACGGGTATTCCGGCCATCGGCCGTGCTTGTCCGCGTGCAGGAAGGTTCTCGCGGTCTAGCACGTCTCCCTTCCCTACTGGCGAGCGGTGACAGTAACCCTCGCGTCTCCTAGCTAGCCGGCCACGGTCCACGCCGCGCGCTCCGCCGTTGCCTGTCTGCGTTCGGGTGCTTCGGCCCGCCGGGGACGCGTCGGAGAAACCAGCACCGTACGTGCAATGCATGTGCGTGCAGCTAGCGGAGCACTGGTATAGTTTGGCGGCTTGCCGGTAGCTGGCCGGGTGACGGGGACGGCGCCGGGGACCGTTTCTCCGTGCGGACGTACACGTCCGTCCGCTGCGTTCACGGTCACGCCCGTTCTCCCTGCCGTGCCGTTGCGCAGTGCTCTGCGTCGATCATTCGCCGGAAGATACTGTGACTGTTCCGTTTCTTTTGATGGTCAATTTGCATTGGCTCAACCAGGCGACGATGGAGGTGCCTCGCGCTTGTTGTGACACGGTCTAGGTGTCCTGTGTTTCGTCTCCTCGTCTTCCCTGACTGGAGTTCGGGTTAGGCGAGTGGGTTGTATCATTTGTTTTGCTTTTACCGACATTTCTCTCCTCTATGTTGGATGTTGTTCTCTCCCACCTTATCATCAATAAAAGAAATATGCAATCTTTGCGTTCATGAGAAAAAAAAATGAGGCGACGACAATGATAGTAGACATACTACGTCATTAAACAGGCATTCAGATTCAGGGAGAGGGTCAGCTGGAGCCTACCTACAAAAATGTTTCCCCTGGTAAAATCCCAACGGATCCTATCAAGGTACATAGTATACGGAAAAAAATCCTATACGACCGGGTCGTACTGACCCGATCGTGAGACCCACTCCCGCGTGCGCCAACTGGCCGTCCGAATCTCAACGCATCGTTCGCCCGACTCCCACGTTCCACGCCCGTCTTTTCAGATTCTAATCCGATTCATCTTCCAAAACAGAAAACCCATCTCCATCTCTCTCATCTCGCCGGCGACGGCGTGGCAAGATGGCGCAGCCCGATGACGGCGGCGAGGCACCGGATCGTGGAACATATACGGCAGCCCCTCCACCTGAACATCCTCTGCCCACAGCTCCAATCATGGTGAGCTCTGCTCAGTATACTGTTGCCCTCTTCCTAGGAAATTCCTTCTTTCTAAAGATTCTTGATTGATCTCATTCTTCCATCTCGCCGGCGATGGTGCAGCCCGACGTCGGCACCGAGGCACTGGATTGTGGAACATATACAACAGCCCCTCGACCGGAACCTCCTCTGCTCACAGCTCCTCCACTCATGGTGAGTTCAGTATACTAGTGCATCCAGTCCTGAGTGCATCCCTCTTCCTAGGAAATTCCTTCTTTCTGAACCATGTTGATTGATCTCATTACCCTCGCAGCAATCGCCAAGGAACATAATTCTGCCGAGGACGAGCAGCACACCAAGGGACGATCAGGATTTGCAAGATGAAAATAATGTTCCAAGAGTTGGGATGTCTTTTAAATCTGAGGAAGAGGCATACCAGTTCTACAATTCTTATGCTAAAATAAAAGGATTTAGCATTAGAAAGTGCCACCTTAAGCTTACAGCAGATAAAAGTTTATGTTGTGCAACGGCCCAGCCCAGGAAGAAGGCCCAAGGCCTCGCGTCGCTCTCGGCTGTTGGACCGGGCCTGGAGGGCCGAGAAGAAAAAGAGAGCAGAGGCTGAAGACAAAAGGGAGAGCGCTGGAACAGAGGAGGTCGTCGATTAGCAGAAGCAATTCCCCAATTTCCTTCTTCCTCCTCTGGCTGTAACAGAACCCTAGCTACCTCCTCTGAAATTCGAGATTGTAAGCAGAGATTGTAAGCAGAGACATAACAATTGGTATCCAGAGTCGTTCGATCCATTCCGTGACGCGTGATCCATCAGTCCGCAGTGCGGTAAGTGGTGGATTCGTCCGCTGCTGTAATTCCCATCGCTCGGCAGGAACCGCCGATCTGGTTGGGCGATCGGTTGTGCGCGCTGGCGCCGAAGAAGCGTGGCCCTACGGTGGTCGAGCAGCAGATCTCGGCGACGATGGGGTCGGTTGAGCAGTAGAACATGGAGACCAACGCCAAGCTCGACGACATCGTCGAACAGCTGAAGGGCATGACCGCGTGGATGAAGAACATGGATTCCGCGACGAAGAGTCTCTCTGAATCGGCGGCGCTTCTCCAGCTCCACGCCGAGGACGCGGCGACACGACTGGAGGCGCTCGAGTCACCACCGACGCGCCCCCAAGGTCCAGTCAACGCGAGTTCGTCACCACCGACCGTGGTGGTGCACACGCATGGCGTGGATCGGCCCAATGGGCACGACGGGCATCACCAGCTACGGGGGCCAGTTCTGGGGGATCCTCGACCCCCTGATCTGCCTCCGGCCAACGGTATGCCCTTGTTCGCACCCTCCCATCACTCCCCGCGTTCACACATGGGCAGCACACCTAAAATGGACTTTCCCAAGTTCGATGGGGAAGATTACCAGGTGTGGTTGGACAATTGTGAGCTCTACTTCGAGATTTATGGGGTGTCTGAGCAAATGAAGGTTAAGTTTGCCTCTCTCAACTGTGTTGGGAATGCGGCGTTATGTCTTAAAATGGCCCAGAAACGCCGGCAGTTTGTGCATTGGCACGAACTGCGCACTGCAGTTCAGGACAAGTGGGGTAGGAATAAGCACAAATTTCACATGCGCCAGTTGTTGTTGCTTAGTCAAACTAGTTCCGTCGATGAGTACACTTCCAAATTTGACACCCTGCGCCACCAAATCCTTCTAGCAGATCCACATACCAGTGAAGTGTTCTTTGTTGAGAGATATGTAGCAGGCCTTCGTTCTGAAATTCGTTCTGCTGTTATATTACACCAACCTGAGGACGTCGATACTGCTAGTTGTTTGGCCCTGTTGCAGGAAGTGGAGCTGGAGAACGACAAGGCAGGCAGCAGCTCTAAGTCCAGTCATCGATCGTTTGCCAAGCAATCGAGTAATGGGGACAAAAACAAGCACCAATCTGCAGCGGAGGAACCGCGGAAGGTGACAGAGAAGTTGGAGGCACTACGGGCTTACCGCAAGGCCAAGAACTTGTGCTTCAAGTGTGGGGAACCGTGGGCACGGGGTCATAAATGCCCCGACAAGGTGCCTCTTCACATTATGGAGGAATTACTGGAAGTTTTGCAGCTGGATGATCCTCCTGATCCGCAACAACCGTGGGCCTTCTTCCTGGGCTGGGCCGTTGCACAACATAAACTTTTATCTGCTGTAAGCTTAAGGTGGCACTTTCTAATGCTAAATCCTTTTATTTTAGCATAAGAATTGTAGAACTGGTATGCCTCTTCCTCAGATTTAAAAGACATCCCAACTCTTGGAACATTATTTTCATCTTGCAAATCCTGATCGTCCCTTGGTGTGCTGCTCGTCCTCGGCAGAATTATGTTCCTTGGCGATTGCTGCGAGGGTAATGAGATCAATCAACATGGTTCAGAAAGAAGGAATTTCCTAGGAAGAGGGATGCACTCAGGACTGGATGCACTAGTATACTGAACTCACCATGAGTGGAGGAGCTGTGAGCAGAGGAGGTTCCGGTCGAGGGGCTGTTGTATATGTTCCACAATCCAGTGCCTCGGTGCCGACGTCGGGCTGCACCATCGCCGGCGAGATGGAAGAATGAGATCAATCAAGAATCTTTAGAAAGAAGGAATTTCCTAGGAAGAGGGCAACAGTATACTGAGCAGAGCTCACCATGATTGGAGCTGTGGGCAGAGGATGTTCAGGTGGAGGGGCTGCCGTATATGTTCCACGATCCGGTGCCTCGCCGCCGTCATCGGGCTGCGCCATCTTGCCACGCCGTCGCCGGCGAGATGAGAGAGATGGAGATGGGTTTTCTGTTTTGGAAGATGAATCGGATTAGAATCTGAAAAGACGGGTGTGGAACGTGGGAGTCGGGCGAACGATGCGTTGAGATTCGGACGGCCAGTTGGCGCACGCGGGAGTGGGTCTCACGATCGGGTCAGTACGACCCGGTCGTATAGGATTTTTTCCCAACCCTGTCAGCCTTGCTCCTCTTTCCGGAATAATAATTCTGTTTTTTTTTTTTGAAAACGGAATAATAACTCTGTTGGTTTTCCGGGAAACGCTTCAGTCGAAATCCGACGGTCTGCCTCGTCCGATGCTAGGAGTACTATTGACTTTCATAACTCTACTAGTAGTACTGTATTAGTTAAGTTTACCGCCAACCATCCCGTTTACTTTTGAATACCAATATAGGCCTGGTTGTGGCTAGGGTTCGAGCAATCTGCAATTTCCCAGTTCTGCCATCATGGCCAGAATCAAACACATAATAATACTTATAAGAAATATAGCAGGCCCCTCTTGGTTTGGCCAAATTCCCACATACTCGAGTGAATTCTCTGCTCGATCCTAGTTTTAGTTCATAGACAGAGCTCAGATCTGACCCCAGCCAATCGCTTTGACCTGATACAAGATCTGAACCCAGGGATACTACGAAAAAAGAAGTGCTCCTATTCGACCAAAATCGCCCCCAGAAAAATGTACTTCTAGAAGAACCTGGCACATGAAAGATAATAAGTCTAGCCAAAAGTAAAGGAACTGAATACGGCCAGTAAGATCCACGGGCCAGACAAGACTAATTCATACAAGTCGTGTTAGCAGTCTGAAGACGTAGCTCCACATGAATTCGAGAGTTTTGGTTCCTAGCAGAACATAAGGATTAGAAGGTCCTGCTTGCTCTAGTTTAGTGAAAACTGGCACATGTTGCATCCCCGTAGTCCGTCTCTCAGTGCTCACCTTCGCCAGGAGGGTTCTTCATGAGCTCCCTAGCCTTCCTGCATGAATTCCACCGAAAGGAATGGAAACGTCAGCTGAAAAGGTCCTCAATATGCAGCCAATAACTAAATGATTATCCGTTTTGAAAAACAAAAGAAAAACTACTTCCTCCGTCTGGAATTACTTGCCGCTCAAACGGATGTACCTCTAGATACATCCGTTTTGAGCGACAAGTAATTCCGGGCGGAGGGAGTACATGATTCCTCTTTCTAACATCATAGGTCCCTAAAAGTTACTGATGGCACTTTACGAAAGAGCTTCTCCTCAACACTATTTAAGAGATGAGAAGCAGAAGCAGTTTACAGAAGTAAACAAACGTGGAAAGAATTGCACTAGTGGCACATAACTGCTTATCACAACAGTAGAAGTATTTTCCCAACCTAAAACCAAACTAGCATTTGGAAGACTCCTCAAAAGAGATAAGCATGTAAGAGAGTAGGCTTACCGTAGTTCACCCTCGATTTCGGCATTCCCAGGATCCAAATTTTGTGCGTCCAAGAGAGCATCACAGGCTTGTTTATACTCCTGGGTACAGAGCAAATCAAAGAACATGATCAGACTGTAAGATCAATATGAATTATGGAGTAAGTCATAAATGAACACACTGGCCAGCTAGACGCACCTTGAGTAGCATGTGAGCTGCACCTTGACGGTAGCAAGCTTTTGCCCAATCAGGTCGCAGCATTCTGCACATGAGAGCATCTGACAAAGCACCTTCACCATCACCCGTGAGCAGTTTACAAACACTCCTGTTTGCATACAGTGTTGCACTCTCTCCATGAGCTATTGCCTACGTACAAATATAGGAGGTCATGCAGATACTAATCTCAACTTAAAATTTCATCATACAAAAGTTTTATTTTAACGCTCATTCATGGGATTCACGCATGCTAGCAGGTAGAGTGGTGACATACAAAAGTTTTATTTTAACGGTTGTTATGGGCTTCACACATGCTAACAGGTAGGAACTTGTCTAAAATTACTACTCAGTAAGACAGTAATACTACAGAATATGGAGCACATTCTCTTACTAGACAGATTGGCTTGTTGTACGATCAATCCGGATAGAGCTAAATCATTTGATACACTGTCATGAACTTCTTATGGATTCTGGGGATGTAAGACAACAACCAAGTTTGGTGATGGAATCTTCTTTCATTCTGCCCCAAATAGTAAGATGCATCAATGTTGGCACATTCTTGATGTATACTGGCTTCAGATCATATCCATTTTGATGATCCTAGGTCAGATCTAATCAGAATTTTAGTTTGATCTATAGTCAAATAGATGGTTCTCATGGAATCATTGTGTCCCAGTTCCACTGTTCATTACTCCTTCCAGTACACAAAAAAAGGACGTCCCGAGTCAAACTTAGACCAACTATACTATTTACAACATTCAAATTGGGTTGAAAATCATATGCATAGATTAGTGTAGAGAAGTACTGTCAGAATATAAATAAGTGTTCAAAATTATATTCCCAAGACCATGTCAATGTCCAAAACGTCATTGTTTCATGAATTAGAGGGAATATTAATTGTTTTTGCCAATTAAAGCTTCATATTTTACAGTACAAAAGGAGTTAGATATCTTCAACCAGTTCCCAGTATCATAGATATAATGCAAGAGGTGTACCAAATCATAAATCTTTGTTGCCATCTTATACTCCTTCTGCTTGAATGCCGTATCAGCCTGTAACTTGAGCAAACTTTTTCTTCTTTGAAGGTGCCGTTGCTCCTAGATAGTAAATAAATGAAACATGAATTGAATATTTGAATTTTGTAAAAATCATAATTTACTATGAATTTTTTACCACAAAAGACATCCAGCAACTTTGTGTTCAACATTCTTCATAGTTCGGTGTCTAGGTTGCATGTAACTTACCATCGAATGCTGTCGCTAAAGTTAAAACAATGTTGCAGTCTACCTACATGGCAAGCATTCCAATAGCAAACATGGGAACATCGGCAAAGATCAAGGTGTCTTTTCTTTCACGAAAACAACCAAGGAGGCAAGGAGAACGCACTGCGTATGTCCTTGTCAGTTAGGTACGTCATGGGATAAAAGGGCTCAAATACAGCACTTGCTCAGGCAATAAGGACTCAGTCATAAGAGAAAAGAGTGCAGCATAATTTAGAACAAGTATGTCACTTAATTAAAAGTGGCAGGGAAAGAAGTATTGATAAAGGCAGTGGCACAGTCAATTCCAGTGTATACAATGGCTTGCTTTGATCTAACGAAGACTGTCTGTGATCAAATAAGTGCCATCATAAACAGGTACTGGTGGAGCCAAGTAGAAAAGGAGAATAAAATTCATTGGCTAAGTTGGGAGATTTTATCTCTGCCAAAAAGAGACGGCGGTTTAGGCTTCCGTGATCTATACGCTTTCAATAAAGCGATGTTAGCGAAGCAGGCATGGAGACTAATCCAAAACCCAGGATCTCTCTGCGCGCAAGTTTTAAGGGCGAAATATTTCCCAGATGGAAACATTTTTAATGCTAGAGTGAAGCCGGGAATATCTTATACATGGAGAAGTGTACTAAAAGGGGTAAAAACTTTGAAGGAAGGAATGATCTGGAGGGTTGGAAATGGTGAGAAGATTAATATATGGGAGGACAATTGGATTCCTTCAAGCCTTTCGAGGAAACCAATCACGCCTAGAGGAAGGAACTTATTGTCGAGAGTTTCAGATTTAATTGACCCAAATACTGGGGATTGGGACACAAGCCTGATAAACCAAATGTTTTGCAGTGAAGATGCGTCCAATATATTGAAGATCCCTCTAGCAGAGGATAGAGAGGATCAGGTTGCATGGTGTTTTGACAAAAAAGGTCAGTTTTCGGTAAGATCTGCGTACAAAGTGGAAGTGGACAGAATGGGGAAGAGGTCCAAGAGAGCAATTGGCGCATCATCGGGCATAGGAGGTGATAATAACCAACTTAAATGGGAGATGATTTGGAGAATCCCAGTGCCAGCAAAAGTGCAACACTTTCTCTGGCGCCTAGCCCATCACAGTCTGCCATTTAGACCCAAGCTGGCAAGGAGAGGCATAGAGCTGGACACAAAATGCCCCATGTGCTTAAGGACGGAAGAAGACGGAGGCCACTGTTTCTTCAAATGCAAGCCAGTCAAGCACTTATGGAGATTGATGGAAATGGAGGAAGTTAGACTTGACCTATTGAGCTGTGTAAGCCCCACTGAAATTATCTCGTTTTTGTTGCAGATGGAGGTGGATAAATGCATAAGGATCTATACCCTGCTTTGGTTGTGGTGGCATGAGAGGAACAAAGCAAATGCTGGAGAGCAAAGGAAGAACATAGAAAAAGTGGCCAAATCAATAGAAGTGCATAGCCTGGAGTATCAGGAACATCTTAAGAAAATGAAGAAGCATAGACCAGCTCAGGAGAAACAAGAGAAGTGGTTTCCTCCTCCTCCACTGTTCCTTAAAATTAATGTTGATGGTGCTTTCAATGAAGGCACTCAAAAGGGAGGCTGGGGGTTTGTGATCAGAAATGAGGAGGGAAGTGTAGTAGCAGCAGGAGCTGGCAATCTTAATGCAGTCAAGGATGCTCTACAAGCGGAGGCCTGGGCGTTCACCAAGGCAATTTGCAGAGCTGTGGAACTAGGCTTGAGGTACATAATTGTGGAGACTGACTGCTTAGTGCTTAAACAGGCTACTACAAGCAATGCATATGATTTGGCGACTCATGGAGTTATCTTTCAGGAAATCAAGCATTTGCTCAATGTGTACTTTGATTCAGTTACTGTAGGCTTGTGCCCAAGGGCTTGTAATAATGTCGCTCATGTATTAGCAGCCCATGGGGCATGTATGGGTGAGGGGAAATCTAGACATTGGTTCTCCCAAATCCCTGACTTTGTACTCCAAACTGTAACCAGCGATCTTGCTGGTCAGAATGGTGTAATGGAATGATCAAGGGGTTGTTCCGTATCAAAAAAAAATAATATATATATACTACTCTTGTGGCATCATTACTGGATACTAATGAATTTTTTTCCTTTTTTCGGAAAGAGAGGTTGAAACCCCCGGTCTCTGCATCGAAGGATGCACACATCCATCTTTATTATATTATTCAACAGAGCCGGACAAAACAAATACATGAATCAACCCAAAGCCACCTTCCTGGCGACCTCTATCGCTACACCTACAGGATAACATATATGGTTTTATGATGTCTATTGGTGGGCAGCCCTGTTGTGATTATATAACATTACTGTTGTAAACTAAGGTTGGCACGGAGTACTTTGTTTTCAGATAGTCAGCAATAATTTTCGCAAGTGGTGCAATGCATAAAGTAATCACAGCTTACAATAACACCGAATGCACAAAATATATGATGGCTTAGCTTTCAAATAATATTCATTATGCAAGCAGCATAAGAACAGAAAATAACATACGATTGGCTACTTTTCTTCAATTTTCGCATGAGAAATTACTCCTTCAATACTCCAGTTTGGGACATTTGGAATTGGAGAAGTCACAGGAAATAACATTTCAACCTCTTCCCTGCAATCCCGTATCGCAGCAAGCTCTACTGGCAACCTACCCAACTGGACAACAAAAGGAAAAAGAACTTATCATTTTGTTCAAACAAAAGGAAAAAAAAAACCATAGAGATTACAACAGAAGTAACTTGATCATTATGTAACATACAATCGGTGAAGAAAATTATAATATTGTCAGAAAGAACCAGGATCGATGTAATTATCAAATGTTTTAACAAGGAGAATACAACGAATTGGGATGAAGAACCATATCAATTAAGCTAAAGATGTCAATTCATTTAAGTTTTTATTGCATGAGTACATTGGAGAAATACTGATACCCAGAGCAGTACATACTGCTATCTCATTATCTCATCAACTCTCGTCAACTGTTTACAATATAGCAGAAGAACATGAACATTGCAAATGTACAACTGACGTAAAAAAATTATAACATCATGCGAAAGAACCAGGATCTGCTTAATATTTTGATCAAATGTTTCAACAAGGATTTACTCAGCAAGCATTTACAAATTTGCTAAGGGATTCAAACTGCCAGCACACAAGGTTTCCAAGAGAGGCATTTCAGAAAAGTTGAGACTGAGACCCCAAAACAATTTTTAGTGGAATCACACTTGAGTCCCCATGAAATATATAGATAAAAAACCGAGAAGTAACAGCACACATGAATTATTTTTAGTTGGTCCGTTGATTGATGGTGGCATTCATATAAGTAGCTTAGAGTAAAAGACTGAAAACAGAATGCCAACGGGATGAAGAACAGCAATACGTAAGCTAGGAAAATTCAATTATTCTAGTGTTTATTGCATGAGAGCATTTGAGAAATGCTGCTGCCCAGAATGGTACTTCCTCTGTAAACTAATATAAGACGTTTTAGATCACTACTATAGTGATCTAAAACATCTTATATTAGTTTACAGAGGGAGTACATAATAAGATATGAGATCTCAGTATCTCATCAACTGTTAAGTTAAGCGCCAATATGATCTTCCAAAATGGAAAAATATTGATAAATGTTGGATACATAAACCTTTTAAGAATAACGAGTATAGGCATGTTCGTTCCTAGGTGTGATCAACAGAAAATGATACGTCTGTTGATATAACCATTCAAAATTGGGCTGCATCCCAGTGATGGATGTGCCGTGAGTGATCCCGCCCACCAGAGTTCAATTCCCGTGGGGCAAATAATATCTCAGGAGGAGCTCCCCATAAGTCTGTTTTTTAATGATAAAGACTGCCAGAATGAAATGTTAAAGACAACGTTAATACGCACAAGTGCAACTCCCATGAGCATAGTCATTGACACTAAGCAACCTAAACCCATCGCTAAATAGGCCCCTAAAATTATCAGAAGAGCTGAATAATAGTACCACTAGAAGCTTTAACAGAATATAGTGAAATTCTGCATACCAGGTCAGCAAATATTAACAAAATATATGAAACACATACATCATCGGGAATATTAGGATCTGCTCCAGCCTTTAATAAGAGCTTAACAAAGTTGGTATAACCTCCATGCATCGTAGCAAGCACCAAAGGAGTCAACATGGAACCTTTGCAATTGACATCAGCACCAGCCTGTGAAAAGAATTGTGCAAAATAATATTCATGGTGATATCTCCATGTACATCAACATATACGCATGCAGAGATGGTAGAGTAAGCAAATTACAACATAGCATAGAAAATTAATCCAGAGAATACTCACCTTAATGAGTAGCTTCATGCACTTCAATGAACGGTAAACAAGAGCACTCATAAGGGGGCTGGTAGCACCATTGATAATGATGTTAGGCTGAAAGCAGGGCATTGTTTTATTAAGATAAGAAACACAGGTGTTGTGATAAATGCAATAGTTACTTTTGAGATGAACAGAGATGATAATTAAAAAGCATGTCATCATATAGTCAACTAGTGTGTCTGGTGGTTCAAGGGATCAGATGGTAAGTGGATCATCCAATTGTAGTCCTGACCTAGCATGCTTGATTAGTTTGAGGATTGGAATGGGTTGCTCCATTAAATCAATCTCACTTCGAAATCTCGGAGTGCCACTAATAAAATGATTATGTACTGCGGCATCTTAAGTATGTATCAATCCGAGCAACCAAAGCAGAGCCAGGTTAAGACATACTCCCTCCGTTCCTAAATATAAGTCTTTCTAGAGATTTCAAAAGGGAATACATACGGAGCAAAATGAGTGAATCTACACTCTAAAATATGTCTATATAGTACATCCGTATGTAGTCCCTACTGAAATCTCTAGAAAGACTTATATTTAGG
This sequence comes from Elymus sibiricus, assembly GCA_039707655.1. Lineage (NCBI taxonomy): Eukaryota > Viridiplantae > Streptophyta > Magnoliopsida > Poales > Poaceae > Elymus > Elymus sibiricus. Next base: position 109,491,955 of record CM077668.1, on the reverse strand, counting down.
AACGGAGGGAGTATTTGTCACGTCATATAACTAGTTCACAAACTAAAAAATTTCCGTCCAAATTAACTGTGAATCAAGAGAAATAAGAAATAGCGGAGGCCATATACATTTGCGTGGTGGTCCAGCAAAATCTTCACTGTCTTATCCTTCTCATTATTTGCAGCCATAAAGAGTGGTGTTCCACGGCCACAGTCTATGTCAACCGGCACTCCTTTTGACAGGAGGAACTCTGTTACCTTGCAGCATCCTGTGGTGAACGAGATGATTCCATAGGTCATGTGGGCACAAGCATTGAAAAAATGAGTGCGGTAGAGTAAATAATTGCCACTAAATGACCAGATTGCAAGAAATCAAGTGTGAGGGCGTGACAGGGGGAGTACCTATACTCGCAGCATGGTGGAGAACTGTGCGCCCTTTGTCATCTGCTTTCACGAGATCACCACCATGATCAAGAAGATACTTGACGGTAGCAACATCACCAGACTGAGCAGACACCATAAATGGAGTCGCACCTGTAACAAAAACCACATCGTTAGCACAATCGTACAGCTCATACCGGCAAACATTGACATGGTACGTATCCACAAATTTTAAAAATGGAGAAAGGGATAGAGAAAAACCTAGAGTTGGATCCCCACCCCCAGGAGCATTTACATCTCCTCCGAGCTCCTCCACTAAGTACTTGCAAACCTCCAGATGGCCTGCGCATGCCGCAAGATGCAACACACTACTTCCATTCGTGCTGATAGAAAAAATCGCCGACAGATCGCCATTTCTTTTGGCAAGTTTCTTCACCATACCTTTCCCAAAAGTAAACATGACCGCATTATAGAAGCGAATAGACAAATTAACAAGTTAGAAAACCAAAGAAAAGAAGCAAACATGTTGAACGCACAAGAACCTCTGGAAGTCAAAAGGAGCGATCTATCACATTGCTGGACAGAGTCAGGCGGTGAAAATACTTGATAAGACACACTACATTGAAATTAAGATGCAATTCACAATTGGACCGCACCATCTTTAGTTGTCACATCATCAAGAGACTGATCAGCTCAGTTTGTTTTAACTCATCTGTTCTGTTAAGTTCAATCTACGGTATCTAATCATGTGTGAGTGTAATGATCGATTCTAAAATTACATGTCATGGGCTCATGGCTGTCACCAGGAAAAATATTTTTGGCTGAGTATGAGAAAACCTTTGATAAAAGGTATTGGATAGGGGAGTCTTGTGAGTAAAACATTCAAACAGAGGTACAGAACTATTTTTGTATGACAACTTACACGAAGCAAACTGTACAAAACTATTTTTGCTCAAAATAACTGACAACGCAACCAAATGGAGTCAGAAATAAGGTCATACACGCGGCCGATTCGGTGCTTCTCACGCAAATCTATTTTTTTTTTTACTAGATTGAAGGCCATCGGTGCTAGCCCAACGCCAATGTTCTAAACTTACCAACAAATCAAGCGACAATCTGACCAAATCAAGACAACCAGAGCATCACAACAAATAGAATCCTATAATATTTTCGAAGGCAATCGGTAGAGTAGATGGTTATACGCAGCAATGTAGCATGCCTGAACAACCTCCGACCTCGCGAACACAGCACACGCATGACGTAACTAAGCAAGCGGCGCTAGACTAGAATCGAAGCAAGGAAAACCACATCAGCCTGCAAGGGCCGTGTTTGGGATCGATGAGGCGGAGAAGAGTAGAATACTACGTTTGACGCGGCCGAGGTTGCCGTCGAGGGCCGCCTTCAAGAGAGCCTTCTCACCTGCACACGCGCGCGCGCGATCGCCGTCAGAAACGCAGCCAGGTGTCAGAGAGAGGGGGAACGAACTTGGGAGCAAATCGAGAGGGTCGGGAAGCGAAGGCTGGACGCACCGGTGCCGTCGTCCTCGACGGTGGGGCGGAGGTACACAAACGGCGCCTCCATGGCCCAACCGCGGCGGGGTGAAAGCTTCCCGGAGGCGGCGACGGAGAATCCTGCGCCGCGGTGAGGAGGGGTTTGGGGGCTTCCAATTTCAGCCTGCCGCTTTGGTTTGCTTCGTTAACTTGGGGACGCTGGCGACGGCGTGGTGGACTGGATGCCCGGTGTTGGTGCACCGGCACCAGCGCTGTCTAGTCACTAGTGGCCCCGCGTGCAGCATCGCTCAGTTGGTCGGACAAAGACCTGGTCCACCCATACTACTTGTTCTCGGGAGAAGGTAGGCGAGTAGCGGGTGAGAAGGAGAAGCGGGTGCAGAGGTTTCTTGCGAGGGTGGATGAGGCAAGCCAATGTAGGGGTGACACGTGTAGACCGAGGACGAGTCAAAAGCTGCAGCGCGGACTGCACCTCCCACGGAAATGGCAGATGGCGCCCGAGCAACCGTAGGCGCTACTCCGCGGGGCACCTCGAGCAAATCACGTCCCTTGAATTTTGGATGAAGGGACCAGATCCAATGCAAAAATAATCTTTAGACAGCGACGTGCTGTCAGTAACTTTCAAAAAAAAAAGTTCCCTCACAATATGTAGCTCTATAAGAACCTGACTCTAAATTTTTGAAGGAAAAAAAAAACCTTGACTCCAAAATTATGCCGCTCTATAATAATCTTGAGTGACTAAGAGAGGTCGTGGAAGGATAATAAGTCTTGCATGTCGAGTAGTTAGAATTTATTTTTGACCAGACCTTGTTTTTTTTGTTAAAACTTTCAATCTATTCATCATCAATCATGATAGTATAACGAATATATCAGAAATAATAAAAATTACATTCATATCCGTAGACCACCTAGCAACGACTACAAGTACTGAAGCGAGCCGAAAGTGCACCGCCGTTATTGCCCATCCCTCACTGGAGCCGGCTAAAACTTGTTATAGTAGACAGTCGGGAAGTCGTCATGCTAAGGCCCTATCGGACCAGCGCACCGGAACAACAACCGCCGCCGTTGAAGAGAAGCTTAGATCGGAAGAATCCAACCTGTTTACACACGAACACACACGAACAAAGACCGGATCCACGTGGATCCACCGAAGACAAACGCCGACCGAATCCCGTGAGATCCGCCGGAGACAAATCTCCGCACACCCTCCGATGACGCTAGAAGCACCACCAGAACGGGGGCTAGGCGGGGAGAACCTTATTCCATCTTTAGAGAGCCGCCGCTGCCTCGTCTCTTTGAGCAGGACACAAAACCTAAGAAAACTCAGAAAAGCATCCAAAACCGAAGCCCTCCCGCCGGCAAGGGTCGGGATCCACCACGTCTCCATGGCCCCAAGGCCAAAGGAGACAGGCGGACCGGCACCGACACCGGCGGGAGGCAGGAGAAACCCTAGCGGCGGCTGAGTACGAGCCCTTTTCCCTCGCGGCTGGGTACTTGACCAAACCTTGTTAATAGAGCAGGGTGTTCTTATATTTCATCAAGATAAGAATACTGACCTGGTTTATCAGGTAATTTAGAGCAAAAAAAATCATACAATTTTTAGTACTCCCGTTGTTCCAAAATAATTGAAGTTTTAGTATTTTTAATTCATTTAAAAAAAAGTTTGACTAAGTGTATAGAAAATTCCGCAAAGATCTAGATGTCAAATATATATAATATGAAAATACATTTCATATGGACAATCCTAGAACTTCAGTTATTTTGAATGGAAGGAATAGTTTTTTTTGCTGGAGGCTTCAATCCTAGAACTTCAATTATGGTTGTGGGACCCCCACTCATGTGGGTCTAGGCCCTCTGGAAGCTTCCTGATGAAAAATAGTTTCTGCAATTTCTGGAGCTCCGTAAAATTGATTTTCCTGAAAGTACAAAAACATGCAGAAAACAGCAAACGACACTGGGCATTGAGTTAATAGGTTAGTCTAAAAAATTAATGTTGAAACATTGTCAAAATGATAAAATCATAGCATGAAACAATAAAAATAATAATAACCTATATCACCTCCTAGGGGGAGCCACATGTGCTTGTCCATCAAACGAGTGCTAGTAATGTGGTAGTCAAACAAGGCTTCAAGGGAAGAATCATCTCTCACTTGCACCATAAAACATGAATAAGACCGCAAGCTCTTGTAGTTCTGAGAAGTTCTCTGTTCAAATATGTGAACAACAACAACACGAACTTTATCCAAATTCATACATGTCGGAACACATTTTGTTGGGTGTACACATTGAATACCCGATGAGTGCCACATGTTTGAATTGATTTCTCCATGCATTATGTGATACCTGAGGCATCCCTTGTCCAGTACTAGTGCACATTCCTGGGTTGATATACATGGACGTTGACAAAACTCTCTGTGAAGCAGTGAATCAATAACACCAGTACGATGGATACGTGAGATAACATGAGTGAACTCCAAAATTTCCCGACCTGTCCACAATGACCACTGATCCTTGCAATGTACTCGCACTAAGTGAAGAGTTTGATCTCCGTCTTTCTCTCCAATGTAAACTTCTCCAAGTAGAAATCATAGGAACCATCGTAATGGACAAAATATTCAGCACTGTCTATCAGCTGCAATATATAGCATGCATCAGGTTGACGACCCTGATAGTTCACTTGCTCTTTGTGTGTTGTTTCTGAAACCACCAAACCCATGTTGTTGAAATTCCAATAAATCAAGCAATCTACATGTATAGCAATGGTTCTATTGCAAGAAATTGCCTTCAACTCTGCCATACTGATACGTCTCAAACTTATTGATATTTTTTTATTGTTTCATGCTATTATTGTTGGAAATATGCCCTAGAGGCAATAATAAATTGGTTATTATTATATTTCCTTGTTCATGATAATCGTTTATTATCCATGCTATAATTGTATTGATTGGAAACTCAAATACATGTGTGGGTACATAGACAACACTGTGTCCCTAGTAAGCCTCTAGTTGACTAGCTTGTTGATCAAAGATGGTTAAGGTTTCCTAGCCATGGACATGAGATGTCATTTGATAACGGGATCACATCATTAGGAGAATGATGTGATGGACAAGACCCAAACTGTAAACGTAGCATTTGATCGTGTCAGTTTATTGCTATTGTTTTCTGCATGTCAAGTATCTGTTCCTTTGACCATGAGATCATGCAACTCACTGACACCGGAGGAATACCTTGTGTGTATCAAACGTCGCAACGTAACTGGGTGACTATAAAGGTGCTCTACAGGTATCTCCGAGGGTGTCTGTTGGGTTGGCATGGATCAAGACTGGGATTTGTTACTCCGTATGACGGAGAGGTATCTCAGGGCCCACTCGGTAATACAACATCACAATGAGCCTTGCAAGCAATGTGACTAAAGTGTTAGCCACGAGATCTTGTATTACGGAACGAGTAAAGAGACTTGCCGGTAACGAGATTGAACTAGGTATAGTGATACCGACGATCGAATCTCGGGCAAGTAACATACCGAAGAACAAAGGGAACAGCATACGGGATTAACTGAATCCTTGACATAGAGGTTCGACCGATAAAGATCTTCGTAGAATATGTAGGAGCCAATATGGGCATCCAGGTCCCGCTATTGGTTATTGGCCGTAGAGGTGTCTCGGTCATGTCTACATAGTTCTCGAACCCGCAGGGTCTACACACTTAACGTTTGGTGACGATTAGTATAATTGAGTTATTATGTTGGTGACCGAAAGTTGTTCGGAGTCCCGGATAAGATCCCGGACATAACGAGGATCTCCGGAATAGTCCGGAGGTAAAGATTGATATATGTGATAATAGTGTTTTGATCTCTGGAAGGGTTCCGGAGTTCACCGGAATGGGTTCCGGATGTTTACCGAAGTGTTCGGGTGCAGCAACACTTTATATGAGCCAAAGGGATAAAGCCCACAAGGTATTGGAAAGTGCAAAAGTAGTTTTGCTGCCGCGTAAGCGGTACTACCGCTTGGTGAAGCGGTACTACCGCCCGAGCGGTACTACCGCTTGTGTGAAGCGGTACTACCGCCCAAGCGGTACTACCGCTTGTGTGAAGCGGTACTACCGCTTGTGCGCGGCTGTGCACGGTTCGGCAGGGATCCGAGTTGGACTCTTTCCCTGCGGGCCAAACCGACCTTGTGCGGGCAAAACCGACCCGGAGGAGGCTTTTACTCCAAGTTTAGACCCCAAGGCTCAACATATAAATAGAGGGGCAGGGCTAGCACACGGGACACATCAGGATTTCCCAAGCCGTGTGCCGGCAACCCTAGCCCTCTAGTTCCTCCGTCATAATCTCCGTAGTGCTTGGCGAAGCCCTGCAGAGATTGTTCCTCACCACCATCACCACGCCGTCGTGCTGCTGGAACTCAACCACTACTTCACCATCGCTCGCTGGATCGAGGAGGTGAAGGCGTCATCAAGCCGTACGTGTGTTGAACGCGGAGGTGCCGTCCGTTCGGCACTAGATCGGAAGGATCGTGATTGGATCGCGGGACGCTCGGCGATTTGGATCGCGAAGACGTTCGACTACATCAACCGCGTTTATTAACGCTTCCGCTTAGCGATCTACAAGGGTATGTAGATTCACTCTCCCTCTCGTAGATGCTCATCACCATGGATAGATCTTATGTGTGCGTAGGAAAATTTTTGTTTCCCATGCAACGTTCCCCAACAGTGGCATCATGAGCCAGGTCTATGCGTAGATGAGATCTCGAGTAGAACACAAACGAGTTGTGGGCGTGGATGTATACATATTGCTTGCCGTTACTAGTTGATGCTTGATTCCGCGGTATTGTGAGATGAAGCGGCCTGGACCGACATTACGCGTACGCTTACGCGAGACTGGTTTCACCGCTGCGTGCACTTGTTGCATAAAGGTGACTGGCAGGTGTCTGTCTCTCTCACTTTAGTTGAATCGGTTCAATGAAAAGGGTTCTTTTAGAAGATCAAAAAGCAATCACTACACCACGTTGTGGTTTTGCGTAGGTAAGAACGGTTCTTGCAAACCCGTAGCAGCCACGTAAAATTTGCAACAACAATTAGAGGACGTCTAACTTGTTTTTGCAGGGTATGTTGTGATGTGATATGGCCAATTACATGATGAGATATATGTGATGTATGAGATGATCATGTGTTGTATAGAATATCACGACTTGCATGTCGATGAGTACGGCAACTGGCAGGAGCCATAGAGTTGTCTTTAATTATTGTATGACCTGCGTGTCAATCATTAAGCGCTATGTAATGCTTTACTTTATCGCTAAACGTTAGCAATAGTCGTGGAAGCAACAGTCGGCGCGACAACCTTATGGCGACACGTTGATGGAGATCAAGATGATGGAGATCATGGTGTCATGCCGGTGACGATGGAGATCATGCCGGTGCTTTGGAGATGGAGATCAAAAGCACAAGTTCATGGCCATATCATGTCACTTATGATTTGCATGTGATGTTAATCCTTTTATGCATCTTATTTTGCTTAGGACGACGGTAGCATTATAAGGTGATCCCTCACTTAAATTTCAAGATAAATTGTGTTCTCCCCAAGTGTGCACCGTTGCGAAAGTTCGTCGTTTCGAGACACGCCGTGATGATCGGGTGTGATAGACTCTACGTTCGCATACAACGGGTGCAAGCCATGTTGCACGTGCGGAACACTCGGGTTAAACTTGACGAGCCTAGCATGTACAGACATGGCCTCGGAACACAAGAGACCGAAAGGTCGAACATGAGTCATATAGTAGATATGATCAACATGAAGATGTTCACCATTGAAACCACCTCAACTCACGTGATGATCGGACTTGAGTTGGTGGATTTGGATCATGTTACACTCGAATGACCGGAGGGATGTCAATTTGAGTGGGAGTTTTTTAAATATGATTAACTAAACTCATTATCTAAGAACAATAGTCTAAGTTGTCTTTGCAGTATTTATGTTGTAGATCATGGCTCGCGCAGTAGCACCCCTGAATTTTAATGCGTTCCTAGAGAAAGCTAAGTTGAAAGATGATGGAAGTAACTTTGTGGACTGGGCCCGTAATCTAAGGATTATCCTTACGGCTTCCCAGAAGGCTTATGTCCTTGATGCACCGCTTGGTGATCCACCCGCTCCAGTTGAGTCTCTAGCGTTGTGAACGCCTGGCAGGCTCGTTCTGATGATTACTCAATAGTTCAATGTGCAATGTTGTATGGCTTAGAACCGGGACTTCAAAGACGTTTTGAACGTCATGGAGCATATGAGATGTTCCAGGAGTTGAAGTTTATCTTTCAGAAGAATGCCCGGATCGAGAGATATGAGATCTCCGATAAGTTCTATGCTTGCAAGATGGAGGAGAACGGGTCTATCAGTGATCACGTGCTCAGAATGTCTGGGTACTCCACCCGTCTGGCTGAGTTAGGGATGCCCCTTCCGCCAGAGGCTATCACTGACAGAGTTCTTCAATCATTGCCACCTAGCTACAAGAGCTTCGTGTTGAACTATAACATGCACGGGATGAACAAGTCAGTCGCCGAGCTGTTTGCGATGCTGAAAGCCGCTGAGTCTGAAATTCAGAAGGAGCATCAAGTGTTGATGGTCAATAAAACCACTAGTTTCAAGAAAAATGGCAAGGGTAAGAAGGGTAACTCCAAGCAGAGTGGCAAAGCAGTTGCTCCTCTCGTGAAGAAACCCAAGGCTGGACCCAAACCAGAAACTGTGTGTTTTCATTGCAAGGGAACTGGACACTGGAAGCGGAATTCCCCCAAGTATTTGGCTGACAAGAAGGCGGCCAACAACAAACAAGGTATATATGATATACATGTTATTGATGTGTACCTTACCAACTCTCGTTGTAGTGCCTGGGTATTTGATACCGGTGCGGTTGCTCATATTTGCAACTCAAAACAGGAACTGCGGAATAGACGGAGGCTGGCAAAGGACGAAGTGACGATGCGCGTGGGAAATGGTTCCAAGGTTGATGTGATCGCCGTTGGCACGCTCGCTCTTCGATTACCGTCGGGATTAGTGATGAACCTAAATAAGTGTTATTTGGTGCCTGCGTTAAGCATGAACATTATATCTGGATCTTGTTTATTGCGAGACGGTTACTCATTTAAATCAGAGAATAATGGTTGTTCTATTTATATGAGTAATATCTTTTATGGTCATGCACCCAATGTGAGGGGTTTATTCTTGTTGAATCTCGATAATAATGATACACATGTTCATAACATTGATGCCAAAAGATATAGAATTGATAATGATAATACCACTTTCTTGTGGCACTGCCGTTTAGGTCATATTGGCGTAAAACGCATGAAGAAGCTCCATGCTGATGGACTTTTGGAGTCACTTGATTTTGAATCACTTGACACATGTGAGCCATGCCTCATGGGCAAGATGACTAAAACGCCGTTTTCTGGAACAATGGAACGGGCAAGTGACTTATTGGAAATCATACATACTGATGTGTGCGGTCCGATGAGTATTGAAGCGCGCAGTGGTTATCGTTACTTTCTCACCTTCACTGATGACTTAAGTAGATATGGGTATATTTACTTAATGAAACACAAGTCTGAAACATTTGAAAAGTTCAAACAATTTCAGAGTGAAGTTGAGAATCATCGTAACAAGAAGATTAAATTCCTACGATCTGATCGAGGAGGAGAATATCTGAGTTATGAGTTTGGCAGTCACTTAAGACAGTGTGGAATTGTTTCACAATTGACACCGCCTGGAACACCACAGCGTAATGGTGTGTCCGAACGTCGTAATCGAACTTTATTGGATATGGTGCGATCTATGATGTCTCTTGCCGATTTGCCACTATCGTTTTGGGGTTATGCATTAGAGACAGCTGCATTCACTTTAAATAGGGCACCATCGAAATCCGTTGAGACGACGCCATATGAACTTTGGTTTGGCAAGAAGCCAAAGCTGTCGTTTCTTAAAGTTTGGGGATGTGATGCTTATGTCAAAAAGCTTCAGCCTGAAAAGCTGGAACCCAAAGCGGAGAAATGCGTCTTCATAGGATACCCAAAAGAGACAGTTGGGTATACCTTCTACCTCAGATCCGAAGGCAAAGTGTTTGTCGCTAAAAACGGAACATTTCTTGAGAAAGAGTTTCTCTCGAAAGAATTGAGTGGGAGGAAGATAGAACTTGATGAGGTTATTGAACCTTTACTTCAACCTAAGAGTAGCGCAACGCAGAAAGTTGTTTCTGTCGAGCCTACATTAGCTGAAGAGGAAGTTAATGATGATGATCATGAAGCTTTGGATCAAGTTGCTATCGAACCTCGTAGGTCGACAAGGACGCGTACTGCTCCTGAGTGGTACGGCAACCCTGTCTTAGAGGCCATGTTGTTAAACAACGATGAACCTACGAGCTATGGAGAAGCGATGATGGGCCCGGATTCCGAGAAGTGGTTAGAGGCCATGAAATCCGAGATGGGATCCATGTATGAAAACAAAGTATGGACTTTGGAAGTATTACCTGAAGGGCGTAAGGCCATTCAGAACAAATGGATCTTTAAGAGGAAGACGGACGCGGACGGTAATGTCACCGTCTATAAAGCTCGACTTGTGGCAAAGGGTTTTTCACAAGTTCAAGGAGTTGACTACGATGAGACCTTCTCACCCGTAGCGATGCTTAAGTCCGTCAGAATCATGTTAGCAATAGCTGCCTTTTTCGATTATGAAATTTGGCAGATGGATGTCAAAACAGCGTTCCTTAACGGTTACCTTAAGGAAGAGTTGTATATGATGCAACCAGAAGGCTTTGTCGATCCAGAGAATGCTGACAAAGTTTGCAAACTCCAGCGATCCGTTTATGGACTGGTGCAAGCATCTCGGAGTTGGAATCTTCGTTTTGATGATGTGATCAAAGCGTTCGAGTTTATACAAGTTTACGGAGAAGCTTGTATTTACAAGAAAGTGAGTGGGAGCTCTATAGCGTTTCTAATATTATATGTGGATGACATATTGCTGATTGGAAACAATATAGAAATGCTGGAAAGCGTAAAGGAATATTTGAACAAGAGTTTTTCAATGAAGGACCTAGGAGAAGCTGCTTTCATATTAGGCATCAAGATCTATAGAGATAGATCGAGACGCTTAATAGGACTTTCACAAAGCACATACCTTGACAAAGTTTTGAAGAAGTTCAAAATGGATCAGTCCAAGAAGGGGTTCTTGCCTGTTTTGCAAGGTGTGAAGTTGAGTAAGACTCAATGCCCAGTGACTGCAGAAGATAGAGAAAAGATGAGTGTCATCCCCTATGCTTCGGCCATAGGCTCTATCATGTATGCAATGCTGTGCACAAGACCCGATGTCAGCCTTGCCATAAGTATGGTCGGAAGGTTTCAAAGTGATCCAGGAATGGAACACTGGACGGCGGTCAAGAATATCCTGAAGTACCTGAAAAGGACTAAGGACATGTTTCTCGTTTATGGAGGTGATCAAGAGCTCGTCGTAAAGAGTTACGTCGATGCAAGCTTTGACACTGATCCGGATGACTCTAAGTCGCAAACCGGATACGTATTTATTCTTAATGGGGGTGCGGTTAGCTGGTGCAGTTCCAAGCAAAGCGTGGTAGCAGATTCTACATGCGAAGCGGAGTACATCGCTGCCTCGGAGGCGGCGAAGGAAGGTGTCTGGATGAAGGAGTTCATGACAGATCTTGGAGTAGTGCCTAGTGCGCTTAACCCAATGACTCTGTTTTGTGATAATACTGGTGCCATTGCTCTAGCCAAGGAACCAAGATTTCACAAGAGGACCAGACACATAAAGCGACGTTTCAATTCCATCCGCGATTACATCAAGGAGGACGACATAAATATTTGCAAAGTACACACGGATCTAAATGTTGCAGATCCGTTGACTAAACCTCTTCCAAGGGCTAAACATGAACAACACCAGAACTGCATGGGTGTTCGATTCATTACAATGTAAATCACATAGTGATGTGAACTAGATTATTGACTCTAGTGCAAGTGGGAGACTGTTGGAAATATGCCCTAGAGGCAATAATAAATTGGTTATTATTATATTTCCTTGTTCATGATAATCGTTTATTATCCATGCTATAATTGTATTGATTGGAAACTCAAATACATGTGTGGGTACATAGACAACACTGTGTCCCTAGTAAGCCTCTAGTTGACTAGCTTGTTGATCAAAGATGGTTAAGGTTTCCTAGCCATGGACATGAGATGTCATTTGATAACGGGATCACATCATTAGGAGAATGATGTGATGGACAAGACCCAAACTGTAAACGTAGCATTTGATCGTGTCAGTTTATTGCTATTGTTTTCTGCATGTCAAGTATCTGTTCCTTTGACCATGAGATCATGCAACTCACTGACACCGGAGGAATACCTTGTGTGTATCAAACGTCGCAACGTAACTGGGTGACTATAAAGGTGCTCTACAGGTATCTCCGAGGGTGTCTGTTGGGTTGGCATGGATCAAGACTGGGATTTGTTACTCCGTATGACGGAGAGGTATCTCAGGGCCCACTCGGTAATACAACATCACAATGAGCCTTGCAAGCAATGTGACTAAAGTGTTAGCCACGAGATCTTGTATTACGGAACGAGTAAAGAGACTTGCCGGTAACGAGATTGAACTAGGTATAGTGATACCGACGATCGAATCTCGGGCAAGTAACATACCGAAGAACAAAGGGAACAGCATACGGGATTAACTGAATCCTTGACATAGAGGTTCGACCGATAAAGATCTTCGTAGAATATGTAGGAGCCAATATGGGCATCCAGGTCCCGCTATTGGTTATTGGCCGTAGAGGTGTCTCGGTCATGTCTACATAGTTCTCGAACCCGCAGGGTCTACACACTTAACGTTTGGTGACGATTAGTATAATTGAGTTATTATGTTGGTGACCGAAAGTTGTTCGGAGTCCCGGATAAGATCCCGGACATAACGAGGATCTCCGGAATAGTCCGGAGGTAAAGATTGATATATGTGATAATAGTGTTTTGATCTCTGGAAGGGTTCCGGAGTTCACCGGAATGGGTTCCGGATGTTTACCGAAGTGTTCGGGTGCAGCAACACTTTATATGAGCCAAAGGGATAAAGCCCACAAGGTATTGGAAAGTGCAAAAGTAGTTTTGCTGCCGCGTAAGCGGTACTACCGCTTGGTGAAGCGGTACTACCGCCCGAGCGGTACTACCGCTTGTGTGAAGCGGTACTACCGCCCAAGCGGTACTACCGCTTGTGTGAAGCGGTACTACCGCTTGTGCGCGGCTGTGCACGGTTCGGCAGGGATCCGAGTTGGACTCTTTCCCTGCGGGCCAAACCGACCTTGTGCGGGCAAAACCGACCCGGAGGAGGCTTTTACTCCAAGTTTAGACCCCAAGGCTCAACATATAAATAGAGGGGCAGGGCTAGCACACGGGACACATCAGGATTTCCCAAGCCGTGTGCCGGCAACCCTAGCCCTCTAGTTCCTCCGTCATAATCTCCGTAGTGCTTGGCGAAGCCCTGCAGAGATTGTTCCTCACCACCATCACCACGCCGTCGTGCTGCTGGAACTCAACCACTACTTCACCATCGCTCGCTGGATCGAGGAGGTGAAGGCGTCATCAAGCCGTACGTGTGTTGAACGCGGAGGTGCCGTCCGTTCGGCACTAGATCGGAAGGATCGTGATTGGATCGCGGGACGCTCGGCGATTTGGATCGCGAAGACGTTCGACTACATCAACCGCGTTTATTAACGCTTCCGCTTAGCGATCTACAAGGGTATGTAGATTCACTCTCCCTCTCGTAGATGCTCATCACCATGGATAGATCTTATGTGTGCGTAGGAAAATTTTTGTTTCCCATGCAACGTTCCCCAACAATTATCACATCACTTTTATACACTTTTTATGGCAATTCATATTGTTTTTTCTGGACTAACCTATTAATTCAATGCCCAAAGCCAGTTGTTGTTTTCTGCATGTTTTTTTACTTTTCAGAAACTTATTATTTCATTACCTCCAAACGTCACGGGGATTTTTGGCGATTTTTTTCGGAGGACGAAGGTTCCGGAAAAGCACCGGACCCAGAGGGTGTCGTCCTAACGCGTGAAGGCCTTGGGCACCACATTAGCCCCCCCCTAGGCTTTATAAATTGCAAATGTTCTGAAACGCTTCGTACTAATTTTACCCTAATTTTTCCGCCGCCGCAAGTTCTTGTTCTGCGGAGATCCAATCTGGAGGCATGTTCCAGTGTTCTATCGGTGGGGGAATCGGTCTCCAGAGCCATCTTCATCAACCTTGCTGCCACCATGACCATGAGTGAGTAGTTTCCTAAAACTATGGGTCCATAGTTGTAGCTAGATGGCATCCTCTCTCCCTTGTGCTTCAATACAAAGTTCCATGAGCTGACTCACATGATCGGGATCAATTTGATGTAATTGGTGTTGTGTTTGTTGGGATATAACAAACTATCACTTTATGGTCAGATGTATTCATGAATCTCCTTAAATCTTGTATGGTTTCTTTGTTTAATAGTCATATATGCTTTTTGATTTATGTGTTGTTCTTTGGCCAAGTTTGATGCTTAAATCTTCAGAGGAAGTTGTGTATGATAGTGGGTTCAATCTTGCGTTGTTCTATCCCAATAACAGAAAGGGACAAGATATGCATTGTATTGTATTGTATTGTATTGTATTGTTGGTACTAAGGATAAAATGATGGTTTCTCTATCACGCATGAATGATAGTTTTATTGTCTACATTATGTCATCATTCTTATTGCAATGCTCTGTTTGTTATGAACTTAATATCTCGAGATGCATGCTGGATAACGGTCTTTGGGTGGAGTATTAGTTGTAGATGCAGTTGGATAACAGTCTACATATCACGGATGTAATGCCTATGTTGAATTATGTCATTAATGATCATACTCATAAATATTGCAATTTAATCGCTGGCCAACTGTAATTTGTTCATCACAACACATCTATCTTCTAAGGGAGATGCCTCTAGTGAAACTATGGTCCCCAGTCCATATTTTTTACATTGTTTACACCGTTTATTTACACGCTTTTCATTACGTTTCTTTGTTACCCCGTTTTGTTATTTATCATATCATTACCTATATCAACCATATTATACAAGTAACATTGTAACTAACAAGACATGAAGACTGACACCTTCCTGGATCATTGGGAGATAAGACTGTTTTGTGTTTTGTGTGCAGGTACCCCATCATTAGGTGTCATAGAGTAGTTCCGACTGGTTTGATAGACCTTGGTTCTCAATCGAGGAAAATACTTGTCGTTAGGCTACATGACCCCTTTGATGAGTCCCTTTAGTGATCCGGTAAAGGAGCAGAAAGGATTCTCGCCTTTTCCCCCAGAGGTGACCCTGAGTATCGAACCCACAAGAGGAAGTGCACCTTTAAGATAAAGGTTTCTAACAAGATTTGCAACAGAATTAAATTCCAGTTCTTGGACCGGATAAAATCAAGTTGCACAGTTGAACACTTATAAATGGAAATAGGCATGGGTATGAGGACTTATTCTTACAATCATATATCTGCGAAGGAGATCAACATCAGGACAACGCCTTGAAGTGGGGGATGTGTCCAAATTACGTCTTGACCGGCACGCGTCCTGCATCAAGAGTCAGTTGTCGCACGCATGGTGATACGTCCATTTTGCATCATGTTTTGCTATTGTTATTTATTATGTTTTGGGTCATTATTTCATTTTATGATGCAATCCTAATGCCTTTTCTCTCTTATTTTGCAAGTTTCACATGAAGAGGGAGATTACCGGCAGCTGGAATTCTGGACGCGAAGAGGCTACATACTCCGCAACTCCAAATGACCTAAAAATTTATGGAGAATTATTTTGGAATATATAAAAAATATTGGCGGAAGGAATACCAGGAGGGGACCCACCAGGGAGCGACAATGTGACGCCCCCGACTTAATCGTGCACTAATCATACATGCAAATGCACACGATTAAGCCTAAGGACTCACGGGAAGATATCACAACACAACTCTAAACACAAATAAAATAATACAAGCTTTATATTACAAGCCAGGGGCCTCGAGGGCTCGAATACAAAAGCTCGCATACAAGCGTTAGCGGAAACAACAACAGTATCTGAGTACAGACACAAAGTTAAACAAAGATGCCTTAAGAAGGCGAAAAACAAACAACGACTCCGATCGAAAAGGCGCAGGCGTCCTGCCTGGGAGCCTCCTAAACTACTCCTGGTCGTCGGTCTCCACGTAGAAGTAAGCTCCACCGGAGTAGCAGTAGTCGTCGGCAGAAACATCTGGCTCCGGGGCTCCGCCATCTGCTCGCAGCAATCGGGTAGAGGGGAAAAAGGGGAAGCAAAGCAACCGTGAGTACTCATCCAAAGTACTCGCAAGACTTACATCAGAACTATTCTACCTATGCATTGGTATCAAGGAAGGGCTGTAGCAGTGGACTGGACTGCAGAAATGCCAGAATAGGGGAAAAGGCCTAGCCTATCAAAGACTAGCATCTTTAGCGGTCTTGCTGCATAAGAAGAGTGCAGACTAGTACATGATTATAGTAGCAAGCATGTTGTAGCAAAGCCTAGGGATCCTTCCTCGGCTCCTCGCGAGAAAGCGATCCCGGAGCTTCCAATTAATTAAAAGTATCCAGTTCAAGTACGTAGTAGTAGATCGGGATACAACACTGAGCATCCTGTTACCGTGGACACGGCTATTCGAATAGATAATCTTCCCTGCAGGGGTGCACTACTGTTACCCAACACGCTCGATTAACTCTGGCCAGACACACTTTCCTGGGTCATGCCCGGCCTCGGCTGATCGACACATCGCAACCCTACCTAGAGCTCAGCAGAGAGGTCCCCGCCGGTCTACATCCTAAGTGCTCAAGGGTCCTGGGCCCATCGCCCTTTGCACTCCGGGTCATTGCAAGCAGGGTGAATACCAGCACCATCCCTCTCCTGGATGGCACGATCCGACCGTGCCACAATGCCAAACTGGACATCTGACAGAGCTTTCGACTGATACATACGGCGCCGAGGGCCCCATTAAACCATTATCCCGCGTGGTGGTAGTGCGTATAGGCCAGTGGCCAACTCAGATCAATACCCAAATCCATTAGTGCATTATTAAATTAAGTGACGGCTGTCGGGACAAGTCCGGAGCTACCAACACAACCTGGGTGGTACCGCTAAACAGCCAGCCGCCACAGTAACTCTCGCGGGTGCTCTCCGGGCCCGCCCGACTTTCATATTTATCTCTCGCAGGTACCCCTCCAGGTCGACCCGTCTTTATCCAGTATCTGTAGTAAAATCCAGGTAACTGTGTGTTCATAACATCCAGAAGGAATCCGAGGAATCACCCTCATTGGATTCCCACTCGACGTATCCGTCAAGGTGAACCCAGAGGAATCACCCTCGATGGACTCACACTTGAGGGGTTGCACGACAGAAGCTTCATCGGAGGTGGTGAAAGAGGAATCACCCTCGGTAACCCACAACCGGCTAGCTATACTACAGAGGCAACATCAGGAGTGAGATAAGAGGTATCACGCTCGACACTCGACGTTAGCTCTGTAGAGTCGAGCAACTTAGGGAGGTGCGTGGTGATGTGCTGGTCTCAACCCGTCGATCACATCGATCAGGGCACTGGTATCTAAGCGGGGCAACTAGGACAATGAAGAGGGGCCACAGATGGATTTCCATCCAACCTATACTAAGCATTTAGGATAGCAGGTAAAGTATCGATAGCAGTTTACAAAATCAGGCTATGCATCAGAATAGGATCAATCAAAAGCAGTAGCAAATTCTAATGCAAGCAGGAGGGAGAAAGAATAGATGATATAGGCATGCTCAAGGGGGTTTGCTTGCCTGGTTGCTCTGCGGCAAAAGAGGGGTCGTCGACGGAGTAGCAGTCCTCGGGGGCAACGTCGGTCTCGGGGTCTATCGAAGAGAAGAGGGGGAAGAAACAATAAATATAAAGCAAACAAATGCAATCAATATGCACGACATGCCTAAACGATATGCAGAGGTGATATAATGCATCTCTACATATTTTAGATGTTTTAGGAATTAATTTGGAATTATCTACCGAAGGGCATGCACTATTCATCTACCGGAAACGGGCAAAAAGTTCCATGATCACCTACTTAAAGGTTCTAACATGAGTGCAGATGGCATATTTGGATTTGTTGGATTTTTCTGATCATTTTTCATATATAAATTATTTTCATCAGAGTTACGGTTTATTTTATATGATTTTTCAAAGTTTTAATCATTTTCTGGAATTTCTGGAATTTAATTTAAATTCGAAAATAATTGACTAAAATGCTAGGCACACCCAGAAGTGTACCCAGCCAGTGGCTGAGAGTGACTGACAGGTGGGGCCAGTCAACTGCCCAGTCAGCAGTTGACTGGTCCACGATTGACTGGTCAAAGGTCCAGTGGGACCCAGCTGTCATAGACAGATATTTTAATCAGCGTTTAATTAATCCTAATCAGTCTAATTGATCCAGACGGGCCCAGCGTCAGTGTCACTGTTAACAGTAAGCTAATTAGCAGTTAATCTAATCGCTATAGTAAACGGGCCCACTGTCATCGTCTATTAGAGCAGGGTTAGCTGGCTAATGGCTGGGCCCCACCGGTCAAACGCTCACCGGCGTTTAAAACGCGGTGGCGCGCCGGCGGCGGCCACAGCAACGACGGCGAGGCTCGGAAAACGCCATCCGGCGATCATTCAACGCACAGAAGAGTGCTACGGGGAGCTGGAGATGTGCCGCATCCAGTGGCGTTGGCGGCTGGTCGTGGGAAGGCCCGAGCTCGCCGGAGGCGAGCTCGCGGCGACGGCCGGAGCTACGGCTATGGTGGGCACGCAATAGCTCGAAACCGAGCTTGAAAAGGGGTGAGGACGAGGCGGAGCTCACAACAAGGACGAGGAGAGGCTCGGGGAGGCCGGGGAGGTGCCAGAGTAGCGGGTCGAGGCGGCGGAGCGGCGGTGGACGGAGCGGAGGAAGATGCCCGATCCGGCGATAGGGTCCTCTGCGGCTCGAGCTGGAGGGCGGAGACGACGTGGACGAGCGCGGGGAGGCTCCTGGGCAGCAGCGGGTGGCTCGAGGAGGCCTCGGTGCACGAGAACGACGGCGGTGTCGGTACCAAAACCGGCAGATCTCGGGTAGGGGGTCCGAACTATGGGTCAAGGAGTCGATGGTAACAGAGAGCGTAGAGACAGCGATTTACCCAGGTTCGGGCCCTCTCGAGGAGGTAAAACCCTACGTCCTGCTTGATTGTATTGATGTGATTGTATGAAGGTTACAGAGTTGATCTACCTCGAGATCAGATGGGCTAAACCCTAGATTATGAGTCTCTCTCCTACGGACTAAACCTCCTGGTTTATATAGACACCAGGGGGGCCCTAGGGTTACATATGGTCGGTTACCATCAGGGATAACATGCCGGTTACGCCATCTATTCCTTGGAGGAGACGCCAAGACTTCAGAGATTTCCTTCCGTCATACGGGGTCGTCCACAATCCAGCCTTCCATCGACGTGTAGAGAGCGGCCCACCAGTCCGGCCCATGAGAGATAGGCCGGCAGCCCGAGTACCCCCTAGTCCGGGACACCCTCAGTAGCCCCCGAACTAGTCTTCGAAGCCGAGGTAGATGCCGAACACCATCGGCTTTGTGGACCAGTTCACTTTCCTCCGTGACACCGGCAACAGGCCTGTATTACTCCGAGTTGTATTTTCAAGCATTATCCGGTCGTGTATGTGCCGAACTGTATCTTGGTAACGAAGTATAACAATAACTTATTCCCGAAGGCTAGCCGCTTCGGCGTGAACAGTGTTCTTATCTGACAACTTTTACCGAAGGGTCACACCTTGCCACGACCGCAAGTTGGTTTATGACAAACTTGATTCGCGGTTCGAGGTGGTTCTCATTGGCACGTTCCATCAATATGGAGATCGTGTCCTGTTTTCAAGGGATATAATCAATAATCCACCTCACCCCACGCGCGCATAATGGCACGGTTATACGGGGAAGCGGCGAGGACTGCGGCGCAGTAAAGAGACCGTGGGTTTTACAGCCCATAAAAGGGGCACAGTCCTTGTTTCGGTCGCACGCTCTCATTCCCCTCTTTCGCCATTGCCTTCCCCGATTCCTGAGCTCCAACACCCAGATCTGCTCTCCCTCCCAAGAACCTTTCCATCCACCCGCCTAATCCGGCAATGGCGGGTTCCGGGTCCAAGGGCAGGTGGGAGGCGTCCGTCGTCACCGAAAGCGCCATCATGGAGTTGAAGGGCGCGGGATATCTCTCCGCCAACGTAGCCCACCGCGCTCCAGAGGCCGGCCAGGCCGTCCCCACGCCGCGACCGGGCGAAAGGGTGGTGTTCGTCCCCCACTTCCTCCGAGGTTTAGGATTTCCCCTTCACCCCTTCGTCAGGGGTCTTATGTTCTTTTACGGGCTTGACTTCCACGATCTCGTGCCGAATTCCTTTCTACATATCTCGGCCTTCATCATCATCTGTGAAGCCTTTCTCCGGATCCGGCCACACTTCGGCCTATGGCTGAAGGTCTTCAACATCAAGACGAAGATTGTCGACGGCCAATAAGCGGACTGCGGGGGTGCTATGGTCAGCAAACTCCCCCGAGTGGAATGGCCAGAGGGCACCTTCATCGAGACCGTCAAGGTTTGGTAGAGGGAATGGTTCTACATCACCGAGCCGAGGGGCGCGGGTTGGGGGGCGATTTCGGCCTTCCGATCCGGACCCCCTACGAGTTTGGTCTCATGGACCAAGAAAGGCCTCAACTGGGGGGGGGGGGGGGTAAACAAGGAGGTGGAGCAGCTACAGCAGCGAATTGCCAAGATGATAGGGAAAGGCGTCGAGCTGCCCAACGTGGTCCAGATCATGCTCGGCCGTCGAATACTCCCATGCCAGGATAGAGGCTCCCCCATGTGGGCCTACAAGCCCGAAGACCCGGCCACCGTGCGCAACTTCTTCCGCACCACCCACACCCAGCTATGGAGAGCGCTGTTCAAGCCGCAGAAGGACTGGCCGGCCGAGGGAGAGGACATCGGACTTGACGCCGCAAACCCCCCACGGGAGGTATGACTAAGTTTGTTCGTGTATCCGAACTATTTCCCTTTAATAAGGTACTCAGCTTCTTGACTTCTCATCCACAGAAATGGCTGAAGAAGGCCCAGCGGATTGACAGTCCGGCGCCGCTGCCAGAGGGACCCAGGACGCCCCTCCTGACGGCCATGTTGGCCGTGGAGCCGTACGAGGTGCCGGAAAGGAAGGAGAAGAAGCAACAGGGGTAGGCCAGAGAGGGCCTCCGCTCCCGAATACCCCCGGGTGCTAGATCCAGGGACACCAATGCTCCCTCTGTGCAAGAGGTGGATAAGGAGCAAGGAGAGGACGGGGAGGCGGACGATTCCTCCCGAACAGGGAAGAGGGCGGCGTCCGAGGATGCCGAGGAGGAGCCCCCTCGACCCGTTCCCAAAAGCCCGTGCAAGGCCAAGGTAGCCTTGTCCGGCGATAGCTTGGCTTCTGCCGAGGACTCTGAGGCCTTAGAAGAGGTTCCTCAGAAAATTCCCAGGGCCAAACCGCATGCCCAAAGGTATGCGCTCTAGCGATTACCTGACCGTCTTTAGCCGAACTGGGTTGATACTGATCAAGTTTCCATGTGCAACTTTGCAGTCCGCTGCGCGATCTCCCCACCGACCGAGTCTCGGAGGGGGATTCTCCACCGGCGGCGCTAGCGGAGAGCGGCACTGGATCCCGCGCCTCGCCTTCCCCAATCGTGAAGGAAACCGAGGAGGTCCTGTCGAGGAGGACTCCTCCCATGCCACATACAGGGGAAGGAGGCGATACTATCATGGCCGAGGTGAATGCCTCGGTCGCCGAAGACCAGGAGGGGAGGGCCCCTCTGGTGAACGAAAGGGAGGAGCTCGGACAAACCGAGCTCTCTCCGAGGACCACTCCAGAGACATCAAGGCGTCCAGAGTCCGGTGCTCCGGACTTGGAGAAGGAAGGAGCCGGAGTGCCACCGCCACTCTCGCCTGCCCAAGAGCAGGCATCAACCAGGTGGCCGGACGAGATGGAGGATGCTGTAACCAGCTCCTCCATCGCCGAAGAGCACCGTGCACTTATGGGCGCGGTGTTACAGAGTATTCGGTCTGTGGATAACAGACTGAAGGAGGCTTTTAGTGGCCTTCTGACCGGCTTCAAGGTGAGCGAAGTAATGCTTTTTCCTTAGGAAAATTCATTTGTGCAAATATATAGCCTCATACATAGTAGCCCCCGAGACTCTGACCGGCTGAGCAAAGCCGGTCGGAGGATCAAAAATCGACATCTCGGATATTAACGGGTGCAGAATAATGCGCAGGCATCATCCTCGGCCGCAGCTGCCAACGCCGAAGAGTTGGCCGAGCTGAATCGGAAGCTAAAGAGCTCCGAGGACGATCTGAGCCTGGTGAACAAGAGGTTCGACGAGGCGCAAGGTAAGGCCGAGTTATGATAGTGAATATAGCCGTAGATTTGGAAGCAGTGTCCGATGTATCCTAACAGAGATAACCGATTGAACTGCAGCTGCCGCCGCGGAGGTCGAAAGCCTCAAGGCCGCACTGAGGACAGCTCAGGCGGACGCGGCGACGCAAAAGTCGGCAACCGAACAGGCAGCTGCCGAGCTGGCGGTGCTGAGAGCCATAAGTGAAAAGCACGAGGCCAGGTTGCTGGAAGTGCAGCAGGAGCTCGGGGATGCCGTCACAAGGTGTGAAGCCCTCGAGCAAAAGAATAAGGAGCAGGCCGCCGAGCTGACCTCATTGGCAGCGGTGGCTAAGGAAGCGCAGACAGAGGCGCGCGGTTATCAAGAAGAGCTCCGCCAAGTCAGGCTGATCGCGGACGGTAAGCCGTACTTGTTACAATGTGTCTTTGGAGGTAACAGGTTTGCGTTGCTCACGCGGGTATGGCATTCCGCAGGCGCCTTTGCGGACCTCCCGAAGAGTGCGGCGGATGCGGCGAGGTTCTTCGCCGGCCAGGAGGGTTGTGCCGAGCAGAGGCTTTTCTGGGCGCAATTTCAAGCGCCCGAACACCCTCCCCTTCTCAACAACCAGATGAAATAGCTAATGGAGCTGCATCGGATGGCGGAGCCGGTGATGAATGACCTCTGCGTCAAATTATGGCCGTCGGAGCCGCTGCCGAGCAGCTACTTCGGTCTGGTGCAGAGGCTGTTCGGCGCGCCTGCTCATGTCGATGCCTGGAAGCGCTCCACATGTATCGAGGGTGCTCGGATGGCCTTCGGCAAGACAATGGTACACTGGCCGAAGCTAAAACCCGTTGAGATAGCCACCGGACCTCCGTCGCCAGGGAAAGAGCATAGGCGTCCCGAGCAGTACTTTCCAGCCGTGATGGACGGTGCTCGGGCAGTAGATGCCCAATGCCGAAAAGATGCAATTTATGAGTAGATGTAGTTTCCTTGTAACCAAGGAGTTGAAACTTTTGCTTTATTGTAGTGCAAACGATCGGCTATGGATATAGTGCCAGATTAATTTTGACTCCTGTGCGGCTGATTTGAAACTGAAAGTTACCAGTCGTCGGCTTCAGCCCCCAGGCAGATACTGCATGGGGTGTTTTCTCGTAATACGTGAACCCTTAGCCGACGTCTCGGTGCCCGGGGGCGGTTGTATGTACGGAAAACCAGGCAATCAGACTATGTGGTTTTAGTGCTTTCACTTAGCCAGAGGAGCTTGACGGTGGGGGCCGGTGACGAGCCCCCGGTGTTTGTGATATTCGGACGAGCCGCGGTTGATACCATCATCACATGGTTTCTGTGACAGAGAACCCTTCGTATGACACGGACTAACCTCCAACGATTTTAGGCTAACGCCAGTCATCGGATCGCCGACCAGTTCTCGCTTATTGGGACAGTCAGTTTTCGGCTTTCTCCACTGAGGTACTTGACCAGGCGAGCTAGAAGTACAATCGCAGTGGTTCTCCCTTTACCCTCTTAGCCGAACAGTGTGGAACGTAAGAGGGTAAACACAGGAGCCGGGCAACCCAACTATTGACCAAAGACACAATTCGGAACTGATTCATATAATGCAATATCCGTGACACCGAGCACATGAAAAGAGAAGTGCCGGTATAAAGTTTTAAGGCAAGATCTATGGTCGAGCCCCCGGTCTATTTGCCGGTTTAAAATAAATGTATCGTGATAGTGTACTTCGGCGGAAAAAGGCGGAAAGGAATATGCAACGTGAATGACTGCACGAGTATACCATAATAAAGTGGTCTTTACTTCCTTTGAATGTGTGACGTCCAACCGTACAATCCGTATTGCCGAAGTAGCTTAAATAGATACTTTAAAGGAATGTATATATTGAGAGGAAAGGTTTACACAGGGCTTCCATGAGTGGTTTGACGTCCCTACTACGCCCTGCTGCACGTCTGCGCCTTTGCTCATCAAGAAGCTGTCGTGGAAGCGAAGCTGTCCGCCGTGTATTCGGCGGAAGAAGTAATCTTTGGCGGGCGAGCCCTTGAAAAAAGGTTTTGAGAAGTCGCCGTGGTATATCAGCTGGACGCTGATCGGGCCTAGATGGTGCCCATTGTTGATGTCGATTTGAAGACATTTGGTGGCCGTTGGTCGGTCGAACCGAGCTCTGGACCTTTTGTTTGCTGTGTCCCCACAACTGCCCATGGAATTTTGAGCGCGAAATTATGCACGCGAGGTACGTATTTCGCGACTAGGTGGGCCGTGCTGTGGGGCGTGTATCCCTATTTGGGTGGAGCATGGGAGCGCGCCGGGACCGAAGCTGCAGCTCGGGAGCGCTTGCATGTGTCCAGTGTCCTGACAGTGGACTAGGATTGCGATGCCTCTTCGGCAGCTTGGACTTCGGCGGCGAGAGCCGCAGTGTGTTCCTCTGTTCGGAGCGAGCGCTCGGTATTACCGTTAATGGTAATAACGCCCCTTGGTCCTGGCATCTTCAGCTTCAGGTACGCATAGTGCGGGACGGCGTTAAAGCGAGCGAAGGCGGTCCGTCCGAGGAGTGCATGATAACCACTGCGGGAAGGAACGATATCGAAGATCAAGTCCTCGGCGCGGAAGTTGTCGGGCGAGCCGAAGACTACTTCCAAAGTAACGCCAGGTATTACACCTTTAAAGGTGGTGTTGCTGGGTTTGATCCTTGACGGGTCAATCCCCATCTTCCTCACTGTATCTGCGTAAAGCAGGTTAAGACTGCTACCTCCGTCCATCAGGACTCTAGTGAGGTGAAATCCGTCCACGATGGGGTCGAGTACCAGAGCCGCCGTTCCTCCATGGCGTATACTGGTCGGATGATCTCGACGGTCGAAAGTGATCGGGCAAGCCGACCAAGGGTTGAACTTCGGGGCTACCGGCTCTAAGGCGTAAACATCCCGAAGCGCGCGTTTCCGCTCCTTCTTTGGTATATGCGTGACATAGATCACGTTCATGGTTTTGACCTCCGGAGGGAACTGTTTTTGGCCTCCATTGTTCGGCCCGCGAGGTTCGTCGTCGTCCTCACTGCGGGGGCCCTTGCCCTGTTCTTCGGCTGTGGCCTTGCCGGCCTGCTTGATGACCCAACAGTGACGGTTGGTGTGGTTAGCTGGCTTGTCGGGGGTGCCGTGAATCTGGCAGGGCCTATCCAATATTCTGTCCAGCGCAGACGGGCCATCGTGGTTCCCTTTAGAGGGTTTTCTCCGCTGTCCCGATTTCGAGCCGCTGAATCCGGCGTTCACCGCTGCGTCATCGGCTTCACCGCCGTTGTTTGAGTGTCGGCGCTTGTTGTTCCTATTGCGCCGGGGTTTGCCATTCCCGTCCCGGGTCTCTGAAGTACCGGGGTCTTCGGGGTGGTTGCTTCGACGAGCTAACCAGCTATCCTCACCCGCGCAAAAGCGGGTCATGAGAGAAGTAAGGGCCGACATTGTTCTTGGCTTGTCTTGGCCGAGCTGGCGAGCGAGCCACTCATCCCGGATACTGTGTTTGAATGCCGCAATTGCTTCGGCGTCCGGACAGTCGACGATCTGGTTCTTCTTGGTCAAGAACCGTTGCAAAATTGCCGGGCTGACTCTCCGGGCTGTTGGATAAAATGGCTCAGGTCATCGGCGTCCGGTGGTCGAATGTAGGTGCCCTTAAAGTTAGCTCGGAATGCATCTTCGAGTTCTTCCCAGCTCCCGATGGAGTTTTCGGGTAGGCTGTTCAGCCAATGCCTGGCCGGTCCCTTAAGTTTCAGTGGTAAGTACTTGATAGCATGGAGACCATCTCCTCGAGCCATATGAATGTGGAGAAGAAAATCCGCAATCCACACAGCTGGGTCAGTTGTCCCATCGTAGGATTCTATATTAACGGGTTTAAACCCCTCGGGGAACTGATGCTGCATCACCTCATCAGTAAAACACATTGGGTGTGCGGCGCCCCTGGCCCGGGCCGTGTCGCGCCGAAGATCAGTTGTCATCCGGGAACGGTGCTGATCCCGAGCCCTGTCGTTTCTATCGCGCCAGGCCTGGTATCCGTCCCATCCAGCGGGTGCGTATCATGTGGGTCCATAGATGGACCTCGATTGAATCGCTCGTGTGTTCAGGTCGTGGCGCAGATCGTATTGGTCATCCGGTTGAACCGGGTCTTTGCCTGCTCGGCGAGAAGGCACGAGTGGGTTTTCGGCTTCCCTGGCCGTCCTATCCCGTCCTCGAGGGGGCACGGGTGGAAGTTTGGCTTCTCCGTCCGCTCTATTTCGTCCTCGAGGGGGCGCGGGTGGGTATTCAGCTTCTCCAGCCGTTCTATCTCGTCCTCGAGGGGGCGCGGGTGGGAGCTCGGTTTCCACAGCCGGCCTATCTCGTCCTCGAGGGGGCCGGTCGGGCTGGTCTGCGTAAGTTCGTCTGGGAGGTACGGGCTCGAAGGCCTCATCCTCGAAGTCTGGAAGGAGGCACCACCGCAGATAACTCCTATATTGGCCCTGACGTTGATCGTCGAGGCCTTCTTCGGCGGCTAGGACCATCGTCCATCTATCGTTGAGTGTATCCTGCTCGGCCCTGAGCTGTTGTTGTTTCATCTTTAAGCTTCGGGCAGTGGCAATGAGTTGCCGTTTGAATGTTTCTTGTGCCAGGGGATCCTCTGGGACGATAAAGTCCTCGGGTCCAAGGCTATCTTCCTCTTCGGATGAGGGGAGGTAATTACTGTCCTCGGAATCATCGAGGTCCTCGGGGTCACCCTGGTCCTCATGCCCTTCAGGGGAGTCAGGTCGTTGCTCGGGCGTGTTGTCGCCGAGCTCCCCAAAATTATCCGGAGTCTCGTTAGCTCTGGTGTCGTTTGTGTCTGTGTGATTTTCCTTGCCCTTCCCTCGCCCTCTGGCTTGCCGTCGTCAGCGTCTGGGCGGGTCTTCGGTGGTGTCGTCGCCGCCTTTGTTGGTTGTGTCACCGTCCTTCACGGGGGTGTCAACCATGTAGACGTCATAAGTGGAGGTGGTGGTCCACTTTCCGGTATTTGTAGTGGCAAGGAAGGTGTCCGTGGAGGGCGGGACGTCCATGTCCTCGTCCATGTAGTCAGCCTCCTCGGAGGCGTAGTCCAGCATGTCGGTTAAATCTTCGACAGTGGCTACCAAGTGGGTGGTGGGTGGGACGCAAAATTCCCCGCGGCCGGCATCCTGTCCGACCTGCTCCTGGTCCGAGGACGGGCCGTCCGCGATATTTATCATCTAGATCCGGTCCAGCATCTCGCTTAAAATCGAGGGATCCACCGGATCTATGTTCGGACGGTCCCTGGAGTTGAGCTCCGGCGCGTCGTTAACGGGAGTGTGCTCGGCCAAGGGTGACCCCTGGTTCTCCGGCACCGGGGTTGGAGCCAAACTCAAGGCCAGGTCCGATCCGAGGCCCGTCCCGAGGGCTGGGGCGGGGAAGGGATCCGAAGTCAAGGCCTCGGGGTGGGTGGGTTCCTCGGTTGAGGCCGAGAATCCAGTAAAGATCAAACCGCCTCGAGCGTCGGCGACGAACTGAAGGCCGTCGAACCTGATTTCCTGCTCGGGGGCGAAGTTGCCAACCTGGTCGAGGTGACCGGTCGGATCAGCGTATAACACGATGCTGCCGAACGCGAAGAGCTGGCCAGGGACGAAGATGTCCCTGCTACGAACTCCGTCGCTGAAGAGAAGAGCTGTCCGAGGACGATGATATCCCCGCTGCAGATTCCATTGCTGAAGAACTGTCTGGGGATGGCGAGCCATTGATCCTTGGAGACCCACGACGGGACTCTCAATGAAAGCACCAATGTCGGTACCAAAACTGGCAGATCTCGGGTAGGGGGACCGAACTATGGGTCAAGGAGTCGATGGTAACAGAGAGCGTAGAGACAGCGATTTACCCAGGTTCGGGCCCTCTCGAGGAGGTAAAACCCTACGTCCTGCTTGATTGTATTGATGTGATTGTATGAAGGTTACAGAGTTGATCTACCTCGAGATCAGATGGGCTAAACCCTAGATTATGAGTCTCTCTCCTACGGACTAAACCTCCTGGTTTATATAGACACCAGGGGGGCCCTAGGGTTACATATGGTCGGTTACCATCAGGGATAACATGCCGGTTACGCCATCTATTCCTTGGAGGAGACGCCAAGACTTCAGAGATTTCCTTCCGTCATACGGGGTCGTCCACAATCCAGCCTTCCATCGACGTGTAGAGAGCGGCCCACCAGTCCGGCCCATGAGAGATAGGCCGGCAGCCCGAGTACCCCCTAGTCCGGGACACCCTCAGGCGGTGCGTCGGCGACCTCGCTCGGGTGAGGTGTGGGAGAAGGGGAACGGCGCGAGGGAGAGAGAGAGAGAGGAGTGAACAGGGGGGTCCAGGGGCTCGAGGAGGCTGGAGCTTATCCCCTCGGCTCACCTGCTCCGCCGCGGTGGCAGCAGGGGACGGCGTCGGCGCGCGCTCGGCCATGGCCGTGGCGACACGGCGCGGGAGCAGGTGGACGATGCGTACGGTGGGCTGGGCCACGTTGCTCTAGTGGGCCGGGGTGCACAGTAGGGTTTTCCTATTTTTCCTTTTCTATTTCTGTTTTTCTTTTACAGTTTCTGTTTTGCATTTACTTTTTGTATCAAATCAACTTTGTAAAATGTGCAACTTGTCTCAACACTTATGATGCAATATACCTCACTGTCACAAAAAGTTTGAGGGTCTTTTGAAATCATTTGGATTTTATTTAAATGGAAATGGATATAAATAAGCTGATTTGGTACTGTTTTTGGATGTTGGGGGCAAATTTGGAATTCAATAAATGTTGATTTTATTTTTATAATTGCCTTGGGATTATTTGAAATATTATGAACTATTTTGTTCTAAAATTTGATCAACTTTTATTTTGACTTGCATTTTGAATTTTTGGTTTAAAATGGAATTTGAAATGAGATATGAACAAATGATGATTTAACACTGCAAATAAAGATGACTTGGCATGAATAGAAGATGATCACTGTAGCATATTAAAAGGGGGTGTTACAGACAAGCTCAGGGGGCATGGCCTACCCCCTGGCAGCGCCCTGTGAGCTTGTGGGTCCCCTGGCAGGCCTTCGGGGCCCATCTTCTCCTATAAGATGCTATTTGCCCTAGAAAAAATCAGAAGAGGACTTTTGGCACGAAGCGCCGCCGTCTTGAGGCGGAACTTGGGAAGGAGCACTTTTGCCCTCTGATATGTCTCTGTCATATCTAGAATTTTTGATTGTTTCATGCCAATATCCTACAATTTCCACATACTTTTGGCAACATTTTATATGATTTCTTGGACTAACATATTGATCCAGTACCCAGTGCCAGTTCCTGTTTGTTGCATGTTTTTTGTTTCGCAGAAAATCCATAACAAAAGAAGTCCAACCGTGATAAAAATTTACGGAGATTTATTTTGGAATATATGTGATTTTTTGGAAAAAGAATCAACACGAGACGATGTCCGAGGAGACGACAAGCCTGGAGGGCGTGGGCCCCCCTGGGGGCGCCTATTGGGCTTGTGGCTCCCCTGTAGGTCGGTTGAGGGTGTCCTTCTGCCGCAAGGAAGCTAATACCCGGATAAAAATCCCCTCAAAATTTCAGCCCAATCGGAGTTACGGATCTCCGGGAATTTAAGAAACGGTTTTCGGCCAGAAAACAGGAGCACGAAACAGAAGAGAACAGAGAGAGAGATTCAATCTCGGAGGGGCTCCTCGCCTCCGGGAGCCATGGCGGCCATGGACCAGAGGGGAAACTCTCCTCCCATCTAGGGGGGAGGCCAAGGAAGAAGAAGGAGGGGGGCTCTCCCCCCTCTCCCCCGGTGGTGCCGGAACGCCGCCGGGGCAATCATCGTGACGACGATCTACACCAACAATTTCGCCGCCGTCAACACCAACTCTCTCCCCCTCTATGCAGCGGTGTAACACCTCTTCTCCCTGCTGTAATCTCTACTTAAACATGGTGCTTAATGCTATATATTATTAAACAATGATATGTGGCAATCCTATGATGTTTGAGTAGATTCGTTTTGTCCTATGGGTTGATTGATGATCGTGATTGGTTTGAGTTGTATGTTTTATTTTGGTGCTGTCCTATGGTGCCCTCCGTGTCGCGCAAGCGTGTGGGATTACCGCTGTAGGGTTTTCAATACGTTCATAATTCTCTTATAGTGGGCGGCTAGAGTGACAGAAGCTTACACCCGAGTAAGGGGGTTGTTGCGTATGGGAGTAAAGAGGACTTGTTACTTAATGCTATGGTTGGGTTTTACCTTAATGATCTTTGGTTGTTGCGGATGCTTGCTAGAGTTCCAATCATAAGTGCATATGATCCAAGTACGGAAAGCATGTTAGCTCATGCCTCTCCCTCATATAAAATTGCAATAATGATTACCGGTCTAGTTATCGATTGCCTAGTGACAAATCCTTTTCTTGTGTTACAAAAGCTTTCTACTAAACAACTAACTTTTATTATCTTGCAAATTACTCGTAGTTTTATTCTCGCTAAGTACTCCTTGTTTTATTCTTGCGAAGTAGTTCTAGCATTACACCTACAAAGTACTTCTAGTTTCATTCTTGTTCTATGTAAAGCGAACGTTAAGTGTGCGTAGAGTTGTATCAGTGGTTGATAGAACTTGAAGGGAATATTGATTCTACCTTTAGCTCCTCGTTGGGTTCGACACTCTTATTTATCGAGAAAGGCTACAACTGATCCCCTATACTTGTGGATTATCAAGACCTTTTTCTGGCGCCGTTGCCGGGGAGCAATAGCGTGGGGTTGATATTCTCGTGTGTGCTTGTTTGCTTTATCACTAAGTAGTTTTTATTTTCTGTTCTATGTTGTTTTATATCTTTAGTTATGGATATGGAACACGAAACACCAAAAAAATAGTTGTACTTGCTACTCATGGAGATGGGGAACCTCCTAAAACCCTCGATGCTGGTTATGTGGAAAACATTAAATACTACTTTGATAATCCTGATAAATCTCCATTCAACTTGATAATGGGAGATACTTTGGATCACCAGGAATACTTTAGGGATTATCACTTGTCTCAAAAGGGAAACACTTAGGGGATCAAATTAAAATGTTGCGTTGGTATGCTTGGAATATGTGCTTGAGGTGGGATTATACTTGTTGCTCTAGGATGGAGGCTCCACACCTCCCCTTTCAATGTGAATTTAATGATAATGAAACCTTGGCTTCTTATGCTAATGGTATATATGTTTACTATGATGTGGAACAAATAGAAGAATTTATTGCATTTAAGGGTGCTTATGAAATTGAATCTTTGTTTGAAAAGTATGAAGATTGTGATGATGCTATTTACAGATCTGAAAATTTTGCTATACTTAAATATTGCCATGAGAATTATGAGTATAATGCCTATATTGATGAATTTATTGAGAAAGTCTCTGCTGCCCAAGAAGAGACTAATATTTTGCAGGCTCCTATGGAAGAAGAAATTGATGACAATGTGAGCTCATTAGATGAAAAAGATGACGAGGAGAGCGAAGAACAAAAGGAGGAAGAGCGGATTAGCTACCCGTGCCCACCTTCTAATGAGAGTAACTCTTCAACTCATACATTGTTTAATTTCCCTTTGTGCTTACCGAAGGATGAATGCTATGATGATTGCTATGATCCCTTGGATTCATTTGAAATATCCCTTTTTGATGAAATTGATACTTGCTATGCTTGTGGCCATGATGCCAATATGAATGATGCTTATGGAGATGAACTTGCTATAGTTCCTTATGTTAAACATGAGATTGTTGCTATTGCACCCACACATGATAGTCCTATTATCTTTTTGAATTCTCCCAACTACACTATATCGGAGAAGTTTGCGCTTATTAAGGATTATATTGATGGGTTGCGTTTTACTATTACACATGATGATTTTGATGAATATAATATGCATGTGCTTGCTGCTCCTAATTGCAATTATTATGAGAGAGGAACTACATCCCCACCTATCTATGTTTCCAATGCGATAAAATTGCAAGAAACTGTTTATGCTATGTATTGGCCTTTACTTGATGTGCATGAATTGTTCTTTTATGACATGCTGATGCATAGGAAGAGAGTTAGACTTCGTGATTGCATGATATATGTTGCTTTGTGCTCACTACTAAATTACAAATCATTGTTAATTAAAATTGGCTTTGATATACCTTGGGATCCGGGTGGATCGATAGCATGAGCACTTTATGCCTAGCTTAATGGGTTTAAAGAAAGCGCTGCTTGGGAGACAACCCAGAAGTTTTAGAGAGTCATTTTATTCTGTTGTGTGCTTTTAAAAAGTTTAAAAAAAATATATAGAGGGGAACCTAATACTTTTTCAAAAAGAAAAGTGAAAGTGAGACAGATGAGCAATGTGGAAGTGGGGGCTAGCCTTGAATTTTGTTCATGCCCATGGAAACTTTATGAACCTTGATTACAGAAACTTTTCAACAAAAATAATCATCCCCTTGTACAAATCCATTGTATTATAAAATAATGTGCCAAGATTTACCTTTAGGATGTTTAAATTGCTTGTTTGGTGTGTGCTGTGAAAAAACAGAAACTTTTGCTGTTGTGTTTGAATTTCTATATTTTACTGGAACATGCAAAAATTCTGAAATTTTTACACAGTACTGCTATGCAAATTTTTTATTTTTTCCTAATTTTTCAGAATTTTTTGAGTTACAAAAGTATATGTTTCATTTGCATCTTTACAGACTTTCCTGTTTTCACAGATTGTTGTTATAGTTTCTTTATTTGCGTATGTTTGAAATCTTGTTGAGCCCCATTGACTTGGGAGCCGTAGAATTGTGATAGCATATAGTGGGTAATGTTTGATTAAAATTATACAATAATGTTACAGCAGGACATGATGGGATTTGATGTTATATGTACTAACCCCTCTAATAAAAAGTTCGGTTAAGTTTTGTGTGGATGAAGTGTTCGAAGATCGAGGAGGTGTCGATATGAGGAGAATAAGGAGAGGCAAGAGCTCAAGCTTGGGGATGCCCAAGTCACCCCAAGTAAATATTCAAGGAGACTCAAGCGTCTAAGCTTGGGGATGCCCCGGAAGGCATCCCATCTTTCTTCAACAATTATCGGTATGTCTCGGTTTTTGTTTCGCTCACATGATATGCGTAAATTCTTGGAGCGTCATGTGCTTTTTATTTTTATTTTAATAATGCACCATGCTGGTATGAGATAGTCCTTGGTTGATTTATAGAATGCTCTTTGCACTTCACTTATATCTTTTGAGTATGGCTTTATAGAATGTTTCATGTGCTTCACTTATATCATTTGAAGTTTGGATGCCTGTTTCTCTACATATAGAAAACCGTTATTTGTAGAATGCTCTTTTGCTTCACTTATATTTATTAGAGCATGGGCAAGTCTTTTGTAGAAAGAATTAAACTCTCATGATTCACTTATATCTATTTAGAGAGTCAACAGGAATTGGTCATTCACATGGTTAGTCATAAAATCCTACATAAAACTTGTAGATCACTGAATATGATAAGTTTGATTCCTTCCAATAGTTTTGCGATATTGAGATGGTAATATGTGGGAGGTACTAGTGAATGATTGTGGTTTAGTAAGAATATTGGTGTTAAGGTTTGTGATTCCCGAAGCATGCACGTATGGTCTGTCGTTATGCTAAGAAGTTGGAGCATGATTTATTATTGATTGTCTACCTTATGAGTGGCGGTCGGGGACGAGCAATGATCTTTTCCTACCAATCTACCCCCCTAGGGGCATGCGTAGTAGTACTTTGCTTTGAGGGCTAATAAACTTTCGCAATAAGTATGTGAGTTCTGACTAATGTGAGTCCATGGATTATACGTACTCTCAACTTTCCACAATTTGCTAGCCTCTTCGGTACCGTGCATTGCCCTTTCTCACCTCGAGAGTCGGTGCAAACTTTGCCAGTGCATCCAAACCCCGTGATATGATACGCTCTATCACACATAAGCCTCCTTATATCTTCCTCAAAACAGCCACCATACCTACCTATTATGGCATTTCCATAGCCATTCCGAGATATATTGCCATGCAACTTCCATCATCATCATATATATGACTTGAGCATTCGTTGTCATATTGCTTTGCATGATCGTAAGATAGCTAGCATGATATTTTCATGGCTTGTCCATTTTTTGATATCTTTGCTACGCTAGATCATTGCACATCCTGGTACACTGCCAGAGGCATTCATATAGTCATATTTGTTCTAGTATCGAGTTGTAATTTTGAGTTGTAAGTAAATAAAAGTATGATGATCATCATTATTAGAGCATTGTCCCAGTGAGGAAAGGATGATGGAGACCATGATTCCCCCACAAGTCGGGATGAGACTCCGGACGAAAAATAAATTAAAAAAAAAGAGGCAAAAAAAGAAGAAGAGAAAACAAAATAAAATGAGAGAAAAAGAGAGAATGGGCAATGTTACTATCCTTTTTCCACACTTGTGCTTCAGAGTAGCACCATGTTTTTCATATAGAGAGTCTCCTATGTTGTCACTTTCATATACTAGTGGGAAATTTTCATTATTGAACTTGGCTTGTATATTACGATGATGGGCTTCCTCAAATGCCCGAGGTCTTCATGAGCAAGCAAGTTGGATGCACACCCACTTAGTTTTTAGTTTGAGCTTTCATACACTTATAGCTCTTAGTGCATCCGTTGCATGGCAATCCCTACTCCTCGCATTGATATCGATTGATGGGCATCTCCATAGCCCGTTGATCCACCTAGTTGATGCGAGACTTTCTCCCTTTTTGACTTCTCCTTATTAAATCTCTACCATTATATTCTATTCCACCCATAGTGCTATATCCATGGCTTGCGCTCATGTATTGCGTGGGGGTTGAAAAAGCTGAAGGGCGTTAAAAAGTATGAACCAATTGCTCGGCTTGTCATCGGGGTAGTGCATGATAAATACATTATGTTAAGAAGATGGAGCATGACAGGATTATATGATTTTGTAGAGATAACTTTCTTTAGCATTTTTATTTTGAAAGGCATGATTGTTTGTTGGTATGCCTGAGTATTGATGTCTTTATATCAAATTATAGACTATTGCTTTGAATCACTCATATCTTAATATTCATGCCATGATTAGACTATATGATTAGCATGAATATTAAGATATGAGTGATTCAAAGCAATAGTCTATAATTATCATGCCAATCGGAGTCTTAATATTAAGATATGAGTCTATATGATTAGCATGAATATTAAGATATGAGTCTTAATATTCATGCTAATCATATAGTCTAATCACTTTGATGTGGAATGCTACCTAACATCAAAAATTATCTTTTTATAATTTACCTACTCGAGGACGAGCAGGAATTAAGCTTGGGGATGTTGATACGTCTCCGTCGTATCTATAATTTTTGATTGTTTCATGCCAATATCCTACAATTTCCACATACTTTTGGCAACATTTTATATGATTTCTTGGACTAACATATTGTTCCAGTGCCCAGTGCCAGTTCCTGTTTGTTGCATGTTTTTGTTTTGCAGAAAATCCATATCAAACGAAGTCCAAACACGATAAAAATTTACGGAGATTTGTTTTGGAATATATGTGATTTTTGCGAAAAAGAATCAACGCGAGACGATGCCCGAGGAGACGACAAGCCTGGAGGGCGCGGGCCCCCCCCCGGGCGCGCCTAGGGGGCTTGTGGCTCCCCTGTAGGTCGGTTGAGGGTGTACTTCTGCCGCAAGGAAGCTAATATATGGATAAAAATCCCCTCAAAATTTCATCCCAATCGGAGTTACGGATCTCCGGGAATTTAAGAAACGGTTTTCGGCCAGAAAACAGGAGCGCGAAACAGAAGAGAACAGAGAGAGAGATCCAATCTCGGAGGGGCTCCTCCCCTCCGAGAGCCATGGCGGCCATGGACCAGAGGGGAAACTCTCCTCCTATCTAGGGGGGAGGCCAAGGAAGAAGAAGAAGGAGGGGGGCTCTCCCCCCTCTCTCCCGGTGGCGCCGGAATGTCGCCGGGGCAATCATCGTGACGGCGATCTACACCAACAACTTCGCCGCCGTCAACACCAACTCTCTCCCCCTCTATGCAGTGGTGTAACACCTCTTCTCCCTGCTGTAATCTATACTTAAACATGGTTCTTAACACTATATATTATTATCCAATGATATGTGGCAATCCTATGATGTTTGAGTAGATTCGTTTTGTCCTATGGGTTGATTGATGATCGTGATTGGTTTGAGTTGTATTTTTTATTTTGGTGCTATCCTATGGTGCCCTCCGTGTCGCGCAAGTGTGTGGGATTACCATTGTAGGGTTTGCAATACGTTCATAATTCTCTTATAGTGGGCGGCTAGAGTGACATAAGCTTACACCCGAGTAAGGGGGTTGTTGCGTATGGGAGTAAAGAGGACTTGTTACTTAATGCTATGGTTGGGTTTTACCTTAATGATCTTTGGTAGTTGCGGATGCTTGCTAGAGTTCCAATCATAAGTGCATATGATCCAAGTACGGAAAGTATGTTAGCTCGTGCCTCTCCCTCATATAAAATTGCAATAATGATTACCGGTCTAGTTATCGATTGCCTAGGGACAAATCCTTTTCTTGTGTTACAAAAGCTTTGAACTAAACAACTAACTTTTATTATCTTGCAAATTACTCGTAGTTTTATTCTCGCTAAGTACTCCTAGTTTTATTCTTGCGAAGTAGTTCTAGCATTACACCTACAAAGTACTTCTAGTTTCATTCTTGTTCTAGGTAAAGCGAACGTTAAGTGTGCGTAGAGTTGTATCGGTGGTCGGTAGAACTTGAAGGGAATATTGATTCTACCTTTAGCTCCTTGTTGGATTCGACACTCTTATTTATCGAGAAAGGCTACAACTGATCCCCTAAACTTGTGGGTTATCACCCTCCGGCGGAGCGATTCCGCCGGGGATATATACATCCCTCCGGGAGGGGGAAATTGAAGCCATCGACATCACCAATGGTCCACTCATTGTGGGAGGACCAATCTTCATCAACATCTTCACCAGCACCATCTCATCTCAAACCCTAGTTCATCTCTTGTATTCAATCTTTGTCTCAAAACCTCAGATTGGTACATGTGGGTTCTTAGTAGTGTTGATTACATCTTGTAGTTGATGTTAGTTGGTTTATTTGGTGGAAGATTATATGTTCAGATCCTTAATGATATTCAATACCCCTCTGATATTGAACATGAACATGATTTGTGAGTAGTTATGTTTGTTCTTGAGGACATGGGAGAAGTCTTGTTATAAGTAATCATGTGAATTTGGTATTCGTTCGATATTTTGATGATATGTATGTTGTTGCTTCCTTTAGTGGTGTCATGTGAACGTTGACTACATGACACTTCACCATACTTGGGCCTAAGGGAAGGCATTGTGGAGTAATAAGTAGATGATGGGTTGCTAGAGTGACAGAAGCTTAAACCCTAGTTTATGCGTTATTTCCGTAAGGGGCTGATTTGGATCCACATGTTTCATGATATGGTTAGATCTATCTTAATTCTTATTTCGTAGTTGCGGATGCTTGCGAGAGGGGGTAATCATAAGAGGGTTGCTTGTTCAAGTAAGAACAACACCCTAGCACCGGTCCACCCACATATCAAATTATCAAAGTAGCGAACGCGAATCAAATGAACATGATGAAAGTGACTAGATGATAATTCCCATGTGTTCTCGAGAACGCTTTGCTTTATATAAGAGACCGTTCCGGCTTGTCCTTTGCTATAAAAAGGATTGGGCCATCTTGCTACACTTTGTTACTATTGTTACTTGCTACTTGTTACGAAATATCTGATTACAAAAACTATCTGTTATCGCTACTTTCAGTGCTTGCAGAAAACACCTTGCTGAAAACCCCTTATCATTTCCTTCTGCTCCTCGTTGGGTTCGACACCCTTACTTATCGAAAGGACTATGATTGATCCCCTATACTTGTGGGTCATCAAGACTCTTTTCTGGCGTCGTTGCCGGGGAGTGAAGCGCCTTTGGTAAGTGGAATTTGGTGAGGAAACAATTTTATTACGTGCTGAAATTTACTGTCACTTGTCACTATGGAAAGTATACCTTTGAGGGGCTTGTTCGGGGTATCTTCACCTCGACCGGAAGCAATAAGAGTTGCTCCTCAACCTACTGAACCTACTGAAAATATTTATTATGAGATTTCTTCGGGTATGTTAGAGAAACTGCTAGCTAATCTTTATGCAGGAGATGGAACGGTACATCCTGGTATGCAACTTGATATATATAGATGAAATTTGTGGATTGTTTAAGCTTGCAAGTTTATCCGAGGATGGATTTAAGAAGAAAGTATTCCCTTTATCTTTGGGGGAAAGGCATTGACATGGTACAGGCTATTGGATGATACTGGAACATGGGATTGGTATCGATTGAAGCTGGAATTCCAACAGAAATTTTATCCTATGCATTTGGTTCATCGTGATCGGAATTATATATATAATTTTTGGCCTCGTGAAGGAGAAAGTATCGCTCAAGCTTGGGGGAGGCTTAAGTATATGATGCACACATGCCCCAATCATGAGCTCTCAAGAGAAATAAATATACAAAACTTTTATGCTCGGCTTTCTCGTAATGATCAATCCATGCTCGATACTTCTTCTACTGGTCCCTTTATGAAGAGAACTATTGAATTTAAATGGGATCTTCTGGAAAGAATTAAACACAACTCCGAAGATTGGGAAATCGACAAAGGTAAAGAGCAGGTATAAATCTCGAGTTTGATTGTGTTAAATCTTTTATGGAAACAGATGCTTTTCATAAGTTTAGTACTAAATATGGACTTGACTCTGAGATAGTAGCTACGTTTTGTGAATCCTTTGCTGCTCATGTTGATCTCCCTAAGGAGAAATGGTTTAAGTTTCATCCACCTATTGAAGTAAAGGAAGAACCTATTATAGCTAAAGAGGAAATAATAGTTTACAATGTTGATCCAGTTGTGCCTACCACTTATATTGAAAAACCTCCTTTCCCTGTTAGGATTAAGGAACATGCTAAAGCTTCAACTGTGGTTAGGAAGAGTAATGCTAGGCCATCTAAACCTTCTGAACAAATTAAATTTGAACCTAATATTGCAATGGTTAAAGATCTTTTGGTTGATAATATTGACGGACATGTCATATATTTTTGTGATGAAGCAACTAGAATTGCTAAGCCAGATCCCAAAGATAAAAATAAACCTGTTATTGGCATGCCTGTTGTTTCTGATAAAATTGGAGATCATTGCTATCATGGTTTATGTGATATTGGTGCTAGTGTGAGTGCTATTCCATTTTCTCTTTATCAAGAAGTTATGAATGATATTGCACCTGTTGAGATTGAAGATATTGATGTTACTATTAAGCCTACAAACAGAGATACTATTACACCGCTTGGAATTGTTAGAGATGTTGAAGTCTTGTGCGTTAAGATCAAATATCCTACTGATTTTCTAGTCCTTGGATCACCACAAGATGATTTTGTCCCATTATATTTGGTAGACTTTTCTTGAATACGGTTAATGCCAAGATTGATTGCAATAAAGAAACGGTCAGTGTTAATTTTGGTGATGCATCTCATGAGTTTAATTTCTTTAAGTTTAGTAGACAACCTCATGGTAAAGAATTACCAAATAAAGATGAAATTATTGGT
This sequence comes from Elymus sibiricus, assembly GCA_039707655.1. Taxonomy (NCBI): domain Eukaryota; kingdom Viridiplantae; phylum Streptophyta; class Magnoliopsida; order Poales; family Poaceae; genus Elymus; species Elymus sibiricus. The sequence continues at coordinate 109,451,928 of CM077668.1, read as the reverse complement.
CTTGCTTCTATTGTTGTGCCTCCTACTGATCCTTTAGAACAATACTTGTTAGACCATGAAAATGATATGCATATGAATGAAAGAAATGAAATAGATGAGATATTCTTTAAACAAACACCTGTTCTTAAACATAATCTACCTGTTGAAACCTTGGGAGATCCTCTTCCACCCAAGAGTGATCCTATGTTTGAATTAAAGAAACTACTTGATACACTTAAATATGCTTATCTTGATGAAAAAAATATATATCCTGTTATTATTAGTACTAACCTTTCAGAGCATGAAGAAAAGAGATTACTTAAAACTCTGAGGAAGCACGGTGCTGCTATTGGATATACTCTTGATGATCTTAAGGGAATTAGTCCCACTCTATGTCAGCACAAGATTAATATGGAGCCAGATGCTAATCCCGTCGTTGATCATCAACTCCGCTTGAATCCTAAGATGAAGGATGTGGTAAGAACTGAAAAATTAAAGCTTCTGGAGGTAGGTATAATTTATCCTATAGCTGATAGTAGATGGGTAAGTCCTGTTCATTGTGTTCCTAAGAAAGGAGGCATCACCGTTGTTCCTAATGATAAAAATGAACTCATTCCACAAAGAATTGTAACTGGTTATAGGATGGTAATTGCTTTCAGGAAATTAAATAAAGCTACTAGGAAAGATCATTACCCCTTGCCTTTTATTGATCAAATGTTAGAAAGATTATCTAAGCATACACACTTTTGTTTCCTAGATGGATATTCTGGTTTTTCTCAAATACCTGTATCGAAAGAAGATCAAGAGAAAACCACCTTTACTTGTCCTTTTGGAACTTATGCTTATAGACGTATGCCTTTTGGTTTATGCAATGCACCTGCTACCTTTCAAAGATGTATGACTGCTATATTCTCTGACTTTTGTGAAAAGATTGTTGAGGTTTTCATGGATGACTTCTCTATTTATGGAACTTCTTTTGATGATTGCTTAAGCAACCTCGATTGAGTTTTGCAGAGATGCGAAGAAACTAATCTTGTCTTGAACTGGGAAAAGCGCCACTTTATGGTGAATAAAGGTATAGTCCTTGGGCATAAGATCTTCGAAAGAGGTATTGAGGTAGATAAAGCTAAAGTTGATGCAATTGAGAAAATGCCATGTCCACTTTATGCTACTTGTGAACTGCGTTGGGATTTTCCCCAAAGAGGAGGGGTGATGCAGTACAATAGAGATAAGTATTTCCCTCAATGAGAACCAAGGTATCAATCCAGTAGGAGAACCACGCAAAACCTCATGAGCAGCACCTGCACACACAAAAGCAAATACTTGCACCCAACGCGGGCAAGAGGGTTGTCAATCCCCTTGAACTTGTTATTTGCAAGGATTAAATCTTGTAATGGTAGATAGATAAATTGCAAAAGAAAATAAAAGCAAATAAATTTCAGAAAGTAGTATTAGGCTTTCTTTTTATATGATTAAAGTAGACCTGGGGGCCATAGTTTTCACTAGAGGCTTCTCTCTCGAACACATAGCATACGGTGGGTAGACAAATTACTGTTGGGCAATTGATAGAAAAGCGCATAGTTATAACGATATTCAAGGCAATGATCATGTATATAGGCATCACATCTGAGACAAGTAGACCGACTCATGCCTGCATCTACTACTATTACTCCACCCATCGACCGCTATCCAGCATGCATCTAGTGTATTAAGTTAATGAAAATGGAGTAACGCCTTAAGCAAGATGACATGATGTAGACAAATTAAACCCAATCAACATGAATAAACCCCATTGTTTTACCCTTAATGGCAACAATACAAATACGTGTCTTGTCCCTTTCTGTCACTGGGATATAGAACACCGCAAGATTGAACCCATTACAAAGCACCTCTCCCACTGAAGATAAATCAATCTAGTTGGCCAAACCAAACGGATAGATCGGAGAGAAATACAAAGCTATAATAATCATGCATAAAAGAATTCAGAAAAGACTCAAAATATTTCTCATGAATAATCTGATCATAAACCCACAATTCATCGGATCCCAACAAACACACCGCAAAAGAAGATTACATCGAATAGAACTCCAAGAAGATCGAGGAGAACATTGTATTGAAGATCAAAGAGAGAGAAGAAGCCATCTAGCTACTAAATATGGACCCGTAGGTTTGTGGTAAACTACTCACACATCATCGGTAGGGCAGCAAGATTGATGTAGAAGCCCTTCGTGATCGATTCCCCCTCCGGCAGAGTACCGGAAAAGACCTCCAGATGGGATCACGGAAGAACAGAAGCTTGCGGCGGCAGAAAAGTTATTTCGTGGGGCTCTCTGTTGGTTTCCCAATATTAGAGAATTTATAGAAGTGGAATTAGGTCAAAAGGAGCCACGAGGTGCCCACAAGGCATCTTGGCGCCCCTAGGGGCGCGTGGGGTTGCCTTGTCACCTCCTCGTGAGGCTTCTGGTCTCCTCCCGAAGCTTCTAGGGTCTCTTTTGTCCAGAAAAAAATCGTCAAAAAGTTTCGTAGCGTTTGGACTCCGTTTGGTACTGATTTCCTGAAAAACCAAAAACAAGCAAAAAACAGCAACTAGCACTGGGCACTAGGTTAATAGGTTAGTCCCAAAAAATGATAAAATAACATATAATTGCATATAAAACATCCAAGATTGATACTATAATAGCATGGAACAATAAAAAAATTATAGATACGTTGGAGACGTATCAACCCCCATCTTCCTATAGCAATCATGGAAGACTAAATGGTAGTTGAGTATGTGAACTTGCTAAACAAAGCTCTTACATAGACTCTTTCTGATAATATGATGAACTGCAATTGTTTCGATGACTGAGATCATAGTTTGTTAGTTTTCAATAAAGTTTATGGTTCATACTTTAGCTTGTGATGGAATTGTTACTTGTTCATGAGAAGTTTTATGATGATAAATTGCTATTATGATAATGGACATGATGCTTTCATGCACGTATTTTGTTTTATCGACACCTCTCTCTCTAAACATGTGGTCATGATTATCGATTTCGGCTTTCGCTTGATGGCAAGTGAGGTCTAAACTTGGGGGAGTTGATACGTCCATTTTGCATCATGTTTTGCTACTGTTATTTATTATGTTTTGGGTCATTATTTCACTTTATGATGCACTCCTAATGCCTTCTCTCTCTTATTTTGCATGTTTCACATGAAGAGGGAGATTACCGGCAGCTGGAATTCTGGACCCGAAGAGGCTACAGAAGAGATAGATATTCTCCGCAACTCCAAATGACCTGAAAATTTATGGAGAATTATTTTGGAATATATAAAAAATATTGGCGGAAGGAATACCTGGAGGGACCCACCAGGGAGCGACAAGCTCAGGGGGCGCGGCCTACCCCCCTGGCCGCACCCTGTGAGCTTGTGGGTCCCCTGGCAGGCCTCCGGGGCCCATCTTCTCCTATAAGATGCTATTTGCCCTAGAAAAAATCAGAAGAGGACTTTCGGGACGAAGCGCCGCCGTCTTGAGGCGGAACTTGGGTAGGAGCACTTTTGCCCTCCGGCGGAGCGATTCCACCGGGGATATAGACATCCCTCCGGGAGGGGGAAATTGAAGCCATCGACATCACCAATGGTCCACTCATTGTGGGAGGACCAATCTTCATCAACATCTTCACCAGCACCATCTCATCTCAAACCCTAGTTCATCTCTTGTATTCAATCTTTGTCTCAAAACCTCAGATTGGTACATGTGGGTTCTTAGTAGTGTTGATTACATCTTGTAGTTGATGTTAGTTGGTTTATTTGGTGGAAGATTATATGTTCAGATCCTTAATGATATTCAATACCCCTCTGATATTGAACATGAACATGATTTGTGAGTAGTTATGTTTGTTCTTGAGGACATGGGAGAAGTCTTGTTATAAGTAATCATGTGAATTTGGTATTCGTTCGATATTTTGATGATATGTATGTTGTTGCTTCCTTTAGTGGTGTCATGTGAACGTTGACTACATGACACTTCACCATACTTGGGCCTAAGGGAAGGCATTGTGGAGTAATAAGTAGATGATGGGTTGCTAGAGTGACAGAAGCTTAAACCCTAGTTTATGCGTTATTTCCGTAAGGGGCTGATTTGGATCCACATGTTTCATGATATGGTTAGATCTATCTTAATTCTTATTTCGTAGTTGCGGATGCTTGCGAGAGGGGGTAATCATAAGAGGGTTGCTTGTTCAAGTAAGAACAACACCCTAGCACCGGTCCACCCACATATCAAATTATCAAAGTAGCGAACGCGAATCAAATGAACATGATGAAAGTGACTAGATGATAATTCCCATGTGTCCTCGAGAACACTTTGCTTTATATAAGAGACCGTTCTGGCTTGTCCTTTGCTATAAAAAGGTTTGGGCCATCTTGCTGCACTTTGTTACTATTGTTACTTGCTGCTCGTTACGAAATATCTTGTTACAAAAACTATCTGTTACCGCTACTTTCAGTGCTTGCTGAAAACCGCTTATCATTTCTTTCTGCTTCTCATTGGGTTCGACACTCTTACTTATCGAAAGGACTATGATTGATCCCCTATACTTGTGGGTCATCACACGGATTAAGTTTGTGCTCTGGAAGTTAGCATCAGGATGTGCTTGCAACGTCTTGAAGTAGGGGATGTGTCCAAATTACATCTTGACCGGCATGTGTCCTGCATCAAGAGTCAGTTATCCGACCGAAGTTCCTATCCATCGCATGTGGTTGCCTCGGTTATTAAGATAAATCAGACAAAAGCATTGGGCATTTAATGACTACACCTCTTGTATCCCCGGAGATAGGATTCACGCCATCGTACTAAGCCTTTCTGTCACTGATCCTAGGTACCTGCAGGGACAAAGGTCATGAACAAGACAAGAGACATCTATGAAGCAATTTTATTTCACACATGACATCAAAATACTTCCATTGATCCCTCCAACAAATACATAGGGATGCAGGGCTATGCATCAACCCATGGCCTTACCGAACTACTCACACATAGCGATCAGATCGCAAGAAGAAACCATTGAAGAACACATCATGAATATTGACTGATAGTATTTATTACAATAGGTGCCGGATGCGGTTCACGATTACAAAGTATGGCTAGTTGGATGAGTGCTACAGTGATGGTGATGGTGGTGGCGATGGAGATGGACATGGGAAATAGTGACGGCTAGGGTTGCTGTGGATGACGAAGATGAAGGTTTCAGCGATGTTCTGTTCTTTGTTTGGTGCTGGCCCCTTTATAGAAGTTGGATGGTTGGATGAGATGGAGCCTCTGGCACCTCATACGAGCGCACGTGCTCGTATGACACGCCGTCTTGCGCTCTGGCTTCTCTGTTGCGCCTCCCACTTGATCCTCTTGATCTCCTATTTACTCCTTTCCAAGTATGTGCTTGATTTTGTCCATGTTTAGCCCCATTTCCTATGGAAACGAAATAAAAGATAGGATTGTGGAATTTTTTGCATTCATTAGTCATTAGTAGCAATATCGGAGCGGATATCTTGGTTTTTATGAAATAAACCGGTCTAATCTCAGGTGTGATGAGCGTAAAAATAACACTCATCGCCCTTACACTTGGGGGGTATCCGAACTCTTCTACGAAAGGGCAAGCACATACTGAAACCTGCAAGTGTTGCAGTATTATTTGTCCTACAATTTGTTCGATGGAATCTCAAGTTGATCCAGGCATTAGCCCTTATGCTTGCATGTGTAGTAGGCTCCCAACAATTAATTGAATTCTTGATGCAACTAGTAGAATCATGCAACCCGAGTGGACTGAACTTTTCCAGGAATCAGGTGAAGAAAACCATGAGTAAGGTTTGTCCCTGAGGGTAACTTCAGCCAATTGTGCACTTCAAAGAACCTACACGACCAGGTGGGTGCCCCTGATGTATATGCTCATACTTCCAACAACTACATGGTTCCTTAGTAGGACAGAACACAAACCAGAAGCTTCCTACGACGACTTGTAAACAGGTTGATTTCGAATGATACTCGATCGACGGCCATGGTATTGGGTGTAGCACCTGGCCTTATTGCTTGATTGCCAAATCATCCTCCATGGACATCTGCAGTGAATGGACGATCGAGACCCTGGGGGAAGCTTGAGTGGTCAGTGACATGTCCTTTGTGGTCAGTGGTGTGCTCGGGGTAGAATTGACATCAGTAACAGGCTGACCGAGGTCGGTGACGTGCATCCCTATTGCTGCTGGGAGCAGTGATGTCACTATGATCGGTGATGAGACGACCGCGTGGCAACATCGTATAGCTCATGAGCGTCTTGGCGATGAGTTCGAGGGGCACATCGTAGGTAAAACTCAAGGATCTCCTGGGCTTTTGTGGTGGATGAGGAAATGCTGGTAAGTACTACATGCACGACAAGGACTTCGGGGGGGGGGGGGGGACTCCACCGCTGCGTACTCGCCCGGGTTGGAAGACACCACCATGGCGGTCACCACGATGACACCGAGGGTGGTGTCGATGTCAAGGGACTCCACACTCATAGAAGAGTCAGTGAACTGCTCAACCTCATTGTCGGTGAGGTTGATGGTGGGCTCGGGGTATACGATGGTGGCCCAGTCTTAAAGGAAATAGACAGGAAGGACTCGTTTTAGGTGGTCATCTTCGACAAGAAATGAGAGAGTTGAATAGGGATGCACATACTCTAGTGAAATTTTCATCCTCCCTGCATGAAGGTCGTCATGTATGGTTCTCGGGGGCCCGGACCCCTCTGGTATCCCTATGAACATTCTTTAGGGCATATCCCTATGAACTTTGATCAATGTAAAACTCTCCCGTTCCTGGAAAAAAGAGGCTCCAACGGCCTGCCACGATTCAACCACATACGGCATGCCACGACGAGTCGACGACTAATCCAACGGCCTGCTGCTGTTTGGTCTTCGGCATGGATGGTGTGATATGAAGTATCGTACTAAAAGCATCGTTCAAGCACAAATACGCAGAGGCCCTCACCCGAGTCCAAACCAAAGCCCCAACTCCTCCACACCGCACCGCACGGCAGTCCGCCAGTCCGCAGAGTTCTTCATCGCCGCCTCCGAAAGCTTCCACTCCGCGGGCGGGAAAGTTAGATCGCCGGGGCTGAGTCATGCCTCAGCCGTTCTTCTACCGCCGCAATGATGCCCGTATGTCTTGCTCGGTCTCGCAACCCGCGTTCGTTCCCTTCTATCTGAACCATGGCTGCGTTTCTAATGGCGATCGCACCATTCCGTTTGCAGGTCAGAAGGATCTAATGAACGCGGCCATCGACAGCAACCTTGGTCTCCTCAAAGGTAGCCCCTTCCTCTTTTCCACCGCATCATTTCTTGTGTTTTTCCCTCACCTCGGTCGAAGCTGCTTGGTTATGTGCGTAAGCATGTTTCATGGGGTCAGAGGTTGTTGTTCAGAGGTGTTGCATTGCTGCGACTAACCATCTACAGAACCACTCGCCTTCGGAAAGTACTGTGGTCTTCTTAATTTGATCGAAGCTGCACACCGATGCGCGCTTGATAATGGTTGCTTGATTTGATAATGCGTTACAAACAAAGGGTTTGGGTTAGCACTTAGCAGTGATGGAAAATTAGATTTGCTTGGATAGCACTGAATCTGCCGCGTGTATGATTTTGTTTTGGTCCATGTTGATGCGACGCTCAGTTATCTTGCATAGTTACAGCGCGCACCGACTTCTAGTACATTTATCTTCATATAAGTTGTCATACAAACATAGTTCTAGCCGAATGTTTTACTCGTAACAGTTTGCTATCCAGTAAAGAATGTAATGTTTTTCCATACTCATCAACACTAGTATTTTTCTGATGGCAACCATGACATGTAGTTTTAGGACCGACCACCGCGCTCACATGACTAGATCCTTTGCAGTCCACTAATAACCCACAAGTATAGGGGATCAATTGTAGCTTTTTCGATAAATAAGAGTGTCGAACCCAACGAGGAGCTAAAGGTAGAATTAATATTCCCTTCAAGTTCTATCGACCACCGATACAACTCTACGCACACTTAACGTTCGCTTTACTTATATCAAGTTTGAAACTATTTTGCGGGTGTAAGGATAAGACTAGAAGTAATTAACGAGAATAAAACTAGGAGTAATTTGTGAAATAAAACTACGAGTAAATTGCAAGATAATAAAAGTTAGTTGTTTAGTAGAGAGCTTTTGTAACACAAGAGAAATATTTGTCCATAGGCAATCGATAACTAGACCGGTAATCATTATTGCAATTTTATACGAGGGAGAGGCATGAGCTAACATACTTTCCATACTTGAATCATATGCACTTATGATTGGAACTCTAGAAAGCATCTGCAACTACCAAAGATCATTAAGGTAAAACCCAACCATAGCATTAAGTAACAAGTCCTCTTTACTCCCATACGCAACAACCCCCTTACTCGGGTGTAAGCTTCTGTCACTCTAGCCGCCCACTATAAGAGAATTATGAACGTATTGCAAACCCTACAGCGGGAATCCCTCACGCTTGCGCGACACGGAGGGCACCATAGGACAACACCAAAATAAAACATACAACTCAAACCAATCCGATCATCAATCAACCCATAGGACAAAACGAATCTACTCAAACATCAAAGGATTGCCACATATCATTGGATAATAATATATAGTGTTAAGAACCATGTTTAAGTAGAGATTACAGTGGGGAGAAGAGGTGTTACACCGCTGCATAGAGGGGGAGAGAGTTGGTGTTGACGGCGGCGAAGTTGTTGCTGTAGATCGCCGTCATGATGGTTCCCCCGGTGGCGTTCCGGTGCCACCGGGAGAGAGGGGGAGAGAGCCCCCCTCCTTCTTATTCTTCCTTGGCCTCCCCCCTAGATGGGAGGAGAGTTTCCCCTCTGGTCCATGGCTGCCATGGCTCCCGGAGGGCAGGAGCCCCTTCGAGATTGGATCTCTCTCTCCGTTCTCTTCTGTTTCGCGTTCCTGTTTTCTGGCCTTTCATCATTTCTTAAATTCCCGGAGATCCGTAACTCCGATTGCACTGAAATGTTAACATGATTTTTTTTCCGGATATTAGCTTCCTTGCGGCCGAAGAAGAGCCCCAACCGACTTACAGTGTGCCCACGAGGCACCACCGCGCGCCGGGGGGGGGGGGGGGGGCACGCCTAGGTGGCTTGTGGAGGCCGTGGGCCTCCGTTTGCATTGATTCCACCTCCCAAAGATCACATATATTCCAAAATAATTCTCTGTAAAATTTTATTGCATTTGGACTTCGTTTGATATGGATTTTCTATGAAACAAAAAACAAGAAGGAAACATGAACTGGCACTGGGCACTAGATCAATATGTTAGTCCCAAAAATAATATAAAATGTTGCCAAAAGTATATGAAAGTTGTAGAATATTGGCATGAAACAATCAAAAATTATAGATACGATGGAGACGTATCAGCATCCCCAAGCTTAATTCCTACTCGTCCTCGAGTAGGTAAATGATAAAAAGATAATTTTTGATGTGGAATGCTACCTAACATAATCTTGATCATATAATCTAATCATGGCATGAATATTAAGACACGAGTGATTCAAAGCAATAGTCTATAATTTGACATAAAGACATCAATACTCAAGCATACCAACAAACAATCATGTCTTTCAAAATAAAATGCTAAAGAACACTATCCCAAGCCCGTTATGGTCAATCATTGATCCAGTCATGATACACACTCAATATTAGCTACATCCAATGCACAAGTATGACAATAGTGCTCTCCAGTTGGTGCTTTATAAGAGAAGATGGAGAGTCAAAATAAAAATTGCATAAAAGTAAAATAGATAGGCCCTTCGCAGAGGGAAGCAGAGATTTGTAGAGGTGCCAGAGCTCAAAGCTTAAATTAGAGAGATAAAATTATTTTGAGAGGCATGCTTTTCCTGTCAATGCTACGACCGAAAGTTCCCAATATCTTCCATGCTAGACACATTATAGGCGGTTCCCATACAGAAAATAAAATTCATTTCCTTTCCGCCATTCTTTCACAATCCATGGCTAGCCGTATCCACGGGTGCCTTCCATACCAACACTTTCCAAGGAATTTTGTTATTATTATTTTTGATTCATTGTGGGACTGGGCATCCCTATTACCTGCCACTCTCTCGTGCAATGACAAGTGAATAAACACTCATCTTGAGAATAACCCGCCTAGCATGAAAGATATTGGCAATCCCCTACCGCCACATGAGCGGTACGGGCACATAAAATAGAAATTTATTTTGAATAATTAGAGTTGGCACATGCAAATTTACTTGGAACGGCAAGGAAATACCGCATATAGGTAGGTATGGTGGACTCATTTGGCACAACTTTAGGTTTAAAGAGTTGGATGCACAAGCAGCATTCCCGCTTAGTACAAGTGAAGGCTAGCAAATAGATTGAGAAGCGACCAACCAAAAAAAACGAAAACGGTCATAAACATGCATTGAACATAACTAACACTGAATAATGCACCATAAGTAGGATGTAACTTCGTTGCATAACTATAGACTATATGTGCATGCTTCGGGAATCACAAACCTTAACACCAATATTCTTACTAAACCACAATCATTCACTAGTACCCCCCACATATTACCATCTCTATATCGCAAAACTATTGCAAGGAATCAAACATATCATATTCAGTGATCTACAAGTTTTATGTAGGATTTTATGACTAACCATGTGAATGACCAGTTCCTGTTGACTCTCTAAATAGATATAAGTGAAGCAAGAGAGTTTAATTCTTTCTACAAAAGACTTGCCCATGCTCTAACAAATATAAGTGAAGCAAAAGAGCATTCTACAAATAACGGTTTTCCTATGTGTAGAGAAACAGGCATCCAAACTTCAAATGATATAAGTGAAGCACATGAAGCATTCTATAAAGCCATACTCAAAAGATATAAGTGAAGTGCAAAGAGCATTCTATAAATCAACCAAGGACTATCTCATACCAGCATGGTGCATAAAATAAAAGGAAAAAATAAACACAAAAGACGCTCCAAGAATTTACGCATATCATGTGAACAAAACAAAAACCAAGACATACTGATAATTGTCGAATAAAGATGGGATGCCTTCTGGGGCATCCCCAATCTTAGACGCTTGAGTGTTCTTGAATATTTACTTGGGGTGCCTTGGGCATCCCCAAGCTTGAGCTCTTGCCTCTCCTCATTCTTCTCATATCAATACCTCCTCGATCTTCGAACACTTCATCCACACAAAACTTAACCGAACTTTTTATTAGAGGGGTTAGTACATATATCATCAAATCCCATCATGTCCTGCTCTAACATTATTGTATAATTATAATAAAACATTATCCACAGTATTCTATCACAATTCTATGGCTCCCAACTCAACGGGGCTCAACAAGATTTCAAACATAAGCAAATAACGAAACTATAACAGCAATCTGTGAAAACAGGACAGTCTGTAAAGATGCAGATGGTACATATACTTATTTAACTCAAAAATTAGGAAAAATTAGGAAAAAATAAACAATTTGCATAGCAGTATCGTGTAAAAATTTCATAATTTTTGCATGTTCCAGTAAAAAATGTAAATTCACGCACTACAACAGAAGTTTTTGTTTTTGCACTGCACATACCAAACAAGCAATTTAAACATCCTAACGGTAAATCTTGGCACATTATTTTTATAATACAATGTATTTGTACAAGGGGATAATTATTTTTATGAGAAACTTCCATGAAAAATTCTACATTATTTCCATGAGCATGAACACAAGTGTTCAAGGTCGACCCTCACTTCTTCAATGCATAACCTTCCAATCGCTTCTCTTTTTGAAAAAGTTTTTAGGTTCCCCTCTATATTTTTTTGTTTTTAAAATTTTTAAGAGCACACAACAGAATAAAATGACTCTCTAAAACTTCCGGGTTGTCTCCCAGGCAGCGCTTTCTTTAAAGCCATTAAGCTAGGCATAACGTGCTCATGTAACCGATCCACCCGGATCCCAAGGTATATCAAAGCCAATTTTAATTAACAATGATTTGTATTTTAGTAGTGAGCACACAGCAACATATATCATGAAATGACGAAGTCTAACTCTCTTCCTATGCATCGGCATGTCATAAAAGAACAATTCATGCACATCAAGTAAAGGCCCATGCATAGTATAAACAGTTTCTTGCAATTTTATCGCATTGGAAACATAGAGAGGTGGAGATGTAGTTCCTCTCTCATAATAATTGCAATTAGGAGCAGCAAGCACATGCATATTATATTCATCAAAAACATCATGTGCAACGGTAAAACTCAACCCATCAATGTAATCCTTAATAAGCGCAAACTTCTCCGATATAGTGTAGTTGGGAGAATTCAAAAAGATAATAGGACTATCATGTGTAGGTGCAATAGCAACAATTTCATGTTTAACATAAGGAACTATAGCAAGTTCATCTCCATAAGCATAATTCAAATTGGCCTCAAGGCCACAAGCATAGCAAGCACCAATTTCATCAAAAAGGGATATTTCGAACGAATCCAAGGGATCATAGCAATTATCATAGAATTCATCCTTCGGTAAGCACGAAGGGAAATTAAACAATGTATGAGATAAAGAGTTACTCTCATCAGGAGGTGGGCACGGGTGATCAATCCGCTCTTCCTCCTTTTGTTCTTCGCTCCCCTCCTCAATTTTTTCATCTAATGAGCTCATAGTGTCATCAATTTCTTCTTCCATAGATTCCTGCAAAATATTAGTCTCTTCTTGGACAACGGAGGTGTCGTCAATATATTCTTTCACATAAGCATTAGAAGCATAGTTTTCATAACAATATTTAAGTATGGCAAAATTTTTAGATTTGTAAAGAGTAGCATCACACTTTTCAATCAAAGAAGCAATTTCATAAGCACCCTTAAAAGCAACAAATTCTTCAATATCATAGTAATTATAAACACCCTTGGCATAAGAAGATACGATTCCATTATCCTCAAACTCGCATTGGAAAGAAAGGTGTTTTTTAGGATCTTCATAACAATAAGTAAAATCATGTATTTCGCATAAATTCCAAGCATAGCAATGCAAATTATTAATATGACCACCGATACAACTCTACGCGCACTTAACGTTCGCTTTACCTATAACAAATATGAAACTATTTTGCGGGTGTAAGGATAAGACTAGAAGTAATTAATGAGAATAAAACTAGGAGTAGTTTGCGAAATAAAACTACGAGTAAATTGCAAGATAATAAAATTTAGTTGTTTAGTAGAGAGCTTTTGTAACACAAGAGAAAGATTTGTCCATAAGCAATCGATAACTAGACCGGTAATCATTATTGCAATTTTATATGAGGGAGAGGCATGAGCTAACATACTTTCCGTACTTGGATCATATGCACTTATGATTGGAACTCTAGCAAGCATCCGCAACTACCAAAGATCATTAAGGTAAAACCCAACCATAGCATTAAGTAACAAGTCCTCTTTACTCCCATACGCAACAACCCCCTTACTCGGGTGTAAGCTTCTGTCACTCTAGCCGCCCACTATAAGAGAATTATGAACGTATTGCAAACCCTACAGCGGGAATCCCTCACACTTGCGCGATGCGGAGGGCACCATAGGACAGCACCAAAATAAAACACACAACTCAAACCAATCACGATCATCTATCAACCCATAGGACAAAACGAATCTACTCAAACATCATAGGATTGCCACATATCATTGGATAATAATATATAGTGTTAAGCATCATGTTTAAGTAGAGATTACAGTGGGGAGAAGAGGTGTTACACCACTGCATAGAGGGGGAGAGAGTTGGTGTTGATGGCGGCGAAGTTGTTGGTGTAGATCGCCGTCACGATGGTTCCCCCGGCGGCGTTCCGGCGCCACCGGGAGAGAGGGGGAGAGAGCCCCCCTCCTTCTTCTTCTTCCTTGGCCTCCCCCTAGATGGGAGGAGAGTTTCCCCTTTGGTCCATGGCTGCCATGGCTCCCGGAGGGCAGGAGCCCCTCCGAGATTGGATCTCTCTCTCCGTTCTCTTCTGTTTCGCATTGCTGTTTTCTGGCCTTTCACCATTTCTTAAATTCCCGGAGATCCGTAACTCCGATTGCGCTGAAATTTTAACATGATTTTTTTCCGGATATTAGCTTCCTTGCGGGCGAAGAAGATCCCCAACCGACTTACAGTGAGCCCACGAGGCACCACCGCGCACTAGGGGGGCCACGCCCAGGTGGCTTGTGGAGGCTGTGAGCCTCCGTTTGCGTTGATTCCACCTCCCAAAAATCACATATATTCTAAAATAATTCTCCGTAAAATTTATTGCATTTGGACTTCGCTTGATATGGATTTTCTGTGAAACAAAAAACAAGCAGAAAACAGGAACTGGCACTGGGCACTGGATCAATATGTTAGTCCCAAAAATAATATAAAATATTGCCAAAAGTATATGAAAGTTGTAGAATATTGGCATGAAACAATAAAAAATTATAGATACGATGGAGACGTATCATCCACTACTCTACAGATCAGCTGAAAAGTCATGGTATAAACGTGACAACTTTTGATGAAATGATCTAACTGTCCATCACATCCAAATTTATAGTGTAGAAGTACTCTAAAATGATGTGCTTTGTCATGTATTTTTAATTTTTCACTGGATGGCTGTCCAGCAATGCATCATATTGGTCCCTTGAACTTCATGAAGTTGTTGTCCGTTTCACATGCTTGCTTGTTTTCTTTTGGTTTTCTACCTTGTTGATCGGTCTATTCGCTTCTATAATTTGATTTTGTTTTCTTTTGGGAAAGTTGTTACAAAGAGCCTTACCAAAGGAAATGGTGACCCATCGGCGATTTTTTCTTGGGACATTTACATCTATGCCCCTAACTTGATCCCACTACTCAGATTTGCCCCTAAATTTCAGGTATGCTCAAATTTGCCCCTCTGCCGTCAGTTTCATTTATAGAAATGCCCCTCCGAGCCGTTTCCGTCCAGTTAATGCTGTTTGACCGCTAACTGGCCGTCAGTTTGACATATTTGCCCCTCCGTCCTTACATGTGGGCCCAAACATACCGGTTTGCTGCTCATTCTCTCTCTCGACCCGCACGCTCGCACTCTCTCGCCAAATCACTGCCTAACCCTAACCCTAGCGCCTTCGATCCACAGCAAGCAAAGTTCTAGATCAATGGCGGCAGCAGTGGAGATTTGGTGGATCTGACTCCATTTTTGGTTAGGACACAACCGCTGCGGATGGAGGGCGACGGTCATTGCGGCGACGGCGGCGGCCAACAAGGGAGCTGCGGCGCCGGCGGCGGCCAACAAGGGAGCACAACTCCGGTGGGGTAAGTGCCCTACTTTCAGAGCCGAAGCATGTTTTTTGCTCTGTTTAGTTCTTGTAGTTCGATTTGTTGGTTGCTGCGTTTGTAGTGCTCATTTGGTTCGATTTTTTTTCTGTTTTCCATGGTTATTCGTAGGGTGGAACATATTTGTCTGGACTATAGAATGCAAACAACACTTGTAGTTCCTGCTGGTACAAAAGCAGGGGAAACAGGCTTCTCATTTCCTTTGGTTGTGGAGAGTACATTGAAGTTTGACCAGTTTAGATCTCTCATTTGTGCTAAATACCCCTAGGGAATACATGATGCAGTAGAATTCGAGGTACTGGGACATTGATACTGCTGTTTGGGTCCCAATCCAATGTGATGATGATTTAGAAAAAATGTTTATATCTCATGTTTCTGTCCCAGTGAAATTAGAAATCAATGTCATACAAAGAAAAAGAGGACAGACAGAGAGCAGTGGAAGAAGATCATAATGTACTAGTTCTTGAGGTAGGAGCAATCTATCCAGGGGAGAAAAAGAAGTGTTAATCGTTCACAGCCTGACTGCAATCAGAACAGAGCTGCAGATGCAGGAGAGAGCTCTATGCAGGTACCAGGAACACCAACAGAGCAAGTGCCTAGTCATGCAGGTCCTACTAATAGCAGACATAGCTCATTATTTTAGGTATTAACTTGAGTTACTAACAGTAGATGCTCAGTTAGTTACATTGTAAAAAATTTCAGTGATTTGTTGTAGCACATATGTCTGACATGTAATTCAATTTTCATAATTGCAGGTCAAAGTGAACCAGTATGCTCATACTTGTCCAAGTGTCAACAGAAGGCAAAGACTAAAGTCAGCTAAGAGCATATGGGTTTCTGATGTAGTGAAGAACTGGGTTTTAGAGGATTCAGAGGTTGGAGTCACACAGTTGCAGAAGAACATGAAGAAAAAGTATGGCCTGAAGCTCCCATACATGAGAGTGTTCTATGGAAAGCAAATGGCACTTGGCAACATATATGGTAAGTGGACTGACTCATTCCAATTGTTGTATACTTACAAGGCAGAAGTTGAGAAAGCATCTCCTGGCAGTGTAGTAAACATTGATAAGCACACTGTAGAGTACAAAATAAATGGAAAAACTAGACAGAAAGAGTGCTTTAGGAGAGTGTTTGTTTCTTTCAAAGCATGCTGGCAGGGTTTTTTGGATGGATGTAGGCCTTATCTTGCAATAGATGGCACAACATTGAATGGCAGATATAAAGGACAACTTGTCAGTGCATGTGCAGTGGATGCTTGCAACTGGATCTTCCCAGTAGCATTTGGAGTTTTTGAGTCTGAAAATATAGAAAGTTGACATGGTTTTTCCAAAATTTAAAAAACCTTATAGGACATCCAGCAGGTCTTGTTATCCACACAGATGCATGCAAAGGACTAGAGACTGTTGTAGAAGATGTATTCCCAGGAGTGGAGCACAGAGAATGCATGAGGCATTTGGCAGCAAATTTATGGCCCTGTTCATTGACATATAGCATCAAAAAACACAACTACCATCTTAGACAGTTGTACAGCAAACGTGGTGTGAAAGAGTACCTAGAGGAGCATCACACCAAACTATGGGCCAGGGCCCTCTTCAATGAAATTTGCAAAATTGATTATGTTAACAACAATCTAGCTGAGTCCTTCAATTCCAAAATTAAGAAGGGGAAGGGGATACACATTGTGGACTTGCTTGACAAAATAAGGCAGTTCATAATGGAAAAGTTTGACTTGAGATAGCAGATTGCAGCTGCCACATACATTGGGCACATTATAATCCCCAAAATCATGATAATGCTTCATGCAAAATCAAAAGACCTTGATATGTCCATAGTGAAAAGAAGCACATTTGAGGCAGAGATTACTGCAATTGACAAGGAAAAAAGAGAGTGGAGATATCCTGTTAATTTGGAAACCAGGAGTTGTAGTTGTAGAAAGTGGCAAAACTCTGGACAACCATGCATACATGCTCTGTACTTTATCACTTCAATGAGAGGTCCAGTCAGTGAGATTGATCAGTATGTACATGAGTATTTCTCTGTGGCAAAATTCAATGCTACTTATGCTGATAATTTGCCACTTCTGGAGGGCAAGCACCAGTGGGATGTGGTAGATCCAGGATTTATATTGTCTGCTCCAGTGCAAAATAGGCCCCCTGGTAGACCTAGGAAGACAAGAATTAGGGAAAATCAGAGGGAAAAGGACTTGGAGGAAGAAAGAACAAGTGTTCAAGATGTGGAAGGCTTGGGCACAAAGGCAGCCACTGCAAAGAGTCCATTGACCCTGCTTTTGGAGAAGAAGAACATTGGGGTGCTGATAATGCTACTGATGAACCTCTGGCTACAAATGATGAAGCTACAGATGTTGAAAATGCAACAGATGTTGCATATGCAGTAGAGGATGGAGATGCAACTGCTGCTACAGATTTTCATACAACTGCTGCTACAGATGTTCCTGCACCAGATCCAACAGTTGGGCCTGTGGCAAGTGAGGATGCAACAACAGTTGGTAGTGCAGTGAGGTACATTTTTCCCTTTTTTCTTTATTTCTTAAATTCTTTGATAGATTATTCACATTATTCAATGTTTGCTAACTGACTTCTGTCATTTATTTGTGACTATGCAGCCCAAGAAAAAACTTCAAAAGACCAGCTGAGAGGGGACAATCACCACATAAGAAGAAGATGAAAACTGTAGAAGAGCAGACTGTAGATTCTGTCACTGGAAGCAACAATCTAGCCTCTCTTCTAACCCAGAGCACAAAAGTTCTGAGCAAAAATGTGAGCACCAGGAGGAGTTCTGGGCTCTCTTCTAACCCAGCTTGCAACATCAGGAGCAAGAAGAAGAAGTAGCTATGAACAAGTAGTTGTGAACTGTTTAATTATGAGTTCTGTTGCTTGTGTTTTTCATTTCAAAACTGTATGGTGATGTACCAGATTTGTGGCAGTATGCTCTGAACTATTTGTGGGTTTTGAGAACTGCTAGCTTATGTTCCAAATGTGATCATGTACTATGTTTGGTCCAGCTGCTGATGTGCTCAAAATTTAATTGCTGTTTAAATGTGATTGATGTGGTAAATCTTCTATTTAACTGTCAAATTTGGTCCTGAGAAACATTGGACCAAACATAGTGTATGTACCAAACAAAAACTTATCTTTCTGCATGCCTAAAGTACCGTCACATTGCTACCAAATGAAACAGAATATACTCAAAAGAGCTTGATCATTTCCAGATGAAACATGTCACATTACACCACCAGTTCTGTTTTGGTCCAAACACAAATCCTAGAGATAGTTCATAGCTCACAGCACTACATTACATTACATACCATCATCCACTTAGTATGGATTCTTAGACCACTCAGAAAATAATGTTGCCAAAATGCTAATGCCAAGAACTATGAGAAATCCCCATGTTTGCATAAGCTCATTTCTCTTCTTCATCTTCAACTTCAGTTTCTTGTTCTTCTCTATTAGATACATCACCCTCCGCTCTAAATCGTGAGCTTTTAGCCAGCTTTTCTCTAATCCTGCATGAAGTTCCTCAAATGCACGAGCAACACGATTTGTCGGAGCCGGGTCAATCCAAGCAACCCAGTCACATTCATCAGGAAGCTGCAAAATTATAACTTCAATTATACAAAAATAATTTTTTGCAAATAATCAAAGAAATTGAGGCACAATCGAGAAAATTACATCAAGGGGGCAGCCCAGGAACCTTCTTCCCGAGCTTGCTCCTCCCCAGGCGACGCGACGAGCAGGAATGAGCCCGTGCCCCGGGCACCGCCGCGTCGTGCGCATCTCGAGCCTACAGAATGTCGGATCAGGGATGTAGAACTCGGATTCAAACTGAACAATCCCAACACCATCGACCTAAATGCAAGAAATCCCCCAAATTGATGAATCCTAATTGTCCGAAAGGGGCAAAAAATCCCCCAGATCGATATCGAACACTTACCTCGTCGGCCACCGACGAGCTCGAAGAAGACATGCCCTACTACGTGCACATCCACAGCCTACTGCCGTCGGCCTCCAAATCGACCTGCCGCCGCCCTCCAAATCGACCCTAGCCTGTCGAGAGGTTGAAGAAAGAGATGAGAGAGAGAATGAGCAGCGAACTGGTATGTTTGGGCCCACATGTAAGGACAGAGGGGCAAATGTGTCAAACTGACGGCCAGTTAGCGGTCAAACAGCCTTGACTGGACGAAAACGGCTCGGAGGGGCATTTCTATAAGTGAAACTGATGGCAGAGGGGCAAATTTGAGCATACCTGAAATTTAGGGGCAAATCTGAGTAGTGGGTTCAAGTTAGGGGCAGAAATGTAAATGGCCCTTTTTTCTTTCAACATCATTGGATTTTCTGTGTTGCACACCGTGGCATGCTTTGCCCAACTGGAGGTTTGCAAGTATTTGGTGGAGGAGCTTAATGGAGATGTAAATGCTCCTGGATATGGAACTGGTGCTCTAGGTCTTTATCTATCCCTTTCTTCATTTCTAAAATCGGTGGCTACCATGTCAATGATTGCCAGCATGACACCTATGATTGCGCTGACAATGTGCGTGTTATCACAGGTGCAACTCCATTTATGCTGTCAGCCTCGTCTGGTGATGTTGCTACCGTCAAGTACTTTCTTAATCGTGGTGGTGATATAATGAAACCAGATGACAAAGGACGCACAGTTCTCCACCATGCTGTGGCTGCAGGTTCTTCTCCCTGACACACACATGATTTCTCAAAAACTAGTCATTTTACTAGGATTAGTAGTTATTTACTCTAGTACACTCGGTTTGTTCAAATATTGTAGTAGAACATGACTTGTGGGATCATTTTGTTTACCACAGGATGCTGCGAGGTAACAGAATTCCTCCTTTCAAATGGAGCTCCAGTCGACATAGACTATGGCCTTGGAACACCGGCCTTTGTGGCTGCTGTAAATGGGCATGATAAGACACTGAAGATTTTGTTGGACCACCAAGCGAAGGTATATGGCCTTCACCTTTCTTATTTCTCTTGATTCAGACTTAATAGCACAGATACATGTTAGGTCAGGATTAGGATTGGATGGTCCACTTACCATCTGATCCCCGGAACGACCAAACACACCAGTAGATCATTGTCAACCTTCTAAATTAGGATATCCTCTTAATCTCAAAGTAAAATCTTGAGTTTATCATGTCACATGAGTTTATTAATACACAATGCCTGTGTTTCAGCCTAATACCACTGTCACCTGTTTGGGAAGTCCCTTCTTTATTGCTCTTGTTGAGTGTTCATTCAAATGCATGGAGACACTCGTTGAGGTGAGAATTCTCTGGATTATTATTCCATACCTATGTTGTAATTTTGCTTACTCTATCGTTTCTATACTTTGATGTACATGCAGATGTCACCATTAACATTATATTGCACAATTCTTTTCACAGGTGGGTGCCGATGTTAATCGCAAGAGTTGCGGTATGACTCCTTTAGTGTATGCTACGGTGAGAGGAGGTTATACCAACTTCATTCAATTCCTATTAGAGTCTGGAGCAGATCCCAATATTCCTGATGTTGTATGTTTGTATTTTTTCTCTCTATATATTTTGTTGGCTCCTAAGCAGATTATCACATTCTAATGAAAGCTTCTGTTGATCCTACTGTACACCTCTCATCATTATTAGGTTGCTTTGTGTAGTTGACTATGGTAATGGGAAATTGCACTTGTGCCTAGTAAAGTTGTCTTAACCTTTCGTCCAAATAGTCCATATCATTTAGCAGATAGCTCTATGAGACCATGAGGGCTCCTGCCATAAATGAGATATTAAGTTGCCTCAGGGCAATTGAACCCTGGTGAGCACGTTGACACCATTCCACTCTAGCACTATGATACATTCCAATTCTCAATGGTTTATTTCTATAGACATGTCATTTTCCATTGATTTTCAGTTTTTGAGTTCCTATTGAAGGACCACGGTTATTCTGTTCCAGCATATATATACATGTGTTGTTCACCAAAAAATCATTTGTATAGCTACTTCTCCTTGATGTTTAATTTATTTATTTCACCAAAAACATTTTCTGAAATGCCTCTCTTTGAAACCTCATGTTGGCAGTTTGAATTGCTTAGTAAATTTGAAAATGCTTGCTGAAATGCTGGGTAAAATCCTTGTTGATACATTTGATAAACATACTTACATCTTGATTCCTTATAATAATATTACATTTCTCACATTGATTGCAAAGTATGCAATGTTCATGTTCTTCTCTATGTGTGAAATGGTGCTCTTGTTGAATGACATTGTTAAGTTCAAAAATAAATGACACTTATTTTTCCATCTATTGCTGGCCAATTGGGTAGGTTGCCAGTAGAGCTTGCTGCAGGACGTGATTGCAAGGAAGAGGTTGAAATGTTATTTCCTTTGACTTTCCCTATTCGAAATGTCCCAAACTGGAGCATCGAGGGAGTAATTTCTCACGCAAAATTTGAAAATAATAAGCCAATGGTATGTTATTTCTTATTCTTATTATGTTGTTTTTGTATTGAATATTGATTGAAAGCTAAATCTTTACTTTGTTCTTTAGTTCTGAATTTGTCCATTAAGTGTTATGTGCGCGGCGGCTTGCGGTGCTTTGCTGGTGTATTTTGGTGCCTTTTTTGTACAGTATATAAATTTTATGTGCCAGAGTTTTCTTTTGTTTAATTAATTATTGTTTGAGTTGCAGAAGATTTTATTGAAATTGTTGAGGTCTCTGGCATTTTTGTTCATTCAAATCTTCGTGAAGTTATGGCGTGAGGCTACAATGATTGTACGTGTCAAGCTTGTTTACAGATGGCGTTGCATTTTTATGCATGTAGGAGGTGTCGGTGGGTTTAAATAGGATTAGCACGTGATGTTTTTGAAAGGTGTGGAACTGTTATTTTCGTTGGAAGTATGGATGAACAACAATTCAGATGACGGGAGATGAAGAGGAGGGAGTTTTCATAATTTTACTTTGTGTTACGTAGGAGGCTTTTTTGTTGCGGTTTAAAATTAGTGTTGACTGATGTGCTTTAGATAATGCAAAGATGGTATATGTGCAAAGTAGAGGCCACCTTGTAGATATACTGAGCAAGATTGGTGGAACATGTCCTATTTTTAAAAGCAACCATCTTGATGAAGGAAAGTATACCAGTAGTTGTAATTTTTCAGAACTCACATTTGTCAAACTCTTCTCATTCCAAGGCTTCGAGTGGGTAGACTGCTTGAGAAAAAGTTGGTGGTTTTGTCCTATGAAATTCTGACAAGTTTGTTTTGGGGACATAGCCATTTCCATTTCCATTTCCATGGTGGTTTCCGTTGGCATTGCCATTGTTACGAAGTCCATTCACAATACATGTTCTGGTGCTCTTCCCTCCTTTCTTCCAGCATAATGAACATCCGAGTCTAGCGATGATCATGTGGAGGGGTGGTGGTGGTTGGTCGGCAGATCTGCCAGATTGTCGAGTGCACCAACAAGAAGGGGTGCCCTCGTTTCCACTACCACTTCCATCCATCCTCTCCGTGAACAATCCAACAAGAATAAGAGCAAAACGATTAGCAACATCAGGTTGGGGGTTTTGTGTCGACCTAATCCAAATAAGAGTGAAATGGAGAGATCAACATAATTATACATGACCTCACAAGTTCAAGCATGATACAAGCTCGTGGATCCGTCCTATCAACTGAAATAAGCACTACAACGGCATGACGTGTATTGTTCCGTAGAACAGTTAGACGACATGAATAGTAGGGGTCACATAATGCTACTCATGCATATGCAACTACTCGAATTCTCCGAAGTCTAATCGAGGTGCACCATAGCGTGAGAGAGATGGGGCTCGACCTATGCAGCCCTCAAAGCGTGACATGAGTAAAGCTTACAGTTAAATATGGGTCTTCTTGAAGAAAATGATGTTGAGATTGGGTTTTAACAGGAGATGAGTTTAACCTGGTCATGAGATGTGTCTCCAATGTAAGGGCATCTCTAGCCGATCCCCTCAAAACCTTTAGAGGAGTAATTTTTTTTAGTTTACTCCTCTAAATCAGACCTAGTCGAACTCGTATCTGGTTTAGAGGAGTAAAAATTCCACTCCTCGACCGAAAATTTGGCCCTCGACGCCTAAAAATACTCGCTCTCTCCACGGGAGAGTAAAAGTCCTCCCACCCGCTCGGTCACTGTTCCCGCCACCACTGCCCCACACGCCACCGTCGCCACTCATGCCCCCGACTCCGGCTGAAATGTGTACCCAAGACCCTTCCGCCACCCCGCCGGCCACAGCCGCCAGCGCATCGCCGCCGCAAACCACCACCGCGCCGCCGCCCGCACCCAAAAAAATATTGGGGATAAAAGCTCTTGTCCACCACACCGGCAACTACCGCTGGTAGCATGGTCTGCGGGGGTGGCCACTGTGCCTCCGGCGACGATAGGCCGCCCTCTCACTGCTCCCGACGACGGCAACTGTGCTAGGAAGTCGACGGCCACTGCTACAACCCTCGTCACGGAGGCGGTGAAGAAGAACAAGAAAGTGACTCCAGCCCCTCGTCCTTGTCCGATGCCTCGTGCGGCGTCTCCGGCCACCCCTACAGCCAGTGTTCCAGCGCGTTAGACCGCTGCAGCTGGTAACAAGGGTCGTGGTCGCTAAGTGCTCGATGAAATGCCTACAAGGTAATTTTTTTTGCATTTTTCATTTCGGCCAATGCGTTATGCGGTGATTGTTGGCGGCCAAAGGATGGAGTTTGTTATTGTTGTTACCGTAGTACAGAGATTAACACGGCCGATTTTTTGTCGTCTTTGGAGACGTCACATATATGCTTGGGCTTGAAGATCTCAATTATGATCGGCGTTCGATCACAAATTTGACGAAGAGGAGGCCGAGGAGGAGGTGGCAAAAGAGGAAGAGGTTGATGATCCCATGGAGACCGAGACCCAACCAAGCTCGAAGCCACCAAGGACAAGGACTCACAACTACAACCAAATTGAAGATATTGCCTTGTGCTATGCATGGATGAACATCTCCATGGATGCAACGGTTGGAACTAACCAATCAAAGGACCGTTTTGGGGGAGAATTGCCGAGTACTACAACAACTCCGTGGATGTCACATCACACCGCACCCAAGGATCTCTTGGCCATCATTGGGGTACCCTCCAAGACCAATGCAACCAGTGGTCCGGTTGCATTGATCAAGTGAACCATGCACCATCGAGTGGTGTGCCGGTCACTATATATGGCCCTATCATCCAAGATCTCTTCAAACAAAGGAACAAGAAGTTCGGCCACAAGCCCTTCACATTGTATCATTGCTACAAAGAGCTTGAGATCAATGAGAAGTGGATTCGGAGAAACGACGAGACCACTCCAAAGAGATCAAGGTTGAGCATACCTGTAAGGACCGAGAGTATATCGGCCAGAGGGGGGTGAATGGGAGATTCAAAAATTCTTTCAAATGTTTTGAACCGAACCCACACACAGCAGCGGAACAGACTTAGTAGAAAGAAAAACTAGGCGAGAATGTCACTGAGGAACAAATCTATCGAGATAGTAAGCAATGATAATTCTCGCATAGTACATAACAGGCTTAACTAACACGATGGTAATGCAATACATCACAAGTTGTATCAGCATAAGGAAGAGCAATAAGATATATGCTATAGATAGAAAGGTTAAGTAGTACTGAGGGATATCTAAACTAGCATTAACTGATAAGATGTGATGCCTCGAGACCGATGCTCCAGATGCCTTTCATTTATTCCCGTTGTTGCCATGTGATTCGTTTGCTTGTTGCACCTTGCCATGTCATCATGTGCATTTGATCCGCGTGTTTTCATAAAACTTGCATCCGTTCGTAGTTGCCGGCTTCTCCGCGTCCCTTCCGTTGTCCGTTTCGACACCCGACACACTCGCACGCGCCCGCGGCACCTCCGAAATATTATTTTATAAGTGGGATAAAAATGTTCTCGGAATGGAGTGAAAGTTGGCGTGCGGTCTTATTATCTTGTAGGTAGACCGCCTGCCAAATTTCGTCCCATTCGGAGGTCGTTTGGTGCCCCAACGGTTAACTATAGCGGCACTATAGCCGGTCAAAACGTCGGATGTTTTCGGTGTTCCAAAAACCGTGTCGCGCTGCCATCCTCCCTCTCTCCTCAGCCCAACCTCCATCTACACAACCCACTAAGCCTACCCTAGCCCCCCCTCTGACCGGAACCGTCGGATCACGATCGGAGGGCTCCGAAACACCCCCAAACCCTCCTCCTAACCCCTCCTGCTTATAAAAGGAAGGCCTAGCCCTCCATTTCTGGAAATCCTAGCCTCCCTCCTCAAAATCTGCGCCTCCCAAGTGCCCAGCCACCACTTGCCGCCTCCTCCTCCACCTCCCAGTCGCCGCGGCCCGCGGAGCCCATCCAGGGCCCGCCCGGGCCCGAACCGCCACCGCCACCCGAGCCGCACGCCGCCCGAGCCCCGCAGCCCCCGCTCGATCGGATCGGGCCGATCCAGAGCCGCCCCGCTGCTCGCCAACCCCGCCGGCCTCGTCGCCGTCCCGCCACCGGCGAGCTCTCGTCGCCGGCGACCCAAGCCAGCGCCGCCTCCCTTGCTTCTCCTCTCCTCCCGCTTCTCTCTCCCATCCCTAACCTCTCTCTCTCTCTCTCTCACAGCTCCGCCCCGCGCCATGGATGTCCGCCGCCCGGAGCTCCGTGCTCGCCGGATCTCCGCCGCCACTGCCCGGATCCGAACCCCCATGGCCGGATCTGTCCATCCCCGTCGTCTGCCGGCCTTCCCCGCCCGCCGACTGCCGTCACCGCCGCCGTTAACCGCCGCCATGGCCTCCTGCTCGTGCAGGAGCACGAGGAGGACGGCGACCGCAACCGTCGCTCGCTAGCGCCACGTGGGCCACGGCCTCGCCAGGCCCAGCCGCTCCGACCTCCCCCAGCCTGCAGCCCCGCCAGGCCTGCCTCCTCTCCGTCCTGGGCCAGGCCCATGGTGAGCACGCGCTAAACCTCGCCCTGAGCATCTTTTAGTAATCTTGCGCCCGTGCGATTTCTGCAGTCTGAAGTTCCAGCATCATGTGATCATTTTGGGAGGGTAATAACTTTGTGCATGTTCATCCTATGAAAATGTGCCATATATGAAAAATGCTCTACTCTTCATGCTCTACATGATGGTTGATGTTGCATTCATGTTAGGATTCATCTTCAGGTGTTAATCTCTATTGCAAAACTGCATCATGCTGTTACCTGCTGAAATCTGTTAATACTTGTCACTTTGTCATTTTTGTGTGATTTAATGCAAATGTCATATGAGCATCTTGTCAACATGACTTTGGAGCATTTTCATGTCTTATTGTTGTTAGTATTTATTTCATGCCGTTATATGCCATGATGTGACTGCCATGAGCTTGTAAACATGTCTAGTCAATGTTGCTATTTTAAGTAAAAGCTGTCTGTGATAAAACTTGTCAACTTTGCTTGATGATAGCCACTAATCTAGAGCTCATATGTATTTGATTCCTTCATGTGATTTGGCCTATGTGATGTGTACTTTGATGCCATGCCTTTGGTTGCCATGTAAAGTTCATGTAGCATGTCTCTTTCTTGCTCTCAAGTTGCCATCACATTAACCCTGCGCATGTATATGCTCTGTCATAATCTGTAGCAGAACATTGCATTTTGCATGGATCATATTGACTTAACCTTGATGCCTATGAAACTGAACCTTAAAGATTATTTGAAGTATGTCATGTCTACTTTAAGTGCATATCAAGTTTGTGCCCATCATGTTATTGTAGCTTGCTGTTTTGATGTTGGCAAAGTGCTATGTTGCTGTTTTGGGGCAGATTGCTATTATAACTTGTGTTGATTGTAATTGTTGAACCGTTGCTCCGTTTTAATCATGTTCTATATGCCATGATACAGCCTCTAACCACCCTTACCCAGCAAACCGTTGTTTGGCTATGTTACCGCTTTTGCTCAGCCCCTTTCTTATAGCGTTGCTAGTTGCAGGTGCAGTTGCAGGTTGTTCCATGTTGGGACATGGATATCATGGGATATCACAATATCTATTATTTAATTAATGCATCTATATACTTGGTTTTGGGTGGAAGGCTCGGCCTTTTGCCTAGTGTTTTGTTCCACTCATGTCGCCCTAGTTTCCGTAATACCGGTGTTATGATCCTTGATTAGCGTTCCTAACATGCTCAGGGGAATGGGACCCTCTTGACAGTTCGCTTTGAATAAAACGCTTCCAGCAAGGCCCAACATTGGTTTTAACATTTGCCAACATAATAATACTGAATTAAATAATTAATTTGCATAGGGAGTTAGCGCTACCCGAGGATTCTTAATTCCACATAATACAGGAGGGCCAGTGCTGATGGTGCTGGTCCAAAACTAGAGCAGCTTGCGGTGCCGCCTGGGGCAACTCGGGAGTTGGTCGCTGTAACCATAGCTCATCCGTCGTGCCCTGAGACGAGATATGCGCGGCTACTATCAGGGTGTTGGCACGTCGGGAGGTCTTGCTGGACTTGTTTTACCATTGTCGAAATGTCTTGTGCACCGGAATTCCGAGGATACTTCGGGCTGACTCGAGGTTGATCGGGTTTTCTTGAGGTTGAGGTTTTCCATCGCAGCTTGTGTTGGTTTATGATGGACCAGGTTGGAACACCCCTGTAGGGTTAAATCTTACGTGAAGCCGTGCCCGCAGTTATGTGGCGACTTGGATATTTATAACCACCGGTTGTAGAGAACTTGAAGCTAAATTCAATTAAAATACACCAACTGTGTGCGTAACCGTGATCGTCTCTTCTTGTGAGGTTTGAACCAAGAAGAGAACACGGTGGGGTTATGTTTGACTTGTAACTAGGTGTTCAGGATCACTTCTTGATCATTATTAGATTGCGACCGTTATGTGTAGTTTACTCTTCTTATTCTTGTACTCGTAAGTTAGCCACCATACAATGCTTAGTGCTTGCTGCAACCTCACCACTTTACCCCTTCCATACCCATTAAGCTTTGATAGTCTTGCTACCCATGGTTATGGGATTGCTGAGTCCTCGTGGCTCACAGATTATTACAACAACAGATGCAGGTACAGGTAATGCGATGATTTGACGTGAGAGCGATGCGCGTCTGCTTTTGGAGTTCTTCTTCTTCGTCGATCTTGGGATAGGTTCCAGGTCGGCAGCCTGGGCTAGCAGGGTGGATGTCGTTCGTGTTTTTCATTTGTGTTTCATCCGTAGTCGGATTCTGCTCTTCTGTATGATGTTTGCTATGTATTGATGTATTCCTGTGATGACTGTATGTATTTGTATGTATCCCCATCCATTATGTACATGGTACGATGTAATGATATCCACCTTGCAAGCGTCTTCGATATGCGCTTCTATCCCTGGTGGGGCCTCCGAGTCCCTCGAGGATAGGATCGCATATTGGGCGTGACATAAGAAGAACAGGCTCGAAAGATAAGCGATCAAAGGGTGCCGTCTACTATGAGCACGAGAAGTAACTGCAGAAGGTAATGCAGATAAGTAAAGTGAACCAGTGGTGCTCGATGGCGACAGATGGATTTGGTAGACCAGTTTGCCCTTTTGCCAAAGGACTACGTCTGGTTGGAGGGACTTGTGATTGAACACAGGAGCAAACCTCTCTCCGCCCTATTCTCCTTCAACTCGAGGCTGATCAGACCCCAGTTGATTTCACTCGTGGTAGATGCTTATCGGCGATCTCCAAACCTTCGACAAACTTCCTCGCAAACCACAACGACTCTTGGTTGCTGAAGATCTTGCTCGGTGAAGACACAACTCTTCAATCACTCGAGCCGACACCTATCTGTCTAGAGAGTGCGCAGCTCTCAAGAGTAATAGGTACAAGAACTCTAACTCAGAACTACTGTGATGCACAACCACTGTCTAAGTTTTGGTTCTTGGTTTTCTCACGGTGGATTTTAAACTCAAATCACTCGGAGAGGGGATGCTCAATCAATCTTCTCAGAAATCTTAAGCGGAGCAGCCAACGGACAACGTTGGAGCGGGGTGGCTATTTATAGCCGCAGCCTTCCCTAAAGGGAAATGACCAAATTGGACATGCAGGACAGCCAATGGCCAAACGACACGAGTCCAACGGTCGGAAATTGAGCACAACGGTAACATTCCTTGCGGGGCAAGAAATGCTAACTCCTCAGTCCGAAAGATATCTCTTGTGGCAACGAAGAACAACGTCTTCTGCTGGCAGGTAATCATTCGAAGCATAAAGAGATTTCTCTCCCTCTTCCATAGGTTTGGGCTAAGCATCACAGCAGATCTAAGCTTCGAGAACCTATACCCCTCTTAATAGTATGGAGGTCCTATGACTCAAAAAGATAAAGAATAACGAAAGTAAATGCATGTCTTCACTTCGTCTTCTTCACTTTGACTTCAGTCAATTTCATCAGACATCTCCGAACATGTATTGCTTCACGTCAGCAATAATTTTGAAGGGGTCACCTCTTTCACTTCAATCTTCTTGCCTTCACGGCTTCGATAGATATAGCTTAATCATCTCTGCATCACAGATATTCTTCGGTGAAGTTCCTCGAACTTGACACCAAAGACAACATTCTCTTTGGTTCTGCATGGACTATTTCTCTCTGTGTGCACTAGCAAACAAATCAGTCCATGCTTGTTTCTGTCAAAAATATCCAAAACACAAGAGAGAAAATATTGCACCAACAATCTCCCCCATTTTGGACGATTGTTGACAAAACAGAGCACATCGAAAGATAGATGAAAATGAAAATAAAAAGAGATACGAAAGACAATCACGAAGATGAAGTACGCTCCCCCTTAATGTATGCATCTTACTGATGTGAGGTAGGGAGCGAAGTGAATCTTCGAAAGAGTTGCATTGATAGTAGATATTGTTCGTAATTCCGATCAATGTACTCTTAGCCATCTGGGATAATTCCTGCGCCACACAATCTTCAAAGGAGATAGTTTAGAGTTAATGAATACTTTGAAATGATTTGTGGCAAAAAATAAGCCATGAAGATTTTCTTAGATCAAGACTAGGGTCCACACAAAGCATGAAGAATCCCTGCAGATTGAATCAATACGAGTGAAAATAGCAAAGGATGCAAAGAGAGTTTTAGCTCAGAGTGGATATGCTTCAGATGGAGTTTTCCTTCAGTAATGGATATGAGCCAGAAGTTATCGAAGGGAAAACATCACATTAGACAGACTGAATTGATTTTCATTTGCTAGTCGAGTGAATTCAATCTGAGACAAACTTCTTTCTCCTGCATGGTTAGATAAAGAAGAGAAAACATAGTAAGACAGGAGACAAATCTCTTTTCAGAGAAGCATGATTTTCAATCCTGCAAGATAGATATGAATGATAAACATCATTATAGGAGAGTAACGTTTCGACGGTACCTGCAAATAGATATAGGAAAGCAAATAACATTGCAGGGGTTATCAACGATAGATGACGACGAGGTTTAACAACACCACAGGCGGTGCATAAAGTTCACGACCACAAGCAAATAGTTCGACCGATAAAACCAAATTGTTCGAAGGAAAAGCAAATGGCGAATGAAAAACACCCTGCAAATGACCCGCGCATCTATCTCTCGATGTTCTTCTCCCCCTTTTTGTCAACAAGTGTCAAAAAGGAAAGAGAGAGCATACGAGGAACTACT
This sequence comes from Elymus sibiricus, assembly GCA_039707655.1. NCBI lineage: Eukaryota > Viridiplantae > Streptophyta > Magnoliopsida > Poales > Poaceae > Elymus > Elymus sibiricus. Next base: position 109,420,931 of record CM077668.1, on the reverse strand, counting down.
CGTCCGAAGAACCCTCAGAGCTCGAACAGTTCGGCAAAGCAGAACGAGCGATGGGAGAGGCCGAATCAGGAGCTGGACTTGCATCATGGGCTTTGGGATTGACTTCGGGAGCAGCATCAGGAGTGGAGCGAGGAGCATTTGGCTTGAATATCAAAGTGCATGTTGTATTTTCAATTTCATCGTCTGGTTCAACAAACAGCAGATCAGTTGAGTCAGAACACTGAGGCAGTGCAGGTGTTTGGCTTCGGATGCGAGGTACTTCAAACAACTCCAAATAATCATAATCTTTCAGAATCCCCTTTGCTTCAAGCTAATTGCGAGAGTAGTGCTTGCACAACAGGGTCCGGGAGCGCTTCTTCTGTTCTTTGTCGAACAAGAGTCCTTGGTGAGCATAGTTGTGAAGCAGATTAATCTCAGTCATCATCTCAACTTGGACCTTGCGATTCAGCTTGATATGGCTTTCAAGAGCTTGCTGGGTCCGAAGACAAATCTCATAGAGTGAGGGATTCTCTTTACGAGGGGCTTCAACTATGGCCTTTTTAACCTTCGGAGTAGGAGCAGATGCAGGACCAGCTGTTGAGTCAACATGAGTTTTTCCTTTTCCAATATCCTTCACAATTCGAAGAGTGTCACGAACTGGGGGCATAAAAACTTTCAGAACGTAGGGACAGAAATACTTCTTCTCCGTGAGTTGTGTTGTGGCAAACATGATCCAGGGAGCATAAGGTTTCAGAGTCTGAGCATTTTCTGCAGCAAATGAAATATTCGTAATGAATAGGTCAGGTAGGTCAAACCGAATGCCATGAGATAGATCATGAAGAGCATTTGCCACTATTCCTCCAATTGATTCTGGTTGGTTTGTTGGAGTGAGAGAATTGCACAAGATATAGAATAAGACTTTGTTGTCATAAGCCAAATTCTTTGGATTCGGCTTAGTGCAGGCATCTCCTGTTGGAAATATGCCCTAGAGGCAATAATAAATTGGTTATTATTATATTTCCTTGTTCATGATAATCGTTTATTATCCATGCTATAATTGTATTGATTGGAAACTCAAATACATGTGTGGGTACATAGACAATTCTGTGTCCCTAGTATGCCTCTAGTTGACTTGCTTGTTGATCAAAGATGGTTAAGGTTTCCTAGCCATTGACATGAGATGTCATTTGATAACGGGATCACATCATTAGGAGAATGATGTGATGGACAAGACCCAAACTGTAAACGTAGCATTTGATCGTGTCAGTTTATTGCTATTGTTTTCTGCATGTCAAGTATCTGTTCCTTTGACCATGAGATCATGCAACTCACTAACACCGGAGGAATACCTTGTGTGTATCAAACGTCGCAACGTAACTGGGTGACTATAAAGGTGCTCTATAGGTATCTCCGAGGGTGTCTGTTGGGTTGGCATGGATCAAGACTGGGATTTGTTACTCCGTGTGACGGAGAGGTATCTCAGGGCCCACTCGGTAATACAACATCACATTGAGCCTTGCAAGCAAAGTGACTAAAGAGTTAGCCACAGGATCTTGTATTACGGAACGAGTAAAGAGACTTGCCGGTAACGAGATTGAACTAGGTATAGTGATACCGACGATCGAATCTCGGGCAAGTAACATACCGAAGAACAAAGGGAACAGCATACGGGATTAACTGAATCCTTGACATAGAGGTTCGACCGATAAAGATCTTCGTAGAATATGTAGGAGCCAATATGGGCATCCAGGTCCCGCTATTGGTTATTGATCGTAGAAGTGTCTCGGTCATGTCTACATAGTTCTCGAACCCGCAGGGTCTACACACTTAACGTTTGGTGACGATTAGTATAATTGAGTTATTATGTTGGTGACCGAAAGTTGTTCGGAGTCTCGGATAAGATCCCGGACATGACGAGGATCTCCGGAAGAGTCCGGAGGTAAAGATTGATATATGTGATAATAGTGTTTTGATCTCCGGAAGAGTTCCGGAGTTCACCGGAATGGGTTCCGGATGTTTACCGAAGTGTTCGGGTGCAGCAACACTTTATATGGGCCAAAGGGATAAAGCCCACGAGGTATTGGAAAGTGCAAAAAGTAGTTTTGCTGCCGCGTAAGCGGTACTACCGTTTTGTGAAGCGGTACTACCGCCCAAGCGGTACTGCCGCTTGTGTGAAGCGGTACTACCGCCCAAGCGGTACTACCGCTTGTGTTAAGCGGTACTACCGCTTGTGCGCGGTACTGCAGGGATCCGAGTTGGACTCTTTCCCTGCGGGCCAAACCGACCTTGTGCGGGCAAAACCGACCTGGAGGAGGCTTTTACTCCAAGTTTAGACCCCAAGGCTCAACATATAAATAGAGGGGCAGGGCTAGCACACGGGACACATCAAGATTTCCCCAAGCCGTGTGCGGCAACCCTAACCCTCTAGTTCCTACGTCATAATCTCCGTAGCGCTTGGCGAAGCCCTGCAGAGATTGTTCCTCACCACCATCACCACGCCGTCGTGCTGCTGGAACTCAACCACTACTTCACCATCGCTCGCTGGATCGAGGAGGTGAAGGCGTCATCAAGCCGTACGTGTGTTGAACGCGGAGGTGCCGTCCGTTCGGCGCTAGTTTGTGATCGGATCGAGGGACGACTTGCGATTTGGATCGCGGAGACGTTCGACTACATCAACCGCGTTTCTTAAACGCTTCCGCTTAGCGATCTACAAGGGTATGTAGATTTACTCTCCCTCTCGTAGATGCTCATCACCATGGATAGATCTTGTGTGTGCGTAGGAAAATTTTTGTTTCCCATGCAACGTTCACCAACATCTCCAACCAACTCTGGATCCATGAGCATGTGGAGTTGAGCTTCAGAGACCTCCTAGTGATGCAGCCTATGTTCCCGTGTGGCATCAAATTCGAAACGAGGCATATTCAACAATGCAAGGAATTGATCAGTAGAACACATAAGCTTCTCTTCCTCGGTCATCCATTCGAGTACCCAAGTTTTGCTGTCAGCCAGGTCTCGTGAGATATACAACGTGGCATAGAACTGAAGAATAACTTCATGATTCAAGCCATGGTTGAAGCGTAGAAATCCTTTCAGAAAAGCTTGCTCAATAAGCTCGATGGTATGGTGAAAATAGGGTAATCCTTCAAGCTTTGCAAAATCCAACTTTGTGCTTGAAAATTCTGTTCTTTCTGAAGAGAATTTGAGCATAGTACACAACCCGTTCCTTTGTCCAGAATCTTGGCAATAACGATGTGCATTCTCCTTCATATGGACTGGTCCCGAAGAAAGCAAGCTTCGAGCGGTGAAGCTGCTTGTTGAATGCTGGACCATTCGGGCCATCCTCAACTGGAAACAAAGGAAAGGTTTTCAAAGGATTCCTAAATGATTCTTCATCAAAGATGTGCTTGGTTCGAATGTCATCTGGTGCAGCCACATTTTCTTCAATGGGTTTAAGAGGAGCGCTACGCATCCTCGGCTTTGTAGAAAGAGATGGCTTCGAGGAACTTGAAGATCCATCAATTTTGCTCGCTGGAACTTCTTCAGCGGCTTTCAGCTCAATGGGCACTGGGGCCTTATCTTTCGCAGACACAGCTGCCTTTGGTTCGGACACTTGTGGGACAGATACTTCGAGAACCATCGGCTCTTCAGTTTTCTTTTCTTCCTCTTCCATCCGTGGAGCTATGGAACGAGGAGCAGAGTCAACATCCATCGGTGTGGGAGCACCAGATGGTGTGACTGGAGTAGTTTTCTCTCGGGAAGCAGATTGCTCCCCCTCAATCTTATCAACCTTGCTGGGATCAGACATAACAACTTTCTTAACTTTCTTGGGCTTCAGAGGTGGGGGATTTGCTTTGTCTACCTCAATTTCTTCGTCAGTCTCGTCATCACGGGTTTGCTGCTGAGGTGGAGCATTTTCTTCCTCAGATTTGTTTAGAAAAATGTCAATGACATCAAGCTGCTCTTCCTAGGCTATGGGCACCAGAGTGACAACTTCCTCGGTGGCATCCTGCTGCATTTGTTCTTCATCATGAGGTGGAGAAGGAGGAACCTGCTGCAAAGGTGCACTAGTGTTGCTGGGAACAGCATTAGTAGCCACTGGCTGAATACGGCGACCAGTGTTGCCCTTCGGTTTGCTTGCTCTAGCTTTTGCTTTCTGACATTTTTCTTCTTTTGCTCTTCTGCGAGCAAGATCAACCTTTCTGTCAATCTCTTCAATCTTCCTATCGCACAGTTGGGACACATCCATGTGCATCTTGGAGTGCCATTCAGTTTTCGCGTTCCGGATGGCACCGAGGGCCTTTGTGATATCAACAATTTGCTTATTCAGACCTTTTCTTTCGTAATCAGTCTTGGCCTCATTTCTTATTTTCTTGAGTGTTTGTTTGTCCCTCACTGCCTTGTTGAGCTTCTTGGAGATTTTCCTCAGCTCAGGGAGATGCTTCGTTACCATTTGAGTAACATCATCAGGCAGACCCAAGCTGCTAAAGTCAGCAGACTTGGCATCATATGTAGCGCTGTCAATGACATCAATCATAAACTTGAAGTCATACTTTTGTTCCTCTGTGGGAGCAGGAACAGTGGGCTTGGCCTTCTTAACAAACACATCTTCTTCGGGCAACAGCTTTCTCTTCGTTACACTCTTCGGAGCAGTATGCACAGCTAAACCCGAAGGTTTTTCAGAGAGTGGCATAGGTGCATGCCTTGGTGATCTCCTAGGAGAGGGCAGAACCTTCACTGGAGAGGGACTCTGAGCTGGCTTGTCAAGTATAGCAGCCTCATCATAGATGGGAATTTCGTCACCCATTTCTTCATCAGAAGACTCATTAGATGAGTCAGATTCAACTTTCCTGGTTCTCTTGGAGGTGATTTTCTTTCGAGGAGCAACAGGTTTCCTTGACTTGCTCCCCTTGGAGGCAGATGCGTGCTCTTTTTTCTTCATCACATCTTGTTGCGTCAGCACAACATTGTGAGCTTCAACTTGTTTCTTTCTAGCCTCCCGGGCCTCACGTTTTTCCTTGGCCTTGGCTCTCTTGGCAACTTCTTCGGGAAAGTCAGCGATGGTAATCTGGGTGAGGATTTGCTGGCGGATCTGGCCTGACCTTCTCATCATTCGGACCAATGCAGTTTTCAGCAACGCAATTGTTCCATGGAGGAGTGAATGCAAACAAGATCTGGTACTTCTTTCAAACATTCTCATATCTGAACCGTTTGCTCGCCCAGTGGCGGCGAATCCTTTGCAACCTATTGTTGCGATCAACAGCTGATTCTCCTTCAGGAGGAGTTCTGTAACTTTCAGGATCAGACATCTCAACTGCAGTGTTCTTCTCTCTGCCACAACCATCCTTTTTAGGATTTCCATCGGAGAATATGGTGAGGGCGTTGGTAACTGCATCATCATCAGACTGAGTGGTAGCTGAAGGGATTTCTTCCTCAGCTTCTTCAGAATCAGATCCTCAATTCTTCTTCGGCACCTTGGGTGCTTCGAAGATTTTCCTCCACTAGTCATCCTGAACCTTTCAGACTTGGAAGGATACTGAGGCAGATCACTTTCAAATGATGTGCTCCTTCGAACTAGAACTCATGACACCTGTGAGAGAGAATAGAAGCGAGGGAAAATAGACAGTGTCACAAGCATGCACAGAAGATATTTTGAAAAAAGAACATTTTTTGATAAGTTTCAACCAGAGATCTATCACAGTAAGAAAAGATATCCTTGATGGATTTCAATCCAGCCACACAGAATCTCTTTCAAGTCTTAAGCAATTTAATCAACATCTAATCTTTCCTGGAACTACGCTAGAATCCAAAGTAGAGAGCAACTTGGTACGAGAAACAACTACAAACCGTACAAGTTAAATCCTAGGGATTCCTAAAGATCTACCGTGGTGAGAATAAATCACCGAAAATAGCATCGGTAGGAACTACTCCAAGAACAGAGGAAGGGATTGAGTCAGTTCCAGATCCAATTGCCCTAACTTAGCGACTTGAATCAGCTACGGCAATGCGGGAAGAAGGATTACCGCACCGGCGTGGACAGCTGCGACAAGATTCCACTAAAGTTACATGGCGGAGCCTCTCGCCGGAGTTGCTTCGAGTGCAGGCTCGGTCAGTGGTGGAGCTAGGGATTGAGGGAAAATAGGGCGCACTAGGGAAGGAGATGGAAAGGAGGAGGGTATTTATAGCTGGAGAGCAAAACTACCCCTCCGAGATCCACGGCCCAGAGATGCGGGACATTCCGTATTCGACGGACACGATCAACATCGTGGAGATCGTGGGCACATGGCGATGGTTACCTGAGGAATTCTCGGGAAGAGGTGCAGGCGACCGAAAGATTTGAGGAGGGCAAACGCCAAAATAGAATAAAATTTGAAGTCTATTTCTTTCGCAACCAAGGACGTTGGAGAGAAATTTTCTTTAGGTCAAATTGCATACTTGTGACGGACACCATAGACTTGGAAAAGAGAGAAGAGAGGGAAAACAGGGACCGAGAAAAAACACTCAGCCAAAAAAACGAGAAACACCAAACGATGGCTCTGAGTGAGTTGTGCAACGGACAAAACACAAACACGGGGAGAGAACAAACAAGAAGAGAAGGAAACCATCAGCACCAACAAAAGAGAATCTCGGGGCATGAGATCGACGAAAGGTAACCCTGAGAGGATTCCTGCATGAGAGGTTAGTTCTTCTTCACAACCCACACTTGTGTGGGAGGTGATGACTTCAATTGTCTCGACTGAGCAGGAACCTTTTTCTTTCGTTGTTCTCTATAGCTTACCTGTGTAACACGAGAGTAATCATAAGAGTAAGCATTGAAATTGTTTCCAGAGACATGGGTATAGTGGTTCGAGGAAATACGCATGTATTCCTTCTGACGAATGTTTAACCCATTTCTGTTCGAGGAAGAATTACTCTGTAGAGCAATATTAGCAGTGACAGATAGATTTTCAGTCATGCCCTTCTTTACCCAGATTTGCTTATTGGGTGAGCCAGACCCGCAGTTAGTTCCTACGTATCAAGAAAATACCATACCATTCTGTTGTTTGAAGAATTTGTAGTTCGAATCATCAGATTCGTCATCATCAACAGAGATGGGGCACTCATACCCTGATAAAAGAGCTGGTTTGAGGGTTTTGCTTTTAGCGAGGACCCAACTCGTTTGAGGATATTGCTTGGGTGTCCAGTAGGTTCCATCAACATTGAGTTTCCTTTCGAAACCCAAACCTTCCTTTCTGGGATTTTGTGCAGAATTGATTTCTTGAGCACATCACACAATGTTTGATGTCCTTTGAGGCTTTTCAACATGACGGTCTCAAGTAGGTTCCTTAAACTAAAATTTTCATCAGAGACAGCAACCATTTCCTCGGAAGGGGGATTAGTGAAGTCATTTGTAATAGTTGCAATATTCTCGATGATAGCATTAGAAGTTTCCACAGTGGAATCCGCATTGCTGCATTCTAAGCATTTTAGGCAGGGAGGCACAAAATCATCAGGAAGTTTTTCAGATTGCTCGACGATGAGATGATCCTTTTCTTTCACAAACACGTCATAAGACTCTTTTAGTGACTCAAGTTCTTGATTCCTGTTAAGGAGTTCATCTGATAAACTCTCGAAGTAAACTGCTAGAGAATTATATCGGTTGGAAAGATCATCAGCAGTTGAGGAGAGAGCGTCATGCTCCTTGAACAACTCTTGATTTTTCTCCATCTCATCGACCAGTAATCCTTCGGATTTCCTTAGATTTTTCTCAAGTTTTTCAAGTTCATCTTGCTGAGATTTTGCAATCTTGATAAGTTTAGCATAGGCAATGTTATCTGAAGAGACTTCATTTCCAGACCTTCGATGTTTGGAGGATACCTGATCCTTCGAGGATTTTGCCATGAGGCAAAATGAGGTAGGTTCATCATCACTTGAAACATTATCATCGGTGTCTAAATCGTCAGAGTGTTCAGATGATTCATATGCAATGGAGGCATTTTCTCGACCCAGACCTCTATAGAATCTTTCAGTATCTGATTCAGACTGAGACGATCCATCTTCGGAAGATTCATCTTCGGAATTCAAAGTCATTCCAGCACATGTACTTGCCAGTTGTGACATTCTCTTCATTTTGGATTCGATAATGCCTTTTGCTTTTGGGTCAGTGACTGGTCTCTTTGAGGAAGATGTAGATGATTCTTTCTTCTTCGTGAGCTTAGTCTGACGGTCTTGATGTGTGAATCTAGTGCAGTGAACAGCACGCCATCTTCTTCTTGGCCTAGTGTTCGAGTCCCAACTAGGACAATCCGCAATGAAATGACCGAATTGTTTGCACTTGAAGCACTTCACTTCTTTCGGGGGTAATCTCCTTGAAACAGCAGTTGATTCACTTACGTCATTATTCATGAGTTGCAGATTTTGCCTTCTGAGATTGTTGAGATGTTTGGTGAGCATTTTGAGTTCTCTAGTTATCGAGTGTTGATCTTCGACATCCTCTTCTTGAGAGCTGCCATAATGCGATAGAATTTCTCCTTCACCTTCTGAGGAAGATTCAGGTTGTTCATTTTCAAGTTCTATCTTTTCTTCGTGAATTGTCAGCAGTTTCATGATTTCAACATAGTGAAGTTCTTCGAAATCAGGTCTCTGCTTGATTTCTTCTATGACTGTGTCAAATGTTGCATCGAGAGAACTAAGAAGTTTGTTGACAACATCCTTTTCGGTGATATCTTCCGCTCAACGTTGGTGCAGTCTCTCGACAATGTTGGTCAAGCGATTAGTAAGTTCCATGACACTTTCCTTTCGAAGACTTCAAAAATGAGCAAACATTGCACAAAGCATATCAGTATGAGCGTCAGTTCTTGCCATCTGGATCTCATGAACATTTCCAAGGGCATCCCAGATTTGCTTGGCTATATCAAGATGTCTGAACCGAATGAAAACGTCTCTGGAGATGCTATCACATATGATGTCTTTTGCTTGTGTATTCAGACGAATGTTAGCTTCATCTTCTGGAGTGGGTGTCTCTGGGTGTGGAATTGTGTATCTGTTCTCCACAATTTCCCATAGTTCAGCACTGATAGCTTGGATTCTTATTTTCATTCTTCCTTGCCAGTATACGTAGTCATTTCCATCGAAGATGGGAAACCTTTCATAGTGCGTGGATCTACCTGCATACGACATACTGAAAACTCCAAGGTTGTTAGACCTTAATAAACAGAGACAGGGAGAACCCGCTCTGATACCAATTGTAAGGACCGAGAGTATATCGACCAGAGGGGGGGTGAATGGGAGATTCAAAAATTCTTTCGAATGTTTTGAACCGAACCCACACACAGCAGCGGAACAGACTTAGTAGAAAGAAAAACTAGGCGAGAATGTCACTGAGGAACAAATCTATCGAGATAGTAAGCAATGATAATTCTCGCATAGTATAGAACAGGCTTAACTAACACGATGGTAATGCAATACATCACAAGTTGTATCAGCATAAGGAAGGGCAATAAGATATATGCTATAGATAGAAAGGTTAAGTAGTACTTAGGGATATCTAAATGAGCATTAACTGATAAGAAGAACAGACTCGAAAGATAAGCGATCAAAGGTAATGCATATAAGTAAAGTAAACTAGTGGTGCTCGATGGCGACAAATGGATTTGGTAGACCAGTTCGCCCTTCTGCCAAAGGACTACGTCTAGTTGGAGGGACTTGTGATTGAACATAGGTGCAAACCTCTCTCCGTCCTATTCTTCTTCAACTCGAGGCTGATCAGACCCCAGTTGATTTCACTCGTGGTAGATGCTTATCGGCGATCTCCAAACCTTCGACAGACTTCTTCGCAAACCACAACGACTCTTGGTTGCTGAAGATCTTGCTCGGTGAAGACAACAACTTTTCAATCACTCGAGCCGATACCTATCCGTCTAGAGAGTGCGTAGTGATACGTCTCCAACGTATCTATAATTTTTGATTGTTCCATGCTATTATAGTATCAATCTTGGATGTTTTTATATGCAATTATATATCATATTTTGGGACTAACCTATTAATCTAGTGCCCAGTGCCAGTTGCTGTTTTCTGCTTGTTTTTGGTTTTTCAGGAAATCAGTACCAAACGAAGTCGAAATGCCACGAAACTTTTTGGAGATTTTTTTCTGGACAAAAGAGACCCTAGAGACTTGGAGAGGGGGCCAGAAGGTTCACGAAGCCCCCACGAGGCAAGAGGGCGCGGCCCCAGGGGGCGTCCTGATGCCTTGTGGGGCCCTCGTGGCTCCGTTTGACCTAATTCCACTTCTATAAATTCTCAAATATTCAGAAACCAACAGGGAGCCACCCCGAAAAACTTTTACGCCGCCGCAAGCCTCTGTTCTTCCGCGATCCCGTCTGGAGGCCTTTTTCGGTACTCTGCCGGAGGGGGAATCGATCACGGAGGGCTTCTACATCAACCTTGCCGCCCTTTCGATGATGTGTGAGTAGTTTACCACAGACCTACGGGTCCATAGTTAGTAGCTAGATGGCTTCTTCTCTCTCTTTGATCTTCAATACCATGTTCTCCTCGATGTTCTTGGAGTTCTATCCGATGTAATCTTCTTTTGCGGTGTGTTTGTTGGGATCCGATGAATTGTGAGTTTATGATCAGATTATTCATGAGAAATATTTGAGTCTTCTCTGAACTCTTTTATGCATGATTATTATAGCTTTGTATTTCTCTCCGATCTATCGATTTGGTTTGGCCAACTAGATTGGTTTATCTTGCAATGGGAGAGGTGCTTTGTGATGGGTCAATCTTGCGGTGCTCAATCCCAGTGACAGAAAGGGACATGACACGTATTTGTATTGTTGCCATTAAGGTTAAAAAGATGGGGTTTAATCATATTGCTTGAGTTTACTTTGTCTACATCATGTCATCTTGCTTAAGGCGTTACTCTATTTCATACTTAATACCCTAGATGCATGCTGGATAGCGGTCGATGGGTGGAGTAATAGTAGTAGATGCAGGCAAGAGTCGGTCTACTTGTCTCGGACGTGATGCCTATATACATGATCATTGCCATGAATCCGTCATAATTATTTGCTTTTCTATCAATTGCCCAACAGTAATTTGTTTACCCACCGTATGTTCTGCGCCCGAGAGAGAAGCCTCTAGTGAAAACTATGGCCCCCGGGTCTATTTTTATCATATATTAAAATCCAAAAATACCTTGCTGCAATTTATTTACTTTTATTTTATTTAGTATTTTAGTTTATCTATCTATCACTATCAGAATTAATCCTTGCAAATAACCGCTAAGAGGATTGACAACCCTCTTATTTGCGTTGGGTGCAAGTGCTTGCTTTTGTGTGTGCAGGTGCTGCTAAAGTGATTTTGCTTGGTTCTCCTACTGGATTGATAACCTTGGTTCTTAACTGAGAGAAATACTTATCTCTACTATACTGCATCATCCTCTCCTCTTCGGGGAAATACCAACGCAGTCTACAAGTAGCACGCAGCTCTCAAGAGTAATAGGTACAAGAACTCTAACTCAGAACTACTGTGATGCACAACCACTATCTAAGTTTTTGTTCTTGGTTTTCTCTCGGTGGATTTTAAACTCAAATCACTTGGAGAGGGGATGCTCAATCTTCTCAGAAATCTTAAGCGGAGCAGCCAACGGACAACGTTGGAGCGGGGTGGCTATTTATAGCCGCAGCCTTCCCTAAAGGGAAATGACCAAATTGGACAAGCGGGACAGCCAATTGCCAAACGACATGAGTCCAACTGTCGGAAATTGAGCACAACGGTAACATTCCTTGCAGAGCAAGAAATGCTAACTCCTCAGTCCGAAAGATATCTCCTGCAGCAATGAAGAACAACGTCTTCTGCTAGCAGGTAATCATTAAGCATAAAGAGTTTCTCTCACTCTTTCATAGGTTTGGGCTAAGCATCACAGCGGATCTAAGCTTCGAGAACCTATACCCCTCTTAATAGTACGGAGGTCCTATGACTCAAAAAGATAAAGAATAACGAAACTAAATGCACGTCTTCACTTCGTCTTCTTCACTTTGACTTCAGTCAATTTCATCGAACGTCTCCGAACATGTATTGCTTCACGTCAGCAATAATTTTGAAGGGGTCACCTCTTTCACTTCAATCTTCTTGCCTTCACAGCTTCGATAGATATAGCTTAATCATCTCTGCATCACAGATATTCTTTGGTGAAGTTCCTCGAACTTGACACCAAAGACAACATTCTCTTCGGTTCTGCATGGACTATTTCTCTCTATGTGCACTAGCAAACAAATCAGTCCATGCCTGTTTCTGTCAACAATCTCCAAAACACAAGAGGGCAAATATTGCACCAACAGTACCCGTTGAGGATGATGACGAGGAGGATGAAGATGCCAACAAAAGACCCGATGGCAACAAAATTGCAAAAGAGCGAAAGAGGAGAGGAGCATTTGGTAGCACATACAAAGATGAACTTGTGGCCATGATTGAGCCCAAGAAAGTGTTGGCGGACGAACGTAAGGAAGAGAAGACGGCGAGATGGAATGAGCTCAAGATGTTGGAGGATGAGAAGTGAAAATCCAAGTTGGTGGCCGAAGAGAGAAAGTTGAAGGCGGAGGAATGTAGACTTGCACTCGAGAAGGAGAGGCTATGGAATGCAAAGAAAGCCGAAGACCGTGCTATCATGTTCATTAACCCAACGCAATTGGATGATACCGCAAAGAAGTTTTGGGAGCTCGCTCATGGGGAGATCTTGACCCAAACGAAGGTCTCTCTTCAGATTGGTGGTGGTGATGGTGGTGGCGGTCGTGGTGATGGGGGTGGCAATGTGGATGGTGGTGGTGGTGGTGATGATTTCTTTGGTGAGGATGGTGTCTGAGATCGTGCATGCCTATAGTTGGCCTCGATCCGCGACATGAAACATGCTATGGTGTGGTGATTTTGGATCAAACTTGATCGATGTGATGCCTTTTGGATGAACTATGCATGTTTAAATTTGAATATCTCCATCCATGAAACCATATGCTTAATGGTTTATTTGTTTTGCATGTTTATTTTCAAAATATTTGAATGGTTGATGATATAATGTGCAATTGTTTGAAGTTCATGTGGCTAGGCTAATAAAATTGAGGAAAAAAATTACTCCTCTAACTATAGGGGATCGGCTAGGTCCTGTCATCTTTAGAGGAGTAAAAATTTACTTCTCTAAAGATACTCAACGTTTTACTCCTCTAATGGATAGGGGATCGACTAGAGATGCCCTAAGGTACCAAATCAAGGTGAATAACGACATGACCGACATGATTATTCCTAAAAGAGGTCATTGACAAGGAGATCCAGTGTCGCCTTATGTTTTTCTCATATGTGCAGAGGGATTCTCAGCCATGTTGAATAAGGTAGAAGCTCAAGGGAAGATATCGGGCATCAAAATTTTTGCAAGAGCCCCAAGTATGAGCCATTTATTGTTTGCAGATGACTCCATGTTATTGATTAGGGTTGATGCTTTGAATGCCAGAGAAGTGAATTCAATTCTTCAGAATTATGCAATAGGGTCAAGACAAATAATTTATAGAGATAATTTGGTCGTGATGTTTAGCAAAAATACTTAGCTAAGCCAACAAAGAGAATTGATGGATGTTGTACACCTCACAAACGAAACCTGGACTGAGGAATATTTGGGACTTCCAGTGTATCTAATTTTCCTCCCATATTAATCTTCTTACCATTACCAACCCTCCAGATCATCCCTCCTTTCTAAGTTTCCACCCCTTTTAGCACACTTCTCCATGTATAGGATATTCCTGACTTCACTCTAGCATTGAAAATGTTTCCAATTGGGAAATATTTTGCCCTTATACCTGCGACAGAGAGAACCCGTATTTTCGATTAGTCTCCATGCCTGCTTCGCTAGCATCGCTCTATTGAAAACATACATGTCATGAAAATCTAATCCACCATCTCTTTTTGGTAGAGATAAAATCTCCAAGCTTAACCAACGAATTTATTCTCCTTTTCTGTCTGGCTCCACCAGTAAGTACATGTTTATGATGGCACTTATTTGATCACAGCCAAACTTCGTTAGATCAAAACATGCCATTGTATACACTAGGATTGACTGTGCCAATGCCTTTATCAATATTTCTTTCCCTGCCATTGATAGCGGCTTCTCCTTTCTTCCTTGGATCTGCTTCCAAACTCTTTCCTTCAAAAACTCAAAGGCCCTTAATTTTGATCTTCCTGCAATCCATCAAGCCTTTCCAGGAAACTGATCACACCTAGAGGAAGGAACTATTGTCCATAGTTTCATATTTAATTTACCCTAATACTGGGGATTGTGACACATGTCTGATCAATCAATGTTTTGCAGTGAAGATGCATCCAGCATACTCAAGATCCCTCTAGCAGAGGAAAGAGAGAATCGGGTTGCATGGTATCTTGACAAAAAAAAAAGGTCGGTTTTCGGTAAGATCTGCATACAAAGTGGCAGTGGACAGAATGGGGAAGAGGTGCAGGGAGCAATTAGAGCATCATCAAGCTTAGGAGACAATAAGAACCAACTAAAATGGGAGCTGATTTGGAGAATGCCAATGCTGGAAAAAGTGCAACACTTTCTTTGGCGCCTAGCTCATCATAGTCTGCTATTTAGACTAATGCTAGCAAGAAGGCACATAGAGCTGGAGACTAAATGTCTCGTTTGCTTAAGAACAAAAGAAAATGGAGGTCATTGCTTTTCTAAATGGAAGCCACTCAAGCACTTAATGGAGATGGGTGAAATGGAGGAAGTCTGACTTGACTTATTGAGTTGTGTAAGTCCCACCGAAATCATCTTTGTCCTGCTACAGATAGGGGGTGGATAAAAAAATGCATATGGGTATGTACTGTGGCTATGGTGGCATGAGAGGAATAAAGCAAATGTTGGAGATCAAAGAAGGAACATACAACAAGTAGCCTAATCAATAGAAGAGCACAACTTGGAGTATGAGGAAAATTTTAGGCAAATGAAGGTGCATAGGCCAGCTCAGAAAGAATAGAAAAGGTGGACTCCTCCTCCTCCACCGTTTCTTAAAAGTTAATGTTTGATATACGCACTTCAAAGGGAGGCTCGGGGTTTGTGATCAGAAATGAAGATGAAGGTGTAGAAGCGGTAGGAGCTTGCAATATCTGCCCAGTCAAGGATGCTCTCCAAGCGAAGGCCTGGGCGTTCATGAAGGCAATTTGCGAGCTGGATGCTCTGCAAGGGGAGGCCTGGGTGTTCATGAAGGCAATTTGCATGCTGTGGAACTAGGCTTGTGGCACATCATCACTGAGACAGATTGTCTAGTGCTTAAACATGCTACAACAAGCAACGCGTATGATTTGGCGACCCATGGATTTATTTTTCAAGCATTTGCTGAATGTGTACTTTGATCGGTTAACGTAGGCTGTTGCCCAAGGGCTTGTGATAATGTTGCTCATGTACTAGCAACTCATTATTGGTGCATGTATGGTTGAGGGAGAATCCAGACAAATGTTCTCTGAAATCCCTAACTTTGTACTTTCAACCTGTAACCAGCGAACTTGCTGGGCAGACTGTTGTAATGGAATAGTCAAGGGTTTTTCCCGCAAAAAAAAGGAATAGTCAAGGGGTTGCTCCATCTCAACAACAAAAAAACAGCACCACCCCAGCTGCTCCAGTTAGACGCACCAACGCCTCCATTCATCCCATAGCCGCGTCCAGCAGCAAAGGCGATTGTGTGCAGCTCTGGTGACGCTCTGGCGGAGCGGAGCCCCTGGGAGGGGCAAGAGCGACATGGAGAGAGAGTGCACCATTAATAAAAAATTTAAACGAAATTAAGAAAGAGTGTCTCGTTTTAAACTAGTCCATTTGCTCAATAGTAGAAAATGCAAAAGGTACTCATCCAAAACAACAGAAATTGCATACGGCAGGTAGAATCCAAGCGAAAGACGAGACAATTTCACACGAAGTCATCGTGTTTTAGCAGTCTGCAGATGCGAGTTTTCCATGAATTTCACATCAGATGTCAGAACACAAGGATCAGAAGTTCCTGTTATGGCTCTACTTTAGTGAAAGGTGGACCACTTTCCAGCCTGCGCACTCCCGCGCCTCACTGCTCACATTCGCCAGGAGGATTCGTCATGAGTTCCCTAGCCTTCCTGCATGAATTCAACCGGTTGGAACGGAAATGTCAGCTCTAACAGTAGTGACTCAATATGCAACTCAATAGCTACATCATTTCTCATAGTAGGTCCAGCCTTACACGTTGCTTAGGCACAAGTAGCGCATAATAAGAAACAAAAAAAAAGTTCTTCAGAGTTGTGCACTGATGTGAAATAGTCAGATATGCAACTACCTCTCATCACTGTAAACGTACTTTGCCAACCTATACCATAGCAGCATTTGGAGGACACTCGAAAGAGACGAGCATGAGAGAGAAGGTTTACTGCAGTTCACGTTCAATCTCAGCATTCCCAGGATCCAAGTTTTGTGCATCCAACAGTGCATCACAGGCTTGTTTATACTCCTGGGCGCAGAGCAAATCAAAGAGCGTAACCAGACTGTAAGATCAGTATGAATTATGGAGCAAGTCATCAGTGGACACAGTGGCAAGCTAGAGGCACCTTGAGTAGCATGTGAGCTGCAGCTTGACGATAGCAAGCTTTTGCCCAATCAGGTCGCAGCATTCTGCACCTGAGGGCATCTGACAAAGCACCTTCACCATCACCCATGAGCAGTTTACAAACACTCCTGTTTGCATACAGTGTTGCACTCTCCATGATCTATTGCCTACGGTCAAAAGTTGGTCATCCAAATATTATTCTCAACTTAATACTGCAGATGGAGTTGGAACACATTCTCTAACTAGATTGATTGGCTTGTTCAATTTACATGTACCTACGTATGATCAGTTTGGGTACAGTTAAACTAACCATTTAATGACACACCACACACATTAACAGAGGCAGTAGACAAACATATCAAAGATTCATATTAACCGAGAAGGAGAAAAAGAACTTCTCATGGAAGTACTCTCTTTTTCCTAACATGTGCAGATGATGCCAATATAAGTTTCTTAAGTGAATCAAATTTGCTTAGTAGTATGCATATTAATCATTGTCAGTGAAGATCAGTCCCAAAAAATGAGAGAGTGGAGATCCGTTTCAGTCAGTGACAAATAAAGTGAAATCATACATGACAAATTAACAAGAAATACATCGTGTCCCAGTCCTACTGTTCATTGTCAATTACACTGTTTTTCAACAATCAAAACTCATATTTTACATTAAAAATGGTTAGATATTCTAAGGTTAGATAATAAGAAACCTGGATAGAAAAAAAAAGCTCTCCAACTAGATCCCTGTTGACACATAAAAATTATCTTCTAAACCATCATAGATTAAGTGCAAGAGGTTTACCAGACCATAACACTCTGATGCCATCTTATACTCCTTCAGCTTGAATGTTGTATCAGCCTGTGACTTGAGCAAACGTTGTCTTCTTTCACGGTGCCGTTGCTCCTAGACAATAAGTAAAATAAACATGAAATGGATATTTGAATTCTAGAAGTAATCATCATCTACTATGATAATTTCCATCACAAAAAAGAAAATCAGCAACCTTGTGTTCAACATTCCACATAGTTTAGTATCTAGGTGGTAAGCTCTTTCACATAATTATGCTGCATGCATACTGTTGAACTTGGAGGAGGAGCGTACCAGGAGCAGCAGCAGCTGTGTCTGTCTTCGTGTGTGGCGGCTCTCTCATCTCGAGAGGACTGGGCACCTCTTCTAGGTCAGCCCCACTGGGTCTGGGCCACTCGGGCTAGCTACATGGGCCACACATTCAACACTCCCCCTCAAGAGGGGTGATAGATATCTATCATTCCCATCTTGTCACACGCTGAACTGCATTCTCTAGTTCCCAGTCCTTTAGTCAAGCAATCTGCAATTTGTTGTCCTGAACTCACATACTCTATCTTGATGATCCCAGCGTCCAGTTTTTCTTTGATAAAGAATCTGTCAATCTCCACATGCTTGGTTCTATCATGTTGAACTGGGTTGTTTGCTATGTTAATTGCCGACTTGTTGTCGCACCATACATTCATACAACTGGTCTTCAATATCTTCAGCTCTCCTAATAGATTTCTTGTCCATAACAACTCGCTCAATCCCTGAGACATGGCTCTGTATTCAGCCTCTGCGGTTGATTTGGAAACAACGGGTTGTTTCTTGCTTCTCCAAGACACTAGATTTCCTCCTACAAAGACACAATAGACTGAAGTTGATCTCCTGTCATCCAAGCAACTAGCCCAATCAGCATCACAATAACCATCCACAACAAGGTGTCCATAACTCTTGAACAACAATCCTTTTCCAGGGGTACCTTTCAAGTATCTCAAGATTCTATGTACAGCCTCAAGATGTCCACTTCTAGGCTCATGCATGTATCTGCTCACAACACTTACTGCAAATGCAATGTTTGGTCGTGTATGACACAAGTACAACAACCTCCCAACTAATCTTTGATATCTCTCCTTATTCACTGGCTCTCCTGACTGAGCTGTCAATTTGTGGTTTTGATCAATTGGAGTTGATGCTGCCCGACATCCTAGCATTCCTACATCACTTAGGAGATCTAAAGTATACTTCCTCTGAGATAGCGCAATCCCCTTGGCAGACCTGGCCACTTCTATGCCCAGGAAGTATTTGAGTCGGCCCAGATCTTTGACTTCAAAGGCCTTACCCAAACACTCTTTCAGTCTCATTATTTCTTCTTTGTCATCCCCTGTGATAATAATATCATCCACATATACGGCAAGTATAGTGATTTCCCCTTCTTTATGTCTGTAGAACAGTGTATGATCACCGTTACACTGCCCATACCCCATACTACATACAACACGTCTGAACTTGTCGAACCATGCTCTCGGAGACTGTTTCAGACCATAAAGAGATTTCTTTAACCTGCATACCTTGCCAACAGTCTCAGATGTAGAGAACCCCGGTGGGATCTCCATGTAGACTTCCTCCTTCAGGTCCCCATGCAAGAAAGCATTCTTCACGTCAAGTTGATGTAAGGACCACCCGAAATTCGCTGCACATGAGATCAGGATCCTCACAGTGTTCATCTTTGCTACTGGAGCAAAGGTCTCATCATAGTCAATGCCGTAGGTCTGGCTATACCCCCTTGCCACAAGCCTTGCTTTGTACCTTTCAATCTTCCCTTCTGCATTCTGCTTCATAGTGTATACCCACTTGCAGCTGACTGCCTTCTTTCCTCTTGGAAGAGGTGTTAGTACCCATGTCTTGTTCTTACTTAATGCCTCCAGCTCCTCTATCATAGCTGCTCGCCACTTTGGATCCACTTTTGCTGCCTTCCAATCAGTTGGAAGAGACACTAGCTGAAGAGAAGCAACAAATGCTTTGTGGGCTGGAGATAATGCTTCATACGAAACATAATTTCCAATATCATTGGCATCGAACCCATACTTTGGCTCGGGTATCCCTGCTTTTTCTCGAGTACCTTTTCTCAAAGCAATTGGCAAGTCCTCTGTGTCAACTGAGCTTGCATTGCTGCCTTGCTGCTCCCCCTGCATCTGTGCTAGCCGCTCCCCCTGAATATGATGCTGGCGTCTTGAATATACTTGAGGATTACGCTCCTCATTCACCTTCTGCCACCTGTGAGAAGCATCACCTTGCTTCCGTGAATACACCTTTAGCTGCTCCTCTTGCTCTGCCGTCCACCTCGGTACACAACCGATCTGGGTGGGAGCACCGCCTGCCTGACTCGGCACCCCATCAGTCACAATCGGTCCTTCACTCTGTGGTGTTATCATTTTCTTGGGCTGCTGTTCGCTTCGCTGTACCGGAATATCACCCTCAATTGGTTGCTGCAGCATTGGATCGGAACCACTACAATTATCATTACCACTATCACCACTCTCCCCCTCTTGAGCAATTTCCGGTTGGAGACATTGGTCAAGTTCTTCAAACAAGACACTTAGGTCAGTTTTCTCACCATAAAAGGGTTCCGATTCCCGGAACGTAACATCCATGCTCACAAATGTCCTCCTCTCAGACGGACTCCAACATTTGTACCCTCTTTGTCCTGAAGAATACCCAATAAAGACACACTTGACTGCCCGAGGATCCAGTTTGTTGACTGATGGCCTGTGATCACGAACAAAACAAGTGCAACCGAATACCTTGGGGGGAACTTGGAATTTATTTTCTGTGAAAACAAACTCACACGGTGATTTCATACCTGTCACCCGGGATGGCGTGCGGTTGATCAAGAAGGTGGCCATCATGACAGCTTCACTCCACAGGAACTTGGGCACATTCATGGTGAACATCAATGCACGGGCCACCTCCAGCAGGTGGCAAATTTTCCTCTCTGCCACCCCATTCTGAGGAGGTGTGTCCGGGCAAGATGTTTGATGCAGGATGCCCTTGTCTGACATGAAGGAACCAATGGCCTTGTTAACATATTCGGTGCCATTGTCAGATCTGAGTGCTTGAATTTTCACATTAAATTGAGTCTGAACAAGTGCATAAAAGACTTTGAAACACTGAAACACTTCATCTTTATGTTTCATAAGATAGACCCAAGTCATCCGAGAATGACAATCAATGAACGTAACAAAGTACTTCATAACACTGATAGATAACACTAGACAGGTCCATACATCAGAGTGGATCAACACAAAAGGAGATATGCTCCTGATCCCCTTACTCACATATGAGTTTCGGGTATGTTTAGCAAACTCACACGCATCACATTTCAGCTTGCTCTTGTCCACACCGCTCATTACATCAGGAAATACTTAATACATTTTGTCAAAAGACACATGTCCCATCCTACAGTGATGGATCAGTGCTCTAGTCTCCTTGTCCTCAGCCACTGCAGCTAGCATGTGCCATCCCTCCTGGTCCGGCATGCTGCGGTCCATGTACCACGGCCCCCTACGCCTGGTTCCAGTCCCAAGGCTCCTGCCCGTCAATCTCTCCTGGATCAAGAACACAACCTTGTCAAGAATTATTCGGCAATCTATTTGGTCAACCAAAGCACTCAAGGACACCAAATTCACAGGAAAAGCTGGCACATGCAACACTGAGGATAATTCAATACTCGGCGTGCAGTTGACTGTCCCAACACCTATGATGGGTTGGGCTGGGCCATCTGCTGTGTGAATGTTGTTCTGATGTCCGAGAGAGTGGGGAACATAAGATTTAAACTCATTAAAGTCTCCAGCAACATGTTGTGATGCTCTAGAGTCAAGCACCCATTCAGAGTTTATTTTATGGGCTGCGATTGATGCGTGTTCAACGTTACCTTCATTTGTATCAACAAAGTTGGCATAGCTGGCAGCAGTCTCCTGTCCTCCTACAGGCTGCTTCCCTTCAGCTGAAGCAGCTACATTTGCCTTAGGGGCATTCCAATGAGGAGCATTCCAAGAACTGCCACTCCCATTCCGACCACGACTCCCATTCCAACCACCTCGGCTGCTACTGCCACCACTGTACCCTCGGCCTCTGAATTTCCTAGGTCCAGTGCAGAAACGACTGATATGCCCGGGTTGACCACAATTGTGACACACCCCTCGCGGGTCAGCCACCCTGTAAGCAGATTCATTTCCAACTCTCCTTCTCGACTGCAAGCGTACCTCTTCTTGAGACATTGCAGCAATGGCCTCATCAAGGGTCACAAGTGTTGGCTGATGTAGCATCGCAGCATGTCTACTCTCAAAAGCTTGATCTAGGCCCTTTAGAAACTGCACCACACGCCTGCGCTCAACCCACTTCCTGGCAATCTCCATGGACTCTGCATGTGGAATCTCAAGGGGATCACACTGATCCAGATCTGCCCAAAGGTGTTGCAGCTCATTCACATACACCAGCACGCTTCTGTCACCTTGACGAACAGCATGCATCTTGTCTTCAATTTGAGACATGAGCATCAGGTTTCCCTTACCGGAATACCTCGTGGACAGCATGCTCCACACAGCAGAAGCAGTTGGCAATGCCTCAACAGACATTGCAATGGCTGGAGTCAAGGAGTTCAACATCCAGGCCAAAATCAGGGAGTCGGTAACACTCCACTTCTTCCATTCTGGGCTCGCCTTGTCAGCCGGTTCGTCGACCGTTCCAAGAACATATTCCGTCAGACCCTTTGTCTTCAAGATCAACAAGGCCCGCCTCGACCAGCTCAGGTAGCTGCTCACGCCATTCAGCTTGACATCATTTGGCATGAGCTCAAGCTTGAACACCTGATCTGCGTGGGGCACAACGATGGCGCCACTTGCAGCAGGTAACCCCTCGGCAGTTTTCGCAGTCATGAGCTGCGCAAGTTTCTCTAGAGTGGCAGTAAGTTCAGTCCCCATGATTTCCTCTCCTCTTCTTCTTCAATTAGCAGCAGAAAAAAAAACTTCAGCAACAACAGCAGCACAACACCCAGCAATTCCTTCTTTCTCCCCCCTCAGCTCACAGCCGCAAGCACTAGCAGTAGCAGAACCCAGCTAGCCTCCTTTCTCCAGCAGTAGCAGCCGCCGCAGAACAGCAGAAATAGCAGCCCAGTCAAACCTAGCAGCAGCAGCCGTTCAGTCCAGACCAACAGCAAACAGCAGCTGCAGGAACAGCACAAGCCGCAGCGCCACGCGTCCAGGCACTCCGCAGCACCACCAGCACGCCGCCTCTGCGCTGGCGCACCTCCCAGCAGCAGCCTCTCCCGCGCTGCCGCCTCCTTCCTCCTCTGGAGCCGCTCGCAGAGCCCAGCCGCACAGCACCTCACGAACAAGCTCTGCACAGCCGTAGCTCCACCTTCTCTTCTCCTTAGCCGAGCTCGCCGCCTCCACGCAGCTCCACGCCGCTCTGCCGCGACCCACCGCCGCGCGCACGCGCACACAGCCATGCCCAGATGTGCCGCCGCCTCCTCGCCAGACCCCGCCGCCGACCGGCGACTAGACTGCCCGCGCCGCCGTCGCCGCCTCCAGTGCCCCTCCGGCCTGGTCTGATACCATGTTGAACTTGGAGGAGGAGCGTACCAGGAGCAGCAACAGCAGCTGTGTCTGTCTTCGTGTGTGGCGGCTCTCTCATCTCGAGAGGACTGGGCACCTCTTCTAGGTCAGCCCCACTGGGCCTGGGCCACTCGGGCCAGCTACATGGGCCACACATTCAACACATACGCAAATGCCACTTCAAATATAGAAATTTGTTACTGGTTCGGAAGCACAGAGTCAAGGTCTTAAAAGAACTCCTCTTCAATTATAGGTATAGAAAATGCACCGAAAATGGAGGAACATAAGCCTCTTGTGTCTTCTTCAAAAGAAGTATGCGACTAGTACTAGAGCACCGTTATCCTTTTCTTTACCACTAAATGATGTCGCTAAAGCTAGAACAATGTTTTTCTTTTGCGGGGAAAAGTTAGAACAATGTTACAATCTATGAAAACACCAAGTGAGGCCTGCAGCGCAAAGTAGATGGCAGGCAATAGGAAACATGGGGACATGAGCAGAGATCAAGGTGTTTCATCTTTCACGAAAATAACCAAGGGGAGAACAGTGCGTATGTGCTTGCAAGTGCAACATAATTTTAGAACAAGTGTGTTACTTAACTAAAATATATTGTACATGAGACATTTTTACTACTATACTAACAAGTAGCACAGCCTGTACATGATGCTGGTGTACTTCACAACCACGCTATGAGATCCATGACTATGAGCAACATTCAAAATTCCTGTACCAGACAACACTAACTAATCTACAGTATTTCAAGATTTGCTTCAGTGCTCTACATAATGATAAGTTAACGGTAGTTACTTGAACTGAGACTGCCATACAATCTATATGCAACTATCATTTTGCAAAGAGTACACCAATTGCCTTATCTTAAGAGTTGATCTTATCAGATGTAAGGTGTTTGTACTTTTGAACCTTGGAAGCAGCAGTACTATTTTCCTCAGTGATTTCTACCAATTATCCAACAAAAAAACAGAATATGGTTAGCATTTTCTATTCATTACAATCATTACCATTCTAAATTACAGTTGGTGGTTTGTCCTAAGAAAACCCCATAATGTGGTGTTGTCTACATAGTAACCAGAGCTTACAATAACACTGACTGGACAGATTTCAGGACTGAAGAACAAAACGATGGCTTAGTTTTCAAGCAATATTCAATATGGAAATGGCATAAGAACAGAAAATGTCAAAATAACATACCATTGGTTTTTTATCTTCATTTTTCACATGGGAAATTACCTCCTCAATACTCCAGTTTGGGACAGTTGGAATTGGCGTAGTCAAAGGAAACAACATTTCAACCTCTTCCTTGCAATCTCGTAATGCAGCAAGCTCTACTGGTAACCTACCCAACTGGGCAACAAAAGAAAAAAGAAATGTCACTTATTTAGAATATTTAAGACATCAATAAAAAAGGAAACCATAGCGATAATAACATAAGAACCTGATCATTCATAACTTAGAATCGACGTAAATAATTATAATATTGTCTGAAAGCACCAGGATCACTGTAATTATCAAATATTTCAACAAGGAGAGAATTCCAACAACTGGGATGAAGAACCACATAATTAAGCTAAAGAGGTGAATTTATTTCAGTTTGTATTGCATGAGTCATTGGAGAAATGTTGCTACCCAGAATGGTACATACTGATATCTCAGTATCTCATCAACTGTTTAGAATATATATATAGCAAAGGAACGTGAACATTGTGTAATGTACTCTCGATGCAGAAAATTTTAACATTGTGGGAAGGAACCAGGATCTACGTAATGTTTTTATCAAATGTTTCAACAAGGATTTACCCGAAAAGCATTATAAAATTGCTAAGCAATTCAAACTGCCAACACACAAGGTTTCAAAGAGAGGCATTTGAGCAAAAGTTGAGACTCATACACCACAAGAGTTTTTAGTGGCATCACACTTGAGTTCCTATGAAATATAAAGATAAACAAAGACAAGGAGAAGTAGCTGCCGACATGAAAAAATTTCGTTGGGATATAAACAGATTCTTAGAGTAAAAGAATCAAAACAGAATACTAACCTGATGGAGAACAAAAATAAGTAAGCTAAGTAAATTCAAATTATTTTAGCGTGTATTGCAGGACTACCCAGAATGGTACATAATGAGATCTCAGTATCTCATCAACTGTTAAGTTAGGCACCGATATGATCTTTCAAAAAGGAGAAATATTGATAAATGTTGGGTACTTGCTGGATAGAAGCAACGTTTTTAGAGCAAGAATTGGTCTACCTCCTGAGTGTAGTTAGTAGTTACACTACACCCAGGTTTCATATGTTAGATAAAGAGCAACTAATATTCACTGTGGGCCAAAGGCCAGTACATATACATGTGAGGTATTACAAGCGGTAGTACCGCACTCGGGCGGTAGTACCGCAGAGAACACACATCTAACACCCCCCCTCAAACTCATGGTGGATCAACAACACTGAGTTTGGAGAGAAAGAAGCCATGCTGCGCTCGAGTCTGTGCCTTCGTGAAGAAGTCCGCCAACTGTAACTCAGAGGGCACATAGTAAAGAGCCAGTGTCTGATCCTGCACAGCAGCACGTACAAAGTGGGCATCCACACCGATGTGCTTGGTGAGCTCATGCTTCACCGGGTCACGCGCAATACTGATAGCACCGGTACTGTCTAACAGTAAGGGAGTCGATGTAGTAGCAGACACACCAAAATCCTCAAGTAACCATCGTAACCAGATCACCTCAGCCGTCAGCATAGCCATCGCTCGCAACTCAGCCTCTGTACTCGAGCGAGAAACCACAGTCTGTTTCTTTGTCTTCCAGGCAATAAGAGAGCCACCAAGGAAGACACAGTAAGCAGACAGCGAGCGTCGATCAGAGGGATCACTAGCCCACGTAGCATCAGAGTAGGCCTGGAGCTCGAGAGAGCTGGAGCGGGGAAAGAAAAGGCGATGAGAGATCGTGCCACGAAGATATCGTAGAACACGGAGGAGGTGACTATAGTGGACAGAGGTGGGGGCTGAAACAAACTGACTGAGAATGTGGACAGAATAGGAGATGTCAGGACGCATAATAGCAAGATAGACAAGGCTCCCAACGAGGTGGCGATAGCGAGTGGGATTAGGAAGAGGGTCACCGTCAGAAGCACGAAGCTGAACGTTGAGCTCCATAGGAGTCACAACAGTGCGCTCATCACCGAGAGCGGCACGAGTAAGAAGATCCTGAATATATTTTTCCTGGGAGATGAAGAAGCCTGCAGAGGTCTCAGAAATCTCGATCCCAAGAAAGTAGCGAAGAGGACCAAGATCAGACATCAGGAACTGTTCCCGGAGGCGGGCCTTAACAAAGGCAATATACTCAGAATCGTCACCAGTGATGATCATGTCATCCACATATAGAAGGAGAAGAGTCCGACCACGAGGAGAGGTGTGGACAAACAGTGCTGGATCATGATCACTAGGCAAGAAGCCAGCGGCAGTAACGACAGAGGCGAACCGCGAGAACCAGGCGCGTGTTGGAAATGTGCCCTAGAGGCAATTAATAAAGTGTTTATTATTATCATATTTCCCCGTTCATGATAATGGTTTATTATTCATGCTAGAATTGTATTGACCGGAAACTTAATACATGTGTGAATAGATAAACAAATACTGAGTCCCTAGTAAGCCTCTACTAGACTAGCTCGTTGATCAAAAGATGGTCAAGATTTCCTGACCATGGACATGAGTTGTCATTTGATAACGGATCACATCATTAGGAGAATGATGTGATGGACTTGACCCAACCGTCAGCATAGCATATGATCGTTCAGTTTAATGCTATTGCTTTCACTATGTCAAATACACGTTTCTCTGACCATGAGATCATGCAACTCCCGGATACCGTAGGAATACTTTGGGTGTATCAAACGTCACAACGTAACTGGGTGATTATAAAGGTGTACTACAGGTATCTCTGAAAGTGTTTGTTGAGTTGGCATGGATCAAGATTGGGATTTGTCACTCCGACTATCGGAGAGGTATCTCTGGGCCCTCTCGGTAATACAGCATCACAGAAGCCTTGCAAGCACCGTGACTAAAGAGTTAGTTGCAAGATGATGTATTACGGAACGAGTAAAGAGACTTGCCAGTAACGAGATTGAACTAGGTATTGGATACCGACGATCGAATCTCGGGCAAGTAACATACCGCCGGACAAAGGGAACAACGTATGTTGTCATATGAGGTTCACCGATAAAGATCTTCGTGGAATATCTAGGAACCAATATGAGCATCCAGGTTCCGCTGTTGGTTATTGACCGAAGAGTCGTCTCGGTCATGTCTACATCATTCCCGAACCCGTAGGGTCCGCACACTTAAGGTTCGATGACGATATAGTATTATATGAGTTATGTGATTGGTGACCGAAGTTTGTTCGGAGTCCCGGATGAGATCACGGACATGACGAGGAGTCTCAAAATGGTCGAGAGGTAAAGATTCATATATTGGAAGGCTATATTCGGACGTCGGAAAGGTTCCGAGTGATTCGGGTATTTTTCGGAGTACCGGGGAGTTACGGGAATTCACCGGGAGAAGTAATGGGCCTTATTGGGCCATACGGGAAAAGGAGAGGCAGGCCACGTGAGGAGGCGCACGCCCCCCCTTGCCCAAACCGAATTGGACTAGGGGAGGGGGCGCAACCCCCTCTTTCCTTTCCCTCTCCCTTCCCCCTTTCCTACTCCGTATGGGAGGTGGAATCCTACTAGGACTAAGGAGTCCTAGTAGGACTCCCCACACTTGGCGCACCCCTAGGGGGCCGGCCTCCTCCCTCCCTCCTTTATATACGGAGGAGGGGCACCCCTTGGAGACATACAATTGTCCCATAGCCGTGTGCGGTGCCCCGATCTCCGTTTTCCACCTCGGTCATATTTTCGGAGAGCTTATGCGAAGCCCTGCCGGAATCACTTCACCGTCACCGTCGCCACGCCGTCGTGCTGACGGAACTCATCTACTACCTCGACGTCTTGCTGGATCAAGAAGGCGAGGAACGTCACCGAGCTGCACGTGTGTAGAACTCGGAGGTGCCGTACATTCGGTACTCGATCGGTGGAGCTCGAAGGATTGTTCGACTACATCAACCGCGTTGTGAGACGCTTCCGCTAACGGTCTACGAGGGTACGTAGACACACTCTCCCCTCTCGTAGCGATGCATCTCCATGGCTAGATCTTGCGTGAGCGTAGGAATTTTTTTGAAATTCATGCTCCGTTCCCCAACAGTGGTATCAGAGCCAGGTCTATGCGTAGATGTGATTTGCACGAGTAGAACACAAACGAGTTGTGGGCGTGGGTGTATACATATTGCTTGCCGTTACTAGTTGATACTTGATTCGGCGGTATTGTGAGATGAAGCGGCCCGGACCGACATTACGCGTACGCTTACGCGAGACAGGTTTCACCGCTACGTGCACTCGTTGCATAAAGGTGACTGGTGGGTGTCTGTCTCTCTCACTTTAGTTGAATCGGTTTCAATGAAGAGGGTTCTTTTAGAAGATCAAAAAGCAATCACTACACCACGTTGTGGTTTTGCGTAGGTAAGAACGGTTCTTGCAAACCCGTAGCAGCCACGTAAAACTTGCAACAACAAAGTAGAGGACGTCTAACTTGTTTTTGCAGGGTATGCTGGTGATGTGATATGGTCAAGGCATGATGTGATATAAGTTGTTGTATGAGATGATCATGTTTTGTAAGTTATCAGGCAACCGGCAGGAGCCTTATGGTTGTCTCTTTATTGTATGCAATGCCAACGCTATGTAATTGCTTTTCTTTACCGCTATGAGTTAGCAGTAGTAGTAGTAGCAATAGCCGGCGAGACGACCACGACGCTGCGATGGAGATCAAGGTGTCTCGACGCTACGATGGAGATCAAGGTGTCACGACGCTACGATGGTGATCAAGGTGTCAACCCGGTGACGATGGAGATCATGACGGTGCTTTGCTGATGGAGATCAAAGGCACAAGACGTTGATGGCCATATCATGCCACATATATTGAATTGCATGTGATGTTAATCCTTGTATGCATCTTATTTTGCTTAGGACGACGGTAGCATTATAAGGTGATCCCTTCACTAAATTTCAAGATAAGTGTTCTCCCCTAGTATGCACCGTTGCGAAGGTTCGACGCTTCTAAGCACCACGTGATGATCGGGTGTGATGGATTCTTTCGTTCGCATACAACGGGTGTAAGCCAGTTTTACACACGCAGAATATTTGGGTTAAACTTGACGAGCCTAGCATGTACAGACATGGCCTCGGAACACAAGAGACCGAAAAGGTCGAACATGAGTCATATAGTAGATATGATCAACATGAAAGATGTTCACCATTGATAACTAATCCACCTCACGTGATGATCGGACGTGGTTTAGTTGATGTGGATCATGTTACACTTAGACAACTTGAGGGATGTTAATCTAAGTGGGAGTTCTTAAGTAATTTGATTAATTGAACTTCAATTATCATGAACATAGTCTAAATAATCTTTGCAATTTTATGTTGTAGATCAATAGACCGCGTTGTAGTTCCCCTGTTTTTATTATGTTCCTAGAGAAAACGAAGTTGAAAGTTGATGGAAGCAACTATGCGGACTAGGTCCGTGATCTGAGGATTGTCCTCACTGCTCCACAGAAGGCTTATGTCCTTAATGCACCGCTCAGTGAAATACCTCTACGGCTTCGTCTGGGGACGTTATGAACGTCTGGCAGACAAGAAAAGATGACTACTCGATAGTTCAGTGCGCCATACTTTACGGCTTAGAACCGGAGCTCCAAATATGTTTTGAGCAACAAGGAGCATATGAGATGTTCCAAGAGCTGAAAATTTGTTTTTCAAGCTCACACCCGGGTCGAGAGGTATGACACCTTCGACAAGTTCTATAGCTACAAGATGGAGGAGAACAGCTCCGTTAGTGAGCATGTACTCAGAATGTCTGAGTACTTCAAACACTTGAATCAAGTGGGAGTTAGACTTCCGAATAAAGTGGTGATTGATAGAGTTCTCCAGTCACTATCACTAAGCTACTGGATCTTCGTGATGAACTATAAACATGCAAGGGATAGAAGATCCTTAAGCTATTCGCGATGCTACAATCTACGGATGTAGAAATCAAAAAAGGGAGCATCAAGTGTTGATGGTTAATAAGACCACTAGTTTCAAGAAGGGCAAGGGAAAGAAAAGGGAACTTCAAGAAGAACGGTAAAACAGTTGCCGCTCACGCGAAGAAACCCAAGGCTGAACCAAACCCGAGACTTAGTGCTCCCATTGCAAAGGGAAATGTCACAAGGAGCGGAACTTCCCCAAAGTAACTGGCAGATAATAAGACTGGCAATGTCAACAAAGATATTTGATATACATGTTATTGATCTGTACCTTACTAGTACTCGTAGGAGCACCTGGGTATTTGATACTTGTTCAGTTGCTTGCAACTTGAAACATGGAGCTTCGGAATAAACGAGGGCTAGCTAAAGAACGAGGTGACGATGTGCATTGGAAGTGTCTCCAAGGTTGATATGATCACCATCGCCACGCTCTCTCTACCTTCAGGATTAGTGATGAACCTAAATAATTGTTATTTGGTGCTTGCGTTAAGCATGAACATTGTATCTGATAGTGTTTATTGCAAGACGGTTATTCAATTTCAGAGAATAATTGTTATTCTATTTGGATAATATCATTGATGATCATGCACTTAAAATGAAAGGTTTATTGAATCTTGATCGTAGTAATACATATGTTCATAACACGAATGCCAAAAGATAATGATAGTACCACATATTTGTGGCACTGCCGCTTAGGTCATATCAGTGTTAAACACATGAAGAAACTCCATGCAGATGGGTTTTTGGAATCTCTTGATTATGAATCATTTGAGACATGTGAACCGTGCCTTATTGGCAAGATGACTAAAACTCTGTTCTTCGGAACAATGGAGCGAGCAACCAACTTATTGGAAATAATACATACCGATGTATTTGGTCCGATGAGTGTTGAGGCGCGCGGTGGATATCGTTATGTTCTCACGTTCACAGATGATTTGGGTAGATATGGCTATGTCTACTTGATGAAGCATAAATCTGAAACATTTGAAAAGTTCAAAGAATTTCAGAGTGAAGTAGAGAACCATCGTAACAAGAAAATAAAGTTCTTACGATCTGATCGTGGAGGAGAATATTTGAGTTACGAGTTTGGCACTCACTTAAGACAATGTGGAATTGTTTCACAGTTAACGCCACCTGGAACACCACAGCGTAATGGTGTGTCCGAACGTCGTAACCGTACTCTATTGGATATGGTACGTTCTATGATGTCTCTTATCGATTTGCCACTATCGTTTTGGGGTTATGCATTAGAGACAGCTGCATTCACTTTAAATAGGGCACCGTCTAAATCCGTTGAGACGACACCGTATGAACTGTGGTTTGGAAAGAAACCTAAGCTGTCGCTTCTGAAAGTTTGGGGCTGCGATGCTTATGTCAAAAGGCTTCAGCCTGATAAGCTTGAACCCAAAGCGGATAAGTGCGTCTTCATAGGATACCCAAAAGAAACTGTTGGGTACACCTTCTACCACAGATCCGAAGGCAAAGTTTTCGTTGCTAAGAATGGATCCTTTCTAGAGAAGGAGTTTCTCTCAAAAGAAGTGAGTGGGAGGAAAGTAGAACTTGATGAGGTAATTGTACCTCCTCTGGATAGTAGTACGCCACAGAAAGAAATTTCTGTGACACCAACACAGACCAGAGAAGAAGATAATGATGATGATCATGAAACTTCGAAGCAAGTTGCTACTGAACCTCGAAGGTCAACCAGGACACGTTCCGCACCAGAGTGGTATGGAAATCCAGTCTTGGAGGTTATGTTGTTAGACAACGGTGAACCTTCGAATTATGAAGAAGCTATGGCGAGCCCGGATTCCGAGAAATGGCTTGAGGCCATGAAATCCGAGATAGGATCCATGTATGAGAACAAAGTATGGACTTTGGTAGACTTGCCCGATGAACGGCGAGCTATTGAAAATAAATGGATCTTTAAGAAGAAGACGGACGCTGATGGTAATATCACCGTCTATAAAGCTCGACTTGTTGCTAAAGGTTATCGACAAGTTCAAGGAGTTGACTACGATGAGACTTTCTCACCCGTAGCGATGCTAAAGTCTGTCAGAATTATGTTAGCAATTGCCGCATTTTACGATTATGAAATCTGGCAAATGGACGTCAAAACGGCATTCCTTAATGGATTCCTTAAGGAAGAATTGTATATGATGCAGCCGAAAGGTTTTGTCGATCCTAAAGGCGCTAACAAAGTATGCAAGCTCTAGCAATCCATCTATGGACTGGTGCAAGCATCTCGGAGCTGGAATACTCGCTTTGATGAAGTGATCAAAGCGTTTGGGTTTATACAAACTTATGGAGAAGCTTGTATTTACAAGAAAGTGAGTGGGAGCTCTGTGGCATTTCTCATATTATATGTAGATGACATATTGTTGATGGGAAATGACATAGAATTTCTGGAAAGCATAAAGGGTTATTTGAACAAAAGTTTTTCGATGAAGGATCTCGGAGAAGCTGCTTACATATTAGGCATCAAGATCTATAGGGATAGATCAAGACGCCTCATTGGACTTTCACAAAGCACATACCTTGACAAGATTTTGAAGAAGTTCAAAATGGATCAGTCAAAGAAAGGGTTCTTGCCTGTATTGCAAGGTATGAGATTGAGTAAGACTCAATGTCCGACCACGGCAGAAGATAAAGAGAAGATGAGTGTCATCCCCTATGCTTCAGCCATAGGCTCTATTATGTATGCCATGCTGTGTACCAGACCTGATGTGTGCCTCGCTATAAGCTTGGTGGGGAGGTACCAAAGTGATCCAGGAGTAGATCACTGGACAGCAGTCAAGAATATCCCGAAGTACCTGAAAAGGACCAAGGACATGTTTCTCGTTTATGGAGGTGACAAAGAGCTCGTCGTAAAGGGTTACGTCGATGTTAGCTTTGACACAGATCCAGATGACTCTAAGTCACAATCTGGATACATATTTATTCTTAATGGTGGAGCGGTCAGTTGGTGCAGTTCCAAGCAGAGCGTCGTGGCGGGATCTACATGTGAGGCGGAATACATAGCTGCTTCCGAAGCAGCACATGAAGGAGTCTGGATGAAGGAGTTCATATCCGATCTAGGTGTCATACCTAGTGCATCGGGTCCAATGACTATCTTATGTGACAACACTGGAGCAATTGCTATAGCAAAGGAGCCCAGGTTTCACAAGAGAACCAAGCATATAAAGCGCCGCTTCAACTCCATTCGGAATTTGATTAAGGATGGAGACATAGAGATTTGCAAAGTACACACGGATCTGAATGTGGCAGACCCGTTGACTAAACCTCTTCCACGAGCAAAACATGATCAGCACCAGAATGCGATGGGTGTTAGATTCATTACAATGTAATTGACTCTAGTGCAAGTGGGAGACTGTTGGAAATGTGCCCTAGAGGCAATTAATAAAGTGTTTATTATTATCATATTTCCCCGTTCATGATAACGGTTTATTATTCATGCTAGAATTGTATTGACCGGAAACTTAATACATGTGTGAATAGATAAACAAATACTGAGTCCCTAGTAAGCCTCTACTAGACTAGCTCGTTGATCAAAAGATGGTCAAGATTTCCTGACCATGGACATGAGTTGTCATTTGATAACGGGATCACATCATTAGGAGAATGATGTGATGGACTTGACCCAACCGTCAGCATAGCATATGATCGTTCAGTTTAATGCTATTGCTTTCACTATGTCAAATACACGTTTCTCTGACCATGAGATCATGCAACTCCCGGATACCGTAGGAATACTTTGGGTGTATCAAACGTCACAACGTAACTGGGTGATTATAAAGGTGCACTACAGGTATCTCCGAAAGTGTTTGTTGAGTTGGCATGGATCAAGATTGGGATTTGTCACTCCGACTATCGGAGAGGTATCTCTGGGCCCTCTCGGTAATACAGCATCACAGAAGCCTTGCAAGCACCGTGACTAAAGAGTTAGTTGCAAGATGATGTATTACGGAACGAGTAAAGAGACTTGCCAGTAACGAGATTGAACTAGGTATTGGATACCGACGATCGAATCTCGGGCAAGTAACATACCGCCGGACAAAGGGAACAACGTATGTTGTCATATGAGGTTCACCGATAAAGATCTTCGTGGAATATGTAGGAACCAATATGAGCATCCAGGTTCTGCTGTTGGTTATTGACCGGAGAGTCGTCTCGGTCATGTCTACATCATTCCCGAACCCGTAGGGTCCGCACACTTAAGGTTCGATGACGATATAGTATTATATGAGTTATGTGATTGGTGACCGAAGTTTGTTCGGAGTCCCGGATGAGATCACGGACATGACGAGGAGTCTCAAAATGGTCGAGAGGTAAAGATTCATATATTGGAAGGCTATATTCGGACGTCGGAAAGGTTCCGAGTGATTCGGGTATTTTTCGGAGTACCGGGGAGTTACGGGAATTCACCGGGAGAAGTAATGGGCCTTATTGGGCCATACGGGAAAAGGAGAGGCAGGCCACGTGAGGAGGCGCACGCCCCCCCTTGCCCAAACCGAATTGGACTAGGGGAGGGGGCGCAGCCCCCTCTTTCCTTTCCCTCTCCCTTCCCCCTTTCCTACTCCGTATGGGAGGTGGAATCCTACTAGGACTAAGGAGTCCTAGTAGGACTCCCCACACTTGGCGCACCCCTAGGGGGCCGGCCTCCTCCCTCCCTCCTTTATATACGGAGGAGGGGCACCCCTTGGAGACATACAATTGTCCCATAGCCGTGTGCGGTGCCCCGATCTCCGTTTTCCACCTCGGTCATATTTTCGGAGAGCTTATGCGAAGCCCTGCCGGAATCACTTCACCGTCACCGTCGCCACGCCGTCGTGCTGACGGAACTCATCTACTACCTCGACGTCTTGCTGGATCAAGAAGGCGAGGAACGTCACCGAGCTTCACGTGTGTAGAACTCGGAGGTGCCGTACGTTCGGTACTCGATCGGTGGAGCTCGAAGGATTGTTCGACTACATCAACCGCGTTGTGAGACGCTTCCGCTAACGGTCTACGAGGGTACGTAGACACACTCTCCCCTCTCGTAGCGATGCATCTCCATGGCTAGATCTTGCGTGAGCGTAGGAATTTTTTTGAAATTCATGCTCCGTTCCCCAACAGCGCGAGGGGCCTGTTTAAGACCAGAGAGGGAGCGGCGAAGTCGGCAGACCATACCATCAGGAGCATAGTACCCCGGTGGTGGCTGCATATAAACCTCCTCACGCAACTCACCATTGAGAAAAGCGTTCTGGACATCAAGCTGAGATACAGACCAATGACGAACAGAAGCCACATCAAGGATAGTGCGGACAGTGGTCATGTGGGCCACAGGAGCGAATGTCTCATCATAATCGCGTCCCTGCTCCTGCTGAAAGCCACGAGCCACAAGATGAGCTTTGTATCGCTCAAGGGAACCATCGGAGCGAGTCTTAATCTTATAAACCCACTTGCAGGTGATGGGACGAAGACCGGAGGGAAGAGAAACCAGATCCCACGTGCCATTGCGCTCAAGCGCCGCAAGCTCCTCGGCCATCGCAAGCTGCCATTCAGGCTGAGTCATGGCAGCCCGATAGGTGGTGGGCTCAGCAATGGCAGAAAGACCATACCGGTCAGGAGAATAGCGATCAGGTGGGGGACAAGGCCTAACACGGAGGTTATGGACCGGCGGAGGCGTGAGAGGAGGTGCACTGGAAGTAGAGGGCACATCAGTAGGATCATCCACAGCACGAGGACGACGAGTGTAGTGGAGAGGAAACGGGGAGTGAGGTCGAAAGACTGGGGAGGAGGGTGGGAGGGAGGGGATGGTGGAGACGAGGGAGAGGAGGAGGGAGGGGATGGTGGTGACGAGGGAGATGGCGAGGGAGAGGAGGAGGAGGGAGGGGATGGTGGAGGGGGACTCACCGGGGGAGAGGGAGGAACAGGAGGCACATATGGAGATGTGTCGGGAAGGAGAAGGAAGGAAAGATCTTCCACGGAAAAGTTCGAGGAGGAGGGACGCGGATAGTAAGAACGAGACTCATCAAACGTCACATCACGTGAAATGCGCAGACGGCGACCAACAGGATCCCAACAGCGATACCCCTTGTGCTCATCACTGTAGCCAAGGAAAACACACTCAACGGACTGAGCAGTCAACTTGGTTCGTTCTCGCGGAGCAAGAAGAACATAGCACACGCATCCAAACATACGAAGAGCGGAGTAGTCAGGAGAGCGACCAGAGAGACGCTCCATAGGAATACCACCCTTCAAGGTAGCCGAAGGTTGAATGTTGATGACGTGGGTGGATGCAGAAACGGCCTCAGCCCAAAAATGGGGTGGAAGAGAGGCGGCGATCATCATCGCCCGAGCCGTCTCAAGCAAATGGCGATGTTTGCGTTCAGCAACACCATTCTGAGCATGGGCACCAGGGCAAGAGAATTGGGCAAGAGTACCCTGCTCTGCAAGAAAACCACGCAACATGTGAGAGATATACTCTCCAGCTGAGTCAGCACGGAAGATACGGACAGGCGTGGAAAATTGAGTGCGAACCATGGCAGCAAAACGCTTGTATATGGGGAGAACCTCGCTGCGAGATTTCATACAATAAAGCCAAGTGTAGCGAGAGAAATCATCAATAAACAGAACATAGTAGCGATGACCCCCTTTCGAGTCAAAATTAGCAGGACCCCATACATCAGAATGAACTAAGTCAAAAGGACGCTGAGATACAGACTCACTGGTAGGATAAGGTAACTGAGTCTGTTTGCCAAGCCTACATCCTTCACAATGCAACGAAACATCACCGGAGACAGGGCCTAAGACGCCTTGGTGTACTAATGAGGACAAGCGAGAGCCACAGATGTGACCAAGACGATGATGCCACTGCTGGAAGGACGCAGAAGAGGAGGCAGCAAGAGCATGAGAGCTGGCATATGTGGTAGTAGCGGAAGGAACACGAAGCCAGTCAACCTCCCAAAGGCCCTCAGACTCACGGCGCCGAGGGCCACCACCAACCAGAGCCTGAGTGCGACGATCCTGAACAGAACAAGAGTCGGCATCAAGAATGACACGACAGCCAGAATCAGTAAGTTGGGCAGTGGAAAAGAGATTCATGGTAAGACGAGGAACATGAGAAACACTAGGAACCGAAAAGGACGGAGTGGAAAGGATGCCACGACTAGCAACAGGAAGAGGTGTGACATCGGCAGTGAGAACATTAAGAGGAAAATCAAGAGGTCGAAGAGAAGATAAGGTAGAAGAATCAGAAGACATATGAAAGGAAGCTCCAGAATCCAGAACCCACGAGGATGTACCTGACTGAGTATGCTCCGGCGGGGGCGGAGTGGTGATGGCAGTCACAGCGGCAACAGATCCCGTCGAGGAAGAACCAGAGGAAGCCAACATTCGCTTGAGCCGCACAATATCCTGGTCAGTGAGCGACGAGGTCGAGGAACTAGAAGAAGAGCGCTTCAGGTCTTTCCGCTTCTTGTGACAATCAGACTTTGGATGACCTGGCCTGTTGCAGTAGCCACAGAAGGTGTGCGAGCGCGGCCGACCCCCTCCTGAAGAAGGAGGGTGACCCGCCCCCCCTGGAGGTGTGGGCAGGAGCGGTGGAGTGGTAAGGCGAGCAGACGGCACAGGAGCTCGGGCAGCAAGAACAGTGGGAACCACAAGCAGACCAGCAGAACGGAGGCGTGTCTCCTCAGCACGAAGCTCTGCAAGCACCTCCGAAATAGGAACACGACCACGAGCAAGCAGGTGAGCACGCCGAGGCTCAAACTCTGGACGAAGGCGAGATAAGAACTCATGGAGGCGATGAAACTCCAAGTCAGATCGCACAGTCTGGCAACAACGGCAAGTACCACAAACAACTGTCCTGAGAGAATCAAGCTGGCGCCAGATGGCAGAGCTCTGTGAGTAGAACTCATCAACAGAAGAGTCACCCTGCTGAAGAGCGTGCTCCTGACGCACCACAGATAAGTAGAGAGCATCACCAGATGGCTGATATCGCTGACAAAGATAGGACCACATCACAGCAACAGGACCGAGACCCATGAACTCAGACGCAAACTGAGGTAAGACACTCGCAGTGAGAACAGCAGCAGCTCGACCATCATCGTTGCACCACTGAGTGTAAGCAGACAAATCATCTCGGTAAACAGCAAGAGCATCTGAGTAGGCGGATACCTGCTGATCATAAGCATCAACCGCAGCATCGTCACAGGCCTTGGCTGTATCCCGATCAGCCTGAGAAGCATCAACAGCAAGAACAGGCGGCACCGGCGGGGTAGGAGCCACAGGAGCAACAGGACAGGGCGGACAGGGAACCTCGCCAGAGAGAACGCCCCACAGGAGAAGACCGCGCATGTGGATGCGCATGAAACCCACAAACTCAGCATAGTTGGTGCCATCGAAGATCACCGAGCACCGAGGAACAGCCACATAGCCCGACGAAGACATGACGAGCTCACCCTGAACGGTAGTACCGCTCTTCCCAGCGGTAGTACCGCTCTGCTCAGGGCGGTAGTACCGCGCTGGTCAGCGGTAGTACCGCTTACGCGGTACTTCCGCGATTCAGTGCCGTGGGCACTACCGCTTATAAAAAACCTTCTGGAATGCCTGTCCCTCCGAGCGGAAGTAGAGCGGCAGTGACAGGCGGTAGTACCGCTTCGGGCGGTAGTACCGCGCTGATCAGCGGTAGTACCGCGCAGAGCCGCTGGATCGGGATCGGGATCGACCAAATCGCTGGGCAGAGGCCGAGCGAGGAGGAGTCCAGGCAGGAGCCGGCCGGAGGAGGAGGCCGGGCGCGGGACGGCGCGGAGGTGAGCCTGGGCGAGGCGGGGGGAGGGCCTGGCAGACGGGGGCGGCCGGAGCCGGCACAGTCAGGGGCGACCGGAGACCGGGCTGGCGCGAGACAGAGGCGGCCGGCGACCGGCGCGGTGTAGAGGACGGGGAGGAGCAGCCGCGGCCGGACTAGCGGGCGGGCACGGGGCAGAGACGTCGGCCGGAGTTGCTAGCGGCAGCGACGGTGGAGGTGGAGCACGAGGAACAACCTCGCATCTGATACCATGTTAGATAAAGAGCAACTAATATTCACTGTGGGCCAAAGGCCAGTACATATACATGTGAGGTATTACAAGCGGTAGTACCGCACTCAGAGCGGTAGTACCGCACTCGGGCGGTAGTACCGCACTCGGGCGGTAGTACCGCAGAGAACACACACC
Source organism: Elymus sibiricus (assembly GCA_039707655.1). NCBI lineage: Eukaryota > Viridiplantae > Streptophyta > Magnoliopsida > Poales > Poaceae > Elymus > Elymus sibiricus. The sequence goes on along the minus strand of CM077668.1, from coordinate 109,381,660 downwards.
AAACACACATCTAACATCATATACTATCATGGGGCATTATAGAGTACACTACTTTATCATTTTGAGTACGTTGATACAATATTTCTAAGATACTCCAAAGTGAACTACGTGAAAAATTGCAAGTGGGCCCATAGTTGTTGCATATTTTTGAAATACCTTGATATTTGTATATAAAAAAGGAATACGTATACTACCACCTAGGTGGTCTTATATACTCCCATAATGCTGCTACATACTCCCGGTTATGCTAGATACTTCCATACTGCCGCTACAAACCAAAAAAATAGGCATGTTTCTTCAATAGGAAATCAACAATTGATGATCAACAGAAAATAATAAGTCTATTGATATAGACCGTTGAGAATTGGGCTGTATCCCAATGGTGGATGTGGAGTGAGGTCACCCTACCATGAGAGTTCGATTCCTGTGAGGTGAACTAATACCTAAGTTGCCCACATAGGTCTTTTTTAATGATATAAACTGTTAGAATGAAAGGTCAACACAACGTTACTACGCACAAGCCCCAATTTCCCACCTAGTCAACGACACAAAGCAACCTAAACTCACTGCTAAATGGCTCCTTTGAATAATAGCAACACCAGAAGATTTGATAGTATATAGTGAAATTGTGCATACCAGTACAGCAAAATATACAGAAAATATACGAAACATACATCGTCGGGAATATTAGGATCAGCTCCAGCCTTCAACAGAAACTTAATGAAGTTGGTATAACCTCCGTGCAGTGTAGCAAACACCAAAAGTGTCATAGTGGAAGCCTTGCAATTAACATCGGCACCAGCCTGTAAAGAGGATTATGCAATAGAATGTTCAGTGTTATCTCAATGCACATCAGCATATAAGCATGGCAGCGATGACAGAAATGTAGACTAGGGAAAATCAACACATAGCTATGATTAATAATCAAGAGAATACTCACCTTAATGAGTAGCTTCATGCACTTCAATGAACGGTAAATAAGAGCACTCAGCAGGGGAGTAGTAGCACCGCTGATAATGATGTTAGGCTGAAAGCAGGGTATTGTGTTTTGTATTAAGAAACACAGGTGGCATGATAGAGTCAAGAGTTCCTAATAAAAAAGCATGTCATCATATAATTTACTGGTGTGTGTGGTGGTTTTTCGAGGGATTAAATGCAAGTGAACCATCCAATCCTAATCCTGACCTAACATGCTTGTTTGGTTCGAGGATTGAAATGGGTTGCTCCATCAATCAATCACACTTCAAGATCTCTACTGAATTTCATAAACCTAGAAACATATTTGTAATATCTAAGTATATTTTACTCCAAGCAACCAAAACACCCCCAGGACAAGACATATTTGTCCACGCCATCTAACTAGTTGGCAAACTAACAATTATCTGTCCAAATTAACTCTGAATCAACAGAAATAAGAAATAGAGGACGCTATATACATTTGCGTGGTGGTCCAATAAAATCTTCAGTGTCTTATCCTGCTCATTTGTAGCAGCCATGAAGAGTGGTGGTCCACGGCCACAGTCTATGTCGACTGGCACCCCTTTTGAAAGGAGGAACTCTGTTACCTTGCAGCATCCTGTAGTGAACGAGATGATTCCGTAAGTCATGTTTTGCCATAACAATGAACAAATCAATTTTAGTAGAGGAAATAACAACTAGTAAAACGACCATCTTTTGGAGAAATCATGTATGTATGCGCGTATCAAGGGGAGAACCTGCCGAGACAGCATGGTGGAGAATTGTGCGTCCCTTGTCATCTGCTTTCATTAGATCACCACCATGATCAAAGAAATACTTGACAGTGGGAACATCACCAGATTGAGCTGACATCATAAACGGAGTCGCACCTGTGAGAAAAGCACATATCAACACAATCTCGATCTCCTACTGGAAAACATTGGCATGGCAGCCACCAATTTCAAAAATGGAGAAAAGATAGAGAAAGACCTAGAGCTACAGTTCCAATTCCAGGAGCATTCACCTCTCCCCCAAGCTCCTCCACCAAATACTTGCAAACCTCCAGATGGCCTCCGCATGCCGCACCATGCAACACACCAACTCCATCCTTGTTGAAAGAAAAAATCGCTGATGGGCCGCCATTCCCCCGGGTAAGACTGTTTACAATACCTTTCCCCACAGAAACAGCATCACATTACAGAAATAAATAGCCAAATTAACAATATCGAAAACCGAAAGAAAAAATGAAAGATGTATGCAATGCATAAGAACCTCGGATGCCAAAGGAACCGATTTAATGCATTTATGAACACAATTACACAGTGAAACCCTTGACGACATATCAATTTAGAGTACTTGACTATACTGCAAATTTGGTTGTAAACAGAATCGAGTCCCATCATCAAAAAATGCCAGATGTATACCCTGGTTTGTTAAGATACAAACAGTGTTCATCTGAATTTTGTTTGAACCGGAATGCTCATCTGAATTTCAGGAGGGAGACTACATATGAGATCTTGTAAACAGTAAATACTGGATAAAATAGCTTGGTCATCGCTACTAATCCACCGCCCATGTTTCTAAATGGTAAATGCAATAAAACAAACAATACGTAGCATCTGATAAATCAAGGCACCCGTAGCAACACAGAAACTAGAATCCGATAAGCATACTATTTTCCGAAGGCGAGAGGTGGTAGATGGTTAGGCAGGCGCCTCAGCAATGCGGCGTGTCAAAACAACCTCCGCCCCCATGAACACAGCACAGTTTTAAATAGCGAGCTATGGAAAATAGCGGCGGACCTCCAAATAAGCTATAACGGAGCTATAGCTGGCTATAGCGGGCTATAGCTGGCTATAGCGGGCTATAGCGTGTTATTTGTACATGAGACCATTTAGCGGCACCCTGCTAAAAAGGCTATAGCTGGGCTATAGCGGGCTATTTAAAACTATGCAGCACACGCAAGACATGACTAATTAAGCAGCATCACTACTAGACTAGAACGGAAATGAGGGAAATGCACAGGGGCATGCAGGGGATCGATGCGGCGGAGAAGAGGAGAAAGTGCTACCTTTGAGGCGGTCGAGGTTGCCGTGGAGCGCCGCCATCAGGAGAGCGTTCTCATCTGCACACACGCGCGCACGTATGATCTCTGTCAGGAATGCAGCCACAGAGAGGTAGAAGATGGATGATCGCAGGAGCAACCCAGAGGGGGGAGGGGGGGGCGAAGGCTCGACCTACCGGTGCCGCCGTCGTCGGAAGGGGGGCAGTAGACGAACGGAGCCGCCATGGCCTAGTCTCGCCGGTCTCGCTCGTGCTCGCGGGGTGGAGGCGGGCGACGCCGTAGAACCCTGCGGTGCGGTGCCGGTGCCGGTGCGGCGCGGGGGAGCTGGGGTTTTCAGTCTGGGCTAGGCTGCCCAGCGGTGACGAAGGCAAGGGCGCTGTGGAGTGGATGAGCCCGTGCTCTCTCTCTCTCTCTCTCTCTCTGCCCCGCACGCCCTTTGCGCGTACAAAGACCCGGTGCTCCCGGGACTCCTCGCACGGGAGAGAACCAGAAATGGCCACAGTTTTGAGCCAACTCATCTTATTTGGACGCACTGTCGATGACAGGGGGGCCCACAAGCATGGGAGAATCTTGTCAGTGAGTAGGTTCACGGTGGGTAGACATCAGGATGTATGATACTGGTGCGGCGGGGCGCCCAGGTTATAGCGCGCCAGTCGTCGGTGGACACGTGTGCACCAAGGACGAGGCGGAAAGGCTGCCGCTTGGACCTGCCCTCCCACCCCGGACGGGGCTTGCCTGCTCCCATCGGCGTGCTCCCATCCGTGCTCCCGTCCGCCCATTCTTCATCCGACGGCCCACCTATTCCCACGCCGACGTAGCTAGCAGAACCAGCAGTCCTCGAGTCGTTGCTGGAGGCGGCTCCAATTGCCGCGTGCTACGGCGCTAATAGAAGATGAACCGGACTCAACCTGCACCACCAAGTCCAGTAGCGGCACCGGAGGCATCCTCGGTAAAGGAGAGGCCACTGTACAAGGACCCGGCCAAAGGTGAAGAAGGGCGGCATACGCGTTGACGACCGCGACGTGCACAACAGAGTGGCCAACACAGTTAGCGGCACCGGCAGTCCTCGCGTCGATGCCGGACGTGAATAAGATCGTCATGCGTACTATGACGCTGATGGAGGATGACCGATGGTGGGGAGGAAGCGTAGCTGCGTAGGCGCCAGCTGCTCACGCACCGCTAAGAACCTCGAGCAAATCGCGGCCCTTGTATTTTGATCCAGTGCTACAAGGCACACACAGTGGGTAGTGATGTGCAACAGAAAAACTGGGGAATAGGCTGCAGGTGGGATTGACCGTGGGCGTCCCACAAAGGTTTGGTGGCTGAGGGCATCTGTAATGCCGACCCTCAAACTGCCCACGTATATTTGGATTGTGCGGTCCGGACCCTAGAAGTCATCCAACGAGGATCTGTATCGGTCCGCCGAGCGGTTTGGACCATGTTTTTCCCGTAAACTGGAACCAAATGTGGGGGGATTTGCGGGAGTTCGGACACAAGACACGTCGGACTCTTACACCCATGTCTCACACAAAAGGAAGGCGGATCCCACCCTTTTGTAACATCCCACACTGTTTCCGCGCCAAAATCCTCCACTTTCTTCTTCCATCTCGCCGCTCTTCACCCAATTCCCGCCTTTTTCTCCCACTTTCTTCTTCGCTGTCGCCACTGATACGTCTCCAACGTATCTATAATTTTTGATTGTTTCATGCTTTTATATTATCAATCTTGGATGTTTTTATATACATTTACAGCAATTATATATCATTTTTTGGGACTAACCTATTAACTTAGTGTCTAGTGCCAGTTGCTGTTTTCTGCCTGTTTTTTGTTTTACAGAATATCAATACCAAACGAAGTCCAAATGCCACGAAACTTTTTGGAGATTTTTTTCTGGACAATACCAACACTAGAAGCTTCGGGAGAAGACCAGACGCCAGAGGAGGTGGCCACAAGCCACCAGGGCGCGCCTGGGGGGGGGGGGGCAGGCACGCCCTGGTGCCTCGTGGGCCCACCTCAGCTCCGTTTGACCTAATTCCATCACTATAAATTCCTAAAAATCAGGAAACCAACGGGGGAGTCCATGAAATACTTTTTCCGCCGCCGCAAGCTTCTGTTCTCGAGAGATCCCATCTGGAGGCCTTTTCCGGTACTCTGCCGGAGGGGGAATCGATCACGGAGGGGCTCTACATCAACCTTGCTGCCCTTCCGATGATGCGTGAATAGTTTACCACAGACCTTCGGGTCCATAGTTAGTAGCTAGATGGCTTCTTCTCTCTTTTTGATCTTCAATACAATGTTCTCCTCGATGTTTTTGGAGTTCTATCCGATGTAATCACTTTTTGCGGTGTGTTTGTTGGGATCCGATGAATTGTGAGTTTATGATCAGATTATCCATGAATATTATTTGAGTCTTTTCTGATCTCTTTTATGCATCATTATTATAACTTCGTATTTCTTCTCCGATCTATTGATTTGGTTTGGCCAACTAGATTGATTTATCTTGCCATGGGAAGAGGTGCTTTGTAATGGATTCGATCTTGCGGTGCTCAATCCCAGTGACAGAAAGGGACATGACACGTATGTATCGTTGCTATTAAGGGTAAAAAGATGGGGTTTATTCATACGTGAGTTTATCTTGTCTACATCATGTCATCGTTCTTAAGGCGTTACTCCGTTCTTTATGGACTTAATACACTAGATGCATGCTGGATAGCGGTCAATGTGTGGAGTAATAGTAGTAGATGCAAGCAGGAGTTGGTCTACTTGTCTCGGACGTGATGCCTATATACATGATCATTGCCTTGGATATCGTCATGATTATTTGTTTTTCTATCAATTGTCCAACAGTAATTTGTTTACCCACCGTATGCTATTTTCTTGAGAGAAGCCTCTAGTGAAAACTATGGCCCCCGGGTCTATCTAAATCATATACTAAAATCCTAAAAATACTTGCTGCACTTTTTCTTTATTTATTTTATTTTGTATTTTTGTTTCTATCTATCTATCTATCTATCACATATAATTTAATCTTGCAACTTACCGCCGAGGGATTGACAACCCCTCGTTTGCGTTGGGTGCAAGGATTTGTTGTTTTGTGTGCAGGTGCTGCTAAAGAGGTGTTGTGTGATTCTCCTACTGGATTGATAACCTTGGTTTCATAACTGAGGGAAATACTTATCTCTACTGTACTGCATCTCCCTTCCTCTTCAGGGAATTACCAACGCGGCTCACAAATAGAGGAAGAATTTATGGCGCCGTTGCCGGGGAGACATCATCAACATCTATCAAGTACCTTGGCATAAACTCTCATCTCCTTGCATTTATTTTATTTGCCTCTCGTTTTCATCTCCCGCACTTCTAAATTTTTTTCTTACAAAAATACAAAAATATTTTTCGTTTGCCTTTTTCTTGTTTGTTTGTTTGCTTGCTTGTTATCTTGTTTGCGTAGTCACGATGTCTCAAGAAAATACAAAATTGTGTGATTTTTCCAATACTAATAATAATGATTTTATTAGTACTCCAGTTGCTCCTCCCGCCGCTAGTGCGGAGACTTGTGATATTAATGCCGCTTTGCTTAATCTTGTGATGAAAGATCAATTTTCTGGTAGTCCTAATGAAGATGTTGCATCCCATCTTAACACTTTCGTAGAATTGTGTGATATGCAAAAGAAAAAAGATGTGGATAATGATATTGTCAAATTAAAATTATTCCCATTCTCATTGCGTGATCGTGCAAAAATTTGGTTTCATCTTTACCATGAAATAGTATCGATTCTTGGGACATGTGTAAAGATGCTTTTATTACTAAATATTTTCCTCCCGCGAAAATTATTTCACTTAGAAATCAAATTATGAATTTTAAGCAACTTGATCATGAACATGTTGCCCAATCTTGGGAAAGGATGTAATTAATGATAAGAAATTGCCCTACTCATGGTTTAAATTTGTGGATGATCATACAAAAAAATTATGCTGGATTAAATTTTGTTTCTCGAAATCTTTTAGATTCCACCGCGGGTGGTACTTTTATGGAAATTACTTTGGGAGAAGCTACTAAATTGCTTGATAATATTATGGCAAATTATTCACAATGGCATACTGAAAGAGTTCCTACTAGTAAAAAAGTGAATTCTGTTGAAGAAATTAATACTTTGAGTGATAAAGTTGATGCGCTTATGAAATTGGTTGCTAGCAAAAATGCTCCTATTGATCCTAATGATGTGCCTTTATCCACTTTGATTGAGCAAAATAATGATCCCGTAGATGTGAATTTGCTTCGCGAAACAATTTTAATAATAATGCTTATAGAGGTAATTTCAATGCTAGACCGTTTCCTGGAAATTCCTCTAATAATTATGGCAATTCCTATGATAATCCTTATAATAATAATAATAATAATAATAATAATAGGATGCCCTCTGATCTTGAAAGTAATATTAAAGAATTTATTAATGCTTAAAAGGTTTTCAACACTACGATAGAAGAAAAATTGAGTAAACTTGATGATATGTCTAGGAGCATTGATAGAATTATTCATGATGTGGAAAATCTTAAGACTAAAATTTTGCCACCTAAAATTGATATTAATGAATCAATTAAAGCTTTATATTTCTCCATGGATGATAGTAAGAAAAGAACCGCCATGCTAAAAGCTAAACGGGAATTTTTAGAAAAAGTGATTCTTCCCGGTTTTTATCGTAGTAATGATGAGGATATTAAAATGATTGGTGTTTCATCTATTGATTCCTTGTTTAGCAATATAAAACTTGATGAAAATGGGACTGAAGAAGAGTCAACTTTAGCTAAAGAGCGTCCCCATAATTCGGAGGGTGAAAATCTTGATGAGAAAATTGCTAAAAGTGGATTTGGAGAGGTAAAAACTTTAAATAGCGATGTGCCCACTCTCTTGGATTACAAAGATTTTAATTATGATAATTGTTACTTGATTGAGTGCATTTCTTTGTTACAATCCATGTTAAATTCACCCAACGCTTATGAGCAAAACAAGGCTTTTACTAAACACATCGTAGAAGCAATGATGAAAGCGTTAGAAGAAAAGCTAGAACTAGAAATTTCAATTCCTAGAAAATTATATGATGAATGGGAACCCACCATTAAAGTTAAAATTAAAAATTATGAGTGCAATGCTTTATGTGATTTGGGTGCTATCGTTTCCACAATTCCAAAATCTCTATGTGATGTGCTAGGTTTTACCAATATAGATGAATGTTCTCTTAATTTGCATCTTGCGGATTCTACTATTAAAAAGCCCTTGGGTAGAATTAATGATGTTCTTATTCTTGCAAATAGGAACTATGTGCCCGTTGATTTTATTGTACTTGACATTGAATGCAATCCTTCTTGCCCCATAATACTTGGTAGACCGTTCTTACGAACCATAGGTGCCGTTATTGATATGAAAGAAGGGAATATAAAATTTCAGTTTCCACTAAAGAAGGGTATGGAACATTTCCCTAGGAATAAAATTAAGCACCATATGAATCCATTATGAGGGCCAATTATGGAATCAACTTGAAAGATGACAATACTTGAAACTGTGCATTATGCCTAGCTAGGGGCATAAAACAATAGCGCTTGTTGGGAGGCAACCCAATGAATAAAATAAATTTTTATTATTTGTTTCTGTTATTGTGTGTTTTCAATTTTATGCTACTGTAATTATTGAGTTTTTGTGTTATTAATTAGTGTTTGTGCCAAGTAAAACCTTTGGGATGATTTGGAAGATAGTATAATTGATGCTGTTTGGAAAACAGAAAGTTTTGCGTCCAGTGCTGGAATTTTGTTTATGTACTGGAGCGTCAAAAAAATCTGAAATTTTTACACAGTATTGGTACATGAATTTCGCACGTTTTCCTAATTTTTCAGAATTTTTGGAGTTACATAAGTATGGCTTTTAAATAGATTGCTACAGACTGTTCTGTTTTTGACAGATTCTATTTTTGATGCACTACTTGCTTGTTTTGATGAAACTATGGATTGTATCGGGGGGTATAAGCCATGGAGAAGTTAGAATACAGTAGGTATAATGCAAAAATAAAATATGAATGGGTTTGCAACAGTACTTAAAGTAGTGATTTGTTTTGTCATACTAACGGATCTCACGAAGGTTTTGTTGAGTTTTGTGTGATTGAAGTTTTCAAGTTTTGGGTGAGATCACGATGGATGAAGGAATAAGGAGTGGCAAGAGCCTAAGCTTGGGGATGCCCGAGGCACCCCAAGGTAATATTCAAGGAAGACTCAACCGTCTAAGCTTGGGGATGCACCGGAAGGCATCCCCTCTTTCTTCTACCAACCATCGGTAATTTTACTTGGAGCTATATTTTTATTCGTCACATGATATGTGTTTTGCTTGGAGCATCGTGTATTATATGAGTCTTTGCTTTGTTTGCTTTTTAGTTTGTCACAATCATCCTTGCTGAACACACCTATTTTGAGAGAGCCACACGTTCATCATAATTTGTTAGAATACTCTATGTGCTTCACTTAAATTTTTTGAGCTAGGCAGTTGCTCTAGTGCTTCACTTAAATCTTTTTTAGCACGGCGGTGGCTAGATTTTGAAGAAATAAACTCTCATGCTTCACTTATATTATTTTTAGAGTTGACAAGATTAAAATTTTGAAGAAATAAACTCTCATACTTCACTTATATTATTTTGAGAGTTGATAAGATTGAAATTTTGAAGAAATATTTGCACTCTCATGCTTCACTTAAATATTTTTGAGAGTTGATGATAGTAATGGTAATTTGCACAAGATATGAATTTGGTCCCAAAGTGATGAATATTCAAGAGGGATATAATAAAAACTTTCATATAGATCATTGGATATGATAAGTGCGATTCCTTGCAATAGTTTTGCGATATGGAAATGATAATATGTGAGTCATGTTAGTGAGTAATCATGATTTAGTAAGAATATTAGTGTTAAGGTTTGTGATTCCCTATGCATGCACATTAAGTCAATAGTTATGCAAAGAAATTATATCCTACTTATGGTGCATTATTCGGTGTTAGTTATGTTCAATGCATGTTTATGACCGTTTTCGTTTTTTGGTTGGTTGCTTCTCAATCTTTTGCTAGCCTTCATTTGTACTAAGCGGAAATACTGCTTGTGCATCCAAACTCCTTAAACCCAAGTTGTGCCAAATGAGTCCACTATATCTACCTATATGCGGTATTTCAATGCCGTTCCAAGTAAATTTGCGTGTGCCAACTCTAATTTTCAAAATAATTTTCCATTTTGTGTGCCCGTACCGCTCATGAAGCGACAGGGGGTGGCCAATATTTTCCATGCTAGGTGTGTTATTCTCACGATGAGTGTTTATTCACTTGTCATTGCACGAGAGAGTGGCTGGTAATAGGGATGCCCAGTCCCACAATGAAATCAAAAATTAATAACAACAAAATTCCTTGGAAAGTGATGGCATGGAAGGCACCCGTGGATACGGCTAGCCATGGATTGTGAAAGAATGGTGGAAAGGAAATAAACTTTACTTTCTGTTTGGGAACTGCCTATGATGTGTCTAGCATGGAAGATATTGGGAATTCTCGGTCGTTTTCGTTGACAGGAAAAGCATGCCTCTCAAAATATTTTTATCTCTCTAATTTAAGCTTTGAGCTCTGGCACATTAGCAAATCTCTGCTTCCCTCTGCGAAGGGCCTATCTATTTACTTTATGTAATTTTTATTTTTATTTTGAGTCTCCATCTTCTCTTATAAAGCACCAACTAGAGAGCACTATTGTCATACTTGTGCATTGTGTGTAGCTAATATTTGAGTGTGTTTCATGAATGGATCAATGATTGAGCATAATGGGTTAGGGATAACTTTCTTTAGCGTTGATATTTTGAAAGACATGATTGCTTGTTAGCATGCTTGAGTATTTATATTTTCATGTCAAATTATATACTATTGCTTTGAATCATTCAAGTCCAATGTCCATGCTACAAAAGAAAAGAATAAATGATGAATATGATAGGCAGCATTCCACATCAAAAATTCTGTTTTTATCATTTACCTACTCGAGGACGAGCAGGAATTAAGCTTGGGGATGCTGATACGTCTCCAACGTATCTATAGATTTTGATTGTTCCATGTTGTTATATTATCAATCTTGGATGTTTTTATATGCATTTACAGCAATTATATATCATTTTTTGGGACTAACCTATTAACTAAGTGCCCGGTGCCAGTTGTTGTTTTCTGCCTGTTTTTTGTTTTACCGAATATCAATACCAAACGAAGTCCAAATGCCACGAAACTTTTTGGAGATTTTTTTCTGGATAATACCAACACTAGAAGCTTCGGGAGAAGACCAGACGCCAGAGGAGGTGGCCACGAGCCACCAGGGCGCGCCTGGGGGGGGGCAGGCACGCCCTGGTGTCTCGTGGGCCCACCTCAGCTCCGTTTGACCTAATTCCACCACTATAAATTCCCAAAAACTAGGAAACCAACGGGGGAGTCCACGAAATACTTTTTCCACCGCCGCAAGCTTCTGTTCTCGAGAGATCCCATCTGGAGGCCTTTTCCGGTACTCTGCCGGAGGGGGAATCGATCACGGAGGGGCTCTACATCAACCTTGCTGCCCTTCCGATGATGCGTGAGTAGTTTACCACAGACCTTCGGGTCCATAGTTAGTAGCTAGATGGCTTCTTCTCTCTTTTTGATCTTCAATACAATGTTCTCCTCGGTGTTCTTGGAGTTCTATCCGATGTAATCACTTTTTGCGGTGTGTTTGTTGGGATCCGAAATTGTGAGTTTATGATCAGATTATCCATGAATATTATTTGAGTCTTTTCTGGTCTCTTTTATGCATGATTATTATAGCTTCGTATTTCTTCTCCGATCTATTGATTTGGTTTGGCCAATTAGATTGATTTATCTTGCCATGGGAAGAGGTGCTTTGTAATGGGTTCGATCTTGCGGTGCTCAATCCCAGTGACAGAAAGGGACATGACATGTATGTATCGTTGCTATTAAGGGTAAAAAGATGGGGTTTATTCATACGTGAGTTTATCTTGTCTACATCATGTCATCGTTCTTAAGGCGTTACTCCGTTCTTTATGGACTTAATACACTAGATGCATGCTGGATAGCGGTCGATGTGTGGAGTAATAGTAGTAGATGCAGGCAGGAGTTGGTCTACTTGTCTCGGACGTGATGCCTATATACATGATCATTGCCTTGGATATCGTCATGATTATTTGCTTTTCTATCAATTGTCCAACAGTAATTTTTTTACCCACCGTATGCTATTTTCTTGAGAGAAGCCTCTAGTGAAAACTATGGCCCCCGTGTCTATCTAAATCATACACTAAAACCCTAAAAATACTTGCTGCACTTTTTCTTTATTTATTTTATTTTATATTTTTGTTTCAATATATCTATCTATCACATACAATTTAATTTTGCAACTTACCGCCGAGGGATTGACAACCCCTTGTTTGCGTTGGGTGCAAGGATTTGTTGTTTTGTGTGCAGGTGCTGCTAAAGAGGTGTTGCGTGATTCTCCTACTAGATTAATAACCTTGGTTTCATAACTGAGGGAAATACTTATCTCTACTGTACTGCATTTCCCTTCCTCTTCAGGGAATTACCAACGCAGCTCACAAGTAGCACCGCCGACGCATGGAACCAGACGAGGACTTGCTGGAGATGGAGGTGGTGGAGGTGCAGGAGGATCCGAGCATCACCCTTGCCCGGAAGATCAACTTGGCGACGCGGCAAAATCGAGGAAGACTGCCACCCAAGCTACCGAGGAAGAAACCGGTGACCCAACTGACCCAACAAAAGAACCACCCAAGAAGGTTAGAAGAGGGTTTCGGGGAAAGAAGTGGGAGGAGGATAGGACGAAGCGAGAAGGTGCGGCGGTCAAGATGACGGAGAGGTTCAATGACATCTTGTCCAAGAAGGAGGAGGCATACGTCAAGCGCTCGGACATCAAGGAGGAAAAAAGGCAGAGAGGTTCAAATTGTTGATGGAAGCAACCGAGAAGAAGCTAGCGCTGGAAGAGAAGAGGGCCATGATCAAAGAGAAGAAGGCCATGCTCGAGGAGGAGAAGGCAATGCTCAAAGGAAATAAGGTGAAGACCACAGCCGATGCAGAGGACACCAAGATGTTGTCCTTGAATTTGGAGTCTTTGGATGCCGACGCAAGGATGATCGTGCAAGCCATCCGCTACAAGATGTTGCAGTGGCAGAAAGATGACTTGGAGGCGGTGGACAAGGAGGATGAGGAGGTGGCGAAGAAGGAGGCAGAGGCGGAGGCTACATATGCGGTGGTGATGGCACCTTGAGCGTGGAGGCTCGGATTACCGGTCCGGCGGGGCAGAAAATCTCAATTTTTTTGCACGAACTGCCGGACTGATATTATTTTTGTGATCGGGCATGTAAAAACTTAAGCACACTCTCCTCTTTTTGGTTGTGATCGGGCATGTGATCCGGCGCTTGTGTGATCCGGCACACGCTATGGATAATACTTTATTTGAATTTGAAAGTGCCCTTTATTGGCAGTCATATACAGGATAGCATTGGATGGCCGGCTCCCGCATCCGTGTCCGTGGACGGATGCGGGAGGGAATTTGTGGATCAGGGTTAGATGCCCTGATAGTCAACAACCCAGTAAAACTTAAGTGGGTTAGGGCATCTCCAACGTTGACCCTCAAACCGCCTATATCCGTTCGGACGTAGTTGTCCGGACCCTGCAAGCCATCCAACGGTGATCCCATCAGCCCACAGAGCATTCTGAATCGCCATTTTCCCGCAAACCGGAACCAAACTAGGGGGGATTGGCGGGAGTCCAGACACCAGCCAAGTAGGACTCCGACACCCCAGGCCCACCCAAAACTAAGGCGGAGCCGGCGCTTTTGTAGCTAGCCACACTGTTTCCACGAGAAAATCCTCCACTCTCCTCTTCCATCCCGCTGCTCTCCACCCAACTCCCGCCCTTTTTTCCGCCGCCGACGCATGGACTTGCCGGAGGAGGCGGTGGTGGAGGAGGATCTGGCGGTCACGCTCACTCGGAAGATCAACTTGGAGACACAGTAAAATCGCCGCCTCAAAGCGATGACCGCAAAGGCAACACCACTCAAGAAGCAGAAGGACATCGTAGGTCGTGGTCGTGGCAGTGGACGTGCAGGTGGCAGATGTGGTGCAGGGCGGAGCCTGGGACACGAGGCCCCACTGCCATCTCCGTCCATGCAGACACCACCCTGGCCGGAGCATCACAAGGCTTCCTACTTCTACGCCGCCAAGCAGCTCGGTACGCAGTCCCCGACATCCACCACTAGGCACCTGCCTTACTGCCTCGACGTTAATGCGGCGCCGCTTTCTTGAAGTGTGCATCGTCGCAGCTTGCCCGGACGCGGATGCCGCGCGTGGAGCAGATGGGTGCCCGCACGTTGTTCGCTGGTATGCCTAAAGCGGGTGAGCCGTCGTACGACAACGCGGACAGGGAGCTGTTTGACATGATCCGTGATGGAGGCGGAGAAGGAGGTTGCTACGAGGACGAACAGGTGGATGACTCAGACGCCACGTAGCCGGGCACATACAGCCAGTCCGGCACGTACACGCGGTCGGGCTACACCCAGTCCGACATGTACACCCAACCGGGCACGCAGCCAGGCACAGACATACACCAGCCAGATTGGGCCACCGGACAACAAGAGCAGGAGGAGGATGGTGACGATGACGATCCAAAGAAGAAGGGCGGAGAAGAAAGCTTTAATATGCGGAGGACGAGTCGTTGTGTGATGCATAGTTGGCGACTAGCATCAACTTGGCATTGTGTGATTTGTGATTCCCAAATGCAAGGGAGGTATGGGATTCCGCGATTTGTGTCTTTTCAACTTGGCATTGCTAGGGAAACATGGATGGTAGTTTATGACAAATCCCAATTTCCTCTGTGCCAGGGTGCTCAAGGGGCGATATTTTCCAGATACCGAGTTTCAACTTGCCACCGTACCAAAAACTGCATCAGCTACGTGGAGAACTATAGTGGCAGGAAGAGCAACACTTGATACTAGATTGATCAAGCGGGTGGGTTCAGGGTCGACCATATCCGTGTGGACTGACCGCAAGCAAAAATGTTGAGTTCGTCAGTGATCTAACTGTTGGAAATATGCCCTAGAGGCAATAATAAATTGGTTATTATCATATTTCCTTGTTCATGATAAATGTTTATTATTCATGCTAGAATTGTATTGACCAGAAACTTAAATACATGTGTGGATACATAAACAAATACAGTGTCCCTAGTGAGCCTCTACTAGACTAGCTTGTTGATCAAAGATGGTTAAGGTTTCCTAACCATAGACATGAGTTGTCATTTGATAACGGGATCACATCATTAGGAGAATGATGTGATGGACAAGACCCAACCTTAAGCTTAGCATATGATCATATCACTTAAGTTTATTGCTACAACTTTCTTCATGTCAAGTATCTGTTCCTTAGACCATGAGATCGTGCAACTCCCTGACACCGGAGGAATACTTAGGGCCAGTTCTTTTGCAGCTTATTTCAGCTTATTGTCAAAATAAGCCAAAAGTGCAAAAGAACTCGTTTTTGATAAGCTAGCTCAACTTATTTCCACCTCTCTTCTCTTCACAATGAAAAAAAAGCTGGGGGAGAGGAGCTTCCCGCAGCTTCTCACTTAACCCCGAAGGGGTATATCGAAGTGGCCATGTCATTTGAAGAAATTACACCGAAACTGCCACTGGCCAGCCCGCGTCCCTCCCGACGAAAAAAAATCCCCTGGACCCGCTCGCGCTCGCAACTCCTCTCGCTCTCGCACCCCCTCTGGAATCCCCTCTCGCTAGCGAACGAGCTAGGGTTCCTCTACACGTCGCCGCCGCCGCCGGTCCCCGGGTCAGCTCCTCCTTGACGCAGCCATCTCCGGCGACATGGCCGGCAGCTAGGCCCTCTCCCCCGCCGTTGCTGCTGCTGACCACTAGCGGACCCCTCCCCCCTTGTGTCCCGCGGCAGTTGGTGGTTGGTCCCGCCGGGGCTCCAATCCGGCCGACGGTGCCCCACTCCGGCCGACGCCCCGCTCCGGCGAAGGACCCCCGTTCCCCCTCCACTCCTCCCAGTCCGTGGTTATGAGCATGTCGTCCGGCAAGGTGAGCACTTCCTCTGGGGTTTTTTTTTGGGAAAAAATTTCATCTAGATTTGCTATGATATTGATGTGGTGATCCTACACAATTAGCAGTACAAGATGTAGATGTACTGATTGTGGATGTGCTGATTGTGCCAAGTTGTTTACATAATTTTCAACTAATTTTGATATCTATGCGCTGCCAAGTAATACTAGAAGATTGTTGCCCATCTGGTTGCTGCCACTGTATATGCATAGAAGAAATATTGATGGCCTTTGTGTATGCTACCATTGTATTTGCATTAGAACAAATATTGAGGGTCTGTTAGTCCTACATATTAATTATTGCAATTCTTTTGTATTGACATGATGAAAAATAGATGAAAGCACAATGGGATAATGTGGGTCTTAGGACTTTCATTGATATTTGTGTGGAAGAAGTGAATGCCAATAACCGTGGCAAAGAAGGAACATTGACACCAATTGGGTACGACAATTTGGGAAGGAAGTTTTTTGAGCGCACGAGGAGAAAATATACCAAAAAGCAATTCAAGAATAAGTGGGATGTTTTGAAAAAAGATTACGTTGTTTGGAAGACATTAATCCAAAAGGCATCCGGCATTGGGTTTGATCCCATTACGAAGACCATTGCGGCTAGTGATGAATGGTGGGCAAATGAGATACAGGTATACATATCTTTATATTACTTTCATTGGCAGCTTTTTTTCTCTGCCAATTATTGCACTAATTTCTGATATGCTTTTTTCAGAGAAATGAACTTGCCGCCAAGTTTCGATTCGCTCCACTAGAGGATGATTACATTCAACCCAAAGATCGATCATTCACGCAACCTCATGACTCGCTTAAAAAAACAAGATTTTGGCCTCACTTCAAGGATGCTATTGGGGCAATAGATGGAACACACATTGAATGTGTTGTGCCTGCAAGTGAACAGCCCAAGTATCGCAACAGGAAAGGTTCGACAACTCAGAATGTCATGGCAATTTGCGATTTTGACATGAGATTTACATTTGTTGTTGCTGGATGGCCTGGATCTGTGCATGACACACGTGTATTGAATGATGCACAAGTTGAATATTCCTACTTCCCACACCCCCCAGACGGTAATAACTTGTACATGCGTTCTTGTGCTCTAATGTTTTGCGTTAACTAATTAGTTTTTGTTTTCTTTATCATCAATGCACGCAAATACTATCTTGTTGACTCTGGATATCCAAACAGAGTTGGATATCTAGCACCATACAAAGGACAGCGGTACCATGTACCTGATTTCCAACAAGTACCACCACAAGGGAGAAATGAGACCTTCAATCATCTACATTCATCACTACGGAATGTCATCGAACGATCGTTCGGTGTTATGAAGATGAAATGGCGAATCCTCCTTGGCATCACATGGTACAAACCTGCTACGCAAACACAGATCATTACTGCATGCGCGTGTCTTCATAACTTCATCTGTGAGACCAAACTAAGTGATCAACACTTTGACATGGTTGAGAATGGATCTTATGCTCATGAGGAGAGCCTTTCTCATCACTTTGCACCCATCGATGATGGTACTATGGGTTCCATTCGTGATGCTATTGCTGCGAGTGTCTTCCCTTGATGGTTAGCTCTAAGGTGTATGCTTTTGTTGGGAGAACCATGTAATAATTTCAAGATCTTTCATATTCATGTCTTCTTCTCACGTACTCATACTCCTACTTGAGATAATGATGCGTGTATGATGTGAGATAATGATGCATGTATGATATTTGTATGTCAGGCAATGATCTTTGTTATGTTTGATTGTAACATTTTATGGTGTTTCGAAGTCGAATTTATGTTCATTTGAGCAGCAAAATGATAAAAATAACACGATATATTTTAATCAGGACAACCATATAGTCCAAGGGCATTACAGACTTTTCACTGACCATGCAACAGATAAGCTGAAAAAACAGGCACTGAAAAGAACTGGCTAGCTTATTATCTGGAGCTTATTTCCACAGGAGCTTATTATCTAGAGCTTATTTTCACATGAGCTTATTTCAACAGCATACCTCAAAAGAACTGGCCCTTAGTGTGTATCCAGATGTCACTTCAAAACTGGGTGATCATAAAGGTGCTCTACAGGTATCTCCGAAGGTGTCTGTTGGGTTGGCATGGATCGAGACTGGGATTTGTCACTCTGTATGACGGAGAGATATCTCTGGGCCCTATCGGTAATATAACATCGTAAAGAGTTTGCAAGCAATGTGGCTAATGAGTTAGTCATGGGATCTTGTATTACAGAACGAGTAAAGAGACTTGCCGGTAACGAGATTGAACTAGGTATGGAGATACCGACGATCGAATCTCGGGCAAGTAACATATCGCTGGACAAAGGGAATTGCATACGGGATTAACCGAATCCTCGACATCGTGGTTCAACCGATAAAAGATCTTCGTGGAATATGCATGAACCAATATTGGCATCCAGGTTCCGCTATTGGTTATTGACCGGAGAGGTGTCTCGGTCATGTCTACATGATTCTCGAACCCGTAGGGTCGCACGCTTAACGTTCGATGGCGCTAGAGTAGTATTGGGATATTTGATGTTGGTAACCGAATTTTGTTCGGAGTCCCGGATGAGATCCCGGACATCACGAGGAGTTTCGGAATGGCCGAGAGGTAAAGATTTATATATGGGAAGTCATATTTTGGGTTCCGAAATAAGTTTGGTTTTTTCGGTATTGTACCGGAAGCTTCCAGAAGGTTCCGGAGGAGTCCTGAAGTCCACAAAGGGTTCCACCACGTCCCATAGGCTAGCATGGGCTGGAGGGGGGTGCCCTGGCCTACATGGGCCAGGCGCACCAGCCCCTAAGAGTCCCATGTGGCTGGGACATGTGGAAGGGGACTAGGAGTCCAACTCCTACAAGGAGTAGGACTCCTCCCCTTTGGCACCAGCCCTAGGAGCAGTAGGGCTGGACTCCTAGCCCCCCCACACCCATATAAATATAGAGGAGGGGCGCACCAAAAGACACACCAGCCCCTGGGCGCCCCTCTCTCCCGTTACTCCACCACCTCGTCCCGACGACGCTTAGCGAAGCGCTGTCGGCGCTCCACCACCACCATCACCACCATGCCGTCGTGCTGGTTGTGATCCCATCTACTTCTACTCTCCCGCTTGCTGGATCAAGAAGGAGGAGACGTCATTGAGCCGTACATGTGATGAACGTGGAGGTGCCGTCCGTTCGGTACTTCATCGGTTTGGATCGCGATTGGATCGTGACGAGTACGACTACATCAACCGCGTAATATACGCTTCTGCTTAACGGTCTATGAGGGTATGTAGACACACTCTCTCCTCTCGTTGCTATGCTTCTCCTAGATAGATCTTGGGTGTTCGTAGGAAATTTTTTGATTTTCATGCAACGTTCCCCAACAGTGGCATCATGAGCTAGGTCTATGCGTAGATGTATATGCACGAGTAGAACACAAAAGTTGTGGGCGTTGATGCTCAAATTGCTTACCTCTCTTGTCTTATTTGGATTCGGCGGTATTGTGGGATGAAGCGGCTCGGACCAACTTTACATGTCCTCGCACATGAGACCGGTTCCACCGACTGACATGCAACTTGTTTTGCATAAGGTGGCTAGCGGGTGTCTGCCTCTCCTACTTTAGTTGAATCTAATTTGACGAAGGCGGTCCTTGTAGAAGGTTAAAAGGCAACTTAATTATCACCGTTGTGGCTTTGCGTAGGTAAGAACGGTTCTTGCTAGTTGCCCATAGCAGCCACGTAAAATTTGCAACAACAAAGTAGAGGACGTCTAACTTGTTTTTGCAGGGCATGTTGTGATGTGGTATGGCCAAAACGTGATGTGATATATGTTGATGTATGAGATGATCATTTTTTGTAATAGGTTCACGACTTGCATGTCGATGAGTACGGCAAACGGCAGGAGCCATAGGGTTGTCTTTAATTTATTAATCACCATGTAATTGCTTTACTTTATCGCTATGTGTTAGCAATAGTTGTAGAAGCAATAGTTGGCGGAGACGACCACGTGACGACACGATGATGGAGATCATGGTGTCATGCCGGTGATGATGGAGATCATGCCGATGCTTTGTAGATGGAGATCAAAGTCATGAGATGGTAATGGCCATATCATGTCACATATTGATTGCATGTGATGTTTATCTTTTTATGCATCTTATTTTGCTTAGGACGACGGTAGCATTATAAGATGATCCCTTCACTTAATTTCAAGAAATTGTGTTCTCCCTAAGTATGCACCGTTGCAAAAGCTTGTCGTTTCGAAGCACCTCGTGATGATCGGGTGTGATAGACTCTATGTTCGCATACAACGGGTGTAAGCCAGTTTTACACATGCAGAATACTTGGGTTAAACTTGACAAGCCTAGCATGTACAGACATGGCCTCGGAACACAGGAGACCGAAAGGTCGAACATGAATCATATAGTAGATATGATCAACATGGAGATGTTCACCATTGATAACTACCCCATCTCATGTGATGATCGGACATGGGTTAGTTGATTTGGATCATGTATCACTTAGACAACTTGAGGGATGTTGATTTAAGTGGGAGTTCATTAGTAATTTGATTAACTGAACTAATTATCATGAACATAGTCTTAATGTCTTTGCAAATTAATGTTGTAGATCAATGGCTCGCGATGTAGCTCCCCTGAATTTTAATGTGTTCCTAGAGAAAGCTAAGTTGAAAGATGATGGAAGCAACTATGCAGACTGGGTCCGTAATTTGAGGATTATCCTCACTGCTACACAGAAGGCTTATGTCCTTGATGCACCGTTAGGTGTGCCACCCCCTCCAGCGTCGTCTGTGGATGTTGTGAACATCTGGCAGGCACATTCTGATGACTACTCGATAGTTCAGTGCGCCATGCTTTACGGCTTAGAACCGGCGCTCCAAAGACGTTTTGAGCACCACGGAGCATATGAGATGTTCCAGGAGCTGAAATTGGTATTTCAAGCTCATGCCCGGGTTCAGAGGTATGACACCTCCGACAAGTTCTTTAGCTGCAAGATGGAGGAGAACAGTTCTGTTAGTGAGCATATACTCAGAATATCTGGGTTTCACAACCGCTTGACTTAGTTGGGAGTTAATCTTCCAGATGAAACGGTTATTGACAGAGTTCTCCAGTCACTGCCACCAAGCTATAAAGGCTTTGTGATGAACTATAATATGCAAGGGATGGAGAAAACGATCCCCAAGCTCTTCGTGATGCTTAAGGCCACGGAGGTAGAAATCAAGAAGGAGCATCAAGTGTTGATGGTTAAAAAGACCACTAGTTTCAAGAAAGGCAAGGGAAAGAAAGGGAACTTCAAGAAGAACAGCAAGACAATTGCCGCTCCCGTGAAGAAACCCAAGGCTGGACCCAAACCTGAGACTGAGTGCTTCTACTGCAAGGGGAATGGTCACTGGAAGCGGAACTGCCCCAAGTACTTGGCAGATAAGAAGGCTGGCAACGTCAACAAAGGTATATTTGATATACATGTTATTGATGTGTACCTTACTAGTGCTCGTAGTAGCGCCTGGGTATTTGATACTGGTTCGGTTGCTAATATTTGTAACTCGAAACAGGAGTTGTGGAATAAACGGAGACTAGCTAAGGACGAAGTGACGATGCTCGTCGGAAATGGTTCCAAGGTTGATGTGATCACCATCGGCACGCTCCCTCTACGTTTACCTTCGGGATTAGTTTTGAACCTGAATAATTGTTATTTGGTGCCTGCGTTAAGCATGAACATTATATCTGGATCTTGTTTATTGCGAGACGGTTATTCATTTAAGTCAGAGAATAATGGTTGTTCTATTTATATGAATAATATCTTTTATGGTCATGAACCTTTGTTGAATGGTTTATTCTTGTTAAATCTCGATCATAGTGATACACATGTTCATAATATTAATACCAAAAGATGCAAAGTTAATGATGATAGTACCACATACTTGTGGCACTGCCGCTTAGGTCATATTGGTGTAAAGCGGATGAAGAAACTCCATGTTGATGGACTTTTGGAATCTCTTGATTATGAATCATTTAAGACACGTGAACCATGCCTCATGGGCAAGATGACTAAAACTCGATTCTCCGGAACAATGGAGCGAGCTAGTGACTTATTGGAAATAATACATACCGATGTATGCGGTCCGATGAGTGTTGAAGCACGCGGTGGATATCGTTATTTTCTTACCTTCATAGATGATTTGAGTAGATATGGGTATATTTACTTAATGAAACACAAATCTGAAACATTTGAAAAGTTCAAGGAATTTCAGAGTGAAGTGGAGAATCATCGTAACAAGAAAATAAAGTTTCTACGATCTGATTGTGGAGGTGAATATTTGAGTTACGAGTTTGGTATGCATTTAAGACAATGTGGAATTGTTTCACAGCTCATGCCACCTGGAACACCACAGCGTAATGGTGTGTCCGAACGTCGTAATCGTACTCTATTGGATATGGTGCGTTCTATGATGTCTCTTACCGATTTGCCACTATCGTTTTGGGGTTATGCATTAGAGACAGCAGCATTCACTTTAAATAGGGCACCGTCTAAATCCGTTGAGACAACACCGTATGAGTTGTGGTTTGGCAAGAAACCTAAGCTGTCGTTTCTTAAAGTTTGGGGATGCGACGCTTATGTCAAGAGGCTTCTACCTGATAAGGTCGAACCCAAAGCGGAGAAGTGCGTCTTCATAGGATACCCTAAAGAGACCATTGGGTATACCTTCTACCACAGATCCGAGGGCAAGATCTTTGTTGCCAAGAATGGGTCCTTTCTAGAGAAGGAGTTTCTCTCGAAAGAAGTGAGTGGAAGGAAAGTAGAACTTGATGAGGTAATTGTACCTTCTCTCGAATTGGAAGGTACCACATCACAGAAAGCAGTTCCCGTGATGCCTACACCAACCGAAGAGGAAGCTAATGATGATGATCATGAAACTTCGGATCAAGTTACTACTGAACTTCATAGGTTGACCAGGGTACATTCCGCACCAAAGTGGTACGGCAATCCAGTCCTGGAAGTCATGTTGTTAGACAACGGTGAACCTACGAACTATGAAGAAGCTATGATGAGCCCGGATTCTGACAAATGGCTTGAGGCCATGAAATCCGAGATAGGATCAATGTATGAGAACAAAGTATGGAC
Source organism: Elymus sibiricus (assembly GCA_039707655.1). Classification (NCBI taxonomy): domain Eukaryota; kingdom Viridiplantae; phylum Streptophyta; class Magnoliopsida; order Poales; family Poaceae; genus Elymus; species Elymus sibiricus. The sequence continues at coordinate 109,358,337 of CM077668.1, read as the reverse complement.
TTTGGTGGACTTGTCCGATGATCGGCAAGCCATTGAGAATAAATGGGTCTTTAAGAAGAAGACAGACGCTGATGGTAATGTCACCATCTATAAAGCTCGACTTGTCGCAAAGGGTTTCCGACAAGTTCAAGGGGTTGACTACGATGAGACTTTCTCACCCGTAGCGATGCTTAAGTCTGTTAGAATTATGTTAGCAATTGCCGCATTTTATGATTATGAGATCTGGCAAATGGATGTCAAAGCAGCATTCCTTAACGGGTTTCTTAAGGAAGAGTTGTATATGATGCAACCAGAAGGTTTTGTCGATCCTAAGGATGCTAACAAAGTATGCAAGCTCCAGCGATCCATCTATGGGCTGGTGCAAGCATCTCGGAGTTGGAATATTCGCTTTGATGAGGTGATCAAAGCTTTTGGTTTTATACAAACTTACGGAGAAGCTTGTATTTACAAGAAAGTGAGTGGGAGCTCTGTAGCATTTCTAATATTATATGTGGATGACATATTATTGATTGGAAATGATATAGAATTTCTGGAAAGCATAAAAGGATATTTGAATAAGAGTTTTTCAATGAAAGACCTCGGTGAAGCTGCTTACATATTGGGCATCAAAATCTATAGAGATAGATCAAGACACCTAATAGGACTTTCACAAAGCACATACCTTGACAAAGTTTTGAAGAAGTTCAAAATGGATCAGTCAAAGAAAGGGTTCTTGCCTGTATTGCAAGGTGTGAAGTTGAGTAAGACTCAAAGCCCGACCACGACAGAAGAAAGAGAACGGATGAAAGTCATTCCCTATGCCTCATCCATAGGCTCTATAATGTATGCCATGTTGTGTACCAAACCTGATGTGTGCCTTGCCATAAGTCTGGCAGGGAGGTACCAAAGTGATCCAGGAGTAGATCACTGGACAGCGGTCAAGAATATCCTGAAGTACCTAAAAAGTAACTTAAAGAAATGTTTCTTGTTTATGGAGGTAACAAAGAGTTCGTCGTAAAGGTTTACGTCGATGCAAGCTTTGACGCCGATCTAGATGACCCTGAGTCTCGAACCGGATACGTAAAGTGGAGCAGTCGTTTGGAGTAGTTCCAAACCGAGCGTCGTGGCGGGATTTACATGTGAAGCGCATATTTAACGCCCTTTCAACTCCATCCGTGATTGGATCAAGGACGGAGACATAGAGATTTGCAAAGTACACACGGATCTGAATGTTGCAGACCCGTTGACTAAAACCTCTCCCATGAGCAAAACATGATCAGCCCCAGAACTCATTGGGTGTTAGATTCATAACTATGTAAACTAGATTATTGACTCTAGTGCAAGTGGGAGACTGTTGGAAATATGCCCTAGAGGCAATAATAAATTGTTATTATCATATTTCCTTGTTCATGATAAATGTTTATTATTCATGCTAGAATTGTATTGACCGGAAACTTAAATACATGTGTGGATACATAAACAAATACAGTGTCCCTAGTGAGCCTCTACTAGACTAGCTTGTTGATTAAAGATGGTTAAGGTTTCCTAACCATACACATGAGCTGTCATTTGATAACGGGATCACATCATTAGGAGAATGATGTGATGGACAAGACCCAACCGTAAGCTTAGCATATGATCGTATCACTTAAGTTTATTGCTACAGCTTTCTTCATGTCAAGTATCTGTTCCTTAGACCATGAGATCGTGCAACTCCCTGACACCGGAGGAATACTTAGTGTGTATCCAAACATCACTTTATAACTGGGTGATCATAAAGGTGCTCTACAGGTATCTTCGAAGGTGTCTGTTGGGTTGGCATGGATCGAGACTGGGATTTGTCACTCCGTATGACGGAGAGATATCTCTGGCCCTCTCGGTAATACAACATCGTAAAGAGTTTGCAAGCAATGTGGCTAATGAGTTAGTCACGGGATCTTGTATTACGGAACGAGTAAAGAGACTTGCTGGTAACGAGATTGAACTAGGTATGGAGATACCGACAATCGAATCTCGGGCAAGTAACATATCGCTGGACAAAAGGAATTGCATACGGGATTAACCGAATCCTCGACATCGTGGTTCAACCGATAAAAGATCTTCGTGGAATATGTAGGAACCAATATGGGCATCCAGGTTCCGCTATTGGTTATTGACCGGAGAGGTGTCTCGGTCATGTCTACATGATTCTCGAACCCGTAGGGTCGCACGTTTAATGTTCGATGACGCTACAGTAGTATTGGGATATTAGATGTTGGTAGCCGAATGTTGTTCGGAGTCCCGGATGAGATCCCGGACATCATGAGGAGTTTTGGAATGGTCAAGAGGTAGAGATTTATATATGGGAATGTCATATTTTAGGTTCCGGAAAAAGTTCGGTTTTTTTTGTATTGTACCGGGAAGCTTCCAGAAGGTTCGTCCGGAGGATTCCGGAGGAGTCCGGAAGTCCACAAAGGGTTCCACCACGTCCCATAGGCTAGCATGGGCTGAAGGGGGGCGCCCTGGCCTACAGGGGCCAGGCGCACCAGCCCCTAAGAGTCCCATGTGGCTGGGACATGTGGAAGGGGCTAGGAGTCCAACTCCTACAAGGAGTAGGACTCCTCCCCTTTGGCGCCAGCCCTAGGAGGAGTAGGGCTGGACTCCTAGCCCCCCCACACCCATATAAATATAGAGGAGGGTGCACCAAAAGACACACCAGCCCCTGGGCGCCCCTCTCTCCCGTTACTCCACCACCTCGTCCCGACGACGCTTAGCGAAGCACTGTCGGCGCTCCACCACCACCATCACCATCACGTCGTCGTGCTGGTTGTGATCCCATCTACTTCTCCTCTCCCGCTTGCTGTATCAAGAAGGAGGAGACGTCTTCGAGCCGTATGTGTGCTGAACGCGGAGGTGCCGTCTGTTCGGTACTTCATCGGTTTGGATCGCGATTGTATCGTGACGAGTACGACTACATCAACCGCGTAATATACGCTTCCGCTTAATGGTCTACGAGGGTACGTAGACACACTCTCCCCTCTCGTTGCTATGCTTCTCCTAGATAGATCGTGGGTGTTCGTAGGAATTTTTTTGATTTTCATGCAACGTTCTGATACGTTTCCAACGTATCTATAATTTATGAAGTATTCATGCCATGTCTATTATAACTTTGTATGATTTTGGTGCACTTTTATATGGCTTTTATATGATTTTTATGGACTAACATATTGACCTAGTGCCTAGTGCCAGTTGCTGTTTTCTGCTTATTTTTGGTTTTCCAGAAAATCCATATCAAATGAAGTCCAAATGCAGCGAAACTTTTTGACTATTTTTTCTGGAAGGAAACAGACCCAGGAAACTTCGGGGGAGCAGCAGAAGACCCACACAAGCCACCTGGGCGCGCCCACCCCCCTGGGCGCGCCCTGGTGCCTCGTGGGCCCCCTTGTGGCCCCTATTCGCGTGATTCCAACGCCAAAAATTCTTATAAATACCAAAACCTCCAGAAATAACCCTAAAACTTTGACTCCGCCGCCACAAGCCTCTGTACCTCCACGATCTCATCTAAAGCCCTTTTCCGGCACCCTGCCGGAGGGGGAAATCATCACCGGAGGCCATGCATCTTCATCATCCTGGCGGCCACTATGACGAGGAGGGAGTAGTTCACCCTCGGGGCTGAAGTTATGTACTAGTAGATATGTGTTTGATCTCTCTCTCTCTCGTGTTCTTGATTTGGCACGATCTTGATGTACCGCGAGCTTTGTTAATATAGTTGGATCATATGGTGTTTTCCCATATCTATCTTGTTGTGGTGAATTGAGTTTTTACCTTTGAGGTTTCACTATTATCGGATTGAATACTTTTATGAATTTGAGAACACTTGATGTATGTCTTGCATATGAATATCCGTGGTGACAATGGGGTATTATATTGATTCACTTGATGTATGTTTTGGCACTCAACTCGCGGATTCCCGAGGTGACATTGGGGTAATCTATGCATAGGGATTGATGCACGTTTTCGTCCTACTTTCTCTGGTAGAAATCTTGGGGCACTCTTTGAAGTTCTTTGTGTTGGATTGAATATTATGAATCTGAAGTTGTTTGATGCATATCGTAGAATCAACTCATGGATACTTATGATGACATTGGAGTATCTAGGTGACATTAGGGTTGGTTGATGTGTATCATATGGTGTTATTCTAGTACAAACTCTAGAGCTGTTTGTGACACTTATAGGAATAGCTCAATGGATTGATCGGAAAGGATAACTTTGAGGTGGTTTCGTACCCTACAAACAATTTCATCTTATGTTCTCCGCTAGATAAGAACTTTGGAGTGATTCTTTGTCGCACGTTGATGGATTGTTATATGATTCAATTATGTTAGCACTGTTGAGAGATTGCACTAGTGAAAGTATGAACCCTAGGCCTTGTTTCTAAGCATTGCAATACCGTTTGTGCTCCGTTTTATCACTTGCTACCTTGCTTTTTTTTATTTTCAGATTACAAAAACTTATATCTACTATCCATACTACACTTGTATCACCATCTCTTCGCCGAACTAGTGCACCTATACAATTTACCATTATATTGGGTGTGTTGGGGACACAAGAGATTTCTTGTATTTGGTTGCAGGGTTGTTTAAGAGAGACCATCTTCATCCTATGCCTCCCACGGATTGATAAATCTTAGGTCATCCACTTGAGGGAAAATTGCTACTGTGCTACAAAACTCTTTGCGCTTGGAGGCCCAACACGAGTCTACAAGAATAAGTTGTGTAGTAGACATCACGTTCCCCAACACTAATTGATACTGGGAATTGGACATGAAAAGTGGAGTTAGTTCGAGAATTGTTCATCCCTCCCAACGCCGAAGCAATCCTTAATATTCCAGCGTCATGAAGGTGGTGAAGATTTCCTTGGTTGGGCTCATGAAAAATCGGGCGCATACACTGCTAAGTCGGCGTACCGTTCTCTTATGAATCAAAAAGAGCGTTGGTCTCGAGATGAAGGCAACATCAGTTGTGGTGTGCTTTAGGGAAATTGAATTTTATACCCAGAGTAAGGGTCTTCTAGTGGCGCGTAGTGAAGGGTATTTTACTTGAGTGCACCTTGAGGAATCGGCATATTCAAGTACTTAGTCGATGCAGAGTTTGCATGGCAATGGACAAGGACCTGCACCATGCACTTATTAAATGCTCGCATGCAAAGAGATTCTGGGTTGAAGCTCAGACTGTTGGACTTCAGGTTACCTCGGCTTCATACCAGTACATGGTCGAAGGATATTCTCTGCGATGAGTAGTTCACAGCGAGAGAACGGGCGATTGCCATCACCATCTTGTGGTCTATTTGGCATTCGAGGAATCGCCTCACTCATGAACAGGAACCAATCAGCCCAGCACATTCTGTGCGTCTTGCAAAAGAAGCTCTTGCGCTTCTTGATGTTCCCTGGCAGCACTTGAAAACCAATCACATTATTTTTTTTCTCCTACGCCTGCTCGCGCGTCCGCACGTTGGAGAAGTTCATCTACGACCGAGGCCGCCCGAGGCGCCACGCCACCGCGTCGTACGCGCGGGCGGCCTCGGTCACGGTCTCGAACGTTCCGAGCCCGAGGCGGACGTTACCGGAGCGGATCTCCGCGTAGTACACGCCGGAGGGGCGGAGGCGGACGCCGCGGTAGCCCGAGCTGCTCCGGAGGCGCGGCGGCATGGTGAAGAGGCGGGAGAGAAGGCGTGGTGGCGGTGGGGCGCTGGAAGAGGCGAGGAAGAGGCGCGGGAGGAAGTGCTGGCGGTTGGCGCAGGCGCAGGCGCGACGCGGCTTTTAACAGCGCGCGGGGCGTCACACACCAAAACTGTCGCGCGCGCTGCCGCTTTTTCCCCGCGCGCGCTGATTTTTTTTAGCGCGCCAAAGTTTCGCGCGCCGCGCGGCCTCTCGCACGTCAAAACGGCGCTTTTTCCCACGCGCGGCTTATATAGCGCGCCTGTTGGAGATGCTCTTATGTGGGTTTGATTGCGTTGTATGAACTTAGTTATGTGGGTTTGATTGTGCTGTATGAACTTAAAAATATGGCGCCCCTCTAGGCCAAGTTGTCGGCCTCACCATAGAAGTGGCTCTGTTGTTAGGACTGGTGTCAATTTGGCATTTTCGTGGCCTTTCCCAACGCTATATGTAGGGGCTGAGCAAGGGCCGGGAGAAGTTCCGTGTTATTTTGCTAGCTTACATGCTTTGTCACTTATCCGTCTTTGTGCACTAGTTCAGTCTTGTTCCCATTGCTGATAACTTGGTTCAGGTGTTCTTGGCTGGTTACTAACATACATAAGATGAAGTATGCATACATATATATTTCAGATTTGCGGTTGATTTTCCTGCCATACTAGGTTCGCATTTGTTTCCATGTACATGAATTTCACTTCCACTATGGACTTAGTTATCGAATTGAGGTTTGCTTCGGTACATCCCCATAGGAAAGTTTTCAATTTTTGATGCGATCAATGGCTAAGATTATAACGTACCTCTTTGCCTAAAAGGGTAACATGGTCCTTTTACGTGGTGGATTTTGAACCGACGGTTGTTTTCTGTTTTCTTGCACCACGTGAGAGAAATGAAGGAAAATAAATACTAGTTGCTTTCTTCTTCCTTGCGTACCCTCTCTTTCCCCTTGCAAACCCAAGCAACCATCACATTCAAATCTATGGCAAACTAAGTGGACCTTGTTGCATGTCACAACAAGTAGGATCCATGTACTAGCCTCTGCTCATAAATCTCATTTTCCCCTTCAATTAAGTTTTATTATGCACTAATTTCTTCACATGCATCTGCCCCTTTTACCAACAATGGATAAGAGAGAGTGAGCTTTGGAGAGAGAGAGAGAGAGAGAGCACCTACAAGGATCAGTTTGTTTGTGATCCTGTGCATGGCCTGAGAATTGTTGCCACGTCGGGTTAGCAGGTGGTTCATAATTGCTAATGCAATCCGGTTTAGTTTTAGATAATGAACGTTGGACAAAATTTGTTTGTGATCCTATGCATAGCAGGTGGTTTGTAATTGCTAATGCAATCTGGTTTAGTTTTAGATAATGAACGTTGGATAAAATTTGTTTGTGATCCTATGCATGTCCTGAGAATTGTGGCCACATCGGGGTAGCAGGTGGTTTGTAATTGCTAATGCAATCCGGTTTAGTTTTAGATAATAAATGTTGGACAAAATTACCCTTTTCAAGTTTTTTTGGGGGGGACTGAAGCATTCCTGTATCGAATTTCCTTGTCTTGGTTACCTCTGGATGGTTACTGGTTAGAACTGCCAGATAGTTTGTCTTAGTGATTGAACTGCTGCAGGGTGCACCATAAGTAAGTTCAGGGCTCTTATCTTGTTCAATCAAACCAATTATATTTTTAATAGTTTTGTCTTGCTGCAGTCTTGTGCATGGTGAATAACTATTTTCTATCTGCAAAAGAGTCTACTCTTTTGGCTGTCTCACACTGCGTTTAATTATGACTCCTCTAAATCCAAAGGAAGACATTTTATTTTTTACGTTCTGCTTTGCTTGTTTGACATAATTAAAACTGCTTCAATGTAGGTGTGTGGCTTGCTCCCAGAGTCCTCATGCCGCACGTACTCTGCAGGAACGGGGGGTAACTACGTAAGTATCTGCAATAAGCATACACAAAAGTTGCTATTTAGGTTCATTATTTGACTTCACTTCTGTTACAGCAGCGATATGCCACTGCTGCTGATGTGGCGAAACTCAGGCAGGAGCTTCGCTGGTTCCGTAAGACATGCCTATATTACCTGATGTTCGCGGTTACGGCTTCAATGGCTGTTCCAACCAGTCTTTACATGTTGGAGACGCTGGCGGTGCGAGCCGACAACAAGGCCGACCTGGCAAGCAAAAAGTTTGATGAGCTGAAGGGAGAGGCCGACTTGGCAAGCAAGAAGTTGGATGAGCTGAAGGGAGAGGCCGACCTGGCAAGCAAGAGGTTGGATGAGCTGAAGGGAGAGGCCGACCTGGCAAGCAAGAATTTGGATGAGCTGAAGGGAGAGGTGGAAGCAGAAAAAGTGAAGCTTGTCAACTTGGAAAAGAGGGTCCAGGAGTGCGAGCGCGGTGCCCGATGAGAAGAAACCTTGAATGAATAGGCATGTTCAGTGGAAACTAGTGAACGGCCAAACTGCAGTGCGTGATGTCTTTAGTTCTGACTATGTTGCATGCTGTTTTGACATTCGAAACTAGGCAGGATTATGTTATGTTAGTATGCATGCGCCTAGATGCAATTTTGTATGGATCAACCTATTGTTGTTTCATGGATGGCATACTGGTCACTGTTTATATCCCAGTGGAAAGGTGGTGCTCAATGCAGGTGTTATAATGAAGGGTTTTAGTATTGATCGTCCGGCCTTTTGTGTGGTCTGTTCTTTTTCACCAGATTCTACCAATGCCGCTTTTTTTTATCTTATACACTCCCTCTGACCCTTTTTTGACACTAGTGAAAAAAGGTCTTACACTATGGGACGGAGGGAGTATTATATACTAGCGTTGCAATGGGAGAAATAGAGTGACATTATCAGGTTCGCTCATTTTATAAAATAGCACAACTCACGTGCTTCGCTATGAAGAAAACACCAGTTGTCACAGATTAGGCGACAGTACAGCTAAATGAATTAGACACTGCAACTAAATGAATCAAACATATGGTTAAGTAATATGTATAAGGTCAATGTAACCTTTGAGTGTAGCAATTACGATCTTAACGCACCGCGATCTAGCCGTGCTCGTGCAACAAGACTGTAATGACTGAAATTGCTATCTTTCCTCTAAAAGAAACAGAAATAAGGCAACTTGCACAAAGTAAGGCTCGACAATGTTTTTATCTGTGGTGACGACCGACGCCATTTGTCCTTCCTAGGTCACGACACCAGGACAACCCGATACAAATTATGGAATGCTGCTAGTAATTACGAACAATTGTTAACAGAGACGCTGTCGATTGTCATCACTGATCACACGTAGCTGAGTGGCTGAGTCAAGCATAAAAGAACATCTCGAACAAGGTCAGATCAAAATGTCCGTTCATGCCCATGTAGCCACATCACACAACAACAAAAGTTCATCCAAATAGAGCTCAGCAAGAAAGGCACATATAATGACAAACATTGAAACATGAAACCGAAGTACATGACTATAGAATCAGTTCATACTGTTGCATTCCACACAAACAAAGATAAGGTAAAAGCTGAATGGAACATAAGTTCTTACACATCCAAGTTCAAGTACTCTCGCAACCACTCATTCTCTATGACATTTATGGTTGACTTACACTAGTAAAAAACAGGGCTTTGGTCCAACCCAGAACAGAGCATTAGTCCCGGTTCTGTTACGAACCGGGACTAATGGGTGCATTAGTCCCGGTTCGAGCGGCGCAGGCATTAGTCCCGGTTCGAATGGGACCTTTAGTCCCGGTTGGAGAGACCAACCGGGACTAAAGGGTTTGTGACCGGCTTCGAACGGTGCCAGACCCTTTAGTCCCGGTTGGTATCTCCAACCGGGACTAAAGGCCCCCCCTTTAGTCCCGGTTGGAGACACCAACCGGGACTAAAGGGGTTGAGCGGTAGTACCGCTTGTAAGCGGTAGTACCGCTTGTACTGCTCCGTCCACTAATTTCTGTTTTAAATTGCTTATATCTTTTAGGATATTTGATGTTTTTGAGTGATTCTTTTTGCATTGGATTCAAATTTTTGTCTAGTTTCTGTTTGTGCCATTATTTTTCAAATTTGAATGGTTTAAATTTGAATTTATTCAAATTTGCTTCAAACCCTAGATTGTGAATAACTTGAGTTTACAAATAGTTTTTAATTTAATTCTTTTTGCTCCTAGTCACGTGTTAGATTCTAGTCACAGTAAGATTTATTTGGTTATTTTTAGAATAATTTAAATTAGGATTTTAATTAAAACAATACTGTTTTGCTTATATAGTTGTTTTAGTCATTTAATTGTTATTTTTTATTATTTTTAGTTAGTTCTTTCTGTAGATTTTAACATGTTGTAGTATGGTGCATAATGAACACACAAAAAGTCTGGAGTTGAAATAAGTTTAAAAAAATGAAATGCCTTTGTAACAGATGGGTTTTCGTCCGAAACCCTGACAGTTCGAAAGAAATTGTTCATTTTGTACACGAAGTGCATCCAGTTTTTGCCGTAACCCTCTCAACTTTTTAGCACATGCTATGTGGGTGAAATGATGATACCATGCCAAGTTTCAACCTTTTCAGAGTTCATTTGTAGGGCTTTTCAATTTCAGGGTCATTTAGCTCAAAAAAAATCAGTAAATGCATGAAAAATAGCAAATGAAGATAGAAAGGGTTGAAAATTGATGGCGTGGCTTTGAATGGTGCATACTGAATGCACAAAAAGTCTAGAGTTGAAATAAGTTTAAAAAAATGAAATGCCTTTGTAACAGACGAGTTTTCGTCTGAAACCCTCACACTTCGAAAGAGATTGTTCATTTTGTACACGAAGTGCATCCAGTTTTTTCCGTAACCCTCTCAACTTTTTAGCACATGCTATGTGGGTGAAATGATGATACCATGCCAAGTTTCAACCTTTTCGGAGTTCATTTGTAGGGCTTTTCAATTTCAGGGTCATTTAGCTCAAAAAAATTAGTAAATGCATGAAAAATAGCAAATGAAGTCAGAAAGGGTTGAAAATTGATGGCGTGGCTTCGAATGGTGCATAATGAACACACAAAAAGTCTGGAGTTGAAATAAGTTTAAAAAAATGAAATGCCTTTGTAACAGACGAGTTTTCGTCTGAAACCTTGATACTTCGAAAGAGATTGTCCATTTTGTACACGAAGTGCATCCAGTTTTTGCCGTAACCCTCTCAACTTTTTAGCACATGCTATATGGGTGAAATGATGATACCATGCCAAGTTTCAACCTTTTCAGAGTTCATTTGTAGGGCTTTTCAATTTCAGGGTCATTTAGCTCAAAAAAATCAGTAAATGCATGAAAAATAGCAAATGAAGTCAGAAAGGGTTGAAAATTGATGGCGTGGCGTCGAATGGTGCATACTAAACACACAAAAAGTCTGGAGTTGAAATAAGTTTAAAAAAATGAAATGCCTTTGTAACAGCTGAGTTTTCGTCTGAAACCCTGATACTTCGAAAGAGATTGTCCATTTTGTACACGAAGTGCATCCAGTTTTTGCCGTAACCCTCTCAACTTTTTAGCACATGCTATGTGGGTGAAATGATGATACCATGCCAAGTTTCAACCTTTTCAGAGTTCATTTGTAGTGCTTGTCAATTTCAGGGTCATTTAGCTCAAAAAAATCAGTAAATGCATGAAAAATAGCAAATGAAGTCAGAAAGGGTTGAAAATTGATGGCGTGGCTTCGAATGGTGCATAATGAACACACAAAAAGTCTGGAGTTGAAATAAGTTTAAAAAAATGAAATGCCTTTGTAACAGACGAGTTTTTGTCTGAAACCCTGATACATCGAAAGAGATTATCCATTTTGTACACGAAGTGCATCCAGTTTTTGCCGTAACCCTCTCAATTTTTTAGCACATGCTATGTGGGTGAAATGATGATACCATGCCAAGTTTCAACCTTTTCAGAGTTCATTTGTAGTGCTTGTCAATTTCAGGGTCATTTAGCTCAAAAAAATCAGTAAATGCATGAAAATTAGCAAATGAAGTCAGAAAGGGTTGAAAATTGATGGCGTGGCTTCGAATGGTGCATAATGAACACACAAAAAGTCTGGAGTTGAAATAAGTTTAAAAAAATGAAATGCCTTTTTAACAGACGAGTTTTCGTCTGAAACCCTGATACTTCGAAGCCGACGGCCGCATACCTTTCTGACTTGGTTAACCTTAGTTGTGACTCTGGCTGGCACGGTGCTAGCAGATGTGTAGTCGACGGTATGATTGGATGGACACCAACCCGGACTAAAGGGGTTCTGAAATTTTCAAACTCTACCCCCCCCCCCCCCCCCGTGGATCGCCTTTTTTAGTTTTGTAGAAAATGGCGTGGCTTAGAAAATAAACGGCCATAACTTTTGCATACGACGTCGAAAAAAAAAGTTTAATATATAAAAAAAAACTAGAGAAAAATTGGGACTCAATTTCACCCGGGTTTACCCGGTGAAGTTTTCTCAGATTCTCAAAAATCCAAAAGTAAAAAAAGTTATTTCAAATCAAAAAAAAATTAAAAATTTTAAAAATTAATTTTATTTAAAAATAAGATGTCATATTTGGATTCCTCACATTTTTCTGATAATAATGGATATATTATTTGTCGAATTTCGATTTACAGATTTAAAGATATTAGCTATGTCATATTAAATGAATAAATGGCAAAAAATGAATAAAATAATATTATTACTTATTTTATTTTCATTGAAATTCAATATTATTAGTACTTATTTTGTTTATTTTAATAATTGTTTAGAATTCAAAAAATTAAATCATGTGACATCAAGACCTAAGGGTTAACAGGATTGATAGCTTAAGATTGTCAGGAAAACAACAAGTGCAGACTTGGAAACTAGGGGAGATAGAACCTGAAAGTTAAGCGTGCTGGGGCTGGAGTAGTGACAGGATGGGTGACCGGCCGGGAAGTTAGACGATTTGGAATGAGTGCTGATTAGAGACTAGAGATTAAATTCTGAAGCAGTGAGGAGGGGTGATTAGAGATTAAATTGTCAAATAATTCAAAATTGTGAAAATCAGGAAAAAATTAAAAACAAATCAAAAAAATTTGATTTTTTTTTGAACCACTTGTAAGCGGTAGTACCGCTTGTGCTGCTTTAGTCCCGGTTGGTGTTACCAACCGGGACTAAAGGTCCTTCCAACCCCGCCCCAGGCAGCGCCACGTGAAGGGCCTTTGGTCCCGGTTCGTAAGCAAACCGGGACTAAAGGTTTTGGGCTTTAGTCCCGACCCTTTAGTCTCGGTTCCAGAACCGGGACTAAAGGTTTTGGGCTTTAGTCCCGACCCTTTAGTCTCGGTTCCAGAACCGGGACTAAAGGCCCTTACGAACCGGGACAAATAGCCATTTTTCTACTAGTGTTATAGTAGAGGATTGACACATGACTAAGTGTTAAGATATACACAGACATCATTGTCAAACAAATAAATCTTGAAAACACAAAGTAAGTAGGTGGTTTGTCTTCGGAGACTGATAATAAGCTACACGAGCGCGACTTCAATGACCGCTCGTTTGATAACCTGGGGAAAAAAAGGGAAGTTATTGCATAATTATGTGAGCACATTCCTCAGTTATGAGGTAGAAATTGCAAAAAATCTCAACAATATTGTAGGTCTTACTGAGTTTATAAATCAAATTACAAACTTGGAAATAGCAAAATTACTTGCAAACCATGCTAAATTAAAATTATAAATATACAAAAGTTCAACGGGTATCCAATATGGAAAACTGTATAAAAACTATTGAGTCGGTTCATACTTCTCTAAAAAAATCCAATGAATGAAATTATGTATTTCGAATATAGGGTGCAATCACGTCCAACATTTCAAGCAATGGATGATATGATAAAAGATTGCTATGATTTTGATCTATATATAAAAGTACTTTGATATTGCTGCGATTTTGCGAATCTAAAATGGTATTCCACAACAAATTTACAATCAAAGCTCAATTTTGAAAAGTTGTTCACCTTAAATAAGTGATAAATCAACAAAGGGGCTAAATAAATTCATCGCATGATATATTCGTATAACTCACCATCTCATAACCAGATGATTTGAAGAAGCTTTGTGTTTCATAAGACCATTCATTCCTTTTTGCGAAAAATATCTACAACCCTGCGAAGTGCACTTTAATCAATATAAAATAATCAATTATAGTAAGCAGTTATGATTAGAGTTAAAACAGACATTTATATCTACAACCTAAAAATTACGGTGATAAAAAATCCTATAAATTACGGGATTTTCTATTGCTTCTTCCATTGATCCATTCAGAATTTGGAGGATTTTGGAGTTGCGTTAAATTGTTATTTTCACTCTGGGTCCCAAATTTCCAGGGTACAGCATAGTATCAATGATAGTTTTGCACTGATATAGAGTGACCAGCCAAGCCACAATGGAAAGAAACATGTTTTTTATAGATTACCAGAGTACTACTACAACGGAAGAAAAAAAGAATAAAAAGAATCGTGAATCCCGAAAATAGTTAGCCAGTTAACATACTACTAATTTCGTTTTGCCACTTAATATGATATTTGGATCTCAGCACGGAAAAGGGGAAGAACAACCCTAGATCTGATTTTGTTAATTTCGCACGGGCTGGAAAGAGTGTGCGTACCTTGTTCTTATTATTAAGAACACTCAGTGAGCTTCGGCCATGGCTAATCCCTGGCAGCAGTAGCCGCTGTTCCTCCTTGATGGCAGCTGAAGCAACCGTCGTGAGAAGCGCCTGCGGTCGCTCAAAGGCGTGACCGCAGATCTTCCTCGCCGCAGAACGAAGCGCTGCCGCCATCGGAGAGGATTATTCCGCTCGCAGGTATTATTCTCGCCGACGGGTCCTCGATCCTCTTCGTCTTGTTTTTTTTAATTGAGAGAGAGTTTCGATTCTCTTCGTGTGTGGTTTACCCTCTCCGAGGCTCCTATTTTTATTACTGGAACTCGGCCCGCTAGTACGGACCGTGTCTTTTTGTGTCCGCCTCCAAAACAAGGAAATCACTAATTGAGGAATATTTTTTTCAAAGATCGCTCCCACCTTTCCAGGTTGCGACAAGTGACGCACTTGTCACAATGTGGGAGTTTTCCCTTTGGGTCTGACTATGTCACATCTAGATGTGAGATAATACCTCACATCTAAGTATGACATCATCATACATCAGCAGATAAAATAAGGCCCCGTCATTATATTGTTTGTTTGTTTTGTTTTATTTTCTTGCTGTTTTTTATTTGTCACCCACGGCACACAGACCAGAACGGCGGGCGCTTCTTCGACTGGGCCGGCCCAGTGTCAAACCGATAACGAGCAGTCACGTGCAAAAATTCCAAAAAAAGGGAAAATCTATATTGTGGCGTGTGCACCTGATCCATCCCGTGCTACATGGCAACTACACTGTTCATTACAAAGCGCTACAGCACCATGCTTTTTGGTTAGTGCGGGAGCTACGCCCACCCCGATGGCAATGCTACTTTTCTATTTGCATCAACGACAACCCACTCTGTCTCAAGAAGAACGGCCACAATAATCATCCGGCAACTGGTGTTCTTTTTGCAAGTAACATTAAGATATGTCATATAAGCATGATAACTTGACACAAGTAAGTTGTTAATAACATTATAACTAGTTGTAGTGATAAAATAGTACCGCATAGTTTAAAGTAACAGTAGCGCGTAACTGAACATTACTGAAAAACTGCAAACAATTTTTCAATTTTCGAACATTTTTTTCAAAATTACGAACAATTTTGTTAAATGTGAGCAATTTAAAAAAATTCTAAGCATTCTTTAAAGTTGTGAAGAAATTTTAAAAATTTCCAAACATTTTTTGAATTTGTAGAAACAAAACTTGAAAATGTGAGCACCTTTTGAAATTTGGAGCAATGTTTGAAAACACGAACATTTTTAAAAATTTCAGAATATTCTTTTAAAATGTGAACATTTTTTGAATTGGTGAACATAATTTTAGAAAACGCACATTTTTTAAAATTCCAGAACATTTTTTGAATTGATGAAGAAACTAGCCTTATATACAAAAGGATAAGATTCAAAAGGGTGTATCTCATTTGTATGCAACTACGAGATTTCGATGAAAGTTGGGGAACTAGCTCAATGCGTTGAGAACCAAAAATCATATAAATGTTGGTTTTTACAAAAAAACATGAAAACTTGGGTCCCTCCGACTCGGCTGCATATCTTTCAAAAAACAAAATGGGTCAAAGATGGGGTTGCAACTAGGACATTTGAAAAATGGGTTAGGCCCAAAAAAGAAAAAATAAACAATGTTGAGCACCTAAAAAGGGCAAAAAAAAGGTGGACAAGTAATTGTCTGGGTCAGGGCTCACATTTTGCGTATTTAAGATGGAATTGTACCTCGCATAAAAATTGGTCGCTCACGGCAGTTACAGGTTGATGTGAACTTGTAGTTGCAACAAAAAAAACTTGAAGCCCAATTGCGAGTCGGTGGTGGACTTGCAATTGGACGAAGAATAAAAAGGATGACCTACTCGCAAAAATGAGGGTGAGCTTGTACTAAGGCACAAAAAAAGGTTAAAAAGGTCCCGATTGCAAGTAGAGGATGGTCTTGCAACTAGGAGAGGAGAACAAAAAAGAGGCGGTGCTAGTTGTAAGCCGAAGGCGCACTTGCAAACTGAGGCGACAACAAAAATTCGATCCCATTGGTGAGCTGAGGGTGGACTTGCAACTGGGATCAAAACAAACTATGAGCCCAGTTGCAAGTCAAGTATGGGCTTGCAACTTGGAAAAGTACCAAAAAAACTACAATACCAGTTGCGAGTCAAGGGTGGACTTGCAACTGGGACAAATATGAGCCTAGTTGCGAGTCAAGGGCGGACTTGCAATTAGGATGAAAAACAAACTACAGTCCCAGTTGCGAGTCGAGGGTGGACTTGCAACTGGGATGAAAAACAAACTACAAGCCTAGTTGCAAGTCGAGGGTGGACTTGCAATTAGGACAACAACACAAAACTACGATACCAGTTGCGAGTCGAGGGTGGACTTGCAACTGGGACAAATACGAAACCACATGCCCAGTTGGGAGTCAAGGGTGGACTTGCAGCTGGGATGACACAAACTACGACCCTAGACGATACCGTTTGCGAGTCGAGGTGGACTTGCAACTGGGACAATAAAAAACTATGAACCCAGTTGTGAGTCGAACGTGGACTTGCAAGTAGGATGAAAAACAAAACACAAGCCTAGTTGCGAGTCGAGGGTGGACTTGCAATAGTGACAACTATGAAACTATGAGCCCAGTTGCGAGTCAAGGGTCGACATGCAACTAGGATGAAACAAACTACGAGCCTAATTGCGAGTCAAGAGTGGACTTGCAAATGAGATAAAAACAAAACACATGTCGAGTTATGAGTCAAGGGTGGAGTTGCAACTGGGATGTAACACACAACGGTCCTAGTTGCGAGTTAAGGGCGGACTTGCAACTCGGACAACAACACAAAACTACGATACCATTTGCGAGTCGGGGGTGAATTTGCATCTGGGACAAGAACAAAATACAATCCCAGTTGTGAGTCGAGCGTGTACTTGCAACTGGGATGCAAAAATAGAATACATGCCCAATTGCGAGTCGAGGGTGGACTTGCAACTAGGATAACTACAAGTCCATTTGCGAGTCGAGGATGGACATGCAACTGGGACAACTAGAAAACTACGAACTCAGTTGCAAGTCAAGGGTCGACTTGCAACTGGGATGAAATAAACTATGGGCCCAATTGCCAGTCATGGGTGGACTTGCAACTGTGATGAAAAACAAAAACCCAGGCTCTAGTTGCGAGTCGAGTGGTGGGCTTGCAACTCGGACAACTACGAACGCAGTTGTTAGTCGAGGGTGGACTTGCAAGTAGGACAACTACGAAACTACGAGCCCAATTGCAAGTCAAGGGTCGACTTCCAACTGGGGTGAAACAAACTACGGGCCCAGTTGCGAGTCAAGAGTGGCACTACAAATTGAAAGAAAACAAAACACGGGCCGAGTTGCGAGTCATGAGTGGGCTTGCAACTGGGATAAAGAAAATACGGGCCTAGTTACGAGTAGAGGGTGGACTTGCAACTGAGATGAAAAAAACTACAAGCCTAGTTGCAAGCCAGGTGTGGACTTGCAACTAGGACAACTACACAAAACTACAATAATAGTTACGAGTTGAGGGTGGACTTGCAACAAGGACAACTACGAAACCACATGCCCGGTTGCAAATCAAGGGTTGACTTGTAACAGGGATGAAAACAAACTACGATCCTAGTTGCAAGTCAAGAGCGGACTTGCAACTGGGACAACAAAGCCAAATTATGACACCATTTGCAAGTCGAGTTGGACTTGCAAATGGGACAATAACAAACTACGAGCCCAGTTGCGAGTCGAGCGTGGACTTGTAACTTTTTTTGAGAAATCCGCGTGAACTTGCAACTAGGATGAAAAACAAAACACATGCCCATTTACGAGTAGACGATGGACTTGCAACTGGAACAACTACAAGCACATTTGCAAGTCAAGGGTGGACTTGCAACTGGGACAACTACGAAACTACGAACCCTGTTACGAGACAAGGGTCGACTTGCAGCTAGGATGTAGCAAACTAAGAACCGAGTTGTGAGTCAAGGGTGGACTTGCAACTGGGATGAAAAAAAATAAAGGCCCAGTTGCAAGTCAAGGTCGGCTTGCAACTTGGATGAAATAAACTACGGGCCTAACTGCGAGTCGAGGAGGGGCTTGCAACTGGGACAACTACGAAACTACGAGCCCAAATGCGAGTCAAGGATGGACTTGCAACTAGGATGAAACAAACTACGATCCTAGTTGCGAGTCAAGGACGGACTTGCAACTCGGACAACTACACAAAACTAAGATACCACTTGCGAGTCGAGGGTGGACTTGCAACTGGGATAATAACAAACTACGCGTCCAGTTGCGAATCGAGCGTGGACTTGCAATTGGGATGAAAATAAAAATACATGCCGAGTTGCGAGTCAATGGTGAACTTATAACTGGGACAACTACAAGTCCATTTGGGAGTCGAGGGTGGACGTGCAACTTGGACAACTACAAAATTACGAGACCAGTTACGAGTCAAGGGTCTACTTGCAACTAGGATGAAACAAGCTATGGGCCTAGTTGCGAGTCAAGGGTGGACTTGCAACTGGGATGAAAAATGAAAAAACAAGCTCAAGTTGCGAGTCGATGGGTGGGCTTGCAACTCGTGCAACTACGAGCCTGGTTGTTAGTCGAGGGTGAACTTGCAACTAGGACAATACGATACTACGAGCCCAGTTGTGAGTCAAGGGTCGACTTCCAACTGGGATGAAAAAAACTACGGGCCTAGTTGCGAGTCAAGGGTGGACCTGCAACTGGGATGAAAAACAAAACACATGCCTAGTTGCGAGTCAAGAGTGGGCTTGCAACAGGAATAAACAAACTACAGGCCTAGTTGCGAGTCGAGGATGGACATGCAGAGGCCTTTGGTTTCCCTTTCAGTCAAGAATTGGGGCTTCACAATTACTAGCCAATATTTATCTCATGCCTTTCCTCGTTCATGGTTTGATATTCTGGTGTCCTAGGCATAGAGGAACCACACCAATCCATCCCGAATTTGATGGTTAAACTCTACTGCGGTGACGATACTGCGACGGGGACAACTACACAAAACTACGATACGAGTTGCAAGTTGAGGGTAAACTTGCAATTAGGACAACTAAAAAATTACGAGCCCAGTTGCAAGTTGAGGGTGGACTTGCAACTAGGATGAAAAAGAAAACCACATGCCCAGTTACAATTCAGTTGTGCGCTTGCAACTGGAATGAAACAAACTGGGATGAAAATCAAACTAGGCAATTGAAATGAAACAAACTAGTCCCAGTTGCATATCGAGAAGAAATCAGAGCATGACTCTTCCATAGAGCCAGTCTCTCCGACATTGAACTTGAAAAGAAAATAAAAAATATGCAACGACAACCGACATAGCCTGTCTCTTCCACTTATACAACGTGGGCTAGATGAAATGGGCCACAAAGAGCGCAAGCAAAAGAAGCCCGACAAAAAAAAAACAAATGTGCAACGCGAACGGGCCGACAAATGGACAAAACAGAGCAAAAGACACAGGAATACATCGGTCAACAACGTGAGATCATGAGTTTACGCGAAAATTACAGCAACAAGATTCAACGGACAACAACTTAGATGAGACATTTCTAAATCTCATCTTGGTGGTGAAGCTTAGAAGGAATGTAAGACAGTGTCGAAATGAACTGGGAAGCCAAGGACTGCGATAGAGGTCCCTTTTTCACGTATCTTCCAATTCTACATCGCGGTCTAGAAACAACACACCGAAACGGGCTGTCATTACGCCGCGATAATGGGCCGATAAAAGCAAAGGCAAACAGGCCAATAAAAGGATGCGTGACAACCAAACAACGACCAACGAGTTGGGGGTTCGAGCGCTTAGAATTTTTTTTACAAAAACTAAATCGAGCAGTGGCAAACTTAGATGAGACATTGTTAAAAATAATCTAAATGTGATTCAGCAATCCCGTACAAAAAAATATGCACGAATTTAGAAAGGTGTTCACAAAAATTAAAAATCTGTTTCCAAATTTATAAAATCCACAAAAATCATATTTACGAATTTGGAAAAATAAAAGATAAAATGAAAAAGAAAGAAACAGAATGAAAAACAAACAGAAAAAATGAAAAACGAAAGAAAAACTGGAAAAAGTTGCGAGGCGGGTCGACATTTGCAGTTGTGTGTCTAGTGATGGACATGCAACTTAACTTCCACAAACACTTTTATCCATTCCACACAAAGTTGTTATCATATTAAAGACATGCAGTTGCAGTTGGATGGCTTACAGTTGTGTGTAGTAGAAGACATGAATCTACCCTTCAAACAAATTGTTTTTGTTCCCTAATTTGCAGACGCGTTGAAAATGTGCATTTGTGGAGCAAGGACGACACTTAAAATTGCGTGTTTGATGATGGAGATGCAACTCACAACGACAAAACAATTCATATCCTTTTTTTAAAATGCATGAATTTAAACACAAAAAGTAAAAAGTAAAATGAAAAATGAAATAAGAAATAAGAAAAACAAAAAAAGGAAATATGAAAAGAGACTAAGTAACAACTAGCAAAAAAAACAGAGCAAACTCTACGGAAAAATGTTGTCTAAAAAACAGGAACATAAATTTCAGATTTCAGTACACATACAGTCTATGTAGACAAAAAACAGAGGCGAACATGCCCAGCCCAAGGCACGATAAAGGCTTGACAAGGGACTACACGGGACACAGCGACAATGCCAAGCAAACAGTTTACACAAAACAAGTCCGCGGCCCACAAAACAAAGCTTCAACGGCCTGTCCCGACGAACAAAAATGAAAAATGTCTCGCGTGGGACGCATCAACTAACTTGACACGAAAAAAGGGCTGAGCCCATCCTTCTCGTGACCAGGACGCATCAGGGAACGAGTGCCAGCGACGAGATCACGCTGCACAAATTTTAAAGACAAATAAGATCGGACGGTCCTGGACTTAGATGTGAGATAAGTATATTACATCTAGATGTGAAATAGCAATCCCGTTTCCTTTTTTCGTAGATCCGTTTATTCAAAACATTTTATCTCTTAAACCGTGCGTCCAAATCTCGAACCGTTTTCACCATTGGATTTCTCGCGTCGAGATCTTGAAAACTAGATCCCATGTTGATAGGTTTTGACGAACTATATCTTTATATATGTACTCCCTCCGTTTTTATTTAGTCCGCGTATTAGGTTTGGTCAAAGTCAAGCTTTGTAAACTTTGACAAAGTTTATAATAAAAAATATTAACATATACAATAACAAATTAATACCATTAGATTCATCAGTGAATGTACTTTCACATTATATAGATTGGTTATGATAAATGTTTATATTGTTTACTATAAACTTGGTCAAACTTTACGAAGTTTGACTTCAGTCAAATCTAATATGCAGAGTAAATAAAAACGGAGGGAGTATTTCCTAGGCCGCACGAACCTTAAAGCACTTCTAGTCCAGGCTGAGGGGGGCGGGGGAATTTGTCATTTTTCCTGAGCCAGGCTCGCGAAAGCCACGCGTGCCTCTCGCCTGCACGCGTTGGGAAGCGCAGGAGACGACGAGACATCTCATAACTCTCTTCCCTCTCTCCCGTCACTACCCACTCCCTATTCACACCACACACACACACACACACTCTCTCTCTCTCTCTCTCATCGCCTCAACAGTTTCTTTGATGGCCGGTCCTCAATCACATGGCCCCACACCTATCCTCGCCGGCAACAACCCAATTCAGGACCGGTGGGCGGCCGCCCTGACCCGACAAGGCATTGACCTGATGTCGGCTATCCATACGCTATCCCCCATCCAGGCCACAGTTAGCAACCACTGACCCACCGTCGGTGTTCGTGTCGATCGGTGCGGCTGCTAACAGCACATCGGCTGCGGTGGTGATGGCAACTCCGGTCACCAAAGGACCGCCAACATGGCTCATATGCTGCTTAGCAACCTCAACCGCAGAGGGGCCAGGGATCATGTCGTGCACCATATAACTGTCTAAAAGAGCTAAGCAGCATATGCACTTTATCGAAAAGGTTGGACGCAAAGACAGACACACGATGGCACGACGAAAATATGCTCTTATTTGTGGGAAATGCACAAGAACCAGATACAACAATCCAACACTAAAACCATGTTATGTATACCTGAGACTGAGAGAGATCATGAAAGATAACAAGTCTTGCACAGGAGACTGAATAACTAGAATTGCAAAATACTCATCCAAAAGAAAAGAAACCGCATATGGCCATTACGATCCAAGGGCCAGACAAGAAAATCTCATACAAAATCGTCTTAGCAGTCTGAAGATGCAAGATTCGCCACACGTTTCAGTGTTTCGCCAAACAAGAAATTCCACTTTGAGTAAGAACTGACACATGTTGCAGCCTGCCTCAGTGCTCACCTTCAGCAGGAGGATTCTTCATGAGTTCCCTAGCCTTCCTGCATGAATTCAAAAGCATAAGGAATGAACTACATGATTCCTTCAATATGCAACTCAATGACCACATGATCCCTCTTTCTGGGGCTGACATCGTAGGTTCAGCCCCACGCTGTGACCGAGACAGAAGCGGCACATATAACGAACAAAAAGAAGTTGTTCAGAGGCTTGTAAGGAATTTCACTAATGGCTTTTGCCGAGATAGACTATGTTCAACTGCTTTTCAACACTATAAAAGCACGTTGCCAACCTAAAATCATACTAGTAGTATCGGGAAGACACTGAAAAGAGAAGCATAAGAGAGTAGATTACCGAAGTCCACACTCAACTTCAGCATTCCCAGGATTCAACTTTTGTGCATCCAAGAAAGCATCACATGCTTGTTTATATTCCTGGGCGCAGAGCAAATCAATGAACGTGACCGGGCTGTAAGATCAATATGAAATAAGTCGTAAGTGAACACACTGGCAAGCTAGACGTACCTTGAGTAGCATGTGAGCTGCAGCTTGACGGTAGCAAGCTTTTGCCCAATCAGGTCGCAGCATTCTGCACCTGAGAGCATCTGACAAAGCACCTTCACCATCACCCATGAGCAGTTTACAAACGCTCCTATTTGAATACAGTGTTGCACTCTCTGCATGATCTATTGCCTACACTCAAAAGTAAGAGGTCATGCAGATATTATTCTCAACTTAAAATGATGGCATACAAGAGTTTTATCCTAACGCTTATTCCTGGACACATCGGAAACTGTCTAAAAACTTCACTACTCAGTAATACTGCAGAATGGAGTTATGGAACACATTCTCTTACTAGACTGATTGGCTTGTTCAACTTACATGTACGGCCAATTTGAATATTTAGTCAACAATCCTAAGTAGACATCACATCGGACACATTAACAGAAACAGTAGACAATCGTATAAAATATTCATATTAGCAAGAAGAAAAAGTAACTTCTCATGGATTCTGGAGATGCAAGACATCAACGAAGTTTGACATGTGCAAATAATGTCAAATTGGTTTCTCAACTGAAGCCAAATTTGCTTACTATGCCTGATCTATGTCAGTTAAAATCAAGTTCAAATCAGTGACAAATCACTTGAAATTATGCTAAGTACAACGTGGCAGATTAAAAAATGACACATCTCTAGAGAAGTATGAACGCTACATGGCATCTACATGTGACCCATTTGTTGTTCCATATCTATAATCATATGCATCTGAACCAGAAAAATGTTGCTTTTATTCATCTCTTGTTGCCCCTAAATGGGCTCCATGAGAGAATCTTCTTTCATTCTACCCCAAATAGTAAGATGTATGAATTTCGGCACATTTTTAGTCTACAGTTGCTTCAAATTATATTCATTTTAGATGGCCTGCTGAGACTAGTTGTAATTTTTGTCCTAGAAAAAAAAAAGACCTAGTTATAATTTTACTTTGTCTCTGGCCATGGATCTAGTTGTATTCACTTCGTCTGAAATACATGGAACTCATGGTATGATTGCGCCCCAGTCCCACTGTTCATTTATCCATTACATTGTATCTTTTCTGTTTTGGGGCTATAATGCTCATATTTTACATTAAAAAAAGTTAGATATCCTAAGTGTTTTTTAACACATTTCTAAGTGGTTAATAATGCAAGACAACCTAGTTAGTAAAAAAAATGCTCTTAAATTGGTTCCCCATTGACAGAAATAACTTGCTATCTAAATCATCACAGGTTAAGTGAAAGAGGTTTACCAAATCATAAAACTGTGATGCCATCTTTGTTAGTATAATCTTGTCTAGGTTTTCAAAGTTGTGGTACATGTGTTTTGTCCGAGTCATACCTAGAGTTAGTAGCTGAGTTTGGTAAATTTGTGATCAACGTTGCCGTGTAATTAGCTAGGATGTTCTACTAGTACAAGGCTTGCACGTCCGTGAGTCAAACGTCTTAGGACTCAGGACCGGACTAGGTAGCTTGTACGTGTAGGTTTAGGTCTACTTTGAGTCGGTTTGTGCTGGCCGGTTATGCATATATATATGCATAGTCCTGCGTGAGTTTTGTATTAGAACACCGTGGTGAGAAAAACAGAAAAGGAATAAAGAGAAAGAGGGCACGACAAGGGCCCTTGGCTATCAGTTTTTGTGTGCGCGTGTTCGTCGTGTTTTGATGTGATTGATCCTGAGGGCGAATATTCCAACAATTGGTATCTGAGCTAGGTCGATTTGAAACCGTGCTTGCCCCGGGGTGGCGATCTGCTAGCGCCTCGGGGCGGGCGATATAGTCGCTGGGTGGTGCAGCGACGAGGAGGATCGGGTGATTGTCGTTCGGCGGAGTGACATGGAGGAAGACGGCGGGATGTCGTCGGCAAGGTGGTGGAAGGTGATCGTTGATGGATGTGGTGGTGCCGAGGTGCGGTGCAGGAGCTCATCAAGATCGTGTTCCGAGGAAGATAGAGCAGTCAAGTGCGTGCTAGTTTGCACGTTTGGTCGTCGTCGTCTGTGAGTCATCGTCATGTCCAAGTGCTCGTCTCTGTGAGGAGGCGTTGAAGATGAAGCTCAGGTCGTCTATGTTTCTCGACGGGAGGATCAAGTTCAACTATGTGGGGGCGGTAAACCAGTGAAGGTGAGTCTCTTCGATGAGGCCATGTCTCTACATGAGGCTGGAGTGGGCGGTGTAGTCCACAGGGTGGTGTGATCCACAAGGAGCCGGCATGTATCTCGCTAGGGTGGATGGTGAAGTCCACAGGGTGGTGTATTCCACAAGGTTTCTAGCGAGGCTGGGTAGTCCAAGGCATATTTGAAGTGGTCCGTAAATTCGCCAAGTCGAAATTGGAGGGGAGATTGTTGCAAACGATCTAGTCGGCAATTTGACTTGTCGTGGTGCGAGCGGATGAGTCGACAAGGGATGAATCGTCAACGAGTCAAGATCGGAGGAGCGCGGATGACATAGAGTCAAGATTAGGGGGAGATTGTTAGTATAATCTTGTCTAGGTTTTCAAAGTTGTGGTACATGTGTTTTGTCCGAGTCATACCTAGAGTTAGTAGCTGAGTTTGGTAAATTTGTGATCAACGTTGCCGTGTAATTAGCTAGGATGTTCTACTAATACAAGGCTTGCACGTCTGTGAGTCAAACGTCTTAGGACTCAGGACCGGACTAGGTAGCTTGTACGTGTAGGTTTAGGTCTACTTTGAGTCGATTTGTGCTGGCCGGTTATGCATATATATATGCATAGTCCTGCGTGAGTTTTGTATTAGAACACCGTGGTGAGAAAAACAGAAAAGGAATAAAGAGAAAGAGGGCACGACAAGGGCCCTTGGCTATCAGTTTTTGTGTGCGCGTGTTCATCATGTTTTGATGTGATCGATCCTGAGGGCGAATATTCCAACAATCTTATACTCCTTCTGCTTGAATGCCGTATCAGCCTGTAACTTTAAGATACCTTTTCTTCTTTCACGGTGCTTTTGCTCCTAGACAATGCATAATGAAACATGAACGGAATGTTTGAATTTCAGAAATAATCATTATTTACTATGATAATTTGTATCATAGAGAAATTCAATAACATTTTGTTCAACATTCTTCATAGTTTGGTGTCTAGGTGACTAGCTCTTTGACATGCTTCTGCTGCAATGCACATTTCATATGCTGCTTCGAATGAAGAAATCCTTTACTGGTCCTGAAGCTCAAAGTTCAGCTGCCAGTCCAAATTTAAGCTTCTGAACAGGCATAAGGGCCAAATGTTTCATTGGTTCAGAGATCAGCCGTACCAGGTTTTATTTGTATCAAACCCAAAAGTCAAGGTCTTAAAGGGACTCCTGTGCTGTTATAGGTATATAAAATTATAAAGTACCCTAAATATGAGGAACAGTAGAGCTCTTTTCTCTAATTCAAAGATGTATGCTGCTGTACAACCATCCTTTTCTTTATCACTGAATGTTGTCGGCAAAGTTAAAACAATGCTACAATCTACAAAACACCAGGTGAGGCCTGCAGTGCAAAGTACATGGCAGGCAATAGGAAACATGAGATGGCTTCGGGTTGTTTGATCACTTGATGTATGTTCTTCTCAGACCTTTGTTGAATAATTAATAATATGGCTGTGTGCATCGCTCGATGCAGAGGCCAGGGCTTGCTCCCCTTTTCGAAAAAAATGAGCACAGAACAAGGTGTTGCCTCTTTCATGGAAACAACCAATGTGCTCGCCAGTTAGGTACATAATGGAATAAAAGGGCTCGGAAATATACATGACAGATAGCATTTGCCCAGGCGTCAAGAATTTAGTCACAAGAAAAGAGTGCAACATAATTTGGAACTACTATGTCACTGAAGTAAAATATATTGTTCCTATGATATTATTACTAGATACTAACGAATAGCACACCATTTACATGATGCTGGTGTATTTCCCAACCATGGTATAGTATCAATAAGGCCATAACTGAACCATACTCAAGCATTCCCGTACCAGGGAGCATCTCACAATTCTGCTACACAACATAAGCTTATGACAGTTAATAGAATGAGCACTTTTAAGATGCTCCACCTTACCTCACCAGAAGTAAGATAAGGTTTAAATCCGAGTCATTGATTGCCAGAGGTTAGTTTTGGCCAAACAGAAATAATGCTAATAAGGGTGGCTTATTTAGCAAGGCATCTAATAGATACGAATCCTTCCATAACAAATGGTAACAGATTTTCTCTGGAAATACATGGTAACAGTCTAACAAATTATATAGAGTCAAAATATCATAGTGGGATCTTTATCATGTTCCAATTAATCGATGCATCCCATCCACAGGTAACATACTTGATTGCATAGCCATGCCAAGTAATTAAGTGAATGGACTCCTAAAGCTCGTGAAGAGAGGACGGTAGTGTATGTATCATGAATGATTTTGATAGCAGGTGTTGTGTATGATTTTGACAAACTTTCTTTCAAGAAATGTATTCCTTACATATATTGTACCAAGATGGTATACAAAGACTCGTCGACCAACGACACAAAAATCAGATCAAACTAATTCAGCAAAATACAAGCCGTAATTTTGATGAACTATGTCAACGACACAAATTTGTAAATAGCTAGCCGAAAATGATGAATTGAGCCTACAAACAACACTTGATTAGAACCATAAGATAAACAGAAAATTTTAAAATATTCAAATAAATCCATATATATTTTAGAAATGTGAGTGTTGTCAACCTTAAACATGTTTCTCTCTCTCAAGCCATTAGTTTTGGACAAACTAAAAAGAAATAATGTGTCTATACATTCTAGTATTATGTACTCCCTCTGTAAAGAAATATAAGATCGTTTAGATCACTACTTTAGTGATATAAACGATCTTATATTTCTTTACAGAGGGAGTACATGAATTGTATCTCAAATATTAATGCCATTAATGATTTTGATGTGCCAATAATATTGTGTATTAACATGTTATTTCCTTGTACACACTCCTTTCAATTTAAATCCTACATATTAACATGGGAGTAATTATGCAAAGACGACATCAGCCTTGAGAAGCTCAAAGTGACCTCTTACCCTCTACAAGGTAATACATCATTCTAGCTATTGGATCAATAATAATGGACGGTACGTATTCATTTTGGGGGATCGTAAAATTTCTCTAATAGAATTGAGACTGGCGTAAAATCTACATGCAAATAGCATTTTGCAAAGAGTATGGTAATTCTCTTATCTTAAGAGTAGGGTGTCAAGTGTTTGTATTTTTTCATCCTTGGAAGCAGCAGGACTCTCTTAATGATCTTTAGCAATTATTCAGCCCAAAAACCGAGTTTGGTTAGCATTTTCTATTCATTACAATCCAGGGTTTGTTTATATTATGTTCTACTACCGAATTGATAGTGCATTCCACACATGGATTCATGATGGGCAGCCCAGTTGTTAGACCAGAGCCAGATGTTATCTCAGCATGATCATATTGCCCTTCTAACTTACAGTTAGTAGTTTGCTCTCAGCTAGTCAGCAGTTAAAAACTATTTTTATGATCATCCCAAGTTGGGACACCTAAGATGACCTCCGTAAATAAGTCATCATATGAACAAATTTAGGACTAAAGAACAAATTAAAGATTTACGTTCAAACAATATTCAGTACGGAACAGCATAAGAACAGAAAATAACATACCATCGGCTTTTTATCTTCAATTTTTGCATAAGAAATTACTCCCTCAATACTCCAGTTTGGGACATTTGGAATTGGGGAAGTCAAAGGAAACAACATGTCAACCTCTTCTTTGCAATCACGTAACGCAGCAATCTCTATTGGCAACCTACCCAACTGGGGAACATAAGAAAAAGTAACTGTCATTTATTTTAAAACTTAACGACGTCATTCAAGAAGGGAAACATTTGGAATATAGAAAAAGAACATAAACATTACGTGATGTACAATCAATGTTAGATTTGTAATATTATCAGAAAGAACCAGGATCTAGGTAATACTTTTAATCAAATGTATCAACAGGGAATTACCCAGCAAGCACGTTAAAATTTGCTAAGCAATTCAAACTGCCAACACAAGGTTTCAAGGAGAGGAATTTCAGCCAAAAATATTTTGTGGTATCCTACTTGAGTCTCCATGAAATAAATAAATAGATAAAACGTGAGGAGAAGTAGCTTTACGCATGGTATTTTAGCTGGTCCTTCGACTGATAGTAGCATCAATATAAACAGGTTCTTCAGTAAAAGAAAGAAAACAGAATACCAACAACTGGGATGAAGAACATAGAGTAAACTAAACAAAGAGTAAATTTATTTATTTTCTATTTCATGAGTACATTTGAGCTGCTACCCAGAATGGTGAGATCTCAGCATCTGATCAACTGTTAGGTATGCATCGATATGACCTTCCAAAAGGGAAAAATACTGATGTATGTTGAGAACTTGTTGGATACAAGCTAGTAGCAACAATTTTAGAAGGATAAACGTATATATGCTGGAACAGAGTAGGCGCAGTACTTCAATAGGAACTCAATAACTGACAATCAACAGAAAATGACAAGTATAAAGATATAGACCATTGCAAATTGGGCTGTATCCTAGTGGATGTGCGGTCACCCCTCTGACCAAGATTCAGTTGCCCTGAGGCAAATTAATATCTCATTATGGGAGGAGCCCTCATAGGTCTATTTATTAAATGATATGGACTATTTGGATGAAAGGTTGAGACACTTAGGCACAAGTGCGATTTTCCATTAGCGTAGTCAATGACACAAAGCAACCTAAACTCATACCCAAATAGCTTCCCAACATAATAAGAAGAGCTGTATAATAGTATCAGCAGAAGATTTAATAGAATATGGTGATATGCTGCATAGTTGCCAGCAAAAATATATTTAAAAAATACAAAACATACATCATCAGGAATATTAGGATCTGCTCCAGCCTTCAATAGGAACTGAATGTAGTCGGTATAACCTGCTCGCGCCGTAGCAAACAACAAAGGAGTCATAGCACAACCCTTGCAATTAACATCGGCACCAGCCTGTGGAAAGGATTGTGCAATAGAATATTCATGGTCATATATCCATGTACATCAACATATAAGCATGACAGAGACAGTAGAGGGGCAAAATTATAACATAGCACTGAAAAAATAATCCAAAGAGTTCTCACCTTAATGAGTAGCTTCATGCACTTCAATGAACGGTAAACAAGAGCCATACACAGAGGATTTACCATACCACTGACAATGACATTAGGCTGAAAAAAGGTATCGTGTATCAAGAAACACAGGTGGCATGATAACTCGAGATTTTATTTTGAGATGAAAAGGATATCCTAATTTAAAAGCTTGCCATCATATAATACCGATGTGTTTGGTGTTTTAGGGGATCAGATAGTAAGTGGACCACCAAATCCTAGTCCTGAACTTAAAACTATTTGTGCAAATTAACGCTGAATCAGGAGAAATAAGAAAACCGGAGGCCATGTACGTTTGCATGGTGATCCAACAAAATCTTCAATGTCTTATCCTGCTCATTTACAGCAGCCAGAAAGGCTGGTGTTCCACGGCCGAAGTCTATGTCGACCGGCACTCCTTTTGAAAGGAGGAACTCTGTTACCTTGCAGCATCCTGTGGTAAACGAAATGGTTCCATCAGTCATGTTTAACCATAACATATACTGACTAGTAGTAGAACGACCAGCTTGGAGAAATCATGTGTGTATGTGTGAGTGAGGGGGGAGAACCTGCAGCCACAGCATGGTGGAGAACTGTTTGTCCTTTGTCATCTGCTTTCATTACATCACCGCCACGATCAAGAAAATACTTGACGGCAGCAACATCACCAGACTGAGCAGACACCATAAATGGAGTTGCACCTGTAACAAAAACCACATCGTTAGCACAATGCACAATCGTACATCTCATACTTGCAAACATTGACATGGCAGACACCAATTTAAAAAGATGGAGAGAAGGATAGAGAAAGACCTAAAGCTGCGGCTCCATATCCAGGAGCATTTACATCTCCCTTGAGCTCCTCTACCAAATATTTGCAAATCTCCAGATGGCCAAAGCTTGCCGCGATATGCAACACAGAGACTCCATCGGCGTTGAATGAAAAAATCGCCGACCGGTCACCATTTCCTTTGGTAAGCCGCTTTACAATACCTTCCCCACAAAAGTAGACATGATCGCATTATAGAAGCCAATAGACAAATTAACAAGATAGAAACCAAAAGAAGAAGCAAACAGTGAAATGGGCAAGAACATCATGAAGTTCAAGGGACCAATCTGACACATTAATTGCTGGACAGTCACCCAGTGAAAATCTACTTGACAGCACATCATTTTAGAGTAATTGACTAGACTGTAATTTGGATGTATGGACAATCAGATGGTTTCATCCAAAGTTTTCACATTTATACTGTCACCTTTTAAATGAATCTGCATATGTGTCTGTTGATGCTAGCGAAACATTACATTCGACAGAGCTAAAAGGATAGCAAACTGTTGCGAGTAAAACATCCCACGGCAGTACAGAACTATAACAGCTTATATGAAGAAAACTGTTGTGGAAAGCGGTGGACACTGTAACTATACGCAGGATAACTGAGCGACGCATCAAAAGAGAGCAATGCAGCATGCCTGGACAACAATCTCGGACCCCACGAACACAGCGTACGCACACAAACTAAGCAGAGGTGAGGAAAAAGCACAGGAGAAGAGGAAGGGGCTACCTTTGAGCCGGCCGAGGTTGCCGTCCGCGGCCGCCTTGATGAGGGCCTTCTCGTCTGCACACACGCGCGCACCGTCGCCGTTAGAAACGCAGCCAGATGCCAGAGGGGGAGGGGGGAAACAGCGAACGTGGGAGCGAGCAATCATCAGCGGCTAAGGGGCGCGAGGAAAGCCGTACGTACCGGCGTCGTCGGCGTTGCCGGCGGAGGGGCAGTAGATGAACGGAGCCGGAGGCGCCATGGCCGGCGATCTCGCCCGCAGGTCCATCGGAAGCTTCCCGGCGGCGACGACGGAGAACCCTGCGCTGCTCTGCGGTGCGGGGTTTGGGCCCGTCTTCTCTGTGTCAGGCTGCTGCCTCTTCCTCGCTTGCTTCTTTGGTCCGGAGCTCGCCCAGCTAAAGTGGCGAGGACGCGGCGAAGTGGATGGGCTCGGTGTTGCTGCCGCACAGGAGCCACTGCTCTGCTCTCTAGTGTACGTGGCTCGTGTGCCCGCTGTGGGTGTACGAAGACCAGGTTCATCCAGGCCTCCGTGCTCAGGTGGATGTAGCGCGCCATTCGGCGGGCGACGCGTCTGCGCCAAAAGGCTGCCGCGCCGAACCGTAGGCGCTACTCCGCTGAGCTCCTCGAGCAAATCGCAGCCCTTGAATTTTGAACAAAGGGACCAGCTTCGTCGCTACAGTACTATTGCACGTTTTTTTTAAGGTGAGACTTGCACAAAATTGGTGCTGCTGCTTTTGCTCCGCTGCCGTCTGCGTTCTCCTGTGGAGCTGAGACTTGTTGATCAACGTAGACCTGTTGGATTTACTGATTGTGTGCTCTGGTTACAAGAATTATCCGGCCAAATTCATTCGAGTTTTTCTTTCGACAACACACGTGAGAGTCGCGTGTCTTTGTATTAATAGAGGGGAGAAAAAGTTTTACAGACATTTACAACGGCCTAGGAAGAGCTACCGCGTCCATAAAAAATGATCTACGGACTACGTGCATTGATCTCCACTAGCACGGGCCAAAACCCAGTATTTTTTGACAAATCTGGCCCCTTCGAGTGACTTCAGGCACATCTGGTCCTTGGGCAAAACTAATTTGGAATCTGGCCCCTGGGGTCGGCGCCACATAGCATGGCGCCGAAGTTGTACATGTCGGCGCCACACTACACGGCGCCGAGCTGTACAAGTTCGGCGCCGTGCTATGTGGAGCCGAGCAAATCTGCCCCCCTAGGGTTTCTGTGGGCCCATCTGGGGTCGGCTCCACATAGCACGGCGCCGAACTTGTACAGCTCGGCGCCATGTAGTGTGGCGCCGACATGTACAACTTCGGCGCCATGATATGTGGCGCCGACCCCAGGGGCCAGATTCCAAATTAGTTTTGGCCAAGGGCCAGATGTGCCTCAAGTCGTGCAAAGGGGCCAGATTTGTGAAAAAATACCAAAACCCACAACTCGAACTCAGCTATGGAGCGGCCAGCCACAACAGCCACCAAAAACAGCAACCGCCAAAGACACCTTACGACCCTAGCATTCCGCTCTAGCCAGGTCATTGATGAGTGGATTTTATGCATACTTTTTAGAGTATATTGTAGTACCAAAAGCTCTCATATCATATCCATCTAGCACTTTTTCATGTCTCCAATGCATAGTTTTTGGTATTTACTTGTTTTACCAAGTTCGTTGCACACTTTTTATTTTTATTTAGTTTTTATTAGTTTTCCTTTGTTTTGTGGTCTTTGTAGGTGTGTTGACGTGTTCATGGACTTGGGACATCAAAAGAATCAATCTAGGGGTCAAACCGGAGAAGTTCCAGGCACCAGATCAAGGCCCTTTGGAGAGTTTGATGATTTGACATTTATCAAAGTGTCCAAAATGAAGATCCAAGGCCAGAAACGCATCGGGCTTTTTTCTAGCAATCCTACGAGCCCAAGATCGTCAAAATCGGAGTTCGTATGAAGAAATGGCGACCAAAATACGAAGCAGCTCCAGAAGTCCAGAGTGAAAGACGGCCTTCCATGCGACCGGAGACGCTCGTTTGAGCGGTCGTTTGAGCTCCAGACAGCCACGAAAATTGGCCAGAACTTTCCAAATTTTGCTCCGATTTCGTCCCCGTTTTTCCCTACGAGATCCTTGACGACCAAGGCTTGTTTGGGACGTGGATTTGGCTCCCCTTGAGCCCTTGGATGAAAGGGAGGAGGCTAGATCAACGGAAGAGACCCGAGGTGGATTCCTATATGAAGACCTCCAACCCTAGCCGCCGACTCATTCCATCTCCATCCTCCACAAGTTCCATCAGCCGCCGCCACACCTCCATGGCAGCAACTCCACCATAGAGAGAGGGCCAAGACAAGAAGAAGGAGGAGAGGAGGCGCCCCCCAACACCCGGCGCCGGCCGGAGGGCCGGTGCCCTCTCCATCGCCGCCGCCGCCATGCTCCTCTCCATCTCCAACACCATGTTGGCTTGTTACTTGTCTCAATCCTCTATGTACTCCATCTACATGTTTGAGTGAATTACTAGTTCTTGGGGAATAGGATGAACTCTAGTTTGCACTAGCACCGAATAATTTTGCGCGATATGAGATAACCTTTTCATGTATTGTTAATGTTCTTCGTGATGTTGGGTGAAGTGCACCATCCAACATTTGCCAATTTTGGACACAAGGATATTACTATTGGATGAAGTAGAAAGCGAAGAAAGCAAGTGATAGCGCGATCTCTAGGGAAGTGGAGGAGAAAAAGTGACAGTAGTATCCTCTACCTATCCCGTCTCTACCAATTCGATAAGGGAATAACGGAGACCGCCCTTTGGCCGCGTCCACGGGGTAAACCCTTAATTGTCATGAGTTGTAACCCTCTGGGGAGACTATGACGGTGACGTGCGTGGCACGAAGTCTACCACGAGTAGAACGTGTTCTGTACCAGGCTCCGCCCACAAATAACTACATGAAAAGTGGCTTAAGTATCCGTAGGACGTGCGGGTAGTAATGATTCCGAACGCCTCGAGAACGCCTTTTACTCAAGCGTCGCCCCCCTCATTTTATTCGCTATTTTATTTACGTTTCTACCTTTGCTTAGTTGTTGAGACAAAACCACCCTTATTATCGTTCCGTTAGCAACCGACGAATAGACTATTTCCAGACAACGTTCTGGGTGTGAACGTAGCCGCGTGTGTGACGACGTAGTTGCGGGGTTGGTAGTTACCAGTGCAACCACCGCTCCCTGTGGGATCGACATACTCTACTTACCGCGAATTGCAATAGCCCTGTCCCCTTGCAGGTCATCAAGCTTTTCTGGCGCCGTTGCCGGGGAGCAAAAGCGCTCGGTTATTACCTTCCCGCTCACACATAGTTTATTTTGTTAGTTGTTTTTTATCTTTCTGTTTTTCCCTTAAATCAAAAAGAAAAAAATCTACTAATCATGTCTTCTGAGATGTCTATTGAAGATATTTTGTGGGAGTCGAATAGAGTCTATGAAAAGAACAAGCAATTGGCTATCATCAAAAAAGAAGCAAAAGAAAAAGAAGCTAAGATAAAAGAATAGTTGAAATTGGTGAATGACTATTCATCAATGATATGTGCTGCATACCCTCTATCATGTGAAGAATGCCAATCCGAAGAGCACCTAAATTATCAATGTGAGTGTTGTACCGATCCAATACTAGCAACTTATAATAGTGGTGATAAATGTCATGCTAGTATGGAAATCATACAATTAGTGCTTCCGGTTGGTGTCGGTGAAATTCTTCGTAGAATAAGCAATACAAGGGTAAAGTGCATTTTGCTAGAAATCATTTATGAGAAGGTGCATCCTATTCATTGCTTTTGCCTGAATAATTTCCGTGATAATGTATTAGTGAAGAATGGACCAGAGCGGATTGCAACCGCCTTGGGAGAAACTAATCTTTTGCAGGACTCACAAAATAATGAAGAAAGGAATGTACAAGCTGAAGAACAAACAGCCCCCAATATTGATGACATGTTGCAAGAATGGGTAAGGGAACATGAATTAAATATTCTCCAAACTAACTTGCAGCAAACAAATGGGGATGCCAAAGAACCATCTATCTTGGATGAAGTGTGCCTAGAGGAAGGGAACACCAAGGAAAATGAAGAGGAGGAATGGATTGATCACCCACCCTCATCTTCCACCCACGAGAGTAACCTTTTGCACACTCTTTATATGTTCTTTGATGAAGCAACTCTAGGAAAAGATATAACTTCCATGGATATTAAAGAACTATAGTTATTCGTAGACGAATGTGCAAGTATGATGTGTTCTTTATATCAAAGTCGTTGCTTATGTTGTGGTTCTCGTGAGCACGTTGACTTTCAGTGCACTAATGCTTATGATCAAGTGATAGCGAATTATAACAATAATATGACAAATGTCACCGAGGAATTACTATGGTATGTAGTAAGCAAAAGTGCAGGTATATTATTTGCAGAGATCCAAGACGTTGCTCGAGCCCGCAACAACGATGCCATAATCGAATGGATGTACGATAAAATGTACTTCGTATACAAGTATTGTCAAGAGCATCATTTTAAAGAAGAAGACGAAGAAAAGGGGTTCACGATAAAAGAATTGTTTCGTAACCCCCATTTATTCAAACCCTTTGAGATGCCAGAATCAGAGTATGATAATTCTAGTTTGAATGAACTTGATGCTAATGATTTTGATGTGCAGGAAAGTCATCTTCCAAGTGAGGGTGATAATGATCATGAGTCGCTAAGCATCTTATTTGAGGAGCCTAGTGTTATTCATAGTGACAAACTAGATGAAGGAAATACTCTTGATTTATCTACACTAATGTCCAACTATGCTTCTTTGGACGATTTTCTTACACAGGGGAAACCTATAGGGAGTGTTGAACTATCCGCTCCACAAGAAGAATTTTATGAAATGTTCCCCTGCAATGATAGCCAAGGTATTATCTTTAAATTTATTCATAATTCTCTAACCATGACCTTGCAGAAGAACAAGGAGACATGTATGCTTAGTTCGGTGCATCGGTTCCCGCTTGAGAGCGAGGACCTCTTTACATACATGATGCCAATGCACCGCAAGAAGGTACGACTCCGACCGCACTTTGCTATGAGATGCTCCAAACAGTGGTAGGAGGCAAGTCCAACTACACACCGGGTCGATATCCCTTGGGATCCAGGTGGATATATGGAGCATCGAAGCCTAGCTATATGGCTCTAAAGAAAGCGCTATCGGGAGGCAGCCCGGAAGTAAGTAGGAGTCTTTATTAGTTTTGAGTCTTTATAGTTTAGTTTGCATTCATATGTTTGCATTGGCACTTTGCGTGAATTGCTATTAAAGTTGGTTTGGTTTGAGTCTTCACTAGGTGAAATTTTTCGTTGCTCAAAATTTTATATGTGGTACAATTGCACTATTGGATCTTCTCAATATTTGCCTAGTACAAGTGTTGGAACTAACCCCGCAGGAATTTCTAAAGAAAACGAAGTTCCAGACGAAACAGAGAAAAAGACGGCGTATTAAACGACCGCCCGCGGTCATATGTGCGGTCGTATCGAGTGAGGGAGGCGCCAACACAAACATCTAGAGGCAACAGAGCCAAAGACGGCGTCCCATACGGGCACGTGCGCTCGTATGAGCGCCCGTATGAAGCTTGGGCAGAAAGCGACCGGAGATCCAGAGCGCAAGACGGCATTTTGTGCGAGCGCGAGTGCCCGTTCGCGCGCTCGTATGGCTTGGTGCCAGCGCCATGTGCTACAACAGAGCAAAAGACGGCGGACCGTACGACCGCAAGCGGTCGTACAAGCGCTCGTATGAAGGTCAGAAAATACCCATTTTGTTTATTTCTTCGAGCCAAGGTTAGTGGGGTATATTTTAACCGTCTGTTTGCACTTCAATGTTTATTATTTACCTTTGAAGCCTCCGAACCAATAAAACTTTGTAGTTCTTCATATTTTCTTTTATTTCTTTTGCCCGGTTGGGTATACGAACTCCGTTCGTATACCGAACCATGTTCTTTTTATCTTGTGTGTTATTTTCACAGAGGTTTGGACCTAGTGTGGTGACATGTACGGTATGGTGCCAACCGTATGCAAACCCACACAAGCCACTCGGTCACTTCGATTCAACAAAGTCTTCAACTACAAGTGCCCGGTTCTACCGGACCATATCAAAAATGTTTGACGAAGCGTAGGTCCATATCCATTAAAGGAGAGGTTATTTGCACCTCATCGGTAAAAAGTCTTATTACCCTTGCTTATATTTAAGATTGGGGAGGTAACCACTTTCCATACTCTCCTTTAATAAACTGCACTTTCTCTTTTTATAATTTTCTTGAGACTAGTTCTTGCAAAGTCCTAAGCTTGGGGAAGTTATTTCTGCATGTGTAGAGTTTTGTGCAATGATCTTCATCTAATGAATACTATGCAATCATGTGTCCCATTGTTTGATATGCTTGCTTAAGTATGATAGCTCTGTATTTGTGTAAGGGAATCACTTGCTCAAGCTAGGCCTAATATTGCCAAGTTAATGTTTTTATGCACTTTGTTCAAGTTTTTGCTTAGCTTGAGAACAATCTTGTGATCCTCTGAAAGACATTGCCACAATCTCTACTTCAAAAAATAAAAAATAAAAAATGATGATGGTTGAATAAAAAATTTGACACTTGTTAGAATTATTTTAAAAGAAAGAGTTATGGAGTAGCTTAACCCCATGGTGTTTGATATAATAGACTCAATAGCCCTTGTGAATAAAGTTGTCCAGAGGAACTTAGTCGAAAGGTGAATGAGATTATGCTAAAATCTGTGTTGCAATACATTGTGCTTCAGCTTCTCGCTGGTACCATGGCTTTGCTACTATATGCACGTGTACGTATGTAAATGTGGCTTCGTCACATCTCTTGATGTTATGCTGAGAACTCCGCTAGCCAATGAACGACCCACCAGAGTTTCGGCTCGGATTTCGGCTATGAGTTTGTTAACGTTCGCAGTGGCAACACTGCAGCGAATATTATTCGGCTTTCTCTTGAGTGAGTGTGTATGTGGTAATAAATGAGTACTGATTGCAAGAGCTCGAAAGAGACAACATATTGGTACATAATACTCAAACTTAAGCCACTGCGAAACCCAAGCATGATCATTTCTTTGGCATGATCCCGTCACCTGACAATAAAAGTTTCAGCAAACAATGATTGAAGTAAGTGCCTGAGAGCCTTGACTTGAGAATGTTAGTGGGCATGAATGACAAACTACATATATTGACTTTTTGACAACTCTCTGTGCTCAAGTTTGTTTAAAAAGAAAAACAATAAAAATAAATGAATAAGCTAATAAGTAAGAGGATCCAAGTATTTGTTTTCATGCTAGATTAAACTTTGACAAGGAGCATAGAAATTTTACTTAAGCTCCAGTGGTTTCATCAAAATAAATGTTACCTAGCTGAGCATGTGCTACCTTGTACAAATATGTTCTATCTTGCTTGTAGCCTGCACAAAATACAAGGATACACCTTTGGGGCAATAATCTTTATTGATGAGCTAGATGGATCAACTTTGGTTTATCAACCCTTTTGCTCGAGGACGAGCAAGGTTTAAGCTTGGGGATGTTGATGAGTGGATTTTATGCATACTTTTTAGAGTATATTCTAGTGCCAAAATCCCTCATATCATATCCATCTAGCACTTTTTCATGTCTTCCAATGCATAGTCTTCGGTATTTACTTGTTTTACCAAGTTCGTTGAACACTTTTTATTTTTATTTAGTTTTTATTAGTTTTCCTTTGTTTTGTGGTCTTTGTAGGTGTGTTGACGTGTTCATGGACTTGGGACATCAAAAGAATCAAGCTATGGGTCAAACCGGAGAAGTTCCAGGCACCAGATCAAGGCCCTTTGGAGAGTTTGATGATTTGACATTTATCAAAGTGTCCAAAATGAAAATCCAAGGCTAGAAATGCATCGGGCTTTTTGCTAGTAATCCAACGAGCCCAAGAACGTCAAAATCGGAGTTCGTATGAAGAAATGGCGACCAAAATACGAAGCAGCTCCAGAAGTCCAGAGTGAAAGACAGCCTTCCATGCGACCGGAGACGCTCGTTTGAGCTGTCGTTTGAGCTCCAGACAGCCACGAAAATTGGTCAGAACTTTCCAAATTTTGCTCCAATTTCGTCCCCGTTTTTCCCTACGAGATCCTTGACGATCAAGGCTTGTTTGGGACATGGATTTGGCTCCCCTTGAGCCCTTGGATGAAAGGGAGGAGGCTAGATCAACGGAAGAGACCAGAGGTGGATTCCTATATGAAGACCTCCAACCCTAGCCACCGGCTCATTCCATCTCCATCCTCCACAAGTTCCATCATCCGTCGCCACACCTCCATGGCAGCAACTCCACCATAGAGAGAGGCCAAGACAAGAAGAAGAAGGAGGAGAGGAGGCACCCCCAACACCCGGCGCCGGCCGTAGGGCCGGTGCCCTCTCCATCGCCGCTACCACCATGCTCCTCTCCATCTCCAACACCATGTTGGCTTGTAACTTGTCTCAATCCTCTATGT
Organism: Elymus sibiricus; assembly: GCA_039707655.1. Classification (NCBI taxonomy): domain Eukaryota; kingdom Viridiplantae; phylum Streptophyta; class Magnoliopsida; order Poales; family Poaceae; genus Elymus; species Elymus sibiricus. Next base: position 109,317,944 of record CM077668.1, on the reverse strand, counting down.
ACTCCATCTACATGTTTGAATGAATTACTAGTTCTTGGGGAATAGGATGAATTCTAGTTGGTACTAGCACCGAATAATTTTGCGCGATATGAGATAACCTTTTCATGTATTGTTAATGTTCTTCGTGATGTTGGGTGAAGTGCACCATCGAACATTTGCCAATTTTGTACACAAGGATATTACTATTGGATGAAGTAGAGAGCGGAGAAAGCAAGTGATAGCGCGATCTCTAGGGAAGTGGAGGAGAAAAAGTGACAGTAGTATCCTCTACCTATCCCGTCTCTACCAATTTGATAGGGGAATAACGGAGACCGCCCTTTGGCCGCGTCCACGTGGTAAACCCTTAATTTTCATGAGTTGTAACCCTTTGGGGGGAGACTATGACGGTGGCGTGCGTGGCACGAAGTCTACCACGAGTAGAACGTGTTCTGTACCAGGCTCCGCCCACAAATAACTACATGAAAAGTGGCTTAAGTATCCATAGGACGTGCGGGTAGTAATGATTCCGAACGCCTCGAGAACACCTTTTACTCAAGCGTCGCCCCTTATTTTATTCATTGTTTTATTTACGTTTCTACCTTCGCTTAGTTGTTTAGACAAAACCACCCTTATTATCGTTCCGTTAGCAACCGACGAATAGACTATTTCCAGACAACGTTCTGGATGTGAACGTAGCCGCGTGTGTGACGACGTAGCTGCGGGGTTGGTAGTTACCAGTGCAACCACCGCTCCCTTTGGGATCGACATACTCTACTTACCGCGAATTGCAATAGCCCTGTGCCCTTGCAGGTCATCAGTCATCATTTTTTTCCGCGAATACGCAAAGCTTGCGTATCATTTCATTGATAGGAGGAAGCAGAATGAGTACAGGAGAGGTACAACACATGACACGAACACAAAAGGCGTGAGCATGGCACCAGGAGCAGAGACAAGGAATACTCGGCCCAAACAGAGAAAAAAACACTGCTAAACCCACAGAGCCTAGAACTAGGGAGGCAAGCCGGACTAGTGCGACATCCAACATCTCAAAAACCAGACATCGGGGACCCCTCGAGCAAACAAGATAGCGCCTTCAAGAAGGGAAACGACCTCGTGGTGCCGCCGCCATCCGATCCGAAGAACCGGACCTGGGGTTTCCCCCTGTGCTCGATAAGGGGCATGGATAAAGGCCATGGCAGCGCCTCTAAGAAGGAAAACGATACCCGTGGGTGTCGCCGCTGCCAGCATCGGTAAGCCGAGCAGGGATTTCGCCTTGGCCTAAGTCCGAGCAATCCCAATGTCACCGAAGCATGATTCCGAAGATGATGAAGTCAGGCCACTCGTCAAGACCGCCACCTCAGGAGGTGTGGGGCTGCATCTACCGTCGGAGGGTGGCACTTGGCGCCGCCGAAAAGATGCGAGCTTTGGATTTGGCCGAAGGACGAGGCGGCAAGGTGGACGGGATCGGGGCGGCGGAGCAGAGAGCCGACGTGAGGGAAGTGGTGACTACCCACAACACCGGCAAGCAAGGAACTGGAGAAGGAGCGCAGATCCGAGCTGCCGAGGACGGAGCCACCGAACCACCGACCGCCGAAGGAGCTGGAAGGACGCATCACCAGTAGCGCTGGGGCCGAAACTGTGCTGGCAGAGTACGCCGGCGAGCCGTGGATGCTGGAAGACGCAGGTCCAGGGCCGCCGTGACCTAGGTAGCGCCGGCAAGGAATCCACCATGAAGAGCCAAGCGCTTGCCAAGAAAAACCACCGTGACCACACAGAACCATCTTGCAGTAGCCGCCACCTCAGCCCGGAAGACGACGCCATCGAAGACACCGGCCTGCCCCGAGGCAGGGCCGGTCTTAGCCAACTCGACCGAAGCCCACCACCAAAGCTCCCCACGAATGCACAACCAGCTGCAGCAAGAGAAGCGCTGAGCCGTCGGGCCAAGGAGGTCCAGAGGGCGAGGAAGGAGCTACCGCGGACCATGGGCGCGCCGCTGCGCCGAACGAGCAGGGAGAAGCAGCAGCAGGAGGGGGACGGCCCGCGCCAGATCAGATCCGGGAGGGGGAGGGGTAGCAGCGCCAGGGAGGGGGCGCGAGGGAGGAGCGCCCCGCCACTGCACACTAGTGCCCGACGAGACAGCGCCGGCCAGCCCACCAGCGGCGGCGACGCGAGAGCGGGCGGAGGACAAGGATGGGCGGGGACGCACAGGCAGGGGATCTCGAAGGAGGGACGCAGCCAGACAAAGAACAACCCCGCCGCCACCATCCCAGGGTCCGGCGGCTTCGCCGGCCAGCCCTCCGGTGGCGGCAACGCTGGAGCGGGAGGTGGTGGGTTACCGGGCGGCGGATAGGGTTCCCCCATGTTGCCCGATGCGGGAAACGCGGGGATCGGGCTCAGCCAGGTCATCATAAGAGCAGCGATAATAAGGGAGCTGCAGGCTCTCCGATCTTGAGGCCGAACCTACGCAATGACCGTTGGCCACCACACCTCCAGCAAGCTGCTTCTTGGCCAGATACTTGGTTTCACTAACAAATATCATTCGAGTTGCACACAGATAAAACTGGAAGGGGGTGCTTGAACAACAAACACACCAGAATGTAGTCAGAGCACGTGGTAAAATAGAACTCTTCAGCAATTGATTGCTCGCCTATTGGCTCGGTGGTTACTGACATTAAGCTGGTGTTTGGTGGTTTGTCTCAGAGATTTTCAAGCATGTTCGTCGGCATTGAAATGTAGCGGTTCATTTGTTAGCTAAGTCTTGTCTGCACTCTAATAGTCCTAGTGTTTTCCATTCTGTTCGAGGGAACTCCGTGTAATGGATTAAGAAAGGTAACAACTCGTATTAACACGATTGAAATGAGTGGCACATTCGTGTTACCAAACAAAATTAAAGTGCAAGTACTGACCAGTTCGAACTCATCCCCCCTGGTCTCGGGATCCATGTCGTAGCCGCCGTAAATTGGAAATCTCCTCCCAAAGTCGCCAGAGTTCAACTTAGGTCACAGCGACCCGTGTTGGTAAGCCTGGCGACTTAAATTTTTTGAACACAGTACAGACGCAAGCGCTCATACATACGCGCATACACTCACTCCTATGAACGCACACACGCACACCCTACCCCTATGAGCACCATTGAGAAACTGAGCCGGCATATCATCTTGAGATTTACGAAGTCACCGTAGGCACCTCGTCGTCGACGGGAACGTCTCCTCCCACTGAAAGCGCATCGCCGAAAATCCTAAAATAAATCCAGGAATAATGCGAACACCAGGACTTGAACCCTGGTGGGCTGGGGATACCACTGTCCCTCTAACCATCCAACCACAGGTTGGTGACTTAAATATTTTATCGGGCCCATGTGCTATCAATACCGTATTGAATATGTATGCGTGTACACATGGGTACCGGTTCGGTACAAGGGTTCTCCTATACACGTTGACCGCCGAATACAACACTAATCTCCTTACTCTATCCTGCGGCAGCGAGATACCCGGTAGAAACCGGTTCCACTAGAATTTCATTTCGCAGACACTCCGTCTAACAGCATCGACCATGCATGTAACTTGTTTTTCCTTTGTTTGGCTCCCACGGGTTTAAATCGGGTCTAGCATGAGAGGCTCGGCTCGGCAGGCACGAACACATACTTATGATTTGTCGTCCTACTGCGTGCCACCCCCTCTCATCTGCCATCTCACATCACATGCTCACTGAGTTTACTCCGTTTCCGTTTTGAGAACTTGTTAGTTTGAGCTAAACTACAACCTCACAGCCTTTTTACGGGCCTTTCCTGGTGCATGAAACATTGTACTGCGTGTACTCCAGTCAGGCTCACCCGATGAATCTCGTCTCCCCTTTCCACTCTGCAAAACCTACTCATCTTCGCACTCCATCCATCTTCAACCTGCTCTCCGTCTCAACCATTGGGGCGCGCTGCCACCCTATGCTGGCGGAGGCTTTTCCTGAGCTTCACACGTTGGTTAGGGCGGTGCGCGGCCGGGGTGAGCCGTTACCTGCTGGATGCAGAGGGGTCGTCGAGACGGCATCGATTGATCCTAGCGGGTTGGTAGGTTCGTTAACTAATGAAGTCGTATGTACGTTTGATTTTCTGTCAATTTTTAGACAAAACATTTCTGTTAATCGATCTGCTAGCTTTGTCAGTGCACGGGCGCCCCGTCTAATATGTATGCTAAGCGTGTGGGCAGAAACGATAAAATTGACTTGAGGACGAAAATAATTCACAAACTGAACTGTGTTTGAAAAAAATTTACCCAGCTGACCCTTTTGTGCAGCGCCCGACAGTCAGGCGCTGCACTCCACTATGCAGCGCCTGACTCCTAGGCGCTGCACGCCTGGCCAGCGTGGCACATTTGGGCCCCGCACCGAGCAGTGCAGCACCTTGGAGCTAGGCGCTGCACAGGCGCTGCATAATGACTTAAACCGCCACGGCCCGCCACCCCCATCCGAACCCCCCATTACTTCGTTCCAGTAACCAAACAGAGGAGCGCGGCGGCGGCCATCTCCTCTCCCCCTCTCTATCCCCTCTCCAAAATTCTTTCGATCTGAAGGGTTCGGCCGTGGATTTATTTCCTCATTCTTCGTACAAGATAAATTCCTCCAATCCCCTTCTTTGTATCCATAAAATCGTTCACATTGTTTTCAGATTTGTTTGCAAGTTAGCGTGAAACCCTTGATTTGGTTGGATTAGAAATTTATATGATACATTGAAATAGTGTTGTGTGATTTAGGATTTCGAGATGATATGCAATCTTTTTGGAACCCTAATGTTATTGATTTGCATTGTCATTCTTGGTTCCATACAAATTTGTATGTATATATGGAAAAGAAGTCACATAGAAAGTTATATTTGGTTGTTGAGCATTATTGTTGAGTATTACATTAGTATTTAACCGTAGTTTGCGCATGCTTTGTTGTTGAGTATATATGGAAAAGAAGTCACATAGGAAGTGTTTTAGGAAGTCACATTTGAACTCTAGTGTTTAAATTTCTTTTAGTACCTAGTGTTTTAGTATGTATACATGAAAAATGCTCGCATGTGAAATAATGAATAGGAAGTGTTTTAGTTTTGTCATGTATGTTTACTGTTTCAAAATTGTAGGATGGTTTGGCTTCTCGAAGATTACTATGACGTTCAACACCGGGCCTACATGATGTCGGAGAAGAAACAGGTAATAATCATAGTAGTTGGTATTTTGAAATATGTGTCTAGTTCAAATAGGCATGCCTATATGTAATCATCTGATTTGCGTGTTTGTAGTTCCTTCAACCTCTGAAGATTCGGTCTCACGGGGTCTCTGGTGCTGTCATGCCTTACGATGAGCGGTACACACCGTACATCAGGCAGACAGGACTCCTCCCGTTCATTCAGCTGGTCAGCCGGTCGACGCCGAACCTGAATGCTGCAGCAATCACCGCGCTTGTTGATCGGTGGAGGATGGAGACGCACAGTTTCCATCTTCGGACCAGGGAGATGACCGTGACGCTCCAGGATGTCGCCTTGAACACCGGTCTTCCTATCGAGGGGAAGCCTCTCTGTATGAGCACCGATTCTGATGGGTGGCCCCAGCAGATGGAGGCCCTTATCGGTATGACTCCTCCAGAGGCTCCGGTAGAAGAGGGAGAGAAGAGAAAGGAGAGAGTCGCAGCCAGAGCTCCTTTCACGTGGATTGTAGCAAACTTTGCGCATTGCCCTGAAGATGATAATGATGATGTGATCCAGACATATGCTCGTGTCTACATGTGGTACGTTATCTCCTGGACTTTGTTTGCTGACGCCACTGGCAAGAACGCTCCATGGATGTGGCTTAAGGCGTTGACCGTCTTCGATAACCAATGGAGTTGGGGTTCGGTGGCACTGGCCTACTTGTACCGACAGGTAGTCAGTTATTTGTTTTTCACTTCATTTCTACATTATGAATGCAATCTTGCTCTTGAGTGAAGCATGTTTTCCTTTATGTGTAGTTGGACGATGCTTGCTGTAGGATCTCGAAGGACGGATGTATTGGTGGTTGTATGCTCGTACTCGCGGTATGGAGCTGGGAGCGCCTGCCGGTCGGACGCCCGAAGGACGTCAAGTTCAATGAATGGGACGACAAAGAGGACGAACTACGGCTCCCCACTTGGGCTTACAAGTGGGATGTGGTATCCGAGATGACGAGCGATGTCACTCTCATGTATAGGCAGTACACCAACGAGTTGGACACGATTACGGCTGAGCAGGTAAACATTGACATTACATCACTCATTCTCGTGCTTTTATGAAAACTCGATATCAATGTTGCGTTGTTGTGCTATGTTCCAGGTGGAATGGGAGCCATATGGCGCCAAGGATAGACTAGGTAATGTAGGAGAATTCATCCTGAATCCGATGTGCTTGCGGGATAGGCATCTTTGGCTTATGCGGTGCCCGCTCATATGCAACTGGGCGGTTGAGCTTCACATGCCACATCGTGTGTTTCGCCAGTTTGGTCTGTTCCAGGGTCACCCGCCGGAATGGGAGGACACGGACAAAATGCTTCACGGGTAAGAGAGAATGACCCTTGTGCACTTAGCATCTTCAACTCCTTTTTGATGGTCCTAAAATTTGGTTTGTTAATATGCAGGTTGGATAGGAAAAAGCAGCGAAAGATCAAGGACTGGGACAAACATCATAAGAAGTATGTCACCATGTTCAAGCTAAGTGTGGAGCGAGCTCAATCGACTGCAGGATCCCAGCTTCGTGAGCACCGCCCGCTCGCCTTCAACAACTACCTTAAATGGTATCTTGCAAATACTCGTGTGGAGATATTGAAGCCGGCGTATGATGACGAGATTTTGGAAGAACCCACCGTCTTTGATGAGCTAGCCCAGACCGAATACAACAAATATGTTAGGGAAGGCACCCGAGTCCCTCATCCTCCAGTGATCAACTTTGTGGTAAAGTGTTCCCCTCTTCGCGTTCCCGTTGGCCCTATTACATAACTTTACTTGCCTAACATGTTTATTTCATTCCCGTGAACAGCGCAAGCAGATCAAGAAAGCAGCTGATGAAACCCAGAATATTCTGGATACAACCCCGGTTGGAGAAGGCAATGAGGAAGGTGCACTTCGATCATTCATGAAGGTACATATCTCATTAAGTTGTTCATGTTACATATGTAGCAAAGTTGGATATCTCATTCACTTGTCCATGTTACAGCGTCAGGGCCAAAGGTTAAGGCGGTTGGCCAACCTTATCGGTTGTCGTGACCCCAAATATTCAGAACCAGAGCTGTCTAGGTCCGCTACACCATCTGACCATGGGGCTCATCTAGAGGATGAGACTACCTCGACAGCTCATTTGGAGGATGAGGGTGTGGTCACCCAAGAGGTATGACAATAGCACATATTCATATCTTTGATGCATTGGTCATTTTGTTATGACGCACGTTCTTTACCATATCATTTGCTTGTATGATAGGTTGACGATGATACGACATTGCAGGACTATCAAGTTCGTTCACAATACATGTTGAAGCCTAGGAAGGGATTCAAACGCTACACGCCCGAAGACTACAACACTAGAGGCAAGAGAGCGCTCGCTGGGAGCTCGCGGATGGCGAGCTTGGAGGATGATGATGTGAACGATGAGGAGGAGGAGGCACCGGAGCTGGTTGCTCATCCCAGGAGGAAGAAGATAACCAGCAAGAGGGGAAGAGGCGGCAATACAACGCGCTGAACGAACTAGTCGCCGTCGTTTTCTTACGAAATAGAACTAGTCATCGGTTTCTTTGTGAACTTCTTGTCTTTGTTGAACTTGAAGTGACGTTAAGTCTTTGTTGAACTTGTAGTGACGTGTCTTAAATCCCAAACTGTTATGTTTTATGTGAGATGTCTTAGATCCCAAACTGTCATATTGTTGATCCTTACTGTTTTATGTGAGATGTAGAACTACTGAAATTGTCATATTGTTGATATGAAACTGATCTGCTTCTGCGGATATCAGATGTGCAATGAAACTGATCTGCTTCTGCAGATATCAGATGTGCAACGCCTTGGCGTCCGGCACTGCATTACACAGTGCAGCGCCTGAGGTCCAGGCGTCACACTGTGTAGTGCAGCGCCTGACGCAAAGGCGTTGCACCCACACTTAGACAATATTTTGGACGAAAACCTACTGAAGCCTTTCTGTTACTGATATCCAGATGTGCAACGCCTAGGTGTCAGGCCTCACACTGTGCAGTGCAGCGCCTCAGCCAAAGGCGCTGCACCAACACTTAGACAAAATTTTGGACGAAAACCTACTGGAACCTTTCTGTTGCTGATATCCACATGTGCAACGCCTAGGTGTCAGGCGTCACACTGTGTAGTGCAGCGCCTGAAGCCTAGGCGCTGCACTACACAGTGCAGCGCCTCGGCATCAGGCGCTGCACGGTTGGCTTTTTTAAAAACTGAAAAAAAAAATCATTTTGAGGTTCAAATCCTATATCAAAAAAGCACATAGCACAAATACACATAAATTAGTGCACAACACATAGCACAAATACACATAGATTAGTCCATAGCACATATTAGTAGACATAGAGGAGTCATAGCACATCGTAGTAGACTTACAAGAGTCATAGCACATGGAGGAGTCCATAGGACATACTAGAACTAGAACACATAGAGGAGGTTGCCGGACATAGAAGTACACATAGAAGAGTGATAGCACATAATACTACAAACTTTGGTCGACAACCAAATCGAAGATCATAGCGTAGTAGACAACAAGGTCACATTGCTCTATTGCATCGAGCAAGGTCCCTTTCCCTTCTTCTTCTTCCTCTCCTCTTCTTCTTCCTCCTCCCTTTTCCTTATGAGATGAGACTCATGAACCACCTTCTCTATGAATACCTTATGCTCCCTCTCTTTATTTTCCTTCTCAAAAGCCCAAAGTTTCTTGCATTTTTCTTCAAAATCCTTTTGCCGTTGCGCAGCTGCCTTCTCACATGCAATCCTCAACTCGTCCCTCCTCGTGATCTCCTCAAATATCCCTCTCTCTTTTTCCTTCATCTTCTCTTCGAACTCATGTTGCTTCTTCTTCTCTAGTGCGGCTGCATCCTCCTCTCTAAGCTTCCTCGCAGCCTTCTCCCACCACCCTGCCATCTCACCTTCCCCATCCTTCTCCTCCACCCCCTTCATTGTTGGTTTGTTGGGTTGAGAAGCCGCCATACCTATAAAAATTAGAACATAATAGTTAGTAAGGACAAGAAGAACATATTAAAAAACATGTAAATTGCAAAATAATAGTTAGTAAGGACAAGAACAAAGTATGAAAAACATGTACACTGCAACAAAATAGGTAGTAAGCCACGTACGGAAAAGGTCCATCTAGGTATCCAAACATTCCTCTACCACCACCTTGGCCGAGACCACCACCAAGGCCAAGTCCACCACCACGGCCTCTACCACCGCCAAGTCCAAGACCACCCCCGCACCCGAAATAGAAATGTGGGCTCCTCGCGTGCCCTAGCTGCGGGCACTACGTCCCCAGGGTGCACCACTTCGCACTCAAAATTCCCTGGGACGTCGAGGAGCCAATACAACTACCCACGCGTCACGCACGGATTAACCACGCGAAGACAAGGCTTAGAGCCCTTGCACAAGCAGGCATCTGTAAAAGAAGTAGCCGAGCGTCACTACGTCTCTGTGGCCTTAACCACAGAACGATGCCGGCAAACACCTCCCTTTGAGGAACTCGGCTATCAAACACTTCGAGTGTATAAATGGCCAGTTAGGCATCAGCCTTCGCAAATTAGCCGTCATCAATCAAGAGCGATCTGTTCAATAGTTTGGAAACGCAGACGTGTGGCAGGCTTCGGTCCAGATCCTTTAAATCCGTCAGTAATTATCCGACCTGTTTTTTCCTCTTTCTTCCTTACTATTCACATTGTACTCTTTCGATTACTCTCGTCACAACTGGGCTTGTACATGATTGACACTATGATATAAAGAAACCGTGCCATTTCAAGGCATTTCTCGTATTTCTTTATCAGCATAGCTCCGGGACGATGAAGTATTTAAAAAAAAGATGCAATGGTATAGGAAAGTCCGATGTATTCGGCGTCCCGGATTTTTGGCCTTATATGCATCAGTTTCGAACCTAGATTTCGGTCAATAGTTGGGTTGCCCGGCTCCTATGTGTACCCCTTACGTTCCCGATGTATTCGGCTAAGGGTGTAACGGGAGAACCACTGCGATTGCGCCGCCAGGTTAATTGGCATGGCGCCTCAGTGGAGAAAGCCGAAAACTGACTATCTGGGTAAGCGCAAACTGGTCTGCCATCCGGAGACCGCGTCAAGCGATGTGACGATAGAGATCACCCGTGTCAAACGAAGGGCTTTTATTTCTAGCCGAACTGTGCCATGGCCTAGACCTCGGCCGCGTTGGCCGCACACTCCCTATGCCGGGGGCTGGTCCTCAGCCCCCACAGTCAAACTCCTACGACTAAATGAAAGATGTCAAGCCGCTATAGTCCGATTGCCTAGTTCCTTTAAGTCATTGACCGCCTCCGGGTACCGAGACGTCGGCCAAGGGTCAGATATGCCTTAAGGAGCACCCTCTGTATAACCTACACTGGGGCTGAAGCCGACGACTGGCCACTCTCATTTTGAACAGTCATATTGGAGGCATAATTGAATTATAAAATAAAAACATATGGAATTTCAAGCCAGCTTCATTCAAGCACATGATAAAGTCTTTACATTATACACTTCGGCATTCCGAAGCATCACCTAAAAATACAAAGTGTCCTTGGGGCACATGGCCTCGGTTGCCCGAGCTCCCGCCTCAACCTCGGCGAAGAACTGCTCGGCGGTCCGCGGCTTGTCGGCAGGAGGGCCAGCGGCACACGTCTCCGCGTCAACCTTGCGGAAGTGCGTCTTCACGCAAGCGTATGCCCTCCGCGCCCCTTCGAAGCATGCGGACCTCTTCCAGCGCTCAACGCAGGGCACGGCATTTTGGAGACGGGCCGTCAAACCGAAGAGACTCTTCGGCATGGCTTCAGCAGGCCACAAAGCGACGCAGAGATCTTGGAGTGCCAGCCTTGTCAAGCGGAACAGCTCGACCAGCTGCTTCACTCGATGGTTCAGCAGCTGCCCTGACGGCGACCCCGGGAATTGACCCCAGAAGGCTTTCTCCGCCTCATGGCCCGCCAGTTGGCCGAAGTATGCTACCGCATCCTCCGCGCTCTGCGGGAGATCCTTGAAGACCTCTGTGGAACGCCATAATTGAGTGAGCTCGACACAACCTTTGCTGCCAAACATACACTACAGCAAAATTTTCTTACCCGAGGCGATTTGCTCCACTTGCTGGAGCACCTCGTGATCCGCTCGGGCCGAGGTCTTGAGCTCGGCGTGGGCGCGTTGCAGCTTCTCGAGCTCCTCCTTTGTCTGCCGCCCCTCCTCCTGAAGTTTGTCGCGTGCTTCGAACACGCCCTTCAGGGTCTCCTCTACTTCCAGCACCCGTGCCTGGTGCTTCTCTCCGGCCGCCTTCTCGGCAGCCCGGGCCTTCTCGGCCGCAGCGGCAGCATTCTCCTGCTGCCGCACCTCTTTCCCGAGCTCTGTCCAGCTCGGCCTTGAGCATCTCTAGCTCCGCTATCAACACAGTTCGGCCTTAGTTGTTTTCCTTCACACACGTTACACATATATAGCAAATATGCACGGCAAGATTCAACTTGCTTACCTTGAGACTGCTCAAGTTTCCGGTTCATCTCCGCCATCTCTTCGGATATGGAGTCTGGGGTCGCGGTCGCAACCTGGAACAAAACGGATCCTTATTGTAAAGGGAATAATTACGACCACTTATCGGCTCCTACTACGTCAAGCGACCCTGATGCCGGTTTCTTGAAACCGACTTCGGGCTCGAGGGCTACTCACTCACTATGCCGTTTAGAAGGCTATACTCTTATGTCTTCGGACAAAACCAACAAAAACAAAAAGCTTAAATAGACAACGTGAAAGCACAGAAATCGTACCTCGAAACCTGCTGCGAGGTTCTTAAAAACGTCGTGCAGTACGGCCCCTGAAGACCGGTAGCTCTCCAGCGCCGTGCCCATCAAGGCACGGTGCTCCTCCTTGATGGAAGAACCCCTTAGGGTATCCTCCACTTCCTCAGTCCACCCCACGCCAGCCCGTCCTGGGTAGTAGGCTGGGATGACGGAATGACCTCGGGTGTCTCCACCCGAGTGGCCCCCGCCTGTTGTGGTGGGGCCAAGGTAGACTCCGGCTGGGCCACCGACTGGCCCAGCGGTTCCTTGATGACCTCGGGGCGCTCCATCCCCGGATCTTGTCGGGCCGAGGTGTCGTCCTCGGTCGTGGTCACCACCACGTCGGCCCCTGTCAAGTTGACTTCGGGGACAAGGGTGGACGTCGCCTCCCCTAGACCGTCAGGCTTGGGGGGGGGGGACAGCGGGCTCCGTAGTCCCGCTGGTTGATGGCAGTCCATCTGAGGAGCCGCTAGGAATTACCCTCGGCGGACTGCACATGAAAAACTACTTGTGTAAAATTCCCCCTTGCTGTAAAAAGTGACTTAAAGAAAAACGATAGAGACAAGGGCTTACCCTCGAGGTGCCGGTCTCTTCCTCCCCATTGCGAGGGGGTCTTCCTCTGAGTCACCGGAGAGCTCGGCCCTCTCCGATGACTTGTTGGCGGCCTCGGATGAGGCTCGCCTCGGCCTCTTTGAGCCCTTCGGGGGCATGACCACATCGGCGTCTTCTATCGCCAACCTCTTCCCCTTCGGGGGGGGGGGGATCTCCTCCTCGCCCTCCTCGGCGCCGTCGTCTCGAGCGGCGGAGGTGTGGGTCTCTTCTGACCGGGTGACCGAGGTCCCCCTGGTCCGAGCACTGGACCTCCCTGTCTGGGGCTTCGTCCCTTTGGAAGTCACCACATGTGGCTCCTCGGTCAGAAGCACCGAGAGCAGGGGAGTTGGGGGCTGCTCCGGCAGTGGGGCTGGGCATCGTACCCCTTTTACCCAGGCCGACCACTTCAGCAAAATGCCGAAACACAACGATTCGAGTGAAACTTTCATCCTCGACAGAATTAATGAAGCACAGAGATTGAAGGGCAAAATTACTTACCGGGGGGGCCTCATAGCCGTGCTCGAGACCGCGGTCCTCTCCCTCCTGGGGGATCTTATCCTTGGCCAGCTTCATGAGCTTTGTCCACATGGTGGCCAAGGTGGAGCGGAAGAAGGTGTTGATGGTGTCCATGTCTTCGGGCTTTTGTGCCCACATCGGTTTAGCCCGAAACTGGAGGGGAAGTATACGGCGGTTGAGCATGACATTGATGACGTCGGCCAGCTCAGCCTTCCCCGTCGTGGACCACCACAGGATCCTGTCGATCAGGGTCTCCACCTCTTCCGGCTTCCCCCAAGCAACGCCCTTCTCCTTCCAGGACTTAAGTTTCTTGGGTGGCCCGGCCGAGAAGGCCGGGACTTCGGTTTGACCAGGGGCAAGAGGTTCAGTGATATAAAACCACTCCCTCTGCCATTCCTTCACCGTTTCGATGAAGGTTCCTTTGAACCAGATGGCCCCGTGGTTCTTGCTGACCATGGCTCCCCCACACTCCGCGAGATCCTGTCCGCTGGATTTCGGTTTGATCCCGAAGAGCTTCAGCCACAGGCCGAAGTGTGGCTCGCAGCGGAGGAAAGCCTCACAAACTGTGATGAAAGCGGCGAGGTGGAGAATAGAGTTGGGGGCCATGTGGTGGAAGTCTAACCCGTAGTAGAACATTACCCCGCGCACGAAGGGGTGCAATGGGAACCCCAGGCCTCGGATGAGGCGGGGGACGAAGACTACCCGCTCCCCGGCGTTGGGAGTGGGCACCAGTTGATCGGCCGATGGAGCACGGGCAGCGATGGTGGGGGCTAGGTACCCCGCGTCGCGCAGCTCGGCGATAGTCGCCGCTGTCACCGTGGAACCGCCCCAGTGCCCCTTGAGGGTGTCGGCCATGGCTGGTTGAGAAGACTGAGCTCGTGAAAAAGATGGGCGTGCTGGTTGGATCTGGGCGTTGGAGCTAGACGACGTTGCAGTAGGGAAGGAATGGGAGCGTGCGTCGTTGCGCTGTTCTCCCTTTGGTTTTTATAGACCTATAAAAGGCCAAGAGTCCCCTGCTGCGCCAATAAATTCGCGGCCACTATCAAAAATGCCGTTGAAGCATATGGGGGGAAAACAAAATCTTGATGATATCCCTGAGAAAGCGGGCACGATCTCTGTTTCGAAGGGACGTGCCAGTAAACAAGTTGCCTTGAACCGCGATTTGAGGATGAGGCAGTAACTGCTCGACCCATCATGGAGCGAGCCTCTCCGTTAAAGTTGTCAGGCATGATTGGATTGTTCATTCCTGTACGACCAGCCTTCGAGGCTAAGATACTTACACCCCTCGGGCAGGGTACCAGCTCGGTTGGACCACGGGTATCGATGTCCTGTCAAAAAGAATCCAAAATGTAAAGTGGAACTCGTCTGTCAAGCCAAAGACTCCGGATCCGAAGTGATATCTGTCGACCATCGTCCTCGGTGTAGAAGACTAGTTCGGGGCTACTGACAGTGTCCTGGATTAGGGGGTGCTGACCGGGCCGACCCGTTTCCTCGATTGGGCTGATGTACCCCCGTATGTGACCAAGATGGACTCCGGAGGCTGTACGTGGGAGGCGTGATCAACGCTGTCTCTGCCGAAGACTTGCAGTACACTTCAAGATTTGTCCAGCCGCCTTATTCCCAGATACCGCCATTGTAACCCTAGATACCCTCCCTGGCGTGTATATAAGCCATAGGGTTTACCCCGTAGGGGGGACATCAACGCAACATTGTTTACCTAGTCATAGAAGTTAGATTCATATTACGATCTCGAGGTAGATCAACTCTGTACTCGATACATCTTCATCAATATAACAGAAGCAGGACGTAGGGTTTTACCTCCATTAAGAGGGCCCGAACCTGGGTAAAACATCGTCTCCATTGTCTCTGTTACCATCGATCCTAGATCCGCAGCTCGGGGCCCCCTACCCCTAGGTCTGCCGGTTTTTACACCGACACCCACCTTTGCAGTCACCACAACGGGATCTCTCACGAGGCTCTTGGAATTGGCCGTTGCCCGATTCTCGACCGCCACCATGGCCCCATCCGTCCATGTCACCTCAAAGACGCTTTGTGTTACATCTTCCCTGTTTAACGACCTTCAATTCCGGATCGGGCCATAGTTGAACTCCATGGTACTCCGGCCATTGTGATTGGTCGAAGTATGGGTGAAATCGGGGAGCCCACGTATTCTTAACCGTCATGATTGAGAACTCGGACTCCCCCATGGTGAGCGGGTGATTGACGTCCACATTCCTAACGCGAGCTGCGGTATACAAGTGCGAGCATGGGAGATGAAGCAACGATGGCCTCCGGCAAGAGCAATCACACCGTGTTAGGGAGACCTTGAAAGCCCGTCCTCCGTGTTGGCGGCCATCGTTTGTGGTTCCTCCTGGCACTTTCACTTTGAACACCCAATCGTCATTGTTATATAATATAGCTTCTTGGGAGTCCGCCTTCCGTGATTGAAATTCCAACCATTCATCAACCTTTGGTGGGAACTTGTACTTGTACTTCTTCTTGTTCTCACCCGCAATCTGCTTAACCGTTTCCATTGAGTGCTTTAGAAAGTACGCATTGATCTTGTCGAATGTGTATTGAACTATTGCTGTCACGGGTAATGCACGTACACCCTTGAGCACCCTATTGAAGCATTCGGCCATGTTGCTTGTCATTTGACCATACCTCCGGCCATCTTCATCAAAAGCACGTGCCCATTTTTTCCTTTCTTGAATGTTCCTATTGAGAAAGTCAAGACCCCCAGGATCAAGTTTTTTGTGTGTGAGCAATTTGTTGTACAAGTTGGCGAACCGCTTGTCGGAGAAAGCGAGACAACAATCTTGAAGATCATTGGCCAACTCCTTAAGGCCACATGCCCTATAGAAGTTTGAACAAAAGTGCCTCATGCACCATCGATGGTTCAACGGAGCTTGCCCGGGAATGTCAATGTCCACCGCGTTAAGAATTCCTTGATGGCGATCCGATATGACACAAATTTCCCTTTGAGCCGGTAATACCTTGGTTCTCAAAAGATGCAAGAACCACTTCCAGTTATCATTGTTCTCCACCTCAACCAAAGCAAAAGCCAAAGGCAACACCCGGTTATTGGCATCACTTGCTATTGCAACCAACAAGGTGCCCTTGTATTGTCCTGTCAAGAACATGCCATCAACGGCGATGACCGGCCGACAGTGTTCGAAAGCCCTCACGCATTGCTCGAACGCCCAAAATGCACGGCCAAATACTCGCACGGTCCTTCCGTCGTGAATCGTTGTTTTTTGCCCATGAGGCTCGACCACATGAACCATGCCCGGGTTAGTGGCGTCCATAGCTAACAACAACCTAGGGATTCGGTTATATGCTTCCTCCCAATTACCATACAACATCTTGAATGCGGCTTGCTTCGCCTTCCATGCCTTGCCGTATTTCACCTTGTAATGAAAGATGGCTTTCACAAGGTCCATGACGCTCTAAATGCTCATGATTGGAAGTGTGGATATTGTGTTGGAAAGACTGTAAGCGATGAACTCGGACGTGAGTTGTCTATGGTCTTGGGACACAATCTTGCCATCCACCTTCTTGCCTCGGCACATGTGATTTGATACACAACTAACTACGTGCCAAGTGGGCCCTCCTTTCCATGGTCTTGCACGCACAATCCATGGACATCGGTCAGCCTCACATGCAACCATGTAACACACATTGACGTCCGAGTGAACCACCTTGTGTGGACGATAATGCGTGACCGAGTAGTTGTCCAGCCACATCTTCAATTCCAACAAGGTTCCGAATTTCGACCCGGTTGAAATCCCGTTCTTGCTGTCTTCCAAATCCCGATGAGAAGATGGCCTAACTCCAAGACATACACCTTTGCCACCGTCCACCACGGCTTCATCCGCGAGACTAACATCCTTGAACAATGGTGTCCGATGATCCCGCCCGAATACCTTCTCGAAAGCTTCGGCCTCCTTCACCGTGAACCCCTCCTCATCAACTTCTTCATCGGGACCTTCGTCATCCGACTCCGATGCATAGCCACGGGAATAAGGGATGGAATGGTCCATTGTCTCTTGCACATGATATTTGTCGAGATCACCCACATTGTTGTCATGGAGATCAACTTCATTGTCATCATCCTCGTACTCATCATTCTCCTCTTGCAAAGCTTCATTTTTGTTGTTTGAAATTGGGCTCAATGTTGGCCTCACTTGTTGAGTCAAAGGAGGTTCACTCATTTCATCTTGGTTCATGGGTGGGGGACTACTAGCAACCAACGGGGAGGCGTTCCGGTTCAAGTCCAAATGCAAACTAGACTCAACCTTCTTCGTAGCAAATAACTCAAGAGCCTTGTCTAGTGATTCGGCCACCGTCTCCTTGTATGCAACCCAACGTTGCTCGGAGTTCACACGCATGGTCTTCCAACGGATGTGCATTCCAAAACCCACATTATGCCTTCCCTCCAACTCAACGATATCACTTGGGTTCATCCAATTCAAATCTTTCCTAACTTGTTCCAAGACCTCAGCATAGCTAGGACTACTCTCAAACACCATGTCAAGCTCATCCGGGTCCGGTTCAATATTGCCTTTCAAAAAGGCGTCTTTGTCCACATGATGAACATAAACACATGTTCTTCCCATCCCTAAAATAATTAAAACAACACAATGAAAAATATATTTCATAAGTAGTCATGCCAATATTAACTCAAAATCCATAGCCCTAACATAGATATCGAACAATAACCCCAATCCCAACTTAACAACAACCATAACCCTAACCCTAACATACAAACAACCCTAACCCTAACCCCAACATAACAAGAACCATATCCCTAACCCTAACATACTAAGAAGCCTAACCCTAGCAAAATGTCAAACAATCATCTCATATCTCCATATAAATTGCAAAATCCATGAAGAACTAGGGTTTGCCTAACCCTAGCAAAAATTGAGCAAATGTGAGCATTTTTTGGATGAAAACCACGGGATCGGAGGAGATTACCTTGAGGGAGGGATTGGGTTTGAAATCCACAGAGAAAATCTTCAGATTTGGAAGATTTGGAGAAGGAAGGAGGAGGGGGAGAGAGGGTGTGGGGTTGGGGGTTGGGGATGTGTGTGTGGGGGGGGGGGCTACTAACAGAATGTGCAGCGCCTAAGAGCTAGGCGCTGCACATTACATGTGTAGTGCCTAGCTCCAAGGTGCTGCACTGCTCGGTGCGGGGCCCAAATGTGCCACGCTGGCCAGGCGTGCAGTGCCTGAGGGTTAGGCGCTGCACAGTGGAGTGCAGCGCCTGACTGTCGGGCGCTGCACAAAAGGGTCAGCTGGGTGAAATTTTTTCAAACACAGTTCAGTTTGTGAATTCTTTTCATCCTCAAGTCAATTTTGTCGTTTTTGCCATGAGTGTGAGTGAACCAAGTGAGTGTGTACTGCTGTGAGTAGCACAGAGATGATCGATTTGATGTAGCCCGTGCATGCATGCGTCCACTGGTTTCCTTTCCTTTCCAGAGGACGCCGGTGCATCAGCATGCTGCTAATTTTACATGTGTGCGTCTGTAGGAAATGACGCCCCGGCTGTGGCATTCGATCGATCGACCACATGTGCTGTCGCGTCAACGTAGGTTACCTTATCAGTGCCAAAGTAGCCAGCAAGCTTGCACATGCAAGCTGGCCGCATGATCCTCATTTGGGAAAGGCTCAAGTGCATGCGGACATGCCTGCGTGCACAACCATGGACTGGAGCTCCCGCGTGAGTGTGAAGTGTGTGTCCGTGAGAGAGAGCCCGCTCGTCTTTATACTGTTCCACCCTGGCCTAGTCTGGTTCAAGTTCAACTCTGCATCCATCACACTCTCCAGTCTCCACTCATCTAAAGATCTCTACCTCCTCCGCTCCGGCCTCTTTCAAACCACGTGCACTAAGCTAACCATGGGGCCATACGATCGAGTAGGGTTTTTGTCAGTGTTCTGTTAGCGGTGTGGCGGGCACCATCGGTTTCGTGGTCACGATGTGGTTCCTCGCCTGCATCGGCGAGATCATTGTGGCATAGATTCTGGCTCGCTGGAGCATGCAGGCCAGGGCCGACGGCGGCAACCAGGGAGCTGGTGGCCAGGCAGAAGGTGCAGGCGCGACGGTCTGAGGTGCGTGCATGCATGCATGCTACCTCGATCACATGTCAAGATCATGTCCAGTGCGCCGGAAGATGTGGATGCTTGGTCACATGGCTCAGTTATGTCAAGCTCTGCGTCATGTCATGTCATGGGTAAAAGCTCCTATCTCAATTGGATTCGATTAATCTGACACAAGAACGGGAATATGTTTTGTTGGAATATTACTATATCTGGGTCCTTCACAGTTATTTTGCCAAGGAATGAAAACAATTCTATATAGAATGGGTTGGGAATTATGCCTAGGTCCGACTTGTATGTACTGTGCTCTCACACATTCTGAGGTCCCAGTGAATTTTAAAAATAAAAATAAAAATTGGAAGTCGAAGTTTTCATGTGGTATCTTCGGAGGGGTGTTGTGTTAACCAAACCTAACCTCGTGCGTTGTAACTGGCATGGAAGCAAGAAGTGTAGCTTTTGTACTCATAATGAGACAGTACAAGAAATATGTCAACTTGCGACCATCAATATTGATCACTGAATGGTCATTATTTTCCATTTGTGACCTTTTTGTGACCAAAAACAGTTGGTCAAAAGCTGACCGTCTTTAATGAAACTTAACGACCTTCTTTGTGATATGGTCGTAGAAGGTTATGACCAAAATAAAAGGTTGTAGATTCTACGACCAATTGTTTTGGTCACTGGTTGTCTGCCCAGGCCACGTCGGATCCAATGTGGCAAGCTGACGTGGCAAAATTGTGACCAATTGAATTGGTCGTTGATAAGAATCAGCTCGGTCCAATTCGGTGTTTTACATGGGCCAAGCCCAACAATTCGAGCTTTTTTTCAAGTCAATTCTTGTGGGATACATGGGCCAAGCCCAATATTTCAGCTTCTTTATTTTTGGGCCTTGGCCTTCTTACAATCAATTGATTTTCTATTTTCAGTCATTATATTTTGGAGCTGGTCCCACTAGTCAGATGGGTCCCACTAGTCATAATGCCATACATCTGTCCCACATGTCAGAAATTTCAAAATTGCTCAGATTATATTCATAAGTGGGTCTCACTGGTCAAGTTTCCATTTCACATCTTTTCAACATACATAATCACTATTTCAAATAGGACAGAACAAATATAATTCATCAAATAACACTACATTAGCCTTTTACAATCCGTTACAATATTACAATTTACAGTCTACTATAGAACCAAAAAACTCTTTGCTAAGTAGGGCTTCACTGCTTCGCACTTGGCTTCACGGCTTCACACTCCAAAAAAATTAGGCCTGGAGCTCCTGTAAAAGAGTAAACATAAAGGCTACCAGCATTAGAGTGTATTGAATTCCTTCGACGATCAGCTTAAATAAAGGAAAACAAGTAAGAAAAGCACATACATGTTGTCCCTGGAAGGCGAACGCACATAACAGCAGGTTCCAGCGACGGCAGTGAGAAATGTGGCTGTAGACACGAATACAAGGGACACTTGAGTGCCAAGGGTAGATTTGCGCAGAGACAAACAAAGAGACAAACCACAACCAGTTTGCGCGGTGAGCTGCTCACCTGTGTTGGTGAGTGGCGGAGATGTGCGTCGGCGTTAAGCAAAACAGCAGCTCGGTTGAGTGCCAAGGGGGAGTAAGGTTGATCCAGAACCCAGGACACTCCAGACTGCAACTTTTCACAAGAACAGAATCACTACAGAGAAAATTATACAAGAACAGAGCATAGAAGCAGATTAATTATATGGAACCAAAAACTGAATCATTGCAGATCAGATTACACAGGAACAGAATGTAGAAGCAGATTATATGGAAGCAAAAACCAAATCATTACGGAGCACATAATAATACATGAAGAGAAAGAAGCAACTATACAGGCCAAAACTGGACAAACCACAAACAACAACAGCACAACAGCAGAAGTAGCCCTGTTTGCATCATGTTGGACAGCACAAGCAGCCATATATGCATCGCAAACAAAGAACACTCGACATCCAACATCTGAAGACATTGCAATGATTTCTAAGCACATCTAGCATACTAGTTTCCGCAAAGAGCATAAGCAAACATGATACAATATCATTTGCATCACATCAACCAAAGTATTCAGGCAGCACAACATGCACATGAACAAAGACAGGTTCTGGGTCATGTTTGATTCACCTAGTTGATGAGGGCGGCAGAGCAGGAGACGAGCTCGATATCGTTGCCATCGAGGACGATCTCATCCTTGACCTTCTCGGACCGCAAGATGGTGACTCCGTCGAGCATGTCCACCTTCCTCACCTGCAACCAAATCACAGCAGAAATCAGCCAACAGCGTCTCTGAACCCAAACCCTTGGTAAATCTCTGGCTCAACAAACAACACAGCCCAGGCCAGGCGTGACACAAACCAAACCAGAAGAACGATCAAGGCGCTCAACTAGCAAATCAGCCAGTAGCCACCGGCATTCCCAATCCCATCTCCGAACCCGACCCCTTGACTAATAATCTCAGATTCGCGGTGGCACACACAGCACGGTCCCATCCAATCCGATCCAATCCAATCCAATCGGCTAGGGTTTCCGATCGAAATTAACAATCTGTATCCATCAGACTGCTACAGCGACAAAATCATCTACGAGACAAAGGCATGGCACAGCAATCTACAACACAAACCGGACATCCAGTGTGAAATCAGGTGTGGCAAAGGGGATCGAGGGAGAGAGGGGGCTCACTAGTAGGCGTGGTCGCAGCCCTTGACGAGTGCCGTCTCCTGGAGCGGGATCCTGTCGAGGCAGATCGTGCACACCCCGCAGTCCCCCGCCACCCGGTCGCTGCCGACGGCCGCCGCCTGGCGCGAACAAATAATCCAAACCAGATCAGATCACCATATGTACCCACAAAGGTGTCAGATTGTCCTCTGGGTACATGTCCTTGAAACCTCCATGCTTGACCTTGCATATCAGTACAGTAGGCACTGCAAGTGAACGACAAAGAAGAAAGTGATAAGCATAAATAACTCATCCATCTGTGTTCATACTGTAATTTCAATAGCATGGTACACCCATAAAGAACAATGGTTTGCATTTCCAGGATCTAGCCTCTACACAATTTGCACAACAACCAATAGTTATGAGCTACCTACTAGCAAAGTATAAGACAACACCATAAGATGAATGATGGCACTCAGATTCTAATCTCACATAGATAAAATTCACTGTGATAGTAACATTACATCTTCACTTGGATATATCTAAGAAGTCCAATTGGTTCTCATAAGCAAGTGTTCTCAGGTTAGCCTTAATTGTGAGGAAACAGTACATATCAATACAAGGTTAGGCAAGACAGTAAAGAAAGACAGAGGTGCCAGAGTTAGAAAACACTGGTGATACAAGTAGCATAAGCATAAGAGAACACTGTATTTTTGTGGATATATACATATAACTGGCCATCACTGTATCTTGCAAATTAATAGTTACCACAGGGAAAACCTTGACAAGAGAAGATAAACTTTGACAACATAAGATGAGATGAAAGATAGCAAACAACACATGTCAGGCATCTATTTTTATTCTACTGAACCAATTGGACAACAGCCACCTATTTTGTAACAACTTCAGTTAACTTGGGAGAAATCCAACCAAACCAATTGGTAAACAAGCATGTAAGCATGTAACTTAATTGGCAAAGAATGAAATTTAATCAAGCATGTAAGCAAATTTGGAGCAGCGGCAAATCAGGGACCAAGCCTAGGAAGTCAGAACAGGGAGATGCAGAGGGAGGCCTTGACCTAGAGTTGCTGCTTCCCCGCGACTGGGCATCTCCTCTCCATGCATCCGAGTCGAGTTGGTGATATTGTAGGCGTGCAGCTGCTCCTGCACATCAGGGAAGGGAATGGAAAGTAAGGGGAGAAGAAGAAATTGAAAAGGAAAGGAGAGGGTGACCTTGATGGTGTCGGGGTAGTGGTGGAGCTGCGTCGTTCATGGCTTCGAGACAGGGGGGGAAGAAGCCTTCCCATCGATGGCGTCCCGGTGCTCGAGCAACGACGGCGTGCTGGATCTGCGAGGGAGACGAGACTAAGTGAGGAAGAGAGGGAGGGATGTGACGACGAGGAGTTGAGGGACTCACCTGTCACCGGAGCAATGCCGGAGCCACACCGGCGACGTGTTGGCCCAAACCCTAGCCGCGGGAGGGGCCGTGGGTGAGCAGTAGAAGCAGCGAGATCCGGCGAGGAGGGGATCCGGCTGTGGCCTTGTCGGGGAGGAGGATCTCACGCGCGCCGCCACCTCCGCCGAGGTTGTTCATCTCGGCTACGAGCTCGAGCAGGAGACCGTCGCCCGTGAGGTTGGGGGCCCCCGCTCGATCTGCTGTGGGAGGACGTAGGGGAGCGACCGGGACAGGAGTGGGTGGCGGAAGGGAGGATGGCCGGGGCTATGGGAGGAGGGGGCGACGGCGGAGGGACCTGCCGGCGAGGTGCGAGAGGCGGCGGCGTCGATCTGGATCGGGGAGAGGGAGAGAGAGAGGGAGGCTGCGGCACGTGCGTTCTTGGGAGGGTAGGGGATCGAGGGAGGAGGGTGTGCCGCGGGCTGTTGAGAGTTGAGTGACAGACGTTGGATCCGTCGGGTGTGGACGGCTCAGATCGGCTCAGTGGTATGATCCGTGAGAAGAGCCCTGATTGGTTCAGAACATCTATGATTTAAAATAGTTTCTAAGTACTAAAAATAGGGGGATTTTGTGAAGCAGCTATTAAAAATATTTTGCAAAAGGGCACCACTAAAATTTTCACTCAAGTTAGACCATATTTTATGGATGATCACCAATTTGTATGCATTTCTGATCTTTCTAGCTATTTTTAATCATTTTTTGAGTGCCCAAAATGGATTTTTTTGTGAAGAACCTAGCAAATACTTGTTGCAAAATTGGACCAAATAAATTTCTAAAAATATTAGGCCATATTTAATGTATAATTGACCAAATTTTTGGGTGTCAAAAGCTTTTGATCCACCTCTCATGAAAAAGACAAATTTCCGTCGATTCAGTAGGAAGCGGGTCAAATTTGAACTACAGCTGCCTCATAGTTTGCTCTTTATTTTTTCCAAAAATCATTTCTAGGTACATAAGTGTCTATTTAATCATAGAAACTCCAAATTTTTTGCAAGATTCAACCCCTAACTACGAACGGTCATGCCCGTCGTTTTGACCGCATTTTGAAACGGGCATAAGAAATTCAAAAAAAATCAAAAAATTTGAAAACCTTCGCATTGTGTCATTATATGTGGGCTAGTTTTCAAGAAAATTAACAAACTTGGACTACGGCAAATGTCTTAAAAAAGTGTTCTCAGAATCGAGCTATCATGTATGAAGATCCATGGCTTTCAAGGCAAATGGCCAATGTTATAGCAACATTCAAGGCATAGTTTGTTCAAATGATCTCTTATTTTGCACAAGAATGCATATTGGAATGACAAACGATGTTGCCTAAGGAAGTTTTCACTTTCTTTGCACGAAAAATTCATTTTTCATTTTTTGAGTGCCCAAAATGGATTTTTTTTTGTGAAGAACCTACCAAATATTTGTTGCAAAATTGGACCAAATCAATTTTCTAAAATATTAGGCCATATTTAATGTACAATTGACCAAATGGTTGGGTGTCAAAAGCTTTTGATCCACCTCTCGTGAAAAAGACAAATTTTCGCCGATTCAGCAGGAAGCGGGTCAAATTTGAACTACAGCTGCCTCATAGTTTGCTCTTTATTTTTTCCAAAAAAAATTTCTAGGTACATAAGTATCTATTTAATCATATAAACTCCAAAAGTTTTGCAAGATTCAGCCCCTAGCTACGAACGGTCATGCCCGTCGTTTTGACCGCATTTTGAAACGGGCATAAGAAATTCAAAAAAAAAATCAAAAAAATTGAAAACCTTCGCATTGTGTCATTATATGTGGCCTAGTTTCCAAGAAAAATAACAAACTTGGACTACGGCAAATGTCTTAAAAAAGTGTTCTCAGAAACGAGCTATCATGTATGAAGATCCATGGCTTTCAAGGCAAATGGCCAATGTTATGGCAACATTCATGGCATAGTTTATTCAAATGATCTCATATTTTGCACAAGTTTGCATCTTGGAATGACAAACAATGTTGCCTAAGGAAGTTTTCACTTTTTTGCACGAAAATTTCATTTTACATTTTTCGAGTGCCCAAAATGAGTTTTTTTGTGAAGAACCTAGCAAATATTTGTTGCAAAATTGGACCAAATCAATTTTCTAAAATATTAGGCCATATTTAATGTACAATTGACCAAATGGTTGGGTGTCAAAACCTTTTGATCGACCTCTCGTGAAAAAGACAAATTTCTGCCGATTCAGTAGGAAGCGGGTCAAATTTGAACTATAGCTGCCTCATAGTTTGCTCTTTATTTTTTCCAAAAATCATTTCTAGGTACATAAGTATCTATTTAATTAGAGAAACTCCAAAACTTTTGCAAGATTCAACACCTAGCTACGAATGGTCATGCCCGTCGTTTTAATCGCATTTTGAAACGGGCATAAGAAATTCAAAAAAAATATTTGTCTACTGTATACTAACATAATCCTAACAAGTTTTGTCAAAAGTGACAAAAGAAAATAATTAAAATCATTTAAAACAAAAAGAAATTAAAAAGATCAAAACTACACCTAAACAGTACTGTTTTTGCTATAAACCTATTTTAAAATAAACCAAAAATAACTAACTACATGCTACTGGATAGGCAAAACAATAAGAAAATATTAGCAAAAAGAATCAATCAAAAATTCATTATAAAACTCAAGATATGGCCAAATTAGTGATTTGAACAAATTTCATCAAATTCAAATTTAAAAATACTCAATTTGAAATCCAAGTGCACCATCAGAAACTTTACAAAATTTTGAAACTATAGCAAATAGAATCACTCAATTTGGACTTATAAAAAATAAAGATATGGAATTTCTAAAAACAGAACAGAAAAGAAAACAGAAAAGAAAAGAAAAGAAAAGGAAACAACCTATCTAACGGACAGGGCCACGTGGCGCTACTTGGTTGGACTAAAGCGATGGCCGATCGGTGCAAAATGGCGGGAGGCCGCTTTCTAAAGGAAAATGTTTCGGCGGCTTTTAAAATAGATCGGATGCAGCGGTGGCCGTGCGATGAAGATCCTACGGTGGCGAATGTCGCCGATGAGAGAGAGAGGGGCGGGCGACCGTTACTGAGGGAGAAGATGGCGACGGCGGCTCGGACGTCGACGGCGAGGGCGTTCCGGCGAGCTCCGGCGGTGGTGGCAATGTCCAGTCGACGCAGAGCTTCACGCCGCGTCCATGGGTGGTCGCGGTGAAGCTCGAGGACGACGGAGGCGAACGGCGGCGAGCTCGAGGCAGAGACGGCGTTGGGTGGTCGTCGGCTACGGCGTTCTGGGCGTTGGCGGGCTCAGGAGAGTGCACGGGGAGGTGCGGTGGACGGTGTCGAGGCGATTGGTGGCGGCGGCAGGGCTCGAGGGCGAGGGAGGTGACGGCGAGGGCAACAATGGCGCGGCGGCCTGCGGTGGACTCCGGCGAGGAAGTACGGCGAGGACAGAGGGCTCGGGAGGTGTTCTGGGACGGAACGGGACGAGGGGTAGGGGAGCTTTATATTTCGGGGTGCCGTGGAGGAGGGGGCGCGCTCGGATGGAAAGAAATCGGCGAGGGGGAGGGTTGTCGCGGTGGCGTCGGCGAAGTTTGGAAGGAGATCGGGAGGTAGGGGAAAGGTGGCCGGCGGGCGCGTCGAGCGGGCGCGTCGAGCGGGCATTGGGGCCAAGGTGGCAGCGAGCGAGGGGTGCGGGAAACAGATCGGATCACCGATCCGATCTGGGTTCGGTGGGGCACGCGCGCAGTTGGGCTGAGGGGGAGAGAGAGGAGTGGGCCGGCCTGGCACTATGCTCTAGTGGGCCTCTGGCCATTTTCCTATAAACAAAAATATACCACAAAAATAAAAAGAAACAAATTAAAATAAAAACGATATATATTCATATTATATAAAAAAAATTCAGAAAAAGATTTCCTACAACTTGGACTATTTTTCAAGTTCAAAATAAATATACACAAATTCCTAAAAATCAAACAGTGTTGCTGTTGCATTAAAATGCAAATGAAAATCATTTTAAAATATCAAAATGAATTCAAATTTATTTTTCTCCATTTTTCTGTTGAAGGGAATCATTTTACCCCATTTTCCATATATTTTATTTTTGAAGAAAAATAATTTGATAAAACCCTCAAATGGAATTTGAATTTGAATTTCAAACCATTTGGAATTCTTTTCTGTTTTTAAATATCAAATATATTTCAATTGCCCCTGAATATTTGAAGTGTCATATTCCTTCTCCTTTTTTGAATATTTCCAGAGGTTTTGAAATTTGAAAATTCAAATAACTTCAAATTGAAAGTTGGTTTCAAAATAATTTCAAAAAGACTTTCAATTTGATTTGGAAGAATGGAGCTGAATATTGGCATGTGGCAATGATTTGGATTTGGAAGAGTGCCCAAAAAGTTTGAGGGCAATAGGAGGGGTCTAGATAGCACTTGCTTTGCAATGTGCCAATCTGGCCAGAAAATAGAAATTGAAGCTGGGCTCACATAGATGATTGAATTGAGCTGCAATTTGTAGGAGGATGATAATTTGGGCATATAAAGGCACTGTAAAAATTTCATACCATTTGGATAAATAAAAATGGTACTTCCTTCACAATGCTCTCCACAGAACAGAAACTTGGGAAAAATATTGAGGGAAATTGGCTAAATTAAATGAGCTAAAATTTGGTGGAGGGAGGTTCTATGGGCAGGGTCATGTCCTGGTAAATTTTCAGCAATTATTAAGGAATATAAAATATAGTTGCTTCACAAACTGAAAATATTACCAGAAACAAAGATTGGATGGTGAGCTCACATGGATTGTTAGATGGGGCTCAAATTTTGTGGAGAGTTATGGTATATAGAAGATGTGGCAAAAATACAACTCATTAGGATATGCTGAGCTAGTACTTCCTTCACAAAGCTTCTAGCTGAATAGAAACTTTGGAAATTTGCTGAGGAAGATTTACTAGGAAAATGGAGCTGAATTTTGTCATGACGCAATGATTTGGATAGGAAAGAGTGCCCAAACATTTTGAGGGCAATCAAGAAAATATAAATAGCACTTCCTTCACAAAGTGCTGTTCTGAACAGAATAGGAAAATGAATATTCCTGAATTATTTTTGAACTAGGCAAGGAAGGTTTTTGACATATTTGAGAAAGATATGATCCAAAGAATTTATGAGAATTTTTTGGGAATTTTGGGAATGACAGAAATGTAAGCTGCTTCACAACCTAGGGCAAAAATTGACACATGGACATGACACATAGGCAAAACTGATGAGGTGGCGCCTAGTCATAGCAATGCACCACAATTTACAGGGCTATGACCATCTATATTGGTCGTGATCAGCTAGAAATAAGGCAACGGACCAGTGCTGTCTGCTTTACGACCATTTCGTGTAAGGAAATTACGACCTTTCTGACCAAAATGGTTGTTATGGTTTAGGGTTTGGAGCCCCCCGAATAGCTTATGACCAATTGGTCTCAAATGGTCGTAGATTTATGACCATTTCTTCCAGGGTCACTGACAGAAGGTCACTAGTTGACATATTTCTTGTAGTGAGACAATTGAACCCCTATTCTTCCAGTGCAAGTTTGCACGCTCTACATGATCAGCCATCCAAATAGCATTATATCCTCCCACAAACGTGATGAATATTTTTTATCATTGGTCGGGTGATATCCCAAATAGAGTCAAAACGCTAATAAGGGTGGGAGCGTATGCCTTATTATGGTCGCTTTGACTCCTCTACCAGGGCTTGATTGACCTTGTCGATGACAGCCGGGACGTCTTCGTGCATGTGCCCTTAAGGACCAGTACCTTTGAGCCGCAATTGTCATTGTTGAACCCTTGCATATATCTGAAGCACCTAACACCAAATCTCGCCACATGACAAGAAACGCTAACCTCACCGCCTCAAGGAGACGACAAAATTTTATGCCAGAGCTCCATCGACTATGTCCAGATGGACGAACTCGAGGAGGATCAGAGCCTGAAAGACAAACTCGAAGAAGAAACGCTGCCATCCACCCAAGCGCCGCACCTGCGGAGACTAAAAAAACGTAACATAAACTACTAACCAGAGCGAAGGCACCGAGATTCCCCTCCCCGCCATCGGTTACTGGAGCGGCAGGCAGAGGGGAGATTCCACGGACTCGTCGGTGAAATCTGGAGGGGAGAGTTTGCCCTAGCCGCCTAGGATTAGTGGAGGAAAACGAAATATCACCATGTAGAAAATATGAATCCCTAGTGTGGCAACTTTATTAATCATGTAGTTTTTTTTTGCAAGATTTATTAATCATGTAGTACCAACTTTATGGACATTTTTTCAATGAAACATAGGAATATGAGAGCTAGTATCGAAGTTCTTGTCGAGAGAAAGCCAATCGTGAAGACATATAGTAAATCAAAGTCACGGTTTGGATTAAATTTTTATATTTGGAAAGATTCCATGATACCAGCTTTCCCCGTACCCACCTGCATGCATGCAGACTGTGACGCTCGAGTGCTAAAATTAGCACGTTCGCTCTATATTGCATTTTTTTCATGGTAATATGTGTCTCATTCATATCATAAAGATTAAAGTACAAGTCACGTAAAGACCGACATGACAAAACTGAAAATACAGCAAAACATCTCTGAGCTTGACACCAACGTCCGTCACCTGCCTCCGACACCACCATAGCAGTCACCAAAAGAAAAAAAATGACAGATCACCTCCTCACCCGAGCTCGACGTGGCTCCATTACTGATATGCAGCTTTGCGGACCTCCAAGGTGGCTCACCAAAGGTGAAGCCATTGCCGTTGAACGAATCAGACCGGGGCAACACCCCGGACACGCCATCGAACTCCAGGTCTGACACCCCACCATGACTAAGACGCCAAAGGGGGAAACCATACCTGCCATCCATCAACCACGAACCCAGCACACGTTCGGTCTTCCAGATGTCGTCGATGCAGACCACAATCTGCATCCGCTCCTAGACTACCTCCCAAGCTCCGCGCCGACGCTGGAGCAGACGCCGTCACAACGACGGAGCCCGAGGACACAAGTCCACCACAAGGATGTCGCCGCCGCCACAACATCCCTGCTTGAACAGACTGGTTCCCAGATCCATCACCGACCATTGAGACGATCGTCTCGCCGGAGAAGAATCCGGAGCTTCTTTATTCAGCATCGCCGTCGCCGCCGTCGAAACCAAGACGCGAACGATCCAAAACCTAAGCTACTAGGGCCCTAGAACCTAAAGCTAAAACGATCCGCACGCGCGGGATCCGGCGACCCCCCTCACCACCGACGACCGAGAGGTCATCGGTGGAGGGGAGCCGCCGGAAAACGGCGACGGAAGGCTAGCCTCTTGCTGGTGGCGCCTAGGGTTTCAAGCCGCCAGGGACGAGAGGAAAAGAGTTGTTCTTGTTTCTTTCTTTCGAACTTGTATTTGCATGATGTATGAATTATGATTGGTGTTTTATCTAAAAAGAGGACGAAAAACTATTTCTGAAAATAAAAAAAAGGAAACAAAACCTATTTCTGAGATAATTATATAGGCAAACAAGTCGTGTCTATATCACAGTGTGTAGTGATGGTGCACGTCTGCAAGCATCTCAAGTTTCACTGAATAGGCAACCTGGCGAGGAGTGTACGTGTCTCAAAAGGCAGTCGTTGTTAGGAAAAGAACAGTCACACATCAAGTCTTCCCATATTTTATTTTTTGCCTTTGCCCCGAAAAAGTTCTTTCACTTTGAATAGACGCGGCTTGACATTCTCTGAGATGTTGTACGTAACAAATGGTTTATCTGATAAACAAAAACTAATGGAGATATGAGTACATGACATATATATGCATGTCACCCATTTTTTTAAGTCAATTCTATTTTGTACCCTCTTTTGTCACTTTTGACAGGAATTACATATTTTAAGAGTTTTTTTTATCCATTTTACTCTATCTAAGAAAACGTGTGCCATATTTTTACCCTTTTCAAAAAAATATTATCACATTATTTGAAGCTGGTCCCATTTGCCAGTCCGCCACGTCGACGAGTTTTCCTCCATAGCCGGTTTCTCCGGCCACGGGACCGCATGCCCGGTTCGTCCTCCGGTTTGTCCTCCGGTTTGCCTCCACTCGTCCAACTCGTCAGCCTCCTCTCATCTAACAGAATCTCCGGCAGTTCCCTCAGAAATGTCCCCCTATATGTGCGTTTAGGGGTTCTCCCAATATATTTTTTTTGGTTTTCACGGGTGTGCTGCTGTAGCAGATTCTCAATACAACTTCACCTATACTTGACCTGGCATTTGTGCCCCCACCCGTCAGTGGCTACACTCTCTCTCTTTCTTTCGCGTGGAAGACGCCAGCGAAGCTCCGGTACCGGCGGCACGGTGGGGCGCGAAACCAACGCGGCAGCCGGCTACGGCCCGGTGGTGTGTTGCGGTGGCTGATGGCGTGGTGGTGCAGGGAGGCAGCGGCGGTGCCACGACAATGCGATGGTGCTACGCGTCGTGGTGCCGACGGCGTGGTCTCGGTGGAGGTACGGCAATCACCGATGACCAGCTCGGGAAGGTGAGGCGACGTGGCTGTCGGTGATGCAACGGTGCAGTTGTAGTTGGCCACCGGCGGGGCGGCGATCGCCGACGGCAAGGCCGACTTGGGCCGGTCGTGGCAGTGGCGTGCAGGGCCGTGAAATCCCAGGCAGTTGGATCTCTCAACGGTGGATTGGATTACTGGGAGAGTTTCTAAAAAAATTGGGTTTAAGCAAAATGCTGGAGCAGGTTTGTTTTGGCTTAACTCTCTCTATACGTGCATCGAGCAATTTGCACCGGCGCGCCTCGTAAACTGAGACCTGAGAGGACATGCATGCACATGCTGCGCTCCACTAACCATAAGGGCATCTCCAATGGCAAACCGCAAATTTCCTCCCGCATCCGTTCGCGGACAGGGGACCAGTCCACGGACATGGATGCGGTGGGACGCCATCCAACGCTAGACGCATACATTTTAAACTCTTTTTCAACAAACCAGATGAAATTCGTGCAAACACGTCCAGATTTCATACAAACAAGACGGATTTCATACAAACACGGCGGATTTTCATTAGATTTCGAACATTTAGAACAAAAAAAAGACCCGACCCTAGACCTATCCTACACGGCGGTGGCGCCCGGCGTCCGAGCCCGTGTCGTCCTCCATCCGCCGTCTTCATGACCACCGGCGATAAGACCCGTGAGGTGAAGGTGCGGTCTCCGGCGAGGAAGAGTAGAATACGGGAGACGGACCGGCCCACATGGGACACCAGGCCCTGCCGCCTCCCGTGCCCTACTCATCCTCGGAGGAGTCCGCGACCTGTCCATCGCCGGTGGACGTGAGGTCTACGATGGAAATGGTGGCGCCGACGCTATCTTCGTCCCACCGGGCTGGCTGATGGTTCGTCGGCGGCACGTAGGAGGCGCAGTTGGCGTTGTTCTCCTCCGCGATCGCCTGCAGCTGTACCACCGCGGCGGCCGCTTCCTGGCGAGCGGCGGCTTGAGCGCAGACGGCATCATAGATGGCAAACTGCTCGGCGACGAAGTTGGGGTTTGCGGCGGCCATGGCCGCCACGGCCTCTTCGCTCGCGCACTCGCCGTAGATCTGGCCCTCCGCCAGCCGGTGCTGCTTCAGGAGGAACAGGTTGTACCGTTGTTCCCCCTGCACCTGCTGGAACACCGACACAGGCGCCGACGCAGGCTGCATCTTCGCCATGGCGGCGTTGAAGTGTGCCTGCGCCTGCTCCATGGTTAAGCCGGCGTGCACAGGAGGCGCGGGAGCCGGGGCGGAGTCGTCGGAGCCAGGGCGGAGTCGTCGGAGCCCGTCTCCATCGTGGTGTCGTCCTCGTCGTCGGAGACCTTGGGCGAGCTGGCCGGCAAGCCGGCCTCGATCCGCCTGGCACGGCGGCTCTGCTAGGCGGCGGCAAGGGCGGCTACCTCGTGCTTCATCTCTGGCGATAGACTGTCCGACAGTGTTTTCCCGCTGGCGATCACGGCGGATGTGGAGGAAAGGAGGAGGATAAGGAGCGGATGTGTTGTGCTGTGAAGATAGCCGGTTGTGGCCACCCTTAAATAGCAGATTCCGATGAGGCCAGGCATCAATGCGGGACGCCGGAGTGGGTTTCTCGGCCGGCGAGCCTGCTTAATGGCGGCATACGGACGGACAACAGCATTGAACGGGTGTGGTAGATATCCGTCCCGTCTCGTCCAGTCACGCGTCTCATTGAACAGGCGTGGATACCGGAGACGCGTCGCGGGCGGCGCCCTCGGCCGGCGTGCTACTTCAATGGCGGAGGCAGTGAGAGGTCGCGTCCGCCCTGAGCCGTCTTCAATGCTAAGCGGCGCTCTCTACAGCGGCATGAATATGGGCAGGTGGCGTCGGGCGGGAACGCGCGCGGGCGAGGGAGGAGGGGTTTTGGTGTGCCAGGGCGGTCAGAAGAGGGCTTGGGATCGGTCCGGACTCCCGCAAACCTCCCCCACTTTTGTCTCCGGTTTGCGGGAGAGATCGCGTCCGGACCGCTCCGCAGACCGATACAGTTCGGCGTTGGATGGCTCACGCGGTCCGGACGGATGCGAGCGGTTTGCGGGTCAGCCTTGGAGATGCCCTAAATACACAAAGACGAAACATTTTCCTCTTCAGTCTTTTTTGTAACAGGCCACTCTATTATGGTTGCATGCCTGTTGAACACACCTTTTTCTCCTGCCAGCTGCGCGCGAGCTCCTCTCCCTTCTGCGCACCACACCCTCCGCACCTCACTAAAAACCCTCTCTTCCTCGAGAAACAGAGAACAACTCCAATGGTGGGGGTCAGGCTCCTCCGGCTCTGTTTTGCAGCGGCAGTGCTACTTGCCGCTCAGGGACGGCCCATAGGCTGGGCAAAAGGGGTGACCGCCCCGGGCCCCAAGAGGGGAGGTCCCCAACTGAAACTTATACTAGCAAGCACTATACAAGTATACATTACATCTGAAAGATTATTAAATGGATAAAATAGAGCCTTAATTTATAGAAGCGTAAGTTCACAGCACTTATATCATGCATAGGCAAACCAATCCGACTGGCAAAGTTGAGTTCAAATACACTAGTCTCTCTTTACGATAGATGTCTTAGTATCATAATGAAAATTATGATAACTAGATTTCAATGTTTAAATCAATGCATAATTTTTAATTTAATAAACGTGTAGGCATCTCATTTGCACCAAATCAAACCAATTGAATCTAGACGAGCATGTTAGGTAATCGAATCATACATAAAAGTACAATCAATAACATTTTTGGTTCTTCGATGATTCCAACTTGCAAGCCACATTTTCTATGCCCTTGAAGTTTCCATGAATATGACTGCCTAATATACACTAGAAACCACTATTAAAATATTTTTAGTGTGTATATAATTTAAAAATCTCTACCATAATATTCGATAATATTAAAAGATATATGAACAAACGCATAGATATGCAAATGTGTATACACTACATCGTTTATGCAATATTTTGGAAAATAAATCTGAAAGATTGTTTTAACAATAAAAAAATTGGTACATCATAAAATTTTAATTTTGTAGAATTAAAATTTTCAATGATATACATTAAAACTGCATACCAATGAATAATATAACTATTATTTGAAAACATTCTTATGTGGCTAAGTAATAGAAAAATATATTAATTATAACTGTAATATGGTACACTTAGTTTAAAATAAGTATAAAAGTTTAATATGAAAAACAATTGTTTTACATCGCCGGGCCCAAAAATGCATTGGACCGGCTCTGTTGCTGCTTGAGCTTCTCCTCAGCCCATTGTTCTGAGGCTGGAGCGACGGCGGCTAGCATCCTCCACGGAGCTGATCAACATCGACAAACTCCGACTGACGATGCGTGGTCTGATGCGTGAAGGTGTTGCCGATCTCCCCGTGGTCGGCACAGGGAACGGTTATTTGGCCGGCGGGTAAGCTTCTGCCGCATCAGTCTTTAGTTTAGCAGTAGTTACAACGAGATCGCTGGTCGCACATTATCAACATCATTTCGTGGCGAGGTGCTGGTAGTATATCCTGCTGCTGGAGGTGCCCGCCAGGGCCAAGAGAACGACGCGGAGGGCCTCGATCTCGTTCAGGTAACCCGTCCGCTGGTCATGGTTGTGCCGGGCCGCCCTTCGCCTCTGCTCGGCGATGTTGCTTTGCTGCTTGCGAGTGCCGGTAGGCCACTACTTTGAAGGCGATTCGGGGTGGGGGAGGGGGCTTCTGGCCACGGGCGTCATTAGGGAAGGTGACCTGAGATGATGTGACGGCGGCGTCAAGAGTGTGGAGGCGCCGTTGGGCGGATCTCCATCAAGCTCGTCCGCATGGAGGACATTGACACCCATGACGAAGTAGAGGAGAGGATCGCTGACAATGGTGTAAATCCAGAAGTCTATTTGGGCGTCAGTAGAACGCTAGAGGTCATTGGGCAAGTCCGGCGGTGGGTGCTCGACGTGGCGGAGACTCGGTTCCAATATCTCTTCGTCATGGTCATTAGGTACAATGGTTTTTTTCTCTATTAATCAAGAGATCTCACAACCATAGTTCTTTGATGGATATGACTTATCCATGCTGAACTTTTCAACAATCTTTTGGATCGAACAAGTATTTCCAAAGGAGTACACTCAAGTTCCAAACTCGAGCAAAGTTTGGTCTCAACCAAATCATTCATCTCACACTCCATCTTAAGATGATTTGCTTGTCTCATATTATATTTCTTGTGTAGTTCCAATGATATCAACATACACATAATTTGTACAAATCCTTCTTTGGATTTCTTGATGATTATACATGAGAAACCATCATTGTTTGAGTAATCCTTCTAACGAAGGAACTCATTCGGTCGTGTTGATAACGTGTAAAATAACAATTGCAAGACAATGAACAGTCATTCTTTCATTGTTGGTTATAGTACATTATATAGTCCCGGGGACACAAAAGAACGAACATATCCATTTGGGAGGGAGCGACTAGAAGACGCGACAGTTAGCAAATACTAACCGCCTGTCGGTTTACAAGGAGAAGAGTATCTTCAATTAATTCTATCTAATTAATTCCTAACATTCTGAACTGAAGGATTTCTGTTGATATGAAGGAGGTCCTACTATTATACTTTCTTCGTTCCAGGGTATTGTGCGAAGTTATTTTCCTAAAAGTTATGCTTCATAAACTTTGACCAAATTTATAGAAAAAATTATATATATCTACCATACCAAGTATATGCCATATAAAAAGATTGTGATGTATCTAAATGAATCAATTTATTACTCTAGATATTCATATTTTTTTTCTAAAAACTTGATCAAATTTATATAGTTTAACTTCTAAAACTCTAATACACGATATATATTAGGACAGATGGAGTATCTAAAGAATCTTCAATTTGTTGTATGTGAGTATAGTTACTTTCTCCCCTGTAGCCAAATTGTATCATGCAGTAAAATGTTCATACCGGACTAAAACTTATGTGGGACAATAATGAATTCACAAGTTAAGTGGCGCCCCTTGCAAAGGTTACCCCCAAACTACTCTGGTTACGACATGTCTTACACCCCTTGTCATCGCCAGAGATTTTCGTGGTTTTTTCCATGACAAGACTAGTTGTAAACTGCTTCTTTTTTCTATATCTGTTTCTTCAAATGAAATATCTCTTGAATCATGCATCCAGGATGCAAACCGTTTCCATCGTATGTTCCTCTCCTCAATATGTTTGAAACTAGATCTCATGTTAATTGATTTTGACAACTTTTTAGGTGCAGGTTGTACTCCCAATCAGAATTGACATGTGCTCCCAAGCAGAACTTAATATGTGTTATCAACCAGCACTAACTTGTTCTTCAAACGCGTGCTCCTAACGTAAACTAATATGCGCTCCCAATGTGTGCTCCCAATGTTAATTAATAGAAAAAAGTCCAAAATAAACCTTGAACTTGTAGACGAAAGCTAAATCGAACTCTGAACTTTCAATCCCTGAAATCAGCACACCATACATTTTGATCCCGGTCTATTTTGAATCTTGAGAGTTTTTACCTGGTATTCGCTGACGTAGCAAGCCAAATCGGGCCGGCCCATTAGCGCAGTCGCTCGCGCGCTCGCTTTGCTCTTGTTTTTCTTTGTTTGTTTTTTCGTTTTCTTTTGTTTTCCTTTGGGTTTTCTTTTTTTTCATCGGATTTGTTTGGCTTTCTTTTTTTCATCGTTATAATTTTTTTCATTGTTTTTTTTGGTTTTTCTTTCTTTGGTTTTGCTTTCATTTTTGTTTCTTTGCTGGTTTTAACTAATTTTCTTTATTACACACGTCTTATTTTTCTTAGTACACAATGTACATTTTTAACGCACACATGAAACATTTTCTGATACACTTTCGACATTTTTCAAATACATTATGTATAGTTTTGAATACACGGTAATATTTTGCCAAATACACGTTTTACATTTTTTAAATGACAATATTTTTTTATAAAACTATATGAATATTATTTTTACATTGTTTACATATTTTTAAAATTGTATACATGTTATAAAAGTGTCACGTATATTCTTTTAATGGTATGAAACATTTGTTAAAATTATGCAAACATTGTTTTAACATTGTATAGCCTTTTTTAAAAATGTCACAAACACATTCTTTGAAACTCTTGAACATTTTTGAAATGTTACATTTTTTAATGTACGAAATACTTTTATTGAATCATACGAATTTCTTTTTACATTGTATAAACATTTTTTTAAATGTCTTGTACATTTTTTAAAACTCGTGACATTTTTTAGATGTCAGAAAAAAATTTCTTACACATTTGTTTAGGTTTCAAATTTTGTTCCAATTTTTAAAAATTTCAGAAAAAATCGCACTTTAATATTTTGTTCAGGTTTCAAAATTTCTGCCCATTTTTTAAAAATGTTTATGTTTCATAAAGTGTTCGCTTTTTCAAAATGTGTTTTAGAAAATTGTTCGTTTTTCCTTAAAATTATTCAGAATTGTCAAAAAGTTTTCGTACTTTTACTTTTTCGAAGATTTCAAATATTTTTTAGGTTTTTAATATTTGTTTGTCCTTAAATAAATATTTTCAAATCTCGACGCTGCGTTATGTGGTTAAACTGACTGAGGCTCTCGTTACAGCACGTACATCCATTGGATTTGGTGGCTAGCGCGTCCAGGTAAGCATTGTTGAAAGTTCGATGCCTCCTGAGGTATCTGTTATGGGTATACATTGTACGTTAGGAAAAAGAAAAAAAAAACTCACTTCACGCCTGGTGGGCCGGCCCAGTCGTGTCTGCACTCAACAACCCCGGGATTTTACCTGCCACATCGACAATCCATGTTTGGGAGCTGTGTCAAGGTTCAAAATAGACCGGGATTTTACCCATCATGAAGCATATGACTAGCATATTTAAGCCTAACCCACTTCCTATGCATAGGGATTTTGTGAGCAAATAATTTATGGGAGCAAGAATCAACTAGTATAGGAAGGCAAAACAAGTATAATTTCAAAACTTTCAACACATAGAGAGGAAACTTGATATTATTGAGTTATGTAGAAGCATCTATTCCTTTCTCAAAATAATTTTCAGTAGCATCATGAAGAAATTCAACAATATATCCATCACACAAAGCATTCTTTTCATGATCCACAAGCATAAAAAAGTTATTAGTCTCCACATAAGCAATTTTCTTCTCATTCATAATAGTGGGAGCAAACTCAACAAAATAACTATCATGAGATACTTGATTGGCATAATCCAATTGAAAATTAAAATCATGATGACAAGTTTCATAGTTATCATTATTCTTTATAGCATACATGTCGTCACAATAATCATCATAGATAGCAACTTTGTTGTCATAATCAATTGAAACCTCATCCAAAATAGTGGAATCATCATTAAATAAAGTTGTGACCTCTCCAAATCCACTTTTATAATTATTGCCATAAGATTCAACACCCTCCAAAATAGTGGGATCATTAGTACCTATAGTTGACACTCTTCCAAACCCACTTTCATCAATATAATCATCATACATAGGAGGCATGCTTTCATCATAATAAATTTGCTCATCAAAAGTAGGAGGACTAAAAATAGCATCTTCATCAAACATAGCATCCCCAAGCTTGTAGCTTTGCATATCATTAGCATCATGGATATTCATAGAAAGCATACTAACAACATTGCAATCATGCTCATCATTCAAAGGACTCACATTAAACATTTTATTAAATTCTTCCTCTAACAATTGAGCACAATTATCGAAATCCTTATTTTCAAGAAAGACATCATATAGATGAAGCATGTGAGGCAACCTCAATTACATTTTTTTTGTAGTTTTCTTTTTATAAACCAAACTAGTGATAAAACAAGAAACTAAAAGATTTAATTGCATGATCTAAAG
Source organism: Elymus sibiricus (assembly GCA_039707655.1). Taxonomy (NCBI): domain Eukaryota; kingdom Viridiplantae; phylum Streptophyta; class Magnoliopsida; order Poales; family Poaceae; genus Elymus; species Elymus sibiricus. The sequence goes on along the minus strand of CM077668.1, from coordinate 109,278,243 downwards.
ATATACCTTCAAGCACTCACCTCCCCGGCAACGGCGCCAGAAAAGAGCTTGATGTCTACTACGCAACTTTATTCTTGTAGACATTATTGGGCCTCCAAGTGCAGAGTTTTATAGGACAGTAGCAAATTTCCCTCAAGTGGATGACCTAAGGTTTATCAATCCATGGGAGGCGTAGGATGAAGATGGTCTCTCTCAAACAACCCTGCAATCAAATACAAGCAATCTCTTGTGTCCCCAACACACCCAATACAATGGAAAATTGTATAGGTGCACTAGTTCGGCGAAGAGATGGTGATACAAGTGTAGTATGGATAGTAGAAATAGGTTTTTGTAATCTAAAAATATAAAAACAGCAAGGTAACAAGTAGTAAAAGTGAACACAAACGGTATTGCAATGCTTGAAAACAAGGTCTAGGGTTCATACTTTCACTAGTGCAATCTCTCAACAGTGCTAACATAATTGGATCATATAACAATCCCTCAACGTGCGACAAAGAATCACACCAAAGTTCTTATCTAGCGGAGAACATAAGAAGAAATTGTTGTAGGGTACGAAACCACCTCAAAGTTATCCTTTCCGATCAATCTATTGAGCCATCCCTATAAGTGTCACAAACAGCCCTAGAGTTCGTACTAAAATAACACCATATGATACGCATCAACCAACTCTAATGTCACCTAGATACTCCAATGTCACCACAAGTATCCGTGAGTTGATTATTCGATATGCATCAAAACAACTTCAGATTCATAATATTCAATTCACACAAAGAACTTCAAAGAGTACCCCCAAAGTTTCTATCGGAGAAAAGAAGATGAAAACGTGCAACCAACCCCGATGCCTAGATCACCCCAAGGTCACGGGAATCCGCGAGTTGATCACCAAAACATACATCAAGTGAACCAATAGAATACCCCATTGTCACCACGGGTATCCACATGCAAGACATACATCAAGTGTTCTCAAATCTGAAATATTCAATCCGACAATAACGAAACCTACTATATTAACAAAGAAGATAGAGAGGGAAGAAACACCATATGATCCAACTATATTAACAAAGCTCGCGATACATCAAGATCGTGCCAAATCAAGAACACGAGAGAGAGATCAAACACATAGCTACTAGTACATACCCTCAGTCCCGAGGGTGAACTACTCCCTCCTCGTCATGGAGACCGCCGGGATGATGAAGATGGCCTCCGGTGATGATTTTCCCCTCCGGCAGGGTGCCAGAAAAGGGCTCCAGATGGTATTTCTTCGGTATAGAGGCTTGCGGCGGCGGAGTCGAAGTTCTAGGTTTATTTCTAGGGTTTCTTTATTTATAGGATTTTCAGTGTTGGAATCACGCGAAAAGGAGCTACGAGGGCCCCACAAGGCAGCACGGCGCGACCCCCCCAGTCCGCGCCATGGTGCCTTGTGAGCACCTCGTGAGGCTTCTGGTCCTTCCACGAAGCTTCGGGGGTCTGTTTTGGTCCAAAAAAATCGTCAAAAAGTTTCGTCCAATTCCGAGAACTTTTATTTCTGCAAAAAAAACAACACCACGGTAGTTCTCCTGAAAACAGCATCAGTCCAGGTTAGTTCTAATCAAATCATACCAAAACCATATAAAATTGATATAAACATGGCATGAATACTTCATAAATTATAGATACGTTGGAGACGTATCAAATACCATGTTCTCCTCGATGTTCTTGGAGTTCTATCCGATGTAATCTTCTTTTGCGGTGTGTTTGTTGGAATCCGATGAATTGTGAGTTTATGATCAGATTATTCCTGAGAAATATTTGAGTCTTCTCTGAACTCTTTTATGCATGGTTGTTATAGCTTTGTATTTCTCTCCGATCTATCGATTTGGTTTGGCCAACTAGATTGGTTTATCTTGCAATGGGAGAGGTGCTTTGTGATGGGTTCAATCTTGCGGTGCTCAATCCCAGTGACAGAAAGGGACATGACACATATTTGTATTGTTGCCATTAAGGATAAAAATATAGGGTTTAATCATATTGCTTGAGTTTACTTTGTCTACATCATGTCATCTTGCTTAAGGTGTTACTCTGTTTCATACCTAATACCCTAGATGCATGCTGGATAGCGGTCGATGGGTGGAGTAATAGTAGTAGATGCAGGCAGGAGTCGGTCTACTTGTCTCGGATGTGATGCCTATATACATGATCATTGCCATGAATCCGTCATAATTATTTGCTTTTATATCAATTGCCCAACAGTAATTTTTTTATCCACCGTATGCTATGTGTTCGAGAGAGAAGCCTCTAGTGAAAACTATGGCCCCCGGGTCTACTTTTATCATATATTAAAACCAAAAATACCTTGCTGCAATTTATTTACTTTTATTTTATTTAGTATTTTAGTTTATCTATCTATCACTATCAGAATTAATCCTTGCAAATAACCGCTAAGAGGATTGACAACCCTCTTATTTGCGTTGGGTGCAAGTGTTTGCTTTTGTGTGTGTGCAGGTGCTGCTAAAGGGATTTTGCGTGGTTCTCCTACTGGATTGATAACCTTGGTTCTTAACTAAGGGAAATACTTATCTCTACTATACTGCATCATCTCTCCTCTTCGGGGAAATACCAACACAGTCTACAAGTAGCACCTTGCACGAGAGAGGCTGGTAATCGAGATGCCCAGTCCCTTAAATAAAAAGAAAAATTATGTAATAAAACAAAGGCTCCCCTTGGAAAGTTGAAAGTTTGGAGGGCACCTGTGAATTCGGCTAGCCATGGCTTGTGTTTGAATGGTTGAGGGGGAGTTAAACTTTTCATTTCTGCATGGGAACCGCCAATAATGTGTTTAGCATGGAAGATATTGAAATCCTTTGTCGTGATGTTGACAGGAAAGGCACACCACTCAAAATGTATTCATCTCTGTTTTAAGCAATGAGCTCTAGCACCTCTACAAATCCATGCTTCCCTCTACGAAGGGCTTATCTTTTACTTTTCTGTCAATTTTATTTTTGTTGAGCAACTTCTCATTCCAACCTATTCTCTAGTTGGCAAGCATCTTGTGGTGGGGAAAGATCCAAACACATATATCCAGTCAAATATATTTGATCGTGAATTATTATTGTTGACAATTATCTCTATGATAAATAAGTTGGGAGGCGAAACATTAAGCCCCTATCTTTCTCTGTGTTTGATGGATGCTATTTGTACTAAAAATATGCTTTGAGTATTAGCATTCATAGAAGACTATATGATAATTGAGTATGTGGAGCTCTTACTTAGACTTTGTTGAAAATAAGATGCATTGAAATTGTTTGGTGACTAAGAACATAGGTTGTTAAGTTTCAAAAGAATGCATTGTTTAACATGTGAATTCATTGCTACTTTGTCATGATGAGCTTTATGAGAAAGAGTTGTTGTTTATGATGCTAGAGAAAGTGATTAAAATTATCATCGATCAAACTTATGCACTATGCTAGCATTCACACTTCATAAATTATTTCTTTTATCATTTACCTACTTGAGGATGAGCAGGAATTAAGCTTGGGGATGCTGATACGTCTCCAACGTATCTATAGATTATGAAGTATTCATGCCATGTTTACAACAATTTTTTATGGTTTTGGTGCACTTTTATATTATTTTTATGGACTAACTTCTTGATCAAGTGTCCAGTGCCAGTTCTTGTTTTTTGCATGTTTTTTGTTTCGTAGAAAATCCATATCAAACGAAGTCCAAAAGCGATAAAATTTTACGAAGGTTTTTGTGGAATATATGTGATGTTTGGGAAAAAGAATAAACGCAAGACGTTGCCTGAGGGCTCCACAAGGCAACAGGGCGCGGCCTACCCCCTGGTCGCGCGCCTTGCCTTGTGGGCACCTTGTAGGTCGATTGGAGCCATTCTTTCGTCGCAACAAAGATAATTTCCGGATAAAAATCCCCTCAAAATTTCAGCCCAATCGGAGTTACGGATCTTCGGGAATATAAGAAACGGTGAAGGGCTTCGAAAACAGTAGCGAAAAACAGAAGACAACAGAGAGATCCAATCTAGGGGAGAGCTCCCTCTCCCCCCGGAGTGCCAAGGAAGAAGAAGGAGGGGGGCCCTTCCCCCTGTCCTTCGGTGGCGTCGGAACGCCGTCGGGGACATCTCCTCCATCACAATCATCACCAACTTCTCCTCCGTTCTCTTGGTGATGTGTGAGTAGTTCACCCCCGAGGTTGAGGGTATGTACTAGTAGCTATGTGTTTGATCTCTCTCTCTCTCTCTCGTGTTCTTGATTTGGCATGATCTTGATGTACCGCGAGCTTTGCTAATATAGTTGGATTATATGGTGTTCTTCCCTCTCTATCTTGTTGTGATGAATTGAGTCTTTCCCTTTGAGGTTTCATTGTTATCAGACTGAATATTTTGGATTTGAGAACACTTTATGTATTCTTGCATGTGGGTACCTGCGGTGACAATGGGGTATTCTATTGAGTCACTTGATGTATGTTTTGGTAATCAACTTGCGGATTCCCGAGATGACATTGGGGTAATCTAGGCATAGGGGTTGATGCACGTTTTCATCCTACTTTCTCTGATAGAAACTTTGGGGTACTCTTTGAAGTTCTTTGTGTTGGATTGAATATTATGAATCTGAAATTGTTTGATTCATGTCGAATAATTAACTCACGGATACTTGTGGTGACATTGGAGTATCTAGGTGACGTTAGAGTTAATGGATGCGTATCATATGGTGTTATTTTAGTATGAACTCTAGGGCTGTTTGTGAAACTTATAGGGATGGCTCAATAGATTGATCGGAAAGGATAACTTTGAGGTGGTTTTGCTACCTATAACAATTTTTTCTTATGTTCTCCGTTTGCTAGGAACTTTGGAGTGATTCTTTGTTGCACGTTGAGGGATTGTTATATGATTCAATTATGTTAGCACTGTTGAGAGATTGCACTAGTGAAAGTATGAACCCTAGGCCTTGTTTCTAAGCATTGCGACGCCGTTTTTTCACACTTTTGTTACTTGCTACCTTGTTGTCTTTATTTATTCAGATTACAAAAACCTATTTCTACCATCCATACTACACTTGTATCACCATCTATTCATCGAATTAGTGCACCTATACAATTTACCATTGTATTGGGTGTGTTGGGGACACAAGAGATTGTTTGTATTTGATTGCAGGGTTGTTTGAGAGAGACCATCTTCATCCTACACCTCCCACGGATTGATAAACCTTAGGTCATCCACTTGAGGGAAATTTGCTGCTGTCCTACAAAACTCTGCGCTTGGAGGCGCAACCGAGTCTACAAGAATAAAGTTGTATAGTAAACATCATTGTCTTTTCTCTTCTTCTTGTTCTAAGGCTCTGCAGGTACCCAGTGTCCCATGGATCGATCAAGGAGGAGGTAAGAAGCAAGAATGCATGGAACGCTATTTTGAACACCAATGACATACATTATTAGTACGGTAGCAGAATGCAATTCCTTGCGGATAAATGTGGTGTAGTAATTAAACGTCCAATGCTTTTGTCTGAAGTAATTCTTAATAATCGAGGTAACCCCGTGATACATCTCCAACGTATCTATAATTTTTGATTGTTCCATGCTATTATAATATCAACCTTGGATGTTTTTATATACATTTACAACAATTATATATCATTTTTTGGGACTAACATATTAACTTAGTGCCAAGTGCCAGTTGCTGTTTTTTTTGCCTATTTTTGGTTTTCCAGAATATCAGTACCAAACGAAGTCCAAATGCCACGAAACTTTTTGGAGATTTTTTTCTGGACATAACAAACACTAGAAGCTTCGGGAGGAGACGAGAAGATGAAGCAGTGGCCCACGAGGCACCACGGTGGGCCCCAGGGGGGGCGCGCCCTGGTGGCTTGTGGGGCCCACACATCTCCGTTTGACCTAATTCCTCCACTATAAATTCTCTAAAATCGGGAAACCAACAGAGGAGTCCACGAAATACTTTTTCCGCCGCCGCAAGCTTCTGTTCTCGAGAGATCCCATCTGGAGGCCTTTCTCGGTACTCCGACGGAGGGGGAATCGATCACGGAGGGGCTCTACATCAACCTTGCTGCCCTTCCGATGATGCATGAGTTGTTTACCACAGACCTTCAGGTCCATAGTTAGTAGCTAGATGGCTTCTTCTCTCTTTTTGATCTTCAATACAATGTTCTCCTCGATGTTCTTGGAGTTCTATCCGATGTAATCACTTTTTGCGGTGTGTTTGTTGGGATCCGATGAATTGTGAGTTTATGATCAGATTATCCATGAATATTATTTGAGTTTTCTCTGAACTCTTTTATGCATGATTATTATAGCTTCGTATTTCTCTCCGATCTATTGATTTGGTTTGGCCAACTAGATTGATTTATCTTGCAATGGGAGAGGTGCTTTGTAATGGGTTCGATCTTGCGGTGCTCAATCCCAGTGACAGAAAGTGACATGACACGTATGTATCGTTGCTATTAAGGGTAAAAAGATGGGGTTTATTCATGCGTGGGTTTACTTTGTCTACATCATGTCATCTTGCTTAAGGCGTTACTCTGTTCTTTATGGACTTAATACACTAGATGCATGCTGGATAGCGGTCGATGTGTGGAGTAATAGTAGTAGATGCAGGCAGGAGTCGGTCTACTTGTCTCGGACGTGATGCCTATATACATGATCATTGCCTTGGATATCGTCATGATTATTTGCTTTTCTATCAATTGCCCAACAGTAATTTGTTCACCCACCGTATGCTATTTTCATGAGAGAAGCCTCTAGTGAAAACTATGCCCCCCGGGTCTACTTCTATCATATATTAAAAATCCTAAAAATACCTTGCTGCACTTTTATTTTATTTTATTTATTTTATATTTTAGTTCAATCTATCTATCTATCACCATACAATTTAATCTTGTAATTAACCGCCGAGGGATTGACAACCCCTTGTTTGCGTTGGGTGCAAGGATTTGTTGTTTTGTGTGCAGGTACTGTTAACGAGGTGTTGTGTGATTCTCCTACTGGATTGATAACCTTGGTTTCATAACTGAGGGAAAAACTTATCTCTACTGTACTGCATCTCCCTTCCTCTTCAGGGAATTACCAACGCAGCTCACAAGTAGCAGGAAGAATTTCTGGCGCCATCGCCGGGGGGACATCATCAACATCTATCAAGTACCTATGCATAAAACTTTCATCTCCTTGCATTTATTTTATTTGCTTTTGCCTCTCGTTTTCATCTCCCCCACTTCTAAAAAGTTTTTACAAAAATACGAAAATATTTTCTGTTTGCCTTTTTTCCTTTTTGCTTGTTTGCTTGCTTGCTTTACCATTATGGCTAGTTCTTTGCTCATTACTATTACCCCTGAAAATAAGTACTTAATTTTAAACAAAGGGGAGGAGAGAATTTAAAAGATGCTTGGTATAGGATCTGTGATGCTCATAATAGATCAACTCGTAAGCAATCCACCACCATCCTTCTTCGCAATTTTTATGTGGGCATTGCTACTTGGTATAGATTTGTACTTGATACTATTACTGGAGGAAATTTCTTGATGTGTCCCTCTATGGATGCTTTCAATGCTATGGGAAATTTAGTGGGATCACCACCTATTACTATTAATGAAACAACTTTGACTTTGGAACATGTTATGCAAAGGTTAGAAGCTATTGAAAGTAAAATGCCCACTATTGAACATCTTGAGAATTTAGATAAAAAATTCCATAATCATATCACTCAATTTGGTTCTAAGGTAGGAATCGCATTGAAAACCTTAAAGGAAAAGGAACCGGTAGTTAATGAAAGAATAGAACAAAGCCCCGCTAGAATCGATAAGATAAAAGAAATTATTAATAATTTGGGCTCGGCTTTTTCCTCCGTTAAGAATATTGATAGAACTCCTCCCAATAAAAATTGCAAGTTCATGTATGTTCCTAAAACCAATGGTGCTACTCCTAGTAAGGGAAATGAGGATCTTAAAATGATTAGCGTGCACCCCAATTTCATTAATATAATTAAGGAACCTATTCACAAAAGTAAATTCTTGATTTTGTGCTTAGAAGTGTGATGATGAGAAACACCTATGTTAAATCTATTAGAAAAAATGGATGTGTGATTGAGGAGTTGGAAACCAAAGATAACAATACTTGAAACTATGCATTATGCCTAGCTAGGGGCATAAAACAATAGCGCTTGTTGGGAGGCAACTCAATGAATAAAATAATTTTTTACCTTTTGTTTCTGTTCTCGTGTGTTTTCACAATTATGCTACTGTTATGATTGAGTTTTTATGTTTTAATTAGTGTTTGTGCCAAGTAATGCCTTTGGGTTGATTTGGGAGATAGTATAATTGATGCTGTTTGGAAAACAAAAAGTTTTGCGTCCAGTGCTGGAATTTTAGTTCTGTACTGAAGCGTCAGAAAAATCTGAATTTTTTACACAATATTGGAATATGAATTGCCCATGTTGTCCTTATTTTTCAGAATTTTTGGATAGACTATTCTGTTTTTGACAGATTCTATTTTTGATGCATTACTTGCTTGTTTTGATGAAACTATGGATTGTATCGGGGGGTATAAGCCATGGAGAAGTTAGAATACAGTAGGTATAGTGCAAAAATAAAATATGAATGGGTTTGCAACAGTACTTAAGTTAGTGATTTATTTTGTTATACTAACGGATCTCACGAAGGTTTTGTTGAGTTTTGTGTCATTGAAGTTTTCAAGTTTTGGGTGAGATCACGATGGATGAAGGAATAAGGAGTGGCAAGAGCCTAAGCTTGGGGATGCCCAAGGCACCCCAAGGTAATATCCAAGGAAGACTCAAGCGTCTAAGCTTTGGGATGCCCCGGAAGGCATCCCCTCTTTCTTCTACCAACCATCGGTAATTTTACTTGGAGCTATATTTTTATTCGCCACATGATATGAGTTTTGCTTGGAGTGTCGTGTATTATATGAGTCTTTGCTTTGGTTGCTTTTTAGTTTGTCGTAATCATCTTTGCTGGACACATCAATTTGATAGAGCCACACGTTTATCATAATTTGTTAGAATACTCTATGTGCTTCACTTAAATTTTTTGAGCTAGGCAGTTGCTCTAGTGCTTCACTTAAATCTTTTTGAGCACGGCGGTGGCTATATTTTTAAGAAATATTTAAACTCTCATGCTTCACTTATATTATTTTGAGAGTTGATAAGACTATATTTTGAAGAAATATTTAAACTCTCATGCTTCACTTATATCTTTTTGAGAGTTGATAATAGTAATGGTAATTTGCACAAGATATGAATTTGGTCCCAAAGAGATGAATATTCAAGAGGGATATAATAAAAACTTTCATATAGATCATTGGATATGATAAGTGCGATTCCTTGCAATAGTTTTGCGATATGGAGATGATAATATGTGAGCCATGTTAGTGAGTAATTATGATTTAGTAAGAATATTAGTGTTAAGGTTTGTGATTCCCAATGCATGCACATTAAGTCAATAGTTATGCAAAGAAATTATATCCTACTTATGGTGCATTATTCGGTATTAGTTATGTCCAATGCATGTTTATGACCGTTTTTGCTTTTTGGTTGGTTGCTTCTCAATCTCTTTGTTAGCCCTCATTTGTACTAAGCGGGAATACTGCTTGTGCATCCAAACTCCTAAAACCCAAGTTGTGCCAAATGAGTCCACCATATCTACCTATATGCGGTACTTCAATGCCGTTCCAAGTAAATTTGCATGTGCCAACTCTAATTTTTCAAAATAATTTTCTGTTTTGTGTGCCCGTACTGGTCATGAAGTGGCAGGGGGTGGCCAATATTTTCCATGCTAGGTGTGTTATTCTCACGATGAGTGTTTATTCACTTGTCATTGCACGAGAGAGTGGCTGGTAATAGGGATGCCCAGTCCCACAATGAATCAAAAATTAATAACAACAAAATTCCTTGGAAAGTGTTGGTATGGAGGGCACCCGCGGATACGGCTAGCCATGGATTGTGAAAGAATGGTGGAAAGGAAATAAACTTCATTTTCTGTTTGGGAACCGCCTATGATGTGTCCAGCATGGAAGATATTGGAAATTCTCGGTCGTTTTCGTTGACAGGAAAAGCATGTCTCTCAAAATAATTTTATCTCTCTAATTTAAGCTTTGAGCTCTGGCACATTTGCAAATCTCTGCTTCCCTCTGCGAAGGGCCTATCTATTTACTTTTATGCAAATTTTATTTTTATTTTGAGTCTCCATCTTCTCTTACAAAGCATCAACTAGAGAGCACTATTGTCATACTTGTGCATTGTGTGTAGCTAATATTGAGTGTGTTTCATGAATGGATCAATGATTGATCATAATGGGCTAGGGATAACTTTCTTTAGCGTTGATATTTTGAATGACATGGTTGCTTGTTAATATGCTTGAGTATTTATATCTTCATGTCAAACTATAGACTATTGCTTTGAATCATTCAAGTCCAAATGTCCATGCTACAAAGAAAAGAGTATATGATGAATATGATAGGTAGCATTCCACATAAAAAATTCTGTTTTTATCATTTACCTACTCGAGGACGAGCAGGAATTAAGCTTGGGGATGCTGATACGTCTCCAACGTATCTATAATTTTTGATTGTTCCATGCTATTATAGTATCAACCTTGGATGTTTTTATATGCATTTAGAGCAATTATATATCATTTTTTGGGACTAACCTATTAACTTAGTGCCCAATGCCAGTTGCTGTTTTTTTGCCTGTTTTTGGTTTTCCAGAATATCAGTACCAAACGAAGTCTAAATGCCACGAAACTTTTTGGAGATTTTTTTCTAGACATAACAAACACTAGAAGCTTCGGGAGGAGACGAGAAGATGAAGCAGTGGCCCACGAGGCACCACGGCGCGCCCCAGGGGGCGCCCTGGTGGCTTGTGGAGCCCACACAGCTTCGTTTGACCTAATTCATCCACTATAAATTCTCTAAAATTGGGAAACCAACAGAGGAGTCCACGAAATACTTTTTCCGCCGCCGCAAGCTTCTGTTCTCGAGAGATCCCATCTGGAGGCCTTTTCCCGTACTCCGCCGGAGGGGGAATCGATCACGGAGGGGCTCTACATCAACCTTGCTGCCCTTCCGATGATGCGTGAGTAGTTTACCACAGACCTTCAGGTCCATAGTTAGTAGCTAGATGGCTTCTTCTCTCTTTTTGATCTTTAATACAATGTTCTCCTCGATGTTCTTGGAGTTCTATCCGATGTAATCACTTTTTGCGGTGTGTTTGTTGGGATCCGATGAATTGTGAGTTTATGATCAGATTATCCATTAATATTATTTGAGTTTTCTCTGAACTCTTTTATGCATGATTATTATAACTTCGTATTTCTCTACGATCTATTGATTTGGTTCGGCCAACTAGATTGATTTATCTTGCAATGGGAGAGGTGCTTTGTAATGGGTTCGATCTTGCGGTGCTCAATTCCAGTGACAGAAAGGGACATGACACGTATGTATCGTTGCTATTAAGGGTAAAAAGATGGGGTTTATTCATGCGTGGGTTTACTTTGTCTACAACTTGTCATCTTGCTTAAGGCGTTACTCCGTTCTTTATGGACTTAATACACTAGATGCATGCTGGATAGCGGTCGATGTGTGGAGTAATAGTAGTAGATGCAGGCAGGAGTCGGTCTACTTGTCTCGGACATGATGCCTATATACATGATCATTGCCTTGGATATCGTCGTGATTATTTGCTTTTCTATCAATTGCCCAACAGTAATTTGTTCACCCACCGTATGCTATTTTCATGAGAGAAGCCTCTAGTGAAAACTATGGCCCCCGGGTCTACTTCTATCATATGTTAAAAATCCTAAAAATACCTTGCTGCACTTTTATTTTATTTATTTTATTTTATATTTTAGTTAAATATATCTATCTATCACCATACAATTTAATCTTACAATTAACCGCCGAGGGATTGACAACCCCTTGTTTGCGTTGGGTGTAAGGATTTGTTGTTTTGTGTGCAGGTACTGTTAACGAGGTGTTGCGTGATTCTCCTACTGGATTGATAACCTTGGTTTCATAACTGAGGGAAATATTTATCTCTACTGTACTGCATCTCCCTTCCTCTTCAGGGAATTACCAACGCAGCTCACAAGTAGCACCCCGCGTGATGGTAAGCATCATCACGATGGAGCATTGTCACGATCGGCGACTGCGAAGGCGCATAGGCGCCTCCTCTGTTACCTCGATGGTCGTGGATATGGTGGCTCCTCCTCGTCGCAGAGCATTGTATTGGCGGCAGAGAGGGCAGCCAGGCGGGCGGCGTGATGGGTGGCACAACGCAGCGCGTCGCTCGGCGTTTGTGAATCCGACGTGGCACAGGCTGCGGACCCCGACCTGTGAAGGCCTGGGCAGGCAATCGGCCGGTGACCACGACGAAGACGTCCGCGTGTCGGCTGCGCCGCCTAAATGGGAAGCTTGCCAACATCAGCGAGGAGTGGCCGCTCAGCGACACCTCTCCCGCCACCGCCAGGGGCAATGCCGCGGCACCCTGGCCAGGCTCAGCGTTGGCCGAGGCGGCCCTCCATACAACGCATGAGGAAGTAGAGCAGCTCCTCCGCAAGCGCCAGGCGGCGGTCGGACAGGGTTGTCGCACCTAGTGCCCTTCCGCCGCTGGAGGGATGACTCCAACAACAACGACGACGGAGGTGCCGCCGGCCATGCGTACGAGGTCACTGCCGCTATGAGCTACTTTAGTCTTTTTAAGGTTCTAATTGAATGGACGAAATATCGTGCATTTTATGTAAATTATGTCTGAACTTAAAGGAATTCATCGTGTTTGTATGAATTTTGTCCGAATATGTTTGTATTGTGGGCGGATATTACGGCTAGCGTTGGATGGTCGGCTCCCGTATCACCATCCGCAGACATGTCCGGACGTCGTGCGCGGACAAATATCCCTATCCTTTTTAGGGGATAGCATCTGAGATGCCCGAATGGACATGAACCTCTCCGTTAAGGCGTCAGCAAGCTCTCCCCCGCAAGAAAAAGGCGTCGGCAAGCTCTGGAAAATAGACTTGCTCACGCCATTGACAGGTCTCTGCGCGTTGTATCTAGACGTGAGGAAGGAAGCAACGACCCACTTTGTTGCGCGCGGTCACCTCCTGACACGGCACGATGGATGTCGCCTGGTTGTTTCTGTTGACGTATAAATGCATAGTCCATCTTTCTCCATCAGCTTGAGATTTTGGTGGACTGGCTGGTGCATGCAGTTCTATATGGTATCAGAGTCAAGAGGTCTTGAGTTTAAGACCTGGCTGACGCAATTTACAATAAAAAAATTACAGCTCACTTTCGGTCCACATTTAGGTCTGAGGGAGCCATACGTGAGGGGGAGTGTTGACGTTTAAATGCATAGCCCACTTTTCCCATGAGCTTAAACTTTTGGATGAACTGATTGGTGCATGCAATTCTTCAGTTTCTGTACCGCCATAATAGGCCATAGCTCATTTGGCATGCATGTTAGCGTGCACAGTCGACGACGACCTGACCATGCATGTAGTATAGTACTAGTGCACGTAGCATTCGTCGAAGGCTTGTAGATCTCTCGAGCACAAAATATTGTTGGAGAGGTGTCGTAGTTTTCACCGCCGATTTGGTCGTGGAAAGATGGCGTGGGAGCCGATTGTACAGCGAACCACGCGCTTATATACTATTTTGTTTGCTGTATATACGTATGTGTCGCCCGGTGACTGTAAAATTGCATGAGGGTCCTGTGCTGGGTTGGTGGTTGGAGGCTGACAGTTCTAGTTTTCTCCTCCGACGTCGTAGTCGTGCGGGGTGTCTGTTCTGGAGTTCGATGATGTGTTCGGGGACACGTTGCCCCGGTCTAATTCTTTCAACGGCAATGATTTTGCTTCAGATAAACTACTTTGAAGGTCCGTAAAGCTGCAGATCAGCGATGGAGCCGCGTCGAGCTCGGGTGAAGAGGTGATCTGTCTCCTTTACCTTGGTGAAGAGGGACAGACGCTGATTTTTTGCGTAGGATTATTCTATCTTTTCAGTCATGTAATGTCGATGTTTACGTGGCATGTAATTGAATCTTTATTTTATTATAATGAGACACGTATTACCATGAAAAAAAATGAAGATGGCTTGCACGCTTTACATTGACGGCACGGCACCGTTCTGAACCGGGACTGGTTGGGTTTACTGCACCAACCTGAACCGGGAGTAAAAGGAGAGTTTGATCTGTACGGCGATTTCGATCTTGTTCCACTGGTACATGCGGTGTTTGTGCATCAAAAACTCGAGACCAAGCAAGAGCACCCGGCCACCAGCGCTACAGTGCACGCCCTCCCTCCCCAGCGCTCACATCGATCGCGCGTCACAGGCCGACGGTGACCCTGCGAGACTGCCTGCCCGACCACGCTCATAGGCTCGGCGAGTCGTGTGCTACAGCCACGGCGGTGCGGCTGCACAGATGCAGCGTGGACGGATGCGCGGAGCACTATCTAAATCGGCAGCAAATTCTTTGATGGTGACGCACGCTGGCCGATCGGCCGCTCCGTCGGTTCTGTTCGGCCCCGCGTGCGATGGACTCCCCGGTCGTCCCCGACCGGCCGTCGGTGGTAGCGGGGCGGGCTACCCCGCGCCGCCGCTGTGCATGTGCGTAGCTTGTCTACCAGCCGCTAGCTCAAAAGCTGAGACATCGATGGTGCGTTGTGCACGCACTATCACTCGAGTCATCGCCACATTGCCCTGCTTGACTCTTTGTTGGAGTTAACTGGTACCAACGACGTGACTTCACACTACCAGAACTCCACTTATACTATTATTCGGTTCTACTACGTAACAGGGAACGGCCGATCGAGTGAGCTGCAGCCATTGACATGACCCGCCCCGTGCTAGTCCATATACACAGTGGATGCATACGGCCCACCATTGTGGGAAAACATGCATATGCCCCAGCAGATTAAACTGAACGGAACGGTCGTATCGCAAAGCGTCGTCAGGGCAGGGTCCCTCTTTGAGTAGATTTTCAAAGGATTGATTAACAGCTCTTCTATGAAAGGATCGACATTACCAAAAAAAAAATCTTCTATGGCACGTCTGTTTTGTAGAAGTTTGAATATCGACTCATCATTTTATAACTTTATCCATGTAGGATAAGGATGCCTTTTTTTCTATTGGAGTGACTAATGATGTTTTTTTATGAATTTTTACAATCTTTTGTTTTTACACCCATCTTCATCCCAAAATTTCATGTGTTTTTTTTTAAACAAAGGTAAAAGATTTGTCTCATTCATTAATTAAGAAGGAGTTGGAAAACAAAAAAGGTAGACAAGAGATCACTACTCTCCCGCCAAGATTGCACCCAAATTTTTCCTACCCGCGATGGCCGAAAGCCTCGCCTCTTTTTGGATGGCGAGGAGAAGGATAAACGGAGGGGTGGATTTGTTTCAGAAGACCCTTGCGTTCCGTTCATCCCAGTTGATTTTGTTGACAAGCATAGTCAGGGAAGGCATTGCTCTTCTATGGACTCTTTGGGTTGAAGCCATGTTGACCCACCATTCTTTGATGCTCCTAAAGGTTGCCCAAATCAAGATGTCCACACTGACAAGGTGGAGCCAATCCTTACCAACCCCCACAGTTTCCGCGTGAAACGACATTTGAAGAAGAGATGCTCGATGGTTTCTTGCTCCCTTTGCAGAGGGGCATGGGGCGTAGTTTGGCCATCCCCTCTTGGCCAAACGACCAGACGTCCAGATTATGCTTTGGATGGCAAGCCAAACAAAGAAATACATTCGGTGGCGCCCAAGCCCCACAGCACCTTGCACATGTCGGTAGGAGTGATAGCCAAAAATTGTGCGTTGTATGCGGAGGGCGCGGAGTACTCCCCATTGGTCGTATGCTTCCATGAGACGGAATCCTCCACCAACTCACACAGGTGGATCCCACGAAGGGCAATCCACAGGGCCAAGAATTGCCACAGATGATCCAGGGTGAAGGTGGTCATCAAGTTGATCTTGGTAATCCAGGCGTCGTCACATAAGGCCTCCTTAACCTTCCAATTTTTTCTCTTTGAGGCTTCAAAAATCAGTGGGCGATGTTCTTCGGGTTGCTCCCATGTAGCCACAGGGAATCCCAGAAGGAGGCACGAGCCCCTTTGCCAAGGGTGATGGCGGTGGAGGCGTAGAAGAAATCCTTGTCCTCATCGCCACACGGGTTCCCCAAACCCACCCATAACGTAGAGGGCTACATCCATTCAAACCAAAGCCAACGCAAACAGAGAGCCGGACTAAACTTTGTCAGGTAAAGCACACCAAGCCCCCCAAGGTCCTTGGGCCTACAAATGCTCTGCCAACTGATTTTGCACTTGGCCCCTCTCGTTTTGTTCGAGGTCGGCCATAGGAAGGCTCACTTAATCTTGTTGATGTTGTTGAGAGTACCGGAAGGATAATGAGGGTGGTAGCGTAAACACTACATGGGAGGTGAGGACCAATTTAACAAACAGTACGCGGCCCGGAGTTGCAATGTATCTCCCCTCCCCAAGGCACAAGCCTCGCTGCAACCTTATCCTCAAGGAACGGGAAGTTGACGCGTCTAAGTTGCCTGACCGATGGTGGCAGACCCAAATATTTCAGGGGGGGGGGGAGCGCGCATCGCCGGGAGCCATTGAAGGATGGCATCAAGGTCGAGGTTCCGGCAACATATGGGGAAATTAGTACAAAGGTCGGTGACCTCGCCAAAGTATTGCAGAATAGTAGCGAAGTTGGACACATTCTCCTTGATAGGCTTAACGAAAAAAGCCGCATCGTCAGCATAAAGCGAAGTCCGGATGGCAGACCCGCGACACCTGGCCCTGTGGAGCAGCCCATGCCTAGTTGCCAAGTCGATAATTTGATTAATGGCAATGACGAACAGTAGGGGGAAAGCGGGTCACCTTGCCCCTTGGCCATGCTTAATTGAGGGCCCTGCCACACCATTGAGAAGGACCCTGGAGGATGACGTGTGAAGAAGAGTGGTGATCCAGACCCTAAAAATGCTTGGAAACCCTCTCCGCTGAAGGAGGTCAAGGATGTAGTCCCAAGACATAGAGCCGAATGCTTTGCGGATATCTAGCTTGAATAGCAACTAAAGGGTTTCACTTCTGTTAAGACGGCGGGCAAGGTTGCACACATACATGAATTTGTTATGAATTCTCTTCTTTATGAATGCCCTTTGAGCGTTGGAACAAATATCATCCGCATCTCAACATTTTCTTAACTTGTGCATAATTGACATATTTTGTATGTTCTCTATCTGAACATCTAGTTTGTGTAATTTTGCCATTACGGTCTTTTTTATTTCATGTTTTTCTTTGTAGTCTTCTTGTACTTGTAACTTGTTCTTGAAGATGGAGAAAAGGAACTTAGTCCGCATTGTTGGTTGAAGTTGAGTGGACAACCTAAGTGGAATTTATTTATTGCCAACACCGCCAAGATAACCGGCATCGGATCCAACCGATCTAACAAAAGAGCCACCCAAGAAGGTTAGAAGAGAGTTCCGGGGGAAAAGGGAAGGAGGAGAAGGAGAATAAGAAAGGGCAACAGCCAAGATGATGGAGAGATTCGAGGACATCTTCGAAGAAGGAGGAGGCATGTGTCAAGCGCTCCGACGTCAAGAAAACAAAAGGGCGAGAGGTTTAACATGTTCATCGCGGCGGCTTCGGAGGACACAAAGATGTTGACCTTGAAGATGGAAGAGTTGGATGACCATGCAAGGATGATCGTGCAAGCTGTCTGTGTTAGGATGTTAAAGCTCATGGCGGTCGAGCTGAAGGCAGCCAAGAAGGAGGTGAAGGAAGCAGCCGAGAAGAAGGCGGATGGTGAGGAGAAGCCAGCGGTAGGGTGAGCGTGGAGGCTCAGATAGCCGATCCGGCAGGGTAAACACGTCATTATTTGCACGGACTGCCGAACTGAGATACTTTTTTAAACGAACATGTAAAAAGTATGAAGAACGGCCTCTTTTTATAGTGATCGGGCGCTCTGTGATGTGATCAGACACTATGCATTAGAATTTTAAATTGGCCTCGTCTGGAGGGATGTTCAGAGGATACGATTGCATGACCGGCTCCTGTATCTATTTCCACAAACTAGTCCGGACTAGTACACGAACGGATACCGTGTTTTAGGGGTCAGCATTAGGCCTAAGCTAGCTTATTCGATATTCAATAAAGTGCGATGAAGATTTAAAAAAAATCTCCACACGACCCGCACACATCTTATCCGTTTGTTCCATCCACCATCGCGACGCACCGCCCGTATCCCTGCTTCCGTCTGCTAGACCTGCCGCGGCCCGGAGGCCAACTGAGCGCTGGCACACCACCATTTTGTCGACGCGACGCCGGTTTTTCCAGAGTATTCGGTGGACTTTCTGCAGATGCTGCGGGAGTAGAAAACAAAGTGTGACGTTTGCTTTCCTGTTGTATGGGAGCGGGACAGAACATGTAGGGAGAAGTTGACATTGACTCGTGGGAGTTGTATATGTTTTTCTGACATTCTTGCCGCCATAGAAAAATGCATGCATGTCGTGCGTGTAGAGTGTAGTGTTGTTGGGCGTTGGAATTGCTGCTGGTACTCATCTCCTTTTTTCTTTCGTACAGCCAAGTGTGGCGTTTCTGATGACTGTTGTGGGCTTGTGGGTACCGGCACTCTGAACACTCAGCCAAGCATGCACTGTTACGGCGTTACCGGCGCATAGAGTGTGAGGAGCTAGACGGGGTGGTTCTCTCTGTTACTCATAGGGTAGCCATAGATTCAGTTCGAGCTCGATTACAATAGCTAGGGTTACACAAATGAGGAATTGGGGAAGAAGGAGGAAGAGCCGGGCCGTGCCGTTCATGATCCACTGGATGCCGATCCCCTCTGCTTCATGGTAGGTAAGTAGGGCAGGGAGTCATCTGTGTTGGGCCTCCTTACACCCATTCCGGCCCAGCCACTCTTGGGTTGGACTTGCGAGCTCGCGCTGGTCTTGGAGGCGCTAGCGAGCTGAGGCTGCTGCTGACCTGTGGGGTCCTCTCGCCAGGTGCGCTGACATCCCCCCTTTCTTGAGGTGAGGCTTGACCCCAAGCCTCTGCAGCCGGGAATCACGCTTGCAGAGCTACTCTATCTTCCCATGAGTCAGCGACGGCGGCTGGATTGGACTAGCGAACGAGGACTTGCTCCACCACGGCACCGTGGCGCTTGCGCCAGCGCTGATCGATGATTGCCACTGGCACTGCAGGAATGCCAGAATGGACTGGGAGATCAGTCGAGGCTGTTGTACCTGGGAGTAGAGCCTTGCGCAGTTGTGAGACATGGAAGACTGGATGCACTTGCGCTTGATAAGGCAACTGGAGCTTGTAGGCCACCTCGTTGACACGGCTGAGGATCTTATTGTAGGAGATATGCCCTAGAGGCAATAATAAATGCTCTGATTTATCTCCATGTTTCTAATTATGTTTATATTCCGTGCTATAACTGATATGGTCCCGAGCCCGTATATCCATAAAGGTTCTGAGGAAAACCCATATGCACGTGTGGAATAATAAACAGTAAAAAGTATTCCTAGTCAAGCCTCTAAGACTGGCTCAAGTGTTGCATGATGATCACGTTTTCCTGATCATGGGCATGTCTATGCCAACAACTTTTGAGGACACAATGTTAGAAGAAAACTTGTGTTGAATCGACCCAATTTGATGTTATGCTATGAGATACATTCGTCACAAGTTAATGGTTAAAAACACAGAGAAAGTTAACATTTGCATAATTACTTAGACCATGAGAGTATCGAGTTTCTTGATGCTTGCTTCATGAACTTTGGGGTTTGTTAAACATCATCCGTTATACGGTGGCTATTACGGCGGCTTACGGGTTCATGGAAAAGTATGACAAGTAACTTGATAGCTCAAGATTGGGATTTGCTCCTCCGACGATGGAGAGATATTCTTAGGGCCCTCTCGGTGTTACGGTATCCACCATCGTCTGGCCAGACACAATGTGATTTGATCACTGGGATGCCGGAACGCGGAAACCAGAAAAGAGAACAAAACCGGTAACGAGGTAACTGGCATAGTGGCCAAGTTGTTGATCCACGGGGATGCCGATAAGTCTCACCTCGGGTGTTTGTAACATATCGCGAAGCAAAAGGAATAGTACACGACAACTAACAGGTTCACTCGAATATTCATTCGTGTGGGTATAGGGATCAATATGGGTGTCCACTGTTCCGCTATTGATCATTGATCGGAAAGTGTTCCGGTCATGTCTATACTTCACCGAACCTACAGGGTCACACGCTTAAGGGTCATCTATCTGCTGAATACTAGACAGGGAGTCTGAGAGAAAGACAACGGAAAAGTTCCGGGAGAGAACACGGGAAAAGTTTCCGTAAAATCAAAAAGTTGTTTCGGAGTAAACCATTGAGCCAAAAAGATGTCGGCACACACCTGGGACTTTTGGAGGGTGCCAGAATTGTTCTAGGAACTTCTGGAATTTTTCCGGAACCGCTTTGGTTGCTTTTCGCTGATGAAAATCATTGATCCGGAATTGTTTCGAAACGCATCCAAAATTATTTTAGGGGGTATTGGAAATGTTCTAGGCCCACAGAAATATTTTCGGATTTAACGGTCGCGAAAAAATGTTTTCGTAAATAGTGAAAAGCACTTTTTGGTTGCTTCTTGGAGAAGCCACCTTGAGGGCATTTTGGTAATTTCATAGTGGACGAAAATATCTGAGGGCATTTTGATAATTTCATCTCATGAATAGTGGATGAAAATATCTGAGGGCATTTTGTTAATTTCATCTCATGAATAGTGTCATGAATAGTGGATGAAAATATCTGAGGGCATTTTGGTATTTCCAAGTGTCCTCTACCCCTTGGGCTTGGCCTATAAATAGAGGTGGAGAGGTGCTCTCCATTCTCACTCAAATCTCTCATACAAATGCCATGCATGATCTGGCTTTCTCTCTCCCTCCCACGAAATAGTTTCGTAGAGCCGAAAGGCTGTCTGGGTTCCGATGGGAACTAGTTCTAGACGGCGAAGCCCTGCCGGATAGCTGACACCGTATGCGTGCAACCCCGTAGAGAGGTCGTAGGTTCGATCTTTTGCCCGAGGGGCTATTCGAGGCTCCTCCCGAAGGGCTGTCCGAGGATCCGTTCGGTGGGACTATCCGAGGGACTGTCCTGAGGCCTCACGAAGGGCTGTCCGGAGATCCGTCCGATGAGATGACGAGGGAGTACATCCTCGCGGTTGGGAGGTTGCAAAATCCTAGCTGCGGGGATCTGCACCAACGATCTTCACCAACTCTACTTCCGCTGAGCTACGAGTTAGTAACGATCAGATCAAAAACCTTGTATGCATCTTCATAGTGGTCCTGGGCTGGTGCGTAGGTCGGAATTTTTTTGTTTTCTGCTGCGTTACCCTACAGTGGCATCATGAGCCGTGCTATGCGTAGATGCAGGTTACGATCTACAATACATGAGATGTATGGGTGTTGCACAATATAATTTTGCAGTAGATGAGTTCTTTTGCTGAAAATTATTTGGGCGGGTAGCAGATGAAATCTATTACCCGATATTCTTGTTGTTTCCATTGAATTTGTGTAGTCCTGATCTTGACGGCATGGTGGAATCTTACAAAGTTCTGGCAATCCGCGATCCTTCCATGCTACTCCTGAGTATGTGATACGTCTCCAACGTATCTATAATTTATGAAGTATTTATGCCATGTTTATTATAGTTTTGTATGATTTTGGTGCACTTTGATATGACTTTTATATGATTTTTATGGACTAACATATTGACCTAGTGCCTAGTGCCAGTTGTTGTTTTTTGCTTGTTTTTGGTTTTCCAGAAAATCCATATCAAACAAAGTCCAAATGCAGCGAAACTTTTTGACGATTTTTTCTGGAAGGAAACAGACCGAGGAAGCTTCGGAGAAGGAGCAGAAGAGCCACAGGGGCCCCACGAGCCACCTGGGCGCGCCTGCCCCCCCCCCCCAGGCGCGCCCTGGTGCCTCGTGGGCCCCCTTTGGGCCCTCTTCACGTGATTCCAACGCTGAAAATCATATATATTTAGAAACCCCCGAAAATTAACCTAGATGAGTTTTTACGCCGTCGCAAGCCTCTGTACCTCCACGATCTAATCTACAGCCCTTTTCCGGCACCCTGCCGGAGGGGGGAATCATCACCGGAGGCCATCTTCATCATCCCGGCGATCTCCATGACGAGGAGGGAGTAGTTCACCCTCGGGGCTGAGGGTATGTACTAGTAGCTATGTGTTTGATCTCTCTCTCGCGCGCGTTCTTGATTTGGCACGATCTTGATGTACCGCGAGCTTTGTTAATATAGTTGAATCATATGCTGTTTCTTCCCTCTCTATCCTTGTTGTGATGAATCGAATCTTTTCCCTTCGAGGTTTCGTTATTGTCGGATTGAATATTTCAGATTTGAGAACACTTGATGTATGTCTTGCATATGAATACCCGTGGTGGAAATGGGGTATTATATTGATTCACTTGATATATGTTTTGGCACTCAACTCGCGGATTCTCACGGTGACATTGGGGTAATCTATGCATAGGGGGTGATGCACGTTTTCATTATCTTTTCTCCGATAGAAACTTTGGGGTGCTCCTTGAAGTTCTTTGTGTGGATTGAATATTATGATTATGAAGTTGTTTGATGCATATCGTATAATCAACTCACGGATACTTGTGGTGACATTGGAGTATCTAGGTGACATTAGAGTTGGTTGATGTGTATCATATGGTGTTATTTTAGTACGAACTCTAGGGTTGTTTGTGACACTTATAGGAATGGCTCAATAGATCGACCGGAAGGATAACTTTGAGGTGGTTTCGTACCCTACAAACAATTTCTATCTTATGTTCTCCGCTAATAGGAACTTTCGAGTGATTCTTTATCGCACGTTGAGGGATTGTTATATGATCCAATTATGTTAGCATTGTTGAGAGATTGCACTAGTGAAAGTATGAACCCTAGGCCTTGTTTTCAAGCATTGCAATACCGTTTGTGCTCACTTTTGTTACTTGCTACCTTGCTGCTTTTTTATTTTCATATTACAAAAACCTATATCTACTATCCATACTACACTTGAATCACCATCTCTTCGCCGAACTAGTGCACCTATACAATTTACCATTGTATTTGGTGTGTTGGGGACACAAGAGATTTCTTGTATTTGGTTGCAAGATTGTTTGAGAGATACCATCTTCATCCTATGCCTCCCACGGATTGATAAACCTTAGGTCATCCACTTGAGGGAAAATTGCTACTGTCCTACAAAACTCTGCGCTTGGATGCCCAACACGAGTCTACAAGAATAAGTTGTGTAGTAGACATCAAGCTCTTTTCCTGCGCCGTTGCCGGGAAGGTGAGTGCTTGAAGGTATATCTTTAGATCTTGCAATCGAATCTTTTAGTTTCTTGTTTTATCACTAGTTTGGTTTTGTAAAAGAAAACTACAAAAAAATGGAATTGAGGTTGCCTCATATTATTCATCTTTATAATGTGTTTCTTGAAAATGATGGATCGGAAAATTGTGCTCAATTGATAGAAGAGGAATTCAATAAAATGTTTGGCATAAAATCTTTGAATGATGAGCATGATTGCAATGTTGCTAGTATGAATTCTTTGAATATCCATGATGCCAATGATATGCAAAGCCATAAGCTTGGGGATGCTATGTTTGATGAAGATGATATTTTTAGTCCCCCAAGTTTTGATGAGAATATTTATTATGATGATGGCATGCCTCCTATTTATGATGATTATAATGATAAAAGTGGATTTGGTGAGGTCATGACTTTATTTAGTGATGAATCCACTATTTTGGAAGAGGTCCCAATTGATTGTGACAACAAAGTTGCTATCTATGATGATTATGGTGATGACATGTATGCTATAAATAATAATGATAACTATGAAACTTGTCATCATGATTTTAATTTTCAATTGGATTATGCCAATCAAGTATCTCATGATAGTTATTTTGTTGAGTTTGCTCCCACTATTATGAATGAGAAGAAAATTGCTTATGTGGAGAGTAGTAAAATTTCTATGCTTGTGGATCATGAAAAGAATGCTTTATGTGATAGCTATATTGTTGAATTCATTCATGATTGCTACTGAAAATTATTATGAGAGAGGATCATATGCTTGTAGGTGTTGCAATAATATCAAGTTTCCTCTCTATGTGTTGAAAGTTTTGAAGTTATGCTTGTTTTGCCTTCCTATGCTAGTTGATTCTTGCTCCCATAAACTATTTGCTGACAAAATCCCTATGCATAGGAAGTGAGTTAGGCTTAAATGTGCTAGTCATATGCTTCATGACAATCTCTTTGTGTTTCAATTATTTACTTTTATGTGAGCATCATTGAAATCATCATGCCTAGCTAAAAGGCATTAAAGAAAAGTGCTTGTTGGGAGACAACCCAACACTTACACCTACTGTTTTTGTGTGTTCACATGATTAATATACTGAATTAATCATGTTTTATATGTTTTCTTTCAATAATGTGCCAAGTAAAGCCTTTGGGATAGTGTAGATACTTGTTGATTTGATTCTGTGCAAAAGCAGAAACTTTTGCATCCAGTGCTGGAATTTCTATTCTGTACTGGAGCGTGAAAAAATTCTGAAATTTTTCCACAGTATTGGGTTACAAATTTTTTACGTTTTATTAATTTTTTAGAATTTTTGGAGGTACAGAAGTATGGTTTTTAAATCGCTCAATACATGCTGTTCTGTTTTTGACAGATTCTGTTTTCGATGCATAGTTTGCTTGTTTTAGTGTTTCCATAGCTTATATTGAGCAATATAAATTGTGGAAATGATATACTACAGTAGGCATTATGTGAGAACAATTATGAATCTTGTCTTGACAGTACCTAAGTGGATAATTTATTTTTATCATACTAACCTATCTCACAAGTTCCGTTAAGTTTTGTGTGATTGAAGTTTTCAAGTTTTTGGTAAGATATCGATATGAGGAGAATAAGGAGCAGCAAGACCCTAAGCTTGGGGATGCCCAAGGCACCCCAAGTTAATATTCAAGGAAGACCCAATCAACTAAGCTTGGGGATGCCCGGAAGGCATCCCCTCTTTCGTCTTCAACACTATCGGTAACCTCACTCGGAGCTATATTTTTATTCGTCACATAATATGAGTTTTGCTTGGAGCGCCATTTTCTTCTATTGATATTTGATTTGTGTTATCAATAATCATATTTTGTATCTTTTAGTTCAATAAAATGCCAATTATAGCCTTTACCATGCTCAGTTTGCAAGTTTATGTGTTGCTGTTTGAAAACAGAAAGTTATCTGTTATGTCCAGAATATTCCTGAATAGTCAGAACATAATAAAAATCTGAAATTTTTACACAGTAAGCATGCATGAGTTCTCTGTCACGTGGAAATTTTCAGAATTTTTGGAATTAGGGAAGTATGAATTCTTATTCACCCTTTACAGACTGTTCTGTTTTTGGCAGATTGTTGTTATAGTTGCATTGTTTGCATATGTTTGCTTGTTTAATGATTCTATTTGAGGATAGGAGTATTAAATATGCAGGGGCATTTAGTATGCAATGTTTAATTATAATTTTTGTGATTTGCTACAGTAGAAAATGTTGAGATTTTGAGTTGATATATACTAACTTATCTCACGAGTTCTTATTAAGTTTTGTGTGGATGAAGTTTTAAGATTTAGGGAAACCGTGATATGAGAGGAATTAAGGAGACACAAAAGCTCAAGCTTGGGGATGCCCAAGGCATCCCAATATAATATTTCAAGAAGTCTCAAGCATCTAAGCTTGGGGATGCCCTGGTAGGCATCCCACCTTTCTTCATCAACAATTATCGGTTAGTCTTGGTTGAGCCTAAGTTTTTGCTTCTTCACATGAGTTGTGCTATTCTTGGAGTGTCCTTTTATTTTAATTTTGTTTGTTGTTTGAATAAAATACTTAAGATCTGATATTTTTAAATGAGAGGGAGTCCTCACATAGCTACTTAATTGTTTGACTACTCATTTGATCTCCACTTATATCTTTTTGGAGTGGTTTGTCATTTACTCTTGTGCTTCACTTATATCCTATGAGTAAATTGTGAAAGAATTGAACATCATAAAGTTGAAATAATATGAGCTTCATATGCTTGTATCATGCCTAGTAGTAGTTTCACATTGGGTTTAGAAAGTGAAATCTATTGAAGCTTGACAATCACAATATTGGTCATACAAGCAATTCATGAATGATTAGTATAAGAAAGAGAACTTTCACATATAAATATATTATCTTGGATATCTTTTATGATTGTGAATACCCATTAATTATTTTCAAAATTGAGCAAATTAGTTGAAGTTGGACAAGGAAGACAACGTAATGAGTTATGTTTGGGTATATTTTCATAGAAGTTATATTGTTATGGATCCTCCAACATGTGGTGCTTGCTTAGGATCTTTTGCTAGCCAAAAATTCGTACTAAGTAGAGATACTACTTGTGCATCCAAAAACCCTTAAACCCAGTTTCTTGCCATGAGTGTCCACCATACCTACCTATGGATTGAATAAGATCCTTCAAGTAAGTTGTCATCAGTGCAAAAAAAATAAAAATTGCTCCTAAAATATGTATGATCTTTTATCACAAGGGAAAATAAGCGTTGTACAAACTTGTGATGGTAAAGAAATAAAAGCAACGGACTGCATAATAAAGGTTGCTATCACAAGGGGCAATATAACGTGACGTTCCTTTGCATTAAGAGCTTGTGCATCCAAAAATAAAAAGCGCATGACAACGTCTGCTTCCCTCTGCGAAGGGCCTATCTTTTACTTTTATGTATTTACTTTTATTTACTTTTATGCAAGAGTCAATAGTATTACTTCTCATTTCAACCTCAATTATTCTCTAGTTGGTAAGCATCATGTGGTGGGGAAAGATCCAGGCACATATGGCCAGTCAAATATATTTGATCATGAATTATTATTGTTGACAATTATCTCTATGATAAATAAGTTGGGAGGCGAAACACTAAGCCCCTATCTTTCTCTGTGTTCGATGGATGCCATTTGTTCTAAAAATATGCTTTGAGTACTAGCAATCATAGAAGACTATATGATAATTGAGTATGTGGAGCTCTTACTTAGACTTTGTTGAAATTAAGTTGAATTGCAATTGTTTGGTGACTAAGAACATTGCCTGTTAAGTTTCAAGAGATTGCATTGTTTGAACCATAACATGTGAATTGATTGCTACTTTATCATGATGAGTTTTATGAGAAAAAGTTGTTGTTATGATGCTAGAAAAAGTGATTGAAATAATCATTGATTAAACTTATGCACTATGCTAGCATTCACACTTCATAAATTATTTTTTTTATCATTTACCTACTCGAGGACGCGCAGGAATTAAGCTTGGGGATGCTGATACGTCTCCAACGTATCTATAATTTATGAAGTATTCATGCCATGTTTATTATAGTTTTGTATGATTTTGGTGCACTTTTATATGACTTTTATATGATTTTTATGGACTAACATATTGACCTAGTGCCCAGTGCCAGTTGCTGTTTTCTGCTTGTTTTTGGTTCTCCAGAAAATCCATATCAAACGAAGTCCAAATGTAGTGAAATTTTTTGACGATTTTTTCTGGAAGGAAACAGACACAGGAAGCTTCGGAGGAGCAGCAGAAGAGCCACAGGGGCCCCACGAGCCACCTGGGCGCGCCTGCCCCCCCCCCCAGGCGCGCCTTGGTGCCTCGTGGGCCCCCTGTGGCCCCTCTTCGCGTGATTCCAATGCTGAAAAATCATAGATATTCAGAAACCGCCAAAAGTTAACCTCGATGAGTTTTTACGCCGCCGCAAGCCTCTGTACCTCCACGATCTAATCTACAACCCTTTTCCGGCACACTGCCGGAGGGGGGAATCATCACCGGAGGCCATCTTCATCATCCCGGCGGTCTCCATGACGAGGAGGGAGTAGTTCACCCTCGGGGCTGAGGGTATGTACTAGTAGCTATGTGTTTGATCTCTCTCTCGCGTTCTTGATTTGGCACGATCTCGATGTACCGCGAGCTTTGTTAATAAAGTTGGATCATATGGTGTTTCTTCCCTCTCTATCCTTGTTGTGATGAATCGAATCTTTTCCCTTTGAGATTTCATTATTGTCGGATTGAATATTTCAGATTTGAGAACACTTGATGTATGTCTTGCATATGAATACCCGTGGTGACAATGGGGTATTATATTGATTCACTTGATATATGTTTTGGCACTCAACTCACGGATTCCCGCGGTGACATTGGGGTAATCTATGCATAGGGGTTGATGCACGTTTTCATTATCTTTTCTCCGATAGAAACTTTGGGGTGCTCCTTGAAGTTCTTTGTGTGGATTGAATATTATGATTATGAAGTTGTTTGATGCATATCGTATAATCAACTCACGGATACTTGTGGTGACATTGGAGTATCTAGGTGACATTAGAGTTGGTTGATGTGTATCATATGGTGTTATTTTAGTACGAACTCTAGGGCTGTTTGTGACACTTATAGGAATGGCTCAATAGATCGATCGGAAAGGATAACTTTGAGGTGGTTTCGTACCCTACAAAAAATTTCTATCTTATGTTCTCCGCTAATAGGAACTTTCGAGTGATTCTTTATCGCACGTTGAGGGATTGTTATATGATCCAATTATGTTAGCATTGTTGAGAGATTGCACTAGTGAAAGTATGAACCCTAGGCCTTGTTTTCAAGCATTGCAATACCGTTTGTGCTCAGTTTTGTTACTTGCTACCTTGCTGTTTTTTTATTTTTATATTACAAAAACATATATCTACTATCCATACTACACTTGAATCACCATCTCTTCGCCGAACTAGTGCACCTATACAATTTACCATTGTATTTGGTGTGTTGGGGACACAAGAGATTTCTTGTCTTTGGTTGCAGGATTGTTTGAGAGATACCATCTTCATCCTACGCCTCCCACAGATTGATAAACCTTAGGTCATCCACTTGAGGGAAAATTGCTACTGTGCTACAAAACTCTGCGCTTGGAGGCCCAACACGAGTCTACAAGAATAAGTTGTGTGGTAGACATCAGTATGCTGGTTGACAGATCAACGAAGTGCTTCAGTGTCTTTGGGTTCCACCATAGTTAAAGAAAGATGGATGTTTCGCAAACTAAAGGGCAATGCAGATATGATCTGCACGGGGTTCTTGCGTATGACGAAGTTCAGTATGGGGCTCGAGATTTTTTTTCTCGTGTTTCATACGCCCCGCAAAGTTAATCTAGTGACTTCAATAATCATACTTGATGATAAACGTTGGTTGCTGTGGTTTAAGTCAAAACCTTAGAAGCCAAGTATTTTGCATAAACCAATTAGAGGCGTCTAACTTGGTTTTGCAAGATGACATGTGATGTGGTATAGCAGTTCTCATATTAATTTGATTATGTATGAGATGACTATATGATGTAAATTAATTAACATGACCTGCGTGTCATGATTCGGCATGATGGCTGGAGCCATATGATTGTCACCTTAATGACCTGCGTGTCAACCTTATGTAATGCACTTATTTTATTAGCTATAGAGATAGCAATATTATATGGTGCATCGACAAGGTGGTGTCAATCTTCGCGAAGGTGCACACTGACGCAAATGCCGAAGACGAAGAAATAAAAGATTTCTCCGTCAGAAAGGGCTATACCATATCATGCTATTATGAATTGCCTGAGATATTTATCCCTTATGATGCACCCTTTTTTATTGCACGGTAGTCGCTTTTATGAGGGTGATCTCTCACTTAAAATATCAAAGTAGTTAGTGTTCACCCAAGTGTAGCACCGTCTGAAATTCGTATCTTTTCGGGGTGCGCCATGTCCACATGGGTACGAACGAATCGAGAGGAATGAGGTGGGTGACGGTCAGACCTCGCAGCAAGATCACTTGGTTGTCTTTGACGTTCAGGCAGGATAGTCCTGAGCTCGGAACACGCCCATCGAAAGATGAACAAGAGTCACATAGAGATGTGATCGGCAAGTTTGCCTACCGATTGAAATTCTCGTCATCAGTGATGTCCACATCAATGGCGTTGAATTGAAATGTGGGTCTTGAATCGCTTATAATCAATTATGAGAGATATTGATTTGAGTGGGAGCGCACTTTGGAATTAATTCTTTTAGGTCTTAGTGCAATTAATTATGAACTTAGTCTAAGTGTGATTTGCATAAAAGTTGTAGAATAATGGCTCACGTTTCCACCTTCCCTATTAAAATTGAATAAGCTATTATTTATCTGGTTAAAACTTTATGGTTGGTAACGTAATATGAGGATTTTCCTCAAGAGTGCCGAGAAGGACTCCGTCCTATCGCATGCTTTCAGTATTCTCCCGCTAATGCTATGGATGATTTGACTCTCGTCCATCGATCCAAAAGCTAGAATTCCGTTACGGTCAAGTGCAATATGTTTGCTTCCATGAGACCCGAACTTCAAAAGTTTGGGATAGTTATGCGATATTCATGGAACTGAAAAATTGGTTTCAGATACAAACAAAGGCTAAAAGATATGAGATATCCAAAGCAATGTTTGTTTGCAAATTATCAGTAAAGTATTTACTATGCATTAGACTGATAAGAGAGGGATCCAGAAGAATGCCTGTCATATGATGAAGGTGAATAAAAACAACAACTCAAAGAGAAAGGAAATGTCCGAAGGGTGTTAGTGAGACTTTCACGCCTAGGAAGTCCGGGGTTGACGCCACTCTTAAAGTTGGGTGCTTCTTCTGAGAGTAGGAGAAATATTGGAAGTAAAACTGTTAGAAAGTATAAAGGTAAAAGGAGGGAAGACTGGAATATCCAGTTCATGTATGAATGTCATACGCATTATAGATGTATGGAAGGCTGGTCAAAGATATAATTCTTGGGAATTATGATTAAACATGTTAATCACTGATTCTTGGGTATTCTGAATAAAAATCGATCACAGAAATACCCGCTAGATTGCATTCTGTTGCGACTCGATGCAAGAACTACTACGGCCTAAAAGACTTGCCAGTAAAGAGGTTAAGATACGCGCTGGGAACATAGTAAAAGTTACTATACCTTCCATCGGTGTATTACCTCTGTATTTATTTTCATAACTCATTTTAGAGTTTTATACACTCTAGCCCATTGCATAATGTTTGTTGCAAGAAGGTTGTTCATAGTAGAACAATTGTTGTTCGGTGTTATGAATAACATAAGGGCCATGCTTCCATCATGGATGGAATGTATGTTATGAATATTGATAATAATATAATACATCTGTGACACTGACGCTAAATGTCACAAGTCTAAAAGAATACCACATATGTGTGGCACTGCATTTGGTCACATTGGAGAAACCCGCATGGAGAAATTCCATAATGATGGATTTTGAAGTCATTTGATTATGAATCATCTGACACTTGCAACTTTCGTCTGAAAAGTGAAGTGAGTGAAATACCGTTCATAGGCCATAAGGAACGAGCAACGAACTTATTGGTGATCATACATAATGATGTGTGTAGTCCAATAAAGGTTATTGCTAGTAGTGGATTTGTCTATCTTCTGAAATGACTCAAGAAGATATATGGATATTTACTTGATGAGACATAAGTCTGGATCTTTTGAAATCATTCAAAAGGTTTTCAAAATGAAGTAGAAATTATTGTAATAACAAAAATTATGTTTCTGCAAACTAGATTGCAGAAAGGAATATTTGAGTTACAAGTTTAGCGAATGTTTGATGAGTCATGAAAAGAGTTTCATCACTTACACCTCCCAGAACACCAATGTGAGTGGAATGTCCGTGAAGATGTAATCAAACCATTTATGAAATGGTAAGATCAAAGATGACATAAATCAATTTGCCATTATCCCTTTTAAAGTAACGCTTTAGAGACTACGGCTTTTACACTGAAAAGAGCGCCATCAGATCTGTTGAAATGACGCCATGGTATGGTACACCCAACCTTGTTATATCTTTTCTTAACATTTGGAATATGGGGCTTGTGTAAAATGTTTACAAACCTATTCCAAATCAGACAAGTGCTACTTTGTAGGTTATCCCAAGTTATTGGGTATTCCTCCATCACTATACCGAGGCAAAAATGTTTGTCACAAAGAGCGGTATGATTTTAAAGAAAATGGTTCTTGCAAAAAGGTGAGTCGGAGGACAGTGCAACTCGACGAGATAACAGTATCTTCATCATCAGGTCAAGGGAAAGAAACCTTGGAAGTAATTCCAGAGTTTCCTACTGCGACTGATACGGAAGCCTCTACATGAGATGTATGGACTTCGGTCGAACTGGCAGCTGAACCACGTAGGCAAAACTCATGCAAACCTCTCAGGTGCGCAAACGAGATATTGTTGTTAGACAACAGTATACCTACGATAATCAAGGAAGTGAAGATCGGCCCTGACTCCGGAATTGGCTAAATGCCAATATAATCCGAGATAGTATCCATATAAATAATTCAAGATCATATCTTGATGAACCCTTCGGAAGACTTAGAATCTAACGAATATTAATGGAACTATAAACTGATACGGATAAAAATGTTTTATCCATAAATCTCGACTTGTTGCTTATAACAAATTCAAGGAATTAACTAAGGCGAGATTGTCTCTTCGTAGCGATGCTTAAAGTCGGTTCGGGTTAAACTAGCAATTAATACATATTTTAATCATGAGATATGATACATGGATGCCAAAAGGATTTCCATAAGATGGAAATACAACCTAGGACTTGCATGTGATACAGTCCAAGGTATTTTGTCAATCCAGAGGATGCTAGTGAGTATGCAAACTTCAGAGTTCCAGCGATGGACATAAGAGAGCAAAATGGAGTTGGAATCTTCGTTTTTGATGAAATAGTCAAAAGAGTTTGATTTCATCAATGGATAACAAAGATGCTTGTGGTTAAAAGAAAGTAAGTGGGAGCATAATAATATTTCTAAAACTTTGTGTGCTTGACACATTGTTGATTGGAAATAATATAAATTTCTTGACATGAATTAGGAGTTCATTGAAAAATAGTTTTTCGATGAAGTGCTTGGGCTAGGTAGCCTCGATATTAGGCGTAATTATCTATGGAGATAAAATTGCCTAATAGGCTAAGCCAAGAATACATATTGACAAGATGCTAAAATGGTTTAGCATGAGAACACCAAGAAGTGTTTCTTGCCGAAGTCACATGGAAAGAGTTTTGCAAGACTCGGTGTCCTAAAACACTGATGAACAAAATACATGATGGAGATTCCACACACTTTTGTGTTTGGATTAATCATGTATTCCATGGTATGTAAAACAACCAGATATGTCCGGTACTCCCAAGCAGTTGCGAGTATAGATACCGAAGTGATCAAAGTACTGATCATAGGACAACAGTGAAAAATGTCGTCGAGTACTAAAGTAGCACTGATGACATGTTTTCTTGCAAGCAGAGATTATGAAGTGCTCGTTGTAAGTAGTTACATCGATACAGTCTTCATCAATGCTCCAAGCAATTTTTCGATTTATGTTAAGGGTTTTGTGTAACACACAATATGGTGGCACGGTAAGTTGGAATTGTTCTAATCAAATTACTGTGGCGAATTCTATAACAGAGGCTAAGTATGTTGCCACTTTAGAAGCGACAAAAAGGATGTTGAATCATATAGTTCATTCATGAACTTAGTATGATTTCAAGAAGACTTTGGTCAATGGAACACTATTGTAGATAGTTGCTCCATAGCTCAGTCTGAGGAATCAAGGTTCGACCAGTGATTCACATATATACAAAGCTAAGTCCACACAAAATATGAATTTTGTGAAAGCGTGAATGCGAGGACATGCAAAGATACACACGGGCCTGAAGTTGTCAGATCCGTTGGAAAAAGACTATACCACAAGGGAAGCATATTTTATACCGGTATGCCATGGGTGTAAAGTGCATTAGCATTGACTAGATTATTGACTCTAGTGCAAGTGGGGGTTTGTAGGAGATATGCCCTAGAGGCAATAATAAATGTTATGATTTATCTCCATGTTCCTAATTATGTTTATATTCCGTGCTATAACTGCTATGGTTCCCGAGCCCGTATATCCATAAAGGCTCTGAGGAAAACCCATATGCACGTGTGGAATAATAAACGGTAAAAAGTATTCCTAGTCAAGCCTCTAAGACTGGATCAAGTGTTGCATGATGATCACGTTTTCCTGATCATGGGCATGTCTATGCCAACAACTTTTGAGGACACAATGTTAGAAGAAAACTTGTGTTGAATCGATCCAATTTGATGTTATGCTATGAGATACATTCGTCACAAGTTAATGGTTAATAACACAGAGAAAGTTAACGTTTGCATAATTACTTAGACCATGAGAGTATCGAGTTTCTTCATGCTTGCTTCATGAACTTTGGGGTTTGTTAAACATCATCCGTTACACGGTGGCTATTACGGCGGCTTACGGGTTCATGGAAAAGTATGAGAAGTAACTTGATAGCTCAAGATTGGGATTTGCTCCTCCGACGATGGAGAGATATTCTTAGGGCCCTCTCGGTGTTACGGTATCCACCATCGTCTGGCCAGACACAATGTGATTTGATCACTGGGATGCCGGAACACGGAAACGAGCAAAGAGAACAAAACCGGTAACGAGGTAACTGGCATAGTGGACAAGTTGTTGATCCACGGGGATGCCGATAAGTCTCACCTCGGGTGTTTGTAACATATCGCGAAGCAAAAGGAATAGTACACGGCAACTAACAGGTTCACTCGAATATTCATTCGTGTGGGTATAGGGATCAATATGGGTTTCCACTGTTCCGCTATTGATCATTGATCGGAAAGTGTTCCGGTCATGTCTATACTTCACCGAACCTACAGGGTCACACGCTTAAGGGTCATCTATCTACTGAATACTAGACAGGGAGTCTGAGAGAAAGACAACGGAAAAGTTCCGGGAGAGAACACGGGAAAAGTTTCCGTAAAACCAAAAAGTTGTTTCGGAGTAAACCATTGATCCAAAAAGGTTTTGGCACACGCCTGGGACTTTTGGAGGGTGCCAGAATTGTTCTGGAAACTTCTGGAATTTTTTCAGAGAAAAAAACCGGAAATGTTTCCAGAGCTGCCGGAACCGCTTTGGTTGCTTTTCGCTGATGAAAATCATTAATCCGGAATTGTTTCGGAACGCATCCAAAATTATTTTAGGGGATACTAAAAATGTTCTAGGCCCACAGAAATATTTTCGGATTTAACGGTCGCGGAAAAATGTTTTCATGAATAGTAAAAAAACACTTTTGGGTTGCTTATTGGAGAAGCCACCTTGAGGGCATTTTGGTAATTTCATAATGGATGAAAATATCTGAGGGAATTTTGGTAATTTCATCTCATGAATAGTGTCATGAATAGTTGATGAAAATATCTGAGGGCATTTTGGTAATTTCATCTCATGAATAGTGTCATGAATAATTGATGAAAATATCTGAGGGCATTTTGGTATTTCCAAGTGTCCTCTACCCCTTGGGCTTGGCCTATAAATAGAGGTGGAGAGGTGCTCTCCATTCTCACTCAAATATCTCATACAAATGCCATGCATGATCTGGCTTTCTCTCTCCCTCCCACGAAATAGTTTCGTAGAGCCGAAAGGCTGTCTGGGTTCCAGTGGGAACTAGTTCTGGACGGCGAATCCCTGCCGGATAGCTGACACCGTATATGGGCAACCCCGTAGAGAGGTGATACGTCTCCAACGTATCTATAATTTATGAAGTATTCATGCCATGTTTATTATAGTTTTATATGATTTTGGTGCACTTTTATATGGCTTTTATATGATTTTTATGGACTAACATATTGACCTAGGGACCAGTGCCAGTTGCTATTTTCTGCTTGTTTTTGGTTTTCCAGAAAATCCATATCAAATGAAGTCCAAATGCAGCGAAACTTTTTGACGATATTTTTCTGGAAGGAAACAGACCCAGGAAGCTTCGGGGGAGCAGCCGAAGACCCACAGGGGCCCCACAAGCCACCAGGGCGCGCCACCCCCACAGGCGCACCCTGGTGCCTCGTGGGCCCCCTGTGGCACCTCTTTGCGTGATTCCAACGCTGAAAAGTCATATATATCCAGAAACCCCCGAAAGTTAACCTAGATGAGTTTTTTACGCCGCCGCAAGCCTCTGTACCTCCACGATCTCATCTACAACCCTTTTCCGGCACCCTGCCGGAGGGGGGGAATCATCACCGGAGGCCATCTTCATCATCCCGGCGGTCTCCATGACGAGGAGGGAGTAGTTCACCCTCGGGGCTGAGGGTATGTACTAGTAGCTATGTGTTTGATCTCTCTCTCTCGTGTTCTTGATTTGGCACGATCTTGATGTACCGCGAGCTTTGTTAGTATAGTTGGATCGTATGGTGTTTCTCGCTCTCTATCTTGTTGTGATGAATTGAGTTTTTACCTTTGAGGTTTCACTATTATCGGATTGAATATTTTTATGGATTTGAGAACACTTGATGTATGTCTTGCATATGAATACCCGTGGTGACAATGGGGTATTATATTGATTCACTTGATATATGTTTTGGCACTCAACTCGCGGATTCCCGAGGTGACATTGAGGTAATCTATGCATAGGGGTTGATGCACGTTTTCGTCCTACTTTCTCCGGTAGAAATCTTGGCGCACTCTTTGAAGTTCTTTGTGTTGGATTGAATATTATGAATCTGAAGTTGTTTGATGCATATCGTATAATCAACTCATGGATACTTGTGGTGACATTGGAGTATCTAGGTGACATTACAGTTGGTTGATGTGTATCATATGGTGTTATTTTAGTACGAACTCTAGGGCTGTTTGTGACACTTATAGGAATAGCTCAATAGATTGATCGGAAAGAATAACTTTGAGGTGGTTTCGTACCCTACAATAATTTCTATCTTATGTTCTCCGCTAATAGGAACTTTGTAGTGATTCTTTGTCGCACGTTGAGGGATTATTATATGATCCAATTATGTTAGCATTGTTGAGAGATTGCACTAGTGAAAGTATGAACCCTAGGCCTTGTTTCTAAGCATTGCAATACCATTTATGCTCACTTTTGTTACTTGCTACCTTGCTGTTTTTTATTATTCGCACTACAAAAACTTATATCTACTATCCATACTACACTTGTATCACCATCTCTTCTCCGAACTAGTGCACCTACACAATTTACCATTGTATTGGGTGTGTTCGGGACACAAGAGACTCTTTGTTATTTGGTTGGTGGGTTGTTTGAGAGAGACCATCTTCATACTACGCCTCCCACGGATTGATAAACTTTAGGTCATCCACTTGAGGGAAAATTGCTATTGTCCTACAAAACTCTGTGCTGGGAGGCCCAACACGAGTCTACAAGAATAAGTTGTGTAGTAGACATCAAGAGGTCGTAGGTTCGATCTTTTGCCCGAGGGGCTGTTCGAGGCTCCTCCCGAAGGGCTGTCCGAGGATCCGTCTGGTGGGACTATCCGAGGGACCGTCCAGAGGCCTCCCGAAGGGCTGTCCAAGGATCCGTTCGGTGGGACTATACGAGGGACTGTCCTGAGGCCTCCCGAAGGGCTGTCCGGAGATCCGTCCGGTGAGCTGACGAGGGAGTACATCCTCGCGGTTGGGATTTTGTAAAATCCTAGCTGCGGGGATCTGCACCAACGATCTTCACCAACTCTACTTCCGCTGTGCTACGAGTTGGTAACGATCAGATCAAAAACCTTGTATGCATCTTCATAGTGGTCCTGGGCTGGTGCGTAGGTCGGAAATTTTTTGTTTTCTGCAGCGTTACCCTACACTTATAAGGCCCGAAGAAGCGGAAGGAGAGTTTGTGACAGGCGCGTGCAGCCACCGATGTCTGCACATACGGCTGCAACTTCAGGTAAACATGGTCGCCCACTTCAAAGGTTCTGACTAACCTTTTCTTATCAGCCTGGTGCTTCATGCACTGCCGGGCGCGATGGAGATGTTGCTGCAGCAATTCCTGCACCACTGCTCGCTCGTCGAGCCAAGAACGCAGAGCCGGAACAGAGCAACTGTTGGTGGCGGTGATCCCCCACTGGCACGGCTCGTGGCCATACATAGCCTGGAAAGGTGGCATGCTGATAGATGAATGGTACGAAGAGTTATACCAAAATTGGGCAAGAGGGATCCAGAAGCTCCAGCGGCGAGGACAGGCGTGTGTGAAGCAACGAAGAAAAGTTTCTAGGCATTGGTTCACATGCTCCGTCTGGCCGTCCATCTGCGAATGATTGGTGGAGCTCATGCGGAGTCCGCTGCCCGCGTACTTGAACAGCTCCTGCCAGAAGTGGCTGGTAAAAACCGGATCGCGGTCGGAGACGATCGGGCCTGGGAATCCATGAAGTCGATAGACCTGGTTCATGTACAGGAGTGCAACCTTCGAGGCTGTGTATGGGTACGCCAGGGGCAGAAAGTGAGCAAACTTTGTCAATTTATCCATAATTA
Source organism: Elymus sibiricus (assembly GCA_039707655.1). Classification (NCBI taxonomy): domain Eukaryota; kingdom Viridiplantae; phylum Streptophyta; class Magnoliopsida; order Poales; family Poaceae; genus Elymus; species Elymus sibiricus. Next base: position 109,239,771 of record CM077668.1, on the reverse strand, counting down.
CTAAGATGCAATTGACTCCTCAGACGGGGGCAGACCGTCGATGAAATCCATAGTGATCATATCCCATGACTCTTTTGGAATGGGAAGAGGCTCGAGCAACCCTGGATAAGCAGCCCGATCAGGTTTGTCCTGCTGGCAGGTGAGGCAACACTTGACATACCGTTGCATATGAGTCTTCATCTTAGGCCAAGCAAACAACCGGCGTACCCAACACCATGTAACTGGAAATTCGGAATGGCCGCCGATGGGTGTGTCGTGGAAGGCAGCAATCACCTGTTGTTGCATTGCTGTGGAGCCCCCGAGCCAAATTCTCCCCCTGAATCGCAAAATGCCTTGTTCCAAGATAAAACGGCCCTTGGAATCAGCCCGGATGGCTAACTGCTCCAGTAGCTTTTGTGCATGGGGATTAGCATTGTAACTGTTAATCACATCTTCCATCCAACTGGGTTTGCAAGTAGAGAGAGAGTCTGGAGTTGGTCAGAGTGGGTGGCTCGCGATAGTGCATCTGCTGCGCCATTCTCTGCGCCGTTTCTGTACTTGATGGTATAACGGAGGCCCAACAGTTTAGTAAACGCCTTCTGCTGCCACGGGGTAGTGAGTCATTGTTCCTCGAGGTGTATGACGCTCTTCTGGTCGGTTTGGATCACAAACTCACTGTGTTGTAGGTAGGGTCGCCACTGGTCAATAGCTACCGCGACTGTGAGGTACTACTTCTCATAAGCAGATAAACCTCTGAACTTGGGACAAAGGGCCTTGCTCATGTAGGCTATTGGGTGCCCCTGCTGCTGTAAAATGGCCCCGACGCCGGCGTCACATGCATCTGTTTCAACCACAAACGGCCTGGAGAAGTCTGGTAGGGCCAGCACACGCGTCGTGATGAGCCCTTGTTTCAGCAGTTGGAAAGAATCTTCTGTCGTCTGTGTCCATACGAATGGGGCCCCTTTCTTGAGCAGATTGAACAATGGCCGAGCCACAATTCCAAAGTGACGCACAAACCGGGGAGCCCGAGGAAACGACGCACCTCCTTAGCATCCGTTGGTGTAGGCCATTGGGCTACGGCCTGAATCTTGCTAGGCTCCGTGGCGACGCCGTCCGCGCTGATAACATGCCCCAAATAAGACAGTCTCTTCTGGCAAAAGCAGCATTTTGAAGCCTCGATCTTCCATTGATCTCTCTGCAGCAGTTGGAATACTTGTGCAAGGTGCACTGTGTGATCTTCCAGAGTACGGCTAAAGACGAGGATGTCATCGAAGAACAAGAGGACACACTTGTGCAGGAGATGGTGGAGGGTATCTGTCATCGCTCCGTTGAACGTGGCTGGTCCACCGGCCAAGCCAAACGATAGCACCAAGTACTCAAAACGCCCTGAGTGAGTCTGAAACGCTGTCTTATATTCATCCCCCTCCGCAATCCTGATTTGATGATATCCGGCTCGGAGGTTGAGCTTTGAAAACCAGACAGCTCCGTGAAGTTCATCAAGCAGCTCTTCAATCACTGGAACTGGAAATTTGGCGACAGACGTCATGGCATTCAGATGACGGTAATCTATGAATACACGCCTGGTGCCATCTTTCTTTTTCACAAGTATAACCGGAGACACGAACGGGCTTGTGCTTCGTCTGATGATCCCCTGCTTGAGCAGCTCGGCTACATGTTCCTCGATCTCGGTCTTGTGCTCCGGTTTGTGACGGTACAGACATATATTGACTGGTTGGGCTCCCGGAATCAGAGGTATATAGTGATCGCAGCTACGTTGGGGCGGCAGACCGGTCGGCTCACCAAAAACCTCGGAGTACTGCTCCACTACAGCTCGAACACATTCAGGTGTGACTTCCTGTTCCTCACCCGAACCCAGAGTGACTTGATACAGTTGCACCATAATATGCGAGACAGCGCCCTGGCGGCACAGACTGTTGAGCTGCATACTGTTAATAACTTCACACGAGCTATTGATGGATGACCTCGAAGATGGACTGTCCCTGCAGCATCTGAAATTGCTATGTGTTTCCCTTTCCAATCCACTGTCATTGGGCTATGCTCCTCGAGCCAATCCATCCTGAGTATTGCGTCATACATACCCAGAGAGAGAACCTTCAGGTCTGTAGTGAACTCGTGGCCTTGTGACGACCACTTGCACTTGGGAATGGATGCCACACACTGCAGCTCGCCGCCGCCGGCCACTTTGACACGGCCGGCGCGGGCCAGTGGAACGACCCCCGCCAATTGGGTGGCCAAGTTGGCGTTGACGAACGACATAGAGCTGCCAAAGTCCACCAACATGAGCATCTCGTGGCCTTGGAGCCACGCGTGGAGCTGAATACCTTGGGCGACTTGTCTCCTGTGAGCACGTGCTTGGAAATGGCCGTCGCGACTTCTGGTTGCGACAACTGCCACTCCTCAAAAATGGTGTCGATGCCAAAGATTTCCAAGAGCTCCTCCACCACATGGAGTTGCACCGTGGTAGGGCACGTGTCATCGTGGCCCCACCGCTCGCCGCACTTGAAGTAGAGCCCGCGAGCGCGATGATACTCGCGGAGCGCCTTGACCTTGGAGTTGTCGGCGTGCGCGCCTTCCACCCCACGGCGATCCACTGCAGGTGTCGGGTGGATGTAGGTGGTGGGCGAGGTGGGGAGGGGGGCAATGGCAGCGGCGTGCTTGGCCGCAGAAGAGCGTCCGTGTCGTGCGGCGTAGCCCACAGCTGGTGTGCCTGCTGCGCCGAGTCAACGATCTCCTCTTGCAAGAGAGCTAGTGAGCATGCCGTGTCCAGGTCGGGCGGTCGTTGGATCAGCACGACCGCTCAGATATCCGCCCGCAAGCCCTCGACAAAACGAGTCAGATAGAAGTAAGGATGGATGGAATCCGAATACGAAGCAAAATGATTAACAATTAATTCAAAGCGCTCAATGTAATCAGCAACAGAAGACGTTTGACGAAGAGTGTAAAACTGACGGATTAGAAGTTGATGTTTATCACGACCAAAACGGGTATAGAGTAAAGCAGCAAACGCTTCCCAATCGAACTCTGAGAGGCGATTTTGAAGGGATTGCAACCATATGGATGCCGCCCCTGAGAAATTGAATGCAGCCATCGGTACCCACAAAGAGGAGTGTATCCCAAACATGGAGAAATACTGTTCGCAGAGTGTTTTCAACAGCTTCGGGTTTTCCCCGGCGAACTGAGGAAAGGTAACCGAGGGGTGGGCTTGACCCAAACCGGCGAGCAATTGACTCGCGTGTGCAAAGGGGGAAAGGTGGGAGCGGGCGACTGGGAAGGGTACTGACCAGTGCCCGGGAGCGGCGCCGGCGGCGTTGCCATGGCCTTCTCCCGGTGTAGGAATGTGTCGCCGTGGTCACTTGACCCGTGTGGCTGCGGGATCGCCGTGGTTCCAGCGCCAGGGAGGACGCCGAGCGCTCCCAGGCTTGGAGTGGGCACGGAAGTCCCGTTGACTGCCACACCAGGCGCTGCCGCCGCAGGCAGACGCCCCTGTTGCAGATCCGCGACCGCGTCGGAGAGCTGGTTGACGCTGCGTTCCAGATCGGGCCGCCAGGCAGCCAGATCATCCAGCTTGGCGGTGTGCGCGTGCATCGCCGCCGTGTTGTTGGGCAGCTCCAAGCGGAATTCGTCCATAGAGCTGGTGATCTTCTCCATCTACTCCTTCATGGTCGGATCCATGGCCTCGATTTGCACTCAAGCTAGGCAGTGGATGTATGGAAAACAACATGCATGGTCGTCCATGCTTTTTTTTTTGTACGTTGCTCGGTCTTAACGAAGAATCTGACTGACAAATGGACCGCGCGCGCTGACCAGCCCAAGTCCACCCCCGCACTTTGCGTGCATTTCCACCGCCGTCCGTCTGTTGGACCGCGCTCGCCGTTCCCGAGGGGCGTTTGGTTGGAGCCGGCGAGACGTGACGGGCGATGACGCGGGGCGTTCTGAATCTCTGACGCCGCGCGATCCGCAGGATCCGAAATGGTGTCGAAAAGGGCAGAGGCGGTTGATGTCTGCGTACGCTCGCAGGATCGTAGTCGCAGCTCGCCGACCGACCACAATCGTTGTGGATGGATTGGCAGTAGTACGTGATGTCCAGCTCTCGCCTTGCTGTTCTCTGTACCTGTCCCCATCCTGAGGATATTGTATGATCATGCTCGTTCTCCGACGAGTCTCCAAGATCAACATGCGAAATGAACGTGACCAGCCGTTTTCTTCGTGTGACGAGCCGCTGGATCTCACAAGGTTCACAGCGCACCCTGTCCGTGCGTTCGGATAGCGGCAGGGGCTGGAAAAACTTGTAAACTATAGCAAAGCTAGCTGACGGACCAGCGTCGTTCGCCGTGTGTTCCCGCCGTCCACAGACGAGTGAGACCCCCGCGCGCGCGACGAGAGTGCCGCCGTGCCCTGACGACGACGTGCGACCTCCGCTCGCGCTACGAAACACTCCGACATTTTCTTCTCCTCGTCCTTGGGAGAAAGCGAAGACGACGACCCCTGTGGATGAAACGCGGGGGCTTCCACGGAACCGTACGTACAAGCTAGTGCCACAGTAGGCTCCTGTATACCCACAGCTACAGCCGTTTGGTCGTGGTCGTTGGCTGGCTCGCCTGGTCGATCGTGTGCTGCAGCAGCTGCGGCTGCACATATAATAGACCGATCAATGGACGGCCGTATCTTCTTGGCAGCAAATTATTTGAGGCTGACCGGGCGATCGACCGCTCCGTCGGGTCTGTTCGGACGGCGATTGACTCCACGGTCCTCACCGACCGCCCGCCGGTACTGTCACTCGAGTCGTTGCCTTGATCGACTCCTATACTGTTGCGCGATAGACAGTATAGTGACGCGTACTGTTGCAGATACTCTGTTTGTAGCATCTTGGGGTTAACCGCTACCAACGACGTGACTTGGCGGTACCAGAACGCACTTATTGTTCGGTTCTAACCGGGAACGGCCGATCAACTGAGCCATTGACATGACCCGTCCCGTGCTGGTCCGTCCGTATACGCACGATGGCACCATGCCTAACCTCCAAGAGCTACGTAGCTACTAAAATTGACTAGCAAACTAACACGAACGAACGAGCATACCCGTCGCGGAAGAAAAACGACTTTCAATACATACAGAGCTGTTGCCGACCACTAGGCTGCAGAGCGGTTGGCCACTGCACATGCATATGCCCCGGCCGATTAAACTAAATGGAACAGGTCGCATCCCGTGGAGCCGTCGGGGTCCTGCCGTCTTTTCATCGTAGAGTTGGATGGGATTATTTTCTATAGTTTGATGAAAGGGTCAACATTGTCAAATTTCTCTGTTCTAAGGCATGTCAGTTTTGTAGAAATTTGAACACCCACTCATTATTTTTAACTTATCCATGTAGGATAAGGATGACCTTTTTTTTTGTTCTGTTTGATGGACTTCCAACGACGCACTCGAAATAGCGCAACTCGACTGGAATTCCGATATATCTAGATGGCAATGCATATTTCCGGTTGGTATTCTAACAAGCATGGATGGGTAAATTTATATATTTTATTATCACAACATTCAAGGTACAAGCCTTTATTTTTAATATCACTATATTCAAAATAATATTGATTTATTCAGTTTGTAGGGATGTATCTGACTATTTTGTTTATGATGTTATGCTTTTGTGGAACGGTAAAAAAATGATTTTGCCATATGGAAGCGCCGCAACAGCAAAAGCAAGAGGGTAGTACCCCTTCGCTCTAGCCTCCCCGTCTAGCCCCCATCCCGGCGGAGCTTCTAGCGTCGTCGAAGGGCGCGTGGAGGTGTGTCTCCGGCGGATCTCTGGCCCGGTCGGCGTTTGTCTTCAGTGGATCCGCTTGGATCCGGTCTTCGTTCGTCTACGTATGTGTTTACAAGTTGGATCCTTCCGATCTACGCTTCTCTTCGTCGGTGGCGGTTGTTGTTCTGGTACGCTGGTGCGCTGGTCCTATGGGGCCTTAGCACGACGACTTTTCGATTGTCTACTACAACAATGTCTGCCCGGCTCCGATGAGAGAGGGGCGATGACGGTAGCGCGCCTTCGGCACGCTCTAGTGCTTGTAGTTGTCACTAGGTGGTCTATGGACCTGGATGTAATTTTTTACTTCTAGTGTTCTTTGTACTACCTTGACAGTTGATGAATAGATCGGAAGTTTCCTCGCAAAAAAAAAATGGAATGGTAAAAAATTGGTTCATCCGGTTTGCGCAGTGAGTATTCTCCGTTGCACATTTTTAGACCTTCCACTTTAAATATGCATGGTAACTACATATATTGCTTGTGCAGGATTCTTATGAGCTGAGGAAGATATTTATTATTCTTGCTCATGTATCGTGCGAATGAAGCTAAAGATAACTTTCCTGATATTGTGCGAGAATATCTTAAGCGCATCAAATAGATCTTAATTCGTAACAAATTATTAGTTGGGTCATCACTCTCTATGTGTACATTGTCAAATTACCTTTTTTTTATCAACTTACATTGCATTGTGAAGTTTAGTTTAATTATTACCCGATTGTTATTGTCTATCTTGTCTATACATGTTCATACATAACACCAACAAAATATTTCAAATGACCGTGGCAACGCACGGACATTCTACTAGTTTGTGTAACTTTTTTGTTTTTCCTTTGCAATTTTTGCGCCCATCTTTCTGCCAAAATTGCATTTGCTTTTACATTCAGCGAACAAGATTATTCGTTTGACGTTAATCAAGTGTCTACACAGAGAAAGAAAAACTTAGAAAATGGAAGGACAACAACGAAAAATTGGACATGTATCAAAAAGGAATATGCACGCAACCTAGGCTATAAAATGTGTAGCACGGTTGTATATTTTGAAATTCAAAGGGTGAATTCAAGTTTTTGCCCCCTAGTTGTGCATTTGTGATAGCAGTTGACCCACTTGGCGAGAATTTATCGAGCTTACCGCACTTAGAAGGAAACTCACGTAGCATACACATTACGAAAGAAAAAAGAATTTCATACAATGCATGTTGCCTGCCACTAAGCCACACAGTAGTTGGCCTCTTCATGTGCATATGTGCCCCGGAAAATTAAACTACTCCCTCCGATCTGAATTAATTGACGCAACCTTCATTTATTGCAAAATGGACATTGTATAGAGATTGCGTCAATTACTCCGGGTCGGAGGGAGTACATGAAACGATCTCATGACATCATGTCGTCCGACCCTCTTTGTAGATTTTCACAAATTTGCCTCTTTAGAATTTATTTTGATGAAAAGGGGCGTTGTTATTATTTCATGCTCTATGACATGGTAAATTCATAGAAATTTCATCGTCAACTCAATATTTACTTAACTCATCTGTTACAATCGACATGTCTTTTTCTATGCTCTATGTGAACAACTATTGTGTATTGTTTTGCGATTTGCAATCTTTATTTCATTTTTATGTGTCCTTTTGTGCAAATTACATGTTTGGTGTCAATTTGGGGCCGGATAAGATTAGCCATATGGTGTTAACTAATGGGATAAGATTAGCTATTTGATGTTAACAGATATATGTACAAATAAAAAAAATATAAAACAACGAATTTTTGGACTTGTACAAAAAAGAATTCCATGCAAGTATAGGCTCAAAGTTGCATGGGCTTGGCACAGTGTGGATTATGTTGAAAACAAAGATAAAATATTGTACGGTTTTGCTGAAACTCAGCTAGCTGAGAAATAAATTGGTCTCATTCACTTTTTTGGCCGTCCGATCTAGAGGCTGGAGATTCGTGTCGGCTGTTTGTTTTTTTTACAAATTCGAGCTGAGAAACGACGCGGGCGCAGTATTTGCTTCGTTTGATGTCCCTCCTTATCTACACTGATGTCCCCAGTCGCATGCACCAACACACTAGCAGCTATCACTCATGTTTTTTGTTGTTGTCTGCATGGGTCTTTTGACATCACGTCCTAGCCAGGGGTGCATGTTAATAGGGAAAGCGCCTCCGCCATTCTCCCTTGCTTATTTTTTCTATATGTCACTTTTTCTGTGGTTATTATCATTTGATTTCTTTTTCATTTATTTTGTATTTATTATTATTTTACTTTACGTTATATTTTCTCTTTTATTTTTATTCTTATATATGTAAACACTTCGTTAGCCGTCGGATTAAGTACGTTGTGATTTGTGCATTCCAACCCATGAATTTGTCAGGTGGACGTTCACGATTGGTCCGTCACGACATGTTTTTATCTTTTTCTCATGCTTGTCATCTGCTCGCATTCTTTTTATCCTTATCAAATGCCGAACCCCATGGCCCGTCGATATTTCTTTTTAGTGGCATGTTGGTGAGGCGGACAAACAAATCTTTTTGCTATTTTTATTGTTTTGTATGAGGAATAAAAATGTTTATTTTTATATTTTTATCACGTAAATACTTACCTAGTGTGTCAGTTGCATGTCTACCATTAGACATGCAATTGCAAGCGTTGTAATCCAACTGCAACTGCACGGGGGCAAAACGGACGCAGCTCAGATTGGGTAGGTAGTTGTGGGTCAGTTGCATGTCTACCAGTAGACATGCAAATGCAAACGTTGCAACCCGACTGCAACTGCATGGGGAACAAAGCGACTGCAACTGGGGTCAGCAAGAGAGTTGTTAGGCTAGTTGCATGTTCACCACTAGGCATGCAACTGCAAGTGTTGTGACCCGATTGCAATTTCACGGGCACAAAAGCGACTGCAACTGGGTCCCAAATGGGAGTTGCCGAGTCAATTGCATGTCAACCACTAGACATGCAATTGCAACCATTATAACCCAGCCGCAACTGCACTTGCACACAACGACTGCAACTGGGGTCGGGAGGGGAGTAGTCAGGGCCAGTTGCATGTCCACCACTAGACATGCAACTGCAAGCATTGTAACCTGACTGCAATTTCACGGGCACAAAAGCGACTGCAACTAGGGTAGGGAGGGGAGTTGTTGGGCCAGTTGCATGTCCATCACTAGACATGCAACTGCATACGTTATAACTCGACCGCAACTGCGGGTGCACAAAGCGACTGCAACGTGGTCGAGAGGGGAGTTGTCGGGGCCAGTTGCAAGCGTTGTAACCCGACTGTAACTGCAGGGGCACGCAAGTGACTGCAACTGGGGTCGGGTGGTAGTTGTCAGGGCCAGTTGCATGTTCATCACTAGACATGCAACTGCAAAAATTATAACCCGACTGCAACTACATGGGATCATATTGACTGCAATTATGGTTGGGAGGGGGTTGTCGAGCCAGTTGCATGCCCATGACTAGACATGCAATTGCAAGCGTTGCAACCTGGCTGCAACTGCACGTGCACGAAGCGACTACAACTGGAGATAGGCCCATTGCATGTTTGCTTTTTTTATGTTCTCATGTCAGTCGTACGTGGGCAAAGTTGGTGCATATGCTCGATTTAATTTTCTTTTAGATTTTTCTACTAGTCGCATGTGCATGAGTTGCACGTGACGCACACATGCAAAATTTCACCCGTCGCAACAATTGTGCAACATGTGCGACTCAATTTTTTTTCTTGCAAACATAACATTTTTTCTACTAGCTCACCTTCGTGCAACTACACACGACACACATCATGTTTGATTGCAACCACAACTATTTGAGACGGGATCGCTACATCAATTTTGTATTGTACTTATATGTACGGTTGCGAGTACAAGACACGCGTTCCCATGTTATCTAGGGGAATAAAAGGACATGATCCATGCAATGCAAATGCAAAAAGGAAGAAGACACAAGCAGCAGTGAACATGATGCGTATATCCTACTTGACATGCGTAGAAGATTTGCGTGTAAGCACTTCCTTCCATTTTTCTCAAATACTTCAGCCATGCAAATGTAAAAAAAAAAAACAAGACTCAAGCAGCAGTGGTCGAGGAGTATATAGTGCGTAGAACAAAACAAACCCAGCCCAGCCTACATAACAACAACAAAAGGCAGCACTAGGGAAAAAACAATGACAGCCCATATTAGTGACGTAGGGACAAAAAAAAGGTGAATGAGACCAAATTATATCTCATCTAGATGAGTTCTAGGCACTCCCAATATTGTAAGCAAAAAAACTTTCTACACGCGAAGATGCAGTGTCTTTTTATTTTTTTCAATCAAACACCTCGATTCAAATTTAAGAGATTATCACATGAGCTATAGCAAACGCGATTTTATTCATGTACTGTTTAGACGGCTTCAAAATGTGATTTACTCAGTTAAGATAAAGTTTTAACAAACATATATTATTTAAATTCATGGTTATCTAACACAAATCTGATGTTTATTAGATTCAAATTAAAAGAATACTTCATGTGGTTATGGCTTTCCTGTCATGTAAATCACACATTTAATAACGTAATTGTTGACTGACATTATCTTAACAAAGAAATGAAGTGAGTAAAGCATGCACCTAGATTCTCCATTTTGTGCCATGCAACGGAAACACATGTAATTGAGAATCAGCCTATGTTAGCGTGGCTAGGATAGTAGTTGTACACTAATGCACCAAGGATCAAATTCATTTTTTTCCCGTGAATGGTAGTTGTATTACTCAGCCAGGGCCATTAAAGCCAAAATTACAAAAGTTGAAGAGGTCATCCGGTCCAGAACCTATCCAACACACTTATTCTTGGTTAAGTTCGACCATATCTAGCCATGAAACCACTAGCAACATTCTAATTACCTTTCACGGGGAAGGTAATTAGAATGGTTCTAGAAATTTTCGCAAAAAAAGAGAGAATGGTTCTAGAAAAGCATAGCTCGTGATTCATACTAGGCGAGGACCTAGCATTGGAGCTTTGATCTCTTTTGCTAGAAAAGCACAACATGATCGTTTGGTGGCGTGTGTAGGTGCCAGTAGACCTGATTCACTCTCGTTTTGTTAATCCCCTGAACTTTCCAGTGGCCAAATCTTCGCCATGCAATAATCGAACGTTTTGGAGGCGTATACCTCACTCGCTCCTACAATGATCAATTCTCGTTCCCCACACGACCCGCAGGCATCCTATCGGTTTGGTCGTTCCGTCCGCCGTCGCGACGCGCCGCGCGTATCCCTGCTTCAGTGTGCTGGATGCGTGCGGCCGGGCACCTGAGCGCTGGCGCGCCACCATTTGTCGACGCGACGCCGGCTCCCATAGATTGCCCGGAGGCCTCGTCGCGTGCCGCCTCCGGTCACGAGCCGAGAGATTCGATCGATGGCGACCGGGGTTCGGTGCAGCTAATTCGGTGGACTTTCTGTGGAGGCTGCGGGAGTGGAAAACAAAGTGTGACGTTTGCGTCTTTGGTGGATGGGAACGGGACAGACCGGGTACGTGACATTGACATTGACTCGTGGGGGGATTTGCATATGCCCTTTCTGGCATTCTTTGCACCGTAGGAAGATGCATGGCGTGCGTGTAGAGTGTAGTGTGGTTGCTCCCGGCCGCTTCGTCGTAGGCCAAGCGAAACTCGTCTCTTCTGTTTTCGAGGAACCAAGCGAGGTTTATCCGATGACTGCTGTGGACCTGTGGTGATTGGCACTCTGAACATTCAACCAAGCATGTACTGTTGATGGCGTTGTCTCTCTAAACGAAAAAACAAAAAAAACAACAAGCATGCACTGCTACGGCGTTACCAGCGCACAGAGGCCTGCACGTTGGGATCAGGCACGACGATCCATTATAAGAGCATCTCTAGTCGATTCTCTGACAAAAATACAGGAGCGTCCAGTCGAGTAAAGCTCAATGAAGCATTTTTACTCCACTAAATTTTGGCAGGACCTAGCTGATCCCCTAAATATAACGGAGTAAATTTTTGTTTTTTCAACTTATTCAATTCTAGTTTACATTGCAACTACATATTACCACACATATAAAAACTAAACACAATAATGTAAGTTCAAGCAAATCCCAAATATAGTTTACAAACCGAATTCAAAATGTACAAACCGAATTTCAAATTCAAACACACCGAATGGGTCAAATCTCTCTGCATGCATTCCTTCTAAGCTTGAACCAATCATCATAATTCTCAACGGCTATTACAATGGTGAGAAAAAGACTCATGTGCATCTGAAAGCGCCGGCGAAAATACTTCTCCGGATAGGTTGGATTTGGATCAAAGTAATCTCTCATGATCTTGGCACGGCCCTCTGCTCTATCACGGTTGAGTTGTATGCGGCCAAACTGCGATCCTCTCCTCGGCCGCCGAATATCTTTATTGAAAATCATGCTGCCAAGAACAGTTTCAAAATCATCGTCTTCTTCCTCTTCGGATGATGATGAGTCCTTGAAGATCATCTCTCTCAACCTCTTCATCTTCAATTCAAACGGCTCGGTTCAATTCGATTGTACAAAACAAAACAAAACGAAAGGAGAAAAAAAAATCAAAAAAACTCACCTAGGCAAACCGTTGAACACTTGCAAGGCGGTGGTGGTGCACCGGCCGGCCGGCGACATTTAGGCCAAACTAGTGGACGGCGACGCGTGCGAATGACCTGCAAGGGTGTTTAACCACGGTCAGATGCGGAGGAAGAAGATCCGAGAGAAAACCGACGAGTCAGAAAAAGGAGACGGCGGAGGCGTTTCACCTCGATTTCGGCAGCGACGATGGCCGGCGAAGGGCTTAGACTATGGCAGAAGGGCGGCGAGGGCCAAGGGAGGCGGCGAGGTAGCGGCGGGGGCGATGGACGGTCGCCGGGAGGTGCGTCAGCAAAGAAGCAGTGGGGGTGGGAAAGTGTGAGAAAGGCCAGAAATTTTACTCCGCGCTGTCACGACCGAGTATTTTTAGGCTCCTACTAGGAGACGGAGTAAAAAATTTACTCCGCTACTCAATTTACTATGTCGGCTAGGTGCTGATTAGAGGAGTAAAATGAAAATTTTATTTCCCTATAGTCTTTTAGGTGATCGGCTAGCTCACATGAACTGTCCCGGTTAGGCCAACTCCAACGCACGACCCCAAATGGTCCGTCTGCGTCTGTTTGGGGGTAAACGGACACAAAAACATCCCAACGCGCGGGAGCAAACGGACAAATGTCCGTTTTCGGTCCGTTTTTGACCCATTCCTGGCCTAAATTTCAGCCGCGCTTGTGACGAAACGGACAGCGCGCGGATGGGCGGGACGCGCGCCCTTGTCCACCCCTGGCCCGCCCGTCGGGGACACACGCGCCCACTTTCCCTCCATTTTGCCCAAAACTCTCCCTCCCCCCTCCCCTCCCTCCTCCATGGCCGGCGGCCCAAACAATCCCGGCGACCCGGCCGCGGCCTCACGCCCCGTGGCGAAGAAGAAGGGTCCCAAGAAGGCGCGGTCGGAGCTCACGGCGTTGGAGGTCGCCAAGCTCGACGCCGAATCGGCCAAGAGGAGGAACCGGCGGACAAGGGTGGCGAAGAAGAAAGCCGCTGCCGGCTTCGCCGCCGAGGCGGCTGCGCTGCGTGCCGCGCAGCACTAGGCCGACGTCGACGACAAGGAGTCCATCGTCGCCAAGGCGCATGCCCTCCTCATGTTAGGGTTGTGCCGACCCCCGACGGCCATTCTCTCGGTCGCTGCCATGGCCGCGGCTAGCACAGGCTCGTCGGCCGTTTGTCCTCCGCAGTACCGGTCCCCGAGCTCGTCCGTCACACCGGAGACGCCCGGGTATCGTGCGCCGCCGCTGCATGGCTATGGCCAGACCCGATTCTCCACGTCGCCGGACGGCAGCGTGGTCGCGCCGGCCACCACCGCCATCCCGACCGCGGGCGTCATCGACCTCAACGTGACGCCGGGGTATTATGGCGCTGGCCAGCCGTCCGACGGGACGCAAAGGAAGCTGCCCCGGTCGATTCCTACGGCCAACCTTGCCGGTGCCCGCAAGCTGTTCGATGAAATGCCGTTGCCAACGCCGACGGTCGACGACCCTGACTACGCCGCGTTCATGGAGAACGTCATCTTCGAGGGCTGTTCGATGAAAAATTTGCATGCAGCCGGACAAGATGCAGCCGAAATGCGGCCGCACGTTGAACGCACGGCCGGCACATCCAGAAATTCGGGCGGGCACCGCCCCATTGCCATCCCCAAACGGACGAAATCCGGACAAAACGGACGTCCGTTTGGGGTCGTGCATTGGAGTTGGCCTTAGGCGCGGCTAGCGAATGTTAAAATGGCTTAGATCATGCACCGTTTTCTACCTACTAGTATTTTAAAACTAGTATTGTTTGAAAATTCGATCCCGAGAAATTTCTTACTAGTTCGTCTTTGAAAAAGAAATTTATATATTACCAGCTGCTCTCTCGGAGGAACATATGCGCTAGGTAGCTAGCCAGTGGATGCAGGAAAACAACAATCCTCGTCCATGTGTTCGCTACTCGGTCACTACGGATTCAAGTCCAATTTCATACCACCATTCCACAACCTATACGGTACTGTACCACCATTTCACATTGCCTTGCGTGCATTTCCACCGCCGTTCATGTGTAGTACTCCGTGTGTTCTATAATGTAGTGCGTATATATTTTTTGAAAAGTCAAACTTTGTCAATTTTGACCAAATTTCTAGAAAAAACTATTTACACCTACAATATCAATTATATATAATATGAAAATACATCTTATGACGAATCTAATTATATATATTTGGCATTCTAGATGTAAACGGTTTTTTTTTAAACTTGATCAAAGTTTGTAAGATTTGACTTTTCACAAAATCTATATGCAGTATATTACGAAACGGATGGAGTTACGTTGCTCGGTCTTAACGACGAATCTGGCTGACAAATGGACCGTGTGCGCAGCGCAGACTGACTTCCTGTAGTACAGCCAGGAACCCATGTCCAACCTCGTACCTTGCGCGCATTTCCACCGCCGACGGTAAAATTTGCTGTTTTGACCCTTTTGGGATAGTTTAGCCGGATCTGACCCCCCTCTGAAAAAATTTCGGGATCTGACCCTTTTGCTACCGCCATAAGTCTTGGCGGTAGCCCAATACATGCTACCGCCATGGTCTTAGGCGGTAGGCCTGTGACGGCCGTTAACGGCCGCCTACGTGGCAAAGGGACCTACCGCCATTTCCCCTGGCGGTAGGGTGCCCTAACCTACCGCCAAGGACCTCGGTGGTAGGCCTCTGTACAGGATAAGGTGGTGGGGTGGGGGCTGTGGTCCCCCACCCACTCATTCACCCCCATTCCCCATTCTCCTTCGAGCTCAAGTCTCTTCTCCCCTCTTCTCCTCACACAAGGCCTTCTCAAATCTCTCTCATTTGCTTGAGATTTGTCCGGTGGATCCGGAGCACTTTCATCATCCAAGGTACCTCCCTCACTCCCCTCATTTTGGTTGGTTGGAATCATGTATTTTGGTTGCATTGCTCACTTTGTTGCATACCCTAGTTCATGATTTTGTTGTGGTGAAATCAATGTATATGATGCATTTAGGGTAATGTTTGTGCTTTGACTATGTATTGTGTGACTAGCATCGACGGGTACCAAGATCTAGCATTTAGGGTTTTGTTAGGGGTTAGGGTTAGGGTTAAGGTTATGGTTTGGGTTATGGTTAAGGTTATGCCTATGATGACCGTTATAGTTACCCCTCAAATTGTAGGATGGGACCGATCGTCTTCTTTGAGACTTCTGCCGAGGGGGCAGCGAAGCTTGAACGCGAACTCATTGAGGAAAAGATGACAGAGTGGGTCGACTCCGTCGATGCGGTGAATGCGGCTTCAAGGGACTTTTCAAAGTACTATGTATGCGAGTACGACGATAGCGAGAAGGTGATCGAAGATAAAGAGAAAAACATAAACAAGCTCAGGAGGAAGGAGAAACGTCATAGACGTGATCTTTCAAGGCAAATTGTATTGTGCACAATAAGGGAGGAATATCCTCAGCTGGACTTGAAAAACCCTGGCCAGATCATTGACTGGGTAGTTAGGCAGGCATCATCGCCGATACCGAGGCAAGCTTCCCGTTGGGGTTGGGTCCTTGAAAGAAGGGATGTCATTTTTGGCAACCCGGGACCGTACGACAGAGACATTGTGTTGATGGCCGGATAAAAGGGGTTTGAACTACATGATGTCATAGAGTCATTTGAACTATAATGGCATGTACCCTTTATCATTTTCTTTGTACTTTAGTTGAACTCCTCCTTATGTTTTATGTAACCTTTGTCATTTAAAGTCCTTGAGAACTTCGTGTCGTATGTCATTTTAAGTAAGTTATGTTGTGTGTTTGTTGTTTGTCATTTGATTTAAGTTATCTTTTTGTTTATGTCATTTGAAGTTACCTAACATAACATTCATGTAGGATGGAAAACAAGTCGATTTTGCAGATATTATATGAGAAGTGTGAAGAAAATCGACGCCTTAGTATGATGAGGGAGCTTGAACAATGGATTAAGAGTGTTGAGGAGGCAAACGCGGTTATGAGGGATTTCAGCAAGTATCAGGTTTGTGAGTACCCTGAAGAGCTCGTGAAAGAAAAAGAGAAGATTCTTGATGAGGTGCAGAAGAAGGAAGATGATTGTAAACACTCTTTGGCAATGGAGATAGGGTTCTCCGTAAGCATTGATGAATTCCGCGAGCTCGACTTGTCAAGACCCGGTCAAGTTATTGGATGGGCAATCAAACAGGGAGTGTCTGAGAACCTGAATCGACGTGCTCGATGGGCGTGGTTCCGCGACGTTAAGGATGTGCTGATACTTTGGGCTGGACCCAATGATATTCGACTCAGGCCAAATCCAGAGCGTGATGCACAAATTGAGCGTATGAAAACGTTCAGGAGATATTTCCCGGTGTAGAAGACTTGTCATTTGGACCAATGCTCTAAGTCATTTAAATTTGGTAGATGGAACTTGATGTAATGATGTGATGTTATTTATGCATGTCCTTGGTATTTTAACATGTCGGAGTTTGTTGATGTACTCCCTCCGTTCCTTTATGTAAGGTGTATTATTTCCGGCACGGTGACCAAGGCACATAATTATAGACATGTTAAGACTAAATTACCCTTAGCAAATTTGTTTGTTAGTGAAAAGTGAATCAATTAGTCCAGAATAGTATGAGATACATGCAATCGACAAAAAGATAGTTTCCTTCTTTTACTATAAGGAGAGATACATGCAATCAAAAAGAGATACTTTCCTTTTTTTGGAGGGCTAACAAGGGAATTATGAGGAATTAGAAGAAATGCACCTTACATTCTGGAATTTTATCAAAAAACAAATACACCTTATATAAAGGAACGGAGGTAGTAATGCTTAAGGTTCGCATGTATGTTACACTGTTGAAAAATAAGGAAAAGTGCTACCCTACCGCCAGGGACCTCGGCGGTAGGGTAGCTAACCCTACCGCAGAAAACTGCTTCATTTTCGTTACAGCAATTCTGCTACCCTACCGCCATGGGCCTCGGCGGTAGGTTACGTTACCCAACCGCAGAAAACAACTTGATTTTCATTCCAGCAGTTTTGCCACGTTTGTGAGGTACCCTACCGCCAGGGACCTTGGCGGTAGGTGTGGAAACAGAGCATTGCTCTGCTTTTTTTTTTGCCTTCAACCTCATCCACAAGATCACAACAAAGATTCATCATAGTTCACAACAAAGTTCATCATAAACTTGGGTCTACCTCATCACAAAGTTCGCAAATGAAATACATAGTTCATGACAAAGATTCGCAAATGAAATACATAGTTCGATAATGCAAGACAAGTTCATCAATAGCCGCGAAAGTGAAGGCCCTATTGGGTCGTACGAGGCCATTTCCCTTTCTTGTCACGTGCCTCATCTTCTGCTTGAGCATCGCGAGCCCTTGCAAGCTTTCTTGCCCTCTCCTCTTCACGACCAACCTTCTCTTTGCGTGCCCTCTCCTCCTCCCGCTTCTTCCGCTCCATCTTCTCCTTCTGCCGACGTTATTCATCCTCGGCTCTTTGCAATGCTTCTTTAAACAGCCGCTGCCTCCTAAGACAATCTCGATATTGGTCCTTTTGAACATCTTCCGGCACATCTTGATCTATCCATGTGAAGTACTTGCAAAGAGGAGGCGGTGACTACATAAGGAAAACATGTTTGTTGTTAGTAAAATATGAGTTGGGGTTCAAACAAAATGAGTTGGACTTCAAACAAATGAGTTGTAACACATACCGGTGGTAAGTCGTATGCGTTAGTTGGAAGCGCACGGTCATGTGCATAATTTGGACACACAAAGAATCTTCTCCCTTCCGTCCATGACTTCTTCCGGTCCGTGGACACCTTCACCTTGCAAACATCTCCACACCAACATGATGGGGTTTTCACATTTTTCTCCTTCACCTTGTCCAAGGTTGCGTTCCCCCACTTGGTAGGCATGTCCTCTCAGTCAGCACAAGGCGGCCTCATCATGGAACCGGATGAAGCCATGCCTACAAAAAGCAATAGTTAGTTGCTAGTAAAACATATGAAGAAATGAAAATGTATGGAGGCGGCAATAAGCAAAATACCATTCAACCATCCGGATTTAACAAAACGTCAATAGGCCTTCCTCTATCAATTCTCCGCGTCCTATTAGCACCAGAACCACGACCACCTCGGCGGCCGGCTCCTCTAAGACTCGTCCATCCTCCACGCCCACCACTAGTGCCTCCTCTAAGACTCGTCCGTCCTCCACGGCCACCACTCCTACCTCCTCGTGCGGCAACGGAACCTCCTCGACGCTCACCCGTTTGAGTAGTGCTCGCGTTGCCATCGGTCCTTGGCCTTTTCGTGCATCTTCTAACATTGTGTCCTGCGTCGTCACATTGTCCACAATTGTTGATGTCTGGTGGCTCCATGAAATGACCGCTACCAAATTGTTTCATTCCGGTGTATCCAGCAAGATCATCCATGTCACTTCTGAACCTCTTCTTTCTTCTTCTTCCCTTGGTAGGCACCATGAGTTCGGTATCGGGAATGATATGAGGGCCATCATACTCAGGCCACTGTGACTGATCGAGGAAAGGACGGAACCGAGGCGCCCATATCAACCTCGTTGTTTCCAATGTGAATTGATGCAACCGCACAGTAGTACCATCAGAAACGTTCAAGTTTCTCGCCCTTGCCGCGGTCATCAAATGCGAACAAGGCCAATGGTACTTATGATGCCTCTCGCACTGACACCACCGGTTTTTGAGGCGCACCTCGTACGCCACACCACCGTACGTCACACCATCGCGTGACGTGCCACCCGACTCGTCGACTTGATAGATCATTTCTTTTTCGTTGAAAGTAATGATTTGTTGGTGTGAAGACTTGCGTGCCTGATGCTTCAACCAATCTTGAACCTTGAAAGGATAGTCCATCTTTTCACCTATCCAATCGGCGGTGGTTTGGGAATGCCTTAGGAAATACTCGTTGAGCTTGAAGAAAGTATATTTCACTATTGCAGTCACCGGTAATGAACGAACACCCTTGAGCACATTGTTGAAGCATTCCACCATGTTGCTCGTCATGTCTCCGTATCTCAAACCTCCTTCGTCGTAAGCACGTGCCCACTTATGCTTCTCCGGAAGATGCCTTGTCAAGAATTCTGCCCCCCCTTTGTTCTTATCCAACGCCTTCAAGAGTTTGTCATAGCGGCTTTTGAATGTGTCGGTGTTGAATGCCACGCAAACATGGGTAAGGTCTTTGCAAAACTCTTTGCTCTTGCATGTCCGGTAAAAGTTTGCCACGAAGTGCCTCATGCACCAACGGTGTTGCAGCTTTGGTAAGCCTGGAATATCAACATCTATTGCTTTGAGAATCCCATGATGCTGATCCGATATGATGCATACTTCTCTCTTGCCAATCACCTGGGTCCTAACATGGTGCATAAACCACTCCCAGTTGTCATCATGCTCGGAAGGAACCAAGTCAAATGCCACCGGCAACACGTTATCGTTCGACGAGTGGGCCATTGCAACCATCAATGTGCCCTTATATTTGCCGGTCAAGAAAGTGCCATCAATAGACAAGACTGGCCGACAATGCCTAAATGCCTCGATGCAATGGCCAAAGCTCCAGAAAGCACGGTGAAACACTCCGTCAATTGACTCCACCCTATGACGCATGCCCGGGTTTCGATGAGCAATGGCACCCAACATTCTCAGAAGAATATTGTAAGCGGCCGCATAATTACCATGCAACATCCTAATAGCGTTCGCCTTGGCCATCCACACCTTCCAATACTTGACATCGTACCCGAATCGTTCAAAGACCGTACTCATGAGTAACTTCACCTTCACGGTTGGATCGTGGGATATCTCATTCAACAATTTGTAGCCTAGATACTCAGCCGTGAGTTGACGGTGTCCCTTGCTTCGGTCGGCTTTGTCCGGTGGTATGCACTCGTGAGTGGCCACACAACTCGACAACACCCATTGCCCGGTTTCAAGAATTTTTCTTCCACGGACCTTCCATGGGCAACCTTCTTTGTCACATTTGACTGTGTAGCGCAACTTTTGGTTGGAATGACCAACAACAAATGGCCGATGGTTCCTAATGGCGTAATCACTCAACCATATCTTGAACTCTTCCAAGCACCCAAACTTGATCCCTTTCTTCAAATGAGCATTCTCGTCCTCATTCTTGGGGACTGGATCACCAACCTTCCGGCAAGGTGATGGTTCAACCAACCCCAATCTCATGCCACCGTCAACAACGGCATTGTCGGCAAGACTAAGATCGCGAAACAATGAGGGTCCTCTTTCCTTTGCCCGTCACCTTTTTGAAGATTTGATTTTCATGCGCCGTGAATCCATCCTCGTCCAATTCTTCCTCCGGACCCTCGTCATCCGATAAATACCGACACATACGGCTATAAGGGAGGTTACGGTCCATGTCTTGTTGGCACACAATGACATCCAAATTACCAATGGGATTGTAATGGATCTCTCCTTCTTCCGCGTAAGCATCATCTTGAGCAATATCATCTTCATCAACATGAGCAATAGCTTCATCTCGAACTACTATGGCCCTATCATTGATGTCCTCTTCATTTGGTTGGCTACTTGTTGGTTGGCTAGAGGAATTGTGGACATACACCTCAACACTAGCACCATGTATTGGGGACGATGCATTTCGGTTCAAGTCAAGTTCTAGCCGCGGAACTTCAACCTTTGTGGCAAATAATTCAAGTGACTTGTCTTGTGATCCCTCTACTCTTTCCTTGTACACATTCCAATGCAATTGGGAGGTGATTGGCATACTCTTTAATCGGGACTTTACTCCCACTCCAACATCATATCTCCCAATAAGCTTAACCTTATCAATTGGGTCAACCCAATGTAAAACGCTTCTCACTTTGACGACAAAAGCCTCATAGCTCGGACTTGTTTCAAAAACCATGAGCTCTTCCCCTTCATCGGCATTTCCATTCATAAATGCCGCCTTGTCCAAATAATGAACATTAATGAGTTTATCCATCTAAGAACAATGGAAAAACTAGTCATCCATGGGCCGAGCAATTCATACGGATTAACTATCAAAACTATGCATACTTTGGTATGAAGTGCATTCACACAACAAGACAAACATAGCATAGCCTTAATCATAACCTTAACCCTAACCCTACCCCTAACCCCTAACAAAACCACTAACCCTAGCACAAGATCTTGCTTCCCCCAACTATGGTAGGCACACAATACATGTTCAAAGCACAAACATAGCCCTCAATGCATCATATTGATTGATTTGACAACAACAAGAGCAAGAACTAGGGTTTGCAACAAAGTGGGCAAAGCAAGCAAAATAGGTGATTCCAACCAATCAAATGAAGGGGGAGTGGAAGAGGTACCTTGAGTGATGAAAATGCTCCGGATCCACCGGACAAATCTCAAGCTACCAAGAAGTATTAAGTGGGTGTTTTGGTGGGGGAGAGAGAGGGGGAGAGGATGAGCTCGGGGGAAGAAGCTGATTGGGGGTGAATGGGTGGGTGTGGGGCCCACCAATTCACCCCACCACCTTTTCCTCTATCTGGACCCTACCGCCAAGGTCCTTGGCCGTAGGATGGGTACATCTACCGCCGGGCCCTTTGGCGGTAGGTCCCTTTACCACGTAGGATAAAGCAGACGGCCGTCAAGTGACCGTCGAAGGCCTACCGCCATAGGGGTTGGCGGTAAGGTGTGCTAGGCTACCGCCGATGTGCATGGCGGTAGCCAAAAGGGTCAGATTCCGAAATTTTTCCAGGGGGGGTCAAATCCGGCTAAACTTCCCAAAAAGGGTCAAAACACGAAAATTTACCCCCGCCAGCCGTCTGTTCGACCGGGCTCGCCGTTCCCGAGGGCCGTTTGGTTGGAGCGAGTGTGACATCTGAATTTGTGATGCCGTGCGATCCGCAGGGTCCCAACTGATGTCGAAAAAGGGCAGAGGTGGTTGAGGTCTGCGTACGCTCGCAGGATCGCAGTTCGCCGACCGACCACCAACGTTGTGGATTGGCAGCACGTGCTGTCCACCTCTTGCCCTGCTGTTCCCCGCACCTGCCTCCATCGTGCGGATCTTGCATGATCATTCTCGTTCTCCGTAGGCTCCAAGATCAACATGCGAAATGAACGTGACTAGGCGTTTTGTTCAAATGATGGCGCTGGATCGCGGCTGGGGTTTTTTTAATGAGAATTCCACGTGTCATTTATATGAAGAGCCAGGATACATCACACGTAGAACACACCGGAACACACCAGAGAGCACAGAAGCCCAAACACAACAGCAGAAAACACCCCGGCAAAAAGAAAATTGCGTCTAGGTCCCTAAGGGAGTGAATTCCTGAACGAGGCCATCGCCTGCTTCCAATCTCCATCGCCGCCGGAGCGCATGCCGGGGAAAGGGAAGCCAGGAACCACTTGCCGAAGAGCCGTCGTCACACCATCGCATCAAAGCTTTAAGAGCCGAATAAAGCATCCACCGTCACCGGCGGAGCACATCTCGCTGTGGCGCGTCGGCCGGGGGACAACCCCGTGCAACTCGGGCCTCGGATCCACCGTGTCCAAGCGACGTCGTCGCTGGAGAACGCCAGATCCGCCACCAAACGGCCGCCAACCCTATGAAGTAGGCTCTTCCACCCTCTGCACACCGTCACCGTCGCCAGAGACGACGAGCACCGGCGAACTCCTATACATCCTCCCGGATCGACGCACGACGTAGGAGGAGACATCGCCGTGGCGGAGGAAGATCCGAAGAGCAGAATCCCAGTGGTTTGGTCAGCACCCCCACCCTATCGACCAAACCCAGGAACACTAATCCCGCCGGCCGGACTGACCGGAGAGAAGCACACCAAGCTCACCACCCCGACGAGGCGGCATAGCACACTTATTGGACGAAGCACCGCCGGCCAGCCAGCGGCACACACAGCCCTATTTGCAGCCGCCGTCATCGCCTCCAAGAAGCAGCAACGCCAGCGAAACACACATAGCTAAGCTAGCTATCTAACTACTATACACGGATCCACCCGGCCAGTCCGACGCCCTCTTCACTCCTGACGACGGCGAGGCCGTCCGGAGGGGAGAGAGGCGCGGATCTGGCCGGCGGAAACGGCGGCGCAACGTTCGCCCTCTGTTTCGCCTCCTCGGCCCTGTAGCTGGGGAAAGGAGCGAAGGATTAGCAGAAGAAGTTGAGAACCTGACATATCGCGGCAGGGGTTGGAAAACTTGGACTATAGCAAAGCTAGCTGAATGTGAATGGACTCTCATCTCGCGCGCGAGGCCGAAATCACTGTTCTGACACCTTGTACGGAAACCATAGCACAAAATGAACTCGGAACGAAACTATTTCATAATCTGACCCTTTTAGCAACGCCATAGCCCGTGACGTTGCTGCTCCGCATAGAAACGCCGAGCTACCTTGCGTTGCTGCCCTGGCCCCACGGTCAGGCCCAGCTGGTGCTGCTCGCTGACGTGACAGGCCAGAAACGCCGAGCCAGATTGCGTTTCTGGAAACGCCAAGGGCTCTAGTGTTTCTGCCCTGCTATGGAAACGCCAGGAGCTGTGGCGTTTCTGCCCAGTGGCGGTCAGAAACGCCATATCTTTTGGCGTTGCTGAGAACGCCATGCCTCCTGGCATTGCTTACCTATCATCTCACCGCAGAGTCACGGGACATGGCTGAGCGAGTACTACAAGCCTATCGTAAGAGGAGCTACTTGAGTAGTTGACCAGTGGCAGCAGATGATGCAGGAGTACATAGCTTGCATTAACCAGTGGCAGTAGCCAATCATCTCACCGCAGAGTCACAGGACATGGCTGAGCGAGTGAGCATTCCTAGCTGTGCTGTGCACTAGATACTGCTACTGAACACTGACCGGAGGGGGGAGGAGGCTTTTGGGAAAAGAATCTTTTTGTTTGTTGGTAGGAGTGTACTCCTACATTGCATGCATCCCATCCCATCCCATCCCATCCCATCCCTGTCCCTGTCCCTGTGTGGTGTGTCCTGTGTGGTGTGTGGTGTAGGTGTGTCGCAGCGCCATGGAACAATCCCTCACCCTCACTCTCTCACCCTTTATGCAAGCAAAAGCAAAGCATTTGGCCATCCCAAAGGAAGGGAAAGGGGCCTGAATGTTGTGTTTAAACAAGTTGATTAGTTTTGGCACACACATGAGGAATGCAGATACAGACTCGTTGCTGCTGCTGCTAAAGAAAGATGGGGAATACAGATACAGACACGCATGGGGAATACATACTCGTCTTCTTCTTCTTCTTGTTTGAGGTAGTAGCAGTTTGCAGACCTGGACCTGTACGTACATGACTGCTAGGCTACTTAATAACATCTGTCGGTACCTGCCAACAGTACCGGCGCTTGCACGCAGTTGGCAGGGATAAGGCGTTCGTGCTTGGTGCTGCTAGCTCCCGCATGCATGCATGTGGCTGGTAATCAAGTTTGTAGTACTACGCAGTAATAATTTATGCTTGGTGCTGCTAGCTCCCGCATACATGCTTGGTGCTGCTGGTAATCAAGTTTGTAGTACTACGCCGTAATAATTTATTACTAGGACCCAAAGTATCAATCAGCTTGCCTAGCTTGCCTTGCCAGCAACGCCAAAAGGTTTGGCGTTTCTGATCGCCACCGGAAAGAAACGCCATAGATCCTGGCGTTTTCATAGCAGGGCAGAAACGCCAGAGCCCTTGGCGTTTCCAGAAACGCAATCTGGCTCGGCGTTTTTGGCCTGCCACGTCAGCGAGCAGCACCAACTGGGCCTGACCGTGGGGCCAAGGCAGCAACGCTAGGTAGCTCGGTGTTTTTATGTGGAGCAGCAACGCCACGGGCATGGGGAATAGTTTCGTTCCGAGTTCCGAGTTCATTTTGTGCTATGTTTCCGTACAAGGTCAGAACAGTGATTTCGGCCCGCGCGCGAGCCGAGACGACACCCCCACGCGTGAGACGAGAGTGCTGCCGCGCCCAGACGACGACGTGCGGCCTCCGCTCGCGCTACGAAACACTCCGACATTTTCTTCTCCTCGTCCTTCCTTGGGAGAGAGCGAAGAAGACGGCCACTGTGGATGAGACGCGGGCTTCCACGGAACCGTACGTACTCCCTACTACAGCAGGCTCCTGTATACCCACAGCTACAGCTCGCCGTGTTGATAGTGTGCTGCAGCTGCGGCTGCACATATACCGATCGATGGGCGATCGACCGCTCCGTCGGGTCTGTTCGGACGGCGATTGACTCCCGGTCCTCACCGACCGGGTAAGGTATTTTTTGACAAATCTGGCCCTTTTCAGCGACTTCAACCACATCTGGTCCCTGGGCAAAACTAATTCGGAATCTGGCCCCTGGGGTCGGCGCCACACCGCATGGCGTCGAAGTTGTACATCTCGGCGCCATACTAACCGGCGCCGAGATGTACATGTTCGGCGCCATATTTGTGTGGCGGCGAGCAAATCTGACCCCTAGGGTTCCTGTGGGCCCTCTGGGTCGGCGCCAAGTAACATGGCGCCGAAGTTGTACATCTCGGCGCCGCTTAGTATGGCGTCGAGATGTACAACTTCGGCGCCATGTTACTTGGCGCCGACCCCAGGGGCCAGATTCCGAATTAGTTTTGCCCAGGGGCCAGATGTGGTTGAAGTCGCTGAAAAGGGCCAGATTTGTCAAAAAATACGTCGAGTAGCCGCCGGTACTGTTACTCAAGTCGTTGCCATTGTCGACTCCTATACTGTATTACTGTTGCGTGATGCGTGAAAGACAGGCCCGATTGAACTTTTAAGCTTTGTCTCGGACGTACTATAGTGACGCGTACAGTTACAGATACTCTGGTTGGAGCATCTTGGGGTTAACTGCTGCTACCAACGACATGACTTCGCGGCGACGCCTAAGAGCAACTCCAACGCGCCGATCCAAACGCCAAAAAGACGCGCGCTTTGTCCGACTTTTGTCCGTTTGGGTTGGCATGTCCGCCCTTTTTGCGTTTGAGTCGTCGGTGCGCCCAACGCGCAGACGCATTTTTCGTCCTCGCGGCCTGTCTGCCTCCTATTTTTATTGTGTACACTTATTTTTGGTTGTCATTCAAATATTTTTTTATTTCTTCAAACACATTTTTGATACATACATTCACTAATTCTTTGCTACGAGAGTAAGACCAAAGAAAACAAGAACCACAATTAGACATTTTAGAAGATGTCCAACTTCCATAACTGCTCCCACTAGTTGGACTAATATCTTCTCTATGTCTTCATTGTTGATCTGTGGATTCTTGAGCTTCACAACTTCTTTCTTCTTCGATTATAAAGAAGTAGACGTTGCTTCCCCTTTGATCTCTTCTTTAGTCTCATCTCTAGTTTCAATTCTAGCTACAAGTGCACGGACATCTAGCAAATTCTGTGCGATCAAAAGATCGATGTATTCTTCTTCCCAATATCAAAACTTGCATCCCTCCTACACACAAATTTGAGCAAATAAGCTACCGAAATTTCGTCGAAATGGAAAGCAAAACCGAACCAACAGAAGCACGTGCCCCATCATTTTTGCACTTGATGAACACCCATTGGGAATGTTCCGGCATCGAAGAGACGCGGCGCACGACCTGCCGCGGGCAGTCATCGCACTTTATGAGCGGCAACGGTGAGCCGGCAAGCCTCTGGGCCAGCACCGAGCCAGGGCGACGGCCGGCCGTGGTTTTGCAGGCGAACCGATGACGGGGTAGTTCCGAGCGGCTAGAGGAGGACTCGACACCTGCATGTGGCGCCGACGCGTTGCCAGGGCTCTGTGGTCCGGTACCCGGCCAATCCATGGCAAAGCGCAGTCGCCGGCGGCCGGATTCGGCAAATCCGGCCGGCAGGATGCGCCAAATCCCGCCGCCGCAGATCTAGCGCTTCGCCTCCTGCACCGGGCCGAGGGAGGCACCAAAGCAGGCGGATGTGCTGGGAGGAGGAGGTGAGGGGGCTGGAGAGCAAGGTGGCCGGGGAAAATGGGCGGCGGCGTAGGGTTTGTGGACGGGCGAAGGGCGTGCGGGGGAAGAAGATAGAAAAAGGGCAGTCTGTGTCGCCGACTGGCGGGCCAGGGAAAGAGTAGGCGGGCGAGGCGCGTGTCCGCTTCGTGTCCGCGCCGACGCAAATGAGGTCCAAATTTATGCCGGGAATGGGTCGGCAGACGGACGAAAAGCGGACGCGCGTCCGTTTGGGTTGACGCGTTGGGCCGACTTTTATGTCTGTTTTGACCCAAACGGACACGCGCGGACGAAATGGGTCGGCGCCTTGAAATTGCTGTAACCTCAAAGAGCTACGTAGCTACTAGAACTGACTACCAAACTAACACGAACGAACGAGCATACCCGTCGCGGAAGAAAAACGACTTTCAAAACATACAGAGCAGTTGCCGGCCACTAGGCTGCAGACCGGTTGGCCACTGCACATGCATATGCCCCGGCCGATTAAACAAAACGCAACAGGTCGCATCACATGCAATCGTCGGGGTCCTGCCGTTTTTGTATCGTAGATTTGCATGGGATTATTTTCTAATGTGATTTTTTTTTTCGAGAAACTTCCAATCTATTCATCTTCAATCATGGCAGTACAAAGAACAACAGAGGTAATAAAAATTACAACCATGTCCGTGGGCCACCTAGCGACGACTACAAGCACTGGAGCGAGCCGAAGGCGCGCCACCGTCATCGCCCCTTCCTCACCGGAGCCGGGCAAACCTTGTTGTAGTAGACAGTCGGGAAGTCGTTGTGCTAAGGCCCCATAGGACCAGCGCACCAGAGTAGCAACCATCGCCGATGAACAAAGTCGTAGATCAGAAGAATCAAACCTGTAAACACCCAAACAAAGGCGAACGAAGACCGGATCCAAACAGATCCACCGAAGACCAGTACCGACCGAATCCCGCGAGATCCGACGGAGACAAACCTCCACACGCCCTCCGATGATGCTAGACACACCATCGGGACGGGGATAGAACGTGGGAGACATTATTCCTACTATGGGATATCGCCGCCGCCACACAGCCCCAACCAACACGCTGAATCTAACAAGAACGAGAACGGGGTCCCTCCCGCCGGCGGGGGGCCGAGATCCTCCGCACCTCCATGGCCTAGAGGCCATCGGAGATGGGGCGGACCGGCGGCGGCGCCGACGGGAGGAGAAGAGCTTTTCTTGTGTATTTTCTAATGTGATTTGATGAGGGGGTCAACATTACCAAATTTCTCTATTCTATGGCACGTCAGTTTTGTAGAAATTTGAACATCCACTTGTTATTTTTAACTCATCCATGTGGGATGAGGATGTCCTTTTTTGTTCTGTTTGAGTGACCATTCGTGTAACTTTTCTGTATTTTTGCACCCGCCTTTTTGCCAAAATTGCACTTGTGCTTACATTCATCGAAGAAGATTACCCATTTGACGTTAATCAAGTGACCATACAAAGGAAGAAGACCTTAGAAAAGGAAAGAAAAACAATGAAATTTGGGCATGTACGAAAAAGGAATATGTACGAAACCTAGGCTAAAAAATGTCTAGCACGGCTATATATTTCGAAATTCAAAGGGTGAATTCGAGTTTTTGGCCACTAGTTGGGCATTTGGAATAAATAGTGAAAACTACCACTTTACAGGTTTGTGTCCCCAGAACTACCACTTTTAGTGGACTGTCAGAAACCACATTTGATTTATTTATTTTTGCAAAAACCTAGCACTTTTAGTTAGGTACCGGTTCGGGCGAGATAACCTCGATTATGATAGGGGTCGCCCCCCCCCCCCCCCCCCCCCCCCAAACAGGCTGACACATGTGAGCAATCTCTCTTTCCTTCATCCACTCCACACACCTCTCACATGCATTCTCTCAAACATCTCATGGGCACACCCTTGATGAGTTGCTCGTCGTTGCCGTCCCTCTCGCCGGTGTACTAGAGCAAGGCCGCTAGTTCTGCTCGATGCCAGAAGAAGCCACCTCCCTAGCTAGCCAACACCTATGGTTGCTGCTCGCCGCCACAGCACACTGCTGCTGCTTGTGATGCTCGCCGACGAGAGACGAGCACGCTCTCTCTCCCGCACGCGGCACTACTCTCCGTCAAGATCGATACGGACATTACTAGGTTTCTCCAGTAACTTGCTCAACCCTCACCTTTCATAGGCATACTCTTCTGAGTCTGCCAAGGTCTCTCAGCCAGCAATCAAACGACACTTCGAGTTCGGCGATCAGTCGGAATCTCACCATCTAGGACACAGTCGGTTTCCGCAGCAAAACTCTGACAGACTCGAGGGCTACTGACAGAGGAATGCCTATGCCCACGACGACATACGGCCTAGCTAAAGGCCGAGGCTAAGAAGGTTGTAGCCCATGGGACTACTAAGCAGGGGACCTCCTCCAATCGGTGTCAGGCCTAAAGTCAGGCATACATCTCCACCAGTCGGGTGCCAGCAGGCCAACAATCAGTTGGTGACGGCAGGTGACGTCCATGATCTCCACCTCGCATTAAAGGCAGATGTCACTCAACGGTGCAATATCTAGTTAACTGCAACCGTCACCACATAGTTATGGCCATGGAGCAGTCTGTCGTGCATGGCCATTACTGTTAGCTTTAATACCAGCCCGTTATGACACCCCATCCTAGTGCATTCTATATAAGCGGGAAGGAAGGCATCGGGCTGAGGGTTGAACTCTCTTGTAACCTTATGTGCAAAGCAGAAACACCACACACAGGAGTAGGTCGATACTTCCCCCGACGGGGGACCGGACTTGTATAACTCCGTATGCATACTTCCATCTATACCTTTCAGTAGACATGACGCTCCTCCATACACGCCCCTACACGTATATATGGTCAGTGAGATTGAGCACCGCAAGATTGAACCCATCACAAAGCACCTCTCCCATTGCAAGACAAATCAATCTAGTAGGCCAAACCAAATCGATAGATCGGAGAGAAATACAAAGCTATAATAATCATGCATAAAAGAGTTCAGAGAAGACTCAAATATTTCTCATGAATAATCTGATCATAAACTCACAATTCATCGGATCCCAACAAATACACCGCAAAACAAAATTACATCGGATAGAACTCCAAGAACATCGAGGAGAACATGGTATTGAAGATCAAAGAGAGAGAAGAAGCCATCTAGCTACTAGCTATGGACCCGTAGGTCTGTAGTAAACTACTCACACATCATCGGAAGGGCAGCAAGGTTGATGAAGAAGCCCTCCATGATCGATTCCCCCTCCGGCAGAGTACCGGAAAAGGCCTCTAGATGGGATCGCGGAAGAACAGAGGCTTGCGGCGGCGGAAAATTTTTCTCTTCTGTATTTCTGGTATATTGGGAATATTTTAGAATTTATAGCGCTGGGATTATGTCAGGAGGGGCAACGAGAGGCCCACAAGCCTGGGGGGTGCGCCCTACCCCCCTGGGCGCGCCCTCCAGGCTTGTCACCTCCTCGTGGCTCTTCTGGTCTTCTCCCAAAGCTTCGTGGGTCTCTTCTGGTCCAGAAAAAATTAATCCAAAGTTTTTTTTCTCGTTTGGACACTTTTTGATAATGATTTTCTGAAAAGGCAAAAACAAGCAGAAAACAGCAACTGGCACTGGGCACTCGGTTAATAGGTTAGTCCCAAAAAATGATATATAATGGCATATAATTGCATATAAAATATCCAAGATTGATACTATAATAGCATGGAACAATCAAAAATTATACATACGTTGGAGACGTATCAGTGGTGTATCCCCAAACAAAATCGGATGATGGAGAGCCTTGTGTAGCGGCGGATGTCCGATTCACTTCGGCGCACGCAGCGGCGCACACGTTTGCATACTGAGATGGCCGCTGCATCTACTACCGGTGTTGTCGCCTGTAGATGTGGTACGCTACACTCGATGTGTTGCCGGCCCCAGCTTTTCCTTCACCCACCGTCGTCAAGGACAACCGTGACACCGCCGCCGCGTTCGGCCCCGAGCCCGTGGTCGACCTCAACAACTCCACCACGGCCATCTCTAGTCATGACAGCAAGTCCGTCGAGGCCGTCAACAATTCCAGAAGTCGTCACCGAGCTCGCCGTCTTCCCCGGCGTCCCCTCCACCACCAAGGCCCAGGAGGTCCTCGAGGTCGTCCATGACACGTCCTCTGCCTGCATCAAGTTGCCGCCTATCACATTTCGACGGGATGCTCGCACCAGGTCGCCACCACCGACTTTGGCAACAAGGGCCGTGACGCCCCTGCTGCCATCTTCCTCGAGCCTGCGGTCGACCTCAATGACATCACGCCCAACCCTCCAATGGCTGAACCGGAAGACCAGAAGGAGTACCAGGTTGTGGCGACGGCGTCCCAGGCTGTTGACATCACCATCCATGTCAAACTTGCCACCCCTGTACCTCCCATGCTCTCGAGGTACGACCCAGACATTGCCAACAACTACGCCGACGTTGTTGATGCGTCCCTGATTTCGTTGGTCACACGTCCGGCGCAATTGGTGCCTTCGGTTGCCCTCGTCCATAGCGACGACCGGGTGCAGCCAACTGCACGCACAGAGCATCGACCACATGGTGTTCATCTTGTTGTTGAGAGCAAAGGCTCGCTCCTGCCACCATTGCGGAAGGAAACTGAACCACAGCCATGGCCGCCTCCCATTCAAGTGCAAATTGCAGGGAACAATGATATTCAGGTACTTGGCATAGCCGCGACTAATGATGATGGCTATGTGTGGTAGCCACCTGACTATCAACCAAGGTTATGGAGCGAATTGCAAAAATGGCTACTTCCTGTACTGAGGTGTCCCAAGAATTTCATTAATCATGCTGCTACTTGTTCGGCTAGCAGAAAGACAGGCATGGAGTCCATCGATTGTGCCATTTATTTGGAATCTATGCTATCCACATCTCCTATTATCACTCATATTGGATATTTCTACACGAGTGCAGTTGTTACAACTTTGAAGCTACAGTTAAAGGGTGAGGTGCTACGCCCAATGTCATGTCCATCGTTCGAGTGTCATTCGGAATCAGCCTATTTACGAGTTGCTTTGGCAAAATTTTAGTTCGCGTTCTGTCCTACTGGGAAAGCTTGGAGTTATTGGCAAAATGAACATATACAGCAGTGGCGTCCACCTGATCAAGCAAAGCTTAGGAGCATGATTCGAAGTTTGTTGTTTCCTATGGATGTGTCTCATATGCAAAGCAGTTGGTTCCATAAGCAGTCTCCTTATTCTCTTCAGCTTGGGAAGTAACAAAAATTCATAGAGACATCATGTGACCTGAAGCCATGGCCTTCCTTTGTAGTACGTCTAGATGGATGGCCGTTTAGACTTACATCGTCATCAACTCAAGATCTTATGCCATGGGATAATTCTTTTACACTAGTTGTGAATTCTCAGTGGACCATTGCATGGCCTTTCCGTTCTCATTTCCCTATATCAAGTCTTCAACCTTAGTCAACATGTGTTAGTTTATTGGTGCAACAGTTGGGTGACAATGGAAGCCTCTTATCCAAAGTTGGGTGACAAGTGGCAAGCCTCTTATATGGTGAGCACTCGTTCAATGGCCCAGTTTCAATATCGCTCTAGCTTGGTATTGCTATTTTTTGAGCAATTCGACTGGCAAATCGCCTGGCTGCCGTTCCCTCGAGCTGGGTTTCTCAAGTTTGGGCACTCTAGCAGGGCTTGCACATTGCAGCGACCGTTCTTACCGTCACCGACAATATGGAATATTACTGTTCTTGGTAGTTCTTGGGATACATGTATAGTTACTCGTCATCTGTTCTTGTTTCTTCCTTGGGATCCAGGTAACAATCCACATCTTGTTGGTACGAGTCACCTTGCGACATGCAGAGCCACCTTCTGTATGCTGTTGTTGCTGCCATGGGATCCCGGCAATGACACATGTTTTTCACTTGATGGTGCTAAACTTCGTTGGTGTATTGCTTGAGACCTGGGTGACCTAGCAGTTCTGATCGATGCTCTACGAATACTGCAAAAAATTCCTCATTCTAAAAGCACCGAGAGCTTTTGGGTGTACCTAGTTGTTCAGCAAACAGTGCTGATATCAGGGGATCTAGGTGATATGATCCTTGTGTTGGTCCAGTTTGTTGTACATAGTTGGTGCATCCTCAGCTTACTTCTCTCATATTCGTTGAGGTATGGGATTAGCATCATAAAACCGAACAAAGTCTGGGATCTGGGTAGCTTGGGACTGCAGCCGTCCGAGGTGATATTTTTTATGCGGCTTATGATGCCATGGAATTTTAGAAGTTCTGCTACCTATGGCTGGCATGCAATGAACTCTAGTCCTGAAGATGGTCCTCAAGCTCTTATCGTGAGGCGACAATTCAGTTATGGGTTGCTCTCACTTGATGACTTGTATCTATTCCAAGACCATTATTGCAAGTTTCCTTGCTACATGTCTGAGGCGTTCAAATCTGAGGGAGTACAAGGCAATGAACATTGTGTAGTAAAGTTAGTTCTGCCAGCACTTTCTTCTTGTGAGCAATGGGATCCAGGAGGATTGAACTTTGCAAATGTTCAAGGCTTGCAAATACCTGCTCTATTCCTCGGCTTGCTGATTGCACTATGCATATTGATGACCCACAAGTATAGGGGATCAATGGTAGTCCTTTCGATAAGTAAGAGTGTCGAACCCAACGAGGAGCAGAAGGAAATGACAAGCGGTTTTCAGCAAGGTATTCTTTGCAAGTACTGAAACTAGTGGTAACAGATAGTTTCGGTAGCCAGATAATTCGTAACAAGTAACAAGTATACTAAAGTGTAGCAAGGTGGCCCAATCCTTTTTATAGCAAAGGACAAGCCGGAACGAACTCGTTTAATAAGCAAAGCGTTCTCGAGGACACATGGGAATTTCATCTAGTCACTTTCATCATGTCTGTTTGATCCGCATTCGCTACTTTGATAATTTGATATGTGGGTGGACCGGTGCTTGGGCGCTGATCTTACTTGAACAAGCCTCCCACTTATGATTACCCCCTCTCGCAAGCATCCGCAACCACGAAAGAAGAATTAAGATAAATCTAACCATAGCATGAAACATATGGATCCAAATCAGCCCCTTACGGAATAGCGCATAAACTAGGGTTTAAGCTTCTGTCACTCTAGCAATCCATCATCTAATTACTACTCCACAATGCCTTCCCTTAGGCCCAAAGATGGTGAAGTGTCATGTAGTCGACATTCACACGATACCACTAAAGGAAGCAACAACATACATAGCATCAAAATATTGAACGAATACCAAATTCACATGATTACTTATGACAAGACTTCTCACATGTCCTCAAGAACAAAAGTAATTACTCACAAATCATATTCATGTTCAAGATCATAGTGGTATTGAATAGCTTGTGGCTGCCTGGTGGGTCCCCTCCTGTTGATTCTTTTGCCAGTATGTTTTATATATTTCAAAATAATTCTCCGTAAATTTTCAGGTCATTTGGAGTTGTGCAGAATAGCTATCTCTGTTTCACCCCTTTCAGGTCCAGAATTCCAGCTGCCGGCAATCTCCCTCTTCATGTGAATCTTGCAAAATTAAGAGAGAAAAGGCATAAGAATTGTACCATGAAGTGAAATAATGATCAAAATCATAATAATTATTAGTAGGAAATCATGATGCAAAATGGACGTAACAACTGTAGGGGAACGCGACAGAAAACAAAAAATTTCGGTACAGCGAGCACGCCCAGGACCACTATGGAGACTGCATACAGGGTTTGATCTGATCATTACCGACTCATAGCGCAGCGGAAGAAGAGTCGATGTAGATCGTCGGTACAGATCCCCGCGGCTATGATTTACAAGCTCCCAACCGCGAGGATGTACTCCCTTGTCGGATAGCCCTTCGGGAGGCGGTCGGACAGTCCCTCGGACGATGTCACGGACAGCCCTTCGGGAGGACCCTCGAAGCTCGAACGGTAACTCGGACAGCCCTTCGGGAGGACCCTCGAACAGCCCCTCGGGCAAAAGATTGAAACTACGACCTCTCTACGGGGTTGCACACATATGGTGTCTGCTATCCGGCAGGGCTTCGCCGTCTAGAACTAGTTCCTGCCGGAACCCAGACAACCTTTCGGCTCTACGAAACTATTTCGTGGGAGGGAGAGAGAAAGCCAGATAATGCATGGCATGTATATGAGAGCAAGGGATGAGTGTGGAGAGCACCTCTCCACCTCTATTTATAGGAAAGCCAAGGGGTAGGGTTGGCACACAAAATACCAAAACACCCTCACTTTATGTCACACATAAAGGGAATAAAAGGCAAAAAAGAATGGCATGTGGAGCTCCATGGAGGAGCTCCACCTTGGCCGGCCACCCTCATGGGGGCCCCCCCAAAGGGGGTTCCTTACACTACTAGGAAAATGCTTACCAGTAGCGCTGGTTTTTTTACTACCAGTAGCGCTGGCAGACGCTACGGCGCTACAGCTATTTTTTAGCAGTAGCGCTTGTTTTACCCCACGCTACTGATAAACAGACATACCCGTAGCGCTGGTGCCCCGCGCTACTACTATTTAACACCCGCGCTACTACTAACAGAATAGTAGTAGCACGTCTATGATACACCCACGCTACTAGTAACTAATTAGGATTTTTTAAAAAAAAAATCTACCTATTCCAGTTTAGACATACATTTCATAGTACTCACATACATGCATTTCATAATACGTACATGTTATGCATACAGTCAATCATACATATCTGATATAGATAATTAATACATATATATACAATATACGCCACGCGTATAGGTCGTCGGCGTCGGCGCCTCCACAAGCCCGTGTTGATGGTGTTGATGTCGTGGTCGTCGCCGCCTCCGCAGCACAGTGTGACGATGTCGCCTCCACAAGCCCGTGTTGATGGTGTTGATGTCGTGGTCGTCGCCGCCGCCGCAGCACCGTGACGATGTCGTCGTCGTCGTCGTCGCCGCCGCAACCCGTGTCGATGTCGATGTCGTCGTCGCCGCCGCAACCCGTGTCGATGTCGATGTCGTCATCATCGTCGCCGCCGCAGCCCCATGTCGATATCGTCGTCGTCGCCGCCGCAGCACCGTGACGATGTCGTCGTCGTCATCGCCGCTGCGCCCCGTGTCGATGTCGATGTCGTCGTCATCGTCGCCGCAGCAGCCCCATGTCGATATCGTCGCCGCCGCAGCTTCATGTCCATGCATGTGTTCCCTACAAGGAACTCACAAATCCTGGAATTAAACAGTGAACCAAGACCACTACTAGGAACTCACAAAGAACCTGGAGCATTAGTACAGTATAACAGTAAGCTATAGAGCACTAAGTAACAATAGCAGAAACAAAAGCATATAGCAGCAGCATGGTATATATTAATTATAATCAGTACCAAACAGACCAATCCTAGAAATTGGGGAAAACCCAACTTAAGAACGATACAGTGCTAGGCATGACCACAAGTGAAAGGAGATAAGGAATTCCAAGGCAGTACCAAATCTTATTATAGATTCTGAATCCAAGCTTTTGAGGCAAATTGCAACAAGCAAACGCTGTGCACCAAGTAGAAGTAATTCCCAGGTCATTCGCAAGCAAGCAAGAAGGCATCAGCAACTGTAGATGTATTACCAACATTGTACCCTTTACTGTCAGGTCATTTCAATTTAACTCTTGGTTGCAGATGTATTATTGTTGTAGTACTAGTAACCAATATGTAAGTACACTGACATTACACTGTAGTTTACATAGGATAAATTACAAAATGAAAATTACACTACAATTTGGACTGGAATTTTTAGAAAATGGCACTGTAAGTACACAGATATTTCAGTTACAAAAAGATATTCAGTTAAAAAGTGACAAATAACTGAATGAAACTCAGACTATATATTTCAGTTACAAAAAATATTTCAGCTTAGGAATGCAGTGTATAAATTAGACTAGATAGACAACACTACCGAAGCTTAAATTTTAAACGTGCAGTTTAATTACTAGCACCTACCAACTGAATATAGCTAGCTAGCATAAATGTCAATTGGCACAGGATTTGCCGAAGTGCATTTGCACTAGGAAACTAGTCCTAACATATCAACATTTTGATCAGCATTATAAATCCCATTGTGAATCCAAGGAAATCAACAGTTCTATAAGATATGGCTAGAAAACACTGGACAGAACAGAAAGTAGCCACTGCTTTGCTGTGTGGAAAATTTCCTGGCATTACTTCACTATGGATTGGATAAAGAATCAATAAGGACAACACCCACAGTAAAACTCTTGCGTCAATGTTTGCAGTTTGGACCATCAGTTAAAATAAATGCACTAGCAAGTTAACCTCTACATCAACCAGCCATCCAGACATGCATTTTACTGACCTGTACTTGGAGCTGCAGTTGCTTCAGATACTCAATGGCCTCGTCAAGCATGGATGCCTTGTCAGTCTGTAACCACACAAGCACGACGAAACTCAGTAGCCCCAAATTCAGGGACGAAGAAAAATAAAGTGGTACAGTAGTTGGTTTTGTGGTGCCGACCTTGTTGGAACTGGGTATCAGACTCTGCAATGCCTTCATCTTCTCGCTGATCCTGCTCCTCCGCCGCTGCGCCCCAATCAAGCAAGCAAGAGCAGCCGAGAAAACAATGTGAGAAGAGCAGAAAAGCGAACCGAAACTCAGGGGAAAACGGTTGACGATGCGGAAGCGGGACATCACCTTCTCGGCGGCGCGGGTGCGCTTGCTGCCGGACCCCCCTCCCCCGCGCGGGCGGTCGGACGTCCCGTTCGGCTCGGGCTCGGACGACCCGCCCACCTCGCTCTCGTAGAACCCAGCGGCGCCGACGCCGCCCCCGAGCTCCCCGTACTCCGCCGTCTGGTGCTGCTGCTGCTGGCCCAGCGCGGCCGCAGCCGCCGCCGCGTGGAACGCCGCCCCTCCTCCGAACATCTGGCGCCGCACCTCCTCCTCCTCATCCCGCTGCCGCCACCGCTCCTGCTACATCAGCACCAGCTCCCTCACCGCCGGAGTGAGAGGCGCCGCCTCGCCCGAAACCCTAGCCGCGAGGGAGGGCTGCTGGTGGGCACGAGCGTTGAATCCAGCCGGAGGGGAGGATGTAGGGGAGGGAGGCAAGCTCGGGAGCGGTGGATGCGGCGGCGAGGAGTCGCAGCAGAGAGAGAGAGAGAGAGTGGGGCCGGGCTCACGCGAGAAGAAGGGATTTTCTCTGAGCGGTGCGAGGGATGGGTGCCTTAGTTGCAGCGCATGCCAGTGAGCCGCGCTACAACTGTGCTCCTACCTGTAGCGCGTGTTGCAACCTGCGCTTCTATTACGTTCTGTCCGCGGGACACGGTTAGGAATATTTAGTAGTAGCGTGTCTTTTTAAAACACGCGCTATTAGTAATATTTAGTAGTAGCGCGGGTCAATATAGCGTGCTACTAGTAATTAGCAGTAGCGCGGTTCAATATAGCGCGCTACTAGTAATCTAATATCTATAAGCTTTTTCCTAGTAGTGTTAGTCCCTAAGTCTTTCTAGAAGCCTTTTGGGAAAAACCCCAAAAGGTGGCTTTCCAAAAAATTAACCATAAAGTGATTTTCACTATTCACGGCAACATTTTTTCGCGACCGTTAAATCCGAAAATATTTCTATGCGTCTTAGAATAATTCCGGTACCCACAAAAATGATTTTGGACGCGTTCCGAAACAATTCCGGATTAATGATTTTCATGTGCGAAAAGCAACCAAACCGGTTTCGGCAGCTCCGGAAAATTTCCGGTTTTTATCCCGGAAAAATCCCAGAATTTCCAGAACAATTCTGGCACCCTCCAAGAATTTCCAGGCGCGTGCCAAAACCAATTTGACTTACTGGTATACCCCGAAACAACTTTTCAGTTTTACCGAAACTATTCCGGTGTTCTCTCCGGAACGTTTCCGTTGTCTCCGAAAATTTTCCGGTGACTTTTTCTCAGACTCCCTGTCTAGTATTCAGCAGATAGATGACCCTTAAGCGTGTGACCCTATAGGTTCGGTGAAGCATAGACATGACCCGGAACACTTTCCGATCAATGATCAACATCGGAGCCGTGGACATCCATATTGACCCCTATACCCACACGAATAAATATTCGAGTGAACCTTCGGTTGCCGTGTGCTATTCCTGTTGCTTCGCGATATGTTACAAACACCCGATGTGAGATTTATCGGCATCCCCGTGGATCAACACTTGTCCACTATGCCAGTTACCTCGTTACCGGTTTTGTTCTCTTTTCTCGTTTCCGCATTCTGGCATCCCAGTGATCAAATCACAATGTGTCTGGCCAGACGATGATGGATACCGTAACACCGAGAGGGCCCGAGAATATCTCTCCATCGAAGGAGGAGCAAATCCCAATCTTGAGCTATCTCGTTCCTTGTCATACCTTTCAGTGAGCCCGTAAGCTACCGTAATAGCCATCCAGTTACGGATGACGTTTAACAAACCCCAAAGTTCACGAAGCAAGTACGAAGGAACTCGATACTCTCATGGTCTAAGGAATTATGCACACATTAACCATCTCTGTGTTATTAACCATTAACTTGTGACGAATGTATCTCATAGCATAACATCAATTTGGGTCGATTCAACACAAGTGTTCTACTAACATTGTGCCCTCAAAATTGCCGGCATAGGCATGCCCATGATCAGGAAAACATGATCATCATGCAATACTTGAGCTAGTCTTAGAGGCATGACTAGGAATACTTTTTACCGTTTATTATACCACACGTGCACATGAGTTTCCCTCCGAGCCTCGTGGATATTGTAGACTCAAGAATCATTGCAGTTATAGCATGGAACATAAACATTCATTACAAACTTGGAGATACAAAATAACTGTTATTACTGCCTCTAGGGCATATCTCCTACATCAACTCCCCCAAGCTTAGACCTCTCTTGTCCTCAAGCAAAAGCCGAAATTGATAATCATGACCACATGTTTAGGGAGAGAGGCATCGATAAAAAATAAAATGCGGACATGGAGCATCATGATCTTTATTATAACAGCAATATATATCATCATAAAACTTCTCATGAAAAAGTGACAATTCATCCATAAGTTTAAGTATGAACCATAAACCAAATTGAAAAACTAACAAACTATGATCTCAGTCACTGAAGTAATTGCAATTCATCATATTATCAGAAAGAGTCTATGTAAGAGCTTTTTGTAGCAAGTTCACATACTCAACTATCATTTAGTCTTCTATGATTGTTGACACTCACGACATACTTATGGAGCAAAAGTTTTAGTCGGACATATAGAAAGATAAGGGGCTTATAATTTCGCCTCCCAACGTATTTACCTCAAGGGTAATGTCAACAATAATAACTCATGATCACCTACATCAAACTGGATATATATGCCTGGATCAATCCCCACCACATGATGCTTGCCAAGAGAGAAAATAAAAATGGAATAGAGGAGAATACTATTGACTCTTGCATGAAAGTAAATACATAAAGTAAAAGATAGGCACTTCGCAGAGGGAAGCAGAGGTTGTCATGCGCTTTTTGTTTTTGCATGTGCAAGCTCTTAATGTAAAGGAACATCACTTTATATTGCCCCTTGTAATAGCGACCTTTATTATGCAGTCTGTCGCTTTTATTACTCCACCATCACAAGATCGTACAAAGCTTATTTTCCCTTACAATAAAAGTTGATACATGTTTAGGAGCAATTTTTTATTGCTTTGCACCGATGACAACTTACTTGAAGGATCTTATTCAATCCATAGGTAGATATAGTGGACTCTTATGGCATGAAACTGGGTTTAAGGGTTTTTGGATGCACAAGTAGTATCTCTACTTAGTGCAGAATTTTGGCTAGCAAAAGATAGGGGGCAAGCACCACATGTTAGAGGATCCAAAACAATATAACTTCTATGTGAATATAAGCAAACATAACTCATTACGTTGTCTTTCTTGTCCAACGTCGACTAATTGACATAAAATATTTAATGGGGGCTCACAATCATAAAAGATGTCCAATATAGTGTATTTATATATGAGACCTCTCTTCCTTTATTACTTTTTCATGAATTGCAACAATGACCAATGCTATGTTTGTCAACTTCCAACAAGTTTTATCAATTATACTTCTTTTATGTGAAGTCATCACTTCCCATGGGATTAGCATATGATCTAATTTTTTTCTTTCTATTTTTATTTCTAAGATTGGATCATCAAAAGAAAAACACTCAACTCAAACTACTCTTTATTATATAACTCTCACACATGATTACATAGATAGATATATCACAAAGCAAGCACTCGAAACTAAATCATACTAAAACTTTATTTTTCTAAATCACGAAATAACTAAGAATCGAACTAAGATAGATGACGATGATAAAAAGTGATGATGATACGATACCGGGGCACCTCCCCCAAGCTTGGCACAAGCCAAGGGTGGTGCCCATACCCATGTACTCAAATCTCTTTCTTCGGTGATGGTGGTGATGAAGTGGTGGGCTTGTCCTGTTGGGGAACGTTGCATGGAAAACAAAAAAAATTCTACGCACACGCAAGATCTATCCATTGAGATGCATAGCTACGAGAGGGGCAGTGTGTCTACGTACCCTCGTAGACCATAAGCAAAAGCTTTAGAACAACGCGGTTGATGTCGTCGAACAACTTCACGATCCAACCGACCGAGCACCGAACGTACGGCACCTCCGCGTTCAGCACACGTTCAGCTCGGTGACGTCCTCGACTTCTTGATCCAGCAAGATGGCGAGGTAGTGGATGAGTTCCGGCAGCACGACGGCGTGGTGACGGTGATGGTGATGTTATCTCCGCAGGGCTTCGCCCAAGCACTGCGAAAATATGACCGAGGGACGGAACTGTGGAGGGGGGCGCCGCACACGGCTAAGACAATGTTGTGTCCTTTGGGGCGCCCCCTCTCCTCTATTTATATATGCGTAGGGGCTTGAAGTAGAAGGAATAGTGCCATGTGAACAGTAACCGTGAAGAGTACACACGTGGACTTGGACTCCAAAGTACAATCCTATTCCTACTAGGACTCTCCCTTTTTTCCTTCCCTAGCTGCGTGGGCTTTTGAGGACTTGGTGCGCCTGGCCCAATAAGGCCAGGGCGCCTCCCCTTAGCCCATGCCAACCCTTTGGGACGTGGTGGACCCACTTGTGGACTTTCGGACTCCTCCGGAATCCTCCGGAACCTTCTGGAAGCTTCCCGGTACAATACCGAAAAAACTGCACCTTTTCCGGAACCCAAAATATGACTTCCCATATATAAATTTTTACCTCTCGACCATTCCGAGACTCCTCGTGATGTCCGGGATCTCATCCGGGACTCCGAACAACATTCGGTTACCAATTCACATAACTCATATAACACTATATCGTCAACGAACGTTAAGCGTGCGGACCCTACGGGTTCGGGAATGATGTAGACATGACTGAGACGCCTCTCCGGTCAATAACCAATAGCGGAACCTGGATGCTCATATTGGTTCCTACATATTCCACGAAGATTTTATCGGTCGAACCGCAATGACAACATACGTAATTCCCTTTGTCCGTCGGTATGTTACTTGCCCGAGATTCGATCGTCGGTATCTCCATACCTAGTTCAATCTCGTTACCGGCAAGTCTCTTTACTCGTTCTGTAATACATCATCCCGTAACTAACTCCTTAGTCACTTTGCTTGCAAGCTTCTTATGATGTGCATTACCGAGAGGGCCCAGAGATACCTCTCCGAAACACGAAGTGACAAATCCCAGTCTCGATCCATGCCAACTCAACGGACATCTTTGGAGATACCTGTAGAGCATCTTTATGATCACCCAGTTACGTTGTGATGTTTGATAGCACACAAGGTATTCCTCCGGTATCCGGGAGTTGCATGATCTCATGGTCTGAGGAACATGTAGTTGACATTCAAGAAAGCAGTAGCAATAAACAGAACGATCATATGCTAAGCTAACGGATGGGTCTTGTCCATCACATCATTCTCCTAATGATGTGATCCCGTTATAAAATGACAACTCATGTATATGGTTAGGAAACCTTAACCATCTTTGATCAACGAGCTAGTCTAGTAGAGGCTCACTAGGGACACGGTATTTTGTTTATGTATTCACACATGTATTTAAGTTTCCGGTCAATACAATTCTAGCATGAATAATAAACATTTATCATGAACAAGGAAATATAAAATAATAACAACTTTATTATTGCCTCTAGGGCATATTTCCATCATGTCCTTCAAAATATTTAATACGATATCCTTCAAACTCTGGACCTCCTGAAGCAACTGCTGAATCGCGGTGGCATTCTTTTGCACTTCAACCATAATATGCTTATTTTCCGGCCACCATGATCCCTTTCCTGCATCATTCTCACTTGGACGGAAAATATCCCAATTGGAAGGTATGTGCATGTGAGGAGTGTTTTCAACCCCATAATTGTGGACCAAATTATGAAAATTGTTCCGATGTAACCTGTGTAAGGGTCTCCTAGGAGGAAGCTCTTCTTGTACCTCTGGACTCCCATGGCTTGTAGTGCTTCTCACGGC
Source organism: Elymus sibiricus (assembly GCA_039707655.1). NCBI lineage: Eukaryota > Viridiplantae > Streptophyta > Magnoliopsida > Poales > Poaceae > Elymus > Elymus sibiricus. The sequence continues at coordinate 109,195,938 of CM077668.1, read as the reverse complement.
TTGATGAGGATTTGGAATTGTGGAGATGCCGGCAAGGGTACCCCTCTCGGAAGCCGGAGGGTGGACCTCTAGCGAATCTCCATCATCTTCTTCCATGGTAACCTCTCCTTCCTCCTCCCTCCTGAGTTCCATCTGCAGCAACCAAGAGTCGTCTCCCACGTTGTTGGAGGAAGAGGAAGACATGATGCCTGGCCTCGAAAATCTGACAGAAAACAACACGAAATAAGAACACAGGAGAAACTTGCGATGCGGTGGTCAAAACACCCGTGAGTATATATAATGAATTTTTCCAGTGCAGAACAAGTAATATGAAAGAAAAACGGAATCGGGAAAGTCCACGAGGGAGCCACAAGCCTGGTAGGCGCGCCCTGGGGGGGTAGGGCGTGCCCCCCAGTCTTGTCGCCTTCTCGTGCACTTTCCGGACTGTTTATTATTTTTATAATTTTTTATATATTCCAAAACAGACAGAAAGTACTTTTATGGATGTTTTGGAGTGGGTTTACTTACCGTACCACATACCTACTCCTTTTCAGGATTCTGGAGCGTTCCAGAAAAATTCTTCTATGTGCTCTTCCGGTGTCATTGTTTGAATAATATTAGTTTCAACATTAATGGTCGTACCTGAGATGTAATGTTTAATTCTTTTCCCATTAACCACTCTCGGATTATTGCCTTCGGGGTTGTTTATTTTGATGGTTCCGGAGCGATAAACTTCTTCGACGATGTATGGTCCTTCCCATTTAGAGAGAAGTTTTCCTGCAAAGAATCTTAAACGATAATTGTATAATAGAACATGATCACCTACTTTGAATTCCCATTTTTGAATTCTTTTATCATGCCATCTTTTAACTTTTTCTTTAAACAACTTGGCATTTTCATAAGTTTGGGTTCTCCATTCATCTAGAGAGCTAATATCAAAAAACCTCTTTTCACCGGCAAGTTTAAAATCATAGTTAAGTTCTTTAATTGCCCAATATGCTTTATGTTCTAACTCAAGAGGTAAATGACATACTTTTCCATAAACCATTTTATATGGAGACATACCCATAGGATTTTTATAAGCAGTTCTATAAGCCCAAAGTGCATCATCCAGTTTCTTAGACCAATTCTTTGTGGATCTATTAACAGTCTTTTGCAAAATTAATTTTATTTCTCTATTAGTTAATTCAACTTGACCACTAGACTGAGGATGATATGGAGATGCACTTCTATGATTAACATCATATTTAGCAAGCAATTTACGGAAAGCACTATGAAAAAAATGTGAACCACCATTAGTCATTAAATATCTAGGGACTCCAAACCTTGGAATATAACTTCTTTAAGCATTTTAATAGAAGTGTTATGATCAGCACTACTAGTTGGAATAGCTTCTACCCACTTAGTAACGTAATCAACAGCAACTAAAATATGAGTATACCCATTGGATTTAGGGAAAGGTCCCATATAATCAAAACCCCAAACATCAAATGGTTCAATAACAAGTGAATAATGCATAGGCATTTCCTGACGTCTACCAACATTACCAATTCTTTGACATTCATCAGAAGAAAGGACAAACTTACGTGCATCTTTGAAAAGAGTAGGCCAATGAAACCAGATTGTAATAGCTTGTGTGCATTTCTGTCTCCCGCATGGTGTCCTCCATATGTCTCGGAGTGACACTTTAGTAGGATTTTTTTCCTGTTCATGCTCAGGTACACAACGTCTAATAATACCATCTACTCTTTTATATAAGTGTGGGTCATCCCAAAAGTAATGTCTTAAATCAAAGAAGAACTTTTTCTTTTGTTGATATGTGAAACTAGATGGTATATATTTAGCAACAATGTAATTAGCATAGTCTGCATACCAAGGAGTATTATGAGAAGCATTTATGATAGCTAATTGTTCATCAGGGAAATCATCATTAACAGGAAGTGGGTCAACAAGAACACTTTCCATTCTAGACAAATTATCGGCTACGGGATTCTCAGCTCCCTTTCTATCAACAATATGCAAATCAAATTCTTGTAGTAAAAGAACCAACCTAATAAGTCTAGGTTGAGCATCTTTCTTTTCCATGAGATATTTAATAGCAGCATGATCAGTATGAATAGTAACTTTGGAATCAACTATGTAAGATCTGAATTTATCACATGCAAACACAACTGCTAAAAATTATTTCTCAGTAGTAGCATAATTTCTTTGAGTATTGTCTAGAGTTTTACTAGCATAATGAATAACATTCAATTTCTTATCAACTCTTTGTCCTAAAACAGCACCAACAGCATAATCACTAGCATCACACACAATTTCAAAGGGTAGGTTCCAATCAGGTGGTTGAACAATAGGTGCAGAAATTAAGGCTTTCTTAAGTATTTCAAAGGCTTCTACACAATCATCATCAAAAAAAAATGGAACATCTTTTTGCAAGAGATTAGTAAAAGGCATAGAAATTTTAGAGAAGTCTTTTATAAAACTTCTATAGAAACCAGCATGACCGAGGAAACTTCTTATACTTTTGATATCTTTAGGACATGGCATTTTCTCAATAGCATCAACTTTAGCTTTATCAACTTCAATACCTCTTTCAGAAATTTTATGCCCAAGAACTATTTCTTCATTCACCATAAAGTGGCACTTCTCCCAATTCAAGACAAGATTAGTTTCTTTACATCTCTGCAAAACTCGATCAAGGTTGCTCAAGCAATCATCAAAAGAAGTTCCGTAAACGGAGAAATCATCCATGAAAACCTCAACAATCGTTTCACAAAAATTAGAGAATATAGTAGTCATACATCTTTGAAAGGTAGCAGGTGCATTACATAAACCAAAAGGCATACGACGATAAGCATAAGTTCCAAAAGGACAAGTAAAGGTGGTTTTCTCTTGATCTTCAGGTGAAACAGGTATTTAAGAAAACCAGAATAACCATCTAGGAAGCAAAAGTGTGTATTCTTAGATAATCTTTCTAACATTTGATCAATAAAAGGTAAGGGGTAATGATCTATCGTAGTAGCTTTATTTAATTTCCTAAAATCAATTACCATCCTATAACCAGTTACAATTCTTTGTGGGATAAATTCATTTTTATCATTAGGAACAACGGTAATACCTCCTTTCTTAGGAACACAATGAACAGGACTTACCCGTCTACTATCAGCTATGGGATAAATTAACGTGCCTCCAAAAGATTTAATATTTCAGTTCTTACCACATCCTTCATTTTAGGATTCAGCCTTCTTTGATGATCAACAACTGGTTTAGCGTATGGCTCCATATGAATTTTATGCTGACATAAAGTGGGACTAATGCCCTTAAGATCATCAAGAGTATATCCAATAGCAGCACGATGCTTCTTCAGAGTTTTAAGTAATCTCTTTTCTTCATGCTCTGAAAGGTTAGCACTAATAATAACAAGATATATCTTCTTTTCATCAAGATAAGCATATTTAAGTGTATCAGGTAATTACTTTAATTCAAACACAGGATCACCCTTGGGTGGAGGTGGATCTCCTAAGGTTTTAACAGGCAAATTATGTTTAAGGATAGGTGCTTGTTTAAAGAACAACTCATCTATTTCATTTCTTTCATTCATATTCATATCATTCTCATGGTCTAGCAAATATTGTTCTAAAGGATCAGTAGGAGGTACAGCAATAGAAGCAAGACCAACAATTTCATCTTTACTAGCTAATTCTTTATCAAGATATTGTCCACTAAACTTAGAGAAATTAAATTCATGAGATATATCACCAAATTTAACTCTAATCTTCTTTTTAACACAATCAATTTCAGCATTAACGGTATTCAAGAAAGGTCTACCAAATATAATGGGACAAAAATTATCTTGTTGTGAACCAAGTACTAGGAAATCAGTAGGGTATTTGATTTTACCACACAAGACTTCAACATCTCTAACAATCCCAAGTGGTGTAATAGTATCTTTATTTGCAAGCTTAATAGTAATATCAATATCTTCAATCTCAACAGGTGCAATATCATTCATTACTTCTTGATATAAAGAAAACGGAATAGCACTCACACTAGCACCCATATCACATAAGCCATGATAGCAATGATCTTCAATCTTAACAGAAACAACAGGCATGCCAACCACAGGCTTATTCTTATCTAGCATATCTCCCTCATTTCTAACAGGTTTAGCAATTCTAGCAGCCTCATCATAAAAGTAAATAACATGTCCATCAATATCATCAACCAAAAGATATTTAACCATTGCAATATTAGGTTCAACTTTAATTTGTTCAGAAGGTCTAGATGTTCTTATATTAATTTTATTAACCACAGTTGAAGCTATAGCATGTTCCTTAATCCTAACAGGGAAAGGAGGTTTCTCAATATAAGCAGTAGGCACAACTGGATCAACATTATAAACAATTGTTTCTGCTTTAACATTGACAGATTCTTCATTCAATTCAATAGGTGGATGATACTTAAACCATTTCTCCTTAGGGAGATCAACATGAGCAGTAAAAGATTCACAAAAGGTAGCTACTATCTCAGAGTCAAGTCCATATTTAGTACTAAACTTACGAAAAGCATCAGTTTTCATAAAAGATTTAACACAATCAAACTCAAGATTTATACCTGACTCATTCCCTTTGTCGATTTCCCAATCTTCAGAGTTACGTTTAATTCTTTTCAGAAGATCCCATCTGAATAGTTCTCTTCATAAAGGAACCAGTTGAAGAAGTATCGAGCATGGATTGATCATTATGAGAAAGCCGAGCATAAAAGTTTTGAATAATTATTTCTCTTGAGAGCTCATGATTGGGGCATGTATGCAACATATACTTAAGCCCCCCCCAAGATTGAGCGATACTTTCTTCTTCACGAGGCCAAAAATTATATATATAATTCCGATCACGATGAACCAAATGCATAGGATAAAATTTCTGGTGAAATTCCAGTTTCAACCGGTTCCAATCCCATGTTTCAGTATCATCACATAGCCTATACCATGTCAATGCCTTTCTCTCCAAAGATAAAGGGAATACCTTCTTCTTAACTCCATCTCCGGATAGACCTGCAAGCTTAAACAATCCACAAATTTCATCCACATATATCAAGTGCATATCAGGGTGCACCATTCCATCTCCTGCATAAGGATTAGCTAACAGTTTCTCTACCATACCCGAAGGAATTTCATAATGAATATTTTCAGTAGGTTCAGTAGGTTGAGGAGCAACTCTTAATGTTTCCGGTCGAGGTGAAGATACTCCGAACAAGCCCCTCAAAGAATTACTTTCCATAGTGACAAGTGACAGTAAATTTCAGCACGTAATGTAAATGTTTCATTATCAAATTCCACTCACCAAAGGCGCTTCACTCCTCGGCAATGGCGCCAGAAAAGAGTCTTGATGACCCACAAGTATAGGGGATCAATCGTAGGCCTTTCGATAAGTAAGAGTGTCGAACCCAACAAGGAGCAGAAGGAAATGACAAACGGTTTTCAGAAAGGTATTCTCTGCAAGTACTGAAAGTAGCGGTAACAGATAGTTTCGGTAGCCAGATAATTCGTAACAAGTAACAAGTATACTAAAGTGCAGCAAGGTGGCCCAATCCTTTTTATAGCAAAGGACAAGCCGGAACGAACTCGTATAATAAGCAAAGCGTTCTCGTGGACACATGGGAATTTCATCTAGTCACTTTTATCATGTTTGTTTGATTCGCGTTCGCTACTTTGATAATTTGATATGTGGGTGGACCGATGCTTGGGTGTTGATCTTACTTGAACAAGGCTCCCACTTATGATTACCCCCTCTCGCAAGCATCCGCAACTACGAAAGAAGAATTAAAATAAATCTAACGATAGCATGAAACATATGGATCCAAATCAGACCCTTACGGAATAGCGCATAAACTAGGGTTTAAGCTTCTGTCACTCTAGCAACCCATCATCTAATTACTACTCCACAATGCCTTCCCTTAGGCCCAAAGATGGTGAAGTATCATGTAGTCGACGTTCACACAACACCACTAAAGGAAGCAACAACATACATAGCATCAAAATATTGAACGAATACCAAATTCACATGATTACTTATGACAAGACTTCTCACATGTCCTCAAGAACAAAAGTAATTACTCACAAATCAAATTCATGTTCAAGATCAGAGGGGTATTGAATAGCATTAAGGATCTGAACATATAATCTTCCACCAAATAAACCAACTAGTATCAACTACATGATGTAATCAACACTAGTAGCAACCCACATGTACCAATCTGAAGTTTTGAGACAAAGATTGAATACAAGAGATGAACTAGGGTTTGAGATGAGTTGGTGCTGGTGAAGATGTTGATAAAGATTGGTCCTCCCACGATGAGAGGATCGTTGGTGATGTCGATGGCTTCGATTTCCCCGTCCCGGAGGGAAGTATCCCCGACGGAATCGCTCCACCGGAGAGCAAAATAGCTCCTGCTCAAGTTTCGCCTCGAGACGGCGGCGCTTCATCCCGAAAGTCATCTTCTGATTTTTTTCTAGGGCAAATGGCTTCATATAGCACAAGGAGGGTCCGGAGGCTTGCTAGGGACCCCACAAACTTGGGGGCGCGCCCCCCAGGCTTGTGGCTGCCTGGTGGGTCCCCTCCTGTTGATTTTTTTGCCAGTATTTTTTATATATTCCAAAATAATTCTCCGTAAATTTTTAGGCCATTTGGAGTTGTGCAGAATAGCTATCTCTGTTTCACCCCTTTCAAGTCCAGAATTTCAGCTGTCGGCAATCTCCCTCTTCATGTGAATCTTACAAAATAAGAGAGAAAAGGCATAAGACTTGTACCATGAAGGGAAATAATGATAAAAAACATAATAATTATTAGTAGGAAATCATGATGCAAATTGGACGTATCACATATGCTCAGGTTGGTGTTTACAAGGAAACACTCCTATGAAATCAGCGGAGAAATGGAACCGGCTTGGGGGCAAGCCGGTTGTTAATGGGGAGGGGATGTCAGCATCCCTGCTAGCATGGGCTGGCTATGGGCTAGGCCTAGCTGCCTTGCTGTCGGAGCAGCTACAGCCGCAACTACTACAAATAGCAGGACCCAGGCGCTGGACGAGTTATATGCGTAGGATCAGGCGAAACGGCATGGCGGCTCCCTTCTCTTACCTCTGGCCCTCTTCCTCCTGTTCTTCCTGATTCCTCAAATCATGTACCTCCATTGCTGCTTGTAATCCAACTTGTATCCAATAGATCGTGAGAGAGACATTCTGTACCTAACACCAATAGACCTGATTCACTGCCTCGTTCTGTTAATCGGGATTGTTAAATCTCAGTCGACTGAGACTTAACAAAGTCTTAGTCGATGCTATATTCGTGAGATCTTACATGGAGATTCATGCAAAAATTTCTTTTAATATTTTTTTTCTTCGTTTTTATATGTTGCGTCACTTGACTAAGACCCTTTGTTAATCCCGCGAGCTTTCAAGTGACCAGATCCTCGCCATGCAACAATCAATCCCGCGAGCGTTTGGAGGCGTATGTTCCGTGCCAGTAGACCTGGCTCGCTCGCTTAATACTCCCTCCTTTCCGATTTACAGGGCTCAAATTTGAAATCTCATCAACCAAGGCATATGGTGAGTGGAGGAATGAATCTCGTACTTTACAAAACTACCCACATTAAACTGATGCATTAATTTGGATTAATTGCAGTGCATGCATGCTTGGCCACTAGTTGAGTAGGAACATTACATGCATTGGTGTGTTTCTTTTAAATTCTTGCATGCAAAGATTTAATGCGCCTAGCAATCTTAAAATGGGATGGAGTTGAGCCCTTTAAATCAGAAAAACGAAAAAACTGAGATAAGGCTTATAAACCAGAAAGGAGGAAGTATCTTTTTAATAGTCCCACGAACATTCCAGTGACCAAACAATAATCAATTCTCCACGCGACCCGCACGCATCCTATCCGTTTGTTCCTTCCGCCGTCGCGACGCACCGCGCGCATCCCTGCTTCCGTCTGCTAGATGCGCGCGGCTGAGCGCTGGCGCGCCACCATTTGTCGACGAGACGCCGATTTTCATAGATTATTAGGAGGTTTCGTCGTGTGCCGCCTCCCGTCACGAGCCGAGAGATTTGATCGATGGCGACCGGGGTTCGGCGCAGCTAATTCAGCGGACTTTCTGCGGAGGCTGCGAGAGTAGGAAACAAAATGTGACGTTTGCGTCTTTGGTGGATGGGAACTGGACAGAACAGGTACTACGTGACATTGACTCGTGGGGCGATTGTAAATTTGTAATTGCATATGCCCTTTCTGGCATTCTTTGAAGATGCATGGCGCGCGTGTAGAGCGTAGTGTGGTTGCTCCCGCTACGTCGTAGGCCAAGCGAAACTGATCTCTTCTGTTTTCGGGGAACCAAGCGAGGCTTATCCGATGACTGCTGTGGGCTTGTGGTGACTGGCACCCTGAGCACTCAACCTAGCATGTACAGTACAGGTACTGTTACGGCGGGCGTTAACGGTGCACGTAGGCATGCTCGATGGAGTTACGACGATCCATTTATAAACTGGATGCAGATCGACTAGCTCACGTGAACAGTACTGGCTAGGCGGCTAGCGAATCTTAAATTGGCGTCATGACTTGGATCATGCACCGGTTTCTGCCTACTACTAGCTAGTATTGTTTGAAAACTCGATCATGAGAAATTTCTTGCTAGTTCGTCTTTAAAAAGGAAATTCATATTGTACGTTTTGTCCGTTGTAAGAACAATCTAGAGTTTGTTTGCTCTTGATACGTGCACATACACACGAGTCAATGCTCACTTAAAATTTCAGAAAACGCAAATTTCTCTAGTCACGCAGCTCGAGTACTGTACTCGTTGCAGATTTTTATCAATCGCGCTAGCAAGCTGCCCTCCCGGAGGAACATGTGCGGTAGCCAGCCAGTGGGATGCATGGTTCTCATGACCTTCTGGAGAATTTGGCACATTCGCAATGAAGTGGTGCACCATAAACCTGCTTCCCCCATGAAAGCTTCTAAAAGGTTTTTGGTAAGCTACCTAGACTCCTTGGTAGGTTCAAAGATCGATCTCACTTCTGACATATGATACAACCTTGCCAAATCCACATGTGATAAAGGATGTAGTTCCCCCTCCCCTGTGGTGTCCGCCAACGCCAGGATGGGTGAAACTAAATACTGATGGTTCATTTACAGAGGATGGCACGGTTGGAGCTTGTATGCTGCGAGATGATAGAGGTCGCATTATTTACCCAACGTGTAGACAACTCTTCTCTTGCCGGAAAGCACTTGAAGCTGAACTTTGTGCTTGCATGGAAGGACTGTCTTTTGCCATTCAGAGGAGTGACTTGCCAATTATAATTGAAATGGACTCTGTCGTTGTTGTCAAGTTGATTCAAGCTTCGGATCTTGATAGATCGATTCGATTTATTCTTCTATAGTTAGAGAGATTAGGCACCTTATGTCTCTTCGTGATTCTTGTGTTACTCATGTAAATCGCAATCAAAATAAGATTGGCGATAGCTTAGCTAAATTTGCTAGACTAGAGGGCAGAACAATGACCTGGGTTGGTTCTGGCCCGATAGATTCTTTAGAGCTAGCCAAAGCTGATTGTACGGACAATATGATTTGAGTAATATAAGAGTTTACCCGCCAAAAAAAAAGGATGCATGAAAAACAACAATCCTCGTCCATGTGTTGGCTACTCGGTCACTACGCGCTACCAGGAATTCAAGTCCAACTTCGTACTACCACCTGCTCACACCGCCGTGGGTCTGCTCGGGCGTAGTACATGTGTGGCCGGCATGCGATCGCCCCCGCGCGCGCGCGCGCAAGCGGCTATCGCTCTCGCCGTCCCCGAGGGGCGCGTTTTGTTGGGAGCGAGCGTGACGTGACGGGTGATGAGCGCGTTCTGAATCCCTGACGCCGTGCGATCCGCCGGATCCTTGCAGAGGTCGAAAAGGGCGGAGGCGTTCGATGCGTGCGCGCGCTGCGTTCACAGGACCGCAGCTCGCCGACCGACCACACGAAGGAGAGAGAGAGAGAAGATAGGGTGGCCGTACGGAGGGAGGAGGGGGAGGAGCGAAAGTCTCCACAGTTCCACGGCCTGGACTGGAGTGGCACGTGCCGTCCATCTCTCGCCCTGCCGTTCTCTGCACCTGCATCGTGCGGATTTTTGGCGGTCATTCTCGTTCCTCCGTACTAGGTGCTCCAAGATCAATATGCGAGATGATCATCTTTGTTTGCGTGTGTGTGTGTGTGCTGGGTTGGGTAGTTTGTTCATGCGCGACCAGGCATTTATTTGTCCATGTGAGCGGATCGCGGCAGGGGTTGGAAAACTTGGACTATAGCAAAGCTAGCTGAATGGACTCTCGTCTCGCGCGCCCCCCCACGCGTGAGACGAGAGTGCTGCCGCGCCGAGACGACGACGTGCGCCCTCCGCTCCTGCTACGAAACACTCCGGCATTTTCTTCTTCTCGTCCTTGGAAAAAGCGAAGAAGACGACCCCTGTGGATGAAACGCGGGCTTCCACGGAACCGTACGTACTCCCTGCTACAGCAGGCTCCTGTATAACCACAGCTACAGCCGTTGCGTCGTAATCGTTGGCTGGCTCGCCGAGTCGATCCTGTGCTGCAGCTGCAGCTGCACATAGACCGATCGATGCACGACCGTATCTTCTTGGCAACAAATTATTTGAGGCTGACCGGGCGATCGACCGCTCCGTCGGGTCTGTTCGGACGGCGATTGACTCCACGGTCCTCACCGACCGCCCGCCGGTACTATCACTCGAGTCGTTGCCTTGATCGACTCCTATACTGTTGCCCGATAAACAGTATAGTGACGCGTACTGTTGCAGATACTCTGGTTGGAGCATCTTTTCCGGGGTTAACCGCTACCAACGACGTGACTTGGCGGTACCAGAACGCACTTATTATTCGGTTCTAACCGGGAACGGCCGATCAACTGAGCCACCGTCATTGACATGACCCGTCCCGTGCTGGTCCGTCCGTATACGCACGATGGCACAATGCCTAACCTCCAAGGGCTAGCTACTCAAACAGACTACTCCCAAACTAACACGAACGAACGAGCATACCCGTCGCGGAAGAAAAACGACTTTCAATACATACAGAGCAGTTGCCGGCCACTAGGCTGCAGAGCGGTTGGCCACTGCACACGCGTATGCCCCAGCCGATTAAACTAGACGGAACGGTCGCATCACGTGGAGTCGTCGGGGTCCTGCCGTCTTTGTATCGTAGATTTGCATTGGATTATTTTCTAATGTGATTTGATGAGAGGATCAACATTACCAAATTTCTCTGTTCTATGGCACGTCAGTTTTGTAGAAATTTGAACGTCCACTCATTTTTTCAAACTTATCCATGTGGGATAATGATGTCCTTCTTTTTTGTTCTGTTCGAGTGACTATTCGTGTAACATTTCTGTATTTGTGCACCCGCCTTTTTGGCAAAATTGCATTTGGGGTTACACTCACCGAAGAGGATTACCCATTTGACGTTAATCAAGTGACTATACAAAGAAAGGAGAACTTAGAAAATGAAAGAAAAACAATGAAATTGTGTACATGTACGAAAAAGGAATATGCATGCAACCTATGCTAAAAGATGTGTAGCACGACTGTATATTTCAATATTCAAAGGGTGAATTCAAGTTTTTGCCCACTAGTTGTGCATTTGAAGTAAATAGCGAAAAACTACCACTTTACCGGTTTGTGTCCCCCAGAACTACCACTTTAATGGATTATCAAAAAACTGCCACATTTGAACTCCTCTCTTTTTTTTGCAAAAAACTATCACTTTTAGTTAGGTACCGGTTCGGGCGAGATAACCTCAATTATGATAGGGATGGCCCACCCGCCAAGCTGACACATGTCAGCAGCCTCTCTCTCTCCTTCATCCACTCCACACACCTCTCCCATGCATTCTCTCAAACATCTCGCGGGCGCACCCTGATGAGTTGCTCGTCGTTGCCGTCCATGTCGCCATTTTACCGGAGCCCAAAGCGCTAGTGCTACTCGATGCCAGAAGAAGCCACCTCCCTAGCTAGCCAGCATCACGCACTGTTGTTGCTCGTCGCCACAGCACACTGTTGCTGCTTGTGATGCTCGCCGACGAGAGACAAGCATGCTCTCTGTCCCGCTCGTGGGACTACTCTCCGTCAAGATTGATACAAGTATCACTAGGTTTTTCAAGTAACTTGATCAAGTCTCACCTTTCATAGGCATACTCTTCTTAGTCCGCCAAGGTCTCTCAGCTAGCAATCAAACGACACTTCGAGTTCGGCGATCAGTCGGAATCTTACCATCTGAGACACAATCGGTTTCTATAGAGACCCTGACGAACTCGGGGGGGGGGGGGGGGGCACTGACAGGGGGAATGTCTATGGGGTAGGCCCACGACGACTCACGACCCAGCTAAAGGCCCAGACCCATGAAGGTTGCAGCCCATGGGACAACCAAGCAGGGCACCTCCTTCAATCGTTGGCAGGCCTACAGTCAGGCATACATCTCCACCAGTCGGATACCCATAGGCTAGCAGTTAGTCGGTGAAGGCAGGCGATGTCCACGATCTCCACCTCACATTAAAGGCAATTATTACTCAACGACGCAATATCTAGTTAACGCCATCAACAGTACTACATGCTTGGTTGAATGCTGAGAGCGCCAGTAACCACAAGTCCACAACAGTCATCAAATAAGTCTCACTTGGCTCCTTATTAAAGGCAGTTATTACACAATATTGTTTTGAACAGCAGAAATCGGCATTTGAGGGTCTTCATCCATGTCACTGCTTTATCTTTCATTGGGTCATGATCTGGCGCCTGAGAGATGTGCAAGATGGAGGAAACATAGTTGCATAGAAATCTCTTCGAGACATCCAATGTTGGATTTCTTTGAAAAGATTACAATAGTAAGACCTCTCGTTGACGCATATCACAGCAAGACATCAGGCTGGTCGTTGTCGAGAGTATCATATACTACTATCATGCATATGATCCTAGTGTATGATACTACATTCGTAGTGCACAGTATCATAAGTTAGTATCATAGGTGATCTCATTTATTGTACACTATCATAAGTTAGTATCATAGGTGATCTCATTTATTGAAAAACCTAGTGATACTTGTATCAATCTTGACGGAGAGTAGTCCCGCGAGCGGGACAGAGAGCATGCCCTATGAACGCGCACGCAAGCGCTTGTATATATGCGCATACCCTATGAACGCACACACGCACAACCTACCCCTATGAGTACCTCCGAGAGACTGAGCTGGCATATCATCTTGAGATTTACGAAGTCACCATAAACGCCTCGTAGTCAACAGGAACGTCTCCTCCCACTGAACGCGTATCGCCAAAAATCCTAAAATAAATTTAGAAAAATGCGAGTTTTTTGTAATTGTTTGGAGGCGTGTGTAGGTGCTAATAGACCTGATTCACTCTCCCGTTTAGTTAATCCCGCGAGCTTTCCAGTGCCAAACCCTCGCCATGCAATAATCAATCCCGCGAACGTTTGGAGGCGTCCCCTTGCGTCTGTAATGTGTTTTAAAAAAAGAACGTTTGGAGGCGTACGTTACGTGCCAGTAGACCTGACTCGCTCACTTAATTGGCTATTATTAGTCCCACGAACATTCCAGCGACCAAATCTTCGCCATACAATAATCAATTCTCCACACGATCCGCACGCATCCTATCCGTTTGTTCCATCCGCTGTCGCGGCGCACCGCGCGCATCCTTGCATTCCGTCTGCTAGATGCGCGCGGCCGGGGAGGCCACCTGAGCGCTGGCACGCCACCATTTGTCGATGCGACGCCGGCTCCCATAGATAATTCCGAGGCTTCGTCGCGTGCCGCCTCCGGTCACGAGCCGGGAGATTTGATCGACGGCGACCGGGGTTCTGCACAGCTAAGAGCATCTAGGGCGCCCAAACCAGTCTCAAGCGTCCGGCGGTCCGGTCACAAAACATCGATCCACCCGGACGTCTTAAACCGGCCTCAAATGATCGGGTTGTCCGGCACCCCTCATATTTAGCTCAAAAATGTCCGACGCCAGGGCAGCGCAGTCTGCTCTGTCCCCGCGCCGTCCCCTTCCCCTACCGGCCGATGCTCCGCACGGGCAGCGGTGGATGCTAGTGCCCGCGCCGCCGGCCCGCCCGCTGGAGCCCTGTTCGGGTACTCTACCGGAGGGGGAATCATTGGGGAAGCCATCTCCATCAACCTTGCTGTCTCCATAATGATGTGTGAGTAATTCCTTTAGGACCTACATGTCCATAGTAGTAGCTAGATGGTTCTCTTTCTCTTTTTTGATTTTGAATACAATGACTTCTCTAAGAACCATTTGATGTAATCTTTTGCGGTATGTTTGTTGGGATCTGATGAATTGTGGGTTTATAATGAGATTATTCATTGAATTATTTTGAATCTCTTGAGGTTTCTTTGCTGCATAATTTTATAACTTTGTATTTCTCTCCGATCTATCCGTCTACTTTGGCCAAGTTTGATTGATTTATTTTCAGCGGGAGAGGTTCTTTGTGGTAGGTTCATGTTCGAGTTGGTCTTCCAGACTTCGATCCTCCTCAAATTCGTCTGTTAGGATGGAGTCGACGGAGCTTCGGCGTAGATTCCTGCCGTCTTCTTGAGGCGGTGAGGTTAGGGTTTCTCGTCGTACGTGCGTCACAATGAGATTTGGTGTCACACATTTCTGATCAATTCAAGGGTTCAATGACGACGATTGCGGCTCCAGGGCGCTGGTCCTTAGGGGCACATGCACGAAGAATTCCCGCTGTCATTGACAAGGTTAGGCCGGCTCCAGTATGGGAGCGGCAAAATCGGCTCGTGTCATGAGAATGATTCCGATAATAGAAGAGGTGTAGGATAAGGAGCATGATCTATCGAGATGCAAACGGGTGACACAAGTATTTTTTATGTGTTCATGCCCCTCACGGCGAAGATAACAACCCTACATCTCGTGCTCTGGAGAGGCTTTCTTTGATTCCGTATGATCGTGGAATTACAGAGTGTGAGATAGGGATGGAAGAAATGAGAGCCCACCCCATCTTAGTGGTGACGGGTGGCTTATGTGCGCCATCCCCACACCTCCTAAGTGGAGCTATTATTTCAGCCCACAACAAGGGTTTATCATTATCATCCACTACAAAGTATAGTGGGAGTTTTAATAATAACGTATGGAGTGTTGAACCCTTCGATGCCTCAGACGCCTCTGTTGGCTGTTCACCTTCGTGCACCTTCGTGCATCCGAGTATGTTATACATGTGAGTAATTCTCGTCTGTTCGAGTATCTGACACGTTAGATCGTCCGAGTAATGTTCACTCAAATGTCGTCCGAGTAACTTCGTAGGTGTTTTGAGATTGAATTGGGTTGTGGACCCCTTGTCTCATGATATGTTGACCCTTCATGGGCCTACCTATTATGGTGAAAGATCGACAAGATAGGTTTAAAGGCGGGGGGTGAATAGACACTTAACAAGGCAAAGGTGCAATTTTTTATTTTCTTGATACTTAGGCAGATTTTGGCACTAGTTAAATTGCAACCAATACTTCCTACACATGCATATCTAGAGATAGGGCAGCGGAAATAGTACAACATGCAAGTGAAGGAAAGTAAATGGGGTAGAGATAGGAAGATCAAACGTAATGAAGACACGGTGATTTTTGGCATGGTTCCGATAGGTGGTGCTATCATACATTCACGTTGATGGAGACTTCAACCCACGGAGGGTAACAACTACGCGAGTCCACGGGGGGGCTCCACCCACGAAGGGTCCACGGAGAAGCAACCTTGTCTATTCCACCATGGCTTACGCCCACGAAGGACTAGCCTCACTCGGGTAGATCTTCACGAAGTAGGCGATCTCCTTGCCTTTACAAACTCCTTGGTTCAACTCCACAAGCTTGGAGGCTCCGAAGTGACACATAATCAATTTAGGAGACACCACTCTCCAAAAGGTAATAGATGTTGTTGTTGTTGATGATGAACTCCTTGCTCTTGTGTTTCAAAAGATAGTCTCCTCAACACTCAATCACTCTCTCACAGATTTGGCTTGGGGTAGGAGAAGGATTGAAGTGAAAAGCAACTTGGGAAGGCTAGAAATCAAGATTCAAATGGTTGGATTGGAATGCCTTGATCTCAACACAAGTGTAGGTGGTTCTCTCTCAGAAAATTGATATGGGAAGTGTAGTTTCGTCCTGGTTGCTCTCTCTGAGAGTAGGTGGTGGTGGAGTGCTACTTGTAGCTTGTGTTGGTATTATCCCCGAAGAGGAAGGGATGATGCAGCACAGTAGAGATAAGTATTTCCCTCAGTTATGAAACCAAGGTTATCGAACCAGTAGGAGAATCACGCAACACCTCGTTAGCAGCACCTGCACACAAACAACAAATCCTTGCACCCAACGCAAACAAGGGGTTGTCAATCCCTCGGCGGTAAATTGCAAGATTAAATTGTATGTGATAGATAGATAAATTGAAACAAAAATACAAAAAAAAATTGGCAGCAATATTTTTAAGGTTTTAGTAATATGATTTTGATAGACCCGGGGGCCATAGGTTTCACTAGAGGCTTCTCTCAAGAAAATATCATACGGTGGGTAGACAAATTACTGTTGGGCAATTGATAGAAAAGCAAATAATCATGACGATATCCAAGGCAATGATCATGTATATAGGCATCATGTCCAAAATAAGTAGACCGACTCCTGCCTGCATCTACTACTATTACTCCACACATCGACCGCTATCCAGCATGCATCTAGTGTATTAAGTCCATAAGAACGGAGTAATGCCTTAAGAACGATGACATGATGTAGACAAGATAAACTCACGTATGAATAAACCCCATCTTTTTACCCTTAGTAGCAACGATACATAAGTGTCATGTCCCTTTCTGTCATTGGGATTGAGCACCGCAAGATCGAACCCACTACAAAGCACCTCTTCCCATGGCAAGATAAATCAATCTAGTTGGCCAAACCAAATCAATAGATCGGAGAATAAATACGAGGCTATAATAATCATGCATAAAAGAGTGCAGCAAAGACTCAAATAATTTCATGGATAATCTGATCATAAACTCACAATTCATCGGATCCCAACAAACACACCGCAAAAAGTGATTACATCAGATAGAACTCCAAGAACATCGAGGAGAACATTGTATTGAAGATCAAAAAGAGAGAAGAAGCCATCTAGCTACTGCCTATAGACCCGAAGGTCCGTGGTAAACTACTCACGCATCATCGAAAGGGCAGCAAGGTTGATGTAGAACCCCTCCGTGATCGATTCCCCCTCCGGCGGAGTATCAGAGAAGGCCTCCAGATGGGATCTCTCTGGAACAGAAACTTGCGGCGGTGGAAAAAGTATTTCGTGGACTCCCCCTGAGGGTTTCTGATTTTTTCTGAATTTATAGTGGAAGAATTAGGTCAAACGGAGCTGGGTGGGCCTGACGAGGTACCAGGGCGCGCCACCCCCCCGGGGCGCACCCTGGTGCCTTGTGGCCCACTCCTTCATCTTCTGGCCCTCTCCCGAAGCTTCTAGTGTTTATCTTGTCTAGTAAAAAATCTCCAAAAAGTTTCGTGGCATTTGGACTTCGTTTGGTATTGATTTTCTATAAAACAAAAACAGGGCAGAAAACAACAACTGGCACTGGGCACTAGGTTAATAGGTTAGTCTCCAAAAATGATATATAATTGCTGTAAATGATTATAAAAACATCCAAGATTGATAATATAACAGCATGGAACAATCAAAAATTATAGATACGTTGGAGACGTATCAACATCCCCAAGCTTAATTCTTGCTCGTCCTCGAGTAGGTAAATGATAAAAACAGAATTTTTGATGTGGAGTGCTGCCTATCATATTCATTACATATTATTTCTTTTGTAGCATGGACATTGGACTTGAATGATTCAAAGCAATAGTCTATAATTTGACATGAAGATATAAATACTCAAGCATGCTAACAAGCAACCATGTCTTTCAAAATATCAACGCTAAAGAAAGTTATCCCTAGCCCAGTATGCTCAATCATTGATCCATTCATGAAACACACTCAAATATTAGCTACATCTAATGCACAAGTATGACAATAGTGCTCTCTAGTTGGTGCTTTTGTAAGAGAAGATGGAGACTCAAAAAATAAAAATTGCATAAAAGAAAATAGATAGGCCCTTCGCAGAGGGAAGCGGAGATTTGTCAAATGTGCCAGAGCTCAAAGCTGAAATTAAAGAGATAAAAACATTTTCAGAGGCATGCTTTTCCTGTCAACGAAAACGACTGAGAATTCCCAATATTTTCCATGCTAGACACATCATAGGTGGTTCCCAAACAGAAAGTAAAGTTTATTTCCTTTCCACCATTCTTTCACAATCCATGGCTAGCCGTATCCACGGGTGCCCTCCAAACCAACACTTTCCAAGGAATTTTGTTGTTATTAATTTGATTTCATTGTGGGACTGGGCATCCCTATTACCAACCATTCTCTCGTGCAATGACAAGTGAATAAACACTCATCGTGAGAATAACACACCTAGCATGGAAAATAATGGCCACCCCCTGCCGCTTCATGAGCGGTACGGGCACATAAACTGGAAAATTATTTTAAAAATTAGAGTTGGCACACGCAAATTTACTTGGAACGGCATTGAAATACCGCATATAGGTAGATATAGTGGACTCATTTGGCACAACTTGGGTTTAAGGAGTTTGGATGCACAAGCAGTATTTCCGCTTAGTACAAATGAAGGCTAGAAAATAGATTGAGAAGCAACCTACCAAAAAACGAAAACGATCATAAACATGCATTGAACACAACTAACACCGAATAATGCACCATAAGTAGGATATAATTTCATTGCATAACTATTGACTTAACGTGCATACATAGGGAATCACAAACCTTAACACTAATATTCTTACTAAATCACAATTACTCACTAACATGACTCACATATTACCATTTCCATATCGCAAAACTATTGCAAGGAATCACACTTATCATATTCAATGATCTATATGAAAGTTTTTATTTATATCCCTCTTGAATATTCATCACTTTGGGACCAACTTCATATCTTGTGCAAATTACTGTTACTATTATCAACTCTCTAAAAGATTTAAGTGAAGCATGAGAGTGCAAATATTTCTTCAAAATTTCAATCTTATCAATTCTCAAAATAATATAAGTGAAGCATGAGAATTCATTTTCTTCAAAATTTTAATCTTGTCAATTCTCAAAATAATATAAGTGAAGCATGAGAATTCATTTCTTCAAAATTTTAATCAACTCTCAAAATAATATAAGTGAAGCATGAGAGTTTATTTCTTCAAAATTTTAATCAACTCTCAAAATAATATAAGTGAAGCATGAGAGTTTATTTCTTCAAAATATAGCCACCACCGTGCTCAAAAAGATTTAAGTGAAGTACTAGAGCAACTGCCTAGCTCAAAAAATTTAAGTGAAGCACATAGAGTATTTTAACAAATGATGATAAACGTGTGGCTCTCTCAAAATAGGTGTGTTCAGCAAGGATGATTGTGAAAAACTAAAAAGCAAACAAAGCAAAGACTCATATCATACAAGACGCTCCAAGCAAAACTCATATCATGTGACGAATAAAAATATAGCTCCAAGTAAAATTACCGATGGTTGGTAGAAGAAAGAGGGGATGCCCCCCTTCCGGGGCATCCCCAAGCTTAGACGCTTGAGTCTTCCTTAAATATTACCTTGGGGTGCCTTGGGCATCTCCAAGCTTAGGCTTTTACTACTCCTTATTCCTTCATCCATCGTGATCTCACCCAAAACTTGAAAACTTCAATCACACAAAACTCAACAAAACCTTCGTGAGCTCCGTTAGTATAACAAAACAAATCACTACTATAAGTACTGTTGAAAACCCATTCATATTTTATTTTTTCATTATACCTACTGTACTCTAACTTCACCATGGCTTATACCCCCCGATACAATCCATAGATTCATCAAAACAAGAAAGTAGTGCATCAAAAACAGAATCTGTCAAAAACAGAATAGTCTGTAGAAATATATTTAAAAGCCATACTTATGTAACTCCAAAAATTCTGAAAAATTAGGAAAGCGTGGGCAATTCATATACCAATACTGTGTAAAATTTTCAGATTTTTCTGACGCTCCAGTACAGAAACAAAATTCGGGCACTGGACGCAAAACTTTCTGTTTTCCAAACAGCATCAATTATATTATCTTCCAAATCATCCTAAAGGCTTTACTTGGAACAAACACTAATTAAAAACACAAAAACACAATCATACCAGTAGCATGACAGTGAAAACACACAATAACAGAAAAAATTTATTTTATTCATTGGGTTGCCTCCCAACAAGCGCTATTGTTTTATGCCCCTAGCTAGGCATAATGCATAGTTTCAAGTGTTGTCATCTTTGGTTTTAGTAATCTTTATAGGAGTTTTCTCAAACCCGAGCAGTTCTTTACGCTTCCCATTATTCTGAGAAAAAGAAGCAATTTTAAGATCCAAAATATCCAATCGCTTATTACATAAAGAAATCAAAGTATTCGTGCGATTGAGATTTCCACTAATATTTTTAAGAGGCTCATTAGACTTTTGCAACTCAACCAAATTTTTCTGCATATCACTCAATTTGTCCAATATTTGAGCCCCCTCTTGAGTAAAATCAAAACCCTTTTGTGGTGGTGGAATCCCCAATATACCTTCTATTATTTCATAGGCAGTATTAGCCTCACTTTCAATAAAATTTCCTTTTGCGGAAAAATCCAAAAGTTGTCTATGATGCATGGTTAAACCTATATAGAAATTGGGAATCAAGATTTTTAAATCCCCTTTCACAGAGCAAACACGGTAGGATTCCATTAACCTATACCAAACATCTTTAAGATTTTCTCCTTGTTTTTGTTTGAAGTAAAGTACTTCAAAATCCGGCGACGAGGGAGGGATAGTCATGCTAGTCATGATGTCAAATCAAGCAAAAGAACAAACAAGAAAAAGGCAAACGGAAAATATTTTTGTATTTTTGTAAAAACGTTTTAGAAGTAGGGGAGATGAAAACGAGAGGCAATTGGCAAATAAAGAAAATGCAAGGAGATGAGAGTTTATGCAAAGGTACTTGATAGATGTTGATGATGTCTCCCCGGCAACGGCGCCAGAAATTGGCAAGTTGACGGGAGACTGTGTTGACGTCACTTCTCCCCGGCAACGGCGCCAGAAATTCTTCTTGCTACTTGTAGCTTGCGTTGGTATTATCCCCGAAGAGGAAGGGATGATGCAGCACAGTAGAGATAAGTATTTCTCTCAGTTATGAAACCAAGGTTATCGAACCAGTAGGAGAATCACGCAACACCTCGTTAGCAGCACCTGCACACAAACAACAAATCCTTGCACCCAACGCAAACGATGGGTTGTCAATCCCTCGGCGGTAAATTGCAAGATTAAATTGTATGTGATAGATAGATAGATTGAAACAAAAATACAAAATAAAATAAATAAAAGAAAATGGCAGCAATATTTTTAGGGTTTTAGTAATATGATTTTGATAGACCCGGGGGCCATAGGTTTCACTAGAGGCTTCTCTCGAGAAAATAGCATACGGTGGGTAGACAAATTACTGTTGGGCAATTGTTAGAAAAGCAAATAATCATGACGATATCCAAGGCAATGATCATGTATATAGGCATCACATCCAAAATAAGTAGACCGACTCCTGCCTGCATCTACTACTATTACTCCACACATCGACCGCTATCCAGCATGCATCTAGTGTATTAAGTCCATAAGAACGGAGTAATGCCTTAAGAACGATGACATGATGTAGACAAGATAAACTCACGTATGAATAAACCCCATCTTTTTACCCTTAGTAGCAATGATACATACGTGTCATGTCCCTTTCTGTCACTGGGATTGAGCACCGCAAGATCGAACCCACTACAAAGCACCTCTTCCCATGGCAAGATAAATCAATCTAGTTGGCCAAATCAAATCAATAGATCGGAGAAGAAATACGAGGCTATAATAATCATGTATAAAAGAGTGCAGCAAAGACTCAAATAATTTCATGGATAATCTGATCATAAACTCACAATTCGTCGGATCCCAACAAACACACCGCAAAAAGTGATTACATCGGATAGAACTCCAAGAACATCGAGGAGAACATTGTATTGAAGATCAAAAAAAGAGAAGAAGCCATCTAGCTACTGCCTATGGACCCGAACGTCTGTGGTAAACTACTCACGCATCATCGGAAGGGCAGCAAGGTTGATGTAGAACCCCTCCGTGATCGATTCCCCCTCCGGCGGAGTACCGGAGAAGGCCTCCAGACGGGATCTCTCTGGAACAGAAACTTGCGGCGGCGGAAAAAGTATTTCGTGGACTCCCCTGAGGGTTTTTGATTTTTTCTGTATTTATAGTGGAAGAATTAGGTCAAACGGAGCTGGGTGGGCCCCACGAGGTACCAGGGCGGGCCACCCCTCCTGGGGCGCGCCTTGGTGCCTCGTGGCCCGCTCCTTCATCTTCTGGATCTCTCCCAAAGCTTCTAGTGTTTATCTTGTTCAGTAAAACATCTCCAAAAAGTTTCGTGGCATTTGGACTTCGTTTGGTATTGATTTTCTGTAAAACAAAAACAGGGCAGAAAACAGCAACTGGCACTGGGCACTAGGTTAATAGGTTAGTCTCCAAAAATGATATATAATTGCTGTAAATGATTATAAAAACATCCAAGATTGATAATATAACAGCATGGAACAATCAAAAATTATATATACGTTGGAGACGTATCATGGAGAGGTATATATAGCCTTCACAAAAAATCCAACCGTTACAAACTTTAAACACAACTCGGTGACACCGAAAGAAATTCTCGATGAGACCGAACAGTGTAAAAGATTCGAGTGTTAGGCTTTTCGGTGAGACCGGACGGATCCACTCGGTGAGACCGATTTATGATGACCTAAGCAGATTCCTCATCTCGGTAATTTTGATCGGGTCATCTCGGTGTTTCCGAAATGAATTCGACTGGGTACAGAAAGTTGGTCACTGCACTTCAGTGGGACCGAATGTCATCTCGGTTGTACTGAGTTTCTAGGGTTTGGCTTATGGCTCTGTCTTGGCTAACTCGGTGGGTCCGGATAGGAGCAAATCGGTGGGACCGAGTTTGGACTTAGGGTTTTCGACAGATGGAATGTGGGAAGGTGGTTGAGGGTTTTTGGAGCAATATCTTCAAGCACTTGAGGAAATGTCTCATGATCAAAACCTCACCCCCTTTCCAAAAATGTAGAGTCTTGAAGCTTTTGCCAATGCTTGTCCTTTGTGGCTTGAGGGGTCCACCTCTCCATCCATTTATAAGCCAATGTTGAATTCTTCCTGAAATACGCTAGATTTTTTTTAAAGACCCAGCATGCTGCTGGCTTCTATTGATTTAGCAGAGTAGAGCGAAAAACAGGGATTCGATCAAGCGATCGGGTGGATGAAGGAAGCAAAAAATTACATGCCCCGGGGCTTTTCTAAGACTAATCTCTCGCGGTATAGTCCCCAAAAGGGTGCTCAATACATTTTGTGCCAGCAAGCCACCAGTGCTCCATGTTCTGCCTAATCTTGCCGATGACTTCTTCAGCCGAAGCGATTTCCCCCCTGAACGTACAGGCATTTCTTTCCTGCCAGATCTCCCAGCAAACCAGCATCACAAGTGACTTGATGGTTGATACGTCCTAAACGTATCTACTTTTCCAAACACTTTTGCTCTGGTTTTGGACTCTAATTTGCATGATTTGAATGGAACTTACCCGGACTGACGCTGTTTTCAGCAGAATTGCCATGGTGTTATTTTTGTGCAGAAATAAAAGTTCTCGGATGGACCTGAAAATTTACGGAGAATATTTTCAGAATATATAAAAAATACTGGCGAAGAGAATTACCAGAGGGGGGCACCCAGGCGCCATAAGCCCAGGGGCGCGCCCACCGCCAGGGCGCGCCTAGCAGGCTTGTGGGCCCCTGGCTGCTCAGGCAACCCTAACTCCAATGCTATAAGTACCTATTCATCCAGAAAAAAATCAGAGAAAAAGAATCATAGAGTTTTATGATACGAAGCCGCCGCCACCTCCTGTTCTTCATCGGGAGGGCTGATCTGGAGTCCGTTCGGGGCTCCGGAGAGGGGGATTCGACTCCATCGTCATCATGAACCATCCTCCATCACCAATTTCATGATGCTCACCACCGGGCGTGAGTAATTCCTTCGTAGGCTTGCTGGACAGTGATGGGTTGGATGAGATTTACCATGTAATCGAGTCAATTTGTTAGGGCTTTGATCCCTAGTATCCACTATGTTCTGAGATTGATGTTGCTATGCTTAATGCTTGTCACTAGGGCCCGAGTGCCATGATTTCAGATCTGAACCCTTTATGTTTTCATGAATATATTTGTGTTCTTGATCCTATCTTGCAAGTTATATGCACCTATTACGTGTTATGATCCGCAGACCCCAAGGTGACAATAATTGGGATTCTTTCCGGTGATTACCGTAGTTTGAGGAGTTCATGTATTCACTAAGTGCTAATGCTTTGTTCCGGTTCTCTATTAAAAGGAGGCCTTAATATCCCTTAGATTTCCTTTTGGACCCTGCTGCCACGGGAGGGTTGGACAAAAGATGTCATGCAAGTTCTTATTATAAGCACGTATGACTATATACGGAATACATGCCTACATTACATTGATGAATTGGAGCTATTGTGTATCGCCCTAGGTTGTGACTGTTACATGATGAATGTCATCCAACATAATTATCCATCACTGATCCAATGCCTACGACTTTCTCATATTGATCTTTGCTAAGTTACATTGTTGCTGCTGCTGTTACAATCACTACAAAACTGCTTCGGTTACTGTCTTTGTTACTATTGCTACTGTTACTACTGCTATCAAAACTATCATACTACTATGCTACTAAACACTTTGCTGCGGATATTTGTTCTCCAGGTGCGGTTGAATTGACAACTCAGCTGCTAATACTCAAAAATATTCTTTGGCTCCCCTTGTGTCGAATCAATAAATTTGGGTGAAATACTAACCTTGAAAACTGTTGCGATCCCCTATACTTGTGGGTTATCAATGGCCTTGTGTTCTTGCCCAGTGGAGGCCTTTCGTAGGATGTTCAGAACAATCTCCGAAGTGCTGCCGGCAAAATTCCAGTTGGCTCGATCTAATGCCCTGCACCCCTTCCATTTCGCCACCTTGGACCAGATTTCCAAAGCCATAGGGCAATCCCAAAAGAGGTGGACCGAGTTCTCCAGTTGCCGCAAGCACAATTGGCAGAAATAGCCGTTTTCCCATCCTCTGCACTGAAGCTTGTCGTTGCACCACAGTCTATTCAGGTGCAGTAGCCATGAGAAACACTTCATTTTCCCCGGCGCCCACGGTTTCCAGATGATTTGCTTGAGCTCGGCAGAGGCGGCGGCCGGGAATTAAAGCAGGTAGGCCGAGTGCGCCGTATACTGACCGTTTGCCCCCGCTGTCCATCTGATCTCGTCGGGGGTTGCGGGGGACAGCGTCAGGTTTGTAGCCGCGATGACCCGCTAAAGAGCAAGAAACTCGTGTGCGATGCCGCTAGTGTCGCCGTGCCTGAGGTCGCTGCAGCAGTGCTACTTGTGAGCTGCGTTGGGATTTCCCCGAAGAGGAGGGGATGATGCAGTACAGTAGAGATAAGTATTTCCCTCAGTTATGAACCCAAGGTTATCAATCCAGTAGGAGAATCGCAACAACTCATTAGCATTACATGCACACAAAACAACAAATCCTCGCACCCAACGCGAACAAGGCGTTGTCAATCCCTTGGCGGTTAATTGCAAGATTAAATTGTATGGTGATAGATAAATAGATCGAACAAAAATACAAAATAAAATAAATAAAGTAAATTTGCAGCAAGGTATTTTTAGAATTTTCAATATATGATTAAGATAGACCCGGGGGCATAGTTTTCACTAGAGACTTCTCTCTTGAAAATAGCATACGGTGGGTGAACAAATTACTGTTGGGCAATTGATAGAAAAGCAAATAATCATGACGATATCCAAGGCAATGATCATGTATATAGGCATCACGTCCGAGACAAGTAGACCGAAATGATTCTGCATCTACTACTATTACTCCACACATCGACTGCTATCCAGCATGCATCTAGTGTATTAAGTTCATAATGAACGGAGTAACGCCTTAAGCAAGATGACATGATGTAGACTAAGTAAACTCACGCATGAATAAACCCCATATTTTTACCCTTAATAGCAACGATACATACGTGTCATGTCCCTTTCTGTCACTGGGATTGAGCACCGCAAGATCGAACCCATTACAAAGCACCTCTCCCATTGCAAGATAAATCAATCTAGTTGGCCAAACCAAATCAATAGATCGGAGAGAAATACGAAGCTATAATAATCATGAATAAAAGAGTTCAGAGAAAACTCAAATAATATTCATGGATAATCTGATCATAAACTCACAATTCATCGGATCCCAACAAAGACACCGCAAAAAGTGATTACATTGGATAGAACTCCAAGAACATCGAGGAGAACATTGTATTGAAGATCAAAAATTGAGAAGAATCCATCTAGCTACTAACTATGGACCCAAAGGTCTGTGGTAAACTACTCACGCATCATCGGAAGGGCAGCAAGGTTGATGTAGAGCCCCTCCGTGATCGAATCCCCCTCCGGCAGAGTGCCGGAAAAGGCCTCCAGATGGGATCTCTCGAGAACAGGAACTTGCGGCGGTGGAAAAAGTATTTCGTGGACTCCTCTGTTGGTTTCCCGATTTTAGAGAATTTATAGAGGTGGAATTAGGTCAAACGGAGCAGAGGTGGGCCCACGAGGCACCAGGGCGCGCCACCCCCCTTGGGGCGCGCCCTGGTGGCTTGTGGCCACCTCCTCTGTCTTCTGGCCCTCTCCCGAAGCTTCTAGTGTCTCTTATGTCCAGAAAAAAATCTTCAAAAAGTTTCGTGGCATTTGGACTTCGTTTGGTACTGATATTCTGGAAAACCAAAAACAGGCAAAAAACAACAACTGGCATTGGGCACTAAGTTAATAGGCTAGTCCCAAAAAATGATATATAATTGCTTGTAAGTGTATATAAAACATCCAAGATTGATACTATAATAGCATGGAACAATCAAAAATTATAGATACGTTGGAGATGTATCAAGCATCCCCAAGCTTAATTTCTGCTCGTCCTCGAGTAGGTAAATGATAAAAACAGAATTTTTGACGTGGAATGCTACCTATCATATTCATCATATACTCTTTTCTTTGTAGCATGGACATTTGGACTTGAATGATTCAAAGCAATAGTCTATATTTTGACATGAAGATATAAATACTCAAGCATGCTAACAAGCAACCATGTCTTTCAAAATATCAACGCTATAGAAAGTTATCCCTAGCCCATTATGCTCAATCATTGATCCATTCATGAAACACACTCAACATTAGCTACACACAATGCACAAGTATGACAATAGTGCTCTCTAGTTGGTGCTTTGTAAGAGAAGATGGAGACTCAAAATAAAAATAAAAATTGCATAAAAGTAAATAGATAGGCCCTTTGCAGAGGGAAGCAGAGATTTGCAAATGTGCCAGAGCTCAAGGCTTAAATTAGAGAGATAAAATTATTTTGAGAGGCATGCTTTTCCTGTCAACGAAAACGACCAAGAATTCCCAATATTTTCCATGCTAGACACATTATAGGCGGTTCCCAAACAGAAAATAAAGTTTATTTACTTTCCACCATTCTTTCACAATCCATGGCTAGCCCTATCCACGGGTGCCCTCCATACCAACACTTTCCAAGGAATTTATTATTAACATCATATTAAAAAAATTCATCTCGGGACTGGGCATCCCTATTACCTGCCACTCTCTCGTGCAATGACAAGTGAATAAACACTCATCGTGAGAATAACACACCTAGCATGGAAAATATTGGCCACCCCTTGCCGCTTCATGAGCGGTACGGGCACACAAAACGGAAAATTATTTTGAAAATTTAGAGTTGGCACATGCAAATTGCTACTTGTGAGCTACGTTGGGATTTCCCCGAAGAGGAGAGGATGATGCAGTACAATAGAGATAAGTATTTCCCTCAGTTAAGAACCAAGGTTATCAATCTAGTAGGAGAACCAAGCAAAATTCTGTTAAAGCGCACCTGCACACACAAGAGCAAACACTTGCACCCAACGCGAATAAGAGGGTTGTCAATCCTCTTAGCGTTATTTGTAAGGATTAAATCTTATCGAGGTAAATAAATAAACTAAACTACTAATTAAAATACAGGCAAATAAATTGCAGCAAGGCATTTTTAGGTTTTTTTATATAATAAAGATAGACCCGGGGACCATAGTTTTCACTAGAGGCTTCTCTCTTGAGCACATAAGCATACGGTGGGTAAACAAATTACTGTTGGGCAATTGATAGAAAAGAAAATAATTATGCGGATTCGTGGCAATGATCATGTATATAGGCATCACGTCCGAGACAAATAGACCGACTCCTGCATGCATCTACTACTATTACTCCACCCATCGACCGCTATCCAGCATGCATCTAGGGTATTAAGTATGAAACAGAGTAACGCCTTAAGCAAGATGACATGATGTAGAGAAGCAAATTCAAGCAATATGAATAAACCCCATATTTTTATCCATAATGGCAACAATACAAATATGTGTCATGTCCCTTTCTGTCACTGGGATTGAGCACTTCAAGATTGAACCCATCAAAAAGCACCTCTCTCATTGCAAGATAAATCAATCTAGTGGGCCAAACTAAACCGATAGATTGGAGAGAAATACAAAGCTATAACAATCATGCATGAAAGAGTTCAGAGAAGACTCAAATATTTCTCATGAATAATCTGATCATAAACTCACAATTCATCGGATCCCAACAAACACACCGCAAAAGAAGATTACATCGGATAGAACTCCAAGAACATCGAGGAGAACATTGAATTGAAGATCAAAGAGAAAGAAGAAGACATCTATCTACTAGCTATGGACCCATAGGTCTGTGGTAAACTACTCACACATCATCAGAAGGGCAGCAAGGTTGATGTAGAAGCCCTCCGTGATTGATTCCCCCTCCGGCAGAGTACCGGAAAAGGCCTCCAAATGGGATCATGGAAGAACAGAGGCTTGCGGCGGCGGAAATGTTTTCTCTTCTGTCTCTCTGGGGGTTTTCCCAATACTTGTGAATTTATAGAAGTGGAATTAGGTCAAACGGAGTCACGTGGGCCCCACAAGGTACCACGATGCGCCCCCCCGGGGCGCGCCCTTGTAGGAACGAAGTATGTCTACCAGAGGGGGGGGTGAATGGGAGTTTTAAATTTTCTTCGAAAATATCAAAACTCTCGGAACCCAGCAGCGGAACGAATGAAAACAATATATAGTGAGCGAATACAAACTACCGAATGGAAACTAACAGCATGCATCGAGGTAAATCACATGTTTGAAATATGTCATATGTCACAGTTCGAATGTAAAAGAGGGTAGCAGAGGTGACCAGTGATGCTCGATGGCGACAAGGTATTTGGTAGACCAGTTCGCCTTTCTGCAAAAGGACTACGTCTGGTTGGAGGGGTTGTGATTTAACACAGAAGATAAACTCTCTTCGCCCTATTCTCCTCGACAATTGGTTCGTCAACCAATGCCGATTACTCGTGGTAGATGATTGAGGCGATCTCCAAACCTTTACAGACTTCTTCGAGAACCACAATTACTCTTGGTCTCTGAAGAAATTGACACCTAACCGTCTAGAGAGTTCGCAGCTATCAAGAGTAATACGCGGAGCGTACTGGACTTGGATTCGAGTGATGCTGAACCACTATCTAATTTTTAGGCTCTAGGGTTTTCTCTCGGTGGATTTTAAACTCAAATCTCTCGGAGAGGGGGTTGCTCAACAATCTTCTCAGAATCAAACGGAGCAGCCACCGGACAACGCCGGTGCGGGGTGGCTATTTATAGCCACAGCCTTCCCTGATGGGAAATGACCATTTTCGACACGCGGTCCAGCCAATGGCCAACCGACACATTCACAACGGTCGGATTTCAAGAGCAACAGTAACATTACTTGAGGAGCAAGTAATGCTAACTCCTCGGTCAGAGACAAATCTCTCACAGCGAAGAAGATCACAGTCTCTTGCTGGCAAGCATTTGCTCGGAACACAAAGAGATTTCTCTCACAGCTTTCATAGGATTTGGGTTTAGCATCAGATAATCAAAGCTTCGAACGCTACACCCCTCTTAATAGTACGGTAGTCCTGTGACTCAATAAAGAGAAAAGAAACAACGAAATGAATGCTACGTCTTCACTTCGTCTTCAATCTCCTCGGCTGCAGTCACTTTCTTCGGATGCACACCGAATGAATTGCTTTGCATCAACAATTTTTGAGGGGTCACTCTTGTCATCATAATCTTCGGGGATAACTTTCACTGCCACGCAGGGAATATTCTTCGGAGTTTGAATCCAAACTCCTCTTGACTCCAGGGACCTGTTACTCTATGTGCACTAGCAAACACATCAGTCCCTTACTGTTTGTCAACAATCTCCAAAACATAAGGAGGCAAATTATTGCACCAAAAATCTCCCCCTTTTTGGACGATTGATGACAAAACAGATAATCATCGAAGTGAAGATAGATAAGTAAAAAGCAATTCCAACAAGAGTGAGTGAGGGTTACTATGCTCGAAGATGAAATAGACTCCCCCTAAATGTATGCAGGGAAGAAGGATATGAGATAAATTCTCCTGCAAGTTCTGAATAATATGGAGGAAATTTCAATCATTCGAGACATTTTGATTCGCACTGATGAGATTTAATCCATCGAGATCGTAGTGCAATCATTTATAACTTCTGATAATAATTCCACCTGCAAGACAAATGCTTCGAGAGAAATGGTGCAGTAGCAGGGGTTATAGACATTAAGGCACAGAAGTTAACGAGTTTTACAACATAGTACAGATAAGCTTAAAAAACAGAAGTTGCAAACTCGCACGAAACCAAAACCAATCGAAACACTGAAAGCAAATCTATCGAGACTCGATGTAATTCTCCCCCTTTTTGTCAACAAGTGTCAAAAAGGTGACGAATAACATGAGTGCAAGAAGCAGAACGGTTTAGTCGGTGGCATCTCCAGAGGAACTATCTGAGGAGAGTTCTTCTTCGGAAGTTACAGGATTGTCTTCGTCTTCAGAAGCATCAAATTTTCCTTAAGGAATAAGGACTTGGGGCTGAGCAGACGAGGGAACAGGTGGAGTGGCCACAGGAGGAACACGGGAGTGCACATTGCCATCGGTAGGTTTCTCGGTCGGTGAGGTTGCTTCAGACTCGTCAAGCAATTTGCGAAGGTTGAGATGAAGAAGATCAGTGGTTGGCTCACGAACAGGTAGAGGAGGGGTACTCCGATCTTGAAAATCTTCAACAGTGAAGCCTTTGTCAATGTAGTCATAGAGCTCTTGCAGATTGACATTCAGGAGTTGTTTCTCGGTGAAGAACTTGCGAAGCAATTTCCAGAGCCTCTTCTTGTTTTCATCCGCTATCAGATGCATTATCCTCGTGCGATTATTGAGAGCATTTAGCTCGGAGGCGAGATGTTCTTTCTGGCGTCGATCCTCAGCGATATGCTGCAGCAGCAGTTGTTGCGTGCGCAAACTGACTTCGAGTTGCGATGGAGGTTGAGGCGAAATCTTTCGGTCGCGCTGAGGCAGACGTGGCCCATCAAATTTCTTGTGATAGTCTTGGGAGCTTGACGCAGGCTACTTGCCCGAAGAAATATCGTCCATGACTTGCAGTGTATCGCGAACAGGAGAAATGATG
Organism: Elymus sibiricus; assembly: GCA_039707655.1. Lineage (NCBI taxonomy): Eukaryota > Viridiplantae > Streptophyta > Magnoliopsida > Poales > Poaceae > Elymus > Elymus sibiricus. The sequence goes on along the minus strand of CM077668.1, from coordinate 109,164,065 downwards.
CTTTTATGGCTTTCCTTCGCAAGATACACTGTGCGCATTGCATGATCAACAACTTTCTGAATCCAGGGCGCGAACACTTTGATGCAGAAGGGATATTGAGCAGAATCCTTTAGAATGCGCAGGAACATGTCTTCCACGTCGAAGATAAATCGCTTAGAGATGGCATAAATCGCGTTGCGAAGAACATCTGAGATGGATTTGTCCGGATTCATACCAGCTAGAGGACAAATGGTGTAGGAAAGCATGTGGAATAGTGTCTGATTTTCGAAGGTTAAGTGCTCAGGGCGAGGAGGACCAGTGTAGTCACGAATATGACATCAATGTTGTGGACCCGAATTTCAGTGTTACCATGCTCAAAGCGAGGGAAATGGAAGTGCGAGACAATATCTGTCGAAGTGCATTTGATGCGTCTTCCTTCATTCATCCATTCCATTATCCATTTGGAGCTATCAGATTCATCGCCAGAGATATACAGTGTCGCATAGAACTGAAGAATAATCTCTCTGTTCCTAGGATGCTCGAATTCAAAGACCTTGGTGAGGCAGAAATAATCCAAATCCTGAAGCAATTGATTGAAGCGGCCATTATTGCGCATAGCAGGAATGTCGAGATATTCGTGAGGAAATATCTTTCTGCTCTCATAGAGAACCCAAGAGTAATAGATAGCCTGTTCCTTAGTCCAGAAGCGAGGCGATTCCGAAGTGCGCGGCCCATCATAAATACTAGCTTGAAAGAATATAGGATGCGCATTCCGATTGAAAAGAGGGCCTTTGGCGCCTGCTCCTGACGAGAACAAGGGCAGTTCTTCACGAGGGTACGGGTACTTGAGTTCTTCTTCAGGAGAAAGATATTCATCACCATATACAACCGAGTCAGTGCGGCGAGCAGAGTCAGATTATCGTTCGGAAGGTCCAACATCTGGTATTCGTGTTGCTGTGTCGATGGATAACTTGAGTGGAGACGAAGCAGGTGTTGCAACAGAGGGAGGTGCTGAGGTAGTAGGCAGCAAGGCAGGTTCATCCGGTGTAGGCACTGAGGCCGAATGCTGCACTGGAGGTGGTTGCGGTTGTGACACTGGAAGCTGTTGTTGCTCGACTGTCGTGGTTTTGTCACGGCAGATGTCCTCGTGAAAGGACTTAGTGGTGAGGCCATCGCAACTAGGTGGTAGCTTGAACGGGGTTGATCGGAATCGAGAAGACGCGAGTTTTACCCAGGTTCGGCCCCTCGCGGTGGAGGTAAAAGCCTACATCCTGCTTGATTAATATTGATGATCATAGTCTCGATTACAAGGGTGCTATTTCCCTGACTCTGTCTCGAGAGCTATCAAAACGTCTGTCTTGAGACCTGCCAAAACATCTGTCTCGAGACTTATCTGTCTATCTTGACCTCTAAAAACTTGTCCCTCTTGGGGTGCCCTGCCCCTCCTTATATAAGTTGCAGGGGCGGCTTACATGTAGAGTCCTAGTAGGACTTGGACTTAATCTATTCTGGCTTCTTATCACGGGCCTCTTACCGCGGGCAACTCACCGCGGCCTTCTTATCTTGGGCTTCTCATCTTGTATTTTGACTCCTTCTTGACGGAACCTCGCACGGGTCCTGTAGCAGGCCGGGTTAACTTATGGCCTGGCACTGTAGCAAGCCGGGTTAACATCAGGCCTGGCAGTGTAGCAGGACGGATTAACTCCAGGACTGGCACTGTAGCAGGCCGGGTTAACATCAGGCCTGGCACTGTAGCAGCCGGGTTAACTTCAGGCCTGGCACCGTAGCAGCCCGGGTTAACTTCAGGCCTGGCACTGTAGCAGGCCGGGTTAACTTCAGGCCTCATCTTTGGGACTCATCATAGCAGAAATGACTTAACCTCAGGGCGACTTAAGCCCAGAGATGACTTAACCCTACGGGCGACTTAAGCTCAAAGATGACTCAACCAGAGATGACTTATCCTCAGGGCGACTTAACGTCATGAGCCGGGTCATATCGTGGAGTTATATCCCCGACATTAGCCCCCAGATTAGCTTGGATTTATTCATGCTAAGCTCTTGGGTTTCTTCCATGTCAATATGTTGATGCTGATTCCATGCAGAAAAAATAACCCTTATGATATTTTTGAATTGTCTTCAAATGCCTTGGCTTGATAAAAAGAAAAATCCGTCTGATGTTGTGCCAACTTTCAATGCTTCAAACTTTGATGAATAAAGAATCTGTATGATGTTGAGCTGACTTGTCTGAATAGCTTGGAGGAGATAACCTGTAGCCCCCAAGTCTTTAAGAGTAGAACAAAGTGATAGCTTAAGACTTGCTTAAATATAAATGTTGCAACTTTGGAGAAAAATCCGGGTTATCCGTCTGAGTCTTCAATCATGAACTGAAAGTTTTGCACTTCACATGTGTAGCCCCCAAGGGCCAGTTCATCAGTATATGATGGGCCGGGTCTTCAACTTGGCCCTTTTGATCTGTTTAAACAACTGACTGTTGTAGCTCCCAAGTGCTGGGTCGTTCGCTTGTAGCGACTTGGAACTTACATGTATTCCTTTGAAAAGAACATCATATGATGTAGCCCCCAAGGGCCGGCTTATCATTATGTGATGGGCCGGGTCTTCAATGAGACTAGTAAAAATGACCGTGCATTAGCCCCCAGTGCCGTGGTGCATGCTTGCAGTGACATGGGACTTTCATACTTGATGTAATCTTGATTTGAATAATGTAGCCCCCAAGGGCCGGGTCGTGTGCCTGCGGCGACTCGGGACTTTTTTCTTCCATTGCAGAATAAAATCATATCCACTCTGTGATGCCTTTGCGATGAAAGAAATCCTTGGCCGTGGTTGCAGTGCAACTCGGCAAATATGTGTGAAAAAATCCATAAGTGTTGTAGTCTTCTACAACGCACATGTTGAATAACCAAAAACCCTCGTCAATTAAATGACCATGTATTATATGTGACCCGGTTGGAATTGTACCCCGGGAAAATAGGAGAATTGATATCTCAATCATTTAATACTGGTTATGATAAACCATGATGAAGATCCAGCCATTTTGGCTATTAAAGATTTGTTTGTTCCTGCAGAGTTACAATGTAACCCGGTTTTAAAAAACTGGCTCCTGCAACATAAACAAATATGTTTATGCATATACGATGCACTCTATGATGATGCAATGATGATGTAATGTATGATGATGTATGCGTATGTTAATAGAGTATAAAAAACGTCGGCTTTCGAGGCACGACAATTTAGACCGGCTTTCGAGGCTCGTGTCTTGCTTCAATGAAGCTGGCGTAATAGCCCATGGTTTATCCTCGCTCTCTGTAAGCCGGCTCTCACGTGACATAACTGATGTTTTAACCAAGACAAGTTCAGGGTCATAAAAATGATTGACTTGTCAAGAGTACACTGGGTCACCTAAGCGGAGTAGCATCAAGCAGACAGGCAGGTTTAACCAAGATAATGTGGCGTTTATTGCCGGGTCAAGAGGGTGAGAAAGCTAAACTCGGTGAGTTGGAAGCCCCCAAGTGACCATAATTGAGTGGGATACCAATGTTTAGACTGCGCATCATGGCGACTAGTCTTCTTTGGTAACCCTGTTATATGTTTTGCCAAGAAGGCAGGATACCTATGTTTGAACTGCGCATCATGGCAACTAGTCCTCTTTGGCAACCTTTAATTTTTCGCCACTGAGGCAGGGTACCCATGTTTGAACTGCGCATCATGGCAGCTAGTTCTCTTTGGCAACCTTTAATTTTTCGCCAATAAGGCAACATCCCCCAGGTCCGGGTTGTCTTCCTCGCAATGACTGGGGTTCTTGAATTTGTGAAAACCGACCAAATCTGACGAGTCATGTCTGTGTAGCCCCCGAGTCTTAAGATGACTCAAGGAGTCGGCTTGAGATTCTTCATACTTGGCCGTAGCATAAACTGGCATATAGTTGATAGTTGATAGCTGAAATGTATTGAAGCCAGAAGCGTGTGGCGAGTTGATGATCTTCGCGACGCTTGTTGTATGTCCTTGGCGTTGATAACGCGATGTGAAACCGCGGAAGGTTGAGGTCAACCATGGCGGGTCATAGATGATCCCATATAAGTCGTGTCAATAATCCGGCCGATGATTTGTCCCGGCTGTTTGTTGAAGTGAACCAAACCGCAGCGGCGGCAACTAGTGCGCCTGTCCATTGAGCCATCCGGTGCAAGCAGAGGCTGATAATTTGTTTTTATTTGCTTCAGAGTTGTTGGAGTAGACCGGGCCACGGCGGCGGTGGCGTCCGTTTGAGCAGTTCGTGCAGACGGGCGCGGATCCGGTGTGTTGATGTAGATATGGGCGTCGGCCGGTAACCCGGCGCGGACACGGGGGTCGCCCGTGGCGTTGTAGCGCGAACGCGCGAGTCGGCTGTGGCTTGTAAGGCGGCGCGGACAGGCGAGTCGGCCGTGGCTTGTAAGTCGGCGCGGACAGGCGAGTTAGCCGCGGGCGCGGACGGATGAATCGGCTGCGGCGTGAGCGGATGAGTCGGCCACGTGATGATGTAGACCGAAACCGCATGGGTGGTGGTTTGCACACACGTTCATTGAGTAGTACTTGCACGGTCGGATGCTGGCGCATGATAATGTTGGCGCGAGCTCTATATCCATGGCCCGACGATCGCCCTTGCAGTGAATAATTGTCCTGCATAAAAAATATCGCCAGCCAGGGTAATTGTTCTTGGAAGAATAAAAATGTACCAATAAAAATAGACCGGATAGATTTCACCTGATTCGTCCGGACGACAGATGATCCGTATACAGCGTCCGTGGATAGCCTGGTAATGGTGTGGCCCATCCAGTGCAAACAGAATACTCTGACGATCAGCAGTCTTAGATGTTGCCGCAGCTTTTTTTTTTAGCACCTGGCCACTTTACTTTTCTTCCATCTGGCCTCCTCCTGTCTTTTTCTTCAGCCGGAAGGGGAGCGTGCGAGAGCAGCCGGTGCGGGGCAGGGCAGAGCCGGCCGCGGGCTCGCGGGGGCAGCCGAGGAGCGCAGGAGGCGCGCGCGGGTGACGTAGCCGTGCGGCCGGGTGGAGCGAGGCGGTTCGGAAATAGCCGTGGGGTCGGCGGCTCGAAGGCGGCAGGTTGAAGCAAAACGTAGCGGCGGCCACCAGTGCAGAGGCGACGACTCGAGGCCTGCTCCGGCGGGGGCGGCTTGGAGACGACGCGACGCGAGGCGGAACCGGCTTCTCAGCAGAGGTGGAGCGAAGCCGTTCGGCGACTTAGAGACGAAGGCGAGGGCGGCTCGACGGCGGCAGGCGGCTCAAGGCGGGCCTGGCAGATGGTGGTGTGAGGCCGGGTCGACGGAGGTGCGCTGGCAGGCCATGGCAGATGCGAGGCGGCTCACAAGCGAAGGTGAGGCCGGGTCGACGGAGGTGCGCTGGCGGTCCATGGCAGATGCGAGGCGGCTCACAAGCGAAGGCGAGGCCGGGGCGGCTCGGCAGCGACGGCTCGAAGCCGCGGCGACACGAGGCAGAGGCGGAGGCAAGACCGGCCACAGAGGCGGCGACGGCTCGATGGAGGCCGGCGGAAGCAGCGGCTTGAGGCGGCCCCCGACGAGGAAAGGCGAGGCGGCAGGTCGGCTCACGGCGGTAGAGGTGAGACCGGCTTTTGGAGGCGGCCGCAGCAGAGGCGGGGGCGACTCGAGGCGGAGGCGAGTCGGCGAAGTGGCGGAGGCAGCCATGGCAGCAGAGTCGGGCCGGCCGGCTCGAGGCGAAGCCGCGGCGGCGAGGCAAATCGGCGGGGCCTAGCTATGGAGGCAGAGGCGGAGGCAAAACCGCTCGAGGCGACTCAGGGCAGCGGCGGCAGCTTGCGTAGACAGCGGCTTGCGGGTCGGGACGGCGGAGGAGGCGGCCCGGGGCCGAGGTCGAACGGGGGCGACTCAAAATGGCAGGGGAGCTCAACACCGCGGAGAGGAGTCGCGCGAGGAGCGGCGAGCCAAGGCTGAGCCGTCTGAGTACGGGCGCTCACACGTGGAGGCGGGACGAGCTGCGGCGGTTCAGCGGGGGGCGGCTCGGTGAGGCAGAGGCGGCTTGGCACGCCGGTGTGGCCAGATCGGAGTTCGGCGATGGCTTGAGGCGACTCGGCACGCCGGTGAGCCCGCGGCAGCGAGACGCGGCACGAGGTGAGGCGACGGCTCGGAGGCAAGCGGCGGCTTGAAGACGGCCGGCTGCGGGTCTCTGCGGCGGCGGCTGGAGGCGCTTGAGGCGAGTGCGTCTTGGGGCTGGGCCGGCTGCCGGCGAGGGCGGCGACTCGTGGTGGCGGCGGAGGCGGCTCGCGCTGGAGGCGAGGCAGGGCAGCGGCTCGGGGCTGCGGCAATGCGCAGCAGAGGCGGCCTGGCCCGAGGCAGAGTGCGAGCCATGGCGGCGGCCCGCGGCGGAGGCGGTGCCGGCAAGGGCGGCTCGGAACAGGCGTGAGGCCGGGGCGACTTGCAGGTGAAGGCGAGGGCAGCTCAATGGCGGCGACTGAGACCTGCGCTGCGGCTGTGGAAACGGTGGGTCGACGTAGGTGCTGGCAGGTCGTCTCACGGCGGTCGGAACCGGCTTGGCAGAGGAGGCGACTCGAGGCGAGTCGACGGTTGAGTACGAGTCCAGGGACCCATCTGCTTCCGGGTCATGGCCCTCTTTCTTTCTCTTTTTTTTTATTTCTTTTTGATCCGGTCAATGGATACAGTAGCAGGAGGTCTCCCTGAGACGTATAATTGCAGGACAGCTGTCGGTCTTGGCGACTTTGAAAACAATCAAATAAATCGCAGGACGGCGGCTGACAAAAAACCGCAACCCTATTTTTTCTCGAACTTAAATCCCACAGATTGTAAATCTGGACTGATGAACTTTGAAACTGATGCAGATCCTTCTGAGCTGGCTCTTCTTCATCCGGCCAATCGCGAGCTTCTCGACCCCTAGAGGAGCTCCCTCCAAGAACACAACACCACCGTGCACGGCCCCATGCTGGGCGCCAACTGTCGTGGTTTTGTCACGGCAGATGTCCTCGTGAAAGGACTTAGTGGTGAGGCCATCGCAACTAGGTGGTAGCTTGAACGGTGTTGATCGGAATCGAGAAGACGCGAGTTTTACCCAGGTTTGGCCCCTCGCGGTGGAGGTAAAAGCCTACATCCTGCTTGATTAATATTGATGATCATAGTCTCGATTACAAGGGTGCTGTTTCCCTGACTCTGTCTCGAGAGCTATCAAAACGTCTGTCTCGAGACCTGCCAAAACATCTTTCTCGAGACTTATCTGTCTATCTTGACCTCTAAAAACTTGTCTCTCTTGGGGTGCCCTGCCCCTCCTTATATAAGTTGAAGGGGCGGCTTACATGTAGAGTCCTAGTAGGACTTGGACTTAATCTATTCTGGCTTCTTATCATGGGCCTCTTACCTCGGGCGACTCACCGTGGCCTTCTTATCTTGGGCTTCTCATCTTGTATTTTGACTCCTTCTTGACGGAACCTCGCCGGGTCCTGTAGCAGGGCGGATTAACTTATGGCCTGGCACTGTAGCAGGCCGGGTTAACATCAGGCATGGCACTGTAGCAGACCGGGTTAACTTCAGGCCTGGCACTGTAGCAGGCCGGGTTAACATCAGGCCTGGCACTGTAGCAGCAGGGTTAACTTCAGGCTTGGCACTGTAGCAGCCGGGTTAACTTCAGGCATGGCACTGTAGCAGGCCGGGTTAACTTCAGGCCTCATCTTTGGGACTCATCATAGCAGAAATGACTTAACCTCAGGGCGACTTAAGCCCAGAGATGACTTAACCCTACGGGCGACTTAAGCTCAAAGATGACTCAACCAGAGATGACTTATCCTCAAGGCGATTTAACGCCATGAGCCGGGTCATATCGTGGAGTTATATCCCCGACATTGACTATGGAAGAAGCCGAGACTTTTGGAGCTTCATGAGCCGGAGAGGCTTGGGGCTCGGAGCGAGCGATTTCACCTTCCTCAGAAGCCAGGGGTGGCGAGGGAATATCAGCCCGAGCAGGGGAGGCCATAGGCACTGATTCAGTTGGCCTTGGCGAGAGAGGAGCATTCGAGTCTTTGACTGATGGGTTTGAAGGAATGACTGGCTCAGGAGATTTTTCTTTCAGAGCAGGAGGAGACTGAGCAGCTTGGGGAACAGGCGACGGTTCCTTCGGAGCAGGAGGTACATTCTTATTTGCCATTCTCTTTTGTTGCTTTTTCTTTTGCTGAGCAACTTGATCAATGTGACCCTTGACCAAATCATTATATCCAGTGACTTTGGCTTGATGTTCATCACAGATTTTTCGAACAAATTCATCTAGATCCGTGTGAAAGCGTAACCTTCGGTGACGAAGGAGAGTCATAGCACGATTAATGTCCTTGTAGGAATCCTCGAGTGCTTTAATGACAAATTTTGAAGAGGCAGTTTTCATTCGATTATCAAGGTCCATTAGCTCGGCAGAGAGAGAGTTTATCTCAACTGCATCTTCTCGAAGTTCTTGAACTACGGAAGTGGCTTGAGTAATGACTTCGGCAGGAATAGGTAGAGATGCCACTTCTCCATCGAATGGATTGTCCACAAATTTATCGAGCTGTTCCATGATGAATATGTGATCATAATAATGAGGAGCATCAGACTGGACTGAGGGAGCAGTCGGGATAGGAACGTGCTCGGAGGGAGGCTTAGAGGCCAATGGCTGAGTCAAGGTAGGGGTAAACTTAGCATCCTTCTCCATCGGAGCAGTAGCGGGTGGAGCAACTTTCTCGGTAGGCGCCTTGATTTTCTTCAAGTCAGGCTTGGGAATATATTCGCCTGGCTTTGCAGAACTCACAGGAGTGTCAACAACCAATTCCTTCAAATTTATAGCATCTGGATGAGGAGTTGTGTTCACATGCTGTTTCATAGTGACAGTGGTAGCAGGGTTTTTTCTTGCTGGTATCTTCTTTGGTGGTACTTTTGGAACCAAATTAACCCGAAGATCAGGCAGCACAGTGGATGTGGTAATATTGACTTCCTCGCTGACAGTAGCAGCAACTTCTTCTTTGGTGAGCGGAGGGTCATCATCATCAGCCGAAGAATCATTCATGTCCATGTCATCAGTAGGATCAGCCTTTTTCTTCTTTGGCGCGCTCTTTTTCTTTGCAGCAGCGCTGGGATCATGCTTTCGTTTAGAACGACCTCCAGATTTTCCTTCGGCCTTTTTCTTCTCCACGTCATCTTTCAGAAGGTGAAGGTTTTCCTCTTCACGAGCCTTTTGCCTTTCAGCCCTCTGAGCTCGCTTGATGGCATTACGCTGATGCTTAGCAAGCTCATCAGGATAAGATGCGGGTGTACGAAGAGATGACTCATGAGCATTCGGTGGAGGAGGTGGTCTTTCTTGGGGACCATTTGGCTTGATGAGAGAAATTTCCCGGCAGTCACCCCATGGTGGATGAAATGCAAAGTTCTGAGCAAACCGAGGATGAACAAATTCATAGTTAAACCACTTTCGCACCCAGTGACGGCGAATCCATTGTTGACGCATGTCTCTCTGGTGTTTGGTTTCTCCTGGAACAGTATCATACCGATCATGAGAGATATACTCAGCTGTGTTTGTGTATGCCTGTCTGCCACCCCTCTTCTTCTTCGGAGCATTTTCTTCTTGCTCATCGACATTTTGCTCGGTTCTTTTTCGCTTGCTGGTTGATGGGCCTACCGTTGGGCCCTTAGCATTCGGAGCTTTGGATTCATCAGTAGTACCCAGAACAGCATCATCTCGGTCAGCCATGCTAACTGGTTTAGCCGAATCCTCTACTGACTACATTTTCCTGTGAATAAAGATAGATGCGAGGGAAAATGGGGACAGGGTTACGAATGCACACAACGAAGATTTTGAAAAAGAATTTGTTTTTGATTAAGAGGTAGATGCAGACTTTGAGAAATGTTTCGGTCGAAGGAAATGTGTAGAACGAACTAGTGGGTTCGAAGAAAATACTAGTAAACGTGCTAAGCATTCCGTTCGTACGAGACATAACACAAACCCTAGATCTGATTTTGATGCGAGGGACAACTACAAACCGCATCCGCATAAGTTACCTGTCAGTAAGGATCTGGGAAATGCAGTAAAAATAAGCAATTTCTACCGCGGACGAACTCGAACGGGATGAATGGAAGAACGAGTTCGCACTACACATACCCTAACTCGGTGATGTGCAGCGACTACGGCGGCGCGGAGAGGAAGATGATCCGCGGCGGCGAGGAATGACTCCGGCGACCTCTTTCCGGCAGCGAAGCGGCGAAGATGGTCGACGTCGTCGAGCTCGAGGAGGCGCGGTGCGGTAGGGCTTCGAAAGGTGGCGACGGTGAAGATGCGAAGTGAAACGAGGAGGGTGGCGGCGCAGTATTTATCTACGAGGAGGAAACAACGGCACCCGGTAAATCTGATTGGACGGCCACAGTCAGAGGACTATTGCGATTCAACGGACCAGATAACCTGGCAGTTGATGAGGAGCACGTGGCAACCGTCACCAAGGAACGTGGTCCAGACTTGAGCGGGAAACCCCAAATTTTGGACGGCTTTCACCAAAACAGATTAAGTTTGGACCGAAACTTTAACGTGGTCAGGGACACCAGATAAAGTTTTGTTTCCAGATGAATTTGTGCATTCATAACGGAACAGCATAGACTGGAAGAGATAGAATAGAGGGAAAACAGGGTCCTAGGTATTTCACTCAGACGAAGAAACACAAGCACCCGAGAGAAAAGCTATGAGTGAAATACATTCGGACTAACACAAAAGAATCAAATCCAACTTCAACGAAGAGAAATTGTGGTGGTGTTACCCACCATATAAGAACTGTATGACCCCGAGCATCGCTCAATTATCGTGGCACCCGGTTAGTCTAGCTCTTCGTTAATGTATTCACTCCCAGAAAGAAAATTTCACTTTGTCGAAATTTTCAAACTCTTCGAGTGTTATACACCCATTCCTTCTAAGATGTGGAAGTGATGGTATGGGTGCCGAGTCCAGCTTACTGCACGTTCGCGGAATCTAGGATATTTAGCTCACACCGTAACGCACAGAATCTTTTCTCATCGAGAGGCTTGGTGAAGATGTCGGCGAGATTCTCCTCGATATTGACGTGACTGATAACAATATCCTCTCGAGCAACATGATCGCGTAGGAAATGATGTCTGATCTCAATATGCTTGGTGCGAGAGTGCTGCACAGGATTGTGTGCAATTTTGATCGCACTTTCATTGTCGCACAATAGAGGGATCTTCTTGACCTTGATGTCATAATCCTTCAGAGTCTGCTTCATCCATAATAACTGAGTGCAACAAGCGCCAGCAGCAATATATTCGGCCTCAGCCGTAGAGAGCGAGACACAATTCTGCTTCCTTGACGACCAACATACCAATGATCTACCGAGGAAATGGCATGTCCCCAAGGTAGATTTTCTGTCAACCCGGTTACCTGCATAATCTGAGTCTGAATATCCAACGAGGTCAAACTGTGCTCCCTTAGGATACCATAAACCTAAGGTGGGGGTGTGAGACAAATATCTCAGAATACGCTTGACCGCTTGGTGATGCAATTCTTTCGGTGCAGCTTGAAAATGAGCACACATAAAAACACTCAACATAATATCAGGCCTGGATGCACATAAATAAAGCAAGGAACCAATCATCGAACGATAAGCTTTCTGATCGTAATCTTTACCGTACACATCTGCGTCCAGCTGGCCATTTGTGGGCATGGGAGTTTTGTAGCCCTTCTGTTTACAGTCTTGCATTTTGAACTTCTTCAGACAATCTCTCAGATATTTCTCCTGAGATATGAAAATTCCATTGTCCTGTTGACGAATTTGGATTCCGAGAAAGAACTTGAGTTCACCCATCATAGACATTTGATATTTCTCGGACATCATTCGCCCGAATTCCATGCTGCAGGCATTAATAGTACAGCCGAAAATAATATCATCCACATAGATTTGACATACAAATAGATCGCCATCAATAGCACGAGTGAAAAGAGTGGAATCAGTGGATCCTGGCTTAAACCCTTTGTCGAGCAGAAACCTCTTCAGTGTGTCATACCAGGCTTGAGGGGCTTGCTTCAACCCATACATAGCCTTTTTCAACCTGAAAACTTTGTTAGGAAACTAAGGGTTTTCAAAGCCAGGTGGCTGCCTAACATATACTTCCTCTTCAATTTCACCATTGAGGAAAGCACTTTTCACATCCATTTGATAAAGCAGAATATCATTGTAATTTGCATAAGCGAGAAGAATACGAATTGCCTCAAGGCGAGCAACAGGAGCATATGTTTCACCGAAATCAATACCTTCTACCCGTGTATACCCTTGAGCGACAAGACGTGCTTTGTTTCTCACAGCAATGCCATTTTCATCTTGCTTGTTCCGGAAAATCCATTTTGTGCCGATGATATTGTGCTTCTTAGGATTCGGTTTGTCAACCAATTCCCACACATCATTCAATTCGAATTGCACCAACTCTTCTTGCATCGCATTCATCCAATCGGGGTCATTCATAGCTTCTTCATACTTGGTAGGTTCTGTCAATGAGACAAAAGAGAAACTACCACAGTAGTTAGCCAAACGAGTGCGAGAGCGAGTTGTAGGTCGGTAACCTGGATTCTCGAGATCTTCGAGGATTAATGCAGGGTCAACTCGATTTGCCACTCGTGGGAGAGGATTTCCTTCTTGATGATCATTTTCATTTTCCTCGGTATTAGCATCAGGATTGGCATTAGTATCGCCATTTTCATCATGATTGCCATTTTCATCGGCATGTGCATTTGCATTTGGGTTGCCATTTGTGTTCGGTGCGGCATTTTCTTCGGCAGTAGATTGGCGTGTTCGTCGAGCTATGGGAGCATCATCATCGGAAGAGTCTGGTGTATTTCCTTCGACTGGCCTGACGTCCCCAATAGCCATTTGCTGAATAGCATCCGAAATCGGAGGTTCATCTATCACATTAGGCAAGTGCTCCTTTTGGGAGCCGTTAGATTCATCAAACCGCACATTTACCGTTTCCATAACTTTCCCGTGGTGAGAGTTATAGACACGATAAGTATGCGAGTTCGAGCCATAACCAAGAAGAAAACCTTCATGTGCCTTAGGTGCAAACTTAGAATTATGATTCATGTCACGAATATAGCAAGGTGCACCAAAAACAATCAAATAAGAAACATTCGGTTTCTTGCCAGTGATAAGCTCATATGAAGTTTTCTTAAGGAATTTGTGAAGATAAACACGATTCACAACATGGCAAGCAGAGTTAATAGCATCAGCCCAGAAACGAATGGGAGTTTTATACTCACTGAGCATCGTTCTCGCCATTTCAATGAGAGTTCTATTCTTACGCTCAACAACTCCATTCTGTTGGGGAGTGTATGCGGTAGAGAATTCATGAGTGATACCATTTTCATCGAGAAAATCTTCGATATGAGTATTTTTGAACTCAGTACCATTGTCGCTTCTAACATGCTTAATTCGCACATCATATTCATTTTGAGCCTTCTTGGCGAATCTTTTGAAGATGTCTTGGGTGCAGGTTTTGTCTTCGAGAAAGAATACCCAAGTGTATCGAGAGAAATCATCAACAATAACCAGACCATAGTGACTGCCTCCGAAACTTGCATAGTTTTAAGGCCCGAATAAATCCATATGAAGAATTTCCAGTGGTCTTGTTGTGGTCATGACAGTTTTTGACGAATGGTGCTTCTTGGCCAATTTACCGGCTTCGCACGCAACACAGAGACGATCCTTGTCGAATTTCACATCGGGAATACCACGAAGATGATTTTTCTTCACGAGAGTCTGCAAATTTCTCATACCTGCATGACCAAGTCTTCGGTGCCACAGCCATCCTTCGGTTGCTTTTGCAAGCAAGCAAGTTCGGACTGAGGGACCCTTAGAGAAATCCACAATATATAAATCACCTTTTCTATTTCCCTCGAATACGAAGGAATTGTCAGTGGCCATAAAGACGATGCATTTGGATTTAGAAAATAGAACTAGCATGCCTAGATCACAAAGCTTGCCAACTGACATGAGATTGAATCCAAGAGATTGAACAAGTAGAACATCATCAATATTCTTGTCCTTGGATATAGCAATTTTACCTAACCCAATTACCTTTCCTTTGTTGTTGTCGCCGAAAGTAATATACTTCTCAGATGATACAGTTAAGTTGGGGTCGACAAACAACGACTTGTCTCCGGTCATATGACTAGTGCATCCACTATCCATTATCCATTCGGTACACCCGGAGACATAGTCCTGCAGAGAAATCAGGCTTTCTTAACCACCCACATCTTTGTAGGTGGCTTCGAAACATATGAGCGAGCAGGACATGATTTCTTTCGATAATTATACGAATTGTGACTTGAATGAGTACAAGTATAATCGAAAGAGTATGCATTGAAATTTCTTCCAGACGAATGAGTATAACGGTTGGGTGAAGCAAGTATGTACTCATTCTGTCGAATCTTTTCAAGGATATATCGAGCATTTTCTTCCTGCATAGTTAGTAGCCTAGTAACAGGTAATGCTTCGATAGTTTTCCTGGGCACCCAGATAGCTTCCTTAGGAGGGCCATTCCTACTGTTAGGTCCAACATAGCGAGCAACAGCCTCACCACGTTGATTTTTGAACAGCTTATAGTTGTCCAGAGAATCATCATATGAGTATTCAGGAATAGGTGAGTCATATCCCGAAAGTAAAGCTGGATCGAGCGTTTTGCTCTTAGCAGGTACCCACACAGTGCGAGGATATTGATCAGGTTCCCAGTATGAGCCATTCTCATTCAGTTTCCTTTCGAAACCGATACCTTCCTTCCTGGGATTTTTGTGAAGAATGGATTTCTTCAGAACTTCACACAGGGTTTGATGCCCTTTGAGAGACTTGAACATTCCAGTCTGAAGAAGATCCTTCAACCTAGCATTTTCATCAGAAATAGAACCATTTTCCTCGATCGAGGGGTTAGCATTCACAGAAGATTCAACATTTGATTCAGCGTTACTGCGTTCAAGGCATTTTAAGCAAGGTGGTACAAATACTTCAGGTTTCTCTTCGAGTTGTTGGGTGAGAAGAGAATTTTCTCTGATCAAATCATCATGAGCCTCTCTCAGCGACTTGAGTTCCTGTTTCCGTTTCAGGTAATCATAAGTCAATCTTTCATGGTCAGCTGAGAGAAAATCATGACGATCTGATAGTTCTTTCATTCGAGACTCGAGAGCGGAATGCTCTTCGGTCAACGACTGATTTTTCTCCATCTCCTCAACCAACAACCCTTCAGACTTCCTGAGGGTTTTCTCAATTTTCTCGAGAGAGTTTTGTTGCATATTGGCAATTTTGATCAGTTTAGCATGGTCATCCTCATCAGAAGAATATTGATCACTGGAGTGAGCTTTGTGATGTTTGGAGGATACCTTTTCTTTCGAAGCTTTGGCCATGAAACAATACGCCGGAGACTCGTTGTCGCTCGAATGATTCTCGAAGAAGTTTGATGCAGGAGTAGAGGCACATGCTATGCCAGCCATGCCGGAATCAGAATCCTCATCGGATTCTTCAACCTCTTCGTTGTCAGATGATGCATCTTCTTCGGAATCCATCTCCTTGCCGATGTACGCCTTGGCCTTGCGAGAGGTGTTCTTGCGGTTGGATGAGGACTTGGAGGGATTCCTTGAGGAAGATCTTGACGAGGACTTGGAGGAGCCATCCTTCTTCTTGAAGAACTTCTTCATTTTCTTCTCATCATCGGAGTCGTAGCTTTTGCTCTTACCTTTGCCATGGTTGTTTCCTGAATCATATCTTCCACTTGCACGGATTTTAGCTTCCCAGAGAGGGCAGTCCGAAATGAAATGCCCTGGCTATTTGCACTTGAAGCAGGTGTAATCTCCAGTCGGTTTTGATGAAGATTTGGAGCCGCCAGAGTTGCTGGATCCTTTCTTATGAAACTGATTTTTCCTTTGAAGGCGCTGGAATCTTTTCGTGATCAATGCGAGATCCTTGTTGATCCTTTTGGGGTCATCTGAATCTTCATCGGCATTTCCTTCTGAGGAAGAATCAGCCACAGCCTTGAGAGCATGACTTTTTCGGTGACTTGAACTATAGAGATCTCTCTTTTCTTCTTCTTGTTCTTCATGGGTGTTTAGCCTTTCCATAATATCAGCAGAGTCGAGAACTTTGAAATCAGCTCGTTCCCGAATCATCATGACTAGAGTGTCGAACGAACTGTCAAGGGATCGGAGCAGTTTCTTCACAACTTCGTGGTCAGTGATGTCTTTGGCACCGAGACCTTGGATCTCGTTTGCAATGTCACTCAGACGATCAAAGGTTTGCTGGCAGCTTTCATTTCTGATACGCTTGAACCTATTGAATTTGGCCCGAAGAGTATCAATGCGAGCTTCTTTCTGAGTTGAAACGCCCTCATTTATCTTCTCGAGAATGTCCCACAATTCCTTAGCAGTTTCCCACTGACGATAGCAAAGAAATTGAGCACGAGAGAGATGGCCACCAATTTCATCTTTAGCTTGAGCATCCATCTGAATGAGTTTCTTCTCGTGGTCAGTGGGGACCTGGGGCACTTCAACCATGAATCCATTCTGCACCACGTTCCACATATCATCATCAATGCCTCGGAGACGGATCTTCATCTTCTCCTTCCAGAAGGGATAGTCCGTCCCATCGAAGATGGGAATCTTGAGGTGCGACTTGTAGCTCACTGAAGACATACTTAAACTCCAAGGTGGTTAGACCAAAATGAGCAGAGTCAAGGAGTACCTCGCTCTGATACCAATTGTAGGAACGAAGTATGTCTACCAGAGGGGGGGTGAATGGGAGTTTTAAATTTTCTTCGGAAATATCAAAACTCTCAGAACCCAGCAGCGGAACGAATGAAAACAATATATAGTGAGCGAATACAAACTACTAAATGGAAACTAACAGCATGCATCGAGGTAAATCACATGTTTGAAATATGTCATATGTCACAGTTCGAATGTAAAAGAGGGTAGCAGAGGTGACCAGTGATGCTCGATGGCGACAAGGTATTTGGTAGACCAGTTCGCCCTTCTGCAAAAGGACTACGTCTGGTTGGAGGGGTTGTGATTTAACACAGAAGATAAACTCTCTTCGCCCTATTCTCCTCGACAATTGGTTCGTCAACCAATGCCGATTACTCGTGGTAGATGCTTGAGGCGATCTCCGAACCTTTACAGACTTCTTCTTCGAGAACCACAATTACTCTTGGTCTCTGAAGAAATTGACACCTAACCGTCTAGAGAGTTCGCAGCTATCAAGAGTAATAGGCGGAGCGTACTGGACTTAGATTCGAGTGATGCTGAACCACTATCTAATTTTTCAGCTCTAGGGTTTTCTCTCGATGGATTTTAAACTCAAATCTCTCAAAGAGGGGGTTGCTCAACAATCTTCTCAGAATCAAACGGGGCAGCCACCGGACAACACCGGTGCGGGGTGGCTACTTATAGCTGCAGCCTTCCCTGATGGGAAATGACCATTTTGGACACGCGGTCCAGCCAATGGCCAACCGACACGTTCACAACGGTCGGATTTCAAGAGCAACGGTAACATTACTTGAGGAGCAAGTAATGCTAACTCCTCGGTCAGAGACAAATCTCTCGCAGCGAAGAAGATCACAGTCTCTTGCTGGCAAGCATTTGCTCGGAACACAAAGAGATTTCTCTCACAACTTTCATAGGATTTGGGTTTAGCATCAGAGAATCAAAGCTTCGAACGCTACACCCCTCTTAATAGTACGGTGGTCCTGTGACTCAATAAAGAGAAAAGAAACAACGAAATGAATGCTACGTCTTCACTTCGTCTTCAATCTCCTCGGCTGCAGTCACTTTCTTCGGATGCACACCGAATGAATTGCTTTGCATCAACAATTTTTGAGGGGTCACTCTTGTCATCATAATCTTCGGGGATAACTTTCACTGCCACGCAGGGAATATTCTTCGGAGTTTGAATCCAAACTCCTCTTGACTCCAGGGACCTGTTACTCTATGTGCACTAGCAAACACATCAGTCCCTTACTGTTTGTCAACAATCTCCAAAACATAAGGAGGCAAATTATTGCACCAAAAATCTCCCCCTTTTTGGACGATTGATGACAAAACAGATAATCATCGAAGTGAAGATAGATAAGTAAAAAGCAATTCCAACAAGAGTGAGTGAGGGTTACTATGCTCGAAGATGAAATAGACTCCCCCTAAATGTATGCAGGGAAGAAGGATATGAGATAAATTCTCCTGCAAGTTCTGAATAATATGGAGGAAATTTCAATCCTTCGAGACATTTTGATTCGCACTGATGAGATTTAATCCATCGAGATCGTAGTGCAATCATTTATAACTTCTGATAATAATTCCACCTACAAGACAAATGCTTCGAGAGAAATGGTGCAGCAGCAGGGGTTATAGACATTAAGGCACAGAAGTTAACGAGTTTTACAACATAGTACAGATAAGCTTAAAAAAACAGAAGTTGCAAACTCGCACGAAACCAAAACCAATCGAAACACCGAAAGCAAATCTATCGAGACTCGATGTAATTCTCCCCCCTTTTGTCAACAAGTGTCAAAAAGGTGACGAATAACATGAGTGCAAAAGCGCAGAACGGTTTAGTCGGTGGCATCTCCAGAGGAACTATCTAAGGAGAGTTCTTCTTCGGAAGTGACAGGATTGTCTTCGTCTTCAGCAGCATCAGATTTTCCTTCAGGAATAAGGACTTGGGGCTGAGCAGACGAGGGAACAGGTGGAGTGGCCACAGGAGGAACACGGGAGTGCACATTGCCGTCGGTAGGTTTCTCGGTCGGTGAGGTGGCTTCAGACTCGTCAAGCAATTTGCGAAGGTTGAGATGAAGAAGATCAGTGGTTGGCTCACGAACTGGTAGAGGAGGGGTACTCCGATCTTGAAAATCTTCAACAGTGAAGCCTTTGTCAATGTAGTCATAGAGCTCTTGCAGATTGACATTCAGGAGTTGTTTCTCGGTGAAGAACTTGCGAAGCAATTTCCAGAGCCTCTTCTTGTTTTCATCCGCTATCAGATGCATTATCCTCGTGCGATTATTGAGAGCATTTAGCTCGGAGGCGAGATGTTCTTTCTGGCGTCGATCCTCAGCGATATGCTGCAGCAGCAGTTGTTGCGTGCACAAACTGACTTCGAGTTGCGATGGAGGTTGAGGCAAAATCTTTCGGTCGCGCTGAGGCAGACGTGGCCCATCAAATTTCTTGTGATAGTCTTGGGAGCTTGACGCAGGCGACTTGCCCGAAGAAATATCGTCCATGACTTGCAGGGTATCGCAAACAAGAGGAATGAAGCTTTTATGGCTTTCCTTCGCAAGATACACTGTGCGCATTGCATGATCAACAACTTTCTGAATCCAGGGCGCGAACACTTTGATGCAGAAGGGATATTGAGCAGAATCCTTTAGAATGCGCAGGAACATGTCTTCCATGTCGAAGATAAATCGCTCAGAGATGGCATAAATCGCATTGCGAAGAACATCTGAGATGGATTTGTCCAGATTCATACCAGCCAGAGGACAAATGGTGTAGGAAAGCATGTGGAATAGTGTCTGATTTTCGAAGGTTAAGTGCTCAGGGCGAGGAGGACCAGTGTTGTCACGAATCTTTTCTTGATCCATTGTGCACCGAAAATTTTCATCCGATATGACATCAATGTTGTGGACCCGAATTTTAGTGTTACCATGCTCAAAGCGAGGGAAATGGAAGTGCGAGACAAAATCTGTCGAAGTGCATTTGATGCGTTTTCCTTTGGCCATCCATTCCATTATCCATTTGGAGCTATCAGATTCATCGCCAGAGATATACAGTGTCGCATAGAACTGAAGAATAATCTCTCTGTTCCAAGGATGCTCGAATTCAAAGACCTTGGTGAGGCAGAAGTCATCCAAATCCTGAAGCAATTGATTGAAGCAGCCAATATTGCGCATAGCAGGAATGTCGAGATATTCGTGAGGAAATATCTTTCTGCTCTCATAGAGAACCCGAGAGTAATAGATAGCATGTTCCTTAGTCCAGAAGCGAGGCGATTCCGAAGTGCGCGGCCCATCATAAGGACTAGCTTGAAAGAATTTAGGATGCACATTCTGATTGAAAAGAGGGCCTTTGGCGCCTGCTCCTGACGAGAACAAGGGCAGTTCTTCATGAGGGTACGGGTACTTGAGTTCTTCTTCAGGAGAAAGATATTCATCACCATATACAACCGAGTCAGTGCGGCGAGCAGAATCAGATTTTCGTTCGGAAGGTCCAACTTCTGGTATTCGTGTTGCACAAGTACGACAATAGTGCTCTCTAGTTGGTGCTTTGTAAGAGAAGATGGAGACTCAAAATAAAAATAAAAATTGCACAAAAGTAAATAGATAGGCCCTTCGCAGGGGGAAGCAGAGATTTGCAGAGGTGCCAGAGCTCAAGGCTTAAATTAGAGAGATAAAATTATTTTCAGAGGCATGCTTTTCCTGTCAACGAAAACAACCAAGAATTCCCAATATCTTCAATGCTAGACACATTATAGGCAGTTCCCAAACAGAAAATAAAGTTTATTTCCTTTCCACCATTCTTTCACAATCCATGGCTAGCCGTATCCACGGGTGCCCTCCATACCAACACTTTCCAAGGAATTTATTATTGTCATCATATTATTATTTTTCGTTTCTGGACCGGGCATCCCTATTACCTGCCACTCTCTCGTGCAATGACAAGTGAATAAACACTCGTCGTGAGAATAACACACCTAGCATGGAAAATATTGGCCACCCCCTGCCGCTTCATGAGCGGTACGGGCACACAAAATGGAAAATTATTTTGAAAATTTAGAGTTGGCACATGCAAATTTACTAGGAATGGCATGGAAATACCGCATATAGGTAGCTTTGGTGGACTCATTTGGCACACCTTGGGTTTAAGTTGTTGGATGCACAAGTAGTATTCCCGCTTAGTACAAATGAAGGCTAGCAAATAGATTGAGAAGTGAACAACCAAAAAGCGAAAACGGTCATAAACATGCATTGAACATAACTAACACCGAATAATGCACCATAAGTAGGATATAATTTCGTTGCATAACTATTGACTTTATGTGCATGCATAGGGAATCACAAACCTTACCACCAATATTCTTACTAAATCACAATTACTCACTAACATGACTCACATATTATCATCTCCATATCGCAAAACTATTGCAAGGAATCAAACTTATCATATCTAATGATCTTTCATGAAAGTTTTTATTATATCCCTCTTGAATATTCATCACTTTGGGACCAAATTCATATCTTGTGCAAATTACCATTACTATTATCAACTCTAAAAAAGATATAAGTGGAGCATGAGAGTGCAAATATTTCTTCAAAATTTTAATCTTATCAACTCTCAAAATAATATAAGTGAAGCATGAGAGTTCAAATATTTCTTCAAAATATAGCCACCGCCGTGCTCAAAAAGATTTAAGTGAATCACTAGAGCAACTGCCTAGCTCAAAAGATTTAAGTGAAGCACATAGAGTATTCTAACAAATCATGAATAATGTGTGTCCCTCTCAAATAGGTGTGTCCATCAAAGATGATTGTGACAAACTAAAAATCAAACAAAGCAAAGACTCATATAATACACGACGCTCCAAGTAAAACACATATCATGTGATGAATAAAAATATAGCTCCAAGTGAGTTACCGATAGATTGTAGACGAAAGAGGGGATGCCTTCCGGGGCATCCCCAAGCTTAGACGCTTGAGTCTTCCTTGAATATTACCTTGGGGTGCCTTGGGCATCCACAAGCTTAGGCTCTTGCCACTCCTTATTCCTTCATCTATCATGATCTCACCCAAAACTTAAAAACTTCAATCACACAAAACTCAACAAAACCTTCGTGAGATCTGTTAGTATAACAAACAAATCTTAAACTTTAGGTACTATTGTAAATTGATTCATATTTAATATTGGCATAATACTACTGTACTCCAACTTCTCCATGACTCATACCCCCCGATACGATCCATAGATTCATCAAAATAAGCAAACTATGCAACAAAAACAGAATCTGTCTAAAACATAATAGTCTGTAAAGATCTATTTAAAATCCATACTTATGTAACTTAAAAAATTCTGAAAATTTAGGACAACGTGGAAATTTAATATACCAATACTGTGTAAAAATTTCAGATTTTTCTGACACTCCAGTACAGAAATAAAATTCCAGTACTGGACGCAAAACTTTCTGTTTTCCAAACAGCATCAATTATACTATCTTCCAAATCATCCCAAAAGTATTACTTGGCACAAACACTAATTAAAATATAAAAACACAATCATAAAAGAGTCTAAAATTGTGTAAACACACAAGAACAGAAACAAAAAGCAAAAAATTATTTTATTCTTTGGGTTGCCTCCCAACAAGCGCTATTGTTTTATGCCCCTAGCTAGGCATAATGCATAGTTTCAAGTGTTGTCATCCTTAAAATTGATTCCATAGGTGGCTCTCATAATGGATTCATAGGGTGCTTTAATTCTTTTCCTAGGGAAGTGTTCCATCCCTTTATTAAGTGGAAATTGAAATCTTATATTACCTTCTTTCGTATCAATAATAGCACCAATAGTTCGAAGAAAAGGCCTACCAAGTATTATGGGGCAAGAAGGATTGCATTCAATGTCAAGAACAATAAAGTCCACGGGCACATAATTTATATTTTCAAGAATTAGCACATCATTTATTCTACCCAATGGCTTTTTAATAGTGAAATCCGCAAGATGCAAATTAAGGGAACAAGGATCCAAGTCGGTGAGACCTAGCACATCACACAAAGACTTTGGTATAGTGGAAACGCTAGCACCAAGATCACAAAGAGCATTACATTCATAATCTTTAATTGTTTACTTTAACAGTGGGTTCCCATTCATCTTGTAATTTTCTAGGAATTGATACTTCTAGCTCAAGTTTTTCTTCATGTGCTTCCATCATGGCTTCTACAATATGTTTAGTGAAAACTTTATTTTGTTCATATGCATTTGGTGAATTAATCATGGATTGCAACAAGGAAATACACTCAATTAAAGAACAACTATCATAATTAAAGTCCTTGTAATCCAAAGTAGTGGGTGAATTACTATTTAAAGTTTTAACCTCTCCAGACCCACTTTTTCATTTTTATGACCAAGATTATCACCCTCCAAACAAGTGGGACTCCTTCTTTCTAAAGTTGACTCTTATTCAGTCCCTTTTTCATCAAGTTTTATATTTTTAAACAAATATTCAATAGGTGTAACACCAATCATTTTAATATCTTCATCCTTACTACGATAGAAACCGGGTGGAATCGTTTTTTCTAGAAATTCCCGCTTAGCTCTCAACCTAGCGGTCCTTTCTTTACTTTCATTAATGGAGACATAGATAGCTTTAATAGATTCATTTATATCATGCTTAGATGGCAAAATTTTAGTTTTGAGATTTTCCACATCATGAGCAATTTTATCCATGTTCCTAGCCAATTCATCAACTCTATTCAATTTTTCTTCTATCATAGCATTGAAATTCTTTTGCAAACTAATAAATTCTTTAATATTACTTTCAAGATCAGAGGGCATCCTATTATTATTATTATAAGAATTTCCATAAGGACTGCCATAATTATTAGAGGAATTTCCAGGAAACGGTCTAGCATTGAAATTACCCCTATAAGCATTATTGTGGAAATTATTTCTAGAGACAAAATTCACATCAATAGCATCATTATTTTGCTCAATAAAAGTGGACAATGGAACATCATTAGGATCAATATGAGCATTTTTACAAGCAACCAATTTCAATAAAGCATCCATCTTATCACTCAAAGTATTAATTTCTTCAACAGAATTTACGTTCTTACCAGTTGGAGTTCGTTCAGTGTGCCATTGGGAATAATTTGTCATAATATTATCAAGAAGTTTTGTGGCTTCTCCCAATGTAATTTCCATGAAAGTGCCACCTGCGGCAGAGTCTAGCAAATTTATAGAGACAAAGTTTAGTCCCGCATAAAAATTTTGTATGATCATCTATAAATTCAAACCATGAGTTGGGCAATTTCTTATCTTTAATTTCATTCTCTCCCAAGATTGGGCAACATGTTCATGCTCAAGTTGCTTAAAATTCATAATTTGATTTCTTAAAGAAATAATCTTAGCGGGAGGAAAATATTTGGTAATAAAAGCATCCTTACACTTATCCCAAGAATCAATACTATTTCTAGGCAAGGATGAAAACCAAGTTTTAGCACGATCTCGTAGTGAGAACGGAAATAATTTTAATTTGACAATATCATTATCCACATCTTTCTTCTTTTGCATATCACAAAGTTCAACGAAAGTATTTAGATGGGATGCAGCATCTTCATTAGGACTACCAGAAAATTGTTCTTTCATAACAAGATTAAGCAAGGCAGCATTAATGTCACATGACTCCGCACTAGTGGCGGGAGGAGTAATAGGAGTACTAATAAAATCATTATTATTGGTATTGGAAAAGTCACACAATTTAGTATTTTCTTGAGACATCGTGATAAAGCAAGCAAACTAGCAAACAAGCAAACAAAATATTTTTGTGTTTTTGTAAAATATTTTAGAAGTGGGGGAGATGAAAATGAGAGACAAATGCATATAAAAGGTAAATAAAGTAAATGCAAGTGAATGATAATTTGTGCGAAGGTACTTGGTAATTTTGATGATCTCTTCCCGGCAACGGCGCCAGAAATTCTTCCTGCTACTTGTGAGCTGCGTTGGGATTTCCCCGAAGAGGAGAGGATGATGCAGTATAGTAGATATAATATTTCCCTCAGTTAAGAACAAAGGTTATCAATCTAGTAAGAGAACCATGCAAAATTCCGTTAAAGCGCACCTGCACACACAAGAGCAAACACTTGCACCCAACGCGAATAAGAGGGTTGTCAATCCTCTTAGCGGTTATTTTCAAGGATTAAATCTTATCGAGGTAAATAAATAAAGTAAACTACTAATTAAAATAAAAGTAAATAAATTGCAGCAAGGTATTTTTTAGGTTTTTTTATATAATAAAGATAGACCCGGGGACCATAGTTTTCACTAGAGGCATCTCTCTTGAGCACATAAGCATACCAGGTAAACAAATTACTGTTGGGCAATTGATAGAAAAGCAAATAATTATGATGGATTCATGGCAATGATCATGTATATAGGCATCACGTCCGAGACAAGTAGACCGACTCCTGCCTGCATCTACTACTATTACTCCACCCATCGACCGCTATCCAGCATGCATCTAGGGTATTAAGTATGAAACAGAGTAACGCCTTAAGCAAGATGACATGATGTAGAGAAGCAAATTCAACCAATATGAATAAACCCCATCTTTTTATCCATAATGGCAACAATACAAATACGTGTCATGTCCCTTTCTGTCACTGGGATTGAGCACCGCAAGATTGAACCCATCACAGAGCACCTCTCCCATTGCAAGATAAATCAATCTAGTGGGCCAAACTAAACCGATAGATCGGAGAGAAATACAAAGCTATAACAATCATGAATAAAAGAGTTCAGAGAAGACTCAAATATTTCTCATGAATAATCTGATCATAAACTCACAATTCATCGGATCCCAACAAACACACCGCAAAAGAAGATTACATTGGATAGAACTCCAAGAACATCGAGGAGAACATTGTATTGAAGATCAAAGAGAGAGAAGAAGCCATCTAGCTACTAGCTATGGACCCGTTGGTCTGTGGTAAAGTACTCACACATCATCGGAAGGGCAGCAAGGTTGATGTAGAAGCCCTCCGTGATCGATCCCCCCTCCGGCAGAGTACCGGAAAAGGCCTCCAGATGGGATCGTGGAAGAACAGAGGCTTGCGGCGGCGGAAAGGTTTTATCTTCTAGCTCTTTGGGGGTTTCCCAATATTTGTGAATTAATAGAAGTGGAATTAGGTCAAGCGGAGTCACGTGGGCCCCACAAGGTACCACGGCGCCCCCCCCCTGGGGCGCGCCCTAGTGCCTTGTGAAGCCCCTGTGGGGCTTCTCTCCTCCTCCCGAAGCTTCCCAGGTTTATTTTGTCCAAAAAATATCTCCAAAAAGTTTCGTGGAATTTGGACTTCATTTGGTACTGTTTCTCTGAAAAGCCAAAAACAAGCAGAAAACAACAACTGGCACTGGGCACTAAGTTAATAGGTTAGTCCCAAAAAATGATATATAATTGCTTGTAAATGTATATAAAACATCCAAGATTGATACTATAACAGCATGGAACAATCAAAAATTATAGATACGTTGGAGACGTATCACAAATTTACTTGGAACGGCATGGAAATACTGCATATAGGTAGGTATGGTGGACTCATTTGGCACTACTTGGGTTTAAGGAGTTGGATGCACAAACAATATTCCCGCTTAGTACAAATGAAGGCTAGCAAACATATTGAGAAGCGACCAACCAAAAAGCGAAAACAGTCATAAACATGCATTGAACATAACTAACACCGAATAATGCACCATAAGTAGGATATAATTTCGTTGCATAACTATTGACTTTATGTGCATGCATAGGGAATCACAAACCTTAACACCAATATTCTTACTAAATCACAATTACTCACTAACATGACTCACATATTATCATTTCCATATCGTAAAACTATTGCAAGGAATCAAACTTATCATACCCAATGATCTTTCATGAAAGCTTTTATTATATCCTCTTGAATATTCATCACTTTGGGACCAAATTCATATCTTGTGCAAATTACCATTACTATTGTCAACTCTCAAAAAGATATAAGTGAAGCATGAGAGTGCACATATTTCTTCAAAATTTAATCTTATCAACTCTCAAAATAATATAAGTGAAGCATGAGACTTCAAATATTTCTTCAAAATTTTAATCTTATCAACTCTCAAAATAATATAAGTGAAGCATGAGAGTTCAAATATTTCTTCAAAATATAGCCACCGCCGTGCTCAAAAATATTTAAGTGAAGTACTAGAGCAACAGCCTAGCTCAAAAGATTTAAGTGAAGCACATAGAGTATTCTAACAAATCATGATAAACGTGTGGCTCTCTCAAATAGGTGTGTCCAGCAAAGATGATTGTGACAAACTAAAAAGCAAACAAAGCAAAGACTCATATAATACACGATGCTCCAAGTAAAACACATATCATGTGATGAATAAAAATATAGCTCCAAGTAAAATTACCGATAGTTGGTAGAAGAAAGAGGGGATGCCTTCTAGGGCATCCCCAAGCTTAGACGCTTGAGTCTTCCTTGAATATTACCTTGGGGTGCCTTGGGCATCCCCAAGCTTAGGCTCTTGCCACTCCTTATTCCTTCATCTATCGTGGTCTCACCCAAAACTTGAAAACTTCAATCACACAAAACTCAACAAAACCTTCGTGAGATCCGTTAGTGTAACAAATAAATCTGTAACTTTAAGTACTGTGGTAAATTGATTCATATTTAATATTGGCATAATGCTACTGTACTCCAACTTCTCCATGACTCATACCCCCCGATACGATCCATAGATTCATCAAAATAAGCAAACTATGCTACAAAAACATTATCTGTCTAAAGCAGAACAGTCTGTAAAGATCTATTTAAAAGCTATACTTCCAAAAATTCTGAAAAATTAGGACAACGTGGGCAATTCATATAACAATACTTTGTAAACATTTCAGATTTTTCTGACGCTCCAGTACAGAATTGAAATTCCAGCACTGGACGCAAAACTTTCTGTTTTCCAAACAACATCAATTATACTATCTTCCAAATCATCCCAAAGGCATTACTTGGCACAAACACTAATTAAAACATAAAAACATAATCATAATAGTAGCATAATTGTGTAAACACACAAGAATAGAAATAAATAAGCAAAAAATTATTTTATTCATTGGGTTGCCTCCCAACAAGCGCTATTGTTTTATGCCCCTAGCTAGGCATAATGCATGGTTTCAAGTGTTGTCATCCTTCAAGTTGATTCCATAAGTGGCCCTCATAATGGATTCATAGGGTGCTTTAATTCTTTTCCATGGGAAGTGTTCCATCCCTTTCTTTAGTGGAAATTGAAATCTTATATTACCTTCTTTCATATCGATAATAGCACCAATAGTTCGAAGAAACGGTCTACCAAGTATTATGGGGCAAGACGGATTGCAATCAATATCAAGTACAATAAAGTCCACGGGCACATAATTTCTATTTGCAAGAATAAGAATATCATTAATTCTCCCCAATGGCTTTTTAATAGTAGAATCTGCAAGATGCAAATTAAGAGAACATTCATCTATATTGGTAAAACCTAGCACATCACATAGAGATTTTGGAATTGTGGAAACGCTAGCACCCAAATCACATAAAGCATTGCACTCATAATTTTTAATTTTAACTTTAATTGTGGGTTCCCACTCATCATATAATTTTCTAGGAATTGAAATTTCTAGTTCTAGCTTTTCTACTAATGCTTTCATCATCGCTTCTACGATGTGCTTAGTAAAAGCCTTATTTTGTTCATAAGCGTTGGGTGAATTTAGCATGGATTGTAACAAAGAAGTACACTCAATCAAAGAACAACTATCATAATTAAAGTCTTTGTAATCCAAGAGAGTGGGCACATCACTAGTTAAAGTTTTTACCTCTCCAGACCCACTTTTATCAATTTTTTCATTAAGATTTTCACCCTCCGAATTATGGGGACGCCTTCTAGCTAAAGTTGACTCTACTTCAGTGCCCTTTTCATCAAGTTTTATATTTCTAAACAAGGAATCAATAGATGAAACACCAATCATTTTAATATCCTCATCATTACTACGATAGAAACCGGGAGGAATCGCTTTTTCTAAAAATTCTCGTTTAGCTTTTAGCATGGCGGTTCTTTTCTTACTCTCATCCATGGAGACATATAAAGCTTTAATTGATTCATTAATATTAATTTTGGGTGGCAAAATTTTAGTCTTAAGATTTTCCACATCATGAATGATTCTGTCAATGCTCCTAGACATATCATCAAGTTTACTTTACTTTTCTTCTATCGTAGTGTTGAAATTTTTTTGAGCATTAATAAATTATTTAATATTACTTTCAAGATCAGAGGGCATCCTATTATTATTATTATTATTATTATTATTATTATTATTATAAGGATTACCATAGGAATTGCCATAATTATACGGTCTAGGATTAAAATTACCTCTATAAGCATTACTACTAAAATTGTTTCGCGAAACAAAATTCACATCTATGGGATCATTATTTTGCTCAATAAAGGTGGATAACGGCACATCATTAGGATCAATAGGAATATTTTTGCTAACAACCAATTTCAAAAGTGCATCAACTTTATCACTCAAAGTACTAATTTATTCAACATAATTCTCCTTTTTACTAGTAGGAACTCTTTCAGTATGCCGTTGTGAATAATTTGCCATAATATTATCAAGCAATTTAGTTTCTTCTCCCAATGTAATCTCCATAAAAGTACCACCCGCGGCGGAATCTAAAAGATTTCTAGAAACAAAATTTAACCACGCATAAATTTTTTGTATGATCATCCACAAATTTAAACCATGAGTAGGGTAATATTTTATCATTAATTTCATCCTTTCCCAAGATTGGGCAACATGTTCATGATCAAGTTGCTTAAAATTCATAATTTGATTTCTAAGAGAAATAATTTTCACGGGAGAAAAATACTTGGTAATAAAAGCATCTTTACACCTATCCCAAGAATCGATACTATTTCGTGGTAAAGGTGAAAACCAAATTTTTGCACGATCCCGCAATGAGAACGGGAATAATTTTAATTTCACAATATCATTATCCACATCTTTTTTCTTTTGCATATCACACAATTCTACGAAAGTGTTAAGACGGGATGCAACATCTTCATTAGGACTACCAGAAAATTGTTCTTTCATGACAAGATTTAACAAAGCGACATTAATATAACAAGTCTCCACACTAGCGGCGGGAGGAGCAATCGGAGTACTAATAAAATCATTATTATTAGTATTTGAAAAATCACACAATTTTGTATTTTCTTGAGACATCATGACTACGCAAACAAGATAACAAGCAAGCAAAGAAGCAAACAAGAAAAAAGCAAACGGAAAATATTTTTGTATTTATTTGTAAAAACTTTTTAGAAGTGGGGGAGAGTAAAATGAGAGGCAAAGGCAAATAAAGTAAATGCAAGGAGATGAAAGTTTTATGCGTAGGTACTTGATAGATGTTGATGATGTCTCCCCGGCAACGGCGCCAGAAATTCTGCCTGCTACTTGTGAGCTGCGTTGGGATTTACCCAAACATGAGGGGATGATGCAGTACAGTAGAAATAAGTATTTCCCTCAGTTATGAAACCAAGGTTATCAATCCAGTAGGAGAATCACGCAACAACTCGTTAGCAGTACCTGCACACAAAACAACAAATCCTCGCACCCAACACGAACAGGGGGTTGTCAATCCCTTGGCGGTTAATTGCAAGATTAAATTGTATGGTGATAGATAAATAGATCGAACAAAAATACAAAATAAAATAAATAAATTAAAATTGCAGCAAGGTATTTTTAGGATTTTCAATATATGATTAAGATAGACCCGGGGGCCATAGTTTTCACTAGAGGCTTCTCTCTTGAAAATAGTGTTGGAAATATGCCCTAGAGGCAATAATAAATTGGTTATTATTATATTTCCTTGTTCATGATAATCTTTTATTATCCATGCTATAATTGTATTGATTGGAAACTCAAATACATGTGTGGGTACATAGACAACACTGTGTCCCTAGTAAGCCTCTAGTTGACTAGCTCGTTGATCAAAAGATGGTGAAGGTTTCCTAGCCATGGACATGAGATGTCATTTGATAACGGGATCACATCATTAGGAGAATGATGTGATGGACAAGACCCAAACTGTAAACGTAGCATATGATCGTGTCAGTTTATTGCTATTGTTTTCTGCATGTCAAGTATCTGTTCCTTTGACCATGAGATCATGCAACTCACTGACACCGGAGGAATACCTTGTGTGTATCAAACGTCGCAACGTAACTGGGTGACTATAAAGATGCTCTACAGGTATCTCCGAGGGTGTCTGTTGAATTGGCATGGATCAAGACTGGGATTTGTTACTCCGTGTGACGGAGAGGTATCTCAGGGCCCACTCGGTAATACAACATCACTATAAGCCTTGCAAGCAATGTGACTAAAGTGTTAGCCACAGGATCTTGTATTACGGAACGAGTAAAGAGACTTGCCGGTAATGAGATTGAACTAGGTATAGAGATACCGACGATCGAATCTCGGGCAAGTAACATACCGATAAACAAAGGGAACATCATACGGGATTAACTGAATCCTTGACATAGAGGTTCAACCGATAAAGATCTTCGTAGAATATGTAGGAGCCAATATGGGCATCCAGGTCCCGCTATTGGTTATTGACCGTAGAGGTGTCTCGGTCATGTCTACATAGTTCTCGAACCCGCAGGGTCTACACACTTAACGTTTGGTGACGATATAAGTATAGTTGAGTTGTTATGTTGGTGACCGAAAGTTGTTCGGAGTCCCGGATGAGATCCCGGACATGACGAGGAGCTCTGGAATAGTCCGGAGGTAAAGATTGATATATGGGATAATAGTGTTTGGTCTCCGGAAGGGTTCCGGAATTCACCGGAAGGAGTTTCGGATGTTTCCCGAAATGTTCGGGTACGAGAACAGTTTATTTGGGCCAAGGGGTAAAGCCCACGAGGCTTTAGGAAGGTGCAAAAGGAAGTTTTGCGGAGGCCAGGGGCCAGACGCCAGGGACCCTAGCGTCTGGGGCCAGACGCCGAGGACCCTGGCGTCTGGTCCTGGAGTCCGAGCAGGACTCTTGCCTTGCGGGCCAAACCGACTTTGAGGAGGCTCTTTCTCCAAGTTTCGACCCCAGGGCTCAACATATAAATAGAGGGGCAGGGCTAGCACCCGGAACACATCAAGAATTCCCCAAGCCGTGTGCCGGCAACCCTAACCCTCTAGTTCCTCCGTCATAATCTCCGTAGCGCTTGGCGAAGCCCTGCAGAGATTGTTCCTCACCACCATCACCACGCCGTCGTGCTGCCGGAACTCATCTACTACTTCACCATCGCTCGCTGGATCGAGGAGGTGAAGGCGTCATCAAGCTGTACGTGTGTTGAATGCGGAGGTGCCGTCCGTTCGGCACTAGTTCGTGATCGGTTCGAGGGACGACTTGCGATTTGGATCGCGGAGACGTTCGACTACATCAACTGCGTTTCTTAACGCTTCCGCTTAGCGATCTACAAGGGTATGTAGATTCACTCTCCCTCTCGTAGATGCTCATCACCATGGATAGATCTTGTGTGTGCGTAGGAAAAATTTTGTTTCCCATGCAACGTTCCCCAACAGTGGCATCCGAGCTAGGTCTATGCGTAGATGAGATCTCGAGTAGAACACAAACGAGTTGTGGGCGTGGGTGTATACATATTGCTTGCCGTTACTAGTTGATACTTGATTCGGCGGTATTGTGAGATGAAGCGGCCCGGACCGACATTACGCGTACGCTTACGCGAGACAGGTTCCTTCAACTGACATGTAACTTCGTTGCATAAAGATGGCTAGCGGGTGTCTGTCTCTCTCACTTTAGTTGAATCAATTTCAATGAAGAGGGTTCTTTTAGAAGATCAAAAAGCAATCACTACACCACGTTGTGGTTTTGCGTAGGTAAGAACGGTTCTTGCAAACCCGTAGCAGCCACGTAAAATTTGCAACAATAATTAGAGGACGTCTAACTTGTTTTTGCAGGGTATGTTGTGATGTGATATGGCCAATTACATGATGAGATATATGTGATGTATGAGATGATCATGTGTTGTATAGAATATCACGACTTGCATGTCGATGAGTACGGCAACTGGCAGGAGCCATAGAGTTGTCTTTAATTATTGTATGACCTGCGTGTCAATCATTAAGCGCTATGTAATGCTTTACTTTATCGCTAAACGTTAGCAATAGTCGTGGAAGCAACAGTCGGCGCGACAACCTCATGGCGACACGTTGATGGAGATCAAGATGATGGAGATCATGGTGTCATGCCGGTGACGATGGAGATCATGCCGGTGCTTTGGAGATGGAGATCAAAAGCACGAGTTCATGGCCATATCATGTCACTTATGATTTGCATGTGATGTTAATCCTTTTATGCATCTTATTTTGCTTAGGACGACGGTAGCATTATAAGGTGACCCCTCACTTAAATTTCAAGATAAATTGTGTTCTCCCCGAGTGTGCACCGTTGCGAAAGTTCGTCGTTTCGAGACACGCCGTGATGATCGGGTGTGATAGACTCTACGTTCACATACAACGGGTGTAAGCCATGTTGCATGTGCGGAACACTCAGGTTAAACTTGACGAGCCTAGCATGTACAGACATGGCCTCGGAACACAAGAGACCGAAAGGTCGAACATGAGTCATATAGTAGATATGATCAACATGAAGATGTTCACCATTGAAACCACCTCAACTCATGTGATGATCGGACTTGAGTTGGTGGATTTGGATCATGTTACGCTCGAATGACCGGAGGGATGTCAATTTGAGTGGGAGTTTTTTAAGTAATATGATTAACTAAACTCATTATCTAGAACAATAGTCTAAGTTGTCTTTGCTATATTTATGTTGTAGATCATGGCTCGCGCAGTAGCACCCCTGAATTTTAATGCGTTCCTAGAGAAAGCTAAGTTGAAAGATGATGGAAGTAACTTTGTGGACTGGGCCCATAATCTAAGGATTATCCTTACGGCTTCCCAGAAGGCTTATGTCCTTGATGCACCGCTTGGTGATCCACCCGCTCCAGTTGAGTCTCTAGACGTTGTGAACGCCTGGCAGGCTCGTTCTGAAGATTACTCAATAGTTCAATGTGCAATATTGTATGGCTTAGAACCGGGACTTCAAAGACGTTTTGAACGTCATGGAGCATATGAGATGTTCCAGGAGTTGAAGTTTATCTTTCAGAAGAATGCCCGGATCGAGAGATATGAGATCTCCGATAAGTTCTATGCTTGCAAGATGGAGGAGAACGGGTCTATCAGTGATCACGTACTCAGAATGTCTGGGTACTCCACCCGTCTGGCTGAATTGGGGATGCCCCTTCCGCCAGAGGCTATCACTGACAGAGTTCTTCAATCATTGCCACCTAGCTACAAGAGCTTCGTGTTGAACTATAACATGCACGGGATGAACAAGTCAGTCGCCGAGCTGTTTGCGATGCTGAAAGCCGCTGAGTCTGAAATTCAGAAGGAGCATCAAGTGTTGATGGTCAATAAAACCACTAGTTTCAAGAAAAATGGCAAGGGTAAGAAGGGTAACTCCAAGAAGAGTGGCAAAGCAGTTGCTCCTCCCGTGAAGAAACCCAAGGCTGGACCCAAACCAGAAACTGAGTGTTTTCATTGCAAGGGAACTGGACACT
Source organism: Elymus sibiricus (assembly GCA_039707655.1). Lineage (NCBI taxonomy): Eukaryota > Viridiplantae > Streptophyta > Magnoliopsida > Poales > Poaceae > Elymus > Elymus sibiricus. Next base: position 109,129,583 of record CM077668.1, on the reverse strand, counting down.
GGAAGCGGAACTGCCCCAAGTATTTGGCTAACAAGAAGGCGGCCAACAACAAACAAGGTATATATGATATACATGTTATTGATGTGTACCTTACCAACTCTCGTTGTAGTGCCTGGGTATTTGATACCGGTGCGGTTGCTCATATTTGCAACTCAAAACAGGAACTGCGGAATAGACGAAGGCTGGCAAAGGACGAAGTGACGATGCGCGTGGGAAATGGTTCCAAGGTTGATGTGATCGCCGTTGGCACGCTCGCTCTTCGATTACCATCGGGATTAGTGATGAACCTGAATAATTGTTATTTAGTGCCTGCGTTAAGCATGAACATTATATCTGGATCTTGTTTATTGCGAGACGGTTACTCATTTAAATCAGAGAATAATGGTTGTTCTATTTATATGAGTAATATCTTTTATGGTCATGCACCCAATGTAAGGGGTTTATTCTTATTGAATCTCGATAGTAATGATACACATGTTCTTAACATTGATGCCAAAAGATGTAGGATTGATAATGATAATACCACTTTCTTGTGGCACTGCCGTTTAGGTCATATTGGCGTAAAACGCATGAGGAAGCTCCATGCTGATGGACTTTTGGAGTCACTTGATTTTGAATCACTTGACACATGTGAGCCATGCCTCATGGGCAAGATGACTAAAACGCCGTTCTCTGGAACAATGGAACGGGCAAGTGACTTATTGGAAATCATACATACTGATGTGTGCGGTCCGATGAGCATTGAGGCGCGCGGTGGTTATCGTTACTTTCTCACCTTCACTGATGACTTAAGTAGATATGGGTATATTTACTTAATGAAACACAAGTCTGAAACATTTGAAAAGTTCAAACAATTTCAGAGTGAAGTTGAGAATCATCGTAGCAAGAAGATTAAATTCCTACGATCTGATCGAGGAGGAGAATATCTGAGTTATGAGTTTGGCAGTCACTTAAGACAATGTGGAATTGTTTCACAACTAACACCGCCTGGAACACCACAGCGTAATGGTGTGTCCGAACGTCGTAATCGAACCTTATTGGATATGGTGCGATCTATGATGTCTCTTGCCGATTTGCCACTATCGTTTTGGGGTTATGCATTAGAGACAGCTGCATTCACTTTAAATAGGGCACCATCGAAATCCGTTGAGACGACGCCATATGAACTTTGGTTTGGCAAGAAGCCAAAGCTGTCGTTTCTTAAACTTTGGGGATGTGATGCTTATGTCAAAAAGCTTCAGCCTGAAAAGCTGGAACCCAAAGCGAAGAAATGCGTCTTCATAGGATACCCAAAAGAGACAGTTGGGTATACCTTCTACCTCAGATCCGAAGGCAAAGTGTTTGTCGCTAAAAACGGAACGTTTCTTGAGAAAGAGTTTCTCTCGAAAGAATTGAGTGGGAGGAAGATAGAACTTGATGAGGTTGTTGAACCTTTACTTCAACCCGAGAGTAGCGCAGCACAGAAAGATGTTTCTGTAGAGCCTACATCAGCTGAAGAGGAAGTTAATGATGATGATCATGAAGCTTTGGATCAAGTTGCTATCGAACCTCGTAGGTCGACAAGGACGCGTACTGCTCCTGAGTGGTACGGCAACCCTGTCTTAGAAGTCATGTTGTTGGACAACGATGAACCTACGAGCTATGGAGAAGCGATGATGGGCCCGGATTCCGAGAAGTGGTTAGAGGCCATGAAATCCGAGATGGGATCCATGTATGAAAACAAAGTGTGGACTTTGGAAGTATTACCTGAAGGGCGTAAGGCCATTCAGAACAAATGGATCTTTAAGAGGAAGACGGACGCGGACGGTAATGTCACCGTCTATAAAGCTCGACTTGTGGCAAAGGGTTTTTCACAAGTTCAAGGAGTTGACTACGATGAGACCTTCTCACCCGTAGCGATGCTTAAGTCCGTCAGAATCATGTTAGCAATAGCTGCCTTTTTCGATTATGAAATTTGACAGATGGATGTCAAAACAGCGTTCCTTAACGGTTTCCTTAAGGAAGAGTTGTATATGATGCAACCAGAAGGTTTTGTCGATCCAGAGAATGCTGACAAAGTTTGCAAACTCCAGCGATCCATTTATGGACTGGTGCAAGCATCTCGGAGTTGGAATCTTTGCTTTGATGAGGTGATCAAAGCGTTCGGGTTTATACAAGTTTACGGAGAAGCTTGTATTTACAAGAAAGTGAGTGGGAGCTCTATAGCGTTTCTAATATTATATGTGGATGACATATTACTGATTGGAAACAATATAGAAATGTTGGAAAGCGTGAAGGAATATTTGAACAAGAGTTTTTCAATGAAGGACCTAGGAGAAGCTGCTTTCATATTAGGCATCAAGATCTATAGAGATAGATCACGACGCTTGATAGGACTTTCACAAAGCACATACCTTGACAAAGTTTTGAAGAAGTTCAAAATGGATCAGTCCAAGAAGGGGTTCTTGCCTGTATTGCAAGGTGTGAAGTTGAGTAAGACTCAATGCCCAGTGACTGCAGAAGATAGAGAAAAGATGAGTGTCATCCCCTATGCTTCAGCCATAGGCTCTATCATGTATGCAATGTTGTGCACAAGACCCGATGTCAGCCTTGCCATAAGTATGGTCGGAAGGTTTCAAAGTGATCTAGGAATGGAACACTGGACGGCGGTCAAGAATATCCTGAAGTACCTAAAAAGGACTAAGGACATGTTTCTCGTTTATGGAGGTGATCAAGAGCTCGTCGTAAAGGGTTACGTCGATGCAAGCTTTGACACTGATCCGGATGACTCTAAGTCACAAACCGGATACATATTTATTCTTAATGGGGGTGCGGTTAGCTGGTGCAGTTCCAAGCAGAGCGTGGTAGCTGATTCTACATGCGAAGCGGAGTACATCGCTGCCTCGGAGGCGGCGAAGGAAGGTGTCTGGATGAAGGAGTTCATGACAGATCTTGGAGTAGTGCCTAGTGCGCTTAACCCAATGACTCTGTTTTGTGATAACACTGGTGCCATTGCTCTAGCCAAGGAACCAAGATTTCACAAGAGGACCAGACACATAAAGCGACGCTTCAATTCCATCCGCGATTACATCAAGGAGGACGACATAAATATTTGCAAAGTACACACGGATCTGAATGTTGCAGATCCGATGACTAAACCTCTTCCAAGGGCTAAACATGAACAACACCAGAACTGTATGGGTGCTCGATTCATTACAATGTAAATCACATAGTGATGTGAACTAGATTATTGACTCTAGTGCAAGTGGGAGACTGTTGGAAATATGCCCTAGAGGCAATAATAAATTGGTTATTATTATATTTCCTTGTTCATGATAATCGTTTATTATCCATGCTATAATTGTATTGATTGGAAACTCAAATACATGTGTGGGTACATAGACAACACTGTGTCCCTAGTAAGCCTCTAGTTGACTAGCTCGTTGATCAAAAGATGGTGAAGGTTTCCTAGCCATGGACATGAGATGTCATTTGATAACGGGATCACATCATTAGGAGAATGATGTGATGGACAAGACCCAAACTGTAAACGTAGCATATGATCGTGTCAGTTTATTGCTATTGTTTTCTGCATGTCAAGTATCTATTCCTTTGACCATGAGATCATGCAACTCACTGACACCGGAGGAATACCTTGTGTGTATCAAACGTCGCAACGTAACTGGGTGACTATAAAGATGCTCTACAGGTATCTCCGAGGGTGTCTGTTGAATTGGCATGGATCAAGACTGGGATTTGTTACTCCGTGTGACGGAGAGGTATCTCAGGGCCCACTCGGTAATACAACATCACTATAAGCCTTGCAAGCAATGTGACTAAAGTGTTAGCCACGGGATCTTGTATTACGGAACGAGTAAAGAGACTTGCCGGTAACGAGATTGAACTAGGTATAGAGATACCGACGATCGAATCTCGGGCAAGTAACATACCGATAAACAAAGGGAACATCATACGGGATTAACTGAATCCTTGACATAGAGGTTCAACCGATAAAGATCTTCGTAGAATATGTAGGAGCCAATATGGGCATCCAGGTCCCGCTATTGGTTATTGACCGTAGAGGTGTCTCGGTCATGTCTACATAGTTCTCGAACCCGCAGGGTCTACACACTTAACGTTTGGTGACGATATAAGTATAGTTGATTTGTTATGTTGGTGACCGAAAGTTGTTCGGAGTCCCGGATGAGATCCCGAACATGACGAGGAGCTCTGGAATAGTCCGAAGGTAAAGATTGATATATGGGATAATAGTGTTTGGTCTCCGGAAGGGTTCCGGAATTCACCGGAAGGAGTTTCGGATGTTTCCCGAAATGTTCGGGTACGAGAACACTTTATTTGGGCCAAGGGGTAAAGCCCACGAGGCTTTAGGAAGGTGCAAAAGGAAGTTTTGCGGAGGCCAGGGGCCAGACGCCAGGGACCCTGGCGTCTGGGGCCAGACGCCGAGGACTCTGGCGTCTGGTCCTGGAGTCCGAGCAGGACTCTTGCCTTGCGGGCCAAACCGATTTTGAGGAGGCTCTTTCTCCAAGTTTCGACCCCAGGGCTCAACATATAAATAGAGGGGCAGGGCTAGCACCCGGAACACATCAAGAATTCCTCAAGCCGTGTGCCGGCAACCCTAACCCTCTAGTTCCTCCGTCATAATCTCCGTAGCGCTTGGCGAAGCCCTGCAGAGATTGTTCCTCACCACCATCACCACGCCGTCGTGCTGCCGGAACTCATCTACTACTTCACCATCGCTCGCTGGATCGAGGAGGTGAAGGCGTCATCAAGCTGTACGTGTGTTGAACGCGGAGGTGCCGTCCGTTCGGCACTAGTTCGTGATCGGTTCGAGGGACGACTTGCGATTTGGATCGCGGAGACGTTCGACTACATCAACCGCGTTTCTTAACGCTTCCGCTTAGCGATCTACAAGGGTATGTAGATTCACTCTCCCTCTCGTAGATGCTCATCACCATGGATAGATCTTGTGTGTGCGTAGGAAATTTTTTGTTTCCCATGCAACGTTCCCCAACAAATAGCATACGGTGGGTGAACAAAGTACTGTTGGGCAATTGATAGAAAAGCAAATAATCATGACGATATCCAAGGCAATGATCATGTATATAGGCATCACGTCCGAGACAAGTAGACCGAAACGATTCTGCATCTACTACTATTACTCCACACATCGATCGCTATCCAGCATGTATCTAGTGTATTAAGTTCATAAAGAACGGAGTAACGCCTTAAGCAAGATGACATGATGTAGACAAAGTAAACTCACGCATGAATAAACCCCATCTTTTTACCCTCAATAGCAACGATACATACGTGTCATGTCCCTTTCTGTCACTGGGATTGAGCACCGCAAGATCGAACTCATTACAAAGCACCTCTCCCATTGCAAGATAAATCAATCTAGTTGGCCAAACCAAATCAATAGATCGGAGAGAAATACGAAGCTATAATAATCATGAATAAAAGAGTTCAGAGAAAACTCAAATAATATTCATGGATAATCTGATCATAAGCTCACAATTCATCGAATCCCAACAAACACACCGCCAAAAGTGATTACATCGGATAGAACTCCAAGAACATCGAGGAGAACATTGTATTGAAGATCAAAGAGAGAGAAGAAGCCATCTAGCTACTAACTATGGACCCGAAGATCTGTGGTAAACTACTCACACATCATCGGAAGGGCAGCAAGGTTGATGTAGAGCCCCTCCGTGATCGAATCCCCCTCCGGCAGAGTGCCGGAAAAGGCCTCCAGATGGGATCTCTCGAGAACAGGAACTTGCGGCGGCGGAAAAAGTATTTCGTGGACTCCTCTGTTGATTTCCTGATTTTAGAGAATTTATAGAGGTGGAATTAGGTCAAATGGAGCAGAGGTGGGCCCACGAGGCACTAGGGCGCGCCACCCCCTGGGGTGCACCCTGGTGGCTCGTGGCCACCTCCTCTGTCTTCTGGCCCTCTCCCGAAGCTTCTAGTGTCTCTTATGTCCAGAAAAAATCTCCAAAAAGTTTCGTGGCGTTTGGACTTCGTTTGGTACTGATATTCTGGAAAATCAAAAATAGGAAAAAAACAGCAACTGGTACTGGGCACTAAGTTAATAGATTAGTCCCAAAAAATGATATATAATTGCTTGTAAGTGTATATAAAACATCCAAGATTGATACTATCATAGCATAGAACAATAAAAAATTATAGAGACGTTGGAGACTTATCAAGCAGCCACCGACCTGTTCTTGCGCCTGGAGTGTCTGTAGAGCGCCGAAAAGGCCTGGCTGAGAACGCCTACTTCCGACCAGTTGCAGTGCCAGAACGACGCCGTTTGGCCATCTCCGATGCGAACCCTCATGTTGCTTGCGAAGAGGGCTCGATCATCATCGTCGCACGGCGGTGGGGAGCCGGCCCACGGCCGGCTGGGATGCTGCCATGCCAACCATAGCCAGCGAAGGCGCAGAGCCCGACAGAATTTTTGCAGGTTCAGAACGCCAAGCCCCCCATGCTGCACCGGTTTGTACACATGTACCCAGTTTACCTTGCAATGCCCACCATTGAGCTCTTGGTCACCTACCCAAAGGAACCGTGGACGTGCCTTGTCTATTTCTCTTAGGAGCTTGATTGGCACCCTGAGGACTGTCAGGGCGTAAGTGGGCATGGCTGTCGGAACGCATCTGACCAGCACCCTTCTTCCTGCTGAAGATAGCAGGCGTCCTTTCCAACCGGCCAGGCGCGAACGTATGCGATCTAAGATGAACTGGAGGTGGCCTAGCCATGGCCTAGAAGCGGTTATTGGTAGTCCTAGATATTTCATCGGGAAGGAAACCAGCCTACGCCAAAATTTTGAAGCACCTCATCTAAATTGTAGTCCTCACACGTACTCGCAGCTACCATGGATTTTTCCAGATTTATTTTGAGGCCCGTCGCTTCTCCAAACAAGCCCAAAATTTCCATGAGCTGTCAATTTCCTGCTTGCTTGGGTTAGCGAACAGGATCGCGTCGTCCGCGTAGAGACTCACTCTGTTCTTGATGCATCTTGTTGGCAGTGGAGCGAGGATTCCCATGTCCGTGGCGGCGGCAGGGAGGCGGTGTAGTGGGTCGATGGCTAAAATGAAGAGTAAGGGGGACAGGGGGTCACCCTGACGCAGGCCTAGCTCGTGCAGAATTTTGTGGCCTGGGATGCCGTTGATGATACACTCCGAAGAAGCAGAGGATAAGAGCATTGCTACCCAATCCCTCCAGCGAGAGCTAAAACCTAGCCGCATTTATTTGCTCATGTGAGCGTCTGGATCACGAGAGGTTCACAACGCATCGCGTCCGTGCGTTCGGATCGGGACAAAGGAGGAGTAGACAGACGTGCCGCGAGACATTCGCATCGAACCGGCACCCCGACAACGACCAGGATCCCACAGTCGCCACGAGCCCGGGCCACCGGATCTCAACTCGGCCCCACCAACCCGGCCTGGCGCCCCCTTCCCACTCGTCAGAGAGATACGAGGAGCAAGAAGAAGACTAGTGCGGGTACACACCCCCACACAGCGCACAGGAGAGGAGAGGAGACGAGACGAGATCGATCGAAACGCTCTTCCTCCTGCCCACCGCCGGTGGCCCCTACTGTCCTTTCTTACCACTCTCCCCTCCACCCGGGCCTCCATTTGTTCCGCCCGCCCGCCCGTAGCCGCCTATCGCGGCGCTTCCTCGAGAAGCCAAAACCGCGCCGCGTATCCCACAGACCCCACCGGCGCCGCCCCCGCCGCCGCCTCTCGGGCGCGTCTCCGCTCCAGCGCCGACGAGGGTCCGGCATTGCCGATCGGAGCCGCGCGTCGCTTCCCTCCTGCTCCTCGCGCCCGCCGCCGCTGCCACGCGTTCACCGGTACGGCCCCCGACTCTCCGATTCCTCCATCCACGCCTCTGTTTGGTTCCTAGATCCGTGAGCGCGCGAGATGCATGTTCGTCCCGTGGCGTTACGCCGCCATCAGATGCTCGATGTAGAGTCACGGGACGGGGTTTTCCAGTGGGTTTTGGGGGTGGTTCCCCGTTCCATTTGACCTTTTTTTTTGGCGAGTTCGTTGGTATCGTGGAGGACTAATTTCGGTAGAAAACAACGATCGCATCGGCCGTCGCGCGCCTGCGGCGTGTGGCTGATTCTCGACGAGTGGATTTTTCCGGGGTTTTAGTTGCCCATTTTGATCCGTTTAGTGTTGGAATCTTCGACTTGTTCCTCGCTATGCGGACAAACAAACGTTCCAGTCTCCGGTCTATGTGCATGTGGACGCGGAGAGGGTTTCCATTTGGATCTGCATGTCGATTTCTCTAACGGCGGTTTCTCTCCCGGAAATGATATTTTATTGTCTCCTCCGTCAGTTGTAGTGTAGCACATTGCTCCTGTTTCCATATTTGCCGTGCGTGTGTTTTTATGGCAAAGTTTGATCGCCTGCGAATATAGCAGCTTGTGTTGACGTGTTTCGTGACTTGTAAGGTGAGTTGATGAGCTGTTTGTTCTTCGTCAAGTCGTGTATACAATAATTCGCCCCGTCCCGTCCTTTCCGTTGGTGTAGCATCCGTGCAATCACTAGTATACTAGTAGTAGCAGTACCAACCCCGGGTCAAAGTAAATGCAATCTTTTGGACAGATTTTCGTTGCGACTGTTCACGTTTTGATTCATCTGATCTCTATTTTCCATGGAAATTCTCGACATGTTTACTGATTCTCTCAAAGTTCTGTGACCAGCTAGCTGATGGATCTACTAAGGAACCCTTTTAACGGGGTCGTCGCCGATGTCAAAGGAAGAGCGTCTTGGTACAAGGACGACTGGGTTGCAGGGCTCCGAACTGGCTTCAGGTGAGTTTTGTTTCGACAGACCGAACCAGATCATCTGCAGCCCAGTCGATTTTTACATGTAAATTGCATCGCTCGATTTGCTTATGCTTCTTTCCAATGTTTGCCAGGATATTGGCACCTACCATGTATATATTCTTTGCCTCTGCACTCCCTGTCATCTCCTTCGGAGAGCAGCTGAGCAACGAAACAGGCGAATGCTTGCTCTCTTCATTACCACAATACAGTACATAAGTTTGAATGCCACCCAATCTCTAACAAGAACGAAGTGATCTGTTTCAGATGGTATCCTAAGCACAGTTGAAACTCTGGCATCTACGGCGATATGTGGGATAATACACGCTATTCTTGGAGGGCAGCCCCTGCTGATCGTTGGAGTTGCCGAACCTACTATTATCATGTACACGTATCTCTACAAGTTTGCCAAGAAGCAGCCAGATCTGGGAGAACGGCTATATTTGGCTTGGGCTGGATGGTAGGTCCTAGCATAGAGTACACCCAATCCTGTGATAGCTTCGGTATTGTTAACATAAATGCTCTCTGTGCTTGGTTGCTGTTGACTGGGTCTGCATTTGGACTGCTATCATGCTGTTTCTTTTGGCAATGTTCAATGCTTCCAATGTTATAAGCAGATTCACGAGGGTTGCAGGAGAGCTTTTTGGTATGCTGATCACGGTCCTTTTCCTGCAACAAGCTATCAAGGTATGCCATGTGTAGCAAATCGTAGCTATTTATTTCTACCCTGCTGATCATACCTAATACGGGCCCCTATCTATTGCAGGGAATTGTAAGTGAGTTCAGTATGCCGAAAGATGATGAGATTTCTGACCCCAGTTCACCGGTATACCAGTTCCAGTGGATATATGTCAATGGCCTACTTGGTGTTATCTTTTCCATTGGCTTGCTATACACTGCACTGAAGACTAGGCGTGCAAGGTCATGGCTGTATGGCATAGGTTGGTCACACGTTTTCTGTTGCCCCCTTATCTTGTTTTATCTATATAGTTTAGTGCAAACCGAACTCCCATGTTACACCACACATCTTCAAATCAACGACATCCTTTCAACTGGTGATGTGATAGAGAGGGAACATTTCTTTTATCCTGGACAGCACTTAGGATTGGGCCTGGTTCAGGCCCACTCTTGAGCTTAGACTAGGTCAACCATGGGCTCATTTGGGGTTGGATTAGGTCGGATCAACACTGGGCCATATTAATCTGGGCTTCGGTTGACCTATTTTCTTTGGAACACTTGTAGTAGTCCAAATAGGGCCAGTTTTAAAATTCTGTTCCTTCAGCGGTTGAATATCTTTCTCTGTAGTCTGAATCAGCTTATAGCCAGGGAAAATCATATATAAAGCTCTAGTTCTATGTTAATATCCATGCACTCATCCCCTGATGACCGTGCCTTTGAGTTGCCATTTGCAGGATGGCTTAGAAGCTTCATCGCTCATTATGGCGTACCACTGATGGTGATTGTGTGGACAGCATTTTCATTTACACTACCAAGCAAAGTCCCTTCAGGAGTGCCTAGGAGGCTCTTCAGTCCACTTCCCTGGGAGTCAATCTCACTGAGACATTGGACCGTAGCAAAGGTATCAAGTCAAATTACTCATGATTCTAGATGTGTAAATATTATTTATGGTCTCCGAGCTTAGTAAAGCTTATATTGTATGCCATAAGTCTGAATTTGTCATGGTGTTAACTTTCAGGATTTGTTCTCTGTCCCTCCAACATATATATTTTCAGCCATCGTGCCTGCCTTGATGGTCGCAGGACTTTATTTCTTTGATCACAGTGTAGCTTCACAGTTGGCTCAGCAAAAGGAGTTCAATTTGAAGAAGCCTTCTGCCTACCATTATGACATTTTGGTACTTGGATTCATGGTATGTGGTGTCTAAATCATTCTATCAGATAATGTGTTCATTTGCAGAGACTCTTCTTTTGTAAAGAAAATCATGATTTTCTTAAGAACCTAACTATGTATGCTAGTGCAAATTAGGACACCATGGTATGTGGTGTCTAAATCAGTCTATCAGATAATGTGTTCATTTACAGAGACTCTTCTTTTGTAAAGAAAATCATGATTTTCTTAAGAATCTAAGTATGTATGCCAGTGCAAATTAGGACACCATTTTGTCATATTCCTTATATAGAATGTGGATTAGTGAGGAGGGGCGATAGGAGGCCTGCATAGACAAACCCTCCCAATCTATCCTGATACCTGACTGCATTTTACCTCCACAGTCTGATTTACCATGTCTCGTTTCCTCTTCTCATAGTATGTTAATGGTGCAGGTCCTACTATGTGGTTTGCTTGGCATTCCCCCATCAAATGGAGTTCTTCCTCAGTCCCCCATGCATACAAGAAGCCTTGCTGTTCTCAAGGGGCAGGTTAGTGAAATTCGGACTGATCTGAGACATATGCTAAGGTAGTCAGCTTTGCTCATCTGTCATCTCTTTTTCTGCCAATTTAGCTGCTACGCAAAAAGATGCTTCAAACTGCCAAAGAGGGCATGTCAAATCGCGCGAGCAGTTTGGAAATATATGGCAAGATGCAGGAGGTGTTCATCCAAATGGATAGCAACCAGAATGTGAGTCTTTCAAGTCTGTTATCTTACTACGTATCTAATTTCCCCTTCTTACACAGCAACCAAAATTACTTCTTAGGCTAAAGTCATGTAGTTGCTTCTGCATCCTTGATGTTTCCATGCATGAGTTTCTTTTCAGTAAATATTTGAATGTTAATATTTCTATTAGTTTTGTAAGGAAATATCATAATGTACATACTCGTCTCGCTAAAAAAATGCCTGCAGGCCAATTCTGTTGACAAGGACTTGAAGAGCTTGAAGGATGCTGTTCTGCGGGAAGGTGACGAAGAAGGGAAATTGGTTGGAGAATTTGATCCTAGCAAACATATCGAAGCACATTTGCCCGTTCGCGTGAACGAACAGAGACTAAGCAACCTGCTGCAATCCTTACTTGTTGGTGGCTGTGTTGGAGCTATGCCGGTTATCAAGATGATACCGACTTCGGTCCTCTGGGGCTACTTTGCCTACATGGCCATTGATAGCCTACCTGGGAACCAGTTTTGGGAAAGGTTGCAGCTTCTGTGCATTGGAGCAAGCCGACGCTACAAGTAATGTCTATTCTGCATCTGTTCATCTCATCTGAACAAATGAACTTGCTGTGTGCTTCCTTTTGGATTACACCATTTTCGTTAAGATACAGGGACTATATAATAGCAGATTGCACTAACACTCAGCGTTGTAACCTTTGCAGGGTCTTGGAAGGCCCCCATGCATCTTTCGTGGAGTCGGTGCCTTCAAGAACAATATCTGCCTTTACGGTCTTCCAGTTGGTGTATCTCTTGATATGCTTCGGCATAACATGGATACCAGTAGCAGGGATCCTCTTCCCGCTGCCTTTCTTCATTATGATTCTCATCAGGCAACACCTACTCCCAAAGTTCTTTGAGCCCAATGACTTGCGGGAACTGGACGCAGCTGAGTACGAAGAACTTGAAGGTGTCCCACATGAACAAACACTGGTACGAGTTCAGCTTGGGTTCTGGGATAGTCCAGATTTTTGTTTCATTCTCTGCAACGCCACGAGGTGTATTGTCATCTTTTGTTACTCTGAAACTCTCGGATCATCACGCAGGAGGAAGATGGCTCGACTTCAGGAAGCTGTGACAGCAGAGACGACTCTGAAATATTGGATGAGCTCACAACAAACCGTGGAGAGCTGAAGCACAGAACCGTAAGCCATCCTGAAGAAAGGCACCTTCAGGTAAACAATGGCATGCATGGCATTGCAGTACCAACAAGTGCACATCGAACCGTAGGTGCTATTATATAGTGTGATGGCTCACAGTCTGACCTTTCTGCTGGCTTCACATAGGTCCAGCCAACCGATTGAACTTTTGAGCTGTTTTTTCTTTTTTTTACGGAAGAACAATTACTGCGCATATCAGTAGATGGTTCTTTTGTGCCTGTTATGGGCAGATTTCACGGGCGCAAATTCATAAATGTTCCCGTCGTGAGTTAATCCTATTCCACACCTTCTTTTTTCTTCTGGGAAAGAGAGGGGTTTTGATGCCATCTATCTGAATTTGACATTTTCATACTCCACCGTGCAGGTCCACTCAAATGCAGTTCAGCCAAGCGTGTGAAGATGGAAAAATGTCACGAGGCTTTGATGATGGTTCTGTCAGAAGTGTAGATTATCCTGAAGCATTGTTCATTTCCGAATACGCCATTGTTCAGTAATGTGCATGGTACTGTAGCTAGCGCTTTTCCGATAAGCCGTGATCGTGTACGCTAGGGAGTAAAGCTCAGGTAATTAGCAGTGAGAGCAGATTGAAGAAAGTGTATTGGATATGGAAGGGGGAACTTGCCAGAATAGTACTAGTAGTGATTACAAGTAGGCAGATTAGCCCTTTAGGTATTGCCAAGACTGTTGCTCTGTGACCTGTTGCCTGTGTAAAATCTAGCTTGCTCTGTTTGAGTGTAAAGGATTAAAACTTCGGTTTTGCTAGAACTCATCTAGATGAGAAATAGTTTGGTCTCATTCACTTTGAAACAAAAACAGATACAAAATAGTACTACAACCCACATCAGAGAAGGAGTTCTAGGCACTCCCTTAAAACTTTGCTCGAGAAGGAGTAAATCTTCCCCGTGTCCTGGCTGCATTTTGGCGCCTTTGTTCTTTTGCGTACTCACAACTTGTTTCAACTCGAACGAAATTGGCCGGGTAATTCTTGTAACGGGAGTACACAATCAGGAAATCCAACAGGTCTACGGTGATCGGCAAGTCTCAGCTCCACGTCTCCAGTGTAGTCAAAGCGCCTCCAGAAGCGGTAGGCACAGGAGAACGCAGACGGCGGCGAAGCAAAAGCAGCAGCCCCATTTATATGCTAGTGTACTGTAGCGCCGGATCTGGTCCCTTCGTTCAAAATCCAAGGGCTGCGATTTGCTCGAGGAGCTCAGCGGCGGAGCGCCTACGGTTCCGCGCGGCAGCCTTTTGGCGCACACGCGTCGCCCGCCGAATGGTGCGCTACATCCACCTGAGCATGGAGGCCTGGATGCACCTGGTCTTCGTACACCGACGGCGAGCTCACGAGCCACGTACACTAGAGAGCAGAACCGAGCAACACCGAGCAACACCGAGCCCATCCACTTCGCCGCGTCCTCGCCTTCCTCGCCACTTTCAGCCGGGCGAGCTCGAGACCAAAGAAGCAAGCGAGGAAGAGGCAGCAGCCTGACACAGACAAGACGGGCCCAAACCCCACACCGCAGCGCAGCGCAGGGTTCTCCGTCGTCGCCGCCGGGAAGCTTCCGATGGACCCGCAGGCAAGATCGCCGGCCATGGCGCCTCCGGCTCCGTTCATCTACTGCCCCCCCGCCGGCGACGCCGACGACGCCGGTACGTACGGCTTTCCGCGCGCCCCTTAGCCGCTGATGATTGCTCGCTCCCACGTTCGCTGTTTCCCCCCTCCCCCCTCTGGCATCTGGCTGCATTTCTAACGGCGACGGTGCGCGCGCGTGTGCAGACGAGAAGGCCCTCATCAAGGCGACCGCGGACGGCAACCTCGGCCGGCTCAAAGGTAGCCCTTCCTCTTCTCCTGTGCCTTTTCCTCACCTCTGCTTAGTTTGTGTGCGTACGCTGTGTTCGTGGGGTCCGAGATTGTTGTCCAGGCATGCTGCATTGCTCCGTTTTGATGCGTCGCTCAATTATCCTGCGTATAGTTACAGTGTCCACCGCCTTCGAGAGCAGTTTTCTTCATATAAGCTGTCATAAAAATTATATAGTTCTGTACAGCCGCCCAATGTTTAACTCGTAACAGTTTGCTATCCAACACTATTTTTCTGATGACAACCATGACACCTAATCTTGGGATCGACCATCACACTCACATGATTAGATCGTTTGTGCTACCATAGACTGAACTCAACATAAAGCTGTTATAGTGTCAAGTTATCTTGCCAAGTTACAGTGTCCACCGCCTTCCAGAACAGTTTTCTTCATATAAGCTGTTATAGTTCTGTACTGCTGCAATACAAAAGGGCGCTGGAGCTGGGTTCAAAGCTACTAGAGCAAGTAGCAAGTGAAGTCTATAAAGCATCGCAAGGGTGGAGATATAATGTGCCAAGGCTGGGGGGATGATCTGAAGCTTGCTGGACCGATGGCTGTTGGCTGCGTTGTGTCTCTGCTCCAGTTTCTAGTAGTAGTAATTGATATGTAGTAGCTGATGCTTTTGCTTTGTTCCTGTCGCTCTGTCTGAACTTGTAGTGGTCTGTTCCTGGATATGTTGGGTATTTGCTATGCTGGTGACATTTCTCAGAGATGCCTGAGAATGCACCTGGATTATGTTGCCGTATTGTTACTTCTAGCTCCTTTAGTAGTAGTAGTTAAGTAGGTTTGAAACTGGTGCTTGTAGCTTGTTTTGTCGTTTCCCTTAATGGAAAGAGGAGAGAGGGGGGGGGGGGGGGGGGGAGCCCTTCTTTGCTTTAAAAAGAAATAATTCTGTACTGCCGTCGGATGTTTTACTCGCAACACTTTGCTATCCTTTTAGCTCTGTTGAATGTAACGTCTTGCTAGCATCGACTGATCTCAACAGACACATATGCAGATTCAGTTAAAAAGCGATGGTATAAATGTGAAAACTTTGGATGAAACCATCTGATTGTCCATTACATCGAAATTTACAGTCTAGTCAATTACTCCCTCTGTAAACTAATATAAGACCGTTTAGATCACTACTTTAGTTTACATAGGCTCTAAAAGGACGTGTTGTCAAGTATTTTCACTGAGTGACTGTCCAGAATTAATGTGTCAGATTGGGTCCCTTCAACTTCATGATGTTCTTGCCCATTTCACTGTTCGCTTCTTCTTTTGGTTTTCTATCTTGTTAATTTGTCTACTGGCTTCTATAATGTGATCATGTGTACTTTTGGGGAAGGTATTGTAAAGCGGCTCACCAAAGGAAATGGTGACCGGTCGGCGATTTTTTCTTTCAACACCGATGGACTCTCTGTGTTGCATATCGCGGCAAGCTTTGGCCATCTGGATATTTGCAAGTATTTGGTGGAGGAGCTCAAGGGAGATGTAAATGCTCCTGGATATGGAGCAGCTCTAGGTCTTTTTCTATCCTTTTCTCCATTTTTTAAATTGGTGTTTGCCAATTGCCATGTCAATGTTTGTAAGTATGAGATCTACGGTTGTGTTGAGGATGTGCGTTTTATTACAGGTGCGACTCCATTTATGGTGTCTGCTCAGTCTGGTGATGTTGCTGCCGTCAAGTATTTTCTTGATCGTGGCGGTGATGTAATGAAAGCAGATGACAAAGGACAAACAGTTCTCCACCATGCTGTGGCTGCAGGTTCTCCCCCCTCACTCACACATACACACATGATTTCTCCAAGCTGGTAGTTTTACTACTACTAGTTAATAAATGTTATGGTTAAACATGACTGCTGGAACCATTTCGTTTACCACAGGATGCTGCAAGGTAACCAGTGGCGGACCCTACCTGTCCTCTGAAAGGCAGCGGCGGCGGCGTTGGTTCTGTTCGTGCGGGCAAGACGAAGACGAAGGTCGAAGACTCGAAGCGGTAAGTTTTCTGGGCCGGTGGACTGGGCTATTTTTCAGGCCCAAACAAACGATCGATCCAGCCCCCAGTTTCCCCTGCATCGATCGATCCATCGAGGCAGCAAGCAGTTCCCGTCGAGCGTCAAACCATCCAGCGCCGCCAGCCCCCACTTCCCCCTCCACGCCTCCACCGATCCAGCGCCGCCGCCAGGCGCCAGGCCGCCAGCAGTTCGGGCCAGGCGGCCAGCGCCCCTGCAGGTCGGGCCAGCGCCCAGCGGCGGGGGGCGGCAGTGGGGGCCTGGGGGCGACCGGCGGCGGGGGGCTGAGGCGTGGGGCGGCCGCGACGGGGGCCGCGGCGGGGGGCCGCGGCGGGGGGCTGCGGCGGGGGGCTGCAGTGGGGGGCTGGGGGCGGCCGCGGCGGGGCCTGCAGTGGGGGGCTGGGGGCGGCCAGGCGGCGGGGCTGTGGGGGGCTGGGGGCGGCCGGCGGCGGGGGGCGGCACCGCGGCAGGGGGCGGCGGCACTCTTTGTTGCCTGCAATGAGTGCGCCTTCCCGGTCTGCCGCCCTTGCTACGAGTATGAACGCAAGGATGGGGTCAAATGCTGTCCTCAGTGCAAGACTAGATACAAGAGGCTGAAAGGTTTGTTTCTACTACAGCATGCTGATTTGTTATGTGATCTGTATGAGAATTGCATATGGAAGTCTGCTTTGTGCTTGCTTTATATGAGCCAAAGTCGTTGCTTGTTGCTCGACATATAGAATTAAACCCATCGACCTCGTATTATTATGTTTTTGTTCATAAATCATGCTAATTTGATGTATACATCACTTGTCAGGCAGCCCCCGAGTTCCGGGAGATGAGGAGGAAGAAGATGTTGATGACCTGGACAATGAGTTCAACTACAAGCAAGGGAATGGCAAAGGTCCAGAGTGGCAGCTGCAGGGTCAAGGAGAAGACATTGATTTGTCTTCATCCTCTCGCCATGAACCTCATCATCGTATTCCTCGGCTGACAAGTGGGCAACAGGTAAATACCTATCATTCAGACACTTGGTTTTTCGTGCATTGATGAAATCTGAACTTGTTTCTGTAAGAATTCCTTGCTCTCGTGCATTAATGCATTGAAAATCCTTTTCAGATCTCCGGGGAAATCCCTGATGCTTCCTCTGATCGCCACTCTATCCGCAGCCCAACATCAAGCTATATTGATCCAAGTGTCCCAGGTATATTCTTATCTATCATAAATAGCTTCTTTTGGAGAATTTGTCTGCTCATCTGATGAAATTGGAATTATGGGATCTTATTTTGGCATAAGTGAGCATTTCAAACGGCAAGAGTCCATGTTAGCAGTTACTAGTTTTTAAGAGCTTTTTAATTCTTTTGTTGTTGAATGCTATGAGTTTTGGTTGAATAGAGTTGCAGTTGTACCCAAAAAAAATTAGACATTAAATGTTCGCCCCAGCTAACTTCAATTCCTGGGTCCGCCACTGAAGGTAACAGAGTTCCTCCTTTCAAAAGGAGTGCCGGTCGACATAGACTACGGCCGTGGAACACCAGCCTATCTGGCTGTTGTAAATGAGCAGGATAAGACATTGAAGATTTTGTTGGACCACCATGCAAATGTACATGGCCTCCGCTTTTCTTATCTCTCTCGATTCAGCGTTAATTTGCACAAATAGTTTTTAGTTCAGTATTAGGATTTGGATGGTCCACTTACTATCTAATCCCCTGAAACACCAAACACATCAGTATTATATGATTGCAAGCTTTTAAATTAGGATACCCTTTTCATCTCAAAATAAAATCTTGAGTTATCATACCACATGTTTTTCTTAATACACTGTACCTTCTTTCAGCCTAATGTCATTGTCAACGGTATGGGAAATCCTCTGTGTATGGCTCTTGTTTACCGTTCATTGAAGTGCATGAAGCTACTCATTAAGGTGAGAACTCTTTGGATTGATTTTTCATTGTTATGTTGTAATTTTGCTCACTCCATGGCCTCTATCATGCTTATAAGTTGATGTACATGGATATTTTGTTGCACAATCCTTCCACAGGCTGGTGTGGATGTTAATTGCAAGGGTTGTGCTATGACTCCTTTGTTGTTTGCTACGTGGCGAGGAGGTTATACCAACTACATTCAGTTCCTATTGAAGGCTGGACCAGATCCTAATATTCCTGATGATGTATGTTTTGTATTTTTTTAATATTTTTTTTTCTGACAGCTATGCAGTATATCACCATATTCTATTAAATCTTCTGCTGATAATATTATACAGCTCTTCTCATTATGTTAGGGAGCTATTTGGGTATGAGTTTAGGTTGCTTTATGTCGTTGACTACGCTAATGGGAAATCACACTTGTGCCTAAGTTGTCTCGATCTTTCATCCAAACAGTCCATATCATTTAATAAATAGACCTATCAGGGCTCCTCCCATAATGAAATATTAATTCGCCTCAGGGAAATTGAATCTTGGTCAGCGGGGTGACATCACCGCACATCCACCACTAGGATACAGCCCAATTTGCAATTGTCTATCTTTAGAGTTTAGACTTGTCACTTTCTGTTGATTGTCAGTTATTGAGTTCCTATTGAAGAACTATGCCTATTCTGTTCCAGCATATATACATATACCCTTCTAAAAATGTTGCTACCTGCTTGTATCGAACAAGTTCGCAACATATATCAGTATTTTTCTCTTTTGAAAGGTCATATTGATGCATACCTAACAGTTGATCAGATGCTGAGATCTCAGCATTCTGGGTAGCAGCATTTCTCAAATGTACTCATGAAATAAACAATAAATAAAATTACTTTTTCTTTAGTTTACTTTATATTCTTCATCCCAGTTGTTGGTATTCTGTTTTCATTCTTTTACTCCAAGAACCTTTTTAAATTTATGCTACCATCAGTCGAAGGACCTCTAATAAACCATGTGTAAAGCTACTTCTCGCGTTTTATCTATTTATTTCATGGAGACTCAAGTGGGATACCACGAAATATTTTTTGCTGAAATTTCTCTCCTTGAAACCTTACGTTGGCAGTTTGAATATCTTAGCAAAATTGAAAATGCTTGCTGCGTAAATTTCCTGTTGATACATTTGATTCAAAATATTACTTGGATCCTGGTTCTTTCTAAAAATATAACAAATCTAACATTGATTGTACATTACGTAATGTTCACGTTCTTTTCTATATTCCAAATGTTTCCCTTCTTGAATGACTGATTGTACATTACGTAATGTTCAGGTTCTTTTTCTATATTCCAAATGTTTCCCTTCTTGAATGACGTCGTTAAATTTTAAAATAAATGACAGTTACTTTTTCTTATGTTGCCCAGTTGGGTAGGTTGCCAATAGAGTTTGCTGCGGTGCGTGATTGCAAGGAAGAGGCTGAAATGTTGTTTCCTTTGACTTCCTCAATTCCAAATGTCTTAAACTGGAGTATTGAGGGAGTAATTTCTTATGCAAAAAATGAAGATAAAAAGCCGATGGTATGTTATTTTCTGTTCTTATGCTGTTTTCTTACTGAATATTGTTTGAAAGCTAAACCTTTAATTTGTTCTTCAGTCCTAAATTTGTTCATTAAATGTTATTATAAATTGTGGTTACTATATGCATGACACCATATGTACATTGAGAGAATGACGACTTATTTATGGGGGTAATCTTAGGTGTCCCAACTTGGGATGATCATAAAAATAGTTTTTAACTGCTGACTAGCTGAGCAATATGATCATGCTGAGACATCTGGCCCTGGTCTAACAATAGACACCACGAATCCATGTGTGGAATGCACTATCAATTCGGTAACAGAACATAATATAAACAAACCCTCGACTATAATGAATAGAAAATGCTAACCAAACTCGGTTTTCAGGCTGAATAATTGGTAAAGATCATTGAGTACAAGAGTCCTCTATTCATGAGCATTAGGAGTCCATTCACTTAACTACTTTGCATGGCGATGCAATCAAGTATATCACCTGTGGATGGGATGCATTGATTCACACCAATTAACTGGTACGTGAATGCTTGACTATGGCTCATAGTTATGGTCTTATTGATACTATACCATGGTTGGGAAATACACCAGCATCATTTAAAGGGTGTGCTATTCGTTAATATCTAGTATAATAATGTCACATGAACAATATATTTTAGTTCAATGACATAGTAGTTCCAAATTATGTTGCACTCTTTTCTCGTGACTAAATTTTTGACGCCTGGGCAAATGCTATCTGTTGTGTATATTTCCGAGCCTTTCATCCCATTATGTACCTAACAGGCGAGCACATATGTGATGTGTTCTCCTTGGATGTTTCCGTGAAAGAAGCAACACCTTGTTCTGTGTTTTGTAGATTGTAACAGTGTTCTAACTTTGCCGACAATATTCGTTGATAAAGAGAGGAACGGTTGTACAGCAGCATACTTCTTTGAAGTAGAGAAAAGCGCCCAACTGTTCCTCATTTTTAGGATACTTTATATACCTATAACTGCACATGAGTCCCTTTAAAACCTTGACTTTTTGGTTTGATACAAATAAAACCTGGCACAGCTGATCTCTGAGCGAATGAAACGTTTGTGCTTTATGCCGGTTTGGAAGCTTAGATTTGGACTGCAGCTGAACTTTGAGCTCCAGAACCAGTAGGATTTCTCCACTCCAAGGAGCATGTGCAGTATGCATTGCAGCATAAGCATGTCAAAGAGATGACCACCTAGACACCAAACTATTAAGAATGTTGAATAAAATGTTATCGAATTTCTCTAGATACAAATTATCTTAGTAACTGATGATTATTTCCAAAATCTACTCATTCAACTCATGTTTCATTATGTATTGTCTAGGAGCAAAAGCACCGTGAAAGAAGAAAAGCTTTCTTACAGTTACATGCTAATACGGCATTCAAGCAGAAGGACTATAAGTTGGCATCACAATTCTATGATTTGGTAAACCTCTTTCACTTAACCTGTGATGGTTTAGATAGTAAGTTTTTTCTGTTAATGGGAACCAATTTAAGAGCATTTTGTTCTTTTACTAACTAGGTTTTCTTACTATACTCTATTTACAGTGTTAACCACTTAGGATATCTAACTATTTTTAATGTAAATATGAGCTTTGAATGGCCCCAAAACAGAAAAGATACAACGTACCCCCTCCGTCCTGTTTTTCTTGTCGCGGAGGGAGAACTACGGTAGTACAAATTGGGTATACAAATGGCGACAACAAAAACAGAACAGAGGGAGTAATGGATAAATGAACAGTGGGACTGGGACACATTCATTCCACGAGTTCCATGTATTTCAGACGAAGTGAATATAACTGGATCCATGACCAGAGACCAACTAAAATTACAATTAGATCTTTTTTTTCTCGGACAAAAATTATAACTAGTCTGAGCAGGCCCATCTAAAATGAATATTATTTGAAGCAACTACACTCAGAATGTGCTGAAATTCATGCATCTTACTATTAGGGGTAGAATGAAAGACGATTCTCTCATGGAACCCATTTAGGGGGGCGACAAGAAATGAATAAAAGCAACATTTGTTTGGTCTTTTAGGAGGCATTGGTCTTTTGGTAAAAAACCAGGAAATATTCGTAAAATGGTGCGTTAACTTGGGATCGAACCCTTGAGCTTGAGCTCCCATGCTGAAGGGCCAATAACAACTAGGATAGCAACAGTTTGTGATTTATTACTGGATTAAATCCAATATTATGTGTACTAAGGTCAATTTCTTAAAAAATAACTTAAATATTCTGGTTTTTTGTTGCGAATGAACCGATGAACCGGTGGTCCGACCGGTGAAAACCTAAAGTGGCAGCCTCACCGGTTCGGTTTTTTAAACTATGTTCTAGAGATGTATTATTTTTTAATTTTCCACGTAGGAGTATGTACTTAGCATGATTTCAAGTGATTCGTCACTGATTTGAACTTGACCTTAACTGATGTACATCATGCATATTAAGCAAATTTGACTTCAGTTGAGAAACCGATTTGACATTATTTGCACATGTCAAACTTCGTTGATGTCTTACATCTCCAGAATCCCTGAGAAGTTATTTTTTCATCTTGGCTAATATGAATATTTAATGCGGCTGTCTACTGTTTCTGTTAATGTGTCCGATGTAATGTCTACTTAGGATTGTTGACCACATATCCAAATTGACCTTAGATGTAAATTGAATAAGTCAATCAGTCTAGTAAGAGAACGTGTTCAATAACTCCATTCTGCAGTATTACTGAGTAAACAATTTTCTACCAGTCCATGAATAAGCGTTAGAATAAAAACAATTGTATGCCATCATTTTAAGTTGAGAATAATATTTGCATGACGGAATTTTGAGTGTAGGCAATAGCTCATGCACAGAGTGCAACTCTGTATGCAAACAGGAGCGTTTGTAAACAGTGGCGGACCCACCATTGGGGCGAGCTGGGGCGGCCGCCCCGGCTCGCCAGCGGCGAAGGAGGGACCCCGACCTACCTGTCCTCTGAAAGGCAGCGGCGGCGGCGTTGGTTCTGTTCGTGCGGGCAAGACGAAGACGAAGGTCGAAGACTCGAAGCGGTAAGTTTTCTGGGCCG
Organism: Elymus sibiricus; assembly: GCA_039707655.1. Lineage (NCBI taxonomy): Eukaryota > Viridiplantae > Streptophyta > Magnoliopsida > Poales > Poaceae > Elymus > Elymus sibiricus. The sequence goes on along the minus strand of CM077668.1, from coordinate 109,106,578 downwards.
GTGGACTGGGCTATTTTTCAGGCCCAAACAAACGATCGATCCAGCCCCCAGTTTCCCCTGCATCGATCGATCCATCGAGGCAGCAAGCAGTTCCCGTCGAGCGTCAAACCATCCAGCGCCGCCAGCCCCCACTTCCCCCTCCACGCCTCCACCGATCCAGCGCCGCCGCCAGGCGCCAGGCCGCCAGCAGTTCGGGCCAGGCGGCCAGCGCCCCTGCAGGTCGGGCCAGCGCCCAGCGGCGGGGGGCGGCAGTGGGGGCCTGGGGGCGACCGGCGGCGGGGGGCTGAGGCGTGGGGCGGCCGCGACGGGGGCCGCGGCGGGGGGCCGCGGCGGGGGGCTGCGGCGGGGGGCTGCAGTGGGGGGCTGGGGGCGGCCGCGGCGGGGCCTGCAGTGGGGGGCTGGGGGCGGCCAGGCGGCGGGGCTGTGGGGGGCTGGGGGCGGCCGGCGGCGGGGGGCGGCACCGCGGCAGGGGGCGGCGGCACTCTTTGTTGCCTGCAATGAGTGCGCCTTCCCGGTCTGCCGCCCTTGCTACGAGTATGAACGCAAGGATGGGGTCAAATGCTGTCCTCAGTGCAAGACTAGATACAAGAGGCTGAAAGGTTTGTTTCTACTACAGCATGCTGATTTGTTATGTGATCTGTATGAGAATTGCATATGGAAGTCTGCTTTGTGCTTGCTTTATATGAGCCAAAGTCGTTGCTTGTTGCTCGACATATAGAATTAAACCCATCGACCTCGTATTATTATGTTTTTGTTCATAAATCATGCTAATTTGATGTATACATCACTTGTCAGGCAGCCCCCGAGTTCCGGGAGATGAGGAGGAAGAAGATGTTGATGACCTGGACAATGAGTTCAACTACAAGCAAGGGAATGGCAAAGGTCCAGAGTGGCAGCTGCAGGGTCAAGGAGAAGACATTGATTTGTCTTCATCCTCTCGCCATGAACCTCATCATCGTATTCCTCGGCTGACAAGTGGGCAACAGGTAAATACCTATCATTCAGACACTTGGTTTTTCGTGCATTGATGAAATCTGAACTTGTTTCTGTAAGAATTCCTTGCTCTCGTGCATTAATGCATTGAAAATCCTTTTCAGATCTCCGGGGAAATCCCTGATGCTTCCTCTGATCGCCACTCTATCCGCAGCCCAACATCAAGCTATATTGATCCAAGTGTCCCAGGTATATTCTTATCTATCATAAATAGCTTCTTTTGGAGAATTTGTCTGCTCATCTGATGAAATTGGAATTATGGGATCTTATTTTGGCATAAGTGAGCATTTCAAACGGCAAGAGTCCATGTTAGCAGTTACTAGTTTTTAAGAGCTTTTTAATTCTTTTGTTGTTGAATGCTATGAGTTTTGGTTGAATAGAGTTGCAGTTGTACCCAAAAAAAATTAGACATTAAATGTTCGCCCCAGCTAACTTCAATTCCTGGGTCCGCCACTGTTTGTAAACTGCTCATGGGTGATGGTGAAGGTGCTTTGTCGGATGCTCTCAGGTGCAGAATGCTGCGACCTGATTGGGCAAAAGCTTGCTACCGTCAAGCTACAGCTCACATGCTACTCAAGGTGCCTCTAGCTTGCCGGTGTCTTCACTTGTGACTTATTTCATATTGATCTTCCAGTCTGGTCACATTCTTTTATCTCCTCTGCACCAGGAGTATAAACAAGCCTGTCATGCTCTCTTGGATGCACAAAAGCTGGATCCTGGGAATGCTGAAATTGAGCGTGAACTAGGGTAATCTACTCTCCTACGCTTATCTCTTCTGAGTATCTTCCCGATACCAGTATGATTTTAGGCTGGCTCGGTACGGGTGTGTTGTCACACTAACTGGCGCTGCATGTGCTGATGGTCGTACACTTGTACTCCTACTTTGCACTTGTCTATCGCTAGGTCCTTCCCGGGTTTGGCGTTCCTTTTGTTGTGTGTTCTTTGAGCGTTGTATGGCTCGTGCTGCCTTCTTTAGCATTGTAGTCTTCTATCTTTATCGATACATGCAGCTCTCCTGCATGGTTTAAAAAAAGATTTTAGGTTGGCAAAGTGCTTTTTTAGTGATGAGAAGCAGTTGCACATCACGGCAAAAAAGCCATTAGTGCAATTCCTTGGACGCCTCTGAAGAATTTCTTTTGTTTGTTATGTGCCACTTCTGTCTGTCACGCATAGTGCTGGACCTACGATGTCAGCCCCAGAAAGAGGAATCATGTAGTTATTGAGTTTCATATTGAAGGAGCCATGTAGTTCATTACTTATGGTTTTGAATTCATGCAGGAAGGCTAGGGAACTCATGAAGAATCCTCCTGCTGAAGGTGAGCACTGAGGGGCGTGCGCATTGGACTGCAGGCTGCAACAGTGCCAGTTCTTACTAAAAGTGGAATTGGCGTCAACTTCTAATCCATGTGTTTTATTAGAACCGAACCACTGAAACCCGTGGCGAATCTTCCATCTTCAGACTGCTAGGACGATTTTGTATGAGATTTTCTTGTCGGGCCCTTGGATCATAGTGGCCATATGCAGTTCTTTTTCTTTTGGATGAGTATGTTTGCAATTCTAATTATTTAGTTTCTGTGCAGGACTTCTTATCTTTCATGACCACTCGGTCTCTCAGGTATACAAGTAGGGTGGATTATTGTATAGTTCTTGTACATTTCTCACAAATAAGAGCATATTTTCGTGGTACCACTGTGTGTCTGTCTTTGCATCCAACCTTTTCGACAAAGTGCATAGGTGGGCGACTAGCGCAGCGCACGCACCGTAGGTGAAGCTTTTCGGGGCATGTGGGTGCAGTCAGGACATGATACCCGACCTCTCCGCGGTTGAGGTTGCTGAGCAGTGTACAAGTCATGTTGGCCGTTCTGTCAGGACCGGAGCGGCACTCACCCGCCCCTCTCTTGAATATGTCTTCTGTCTTCTCTCTCTGATATTGGTGAGGTTGCGAATATGCTTGTGACGGTCATGGCCGATGCGGAGATCACTTTTGTCGGCAATGTGTTTTTTAGCGCATGCTTGGCTTAGTGCCAACACTTGGGCACTTGGCTACCCAAATGTTGGCCCTGCCAAATATTGAAAATACCAAAACTTGTCAAATATTGGCAATTTTGTGTGAGATTGTCAAGACAACCTGGTAACCATAGCCAATATTTGGCAGAATGCAGATTGGCATGCCATTATATTTTGCACCAAACCAATCATGCTCTTAGTTTGTGTTATGTTTGCTCAGCCTTTTGACTTTTTATGTACTGTGGTGTTTTACACCTAGTTTAGCCATGCGGTGTGTCCTTTGTACATGTTTTCACTCGGTTTCTTTTCAATAATCCGAGTACTCGTTGATTTTTTCTTCAACAATGATTTTCAACAGAAAAAGTTGCTTAGCTCTTTGCTCTGGCCTTGTGGAGTGGACTTCTCTAACTGTAGGCTAGAAGGCGGTAAGAGACCTGTGGTATTCTTTGATTCTGATGTTCTGGCATTGGTGATTCTACGGGAACATCGTCGTCTACGTTGTGGTGCCCCTGCTAAGGTGGTTCTACGACGAACTGAGCAGAAATTTAAATCGATTACGATGGACACCTTCCCTTGTGGGTTGACATACGGGTTAGTACTTCCTCTCTTTCGATTTGTTGGGCTCATCTCAAAGAATATAAAATACTGTTTGCAGGGCTCGCCTTGGGAATACACAAAAATATATCTATGTCTACATTAAATTCTGTCGATTTTTTGGTACTCAACGTAGAATCAACCAATTTATTATGGTACCACATGCCTCTCTTTCCTCATTAATTATTTGGCACATCATCTATTTTGCCTAGATATGTGTGATGTTACCACCTATATTACTCCCACTATGGGTAGTCTTACGAATAACAACAGATAGGGTCATGAACATAGCATTAATATGTTGTTTAACGCTTAACTAGATCCTCATTGGCTAAATTGATTTACAAAGTGAGCCCAATAAATCAAGGGGACTGCTAGGCGTCAGTCGGCTAATCCTGGGAAAGGATCAGCCGCTTCGCCAACCATCGATTCATACCGATTAGTACCGCTTGATCCCCCTATTGAGTGGACCTCACCGTCATTTCAATCCCACCTGCCCAAGTTTCCCGCAACACCTCTACAACAACCGCGTAAGTCGCAAAGCAGCATCTCGGTTCCTCGTGCACGCTCGCGCCTAGCTCCAGCGAGGGCATCAGCTCGCCAGCCCATAGCACCCGCTTGCAGCAGCAGCGCCGCCGGTTGGCTTGTAGCGAAACACTAGCAAGCTCGCCGCGAGCAAGCATGCTGCAATGCAGAATCCATGTGACTCCAGTGAGCAGCCGCACCCAGGCAGCTTGTAGCAAAATGTCGGCGAGCTCACCGTAACCGAGCATGCTGCAATGCAGCACCGGCGACCGCACGCGATACTCTATCACACGCCGTCAGCCAAGCACAGAAGCTCCATCGTAGCACCCGCGGCGCTCGGCGATGCTTCCATCAGATGCTCCGTCACGACACCGGTGATGCTGTTGGGGTTGGTGGATGCGCATGTGTAGTCGGTGTCAGAAGTCAGAACCCTCTCTCAATTCGTGGCAGCGGGAAGATGCTGGTCGCCATTGGGAGCCCGTCCCCATAGCCAACATGACGAAAGGGAAATAGGAAGAAGAGAATGTGCGGAGGAGAAAAGGCCGTAGAGAGGATAAAGGTTGGGAGGGGGTGCGGTGGGTGGGCTCCACAAGTAGCTTGTGTCAAGCGGAGGAGACGGTTGACGGGAGGGAGGAAAAGATCAGTCGGTGGAGTTAAAAGAGTTCTCCATAATAAAATTACGGTACGCCACTGGCGTGCTCTCGAAAGAAAAGAGTTCTTCATAAATCAAACAAATCTCCAACGCTGACCCGCAAACCGGACACCGGATCCGTCCGTAGATCAGGGACCAGTCCACGGACACGGATGCGGAAACCGTCCATCTAAATCTATCCGCATACATCCGCCTCTATTTTTTCTTAAGGTCCGCATACATCCACACACTCAAAATAGCCACATATCTAGTTTCAGTTTAGCTAAAATATGTTTATTTGTTCAAATGTAGCAGTAGTAGTTCTAATTGAAATATTACACTCCAACAATGTTGCCCCCTTTAACCGTTCATGGCTGCTCAATGAGATCTTCCTTTAGTTGCCCATGGGTTGCTTGATCCCGAATTTGTTGATGCATTTGAACAAACTCATCAAATGTGGCCGGATTCTGGTCTGGAAGTTCGATAGGACCACCCATATTCACAAAGTCAAGACCTACGGCAGCATCCTCACCCTCATCCTCGATGATCATGTTGTGCATGATCACACAACATATCATCACCTCTCACAAGGTCTCTAGATCCCAATGTTTAGCAGGTCCACGAACAACAGCAAAACGTGCCTGCAGAACTCCAAATGCACTCTCAACATCCTTTCTTGCTGCTTCTTGTTTTGGGGCAAAGTTTGCAGTGCGTCCCAACGACCCACCGCCTTTGCATCATCTCCGTGCACCTCGAATCACGACTCTACAGCATCGGCGCCGCCCTCCAGTAGCAGCGGTGTTCCACTCATGCAGCTCGCCTCCAACCTGCGGCTGCCACGATGGGATGGTTCCAACAATGACGTTGTTGTTGTTATTGTCGGCTCGCTTTCGTTTGCAGCATGGCGACCATTGCAAACCCATCGACGGCGGAGCCCTGCAGCAGCGGTGGTTGGCGTCGCCGGCTCGCCACTCCGCTTGCAGCAACGCGGCTGTTGCGGTGAGGGGATGCAGCAGTGGAGACGACTTTGCCCCTCCCGGTGATACGTCTCCAACGTATCTATAATTTTTGATTGTTCCATGCTATTATAGTACCAATCTTGAATGTTTTATATGCAATTATATGCCATTATATATCATTTTTTGGGACTAACCTATTAACCCAGTGCCCAGTGCCAGTTGCTGTTTTTTGCTTGTTTTTGTCTTTTCAGAAAATCATTATCAAAAAGAGTCCAAATGAGAAAAAAACTTTGGATTAATTTTTTCTGGACCAGAAGAGACCCATGAAGCTTCGGGAGAAGACCAGAGGAGCCACAAGCTCGGAGGGCGCGCCTCCCAGGCTTGTGGGCCCCTCATAGCCCCTCCTGACCTAATTTCAGCGCTATAAATTCCCAAATATTCCCAATATACTAGGGAGACAAAAGAGAAAACCTTTTCGCCGCCGCAAGCCTCTGTTCTTCCATGATCCCATCTAGAGGCCTTTTCTGGTGATCTGCCGGAGGGGAAATCGATCACGGAGGGCTTTTTCATCAACCTTGCTGCCACTCCGATGATGTGTGAGTAGTTTACCATAGACCTACGGGTCCATAGCTAGTAGCTAGATGGCTTCTTTTCTCTCTTTGATCTTCAATACCATGTTCTCCTCGATGTTCTTAGAGTTCTATCCGATGTAATCTTCTTTTGCGGTGTGTTTGTTGGGATCCGATGAATTGTGAGTTTATGATCAGATTATTCATGAGAAATATTTGAGTCTTCTCTGAACTCTTTTATGCATGATTATTATAGCTTTGTATTTCTCTCCGATCTATCGATTTGGTTTGGCCAACTAGATTGGTTTATCTTGCAATGGGAGAGGTGCTTTGTGATGGGTTCAATCTTGCGGTGCTCAATCCCAGTGACATAAAGGGACATGGCACGTATTTGTATTATTGCCATTAAGGATAAAAAGACGGGGTTTAATCATATTGCTTGACTTTACTTTGTCTACATTATGTCATCTTGCTTAAGGCGTTACTCTGTTTCATACTTAATACCCTAGATGCATGCTGGATAGCGGTCGATGGGTGGAGTAATAGTAGTAGATGCAGGCAGGAGTCGGTCTATTTGTCTCGGACGTGATGCCTATATACGTTGATCATTGCCATAAATCTGTCATAATTATTTGCTTTTCAATCAATTGCCCAACAATAACTTGTTTACCCACCGTATGCTATGTGTTCGAGAGAGAAGCCTCTAGTGAAAACTATGGCCCCCGGGTCTACTTTTATCATATATTTAAAACCAAAAATACCTTGCTGCAATTTATTTACTTTTATTTTATTTAGTATTTTAGTTTATCTATCTATCACTATCAGAATTAATCCTTGCAAATAACCGCTAAGAGGATTGACAACCCTCTTATTTACGTTGGGTGCAAGTGTTTGCTTTTGTGTGTGCAGGTGCTGCTAAAGGGATTTTGCGTGGTTCTCCTACTGGATTGATAACCTTGGTTCTTAACTAAGGAAAATACTTATCTCTACTATACTGCATCATCCTCTCCTCTTCGGGGAAATACCAACGCAGTCTACAAGTAGCAGGAAGAATTTCTGGCGCCGTTGCCGGGGAGACATCACCAAAATTTATCAAGTACCTTCGCACAAACTATCATCCACTTGCATTTATTTTATTTGCCTTTTTATTTGCATTTGCCTCTCATTTTCATCTCCCCCACTTCTAATTTTTTTTTACAAAAACACAAAAATATTTTTTATTTGCTTGTTTGCTAGTTTGCTTGCTTTGTCGCGATGTCTCAAGAAAATACAAAATTGTGTGACTTTTCCAATACTAATAATAATGATTTTATTAGTACTCCTATTGCTCCTCCCGCCACTAGTGCGGAGTCGTGTGACATTAATGCTGCTTTGCTTAATCTTGTTATGAAAGAACAATTTTCTCGTAGTCCAAATGAAGTTGCTGCATCCCACTAAATACTTTCGTTGAACTTTGTAATATGCAAAAGAAAAAAGATGTGGATAATAATATTGTTAAGTTGAAATTATTTCCGTTCTCACTACGAGATCGTGCTAAAACTTGGTTTTCATTCTTACCTAGAAATAGTGTTGATTCTTGGGACAAGTGTAAGGATGCTTTCATTGCCAAGTATTTTCCTCCCGCTAAGATTATTTCTTTAAGAAATCAAATTATGAATTTTAAGCAACTTGAACATGAGCATGTTGCACAATCTTGGGAGAGAATGAAATTAATGATAAGAAATTACCCAACACATGGTTTAAGCTTATGGATGATCATACAAATTTTTTATGCGGGACTAAACTTTGTTTCTAGAAATTTGCTAGACTCTGCCGTAGGTGGTACTTCTATGGAAATTACATTGGGAGAAGCTACAAAACTTCTTGACAATATTATGACAAATTATTCTCAATGGCACACTGAACGAACTCCAACTGGTAAGAAGGTAAATTCTGTTGAAGAAATCAATACTTTGAGTGATAAGATGGATGCTCTTATGAAATTGGTTGTTAGTAAAAATGCTCATATTGATCCTAATGATGTGCCATTTTCTACTTTGATTGAGCAAAATAATGATGCTATTGATATGAATTTTGTCTCTAGAAATAATTTCAACAACAATGCTTATAAGGGTAATTTCAATCCTAGACCGTTTCCTGGAAATTCCTCTAATAATTATGGTAATTCCTATGGTAATCCATATAATAATAATAATAGGATACCCTCTGATCTTGAAAGTAATATTAAAGAATTTATTAATTCTCAAAAGAATTGTAATGCTATGATAGAAGAAAAATTGAATAGAGTTGATGAATTATCTAGGAACACGGATAGAATTGCTCATGATGTGGAAAATGTCAAAATTAAAATTTTGCCACCCAAGCATGATATAAATGAGTCTATTAAAGCTATCTATGTCTCCATTAAGGAAAGTAAAGAAAGGACCGCTAGGTTGAGAGTCTAGCGAGAATTTCTAGAAAAGGCTATTCGACCCGGTTTCTATCATAGTAATGATGAAGATATTAAAATGATTGGTGTCTCCCCTATTGAATCTTTATTTAGTAATATAAAACTTGATGAAAAGGGGACTGAAAAAGAGTCAACTTTAGATAGAAGGAGTCCCAATTTCTTGGAGGATGATAATCTTAATGAAAAAGTGATAAAAGTGGGTTTGGAAAGGTCAAAACTTTAAATAGTAATGCACCCACTACTTTGGATTACAAGGACTTTAATTATGATAGTTATTCTTTGATTGAGTGTATTTCCTTGTTGCAATCCATGATTAATTCACCAAATGCTCATGAACAAAATAAAGCTTTCACTAAACATATTGTAGAAGCTATGATGAAAGCTCATGAAGAAAAACTTGAGTTGGAAGTTTCAATTCGTAGAAAATTACAAGATGAATGGGAACCTACTATTAAAGTCAAAATTAAAGATTATGAATGTAATGTTGTATGTGATTTTGGTGCTAGCGTTTCCACTATACCAAAGTCTTTGTGCGATGTGCTAGGTCTCACCGATATGGATCCTTGTTCCCTTAATTTGCATCTAGCGGATTCCACTATAAAAAAGCCATTGGGTAGAATAAATGATGTGCTTATTCTTGCAAATAGAAATTATGTTCCCGTGGATTTTATTATTCTTGATATTGAATGCAATCCTTCCTGTCCTATAATACTTGGTAGGCCTTTCCTACGAAGCATATGTGCTATTATTGATATGAAAGAAGGTAATATAAGATTTCAATTTCCATTAAAGAAAGGGATGAAACACTTCCCTATAAAGAGAATTAAGGCACCTTATGAATCTATTATGAGGGCCACCTATGGAATTAATTTGAAGGATGACAACACTTGAAACTATGCATTATGCCTAGCTAGGGGCATAAAACAATAACGCTTGTTGGGAGGCAACCCAATGAATAAAATATTTTTTTGTTTTACTTTCTGTTTTTGTGTGTTTACACAATTATAGCCTCTGTTATGATTGTGTTTTTATCTTTTAATTAGTGTTTGTGCCAAGTAATGCCTTTGGGATGATTTGGAAGATAGTATAATTGATGCTGTTTGAAAACAGAAACTTTTGCGTCCAGTGCTGGAATTTTAATTTTTCGCTAGAACGTCAGAACCTTCTGAATTTTTTACACAATATTGATATATGAATTTCCCACTTCGTTCTAATGTTTCAGAATTTTTGGAGTTACAAAAGTATGACATTAATTCAGATCTTTACAGACTGTTCTGTTTTAGACAGATTTTGTTTTTGTTGTATAGTTTGCTTATTTTGATGAATCTATGGATCGTATCGGGGGGGTATGAGTCATGGAGAAGTTGGAGTACAGTAGCATTATGCCAATATTAAATATGAATCAATTTACAACAGTACCTAAAGTTTAAGATTTATTTGTTATACTAACGGATCTCACGAGGTTTCTGTTGAGTTTTGTGTGCTGAAGTTTTCAAGTTTTGGGTGAGACTACGATGGATAAAGGAATAAGGAGCGGCAAGAGCCTAAGCTTGGGGATGCCCAAGGCACCCCAAGGTAATATTCAAGGAAGACTCAAGCGTCTAAGCTTGGGGATGCCCCGGAAGGCATCCCCTCTTTCGTCTATAATCTATCGGTAACTCACTTGGAGCTATATTTTTACTCATCACCTGATATGTGTTTTACTTGGAGCGTCTTGTGATATAGTTTGTTTGCTTTTTAGTTTTTCACAATCATCTTTGCTGAACACACCTTTTTGAGAGGGACACACATTATTCGTGATTTGTTAGAATACTCTATGTGCTTCACTTATATCTTGTGAGCTAGGCAGTTTCTCTAGTGCTTCACTTATATCTTTTAGATCACGGTGGTGGTTATATTTTAAAGAAATAGTTGCACTCTCATGCTTCACTTATATCTTTTTGAGAGTCTAATGAATAGCAATGGTAATATGCATGGGTTATGACTTTGGTCTTAATATGATAGGTATTCAAGAGGGATATAATAAAAACTTTCATGTAGATCACTGAATATGATAAGTTTGATTCCTTGCAATAGTTTTGCGATATTAAGATGGTAATATTTGGAGGTGCTAGTATATAATTATGGTTTAGTAAGAATATTGGTGTTAAGGTTTGTGATTCCCGAGGCATACACGTATGATCTGTCGTTATGCTAAGAAGTTGGAGCATGATTTATTCTTGATTGTCTACCTTATGAGTGGCGGTTGGGGACGAGCGATGGTCTTTTCCTACCAATCTATTCCCCTAGGGGCATGCGTAGTAGTACTTTGCTTCGAGGGCTAATAAACTTTCACAATAAGTATGTGAGTTCTTTATGACTAATGTGAGTCCATGGATTATACGCACTCTCACCTTTCCGCAATTTGCTAGCCTCTTCGGTACCGTGCATTGCCCATTCTCACATCGAGAGTTGGTGCAAACTTCGCCGGTGCATCCAAACCCCGTGATATGATACGCTCTATCACACATAAGCCTCCTTATATCTTCCTCAAAACAGCCACCATACCTACCTATCATGGCATTTCCATAGCCATTCCGAGATATATTGCCATGCAACTTCCACCGTTCCGTTTTTATGACACACATCGTCATTGTCATATTGCTTTGCATGATCATATAGCTAACATAGTATTTGTGGCTCAGCCACCGTTCGTCATTTTTTATTCATGTTACGCTAGTATCATTGCACATCCTGGTACACCGCCAGAGGCATTCATATAGAGTCATATTTTTGTTCTAGTTTCGAGTTGTAATTTTCTTTTGAGTTGTAAGTAAATAGAAGTATGATGATCATCATTATTAGAGCATTGTCCCAGTGAGAAAAAATAATAATAATAAGGAAAAAAAGAGAGGCCAAAAAGAGCCCACGAGAAAAAAGAAAAAAAAGGAAAAGAAAAAAAAGAGAAATAAAAAAAGGAAAAAAAATAAAATGAGAGAAAAAGAGAGAAGGGGCAGTGTTACTATCCTTTTCCATACTTGTTCTTCAAAGTAGCACCATGTTTTTCATATAGAGAATCTCCTATTTTGTCACTTTCATATACTAGTGGGAATTTTTCATTATAGAACTTGGCTTGTATATTCTGATGATGGGCTTCCTCAAATGCCCGAGGTCTTCATGAGCAAGCAAGTTGGATGCACACCCACTTAGTTTTCATGTTGAGCTTTCATACACTTATAGCTCTTAGTGCATCCGTTGCATGGCAATCCCTACTCCTCGCATTGACATCAATTGATGGGCATCTCCATAGCCCGTTGATTAGCCTCGTCGATGTGAGACTATCTTCTTATTTTTGACTTCCCCTTATTAATCTCTACCACCCTATTCTATTCCACCCATAGTGCTATATCCATAGCTTGCGCTCATGCATTGCGTGGGGGTTGAAAAAGCTGAAGCGCGTTAAAAAGTATGAACCAATTCCTTGGCTTGTCATCGGGGTAGTGCATGATAAATATTTTGTGTTAAGAAGATGGAGCATGATAGGATTATATAATTTTGTAGGGATAACTTTCTTTAGCATTTTTATTTTGAAAGACATGATTGTTTATTAGTATGCCTGAGTATTGATGTCTTTATGTCAAATTATAGACTATTGCTTTGAATCATTCGGATCTTATTATTCATACCGTAAGAGAGATTACATGATGAAACATGTAAGGTAGCATTCCACATCAAAAATTCTGTTTTTATCATTTACCTACTCGAGGACGAGCAGGAATTAAGCTTGGGGATGCTTGATACGTCTCCAACGTATCTATAATTTTTGATTGTTTCATGCTATTATAGTATCAATCTTGCATGTTTTATATGCAATTATATGCCATTATATATCATTTTTTGGGACTAACCTATTAACCCAGTGCCCAGTGCCAGTTGCTGTTTTTTGCTTGTTTTTGTCTTTTCCGAAAATCATTATCAAAAAGAGTCCAAACAAGAAAAAAGCTTTGGATTAATTTTTTCTGGACCAGAAGAGACCCATGAAGCTTCGGGAGAAGACTAGAGGAGCCACGAGGGAGCCACAAGCTCGGAGGGCGCGCCCTAGGGGGTAGGGCGCCCCACCAGGCTTGTGGGCCCCTCATAGCCCCTCCTGAACTAATTCCAGTGCTATAAATTCCCAAATAGTCCCAATATACCAGGGAGACAGAAGAGAAAACCTTTCCGCCGACGCAAGCCTATGTTCTCCCGCGATCCCATCTGGAGGCCTTTTTCGGTGATCTGCCGGAGGGGGAATCGATCACGGAGGGCTTTTTCATCAACCTTGCTACCCCTCCGATGATGTGTGAGTAGTTTACCACAGACCTACGGGTCCATAGCGAGTAGCTAGATGGCTTCTTCTCTCTCTTTGATCTTCAATACCATGTTCTCCTCGATGTTCTTGGAGTTCTATCCGATGTAATCTTCTTTTGCAGTGTGTTTGTTGGGATCCGATGAATTGTGAGTTTATGATCAGATTATTCATGAGAAATATTTGAGTCTTCTCTGAACTCTTTTATGCATGATTATTATAGCTTTGTATTTCTCTCCGATCTATCGATTTGGTTTGGCCAACTAGATTGGTTTATCTTGCAAAGGGAGAGGTGCTTTGTGATGGGTTCAATCTTGCGGTGCTCAATCCCAGTGACAGAAAGGGACATGCCACGTATTTGTGTTGGTGCAATAATTTGCCTCCTTATGTTTTGGAGATTGTTGACATAAACAGTAAGGGACTGATGTGTTTGCTAGTGCACTTAGAGTAACAGGTCCCTGGAGTCAAGAGGAGTTTGGTTCAAACTCCGAAGATAATCCCCTGCGTGGCAGTGAAGGTTATCACCGAAGATTATGACGACAAGAGTGACCCCTCAAAATTTTTTGATGCAAAGCAATTCGTTCGGTGCTCGTCCGAAGGAAGTGACTGCAGCCGAGAAGAATGAAGACGAAGTGAAGACGTAGCATTTATTTCATTGTTTCTCTTCTCCTTATTGAGTCATAGGACCACCGTACTACTAAGAGGGGTGTAGCGTTCGAAGCTTTGATTCTCTGATGCTAAACCCAAATCCTATGAAAGTTGCGAGAGAAATCTCTTTGTGTTCCGAGCAAATACTTGCCAGCAAGTGACTGTGATCTTCTTCGCCGCGAGAGATTTGTCTCTGACCGAGGAGTTAGCATTACTTGTTCCTCAAGTAATGTTACCGTTGCTCTTAAAATCTGACCGTTGTGAACGTGTCAGTTGGCCATTGGCTGGACCGCATGTCCAAAATGGTCATTTCTCATCAGGGAAGGCTGCGGCTATAAATAGCCACCTCGCACCGGCGTTGTCCGGTGGCTGCTCCGTGTGATTGAGAGAAGATTATTGAGCAACCCCCTCTCTGAGTGATTTGAGTTTAAAATCCACCGAGAGAAAACTCCAGAGCTAAAAAATTAGATAGTGGTTCAACATCACTCGAATCTAAGTCCAGTACGCTCCGCCTATTACTCTTGAGAGCTGCGAACTCTCTAGACGGTTAGGTGTCAATTTCTTCAGAGACCAAGAGTAATTGTGGTTCTCGAAGAAGAAGTCTGTAAAGGTTTGGAGATCACCTCAAGCATCTACCACGAGTGATCGGCATTGGTTGACGAACCAATTGTTGAGGAGAATAGGGCGAAGAGAGTTTATCTTCTGTGTTAAATCACAACCCCTCCAACCAGACGTAGTCCTTTTGCAGAAGGGCGAACTGGTCTACCAAATTCCTTGTCGCCATCGAGCATCACTGGTTACCTCTGCTACTCTCCTTTATATTCGAACTGTGCTGTATGACATATTTCAATCATGTTATTTGTCTCGATGCATGCTCTTAGTTTCCATTCGATAGTTTGTATTCGCTCACTGTACACTGTTTTCATTCGCTCCGCTGCTGGGTTTCGAGAGTTATGATATTTCTGAAGAAAATTTAAAACTCCCATTCACCCCCCTCTGGTAGACATACTTCGTTCCTACAATTGGTATCAGAGCTAGGTACTCCTTGACTCTGTTCATTTTGGTCTAACCACCTTGGAGTTTAAGTATGTCTTCAGTGAGCTACAAGTCGCACCTCAAGATTCCAATCTTCGATGGGACAGACTATCCCTTCTGGAAGGAGAAGATGAAGATCCGTCTCCGAGCTATTGATGATGATATGTGGAATGTGGTGCAGAATGGATTCATGGTTGAAGTGCCCCAGGTCCCCACTGACCACGAGAAGAAACTCATTCAGATGGATGCTCAAGCTAAAGATGAAATTGGTGGCCATCTCTCTCGTCCTCAATTTCTTCACTATCGTCAGTGTGAAACTGCAAAGGAATTGTGGGACATTCTCGAAAAGATAAATGAGGGTGTTTCAACTCAGAAAGAAGATCGCATTGATACTCTTCGGGCAAAGTTTAATCGGTTCAAGCGAATCGGAAATGAAAGCTGCCAGCAAACCTTCGATCGTCTGTCTAACATTGCAAATGAGCTGCAAGGTCTCGGCACCAAAGACATCACTGATCACGAAGTTGTGAAGAAGCTGCTCCGATCCCTTGACAGTTCATTTGACACACTAGTTCTGATGATTCGGGAGCGAGCTGATTTAAAAGTTCTCGACTCCGCTGATATCATGGAAAGGCTAAACACCCACGAGGAACAAGAAGAAGAAAAGAGAGATCTCTATGGCTCAAATCACCGAAAGAGTCATGCTCTCAAGGCTGTGGCTGAATCTTCCTCAGAAGGAAATGCCGAAGAAGATTCAGATGACCTAGAAAGGATCAGCAAGGATCTCGCATTGATCACGAAAAGATTCCAGCGCCTTCAAAGGAAAAATCAGTTTCAGAAGAAAGGATCCAACAACTCTGGCGGCTCCAAATCTTCATCAAAACCTACTGGAGATTACACCTGCTTCAAGTGCAAAAAGCCAGGACATTTCATTTCGGACTGTCCTCTCTGGGAAGCTGAAATCCGTGCCAATGGAAGATATGATTCAGGAAACAACCATGGCAAAGGCAAGAGCAGGAACTATGACTCCGATGATGAGAAGAAAACGAAGAAGTTCTTCAAGAAGAAGGATAGCTCATCCAAGTCCTCGTCAAGATCTTCCTCAAGGAATCCCTCCAAGTCCTCGTCCAACCGGAAGAACACCTCTCGCAAGGCCAAGGCGTACATCGGCAAGGAGATGGATTCCGATGAAGAAGAGTCATCTGACTCCGAAGAAGTTGATGAATCCAATGAGGATTCTGATTCCGGCATGGCTGAGATAGCATGTGCCTCTACTCCTACATCGAACTTCTTCGAGAATCATTCGAGCAACAATGAATCTCCTGCCTACTGCTTCATGGCCAAAGCTTCGAAAGAAAAGGTATCCTCCAAACATCACAAGGTTCACTCCAGTGATCAATACTCATCGGATGAGGATGACCATGCTAAACTGATCAAAATTGCTAATATGCAACAAAACTCTCTCAAAAAAATTGAGAAAACCCTCAGGAAATCTGAAGGGTTGTTGGTTGAGGAGATGGAGAAAAATCAGTCGTTGACAGAAGAGCATTCCGCTCTCGAATCTCGAATGGAAGAACTATCAAATCGTCATGATTTTCTCTCGGCCGACCACGAGAGATTGACCTATGATTACCTGAAAAGGAAACAGGAACTCGAGTCGCTGAGAGAGGCTCATGATGACTTGATCAGAGAAAATTCTCTTCTCACCCAACAACTCAAAGAGAAACCTGAGGTGTTTGTACCACCCTGCCTAAAATGCCTTGAACGCAGTAACTCTGAATCAAATGCTGAATCTTTTGTGAATGCTAACCCCTCTGTCGAGGAAAATGGTTCTACTTCTAATGAAAATGCTAGGTTGAAGGATCTTTTTCAGACATGAATGTTCAAGTCTCTCAAAGGACATCAAACCCTGTGTGATGTTCTGAAGAAATCCATTCTTCACAAAAATCCCAGGAAAGAAGGTATAGGTTTCGAAAGGAAACTGAATGAAAATGGCTCTTACTGGGAACCTGATCAATATCCTCGCACTGTGTGGGTGCCTGCCAAGAGCAAAACGCTCGATCCAGCTTTACTTTCGGGATATGACTCTCCTATCCCTGAATACTCATATGATGATTCTCTGGACAACTATAAGTTGTTCAAAAACCGACGTGGTGAGGCTGTTGCTCGCTATGTTGGACCAAACAGCAGGAATGGCCCCCCAAAGAAAGCTATCTGGGTGCCTAAGAAAACTATCGAAGCATTGCCTATTACAACGTTACTAACCATGCAGGCTGAAAATGCTCGATACTTCCTGGAAAAGGTTCGACAGAATGAGTACATGCATACCTCATCTAACCACTATACTCATTCGCCTGGGAAGAATTTCAATGCATACTCTTTCGATTATGCTCGTACTCACTCAAGTTACAATTCGTATGACTATCGAAAGAAATCATATCCTGCTCGCTCATATGTTTTGAAGCCACCTACAAAGATGTGGGTGGTTAAGAAAGCCTGATTTCTCTGCAGGACTATGTCTCCGGGTGTACCGAATGGATAATGGATAGCGGATGCACTAGTCATATGACTGGAGACAAGTCGTTGTTTGTCGACCCCAACTTACCTGCTTCATCTCAGAAGTATATTACTTTCGGCGACAACAACAAAGGAAAGGTAATTGGGTTAGGTAAAATTGCTATATTCAAGGACAAGAACATTGATGATGTTTTACTTGTTCAGTCTCTCGGATTCAATCTCATGTCAGTTCGCAAGCTTTGTGATCTAGGCATGCTAGTTCTATTTTCATCATCCAAATGCATCATCTTTATGGCTTCTGACAATTCCTTCGTCTTCAAGGGAAATAGAAAGGGTGATTTGTATATTGTGGATTTCTCTAAGGGTCCATCAGTCCAAACTTGTTTGCTTGCAAAAGCAACCGAAGGATGGCCGTGGCACCGAAGACTTGGTCATGCAGGTATGAGAAATTTGCAGACTCTCATGAAGAAAAATCATCTTCGTGGCATTCCTGATGTGAAATTCGACAAGGATCATCTCCGTGGTGCGTGTGAAGCCGGCAAATTGGCCAAGAAGCACCATTCGTCAAAAACTGTCATGACCACAACAAGACCTCTGGAAATTCTTCATATGGATTAATTCGGGCCTCAAAACTATGCAAGTTTCGGAGGCAGTCATCATGGTCTGGTTATTGTTGATGATTTCTCTCGATACACTTGGGTATTCTTTCTCGAAGACAAAACCTGCACCCAAGACATTTTCAAAAGATTCGCCAAGAAGGCTCAGAATGAATATGATGTGCGAATTAAGCACATCAGAAGCAATAATGGTACTGAGTTCAAAAATATTCATATCAAAGATTTTCTCGACAAAAATGGTATAACTCATGAGTTCTCTGCCGCATACACTCCCCAACAGAATGGAGTTGTTGAGCGAAAGAATAGAACTCTCATCGAAATGGCGAGAACAATGCTCAGTGAGTATAAAACTCCCATTCGTTTCTAGGCTGATGCTATTAACACTGCTTGTCATGTTGTCAATCGTGTTTATCTTCACAAATTCCTTAAGAAAACCTCATATGAGCTTATCACTGGCAAGAAACCGAATGTTTCTTATTTATGTGTTTTCGGTG
This sequence comes from Elymus sibiricus, assembly GCA_039707655.1. NCBI lineage: Eukaryota > Viridiplantae > Streptophyta > Magnoliopsida > Poales > Poaceae > Elymus > Elymus sibiricus. Next base: position 109,088,219 of record CM077668.1, on the reverse strand, counting down.
CACCTTGCTATATTCGTGACATGAATCATAATTCCAAGTTTGCACCTAAGGCACATGAAGGTTTTGTTCTTGGTTATGGCTCGAACTCGCAAACTTATCGTGTCTATAACCCTCACCACGGGAAAGTTATGGAAACGGTAAATGTGCAGTTTGATGAATCTAACGGCTCTCAAAAGGAGTACCTGCCTAATGTGATAGATGAAGCTCCGATCTCGGATGCTATTCGGCAAATGGCCATTGGGGACGTCAGGCCAGTCGAAGGAAATACACCTGACTCTTCCGATGAAGATGCCCCCATAGCTCGAAGAACACGCCAATCTACTGCGGAAGAAAATGCCGCACCGAATACAAATGGCAACCCAAATGCAAGTGCAAATCAAAATGGCAATCCCGATGATAATGGCGATACTAGTGCCCATCCTGATGCTGATACTGAGGAAAATGAAAATGATCATCAAGAAGGGAATCCTCTCCCACGAGTGGCAAATCGAGTTGACCCTGCATTAATCCTCGATGATCTCGAGAATCCAGGTTACCGACCCACAACTCATTCTCGCACCCATTTGGCTAACTACTGTGGCAGTTTCTCCTTTGTCTCATTGACAGAACCTACCAAGTATGAGGAATCCATGAATGATCCCGATTGGATGAATGCCATGCAAGAAGAGTTGGTGCAATTCGAATTAAATGATGTGTGGGAATTGGTTGACAAACCGAATCTTAAGAAGCACAATATCATCGGCACAAAATGGATCTTCCGAAACAAGCAAGATGAAAATGGCATTGTTGTGAGAAACAAAGCACGTCTTGTCGCTCAAGGGTATACACAGGTAGAAGGTATTGATTTCGGTGAAACATATGCTCCTGTTGCTCGCCTTGAGACAATTCGTATTCTTCTCGCTTATGCAAACTATAATGATATTCTGCTTTATCAAATGGATGTGAAAAGTGCTTTCCTCAATGGTGAAATTGATGAGGAAGTATATGTTAGGCAACCACCTGGCTTTAAAAACCCTCAATTTCCTAACAAAGTTTTCAGGTTGAAAAAGGCTCTGTATGGGCTGAAGCAAGCCCCTCGAGCTTGGTATGACACTCTGAAGAGGTTTCTGCTCGAATAAGGGTTCAAGCCAGGGGCCACTGATTCCACTCTTTTCACTCGTGCTATTGATGGTGATCTATTCGTGTGTCAAATTTATGTGGATGATATTATTTTCGGCTGTACTAACAATGCATGCAGCATGGAATTCGGGCGTATGATGTCCGAGAGATATCAAATGTCTATGATGGGTGAACTCAAGTTCTTTCTCGGACTGCAAATCCGTCAACAGGACAATGGAATTTTCATATCTCAGGAGAAATATCTCAGAGACTGTCTGAAGAAGTTTTGAAATGCAAGATTGCAAACAGAAGGGTTACAAAACTCCCATGCCCACGAATGGGCAGCTGGACGCAGATGTGTACGGTAAAGATTACGATCAGAAAGCTTATCGTTCGATGATTGGTTCTTTGCTCTACTTATGTGCATCCAGATCTGATATTATGTTGAGTGTTTGTATGTGTGCTCGTTTTCAAGCTGCACCGAAAGAATCACATCACCAAGCGGTCAAGCGTATTCAGAGATATTTGGCTCACACCCCCACCTTAGGTTTATGGTATCCTAAGGGAGCACAGTTTGATCTCGTTGGATATTCAGACTCAGATTATGCAGGTGACCGGGTTGACAGGAAATCTACTTCGGGGACATGCCATTTCCTCGGTAGATCATTGGTATGTTCGTCGTCAAGGAAGCAGAATTGTGTCTCGCTCTCTACGGCTGAGGCCGAATATATTGCTGCTGGCACTTGTTGCACTCAGTTATTATGGATGAAGCAGACTCTGAAGGATTATGGCATCAAGGTCAAGAAGATCCCTCTATTATGCGACAATGAGAGTGCGATCAAAATTGCACACAATCCAGTGCAGCACTCTCGCACCAAGCATATTGAGATCAGACATCATTTTCTACGCGATCATGTTGCTCGAGAGGATATTGTCATCAGTCACGTCAATACCGAAGAAAATCTCGCCGATATCTTCACCAAGCCTCTCGATGAGAAAAGATTCTGTGCGTTACAGTGTGATCTAAATATCCTAGATTTCGCAAACGTGCAGTAAGCTGGACTCGGCACCCGTACCATCACTTCCACATCTTAGAAGGAATGGGTGCACAACACTCGAAGAGTTTGAAAATTTTGACAAAGTGAAATTTTCTTTCTGAGAGTGAATACATTAATGAAGAACTAGACTAACCGGGTGCCACGATAATTGTGCGATGCTCGGGGTCATACAGTTCTTATACGGTGGGTAACGCCACCACAATTTCTCTTCGCTGAGTTGTCTTTCGGTTGAAGGTTTTTGTGTTAGTCCGAATGTTTTTCACTCATAGCTTCTTTCTCGGGTGTTTGTGTTTGTTTGTCTGAGTGAAATACCTAGGACCCTGTTTTTCTCTCTATTCTATCTCTTCCAGTCTATATTGCTCCGTTATGAATGCACAAACTTCATCTGGTAACGAAACTTTATCTGGTGTCCTTGACCACTTTAAAGGTTCGGTCCGAGCTTAATCTGTTTTGGCGAAAGCCGTCCAAAATTTGGGGTTTCCCGCCCAAGTTAGGACCACGTTCTTTGATGACGGTTGCCACGTGCTCTTCATCAACTGCCAGTTTATCTGGTCCGTTGAATCGCAATAGTGCTCTGACTGTGGCCGTCCGATCAGATTCACAGGGTGCGGTTATTTCCTCCTCGCATATATATTCTGTGCCGCCACCCTCCCTTAATTCACTTCGCATCTCCACCACCGTCACCTTCCGAAGCCCTACCGCACTGCTCCACCACGAGCTCGACGACGTCGATCATCTTCGCCGCTTTCCTGCCGAAAAGAGGTCGCCGGAGTCATTCCTCGCCGCCGCGGATCATCTCCATCCCCGTGCCGCCGTAGTTGCTGCACATCACCAAGTTAGGGTATGTGTAGGACGAACTTGTTCTTCCATTCATCTTGTTCGAGTTCGTCCGCAGTAGAAATTGTCTATTTTTACCGCATTTCCCAGATCTTTATTGATAGGTAACTTGTGCAGATGTGGTTTGTAGTTGTCCCTCGCATCCGAAAAAATTTCAGATCTAGGGTTTGTGTTGTGTCTCGTACGAACGGAATGCTTAGTATGTTAACTAGTATATTCTTTGAACCTACTAGCTCATTCTACACATTTCTTTCATCCGAAACATTTCTCAAAGTCTGCATCTGCTTCTTCATCAAAACGATTTCTTTTTCAAAATCTTCGTTGTGTGCATTCGTAACCCTGTCCCCATTTTCCCTCGCATCTATCTTTGTTCACAGGAAAATGCAGTCAGTTGAGGATTCGGCTCAACCAGTGAGCCAGGCTGACAGGGATGATGTTGTTCTGGGTACAGCTGACGAATCCAAATCTCCGAATGCCAAGGGCCCAACGGTAGGCCCATCAACTAGCAAGCGAAAAAGAACCGAGCAAATTGCTACTGAGCAAGAAGAGAATGCTCCGAAGAAGAAGAAGGGTGGCAGACAGGCATACACAAACACTGCTGAGTATATCTCTCATGATCGTTACGATACCGTTCCTGGAGAAACCAAACAGCAGAGAGATAACCGTCAACAATGGATTCGATGTCATTGGGTGCGCAAATGGTTCAACTATGAATTTGTTCATCCTTGTTTTGCTCAAAACTTTGCATTTCATCCACCATGGGGTGACTGCCGGGAAATTTCTCTCATGAAACCAAATGGTCCCAAAGAGAGACCACCTCCTCCACCAAATGCCCATGAGTCCTTCCTTCGCACACCCGAATCTTATCCCGAGGAGCTTGCTAAGCGTCAGCGAAATGCCATCAAGCGAGCTCAGAGGGCTGAAAAGCAAAAGGCTCGAGAAGAGAAAAACCTTCGCCTTCTCAAAGATGATGTCGAGAAGAAAAAGGCCGAAGGAAAATCTGAAGGCCGCTCCAAACGCAAGCATGATCCCAGCGCTGCTGCAAAGAGAAAGAGTGCATCAAAGAAGAAAAAGGCTGAACCTGCTGATGAATTTCAAATGAATGATTCTTCGGATGATGATGATGACCCTCCGCTCACCAAGGAAGAAGTTGCTGCTACTCTCAGCGAGGAAGTGAATATTACCACATCAACTGTGTTGCCTGATCTTCGGGTTCATATGGTTCCAGAAGCACCACCGAAGAAGATCACTGCTCGAAAAACTCCTGCTACCACTGTCACGATGAAGCAGCATGTGAACACAACTCCTCATCGATATGCTATCAATTTGCAAGATTTGGTCGTTGACACTCCTGTGAGTTCTGCTAAGCCAGGCGAAAGTATTCCCAAGCCTGACTTGAAGAAAATCAAGTTGCCTACTACCGAGAAAAATGCTCCACAAGCTACTACTCCGACGGAGAAGGCTGCTCAATTTGCACCTACCTTGACTCAGCCATTGGCTTCTAAACCTCCTTCTGAGCAAGTTCCTATGCAGATTGCTCCTATTGCCAAGTCTGATGCTCTGCACTACTATGATCACATATTCATCATGGAATAGCTTGATAAATTTGTGGACAATCCATTCGATGGTGAAGTGGCATCTCTGCCTATTCCTGCTGAAGTTATTACACAGGCCACTTCCGTAGTTCAAGAAATGAGAGAAGATGCAGTTGAGATCAACACTCTCTCTGCCGAACTAATTGACCTTGATGGTTGAATGAAAACTGCTTCGTCAAATTTTTTCATTAAAGCTCTCGAAGATTCTTACAAGGATGTCAACCGTGCCATGACTCTCCTGCGTCATAGAAGGTTGCGCTTTCACACGGATCTAGACAAAATTGTTTGCAAGATCTGTGACGAACATCAAGCAAAAGTCATGGGCTACAATGATCTGGTCAAAGTCCACATTGATCAAGTTGCTCAGCAAAAGAAGAAGCAACGAAAGAGAATTGCCAAGAAAAATATACCTCCTGCTCCGAAGGAAAACTCGCCTGCTCGCCCAGTTGATCAGTCTCAGATAGAAAAATCTCCTGAGCCAGCTATTCCTTCAAACCCCGCAGTAAAAGACTCGGATGCTCCTCCCTCGCCAAGGCCAACTGAACCAGTGCCTGTGGCATCCCCTGCTCGAGCTGATATTCCCTCGCAAAGATCTGTTTCTGAGGAAGGTGAAATTCCTCGCTCCGCGCCCCAAGCTTCTCCGGCTCATGAAGCTCTAAAAGTCTCGGCTCCACCTATTATCGAGCAACAACAGATTCCAGTGGAACAATCTCAACCACCTCCAGTGCATGATTCGGCCTCAGTGCCTCAAGTGGATGAACCTGCCCTGCTGCCCACTACCTCTACAGTACCCTCTGTTATGCCACATGCTCCCTCTCCACTCAAGTTAAGTATCGACACAGTGCCACGAATCTCAGCTACTGGTCCTTCCGAACGGAAATCTGTCTCTGCTCGCCGTACTGACTCAGTTGTATATGGCGATGAATTTCTCTCTCCCGAAGAAGAACTCAAATACCCATACCCTCATGAAGAACTGCCTTTGTTCTCATCAGGAGCAGGCATGAAAGGTCCTCTTTTCAATCGGAATGTGCACCCCAAATTCTTTCAAGCAAGTCCGTATGATGGGCCGCGCACTTCGGAATCGCCTCGCTTCTGGACTAAGGAGCATGCCATATATTACTCTCGGGTCCTCTATGAGAGCAGAAAAATATTTCCTCACGAATATCTGAACATTCCTGCCATGCGCAATATTGGCTATTTCAATCAATTGCTTCAGGATCTGGAAGACTTCTGCCTCACCAAGGTATTTGAATTCGAGCATCATTGGAACAGAGAGATTATTCTTCAGTTTTATGCTACACTGTATATCTCTGGCGATTAATCTGACAACTCAAAATGGATTATGGAGTGGATGGCCAAAGGAAAACGCATCAAATGCACTTCAACAGATTTTGTCTCGCACTTCCATTTCCCTCGCTTTGAGCATGGTGACACTGAAATTCGGGTTCACAACATTGATGTCATATCAGATGAAACTTTTCGGTGCATAATGGATCAAGAAAAGATTCGTGACTACACTGGTCCTCCTCGTCTTGAGCACTTAACCTTCGAGAATCAAACGCTATTTCATATGCTCTCCTACACCATTTTCCCTCTGGCGGGTATGAATCCAGACAAATCCATCTCAGATGTTCTTCGAAATGCTATATATGCAATCTCTGAGCGATACATCTTCGACGTGGAAGATATGTTCCTGTGTATTCTGAAGGATTCTGCCCAATATCCCTTCTGCATCAAAGTGTTCGCGCCCTGGATCCAGAAAGTTATTGATCATGCAATGCGCACAGTGTATCTTGCGAAGGAAAACCACAAAAGTTTCATTCCTCCTGTTCGCGATACCTTGCAAGTCATGGAAGATATCACTTCGGGCAAATCGCCCGCATCAAGCCCCCAAGACTATCACAAGCAATTCGACGGGCCACATCTTCCTCAGCGCGACCGAAAGATTTTGCCTCAACCTCCATCGCAACTCGAAGTTAGTTTGCGTACGCAACAACTGCTGCTGCAGCATATCACTGAGGATTGACGCGAAAAAAAACATCTCGCCTCCGAACTAAATGCTCTTAACAATCGCACCAGAATTATGCATCTCATAGTTGATGAAAACAAGAAGAGACTCTGGAAATTTCTTCGCAAGTTCTTCACTGAGAAACAACTCCTGAATGTCAATCTCCAAGAGCTCTATGATTACATTGACAAAGGCTTCACTGTTGAAGATTTTCAAGATCGGAGTACTCCTCCTCTACCTGTTCGTGAGCCAACCACTGATCTTCTTCATCTCAAGCTTCGCAAATTGCTTGATGAGTCTGAAGCCACCTCACCGACCGAGAAACCTACCGAAGGCAATGTGCTATCCCGTGTTCCCCCTGTGGCTCCTCCTCATGTACCCTCGTCTGCTCAGCCCCAAGTTTTTATTCCTGAAGGAAAATCTAATGCTGCTGAAGACGAAGACAATCCTGTCACTTCCGAAGACGAAGTCACCTCGGACAGTTCTTCTGGAGACGCCACTGATTGAACCGAGTTCTGCGCTTTTGCACTCATGTTATTCGTCACCTCTTTGACACTCGTTGACAAAAAGAGGGAGAATTACATCGAGTCTTGATAGATTTGCCTTCTGTGTTTTGTTGGTTTTGGTTTCGTGCGAGTTTGCAACTTCTGGTTTAAGCTTATCTGTACTAAGTTGTAAAACTCGATAACTTCTGTGCTGTAATGTTAATAACCCCTCCTGCTGCACTATTGCTCTCGAAGCATTTGTTTTGCAGGTGGAATTATTATCAGAAGTTATGAATGATTGCACTACGATCTCGATGGATTATATCTCATCAGTGCGAATCAATGTCTCGAATGATTGAAATTTCCTTAGTATACTTCAATACTTGTAGGAGAATTTATCTCATATCTTTCTTCCCTGCATACATTTAGGGGGAGTCTATTTCATCATCGAGCAAAGTAACACTTACTCACTCTTGTTGAAATTGCTTTACACTTATCTATCTTCACTTCGATGATTATCTGTTTTGTCAACAATCATCCAAAAAGGGGGAGATTGTTGGTGCAATAATTTGCCTCCTTATGTTTTGGAGATTGCTGACATAAACAGTAAGGGACTGATGTGTTTGCTAGTGCACACAGAGTAACGGGTCCCTGGAGTCAAGAGGAGTTTGGTTCAAACTCCGAAGATAATCCCCTGTGTGGCAGTGAAGGTTATCACCGAAGATTATGACGACAAGAGTGACCCCTCGAAAATTACTGATGCAAAGCAATTCGTTCGGTGCTCGTCCGAAGGAAGTGACTGCAGCCGAGAAGAATGAAGACGAAGTGGAGACGTAGCATTTATTTCGTTGTTTCTCTTCTCCTTATTGAGTCATAGGACCACCGTACTACTAAGAGGGGTGTAGCGTTCGAAGCTTTGATTCTCTGATGCTAAACCCAAATCCTATGAAAGTTGCGAGAGAAATCTCTTTGTGTTCCGAGCAAATACTTGCCAGCAAGAGACTGTGATCTTCTTCACTGCGAGAGATTTGTCTCTGACCAAGGAGTTAGCATTACTTGTTCCTCAAGTAATGTTACCGTTGCTCTTAAAATCCGACCGTTGTGAATGTGTCGTTTGGCCATTGGCTGGACCGCGTGTCCAAAATGGTCATTTCCCATCAGGGAAGGCTGCGGCTATAAATAGCCACCCTGCACCGGCGTTGTCCGGTGGCTGCTCCGTGTGATTGAGAGAAGATTATTGAGCAACCCCCTCTCCGAGTGATTTGAGTTTAAAATCCATCGAGAGAAAACCCCGGAGCCGAAAAATTAGATAGTGGTTCAGCATCACTTGAATCTAAGTCCAGTACGCTCCGCCTATTACTCTTGAGAGCTGCGAACTCTCTAGACGGTTAGGTGTCAATTTCTTCAGAGACCAAGAGTAATTGTGGTTCTCGAAGAAGAAGTCTGTAAAGGTTTGGAGATCGCCTCAAGCATCTACCACGAGTGATCGGCATTGGTTGATGAACCAATTGTCGAGGAGAATAGGGCGAAGAGAGTTTATCTTCTGTGTTAAATCACAACCCCTCCAACCAGACGTAGTCCTTTTGCAGAAGGGCGAACTGGTCTACCAAATTCCTTGTCGCCATCGAGCATCACTGGTTACCTCTGCTACTCTCCTTTATATTCGAACTGTGTTGTATGACATATTTCAATCATGTGATTTGTCTCGATGAATGCTCTTAGTTTCCATTCGATAGTTTGTATTCGCTCGCTGTACACTGTTTGCATTCGCTCCGCTGCTGGGTTCCGAGAGTTTATTTCCGAAGAAAATTTAAAACTCCCATTCACCCCCCCTCTGGTAGACATACTTCGTTCCTACAATTTGTATTCTTGCCATTATGGATAAAAAGATGGGGTTTAATCATATTTCCTGAGTTTACTTTGTCTACATCATGTCATCTTGCTTAAGGCGTTACTCTGTTTCATACTTAATACCCTAGATGCATGCTGGATAGCGGTTGATGGGTGGAGTAATAGTAGTAGATGCAGGCAACAGTCGGTCTACTTGTCTCGAATGTGATGCCTATATACATGATCATTGCCATGAATCCATCATAATTATTTGCTTTTCTATCAATTGCCCAACAGCAACTTGTTTACCCACCGTATGCTATGTGTTCGAGAGAGAAGCCTCTAGTGAAAACTATGGCCCCCGAGTCTACTTTTATCATATATTTAAAACCAAAAATACCTTGCTGCAATTTATTTACTTCTATTTTATTTAGTATTTTAGTTTATCTATCTATCAATATCAGAATTAATCCTTGCAAATAACCGCTAAGAGGATTGACAACCCTCTTATTTGCGTTGGGTGCAAGTGTTTGCTTTTGTGTGTGCAGGTGCTGCTAAAGAGGTTTTGCATGGTTCTCCTACTGGATTAATAACCTTGGTTCTTAACTGTGGGAAATACTTATCTCTACTATACTGCATCATCCTCTCCTCTTCAGGGAAATACCAACGCAGTCTACAAGTAGCACCCGGCTGGCAGGAATGACGACTTCTGCGATGAGGGACTATGCCCTCTGCTTGCAGCAAGACGGCTGCTGCGGTGAGGGATGCAGCAACGCAGGCGGCGCCGCCCCTCTGGATTGGAGCAACGCAACTATTTGCGCTAGGTATGATGCATCAGCAGACATCACTGGTCGACACATAGCCCTCCCGGCTGGCAGCATTGTGGTTTGCAGCGACGTGCCTAGCATCACGCGCGTAGCCTGCATCTAGTACTGTAGAGAGAGAGAGAGAGAGAGAGAGAGATAGAGAGAGAGAGAGATGGAGAAGAGAGGGGGACGTGAAAAGACAAGGCAAATGTTGAATATTCGCAGGGGTGGGAAGCAGTGTACCAGGCCCACGAAGCACGTGTCATGCTCTCAACGCTGCTTAACGCTACGGTATGATCAGTCGGGTGATATGGAACGTATTACATACATATGGCTGAACTATACAGAGAAAATACATCATACCACCCAGGGGTAGTTACCCCACATGTCTCATATACTATCATGTGGTAGTATATATATACTACTTTATCATTGTAAGTATGTTCATATACTATATATAAGATACTTCAAATGAGTTACATGAAAAAAATGCAAGTTGGCTCATGGTTTTTAGTATATTTGTGAAATAAATACATATTTGTACGTACAAAGTAGCATACTCAAAATTAGATACATACTACCACAAAAGTAGTATATATAATACCTAAACATTCTTATATACTACATGCTACGCGTACGTACTCCCCAATTTGATAGATACTACATACAACATACAAACCTCAAGTGGTGGTAACTATCACCGGGTGGTAGGAAACATTTGTCTAGTCGGGTGATATGAACCGTCAAAAAAATACAGATGGTTGAACCATATAATCCTCTAATACACTATGCTCCTTAATTTTAGAAGCCTCACAGTCAATTGAGGATGGAAATTTCTGATTGTGGCCTTCGATTTTGACCTGGTCGTCTCGCTGGGTTGCTCGAGGGAGTCGGTGCTAAGTGGGTCCCATTCGTAAGCTGCAGGGGTTCGTTCTTTCTGGATCATGTGTACACGATGGAGTCCCAAAAACCTATCGCATTGCCCTCACCCTCACAAGCAGAAAAGGAGGCAATGGCGGCTAGGATTTCGCATCGGCGGCAGCGCGTGTGAACCGCGGGCGGTACCGGCATGAACGGAAGGATAGCGAGCGACGGAGGCTCGTGGATGGAGGGTGACGGCGCACGCTGGCACCAATGGCCAGGGTCGGCTGCTTTTTTCGAGGAGACGACGATGACTCTGTTTAGGCGAGGAGATACACGAGGATTTTGATTTTCCTAGGTTCGTATATTTGCTCCATTTCCTCTCTGGTTTTCATTCCCCATATGTGATTCCTCTGTCTATATCTCCCTGATTGATTTTCTTTGATCTGCAGCGCAAGGGAGGAGATTAGGATCAGCAAGCTGGCGACCAGGACAAGTATTAGTTAGTTTCAGAAGTAGTACAATCGCCCATCTTCGGAACCGAATCCCCGATGTAGTTTGCTCCTCCCCCTCCCTCTTTTTTTTTCTCATGCGTGTATTGCCTTTGCGTGTTCTGTATGTGCTGCTTGTGCATTGCCGAGCTCGCCAATGCTTCTGCAGCTGCTATGTTATTGGACGTTGCTTCTGCTGATATGCAGTGTACTGAATAATTGCAGTGTCCAATTTCTGGCAAAATAATGTAAAAATGCTCAGTGAACTGTCCAATTTCTATCAAAATTATGTGAAGTTTCTCACTAAAAATTGTGTCCAGATGATCGAATTAGGCTTTCAAAGCACCAACCATGTATCATATGTTTGTTCTGGTAGATAGTTTGTTTATGCTGATATTGTTATGTGCCAGCTAAACAACTGATTTGTTGTTTTTAGGAGATGGAATGGTTGCCTAAATTGTTAATATTTCAGTATATGGCTTAATTACTCTCTCAGATCTGTTGTGAAAGTCTAGTAATCACTAAATGGTAAAATGACCCCATATATGTGTAAGGTCTAAGGTGTTTAAGATGCTTTATTGCAGGTTAAGATCCCTTTTGCTGTCAGTAGTCCCTATGAGCAGCATGTTATAACAATAGCATTTATTTGATATTTAGCATTGCATTGGATATGCTTGTGCTAACTTTATGAAATATTGTGGCTTCATTTGTTGCGATTCTGGATTTCTCACACTCCTAACTACCTGGATCATTGCAATAGTGAATTGGCTTACGTACTACAAATTTTGGTGTAGGCGATAGTGATAAACCAAAGAGTAGTTCATTTTAGTTTTAAAAAATGTGAAGAGATTGTGAGTGTGCAAAAAAGGTATACAGTGTGAAAAACATACGTGAGTAATCAGTGAATCTGGAACTATTTCCCTTTTTGTATATGTGCAAAATGAATTTGGATATTGTGTTTATACTATTGAAGAGGAAAACATATTGAGTTCTAATAGGTTGTAGGTTGTTTTCACAAGAAAAATCATTCTACAAGAGACCAAATCACCGGTAGATACTAACTTGTTGTCGTGGGTCAATATTATGCCACTTGGCAGGTAAAGTTTTGGTTCTTCAATTATTGCGGTGCTAATGGATGTACTATAGCACTGCAATCTAATAGTCACTACAACCTAAAGGTTATGGATTTCTTCCAAAGGTATAAAGCACTATCTCAGTAATTAATAATAATTGTGTTCAATAACTCCTCCCATCAAGTTTAGGACTTGAGTGGTGTTCATCTGCAATACCTATTTTCTTGTTCTTCGGTGAGCATGACTATTTTTTTCTCAATGTGAATGTCCTATGCCCTCCAAAGTGCCAATTTTAAGGCAATGATTTTTCTTATTATATTGAAAGTGGCATTGACATTTTTGCTTGAAATTTTAGGTGCATTGACATTTCTGCTAAATGTTAAACTTTTGGTGCATTGACTCAAAAAAATGATGAGTGTTTGCGTTTCAGCTTATTCTAATTTTGCATTGACATTTCTGCTAAATGTTGTACTTTGTGCTAGACGTACGACAAACATTCATGATAAGTGCTGGCCGTTAGGTCAACTTATATAACTTACTATCTTTTACTTAGTCCCTACATGTACCTTATATCAGTGTTACAGTTAAGAGTCACATATATTGATTCATATAACAACAATACAACCATGCGTGAATTAATAATTTATTCCTTTTTTCAATTATATCAGATGATGTTGCTCATAGATTGGTTCTTGAGCCGATTTAGCTTTCCAATGAGTGGTTCAACATGATTCAGTTTGGTGTTTAAGCCTATAAATGAGATTCCTGCATTTGCATTTCTGTAGTTGTTACAAAGATTTCATATTGGGCAAAACTATGCCACGAAGTCAAGCTGCTTCTCAGATAATGGAACTACACAATTGTATTTTTCTTGGTCTCCTCTTTTTTGTATGATTTTGCAGCCTTGCATTTTGTAGCACTCTCATCAATGATAGAACTCAGCTCCTGATTCTATTTTGATATTATGTTAGGTCAAAGAATGGATGATATATATTTTATTCAGCGTCATGGAAATTTATCCTCCTGTCGTAGGTTTCTCAGTCTTACCGCAAGTATAGATGAAGTCAATTGCGAAGTCAGTTGCAAAGGTTAATGGGTTGTAGAATTTCATGTGCCACACTAATCCTTTGGAGATTGTTGGTTCACTTATGAACAAATGTTCAACTCTATAACAAAACAAGCCTTGTTGATAAAGTGTATTTTGTAGAATGTTGCAGATTCTTCTTGGATCATATGTACCGTTAATCAACCGAAGAGTTCCGAGACATGAGCGCAACTTCGCATGCTACACCAGTAGTTTTAGTCAAAATGGTATGCTAGAGTTGCAGTTGCTGAGATAAGTCGCTTGATGCTAGAGTAAATATGACGAATGTCAGAACCTCTCTTCACACCAATCTTATGAAATGTGTTCAAGTTGATCTACCCATAGGGCATAAGAGAAGACAACAATTATACTTTTCTTTTATAGCTGAGTATATGAAGATGGATCGATGCTTTTATCCTAGGAATGTGTTGTAATTTTTATTCAACATAATTAAGATCTTTAAGAGAGAAAATTATATTTCTTATGTGATTACCATGTTTTAGATTTTGTGCAGCGAAGCTCATGCAAAAATGCGCTAGAATGAAAAAACGGCGCAGCAAAGCGCGCATATATCCTTCTAGTTTTATAACATAGCACCAGTCAGTATCAAAGTAACTTCGGTGACACAGAGTCTTAGCACAAACAAAAAATATCATATATAGATTTTCACTATGATTATACCAACACAGTGGAAAATCCTGTTACATTGGACATAGGCGTTAACTTGGATCAACCTCTTGGGTAACCAGCTAGACTAATAATGGCACAATTCAAATTTAAATTTTGCATAGATAACATCAGCCATGTTCCTGTAATCTATGTCATCAATGGCACTTGTAGGCAATGTTCCTTGTAGTCAACTGATGCTTTAGAGCCGTGTACGTGTAGAGTTGTCAAGGTTGGATAAGTGTAAACTTCCAAATCTTTACTTGGTAAATCAAGCAGGAGAACCGCCATATGAATATACAGAAAGATGATCCAACACTGAGCAATTTTCACTTTGAGTAATTTCAGGTATATAAATAAAGCCCTGAAATGGACTGGCTCAAAGGTTCACGCGTTGATAAGAACAGAAAAACACAAAGCCACCAATGCTTTCTTGTACTTTCTACAACGAGTATTGTTCAGGTTTAAGCCTCATTTGGCAGAAACTCATGTCAAATGACCAATTTACACGTACGACCCAACTCTCTCTTAATATTGTTATATGGATCCATCATGTCAATCAAGCAATGACAACCACCAAATCCATATATAAACATGATAGGCAATAAACTGTCCACGAGATCTACACAAATAACAACAGTTGTCCATAAAGATGCAATCATGCTTGGATGTTGAATTGCAATGGCCCACAGTAATTAGTTACAAAAGTTGCTTAAAGCTATAATTAGGAAGAATAGGCAAGTGAAACCACTGTCATGATCTCACCATCATTATTCATCAGGCAGACTTCCATCTAGTTCAGTCTAGACCAGTTGAAGTAGCAACCAAACAACAGTATAGCTGGTTGTCAAGTTCATTCAAGTACCCACCAGTTATAGCTAAGGTTATCAGTTCCTCCCTAGTTCTATTTCTATATCAAAGATATCAAAACCTTTTGATAACCAGGACAACATGCAATAATCTTTCTACAGATAACCAAGTACCAAGACTTAAGGTGAAAGCCATAAAGTAAAAAAATATAAGTTGAATTATTTGAACTCAACAAAGAAAAACTTAACCAATATTAGCACAAAAACAACACCCAAACTATATAATAATAATAATAATAATAATAATAATAATAATAATAATAAATCTCTTTTCAGAAAGCCCTAGGTGATATTTTTGCTCCAGGTGTCCTGATCATGTTCAAATCCTCCATCTGTCATCGAGTCAGTTATCTCGAAATGCATGCTTTGGGATAAATGAAAAGAAGTTAGAGTGAATATCATGATTTTAATTTTGATTATGTTATGTGCTGGCTATTGTAAAGTCACTGGACTCTGGCAGCTGAGTCGAGCCATATTTGCCAGACTCAGGTAGCTGACTTGGCCATGGTACTACCCGCAAGTCATACTGGTGTCGGCTACATAGGACTAGTCAATGTCCTATATCTGGTAAGTCTCTACTCCGTAGGCCCATCGGGACTAACATTTTCTTCTTTGACACAAAAAGTTGTAGCCAGGTAGGGCTCCTATTCAAAGCATCCATCTACCATCGAACCTACTATCTTAAAACGTATGCTTTGGGATGAACAGGAAGAAACCAGAGTTGAGACCATGATTTTTATTTTGATTATGTTATATGGGGGCAAAAAGAAACTTTAGTTGAGATGATTTCTATTTTGATTATGTTATGTCCAGGCTGCTGTGAAGTCACTGGAGTCTGGAAGTTGACTCGGGTAGCCTACTCAGGCGTGATGCTACACTCAAGTCATACTGGATTCAGCTACACAAGACTAGACAACGCCATATATCCAGTTAGTTCTACTCTAAAGGCCAGGCCGACAGATTCAAGCAACCAAAAGTCACCCTGAACCTCTCAACCCACTGAGCAAACCGAACGACACCAATGTGGAAGATGGAGACCACGGTGGCGGATAGAGCTCTCACTCCACGAGAAAACTACATCGACAACTAGCTCAGAGAACACCGCCGCCCCCTCTCACACAAGAGACCACCGCTGCTTTATGACCAAGGAAGAAGACGGCATGAGGAGAGAGGAAGGAGGTGGTATGTACAGACGACATGGGAATATGCCCTCTAACGGCCGGATCCACTTGTACCCCAGCACAGACGCCCTGGACACGCGTCCAAAGCCGATACAACCCCGTGAATCCGGAAGCCTTCAACTCAATTCAGATTCCAGTCCACAACACAGATCTCGTTTTAGTCCACAACAACCTTCCTTCCTATTTAATCTTCTCATCCTCCTCTTCCCTCTTCACACCGCAGAGCGTAGACCTAGCTTTTGCCACCATAGCAATGTCTCGCCCGGAGAAGATCATTCGCAACATTATCAAACACCTTGAAACAAACCACGCCGACAACCTCATACAGTAACTGGAGAAACATTGTTGTTTATACTAAACTTTAATACTTTTTTCAATTAAGTGTAGCATATTATATTATGAATTAATACAATTTTCTATTACTCAGCCACATAACAATGTTTCCAAATAAAATTTATAATATTCATTGTTATACAATTGTAATATATCTCATTGAAAATTTTGATTCTACAAAATTTAAATTGTTTGATTTACAAAAAATTCTCTCTATCTTGTTACAAAAATCCTTCGAATTAATTTTCTAATATTGCATAAACTATATAAGGTATACACATATATTTTCATATCTATGTGTGTGTTCATATATCTTTTAATATTATTGAATAACATGGTAGACATTTCTAAATCATACACACTAACAAATATTTTAATAGTGGTTTCTAGTGTATATTTGGAAACCATATTCATAGAAACTTCTAGGGCATAGCAAATGTGATTTGCAAGTTAGGTTCAATAATAGAATCATCAAAGAACCAAAATGTTGTTGATTGTACTTTTGCATATGATTCGATTATCTGACATGCTTTTCCATATTCACTTGGTATGATTTGGTGCAAATGAGACCTCCTACCCGTTTCTCAAATGAAAAAAACTATGCATTGGTTTAAACATTGAAACCTAGTTATCATAAATTTCATTATGATAGTAAGACATCCATCATAAAGGAAGACTAGCATATTTAAACTCAACTGCACAAGTCGGATTGGTTTGCCTCCGCATGGTATAAACAATTAACATGTGGTGTGTATTTGCACTCCTTGAAATTAAGGCTCTACTTTATGGATTTAATAATCTTTTGGATGTAATGTATAATTTTATAGTGTTTACTAGTATAATTTGTAGTCGACGCCTCCCCTCTCTTGAGGCCCGGGGCGGTCGTCTCTTTTGCCCAGCCTATGGACCAGACCTGAACTTAATGCTCGCATTTGATCTGTGTGCAATTTTTGATCATCAATCAAAGCCGTGTGCGTCAGATCCTCTCCGCTCAGACAAGGCTAAAATCGGTTCCAAAAGACAAAACTAATATGCGTGGAACTATGCATGACTGAAAGCTGTGTAGGGTAAATCAATCATAGTAAGCAGGGACATGCATCTAGGTATTTTTCGTGCCCAGTTCGTTAGGGACACGTTATAAGGTTATATTTTTATTGGTCTATTGAACTTGGCAAATTTTCCCTCACTTTTTTTTTGAAATTTGATGAATGTTTGTTGGATTTTGAATGACGATTAGTTCTACTCAGTGTCCACATGGTTTCATGGATTTTGGGATTTAAAGCTACATCCAAATCTCTCACGCACTACCATTAACAAGCTGGATAATTAATCTGCGACGGTTGCTTGACAATGTGCAGACCCCTTCCATGGCTATCGATGATCTATGCTTTGATGTGTTCTCGGGCAAGGCGGCCACTTCTCGTAATTTCTACAGCATGCTTAATTTCAGCGAATCGTTTGGAAGCCGGCAACAATTATTTGGGCTACGATCATTCCTAAGAAATGGCGGATTTCCTTTGGCTTGGATGCAAAGGCCAATTGAATGTTAGGCTATTCATGATGAGGAAGCAATGCAAGAACATTGATCCCTATTTTTTTTTATCTCTGTCCAGCGGCAAAAACTGTGTATCACTTGATCATGATATGTGCACCGGCTCACTATATTTGGAGCAAGCTGGGAGTCCCACAACAAGTAACAAACTCTCATTCGATAATGTTGTTTATCAGCGAACTACATGCCATTGACCGACATTGGTATGTGCTCTTCGCTGCATGTGCAGTATAACTTTGGAAAGTACGCAATGCCAGGGTGTTCGAAAGTGTTGCTATACCGCATGCTACTTCCTGTTATGCTATTGCCAAGATGGCTCAGCTATGGTGTTCTATGACAAATGATTAGGCTATGAAATACTTCCTCCACGCCTAATCAGGGAATCTACAATCAGTCGCATAATCCAAACCCTATGGTTCTTTCTTTTTTATTCTTGTTCATGTTTCACTCTTGATGTGCTGCCTATCCGCCGTCGCAAGTCTATGTTCTTACCCAATCCCATCTGGAGGCCTTTTCCGGTACTCTGCCGGAGGGGGAATTGATCACGGAGGGCTTCTACATCAACCTTGCTGCCCTTCTGATGATGTGTGAGTAGTTCACCACAGACCTACGGGTCCATAGCTAGTAGCTAGATGGCTTCTTCTCTCTTTCTCTTTGATCTTCAATACAATGTTCTCCATGATCTCCATGGAGTTCTATTCGATGTAATCTTCTTTTGTGGTGTGTTTGTCGGGATCCGATGAATTGTGTGTTTATGATCAGATTATTCATTGAAAGAAATTGAGTCTTTTCTAAACTTTTATTATGCACGATTATTATAGCTTTGTATTTCCTCCGATCTATCAATTTGGTTTGGCCAACTAGATTGATTTATCTTCAATGGGAGAGGTGCTTTGTAATGGGTTCAATCCTGCGGTGTCCTCACCTCGTGACAGAAGGGGTAGCGAGGCACATATTTGTATTATTGCCATTAAGTGTAAAATGATGGGGTTTAATCATATTGCTTGGTTTTATTCTGTCTACATCATGTCATCATACTTCATTCATTATTCTGTTTGTTATGAACTTAATACGTAGAGAGGCAAGCATGATGGAAATATGCCCTACAGGCAATCATAAAGTTGTTATTATTTTATATTTCCTTGTTCATGATAAAGGTTTATTATTCATGCTAGAATTGTATTGACCGGAAACTTACATACATGTGTGAATACATAAACAAATACCGTGTCCCTAGTGAGACTCTACTAGACTAGCTCGTTGATCAAAGATGGTTAATATTTCCTAACCATAGACATGAGTTGTCATTTGATAACGGGATCACATCATTAGGAGAATGATGTGATGGACAAGACCCATCCGTTAGCTTAGCATATGATCGTTCTGTTTATTGCTACTGCTTTCTTGAATGTCAAATACATGTTCCTCAGACCATGAGATCATGCAACTCCCGGATACCGGAGGAATACCTTGTGTGCTATCAAACATCACAACGTAACTGGGTGATCATAAAGATGCTCTACAGGTATCTCCGAAGGTGTCCGTTGAGTTGGCATGGATCGAGACTGGGATTAGTCACTCCGTGTTTCGGAGAGGTATCTCTGGGCCCTCTTGGTAATGCACATCATAAGAAGCTTGCAAGCAAAGTGACTAAGGAGTTAGTTACGGGATGATGTATTACGAAACGAGTAAAGAGACTTGCCGGTAACGAGATTGAAC
This sequence comes from Elymus sibiricus, assembly GCA_039707655.1. Lineage (NCBI taxonomy): Eukaryota > Viridiplantae > Streptophyta > Magnoliopsida > Poales > Poaceae > Elymus > Elymus sibiricus. The sequence continues at coordinate 109,068,673 of CM077668.1, read as the reverse complement.
TAGGTATGGAGATACCGACGATCGAATCTCGGGCAAGTAACATACCGATGGACAAAGGGAATTACGTATGTTGTCATTGCGGTTCAACCGATAAGATCTTCATGGAATATGTAGGAACCAATATGAGCATCCAGGTTCCACTATTGGTTATTGACCAGAGAGGCGTCTCAGTCATGTCTACATCATTCCCGAACCCGTAGGGTCCGCACGCTTAACGTTCGTTGATGATATAGTGTTATATGAGTTATGTGAATTGGTAACCGAATGTTGTTCGGAGTCCCGGATGAGATCCCGGACGTCACGAGGAGTCTTGAAATGGTCGAGAGGTAAAGATTTATATATGGGAAGTCATAGTTTGGGTTCCGGAAAAAGGTGCAGTTTTTTCGGTATTGTACCGGGAAGCTTCCAGAAGGTTCCGGAGGATTCCGGAGGAGTCCGGAAGTCCACAAGTGGGTCCACCACGTCCCAAGGGCTGGCATGGGCTAAGGGGAGGCGCCCTGGCCTTATTGGGCCAGGCGCACCAAGTCCTCAAAAGCCCACGCAGCTAGGGAAGGAAAAAAAGGGAGAGTCCTAGTAGGAATAGGATTGGACTTTGGAGTCCAAGTCCACGTGTGTACTATTCACGGTTACTGTTCACGTGGCACTATTCCTTCTACTCCAAGCCCCTACACATATATAAATAGAGGAGAGGGGGCGCCCCAAAGGACACAACATTGTCTTAGCCGTGTGCGGCGCCCCCCTCCACAGTTCCGTCCCTCGGTCATATTTTCGCAGTGCTTGGGCGAAGCCCTGCGGAGATAGCATCACCATCACCGTCACCACGCCGTCGTGCTACCGGAACTCATCCACTACCTCGCCGTCTTGCTGGAGCAAGAAGTCGAGGACGTCACCGAGCTGAACGTGTGCTGAACGCGGAGGTGCCGTACGTTCGGTGCTCGGTCGGTTGGATCGTGAAGTTGTTCGACGACATCAACCGCGTTGTTCTAACGCTTCCGCTTACGGTCTACGAGGGTACGTAGACATACTCCCCCTCTCGTAGCTATGCATCTCCATGGATAGATCTTGCATGTGCGTAGAATTTTTTTTTGTTTTCCATGCAACGTTCCCCAACAGTGGCATCATGAGCCAGGTCTATGCGTAGATGATATGCACGAGTAGAACACAAAGAGTTGTGGGCGGTGATCATCATACTGCTTACCACCAACGTCTTATTTTGATTCGGTGGTATTGTAAGATGAAGCGGCCCGGACCAACCTTACATGTCCACGTACATTAGTCCGGTTCCACCGACAGACATGCAACTTGTTTTGCATAAAGGTGGCTAGCGGGTGTCTGTTTCTCCTACTTTAGTTGAATCGAATTTGACTGCGGCCGGTCCTTGTTGAAGGTTAAAACAGCAAACTTGATAAATCACCGTTGTGGTTTTGTGCCGTAGGTAAGAACGGTTCTTGCTAGAAGCCCGTAGCAGCCACGTAAAACTTGCAACAACAAAGTAGAGGACGTCTAACTTGTTTTTGCAGGGTATGCTGTGATGTGATATGGTCAAGACATGATATGATATACGTTATTGTCTGAGATGATCATGTTTTGTAATTTATTGGCAACCGGCAGGAGTCTTATGGTTGTCTCTTTATTGTATGAAATGCAAGCGCCATGTAATTGCTTTACTTTATCGCTATGCGTTAGCAATAGTTGTAGAAGCAATAGTTGGCGAGACGACCACGACGCAACGATGGAGATCAAGGTGTCGAGCCGGTGACGATGGAGATCATGACGATGCTTTGGAGATGGAGATCAAAAGCACAAGATGATGGCCATATCATGTCACATATTTTGATTGCATGTGATGTTTATCCTTTATGCATCTTATTTTGCTTAGAACGGCGGTAGCATTATAAGATGATCCCTTCACTAAATTTCAAGATAAAAGTGTTCTCTCCAAGTATGCACCGTTGCTAAAGTTCGTCATTTCGAAGCACCTCGTGATGATCGGGTGTAATAGATTCTACGTTCACATACAACGGGTGTAAGCCAGTTTTACACAAGCAGAATACTTGGGTTAAACTTGACGAGCCTAGCATGTACAGACATGGTCTCGGAACACTGGAGACCGAAAGGTCAAACATGAGTCATATAGTAGATATGATCAACATGGAGATGTTCACCATTGATGACTATCCCATCTCACGTGATGATCGGACATGGGCTAGTTGATTTGGATCATGTATCACTTAGTTAACTTAAGGGATGTTAATTTAAGTGGGAGTTCATTAGTAATTTGATTAATTGAACTTAATTTATCATGAACTTAGTCTTGATAGTTTCTTTGCATATCTATGTTGTAGATAAATGGCCCGTGCTACTGTTCCGTTGAATTTTAAAGCGTTCCTAGAGAAAGCTAAGTTGAAAGATGATGGTAGCAACTACACAGACTGGGTCCATAACTTGAGGATTATCCTCATTGTTGCACAGAAGAATTATGTCCTTGATGCACCGCTAGGTGATGGACCTGCTGCTGGAGCTGTTGCAGACGTTATGAACGCCTGGCAGGCTCGATCTGATGACTATTCGATAGTTCAGTGTGCCATGCTCTACAGCTTAGAACCGGGACTGCAAAAGCGTTTTGAACGCCACGGAGCATATGAGATGTTCCAAGAGCTGAAATTGATATTTCAAGCTAATGCCCGGGTTGAGAGATATGAAGTCTCCAACAAGTTCTTTAGCTGTAAGATGGAGGAGAACAGTTCTGTCAGTGACACATACTCAGAATGTCTGGGTACCACAACCACTTGACTCAGCTGGGAATTGATCTTCCGGTTGAGAGTGTTATTGACAGAGTTCTTCAGTCACTGCCACCAAGCTATAAAGGCTTCGTGATGAACTATAATATGCAAGGGATGGAGAAGACAATTCCCAAGCTCTTCGCGATGCTGAAATCAGCGGAGGTAGAAATCAAGAAGGAGCATCAAGTGTTGATGGTTAACAAAACCACTAGTTTCAAGAAAAAGGGCAAGGGAAAGAAGGGGAACTTCAAAAAGAACGGAAAGCAAGCTGCCGCTCCCACGAAGAAACCCAAAGCTGGACCCAGACCTTAAACAGAGTGCTTCTACTGCAAAGGGACTGGTCACTGGAAGCGGAACTGCCCCAAGTATTTGGCGGTTAAGAAGGATGGAAAGTTTGCAAAGGTATATTTGATATACATGTTATTGATGTGTTCCTCACTAATGCTCGCAGTAGCGCCTGGGTATTTGATACTAGTTCAGTTGCTCATATTTGTAACTCGAAACAGGAGCTACGGAATAAGCGAAGATTGGCTAAGGACGAGGTGACGATGCACGTCGGGAATGGTTCCAAGGTTGATGTGATCTGCGTCGGCACGCTACCTCTACATCTACCTTCGGGATTAGTTTTAGACCTCAATAATTGTTATTTGGTGCCAGCGTTGAGCATGAACATTATATCTGGATCTTGTTTATTGCGAGACGGTTATTCATTTAAGTCAGAGAATAATGGTTGTTCTATTTATATGAGTAACATCTTTTATGGTCACGCACCTTTTGTGAATGGTCTATTCTTGTTGAATCTCGATCATAGTGATACACATATTCATAATATTGATGCCAAAAGATGCAAAGTTGATAATGATAGTGCAACATACTTGTGGCACTGCCGTTTAGGTCATATTGGTGTAAAGCACATGAAGAAACTCCATGCAGATGGACTTTAGGAATCTCTTGATTATGAATCATTTGATACTTGCGAACCATGCCTCATGGGCAAGGTGACTAAAACTCCGTTCTCCGGAACAATGGAGCGAGCTACTGATTTGTTGGACATAATACATACCGATGTATGCGGTCCGATGAATGTTGAAGCACGCGGCGGGTATCGTTATTTTCTAACCTTCACAGATGATTTGAGTAGATATGGGTATATCTACTTGATGAAACACAAGTCTGAAACATTTGAAAAGTTCAAAGAATTTCAGAGTGAAGTAGAGAATCATCGTAACAAGAAAATAAAGTTTCTACGATCTGATCGCGGAGGCGAATATTTGAGTTACGAGTTTGGCCTTCATTTAAGAAAATGTGGAATTGTTTCACAACTCATGCCACCTGGAACACCACAGCGTAATGGTGTGTCCGAACGTCGTAACCGTACTTTATTGGATATGGTGTGTTCTATGATGTCTCTTACCAATTTGCCACTATCGTTTTGGGGTTATGCATTACAGAGAGCTGCATTCACGTTAAATAGGGCACCGTCTAAATCCGTTGAGACGACACCATATGAACTATGGTTTGGCAAGAAACCTAAGCTGTCGTTTCTTAAAGTTTGGGGATGTGATGCTTATGTGAAAAAGCTTCAACCTGATAAGCTCGAACCCAAAGCGGAGAAGTGCGTCTTCATAGGATACCCTAAAGAAACAATTGGGTACACCTTCTACCACAGATCCGAAGGCAAGGTCTTTGTTACCAAGAATGGGTCCTTTCTAGAGAAGGAGTTTCTCTCGAAAGAAGTGATTGGGAGGAAAGTAGAACTTGATGAGGTAATTGTACCTTCTCTCGAATTGGAAAGTAGCTCATCAGAGAAAACCGTTCCCGTGATGCCCACACCAATAAGAGAGGAAGATAATGATAAAGATCATGGAACTTCAGATCAAGTTACTACTGAACTTCGTAGGTCGACCAGAGTACGTTCCGCACCAGAGTGGTACGGTAATCCTGTTCTGGAAGTTATGTTGTTAGACAACGGCGAACCTACGAACTATGAAGAAGCTATGATAAGCCCGGATTCCGACAAATGGCTTGAGGCCATGAAATCTGAGATAGGATCCATGTATGAGAACAAAGTGTGGACTTTGGCGGACTTGCCCGATGATCGGCAAGCCATTGAGAATAAATAGATTTTTAAGAGGAAGACGGATGCTGATGGTAATATCACTGTCTACAAAGCTCGACTTGTTGCGAAAGGTTTTCAACAAGTTCAAGGGGTTGACTACGATGAGACTTTCTCACCCGTAGCGATGCTTAAGTCTGTCCGAATCATGTTAGCAATTGCCGCATTTTATGATTATGAAATCTGGCAAATGGATGTCAAAACTGCATTCCTTAATGGTTTTCTCAAAGAAGAGTTGTATATGATGCAACCAGAAGGTTTTGTCAATCCTAAGGGTGCTAACAAAGTGTGCAAGCTCCAGCGATCCATCTATGGACTGGTGCAAGCATCTCGGAGTTGGAATATACGCTTTGATGAGGTGATCAAAGCATATGGTTTTGTACAGACTTACGGTGAAGCCTGTATTTACAAGAAAGTGAGTGGGAGCTCTGTAGCATTTCTAATATTATATGTGGATGACATATTGTTGATTGGAAATGATATAGAATTTCTGGATGGCATAAAGGGATACTTGAATAAGAATTTTTCAATGAAAGACCTCGGTGAAGCTGCTTATATATTGGGCATCAAGATCTATAGGGATAGATCAAGACGCTTGATAGGACTTTCACAAAGCACATACCTTGACAAAGTTTTGAAGAAGTTCAAAATGGATCAGTCAAAGAAAGGGTTCTTGCCTGTCTTGCAAGGTGTGAAGTTGAGTCAGACTCAATGCCCGACCATGGCAGAAGATATAGAGAAAATGAAAGTCATTCCCTATGCCTCAGCCATAGGTTCTATTATGTATGACATGCTGTGTACCAGACCTGATGTGTGCCTTGCCATAAGTTTGGCAGGGAGGTACCAGAGTAACCCAGGAGTGGATCACTGGACAGCGGTCAAGAATATCCTGAAGTACCTGAAAAGGACCAATGACAAGTTTCTCGTTTATGGAGGTGACGAAGAGCTCGTCGTAAAGGGTTACGTCGATGCAAGCTTCGACACTGATCCGGATGACTCTAAGTCACAAACCGGATACGTATTTATATTAAATGGTGGAGCTGTCAGTTGGTGCAGTTCCAAGCAGAGCGTCATGGCGGGATCTACGTGTGAAGCGGAATACATAGCTGCTTCGGAAGCAGCACATGAAGGAGTCTGGATGAAGGAGTTCATATCCGATCTAGGTGTAATACCTAGTGCATCGGGTCCAATGACAATCTTTTGTGACAACACTGGAGCAATTGCCATAGCCAAGGAGCCCAGGTTTCACAAGAAGACCAAACACATCAAGAGACGCTTCAACGCCATTCGTGAATATGTCAAGGATGGAGACATAGAAATTTTCAAAGTACACACGGATCTGAATGTGGCAGACCCGTTGACTAAGCCTCTTCCACGAGCAAAACATGATCAGCACCAAGACTCCATGGGTATTAGATTCATTACTATGTAATCTAGATTATTGACTCTAGTGCAAGTGGGAGACTGATGGAAATATGCCCTAGAGGCAATAATAAAGTTGTTATTATTTTATATTTCCTTGTTCATGATAAAGGTTTATTATTCATGCTAGAATTGTATTGACCGGAAACTTAAATACATGTGTGAATACATAAACAAATACCGTGTCCCTAGTGAGCCTCTACTAGACTAGCTCGTTGATCAAAGATGGTTAAGCTTTCCTAACCATAGACATGAGTTGTCATTTGATAACGGGATCACATCATTAGGAGAATGATGTGATGGACAAGACCCATCCGTTAGCTTAGCATATGATCGTTCTGTTTATTGCTACTGCTTTCTTGAATGTCAAATACATGTTCCTCAGACCATGAGATCATGCAACTCCCGGATACCGGAGGAATACCTTGTGTGCTATCAAACGTCACAACGTAACTGGGTGATCATAAAGATGCTCTATAGGTATCTCCGAAGGTGTCCGTTGAGTTGGCATGGATCGAGACTGGGATTTGTCACTCCGTGTTTCGGAGAGGTATCGCTGGGTCCTCTCGGTAATGCACATCATAAGAAGCTTGCAAGCAAAGTGACTAAGGAGTTAGTTACGGGATGATGTATTATAGAACGAGTAAAGAGACTTGCCGGTAACGAGATTGAACTAGGTATGGAGATATCGATGATCGAATCTCGGGCAAGTAACATACCGATGGACAAAGGGAATTACGTATGTTGTCATTGCGGTTCGACCGATGAGATCTTCATGGCATATGTAGGAACCAATATGAGCATCCAGGTTCCGCTATTGGTTATTGACCGGAGAGGCGTCTCAGTTATGTCTACATCATTCCCGAACCCGTAGGGTCCGCACGCTTAACGTTCGTTGACGATATAGTGTTATATGAGTTATGTGAATTGGTAACCGAATGTTGTTCGGAGTCCCGGATGAGATCCCAGACGTCACGAGGAGTCTCGGAATGGTCGAGAGGTAAATATTTATATATGCGAAGTCATATTTTGGGTTCCGGAAAAAGGTGCAGTTTTTTCGGTATTGTACCGGGAAGCTTCCAGAAGGTTCCGGAGGAGTCCGGAAGTCCACAAGTGGGTCCACCACGTCCCAAGGGCTGGCATGGGCTAAGGGGAGGCGCCCTGGCCTTATTGGGCCAGGCGCACCAAGTCCTCAAAAGCCCACGCAGCTAGGGAAGGAAAAAAAGGGAGAGTCCTAGTAGGAATAGGATTGGACTTTGGAGTCCAAGTCCACGTGTGTACTATTCACGGTTACTGTTCACATGGCACTATTCCTTCTACTCCAAGCCCCTACACATATATAAATAGAGGAGAGGGGGCGCCCCAAAGGACACAACATTGTCTTAGCCGTGTGCGGCGCCCCCCTCCACAGTTCCGTCCCTCGGTCATATTTTCGCAGTGCTTGGGCGAAGCCCTGCGGAGATAGCATCACCATCACCGTCACCATGCCGTCGTGCTGCCGGAACTCATCCACTACCTCACCGTCTTGCTGGATCAAGAAGTCGAGGATGTCACCGAGCTGAACGTGTGCTGAACGCGGAGGTGCCGTACGTTCGGTGCTCGGTCGGTTGGATCGTGAAGTTGTTCGACGACATCAACCGCGTTGTTCTAACGCTTCCGCTTACGGTCTACGAGGGTACGTAGACATACTCCCCCTCTTGTAGCTATGCATCTCCATGGATAGATCTTGCGTGTGCATAGAATTTTTTTTTGTTTTCCATGCAACGTTCCCCAATAAAGCATAGAAGCGCTCTCGAAGTGGAGTAATAGTAATAGATGGAGAATCATTTTGGTCTACTTGTCACAAGACGTGATGCCTATATACATGATCATTGCCATGAATAACATCATAACTATGTGCTTTTCTATCAATTGCCCAACAGTAATTTGTCTACCCACCGTATGCTATGTTTCGAGAGAGAAGCCTCTAGTGAGAACTATGGCCCCGGGTCTACTTTTATCATATTACTAAAACCAAAAATACATTGCTGCAATTTTACTCTTTTTATTTTACTTTGCAATTTATATATCTACCACTATCAGATTTGATCTTTGCAATTAACGAGTTCAAGGGGATTGACAACCCTCTTGCCTGCGTTGGGTGCAAGTATTTGATCTTGTGTGGGCATGTACTGCTTACTAGGAATTTTTGTGGTTCTCCTATTGGTTCGATAACATTGGTTCTCACTGAGGGAAATACTATCCGCTACTATATTGCTTCACCCTTCCTCTTCGGGGAAAATCCCAACGCAACTCACAAGTAGCACCAATAATTTCTGGCGCCGTTATAGGGGAGACATCATCAAATACCTACAGGTTCCTTCACACAAATTATCATCTACTTGTTCTACTTTTTAGTTGTTTTTATTAGTCTCATTAAAAAAATCAAAAACACAAAAATATTTATTTTGCTTGTTTGCTTAAAGTTGCTATCATGTCTGAGTTTATCATCGCTGGAAGTGCTAGTAAGGATCGTAAGACTTATGAAGATGCACCTAAGTTTGATCTTGATAAGGATCCTCTTGATAATGAATCACATAATAATGATCACCATGTAATTTGGGAAACAAAAAATCTCCTCTTTGGTAGTGGGAACATTATTGGAAAAAGTGTTATTCAAGATTTTTTTTACTTGCACTGGATCCTTGCCTTCTAGTGAAGGATCTATTCTTAAAAGAACAAATTGCTATGCTGATGCTATTATCATGCTTCTACAAAAACTCGAGAGGAAATTTTCTCATACTCATCCTACGTTGCAAAGGTTATTTTTTGAGCTCCCCCTCATAGACAATCGTGGAGCTAAGAAATTGCTACTATTGTCCTTATGAATGAATTTGACTACATAATTCAGGAGGCTAGAGAAATCTTTGATTATTATGATATGAGCTATGAATTCCCTTTAATTGATGAGGTCCTATATGATAAGGATTTTATTAAAAAAATTGAATCTAGGGATTGTTATGAATTTGAGGAGAATGCTAGAAAAAAGGTCCCACATATAGCTTTGATCCAACATCTATTTAATAGCACTAATGATCAATATGCTTGGACTATTAAGGGAAATCAACAAGGGTATGATGATGAGAGTTTTACAAATGCTAGAATTATTCTTGATGGTAAGTTTACCAGTGCTTATGAACGGTTACATGATGATCCTATCCCAAATAGGAATGATATAGAAAACATTAAGATTGCCGACGATAGTCTCTTTTATTACTTGAGCTCCCCAAGTAGAAAATGCATTGCCGAGAAAAGGGAACTTTTGAGAAATGATTATGAGAATATTCTTTTTAAGGGGAGGTTAGAAACGAAATATGACAATACTTGAAACAATGCATTACGCCTAGCTAGGGGCGCAAAACAATAGCGCTTGTTGAGAGGCAACCCAATATTACTTTTATTGCAATTTTTATTTTTCTTGAGTCACATGATTATTGCTACTATAATGATTGTGTTTTTATCTTTTAATTAGTGTTTGTGCCAAGTAATTCCTTTGGGATGATTTAAATGATAGTATAATTGATGCTGTTGGAAAACAGAATGTTTTGTGCCCAGTATTTGATTTTACATTTTTTAGTGGAACGTCAGAAAAATCTGAAATTTTTACACAGTATTGGGATACAAATTTTTTACGTTATTATAAGTTTTAAGATTTTGTGGATTTACAGAAGTATGGATAAATATTCTGTCATTACGTACTATTCTGTTTTAGACAGATTCTGTTTTTATTGCATAGTGTGCTTGTTTTAATGATGCTATGGATTATATCGGGGGGTATACATCATAGAGAAGTTAGAATACAGTAGGTATTATGCAAGAATAATTATGAATGAGTTTATAACAGTACCTAAAGTGGATGATTTATTTGTTATAGTAACGGATCTCACAAAGTTTCTGTTGAGTTTTGTGTGCTGAAGTTTTCAAGTTTTGCGTGAGATCACGATGAGTAAAGGAATAAGAAGCGGCAAGACCCTAAGCTTGGGGATGACCAAGGCACCCCAAGGTAACATTCTAGGAAGACCCAAGCATATAAGCTTGGGGATGCCCCGGATGGCATCCCCCATTCGTCCACAATTCATCGGTATGTTACTTAGAGCTATATTTTTATTCATCACATGATATGAGTTTTACTTGGAGCGTCTTGTGCCATAGTTTTGTTTTGATTTTTAGTTTGCCAAAATCATTGTTTGCTGGACACACCTTTTGAGAGAGACACACATTCATCATAATTTGTTAGAATACTCTATGAGCTTCACTTATATCTTTTGAGCTATGCAGTTGCTCTTGTGCTTCACTTTTATTCTTAGAGCACGGCGGTGGTTATATATTTTATAGAAATTATTGCACTCTCATGCTTCACTTAAATCTTTTTGAGAGTCCTAAATAGGAAGTGGTAATATACACGATTTATAAGACTAGTCTGAAAATGATAGGTATAAGAGTGGTATAATAAAAACTTTCATGTAGATCACTAAATATGAGGTGTATGTTTTAATTATATTGATGTCATAATATGAAAGGGTATTGGTTCATAATCATTGGTTAGTAGAAATATTGATATTAAAGCTTGTTATTAACTACTCATTTAAGTGTCCGACATGGCATAGTGGGGTTGTTTGAGCATTTTTATGTATGATTGAAATCCTTGAGTGCTGTCATAATCGAGGGTGCGCGATGGTTAACTCCTACCAACCTCCTCCCTAGGGGCATGCGAGTAGTACTTTGCTTCGAGGGCTAATAAAACTTTCACAATAAGTATATGAGTTCTTTATGACTAATGTGAGTTCATGGAAAATTACGCACTCTCACCTTTTCACAGTTTGCTAGCCTCTTCGGTACTGTGCATTGCCCTTTCTCACCTCGAGAGTCGGTGCAAACTTCGCCGGTGCATCCAAACCCCGTGATATGATACGCTCTATCACACATAAGCCTCCTTATATCTTCCTCAAAACAGCCACCATACCTACCTATCATGGCATTTCCATAGCCATTCCGAGATATATTGCCATGCAACTTCCACCGTTCCGTCTTATGAGATGTGTGTTCATCATCATATTGCTTTGCATGATCATATAGAGCTGACATGATATTTGTGGCAAAGCCACCGTTCATCATTATAGTACATGTTACTCTAGATCATTGCACATTATGGTACACTGCCAGAGGCATTCATATAGAGTCATCTTGTATTAGTTTATCGAGTTGTAAGTAAATAAAAGTGTGATGATCATCATTATTAGAGCATTGTTCCAGTGAGGAAAAGAATGATGGAGACTGGTGAGTCCTCCGAAATGCGGGGATGAGGTCCATGAGATTGTTCTAAAAAAAGATAAAAAAAGAAAAGAAAAATGAGAGAAAAAGAGAGAAGGGGCAATGTTACCATCCTTTTACCACACTTGTGCTTCAGAGTAACACCATGATCTTCATATAGAGAGTCTCATGAGTTATCACTTTCATATACCAGTGGGAATTTTTCATTATAGAACTTGGCTTGTATATTCCAATGGCGGGCTTCCTCAAATGCCCGAGGTCTTCATGAGCAAGCAAGTTGGATGCACACCCACTTAGTTTCCATTGAGCTTTCATACACTTATAGCTCTAGTGCATCCGTTGCATGGCAATCCCTACTCCTCGCATTGATATCGATTGATGGGCCTCTCCATTCCCTATTGATCCGTTGAGTTGATGCGAGCCCTTCTTCCCTTTTTACTTCTCCTATATATCTCTACCACCGCATTCTATTCCACCCATAGTGCTAATGTCCATGTCTCACGCTCATGTATTGAGTGGAGTTGAAAATGCCGAATCACGTTAAAAAGTTTGATCCAATTGCCTGGTTTGACACCGGGGTGCTCATGATTTATATTTACGTGGTAGAGGCGGAGTCATGCCATGCTTACATAATTCAATGAGTAGGGATAACATTCGCTGAGCATCGTATATTTTGAAAAAGTAATGATTATGTTCTTGTATTCATGGATATTATTATGTTGATATCAATTACTTCATCGTTTCTCAATATTTATACTGTAAGAGAGATTACATGATAAACATGCTAGGTAGCATTCAACATCAAAACTTATTTTGTTTTATCATTTACCTACTCGAGGACGACCAGGAATTAAGCTTGGGGATGCTGATACGTCTCTGACGTATCTATAATTTTTTATTGTTTCATGCTATTATATTATCATTCTTAGATACTTTATATGCAATTTTATATCATTTTTGGGGACTAACCTATTAACTCAGTGCCTAGTGCCAGTTGTTGTTTTCTGCTTGTTTTTGGTTTTACAGAAAATCTGTACCAAACGGAGTCCAAACGCTATGAAACTTTTTGACGATTTTTTTCTGGACAAAAGAGACCCTAGAAGCTTTGGGGGAGGACCATAAGACCTACGAGGAGACAGCAAGGTAACAGGGCGCGTCCTGGGGGGTAGGTGCACCCTGGTGCCTTGTGGGCCCCTCGCGGCTCCGTCTGACCTAATTCCAACGCTATAAATTCCCAAATATTCCAAAACCCCCAGAGAGCCACCTGAAACAAATTTTTCCGCCGCCACAAGTCTCTGTTCTTCTGTGATCCCATCTGGAGGCCTTTTCCGGTACTCTACCGGAGGGGGAATCGATCACAGAGGGCTTCTACATCAACCTTGCTGCCCTTCCGATGATGTGTGAGTAGTTCACCACAGACCTATGGGTCCATAGCTACACTAGTACAAAACAGGGCATTGGTCCACCCCTGAGAAGCCCATTAGTCCCGGTTCACTCACGAACCGGGACCCATGGGGGCATCGGTCCCGGTTCGTGAGGCCAGGGCGCCGGCCGGGCCTCGTGGGCCATTGGTCCCGGTTTGTGGCTGGAACCGGGACCAATGGTTGTCCTATATATAGCCCCCGCCCGCGAGCAGAGCAATGCATTGCTCTGTTTTTTTGCCCGGCCGTGGGAGAGCTTTTGTGGTGCTCTAGCTTACCTCCTATGCACATGAGGTGTTCGATGAAATGCCCGAGCCACACTTAAGCTTTCTCCTCTCGAAGCTCCTTGTCCAAGCTCCATTTTCCTCAAGATTTGTCTAGGTTTGGCGGTCCGTCCTGTCCCGTCCCCGTCCTCACCGCCGTCGATCGCCCGCGCCCATCTCGGCGCCGGCAACACCGTGGTTAGCCTCTTCTTCTTATCTTCTTTCTAAAAGAAAAAAGTTCTTACTTGTGTGTTTTAATTAGATGCTCTAGAGAGTTATATGTTGTTCAATAATAAGAACTATATAACGCACGCAGATGAACCGGCAATGCATGTACGGTGACCGACGCACCTCCGAGTATATTAAGGGCCTGCATAATTTTCTCGAAGCGGCTGAGGCAAACAAGCAGAATGGTTTTATGCATTGTCCATGTACTGTCTGTGAGAATACGAAGGCTTTCTCCAACTCTAAAACCCTTCACTTCCACCTGCTTGAGAAGGGTTTTATGCCACACTATAATGTTTGGACCAAGCACAGAGAAAGAGGGGTTATGATGGAAGACAACGAAGAAGAAGAGGATGATGACAACTACCCGCCCCCTGAATACGGTGATGCTGCAATGGGGGAAGCTGAAGATCAAGAGGAACCAGACGATGTGCCCGATGATGATCTTCGCCGGGTCATTGTTGATGCACAGAGAGAATGCGAAAGTGAAAGGGAGAAGTTGAAGTTCGATCGCATGTTAGAGGATCACAAAAAAGGGTTGTACCCAAATTGCGAATATGACAACAGAAAGCTCGGTACCACACTGGAATTGCTGCAATGGAAGGCAAACAATGGTGTATCTGACAAGGGATTTAGTTCGCTGCTGAAAATAATGAAGAAGAAGCTTCCAAAGGATAACGAATTGCCCGGCAGTACGTACGAAGCAAAGAAGGTTCTATGCCCTCTAGGATTGGAGGTGCAGAAGATACATGCATGCCCTAATGACTGCATCCTCTACCGCGGTGAGTACGAGGATTTGAACGCATGCCCGGTATGCGGTGCATTGCGGTATAAGATCAGACGAGATGACCCTGGTGATGTTGAGGGCGAGCGCCCCAGGAAGAGGGTTCCTGCCAAGGTGATGTGGTATGCTCCTATAATACCATGGCTGAAACGTTTGTTCAGAAACAAAGAGCATGCCAAGTTGATGCGATGGCACAAAGAAGACCGTAAGAAAGACGGGAAGTTGAGAGCACCCGCTGACGGGTCGCAGTGGAGAAAAATCGAGAGAAGGTGGGGGGACTTTGCAGGTGATGCAAGGAACGTATGGTTTGGTTTAAGTGCAGATGGCATTAATCCTTTTGGGGAGCAGAGCAGCAATCATAGCACCTGGCCCGTGACTCTATGTATCTATAACCTTCCTCCTTGGTTGTGCATGAAGCGGAAGTTCATTATGATGCCAGTGCTCATCCAAGGCCCTAAGCAACCCGGCAATGACATTGATGTGTACCTAAGGCCATTAGTTGAAGAACTTTTACAGCTGTGGAATGGAGAAGGTGTACGTGTGTGGGATGAGCACAAACAGGAGGAATTTGACCTACATGCGTTGCTGTTTGTAACCATCAACGATTGGCCTGCTCTCAGTAACCTTTCAGGACAGACAAACAAGGGATACCACGCATGCACACACTGTTTAGATGACACCGACAGTATATATTTGGACAAATGCAGGAAGAATGTGTACCTGGGGCATCGTCGATTTCTTCCGACCAACCATCAATGTCGAAAGAAAGGAAAGCATTTCAAAGGTGAGGCAGATCACCGGAAGAAGCCCGCCCTCCGTACTGGTGATCACATACTTGATATGGTCAATGATTTACAAGTAATCTTTGGAAAGGGTCCTGGCGGACTATCTGTTCCGACTGACGATGCGGGACGCGCACCCATGTGGAAGAAGAAATCTATATTTTGGGACCTACCCTATTGGAAAGACCTAGAGGTCCGCTCTGCAATCGACGTGATGCACGTGACGAAGAATCTTTGCGTGAACCTGTTAGGCTTCTTGGGAGTGTATGGGAAGACAAAAGATACACCGGAGGCACGGGAGGAACATCAACGTGTGCATGAAAAAGACGGCATGCATCCAAAGCAGTATGAAGGTCCTGCCAGCTACGCTCTTACCAAAGAAGAGAAGGAAATCTTCTTTGAATGCCTGCTCAGTATGAAGGTCCCGTCTGGCTTCTCGTCGAATATAAAGGGAATAATAAATATGGCAGAGAAAAAGTTCCAGAACCTAAAGTCTCATGACTGCCACGTGATTATGACGCAACTGCTTCCGGTTGCATTGAGGGGGCTTCTACCGGAAAACGTTCGATTAGCCATTGTGAAGCTATGTGCATTCCTCAATGCAATCTCTCAGAAGGTGATCGATCCAGAAATCCTGTCAAGGTTAAGGAGTGATTTGGTGCAATGTCTTGTTAGTTTCGAGCTGGTGTTCCCACCATCTTTCTTCAATATCATGACGCACGTCCTAGTTCATCTAGTCGACGAGATTGTCGTTCTGGGCCCTGTATTTCTACACAATATGTTCCCCTTTGAGAGGTTCATGGGGGTCTTAAAGAAATATGTTCGTAACCGCGCTAGGCCAGAAGCAAGCATCTCCATGGGCCATCAAACAGAGGATGTCATTGGGTTTTGTGTTGACTTCATTCCTGACCTTAAGAAGATTGGTCTCCCTCAATCGCGGTATGAGGGGAGACTGACTGGAAAAGGCACGCTAGGAGCGGACTCAATAATATGTAGGGACGGGCATTCTTGGTCTCAAGCACACTACACAGTTCTACAGAATTCTACCTTGGTGACCCCGTATGTCGATGAACACAAGAATATTCTGCGCTCCAAACACCCAGAGCAGTGTGACGACTGGATTACATATGAACACATCAGGACTTTCGGCAGTTGGTTGCAAACACGTCTCATGGGTGACAACACTGTTTCTGATGAGCTGTAGTCGTTGGCCAGGGGACCATCTTTGACTGTATTGACTTACAAAGGGTACGAGATAAATGGGAATACATTTTACACGATCGCCCAAGATCAAAAGAGCACCAACCAAAACAGCGGTGTCCGCTTTGATGCAGCAACCAAGAGGGGAAAGGACACATATTATGGTTACATAGTGGACATATGGGAACTAGACTATGGACATGATTTCAAGGTCCCTTTGTTTCAGTGCAAATGGGTCAATCTGTCAGGAGGCGGGGTACAGGTAGACCCACAGTACGGAATGACAACAATGGATCTCAACAATCTTGGGTACACAGACGAACCATTCGTCCTAGCCAATGATGTGGCGCAGGTTTTCTATGTGAAGGACATGTCTACCAAACCGAGAAAAAGAAAAGATAAGGAAGCGAATACATCATACGATGAGCCAAAGCGCCACATAGTTCTTTCAGGAAAAAGAGACATCGTGGGATTGGAGGGCAAGACAGACATGTCTGAAGATTATGAAAAGTTTCATGAAATTCCTCCCTTCAAAGTCAAGGCTGACCCAAGCACCCTGTTAAACGATGAAGATTATCCATGGTTACGGCGCAATAAGCAAAGGACACAAGCGAAGAAAAAGTGAAGACTTTCTCTCCACAACTATATCATTGCAGTTACATGTGAAGAAATTAAATGCCTTTTGTAAGAGATGAGTTTTCGTCCGAAACCCTGATACTTCGAAAGAGATTGTCCGTTTTGTACATGAAGTGCATCCAGTTTTTGCCGTAACCCTCTCAACTTTTTAGCACATGCTATGTGGGTGAAATGATGATACCATGCCAACTTTCAACCTGTTCAGAGTTCATTTGTAGTGCTTTTCAATTTCAGGGTCATTTAGCTTAAAAAAAATCAGTTAATGCATGAAAAATAGGAAATGAAGTCAGAAAGGGTTGAAAATTGATGATGTGGCTTTGAATGGTGCATTTTGAACACACAAAAAGTCTGGAGTTCAAATAAGTTCAAAAAAATGAAATCCCTTTGTAACAGATGAGTTTTCGTCCGAAACCCTGATACTTCGAAAGAGATTGTCCATTTTGTACATGAAGTGCATCCAGTTTTTGCCGTAACCCTCTCAACTTTTTAGAACATGCTATGTGGGTGTAATGATGATACCATGCCAACTTTCAACCTTTTCAGAGTTCATTTGAAGTGCTTTTCAATTTCAGGGTCATTTAGCTCAAAGAATGAACTAATAGCAAAAAGAATGAACTAGAAAACCTTTATGAAACTCTAATAGCAAAAATAATGAACTAAAAATAATTAATTAAAAAATTCTGTTATGATCAACTAAAATAAAACTATAATATTCTTCAATAGCAAAAAGAATCAACTAAAAAGCTTTTATAAAACTCTAATAGCAAAAGGAATCAACTAAAAATATTTTATAAACCTCTAGTATTTATGAAACTAAAATTATATAAAATTTATGCAACTAAAGTTATCAAAGTATTTTTTGTTGAAAACATTAATAGCAAAAAGAATTTTCATAAAGAATTTTTTTATAAACTTTAATAGCAAACTAAAATAACAAAATCTATTTTTGGTTAAAACAGACATTTAAAATTACCTAAAAATTACCAAATTGAATATAATGATAAAACACAGTAATATTAAATAGCAGGAAAAAGAATCACTCAAAAATCTATTTTTATAGTAAAGTTATTCACAAACTAGTGATTCACACCAATTTAAAAGAATTCAAATTTAAACTATTCAAATTTGGAAACTAATGTCACTAACAAAAAGTTTATAATTTTTGTGACCTAAAAGCAAAAAGAATCACTGAAAAACTGTAAGTAGAAACAAAAGAAAATAAATAAAGCAAAAAAGAAAACAAAAAAGTAGAAAAAAATTAAAAAAAATGCCGCCTAGTGGGCCACCACGGCCTGAATACGACTAGAAACCCAACCATCTAGTTGGGCCAGGATTCAGGCCCGCAGAAGGCCCAGAAGGTCCATAGGCAGAGGTGTGTGCAATTAGGCCCGTAAGCCTGCTGTTGAGAGGAGCTCGAGAGGGCTGGCGCAGCAGCGCTTATAAACCACTCTCGAGCCCTCTCAACTAGCGAGGTGGGACTAAACTTTTGGCCCCGGGCAGCAGCACCCTTTAGTCCCGGTTGGTGGCACCAACCGGGACCAATGCCCACCTTTGGTCCCGGTTGGTGGCACCAACCGGGACCAATGCCACCCTTTAGTCCCGGTTGGTGCCACCAACCGGGACCAAAGGTCTCTGCTTCCTGCCCTTTGGGCTAACGAAAAGAGACCTTTGGTCCCGGTTGGTGGCACCAACCGGGACCAATGCTGAGTGTATATAACCAGCACTTGTGAAATTTCACAGTTTTCATTGCCACTTCGCCCGACGACGCCGACCTCCTCGACGCCGCCAGGCTGCCCCGACGCCGTCCACCGCCCACGCCGTCGCCATCGCCAGCCCCCTGCCCCGTCGTCGCCGTCGCCGTCGTCGTCCCCGAGCCCGTGGCCCTGCCCCGCCCCGGAGCCCACGGCCCAGCCCCATCGTCGCCGTCGTCGTCCCCGAGCCCGTGGCCCTGCCCCGCCCCCGAGCCCACGCCCCTGCCCCGTCGTCGCCGTCGCCGTCGCCGTCGTCGTCCCCGAGCCCGCGGCCCTGCCCCGCCCCCGAGCCCACGCCCCTGCCCCGCCCCCGAGCGCGCCCGGCCGCGCCCCTGCCCCGGCCCGCCCCCGCCGTCGCCGGCGCCGGCGCCCTCGCCGCCCCCGCCGTCGTCGTCACTTTCGCCGGCCGCCCCCGCTGTGAGCCGCCGCCGCCCCTGCTCTGTGCAATTTTATATATATATATATATGTTGATTTTTTTTATATGATGAATGTTTTTGTTCATATATAATGTATATATGTATGTGGCTATATGTATGTATGGATGGATGTATATATGATGTTTTTTTGTTCATAGCATTTTTTTGTTCATATATGTATTTTTTTCATATATGTGGCTATATGTATTTTTTTGTTCATAGCATTTTTTTCCATGTATGTATGTGGCTATATGTATGTATGTCGCCGTCGCCCTCGATCTCCTACCCCCTCCCACCCCTACCCGACAAACTCTCGAGGCCACCCAAACCCCTAGAAGAAAACTCCGGTAAATTCGACATGAGGGGGGACGTTGGACATATCGGGCGACCAACTCTCGAGGCCACGCAAACCCTAGAAAAAAAGCGTTGTCGATCTCCTACCCCCTCCCCCTCCCCTACCTGACAAACTCTCGAGGTCAGCCAAACCCCTAGAAGAAAACTCCGGTAACTTCGACATGAGGGGGGACGTCGATCGACCCCCTCTCGCCCGACCATGAGGGGTGAGCGTCGTTGTCGTCTACCCCCTCCCCGATAACTTCGACATTAGGGGGGACGTCGGACAAGACATGAGGGGTGAGCGTCGTTGTCGTCTACCCCCTCCGGTAACATAGATAACTCCGGTAACATAGATTTATCAAGAATGCCCCCATTATGGATGTGCACAAGTTGATCCAATTTTTTTTTGATCTCATCTATATATCTTTATATGTCACGTTGTCTGTCAAAGTATTGAAGAAATCCATGGCTTCATCATTAGCCGGAAGTAACATGCGTTGAAGCTCTTCAAAGTTGTTTTGGAACGGAGTTCCGGATAGAATAATTTGCTTTTTGGTACGAATTTCAGCAAAGGCCTTCCAAATAGCGATATTCGGAACCCGGGAATAATTTATGTGGATACTACGTTTGCGAGTACATTCGCCACAGGACCTCTGAGCGGGGCAGATCTGAAGAACAATTTGAAGTATGTAAACAATATTCACAATTTTTTTTATTACCATCAATTGTGTTGAGTTTCATTCATATGTATGTATTGACCCCCTTCTTTAAATTAGATCTGGCAGATGCGGGATGAACTCCTACCACATGATCGCATACGAGCAATTCAAGAGGAATTGGCGGGATTCTTTCTTGACCACATCATACATGAAAAGGGAGAATACCATGCGGAAATTCAATGGGAGTTTGGCGCTTGATGATGTCAGGGATGTTATATTGTATATATGTAGTAGCGTCGGATAGATTTACGAAAACTTGTTGTTCGAACAAGCACGGAGAAAGAGAGGTCTCTTCTCTTTGTATATGTTCATGACGATCTTGTATAATTAATGGTTTCCTTCATTTGCTTACTAGCTAGCGTCGAGTTCTCTCTATATGTAGTAGCTAGCGTCAACCAAGCACGGAGAAAGAGAGGTCACTTCTCTCTATTAGCTAGCTAACACAATATGAAACCCCTAAACCCTCCAAAACCCCTAAACCCCCCCTTTCAAAAAAAAAACAAAAACCCCAGCGCCTTTTGGTCCCGGTTGGTATTACCAACCAGGACTAAAGGTCCTCCTGCCTGAGTGCTGCGAAGCGGCCACGTGGAGCTCCTTTAGTCCCGGTTGGTGTTACCAACTGGGACTAAAGGTCCTCCTGCCTGGGCTCCCCACAGCAGCCACGTGGAGCCCCTTTGGTCCCGGTTCGTAAGCAAACCGGGACTAAAGGTTTTGGGCTTTATTCCCGACCCTTTAGTCCCGGTTCCAGAACCGGGACTAAAGCCCCTCTGGAACCGGGACTAATGGGCCTTTTTCTACTAGTGCTAGTAGCTAGATGGCTTCTTCTATCTCTCTTTGATCTTCAATACAATGTTCTCCATGATCTCCATGGAGTTCTATTCGCTGTAATCTTCTTTTGCGGTGTGTTTGTTGGGATCCAATGAATTGTGGGTTTATGATCAGATTATTCATTGAAAGTAATTGAGTATTTTCTAAACTTTTATTATGCATGATTATTATAACTTTGTATTTCTCTTCGATTTATCCATTTGGTTTGGCCAACTAGATTGATTTATCTTCAGTGGGAGAGGTGCTTTGTAATGGGTTCAATCTTGTGGTGTCCACACCTCGTGACAGAAGTGGTAGCGAGGCACGTATTTGTATTGTTGCCATTAAGGGTAAAACGACGGGGTTTAATCATATTGCTTGGTTTTATTCTGTCTACATCATTTCATCATACTTCATGCATTACTCTGTTTGTTATGAACTTAATACGTAGAGAGGCAAGCATAGAAGCGCTCTCGAAGTGGAGTAATAGTAGTAGATGGAGAATTGTTTCGGTCTACTTGTCATGGACGTGATGCCTATATACATGATCATTGCCATGAATAACATCATAACTATCTCTACAAAAAAAACACTTCCGTGATGATACGTCTTTGTCACAGTAGGTCAAGTTTTCTGTCATGCATGTACATCCGTGACAATTTTATGACAGAATCAAGATAGTCATACCTGTGCTGTCGTAGAAGTGTTCCATGACAATACCGAAATTATCATCACAGAAGTGTCCACTTCCATGAAGATAAATGTCACATCATGGAAGTGTTTTCGTCAAGGGTGACCGACACATGGCATCCACCGTAATGGGTCGCCGTTAAGCTATCGGGTGCAGGTTTGGATCCGATAACCCATTAGCAGCCCTGACCAATGGTGATTTTCCACGTGTAAATTTCTCATTCACCGGCGGATCCACGTGTCAGCTCGGCGTTGCGACAGATGTCATCCATTCATTGGACGAGTGACGCCTATGATACGTCGACACGTGGCATGGCCCAACAGTGGCCCATTTAGGTTAAAAGGGTCGGCCCAGTCAAAGTTAGCGGGCTGACTCATTAACGGCCTGGTTGCACATGATCCATTTGCAGGTAAGGCCCATTTGAATAGTGTCAAATCAGCCCGTCACCGGCCCGTTGTGGATTTCTCATCATTGCGGCCCATGGTCACTTCTGGCCCGTTAACAATCCGCTTTGTATTTGGCCCCAATTACGGCCCACTGTGTTTCCGGACTGTTTAAGGTCCTGCTACATTTGGGCCCATATGTGGCCCTACGAAACTTTCGGCCCATAAACAGACCGTGATGGAACTGGGCCATTTTCGGCCCGGTTTGACTTTTGGCCTGTTAACGGCCGACGCAACCCATGGGCCATATGTAGCCCGACGTCACTTCGGGCCTCTTAACGGCCCATATCCTCGATGACACAAATCCAGCCCGCCAGCACTTTCGGCCTGTTAAAGGCCCGTGTAGTAGGTCGGTGCAATTACGGCCCGTGCTGACTTTCGGCCTGTTAACGGCCGACGCAACCCATGGGCCATATGTAGCCCGACGTCACGTCGGCCCTATTAATGGCCCATATTCTTGATGACACAAATCCATCCCGCTAGCACTTTCGGCTTGCTAAAGGCCCGTGTAGTAGGTCGGTGCAATTACGGCCCGTGCTGACTTTCGGCCTGTTAACGATCCGCCATGTAAATGGGCCACCTTGGGCTGAGCTAAATTTCGGCGTGCTAATGACCAGTGGGCTATTTGGCACATTTTAGGTCCAATCATCTTTCGGCCTGCTACAAGCCCTAGGTATATACTGGCCCAATGAAGGCCCAATCTGTGATTGGGCCTGTTAACGGCCCGTGTCATTTATGGGCCAAATAAGGCCTGCGGTGATATTTAGACATGTTAACGGCCCATTAATACAATGGGCCCATATTATGTTTAGGCCTATTAATGGCCCACTATGGTCACAGGCCTACCAATGGAACGATCAGAAATAAGAAGAGCTTACGCTGATTTTGGCCCAGTTATTTTCTGTGGGCTAAATACGGAATACGGCCCGTAATCGTTTTTAGCTCCATTCTAGTTGTGGGCCGGACGAATATTGGCCCTTTGGGCTCCTACGATGCTTTCGGCCTAAAGGAGACCGATGATGCCGAATACATTACTAAGAATAAACCTACACTATACAAAAATAGCTTGCTAATCTCTACGGCCTTTGGCAGCAGGATAAATGTTGTATCACAACAAAATAAATTACAGCCATACAACAAAAGGCCCGTTGGCATAAAAGTTTACAGTCCTTACAGATAAATGCACCATGAGATGTATAGAAGCAGAGATCATTTCAGCAGAGTGGTAATGTTTCAGGTTATAGAATCTGATGGAGCAGCATGACCTTGCCCTTTTTTGCGCCATTCCTCTTGAACAACGAAGCAAATGTCCGATAGTCTGGTTTGAAAACCATTCATATCTTGACGACATTTGTCAACCACTATTCTTGTTTCAGAAACGACCTCCATTAGGGATTGGACTTGTGTCTGGTGCACAGATATATCACTCTATCTAGCCGGAGGATTTTGTTCAGTAGGCGGTTTAGACGAGGTTACCTTAACAACCAACCCAGAATTACTCAGGAAGGTGCTTTTTGCACTGTTAGTGGAGAGATACCGACACACTGTAGCAAGAGGTGACATTGTGCCTGTGGTAGCCTCGTCACCTTCAGGAGGTTGTGGCTGTTCAATCATTTGTTCCATAGCTTGCTGAAAGTTTGAATTTTGTAGATTAGTGTATCAGATAAGAAGTTACTAATGAGACATACATAACTTATTTTGGTGAACCACTGTAATACTTTAGCATGTATTTTAGTGGTAAGTACATAATAAAATCACGTTCGGAACATATGTCCATGTAGCATGCCTAATGTATTGTCTATTTCCGCACATTTATTGACATCTATCTAAGGATAAAGAGACACGGTTTAAAATACGATGAACATAGTATGACATCATTCATATCACGGGCAAACAGATATCAAACAAACAGGCTATTGTATCATTGTGTGGACACGTGAACATCACAACTAGATTACAGATCAAGACCAAAAGAATATCCTTCCTTTCTTTTAAACCGTGTAAGGTGAAATGATACGTTAAGACAACTGTGTATAAAAGTGAACAGAGTAACTGACATTGGCTGCAAACCAAGCAGTTAGTTGAAAACGTCACAGTAATAAACAGTTCAAAGGCAAGAGGAGTAAGGACTTACAACAGCGGCTTGGACTGGTGTAGTCATGCCCTTCATCTTGCTGGTGTGGCAATCCTTGAAGATTTGCACTACATTCGGTTCAGGTTCTTTTTGGTCCGTGTTGACACCAGATTTTGGCATGGCCAAAGATATTATTAAGATGGCCTAAAATGAAGAAGTGATCAACATGAAGAAGTTTCGTATTATCGACATGAATATCTTTGAAGTTTGGGTCATCGCCATCCGATCTCATCTCGAGGGCCGAAATTGTGCTCAAAGTACTAAGATTTTATATTCAGAGTACTATTTGGCCGATTACGCCTCCAAGACGGCTTCCTATGAGAAAATGATCTACACGGATTGTCTTCGTCTCGTCGAATCGGTCGATTTTGATATAAAAATCGTGTCAATCCGAGATCGTATGCAAAAGTTATAGCCGCTACAAGATATTGCTACAGTAGATGACCGGACCCTTCGGGGGCAACCCTCCGGGTTTCAGATTTCTCTGCTGCAGGCTGGACACTCCGGGGCAACCATCCGGGTTTCGGATTTCTCTGCTGCATACTTCAGAAAATGACCGAAAACCCACTCAAGATGGCCTCAAATCGGAAAACGTTCAACATGAAAGTTGTTCGTCTCGTCGAAACGGTTAAAATTGCTTTTGGGTACATTTCCATCCGAGATCATTTACTGCCTCAAAAGTGACCCGCAAGGTGCAGCCAGCTTTGAAACCGAACAGTTTTGGAAAGTTTGGACTCCGAGTTGGACCCAAATTAGGGTTTTGGACGTGAATCCAAACCTTTCCTTGCACGGGAAGTCCAGCCGCCTCTTATATACAAGAGGGGTGACGGCCGATTGAACAACACACAATCGAACAAACACATCTACTTTTTACCCTAGTTTTACATCTCTCCCTTGTTCTTTCTCTCTCGTTCTTCGTTCGTTCTTCGTGTTGAAGGGCAGTGATCCTCGCGGCTCTAGGGGCGGGTGAACCGACCTAGGGCAGCCCAGAGCCGCTGCACGTCCAGACAGGGTCCCTCCCGGACGCGTGGGGTTCGGGTCCTCAAAAGCACCCGCCGGATTGCTTGCGTACCGCGCTTCCGGATGGGTCTCCTTCGATGTGAGCTGCGGTGCATCACCCTTGGCGTTGGAGGTACACGGTGACGTATTCGTGTGCGAACACACTTTTTTGGCGACTCCGCTGGGGACGAAGCTTTGAACGGTCTCCGGCCCGTTCTTGCTACAAAGAGATCGTCATCTAGGGTTTGCAATCTACAAAGGTAATATGAATACCCAATTCACTTATGTAGATGCAAATAATGCATATGTTGTTGCTAGATCGTTTAATGAGCATAATGTATCGGCTAGCCCTAGTTTTATGAATCATGCATCTAATTATGTGCAACAGCCAATTCAGAATAATCTCCATGGTTCAACTTCATATAATTTTAGCAACATGCAACATATGTATCCCAACTCTCATGCATCGGCAACCCCACAAATCTATATGCCGATTAACAACATGATGAGTTCAGTTAATCAAGTTGAGACACCCCATGTAGGAACTTCCAATAGTATGCAACAAAGTGTTTCAACTTTTTATTCATCGGCAAATAACTTCCAGCATGTTAATCCAAACATGCCAGTGGATAGGGGAATTGGCCATGCTACTACCAGTTATTCAGCCAATTACCCTCAAACATCATATGCTACACCTCATGCTACTAATTTTTTGGCACCATACACAACTGTTGATGTCCACAATTCGACTCCTCACCTTCACGGTCATGGCCGAATAACTGAAACTTCTGCAGGGGCACAAATGCCTTCACCTACTACCATGGCATATCATGTTCCCCCTACACAATTACAGAATTTTGGCAACATCTCATTGTCGAAAGAGTCTAAAAGCATTGGGGGGCAACCATATCCAGACTGGGTAATTGAGAACAAGCTTACATTCTCTTGGGATTTGTGCAACGCTATTCGCCAGGAACTAATAGAAGGCGGGAAGCCTCATGATTTCGCTGCCGTAAAGGCTAGAGTTGTGCAAATGATACATTCACCCAGCACTGTAGCATTCAGTGTACCCCCTAAACAATTGCAAAGTTTCGGCAACTCATTGTCGAAAGAGTCTCAAAGCATTGGGGGGCAATCTCATGAGGAGTGGATGGAAATTGAGATGAGAAAGTTTAAAGCTCGCCAAACTGAGATGTGGGCTAAAATAAGACAAGAGCGAGAAGCCTTGCAAATTCAAAAAGAGAAAAGTATTGATTCAGGTAACAAAGAAAATTCGGTTATTGAAAAAGCCGAATCAAATAGTATGTGTACCGAATCTATCGAAGAAAAAGAGGACGCCAAGGCATTGGAGAGTCATTCAAAAGTGGATCAAAGTATTATTCAAGTGATACAACCATCATGCTCTCCCAACGTGTATGAAGAGGTATGTCTACCAAGTGATTTACCTATTTTCAGATTTGGTCACAACTTTATTGTTGATGCATCTGTTAGGAAAAATCTTATAAGTAATTTTGAAAGACCAATGATGAAGGGTAATTTACTCGTTGGCAATAAAATTGTTACAAAGCATATCGGTCAACACGTTGTACCATTCGAGGAGACCGATAGTGACTTATTATTGCATCCAAAGTTTTTCCCATTGTTTTATGTGAAGTTTATATCTAAGTGGGTAGCTTTGCTTGTTTCTTACTTGGCTTACACTTGGTCTCAATTGAGACATATGTGTTCTAACTATTTTCATTTCAGAAATTTAAAGCCAAGGTTAAATTCTATTGAGAAAACCAATGCTAGTATAATATCTTATCCAAAGACATCGGAGATAGGGTGCAAAACACAATGCATAGCTGAATGGGGTGATGCAAAATCTGAACCATTCGTTTGCTTAACTCCAAAGCCGTTCTCATAGCAAGATCGGCTAGAAAATAAAAAGTTTACCTTCAATTCAAGCATGTGTGATCGAATGTTTGATTTTTTGCTGAAAAATAATTACATTAGAATTCTTGATCACCATGTCAAGCCATCAATCCAAGGACGAATGTATTGTAGGTTGCATCATTCGTTCAAACATAATTTTGAGGATTGCAATATGTTTCGTCAAATAGTCAAATCAGCCATTGATAAAGGAAGATTGAGACTTGTTGAAACACCAAAGGATGACCAATCTATTCCGATTGGTCCTGATGGCAAAAAGTTTTTGCATCGGCTGCTTCAAGCTGATCCATTTAAACATGAGAAGGTAAAAACTGCGGATAATGGGATCAAGCTTTCAAGTAAGAAAATTGTTCAAGAGCACAATGATAATATTGTTGAGGGGGAAAATTCAATCAAAGTTGCAATGAAGAAGCCAAGTACTGGGGGGCAACACGAAAATCCAAATATTGATGCAAGCACAACCAACGAAAGCAAAGGCCGAGGTAAGCACAAAGATAAAAAGTCGAAAGTCACTTTTGCGCAGCTATTGGAAAAATATCAGAAGATAAGTGAGGAGAAGATTGCTTATCGGCCAAGTAATTCAAAAGCATCAAGATCACCCCGTAGGCGCAAATCTGAGGACCGGCATTGGCAAAGGGGAAATTTCAATGAATCATATTCATATCCATATTTTGGGCTGCCAATGCCGATGCCATGGATACCTCCCTACGCTAATTTTTATCCATATTCATCATGGGACAGGTATGATTCAAGTGCACATTCTCCATCTTATTTTAGACCATCTCACAAACATTATGCAGCTCCAAGAGGATCAACATTTGATGAACAATCACATGTCAAAGACTGTTTCAATCATAAGGAATCGGTCCAGTGCTCAAGGAAGAATAAAGAGTTGGTCAAGCAAGTTTATTGCGTTAAAAGAGATGGTCGTAAGAGTGCTACTTCAGATTTGATCTCAAATGAACAAGAGCCAATTAAAGTGTTGACATTGGCTACAAAAGGCAATGAGGCAAGTCAATCAAGTACCAAATCTAAAGAGAAGAAGTTGAGAGTGCACAAGGTAAAACAAGAATTGCCACTTCAAACAAAATCGCAGCCGGGGTGCCCACTCGGCTTATCGTATTGGCAAAAGAAGAAATTACAAAAGCTAAGTGCACAAGAGCTGAGAAAGAAGAACATGGCATGGGTTCCCAAGGGGGGCAGTCAAAATAAAAATGATGTCCAGCCTTCTATTGCAACAAGTGTTACAAAAGTGAAGAAGGAGAAGAATGAAAGGAGTAAACAATTCAGCCGAAGGTTTCCATCACACCCTCAAAATCTTCGGTTAGCACATCATCCATATTCATCAAACATCTCATTGATGCCTATGCCATGGAACTCATCCTCAGGTATGATTGGTTACCCTCCATGGGCTTACTTTGATCCATGGTTGCAATATAATTTCTTATATCATGAAAGGGTATTACCAAATCATTATACATTTGATTAGCTACAAGTTTGTTGCTGATCCAAACGGCCGAAATACTTGATTTTTCATTTCATTTGTTTATTTCGGCTATACATGCTTTGGTGGATGAAGTATATACGCAACTTATGGTAATGGCCGATATTTGACTATCACCCTGAGAATCTATCTAAGCATGGCCGGTGCAGTATTCTGACATCGTCCTTAGCACAGTTGGATACCGAGACAAGGCACATATTCATTGAAATTTATACTTATACCTATGTTATGCTTCGATGGAGTTGAGACATTATGACCGATGCCATTCAAAATATGTTGCGACCAATTCATAGCAAAATTGGTGAGTGGGCTTATGCTTTGATGTAATATGATTTGGTCTTCAAATCTTTCAAATTTACAAGAGGCCAAATCATTGTTGGTTTTATTATTGAGCATCGGATTTATGACATGCATAATATAGATATTAGGCTTGTCTCTCTAGTACTACAGAAATTATGTTTTGATTGTTGAATTCATAACAATGGCCAAGGTGTTGGTGTTGTTTATATATCTCCTTATGGTGCTATTTTGTGATGCCTCATGCCACTTAAAATATTTATGCACAAATGATCAAAGCCGAATATGCATTGTTATTCGGATTGGAGCTTTTACTTGCTATAGGTGCTATACATATTGAGACTTTCGGTGATTCGTTATTAGTAGTGCAACAAATATCAAAATTTATCAATATCTTGATGAATCGCTTATAATTTATCTTAAGGCACGTTTAGATGTAATATTCTCCTTGGGTGGCTTTCAAATTGTTTATATATCTAGACATGACAATTGGAGAGAATTGGCACAGCAAGCATCTGGCTACCATGTTGATCATAGTGTATTGCATATTTATCAATAGCCGATGCTTAGTCTCGTCGAAATAGGTAAGGCCGAACTGAAGCCCACCGCTTCGGCCACTAATGAAATTTTTATGCAGGCGAAAGCAAGGATCGGAGAAAGTTCATTGTTGATTATCTGTAAGATCCTAGAAGAAGGGTGGAAAATATAGTTTGGAGGATGGCTTTGACATGCATATCTATGGAAGTTTATCGTCGAATTAATGAAGTCCGGAAGGTTTCACCCAAGTTTGCATCAAAAGTTCAAGTAAGCAATGGCCGATATATAGTTATCGTGCTAAGCATATAGATGGCCGATATATACTTATCGCCCTAAGCACATACACATGGCCAATGGAGTGTTGACATCGTCCTTAGATCAAGCATTATGCAAGTTATTTTTTGGCACGCTAGCTATGCCGAAAAACAGGGGGGCATGTGTTGACACAAAATTTTGGCATGGCCAAAGACATTATTAAGATGGCCTAAAATGAAGAAGTGATCTACATGAAGAAGTTTCGTATTATCGACATGAATATCTTTGAAGTTTGGGTCATCGCCATCCGATCTCATCTCGAGGGCCGAAATTGTGCTCAAAGTACTAAGACTTTATATTCAGAGTACTATTCGGCCGATTACGCCTCCAAGACAGCTTCCTATGAGAAAATGATCTACACGGATTGTCTTCGCCTCGTCGAATCGGTCGATTTTGATATAAAAATCGTCTCAATCCGAGATCGTATGCAAAAGTTACAGCCGCTACAATATGTTGCTATAGTCGATGACCGGACCCTCCGGGTTTCAGATTTCTCTGCTGCAGGCCGGACACTCCGGGGCAACCATCCGGGTTTCGGATTTCTCTGCTGCAGACTTCAGAAAATGACCGAAAAACCACTCAAGATGGCCTCAAATCGAAAAACGTTCAACATGAAAGTTGTTCGTCTCGTCGAAATGGTTAAAATTGCTTTTGGGCACATTTCCATCCGAAATCATTTATTGCCTCAAAAGTGACCCGCAAGGTGCAGCCAGCTTTTAAACCGAACAGTTTTGGAAAGTTTGGACTCCGAGTTGGACCCAAATTAGGGTTTTGGACGTGAATCCAAACCTTTCCTTGCATGGGAAGTCCAGCCACCTCTTATATACAAGAGGGGTGACGGCCGATTGAACAACACACAATCGAACAAACACATCTACTTTTTACCCTAGTTTTACATCTCTCCCTTGTTCTTTCTCTCTCGTTCTTCGTTCGTTCTTCGTGTTGAAGGGAAGCGATCCTCGAGGCTCTAGGGGCGGGCGAACCGACCTAGGGTAGCCCATAGCCGCCGCACGTCCAGACGGGGTCCCTCCCGGGCGCGTGGGGTTTCGGGTCCTCAAAAGCACCTGTCGGATTGCTTGCGTACCGCGCTTCCGGACGGGTCTCCTTCGACGTGAGTTGCGGTGCATCACCCTCGACGTTGGAGGTACACGGTGACGTGTTCGTGTGCGAACAGTCCGCATGGGCTTTCCTCTATATTTGGAACAAGTCAATATAGATACGATAATATGGCATAACAAAAAGGAGGAAATAGCAGCTATTTACAAGAGCCTCGTAGTGTGCAATATAGCTACGAGATCCTGTTGTATGTTGGAATTTCACTTTAGAACGATTGGTCCTGTTCTTCAAACAGTTAGCCTAGAAGAAGATACACTTGTAAGGCACATACGTAAATACGAGTTCAATATGTGATCTGATCACATACATGTACCCTACCTGATACTTTGGATCAGACCAGTGTTTAACAAGGGTTGTCCAGTCTTTGTCCGTAATATATTCTACTGGAGATGTTTGGGCGATTTCATTGTTTGCCTTGCCTTCAAAGTGAGTTTTTCTAAGGTGATACCGATACTGTCGCAGAGCGGACTGAAAAACATGAGTGCATGCTTGTTTGGTTGCATCATCTTTCAGATTCAACTTGAACCTCATCTATTGAAAAAAGAATGGGAGTCTCATTAGGAGCAACCTAGAAAGTATGGGACAGAGAAAGACAATATTACAAATTGCGATGAATAACATTACTTACGGATAAATGGTCAAGGAAGGTGTTAAACTGGGTTTCGTCTTTGTCATTCCTGTACTGGATCCATGTTGGCAGGATACGTGCATGACACCTAACGGCAATGGCTGCCTCTGATACTAACTTGGCTGACTCTATAGCATCACGTGGCCCTTTTAAACCTGCCTAAAAATGGATCTCCATTCTTCCTCCTTTAGATTTTGTTAACCTGTCAAGCTTTATCCCTGATGTCTATTTCCTCTTGCGCCGAGGTGCTAGTTCAACAATGAATATGGAAATTGTTAGTGCACATCAAATTATGAGAGTACATATAAAGGAGCAAGCAACTGCAACTTGACTCGGTAACGTACCATCTTGGTGTTCATGCTCATGAGGTTCATCTGATCTTGCCAAGTCATGTAGTGTCAGCAGTGCTTCAGAAGTAGTGTTAGGTGGGAAGGCAGCTTGGGAACATGCCACTTGCGGAGCATTCGAACGAGTAACTCGTTGAGATGTCGGTACTGTGGAAGGAGGTGCTGCAGCTGGTGGGGCAGGGGATACTGTGTTTGTAGATTTAGCCAGTCGACTTTGACCTTCTTCTGCACTATAAGTACCAGCAGAATCTCGAGGGAAGCTCCTTTTCCATTGCACCCGACGACTAACAGCATCCCCTACCATACTCTTTTCCTTGCTCTTTTTTGACTTTGCCATGTCAAGCTGTACCCACAACACAAAAGAATAAAATTCGCTCTTCGGAACTCATTGATGCATGATACAGACGAGCAATATTTTGATGTAAGACAACCATATGAGGAAGATGGAATATGTACGAAAAACAGGACATCATGACATATTCACACCTATGATGTGTCAACTAAGCAGAAGGATTTTCAAGAAATTAGAAGCAATGCAAGCTGGACACCATATGAAAGATGCAACCAATATCACTCTGCCAAGTTAAAAGTGTCTCGTCATAAGTGGAATTTCGAAAAATTAGAAGCAGTACAAGCTAGAAATCAATGCAAGATGCAACCAATATCACACTACCAAGTTAAACGAGTCTCATCATAAGTGATTGATGCAGGATACACAATAACAGTACTTTGATGTAAGAACATAGTGTGGTAGATAGATGCAGTGTATTCTAGATACAGAAAGGCATGACATATTCACATGTATAAAGTATAAACTCACCAACTGCAATTTAATCAAATTAGAAGAAATACAAGCTATACACCATATGCAACATGCAACCAATTATCACACTGTCAAGTTAGAGCAAGCACCTGCGATGGTGGAGTAGGGGAGATGGAGTCATCATATAGACTTGGAACTTCAACTGCAGTAGCAGTAGAAGTGGCAAATCTAGAGAGCCTCCGTTTGCGTTGGTCCGGAGGACCACCAACATCCCCTAACTTACTCTTTTCCTTCCTCTTTTATTATATTGCCTTCTGAAGTCAAAACCACAAGAAAAGGAATAAAATTGGCTCTGCAGAACTCATTGATGCATGATACAGACGAAGACTACTTTGATTTAAGGCAAGCGCATGATAGGAGGACGGAGTATGTACGAAAAAAAGGACATCATTGCATATTCACACCTATGATAGGAGGATGGAATATATATGAAAAACACTAAGCAGAAGACATTTCAACAAATTAGAAGAAATGGAAGCTAGGCACCATATGAACATGCAACCAATATCACTCTTAAAAGTGTCTCGTCATATGTGTCATTCAACAAATTAGAAGCAGTACAAGCTAGAAGACAATGCAAGACGCAACGTATATCACACTCCCAGGTTAAATGTGTCTTATGGTAAGTGATTGTTGCAGGATACACAACAGTACTTTGATGTAAGAACATGGTGTGATAGACATATTTAGTATGTTCTAGAAACAGGAACACGTGTCATATTCACTAGTATAATGTGTAAACTAAGCAGATGCAAATCAACAAAACTAGAAGCATACAAACTAGACATCATACGCAACATGCAACCACATATAATAGTGCCAAGTTAGAGCAAGCACCTGTGATGGTGGAGTAGGGGAGATGTGTTCATCACCTACACAACTACGTTGACTGTCTAGCCCTACGTTGTCTTGCGAATCTTGTTGGGAGGATGGCTGTGTAGAATCTGTAGAGACCCTCTGTTTCAGTTGCTCGGAAGGACAACCATCATCCGCTACCTTACTAATTTCCTTCCGTTGTATTGATTTTGCATTGTGAAGTCAAACCGACAAGAAAAAGGAATAAAATTCGCTCTTCAGAACTCATTCATGCATGAATGACTGATGAACAATACTTTGATGAAAGGCAAACACATGATACGAGGAAAGAATATGTACGAAAACAGGACCGCATGACATATTCACACCTATGATGTGTTAACTAAGTAGAAGGATTTTAAAGAAATTAGAAGCAATGCAAGCTAGACACCATATGAAAGATGCAACCAATATCACACTGCCAAGTTAAAAGTGTCTCGTCATAAGTGGAATTTCGAAAAAAATAGAAGCAGTACAAGCTAGAAATCAATGCAATATGCAACCAATATCACACTGCCAAGTTAAAGGTGTCTCATCGTAAGTGATTGATGCAGGATACACAACAACAGTACTTTGATGTAAGAACATGGTGTGATAGACAAATGCAGTGTATTCTAGATACAGAAAGGCATGTCATATTCACATGTATACCGTATAAACTCACCAGCTGCAATTTAATCAAATTAGAAGAAATACAAGCTATACACCATATGCAACATGCAACCAATTATCACACTGTCAAGTTAGAGCAAGCACCTGCAATGGTGGAGTAGGGGAGATGGAGTCATCATATAGACTTGGAACTTCAACTGCAGTAGCAGTAGAAGTGGCAAATCTAGAGAGCCTTCGTTTGTGTTGGTCCAGTGAACCACCAACATCCCCTAACTTACTCTTTTCCTTCCTCTTTTTTGATATTGCCTTATGAAGTCAAAACCACAAGAAAAGGAATAAAATTGGCTATGCATAACTCATTGGTGCATGATACAGACGAAGACTACTTTGATGTAAGGCAAGTGCATGATAGGAGGACGGAGTATGTATGAAAAAAGGACAACATTGCATATTCACCTATGATAGGAGGATGGAATATGCATGAAAAACACTAAGCAGAAGACATTTCAACAAATTAGAAGAAATGAAAGCTCGGCACCATATGAACATGCAACCAATATCACTCTTAAAAGTGTCTCGTCATATGTGCCATTCAACAAATTAGAAGCAGTACAAGCTAGAAGACAATGCAAGACGCAACGTATATCACACTCCCAGGTTAAATGTGTCTTATGGTAAGTGATTGTTGCAGGATACACAACAGTACTTTGATGTAAGAACATGGTGTGATAGACATATTTAGTATGTTCTAGAAACAGGAACACGTGTCATATTCACAAGTATAATGTGTAAACTAAGCAGATGCGAATCAACAAAATTAGAAGCAATACAAACTAGACATCATACGCAACATGCAACCACATATAACAGTGCCAAGTTAGAGCAAGCACCTGTGATGGTGGAGTAGGGGAGATGTGTTCATCATCTACACAACTACGTTGACTGTCTAGCCCTGCGTTGTCTTGCGAATCTTGTTGGGAGGATGGCTGAGTAGAATCTGTAGAGACCCTCTGTTTTAGTTGCTTGGAAGGACCACCATCATCCACTGCCTTACTAATTTCCTTCCGCTGTATTGATTTTGCATTGTGAAGTCAAACCGACAAGAAAAAGGAATAAAATTCGCTCTTCGGAACTCATTCATGAATGAATGACTGACAAACAATACTTTGATGTAAGGCAAACACATGATACGAGGATGGAATATGTACAAAAACAGGACTACATCACATATTCACACCTATGATGTGTCAACTAAGCAGAAGGATTTTCAAGAAATTAGAAGCAATGCAAGCTAGAGACCATATGAAAGATGCAACCAATATCACTCTGCCAAGTTAAAAGTGTCTCGTCATAAGTGGAATTCAAAAAATTAGAAGCAGTACAAGCTAGAAATCAATGCAAGATGCAACCAATATCACACTGCCAAGTTAAAGGTGTCTCATCGTAAGTGATTGATGCAGCATACACAACAACAGTACTTTGATGTAAGAACATGGTGTGATAGACAGATATAGTATGTACGAGAAACAGGAACGCGTGTCATATTCACATGTATAATGTGTAAGCTAAGCAGATGCATTTTACCCTAATTAGAAGCAATACAAGCTAGACACCATATGCAACATGCAACGAGATATCACACTGCCAAGTTAGAGCAAGCACCTGGGATTGTAGAGTAGGGGGATGAGACTTGGAATTTGTAATGCACTAGAAGTACAAGGAGAATGTGTAGAGATGGTCTGTTTACATTGCTGTAGAGGACCACCATCATCCCCTTCCTTCCTCTTTTTTGATTTTGCCTTGTAAAGTCAAACCCACAAGAAAAAGGAATAAAAATTGCTTTTCAGAACTCATTGATGCATGATACTGATGAACACTACTTTGATGTAAGGCAACCGCAAGATAGGAGGATGGAATATGTACGAAAAAAGGACATCATTGCATATTCACACCTATGATGTGTGAACTAAGCAGAAGGCATTTCAACTAATTAGAAGCAATGCAAACTAGACACCATATGAAAGATGCAACCAATATCACTCTGCCAAATTAAAAGGGCGGGCTAATAAGGGTATTTCAACAAATTAGAAGCAATACATAGCTACATGCTAGAAATCATTTGCAATATGCAACGAATAAAGGTGTCTCATCGTAAGTGATTGATGCGGGATACACAAGAACAATAGTTTCATGTAAGAACATGGTTAATAGATAGATGCAGTATGTACCAAAAACAGGAAGGCATGTCATATTCACATGTATAATGTGTAAACTAAGCAGATGCAATTTACCCTAATTAGAAGCAATACAAGCTAGACACCATACTTAACATGCAACCACATATCACATTGCCAAGTTACAGCAAGCGCCTGTGATGCTGGTGTAGGGGAAATGTGGTCATCAACTACAGAGCTACGTTGACTATCTTCATCTTGCCTTCCTGTTTCTTGAGAATCATGTCGGGAGCATGAAACTGCACTCTTTAAAAGAGTAGCGTGTCTCACACTAACCCACGGGTATGACTGTCCCATCATAAGTGATTGATGAGGGATACACAAGAACATTAGTTTGATGTAAGAACATGGTTAATTGACAGATGCACTATGTACCAAAAACCGGAAGGCATGTCATATTCACAGCTATAATGTGTAAACTAAGCAGATGCAATTTAACCAAATTAGAAGAATTACAAGCTAGACACCATATGCAACATGCAACCACATATCACACTGCCAAGTTAGAGCAAGCACCTGCGATGGTGGTGTAGGGGAAATGCGGTTACCAACTACAGAGCTACGTTGACTATCTTGATCTAGCCTTGTTGTTTGTTGAGAATCATGTGGGGAGGATGACACTGCACTCTTTAAAAGAGTAGCGCGTCTCACACTAACCCACGGGTGTGCCTGTCTCATCATAAGTGATTGATGAGGGATACACAAGAACATTAGTTTGATGTAAGAACATGGTTAATAGACAGATACAGTATGTACCAAAAACAGGAAGGCATGTCATATTCACAGTATATGGCTAAGCAGATGCAATTTAACCAATTTAGAAGCAATACAAGGTAGACACCATATGCAACATGCAACCACATATGACACCGAAGTTAAAGCAAGCACCTGCGATGCTGGTGTATGGCGACTGGGGTCATCAACTACAGAGCTATGTTGACAGTCTTCATCGAATGACACTACACTCTTCATTAGAGCGTCAAACCACGTCTTTCCAATCCTCGATGTAGACTGGAGCGGCTGCTCTGTTTTCTTTTTAGAATACTGTGCTTGAGATTCTGAAATACCCATGCATAATAAAACAATAGTGAGAGAGTATGGGTGTAGTTTGTGGCTTTGTGCAAAAGTAGTACAGTGTAAAAGTATCAGATAGCAGGTGGGTCAAAAATAAATGACGGCAGACATTTGATAGCTCTACAACATGCATGGCACACGAAATTAGATTCTAGGCTTTTGAAATATGAGCACAGGGATGGCTGTGAAGTGCAGGTAATCCTCCAGCAAACCACCACATGTGGTCCTATGAAAATAACAATCGACTGAAAACAAATAGGTCAGCCGATTTTTTCTGCACCGTCCGATCTACAAGGAATGGGTAGATGGCCGTCATGTACCTCCCGCCAGCCACCGTTGACGATCTTCCTCGAACCGCCAGCGACCACCGGCCCAGACCCCTGCCTCCGCCGCCACGGCCTCCCCTCGACCTCACCCCACCGCCGTGCTTGGCAGCGCCCCCCGGCCATCCCTTTAAGCCCGACGAACCTCCAGATCGGGCGCCAGCAGCTCCTGCGCCACACACACCTCTAAGATAGACACCGAGGCGCTGCTTCCCCAGTGAACAGGCGGACTAGGTGCTCCGCTCGCCTTCGCGGGTGGTGCTTCCTTTAATTGGGAATCAACTGACACTGAATTGAAATCCAGGCAGGCCACGGACGTCTAGCTAAAGTAAAATAGTAAATGGGGGGAAACCTTGTGCATCGAGAGTTACTTGGAACATCTAGTATCAGGAAGAATGTGCAGTAAGAAGTGGTCAACTAGTTTCCTTCGTGGGATGAATACCGTGCGAGAGATTTGCAAGAATAAGGGAAGATGAGTACCAATATCGGCTGGAGATTCTGTGTCCTGCTTCTGTGTTTTCGAAGATCTTCTTGTGCTTCGCTGGAAACAAGATGTTGTGGAGGACGATGGAGCCTTGGACAAACCCATGGCCAAGTAGTTGAGTGTCGTGCGGTGGCCCTCTGTCGGCGGTGGGGAAGCAGATCCGAGGTGGCGAACGACGGTGTAGCGGGAACAACTCCGGTGCGGTGGACGGTTGCGACGTTCGAGCGGCAGCGGTGAGGCGTAGGACGGAGGGGTTGAAGTGGCTCGGGTATGGCGCACGTCCGCGCCGTGGAGACAACTCTGCCTCGGCTTCAACTGCTAAGTCATGGAGGGCGCTGCGGTTGAGGTTGCGGTGGACGACGACGTCGGGGTATCGGCTCCGGCGTGATGGAGGAGGGCGGCGGTGGATCGGTGCGGTGGGGTGGCGGATGGAGGAGGCTGGGGCTTCGCAGCTGGTGGAGAGGGAGTTTTGGAGCCCACGGAGTATGAATGGGGAATCAGACGGGGTGGGGGGGGGAAGCTAAGGGGGAACCATGTTTCCGGGACGCGCTTGTTTGAAATTTGGGGAAAGTTACAAACTTTGCCCCCATCTAAAATTTCGGACATGCTGCAGATCAGGGGTAGGACGATAATCTCACGTAACCAAAATAGTGGGCGGGAGAAATTTTGGCCGAGCGCATCGGCGTTTAGGTGCCCATGGTATATGAATGTTTTTCGGAGGTGGTTGTGTGGCGTCTCGGTGAAGTTACAAACCTACCCCAGTTTAGACTTGTGGACATCGGGCCGGTAGGCCTCACGGGTCAGAGTTAGGATAGTAATTTCCTTCTACCAAACATTGGTTTCACGCGGTTTCGCGCGAGGAGAGGATCTTTTGGCGCTTTGTTTAAAATTTTGAACCAGAAGCATTCACGATTACAGTACTCTTCAATTGAACTTTCCTAATTAGACCTCATTATATTTGACCTTGTATGTTTAAAAACCTCATTAAATTATGCGATTCTTTTGAAATTTTTGACTCTTGAAAATCCTATAACTATGATTATTTTGGAATGGAGGAGGTAAACTTGAATCTATTTTGTACACGACTATGTATTATCAACAAAGATTGATGCCCCTTTTAGATGTGATTTACAAAAGTCATTATCTTGAATTCAAATAGTTGAATGCACTTCCTATGAATTCAAATATTTGAAACCACTTTTATGTTGAATTCAAAATGTATTCTAGTTCATCGCTAGCAATTTGGAATGTATACCATGTATGTTTCTTATGTATAATGTGCTTGACACTGACCGCAGAGTGTACTCACGTTTATATATGAATTGCAAGAGCCATGCATTGTCTGGATTTCAAACTACTGACTATGGATCAATAATGTGAAATAATACCATACACATGCTCGAATTCGATAGAGTATGGATGTTTGCTAGACCAATGTTCGTTCATACGTGAATTGCAAATTTCATGATCTCATCCAATTTTTTAAATACAATTTATATTTTAATTTAATGGGTAGAACAGTCCTTTACGCGTAGATGCACTCTCCCTCGACCCCTCCTCACACGCGCGCTATCTTTCTCTCTCACGCATACGCGCACACACTATATATCCATCGGCCTTTCTCTCTCACAAATGCTCACCCTCTCTCCCGAAAGTAACTCACACACACACACTCTATATATCTCCCTCTCTCTCTTACTACTATCTACGACTCTTTTCACTAATCTCAGTCACAAACACTAGTTCTGCCACATGCATGCGCACGCATGGTCTCCGCCGCCCCTCCCCCGTGTACATGTCTCTACCTCGTGTCTCCCGCACGCACACTCTCTTTAGTCCTCTCTTGCACGCATTGTCTCCACCTCTCTTACTACTTGACAGATATGATTCCATCAGATCATTCGGTAGGATATCCCTGACGGTTAAAGTGGATGGTGATAAGAGGCAAAGATTCTCCAATGTCGGGGCCCTTGCGATCGAGGAAATACCCTACTCCTGGTCGTGTATACTTTGATTGGGGTGTGTACAAAGTACATGTCAATACCAAGGGATTGTGTGTATATATACTATCGACGAACTAGGCCCCCGGCCTATATAACATACCCGGGGCCTAGGGTTACAAATCGTAGTCCGCTTCGTCAGTGGAGATAGAGTCTTCCACGGCTCTGGTATCTTCGTCTTGTACGTTAAGTCAGTCTTCGTATAACACATCTCGGGCCGACCTATGTGGTGCAGGACGGAACCGACCCAGGGGTCCTCACCTCGACCCACCAGACCAAAAAATGATGTGCCACCACCACACCTCGCACACTCTCTACCCCCATAGGTCTCACTATATTCTCACACCCACACATACCAACACACACACTATTTCTGCTCATGCCTCTCTCCACTTCTCCTCTGCATACACAAACTCACCATCTCTCATTGAGACATCCTATTCGTCTCTCTCTCTCTCCCTCTCTCTCCCTCTCTCTCTCATCTCTCGTGCTTTCTCTTTCTACCATCGCACCCTCCTCGTATACATGCCTCTCTCGAATACGTACACATACCCTTTCCAGTCCCTCCAAAATACGTCAAACCACACATTCACGCATGTTACATCTCATTATCATGTGCTCCCAATGATCTAAAAAAGGCATCCGTTCACCTTTACTCCGCATACAAGATTTGTTTTGAATTGAAACTACACAGATTGTGACAAAACAAATATTTAAGAAAATCTACATATACAATAC
Source organism: Elymus sibiricus (assembly GCA_039707655.1). Classification (NCBI taxonomy): domain Eukaryota; kingdom Viridiplantae; phylum Streptophyta; class Magnoliopsida; order Poales; family Poaceae; genus Elymus; species Elymus sibiricus. Next base: position 109,027,615 of record CM077668.1, on the reverse strand, counting down.
TACAAAGTTATATATGAAAGTTAATTTCATGGTGCATCATATCCAATGATATTTGTTCCATATTGTGAATGTTTACATTTTTATCCTATAAAATTAGTCACAATAAAGAGAACGAAGGGCATCTCTCTCTCACTCTCTCCATCACACACCCCCTCTCTCTACGCCCTTTTCACGTACGCACACAAACTATCTCTCGGCCCTCTAAAAGTACGCCCCCATACACATTCACGCATGACGGTCATTGTATTTCAAGCGAAAGCGCAATACGGTCTCTGGATTTAGAATGCGCTCATTACGGTCAACATATACATTTTCTGGTGATTATATGGTCACTAGCTCACCGTACAACTCTGTATTTTGATGGTGACACTGACGGTCATTGTATTTGAAACGAAAGCACGATACGGTCAGCATATACATTTTGTGGTGATTATACAACACTGGCTCACCGTACAGCTATGTATTTTTTAGATGAAACGATCAATTGACCAGTCAAACAGTCCACGTGGCGCAACTAGTGTTGCATCAGAAGTGCACATTATCTCCCTAACGTAGGGCCCACCTATCAGCGGGTATAAGAAAGAAACAAATGGTAATAAATTAGTGCTCGGTGGGGATTTGAAGTCGAGACCTCAGGTTGGTAGCCCGCGCGCGATAACCACAGCGGACAAGGTTGCCTAGTGATGATATGCTGAGCCGGCCTTTTAATACACAGGAGCTACTGTGGTGAATACACACACATCACACATGCGGACAAACACTCACGCAACACCCGCATGCATGCATGCAATACTCACACGTACACATGCACGCACGCAACACTCGCACAAACACACGCACTCAAGCATGCATGCTACACTCACACGTACACATGCACGCACGCAACACTCGCACGAACACACGCACTCAAGCATGCATGCAACACTCACACGTACACATGCACGCATGCAACACTCGCACGAACACACGCACGCATGCATGCAGACAGCACAAAACGCAACACACACGCTCACGCTCAAGTGCTCAACCTACACGTGAATGCACACATATACACAGCCAGGGTGGTTCGCGCGCAAGGGCCAGTTCCGCGGGATCGCAGGTTCGACCCCTCACGCGCCTGCGTAAATTTTTGTTTACCAACTGATAGGTGGGACCCGCAAGCCACGTGGCCAGTTTGACCAGTCGACAGAGTGCCACATAGACTTTTTGACCGGTCAACTGAGTGCAATTTGTAATTACGATTTTCACATCCATACTGGGCCGGCGGGTTTCGAATGTTTAGTCCCACCTCGCCGCGTGAGGAGCTGGTCGACCGGCTCAAATAGCCGGGTCGTCCAGAAGCGATAAGCTGCAGTCATCATTGCACCCTTTGTTAAGGACATGAATTGTTAATAGTATTAATCTTCTCTGTGATATAAAGGCTGCTTGTAGTGGTTAGTATCATAACTATTATTCCTAAATATGTTTATTATGATAGGGTATCTGATATGATACTCAACCCTCTCTTTCTTCATTTAGTGATATGCCACCTCAGCATTGCTGCAGGTGGTACCGCTATGTGCTGGAGCGGGGTGCTCGGTCACAAGCATTTCACAAGCATTCAAGTCTACCGCACACGCCACCAGACAACCACACGCGGTTGGCGCGCCGTCCGGTGCGTGACAAATATTTGCAAAATTTCCGGTTTGGCGCCAAAACTCGAGCCTCTGCATTTCGCCAAAAAATACAAACCGAACCTCTGCGTTAACTTCCTGCCCCACCCCACCCAGCACATTCAAATCCCTCATTTGCTGCAAAATTTTGCTGTGTGTTGTTGTTTTCAGGGATATTTTGCTGTGTGAAAACAAATTTAAATATCAATGAATAATCGGTGTCCGGGGTATTTTGCCGGGGCACGGTTGAATGGCCTCATATTAGTTTGAACTAGCACTAGTACTACTAGTGTAGAGTAGTAGGAGCAGGAGTAGTACAGTGGTAGTAGAGTACAAACCAGTACGAGTCCCATCGGACACCAATTTTCTTGGAGTCCGTGCTACAGCTAGCACTTCTCCCTCCTCGTTCCTCTAAACTCAGCCGACGCACGGCGGGCAGGGTGAGGGTTTGCTGATAGTCGGTTTGCTCAACAACGGTCCCAGATGCCAGTGAAAATGCAAGACAACACGCGTTCCCTAGCTTGAGCGGCGTGCCGGACCGACCGTGTGGAGGTGCGACGCGAATGTGGCATGCTTTTCATTTTGAACTTGTAAGTTGTAACATTTGGTTCTGCTCCTTGGAGCGACGATAGACACAAATAACGATTGAAAATGATAGGGCGGGGCTTTTCCCATGCGATAAGAGGGGGAGTTTGCCAGCTTGGCCAATCGTCGGTTTGCTCACATGCAGTCCCACATGTTACTGATATGCCTTGGTAATGGGCATTGAGCGGCGGGCCGGAACATATTGTTACTTCAATTATTCATGTTGCATGTACATTAAAATTGCATTGAAATTTATTCAACAACATGTGGGCTAGTATCATCTAGTGATCTAAAAGGGCCCACTTCAAAAAAGAAAGAAAGGCGATTCGGTGCCTAGGCTCATCTGCACCCGGTCGAAAAAAAATCACAATTTTTTTAAAAAAAATTCATAAGATTCCAGTTTTTTTTTACATGGTAGAAAATTTGATGCGTGAGGTCCGCTCCAATTTTCAAGTCATTCGGACATCTAAGCAGCTCTCGGCAAAAAAGACAAATCGGGTCAGAACAGTGCATGAATAGTAAACCTTTTTTACAGACCCCAAATTTGTCTTTTTTGCCGAGAGCTGCTCAGATGTCCAAATGATTTGAAAATTGGAGTGGACTTCACGCATCATATTAACTACCATGCAAAAAAGAATTGGAATTTTTTGAATTTTTCTAGTATTTGTTTTGATTTTTTTCTTCAGTGTGAGTGCAGATGAGCCTGGGCTCAGAACTGGATTATCGCCCACTACACATTCAAGCATTTCACATCGTTCTCTCGCTCTCTCTGTCAAACCGACTATGCCAAACTCCCCTGCCTACCACGCGGGAAAATACCCGCCCTCGCTTTTTTAATCGGGTTTTGTATCGATGGATCGCGCGAAGCAGCAAAACCAAGTGTTACAAGACTACTACTACGTACTACTACAGTACACTAGGCTGCCGTGTCTTATACTCCTCCGTCGTAAGAGTGGAGATGCTCACTTTCATAAATGTTCTGCTTCTGTTCGCCAACATGTGGGACATCTAGCATCCGAGTCCACGTGCCATGCACCAAATAACAATGCAGAACAGCAGGGGGACGCACCCCGGTCGTGGCGCCACAGTAGTACTAATGAGCAATGAGGCGTCAAATCACAAAGCCGCACCTTTCCAACCATCATTTCACTCTTCGCTGAATCCGCTTATCCATCATCTTCTTCAAGAAAACCACGTGTTGCTTCTGCCATTGTTCTGATTTTTCATGAGGGACGCGCATCGGTGGTACATCACTGACACGTGTGATCGCATGTTAGCAAACCGACAGGCCAAGCTCCCCCGCCCACCGCTCGGCAAAAGCACCTCCTTTTTACTAATCTGGATATCTACTTTCAGATCAATATAATCGAGATTTGTATATATCGCACCAAGAAGCAAAACCAAGTGGTACGATTTACAGTTCAAAATGAAACGGCGGCACACTTCCAGCACGGCTATCGCGTTCGCGTCGGAAGTCCGTAGGGTCAATCCGCACACGAAATGGCAACACCAAAAATGCTACACTGATGGGCCTTTACGGGGCTAATACGGGCATCTTCCAACTAATCAAACTAGACCACCCTGATTTTCACGGGGGTGGGCCCCTTCCCACCCCCTAAATCCAATCCTAATCCTCCATGTTTGCTACTCCGTAAAGTCTGTAAAAATCCTCCCCGTGAGTCTAGCATTGCTCATGGAGACACACTAATAGCACGCCTTTAACCGACATGTGGGACATCCACCATCCTGGTCCACGTGCCATGCACCAAAGTTTAGAGCAGCGGGGGAAGGCACCCCGGTCGTAGCGCCGCAGTACTAGTAAATGAGCAATGAGGCGTCAAATCACAAAGCCCCAGCTTGCCCGCAGTAAACTGGACGGAGCAGGGGAGTACAAAAAATTGTGGACGCAGCTTCGACCCAAAGACAATGATGCGTTTGTCCCGCATTTTGATATACCCGCGGCCTCCTTTAGTTCATAGGGTAGGAATATTATAGGAATAGGAAAGTTGTAGGAAAAGAGATGACGTACGGCCTCCTTTGGTTTGTAGAAATTTCATAGTATAGGATTTTCAAAGGAAAAATTCCTATGGAGCTCTGCGGTTTGTAGGAATGGATTCCTAATCCTATGTAGGATAGGAACCAGTCCTTCACATTTTAGAGGAAAAAACCATTACCCTAGACTCAGTGGAAAAATTCCTATCCTATGCATCAAATGACATTTCTTTCTCTATAGGAATTGAGATGCATGTCATCTCACTTCCTATGTTTTTTTCTATTCCTATGATATTCCTATTCTATGAACCAGAGGAAGCCAACATGTATCTCAAATCCTATGAGTAGCGATAGGAAAAGATATGTCATTTGGTTCACATCATATGAATTTTTCCATTGAGTCTTAATGATTATTTTCCTCTTATATGTGGAGTATAGGAATCCATTCCTATGAACCAAATGGCTCTAAAGGAAAAATTCCTATAAAAATCTGATCATATAGAATTCCTATAATATTCCTCCACACCAAAGGAGGCTTGAAATTGCTGTAGGTGATACGGCGGTCTTCCTTTGCTGAGTGTTGGCTAACGGAGACTCGGCTAACAAACTTGGCGAAGTGTGGCACTTGGCAATAGAGCAGTGCCACGCGTCGAGTCCTTACTCAATGGGATATTGCCGAGTTTAGAACTCAGAAAAATATTTGCCCGGTTCTTCTAATGAAGGAACACACTATATTTCATCTTTCTACTGATCCCGATCGTTCTTTCTCTCTCCTTAGTTAGAGGACTCAATCCTACGATGTCTCTTGCTCTCTCTCACAACAAACACACACATATGGCCCCTCTTTATCGAAGACACACTCGTACATTCCTCCCCCATCTCTATAGATATCTCTCGATGATGAATGAAATGATATATGCTGGGTTTTCTATATGTGCATGTTGTTCTATGAAAACTCGGTAAAAGTTCATGAGGTTTGAATTTTCAATAAAGCTATATGCACTATATTTTGGAACGGAGGGAGCATACGGCAGTTGCGAACGCTCACGTGGAAATTTTATGTGTCGGCCTCTCACGCACGCACACACGCACCTCATGACTCTCCCGAGACTTCTCGCACACACCATCTATCTGTACTCTGTAGGTAGACGTGACACACATATATGTGCTCTTCACACCCTTCCCTAAGAACTTCTAAAAAATAAAAGACGTCACACTTTTTTTTGTAACTCAGACGTCACACACGTATAAATGTTACTCTAGGTGGAGTACGTAGTCACGAAGAGAAGCGGCACACGCACGCACCGGTTCTCTAACACCCACGCGCGGGTACACGTACGAGCGCATTTGTTTACAAAGAGGCATCCCAAGTGACAATTTGACTCATGCAATTTTCAACTTCATAGAGGGTCGGGGACCACACGTGTACATAGTGCGACCTGGACGCGGTGGCGCGTTATTGATTGAGTTTTTTTACTGGAACATTAAATGAAAATAGTGGTTCACGCATATTCATTTTAAAAATGATTGCTACAAGAAAATCACTCCACTATATATATAAGCAGGAGCTTCAGCGCTTGCTTTACTAGGATTGTTCTCATTCACTCCCTCATCCTCTCCAGATCTAAACAAGACAGCGGCGGCCACACCCTCTCTCTGCTCACCGCTGGTCACAGTTCCGGCCGGATCCCCTCCGCCGGCGAAGCGGAGAAGGTGCAGCGTTCACGTGGTCATTAGCGGCGAGGGAGGAGACCCACAGCTGCTGGTGCGTCCCGATCGGTGGCCCGTGCCATTCTGTCCGACACAGGGCCGGCTCGGGAGGGCCTCCGACCCCTTCTTCCTCCCTGCCGTATTGTGGGCAGATCCGGCCTCCCGCCGCCCTCCTAGCCACATCCGGATGACCCTTAGGTATAACTTCCTTCGAAACCGGCCTTGCTCTACTGCCCCAGCTCACCACGTGGCTGCATGTGGATCTTTTTTACTTCCTTCAGCTATTCCAAAGCCACCTAAGTTTTTACTATTATTAGAGGTAAACCTACTTCATGCAGTCGAATCTAGGACTTTGTTCAAAAGGGAAGGGGGGGAAGCTGTATCATGAATCTCGGACTTGGTTCAAAGAGGAAAGAAAAGGGGGAAAGTAGTAGAGACTGGCTACCCAACCGGTCTCTTGGTTGAAAAGGGGAAGAAAGTGGGGTGGATAGCGAAGCATGGGGGGAGTACTAGTAAGATACTGGCCAGACCGGTCTCTTGGTCGAAAAAGGGAAGAAAGTGAGGGGGTGTTGGGGGGGAAAACGCAACTGAGAACGAGCAAGTCTAGATTTCCTGTGCTCACATAGGAAAAGGTCGCCGAGGAGATAAAAAAATTGGACAAATGCACACATGCTGCCTGAATGTTTGCCGCTCTCGGCAACCAGATCTGCTTCACCACTTTATGCCCCTGTTGTCCCTTTGCCCTTATCGCTACCATTTATCTAATATCAGAGGAAAAGTGAAGCAATGCCACTGTTAGCCTAATGTCACTTCTAAGTAATGCTGCTGCCAGTCTAGTGCCATCGATAAATTGAACCAATAACACCACCATTTTATGAAGTGCTTCTGTCTTGCTTTATTTCCCATGAATTCTATTTGGCCAGTTACATTTAAATCTCACACCGCTAACATTGCTTCATCCCATTGGAACTGCACAAATTTGATTACACCGTGCACGGAGCTACTGACCATGTGCTACTCTCATGACAGTAATACTAGTGTTGTTGTTCTGCATGTTAATCTAGTGCCAGTGTTGAGGTGATGTGATGCTACTTCTTACTTAATGGCAGTTTTTCATACTATCAATGTAATGCCATTCATAACACAAGAGATGCTATTGTTAATCATATGCCACTGCAAATAACTGCCACTGCTTAAATAACCATATTACATATTTGTGCAAATAGGGATGTCTATCTCCATATCGTTTCTATTTGTGCAATCATAAGCACACACCTCAATTTTAGTAGAACTGCACAAAATCAGATGGCTCTTCCTACCTGTTGTCCTCTAGCCACCCGTATTCCAAGTATTCCTACATTCATAACTAGCTAGAATGACCAACGCAAGCTAAAAGAAGCCGATTCGTACGTGGACTTCTTGATTGCAGTGTAGGAACGAGCCTGTCATGTGTGGCGGAGAAAACAAGCAGTGCATCCGCGTCATGAACTACACTCACTCCCAATTTAAGGACGGCCCGAGGACGAGCTTACACGGCTGCACGGAGGTTCTGGGGTCAGGTGCGCGTAAAAGAGGCATTGAAGTCTGCTTATTTCTGCAAATAGCGGTGCTTAAATTTAGTGGAACTGCACAAGAAGTTCAGATGGTCAATCCACTTCAAGGTTCAGTTCAATATTCCAACTGAGAACACAATTATAATTTGTTATTCTGGAACGAGAGAACCTAACCCTGGATGGTGGCAACAAGAAAAACTAGAGTGAACCCCAGGAAACCTAGGGAGGCCCTTTGCTCAGAGAAGCCTGGCTTGATTTTTCCTGATTTGTAAACCTTCTCACAACTTTGTCTATTGCTGTTAACTTCTAAAAGAGATGTTATGTTCTATGAATCATTGAGATGTATAAAAAAGCTGAACTTATGCTTTTGAAGTATTTTATGCAGCTGAGTTTATTGTGAATGTTTAACATGAATGCTGGAGTAGTGTGTTAACATTTGGAATCTATATTGTGGCCTCAATTAACCGCATGAACCACTATAACTAGATACGTAGTTGCTTATATGTCAGACAGCAAAGTATGAGTGTGAGCTGGTCGATCTAGTGTTGAAGTGATCTGCGCCAATGTGCCATATTTGCACCAACTGTGCTTACAAGTGGGGTAGCACCAACAGTGCATTACCTACACTATGTACACGTCGACGCACCAAGAGTTGTCAAACAAGTATTTCATCAAACACACACTGCTCATTTGATAAACAGTGGCAACTTATGTCTTACAATGCCATATTACATGAAAGAACTCGTGAGGATGCATCTGTTTCGCCAACACTTATGAGGGTTATCACATGATTCACGGGCACACAATAGTAGCAGCAGTTCCCATAGAGGGATTCAAACAGAGTACTACCCTAAGAGGGATCGATAATACGCAAGGTTTGGGTAATTAAACACAATCCAAGCTACTTTGAAACACTAACTGGGCCAACTATTTCATGCCATCGATCTAATTGGGGATGGACACACGACGGACCTTGCCATGAACATCCTCGAGGACGTCCGGCAGCAGCTCAATCCTGTCAACCTTCTTGAAGATAACCTTGTGGCCTTTCCACTCATAAACTTGTTTATCGAGGAATGCCACATCATCTTCATGGATAAGCTTGACAAGAACATTATGCCTCACAAACGAAGGAGTAGCTGTGAACTTGTTGTGCTTCAGTACACCCTGGACAACACGCCTGACAACAGTGTGACTGGAATACATTTCGTCTTCGGTATAAGTGCAAATGGCTTCCAGGATCGAACAACCTAAGAACTTTGTTTTCCCAGTGCGTATATTCAGGTCATCCACCTCATAGCGAGTGACATGTACAACCACACAATCCTGTCTGCATCAGGGCTCTAATTGAAACAGAAACAAATTCTGAATTACTTTCCAATATAAAAAACACAAGTTATTTAAACCACCATGTAGAGTCAAAAGTATGCATGACAAGAAAGGTAGCATGGCATCGGAGCTAATAAATCTTGCATTATTTATCACCTCATACTTAGATGAAAAACCGCAATCAAGATCACCAAAGAAGAAAATCACCTTGGGCGGCTCAGCGGGGGGGGGGGGGGGGGGGGAGGGACACATCCTCGAATGGGTTCATCTTGCCGGGGGAAAACTGCTCCTGCACGGCCACGGGGGCTGTAACCTCAAACGTGGCGTTGACCATCTCTATAGTGGTCGTGAGCGCATCTGGGGTCGGCTCGGTGGTGGCCTTCATCTTCTTGGAGCTCTCTGTCTCGTGGGGATCAGCCTGCCGCGTCTGCTCCAACATCGGCAGATCTTTGCCCGGTTCCCCATGATCCATAATGAAACTGACAAATAGAAGACAACCGAAAGGAAAACACAATTGCAAAGACAATGACACACAAAAAAGGAGTGAGGATCAGTTACTGCTTTGCAAAATATTTTTTTTTGGAAAGAAAATATACCAACATCACGGATGCGCTCACCTTCCCTTCGTTTGGAGAGAAGAACAATTGCGGAAGCGAGTGGTGGCTTTCTTGAAGAAGATGAGGGAGAAGCGGATTCAGCGAAGAGTGAAATGATGATTGCTTCGTCCGACCAACTTACTGCGGGGAGGTGGGGTTTTGTGATATGACGGCTCATTACTACCGCGCTACGACCGGGGTGACTCTGCGCCTGCATACCGCCTTCTAATTTGGTGGATGCCATTTGGGCCCGCGTGCTGCATGGCCCGCATTTCGGTGAACCAAAGTAAAACGGTAGTAGCGGGAGCCGTTTTGACGACCGATGAGGAGCCAGAAGCGGCAGTGTCTCCACTGTACTATAGGAGTAATTGTTTTTTTAGGACTGAGTAATTGTTTTTCTGGGGAGTGGTAGAGTGTCCCCACTGTATTACTAGTAGTAATTGTTTTTCTGGGCCCAAGACAAAATAGCCCATCCACCCTAATTAATAAAATCAATTCAAAAGCCCTTATTTTACTTAAGAAGAGGTGCCCCCCTCTACACCGCCCCCCAAAAAAAGCCGGCTGCTCTTCTTCCTCCTCACTCCCACCTCACGTCCGCTCGCTCAACTTGTCTCCCCCTCCGGTTGTACCCCCAAATTCCTCACCTCACTCCTACAGAAAACCCCAGCTCCCCTTCTTCCTCACTGCTACAAAAAACCCTAGCTCCCCTTCTTCCTCACTCGCACCACAACTAGGCTCGTCATTCGTTACTCTGCTCAAATCTATGAGCTCGATGCGACGCCCGCAAAGAAAATGGAGTCGGCTGGCCCCAGCGCCAAGAAGATGAGGCTCCTGCCAGCGGCGACGCCGGTTGTAGATCCCGCACCCGGCAGTTTTACGTCTCCAACGTATCTATAATTTTTGATTGTTCCATGCTATTATAGTATCAATCTTGGATGTTTTTATATGCAATTATATATCATTTTTTGGGACTAACCTATTAACCTAATGCCCAGTGCCAGTTGCTGTTTTCTGCTTGTTTTTGGCTTTTCAGAGAAACAGTACCAAATGAAGTCCAAATGCCACGAAACTTTTTGGAGATTTTTTTCTGGACAAAAGAACCTTGGAAGCTTCGGGAGGAGGCCACAAGCATCACAGAAGCTTCACAAGGCAACAAGGCGCGCCCCAGGGGGGCGCACCGTGTTGCCTTATGGGGCCCACGTGACTCCGTTTGACCTAATTCCACTTCTATAAATTCACAAATATTGGGAAACCCCCAGAGAGCTAGAAGAGAAAACCTTTCCGCCGCCGCAAGCCTCTATTCTTCCGTGATCCCATCTGGAGGCCTTTTTCGGTACTCTGCCGGAGGGGGAATCGATCACGGAGGGCTTCTACATCAACCTTGCTGCCCTTCTGATGATGTGTGAGTAGTTTACCACAGACCTACCGGTCCATAGCTAGTAGCTATATGGCTTCTTCTCTCTCTTTGATCTTCAATACAATGTTCTCCTCGATGTTCTTGGAGTTCTATCCGATGTAATCTTCTTTTGCGATGTGTTTGTTGGGATCCGATGAATTGTGAGTTTATGATCAGATTATTCATGAGAAATATTTGAGTGTTCTCTGAAATCTTTTATGCATGATTGTTATAGCTTTGTATTTCTCTTCGATCTATCGATTTGGTTTGGCCTACTAGATTGATTTATCTTGCAATGGGAGAGGTGCTTTGTGATGGGTTCAATCTTGCGGTGCTCAATCCCAGTGACAGAAAGGGACATGACACATATTTGTATTGTTGCCATTAAGGATAAAAAGATGGGGTTTATTCATATTGCTTGAATTTGCTTCTCTACATCATGTCATCTTGCTTAAGGCGTTACTCTGTTTCATACTTAATACCCTAGATGCATGCTGGATGGCGGTCGATGGGTGGAGTAATAGTAGTACATGCAGGCAGGAGTCGGTCTACTTGTCTCGGACGTGATGCCTATATACATGATCATTGCCATGAATCCGTCATAATTATTTGCTTTTCTATCAATTGCCCAACAGTAATTTGTTTACCCACCGTATGTTTATGTGCTCAAGAGAGAAGCCTCTAGTGAAAACTATGGCCCCCGGGTCTATCTTTATCATATAAAAAACCTAAAAATACCTTGCTGCAATTTATTTACTTTTATTTTAATTAGTGTTTTAGTTTATCTATTTACCTTGATAAGATTTAATCCTTGCAAATAACCGCTAAGAGGATTGACAACCCTCTTATTTACGTTGGGTGCAAGTGTTTGCTCTTGTGTGTGCAGGTGCGCTTAACGGAATTTTGCTTGGTTCTCCGACTGGATTGATAACCTTGGTTCTTAACTGAGGGAAATATTTATCTCTACAGTACTGCATCATCCTCTCCTCTTCGGAGAAATACCAACGTAGACTACAAGTAGCAGGAAGAATTTCTGGCGCCGTTGCCGGGGAGACATCATCAAAATTACCAAGTAACTTCGCACAAACTATCATTCACTTGCATTTATTTTATTTGCCTTTTATTTGCATTTGCCTCTCGTTTTCATCTCCCCCACTTCTAATTTTTTTTTAACAAAAACTCACAAAAAAAATTATTTGCTTGTTTGCTAGTTTGCTTGCTTTGTTGCGATGTCTCAAGAAAATACAAAATTGTGTGACTTTTCCAATACTAATAATAATGATTTTATTAGTACTCCTATTGCTCCTCCCGCCACTAGTGCGGAGTCGTGTGACATTAATGTTGCTTTGCTTAATCTTGTTATGAAAGAACAATTTTCTGGTAGTCCTAATGAAGATGCTGCATCCCATCTAAATACTTTTGTTGAACTTTGTGATATGCAAAAGAAGAAAGATGTGGATAATGATATTGTCAAACTAAAATTATTTTCGTTCTCATTACGAGACCGTGCTAAAACTTGGTTTTCATCCTTGCCTAGAAATAGTATTGATTCTTGGGATAAGTGTAAGGATGCTTTTATTACCAAGTATTGTCCTCTCGCTAAGATTATTTCTTTAAGAAATCAAATTATGAATTTGAAGCAACATGATCATGAACATGTTGCACAATCTTGGGAGAGAATGAAATTAATGATAAGAAATTGCCCAACTCATGGTTTGAATTTATGGATGATCATACAAAATTTTTATGCGGGACTAAACTTTGTCTCTAGAAATTTGCTACACTCTGCCGCATGTGGCACTTTTATGGAAATAACATTGGGAGAATCTATAAAACTTCTTGATAATATTATGGCAAATTATTCTCAATGGCACACTGAACGAACTCCAACTGGTAAGAAGGTAAATTCTGTTGAAGAAATTAATACTTTGAGTGATAAGATGGATGCTCTATTGAAATTGGTTGCTAGTAAGAATGCTCATATTGATCCTAATGATGTGCCATTGTCTACTTTGATTGAGCAAAATAATGATGTTATTGATGTGAATTTTGTCTCTAGAAATAATTTCAACAATAATGCTTATATGGGTAATTTCAATCCTAGACCGTTTCCTGAAAATTCCTCTAATAATTATGGCAATCCCTATGGTAATTCTTATAATAATAATAATAATAGGATGCCCTCTGATCTTGAAAGTAATATTAAATAATTTATTAGTTCGCAAAAGAATTTGAATGCTATGATAGAAGAAAAATTGAATAGAGTTGATGAATTGGCTAGGAACATGGATAGAATTGCTCATGAAGTGGAAAATCTCAAAACTAAATTTTTTCCATAGAAGCATGATATAAATGAGTCTATTAAGGCTATCTATGTTTCCATTAATGAAAGTAAAGAAAGGACCGCTAGGTTGAGAGCTAAACGAGAATTCCTAGAAAAAGCGATTCCACCCAGTTTCTATCGTAGTAATGATGAAGATATTAAAATGATTGGTGTCACTCCTATTGAATCATTATTTAGTAATATAAAACTTGATGAAAAAGGTACTGGAGAAGAGCCAACTTTAGATAGAAGGAGTTCCACTTGCTTGGAGGGTGATAATCTTGATCAGAAAAATGAAAAAACTGGGTTTGGAGAGGTCAAAACTTTAAATAGTAATGCACCCACTACTTTGGATTACAAGGACTTTAATTATGATAGTTGTTCTTTAATTGAGTGTATTTCCTTGTTGCAATCCATGATTAATTCACCAAATGCATATGAACAAAATAAGGCTTTCACTAAACATATTATAGAAGCCATGATGAAAGCACATGAAGAAAAACTTGAGTTGGAAATATCAATTCCTAGAAAATTACAAGATGAATGGGAACCTACTATTAAAGTAAAGAATTAAATATTATGAATGTAATGCTCTTTGTGATCTTGGTGCTAGCGTTTCCACTATACCAAAGTCCTTGTGTGATGTGCTAGGTCTCACCGACATGGATCCTTGTTCCCTTAATTTGCATCTTGCGGATTCCACTATTAAAAAGCCATTGGGTAGAATAAATGACGTTCTTATTATTGAAAATAGGAATTATGTGCCCATGGACTTTATTGTTCTTGACATTGAATGCAATCCTTCTTGCCCCATAATAATTGGTAGGCCTTTTCTTCGAACTATTGGTGCTATTATTGATATGAAAGAAGGTAATATAAGATTTCAATTTCCACTAAAGAAAGGGATGGAACACTTCCCTAGGAAAAGAATTAAAGCACCCTATGAATCCATTATGAGGGCCACTTATGGAATTAACTTGAAGGATGACAACACTTGAAACTATGCATTATGCCTAGCTAGGGGCATAAAACAATAGCGCTTGTTGGGAGGCAACCCAATGAATAAAATAAAATTTTGCTTTTACCTACTGTTCTTGAGTGTTTACATAATTATAGCTTCTGTTATGATTGTATTTTTATGTTTTAATTAGTGTTTGCGCCAAGTAATGCCTTTGGAATGATTTGGAAGATAGTATAATTGATGCTGTTTGGAAAACAGAAAGTTTTGCTTCAAGTTCTGGAATTTTAGTTCTGTACTGGAGCGTCAAAAAAATCTAAAAAATTTACACAGTATTTGTATATGAATTTACCACGTTTTCCTAATTTTTCAGAATTTTTGGAGTTACAAAAGTATGGATTTTAAATAGATCTTTACAGACTGTTCTGTTTTAGACAGATTCTGTTTTGTTGCATAGTTTGCTTATTTTGATGAATCTATGGATCGTATTGGGGGGTATGAGTCATGGAGAAGTTGGATTACAGTAGAATTATGCCAATATTAAATATGAATCAATTTACTACAGTACCTAAAGTTCAAGATTTGTTTGTTATACTAACGGATCTCACGAGGTTTCTGTTGAGTTTTGTGTGCTGAAGTTTTCAAGTTTTGGGTGAGACTACGATGGATAAAGGAATAAGGAGCGGCAAGAGCCTAAGCTTGGGGATGCCCAAGTCACCACAAGGTAATATTCAAGGAATACTCAAGCGTCTAAGTTTGGGGATGCCCCGGAAGGCATCCCTTCTTTCGTCTACAATCTATCGGTAACACACTTGGAGCTATATTTTTATTCATCACATGATATGTGTTTTACTTGGAGCGTCTTGTGAAATAGTTTCTTTTCTTTTGTTCGTTTTTTAGTTTGCCACAATCATCTTTGCAGAACACACCTTTTTGAGAGGGACACACATTATTCGTGATTTGTTAGAATACTCTATGTGCTTCACTTATATCTCTTGAGCTAGGCAGTTGCTCTAGTGCTTCACTTATATCTGTTAGAGCACGGCGGTGGTTATATTTTAAAGAAATAGTTGCAATCTCATGCTTCACTTATATCTTTTTGAGAGTCTCATAATAGCAGTGGTAATATGCACGGGTTATGAATTTGGTCCTTATATGATAGGTATTCAAGAGGGATATAATAAAAACTTTCATGTAGATCACTGAATATGATAAATTTGATTCCTTGCAATAGTATTGTGATATTAAGATGGTAATATGTGAGAGGTATTAGTAGATAATTGTGGTTTAGTAAGAATATTGGTGTTAAGGTTTGTGATTCCCGAAGCATGCACGTATGATCTGTCGTTATGCTATGAAGTTGGAGCATGATTTATTATTGATTGTCCTCCTTTGTGTGGCGGTCGGGGGCGCGCGATGGTTAACTCCTACCAACCTCCCCCCTAGGGGCATGCGTAGTAGTAGTTTGCTTCGAGGGCTAATAAACTTTCGCAATAAGTATGTGAGTTCTTTATGACTAATGTGAGTCCATGGATTATACGCACTCTCACCTTTCCGCAATTTGCTAGCAACTTCGGTACCGTGCATTGCCCTTTCTCACATCGAGAGTTGGTGCAAACTTCGCCGGTGCATCCAAACCCCATGATATGATACGCTCTATCACACATAAGCCTCCTTATATCTTCATCAAAACAACCACCATACCTACCTATCATGGCATTTCCATAGCCATTCCGAGATATATTGCCATGCAACTTCCACCGTTCCGTTTTTATGACATACATCATCATTGTCATATTGCTTTGCATGATCATATAGTTGACATAGTATTTGTGGCTCAGCCACCATTCATCATTGTCATACATATTACGCTAGCATCATTGCACATCTTGGTACACTTCCAGAGGCATTCATATAGAGTCATATTTTTGTTCTAGTATCGAGTTGTAATGTTGAGTTGTAAGTAAATAGAAGTGTGTGATACGTCCATTTTGCATCATGTTTTGCTACTGTTATTTATAGTGTTTTTAATCAATATAACACTTTGTGGAGCAATTCTAATGCCTTTTCTCTCTTAATATGCAAGATTTACACAAGGAGGGAGAATGCCGGCAGCTGGAATTCTAGACCTGAAAAAGCTATGTCAGAGATACCTATTCTGCACAACTCCAAATGAGCTGAAATTTCATGGAGAATTATTTTGGAATAAATAAAAAATAATGGAAGCAAGAAGTACCAGAGGGGTCCACCCAGGTGCCCACGAGGCACCAGGGCGTGCCACCCTGGTACCTCGTGGGGCCCCTGGCCGGCCTCTAGCCCCCATTTTCTGGTATATAAGTCATTTTCCCTAGAAAAAATATATAGAAGACTTTCGGGATGGTGCGCCACCGTCTCGAGGTGGAACTTGGGCAGGAGCACTTTTGCTCTCCGGCGAAGAGATTCTGCCGGTGATACTTCCCTCCGGGAGGGGGAAATCGTCGCCATCGACAACACCAGCGATCCTATCATCGTGGGAGGACTAATCTTCATCAACATCTTCACCAGCACTATCTCATCTCAAACCCTAGTTCATCTCTTGTATTCAATCTTTGTCTCAAAACCTCAGATTGGTACATGTGGGTTGCTAGTAGTGTTGATTACATCTTGTAGTTGATTCTAGTTGGTTTATTTGGTGGAAGATTATATGTTCAGATCTATTATGCTATTCAACACCTCTCTGATCTTGGACATGGTTATGATTTGTGAGTAGTTACTTTTGTTCTTGAGGACATGGGAGAAGTCTTGTCATAAGTAATCATGTGAATTTGGTATTCGTTCGATATTTTGATGATATGTATGTTGTTGATTCCCTTAGTGGTGTCGTGTGAACGTCGACTACATGAAACTTCACCATCTTTGGGTCTTAGGGAATGCATTGTGGAGTAGTAATTAGCTGATGGGTTGCTAGAGTGAAAGAAGCTTAAACCCTGGTTTATGCGCTATTCCGTAAGGGGCTGATTTGGATCCATATGTTTAATGCTATGGTTAGAGTTATCTTAATTCTTCTTTCGTAGTTGCGGATGCTTGGGAGAGGGGGTAATCATAAGTGGGAGGCTTGTTCAAGTAAGAACAGCACCCAAGCACCGGTCCACCCACATATCAAATTATCAAAGTAGCGAACTTGAATCAAACCAACATGATGAAAGTGACTAGATGAAATTCCCATGTGTCCTCGAGAACGCTTTACTTACTATAAGAGATCGTTCCAGCTTGTCCTTTGCTACAAAAAGGATTGGGCCAACTTGCTGCACTCTTTGTTACTATTGCTAGTTGTCACTTGTTACAAATTATCTTGCTATCAAACTACTCGTTACCGATAATTTCAGTGCTTGCAGAAAATACCTTGCTGAAAACCGCTTGTCATTTCCTTCTGCTCCTTGTTGGGTTCGACACTCTTACTTATCGAAAGGACTACGATTGATCCCCTATACTTGTGGGTCATCAGTGTGATGATCATCATTATTAGAGCATTGTCCCAGTGAGGAAAGAATGATGGAGACTAATGAGTCCTCGAAAAAGTGGGGATGAGGTCCATGACATCGTTCTAAAGAAACAAAAAAAAGAGAAAAGAAAAGAAAAAACAAGAAGGCGAAAAAGAGCCATGAAAAAAAAATGAGAGAAAAAGAGAGAAGGGGCAATGTTACTATCCTTTTCCACACTTGTGCTTCAGAGTAGCACCATGTTTTTCATATAGAGAGTCTCATATTTTGTCACTTTCATATACTAGTGGGGATTTTTCATTATAGAACTTGGCTTGTATATTCTGATGACGGGCTTCCTCAAATGCCCGAGGTCTTCATGAGCAAGCAAGTTGGATGCACACCCACTTAGTTTTCATGTTGAGCTTTCATACACTTATAGCTCTTAGTGCATCCGTTGCATGGCAATCCCTACTCCTCGCATTGACATAAATTGATGGGCATTTCCATAGCCCGTTGATTAGCCTCGTCGATGTGAGACTTTGTCCATTTTTGACTTCTCTTATTTATCTCTACCACCATATTCTATTCCACCCATAGTGCTATATCCATGGCTTGCACTCATGTATTGAGTGGGAGTTGAAAAAAGCTGAAGCGCGTTAAAAAGTATGAACCAATTGCTTGGCTAAAACTGGGGTTGTTCACGATAAATACTTTGTGTGAAGAAGATGAAGTATGACAGGATTATATGATTTTGTAGGGATAACGTTCTTTAGCATTTTTCTTTTGAAAGACATGATTGTTTATTAGTATGCCTGAGTATTGATGTCTTTATATCAAATTATAGACTATTGCTTTGAATCATTTGAATCTTATTATTCATACCGTAAGAGAGAGATTACATGATGAAACATGATAGGTAGCATTCCACATCAAAAAATCTATTTTTATCATTTACCTTCTGGAGGACGAGTAGGAATTAAGCTTGGGGATGCTTGATACATCTCCAACGTATCTATAATTTTTGATTGTTCCATGCTATTATAGTATCAATCTTGGATGTTTTATGTGCAATTATATATCATTTTTTGGGACTAAACTATTAACCTAGTGCCCAGTGCCAGTTGCTGTTTTCTGCTTGTTTTTGGCTTTTCAGAGAAATAGTACCAAATGAAGTCCAAATGCCACGAAACTTTTTGGAGATTTTTTTCTGGATAAAAGAACCTTGGAAGCTTCGGGAGGAGGCCAGAAGCCTCACAGAAGATTCACAAGGCAACAGGGCGCGCCCCAGGGGGGTGCGCCATGTTGCCTTGTGGGGCCCACGTGACTCCGTTTGACCTAATTCCACTTCTATAAATTCACAAATATTGGGAAACCCCCAGAGAGCTAGAAGAGAAAACCTTTCCGCCACCGGAAGCCTCTGTTCTTCTGCGATCCCATCTGCAGGCCTTTTCCGGTACTCTGCCGGAGGGGGAATCGATCACGGAGGGCTTCTACATCAACCTTGCTGCCCTTCCAATGATGTATTAGTAGTTTACCACAGACCTACGGGTCCATAGCTAGTAGCTAGATGGCTTCTTCTCTCTCTTTGATCTTCAATACAATGTTCTCCTCGATGTTCTTGGAGTTCTATCCGATGTAATCTTCTTTTGCGGTGTGTTTGTTGGGATCCGATGAATTATGAGTTTATGATCAGATTATTCATGAGAAATATTTGAGTCTTCTCTAAACTCTTTTATGCATGATTTTTATAGCTTTGAATTTCTCTCCGATCTATCGATTTGGTTTGGCCTACTAGATTGATTTATCATGCAATGGGAGAGGTGCTTTGTGATGGGTTGAATCTTGCGGTGCTCAATCCCAGAGACATAAAGGGACATGACACGTATTTGTATTGTTTCCATTAAGGATAAAAAGATGGGTTTTATTCATATTGCTTGAATTTTCTTCTCTACATCATGTCATCTTGCTTAAGACGTTACTCTGTTTCATACTTAATACCCTAGATGCATGCTGGATAGCGGTCGATGGGTGGAGTAATAGTAGTAGATGCAGGCAGGAGTCGGTCTACTTGTTTCAGACGTGATGTCTATATACATGATTATTGCCATGAATCCGTCATAATTATTTGCTTTTTTATCAATTGCCCAACATTAATTTGTTTACCCACCGTATGTTTATGTGCTCAAGAGAGAAGCCTCTGGTGAAAACTATGGCCCCCGGGTCTATCTTTATCATATAAAAACCTAAAAATACCTTGCTGCAATTTATTTACTTTTATTTTAATTAGTGTTTTAGTTTATCTATTTACCTCTATGAGATTTAATCCTTGCAAATAACCGCTAAGAGGATTGACAACCCTCTTATTTGCGTTGGGTGCAAGTGTTTGCTCTTGTGCGTGCAGGTGCGCTTAACGGAATTTTGCTTGGTTCTCCTACTCGATTGATAACCTTGGTTCTTAACTGAGGGAAATACTTATCTCTACTGTACTGCATCATCCTCTCCTCTTCGGGGAAATACCAACGCAGACTACAAGTACCAGGCAGCGCGGAGAGAAGCGGCGAGGCCCCCCTGTATCTGAGGAACCCGAAGAATCTCAGGCGGACCGCATCAGCGATCTCCCGGACGCCATCCTTGGGGAGATCATCTCGCTTCTCCCCACCAAGGATTGCTGCCGCACCCAAGTCCTCGCATCTCGGTGGCGCCCTTTATGGCGCGTCGCGCCTCTTAATCTTGACTGTCGTGGCCTATCTCTCGTTGATGATTTTGAACTCCCTAGAACCATCATCATCTCCCACGGGGGCTCCGTTCACCGCCTCTGCATCCCGGCATGCTACCTGCACGTTACCCGCACGGTGGACGCCTGGCTGACATCCCCTGATTTCCGCAAACTCCAGATGCTTGAGTTCTATTATTCCTACGAAACTGACATACCATGAACCGAACGCCATATATTTGACCCGTCGCCATCGATGTCCATCTCGTAGTTTTCCTCCTCTCTCCACACTGCCACCTTTGCCCTGTGCAAACTACCAGACAATCTGGTACAAAAGCTTCGACTCCCACTTCTCAAAAAACTTTCACTTGTGCCGGTTCGTATGTCGGAGGCCTCACTGCACAGCATCATCCAATCCAGTTGCCCTGCCCTGGAGTGCTTAGTGCTTGTTTTGACAGTTAAAATCAGTTGTTTCTGAATAAAGTCGCCTAACCTTGTAAGAATTGGAATTTTCTTGACGTCGGGGAGCTCATCATCGAAGATGCCCCTTCACTTGAAAGGTTGATCCTTGATTCTTGTTATTCACCTTCGCAAATAACTATCGTCTCTGTGCCTAAACTGGAGACCTTGGGTGTAATTCATGATCTCTGTGATCATTTCAGGATGGTGTTTGGCTCCACAGTTATCCAGGTACTGTATATTATCATCTACACTTTCGTAATCATAAGCTGCATTTTTCATTTGTGCGCATAAGTTTTATATCATCTTGGAGTACACTGTTTGTACTAATATTATGTTCTATATGCTCAATGAAGAGTTTGTCCATTGATAGCCTATCAGTGGTGCTGGATTCTGTCAAGATCTTATATATCAGTATGAATACTTTTGATCTGAACAAGATTATTGACTTGTTGTGATGCTTTCCATGCCTGGAGAAGTTGTATATAAAGGTGATGATTTCACGCACATTGGAAGCCCATATATAGTGTACTAGAATTAACTGTTCAGCTGTTGCTCTTTCCACATACTCTTTTTTTAGACCTTAACTGTTTTCAATCTTCATGTCTATTTAGGCAGCAGGACAGGGTACAAAAGGTATAGCCAGTCGGTGTCATCATAAGCACCGGGATTTTCTCAGTTCTCATCACATTCGTTTCAAGACAATAACGCTGGAAGGATATGTAGCCACCCATGCAAACACTAGATTTGTCAGATTCTTCCTGCTGAATGTGAGGGTACTATTGTGGCTTAAATATATTAAGAATGAAGTTTTGACGGAAGGATATGTCGAAGAGCAAAAAAAGGACTTTTAGGTGGACAAAAGGGCTTCTGAACGAGCCAGGCTTCTTTTTACATCATCTTGTGGTCATATTGTTGGGGAACGTTGCATGGGAAACAAAAAATTTCCTACGCTCACCAAGATCGATCTAGGAGATGAACATCTACGAGAGGAGAGATTGCATCTACATACCCTTGTAGATCGCTAAGCGAAAGCGTTAAGAAACGCGGTTGATGTAGTCGAACGTCTTCGCGATCCAATCACGATCCGTCCACGAACTCCCGATCAAGTGCCGAACAGACGGCACCTCCGAGTTTAGTGTTGGGGAACGTTGCATGGGAAACAAAAAATTTCCTACGCACACACAAGATCTATCCATGGTGATGAGCATCTACGAGAGGGAGAGTGAATCTACATACCCTTGTAGATCGCTAAGCGGAAGCGTTAAGAAACGCGGTTGATGTAGTCGAACGTCTCCGCGATCCAAATCGCAAGTCGTCCCTCGATCCAATCACGAACTAGTGCCGAACGGACGGCACCTCCGCGTTCAACACACGTACGGCTTGATGACGCCTTCACCTCCTCGATCCAGCGAGCGATGGTGAAGTAGTAGATGAGTTCTGGCAGCTCGACGGCGTGGTGATGGTGGTGAGGAACAATCTCTGCAGGGCTTCGCCAAGCACTACGGAGATTATGACGGGAGAACTAGAGGGTTAGGGTTGCCGACACACGGCTTGGGAAATCTTGATGTATCCCGTGTGCTAGCCCTGCCCCTCTATTTATATGTTGAGCCCTGGGGTCTAAACTTGGAGAGAAAACCTCCACAAGGTCGGTTTTGCCCGCACAAGGTCGGTTTGGCCCGCACGGAAAGAGTCCAACTCGGATTCCAGCAGTACCACGCACAAGCGGTAGTACCGCTCACGAGCGGTAGTACCGCTTGAGCGGTAGTACCATTTCATACAAGCGGTAGTACCGCTTACGCGGTAGTACTGCCTTACCAGCGGTAGTACCGCTTAAGGCAGCAGCAAAACTTCCTTTTGCACTTTCCAATACCTCGTGGGCTTTACCCCTTTGGCCCATATAAAGTGTTGCTGCACCCGAACACTTCGGTAAACACCCGGAACCCCTTCCGGTGAATTCCGGAACCCTTCCGGAGATCAAAACACTATTATCACATATATTAATCTTTACCTCCGGACTCTTCCGGAGATCCTCGTCATGTCCGAGATCTTATCCGGGACTCCGAACAACCTTCGGTCACCAACAAAATAACTCAACTATACCAATCGTCACCAAACGTTAAGTGTGTAGACCCTGCGGGTTCGAGAACTATGTAGACATGACCGAGACACCTCTACGATCAATAACCAATAGCGGGACCTGGATGCCCATATTGGCTCCTACATATTCTACGAAGATCTTTTATCGGTCGAACCTCTATGTCAAGGATTCAGTTAATCCCGTATACTGTTCCCTTTGTTCTTCGGTATGTTACTTGCCCGAGATTCGATCGTCGGTATCTTTATACCTAGTTCAATCTCGTTACCGGCAAGTCTCTTTACTCGTTCCGTAATACAAGATCTTGTGGCTAACACTTTAGTCACATTGCTTGCAAGGCTCATTGTGATGTTGTATTACCGAGTGGGCCCTGAGATACCTCTCCGTCGCACGGAGTAACAAATCCCAGTCTTGATCCATGCCAACCCAACAGACACCCTCGGAGATACCTGTACAGCACCTTTATAGTCACCCAGTTACGTTGCGACGTTTGATACACACAAGGTACTCCTCCGATGTCAGGGAGTTGCATGATCTCATGGTCATAGGAACAGATACTTGACATGCAGAAAACAATAGCAATAAAATGACACGATCATATGCTACGTTTATAGTTTGGGTCTTGTCCATCACATCATTCTCCTAATGATGTGATCCTGTTATCAAATGACATCTCATGTCAATGGCTAGGAAACCTTAACCATCTTTGATCAATGAGCTAGTCAACTAGAGGCTTACTAGGGACATAGTGTTGTCTATGTACCCACACATGTATTTGAGTTTCCAATCAATACAATTATAGCATGGATAATAAACGATTATCATGAACAAGGAAATATAATAATAACTAATTTATTATTGCCTCTAGGGCACATTTCCAACAGTCTCCCACTTGCACTAGAGTCAATAATCTAGTTCACATCACTATGTGATTTACATTGTAATGAATCGAACACCCATGCAGTTCTGGTGTTGTTCATGTTTAGCCTTTGGAAGAGGTTTAGTCATCGGATCTGCAACATTCAGATCCGTGTGTACTTTGAAAATATTTATGTCGTCCTCCTTGATGTAATCGCAGATGGAATTGAAACGTCGCTTTATGTGTCTGGTCCTCTTGTGAAATCTTGGTTCCTTGGCTAGAGCAATGGCACCAGTATTATCACAAAACAGAGTCATTGGGTTAAGCGCACTAGGCACTACTCCAAGATCTGTCATGAACTCCTTCATCCAGACACCTTCCTTCGCCGCCTCCGAGGCAGCGATGTACTCCGCTTCGCATGTAGAATCAGCTACCACGCTTTGCTTGGAACTGCACCAGCTAACCGCACCCCCATTAAGAATAAATACGTATCCGGTTTGTGATTTAGAGTCATCCGGATCAGTGTCAAAGCTTGCATCGACGTAACCCTTTACGACGAGCTCTTGATCACCTCCATAAACGAGAAACATGTCCTTGGTCCTTTTCAGGTACTTCACGATATTCTTGACCGCCGTCCAGTGTTCCATTCCTGGATCACTTTGAAACCTTCCGACCATACTTATGGCAAGGCTGACATCGGGTCTTGTGCACAACATTGCATACATGATAGAGCCTATGGCTGAAGCATAGGGGATGACACTCATCTTTTCTCTATCTTCTGCAGTCACTGGGCATTGAGTCTTACTCAACTTCACACCTTGCAAAACAGGCAAGAACCCCTTCTTGGACTGATCCATTTTGAACTTCTTCAAAACTTTGTCAAGGTATGTGCTTTGTGAAAGTCCTATTAAGCGTCTCGATCTATCTCTATAGATCTTGATGCCTAATATGAAAGCAGCTTCTCCTAGGTCCTTCATTGAAAAACTCTTGTTCAAATATTCCTTCACGCCTTCCAACATTTCTATATTGTTTCCAATCAGCAATATTTCATCCACATATAATATTAGAAACGCTATAGAGCTCCCACTCACTTTCTTGTAAATACAAGCTTCTCCGTAAACTTGTATAAACTCGAACGCTTTGATCACCTCATCAAAGCGAAGATTCCAACTCCGAGATGCTTGCACCAGTCCATAAATGGATCGCTGGAGTTTGCAAACTTTGTCAGCATTCTCTGGATCGACAAAACCTTCTGGTTGCATCATATACAACTCTTCCTTAAGGAAACCGTTAAGGAACGCTGTTTTGACATCCATCTGCCAAATTTCATAATCGAAAAAAGCAGCTATTGCTAACATGATTCTGATAGACTTAAGCATCGCTACGGGTGAGAAGGTCTCATCGTAGTCAACTCCTTGAACTTGTGAAAAACCCTTTGCCACAAGTCAAGCTTTATAGACGGTGACATTACCGTCCGCGTCCGTCTTCCTCTTAAAGATCCATTTGTTCTGAATGGCCTTACGCCCTTCAGGTAATACTTCCAAAGTCCACACTTTGTTTTCATACATGGATCCCATCTCGGATTTCATGGCCTCTAACCACTTCTCGGAATCCGGGCCCATCATCGCTTCTCCATAGCTCGTAGGTTCATCATTGTCTAACAACATGACCTCTAAGACAGGGTTGTCGTACCACTCAGGAGCAGTACGCGTCCTTGTCGACCTACGAGGTTTGATAGCAACTTGATCCAAAGCTTCATGATCATCATCATTAACTTCCTCTTCAGCTGTTGTAGGCTCTACAGAAACATCTTTCAGCGCTGCGCTACTTTCAGTTTGAAGTAAAGGTTCAACAACCTCATCAAGTTCTATCTTCCTCCCACTCAATTCTTTCGAGAGAAACTCTTTCTCAAGAAATGTTCCGTTTTTAGCGACAAACATTTTGCCTTCGGATCTGAGGTAGAAGGTATACCCAACTGTCTCTTTTGGGTATCCTATGAAGACGCATTTCTCCGCTTTGGGTTCCAGCTTTTCAGGCTGAAGCTTTTTGACATAAGCATCACATCCCCAAACTTTAAGAAACGACAGCTTTGGCTTCTTGCCAAACCAAAGTTCATATGGCGTCGTCTCAACAGATTTCGATGGTGCCCTATTTAAAGTGAATGCAGCTGTCTCTAATGCATAACCCCAAAACGATAGTGGCAAATCGGCAAGAGACATCATAGATCGCACCATATCCAATAAGGTTCGATTATGACGTTTGGACACACCATTACGCTGTGGTGTTCCAGGCGGTGTTTAGTTGTGAAACAATTCCACATTGTCTTAAGTGACTGCCAAACTCATAACTCAGATATTCTCCTCCTCGATCAGATCGTAGGAATTTAATCTTCTTGTTACGATGATTCTCAACTTCACTCTAAAATTGCTTGAACTTTTCAAACGTTTCAGACTTGTGTTTCATTAAGTAAATATACCCATATCTACTTAAGTCATCAGTGAAGGTGAGAAAGTAACGATAACCACCGCGCACCTTAATGCTCATCGGACCGCACACATCAGTATGTATGATTTCCAATAAGTCACTTGCCCGTTCCATTATTCCAGAGAACGGCGTTTTAGTCATCTTGCCCATGAGGCATGGCTCACATGTGTCAAATGATTCAAAATCAAGTGACTCCAAAAGTCCATCAGCATGGAGCTTCCTCATGCGTTTTACGCCAATATGACCTAAACGGCAGTGCCACAAGAAAGTGGTATTATCATTATCAATTCTACATCTTTTGGCATCAATGTTATGAACATGTGTATCATTACTATCGAGATTCAATAAGAAATAAACCCCTCACATCGGGTGCATGACCATAAAAGATATTACTCATATAAATAGAACAACCATTATTCTCTGATTTAAATGAGTAACCATCTCGCAATAAACAAGATCCAGATATAATGTTCATGCTTAACGCAGGCACTAAATAACAATTATTTAGGTTCATCACTAATCCCGATGGTAATCGAAGAGCGAGCGTGCCGACGGCGATCACATCAACCTTGGAACCATTTCCCACGCGCATCGTCACTTCGTCCTTTGCCAGCCTCCGTCTATTCCGCAGTTCCTGTTTTGAGATGCAAATGTGAGCAACCGCACCGGTATCAAATACCCAGGCACTACAACGAGAGTTGGTAAGGTACACATCAATAACATGTATATCATATATACCTTGTTTGTTGTTGGCCGCCGTCTTGTCAGCCAAATACTTGGGGCAGTTCCGCTTCCAGTGTCCAGTTCCCTTGCAATGAAAGCACACAGTTTCTGGTTTGGGTCCAGCCTTGGGCTTCTTCACGAGAGGAGCAACTGCTTTGCCACTCTTCTTGGAGTTACCCTTCTTACCCTTGCCATTTTTCTTGAAACTAGTGGTTTTATTGACCATCAACACTTGATGCTCCTTCTGAATTTCAGACTCAACGGCTTTCAGCATCGCAAACAGCTCGGCGACTGACTTGTTCATCCCGTGCATGTTATAGTTCAACACGAAGCTCTTGTAGCTAGGTGGCAATGATTGAAAAACTCTGTCAGTGATAGCCTCTGGCGGAAGGGGCATCCCCAATTCAGCCAGACGGGTGGAGTACCCAGACATTCTGAGTACATGATCACTGATAGACCCGTTCTCCTCCATCTTGCAAGCATAGAACTTATCGGAGATCTCATATCTCTCGATCCGGGCATTCTTCTGAAAGATAAACTTCAACTCCTGGAACATCTCATATGCTCCATGACGTTCAAAACGTCTTTGAAGTCCCGGTTCTAAGCCATACAATATTGCACATTGAACTATTGAGTAATCTTCAGAACGAGCCTGCCAGGCGTTCACAACGTCTAGAGACTCCACTGGAGCGGGTGGATCACCAAGCGGTGCATCAAGGACATAAGCCTTCTGGGAAGCCGTAAGGATAATCCTTAGATTACGGGCCCAGTCCACAAAGTTACTTCCATCATCTTTCAACTTAGCTTTCTCTAGGAACTTATTAAAATTCAGGGGTGCTACTGCGCGAGCCATGATCTACAACATAAATATAGCAAAGACATCTTAGACTATTGTTCAAGATAATGAGTTTAGTTAATCATATTACTTAAAAACTCCCACTCAAATTGACATCCCTCCGGTCATTCGAGTGTAACATGATCCAAATCCACCAACTCAAGTCCGATCATCACGTGAGTTGAGGTGGTTTCAATGGTGAACATCTTCATGTTGATCATATCTACTATATGACTCATGTTCGACCTTTCGGTCTCTTGTGTTCCGAGGCCATGTCTGTACATGCTAGGCTCGTCAAGTTTAACCCGAGTGTTCCGCATGTGCAAGACTGGCTTGCACCCGTTGTATGTGAACGTAGAGTCTATCACACCCGATCATCACGTGGTGTCTCGAAACGACGAACTTTCGCAACGGTGCACACTCGGGGAGAACACAATTTTATTTTGAAATTTAAGTGAGGGATCACCTTATAATGCTACCGTCGTCCTAAGCAAAATAAGATGCATAAAAGGATTAACATCACATGCAAATCATAAGTGACATGATATGGCCATGAACTTGTGCTTTTCATCTCCATCTCCAAAGCAACGGCATGATCTCCATCGTCACCGGCATGACACCATGATCTCCATCATCTTGATCTCCATCAACGTGTCGCCATGAGGTTGTCGCGCCGACTGTTGCTTCCACGACTATTGCTAACTCATAGCGATAAAGTAAAGCAAAACGGCGAAAATAATTAAAGACAACTCTATGGCTCCTGCCAGTTGCCGTACTCATCGACATGCAAGTCGTGATATTCTATACAACACATGATCATCTCATACATCACATATATCTCATCATGTAATTGGCCATATCACATCACAACATACCCTGCAAAAACAAGTTAGACGTCCTCTAATTGTTGTTGCATATTTTACGTGGCTGCTACGGGTTTGCAAGAACCGTTCTTACCTACGCAAAACCACAACGTGGTGTAGTGATTGCTTTTTGATCTTCTAAAAGAACCCTCTTCATTGAAATCGATTCAACTAAAGTGAGAGAGACAGACACCCGCCAGTCACCTTTATGCAACGAGTGCACGTAGCGGTGAAACCTGTCTCGCGTAAGCGTACGCGTAATGTCGGTCCGGGCCGTTTCATCTCACAATACCGCCGAATCAAGTATCAACTAGTAACGGCAAGCAATATGTATACACCCACGCCCACAACTCGTTTGTGTTCTACTCGAGATCTCATCTACGCATAGACCTAGCTCAGATGCCACTGTTGGGGAACGTTGCATGGGAAACAAAATTTTTCCTACGCACACACAAGATCTATCCATGGTGATGAGCATCTATGAGAGGGAGAGTGAATCTACATACCCTTGTAGATCGCTAAGCGGAAGCGTTAAGAAACGCGGTTGATGTAGTCGAACGTCACCGCGATCCAAATCGCAAGTCGTCCCTCGATCCGATCACGAACTAGTGCCGAACGGACGGCACCTCCGCGTTCAACACACGTACGGCTTGATGACGCCTTCACCTCCTCGATCCAGCGAGCGATGGTGAAGTAGTAGATGAGTTCCGGCAGCACGACGGCATGGTGATGGTGGTGAGGAACAATCTCTGCAGGGCTTCGCCAAGCACTACGGAGATTATGACGGGAGAACTAGAGGGTTAGGGTTGCCGACACACGGCTTGGGAAATCTTGATGTATCCCGTGTGCTAGCCCTGCCCCTCTATTTATATGTTGAGCCCTGGGGTCTAAACTTGGAGAGAAAACCTCCACAAGGTCGGTTTTGCCCGCACAAGGTCGGTTTGGCCCGCACGGAAAGAGTCCAACTCGGATTCCAGCAGTACCGCGCACAAGCGGTAGTACCGCTCACGAGCGGTAGTACCGCTTCATACAAGCGGTAGTACCGCTTACGCGGTAGTACTGCCTTACCAGCGGTAGTACCGCTTAAGGCAGCAGCAAAACTTCCTTTTGCACTTTCCAATACCTCGTGGGCTTTACCCCTTTGGCCCATATAAAGTGTTGCTGCACCCGAACACTTCGATAAACATCCGGAACCCCTTCCGGTGAATTCCGGAACCCTTCCGGAGATCAAAACACTATTATCACATATATTAATCTTTACCTCCGGACTCTTCCGGAGATCCTCGTCATGTCCGGGATCTTATCCGGGACTCCGAACAACCTTTGGTCACCAACAAAATAACTCAACTATACCAATCGTCACCAAACGTTAAGTGTGTAGACCCTGCGGGTTCGAGAACTATGTAGACATGACCGAGACACCTCTACGATCAATAACCAATAGCAGGACCTGGATGCCCATATTGGCTCCTACATATTCTACGAAGATCTTTTATCGGTCGAACCTCTATGTCAAGGATTCAGTTAATCCCGTATACTGTTCCCTTTGTTCTTCGGTATGTTACTTGCCCGAGATTCGATCGTCGGTATCTTTATACCTAGTTCAATCTCGTTACCGGCAAGTCTCTTTACTCGTTCCGTAATACAAGATCTTGTGGCTAACACTTTAGTCACATTGCTTGCAAGGCTCGTTGTGATGTTGTATTACCGAGTGGGCCCTGAGATACCTCTCCGTCACACGGAGTAACAAATCCCAGTCTTGATCCATGCCAACCCAACAGACACCCTCGGAGATACCTGTAGAGCACCTTTATAGTCACCCAGTTACGTTGTGACGTTTGATACACACAAGGTACTCCTCCGATGTCAGGGAGTTGCATGATCTCATGGTCATAGGAACAGATACTTGACATGCAGAAAACAATAGCAATAAACTGACACGATCATATGCTACATTTATAGTTCGGGTTTTGTCCATCACATCATTCTCCTAATGATGTGATCCTGTTATCAAATGACATCTCATGTCAATGGCTAGGAAACCTTAACCATCTTTGATCAACGAGCTAGTCAACTAGAGGCTTACTAGGGACATAGTGTTGTCTATGTACCCACACATGTATTTGAGTTTCCAGTCAATACAATTATAGCATGGATAATAAACGATTATCATGAACAAGGAAATATAATAATAACTAATTTATTATTGCCTCTAGGGCACATTTCCAACATTTAGCACACGTGCGGCTCGGCGGCGTCCTCTCCCTATTGATCTAGCAAGCGAGAGAGAGGGGGTAGATGAGATCGGGACCAACACGACGGTATGGTGGTGGTGGTGGCAGCGGAATTCCGGCAGGGCTTCGCCAAGCGCGTACCGGTGAAACATGGGAGGAGTTAGGAGAGGTAACGGGCAAGGGTCCAAGGGGTGGCTGCCCCCAACGCCTCCCCACCTTTATATAGGCGTGGAGGGGGCTGGTGGCTTGCCCTCCAAGGCCCTAGGGTCGTTGGCAAAAGGGGGAGGAAGGAAATCCCTCCTTTCCTTCCCCACCGATCACTATCCCCCCTTTTTAGGGATCCTAATCTTATCCCTTTGGGATATGATACTATTCCTTTTAAGGGAGGATCTTGGTGCGCCTAGACCAGGGTTGTGGGGACTTTCCCCACTACCCACGTTCATGTGGGTCCCCCATGCAGGTGGGCCCCACTCCGGAACCTTCTAGAACCTTCCCGGTACAATACCGAAAAAACTCGAACTTTTTCCGGAACCCCGATAACAATTTTCCATATATGAATCTTTACCTCCGGACTATTCCGGAGCTCCTCGTGATGTGTCGGATCCCATCTGAGACTCTGAACAACCTTCGGACTTTTCACTATTAATATCTCAATACTACCCTAGCGCTACCGAACGTTAAGCGTGCGACCCTACGGGTTCGGGAATATGCAGACATGACCGAGACTCCTCTCCGGTCAATAACCAATAGCGGGACCTGGATGCCCATATTGGTTCCTACATATTCAACGAAGATCTTTATCGGTTGAACCACGATGTCAAGGATTCAGTCAATCCCGTATGCAATTCCCTTTGTCCGGCGATATGTTACTTGCCCGAGATTCAATCGTCGGTATCTCCATACCTAGTTCAATCTCGTTACCGGCAAGTCTCTTTACTCGTTCCGTAATACAAGATCCCGTGGCTAACTCTTTAGTCACATTGCTTGCAAGCTTATCGTGATGTTGTATTACCGAGTGGGCCCTGAGATACCTCTCCATCATACGGAGTGACAAATCCCAGTCTTGATCCATTCCAACTCAACAGACACCCTCGGAGATACCTGTAGAGCATCTTTATAGTCACCCAGTTACATTGCGACATTTGATACACACAAGGTACTCCTCCGGTGTCAATGAGTTGCATGATCTCATGGTCATAGGAACAGATACTTGACATGCGAAAACGATAGCAATAAACTTGACACGATCATATATGCTAAGTTCATAGTTTGGGTCTTGTCCATCACATCATTCTCCTAATGATGTGATCCCGTTATCAAATGACAACTCATGTCTATGACCCGGAAACCATGGCCATCTTTGATCAACGAGCTAGTCCGGTAGAGGCTCACTAGGGACATGTTGTTGTCTACGTATCCACACATGTATTTGTGTTTCCGACCAATACAATTATAGCATGGATAATAAACGATTATCATGAACACGGAAATATAATAATAACCATTTTATTATTGCCTCTAGGGCATATTTCCAACAGTCTCCCACTTGCACTAGAGTCAATAATGTAGCATTACATGGTTATGAATCTAACACCCATAGAGTTCTGGTGTTGATCATGTTTTGCCCGTGGAAGAGGTTTAGTCAACGGATCTGCAACATTCAGATCCGTGTGTACTTTGCAAATGTTTATGTCCTCCTTCTTGATCGCATCGCGGATGGAATTGAAGCGTCGCTTTATGTGTCTGGTCCTCTTGTGAAACCTTGGTTCCTTGGCTAGAGCAATGGTACCAGTGTTGTCACAGAACAGAGTCATCGGGTCCTGTGCACTGGGCACAACCCCAAGATCTGTCATGAACTACTTCATCCAGACACCTTCCTTCGCCGCCTCCGAGGCAGCTATGTACTCCGCTTCGCATGTAGAATCAGCTACCACGCTTTGCTTGGAACTGCACCAGCTTACCGCTCCCCCATTTAGAATATATACGTATCCGGTTTGAGACTTAGAGTCATCCGGATCAGTGTCAAAGCTTGCATTGACGTAACCCTTTACGACGAGCTCTTGATCACCTCCATAAACGAGAAACATTTCCTTAGTCCTTTTCAGGTACTTAAGGACATTCTTGACCGCTATCCAGTGTTCCACTCATGGATCACTTTGAAACCTTCCGGCCATACTTATGTCAAGGCTGACATCTGGTCTTGTGCACAGCATCGCATACATGATAGAGCCTATGGCAGAAGCATAGGGGATGACACTCATCTTTTCTCTATCCTCTGTAGTCGCTGGGCATTGAGTCTTACTCAACTTCACACCTTGCAAAACAGGCAAGAACTCCTTCTTGGACTGATCCATTTTGAACTTCTTCAAAACTTTATCAAGGTATGTGCTCTGTGAAAGTCCTATTAAGCGTCTTGATCTATCTCTATAGATTTTGATGCCTAATATGAAAGCAGCTTCTCCTAGGTCCTTCATTGAAAAACTCTTGTTCAAATACTCCTTAACGCTTCCCAAAAGTTCTATATTGTTTCCAATCAGCAATATGTCATCCACATATAATATTAGAAACGCTATAGAGCTCCCACTCACTTTCTTGTAAATACAAGCTTCTCCGTAAACTTGTATAAACCCAAACGCTTTGATCACCTCATCAAAGCAAAGATTCCAACTCCGAGACGCTTGCACCAGTCCATAAATGGATCGCTGGAGTTTGCAAACTTTGTCAGCATTCTCTGGATCGACAAAACCTTCTGGTTGCATCATATACAATTCTTCCTTAAGAAAACCATTAAGGAACACTATTTTGACATCCATCTGCCAAATTTCATAATCGAAAAATGCAGCTTTGCTAACATGATTCTGATGGACTTAAGCATCGCTATGGGTGAGAAAGTCTCATCGTAGTCAACTCCTTGAACTTGTGAAAAACCCTTTGCCACAAGTCGAGCTTTATAGACGGTGACATTACCATCCGCGTTCGTCTTCTTCTTGAAGATCCATTTATTCGGAATGGCCTTTCGCCCTTCAGGTAATACTTCCAAAGTCCATACTTTGTTTTCATACATGGACCCATCTCGGATTTCATGGCCTCTAACCATTTGTTGGAATCCGGGCCCACCATCGCTTCTCCATAGCTCGTAGGTTCATCGTTGTCCAACAACATGACCTTTAAGACAGGGTTACCGTACCACTCAGGAGCAGTACGTATCCTTGTCGACCTACGAGGTTCGATAGTAACTTGATCCGAAGCTTCATGATCACCATCATCAGCTTCCTCTTCAACTGACGTAGGTTCCACAGAAACATCTTTCTGCGCGGTGCTACTCTCTGGTTGAAGTAAAGGTTCAACAACCTCATCAAGTTCTATCTTCCTCCCATTCAATTCTTTTGAGAGAAACTCTTTCTCGAGAAAGGACCCGTTCTTAGCGACAAACACTTTGCCTTCGGATCTGAGATAGAAGGTATACCCAACCGTCTCTTTTGGGTATCCTATGAAGACGCATTTGTCCGCTTTGGGTTCAAGCTTATCTGGCTAAAGCCTTTTGACATAAGCATCGCATCCCCAAACTTTAAGAAACGACAACTTTGGTTTCCTGCCAAACCACAGTTCATACGGTGTTGTCTCAACGGACTTAGATGGTGCCCTATTTAAAGTGAATGCAGCTGTCTCTAACGCATAACCCCAAAATGATAGTGGCAGATCAGCAAGAGACATCATAGAATGCACCATATCCAATAAGGTTCGATTACGACGTTCGAACACACCATTACGCTGTGGTGTTCCAGGTGGCGTCAACTGTGAAACAACTCCACATTGTCTTAAGTGACTGCCAAACTCATAACTCAGATATTCTCCCCCTCGATCAGATCGTAGGAATTTGATCTTCTTGTTACGATGATTCTCAACTTCACTCCGAAATTGCTTGAACTTTTCAAACGTTTCAGACTTGTGTTTCATTAAGTAAACATACCCATATCTACTCAAATCATCGGTGAAGGTGAGAAAGTAACAATATCCACCGCGCGCCTCAATACTCATCGGACCGCACACATTAGTATGTATGATTTCCAACAAGTCACTTGCCCATTCCATTGTTCCGGAGAACGGGGTCTTAGTCATCTTGCCCATGAGGCATGGTTCGCATGTGTCAAGTGATTCAAAATCAAGTGACTCCAAAAGTCCATCAGCATGGAGTTTCTTCATGCGTTTTACACCAATATGACCTAAGCGCAGTGCCACAAGAAAGTGGTACTATCATTATCAACTCTACATCTTTTGGCATCAATGTTATGAACATGTGTATCATCACTATCGAGATTCAATAAGAATAAACCCCTCACAATGGGTGCATGACCATAAAAGATATTACCCATATAAATAGAACAACCATTATTCTCTGATTTAAATGAGTAACCGTCTCGCATTAAACAAGATCCAGATATAATGTTCATGCTCAACGCAGGCACTAAATAACAATTATTCAGGTTCATCACTAATCCCGATGGTAATCGAAGAGCGAGCGTGCCGACGGCGATCACATCAACCTTGGAACCATTTCCCACGCGCATCGTCACTTCGTCCTTCGCCAGCCTCCGTCTATTCCGCAGTTCCTGCTTTGAGTTGCAAATGTGAGCAACCGCACCGGTATCAAATACCCAGGCACTACAACGAGAGTTGGTAAGGTACACATCAATAACATGTATATCATATATACCTTGTTTGGCGTTGGCCCCCTTCTTGTCGGCAAGATACTTGGGGCAATTCCGCTTCCAGTGGACAGTTCCCTTGCAATAGAAGCACTCAGTTTCCGGCTTGGGCCCAGCCTTGGGTTTCTTCACGGGAGGGGCAACTACTTTGCCACTCTTCTTGGAGTTTCCCTTCTTGCCCTTGCCATTCTTCTTGAAACTAGTGGTTTTATTGACCATCAACACTTGATGCTCCTTCTGGATGTCTGACTCAGCGACTTTCAGCATCGCAAACAGCTCGGCGACTGACTTGTTCATCCCTTGCATGTTATAGTTCAACACAAAGCTCTTGTAGCTAGGTCGTAGCGACTGAAGAACTCTGTCAGTGATCGCCTCTGGCAGGAGCACAACTCCCAACTCAGCCAGACGGTTGTAATACCCAGACATTTTGAGTATGTGTTCACTGACAGACCCGTTCTCCTCCATCTTGCAAGCATAGAACTTATCGGAGGTCTCATACCTCTCGATCCGGGCATTCTTCTCCAAAATAAACTTCAACTCCTGGAACATCTCATATGCTCCATGACGTTCAAAACGCCTTTAAAGTCCCGGTTCTAAGCCATACAACATGGCGCACTGAACTATTGAGTAGTCATCAACACGCGCCTGCCAGGCGTTCATAACGTCCACAGACGCTGGAGGGGGGTTGCTGACCAAGCGGTGCATCAAGGACATAAGCCTTTTGGGCAGCCGTGAGGATAATCCTCAGATTACGGGCCCAGTCTACAAAGTTACTTCCATCATCTTTCAGCTTGGCTTTCTCTAGGAACGCATTGAAATTCAGGGAAGCTACTGCGCGAGCCATTGATCTACAACATAAATTTGCAAAGACAACTTAGACTATTGTTCAAGATAATGAGTTTAGTTTACTTAAAAACTCCCACTCAAATCGACATCCCTCCGGTCGTCCGAGTGAAACATGATCCAAATTCACCAACCCAAGTCCGATCATCACGTGAGATGAGGTGGTTTCAATGGTGAACATCTCCATGTTGATCATATCTACTATATGACTCATGTTCGACCTTTCGGTCTCTTGTGTTCCGAGGCCATGTCTGTACATGCTAGGCTCGTCAAGTTTAACCCAAGCATTCCGCATGTGCAAAACTGGCTTGCACCCGTTGTATGTGAACGTAGAGTCTATCACACCCGATCATCACGTGGTGCTTCGAAATGATGAACTTTCGCAACGGTGCACACTTGGGGAGAACACAATTTTATCTTGAAATTTTAGAGAGGGGTCACCTTATAATGCTACTGTCGTCCTAAGCAAAATAAGATGCATAAAAGGATTAACATCACATGCAAATCATAAGTGACATGATATGGCCATGAACTTGTGCTTTTGATCTCCATCTCCAAAGCACCGGCATGATCTCCATCGTCACCGGCATGACACCATGATCTCCATCATTGCGTCGCCATCGGGGTTGTCACGCCAACCATGCTTCTACTACTATTGCTACCATTTAGCGATAAAGTAAAGCATTACATAGCGCTTAATGATTGACACGCAGGTCATACAATAATTAAAGACAACCCTATGGCTCCTTCCGGTTGCCGTATTCATCGACATGCAAGTCGTGATAAACTATTACAAAACATGATCATCTCATACATCAAATATATTTCATCATGTGTTTGGCCATATCATATCACAACATACCCTGCAAAAACAAGTTAGACGTCCTCTAATTTGTTGTTGCATGTTTTAAGTGGCTGCTATGGGTATCTAGCAAGAACGATTCTTACCTACGCAAAACCACAACGGTGATATGCAAGTTGCTATTTAACCTTCTACAAGGACCGCCTTCGTCGAATCCGATTCAACTAAGGTGGGAGAGACAGACACCCGCCAGCCATCTTATGCAACAAAGTCGCATGTCAGTCGATGGAACCGGTCTCATGTACGTGGACATGTAAAGTTTGTCCGGGCCGCTTCATCCCACAATACCGCTGAATCAAGAAAATACTAAGGAAGGAAGCAATCTGAATATCAACGCCCACAAACTCCTTTGTGTTCTACTCGTGCTGTCATCTACGCAAAGACCTATCTCATGATGCCACTGTTGGGGAACGTTGCATGGGAAACAAAAAATTTCCTACGCTCACCAAGATCGATCTAGGAGATGAACATCTACGAGAGGAGAGATTGCATCTACATACCCTTGTAGATCGCTAAGCGGAAGTGTTAAGAAACGTGGTTGATGTAGTCGAACGTCTTCGCGATCCAATCACCATCCGTCCACGAACTCCCGATCAAGTGCCGAACGGACGGCACCTCCGAGTTTAGCACACGTGCGGTTCGGCGGCGTCCCCTCCCTCTTGATCCAGCAAGTGAGAGAGAGGGGGTAGATGAGATCGGGACCATCACGACGGTATGGTGGTGGTGGTGGCAGCGGAATTCCGGCAGGGCTTCGCCAAGCGCGTACCGGTGAAACATGGGAGGAGTTGGGAGAGGTAACGGGCAAGGGTCCAAAGGGTGGCTGCCCCCAACGCCTCCCCACCTTTATATAGGCGTGGAGGGGGCTGGTGGCTTGCCCACAAAGGCCCTAGGGTCGTTGGCCAAAGGGGGAGGAAGGAAATCCCTCCTTTCCTTCTCCACCGATCACAATCCCCCCTTTTTAGGGATCCTGATCTTATCCCTTTGGGATATGATACTATTCCTTTTAAGGGAGGATCTTGGTGCGCCTAGACCAGGGTTGTGGGGACTTTCCCCACTAGCCACGTTCATGTGGGTCCCCCATGCAGGTGGGCCCCACTCCGGAACCTTCTAGAACCTTCCCGGTACAATACCGAAAAAACTCGAACTTTTTCCGGAACCCCGATAACAACTTTCCATATATGAATCTTTACCTCCGGACTATTCTGGAGATCCTCGTGATGTCCCGAATCCTATCCGGGACTCCGAACAACCTTCGGACTTTCCACTATTAATATCTCAATACTACCCTAGCGCTATCGAACGTTAAGCGTGCGACCCTACGGGTTCGGGAATATGCAGACATGACCGAGACTCCTCTCCGGTCAATAACCAATAGCGGGACCTGGATGCCCATATTGGTTCATACATATTCAACGAAGATCTTTATCGGTTGAACCACGATGTCAAGGATTCAGTCAATCCCGTATGCAATTCCCTTTGTCCGGCGATATGTTACTTGCCCGAGATTCGATCGTCGGTATCTCCATACCTAGTTCAATCTCGTTACTGGAAAGTCTCTTTACTCGTTCCGTAATACAAGATCCCGTGGCTAACTCTTTAGTCACATTGCTTGCAAGCTTATCGTGATGCTCTATTACCGAGTGGGCCCTGAGATACCTCTCCATCATACGGAGTGACAAATCCCAGTCTTGATCCATGCCAACTCAACAGACACCCTCGGAGATACCTGTAGAGCATCTTTATAGTCACCCAGTTACGTTGCGACGTTTGATACACACAAGGTACTCCTCCGGTGTCAGTGAGTTGCATGATCTCATGGTCATAGGAACAGATACTTGACATGCGAAAACGATAGCAATAAACTTGACACGATCATATATGCTACGTTCATAGTTTGGGTCTTGTCCATCACATCATTCTCCTAATGATGTGATCCCGTTATCAAATGACAACTCATGTCTATGACCCAGAAACCATGGCCATCTTTGATCAACGAGCTAGTCCGGTAGAGGCTCACTAGGGACATGTTGTTGTCTACGTATCCACACATGTATTTGTGTTTCCAACCAATACAATTATAGCATGGATAATAAACGATTATCATGAACAAGGAAATATAATAATAACCATTTTATTATTGCCTCTAGGGCATATTTCCAACACATATTCCATTATGTTTTACGACCCGGGATGCTCATTTTATGGATCTGACCGATCCATTTGATAGTGACAGCTGCCGAAAACAGTGGTGGAGTTAGATGTTGTTGCCCTTTTCAATCTGGGTTTAGTCTAAACATGATGAACAATTACCCTCGTGCTTTTGTACAGTTTGTAATTAAGCTGGAGTTTGATGTTGTAGCCCATTTCAACTCGGCTATGGTTGTCATATTTTCTTTGAAAAGGGCTAATGGCTTGCCATTTCTTTAATTAATAGAGAAATATTGTAACAAATCCCAACAAAGGGAAATAACATCACTCTCGCCGGCTACTTGGTCTCATTGTGCATTACAGAACCCAAGCGCTTAGCGCCAGCCAGCACCCACAAACTTATTTTGAGCTAGCACACCAAATGGGCTGTAATTCCTAATAAGAAAGGCGGCATGGCCATGACAGATTTGGATTCTGACATTTGGGACCCACAAGGAAAAAGCCTATCCAAGGTGGTGTCGACTTAGTCAACAAACGATTCTGCCTGCCAACCGTTGGATTGACATCCAACATCTGTCGTGTTTCTTCTATCTCTTGTCTTCTTCCTCCAGACACCCAAATGAAACCACGCCGTGGGTCCCACCTGCTCCCGCCTCCCATGGGTGCCAGCGCCTCCGCCCACGCATTGCTACCCCACAGTACCCTCAAACATTGCCAGTACGCAAGCAAGTGCCTCCTTATGACAAGCCAAAAAAATGCTTCCTCCTAATGGTTTGACATTTGGGTCCCACGCCATTGTCAACGTAGTCAATAAACGAGAGAATTGCCCAATGAGCGGCTGACACCAGGGACCCAGCAGCTCGCGCAGACCGACTCGATCCTACATGAATAACCAGTGGATCACGCACGTACCTCATCTGGATGAATCGAGTGCACTAGTTTGACCGTCGTGCCGATGTGCGACCCAGCACTGACGGGACCGGACGGGAGTACGGCACAGTCATAATTTCAGTTTTTCCAGTTTTCCACGGAAAGCTGGCGCGCTAAAAGCCATGCCTTCTTATGCATTGAATTCCGATGACCTTCACGTTTCTCGCGACACGCGGGTTTACCTACCGTCCGCCTATAATTACTGGTTCCCGGCGTGCTCCGGTGGCACCTTCACCCAACGCACCGTATCCTCACACGACCCCACCGGCCACACGTCGCTCGCCACTTGCCCTCGCTCTCTCCACGTCCGTCATGCCCCCGCGCAGCATCAATAGGCGACGCCAGAGGCGCTCACCGCCGAAGTTAGTGTTCAGTTTTTCATGGGAAGGCAGACGGAGGGAGGAGGCATTCTGGCGGTCTTTAGATGGCAATGCGGAGTATGAGGATGCCTTGGAGCGCGACCGCATGGCGGAGGAGCAGCGTACCACCGATTTGCGCAGCCAGCAGAGCATGGAGGAGGAGCAGCGCACCACCGCTCTGCGTCGCGAGCAGAGCGCCCGCAACTGGGCTGACTATGTGGAGGCCGGCGCCCAGCGAATAGCCCTAGAGGCTGTCGGGCACGCACGCGTGCCTGACACTGAATTTTACTACCAGCTCGTCAAGTGGGTTTCCCGCTTAGAAGCCAAAGCTTCGGTGGACCACACCAGCATGGAAAGGGCTAACGGGCGCGAGCAACGCACCCTATCGCACCTCTGCCAAGTCCGAGGCGAGGAGGAGGACGTCGGTGCCGGCGTTTAGCGTGTGCCGCAGATGGTGGCCGGCATCATCTAGTTAGCTAAGAGTATGTTAGTTGTTCTAAACTCGAGTATTAGTGGGAGTAGATAGTTAAGTTGGCTATGATGGTTGTCAACGTGGAAGTTCAGTACTCTATCTCTGAATCAGTCCTGTTACTTTGCTCCGAATGTTGAACTTTTCGATTGAACGTTTGGAATGGGCTGTTATATTTTTAAATGGGTTGTATTTGTCCGCCACGGATTAAGAGGCTGACTTGTGGGACTACTAGGTTGACGCATACACAAGGCTTTGTCAACTTAGTCAACAAACGATTGTGGCAGCCTAAGCCGTTGGATGTCAATCCAACGTCTGTCGTGCTTTTTCAATCTCTTGTCTTCTTCCTCCAGGCTCCAGCCGCCCAAACCAATCCAACGCCGGCGGGATCGCCTGCTCCCGCCTTCCACGGCTTGCTGCGCAGCCACGCACGCATTACTGTCCCACCGTACCCTAACCAGTGCCAGGCCATCCCTCTACACCCGCCCCACCCACCCACCTCCACCTCCTGTTATTTTCCGGCAATGGCATCCCCACCCCGCACCAACCCTCATACGCCCCTCTGTTTCCGACCACACTGCCGCATCTTCCACGGCTCCTTTTCGTTCATGTCCGAGGCCTCGCCATCGTCCTCTGCTTTTGTTCCCTCGCCACGGCACCGCCTTCTGGCGTTGTCAACATGGTCAACAACCGAGAGGAATCAGGAGATGATTGTACGTGGAGAGGATGACAGTAGGGACCCACCAGGGTCATGGCAGTACGCAAGCAAGTGCCTCCTTATTACAAGCCAAAAAAAATGCTTCCTCCTAATGGTTTCCCGACATCTTGGTCCCACCCCATTGTCAACGTAGTGAATAAATGAGAGAATTGCACAACGAGCGACTGTCAACAAACGACAGGAATCGGTGAGGACTGTACGTGGAGAGGATGATAGTAGGGACCCACCAGGGTCATCGCCGTACACAAGAAAGTTCCTCCTTATTACATGAAAAAAATGCTTCCTCCTAATGGTTTGCCGACATCCGGGACCTACGACATTGTCAATGTAGTCAATAAACGAAAGAATTGCACAAGGAGCGGCTGACACCTGGGACCCAGTAGCTCGAGCAGTTTTGTTGTTGTCGTTGTTGTTGAGACGGAGCAGGGTATCAACTGGGCTGTGCGGCGTCTGTGGTCCGTCTAGCCCAGGCTTTATTTACAACATGACAAGCCCAACTATTTTTTTTTTGTCTGCGAAAATGACTAGCGCACCTTTTTTCGCACAATACCCGACACAGGCCGATTTCCTTTTCCCCGCCCTGCTGGGCTGCAAATCTTTCAAGACGACGAGGGATACATTCGGCCTGGCCATAAAAAAAGGCTGTAAATTTTGTGAGTAATATGAAATGGGGTGTAAATATATAAAAAACACATCAAATGGGCAATTAGTTTCAAATTGTGAATTTTATTTTATTTTTTCATATTTCATTGGATTTTAACATAATTTAAATATATTTTAAAATTTGTTTTTATCGGGCTCGAAATTTCGGGATTAAAAATAGTTCAAAAATTTCAATGACCAGTCTTTTATTTTATGTTTACCACATCCCCAGCCCAGTTTTGTTTTCTCTCTTGAAACGGCTAGCCCAGTTCTATTTTTTTTTTGCACAATATCCAACCGAGGCCTACTTGCTTTTCTCAGCCCTGCTGAGCTTCAAATCTTTCAAGATGAGGAGGGATGCATTCGGCTTGCCCACAAAATGGCCTATTTCCCTAAAAAAAATGGCATATAAGCAATAATAAATGGGCTGTAAATTTTAAAAAACACAGCGACCGGTAATTATCAAATTTCGTTTCA
The DNA here is from genome assembly GCA_039707655.1 of Elymus sibiricus. Taxonomy (NCBI): domain Eukaryota; kingdom Viridiplantae; phylum Streptophyta; class Magnoliopsida; order Poales; family Poaceae; genus Elymus; species Elymus sibiricus. Next base: position 108,984,638 of record CM077668.1, on the reverse strand, counting down.
TCCGGATTTTGAAATTTTAAATTTCATTGGATTTTTCTGCGGTGAAAATATCATTGGATTATAATTAATATAATTTTATTTTTCAAATTAGTCTGAATCAGACTCAAAACATCGGGATTAAAAACAGTTCAGAGCCCACCAAAATATGCAAAATTTCATTGAAATTTTTAACCGTGACCTGAATATTGGCTGTAATGCTAACAAAAAGAATATGTGCTGCAAAAAAATCCTTAAGAAAGAGCAAATGGGTTGTAAAGTATTAAAAATAATAGCAAATGTGATGTATGATGTTTGCCATAGATTTGGAGGCTGACTTGGGCCTACTAAGTTGACGCGTACGCAGGGCTTTGTCAACTTAGTCAACAAACGATTCTAGCAGAAGTGGCCGTTGGATGTTAATCCAACGGCCATGCTACTTCTTCAATCTCTGATCTTCTTGCTCCAGCCGCCCAAACCAGCGCCGGCTAGACCGCCTTCTCCCGCCTCCCGTGGCCGGCCGTGCTGCCACGCAGGCCTCACCGCCCCACCCTACTCCCATCGCTGGCCAGGCCATCCCTCTACTCACCCACATCTCCTGTTATTCTCCAGCGACGGCAGCCTCACACCGCAGCCGAACCAGTAAACCCTCGTACTCCCCTCCGCCTGGGCAACCACTGCCAAGTCTTCCTCGTCTCTGGGTCATTCCCTTACTAGGCCTCGCCGTTGTCCACCGCCTTGGTCCTCTCGGCACGGCGTCGTCAACGCAGTCAACCAACGGCAGCCATCGGAAGACAGCTAGGACCCACGAGGTCCATGGTCGCACGCACGGAAGTGCCTCCTTATTAAGCGCAAGAAAAATGATTGCTCCCCCTGTTAGCTGGGACCCACCTGATTTGGAGGCTGACTTGTCGGCCTACCAAGTTGACGCGTACGCAGGGCTTTGTCAACTTAGTCAACAAACGATTCTAGCAGCACTGACTGTTGGATGTTAATCCAACGGCCGTGCTGCTTCTTCAATCTCTGATCTTATTGCTCCAGCCGCCCAAACCAGCACCGGCGGGACCGCCTGCTCCTGCTACCCGTGGCTGGCTGTGCTGCCGCACAGGCCTCACTGCCAAACCCTACTCCCATCGCTGGCCAGGCCATCGCTCTACTCACCCACACCTCCTGTTATTCTCCGGCGACGGCAGCCTCACACCGCAGCCGAACCAGTAAACCCTCGTACTTCCCTCCGCGTGGGCAACCCCTGCCTTGTCTTCCCCGATTCCGGGTCATTCCCTTCCTAGGCCTCACCGTCGTCCACCGCCTTGCTGCACTTGGTACGGCATCGTCAACGCGGTCAACGAACGAAAGCCATCGGAAGAGGACTGTACGTGGAGAGGCTGACAGCTGGGACCCACGAGGTCCATGGTCGCACGCAAGGAAGTGCCTCCTTATTACGCGGAAAAAATGTTTCCTCCCCCTGACAGCTGGGACCCACCAGCTACATCTTCGCACGCAAGGAAGAGCCTCCTTATTACGCGCAAAAAATGATTCCTCCCCCCTGACAGCTGGGACCCAGCAGCTATATCTTCGCATGCAAGGAAGTGCCTCCTAATCCTCCCTGACAGCTGGGACCCACTCGTTCGAAGCGTACGTAGCGTTGTCTGTCTGGTCGCGAATGTGTACGCACATACTGGTCGATCGGTCTCTCTGCAACGATGAACCGTGGGCGTGTAAGGAGCGGCATGTGTCGTAGTAGAGCCCCCAACGTAGCAGTTTAGGCAGCCAAGTCTAAATCGTGTACACGTACGTACAACCACACAGCAAAAAATACGGCCATGTACGTATATATACGGGCGGGGTTTCGAACGCGTACTCGCACATATGTACGGCCAGGGCTCATGTACATGGATAGAGGCAACGGATGGCAGCAATGGCCTCCTGTTCATCGGCAGCCAACCGGCTGGTCGGAACGGAGGAAACAGTGTCGTGGTCATCGGGAGCCAAGCGACTGGGTCGGAACACGTCCTGTTCATCGGGAGCCAACCAGCTTGGACGGAACAGCCGAAATGGGGTCATGTTCATCGACTCGGGGTCTGGCGTACCGCAAAATGGAGGAAACGGCCTTCTGTTCGACCGCCTACGGTCGAAACGGGGTCCTGTTCATCGGCCGGGGGTCTGGCGTTCCGCAAAACGGAGGAAACGGACTTCTGTTCGAGCGCCTACGATCGAAAAGGGGTCCTGTTGATCGGGAGGGCTCTGGCGTACCGAAAAATGGAGGAAACGGACTTCTCCCCAACTGCCTACGGTCAAAACAAGGGTCATATTCATCGGGGGGTGTGGCGTACCGCAAAACGGGACTCCACGGGCTACTGTTCATCCACGGTCGACCTCCTCCAGCCTCCACCAGCTACTGTTCATCCACCGTCGACTTCCTCCACCCTCCACCGGCTACTGTTCATCCAGCCTCCACGGGGTCCTGTTCATCCACCCCCAACCGGCTGGGGTGTGTGGCGGCCTCCTCGGGGTCCTGTTCATCCAGTGCCAACCACCTTCACACGGCCAGGGTACTGTTCATCCACAGCCAACCCACCGGCTGGGGTGGGGCGTACGAGCGGGCGGCAGCAACGGGAACTGTTCATCCACAGCCAACCAACCGGCTCGTTCGATGCAAGTCTCGACTCGTGTCTAGGTGTATCGCGTGCGCGGCAGCAACGGGAACTGTTCATCGAGAGGCAACCCAACAACACCACCTGGCTAAGTCTCGCACGGGGGCTCGATCGGCTTCAGTAAGCAGCGAGAAGGATCGATCAGGTTTAGTTAGCAGTGAAGGAATCGCTCGGGTTCAGTTAGCAGCGAAGGGATCGCTTGGGTTCAGTTAGCAGCGAAGGGATCGCTCGGCTTCAGTACGCAGTGGGATCGATCGCTCGGGTTCAGTACGTGTAGTAGTGCGATGGATCGATCGATCGCTCAGGTTCAGTAAGCGAACGCCTCGCTCGGATTCAGTTAGCGAACGCCTCGCACACACACGCGCGTACGAGAGAAACGCGCAAACCACACTGCATCGCTCGGCCCCGACCACCCACCGTAACCGGGAACTCCCCGAAAATTTCCTCGCCCTCACTTCTACCACGATTTTTACATCATGGACAGCCCAAAGAATGTCATGCAGGTGCATCTCCGGCCCGCCCAGGACAAAAAGCCCATTTTCTGTCATAATTTTTTGTCATAGAAGTACGAGCCCACCACATCTATGATGATACGTGTTTTTGTCACAATTATTGTCATAGAAGTGTCACAACCATGACAGAAAAAGTTTTTGTTCGGGCCATAATGTCACGAATGTGTCTTTTTTTTGTAGTGTATGCGCTTTTCTATCAATTGCCCAACAGTAATTTGTCTACCCACCGTATGCTATGTTTCGAGAGAGAAGCCTCTAGTGAAAACTATGGACCCCGGGTCTACTTTTATCATATTACTAAAACGAAAAATACCTTGCTGCAATTTTACTCTTATTACTTTACTTTGCAATTTATATATCTACCACTATCAAATTTGATCCTTGCAATTAACGAGTTCAAGGGGATTAACAACCCTCTTGCCCGCATTGGGTGCAAGTATTTGCTCTTGTTGTGCAGGTACTTCTTACTAGGAATTTGCGTGGTTCTCCTGTTGGTTCGATAACCTTGGTTCTCACTGAGGGAAATACTATCCGCTACTATATTGCTTCACCCTTCCTCTTCGGGGAAAATCCCAACGCAGTTCACAAGTAGCAAACTCTTTCTCGAGAAAGTGTCCATTCTTAGCGACAAACACTTTGTCTTCGGACTTTTGGTAGAAGGAATACCCAATTGTTTCTTTGGGATAACCTACAAAGCTGCATTTATCTGCTTTGGGATCGAGCTTATTTGGCTGTAAATGTTTTACATAAGTTTCACAACCCCAAATCTTGAGATGCGACAAATTGGGTTTCTTCCCACTCCATAACTCATATGGTGTCGTCTCGACAGATTTAGACGGTGCTCTGTTTAGTGTATATGTTGCTGTTTCAAGTGCATGTCCCCAAAATGATAAAGATTGACCGGTAAATGACATCATTGACCTCACCATGCATGTCTAACAAAGTTTGGTTACGCCTTTCAGACACCCCATTTCTTTGCAGAGTTCCGGGAGGAGTAAGTTGTGAGACAATTCCACAATCACTTAGATGTTTGCTAAACTCATGACTTAGATATTCTCCTCCATGAACTGATCGTATAAACTTTATCTTTTTGCCACGATGATTCTCAACTTCGTTCTGAAATTCTTTGAACTTTTCAAATGTTTCAAACTTCTGTTTCATCAAGTAGATATAACCATATCTAGTCAAATCATCAGTGAAGGTTAGGAAGTATAAGTACCCACCGCTGATACGTCCAATTTGCATCATGATTTCCTACTGTTATTTATAATGTATTTGGTCATTATTTCACCTTATGATACAATTCTTATGCCTTTTCTCTCTTAATTTGCAAGATTTATATGAAGAGGGAGAATACCGGCAGCTGAAATTCTGGACCTGAAATAGCTACAGCAGAGATACCTATTCTACAGAGCTCCAAATGACCTGAAATTTTATGGAGATTTTTTATTGAATGTATCAAAAATATTGGAGAAAATAAATAACAAAGGGGACCCACCAGCTGCCCACAAGGAAACAGGGCGCGGACCCCCTGGGGCGCGCCAAGATGCCTTGTGGGGCCCACAGCTGGCCTCTGGCCCCCTCCTTCTGCTATATCAGGTCATTTGCCCTAAAAAAATTAAAGAGAAGACTTTCAGGACGAAGCGCCGCCGTCTCGAGGCGGAACTTGGGCAGGAGCACTTTTGCCCTCCGGCGAAGCGATTCCGCCGGGGATACTTCCCTCCGAGAGGGGGAAATCGAAGCCATCGACATCACCAACAATCCTCTCATCATGGGAGGACCAATATTCATCAACATCTTCACCAGCACCATCTCATCTCAAACCCTAGTTCATCTCTTGTATTTAATCTTTGTCCCAAAACCTCAGATTGGTACCTGTGGGTTGCTAGTAGTATTGATTACATCTTGTAGTTGATGCTAGTTAGTTTATTTGGTGGAAGATTATATGTTCAGATCCTTAATGATATTCAATACCCCCTCTGATCTTGAACATGAACATGATTTTTGAGTACTTACATTTGTTCTTGAGGACATGGGAGAAGTCTTGTTATAAGTAATCATGTGAATTTGGTATTCGTTCGATATTTTGATGATATGTATGTTGTTGCTTCCTTTAGTGGTGTCATGTGAACGTCGACTACATGACACTTCATCATACTTGGGCCTAAGGGAAGGCATTGTGGAGTAATAAGCAGATGATGGGTTGCTAGAGTGACAGAAGCTTAAACCCTAGTTTATGCGTTATTCCGTAAGGGCCTGATTTGGATCCATATGTTTCATGCTATGGTTTGATTTATCTTAATTCCTCTTTCGTAGTTGCGGATGTGTGCGAGAGGGGGTAATCATAAGAGGGTTGCTTGTTCAAGTAAGAACAACACCCTAGCACCGGTCCACCCACATATCAAATTATCAAAGTAGCGAACGCGAATCAACTAAACATGATGAAAGTGACTAGACGATAATTCCCTTGTGTCCTCAAGAACACTTTGCTTTATATAAGAGACCGTTTCGGCTTGTCCTTTGCTATAAAAAGGATTGGGACACCTTGCTACACTTTGTTACTATTGTTACTTGCTACTCGTTACGAATTATCTTGCTAGAAAACTATCAGTTACCACTACTTTCAGTGCTTGCAGAAAACACCTTGCTGAAAACCGCTTATCATTTCCTTCTGCTCCTCGTTGGGTTCGACACTCTTACTTATCGAAAGGACTACAATTGATCCCCTATACTTGTGGGTCATCAAGACTCTTTTTTGGCGCCGTTGCCGGGGAGTGAAGTGCCTTTGGTAAGTGGAATTTGGTAAGGAAACACTTTTATTATGTTTTGAAATTTACTGTCATTTCTTACTATGGAAAGTAATCCTTTGAGGGGTTTGTTCGGGGTATCCTCACCTCGACCGGAAGCATTAAGAGTTGCCCCTCAACCTATTGAACCTAATGAAAATATTTATTATTAAATTCCTTCAGGTTTGTTAGAGAAACTGCTAGCTAATCCTTATGCAGGAGATGGAACAATACATCCTGATATGCACTTGATTTATGTGGGTGAAATTTGTGGATTACTTAAGCTTGCAGGTTTATCCGAGGATGGAGTTAAGAGGAAGGTATTCCCTTTATCTTTGGAGGGAAAGGCATTGACATGGTATAGGCTATTGGATGATACTCGAACATGGGATTGGAACCGGTTGAAGCTGGAATTTCACCAGAAATTTTATCCTATGCATTTGGTTCGTCGTGATCGGAATTATATATATAATTTTTGGCCTCATGAAGGAGAAAGTATTGCTCAAGCTTGGGGGAGGCTTAAGTATATGATGCACACATGCCCCAATCATGAGCTCTCAAGAGAAATAATTATACAAACTTTTATGCTCGGCTTTCTCGTAATGATCAATCCATGCTCGATACTTCTTCTAAGTTTCAATTTTGGTGATGTATCTCATGAGTTCAATTTCTCTAAGTTTCATAGACAACCTCATGATAAAGAATTACCTAATAAATATGAAATTATTGGTCTTGCTTCTATTGTTGTGCCTCCTACTGATCCTTTAGAACAATACTTGTTAGACCATGAAAATGATATGCACATGAATGAAAGAAATGAAGTAGATGAGATATTCTTTAAACAAGCACCTATTCTGAAACATAATTTGCCAGTTGAAACCTTGGGAGAGCCTCTTCCACCTAAGAGTGATCCTATGTTTGAATTAAAGACACTACCTGATACACTTAAATATGCTCACTTGGATGAAAGGAAGATGTATCCTGTTATTATTAGTGCTAACCTTTCAGAGCATGAAGAAAAGAGATTACTTAAAACTCTGAGGAAGCACCGTGCTGCTATTGGATATACTCTTGATGATCTTAAGGGCATTAGTCCCACTTTATGTCAGCACAAGATTAATATGGAGCCATATGCTAAACCAGTTGTTGATCATCAGCGACGTTTAAATCCCAAAATGAAGGATGTGGTAAGAACTAAAATATTAAAGCTTCTCGAGGTAGGTATAATTTATCCTATAGCTGATAGTAGATGGGTAAGTCATGTTCATTGTGTTCCTTAGAAAGGAGGCATCACTGTTGTTCCTAATGATAAAAATGAACTTATCCCACAAAGAATTGTAACAGGTTATAGGATGGTAATTGATTTCAGGAAATTAAATAAAGCTACTAGGAAAGATCATTACCCCTTGACTTCTATTGATCAAATTCTAGAAAGATTATCTAAGCATACACACTTTTGTTTCCTAGATGGATATTCTGGGTTTTCTCAAATACCTGTATCAAAAGAAGATCAAGAGAAAACCACTTTTACTTGTCCTTTTGGAAATTATGCTTATAGACGTATGCCTTTTCGTTTATGTAATGCACCTGCTACCTTTCAAAGATGTATGACTGCTATATTCTCTGACTTTTGTGAAAAGATTGTTGAGGTGTTCATGGATGATTTCTCCGTTTATGGAACTTCTTTTGATGATTGCTTAAGCAACCTTGATCGAGTTTTGCGGAGATGTGAAGAAACTAATATTGTCTTGAACTGAGAAAAGTGCCACTTTATGGTGAATGAAGGTATAGTCCTTGGGCATAAGATCTCTGAAAGAGGTATTGAGGTAGATAAAGCTAAAGTTGATGCAATTGAGAAAATGCCATGTCCTAAAGATATCAAAGGTATAAGAAGTTTCCTAGGTCATGCTGGTTTCTATAGAAGGTTTATAAAGGACTTCTCTAAAATTTCTAGGCCTCTTACTAATCTCTTGGAAAAAGATGTTTCATTTGTTTTTGATGATGATTGCGTAGAAGCCTTTGAAATACTTAAGAAAGCCTTAATATCTGCACCTATTGTTCAACCACCTGATTGGAACCTACCCTTTGAAATTATGTGTGATGCTAGTGATTATGTTGTTGGTGCTGTTCTAGGGCAAAGAGTTGATAAGAAATTAAATGTTATTCATTATGCTAGTAAAACTCTAGACAGTGCTCAAAGAAATTATGCCACTACTGAGATAGAAATTTTAGCAGTTGTGTTTGCATGTGATAAGTTCAGATCTTATATTGTTGATTCTAAAGTAATTGTTAACACTGATCATGCTGCTATTAAATATCTTATGGAAAAGAAAGATGCTAAACCTAGACTTATTAGGTGGGCACTTTTATTACAAGAATTTGATTTGCATATTGTTGATAGAAAAGGAGTTAAAAATCCAGTAGCGGATAATTTGTCTAGGATGGAAAATGTTCTTGATGACCCACTGCCTATTAATGATAATTTTCCTGATGAGCAATTAGCTATGGTAAATGCTTCTCGCACTAGTCCTTGGTATGCAGACTGCGCTAATTACATTGTTGCTAAATATATTCCACCTAGTTTTACCTACCAACAAAAGAAAAAGTTCTTCTTTGATTTAAGACATTACTTTTGGGATGACCCACATTTATATAAAGAAGGATTAGATGGTATTATTAGACGTTGTGTACCTGAGCATGAACATGAACAAATCCTACGGAAGTGTCACTCCGAGGCATATGGAGGACGCCATGCGGGGGACAGAACTTCGCATAAGGTATTACAGTCTGGTTTTTATTGGCCTACTCTTTTCAAAGATACTCATAAGTTTGTCCTCTTGTGTGATGAATGTCAAAGAATTGGTAATGTTGGTAGACGTCAGGAAATGCCTATGAATTATTCACTTGTTATTGAACCATTTGATGTTTGGGGTTTTGATTATATGGGACCTTTTCCTAAATCCAACGGGTATACACATATTCTTGTTGCTGTTGATTATGTTACTAAGTGAGTAGAAGCTATTCCAACTAGTAGTGTTGATCAAAACACCTCTATTAAAATGCTTAAAGAAGTTATATTCCCTAGGTTTGGAGTCCCTAGATAATTGATGACTAATGGTGGTTCACATTTTATTCATGGCGCTTTCCGTAAATTGCTTGCTAAATATGACGTTAATCATAGAATTACATTCCCTTATCATCCTCGGTCTAGTGGTCAAGTTGAATTGAGTAATAGAGAAATAAAGTTAATTTTGCAAAAGACCGTTAATAGATCCAGGAAGAATTGGACTAAGAACCTTGATGATGCATTATGGGCTTATAGAACTGCTTATAAAAATCCTATGGGTATGTCTCCATATAAAATGGTCTATGGAAAAGCATGTCATTTACCTCTTGAGTTAGAACATAAGGCATATTGGGCAATTAAAGAACTTAACTATGATTTTAAACTTGCTGGTGAAAAGAGGTTATTTGATATTAGCTCTTTAGATGAATGGAGAACCCAAGCCTATGAAAATGCCAAGTTATTTAAAGAAAAGGTTAAAAGATGGCATGATAAAAGAATTCAAAAACGGGAATTCAGAGTGGGTGAATATGTGCTATTGTACAATTCTCGTTTCAGGTTTTTTGCAGGAAAACTTCTCTCTAAATGGGAAGGCCCATACATCATCGAAGAAGTTTATCGCTCCGGAGCTATCAAAATCAAAAACTCCGAGGGCACTAACCCGAGAGTAGTTAATGGTCAAAGAATTAAGCATTATATCTCAGGTACACCCATTAATGTTGAAACTAATATTATTCAAACAATGACACCGGAGGAACACATAAAAGAGTCCTTCCGGAATGCTCCAGAACCCTGAAAAGGGGTAGGTATGTGATACGGTAAGTAAACCGATTCCAAAAATTTCATAAAAATTATTTCTGTCCGTTTTGGAATATTAGAAAAAATACTAAAATAAGAACAGCCAAGGGGACCCATGAGGAGGTCACAATGCAACAGGGCGCGACCCCCCTGGGGCGCGCCAGGTTGCCTTGTGGGCCCCTCGTGTGCCTTCCCAACTCCATTTTCCTCTCGTATACTTGTTTTGCAAGATAAAAATTCTTTATATATACCCCCGTATGTTTTGACCACCGCATCACACGTTTCTCCTCTGTTCTTGTTTCAGGTTGTTTTTCTGACAGATCTAGATCCCCATGGCACCCCGAAGGCTTCGCACCAAGCACCGGATCGTGCAACCTTCGCCCGGCAAACATCCCTTCAGCGAAGTATATTATGAGTGGTCGTCGGGAGAGGAGGGCACCGGTATGCAGGAGGAGGCCGGAGAGGTCATGGGAAGCCAGATTCAAACAGAAGAAGATCAAGCCATGCGCATGGGAGAAGCACCAGAAAAGGGAGATATATTGCAAACCCTTTATCATAACCTTCCTCCATCGTAAATTGATACACTAAAGGTTTTTGAAGCAATTTGTGCTCAGAATACATCGCTCACTCATGAAGTTATTTTGTTGGAAGAGCAAAATCATGCCTCTCGGAGGATCAATGGAAATCTGGAGTACTTATTGAAGCTAAAGGACAAGCCCATCACTTCATCACCACCATCACCGTAGAAAGACACTTGAGTAAACGGGTATGGGCACCACCCTTGGCTTGTTCCAAGCTTGGGGGAGGTGTTCCGGTATCGTATCACCATCACTTTCTATTATCAATATCTATCTTAGTTCGATCCTTCATTATTTCATGATAAAAGTTTTAGTATGATGTAGTTTCAAGTGCTTGGTTTCATGATCTATCTATCTATGTAATCATGTGTGAGAGTTATATAATAAAGAGTAGTTTGAGTTTTGCCTCTTTACTTTTATGTTTCAATCTAAGCAATAAAAGAATGAAAAGATCATATGCTAATTCCTTGGAGAGTAATGACTTTACATGAAGAAAAGTATATTTGATAAAATTTATTGGAAGTTAACAAACATAGCATTGGTCAATGATGCAATTCATGAAAAAGTTAATAAAGGAAGAGAGGATTCACATATAAATATACTATCTTGGACATCTTTTATGATTGTGAGCCCCCATTAAATATTCTATGCCAAATAGTTGACGTTGGACAAGGAAGACAACGTAATGAGTTATGTTTGCTTATATTCACATAGAAGTTATATTGTCATAGATCCTCTAACATGTGGTGCTTGCTCCCTATCTCTTGCTAGCCGAAAATTCGCACTAAGTAGAGATACTACTTGTGCATACAAAATCCTTAAACCCAGTTTCATGTCATGAGAGTCCACTATATCTACCTATGGATTGAATAAGATCCTTCAAGTAAGTTGTCATCGGTGCACAAAGCAATAAAAATTGCCTCTAAATATGTATGAACTTTTTTTGTAAGGGAAAATAATCTTTGTATGAACTTGTAATGGTGAAGAATAAAAGCAACAGACTGCATAATAAAGGTTGCTATCACAAGGGGCAATATAAAGTGACGTTCTTTTACATTAAGAGTTTGCACATCCAAAAATAAAAAGCGCATGACAACCTCTGCTTCCCTCTGCGAAGGGCCTATGTTTTACTTTTTTGCCTTTACTTTTATGCAAGAGTCAAATAGTGTTCCTCTCTATTCTGTTTTTATTTTTTCTCTTTGCAAGCACCATCTGGTGGGGAAAGATCTAGGCATATATATCCAGTTGGATGTAAGTGATCATGAGTTATTATTGTTGACATTACCCTTGAGGTAAAGTTGTTGGGAGGTGAAACTATAAATCCCCATCTTTCTATGTGTCTGATTGAAGCTTTTGCTCCATAAAAATATGCCATGAGTGTCAGCAATCATAGAAGACTAAATGATAGTTGAGTATGTGGACTTGCTAAACAAAATCTCTTACATAGACTCTTCCTGAAAATATGATGAATTATAATTGTTTCATTGACCGAGAACATAGTTTGTTAGTTTTCAAGAAAGTTTATGCTTTATACTTCAATATTGTGATGAATTAGTACTTGTCCATGGGAAGCTCTATGATAATATATTGCTGTTATGAAATTAATCATGATGCTCTCATGTCCGTACTTTATTTTATCAACACCTCTCTCTCTCTCTAAACATGTGGTCATGATTATCGATTTCGGCTTTCGCTTGAGGACAAGCGAGGTCTAAGCTTGGGGGAGTTGATACGTCCAATTTGCATCAAGATTTCCTACTGTTATTTATAATGTATTTGGTCATTATTTCACCTTATGATGCAATTCGTATGCCTTTTCTCTCTTAATTTGCAGGATTTATATGAAGAGGGAGAATACCGGCAGCTGGAATTCTGGACCTGAAATAGCTACAACAGAGATACCTATTCTACAGAGCTCCAAATGACCTGAAATTTAACAGAGATTTTGTATTGAATATATAAAAAATATTGGAGAAAATAAATAACAGAGGGGACCCACCAGCTGCCCACAAGGCAACAGGGCGCGGCCCCCCTAGGGCGCGCCAAGATGCCTTGTGGGGCCCACAGCTGGCCTCTGGCCCCCTCCTTCTGCTATATAAGGTCATTTGCCCTAAAAAATTAAAGAGAAGACTTTAGGGACGAAGCGCCGCCATCTCGAGGCGGAACTTGGGCAGGAGCGCTTTTGCCCTCCAGCGGAGCGATTCCGCCGGGGATACTTCCCTCCGGGAGGGGGAAATAGAAGCCATCGACATCACCAACGATCCTCTCATTGTGGGAGGACCAATCTTCATCAACATCTTCACCAGCACCATCTCATCTCAAACCCTAGTTCCTCTCTTGTATTCAATCTTTGTCCCAAAACCTCAGATTGGTACCTGTGGGTTGCTAGTAGTGTTGATTACATCTTGTAGTTGATGCTAGTTGGTTTATTTGGTGGAAGATTATAGGTTCAGATCCTTAATGATATTCAATACCCCTCTGATCTTGAACATGAACATGATTTGTGAGTAGTTATGTTTGTTCTTGAGGACATGGGAGAAGTCTTGTTATAAGTAATCATGTGAATTTGGTATTCGTTCGATATTTTGATGATATGTATGTTGTTGCTTCCTTTAGTGGTGTCATGTGAATGTCAACTACATGACACTTCACCATACTTGGGCCTAAGGGAAGGCATTGTGGAGTAATAAGTAGATGATGGGTTGCTAGAGTGACAGAAGCTTAAACCCTAGTTTATGCGTTATTCCGTAAGGGGCTGATTTGGATCCATATGTTTCATGCTATGGTTAGATTTATCTTAATTCTTCTTTTGTAGTTGCGGATGCTTGCGAGAGGGGGTAATCATAAGAGGGTTGCTTGTTCAAGTAAGAACATCGCCCTAGCACCGGTCCACCCACATATCAAATTATCAAAGTAGCGAACGCGAATCAACTAAACATGATGAAAGTGACTAGACGATAATTCCCATGTGTCCTCGAGAACGCTTTGCTTTATATAAGAGACCGTTCCGTCTTGTCCTTTGCTATAAAAATAATTGGGCCACCTTGATGCACTTTGTTACTATTGTTACTTGCTACTCGTTATGAATTATCTTGCTACAAAACTATCAGTTACCACTACTTTCAGTGCTTGCAGAAAACCGCTTATCATTTCCTTCTGCTCCTCGTTGGGTTCGACACTCTTACTTATCGAAAGGACTACGATTGATCCCCTATACTTGTGGGTCATCAACCGCGCGCTAGTATACTCATTGGACCACATACATCACTATGTATTATATCCAATAATTCAAGCGCCCGTTCAGGATGACTAGTGAATGGCGTTTTAGTCATTTTACCCATCAGACAAGCCTCGCATGTTTCAAATCATTCAAAATCAAACGATGTTAATACTCCATCTTTATGAAGCTTTTGCATAGGTTTCTTTCTGATATGACCAAGACGACAGTGCCACATGTAAGTGGTATTATTAGTCTTCTTAAGACGTTTAGCATTAATGTTATAGACATCTTTTTCATGTTCAAGATCTAATATGAATAATCCACCAACCATGGGTGCAAATCCATAAAACATATCCTTATAATATATGGAACAACCATTGCTCTCTGATTTGTAAGAATAACCGTCACTTATCAAACATGATCTAGAGATAATGTTCTTACATAACTTCGGAACAAAATAACAATTACTTAGTTCTAAGATAAATCTTGAAGGTAAACTTAAATACATGACACCTACGACTTGAGTGACAATCCCATCACCATTCCCGACACGCATCACGACTTCATTTCTTCTCAGTTTGCGAATCATCTGTAGTCCCTGCATCGTGTTGCAGATGCGAGCAACAGATCCGGTATCAAATACCCATGACTTGGAATTTTCGGCGAGTAGAATATCAATAACATTAACTTGTATAACTTTTATACCTTTACCAAAAGACACATTCTTCTTATCCGCCAGATATTTCAAGCAATTTCTCTTCCAGTGTCCTTTCTCTCTGCAGTAGAAACATATAGTCTCGCAAGAAGCTCCACCCTTGTTCCTCTTGGTGTTGCGTTTCTTTTTGAAACTTTCTGTTTTGTTCACTAGCAACTTTTGCTAGTTGTGCATCCTGATTTCATTGGTTTTGAGCATCGCTTCATAAAGTGAAGTAAGGATCAAATCATTTTTCGGTGTCTTAGGAAAATCAATTTCCATTGCATTAATACTATCATAATAGTCTGCAAGCCTGACACCTTGCTCACCAACTTCAGCTATTTTGCACTCATCCATTGCTTCAGTCATCTCATGAACTTTGGTTGTTTCTTTGTGATATAGAACTTACAGTGCTTCGACAATTTTGACATGACTGAGTTGTTGAAAACGTTTCTGTAACACTTGATCCATGCAAGATAGCATAATACTTTTGAAAACACTGAAATCATTCTTGCGAGATATAAACACATTGATGACATCCTGAGACGCTCCAAACGCCGGGAAATCACCAAGTGGTTGATCCAACACATAATATTTCTTATAACTTCTGAGAACACATCTTTGAGTGTGGATCCAATCCTCATAGTTTCCACCATTTGCAGCCAACTTTTCTTTCTCAAACAGAGGTGCTAAATTGAAACTATTGCGAGCCATTGATCTACAACAATAAACACAAGATTCACTTTAGACATTTTTCGTAATTAAATAGCACTAGTGTTTAAATAAATTGATAGTGAGTGATTCAAGACCCTGATCTTTATTCACTGCCATTGATGTGGACATCACTGATGACATGAATTTTGACCGGTAGGCAAACTTTTGCCGATCATATCTCCATATGACTCTTGTTCATCTTTCGATGCTTCGTGTTCCGAGCTCAGAACGATTCTGCCAGAACTTCAAGACAACTGAGTGTTATCTGCATACATGGTCTGACCATCCACCCGTCTTACACCTCACAACCCGTTTGTACTCATGTGGACATGACACACTCCGGAATGCTACGTGTTATAGACGGTTGCAACACTGGGAAGAGCACCTTTTAACTTGATATTTACTGTGAGAGATAACCCTACTAATTGACTACTACGCAATCAAAGGGTGCAAACAACAAAGGGATAAACATATTAGGCAATTCATAATAGCATGATATGGTATAGCCCTGGGCAAGGGAAGTCTTCACGGTCTTCTTGAATCTTCAGTTGAAACGTCGCTGTGGCGGTAGAAAAATCGTTGCCGTGGCAGCCGTTTCAAAAAACGATGCTGTGGCGGCAATTTCAGAAAATGTTGCCGTGGCGACCGTTTCAAAAACATTGTCGTGGCACCAATTTTAGAAAACGCTGCCGTGGCACAAAATTTTCAGCACCTCCTCCCTGCGCCTGGTGAAGCTCCGGGTCCTCCGTGTACGCTTGCCACCATCACGTGTAACCTATAGTCTCTCTCTACATCTATAACACTAAAGTGGAAAGCTCGTGGCTCCAGCCATCATGCCGTGACGCGCAGGCCACTTAACGTTACAACATATAACCATCTCATACATAAACTCATTATCATGACGAAGGCTATACCACATCATATGCAAACCTGTAAAACCAAGTTAGACGTCCTCTAATCCGTTTGGCAAATTTTAATAACGTGGTTTCTAGGGTTTCTGGATAACACTAGCTACCTACGTCTACCATCAAAGCGATAATTCTTGTTGCTAGATTAACTTTCGGGGTGTGTGAGAGAAGAGACTTAATTAAAAAATCTCTAGCCCCACACTAAACTTCGTCAATACGCGTGACCCCCTAGAAGATCGAGCATCTTCATCGCCCTCTTGTGTTTGCGATGGTTCACTATTCTTGACTATGATGAAGCCCAAAGAACTATTAGCAGATCGTCGACAGCCAGCGCTGATCAATTGTCAGAACTTTGTACAAAGCTACATCATGCCGTCAATGAACTGAACCGAATCAACACTCGAGGGAAGCATAGCAAGAACATCAAACCCTCACATCCCCGACGGCGATTTGTGCCTGGAAATGCCGTCGTCGTCGCCCGTCCGTCCATCCCCGACCCCGCGGCCTATCGCCCCCCCCCCCCCCCCCGCCAGCCGTGCCGCCCTAGCCGCCAACGACCCGCCGATTTTAGGCCGCCCAGCCAATGACCGCGCGGCCGATTCGGAGGTTCACCGGAGCTCTAGCGGCCGTAATGGCCGTAGCAGCTCACGGTCGCCTTCCCTGGTAGCCGCTGGCCGCCGCCGAAGCTAGTAGGGCAGCCGCACGACCACCGCAACCCGCCGAGCCGGCGGTTTCTCGGTCGTTGCCGCCGCCATTGCGTCGCCGCGAGCGGAGTCCTCCGGCAGCCGCGCGGCCGTCCAGAGGCTGTTGAAGCAGCCGCCGCCCACCCCAGATGGGCTTTGTGCTGCCCATCAACGCTCCGACCCACCGTCGACGGTTTCTTCCACCTCGCACGCAACGTGTTCGACAAAATTATTTGTTGGAGTAGGAGGTTTACATCACCAAGTATACATCATCTATTGAAGTTGCATTTTTTACATTACCAATATACATCATCTGTTGGAGTTGTCTCTTTTTTGAAGATGTAAAATGCACTTTTTGGTAATGTAAATTTTACATCTCCTAGTTTTCCATCTTCAAATTTGCATCATCTATTGGAAATGCTCTTATACAGAGGTAGTAGCTGACATGTGACCCTGAAGCCATTCTCTACCACGTGAACATAAGTTGTGGCGTGGACAATTTTATTCTATGTGATTTGTTCATTCATGAAGTGAAGAGATAGGCATTTCGTTCCGGTGCAATTATATACACAACATGATCAATCATCAATGGAGTTTTGTATTGCGTATACAACATGATCCAACGTTGAACTTATTCCGGGATATGGAAGATCCTAAATGCTAACTTGCGTCATTTGTACTGACAGCACAGCATCCTGTTCGTTCTTCTCTCCGAGCTCGGAGGGCAGGGCCGTCGAGCGCGCGCCCCTCTCGTGGCTTCTCTGCTTCGATAGCTCCGTGACATAGCGGATCATGTCCGTCAGGTCGGAGTGCGACGACCTGCCTTCCTCCATGGCCGCCCTCGCCTCCGTGGCGATCTCTTTGGCCCTGACCCTCCTCGCCGACCCCTCCGGTCCGCCGCCCATCAACTCCGCGATCGCCTTCTCCACGTCGCCGCGCGTCACCTGAACCCCCTCGGCCTCTTTCGGGAGGTACATGGCGGGGATCTTGACGCCGGACCTGACGCCGACGCCGAGCACGTCCACGAGCAGCTGCTCGCTGCAGAACTGGTCACCGATGGTGGGCCATGTCAGAGTCGGCACGCCGTAGGAGACGGCCTCCAGCGTCGCGTTCCAACCGCAGTGCGTGAGGAAGCCGCTCACCGCCGGGTGCGAGAGGATGGTCACTTGCGGCGCCCACCCGCGGACAAGGAGGCCCCTGTCCTTGACGCGCGCCTCGAACCCCTCGTCGTCTAGCAGCGCCCTCACGGCGGCGTCCGCCTTGGCCTCCTTGATGGCCCACACGAACGGCCGCCCGGACGCCTCGAGGCCGCGCGCTAGCCCGGCGAGCTGCTTCGCCGTCAGCTGCGAGATGCTGCCGAAGCTCACGTAGAGCACGGACGCCGGCGGTCGGGCGTCGAGCCACGAGACGATGTGTCCGGCGTCGACGTCGGCCCGGTTGCCGCGGCCGGCCTTGGCGTCGGCGTCGTTGACCATGCTGCTGGAGGCGCAGGTCGGCCCGACGGCCCACGTTCTCTTGCCGAGGGCTGCCGCATACGCGTCGACGAAGACACCCTCGATGCCTCGGAACGTGTTGAACAGCAGGCCGTCGGCGGTGGCCTCGGCGTCGAGCGATTCACGGTACTCCTTCTCCACGCCGGGGTACTGGAAGAATCCCCGGTGCGTGGCCTTGCTGCCGACGGCGTGGACCGGGAATTCCGGCACCTCGAACGGCGCCATCTCGTCGTCCCCGACGCGGTCGTACACGCCGTGCGCCGACAGGCGGTGCACGGCGAGCTGGAAGTAGGCGGAGGGGCAGTGCATCACCAGCCTGGGGATGCCGAGACGTTCACACACGGGCGCAGTCCACGGGTTGCACGCGTCGGCGACGAGGCAGACCGGCCGGCGCGGCAGCGCCAGGAGGTACTCCTCCAGCGGCTCGGCGATCTTCCATATGGCCTGGAAGAACCTGAGGTACATGGCCGGCTCGAGCCCTGCCATCTGGTCGATGGCCTCCACACCCTCCGGCAGGCCGAGCTGCGCGCAGGGGAAGGGCAGCTCGACGAACTCGACGGCGAGACCGGCCCTCCTGGCGCCGTCGACGGTGGCCCTGTTGCGCGCGGCATTGATGGGCGTGGTGACCACGGTGACCCGTGGCCCGCGCGCAGCGAGGAGGCGCGCCACGTCCACCATGGGGATGATGTGGCCCTGCGCCACCAGCGGCACCAGCACGAAGTGCAGCTCCTCCGGCATCGCCATCAATGGCAGCTTGATCCGAATCTAGCTAGCTAGTCGGTGCGAGTGTGTGACCACATGCCAACACCCCGGTCAATGGTGCGCGTAGACGGCCGATGTCGAGGCTATATCATGCTAGGTGACGTCCGTGGTGACGTGACGTGCGGAAAACGCGATGAATGGATCAAATTAGCCGGTGGAGGTTGTCACTTTGTCAATGAACGGAACGTGATAGGAAGCAGTGCGTGGTAAAAAAATATCAGCGTGCACCAGTGGAGGATCAGCTCGCGATTGATCTGCTAGGCATGGCGACAGTGGGTTTATGGATTTTCTAAGAGCATCTCTGGGCGCCCCGATCCGGCCTCAAACGCCCGTTCGAACTACCCGGTCACGAAAATGTGATCCAGACGGGCACCTCAGACAGGCCTCAAACGTCCGGCCTGATCGGCATCCCTCATATCTAGTCCAAATATGGGACGGATATGGGGCGTCCAGGTGCGTTCGACACGTCGGACTGACGATGGGGTCCCACACGTAATCGCCCGAAAACCCAGCGGTCCCGTGTGGCGCAGCTCCGGCTCGCCGCCCGAGGCCAAATCCGGCTATTTAAGCCAGCCGGCGTCCCCCAACCCTAGCCACATCCACCTCCTCCCTCTCCGCGCCGCCAGCCCGAGCCCATCCACCACCTCTCTCCCGCTTCGCCGCTCTTCCCACGCCGTCCGGCATCGCCATGGTTCGGCAAAAGAAGACCACCTATGCTATGCTCACACCGGATTGCCGATTCCAGATTCAACAGGAGATCCTGGCGAGGCGCGCCGCACGCATCGCGGCTGGCTTGCCTCCGTACTCACCGAAGCAGGAGGAGGAGCAGCAGCAGCCGGAGGCGGAGGAGGAAGAGGAGCCCGAGGAGGAGGAGCTGGCGGCGGCTCCGGCTCCGGGCTTCAACATGGAGGACACGGAGGCGGAGTTCGCGGTCGCCCAAGCGGCTGAGATGGCGGAGCAGCAGACCATCCTCGAGTCCATCCAGGATGAGGCCTATGTGGATGACCGACGCGCTCTTCGACGAGATCGAATCGGAGATGAATGCGGAGGCCGACGCAGAGGAGCCGCAGGAGTCGGAGCTGCGGCTGCTGCCCATGTACCTGGAGCGGGGCACGGAGATAGTGGACATCTCCTATGAAGATTAGGGTAGCATAGCTTATTTAATCTACGTAGTACGTGGATTTCATCGTTTGCATGTTTTTTTATGGATCTAAGATTTCTAATATGAGGTATCCGGATGCAGAGAAGCAAATTTGAGGTGTGACCGGTCACTGTCCGTGGACGCGCCCGCGGGCCCGTTTAAGGGGTCGGATTTGCTGAGTCCGGCTGTAGATGCTCTAAGTCAGTGCGGTGCCCGCGGCAGGCGGGAGCTGCACCTGCGCGAGATCGATCAGTTCAAAGCTGCGTCGTGTGTACCGAGAAGTTTTTGGTTTTTGGCAAGCTGTCGGCGGGAATGGTGGTGACATGTGCGCCAATCTACCTAGCAGTAGCCAAGGTGCCTCGTGGTGTTCAAGAACAGAGCCTCCTAGGTCGAACCGTCCAAGGCTTCCAAGCACGCTCTGGTTCAGCAATTCTCCTGCGGAACCGTCCAAGGCTTAGAAGCCTACTAATTAAGGATTAACCAATAGCTTTCTAGAATAAAATTTTAGGTTGGGCTGTCAAAATACATGAAAGTTTTTTCCTCCATAAAGTGGGTTGTGGTGGGCACACCTAAATTTTACTCCATCCGTCAATATAAGAACTTATTACATTCAATTTACGAGGGAGTAGATCGGTTTTCTAACAAATGCAAGTTATATTTTCTATGCAATGTGCATTGCTAGTACCTGAAGTCTCCAGATTCATTCCTTCTTCCAAATAGGTTCAAGATGTTTATATTCATTCATTCGTAGATGGACTCATTTGATCTTAATAATATTAGCACTGATTTTATAACAAGCGAGTCAATCATGCGTCTCTCTTGCGCTTGTCAGTTACACAAGCAAATACATTTTCAGTTTCCCACAGGATCACAAAGGACTTCTTTTATTCGAAACCAATAGACACGAGCTCGACGAGATATGCTTCACTTGTATAGAAGCTTCTCCTCTGATTCATCTCTTTTATATACCCACCGGACAGCCTGCTCAACACTCATGGTTCAATCCTCCTATCCCTCGAGCCATACCGAAGTGCCAGATCCTCATCGCAAAGTCATGTACTTTGCTGCGATCGTCCCCCGAATCTACGATAATCCAGGTAGTAACTGAGAACTATATCATTTTTGCTAGGAGCGACCCCAAAATCTGGTGACAGTGGCTTCCCCACTATTTGGACATGAGACACACTGGGACAAAGTGCATAGCCAATATATCAGTGTAATGGAAGAGATGATCATATGAAATCAATGAAGTGTTTCTACAAGTGCTCGAAAGCTCACCATATGTAGTACAGACCATCAAACGTGTCCTTGTGGACCCTCCCAAGAAGCTCAATCTTTACCACTCCACCAATACATAGAACTGAGTGTGGTAGCTTAAAAGATTGCATCACATTTTCCTGGAATATCACGCCTCATGTTACTTTCGAACATCTAAATTTTATATTTATTCCACAAAAAAGAAACACAGCTAGGAATATGTATTCAACTGACCTGCAACATTGGAAATTCCGGAATGTGTATGTCCAGATATAGTTGCTATCATCAATCAGCTCCGCATCACGTTGAACATATACATGTGTTTCAGACCAGAGGGGTGGCTTTAGATAGCCCAAGCGGAACCGGACGTGTTTTGCTGAATATATCGGATGACCATGTCGGAAAAATGCTGCACGGTGAAGAGTATTAACACAGAAGGCACCTTTTGCATACAGAAAGAAGGCTGAATCAAGTCTTAGGCGCCAAACCTTTTAATGGCCGTATCCTGATTTCATCAACGAGACACAGCTCTGACTGAAGCCTATATATCAGGCACTCTGGCACAGCAGGATCTTTCTCGCCACCGCTCGACCAATAAGACGGTCTCCTGTCCTTGCGATCAACCGGTTCAAGGGTATTTTCTATGGCCTCTTCAGGGAAATGATCAGTGCTGGATGCGCCCATGCAGTGACTGATGCAATCCTTGGGGTCGTACGGCGAGAGAAGACCATGGCTAAGATGCATATACACCCTATGATCCCTCCCGAGCTTCTCCAGCCCAGCACAAGCACTTGATCCAGCATTTCGGTGTGCACTGCTGAAACTGCTCAACTCAATACGCGTGAAGTTGGAAACCTCCGGATAAACCCACAGGCACAGGATCTTGCTGAACTGATTTGCAATAACTGAAAAAAAAAAGATTAATTCAGCTAGTCTGAACCTTGTGTATAGTTTGTCATTGAATGGAAAAAGAAACACCAGCTAGCATAGCAGCAAAAATCCGATTTAGTGGCGGAGCTATATATTAGTCAGGGGGCCGCACCCTAGTCTTGAAAGAATTGCTGAAGGAAAAATATAATTTAGGGGCTCAAATGAGGGGCTCAAATGAGGAAACCGAGTACATGAGGTGCGCTTTCGGTTTTACTAGGCACGAGGAGGAGGAGGATGTTAGCCTTGATGGGCAGGTGGTGCCGCAGAAGGACACCTTTCGATATTTGGGGTCAATGTTGCAGAAGGATGGGGATATCGATGAAGATGTGAACCTTCGAATTAAAGCCGGATGGATGAAGTGGCGCCAAGCTTCTAGCATTCTCTGTGACAAGAGGGTGCCACAAAAGCTAAAAGGCAAGTTCTATAGGACGGCGGTTCGACCCGCAATGTTGTATGGCGCTGAGTGTTGGCCGACTAAAAGGCGACATGTGCAACAGTTAGGTGTGGCGGAGATGCGCATGTTGAGATGGATGTGTGGCCACACAAGGAAGGACCGAATCCGGAATGATGATATACGAGATAGAGTTGGGGTAGCGCCAATTGAAGAGAAGCTTGTCCAACATCGTCTGAGATGGTTTGGACATATTCAACGCAGGCCTCCAGAAGCCCCAGTACATAGCGGACGGCTAAAGCGTGCTGATATTGTCAAAAGAGGCCGGGGTAGACCGAACTGTTGGAAATATGCCCTAGAGGCAATAATAAATTGGTTATTATTATATTTCCTTGTTCATGATAATCGTTTATTATCCATGCTATAATTGTATTGATTGGAAACTCAAATACATGTGTGGGTACATAGACAACACTGTGTCCCTAGTAAGCCTCTAGTTGACTAGCTTGTTGATCAAAGATGGTTAAGGTTTCCTAGCCATGGACATGAGATGTCATTTGATAACGGGATCACATCATTAGGAGAATGATGTGATGGACAAGACCCAAACTGTAAACGTAGCATTTGATCGTGTCAGTTTATTGCTATTGTTTTCTGCATGTCAAGTATCTGTTCCTTTGACCATGAGATCATGCAACTCACTGACACCGGAGGAATACCTTGTGTGTATCAAACGTCGCAACGTAACTGGGTGACTATAAAAGTGCTCTACAGGTATCTTCGAGGGTGTCTGTTGGGTTGGCATGGATCAAGACTGGGATTTGTTACTCCGTATGACGGAGAGGTATCTCAGGGCCCACTCGGTAATACAACATCACAATGAGCCTTGCAAGCAATGTGACTAAAGTGTTAGCCACGAGATCTTGTATTACGGAACGAGTAAAGAGACTTGCCGGTAACGAGATTGAACTAGGTATAGTGATACCGACGATCGAATCTCGGGCAAGTAACATACCGAAGAACAAAGGGAACAGCATACGGGATTAACTGAATCCTTGACATAGAGGTTCGACCGATAAAGATCTTCGTAGAATATGTAGGAGCCAATATGGGCATCCAGGTCCCGCTATTGGTTATTGGCCGTAGAGGTGTCTCGGTCATGTCTACATAGTTCTCGAACCCGCAGGGTCTACACACTTAACGTTTGGTGACGATTAGTATAATTGAGTTATTATGTTGGTGACCGAAAGTTGTTCGGAGTCCCGGATAAGATCCCGGACATGACGAGGATCTCCGGAATAGTCCGGAGGTAAAGATTGATATATGTGATAATAGTGTTTTGATCTCCGGAAGGGTTCCGGAGTTCACCGGAAGGGGTTCCGGATGTTTACCGAAGTGTTCGGGTGCAGCAACACTTAATATGGGCCAAAGGGATAAAGCCCACGAGGTATTGGAAAGTGCAAAAAGTAGTTTTGCTGCCGCGTAAGCGGTACTACCGCTTGTGTGAAGCGGTACTACCGCCCGAGCGGTACTACCGCTTGTGTGAAGCGGTACTACCGCCCAAGCGGTACTACCGCTTGTGAGCGGTACTACCGCTTGTGCGCGGTTGTGCACGGTTCGGCAGGGATCCGAGTTGGACTCTTTTCCTGCGGGCCAAACCGACCTTGTGCGGGCAAAACCGACCTGGAGGAGGCTTTTACTCCAAGTTTAGACCCCAAGGCTCAACATATAAATAGAGGGGCAGGGCTAGCACACGGGACACATCAAGATTTCCCCAAGCCGTGTGCGGCAACCCTAACCCTCTAGTTCCTCCGTCATAATCTCCGTAGCGCTTGGCGAAGCCCTGCAGAGATTGTTCCTCACCACCATCACCACGCCGTCGTGCTGCTGGAACTCAACCACTACTTCACCATCGCTCGCTGGATCGAGGAGGTGAAGGCGTCATCAAGCCGTACGTGTGTTGAACGCGGAGGTGCCGTCCGTTCGGCACTAGTTCGTGATCGGATCGAGGGACGACTTGCGATTTGGATCGCGGAGACGTTCGACTACATCAACCGCGTTTCTTAAACGCTTCCGCTTAGCGATCTACAAGGGTATGTAGATTCACTCTCCCTCTCATAGATGCTCATCACCATGGATAGATCTTGTGTGTGCGTAGGAAAATTTTTGTTTCCCATGCAACGTTCCCCTACAGTGGCATCATGAGCTAGGTCTATGCGTAGATGAGATCTCGAGTAGAACACAAACGAGTTGTGGGCGTGGGTGTATACATATTGCTTGCCGTTACTAGTTGATATTTGATTCGGCGGTACTGTGAGATGAAGCGGCCCGGACCGACATTACGCGTACACTTACGCGAGACAGGTTCCTTCAACTGACATGTAACTTCGTTGCATAAAGATGGCTAGCGGGTGTCTGTCTCTCTCACTTTAGTTGAATCGATTTCAATGAAGAGGGTTCTTTTAGAAGATCAAAAAGCAATCACTACACCACGTTGTGGTTTTGCGTAGGTAAGAACGGTTCTTGCTAACCCGTAGCAGCCACGTAAAATTTGCAACAACAATTAGAGGACGTCTAACTTGTTTTTGCAGGGTATGTTGTGATGTGATATGGCCAATTACATGATGAGATATATGTGATGTATGAGATGATCATGTGTTGTATAGAATATCACGACTTGCATGTCGATGAGTACGGCAACTGGCAGGAGCCATAGAGTTGTCTTTAATTATTGTATGACCTGTGTGTCAATCATTAAGCGCTATGTAATGCTTTACTTTATCGCTAAACGTTAGCAATAGTCGTGGAAGCAACAGTCGGCGCGACAACCTTATGGCGACACGTTGATGGAGATCAAGATGATGGAGATCATGGTGTCATGCCGGTGACGATGGAGATCATGCCGGTGCTTTGGAGATGGAGATCAAAAGCACAAGTTCATGGCCATATCATGTCACTTATGATTTGCATGTGATGTTAATCCTTTTATGCATCTTATTTTGCTTAGGACGACGGTAGCATTATAAGGTGATCCCTCACTTAAATTTCAAGATAAATTGTGTTCTCCCCAAGTGTGCACCGTTGCGAAAGTTCGTCGTTTCGAGACACGCCGTGATGATCGGGTGTGATAGACTCCACGTTCACATACAACGGGTGCAAGCCATGTTGCACACGCGGAACACTCGGGTTAAACTTGACGAGCCTAGCATGTACAGACATGGCCTCGGAACACAAGAGACCGAAAGGTCGAACATGAGTCATATAGTAGATATGATCAACATGAAGATGTTCACCATTGAAACCACCTCAACTCACGTGATGATCGGACTTGAGTTGGTGGATTTGGATCATGTTACACTCGAATGACCGGAGGGATGTCAATTTGAGTGGGAGTTTTTAAGTAATATGATTAATTAAACTCATTATCTAGAACAATAGTCTAAGTTGTCTTTGCTATATTTATGTTGTAGATCATGGCTCGCGCAGTAGCACCCCTGAATTTTAATGCGTTCCTAGAGAAAGCTAAGTTGAAAGATGATGGAAGTAACTTTGTGGACTGGGCCCGTAATCTAAGGATTATCCTTACGGCTTCCCAGAAGGCTTATGTCCTTGATGCACCGCTTGGTGATCCACCCGCTCCAGTTGAGTCTCTAGACGTTGTGAACGCCTGGCAGGCTCGTTCTGATGATTACTCAATAGTTCAATGTGCAATGTTGTATGGCTTAGAACCGGGACTTCAAAGACGTTTTGAACGTCATGGAGCATATGAGATGTTCCAGGAGTTGAAGTTTATCTTTCAGAAGAATGCCCGGATCGAGAGATATGAGATCTCCGATAAGTTCTATGCTTGCAAGATGGAGGAGAACGGGTCTATCAGTGATCACGTGCTCAGAATGTCTGGGTACTCCACCCGTCTGGCTGAATTGGGGATGCCCCTTCCGCCAGAGGCTATCACTGACAGAGTTCTTCAATCATTGCCACCTAGCTACAAAAGCTTCGTGTTGAACTATAACATGCACGGGATGAACAAGTCAGTCGCCGAGCTGTTTGCGATGCTGAAAGCCGCTGAGTCTGAAATTCAGAAGGAGCATCAAGTGTTGATGGTCAATAAAACCACTAGTTTCAAGGAAAATGGCAAGGGTAAGAAGGGTAACTCCAAGAAGAGTGGCAAAGCAGTTGCTCCTCTCGTGAAGAAACCCAAGGCTGGACCCAAACCAGAAACTGTGTGTTTTCATTGCAAGGGAACTGGACACTGGAAGCGGAACTGCCCCAAGTATTTGGCTGACAAGAAGGCGGCCAACAACAAACAAGGTATATATGATATACATGTTATTGATGTGTACCTTACCAACCCTCGTTGTAGTGCCTGGGTATTTGATACCGGTGCGGTTGCTCATATTTGCAACTCTAAACAGGAACTGCGGAATAGACGGAGGCTGGAAAGGACGAAGTGACGATGCGCGTGGGAAATGGTTCCAAGGTTGATGTGATCGCCGTCGGCACGCTCGCTCTTCGATTACCATCGGGATTAGTGATGAACCTGAATAAGTGTTATTTGGTGCCTGCGTTAAGCATGAACATTATATCTGGATCTTGTTTATTGCGAGACGGTTACTCATTTAAATCAGAGAATAATGGTTGTTCTATTTATATGAGTAATATCTTTTATGGTCATGCACCCAATGTGAGGGGTTTATTCTTATTGAATCTCGACAGTAATGATACACATGTTCATAACATTGATGCCAAAAGATGTAGAATTGATAATGATAATACCACTTTCTTGTGGCACTGCCGTTTATGTCATATTGGCGTAAAACGCATGAGGAAGCTCCATGCTGATGGACTTTTGGAGTCACTTGATTTTGAATCACTTGACACATGTGAGCCATGCCTCATGGGCAAGATGACTAAAACTCCGTTCTCTGGTACAATGGAACGGGCAAGTGACTTATTGGAAATCATACATACTGATGTGTGCGGTCCGATGAGTATTGAGGCGCGCGGTGGTTATCGTTACTTTCTCACCTTCACTGATGACTTAAGTAGATATGGGTATATTTACTTAATGAAACACAAGTCTGAAACATTTGAAAAGTTCAAACAATTTCAGAGTGAAGTTGAGAATCATCGTAACAAGAAGATTAAATTCCTACGATCTGATCGAGGAGGAGAATATCTGAGTTATGAGTTTGGCAGTCACTTAAGACAGTATGGAATTGTTTCACAATTGACACCGCCTGGAACACCACAGCGTAATGGTGTGTCCGAACGTCGTAATCGAACCTTATTGGATATGGTGCGATCTATGATGTCTCTTGCCGATTTGCCACTATCATTTTGGGGTTATGCATTAGAGACAGCTGCATTCACTTTAAATAGGGCACCATCGAAATCCGTTGAGACGACGCCATATGAACTTTGGTTTGGCAAGAAGCCAAAACTGTCCTTTCTTAAAGTTTGGGGATGTGATGCTTATGTCAAAAAGCTTCAGCCTGAAAAGCTGGAACCCAAAGCGGAGAAATGCGTCTTCATAGGATACCCAAAAGAGACACTTGGGTATACCTTCTACCTCAGATCCGAGGGCAAAGTGTTTGTCGCTAAAAACGGAACATTTCTTGAGAAAGAGTTTCTCTCGAAAGAATTGAGTGGGAGGAAGATAGAACTTGATGAGGTTGTTGAACCTTTACTTCAACCTGAGAGTAGCGCAGCACAGAAAGTTGTTTCTGTGGAGCCTACATTAGCTGAAGAGGAAGTTAATGATGATGATCATGAAGCTTTGGATCAAGTTGCTATCGAACCTCGTAGGTCGACAAGGACGCGTACTGCTCCTGAGTGGTACGGCAACCCTGTCTTAGAAGTCATGTTGTTAAACAACGATGAACCTACGAGCTATGGAGAAGCGATGATGGGCCCGGATTCCGAGAAGTGGTTAGAGGCCATGAAATCCGAGATGGGATCCATGTATGAAAACAAAGTATGGACTTTGGAAGTATTACCTGAAGGGCGTAAGGCCATTCAGAACAAATGGATCTTTAAGAGGAAGACGGACGCGGACGGTAATGTCACCGTCTATAAAGCTCGACTTGTGGCAAAGGGTTTTTCACAAGTTCAAGGAGTTGACTACGATGAGACCTTCTCACCCGTAGCGATGCTTAAGTCCGTCAGAATCATGTTAGCAATAGCTGCCTTTTTCGATTATGAAATTTGGCAGATGGATGTCAAAACAGCGTTCCTTAACGGTTACCTTAAGGAAGAGTTGTATATGATGCAACCAGAAGGTTTTGTCGATCCAGAGAATGCTGACAAAGTTTGCAAACTCCAGCGATCCATTTATGGACTGGTGCAAGCATCTCGGAGTTGGAATCTTCGCTTTGATGAAGTGATCAAAGCGTTCGAGTTTATACAAGTTTACGGAGAAGCTTGTATTTACAAGAAAGTGAGTGGGAGCTCTATAGCGTTTCTAATATTATATGTGGATGACATATTGCTGATTGGAAACAATATAGAAATGTTGGAAAGCGTGAAGGAATATTTGAACAAGAGTTTTTCAATGAAGGACCTAGGAGAAGCTGCTTTCATATTAGGCATCAAGATCTATAGAGATAGATCAAGACGCTTAATAGGACTTTCACAAAGCACATACCTTGATAAGATTTTGAAGAAGTTCAAAATGGATCAGTCCAAGAAGGGGTTCTTGCCTGTTTTGCAAGGTGTGAAGTTGAGTAAGACTCAATGCCCAGTGACTGCAGAAGATAGAGAAAAGATGAGTGTCATCCCCTATGCTTCGGCCATAGGCTCTATCATGTATGCAATGCTGTGCACAAGACCCGATGTCAGCCTTGCCATAAGTATGGTCGGAAGGTTTCAAAGTGATCCAGGAATGGAACACTGGACGGCGGTCAAGAATATCCTGAAGTACCTGAAAAGGACTAAGGACATGTTTCTCGTTTATGGAGGTGATCAAGAGCTCGTCGTAAAGGGTTACGTCGATGCAAGCTTTGACACTGATCCGGATGACTCTAAGTCGCAAACCGGATACGTATTTATTCTTAATGGGGGTGCGGTTAGCTGGTGCAGTTCCAAGCAAAGCGTGGTAGCTGATTCTACATGCGAAGCGGAGTACATCGCTGCCTCGGAGGCGGCGAAGGAAGGTGTCTGGATGAAGGAGTTCATGACAGATCTTGGAGTAGTACCTAGTGCACTTGACCCAATGACTCTGTTTTGTGATAATACTGGTGCCATTGCTCTAGCCAAGGAACCAAGATTTCACAAGAGGACCAGACACATAAAGCGACGTTTCAATTCCATCCGCGATTACATCAAGGAGGACGACATAAATATTTGCAAAGTACACACGGATCTAAATGTTGCAGATCCGATGACTAAACCTCTTCCAAGGGCTAAACATGAACAACACCAGAACTGCATGGGTGTTCGATTCATTACAATGTAAATCACATAGTGATGTGAACTAGATTATTGACTCTAGTGCAAGTGGGAGACTGTTGGAAATATGCCCTAGAGGCAATAATAAATTGGTTATTATTATATTTCCTTGTTCATGATAATCGTTTATTATCCATGCTATAATTGTATTGATTGGAAACTCAAATACATGTGTGGGTACATAGACAACACTGTGTCCCTAGTAAGCCTCTAGTTGACTAGCTTGTTGATCAAAGATGGTTAAGGTTTCCTAGCCATGGACATGAGATGTCATTTGATAACGGGATCACATCATTAGGAGAATGATGTGATGGACAAGACCCAAACTGTAAACGTAGCATTTGATCGTGTCAGTTTATTGCTATTGTTTTCTGCATGTCAAGTATATGTTCCTTTGACCATGAGATCATGCAACTCACTGACACCGGAGGAATACCTTGTGTGTATCAAACGTCGCAACGTAACTGGGTGACTATAAAAGTGCTCTACAGGTATCTTCGAGGGTGTCTGTTGGGTTGGCATGGATCAAGACTGGGATTTGTTACTCCGTATGACGGAGAGGTATCTCAGGGCCCACTCGGTAATACAACATCACAATGAGCCTTGCAAGCAATGTGACTAAAGTGTTAGCCACGAGATCTTGTATTACGGAACGAGTAAAGAGACTTGCCGGTAACGAGATTGAACTAGGTATAGTGATACCGACGATCGAATCTCGGGCAAGTAACATACCGAAGAACAAAGGGAACAGCATACGGGATTAACTGAATCCTTGACATAGAGGTTCGACCGATAAAGATCTTCGTAGAATATGTAGGAGCCAATATGGGCATCCAGGTCCCGCTATTGGTTATTGGCCGTAGAGGTGTCTCGGTCATGTCTACATAGTTCTCGAACCCGCAGGGTCTACACACTTAACGTTTGGTGACGATTAGTATAATTGAGTTATTATGTTGGTGACCGAAAGTTGTTCGGAGTCCCGGATAAGATCCCGGACATGACGAGGATCTCCGGAATAGTCCGGAGGTAAAGATTGATATATGTGATAATAGTGTTTTGATCTCCGGAAGGGTTCCGGAGTTCACCGGAAGGGGTTCCGGATGTTTACCGAAGTGTTCGGGTGCAGCAACACTTAATATGGGCCAAAGGGATAAAGCCCACGAGGTATTGGAAAGTGCAAAAAGTAGTTTTGCTGCCGCGTAAGCGGTACTACCGCCCGAGCGGTACTACCGCTTGTGTGAAGCGGTACTACCGCCCAAGCGGTACTACCGCTTGTGAGCGGTACTACCACTTGTGCGCGGTTGTGCACGGTTCGGCAGGGATCCGAGTTGGACTCTTTTCCTGCGGGCCAAACCGACCTTGTGCGGGCAAAACCGACCTGGAGGAGGCTTTTACTCCAAGTTTAGACCCCAAGGCTCAACATATAAATAGAGGGGCAGGGCTAGCACACGGGACACATCAAGATTTCCCCAAGCCGTGTGCGGCAACCCTAACCCTCTAGTTCCTCCGTCATAATCTCCGTAGCGCTTGGCGAAGCCCTGCAGAGATTGTTCCTCACCACCATCACCACGCCGTCGTGCTGCTGGAACTCAACCACTACTTCACCATCGCTCGCTGGATCGAGGAGGTGAAGGCGTCATCAAGCCGTACGTGTGTTGAACGCGGAGGTGCCGTCCGTTCGACACTAGTTCGTGATCGGATCGAGGGACGACTTGCGATTTGGATCGCGGAGACGTTCGACTACATCAACCGCGTTTCTTAAACGCTTCCGCTTAGCGATCTACAAGGGTATGTAGATTCACTCTCCCTCTCATAGATGCTCATCACCATGGATAGATCTTGTGTGTGCGTAGGAAAATTTTTGTTTCCCATGCAACGTTCCCCTACACGAACTTGACATGGGAAGAGTCCGTAAAGAGAGACCTGAAGGATTGGAGGATCACCAAAGAACTAGCCATGGACAGGGGTGCGTGGAAGCTTGCTATCCATGTGCCAGAACCATGAGTTGGTCGCGAGATCTTATGGGTTTCACCTCTAGCCTACCCCAACTTGTTTGGGACTAAAGGCTTTGTTTGTTGTTGTTTGTTGTAGGGGCTCAAATGAAGGAAAGAATAGAAAAACGAACACAAGCCAGCATAACACCAACAATTGAGATGGTTCTGTAAGCGGCCTATGTCAGTGACATCGTCGTCAAATCGATTATGGAATTTCCGCATGGAATGGATCGCTGATTAGTTAAGTACCTAGACTAGAATCGACATAGATGGATGCATATAGGCATGTAAAGGCAGATCCAGAAAATTTGGGCGTACCGAATCGGTGCCAGGAGTGGGAGACGGCGGTGGCGCGGGCGAGGTCGGCGGGGTCGTCGAGCAGGCTGAAGACGGTGGCGGAGATGTCCGGGCCCAGGCACTCGAGGAAGTCCAACCCCCGACCCTCCTCCCACAACTCCTCTGCCATCGCCGGCGAATCTCGTCTCCTCTCCACCCGATGAGAGGGGAAAGTGAAAAGCGGCAAGACCAGGACTAGTCTTTGGTAATCAACCTTCCGAGGCCGAAATCACTGTGTTGACCATTTTTTAAATTTAAACACGATCTGATCCCGGTTCAAAAAAAATCACAATTTGACCCTTTTCTTATCATCATAGTCCCTGATGGTAGGGTAACACACCCTACCACTGAGGACCTCGGCGGTAGGGGTAACGGCTCCGACATCCCTGTTGACGTGGATAACTATCGTCGGGGTCCTTGGCGGTAGGCGGTGATACCCTACCGCCAACGACCCTGACGGTAGGGTACTGAAGAGTTAAGTGAGTGAGGGGGGGCTGGGTGAGCCCCCAACCCACCCATTCACCCAATCATCTTCTTCCCCAAGCTCAGCCCCTCTCCCCTCTCTCTCCCCCACCCAAGCCTCCACTAAATCCCTCTCCATTGGGTGAGATTTGTCCGCTGGATCCGGGCCATTTTCATCACTCAAGGTACCTCTCTCAACCCCCTCATTTTGGTTGGTTGGAATCATCTCTTTTGGTGGCATTGCTCACTTTTGAGCAAACCCTAGCTCTGCTCTTCTTGTGGTGAAATCAATGGATGTGATGCATTTTAGGGTTGTGCTTTGTGCTTGACTATATGTGATATGCCTAATAGTGTTGTTGGTAGCAAGATCTAGGGTTAGGGATTTTGTTAGCGTTAGGGTTAAGAAATGTCACCATTTATGTGTTAATTTGGTCATGCTATTTTCTTACTTGTTTTGTTGTTTGAATGTAATGTATAGAAGTTCCATGATCCATGGGATGCATAGTATAGATACTTGATCCATATAAATTGGCCGGCCCATCGATGACTTTATTTATTTCACATTGTTTTTAGATGGATAGACTCGTTAATGTTCATTATTTGGACAAGGAGGCATTTATGAATGGCAATGCCGACAAAGGGGAAGAACCCATGGTTTTTGACTCAAGCCCAAGCTATGAGGAGGCTGTTGAGAAAGTGAGAAATGTGTTACATTGGATTGACCCCAATGATGAGGTTAAACTTATTGGAAGGTATGATGTTGGAGTGGGATCAAAGTCTCGATTGAAGAGTATGTCTATCACCTCGAAGCTGCATTGGAAGGTGTACAAGGATAAAGTTGAGGAATCGGAAGACAAGTCACTTGAATTGTTTGCCACCAAGATTGAAGTTCCTTGGCTACAAATCGACTTGAACCGGAATGCCTCCTCCCCAATGCATGATGGGAGGGTCGAGGTGTATGTACCCAATTCTTCTAGCCAACCACCAAGTAGCCAACCAAATGAAGCCGAGATGAATGCTAGAGCCATACTAATTCAAGAGAAAGAGATTCATGTTATTGCTCATGGTGATGATGATGTGGAAGATGAAGAGATTCATTATAATCCCATCGGTAACTTGGATATCATTGTCTTCCAACAGGACATGGATCGTGGCCTCCCCTATAGCCATACGTATGGGTATGGCTCGGATGACGAGGGCCCGGAGGAAGAATTGGACAAGGATGGATTCATGGTGCAAGAAAAACAAGTGTACGTCTGGGTGACGTGCAAGCAAAGAGGTGCCCCATTGTTTCTTGGTCATAGTGTAGGATCGCAAGTAGGTCTAGAGGGGGGTGATTAGACTACTTGACCAAATAAAACTTAGCATTTTCCCAATTTTAGTTCTTGGCAAGTTTTTAGCAATTCTCACAAGTCTTGTTACACCCTACACATGCAAGTCTAGATAGTAGGCAGCGGAAAGTAAAGACTTTGCATATGAACGTAAAGGAAGGGTTGGAGAAATCAAATGCAATGAAGACACGGTGATTTTTCTCATGGATCCGATAGGTGGTTCTATCGTACATCCACGTTGATGGAGACTTCAACCCACAGAGGGTAATGGCTGCGTGAGTCCATGAAGGGCTCCACACACGAAGGGTTGACGAAGAAGCAACCTTGTCTATGCCATCGTCGCTTACGTCCACGAAGGACTAGTCTCACTCGGGGTAGATCTTCACGAAGTAGGCGATCTCCTTGCCCTTACAGACTCCTTGGTTCAACTCCACCAGCTTGGAGGCTCCCAAGTGATAGCTAACCAATCTAGGAGACACCACTCTCCAAAAGGTAATAGATATTGTTATTGATGATGAACTCCTTGCTCTTGTGCTTCAAAAGATAGTCTCTTCAACACTCAATCACTCTCTCACAGATTTGGCTATGTGGTAGGAGAAGGATTGGAGTGGAAAGCAACTTGGGGAGGCTAGAAATCAAGGATCAAATGTTGGAGTGGAATCCCCTTGATTTCAACAGAAGTGTAGATGGTTCTCTCTCTTAGAAAATGGATAAGGGAAGTGGTAGTTTCATCCTGGTTGCTCTATGAGAGTTGGTGGAATGGGTGGGGGTATACATAGGCAGCACCAAACGTCTAGCCGTTACACAATGTTATGCACTACTTGGTGGGACCGGGTGGAAATACTCGGTGAGACCGACTAGTACAAAAGTCCTGAACTTTAAGCTTTTCGGTGAGACCGGACGAAACAGCTCGGTGAGACCGATGGGTGATGACCTAATCACTTTCCACATTTCGGTGAGACTGATCGAAACAACTAGGAAATCCTGAGATGAAATCGATAGGCAAAAGAAGGTTGGCAAGTGCTCTTCGGTGGGACCGAAGGGTCATCTCGGTGAGACTGAGGTTCTAGGGTTTTGGCACTGGTTATGTCAAGTATTTCTCGGTGGGTCTAGCTGGATGTGGTTCGGTGGGACCGAGATTGACTTCAGGGTTTTGGACATAGATGAATGTGAGAGTGTGGCTGAGGTTTTTGAAGCAATATCTCTAAGCACATGAGCAGTTGATCCATGATCAAAACCTGATCTCCTTTTAATAGTATTGGCTTTCCTATGGCCTCAATGTGATCTTTGATCAGCTAACCAAAAATGTAGAGTCTTGAAGCTTTGCCAATGTTTGTTCTTTGCATTTTGAGGGGTCCACATTCACATCCCATTACCATACCTAAATTGAACTTTCTTGAAATATTCTTTGAGTAGGCATTAGTTCAATGATGCATATGTTGTTATGAATTACCAAAACCTCTCGGGGATTAGTTGCACTTTCACTTAGCCTTACCAACAAGGCTGTTGTTGATGGTGGCATGAGACTTGGGTTGTATCAACCAACACCATGCCCGAAAGTCGGCGATCCAAGGCCGAAGAACGAGCAAGAGAACGCTCGTTTGAAGAAAGGCGTGAAGTTTGGGTCATTGCAAGAGTTCAAGGTGTGGTTGAGTGACTATGCCATTCGAAATCATAGGCCATTTGTTGTTGGTCATTCCAACCAAAAGGTGTATTACACCGTGAAATGTGACAAAGAAGGTTGCCCATGGAGGGTCCGTGGAAGAAAAATGCATGAAACCGGACAATGGTGCCTTCCGAGCACGACGACAACCAGGAGTGGTTCATGGGGCATGTGAGGATCAAAGTGGTTGGGAATAGGGAGGTATGCATCATATTGGATTGGCACCATGGCATTCTCAAAGCAATACCTTGTTATTCCGGGCCTTCCAAACACATGAAAAGGTGCCAACACCTTTTTAGTGATCATGTGTGTTGGGCCTTCCAAACACATATTTCGGCGGTAGGGGTGGATTTTCTGTTTTGTTAGGAAATCTGGTCCATGTTGTTTTTTTGCTAGACCATAAGAAAAAATTGTGTAGTTCAAATACTATACAAATACAACCTAGATTACTTCGCATGACATGACATGAAAAACATAACTTAGTTCAAATGACATACAACATGAAGTTCTGACGGTGTTCAAAGGAAAAATATTACATATCACATACAGAGCTCAACTAAAATGCATATGACAAACGACAAGGGGTTCAAATGACACTACAACACCACAAAGTTCAAGCAATATCGGAGCTTCCCCAAGAGGAGCTCACAGACATCAACCCCTCTTATTTTTCATGCGTGCATAATTCCCATGACGCTCTTGCAGAGGCTTCAATAAAATATATTGTGGTATGGTCCCGGGTTGGAAAAAATGACGTCCTTTCTTTGAAGAACCCAACCCCCAACGAGAAGCCTGCCTCGGTATCGGCGAAGCTCGTTGCTTAATTACCCAGTCAATGATCTAGTTCGGGTTTTGCATGTCTACAAAGCTTTTCGTTCGTCCCGAGGTCACGAATATTCTTTTCTTTTTCTTCGACGACCTTTAGAGGGTAATCACAGAAATAACACGATGCAAAGTCCCTCGAAGCTTCATTTAACTAGTCGACGGTCTTTACCCACTTGTGCATCTCTTCCTCAATGACTACGCATTGATAGTTTTCCGCCGCCTCAACACATGCCTCAATGAAGATTACCGGTGCCATCATACAATTCGAGATGTCATTTTTACCATCACCATAATCGTTACCCCGGCCTTAACCACTAACATAACCCTAACCTAACCGTAGCAAAATCTCTAACCCTAACCCTAGATCTTGCTACCTACAACAATAGTAGGCATACGAAACATAGTCAAGCTCAGAAAGAACCCTAACATCCATCATATCCATTGATTTAACCACAAAAAGAGCAAAGCTAGGGTTTGCACAAAAGTGAACAATGCCACAAAAAGAGATGATTCCAACCAACCAAAATGAGGGGGTGAGAGAGGTACCTTGAGTGATGAAAATGGCCCAGATCCACCAGACAAATCTCAAGCTATGGAGAGAGATTTGAGAGAGCCTTGGGTGAGGGAGAGATGGGGAGAGGTACTGAGTTGGGGGAAGAAGAGAGCGTGGGGGTGAATGGGTGGGTGATACGTCCAATTTGCATCATGATTTCCTACTATTATTTATAATGTATTTGGTCATTATTTCACTTTATGATGCAATTCTTATGCCTTTTCTCTCTTAATTTGCAAGATTTATATGAAGAGGGAGAATACCGGCAGCTGGAATTCTGGACCTAAAATAGCTATAGCAGAGACACCTATTCTATAGAGCTCCAATTGACCTGAAATTTCATGGAGATTTTTTATTGAATATATAAAAAATATTGGAGGAAAGATATATGATGACCCACAAGTATAGGGGATCAGTCGTAGTCCTTTCGATAAGTAAGAGTGTCGAACCCAACGAGGAGCAGAAGGAAATGACAAGCGGTTTTCAACAAGGTATTCTCTGCAAGTACTGAAAGAAGCGGTAACAGATAGTTTTGGTAGCAAGATAATTCGTAACAAGTAACAAGTAACAAGTATAATAAAGTGCAGCAAGGTGCCCCAATCCTTTTTATAGCAAAGGACAAGCCGGAACGATCTCTTATAATAAGCAAAGCATTCTCGAGGACACACGGGAATTTCATCTAGTCACTTTCATCATGTTTGTTTGATTCGCGCTCGCTACTTTGATAATTTGATATGTGGGTGGACCGGTGCTTGGGTGCTGTTCTTACTTGAACAAGCCTCCCACTTATGATTACCCCCTCTCGCAAGCATCCGCAACTACGAAAGAAGAATTAAGATAACTCTAACCATAGCATGAAACATATGGATCCAAATCAGCCCCTTACGGAATAGCGCATAAACTAGGGTTTAAGCTTCTGTCACTCTAGCAACCCATCATCTAATTACTACTCCACAATGCCTTCCCTTAGGCCCAAAGATGGTGAAGTGTCATGTAGTCGACGTTCCCACGACACCACTAAAGGAAGCACAACATACATAGCATCAAAATATCGAACGAATACCAAATTCACATGATTACTTGTGACAAGACTTCTCCCATGTCCTCAAGAACAAAAGTAACTACTCAGAAATCATATTCATGTTCAAGATCAGAGGGGTATTGAATAGCATTAAGGATCTGAACATATAATCTTCCACCAAATAAACCAACTAGCATCAACTACAAGATGTAATCAACACTACTAGCAACCCACATGTACCAATCTGAGGTTTTGAGACAAAGATTGAATACAAGAGATGAACTAGGGTTTGAGATGAGATGGTGCTGGTGAAGATGTTGATGAAGATTGGTCCTCCTACGATGAGAGGATCGTTGGTGATGTCGATGGCTTCGATTTCCCCCTCCCGGAGGGAAGTATCCTCGGCGGAATCGCTCCACCAGAGAGCAAAATAGCTCCTGCCCAGGTTCCGCCTCGAGACGGCAGCGCTTCGTCCCGAAAGTCTTCTTATGATTTTTTTTTTCTAGGGAAAATGGCTTCATATAGCAGAAGGAGGGGGGCGGAGGTCTGCCAGGGCCCCCACAAGCTTGGGGGCGCGCCCAGGGGGTAGGGCGCACCCCTAAGGCTTGTGGCTGCCTGGTGGGTCCTCTCCTGGTAATTCTTTCGCCGGTATTTTTTATATATTCCAAAATAATTCTCCGTAATTTTTTAGGTCATTTGGAGTTGTGGAGAATAGCTATCTTTGTTTCACCTCTTTCAGGTCCAGAATTCCAGCTGCCGACATTCTCCCTCTTCTTGTGAATCTTGTAAAATAAGAGAGAAAAGGCATAAGAATTGTACCATAAAGTGAAATAATGATCAAAAATATAATAATTATTAGTAGGAAATCATGATGCAAATTGGACGTATCAACTCCCCCAAGCTTGGACCTCGCTTGTCCTCAAGCGAAAGCCGAAATCGATAATCATGACCACATGTTTAGAGAGAGAAGCGTCGATAAAAATAAAATACGGACATGGAGCATCATGATCTTTACTATAACAGCAATATATTATCATAAAACTTCTCATGAAAAAGTGACAATTCATGCACAAGTTAAAGTATGAACCATAAACCAAATTGAAAACTAACAAACTATGATCTCAGTCACTGAAGCAACTGCAATTCATCATATTATCAGAAAGAGTCTATGTAAGAGCTTTGTCTAGCAAGTTCACATACTCAACTATCATTTAGTCTTCTATTATTGCTGACACTCACGACATACTTATGGAGCAAAAGTTTCGGTCGGACACATAGAAAGACAGGGGCTTATAATTTCGCCTCCCAACGTATTTACCTCAAGGGTAATGTCAACAATAATAACTCATGATCACCTACATCCAACTGGATATATATGCCTGGATCAATCCCCACCACATGATGCTTGCCAAGAGAGAAAATAAAAACAGAATAGAGGAGAATACTATTGACTCTTGCATGAAAGTAAATACATAAAGTAAAATATAGGCCCTTCACAGAGGGAAGCAGAGGTTGTCATGCGTTTTTTGTTTTTGGATGTGCAAGCTCTTAATGTAAAGGAATGTCACTTTATATTGCCCCTTGTGATAGCGACCTTTATTATGCAGTCTGTCGCTTTTATTACTCCACCATCACAAGATCGTACAAAGCTTATTTTCCCGTACAAAGCTTTTTGTTAGAGATGTTGAAGTCTTGTGTGGTAAAATCAAATACCCTACCGATTTCCTTGTTCGTGGTTCACAACAAGATAATTTTTGTCCCATTATTTTTGGTAGACCTTTCTTGAATACCGTTAATGCTGAAATTGATTGTGTTAAAGAAAATGTTAGAGTTAAGTTTGGTGATATATCTCATGAATTTAATTTCTCTAAGTTTAGTAGGCAACCTCATGATGAAGAATGACCTACTAAAGATGAAATTATTGGTCTTGCTTCTATTGTTGTGCCTCCTACTGATCCTTTAGAACAATACTTGCTAGACCATGAAAATGATATGCATATGAATGAAAGAAATGAAATAGATGAGTTGTTCTTTAAACAAGCACCTATTCTTAAACATAACTTGCCTTTTGAAACTTTGGGAGACCCTCTTACACCAAAGAGTGACCCTGTGTTTGAATTAAAGCAATTACCTGATACACTTAAATATGTTTATCTTGATGAAAAGAAGATATATCCTGTTATTATTAGTGCTAACCTTTCAGAGCATGAAGAAAAGAGATTACTTAAAACTCTGAAGAAGCACCGTGCAGCTATTGGATATACTCTTGATGATCTTAAGGGCATCAGTCCCACTCTATGTCAACACAAAATTCATATGGAGCCAGATGCTAAACCAATTGTTGATCATCAAAGAAGATTAAATCCTAAAATGAAGGATGTGGTAAGAACTGAAATATTAAAGCTTCTGGAGGTAGGTATAATTTATCCCATAGCTGATAGTAGATGGGTAAGTCCAGTCCACTGTGTTCCTAAGAAAGGAGGTATTACTGTTGTTCCTAATGACAAAAATGAACTTATCCCACAAAGAATTGTAACCGGTTATAGAATGGTAATTGATTTCAGAAAACTAAATAAAGCTACTAGGAAAGATCATTACCCCTTGTCTTTTATTGATCAAATGTTAGAAAGATTATCTAAGCATACACACTTTTGCTTCCTAGATGGTTATTCTGGTTTCTCTCAAATACCTGTATCACTTAAAGATCAAGAGAAAACCACATTTACTTGTCCTTTTGGAACTTATGTTTATCGTCGTATGCCTTTTGGTTTATGTAATGCACCTGCTACCTTTCAAAGATGTATGACTGCTATATTCTCTGACTTTCGTGAAAAGATTGTTGATGTTTTCATGGATGATTTCTCTGTTTACGGAACTTCTTTTGATGATTGCTTAAGCAACCTTGATCAAGTTTTGCAGAGATGTGAAGAAACTAATCTTGCCTTGAATTGGGAGAAGAGCCACTTTATGGTGAATGAAGGTATAGTCCTGGGGCATTAAATTTCTGAAAGAGGTATTGAGGTTGATAAAGCTAAAGTTGATGCAATTGAGAAAATGTCATGTCCTAAAGATATTAAAGGTATAAGAAGTTTCCTTGGTCATGATGGTTTCTATAGAAGGTTTATAAAAGACTTCTCTAAAATTTCTAGGCCTCTTACTACTCTCTTGCAAAAAGATGTTCCATTTGTTTTTGATGATGATTGCGTAGAAGCCTTTGAAATACTTAAGAAAGCCTTAATATCTGCACATATTATTCAACCGCCTGACTGGAACCTACCCTTTGAAATTATGTGTGATGCTAGTGATTATGTTGTTGGTGCTGTTCTAGGACAAAGAGTTGATAAGAAATTGAATGTTATTCATTATGCTAGTAAAACTCTAGACAGTGCTCAAAGAAATTATGCTACTACTGAGAAATAATTTTTAGCAGTTGTGTTCGCATATGATAAATTCAGATCCTATATTGTTGATTCCAAGGTTACTATTCATACTGATCATGCTGCTATTAAATATCTTATGGAAAAGAAAGATGCTAAGCCTAGACTTATTAGGTGGGTTCTTTTGCTACAAGAATTTGATTTGCATATTGTTGATAGAAAAGGAGCTGAGAATCCCGTAGCAGATAATTTGTCTAGAATGGAAAATGTTCTTGATGACCCACTTCCTATTAATGATGATTTCCCTGATGAACAATTAGTTGTAATAAATGCTTCTCATAACACTCCTTGGTATGCAGACTATGCCAATTACATTGTTGCTAAATATATACCACCTAGTTTTACATACCAACAAAAGAAAAAGTTCTTCTTTGATTTAAGACATTACTTTTGGGATGACCCACATTTATATAAAGAAGGAGTAGATGGTATTATTAGACGTTGTGTACCTGAGCATGAATAAGAACAATCCTGCGGAAGTGTCACTCCGAGGCATACGGAGGACACCATGCGGGAGACAGAACTGCACATAAGGTATTACAGTCTGGGTTTTATTGGTCTACTCTTTTTAAAGATGCACGTAAGTTTGTCCTATCTTGTGATGAATGTCAAAGAATTGGTAATATTGGTAGACGTCAGGAAATGCCTATGAATTATTCACTTGTTATTAAACCATTTGATGTTTGGGGTTTTGATTATATGGGACCTTTTCCTTCCTATAATGGGTATACACATATCTTAGTTGCTGTTGATTATGTTACTAAGTTGGTAGAAGCTATTCCAACTAGTAGTGCTGATCGCAACACATCTATTAAAATGCTTAAAGAAGTTATATTTCCGAGGTTTGGAGTCCCTAGATATTTGATGACTGATGGTGGTTCACATTTTATTCATGGTGATTTTCGTAAATTGCTTGCTAAGTGTGATGTTAATCATAGAATTGCATCTCCATATCATCCTCAGTCTAGTGGTCAAGTTGAATTGAGTAATATAGAAATAAAATTAATTTTGCAAAAGACCGTTAATAGATCCAGGAAGAATTGGTCTAAGAAACTTGATGATGCATTATAGGCTTACAGAACTGCTTATAAAAATCCTATGGGTATGTCTCCATATAAAATGGTCTATGGAAAAGCATGTCATTTACCTCTTGAGTTAGAACATAAAGCTTATTGGGCAATTAAAGAACTTAATTATGATTTTAAACTTGCCGGTGAAAATAGGTTATTTGATATTAGCTCTCTAGATGAATGGAGAACCCAAGCCTACGAAAATGCCAAGTTATTTAAAGAAAAAGTTAAAAGATGGCATGATAAAACAATTCAAAAATGGAAATTTAAAGTGGGTGAGCAAGTTCTATTGTACAACTCTCGTTTCAGATTCTTTGCAGGAAAACTTCTCTCTAAATGGGAAGGGTCATATATCATCGAAGAAGTTTATCGCTCCGGAGCTATCAAAATCAACAACTCCGAAGGCACCAACCCGAGAGTGGTGAATGGGCAAAGAATTAAGCATTATATCTCAGGTACTCCCATTAATTTGAAACTAATATTATTCAAACGATGACACCGGAGGAACACATCAAAGAGTCCTTCCGGAACGCTCCAGAACCCTAAAAAAGGGTAGATATGTGATACGGTAAGTAAACCGACTCCAAAAATTCCATAAAAAATATTTCTGTCTGTTTTGAAATATTAGAAAAAATACAAAAATAAGAAACAGTTGAGAGGACCCACGAGGAGGTCACAAGGCAACAGGGCGCGATCGCCGTGTTGCCTTGTGGGCCCCTCGTGTGCCTTCCCAACTCCGTTTTCCTCTCGTATGCTTGTTTTGCAAGATAAAAATTCTTCATATATACTCCCGTATGTTTTGACCACCGTATCGCAAGTTTCCCCTCTGCTCTTGTTTTAGGTTGTTCTCTGTCATATTTGCGAGGTCAGAAGCTATGTCGTCTCAAAACTCGGATGGAGAGAGCCATGTTTCCCACACTACAGCAAACCCGAGAATCTACGGTGATGTTGACCCCTACGGGTGGTCGACCGATGAGGAGGTGGAGGCTGACTTGAAGAGGATGGATTCCACAGATATGGAAGAAGAAGAAACCTCACTACCCCAACCTAGATATATGCATGTGGAATTCAAGAAATCAAGCTTGCCAAATACGGTTAAGCCTCCCAATACTCGATTTATTTCTTATCGCAACTTGAAAAAGAGTGTTGCTTCATCTCCTTCAGCCATGATGCATCCTTGGGTGGATGGTGAATTAAATGTCACCGGGAAGCTCCGAAAAGAAATCATGGATCTTAAGCATCAAGTCAATAAGCTTGAAGAGGAGAACCGCCTTCTTAGAGGCATCATTGCTAAGAACATAACACCACCATCACCGAAGAAGGAGACTTGAGTACACGGGTATGGGCACCACCCTTGGCTTGTGCCAAGCTTGGGGGAGGTTCCCCGGTATCGTATCACCATCACTCTTATCATAATTATCTATCTTAGTTCGATCTTTAGTTATTTCATGATTTAGAAGAATAAAAGTTTTAGTATGATCTAGTTTCTAGTGTTTGCTTTGTGATCTATCTATCTATGTAATCGAGTGTGAGAGT
Organism: Elymus sibiricus; assembly: GCA_039707655.1. Classification (NCBI taxonomy): domain Eukaryota; kingdom Viridiplantae; phylum Streptophyta; class Magnoliopsida; order Poales; family Poaceae; genus Elymus; species Elymus sibiricus. The sequence continues at coordinate 108,940,400 of CM077668.1, read as the reverse complement.
TATATAATAAAGAGTAGTTTGAGTTGAGTTGTTTTACTTTTGTTGATCCAATCTCAGAAAAGAAATAAAAAGAATAAAACAAGAAAGATCATATGCTAATCCCATGGGGAGTGATGAATTCACATGAAAGAAGTATAATTGATAAAACTTGTTGGAAGTTAACAAACATAGCATTGGTCATTGTTGCAATTCATGAAAAAGTAATAAAGAAAGAGAGGCCTCACATATAAATATATTATCTTGGACATCTTTTGTGATTGTGAGCCCCCATTAAATATTTTATGTCAAACAGTTGACGTTGGACAAGGAAGACAATGTAATGAGTTATGTTTGCTTACATTCATATAGAAGCTATATTGTTTTGGATCCTCTAACATGTGGTGCTTGCCCCGTATCTTTTTCTAGCCAAAAATTCTGCACTAAGTAGAGATACTACTTGTGCATCCAAAAACCCTTAAACCCAGTTTCACGTCATGAGAGTCCACCATATCTACCTATGGATTGAATGAGATCCTTCAAGTAAGTTGTCATCGATGCAAAAGCAATAAAAATTGCTCCTAAATATGTATGAATTTTTATTGTAAGGGAAAATAAGCTTTGTACGATCTTGTCATGGTGAAGAAATAAAAGCGATAGACTGCATAATAAATGTCGCTATCACAAGGGGCAATATAAAGTGACGTTTCTTTACATTAAGAGTTTGCACATCCAAAAATAAAAAGCGCATGACAACCTCTGCTTCCCTCTGCTAAGGGCCTATCCTTTACTTTATGTATTTACTTTTATGCAAGAGTCAATAGTATTCTCCTCTATTCCGTTTTTATTTTCTCTCCTGGCAAGCATCATGTGGTGGGGAAAGATCCAGACATATATATCCAGTTGGATGTAGGTGATCATGAGTTATTATTGTTGACATTACCTTTGAGGTAAATAACTTGGGAGGCGAAACTCTAAGCCCATATCTTTCTATGTGTCTGGCTGAAACTTTTGCTCCATAAGTATGTCGTGAGTGTCAGAAATCATAGAAGACTAAATGATAGTTGAGTATGTGAACTTGCTAAACAAAGCTCTTACATAGACTCTTTCTGATAATATGATGAATTGCAATTGCATCAGTGACTGAGATCATAGTTTGTTAGTTTTCAATACGGTTTGTAGTTCATACTTTATCTTGTGGATGAATTGTTACTTTTTCATGAGAAGTTTTATGATGATATATTACTGTTATAATAAAGATCATGATGCCTTCATGTTCATATTTTATTTTTATCGACGCCGCTCTCTCTAAACATGTGGTCATGATTATCGATTTTGGCTTTCGCTTGAGAACAAGCGAGATCTAAGCTTGGGGGAGTTGATATGTCCAATTTGCATCATGATTTCCTACTGTTATTTATAATGTATTTGGTCATTATTTCACTATATGATGCAATTCTTATGCCTTTTCTCTCTTAATTTGCAAGATTTATATGAAGAGGGAGAATACCAGCAGCTGGAATTCTAGACCTGAAATAGCTACACCAGAGATACCTATTCTATAGAGCTCCAATTGACCTGAAATTTCACGGAGATTTTTTATTGAATATATAAAAAATACTGGAGGAAAGATATACCAGAGGGGACCCACCAGTTGCCCACAAGGCAACAGGGCCCCTGGCAGGCCTCCGGCCCCCTCCTTCTACTATATAGGCTCATTTGCCCTAGAAAAATTATAGAGACGACTTTCGGGACGAAGCGCCGCCGTCTCGAAGTGGAACCTGGGCAGGAGCTATTTTGCTCTCCGGCGGAGCAATTCCGTCGGGGATACTTCCCTCCGGGAGGGGGAAATCGAAGCCATCGGCATCACCAACGATCCTCTCATTGTGGGAGGACCAATCTTCATCAACATCTTCACCAGCACCATCTCATCTCAAACCTTAGTTCATCTCTTGTATTCAATCTTTGTCTCAAAACCTCAGATTGGTACCTGTGGGTTGCTAGTAGTGTTGATTACATCTTGTAGTTGATGCTAGTTGGTTTATTTGGTGGAAGATTATATGTTCAGATCCTTAATGCTATTCAATACCCCTCTGATCTTGAACATGAATATGATTTGTGAGCAGTTACTTTTGTTCTTGAGGACATGGGAGAAGTCTTGTCATAAGTAATCATGTGAATTTGGTATTCGTTCGATATTTTGATGATATGTATGTTGTTGCTTCCTTTAGTGGTGTCGTGTGAATGTCAACTACATGACACTTCACCATCTTTGGGCCTAAAGGAAGGCATTGTGGAGTAGTAATTAGATGATGGGTTGCTAGAGTGACAGAAGCTTAAACCCTAGTTTATGCGCTATTCCGTAAGGGGCTGATTTGGATCCATATATTTCATGCTATGGTTAGATTTATATTAATTATTCTTTCGTAGTTGCGGATGCTTGCGAGAGGGGGTAATCATAAGTGGGAGGCTTATTCAAGCAAGAACAACACCCAAGCACCGGTCCACCCACATATCAAATTATCAAAGTAGCGAACGCGAATCAACTAAACATGATGAAAGTGACTAGAAGAGAATTCCCATGTGTCCTCGAGAACGCTTTGCTTTATATAAGAGATCGTTCCGGCTTGTCCTTTGCTATAAAAAGGATTGGGCCACCTTGCTGCACCTTGCTACAATTGTTACTTGTTACTTGTTATGAATTATCTTGCTATGAAAAACTATCTATTACCGCTACTTTCAGTACTTGCAGAGAATACCTTACTGAAAACCGCTTGTCATTTCCTTCTGCTCCTTATTGGGTTCGACACTCTTACTTATCGAAAGGACTACGATTGATCCCCTATACTTGTGGGTCATTGATACGTCCCAAACGTATCTACTTTTCCAAACACTTTTGCTCTGGTATTGGACTCTAATTTGCAATATTTGAATGGAACTAACCCGGACTGACGCTGTTTTCAGCAGAATTGCCATGGTGTTATTTTTGTGCAGAAATAAAAGTTTTTGAATGGACCTGAAAATTTACGGAGAATTATTTCAGAATATATGAAAAATACTGGCGAAGAGAATTACCAGAGGGGGGCCACCCATGCGCCACAATCCCAAGGGGCGCGCCTGGCAGGCTTGTGGGCCCCTGGCAGCTTCGGCAACCCTAACTCCAACGCTATAAGTACCTATTCGTCCAGAAAAAAATCAGAGAGAAAGAATCATCGCGTTTTATGATACGAAGCCGCCGCCACCTCCTGTTCTTCATCGGGAGGGCTGATCTGGAGTCCGTTCGGGGCTCCGAAGAGGGGGATTCGACGCCGTCGTCATCATCAACCATCCTCCATCACCAATTTCATGATGCTCACCACCGTGTGTGAGTAATTTCTTCATAGGCTTGCTGGACGGTGATGGGTTGGATGAGATTTATCATGTAATCGAGTCAATTTGTTAGGGCTTTGATCCCTAGTATCCACTATGTTCTGAGATTGATATTGCTATGACTTTGCTAAGCTTAATGCTTGTCACTAGGGCCCGAGTGCCATGATTTCAGATCTGAACCCTTTATGTTTTCATGAATATATTTGTGTTCTTGATCCTATCTTGCAAGTTATATGCACCTATTACGTGTTATGATCCGCATACCCCAAGGTGACAATAATTGGGATTCTTTCCGGTGATTACTGTAGTTTGAGGAGTTCATGTATTCACTATGTGTTAATGCTTTGTTCCAGTTCTCTATTAAAAGGAGGCCTTAATATCCCTTAGATTTTCTTATGGACCCTGCTGCCACGAGAGGGTTGGACAAAAGATGTCATGCAAGTTCTTACTATAAGCACGTATGACTATATACGGAATACATGCCTACATTACATTGATGAATTGGAGCTATTGTGTATCACCTTAGGTTGTGACTGTTACATGATGAATGTCATCCAACATAATTATCCATCACCGATCCAATGCCTACGCTTTTCGCATATTGATCTTTGCTAAGTTACTTTCACTTTTGCTGCTGTTATAATCACTACAAAACTGCTACTGTTACTGTCTCTGTTATTATTGCTACTGTTACTACTGCTATCAAAACTATCATACTACTGTGCTACTAAACACTTTGCTGCAGATATTTAGTTCTCTGGGTGTGGTTTAATTGACAACTCAACTGCTAATACTCGCAAAATATTCTTTGGCTCCCCTTGTGTAGAATCAATAAATCTGGATGTAATACTACCCGCGAAAACTGTTGCGATCCCCTATACTTGTGGGTTATCAGTCATCAGTGGGTTGGGTCCCAGCCCCCCACCCCACTCACTTAGCCCACTTCAGTTTCCCACCGCCAGGGTCGTTGGCGGTAGGGTATCACTGCCTACCGCGAGGGACCCTGGCGGTAGCCACTTATCCATGTAAGCAAGGATGTCAAAGCCGTTTGATACGTCTCCAACGTATCTATAATTTTTGATTGTTCCATGCTATTATAGTATCAATCTTGGATGTTTTATATGCAATTATATATCATTTTTGGGACTAACCTATTAATCTAGTGCCCAGTGCCAGTTGTTGTTTTCTGCTTGTCTTTGGTTTTTCGGGAAATCAGTACCAAACGAAGTCCAAATGCCACGAAACTTTTTGACGATTTTTTTCTGGACAAAAGAGACCCTGGAAACTTTGGGAGGAAGCCAGAAGCCTCACTAGGAGGCCACAAGGCAACAGGGCGCGGCCCCAGGGGGGCGCGCGCCCTGATGCCTTGTGGGCCCCTCGTGGCTCCTTTTGACCTAATTCCACTTCTATAAATTCTCAAATATTCAGAAACCATCAGAGAGACAGACGAGAAAACCCTACTGCCACCGCAAGCCTCTGTTCTTCCATGATCCCATCTGGAGGCCTTTTCTGGTACTCTACCGGAAGGGGAATCGATCACAGAGGGCTTCTACATCAACCTTGCTGCCCTTCCGATGATGTGTGAGTAGTTTACCACAGACCTATGGGTCCATAGCTAGTAGTTACATGGCTTCTTCTCTCTCTTTGATCTTCAATACCATGTTCTCCTCAATGCTCTTGGAGTTCTATCCGATGTAATCTTCTTTTGCGGTGTGTTTGTTGGGATCCAATGAATTGTGAGTTTATGATCAGATTATTCATGATAAATATTTGAGTCTTGTCTGAATTCTTTTATGCATGATTGTTATAGCTTTGTATTTCTCTCCGATCTATCGATTTGGTTTGGCCAACTAGATTGGTTTATCTTGCAATGGGAGAGGTGCTTTGTGATGGGTTCAATTTTGCAGTGCTCAATCCCAGTGACAGAAAGGCACATGACATGTATTTGTATTGTTGCCATTAAGGATAAAAAGATGGGGTTTAATCATATTTCTTGATTTTACTTTGTCTACATCATGTCATCTTGCTTATGGTGTTACTTTGTTTTATACTTAATACCCTAGATGCAAGCTGGATAGCGGTCGATGGGTGGAGTAATAGTAGTAGATGCAGGCAGGAGTCGGTCTACTTGTCTCGGACATGATGCCTATATACATGATCATTGCCATGAATTCGTCATAATTATTTGCTTTTCTATCAATTGCCCAAGAGTTATTTGTTCACCCACCGTATATTCTGCGCTCGAGAGAGAAGCCTCTAGTGAAAACTATGGCCCCCGGGTCTATCTTTATCATATATTAAAATAAAAAAATACCTTGCTGCAATTTATTTACTTTTATTTTATTTTTCAATTTACTTTATTTATCTATCACTATCAGAATTAATCCTTGCAAATAACCGCTAAGAGGATTGACAACCCTCTTATTTGCGTTGGGTGCAAGTGTTTGCTTTTGTGTGTGTAGGTGCTGCTAAAGGGGTTTTGTGTGGTTCTCCTACTGGATTGATTCTCCTACTGGATTGATAACCTTGGTTCTTAACTGAGCGAAATACTTATCTCTACTATACTGCATCATCCTCTCCTCTTTGGGGAAATACCAACGTAGTCTACAAGTAGCAGGAAGAATTTCTGGCGCCGTTGCCGGGGAGACATCACCAAAATTTATCAAGTACCTTCGCACAAACTATCATCCACTTGCATTTATTTTATTTGCCTTTTTATTTGCATTTGCCTCTCGTTTTCATCTCCCCCACTTCTAATTTTTTTTACAAAAATAAAAAATATATTTTATTTGCTTGTTTGCTAGTTTGCTTGCCCAAGTTGCTATCATGTCTGAGTTTGTTATTGAAAGGAGTGAGGATGGTAAAATTCCTAAGATAGAGATTCCCGCAAATTTGGATGCTAAATTTTTTGTGACGGGAAGTGGGAATATTATAGGAAAGAGTATTATTCAAGAATTCTTTACTTGCACTGGCACTTTGGTTTGTAATGACATTCCCATTCTTAAGAGAACCAATAGTTATGCTGAGGCTATTTATACCCTCGTTCTTAAACTTGAAAGAAGATTTATTCATACTCATCCCACTTTGCAAAGATTATTCTATGAGTTACCTGTTATGAACAACCCTAAAGCTAAAAAGATAGCCACGCTTATCCTTATGAATGAGTTTGATTACATAGTTCGGGAGGCTAGAGAGATCTTTGATTTTTATAATATGAGTCAAGAACATCCTGCGATAGATGAAATTTTATATAATGAGGATTATATGTTAAGATTTATGTTTCATGATGATCATAATTTTGATGAGAATACTAAGAAAGAAGTTCCTCCATTACATATTATCCAACAAGTTTTCAATGATATTAATAAGAAATATTCTTGGATCGTAAAAGGGAACCAACAAGGATATGATGAAAATTGCCTTAATAATGATAAAATCTTGATTGATGATGTGTTTCACATTGTTTTTGAAAAGCCTCCTGACAAACAACCCTCTCAAGATTTGGAAACGAAGAATGACAACACTTGAAACTATGCATTATGCCTAGCTAGGGGCATAAAACAATAGCGCTTGTTGGGAGGCAACCCAATGAATAAAATAAATTTTTTGTTTTACTTTCTGTTCTTGTGTGTTTACACAATTATAGCCTCTGTTATGATTGTATTTTTATCTTTTAATTAGTGTTTGTGCCAAGTAATGCCTTTGGGATGATTTAGATGATAGTATAATTGATGCTGTTTGAAAACAGAAAGTTTTGAGCCCAGTGCTGGATTTTTGGTTCTGTACTGGGGCGTGCTAAAATTCTGAAATTTTTACACAGTATTGGTATATGAATTGATTACGTTGTCCTAATGTTTCAGAATTTTTGGAGTTACATAAGTATAGCTTCTAAATAGATCTTTACAGACTGTTCTGTTTTAGACAGATTCTGTTTTTGTTGCATAGTTTGCTTATTTTGATGAATCTATGGATCGTATCGGGGGGTATGAGTCATGGAGAAGTTGGAGTACAGTAGCATTATGCCAATATTAAATATGAATTAATTTACAACAGTACCTAAAGTTTAAGATTTGTTTGTTATACTAACGGATCTCACGAGGTTTCTGTTGAGTTTTGTGTGCTGAAGTTTTCAAGTTTTGGGTGAGACTACGATGGATAAAGGAATAAGGAATGGCAAGAGCCTAAGCTTGGGGATGCGCAAGGCACCCCAAGGTAATATTCAAGGAAGACTCAAGCGTCTAAGCTTGGGGATGCCCCAGATGGCATCCCCTCTTTCGTCTATAATCTATCGGTAACTCACTTGGAGTTATATTTTTATTCATCACATGATATGTGTTTTACTTGGAGCGTCTTGTGCTATAGTTTGTTTGCTTTTTAATATGTCACAATCATCTTTGCTGAACACACCTTTTTGAGAGGGACACACATTATTCATGATTTGTTAGAATACTCTATGTGCTTCACTTATATCTTTTGAGCTAGGCAGTTGCTCTAGTGCTTCACTTATATCTTTTAGAGCACGGCGGTTGTTGGGGATATTTACCAGCATGTAGACCCGGCAGGGTGATAACCCGGCCATGGAGCAGGCTCAGCGGGTCAACTCACTGCAGGGCTGAAGGACTCTTGGCGGGCCGGCTTGAGGAGACCAAAGCGGGAAAGGACGGCTTAGGCAATGGGCCGGCTCACGAGGAAGATGAGTGGTGTGAAGGCCATCTTGGAGAACAAGTAGGAAAGAACAGGAGACGGGTCAAAGGATGACCTGGACTCTCATGTAATCTAGGGTTCCACCTGTATATATAAAGGGGAGCATCTGTACGGAAAAGACTAAGTTGCAACCTCCTCGAGAGCTAGGTTAGCGAATCAGCATCCTTGTAATCGAGATTTACAGCAATATAATCAAGCAGGACGTAGGCTTTTACCTCGACCGTGAGGGGCCGAACCTGGGTAACCCGGCGTATTCTCGTTCCCGATCAACCCCGTTAAGCTTCCACACTCGTGCGATGGCCTCATCTCCAAGTCCTTTCACAAGGGCATCTGCCGTGTCAAAACCACGACAGCGGTGGTTATATTTTGAAGAAATAGTTGCACTCTCATGCTTTACTTATATCTTTTTGAGAATCTAATGAATAGCAATGGTAATATGCACGGGTTATGAATTTGGTCCTAATATGATAGGTATTCAAGAGGGGTATAATAAAAACTTTCATGTAGATCACTGAATATGATAAGTTTGATTCCTTGCAATAGTTTTGCGATATTAAGATGGTAATATATGGGAGGTGCTAATAGATAATTGTGGTTTAGTAAGAATATTGGTGTTAAGGTTTGTGATTCTCGAAGCATGCACGTATGATCTATCATTATGCTAAGAAGTTGGAGCATGATTTATCATTGATTGTCTTCCCTTGTGTGGCGGTCGGGGCACGCGATGGTTAACTCCTACCAACCTCCCCCCTAGGGGCATGCGTAGTAGTACTTTGCTTTGAGGGCTAATAAACTTTCGCAATAAGTATGTGAGTTCTTTATGACTAATGTGAGTCCATGGATTATATGCACTCTCACCTTTCTGCAATTTGCTAGCCTCTTCGGTACCGTGCATTGCCCTTTCTCACATCGAGAGTTGGTGCAAACTTCACCGGTGCATCCAAACCCCGTGATATGATACGCTCTATCACACATAAGCCTCCTTATATCTTCATCAAAACAACCACCATACCTACCTATCAAGGCATTTCCATAGCCATTCCGAGATATATTGCCATGCAACTTCCGCCGTTCCGTTTTTATGACACACATCATCATTGTCATATTGCTTTGCATGATCATATAGCTGACATAGTATTTGTGGCTCAGCCACCATTCATCATTTTTTATACATGTTATGCTAGTATCATTGCACATCCTGGTACACCGCCAGAGGCATTCATATAGAGTCATATTCTTGTTCTAGTTTTGAGTTGTAAGTAAATAGAAGTATGATGATCATCATTATTAGAGCATTATCCCAGTGAGGAAATTAAAAAAAAGAAAAAAAAAGAGGCCAAAAAAAGAGCCCACAAAAAAGAAAGAAAAAAGAAAGAAAAAAAATGAGAGAAAAAGAGAGAAGGGGCAGTGTTACTATCCTTTTCCATACTTGTGCTTCAAAGTAGCACCATGTTTTTCATATAGAGAGTCTCATGTTTTGTCACTTTCTTATACTAGTGGGAATTTTTCATTGTAGAACTTGGCTTGTATATTCCGATGATGGGCTTCCTCAAATGCCCGAGGTCCTCATGAGCAAGCAAGTTGGATGCACACCCACTTAGTTTTCACGTTGAGCTTTCATACATTTATAGCTCTTAGTGCATCCATTGCATGGCAATCCCTACTCCTCGCATTGACATCAATTGATGGGCATCTCCATAGCCCGTTGATTAGCAGCGTCGATGTGAGACTATCTTCTTCTTTTTTACTTCCCCTTATTAATCTCTACCACCACATTCTATTCAACCCATAGTGCTATATCCATGGCTTGCGCTCATGTATTGCGTGGGGGTTGAAAAAGCTGAAGGACGTTAAAAAGTATGAACCAATTGCTTGGCTAAAATGGGGTTTTGCATGATAAATACTTTGCGTTAAGAAGATGGAGCATGACAGGATTATATGATTTTGTAGGGATAACTTTCTTTAGCATTTTTATTTTGAAAGGCATGATTGTTTGTTCGTATGCCTGGGTATTGATGTCTTTATATCAAATTATAGACTATTGATTTGAATCATTCAGATCTTATTATTCATACTGTAAGAGAGATTACATGATGAAATATGTTAGGTAGTATTTCACATCAAAAATTCTGTTTTTATCATTTACCTACTCGAGGACGAGCAGGAATTAAGCTTGGGGATGCTTGATACGTCTCCAACATATCTATAATTTTTGATTGTTCCATGCTATTATAGTATCAATCTTGGATGTTTTTATATGCAATTATATATCATTTTTTGGGACTAACCTATTAACCTAGTGCCCAGTGCCAGTTGCAGTTTTCTGCTTGTTTTTGGTTTTTCAGGAAATCAGTACCAAACGAAGTCCAAATGCCACGAAACTTTTTGATGATTTTTTTCGGGACAAAAGAGACCCTGGAAGCTTCGGGAGGAAGCCAGAAGCCTCATGAGGAGGCCACAAGGCAACAGGGCGTGACCCTAGGCGGCGCACGCCCTGATGCCTTGTGGGCCCCTCGTGGCTCCTTTTGACCTAATTCCACTTCTATAAATTCTCAAATATTTGGAAACCATCAGAGAGCCAGACGAGAAAACCCTACTACCGCCGCAAGCCTCTGTTCTTCCGTGATCCCATCTGGAGGCCTTTTCCGGTACTCTGCCGGAAGGGGAATCGATCATGGAGGGCTTCTACATCAACCTTGTTGCCCTTCCGATGATGTGTGAGTAGTTTACCACAAACCTACGGGTCCATAGCTAGTAGCTAGATGGCTTCTTCTCTCTCTTTGATCTTCAATACCATGTTCTCCTCGATGTTCTTGGAGTTCTATCCAATGTATTCTTCTTTTGCGGTGTGTTTGTTGGGATCCGGTGAATTGTGAGTTTATGATCAGATTATTCATGAGAAATATTTGAGTCTTCTCTGAACTCTTTTATGCATGATTGTTATAGCTTTGTATTTCTCTCCGATCTATCGATTTGGTTTGGCCAACTAGATTGGTTTATCTTGCAATGGGAGAGGTGCTTTGTGATGGGTTCAATCTTGCGGTGCTCAATCCCAATGACAGAAACGGGCATGACACGTATTTGTATTGTTGCCATTAAGGATAAAAAGATGGGGTTTAATCATATTGCTTGAGTTTACTTTGTCTACATCATGTCATCTTTCTTAAGGCGTTACTCTGTTTTATACTTAATACCCTAGATGCATGCTGGATAGCGGTCGATGGGTGGAGTAATAGTAGTAGATGCAGGCAGGAGTCGGTCTAATTGTATCGGACGTGATGCCTATATACATGATCATTGTCATGAATCCGTCATAATTATTTGCTTTTCTATCAATTGCCCAACAGTAATTTGTTCACCCACCGTATGTTCTGCGCTCGAGAGAGAAGCCTCTGGTGAAAACTATGGTCCCCGGGTCTATCTTTATCATATATTAAAATCCAAAAATACCTTCCTGTAATTTATTTAATTTTATTTTATTTTGCAATTTACTTTATTTATCTATCACTGTCAGAATTAATCCATGCAAATAACCGCTAAGAGGATTGACAACCCTCTTATTTGCGTTGGGTGCAAGTGTTTGCTTTTGTGTGTGTGGGTGCTGCTAAAGGGGTTTTGTGTAGTTCTCCTACTGGATTGATAACCTTGGTTCTTAACTGAGGGAAATACTTATCTCTACTATACTGCATCATCCTCTCCTCTTCGATGAAATACCAACGCAGTCTACAAGTTGCACCATTACCATATGTCGTTACCCCTACCACCGAGGACCAAGGACTACGACGGTAGGAAAAGGATCAAATCTTGAAACACTTTTGAACCAGGGTCAGATCATGCTTAAGTTAGCAAAAAATAAGGGTCAAAACAGTGATTTCTGCCACCCCTGGTGACGAGGGCATGTACTAGGGATAGGGCAACAGGCCTGACCTACAGACCCTACCCTAGGACTCCACACGCCTTATATTGGGCCCCAGGGCCAGATCAGCAACCAAGAGTTATGCAGACTGACATTCACTCGGAGTTCAATGAATCACTCAGGAAGCAGGAGTCCACTCGACCAGCTATTTCACTCGGAGTACCTGACAGTCACTCGACCAGAGAAGACCAGGAGGCTCCAGGAGCGTAATGGTCAGAACGTGCGCTCGCTCATATTAATTGTAATCAATGCGCCCGTTACCTGGCGCCGTTAAACCCCCTCTTAACCCCTGGTAATGGCGGCATTCATGGGGGGGCTGGCAGACACTATATAAGCCACCCCCAGCTCCATTCCAAGGGTTCGCAATCCATTTGTAACTCATACACTCAAGCAATCAAGCTCCAGAGCACCGAGACGTAGAGCTGTTACCTCCACCGCTGAGGGGCCTGAACTCGTAAATCCGAGTGTAACACCTGCGTCGTAGCTAGGCTCTGCCCTCTCATTCGTACCCCAACACACTACTGTCAGACTTGCACCCATGACAGTTGGCGCCCACCGTGGGGCAGGCGTCTAGCGACTTCCAGCGTAGTTGCATTTTTTCCACCATCACCATGGTTTCCGGCGGCGGGCTGGCTCTGGGCGGCGAGATCCGTTTCGGCGTCCTCAGCTTCATCGCCGATGATTCGGCGTGGCTCCAGGAAGCCCTGCTGGATGTCGAGGCATTGCTCGTCCGCGGCGCGGCACACTTCCGTGCGAGTACCTTCGGCATCCTTCTTCGGCAACCGTCGACTCCTTATCAGTCGACCTCTTCGCTCTCCACCAGCCGTCGTCACAAGCGCTCCGGACGCTCGCGGCTTTAGCGGTGGATCAAGCACGCGGTGGCCCTTCAGGCTGCAGCCCCGCAGATCGCGGCAATCGAGCCCGATGAACCTGTCTTTGATTTGTTCGCCTCCGTGCATGAGCACTCGGAAAGCTTATCCGAGTGCGAGAGCAGCAATCCCGTTGCGGAGGTGCTGATGGCCGATTCCCCACCTAGTCCGACTGGGTACAGTCGCGGCGGCGCGGAGAACAGTGATCCGTCGCGCCCTGATCTTGGCGGCGGCAGGGACCGACATGACGATGAGTACGTCCCCTGACCTCTCACTCGGCAGCAGAGGGAGGAACAGCAGCGCAGGACCGAGCAGGCCCTCCAGACGCCCATCGTTGGGACGACCTCGAGGCTCAGGCTTTGGAGGCCGTGCGCCAGGCCAACTTGGCTGGGCGCAATCGTCTAGAAGCGCTCCAGAAGTCACTCGACGATCGCGCCCGCAGGCAGCATCAGCCCAGTTCTAGTCGGCGGCAGCGGCAGTTGTTCTTGAATGACCAACAGTAGAGTTTCCAGGTATTCCGCACTCCCGTCCAGAATCTGGCGATGGCCACTTGGATAGCAGATTCCATTGAGCCGTCCGGATCCGAGGCGGGGGGGTCTTCGGCAGATCCGGGCCCTGCTCAAGGCGGCAGAGGAGCAAAATTCGGCAGTATCCCAGTCGCGCAATCGAATTCACAGCAGATCCGTTAGGGCTGACACCGTTCAGTCGGCCCACAGTCCAGTGTCCCCAAGGAGAAACAGACACTCGCCTCCACGGCGAAACGACCAAGACCGCCACCGAGACCAGTACTCGGGGCAGGGTTGCAGTTGGAATGCGCCTCCGCGGCGTCAGGATGATCATCGCTGCATGCAGTCTCCCCCTCCGCGGAATGGCTCATACGCGCCCCGGCCATACGACGCCAGGCGTCCTTACGGCAACAATCGGAGGGCCAGCCCTCCCCTTCATGGTGACGGTTACCGCCAGAGAGAGCCAGTCGACTACCGTGACCCGCAGTTCAACGCGAGATCTGTTCTCGCTCAGAACCTGGTCGACAGAGGCAGGGCTCTGAGAGAGAACTTGGACAGAGATCGTCCGAGTGGAAGTGGAGCATTCATCTCCGGGCCCGAGTGTTTCAGCAGGGCCATCCGGGCCGCTGAGATCCCGCCTAACTTCAGATTGGCAGCTGGAGTAAGCAAGTTCACCGGTTAGTCCAAGCCAGAAACTTGGTTAGAGGATTACCGAGTGGCTTTGCAGATTGGTGGAGGAAATGACTATGTGGCTATGAAGCATTTGCCTTTGATGCTGGAAGGGTCCGCCCGTGCCTGGCTCAACCAGCTCACTCCAGCCAGCATATACTGCTGGGAAGATTTGGCCCGAGTGTTCATCAAAACATTCGAGGGCACTTGCAAACGACCGGCTAGATTGACTGAGTTGCAGCACTGCATGCAGAAACCGAATGAAACATTGAGGGAGTACATCCAGCGGTGGACAACCTTGCATCACGTGGTGGAGAACGTCACAGAGCATCAAGCCGTCTGCGCCTTCAAGGCAGGAGTCAGATATCGGGAGCTCATCTTGAAATTTGGTCGGTCAGGATCTTTGACCATGAGCCGAATGATGGAGATTGCCACTCGATACGCAAACGGAGAAGAGGAAGACCATCTCTGTAACGGCAAAGGGAAAACCAGCGAGCCCAACCCCGGAAACAGTATTCTCAATTGGAAGCCGAAGCGCAAGGCTGATGGTTCGACTCAGGCCGAGGCTGCCGCTCTGGCCGGTCAAGCCAAGAACAAGGGGAAGGCTAAGGAAAAATGGATCCCGAAGAAAAAGAGAGATCAGTCGGGCCAAGATGTCCTCGATTTGCCGTGTCACATCCACACCAGAAAGGATGAAGAGGGCAATCTGATATTGCCCAAGCGTACCACTCGACAGTGCAGACTGTTGATTCAGCAGTTCCGAGAGGGCCCGTCGAGTGAGAAGAGCCCAGAAGACGCTGATGATGAAGACAAAGATGAACCTTTTCCCAGTGTCAACGCAACCCTGATGATCTTTGCAGATGTAGAGAGTAGGAGCCGGTTGAAGGTTATCAACTGAGAAGTGAACATGGCCATGCTGGCGACGACAAAGTTTCTGAACTGGTCGAAGACTCCGATCACCTTTGATCAGTCGGACCACCCAACCTACATTGCCACCCCTGGGCGGTAGGCGCTGGTGGTCGATCCAGTCGTGGGAGGCGTCCGATTGCGCAAGGTCCTCATGGACGGTGGAAGCGGACTGAACATACGGTACGCTGACACTCTGCAAGCAATGGGCATTCCGATGTCCCGACTCAGCGAGAGCAGCATGCAGTTCCACGGAGTGATCCCCGGCAAGAAAGCAAAGTCACTCGGGCAGATCGCCCTGGACGTGGTCTTTGGAGACGACAAGAACTTCCGGAAGGAAAGGCTGACCTTCGAAGTGGTCGACTTCTGCAGCGCCTACCATGCCATCCTTGGTCGACCAGCTTACGCACGTTTCATGGCCCGTCCATGTTATGTGTATCTCAAGCTAAAGATGCCCGGCCCCAAAGGTGTGATCACAGTCACTGGCAGTCGACAGCGCGCGGAGGAGTGTTTGCAGCAAGGGTCCAAGATAGCTGATGAGCAGATGGCCATGGTGGAACTGGAAGAGTACAAGAAAAATGCTGATCCGAGTGATCTGCTACGCTCCAAGAAGCCGGCTGCAGAATCTGCGTTTTAGTCGGCCGGCGACACGAAGCCTGTGCACATCCACCCGGAGGATCCCAATGCTGCTCCCACCAACATATCAACAACACTCGACAGCAAATAGGAAGAAGCGCTCATCCAGTTCCTCCATGAGAACTGGGACATCTTCGCATGGAAACCATCCGACATGCCGGGTGTACCCAGGGAGCTGGCTAAGCACCGTTTGCGAGTCGACCCAAAGGCGAAACCTGTGAAGGAGCATCTCCGTCGCTCTGTTACACAGAAGAGGAAGGCCATTGGCGAAGAAGTTGCTCGGCTCCTAGCAGCCGAGTTCATCCGTGAGGTGTACCACTCCGAGTGGCTCGCCAACGTCGTCATGGTCCCTAAGAAAGACAAGTCTCTCTGAATGTGCATTGATTTCAAGCACATCAATCGGGTCTGCCCCAAGGATCATTTCCCGCTTCCCCGCATAGATCAAATCGTAGATTCCACCACGAGTTGTGAGCGACTGTCTTGTTACTCGGTTTCCGAACGAGGGATAGATGCCAATCCTGAGAAGATCGGGGCGATTGTACGAATGAAACGTCCAGAACGTCTTCATGATGTACAGAAGCTCACGGGTTGCCTCGCAGCTCTGAGCCGATTCATCTCCTGTCTTGGTGAGAAGGCACTGCCCCTGTACCGATTAATGAAGAAATCTGATTCGTTCGAGTGGACTGCTGAAGCACAAACAGCGTTTGTTGAGCTCAAAGCCCTGCTTTCCACCCAGCCGGTACTTGCCGCTCCGAACAGCAACGAGCCGTTGCTCTTGTACATTGCGGCCACTGGTCAAGTTGTCAGCACTGTCCTCATAGTCGAGCGAGAAGAACAGGGCAAGGCTTACAAAGTTCAGCGCCCAGTCTATTACATCTCTGAAGTTTTGACTCCTTCCAAGCAGAGGTGTCCTCATTATCAGAAGCTCGTTTATGGCATCTACCTGACTGCGAAGAAAGTAGCCCATTACTTCCAAGAGCACACTGTGTCAGTCGTCAGCGACGCCCCACTGTCTGAGATCATGAACAATCAAGATGCGACAGGTCGAGTGGCGAAGTGGGCTATCGAGCTCCTACCCCTGGACATCAAGTTCGAGGCGAAGAAGGCGATCAAGTCCCAAGCATTAGCCGATTTCCTAGCCGAGTGGACTGAACAGCAGCAGCTGACTCAGAGCCACCCGGAACACTGGACCATGTTCTTTGATGGTTCCAAGATGCTGAATCGTTCAGGAGCTGGAGTTGTGTTAGTATCTCCGAAGGGCGATCGTCTCAGATATGTTCTGCAGATTCACTTCGATTCCTCCAACAATGAAGCCGAGTACGAGGCGCTCCTTTATGGTCTACGTATGGCCATCTCACTCGGCGTCCGGCACCTGATGGTCTATGGAGACTCGGATCTAGTTGTGAACCAAGTGATGAAGGAGTGGGATATCAGAAGCCCCGCTATGACAGGATACTGCAACGTAGTGAGAAAGTTGGAGAAGAAATTTGAAGGTCTGGAGCTGCATCACGTTCCCCGAGCCAAGAATCAGGAGGCAGACGATCTGGCAAAGATCGGGTCCGCTCGGAGATCCATACCCAGCAATGTGTGCCTCGAGCATTTACGTTCTCGGACGGTAAAAGAAGATCCCTTCACGGAAGAGCCCTCGCAAGCGGTCAGTCCTTCTGATCCGACTGAAGTCGAGGTCCCGGCAGTCATTGATTTGGTCATGGAGGTCCTAGCAATCACACCCGAGTGGACGGTGCCTTACATTGCATACCTGCTCAGGCAGGAACTTCCAGAAGATGAAACTGAAGCCCGCCAGATTGTTCGTAGGTCCAAAGCCTTTACAGTGATGGACGATCAGCTATACAGAAAGAGCGTCACCGGTGTGACTCAGCGCTGCATCGCTCCGGAGGAAGGTCGATTGATCCTGGAGGAGATTCACTCGGGAACTTGTGGACACCACGCATCCTCTCGGACAATCGTGGCTAAAGCTTACCGAGCCGGTTTTTTCTGGCCACGTGCTAATGAAGCTGCGCAGGAGATAGTCCAACACTGCGCTGGATGCCAGTTCTATGCAAACTTATCGCACAAGCCTGCGTCTGCTCTGAAGACAATTCCACTCGTCTGGCCGTTTGCAGTATGGGGACTCGACATGGTGGGATCCCTCCGGATAGGGGCGAGTGGATTCACCCACTTGTTGGTTGCAGTCGACAAGTTCACTAAGTGGATCGAAGCCAAACCCATCAAGAAGCTAGACTCTCGTACAGCGAACAAGTTCATGAAGGAGATAGTCTTCAGATACGGTGTGCCCCACAGCATTATCACTGACAACGGTTCAAACTTCGACTCGGAAGAGTTCAGGGCGTTCTGTGCCGCCCAAGGCACCCGAGTCGACTATGCGTCTGTGGCGCACGCGCAGTCGAATGGACAATCTGAGAGAGCAAACGGACTGATTCTTCAGAGGTTAAAGCCATGACTCATGCGCGATTTGCAGCACGCAGCTGGAGCTTGGGTCACCGAGTTGCCGTCGGTCCTTTGGGGCTTGAGGACGACCCCCAATCGGTCTACCAGTAGCACTCCCTTCTTCATGGTGTACGGAGCTGAAGCCGTCCTACCGAGTGACCTGCTCCACAATTCACCCCGAGTGGAACTGTACTCTGAAGCTGAAGCTGAGCAAGCACGGCAAGACGCCGTTGATCTCTTGGAGGAGGAAAGGGAGATGACTCTGATCCGTTCGGCCACTTATCAGCAAGATCTAAGACGTTTTCACAGCAGGAACGTCAGAAGTCGGACCTTTTAGGAAGGAGATCTTGTGCTCAGAGTGGATCAGCAGCGACCTCACAAGCTTGCTCCCGTGTGGGAAGGTCCCTTTATCGTGTCAAAGGTTCTGCACAATGGAGCATACCACCTGTACAACCTTCAGAAGCAAGCAGACAAGCCCCATGCTTGGAATGCGGATTTGCTGCGACGATTTTATACTTGATCATGAGATGTAATAAAAGTACTCGAGTGATATTTGGTGAATAAAAGCATGACTTTTCCAATTCCACATTGAGTTCACTCATACGCATTTTCTGGCTTACAACCCCCAGTGGGTGCACGCCGTTCAACTTAGCTGCAAACCAGTTTTTGCCTAAGTCAAAAGCTACTCCGAGTGAAGAGCATCCCTCTCACTCGGGGGCTTGGCTGCGAACCAGCTTTCGCCCAAGTTAAAAACGCTACTCCAAGTGAAGAGCATCCCTCTCACTCGGGGGCTTGGCTGCGAACCAGCTTTCGCCCAAGTTAAAAACCCTACTCCGAGTGAAGAGCATCCCTCTCACTCGGGGGCTTGGCTGAGAACCAGCTTTCGCCCAACTTAAAAATGCTACTCCGAGTGAAGAGCATCCCTCTCACTCGGGGGCTTGGCTGCGAACAAGATTTCGCCCAAGTTAAAAACGCTACTCCGAGTGAAGAGCATCCCTCTCACTCGGGGGCTTGGCTGCGAACCAGCTTTTGCCCAAGTTATAAACGCTACTCCGAGTGAAGAGCATCCCTCTCGTTCGGAGGCTTGGCTGCGAACCAGCTTTCGCCCAAGTTAAAAACACTACTTCGAGTGAAGAGCATCCCTCTCACTCGGGGGCTTGGCTGCGAACTAGCTTTCGCCCAATATTAAAGTACTACTCCGAGTGAAGAGCGACCCTCTCACTCGGGGGCTTGGCTGCGAACCAGCTTTCGCCCAAGATTAAAGTACTACTCCGAGTGAAGAGCGACCCTCTCACTCGGGGGCTTGGCTGCGAACCAGCTTTCGCCCAAGATTAAAGTACTACTCCGAGTGAAGAGCGATCCTCCCACTCGGAGGCTTGGCTGCGAACCAGCTTTCGCCCAAGTTAAGACGCTTCTCCAAGTGAAGAGCGTCCCTCTCACTCGGAGGCTTAGCTGCGAACCAGCTTTCGCCTAAGTTAAAAGATTCGAAAGACCCAAAAGAAAGCATTTAGATAACTTTAGCAATTCAAAAACGAATACGAGTACGCGAGCCCGAAGCCCGAAAGAGTTTAACGAGTACAATTTCACTCGGCATACCGAGGCTAATGGGCAGGACTTAAAGTTTTCTCATGCCCCTGTAGGACTGGCTGGCTCAACGAAGGAATCCAAGTCGATGCCGTCTGCGATCCGAGTGGCCGCTTCGATGAATGTCTCCATGAAGTCCTCAAACTTGAGTTTTTTCGTGATGGTAACTTGGAGAGCCTTCAGTTTCTCCTCCTTGCAATGCACTCGGACCAGGGAGAGCGCCACGTCGGCCCCGCAGCGAGCAGCCGACTTCTTCCACGCTTGCACTCGGCTGGGAATGTCGTTGAGACGAGTCATCATGGCTTCCAGGTCGGTGTCGAATGTGTCTTCGGGCCATAGCTCCTTGTTGATTCTGCCGAGTGCACCCCGCAGACGAATGATGTAACCTTGGACGTCTTCGATGCGAGATTCCACCCGCAGGACACCTAGAGCAGCCTTGTCTCCAACGAGTGACCTGGAAGGATCCAGATCCCTCTCGATTCTGTCAGTTTCCAGCTCGAAGTCTCGGCAGTACTCTGCGGACAGGAAAAGAGAAGAGTTGAAGGTCAGCACGCATGAAGTTCACTCGGATAAAAGTTCACTCGGATGTTACAGGTTACCTGCAAGCTTGGTGTACAGTTCCTCCGTGAACTCTTCTATGTACCTTTCCAGAGCGTTCTTCTTCTCGATCAGCTGGGTGATCTTCTCGTTCAAAGTTTTCTTTTCTTGCTCGTAGACTTCCACCTGGGCCTTGAGCTTGCTGTCCCACTCGGCCTTCTGCTTCTTGAGCTCGGCCACCTCCTTCTTCGCCTCCTTGACGGTGGCCTTCAGCGATGCGTTCTCTGCCTCAAGCTTCTCGAGTGAGGCCAGCTTCTCTTCGGCGGCCTTGGTCTTTTCCTTCGCCACTTTCTGTGCTCCCGCTAGCTCGTTGTCCTTACTCTCGAGTGCCTGCTTCATAGTTTCTAAAGAAACAGAGGTTCTGAGCCGCACTTGGAGTTGATGGTTTTCACTACGCACATCTGTCGAGTGAAGTCACTCGGTTCAAAGAACGGAGAGGGATGAAAGCGGAATGCTCAGTAATTGAAGCTTACCTCCCATGGTCTTGAGCTCTGCTTGAGCATGCACTGTGTTCCTCCTCTCCACCTCCAAATCCAATCGGAGCTGGGCCGTCTCCTTCTCCAGTGCCACGTACTGAGTCCCAAGCTCGCAAGTTTTCTGAAATACAAGAGAGAACAGAACAGTTAATGTCAAGAAATATTTTGAGTGCCCAAAGACCAGTACTCCTGGAAGGAACAAGCTTGAACAGTATCAGATCCTGAAGTACCCTTTGTCAGGGAGGAACAAGTTTGACCAGTATCAGATTCTAAGTTCTAAGACCCCCGCCGACTGCCCGCAATCGACGGCAGTCTCGGGGACTACACCCAGTGGGTGCACTCAGCGTGCCCCCACTGGAACGGTATCCACTCGGAACGATCCGCCCGATCCGAGTGACGGCCGAACGCAAAAAAAATCAAGAAAAAAAGTTCTAAGACTCCCGCCGACTGCCCGTAGTCGACGGCAGTCTCGGGGACTACACCCAGTGGGTGCACTCAGCGTGCCCCCACTGGAATGGTATCTCCTCGGACCGGTCCGCCCGATCCGAGTGACGGCCGAACAAAAAATAGAAAACAACAGCAACAATAGAACAAAGTCTAAGTTCTAAGACTCCCACCGACTGCCTGCAGTCGACGGTAGTCTCGGGGACTACACCCAGTGGGTGCACTCAGCGTGCCCCCACTGGAACAGTATCCACTCGGAACGGTCCGCCCGATCCGAGTGACGGCCGAGCGCAAAAAAAACCCCAGTGGGTGTACCAGATATTTTCCGACTGAAATTCCTACTGAAGAAAAATGACTTGGAGATCAACTTACAAGGGTACTTACTCGAACGTTCTCCTGGAGGGCAGCACTGGCATCATATGCCAGCTTGCTAGCTACGCACATCTCCCTGAGTCGTTGGGTCATCAGCTCTGCCTGGATCATTGCCTCCTTGTTGGCCCCAGTTTGGTCCTCCGGCACCTGTACAGACTGAAGATGTTGACGGGAGGAGTCGGGACCGAAGCCAGAGCAGTCAACGGAGCCACGGCAGAACCAGCTCCAGCCTGAGAAGAACCCTGCCCCAGAGGCACGGCCACGGCAGGCGCAGGGGGAACTTGAGGCGCTTTGCTCGGCGGTGTCTTCTGCGCGGTAGTCTGAGAAGCAGTCGGAGCAGTGGTTCCCTTCTCGGCGTCCTTCCATGGCGGCTCTTCATCATCGTCCCCGACGTGGATGACCTCTGCAAGCGCTACGTTCACTCGACGCAATCAGTCGCAGTACACAATTCAATCGGATGAAAACATTTCAGTCGAATGACCGGTCGACATAAAAATGAAGTCATTATTACCTTTTCGAGAGGTGGCCGCGTCCGCCGACTCGGCCTCGGTGCGATCCCCATCAGTCTGCATGGGAGACGTCGTCGAAGTTGCAGCACTGGTTCAGAAGATTCGCTCGGTCAGAAGAACCCTAAAAGTTGGCAAAGACAGAAAAGAAAAGCTGACGAAGACACTCACGTTGAGGCGACAGGCACAGTGACCTTGATCCTGGGCAGAGCCTTCCGAGGCTTGGGGGAAACGACCTTGAGTTGCTTGGCAGCCTTCTCAGTCGGCTCAGGCGACGATGCCCGAGTGCGCTTCGGGGCCTTAGCACTCGGAACCACCTCCTTCCCCGGGCCAGCGCTCGGGTCATGAGTTAGCTTGGAGCGGCGCTCAGAGCGCAGCTCCAGAGACTGGGAGGACTCGACCTTGTCACTCTCTGCCGAGTCGTCGCTCTCCTCCTCGCTATCCTCCACGTAGCTGCCCCCGGCACTGCCATGTTCGCTTTCAGCGCCTCTGGCAGGTTGCTCCCCATTCGGCACAGGCGAGAGCATCTTCTGGAACTCCTGCAAGACACGAAGATCAGAGACAGCAGATTCAGTCAGTTCACTCGGATAACCCAGTTCACTCGGAGAATTTGCGCATAAAGAATTCACTCGGGAATGCATGTCTTACCTCCAATGGTAGGTTATTGGCGTCGTAGGGCGGGATCCGTCTCGACCCTCGCGGATTGTCGCGCGCGCCAGTGATGCACTTGATCCACTGTTCCACCGATTTCTCCTCGACATCTTCTGGATGCACTCGGGTCGAGTCGTTGGCCCCAGTGTAGAGCCACATGGGGTGAGCCCGCTCCTGTAGCTGCTGGATCCTCCGACTGAGGAAGACCTCCAGAAGATCCAGGCCAGTCACTCCGCCTTGAATCAGACCGACCATGGCACTCACCAAGATCCCCACGTCAGTCTTCTCCTCCTTATCAACCGTCAGTGAGGGAGGGGTCTTCACTCTTTCAGTCATGTAAGGGGGAAGACCAGTCGACGAGCCAGAGCAAGGCAAGTCATTGCAGTAGAACCTGGTGGACTGCCAACCCCTAACCGAATCGGGAAAAGACATAGATGGGAATGTACTCTTGCCCCGCATCTGAATACCCAAGCCGCCACACAGCTGGGTCACATGGGTTCTCTCCCCCTCGGGGATAGCCTTTTTGACCGACTGGGAACGGCATGTGAAGATGTGTTTGAACAAACCCCAGTGCGGCGGACAACCCAGGAAATTCTCACACAAAGAAACAAAAGTGGCGAGATACACTATGGCATTCGGAGGCAAATGGTGGAGCTGAGCGCCGAAGAAGTTCAAAAAACTGCGGAAAAAGGATTGGGGTGGCATGGAGAAACCTCGTTCCACGTGAGTGGTGAGGAGCACTCGCTCTCCGGGGCGCGGCGCAGGCTCGATCTCCCCTTCCTCCGGCAGCCTCCACGTCCCATCGCGGATCAGCCCGTCCACGACGAGCCCGCTGATGTCGTCCACCGTGGTGGACGGTGGGAGCCAGTCGCCCTGGATCCACCCGCGCGAAGGCGCGACCCGAGAGCTCGACGCTTTCTTGCTCTTCGCCGCCTTCTCGAGCTTCGCCGTCTTGTCCTTCGCCATCGTCGCCAAGCTCTCCAGCACCGAGGAAGATTTGCGCGGAGTGGGTTGCGGGAGAAGAGATCGGGCGGACTGGAGAAGTTGGGGAAAAGGGGATCTGTCTCTCTCTCCCTTTCCGCCACGGCCGCCCCTTATATCGCCGCCCGCACCGCTCCCCAATCCGCACCGCTGAATCGTGGGCCCGTAGATCTCCTCAAATCGCGCCGTCGAAGATCCAGTGGTACGTGGCGGAAAGCGGGGCGAAAATCGAGGCGTCACGCCCCACTTTCCCCACTCGCCGCGCTGCAACCGTTCGCGCGCGCTCAAATATGGTTTCAAATCCCGCGAAATCTGGAGTCCAGCAAGCCGATTGCTCTCACTTTGAAGACGTGCCATCTACGCTCGGATCCGCTCTGACACACGGCATGTGACTACTCCTTTCACTCGGACGGAGACCACTCCTTTCACTCGGGTGGAGACTACTCATCTCATTCGGATGGAGACTACTCATTTCACTCGGACGTCATATGGTCCAGAATCCGTCAAGGTGCCGCACGAAGACAAGGGCGTCTAACGGCCAGTAAGAGTTCTTGAGCGCCTCCGTAGCGCTCAACTCGCCTGGGAATTCGCCTTGACTCGACCCGCCTAACCTCGACCGATTCGGGGGCTAATGACGAGGGCATGTACTAGGGATAGGGTAACAGGCCTGACCTACAGACCCTACCCTAGGACTCCACACGCCTTATACTGGGCCCCAGGGCCAGATCAGCAACCAAGAGTTATGCAGACTGACATTCACTCAGAGTTCAATGAATCACTCGGGAAGCAGGAGTCCACTCGACCAGCTATTTCACTCGGAGTACCTGACAGTCACTCGACCAGAGAAGACCAGGAGGCTCCAGGAGCGCAACGGTCAGAACGTGCGCTCGCTTGTATTAATTGTAATCAATGCGCCCGTTACCTGGCGCCCTTAAACCCCCTCTTAACCCCTGGTAATGGCGGCATTCATGGGGGGGCTGGCAGACACTATATAAGCCACCCCCAGCTCCATTCCAAGGGTTCGCAATCCATTTGTAACTCATACACTCAAGCAATCAAGCTCCAGAGCACCGAGACGTAGGGCTGTTACCTCCACCGCTGAGGGGCCTGAACTCGTAAATCCGAGTGTAACACCTGCGCCGTAGCTAGGCTCTGCCCTCTCATCCGTACCCCTACACACTACTGTCAGACTTGCACCCACGACACCTGGACCCTCGCGCCAGAGCTGTCCCATGCGGCGCTCACTAATCCTCCCGATAGACTGGAATCCTCCATTGTTTACTCACTTCGGGGGTCCCATTGGATAAACTGCAATGCTAATATGTATCCACTATTTTTTGTAATATCCATTGCGGGGCTCCTGTACCCAACCTTAGCCGCCGCCGCCAAGGGTCTCCTCCAAGCCGCCGCCAAGGTTCTCCTCATCTCCCGTCCGGTGTCCTCGTCGACGGCCAAAGGAGTGGTGACATGTCTTTTTGTTTGTCTTTTATTAGTTTTTGTTTTCCTGACGGCATTGGCAAGGTGGTGACTGCGTTGTGGTGTTTGAATGAGGTCTATCCGGCCTCTCCCTACCTCGACACCATTCGATCCAGCATCAACAAAGGGTTTGTGATAGTTTCTCTCAAATGATATATCATCTCACGTATACGAGAGGAAAAAGGTATGAGCACGAGCATGCAGGAACAGATGGGTAATAAAATAGCTTCACAATGAGAAGTAAAATACTCCATCAGTGTCACTCTATCACAACCAATGTATCGTAGGTCAGGCGCAAAGCCAATAAAACAGAGCATAGGATAACGAAAGTAAAGCACGTACTAGAGGGGGCCGCCGGTGCTGCAACCACCATGGTGTGGTATGGTAGGGCGTGTGCTGCATTGACGGGATCACCAGGGCAGTAGCCACCATCAGGTGCACGGCAGGGTGGCCATGGTACATCCATCCCGCCTCCATCTAGACCACCACCAGCACTGGAGCATCGCGAGGAATCACATAGCATGTGCTGTCATAGCCCTGCAAAACACAGGAAAAATTACGACCTTTTTTCCAGAGTTCTATTTAGTGTAAACATAAGAAGAATAAACATGCAACTTATTATTTTTGCAGAATGTCATATAGGTGCATGTATTCTATCTTACAGCGACACTAGTACGGAAGGCTCTCACCTTGTCACATAGCTAAAACTCTAAGAGTCTTAACAATGCAATCCTCATTCCTCTGTTCCTGTATATATAAACCACATGCCCAAGTCAGTCAACCACTCATACATACTGTCTCATAGATTACCCAAATCTAGCAATTACACATGAAGAAGCGAGCATCATAAATATTGACCAACAGAGGCTATCAATTGTTTATACTATAATCCAAAATTAATAGATTATTATCTCTCTCTTGCCTTCTTGACCAAAACCAGCCAAATCTCACCTATCAACCAAATTGAAAGGATTAAGATTCAATTTGTTGTATAACTGTATCAGTATCCACATCATACCCCAGAATAATTCTACATTATCAACAATCGAACATACCTAGATCTTGGCCGTGGATGAGGTCGCACAACTGGGGCTCGTTGTCCAAGCCGGCCGGCTTCATTCCAGTTCCGCAGTAGCTTGCCAGCAGTGAGGACGGCACCTAGATGTGAACCACCACTTTGCCCCCGGAGGACATGCATGGCCAGAGCAAGCTGCGACCATGGCAGAGAGGTGAGCTAGAGGATGCAAATAACCATGGGGGGAAGGGGGAAAGAGGTAGAGGCTCACCTCGTGGCTAGAGGCACACACATAGAGGACTGGGGAAGTGGAATGGCACCAAATTGATCGTCGTCAGGCTGGCGACCGTGGGGAGGAAGGACGACCTCCACTCATGTTCTTCGGTGAAGAGGAGGTGCAAGAGGGGATTGGGCTTGAGGGGCGAAGCAGCAGATGGTGTGAGGTAGACGTGCGGCTCCATCTTGACGGCGAGGGATGAAACCCTAGCGCCGGTGAGGGGTCAATCCCTAGCGCCGCCGCGGTGTAGGAGGGGAGTGTAGTGACGTTACCGACAGGAATGAAATGGATAAAATTCCTACCAAAATACCCCTCAAATTCCTACCGAAAATACCCCTCAAATAGTTTGAGAGGGAACGCCGATTTTGTTTGATTTTTTTTACCGAAAATGCACCTCGGGCCTCCATATACTACACGTGACATGGGTATATTGCATCTGATCTAGACCATCCAATCCGGTCTGATGGACATCCCATATTCGTCAGAGGCACCGTAAAAGGACTCGGCAAGAAAGGCCTTGAGAAGGCAACAATGCCATGCGCCCCATGTACTGTGACCCAGACCATAGTGGGGCGGTGGGTCACGTAGAGGAAGCTAAAACGCGAGCCAGTAGACGGGGCACACGTAGGTATCTTAGACCAGCGGCGTCCCCTGTAATATGATTAGTTGCTTCAGTCAAAGTACCAATTGGAGTCAAGTCCATATGAGGTAGTGGCTGCTCCACCATATCTCTTTTCGGTGACATAATTTGGGTCAAACCGATACCAGCACTTATGAACTGGATGCCCAACCTTACCAGAATTCTGGCAAGTAGGCCTTTTACCGCGGGGAAGATTTGCTACACCTCATGGTCCTGGTCGTCCTCCGCCATGATTATTGTTGGGGTAGCTATTGTTTCCATGGTTGTAGTTGTGGCCATGGTTGTAGTTGTTGCCGTCGCGATTATTGTTGCCGTAGCCACCATTGCTTTTGCTGCCACGATTTCCTTTGCCATGTCCTCCTCGTGCAGGAATATTCACCGAGGAGTTATAATGCTGCAACCCAGGCATACTTCAAAGGCAAGGAACTGCATACATTTAGCTCAAGGAGTAGGCATCAGTTCTGGCAGCAATGGATGAGACAAAAGGATTGTATTCTGCATCCAATCCAGCAAGGATTTGAGAGATGAGATCATTGCCCTCTATCTTCTTCCGTGCTGTTGTGAGTTCATCCGCAATGCATGACATCTTTCATGAAGTACGCGATGGCAATCATCTCGTTCTTTCGAGTGCCAGCAAACAAGGTCCGGAGTAGAATAACTCGTGATTGAGAGACAGAGGAGTACATCTCCTCAAGGGCTGACCAGGCCTGTGCGGATGTCTTCATGGAGATGACTTGAGTCAGAACTTCACGCGAGAGAGAGGTCAGCAGCGAGCAAAGGACCTGTTGATCTTGGGCTATCCAACAGGCATACTCGGGATTGGGCACCATCTTGGTGCCGGATTTGTCGGCCTTCTCGACTTCAAGAGTCTTGGTCGAAGCTTCAAACGTTCCATCGAGGTATCCATCTAGTTGTGCACCATCGATTGGGGGAAGGACCGTCACCTTCTAGAGGAGGAAGTTGTCGCGATCGAGCTTTTCGTGGGAGTTGTCGCCGAGCATCGACATGGGCTGACTAGTCGAGAAGGAAGAGGAGACGCCTAAGGAATCAATGACATGAACAAGAGCCATCTGGATGCGATGAAGAAGAGAGGGCTCCGATACCATGTAAGTCAACCTAGAGCTGCTTGTTTATGGTGTGAGAATCTTGGAGCAAAGTACCTCTCAGCTAATCCAATATTTCATGCTAGGACGAAACATATTGAGATTGATTATCACTTTGTTAGAGATAGAGTTGCAGACAAGCTTCTTGAGATCTGATTCATTCCCTCTGGTGATCAGGTAGCAGACGGCTTCACGAGAGCACTTGCTACTAGACAGTTAGAAGAATTCAACCGCAATCTTAACTTAGATAAGTTATGATTGAGGGGGGGTGTTAGAATGCATATGTGTATAGGACTTGGAGTCCATTTTGTACACGAGCATTGACTTGCACGGCAAGATCATTGGCAGCGTCCTAATTTGTACACAATTGTAATATAAATATACGATAGATGATCCCGAGAGGACATCATGCCTCAACCCAAACATCTAGTTTTACAGATCAAATTTGTCAACTTTGTCCAACACCCTCTTCCTTCCCTCATAGCTAGACTGGGCTCAACAAAGGCACCTAAGATTTATTGAGATGATGCAAGAGTACATAGTACAGAAGTTTAATTAGCAGGGCTGGTCATAGGCCGTGCAAAAGGGGCGACCGCCCCGGGCTCCAAGAGGGGAGGGCCTCAACTACAAATTATACTAGTGAACACCATACAATTATACAATGCATCTGAAAGATTATTAAATGCATAAAATAGAGCCTTAATTTGAAAGAGCGCAAATACACACCACATGCTAATGGTTTACAACACACGGAGGCAAACCAATCCGACTTGCGAAGTTGAGTTTAAATATGCTAGTCTCCCTTTATGATGGATGTCTTAGTATCATAATGAAATTTATGATAACTAGCTTTCAATGTTTAAACCAATGCATTTTTTTATTTGAGAAACGAGTAGGAGATTTCATTTCCAGCAAATCAAACCAAGTGAATATTGATGAGCATGTCAAATAATCAAATCATACGCAAAACTTCAATCAACAACAGTTTTGGTTTTTCGATGATTCTATTACTGAGCCTAACTTGCAAGTCACATTTGCTATGCCCTAGAAGTTTCTATGAATATGGTTGCCTAATATACATTAAAATATTTATTAGTGTGTATGATTTAGAAATTTCTACCATGTTAATAATATTAAAAGATATATAAACACACACATAGATATGCAAATATATGTGTATACACTATATAGTATTAGAAAATTAATTCAAAGTATATTTTTTAACAAAAAAGATGTTTTTTTGGTAAATCATATAATTTAAATTTTTCAGAATCAAAATTCTTAATGACATACATTACAGTTGTATGACAATGAATAATATAACTATTTTTTAGAAACATTGTTATGTGGTTAAGGAATAGAAAATTATATTAACTAAAATTGTAATATGATACACTTAATTTAAAATAAGTATAAAAGTTCGGTATCAAAACAACAATTGTTTTACATCGCCCTGAGCCCAAACAAGGTTTGGACCGGCTCTGTTAATTAGCAATGATTAATCAGTTGTGACCTTGTCATTGGCCATGTCGATTAGCCTGCTACTAGTTGATGGTGAACAGAAGCAAGCATGAATGAATGACTCGAGATTATTTTATTTGTAAATAAGAAAGAGAGCAATATACATGTGTTGCAACAAACTAGAAATTGTTGCCTACGAGGTCAGCGATCTGTGCTGCCTTCTCACCAAAGTTCTACGCGGTAACCTTCAACACCTAGAGGTCGCAATCCTGAACTGACTTTGCGCATGTGATGGAGAGATCTAGCTCCTCCAAGCCAGACATGAGTCCCATCCTTGACACTATGCTATTCTTGGCCAAGCCCTCACGATCTTTCTGAAGCAGTAAAGCATAACAAGGGCATCAAAGCAAGCAAAATGTTCATCGCCTTTTCTCTATATGTCGAGTAACTTTGCGAGCTTCGTTAGCTTGCCAGCAAATCTTGGTTGTACTAACTGAGCAAGGACCCTGACGTCATAGAACACCGGGAACTTGTTCCGAAAAAAAATGGAGAAATGATAGCTTGTATAATGGGAGATTGAGATTGATATGTCTCCAACATATCGACTTTTCCAAACACTTTTGCTCTTGTTTTGGACTCTAATTTGCATGATTTGAATGAAACTAACCCGGACTGACGTTGTTTTCAGCAGAACTACCATGGTGTTGTTTTTGTGCAGAAATAAAAGTTCTCGGAATTGGCTGAAAATTTACGAAGAATTATTTTAGAATTAATAAAAAATACTTGCGAAAATATCTACTAGAGGGGGCCACCACAGGGCCACAAGCTCAGGTGCGCGCCCCCCTAGGGCGCGCCACCCAGGCTTGTGGGCCCCTCGAGCCTCCGTTTGCCCTACCTCCGGTCCTATAAGTTCCGTCTCGTGGAGAAAAAAAAATCAAAGAGAAAGAATCATCGCGTTTTACGATACGCCGCCACCTCCTGTTCTTCATCGGGAGGGCTGATCTGGAGTCCGTTCGGGGCTCCGGAGAGGGGGATTCATCGCCATCGTCATGAACAACCCTTCTCCATAAAAAATTCCATGATGCTCACCACCGGGAGTGAGTAATTCCTTCATAGGCTTGTTGGACGGTGATGGGGATGGATGAGATTTGTCATGTAATCGAGTCAATTTGTTAGGGCTTGATCCCTAGTATCCACTATGTTCTGAGATTGATGTTACTATGACTTTGCTATGCTTAATGCTTGTCACTAGGGCCCGAGTGACATGATTTCATATTTGAACCCTTTATGTTTCCATTAATGTATTTGAGTTCTTAATCATATCTGCTACTTGTATGCACTTGTTATTGTTCCGAACCGTAGACCCCAAGGTGACAATAATTGGGATACTCTCCAGGAATGACTGTAATTCGAGGAGTTCATGTATTCACCATGTGTTAATGCTTTGATCTGGTTTTCTATTAAAAGGGGGCCTTAATTACCCTTAGATTTTCTTATGGACCCTGCTGCCACGGGAGGGTAGGACAAAAAATGTCATACAAGTTCTTGTTATAAACACGTATGACTATATACGGAATACATGCCTACATTGAATTAATGAATTGGAGCTATTGTGTATCGCTTTAGGTTGTGACTGTTATATGATGAATGTCATCCATACAAATATCAATCACTGATCCAATGCCTACGCTTTGCTCATATTATCTTTGCTAAGTTACTACTGTTGCTGTCGCTGTTACAATCACTACAAAACTGCTACTGTTACTATTACTATCGTTATTGTTACTATCAAAACTATCACACTACTGTGCTACTAAACACTTCGCTGCAGAGAATCAACTTCTCAAGCGTGGTTGAATTGATAACTCAATTGCTATGGCTTATAAATATTCTTTGGCTCCCCTTGTGTCGAATCAATAAATTGGATGAAATACTACCCTCGAATATTGTTGCGATCCCTTATACTTGTGGGTCATCAGAGATACACAAACAAGCACTTAGTTGTACCTAGGGCTACAAACAAGTCGGGTTCGAGCGAGTTGGACTAGGCTCAACTCAATTTATACTAAAATTGGAGCGAGTTAGCTCAAGGTCGAGCTGTAGAAAGTGACTCGTGCTCAGCTTGTATCGATCTCGAGTCGATCTCAAGCTAGTTTCGAGCTAAATAAGATGATTTCTTAATAATCTACGACAATTTTACAAACAAGATAGGCCACAATACAACATAAGAAACAACTATGAAATTCAACTTATTCTCTTTCAGCTGAAGACTAGATCGTAATAGAAAGAGATCATGGATGAACTAGAAAGAGAAGAACATGAAAGGTGCATCAGCTCTTAAACTTTGGCAAAAAATAACAGGATATTTAACACACGACTGGCCACGTACCATATTGAGGCTAAATTATCTTCGTGCTTAATTAAGTTTCCTTGTTTGCAACTAGTAGGTAAAATGGAGAAAAATTGTACACAACATATATGATAATAAATTATCCTATTTTAATTTAATATATATCAAGATTATTTAATATAATTATATGACATCGAGCTATCGAGCTAAAATCGAGCGAGCCATTGTGTTGGCTCAAGATCAACTCGTTTCTCGATCAAGCAACATAAAGTGCTCATACTCAACTCATTTGTTTTCGAGTAGATCTCGAGTCGTGCCAACATACGAGCCGATCTCGAGGGGCTCACAAGCCTCGAGCTTTTTTTTAGCCCTAGCTGTACCCATGGAGTCAGCATGGTTGATCAGGCGCCAATACAAACCAGCCATGTGATTAAATTGAAGATGAGAAAGTAGAATACAGATTGTTGAGTGCAAAACAAAACGATCCAAGAGCAAAGCGAAGGGGAACTTGAAGAGATAAGGGGGAGAGAGAGAGAGATAGATGGGCGGGGCGCACCAGTCTTGTCGGTGTCTGACGGGAGGCAACCCAAAGAATTCTAGGCAGCTCAAGAGATCCACGCAATGTCCTCCTCGACATCGGTCGTGCCGGACGCGTCGCATGGTCCAGCTCCATGGATAAGCCTGAACCGCTTGCCCTTGCTGCCGCCATCACCGATCACTGCGTAGGGCGGGAGGAGATGGCGGCGTCGGAGCTACACATCTTGCTGGTACCGCTGGTGGCGCAGGGCCACATCATCCCTATGGTGGACCTGGCGCGCCTCCTCGCCGTGCGGGGGCCGCGCGTCACCGTCGTCACCACACCTGTCAACGCCGCGCGGAATAGGGCCACCGTCGACGGCGCCAGGCGGGCGGGCCTCGCCGTCGAGCTCGTGGAGCTCCCCTTCCCCGGCCCGCAGCTGGGGCTGCCGGAGGGGCTGGAGAATCTCGACCAGCTGCTCGACGAGGTCAGCAGTACCACGTACCTCGCCTTCTTCCAGGCCATCTGGAAGATGGCGGAGCCGCTGCAGGAGTACGTCCGTGCGCTGCCGCGCCGGCCGGACTGCCTCGTCGCTGACTCGTGCAACCCGTGGACAGCGGGCGTTTGCACGGGGCTCGGCATACCGAGGCTGGTGCTGCACTGCCCCTCCGCCTATTTCCTCCTCGCCGTGCACAACCTGTCCACGCACGGCGTGTACGACCGCGTCGGCGACGACGAGATGGAGCCGTTCGAGGTGCCGGACTTCCCGGTTCGCGCCGTCGGGAACACGGCCACGTTCCGGGGCTTCTTCCAGCACCCCGGCGTGGAGAAGGAGCAGCGCGACATTCTCGATGCCGAGGCCACCGCTGATGGCCTGCTGATCAACACGTTCCGCGGCGTCGAGGGCATCTTCGTAGACGCGTACGCGGCGGCGCTCGGCAAGAGGACGTGGGCCATCGGGCCGACGTGCGCCTCCGGCATCTTGGACAACGACGCCGACGCCATGGCGGGCCGCGGCAACCGCGCCGACGTCGATGTCGGCCACGTCGTCTCATGGCTCGACGCCCGGCCACCGGCGTCCGTGCTGTACGTCAGCTTCGGCAGCATCGCGCAGCTGCCAGCGAAGCAGCTCGCCGAGCTCGCGCGCGGCCTCGAGGCGTCGGAGCGGCCGTTCATCTGGGCAATCAAAAGGGCCAAGGCCGACGTCGCCGTGAAGGCGCTGCTCGACGACGAGGGGTTCGAGTCGCGCGTCGAGGACAGGGGCCTCGTCGTGCGCGGGTGGGCACCGCAGGTGAGCATCCTCTCGCACCCAGCGGTGGGCGGCTTCCTCACGCACTGCGGCTGGCACGCCACGCTGGAGGCCATCTCCCACGGCGTGCCGGCGCTGACGTGGCCCTGCTTTGCCGACCAGTTCTGCAGCGAACGGCTGCTCGTGGATGTGCTCCGCGTAGGCGTCAGGTCCGGCGTGAAGGTGCCCGCCAAGAACGTCCCCGAGGAGGCTGAGGGCGTCCAGGTGCCGAGCGGCGATGTGGAGAAGGCCATTGCCGAGCTGCTGGACGGCGGGTCCGAGGGGACGGCGAGGAGGTCCAGAGCCAAGGAGGTCGCCGCGGAGGCGAGAGCGGCCATGGTGGAAGGCGGGTCCTCGTACTCCGACCTGACGGACATGATCCGCTACGTCTCGGAGCTGTAAGGAAAAGGAGCCACGAGAGGGAGGCAAGCTCGATGACCCTGCCTTTCGCGGTGGCAGAGCTCCGAAGCAACGACGGCGAGAAGATCGAAGCCGGTGCTGCATTGTCACTAGAGTCCTAAGTTGTAGTATAACTCATTATCGGATTGCAAAGCTAGTTTTTTAGGGATTGCAAAGATATACTAGTTGTTGTTTTTTTCGAAAAAACTTCTGATCTATTCATCTTCAATTATGGCAGTACAACGAAAACTAGAAATAATAAAAATTACATCTAGATCCATAGACCACCAAGCGACGACTACAAGCACTGAAGCGAGCCGAAGGCGCCTCGCCGTCATCGTCCCTCCCTCGCCGGAGCCGGGCAAAACTTGTTATGGTAGACAGTCGGGAAGTCGTCGTGCTAAGGCCCCATAGGACCACCGCCCAGAACAACAACCGCCACCGATGAAGAGTAGCGTAGATAGGAAGGATTCAACATGAAGAGACACGAACGTAGACGAACGACGACCAGATCCAAGAAGATCCGCCAAAGATAGATCCACCGGAGACATATCTGTACACGCCCATCAACGATGCTAGACGCATCACCGGGACGGAGGCTAGACGGGAAGAACCTTATTCCATCTCCAGGGAGCTGCCGCCGTCTCGCCTTCCTGAGGAGGACACAAATCCTAACCAAACTCAAATAAACGTTTAATAACGGAGCCCTCCCAGCGGCAAGGGCCGGGATCCACCATGCCCCCATGATCCTAAGGCCACCGAAGACGAGGCGGAGCGGCGCCGGCGCCGGCGAGAGGTAGAGTAACCCTATGTTTTCTTGGGACAGGAGGTGGCAAAGATATACTAGTTGTTATAAAACTCATTATCGTACACGTGCAATATGTCATCAAATGCACACTTATAAAATTTAGGCAAAAATGTATAAAATATACTTACCCCGTCTCACAGTATTAAATATCATTATAACCAATATGTGAGTATGTCATTACAGCCAATATGTGAATATATCGATTGTAATAACATCTAAAATAACATAGTCACATATTGGTTGTAATAATATCTAATATTATGGGACGGAGGGAGCAGTAGTATAGCATGTGAAGGACCATTTTTTTTGGACTCCACTATAAATCTATAAATCCGATGTCAGATTCTTTTACCATGACAAATCCGTCTTAGTTTATTTTTTATCAGAAAATTACCGTGCTTGCAAACTAGATTTGCCATTATCTTGCCAATATAAATTGCCATGAAAAATGTCGTCAGATTTTTAGTGCTTCCATTATTTTTTTGGCCAAGTACATGAAAGATCGATACGCACGGATTGTACGTCTTTCTTGTAATCGCAAAGCAAAGAAAAGCTCAAAGTAAACAGAAATGAGGGAGAAGATTCTGACGAAGAGGTAGGACGCCGACCGCCTCAACCGCACCAATAATGGAGAAAGTCGCTCAAGAAATGGACTTCTTTTCCCCAGATTGATTGATGTCAACATTTTATCTGCAGAAGCTTGACCATATCCAGTGATCTTTGACTCAGTACATGCGTCCAGAGACGGACAAGAGAATTCCGTTGAATGTTCATACATACAGAAATAATAATGCAGGCAAGACACGCACATCATTGGCAGAATCATTCAATTGGCAATGGATTGACAGGCAAGTAGAACCACATATTGCAAGATCAGCATCTCGAGCAGCCAAAAGTCAGGGTGCCGAATGTGGCACGCAGCAACCGGGGTTAATCCTTGGCTCGAACATGCCATCCAAGAAAATTCTAAGGCTGTCACAGACTCACAGTTACGTTGAATTGAATCTTCATACGGGAATAATGCAGGCAAGCCGAGCTGCATCACTGGCAGAATTCAACTGGCTACAAATCTCGAGTGTGGCAGGCAGTCGCGGGGGTCGATCTGAGCCATCCATTGCTCAATCCGACCGCCCGGACACCGCCTCTCCCACGGTTCAGAACCGAAGAAGCTTCATCCACGAGATCAGCATATGCGGCTGTCACCGGGTGCTATATCCTATATGTACACTACAGGTTCCATTGCATTGCTTGACCGACTCCGCCAGCGCTTCCGTTGCCACAGCCAATTCCGGCCATGACCTCCGCCGACAGCGGCGATGGCCAGAGCAGCTCAACAAGGGCGCACTTCGTGCTGGTGCCGCTGTTGGCGCAGGGCCACACCATCCCCATGACCGACATGGCGCGCCTGCTGGCAGAGCATGGCGCGCAGGTCAGCTTCGTCACCACGCCGGTGAACGCTTCCAGATTGGCAGAATTTGCAGCTGACGTGAAGGCTGCGGGCCTGGCGATTCAGCTCGTGGAGCTCCGGTTCCCGGCCGCTGAGTTCGGACTACCGGACGGGTGCGAGAACCTCGACATGATCCATACCACGGATCAACTCTCGAAATTCCTGAAGGCCATCGGTGCGTTTCAGGAGCCACTCATGGCGCACCTCCGTGGGCAGCAGCGCTCGCCTCCGAGCTGCATCATATCTGACATGATAAACTGGTGGACAGGCGACATCGCAAGGGAGCTCGGCATCCCGAGGCTCGCCTTTATTGGCTTTTGTGGTTTCTCGTCCCTGGTCAGGTACAACCATGAGGGGCAAATTTTCAGTAGTTAATTTTGTACTGGACATATTTTCCCTGCTATAGTTAAGTGCTTTACTACAACAGTAAGGGGAAATTAGTGTAAATTGCTTCCAGAGAGAAGAGAAGATGAACATATAAAAGGCTACACTCGAAAGGAAAAAAGTTAGTAGTACTACTCTATGTAACGAAAGGTGCAATTTGCACTGCATAAGGAATTACAGATGACAAATGTTTTCATGGGCAGTTTTTTAGGCTTGTTGCAAACTTGCAGTTGGTTGATGTTTGTCGAATAAGTCTGCACCTCTATGTATTTTAAACAACTAAAACCATCTTGCAGGCACATCACTTTTCAAACCAATGTATTTGATCATGTCAAAGATGAAAATGAGCTCGTCACGATCACGGGGTTCCCTACACCACTAGAGTTGACGAAGGCTAAATCCCCTGGAGGCCTTTCCATTCCTGGTGCGGAGCAAATCCATGATAAAATCCTTGAAGAGGCGCTGAGATGCGATGGTGAGGTCATTAACAGCTTTCAGGAGCTGGAGACATTGTATATCGAATCGTTTGAGCAGATGACAGGAAAGAAGGCCTGGACGATCGGGCCAATGTGTCTCTGCCACCGAAACAGCAACACAGTGGCCGCAAGAGGAAACAAGGCGTCAATGGATGAGGCACATTGCTTGCAATGGCTTGATTCAATGAAGCCAGGCTCAGTGGTCTTTGTCAGCTTTGGCAGCCTTGCTTGCACTACACCTCAACAGCTTGTTGAGCTGGGACTGGGACTTGAAGCCTCGCAGAAACCGTTTATTTGGGTGATAAAAGCAGGAGCTAAGCTTCCACAAGTCGAGGAATGGCTTGCAGATGGGTTCGAGGAGCGCGTCAAAGACAGAGGCATGATCATAAGGGGCTGGGCGCCACAAGTGATGATCCTGTGGCATCAAGCCATTGGAGGATTTGTGACGCACTGTGGGTGGAACTCAACAATAGAGGGCATCTGTGCAGGTGTGCCCATGATCACATGGCCACACTTTGCAGAGCAGTTTTTGAATGAGAAGCTGGTGGTGGATGTGCTGAAAATCGGGGTGGAGGTTGGAGTGAAAGGAGTTACACAGTGGGGAAGTGAAAAGCAAGAAGTTATGGTTACAAGAGATGCCGTGGAGACGGCAGTGAACACCCTGATGGATGAGGGGGAGGCTGCAGAGGAGCTGAGGGTGAAAGCAAAAGACTGCGCCATTAAGGCAAGGAGGGCTTTCGATGAGGAAGGTTCTTCCTATAACAATGTAAGGCTGTTAATTCAAGAAATGGGAAACAAGACTAATGCATGTGGTTGATAGAGATTACCTAAGCTCGGTGTAAACATGAAGTGAAAGATCCTAGAATACATATATCATCATATAGAATTTTGTACCAGGATCACAGGTGATTATTTAGAGATTAGAGATGATCCAAATGAAGGCAATATCAGTTGTCCTCTCTGTTATGTACGCTCTTTCATCGCAGTCCACATAACAACTACACAGTCTGCTCTTCTAGATTGTTACGCTCTTTCATGGCAGTAACATAATGACTGCACACAGTCTGCTCTTTTAGATGGTTATGCTCTCCCTTGCATTTTGCTACCGCTGCACGACTAGCCAGGGTTTCGTCGAGGCGTAGGACAATGACTCCCACGACGGTGCCGCCGGCGCCAAGCAAGCACCGTGCCATGGGAGCAACTGGGGACGGGCGCTGCCGTGCACCGGACTGTGCACTGTTGCATTGCACCAGGCATTGTACATGGCCAAATAACAGACCTTGTGTCGTTGCTAATCGCCGCGGTCTTGTATTAAATTCTTTCTAGATATAGAGTTTATTTGGTCTGTGGGCATGAAGCAAAATGAAAACAAGGAGCCTCAGTCGTACCTCTTTGCGTCAGGAAGCCACTGTGTTGATTAGGATGCATTGCGTAGCTCCAAAGACGGACTCATATTTTCCATATCATTGAGAGTTCTTTTTAGCTTCTCACTAACAAAACTCTGAAAGGATACAGACAAGAAAATTCCACCCACTGTCACAGTACACTGAATGACTGAATCTCCACACAGAAAATAATGCACTATCATATTATATCGGCTGGCTCGGCCTTCCACAGCCTTGAGAGTTAAGTAGTGTGCATATACGACAAGTCAGTATCAGACATGAGGATCATCCAAATCCTGTAAAAATGACTCCTCTTTGAGCGTGACAGGCGGTAGCGGTGGCTAATCTGAGCCCTCGATGTCTGATCGGACGGCCTGGATTCTGATGATTCAGAACTTGAGAAGATTCATCCACATGGCTGACTCCACGAGTCCATGACTGACGTGAGAGCATACGTCACTAGCAAGAGGTGACCAATTTGATATGCTGTTGCATCGTCAGCTCGTCAACTTTCCTTAGGATGATATAGCACCAGGTGCTATATATATATACTATAGTTGCCACTGTGACCATCACTCGTGCTATCTTGCCGGTGTCACTGTCCTCCCAGCTTGACTGACTCCACCACCAGTACTTTTGCTACAATAGCCGATCAGCCATGACCTTCACCGGCAGCGGCGATGGCCAGAGCGGCTCCATGAGGGCGCACTTTGTGCTGGTACCGATGTTGGCGCAGGGGCACACAATCCCCATGACCGACATGGCGCGCCTGCTGGCAGAGCACGGCGCACAGGTTAGCTTCATCACCACGCCAGTGAACGCCTCCAGGTTGGCAGGCTTTGCAGCCGATGTGGAGGCGGCGGGCCTGGCAGTTCGGCTCGTGGAGCTCCATTTCCCGAGCGTCGAGTTCGGCCTACCGGACGGGTGCGAGAACCTAGACATGATCCAATCCATGGATCTGCTCTCCAACTTCATGGATGCCATCGCCGCGCTTCAGGAGCCGCTCAAGACATACCTCCGTGAGCAGCAGCGCTCGCCTCCGAGCTGCATCATATCTGACCTGATTCACTGGTGGACTGGTGACATCGCAAGGGAGCTTGGTATCCCGAGGCTGATCTTTAGTGGCTTTTGTGGCTTCTCGTCCCTCATCAGGTACAATCATAAGAGGCAAATCCTGTGAGTAATTAATTTTGTACTATGCATATTATTGTTGCTACAATTAAGTGCTTTACTTCAACAGTGGATGGAAAACTAGTGTAAATTGCCTCCAGAGAGAAGAAAGCATTGAACATATAAAAGGGCTACACCTGAAAGGAAAAAAAATGATATGAGTATTAGTTTGTGTAACCAAATATGTAATTTACACTGCATAAGAAAACACAGACAGCAAAGGTTTTCATGAGCAAGTTTTTAGGCCAGCTATATCTGGTTGACATTTGTCGAAGAAGTCTGCACTTATACATATTTGAATCAACTACAACCATCTTACAGGTACATCACTTATCACAACAATGTATTTGAAAATGTCAAAGATGAAAATGAGCTCATCACAATCACAGGGTTCCCTACGCCACTAGAGCTGACGAAGGCTAAATGCCCTGGAAAATTTTCCATTCCTGGTATGGACCAAATCCGTAAGAAGTTCCTTGAAGAGGAGCTGAAAAGTGATGGTGAGGTCATTAACAGCTTCCAGGAGCTGGAGACATTGTACATTGAATCCTTTGAGCAGACGACAAAGAAGAAGGTCTGGGTGGTCGGACCAATGTGCCTCTGCCACCGAGACAACAACACAATGGCCGCAAGAGGAAACAAGGCATCAATGGATGAAGCACAGTGCTTGCAATGGCTTGATTCAATGAAGCCAGGCTCAGTGGTCTTTGTCAGCTTTGGCAGCCTCGCTTGCACTACACCTCAACAGCTTGTTGAGCTGGGACTGGGACTTGAAGCCTCCAGGAAACCGTTTATTTGGGTGATCAAAGCAGGAGCTAAGCTTCCAGAAGTCGAGGAATGGCTCGCAGATGGGTTCGAGGAGCGTGTCAAAAATAGAGGCATGGTCATAAGGGGTTGGGCACCACAGCTCATGATCCTGCAACACCAAGCCGTTGGAGGATTTGTGACGCACTGCGGGTGGAACTCAACAATAGAGGGCATCTGTTCAGGTGTGCCCATTATCACATGGCCGCACTTTGGGGAGCAGTTTTTGAATGAGAAGCTGGTGGTGGATGTGCTGAAAATCGGAGTGGAGGTTGGAGTGAAAGGAGTTACACAGTGGGGAAGTGAAAAACAGGAGGTTATGGTTACAAGAGATGAGGTGCAGAAAGCTGTGAACACCCTGATGGATGAGGGGGCGGCTGCAGAAGAGACGAGGGTAAGAGCAAAAGACTGCGCCGTTAAGGCAAGGAAGGCTTTTGATGAGGAAGGTTCTTCATATGACAACATAAGGCTATTAATTCAAAAAATGGAAAACAGGACCAATGCATGTGGTTGATACAGATGGTAGTATGCTCTCTTTTTCGGTGTAAACATAAAATGAAATAGCCTATAGTACAAATAACCTGTTGTCATTGGAAAGAGCCTGTATGTCATTGGAAATAATTTTATTTTACAAATAACCCGTTTGCTTGTATTAGGCTCACTGGTGGGCCCGTGATGGTTTAGAGATTAAACGAGGGTCCAAATGACAGCAATATCAATTGTCTACGCTGTTGTGCAGGTTCCATGGCAGTCAACATAATGATTACACAGTATTCTTCTGGAGATGTTATGCTTTCCTTTTCATTTTGCTACCACTTGCTTATCAGAGTTAAATAAGGGTTTGAAAAGGAGAAAAAAAATGAAATAAACTGTATGCACATTACCAAACTGAAACTAAAAATAAGAAATGATTCGAGATGAATAATTCAAAGGAAGAGAAGCAAATGGAACTCACATAACGCGCATATGACACTAGAATCTTATGTTTGACTTAGTAGTGTGGCATAAATTTGAAGGATCTCTCCATACTAAAAGAGGTAAGGATCACCTAAAACAAGGCTGTCTTGTACTGTTTATATGACAAGTAGCTAAAGGATCGAACT
The DNA here is from genome assembly GCA_039707655.1 of Elymus sibiricus. Classification (NCBI taxonomy): domain Eukaryota; kingdom Viridiplantae; phylum Streptophyta; class Magnoliopsida; order Poales; family Poaceae; genus Elymus; species Elymus sibiricus. The sequence goes on along the minus strand of CM077668.1, from coordinate 108,898,687 downwards.
CAAGACTAGTGAGCAAATCTATTGTTTTGAATGTGCTTGTTGATGCTCCCAGTTGCCAAAATCCATGTAAACATGCACTTTAGTCTTCTAAACAGATAAAAGTATGTATTTATCTAGCAACTGGGGGCACAAAGAGGTGTGAATAAGTTCAAAGAAACCATGGTGTAATAAAAGCATATAAACAGAATGACTGTTTCATAAGAAGTGTCAAGATTTACTGAGCAGTTCTATATTCAAAGTAGGCAAATGTATTGAGTTCATTACAAATTCAAATATGAACTAGGCAACGGCATCAAGACATATGAAAGCCGTAGACTGGTGTAAATAGAACAAACCTTGTTTCACTATGCACCAATGACTGTCGCTTCATCTGGAGCATTCTGTGAAGCATATGGGATAGCTTCCTCACCGTGAGGACCAGCGAGCTTTGGCAAGTAGGCGTGGAGCTCTAGCCCAAACTTAGTCACGACGTGCGCGTGAACGGCGTCCCCCACATCCGGCTACATGGCGGGAACGTGTGCGTGTCGGGCCTGGCTCCGCGTGCTATGATGCCCACGTACACCCGCAACAGCATCCTCGGCGCCGGCAGCCGAACCAACCACCACCACGAGGCGCCCGGGCAGGGAATTCCGTCGAACAGGTGGCAGGCGCGCAGCAAGTGCTTGCCCGGCCTTCCAAGCGCGGTCCTCACTGCGGAGTTGCCACATTAACATATAACCGCGGATAGTTGCAGTAATGTGCACGGAGCGGATCAACGGAGGAGTCGAGGCGCTGGCGCCTGGCGCGCGACCGCGCGTCTGGTTCAGGAGCGACGGCGGTAGCGGACTAGCAGCCCACAGGCGACTCAGCGACTGGCCAAGGAAGGGGAGGGCCACGCCAGCGCGGTGGAGCAGGAGGGAAGCCTCTCGCTGGACGTGCAAATTTATTATTCTATTTTGGATCGCGGTAGTTTTATCTTATGTACCATGGTAATTTTTTAGTTAGAGAATGGCATTTTTCTAAATTACACCATGGCAATTTCAAGTTATATACCATGGCAAAATTATTTTCTTTAGGTCATGGCAATTTCTTTAGTTGCACATGGCTTTTTTATTCATTAGGCCATGGTACTTTTACTATTTATACCATGGCAATTTTATTTAGGGCAATGGTAGTTTATTTTTGTAGCATGGCTTTTTGTGTGCACCATTCAATATATTTTTTAAGGATGTCATTTTTTTGTACAATCATGACACTTTTATAGTTTTATTTTAAAGATCATGGCATTTTTATTATAAAGAGCATGTCATTCTTTCTATAAAGCATGACATTTTTTATTTTGTAGAGCATGAAATTTTTGTTAGTAAGAACATGACATTTTTTTAGCATATCATGGTGTATGGCATTTTTAGGTACAAACATCACGCCCTTTTTTGTGTGCATAATATATTTTAAATTTTAGATATGGCAAATTTGTGTATAAACATACCCCCATTATCTGGTCGTTTGTATTCTTAAATCATGGAAAATTCATTTTTCCAAGGAATTTTTTGTATGCAATCCATTTTTTGAACATGATGACGTTTTTATTGTGAATATCATGGCAATTTTTTTGAACATGTTGGCATTTTTATTTTTTGAACATTGTTTTTGCATTTACTTGGAAAATGGGTTGTAGCCTGGTGCTAAACCTGATCATTCCATGGGTCGGGTTCGGGCCGAGCTTGGTAAAGCCCGAAGAAAATATCCCAAGCCCGAGCCCGGCCCAAAGCACATGAACAGTGGCATTTTTAATTAAATTAATTATATTTGGGATTATATTAATTTATTATACCTATATTTTGAATAAAAAATGTATATATGGCCATTTCGGTCTTTTTTCGGGCTTTCGAGCCGGGCTTCAGGCGAGAAAGTGGAGCCTGAGCCCGGCCCGGATGTCGGGCTTCGGCTTCGGGCCTCCGGGCTGGGTTGTCATGAACAGATCTACCTGGTGCTGCATTTTTTAGCCTGGCGCTAGTTGATGCGAGTGGGATGACGAGCGAGAGGATCGCGCTGGGGAGGATGTCCTAGCGAATGTTTTTGTTCGCTAGTTCTCCCCCTGACTGACGTTCCCTAGCTATTTGCATCGCTAAACATAGGATCTCTGTTTGGCTCATGAAATCGGGAGTGAAGAAGATGGTGAAGTTAGATGGTGTGCGGCCATGCGCATATTTTTATACAACTTAAATAAGCATGTATTTTATTTTGTAAAATAATTCTTGTATATTACTCAAACATTAGGGATTACTGTCCAAGACATCCTCCGGATCAGATCGTCCCAATACCACCATGGATTCAAACGCACACCGCCGACGCTGACACAACACCAGATCCTCCAAGTAGGGCTGTCCGAGCCCGAGTGCACCATCCGCCTCCAAGCCGAGGAGGTGGCGAAGTGTCTGCGCCATGCTACTTGTGAGCTGCGTTGGGATTTCTCCGAAGAGGAGGGGATGATGCAGTACAGTAGAGATAAGTATTTCCCTCAGTTATGAAACCAAGGTTATCAATCCAGTAGGAGAATCACGCAACAACTCGTTAGCAGCACCTGCACACAAAATAACAAATCCTCGCACCCAACACGAACAAGGGGTTGTCAATCCCTTGGCGATTAATTGCATGATTAAATTGTATGGTGATAGATAGATAGATCGAACAAAAATACAAAATAAAATAAACAAAGTAAAATTGCAGTAAGGCATTTTTGGAATTTTTTAATATAAGATAAAAGTAGACCCGGGGGCCATAGTTTTCACTAGAGGCTTCTCTCTTGAAAATAGCATACGGTGGGTAAACAAATTACTGTTGGGCAATTGATAGAAAAGCAAATAATCATGACAATATCCAAGGCAATGATCATGTATATAGGCATCACGTCCGAGACAAGTAGACCGAAACGATTCTGCATCTACTACTATTACTCCACACATCGACCGCTATCCAGCATACATTTAGAGTATTAAGTTCATAAAAAACGGAGTAACGCCTTAAGCAAGATGACATGATGTAGACAAAGTAAACTCACGCATGAATAAACCCCATCTTTTTACCCTTAATAACAATAATACATACGTGTCATGTCCCTTTTTGTCACTGGGATTGAGCACCGCAAGATCGAACCCATTACAAAGCACCTCTCCCATTGCAAGATAAATCAATCTAGTTGGCCAAACCAAATCAATAGATCGGAGATAAATACTAAGCTATAACATTCATGCATAAAAGAGTTCAGAGAAAACTCAAATAATATTCATGGATAATCTGATCATAAACTCACAATTCATTGGATCCCAAAAACACATCGCAAAAAATGATTACATCGGATAGAACTCCAAGAACATCAAGGAGAACATTGTATTTAAGATCAAAAAGAGAGAAGAAGCCATCTAGCTACTAACTATGGACCCGAAGGTCTGTGGTAAACTACTCACGCATCATCGGAAGGGCAGCAAGGTTGATGGAGAGCCCCTCCATGATCGAATCCCCCTCCGACAGAGTGCCGGAAAAGGCCTCCAGATGGGATCTCTCGAGAACAGGAACTTGCGGCGGCAGAAAAAGTATTTCATGGACTCTCTGTTGGTTTCCCGATTTTAGAGTATTTATAGAGGTGGAATTAGGTCAAACGGAGTAGAGGTGGGCCCACAAGGCACCAAGGCGCGCCACCCCCCTAGGGCGCGCCCTGGTGGCTCGTGGCCACCTCCTCTGTCTTCTGGCCCTCTCCCGAAGCTTCTAGTACTATAATAGCATGGAACAATCAAAAATTATAGATACATTGGAGACGTATCAAGCATCCCCAAGCTTAATTCATGCTCGTCCTCGAGTAGGTAAATGATAAAAACAGAATTTTTGATGTGGAATGCTACCTGTCATATTCATCATATACTCTTTTCTTTTGTAGCATGGACATTTGGACTTGAATGATTCAAAGCAATAGTCTATAATTTGACATGAAGACATAAATACACAAGCATACTAACAAGCAACCATGCCTTTCAAAATATCAACGCTAAAGAAAGCTATCCCTAGCCCATTATGCTCAATCATTGATCCATTCATGAAACACACTCAATATTAGCTACACACAATGCACAAGTATGACAATAGTGCTCTCTAGTTGGTGCTTTGTAAGAGAAGATGGAGACTCAAAATAAAAATAAAAATTGCATAAAAGTAAATAGATAGGCCCTTCGCAGAGGGAATCAGAGATTTGTAGAGGTGCCAGAGCTCAAGGCTTAAATTAGGGAGATAAAATTATTTTGGGAGGCATGCTTTTCCTGTCAACGAAAATGACCGAGAATTCCCAATATCTTCCATGCTAGACACATTATAGTCGGTTCCCAAACAGAAAATAAAGTTTATTTCCTTTCCATCATTCTTTCACAATCCATGGCTAGCCGTATCCACGGGTGCCTTCCATACCAACACTTTTCAAGGAATTTATTATTATCATCATATTAATTTTTTTCATTTCGGGACTGGGCATCTCTATTACCTGCCACTCTCTCGTGCAATGACAAGTGAATAAACACTCATCGTGAGAATAACACACCTAGCATGGAAAATATTGGTCACCCCCTGCCGCTTCATGAGCGGTACGGGCACACAAAACGGAAAATTATTTTGAAAAATTAGAGTTGACACATGCAAATTTACTTGGAACGGCATGGAAATACCGCATATAGGTAGGTATGGTGGACTCATTTGGCACAACTTGGGTTTAAGGAGTTGGATGCACAAGCAGTATTCCCGCTTAGTACAAATGAAGAGTAGCAAATAGATTGAGAAGCGACCAACCAAAAAGCGAAAATGGTCATAAACATGCATTGAACATAACTAACACCGAATAATGCACCATAAGTAGGATATAATTTCGTTGCATAACTATTGACTTTATGTGCATGCATAGGGAATCACAAACCTTAACATCAATATTCTTACTAAATCACAATTACTCACTAACATGACTCACATATTATCATCTTCATATCGCAAAACTATTGCAAGGAATCAAACTTATCATATCCAATGATCTATATGAAAGTTTTTATTATATCCCTCTTGAATATTCATCACTTTAGGACCAAATTCATATCTTGTGCAAATTACCATTACTATTATCAACTCTCAAAAAGATATAAGTGAAGCATGAGAATGCAAATATTTCTTCAAAATTTATCTTATCAACTCTCAAAATAATATAAGTGAAGCGCGAGAGTTCAAATATTTCTTCAAAACATAGCCACCGCCGTGCTCAAAAAGATTTAAGTGAAGCACTAGAGCAACTGCCTAGCTCAAAAGATTTAAGTGAAGCACATATAGTATTCTAACAAATCACGATAAACGTGTGGCTCTCTCAAATAGGTGTGTTCAGCAAAGATGATTGTGACAAACTAAAAAGCAAACAAAGCAAAGACTCATATAATACACGACGCTCCAAGTAAAACACATATCATGTGATGAATAAAAATATAGCTTCAAGTAAAATTATCGATAGTTGGTAGAAGAAAGAGGGGATTCCTTCCGGGGCATCCCCAAGCTTAGACGCTTGAGTCTTCCTTGAATATTACATTGGGGTGCCTTGGGCATCCCCAAGCTTAGGCTATTTGCCACTCCTTATTCCTTCATCCATCGTGATCCCACCCAAAACTTGAAAACTTCAATCACACAAAACTCAACAAAACCTTCGTGAGATCCGTTAGTATAACAAACAAATCACTACTTTAAGTACTGTTGCAAACCTATTCATATTTTATTTTTGCATTATACCTACTGTATTCTAATTTCTTCATGGCTTATACCCCCCGATACAATCCATAGTTTCATCAAAATAAGCAAAACAATGCATCAAAAACAGAATCTGTCAAAAACAGAACAGTCTGTAGAGATCTATTTAAAAGACATACTTATGTAACTCTAAAAATTCTGAAAAATTAGGACAACGTGGGAAATTCATATAAAAATATTGTGTAAAAATTTCAGATTTTTCTGACACTCCAGTACAGAATTAAAATTCCAGCACTGGACGCAAAACTTTCTGTTTTCCAAACAGCATCAATTATACTATCTTTCAAATCATCCCAAAGGCATTACTTGGCACAAACACTAATTAAAACATAAAAACACAATCATAACAGTAGCTATAATCATGTAAACACTCAAGAACAGAAATAAAAAACAAAATTTTATTTTATTCATTGGATTGCCTCCCAACAAGCTCTTTATTTATAGCCATTAAGATAGGCTTGAGATTTCAATGATGCTCACATGAAAGATAGTATTTAAACACGAAGAGAGCATCATGAAACATGTGAAAAACACATTTAAGTCTAACATACTTCCTATGCATAGGCATTTTATAAGCAAACAAATTATCAAGACAAGCAATATCTAGCATATGCAAGTAGAAAGAATGAAGCATTAATAATTTCAACATAACGAGAGGCAATTTAGTAACATGAAGATTTCTACAACCATATTTTCCTCTCTCATAATAATTACATGTAGGATCAAACTCAACAATATTCTCTCTATGATCCACATGCATAAAAAAATTATAATCTTCCAAGATAGTGGGATTAACATCAACTAAAGTCAAGACCTCTCCAAACCCACTTTCATCAAAAATTTCATAAGATTGAACACTCTCCGAATATGTGGGATTCTTTTTTCCTAAAGTTGACACTCTTCCAAACCCACTTTCAATATTATTGCAAACATTATTATCAATATCATATTCATCATGAGGCTTAAATAAATTTTCAAGATCATAAGAAGCATCACCCCAATCATGATCATTACAATGAGTAGTGGACGTAACAAAATCATCATCCCCAAGCTTGAAGTTTTGCATATAATTAAAACAATTGACATTAATAGAATTTGTAATAAAATCATTGCAATCATGCTTTTCATTCAAGGAGCTATCATGAATTACTTTATAAATTTCTTCTTTTAACACTTCATCACAATTTTCAGATTCATGATTTTCAAGCAAAACTTCATAGAGATAATCAAGTGCACTCAACTCACTAGCAATTGGCTCATCATAATTGGATCTTTTGAAAAGATTAGCAAGTGGATGAGGATCCATATCAATAATTTTTTAGCAAGCGAAGATGCAAGCAAATAGAAGGCACATGGCAACACAAGCAAACAAAAATATTTTTGTGTTTTTGTAAAAAAAATTAGAAGTGGGGGAGATGAAAACGAGAGGCAAAGGCAAATAAAATAAATGCAAGAAGATAAAAGTTTATGCGTAGGTACTTGATAGATGTTGATGATGTCTCCCCGGCAACGGCGCCAGAAATTCTTCCTGCTACTTGTGAGCCGCGTTGGGATTTCTCCGAAGAGGAGGGGATGATGCAGTACAGTATAGATAAGTATTTCCCTCAGTTATGAAACCAAGGTTATCAATCCAGTAGGAGAATCACGCAACAACTCGTTAGCTGCACCTGCACACAAAATACCAAATCCTCGCACTCAACGCGAACAAGGGGTTGTCAATCCCTTGGCGGTTAATTGCATGATTAAATTGTATGGTGATAGATAGATAGATCGAACAAAAATACAAAATAAAATAAATAAAGTAAAATTGTAGTAAGGTATTTTTGGAATTTTTTTAATATAAGATAAAAGTAGACCCGGTGGGCCATAGTTTTCACTAGAGGCTTCTTTCTTGAAAATAGCATACGGTGGGTAAACAAATTACTGTTTGACAATTTATATAAAAGTAAATAATCATGACGATATCCAAGGCAATGATCATGTATATAGGCATCACGTCCGAGACAAGTAGACCGAAACGATTCTGCATCTACTACTATTACTCCACACATCGACCGCTATCCAGCATGCATCTAGAGTATTAAGTTCATAAAAAACGGAGTAACGCCTTAAGCAAGATGACATGATGTAGACAAAGTAAACTCACGTATGAATAAACCTCATATTTTTACCCTTAATAGCAACGATACATACGTGTCATGTCCCTTTCTGTCACTGGGATTGAGCACCGCAAGATCGAACCCATTACAAAGCACATCTCCCATTGCAAGATAAATCAATCTAGTTGGCCAAACCAAATCAATAGATCGAAGAGAAATACGAAGCTATAACAATCATGCATAAAAGAGTTCAGAAAAAACTCAAATAATATTCATGGATAATCTGATCATAAACTCACAATTCATTGGATCCCAACAAACACACCGCAAAAAGTGATTACATCGGATAGAACTCCAAGAACATCAAGGAGAATATTGTATTGAAGAACAAAAGGAGAGAAGAAGCCATCTAGCTACTAACTATGGACCCGAAGGTCTGTGGTAAACTACTCACGCATCATCGGAAGGGCAGCAAGGTTGATGGAGAGCCCCTCCGTGATCGAATCCCCCTCCGACAGAGTGCCGGAAAAGGCCTCCAGATGGGATCTCTCAAGAACAGGAACTTGCGGCGGCGGAAAAAGTATTTCGTGGACTCTCTGTTGGTTTCCCGATTTTAGAGTATTTATAGAGGTGGAATTAGGTCAAACGAAGCAGAGGTGGGCCCACGAGGCACCAGGGCGCGCCACCCCCCTGGGGCGCGCCCTGGTGGCTCGTGGCCACCTCCTCTGTCTTCTGGCCCTCTCCCGAAGCCTCTAGTGTCTCTTATGTCCAGAAAAAAATCTCCAAAACGTTTCGTGGCATTTGGACTTCGTTTGGTACTGATATTCTGAAAAACCAAAAACAGGCAAAAAACAGCAAGTGGCACTGGGCACTAAGTTAATATGTTAGTCCCAAAAAATGATATATAATTGCTTATAAATGTATATAAAACATCCAAGATTGATACTGTAATAGCATGGAACAATAAAAAATTATAGATACGTTGGAGACGTATCACGCCACGAGCGTCCCGCGGCTAGGGATGAATCGCGACGCCTGGCGCACCTTCTGCCATTGGCGCGACGATGACGATGACGAAGACAAAGGTGCAGACTACTATGGAGGTGCCGGTAGCTTCGGAGGCCATGCCTACGAGGTCGTCATCCGCTACTTGGCCTAGTTTAGTTCAAGTTTACGCCGAACTTGTTAAATTTTGTCCGTTTACGTGTAATATATCAAACTTTTGTGTATTCGTGTTCGATATCACAATTGGATGATCGACACCTGACTGGATGTCAACGGACATGGTTGAACATGTCTGTGGACATTTGGTGATGTCAATTTAGTGATCCATGTTTTTTAGATTAATTTGGTGATCCATGTTTTTTTTACAATCAATTTGGTGATCCATGTTGAACATGTTGAAGATGCCCTTTGTTGCTCCCGATCCAATCAAAGATATTCTTCATTTGTTTCATAATGTAGTGCGTATAGAATTTTTAAAAAGTACTCCCTCCGTCCCATGATATAAGAGCGTTTTTGACACTAGTGTAGTGACAAAAACGCTCTTATATTATGGGACGGAGGGAGTAAAACTTTGTAAACTTTGATAAAGTTTATAGAGAAAATTATTTATATATACAATTCTAAATATATAAAATATGAAACTACATCTTATGATCAATCTAATGATATATGTTTGACTTCTAGATGTAAATGTTTTTCTATACAAACTTGATCAAAGTTTGTGAGGTTTGACTTTTCAAAAAAATTATATGCACTGTATTATGGAACGAAGGGAGTAAGAAATTAGCACAGTGCTCAATACTAGTCCAGGCCCAGATAGCAACCAAACACCATATAGCCCAGGCAGCCTGGCCAGCCAAATTTCATTCGATTTTCAGGCCCAGATCAGGCACCTATTTTCCCCGCACAGAGCCCAGGTGACCAACCAAACAGGCCTCCCACCGCCGCTCCCGATTACTTCAGCCGCCGGCCGCTCCCGATTACTTCAGCCGCCGGCCGCCGCCAGTGCCGCCATCCTCGGCTCGAGCTTCTCCATCCCCTACCTCTATAGACCGCGATCTCCAACTGAACCACCGGCCGGGACTGCTGCTCCGCTTGCTCTCCCCCGTTGGAGATCCGCCCGGAGCGACTTTCGTCTTTCTGGGTAAACCCTAGTCTCAATTGTTTTTTGTTTTTCTTTCGCCAGTGCTGCGAAAAATCGAGGCTTGTCGAGGGATTCCGCGCCTCTTACGGAGTCTGCTGTTGCCAGTGTCTTTTGGGGGTTCTTCCGTCCGTGGACGGTGGTATCAGTGCGACTGCGTCGGAAATTCGGCGGGCGCATTCACCGCTGGTTGTAATGTTTGGGATCTCGGAGCTTGTAGGATTGCCATTTGGAGCGTAGAGCTGGGCGCCCGATCCCTTTGTCTATTCATTATTTATTTGATCTTGCTGTCCGGAATGTGCTGCCCATTGCTCTGTGGTATTTTTGGTGGTGTAGATTTACTGCTTCTGTGTCCATCTCATACGCCCAATCTTTTGCGCCAAACATTTTCCTAAACTGCAGTGATGTTTAGCCTACAAAAACATCTTACATTTTAAGACGGAGGTAGTATGTTCTTAACTTCTTATCCATGAGCGAGCTATGCCTAAAGGAGTCACATGCAAAGATCTAATTTAGTTTTGTCGCTCTCCATGCTGTTTCAGGTAGTGCCGACGCTACAGAAAGCTCAAACCCGGAAACAGAGAAGATAGTGCCACATCTACATTTACACCCCCACGCTTGAAGCCGGCGGCGGCGGAGGAAGCAGCGGCAGACCATGGCGGCGTCGTTAGCACAGGCACCGGCTGCCGTACGCGAGATGCAGCGCGACCTCGAGTCCCAGGCCAACGCCCTCAGCAAGAACCAGAAAGGCATGTGCGCTTTCCCAGCCCACAAATCCCTCGAGAGGGGAAGACCGGGAGAGGAACCCATCCCTCCCACCTCGCAACCCTAACTCTATCTCTTCTGCTCCCCTCGCAGACATCTCCAAGAACCATGAGGTCCGCAAGCAGTTCACCATCCAAGTCGGCGAGAACGAACTCGTCCTCAAGGCACGAACCCGCTCTTCCTTGGTTCAACTCCGTTCCAATTGGTGATTTGCGTGAGTACCTGGTTTGATCTAGTTTGGCTTTGTGCGTAGGAGCTGGAGCTGCTGAATGAAGGGGCGAACGTGTACAAGCTGATCGGACCAGTGTTGGTCAAGCAGGACGTCGCGGAGGCGAAGGCCAACATCAAGAAGCGCATCGAGTACATCTCGGACGAGCTGTGAGTGGCTATGAGCTGATCTGTATCGGTTTTGAATTGTGTTGATGCTGTGATGAAGGTGTAGAATTACTTTCTTTGCAGAAAGAGAATGGATCGGGCGCTTAAGGACTTGGAGGAGAAACAGAATAGCAAGAAGGAATCGGTATGCTACTGTTTTCTTATCAATTTTGTTTGGGCTGCTTGACCACATAAGGACAACCATTAGAAGATGATATGTGAAACTTATCTAGATTAAATTTTGGTATGTGAAAACCGTTTGGACTTGTTTGGAGTGCAGGATCAACTATAATTGTCTTGGCAAACCATATGTTCTTTCATCTCTGTGACCTTTTTGAACAACATAGTTATGGTGTCCTTGAATTTGTAGAGCTGCGCAATGCTAACATTCGTGGCACTTTCTGAACTTTGTCTGTAGTTTGAAAAAAAGTAAGTTGAGCTAGATACAGTGACACTGATGGAAATTGGAAAATGACAATGACGTTGTCCGAGAAAAATGATAATGAGGTGATGTGATAAAGGGGGTAACTACAGAAAACCTATGGCCCTGAGTGGAGAAGAGATTAAGACAGGATTTAAATAATTCCAGCATCAGTACTACTCCTGTCTTAATTTTAATCCTGTCTTAATTTATGGAATTATTAAGAATTATGAGAGGATTTAGTGCATGAGATTATTTTAATCCTGTCTGGAATTATGTCAGTAATAAATCCTCTCATGCACTAAACTTATGGAGTACTTTTTAAGACTTATGAGAGGATCTAGTGCATGAGAGAGAACCAGATGGTGTGATAAAACGTGGTAGTACTTGTATATATGTACTGTGAGCTCATGCTACCTTGTTTCCTTATCTCATTAGCTGGGATTATTTGGCAGTATCCATCACATGACCAAATCTCTGCAACTTAAGGTGACATCAATTTTGTACTCCTTCAAATGTCAAGCTTGCCTGACTGTTATCCGCATCTTGTCAGTAGCATTCTGGTGGCAGTTCCGGTTTGACTCTTGGTATAGAATGATTTGGTAGCAGGCTAATCCAGTGCGCTATTCCAGGGGATAAATAATCAAATTTGTACATAAAGCAACAAGGTTCTGGTTCTCAGGCTTGAATTCAACTCGGAAACCAAACCCAAGTAGCTTGCTGGCCCATTGATGCTGCGGTATCGTAGACAAACGCTGATCAAGCAAAAATTTCAAACTGTAATGGTCTATATGTACCACAAACGTGCCCCCCCATAGGTTTGGTCGCCAGTGCCGCACAACATGTGCAAGGCTGATGAGCTCCCTCTCATAGGCTGCTAGTTTGGCATCTTGCCAGCGGCCCTGAACCTTGATGCAAAATAGCCCCGAACCCGCTGCCCGATGCATCACATTCCACCACAAAGTCGAGGGCGAAATCAGGGAGGTGCAGCACGGGCGCTGTGGTGAGAGCGGTCTTCGAGGAAGCAAAGGCTGTGGTGGCCTCAGTCGTCCATGCAAATGCTCCGGAGGAGCTTGGTGAGGGGTGCAGCGATGGTGCCAAAGTCACGGTTGAATTTACGATAGTAGCCAGCTAATCCTAAGAAGCCAAGCACTGTCCATACAGACTTGGGTGCTGGCCAATCAGCTACAGCCTGCACCTTTTGTTCTATAGCCACACCCTTGGATGAAATCACGTGTCCGAGATATGCGACAGTGGTCTCGCCGGAAGAGCATTTAGAGCGCTTGGCGAAGAGGTGGTGTTGATGCAGTGTGAGGAGGACCACACAAACATGTCGGAGTTGTTCTGACCAAGAGGTGCTGTGTAGGATGGAACAGCTGCTTCCTATTCATGTGAGCGGTAATGGAGAAAAGTTGTGTGGAGGCGATAGATCCGGAAAATGCAAATCGTGTTTTCCTATTTTCCCCATCCAAATTGCATATACTTGCCTTAACAGAAAAACTAACCAGAACTGACCAAAACTTGTTTTCCTAAAAATCCTCTGAAAACTCGTTTTCCAAAATCCCACATCTAATTAACAGTATCCAAACAAACCACTTAGGTCCTTTTTGATTCACATGAATCCAAAAACGCAGGAATATGAAAATGTAGGAATTAGATGGCATAACATGTTGAAGCATATATGCTTGTTGGTTACTGGAAACACATGAATACGGAATAGGAGTTTTTTTCTTTTGAAAGATTAGGTGTGCGCTTGTCACCAAAACAAATGAAAATCTCTATGACGTTGGATCCAACAGAAATATTCCTTTGGAATTGCATGCAAAGTAGTCCCAGATTTTATGGGTTCTAATCCTATAAATTACTTTGAAATAGGAAAAAAATATATAATAGATTGCTTTGAATAAAAGAGGCCCTTAAGTTCTACCTCGATGATGGTCATCCTCGTCACGACCATTCACTACTGTACGATGAAATTAACTACCCGCAATAACGTATGACTGTATTCAGTTAACTCTGCAATGCTCGGAAGAATTGCCCAATTTCTTTTTGTTAATGTGTTTTTGCTAAGCAGATAATCAAGCTGCAACAGAAGATGCAGGCTGTACAAGCGAAGGCGCAGGTGTAAATGAAGGGCTCCCTGCATTAGGGCCTTTGTCCTCCCAAATGTTGGGTCTGTACAAGGCGAATTTAGTTGCCTTGTGTTTTCTGTCCCCTAAAGAAGTGAAAGAAATCTGTAGTGTTCAGAGATTGAGAGATGTTTAAGAAGTGTGTAGTGAGAGATTTTGCTTGGGAGTGGATACTCGGTAGAAGATGTACCTCTTGCTGGTCTCTTTTACTTTTGTTTTGAGAAGGAATTGGATCAACTTTTTATGTGCCATTTTATTTCTTCTATCTTTGATTATGAAGATGTATCTCTTGCTGGTTTCTAGCGTGATATGCTTGAATTTACTTTCGTTTTGAGAAGGAATTGGATCAACCTTTTCATGTGCCATTTTATTTCTTCTATCTTTGCTTATGTTGATTAATGGGTTCGTTCCTGACAATGATGTTGGGAAGTGTTTTTGTGTGTGTAGGAGACCTTTATATTTGAGTATGTGAATTCTTGCTGGTTATCTTTTATCTTTGAGCTAATTTTGTCTGACATCTTGGAGCGCCGTGTGGGCTGGCCTGTTGCATTTTATAATAACAAATCTGTATGATGTGAAAATATATTCCATGATGAATCCAATGGTATTGATTTGGTGGTGTATATGTTAATATATTTGTCTATAAACTTGTTGAAAGTTTATAAAGTTTGACTTTAGACAAACATAATATGCGGTGTAAAAAACCGGAGGGAGTACCAACTGTAAGATAGAACACCGTCTTGCCTTAAGGGTTTTGGTCATACATTAGCACCATAAACAGAGGCCTATAAATGCTAACTTTAAACTGCAATTGGTATGGGCGTATGGCAGATGGTAGAGATAGAAGCTTGCAAATCCTCGCTCTGTAAACTAATATAAGACCGTTTAGATCACTAAAATATTAGTTAACTAATATAAGACGGTTTAAATCACTAAAATATTAGTTTATAGAGGGAGTAGATTTTAAGAACATGCTTGTGCACATGCAAGGATGCACATATATGTGCTCCAAAAAATGCACATTTTATAGCTGTTGCAGTTTATTACAAATACTCCTTCCGTCTCATAATGTAAGGCATTTTTTGACACTACACTAAAAATGCCTTACATTATGAGACGGAGGGAGTAGTCGATAATGTTTAGTTACAGGTACATGTGGTCAGCCACCGGTGGAGGAACTCGAGGTTGCTCTCAAACTTAGTATCCGGCAATTCCATGTTTATCCAGTTGCCCATCGGGTATCCGGCACCCCACAGTGGCTCGCCCCGCTCGGGCACCAACGATTTGCGCGATTTTCACATACAGACCAACCGCCTCGGCAGGAACTCCGCGATGGTATTCCGAGCAGCCTCATCCTTGGCTACTCTATGACCGACCGTGTGGTCTCGACTTCCAAGTCACCCGTCCGCAATTGAGCTCCCGTGGCGGCCAACTTGTGAAATTTGGTATCAACAGATAACCCAGCTTCAGAGGAGGTGAAAGGTGAGCACACGGATCGACTGGGTTCATTAGGAGGGGGTTTAGCCATGGCCAGGGACAAGGAGGAGGAGGACGAGCCGCAGACGATGGACAGGGGCGGCGGTGACAATCTGATCCTGCGAGGGGAGAAGTTCCACGGGTTCCATAGTGTGAAGCAGGAGGAGAAAAAACTCGGTCGTAATTTTGTCATCCACGTCGACGCCGGAGGTGAGAGAGAGAGAGAGGGGGGGGGGGGGGGGGAGGGGCGGGGCGAAGTTTAATGTGATGTAATCAAAAACTGTAGGCACGTTTTACTAAGACAAGCACAATATGAAATATAACTCAACAACGCAGGTATGAGTTAACAAAATTGAAAGTGTGTGTTGCTGTTTGGGGTGGGGGGGGGGGGGGGGGGGGGTCGCTAGCGGATGCATCATTGATAGAGGTGGCAACCTTGGTTTGGGAAACTTGTTTTAACGGTATTAACAGTAAATAAAGTAGACAATACCGTCTGAATGTGCATGTGGATTCTAAAGTATATGTTAGACCCGATTGATATTGAACCATCAAAATAAGTATGCCTCCGTTGCAACACATGAGCACTTAACTAGTTGAACCAATATTCATTTTCTTTAGCTTGTACCAACATTTTTTTGGGATTTAAAGGGGTATCAAGGTTTTTTGAGTGGTTCACTGTATAAAATTAAAAACAACGGTTTTCTGTGAGTAAAGGTTCAATTTGAACTGCAAAAACGTCTTACAATAGTGTTCAGGGGAGTATTAGAGTTGCCCTTAGGCTGGAAAAAATGGGAAACTAAAGCAGTAGCCGGAAACGCAAGGTAGGAAAAAGAAGTGAAAAGAAAAACTACAGCTCCTAATTAAAATGAGCTAGCGTGACATGATATCAAGTTAGTGTACATCATACAGCTCCTAGCACTAACTGGCGCTAGCTTGTAAACCTAGCACAAGCTACACAAGAGCTCTTACTGAAAAGATAACAAAATCATCATCCCAGAGTGTTCTCATCACTACACGTACTTGCCCCTGTACTTCGGCTTGGAATCTTTATCAAATTTGGGCTTCCCATCATGCTCCGCCGGGCTGAAGACGGCAGAGTGCAGGTTGCCCTCCTCCATCCATTTCTGGTGGTTCTCCCTGAACTCCTGGTGCCGTTCCTCGCCCATCCTCTCGACCTCGTCTGTGTAGGGCCCGACCTTCACCATCGTCAGCAGAACCCGGCTGTACCGCAGGCTTAGGATCTGCTCGCAGGAGGAGACCAGCTTGAAGCAGGGGTGCTCCGGGAATTTTGCTACGTCGGCAACATCATCATCCCGCAAGACCGGGTAGAAGAAGACCAGCCTGCCACCAATCACCAGCATTCTCGCAGCAAGGAGGAGGAGGTCATGAACACATTCTGCGAGACTGTATGGTGCAGTTGATGGAATATGGTTCTCTCTCTTGTCTTCCGGAACTATGTACGGAGGGATGATGCCTTTTAGGAGCTTCCGACCGCCCGACTTTCGCCCACCAGCTCGGACACCATATGGGGGGTCGCAGATGATTGCATCAAATATCTGATGACAAAAGCAGCAGTAGTTTATCATTTCTTGTGACCAAGATAATAGAATAATACTGTATCCGAGAAGTAGTGTGCAGCTTACACAGAAGATAAACTCTTGATAATAGCATCGAAGGAAAGATGCAATGTTCAGTTGTAGACCACAATGCAATGTTTTTTTTTTGCGTGGCCCACAATGCAATGTTAACATAGTACAGTTGTTCTATCACACAATAGTCTAAAGGTTGATATATCATGTGTATTTTATACATTATGCTCCAAGTACTGCTTCCAAGGAGTATTAAGCAAATAATAACCATCAATTATTTTCCATGGGACTGAAAAACAAACATTTCATAGTGAATTTGTTTCAAAGATGGCTATACCAACCACATGAAGTCATATAAGCATTCAACTATGTGACTTAGTATCATGTCATGTGCGTCCATGCAAGGCTTCAAGCACAACTACAACATTGGGTGGCATTAACTTGTACAAAACGGAAGTAGTTGCTCATACTTTTCTTCATTTCCAATCAGACACTAATGAACAATTCCAAAGCTGCGACAGTGATGCACTGAAACATTGCATAAACAACAGAAAATGCAGGATAGTACCTCCTTCAATCCTGGACGCCAAGGTGGCAGGTTGTTATCTGCTCGTAGCACACACAAAGGCTCTGGCAACTTGTACTGGACAAGATAATATGGTCAACACATTACATGAAACATTAGGTATCCACCAACTCACGGACTAAATCAGATGCCATTACTTCAAGATACTAATAATGATGATTCAGACGAGTCTCATATGCAAGAAGCTTCTCTGAACTAAAATTAGGTCAAGGCCTACTAATTACCTGCTCAAAGTTGCTCCAAATATTGCAATGAGGGCCACGACCATCCCGCACAACTCTTATGTCAATATCTGCACCCTGAAAGAACTTTATAAGCGAGACATTGCCTAACAAAAGGAGAGCGGTGTATTTATTTCTGCAATAAGAACAAACCATAGTCATGGCTCCAAAATGTGAAGCAGCCACTAAAATGCTCCCGGTGCCAACAAAAGGGTCATACACAAGTTTCCCAGGCTGTGCGAGCCCTTGGTTGGCCATGAGAAACGCCATTTCACAATCCATTGCAGTCGGACCAATGTACTTCCTGCTCTTCAACTCATATGTTGGCACTACATGCCTATCTGCTGCTCCAACCAGCCGGCCAAAGAATGCCGTCTTCTGAGAAACTGGTGGAAGGCCATTTTGTGACCCATAATCATCAGTCTCCAAGACAAAGAACTTGTGATCGGGCTTCTTCAAATTAACACGACCCTAAACAAGAGGAACAGCACCGATTATAAAGGAAATAACAATTGGCATTCACAAATGCCTTGAAATTAATAGCACAAGGTAGAAAAATTGTTGCAGTAACCTTGAACGGAATGTAAGTGAACCGCTTTATAATCGCATTCTGTTCTTCGAAGCTGACCGCCTTGCCAAAGCTGTCGACGACAATCTTGAACGAACTTTCCGGCGTCAGGTACGGCAGCTTCCTTTCGTCGGGGTACACCCGTATCGCCTTCTCCAGTTCGTCGTAGGTGGCACCTTGCCCCCACAGTTCATAGATCCCCTTCACGAGCAGGCCTGGCACATGCAGTGTCCGGGATAAACGCGAGAAGCTAGGCAGTGACGCATATCATGCAGGTTGCAGGCATGGTACCAGAAATCAATAAACGATGACGAGGGCAGCTCGCTTACTGCGGTTGGCGATCTGCGCGGCAACACGCTCGTCACCGGGGAGGCGAACGAGGTGGAAGGGGGAGTCTTCGTGGTGATTCTCGGGCATACGCCACTCTACAGCGGCCCCGGCGCCGGGGCCGCCGAAGAGCTCGGCGAGCGACTGCACTTCCGGCCGCCGGTAGTCGAGGAGCCTGTGGTAGAAGACGCAAAGGTACCACATCTCTTCCCCTCTGTTTTCTGCGTGGCTCCGGCAGGTCGACGACGGCGGAGGGCGTGGCGTCTCCGGCGGCGGCGGGCGGAGGGAACCGAAGCTGCGTGCGAGAAGGAAAGATGAAGAGAAAACCTACGTAAACCACAGCGCACAGTGGGCTTATCGACTCTACGGCCCAGACTGTAAATGAACTGCGCCCACACTGCCAACAGCCCAGAAAATTAAGACAGCGCCAGCTGTGAATCCGCACTCATTTACGTTTCCCTTTTTCCCAGTTCCAACAGCTCCGGTAAACAGATTAAAAACAAAAACAAAAAACTCCGGTAAACCTCAAATAATTATCGTTTATAGAAAGTTGACGCAAAAAAAAGCTATCCAACAACTCCAGTAAACTCACAAAAAATTTACGGGATCCCGTAAAAACACCCCCCACATTTTGGCAACTATACGGGAAGATAGACCTTCTCGTATAATTTGGCGGGTAAAAAATTGGCCGAAAGTTCATGACACGGATCCTAGGCCGCCACACCGGCACCACGCATACCGCCGCCCGCCTCACCGCGCCGGCCGCCACCACAACCCCCCTGTCGGGTTGCTCATCGCTCTGGTTGCTCCGACCGCTGTCGCCACACCTCCCAGCGCCGTGTCACTGACTTGCGGGCCCCAGAGACATTTAGTGAGAAATAGAAAAAACAAGATTTTAGGGGAAGTTATACAGGAACTGAGAAAAGTAGATGTCTGATATCTTTCCGTAAATTATATAATCATCCTATGAAATCATTTTTACGGGAAGGTTTTACTGAAGCTGCTGGAGTTGCTCTTAGCCTAATTTTTGTTGTTGTTTCTCTTCTATGTCGCTAGCAGGTTCCACATTTCAACCATTTTTTTGCAAGTTTTCTAGTTTTCTTCGAGTGGTTTTCTCTTTCTTTTGGGTTTTGTTTTGTTTTGATTTTTAGTATTTTTTATTTCTTTTGCTTTCCTATGGTTTTTTATTATACTTTCCTTTTTTCATTTGTTGCTTTTTTCCTTTCCTTTTTTCTGTTCAGTTTTCCTTTTTAAATTTTTTTAAACTAATTTTACTATTTTTAAAATTGTTCTTATAATTTAATATTTCTTTATTTTTTCTTTTAATGTTTGAACGTTTTTCCATAACTAGTAAAAGAGCCCGTGCGTTGCAACGGGAGAGAAAACATAACACACGCTCTTAACCCAACAACCATCACTCAAGACCACAACAGGTCCATCTCCTTTATTTTAGCGAGGCATCATATTTGTGTTGCCGCTTATCCTCCTTCTCACCCTCGCCGCCGGTACGAAAGAAAAAACGGATCGTGCGCTATAAATTATAAGTTTGCTTTCAAAACAATATTTAAAAAATATTTAACAGGTAAAACTAACATCATATTCAGATTTCACACATTTTTCTAATCAAATTTCATACATAACATGTTAAAATCGGAGTTACG
The DNA here is from genome assembly GCA_039707655.1 of Elymus sibiricus. Classification (NCBI taxonomy): domain Eukaryota; kingdom Viridiplantae; phylum Streptophyta; class Magnoliopsida; order Poales; family Poaceae; genus Elymus; species Elymus sibiricus. The sequence goes on along the minus strand of CM077668.1, from coordinate 108,878,525 downwards.
GTTTAAAAGATACGGATAATTTAGAAAATCATCTGTTTGACTTAAATATCTTTCAAAATAATATTTAAAAATACTTAACAGGTAAAAATAATCTCATATTCATATTCTACATATTTTTCTAATCAAATTTCATATATAACATGTTCAAATCGGAGTTACGGTTTAAAAGATATGGATGATTTAGAAAAAATTTTGTTTGACTTAAATATGATCCGCGGATGAATTACGTAAAAGATCAGGGGGGTTTTCAAAAAATGTAAAAAAACGGTTCGGGTGTGACTTAAATCCAGACCGCGGGTTGATTTCAAGAAAACACAGGGACTTTTGTGTAAAATATGAAAAAACGATTCGTTTTTACTTAAAACAGGGACTACAGGTTGATTTCTGATAAACCGAGGGACTTTTTCACAAAATCGCTAGCGACGACGGACGACCAGAAACCCAATTTTCTTTATTATTATTAGGTAAAGATATAGGAACATATATATACACGTGGGAAAAATATATTTAATATTTTTCTTTTAAAATAATACATAAAATTTTAACATATAAATATTTAAAGAAAACACGTGACAAATATTTTCAAATACGTGAATACTATATTGGTTACGTGATGAACAGTTTTCAAATATGTAATGGTTTTTAAAATATGCAATTAACATTTTATAAATATGTGAACAGTGTTCAAGTATGTGATGAACATTATTTAATTACACGATGGACTTTTGGATATGATGAACAAATTCCAAGCACACGATGAACATTTTTAAAATATACGATAAGCATTTTTAAACACAAAATGAATATTATTTTTTAATAAATGGTGAAAATTTCAAATAAGTGATGAATAATTTCTAAATACAGGATGAATATATTTCCAAATATGTGATGAACATCTTTCACATATGCAATGAACATTTTCTAAATATAAGATAATATTTTTCAAAGTACATGTACATTTTGTTATTCGCCACAATATAATTATTTTCATTTTCAAATAATTTTCATTTTTGTATGAAAATGCGTTAGATAAAAAATATTTTGCCAGAACATTCATACTTCGTAGGTCACGTGGGGGCAGGGGTAGTGGCCACTCCCGTACAAAAAAAAAAACAGAGCCGGAAGCACACTTTTTCTTCTCTTTCCGAAAGGCACAACCGTGCCTCTCGCGAAAGCAAATCTGCGCCTCCACAAGAAGCAAATATGTGCCTCCCGTGGAAGCAAAAAAAAAACACATTTTTTCCTTTTCTGAGAGGGCAAAGTTGGGCCTCTCACGGAAGCAAATTTGTGCCTACCCTGAAAGCAAAAAAAAAATGTTTTTTTTTCCTTTTGCGAGAGGCACAGTCGTACCTCTCGCGGAAGCAAATTTTTTGCTTCCCGTGGAAGCAAGAAAAACACATTTTTTTTCTTTTTCGAGAGCGTGGAAGTAAATCTGCGCCTCCACGAGAATCAAATATGTGCCTCCCGCGGAAGCAAAAACTTCAAAACATAGGGAACACCAGGTGAAAACCAAAATACTAAAAAAAAACATCTAAACCCGAAAATGGTATAGAAAAATAAAAAAATATCCTAAGGGAAAACCAGCATGCGACACGTGGCGCTGCCTGAGAGCACGTCAAGGGGTACCCCTTGATTAGGGTCTCTCATGATACTAAATCCCTGTTCCGCGCGTTGGCACGTGGCGCTGCCTCAGAGCACGTCAAGGGGTACCCCTTGATTAGGGTCTCTCATGATACTAAATCCCTGTTCCGCGCGTTGGTCGCATGGGGGTGGGGGTAGCGACCACTCCTGTACCAACCGGCCGCTTGTGGGAAGGCCCAGAACTGTGGCCCAAGTTTTTCTTTTTCATTCTAGGTCTCGTTTCTTTTCCGATTTTCTATGTTTTTTCGTCATTCTATTTTTTTTCCTTTTCTTTTTCACAAGGTTTTCTCATTTCACCTGGTTTTATTTTTCTTTGTTTTTAAACTCAATTATTGTAAAAAAAATATTAACATTTTGTAGAAAATTGGTGAACATTTTGAAAATTAGTTACTATTTCCTCCATATTTGGTGAACATTTTATTTAGTTTGCACCATTTTGAAATTAACTAATTATTTTTAGATTCTTGAACATTTTAAAAATCACGAATTGTTTAAAATTATGATACGTTTATTTTGACATTTGAATATTTTTCCAATTGATGTACATTTTAAATTGTTTGAGAAATTTTAAGTTGAACATTTTGTTAACTCTGTGATCATTTTTAAAATTCTTTTTTTTTTGAAAATCATGATCATTTTTTAAATTCGGGGAACATCTTGAAATTTTTGGATGGACATATTTCGAATGTATGATTTGATTTTTGCATATATTTTCTAAGTGCATGTAATTTTTGTTATTTCCACAATAAAATATATTTTTCTATGAAGAATTGATTAACTTTTCCGATTTGTAAAGGTCTTATGCGAGCTCATGATGCCATGCACAACTCTTATATAGGCCTCAAGGATGTGTGGTCCTAGGCTTTTTCGCTTCATGCTTTTCTTGTGCATTTTTTTTTGGTACGACTCTTGTTTACGTTTTCTATTTTCATTTCCCGGGTTTTTACTTTTGTACACAGACGCTCATACACACGCACTTATACTCACCCCTATGAATGTATATATGCACACCCTACCTTTATGAGCACCTCCGAAAGACCAAGCCGACACATCATCTTGAGGTTGACGAAGTCAACACACGTGCCTTCGTAGTTGACGGTGTAGGAGATATGCCCTAGAGGCAATAATAAATGATTATTATTTATCTCCGTGTTCATAATTATGTTTATGTTCCATGCTATAACTGCTATGGTTCTCGAGTCTACAATAACCACGAGGCTCGGAGGAAGACTCATATGCACGTGTGGAATAATAAACGGTAAAAAGTATTCCTAGTCTGGCCTCTAAGACTAGCTCAAGTGTTGCATGATGGTTCTGTTTTCCTGATCATGGGCATGACTATGCCGGCAACTTTGAGGGCACAATGTTGGTAGAACACTTGTGTTGAATCGACCCGATTGATGTTATGCTATGAGATTCATTCGTCACAAGTTAATGGTTAATAACACAGAGAAGTTAATGTTTGCATAATTCCTTAGACCATGAGAGTGTCGAGTTTCTTCATGCTTGCTTCATGAACTTTGGGGTTTGTTAAACGTCATCCGTAAATGGGTGGCTATTACGGCGGCTTACGGGTTCATGGAAAAGTATGTCAAGTAACTTGATAGCTCAAGATTGGGATTTGCTCCTCCGACGATGGAGAGATATCTCTGGGCCCTCTCGGTGTTACGGTATCCATCATCGTCTGGCCAGACACATTGTGATTTGATCACGAGGATGCCGGAACACAGAAACGAGAAAAGAGAACAAAACCGGTAACGAGGTAACTTGCATAGTGGACAAGTTGTTGATCCACGGGGATGCAGAAAATCTCACCTCAGGTATTTGTAACATATCGCGAAGCAACAGGAATAGCACACGGCAACTGGAGGTTCACTCGAATATTCATTCGTGTGGGTATAGGGGTCAATATGGGTGTCCACGGCTCCGATGTTGATCATTGATCGGAAAGAGTTCCGGTCATGTCTATACTTCACCGAACCTATAGGGTCACACGCTTAAGGGTCATCTATCTGCTGAATACTAGACAGGGGTCTGAGAGAAAAACACCGAAAAAGTTTCGGATGAAACGGAAAAGTTCCGGAGAGGAAACCGGAATAGTTCCGGTAAAACTGAAAAGTTGTTTCAGGGTATTCCATTAAGTCAAATTGGTTCTGGCACACGCCTGGAAATTCTTGGAGGATGCCAGAAGTGTTCTGGAAACTTCTGGGAATTTTCCGGGATAAAAACCGGAAATGTTCCGGAGCTGCCGGAACCGATTTGGTTGCTTTTTCGCTGAAGAAACATTGTCCCGGAATTGTTTTGGAATGTGTTCAAAATTATTTTAGTGGGTACTGGAATTTTTATAGGCACACAGAAATAATTTGGGATTTAACGGACGCAGAAAAATGTCTTCGTGAATAGTGAAAGTGTTTTTTGGATATTTTTTGGAAAAGCACCTTTTGGGATATTTCCCAAAAGGCTTCTAGAAGGCTTGGGGGCTAAGAAACCTCCTTGGAGGGGCCCCCAAGAGGGGTGTGGCCGGCCACATGTGAGGGTCCTCCATGGGGCCCCACTTGCTCCATTAATCCCCTTTATGCCCTTGTGGATGAGTCCATACATGGGCATTTTTGGGATTTTGGAAGTGCCCATCCTACCCCTTGCTTTTCCTATAAATAGAGGTGGAGGGGCTGCCTCCACACTCTCTCCTTCTCACATACAAGTGCCATGACATTTCTGGCTTCTCTCTCCCTCCCAGCGAAATAGTTTCGTAGAGCCGAAAGGCTATCTGGGTTCCGGTGGGAACTAGTTCTGGACGGCGAAGCCCTGCCGGATAGATGACACCGTATGTGTGCAACTCTATAGAGAGATCGTAGTTTCGGTCTTAGTTCGAGAGTGCCTCCCGAAGGGCTATCCAAGTGACCGTCTTAGTTTCGAGGGTCCTCCCGAAGGGCTGTCCGAGTGACCATCCGAGTTTCGAAGGTCCTCCCGAAGGGCTGTCCGCGACACCGTCCGAGGGACTGTCTGACTGCCTCCCGGAGGGCTGTCCGAGGGGCAGATGTGGGAGTACATCCTCGCGGTTGGGAGGTTGTAAATCCTAGCTGCGGGGATCTGCACCGCCGATCGTCATCGACTCTTCTTCCGTTGCGCTACGAGTCGGTAACGAAAAAGATCAAACCTTGTATGCAGTCTCCATAGTGGTCCTGGGCTGGTGCGTAGGTCGGAATTTTTTTGTTTTCTGCTGCGTTACCCTACAGTGGCATCATGAGCCGTGCTATGCATAGATGCAGGTTGCGATCTGGTTGCGATCTAGAATACATAGAGATGTATGGGTATTGCACAATATAATTTGTAGTAGATGAGTTCTACTGCTGATAATTATTTGTGCGGGTAGCAGATGAAATCTGTTACCCGATGTTCTTGTTGCTTCCCTGGAATTTGCATATTTCTGATCTTGATAACAGCATGGTGGAGTTTCAAAGTTCTGGCAATCCGCGATCCTGATTGATCAACGAAGTGCTAACAGTTCTTTGAATTCCACCATAGTTAAAAAGAAAGATGAAATTTCGCAGACGAAAGGGCAATGCAGATATGATCTGCACGGAGGTCATGCGTATGACGAAGTTTAGTATGAGGCTCGAGATTTAATTATCTCGTGTTTCATACACCCCGCGATGTTAATCTAGCGACTTGAATAATCATACTTGATGATAATACGTAGGTAGCTTCGGTTTGTTTCGAAACCTTAAAAGCCACGTAAAATAAAATTTTGCATAAACCGATTAGAGGCGTCTAACTTGGTTTTGCAGGATGGTTTTCATGTGCATATGATGTGGTATAGTAGTGCTCATATTAATTTGATTATGTATGAGATGACTATATGATGTAAATTAACATGACCTGCGTGTCATGATTCGGCATGATGGCTAGAGCCATATGATTGTCACTTTAATGACCTGCGTGTCAACCTTAAGTAATGCACTTATTTTATTAGCTATAGAGATAGCAATATTATCTGGTGCATCGACAAGGTGGTGGCAAACTTCGCGAAGGTGAACACCGACGCGAATGCCGAAGACGAAGAAATACAAGACTTCTCCGTCAGAAAGGGCTATACCATATCATGCTATTATGAATTGCCTGAGATGTTTATCCCTTATCATGCACCCTTCTTGATTGCGCGGTAGTCGCTTTTTATTAGGGTGATCTCTCACAAAAATATCAAGTAGTTAGTGTTCTCCCAAGTGTAGCACCGTCACGGCACCTAACTTTTCGGGGTATCACATGGATACATGGGTACGAACGATTAAAGAAGTGTGAGGCGGGTGAGTTGAGACCTCGCAGTGAGATCACTTGGTTGTCTTGATGTTCAGGCATGAAAGTCATGAGCTCGGAACACACGCATCGAAAGATGAACAAGAGTCACATAGAGATGTGATTGGCAAGTTGGCCTACCGATTACAATTCTCGTCACTTGAGATGGATACATCCTTGGCGTTGAATTGTAATATGGATCTTGCATCACTCACAATCAATTATGAGAGATATTGATTTGAGTGGGAGCGCACTTTAGAATTAAACTCTTTTAATTCTTAGTGCAACTAATTATGAACTTTGTCTAAGTGAAATTTGCATAATAGTTGTAGAAGAATGGCTCGCGTTTCCACCTTCCCTATTAAAATTGAATAAGCTGTTAAATATCTGGTTAAAACTTTACGGTTGGTAACGTAATGTGAGGATTGTCCTCAAGAGTGCCGAGAAGGACTTTGTCCTATCGCATGCTTTTAGTATTCTCCCGCTAATGCTATGGATAATGTGACTCTCGTCCTTTGATCCAAAAGCTAGAATTCCGTTACGGTCAAGTGCAATATGTTTGCTTCCATGAAACCCGGACTTCATAAGTTTAGGATAGCTATGTGATATTCATGGAACTGAAAATCTTTTTCCAGACACAAACAAAGGCTAAAATATATGGGATATCCAAAGCAATGTTTGTTTTGCAAACTATTAGTAAAAGGTGTTTACGATGCATTTGACTAATAACAGAGGGATCCAGTAGAACGCCTGTCATATGATGAAGGTGAATAAAACAACAACTTAAAGGAAATATCCAAAGGGTGTTAGTCTGACTTACATGCCTAGGAAGTCCGGGGCTAACGCCACTCTTAAGTTGGATGCTTCTTCTGAGAGTAGAAGAAATACTGAAAGTTAAACTGTTCGAAGTATAAAGGCAAAAAGAGAGAAGACTGGAATATCCAGCTCATGTATGAAAGTCATACAAGTTATTGATGTATAGGAGGCTGGTCAAAGAAATAGTTCTTGGGAATTATGATTAAACATGTTAATCACTGATTCTTGGGTATTGTGAGTTTATCACAGAGATCCCCGCTCGATTGCACTCTGTTGCGACTCGATGCAAGAACTACTATGGCCTGAAAGACTAGCCAGGAATGAGGTTCAGATACGCGCTGGGAACATAGTAAAAGTTACTATACATTCCATCGGTGTATTACCCATGTATTTATTTTCATAATTCATTTAGAGTTTTACACACTCTAGCCCATTGCATAAGGTATCTTGCAAGAAGGTTGTTCATAAGAGAACTTTTGATGCTCGGTGTTATGAATAACATAAAAGCCATACTTTCATTGTGAATGAGATGTATGTCATGAATATTGATAATAATACATTACCTCTGTATTTACTTTCATAAATCATTTTAGAGTTTTATACACTCTAGCCCATTTGCATAATGTTTGTTGCAAGAGTGTTGTTCATGAAAGAACAATTGTTGTTCGGAATCATGAATAAAGGCCATACTTCCATTGTGGATGGGATGTATGTTATGAATATTGATGGTAATATAATACATCCATAACATTGACGCTAAATGTCGCAAGACTAAGAAAATACCACACATGTGTGGCATTGCATTTAGTCACATTGGAGAAACCAGCATGGAGAAATTCCATGATGATGGATTTTGAAGTCGTTTGATTACGAATCATATGACACTTGCAACTTTCCTCCGAAAAGTGAAGTGACTGAAATACCGTTCACAGGCCATAAGGAACGAGCAACGAACTTATTGGTGATCATACATTTTGATGTATGTAGTCCGATAAAGGTTATTGCTAGCAGCGGATTTGTCTATCTTCAAAATGACTTAAGTAGATATATGGATATTTACTTGATGAGATGTAAGTCTGGATCTTTTGAAATCATTCATAAGGTTTTCAATATGAAGTAGAAATTATTGTAACAAGAAAATTATGTTTCTGCAATTTGATTGCGGAAAGGAATATTGTAGGGTAACGCAGCAGAAAACAATTTTTTTCCGACCTACGCACCAGCCCAGGACCACTATGGAGACTGCATACAAGGTTTGATCATTTTCGTTACCGACTCGTAGCGCAGCGGAAGTAGAGTCGATGACGATCGGCGGTGCAGATCCCCGCAGCTAGGATTTACAACCTCCCAACCGCGAGGATGTACTCCCTCGTCAGCTCACCGGACGGATCTTCGGGCAGCCCTTCGGGAGGCCTCAGGACAGTCCCTCGGATAGTCCCACCGGACGGATCCTCGGACAGCCCTTCGGGAGGCCTCTGGACAGTCCCTCGGATAGTCCCACCGGACGGATCCTCGGACAGCCCTTCGGGAGGCCTCACGAACAGCCCTTCGGGCGGGTCACTCGGACAGCCCTTCGGGAGGACCCCCGAAACACGGACAGTAACTCGGACAGCCCTTCGGGAGGCACTCTCGAACTAAGACCGAAACTACGATCTCTCTACAGAGTTGCACACATACGGTGTCATCTATCCGGCAAGGCTTCGCCGTCCAGAACTGGTTCCCACCGGAAACTAGACAGCCTTTCGGCTCTACGAAACTATTTCGCTGGGAGGGAGGGAGAAGCCAGAAATGTCATGGCACTTGTATGTGAGAATGGATGAGATTTGGGCTGCCCCCTCCACCTCTATTTATAGGAGAAGGAGGGGTGGAGGGGCTGAAATTTCAGCCACATCCATCCATGTCATCTCCAAGATATTTTGGAGCAAAAGCCCAAAAAGGTGGCTTTCCAAAAAGTAATCCAAAAAGCACTTTCACTATTCACGACGACATATTCCAGCGTCCGTTCGAACTGAAAATATTCATGTGGGCTTAGAACATTTCCAGTACCCACTAAAATAATTTTCAACGCGATCCGAAACAATTCCGGTTTAGTGATTTTCATCTGCGAAAGGCATCTGAAGTGGTTCCGGCAGCTCCGGAACATTTCCGGTTTTCATCCCGGAAAATTCCAGAAAGTTTCCAGAACGATTCTGGCACCCTCCAAGAATTATCAGGCATGTGCCGAAACCATTTTGACTTTATGGTGTACTCCGAAACAACTTTTCGGTTTAGTGATTTTCATCTGTGAAAAGCAACTAAAGCGGTTCCGGCAGTCCGGAACATTTCCGGTTTTTGTCTCTGAAAAATCTCAGAAGTTACCGGAACAATTCTGGTACCTTCCAATAATTTCCAGGCATGTGCCGAAACCAATTTGACTTTATGGAATACCCTGAAACAACTTTTCAGTTTCACCGGAACTATTCCGATATCCTCTCCGGAACGTTTCCGTTTCGTCCGAAACTTTTTCGGTGATTTTCTCTCAGACTCCCCGTCTAGTATTCAGCAGATAGATGACCCTTAAGCGTGTGACCCTATAGGTTCGGTGAAGTATAGACATGACCCGGAACCCCTTCCGATCAATGATCAACATCGGAGCCGTGGACACCCATATTGACCCCTATACCCACACGAATGAATATTCGAGTGAACCTCCAGTTGCCGTGTGCTATTCCTGTTGCTTCGCGATATGTTACAAATACCCGAGGTGAGACATGTTTGCATCCCCGTGGATCAACAACTTGTCCACTATGCCAGTTACCTCGTTACCGGTATTGTTCTCTTTTCTCGTTCCCGTGTTCCGGCATCCCCGTGATCAAATCACAAAGTGTCTGGCCAGACGATGATGGATACCGTAACACCGAGAGGGCCCAGAGATATCTCTCCATCGTCGGAGGAGCAAATCCCAGTCTTGAGCTATCGAGTTACTTGACATACTTTTCCATGAACCCGTAAGCCGCCGTAATAGCCACCCATTTACAGATGACGTTTAACAAACCCCAAAGTTCATGAAGCAAGCATGAAGAAACTCGATACTCTCATGGTCTAAGGAATTATGCAAACGTTAACCATCTCTGTATTATTAACCATTAACTAGTGACGATTGTATCTCATAGCATAACATCAATTCGGGTCGATTCAACACAAGTGTTCTACCAACATTGCGCCCTCAAAATTGCCGGCATAGCCATGCCCATGATCAGGAAAACAGGATCATCATGCAATACTTGAGCTAGTCTTAGAGGCCAGACTAGGAATACATTTTACCGTTTATTATTCCACACGTGCATATGAGTCTTCCTCCGAGCCTCGTGGTTATTGTAGACTCGAGAACCATAGCAGTTATAGCATGGAACATAAACATAATTATGAATAGGGAGATAATCAATAACATTTATTATTGCCTCTAGGGCATATCTCCTACAAATATTTGAGTTACAAGTTTAGCGAATGTCTGATGAGTTGTGAAAAGAGTTTCATAACTTACACCTCCCGGAACTCCACTGTAAGTGGTACGTCCGTGAAGATGTAATCAAACCATTTATGACATGGTAAGATCAAAGATGACATAAATCAATTTGCCATTATCACTTTTAAAGTAATGCTTTAGAGACTGCGGCTTTTACACTGAAAAGAGCACCATCAGGTCTGTTGAAATGACGCCATGGTACGCCCAACCATGCTTGGTCTTTTCTTAAACATTTGGAATATGGGGATTGTGTAAAATATTTACAAACCTATTCCAAATCAGACAAATACTATTTTGTAGGTTATCCCAAGTAATTGGTTATTCCTCCACCACTATACCGAGGCAAAAAGTTTGCCACCGAGAACGGTATGCTTTTAAAGAGAATAGTTCTTGCAAAAAAGGCGAGTGGGAGAACAGTGCAACTCGACGAGATAACAGTATCTTCGTCATCAGATCAAAGGAAAGGAACCTTAGAAGTGATTCCAGAGTTTCCTACTGCGACTGATACGGAAGCCTCTACATGAGATGTATGGACTTCGATCGAACTTGCAGCTGAACCACGTAGGCAAAACTCGTGCAACCCTCTCAGGTGCGCAAGCGAGATATTGTTGTTAGACAACAGTATACCTACGATACACAAGGAAGCGTTGATGGGCCCTGACTCCGGAATTGGCTAAATGCCAATACAATCCGAGATAGTTTCCATATAAGTGATTCAAGATTAAAATCTTGATACAACTTTCGGAAGACTTAGAGTCTAACGAATATTTATGGAACTAAAACTGATACGGATAAAAATGTTTTATCCATTAAGCTCGACTTGTTGAAACAACAAGTTCAAGGAGTTGACTACGATGAGGTTGTTTCACCGTAGCGATGCTAAAAGTCGGTTCGGGTTGAACTAGCAATTAATACATATTCCAATCATGGGATATGAAACATGGATGCCAAAAGGATTTCCATGAGATGGAAATGCAACCAAAGACTTGTATGTAATACAGTCCAAAGTATTTTGTCAATCCAAAGGATGCTAGTAAGTATGCAAACTTCAGAGTTCCAGCAATGGACAGAAGAGAGCAAAATGGAGTTGGAATCTTCATGTTTTGATGAAATGGTCAAAGGGGTTTGACTTCATCAATGGGTAACGAAGATGCTTGTGATTCAAGAAAGTAACTGGGAGCATAATAATATTTCTAAAAACCTTGTGTGCTTGACACATTGTTAAATGGAAATAAATTTCTTGACACGAATTAGGACTTCATTTGAAAATAGTTTTTTGATGAAGTGCTTGGGCTAAACAGCCTTGATATTAGGCATGATGATCTATGAAGATAGATTTACCTAATGGGGCTAAGCAAAAATACATATTGACAAGATGCTAAAACAATTTAGCATTAAAAACGCCAAGGAGTGATTCTTGCCGAAGTCACATGGAAAGAGTTTTGCAAGACTCGGTGTCCCAAAACACTGATGAGCAAATTACATTATGGAAATTCCACACACTCTTGTGTTTGGATTAATCATGTATTCCATGGTATGTAAAACAAACAGATATGTCCGATACTCCCAAAGCTGTTGCGAGTATAGATACCAAAGTGATCAAAAGTACTGATCATGGGACAACAGTGAAAAAGGGTCATTGAGTACTATAGTAGCACCGATGACAAGTTTTCTCGCAAACGGAGATCAAGAAGAGTTCGTTGTAAAAGGTTACATCGATACAGTCTTCATCATTTCTTCATGCGATTTTCGATTAAGATTGAGGGTTTTGTGTAACACACAATATGGAGGCACGGTAGTTGGAAATTGTTCCAAACAAGTTACTGTGGCGAATTCTATAACAAAGGCTAAGTATGTTGCCGCTTTCAAAGCGACATAGAAGATGTTGAATCATATAGTTCATTCATGAACTTAGTATGGTTCCAAGATGGCTTTGGTCAATGGGACACTATTACAGATAGTTGCTCCATAGCTCAGTCTGAGGAATCAGGTTTCGACCAATGATTCACATATATACAAAGCCAAGTCCACACAAAATATAAATTTGTGAAAGCGTGAAAACGCGAGAACATGCAAAGATACACACGGAACTGAAGTTGTCAGATCCGTTGGACATAAGGCTATACCACATGCGAAGCATTTTTTACACCGGTATGCCACAGGTGTAATGTGCATTAGCATTGACTAGATTATTGACTCTAGTGCAAGTGGGAGTTTGTAGGAGATATGCCCTAGAGGCAATAATAAATGATTATTATTTATCTCCATGTTCATAATTATGTTTATGTTTCATGCTATAACTGCTATGGTTCTCGAGTCTACAATAACCACGAGGCTCGGAGGAAGACTCATATGCACGTGTGGAATAATAAACGGTAAAAAGTATTCCTAGTCTGGCCTCTAAGACTAGCTCAAGTGTTGCATGATGGTTCTGTTTTCCTGATCATGGGCATGACTATGCCGGCAACTTTGAGGGCACAATGTTGGTAGAACACTTGTGTTGAATCGACCCGATTGATGTTATGCTATGAGATTCATTCGTCACAAGTTAATGGTTAATAACACAGAGAAGTTAATGTTTGCATAATTCCTTAGACCATGAGAGTGTCGAGTTTCTTCATGCTTGCTTCATGAACTTTGGGGTTTGTTAAACGTCATCCGTAAATGGGTGGCTATTACGGCGGCTTATGGGTTCATGGAAAAGTATGTCAAGTAACTTGATAGCTCAAGATTGGGATTTGCTCCTCCGACGATGGAGAGATATCTCTAGGCCCTCTCGGTGTTACGGTATCCATCATCGTCTGGCCAGACACATTGTGATTTGATCACGGGGATGCCGGAACACAGAAACGAGAAAAGAGAACAAAACCGGTAACGAGGTAACTTGCATAGTGGACAAGTTGTTGATCCACGGGGATGCAGAAAATCTCACCTCGGGTATTTGTAACATATCGCGAAGCAACAGGAATAGCACACGGCAACTGGAGGTTCACTCGAATATTCATTCGTGTGGGTATAGGGGTCAATATGGGTGTCCACGGCTCCGATGTTGATCATTGATCGGAAAGAGTTCCGGTCATGTCTATACTTCACCGAACCTATAGGGTCACACGCTTAAGGGTCATCTATCTGCTGAATACTAGACAGGGGTCTGAGAGAAAAACACCGAAAAAGTTTCGGATGAAACGGAAAAGTTCCGGAGAGGAAACCGGAATAGTTCTGGTAAAACTGAAAAGTTGTTTCAGGGTATTCCATTAAGTCAAATTGGTTCTGGCACACGCCTGGAAATTCTTGGAGGATGCCAGAAGTGTTCTGGAAACTTCTGGGAATTTTTCGGGATAAAAACCAATGTTCCGGAGCTGCCGGAACCGATTTGGTTGCTTTTTCTCTGAAGAAACATTGTTCCGGAATTGTTTTGGAATGCGTTCAAAATTATTTTAGTGAGTACTGGAATTGTTCTAGGCACACAGAAATAATTTGGGATTTAACGGACGCAGAAAAATGTCTTCGTGAATAGTGAAAGTGCTTTTTGTATATTTTTTGGAAAAGCACCTTTTGGGATATTTCCCAAAAGGCTTCTAGAAGGCTTGGGGGCTAAGAAACCTCCTTAGAGGGGCCCCCAAGAGGGGTGTGGCCGGCCACATGTGAGGGTCCTCCATGGGGCCCCACTTGCTCCATTAATCCCCTTTATGCCCTTGTGGATGAGTCCATACATGGGCATTTTTGGGATTTTGGAAGTGCCCATCCTACCCCTTGCTTTTCCTATAAATAGAGGTGGAGGGGCTGCCTCCACACTCTCTCCTTCTCACATACAAGTGCCATGACATTTCTGGCTTCTCTCTCCCTCCCAGCGAAATAGTTTCGTAGAGCCGAAAGGCTGTCTGGGTTCCGGTGGGAACTAGTTCTGGACGGCGAAGCCCTGCCGGATAGATGACACCGTATGTGTGCAACTCTGTAGAGAGATCGTAGTTTCGGTCTTAGTTCGAGAGTGCCTCCCGAAGGGCTATCCAAGTGACCGTCTTAGTTTCGAGGGTCCTCCCAAAGGGCTGTCCGAGTGACCATCCGAGTTTCGAAGGTCCTCCCGAAGGGCTATCCGTGACACCGTCCGAGGGACTGTCTGACCGCCTCCCGGAGGGCTGTCCGAGGGGCAGATGTGGGAGTACATCCTCGCGGTTGGGAGGTTGTAAATCCTAGCTGCGGGGATCTGCACCGCCGATCGTCATCGACTCTTCTTCCGCTGCGCTACGAGTCGGTAACGAAAAAGATCAAACCTTGTATGCAGTCTCCATAGTGGCCCTGGGCTGGTGCGTAGGTCGGAATTTTTTTGTTTTCTGCTGCGTTACCCTACAGACGGGAACGTCTCCTCCCATTGGACGCACATCGCCAGATGGAATGAAATAAATCCAGGGAAATGCGAGCACTGATGTCAAATCTAGGACATGAATCGTGGTGGGCTGGGGATACCACTGTCATTATAACCATCCAACCACAGGTTGGTTCGCGGTTTCAACATTATTTGTTTGTTTTATTTTCATTTTTTTATTTTCCAACCTTCAACTATTTTTTACCCTTTTTGTTGCTTTTCATAGTTTTGTGAGCGAATTGACTTTAATTTTTGTCCTTTTCATCTCTCCATTTTCTTTTTTGATAAAAATAAATATATATTTTTTGAAAAATACACTCATATATTTTAGATTCATGTTTTTTTTCTAAAGTTATAAAAGATGTAAACTACTTTAAAAAATAATACGAATATTTATAAAATATATGAATACATCAAAATTATATCCTTCGTTTATAAAATGTGTGAACATTATTAGAAAAAACATGAACCTTTTTTGAAAATTTGTGTAATTGTTTTAAAAGACACAAATATAATAAAAATTTATGAGCATTTTTTATATGTAAGGATCAATTATTGAAAAGTTATGAAAACTTTATGAAATGCTTGAACACTTATTACGATTACGCGGACACTTTTAAGAACAAATTATACTTTTTTTCATTACATGGGCATTTAATAAACTACATGAACACTTTTTAATTGAAACATGAGCGTTGTTTATATTTAGGAACAATTTTCAAATCCATATGAAGATTTTTTAAAAATTGCTTGAGCACTTATAAAAATTTCCATAACTCTTTTCAACAACCATGAGCACATTATAAAAGTACATAAGCATTCAAAACAAATACATGAACACTTTGAAAATACTTGGAAAAAATAGAAATTAAAATAATGTTTTAGTTAAACTAGTAAATGCGTACGTGCAATGCACATTGATAATAAGGAGAAAGTTAGTTGCACGTTGATAATAGGGAGGAAATTAGTTGCACATTGATATTAGGTATGATATAAATTACACGTTAATTATATGATTATCATAGACGGTAATATATTTGGTATAATATTAATTTCAAGCTAAACATGTTTAACATTCACCATTGAAGCAATGTAGATCATTGGATTGACATGAATTGATGGCCGAGGTTAATTGGATCTGCCTCTTTGGGTCTTTTATATTGATATAGATGAATATATCTACAAAATGTGAACATTTTTTTAGTTCCGTCAACCTTTTTCAAAATACATGAACATGTTTATATGGATGAATATTTTATATTACATGAGTATTTCCACTAGTTTTCCTTATTTAAAATATTTAGAATATGTATATATATTTCAATCAAAATTTTGGAAAATAAAACTATATCGGGTTTCACTGATCGCAGCGCTGATGACAGCGCATGGACCCTGCAGGCAGGCCGCTGGGCAGGAATAAGAACCGGGAAACTACTCTTATCGCATGCAAAAGCTATATATTGCGGGCGCCTCTATGCCTCGCTTCTATATATTGCGGGCGCCTCTATATGTATATACATAATATATTAAACTATAAAAAAGTAAAACATAAATAAAGCAAAACACGAACACGAACACAGAAAACGTAAAAACAAAACAGGCTGTGGCCTCTCGGGCGCATTAGCCGGTCCAATTCTTCCTCCCCTTCAGCGAGGGTTCCCTAGGTCTCGCTAGAAACCATTTGAAAAATGTTGACCAAGTATTTTAAAAATGTTAAATGTGTATAAAGTAAATGTTTATCACGTATAAGAAAAATGTATAAAAAACAATGTGTATGAAAAAAAATTATCAAGCATTTGAAAAAATGTTGAACATGTATTTGAAAGATGTTAATCAAGCATTTGAAAAATGTTAAATGTGTACAGAAAAAAATGTTGATCATGTATTTAAAAAATGATCAAAAAATTTGATCATGTATATACAAATGTTTATCAAGCATTTTGAAAAATGTTAAACAAGTATTTGAAAAATGTTAATCAAGCATTTGAAAAATGATAAATGTGTATAGAAAAAATGTTTACTGTGTATTAAGAAAATGATGATTTTTTTTGATCATGTATATAAATGTTAATCAAGCATTTGAAAAAAATGCTGAATAAGTATTTGAAAAATGTTAATCAAGCGTTTGAAAGATGTTAAATGTGTGTAAAAAAAATGTTTGCCATGTATAAAAAATTGATGAAAAAATTGATCATCTATATAAGTGTTAATCAAGCATTTGAAAAGATGTTGAACAAGTATTTAAAAAAATTTAATCAAGCATTTGATTTTTTTTAAATGTTTATAGAAAAAATGTTGACTATGCATTAAAAAATATTAATCTTTTATTTGACAAATGTTAATCAAGCATTTAAAAAATATTAAAATGTATAGAAAAAATGTTGACCATGTATTAAAAAATGTTAATCTTATATTTGAAAAATATTAATTAAGTGTTGGAAATATGTTAAAAGATGTAATAGAAAAAATGTTGACCACGTATTGAGAAAAAGTTAAACTTGTGTTTGAAAAATGTTAAACATGTATTAGTGTCGGGGGGATGACCCCCGGGTAGGCTCAAGGAGACAAAACGACACTTCAAAACTTCGCCAGGGGAGCAACCCCTGGCATGCGGGCAACCCGTCCGGCTGGCCATCCGTGTAGAAGCTGAACCTGGCCATCCGGGTAGAGGCTGAACCTGGCCATCCGGGTAGAAGCTGAACCTGACCATCCGGGTAGAGGCTGAACCTGGCCATCCGGGTAGAAGCTGAACCTGGCCATCCGGGTAGAGGCTGAACCTGACCATCTGGGTAGAGGCTGAACCTGGCCATCCGGGTAGAAGCTGAACCTGGCCATCCGGGTAGAGGCTGAACCTGGCCATCCGGGTAGAGGCTGTCCGGGTGAAGCCGTCCGGGTGAAGGCTGGAACCTGGCCGTCCGGGTAGGAGCCGTCCGGCTGGAGCCCGTCCGGGTGGAGCCCGTCCGGCTGGAATCCGGCAAAATCAAGCTCAGACGTCCCGTCGGACCTGCACAGACGAGACGGCCATGTTATACAATAGAGCACTGTAGATGAGCGGCTGGCACTGTAGATGGACAGCTGGCACTGTTCACACGTCTTGTGTCCCCCCAACAGTGTAATTAGGCCATGTAGGCCATCTCTTGTCCCCTGGGCACCCCTTTATAAGGTGACCCAGGGAGCCCATTTTCAGGAGGGCAAGCCAGGCACTCAGGCACACTCCCTCTCACTCTCTCATTCTCACATACGCTCACACATGAGGCAGAGAAGAGGAGCGCTCCCAGCCTCCTTCTTCCTCCTCTAAATACAGCTCTAGGAGCAACTATGTACTACCATATACACCGCATATATTCCAGACATGCAGGAGTAGGGGTTTTACCTCCACGCGAGGGCCCCGAACCTGGGTAAACCACCGTGTCCAGTTGCCCAAACCCGTCCCGGATCTCCACTGTAGCCTTGCCCTCACCTCTTTAAGCCATCCCATGGCATCTGCCGTGATCGCGCATCCCCCGTGAGAATACCACGACAATTAGAAACATGTAGAGTATTAGATATATACCAAAAATGTGTATAGAAAAACAATGAAAAATGGAGGGAAAACAACAAGAAAAAAAGATGAAAATTGGGAAAGAAACAAAACAAAACCGAAGAAAAATGAGTAAAAAAGAAAGAAAAGAAAAAAAGCATTGAAAACCGAGAAAGAAACAAAGAAAACTGGAGCAAACAAAGAAAAAAACCAATGAGAACCATGAAAAGAAATACATAAAACTAAAGAAAAAGAAAGAAAAGAAAAAAGCTATTGAAAAATGGAGAAAGAAAAGAAGAAAACCCGTGTAAAAACAAAGAAAAACAAAAAAAAATCGGAAAACACTATGGAAACCGTCTCTAGTCTCAATAAGTAGATCACACGCCCTACGAAATTTCACGAACATGACACTAGCGCACTGGTTAGCAGCGCTACGTATCATCCCAGAGACCCATGATCAAATCATGTATCTCTCCTTTTTCTTCTCCATTTCCTTCTTTCAGAGTTGCTATTTGGCCGGCCTGACATGTAGGTGCTTAAGGCGAGATATAGGCGCCCCGATATATCGCACTCATTGCTTGCCCACACGTTTCCTCTTTGTGGGCGGCCCAAATGGTTTTCTCTTCCATGCCCACTCCCTCTGGAGTTAAGTATGATGTTTTTTTTCTTCTCTTTTTGTGTGTTCACTCCCGCCTGAACCCTTGTTCCGCCGTCGCACTAAAGGCGCGGGATGTACCAGGACCACATCAAAGAGGCCACCATCATATTGGAAACAGTGAGATCACATGACTTATGGATTTGTCATTCTTTTTGTGGAATGCCTGGTTCTTACAACAACATCAATGTGCTTCAGCTACTTCCCATGTTCAGGAGACTTTGTAATGGGGAATCACCGTCATGCAACTTCACTGCCAACGGCCACAACTACAATATGGGGTACTACCTTGCCGATGGTATCTATCCTCAATGGGCGACGTTTGTGAAGACCATATATATCTGATCCCCACGGCAACAAACAAAGCCAATTTGCAACAATGCAAAAGGCAGTTAGGAAGGATGTGGAGAAGGTATTTGGAGTGCTCCAAGCTCCTTGGGGAAGTGTCGTGAAGCTGCAATGATGTGAGAATCAGAGACTTTATGGCAGCTCATGACCTATTGTGTCATTTTGCACAATATTATTGTCGAGGACGAGGGTGAAGGAGCAGCCCGAACCCATGATTTTGACAAGCCTGGAGAATAAGTCCACATCTTGAAACAACAAGATGCAGATTAGCTTATCAATTTTGTACATATGCATGCATTAGAATCTTCGAGATCATCAGGTGCAGCTAATCAGTGATCTTATGGAGCATATGTGGACCCACAATGAAAACCAATGAATTGTGCACTTAAAATAAATTTTATGTTCAAACTATGTATTTTCACTACCAACAAATGTTATTTAGTGTGATAATCACATGTGTGATGGACGTGCATGAATTTGCATGAATTTGAGGGTTTCAATTTAAGAAGTGTGGCTGCCTGACATGCCATATGAGGGGTCGTCCAGCGTTGTCCACAATCACGCCCGGGCACGTCCGCGGACATTTAGGGGGCTGGATTTGTCAAGTCTGTTTGTAGTGCAATGACCATGGAGGCGTTTTTGCTATTCAGCTTGCCTTAGATTTGTGTTTCAGGAAAGTGATCATCGTGATTCATGCTCAGCTAGTGGTGAATCAGTGGAATTTTGCCGGCGCTGATCGGTCGAAGATAGCACTTTGCGGGAATTTGGAGGAATTTTGACTGGTGTTCACGTCGAGGGAAGCAAATGAACTTACACATTTTTGTGCGAAGTGGTGTAATTCCTCTAGGAGACGTTGTTTATACATAAATTATATCCCATCTTTCCTTACAGCTTGTGTAATGAAAGAATGTAATCCCGCTATTAATCAATAAAGCTCTTGATTCTCAAAAAAAACTTCTAGACTCACTAGCGGTAAGACCCTACAACCAGCCCAAAGACCCGTTAGCGTGCTATAACTCTCTGCTGCCCGTTTACCCTTTCTTCTCCCTCCAGATTCACTTGCGCAAGCCAGTGCCCTAGCCCGTCATGTCCTGCTACTCGACGATCCTCCGCTTCCTTGAGCGCCAACTAGAGGGTAAGGGCCTTTCGCTGTTTGAGCAAACGACCAAGCATCCCAAGACCACCTCATGGATGGGTCGGGGCGCCTACTGAGGCCAAATTAAACCCACCGGTACCAACCAAAGATGGCATCCAGCCGATGGGGAGCTGCCGTCGCCACCGCTCTCAGTCATCCTCTGTATCATCGCCTGGTGCTGGAAGCCTACACCCAAGCCGCTGCGTCCATGGAAGCTGCTGGCGTCAACTTGCGGTTGCGGCCGGGTCCGACTCTGTCTTCCTCCTCCCACCCAGTCTGCTCGAAGGGGCCAAGTCCGGCGTCGGATTCGTCACATCTTCGCGTCTGCTCAATGCCATGGCTATGGCTGTGGGCGATGACGGCACAATCAACTCGGCGGCCCTGAACATCGCGCCCGTGGTCATGTCCGGCACGGATGCTGCACTTTTATCAGCATCTTGCCGACATGGCTTCGTCTATGGTCGTGTCCGGTGATGCTGTCGCACCCCTCTGGAGCTGCTAAGCATCATCGCCATGGCTATGTCAGCAGACGGCGGGGTAAACTCCGCGGCCCAAGACACTAGGGTTGCGTACGTGCTCGGCACTGGCGTCCTCGTGACTCCCTAGTCCCTACATACTTGACACCATGGCTACAACTGGGAGCATAGTCCTCACCGTGTCGTCCAATTCAGCTATGGGCGCTGCGAACCAGGGCCGGTCCACAAGTCAGGAAAAAAAGGCAACCGCCCCGGGGCCCAAAATACTAAATTATGCTAGTAATGACCATATTTTAATATATTTTGTCCGAAAAATTATTGAATACCTAAGACAAGATTCAATTCTTTTTTGAACACAGTACAGACGCAAGCGCTCATATACACGCGCATACACTCACCCCTATGAACGCACACACGCACACCCTACCCCTATGAGCACCTCCGAGAGACTGAGCCGGCACACGCACACCCTACCCCTATGAGCACCTCCGAGAGACTGAGCCGGCATATCATCTTGAAATTTACGAAGTCACCGTAGGCACCTCGTCGTCGACGGGAACGTCTCCTCCCACTGAATGCGCATCGCCGGAAATCCTGAAATAATTCCAGAAATAAATGCGAGCACCAGGATTTGAACCCTGGTGGGCTGAGGATACCACAGTCCCTCTAACCATCCAACCACAGGTTGGTTCGCGACAAGACTCAATTCTAACATGGACAAGTACGCTAGATACTGACAGTGTATACTATGTGGAAACAAACCAATCTGATAGGCAAATTTGAATTTAATTTGGCTGGTATATTCTCTAATGAACGACACACATGTCATAATAAAATATATGTTAATTAGATTTCTGTGTTTAGATTAATGCACAACCTTTTATTTTATAAACTAGTGGAAGCTCATTGTATACACCTAATTAAACTAATCACATTCTAGATGAGCGTATCAAATATCAAATCATATGTGTGTAAATGTAGAGTCTGCACAACTCCCACATCGCAAGAAGGAAGATGGCCCGGTCGTCCTTTACCCTCGACGGCGCCTCTCCATCCCTACGTGAGGTCATGAGGCACATTGAGGAGGAGGGACGTACTTGGAGTAAGGCCGGGATCCTTAGAGGGAATGTAGAGCCTCTAGTCGGAGCGCTTGAAAGGTGGGCGAACGAGAGGATTTAGCTCTCTTTATATCGTTGCTACGGTGGAATGTACTAGCCAATGTGGAGGGGTTTCTTTCGCCATCCCTTCTATAATATATAGTACGCACACTCGTGCGTATTCGAGAAAAAAATGTAGAGTCTGCAATTTTGTGTGTTCTTCAATTATTACAATAACTGTGTTATTTGAAGTACAAGTACAAATCATACTCACTTTGTCAATTTATTAATGAACCCAAGTTGTAAGACACATTTGGCATACCCTAGAAGTTTATATAAGCTTACCTTATAATACACTAGAAACCACTATTAATATTTTTGTTAGATTGTATACTTTACAAATCTCTATCATGATATTAATATATATGAACACACATACATGCAAATATATATTTATACAATTTCAAATAGAAATTTTGTTATATCATACTCCCACCGTTTCATATCAAGTGTCGCTGATTTAGTACAAAATTGTACTAAATCAACGATACTTAGTATGGAACGGAGGAAGTACAATTTAAATTCAGGAGAAGCAAAATTTTAGTGATATACATTAAAATTGCATAACAAACATAGAACATTGTAAATATTAATTAGCAACATTTTTATGTTGTTAACTACGCTAGTTAAGTAATATAGAAGTGTACTAACTAAAGCTATAGTATTATACAACTAGTTTAAATAAGTGGAAATGTTTATTATAAAAAATATATTTCCTATGCCCTGGATCCAAAAAGTGTTTGGGCCTGGAACCTGACATAAGGGGTCATCGATCTCCAATCGAACCCGCAGCGGAAATCTCCCAAGTCGCGTATCTCTCGACTCACGTGTAGTAACATCACAAGTGCAGTCTAGGCTGATAGTTAAAGCACAAAAGCAGACACATTAGTGGGGGCCCACACCTACTTTCTCACTCGTCGCGTTCTGACATTAACGAGAGGAGGATGGTAGAGGCTTTTGTGTTTTGATTGATATGGCCGTCACCTGGAACACAAATGGCAAAAAGCTCCATGGCTTTGAGGAGAAGGAGTAGAGGGAGTACTACTACCTAGCGATGGACAAGCCGTGGGACAAGAGTGTTGGTGCATAGTTTCTGCCATTCTTTTGCTTTTTGGCCTCCCCTTCTTCTAAAGTTTAAAAGAACACACAAATACTTTTGTTAATTACATGAACATTTTGAAATCCACGATAGACAGTTTTTAATACATGATAAAGATTCTTTTAATCGCACAATGAAATTTTCTAAAGTACACGATGAACAATTTTTAAATACAAGATTAATAGTTTTTTAATACATGACAAACATTTTTACACTTCTTTAATACTTGATAAATAATTTTTATTTACATGAACATTTAAATAAATCAAACACTTCTGAATTAAAAATATACAAACACTTTTTAGTCACATGAATATTTTTAAAATAAGGAGTATATTTTCTTTAGATACTTTCACATTGTTTTGTAACACGTGGACCTTTTTTCCGCGTCTACTTTTGAACATAGGATACATAAAACTAATGAATTAATATATTTTCAAAAAGTATGAAAATAAGTTTTTTAAAATAAAAAGGGAAAAGGCAGTACTTCATATCGAACCTAATATGTGTAAGAAGAGATTGTGCTCAGCTCCAAGGAAGAACAAAAGACATGCTACCCAGTTGACTCGGCATATTTTTTACCGGGCGGGACCGTGTAAAAAATGTAACAGGCGTTGTGGCTGTATTACTCGCAACATGTAAGGAATCCCAATTGACGCTTTTAGGGTCAAATAGACTAGGCTACGCTCGCGGGCTGTAGAATGTGGCCAATTTGTTTCCTTTCTCCATTGGCAGTTTTTTAAAGCGAATCTTTGAGATTTTTGAATTTTCATCTTATTAAATGAGGTGAGGTGCACAAAATCTAGCAATCCCCCACCGCATCCCAGGGGCACAATCGAATGCATTATGTACCAATATACTATTTGATAAATGTATATATCAGTGGATATGAGATAGGTTGAACATCCACCTAGACAAAAATAATAATGAAATATGCCTTCATTTATTAGTCTTGTATGGAGAAATTTCACTTAATTATCCTCGCAAAGAAGGTGTACTTAATTATCTTAATGGTACTAGGATGTCATAGGCTAGACAGGTGGATCATATGGCGTACTCCTCACCCTCTTGCTAGAGACTATGAGATCTCATAGACTGTGACGAATGTCATCCTCGAAATGGGATATCCTTCAAGCAGCACATCAAAATGATATGGGTCTCACTCTCATATACATGTGTTCTTCCAAGACGCTCTATAGAAAACCGTTTTCACTTATACTAGCAACCAGACCACATTAAGATATAATGATCAATATGCCTATGAGATTGAGAGAACTGCATCTTTAGTGACATGGATTTTATTAAGGTTTAATCCTCTACGTGGAAAAGTTTGTTTTCTAGGTCCTACTTCATGAGATCTTCGATTATGCAGGTTGGGCTTACGCCTCTGCAACTCTTATGGGTCTTAAATCCATCTCATGTGATGAATTTTCTATCATATTTCTTGATAAAACCTTTTTGTGAAAAGTTATGCTAGGGTTTTAGCAGTTTGGACATAATCCAACACCATATTTTTGGAGTCTACCATCGGTTTGTGGAGGATTTCAGCACCATTGTTGCAACAATGAATGAGTCGAGAAAGAAGAAACTTCGCTCAAGTGGGGTGATGCTCACGACCAATCCTTCCAAGAACTAAATATGAAGTTGACATCAGCCCCGCTGCTTTCACTTCCTGATTTTGGTAAGACTTTTGAGATTGAATGTGATGCAAGTGGTGTTGGCATTGGTATATGTAGGAGATATGCCCTAGAGGCAGTAATAACAGTTATTTTGTATCTCCAAGTTTGTAATGAATGTTTATGATCCATGCTATAACTGCAATGATTCTCGAGTCTACAATATCCACGAGGCTCGGAGGGAAACTCATGTGCACGTGTGGTATAATAAACAGTAAAAAGTATTCCTAGTCATGCCTCTAAGACTAGCTCAAGTATTGCATGATGATCCTGTTTTCCTAATCATGGGCATGGCTATGCCGACAATTTTGAGGGCACAATGTTAGAAGAACATTTGTGTTGAATCGACCCGAATTGATGTTATGCTATGAGATACATTCGTCACAAGTTATTGGTTAATAACACAGAGATGGTTAATGTTTGCATAGTTCCTTAGACCATGAGAGTGTCGAGTTCCTTTGTACTTGCTTCGTGAACTTTGGGGTTTGTTAAACGTCATCCGTAACTGGGTGGCTATTACGGCGGCTTACGGGTTCACGGAAAAGTATGACAAGTAACGAGATAGCTCAAGATTGGGATTTGCTCCTCCGACGATGGAGAGATATTCTCGGGCCCTCTCGGTGTTACGGTATCCATCATCGTCTGGCCAGACACATTGTGATTTGATCACTGGGAAGCCGGAACGTGGAAACGAGAAAACAGAACAAAACCGGTAACGAGGTAACTGGCATAGTGGACAAGTTGTTGATCCGCGGGGATGCCAATAAATCTCACCTCGGGTATTTGTAACATATCGTGAAGCAACAGGAATAGCACACGGCAACTGGAGGTTCACTCGAATATTCATTCGTGTGGGTATAGGGGTCAATATGGGTGTCCACGGCTCCGATGTTGATCATTGATCGGAAAGTATTCTGGGTCATGTCTATACTTCACCGAACCTATAGGGTCACATGCTTAAGGGTCATCTATCTGCTGAATACTAGACAGGGAGTCTGAGAGAAAGTCACCGGAAAAGTTTCGGAGACAACGGAAATGTTCCGGAGAGAACACCGGAATAGTTTCGGTAAAACTGAAAAGTTGTTTTGGGGTATACCATTAAGTCAAATTGGTTTTGGCATACGCCTGGAAATTCTTGGAGGGTGCCAGAATTATTCTGGAAACTTCTGGGATTTTTTCGGAATAAAAACCAGAAATGTTCCGGAGCTGCCGGAACCGGTTTGGTTGCTTTTCGTAGATGAAAATCACTAATCCGAAATTGTTTCAGAACGCGTCCAAAATCATTTGTGTGGGTACTGGAATTATTCTAAGACCAACAGAAATATTTTCGGATTTAACGGTCGCGGAAAATTGTTTCCGTGAATAGTGAAAATCACTTTATGGTTACTATTTTTGGATAGCCACCTTTTGGGACTTTAGTCAAAGTTTCTAGAAGGAAGAGGCTTGCAAGGGAAGGAACCCCATTTGGGGGGGGGGCCCCATGAAGTGGTGTTGGAAATATGCCCTAGAGGCAATAATAAATTGGTTATTATTATATTTCCTTGTTCATGATAATCGTTTATTATCCATGCTATAATTGTATTGATTGGAAACTCAAATACATGTGTGGGTACATAGACAACACTGTGTCCCTAGTAAGCCTCTAGTTGACTAGCTTGTTGATCAAAGATGGTTAAGGTTTCCTAGCCATGGACATGAGATGTCATTTGATAACGGGATCACATCATTAGGAGAATGATGTGATGGACAAGACCCAAACTGTAAACGTAGCATTTGATCGTGTCAGTTTATTGCTATTGTTTTCTGCATGTCAAGTATCTGTTCCTTTGACCATGAGATCATGCAACTCACTGACACCGGAGGAATACCTTGTGTGTATCAAACGTCGCAACGTAACTGGGTGACTATAAAGGTGCTCTACAGGTATCTCCGAGGGTGTCTGTTGGGTTGGCATGGATCAAGACTGGGATTTGTTACTCCGTATGACGGAGAGGTATCTCAGGGCCCACTCGGTAATACAACATCACAATGAGCCTTGCAAGCAATGTGACTAAAGTGTTAGCCACGAGATCTTGTATTACGGAACGAGTAAAGAGACTTGCCGGTAACGAGATTGAACTAGGTATAGTGATACCGACGATCGAATCTCGGGCAAGTAACATACCGAAGAACAAAGGGAACAGCATACGGGATTAACTGAATCCTTGACATAGAGGTTCGACCGATAAAGATCTTCGTAGAATATGTAGGAGCCAATATGGGCATCCAGGTCCCGCTATTGGTTATTGATCGTAGAGGTGTCTCGGTCATGTCTACATAGTTCTCGAACCCGCAGGGTCTACACACTTAACGTTTGGTGACGATTAGTATAATTGAGTTATTATGTTGGTGACCGAAAGTTGTTCGGAGTCCCGGATAAGATCCCGGACATGACGAGGATCTCCGGAATAGTCCGGAGGTAAAGATTGATATATGTGATAATAGTGTTTTGATCTCCGGAAGGGTTCCGGAGTTCACCGGAAGGGGTTCCGGATGTTTACCGAAGTGTTCGGGTGCAGCAACACTTTATATGGGCCAAAGGGATAAAGCCCACGAGGTATTGGAAAGTGCAAAAGTAGTTTTGCTGCCGCGTAAGCGGTACTACCGCTTGGTGAAGCGGTACTACCGCCCGAGCGGTACTACCGCTTGTGTGAAGCGGTACTACCGCCCAAGCGGTACTACCGCTTGTGAGCGGTACTACCGCTTGTGCGCGGCTGTGCGCGGTTCGGCAGGGATCCGAGTTGGACTCTTTTCCTGCGGGCCAAACCGACCTTGTGCGGGTAAAACCGACCTGGAGGAGGCTTTTACTCCAAGTTTAGACCCCAAGGCTCAACATATAAATAGAGGGGCAGGGCTAGCACACGGGAGCGATCAGGATTTCCCAAGCCGTGTGCCGGCAACCCTAGCCCTCTAGTTCCTCCGTCATAATCTCCGTAGCGCTTGGCGAAGCCCTGCAGAGATTGTTCCTCACCACCATCACCACGCCGTCGTGCTGCTGGAACTCAACCACTACTTCACCATCGCTCGCTGGATCGAGGAGGTGAAGGCGTCATCAAGCCGTACGTGTGTTGAACGCGGAGGTGCCGTCCGTTCGGCACTAGTTCGTGATCGGATCGAGGGACGACGTGCGATTTGGATCGCGGAGACGTTCGACTACATCAACCGCGTTTCTTAAACGCTTCCGCTTAGCGATCTACAAGGGTATGTAGATTCACTCTCCCTCTCGTAGATGCTCATCACCATGGATAGATCTTGTGTGTGCGTAGGAAATTTTTTGTTTCCCATGCAACGTTCCCCAACAGTGGCATCATGAGCCAGGTCTATGCGTAGATGAGATCTCGAGTAGAACACAAACGAGTTGTGGGCGTGGTTGTATACATATTGCTTGCCGTTACTAGTTGATATTTGATTCGGCAGTACTGTGAGATGAAGCGGCCCGGACCGACATTACGCGTACACTTACGCGAGACAGGTTCCTTCAACTAACATGTAACTTCGTTGCATAAAGATGGCTAGCGGGTGTCTGTCTCTCTCACTTTAGTTGAATCGATTTCAATGAAGAGGGTTCTTTTAGAAGATCAAAAAGCAATCACTACACCACGTTGTGGTTTTGCGTAGGTAAGAACGGTTCTTGCAAACCCGTAGCAGCCACGTAAAATTTGCAACAACAATTAGAGGATGTCTAACTTGTTTTTGCAGGGTATGTTGTGATGTGATATGGCCAATTACATGATGAGATATATGTGATGTATGAGATGATCATGTGTTGTATAGAATATCACGACTTGCATGTCGATGAGTACGGCAACTGGCAGGAGCCATAGAGTTGTCTTTAATTATTGTATGACCTGCGTGTCAATCATTAAGCGCTATGTAATGCTTTACTTTATCGCTAAACGTTAGCAATAGTCGTGGAAGCAACAGTCGGCGCGACAACCTTATGGCGACACGTTGATGGAGATCAAGATGATGGAGATCATGGTGTCATGCCGGTGACGATGGAGATCATGCCGGTGCTTTGGAGATGGAGATCAAAAGCACAAGTTCATGGCCATATCATGTCACTTATGATTTGCATGTGATGTTAATCCTTTTATGCATCTTATTTTGCTTAGGACGACGGTAGCATTATAAGGTGATCCCTCACTTAAATTTCAAGATAAATTGTGTTCTCCCCAAGTGTGCACCGTTGCGAAAGTTCGTCGTTTCGAGACACGCCGTGATGATCGGGTGTGATAGACTCTACGTTCGCATACAACGGGTGCAAGCCATGTTGCACGTGCGGAACACTCGGGTTAAACTTGACGAGCCTAGCATGTACAGACATGGCCTCGGAACACAAGAGACCGAAAGGTCGAACATGAGTCATATAGTAGATATGATCAACATGAAGATGTTCACCATTGAAACCACCTCAACTCACGTGATGATCGGACTTGAGTTGGTGGATTTGGATCATGTAACACTCGAATGATCGGAGGGATGTCAATTTGAGTGGGAGTTTTTTAAATATGATTAACTAAACTCATTATCTAGAACAATAGTCTAAGTTGTCTTTGCTATATTTATGTTGTAGATCATGGCTCGCGCAGTAGCACCCCTGAATTTTAATGCGTTCCTAGAGAAAGCTAAGTTGAAAGATGATGGAAGTAACTTTGTGGACTGGGCCCGTAATCTAAGGATTATCCTTACGGCTTCCCAGAAGGCTTATGTCCTTGATGCACCGCTTGGTGATCCACCTGCTCCAGTTGAGTCTCTAGACGTTTTGAACGCCTGGCAGGCTCGTTCTGATGATTACTCAATAGTTCAATGTGCAATGTTGTATGGCTTAGAACCGGGACTTCAAAGACGTTTTGAACGTCATGGAGCATATGAGATGTTCCAGGAGTTGAAGTTTATCTTTCAGAAGAATGCCCGGATCGAGAGATATGAGATCTCCGATAAGTTCTATGCTTGCAAGATGGAGGAGAACGGGTCTATCAGTGATCACGTGCTCAGAATGTCTGGGTACTCCACCCGTCTGGCTGAGTTAGGGATGCCCCTTCCGCCAGAGGCTATCACTGACAGAGTTCTTCAATCATTGCCACCTAGCTACAAGAGCTTCGTGTTGAACTATAACATGCACGGGATGAACAAGTCAGTCGCCGAGCTGTTTGCGATGCTGAAAGCCGCTGAGTCTGAAATTCAGAAGGAGCATCAAGTGTTGATGGTCAATAAAACCACTAGTTTCAAGAAAAATGGCAAGGGTAAGAAGGGTAACTCCAAGAAGAGTGGCAAAGCAGTTGCTCCTCTCGTGAAGAAACCCAAGGCTGGACCCAAACCAGAAACTGTGTGTTTTCATTGCAAGGGAACTGGACACTGGAAGCGGAATTGCCCCAAGTATTTGGCTGACAAGAAGGCGGCCAACAACAAACAAGGTATATATGATATACATGTTATTGATGTGTACCTTACCAACTCTCGTTGTAGTGCCTGGGTATTTGATACCGGTGCGGTTGCTCATATTTGCAACTCAAAACAGGAACTGCGGAATAGACGGAGGCTGGCAAAGGACGAAGTGACGATACGCGTGGGAAATGGTTCCAAGGTTGATGTGATCGCCGTCGGCACGCTCGCTCTTCGATTACCGTCGGGATTAGTGATGAACCTAAATAAGTGTTATTTGGTGCCTGCGTTAAGCATGAACATTATATCTGGATCTTGTTTATTGCGAGACGGTTACTCATTTAAATCAGAGAATAATGGTTGTTCTATTTATATGAGTAATATCTTTTATGGTCATGCACCCAATGTGAGGGGTTTATTCTTGTTGAATCTCGATAGTAATGATACACATGTTCATAACATTGATGCCAAAAGATATAGAATTGATAATGATAATACCACTTTCTTGTGGCACTGCCGTTTAGGTCATATTGGCGTAAAACGCATGAAGAAGCTCCATGCTGATGGACTTTTGGAGTCACTTGATTTTGAATCACTTGACACATGTGAGCCATGCCTCATGGGCAAGATGACTAAAACGCCGTTCTCTGGAACAATGGAACGGGCAAGTGACTTATTGGAAATCATACATACTGATGTGTGCGGTCCGATGAGTATTGAGGCGCGCGGTGGTTATCGTTACTTTCTCACCTTCACTGATGACTTAAGTAGATATGGGTATATTTACTTAATGAAACACAAGTCTGAAACATTTGAAAAGTTCAAACAATTTCAGAGTGAAGTTGAGAATCATCGTAACAAGAAGATTAAATTCCTACGATCTGATCGAGGAGGAGAATATCTGAGTTATGAGTTTGGCAGTCACTTAAGACAGTGTGGAATTGTTTCACAATTGACACCGCCTGGAACACCACAGCGTAATGGTGTGTCCGAACGTCGTAATCGAACCTTATTGGATATGGTGCGATCTATGATGTCTCTTGCCGATTTGCCACTATCGTTTTGGGGTTATGCATTAGAGACAGCTGCATTCACTTTAAATAGGGCACCATCGAAATCCGTTGAGATGACGCCATATGAACTTTGGTTTGGCAAGAAGCCAAAACTGTCGTTTCTTAAAGTTTGGGGATGTGATGCTTATGTCAAAAAGCTTCAGCCTGAAAAGCTGGAACCCAAAGCGGAGAAATGCGTCTTCATAGGATACCCAAAAGAGACAGTTGGGTATACCTTCTACCTCAGATCCGAAGGCAAAGTGTTTGTCACTAAAAACGGAACATTTCTTGAGAAAGAGTTTCTCTCGAAAGAATTGAGTGGGAGGAAGATAGAACTTGATGAGGTTGTTGAACCTTTACTTCAACCTGAGAGTAGCGCAGCGCAGAAAGTTGTTTCTGTGGAGCCTACATTAGCTGAAGAGGAAGTTAATGATGATGATCATGAAGCTTTGGATCAAGTTGCTATCGAACCTCGTAGGTCGACAAGGACGCGTACTGCTCCTGAGTGGTACGGCAACCCTGTCTTAGAGGTCATGTTGTTAAACAACGATGAACCTACGAGCTATGGAGAAGCGATGATGGGCCCGGATTCCGAGAAGTGGTTAGAGGCCATGAAATCCGAGATGGGATCCATGTATGAAAACAAAGTATGGACTTTGGAAGTATTACCTGAAGGGCGTAAGGCCATTCAGAACAAATGGATCTTTAAGAGGAAGACAGACGCGGACGGTAATGTCACCGTCTATAAAGCTCGACTTGTGGCAAAGGGTTTTTCACAAGTTCAAGGAGTTGACTACGATGAGACCTTCTCACCCGTAGCGATGCTTAAGTCCGTCAGAATCATGTTAGCAATAGCTGCCTTTTTCGATTATGAAATTTGGCAGATGGATGTCAAAACAGCGTTCCTTAACGGTTGCCTTAAGGAAGAGTTGTATATGATGCAACCAGAAGGTTTTGTCGATCCAGAGAATGCTGACAAAGTTTGCAAACTCCAGCGATCCATTTATGGACTGGTGCAAGCATCTCGGAGTTGGAATCTTCGCTTTGATGAAGTGATCAAAGCGTTCGAGTTTATACAAGTTTACGGGGAAGCTTGTATTTACAAGAAAGTGAGTGGGAGCTCTATAGCGTTTCTAATATTATATGTGGATGACATATTGCTGATTGGAAACAATATAGAAATGCTGGAAAGCGTAAAGGAATATTTGAACAAGAGTTTTTCAATGAAGGACCTAGGAGAAGCTGCTTTCATATTAGGCATCAAGATCTATAGAGATAGATCAAGACGTTTAATAGGACTTTCACAAAGCACATACCTTGATAAGATTTTGAAGAAGTTCAAAATGGATCAGTCCAAGAAGGGGTTCTTGCCTGTTTTGCAAGGTGTGAAGTTGAGTAAGACTCAATGCCCAGTGACTGCAGAAGATAGAGAAAAGATGAGTGTCATCCCCTATGCTTCAGCCATAGGCTCTATCATGTATGCAATGCTGTGCACAAGACCCGATGTCAGCCTTGCCATAAGTATGGCCGGAAGGTTTCAAAGTGATCCAGGAATGGAACACTGGACGGCGGTCAAGAATATCCTGAAGTACCTGAAAAGGACTAAGGACATGATTCTCGTTTATGGAGGTGATCAAGAGCTCGTCGTAAAGGGTTACGTCGATGCAAGCTTTGACACTGATCCGGATGACTCTAAATCGCAAACCGGATACGTATTTATTCTTAATGGGGGTGCGGTTAGCTGGTGCAGTTCCAAGCAAAGCGTGGTAGCTGATTCTACATGCGAAGCGGAGTACATCGCTGCCTCGGAGGCGGCGAAGGTAAAGCGACGTTTCAATTCCATCCGCGATTACATCAAAGAGGACGACATAAATATTTGCAAAGTACACACGGATCTAAATGTTGCAGATCCGATGACTAAACCTCTTCCAAGGGCTAAACATGAACAACACCAGAACTGCATGGGTGTTCGATTCATTACAATGTAAATCACATAGTGATGTGAACTAGATTATTGACTCTAGTGCAAGTGGGAGACTGTTGGAAATATGCCCTAGAGGCAATAATAAATTGGTTATTATTATATTTCCTTGTTCATGATAATCGTTTATTATCCATGCTATAATTGTATTGATTGGAAACTCAAATACATGTGTGGGTACATAGACAACACTGTGTCCCTAGTAAGCCTCTAGTTGACTAGCTTGTTGATCAAAGATGGTTAAGGTTTCCTAGCCATGGACATGAGATGTCATTTGATAACGGGATCACATCATTAGGAGAATGATGTGATGGACAAGACCCAAACTGTAAACGTAGCATTTGATCGTGTCAGTTTATTGCTATTGTTTTCTGCATGTCAAGTATCTGTTCCTTTGACCATGAGATCATGCAACTCACTGACACCGGAGGAATACCTTGTGTGTATCAAACGTCGCAACGTAACTGGGTGACTATAAAGGTGCTCTACAGGTATCTCCGAGGGTGTCTGTTGGGTTGGCATGGATCAAGACTGGGATTTGTTACTCCGTATGACGGAGAGGTATCTCAGGGCCCACTCGGTAATACAACATCACAATGAGCCTTGCAAGCAATGTGACTAAAGTGTTAGCCACGAGATCTTGTATTACGGAACGAGTAAAGAGACTTGCCGGTAACGAGATTGAACTAGGTATAGTGATACCGACGATCGAATCTCGGGCAAGTAACATACCGAAGAACAAAGGGAACAGCATACGGGATTAACTGAATCCTTGACATAGAGGTTCGACCGATAAAGATCTTCGTAGAATATGTAGGAGCCAATATGGGCATCCAGGTCCCGCTATTGGTTATTGATCGTAGAGGTGTCTCGGTCATGTCTACATAGTTCTCGAACCCGCAGGGTCTACACACTTAACGTTTGGTGACGATTAGTATAATTGAGTTATTATGTTGGTGACCGAAAGTTGTTCGGAGTCCCGGATAAGATCCCGGACATGACGAGGATCTCCGGAATAGTCCGGAGGTAAAGATTGATATATGTGATAATAGTGTTTTGATCTCCGGAAGGGTTCCGGAGTTCACCGGAAGGGGTTCCGGATGTTTACCGAAGTGTTCGGGTGCAGCAACACTTTATATGGGCCAAAGGGATAAAGCCCACGAGGTATTGGAAAGTGCAAAAGTAGTTTTGCTGCCGCGTAAGCGGTACTACCGCTTGGTGAAGCGGTACTACCGCCCGAGCGGTACTACCGCTTGTGTGAAGCGGTACTACCGCCCAAGCGGTACTACCGCTTGTGAGCGGTACTACCGCTTGTGCGCGGCTGTGCGCGGTTCGGCAGGGATCCGAGTTGGACTCTTTTCCTGCGGGCCAAACCGACCTTGTGCGGGTAAAACCGACCTGGAGGAGGCTTTTACTCCAAGTTTAGACCCCAAGGCTCAACATATAAATAGAGGGGCAGGGCTAGCACACGGGAGCGATCAGGATTTCCCAAGCCGTGTGCCGGCAACCCTAGCCCTCTAGTTCCTCCGTCATAATCTCCGTAGCGCTTGGCGAAGCCCTGCAGAGATTGTTCCTCACCACCATCACCACGCCGTCGTGCTGCTGGAACTCAACCACTACTTCACCATCGCTCGCTGGATCGAGGAGGTGAAGGCGTCATCAAGCCGTACGTGTGTTGAACGCGGAGGTGCCGTCCGTTCGGCACTAGTTCGTGATCGGATCAAGGGACGACGTGCGATTTGGATCGCGGAGACGTTCGACTACATCAACCGCGTTTCTTAAACGCTTCCGCTTAGCGATCTACAAGGGTATGTAGATTCACTCTCCCTCTCGTAGATGCTCATCACCATGGATAGATCTTGTGTGTGCGTAGGAAATTTTTTGTTTCCCATGCAACGTTCCCCAACAAGTGGCCGGCCAAGGGTGGTGATGCTCCTTGTAGCTCCACATGGCCTCCCATTATGCCCTAAATGCCTACCATTTGTGACCTAATGCATGGGTATTTTGGTATTTTTGGAGGCACCCCTACCCCTTGGCTTTCCTATAAATAGAGGTGGAGAGGAGCTCTCCACACTCATCCCTTGCTCTCATACACATGCCATGCTTTGTCTGGTTCTCTCTCTCCCTCCCACGAAATAGTTTCGTAGAGCCGAAAGGCTGTCTGGGTTCCGGCAGGAACTAGTTCTGGACGGCGAAGCCCTGCCGGATAGCTGACATCGTATGTGTGCAACCCCATAGAGAGGTCGTAGTTTCAATCTTTTGCTCGAGGGGCTGTTCGAGGGTCCTCCCGAAGGGCTGTCCGAGTTATCGTTCGAGTTTCGAGGGTCCGCCCGAAGGGCTGTCCGTGACATCATCCGAGGGACTGTCCGACCGCCTCCCGAAGGGCTGTCCGACGAGGGAGTACATCCTCGCGGTTGGGAGGTTGTAAATCCTAGCTGCAGGGATCTGCACTGACGATCTACATCGACTCTTCTTCCGCTGCGCTACGAGTCGGTAATGATCATATCAAACCCTGTATGCAGTCTCCATAGTGGTCCTGGGCGTGCTCGCTGTACCGATTTTTTTTGTTTTTTGTCGCGTTACCCTACAGTGGCATCAAGAGCCGTGCTATGCATGGATGCAGGTTACGATCTAGAATACATGGAGATGTATGGGTATTGCATAATATAATTTTGGAGTAGATGAGATCTATTGCTGAAAATTATTTATGCGGGTGGCAGATGAAATCTGTTACCCGATGTTCTTGTTGCTTCCCTAGAATTTGCGTATTTCTGATCTTGAAATGGCATGGTGGAATTTCACAAAGTTCTGGCAATCCGCGATCCTGATTGATCAACGAAGTGCTATCAGTTCGTTGGGTTCCACCATAGTTGAGAGAAAGATGAAATTTCACAAACGAAAGGGCAATGTAGATATGATCTGCACGGGGGTCATGCGTATGACGAAGTTTAGTATGGGGCTTGAGATTTTATTATCTCGTGTTTCATACACCCCGCGATGTTAATCTAGCGACTTGAATAATCATACGTGATGATAAAACGTTGGTAGCTGCGGTTTAAGTCAAAACCTTAGAAGCCACGTAAAATTAATTTTTTGCATAAACCGATTAGAGGTGTCTAACTTGGTTTTGCAGGATGTGCATGTGATGTGGTATAGCAATGCTCATATTAATTCGATTATGTATGAGATGACTATATGATGTAAATTTACTAACATGACCTGCGTGTCATGATTCGGCATGATGGCTGGAGCCATATGATTGTCACTTTAATGACCCGCGTGTCAACCTTAAGTAATGCACTTATTTTATTAGCTATAGAGATAGCAATATTATCTGGTGCATCGACAAGGTGGTGGCAATCTTCGTGAAGGTGAACACCGACGCAAATGCCGAAGACGAAGAAATACTTGACTTCTCCGTCAGAAGGGGCTATACCATATCATGCTATTATGAATTGCCTGAGATGTTTATCCCTCTTGATGCACCCTTCTTGATTGCGCGGTAGTCGCTTTTTATTAGGGTGATCTCTCACTTAAAATATCAAGTAGTTAGTGTTCTCCCAAGTGTAGCACCGTCATGGCACCTATCTTTTCGGGGTACCACATGGATACATCGGTACGAACGATTAGAGAAGTGTGAGGCGGGTGAGTTGAGACCTCGCAGCGAGATCACTTGGTTGTCTTGACGTTCCGGAGGATCGTCCTGAGCTCGGAACACGCCCGTCGAAAGATGAACAAGAGTCACATAGAGATGTGATCGGCAAGTTGGCCTACCGATTGAAATTCTCGTCACTTGAGATGGATACATCCTTGGCGTTGAATTACAATTTGGGTCTTGTATCACTCATAATCAATTTTGAGAGATATTGATTTGAGTGGGAGTGCACTTTAGAATAAAATTGTTTATTCACTAGTGCAAAAATCATTATGAACAAAGTCTAAGTGAAACTTGTGTTTACCGTTGTAGATCAAATGGCTCGCAATGCCGCGTTCAACCTAGGCCCGATGTTAGAGAAAGAGAAGTTAGCTGCGACTAGAAACAACTAGGTGGACTTGGTCCGTAACCTGAGGATTGTCCTCAGGAGCGCTAAGAGAATGTATGTGCTTGAAAATTCTCTTCCAGCTAGACCGGCGGCAACTGCCCCGGAAGATGAACAAAATGTCTGGGCCACTAAGGATGATGATTACAACTTAATGCAGTGCCTCATGCTAGCTTGCATGAGTCCAGAGCTTCAAAAACGTTTTGAATTCCATAATGCCCGCGATATGATCCGGGAATTGGATGCTCTGTACAAGGAAACCGCACGGTCTGAACGATTTGATATCCTGAAGGCCGTGATGGATTGCAGGATGGCTGAGGGCAGTTCAGTTGGCGAACACATGGTCAAAATGATTGGCTACGCTGAAAGGCTTAAAACCCTGGAATTTCCAATTCCACCAGCCCATATGACGGACATGTTGCTTGCTTCACCCCCTGTCTTACGACGGTTTTACCATGAACTACAACATGAGTGGGATGGAGAAGACACCGGAAGAGGTGCTCGCCATGCTGAAAATTGCGGAAGGAGGACTGCGGAAAAATCGCAAGCAAGTGTTGCTTGTGAATAAAACCGCCAGTTTCAAAAAGAAAGGCAAGCCAAAGAAGGGCAAGGGCGCCGGTAAGACCGGCTCCCAAAGCAACCCTAGGGGTGGAGCCAAGAATGAAACTGAGTGCTTCTACTGCAAGGGCACTGGACACTGGAAGAGAAACTGCAAGAAGTATCTGGAAGATAAGAAGTCCGGGAAAACCGGAAAAGGTATAATTGTTATACAATTTAATGTCATTGACGTTTTGCTTGCTAGCGAAAATTCTAAGTCTTGGGTATTTGATACCGGATCGGTTGCTCACATTTGCAACTCGATACAGGGCCTGCAGAAGGTGCGCAAGCTAGCAAAGAATGAAGTCGTGATGCGCGTCGGGAACGGCGCTGGGATCGCCGCTCAAGCCGTCGGCATTATGCCTCTACGTCTCCCTTCAGGATTTATCTTAGAACTAAGTAACTGTTATTTTGTTCCACTATTGTGTAGAAACATTATCTCCGGATCATGTTTAGTACACGATGGGTATTCGTACAAGTCTGAGAACAATGGTTGTTCACTTTATTGTAAGGATATGTTTTATGGATTTGCACCCATTGTTGGGGGCCTTTTCATACTAAATCTTGAATGTGGAAATGATGTCTTTAACGTAAATGCTAAACGCCTTAAGAAGACTAATACCACCACCACTTTCATGTGGCACTGTCGGCTTGGCCACATCGGAAAGAAACGCATGCAAAGACTCCATAAAGATGGAGTTTTACCGTCCTTTGATTTTGAATCATTTGACACATGTGAAGCTTGCTTGATGGGGAAAATGACCAAGACGCCGTTCACGGGTCATCCTGAACGGGCGAGTGAATTGTTGGAAATAATACATAGTGATGTATGTGGTCCAATGAGCACAATCGCACGGGGTGGGTATTTCTACTTCGTGATTTTTACTGATGATTTGAGTAGGTATGGATATATCTACTTGATGAAGCATAAGTCGGAAACTTTTGAAAAGTTTAAAGAATTTCAGAATGAGGTAGAAAATCATCGTAACAAAAGGATTAAGTTTCTGCGGTCTGATCGCGGGGGCGAATATCTTAGTCATGAGTTTAGCCAACATCTGAGTGATCGTGGAATCGTTTCACAGCTTACGCCTCCCGAAACTCCACAGTGAAACGGAGTGTCGGAAAGACGTAACCGAACCCTGTTAGACATGGTAAGTTCGATGATGTCTCTTACAGATCTACCGATATCTTTTTGGGGTCACGCACTACTCACTGCCATTTATACATTAAACAGAGCACCGTCTAAGTCTGTTGAGACGACACCACATGAGATGTGGCATGGGAAGATTCCTAGTGTGTCGCATCTCAAAATTTGGGGTTGTGAGGCATACGTAAAGCGTTTACAGCCAAGCAAACTCGATCCCAGATCAGACAAATGTTTCTTTGTAGGTTATCCCAATAACACCGTTGGGTATTCCTTCTACAACCAGTCCGAGGGCAAAGTGTTTGTCGCAAAAGTCGGACACTTTCTCGAGAAAGAATTTCTCGCTAAAGAACCAAGTGGGAGGACAATACAACTTAATGATATTAGTGAATCTTTGGTGACAGTTGATATGGCTGAGGAGCCGGAAGTAATTCCGCAAATTATCCCTACAACCGAGCCGGAAGTTGTCGCATGTGATGCGGAAACTTCAGACAATGTTGTAACTGAACCGCGCAGATCAGGTAGGGCTGTCCAGCCACCTGAGTGGTTTCATAACGAAATCTTCATTCTTGAAGATGATGAACCTGCGCACTACAAGGAAGCGATGGCGGGGCCCAGCTCAAGGGAATGGCACAAGGCCATGAAATCCGAAATGGAATCCATGTACGAAAACCAAGTTTGGAACTTGGAAGAACTTCCAGAAGGCGTAAAGCCCATTGGTTGTAAATGGATTTTCAAATGAGAGACGGACGCAGATGGCAACATTACTATCCACAAAGCTAGACTTGTCGCGAAAGGGTTCACGCAAGTTCCAGGAGTGGACTACGATGAGACTTTCTCGCCCGTAGCTATGCTTAGGTCTGTTCAGATATTACTAGCAATTGCTGCTTATTTCGATTATGAAATATGGCAGATGGACGTCAAAACGGCTTTCCTAAATGGAAATCTCAAAGAAGATGTATACATGATACAACCTGAAGGTTTTGTCATTCATAAGGATGCTGGAAAGGTATGAAAACTTCAGAAAGCCATTTATGGTCTGAAGTAAGCGTCAAGGAGCTGGAACATTCGTTTTGATGAAGTGGTCAAACAGTTTGGCTTCATCAGGAATGACGAAGAATCTTGTGTTTACAAAAAGTTTAGTGCGAGCGCAAAAGCATTTCTAATCTTGTATGTGGATGACATATTGTTGATTGGAAATGACGTGAATTTTCTTAGCGAAATAAAAGACTCATTGAAGAAGAGTTTTTCAATGAAAGTCTTAGGCGAAGCGGCATATGTATTGGGCATCAGAATCTACAGAGATAGATTAAAACGCCTGATAGCGCTTAGCCAAAGCACGTACATTGACAAGGTGTTGAAAAGATTCAACATGGAGAACTCCAAGAAAGGCCTACCTGGCACAGTGCTTTGCAAGAATCTGTGTCCTCGGACCCTCGATGAGCGAGTACAAATGAATGATGTTCCATATGCTTCGGCAGTTGGTTCTATTATGTATGCCATGCTATGTACAAGACCGGATGTTTCCTATGCGCTAAGTGTTAGCAGCCGGTACCAAAGTGATCCAGGATTGGAACACTGGGACGCAGTCAAGGTATTCTTAAGTACCTCAGAAGGACCAAGGATTTACTCCTTGTGTACGGAGGTGATGAAGAGCTCATTGTAAGTGGTTACACTGATGCAGGCTTCATGACTGACCCAGATGACTTCAAATCTCAATCAGGCTATGTTTTCATATTGAACGGCGGCGCAGTTGATTGGAAAAGTTCCAAACAAAAGACTGTGGTGGATTCTATGATGGAGGCGGAATATGTTGCGGCTTCAGAAGCCTCCAAGGAGGCGGTATGGATCAAGCAATTTCTTGAAGACCTTGGTGTGGTTCCAAGTGCTCTGGACCCGGTGGAGATCTATTGTGACAAAAGTGGCGCCGTGGCTCAGGCAAGGGAGCCAAGTTCGCACCATAAGACAAGACATATTGAACGCAAATATAAACTCATTCGACATCATGTCGAAGCGGGTTTAGTG
Source organism: Elymus sibiricus (assembly GCA_039707655.1). Lineage (NCBI taxonomy): Eukaryota > Viridiplantae > Streptophyta > Magnoliopsida > Poales > Poaceae > Elymus > Elymus sibiricus. The sequence goes on along the minus strand of CM077668.1, from coordinate 108,837,578 downwards.
AAAGTACGCAAAGTTCACACGGATCTGAACGTGTCAGAGCCGATGACAAAGCCTCTACCACGAGCAAAGCATGAGTAGCACCGGACAGCCATTGGTGTTAGGGAAGCCATGTAACTGGATTACGACTCTACTGCAAGTGGGAGTCTATAGGAGATATGCCCTAGAGGCAGTAATAACAGTTATTTTGTATCTCCAAGTTTGTAATGAATGTTTATGATCCATGCTATAACTGCAATGATTCTCGAGTCTACAATATCCACGAGGCTCGGAGGGAAACTCATGTGCACGTGTGGTATAATAAACGGTAAAAAGTATTCCTAGTCATGCCTCTAAGACTAGCTCAAGTATTACATGATGATCCTGTTTTCCTGATCATGGGCATGGCTATGCCGGCAATTTTGAGGGCACAATGTTAGAAGAACACTTGTGTTGAATCGACCCGAATTGATGTTATGCTATGAGATACATTCGTCACAAGTTAATGGTTAATAACACAGAGATGGTTAATGTTTGCATAATGCCTTAGACCATGAGAGTGTCGAGTTCCTTCATACTTGCTTCGTGAACTTTGGGGTTTGTTAAACGTCATCCGTAACTGGGTGGCTATTACGGCGGCTTACGGGTTCACGGAAAAGTATGACAAGTAACGAGATAGCTCAAGATTAGGATTTGCTCCTACGATGATGGAGAGATATTCTCGGGCCCTCTCGGTGTTACGGTATCCATCATTGTCTGGCCAGACACATTGTGAATTGATCACTGGGATGCCGGAACGCGGAAACGAGAAAACAGAACAAAACCGGTAACGAGGTAACTGGCATAGTGGACAAGTTGTTGATCCGCGGGGATGCCAATAAATCTCACCTCGGGTATTTGTAACATATCGTGAAGCAACAGGAATAGCACACGGCAACTGGAGGTTCACTCGAATATTCATTCGTGTGGGTATAGGGGTCAATATGGGTGTCCACGGCTCCAATGTTGATCATTGATCGGAAAGTGTTCCGGGTCATGTCTATACTTCACCGAACCTATAGGGTCACACGCTTAAGGGTCATCTATCTGCTGAATACTAGACAGGGAGTCTGAGAGAAAGTCACCGAAAAAGTTTCGGAGACAACGGAAATGTTCCGGAGAGAACACCAGAATAGTTTCGGTAAAACTGAAAAGTTGTTTCGGGGTATACCATTAAGTCAAATTGGTTTTGGCACACGCCTGGAAATTCTTGGAGGGTGCCAGAATTATTCTGGAAACTTCTGGGATTTTTCCGTGATAAAAACCGGAAATGTTCCGGAGCTGCAGGAACCGATTTTGTTGCTTTTCGCAGATGAAAATCACTAATCCGAAATTGATTCGGAATGCGTCCAAAATCATTTGTGTGGGTACTGGAATTATTCTAAGACCCACAGAAATATTTTCGGATTTAACGGTCGCGGAAAATTGTTTCCGTGAATAGTGAAAATCACTTTATGGTTACTATTTTTGGATAGCCACCTTTTGGGACTTTAGTCAAAGTTTCTAGAAGGAAGAGGCTTGCAAGGGAAGGAACCCCTTTTGGGGGGGCCCTCATGCAGTGGCCGGCCAAGGGTGGTGATGCTCCTTGGAGCTCCACATGGCCTCCCATTATGCCCTAAATGCCCACCATTTGTGACCTAATGCCTGGGTATTTTGGTGTTTTTGGAGGCACCCCTACCTCTTGGCTTTCCTATAAATAGAGGTGGAGAGGAGCTCTCCACACTCATCCCTTGCTCTCATACACATGCCATGCTTTGTCTGGCTCTCTCTCCCTCCCTCCCATGAAATAGTTTCGTAGAGCCGAAAGGCTGTCTGGGTTCCGGCAGGAACTAGTTCTGGACGGCGAAGCCCTGCCGGATAGCTGACACCGTATGTGTGCAACCCCGTAGAGAGGTTGTAGTTTTGATCTTTTTCCTGAGGGGTTGTTCGAGGGTCCTCCCGAAGGGCTGTCCGAGTTACCGTTCAAGTTTCGAGGGTCCTCCCGAAAGGCTGTCCGTGACATCGTCCGAGGGACTGTCCGACCGCCTCCTGAAGGGCTGTCCGACGAGGGAGTACATCCTCGCGGTTGGGAGGTTGTAAATCCTAGCTGCAGGGATCTGCACCGACGATCTACATCGACTCTTCTTCCGCTGCACTACGAGTCGGTAATGATCAGATCAAACCCTGTATGCAGTCTCCATAGTGGTCCTGGGCGTGCTCACTGTACCGAATTTTTTTGTTTTCTGTCGCGTTCCCCTATAGTATAGTTCTTATGCAAGTAGGTAAAGCCATTGCATCTTTTGAGAAGCTTGATGGTGTAGGAGATATGCCCTAGAGGCAATAATAAATGTTATTATTTATCCCCATGTTCCTGATTAAGTTTATGTTCCATGCAATAATTGTTGTGGTTCTCGAGTCTGCAATAACCACGAGGCTCGAAGGAAGACTCATATGCACGTGCGGAATAATAAACGGTAAAATCTATTCCTTGTCTGGCCTCTAAGACTAGCTCAAGTGTTGCATGATGGTTCTGTTTTCCTGATCATGGGCATGACTATGCCAGCAACTTTGAGGGCACAATGTTAGAAGAACATTTGTGTTGAATCGACCTGAATTGATGTTATGCTATGAGATACATTCATCACAAGTTAATGGTTAATAACACAGAGAAAGTTAATGTTTGCATAATTCCCTAGACCATGAGAGTATCGAGTTTCTTCATGCTTGCTTCATGAACTTTGGGGTTTGTTAAACGTCATCCGTAAATGGGTGGCTATTACGGCGGCTTACGGGTTCATGGAAAAGTATGTCAAGGGACTTGGTAGCTCAAGATTGGGATTTGCTCCTCCGACGATGGAGAGATATTCTTTGGGCCCTCTCGGTGTTACGGTATCCATCATCGTCTGGCCAGACACAATGTCATTTGATCACAGGGATGCCGGAACACAGGAACGAGAAAAGAGAACAAAACTGGTAATGAGGTAACTGGCATTGTGGACAAGTGTTGATCCACGGGGATGCCAATAAATCTCACCTCGGGTATTTGTAACATATCGCGAAGCAACAGGAATAGCACACGGCAACTGGAGGTTCACTCGAATATTTATTCGTGTGGGTATAGGGGTCAATATGGGTGTCCACGGCTCCGATGTTGATCATTGATCGAAAAGTGTTCCGGGTCATGTCTATACTTCACCGAACCTATAGGGTCACACGCTTAATGGTCATCTATCTGCTGAATACTAGACAAGGAGTCTGAGAGAAAGTCATCGGAAAAGTTTCGAAGACAACGGAAAACTTCCGGAGAGAGAACACCGGAATAGTTTCGGTAAAACCAAAAGTTGTTTCGGAGTATACCATTAAGTCAAATTGGTTTCGGCACACGCCTGGAAATTCTTGGAGGGTGCCATAATTGTTCTGGGAACTTTTGGGATTTTTCCGAAGAAAAAACCCGGAAATGTTCCGGAGCTGCCGGAACCGCTTTGGTTGCTTTTCGCAGATGAAAATCACTAATCCGGAATTGTTTCGGAACGCGTCCAAAATTATTTTAGTGGGTACTGGAATTATTCTAAGACCTACAGAAATATTTTCGGATTTAACGGTCGCGGAAAAATGTTTCCATGAATAGTGAAAAGCACTTTTTGGTGGCTTCTTGGAGAAGCCACCTTGAGGGCCTTTTGGTATTTTTCCCCTAGTGGCTTCTTGGAGAAGCCACCCTTGGGCTTGGCCTATAAATAGGGGTGGAAGGGGCTGCCCAAAACTCACTCTTTCTCACATACATCTTGCCATGCAATGATCTGGCTTCTTCTCTCCCTCCCCGCGGAATTGTTTCGTAGAGCCGAAAGGCTGTCTGGGTTCCGGTGGGAACTAGTTCTGGATGGTGAAGCCCTACCGGATAGATGACACTGTATGTGTGCAACCCCGTAGAGAGGTCGTAGGTTCGATCTTTTTGCCCGAGGGGCTGTTCGAGAGTGCCTCCCGAAGGTCTGTCCGAGTGACCGTCCGAGTTTCTATGAGTGCCTCCCGAAGGGCTGTCCGTGACACCGTCCGGGGGACTGTTCGACCGCCTCCTGAAGGGCTGTCCGAGGGGCTGGCGAGGGACTACATCCTCATGGTTGGGAGGTTGTAAATCCTAGCTGCGGGGATCTGCACCGACGATCTTCATCGACTCTACTTCCGCTGCGCTACGAGTCGGTAACGATCAGATCCAAACCTTGTATGCAGTCTTCATAGTGGTCCTGGGCTGGTGCGTAGGCCGAATTTTTTTGTTTTTTGCCGCGTTCCCCTACAGTGGCATCATGAGCCGTGCTATGCGTAGATGCAGGTTACGATCTACAATACATAGAGATGTATGGGTGTTGCACAATATAATTTGTAGTAGATGAGTTCTATTACTGAAAATTATTTGTGCGGGTAGCAGATGAAATCTTTTACCCGATGTTCTTGTTGCTTCCCTGAAATTTGCGTATTTCTGATCTTGATAACGGCAAGGTGGAGTTTCAAAGTTCTGCCAATCCGCGATCCTGATTGATCAACGAAGTGCTAATAGTTCATTGAATTCCACCATAGTTAAAAGAAAGATGAAATTTCACAGACAAAAGGGCAATGCAGATATGATCTGCACGGGGGTCATGCGTATGACGAAGTTCAGTATGGGGCTCGAGATTTTATTATCTCATGTTTCATACACCCCGCAAATTTAATATAGCGACTTGAATAATCATACTTGATGATAAACGTTGGTAGCTGGGGTTTGGTTGAAACCTTAGAAGCCACGTAAAATAAGTTTTTGCATAAACCGATTAGAGGCGTCTAACTTGGTTTTGCAGGATGTGCATATGATGTGGTATAGTCTTCATCATATTCAATTTGATTTTGTATGAGATGACTATATAATGTAAATTAACATGACCCGTGTGTCATGATTCGGCATGATGGCTTGAGCCATATGATTGTCACTTTAATGACCTGCGTGTCAACCTTAAGTAATGCACTTATTTTATTAGCTATAGAGATAGCAATATTATCTGGTGCATCGACAAGGTGGTGGCAATCTTCGCGAAGGTGAACACCGACGCAAATGCCGAAGACGAAGAAATTAAAGACTTCTCCGTCAGAAAGGGCTATACCATATCATGCCATCTTGAATTGTCTGAGATGTTTATCCCTTATGATGCACCCTTTTGATTGCGCGGTAGTCGCTTTTTATTAGGGTGATCTCTCACTTAAAATATCAAGTAGTTAGTGTTCTCCCAAGTGTAGCACCGTCACGGCACCTATCTTTTCGGGGTGCGTCGTGTCACACGGGTACGAACGATTAGAGAAGTGTGAGGCGGGTGAGTTGAGACCTCGCAGCGAGATCACTTGGTTGTCTTGACGTTCAGGCATGACCGTCATGAGCTTGGAACACGCCCATCGAAAGATGAACAAGAATCGCATAAAGATGTGATCGGCAAGTTGGCCTACCGATTGAAGTTCCCGTCATCAGTGATGTTCCCATCAATGGCGTGGAATTGAAATGCGGATCTTGAATCACTCAAAATCAATTATGAGAGATATTGATTTGAGTGGGAGCGCACCTTAGAATAAAACTATTTATTCACTAAGTGCAATTAATTATGAACATTGTCTAAGTGTTATATGCATAATAGTTATAGAAGAATGGCTCGCGTTTCCACCTTCCCTGTTGAAGTTGAATAAGCTGTTAAATATCTGGTTAAAACTTTACGGTTGGTAACGTAATGTGAGGATTGTCCTCAAAAGTGCCGAGAAGGACTTTGTCCTATCGCATGCTTTCGGTATCCTCCCGCTAATGCTATGGATGATGTTACTCTCGTCCTTTGATCCAAAACCTAGAATTCCGTTACGGTCAAGTGCAATATGTTTGCTTCCATGAGACCCGAACTTCAAAAGTTTGGGATAGTTATATGACATTCATGGAATTGAAAATTATTTTCAGATGCAGACAAAGGCTAAAAGATATGAGATATCCAAAGCAATGTTTGTTTGCAAAGTATTAGTAAAGTGTTTACTAGGCATTTGACTGAAGAGAGAGGGATCCAGAAGAACGCATGTCATGTAATGAAGGTGAATAAAACAACAACTTAAAGAGAAAGGAAATGTCCAAAGGGTGTTAGTGTGACTTACACGCCTAGGAAGTCCGGGGCTAACGCCACTCTTAAAGTTGAGTGCTTCTTCTGAGAGTAGGAGAAATACTGAAAGTTAAACTGTTAGAAGTATAAAGGCAAAAAGAGAGAAGACGGGAATGTCCAGCTCATGTATGAAAGTCATACAAGCTATTGATGTATAGAAGGCTGGTCAAAGAAATAGTTCTTGGGAATTGTGATAAAATTGTTAGTCACTAATTCTTGGGTATTGTGAGTTGATCACAAAGATACCTGCTCGATTGCATTCTGCTGTGACTCGATGCAAGAACTACTACGGCCTAAAAGACTTGCCGGAGTGAGGTTTAGATACGCGCTGGGAATATAGTAAATGTTACTATACCTTCCATCGGTGTATTACCGTCTGTATTTATTTTCATAATTCATTTAGAGTTTTACACACTCTAGCCCATTGCATAAGGTATCTTGCAAGAAGGTTGTTCATAAGAGAACTTTTAATGTTCGGTGTTATGAATAACATAAGGGCCATACTTTCATTATGAATGAGATGTATGTAATGAATATTGATAATAATACATTACCTCTGTATTTACTTTCATAATTCATTTTAGAGTTTTACACACTCTAGCCCATTTGCATAATGTTTGTTGCAAGAGTGTTGTTCATAAAAGAGCAATTGTTGTTCAGTATTATGAATAACATAAGGGCCATACTTCCATCAAGGATGGGATGTATGTTATGAATATTGATGGTAACCTGATACATCCATAACACTGACGCTAAATGTCGCAAGACTAAAAGAATACCACACATGTGTGGCACTACATTTGGTCACATTGGAGGAACCCGCATGGAGAAATTCCATAATGATGGATTTTGAAGTCATTTGATTATGAATCATCTGACACTTGCAACTTTCCTTCGAAAAGTGAAGTGACTGAAATACCGTTCACATTCCATGAGGAACGAGCAACGAACTTACTGGTGATCATACATTATGATGTGTGTAGTCCGATAAATGTTGTTGCTAGTAGTGGATTTGTCTATCTTCAGAAATGACTCAAGTAGATATATGGATATTTACTTGATGAGACATAAGTCTGGATCTTTTGAAGTCATTCAAAAGGTTTTCAAAATGAAGTAGGAATTATTGTAACAAGAAAATTATGTTTCTGCAATTAGATTGCGGAAAGGAATATTTGAGTTATAAGTTTAACGAATGTCTGATGAGTTGTGAAAAGAATTTCATAACTTACACCTCCCGGAACACCACTGTGAGTGGAATGTCCGTGAAGATGTAATCAAACCATTTATGACATGGTAAGATCAAAGATGACATAAATCAATTTGCCATTATCCCTTTTAAAGTTATGCTTTAGAGACTGCGGTTTTTTACACTGAAAAGAGCGCCATCAAATCTGTTGAAATGACGCCATGGTATGGTAACCCCAACCATGTTATGTCTTTTCTTAACATTTGGAATATGGGGCTTGTGTAAAATATTTACAAACCTGTTCCAAATCAGACAAGTGCTACTTTGTAGGTTATCCTAATTTATTGGGTATTCCTCCCTCACTGTACCGAGGCAAAAATGTTTGCCACAAAGAACGGTGTGATTTTGAAGAAAATGTTTCTTGCAAAAAGGTGAGTGGGGGGGACAGTGCAACTCGACGAGATAACAGTATCTTCGTCATTAGGTTAAAGGAAAGAAACCTTGGAAGCAATTCCAGAGTTTCCTACTGCGACTGATATGGAAGTCTCTACAATAAAATGTATGGGCTTCGGTCGAACTTGCAGCTGAACCACATAGGCAAGACTCGTGCAAACCTCTCAAGTGCGCTAACGAGATATTGTTGTTGGACAACAGTATACCTACGATACACAAGGAAGCGATGATGGGCCCTGACTCCGGAATTGGCTAAAAGCCAATATAATCCGAGATAGTTTCCATACAAATGATTCAAGATTATATCTTGATAAACCCTTCGAAAGACTTAGAGTCTAACGAATGTTAATGGAACTATAAACTGATATGGATAAAATGTTTTATCCATAAAGCTCGACTTGTTGCAAGAACAAATTCAAGAAATTGACTACCATGAGATTGTCTCACCGTAGCGATGCTTAAAGTCAGATCGGGTTAAACTAGCAATTAATACATATTTCAATCTTGAGATATGATACATGGATGCAAAAAGGATTTCCATGTGATGGAAATACAACCTAGGACTTGCATGTGATACAGTCCGAGGTATTTTGTCAATCCAGAGGATGCTAGTGAATGTGCAAACTTCAGAGTTCCAGCAATGTACATAAGAGAGCAAAATGGAGTTGGAATCTTCGTTTTTGATGAAATAGTCAAAAGAGTTTGATTTCATCAATGGATAACGAAGATGCTTGTGGTTACAAGTGTTGGAAATATGCCCTAGAGGCAATAATAAAATGGTTATTATTATATTTCCTTGTTCATGATAATTTTTTATTATCCATGCTATAATTGTATTGGTTGGAAACACAAATACATGTGTGGATACGTAGACAACAACATGTCCCTAGTGAGCCTCTACCGGACTAGCTCGTTGATCAAAGATGGCCATGGTTTCCTGGTCATAGACATGAGTTGTCATTTGATAATGGGATCACATCATTAGGAGAGTGATGTGATGGACAAGACCCAAACTATGAACGTAGCATATATGATCGTGTCAAGTTTATTGCTATCGTTTTCGCATGTCAAGTATCTGTTCCTATCACCATGAGATCATGCAACTCACTAACACCGGAGGAGTACCTTGTGTGTATCAAACGTCGCAACGTAACTGGGTGACTATAAAGATGCTCTACAGGTATCTCCGAAGGTGTCTGTTGAGTTGGCATGGATCAAGACTGGGAATTTGTCAGTCCGTATGACGGAGAGGTATCTCAGGGCCCACTCGGTAATACAACATCACAATGATCTTGCAAGCAATGTGAATAAAGAGTTAGCCACGGGATCTTGTATTAGGGAACGAGTAAAGAGACTTGCCGGTAATGAGATTGAACTAGGTATGGAGATACCGACGATCGAATCTCGGGCAAGTAACATATCGCCGAACAAAGGGAATTGTATACGGGATTGACTGAATCCTTGACATCGTGGTTCAACCGATAAAGATCTTTGTTGAATATGTAGGAACCAATATATGCATCCAGGTCCCGCTATTGGTTATTGACCGGAGAGGAGTCTCGGTCATGTCTGCATATTCCCGAACCCGTAGGGTCGCACGCTTAACGTTCGGTAGCGCTAGGGTAGTATTGAGATATTAATAGTGGAAAGTCCGAAGGTTGTTCGGAGTCCCGGATGGGATCCGGGACATTACGAGGAGCTCCGGAATAGTCCGGAGGTAAAGATTCATATATGGAAAGTTGTTATCGGGGTTCCGGAAAAAGTTTGAGTTTTTTCGGTATTGTACCGGGAAGGTTCTAGAAGGTTCCGGAGTGGGGCCCACCTGCATGGGGGACCCACATGAACGTGGGTAGTGGGGAAAGTCCCCACAACCCTGGTCTAGGCGCACCAAGGTCCTCCCTTAAAAGGAATAGTATCATATCCCAAAGGGATAAGATCAGGATCCCTAAAAAGGGGGGATAGTGATCGGTGGGGAAGGAAAGGAGGGATTTCCTTCCTCCCCCTTTGGCCAACGACCCTAGGGCCTTGGAGGGCAAGCCACCAGCCCCCTCCACGCCTATATAAAGGTGGGGAGGCGTTGGGGGCAGCCACCCCTTGGACCCTTGCCCGTTACCTCTCCCAACTCCTCCCACGTTTCACCGGTACGCGCTTGGCGAAGCCCTGCCGGAATTTCGCTGCCACCACCACCACCATACCGTCGTGTTGGTCCCGATCTCATCTACCCCCTCTCTCTCGCTTGCTGGATCAAGAAGGAGAGGACGCCGCCGAGCAGCACGTGTGCTAAACTCGGAGGTGCCGTCCGTTCGGCACTTGATCGGGAGTTCGTGGACGGATCGTGATTGGATCGCGAAGACGTTCGACTACATCAACCGCGTTTCTTAACGCTTCCGCTTAGCGATCTACAAGGGTATGTAGATGCAATCTATCCTCTCGTAGATGTTCATCTCCTAGATCGATCTTGGTGAGCGTAGGAATTTTTTTGTTTCCCATGCAACATTCCCCAACAACAAGAAAGTAAGTGGGAGCATAATAATATTTCTAAAAACCTTGTGTGCTTGACACATTGTTGATTGAAAATAATATAAATTTCTTGACACGAATTAGGACTTCATTGAAAATAGTTTTTCGATGGAGTGCTTGGGCTAAGTAGCCTTGATATTAGGCATAATTATCTACGAGATAGAATTGCCTGATAGGGCTAAGCCTAAATACATATTGACAAGATGCTAAAACATTTTAGCATTAAAACGCCAAGGAGTGATTCTTGCCAAAGTCACATGGAAAGAGTTTTGCAAGACTCGATGTCCCAAAACACTGATCAGCAAAATACATGATGGAGATTCCACACACTCTTGTGTTTGGATTAATCATGTATTCCATGGTATGTAAAACAACCAGATATGTCCGATACTCCTTAGCTGTTGCGAGTATAGATACCAAAGTGATCAAAGCACTGATCATGGGACAACAGTGAAAAATGTCATTGAGTACTAAAGTAGCACTGATGACATGTTTTCTCGCAAGCAGAGATTATGAAGTGCTCATTGTAAGTAATTACATCGATACGGTCTTCATCAATGCTCCATGCGATTTTCGATTTAAGTTAAGGGTTTTGTTTAATACACGATATGGTGGCACGGTAGTTGGAAATTGTTCTAAACAGGTTACTGTGGCGAATTCTATAACAAAGGCTAAGTATGTTGACGCTTTAGAAGCGACAAAGAAGATGTTGAATCATATAGTTCATTCATGAACTTAGTATGGTTCCAAGAAAGCTTTGGTCAATGGGACACTATTGTAGATAGTTGCTCCATAGCTCAGTCTGAGGAATCAAGGTTCGACCAGTGATTCACATATATACAAAGCCAAGTCCACACAAAATATGAATTTTGTGAAAGCGTGAAAACGTGAGGACATGCAAAGATACACACGAAACTGAAGTTGTCAGATCCGTTGGACATCAAGCTATACCACAAGCGAAGCATATTTTACACCGGTATGCCATAGGTGTAAAGTGTTTTAGCATTGAATGGATTATTGACTCTAGTGCAAGTGGGAGTCTGTACGAGATATGCCCTAGAGGCAATAATAAATGTTATTATTTATCCCCATGTTCCTGATTAAATTTATGTTCCATGCTATAACTGCTGTGGTTCTCGAGTCTGCAATAACCACGAGGCTCGAAGGAAGACTCATATGCACGTGTGGAATAATAAACGGTAAATGTATTCCTAGTCTGGCCTCTAAGACTAGCTCAAGTGCTGCATGATGGTTCTGTTTTCCTGATCATGGGCATGACTATGCCGGCAACTTTGAGGGCACAATGTTAGAAGAACATTTGTGTTGAATAGACCCGAATTGATGTTATGCTATGAGATACATTCGTCACAAGTTAATGGTTAATAACACAGAGAAAGTTAACGTTTGCATAATTCCTTAGACCATGAGAGTATCGAGTTTCTTCATGCTTGCTTCATGAACTTTGGGGTTTGTTAAACGTGATCCGTAAATGGGTGGCTATTACGGCGGCTTACGGGTTCATGGAAAAGTATGTCAAGGGACTTGATAGCTCAAGATTGGGATTTGCTCCTCCGACGATGGAGAGATATTCTTTGGGCCCTCTTAGTGTTACGGTATCCATCATCGTCTGGCCAGACACAATGTGATTTGATCACAGGGATGCCGGAACACGGGAACGAGAAAAGAGAACAAAACCGGTAACGAGGTAACTGGCATTGTGGACAAGTGTTGATCCACGAGGATGCCGATAAATCTCACCTCGGGTATTTGTAACATATCGCGAAGCAACAGGAATAGCACACGGCAACTGGAGGTTCACTCGAATATTTATTCGTGTGGGTATAGGGTCAATATGGGTGTCCACGGCTCCGATGTTGATCATTGATCGGAAAGTGTTCCGGGTCATGTCTATACTTCACCGAACCTATAGGGTCACACGCTTAAGGGTCATCTATCTGCTGAATACTAGACAAGGAGTCTGAGAGAAAGTCACCGGAAAAGTTTCGGAGACAACGAAAATTTCCGGAGAGAGAACACCGGAATAGTTTCGGTAAAACCGAAAAGTTGTTTCGGAGTATACCATTAAGTCAAATTGGTTTCGACACACGCCTGGAAATTCTTGGAGGGTGCCAGAATTGTTCTGGGAACTTTTGGGATTTTTCTAAAGAAAAAACCCGGAAATGTTCCGGAGCTGCCAGAACCGCTTTGGTTGCTTTTCGCAGATGAAAATCACTAATCCGGAATTGTTTCGGAACGCATCCAAAATTATTTTAGTGGGTACTGGAATTATTCTAAGACCTACAAAAATATTTTCGGATTTAACGATCGCGGAAAAATGTTTCTGTGAATAGTGAAAAGCACTTTTTGGTGGCTTCTTGGAGAAGCCACCTTGAGGGCCTTTTGGTATTTCCCCCCTAGTGGCTTCTTGGAGAAGCCATCCTTGGGCTTGGCCTATAAATAGGGGTGGAGGGGGCTGCCCAAAACTCACTCTTTCTCACATACATCATGCCATGCAATGATCTGGCTTCTTCTCTCCCTCCCCACGAAATAGTTTCGTAGAGCCGAAAGGCTGTCTGGGTTCCGGTGGGAACTAGTTCTGGACGGCGAAGCCCTGCCGGATAGATGACACCGTATGTGTGCAACCCCGTAGAGAGGTCGTAGGTTCGATGTTTTTGCCCGAGGGGTTGTTTGAGAGTGCCTCCTGAAGGGCTGTCCGAGTGACCGTCCGAGTTTCTGTGAGTGCCTCCCGAAGGGCTGTCCGTGACACCGTCCGGGGGACTGTCCGACCGCCTCCCGAAGGGCTGTCTGAGGGGCTGGCGAGGGAGTACATCCTCGCGGTTGGGAGGTTGTAAATCCTAGCTGCGGGGATCTGTACCGACGATCTTCATCGATTCTACTTGCGCTGTGTTACGAGTCGGTAACGATCAGATCCAAACCTTGTATGCAGTCTTCATAGTGGTCCTGGGCTGGTGCGTAGGCCGATTTTTTTGTTTTCTGTCGCGTTCCCCTACAGATGGGCTAACGATAATTATTAAGTTTATGATATAAGAGTTGTATGCCCTTGTTTGAGCTTTAGAAACATGGCATCATTACTTGTGGCCTAAAGAGTGTGTGATACATTCCGACCATGGGTCATTGAAACACCTCAAAGGTTAACTCAAATAGAACCACAAACATGCAAAATGGAGTGAGTTCATATAGTTTTTCCCTATATTGCCAAGTACAATAAATGGAAGGATAATGTTGTTGATGCATTGTCTAGACGTCATATTTTACTTTCCCAACTAGATGTTAAAATCCTTGGGTTAGAGAGCATCATAGAGTTATATGCTAAAGACTCATACTTTTTTGAAACATTTTCAAAGTGCTGCAAGGGAAAGGGTTGGAAAAAGTTTCACTTGCATGATAGATTTTGTTTCGAGCTAAGAAATTGGTCATCCCAGATTAGTCCGTCCGTTTATTGATTTTGCCAGAGGCTCATGTTGGTGGTCACATGTGATATTTTGGAGCCAAGAAAACTGCGAGTGTGCTGGTTGACCACTTCTTTTGTTCAAGAATGAGGTGTGACGTGGAATGCTATGTGCAACTGCGATGCAAGATTTGTCACAAATCTAAGTCATGTTTGAACCATGTGTTATTTATACTCCTCTATCTATTCCAAGTGTTACGTGGGAGAATATTTCTATGGATTTTTCTTAGTTTACCACAGACTAAGAGGGGGAGTGACTCGGTGTTTGTGGTACTTGACCGTTTTAGCAAAATGGCACATTTTATCCTGTGTCATAAGATCGATGATGCTTTGCACATTGCTGGATTATTTTTCAAGAAAGTTGTGCAGCTACATGGAGTACCACGCGCCATTATTTTCGAACCAAGTTCTTGAGCTACTTTTGGAAGACCTTGCAGGAGAAATTTGGAGCCAAGCTCCTATTTACCACGACGTGCCACCCATAAACTGATGGCCAAATCAAAGTTGTAAATTGGACATTGTTCATGCTACTAAGAGCAGTCCTAAAGAAGAATCTGAAGATGTAGGAGGAGTATCTACCTCATGTGGAGTTCGCGTTATAACAATGCTATCATTAGACCACTAAATTTTGCCCTTTAGGCTTGTTTATTATGGGTTCAACCTGTTGCTCCCATAGATTTTTCCTTTGACACTTCAGGAATAGACAAACCTTGATGCAAGTAAGTGTGCAGATTTTGTCAAGGTTTAAAGGGTTTTTCCCCTAATACATCTTTGAAGGTTTTATTTCTTCTTTCCCGTTTCCCCTTTTATGTTTTTTTTTTTTAAATTTCTTATTTTTAAATTCTTAAAGATTATTTAAATTTAAAAAAATTAAAAGATCTTGAACATTGTTTAAATTTGTGGTTCTTTTTTAAAATTTACATAAAAATTAATAAATTTAGAACACATTACAATTCACAAATATTTTGAATTCATGAATATTTTTAAAATTCTGGAATACTTTTAAAAATTCTTGACAATAACATTTTAAAAATTTACAAATATTTTAGATTCTAGTAATGTTTTTTTAAAATTTATGAACATTCTAAAAATAATTGAATATTTTTAAAATTCATGAAATTTTTAAAAGAACCATGAACATTTTAAATTATGAATTTATTTTCCAAATTTGCGAGCAATTTCTAAATTTTTGAACATTTTTTAAAACTCATGATTTTTAATATAGTTAAAAAATGATAGGCTGAAAAATGGAATAGAAAGAAAACAGGCGCTGACATGAGTCAGCCCAAAGATAACTTGGGGGGGGGGGTGTTTGGTCGGCCGCTGCATCGTAGGATGTCACATACCACTGGCAGCGCCGGGGACCGGTCGCTCCGCCTGAAGGCCTCCCTATAATTTCAAAATAATAAATAAGTTTAAAAAATAACAATGTTTACTTATTGTAGAAAAATGACCATCTACTTGAAAAGTCTTCAAATCTTTTTTAAACTTTTTGTTGTGAAACCTTAAAATCTTCACATCTTTACAAAAGTGTTAAAGTATTTTGAGAAAGTATTCAAATATTTTAAAAATATTCATGTAATTTCGAAAGCATTTATGTAATTTTTTAAAGTGTTCACAACCCTTAATAAATGTTCATGTAAATTGAAAAAAAATATGTTTACAAAATTGTTCACGCATTTTTTTAAAGATGATGTAATTAAAAACACTTCTTCTATTTTTTTAAATTCATATAATTTTAAAAATTGTTCACACATTTTAGAATATTCTCTAAAAACTATCAGTCACATTTTTTTAAATCTATTCAGGTAAGTTTTAGAAGTCTTTAGATATTTTTTGAAAATAATGTATTTTAAAAGGTGCTCACACATTTAAAAAGGAAAAAAACAAACAAAAAGAAAGAAAAAATAAAAATAAAAAGGTAGGAATCACAAAAATATATTGGAACTAGCAGGGGCTTCAATAGAGTTTACAGCGCCACGATGGGGTTAGGAGAGGGGACGCGACATTGGCAATTTAAGTGGCCGGTGTATCGTTTGGGGTTCAAGAGACATACCCAGATCTACCATCAATATGCACTCGCCATGAAGGTGTGGGGCTGCCGGAGCGTCCCCGGTGTGGGACTTCGGCGGTACCACGGATCTTCATTGCCACGTCAGGATCATGCTCGTTTACATTGTTTTATTTGGGTCAACAAGTGGTAGAGGAAAAATGGGTAGACATCGTTTGAGGTGCTTTCTGAGTACCCAGTCTAAAGCTCCATGATGAAACATCTTAATTTTGATCGTAATTGGTTATACCTGGCAATAATGGTGTTTTTTGCATCATTTTCTTGTCAAAGACATTGCTTGGAGTTTCCTCGGATTTGATCTTTATGGTGAAAATCCATGATCCAACTTTTCTTGTTGGATTTGACAACGGCGGCGCTGGTGCGCCGTTCCTTTTTTTTTTTTTTTTGCAGGATAAAAGATAGTTTTCTTCCAAGATTATAGTTATAGTCAAGAGGCAAGAGTTCCTTGATACATGCCCCCCTCTATGTAGCCAAACAGCTGTGCTACTTTCAGTACGACCATATTTTGCCCAACAATCTGCTACTCTATTTTGGTCACAGTAAACTTTGTGAGGAATAAACTCCCCGGTCTACCAGTAAAGACTTGATCTCCAAAGCCAAGTGTCCATATGCAGAGTGGTCCAGTGAACCTCTAGAAAATATAGAAAGAGCCGACGACAAATCCGACTGGACAATTATTGGGAGGTCCGTGTGCTGGATTGCAAGGGTCATCCCTTGCATCAGTGCATGTACTTTTACTTTGAGAGCGTCATTGCAGTGGAACACGAATCTGTAAGCTGCAAAAATGACACTCTCGCCATGTCTCCTTAGTATCATACCTGCAGCCGTCGTGCCCGAAAATGAACCGTCCACTGACAGAGCTGTTTTGTTCTTCGGTGGCGCTGGCCGAGACAGTACAGGTCTAGCAGGCCTCCGCGTCGGCCTCTCCTCCTCAAAAACTAACGCCATCTTTCCCTGAAGAATCTCCTTAGACGAGTAGTTCTTAGCATTGTACAGGGCGCCAATAGCTCTGTAGAAATTCTACAGAAATCTCAACCGGGACAACCTCCTTTCCGTGGGAAACATTATTTCTAATTTGCCAAGTTCTCCGTACCAATAGAATTACCATGCTGCGGCTAGTGTCTGAGCAGCTCGCACGGACTAGGAGAAGCCAATCAGGCCCTGTATCCACTATTTTTTTTCGGCGCCAGCGGCCAAACCCTGCTCAGACGTTTCCATATCAACAATGCATGAAAACTGCTCTCCTCCTCAACTCCACACAACGTACATGTCGCGCATGTACCTATACTAGTTGAGTGCCCGTGCGTTGCTACGGACAACAAAATTACTGTCCCCTCAATTGTTGTTGGTTGTCAAATCCGATCCAATCTCCCAGGTTGTCTTGGCACCATCATCGAAGGCACAGGCTAATTTTTTTTAAATAATACATTTTTTTATTAATTTTCTGAAATATTACGTCGAAATGATTTTTTTCAAAAATAATACATAGTCGGTCCAGTCGGCCAGGAGGAAGCCGATGGGTGTCCTGTCGGCTGGCAGGAGGCCGATTGAAACTAATCGCCTTCCAGGATGATTAGTTCCAATCGCCAGCCGATAGGTGCCGTGTATAGTTCCAATCGCCAGCCGATAGGTGCCGTGTAGTTCTCTTTAGTCAAGTCCAGCATGCAGCATGCGCGCATGCACGTCCCGTGCAATCATCTGCATGCATGTGCAGCAGAGGATTCACTGCATTAATCGTATGCATGCACGCGCAGGATTCACTGCAGGGCGCCGGTATTTGGAGATGTATCCATACGCGCCGGCCAGGGCGCCGGTATACGGGTATTCGAAACTGACGCGCGAGCATTCGGGTGTATGTACGATTCAGCGAGGCGTCAACCAGAACTGCACCGGGCCTTTACATCTGCATAGCTAGCTAGGTACATGATCAAATACGTGAGTGATGTAGCTCATATCATGCATGTAATTGACAAGTATACGTGCATGCATGCATGGTACGTGGCAAGTTTCCCGTGTGGATGTGCAAGTTAGATACATACGTGAGTGCATGGATGGATATGAGCGAAATAAGTTCACGCAAAAAGACGATCAACACGTACATGCACCTATCGGCTGGCAGGAGGCCGATTGGAACGACCGACAGGATACCTATCGGCTTCCTCTGGCCGACTATGTATTATTTTTGAAAAAAATAATTTCGGCATAATATTTTTGAAAATTAATAAAAAAAATGTATTATTCAAAAAAAATTTGCCAACCCCTTGCCCTTCGTTGTCGTTGGCCAATGAGTGGGTCCAGAATCACCCTTCCATCGTCCTAGCAACCGCTCCACTAAAAGCGCTCACCTCATATAAATATTTTCTTTACCTTCTTCTCCTATACAATGTACTAATAAAATAAAATATATTCATACTTGATTTGTAGCTGTACATATTAGCATAATCAGGCAATAAAAAGGTCTATCCCCATGCTCTTCCTCAGATCTCATACCACTTGAGAGATATAAAACATGATGGTAACTGAACACAGTAACAAGTTCGTTCGAACATAACCATAATAGTGGCTAGTGCATGGTAATTTGCTCCAAATTCCTGAACTGGACACAGTAACATGTTTTTCTTTCAAGAGCACATATAAGAGTGCTGGACTGTTGGCACAATGAAAGATGTATTCCATAGTTACTGTTTCACAATTACTTGAGTTATTAGTTTGGGAACAAAAAGTTTGCTAGTCCAGAACAACTGTAATTTTAAATCGAGTACTACTGTGCTGTGTGCTCTTGATTTTAGTTTTAAGATGGGCAAAAAGTATGAGCATACAAATCGTAAAATAGGATGGTCTCTTTCACTAAGTTCTATCACAGTGACAATTCTGCTAAACTGTGTTAGATCAAGTGATCATATTTCTCAATTAGCATCATTTATCATGTAAAATAGCGTAAGCAGACATAGTAGCCCACACTTAAAAAAAACAGTAACTTAGAAAAAGAAAGGGAGCATTGAATGTTAAGTATTTACATAGATTAAAAGAACTATTGAGAATTTCGAATGCAAAGTGAAACCAACACAGACTAAGGACAACAAGTTTTTCAAGCATATTTTGCAAATGTCCATGTGAAGTATATAACGTAGAGGCGTGATAATACAAGTAGAATTCGGCGAGTTTATTACCTGACTCCCTTGGCATCGATGGCAAATGTGATGGTGGAGTTGCTGCTTGTGAAGATGCCTTTCCACCCGTGGACTTACCCCACCCAGACTCCTCCAGCTCCGCACCCTGCCGGCTTGAGCCTCTACTTTGCCTAATATTCTCCTACCAAAAGCAACAACAGATTCACGAATCCATTCAGTTTGTTTCAGTTATGAAAATTATGAGAAACAGGAGAGGCTCGACTATGAATCAATCGATCCATGCCCCATCACCGAGGAGGAACTCATGGTCGCATGAGAGGCTCGTCATCATGGACGTCTCCGCACAGCCATAATGAGGCAGGTACATACATCTAGCTGATGTTGGTTATTACTCGATGATTCACTGTCATCCTCGTGTCTTCTCTTGGTAGCTAAAACGTCGAGCAATTTTACATCAACAATTACAAAAACCAAATTGTTGCGCCGTGTCCTCCCTGGTGTAAGACTATTTAGTAGGGTGCATGTCCTCCCTGGTGTAAGACTATTTAGTAGGGTGCATGTAAACAGAACAATAAGATGCATTTTGTGTGAACTTGGACCCATCTATCTCAGACATGTGAACAAACAGAAGTTCATTAATTAGTCCGACAGAATAAACATCAATAAATGATCTCTAGTTAGTTCAAAAAATACTGAATTACATGTAACTTTCAGGTGAGCAACAAACAAAAATCTCTATAACCACAGGATTGTTCTTGGAGAGTGAAAAGTTGATATTTTGGGTATCTTACCTTCACAGACATCAGAGGAAAACTTCAACTCCATTCTTAACACTATCTCCATTGCAAGATTCAGGCAAGAATTTCTGTTGGGAACAAATGTAGAAACTCTTATTAAAAAGCCTGGACCACATGATGAAGCACGTACTATTTCATTTTTCAGTCCCACGGGTAACATCAAGAAACGAGCGCTAATTAATTCAAGAATTACATCATAACTTTTAGGTGAGAAACAAATAATAGTTCCTATAACCACTGGCTTGTTCTTGGTGTGAAACAAATAAAATTTAAAACACGAAGGCAAGCTACCAGTTGTCAATAGGATCCGGACAACACATGAAGCTTCCCCTATTCAGGTCTGTGTGTGTGTGTGTGTGTGTGTGTGTGAGAGAGAGAGAGAGAGAGAGAGAGAGAGAGAGAGAGAGAGAGAGAGAGAGAGAGAGAGAGTGACATCCCCAAGTATTAAGCTACAGTGATCACCTCTTAATCATGCCTAGTCACCATGCATAACAATGCTTGATCACATTAGAATCATATCTCATTTCAAATTCCAATTCAAATAGAAATTCAAATTTGAGGTGAAAATAAAAGTTGTTCCAAATTGGAAACTAAAATGTTCATTAATTAGAAAATAATTTAAAGCTAATTATGTTAAGAAAAACAACATCACAAAAATTCACTACATGTCTCAAACATCTTGAATACAGTACCAAACAACAGCATTTAATCCCTTTTTATTTAATAAAAATTCAAGTGAATTCAGATATTACCCCAAGCAATTTATGGCAGTGATAAATATTGCCTAGTGTTTATTGAGCCAAGTCACATATTTTATAAAAGTTAATGTGTGGTCAAACATTTTGTAGAACAGAGAGAAATAAAGAAACAGAAAAGAATAAAGAAAAGGGCAGAGCGTACCTGTTCATTTGGGCTTAAGTGGAATAGTGCAGCCTGGCCCAGCCCGCCACGGCCTTTCCTCAACCTCCCGCCTGAGGGGAGGCCATGGCGCGCGCTGTCCGTCCGCGCCGCGGATGCGCGCGTGTCGGCCATCCCGCCGTCCCGGGGAAGGATAAGGAGGCCACCTCGGCCCCCGCAAACCCTAGCAACCCCACTCTTCCCCCTCGCCCGCTCTCTCCCTCGTGCCCTTCGACACCCGGGCGCCGCCATGAACGCGTCGCCGGCGTAGCCGAGGCCACCGTCCCTCTCTCGCCGCTTGAGCAGTCCGGCAGCCTCCCCGTGCTCGGCCTCATCGTCTTCGCCCTCTGGATCAAGCCGGGAGCCACCACATCGCCCGGACCCCGCCGTCTTCAACCTCGGATCGCCGCCGTCATTCGCCGTCGTCGAGCCCTCCCCAAGCCCGTTTTGCTCCCCTACAGGCTCACCGTGAGCCTCTCCACCTTTCCCCTCATCCCTTTCTCTCTCGGTCGCCCTCTAGCCGCCGCTGCCATTGGAGCCCGAGGCTCCCGCCGCTGCGTCTCGTCGTCGCCGTAGTTAGGGCCGCTGGCAGGCGCGTCTGAGCATGCCACTGCGTTCTTCGCACTCCCCGCTGCCGAACCCGTGCACGTACGCAACCCTGCGGCACCCGTAGCACAGTTTTCTGCCCGAGCCCGATTCCGGCCGTCCGCCGCGGCGCTCGCCGTCGTCGCTACGGTGCTTCCCCGGCCACGCCACTGCCCGGGATCGACGCGACGTCGAGCGCCCGATCGAATGGGCCAAACCGCGCCTCATTTGGCCCTGTGTAGGCGAATCCCGGCCAACTCCGGCGACACAGCCGCCGCAGGAGGCTCGCCGGAGTAACTCCGGTGGCCGGCGCTGACCGGCGCTGACGTGGGCGCCTCTGGGCCCCACCCTGTGCCACTGACCACAGGGCCCCATGGCCGCGTTGACCCGATCCGCGCGCTGACTGGGCATCTCCAGAGGCTGACATGTGGGCCCCGCCGTTAATTAACTTAATTAACTAATAGCTAAACCCAGTTAACTTAATCACTCACTGACACCCGGGGCCCACCACTAACTAACCCCAGTTTAGTTTAATTTAAACCCTAGTTATCTGCTGTGTCACTGACCAGTGGGTCCCACTGGTCAGGTTTGACCTGGCCCAGCCGAATTGACCGCTGACGTCACATTGACGTCATGCTGATGTCACCCTTGCACTGTTTCGGATAATTCGGATTTAAATAATTAAAATAATTTCAGAAATTCTTTAAAACTTTGAAAAATCATATAAAATAAACTGTAACTCGGATGAAAATAATTTATATATGAAAAATGATCAGAAAAATATGAAGAATCCGAATATGCCACCCACATGCCTGCCACACCCCTCTAACCTACTGAACATGGAACTTTCCTCTCCGATTCATCTGTCCGATAATTGACCGGAGCTGGTAAAACACCTCCAGATGTTTCCGCTCCGACTAACTTGTGTAGTACTGCATTAGGACACTCCTCGAATAGCGTGCTGCCATGCCATGCATCTGTGATTGCATTTGTTGCTTGTATTTATTGTTTCTTCCCCCTCTTCTCTCCGGTAGACTTCGAGACCGACGCTGCCCCTGTGATCGACTACGTCCCCGACGACCCTTCCTCCTTTTCAGCAGAGCAACCAGGCAAGCAAAACCCCCTTGATCATTCCTATATCGCCTATTCCTTCTCCCTCATGCTTGCATTAGATTTTGCTACTGTAATTGATTGCTCCTATTCTGATGCATAGCCTGCTTTTTGTAACCTACTGTTGCTACTTTACCTGTCATCCTAAACTGCTTAGAATAGGTTGGTAAATGTTCCATCAGTGACCCCTCACCCTTGTCCCTGTTGCCCCGCTTTGTTACCAGTGCCTCGATCCGTGTGATCGACGTGCAGAGACCGACACATCACCACACCCCCCCTTAGTTGTACGACTCTGCAGGGCTACTATCAAGTGCCGAGGGTGATACCTCGTACTGCACTCCTGATGATATCTCTGTAGTATAGCACATCGATGGTGATTGCAGAGGGTGATTCCTCGCTCTCCCCTTTCCCGATGATGACTCTGTCGTACAACCCCTCAAGTGGGGACCATCGAGGGTGATTCCTTCTGGTTCTCCTTGACGGATTACATCGAGTAGGAATCCAGCGAGGGTGATTCCTCGAATTCCCTCTTGATGATATGAGCACACGGTTACTTGACTTTACTACAGATAACGGGTAAAGTCGGGTAGGCCCCGAGGGGTACCCGCGAGAGGTGTGAAGTCGGGTTGACCGTGAGGGTACCCGCGAGTTAAATACGAGGCGCCGCCGGGCAGGCAGAGACCGCCCTAGAGAGGGATGGGCCTGACCCTTATTGCACTTCCTCGAGACGGGACGACAGGAGTACTGATCGTCACCGCGAGCTCCTAATAATGCGCTAACGGATTTGGGTATTTGATATGAGTTGGCTACGTGCCTATACGCACTACCACCACGCGGGATAATGGTTTATGGGGCCCTCGGCGCCGTATGTATCAGCCGAAAGCTCTGTCAGACGTCCAGTTCAGCATTGTGAACCTGTCGGGCCAGTGCCATCCAGGATGAGGTGGTGCTCGTCCCGGCTCGTCGCATAACGACCCGGAGTGCAAAGGCCCGTTGTTGTAGAGGCCCGTTGTATTTGGTATCTTCTTAACATTAGTACAAACTGTTTACCGAAAAAGGCTCTAGAGACAGTGCCTTAAAAAGTAACTCTAGTTATAGCATAAGGCCATAATTGACAAAATATCATGACTCCTAGTTCAAAAGTGGGGAGCAATTTAAAAGTTGAATCCACCTTGGAATGCCTTTTTGCTCATGTCTAAAATCCCAAGAAAATCACCCCATGACCACCAGCCATGGTGAACCCTTTTTGGCAGTAAAACAGTCAGCTTCACTAGTGTAAAATAGCAGTAATTATTTCAAAATCTCAATGCCAAAACCCTCTACTTTTCTCACCGTTTAGACCTCACAAGAAGCTTCATCCACCTGGCTAAGCTGACTCCACAGCCTCACTCAGAAGTGGTGACCACTGACGGGCAAGCACGCTTCACTCAGAAGTGGTGACCACTGACCAAGTTGATGACCTTGGTGCTTCTTCCAACACAGATCGTGTCATCTTGCCTGTGTTCAGCTTGACTGAACACGATCCACGACCACCTTCTCTGCCGCAGCCACGACCTCAGCATTCAAGTAGTGCATTCAACTACTATTATGTATTTTATATCACTAGAAAAGAGTCCATGCGTTGCAACGGGAGAAAAATAATACCACATGTCCCTAACTCAATAATCATGGTTTAAGACCCCAATAGGTCCACATCCTTTATTTCAACATGAAATCCCATCTGTTTTGCCGTTTATCCTCTTTCCCACCCTCGCCGACGGTATCCTTCATGCTCACACAATCACAACACGTTCAAATATGCTCAATCTTAAGGTGTCTCTTTCGCGGCGTTAGATGAGAAATCTGCTTTCTTTTTTCCCTGCGAGATTTTGCCGAGGCATGCATGCGTGGTTATAGATGATTTCTTCCGTTTCCAATCTGTTTTCCCTGAGATGTTTATTTCCAATCCGAATCGACACCGGTACGAAAGATAGATAGATTGTGCGCTATTAATTAAGTTGCATCATAAATAGAATTTTAAAATGGCTAACAGGTAAAGTTAACATCATATTCACATTCTACACATTTTTCTAATCAAAATCCATATATAAGATGTTAAATTTGGACTTAGGATTTAAAAGATATGAATTTTTTTGAAAAAAAATTGATATGGATTGTGGGTTGATTCAAATGTCAGGGGTGGTTTTGCAAAAAAAACGAAAGGTTTTTCTGGATGACCTAAACCCGTACCACGAGTTGATTTCTAGTAACCGCAAGGGTTTTTCTGCAAAAAGCGAAACGTTTTTTCTGGATGACTTAAACATGGACTACGGGTTAATTTTAGGAAACAGCAAGAGCTTTCTGGAAAAGAGTGAGACGGCAGAAGCACTAATCTTCTATATCTAAATAGCTAGTCCCCACTAGCCTATTTCTCTCAACATACAAGTATGCCACCTCATCATTCAACATGCATGGAGAAAGGTCCACCACAACATGCAATCATGCATAATGAAAAGCCACCTTAACATGCAAACATGCATGAGAATTTACATTCTATTATGATATTTACATTATACATACAATAATCAAACACCACAAATCTTATTTATTTTCAGCATTAGTTCTTATATTATTACTCCAAATATTCATGTTCCATACAACCAATTTTAACTGAATATATTGCAAAACATTCCCGCAACAACGTGCGGGGCATCATCTAGTTCCTTTATTAGTAGGTATTGATATCGATATAGATATAGATATGAATTACTATAGATATAGATATAGATATAGATTGGTGCTATACGAAAGATTGAACATCTATAACAGCAAATATATGATCAGATCATTGGTGATATACGAAAGATTGAGCATTTATAACAGCAAATATACGAAATAACTGAGAAATACAGCCCGCCAGGACCAGGTGCTATTTATACACCAGGGTTACCATCCCATTGCGTTGCTTCCAACAGATCGTGGCAAGCATATCTTGCCGGACGGTAGTGTTGCTTATTCCCAGCTTGACTGACTCCACCAACTTCGCAGACAGAGCCAAATCAGCCATGTCTGGCGATGGCCAGAGCGGCTCCGCAAGGGTGCACTTCGTGCTGGTCCCGATGATGGCGCAGGGTCACATCATTCCCATGACCGACATGGCGCGCCTGCTGGCCGAGCACGGCGCGCAGGTCACCTTCATCACCACGCCAGTGAACGCGTCCAGGTTGGCAAGCTTCGCCGCCCACGTGGGGGAGACAGGCCTGACGGTCCGGCTCGTGGAGCTCCATTTCCCGGCAGCCGAGTTTGGCCTACCGGACGGGTGCGAGAACGTCGACATGATCCAATCCAAGGATCTGTTGTTGAACTTCTTCGAGGCATGCGCCGCGCTTCGGGAGCCGCTAAAGGCGCACCTCCGTGAGCAGCAACAGTCGCCTCCGAGCTGCATCATATCTGACACGATGCATTGGTGGACCGGTGATGTCGCAAGAGAGCTTGGTGTCCCGAGGCTCGCCTTTAGTGGCTTCTGTGGCTTCTCGTCCCTTGCCAGGTACAATCACAAGAGGGAAATCCCGTGAGTAGTTAATTTTGTACTGGGCAAATTAACTTCTTTTTTTTGCGGGTGTGGGCAATTTTTTTTTTTACGAGAAACTTCCAATATTCATCTTCAATCATGGCAGTACAAAGAACAACAGAGGTAATAAAAATTACAACCATGTCCGTGGACCACCTAGCGACGACTACAAGCACTG
This sequence comes from Elymus sibiricus, assembly GCA_039707655.1. Classification (NCBI taxonomy): domain Eukaryota; kingdom Viridiplantae; phylum Streptophyta; class Magnoliopsida; order Poales; family Poaceae; genus Elymus; species Elymus sibiricus. Next base: position 108,811,485 of record CM077668.1, on the reverse strand, counting down.
GAGCGAGCCGAAGGCGCGCCGCCGTCATCGCCCCTCCCTCACCGGAGCCGGGCAAACCTTGTTGTAGTAGACAGTCGGGAAGTCGTCGTGCTAAGGCCCCATAGGACCAGCGCACCAGAGTAGCAACCATCGTCGATGAAGAAAGTCGTAGATCAGAAGAATCAAACCTGTAAACACCCAAACAAAGGCGAACGAAGACCGGATCCAAACAGATCCACCGAAGATCAGCACCGACCGAATCCCGCGAGATCCGACGGAGACAAACCTCCACACGCCCTCCGATGATGCTAGACACACCATCGGGACGGGGATAGAACGTGGGAGACATTATTCCTACTATGGGATATCGCCGCCGCCACACAGCCCCAACCAACACGCTGAATCTAACAAGAACGAGAACGGGGTCCCTCCCGCCGGCGGGGGGCCGAGATCCTCCGCACCTCCATGGGTGTGGGCAAATTAACTGCTATTACTTCCTCCGTTCCACAATGTAGTGCGTATAGATTTTTCGAGAAGTCAAACTTTATAGACTTTGACTAAGTTTGTAAAGAAAAACATATAGATCTAGAATACCAAAAACATATCTTTAGATACATCACAAGACGTACTTTCATATTGTATATGTTTGGTATTGTAGATATAAATAGTTCTTTTTATAAACTTGGTCAAAGTTTGTAAAGTTTGACTTTCTGAAATATCTATATGCACTACATTATGGAACGGAGGGAGTACCATCTTTTGTTTTGCAGATCAATTGCAGTTTGTTGACGTTTAAGCCTGCAGTTTTATGCGATTTTAACAACTATTACCATCTTGCAGTTACATCATTTGCCGCGACAACTTATTGAAACACGTCACAGATGAGAATGAGCTCATTACGATCCCAGGGTTCCCTACACCACTGGAATTGGCAAAGGCTAAATGCCCTGCAGGCATTCCCATTCCAGGTATGGAGCAAATTCGTGAGAAGATCTATCAAGAGGAGCTGAGATGCGATGGCGTGGTCCTTAACAGCTTCAAAGAGCTGGAGACATTGCATATCGAATCCTTTGAGCAGATGACAAGGAAGAAAGTATGGACGGTCGGGCCAATGTGCCTCTGCCACCAAAACAGCAACACAATCGCCGCAAGAGGAAACAAGGCGCCAATAGATGAGGCAGAGTGCTTGCAGTGGCTTGATTCAATGAAGCCAGGCTCAGTGATCTTTGTCAGCTTTGGCAGCCTCGCCTGCACTGCACCTCAGCAACTTATTGAACTCGGCCTGGGACTTGAAGCCTCCAAGAAACCATTCATTTGGGTGATTAAAGCGGGAGATAAGTATCCAGAAGTTGAGGAATGGCTCTCAGATGGCTTCAAGGAACACGTCAAAGAGAGAGGCATGATCATAAGGGGCTGGGCACCACAAGTGATGATCCTGTGGCACCAAGCCATTGGAGGATTCATGACACACTGTGGGTGGAACTCAACAATAGAGAGCATCTGTGCAGGCGTGCCCATGATCACATGGCCACACTTCGCGGACCAGTTTTCAAACGAGAAGTTGGTGGTGGATGTGCTGAACATTGGGGCGGAGGTTGGAGTGGAAGGAGTTACACGGTGGGGACATGAACACAAAGAGGCTATGGTTACAAGAAATGATGTGGAGAGAGCAAAAGACTGCCATTAAGGCAAGGAGGACTTTCGATGAGGAAGGTTCTTCATATAACAACATAAAGCTACTGATTCAAGAAATGGGAAACAAGATGAATGCATGTGGTTGATGCACATGGTGTAAACTTAATTTTGACGAGAACAGCAGGAGCTCTGCCTTTGCATTATAGTAGAAAGAAAGTCGTACAACATACACACCGCAGGTTAGGACGGACCCAGGCATGGACACAACACCGAGCTAGACTCGACTCACACACTCAGCTTGGAGCTAACTACACTCCGCCATCAGTGGCCATACCTCTCGCCTCATAGAACGTCGCTACCTCCCCTCTAAGCAGGGCAGCCAGCCTGATCGCACTCATGGTCTTCTGCTCAAAAACTCTCCAATTGCGCTCCTTCCATAGATGCCACGCAGCGTAGGAGGCGAGTGTGATGCCCTTATCAACTTCGTCTTTGCTCCCCTGGGAAGAACACAACCTCATCCACCAGTCCAGGATGGAAGTGGCCGACGCCGCAACATCCCACACCCCGGCGTGCGTGCCCTGAAGCTGGAACCACACCTCTCTCGCGTAGCAGCATTGCAGGGTCAGATGCTCAGCAGACTTTCTCTTGATCACAGAGTTGGCACATATCATTATGAGGCCAGCCCCTAGCTTGCAGCCGGTCCGCCGTCCAGTTTCTGTTCTGCAGCAATAACCACAGGTAGAATCTAACTTTGCCTTCCATCTTACATCTCCAGACTCGTTTCAGCCATGGCCTTTCGATCCGCATCGCGAATTGAATCCCATAAGCCGAGCAAGCCGAGTAAGCCGCACTAGCAGTCAGGAACCACCCAATCGTGTCCTTGGTAGCAGTCAACTCAACCAGTTGCACTCGTTCCCACAGGCTAACAAACTGCGAAAGCTGCCCGTCGTTGCTCTTTCTTTGCAATCCTTGCATCCAGCGGCCATTCACTAATGCCTCCCTAATCGTTATGTTCTTAAAGCGAGCGAGCTCAAAGATGTCAGGGGCCAGATAGCACGGAGCCTCGCCATCAAGCCATTTGTCCCGCCAGAAAATCGCTGTGTTGCCATCCCCCAACTGAATCTTAGAGCTGCTCGAAAAAAGCTGCCTATCCGTGCCATCGCACGGCGTAGGAGTACCCTTCCACGGCCTGTCCACAGCGTCCCATCTGAACCACTCCCATTGCAGGCGCAGCGCTCTGCTGAAGCACTCAATGTCCTTTACTCCTAATCCACCGTACCTCTTGGGGGAGCATACTTGAGACCAGTTGATCAGACACTTGCCACCCACAGCCCTCTCCTTCGCCTCCCAGAGAAAATTTCTCCTAAGCTTGTCCACTTTCTTAATGAACCATCTATCTGGCTTGAAAATTGTCAGAAAAAACGTGGCCGTGGCCGTAACCACCGAGTTGATGTAGGTCAGTCTACCCATCCTGTTTAGCAGCCGCCCCTTCCTAGGAGCCAGCCTTCCCGCAATCTTGTCCAGAATCGGCTGCACCTCGGCTCGCCTCGGCTTTTTAGTGCCGAGCGGCAGCCCCAAATACTTGCATGGAAAAGACCCCTGCATCCCCCCTAAGATATCCACCATGGTTGCAATCTCATCGCTCGTGCAGGATATAGGATAGGCCACCGTCTTCGCCATATTAAGAATGGCCTGAACTGCCACAAAGTCCCGCTGCGATGGATTGATGAAAAGCGCTGCATCGTCAGCATAGAAGCTTGAACAGAAGCGAGCAACACGCGTCCTCAGCGGGGACAGCACCCCTCTCTCGGTAGCCAAAGAAAGGAGCCGCTGCAGTGGCTCCATGGCGATGATGAAAAGCAGTGGGGACAGGGGATCCCCCTGTCGCAGGCCCCGCCTATGGAGGAATGGCGTCCCAGGCGACCCATTCAACAAGACTCTCGAGGAAGAGGAGGAAAGAATCGGTGCTACCATGTCCCTCCACCTCTGCCCAAAGCCCATTACCTCCAACACCTCCAGCAGGTACCCCCAGCCAACCGAATCGAAGGCCTTGGCCATATCAAGCTTTAGGAACACCATTGGTGACTTTGTAGTATGGGCAGCCTTCACCACGTTCTTCACATATAAAAAATTATCCTGAATTGATCTCCCTCTTATGAATGCACTTTGATTATTTGTGACGAGGTGCTGAATTTCCGGGGCCAGACGAGACGCAAGCATTTTGCTGACAAGCTTCGGCACATTATGCATCAAACTCACAGGTCGAAAATCATTGGCCTCCTGAGCCCCGTCCCTCTTTGGCAGCACCACTATGTTGGCCGTGTTCAGCAGGTGCCAGTTTTGGCCCCGCAGCGACTGCACGCAATTGACAGCAGCCAGAAGATCACCCTTGATTAACTGCCAGCATCTTTTGAAAAAAAGCCCCTATAAAACCATCCGGGCCAGGATCCCTCTCCCCATGAGTCTCGTTAACAGCCGCAAGCAGCTCCTGCTCAGTGAAGGCCCCATCCAGATGAGTCAGATCCCTCCTCGACAGATTCATGGTCGCCCAGTCCAACCCAGTCGTGCTCGCGAAGGACCGACCCATCAGCCCCTTGAACCTTTCAAGCAAAATACGTGCCTTCCCCTCGTGATCCGCCACCGGCCCATCGCTCCCGATCAAGGTTGGTATGTGATTTTTGCGCCGCCTCCCACTAGCCCTTAGATGAAAAAAACGAGTGCTAGCGTCCCCTTCTCTTATCTCTGTGAGTCTTGACTTTTGCCTCCATCTTGCTCGATCAATCGCCGCCAGACCCACTAACTTTACCTTTAGCATAGCACGCAGATTTCTCTCATCATCCGTAAGGTCCCTATCCTCTTGAGCCAAGTCCAGCCGAAAGATGATTTCACTCGCCACACCAGACAAGAACACCGCATCCCTCACTTTCTGCTTACTCCACGTGCGCAGCGCTGCTGCGGTTCTGAAGAGCTTCGTGTGCAAAACCCTCACCGGATCAGCTGATCTCACCTCCTTGCTCCATGCCTGATTCACAACCTCATCAAAGTCCTGAAACTTTAGCCAATGGTTCTCGAATCTGAAAGCTTTGAACTGCGATCGCTCCATCTTCCTCAACACAATTGGGCAGTGATCAGATATGTTAGTAGAGGCAGGCGACAACTGGTAGTGAGGAAAGCTGGCCTCCCAACCCCCGGACACTAGAATCCTGTCAATCTTTGTGTGAATAACATTCTCACGCTCGTTTGACCAAGTAAACCTTCTCCCAAGCAACGGGAAATCAATCATCTCCATGTCCTCAATTGCAGCTCTGAAGCGCCCCATCATACGCAGATTCAGGTTGGTGTTGCTCTTATCACTAGCTCTGCATATCATGTTGAAGTCGCCTAGCAGCATCCACCTTGGCAGCATGAGCTGCTTCAGCCTCTTCAACTCCTCAATGAACAGAACCTTCTCCCCTTCCAGCTGAGGCCCATACACTCCGGTGATCGACCAACAGCCACCGTCAGACTTGCACTTAACTGTCCCGGAAAGTGAGTGCACACCTCCAGCCCCATCCACCTCCTTGATCTCAAAGTCATCAGAACAAGCAATCAAAATTCCCCCTCTTGTGCCATCCGCCGGCAGAGAAATGAAATTGTCCCTAAACCACGGCCCCAACGCCTTAACCACCAAAGCACTTGTCAGGTCACTAAGCTTCGTTTCTTGCAAACAAACAATGTTGCACTTCTGCGCAGCCACAAAAATCTGCACCGCCCTCCTCTTCGCTGGGCTATTCAGTCCTCGAACATTCCAATTCAGAATTACACAATCCATAAAACAGATATGACCCAATCACAGACAGACGGCAGCCAGCCCGATCCCCAAACGGCACACAGACATCCATCCACACTCCAATCCCTACTCCAGGAGAACAGCTCCAGATCGGGAACACACCACCTCACACGCACGACACTAGCAGCAGAAAGGAAAGCTAACATTGGAAACAAAGAGGAACACCACGCACTAGAACTGACGAAGAGCAGATCGCCACGGCCTAGACAGCCACAGCCCGCGGCTGCCCCTTCTGATCCACCCCTTTCTTCCGCACCGGCCCCGCTGCATCAATCATGGCCGAGACCGCCGCAATGAAGTTACCAGGCAGCGGCTGCTTGTATAAGCTTCTGTACTTCTCCAGATCAGCAGCCGAGGCGGCCACAGGCGGCTCCTCCCCGTCCCAGATGCCGCTCTTCTTCAGAAGCACCATCTGTACCTTGTCCATTGTGGACCAGCCCGCCGTTGGTTTGGCCGCCAGCCTCCCGCTGCTCCTCTTCGTGAGCCTGTCCGCCTGCCCTCTCGCGTTGCCGCCGCCGTCGGTGCTCGGGGTGGGAAGCAGGGCAGTGGGTGGAGGGGATGAGCAGCTGATGAGGAAGAGTCTAAGCGGGTCAGCTGCCTCCTCGCTGCCCTCCTCATCCACCTCTCGATCCGCCAGCGCATTGCGGGCCTGGCTGTCCACCTTATCCGCCAGCGCATCACGGGCCTGGCCCTCCTCCCGATCTGCCAGCACCACGTAGGCCTGGCCCAGAGCCGAGGGGAGCAGACCTTGACCAACTTCTTGCAGGCTTCCCCTTGGAGAATGCGGCCCATATCTTCCCGCCCCCTCCATCTCCTCCTGTCGCGCCTCCATCGCTTCGCTGCCAGCCAAGTCAACGGCAGCTCGCCCATCCATATCCGGTCCCCTCTCCCCTCGCCCCACCTCCACTGTCACACACGCACCAATGCCCAGGCTTGCATGCGAAAGGGCATGCACGTCGCCCTCCACTCCGATGCACGCCGCCTCCCCTTCCTCTTCCAGCCCTACCTCCCTTTCCTCCATCTGCACAGCAGCAAGCGACCGCTGCAGCCCAGCAGACACCAGAGAGAGCCCACTATCATGAGAAGAGGCATCCACGCTCTCTAGCAGTCCATCTGCAGCTTGCCGTCCATCCCTCTTCTGGCTCGTGGTCCTCCCCGCGTCCACCCGCATCGCCTGCGCCTGCGGCTGGGCAGCAAGCAGCGGAGCCTCGTCAGAGGCGGAAAACGGGTCCTTGCCGGAGACGGAGCCGCCCACCAGATCAGCGTCAATGAGCGGCCGCTCTCTTGCCACCGGCCATCCGTCGTGCCTTCGACCAGCCCCTCCGACCCCGCCACGCCGCCCTGCCTCCATCCCACCTTGGCGGCTAGCTCCAGCATGATGCAGACCAGTGCTAGCTTGGCGAAAGCCTTCCCCGCTCCCGTATGTGCGCCTTCCTCCGCCACCGCCATCTCCTCCCTGGTCCGGGAACCGCAGCCTTGAGTGAACCGACGCCCGAGGCGGCGGCGGCGGGAAGTCACCGTCCTCGTAACTGAGATACCATCGATATCCCCACCGTGCAGGCCACTCCGGAACCCTTCCATCATCCGACGGCATCCCGCTAATGCCGCTACTGCTGCTCGCCCCACTCTCCGGGCTAGACGCCGGCGGGCAAGTGAAATCCACCACGTGGTCGAGGTAAATGAGCACCGGGTGCCCAAGCAGCCCCACCTGCCCCCAGCGCGGCGACACATCCTCCATGATGTTGAGCTCCTGGAAGGCCATCTCGGGCGATCCTCTCTCCCGCGGCTCCTCCAGCTGCAGCACTCCCCTAGTCTTGAGCTTCTCCACCGCATCCATCCACACCCAGAGCCTGAGACATCCCGTTTCCTCCTCCCGCCGCACCTCTTCGTCGATCCCGTCAATGAGCATGGACGGATCGAACATGGAGGACACGCTGTCGACGTCCCACGCATGCTCCGGCACACCCTCCAGGCAGACTCTAACCTTGTACAACATCTTGGCCGGCGACGCCCGGCGAAAACGGGACCACGCGCCACCAGGAAAGTGACCCGCCCCAGAACCAGCGGGCCTTGCGCGCCCACCACCCTGTCCCTGACCGCCGCGTCGTCGAAGACAAGCAGCAGCTCACCAAGCGCGCGGAGGGACACCTTGACCGCCTCTTCCTGGATGTGGAAGCGCATCGCGAGCGCCCACTTGACGTCCACCAGCTCGAACGGTGACGGCGAGCCCACCACGACGGCCACCACAACACATCTTGCCAGCTTCCGCTCAGCTTCCGCCATGGCCGCGGTCCGCCGCGCCGAAGCGACGACCAGACCACGGCGCGCCTCAGGGTCACTCGCCGGCGCCTCCATTGGTGCCCGAACCGCAATCCTTGGTGGTGGACCTAGGGGTGGGGGCGGCAACACGACCACCGGCTCGACTCCCGTTCTCCCCTCCTTTGCCCTAGCCTTCGCCGCACCGCCACACCACCTCGCCCTATGCCCAGCTTCTCCACAGAGCAAGCACTTCTCCCGATTTTTGCACTCCGCAATCCGGTGATCTGGCTCGAGACACCGGAAGCACTTCCCCCAAGCTTTCTTGAACAACAGTTGCTTGAACTGGGATGGCTTGGGCTTCGGCGGTGGGCGCTAGTAAAAAGGAGGGCGCCTCCCCCTTCCCACCATCTTCCACCCACCCTCATCAATGCGCTCGGGCGAGCGCTCCGGCTCGGGTGCGGGATTCCGGGGCGGGATCGACACGGTGGACATCAGCCTTCCCCTTCCCCCATCCACCCCCGGCCCCCCCTCCGACACACTCGGCCTTGAAAGCTCCAATAAATGCCCGTCAGATCCAGCCGGCATCGAAGCCACCTTTGCTCCCCCAGGCGAGAGCAAGGCCTCCAGGAAGGAAGCCGCAGAGGGGGGAGGGGGTGGAACGGCTACCCAGGGCGCCTCGCGGCGGGCAGGACATGGCGGGGACATGGGTGCGGCGCGCCGCCGAGGAGGCGACGCAGAGGCTACGGGAGGAGAGACGAGCATGGTGGATGGAGTAAAATTTTCAGTTTACTCCTCTAACCAGCACTAGCCGAACTCCTGAACTGCATTAAACTTAATAAAGAAATTTATTTTCCAAATAACCAGTAGCTTGTATCAAGGTCACTGGTGGTGGCCTAATTGTTTAGAGATTAGACATGGTCCAAATGAGTTGACAGCAATATCGATTATCCATATTGTTACACAGGTTCCATGGCAGTCAACATAATGTTACACACAGTCTGATTTTCCAGATGTTATGTTCTCCCTTCCCTTTGTTTCCCACTTGCTCATCAGAGTTAATAAGAGTTGGAAAAGGGCAAAAAATAAAATAAAATGTATGCACACAATCAAAACTGACACTGAAAGCAAGAGGTAATTCGAGGTGAATAATCGAAAGAAAAGAAGGAATTAGAACCAGCATAAAGCGCACAAGAAATTAGAAGCTTATGTTTGACTGAGTAGTGTGACGAACATTAAGTTTCAAGGATCTCTCCCATCCTAATCCTAAAAAAAGGTTTGAGGAGGGCCAAACTCAAGATTAATGAGGAAAGCAATTACTTCAGGTGCCACATTCCTGCTAAATATGCACTTTAACCTTCTAAATATTTTTTCCGGATAAAAGTATGTATTTACTCCCTCAGTACCAAAATATAAGACGTTTTTGCACTTCAATTTGAACTGCAAAAACGTCTTATATTTTGATACAGAGGTAGTATCTAACAACTGTGGGCACAAAGATGTGTGAATAACTTATACCATGGTATAAATATATGCGTCTAAATAGAGTGGCTGTTCCACAAAATGTTTCAAGATTTACTGAGCAACTATGAACAAGCATGGTGAAATAGTCTACAATCAAAGTAGGTCAATGTTTTGAGTTCATTACAAATTCAACTACCAACTAGGCAACGGGAATGAACATATGAAAGCTGCAGATTGGTCGAAATAGAACGAAGCTGGTTTCACTAAGCACCAAACAGTAAAGCTTCAGCAGACACCCAGATTTGCTACCAAGTGAATGGCAGAACGCTGTTGCACCATGATCATCAGCTTCAGGCCAGAAGTTAAATAATGTTACTGAAAGAATTTCCCCACTCAATCTGCAGAGCCAGTGAATCATGTATCACATGTTGGTGAAAGAAAATTAAGAAGACCAGACAAATTCCTTTGGGCTAATAAAATATAAGAATTGAATTGGAACCTCTCTCAAATAACAGTCTAAGAACAACAAATTACTCAGAGGAGCAGAGCAAAACCTACCAGTATCTAACCAGCAAAAAGAATACAGATTGCATGACATGCAATAACTCACCTCTCTTTTAATAGAACTTGTGCCAAACTGTCAATATAACAATCATCATTCAGCAACAGAGAAGATTAGACCAAGATGTTTGGGGATGATCCCAAATGAGAACTTAACATGTATGGCTTCCATTGGTGTGAGAATATTGTCTTAATTATCACTTCATCCTCGGAAGTACAGATTTGCAGCCAGTGCATCATTTGAAATGAAAAATGCTTGTTAATCATTGAGTGACCACTCAGACTTTAGGACAACTGATATTACCTTGTTTTACATCATCGATGCATGATGAGTTACCAATAGTCCTTACAAGAGCAGAGTCCATGTCTAAAATGATGGAAGCGTGTCCTGTCCCTCACAACAATCTCTCTCATATATAACTTGGCGATCAATTTAATTGCATTGTGGCAGTCCAAACACATCCTCAAGTTTTTAACGATCCTTATTGTCACGCTGGATTCTGATACGAGTAATGCAAAAGCGACAGCCAACTTTTCGCTGTGCCAATAAAGAACTTTTTGTTTTTCTTCTTCTGTGACTTGAACAAAGACCTCGGTTACATCAGGTACATACCCATCATTCTTCAAATCCGTGAGTACCTTGTCCAATTTAGAATAGATTTCTTCGCTCATAGGATGAGATCTATCGCCAGCTACAAATTCGTGAATTGTGCCGTTCATTTCAATAAGACTGCAACCAGGCTCTTTCTTGATTCCTTTCTCCATCATTACCTGCCTAAGCCACCGGACATCTCCCCATCTATTAGATTTTGCATACAGATTGGACAAAAGGACATAAGCCATGCTGTTCTCTGGATCCAACTCAAGGAGACGTTCTGCTGCCAATTCACCTATCTCTGAGTTACCATGGACCCTACAAGCTGCCAGCAGGGTCCCCCAAATTGCAGAGCTGGGTTTCATGGGCATTTTACCTATTGTCTCCAATGCTTCTCTTAGTTTCCCAGCTCGCCCAAGGAGGTCGATTATGCATCCATAATGGATCACATTAGGAGCAATCCTGTAGGTCACAGTCATGCTGAGAAAGAAGTCTCGTCCTTTGTCAACCAATCCAGCATGAGTACAGGCAGTGAGAACGCCAATGAAGGTCACCTCGTCTGGAGCTTCAAACGCCCTAAGCATCCTGTCAAACATATCGATAGCCTCCTCACCATGGCCATTCACTGCAAGACCAAGTATAACAGCGGTCCAAGTAAATTTATCTCTACTGTGCATCTCATTGAACATGTCCATTGCACGCTCGATGCTCCCACACTTTGAATACATGTCTATGAGCGGATTCCCGACAAAAGTATCCATCTTGATCCCATGTCTGTTCATGTAAATTCTAGCCCACTCCCCTGCCTCTAAAGCACCAAGCTGCGCGCATGCCGTGACTATGCTGACCATGGTGAACTCATCTGCTCTCACCTTGCTAAGTTGCATCTCACGAAACATCTCCAATGCCCCTCGGAACTGGCCAGCTTGTACATAACCATCAATCATTGCAGTCCATGAGACGGTGTCCCTCTCAGGCATACGATCAAACAGTACTCTGGCTCGATCAACCTGACCTAGTCTTACACACCTAGAGATTACCGATGTCCAGGACACAATATTCCTCACCTGCATGCCCTCAAACAAATCCCAAGCTGCTTCCATCTCGCCACACTCGGCATACATATCAACGAGCGCATTCTCCACCTTGAGGTCAGGCAACACCCCACTCTCAATGATGCGCTTGTGCAGCTGCATTCCGAGCAGGACGTCGTTGCCTTTGCCACATGCTGACAGCACCGTGATGTAGGTGACCGGCGTGGCCACAACGCCAGCCCTCACCATATCCAGGAAAGAGCAGCATGACAGCCTGAACTGCCTTCTTCTCTTGTGACCGGACATAAGCGCATTCCACACAACGGGCGTGCTGCCACCTCTGGCGGGCTGCACATCCAGCAGCGCACGCGCAGTCACGCCGTCGCCCCTGGTCGCGTACATGAGTACCAGCGAGCTTGCCACGTGGGCGTTGAGCTCCAGCCCAAACTTAACCACATGCGTGAGGACAGAGTCTCCGACGGACGGCGGCACGGCGCCCCGCTCCGCCGCCACCGCCTTGAGCAACGGCGGGAACGTGTACGCGTCAGGCCTGGCTCCGCGTGCCAGCATGCCCACGTACGCCCGCAAGGGCATCCTCGGCCCTGGGCCCTGGCAACCGAACCACCACCGTGAGGCGCCCCGGCTGGGAATTCCGTCGAACAGGCCGCGGGCGCAGAGCCTTCCCCGCGCACTCCTCACCGCGGCATCGTCGCGTTAACCGCGGGTAGATTGATTTGCCACTGCAGGGAAAGAAAGGATCAGCCGACGAGATGGACTGCACTGGGGGTTGGCGCTGCGCACGTCTGGTCTACGAACGACAGCGGCAGCAGACTAGAACACACGGGCGAGCGAGGAGGTCCCGGCACATCGCGACAGAGGGAGCGGTGGAGCAGGAGTGGAGTCTGTCGCTGGACGTGGTCGCGTGGAGCTGCGCTCCGGCGAGCAGGGCCCGCAACCGGCAGCAGCGGTGGCCTTCCGGCCGCGGGATAGCGGGGAACGAAGACTTCGCTCGCCTTCCGCTCTGTTTTTTTTTTCTTTTTCTTTTAGAGGCTGTTTGGAATCGATTTTTTAAAAAAAAATATTATTCTTTTCTTTCCCTAATCTTTCCCTAATATATATATATATATATATAATAATAAAGCACGGATTGACTCCGTGGGTTCACCGTCACAATATGCTTCTTTCCATGAGTTTACGCCTTCACCCATATCATATTTTTCTTATACTATCTGAGGTGGTACTAATTTGGTATACGCCCCGCCCGTGAGTGGACTTTTCACGTCTGCACGTTTCTGGCTGGCTCTGCGAGCTGAAAGCCCAGGCCCAGATAGGGCTCGCTTTGTACGTCCGCTCCTCCTGGGAGTCCAACTGGGCCGGCCGGCCCAGGAGCGAGTGTGGTACTGTAAAAATCGCCAAAAAAATTGTGCATTTGCAATGAATCGAATACGAGACCTACTGCTTGTGAACACGCGCTGCTATCCAGCAGAGCTGCTGATGGTTAGTGTCTAACAGGCCGCGCTAAACCTTAAGAATGAGTGGCAGCAGCAGATCTGAATATTTTTTTAAAATTTCAAACGCAATTTTTTTTTTGAAAAAAGTTGATATTTATTTGGAAAAAAGAAACGTTCTAGCCATGATTTTTTTTCCATACGTTTATACATACACGAGGTGGTATTAAAATTTTCATGTACGAGAACCAATAGCAGCAGCTAATAGGCGATCTGGGCGCCCTGCGCTCGCTCTTACAATTAGAAAAAATATTGCCTACAAATAAACTCGAACTCGAAACTTCACACATAATTACCTACCCCTGGTAACCAACTGGCTAGCCAGAAGTTCTGATAAACATTAAACATTGGTAAAATAAAATTGTTCGTGTCGCGGCTTTGGACCGAACCCTCTCTCCGCCACCTGCGTACATCACTATAATGGGTCACAAGGATGTGCTGATGGGCCTCCTCAGCTTGCAGGATCAGCCAAAAATAATTTGACGGGTATAGAATAGTATCACCTCGCCCCTTTATGTCAAATCTTATCGGTTTATATACGCTGTTAGTTGTCCGGATAATCAACAAAGCACTTGTTGAGAAATAACAAAAGGGGGATGAGATGTCGATTCGGTGGTTGCACTTGCAAATCGCCCCTTTATGTCAAATCTTATCGGTTTATATACGCTGTTAGTTGTCCGGATAATCAACAAGGCACTTGTTGAGAAATAACAAAAGGGGGATGAGATGTCGATTCGGTGGTTGCACTTGCAAATAAGAAAAAAAAAAGAGGCCCAACAAAGTACGGTGGCTGCACTTGCAAATAAGGAACAAAAGAAATCCAACAATGAAAAGGTATGATTGGCTCGTGGGAGTATGCCTCATGGCAACCATGGAACGCTGTGATGGTGGATGGGCTGCAGAGAAGCACATGCGCACGGCGGGACGAGATGAGGCAGAAGTACAAAAGGTTGGAACAAATGTGTCATGGTGGATGGGCCGCAGAGAAGCACATGCGCACGGCGGGATGAGATGCATGATGAGACAGAAGTACAGAAAGGACACGATGATGGCCTTGCGGTTACAGTTCACAATAAATAATGTGGATATGAAGACGTCCCTTGGAAAGCTATAAGCCATGCGTATGGCCGTGCATCATTCAGTTTGTGCATGCGGATGGATGGTAAATGTGCATGGCCAATCGGTTGCATGCGTCTAGCTAGCTAAAACTCATTTTTACATCAATGAGTCTAGCCAAACCCTGGTATCTTACAGCAATGGGCTAAAATACTGCAGTTTTTCATTATTCTGGTTATTGCGATACTTTGCTATATCAAACATAGCCTTATGCTTCTTTTCATTGTGATTTTTCTGTGACTGGGCGACACATTGTAATATTTTCAGTGCTGCAGGCGTTTGGTTTCGAAACTGCGTACATAAATATTTTTAATTCACGTCGTATTTGCTGGGATCAGATTTCGCTTTATTCTAAAAAAAATACCTGATTGATCTACATGCAGCTTCGATCGAGGGTACCTGATGCGGCACGCGCGACATTTCGAGCTCGACTGATGCTGCTGCAGGCGGGACGTGACGTTGCAAGCTGGAGCACCCGCTGCGTCTAGCCGAAAGCACACCAATACAACACCCGTCGGAGCTATTCTTTTTCTACTGAAAAGTCGGGCCGCCATGGTGCAAAGACGACTAAGCGACAACCGCAAGTGTAGATTTCAGATTATGGAGAACTAAGTTTTCCTTACCACCGGTGTTAAGGCTCATTTCGTGATTAATGTATGGCTAATATGCATCTCTTCCATGCCTCGGCGTGCGCCTCCCAGGTGTCGGCCGGTGGCACCATCCGGAAGTTATCGTGCCTCACTGGTGGACGTTTGGGTATTCACATCAAAAAAATTCTCCCGTTGCAACGCACAGGCATTTTTGCTAGTAATAATAAAGCACGGATTGACTCCGTGGGTTCACCGTCATCCGTTCATCGTATACAGTATTATTTTCGAGGTGGTACTAAAATTGTTTCGACACAAAAGGATTCCACTGTTACGACGTGTCGCCGGTCTGGGCCTGGGCAACGTCAATGCTAATGGGCCTTTAGAAACCTCCTCTCACCCCTTCTGTCTTTTTTCTCTTCCACCCGAGCAAGGAGCAACGACACGAGTGCTTCTCTCCAACAAAAAAAGAAAAAGGCCGGGAACAGGAGCTAGGGTTTGAACCGCCATCTCTCCGGCCTGCCCGCCGGCGGCACGCCGGCACTCTGGTCACGCCTCTGCTCCTCTTCCCCCCTCTTCTATCGCCCCCTTCTCCTCCACCCTATTTTTTTCAACTGTTAGGCGCCACGAAGCTAGCCCGCACCTCCACGACCGCAGGGCGAGATCTCGAGCTTAGAAGGGCGACGGCGGCAAATATCTCCGTTTCGTTGGAGATGTCGGCGATGTCCCGCGCGATCCGGGCCTGCGCGGCCGCGTCTGGGGCGTCGACGAGGAACCTGGCGTTCGTGGAGGCGATGGGGGCGGGAGGGGCGTGGGCCAAGGGGCCGGGCGCGGCGGCAGGGGACCCGTGGAGGACGGGGCGCGCGTGCAATGGGTGTTCCTCGGCTGCCCCGGGGTGGGCAAGGGAACCTACGCCGGCCGCCTCTTGCGGCTCCTCGGCGTGCCCCGCATCGCCACCGGCGACCCCGTCCGCCATGAGCTCGCCTCCCAAGGCCCCCTCTCCAAGCAGGTATTCCAGTTCCTCGCGCTCAATCCCGGGTCGTGATTCGTAGTAGAAGAATTGATAGCTAGAGATCCCCCTGATGTTGACGAAAGGGAGCCTAAGGATAATTTTACCTGCAAGAAAGAGGGCTTAAATTTGTATGAGAGTCGACCAATCCGACCACATGGCCGCGCAATTCCTGTATCATCATCGGCTCATCGCAACCCAGCTTGCCACCATTAGTTCCAGGTGATGTAATCCGTAGGCACATGATCCATCGGATCTGGCATGTGCATTGCACAGCAGCATGCAAGGCAGACCGTCACTAAAATTCAGTTGGGAATCAATTGCATCATCACGGTGACACAACTGATCTACAACAAGAGAACTCGAGAACCCATCCACAGTAAAAGAAAAGACATAGTATCCAATCCATCACATCCTAATTAAACCACAAACAATGTTCTTGCCTTGATCAAGCGTGTAAGCTATAGTAGTTTTTCTTCTTCTGATAAGGCACTTGATAATGGTACTATGGTTCACACACTGGTGTACGAAAGACAGAAACAGCAGTGTCAAACTTCCTGTCGTATCATTCCTACTATGGCTGGATAATGTTTCTAACTGAGGGGCAGCTGCTGGATTGTATGATGGTTAGGATGCATAGTATACGCTCGTTGAGTCACTCCTGGAGAGAGAGGGGAAGAGAGAGAGAGAGAGAGAGAGTGCGAGTAATTCAGTCGCTGTCATGAGTTGTAATAAGGTGGCAAGGCAAGGCTCTCAATGATAGATTTGGGCCTCAGTTGGGTTGGTGTGCAATCACAGTCCACGACACCGTGGACGCCGACGGCTGCGGCGGCCTCCGAGACTGTCCAAACGGCACGGCGGCAGCGCCCATCAGCGACGGCGAGCCTTGCGCGCGTCTCAACTCCTTGCCTTAATCCGGCACTGCTCGGGTAGCCAGGCGCTTGCTCAGCTGCCCAGAACACAGTCTGATCTGCTGCCCCCTCATCAAGTTGACTCGATGTGAGATGCGAATTACTGTGTATTGTGATTTGATTCTGTTTTGGAGTATGCCGCGGTTCGAGCAGGCTACTATTGCTGTGCTGTAGTTACGTACACTGATTATTTTGCATTTCAATAGTTGTGGGCCCTGATTATTAGAATCCTGTACGTCAAGGCGAATCCACTTGTACGCACACGATATAGAGATCATGCACTATGTGAAAACCAAGGACACAACTATCTTTGATTTGGAAATAGTTATCAATGACACGGCTATCTTTCACTTGATTTAGAAATAATTATTTCTACTAATTAAGACCTCTATTGCTGTTTCAACTTTTAAGTAGTTTGTTATGCTTGGTAGGCTGCTCTCTTTATTCAAGCTAATTCTCTTTAATTTGTTGTAATCTTGATCAGAAGCTATAGGATTTATGGTCTGTATATGCCATTCATCGAAACTGAACAAGAACGGTGCAATCTGCAGTCCGGTCGTATACTGCATTGCACATTAAATTGTATTCGATAACATATTTTACAGTATTCCTGTCACCTATATGAAGATGAACTTTGCTTGTTTTTTTCTGCCATCAGAGAAGAGGAGGTTTAACATTTTTGGACATTGGTCATACTGGATTCATTTTTCTAAACTATTCTCTTTTTCCTTTTTCTTCATTACAAAACATAATAGTACTCATGCTTGCAGAATTTGTTAGGTAAAATGTGGAGCAAGACACCAGACGGCATGGTTGATAGTATCATCTTGGGAATTGATAGCTTTCGGAGACGCTCTACAAATCCAAAGGGGTCATGGCTTGGAGGGAAAGGACACTAATTTTTCGTAATCTTGATCAGAAGCTATTGGATTTATGGTCTGTATATGACATTCGTCGAAACTGAATCAGAACGGTGCAATCTGCAGTCCTTTCGTATACTACATTGC
The DNA here is from genome assembly GCA_039707655.1 of Elymus sibiricus. Taxonomy (NCBI): domain Eukaryota; kingdom Viridiplantae; phylum Streptophyta; class Magnoliopsida; order Poales; family Poaceae; genus Elymus; species Elymus sibiricus. The sequence goes on along the minus strand of CM077668.1, from coordinate 108,793,994 downwards.
ACATTAAATTGTATTCGACAACATATTTTTCAGTATCCTGTCACCTATATGAAGATGAACTTTGCTCATATTTTTCTGCCATCAGAGAAGAGGAGGTTTAACATTGTTGGACATTGGTCATACTGGATTTTTTTTCTAAACTATTCTCCTTTTCCTTTTTCTTCATTACAAAACATAATAGTACTCATGCTTGCAGAATTTGGTAGGTAAAATGTGGAGCAAGACACCACACGGCATGGTTGATAGTACCATCTTGGGATTTTTTTTGAGGGAATGCCATCCGGCTAGCTTTATTGAACTTCAAAAAATGATACATCGTTTATCATCACTGGCATGATAAAACTAGGCTAGCTTTATTGAACTTCAAAAACTGATACATCGTTTATCATCGCTAGCATGATAAAACTAGGTGGGTCACTATCCCACACATTGGTTTCAAACCTTTCAAAACTATTCCTAGCCAGGGTACCATCTTGGGAATTGATAGCTTTCAAAGACGCTCTGCAAATCCAAAGGGGTCATGGTTTGGAGCAAAAGGACATTGTGCAGCAGCATGTCTACAGGGGTAAAAGCAAATGCGTGGGCGTGGCTGGTGATTGAACACAAGTCAGTTGCAGTACATACACATGTAGTAATGAGCACTAACAGTAGCGGATTTTTTCACAGTAGTACATAATGAGTTAGGGTAGGTTGTTGGCTAAGATATATCAGCAGCCAGCTTTTAACATAGACGATCTATTCTTTTTCTAAATTCTCTCCCAGTTCAAGTAGTGAAGAAAAAGATGGCCAAGATATCTGACAAGATGCTACTGAACTCAACTTATGAAACAGAATCAAATAGCATTGACACATTATGTTATATCCATCATAGTCATTAAGTCCTGCCCAATATTGGTTGTGAGGGTTAAGGGGGTGTTGATCGATGCTTATTGGGTTATTAGGAGCATGTGATATTTCTTCCCGTTGCAACGCACGGGCATGTTTACTAGTTATAACAAATTCGGATAATATATGACCTAAATCGAAAATATCACTTATATGACCCCGTCGGCCTCCCGTAGGCCGAAGAGGGGACTTTTCAGTCTAGCCAAAAGCGAAGTGGGCTTTTCGTCCTACCGTGGACCGAAGAGTAGTGGTTCCGGGTCGAAGAGCACTCTTCTGCCTACAGTAGACCGAAAAGGACTCCTCTACCTACCATCAGCCAAGAGGACTCTCCGTACACGTGCTGGCCGAAAAGATCTCTGTAGCCAACGAAGACTCCGTTCAACATGCAACGAGTCACGTAACTAGTATTTATCTTCATGAATCCTTCTGGCTATGCATGACTATTCGGGTACGCACGTATACGTGCTGGCCGGTGGCGCGAGTATCCGCATATGTATGCGTATGGGTATTCAAATACGTGATACACATACGTACCCACCGAGTCATTGCATGCATGCACTTAGAAAACGGTAGGCAACCTTTGCATGCATGTACTTAGGATCAGCACGTACGTACCATATTTACTTCAACGGCGACCCGCAAATTTCATCCCGCATCCGTCGACGGACAGAGGGACCAGTCCATGGGCATGGATGCTAGAAGCGGCCATCTAACGCTGCCTGCATACGTTTCAAACTTTCTAGGATCCAAGCGGCGGCGGCCTCCCGTGTTCTACTTTCCCCCGATGTTGGCGGTGTACGCGGACGCGCTGGCCACCGACTCGCCGATCTCCGCGTAGCCGGCTTCTTTCTCTGCCGGCAGGGCGCGGTTACGCGCACGTTGACGGTGGATGGCGCGGTCGCCGGCACGGGAGGCGCGGTACAACACGGCGTCGTCCACGGCAGCCATGATGCCCTGGGCCGTCTTCAATGTGGAGCGGCCGCTCTACGGCGGCATGAATGCGGGCAGCTGGCGACGGGCGGGAACGCTCACGGGCGAGGGAGGATGGGGTTTGGGTGGGCCAATGTGGTCAGAAGTGGGTGTGGGAGCTGTCCGGACGCCCGCAAAGCCCCCCCCCCCCCCCCCCCCCACACACACACACGTTTGTCGGACCGCCCTGCGAACCGATATATGCCCGCGTTGGATGACACAACACGTTGACGGAGGGTCGCCGTTGGAGATGTCCTACATTTCCATGCTGCCTGCTTATCTGTCTATTGACTCTTTCAGCTTGTGCGTACCATATCTAGCTGGCGCGCTAGTATCCGAGTATGTACTTGCATGTGTGTGTTGGTATTCGGCTGTGTGTATATGTTCTGGCCAGGACATGTGAGTATTCAAATGCATAGTACACACACGTATGAGGCCACACTAAATCTTTGCATGCATGCATTTACGAGACACACGTGCACGACAGAGCACTCTTCGGCTTACGGTAGGCGGAAGAGCACTCTTCGGCCTACAGTTGGCAGAAGAGTGCTCCCTGGCCCGGAACCGCTACTCTTTGGCCCATGGTAGGACGAAAAGCCCACTTCGGCTTCGCCTAGACCGAAAAGTCCCTCTTCGGCCTACGGGAGGCCGACGGGGTCATATAAGTGATATTTCCGATTTAGGTTATATATTATTGGAATTTGTTATAAAAAGAATAATATTTTTTAAAAAAATCACTGTAAAATTTGTGTGGCCACCAATATTTAGCTCAAACTTAGAATTAAATATCAGTGTGCACAAAACAATACATCCATTTCAAACGGGGTCTTAGGTTTTAGTGAGATATCAATTTTACAGATGTGTGTATGATTTTGTAGATATCCGACCCGCATGGATAGAATATATGTACTAGGAATCCATCTTTTTTTTTTGGAATCCATCTTTTTTCTACAAGGTACTCCCTCCGTCCCATAATGTAAGATGTCTTCGAGCTAGATATCCCACCTTTTGAAGATTGGCTCCTATTAGGAGACTTCAACTATATTACATCTCCTGATAACCGTAACAAGCCAGGAGGAGATGCCCATGATATGTTCACTTCCAATGACTTTATCGGAGAACAGCAGCTGATTGAAATTCCCATCAAAGGCCGCAACTACACATGGAGTAATATGCAACAAGAACCATTGTTAGAACAACTTGATTGGTTTTTCTCGTCCATCAATTGGACAACCTCCTTCTCCAACACTTTGGTTAAACCCTTGGGTCACCCAGTTTCAGACCACATTCCCTACACGGTTGTCATTGAAACAAATATCCCAAAAAGTAGGCTGTTCCGTTTTGAAACTTTCTGGTTGGCCCACCCTGGCTTTATGGACGTCGTCTCGGAGGCCTGGGGAAAACCTGTCAAGCATGGTAAGAACAATAATGCTGCCTCGATATTGTGCCAGAAATTTAAATCAGTTATACAGGCTCTGAGTAAATGTAGGGGAACGCAGCGGAAAACAAAACTTTTCGACCTACGCACCAGCCCAGGATCACTATGGAGACTGCATACAAGGTTTGATCTGTTTCGTTACCGACTCGTAGCGCAGCGGAAGTAGAGTCGATGACGATCGGCGGTGCAGATCCCCGCAGCTAGGATTTTACAACCTCCCAACCGCGAGGATGTACTCCCTCGTCAGCTCACCGGACGGATCTCCGGGCAGCCCTTCGAGAGGCCTCGGGACAGTCCCTCGGATAGTCCCACCGGACGGATCCTCGGACAGCCCTCTGGACAGTCTTTCGGATAGTCCCACCGGACGGATCCTCGGACAGCCCTCCGGGAGGCCTCACGGACAGCCCTTCGGGAGGACCCCTGAAACTCGGACAGAAACTCGGACAGCCCTTCGGGAGGACCCTCGAACAGCCCCTCGGGCAAAAAGATCGAACCTACGACCTCTCTACGGGGTTGCACACATACGGTGTCATCTATCCGGCAGGGCTTCGCCGTCCAGAACTAGTTCCCACCGGAACCCAGACAGCCTTTCGGCTCTACGAAACTATTTCGCTGGGAGGGAGAGAGAAGCCAGAAATGTCATGGCACTTGTATGTGAGAAGGAGTGAGTGTGGAGGCAGCCCCTCCACCTCTATTTATAGGAAATCCAAGGGGTAGGGTTTCTTGGCCCCCAAGCCTTCTAGAAACCTTTTGGGAAAATATCCCAAAAGGTGACTTTTCCATAAATATCCCAAAAAACACTTTCACTATTCACGACGACATTTTTCAGCGTCCGGTCGAACTGAAAATATTTATGTGGGCTTAGAACATTTCCAGTACCCACTAAAATAATTTTCAATGCGATCCGGAACAATTCCGGTTTAGTGATTTTCATCTGCGAAAAGCATCTGAAGCGGTTTCAGCAGCTCCGGAACATTTCCGGTTTTCATCCCGGAAAATTCTAGAAAGTTTCCAGAATGATTCTGGCACCCTCCAAGAATTATCAGGCATGTGCCAAAACCAATTTGACTTTATGGTATCCCCTGAAACAACTTTTCAGTTTTACCGAAACTGTTCCGGTGTTCTCTCTGCGGAACTTTTCCGCTGTCCGAAACTTTTCCGGTGTCCGAAAACTTTTTCGGTGATTTTCTCTCAGACTCCCTGTCTAGTATTCAGCAGATAGATGACCCTTAAGCGTGTGACCCTATAGGTTCGGTGAAGCATAGACATGACCCGGAACCCCTTCCGATCAATGATCAACATCGGAGCCGTGGACACCCATATTGATCCCTATACCCACACGAATGAATATTCGAGTGAACCTCCAGTTGCCGTGTGCTATTCCTGTTGCTTCGCGATATGTTACAAATACCTGAGGTGAGAAACATCGGCATCCTCGTGGATCAACACTTGTCCACAATGCCAGTTACCTCGTTGCCGGTTTTTGTTCTCTTTTCTTGTTTCTGTGTTCCGGTATCCCTGTGATCAAATCACACTTGTGTCTGGCCAGACGATGATGGATACCGTAACACCGAGAGAGCCCAGAGATATCTCTCCATCGTCGGAGGAGCAAATCCCAATCTTGAGCTATCAAGTTACTTAACATACTTTTCCATGAACCCGTAAGCCGCCGTAATAGCCACCCATTTACGGATGACGTTTAACAAACCCCAAAGTTCATGAAGCAAGCATGAAGAAACTCGACACTCTCATGGTCTAAGGAATTATGCAAACATTAACTTCTCTGTGTTATTAACCATTAACTTATGACGAATGAATCTCATAGCATAACATCAATCGGGTCGATTCAACACAAGTGTTCTACTAACATTGTGCCCTCAAAGTTGCCGGCATAGACATGCCCATGATCAGGAAAACAGAACCATCATGCAACACTTGAGCTAGTCTTAGAGGCCAGACTAGGAATACATTTTACCGTTTATTATTCCACACGTGCATATGAGTCTTCCTCCGAGCCTCGTGGTTATTGCAGACTCGAGAACCATAGCAGTTATAGCATGGAACATAAACCTAATTATGAACAGGGAGATAATCAATAACATTTATTATTGCCTCTAGGGCATATCTCCTATAGACTCCCACTTGCACTAGAGTCAATAATCTAGTCAATGCTAATGCACTTTACACCTATGGCATACTGGTGTAAAAAATGCTTCGCATGTGGTATAGCCTGATGTCCAACGGATCTGACGACTTCAGCTCCGTGTGTAACTTTGCATATCCTCGCGTTTTCACGCTTTCACAAAATTCATATTTTGTGTGGACTTGGCTTTGCATATGTGTGAATCATTGGTCGAAACCTGATTCCTCAGACTGAGCTATGGAGCAACTATCTGCAATAGTGTCCCATAGACCAAAGCCATCTTGGAACCATACTAAGTTCATGAATGAACTATATGATTCAACAACTTCTTTGTCGCTTCTTAAGCGTCAACATACTTAGCCTTTGTTATAGAATTTGCCACAGTATCTTGTTTGGAACAATTTCCAACTACCGTGTCATCATATTGTGTATTACACAAAACCCTTGACTTAAATCGAAAATCGCATGGAGCATTGATGAAGACTGTATCGATGTAATTACTTACAACGAGCACTTCATAATCTCTGCTTGCGAGAAAACATGTCATCACTACTACTCTAGTACTCAATGACATCTTTCACTGTTGTCCTATGATCAGTACTTTGATCACTTTAGTATCCATACTCGCAACAACTTTTGGAGTATCGGACATATCTGGTTGTTTTACATACCATGGAATACATGATTAATCCAAACACAAGAGTGTGTGGAATCTCCATCATGTATTTTACTCATCAGTGTTTTGGGACACCGAGTCTTGCAAAAACTCTTTCCATGTGACTTCGGCAAGAATCACTCCTTGGCGTTTTAAATGCTAAAAAGTTTTAGCATCTTGTCAATATGTATTCATTGCTTAGCCCCATTAGGTAAATCTATCTCCATAGATCATCATGCCTAATATTGAGGCTATTTAGCCCAAGCACTTCATCGGAAAAACTATTTTCAAATGAAGTCCTAATTCGTGTCTAGAAATTTATTTCCAATTAACAATGTGTCAAGTACACAAGGTTTTTAGAAATATTATTATGCTCCCACTTACTTTCTTGAATCACAAGCATCTTCGATACCCATTTGATGAAGTCAAAACCCTTTTGACCATTGCATCAAAAACGAAGATTCCAACTCCACTTTGCTCTCTTCTGTCCATCGCTGGAACTCTGAAGTTTGCATACTTACTAGCATCCTCTGGATCGACAAATTACTTTGGACTGTATCACATACAAGTCCTAGGTTTCATTTCCATCACATGGAAATCCTTTTGTCATCCATGTTTCATATCTCATGATTGAAATATGTATTAATTGCTAGTTCAACCCGAACCGACTTTAAGCATCGCTACGGTGAGACAATCTCATCGTAGTCAACTCCTTGAACTTGTTATTGCAACAAGTCGGGCTTTATGGATAAAACATTTTATCCGTATCAGTTTTTAGTTCCATAAATATTCGTTAGACTCTAAGTCTTCCGAAAGGTGTATCAAGATCTTAATCTTGAATCACTTATATGGAAACTATCTCGGATTGTATTGGCATTTAGCCAATTCCGGAGTCAGGGCCCATCAACGCTTCCTTGTGAATCGTAGGTATAGTGTTGTCTAACAACAATATCTCGTTTGCGCACCTGATAGGTTTGCACGAGCTTTGCCTACGTGGTTCAGCTGCAAGTTCGACCGAAGTCCATACATTTTATTGTAGAGACTTCCGTATCAGTTGCAGTAGGAAACTCCGGAATTACTTCCAAGGTCTCTTTCCTTTGATCTGATGACGATGACACTGTTTATCTCGTCGAGTTGCACTGTTCTCCCACTCACCTTTTTGAAAGAACCATTTTCTTCAAAAAAGCATACCGTTCTTTGTGGCAAACCTATTTGCCTCGGTATTGTGGTGGGGAAATACCCAATGACTTGGGATAACCTACAAAGTAGCACTTGTCTGATTTGGAATAGGTTTGTAACCTTTTACACAAGCCCCATATTCCAAATGTTAAGAAAAGATATAATATGGTTGGGCGTACCATACCATGGCGTCATTTCAACAGACCCGATGGAGCTCTTTTCAGTGTAAAAGCCGCAGTCTCTAAAGCATCACTTTAAAAGGGATAATGGCAAATTTATTTATGTTATCTTTGATCTTACCATGTCATGAATGATTCGATTACATCTACACGGACTCTCCACTTGCAGTGGTGCTCCGGGAGGTGCAAGTTATGAAACCCCTTTCACAACTCATCAGACATTCGCTAAACTTGTAACTCAAATATTCCTTTCTGCAATCGAATTGTAGAAACATAATTTTCTTGTTACAACAACTATTACTTCATTTTTGAAAACCTTATGAATGAATTCAAAAGATCCAGACTTACGTCTCATCAAGTAAATATCAATATATCTACTTGAGTCATTTCTGAAGATAGATAAATCCACTACTTGCAACAACATTTATTGAACTACACACATCAAAATGTATGATCACCAATAAGTTTGTTGCTCATTCCTTATGGCCTGTGAACGGTATTTCAGTCACTTCACTTTTCGGAGGAAAGTTGCAAGTGTCAGATGATTCAAAATCAAATGACTTTAAAATCCATCATAATGGAATTTTCCATGCGGGTTTCTCCAATGTGACCAAATGCAATGCCACACATATGTGGTATTCTTTTAGTCTTGCGACATTTAGCGTTAGTGTTATGGATGTATCATATTACCATCAATATTCATAACATACATCCCATCCTGGATGGAAGCATGGCCCTTCATGTTATTCATAACACCGAACATCAAAAGTTCTCTTATGAATAACCTCCTTGCAAGATACCTTATGCAAAGGGCTAGAGTGTATGAAACTCTAAATGAATTATGAAAGTAAATACATAGGTAATGTATTATTATCAATATTCATAACATACTTCTCATTCATAATGAAAGTATGGCCCTTTTGTTATTCATAACTCCGAACATTAAAAGTTCTCTTATGAACAACCTTCTTGCAAGATACTTTATGCAATGGGCTAGAGTGTGTAAAACTCTAAAATGATTTATGAAAGTAAATACATAGGGAATACACCTATGGAAGGCATAGTAACATTTACTATGTTCCCTGCGTGTATCTAAACCTCATTCCTGGCTAGTCTTTCAGGCCATAGTAGTTCTTACATCGAGTTGCAACAGAATGCAATCGAGTGGGTATCTTTGTGATTAACTCACAATACCCAAGAATTAGTGATTAACATGTTTAACCATAATTCCCAAAAACTATATCTTTGACCAGCCTTCTATACATCAAAAACCTGTATGACATTCATACATGAGCTGGATATTCCAGTCTTCTTTCCTTTTGCCTTTATACTTCTAATAGTTTAACTTTCGGTATTTCTCCTACTCTCAGAAGAAGCACCCAACTTAAGAGTGGCGATAGCCCCGGACTTCCTAGGCGTGAAAGTTTCACTAACACCCTTCGGACACTTCCTTTCTCTTTAAGTTGTTTGTTTTATTCACCATCATCATATGACAGGCGTTCTTCTGGATCCCTCTCTTATCAGTCTAATGCATAGTAAACTCCTTTACTAATAGTTTGCAAACAAACATTGCTTTGGATATCTCATATCTTTTAGCCTTTGTCTGTCTCTGAAAATGATTTTCAGATTCCATGAATATCACATAACTATCCAAACTTTCGAAGTTCGGGTCTCATGGAAGCAAACATATTGCACTTGACTGAAACGGAATTCTAGATTTTGGATCGATGGACGAGAGTCACATGATCCATAGCATTAGCGGGAGAATACCGAAAGCATGCGATAGGACAAGTCCTTCTCGGCACTCTGGAGGACAATCCTCTCATTACGTTACCAACCGTAAAGTTTTAACCAGATATTTAACAGCTATTCAATTTTAATTGGGAAGGTGGAAACGCGAGCCATTATTCTACAACTATTATGCAAATAACACTTAGACAGTATTCATAATTAATTGCACTGAGAATTAAAAGAATTAATTGTACAATGCGCTCCCACTCAAATCAATATCTCTCATAATTGATTGTGAGTGATACAAGACCCCCATTTCAATTGTTCGCCATTGGTGTAACACCACTGATGACGAAAATCTCAACCGGTAGGCCAACTTGCCAATCACATCTCTATGTGATTCTTGTTCATCTTTCGATGCGCGTGTTCCGAGCTCATGACGGTGATGCCTGAACGTCAAGACAACCAAGTGATCTTGCTGCGAGGTCTCAACTCACCCGCCTCACACTTCCCTAATCGTTTGTACCCGTGTGACACGGCGCACTCCGAGAAGTTAGGTGCCGTGACGGTGCTACACTTGGGAGAACACTAACCACTTGATATTTTTGTGAGAGATCACCCTAATAAAAAGCGACTACCGCGCAATCAAGAAGGGTGCATCATAAGGGATAAACATCTCAGGCAATTCATAATAGCATGATATGGTATAGCCCTTTCTGACGGAGAAGTCTTTCATTTCTTCGTCTTCGGCATTCGCGTTGGTGTTCACCTTCGCGAAGATTGCCACCACCTTGTCGATGCACCAGATAATATTGCTATCTCTATAGCTAATAAAATAAGTGCATTACTGAAGGTTGACACGCAGGTCATTAAAGTGACAATCATATGGCTCCAGCCATCATGCCGAATCACGACACGCAGGTCATATTAATCAATTTACATTATATAGTCATCTCATACATAATCAAATTATAATGAGCACTGCTATACCACATCACATGCACATGCAAACCATCCTGCAAAACCAAGTTAGACGCCTCTAATCGGTTCATGCAAAATTTTATTTTACGTGGCTTCTAAGGTTTCGAAACAAACCGAAGCTACCAACGTCCATCATCAAGCATGATAATCCAAGTCGCTAGATTAACATTGCGGGGTGTATGAAACACGAGATAATAAAATCTCGAGCCCCATACTAAACTTCGTCATACGCGTGACCCCCGTGCAGATCATATCTGCATTGCCCTTTCGTCTGCGAAATTTCATCTTTCTTTTTAACTACGGTGGAATTCAATGAACTGTTAGCACTTCGTTGATCAATCAGGATCGCGGATTGCCAGAACATTGAAACTCCACCATACTGTTATCAAGATCAGAAATATGCAAATTCCAGGGAAGCAACAAGAACATCGGGTAACAGATTTCATCTGCTACCCGCACAAATAATTTTCAGTAATAGAACTCATCTACTACCTAATTATATTGTGCAATACTCATACATCTCTATGTATTCTAGATCGCAACCTGCATCTACGCATAGCACGGCTCTTGATGCCACTGTAGGGGAATGCAGCGGAAAACAAAACTTTTCGACCTACGCACCAGCCCAGGATCACTATGGAGACTGCATACAAGGTTTGATCTGTTTCGTTACCGACTCGTAGCGCAGCGGAAGTAGAGTCGATGACGATCGGCGGTGCAGATCCCCGCAGCTAGGATTTTACAACCTCCCAACCGCGAGGATGTACTCCCTCGTCAGCTCACCGGACGGATCTCCGGGCAGCCCTTCGAGAGGCCTCGGGACAGTCCCTCGGATAGTCCCACCGGACGGATCCTCGGACAGCCCTCCGGGAGGCCTCTAGACAGTCTTTCGGATAGTCCCACCGGACGGATCCTCGGACAGCCCTCCGGGAGGCCTCTGGACAGTCTTTCGGATAGTCCCACCGGACGGATCCTCGGACAGCCCTCCGGGAGGCCTCACGGACAGCCCTTCGGGAGGACCCCTGAAACTCGGACAGAAACTCGGACAGCCCTTCGGGAGGACCCTCGAACAGCCCCTCGGGCAAAAAGATTGAACCTACGACCTCTCTACGGGGTTGCACACATACGGTGTCATCTATCCGGCAGGGCTTTGCCATCCAGAACTAGTTCCCACCGGAACCCAGACAGCCTTTCGGCTCTACGAAACTATTTCGCTGGGAGGGAGAGAGAAGCCAGAAATGTCATGGCACTTGTATGTGAGAAGGAGTGAGTGTGGAGGCAGCCCCTCCACCTCTATTTATAGGAAATCCAAGGGGTAGGGTTTCTTGGCCCCCAAGCCTTCTAGAAACCTTTTGGGAAAATATCCCAAAAGGTGACTTTTCCATAAATATCCCAAAAAGCACTTTCACTATTCACGACGACATTTTTCAGCGTCCGGTCGAACTGAAAATATTTATGTGGGCTTAGAACATTTCCAGTACCCACTAAAATAATTTTCAATGCGATCCGGAACAATTCCGGTTTAGTGATTTTCATCTGCGAAAAGCATCTGAAGCGGTTTCAGCAGCTCCGGAACATTTCCGGTTTTCATCCCGGAAAATTCCAGAAAGTTTCCAGAATGATTCTGGCACCCTCCAAGAATTATCAGGCATGTGCCAAAACCAATTTGACTTTATGGTATCCCCTGAAACAACTTTTCAGTTTTACCGAAACTGCTCCGGTGTTCTCTCTGCGGAACTTTTCCGCTGTCCGAAACTTTTTCGGTTTCCGAAAACTTTTTCGGTGATTTTCTCTCAGACTCCTTGTCTAGTATTCAGCAGATAGATGACCCTTAAGCGTGTGACCCTATAGGTTCGGTGAAGCATAGACATGACCCGAAACCCCTTCCGATCAATGATCAACATCGGAGCCGTGGACACCCATATTGATCCCTATACCCACACGAATGAATATTCGAGTGAACCTCCAGTTGCCGTGTGCTATTCCTGTTGCTTCGCGATATGTTACAAATACTCGAGGTGAGAAACATCGGCATCCTCGTGGATCAACACTTGTCCACAATGCCAGTTACCTCGTTGCCGGTTTTTGTTCTCTTTTCTTGTTTCTGTGTTCCGGTATCCCTGTGATCAAATCACACTTGTGTCTGGCCAGACGATGATGGATACCGTAACACCGAGAGGGCCCAGAGATATCTCTCCATCGTCGGAGGAGCAAATCCCAATCTTGAGCTATCAAGTTACTTAACATACTGTTCCATGAACCCGTAAGCCGCCGTAATAGCCACCCATTTACGGATGACGTTTAACAAACCCCAAAGTTCATGAAGCAAGCATGAAGAAACTCGACACTCTCATGGTCTAAGGAATTATGCAAACATTAACTTCTCTGTGTTATTAACCATTAACTTATGACGAATGAATCTCATAGCATAACATCAATCGGGTCGATTCAACACAAGTGTTCTACTAACATTGTGCCCTCAAAGTTGCCGGCATAGACATGCCCATGATCAGGAAAACAGAACCATCATGCAACACTTGAGCTAGTCTTAGAGGCCAGACTAGGAATACATTTTACCGTTTATTATTCCACACGTGCATATGAGTCTTCCTCCGAGCCTCGTGGTTATTGCAGACTCGAGAACCATAGCAGTTATAGCATGGAACATAAACCTAATTATGAACAGGGAGATAATCAATAACATTTATTATTGCCTCTAGGGCATATCTCCTATAGTAAATAGAGTAAAAAATCTCTCGCCTCTCGGTTGCGATAGAAAATACCAACAAAGCCATCGTGAAACTGGACACACTTGAAGATAAAAGAACTCTAAGCCTACCGGAATCCAATTATAGGCGTATTCTAAAATCACATCTCCTTAGATTACTGAACTATCAGAAGGAATACTGGAAGAAACGTTGTACTATTCGCTGGATCCGCTTCGAAGACAAAAACACCAAAAAAAATCAAACTGCTGCATCTGAGCGTTACAGGAGAAACTGCATTACTACCCTTCGAGCTGAAGATGGATCGAAAACAGATGATCACGTTGGCAAAGAGTCCATTATCTTCACTGCATTCAAACAACGTTTAGGCAGTTCAACCCACCCGGATATGAAATTTAACCTGCCTGACATTATCACTCCATCCTCTCACTGGATCACTTGACAGATCCGTTCACCACTTAAGAGATCGACGACGTCATAAAAGAAATGCCGGCTGATCGCGCTCCGGGCCCAGATGGTTTTAACAGAGCATTTCTGAAGGCTTGCTGGCCCATAATCAAGCACGATTTCTATCAATTGTGCTCTGAATTTCATGAAGTATCTCTGAACATTGAAAGCCTAAACTATGGATACACTAGCACAATGCCCGTGCGTTGCTACGAAAACAATAAAAAGACGATGAGATAGTGCAGGCTTAGGAGATCATCAAAAGATTATGGTATCTTATGGCTATTGCATGGTTTATGATTAAAAATGGATCATAAATATAACAAAAGGTAATGTTGTAGTTATTGATGATTTTTAAGCGAACATTGTAGGTCCTTTGCAAGATTTACAGTGGGATAACCTTTTAAATTTTAAAACATAGGCGAATGGGCATGAGTAATCTGAATGCACAAGACCGTGGATTTGAGAGGAGGACAACATCTATGACCACGTTGAAATTGCGATGTGTTCGCTCTCTTCTGCTATGCTATAGAACTGGAAGAATTCAGAGAAATTAAAATAAAGACCATGATTTGAATTGGAGTCGTACGCATTTATAATCCATGTTTTTATAAGAGTGTTATTCTCATATTAGGGTAGTAGTGTATTTGTTTATTTGGGATAGGTCTCCCAAAAGTAACATTTGTTTATTCTATCTTTTGGAAGGTTGCTAGTCTCACATGTGGTAGAAGTGCATTTGTTTATTTGAATGGTCCCACATGTGAACTCACCATCAACTCCAACTTTTATAAGTAGGAAAGATAGCTTTGATCCCTAAAACAAACCCGCCAGAATCAGTTAATGACTACCGTCCAATTACCCTGTTGAATTGTTGTCATCACTAAGCTCCTAGCTAACCGTTTGCAGAAAATTATACTAAGCTTGGTTCACCGAAATCAATATGGATTTCTGAAAAAACGGTCCATTCAAGATTGTATCGCATGGACGTTTGAATTCATCCATCAGTGTCAAGCCTCAAAACAGGATTTTTTTCTGCTCAAGCTTGACTTCGCAAAGGCATTTGATACAATTGAACATGACGCCATGATCAAAATCATGAAACAGATGGGTTTCAACGACCGATGGCTCAATTGGATGCCCTGCATCTTCTCCTCTGGAAAATCATCTGTCCTCCTTAATGGAGTTCCCGGCCGTCAGTTTCAGTTTCGTTGCCGCCAAGGTGTTCGCCAGGGAGATCCATTGTCGCCGCTCATCTTCGTGCTGGCCGCCGATCTCCTACAATCGGCCATCAATGACGCGTGCCAGAAAAATCTTATAAGGCATCCTATACCCACTTGTGGTGATGCAGATTATCCAGTCATCCAATACGCCGACGATACAATTATCGTGATGCCGGCCTGCCCTACGCAAGCAACCCTAATGAAGAACATCCTCTCAGACTATGCGACCTCCATTGGGCTAAGAATCAACTTTCACAAATCCAAGCTGGTGCCCATTAACATCAGTCCAGAGCTCCGCGATGAAATCACGTCCATCTTTGGGTGCACCACGGCCTGCATGCCATTCACGTACCTTGAACTTCCGCTTGGAACCTCTCGACCAACTCGACCAACTGTACACGATCTGCTGCCACTTGTCTGCCGGGCTGGACGCAAAATCACTACCACCATGAACTCGATGTCCTATGCTGGCAAACTATCACTCTCAACTCGCTCATCACATCCCTCGCAATTTATGCCATGCGCACCATCAAAATCCACCCCCAGATCGTTGCTCAATTGGATAAGATCAGAAGATTCTGTCTTTGGAACAAGAAAACTGAGAATGGGGACAAATGTAACTCACTTGCGGCGTGGGATATGGTATGTCACCCTAAACAACATGGTGGTCTCGGTGTGCTCAACATCCAAGTTCAAAATGATGCCCTGCTACTAATTTTTTTGCACAAATTCTACAACCGCCACGATATCCCTTGGGTAAACCTGATATGGAACACGTACTACTGCTCCAAGGTACCTCATGCCATGGACCTTTGTGGATCCTTCTGGTGGCCAGATGTAATGCAACTAAGCCCTATATACAGAGGGATCACTACGGTACAGATCCATTGCGGCACAACGACTCTTTTTTGGAAGGATTTATGGCTTGATAACATCATCTCTGAGTCACATCCGAGAGCATATTCTTACACCACCCGTGAAGATATCTCAGTTCATGACTTCCTGACCATTACTGAGTTGAATGATGCATTCCAGCTTCCACTGTCAACACAAGCATATGAGAAAGTGAGACAACTACAAAATGAAACACTTGACACTGATATATCAGCACAATCCAAGGATGCTTGGACATGTGTTTGGGAGCCACAATTAATAAAGATGGCCGTATGCATCGATTGATGCAGAGGCCGGGGGTTTTAACCTCCTTTTCTAAAAAAAATAAAAAAAATGTGTTTGGGAGCCACAATTTACAAAGCCAAAGACTACTATGCGTTCTACTTCAGAAATGTTCATGCTCATGAAGCCTTCAAGTGGCTCTGGAAGTCCAAAAGCATTCCCAAGATCAAAGTCTTTGGATGGCTGCTCCTCTCGGATAGACTCAACACTAGAAATATGCTCAAGAGACGTCACTGCAACATTGGTAATAACTTGGACTGCCTGCTATCCGAAAATCATACTGAAGAGACGGTGGAACACCTTTTCTTTCACTGTTCTTTTAGTGCTGAATGCTGGCAGAAACTTGGGATATGTTGGGCTGCTCAAGGTGATAGACTCCAACTAATTGAACAGGCTAAGACAGCTTGGAGGAGACCCATGTTCATGGATATATTCTTGGTGGCGGCCTCTGGAAAGAACGCAACAACAATTACTTCTGCCGGATCACTCTTCCATTGAATCCTGGAAACAGAGATTTAGGCAAGACTTCTCCAACCTAGTCTATAGAATTTCTGATAATAAGAAGCAGTTTGTTGTTTCTTTTCTTAATACAGCCCCTTGAATAAAACCCTAGCTAGCTTTTTTGTAGCCTTTTCTCTCCCACACCCAACAGGGTGGTGGGTCTTTGTGTAAACATGTCACCTGTACAGTTTTGCCTTTTATATAAAAAGATGCAGTAGGGGGCTCCCCTACTGTTACAGGTGTCAACAAAAATGTACAAACTCGGAATACACTTCTAATTGATGTGACAATTACCGAAGACAGTAAACTTTCCCACCATGTAGGTCCAGGCTTTGCTCCGATTTAGGCATTACCGCGAGGGTCACCTTCTTCTTTTTTGCTTCCCAGCCTGATTGTCAGAATTTATACAATCTGGTCATTAGTAGCATGCAGCAAGAGATCGCCCGATTAGTGAACAAATCGCTTGTCATAAGTTTGTGGAGCTAGAATATTCAATTGTTCTTTCCAAACCTGAGTGCTGGAACAACCAAATGAAGTTGTAAAGTGTCAGCTTGAATGAAAATTACTACAAACAGATAATTTCTTTTTTATGCGGGATTACAATAAAACATTTTGATGGTGCAAGGACAGTATCAGTAGTGCACCAAGAAAAAACATGATGCACATCCAACCTTGAAGCAATGTTTATCCGTCACACATGATGCTCAAGTTGCTTATGAATTTTGACATCCTCTTCTATCTTGATTGACAGGAAGATTTGTGACAGTAGCAGCTTCATTATGTTATATCAGGACCACTCATCTATGGAACATTGTACATATTAGCTTCTTATAATTACAATCCTAAACTACTTATACAAATACTGAATTTTATTATGGACACCTGAAGTATATCTGTTTGGACATGGTTGCATTGAAGAAAAAGGATTGTATCATGTTAACTTCTAATTCTAATAATCTGCAAGCAGTGGTAGTTACCACCTAATTCCACGTGTCCCTCACCGTAGTATTAGGTCAGCCAGGTATATGCATCTGGGTTAACTAACGGGTGCTGCAGAATCCGATAGACAACAACCTGTCTATTTTTCAAATAAAATAATCCGGCAAGTGATCGGTTGGTTCAACTCCCTCCTTAATTTCTGGCTACGTATAACTAAGTAATTATCCATCGGATAGGCACACGAAACGTGACACTGGTTCTTTTGTTATTAGGTGCACGCAAAAGAAAAATAGTCTAAGTATGTACGTCATTTTCATTTGAAATAGGTACTTCAGTATAGAGTATATAATGTGAATGCTACAACTTTTTAGATTTTATAAAATATAATACATAATATATTGCTTTTTAAAACCGCATGGAGTATTATCCTGTATAGTTGTAGTATGTGGTATTAACATATAATTATTGTAGTATGACGTATGGAGTGTTAACATAAAATTGGAGTATGGAGTATGGAGTATTAGCATTAAGCTGGAGTATGGAGTATAAACATATCAAGAAAATATTTTGGCGTACAACTCCATGCTCGTTAAAAAGTAGTGTTTAGTATGTAAGTATATAGTGTTTTTTTAAGTATGGAGCAAGCGTACATACTCTTTGTTGTAGTATGGAGTATATTTACAATTTTTAGTAAGGAGTGTGTGTATTCTTTTAATCGGAAGTATATGATTTTTGGTTCTGAAAAAGAAACATTCATACATACTTTTCTTTGAAACTAAATATTGAGTGTGCATTTCTGAACATACTATGAAGCGGTGGCTTGAACCTTTTTTTTTTTTGAGAGTTTTTACGGTACCCTATACTGCTAACAGGGAAGGGAGCGGTATATTAAAATCCGACCACTGATTTTGTGAGGGTAGGGTAGCGATAGACATAGATTTTTGTGAGGGTAGGATAGCGATAGACATAGATTTCTGCATGAACCTTAGCGACATCGTCGATCGGCGGATAATGGTGACGGGAAACCAAGACGGGAAGCCCCGCCGCCATGTCCCATGACTCCTCCACGGTCTCCTTCGACCTCCTGCTCCGGTAGCTGGACGGAGGCACCCCCCGAGCCGTCGTCCTCGACCACGACCTCCGCCTCGAGCTCGTCTTATTCGACGCATCCGTGGATCACCACCGGCACCAGCGCGCTCCCTCGCCGTCTTCACTGCGTCCCCGGCCATCACGTCGCGTCCATCGAGCCCGTGCTGAGCTGCCGCTCCTCCGCGCCTCTTTCCCGTCGTTTTCATCTACCGTAGCATCGTCTCGCTGAAGCCGGTGCCCTGTCCGCCATGGATGAGACCCTGGAGCTCGTCCCGCATGCACACACCCAGCCACGCGCGCCCGTTCGCCTCCACACCCGCATCAACAGCCGCCGTGCACACGCCGCAGCACAACAGTGGCTACTCGTCCGCTCCCGCCTCCGCAGTCAGCGCGATCCGAGAGGGCAGGTCGGGGCAACCCGCAGCCGGCCGCCATGGTCTCGCCTGCCCGGCATGGCCAGCCGCCATCGCGGGCGAGCAGCGTGCGCCAGTCCGGAAGGCGTAGACGTTGGTTCGGAGGTGCTGCAACTTGCCGGCCCAGCCGGCATCGCCGCGGAGGTCGAGTCCCCGGCCGTAGGTCGAGACGGGCGGGTTGTTACTTCCCAAAATGCCCTCAGGATTTGATACTGGAGGACCTGAGCGAAGGAGCGCAAGCTATACCGCTTGCCATTCTTTTGGCAAATTGGAGCAGTACAGAACGATCGCCACCATTAGATTTCACGATTGGACGGCCAATATTTGACGCAGGGTACCATAAAAGAGCTCTTTTTTTTAGACTCGTGGGAGTATGTAGAATATGTAGTTATAAAGATTAGTATGGAGTATATATGAAAAATGTAGTATGGAGTATTAAGAAAGTAGTATGGAGTATATGGTATTTCACGAAGAATGGAGTATCTGGTAGGAGTATTTCATAAAGAATATAGTATGAAGTATCTCTAACAAGAAAGACTACATACTCCAAATATAGAAATAACCTGTAGATATTTACAGATACTGAAAGAGGTATTTGTTCTGTTCTCCACATGACCAGGTAGAATATATTTTGGACAAAAATGCCTACATTTGCAGTGCAGAATGAAATATCTATGTACATATCCTTCAAGCAATTGCATATACTAGCCAGAAGAATTTGAACGGGCAGATTCGTTGACCGGTGGTGATGCATGCATTAGCATGCACGTATTTTTTTTCATGGTAATACGTGTCTCATTCATATCATAAAGATCAAAATACAAGCCACGTAAGGACCGATATGACAAAACTGAAAAGATAGCAGAACATCTCTGAGTTTGACACCAACACCCGTCATCTGCCTCCGGCACCACCACAACAGCCACCGAAGAAAAGAATGACGGATCACCTCCTCACCCGAGCTCGACGCGGCTCCATCGCTGATATGCAGCTTTGCGGACCTTCAAGGTGGCTCACCAAAAGTGAAACCCTTGCCGTTGAATGAATCAGACCGGGGCAACACCCCGGACACGCCATCGAACTCCAGATCTGGCGTCCCACCACGACTAAGACACCGAAGGAGGAAACCATACCTGCCACGAACCAAAATCCGCATCCGCTCCTGGACTATCTCCCAAGCTCCGCGCCGATGCTGGAGCAAACGCCGTCGCAACGGCGGAGCCCAAGGACACAGGTCCACCACGAGGATGCCGCCGCCGCCACGCCATCCTTGCTTGAACAGACTGGTTTCCAAATCCATCCCCAACCATAGGACCGATGGCCTCGTCAGGGAAGAATCCGAAGAATCTTTATTCACCGCCGTCATCATCGTCGCCAAAGCCAAAACGATGAACAATCTAAAAACCTAGACCACGAGTGAGTAAAAATGATCCACACGCGTATACAGACCTATAACTCCATAATCGGCTTGATGTACACATCGGAGTATGGAGTATATAGTACGTACAAGGAAGTCGTTGTCGCCGAAGCCGGAGCAGTCCTCGGTCGGCCGTGTGCAGTCGTTTCGTCGCTGTTGCCGCCGTCCACGATATTAGAACAGTCACCCGTCAGCCGTCCGCAGTTGTTCATCATCATGGGGCCGCCACCATGCCGGTGGAATGTGCTAAGTTTATCTTCGTCGTCGTCGCCGTCGCCGTCGCACGGAGCAGTCACCCATGGGATGTCGTACGTAGTCGTTCGTCATGCCGGGCTGGAGCAGTCAAACGGTTGGACATATGTACCCGTACAGGCCGCCGCCGCCGCGGCGGGCACTTGCAGGCAACAGAGCAAAATATACATCAACGATCAGCCTACAGAACGTACAGATTACTAGATAAGCACTACCAATGGAATTAGGAACAAGAAGCAATCAGTTTGCATGATGCATCCGTGGAAATCACAAAAGCATGCATGGTGCATACCTCCTTTTCCTATGAATTACTGCTCTTGATTGATTCGGATTTGTCTCCCGAAGCTTTTGATTCCGTGAAACAAGGAGGGGGAGAGAGAGAGAGAGCGCGCTTAGGAGAGAGAGAGAGAGCGAGGATATATAGCGAAACGCTCGCTCGCTCCCGTGCCGCTCCCGAGTGGCACCGGGGAGCCCCAACCTAGAAACCCTCGGCCCCACCTCCCCTCCCCTCCCCCGCCGCCGCCGGCGTGCGCCGCCGGGCAAAGCCCGTGCGGTGCCGGCGGCGGTGGGACTGCTCTGGCGGCGGCCGGTTTTCCCCTGGTGTCGCGGCTCCGCGGGCGGGCGCGGCTGCGGGTGGATCTGGCGCGGCGCGGCTGCGGTTGGGCGGCGGTCCCGGCTGGTTCGCGCGGTGGAGGGAGGCTCGCCCCTCTTCGGCGGTGCGCCGCGGCGGCTACGGTGGCTGGGATCTTCAAGGCTGCGTCTCCGGCGGGTGGCAGCCGTCGTGACGGCGTCGTCGGGCTCCTGGGCTGCGGTCCGGTGCTCCTGTCGGCGCATCGGGGCGGGGTGGCGCCCCCCCCCCCCTTCCGGCCTTTGGTGACTCCTCCGCGGGCGGGCCGGCTGCTGCCGGCCTTGGGTGGCCTCTGCGACGATGCTGCAGCTGGGGGTCGCCGGATCTGGTCGTCCTGGCCGGGTTCGGCTCGTCGGCGTCTGCCGGCGGCGAGGTGGATGGCTCCGGCGTGGTGGTGGCGCCGCCACGGCGCCGGGGGTGTGCGGATCAGCTGCAGGCTCCCTGCTGGTGGCTGGTTGCGTGGGGGTGTGGAGGCCAGTGCTCCGGGTGATAGCCTGCGTGGCTTCTGCCGACGCCGACGACGCGGCGCCCGTGGGCGTCGTTCTTCCTTCCTGAAGGGTCGTCGTGGAGCTCTCTGGCCTTGTCCACCTTCGGGGTTCGTCTTCGGGTGAAAGCCTATGGCCCTGTCGCAGGGTCGGGCGACGGCGTCGTTTCCGCGTCGCTTCCCCCCTTGAGGGCGTCGTCTTGAAGACTTGTTCCCCTCCGCGCTTTCCATGGGCTGGACGTGCACGGCATCAAGGTTGGCTGGTGCCCAACCGGTGATGCGAGGTGTTGGCGTTGCGACTTGTGCAGCAACGACGATGGTGGTGCGTGGAGCTGGGTCGCGGCTGGTCCTTCTGTTGTCGGCGGTCCGATGCGCCAATGGGTGTGCCTATGTTTGCTTCTCGCTGTGACAGAGAAGTCGGAGCTGCGCGTGGCGGGGCCCCTGCGGCAACGATGACTCCATGAGGGCGGATTCAGCGGACGGTGCTCTCCGGAGGTTGCGATGGACTAGGTCGGTGCGAGGCTTGCAACTTTCTCCCGTGAAGCACATCAACAAAATCAGAGCTGCCGGTCTTCGACGTCTCGGCCGATTGTTTGGCTTTGGCCGATGAGGTCCTCGGGTGTCGTTCGTTCGGAGGGGTCTTGACGGGTCGTCAGCGGCGAAGTCGGAGTCGCCTGCTCGGGGAGAGGTGATGACGATGACATTGCAGGCAACCTCGACGGTGTCCTCTCCTCGACGGTGTGTGTGTGGTCTTGTGGGTGCCAGGTCGGCCGGTGTGCCCTTTCGATGGGCGTGTTCCCGTTAATTAACCGGGCAACTGCCTTCTGCTTAATCAATGAAAATGGCAAATCTTTTGCCTCGATTAAAAAAAAAGATATATAGCGATGTATGGGATAGCGCCCAAAAAAATCGGAAGGTAGCTGACGCCCAAAAAATCAGAAGGTAGCGGGTGGAACTTTGTTTTGCCCGTACCCATTACGAACTGCACAGATTTAATGCAATCCGACGGCGCCTAAGATAGGGGTAACTACCACTAGATGGTAGAAGCTATTTGTAGAATAGCTTATTCTACGCCCGTACATACAAAATATAGTAACACACTATATAAAATATAGTAATTTTTGTAACAATGTAGTAAATTACAAACTTGGGTAGTAAAAAAAAAATATTTTTGGAATTACTACATTTTAAACACCGTTTTACTAGATTTTGTATATAGTGTTACTAGAGGGTGTAGAATAAGCTATTCTACACTCACGCTTAGAATAGCGTTACCCTATACATATATATATATACTATACACTATGCTCCCTAGGATATGCTCCCTAATTTTTAAGGCCTCACAATTAATCGAGTTCCCTAATTTGAAATTGGGTCATTTGAATTTTTTTGCGGGAATACTTCCAATTTTTTTATCTTCAATCATGACAGTGCAACGAATACCAAAAATAATAAAAATTACATTCAGATTCGTAGACCACCTAACAACGACTACAAGCACTGAAGCGAGCCGAAGGTGCGTCGCCGTCATCGCTCCTCCCTCGCCGGAGCCGGGCAAAACTTGTTGTAGTAGACAGTCGGGAAGTCGTCGTGCTAAGGCCCCATAGGACCAGCAACAGCAACCGCCGCCGTTGAAGAGTAACGTAGATCGGAAGGATCCAACCTGAAGACACACGAACGTAGACGAATTACGACCAGATCTGAGCAAATCTACCAAGGACGGATCCGCCAGAGACACACCTCCACACACCCACCAATGATGCTAGATGCACCATCGGGACGGCGGCTAGGCAGGGGGAACCTTATTCCATCTTCAGGGAGCCGACATCGTCTTGTCTTCCTAAGCAGGACACAAACCCTAACAAAACTCGAAGAAACATCTAAAAACGAAGCCCTTCCGCCAGCAAGGGCCCGGATCCATCGTGCTGCCATGGCTCTAAGGCCACCGGAGACGAGGTGGACCGGCGGCGGCCCCGAAGGGAGACAGAGAAACCCTAGACTTGTTTGGGGAAGGAGGCGACTATGTGAGACGGGAGACATGTCCGTGCGCTCGGGCGAATGGATGCATGTGCTGGATCAACTGATTTAGACTGGGTAAACAATTTTACAAGGATCTCTCTCATTCAAAAAAATTAATACACTATGCTCCCTATATTTTAAGACCTCACAATCAATTGAGGTCTCCAATTTGGAATTGGGTCATTCAATTTTGACCAGGTCAACAATTTCTCAAGGAGCTCTCTCATTCAGTTCTTTTAATTCACAATGTTGCCTAATTTTGGAGTTCTTCCATTCGATTGAGGTATCAATTTTGGATTTGGTTCTTGATTTTGACCAAGCCAACGATTTTTCAAATCAATTAGCAGCAACCGGCCTATAAAAACATATCAATCCCGCGCATCCTCTCAAAACCTAGAAAAAAGAAGCGCCACCATGTATAGCACCAATATAGTACATGCAGCCACCGAGAAATTTCCCCACGTAAATATGGGTTGATTAGCAGATAACATAGAATCACACCATGAAAGACCCACCAAAATGCCACATTATATAAATATAAATAAAACACACTCCATCATCTCCCCCATTCGCCAAACTAAATATTCCCTCGGTTCCAAAATATAAGGTGAGGTTTTTTTTGTTGTATAATTGAATAGCTTTGTATGCTCTCCGATCTATCTATCTTCTTTGACCAAGTTTGATGTGTTTACCTTCAGTGGGAGTTGTGCTTCGTAGTGTGTTCTAATCTTGCGGTGTTCTATATCCTAGTGATAGAAAGACACGTATTGTATTGTTGCCACTAAGGATAAAACGACGGTTTCTTGTCATATTGATTGATATTTTACTGTCTATATTTTGTCATCCTGCTTATTGCAATGCTCTGTTTCTTGTAAACTAAATACTTTGAGATGCATGCTGGATGGCGGTCTTGGGGTGGAGTGCTACTTGTAGACTGCGTTGGTATTTCCCCGAAGAGGAGAGGATGATGCAGTATAGTAGAGATAAGCATTTCACTCAGTTAAGAACCAAGGTTATCAATCCAGTAAGAGAACCACGCAAAATCCCGTTAGCAGCACCTGCACACACAAAAGCAAACACTTGCACCCAACGCAAATAAGAGGGTTGTCAATCCTCTTAGCGGTTATTTGCAAGGATTAATTCTGATAGTGATAGATAGATAAACTAAAATACTAAATAAAATAAAATTAAATAAATTGCAGCAAGGTATTTTTGGTTTTTAATATATGATAAAAGTAGACCCGGGGGGCCATAGTTTTCACTAGAGGCTTTTCTCTCAAGCGCAGAACATACAGTGGGTAAACAAATTACTGTTGGGCAATTGATAGAAAACCAAATAATTATGACGGATTCATGGCAATGATCATGTATATAGGCATCACGTCCGAGACAAGTAGACCGACTCCTGCCTGCATCGACCGCTATCCAGCATGCATCTAGGGTATTAAGTATAAAACAAAGTAACGCCTTAAGTAAGATGACATGATGTAGACAAAGTAAACTCAAGCAATATGATTAAACCCCATCTTTTTATCCTTAATGACAACAATACAAATACGTGTCATGTTCCTTTCTGTCACTGGGATTGAGCACCGCAAGATTGAACCCATCACAAAGCACCTCTCCCATTGCAAGATAAACCAATCTAGTTGGCCAAACCAAATCGATAGATCGGAGAGAAATACAAAGCTATAATAATCATGCATAAAAGAGTTAAGGGAAGACTCAAATATTTCTCATGAATAATCTGATCATAAACTCACAATTCATCGGATCCCAACAAACACACCGCAAAAGAAGATTACATCGGATAGAACTCCAAGAACATCGAGGAGAACATGGTATTGAAGATCAAAGAGAGAGAAGAAACCATCTAGCTACTAGCTATGGACCCGTAGGTCTGTGGTAAACTACTCACACATCATCGGAAGGACAGCAAGGTTGATGTAGAAGCCCTCCGTGATCGATTCCCCTTCCGGCAGAGTACCGGAAAAGGCCTCCAGATGGGATCGAGGAAGAACAGAGGCTTGCGGCGGCGTAAAAGTTATTCGGGGTGGCTCTCTGTTGGTTTCCGAATATTTGAGAATTTATAGAAGTGGAATTAGGTCAAACGGAGCCACGAGGGCCCCACAAGGCATCAGGGCGCGCCCCCCCTGGGGTCGCGCCCTGTTGCCTTGTGGAGGCTTCGTGAACCTTCTGGCCCCCTCTCCAAGTCTCCAGGGTCTCTTTTGTCCAGAAAAAAATCTCCAAAAAGTTTCGTGGCATTTGGACTTCGTTTGGTACTGATTTCCTAAAAAACCAAAAACTAGCAGAAAACAGCAACTGGCACTGGGCACTAGATTAATAGGTTAGTTCCAAAAAATGATATATAATTGCATATAAAAACATCCAAAATTGATACTATAATAATATGGAACAATCAAAAATTATAGATACGTTGGAGACGTGTCATGGAGTATTAGTAGTAGATGTAGTTGGATAACGGTCTACTTATCACGGACGTAATGCATGTATGATATTATACCATGAATGATCATAGTCATAAATATAAATATTGCAATTTACTCGCTGCCCAACTATAACTTGTTCATCACACCATACTTGTATGCTTGAGAGAGATGCCACTAGTGAATCTATGCCCCCTGGGTCTATTCTCCATTACTAAAATCTTTGTTACACTTACTATTCTTTGTTGTACCATTTTATCTATCTATCAACTATCATTATCACTTGCAAAATCTTGTAACTAGCAAGACGAGAAGCTTGACAACCTTCTTGACGAGTTGGGGACAAGTTTGTTTTGTTTTGTGTGTGCAGGTAACAGTGACTTTGTTTGCTAGGAGAACTCCTTCTGGTTCGATAAACCTTGTTTCTCTAATCGATGGAAATACTTTTTTCTAGGTTACATCACCCTTATACTTGGGGGATCCTAACTACTCTTACGAGAGAGCAAGCACTAGGTACACCATTTGCAGAGAAAATTGGAGTTTAGGAAGATGATGCCTTAGCTTTGAACCAAAAAATAACAAATAAAAATAAATGTCAATTATTTTTGGAAGAAAAAACTTGGGAGAATTAACGTATGGAAGAGTCTAGAACAAATGGGAAGTGTATATGTTATGTGCGTATTGTGCAATGTAAATGATAAAATAAAAATGAATGACAATCTTTTAACATAGAAACATTTTGAGATTTAATGTATGTAAGAGTCTAGAACAAAGGAGAAGTATCTTTATTTGATGCTAGAGCATATTGTGATTGTGCATAAGCTCAAGTATGGAATCTTCTAGACAGTACATGTGGCAGAATCCAATGTAGTGGAGTGATTATCCGACGACCAGTACTACTTGTATTTACCACTTCTCAACCGTTGGATCGGATTTATCCAATAGCTACCATTAAAAGTATTCGTACACTATATAGTGGTATAAATATAAATATGACACTTGGATTAGGTAGAAGTTTTCAGAGTGTGCACACCCTTCATTTTGTTCCTCGGTCCGCCACCGGTGAAAGGGCAGGTGGGAGAGAGATACATCGCCCAAGGCCCACACTTGCACGCAGGCAGGTACCAGACGTCCGGTGGATACCGAATGTATGGTGGCTCGCAAGGCACCGGATGTCCGGTAAGTACCAGAAGTCCGTTAATTTCCTCTCGGGTGCGTGTCACCAGATTTCTGGTGGGTACCGGATGTCCGGTTGATCGGGTCGCACCGGATGTTTGGTTCGCCACTGGATGTTCAGTCGCTGGAGCACGTCCTGGCCTTGTCCGCTTCTGGTTGCTCCTCTTTGGGGTGCACCGAATGTCCGGTGGTTCCACCAGATATCCGGTGGCTGAAGCAGCAGCTCCATCTTCTTCTCGCTCTTGTTCTGTCTTCTCTTCCATGCTTCCTTCGCGGATGGTGTAGTTGTTCTCTTGTGCTTGCACTCCTCATCATCCGTGAAGCTCCGCTCAAACCTATACATGCACGATGGAGGGTCAAGTAGTATACCATCCTCGAAGGGAACAAGAAGACACGGGCAAATGAGAAGATTCACCTTTATATGTTTGATGTAGATGTTGCACGTGTCCATCGGATGCTCCGCATCAAGGTGTCAAGTGAGAATAGGGAAGAGAGAAAAGAGAGGAAGTGCCAAGAGAAAGAGGAGGCCATGAAGAACTTCTTTGACATACAAAAGAAGACGCTCGAGATTGATGAGGCCAATGCTCGGTCACGAGCCAAGGAAGTGGAGGTCAAGCAAAAGGAGGTAGAGCTCACACTAATCTCCAAGGAAATGGAGATCATGGGGTCCCATTTGAGCAAGATGACCCCAAAAAAAGGGCTTGGTTTGAGAGGAAGCAAAAGTTCATGATCAATCGAGATGCGCGATCATCTTATATTCTTTTTGTTTTTCACGAACTATGAGGCCGAGGCACGTGCGGGACACGTGCGATTCTTTTGGTGCAATGTTGTATGCCGGCATGACACATTGTACTATGCAAAAAATGTTAGATTTATTTTGCTAAATCTATTTGCTATGTTTGATGCAAAAAAAAACCCGGACAAAGCAGACCAAATGGATCGCCCGTTGGGTGCACTGCCCAGGGAAAGGCGGACGCCCGTCCGTGTAGCAAGTGCACTGCCCAGGGAAAGGTGGACGCCCGTCCGTCTAGCGACCCAAACGGACACATACCGCATCCGTTTGGGTCAGCCCGTTGGAGTTGCCCCTAGTTGTTCTGTAATTTTCAAGAGAGGGAGATAGGAAGCCAGAATAGGGTTACAGATTTCCTAGCTTAACTTTCACGCTCCAAGCATCGAACCGACCTGTGGTTTACAAGATGCCCCTGAGAACCTCCAATGCCTTTTTGGCTCTGGATAGTAATCCTATTCATTAATCAATAAAGCTCTCAATCTTCACGCAAAGGAAAAAAGAAAGCAAATTTCTCTCGCTCTCACCAACTCAAAGGGGTCGTGCCCAAGCACATACAGGGAAAGAGTAGACTGCAAACAGCCAAGGCTTGGTGGAGAAAGACTTGCACAGGCATCACCGTCAAAGGTTGCAGAAAGAGAATTTCCTTTGCCGTCTACACAGTTTGGAACATTTGGAAAGAGCGAAACCGAAGGATTTTTGAAAACAATTCTTCTTCGCATGATGAGGTTGCCAGGATGATCAATGACGATCTTCATTTTTTGAGTCTTGCCTTTCGCGAGTGATCGGCCCAGCTACTTTCTTTTCTTCTCTTTCTCTTTTTTCTCTGTAGCTGGATTTCCAGTGATTGTAAAGATTTTCCCCCAACTATAATGATAAAGGCAGAGCTCCTGCCATTTCCGTCAAAAAAAAAAAAAAAAAAAAACAGCCAAGGCATCCAAGATCCTACAGGACCTCCCAACTCTGCACTAACCAGCACTAGCGCAAAATAGCGACATGCACCTTACATCATCGAAGAAGTCAACCTACCTACTTGGGATAGATCGATCAGCAGATCAAACAACAGACTGCGCCGGCTCCTGAGGCTATGTTAGCCCCTGGAGTGGCGAGGGTCACACAGAGAGTAGAGTGTGCCATCATGAACTAGTCCATGTTTGATGATGCATTTAATCAATTTGCTCAATGATTGAAAATGCAAAAGTACTCATTCAAAATAAAAGTAATTGCATACGGCAAGTACAATCCACAGGCAAGATGAGAAATTTGATACAAGGTCTCGTTTTAGCAGTCTGCAGTTTCGCATGAATTTCAAATCAAGACACAAGGATTAGAAGTTCCTGCTAGCTCTACTTCAGTGAAAAGTAGAACATGTTCCAGCCTGCGCCCGCCCGCGCCTCACTGCTCACCTTCGCCTGAAGGATTCTTCATGAGCTCCTTAGCCTTCCTGCAAGAAATTCAGCCCAATGGAATGGAAATGTCAGCGCTAACAATAGTCCCTCAATATGCAACTCAATGACTACATGATTCCTCTTTCTAGGGCTGACATAGTCACTAATGGCAGTCCTACACGTTACTGAACCACAAGTGCCGCATAAGAAAAAGTTCTTCAGAGTCGTGCACTAATGGCATTCTACATGTATAGTCAAGTATGCAACTGCTTCAGGTCACTATAAAGTAATTTGCTAGCCTAAACCCATACTTGCATTTGGAAGACACGGAAAAGAGATAAGCAAAGAGAGAAGGTTACCGTAGTTCACCCTCAATTTCAGCATTTCCAGGATCCCGATCTTGTGCATCCAAGAAAGCATTACGGGCTTGTTCATACTCCTGGGTGCATGGCAAATCAAGGAACGTGACCAGAATGTAAGATTAATATGTAAATAGTGAATGCACTGGCAAGCTAGACTCACCTGGAGTAGCATGTGAGCTGCACCTACACGACGGCAAGCTTTTGCCCAATCAGGTCGTAGCATTCTGCACCTGAGAGCATCTGACAAAGCACCTTTACCATCACCCATGTGCAGTTTACAAAGACTCCTGTTGCAATACAGTGTTGCACACTCTTCATGACATATTGCCTATGGTCAAACATGAGAGGTCATGAAAATATTATTTTCAACTTAAAATCATCATATACAGGAGTTTTATTCTAATGCTTATTTATGGACAAGTAGAAATCCGTCTAAAAACTTTACTACTAAGTAATACCGCAAAATGGAGTTATGGAACACATTCTCTTACTAGACGGATTGGCTTGTTCAATTTACATTTACGGTCAATTTGAATATGTAGTTAACAATCCTAAGTAGACATCGTCACATCAGACGCAAACAGTGGGCAACAATCAAAATTTCATATTAGCTGAGAAGAAAAAACAAGTTCTCATGGATTCTGGAGATATAAGAAGTCAACGAAGTTTGACATGCACAATGTCAAATATGTTTCTCAAGTGAAGTCAAATTTGCTTAATATGCATGATCCACGTCGGTTAAGATTAGTCCAAATGAGTGACCAATCAAGTCAAGTACATACATGGCATACTAACAAGTTATCTCTAGATCGCTACCTACCATATACATGTGACCCATTATTGGTCATCCATGTCCATAATGATATGCATCGAGAACCAGACAAACATTGTTTTTATTCATTGATTGCCGCCCCCTAAATGGGCACCCCAAGAGAAATTTCTTTCATTCTACCACATACTACCTCCATCCGGGTTTATAGGTCCGGACGGCAGGTTTGCACGGACCAAGACGCAGTGGGATTAACTACTCTGGGCTCCCTTTAATCCTTGGAACCCCACACCCAGCATATTCTCTCTCATGCTAGCTCTCGCATGCAACCAATCAAGCAGAGCAGCCATGTAGTGTATAGGTTCTTCTCACGGAAGCAAGCAAGGGGACCGGCAATGATTCATCTGCATGCAACCAATGGAACGGCAGCATGCCCGTAGCAACCCAGCGCACAGCCTTAAAAAAGCGTACGCCGTGAAGCTGCTATCCGGCCCAGTATACCCGGACGGAGGTAGTAATTATTAAGATGCATGAATTTCAGCAATTCTTAAAGTACGGTTGCTTCTAATTATATTAATCTAGATGGGTTTAGGTCAGATCTAGTTGTAATTTTAGTTGGTCTTCAATCAGATATATTCATGGCCGCATACACAACACTACATTTAAAATACATGGAGCTCATGGAATCATTGTCCCCCAGTTACACGTTTCATTTCTTGATCACCAGATATTTTTTCTGTTTTTGTGCCATTCACAGCTCATATGCTACATTAAAAAAACTGTTAGATATCCAAAGTGGTTAAATAATGCAAATTACTACATAGAGTATATAGTAAGAAACCTAGTTAGTTAGAAAAGAAAATGATTTTAATTTAGTTCCCATTGACAGCAAAAACTTACTCATCTAAACCATCATAGCATAAGTGGAAGAGGTTTACCATATCATAGAACTGTGATGCAATCTTATACTCCTTCTGCTTGAATGCCGCATCGGCTTGTAACTTCAAGAAATCTTTTCTTCTTTGATGGTCCCTTGGCTCCTGGACATTACATAATGAAACATGAATTAAATGTTCGAATTGCGGAAATAATCATCATTCACTATGATGATTTGCTGGAATGCCGTAAGGCTATTTTCTCAGAGAAGTATGCTACTGTAGACCATCCTTTTCTTTATCACGGATCGTTGTCGTGAAAGTCAGAACAATGTTACAATCTACCAAACACCAGGTGAGGCCTGCAGTGCACAGTAGATGGCAGGCAACAGGAAACATGACAATATGAGCACAGATCAAGGTGTTCCTTCTTTCACAGAAACAACCAAGGAGAACACATTATTACTAGACCATGTGCTAGCCAGTTAGGTACATAATGGGATAAAGGACTCAGATATATACATGACAGATAGCATTTGCCCACACCTAAAGAGAAAGGACCGCGGCATAATTTAGAACTAGTATGCCACTGAAATAAAATATAATTGTTCAAAAAGGCGCGCAATTGTCCTATTTTAAGAGTCAATCCTATCAAAGGGCACTGCAATTGTCCTATTTTAAGAGTCGATCTTATCAGGTGTCAGGTGTTTTGCACTTTTGAAGCTTGGAAGCAGCAGAACTCTTTTACTTTATGATTTTCACCGAGTTTGGAAAGCATTTTTTTTATTCATTACAATCCAGGGTTTGTTTATATTATGTTCCATTAAACTATAGTTGATAGTGTGTATCACCCACGCAACTATTCCAGCTGCGGGATGTACGCACATCTGGAGGATGGGAGCTCCCGCGACAGCGCTGGGCGCCGGGTAAGCGCGGCCGCCGCCGCCGCCTGATCTCTCCGTCCCGGCCGCCTCTGTCCCCGCTGAGACTAGATCTGGGTACAGCTTCGTCTGATCTCTTCGCTCCCCGCAGAAGGCTGCACGCATGCTCTCGTGCTTGCGTCTATCCGAGCTCGCAACGGCCAGTCCGACTCTGCTGCCCGCGGACACTGCTCCCGCTGTCGCGCTGGCCGCGGCCGCCCTCGCCGTCCGCAGGTATGATCCGGCCATTGGGGGTCGGATGGCTCGAGCTCGCCCCATCCCCAAGCCCGCAACGACGCTCCCCGCCCCCACCGCCCTGGCTGGTGCCCCATCCGGCGACCTGCAGCACCCCCCGGCCAGATCCAGTTCGGGAGGAACTGGTTCTGGTCGCTCCGCAGACTGAGCCGCCTGTGGCGGGCCGGAGTTTCGTGGCTGGGGTTGGAGTGGAGATGGAGCTCGG
Organism: Elymus sibiricus; assembly: GCA_039707655.1. Classification (NCBI taxonomy): domain Eukaryota; kingdom Viridiplantae; phylum Streptophyta; class Magnoliopsida; order Poales; family Poaceae; genus Elymus; species Elymus sibiricus. The sequence goes on along the minus strand of CM077668.1, from coordinate 108,761,339 downwards.
GTCTGCGTCGTCGTCTCCGCCTCCGACGCCCCTGCCTGCCATCCCTGTTGGTGTTGCCGGAGGTGCCGTTGACCAGCTGCATCCCCCACAGCCGGTGTCTCTGGTAGCTACAACCATGCTGGCCTCCTGTGCGGCAGCATCGACCGCCTCCGAAGGCATTGATTCCGGCGAAGCTCGAGGAACCGATGATGAGTGCGATGACAAGGCACCACCAGAGAAGTTGAAGTCTTCTTTGCTTGGTCCATCTTCTGCGTCGGCATGCAACGGCCCCTCTGCTGCCGTTGCCACTCTTGAAGTCGAGGCCGGTTGGGAGTATGTGGGTCGAGGGCGCCGTTCCGGCTGGGGCGCTCCCCTCGAGTCGTCGAGGGAAGGTCTGGAGCGTAGCCTCGCCTTCAAGCATTGGGCTCGAGAGAGGTGTTTCCGTTGCCTCGGGCGTGGCCACCAAGTCAGTGCATGCCGTGAGCCATTCAGATGCATTCGCTGTCGTCGCCCTGGTCATCGGGAGAGATTCTGTCGTGCTCCCTCACCGTTTGCTTGTGATCGATCTCCGGTCGCCCGCGCTAGCTCTCCGGTCACCCGTGCTCCTAGCCATCGGAGCTACTCTCCGTCTGTCCAGCCTTGCCCTTCACTGACCAGGAGTTGGGCAGAGGTCGTGGGCCACTCGTCACGACGTGTGTCAGTGCCGCCAAGGTCTCAATCCGAGTGTTGCAAGGATTCCAATGTTAGTGCCTTTTTGGTCTCTGCTTTGGAATCCCAGTTTGCCCTGTTGCGCACGGAGCTCCTTCAGGAGGTTGAGCTACTCCGCATTGAGCTTCGACATGTTGTTGCCAAGCTTCAGGTTGTGTCGGATGTGCCTTTGCTGCCTGAGCTTCAGGTTGGTTCCATTGGTGAGGAGGCTGATTGCTACTTTGGAGATTTTTCTCCTCGTGCTCTGCGTGCGACGACACCATCTGTCCATGGGAGAGGGGTCATCACCGAGGTCGTGGCTCCAGTTCTGCAGATTATGCCTGAGCTGCAGGAGCTTTGTGGGGAATCATCTATGGTGCCATCGATGGATTTGGGCTCATTAGAGTCCTTGGCGGTGGCCATGACACCCTCTCCACCACCGTCAGAGTCCTGCCATCCGCACGCTGTTGTGGACTGTGAAAGCTTGGTTGGTTTGGTCACTCTCTCATCTATGGCCATTGGGCATGTGGCGTCCTTGGGTGGCGAGGTTGATGAGACAGGGGTGTCGGCACCTAACTCCGAGGTTTTGCCATGTGAGCAACTGGAGACGCATGAGTCTATCATGTCGGTGGTACCTGTGGTTGATGATGCTGAGGTGGTCGGCATCTTGGCGTCTGATCCTTTGATGCCCAGCCAGACGCTCGCCTTTGTGGAGCCTGGAGGTTCCGATGTTGCGTTCACCCACTCGCACAAGACAACTGGGCAGGTTTCTGTGCGTGCCAAGGTCGATGAGATTCTCTTTCAGATAGAGGTTCATAGCTTGCTCAAACGTTTGGAGGCGGCTAGCCCTGGATCTGGCAAGGCGATTGTGGAGGAGGCTCTCAGGAGGAATGGAAAGAAGAGTGTCATCACAGAAAAGGCGTCTGCAGCTGCTTGATGAATGGTCATCGGTCTATTGGGTTGTCCTTATGGTCTGGCTTGCCTTCGCGGATTTGGTGGTACACGTGCTCTTCGGTCGAGTTAATCTCGTTTAGGTTGTCTTACGTGTTGGGTATGGTTGTCGGGCTAATCATGTGTTTATGGGGTTGCATGCTCTGTGAGTAGTCTACATGTGGTTGTTTTGTATCGTTTTTCGCTCAGTTTTCCGTTAATTAACTGAGCAATTCTCTTCTGCTTAATTAATCGATGAGGCAAATCTTTTGCCTCCGTTTCGAAAAAAATAGTGTGTATCACACATGGTTCATGATGTCTATTCGCTCTATTGTTAGGCAGCCCTGCCGTTATGCCGGTGCTAGATGTTATCTCAGCGTGATCATATTACCCTTCTAAATTACAGTTAGGTTTTCTAGGCTAGTCAGCAGTTAAAAACTATCTTTATGATATATCCCAAGTTGGGAGACCTAAGATTACTCCAATAAATAAGTCACGGTTCTCTCAATGTACATATGGGGTCATGCATATAATGACCAATTGACCACAGCTTATAATAACATTAATGGATAATAAATTCAGAACTGAAGAACAAAATAAAGGTTTAGCTTTCAAACAATATTCAGTACTAAAACAACACCAGAACAGACACAACATACCATTGGCTTTTTATCTTCAGCTTTTGCATGAGAAACTACTCCCTTAACACTCCAGTTTGGGACATTTGGAATTCGGGAAGTTAAAGGAAACAACATTTGAACCTCTTCCATGCAATCACGTACTGCAGCAAGCTGTACTGGCAACCTACCCAACTGGTCAACAGAAGGAAAAGTAACCGTCAATTATTTCAGAAAGTAAGAACGTCATTCAAGAAAGGAAATATTTAGAATATAGAAAAAGAACATGGACAAGATGCAAGTATAATCAATGTAAGAATCGTAATGAATACCAACAATAGGGATGAAGAACACGAAGTTAACTAAAAAAATCAATTTAATTTATTGTTTATTGCATGAATACAATTGAGAAATGCTGCTACCCAGAATGGTGAGAACTCAGTAGCTCATCAACTGTTGAGTTATGATGATATGACCTTCTTTCAAAAGGGAAAAATACAGATATATGTTGCAAACTTGTTGGATACAAGCAAGTAGCAACATTTATAGAATGTTATATGATGGAAGAGAATAGACATAGTCAACGGCACAAAACAACTTAAATTCATTCCCAAAATAGCTCACCAACATGATAAGAGGAGTTGCATAATAGTATCTGCTCTAGCCTCCAACAGAAACCGAATGAAGTTGGTATAATCTTCTCGTGTTGTAGCATACACCAATGGAGACATGGCGCAACCCTTGCAGTTAACATCGGCACCAGCCTATGAAAAGGAATTATTCAATACAATGTTAATGATGGTATCTCCATGTATATCAGAGTACATAGATGATAGAGTAAGCAAAATAACATAGGAATGGGCAAATAATCCAGAGAATTCACACCTTAACGAGTGTCTCCATGCATTTGAGCGAACGTTGAGTAAGTGCCATAAACAACGGACTTCCGAAATTGGTGACACCGATATTAGGCTGAAAGAGGGTATTGTCTATTAGTAAACGCAGGTGACAGTGATCTACTATAAAATCTTGACAATGATTCTGGTGGTTTTTTTTGGTGGGGGGGTCAGATGGTAAGTGGACCATCCAATCCTAATCCTGAAATAAGAAGTATATGTGCAAATCATTGGTTGTAAAGCGTCCGTAGAGCAAGCACTCCAAGGAGCCGAAGCGTCGACCTCGCCTTAGACAGGAGCCTAAAGCGTCCGCTTTAGGTAGTAAGGCGTCCAAATCGTCCGCTTAGGCGTCCTCGAGCTCGCATTAGGCAAAAGCAGACGCTTTAGGCAGGGCCCGCACGGTTCAGGCGGGAAAACTGCATCTGGCGGGAACAAAGGGGCGGGAAAGACTGTTTACGCGCCAACAGGTAAGACAAGGGGCAGAGAGAGAATCTAAACAGAGTAACAAACAAATCAAAACAATCAAGAGGGCTCTCTGGACTTTTGGCGGCAGCGGCCAAGACCAGATCGCCGAATCCTCCTCTCCTCTCCGGCAGCTTCTCCCCCTCCTCTCCAGCAGCTTATCCCTCTCCTCTCTGGCAGCTCATCCCCCCATCTCCAGCAGGCAACACGCAGCAGCTTGTTCCCCTTCTCCTCTCCAGCAGGTTCTCCCCCTCCTCTCCAGCAGCTCATCCCCCCATCTCCAGCAGCTTGTTCCTCTCCTCCTCTCCAGCACAGCAGCAAGGTATGGCTCCCTCCTCTTCCCCCCCTCCTCTCATGTGTTGTTATTTTAGACTTCTGGCTGTGCCTGCTGCCCTGCTTTGTTATGCAGCTCACTGCCTCTCTTATAGTAGATTAGTAGGGTGCTTGTGACTTAGTGATAAATTGTTCCTGTTTATGCAACTTTCTCTTGGGGAGAAGAGCAAGTGGAAAGAGGGTGGAATGGATGGATGCTATGTGGGCTCCACAACCAGAAAATTCAAGGTATGTATGTCTCACTAAATGGTACTCTATTGTACTGCCCATTAGGCTCAGAACTATCTTAGGCGTCGCCTCGCTTTACCCTTTAGCGCTTAAGCAGTGAGGCGCCCCCAGCGCCTCGCCTCGCTTTACCGCTTTAAAAACATTGGTACAAATTAACTCTGAATCAAGAAAAATAAGAAAAGTGAAGGCCATATACATTTGCTTTGTGATCCAACAAAATCTTCAGTGTGTTATCCTTCCCATTTACAGCAGCCACAAATGCTGGTGTTCCACAGCCATAGTTTATGTCGACTGAAACTCCTTTTGAAAGTAGGAACTCTGTCACCTCGCAGCATCCTGTTGCAAACAAAATGATCCTATAAGTCATGTTCTGCCACAATAATTAAACAAACAGAGTATACTAGAGTAGTAGAGTAAATAGCTACTAGTAAATCTTAGTAAAACGACCAGCTTCGAGAAATCATGTGTGTGTGTGTGTGTGTGTGTCAGGGAGAAGAACCTGCAGCCACAGCATGGTGGAGAACTGTGCGTCCTTTATCATCTGCTTTCAACACATCACCACCACGATCAAGAAAATACTTGACAGTAGCAACATCACCAGACGAGGCTGACAGCATAAATGGAGTTGAACCTGTTATCACACACATTGTCAGCGCAATCATAGATGTCATGCTAGCAATCATTGACATGGCAGCCACCAGTTTTAAAAATGAAGAAAGGAATAGATAAAGACCTAGAGCACCAGTTCCATATCCAGGAGCATTTACATCTCCCTTGAGCTCCTCTACCAAATACTTGCAAATCTCCAGACGGCCAAAGCATGCCGCAGCGTGCAACACAGAATATCCATTGATGTTGAAAGAAAAAATCGACGACGGGCCACCATTTCCTTTAGTAAGGTTCTTTGTAACAACTTCCACAAAAGAAAACAGAATGAAATTATAGAAGCGAATAGACCAATTAACAAGATAGAAAACCAAAAGAAAATAAGCAAGCATGTGAAATGGACAACAACTTCATGAAGTTCAAGGGATCAATCTTATGATTGCTGGACAGCCATCTAGTGAAAAACTGAAAATACATGACAAAACACAACATTTTAGGGTACTTCTACACTATAAATTTGGATGTGATGGACAGTTAGATCGTTTCATCCAAAGTTCACATTTATACCATCACTTTTCAGTTGATCTGTCGAGTAGTGCACTGCAAACGATCTAGTCATGCGAGCGCGGTGGTCGGTCCTAAAACTACATGTCATTGTTCAAAAAAATACAGCAGATTCAGTGCTATTCAAGGAAATCTAATTTTCCATCGCTGCTAAGTGCTAACACAAAGCCTAAGTTTGTAACACATTATTACCAAAGTACTTTCTGAAGGCGATGCAGCATTTCTTAACAACAACCTCCGGCCCCACGAAACAAAGCAGCCACGACCGAAGTGAGGAAAAAGCACAAGAATCGACACGGTGGAAAAGAGGAAGGGGCTACCTTTGAGAAGACCAAGGTTGCCGTCGATTGCCGCGTTCATTAGATCCTTCTTAACTGCACACGCGCGCGCACGATCGCCATTAGAAACGAAGCCAGGGTCAGGCAGAGGGGAACGAACGCGGGAGCGAGCAATCAGGGGCTAGGGACGTACGGTCATCGTCGGGGCGGTCGACGAACGGCTGAGGCATGGCTCAGCCCCGGCGATCCAGCTTACCCGCTCGCGGGGTGGAAGCTTCCGGAGGCGGCGATGAAGAACCCTAGGGACTGGCGAACTGCGGTCCGGTGCGGTGCGGAGGAGTTGGGGGCTTTCTCTTTTGCGGGTGAGTTGGGGGCTTTTGCCCTGTTTCGGCGACGAAGGGGAGGGCTCGGTGGAGTGAATGAACCCGGTGGTGGTGGACCGGAATCAGCGCTCTCGAGCTGTTCGTGTACCTGGTGTTCCGCGAACAAAGACCCTGTGCATCCGGTGTTGCAGGTATACTTTTTTCTCGAATATGCACGAGTGTGCATATCATATATTAAAGAAGAAAGGCGAAGAACGCCTCCACCGGTCATTTACAACGCGTCGTGATACAACTCACGGATATGCATACACAACTCCACTCCACCCTACACCCAGGCTACTCCTTGCCAATGCTCCACCGTATTAGACCTGCAAACACATAATCTACGTTCCCTTTTATGAGTCCAGCCAATGACCAAGTTCTACCTTCCGATGAGATTTTATGCAAGAGAGCACCAACCGATGGCGAGGCACCGTCAAATACGACCGCATTTCTGTGCTTCCACAGTTCCCACATCGTCAGTAGAAGTAGCGTGTGGAGGTCCTTTTTAGTTATGTTTTGCTGCAGGTATACTTGCACAGGAGTGATCAGAACGACTCCGGTATTCGAGTCAATGACATAAGGGGCCCACGAACACAAAAGAATCTTGACAGAAGGTACTCCCTCCGTCCTTGAAAGAGTGTGCTTCCAACTTTGTTGAAAAGTCAAGACCGTATTTATACAATAATACATCAATATTTATGCCATCAAATTAGTAACATTAGATTTACGATAAAATTTATTTTCATCATATAACTATTTGGTTTCACAAACATTGATATATTTTTGCACAAACTCGGTCAAACTTTGAGATAGTTTAACTCTCCAACAACATTGAAAGTACACTCTTTCAAGGACAGAGGGGGTAGGCGAGTAGCGGCCTAGCGGGTGAGATGGGGAGAGGAGACGGCTCAAGAGGCATAGAACATCTCCAATAAAAGATGTAGATGCAAAAATAACTAACTTTTGTAACTTTAAGGTCAGGAAAACGGAAGTGATAAATCCCGAACGTTCGGATTTTAAGCATGGCAATCTGAACGTTTTTCATGGTAACTTTAGTTCACGCGAGGTTTGTAAACATGACAATTTTCTAAAAAAAACAAACTGAGACAAAATTGTCATGTTTTAACAACTAAAGGTGCCACCTCGCGTCAACTAAAATTGTCATGAAAAAATGTTTGGGATGATATGCTTGAAATTCGAACGTTCGGGATTTATCTGAGTCCAAAGAAAACATATCAAAACAGATGATGTAGATGCAAAAAAAAAATTACATCACCTGCTCGAAGTGATGTAAAATACAACACCTGGAGATTTGCATTTGCATCTCCACCTCCCAGGTGATGTAACAGTCCAGTCGCGCGCCAACCGCCGCTTCCAGTCATTTCCCCCACGTGTGTCTTCTCCCCCCTCCTCCCGCAGCACTGCCGCCGTCGCCCGCCCGCCCAACACACCACACCATCGTCATCCCGCGCTAGATCCGGGCGCTCCACTACCCCCGTCGCCGCTCCTCCTCCGCCGCCCGCCGCCGCACGCCGCGAATCAGGCGTTTTTCTGCCGCTCCTGCGCCGCCGCTCGATTCGCCCCTGCCGCCGGTTCCGCCGTCGCCGCCGCCAAGCCCCACACCACCGCCGCCCACCGTTGCACGCCGCGAATTGGGTGTTTTTCCACCGCTCCTCCGGCGCCGCCCGATTCGTCCCTGCAGCCGGTTTCGTCGTTGTCGCCGCTCAACCACCACGGCCAAGCCCCCGCCCAGCTCCCACCCAACCGCCGACCGCCGCGCCGATTCAAACGTCGTGCAGCCGCCGCCATGCCACTGAAGAAGGTCCCGAAGAGCAAGACAGGCTTCTTCAGAGTGCGGGCGAAGCCGTCCGGCAACTTTGCGTCGAGTTCTACGACGAGGGCCATCGCTTCTGGCTCGGCACGTACCCCACCGCCAATGAGGTCGTGCGTGCGTACGACGTGGCAGCGTGGCGTGCCGGGAGGCCGAGGACGGAACTCAACTTCCCGCAGACTGAGACCCGAGCGGCTGCGGAGTTCCTCGTCCCGGAGGGTACTCGGATGGAGGAGATGATGACGAAGAAGAAGAAGAGGCCGGCCATTCGCGTTGCTCCCGGCGATAGTGATGAGGCGGCGATGGCGAGGTTCGCGCGGGAGCATCTAAAGTATCTCCAGGCCGAACGCGAGTTTTACTAGAAGCGCGAGGCCGAGCAGAAGAAGGGGGGTGAAGAAGGAGGACGAGGCCGGCCCCTCGACGGTGATCCCCGTCGAGTCTGAGTCGGAGGACTGGGGTGACTCGGAGGAGGAGACGAGGGGTGTGACGACCCGGACAAGGATGAGTTCTGGGAGCAGTTCAAGAGCTCCGATGAGGAGTAGTTTCATCTTCGATGTAGTTCAAGTAGTTGTTTCAACTAGTAGTAGTCGATGGAGTAGTAGTAATTTGATTGATGTAGTAGTTTGAACTATGTTTAATTTATGTTTAAATTCGAACTATTTTGTTAGGGCATATCTCTCTCTAACGATTTTGGTGATTTATGACAATGCTATTTACGGACTAACCGTGTGCATTGAGCTTTTTAGATATTCTCACATATGGCACAAGACGGTTTTATTCCCCTCGGTGAAAAAAAGAGCGAAGACGGTTTTCCGGTGTTTCTTTTTGGTTGACTTGAGTTGTAGGAAATCTGTACTATTAAGAGGGGGTCCGCTTTGGAAAGGTATGGGTGAAATGTGACGCCCCCGACTTAATCGTGCACTAATCATACACGCAAATGCACATGATCAAGCCTAAGGACTCACTTGAAGATATCACAACACAACTCTAAACATAAATAAAAGTCATACAAGCTTTATATTACAAGCCAGGGGCCTCGAGGGCTCGAATACATAAGCTCGATGTCATACAAGCATCAACGGAAGCATCATGTATCTGAGTACAGACACAAAGTTAAACAGATAGGCCTTTAAGAAGGCGGGGCAAAATAAAATACTGGATCGAAAGGCGCAGGCCTCCTGCCTGGGTGCCTCCTATCTACTCTTGGTCGTCGGAAGGCTCCTCGTAGTAGTAGTATCCGCCAGGGGGGTAGTAGTAGTCGTAGTCGACGGCTGGGGCAGCCGACTCCTGGGCTCCGTCATCTGGTCGCATCATTCGGGTATGGGGAAAAAGGAAAGCAAAGCAACCGTGAGTACTCATCCAAAGTACTCAGCAAGACTCACATCAGAACTAATCTACTTATGCAACATTATCAAAGGAAGGCTGTATATGTGGACTGATCTGCAGAAATGCCAGAATAGAAGGGAATAGCCTAGCCTATCGAAGACTAGCATCTTCAGGGTCTTGCAGCATTGGAAGAGTACAGATTAGTACCTAAATATAGTAGTAACAACAAGTATCAACCACGCCCAGAGATCCTTCCTCGACTCCCTGCGAGAAAGCGATCCCGGAGCCAGAATATTTAACCCATTTCTAGTTGTAGAAGATCGGGATATTTTCCGAGCGTCTTGTTACCGTGGACACGGCTATTCGAATAGATATACTTCCCTGCAGGAGTGCACCAACTTACCCAACACGCTCGATTAACTCTGGCCGGACACACTTGCTTGGTCCATGCCCGGCCTCGGCTGATCGACACGTCGTAGCCCTACCTAGGCTTAACAGAGAGGCCAGCACGCCGGTCTACATCCTAAGCGCTCAGGGGTCTTGGGCCCATCGCCCTTTGCACTCCTGCGCGTTGCGAGGACGGCTGGGAGCAGACCTAGCCCCCTTAATACAAGCGCAGGCTTTCACGGTCCAACCCGGGCACGTGCCGCAAAACCGCTGACGTCTGAAGAACTTCGGCTGATACTACGACGCCGAGTACCCATATTATTCCCACGTGCTGGTTAGCGCGAAAAGGCCAGAGGCCTACTCAGATTACATATCCTAACCCATTAGTGCATTTGGAGCGCGCGGAAACGAGCAGAGACTCACGATCCTGTGACCCCGTCGCCCCATCTCGTGGACTTACGGCAAGGGCTAAGAATGCCCGGCCGTGCCACGTATTCATCTCGCGGGTACCATCATGGTCAACCCATCTCCATATCACTCGCGGGTACCCCTCGGGGCCGACCCGTCTTCAACAAGTAATAGCAATAAAGTGCAAGTAACCGTGTGTCCATATCATCAAGCAGGACTCCGAGGAATCACCCTCGTTGGATTCCCACTCGATGATCCCGTCAAAATGAATCCGGAGGAATCACCCTCGATGGTATTCACACTGGCGGGGTTACCGACAAAGCTTCATCGGAGGTGGGGAAGAGGAATCACCCTCGGTAACCCACAACTGACTAGCTGTACTACAAAGGCTTCATCGGGAGTGAGATAAGAGGTATCACCCTCAGCACTCGATGTTAGCTCTGCAGAGTCGAGCAACTTAGGGGTGTGTGGTGATGTGCTAGTTTCAGCCCGTCGATCACATCGATCGGGGCACTGGTACTAAAGCGGGGCAACTAGAGCAAGGAAGAGGGCCACAGATGGTTTTCTACCATCCAACCTATACTAAGCATTTAGGATAACAGGCAGGTATCAATAGCAGTTACAAAAAACAGGCTATGCATCAGAATGGGATAAATCAACAGCGGTAGCAATTCTAATGCAAGCAGGAGGGAGAAAGAATAGGTGATATAGGCATGCGTCGAGTGGGGTTGCTTGCCTGGAAGCTCTGCGGCAAAGGAGGGGTCGTCAGTGGTGTCGTCGGTCTCCTGAGCTGCGTCGGTCTCGGGGGCTATCGGAGAAGAAGAGGGGGGGGGGGGAAGAAACAATAAATAAAGGCAAATAATGCAACACAGATGCATGGCATGGCGGTATGCAGTGTTAGTGGTGACCTAATGCATTGCTACATGTCGCAGACGAAACGGGAAAATATCTAGGATATTTTCCCGGCGTTTGGACTGATTTCGAAATACTGAACCGGAGGGGAAAGTTCCATGTCCAGGTAGTTAGGAGTGATGGTCAAGCATTTTGATCGCATATTCGGATTCGTCTCGTTTTTCTGAGCTACTTTCATGTATAAAGTTTTTCCATCCGAGCTACGGATGAATTACTATGAATTACCGAAGTTTTAGGCATTTTCTGAAAATTACTGGAATTATTTTAATTAGCATTATCCAGAACAGTGCCAAAATACCTTTTTACACTCACTTTTGTACCCAGCCAGAGAGACTGAGACACTGACAGTGGGCCCAGTCAACTGCACAGTCAGCAGTTGACTGGGTCAACGTTGACTGGTCAAATGTCCCAGGGAACCCACATGTCATACTCTCAGGTCCAGTTAACAGATTTTAAATAAAACTAAACCGAAACAGTTAGTGGCCTGGGGCCCAGTTGTCAGTGAGTATTAGGGGTCCTAATTAGTGCCTAATAGCTCCACGTCAGCGGGTTAGTGGCTAAGCAGCGCGCGCGCGTGGGCGTGCCCGCCGGCGATAGTCGGAGCGCGGCGGCGCACGAAGCCGGTGCGCCCGGCCACCATTTGGCTCGGGAGGAGGCGCTACGGGACGGCAGCGAGGCGGCGCATCGAGCTGTGGCAGCGGCGTGGGCGGGGGCTGCCGGAAGTGACCGAGGCGACGACGTGCGGCGGCGACCGGAGCATAGGGCCGGCGGAAGTCGCTAGGGGACTCGCGTGGATAAACGAGAAGGGGAGGAAGGTGTGCGAGCTCACAGAGGGTTCAGGAGAGAGCTCGGGGACGACAGGCGTTGCCGGAAGGGGCGGATCGACGGCGGCGTTGAGGCGGCGGTCGCGGGGAAAGAGGGGCGAGGACGACGCCGATGGGGCTCCCCTGCCCCGATCCGGTGAGGTAGCCGATGGAGACGAGCCACGCGGACCTCCTGGACACCGTGGAACGACGAAAGGTGGCCGTCGGCCATGGCAATGGCGAGCGGCGGCGAGCGGCGCATCCAGCCTCGCAGACAGGGGAATGGGCGAGGCGAGGGAGAGGAGAAGGGTGGCGCCAGGGGAGTCCAGAGGGAGAGCGAGCGACGAGGGGCGCCCGGGGCGGTCTTATCCCCTCCGGCCACCCACTACGGTGCCGTGGCGGCCGGTGGGCGGCTCGCCGTGCGCTCGGCCACGGGGGCGCCAACACGCGACGGGAGCAGGTGGGGAAGAAGGAGGTGGGCTGGATGGGCTGGGCTCTGCCACTGTTTCACCTGGGCCAGAAGCACAGTGATAGTTTTCCCCTTTTTCTCTCAATTAAAAGTAGCTGCGGTGGAAAAAATATTATGGCACCAAATAATCTTTGCTACAACAGAGACTTGGCACAAAAATAGTTGACAATATTGTGAGGCTGCACAAAGAGTTTGGGGCCAGAAGGATAAGGTTAAGCATTTTTGGAAAATGAAAAGAGCCAAAATAATGCTGTTGGACCTCTGAAATAATTTCCAGGGGCAATTTGGGAATTCCAAAAATGTTGGTTTCAACATTACAAATATCTAGGGATTATTTGCCATAGGATGAACTATTTTAATTGCATGAAATAAGAAACAAATAATTGACATGCAATTTGAATTTGAATTTGAAGCAGATTTTGGTCAAGTGGCATTTTGGCATGATGATCATGATGACATGACCATCATTAGGGAGAGATCACTGTAGTGTGATGCTGGGGATGTTACATGAAATCAGCACGTACACAACCCCTCATGCACCCACTTGCCCTTCCCTACAACATGGAGGATCCAACTGTTCTTGTTTGAGCATTTTGCAGCACCTAGGCGGTAGTACCGCTCAGGCCCACGGTAGTACCGCTTCAACGGTATTTCCACAGGCTGGTGCCGCTCCTACTTCTGCCTGGGCTGGAGCTTCGATTGCTCTCTGGTCTATTAGCGGAAGTGGCACAACAGTAGCACGGTAGTACAGCGGACGCGGAACTTCTGCGCTAGTGCCGCTTCACTACCGCTGATCCCTCTATATCTAATGACAATTAGCGGCAGTGACATGGTAGTAGCACGGTAGTATCGCTTGCGCGGTACTTCTGCTTGCTACTGCCGCCGCTACTTCCGCTTATATTTGAGCTGTTGTTGCCCATTCTGCCTTTACGGTACTTGAACGGTAGTTATACGGTAGTACCGCTCTACGCGGTACTTCCCCTCTGGCACCGCTTCATTACCGTTGTTCCCTTGTGCCAGTGATCTGAAGTAGTTGTACCGCTCTGATGGACGGTAGTACCGCTCCAGCGGGACTACCGCTCCAGCACTAGATGTACTCACAGGCTACGACGGGAACTACCGCTTGAGTGCGGGCTGACTGTGATGGGGAACGAAGCATGAAAATCAAAAAAATTCCTACGAACACCCAAGTTCTAATCTAGGAGATGCAAGGCAACGAGAGGGGAGTGTGTCTACATACCCTTGTAGACCGAAAGAGGAAGTGTATAAAACGCGGTTGATGTAGTCGTACTCTTCGCGATCCAATCCGATCTAGCGCCGAACGGACGGCACCTCCGAGTTTAGCACACGTGCGGTTTGATGACGTCTCCTCCTCCTTGATCCAGCAAGCGAAGGGGGAGAAGTAGATGGGATCACAACCAACATAATGGCGTGGTGGTGACGGTGGTGGTGGATTATTGGCAGGGCTTCGCCAAGCGACACCGGGGTGAGGAGATGGGTGAGACGGGAAGGGGCAGCGGCTAGGCAAAGGGTGCAGCCCCTCCCCTTGTGCCTCCACCCTTTATATAGGGGTGAGGGAGGGGCCGGCCAGCCCTAGCCCCTCCTCCAAGGGAGGGGGCGGCGGCCAAGGGGTGAGGAGTGCCCTCCAAGTCAAGTGGAGGGGTCCTCCCCTCTAGGGTTTCCCACCCCCAGGCGCATGGGCCTTGTAGGGGCTGGTGCGCCTGGCCCAATAAGGCCAGGGCGCCCCCTACAGCCCATGCTAGCCTATGGGACGTGGTGGAACCCTCCGAGGACTTCCGGAACCCTCTGGAACCTTCTGGTGACTTCCCGGTACAATACCAAAAAAACCAAACTTTTCCCGGAACCCCGACAACAACTTTCCATATATAAATATTTACCTCCGGACCATTCCGGAGCTCCTCGTGATATCCGGGATCTCATCCGGGACTCTGAACAATCTTCGGTTACCAATAAAAATATCCCAATACTACTCTAGCCTCATTGAACGTTAAGCGTGCGACCCTACGAGTTCGAGAATCATGTAGACAAGACCGAGACACCTCTCCGGTCAATAACAAATAGCGGGACCTGGATGCCCATATTGGTTACTACATATTCCACGAAGCTTCATCTGTTGAACCACGATGTCGAGGATTCAGTTAATCCCGTATGCAATTCCCTTTGTCCGGCGATATGTTACTTGCCCGAGATTCGATCGTTGGTATCTCCATACCTAGTTCAATCTCGTTACCGGCAAGTCTCTTTATTTGTTCCGTAATACAAGATCCTGTCACTAAACTCATTAGTCACATGAAGCTTCTTGTGATGTTGTATTGCCGAGAGGGCCCAGAGATATCTCTCCGTCACATGGAGCGACAAATCCCAATCTTGATCCATGCAACCCAACAGACACCTTCGGAGATACCTGTAGAGCACCTTTATGATCACCCAGTTACGAAGTGACATTTGATAGCACACAAGGTATTCCTCCGGTATCCGGGAGTGGCATGATCTCATGGTCTGAGGAACTGATACTTGACATGAAGAAAGATGTAGCAAATAACTAAGTGATACGATCTGATGCTAAGCTTACGGTTGGGTCTGTCCATCACATCATTCTCCTAATGATGTGATCCCGTTATCAAATGACAACTCATGTCTATGGTGAGGAAACCTTAACCATCTTTGATCAACGAGCTAGTCTAGTCGAGGCCTACTAGGGACACGGTGTTGTTTATGTATTCACACATGTATTTAAGTTCTCGGTCAATACAATTCTTGCATGAATAATAAACATTTATCATGAACAAGGAAATATGATAATAACCAATTTATTATTGCCTCTAGGGCATATTTTCAACAGTCTCCCACTTGCACTAGAGTCAATAATCCAGTTTACATCGTAATGAATCTAACACCCATGGAGTCTTGATGTTGATCATGTTTTGCTCATGGATGAGGTTTAGTCAACGGGTCTGCCTGTTGGGGAACGTTGCATGGGAAACAAATTTTTTCCTACGCCCACCAAGATCGATCTAGGAGATGAACATCTACGAGAGGAGAGATTGCATCTACATACCCTTGTAGATCGCTAAGCGAAAGCGTTAAGAAACACGGTTGATGTAGTCGAACGTCTTCGCGATCCAATCACGATCCGTGCACGAACTCCCGATCAAGTGCCGAACGGACGGCACCTCCGAGTTTAGCACACGTGCGGCTCGGCGGCGTCCTCTCCTTCTTGATCCAGCAAGCGATAGAGAGGGGGTAGATGAGATCGGGACCAACACGACGGTATGGTGGTGGTGGTGGCAGCGGAATTCCGGCAGGGCTTCGCCAAGCGCGTACCGGTGAAACGTGGGAGGAGTTGGGAGAGGTAACGGGCAAGGGTCCAAGGGGTGGCTGCCCCCAACGCCTCCCCACCTTTATATAGGCGTGGAGGGGGCTGGTGGCTTGCCCTCCAAGGCCCTAGGGTCGTTGGCCAAAGGGGGAGGAAGGAAATCCCTCCTTTCCTTCCCCACCGATCACTATCCCCCCTTTTTAGGGATCCTGATCTTATCCCTTTGGGATATGATACTATTCCTTTTAAGGGAGGATCTTGGTGCGCCTAGACCAGGGTTGTGGGGACTTTCCCCACTACCCACGTTCATGTGGGTCCCCCATGCAGGTGGGCCCCACTCCGGAACCTTCTAGAACCTTCTCGGTACAATACCGAAAAAACTCGAACATTTTCCGGAACCCCGATAACAACTTTCCATATATGAATCTTTACCTCCGGACTATTTCGGAGCTCCTCGTGATGTCCCGGATCCCATCCGGGACTCCGAACAACCTTCGGACTTTCCACTATTAATATCTCAATACTACCCTAGCGCTACCGAACGTTAAGCGTGCGACCCTACGGGTTCGGGAATATGCAGACATGACCGAGACTCCTCTCCGGTCAATAACCAATAGCGGGACCTGGATGCCCATATTGGTTCCTACATATTCAATGAAGATCTTTATCGGTTGAACCTCAATGTCAGGATTCAGTCAATCCCGTATGCAGTTCCCTTTATCCATCGGTATCTTACTTGCCCGAGATTCGATCGTCGGTATCTCCATACCTAGTTCAATCTCGTTACCGGCAAGTCTCTTTACTCGTTCTGTAATACAAGATCCCGTGGCTAACTCTTTAGTCACATTGCTTGCAAGCTTATCGTGATGCTGTATTACTGAGTGGGCCCTGAGATACCTCTCCGTCATACGGAGTGACAAATCCCAGTCTTGATCCATGCCAACTCAACAGACACCCTCAGAGATACCTGTAGAGCATATTTATAGTCACCCAGTTACGTTGCGACGTTTGATACACACAAGGTACTCCTCCGGTGTCAGTGAGTTGCATGATCTCATGGTCATAGGAACAGATACTTGACATGCGGAAAACGATAGCAATAAACTCGACACGATCATATGCTACGTTCATAGTTTGGGTCTTGTCCATCACATCATTCTCCTAATGATGTGATCCCGTTATCAAATGACAACTCATGTCTATGACCCGGAAACCATGGCCATCTTTGACCAACGAGCTAGTCCGGTAGAGGCTCACTAGGGACATGTTGTTGTCTACGTATCCACACATGTATTTGTGTTTCCAACCAATACAATTATAGCATGGATAATAAACGATTATCATGAACAAGGAAATATAATAATAACCATTTTATTATTGCCTCTAGGGCATATTTCCAACAGTCTCCCACTTGCACTAGAGTCAATAATCTAGCATTACATGGTTATAAATCTAACACCCATAGAGTTCTGGTGTTGATCATGTTTTGCCCGTGGAAGAGGTTTAGTCAACAGATCTGCAACATTCAGATCCGTGTGCACTTTGCAAATGTTTATGTCCTCCTCCTTGATCGCATCGCGGATGGAATTGAAGCGTCGCTTTATGTGTCTGGTCCTCTTGTGAAACCTTGGTTCCTTGGCTAGAGCAATGGCACCAGTGTTGTCACAGAACAGAGTCATCGGGTCCTGTGCACTAGGCACAACTCCAAGATCTGTCATGAACTGCTTCATCCGGACACCTTCCTTTGCCGCCTCCGAGGCAGCTATGTACTCCGCTTCGCATGTAGAATCAGCTACCACGCTTTGCTTGGAACTGCACCAGCTTACCGCTCCCCCATTTAGAATATATAAGTATCCGGTTTGAGACTTAGAGTCATCCGGATCAGTGTCAAAGCTTGCTTCGATGTAACCCTTTATGACGAGCTCTTGATCACCTCCATAAACGAGAAACATTTCCTCAGTCCTTTTCAGGTACTTAAGGATATTCTTGACCGCTGTCCAGTGTTCCACTCGTGGATCACTTTGAAACCTTCCGGCCATACTTATGGCAAGGCTGACATCTGGTCTTGTGCACAGCATCGCATACATGATAGAGCCTATGGCAGAAGCATAGGGGATGACACTCATCTTTTCTCTATCCTCTGTAGTCGCTGGGCAGTGAGTCTTACTCAACTTCACACCTTGCAAAACAGGCAAGAACCCCTTCTTGGACTGATCCATTTTGAACTTCTTCAAAACTTTATCAAGGTATGTGCTCTGTGAAAGTCCTATTAAGCGTCTTGATCTATCTCTATAGATTTTGATGCCTAATATGAAAGCAGCTTCTCCTAGGTCCTTCATTGCAAAACTCTTGTTCAAATATTCCTTCACGCTTTCCAAAAGTTCTATATTGTTTCCAATCAGCAATATGTCATCCACATATAATATCAAAAACGCTATAGAGCTCCCACTCACTTTCTTGTAAATACAAGCTTCTCCGTAAACTTGTATAAACCCAAACGCTTTGATCACCTCATCAAAGCGAAGATTCCAACTCCAAGACGCTTGCACCAGTCCATAAATGGATCGCTGGAGTTTGCAAACTTTGTCAGCATTCTCTGGATCGACAAAACCTTCTGGTTGCATCATATACAACTCTTCCTTAAGAAAACCGTTAAGGAACGCTATTTTGACATCCATCTGCCAAATTTCATAATCGAAAAATGCAGCTATTGCTAACATGATTCTGACGGACTTAAGCATCGCTACGGGTGAGAAAGTCTCATCGTAGTCAGCTCCTTGAACTTGTGAAAAAACCCTTTGCCACAAGTCGAGCTTTATAGACGGTGACATTACCGTCCGCGTCCGTCTTCTTCTTGAAGATCCATTTATTCTGAATGGCCTTTCGCCCTTCAGGTAATACTTCCAAAGTCCATACTTTGTTTTCATACATGGATCCCATCTCGGATTTCATGGCCTCTAACCATTTGTCGGAATCCAGGCCCACCATCGCTTCTCCATAGCTCGTAGGTTCATCGTTGTCCAACAACATGACCTTTAAGACAGGGTTACCGTACCACTCAGGAGCAGTACGTATCCTTGTCGACCTACGAGGTTCGATAGTAACTTGATCCGAAGCTTCATGATCACCATCATCAGCTTCCTCTTCAACTGACGTAGGTTCCACAGAAACATCTTTCTGCGCAGTGCTACTCTCTGGTTGAAGTAAAGGTTCAACAACCTCATCAAGTTCTATCTTCCTCCCACTCAATTCTTTCGAGAGAAACTCTTTCTCGAGAAAGGACCCGTTCTTAGCGACAAACACTTTGCCTTCGGATCTGAGATAGAAGGTATACCCAACCGTCTCTTTTGGGTATCCTATGAAGATGCATTTGTCCGCTTTGGGTTCAAGCTTTTCTGGCTGAAGCCTTTTGACATAAGCATCGCATCCTCAAACTTTAAGAAATGTCAACTTTGGTTTCTTGCCAAACCACAGTTCATACGGTGTCGTCTCAACGGACTTAGATGGTGCCCTATTTAAAGTGAATGCGGCTGTCTCTAACGCATGACCCCAAAATGATAGTGGCAGATCGGCAAGAGACATCATAGAACGCACCATATCCAATAAGGTTCGATTACGACGCTCGGACACACCATTACGCTGTGGTGTTCCAGGTGGCGTCAACTGTGAAACAATTCCACATTGTCTTAAGTGACTGCCAAACTCATAACTCAGATATTCTCCCCCTCGATCAGATCGTAGGAATTTGATCTTCTTGTTACGATGATTCTCAACTTCACTCTGAAATTGCTTGAACTTTTCAAACGTTTCAGACTTGTGTTTCATTAAGTAAATATACCCATATCTACTCAGATCGTCGGTGAAGGTGAGAAAATAACGATATCCACCGCGTGCCTCAATGCTCATCGGACCGCACACATCAATATGTATGATTTCCAACAAGTCACTTGCCCGTTCCATTGTTCCGGAGAACGGGGTCTTAGTCATCTTGCCCATGAAGCTTGGTTCACATGTATCAAGTGATTCAAAATCAAGTGACTCCAAAAGTCCATCAGCATGGAGTTTCTTCATGCGTTTTACACCAATATGACCTAAGCGGCAGTGCCACAAGAAAGTGGTACTATCATTATCAACTCTACATCTTTTGGCATCAATGTTATGAACATGTGTATCATCACTATCGAGATTCAATAAGAATAAACCCCTCACAATGGGTGCATGACCATAAAAGATATTACCCATATAAATAGAACAACCATTATTCTCTGATTTAAATGAGTAACCGCCTCGCATTAAACAAGATCCAGATATAATGTTCATGCTCAACGCAGGCACTAAATAACAATTATTCAGGTTCATCACTAATCCCGATGGTAATCGAAGAGCGAGCGTGCCGACGGCGATCACATCAACCTTGGAACCATTTCCCACGTGCATCGTCACTTCGTCCTTCGCCAGCCTCCGTCTATTCCGCAGTTCCTGCTTTGAGTTGCAAATGTGAGCAACCGCACCGGTATCAAATACCCAGGCACTACAACGAGAGTTGGTAAGGTACACATCAATAACATGTATATCATATATACCTTGTTTGGCGTTGGCCCCCTTCTTGTCAGCCATATACTTGGGGCAATTCCGCTTCCAGTGGCCAGTTCCCTTGCAATAGAAGCACTAAGTTTCCGGCTTGGGCCCAGCCTTGGGTTTCTTCACGGGAGGGGCAACTACTTTGCCACTCTTCTTGGAGTTTCCCTTCTTGCCCTTGCCATTCTTCTTGAAACTAGTGGTTTTATTGACCATCAACACTTGATGCTCCTTCTGGATGTCTGACTCAGCGACTTTCAGCATCGCAAATAGCTCGGCGACTGACTTGTTCATCCCTTGCATGTTATAGTTCAACACAAAGCTCTTGTAGCTAGGTGGTAGCGATTGAAGAACTCTGTCAGTGATAGCCTCTGGCGGGAGCACAACTCCCAACTCAGCCAGACGGTTGTAATACCCAGACATTTTGAGTATGTGTTCACTGACAGACCCGTTCTTCTCCATCTTGCAAGCATAGAACTTATCAGAGGTCTCATACCTCTCGATCCGGGCATTCTTCTCAAAAATAAACTTCAACTCCTGGAACATCTCATATGCTCCATGACGTTCAAAACGCCTTTGAAGTCCCGGTTCTAAGCCATACAACATGGCGCACTGAACTATTGAGTAGTCATCAACACGCGCCTGCCAGGCGTTCATAATGTCCACAGACGCTGGAGGGGGTTGCTCACCAAGCGGTGCATCAAGGACATAAGCCTTTTGGGCAGCCGTGAGGATAATCCTCAGATTACGGGCCCAGTCTACAAAGTTACTTCCATCATCTTTCAGCTTAGCTTTCTCTAGGAACGCATTGAAATTCAGGGGAGCTACTGCGCGAGCCATTGATCTACAACATAATTTGCAAAGATAGTTTAGACTATTGTTCATGATAAAGAGTTCAATTAATCATATTACTTAAGAACTCCCACTCAAATCGACATCCCTCCCGTCGTCCGAGTGTAACATGATCCAAATTCACCAACCCAAGTCTGATCATCATGTGAGATGAGGTGGTTTCAATGGTGAACATCTCCATGTTGATCATATCTACTATATGACTCATGTTCGACCTTTCGGTCTCTTGTGTTTCGAGGCCATGTCTGTACATGCTAGGCTCGTCAAGTTTAACCCAAGTGTTCCGCATGTGCAAAACTGGCTTGCACCCGTTGTATGTGAACGTAGAGTCTATCACACCCGATCATCACGTGGTGCTTCGAAACGACGAACTTTCGCAACGGTGCACACTTGGGGAGAACACAATTTTATCTTGAAATTTTAGAGAGGGATCACCTTATAATGCTACCGTCGTCCTAAGCAAAATAAGATGGATAAAAGGATTAACATCACATGCAAATCATAAGTGACATGATATGGCCATGAACTTGTGCTTTTGATCTCCATCTCCAAAGCACCGGCATGATCTCCATCATCACCGACATGACACCATGATCTCCATCATCATGATCTCCATCATCGCGTCGCCATCGGGGTTGTCACGCCCACCATGCTTCTACTACTATTGCTACCGTTTAGCGATAAAGTAAAGCATTACATAGCACTTAATGATTGACACGCAGGTCATACAATAATTAAAGACAACCCTATGGCTCCTGCCGGTTTCCGTATTCATCGACATGCAAGTCGAGATAAACTATTACAAAACATGATCATCTCATACATCAAATATATTTCATCATCTCTTTGGCCATATCATATCACAACATACCCTGCAAAAACAAGTTAGACGTCCTCTAATTTGTTGTGGCATGTTTTACGTGGCTGCTATGGGTATCTAGAAGAACGATTCTTACCTACGCAAAAACCACAACGGTGATATGCAAGTTGCTATTTAACCTTCTACAAGGACCGCCTTCGTCAAATCCGATTCAACTAAGGTGGGAGAGACAGACACCCGCCAACCATCTTATGCAACAAAGTCGCATGTCAGTCGATGGAACCGGTCTCATGTACGTGGACATGTAAAGTTGGTCCGGGCCGCTTCATCCCACAATACTGCTGAATCAAGAAAAGACCAAGGAAGGAAGCAATCTGAATATCAACACCCACAAACTCCTTTGTGTTCTACTCGTGATGTCATCTACGCAAAGACCTAGCTCATGATGCCACTGTTGGGGAACGTTGCATGGGAAACAAAAAATTTCCAACGCTCACCAAGATCGATCTAGGAGATGAACATCTACGAGAGGAGAGATTGCATCTACATACCCTTGTAGATTGCTAAGCAGAAGTGTTAAGAAACGCGGTTGATGTAGTCGAACGTCTTCGCGATCCAATCACGATCCGTCCACGAACTCCCGATCAAGTGCCGAACGGACGGCACCTCCGAGTTTAGCACACGTGCGGCTCGGCGGTGTCCTCTCCTTCTTGATCCAGCAAGCGAGAGAGAGGGGGTAGATGAGATTGGGACCAACACGAAGGTATGGTGGTGGTGGTGGCAGCGGAATTCCGGCAGGGCTTCGCCAAGCGCGTACCGGTGAAACGTGGGAGGAGTTGGGAGAGGTAACGGGCAAGGGTCCAAGGGGTGGCTGCCCCCAATGCCTCCCCACCTTTATATAGGCGTGGAGGGGGCTGGTGGCTTGCCCTCCAAGGCCCTAGGGTCGTTGGCCAAAGGGGGAGGAAGGAAATCCCTCCTTTCCTTCCCCACCGATCACTATCCCCCCTTTTTAGGGATCCTGATCTTATCCCTTTAGGATATGATACTATTCCTTTTAAGGGAGGATCTTGGTGCGCCTAGACCAGGGTTGTGGGTCCCCCATGTAGGTGGGCCCCACTCCGGAACCTTCTAGAATCTTCTCGGTACAATACCGAAAAAACTCGAACTTTTTCCGGAACCCCGATAACAACTTTCTATATATGAATCTTTACCTCCGGACTATTCCGGAGCTCCTCGTGATGTCCCGGATCCCATCCGGGACTCCGAACAACCTTCGGACTTTCCACTATTAATATCTCAATACTACCCTAGCGCTACCGAACGTTAAGCGTGCGACCCTACGGGTTTGGGAATATGCAGACATGACCGAGACTCCTCTCCGGTCAATAACCAATAGCGGGACCTGGATGCCCATATTGGTTCCTACATATTCAATGAAGATCTTTATCGGTTGAACCTCGATGTCAGGATTTAGTCAATCCCGTATGCAGTTCCCTTTATCCATCGGTATGTTACTTGCCCGAGATTCGATCGTCGGTATCTCCATACCTAGTTCAATCTCGTTACTGGCAAGTCTCTTTACTCGTTCCGTAATACAAGATCCCGTGGCTAACTCTTTAGTCACATTGCTTGCAAGCTTATCGTGATGCTGTATTACCGAGTGGGCCCTGAGATACCTCTCCGTCATACGGAGTGACAAATCCCAGTCTTGATCCATGCCAACTCAACAGACACCCTCGGAGATACCTGTAGAGCATCTTTATAGTCACCCAGTTATGTTGCGACGTTTGATACACACAAGGTACTCCTCCGGTGTCAGTGAGTTGCATGATCTCATGGTCATAGGAACAGATACTTGACATGCGGAAAACGATAGAAATAAACTTGACACGATCATATGCTACGTTCATAGTTTGGGTCTTGTCCATCACATCATTCTCCTAATGATGTGATCCCATTATCAAATGACAACTCATGTCTATGACCCGGAAACCATGGCCATCTTTGATCAACGAGCTAGTCCGGTAGAGGCTCACTAGGGACATGTTGTTGTCTACGTATCCACACATGTATTTGTGTTTCCAACCAATACAATTATAGCATGGATAATAAACGATTATCATGAACAAGGAAATATAATAATAACCATTTTATTATTTCCTCTGGGGCATATTTCCAACACTGCCACATTCAGATCCGTATGTACTTTGCAAAGTTCTATGTCTCCCTCCTTGATGTAATCACGGATGGAGTTGAAGCGGCGTTTGATATGCTTGGTCTTCTTGTGAAACCCGGGCTCCTTGGCTATGGCAATAGCACCAGTGTTGTCACAAAAGATAGTCGTTGGATCTGATGCACTAGGTATCACTCCTATATCGGATATGAACTCCTTCATCCAGACTCCTTCTTGCGCTGCTTCCGAAGCAGCCATATATTCCACTTCACATGTAGATTTCGCTACGACGCTTTGCTTGGAACTGCACTAACTGACTTCTCCACCATTGAATACAAATACGTATCCAGTTTGAGACTTTGAGTCATCCGGATATGTGTCGAAGCTAGCATCGACGTAACCCTTTACGGCGAGCTCTTCGTCACCTCCATAAATGAGAAACATGTCATTGGTCCTCTTTAGGTACTTAAGGATATTTTTGACCGCTGTCCAGTGATCTACTCCTGGATCACTTTGGTACCTCCCTGCCAGACTATATGGCAAGGCACACATTAGGTCTGGTACACAACATGTCATACATTATAGAGCCTATGGCTGAGGCATAGGGGACGACTTTCATCCTTTCTCTTTCTTCTGCCGTGGTCGGGCTTTGAGTCTTACTCAACTTCACACCTTGCAACACAGGCAAGAACCCCTTCTTTGACTGGTCCATTTTGAACTTCTTCAAAATCTTGTAAAGGTATGTACTCTGTGAAAGTCCTATTAGGCGTCTTGATCTATCTCTATAGATTTTAATGCCCAATATGTAAGCTGCTTCACCCAGGTCTTTCATTGAAAAACTCTTGTTCAAATAACCCTTTATGCTTTCCAGAAATTCTATATCATTTCCAATCAACAATATGTCATCCACATATAATATTAGAAATGATACAAAGCTCCCACTCACTTTCTTGTAAATACAAGCTTCTCCATAAGTTTGTATAAAACCAAAGGCTTTGATCACCTCATCAAAGCGTATATTCCAACTCCGAGATGCTTGCACTAGTCCATAGATGGATCGATGGAGCTTGCATACTTTGTTAGCACCCTTAGGATCGACAAAACCTTCCGATTGCATAATATAAAACTCTTCCTTAAGAAACCCGTTAAGGAACGTTGTTTTGACGTCCATCTGCCAGATTTCATAATCGAAATATGCAGCAATTGCTAACATAATTCTAACAGACTTAAGCATCGCTACGGGTGAGAAAGCCTCATCGTAGTCAATCCCTTGAACTTGTCGGAAACCCTTTGCGACAAGTCGAGCTTTATAGACGGTGACATTACCATCAGTGTCTGTCTTCTTCTTAAAGATCCATTTGTTCTCAATGGCCTGCCAGTCATTGGGCAAGTCCACCAAAGTCCATACTTTGTTTTCATACATGGATCCTATCTCGGATTTCATGGCCTCAAGCCAGTTGCCGGAATCCGGGCTCATCATTGCTTCTTCATAGTTCGTAGGTTCGTCGTTGTCTAACAACATGACTTCCAGGATGGGATTACCATACCACTCTAGTGCGGAACGTAACCTAGTCGACCTACAAAGTTCAGTAGTAGCTTGATCCAAAGTTTCATGATCATCATCATTAGCTTCCTCTTCGGCTAGTGTAGGTACCACGAGAACTTCTTTCTGTGATGTGCTACTTTCCAATTCGAGAGGAGGTACAATTACCTCATCAAGCTCTACTTTCCTCCCACTCACTTCTTTCGAGAGAAACTCCTTCTCTAGAAAGGACCCATTCTTGGCAACAAAGATCTTGCCCTCGGATCTGTGATAGAAGGTATACCCAATGGTTTCTTTAGGGTATCCTATGAAGACACACTTCTCCGCTTTGGGTTCGAGCTTATCAGTCTGAAGCCTCTTGACATAAGCATCGCATCCCCAAACTTTAAGAAACAACAACTTAGGTTTCTTGCCAAACCATAATTCATACGGTGTCGTCTCAACGGACTTAGACGGTGCCCTATTTAAAGTGAATGCGGTTGTCTCTAATGCATAACCCCAAAACGATAGCGGCAAATTGGTAAGAGACATCATAGAACGCACCATATCCAATAGAGTACGATTACGACGTTCGGACACACCATTATGCTGTGGTGTTCCAGGTGGCGTGAGTTGTGAAACAATTCCACATTGTCTTAAATATGTGCCAAACTCGTAACTCAAATATTCACCTCCGCGATCAGATCATAGAAATTTTATCTTCTTGTTACGATGATTCTCCACTTCACTCTGGAACTGTTTGAATTTTTCAAATGTTTCAAACTTGTGTTTCATTAAGTAAATATATCCATATCTACTTAAGTCATCTGTGAAGGTTAGGAAATAACGATATCCACTGCGCGCTTCAACACTCATCGGACCGCATACATCGGTATGTATTATTTCCAACAAGTCACTTGCCCGCTCCATCGTACCGGAAAACGGGGTTTTCGTCATCTTGCCCATGAGGCATGGTTCAAATGTTTCAAATGATTCATAATCAGGTGATTCCAAAAGTCCATCAGCATGGAGTTTCTTCATGCGCCTAAGTGGCAGTGCCACAAGTATGTGGTACTATCATCATTAACTTTGCATCTTTTGGCATCGATATTATGAATATGTGTATCACTACAATCGAGATTCAAGAAGAATAAACCATTCACAAGGGGTGCATGACCATAAAAGATATTACTCATATAAATAGAACAACCATTATTCTCTGACTTAAATGAATAGCCGTCTCACAATAAACAAGATCCAGATATAATGTTCATGCTTAACACATGCACCAAATAACAATTATTTAGGTTTAAAATTAATCCCGAAGGTAGACGTAGAGGGAGCGTGCCGACGGCGATCACATCAACCTTGGAGCCATTTCCAACGCGCATCGTCACCTCGTCCTTAGCTAGTCTTCGTTTATTCCGCAGCCCTTGTTTCGAGTTACAAATATTAGCAACCAAACCAGTATCAAATACCCAGGCACTACTACGAGTACTAGTAAGGTACACATCAATAACATGTATATCAAATATACCTTTGTTGATGTTGCCAGCCTTCTTATCTGCCAAGTACTTGGGGCAGTTCCGCTTCCAGTGACCATTCCCCTTGCAATAGAAGCACCCAGTCTCAGGTTTGGGTCCAGCCTTGGGTTTCTTCACGGGAGCGGCAACTGGCTTGCCATTCTTCTTGAAGTTCCCTTTCTTTCCCTTGTCTTTCTTCTTGAAACTGGTGGTCTTGTTGACCATCAACACTTGATGCTCTTTCTTGATTTCTACTTCCGCGGCCTTAAGCATCGCGAAGAGCTCAGGGATCGTCTTCTCCATCCCTTGCATATTATAGTTCATCACAAAACCCTTGTAGCTAGGTGGCAGTGACTGCAGAATTCTGTCAATCGCTACTTCATCCGGAAGATTAACTCCCAACTGATTCAAGCGGTTGTATTACCCAGACATTTTCAGTACGTGCTCACTAACGGAGCTGTTCTCCTCCATCTTGCAGCTAAAGAACTTGTCGAAGGTGTCATATGATATGTCTCCAACGTATCTATAATTTTTTATTGTTTCATGCAATTATATTATCAATCTTGGATGCTTTATATGCAATTATATGCTATTTTATATCATTTTTTGGGACTAACCTATTAACCTAGTGCCCATGTGCCTGTTCCTGTTTTTTTGCTTGTTTTTGGATTTTCAGGAAATCAATATCAAATAAAGTCCAAACGGAAAAAAATATCTTTAGATTAATTTTTTCTGGACCAGAAGGGACCATAGAAGCTTTGGGAGGAGACCAGACGAGATACGAGAGAGCCACAAGCTCGAGGGGCGCGCCCCCTGAGCTTGTGGGCCCCACGCAGCTCCGTTTGACCTAATTCCAGGCCTATAAATTCTCATATAGTCCCAAACCAATAGAACGCAAGACGATATAACTTTTCCGCTGCCGCAAGCCTCTGTTCTTCCGCGATCCCATCTGGAGGCCTTTTCCGGTACTCTGCCGGAGGGGGAATCGATCACGGAGGGCTTCTACATCAACCTTGCTGCCCTACCGATGATGTGTGAGTAGTTCACCACAGACCTACGGGTCCATAGCTAGTAGCTAGATGACTTCTTCTCTCTCTTTAATCTTCAATACCATGTTCTCCTCGATCTTCTTGGAATTCTATCCGATGTAATCTTCTTTTGTAGTGTGTTTGTTGGGATCCGATGAATTATGGGTTTATGATCAGATAATTCATTGAAAGTAATTGAGTCTTTTCTAAACTTTATTATGCATGATTGTTATAGCTTTGTATTTCTCTATGATCTATCTGTTTGGTTTGGCCAATTAGATTGATTTATCTTCAGCGGAAGAGGTGCTTTGTAATGGGTTCAATCTTGCGATGCTCTATATTCCAGTGACAAAGTAGGGGACAAGACACGTATTTATATTGTTGCCATTAAGGATAAAACGATGGGGTTTATTCATATTGAGTGAGTTTACTTTGTCTACATCATGTCATCTTGCTTAAAGCGTTACTCTGTTTGTTATGAACTTAATACCATAGATGCATGCTGGATAGCGGTCGATTGGTGGAGTAATAGTAGTAGATGCAGGCAGAAGTCGGTCTACTTGTCTCAGACATGATGCCTACATACATGATCATTGCCGTGAATAACGTCATAACTATGCGCTTTTCTATCAATTGCCCAACAGTAATTTGTTTACCCACCGTATGCTATGTGTTCGAGAGAGAAGCCTCTAGTGAAAACTATGGCCCCCGGGTCTATCTTAAATATAAAAAGAAAACCTAAAAACCTTTGCTGCAATTTATTTATTTTTTCTTTTATTTTACAATTTATACTTTTGCCTATACAAGATTTAATCCTTGCAATTAACGAGTTCAAGGGGATTGACAACCCTCTTGCCCGCGTTGGGTGCAAGTATTTGCTTTTGTGTGTGCAGGTGTTGTTCACTAGGGTTTGCGTGATTATCCTATTGGTTCGATAAACCTTGGTTCTCACTGAGGGAAATACTTATCTCTGTTGTACTGCATCTCCCCTCCTCTTAGGGGGAAATCCCAACGCAGCTCACAAGTAGCAGGAAGAATTTCTGGCGCCGTTGCCGGGGAGACATCATCAAATCCTCTCAAGTACCTTCACTCAAACTATCATCTACTTGCTCTACTTTTTATTTGCCTTTTTATTTGCCTCTCTTTTTCATCTCCCCCGCTTCTCTAAAAATCAAAAAATACAAAAATATTTTTGTTTGCTCGTTTGCTTGCTTCGTCACTATGTCTATCTCTCCGCTCTCTCCTGATTTTGAGGTTCTCTACTTCAAACAGAAACAAGGAGAAAATTTGAAAGATGCTTGGTTTAGAATAATGGAATCTTATCGTATTTGCACCATAAAAGGTGATATAAAAATATTGCTTAGGAACTTTTATGTGGGGCTCACTATGCCTAATAGATAACTTTTGGATTTTGCTACTAAAGGAAATTGTATTGAAAGTGATGCTAATACTGCTTATGAAATAATAGAGGGGATAGTAGGAACTCCTCCCCCACAGAAGGGATTTAATTATACACAATAAGGAATCCAAATCTTAGAAAAACTATAGGATATGCAGAAAAATTTGGTTGAATTGCAAAAATCTAATGAACCACTCAAAACCCTTAGCTCGAATCTCAATCGCATGAATTCCCTTCTTACTGTTTGCAATAAAAGGCTTGACACCTTAGATAATAAGATTGATTCTTCTTCGGAGATTTGTGGGAAGCGTAAGGAACCTCCCGGTTTTGAGAAAAAGCCCATCTAGGGTGATTAAAACCAAGGATGATAATACTTGAAACAATGCATTATGCCTAGCTAGGGGCATAAAACAATAACGCTTGTTAGGAGGCAACCCAATATGTATCTTAAATTTTTGCTTTTATTTTCTATTTTGTGTGTTTGCACAATTATAGCTACTATTATGATTGTGTTTTTATCTTCTAATTAGTGTTTGTGCCAAGTAATGCCTTTAGGATGATTTGGATGATAGTATAATTGATGCTGTTTGAAAAACAGAAAGTTTTGCGCCCAGTTCTGGAATTTACATTCTGTACTGCAACGTCAGAAAAATCTGAAATTTGTACATAGTATTGTAATACAATTTTTTTACATTTTCCTAATTTTTCAGAAGTTTTGGAGTTACAGAAGTATAGATAATATTCTGTCATTACGTACTGTTCTGTTTTAGACAGATTCTGTTTTATTGCATAGTGTGCTTGTTTTAATGAAACTATGGATTATATCGGGGGGTATAAGTCATGGAAGAGTTAGAATACAGTAGGTATTATGCAAGAACAATTATGAATGAGTTTATAACAGTACCTGAAGTGGATGATTGATTTATTATACTAACGGATCTCACGAAGTTTCTGTTGAGTTTTGTATGCTGAAGTTTTCAAGTTTTGGGTGAGATTACGATGGATGAAGGAATAAGGAGCAGCAAGACCCTAAGCTTGGGGATGTCCAAGGCATCCCAAGGTAATATTCAAGGAAGACCCAAGCGTCTAAGCTTGGGGATGCCCCGGATGGCATCCCCTCTTTCGTCTACAATCTATCGGTAACTTACTTGGAGCTATATTTTTATTCATCACATGGTATGAGTTTTACTTGGAGCGTCTTGTGCCATAGTTTTCTTTTCTTTGTTTGCTTTTTAGTTTGCCACAATCATTGCTTGCTGGACACACCTATTTGAGAGGGACACATACTTATCGTGATTTGTTAGAATACTCTATGTGCTTCACTTATATCTTTTGAGCTAGGCAGTTGCTCTAGTGCTTCACTTATATCTTTTAGAGCACGAAGGTGGTTATATTTTGTAGAAATAATTGCACTCTCATGCTTCACTTAAATCTTTTTGAGAGTCTAACAAATAGTATTGGCAATTTGCACGTGTTATAAGACTAGTCCAAAAAGGATAGGTATTCAAGGGGGGTATAATAAAAACTTTCATGTAGATCACCAAATATGAAACATATGGTTTAATAATATTGATGTCGTAATATGAAAGGATATTGGTTCATGATCATTGGTTAGTAGAAATATCGGTATTAAAGTTTGTTATTAACTTCTCATCTAAGTGCTGGTCATGGCAAGGTGGGGAGGTTTGAGCATTTTTATGTCTGAAATGAAATCCTTGAGTGCTGTTATAATCGGGGGTGCGCGATGGTTAACTCCTACCAACCTCCTCCCTAGGGGCATGCGAGTAGTACTTTGCTTCGAGGGCTAATAGGCTTTACAATAAGTATGTGAGTTCTTTATGACTAACTAGATCACTGATGACGCGCCCTGCCGCGTCCGTCTATTTTTTAATTGAATAATAGGATTTTACAAATATATAGTCATAAAACATGCTATCAAAAATCAGTGCCAGAAAACTTACATTTGTATAAACTGCCTATATATTGGACGGCAATAGAAAAGAGCCAAGTAGTGTAGTGGTAGGAGAGGACTCGGTTTTTTAACTTGGGTCTTAAATTGAAATTGATTTAGGTCTTGTGCGTGAGGAGTTTGAATCGGGAATTTGAGACATTGCTGCATATTCTTTTTGAATTGATCATTATTAAGGCATCATCATAGATGATTTCCCCTAATATTGTAAGAAGCTGCATCATTGAAAGCACAAAGCGCACGCATGATAACAGTGGGCGATGTAAACATGCATTGCCATAACTTTGGATAATCCAGCCCTTCAGAGGGGTAGTCTATATCACACACAGGAATAGTAATAGAGCATAAAATAGTTTTTGTTATGACTTGGTAGTTATACAAGAACACAAAGTAGGCCTACATAGGAGACTGTTATTACATAATACTCCCACTGTCCCAAAATAAGTGTCTCAACTTTGTACTAAAAGTTAGTACAAAGTTGAGACACTTATTTTGGGACCGAGGGAGTAGATGATATAATCTCTGGCAATTCAGCTTTTCCTGTAGTGTTAGTGATATTGAAAAATATCACAAGCACAATCTTTGATACATAAGCATACTTGGTCAGGGTTAGTGATATTGAAAAAAATTACAAGCGAATAAACTGATCATCGAGATAGCAAATTTTCCAAAGAAACTATGAGGAAGTGAGACCGGTCTGTAGAATTTGACAACAAACTAATTGGTTTCTGAGGCCCCAAATCCTTTTAGTTTGGAGTCAGTCAGTTGCTTTCAAGTCTACATGTGAAAATAAAACGGACTATAAGAGCATACAATGGTAAGATCATTGTAAAAGAAACATGTCCATATGCACTCTATCAATTGGCTTGCCTTTGTTATGTAGCAGCCCCAATGTTTTGGTTGTGCACACTATCTCATATGGTTCTTCTTGTACTTCTAGTTGTGTAGATGGTAGAAATATGTGACAAAATTTATTTACTGGTTATATGGTACATTGATTTTAACGTATCAGCTATACTGTGTCCTAATTAAGTCATATCAAGTTCATAGATAGGGTCAAGTAAAGTACAGATTGAAATAATATGCACTAACAATTTTTTGACAGAGAAACAAACTTTTGGAAATATTGGCATAACATCAGTTTTCCAAATCCATTTGAAGATGTGCATGTTTGGATCTGGATAGTCTATGATGATGTGCATCCAGTTTATTCAAAGGGAGCTTAGTATTCTGAAAAACATATTCTTAATAAGAGACATGAAGAATGGTGATTGGTGAACTTGTATTGACAATTCAGCAAGTTATCATAAACAGGAGAACTACACTAAGTAACTTGTACGCCAACCACCTGTTGTGATACAAGCCATAGAGAAACATTTAGTGCATCCAAAATTCAAAATAATACCAAAATGAACATGCGTATACTCATAATTGTGTTTCTGAAAACTGATGCATATTTTGCTAATGTTCCAGATATTAGATGATAACGAGTTCACATACTGTAGAGATGCAATTTTGACATCATTCACCAAAAAGAAACAGAATTTAGTCAGATAGTTCAGATTTGAGCATATATGAACCAAGAGAAGCAGAACAGAATTACAGAGATTAGTATTCGACTAACCTTCACCAATAATTCTGTACAAAAAAACAACACATCTCATGCACAACTAATTCGAAGTACGTTGGAGATGATGAAAATATCTACCCCTATTGTTCATACACATGTTTTATCCTCCTCTTCAGTTCAGGGGATCTGCAGAAGTACTGACATGAGATTTTACCAAATAACTTCAATAAGAGATGACTTACAATATAATATGTTGTCATTCAATGTTAATACTCACCCCACAAATCAACAATTTTGTAAGCGGTGCTTCACCTTGCAATCGAGCAGAAGCAGCAAAGAGCAAACCAAGCATAAGCAAGCTCCAATGGATCAAGCCAGAGAACCTGCATCCATCTGGGAACATGAAGAACAGTATGAATTGAAAATTTGGATACGCACAATTTAGGGTAGCAGGTGAGGTAGGAACTAGGTGAGAAATGCAATGGGGGAGATGGGTAAGCATCAATCATGGCTGCTGGAGAAGATTTTGTGGGATTAAGGAGGGGAATGGGCAAAGGAGCAGGAGGACAGATTATATGGAGGCACATACAGTAAAGGCATTACCATGAATCGACGATGTAACTGGCCTGCAATTAGATTAGGATGGAGAGCGGCGCATATTGATTGCCATTAATGGCCTGTAGAAACTGCGATTTACTTCCGGATTGCCGGCAAACGAACTCGATTCGACAGTGGGTGATTCAATGCCGGTGCCACCGTGTCGTGCCTTCGCCCTAGAGGGTACACGGTCGGTCGCGTTGGTCCTACCATGTCAAGGATCGCTGTGGCCGTCACCCCCGACCTGAATGCGATGTTGGCCGCCCGGCAAGGCGAAGATCGGCTCACACGGTATCTGCCTGCACATGAGGGCTGCACTCCTTTCGGAGAAGACGGTGCGTCTATGCGAAGGAGATTTATTTTCACGGGGCAAACAAATGGAAAATATCTTATCAGGAAGCCCATTAGGCCCACTTTAACAGGAGATGCCCGAATTTGTTGTGGGAGTAGCGGCCTGCTATGTTTAGCGCTCTTGGTCAACGAAATGAAGCACACATGGAACTGTAAGGAAATCAGACGGCCAGAAACGCTTAAACCTGAAGATCCAATGGCCGAAAACGCTTGGGGCCTGAGATGGCTGGAAAGATGCACAGTTTTAATGTCTCTAAATGTGAGTACATGGATTATACGCACTCTCACCCTTCCGCAATTTGCTAGCCTCTTTGGTACTGTGCATTGCCCGATCTCACCTCGAGAGTTGGTGCAAACTTCGCCGGTGCATCTAAACCCCGTGATATGATACGCTCTATCACACATAAGCCTCCTTATATCTTCCTCAAAATAGCCACCATACCTACCTATTATGGCATTTCCATAGCCATTCCAAGATATATTGCCATGCAACTTCCACCGTTCTGTCATATGACTTGCGTTCAATGTCATATTGCTTTGCATGATCATACAGAGCTGACATGATATTTGTGGCACAGCCACCGTTCATCATTATCATACATGTTACGCTAGATCATTGCACATCCTGGTACACTGCCAGAGGCATTCATATAGTATTTTCGCTTAGTACAAGCGAAGGCTAGCAAATAGATTGAGAAGCGACCAACTAGAGAGCTACAATGGTGATAATCATGCATTGCGAATATTTAACATTGACTACGAGCATGAGTAGGATATCAACACCCTGAACATAAATATCATGAAGGCTGTGTTGGTTTCGATTCAACTACATGTGTGAACATGTGCCAAGTCAAGCCACTTGAATTATTCAGAGGAGATTACCATACTAACATACTACATCATAACCATTTTAATGCATGTTGACATTCAAGATAAATCATTATCCACTCCTAGCTACTTAAGCATGGCATGAGCAACTATAATCTCTAATTGTCATCACAAACATGTTTACTCATAATATATTGAATCATGGATACTAAGTTAAACATATTTACAAAGACAAAAACAAGAAGAGTTCATACCAGCCTTTCTTTGTCATGGTCACTTCATCAAATTATCGTCATTATTGCCTTTCACTTGCACGACCGAATGATATGAAAATAATAATAGTGCAAGCGTGCCGTGGACTAAGCTAAAATCTACAACAATTTATTCAGAGGAGAAGACAAGGTAATATTGGCTCTTCGTTAGATCAACAACAAAGCATATGAGAGCCATTCAACAATTCTAGCATAGTCTTCTCCATACGACGGCTCAACGAAAAGAAAAGAATTTCAAAGAAACACAATGAAATATTTTTGAAGTTTTTAGTTTTTCTGAAGAAAGCAAATGAAAGAAAAATGAAAAGCGAGAAAAACTATTTACATGGGAGAACTCCCAACAAACAAAAGAAGAAACAAGAAATCTTTTTGGGTTCTCTTTAAATACTACAAACTAACTGAACAAGAAAGAAAAAACCCGGAAAGAAGCGAGCAATATTTTTGGATTTTGAAAGTTTTTCAAACACACAAAAGAAAGGGAAAATAAAACTAACATGGATATACAATGAAAGAGGATGAACACCGACAACTGGAATGAATGTGTGATGCATGAATGTAATGTCGGTGAGAAATACGTACTCCCCCAAGCTTAGGCTTTTGGCCTAACTTGGTGATCACCATCCGTAGAATCCATCAGGCCCAGGCATGTACTGAGTCGGT
Organism: Elymus sibiricus; assembly: GCA_039707655.1. Taxonomy (NCBI): domain Eukaryota; kingdom Viridiplantae; phylum Streptophyta; class Magnoliopsida; order Poales; family Poaceae; genus Elymus; species Elymus sibiricus. The sequence goes on along the minus strand of CM077668.1, from coordinate 108,725,779 downwards.
GGCCATACTCGAGCGTCCCAGTGTTGGGCCTCGTTCTCCGCCGCAGCTAGCTTGTTCTTGTAAGCGATGATGTCATTGGGCATGATAACATATCCGTGCCTAGCATGAAAATCAAACAAAGAGGGTGCAGGCAAAGAAATAATCTCACGAGTAACCTCACTAAAAACCAAGTTGTAACGAGTGTTGTGAGGGGGCTCAGAGTTATCAATAAAGTGATGCTCTATCATAGACTGACGATCTAAATAAATCTGGGGTAGCAACTGATCGTCATGACGGATAGCAACATTAAACATCTCGCAAGGCGAGTAGCACAAATACCGCCATGAATACTACCCCTAGTTCTGTTGGTGTGCAAGAGGCGTGCAATAATGCCTCCCAGACTAAAAGTATTATCACCATAAAGTGCACGACGTAAAATGGCAAGGTCAGGAGCACTGAGCGTACCACCCTCCTTCCTAGCAGTCAAACACCTCCCTATGAATAAACCAAAATAGTGCACGGCAGAAAAATGCAAGCTAGTACTCAGGCCCTAGACACGCCCTTGTTTCTCCCACGGTTAAAGTGAGAAGGAAATCCTCGAACTCCTCAGGTCGAGGTTCCCTCAACTCCCACTCAGAGGGAATCAAGCATATCTCACAAAATTCAGCAAAGGTGATCTCAAAGTGTTGAGCATATAAATCAAAGCGCACCATGGGGATATCAAGTCTATGCATGAAGTAGAAATTTTGCACAAAGGAATTTGTGAGGAGTTGGTACTGGTCACACTCATCTGTGAGGAAGTTGGTCAAATCGGCATTTGCCACAAATTGTGCAAATTCATGTTGGAAACCGGCTTCACTCATGAAGGCGTTGTGTGGCCATTCGCACGACCTCACCTCCACTTGGCGAGGGAGATGGAGGTCCGCAGCCCCACCAGCAATTCCCTTAGGACTCCGGCTCGAAGAATCCCTCTTAAAGATATTCATTTTCCTGAGAGAAATTTTCTGAAATTTTTGGACCACAAAAAGATGTTAACAAAACTTCACAAGATTGATAGCAACTACTCATACAAGTGCCTAGAGGCTATATCAAGCATTCAAACTACTCAGAACCAACCAAATTCAACATGCAAGCTTATTTTCAGTGGCACCAATAGTAGCAAAGTAAGCAAAATATAATCCACTAAAGCAAAAACTAATTGGAGCAATGGAGGAGTCACATACCAAGGAGCAATCCCCCAAAACAGTTTCGGAAACGGAGCTCCGAGCAAAGAGATCGAAAATCTTAGTTTTGGGAGCAAGAACACGAGAGAAAGAGCTACCATGATTTTTTTCTGGTGGTAGGAGGTGAAGTGGGCAGAAGCACTAATTGAGTGGGTCCCTGTGGGACCCACAAGGCATCATGGCGTGATAGGGGGTAGGCGTGCCCTGATACGTCTCCAACGTATCCATAATTTTTTATTGTTCCATGCTATTATAGTATCAATCTTGGATGTTTTATATGCAATTATATGCTATTTTATATCATTTTTTTGTACTAACCTATTAACCTAGTGCCCAGTGCCAGTTGCTATTTTCTGCTTGTTTTTGATTTTTCAGGAAATCAGTACCAAACGGAGTCCAAACGCTATGAAACTTTTCGATGATTTTTTTCTGGACAAGAGAGACCCTAGAAGCTTCGGGAGGAGACCAGAAGCCTCACGAGGAGGTGACAAGGTAACCCCACGTGCCCCCAGGGGGCGCGCCAAGATGCCTTGTGGGCCCCTCGTGGCTCCTTTTGACCTAATTCCACTTCTATAAATTCTCAAATACTGGGAAACCATCAGAGAACCACCTCGAATAACTTTTTCGCTGCCACAAGCTTCTGTTCTTCCGCGATCCCATCTGGAGGCCTTTTCCGGCACCCTGCCGGAGGGGGAATCGACCACGGAGGGCCTCTACATCAACCTTGCTGCCCTTCCGATGATGTGTGAGTAGTTTACCACAGACCTACGGGTCCATAGCTAGTAGCTAGATGGCTTCTTCTCTCTCTTTGATCTTCAATACAATGTTCTCCTCAATCCTCTTGGAGTTCTATTCGATGTAATCTTCTTTTGTGCTGTGTTTGTTAGGATCTGATGAATTGTGGGTTTATGATCAGATTATTCATGAGAAGTAATTGAGTCTTTTCTGAACTTTATTATGCATGTTTTTTATAGCTTTGTATTTCTCTCCAATCTATCTGTTTGGTTTGGCCAACTAGATTGATTTATCTTCAGCGGGAGAGGTGCTTTGTATGGGTTCAATCTTGCGGTGCTCTACATCCCAGTGACAGAAAGGGACAAGACACGTATTTGTATTGTTGCCATTAAGGGGAAAACGACGAGGTTTATTCATATTGATTGGGTTTACTTTGTCTACATCATGTCATCTTGCTTAAGGTGTTACTCCATTTTCATTAACTTAATACCCTAGATGCATGCTGGATAACGGTCGATGGGTGGAGTAATAGTAGTAGATGCAGGCAGGAGTCGGTCTACTTGTCCCGGACGTGATGCCTATATACATGATCATTGCCATGAATCCGTCATAACTATGCGCTTTTCTATCAATTGCCCAACAGTAATTTGTCTACCCACCGTATGCTATGTGTTTGAGAGAGAAGCCTCTAGTGAAAACTATGGCCCCCGGGTCTACTTTAATCATAAAAAGAAAACTAAAAATACTTTTCTTCAATTTTCTTTCTTTTATTTTCTTTTGCAATTTATCTATCTACCACTACGAGATTTAATCCTTGCAAGTCACGAGTTCAAGGGGAGTGACGACCCTCTTGCCCGCGTTGGGTGCAAGTATTTGGTTTTGTGTGTGCAGGTGCTATTCACGAGGCTTTGTGTGATTCTCCTACTGGATTGATACCTTGGTTCTCACTGAGGCAAATACTTATCTCTATTGTGTTGCATCTCCTCTCCTCTTCGGGGAAAATTCCAACGCAGCTCACATGTAGCAGGAAGAATTTCTGGCGCCGTTGCCGGGGAGACATCATCAAAACCGATCAAGTACCTTCACTCAAACTATCATCTACTTGCTCCACTTTTTATTTGCCTCTCTTTTTCATCTCCCCCACTTCTCTAAAAAATATCAAAAATATCAAAAAAAATTGTGTGCTTTATTTGCTTGTTCTGCCATGTGACTTATATTTGCTTGCATCTTCGCTTGCTAAAAATTATTGATATGGATCCTCATCCACTTGCTAAACTTTTCAAAAAAAATCCAATTATGAGGAACTAATTGCTAGTGAGTCGAGTGTACTTGATTATCTTTATGAAATGTTAAAAGAAGAAATTTATGAAGTGATTCATGATAGCTCCTTGAATGAAAAGCATGATTGCAATGATGTTATTATAAATTCTATTAATGTCAATTATAATATGCAAAACTATAAGCTTGGGGATGATAATTTTGTTATGTCCACTACTTATTGCAATGATCATGATTGGGGTGATAATGCTTCTTATGATCTTGAAAATTTATTTAGGCCTCATGATGAATATGTTATTGATAATAATATTTGCAATAATATTGAAAGTGGGTTTGGAAGAGTGTCAACTTTAGGTAATAATTATCCCACTACTTTGGAGAGTGTTCAATCTTATGAAATTTTTGATAAAAGTGGGTTTGGAGAGGTCATGACTTTAGTTGATGATAATCCCACTATTTTGGAAGATTATAAATTTTTTATGCATGTGGATCATAAAGAGAATATTGTTTATGTTAGCTATATTGTTGAATTTGAATATGATCCTACATGTAATTATTATGAGAAAGGAAAATATGGTTGTAGAAATTTTCATGTTACTCAATTACCTCTCTTGATGCTTAAATTGTCAATGTTTTGTCCTTCTTCCTTGCATATGCTAAATATTGCTTGCTTTGACAAAATATTTAATTATAAAATACCTATGCATAGGAAGTATGTTAGACTCAAATGTGTTTGTTACATGCTATATGATGCTCTCTCAATGTTTCTATTCTTATCTTTCATGTGAGCATCGTTAAAATCTCAAGCCTATCTTAATGGCTATAACGAAAGAGCTTGTTGGGAGACAACCCAATATTTTCTGTTTTTGTGTGTTTACACAATTTTAGCTTCTGTTATGATTGTGTTTTTATCTTTTAATTAGTGTTTGTGCCAACTAATGCCTTTAGGATGATTTGGATGATAGTATAATTGATGCTGCTTGAAAAACAGAAAGTTTTGCGCCCAGTGCTGGATTTTTGGTTCTGTACTGGCACGTCAGCAAAAATTGAAATTTTTACACCGAATTGGTATATGAATTGTTTACGTTGCCCTATGTTTTCAGAATTTTTGGAGTTACAGAAGTATGGCTTTTAAATAGATCTTTACAGACTGTTCTGTTTTAGACAGATTCTGTTTTCTATTGCATAGTTCGCTTATTTTAGTGATGCTATGGATTATATCGGGGGGTATAAGTCATGGAGAAGTTAGAGTACAGTAGCATTATGCAAGAATTAAATATGAATCAATTTATAACAGTACCTAAAGTTTAAGATTTGTTTGTTATACTAAAGGATCTCACGAGGTTTCTGTTGAGTTTTGTGTGCTGAAGTTTTCAAGTTTTGGGTGAGATCACGATGGATGAAGGAATTAGGAGCGGCAAGACCCTAAGCTTGGGGATGCCCAAGGCACCCCAAGGTAATATTCAAGGAATACCCAAGTGTCTAAGCTTGGGGATGCCCCGGATGGCATCCCCTCTTTCATCTACGATCTATCGGTATATCACTTGGAGCTATATTTTTATTCATTACATGATATGAGTTTTGCTTGGAGCGTCATGTGCCATAGTTATGTTTTCTTTGTTTTCTTTTTTATTTTGCCACAATCATCTTTTTCTGAACACGCTTTTTGAGAGGGACACACATTTATCGTGATTTGCTAGAATACTCTATGTGCTTCACTTGTATCTTTTGAGCTAGGCAGTTGTTCTAGTGCTTCACTTATATCTTTTAGAGCACGGCGGTGGTTATATTTTAAAGAAATAGTTGCACTCTCATGCTTCACTTAAATCTTTTTGAGAGTCTAATAAATAGTAATGGCAATTTGCACGGGTTATAAGATTAGTCGATAAAGGATAGGTATTCAAGAGGGATATGATAAAAACTTTCATGTAGATCACTGAATATGATAAGTTTGATTCCTTGCAATAGTTTTGTGATATTAAGATGGTAATATGTGGATGTACTAGTGGATGATTGCGGTTTAGTAAGAATATTGGTGTTAAGGTTTGTGATTCTCGATGCATGCACGTATAGTCTCTAGTTATGTGATGAGGTTGGAGCATGATTTATTATTGAGTGTCTACCTTATGAGTGGCGGTTGGGGACGAGCGATGGTCTTTTCCTACCAATCTATCCCCCTAGGGGCATGCGAGTAGTACTTTGCTTCGAGGGCTAATAGACTTTTGCAATAAGTATGTGAGTTCTTTATGACTAATGTGAGTCCATGGATTATACGCACTCTTACCTTTCCGCAATTTGCTAGCCTCTTCGGTACCGTGCATTGCCCTTTCTCACATCGAGAGTCGGTGCAAACTTCGCCGGTGCATCCAAACCCCATGTATGATATGCTCTACCACACATAAGCCTCTTTATATCTTCCTCAAAACAGCCACCATACCTACCTATCATGGCATTTCCATAGCCATTCCGAGATATATTGCCATGCAACTTCCACCGTTCCGTTTATATGACACACATCTTCATTGTCATATTGCTTTGCATGATCATGTAGCTGACATAGTATTTGTGGCTCAGCCACCGTTCATCATTTTTATACATGTTACGCTAGATCATTGCACATCCTGGTACACTGCCAGAGGCATTCATATAGAGTCATTCTGTATAGTTTTTATCGAGTTGTAAGTAAATAAAAGTGTGATGATCATCGTTATTAGACATTGTCTCAATGAGGAAAGGATGATGGAGACTGTGATTCCCCCACAAGTCGGGATGAGACCCCGGATGAAAAATATATATATAAAAAAGGAGGCCAAAAAAAAGAGCCCACAAAAAAATTAAATAAATAAATGAGAGAAAAAGAGAGAAGGGGCAATGTTACTATCCTTTTCCACACTTGTGCTTCAGTAGCACCATGTTTTTCATATAGAGAGTCTCCTATTTTGTCACTTTCAAATACTAGTGGGAATTTTTCATTATAGAACTTGGCTTGTATATTCCAATGATGGGCTTCCTCAAATGCCCGAGGTCTTCATGAGCAAGCAAGTTGGATGCAAACCTACTTAGTTTCAGTTTGAGCTTTCATACACTTATAGCTCTTAGTGCATCCGTTGCATGGCAATCCCTACTCCTCGCATTGACATCAATTGATGGGCATCTCCATAGCCCGTTGATTAGCCACGTTGATGCGAGACTATCTTCCTTTTTGACTTCTCCTATTGATCCCTATCACCGCATTCTATTCCACCCTATGCTATGTCCATGGCCCACGCTCATGTATTGCGTGGGAGTTGAAAAAGCTGAAGCGCGTTAAAAAGTATGATCCAATTGCTCGGTTTGTCATCGGCGTAGTTCATGATTAGTACTTTGTGTTAGGAAGACTGAGCATGACAAGGCTATATGATTTTGTAGGGATATCGTTCTTTAGCATTTTTATTTTGAAAGCCATGATTGTTTGTTGGTATGCCTGAGTATTGATGTCTTTATATCAAATTATAGACTATTTCTTTGAATCACTCGTTTCTTAATAATCATACCATAAAAAGAGACTACATGATAAACATGTTAGGTAGCATTCCACATCAAAAATTCTGTTTTTATCATTTACCTACTCGAGGACGAGCAGGAATTAAGCTTGGGGATGCTGATACATCTCCAACGTATCTATATTTTTTGATTGTTCCATGCTATTATAGTATCAATCTTGGATGTTTTATATGCAATTATATGCTATTTTATATCTTTTTTGGGACTAACCTATTAACCTAGTGCCCAGTGCCAGTTGCTGTTTTCTGCTTGTTTTTGGTTTTTCAGGAAATCAGTACCAAACGGAGTCCAAACGCTATGAAACTTTTTGACAAATTTTTTCTGGACAAGAGAGACCCTAGAAGCTTCGGGAGGAGACCAGAAGCCTCACGAGGAGGTGACAAGGTAACCCCACGTGCCCCCAGGGGGCGCGCCAAGATGCCTTGTGGGCCCCTCGTGGCTCCTTTTGACCTAATTCCACTTCTATAAATTCTCAAATACTGGGAAACCATCAGAGAACCACCTCGAATAACTTTTTTGCTGCCACAAGCTTCTGTTCTTCCGCGATCCCATCTGGAGGCCTTTTCCGGCACCCTGCCGGAGGGGGAATCGACCACGGAGGGCCTCTACATCAACCATGCTGCCCTTCCGATGATGTGTGAGTAGTTTACCACAGACCTACGGGTCCATAGCTAGTAGCTAGATGGCTTCTTCTCTCTCTTTGATCTTCAATACAATGTTCTCCTCAATCCTCTTGGAGTTCTATTCGATGTAATCTTCTTTTGCGCTGTGTTTGTTAGGATCCGATGAATTGTGGGTTTATGATCAGATTATTCATGAGAAGTAATTGAGTCTTTTCTGAACTTTATTATGCATGTTTTTTATAGCTTTGTATTTCTCTCCAATCTATCTGTTTGGTTTGGCCAACTAGATTGATTTATCTTTAGCGGGAGAGGTGCTTTGTATGGGTTCAATCTTGCGGTGCTCTACATCCCAGTGACAGAAAGGGACAAGACACGTATTTGTATTATTGCCATTAAGGGGAAAACGACGAGGTTTATTCATATTGATTGGGTTTACTTTGTCTACATCATGTCATCTTGCTTAAGGTGTTACTCCATTTTCATTAACTTAATACCCTAGATGCATGCTGGATAACGGTCGATGGGTGGAGTAATAGTAGTAGATGCAGGCAGGAGTCGGTCTACTTGTCCCGGACGTGATGCCTATATACATGATCATTGCCATGAATCCGTCATAACTATGCGCTTTTCTATCAATTGCCCAACAGTAATTTGTCTACCCATCGTATGCTATGTGTTTGAGAGAGAAGCCTCTAGTGAAAACTATGGCCCCCGGGTCTACTTTAATCATAAAAAGAAAACTAAAAATACTTTTCTGCAATTTTCTTTCTTTTATTTTCTTTTGCAATTTATCTATCTACCACTACGAGATTTAATCCTTGCAAGTCACGAGTTCAAGGGGAGTGACGACCCTCTTGCCCGCGTTGGGTGCAAGTATTTGGTTTTGTGTGTGCAGGTGCTGTTCACGAGGCTTTGTGTGATTCTCCTACTGGATTGATACCTTGGTTCTCATTGAGGGAAATGCTTATCTCTACTGTGCTGCATCTCCTCTCCTCTTCAGGGAAAATCCCAACGCAGCTCACAAGTAGCACGCCCTGTTGCCTTGTGAGCAATAGGGGCACCCCCTGGGATGTGTTCAGTGCCAAAAATTCTTAAATATTCCAGAAAAAATCATCTTAAAATTTTACGACATTCTGAGCACTTTTATTTTTGGGTCATTTTTTATTGCACGAATAATTCAGAAAACAGGGTAATCATGGCATTTTACTTTATTAAACTATAAATAACAGAGAGCAAACTAAGATAACAGGGAATTCATCGACCACATGCCCGTCAAAAAGAATCCATTAATAAGGTTGATCAAGTCTTATTAACAAACTATTTCCGAGTAACATGAAACCAAAGAACTTTCGTATAACACTAGGTTACCTCAACAGGGATATGCATTTCCCCAACAATAATAGTTTCATATTTCTTTTTGACGGTTGGAAGAGGAAATTCGAAACCTCCAATAGTGATTGTCATAATTCTTTGAATGGAGTTGATACTATTCACTGAACTTTGTTTCCTTGGGAAATAAACCATATGCTCGTTACCATTATCATGAAAAGTGACATTGCTTTTATTGTAGTCAATAACAGCCCCTGCAGTATTCAAAAAGGGTCTACCAAGGATGATCGACATGCTGTCGTCCTCGGTCATATCAAGAATAACAAAGTCTGTCAAGATAGTAACATTTGCAACTACAACGGGAACGTCCTCACAAATTCTGATAGGTATAGCAGTTGATTTATCAGCCATTTGCAAAGAAATTTTAGTCGGGGTCAACTTATTCAAATCAAGTCTTTTATATAGAGAAAAAGGCACAACACTCACACCGGCTCCTAAATCACATAAAGCAGTTTTGACATAACTTCTCTTAATGGAGCATGGTATAGTGGGTATCCCTGGATCTCCTAACTTCTTAGGTACTCCACCCTTAAAAGAATAATTTTCAAGCATGGTGGAAATTTCAGCTTCAGGTATGTTTCTTTTATTAGTGACAATATCTTTCATGTATTTAGCATATGGAGGCATTTTCAAAATATCAGTCAAACATGTCCGCAAAAAGACTGGCCTAAGCATTTCAACAAAATGCTCAAAATCTTCCTCATCCTTATTTTTTGGAACCTTACTAGGAAATGGCATGGGTTTTTTAACCCATGGTTCTCTTTATCTACCATGTTTTCTAGCAATGAAGTCTCTTTTATCATACCTTTTATTCTTAGGAGGTGGGTTATCAAGATCAACTATAGGTTCTTGCTCTATATCATTATCAGGTTCTTTATCATTGTCTAGTTGGGCATCAACACGAACATCATCATTATAATTATCATTACTACTTGGTGGATGTTCATTACCATATTGTGTCTCAGCATCAGAAATAGAAACATCATTATGATTCTCAGAAGGTTTTTCTATCATAGGTTCACTAGAAGCATGCAAATTTCTATCATTTTTCTTCTTCTTTTTGTTCTTAGATGAACTAGGTGCATCAACATTATTTATCTCGGAATCTTGCTCAATTATCTTAGGATGACCTTCAGGATATAGAGGATCCTGAGTCATTTTACCTCCTCTAGTCACTACTCTAACAACACGATCATTTATTTTATTATTCATCTCATTAAGCAAATCATTTTGTGACTTAGAAACTTGTTCTAACTGAGTGTGAACCATGGATGAATGTTTAGTTAAGTCTCTAACATCATTAGCAATCCTAAACATCAAGTCACTCAAACGTTCAATCATGATAGCATTTCATTTCAGTTGATTGCTAACATACACATTGAAATTCTCTTGCTTAACAATGTAGTTATCAAATTCATCCAGGCATTGACTAGCAGATTTATTATAGGGAATATCAGCCTCATCCAATCTATAAAGAGAATTTACCTTTACTACCTGTGTTGGAATATCGAGTCCATGTATTTCTTCAATAGGTGGTAAATTCTTAACATCTTCAGATTTAATACCCTATTCTTTCATAGTTTTCTTAACTTCTTGCATATCTTCTGGACTGAGGAATGATACGTCTCCAACATATCTATAATTTTTTGTTGTTCCATGTTATTATAGTATCAATCATGGATGTTTTATATGCAATTATATGCCATTATATATCATTTTTGGGACTAACCTATTAACCCAGTGCCCAGTGCCAGTTGCTGTTTTCTGCTTGTTTTTGCATTTTCAGAAAATCATTATCAAAAAGAGTCCAAACGAGAAAAAACTTTGGATTAATTTTTTCTGGACCAGAAGAGACCCACGAAGCTTAGGGAGAAGACCAGAAGAGCCACGAGGAGGCGACAAGCCTGGAGAGCACGCCCCCCCAGGCTTGTGGGCCCCTCGTTGCCCCTCCTGGCCTAATTCCAGCGCTATAAATTCCCAAATATTCCAAAACCAATAGAGAGACAGAAGAGAAAACCTCTTCGCCGCCGCAAGCCTCTGTTCTTCTGCGATCCCATCTGAAGGCCTTTTCCGGTACTCTGCCCGAGGGGGAATCGATCACGGAGGGCTTCTTCATCAACCTTGTTGCCCTTCCGATGATGTGTGAGTAGTTTACCACAGACCTACGAGTCCATAGCTAGTAGCTAGATGGGCTCTTCTCTCTCTTTGATCTTCAATACCTTGTTCTCCTCGATGTTCTTGGAGTTCTATCCAATGTAATCTTCTTTTGCGGTGTGTTTGTTGGGATCCGATGAATTGTGAGTTAATGATCAGATTATTCATGAGAAATATTTGAGTCTTCTCTAAACTCTTTTATGCAAGATTATTATAGCTTGAGAAATATTCATTGTAGGTCCTATAACTTGCGCCGGCGGTCACTTTAGTCCCTGTGGTTACAAATACCCGAAATACAATACCTAAACCTGCTCTAGGGGTTCACATATGGTCCATTATACGATTTCCTATACGTACGCGCTGATCTGGCAACGGTCAACAGGAGCCACGCATGGGCTGACTGACATATCATCTCGTTCGCCTGAATACGAAGAAAAGCATGGGTGGTTTTTGCAAAAATGCGAGAGAATAAAACAACCCCCCCACCTGGTCGGACCGAGCCGGTTCCCCCAGTGGCCGCGTCGTCGCCGTTGGCCTTGCTGGCTCAGAGCCCGGCGTCCCCGTCCCGGGCCTCACCACTCGCGCCCATCCGAGAGCCGCCTCCTCCGCCCAACAGCAACTCCAACGCCGGTGGTACTGCCGCTGCCCCGGCCAGGCCGCCTCCTAAGCTGGTCGCCCTGTCCGCCACGCCCAAGCCCAAGGACGTCGATGTCGTCCCACAGCCAGAGAAAACCGTCGTGCACCCACTTGCTGCTGCTGAGAGAAGACGCACCACCTCTGCTTCGCCATGAACGCTCGGCCGCTCTTGCACACCGTCCATCTCCATTGTCGTCGCGTCACCGGCCTTGGGCTGGAAGAACGGCAAGAAGGCCGGAGCTGCGCCGGCGGAGGGCGATGCAGTGGCGCTGTGGCTGCGGCGCCAGAACGCCGTGCTGGAGCAGGAGGTGGCGCTGCTGCGGGCGGAACTGGAGGCCGCGCGGCTGCACGCCGAGGCGGCGGAGGAGGCCGAGGAGCGGCTATGCGTGCAGCTCGGCGAGGCCGAGTGCGAGGCCCTCGAGCTCGCGCGTGCGTACCACGGCCACGTCCAGGAGCTAGCGCGGGAGCTCGCCGCCGCACGCAGCAGATAGCAGAGCACCTAGACCCGCCGGAGACAGAGAGGCCGAGATCGTAGGTGATTCTTTGACGATCGACCAAGAGACGTGTCGCACTCTCGACACGCGCTGTGCAGCGGCAGTATAGATTCCTATACAAATGTAAAACGAAACTATTGGTATGTAGTACCGATGCTGAAGCGGCAGTCGCATCTCTACAGCAAACATTGCTTCGCCCTGAACGCTCGGCCGCTCTTGCACGCCTCGCTCCCTCGCGCCGGCGCCGAGTTCTACGACAACTGCTACGACATCATGCGCCAGATGCCGCATACCCTATTACAGATCACGCCATCGTGCGCACTCGTGCAGAGCTCCGCGGACCGCAGGAAGACGCCGCATTTGCACGAAGACTCGTCGGGGACGCACGAGCTACTGAGAATCGCGGACAACGGCACCATCACCACCGCATTTTCCGCCACCGACGAGGTCGACGACCAGCACAGCACGGTGAAGTTGGTGGTGACGAGGCCGCACGTGAGGTTGCCGCCGCCGACGAGGAACACAAACTCCGTCCAATAGGCCGGGTAGTACACGGTAGGTGTCGGCCCCGCGAGGCTCAGCACACTGCGGTGTGGTTGCGCCGCCGGAGCCCGCACGCGTGTGACTCGCCGACGGCGAGCCCGTGGGGGTCGAGGCCGCTCTGTGGGAGCACGCCCGCGCCCGAGTTGGAGCAGAGCACCAAGCAGAGACCACGTCGCACGCTCGGAGCCCCCCACGGTAAGTGATGAGACAGAGGCGTTGGCGAAGGCCGCCTGCACGACGCTACAAGGCGGCCCCAGCAGCAGACCGCGGGGGAGGAGCCGGTCTCGAGCACGCAGGTGAAGCCGTCGCCGAGACAAGGGAGGCGAACGCGCCCTGGACAAGGTCCGTCGGGAACCGCCCGGACCCCCTCCATCATCGGACCCCGCGTGCCTGCCCGTTGTACGCTGCGACGTGGTCGGCCCCGACGGTGAGGTCCAGGAGCTGGGCAGGGCCCTGTACGTCCACCTGAGCTGACCCCAATCGATTGAGCCGATTAAGCTGAATATTTAGTCATAGTATAGATCGATTGAAGCTGATTGAATCCTCAGAAATCCAGGTAGTAATACTCAAAGTCAAATATGGGGAGTGGAGGAGCGTGTACTGATGAGGAGGAGCATGCAGTAGAAGGTGGCAGCGCCGGCGCCGGCGAGCCACCCTGCGGTGCGGAAGGCGTAGGGCAAGCCGAGCATGCCAGTGCCGACGATGGACACGATGATGTTCCCCAGCGTCTGCGCGACGTCGCACCCCTCCCCTCTAGCAGCGAGAACAACCCTCTTTTATCTAGCGGGAAGCCCAGCATGACGGCTTCATCGGGGGAGCGCGCGACGGAGTCGTCGGAGAAGCGGACCTGCTGCTCTCCGGGTTGGGGGGCGGGTGGCGGTGCGCTGGCGCTGCCCGTCGAACTCCACCTCCACGAACGCGTTGCAGGACGCCGCGCCGTCCTTGGCGGACAGCTCTGCCGCGTCCACGACTTCCACGGCCAGCTTCATCGTGCCGGCGATCGAGCTCGGCACAACGCGAAGCTCCGTGTGATAGCCTGCCTGTACACGGAGAACCACGCAACACCGCTCATTGACCTCCTCTAGGCCTCCGGCGCGACCCGTGGCTCCCCCGTCTCCCTCATCGTGCTCCACCTCACCGAGCTCCTCGGCCGCACCGCCTCCATGCTCAAGCCCCACAAGAAGGTCGTCCTCGTCCACCGTGTCATCGTCGTTCCGCCACTTCGAGCAGCAAGCGTCGCCGGGGGCGGTGATGGTCTGTTGACCAGCGGAGGGAGCGAGGGGTTGGGCGTGCGTTCTTTAGTTCTGGCGAATTTGCAAAAAAACCCTGGAATGTTTGTGTATTAATGCTATTGCGACGACGTGGCCAGTCAATGCCAAGTGGATACTGTGGACCAGCGCCAAATCAGCAGATATGTAGAGCAAACCTTATACTGGACTGCATGCGAACCTCTAGGACAAGTTTAGGGATGGTATTTCGGGTATTTTGAACTTAGGGGACTAAAGTAACCACCGGCTCAAGTTTAGGGACCTACAGTGAATTTTTCTCTTATAGGTTTGTATTTCTCTCTGATCTATCGATTTGGTTTGGCCTACTAGATTGATTTGTCTTGCAATGGGAGAGGTGCTTTGTGATGGGTTCAATCTTGTGGTGCTCAATCCCAGTGACAGAAGGGGACATGACACGTATTTGTATTGTTACCATTAAGGATAAAAAGATGGGGTTTAATCATATTGCTTGAGTTTACTTTGTCTACATCATGTCATCTTGCTAAAGGCATTACTCTGTTTCATACTTAATACCCTAGATGCATGCTGGATAGCGGTCGATGGGTGGAGTAATAGTTGAAGATGCAGGCATGAGTCGGTCTACTTGTCTCGGACGTGATGCCTATATACATGATCATTGCCATGAATCCGTCATAATTATTTGCTTTTCTATCAATTGCCCAACAGTAATTTGTTTACCCACCGTATGCTATGTGTTCGAGAGAGAAGCCTCTAGTGAAAACTATGGCCCCCGGGTCTACTTTATCATATATAAAAAACCTAAAAATACCTTTCTGCAATTTATTTACTTTTATTTTATTTAGTATTTTAGTTTATCTATTTACCTCTATAAGATTTAATCCTTGCAAATAACCGCTAAGAGGATTGACAACCCTCTTATTTGCGTTGGGTGCAAGTGTTTGCTCCTGTGTGTGCAGGTGCGCTTAACGGAATTTTGCTTGGTTCTCCTACTGAATTGATAACCTTGGTTCTTAACTAAGGGAAATACCTATCTCTACCATACTGCATCATCCTCTCCTCTTCGGGGAAATACCAACGCAGTCTACAAGTGGCAGGAAGAATTTCTAGCGCCGTTGCCGGGGAGACATCATCAAAATTACCAAGTACCTTCACACAAATTATCATCCACTTGCATTTATTTTATTTGCTTTTTATTTTCATTTGCCTCTAGTTTTCATCTCCCCCACTTCTAATTTTCTTTTACAAAAACACAAAAATATTTTTATTTGCTTGTTTGCTAGTTTGCTTGCTTCGTCACGATGTCTCAAGAGAATACAAAATTGAATGACTTTTCCAATACTAATAATAATGATTTTATTAGTACTCCTATTGCTCCTCCCGCCACTAGTGCGGAGTCATGTGACATTAATGCTGCTTTGCTTAATCTTGTTATGAAAGAACAATTTTCTGGTAGTCCTAATGAAGATGCTGCATCCCATCTAAATACTTTTGTTGAGCTTTGTGATATGCAAAAGAAAAAAGATGTGGATAATGATATTGTCAAATTAAAATTATTTCCGTTCTCACTACGAGATCGTGCTAAAACTTGGTTTTCATCCTTGCCTAGAAATAATATTGATTCTTGGGATAAGTGTAAGGATGCTTTTATTACCAAGTATTTTCCTCCTGCTAAGATTATTTCTCTAAGAAATCAAATTATGAATTTTAAGCAACTTTAGCATGAACATGTTGCACAATCTTGGGAGAGAATGAAATTAATGATAAGAAATTGCCCAACTCATGGCTTAAATTTATGGATGATCATACAAAAAATTTATGCGGGACTAAACTTTGCCTCTAGAAATTTGCTAGACTCTGCCGCAGATGGTACTTTTATGGAAATTACATTGGGAGAAGCTACAAAACTTCTTGATAATATCATGACAAATTATTCTCAATGGCACACTGAACGAACTCCAATTGGTAAGAAGGTAAATTCTGTTGAAGAAATTAATACTTTGAGTGATAAGATGGATGCTTTATTGAAATTGGTTGCTAGTAAAAATGCTCATATTGATCCTAATGATGTTCCATTGTCTACCTCGATTGAGCAAAATAATGATGCTATTGATGTGAATTTTGTCTCTAGAAATAATTTCAACAACAATGCTTATAGGGGTAATTTCATCCCAAGACCGTTTCCTGGAAATTCCTCTAATAATTATGGCAATCCTAATGGTAATTCTTATAATAATAATAATAGGATGCCCTCTTATCTTTAAAGTAATATTAAATAATTTATTAATTCGCAAAAGAATTTCAATGCTATGATAGAAGAAAAATTGAATAGAGTTGATGAATTGGCTAGGAACATGGATAGAATTGCTCACGATGTGGAAAATCTCAAAACTAAAATTTTGCCACCCAAGCATGATATAAATGAGTCTATTAAAGCTATCTATGTCTCCATTAATGAAAGTAAAGAAAGGACCGCTAGGTTGAGAGCTAAGCGAGAATTTCTAAAAAAACGATTCCACCCGGTTTCTATCGTAGTAATGTTGAAGATATTAAAATGATTGGTGTAACTCCTATTGAATCATTATTTAGTAACATAAAACTTGATGAAAAAGGGACTGAAGAAGAGTCAACTTTAGATAGAAGGAGTCCCACTTGCTTGGAGGGTGATAATCTTGATGAAAAAAATGAAAAAAGTGGGTTTGGAGAGGTCAAAACTTTAAATAGTAATGCACCCACTACTTTGGATTACAAGGACTTTAATTATGATAGTTGTTATTTAATTGAGTGTATTTCCTTGTTGCAATCCATGATTAATTCACCAAATGCATATGAACAAAATAAAGCTTTCACTAAACATATTGTAGAAGCCATGATGAAAGCACATGAAGAAAAACTTGAGTTGGAAGTTTCAATTCCTAGAAAAT
The DNA here is from genome assembly GCA_039707655.1 of Elymus sibiricus. Classification (NCBI taxonomy): domain Eukaryota; kingdom Viridiplantae; phylum Streptophyta; class Magnoliopsida; order Poales; family Poaceae; genus Elymus; species Elymus sibiricus. Next base: position 108,709,011 of record CM077668.1, on the reverse strand, counting down.
TACAAGATGAATGGGAACCGACTATTAAAGTCAAAATTAAGGATTATGAATTTAATGCTCTTTTGTCATCTTGGTGCTAGCGTTTCCACTATACCAAAGTCTTTGTGTGATGTGCTAGGTCTCACAGACATGGATCCTTGTTCCCTTAATTTGCATCTTGCGGATTCCACTATTAAAAAGCCATTGGTTAGAATAAATGATGTGCTTATTCTTGCAAATAGAAATTATGTGTCCATGGACTTTATTGTTCTAGATATTGAATACAACCCTTCTTGCCCCATAATACTTGGTAGGCCTTTTCTACGAACAATAGGTGCTATTATTGATATGAAAGAAGGTAATATAAGATGTCAATTTCCACTAAACAAACGGATGGAACACTTCCCTAGAAAGAGAATTAAATCACCTATTGAATCTATTATGAGGGACACTTATGGAATTAACATGAAGGATGACAATACTTGAAACAATGCATTATGCCTAGCTAGGGGCATAAAACAATAGCGCTTGTTGGGAGGCAACCCAATGAATAAAATAAATTTTTGCTTTTTCTTTCTGTTCTTCAGTGTTTGCACAATTATAGCCCCTGTTATTATTGTATTTTTATGTTTTAATTAGTGTTTGGGCCAAGTAATGCCTTTGGGATGATTTGGAAGATAGTATGATAGATGCTGTTGGAAAACAGAAACTTTTGCGTCCAGTGATGGAATTTCGGTTTTTTGCTGGAGCGTGATAAAATTATGAATTTTTTACACAGTATTTATATATGAATTTCCCAAGTTTTCCTAATTTTTCAGAATTTTTGGAGTTACATAAATATGACGTTAATTCTGATCTTTACAGACTGTTCTGTTTTAGACAGATTCTGTTTTTGTTGCATAGTTTGCTTATTTTGATGAATCTATGGATCGTATCGGGGGGTATGAGTCATGGAAAAGTTGGAGTACAGTATAATTATGCCAATATTAAATATGAATCAATTTACAATAGTACCTAAAGTTTAAGATTTGTTTGTTATACTAATGGATCTCACGAGGTTTCTGTTGAGTTTTGTGTGCTGAAGTTTCAAGTTTTGGGTGAGACTACGCTGGACAAAGGAATAAGGAGTGGCAAGAGCATAAGCTTGGGGATGCCCAAGGCACCCCGAGGTAATATTCAAGGAAGACTCAAGCGTCTAAGCTTGGGGATACCCCAGAAGGCATCCCCTCTTTCATCTATAATCTATCGGTAACTCACTTCGAGCTATATTTTTATTCATAACATGATATGTGTTTTACTTTGAGCGTCTTGTGATATAGTTTGTTTGCTTTTTAGTTTGTCACAATCAACTTTGCTGAACACACCTTTTTGAGAGGGACACACATTATTCGTGATTTGTTAGAATACTCTATGTGCTTCACTTATATCTTTTGAGCTAGGCAGTTGCTCTAGTGCTTCACTTATATCTTTTAGAGCACGGCGGTGGTTATATTTTAAAGAAATAGTTGCACTCTCATGCTTCACTTATATCTTTTTGAGAGTATAATGAATAGGAATGGTAATATGCACGGGTTATTAATTTGGTTCTGATATGATAGGTATTCAAGAGGGATATAATAAAAACTTTCATGTAGATCACTGAATATGATAAGTTTGATTCCTTGCAATAGTTTTGCGATATTAAGATGGTAATATGTGGGAGGTAATAGTAGATAATTGTGGTTTAGTAAGAATATTGGTGTTAAGGTTTGTGATTCCCGAAGCATGCACGTATGATCTGTCGTTATGCTAAGAAGTTGGAGCATGATTTATTCTTGATTGTCTTCCTTTGTGTGGCGGTCGGGGGCGCGCGATGGTTAACTCCTACCAACCTCCCCCCTAGGGGCATGCGTAGTAGTACTTTGCTTCGAGGGCTAATAAACTTTTGCAATATGTATGTGAGTTCTTTATGACTAATGTGAGTCCATGGATTATACACACTCTCACCCTTCCGCAATTTGCTAGCCTCTTCGGTACCGTGCATTGCCCTTTCTCACATCGAGAGTTGGTGCAAACTTTGCCGGTGCATCCAAACCCCGTGATATGATACGCTCTATCACACATAAGCCTCCTTATATCTTCCTCAAAACAGCCACCATACCTACCTATCATGGCATTTCCATAGCCATTCTGAGATATATTGCCATGCAACTTCCACCATTCCGTTTTTATGACACACATCGTCATTGTCATATTGCTTTGCATGATCATATAGCTGACATAGTATTTGTGGCTCAGCCACCGTTCATCATTTTTATACATGTTACGCTAGCATCATTGCACATCCTGGTACACTACCAGAGGCATTCATATAGAGTCATATTTTTGTTCTAGTATCGAGTTGTAATATTGAGTTGTAAGTAAATAAAAGTGTGATGACCATCATTATTAGAGCATTGTCCCAGTGAGGAAAGGATGAAGGAGACCATGATTCCCCAACAAGTCGGGATGAGACTCCAGATGAAAAAAAAAGAAAAGAAAAAAACAAGCCAAAAAGAGCCGTGAAAAAAAATTAAATGAGAGAAAAAGAGAGAAGGGGCAATGTTACTATCCTTTTTCCACACTTGTGCTTCAGAGTATCACCATGTTGTTCATATAGAGAGTCTCCTATTTTGTCACTTTCATATACTAGTGGGAATTTTTCATTATAGAACTTGGCTTGTATATTCCGATGATGGGCTTCCTCAAATTCCCGAGGTCTTCATGAGCAAGCCAGTTGGATGCACACCCACTTAGTTTTCATGTTGAGCTTTCATACATTTGTAGCTCTTAGTGCATCCGTTGCATGGTAATCCCTACTCCTCGCATTGACATCAATTGATGGGCATCTCCATAGCCCGTTGATTAGCCTCGTTGATGTGAGACTATCTTCTTATTTTTGACTTCTCCTTATTTATCTCTACCGCCATATTCTATTCCACCCATAGTGCTATATCCATGGCTTGCGGTCATGTATTGCGTGGGGGTTGAAAAAGTTGAAGCGCGTTAAAAAGTATGAACCAATTGCTTGGCTAAAACCGGGGTTGTTCATGATAAATATTTTGTGTTAAGAAGATGGAGCATGACAGGATTATATGATTTTGTAGGGATAACGTTCTTTAGCATTTTTATTTTGAAAGACATGATTGTTTATTAGTATGCCTGAGTATTGATGTCTTTATGTCAAATTATAGACTATTGCTTTGAATAATTTGGATCTTATTATTCATACCATAAGAGAGAGATTACATGATGAAACATGATAGGTAGCATCCCACATCAAACATTCTGTTTTTATCATTTACCTACTCGAGGACAAGCAGAAATTAAGCTTGAGGATGCTTGATACGTCTCCAACGTATCTATAATTTTTGATTGTTCCATGCTATTATAGTATCAATCTTGGATGTTTTATATGCAATTAAATGCCATTATATATCATTTTTTGGGACTAACCTATTAACCCAGTGCCCAGTGCCAGTTGCTGTTTTCTGCTTGTTTTTGCCTTTCCAGAAAATCATTATCGAAAAGAGTCCAAACAAGAAAAAAGCTTTGGATTAATTTTTTCTGGACCAGAAGAGACCCACGAAGCTTCGGGAGAAGACCAGAAGAGCCACGAGGAGGCGACAAGCCTAGAGGGCATGCCCAGGGGGTAGGGCGCGGCCCCCAGGCTTGTGGGCCCCTCGTTGCCCCTCCTAACCTAATTGCAGCGCTATCAATTCCCAAATATTCCAAAACCAACAGAGAGACAGAAGAGAAAACCTTTCCGCCGCCGCAAGCCTCTGTTCTTCCGTGATCCCATCTGGAGGCCTTTTCCGGTACTCTCCCGGAAGGGGAATCAATCATGGAGGGCTTCTTCATCAACCTTGCTGCCCTTCCGATGATGTGTGAGTAGTTTACCACAGACCTACGGGTCCATAGCTAGTAGCTAGATGGCTTCTTCTCTCTCTTTGATCTTCAATACCATGTTCTCCTCGATGTTCTTGGAGTTCTATCCGATGTAATCTTCTTTTGCAGTGTGTTTGTTGGGATCCGATGAATTGTGAGTTTATGATCAGATTATTCATGAGAAATATTTGAGTCTTCTCTGAAATATTTTATGCATGATTATTATAGCTTTGTATTTCTCTCCGATCTATCGATTTGGTTTGGCCTACTAGATTGATTTGTCTTGCAATGGGGAGGTGCTTTGTGATGGGTTCAATCTTGCGGTGCTCAATCCCAGTGACAGAAGGGGACATGACACGTATTTGTATTGTTGCCATTAAGGATAAAAATATGGGGTTTAATCATATTGCTTTAGTTTACTTTGTCTACATCTTGTCATCTTGCTTAAGGCGTTACTTTGTTTCATACTTAATACCCTAGATGCATGCTGGATAGCGGTCGATGGGTGGAGTAATAGTAGTAGATGCAGGCAGGAGTCGGTCTACTTGTCTCGGACGTGATGCCTATATACATGATCATTGCCATGAATCCGTCATAATTATTTGCTTTTCTATCAATTGCCTAACAGTAATTTGTTTACCCACCGTATGCTATGTGTTCGAGAGAGAAGCCTCTAGTGAAAACTATGGCCCTCGGGTCTAGTTTATCATATATAAAAAACCTAAAAATACCTTGCTGCAATTTATTTACTTTTATTTTAATTAGTATTTTAGTTTATCTATTTACCTCTATAAGATTTAATCCTTGCAAATAACCGCTAAGAGGATTGACAACCCTCTTATTTGCGCTGGGTGCAAGTGTTTGCTCTTGTGTGTGCAGGTGCGCTTAACGGAATTTTGCTTGGTTCTCCTACTGGATTGATAACCTTGGTTCTTAACTGAGGGAAGTACTTATCTCTACTATACTGCATCATCCTCTCCTCTTCGGGGAAATACCAATGCAATCTACAAGTAGCAAGGAATAGAATACCTCTCTTCTTCGGAGTTGGTTTAGGTAGTGGTTTAGGAAGTGTCCACTCATCGACATTCTTTAACATATTATTCAATAGTTCTTCAGCCTGTCCAACAGGTCGTTCCCTAAAAACACGTCCAGCACAACTATCTAGGTAGTTCCTAGAAGCATCGGTTAGTCCATTATAAAAGATATCAAATATTTCATTTTTCTTAAGAGGATGATCTGGCCAAGAATTAAGTAATTGGAGAAGCCTCCCCCAAGCTTGAGGGAGATTCTCTTCTTCAGATTGAACAAAGTTAAATATTTCCTGTAAGGCAGCTTGTTTCTTATGAGCAGTAAAATATTTTTCAGAGAAGTAATAAATCATATCCTGGGGACTACGCACACAACCAGGAGCAAGAGTATTAAACCATTTTTTAGCATCACCCTTTAATGAGAAAGGAAACAACTTAAGAATATAGTAGTAGCGAATTTTTTCCTCATGAGCAAATAGGGTGGCAATGTCATTCAATTTCCTAAGGTGTGCCACAACAGTTTCAGTTTCATAACCATGAAAAGGATCAGATTCTACTAAAGTAATTAATTCAGGATCAACAGAGAATTCATAATCCTTATCAGTAACAAAGATAGGAGAAGTAGCAAACTTGGGATCATACTTCGTTCTCTATCATAGACTTTTCTTTTAGCTTACTCAGTAATTTCTTAAGATCATCTCTATCATTACAAGCAAGAAATTCTCTAGCTATCTCCCCATCCTTAACATAACCATCTGGTATCTTAGCATTTCAACTCTAGTAGGAGAGCTAGGCATAATAGGTGAATCATAATTTTCATCAGTTTCAGTATTCTCAAATTCTTTAGCTTTAGTGATTTGTTCATCAAGAAATTCACCTAGTGGCACAGTATCATCAAGCAGAGTACTAGCATCATCACGAGTTTCATTTATAGTAGAAGTAGTATCATCAATTACTTGTGACATATCAGAATGAATAGCAGGTGGTGGTGTCGCAAGCCTACTTAAAACAGAAGGTGAATCAAGTGCGGAGCTAGATTGCAGTTCCTTACCTCCCCTCATCTTAGAGGGTATCTTGGTCTTAGCGTCTTTCAGATTATTCATAGTGATCAATAGATATAATTCCCAAGTGACTCAATAAATAGAGCTATGCTCCCCAGCAACAGTGATAGAAAAAGGTCTTGATAACCCACAAGTATAGGGGATCGCGACAGTCTTCGAGGGTAGTATCACCCACATTTATTAATTCGACACAAGGGGAGCCAAAGAATATTTACAAGCTTAGCAGTTGGGTTGTCAATTCAACCACACCTGGAGAACTAAATATCTGCAGCAAATTGTTTAGTAGCACAGTAGTATGATAGTTTGATAGCAGTGGTAACAGTAGCAATAGTAACAAGAACCGTAACAGTAGCAGTTTTGTAGTGATTGTAACATCAGCAGCAACAAAAGTAACTTAGCAAAGATCAATATGAGAAAAGCATAGGCATTGGATCAGCGATGGATAATTGCGTTGGATGACATTCATCATATAACAGTCACAACATAGAGCGATACACAATAGCTCCAATTCATCAATGTGATCTAGGCATGTATTCCGTATATAGTCATACGTGCTTATAATAAGAACTTGCATGACATATTTTGTCCTACCCTCCCGTGGCAGCGGGGTCCATAAGAAAACTAAGGGATATTAAGGCCTCCTTTTAATAGAGAACCAGAACAAAGCATTAACACATGGTGAATACATGAACTCCACGAATTATAGTCAGCCCCGAAGAGTATCCCAACTATTGTCACTTTGGGGTCTATAGATCAGAACAATAACAAGTGCATATAACTAGCAGATAGGATCAAGAAGTCAAATATATTTATGAAAACATAGAGGGCTCAGATCTGAAATCATGACACTCGGGCCCTAGTGACAAGCATTAAGCATAGCAAAGTCATAGCAACATCAATCTCAGAACATAGTGGATACTAGGGATCAAGCCCTAATAAATTGACTCGATTACATAACAAATCTCATCCAACTCCATCACTGTCCAGCAAACCTACGAAGGAATTACTTACTCCCGATGGTGAACATCATGAAGTTGTTGATGAAGAAGGGTTGGTGATGATGATGGCGATGAATCCCCCTCTCCGAAGCCCCAAACGGACTTCAGAACAGCCCTATGAAGAACAGGAAGTGGCGGCGCCTCCGTATCATAAAACAGGATGAAACTTCTTCTCATATTTTTTTCTCAGGGAAATGGAATTTATAGGCTTGGAATTAGGTCAGACAGCCACCTGTAGGATCCACAAGGCATCAGAGCGCGCCCTGGGGGGGTAGGCGGCCCCTGTTGCCTTGTGAGCAACTGGTGGCACCCCTCCGGTGGATCTTTGCTACTTGTAGACTGCGTTGGTATTTCCCCGAAGAGGAGACGATGATGCAGTATAGTAGAGATAAGTATTTCCCTCAGTTAAGAACCAAGGTTATCAATCCAGTAGGAGAACCAAGCAAAATCACTTTAGCAACACCTGCACACACAAAAGCAAACACTTGCACCCAACGCAAATAAGAGGGTTGTCAATCCTCTTAGCGGTTATTTGCAAGGATTAATTCTGATAGTGATAAATAGATAAACTAAAATACTAAATAAAATTAAGGTAAATAAATTGCAGCAAGGTATTTTTGGTTTTTAATATATGATAAAAGTACACCCGGGGGCCATAGTTTTCACTAGTAGCTTCTGTCTTGAGCGCAGAACATACGGTAGGTTAACAAATTACTGTTGGGCAATTGATAGAAAAGAAATAATTATGACGGATTCATGGCAATGATCATGTATATAGGCATCATGTTCGAGACAAGTAGACCGACTCCTGCCTGCATCTACTACTATTACTCCACCCATCGACCGTTATCCAGCATGCATCTAGGGTATTAAGTTAATGAAAATGGAGTAACACCTTAAGCAAGATGACATGATGTAGACAAAGTAAACCCAATCAATATGAATAAACCCCATCATTTTCCCCTTAATGGCAAGAATACAAATATATGTCTTGTCACTTTTTGTCACTGGGATTGAGCACCGCAAGATTGAACCCATCACAAAGCACCTCTCCCATTGCAAGATAAACCAATCTAGTTGGCCAAACCAAATCGATAGATCGGAGAGAAATACAAAGCTATAATAATCATGCATAAAAGAGTTCAGAGAAGACTCAAATATTTCTCATGAATAATCTGATCATAAACTCACAATTCATCGGATCCCAACAAACACACCGCAAAAGAGGATTACATCGGATAGAACTCCAAGAACATCAAGGAGAACATGGTATTGAACATCAAAGAGAGAGAAGAAGCCATCTAGCTACTAGCTATGGACCCGTAGGTCTGTGGTAAACTACTCACACATCATTGAAACGGCAGCACGGTTGATGTAGAAGCCCTCCGTGATCGATTCCCCCTCCGACAAAGTACCAAAAAAGGCCTCCAGATGGGATCGCGGAAGAACAGAGGCTTGCGGCGGCGTAAAAGTTATTCGGGGTGGCTCCCTGTTGGTTTCCGAATATTTGAGAATTTATAGAAGTGGAATTAGGTCAAACAGAGCCACGAGGGCCCCACAAGGCATCAGGGCGCGCCCCCTAGGGCCGCGCCCTGTTGCCTTGTGGAGGCTTCGTGAACCTTCTGGACTCCTCTCCAAGTCTCCAGGGTCTCTTTTGTCCAGAAAAAATGTCCAAAAAGTTTCGTGGCATTTGGACTTCGTTTGGTACTGATTTCCTGAAAAACCAAAAACAAGCAGAAAACAATAACTGGCACTGGGCACTAGGTTAATAGGTTAGTCCCAAAAAATGATATATAATTGCATATAAAAACATCCAAGATTGATACTATAATAGCATGGAACAATAAAAAATTATAGATACGTTGGAGACGTATCAAGCATCCCCAAGCTTAATTCCTGCTCGTCCTCGAGTAGGTAAATGATAAAAACAGAAGTTTTGATATGGAATGCTACCTAACATGTTTCATCATGTATTCTATCTCTTACAATATGAATAATAAGATCCGAATGATTCAAAGCAATAGTCTATTGTTTGATATAAAGACATCAATACTCAGGCATACTAATAAACAATCATGTCTTTCAAAAATAAAAATGCTAAAGAAAGTTATCCCTACAAAATCATATAATCCTGTCATGCTCCATCTTCTTAACACAAAGTATTTATCATGTACTACCCCAATGATAAGCCGAGCAATTGGTTCATACTTTTTAACGCGCTTCAGCTTTTTCAACCCCCACGCAATACATGAGCGCAAGCCATGGATATTGGACTATGGGTGGAATAGAGTGTGGTGGTAGAGATTGATAAGGGAAGGTCAAAAATAAGAAGATAGTCTCACATCGATGAGGCTAATCAACGGGCAATGGAGATGCCCATCAATTGATGTCAATGCGAGTAGTAGGGATTGCCATGCAACGGATGCACTAAGAGCTGTAAGTGTATGAAAGCTCAACATGAAAACTAAGTGGGTGTGCATCCAACTTGCTTGCTCATGAAGACCTCGGGCATTTGAGGAAGCCCATAATCGGAATATACAAGCCAAGTTCTATAATGAAAAATTCCCACTACTATATGAAAGTGACTAAACAGGAGACTCTCTATATGAAAAACATGGTGCTACTTTGAAGCACAAGTATGTAAAAGGATAGTAACACTGCCCCTTCTCTCTTTTTCTCTCATTTTTTTTCATGGGCTCTTTTTGGCCTCTTTTTTTTATTTCCTCACTGGGACAATGCTCTAATAATGATGATCATCATACTTCTATTTACTTAAACTCAAAAAATTACAACTCGAAACTAGAAAAAATATGACTCTATATGAATGCCTCTGGCGGTGTACCGGGATGTGCAATGATACTAGCGTAACATGTATAAAAAATGATGAACGGTGGCTGAGCAACAAATACTATGTCAGCTATATGATCATGCAAAGCAATATGATAATGACGATGTGTGTCATAAAACGGAACGGTGGAAGTTGCATGGCAATATATCTCGGAATGGCTATGGAAATGCCATGATAGGTAGGTATGGTGGCTGTTTTGAGGAAGATATAAGGAGGCTTATGTGTGATAGAGCGTATCATATCACGGGGTTTGGATGCACCGGTGAAGTTTGCACCAACTCTCGATGTGAGAAAGGGCAATGCACGGTACCGAAGAGGCTAGCAAATTGCGGAAAGGTGAGAGTGCGTATAATCCATGGACTCACATTAGTCATAAAGAACTCACATACTTATTGCGAAAGTTTATTAGCCCTCGAAGCAAAGTAATACTACGCATGCCCCTAGGGGGATAGATTGGTAGGAAAATACCATCGCTCGTCCCCGACCGCCAATCATAAGGTAGACAATCAAGAATAAATCATGCTCCAACTTCTTAGCATAACGACAGATCATACGTGCATGCTTCGGGAATCACAAACCTTAACACAAATATTCTTACTAAACCACAATTACCTACTAGCAGCTCCCACATATTACCATTTTAATATCGCAAAACTATTGCTAGGAATCAAACTTATCATATTCAGTGATCTACATGAAAGTTTTTATTATATCCCTCTTGAATACCTATCATATTAGGACCAAATTCATAACCCGTGCATATTACCATTGCTATACATTAGACTCTCAAAAATATATAAGTGAAGCATGAGAGTGCAACTATTTCTTTAAAATATAACCACCGCCGTGCTCTAAAAGATATAAGTGAAGTACTAGAGCAACTGCCTAGCTCAAAAGATATAAGTGAAGCACATAGAGTATTCTAACAAATCATGAATAATGTGTGTCCCTCTCAAAAAGGTGTGTTCAGCAAAGATGATTGTGACAAACTAAAAAGCAAACAAACTATATCACAAGATGCTCCAAGTAAAATACATATCATGTGATGAATAAAAATATAGCTCCAAGTGAGTTACCGATAGATTGTAGACAAAAGAGGGGATGCCTTCTGGGGCATCCCCAAGCTTAGACACTTGAGTATTCCTTGAATATTACCTTGGGGTGCCTTGGGCATCCCCAAGCTTAGGCTCTTGCCGCTCCTTATTCCATTATCCACCGTAGTCTCACCCAAAACTTGAAAACTTCAGCACACAAAACTCAACAGAAACCTCGTGAGATCCGTTAGTATAACAAACAAATCTTAAACTTTAGGTACTGTTGTAAATTGATTTATATTAAAATTGGCATAATGCTACTGTACTCCAACTTCTCCATGACTCATACCCCCCGATACGATCCATAGATTCATCAAAATAAGCAAACTATGCAACAAAAAAAGAATATGTCTAAAACAGAACAGTCTAGAAAGATCTATTTAAAAGCCATACTTCTGTAACTCCAAAAATTCTGAGAAATTAGGACAACTTGGGAAATTCATATATCAATACTTTGTAAAAAATTCATAATTTTATCATGCTCCAGCAAAAATTCAAAATTCCAGCACTGGACGCAAAAGTTTCTGTTTTCCAACAGCATCAATCATACTATCTTCCAAATCATCCCAAAGGCATTACTTGGCACAAACACTAATTAAAAGATAAAAACACAATCATAACAGAGGCTATAATTGTGTAAACACACAAAAACAGAAAGTAAAACAAAATTTATTTTATTCATTGGGTTGCCTCCCAACAAGCGCTATTGTTTTATGCCCCTAGCTAGGCATAAGATTTCAATGATGCTCTCATGAAAGATAATAATTGAAACACGATGAGAGCATCACAAAACATGTGACAAATACTTTTAAATCTAACATACTTCCTATGCATAGGCATTTTATAAGCAAACAAATTATCAAGACAAGCAATCTCTAGCATATACAAATAGGAAGAATGAAGCATTAATAATTTCAACATAACGAGAGGCAATTTAGTAACATGAAGATTTCTACAACCATATTTTCCTCTCTCATAATAATTATATGTAGGATCATAATCAAACTCAACAATATAGCTATCATAAACAATATTCTCTCTATGGTCCACATGCATAAAAAATTTAGAATCGTCCAAGATAGTGGGATTGACATCAACTAAAGTCATGACCTCTCCAAACCCACATTTATCAAAAATTTCATAAGATTGAACACTCTCCAAATATGTGGGATTCTTTTTACCTAAAGTTTACACTATTCCAAACCCACTTTCAATATTATTGCAAACATTATTATCAATAACATATTCATCATGAGGCTTAAATTAATTTTCAAGGTCATAAGAAGCATTATCACCCCAATCATGATCATTGCAATAAGTAGTGGACATGATAAAATTATCATCCCCAAGCTTGTAACTTTGCATATTATTAGCACAATTGACATTAATAGAATTTATAATAACATCATTGCAATCATGCTTTTCATTCAAGGAGCTATCATGAATCACTTTATAAATTTCTTATTTCAACACTTCATCACAATTTTCAGATTCATGATTTTCAAGCAAAACTTCATAGAGAAAATCAAGTGCACTCAACTCACTGGCAATTTGTTCATCATAATTGGATCTTTTGAAAAGATTAGCTAGTGGATGAGGATCCATATCAATTGATTTTTAGCAAGCAAAGATGCAAGCAAATAAAAGGCACATGGCAACACAAGCAAAGATAGCACACAAAATATTTTTGGTACTTTTGATTTTTTAGAGAAGTGGGGGAGATGAAAATGAGAGGCAAATGCAAATAAAAAGGCAAATGAAGATAAATGCAAGTGGATGATACTTTATGCGAAGGTACTTGATAATTTTGATGATGTCTCCCCGGCAACGGTGCTAGAAATTCTTCCTGCTACTTGTAGACTGCGTTGGTATTTCCCCGAAGAGGAGAGGATGATGCAGTATAGTAGATATAAGTATTTCCCTAGGTTAAGAACCAAGGTTATCAATCCAGTAGGAGAACCAAGCAAAATCACTTTAGCAGCACCTGCACACACAAAAGCAAACACTTGCACCCAACGCAAATAAGAGGGTTGTCAATCCTCTTAACGTTTATTTGCAAGGATTAATTCTGATAGTGATAAATAGATAAACTAAATAATAAATAAAATAAAAGTAAATAAATTGCAGCAAGGTATTTTTGGTTTTTCATATATGATAAAAGTAGACCCGGGGGCCATAGTTTTCACTAGAGGCTTCTCTCTTGAGCGCAGAACATACGGTGGGTAAACAAATTACTGTTGGGCAATTGATAGAAAAGCAAATAATTATGACGGATTCATGGCAATGATCATGTATATAGGCATCATGTCCGAGACAAGTAGGCCGACTCCTGCCTGCATCTACTACTATTACTCCCCCCATCGACCGCTATCCAGCATGCATCTAGGGTATTAAGTATGAAACAGAGTGACGCCTTAAGAAAGATCACATGATGTAGACAAAGTAAACTCAAGCAATATGATTAAACCCCATCTTTTTATCCTTAATGGCAACAATATAAATACTTGTCATGACCCTTTTTGTCACTGGGATTGAGCACCGCAAGATTGAACACATCACAAAGCACCTCTCCCATTGCAAGATAAACCAATCTAGTTGGCCAAACCGAATCGATAGATCGGAGAGAAATAAAAAGCTATAATAATCATGCATAAAAGAGTTCAGAGAAGACTCAAATATTTCTCATGAATAATCTGATCATAAACTCACAATTCATCGGATCCCAACAAACACACCACAAAAGAAGATTACATCGGATAGAACTCCAAGAACTTCGAGGAGAACATGGTATTGAAGATCAAAGAGAGAGAAGAAGCCATCTAGCTACTAGCTATGGACCCGTAGGTCTGTGGTAAACTACTCACACATCATCGGAAGGGCAGCAAGGTTGATGTAGAAGCCCTCCGTGACTGATTCCCCCTCCGGCAGAGTACAGGAAAAGGCCTTGATACGTCTCCAACGTATCTATAATTTTTGATTGTTCCATGCTATTATAGTATCAATCTTGGATGTTTTTATATGCAATTATATATCATTTTTCGGGACTAACCTATTAACCTAGTGCCCAGTGCCAGTTGCTGTTTTCTGCTTAGTTTTGGCTTTTCAGAGAAACAATACCAAATGAAGTTCAAATGCCACGAAACTTTTTGGAGATTTTTTCTGGACAAAAGAAACATTGGAAGCTTCGAGAGGAGGCCAGAAGCCTCACGGAGGTGTCACAAGGCAACAGGGCGCGCCCCAGGGGGGCGCGCCGTGTTGCCTTGTGGGGCCCAAGTGACTCCGTTTGACATAATTCCACTTCTATAAATTCACAAATATTGGGAAAACCCAGAGAGCCAGAAGAGAAAACCTTTTCGCTGCCGCAAGCCTCTGTTCTTCCATGATCCCATCTGGAGGCCTTTTCCGGTACTCTGTCGTAGGGGGAATCCATCACGGAGGGCTTCTACATCAACCTTGCTGCCCTTCCGATGATGTGTGAGTAGTTTATCACAGACCTACGGGTCCATAGCTAGTAGCTAGATGGCTTCTTCTCTCTCTTTGATCTTCAATACAATGTTCTCCTTGATGTTCTTGGAGTTCTATCCGATGTAATCTTCTTTTGCGGTGTGTTTGTTGGGATCCGATGAATTGTGACTTTATGATCAGATTATTCTTGAGAAATATTTGAGTCTTCTCTAAACTCTTTTATGCATGATTGTTATAGCTTTGTATTTCTCTCCGATCTATCGATTTGGTTTGGCCTACTAGATTGATTTATCTTGCAATGGGAGAGGTCCTTTGTGATGGGTTCAATCTTGCGGTGCTCAATCCCAGTGTCAGAAGGGGACTTAACACGTATTTGTATTGTAGGCATTAAGGATAAAAATATGGGGTTTATTCCTATTGCTTGAATTTGCTTCTCTACATCATGTCATCTTGCTTAAGGCGTTACTCTGTTTTTATTAACTTAAAACTCTAGATGCATGCTGGATAGCGGTCGATGAGTGGAGTAATAGTAGTAGATGCAGGCAGGAGTCGGTCTACTTGTCTCGGACGTGATGCCTGTATACATGATCATTGTGATGAATCCATCACAATTATTTGCTTTTCTATCAATTGGCCAACAGTAATTTGTTTACCCACCGTATGTTTATGTGCTCAAGAGGGAAGCCTCTAGTGAAAACTATGGCCCCGGGTCTATCTTTATCATATAAAAAAACCTAAAAATACCTTGCTTCAATTTATTTACTTTTATTTTAATTAGTATTTTAGTTTATCTATTTACCTCGATAAGATTTAATCCTTGCAACTAACCGCTAAGAGGATTGACAACCCTCTTATTTGCGTTGGGTGCAAGTGTTTACTCTTGTGTGTGTAGGTGCACTTAACGGAATTTTGCTTGGTTCTCCTACTGGATTGATAACCTTGGTTCTTAACTGAGGGACATACTAATCTCTACTGTACTGCATCATCCTCTCCTCTTCGGGGAAATACCAACGCAGACTACAAGTAGCAGGAAGAATTTCTGGTGCCGTTGCCGGGGAGACATCATCAAAATTACCAAGTACCTTCGCACAAACTATCAATCACTTGCATTTATTTGCATTTGCCTCTCGTTTTAATCTCACCCACTTCTATTTTTTTTTTACAAAAACACAAAAAAAATATTTGCTTGTTTGCTTCGCCATTATGGCTAGTTCTTCGCTCGTCACTACTACCCCTGAAAATGAAGTACTTAATTTTAAACAAAGGGGAGGAGAGAATTTAAAAGATGCTTAGTATAGGATTTGCGATGCTCAAAATAGATCAACTCGTAAGCAATCCACTACCGTTCTTCTTTGAAATTTTTATGTGGGAATTACTACTTGGTATAGATTTGTTCTTGACACTATTATCGTAGGGAATTTCTTGATGTGTCCTACTTTGGATGCTTTCAATGCTATGGGAAATTTAGTGGGTTCACCCCTATCATTATTAATGAAACGGCATTGACTTTGGAGCACGTTATGCAAAGGCTGGAAGCTATAGAAAACAAAATGCCTACTATTGAACATCTTGAAAATTTAGATAAAAAGGTCCACAATATATTACTCAATTTGGTTCCAAGGTGGGGATTGCTTTGAAAACTCTAAAGGAAAAGGAACCAATAATTAACGAAAGGATAGGCCAAAGCTCCGCTAGAATTGATAAGTTGGAAGAAATTATCAACAACTTGGGTTCCGCTTTTTCCTCCGCTAAAAATATTGATAGAACTCCTCCTAATAAAAACTGCAAGTTCATATATGTTCCCAAGGTCAATGGTACCACTTCTAGTAAAGGGAACGAAGATCTTAAAATGATTAGCGTGCACCCCAATTTCATTGATATAATTAAGGAACCTATTCATAAAAGTAAAATTCTTGATTTTGTGCCTAGAAGTGTGATGATGTGAAACACCTATGTTAAATCTACTAGAAAAAATGGATGTGTGATTGAGGATTTGGAAACCAAGGATGACAACACTTGAAACTATGCATTATGCCTAGCTAGGGGCATAAAACAATAGCTCTTGTTGGGAGGCAACCCAATGAATAAAATAAATTTTTGCTTTTACCTACTGTTTTTGTGTGTTTGCATGATTATAGCTTCTGTTATGATTGTGTTTTTATGTTTTAATTAGTGTTTGTGCCAAGTAATTCCTTTGGGATGATTTGGAAGATAGTATGATAGATGCTGTTTGAAAACAGAAACTTTTGCGTCCAGTGCTGGAAATTTGTTTTTTCACTGGATTGTCAGAACCTTGAATTTTTTACACAGTATTGATAAATGAATTTCCCACGTTGTACTAATTTTTCAGAATTTTTGGAGTTACAGAAGTATGACCATAATTCAGATCTTTACAGACTGTTTTGTTTTAGACAGATTCTGTTTTTGTTGCATAGTTTGCTTATTTTGATAAATCTAAGGATCGTATCGGGGGGTATGAGTCATGGAGAAGTTGGAGTACAGTAGCATTACGCCAATATTAAATATGAATCAATTTACAATAGTACCTAAAGTTAAAAATTTATTTGTTATACTAACGGATCTCACGAGGTTTCTGTTGAGTTTTGTGTGCTGAAGTTTTCAAGTTTTGGGTGAGACTACGATGGATAAAGGAATAAGGAGCGGCAAGAGCCTAAGCTTGGGGATGACCAAGGCACCCCAAGGTAATATTCAAGGAAGACTCAAGCGTCTAAGCTTGGGGATGCCCCGGAAGGCATCCCCTCTTTCGTCTATAATCTATCGGTAACTCACTTGGAGCTATATTTTTATTCATCACATGATATGTGTTTTACTTGGAGCGTCTTGTGAAATAGTTTGTTTGCTTTTGTTTGCTTTTTAGTTTGTCACAATCATCTTTGCTGAACACACCTTTTTGAGAGGGACATACATTATTCGTGATTTGTTAGAATACTCTATGTGCTTCACTTATATCTTTTGAGCTAGGCAGTTGCTCTAGTGCTTCACTTATATCTGTTAGAGCACGGCGGTGGTTATATTTTAAAGAAATAGTTGCACTCTCATGCTTCACTTATATCTTTTTGAGAGTCTTATGATAGCAATGGTAATAGGCACAGGTTATGAATTTGGTCCTGATATGATAGGTATTCAAGAGGGATATAATAAAAACTTTCATGTAGATCACTGAATATGATAAATTTGATTCCTTGTAATAGTTTTGCGATATTAAGATGGTAATATGGGGGAGGTATTAGTATATAATTGTGGTTTAGTAAGAATAATTGCGTTAAGGTTTGTGATTCCCGAAGCATGCACGTATGATCTGTCGTTATGCTAAGAAGTTGGAGCATGATTTATTATTGATTGTCTACCTTATGAGTGGCGGTCGGGGATGAGCGATGGACCTTGTCCTACCAATCTATCCCTCTTGGGGCATGCGTAGTAGTACTTTGCTTCGAGGGCTAATAAACTTTCGCAATAAGTATGTGAGTTCTTTATGACTAATGTGAGTCCATGGATTATACGCACTCTCACCCTTCCCCAATTTGCTAGCCTCTTCGGTACCATGCATTGCCCTTTTTCACATCGAGAGTTGGTGCAAACTTCGCCGGTGCATCCAAACCCAGTGATATGATACGCTCTATCACACATAAGCCTCCTTATATTTTCCTCCAAACAGCCACCATACCTACCTATCATGGCATTTCCATAGCCATTCCGAGATATATTGCCATACAACTTCCACCATTCCGTTTTTATGACATACATCATCATTGTCATATTGCTTTGCATGATCATATAGCTGACATATATTTGTGGCTCAGCCACCATTCATCATTGTTATACATGTTACACTAGCATCATTGCACATCCTGGTACACTGCCAGAGGCATTCATATAGAGTCATATTTTTGTTCTAGTATCGAGTTGTAATGTTGAGTTGTAAGTAAATAGAGGTGTGATGATCATCATTATTAGAGCATTGTCCCAGTGAGGAAAGAATGATGGAGACTGATGAGTCCTCGAAAAAGTGGGGATGAGGTCCATGAGATCGTTCTAAAAAAAGAGGCGAAAAGGAGCCATGAAAAAAAAGAGAAAAAGAGAGAAGGGGCAATGTTGCTATCCTTTTCCACACTTGTGCTTCAGAGTAGCACCATGTTTTTCATATAGAGAGTCTCCTATTTTGTCACTTTCATATACTAGTGGGAATTTTTCATTATAAAACTTGGCTTGTATATTTCAATGACGGGCTTCCTCAAATGCCCGAGGTCTTCATGAGCAAGCAAGTTGGATGCACACCCACTTAGTTTTCATGTTGAGCTTTCATACACTTATAGCTCTTAGTGCATCCGTTGCATGCCAATCCCTACTCCTCGCATTGACATCAATTGATGGGCATCTCCATAGCTCGTTGATTAGCCTCGTCGATGTGAGACTTTCTCCATTTTTGACTTCTCTTATTTATCTCTACCACCATACTCTATTCCACCCATAGTGCTATATCCATGGCTTGCGCTCATGTATTGAGTGGGAGTTGAAAAAGCTGAAGCGCATTAAAAAGTATGAACCAATTGCTCGGCTTGTCATCGGGGTAGTGTATGATAAATACTTTGTGTGAAGAAGATGGAGCATGACATGATTATATGATTTTGTAGGGATAACGTTCTTTAGCATTTTTATTTTGAAAGACATGATTGTTTGCTAGTATGCCTGAGTATTGATGTCTTTATATCAAACTATAGACTATTGCTTTGAATCATTTGGATCTTATTATTCATACCGTAAGAGAGAAATTGCATGATGAAACATGATAGGTAGCATTCCACATCAAAAATTCTGTTTTTATCATTTACCTACTCGAGGATGAGCAGGAACTAAGCTTGGGGATGCTTGATACGTCTCCAACGTATCTATAATTTTTTATTGTTCCATGCTATTATAGTATCAATCTTGGATGTTTTTATATGCAATTATATATCATTTTTTGGGACTAACCTAGTGCCCAGTGCCAGTTGTTGTTTTCTGCTTGTTTTTGGCTTTTCAGAGAAACAGTGCCAACTGAAGTCCAAATGCCACGAAACTTTTTGGAGATTTTTTTCTGGACAAAAGAAACCTTGGAAGCTTCGAGAGGAGGCCAGAAGCCTCACGGAGGCTTCACAAGGCAACAGGGCGAGCCCCAGGGGGGTGGGTGCCGTGTTGCCTTGTGGAGCCCACGTGACTCCGTTTGACCTACTTCCACTTCTATAAATTCACAAATATTGGGAAACCCCCAGAGAGCTAGAAGAGAAAACCTTTTCGCCGCCGCAAGCCTGTGTTCTTTTGCGATCCCATCTGGAGGCCTTTTCCGGTACTCTGCCGGAGGGGGAATCGATCACGGAGGGCTTCTACATCAACCTTGCTGCCCTTCCGATGATGTGTGAGTAGTTTACCACAGACCTACGAGTCCATAGCTAGTAGCTAGATGGCTTCTTCTCTCTCTTTGATCTTCAATACAATGTTCTCCTTGATGTTCTTGGAGTTCTATCCGATGTAATCTTCTTTTGCGGTGTGTTTGTTGGGATCCGATGAATTGTGAGTTTATGATCAGATTATTCATGAGAAATATTTGAGTCTTCTCTGAACTCTTTTATGCATGATTGTTATAGATTTGTATTTCTCTCCGATCTATCGATTTGGTTTGGCCTACTAGATTGATTTATCTTGCAATGGGAGAGGTGCTTTGTGATGGGTTCAATCTTGCGGTGCTCAATCCCAGTGACAAAAGGGGACATGACACGTATTTGTATTGTTGCCATTAAGGATAAAAAGATGGGGTTTATTCCTATTGCTTGAAGTTGCTTCTCTACATCACGTCATCTTGCTTAAGGCGTTACTCTGTTTTTATTAACTTAATACTCTAGGTGCATGTTGGATAGCGGTCGATGAGTGGAGTAATAGTAGTAGATGCAGGCAGGAGTCGGTCTACTTGTCTCAGACGTGATGCTTATATACATGATCATTGCCATGAATCCGTCATAATTATTTGCTTTTCTATCAATTGCCCAACAGTAATTTGTTTACCCACCGTATGTTTATGTGCTCAAGAGAGAAGCCTCTAGTGAAAACTATGGCCCCCGGGTCTATCTTTATCATATAAAAAAACCTAAAAATACCTTGCTGCAATTTATTTACTTTTATTTTAATTAGTATTTTAGTTTATCTATTTACCTCGATAAGATTTAATCCTTGCAAATAACCGCTAAGAGGATTGACAACCCTCTTATTTGCATTGGGTGCAAGTGTTTGCTCTTGTGTGTGTAGGTGCGCTTAATGGAATTTTGCTTGGTTCTCCTACTGGATTGATAACCTTGGTTCTTAACTGAGCGAAATACTTATCTCTACTGTACTGCATCATCCTCTCCTCTTCGGGGAAATACCAACGCTGACTACAAGTAGCAGGCCTCCAGATGGGATCGCGGAAGAACAGAGGCTTGCGGCGGCGTCAAAGTTATTCGGGGTAGCTCCCTGTTGGTTTCCAAATATTTGAGAATTTATAGAAGTGGAATTCGGTCAAATGGAGCCACGAGGGCCCCAGAAGGCATCAGGACACCCCCTGGGTCCACGCCCTGTTGCCTTGTGGAGGCATCGTGAACCTTCTGGCCTCCTCTCCATGTCTTCAGGGTCTCTTTTGTCCAAAATAAAATCTCCAAAAAGTTTAGCGGCATTTGGACTTCGTTTGGTACTGATTTCCTGAAAAACCAAAAACAAGCAGAAAACAGCAACTGGCACTGGGCGCTAGGTCAATAGGTTAGTCCCAAAAAATGATATATAATTGCATATAAAAACATCCAAGATTGATACTATAATAGCATGGAACAATCAAAAATTATAGATACGTTGGAGACGTATCAATCTTCGTTCCAATATTTTTTATTTATTCAATAAAAAATCTCCACAAAGTTTCGTCCGATTCCGAGAACTTTAATTCTGCCCAAAAACAACACCATGGTAGTTCTGCTGAAAACAGCGTCAGTCCGGGTTAGTTTCACTCAAATCATGCAAATTAGAGTACAAAACAAGAGCAAAAGTGTTTGGAAAAGTAGATACAATGGAGACGTATGATGTACCTTTCCGGAATTATCCTCTTTCTCAGTATAATCTCTATCATCATCTCTATTCCCTTTATCAATTTGCCTATCCCTACCTAGGTCTATGAATTTCTCTATCAATTCCATTACCTTATGCTTACTGATAATCCACAAGTATAGGGGATCGCGACTGTCTTCGAGGGTAGTATTTCACCAAAATTTATTGATTCGACACAAGGGGGGCCAAAGAATATTTGGGAGTGTTAGTAGTTGAGTTGTCAATTCAACCACACCTAGAGAACTAAATATCTGCAGCAAAGTGTTTAGTAGCACAGTAGTAACAGTAGCAATAGTAACGGAAACAGTAACAGTAGCAGTTTTGTAGTGATTGTAACAGCAGCAGCAACGAAAGTAACTTAGCAAAGATAAATATGCGAAAGGCGTAGGCATTGGATCAGTGATGGATAATTATGATGGATGGCATTCATCTTGTAACAGTCACAACCTAGGGCGATACACAATAGCTCCAATTCATCAATGTAATGTAGGCATGTATTCCGTATATAGTCATACATGCTTATAATAAGAACTTGCATGACATCTTTTGTCCTACCCTCCCATGGCAGCGGGGTGATACGTCTCCGTCGTATCTACTTTTCCAAACACTTTTGCTCTTGTTTTGGCCCCTAATTTGCATGATTTGAATGGAACTAACCCGGACTGACGCTGTTTTCAACAGAATTGCCATGGTGTTGTTTTTTTGTGCAGAAATAAAAGTTCTTGGAATTGGATGAAACTTTTTGGAGATTTTTTATGGAATATTTAAAAAATATTGGCACCAAGACCCACTGGAGGGGGGCCACCCAGTGCCCACGAGGCACCAGGGCGCGCCACACCCCCTGGCGCGCCCTGGTACCTCGTGGGGCCCACGTGCCTCCCTCTGACCTAATTCCAACGCTATAAATTCACAATTCCAGAGAAAAAAATAGGAGAGGAAGTTTTATTGCGTTTCACGATACGGAGCCGCCGCCACCTCCTGTTCTTCATCGGGAGGCCAGATCTGGAGTCCGTTTGGGGCTCCGGAGAGGGGGATCTTCCGGCATCGTCATCATCAACCATCCTTCATCACCAATTTCATGTTGCTCACCGCCGAGAGTGAGTAATTCCTTCGTAGGCTTGCTGGACGGTGATGAGTTGGATGAGATTTATCATGTAATCGAGTTAGTTTTGTTAGGGCTTGATCCCTAGTATCCACTATGTTCTGAGATTGATGTTGCTATGACTTTGCTATGCTTAATGCTTGTCACTAGGGCCTGAGTGCCATGATTCCAGATCTGAACCCTTTATGTTTTCATGAATATATTTGTGTTCTTGATCCGATCTTGCAGGTTATATGCACCTGCTATGTGTTATGATCCGCATACCCCAAGGTGACAATAATTGGTATTATTTCCGGTGATTGCCATAGTTTGAGGAGTTCATGTATTCACTAAGAGTTAATGCTTTGTTCCAGTTCTCTATTAAAAGGAGGCCTTAATATCCCTTAGTTTCCTTATGAACCCCGCTGCCACGGGAGGGTAGGACAAAAGATGTCATGCAAGTTCTTATCGCAAGCACGTATGACTATATACGGAATACATGCCTACATTACATTGATGAATTGGAGCTAGTTCTATGTCGCCCTAGGTTATGACTGTTACATGATGAATGTTATCCAACAATATCACCGATCCAATGCCTACGAGTTTTTCACATATTGTTCTTGCTAAGTTACTACTATAGTTACTACTGTTACAATTGCTACAAAACTACTGCTGCTACCGTTACTGTTACCGTTACTATTATTGCTACTGCTATCAAACTATCATACTATTGTGCTACTGATCACTCTGCTGCAGATATTTAGTCTCAGGTGTGGTTGAATTGACAACTCAACTGCTAATACTTGCAAATATTCTTTGGCTCCCCTTGTGTCGAATCAATAAATTTGGGTTGAATACTCTACCCTCAAAAACTGTTGCGATCCCCTATACTTGTGGGTTATCAAGACCTTTTTCTGGCGCCGTTGCCGGGGAGCATAGCTTTATTTGCAAAGTCACTTGGGATTTGTATTTGTTGATCACTATGAAGAATCTGAAGGACGCTAAGAAAAAAATCGGTCCCTCTAAGACGAGGGGAGGTAAGGAACTGCCATCTAGCTCTGCACTTGATTCACCTTCTGTTTTGAGTAAACTTGCAACACCACCACATGCTATTAATTCTGATATGTCACAAGTTATTGATGATACCACTTCTGCTATGAATGATACTCATGATGATGCTAGTACTATGCTTGATAATGTTGTGCCACTTGGTGAATTTCTTACTGAACAAATTGCTAAAGCTAAAGAAATTTAAAATGTTGAAACTCTTGAGAATTATGATTCACCTATTATGCCTAGCTCCCCTATTAGAGTTGAAACACCTGATGAACACTGCTTTGATAGGGAGACAGCTAGAGCTATTCTTACTTGTAATGATAGACATGAAGTTATAAAGTTGCTTGCTGAAATGAAAGAAAAATCTATGAGGGAGAGAATGAAATATGATCCCAAGTTTGCTACCTCTCCCATATTTGTTACTGATAAGGATTATGAATTCTCTGTCGGTCCTGAGTTAATTACTTTGGTTGAATCTGATCCTTTCCATGGTTATGAAACTGAAACCGTTGTGGCACATCTTACTAAATTAAATGACATAGCCACCCTATTTAATCATGAGGAAAAATTCGCTATTACTATATTCTTAAATTGTTTCCTTTCTCATTAAAGGGTGATGCTAAGGAATGGTATAATACTCTTGCTCCTGGATGTGTGTGTAGCCCCCAGGATATGATTTATTACTTCTCTGAAAAATATTTTCCTGCTCATAAGAAACAAGCTGCCTTACAGGAAATATTTAACTTTGTGCAAATTGAAGAAGAGAATCTCCCTCAAGCTTGGGGGAGGCTTCTCCAATTACTTAATGCCTTGCCTGATCATCCTCTTAAGAAAAATGAAATACTTGATATCTTTTATAATGGACTAACCGATGCTTCTAGGGACTACCTAGATAGTTGTGCGAGTTGTGTTTTCACGGAAAGGACTATTGAAAAAGATGAAGAATTATTGAATAATATATTGAAGAATGATAATGATTAGACACTTCCTGAACCACCGCCCAAACCCACTCCGAAGAAGAGGGGTATTTTACATCTCAGTCCTGAAGATATGCAAGAGGCAAAGAAATGTTTGAAGGAAAAAGGTATTAAAGCTGAAGATGTTAAGAATTTACCACCTATTCAAGAGATACATGGTCTTGACAAACCGACACAGGTAGTAGAGGTAAATTCTCTTATAAAGTTTGATGAAAGTGATATTCCTTATAAAAAACCTCCTAGTCAATGCTTGTATGAATTTGACAATTATATTATTAAGCAAGATCACTTCAATGCAAATGTTATGAAACAATTGAAACGAAATGCCTACATGATTGATCGTTTGAGTGACTTGTTATTTAGAATTGCTAATGATGTTAAGGGTGTAAGTAAACATGCATCTATGGTTCAAACCCAAATAGAACAAGTTGCTAAATCTCAAAGTGAATTGCTCAATGAAATGAATAGCAATATGAATGATCATGCCGTTAGAGTAATGACTAGAGGAGGTAGAATGACTCAAGAGCCACTTTATCCTGAAGGTCACCCAAAAAGAATTGAACAGAACTCTCAAAGAATTAATGTTGATGCACCTAGTACATCTAAAAAGAAAAAGAAAAAGAAAAATGATAGGACTTTGCATACTTCTAGTGAACCTGAGGTAGAAAAACCCTTAGAAGATAGTAATGATGTTTCTATTTATGATGTTGAAACACAATCTGGTAATGAATAACCACCTGATGATAATAATAATGATGATACTCATGTGGATACCCAACCAGATAATGATAAAGAACCGGATAATGATGTTGAAATAGAACCTGCTATTGATCTTGATAACCCACCTTCTAAAAATAAACGTTATGATAAAAGAGACTTCGTTGCTAGAAAACATGGTAAAGAAAGAGAACCATGGGTTCAAAAACCCATGCCCTTTCCTCCTAAACCATCTAAGAAAAAGGATGAAGAACAATTTGAACGCTTTGCTGAAATGCTTAGGCCAGTCTTTTTGCGCACTCGTTTGACTGATATTATAAAGATGCCTCCTTATGCTCAATACATGAAAGACATTGTCACAAATAAAAGAAAGATACCTGAAGCCGAAATTTCTACCATGCTTGCACATTATTCTTTTAAGGATGGAGTACCTAAGAAACTAGGAGATCCAGGAATACCAACTATACCATGCTCCATTAAATGAAATTATGTCAAACCCGCTTTGTGTGATTTAGGAGCCGGTGTTAGTGTTATGCCTTTCCATTTATATAAAAGACTTGATTTGAATAAACCCACTCCCACTGAAATATCATTGCAAATGGATGACAAATCAACTGCCATACCTATCGGTGTTTGTGAGGATGTGCCCGTTGTAGTTGCGAATATTACTATTCTAACAGACTTTGTTATACTTGATATGCCCGAGGATGACAACATGCGGATTATCCTCGGTAGACCCTTCTTGAATACCGCAGGGGCTGTTATTGATTGCAACAAAAGCAAGGTCACTTTTCATATCAATGGTAATGAACATACGGTGCACTTTCCGAAGAAACAATTCCAAGTGAATGGTATTCATATTATCGAAAAGACTCCGACAATTACTATTGGAAGTTTTGAAATCCCTCTTCCTACTGTTAAAAAGAAATATGAAACTCTTATTATCGGGGAGATGCATATCCCCGTTGAGGTAACTTAGTGTTATACGAAAGTTCTTCGGTTTCATGTTACTCGGAAATGGTTTGTTAATAAGACCTGATCAACCTTATTAATGGATTCTTTTTTAGGGGCATGTGGTCGATGAATTTAGTAAGCACAACCTTCTGTACCCATTTTTTATTTTCTGTTATTTTTAGTTAAATGCAATAAAATGCCATGATTATCCTGTTTTCTTATTTACCCGTGCAACAAAAAAGTGCCCAGAAATAAAAGTGCTCAGAATGTAATAAAATTTTGATATGAATTTTTATGTAATATTTAAGAATTTTTGGCACTGGACACATACCAGGGGGGTGCCCCAGGTGCCCACGAGTCACCAGGGCGCGCCACCCCCCTGGCGCGCCCAGGTACCTCGTGGGCCCAACAGGGACCCCCTCACTTATTCCTTCAGCTCACCTCGTCTCTCACCTCTAGCAAAAATTCCTGGTAGCTCTCTCTCTTGTGTTCTTGCTCACAAAACTGAAATTTTCGATCTCTTTGCTCGGAGCTCCGTTTCCAAAACTGTTTTGGGAGATTGCTCCTTGGTATGTAACTCCTCCATTGCTCCAATTAGTTTTTGCTCTAGAGGATTACATTTTTCATAAGTAGCTGCTCTTGGTGCTACAGAAAATGAGCTTGCATGTTGAATCCTTTGAGTTCCAAGTAGTTGGAATGCTTGATATAGCCTCTAGACATCCATATGAGTAGTTGCTATCAATCTTGTGAAGTTTTATTGATATCATTTTGTGGCCCGAAAATTTTCAGAAATTTGTTCTTAGGAAAATGAATATTTTCCGGAGAAGTTCTTCGAGGAGGAGGTCCTCGGAAGCATCATCAAGTGAAATCTCGACACGCTAATCATATGAGGAACCAAGGGCAAGTTCAGTGCGAGGTGCCGAAGCAAAATTGTGACGCCCCTGCTCGACCGTGCACTAATCATACACGCAAACGTGCACGCTCGAGATCAGAGACTCACGGGAAGATATCACAACACAACTCTAAACTCAAATTAAACATAAACCTTCATATTACAAACCAGGGGGGGTCACGAGGACCCGAATACATAAGTCATACAAGCAAATAATATCTGGGTACAGACATAGTTAGTCAAGTTTGCCTTAAGAAGGCTAGCATAACAGTGACACTGATCGAAAAGGCGAAGGCCTCCTGCCTAGGGCCTCCGAACTACACCTGGTCGGCGGGCTCAACGTAGTAGTAGGTGCCTCCGGGGATCTCCTGCTCCTGGGCTCCTTCGTCTGATCGCAGCAATCGGGTATGGGAAAAAAGGTAGCAAAGCAACCGTGAGTACTCATCCAAAGTACTCGCAAGACTTATATCAGAACTATACTAAGTATGCATCGGTATCAAAGGAATGGGGCTATATCTTTGGACTAAACTGCAGAAATGCCAGAACAGAGGGGGAAATGCCTAGCCTATCGAAGACTAGCATCTTGAAGCAATCTTGCAGCATCAGAAGAGAGTAGAACAAGACAATATATAATCAATCATATTTTAGTAAAGCCCTGGGATCCTTCCTCGACTACCCTGTGAGAAGGTGATCCCGAGAGCAGTAGTAATAGTTCAACACTGTAACAGTATCCATTTGTAGTTGTAGCAGATCAGGATACAACTCTGAGCGTCCTGTTACCATGGACACGGCTATTCGAATAGATCACTTCCCTGCAGG
Organism: Elymus sibiricus; assembly: GCA_039707655.1. Classification (NCBI taxonomy): domain Eukaryota; kingdom Viridiplantae; phylum Streptophyta; class Magnoliopsida; order Poales; family Poaceae; genus Elymus; species Elymus sibiricus. The sequence continues at coordinate 108,681,011 of CM077668.1, read as the reverse complement.
GGTGCACTACTGTTACCCAGCACGCTCGATTACATCTGTCCGGACACACTTGCTGGGTAATTCCCGGCCTCGGGTAATCGACACGACGCAATCCTACCTAGGCTCAGCAGAGAGGTCAATACGCCGGTCTAAGTCCTAAGTGCGAAGGAGTCTTGGGCCCATCGCCTTCTGCACTCCTGCACGTTGCGTGACTGGCCGGGGCCCAGGCGCGACACTGTATACACAAGTGACGTAACCAGCCCACCCCAGCAATCAGCCCGCATCTCTAAGCTGTGACGTCTGAAGAGCTTTCGGCTGATACATACGACGTAGAGGGTCACATAACCATTATCCCACGTGGTGGTAGTGCGTATATGACCAGCGGCCAACTCAGATCAAATACCCAAATCCGTTAGGCGTGTTTAGTAACTCGCGAAGACGAACAGGATCCCTGTCGCTCCGACTTGATAACACACGGACCACGACCAAGGACCAGGCCCACCTCTCTCCTAGGTGGTCTCCGCCTGCCCTGTTGTTCCGCCACAATACCACTCGCGGGTGCTCTTGGAGCCGACCCGTCTTTAACATTATTCTCTCGCGGGCACTCTTGGAGCCGGCCCGACTTTATCAGTTTAAAGTATTGCAATATGTAAACATTTCCGTGATCATCACCCAGAGTGATCACGGCCCGATAACAAGCATGGCAAACGGACAAGGGTGAAGGGCCAGCAGATGAAACATATCATACCTAACTAAGCATCATAGGGTAGCAGGTAATGTATCAATAGCAGGCGACGAAATGAGGCTATGCATCAGAATAGGAGCTATCGGAATATCAACAGAAGTAATTCTAATGCAAGCATAAGAGAGAAAGAGTGGGCGATATCTGGATGATCAAGGGGGTTTTGCTTGCCTGGAAGCTCTGCTGAAGGGGTCTGGTCGTCGACGACGTAGTCGTACTCCACAGTGATGTCGGCTGTCTCGGGGTCTATCGGGAGAGAAGGAGGGGGGAAGAAACAATAAATACACGCCAAGCAATGCAACACAAATGCATGACATGGCTATATGAAGTGCTAGGGGTGTTCTACTGCAGTGCTAGGTATTTTGGTCGGAGTGGGAAACCATCCGGGAGTGTTCTCCCAGCTCCGGGTGATTATCGGTACACTGAACCGGAGGGGACGGTTCCATGTTAAGTAGGTTAGAGGGGTGTGGCAGGTATGTGGGTGGCATATTCGGATTCGTCATATTTTTCTGATCGTTTTTGATATATAAATTATTTTCATCCGAGTTACGGTTTATTTTATATGATTTTTCAAAGTTTTATTGAATTTCTGGATTTATTTTAATTATTAAATCCGAATTATCCAAAATAGTGACATGTGACGTCAGCATGACGTCTGGATGACGTCATCGGTCAATTCCGGCTGACCAGGGTCAATCCTGACCAGTGGGACCCACATGTCATACACAGTGAACTAATTAGGGATTAATTAAACTAACTAAAGATTAATTAGGGGGGTGGGCCCCATTAGTCAGTGACTGATTAGTTAACTGATTTAATTAATGAAATAATTAGCATTTTATTTATTTATAAAAATGTTTAAACAGTGCGGGGGCCCACCTGTCAGTGACTGGTCAAGCCCAGTCAGCAGGTTTGACCAGGTCAACCCGGTCAATGGACCCACTGGGCCCACAGGTCAGTGGCCCAGGGTGGTGCCACATGGGCCACAGGTCAGCGCCGTCGCCTGAGTTGCTCCGGCGACCATTTCACGCGGCGGCGCGTTCGGGAGGCGGCCGGAAATCACGCACAGGGGGTCTCCGGAGCCGTGGGTGGGTGCGTTCGAATGAGGGCGACGAGCCGCGTCGTTTGGTGGTGGTGCCGTGGCCGAAGACGGCGTGTAACGACGGCGGCGAGCACGGAAGCGGACGGTGGCGCTCGGGCGCGATGGCGAACGGCGATGCGGGCGCGCTCAAGTTAAACGAATGTGCTAGGGGGCTTGTACGTGCGCGGGCGAGCACAATGGGCAGCGGCGCGGGACCATTTGGTCACCGGATGGTCGCCGGCGATGAGCTCGCGCGGTGGCGGGCTCGACCACAGTGGAATCGGGTGGTAGAGCTCGCAGACGAGCACACGGAGTGAGGGAGAAGAGAGGGAGGCTCACAGGGGTCCTGTAGGCGAGCTAAGCGGACGCGGGGGAGGCTCGGGGTGGTCGGAAACGTCGCCGGAGTTCGTCGGGGCCGAGGAAGAAGGCGGCGTCCGATCTGGCGTTGCGGTGGCCCCCGGCTCGCACTGGTCGTTGCAGAGGAAGGAGTCGAGGACGGCGAGAAGATCTAGCACGGTGACGAAGCGAGGCGGCGACAGTGGCTACGCGGGCGAGCTGCGGACGACGAGGGCCGCGTCGGCCATGGATGGGGAGGAGGCAAGCGAGCGAGGGGAGGGGGGGAAAAGATCTTGGCCGCATCACCGAGGTCCACGGCGGCATTCTTATCCCCCAGGGTGCCTTTAGCGATGCGAGGGCGAGCGGGCGCGGCTGGAACGGCGAGCACGCGCGCGCACTCGGTCGGCCTCCTGCGCGGCACGAGGTTGACGAAAGGCCGCCGCTGTTGGGCTGGGCCGCATTGTGTGCACGTAGAGCCCAGTTCAACAGTGGGTAGTGTTCCTTTTTCTTTTTCTTTCTCTGTTTTTATTCCTTTCTCTCTTTTTGAAAAATGTTTAGTCACCATTTCAGTTTTATAAAATATGATGCTTGGCTCAACAATTACCATGCATTATTTATCACTGCCAGAAAAAGTTTGGTGGACTAATGATTCCATTTGAATATTAATTAAATAAAAATGGATTAAGCATCGCTGTTTTGGTACTGTTTTAGGATGTTAGAGTCACCTAATGGATTTAGGTGAAGTTGTTTTCCTGAGCATTATTTATAATGGAATATTTCCAAAATTATGAACTATTTTGTTCCTGGATTTGAACAACTTTTAAATTCACTTTAAATTTGAATTTCAATTTGAACTGGAATTTGAAATGAGATATGACTCAAATGATGATCAAGCATTGTTAATCATGGTGACTTGGCATTATCAAAAGGGTGATCATTGTAGCTTAATACATGGGGATGTTACAAAAATCATGTCGATGGCCGTGCAACGAGTTCATGCTAGGTGCTGGCATCAAGGAGGAATTTGACCAATATGTTCACAATGTCGAGCTCTCAGCCTTTATCGCAGATAAGCCACCACAACATTACAACCTCACTCACTCCTTTACTCAGAACTTTGACTATCACCAGCACACTTCTAGAGTTTTATTTCACCTCTATGACAAATCTTATAATATGCCTCTAGAAGAATTCTGTGATGCATGCAAAATTCCATATTGGGGTTCATTAGATGAACCACCAAGATCTGATTATGAGTTGTTTCTCAATAGCCTTTGCAACGGTGAGGATAGGGGAATCACGCAGGCCAGAATAATTAGCATTCATTTTCCCGCTATTCGGTATTTTGCGCTTTTTAATGGTAAATGCGTTGTTGGTAAGCAAGACTATAGTGCACTTTGCGCCCCTGATCTGAGTCTTATTCATACAGCTTTGACCGGTAGCAAGCTGTATAATCTTGGGGCTATTCTTGCACGTAGATTGCAGCATAATGCGGGTAGTGGTGATTTGTACGGAGGAGTTTATGCCTCCCGCTTAGCTGCAAAGTTAGGGGTCTCGCCCAAATTCAATGATCCCCTCTTGCCTTATAAATATTTGAATTTCGAAGCAATGCGATAACATAGATTTTTAAAACGCAACGCACAGGGTTACGAATATAACTTAGTTTTTAATAAATATCACTCTGTGTATGTTGCTTTGCCTGCTCCTGCCCTCTTTGATTTTCAGAACAAACAGAGATATTTTCTTCATGAGAGTGAGGTGCGCGTGTACAATGCGGCTGTAGAGGCATCTCGTCTGGCTGAGGAGGCAGCTCAGAATGCCTCTACGAGCTACCATTTCGATTACTATCCAGGACAGCCATGGCAGTGAACCAAGCTAGGCAAAAGCCTAAGCTTGGGGGAGTACGTATTTCTCACCGACATTACATTCATGCTCACACATTTCATTCCAGTTGTTGGTGTTCATACTTTTTCATTGTATAATCCATGCTAGTTTTATTTTCTCGTTTTCTTCTAGTGTGTTCGAAAAAACTTGAGAAAATCCAAAAGCATTTCTCGCTTCTTTTTGGTTTTTCTTTCTTGTTTAGTTAGTTGTAGTTTCGTAGTAGTAAAAGAAAACCCAAAAAGATTTCTCGTTTCTTCTTTTACTTGTTGGGAGCTTTCCCGTGTAAAAAGTTTTTCTCGTTTTTCATTTTCTTCTTTATTTCACTTCCTTTAGAAAAACTAAAAACTCCAAAAATATTTCCGTGTGTTTCTCCGAAATTCTTTTCTTTTGTTGAGTCATTGTAAGGAGAAGACCACGATGAAAATGTTGAATGGCTCTCATATGCATTATTGTTTATTTAACAAAGAGCACATATTGCCTTGTCTTCTCCTTTGAATAAAATGCTTGCAGATTCCAGCTTAGTCCATGGCACACTTGCACTATTTTCATTTTCATATCATTCGGTCGTGCAAGTGAAAGGCAATAATGACGATGATTTGATGAAGTGATTGTGGCAAGGAAAAGCGGGTATGAACTCAACTTGTTCTTTGTTTTTGTAAATATGTTTAACTCAGTATCCATGATTCAGCATATTATGATTAAACATGTTTATGATGACAATTAGAGATTATAGTTGCTCATGCCATGCTTAAGTAGCTAGGAGTGGATAATGATTTATCTTAAGTGTCAACATGCATTAAAATGATTGTGATGTAGTATGATGATATGGTATCCTCCTCTGAATGTTTCAAGTGGCTTGACTTGGCACATGTTCACACATGTAGTTGATTCAAAACCAACATAGCCTTCACGATATTTATGTTCATGGTGCTTATATCCTACTCATGCTAGAATTCAATGTTGATTATTCATAATGCATGGTTATGACCGTTTTCGCTCTCTAGTTGGTCGCTTCTCAACCTATTTGCTAGCCTTCATCTGTACTAAGAGGGAATGCTGCTTGTGCATTAAAACCCTTAAACCAAAGTTATTCCAGATGAGTCCACTATATCTACCTATATGTGGTATTACTCTGCCGTTCTAAGTAAATTTGCATGTGCCACCTCTAAACATTCAAATGAACATCTGTTTTGTGTGCAGGTACCGCTCATGGAGCGACAGGGGGTGGTCAGTATCTTCCATGCTAAGCGGGTTATTCTCATGATGAGTGTTTATTCACTCTCCTTGCACGAGAGGGGCTGGTAATCGGGATGCCCAGTCCCACTATTAAAATTACAAAATAATTAAACAAACTCCCCCGGAAAGTTGTTGGTATGGAGGGCACTCGAGGATTCGGCCAGCCATGGCATGTGATTGTTGGTGGAGGGGGAGTACACTTTACTTTATTGCTTGGGAACCGCCGCTAATGTGTTGAGCATGGAAGATATTGAAAACTCTCGGTCGTAACGTTGACAAGAAAGGCATACCTCCCAAAATTATATCTATCTCTGATTTAAGCTTCGAGCTCTGGCACCTCTGCAAATCCATGCTTCCCTCTGCGAATGGCCTATCTATTTACTTTTATGTTATTTTACTTTTATTGTTGAGTCATCACCTTCTCAAAGAAGCACCAGTCTTGAGAGCACTATTGTCATTCTCATGCATTGTGAGTAGTTAATGTTGTGTGCATCATGACTGGATCTCTTCTACCATGAATTACAATGTTTAGTCGCTGCTTGAACTTTGGAGGTGCTCGACATTTATGTTTTGCGGTCTCAGAAAGGGCTAGCGAGATACCATGTTGTCATATTATATCATAATTGTTTTGACAAAGTGTTGGCATTTGAGATATCTTATTATTGCTCGCTAGTTGATTATGCCATTGATATGAGTGAATATAATTTCTAAGACTTATCATTGCATGGTTAGTTATAATCTTTGCTAAAAACTTGCGTGCTATTTAAGCATATATATATATATATATATATATATATATATATAGATACATATACAAGAACAAAAGAGTTTGTAAAAGTTTTTCTTTATCACTTTCAGTTTGTCAACTGAATTGCTTGAGGACAAGCAATGAGTTAAGCTTGGGGGAGTTGATACGTCTCCGTCGTATCTACTTTTCCAAACACTTTTGCTCTTGTTTTGGCCCCTAATTTGCATGATTTGAATGGAACTAACCCGGACTGACGCTGTTTTCAGCAGAATTGCCATGGTGTTGTTTTTTTGTGCAGAAATAAAAGTTCTTGGAATTGGATGAAACTTTTTGGAGATTTTTTATGGAATATATAAAAAATATTGGCACCAAGACCCACTGGAGGGGGGCCACCTAGTGCCCACGAGGCACCAGGGCGCGCCACCCCCCCTGGCGCGCCCTGGTACCTCGTGGGGCCCACGTGGCTTCATCTGACCTAATTCCAACGCTATAAATTCACAATTCTAGAGAAAAAATAGGAGAGGAAGTTTTATTGTGTTTCACGATATGGAGCCGCCGCCACCTCCTGTTCTTCATCGGGAGTCCGTTTGGGGCTCCGGAGAGGGGGGGGGGGGTCTTCCGGCATCGTCATCATCAACCATCCTTCATCACCAATTTCATGATGCTCACCGCCGGGAGTGAGTAATTCCTTCGTAGGCTTGCTGGACGGTGATGAGTTGGATGAGATTTATCATGTAATCGAGTTAGTTTTATTAGGGCTTGATCCCTAGTATCCACTATGTTCTGAGATTGATGTTGCTATGACTTTGCTATGCTTAATGCTTGTTACTAGGGCCCGAGTGCCATGATTCCAGATCTGAACCCTTTATGTTTTCATGAATATATTTGTGTTCTTGATTCAATCTTGCAAGTTATATGCACCTGCTATGTGTTATGATCCGCATACCCCAAGGTGACAATAATTGGGATTCTTTCCGGTGATTGTCATAGTTTGAGGAGTTCATGTATTCACTAAGTGTTAATGCTTTGTTCCGGTTCTCTATTAAAAGGAGGCCTTAATATCCCTTAGTTTCCTTATGGACCCCGCTGCCACAGGAGGGTAGGACAAAAGATGTCTTGCAAGTTCTTATCGCAAGCACGTATGACTATATACGGAATACATGCCTACATTACATTGATGAATTGGAGCTAGTTCTGTGTCGCCCTAGGTTATGACTGTTACATGATGAATGTTATCCAAGAAAATCACCGATCCAATGCCTACGAGTTTTTCACATATTGTTCTTGCTTAGTTACTACTACAGTTACTACTGTAACAATTGCTACAAACACTACAGGAATCAGAGAATTTGCCATCAGTCCATTCTTTGCCGTCTGCTAGCCGACGGCAAAGATGTTGTTTGTCGTCCGCTTCCAAAAAGCAGACGGCAAAGAAAGGCCTCATGGCAAAGATGGGTTTTTGCCGTCAGTCCATTCTTTGCCGTCTGCTAGCAGACGGCAAAGGGCCAAAAAGCAGACGGCAAAGGCTGGCAGACTGCAATCAGCCCAATAGCAGACGGCAAAGCGTCCATCTGGGCCCCACTGGAGCGCGGCGCTGGTTAGGTCAAACGGGCGGCCTAGATGTCGTCCGCTAGCAGACGGCAAAGAAAAATTTGCCTAACGGCCGTGCCCCCACGCCCAAACCACCTCTCTCACCACTCCCCTCTCTCTCTCGCGCCGCCGCACCGACGACCCGCCGCCCCCCGCCGACGACCCACCGCCCCATCGCCCCGCTGCCCCGCTGCCCCGCCGCTCCACTCTACCACCTCCACCCCGCCGGTCGCCGCTCCACTCTGCCACCGCCGCCCCACCGTCCGCGGCCACTCACCCCCGACGCCCCCCTCCGGTGAGACCTTCCCTTCTCTGTTTTTTTTCTTTTTTTTCATTTAATTGCTACTGTTAGGTTAGTGCTATGTTACTAATCTTTGCCATGGCAAATATTTAGTGCCATGTTACTCATCTACTGCTAGGTTAGAAAAGAAATATTTAGTTAGGTTGACGGCAAACACAATAATGCTATGTTACTCATCTTTGCCATGGCAAATATTTAGTTAGGTTAGTGCTATGTTACTCATCGGATGGGGCTCTTTCCCCCCTCCTCTCTCTTTAATGCATGATACGCACGCTTGTGTGTATTCTAGAAAAAAAAGTTAGGTTGACCGGGTGGATTTAAATGTGTAGTTGTTTCGTCGCTGCGAGGGTCTGGTGTTCGACGACCTCCCCGTGCGTTCGACAAGCTCCCCTGCGTTCGTGGGTGAGCACAAATGACATCTCCTCCTCCCCCCTTCATTTGCTCTGTTCCGGTCTTCGTGCCGATGAAACTTGCTAGCTATAGGTAGATTCAATCATCAGTATGCGTGACCAGTATGCGTCTCCCATTCGAAAGGGTTACAGTTATAAATATGCATGCATTTGCATATTTATAACCGTGATTCTTTCGAATTGTCCAACGTTATCCATGGACAGCCCGAGTATGTGTAGATTGGGTTCGTTTTCCCATGCTCTGCTCCGGATCAAATGCAGAATTTCGTCAGTGCCAAACTAATACAAATCTGAATGGTTGGGATGTCGTTTATGAAGTGCCGCCACGTGCTAGACCACCTCCCCCCAATGAAGAGGATTATGAACCTCACATTAACCCAGGCACATATGAAGGAGAATTCTTCCAAGAAACACGTCTTTCCAAAAAACGTTTCAAGAACCGCTCTACTTCACCCCAAAACATGGAAGTAGACAGCGACAGTGAATCCGACTTCACCCCTGAGCCAGAACAAGAAGAGGTTACTGCCGCGGATGACCTGTCAATGCTTGACCGATTACAGAAAGGCCTTCCACATGTTGATGCCACTGAACCCGATGCGCACGTCATTCATGACGACACGCGTGATAGTGATGATGATGATACATTTATTGATCCCGAAGCATATATAGACGATCCAGACTATTATTAGTTTGTATGCATCCCAACTTAAATTATATACATATTATTATTCATGTCAGGTATTCAATTTTTTATGTTGTACTAATTTCGTTTACTCTTTGTCATGCAGGTGTTGAAAGATGGTGGGCGTGGGTCCAGAGCGCTCCGCGGGTACTTCTTCGTCGGCGGCCCGCGGGAGGGCTACTTCCATTCCACCCCTATCTCTCCGGAGAGCGTTGATAGACAGTATGGGGACACCGGCGGGCGCTTCTTCGTCGGCGTCGTTGCCCACCGGGAGAGGAGGTCGGGGAGGGAAGAAGAGAGGTAGTAGAGGACGTGGCCGCGGGAGAGGTAGGCAGACTGCTACGCCTTCCTCGCCGCCACCCCCAGCTCATTCACCCAAGCACAGGACTGCTAGGGTGGACCCGTCTGAGGTGGAGGCTACGAGGACTCCGGACCACGAGCCTCGGGTCGACGGGCCTTCGGCCCACGAGACTCCGGTCCCAGAGGCTTCGTCCCACGAGACTTCGGCCCACGAGACTCCGGACCAGGACAGGGATCGGGCTACGTCCCAGGAGACGTCCGGATGGGGTACCTGGCCGGATCCACGTCAGGGGCCGAGTGGCCATGCTGATGGTGGTGGGGATCAGTTTACTGATAGTGAGGGCGAGGTGGTTGAGGGGGTCACCGTGTACCAGCGTGGTGGTACACGGCTCCCGCCCCTGCCGGCGACCCGCGAGCAGAGGCCGGTGATTAAGCCTGATGGGGAGAAGTAAGTGCATTTACTCTTTTTGTACCTTTTGCCTTCACGTTTCTTCAAATATCTAATGCGTTGGCCTTGTCATACTGTAGGGGTTGGCAACACGCCAGTGGAGTCCGCAGGCCCAACAACGTCCTTGGTGTGCTTTGCCGGCAAAATTTCCCGGGGTTTGTCACCTTGCCCGGTGAGGGTCAGCTTCCACAGCTAGGATTGAGCTGGGAGCACTACTTGGCTGCCCAGGCCCCGCCAGAGGAGATGATCGACGGTGTCTTGTGCCACACGAGGGCCGAGATGGTGATCAGAAGCTATTGGGTAATTTCTCCTTTACACAATTAAAAATTAACAATAGCTAGTTATTGTACTAATCAGTGTTGTCTTGTTTGATTGCAGTCCTTCTACAGGTGTGAGGAGGGATACGAAGAGGACGCGGCAAAGGTTATCGATACCGAGTGCAAGCGCCTATTAGAAAACTTACGGCACGAGGCTCGGCCGCAGGCTGTTCGAGACTACTACGCCACGCGTGGTATTAAGAAGGACAAGCCATCGTGCCGCGAAAAGTTTCTGAAGAAGCATCAGTACATGAAGGTAATTACCTATTCTTAAGGCCTTGTACTTAGTTTCCTTGATTTGATTCGTAGGTGTAGCGCTCAAATTTCTCTTTACTAACTTAGGTGCCCCCGAGATGGTGTGCGGATAAGATGGATTGTTGGGAGGCGTTGGTGGATGAGTGGTGCACAGACCAATGGCGAGCCGTCAACAACAATGCCAAGGACCGGCGAGCCCAAATGGTTGGTGTGCCACACCATCAAGGTAGCGCCAACTTATTTCAGTACGGGCGGAACTGGGTATGTGGTTTGCTTCATGATTCATGCAGTTCATTCTTCATGCTAGCTTGAGCCCTTTACTAATACTTTGTTCCTCTCTTTTAGGCGTGACACAATAACACAGAGGTGCCAGAGGTGTACGACCACTATGCCATGGCCCATACTGCCTCATACAAGAAGGCCAAGGCATTCTCTGAGTCTGACCTCGATCATCCAGAAAAGTTCACCAACATCTCCTCCCACCACAAGCTCATGATATACAACAAGGAGGCGAAGGCGAGGAAAGGGGAGGACTATAACCCGAGCCAGCATCCTATTGATCCAGAGCTGGTGATGATAGCTGGTGGCGGGAGGCCCCATGGCTCGATAGCCATTGGAGATGGATTAATACGTTGTCCTCTCACTCTCCCGGAGATCAAGGCGCGCCAAACGAGCTCCTGTCCTGACATAAGGACTCGTCCACGGCCAGTCGATCTCGCCATCGAGGTTAGTTATACGGACTCATATATCTTTCCTCCATTACATTGTGTGTGCGGCCATCGATGATTACAATGCTAACGAGGAGTGGTGTTGCAGGCTGCTCTTCAGAAACAGAGAGCGACAACCCAGGCGCTTCTGGAGGAGAGGGACTGGGTGGCGGCGGAGAAGGAATTGCTGTTGGAGGAGAAGACGGCTAAGTTGTTGGAGGAGGAGAGGGCACGGAATGAGGCGGCTCACCGGGCCATGTACGAGCTCCTCGTGGTAAGTTTCTTCTGCATATTAGCCAAATCATGCACGTAATGTTCGTTTCATTACTAACTAATATCACTGACTCGTCAAAACCAAATGTGCAGTCTATGTGCGAGAAGACCGGTCAGACCCCTCCGCCGATGCCAGTCATTACTCCGGTGGGAATGGTGAGTTTCATTTGAATGGTCATTAGTTACTAGTCTTAACATTTGAGTGTCATCATGCTAACAAGACATTGCAAATGATCTTTGGTGCAGCATAACTCCCGAGCCGCATCGCACAACCCTTCTGAAGGGCAACCTTCTCCAGGTGAAACCGGCCTGAGCAACCCCGGTGCTTGACTTCCGTGATGACGACGACGGTAAGTTTTCTCTAGTGTTTTACTTAACAAATGCATACTTAGCTTCGTACATGCTAGTTAGCCCTAATATGCCACATACTTAGCTTATTTTCCCCAAAAAGACATACTTAGCTAATTATCCTCCAAAATGACATAATTAGCTTATTTAGTTCATTTATGACATAATTAGCTTAGCTAGGTCAAAAATGGCATAATAACCTTGGTTAGCTCATAAATGTCATATACTTAGCTTATTTTCCTTCAAAATGACATAATAAGCTAAGTTAGCTCAATAATGACCTATACTTACCTAAGTTAGCTCAATAATGACCTATACTTAGCTTTGTTTCCTCCAAAATGACATAATAAGCTTAGTTAGCTCAAAAATGGCATAATTACCTAGGTTAGCTCAGTAATGACCTATACTTACCTTATTTTCCTCCAAAATGACATAATAAGCTTAGTTACCTCCAAAATGACATAATTACCTAAGTTAGCTCAATAATGACCTATACTTAACTTCTTTTCCTCCAAAATGACATAATAAGCTTAGTTAGCTCAAAAATGGCATAATTACCTAAGTTAGCTCAATAATGACCTATACTTACCTTATTTTCCTCCAAAATGACATATTAAGCTTAGTTAGCTCCAAAATGGCATAATTACCTATGTTAGCTCAATAATGACCTATACTTACCTTCTTTTCCTCCAAAATGTCATAATAAGCTTAGTTAGCTCAAAAATGGCATAATTACCTAAGTTAGCACAAAAATGACCTATACTTACCTTATTTTCCTCCAAATTGACATAATAAACTTAGTTAGCTCAAAAATGGCATAATTACCTAAGTTAGGTCAATAATGACCTATACTTACCTTATTTTCCTCCAAAATGACATAATAAGCTTAGTTAGCTCTAAAATGGCATAATTACCTAAGTTAGCTCTAAAATGACACAAATAAGGAATAAGAAGAAGAAAAACAAGGAAGAGGAGAAAAAGAAAGAGAAGAAAAACTATGTAGTCTTCTTCTTCTTCTTCTAGTCTTCTTCTTCTTCTTCTTCTTCTTCTAGTCTTCTTCTTCTTCTTCTAGTCTTCTTCTTCTAACTTTCTTATTCCCATTTTGCAGATTTGATTCACTTGATGGAAGCTGGCATTGATGGACTGCTAGTGTTTAGTTTTTGTTTTGATTTGTATTGATGAACAATGTGAAACTATGTATGTATATATGGATGAACAGTGTGAAACTATGTATGTATTGGTTCTTTTAATAGCCTATGTGTTCTCTTCTTCAATATTTCACGATGATGTTGGATAGTACATACTATTTGTTGGAATACATGGCCTATGCTTCAGATTGAGCTATATATATCATATATGTGTTGTGAAAATCCAGGGAAATAACAAAACACAGATAAAAAAGTGGTAATACAGGCACTTTGCCGTCGGTAGGCAGACGGCAAAGGTGCCACGTGGCAGCAACCTGTGCAACCTGGGAGCACCATGTCTGACCCATTTGGTGATTCTGCCGTCAGCTGACGTGCTACGGCAGACGCCAAAGTTAGAGGCCTGCTGACGACACAGGCAGACGGCAAAGGCAAGTGTTTGTTTGCCGTCCGCGGGCAGACGGCAAATTCTGCCGTTAGCCACCTAACGGGGCTAACAGCTATACTTTGCCGTCCAGGACCTTTGCCATCAGCTAGACCAGGAAGGCGGACGGCAAACGTATTTGTCGTCCGCTGTGCTTCTGCAGACGGCAAATACGATGATTACCGTGACTTTCAGTGCTGAAAGTGGGGCCATCAGCCAGCAGACGGTAAAGGTGTTTGCCGTCCGTGGCCTGGTCCTTTGCCGTCTGCTATGGCAAATGGCAAAGTAACTGATTCCTGTAGTGAAAACTACTGCTCCTTCCGTTACTGTTACCGTTACTATTATTGCTACTGCTATCAAACTATCATACTACTGTGCTACTGATCACTCTGCTACAGATATTTAGTCTCAGGTGTGGTTGAATTGACAACTCAACTGCTAATACTTGCAAATATTCTTTGGCTCCCCTTGTGTCGAATCAATAAATTTGGGTTGAATACTCTACCCTCAAAAACTGTTGCGATCCCCTATACTTGTGGGTTATCAAGACCTTTTTCTGGCGCCGTTGCCGGGGAGCATAGCTTTATTTGCTAAGTCACTTGGGATTTGTATTTGTTGATCACTATGAAGAATCTGAAGGACGCTAAGACAAAAATCGTTCCCTCTAAGACGAGGGGAGGTAAGGAACTGCCTTCTAGCTCTGCACTTGATTCACCTTGTGGGCAACAGGTGGCCCCTCTCCTGTTGATTCTTTTGCTAATATTTTTTATTTATTCCATAAAAAATCTCCTAAAAGTTTTGTCCAGTATCGAGAACTTTTATTTCTGCACAAAAACAACACCATGGTAGTTCTGCTGAAAATAGCGTCGGTCCGGGTCAGTTTCATTCAAATCATGCAAATTAGAGTGAAAACAAGAGCAAAAGTGTTTGGAAAAGTAGATACGACAAAGACGTATCAACTCCCCCAAGCTTAACTCATTGTTTGTCCTCAAGCAATTCAGTTGATAAACTGAAAGTGACAAAGAAAAACCTTTACGAACTCTTTTGTTCTTGTATCCGTACATAAGCTTAAATAGCACCCAAGTTTTCAGCAAAGATTATGAACTAACCTTGCAAATGATAACATAGAATTAACATTTACTCATACCAATGGCATAATCAGCTAGCGAGCAATAATAACATATCTCCAATGCCAACAATTTGTCAAAACAATCATGACATAATATGATAACATGGTATCTCGCTAACCCTTTTTGAGACCGTAAAACATAAATGCAGAGCGCCTCCAAAGTTCAAGCAGCGACTAAACATTGTAATTCATGTAGAAGAGATCCAGTCATGATTTACCCAACATTAACTATACTCAATGCATAAGAATGACAATAGTGCTCTCAGGATTGGTGCTTAAAATGAGAAGGTGATGACTCTACAATAAAAGTGAAATAACATAAAAGTAAATGGATAGGCCCTTCGTAGAGGGAAGCAGAGATTTGCAGAGGTGCCAGAGCTCGAAGCTTAAATTAGAGATGAAAACAATTTTGAGAGGTGTACTTTTCCTGTCAACGTCACGACCGAGGATTTTCAATATCTTCCATGCTAAACACATTATCGACGGTTCCCAAGCAGAAAGGTAAAGTTTACTCCCCCTCCACCATACCAACACAAGCCATGGCTAGCCGAATTCACGCGTGCCCTCCAAACGATCAAATTTCTGGGGGAGTTTGTTTTATTATATTTTTCTTTGTTTTGATTATAGGAGTCGGCATCCCAATTACCAGCCTCTCTCGTGCAATGAAAAGTGAATAAACACTCATCTTGAGAATAACCCGCTTAGCATGGAAGATATTGACCACCCCCTGTCGCTCCATGAGCGGTACAGGCACACAAAACAGATGTTTATTTGAATGATTAGAGGTGGCACATGCAAATTTACTTGGAACGGCAGAGTAATACCGCATATAGGTAGATATAGTGGACTCACCTGGAACAACTTTGGTTTAAGGATTGTGGATACACAAGCAGTATTCCCGCTTAGTACAGGCGAAGGCTAGCAAATAGATTGAGAAGCGACCAACTAGAGAGCAAAAATGGTCATAATCATGCATTGAGAATAATTAACATTGAATACTAGCATGAGTAGCATATAAACAACCTGAACATAAATATCGTGAAGGCTGCATTGGTTTTGAATCAACTACATGTGTGAACATGTGCCAAGTCAAGCCACTTGAAACATTCAGAGGAGGATACCATACTAACATACTACATCATAACCATTTTAATGCATGTTGACATCCAAGATAAATCATTATCCACTCCTAGCAACTTAAGCAAGGCATGAGCAACTATAATCTCTAATTGTCATCACCTCATAATATGCTGAATCATGGATACTATGTTAAACATATTTACAAAAACAAAAACAAAAAGAATTCATACCAGCCTTTCCTTGCCACAGTCACTTCATAAAATCATCGTCATTATTGCCGTTCACTTGCACGACCGAATGATGTGAAAATAATAATAGTGCAAGAGTGTTGTGGACTAAGCTAGAATCTGCAAACATTTTATTCAAGGGAGAAGACAAGGTAATATTAGCTCTTCATTAGAACAACCATAAAGCATATGAGGGCCACTCAACATTTTTCATCGTGGTCTTCTCCCCATGACGACTCAACGAAAAGAGAAGAAATTCAGAGAAACACACTGAAATATTTTTGGAGTTTTTAGTTTTTCTGAAGAAAGCAAATTAAAGAAGAAAAATGAAAAATCGAGAAAAACTATTTACACGGGAGAACTCCCAACAAACAAGAAAAGAAGAAATGAGAAATCTTTTTGGGTTTTCTTTTAATACTATGAACTACTAACAAGAAGGAAAAACTGAAAAGAAGCGAGAAATATTTTTAGGTTTTTCAAAGATTTTCAAACACACAAGAAGCAAGAGAAAATAAAACTAACATGGATATACAATGAGAAAGGATGAACACCGACAACTGGAATGAATGTGTGAACATGAATGTAATGTCGGTGAGGAATACGTACTCCCCCAAGCTTAGGCTTTTGGCCTAACTTGGTCTACTGCCATGGCTGACCAGGATAATAATCGAAACGGTAGCTCGTGGAGGCGTTCTGTGCCGCCTCCTCAGCGAGACGGGTAGCCTCTACTACCGCACTATACGCGTGTGCCTCATGCTCATGAAGAACATATCTCAGTCTGCTCTGGAAACCAAAGAGAATAGGGGCAGGCAAAATAACAGAGAAAGCACGGTATTTATCAAATATCAATTTATAGTCATATCTGTGAGTGTTGGGCTTAATAAACTCATGGCTCTTCATTGCCGAAAAATTCAAGTATTTATCAGGTAATATAGTATCATTGGGTCTAGGCAAGACCCCTAGCTTTTCAGCTACGCGAGAGGCATAAATTCCTCCATACAAATCCCCGTTGCCCGCGTTGCGATGCAACCGACGTGCAACAATTGCCCCAAGATTATAATGTCAACTTCCTATTAAGGCGGCATGAATAAGGCTCAGATCGGGAGCACAAAGTGCACTACAGTCTTGCCTACCAATAATACACTTCCCATTAAAAAGTGCAAAATATCAAATAGAGGGAAAGTGAATGCTTTTTATCCTAGCTTGCGTAACTCCCCTGTCCTCACCATTGCAAAGACTACTAAGAAAAATTTCATAATCAGATTGCCGCGATTCGATAAGCGAACCCCAAAACCGAATTTTGCATGCATCACAAAACTCTTCTAGAGACATACCATAGGATCTATCATAGAGATGAAATAAAACTCTAGAATTACGAGAGTGATACTCAAACTTTTGAGTAAATGAATGGGTAAGATTATAGTGCGGAGGACGCTTATCTGCGATGAAGGCGGAGAGCTCAGTGTTTTGAATATATTGATCAAATTCTTCCTTGATTCCTGCACCAATCATGAACTCGTTGCACGACCATCGACAAGATTTTGCTTCGGCACCTCGCACCGAACTTGCCCTTGGTTCAATATACGAAGGGCGTGCCGGGCTTTCGCTCGATGATGCTTCGGAGGACCTCCTCCTTGAAGAACTCCTCCTAAAGAGGTTCATTTTCCTATGAACAAATTTCGGAAAAAATTTGGACCACAAAATGATGTCAACAAAACTTCACAAAATTGGTAGCAACTACTCATAAAAGTGCCTAGAGGCTATAACAAGCATTCAAACTACTTAGAACTCAAAGAATTCAACATGCAAGCTCATTTTCAGTAGCACCAATAGTAGCAAATCATGCAAAATATAATCCACTAGAGCAAAAACTAATTGGAGCAATGGAGGAGTCACATACCAAGGAGCAATCCCCCAAAATAGTTTCGGAAATGGAGCTCCGAGCAAAGAGATCAAAAATCTCAAGTTTGAGAGCAAGAACACGAGGGAGAGAGCTACCACGATTTTTTCTGGAGGTAGGAGATGAAGTGGGCTGAGAGATAAGTGAGTGGGTCACTATGGGACCCACAAGGCATCTTGGCGCGGCCTAGGGGGGTGTCGCGCCCTGTTGCCTTGTGAGCAACAAGGGCACCCCCTTGGGTTATTTTTAGTGCCAAAAATTCTTAAATACTCCAGAAAAAATCATCTTAAAATTTTATGACATTCTGAGCACTTTTATTTTTGGGTCATTTTTTATTGCATGGATAATTCAGAAAACAGGATAATCATGGCATTTTACTTTATTAAACTATGAATAACATAGAGCAAATTATAATTACAGAAAGTTGTGCTTACTAAATTCGTCGACCACATGCCCCTCAGAAAGAATCCATTAGTAAGGTTGATCAAGTCTTATTAACAAACTATTTCCGAGCAACATGAAACCGAAGAACTTTCGTATAACACTAAGTTACCTCAATGGGGATATGCATCTCCCCAACAATAAGAATTTCATATTTCTTTTTGACGGTAGGAAGAGGAAATTTGAAACCTCCAATAGTGATTGTCGAAACTTTTTCAATATAGTTAATACCATTCACCGAACTTTGTTTCTTCGGAAAATAAACGGTATGCTCATTACCATTGACATGAAAAGTGACTTTGCTTTTGTTGCAGTCAATAACAGCTCCTGCAGTATTCAAAAAGGGTCTTCCAAGGATAATCGACATGTTGTCATCCTCGGGCATATCAAGTATAACAAAATCTGTTAAGATAGTGACATTTACAACAAGAACGGGCACATCCTCGCAAATTCCAATAGGTATAGTAGTTGATTTATCATCCATTTGCAAAGATATTTCAGTAGGTGTCAACTTATTCAAATCAAGTCTTCTATATAAAGAGAAAGGCATAACACTAACACCAGCTCCTAAGTCACATAAAGCAGTTTTAACATAACTTCTTTTAATGGAGCATGGTATAGTGGGTATTCCCAGATCTCCTAACTTCTTAGGCACTCCACCCTTAAAAGAATAATTTGCAAGCATGGTGGAAATTTCAGCCTCAGGTATCTTTCTTTTATTAGTGACAATATCTTTCATGTATTTAGCATATGGAGGCATTTTCAAAATATCAGTCAAGCGAGTGCGCAAAAAGACAGGTCTAAGCATTTCAACAAAGCGCTCAAAGTCTTCCTCATCTTTAGTTCTAGATGGTTTAGTAGGCAAAGGCATGGGTTTTTGAACCCATGGTTCTTGATACGTCCAATTTGCATCATGATTTCCTACTGTTATTTATAATGTATTTGGTCATTATTTCACTTTATGATGCAATTCTTATGCCTTTTCTCTCTTAATTTGCAAGATTTATATGAAGAGGGAGAATACCGGCAGCTGGAATTCTAGACCTGAAATAGCTATAGCAGAGATACCTATTCTACAGAGCTCCAAATGACCTGAAATTTTACAGAGATTTTTTATTGAATATATAAAAAATATTGGAGAAAAGAAATAGCGGAGGGGACCCACCGGTTGCCCACAAGGCAACAGGGCACCCCCCCTGGGCGCGCCCTGATGCCTTGTAGGGCCCTCAGCCGGCCTCTAGCCCCCTCCTTCTGCTATATAAGGTCATTTGCCCTAAAAACTTAATAAGAAGACTTTCGGGATGAAGCACCACCGCCTCGAGGCGGAACTTGGGCATGAGCACTTTTGCCCTCCGGCGGAGCGATTCCGCCGGGGATACTTCCCTCCGGGAGGGGGAAATCGAAGCCATCGACATCACCGATGATCCTCTCATCATGGGAGGGCCAATCTTCATCAACATCTTCACCAGCACCATCTCATCTCAAACCCTAGTTCATCTCTTGTATTCAATCTTTGTCTCAAAACCTCAGATTGGTACCTGTGGGTTGCTAGTAGTGTTGATTACATCTTGTAGTTGATGCTAGTTGGTTTATTTGGTGGAAGATTATATGTTCAGATCCTTAATGATATTCAATACCCCTCTGATCTTGAACATGAACATGATTTGTGAGTAGTTACTTTTGTTCTGGAGGACATGGGAGAAGTCTTGTCATAAGTAATCATGTGAATTTGGTATTCGTCCAATATTTTGATGATATGTATGTTCTTGCTTCCTTTAGTGGTGTCGTGTGAACGTCGACTACATGACACTTCACCATATTTGGGCCTAAGGGAAGGCATTGTGGAGTAATAAGTAGATGATGGGTTGCTAGAGTGACAGAAGCTTAAACCCTAGTTTATGCGTTATTCCGTAAGTGATGTTTTGGATCCATATGTTTCATGCTATGGTTAGATTTATCTTAATTCTTCTTTCGTAGTTGCGGATGCTTGCGAGAGGGGGTAATCATAAGAGGGTTGCTTGTTCAAGTAAGAACAACACCCTAGCACTGGTCCACCCACATACCAAATCATCAAAGTAGCGAACGCGAATCAACTAAACATGATGAAAGTGACTAGATGAGAATTCCCATGTGTCCTCTAGAACGCTTTGCTTTATATAAGAGATCGTTCTGGCTTGTCCTTTGTTATAAAAAGGATTGGGCCACCTTGCTGCACTTTGTTACTATTGTTACTTGCTACTCGTTACGAATTATCTTGCTACAAAACTATCAGTTACCACTACTTTCAATGCTTGCAGAAAACACCTTGCTGAAAACCGCTTATCATTTCCTTCTGCTCCTCGTTGGGTTCGACACTCTTACTTATCGAAAGGACTATGATTGATCCCCTATACTTGTGGGTCATCAAGACTCTTTTCTGGCGCCGTTGCCGGGGAGTGAAACGCCTTTGGTAAGTGGAATTTGGTAAGGAAACACTTTTATTACGTGCTGAAATTTACTGTCACTTGTCACTATGGAAAGTAATCCTTTGAGGGGTTTTTTCGGGGTATCTTCACCTCGACCAGAAGCATTAAGAGTTGCCCCTCAACCTACTGAACCTACTGAAAATATTTGTTATGAAATTCCTTCGGGTATGTTAGAGAAACTGCTAGCTAATCCTTATGCAGGAGATGCAACAATACATCCTGGTATACACTTGATCTATGGAGATGAAATTTGTGGATTATTTAAGCTTGCAGGTTTATCCGAGGATGGAGTTAAGAGGAAGGTATTCCCTTTATATTTGGAGGGAAAGGCATTGACATGGTATAGGCTATTGGATGATACTGGAACATGGGATTGGAACCGGTTGAAGCTGGAATTTCACCAGAAATTTTATCCTATGCATTTGGTTCATCGTGATCAGAATTATATATATAATTTTGGCCTCATGAAGGATAAAGTATCGCTCAAGCTTGGGGGAGGCTTAAGTACATGATGCACACATGCCCCAATCATGAACTCTCAAGAGAAATAATTATACAAAAAAATTTATGCTCGGCTTTCTCGTAATGATCAATCCATGCTCGATACTTCTTCTACTGGTTCCTTTATGAAGAGAACTATTGAATTCAAATGGGATCTTCTGGAAAGAATTAAACGCAACTCAAAAGATTGGGAAATCAACAAAGGTAAAAAGTCAGGTATAAATCTTGAGTTTGATTGTGTTAAATCTTTTATGGAAACTGATGCTTTTCATAAGTTTAGTACTAAATATGGACTTCACTCTGAGATAGTAGCTACTTTTTGTGAATCATTTGCTGCTCATGTTGATCTCCCTAAGGAGAAATGTTTTAAGTTTCATCCACCTATTCAATTAAAGGAAGAACCTATTATAACTAAAGAGGGAACACTCATTTATAATGTTGATCCAGTTGTGCCTACTGCTTATATTGAGAAACCTCCTTTCCCTATTAGGATTAAGGAACATGCTAAGGCTTCAACTGCGGTTAATAAAAGTAATATTAAACCAATTAAACCCTCTGAACAAATTAAAGTTGAACCTAACATTGCAATGGTTAAAGATCTCTTGGTTGATAATATTGATGGACATGCCATATATTTCTGTGATGAAGCAACTAGAATTGCTAAGCCAGATCCACGAGATAAAAACAAACCTATAATTTGCATGCCTGTTATTTCTGTTAAAATTGGAGATCATTGCTATCATGGTTTATGTGATATTGGTGCTAGTGTGAGTGCTATTGCATTTACTCTTTATCAAGAAGTCATGAATGATATTGCACCTATTGAGATTGAAGATATTGATGTCACTATTAAGCTTGCGAACAGAGATACTAGTACACCACTTGGGATTGTTAGAGATGTTGAAGTCTTGTGTGGTAAGATAAAATACCCTATTGATTTTTTTTCTTGGATCACCACAAGATGATTTTTGTCCCATTATATTTGGTAGACCTTTCTTGAATACAGTTCATGCTAAGATTGATTGCAATAAAGAAATAGTCAGTGTTAATTTTGGTGACGTATCTCATTAGTTCAATTTCTCTAAGTTTCATAGACAACCTCATGATAAATAATTACCTAATAAATATGAAATTATTGGTCTTGCTTCTATTGTTGTGCCTCCTACTGATCCTTTAGAACAATACTTGTTAGACCATGAAAATGATATGCATATGAATGAAAGAAACGAAATAGATGAGATATTCTTTAAACAAGCACCTATTCTGAAACATAATTTGCATGTTGAAACTTTGGGATATCCTCTTCCACCTAAGAGTGATCCTGTGTTTGAACTAAAGAAATTACCTGATACACTTAAATATGCTTATCTTGATGAAAAGAAGATATATCCTGTTATTATTAGTGCTAACCTTTCAGCGCATGAAGAAAAGAGATTACTTAAAACTCTGAGGAAGCACTGTTGCTATTGGATATACTCTTGATGATTTTAAGGGCATTAGTCCCACTTTATGTCAGCACAAGATTAATATGGATCCAGATGCTAAACTGGTTGTTGATCATCAACGATGTTTGAATCCCAAAATGTAGGATGTGGTACGAACTGAAATATTAAAGCTTCTGGAGGCAGGTATAATTTACCCTATAGCTAATAGTAGATGGGTAAGTCCTATTCATTGTGTTCGTAAGAAAGGAGGCATCACTGTTGTTCCTAATGATAAAAATGAACTTATCCCAGAAAGAATTGTAACTGGTTATAAGATGGTAATTGAGTTCAGGAAATTAAATAAAGGTACTAGGAAGGATCATTACCCCTTGACTTTTATTGATCAAATGTTAGAAAGATTATGGTTTCTCTCAAATACCTGTATCAAAAGAAGATCAAGAGAAAACCACTTCTACTTGTCCTTTTGGAACTTATGCTTATTGTCGTAAGCCTTTTGGTTTATGTAATGCACCTGCTACCTTTCAAAGATGTATGACTGCTATATTCTCTGATTTCTGTGAAAAGATTGTTGAGGTTTTCATGGATGATTTCTCCGTTTACGGAACTTCTTTTGATGATTGCTTAAGCAACCTTGATCGAGTTTTGCAGAGATGTGAAGAAACTAATCTTGTCTTGAATTGGGAGAAGTGCCACTTTATGGTGAATGAAGGTATAGTCCTTGGGCATAAGATCTCCGAAAGAGGTATTGAAGTAGATAAAGCTAAAGTTGATGCAATTGAGAAAATGCCATGTACTAAAGATATCAAAGGTATAAGAAGTTTCTAGGTCATGCTGGTTTCTATAGAAGGTTTATAAAAGACTTCTCTAAAATTTCTAGGCCTCTTACTAATCTCTTACAAAAAGATGCCCCACTTGTTTTTGATGATGATTGTGTTGAAGCCTTTGAAATACTTAAGAAAGCCTTAATATATGCACCTATTGTTCAACCACCTGATTGGAACTTACCCTTTGAAATTATGTGTGATGCTAGTGATTATGCTGTTGGTGCTATTCTAGGGCAAAGAGTTGATAAGAAATTAAATGTTATCCATTATGCTAGTAAAACTCTGGACAGTGCTCAAAGAAATTATGCTACTACTGAGAAACAATTTTTAGCAGGTGTGTTTGCATGTGATAAGTTCAGATCTTATATTGTTGATTCTAAAGTAACTATTCACACTGATCATGCTGCTATTAAATATCTTATGGAAAAGAAAGATGCTAAACCTAGACTTATTAGGTGGGTACTTTTATTACAAGAATTTGATTTGCATATTGTTGATAGAAAAGGAGCTGAAAATCCAGTAGCGGATAATTTGTCTAGGATGGAAAATGTTCTTGATGACCCACTGCCTATTAATGATAATTTTCCTAATGAGCAATTAGTTGTGGTAAATGCTTCTCGCACTAGTCCTTGGTATGCAGACTACGCTAATTATATTGTTGCTAAATATATTCCACCTAGTTTTACCTACCAACAGAAGAAAAAGTTCTTCTTTGATTTAAGCCATTACTTTTGGGATGACCCACATTTATATAAAGAAGGAGTAGATGGTATTATTGGACGCTGTGTACCTGAGCATGAACAGGAACAAATCCTTCGGAAGTGTCACTCCGAGGCATATGGAGGACACCATGCGGGAGACAGAACTGTACATAAGGTATTATAGTCTAGTTTTTATTGGCCTACTCTTTTCAAGGATGCACGTAAGTTTGTCCTATCTTGTGATGAATGTAAAAGAATTGGTAATGTTGGTAGACGTCAGGAAATGCCTATGAATTATTCACTTGTTATTGAACCATTTGATGTTTGGGGTTTTGATTATATGGGACCTTTTCCTAAATCCAACAGGTATACACATATTCTTGTTGCTGTTGATTATGTTACTAAGTGGGTAGAAGCTATTCCAACTAGTAGTGTTGATCACAACACATCTATTAAAATGCTTAAAGAAGTTATATTCCCAAGGTTTGGAGTCCCTAGATACTTGATAACTGATGGTGGTTCACATTTTATTCATGGTGCTTTCTGTAAATTGCTTCCTAAATATGATATTAATCATAGAATTGCATCTCCTTATCATCCTCAGTCTAGTGGTCAAGTTGAATTGAGAAATAGAGAAATAAAGTTAATTTTGCAAAAGACCGTTAATAGATCCAGGAAGAATTGGTCTAAGAAAATTGATGATGCATTATGGGCTTCTAGAACTGCTTATAAAAATCCTATGGGTATGTCTCCATATAAAATGGTCTATGGAAAAGCATGTCATTTACCTCTTGAACTAGAGCATAAGGCATATTGGGCAATTAAAGAACTTAATTATGATTTCAAACTTGCCGGTGAAAAGAGGTTGTTTGACATTAGCTCTTTAGATGAATGGAGAACCCAAGCTTATGAAAATGACAAGTTATTTAAAGAAAAAGTTAAAAGATGGCATGATAAAAGAATTAAAAAACGGGAATTTAAAGTGGGTGAGCATGTTCTATTGTACAATTTTCGTTTCAGATTTTTTGCAGGAAAACTTCTCTCTAAATGGAAGGGCCCTATATTATCGAAGAAGTTTATCGCTCCGGAGCTATCAAAATCAACAACTCCGAGGGCACTAATCCGAGAGTGGTAAATGGACAAAGAATTAAGCATTATATCTCAGGTATGCCCATTAATGTTGAAACTAATATTATTCAAACAATGACACTGGAGGAACACATAAAAGAGTCCTTCCGGAATGCTCCAGAACCCTAAAAAGGGGTAGGTATGTGATACGGTAAGTAAACTTACTCCAAAAATTCCATAAAAATTATTTTTGTCCGTTTTGGAATATTATAAAAAATAAAAAAAATACGAAACAGCCGAGGGGACCCACGAGGAGGTCACAAGGCAACAGGACGCCCCCCTGGGGTGCGCCTTTGATGCCTTGTGGGCCCCTCGTGTGCCCTCCCGACTCCGTTTTCCTCTCATATACTTGTTTTGCAAGATAAAAATTCTTTATATATACTCCCATATGTTTTGACCACCGCATTGCAAGTTTCTCCTCTGTCCTTGTTTCGTGCTGTTTTTCTGTCAGATTTTCGAAGCCAGGCATCATGTCTTCCTCTTCCTCAAACAATGTGGGAGACGATTAGGGATGAAAACGGAGCGGAAACGGACGGAACTATGTGCTGCCACATTTGTTTTCATATTTTTTAACGGAAACAGAAACGAATACAGAAACCCCGGAAACAAATACAGAAATGAATACTACCGGAAACGAAAACGGAGCGAATACGGCACGGACACAGACGGAAGTGGAGTGTTCGCCGGAACTAAAGACCCCTTGAACCATCGACCCAAAAACAAGGAAACAGACAAAGTCCTTCAATTGATAAGATGATTACTAAATATTATGATATATCATGGCTATATAATAGGATATGTGGGCGATGGCAGCGTGCTCAATTAGGGATTAGGAATTCTGCTAGTAGTAGTAGTAGTAGTAGTAGTAGTAGTAGTAGTAGTAGTAGTAGTAGTAGTAGTAGTAGTAGTAGTAGTGTAGAAGTTGGGCCATCTGAGCCATTCTGCTCATCGTGTGTAGGGCCTAATTGTGTGTTCGTTGGGCTACAAAACAACCATATATGTGCTCATATTCAAAACGGAAAGTTTCATATTAACGGAAACGGAAAATTCCGTTTCTGCGCCTGTTCCACCGGAAAACATCGTTCCGTTTCCGCATAAAAAATTCCGTTTCCATTTCCGTTTTGCAAATTTCCATTTTTCCTCTCCGTTTCCAATTTTCTGCCAGAAAAACGGAAAGTTTCCACTCCATTTTCATCCCTAGAGACGATGCTTTGTTGCTGCAGATGGAACTCAGGAGAGAGGCGGAGGAGGAGGTCACCATGGAATAAGATGAGGGGGACTCACTGGAAGTTCACCCTCCGACCTCAGAGAGGGGTACCCTTGCCGGCATCTCCACCACTCCAAACCCCCATCAAGCCATGAGGACCACAACCAGTCATGGAAGTCAAGAGGTACAAGAGGGGCTTGCTCTGAGGAGGCCCTTGAACAGGTTACATCAGAACAATTTTCATAATTTGGTTCACAATTATGGAGTTGAAAACACTCCCCGCATGCACATACCTTCCAATTGGGACATCTCTCGTCCAAGTGAAAGTGATGCAGGAAAGAAAGCTTGGGGGACAGAGAATAAACATATTATGGTCGAAGTCCAAAGGAATGCGGAGATGATCCAGCATGTACTCTGAGAAATCCAGAGCCCGAGGGAAATCCTAATTGATGTCATAAAAAGCAAGCCCTCCACTTCATCACCACCATCACCGAAGAAAGACACTTGAGTACACGGGTATGGGCACCACCCTTGGCTTGCTCCAAGCTTGAGGGAGGTGCCCCGGTATCGTATCAGCATCACCTTTTTATCATCATTATCTATCTTAGCTTGATTCTTAGTTATTTCGTGATTTAGAAGAATAAGGTGTTAGTATGATCTAGTTTCGAGTGCTTGTTTCGTGATCTATCTATGTAATTGTGTGTGAGAGTTATATAATAAAGAGTAGTTTGAGTTTTGGTTCTTTACTTTTATGTTTCAATCTAAGCAATAAAGAATAAAAAAATGAACCATATGCTAATTCTTTGGGGAGTAATGACTTTACATGAAGAAAAGTATAGTTGATAAAACTTATTGGAAGTTAACAAACATAGCATTGGTCATTGATGCAATTCATGAAAAAGTTAATAAAGGAAGAGAGGATTCACATATAAACATATTATCTTGGACATCTTTTATGATTGTGAGCCCCCATTAAATATTCTATGCCAAATAGTTGACGTTGGACAAGGAAGACAACGTAATGAGTTATGTTTGCTTCTATTCACCTAGAAGTTATATTGTCATAGATCCTCTAACATGTGGTGCTTGCTCCCTATCTTTTGCTAGCCAAAAATTCGCACTAAGTAGAGATACTACTTGTGCATCCAAAACCCTTGAACCCAGTTTCATGTCATGAGAGTCCACTATATCTACCTATGGATTGAATAAGATCCCTCAAGTAATTTGTCATCGGTGATCAAAGCAATAAAAATTGCCTCTAAATATGTATGAACTTTTATTGTAAGGGAAAATAAGCTTTGTACGATCTTGTGATGGTGAAGAAATAAAAGTGACAGACTGCATAATAAAGGTTGCTATCACAAGGGGCAATATAAAGTGACGTTCCTTTATATTAAGAGTTTGCACATCCAAAAACAAAAAGTGCATGACAACCTCTGCTTCCCTCTGCGAAGGGCCTATCTTTTACTTTTCCGTATTTACTTTTATGCAAGAGTCAATAGTGTTCCCCTCTATTCCGTTTTTATTTTTTTCTTTGCAAGCACCATGTGGTGGGGAAAGATCTAGGCATATATATCCAGTTGGATGTAAGTGATCATGAGTTATTATTGTTGACATTACCCTTGAGGTAAATATGTTGGGCGGTGCAACTATAAACCCCCATCATTCTATGTGTCTGATTGAAGCTTTTGCTCCATAAAAATATGTCGTGAGTGTCAGCAAGCATAGAAGACTAAATGATAGTTGAGTATGTGGACTTGCTAAAACAAAAAGCTCTTACATAGACTCTTCCTGAAAATATGATGAATTGTAATTGTTTCGGTGACTAAGAACATAGTTTGTTAGCTCTCAAGAAAGTTTATGCTTTATACTTCAATATTGTGATGAGTTATTACTTGTCCATGGGAAGCTTTATGATAATATATTGCTGGTATGAAATTAATCATAATGCTCTCATGTCCGTATTTTATTTATCGACACCTCTCTCTAAACATGTGGTCATGATTATCGATTTCGGATTTGGCTTGAGGACAAGCGAGGTCTAAGCTTGGGGGAGTTGATATGTCCAATTTGCATCATGATTTCCTACTGTTATTTATAATGTATTTGGTCATTATTTCACTTTATGATGCAATTCTTACGCCTTTTCTCTCTTAATTTGCAAGATTTATATGAAGAGGGAGAATACCGACAGTTGGAATTCTGGACCTGAAATAGCTACAGCAGAGATACCTATTCAACAGAGCTCCAAATGACCTGAAATTTTACGGAGATTTTTTATTGAATATATAAAAAATATTGGAGAAAAGAAATAGTGGAGGGGACCCACCAGTTGCCCACAAGGCAACAGGGTGCACCCTGATTCCTTGTGGGGCCCTCAGCCGACCTCTGGCCCCCTCCTTCTGCTATATAAGGTCATTTGCCCTAAAAAATTAATAAGAAGACTTTCGGGACAAAGCGCCGCCGTCTCGAGGTGGAACTTGGGCAGGAGCACTTTTGCCATACGGCGGAGCGATTCCACCGGGGATACTTCCCTCCGGGAGGGGGAAATCGAAGCCATCGACATCACCAACGATCCTCTCATCGTGGGAGGGCCAATCTTCATCAACATCTTCACCAGCACCATCTCATCTCAAACCCTAGTTCATCTCTTGTATTCAATCTTTGTCTCAAAACCTCAGATTGGTACCTGTGGGTTGCTAGTAGTGTTGATTACATCTTGTAGTTGATGCTAGTTGGTTTATTTGGTGGAAGATTATATGTTCAGATCCTTAATGATATTCAATACCCCTCTGATCTTGAACATGAACATGATTTGTGAGTAGTTACTTTTGTTCTTGAGGACATGGGAGAAGTGATCTTGTCATAAGTAATCATGTGAATTTGGTATTCGTTCGATATTTTGATGATATGTATGTTGTTGCTTCCTTTAGTGGTGTCGCGTGAATGTCAACTACATGACACTTCACCATATTTGGGCCTAAGGGAAGGCATTGTGGAGTAATAAGTAGGTGATGGGTTGCTAGAGTGACAGAAGCTTAAACCCTAGTTTATGCGTTATTCCGTAAGGGGCTGTTTTGGATCCATATGTTTCATGCTATGGTTAGATTTATCTTAATTCTTCTTTCGTAGTTGCGGATGCATGCGAGAGGGGGTAATCATAAGAGGGTTTCTTGTTCAAGTAGGAACAGCACCCTAGTACCGGTCCACCCACATATCAAATCATCAAAATAGCGAACGCGAATGAACTAAACATGATGAAAGTGACTAGATGAGAATTCCCATGTGTCCTCTAGAACGCTTTGCTTTATATAAGAGATCGTTCCGGCTTGTCCTTTGGTATAAAAAGGATTGGGCCACCTTGCTGCACTTTGTTACTATTGGTACTTGCTACTCGTTACGAATTATCTTGCTACAAAACTATCAGTTACCACTACTTTCGGTGCTTGCAGAAAGCACCTTACTGAAAACCGCTTATCATTTCCTTCTGCTCCTCGTTGGGTTCGACACTCTTACTTATCGAAAGGACTACGATTGATCCCCTATACTTGTGGGTCATTGGTTCTATTTCTTTTCCATGTTTTCTAGCAATGAA
The DNA here is from genome assembly GCA_039707655.1 of Elymus sibiricus. Lineage (NCBI taxonomy): Eukaryota > Viridiplantae > Streptophyta > Magnoliopsida > Poales > Poaceae > Elymus > Elymus sibiricus. Next base: position 108,651,162 of record CM077668.1, on the reverse strand, counting down.
ATCACTTTTATCATATCTTTTATTCTTAGGAGGTGGGTTATCAAGATCAACAGCAGGTTCTATTTCCACATCATTATCTGGTTGAGCATCAACATGAACATCATTATCATTAAGTGGGTGTTCATTACCAGATTGTGTCTTAGCATAAAAAATAGAAACGTCATTATGATTCTCAGGAGGTTTTTCTATCTCAGGTTCACTAGAAGCATGCAAAGTCCTATCATTTTTCTTTTTCTTTTTCTTCTTAGATGAACTAGGCACATCAGTATTATCTCTCTGAGAATCTTGCTCAATTCTTTTAGGGTGACCTTCAGGATACAGAGGTTCCTGGGTCATTCTACCTCCTCTAGTAACAAGTCTAATAACACGATCATTCATTTTATTATTCATTTCATTGAGCAAATCATTTTGGGACTTAGCAATTTGTTCTAACTGAGTATGAACCTTAGAAGCATGTTTACTTAAGCCTTTAACATCATTAGTAGTTCTAAACATCAAATCACTCAAACGCTCTATCATTAAAGAATTGTGTTTTAATTGATTGCTAACATACAAATTGAAGTGTTCTTGCTTAATGATATAATTATCAAACTCATAAAGGCATTGACTAGCAGTTTTATTATAAGGAATATCACCTTCATCCAATCTAATGAGAGAATTTACCTCTACTACATGTGTCGGTGTGTCAAGCCCAAGTATTTCTTCAATAGGTGGTAAATTCTTAACATCTTCAGATTTAATACCTTTTTCCTTCATAGATTTATTTGCCTCTTGCATATCTTCAGGACTGAGGAATAAAATACCTCTCTTCTTTGGAGTTGGTTTGACTGGTGGTTCAGGAAGTGTCCAATCATTGGCATTCTTTAATATATTATTCAATAGTTCTTCCGCCTGTCCAACAGTTCGTTCCCTGAAAACACAACCAGCACAACTATCTAGGTAATCCCTAAAAGCATTGGTTAGTCCATTATAAAATATATCAAGTATTTCATTTTTCTTAAGAGAATGATCAGGCAAAGCATTAAGTAATTGGAGAAGCCTTCCCCAAGCTTGAGGGAGATTCTCTTCTTCAATTTGAACAAATTTAAATATTTCCTGTAAGGCAGCTTGTTTCTTATGAGCAGGATTTTTTTTAAAGAAGTAATATATCATATCCTGGTGACTACGCACACAACCAGGAGCAAGAGTATTAAACCATTCCTTAGCATCACCCTTTAATGAGTAAGGAAACAACTTAATAATGTAATAGTAATGAATTTTTTCCTCATGAGCAAACAGGGTGGCTATACCATTTAATTTAGTAAGGTGTGCCACAACAATTTCAGTTTCATAACCATGAAAAGGATCAGATTCAACCAAAGTAATTAACTCAGGATCGACAGAGAATTCATAATCCGTATCGGTAACAAAGATGGGAGAGGTAGCAAACTTGGGATCATATTTCATTCTCTCCATCATAGACTTTTCTTTTAACTTAACCAACACTTTTCTAACATCACCTCGATCATTACAAGCAAGAATTTCCCTAGTTGTCTCTCCATCTATAACATAACCATCAGGTATCTTAGGCATTTCAACTCTAGTAGGAGAGCTAGGCATAATAGGTGAATTATAATTTTCATCAGTTTCAATAGTTTTAGCATCCTCAATTTCTTTAGCTTTAGCAATTTGTTCATCAAGAAATTCACCTAGTGGCACAGTATTATCAAGCGTAGTAGTAGCATCATGACAAGTTTCATTTATAGCAGAAGTAGTATCATCAATTACTTGCGACATATCAGAATGAACAACAGGTGGCGGTGTCGCAAGCCTACTCAAAACAGAAGGTGAATCAAGTGCAGAGCTAGATGGCAGTTCCTTACCTCCCCTCGTTTTAGAGGGTACGATCTTGGTCTTAGCATCTTTCAGATTCTTCATAGAGATCAATAAATATAATTCCCAAGTGACTCAACAAATAGAGCTATGCTCCCCGGCAACGGCGCCAGAAAATGGTCTTGATAACACACAAGTATAGGGGATCGCGACAGTCTTCGAGGGTAGTATTTCACCCAAATTTATTGATTCGACACAAGGGGAGCCAAAGAATATTTATGAGTATTATCATTTGATTTGTCAATTCAACCACACCTGGAGAACTAAATATCTGCAGTAAAGTGTTTAGTGGCACAGTAGTAACAGTAGCAATAGTAACGGAAACAGTAATAGTACCAGTTTTGTAGTGATTGTAACAGCAGCAGCAACGGAAGTAACTTAGCAAAGATCAATATGCGAAAAGCATAGGCATTGGATCAGTGATGGATAATTATGTTGGATGACATTCATCATGTAACAGTCACAACCTAGAGCTATACACAATAGATCCAATTCATCAATATAATGTAGGCATGTATTTCGTATATAGTCATACGTGCTTATAATAAGAACTTGCATGACATCTTTTGTCCTACCCTCCCGTGGCAGCGGGGTCCATAAGGAAACTAAAGGATATTAAGGCCTCCTTTTAATAGAGAACCGGAACAAAGCATTAGCACATGGTGAATACATGAACTCCTCGAATTACAGTCATCCCCGGAGAGTATCCCAACTATTGTCACTTTGGGGTCTACGGATCAGAACAATAACAAGTGCATATAACTAGCAGATAGGATCAAGAACTCAAAGATATTCATGAAAACATAGACGGTTCAGATCTGAAATCATGGCACTCGGGCCGTAGTGACAAGCATTAAGCATATCAAAGTCATAGCAATATCAATCTCAGAACATAGTGGATACTAGGGATCAAGCCCTAACAAATTGACTCGATTACATGATAAATCTCATCCAACCCATCACCGTCCAGCAAGCCTACGGAGAAATTACTCACACCCGGCGGTGAGCATCATGAAATTGGTGATGGAGGATGGTTGATGATGACGATGGCGACAAATCCCCCTCTCCGGAGCCCCGAACGGACTCCAGATCAGCCCTCCCGATGAAGAACAAGAGGTGGCGGCAGCTCCGTATCGTAAAACGTGATGAAACTTCTTCTTCTATTTTTTTCTCAGGGAAAGAGAATTTATAGCATTGAAATTAGGTCAAATGGAGCCTCGTGGGCCCCACAAGGTATCACGGCGCGCCCGGGGGGGCGCGCCCTGTTACCTTGTGGGCAACGGGTGGCCCCTCTCCAGTTGATTCTTTCGCCAATATTTTTTATTTATTTCATAAAAAATCTCCAAAAAGTTTCGTCCAGTTCCGAGAACTTTTATTTCTGCACAAAAACAACACCATGGTAGTTTTGCTGAAAACAGCGTCAGTCTGGGTTAGTTTCATTCAAATCATGCAAATTAGAGTCCAAAACAAGAGCAAAAGTGTTTGGAAAAGTAGATACGACGGAGACGTATCACTTACCCATTAGGTTCCTACATCTGATCCTAAATTGAGTTACGAGTTGTTCTCGGGCATAAAAAAGGTTATTATACACCCCAATGTAACCCCATCACTTGAAAGAAAGAAGGTAGCACCGAAGAAAACAGAGATAGTGTACCGTTGGCGGCTTTTCCGGCTGCGGACGTGACGGCGGGAAGGCGGCGGCGGTCGAGGCGGATGATGGCGGCTGCGCTCGAGGCGGGCGACGAGACGACGAGCAAATCCGGCGGCGGCGGGCGAGGCGGACGACGAGACGGCGAGCAGATCCGGCGGCGGTCACGGAGCCGGACGGGACGACTAGCAGATCTGGCGGCGGTGTGGGTCCGAGGAACGGCGGCGGCGGTCGAGACGCAGGACGGCGCGAAAGGGGGAGAGGGGAGAGGAACTGACTGTGAGAAATGAAGACAGGGGAAATGAAAATAGATCGGGGACGGTTGGGCAGGGGCGGAAGGGTAACTGGCCGGGGACAGCAGTGGCGGGCAGCAACGGAAGCCCGCCATTGTAAAAAAAATCAAAATTTGGATTTATTTGGTGCGGCTTGCCAAAATGTAGTTGTGGCGGGCGCAGGATAGCGCCTGCCATGGAAATATGAGAGAGCGGTGGTGGGCGCTAACTTCCGCTCGCCACTACACTTTCCATCCCGCAGGCTTATTTGGAAGAGCCTACCTGTGACACCACGGCAAAGCACACTGCGTAGGGAAAATATCTGGTAGGTGTGGGAGGGCTGGTGTATATGTTTTGATGCATTCCCACACGACATTCAACCACGATGACCCCACTTAATAGTGTGGTTATTCCTACGACTCAAATCGAATCAAATAGAGCGGTGCCGGAGCCAAAGCTTGTGGAACGCCACCGAAGGCTCACTGTATTCTCCTCAATTCACCCCCAACGGATGATCCTCGAACCACTCGGGCTTGGTCTTGAAGGTGACCACCACACCTTTACATACGTCTCACCATAAGCAAGGAAGCTTCTGGAGGAACCTTTAAGCGCCTAGGAGCCCAAGCTCCAATAGTAACAAGTCAATGGTATATAAATCTTGCGGGGAACACGAATTGGTTTGGTCAAAGTGTAGATCGGGTCTTGCTCCCTCAATCCCCAAAGTTTCAACAAGTTTGGGTGGAGGGATTGAGAGGAATGAGCAAAATGGAGTTTCAATGGTGGAGCTCAACAAGACATAAGGGTTGGGGTTGGAGGTGGAAGAAGGGTTGCTTTTGTAGTGTTCTTGCCTGGGTGGGCATTTGTGACGCCCTGAGACCGATGCTCCAGATGTCTTCCATTTATTCGTCGTCGTTGCCATGTCATTCGCTTGCGTGTTGCACTTGGCCATGTCATCATGTGCATTTTATCCGCATGTTTTTCAAAACTTGCATCCGTTCGTAGTTGGCGTTCTCCCCGTTCCTTCCATTGTCCATTTCGAGTCCCGACACACTCGCACGCGCCCGCGGCACCTCCGAAATATTATTTTATAAGTGGGATAAAAATGTTCTCGGAATGGGTTGAAAGTTGGCATGAGGTCTTATTATATTATAGGTAGACCGCCTGCCAAATTTCGTTCCATTCGGAGGTCGTTTGATGTCTCAACGGATAAACTATAGCGGCACTATAGCCGGTCAAAACGTCGGATGTTTCGGTGTTCCGAAACTTGTCACCGGGCCGCCCACTTCCCTCTCATCTCAGCCCATGGCCTCTTTACACAGCCACACCAGCCCACCTAGCAACACCCTCCATTTCGGACCGTCAGATCGTGATCGAAGGGCCCCGAAACTCCCCCTAGACCCCCTCCTGCCTATAAATAGACATCCCCTCCTCCAAATTTGGAAACCCTAGCCTCCCCTAACCCTACTCCCCTACCAGCTGCCGCCACCTCACCCCTTCTCCTCGAAATCCGGCGCCACCCACTGCCCCGCCGCCACTTGGCGCCGCCCGAGCGGGCAGCTGCCACCTACGCCGCCAGCCGCAGCCAACCGCTTCGCGCCACGTCGCCTCCTCAGCCTCCTCCCCACCGCGGCCCTGCGAGCCCATCTGGGAGCCCGCCCGAGCCCATCCGGGCCCGAGCCATCCCGCGTCCCGCAGCCCGAGCGCCCCGCAGCCAGGGAGCTCGCCGCCTCCCTCCGCCTGCGTCGCCGCCTCCCGTGACCCGCCGCCTTCGCGCCGCCCGCCGTCGCCGCCGGCCAGGCTAGCGCCGTCCCCTCCTTCCTTCTCCCTTTTCTCTTCCTCTCTCCCTCATGGCTTCTCTCTCTCCCGCAGGAGACGCCGTCGCCGAAGCTCCTGCCGCCGCCGTCGATCGCCGGATCCGTGCCATCGCCGCCAGCCCCGCCTCGGATCCGGTCGAGCCGGACCCGGATCCGCCGCCGTCGCCCGTCGCCCCCTCGTCTCCAGCCTCCTCCGCGCGCCTCCGCACCAGCAGCCGCCGCCGGCCGCCTCGGCCAGCCGCCTGGACCGCCCCGTCCAGTTTCTTCCTGGATCCAGCCGTCCATCCATCCAAACACCCATCCGGATCCATCCCGTCCCGTTTCGCCCGAGGTCCAGTTTTTCTGTCCCCAGGATTTTAACAGCATATATGCATTTTGTATTGGCTATATCTTTGTGCATGTTCGTCCTATGATGATGATCCTTATATGTAATACGATCTACTCTTCATGCTCTACATGATGGTAGTAATTGCATCCATGATAGAACTCATCTACATGTCATAATCTCTGTTGCAAAAGTGCCTCATGATGTTACTGCAGAAAACTGTTAATAAGTGTCCTTTTGTTATTTTTGTGTGATTTAATGCATATGTCATATGAGCATCTTGTCAACATGTCTTTGGAGCATTTTCATGTCTTCTTCCTGTTAGTATTTATTTCATGCCATGATATGCCATGATGTGACTGCCATGAGCTTGCAAACATGCCTAGTCAATGTTGTTGTTCTAAGTTAAAGTTGTCTGTAATAAAACTTGCCAACTTTGCTTGATGATTACCACTAATCTAGAGCTCATATGCATGTGGTTCCTTCATGAGATTTGGTCTACGTAATGTATACTTTGCTGCCATGCCTTTGGTTGCCATGTAGAGTTCCTGTAGCATGTCTCTTTCTTGCTCTTAACATGCCATCATATTAACTCTGCTCATGTATATGCCCTGTTTAGCAGAACATTGCATTTTGCATGGATCATATTGACTTAACCTTGATGTCTATGAACCTGAACCTTAAAGATGATTTGAAGTATGTCATGTCTACTTTAAGTGCATATCAAGTTTGTGCCCATCATGTTACTGTAGCTTGCTGTTTTGATGTTGGCAAAGTGTTATGTTGCTGTTTTGGGCAGATTGATATTAAAACTTGTGTTGCTTGTAATTGTTGAACCGTTGCTCCGTTTTGATCATGCCCTATATGAAACTTGCTTAGATTTGTGAGTACTTTCATATTATCATGTTGCATACTTGATTTGAGTGTTGTGGTTGAGGTTTGCATGCCTTTTGCATTATTGCCATGTTAAACTTGTTTAGCTCATATCTTCTAGCCCATAGCTCTGAATTAAATGATCTACATATGTAACTTGATTAGAAAAACGTATAGATCATCATGATGCATGTTAACTTGCTGTTTAACCACTTTAACATTGTGTTTAATTCAGATCAGTACCAATTTCTAAATTTGCATATGGGGATTTTCCGGAATCGTTATTTGTGTTTCCGGCCTCATTTAAACTTGCCTAGTTGTATGGATTGCTTATGCTTCATCTCTTGACATGTTTAACAACATTTAGTCTTCTTATGCATCATATTTGGTTGTGCATCATGCCATGTTTATGCTTGTGTGTTTACCATGTTGTTTGCTTCTTTCCGGTTGTGCTTCTTCCCGATAGTTCCGGTTTCGTTGCGATTGTGAGGATTCGTTCGACTACGTTGGTTCGTCTTCTTCATGGATTCTTCCTAGCGGGATTTCAGGCAAGATGATCATGACCTTGGATATCTATACTATCTTTGCTTGCTAGTTGTCTCATTGCTATCGCTTTGTCGCGCTTCCTACCACATATATGTCAGCCTCCCATATGCCATGATACAGCCTCTAACCACCCTTACCCAGCAAACCGTTGTTTGGCTATGTTACCGCTTTGCTCAGCCCTTTCTTATAGCGTTGCTAGTTGCAGGTGCAGTTGTAGGTTGTTCCGTGTTGGGACATGGATATCATGGGATATCACAATATCTCTTATTTAATTAATTCATCTATATACTTGGTAATGGGTGGAAGGCTCGGCCTTTTGCCTAGTGTTTTGTTCCACTCATGCCGCCCTAGTTTTCGTAATACCGGTGTTATGTTCCTTGATGAGCGCTTCTAACACATGTGGGGCATATGGGAACCCCCCCTGTCCATTCGTTTTAGGCTAAAACTTCTCCAGCAAGGCCCAACATTGGTTTTAACATTTGCCAACATGAACCTAATAATTAATGCATAGAGGGTCGCCACCTCGGGGACTCTTTTAATTCCAACATAACTCGGGCCAGCGGCAAAACACAACCGTTGGTCCACCTACCTAGCAGTCGGTGGAGCCGCCTCGGGGCAACTCGGGTTCTTTTGGCTACCGTCCACTTAGCATAGACGGATGATGCCCGTAGACAGAGTGCGCGCGGCTCTTGACACGGATCTGGCTCACCGGGAGGTCTTGCTGGTTTAGTTTTACCTGTTACGAGTGGCTTGTCCATCGGGATTCCTTATCGTAAGCATCGTGTTATCATGGTGTGAGGATGTTCCATCGGATGCGTGTGGTAATTTATAATGGACTACTTGGAGCACCCCTGCAGGGTTAAATCTTTCGCGAAGCCGTGCCCGCGGTTATGTGGCCACTTGGAAATTTATAACCTCCGGTTGTAGAGAACTTGACACTAAATCCTAATTAAAATACACCAACCGTGTGCGTAACCGTGACCGTCTCTTTTCGAGGAAGTTCGAGAAGAGAACACGGTGGGGTTATGTTTGACTCGTAAGTAGGTGTTCAGGATCACTTAGTGATCATTTGTAGTTTGCGACCATTTTGTGTAGATGCTCTTCTTGTTCTTGTACTCGTAAGTTAGCCACCATATAATGCTTAGTGCTTGCTGCAACCTCACCACCTTATCCTTCCATACCCATTTAAGCTTTGATAGTCTTGCCACCCATGGTTATGGGATTGCTGAGTCCTCGTGGCTCACAGATTACTACAACAACAGTCGCAGGTACAGGTAATGCGATGCCTTGACGTGAGAGCGATGCTTGTTTGCTTTTGGAGTTCTTTTTCTGCTTCTTCTTCTTCGTCGATCTGGGGATAGGTTCCTGGTCGGCGGCCTGGGCTAGCAGGGTGGATGTCGTTCTTCTTTTCGTTTGTTTTCATCCGTAGTCGGATGCTGCCCTTCTGTAAGATGTTCGTTATGTATTGATGTATTCATGTGATGATTGTATGTATTTGTTTGTATTCCCATCTATTATCTATGTGGTACGATGTAATGATATCCACCTTGCCCTTACAAACTGCTTGGTTCAACTCCACATCTGGTTTGAGGCTCCCAAGTGACACCTAACCAATCTAGGACACACCACTCTCCAAAAGGTAATAGACGGTGTGTTGTTGATGAACTCCTTGCTCTTGTGCTTCAAATGATAGTCTTCCCAGCACTCAAACAACTCCTCACAGATTTGGCTATGGTGGAAGAGGGATTTGAGTGGAAAGCAACTTGGGATAGGCTAGAAATCAAGTTTCAAATGGTAGGAATGGAATAGCTTGATCTCAACACATGAGTAGGTGGTTCTCTCTCAGAAAATGTATGGTGGAAGTGTAGGCATGTTCTAATGGCTCTCCTTACTGAGAAGGAGGTGGTGGATGGGTATATATAGCCTCCACACAAAATCCAACCATTACACACTTTTGACCCAACTCGGTGGCACCGAAACAATCATCTCGGTAGCACCGAACTGTGTAAAAGATATGAACTTTAGGAATCTCGGTGGGACCGATACGAACAACTCGGATGGACCGAAGTGCAATGGCTAGGGCAAACCTCATCTCGGTGGCACCGATTGCATCAACTCGGTAGGACCGAAGTGAAGCAATAAGGCAACAGAGACTTGGCAAGCCATCTCGATGAGACCGATTTGCAAAACTCGGTGAGACCGAAGTAAGTGCAAACGATTACAGAGAGTTGGCAAGGCCATCTCGGTGAGACCGAGATCCATTTCGGTGGATCCGATTTGTTAGGGTTTTGGCAGTGGCTAAGTCTTGAAAGAACTCGGTGGGGCCGGATAGGAAATTTCGGTGGGGCCGAGTTAGAATGTAGGTTCTTGACATATTTGGGATTGAGAGAGTGGTTGAGGGTTTAGTAGTACTGTCACTAAGCACTTGAGCAAAAAGACCATTAAGCAACACCTCATCCCCTTTTAATAGTATTGGCTTTCCTATGGACTCAATGTGATCTTGGATCACTAAACCAAAAATATAGAGTCTTGATCTTTTGCCAATCCTTGTCCTTAGCATTTTGAAGGGGTTCCACATCCTCTTGTCCATGCCACGCCATTTGTTGAATTTGTCTGAAATTCACTAGATAAAAGCATTCGTCCAACAACATGTATGTTGGCATAAATTACCGAAACCACCAAGGGAGCAAATGTGCTTTCAATCTCCCCCTTTTTGGTAATTGATGACAACATACATCAAAGCTTCAAATACAGATATGGCAGAGGTATGTATGAAAGCTTTGAAGGAAACATGTAACATATATGAGCTCCCCTGAACTCCCCCTGAAGAGGTGCATATAACATGATGATACCATATGGGAGATATACATGCAACATGTATCTTGGCTATATGCATCAGAGCAAACATATATATCATATAGGGTCCACATGTCCATGATTGTCTCCTTACAAACATTATATACTAGCAAGAGGTCAATCATGTACATGAGTGTGATGCATATACTTACCTTGAAGTTCTTGATCAAGTACCTGAAGAAATACACTTGAGAAAACAGGGTTAGATAACACAAGATAATTTCTTCAAGAAAAGACACAAGATCAACAAGAAACCAAGATTGGGATGACATGTAGAATGGAGTATCACTAGGTGAATACTTCTTTGAAGCAGACATGTCCCCAAAAGAAATAGTTGTCTCCCCTTAAAGAACTTCCTCTCCCCCTAAATCTGACATTGGATATTGGGAGTAGGTAGGGTGAGAAAACTAGAGCAACCAGAGAATAAACTAATCATGTTTCTCCCCTCTTAGAAACATGTAACATTCTCTCCTCTTGTAAGGTGCACCTCTTTTATAGTGATAAGCTTTGATGTGTATTCCTCTCTCCCCCTTTGACATCAATTTCCAAGAAGGGACTTCAAGGTTATTGATCAAGTGGGTTTGGTCCTCGAGAAACACACTTAGCCTTTGAGTGGCTCTAGATGCAAGTAGAGGATAAGAATCATTGAGTGGAGCTGAAGCAGAAATACTCAGGAAAAATTTGACAGAAAATTTCTTAGAGCAGCAAAATCGGTGACACCGAGTTGATATAAATCGGTGGAACCGAGGTTGATGCAATAGAATTATTTGTCAACTCAGCTCACTAGACAAAGGAAATCTCACAAAGATTTGCAAGGAATTAGCTGCGAAACTAACTAAAAGAAAAGAAACACAGAAAAGAAGCAAGGTCTAGATGAAGTTTTTTTTTTGAAAAAGAAACACTCTAGCAAGAAGAGAACAAACAGAAGAAAACACTAGAGAGTTCATCTAGATGGGTCGGCGACTAGGTCACCTATGTTAGAGTATATTGACTTAGGAGTCAAGTGAGAGCACTTGATCATAGGTCACACTCTTCGTTTAAGCTCAAAATGGGGTTCCCATTTTTTCCTTTAAGCATTTCAATGTATTCACATCTTGTTGAGTTGCTTTAGCTCATGTCTTTGAGTAAAGCTCCTCTAAGATGTGAGAACTTACATTGGGATTTTGGTGATGTCCATCATGTAGTTGAACTTGAAGTGGATGCTCATGAGTTGACGTTTGGAGCTATCCTAACATTTGTAGTTCATCTTCCTACATGGGTTAGTTTTGCAAGGAACAACATGTATATCCAATATGACAAGAATGAAGCATATCTCAAGAATTTGTCAAAGGATATGTTTAGGCTGTCTTGTTCCTTGTTCCTCCATCAATTGTTGATACTTGGGTCATATAAGATTGCTTATGATAAGAGTGTGACGCAATCTTGTGGCATGAAGCTTGTCCAAGTACCTACAGAAGGTTAGATACAATACAAGGGAGCAAAATGTCCAAGATATAAGATGATCATGAAAGATAGCATGGATTAGTCAAGAATGCTCAAGCCCTTGTATGCATCCACGTGAACCTCTAGTTCACGTTTGAGGCATCAATGATGTTCAACTCACTTCTCAAGTGACAAAACACTTTCTCATCAAGGGGTTTGGTAAAGATGTCCTCCAATTGTTTGACGGTACGAACATGTTTAAGGTCAATGTCACCTTTCTCAACATGATCTCGAATAAAATGGTGACGAACCTCAATATGCTTAGTTCGAGAATGTTGCACGGGATTGTGTGCAATCTTAATAGCACTATCATTGTCACATATGTGGGATCGAGGAGATAGGTCTAGAGGGGGGTGAATAGACTCCTAATGAGCCAAAGGTGCAATTTTTTATTTCTCTTTGAACTTAGGCAGATTTTGGCACAAGTTAAGATCACTCCAATACTTTCTACACATGCATATCTAGAGATTGAGCAGCAGAAATAGTAAAGCATGCAATAGTGCAGAAAGTAAAGGGGTAGAGTATGAAAGATCAAACGCAATAAAGACACGGTGGTTTTTGGCGTGGTTCCGATAGGTGGTGCTATCGTACGTCCACGTTGATGGAGACTTCAACCCACGAAGGGTAACGGCTGCGTGAGTCCACGGAGGGCTCCACCCACGAAGGGTCCACGAAGAAGCAACCTTGTCTATTCCACCATGGCTTACGTACACGAAGGACTAGCCTCACTCAGGGTAGATCTTCACGAAGTAGGCTATCTCCTTGCCCTTACAAACTCTTGGTTCAACTCCACATCTGGTTGGAGGCTCCCAAGTGACACCTAACCAATCTAGGAGACACCACTCTCCAAAAGGTAATAGACGGTGTGTTGTTGATGAACTCCTTGCTCTTGTGCTTCAAGTGATAGTCTTCCCTGCACTCAAACAACTCCTCATAGATTTGGCTATGGTGGAAGAAGGATTTGAGTGGAAAGCAACTTGGGAAAGGCTAGAGATCAAGGTTCAAATGGTAGGAATGGAATATCTTGATCTCAACACATGAGTAGGTGGTTCTCTCTCAAAAAATGTATGGTGGAAGTGTATGCACGTTCTGATGGCTCTCCTTTCTGAGAAGAATGTGGTGGAGGGGTATATATAGCCTCCACACAAAATCCAACCGTTACACACTTTTGAACCAACTCGGTGGCACCGAAACAATCATCTCGGTAGCACCGAACTGTGTAAAAGATATGAACGTTAGGAATCTCGATGGGACCGATACGGACAACTCGGATGGACCGAAGTGCAATGGCCTAGGGCAAACCTCATCTCGGTGGCACCGATTGCATAAACTCGGTTGGACCGAAGTGAAGCAATAAGGCAACAGAGACTTGACAAGCCATCTCGGTGAGACCGATTTGCAAACTCGGTGAGACCGAAGTAAATGCAAACGATTACAGAGAGTTGGCAAGGCCATCTCGGTGGGACCGAGATCCATTTCGATGGATCCGATTTGTTAGGGTTTGGCAGTGGCTAAGTCTTGGATGAACTCGGTGAGGCCGGATAGGAAAAATCGGTGGGGCCGAGTTGGACTTTAGGTTTAGGACATATTTGGGTAGAGAGAGTGGTTGAGGGTTTAGGAATACTGTCACTAAGCACTTGAGCAAAAAGACCATTAAGCAACACCTCATCCCCTTTTAATAGTATTGGCTTTCCTATGGACTCAATGTGATCTTGGATCACTAAACCAAAAATGTAGAGTCTTGATCTTTGCCAATCCTTGTCCTTAGCATTTTGAAGGGGTTCCACGTCCTCTTGTCCATGCCACGCCATTGTTGAACTTGTCTGAAATTCGCTAGATAAAAGCATTAGTCCAACACTTGTATGTTGGCATAAATTACCAAAACCACCAAGGGAGAAAATGTGCTTTCAATCTCCCCCTTTTTGGTAATTGATGACAACATACATCAAGGCTTCAAATACAGATGTAGCAGAGGTATGTATGAAAGCTTTGAAGGAAACATGTAACATGTATGGATCCCATTTAACTCCCCCTGGAGAGGTGCATATAATATGATGATATCACATGGGAGATATACATGCAACATGTATCTTGGCGATATGCATCAGAGAAATATATATAGCATTTAGGGGTCCACATGTCCATGATTGTCTTCTTGCAAACAGTATATACTAGCAAGAGGTCAATCATGCACATGAGTGTGATGCATATGCTTACCTTGAGGTTCTTAATCAAGTACCTGAAGAAATACACTTGAGAAAACAGGGTTAGATAACACAAGATAATTTCTTCAAGAAAAGACACAAGAGCAACAAGAAACCAAGATTGGGATGACATGTAGAAGAGAGTATCACTAGGTGAATACTTCTTTGAAGCAGACATGTCCCCAAAAGAAATAGTTGTCTCCCCTTAAAGAACTTCCTCTCCCCCTGAATCTGACATTGGATATTGGGAGTAGATAAGGAGAGAAAACTAGAACAACCGAAGAACAAACTTATCTTGTTTCTCTCTCCCTAAAAGAAACATGTAACATTCTCTCCTCTTGTAAGGTGCATCTCTTTGTAATGATAAGCTTTGATGTATTCCTCTCTCCCCCTTTTACATCAATTTCCAAGAAGGGACTTCAAGGTTATTGAATAAGTGGGTTTGGTCCTTGAGAAACACATCTAGATGCAAATAGAGGATAAGAATCATTGAGTGGAGCTGGAGCAGAAAAACTCAGGACAAATTTGACAGAAAGTTCCTTAGGGCAGCCAAATCGGTGACACCGAGTTGATACAAATCGGTGGAACCGAGTTTGATGCGATGGAGCGTCTGTCAACTCAGCTCACTAGGCAACGGAATTCTCTCAAAGATTTGCAATGAATTAACTGCGAAACAGACCAAACGAGATGAAACAGAAAAGAGGCAAAGAAACATCTAGATGAAGGTTTTTTTTTAACAGAAACACTCTAGCAAGAGGAGAACAAACAGAAGAAACACTAGAGAACTTCATCTAGATGGGTCGGCGACTAGGTCACCTATGTTAGAGTATATTGACTTAGGAGTCAAGTGAGAACACTTGATCATAGGTCATACTCATCGTTTAAGCTCAAAAATGGGGTTGCACTTGATCCTTGTCCTTAGCATTTTGATGGGGTTCCACGTCCTCTTGTCCATGCCACGCCATTGTTGAACTTATCTGAAATTCACTAGATAAAAGCATTAGTCCAACACATGTATGTTGGCATAAATTACCAAAACCACCAAGGGAGCAAATGTGCTTTCAATCTCCCCCTTTTTGGTAATTGATGACAACATACATCAAGGCTTCAAATACAGATGTAGCAGAGGTATGTATGAAAGCTTTGAAGGAAACATGTAACATGTATGGATCCCATTTAACTCCCCCTGGAGAGGTGCATATAATATGATGATATCACATGGGAGATATACATGCAACATGTATCTTGGCGATATGCATCAGAGAAATATATATAGCATTTAGGGGTCCACATGTCCATGATTGTCTTCTTGCAAACAGTATATACTAGCAAGAGGTCAATCATGCACATGAGTGTGATGCATATGCTTACCTTGAGGTTCTTAATCAAGTACCTGAAGAAATACACTTGAGAAAACAGGGTTAGATAACACAAGATAATTTCTTCAAGAAAAGACACAAGAGCAACAAGAAACCAAGATTGGGATGACATGTAGAAGAAAGTATAACTAGGTGAATACTTCTTTGAAGCAGACATGTCCCCAAAAGAAATAGTTGTCTCCCCTTAAAGAACTTCCTCTCCCCCTGAATCTGACATTGGATATTGGGAGTAGGTAAGGAGAGAAAACTAGAACAACCGAAGAACAAACTTATCATGTTTCTCTCTCCCTAAAAGAAACATGTAACATTCTCTCCTCTTGTAAGGTGCATCTCTTTGTAATGATAAGCTTTGATGTATTCCTCTCTCCCCCTTTTACATCAATTTCCAAGAAGGGACTTCAAGGTTATTGAATAAGTGGGTTTGGTCCTTGAGAAACACATCTAGATGCAAATAGAGGATAAGAATCATTGAGGGGAGCTGGAGCAGAAAAACTCAGGACAAATTTGACAGAAAGTTCCTTAGGGCAGCCAAATCGGTGACACCGAGTTGATACAAATCGGTGGAACCGAGTTTGATGCGATGGAGCGTCTGTCAACTCAGCTCACTAGGCAACGGAATTCTCTCAAAGATTTGCAATGAATTAACTGCGAAACAGACCAAACGAGATGAAACAGAAAAGAGGCAAAGAAACATCTAGATGAAGGTTTTTTTTTAACAGAAACACTCTAGCAAGAGGAGAACAAACAGAAGAAACACTAGAGAACTTCATCTAGATGGGTCGGCGACTAGGTCACCTA
The DNA here is from genome assembly GCA_039707655.1 of Elymus sibiricus. Taxonomy (NCBI): domain Eukaryota; kingdom Viridiplantae; phylum Streptophyta; class Magnoliopsida; order Poales; family Poaceae; genus Elymus; species Elymus sibiricus. Next base: position 108,635,093 of record CM077668.1, on the reverse strand, counting down.
TGTTAGAGTATATTGACTTAGGAGTCAAGTGAGAACACTTGATCATAGGTCATACTCATCGTTTAAGCTCAAAAATGGGGTTGCACTTGATCCTTGTCCTTAGCATTTTGATGGGGTTCCACGTCCTCTTGTCCATGCCACGCCATTGTTGAACTTATCTGAAATTCACTAGATAAAAGCATTAGTCCAACACATGTATGTTGGCATAAATTACCAAAACCACCAAGGGAGCAAATGTGCTTTCAATCTCCCCCTTTTTGGTAATTGATGACAACATACATCAAGGCTTCAAATACAGATGTAGCAGAGGTATGTATGAAAGCTTTGAAGGAAACATGTAACATGTATGGATCCCATTTAACTCCCCCTGGAGAGGTGCATATAATATGATGATATCACATGGGAGATATACATGCAACATGTATCTTGGCGATATGCATCAGAGAAATATATATAGCATTTAGGGGTCCACATGTCCATGATTGTCTTCTTGCAAACAGTATATACTAGCAAGAGGTCAATCATGCACATGAGTGTGATGCATATGCTTACCTTGAGGTTCTTAATCAAGTACCTGAAGAAATACACTTGAGAAAACAGGGTTAGATAACACAAGATAATTTCTTCAAGAAAAGACACAAGAGCAACAAGAAACCAAGATTGGGATGACATGTAGAAGAAAGTATCACTAGGTGAATACTTCTTTGAAGCAGACATGTCCCCAAAAGAAATAGTTGTCTCCCCTTAAAGAACTTCCTCTCCCCCTGAATCTGACATTGGATATTGGGAGTAGGTAAGGAGAGAAAACTAGAACAACCGAAGAACAAACTTATCATGTTTCTCTCTCCCTAAAAGAAACATGTAACATTCTCTCCTCTTGTAAGGTGCATCTCTTTGTAATGATAAGCTTTGATGTATTCCTCTCTCCCCCTTTTACATCAATTTCCAAGAAGGGACTTCAAGGTTATTGAATAAGTGGGTTTGGTCCTTGAGAAACACATCTAGATGCAAATAGAGGATAAGAATCATTGAGTGGAGCTGGAGCAGAAAAACTCAGGACAAATTTGACAGAAAGTTCCTTAGGGCAGCCAAATCGGTGACACCGAGTTGATACAAATCGGTGGAACCGAGTTTGATGCAATGGAGCTTCTGTCAACTCAGCTCACTAGGCAACGGAATTCTCTCAAAGATTTGCAATGAATTAACTGCGAAACAGACCAAACGAGATGAAACAGAAAAGAGGCAAAGAAACATCTAGATGAAGGTTTTTTTTTAACAGAAACACTCTAGCAAGAGGAGAACAAACAGAAGAAACACTAGAGAACTTCATCTAGATGGGTCGGCGACTAGGTCACCTATGTTAGAGTATATTGACTTAGGAGTCAAGTGAGAACACTTGATCATAGGTCATACTCATCGTTTAAGCTCAAAAATGGGGTTGCACTTGATCCTTGTCCTTAGCATTTTGATGGGGTTCCACGTCCTCTTGTCCATGCCACGCCATTGTTGAACTTATCTGAAATTCACTAGATAAAAGCATTAGTCCAACACATGTATGTTGGCATAAATTACCAAAACCACCAAGGGAGCAAATGTGCTTTCAATCTCCCCCTTTTTGGTAATTGATGACAACATACATCAAGGCTTCAAATACAGATGTAGCAGAGGTATGTATGAAAGCTTTGAAGGAAACATGTAACATGTATGGATCCCATTTAACTCCCCCTGGAGAGGTGCATATAATATGATGATATCACATGGGAGATATACATGCAACATGTATCTTGGCGATATGCATCAGAGAAATATATATAGCATTTAGGGGTCCACATGTCCATGATTGTCTTCTTGCAAACAGTATATACTAGCAAGAGGTCAATCATGCACATGAGTGTGATGCATATGCTTACCTTGAGGTTCTTAATCAAGTACCTGAAGAAATACACTTGAGAAAACAGGGTTAGATAACACAAGATAATTTCTTCAAGAAAAGACACAAGAGCAACAAGAAACCAAGATTGGGATGACATGTAGAAGAAAGTATCACTAGGTGAATACTTCTTTGAAGCAGACATGTCCCCAAAAGAAATAGTTGTCTCCCCTTAAAGAACTTCCTCTCCCCCTGAATCTGACATTGGATATTGGGAGTAGGTAAGGAGAGAAAACTAGAACAACCGAAGAACAAACTTATCATGTTTCTCTCTCCCTAAAAGAAACATGTAACATTCTCTCCTCTTGTAAGGTGCATCTCTTTGTAATGATAAGCTTTGATGTATTCCTCTCTCCCCCTTTTACATCAATTTCCAAGAAGGGACTTCAAGGTTATTGAATAAGTGGGTTTGGTCCTTGAGAAACACATCTAGATGCAAATAGAGGATAAGAATCATTGAGTGGAGCTGGAGCAGAAAAACTCAGGACAAATTTGACAGAAAGTTCCTTAGGGCAGCCAAATCGGTGACACCGAGTTGATACAAATCGGTGGAACCGAGTTTGATGCAATGGAGCTTCTGTCAACTCAGCTCACTAGGCAACGGAATTCTCTCAAAGATTTGCAATGAATTAACTGCGAAACAGACCAAACGAGATGAAACAGAAAAGAGGCAAAGAAACATCTAGATGAAGGTTTTTTTTAACAGAAACACTCTAGCAAGAGGAGAACAAACAGAAGAAACACTAGAGAACTTCATCTAGATGGGTCGGCGACTAGGTCACCTATGTTAGAGTATATTGACTTAGGAGTCAAGTGAGAACACTTGATCTAGATGAAGCATTTCAATGTATTCACATCTTGTTGAGTTGCTTTAGCTCATGTCTTTGAGTAAAGCTTCTCTAAGATGTGAGAACTTACATTGGGATTTTGTGGTGAAGTCCATCATGTAGTTGAACTTGAAGTGGATGCTCATGAATTGAAGTTTGGAGCTATCCTATCATTTGTAGTTCATCTTCCTACATGGGTTAGTTTTGCAAGGAATAACATGTATATCCAAAATGACAAGAATGAAACATAACTCAAATGTTGTCAAAGGATATGTTTAGGTTGTCTTGTTCCTTGTTCCACCATCAATTGTTGATACTTCAGTTATACAAGATTGGTTATGATAAGAGTGTGTCGCAACCTTGTGACATGAAGCTTGTCCAAGTACCTACAAAAGGTTAGATTCCATACAGGGGAGCAAAATGTCCAAGATATAAGATGTTCAAGAGAGATATCATGGATTAGTCAAGAATGCTCATGCCCTTGTATGTATCCATATGAACCTCTAGTTCACATTTGAAGCATCAATGATGTTCAACTCACTTCTCAAGTGACAAAACACTTTCTCATCAAGGGGTTTGGTAAAGATGTCCGCCAATTGTTTGTTGGTACGAACATGTTTAAGGTCAATATCACCTTTCTCAACATGATCTCGAATAAAATGGTGACGAACCTCAATATGCTTAGTTCGAGAATGTTGCACGGGATTGTGCGCTATCTTAATAGAACTCTCATTGTCACATAGTAATGGTACATGTCTCACATGCACACCATAGTCTTTAAGAGTTTGTGTCATCCATAGTAATTGAGCACAACATGATCCCGCGGCAATGTATTCCGCTTCGGCAGTAGATAGAGATATGGAATTTTGTTTCTTGGAGGACCAAGACACAAGAGATCTACCAAGAAATTGACATGTACCCGAAGTGGATTTTCTGTCAACCTTGTCTCCGGCATAGTCCGAATCGGAGTAGCCAACAAGATTGAAAGAAGATCCTTTGGGGTACCATATGCCAAAGTTTGGTGTATGTATCAAGTATCTCACAATTCTTTTCACCGCCTTAAGATGACACTCTTTTGGTGCCGCTTGGTATCGTGCACACATGCACACACTTAGCATAATGTCGGGTCGGGAGGCACATAGATATAGTAATGAACCAATCATAGATAGATAAACCTTTTGATCAACAGGTTTGCCATCCTTGGCCAAGTCAAGATGTCCACTCGTGGGCATAGGGGTTTTCATACCTTTACTCTCTTGCATGTTGAACTTCTTGAATAAGTCCTTGGTATACTTTGTTTGAGAGACAAAGGTACCTTCCCTAGTTTGCTTGATTTGCAAACCAAGAAAGAATTTGAGTTCACCCATCATAGACATCTCGAATTTTTCTGACGTCAACCTTCCAAACTTTTCACTGAAAGAGGGGTTAGTAGATCCAAAGATAATATCATCAACATAAATTTGGCATACAAATAATTCTCCATTAACCCTCTTAGTGAACAAGGTTGGATCAATCTTCCCAATTTCAAAACCTTTTTCAAGAAGAAACTTTGTCAAGCATTTGTACCAAGCTCTAGGGGCTTGTTTGAGACCATAAAAAGCTTTACGAAGTTTGTACACATGATTAGGTTTCTTGGGATTCTCAAAGCCGGGAGGTTGTTTAACATACACTTCCTCCTCAATTTCACCATTTAAGAAGGCACTTTTAATATCCATTTGGTAAAGAGTGATATCATGGTGATTGGCATAAGCAAGTAAAATGCGAATAGATTCAAGTCTTGCAACGGGGGCATAGGTCTCACCATAGTCCATACCTTCGACTTGTGTGTAACCTTGTGCTACGAGACGAGCTTTGTTGCGTACCACTTGTCCATCCTCATCTTGCTTATTCCGAAACACCTATTTGGTTCCAATGATGTTTTGCTCTTCCTTAGGCTTCTCAACCAATGTCCACACTTGGTTCCTCTCAAAGTTGTGTAGCTCTTCGTGCATTGCACTCACCCAGTCGGGGTCCTTGAGAGCATCTTCCACCTTCAGAGGTTCAACACTAGAGATAAATGAGTAGTGCTCACAAAAATTAGCTAAACGAGATTTAGAGCGAGTGATTCTCCCGGTTTGGATATCTCCTAGTATTTCTTTCGACGGGATGATCCTTGTCGATCCTTGCTCTAACTCGAGGTAGCTTTCTCTTGGGTTGTGGTGAGGCTTCCTCATCATCATCATCTCCTTCTTCTTCGTTGATGTTGTCGTGGTTCGCTTGTGGAGGTGGAGAAGGAGGTTGAGGTGGATCATCTTGTTGCACTTCCTCATTCCCATCGTCTTGACGTGTTCCACTTGTGGATGCCTCCATATCAACTTGTCGTTAATCTTGATGTGAAGTTGGGGCTTCCACTTGAGTAGACGAAGTACTTTCCTTCACTTCCACGGGGCGAATCTTGCCAATGGGCAAGTCCTTGATTGCTTCCGATGGTTCTTGATCTCCTACATCAAGTGGCAATTGCTCGACTTGCGAGCCGTTGGTCTCATCAAACTTCACATCTACCGTCTCTTCAACTTTTCGAGTGAAGTTGTTGTAGACACGGTAAGTGTGAGAGTTTGATCCATAACCAAGTAGGAACCCTTCATGAGATTTGGGAGCAAATTTTGAACGACGATGCTTATCAAAATATAACATTTTGAGCCAAATACTTGAAAGTATCCAACTTGTGGTTTGTTACCGGTGAGCAGTTCATACGCCGTTTTACCAAGAAGCTTGTGTAGATATAGTCGATTTGTTGCATGACAAGCTGTTTCAACTGCTTCCACCCAAAAATGTCTTGGCGTCTTGTATTCATCAAGCATCGTTCTTGCCATCTCAATGAGTGCCCGGTTCTTCCTCTCAACAACTCCATTTTGTTGAGGTGTGTACGTAGCCGAGAACTCATGTGAGATACCCTCCTCATCAAGAAAGGTGTCCACATTGGCGTTCTTGAACTCCGTTCCGTTGTCACTCCGAACCTTCTTGATCTTCACTTCAAATTGATTTTGAGCCTTTCTTGCGAAGTTCTTGAAGATTTTTTGTACCTGCGATTTGTCATCAAGAAAGAACACCCACGTAAATCTGGAAAAATCATCAACAATGACCAAACCAGAAGAGTTACCACCAAGACTCTTATAGGAGTTGGGACCAAAAAGATCCATATGAAGTAGCTCGAGTGGTCTCCTCGTGGTCATAATGTTCTTCACGGGATGGCTTCCTCCAACTTGTTTTCCTGCTTGGCAAGCACTACAAAGTCGATCTTTGTCAAATATAACATCTTTCACTCCAAGAATGTGATCTCCTTTAACGAGTTTATCAAGGTTACACATACCGACATGTCCAAGTCTTCTATGCCATAACCAACCTTTAGAAGATTTTGCAATTAAACAAGTACGAGGTTGAGCTCTCTTAGTGAAATCAACAATGTATAGATTACCTCTACGAATGCCGGTAAAGAACATATTATGATTATCTTGGCGAAACACTTGGCAATCTACTTTGGTAAATAGAACATTAACGCCAAAATCAGCTAGTCTAGATACGGAAAGAAGATTGTAACCAAGAGATTCAACAAGCATAACATTTTGTATGGAGCTATCATTGGATATGGCCACCTTACCAAGGCCAAGTACTTTACCCTTGGAGTTGTCTCCAAAAGTCACATACTTGCGTGGACCATCATTTTTAGTAAGCTCACGAAACATGTCTCTATCTCCGGTCTTGTGATCGGTACAACCGCTGTCAAGAATCCACTCTTTTCCTCCGGCCATATAATCTCGAAGATTTTCCATAAGACTGAGATTCCTCAAGGTCTTCTCAAATTCAATATCAAAGTCTTCGTCTTCATCATAATAGCCATGCTCAACATCATCATCGTCATGCATTTGATCATTACCTAGGGCAATAGATTTATTAGTTTCATGATCATGACAATGTTCAAGTTTATGGATTCTAATAGTTTCCATGATAATGTTGCTAATAGTTCTAACATCTCCTTTGGCACGCATGAGATCACGAAGCTCAAACAAGCAATCATGAAACTTAGGATAACTAGGACTCATCTTGTGAAAAACAGCAGCCTTATGAAGAATTTTATCTAGACTCTTTAAGGAATAATCAGGATATCGCTTTTCTAAATCATGCCATAGAGTATAAGCACATGCAAAGTTTCGCATACAACCAAGCACAACCTTAGGTAATCCTCTAATGATAAGATTGACGGTTCTAAGATTACGAAGCATGTCAATTTCCTCTTCATGAGTAGGATGCAAGGAATCAATAGGGGGCACATAAGGATTATGAATATACTTGCTCAAGTTAAATTCATCAAAGATATCAAGCATTTCATTCTTCCAAAAGTTGTAATACTCCCCATCGAGAATAGGCACTCTACGTCTAAGACTCCCCAACGTAGACACATCCATCTCCCTCCAATGGTGATGAAACCAAAGCAATGGAGACCAAAGCTTTGATACCAATTGTGGGATCGAGGAGATAGGTCTAGAGGGGGGGTGAATAGACTCCTAACGAGCCAAAGGTGCAGTTTTTGATTTCTCTTTGAACTTAGGCAGATTTTGGCACAAGTTAAGATCACTCCAATACTTTCTACACATGCATATCTAGAGATTGAGCAGCGGAAATAGTAAAGCATGCAAGAGTACGGAAAGTAAAGGGGTAGAGTATGGAAGATCAAACGCAATGAAGACACGGTAGTTTTTGGCGTGGTTCCGATAGGTGGTGCTATCGTATGTCCACGTTGATGGAGACGTCAACCCACGAAGGGTAACGGCTGCGCGAGTCCACGGAGGGCTCCACCTACGAAGGGTCCACGAAGAAGCAACCTTGTCTATTCCACCATGGCTTACGTCCATGAAGGACTAGCCTCACTCGGGGTAGATCTTCACGAAGTAGGCGATCTCCTTGCCCTTACAAACTCTTGGTTCAACTCCACATCTGGTTGGAGGCTCCCAAGTGACTCCTAACCAATCTAGGAGACACCACTCTCCAAAAGGTAATAGACGGTGTGTTGTTGATGAACTCCTTGCTCTTGTGCTTCAAGTGATAGTCTTCCCAGCACTCAAACAACTCCTCACAGATTTGGCTATGGTGGAAGAAGGATTTGAGTGGAAAGCAACTTGGGAAAGGCTAGAGATCAAGGTTCAAATGGTAGGAATGGAATATCTTGATCTCAACACATGAGTAGGTGGTTCTCTCTCAGAAAATGTATGGTGGAAGTGTAGGCACGCTCTGATGGCTCTCCTTTCTGAGAAGGATGTGGTGGAGGGGTATATATAGCCTCCACACAAAATCCAACCGTTACACACTTTTGACCCAACTCGGTGGCACCAAAACAATCATCTCGGTAGCACCGAACTGTGTAAAAGATATGAACGTTAGGAATCTCGGTGGGACCGATACGGACAACTCGGATGGACCGAAGTGCAATGGCTTAGGGCAAACCTCATCTCGGTGGCACCGATTGCATCAACTCGGTTGGACCGAAGTGAAGCAATAAGGCAACAGAGACTTGGCAAGCCATCTCGGTGAGACCGATTTGCAAACTCCGTGAGACCGAAGTAAATGCAAACGATTACAGAGAGTTGGCAAGGCCATCTCGGTGGGACCGAGATCCATTTCGGTGGATCCAATTTGTTAGGGTTTGGCAGTGGCTAAGTCTTGGATGAACTCGGTGAGGCCGGATAGGAAAAATCGGTGGGGCCGAGTTGGACTTTATGTTTGGGACATATTTGGGTAGAGAGAGTGGTTGAGGGTTTACGACTACTGTCACTAAGCACTTGAGCAAAAAGACCATTAAGCAACACCTCATCCCCTTTTAATAGTATTGGCTTTCCTATGGACTCAATGTGATCTTGGATCACTAAACCAAAAATGTAGAGTCTTGATCTTTGCCAATCCTTGTCCTTAGCATTTTGAATGGGTTCCACGTCCTCTTGTCCATGCCACGCCATTGTTGAACTTGTCTGAAATTCACTAGATAAAAGCATTAGTCCAACACATGTATGTTGGCATAAATTACCAAAACCACCAAGGGAGCAAATGTGCTTTCAACATAGTAATGGTACATGTTTCACATGCACACCATAGTCTTTAAGTGTTTGTGTCATCCATAGTAATTGAGCACAACATGATCCCGCGGCAATGTATTCCGCTTCGCAGTAGATAGAGATACGGAATTTTGTTTCTTGGATGACCAAGACACAAGAGATCTACCAAGAAATTGACATGTACCCGAAGTGGATTTTCTGTCAACCTTGTCTCCGGCATAGTCCGAATCGGAGTAGCCAACAAGATTGAAAGACGATCCTTTGGGATACCATATGCCAAAGTTTGGTGTATGTAACAAGTATCTCACAATTCTTTTCACCGCTTTAAGATGACACTCTTTTGGTGTCGCTTGGTATCGTGCACACATGCACACACTTAGCATAATGTCGGGACGGGAGGCACATAGATATAGCAATGAACCAATCATAGATCGATAAACCTTTTGATCAACCAGTTTGCCATCGTTGGTCAAATCAAGATGTCCACTCGTGGGCATGGGAGTTTTCATACCTTCACTCTCTTGCATGTTGAACTTATTGAATAAGTCCTTGGTATACTTTGTTTGAGAAGCAAAGGTACCTTCCCAAGTTTGCTTGATTTGCAAACCAAGAAAGAATTTGAGTTCACACATCATAGACATCTCGAACTTTTCCGACATCAACCTTCCAAACTTTTCACTAAAAGAGGGGTTAGTAGATCCAAAGATAATATCATCAACATAAATTTGGCATACAAATAATTCTCCATTAACCCTCTTAGTGAACAAAGTTGAATCAATCTTCCCAATCTCAAAACCCTTTTCAAGAAGAAACTTTGTCAAGCATTTGTACCAAGCTCTAGGGGCTTGTTTAAGACCATAAAGAGCTTTACGAAGTTTGTACACATGATTAGGTTTCTTGGGATTCTCAAAGCCGGGAGGTTGTTTAACATACACTTCCTCCTCAATTTCACCATTTAAGAAAGCACTTTTAATATCCATTTGGTAAAGAGTGATATCATGGTGATTGGCATAAGCAAGTAAAATATGAATGGACTCAAGTCTTTCAACGGGGGCGTGGGTCTCACCATAGTCCATACCTTCGACTTGTGTGTACCCTTGTGCTACGAGACAAGCCTTGTTACGTACAACATGTCCATCTTCATCTTGCTTATTCCGAAACACCCATTTGGTTCCAATGATGTTTTGCTCTTCCTTAGGCTTCTCAACCAATGTCCAAACTTGGTTCCTCTCAAAGTTTGTAGCTCTTCGTGCATTGCATTCACCCAATCGGGGTCCTTGAGAGCATCTTCTACCTTCAAGGGTTCAATACTAGAGATAAATGAGTAATGCTCACAAAAGTTAGCTAAACGAGTTTTAGAGCGAGTGATTCTCCCGGTTTGGATATCTCCAAGTATTTGTTCGACGGGATGATTCTTGTTGACTCTTGCTCTGACTCGAGATAGCTTTTGCTTGGGTTGTGGTGAGGCTTCCTCATCATCATCATCTTCTTCTTCTTCGTTGATGTTGTCGTTGTTGGCTTATGGAGGTGGAGAAGGAGGTTGAGGTGGATCATCTTGTTGCACTTCCTCATTCCCATCGTCTTGACGTGTCCCACTTGTGGATGCCTCCGTATCAACTTGTCGTTCAACTTGATGCGAAGTTGGGGCTTCCACTTGAATAGATGAGGTACTCTCCTTCACTTCCACGGGGCGAATCTTGCCAATGGGAAAGTCTTGGATTGCTTCCGATGGTTCTTTATCTCCTACATCAAGTGGCAATTGCTCGACTTGCGAGCCGTTAGTCTCATCAAACTTCACATCTACCGTCTCTTCAACTTTTCGAGTGAAGTTGTTGTAGACACGGTAAGTGTGAGAGTTCGATCCGTAACCAAGTAGGAAACCTTCATGAGATTTAGGAGCAAATTTTGAACGACGATGCTTATCAAGAATCTAACATTTTGAGCCAAATACTCGAAAGTATCCAACTTGTGGTTTGTTACCGGTGAGCAGTTCATATGCCGTTTTACCAAGAAGCTTGTGAAGGTAAAGTCGATTTGTTAAATGACAAGCTGTTTCAACCGCTTCTGCCAAAAATGTCTTGGCGTCTTTGAAAGGATCGATATGGTTCACTAGAGGGGGGGTGAATAGGCAACTACCAATTTTTAGCTTAACTTAACAAAGTAGGGATAGCAACAAAATAGGTTGTCTAGATGTGCAACTAGGTGAGCAACCTATATGATGCTAACAACAATGACAACACAAGCAAGCAAATGATACAACACAATAATAGCTTGCACAAAGTAAAGGTAAGAAATAACTACAAGTGGAGCCGGTGAAGACGAGGATGTGTTACCGAAGTTCCTTCCCTTTAGGGGGAAGTACGTCTCCGTTGGAGCGGTGTGGAGGCACAATGCTCCCCAAGAAGCCACTAAGGCCACCGTATTCTCCTCACGCCCTCGCACAATGCAAGGTGCCGTGATTCCACTAGTGGTGCCCTTGAAGGCGGCAACCGGACCTTTACAAACAAGGTTGAGGCTCTCTCCACAACTGAATTGGAGGCTCCCAACACCACCACGAAGCTTCACCACAATGGAATGTGGCTCCGAGGTGACCTCTTCCGTCTAGGGTGCCCAAACACCCAAGAGTAACAAAATCCACACAAGAAAGTATGGGGGGATCAAGTTTCCTTTGGTGGAAGTGTAGATCTAGGTCTCCTCCTTCAATCCCTAGCAAATCAACAAGTTTGAGTGGCTAGAGAGAGAGATCAGGCAAGAAAGCTTGGAGGGCAACAATGGAGGAGAGAGAGAGGCAAGAGGTGAAAAGGTAGGTGAAGGAGCCACCTACTTATATAGTCCCCCTAAATCCAACCGTTATAGCAGTTATTACACTACAGCGGTACAACCGCTTCGAGTGCCTGTACAACCGGTATTCACGGGTTCCCACTGCAGAAATGCCCAGGCGGTACAACCGGTGGAGCAGGCGGTAGTACCGGTCGGCCGGAGCCAACCAGGAACTACCGCTCCACCACCGCCCAAAAACCGCCTTAAAACAGAAGGGAGTCACCCCATAGCGGTAGTTGGGGCAGTGGTTGTGCCGGTACAACCGCCAGACCAGAGTTCCGGTGGTGGCTAAGTCTGGAGCGGTACAACCGCTCCAGGCACCGGTAGTATCGGTTCGCCGAGGCCGTCCGGGAACTACCGGGCCACCACCGCCCAACAACCGCTCCATTACAGAAGGGAGTCCGGAAGTGGAGCGGTGCTGGGCCGGAACAACCGGTCGAGCGGTACAACCGCTTCTACAAGCGGTACAACCGCTGGGCACTAAAACCACTGCAACAGAAAGACTTTGAGGACCTCTCTCCTCGAACGGAAGGATATATAGTGGGTGCAATAGAATGTGTACGTGCATTGATTCACCCAGTACCTTCCGATGCGGATTCCTTCTTAATAGTACGGATTTCCTACGACCACAGAAATAAACGCGTCGGAAACTCCGTCTTCGATCTTTTCCGTCCTGAGGGAAAACCTGACCATCTTGCGCCAAACAAGGTGTACCTGAGTAAACTAGGGCGCACGATTAGACCAAGGGTGCATTGTCATCAACACCAAAACTCTAAGGCGGGAAATGCCCTAACAATCTCCCCCTTTTTGGTGGATGATGACAACTACACGATTTGCACCGGAGATCTAGAAAATATAGACGGGGCTCCCCCTACATGTGAGCACTATTTTGATTTTGCTTTTGGAATGCAAAATGCTCACATTAGGATCAATGCTCCCCCTAGATTTTATAGACCAACCAATGACAGCAAATGAACTGAATAGACAACAAGCATGCATTTGCAGGAATAAGAAGTAGAGCAAAAGATAAGGGCAACAATAATAAGTGCGCTCTACTATCATACGAGACAAGATATAAAAGCATAAAATAGATAGATCAGGATCGCATGTCTCACACCATGCACAAAGTCTCACACCACGACAAGTTCACAAACCAACTCGAAGCAAATAGGTTCAACTGACACCCAAAGCAAATGCAAATAAAACCCATGCAAATCCCGAGACCTAATAGAACTCTCTCCCCCTTTGGCATCAAGACACCAAAAAGGAAAAGAGCGATGCTAATGCCCCAGAGCTCAGTAGTCCTCCTCTAACTCCTCGGTCTCCTCTGGATCATCACCATCAGATGCCTCTGATCATCTCCATCAGATGCCTCTGGATCGTCTTCCTCCATGATATCATCCTCGGCAGCGGCAGAGGTAGAGGTAGCGGGATGGCCTCTGGTAGCAGGACGGCCGGAGGCCTCATCGTCAGACCACGTGCTGTGCTCGAAGATCCACTTGTCCTCTGGAGTGATGCTCTTCTCAGATCCACTGTCCACTTGCATGTTGAGGTGCCTCATCATCTCAATCTGTCTGCGTCTGGCCTTCTTCTCATTCACATGAGCATCATAGAGCTTCTTCTGGATGTGAGTCTGCAAGCAAAAGGTCTTCTTCATCTTGGTTGTGAGCTTAGCAACCCAGGAGGGCTTGGCCCCAGCCTCCAACTCAAATTCCTCATCACTAGAGGTGGCATAAACATCCTCGGGATCATCAGCAGGAAAGCGAGGCTCAGCATGTTTCTTCTTTCTCAACTGCTTGACCTCATGCAAAGTGAGGTTATCTGGAGATGTAAGAGGCTCTCCTGGCCTGCGGACTTCCCACACAGAGTTCAGGAAACACATGAAAAACGGAGCATATATGGGTACCTTACGGTGAGTGACCATGCTATACATTTCCTCCCATAGCCACTTGGAAACATCAAAGGTTGCACCAGACCCCACCTGGGTCTTCATAGCCACCAACAGATCCACCAGATAGCCATATATCTCATCCTGATTCCCAACCTTGGGCAGAAGCACATTGCGGAACACACGATGCATAACGTCATAAACCTTCTGAAGATCCTTGGACTCACCAATGACTCCACGTCCTCGGATGTACAGAGGTGCAAGCTTCTCCTTGCTCATGGACGTGGCACGGTCGTGAGGACGGATGCCACCATTCCCGGTCAGACCGGTATCATCATAGCCTAGAGCATTGCAGAAGGCTCTCCAAGGCACCTGAAAGAGCTCATCACGGCACATGAAGGTCAAAGTACGAGCATCATCGGTGCCGAAGTGAACGGTGGCATAGAACTGATGGATAAGATGCACATCAAAGTCACAGTTAATAGACATGAGCTTGACCAAGTCAAACTCCTCACACAGAGCTAAGGCCTCTCCAAAGTACTCCAGGTTGTTCCTCCAGTAATCAAGGTCAACTGTCCACTGCTTGGTGAACCTGTTCTTGTTATGCTCAAAAATCTCATGCACAATCCTCACTTGCATCTCGTTCCTGAACTGATGAGTGGACCAATGAGGATGAACTGGAACCTCATAGGGATTCTGCAAACGAAACTTCTGTTGGAAATATGCCCTAGAGGCAATAATAAATTAGTTATTATTATATTTCCTTGTTCATGATAATCGTTTATTATCCATGCTATAATTGTATTGATTGGAAACTCAAATACATGTGTGGGTACATAGACAACACTGTGTCCCTAGTATGCCTCTAGTTAACTAGCTCGTTGATCAAAGATGGTTAAGGTTTCCTAGCCATAGACATGAGATGTCATTTGATAACGGGATCACATCATTAGGAGAATGATGTGATGGACAAGACCCAAACTACGAACATAGCATATGATCGTGTTAGTTTATTGCTATTGTTTTCTGCATGTCAAGTATCTGTTCCTATGACCATGAGATCATGCAACTCCCTGACATCGGAGGAGTACCTTGTGTGTATCAAACGTCGCAACGTAACTGGGTGACTATAAAGATGCTCTACAGGTATCTCCGAGGGTGTCTATTGGGTTGGCATGAATCAAGACTGGGATTTGTTACTCCGTGTGACGGAGAGGTATCTCAGGGCCCACTCGGTAATGCAACATCACACCAAACCTTGCAAGCAATGTGACTAAAGTGTTAGCCACGGGATCTTGTATTACGGAACGAGTAAAGAGACTTGCCGGTAACGAGATTGAACTAGGTATAGAGATACCGACGATCGAATCTCGGGCAAGTAACATACCGAAGAACAAAGGGAACAGCATACGGGATTAACTGAATCCTTGACATAGAGGTTCGACCAATAAAGATCTTCGTAGAATATGTAGGAGCCAATATGGGCATCCAGGTCCCGCTATTGGTTATTGATCGTAGAGGTGTCTCGGTCATGTCTACATAGTTCTCGAACCCGCAGGGTCTACACACTTAACGTTTGGTGACGATTAGTATAGTTGAGTTATTTTGTTGGTGACCGAAGGTTGTTCGGAGTCCCGGATAAGATCCCGGACATGACGAGGATCTCCGGAAGAGTCCGGAGGTAAAGATTGATATATGGGATAATAGTGTTTGGTCTCCGGAAGGGTTCCGGAATTCACCGGAAGGGGTTCCGGATGTTTCCCGAAATGTTCGGGTACGAGAACACTTTATTTGGGCCAAGGGGTAAAGCCCACGAGGCTTAGGCAAGGTGCAAAAGGAAGTTTTGCTGGCGTCTGGGGTGGTACTACCGCTTATCGTAAGCGGTACTACCGCTACAGGCGGTACTACCGCTTATCGTAAGCGGTACTACCGCTACAGGCGGTACTACCGCTTATCGTAAGCGGTACTACCGCTTGTACGCGATACTGCTGGAATCCGAGTTGGACTCTTTCCGTGCGGGCCAAACCGACCTTGTGCGGGCAAAACCGACCTTGTGGAGGTTTTCTCTCCAAGTTTAGACCCCAGGGCTCAACATATAAATAGAGGGGCAGGGCTAGCACACGGGACACATCAAGATTTCCCAAGCCGTGTGTCGGCAACCCTAACCCTCTAGTTCTCTCGTCATAATCTCCATAGTGCTTGGCGAAGCCCTGTAGAGATTGTTCCTCACCACCATCACCACGCCGTCGGGCTGCCGGAACTCATCTACTACTTCACCATCGCTCGCTGGATCGAGGAGGTGAAGGCGTCATCAAGCCGTACGTGTATTGAACGCGGAGGTGCCGTCCGTTCGGCACTAGTTCATGATCGGATCGAGGGACGACTTGCGATTTGGATCGCGGAGACGTTCGACTACATCAACCGCGTTTCTTAACGCTTCCGCTTAGCGATCTACAAGGGTATGTAGATTCACTCTCCCTCTCGTAGATGCTCATCACCATGGATAGATCTTGTGTGTGCGTAGGAAATTTTTTGTTTCCCATGCAATGTTCCCCAACAGTGGTATCAAAGCCAGGTCTATGCGTAGATGAGATCTCGAGTAGAACACAAACGAGTTGTGGGCGTGGGTGTATACATATTGCTTGCCGTTACTAGTTGATACTTGATTCGGCGGTATTGTGAGATGAAGCGGCCCGGACCGACATTACGCGTACGCTTACGCGAGACAGGTTTCACCGCTACGTGCACTCGTTGCATAAAGGTGACTGGCGGGTGTCTGTCTCTCTCACTTTAGTTGAATCGATTTCAATGAAGAGGGTTCTTTTAGAAGATCAAAAAGCAATCACTACACCACGTTGTGGTTTCGCGTAGGTAAGAACGGTTCTTGCAAACCCGTAGCAGCCACGTAAAATTTGCAACAACAATTAGAGGACGTCTAACTTGTTTTTGCAGGGTATGTTGTGATGTGATATGGCCAATTGCATGATGAGATATATGTGATGTATGAGATGATCATGTGTTGTATAGAATATCACGACTTGCATGTCGATGATTACGGCAACTGGCAGGAGCCATAGAGTTGTCTTTAATTATTTTCGCCGTTTTGCTTTACTTTATCGCTATGAGTTAGCAATAGTCGTGGAAGCAACAGTCGGCGCGAAAACCTCATGGCGACACGTTGATGGAGATCAAGATGATGGAGATCATGGTGTCATGCCGGTGACGATGGAGATCATGCCGGTGCTTTGGAGATGGAGATCAAAAGCACAAGTTCATGGCCATATCATGTCACTTATGATTTGCATGTGATGTTAATCCTTGTATGCATCTTATTTTGCTTAGGACGACGGTAGCATTATAAGGTGATCCCTCACTTAAATTTCAAGATAAAATTGTGTTCTCCCCGAGTGTGCACCGTTGCGAAAGTTCGTCGTTTCGAGACACCACGTGATGATCGGGTGTGATAGACTCTACGTTCACATACAACGGGTGCAAGCCAGTGTTGCACATGCGGAACACTCGGGTTAAACTTGACGAGCCTAGCATGTACAGACATGGCCTCGGAACACAAGAGACCGAAAGGTCGAACATGAGTCATATAGTAGATATGATCAACATGAAGATGTTCACCATTGAAACCACCTCAACTCACATGATGATCGGACTTGAGTTGGTGGATTTGGATCATGTTACACTCGAATGACCGGAGGGATGTCAATTTGAGTGGGAGTTTTTAAGTAATATGATTAACTAAACTCTTTATCTTGAACAATAGTCTAAGTTGTCTTTGCAATATTTATGTTGTAGATCATGGCCCGCGCAGTAGCACCCCTGAATTTTAATGCGTTCCTAGAGAAAGCTAAATTGAAAGATGATGGAAGTAACTTTGTGGACTGGGCCCGTAATCTAAGGATTATCCTTACGGCTTCCCAGAAGGCTTATGTCCTTGATGCACCGCTTGGTGATCCACCCGCTCCAGTTGAGTCTCTAGACGTTGTGAACGCCTGGCAGGCTCGTTCTGAAGATTACTCAATAGTTCAATGTGCAATATTGTATGGCTTAGAACCGGGACTTCAAAGACGTTTTGAACGTCATGGAGCATATGAGATGTTCCAGGAGTTGAAGTTTATCTTTCAGAAGAATGCCCGGATCGAGAGATATGAGATCTCCGATAAGTTCTATGCTTGCAAGATGGAGGAGAACGGGTCTATCAGTGATCACGTACTCAGAATGTCTGGGTACTCCACCCGTCTGGCTGAATTAGGGATGCCCCTTCCGCCAGAGGCTATCACTGACAGAGTTCTTCAATCATTGCCACCTAGCTACAAGAGCTTCGTGTTGAACTATAACATGCACGGGATGAACAAGTCAGTCGCCGAGCTGTTTGCGATGCTGAAAGCCGCTGAGTCTGAAATTCAGAAGGAGCATCAAGTGTTGATGGTCAATAAAACCACTAGTTTCAAGAAAAATGGCAAGGGTCAGAAGGGTAACTCCAAGAAGAGTGGCAAAGCAGTTGCTCCTCTCGTGAAGAAACCCAAGGCTGGACCCAAACCAGAAACTATGTGCTTTCATTGCAAGGGAACTGGACACTGGAAGCGGAACTGCCCCAAGTATTTGGCTGACAAGAAGGCGGCCAACAACAAACAAGGTATATATGATATACATGTTATTGATGTGTACCTTACCAACTCTCGTTGTAGTGCCTGGGTATTTGATACCGGTGCGGTTGCTCATATTTGCAACTCAAAACAGGAACTGCGGAATAGACGGAGGCTGGCAAAGGACGAAGTGACGATGCGCGTAGGAAATGGTTCAAAGGTTGATGTGATCGCCGTCGGCACGCTCGCTCTTCGATTACCATCGGGATTAGTGATGAAACCTGAATAATTGTTATTTAGTGCCTGCGTTAAGCATGAACATTATATCTGGATCTTGTTTATTGCGAGACGGTTACTCATTTAAATCAGAGAATAATGGTTGTTCTATTTATATGAGTAATATCTTTTATGGTCATGCACCCGATGTGAGGGGTTTATTCTTATTGAATCTCGATAGTAATGATACACATGTTCATAACATTGATGCCAAAAGATGTAGAATTGATAATGATAATACCACTTTCTTGTGGCACTGCCGTTTAGGTCATATTGGCGTAAAACACATGAGGAAGCTCCATGCTGATGGACTTTTGGAGTCACTTGATTTTGAATCACTTGACACATGTGAGCCATGCCTCATGGGCAAGATGACTAAAACGCCGTTCTCAGGAACAATGGAATGGGCAAGTGACCTATTGGAAATCATACATACTGATGTGTGCGGTCCGATGAGCATTGAGGCGCGCGGTGGTTATCATTACTTTCTCACCTTCACTGATGACTTAAGTAGATATTGGTATATTTACTTAATGAAACACAAGTCTGAAACATTTGAAAAGTTCAAACAATTTCAGAGTGAAGTTGAGAATCATCGTAACAAGAAGATTAAATTCCTACGATCTGATCGAGGAGGAGAATATCTGAGTTATGAGTTTGGCAGTCACTTAAGACAATGTGGAATTGTTTCACAACTAACACCGCCTGGAACACCACAGCGAAATGGTGTGTCCGAATGTCGTAATCGAACCTTATTGGATATGGTGCGATCTATGATGTCTCTTGCCGATTTGCCACTATCGTTTTGGGGTTATGCATTAGAGACAGCTGCATTCACTTTAAATAGGGCACCATCGAAATCCGTTGAGACGACGCCATATGAACTTTGGTTTGGCAAGAAGCCAAAGCTGTCGTTTCTTAAAGTTTGGGGATGTGAGGCTTATGTCAAAAAGCTTCAGCCTGAAAAGCTGGAACCCAAAGCGGAGAAATGCGTCTTCATAGGATACCCAAAAGAGACAGTTGGGTATACCTTCTACCTCAGATCCGAAGGCAAAGTGTTTGTCACTAAAAACGGAACATTTCTTGAGAAAGAGTTTCTCTCGAAAGAATTGAGTGGGAGGAAGATAGAACTTGATGAGGTTGTTGAACCTTTACTTCAACCTGAAAGTAACGCAGCGCAGAAAGATGTTTCTGTAGAGCCTACAACAGCTGAAGAGGAAGTTAATGATGATGATCATGAAGCTTTGGATCAAGTTGCTATCGAACCTCGTAGGTCGACAAGGACGCGTACTGCTCCTGAGTGGTACGGCAACCCTGTCTTAGAGGTCATGTTGTTAGACAACGATGAACCTACGAGCTATGGAGAAGCGATGATGGGCCCGGATTCCGAGAAGTGGTTAGAGGCCATGAAATCCGAGATGGGATCCATGTATGAAAGCAAAGTGTGGACTTTGGAAGTATTACCTGAAGGGCGTAAGGCCATTCAGAACAAATGGATCTTTAAGAGGAAGACGGACGCGGACGGTAATGTCACCGTCTATAAAGCTCGACTTGTGGCAAAGGGTTTTTCACAAGTTCAAGGAGTTGACTACGATGAGACCTTCTCACCCGTAGCGATGCTTAAGTCTGTCAGAATCATGTTAGCATTAGCTGCCTTTTTCAATTATGAAATTTGGCAGATGGATGTCAAAACAGCGTTCCTTAACGGTTTCCTTAAGGAAGAGTTGTATATGATGCAACCAGAAGGTTTTGTCGATCCAGAGAATGCTGACAAAGTTTGCAAACTCCAGCGATCCATTTATGGACTGGTGCAAGCATCTCGGAGTTGGAATCTTCGCTTTGATGAGGTGATCAAAGCGTTCGAGTTTATACAAGTTTACGGAGAAGCTTGTATTTACAAGAAAGTGAGTGGGAGCTCTATAGCGTTTCTAATATTATATGTGGATGACATATTACTGATTGGAAACAATATAGAAATGTTGGAAAGCGTGAAGGAATATTTGAACAAGAGTTTTTCAATGAAGGACCTAGGAGAAGCTGCTTTCATATTAGGCATCAAGATCTATAGAGATAGATCGAGACGCTTAATAGGACTTTCACAAAGCACATACCTTGACAAAGTTTTGAAGAAGTTCAAAATGGATCAGTCCAAGAAGGGGTTCTTGCCTGTATTGCAAGGTGTGAAGTTGAGTAAGACTCAATGCCCAGTGACTGCAGAAGATAGAGAAAAGATGAGTGTCATCCCCTATGCTTCAGCCATAGGCTCTATCATGTATGCAATGCTGTGCACAAGACCCGATGTCAGCCTTGCCATAAGTATGGTCGGAAGGTTTCAAAGTGATCCAGGAATGGAACACTGGACGGCGGTCAAGAATATCCTGAAGTACCTGAAAAGGACTAAGGACATGTTTCTCGTTTATGGAGGTGATCAAGAGCTCGTCGTAAAGGGTTACGTCGATGCAAGCTTTGACACTGATCCGGTTGACTCTAAATCACAAACCGGATACGTATTTATTCTTAATGGGGGTGCGGTTAGCTGGTGCAGTTCCAAGCAAAGCGTGGTAGCTGATTCTACATGCGAAGCGGAGTACATCGCTGCCTCGGAGGCGGCGAAGGAAGGTGTCTGGATGAAGGAGTTCATGACAGATCTTGGAGTAGTGCCTAGTGCGCTTAACCCAATGACTCTGTTTTGTGATAATACTGGTGCCATTGCTCTAGCCAAGGAACCAAGATTTCACAAGAGGACCAGACAAATAAAGCGACGTTTCAATTCCATCCGCGATTACATCAAGGAGGACGACATAAATATTTGCAAAGTACACACGGATCTGAATGTTGCAGATCCGATGACTAAACCTCTTCCAAGGGCTAAACATGAACAACACCAGAACTGCATGGGTGTTCGATTCATTACAATGTAAATCACATAGTGATGTGAACTAGATTATTGACTCTAGTGCAAGTGGGAGACTGTTGGAAATATGCCCTAGAGGAAATAATAAATTAGTTATTATTATATTTCCTTGTTCATGATAATCGTTTATTGTCCATGCTATAATTGTATTGATTGGAAACTCAAATACATGTGTGGGTACATAGACAACACTGTGTCCCTAGTATGCCTCTAGTTAACTAGCTCGTTGATCAAAGATGGTTAAGGTTTCCTAGCCATAGACATGAGATGTCATTTGATAACGGGATCACATCATTAGGAGAATGATGTGATGGACAAGACCCAAACTACGAACATAGCATATGATCGTGTTAGTTTATTGCTATTGTTTTCTGCATGTCAAGTATCTATTCCTATGACCATGAGATCATGCAACTCCCTGACATCGGAGGAGTACCTTGTGTGTATCAAACGTCGCAACGTACCTGGGTGACTATAAAGATGCTCTACAGGTATCTCCGAGGGTGTCTATTGGGTTGGCATGAATCAAGACTGGGATTTGTTACTCCGTGTGACGAAGAGGTATCTCAGGGCCCACTCGGTAATGCAACATCACAACAAGCCTTGCAAGCAATGTGACTAAAGTGTTAGCCACGGGATCTTGTATTACGGAACGAGTAAAGAGACTTGCCGGTAACGAGATTGAACTAGGTATAGAGATACCGACGATCGAATCTCGGGCAAGTAACATACCGAAGAACAAAGGGAACAGCATACGGGATTAACTGAATCCTTGACATAGAGGTTCGACCGATAAAGATCTTCGTAGACTATGTAGGAGCCAATATGGGCATCCAGGTCCCGCTATTGGTTATTGATCGTAGAGGTGTCTCGTTCATGTCTACATAGTTCTCGAACCCGCAGGGTCTACACACTTAACGTTTGGTGACGATTAGTATAGTTGAGTTATTTTGTTGGTGACCGAAGGTTGTTCGGAGTCCCGGATTGTTGGGGAACGTTGCATGGGAAACAAAAATTTTCCTACGCACACACAAGATCTATCCATGGTGATGAGCATCTACGAGAGGGAGAGTGAATCTACATACCCTTGTAGATCGCTAAGCGGAAGCGTTAATAAACGCGGTTGATGTAGTCGAACGTCTTCGCGATCCAAATCGCCGAGCGTCCCGCGATCCAATCACGATCCTTCCGATCTAGTGCCGAACGGACGGCACCTCCGCGTTCAACACACGTACGGCTTGATGACGCCTTCACCTCCTCGATCCAGCGAGCGATGGTGAAGTAGTGGTTGAGTTCCAGCAGCACGACGGCGTGGTGATGGTGGTGAGGAACAATCTCTGCAGGGCTTCGCCAAGCGCTACGGAGATTATGACGGAGGAACTAGAGGGCTAGGGTTGCCGGCACACGGCTTGGGAAATCCTGATGTGTCCCGTGTGCTAGCCCTGCCCCTCTATTTATATGTTGAGCCTTGGGGTCTAAACTTGGAGTAAAAGCCTCCTCCAGGTCGGTTTTACCCGCACAAGGTCGGTTTGGCCCGCAGGGAAAGAGTCCAACTCGGATCCCTGCCGAATCGTGCACAGCCGCGCACAAGCGGTAGTACCGCTTCACACAAGCGGTAGTACCGCTTGGGCGGTAGTACCGCTTCACACAAGCGGTAGTACCGCTCGGGCGGTAGTACCGCTTCACCAAGCGGTAGTACCGCTTACGCGGCAGCAAAACTACTTTTGCACTTTCCAATACCTTGTGGGCTTTATCCCTTTGGCTCATATAAAGTGTTGCTGCACCCGAACACTTCGGTAAACATCCGGAACCCCTTCCGGTGAACTTCGGAACTCTTCCGGAGATCAAAACACTATTATCACATATATCAATCTTTACCTCCGGACTATTCCGGAGATCCTCGTCATGTCCGGGATCTTATCCGGGACTCCGAACAACTTTCGGTCACCAACATAATAACTCAATTATACTAATCGTCACCAAACGTTAAGTGTGTAGACCCTGCGGGTTCGAGAACTATGTAGACATGACCGAGACACCTCTACGGCCAATAACCAATAGCGGGACCTGGATGCCCATATTGGCTCCTACATATTCTACGAAGATCTTTATCGGTCGAACCTCTATGTCAAGGATTCAGTTAATCCCGTATGCTGTTCCCTTTGTTCTTCGGTATGTTACTTGCCCGAGATTCGATCGTCGGTATCTCTATACCTAGTTCAATCTCGTTACCGGCAAGTCTCTTTACTCGTTCCGTAATACAAGATCTCGTGGCTAACACTTTAGTCACATTGCTTGCAAGGCTCATTGTGATGTTGTATTACCGAGTGGGCCCTGAGATACCTCTCCGTCATACGGAGTAACAAATCCCAGTCTTGATCCATGCCAACCCAACAGACACCCTCGGAGATATCTGTAGAGCACCTTTATAGTCACCCAGTTACGTTGCGACGTTTGATACACACAAGGTATTCCTCCGGTGTCAGTGAGTTGCATGATCTCATGGTCAAAGGAACAGATACTTGACATGCAGAAAACAATAGCAATAAACTGACACGATCAAATGCTACGTTTACAGTTTGGGTCTTGTCCATCACATCATTCTCCTAATGATGTGATCCCGTTATCAAATGACATCTCATGTCCATGGCTAGGAAACCTTAACCATCTTTGATCAACAAGCTAGTCAACTAGAGGCTTACTAGGGACACAGTGTTGTCTATGTACCCACACATGTATTTGAGTTTCCAATCAATACAATTATAGCATGGATAATAAACGATTATCATGAACAAGGAAATATAATAATAACCAATTTATTATTGCCTCTAGGGCATATTTCCAACAGTCTCCCACTTGCACTAGAGTCAATAATCTAGTTCACATCACTATGTGATTTACATTGTAATGAATCGAACACCCATGCAGTTCTGGTGTTGTTCATGTTTAGCCCTTGGAAGAGGTTTAGTCATCGGATCTGCAACATTTAGATCCGTGTGTACTTTGCAAATATTTATGTCGTCCTCCTTGATGTAATCGCGGATGGAATTGAAACGTCGCTTTATGTGTCTGGTCCTCTTGTGAAATCTTGGTTCCTTGGCTAGAGCAATGGCACCAGTATTATCACAAAACAGAGTCATTGGATTAAGTGCACTAGGCACTACTCCAAGATCTGTCATGAACTCCTTCATCCAGACACCTTCCTTCGCCGCCTCCGAGGCAGCGATGTACTCCGCTTCGCATGTAGAATCAGCTACCACGCTTTGCTTGGAACTGCACCAGCTAACCGCACCCCCATTAAGAATAAATACGTATCCGGTTTGCGACTTAGAGTCATCCGGATCAGTGTCAAAGCTTGCATCGACGTAACCCTTTACGACGAGCTCTTGATCACCTCCATAAACGAGAAACATGTCCTTAGTCCTTTTCAGGTACTTCAGGATATTCTTGACCGACGTCCAGTGTTCCATTCCTGGATCACTTTGAAACCTTCCGACCATACTTATGGCAAGGCTGACATCGGGTCTTGTGCACAGCATTGCATACATGATAGAGCCTATGGCCGAAGCATAGGGGATGACACTCATCTTTTCTCTATCTTCTGCAGTCACTGGGCATTGAGTCTTACTCAACTTCACACCTTGCAAAACAGGCAATAACCCCTTCTTGGACTGATCCATTTTGAACTTCTTCAAAATCTTATCAAGGTATGTGCTTTGTGAAAGTCCTATTAAGCGTCTTGATCTATCTCTATAGATCTTGATGCCTAATATGAAAGCAGCTTCTCCTAGGTCCTTCATTGAAAAACTCTTGTTCAAATATTCCTTTACGCTTTCCAGCATTTCTATATTGTTTCCAATCAGCAATATGTCATCCACATATAATATTAGAAACGCTATAGAGCTCCCACTCACTTTCTTGTAAATACAAGCTTCTCCGTAAACTTGTATAAACTCGAACGCTTTGATCACTTTATCAAAACGAAGATTCCAACTCCGAGATGCTTGCACCAGTCCATAAATGGATCGCTGGAGTTTGCAAACTTTGTCAGCATTCTCTGGATCGACAAAACCTTCTGGTTGCATCATATACAACTCTTCCTTAAGGAAACCGTTAAGGAACGCTGTTTTGACATCCATCTGCCAAATTTCATAATCAAAAAAGGCAGCTATTGCTAACATGATTCTGACGGACTTAAGCATCGCTACGGGTGAGAAGGTCTCATCGTAGTCAACTCCTTGAACTTGTGAAAAACCCTTTGCCACAAGTCGAGCTTTATAGACGGTGACATTACCGTCCGCGTCCGTCTTCCTCTTAAAGATCCATTTGTTCTGAATGGCCTTACGCCCTTCAGGTAATACTTCCAAAGTCCATACTTTGTTTTCATACATGGATCCCATCTCGGATTTCATGGCCTCTAACCACTTCTCGGAATCCGGGCCCATCATCGCTTCTCCATAGCTCGTAGGTTCATCGTTGTTTAACAACATGACCTCTAAGACAGGGTTGCCGTACCACTCAGGAGCAGTACGCGTCCTTGTCGACCTACGAGGTTCGATAGCAACTTGATCCAAAGCTTCATGATCATCATCATTAACTTCCTCTTCAGCTAATGTAGGCTCCACAGAAACAATTTTCTGCGCTGCGCTACTCTCAGGTTGAAGTAAAGGTTCAACAACCTCATCAAGTTCTATCTTCCTCCCACTCAATTCTTTCGAGAGAAACTCTTTCTCAAGAAATGTTCCGTTTTTAGCGACAAACACTTTGCCCTCGGATCTGAGGTAGAAGGTATACCCAATTGTCTCTTTTGGGTATCCTATGAAGACGCATTTCTCCGCTTTGGGTTCCAGCTTTTCAGGCTGAAGCTTTTTGACATAAGCATCACATCCCCAAACTTTAAGAAACGACAGCTTTGGCTTCTTGTCAAACCAAAGTTCATATGGCGTTGTCTCAACGGATTTCGATGGTGCCCTATTTAAAGTGAATGCAGCTGTCTCTAATGCATAACCCCAAAACGATAGTGGCAAATCGGCAAGAGACATCATAGATCGCACCATATCCAATAAGGTTCGATTACGACGTTCGGACACACCATTACGCTGTGGTGTTCCAGGCGGTGTCAATTGTGAAACAATTCCACACTGTTTTAAGTGACTGCCAAACTCATAACTCAGATATTCTCCTCCTCGATCAGATCGTAGGAATTTAATCTTCTTGTTACGATGATTCTCAACTTCACTCTGAAATTGTTTGAACTTTTCAAATGTTTCAGACTTGTGTTTCATTAAGTAAATATACCCATATCTACTTAAGTCATCAGTGAAGGTGAGAAAGTAACGATAACCACCGCGCGCCTCAATGCTCATCGGACCGCACACATCAGTATGTATGATTTCCAATAAGTCACTTGCCCGTTCCATTATTCCAGAGAACGGCGTTTTAGTCATCTTGCCCATGAGGCATGGCTCACATGTGTCAAGTGATTCAAAATCAAGTGACTCCAAAAGTCCATCAGCATGGAGCTTCCTCATGCGTTTTACGCCAATATGACCTAAACGGCAGTGCCACAAGAAAGTGGTATTATCATTATCAATTCTACATCTTTTGGCATCAATGTTATGAACATGTGTATCATTACTATCGAGATTCAATAAGAATAAACCCCTCACATCGGGTGCATGACCATAAAAGATATTACTCATATAAATAGAACAACCATTATTCTCTGATTTAAATGAGTAACCGTCTCGCAATAAACAAGATCCAGATATAATGTTCATGCTTAACGCAGGCACCAAATAACACTTATTTAGGTTCATCACTAATCCCGACGGTAATCGAAGAGCGAGCGTGCCGACGGCGATCACATCAACCTTGGAACCATTTCCCACGCGCATCGTCACTTCGTCCTTTGCCAGCCTCCGTCTATTCCGCAGTTCCTGTTTTGAGTTGCAAATATGAGCAACCGCACCGGTATCAAATACCCAGGCACTACAACGAGAGTTGGTAAGGTACACATCAATAACATGTATATCATATATACCTTGTTTGTTGTTGGCCGCCTTCTTGTCAGCCAAATACTTGGGGCAATTCCGCTTCCAGTGTCCAGTTCCCTTGCAATGAAAACACACAGTTTCTGGTTTGGGTCCAGCCTTGGGTTTCTTCACGAGAGGAGCAACTGCTTTGCCACTCTTCTTGGAGTTACCCTTCTTACCCTTGCCATTTTTCTTGAAACTAGTGGTTTTATTGACCATCAACACTTGATGCTCCTTCTGAATTTCAGACTCAGCGGCTTTCAGCATCGCAAACAGCTCGGCGACTGACTTGTTCATCCCGTGCATGTTATAGTTCAACACGAAGCTCTTGTAGCTAGGTGGCAATGATTGAAGAACTCTGTCAGTGATAGCCTCTGGCGGAAGGGGCATCCCTAACTCAGCCAGACGGGTGGAGTACCCAGACATTCTGAGCACGTGATCACTGATAGACCCGTTCTCCTCCATCTTGCAAGCATAGAACTTATCGGAGATCTCATATCTCTCGATCCGGGCATTCTTCTGAAAGATAAACTTCAACTCCTGGAACATCTCATATGCTCCATGACGTTCAAAACGTCTTTGAAGTCCCGGTTCTAAGCCATACAACATTGCACATTGAACTATTGAGTAATCATCAGAACGAGCCTGCCAGGCGTTCACAACGTCTAGAGACTCAACTGGAGCGGGTGGATCACCAAGCGGTGCATCAAGGACATAAGCCTTCTGGGAAGCCGTAAGGATAATCCTTAGATTACGGGCCCAGTCCACAAAGTTACTTCCATCATCTTTCAACTTAGCTTTCTCTAGGAACGTATTAAAATTCAGGGGTGCTACTGCGCGAGCCATGATCTACAACATAAATATAGCAAAGACAACTTAGACTATTGTTCTAGATAATGAGTTTAGTTAATCATATTACTTTAAAAACTCCCACTCAAATTGACATCCCTCCGATCATTCGAGTGTAACATGATCCAAATCCACCAACTCAAGTCCGATCATCACGTGAGTTGAGGTGGTTTCAATGGTGAACATCTTCATGTTGATCATATCTACTATATGACTCATGTTCGACCTTTCGGTCTCTTGTGTTCCGAGGCCATGTCTGTACATGCTAGGCTCGTCAAGTTTAACCCGAGTGTTCCGCACGTGTAACATGGCTTACACCCGTTGTATGCGAACGTAGAGTCTATCACACCCGATCATCACGGCGTGTCTCGAAACGACGAACTTTCGCAACGGTGCACACTTGGGGAGAACACAATTTATCTTGAAATTTAAGTGAGGGATCACCTTATAATGCTACCGTCGTCCTAAGCAAAATAAGATGCATAAAAGGATTAACATCACATGCAAATCATAAGTGACATGATATGGCCATGAACTTGTGCTTTTGATCTCCATCTCCAAAGCACCGGCATGATCTCCATCGTCACTGGCATGACACCATGATCTCCATCATCTTGATCTCCATCAACGTGTCGCCATAAGGTTGTCGCGCTGACTGTTGCTTCCACGACTATAGCTAACGTTTAGCGATAAAGTAAAGCATTACATAGCGCTTAATGATTGACACGCAGGTCATACAATAATTAAAGACAACTCTATGGCTCCTGCCAGTTGCCGAACTCATCGACATGCAAGTCGTGATATTCTATACAAAACATGATCATCTCATACATCACATATATCTCATCATGTAATTGGCCATATCACATCACAACATACCCTGCAAAAACAAGTTAGACGTCCTCTAATTGTTGTTGCAAATTTTACGTGGCTGCTACGGGTTTGCAAGAACCGTTCTTACCTACGCAAAACCACAACGTGGTGTAGTGATTGCTTTTTGATCTTCTAAAAGAACCCTCTTCATTGAACCGATTCAACTAAAGTGAGAGAGACAGACACCCGCCAGTCACCTTTATGCAACAAGTGCACGCAGCGGTAAAACCAGTCTCGCGTAAGCGTACGCGTAATGTCGGTCCGGGCCGCTTCATCTCACAATACCGCTGAATCAAGTATCAACTAGTAACGGCAAGCAATATGTATACACCCACGCCCACAACTCGTTTGTGTTCTACTCGAGATCTCATCTACGCATAGACCTAGCTCATGATGCCACTGTTGGGGAACGTTGCATGGGAAACAAAAATTTTCCTACGCACACACAAGATCTATCCATGGTGATGAGCATCTACGAGAGGGAGAGTGAATCTACATACCCTTGTAGATCGCTAAGCGGAAGCGTTAATAAACGCGGTTGATGTAGTCGAACGTCTTCGCGATCCAAATCGCCGAGCGTCCCGCGATCCAATCACGATCCTTCCGATCTAGTGCCGAACGGACGGCACCTCCGCGTTCAACACACGTACGGCTTGATGACGCCTTCACCTCCTCGATCCAGCGAGCGATGGTGAAGTAGTGGTTGAGTTCCAGCAGCACGACGGCGTGGTGATGGTGGTGAGGAACAATCTCTGCAGGGCTTCGCCAAGCGCTACGGAGATTATGACGGAGGAACTAGAGGGCTAGGGTTGCCGGCACACGGCTTGGGAAATCCTGATGTGTCCCGTGTGCTAGCCCTGCCCCTCTATTTATATGTTGAGCCTTGGGGTCTAAACTTGGAGTAAAAGCCTCCTCCAGGTCGGTTTTACCCGCACAAGGTCGGTTTGGCCCGCAGGGAAAGAGTCCAACTCGGATCCCTGCCGAATCGTGCACAGCCGCGCACAAGCGGTAGTACCGCTTCACACAAGCGGTAGTACCGCTTGGGCGGTAGTACCGCTTCACACAAGCGGTAGTACCGCTCGGGCGGTAGTACCGCTTCACCAAGCGGTAGTACCGCTTACGCGGCAGCAAAACTACTTTTGCACTTTCCAATACCTTGTGGGCTTTATCCCTTTGGCTCATATAAAGTGTTGCTGCACCCGAACACTTCGGTAAACATCCGGAACCCCTTCCGGTGAACTTCGGAACTCTTCCGGAGATCAAAACACTATTATCACATATATCAATCTTTACCTCCGGACTATTCCGGAGATCCTCGTCATGTCCGGGATCTTATCCGGGACTCCGAACAACTTTCGGTCACCAACATAATAACTCAATTATACTAATCGTCACCAAACGTTAAGTGTGTAGACCCTGCGGGTTCGAGAACTATGTAGACATGACCGAGACACCTCTACGGCCAATAACCAATAGCGGGACCTGGATGCCCATATTGGCTCCTACATATTCTACGAAGATCTTTATCGGTCGAACCTCTATGTCAAGGATTCAGTTAATCCCGTATGCTGTTCCCTTTGTTCTTCGGTATGTTACTTGCCCGAGATTCGATCGTCGGTATCTCTATACCTAGTTCAATCTCGTTACCGGCAAGTCTCTTTACTCGTTCCGTAATACAAGATCTCGTGGCTAACACTTTAGTCACATTGCTTGCAAGGCTCATTGTGATGTTGTATTACCGAGTGGGCCCTGAGATACCTCTCCGTCATACGGAGTAACAAATCCCAGTCTTGATCCATGCCAACCCAACAGACACCCTCGGAGATATCTGTAGAGCACCTTTATAGTCACCCAGTTACGTTGCGACGTTTGATACACACAAGGTATTCCTCCGGTGTCAGTGAGTTGCATGATCTCATGGTCAAAGGAACAGATACTTGACATGCAGAAAACAATAGCAATAAACTGACACGATCAAATGCTACGTTTACAGTTTGGGTCTTGTCCATCACATCATTCTCCTAATGATGTGATCCCGTTATCAAATGACATCTCATGTCCATGGCTAGGAAACCTTAACCATCTTTGATCAACAAGCTAGTCAACTAGAGGCTTACTAGGGACACAGTGTTGTCTATGTACCCACACATGTATTTGAGTTTCCAATCAATACAATTATAGCATGGATAATAAACGATTATCATGAACAAGGAAATATAATAATAACCAATTTATTATTGCCTCTAGGGCATATTTCCAACACGGATAAGATCCCGGACATGACGAGGATCTCCGGAAGAGTCCGGAGGTAAAGATTGATATATGGGATAATAGTGTTTGGTCTCCGGAAGGGTTCCGGAATTCACCGGAAGGGGTTCCGGATGTTTCCCAAAATGTTCGGGTACGAGAACACTTTATTTGGGCCAAGGGGTAAAGCCCACGAGGCTTAGGCAAGGTGCAAAAGGAAGTTTTGCTGGCGTCTGGGGTGGTACTACCGCTTATCGTAAGCGGTACTACCGCTACAGGCGGTACTACCGCTTATCGTAAGCGGTACTACCGCTACAGGCGGTAATACCGCTTATCGTAAGCGGTACTACCGCTACAGGCGGTACTACCGCTTATCGTAAGCGGTACTACCGCTTGTACGCGATACTGCTGGAATCCGAGTTGGACTCTTTCCGTGCGGGCCAAACCGACCTTGTGCGGGAAAAACCGACCTTGTGGAGGTTTTCTCTCCAAGTTTAGACCCCAGGGCTCAACATATAAATAGAGGGGCAGGGCTAGCACACGGGACACATCAAGATTTCCCAAGCCGTGTGTCGGCAACCCTAACCCTCTAGTTCTCTCGTCATAATCTCCATAGTGCTTGGCGAAGCCCTGCAGAGATTGTTCCTCACCACCATCACCACGCCGTCGTGCTGCCGGAACTCATCTACTACTTCACCATCGCTCGCTGGATCGAGTTGGTGAAGGCGTCATCAAGCCGTACGTGTGTTGAACGCGGAGGTGCCGTCCGTTCGGCACTAGTTCATGATCGGATCGAGGGACGACTTGCGATTTGGATCGCGGAGACGTTCGACTACATCAACCGCGTTTCTTAACGCTTCCGCTTAGCGATCTACAAGGGTATGTAGATTCACTCTCCCTCTCGTAGATGCTCATCACCATGGATAGATCTTGTGTGTGCGTAGGAAAAATTTTGTTTCCCATGAAACGTTCCCCAACAACTTCTCCCAATCCTGTTGCTTCCACCTGTGCATTGGAACGGCCACACGTTACTTGGCAGCGGCAGACTTCTCACGGCGGGTGGGCTTTGTTGGAATCACCACCTCCTCCTCTTCCACAGAGTCATCAGGACGCTTGCATCTACGGACTCTCTTCCGGGTCTTCTGGCCAGAAGCAGAGCGAGAACCAGAGCCACCTGCACACACACACACGGGAAGCACACAAGATACCCAGCACAGATGAGAGGAATGTACACAAGATCAGAGGAATATATTACATGTAAGTTGTAACACCCTGGATTTTGTCCTTTTTCTTTTATTTGGATTTATTGAATGTTTTATTTGCATTTGGGTTTTCCAGTCATTTCTTTTGGGCTTACCACTTGGATTTATTTTTGATTTTCTTCCAAGTGGGTTCCTTCATCCATAAACCCTACCTGGACCTCATCCCTCTCATAATAATGCCATTGGGTATTTTTATTTAATGGCATTATACCCCTTTTCTCTCTGAAAATGCCTCTTTTCTCACTATGCTCTTAAGCAACCCCTATTTTTATTGCCCAGAAAATTCCTAGAAAATTCCCAAATATTCTTTGGGTCATGCCTCACCTTCCTATGCAAAAATATCCCATGGTCATTTGGAAAATTTCAGCCCAGGAAAATATTTTTGCTTCTGGACAGAAAAGTCACTTTGTGAAGCAACTATATTATTCCTTGATCTTTTTAATCTGAAATTTTTACCACTTAATGACCTTCCTAAGTAATGCTTAAACGCCTAAAACCAGACCCAGAATCTTAGCCGTTTGTCCTCAGCATTTGGAGCAAGTTTCTGTCCAGAAACTTTGCAGCTCCCTCTTGTCACCTCCAGTGAGCCATTTGGCAAGCCCAGCGCATTTCTAGGCAAAGCTTTGAGAGGACTTCACGGTGGACACGGTTTGGCAGCGCCGAAAGCACCCCGCGTGCCTATGCACGCGGTGACCGCGTGCGGGCAGGGTGCAATGCACGCGCTCTGTGCGCTCTGCCCGTCGGGTCCGATCGGCCGTCGTCCAACCACCCTCCCCGCGACACCTCTCCATGTCTCAGCGCCGCAGCCAACCCCCGTGCGCCACCCAATCCCCTCCCTGCTCCTCCCCGACGCCGGAATGCAGCTCGCCGGAAGAGGCCGAGAGCTAGCGACGGGAACAGTGAGCTCGCGTGCCCATTTTTCGCGCGTAGTGCGCGCCACTGTGGCCGCACGCGTGCACCGCGTCGCCCTGTGCTCCTCTGCTTCACCCCACGCCGCTGCCCGAGTCCTCACCGCCCCCAGTTCGCCCTGCCACTCTACTCCGGCGGAGCCCGACCTCTGCCTCGCCTCCTCCTATAAATAGAGCACTCCCCCGATCGTTCTAGACATCCCAACCCACCTCTCCACCCTCAAATCGAACTCTAGAAGCTGGTGGCAACGCCGGGAAGGCCTCTGGCCTTCGAACCTCGCCGGCAACCGCCGCGGATCCCCCTCCTCCGTTCACTCCAGATAGACCACCTCAGCTCCAACCACTGCCACCAACGAGACCGTAGCAACCTCCTGAACACGACGGTAGCAAGAACTCACCGGATTGTCGCCGGAAACGCCGACTCCGATCAGCTCCGCCGCCGCCGTCTCTGGAGAAGATCGCCGCGACTCCGTCCGACCACCCCAGCCTGCGCTTTGGGTACGTACTTGACCATCTCGTCGAGCTAGTCCCGTTCCCCTCCTCTCCGGTGATCGCCGACGTCTCCTCGCCGGAGAAACGCCGACGACAGCGCCGCCGCCCCCTGTTCCCTCCCTCTCCTCTGTTTAACCCTGCCAGCGGGTCCCGCTCGTCAGCCTCTCACTCGGCCGCCCAAAGCGGTATAAGTGGAGGCGTATTCGCCGAATACGCTTTCGACGTGGCCGCTTCTGGTTTTTCTTTTTATTTCAGATTTTGACCAGATCTAATCCAACTTTGACCAGCTATAACTTTTAATCTATAAGTCCAAATGATTTGATTCTTTTTGCTACTGGTTTGTAAAATTCCAAAGTTTCTGTATGCCAAGTTTAGGAATTTTTCTTGCTGTTGAGAATTTCTGGTGCAATAAACAGTGTTATGTGACATTTTCTTTTTGCATTTAATGTAATTTCAGAAGAACCTAGTTGTGTTGGAGAAGGCCAGGAGTACTGTGACACTCCTCTAAACCAAGGCAAGCCACACCATTCATATACAAGGATGGCATTGCAATGACTTGGTTTAATTGAATTAAATTCATCCTTTATTCACTATTAAAATGATTTGCTATATAAATCTTATTGCATAAACTTTGTGCTGTCATACTGATAATTTATGTAGTAGGATACATACTTTCTTGCTAGTGTGAAGTAGGTATCATGGCATATACTCATATGACAACGTGCTGCATTTGTTATTCATGACCGTGACCCGTGCACCCATTCATTCACTATGGCTCGAATCATTTTCTTTTCAAGTTAAACTTGCTAATAATCCAACTTGAACATGTTGTTGATCGAGTCATGGTGCCACCGAATCGAGCTCACCAGTGCAACCACACTTGCCTGGATGGGGAGGCCCTAATGCGGTCTATTGTCATGCCTCTCTCCGGTGCCTCCTACGAGGGAAGGTTGTGCTCTGGCGCTACCCTAGCCCGGTAGGCAGTCATAACCTTGAGGACCCAAGTTTTGATGGTACTGAGGTCCCCATATGGGACAGTTTTGATGTTTGGCCACGACGGTGGCAGCCACAGAGGTGGCAGATGTCACATGTTGACATCGGGGTCACCCAGGACATAGCCCAAAGGGGAGTGTGTCGGAGTGGCCGGGAGAGTGTCATGCAATAGACTGATTTTGTCGGAACGTCGTTGGTCCACCCGAATGGGAGCACGAGGCCATGAGTTCCGTGGTGTGGGTACAGTGTACTAACCTCTGCAGAGTGTATAATCTATCGATAGCCGCGTCCTCGGATATGGACACAGTTCGTAGTAGGTCACACCGTAGGTCAACAGAAATAATTAACTTGCACACTAAGATTCACAAGATGGCACATGCAGAAATGGTGATTGAGGATCACCATGAAAGGTATGAATGTGATCAAGTAAGGATCCCGTTGGTAAGTGATGAACGGTGGTTACGCGGTAACCCCGAGATGGTAAGTTGGTCCCGAAGACCATGGCAATGTTTCACGCACATCTCATGTTGAGTAGCATCATGCTCATGCATTAAAACTGTTAGATGCCTTGTTATTGTTTGCCGCACTTGTTTTGTTCGCTGTGAGCTTGCGAGTACATTCAAAGTACTCACCTGGCTTATCATGCCAGATGCAGGAGAAGCCGTGCAAGGAGTTGATGTCGAGCAGTATGTCGCGATCTAGGCCGTGTCCCAGCAGTGTCCATGTGGAATGGAGTTCCGCTACCCCGTCGTTCCGCTGCCGCGTAGTAGTTCCCTTATCATCGAGGCCCCTGCCATGTCTACTAAATAATGTACATAAGTGCAGCCGCACCGTGTGTGCCGCTTGGCCTCGCTCATCATGTAAGATGTAAACCTATGTTTCCGCTAAGAGATCAATAAAGCGGTTGTTTTCTGTACCAAGTTGTTGTGTATTGCCAGAAGACTTGATCTCTGGGCTGGCAATGGAAGGTAAACCTGTTGCTCTGAGCCGGGGTGCCACAAAGCTTGGTATCAGAGCCGCGCTGACTGTAGGACGCCCTAGACAGTCGACGCGTTAGAAAACGGTAGTTTTAGCCCCTGTAGGGATTTGAGGTTGATTGTGCACTTGGGTGTTGCATCGCATGCATATAGTTTGCATTTTATGCTAACCAGCTAATGTTGTGAGTGTAGATGGCACCAGTCCCTTATCCGTACCAGCCTGAGCCGGCACCTTCCACTTTTCCGCATCTGCTGACCAACGTGTGGCGCCGACTCTACCCCGATGGCGATGACCCCATATACCAGGTGTACCGAGAGCAGCTCGCCGATGGCGTTTACGAGTATCACGCGGAGGTCATCCTGCACAACAGCACCGTGGTGGGCACGTACACTCGCTCCACCAAGAGCGGGACGGCTTCTACACCCGACCAGGCGGTCCAGTTTGCAGCATTCGAGGCTCTCACTGACTTGCGCTATAACGAGGTTCAGATGCAGACTCACCCAGGTTTCTACTTCTATCCGTCCCTGTACGAGTCAGGACAGATCCGCTTCCCTTACATTAATCCGGAGTGTGACCGGTCAGCCAGTCACCTGTCTCACTACATAACAGCGGGATACTTTCTGATCACCAGTCTAGCCCAGGAGCTGACCCGCGTTCGAGGTGAGCTAGTTGTCGCTCGATCTGCATTCGCTCCACCTCTGCTTATCCACACATCACTTGTTCCCCCAGCTACCTTACCCCCATCCACACCCGTGATCCCCACACCCTCCGAGAGTAGCTCAGGCACTTCGGTAGTGACTCCCCACGAGTCCCCAGCCCAGTGGGCTATGCTTCTTGCTACCCCAGCCGCTCCGATGCTGAGGAGTCACCCTGCTCCAGACCCTGAGGGAGAGCCTTCCCGTCAGCGTCGTCGTGTTTCCTTTGCTCCGGATGTATCAGTTATCAATTCCGGTTCGGAGTCTGACACCGAGGAGACACCAGCAGGACCGTTAGTGTGCCAGTGCGATCCCGGTCGTCGCATGTACACGAGGATGATGTGGTGTTTGGTTGTATGCATGTAGTGGTACTATCCATGATGTCACCCTGCTATGTATGCTGGATGGTGTATTGTATAATTATGATGCTTTCTGTTATTCGCTTTGGCTTTTCTCGATTTCTTTTTTGGGTTGTTGCTTCACCTCCCTATTTTGCTTGTTTTCCACTAATGGATGTTGCTCATCTCAATGCTTCGTATTGGGAAACATATATAGGATGACAAGGTGTGGCAGTAACTGTCATGGTGGCGACGACACTCCAGTTCGTCGATCCGCCAGGCAAGCAGGACATTCTCCGGAACCATATCAGCCACCACCTCCTCCACCTCAAGCACCCACAACAGAACAGATTATGCGGATGTTTGAAGAGAAGAGGAACCAAGATCTGATGGAATTCTTGAGGAGCATGCAGACTGTGGTTGGGCAGAACAATCACAATGGTAATCACTCCAAGCTGTCAGACTTTCAGAGGACCAAGCCACCGAGTTTCAGTCAAGCAGTGGACCCGATGGAAGCTGATGATTGGTTAAGGACCATAGAGAAGAAGCTGGAAATTGCTCGCACCGAAGATGCCGACAAGGTACCATTCGCCACTCATTATCTAGAAGGACCAGCTGCTATATGGTGGGACAATGCCAAAGAGATGTGGCCCGTTGAAGACGGGATTACTTGGGAAAAATTCAAAGACAAATTCCGCAAGTACCATATTCCTGTCGGCATCATGAAGGTCAAGCAGCGAGAATTTCTCACTCTTACCCAAGGAACCTCGACTGTAAGTGAATATTTAAACAAGTTCAATCATTTGGCCCGTTACTCCACTCATGATGTGGCCACTGAAGAACGGAAGATAGGTCGGTTCCTCGGAGGGCTCAATCTTACCCTCCGATGTGCACTCAGCATGCTGGATTTCCCCAACTTCCAAACCTTGGTAAACAAGGCACTCATTGCCGAAAGGGAACACAAACTGGTTAATGATCATAAGACTGCCTTTGAAGACCGCAAACGCAAGTTTGAACCCAAGAGGGAAGGGCAAGTTTTTCAGAAGGTTCGTACTTGGCAGCAACCTCAGTTCGAGTTCAAGCCGACCTGGCAGCAGGGGAACATCAAGAATGAAAGTCAGATCAAGACTGTGGTCACCAAGCCAAATAAGGAAGATTGTCAGCGTAACAATGCCTGTTTCACCTACGGACAGACTGGGCATTACGCTAGGCAGTGTCCCAAGAACGGCAAGGCACAAGCCAACCTGAAACCTCAAGTCAATTACGTGGGGCAATTCCCCAAACGGAGATACGTTCAAGGGCAAGTTCATCATATCTCCGCTGAAGAAGCCGCCGAAGTCCCCGAGGTGGTCATTGGTATGTTTCCTGTTAATGACATACCCGCAACAATTCTATTCGATTCTGGGGCTTCCCATTCTTTTATTTCGCGGAGTTTTGTTGCACAACATCGTCTTCCCTATACTCTTTTGGACAAAACTATGGTGGTACAGTCCCCCTGATCCAGGCTCAAGACAAATATTGTATGCCGAGGGTTGACGATATCAATCTATGGAGTCAACTTCCCCGCATCACTGGTATCCATTGAGTCTCCCACCTTGGATATTATTTTGGGGATGGATTGGTTGACAAGACACTAGGTCTGCATCAACTGCGCAACAAGAGAAGTCACGCTAATAAATCCCTCGGGCCAGTCTGCTCGATTCTATGCCGGTCGAGCCATACCGAAGAAAGGAATGGTTTATGCAGCCATCGCCACAGAAATGAATCTAGTCCCAGTGGTCTGTGAGTTCCCAGATGTGTTTCCAGATGAATTGCCAGGCATGCCACCTAACCGGGAGCTGGAATTTTCTATTGAGCTTGTACCCGGAACAGCACCAATTTACAAGAAATACTATCGAATGCATTCGTCTGAACTAGTGGAGTTGAAGAAGCAATTGGATGAGATGGTCCAAAAAGGATATTCGCCCCAGCTCATCTCCTTGGGGTGCACCTGCAATATTCGTGGGCAAGAAAGACGGCAGTCTTCAGATGTGTGTTGACTATCGAGCTCTAAATGATGTCACCATCAAGAATAAATACCCGCTGCCCAGGATTGATGATTTGTTCGATCCACTCAGTGGAGCTCAAGTGTTCTCCAAGATCGACTTGCGCACTGGGTATCACCAGCTGAAAATCAGAAAAGAAGATATCCCTAAGACAGCATTCACCACAAGATACGGCCTGTACGAGGGACTGACCAACGCTCCTGCATTCTTCATGCACATGATGAACAAGGTATTCATGGACTTCTTGGATAAGTTTGTAGTGGTGTTCATTGATGACATCCTCATATATTCCAAAAGTGAAGAGGAGCACAAGCAACATCTCCGAGCAGTGTTGGAACGATTACGCGCTCATCAACTCTATGCCAAGTTCAGCAAATGCGAATTTTGGCTAAAAGAAGTGGGATTCCTTGGGCATACCCTTTCCGCTCAAGGAGTGGCCGTGGACCAAAGCAAAGTCACCGAAGTTCTGAAGTGGAAGACACCTATTTCAGTAACAGAAATCAGAAGTTTCTTGGGTCTAGCAGGCTATTACCGTCGTTTCATTGAAGGCTTCTCAAAGATTGCCAAACCAATGACTGAACTGCTTAAGAAGAATCAGAAGTTTATATGGACCGAAGCATGTGAGAACAGTTTCAATGAGCTCAAGACCCGTTTGACTACCGCTCCAGTGTTGACTCTACCAGACATCTACCGGAGCTTCGACATCTATTGCGACGCATCCAGGCGTGGCATTGGGTGTGTACTTATGCAAGATGGAAAGGTCGTAGCCTACGCATCAAGACAGCTCCGACCCCATGAGGAGAACTACCCTACACATGACTTAGAGATGGCAGCAGTGGTCCACACCTTAAAGATTTGGAGGCATTACATCATCGGAAAGCGATGTCAAATCTACACCGACCACAAGAGTCTCAAGTATATATTCACACAGCCGGACTTGAACCTCCGACAAAGAAGATGGCTGGAGTTGGTCAAAGACTATGACCTGGGTACCAACTACCACCCAGGAAAAGCAAATGTGGTCGCCGATGCCCTCAGTCGCAAACCGGCTACCGCAAACTCATTAATCGAGCGTCTGCACCCAGCACTTCAAGAAGAAATAGCTCAACTCAATATGATCTTGTGCGATGCAATCTGCTCGGTTACCTTGGAAGTAACCCCTACCCTGGAAGATGAAATTCAAAAGGCTCAACCTAGTGACCCTATGTTACTCAAGATAATGGCTCAAGCACGAGAAGGGAAGACACCAGATTTCAACATTGATGACAAAGGTACACTCCGATTTCGAGATCGAGTCTGTGTACCGGACCTCAAGGACCTAAAGCAGCAGATTCTGAAGGAAGCTCACGAGTCCGCATACTCTATTCATCCTGGGGGCACCAAAATGTATCAAGACTTAAAGCAAACATTCTGGTGGGAAGGTATGAAGAAAGATATCGCCTATCACATCGCGTGCTGCGACATATGCAACAAGGTGAAGGCCGAACACCAGAAACCAGCCGGTCTACTTCAACCCTTACCCGTTCCACAATGGAAGTGGGATGATATCTGCATGGACTTCATCGTGGGATTACCCAGAACCCCACGAGGAAACAATGCCATATGGGTCGTGGTCGACATGCTTACCAAGGTGGCCCACTTTATTCCAATCAGGACCACCTACCGTGCAGATCAAGTTGCTCAACTCTATGTATCCAGGATTGTCAGTCTGCATGGGGTACCCAGGACTATCACTTCATACCGAGGATCTTTGTTTACCTCGGCATTCTGGCTACGCCTACACCAAGCCTTGGGAACCGCCTTGAAGCACAGCACCGCTTATCACCCGCAGACAGATGGACAGACGGAGCGAGTAAATCAAATCTTGGAAGATATGCTCCGGGCATGCGCTCTTGCACAAGGACCCAAATGGGAAGACAGCCTGCCGTACGCTAAGTTCTCTTACAACAACGGCAATCAGACTAGCCTCAAGATGTCACCTTTTGAGGCCCTATATGGACGAAAGTGTCGTACCCCGCTGAACTGGTCTCAGACAGGAGACAGCTGAATCTTCGGGACTGGCCTAATGATGGAAGCAGAGAAGCAAGTCAAAGAAATTCGAGACAGACTGCAAGTGGCAAAATCTCGTCAGAAAAGCTACTATGACTAAAAGCATCGGCAGATCAACTTCGAACCAGGTGAATATGCTTATCTCCGAGTTACCCCCATGAAAGGAGTTAAAAGGTTTCACACTCGGGGGAAACTTGCACCAAGATATATCGGTCCATTTCCAGTTATGACCAGAGTGGGCCAAGTGGCCTATTAGTTGGAATTGCCTCCCAAACTATCCGAGGTTCACGATGTATTCCACGTATCTCAGCTACGGAGATGCATCGCACCACCCGCAAAGCAGGCAGATATGGCAGAACTAGAGTTGGCCAAGGATTTAACATATGAGGAGAAACCTTTGAGAATCTTGGAAGAAATGGACAGAGTCACCCGCAGCAAAACTATAAAGTTTTACAAGGTCCAATGGGAGCACCACACTGAGGATGAAGCCACCTGGAAAAGAGCGGATTTCTTAAGGAATGCATACCCATATTTGTTTCCTGAGCAACCGAATCTCGAGGACGAGATTGATCCTAAGGAGGGAGGTTTGTAACACCCTGGATTTTGTCCTTTTTTCTTTTATTTGGATTTATTGAATGTTTTATTTGCATTTGGGTTTTCCAGTCATTTCTTTTGGGCTTACCACTTGGATTTATTTTTGATTTTCTTCCAAGTGGGTTCCTTCATCCATAAACCCTCCCTGGACCTCATCCCTCTCATAATAATGCCATTGGGTATTTTTATTTAATGGCATTATACCCTTTTTCTCTCTGAAAATGCCTCTTTTCTCACTAAGCTCTTAAGCAACCCCTATTTTTATTGCCCAGAAAATTCCTAGAAAATTCCCAAATATTCTTTGGGTCATGCCTCACCTTCCTATGCAAAAATATCCCATGGTCATTTGGAAAATTTCAGCCCAGGAAAATATTTTTGCTTCTGGATAGAAAAGTCACTTTGTGAAGCAACTATATTATTCCTTGATCTTTTTAATCTGAAATTTTTACCACTTAATGACCTTCCTAAGTAATGCTTAAACGCCTAAAACCAGCCCCAGAATCTTAGCCATTTGTCCTCAGCATTTGGAGCAAGTTTCTGTCCAGAAACTTTGCAGCTCCCTCTTGTCACCTCCAGTGAGCCATTTGGCAAGCCCAGCGCATTTCTAGGCAAAGCTTTGAGAGGACTTCACGGTGGACACAGTTTGGCAGCGCCGAAACCACCCCGCGTGCCTGTGCACGCGGTGACCGCGTGCGGGCAGGGTGCAATGCATGCGCTCTGTGCGCTCTGCCCGTCGGGTCCGATCGGCCGCCGTCCAACCACCCTCCCCGCGACACCTCTCCATGTCTCAGTGCCGCAGCCAACCCCCGTGCGCCACCCAATCCCCTCCCTGCTCCTCCCCGACGCTGGAATGCAGCTCGACGGAAGAGGCCGAGAGCTAGCGGCGGGAACAGTGAGCTCGCGTGCCCGTTTTTCGCGCGTAGTGTGTGCCACTGTGGCCGCACGCGTGCACCGCGTCGCCCTGTGCTCCTCTGCTTCACCCCACGCCGCTGCCCGAGTCCTCACCGCCCCCAGTTCGCCCTGCCGCTCTACTCCGGCGAAGCCCGAGCTCTGCCTCGCCTCCTCCTATAAATAGAGCACTCCCCCGATCGTTCTAGCCATCCCAACCCACCTCTCCACCCTCAAATCGAACTCTAGAAGCTGGTGGCAACGCCGGGAAGGCCTCTGGCCTTCGAACCTCGCCGGCAACCGCCGCGGATCCCCCTCCTCCGTTCACTCCAGATAGACCACCTCAGCTCCAACCACTGCCACCAACGAGACCGTAGCAACCTCCTGAACACGACGGTAGCAAGAACTCACCGGATTGTCGCCGGAAACGCCGACTCCGATCAGCTCCGCCGCCGCCGTCTCTGGAGAAGATCGCCGCGACTCCGTCCGACCACCCCAGCCTGCGCTTTGGGTACGTACTTGACCATCTCGTCAAGCTAGTCCCGTTCCCCTCCTCTCCGGTGATCGCCGACGTCTCCTCGCCGGAGAAACGCCGACGACAGCGCCGCCGCCCCCTGTTCCCTCCCTCTCCTCTGTTTAACCCTGCCAGCGGGTCCCGCTCGTCAGCCTCTCACTCGGCCGCCCAAAGCGGTATAAGTGGAGGCGTATTCGCCGAATACGCTTTCGACGTGGCCGCTTCTGGTTTTTCTTTTTATTTCAGATTTTGACCAGATCTAATCCAACTTTGACCAGCTATAACTTTTAATCTATAAGTCCAAATGATTTGATTCTTTTTGCTACTGGTTTGTAAAATTCCAAAGTTTCTGTATGCCAAGTTTAGGAATTTTTCTTGCTGTTGAGAATTTCTGGTGCAATAAACAGTGTTATGTGACATTTTCTTTTTGCATTTAATGTAATTTCAGAAGAACCTAGTTGTGTTGGAGAAGGCCAGGAGTACTGTGACACTCCTCTAAACCAAGGCAAGCCACACCATTCATATACAAGGATGGCATTGCAATGACTTGGTTTAATTGAATTAAATTCATCCTTTATTCACTATTAAAATGATTTGCTATATAAATCTTATTGCATAAACTTTGTGCTGTCATACTGATAATTTATGCAGTAGGATACATACTTTCTTGCTAGTGTGAAGTAG
The DNA here is from genome assembly GCA_039707655.1 of Elymus sibiricus. Lineage (NCBI taxonomy): Eukaryota > Viridiplantae > Streptophyta > Magnoliopsida > Poales > Poaceae > Elymus > Elymus sibiricus. Next base: position 108,591,313 of record CM077668.1, on the reverse strand, counting down.
GTATCATGGCATATACTCATATGACAACGTGCTGCATTTGTTATTCATGACCGTGACCCGTGCACCCATTCATTCACTATGGCTCGAATCATTTTCTTTTCAAGTTAAACTTGCTAATAATCCAACTTGAACATGTTGTTGATCGAGTCATGGTGCCACCGAATCGAGCTCACCAGTGCAACCACACTTGCCTGGATGGGGAGGCCCTAATGCGGTCTATTGTCATGCCTCTCTCCGGTGCCTCCTACGAGGGAAGGTTGTGCTCTGGCGCTACCCTGGCCCGGTAGGCAGTCATAACCTTGAGGACCCAAGTTTTGATGGTACTGAGGTCCCCGTATGGGACAGTTTTGATGTTTGGCCACGACGGTGGCAGCCACAGAGGTGGCAGATGTCACATGTTGACATCGGGGTCACCCAGGACATAGCCCAAAGGGGAGTGTGTCGGAGTGGCCGGGAGAGTGTCATGCAATAGACTGATTTTGTCGGAACGTCGTTGGTCCACCCGAATGGGAGCACGAGGCCATGAGTTCCGTGGTGTGGGTACAGTGTACTAACCTCTGCAGAGTGTATAATCTATCGATAGCCGCGTCCTCGGATATGGACACAGTTCGTAGTAGGTCACACCGTAGGTCAACAGAAATAATTAACTTGCACACTAAGATTCACAAGATGGCACATGCAGAAATGGTGATTGAGGATCACCATGAAAGGTATGAATGTGATCAAGTAAGGATCCCGTTGGTAAGTGATGAACGGTGGTTACGCGGTAACCCCGAGATGGTAAGTTGGTCCCGAAGACCATGGCAATGTTTCACGCACATCTCATGTTGAGTAGCATCATGCTCATGCATTAAAACTGTTAGATGCCTTGTTATTGTTTGCCGCACTTGTTTTGTTCGCTGTGAGCTTGCGAGTACATTCAAAGTACTCACCTGGCTTATCATGCCAGATGCAGGAGAAGCCGTGCAAGGAGTTGATGTCGAGCAGTATGTCGCGATCTAGGCCGTGTCCCATCAGTGTCCATGTGGAATGGAGTTCCGCTACCCCGTCGTTCCGCTGCCGCGTAGTAGTTCCCTTATCATCGAGGCCCCTGCCATGTCTACTAAATAATGTACATAAGTGCAGTCGCACCGTGTGTGCCGCTTGGCCTCGCTCATCATGTAAGATGTAAACCTATGTTTCCGCTAAGAGATCAATAAAGCGGTTGTTTTCTGTACCAAGTTGTTGTGTATTGCCAGAAGACTTGATCTTTGGGCTGGCAATGCAAGGTAAACCGGTTGCTCTGAGCCGGGGTGCCACATAAGTAGAGAGAAGAAGAAACAGTGCACAGAGGTTCAGTAAAGCCGATTGTACCGGGCATCCTTGCGGTAGTACCGCTCGGGCGGTTGTACCGCCCATTCGAGCGGTTGTACCACTGACAGTGGTTCCACACACACAGATGAACAGGCACAAATCAAAACTGAATCTAGATGCAATATTTCGACTTCTAACTATCTACAAGCAATAGAGGAATACAATATGATCTCTTCCACCCAATAGTTTAGCCAAAAACATGGGAGTACACGTAATGCCCTAGATAGATGGATTCAAAGATTGAAACCAAAGACGAGAGAAAAGGGGGCATTACCGGCATCCATGGGAAGAGATCGGGGAGGAGACGGCCTCCACGGAGCGGATCCGATGAAGAACCAACAGATCCGGAGCACCGGAGGGCACTCCGGGGTAATGGGGACAGCAACCGGCGGCAGGAACAGGAGAAGAGGATGGGCACGAAGGGGAAAAAGAGAAACCCCTTCGGCCCGCGCCCTTATATACCTGCGCAGACCGCGGAGCGGTTGTACCTCCCCCTGGTACTACCCAGTGGTTAGGCGCGGTACTTCCGTCGCCTGACAGGCAGCGGTAGTACCGCTCGTAACCACCCGGTAGTACTGGCCGGAAGCCCAGGTCAAGATCCAAGCGGTAGAACCGCCAGGCTTGACCGGTAGAACCGCCGGGAAGGTACAGCCAAATGGCAGAGCAGTAGAACCGCCCTGACCACCGGTTGTACCGCCCGGTTACTGCCACCCATGCCAAGATATCAACTTGTGTACATTTGGAGCAGAATGTTTTATGGGAAGAGAAGGCTTGGGATGGAAACTTGGCACTGTCATATGGTGATGTAAACTCCAAGAGTGCAAGAAGCAAACAATAAAAACCAACACTTGGAGGATACAAACACCTAGGACCTAAAAAGAAACTAGCAAGGCAAATAAGATCCAAAAGGAGAACCAAACCTCCACAACGAGAGGAGGGGCGGTGGCCGAAGCCACCTATGTTTGAGTCAATTGGTATGGCACCGCGAAGATTTTAACCTTGGGCCCATGACCAAAACTCATCTTTGAAGCACTGGTACCATCAAAAATGGCTAATGTGAAAGATTGGCTTTATTTATGCATAATAGGGGGAGGGAGAGTTCATTGAGAGAACAACACTCCCCCTAAATCCATGCCTACAACTAGAACAAGATAATCATGGTGAATGCGGTGGGGTGTGATGATATTCAAGACACGTTGCTCGAATCAATGATATTTAGCTCATGCCTTAACTCGCGAAATCTTGCTTCATCCAATGGCTTCGTGAAAATATCCGCTAGTTGCTCTTGAGTTCCAACATGAATAATATCAATCTCTCCCCGCTTGACGTGATCCCGGATGAAATGATGACGAATCTCAATGTGCTTCGTCTTGCTATGTTGCACCGGATTGTAGGAGATCTTGATTGCACTTTCATTGTCACAGAAAAGAGGCACTTTGTCACAAGTGACACCGTAATCCTTTAAAGTTTGCCTCATCCATAGCAATTGTGCACAACAACTTGCGGCGGCTACATACTAGGCCTCGGTGGTGGAGAGAGACACACAATTTTGCTTCTTCGAAGACCAACTTACCAAAGAGCGACCAAGGAATTGGCACCCTCCGGAAGTTGACTTCCTATCCACACGGTCTCCCGCCCAATCCGAGTCTGAATATCCCATGAGATCAAAGCTTGCTCCTTTGGGGTACCATAAGCCAAAGTTTGGGGTATGAGCCAAATATCGAAAGATTCGCTTGACCGCCACAAAGTGACTTTCCTTAGGCGCGGCTTGAAATCGTGCACACATTCCCACACTCAACATGATATCCGGCCTAGATGCACAAAGGTAAAGCAAGGATCCAATCATGGAACGGTATACCTTTTGATCCACCGCTTTACCATTGGGATCAATGTCGAGTTGGCACTTGGTAGGCATTGGAGTCTTGGCCGGTTTGACATCTTCAAGCTTGAATCTCTTGAGCATGTCTTGGGTATATTTGGTTTGGTTGATGAAGGTTCCTTCTCTTCTTTGCTTGACTTCGAACCCAAGAAAGAACTTCAACTCACCCATCATAGACATCTCAAACTTCTCGGTCATGAGTGCGGCAAACTCATCATTGAAAGCTTTGTTAGGAGAACCAAAAATAATATCATCAACATATAGTTGGCATATGAACAAATTCCCTTTAACCCTCTTAGTAAAAAGAGTGGGATCGATTATCCCAATTTCAAACCCACGGTCTTGCAACAACTCGGTAAGGTGCTCATACCACGCATGTGGGGCTTGTTTAAGGCCATAGAGTGCCTTATCGAGCTTGTATACATGATTGGGGAACTTGGGATCCTCGAACCCCGGGGGTTGTTTGACATACACCAACTCATTAAGAGGACCATTAAGAAATGCACTCTTTACATCCATTTGTTGCAACTTAAAATCATGATGAGAAGCATATGCAAGCAAGATACGAATAGATTCAAGACGAGCAACGGGAGCAAAGGTTTCACCGTATTCGATACCCTCGACTTGGGAGTAGCCTTGTGCCACCAATCTTGCCTTGTTTCGAGTGACAACACCATTCATATCTTGCTTGTTCTTGAAGATCCATTTGGTTCCAATGACATTATGATTCTCCGTTGGCCTTGGCACCAATGTCCACACTTTGTTGCGCTCGAAGTTGTTGAGTTCATCATGCATGGCTTCAAGCCAATCCGTGTCCTCGAGCGCTTCATGTACCTTTTGGGGTTCAACACAAGAAACAAACGCGTGATGCTCACAAAAGTTTGTTAATTGTCTATGAGTGGTTACCCCTTTTTTCAAGCTTCCATAAACGTTCTCCAAGACATGTTGTTGATGCTTGAGTTTATAAGCAATCTTGGTGGCACGACACTCCAATAGCTCCTCCGAAGTCACTTGAGGAGGATCATCTTGAACATCTTGAGCGTCATCTTGAGCTTGCTCTTGATCATGAGCTTGCCCTTGATCTTGAGCTTGCTCGATGTCGTGATCTTGATCTTGGGCATCATTTGGTGCATCACCATCATCTTGAGGTTGATCTTGCCCTTGATCTTGATCACTTGGTTAAGGGACTTCGGTTTGTTCTTCGGAAGCGTGTGGGTCGATGGTCGGTGATGGCTCCACTTGCGTAGAGCATTGTCCTTCTCCTTCGGCCACAAGGGGTTCCTCAATGGGGAGTATTTGACCAATCCCCATTCTTCTTATGGCTTGGGGAGGAATTTCATCACCTACATCACAAAGACCACTTTGCTCCACTTGGGAGCCATTCTTCTCATCAAACTCTACGTTACACGTCTCCTCAATAAGTCCGTTGGACTTATTGAGGACACGGTAAGCATGAGAGTTTGTAGCATAACCAACAAATATGCCCTCTTGAGCTCTAGATTCGAATTTAGACAAACGAGTACCTTTCTTGAGAATGAAACACTTACATCCGAACACCCGGAAGTACTTGAGGTTGGGCTTGTTACCGGTAAGTATCTCATATGGAGTCTTGTTCAAGCCTTTGCGGAGGTAGAGCCGATTGGATGCATGACATGCGGTGTTGATGGCTTCGGCCCAAAAGTTGTACGGAGACTTGAATTCCGCCATCATGGTCCTTGCCGCGTCCATCAACGTCCGGTTCTTCCTCTCCGCTACACCATTTTGTTGAGGGGTATATGGTGCGGCATATTGATGCTTGATCCCCTCATCACTAAGAAACTCATCCAAGGTGTAGTTCTTGAACTCGGTACCGTTGTCACTTCTAATCATCAATATCTTTGCCTCATGTTGACGTTGAGCTTCATTGGCAAAGTCGATGACGGTTTGTTGGGTCTCACTCTTCCTCTTGAAGAAATATACCCAAGTGTATCTTGAATAGTCATCCACAATCACCAAGCAATACTTTCTTCCCCCAAGACTATCAAAAGATGGAGGTCCAAAGAGATCCATGTGAAGGAGCTCCAAGGGCCTCTTCGAGTAGATGATAGTCGTGGGTCGGTGAGCTGTCTCATGTAGCTTTCCTTCGATACAAGCACTGCAAGCACGATCTTTGGCAAAGCTCACATTTGTTAGTCCACGAACGTGGTCCCCTTTGAGGAGACTTTGCAAAGATCTCATATTGACATGGGCTAGTCGGCGGTGCCAAAGCCACCCCACATCAACTTTAGCCATTAGGCAAGTCGCGGTCTTAGTGGGTCGCTCCGAGAAGTTAACCACATAGAGACCGTTCTCGACATGCCCAACAAAGGCTACTTTAAGAGTCTTGCTCCACAAAAGGGCCACGGTATTAATGTCAAAGAATGTAGCAAAGCCCATAAGTGCAAGTTGACGAACGGAAAGCAAATTGTATGCAAGGGTCTCAACAAGCATGACTTTCTCAATTGATAAATCATGAGAAATCACTACCTTGCCAAGACCCAATACCTTAGATGTTGAGGCATCACCGAATTGAACATGGGTGGGCATAGATGAGCTTGGTTGCACGTCCACCACCAAATGCTTGCTCCCAGTCATATGATTTGTTGCTCCACTATCGAGCAACCATGATCCTCCACCGGAAGCAAACTCCTACAAGAGATCAAGGCTTGGTTTTAGGTACCCATTTTTGAATGGGTCCTTTGATGTTAGTAACAAGGGTCTTAGGTACCCAAATAGACCATTCAATGTACTCATAATAGGAACCAACAAATTTGGCATAAACATGCCCATCACTAGCACGGCATAACACATAAGAAGGGTTAAAGTCGTCGGCTTTGTTCGATGGAGTGTGTTTGTCCTTCTTGACATTTCCACCCACCACCTTGTTCTTCTTCTCCTTATGAGCACCCTCTCCCTTCTTGAAAAATACCTCTTTGAGAGGGAGAGGTTTCTTGGTCTTGTTGTTCTTCTTCTTCTTTGACTTGGGCACAAACCCAAGTCCCTCCTTAGCCACAACTTCCTTTTGATTGCTCAAAAGTTCGTTGAGGTTCTTCTCACCTTGTATGCAAGTCACTAGACCTTTCTCGAGTTGCTCTTTCAACTTGGCATTCTCCTCCACAAGATGCTCATGCTCACAACAAGGGTTAGTAGCAATGGCATTATCAATTAAAACAAACGGAGGACAAGTAGCTATCTCCGTTGTTAGCTTCACTTGGAGTTGATCATGAGACTCTTTGAGAGAGCCATGAGCACTCTTCAAAACCTTGTGGGCTTTGTCAAGTAGCTCAAACTCCTCCTTGAGTCTAGCATGGCCAACTCCAAGGTCAACCTTGTCGGATTTGAGCACACGAGTAAGAACTTGAGCATGTTCAAGATCTTTCTTTAGTTGAGCAAGGTCAACGCTGTGTGACTCCTCAAGAGTCAAACGAAGACCTCGCTCTTCCTCAAGAGCAATGGAAAGATCCGCAATCTCATCGACATAATCACGACTATGACCTTGCAAGTTAGTGATAGTCTCTTCGTGGGACTCAACGATATCATTGGCCTCACCCAATTGTTCCAAGAGAGCAACAAAGTGCTTCTTGGTCTCACCTTTGAGCTTACTCAAGAACTTATCAAACTCGTTCTCATCAACCTTCACCATCTCACTATCATTCACACAATCCAACAATGAAGGAGTAGTAGTGGTAGTGGTTTTGATGTTGGAGGTTACCTTGTTGATACCTTTGGCCATAAGGCACTTGGCGATGATGTTTTGATGTTGGAGGTTACCTTGTTGATACCTTGGTTGGGGAAGAGGTGGCAATGGCCACGGTTGCCGTTGCCATTCCTTCACCACTTGTATCTTCATCATCATCATCGGAGTTTTACTCTTCTTGTGCCACCAAGCCCTTTGGAGGTGCCTTCTTGTTGAAATTGTTCTTGCTGGGGAAGGACTTGGCCTTGTCTTTGCGGATGAGCTTGCCACCATTGTCCTCCCTCTTCTCATACGGACAATCCGCCACAAAGTAACTCACATTGCCACAATTGTATCAAGTCCTTACTCGTTGCTTGCCCTTTGAGTTGTTCTTGGAGGAGTTGGGCCTTGTGTTTCTCTTGTTGCCCCAAAATTGCCTTGACGCAAGAGCCATGTGCTCGTGGTAAGCATATTTGGTGTCTTCAGGGCAACTCTCTTCTTATTCCTCTTCTTCTTCTTCCGGAATACCCTTGGCCTTCAAAGCAAGGTTGGGTGAGCCTTTCTTTGACCATTGGACACGAGCTAGAGCATTGTCGACGGTCTTGTTCATGATGTTCATGGCAATAAACTCATCCAACACTTCACTTGAGGACAAGGTGTGGAAGTCTGGTCTTTGACGGATCACGGAGGACATGGCCTTATTGAATGGCATGATGGCCTTGAGAAACTTGCGCTTGATCCAATTATCATCCGTATCCTTGCTCCCATGATCTTGAAGAGCGACCGCAAGTGTTGTCAATCTCCGGTAGAGATCCCGAGGATCCTCATCTTCATTCATCACAAACTCATCGGCCTCATCAAGCACCACTTCAAAGTTGGACCGTTGAATGCTTAAGCTCCTCTTGTACAAATATATAATGTGTTCCCAACAATCCTTTGCACGTGAGAAGGGGCGCAAGTGAGCTAGATCTTCGGGAGGCACTGCGGATTGGAGGATGAACAATGCGGAGTGATTGTATTGATTGTCCGCCTCTTCTCTTGGAGTGAGGTTGCTTGGGTCATGTGGGTAGAAGCCTTGCTCGATGATTCTCCAAAGATTTGTTGAGCTGTGATTCAAATGAGACTTGATACGAAAAACCCAATTAGCAAAATCACCCTTCACAAGCTTAGGAGGAGGACCAAGGTTGTTAATATGCGGTGTAGGAACCGGTCCTCCATAGACCGGGGGAGGGGGAACCGAGGCATAGGTTCCCGTCCCATTCTTACCATGAGGGGAAGAGGTTTGAGTGCCTTTAGCTGCTTCCTTGCCAGAATTGGCCTCCGACACCGAAGCGGTGGGATTAACCACAAGCAAAGGATCGGGAGTAGACTTCAACCCCTCAAGGAGTTCTTTAAGCATGGACTTGACCTCGGCCGTCATAGACGTCTTAAGTGAAGCCATAGCTTCATTTAAGTCATCTCGGGTGACCGAGTTCAACTCCACGACCTCGGGCACTTCCTCAATCCGATCCTCGTCGTCAACCATACTCTTCGAGTGGTGAAACCCTTAATAAAGATACGAGGCTCTGATACCAATTGAAAGGATCGATATGGTTGACTAGAGGGGGGTGAATAGGCAACTACCAATTTTTAGCTTAACTTAACAAATTAGGGATAGCAACAAAATAGGTTGTCTAGATGTGCAACTAGGTGAGCAACCTATATGATGCTAACAACAATGACAACACAAGCAAGCAAATGATACAACACAACAATAGCTTGCACAAAGTAAAGGTAAGAAATAACCACAAGTGGAGCCGGTGAAGACGAGGATGTGTTACCGAAGTTCCTTCCCTTTAGGGGGAAGTACGTCTCCGTTGGAGCGGTGTGGAGGCACAATGCTCCCCAAGAAGCCACTAAGGCCACCGTATTCTCCTCACGCCCTCGCACAATGCAAGGTATCGTGATTCCACTAGTGGTGCCCTTGAAGGCGGCAACCGGACCTTTACAAACAAGGTTGAGGCTCTCTCCACAACTGAATTGGAGGCTCCCAACACCACCACGAAGCTTCACCACAATGGAATGTGGCTCCGAGGTGACCTCTTCCGTCTAGGGTGCCCAAACACCCAAGAGTAACAAAATCCACACAAGAAAGTATGGGGGAATCAAGTTTACTTTGGTGGAAGTGTAGATCTAGGTCTTCTCCTTCAATCCCTAGCAAATCAACAAGTTTGAGTGGCTAGAGAGAGAGATCGGGCAAGAAAGCTTGGAGGGCAACAATGGAGGAGAGAGAGAGGCAAGAGGTGAAAAGGTAGGTGAAGGAGCCACCTACTTATATAGTCCCCCTAAATCCAACCGTTACAGCAGTTCTTACACTGCAGCGGTACAACCGCTTCGAGTACCGGTACAACCGGTATTCACGGGTTCCCACTGCAGAAATGCCCAGGCGGTACAACCGGTGGAGCAGGCGGTAGTACCGGTCGGCCGGAGCCAACCAGGAACTACCGCTCCACCACCGCCCAAAAACCGCCTTAAAACAGAAGGGAGTCACCCCATAGCGGTAGTTAGGGCGGTGGTTGTGCCGGTACAACCGCCAGACCAGAGTTCCGGTGGTGGCTAAGTCTGGAGCGGTACAACCGCTCTAGGCACTGGTAGTACCGGTTCGCCGAGGCCGTCCGGGAACTACCGGGCCACCACCGCCCAACAACCGCTCCATTACAGAAGGGAGTCCGGAAGCGGAGCGGTGCTGGGCCGGAACAACCGGTCGAGCGGTACAACCGCTTCTACAAGCGGTACAACCGCTGGGCATTAAAACCACTGCAACAGAAAGACTTTGAGGACCTCTCTCCTCGAACGGAAGGATATATAGTGGGTGCAATAGAATGTGTACGTGCATTGATTCACCCAGTACCTTCCGATGCGGATTCCCTCTTAATAGTACGGATTTCCTACGACCACAGAAATAAACGCGTCGGAAACTCCGTCTTCGATCTTTTCCGTCCTGAGGGAAAACCTGACCGTCTTGCGCCAAACAAGGTGTACCTGAGTAAACTAGGGCGCACGATTAGACCAAGGGTGCATTGTCATCATCACCAAAACTCTAAGGCGGGAAATGCCCTAACAGTCTTGTATTCATCAAGCATCGTTCTTGCCATCTCAATAAGTGTTCGGTTCTTCCTCTCAACAACTCCATTTTGTTGAGGTGTGTACGTAGCTGAGAACTCATGTGAAATACCCTCCTCATCAAGAAAGGTGTCCACATTGGTGTTCTTGAACTCCGTTCCGTTGTCACTCCGAACCTTCTTGATCTTCACTTCAAATTGATTTTGAGCCTTTCTTGCGAAGTTCTTGAAGATCTTTTGTACCTGCGATTTGTCATCAAGAAAGAACACCCACGTAAATCTGGAAAAATCATCAACAATGACCAAACCGAAAGAGTTACCACCAAGACTTTTATAGGAGTTGGGACCAAAAAGATCCATATGAAGTAGCTCTAGTGGTCTCCTCGTGGTCATAATGTTCTTTACGGGATGGCTTCCTCCAACTTGTTTTCCTGCTTGGCAAGCACTACAAAGTCAATCTTTGTCAAATATAACATATTTTACTCCAAGAATGTGATCTCCTTTAACAAATTTATCAAGGTTACGCGTACCAACATGTCCAAGTCTTCTATGCCATAACCAACCTTTAGAAGATTTTGCAATTAAACATGTACGAGGTTGGGCTCTTTTAGTGAAATCAACAATGTATAGATCACCTCTACATGCCGGTAAATACCATATTATGATTATCTTGGCGAAACACTTGGCAATCTACTTTGGTAAATAGAACATTAAAACCAAAATCGGCTAGTCTAGATACGGAAAGAAGATTGTAACCAAGAGATTCAACAAGCATAACATTTTGTATGGAGCTATCATTGGATATGGCCACCTTACCAAGGCCAAGTACCTTACCCTTGGAGTTGTCTCCAAAAGTCACATACTTGCGTGGACCATCATTTTTAGCAAGCTCACGAAACATGTCTGTATCTCCGGTCATGTGATCGGTACAGCCGCTATCAAGAATCCACTCTTTTCCTCCGGCCATGTAATCTCGAAGATTTGCCATAAGACTGAGATTTCTCATGGTCTTCTCGAATTCAATATCAAACTCTTCATCTTCATCATAGTAGCCATGCTCAATATCCCCTTCATTATGCGTGTGATCATTACCTAGGGTAATAGATTCATTAGTTTCATGATCATGACAATGTTCAAGTTTATGGATTCTAATGGCTTCCATGATAATGTTGCTAATAGTTGTAACATCTCCTTTGGCACGCATAAGATCACGAAGCTCAAACAAGCAATCATCAAACTTAGGATCATTAGGACTCATCTTGTGAAAAGCAACAGCCTTATGAAGAATCTTATCGAGACTCTTTAAGGAGTAATCAGGATATCGCTTTTCTAAATCATGCCATAGACTATAAGCACATGCAAAGTTTTGCATACAACCAAGCACAATTTTAGGTAATCCTCTAATGATAAGATTGACGGTTCTAAGATTACGAAGCATGTCAATTTCCTCTTCATGAGTAGGATGCAAGGGATCAATAGGGGGCACATAAGGATTATGAATATACTTGCTCAAGTTAAATTCATCAAAGATATCAAGCATTTCATCCTTCCAAAAGTTGTAATACTCCTCATTGAGAATAGGCACTCTACGTCTAAGACTCCCCAACGTAGACACATCCATCTCCCTCCAATGGTGATGAAACCAAGGCAATGGAGACCTAGAGCTCTGATACCAATTGTGGGATCGAGGAGATAGGTCTAGAGGGGGGTGAATAGACTCCTAACCAGCCAAAGGTGTAGTATTTAATTTTTCTTGGAACTTAGGCAGATTTTGGCACAAGTTAAGATCACTCCAATACTTTCTACACATGCATATCTAGAGATTGAGCAGCGGAAATAGTAAAGCATGCAAGAGTACGGAAAGTAAAGGGGTAGAGTATGGAAGATCAAACGCAATGAAGACATGGTGGTTTTTGGTGTGGTTCCGATAGGTGGTGCTATCGTACGTCCACGTTGATGGAGACTTCAACCCATGAAGGGTAACGGCTGCGCGAGTTCACGGAGGGCTCCACCCACGAAGGGTCCACGAAGAAGCAACCTTGTCTATTCCACCATGGCTTACGTCCACGAAGGACTAGCCTCACTCGGGGTAGATCTTCACGAAGTAGGCAATCTCCTTGCCCTTAAAAACTGCTTGGTTCAACTCCACATCAGGTTGGAGGCTCCCAAGTGACACCTAACCAATCTAGGAGACACCACTCTCCAAAAGGTAATAGACGGTGTGTTGTTGATGAACTCCTTGTTCTTGTGCTTCAAATGATAGTCATCCCAGCACTCAAACAACTCCTCACAGATTTGGCTATGGTGGAAGAGGGATTTGAGTGGAAAGCAACTTGGGATAGGCTAGAAATCAAGTTTCAAATGGTAGGAATGGAATAGCTTGATCTCAACACATGAGTAGGTGGTTCTCTCTCAGAAAATGTATGGTGGAAGTGTAGGCACGTTCTGATGGCTCTCCTTACTGAGAAGGAGGTGGTGGAGGGGTATATATAGCCTCCACACAAAATCCAACCGTTACACACTTTTGACCCAACTCGGTGGCACCGAAACAATCATCTCAGTAGCACCGAACTGTGTAAAAGATATGAACTTTAGGAATCTCGGTGGGACCGATACGAACAACTCGGATGGACCGAAGTGCAATGGCTAGGGCAAACCTCATCTCGGTGGCACCGATTGCATCAACTCGGTAGGACCGAAGTGAAGCAATAAGGCAACAGAGAGTTGGCAAGCCATCTCGGTGAGACCGATTTGCAAAACTCGGTGAGACCGAAGTAAGTGCAGACGATTACAGAGAGTTGGCAAGGCCATCTCGGTGAGACCGAGATCCATTTTGGTGGATCCGGTTTGTTAGGGTTTTGGCAGTGGCTAAGTCTTGGATGAACTCGGTGGGGCCGGATAGGAAATTTCGGTGGGGCCGAGTTAGAATGTAGGTTCTGGACATATTTCGGATTGAGAGAGTGGTTGAGGGTTTAGGAGTACTGTCACTAAGCACTTGAGCAAAAAGACTATTAAGCAACACCTCATCCCCTTTTAATAGTATTGGCTTTCCTATGGACTCAATGTGATCTTGGATCACTAAACCAAAAATGTAGAGTCTTGATCTTTTGCCAATCCTTGTCCTTAGCATTTTTAAGGGGTTCCACATCCTCTTGTCCATGCCACGCCATTTGTTGAACTTGTCTGAAATTCACTAGATAAAAGCATTAGTCCAACAACATGTATGTTGGCATAAATTATCAAAACCACCAAGGGAGCAAATGTGCTTTCAGGTAGGTGTGGGAGGGTTGGTGTATATGTTTTGATGCATTCCCACACGACATTCATCCACGATGACCCCACTTAATAGTGCGGTTATTCCTACAACTCAAATCGAACCAAATAGAGCGGTGCCGGAGGCAAAGCTTGCGGAACGCCACCGAAGACTCACTATATTCTCCTCAATTCACCCCCAACGGATGAGCCTCGAACCACTCGGGGTTGGTCTTGAAGGCGACCACCATACCTTTACATACGTCTCACCATAAGCAAGGAAGCTTCTGGAGGAACCTCTAAGCGCCTAGGAGCCCAAGCTCTAATAGTAACAAGTCAATGGCGTATAAATCTTGCGGGGAACACGAGTTGGTTTGGTCAAAGTGTAGATCGGGTCTTGCTCTCTCAATCCCCAAAGTTTCAACAAGTTTGGGTGGAGGGATTGAGAGGAATGAGCAAAATGGAGTTTCAGTGGTGGAGCTCAACAAGACGTAAGGGTTGGGGTTGGAGGTGGAAGAAGGGTTGCTTATATACTGTTCTTGGCTGGGTGGGCATTTCTGCCCCTTGGACCCGTGCGCACGGGCTAAGTCATCCCCGTGCGCATGGGGTGTCCAGAGGAGAAAACACCACCCCGTGCGCATGGGGTGACCACAGAGTTTCGTGGCACCCGTGCGCACGAGGGTCAAAGACCCGTGCACATGGGGTGTGCAGAGAGTTACGGACCACCCCATGTGCACAGGGGTCAAAGACCCCATGCGCACGGGGTATCCAGTAAGTTTCTGTTGAAACTCTAATGACACCACGGCAAAGCACACTATGTAGGGAAAATGTCTGGTAGGTGTGGGAGGGTTGGTGTATATGTTTTGATGCGTTCCCACACGGCATTCATCCACGATGACCCCACTTAATAGTGTGGGTTTTCCTACGACTCAAATCGAACCAAAACGAAAACCTTCGATTCGTCGAGAAAACCACGCCTTTGATGTTTTTGAAATGGGGGGAGGGGGATTCCACACAACTCCTACATTATCTTCACGGAACCAATATGCTGAATAAACTTTAGCAACCAATTTTACTTCCACTAACCGTACTGTCATCACACCAAAATATAATTAAGTGCCACATGCACTTTCACTCCGCCAAGGCATCGTCTATGGTGGTGGTGTGTGTGGGGGGGGGGGGCAAGGGGGGATGGGGTACTCGACGTCGACACCTAGGGCGACAGACAAGGACGTCGACGCGGACGGGAAGTAAGGGTGGAGGAGAGTGACTGCTGGGACACGGGAAAGGGAGGACGAACGCTAGAGGAGAGCAGTCGATATGGTGGACTTGGTCAATTTGAAGCGGATATGAAGTTGGGCCGACCTGCCGGATCCGATGTGATGGAGGCGCCCGGGTGCGTCCGGACGTTTGGACTGGCTTTGAGGGTTCATTTGGACGGTAATTTTATGACCGGACAGTGGCTGAGATGTCCATCCAGAAGTTTGAGAAGGGTTTAAGTGGTCCGGTTGTAGTAGATGCTTTGAGAGCTCCGAAGAATGATAAAGTCGAAACACGTATAAAATGGAACACGTGATTCACCGGCACAGCAAACACGCTGGCCAACCGAGCGTTTACTTCACTGGGCAGGTCCTCACACCAATGCTGACAACGGGGTCTCAAATATATTTTATATGCAATAACCTCCAATCAACACTAAGAAAATCAACACATATTGCAGCTAGGTTGAAATCCCTTCCACCCCACCACACACACTTTAAATTTCAAACAAGTAAACGGTACAATAGCCTTAGAGCATCTACAGCCGGGCCTCTCATACCCGTCTCAAACGCCCGGGCAGGCCGTCCGGTCACTGACCGGTCGCAAAAAAGCGACCCAACCGGACGCCTCAAACCACCCTCAAACGCCCGGGCTGACCGGCACCCCTCATATCCAGCCCAAATATAGGACGGATATGGGGCGGCCCGAGCACGCCCGGGCGCGTCCGCCTGACAAGCCCGGCCCACCACCGACCCCACCGCTGCCCCACAAAAAACCCCATTCCGGGCACACCGCTACGAACCCTAGCTCACTCTCTCCCTCTCTCTCACTCCGTCCACTCCTCTCCCTCGCCGATTCCGATCCCATCCACCACGATGAGCAGCTCCGGCAGTGACTCCGACTCCAAGCTCGACTACGAGAAGGAGATGGCCCTCCGCATTGCGCTGGAGCGGTCCAAGGTGGAGACCGGCAGCAACTCCGGATCTGGAGCGTCGTCGCAGCTCCCGCACCGGCGCATCGCGGACGCCGGAGCTGGACCCTCCTGGCCCGCGCTTAGCGATGCCAGGACAGCGCAGTCTGCACCGGCCGCCCCGCGCCGTCTCCATCCCCCGCTGGCCGCTCCTCCACGCGGCCAGCGGTGGGTGCTTGTGCCCGCCCCGCCGGCCCGGACGCGCACGCCGGAGTCGGAGGCGCGCGCCGCCCGCCGCGAGAGGCAACGGGCAAGGGAGAGGGACGCGGCGGAGAGCTCCGTCTGCCGCCGCCGCAGGTTACCGGCGGAGCCCGACGAGGACAAGCGGCTCCTCGCGTGAGTCTACCGCCGGTCGCTTACGACGGCGGAGACGGACGCTCGACGGCTCTGCCGGAAGAACCCGGAGGCTCGCCGGCTAGCTATCAAGCAGTCCGAGCGCGAGGCCAAGGAGAAGGCGACGGAGGCGGCTTGGCTGGCGAAGCTCAAGCGCCAGCAGGACCGGGCCGTCCGGCGCCTCAAGGGCCTCATCATCGTCTCCTCCTCCTCCTCCGACGGCGGCTCCTCGTCCGACGAGTCGGACGATCCTCCACCAGCCGCCGACGGCTACAGCTGCGCCGGCGGCCGGAAGGGGAAGGGGCCGGCCCGGAAGTGGTGAAGATCCGCTTTTCTTCTTTTTAATTTCAAGTTTTAGATGTAGTTTGAAGTTGTCCGTCGTTTATGTGAACTTTGGTGATCCTTTGAACATCCGATCGTGATCTTTTGGTGAAAGTATTGTGCTTGCCTATGTCCGTTTGCTGATCTACGTAGTTTGATCGACGTTGCATGCTTTAGTATGGATATAGGGGATCGGATATGAGATACACGGATGTGGACGACGCTATTTGAGGAATGCCCGGTCACTGCCCGCGGACGCGTCCGGGCGCGTCCGCGGGCGTTTGAGGGGCCGGATTCGCCATATGCGGTTGTAGATGGGAGGGGAACTTTTGGTCTATGGGTGTATATACACCCTATATGGAAAAAATATTTAGTAATTAAATAAAAAGTCAACAAATTCTGAAAATATTTTTCAAATAAACTTGACCTTCCATTGTACTGGTAAAAAAATCCACAAAAAGAAAAAACCTTGTTGAATTCTTTTAAAAAAAGATTTAAAAAATCGGTCAAAATAGTGTGAATAGTGACCTATAATAGCAAATATTTTTTTCCCCTGAAGTCAACTTTGGTTTTCTATTCGTGAAAATGTATATACTAGTGCAAAAGAAAGCCAAGTTTATTGTAAAAAAACTTCCAAACTTTTTTGACATTTCTTTTAATTATCAAAAAAAATTCTCATATGCGGTGTATATACACCCATGAACCAAAGGGTATTTCCCGCTGTAGATGCTCTTATAGAAGTACTTCACATTGTCTTAGCAAGGCGTGACTACAGTTTGTTGTTTTCAAAATCTACACCGCATCAGTCCTAGTAGCTTATATATGATCAAATAACAAATTAGTGTATGTACGTAGTACTACTTACTGATGGACAGCGATGTGGGGTTTTGGTTGGGATCCCTCTGCGCTAAACTCCAACACATGCTTACTGATGAACGCACTGACCTCGGCCGGTGAATTTTGCTTCTCTCCGGCATTAACTTTATTTCTTGTCGTCCACCAATCCCACAACAAAACAGCCACTCTGAGCACCTTCTCCTGTGGTAACTCGAGGAGCTGCAGGAGGACGCCTGTCGAGTCCGGGCATTCACAAAGCTTCAATCTAACATCCTCCAGTCCTTGTTCCCTCCACACTGCCTTAACTTTTTTGCATTTCAGGAACAGGTGGCCTCCATCTTCGTCTAGCCGAGCGCACATCGGGCATATAGTATCAAGTTCAACATGTTTCCTTTTTATATTCATCCTCGTTGGCAGGCTGTTGTGTGCTAGACGCCACAGGAACATCAAGACTTTGCCAGGAATATTTAGCTTCCAAAGGGCACTCCACACAGGCTTCTTGGCTGGTACCACACATGACGAGCTCGTATCCCAGAGCAGAGGTGTCTTGTTGGACGCACGGCGGCGAAGGCCGCCACAGTGCACTGGAAGACAGCGGCGGTGGCGGTGGGGGCGCGATCTGGGCAAAGCTTCAAAGTGGAAGATTCGATGGTGCAGTTGCGATCCAATCGGGGAGTGAGACAAGACTTTCGTGCGTGATTGATGCTATATATACCAGACCGGTTTTTACGGTTTTGTAGAAACCGTGGGGATGTTGGGACGTGACGGAAACTGGGGTGGTGCCACGAAGGCGGAGCGGAACGCTCAGAAGCGAAACACCGTGCGTGATAGGAAGGAAGAGATACACCCGCACGCGGGCGCGGTGTGCACCGCGCCGTCGTGCGCTTGCTTTCCTGCCGTTCAAAAGTTGGTCTGCGCGCGGATAGGTCTGCCTGCTCCAGAAAAAAGAGGGACAAAGCTACCGCGGGATGCCGTCAGCGCACCCCGCGCGCGTGGCCAGGTTGGTTTGGCGCGCGCTGGGCGGGATGCGTGGGCGATCCGCGTTTTGGGAGGTGATGAGTAAAGTTGTGCCATCCGGGTCGATTTTTTTTTTTTTTGGCGGGATGAAAAGGAGTTTTATTTCATAATTATAGAGTTACAGTCGAGAGCTACCCCTCAAAAAAATAAAGTCGAGAGGCAGAAGTTCCTCGATACAGGGTGGCCCTTGATACAACCACACAGCAGTGGTGCACTCATTACGACTATAATTCGCCAAACAATCGGCCACTCTATTTTGATCTCTACGTAACTTCCGTGGAATAAACTCCCTGCGTCCATCAATGCTATCCGGGTCGATTGATTGGGAGGACCAACAAAATAACCGTAACGTTCTAAAAAAAAGACCGTAACACACACGTAACAGCGCCCATCGCATATATATGTACGTGCACGTCGAGGGTGCATTACTCCATTAATACGACGGTCTGCGAGTGATGCTAAAGAACGGTCCCACAACAGCATCCCCTGCGTGTGTGGGCCAGCTGCATAGCAGTTGCCTTCGTTCCTCACCTTTTTTGCTTGCCCTGATGATCTGCTTCGGACGGATCGTCCCCACATGGTCGGTCTTCTAGTGTGCTGCCTCGGTCAGGCGATTTGGGCACATGCATACGTAAGAATTTCATGCCCAGGTTATAAATATAAATACTAGTACAAAACAAGGTTTTAAAAACTGAAAATAAAAGAGATAGCTGAATCTACTCCTTCCCTAGAAAAGCCTAGGGTTCCTCTGCATCCCGCCGGCGCCGCCATCGGTCCGCCTCGTCTCCGGTGGCCTTAGGGCCATGGCGGCGCGGTGGATCCCGGTCCTTGCTGGCGGGAGGGCTCCGTTTTTAGATGTTCCTTCGAATTTTGTTAGGGTTTGTGTCCTGCTCAGGAAGACGAGACAGTGGCGGCTCCCTGAAGATGGAATAAGGTTCTCCCCGCCTAGCCCCCTTCCAGATGGTGTGTCCAGTATCGTCGGTGAGTGTGTGGAGGTGTGTCTCCGGCGGATCTGTTCTTGGTGGATTTGCTCGGATCTGGTCGTAGTTCGTCTACGTTCGTGTGTCTTCATGTTGGATCCTTCCGATCTACGCTACTCTTCATCGGCGGCGGTTGCTGTTCTGCTGCGTTGGTCCTATGGAGCCTTAGCAGGACGACTTCCCGACTGTCTACTACAACAAGTTTTGCCCGACTCCGATGAGGGAGGGGCGATGACGGCAGCGCGCCTTCGACTCGCTTCAGTGTTTGTAGTCGTCGCAAGGTGGTATACGGATCTGGATGTAATTTTTATTATTTTTGAATTTTTTTTTATACTGCCATGATTGAAGATGAATAATAGGTTGGAAGTTTTCTCGGAAAGAAAAACTGAAAATACGCCCCCTAAAAAAAACTAAAAATGAGGCTAATGAAAGTATACACTTTTTTCACAAGAGTACAACCTTATATCACCGCGTTGATTGATCCACACAATCTATACTTTTTATTACTAAACATTTTTTTCGAGAGTACGTCAAAGGCGTACCTTAACTTTATAGAAGGCAGGAAATATGTACAAGAGATTACAAAAAGGCAGAGCACCACACCTCGGTGCTCCACTCCCACTCCACTCCGACACTCTAAGTCAACTACTCACAATATGTTGACACTCCCGAACCTCCAGCTAGGGCCCACAGTTTTAGTTCTTGGAAGATAATATCGACTGTTCCCCAGATGTCCCTCACATTGGCAGTCAAAAATACACGTGTGTTTCGTTGCTTCCAAAGTGTCCAACAGATGATGATGACAAAGGAATCGAAGCCCTTCCGGTTGTCTTTGGAAATCTGCTTGCGTCTCATTGCCCACCAGTCCTCAAGCTTAGACTGCGGCGAGGGTATTAGAGCCAGATCAATGCCAACCTTAGCGAAGCATAGATACCACACATGTCTTGCAAAGACACACTGCAGCAACAGATGATCAACCGTATCCTCTTCCTGATCGCAGAAGAAACATGGGGATGTCTGAGCCATGTCTGAATCTTCTGTCCGACGTCCATATGCGGTATTGGACTGCCAGCCACATGAATATCTTGCAGGACAGCGGAGCCCAACTCTTCCAAATGGCTGCTGACGATTGGAACCGGATCCCTCCTTCACAAATCATCTTATACGCCGATGCCACTGTGTACTTTCCTTCCGCGTTCCACGCCCATACGGCAGTATCCTCTCTGCCCGGAACTAGCTGTATCTCAATCAGCACCTCCCATAGTCGAATGAATTGAGCCAACTCCTCCGTAGAGAGATCACCCGTAATATTTTTATTACTAAACATAATGATAAAGATTAATATCAAACAACAATATGATTTATTTTTTCATGCAAATCGCATATAACTTGTTTGTATACATCCATGTTATACCTTTTTTTTTTGGAATAAATCCATGTTGTACTTAGAGTCCAATTTTTTTTTTTAAATATCAGTGTTGAAAATTGATAGTCTCTCATCTCAAATTTTAATTGCATATCATGTCATGGTGCCGCCTGCCACATGCGCGTGCAGACACAACACAGCACACACACACAGCAAGGAGCTAGCACACGCTGACACTGTGACATACACACACACATGCATGCACACACTTCAAACCAAATGAGGCATTGGCGGACTGCCTAGGCTACAAAAAATTTCAGGCGCCTGAGGATTACCAAAAGCGTAGTAATAAAGAGAAGTTGAATGCACATCCAGTTCCAAACCGGGGGGGTGTCTTTCCTCTTTCCGGAGCAGCTTTTGATATTGATACAGCAGACAGAAGAGTTGGCAAACAGGACTAGGGTAGCCTCCGGTCTTCATTCACGGACACTTGGTGGATCATCATTCGCGCAGGGCAAAGTCGCCACGCTCAGACCCGTCTGATCGTACCAACAGCCCGACCCATTAACACGCTATATAAGCTCTTCCGCCGGTGATATCCTTTTTCTCCCTCCTCCTCCTCCACATTTAGTTCGATCGGCAGCCCTAGTTCGTCCGCTATGTCCTGGAAAGCAGCCCTAGCTCGCTTCTTGCAGCGCCAGTTCGAGAAGAATTCCTCCTCCTTGTTTGATGCCCTTTGCAGGATTCAGAACCCGAACAACGAGAGCCCCCAAGAGCGGATGCTGAGAGAGATGGGGCTCCGAGCGGGGCCAGATCCGCCGGTCGGCATCCAGCCGCCGGCGGGGAGCGTCAGCGTCGCCTTCGCTCTCGGTCTATCGCAGGCCGACGCCCAGGCCGCTGCAGCCGCCGCCGCCAACTCCGTGGCCCGGGGCACCGCTGCAGCCGCCCCCGCCAACTCCGTGGCCCGGGGCACCGCGGCTGCGGCCGGGTCCGTCTCCAGCTTCATCGCCCAGCCGGGTCTGCCACCGCCTCAGGCCAGGTCCGGCGTCTCCGGCTCCAACCTCAACATCCTTACTACAGCTGCGGGCGGCGGAGGTACCATCGCATCCCCGGCCATGAACACCGCCTTGGCGGCCGTGTCCGGCGCCGGCCGGAACCTCCTCCCCGCCGAGCATCTCCGCGAGATGGCTGCGTCTGCGGCCGAGTCCGGCGACGGCGTCCTCGTCCCCCACGAGCTGATAAGCATCATAGCCAGCGCTATGGCTGCGCCCGACCGGGTCAACAACCGGGCTCCGTCCGTGTCCGGCCGGCGGCGACGGCGTCCTCGTCCCCCACGAGCTGATACGCATCATAGCCAGCGCTATGGCTGCGCCCGACCGGGTCAACAACCGGGCTCCGTCCGTGTCCGGCGGCGGCGGCGTCGTGCCTCCCGAGGTGCTGGGCACGGTGGCTACTACCGGAAGCGACGTCAGCGATCTCCCCTCCAATGCAGCTCTGGGCGCTGCGGACAGGCTCGAAGAGGGCGCGGAGATCGTGCAGGCGACGCCCTCCTACTTCACCAACGCTGCCATCGCCGTGACCGTGACGGTGCTCCTCGGGGTCACCGCCGTCGTCGGGCTGGCCTACCTGGCACGGCTCCATCGAGTCAGAAGGGGAGGAATCCTATACCTCAAGAAGAGGAAACGCAGCGGCGAGGACGAGGAAAAGGACGGCGGCGGGAATGGCGAAGTGAAGCGTGGCGGGACCGGCGGTGGCGGCGGGAGCGGCGTCCCAGTGATCTCCAAGTAGGGCGTCTCCAAGTAACACAAATTACCAACTCGATCGATCGTTTAATTTACCATACCATGATGAGATCTCTTGTCGGTGAACTACGTACGTACCTAATCAGACTATTCTATCAGCGTCCTGATGAGTAGATTTTATTACGAGACTATACTGGCCTGTCGTCGTTTATCATGTTTATGAAGAAATTTGGTCATGGGAGGTTAGA
The DNA here is from genome assembly GCA_039707655.1 of Elymus sibiricus. Lineage (NCBI taxonomy): Eukaryota > Viridiplantae > Streptophyta > Magnoliopsida > Poales > Poaceae > Elymus > Elymus sibiricus. The sequence continues at coordinate 108,568,960 of CM077668.1, read as the reverse complement.
TATTTGGTAATGCTGCTTATGAATTTGTTCTTCTCGTATTAGACGGCCAAAAGCTATCAGCCCCAGAAAAAGGATCGCGATCGATGCACCATAACATGGCCAATGTACATGCATGTTGCCCATGGCCCGATCAGTGCGCGTACAGTTCTTTTGCTTTTGGGGATCTCATCTACGCAAACTGTCCTATCTCCTAGTTCATCCCTCCCTCTCCCCCGAATTGCGGTGTGGGGCCTCCTTCCTCCCTGCGTTCCCTGAAAAATTGCCCGTAGCTGTAGTATTGGGCGCCCAATGTAGCAACAGTTAGTATCATCGTGGAATCCATGCATGCAAAATTTTCCGACGCACGGTGCCTCCGCCATCTGACTAAACACGTCAAAACCAAGCATAACCAGGGACAGGCCCACACCTAGTTCGCCGTCGTCGTTTTGTGATCTCTACTATTAATGGGAGAAGAGGAGGACGGTAGTACAAGCAGATTCTTCGGACGGCCCCTGATAAAGGTCAGTCGCTTTGGCTTGGCTTTGATGAGGGACAGAGTGTCAGAGCGAGTTTCCACTACCATGCTTTTTTGCTTTCTGGCGAAACCGATTTCCTCTTTGCCCAGAGTTTGCAAAGTACGCCTCGGCGGCCACAGATCCTACAAAAACTTTTGGATGTTTGTGAATTAAAAACTGCTTGATGGGGGGATCATAAGGAAGCAACTTTCTATTTTCAGACTCAAAATGAGTGGCACGGTGCAAGCCAGCTAGCAGGAAGAATGGAAACGAGAGGGAGGAATCGTTGGTCGTGGTGTCTGCCATCAGAGTACCTCTCGACGCGGATTAAGAGCTTTAGCATGATTTTACCATTTTCAGAAACGCCCAACACTCTCGTGTTGCACCTCTACCTAGAAACGCCGAAGTCATTGGCATTACCGACATGGCCCACGCACCGGTCTAAGTCGCCGACATGGCAAGTCAGAACACGCCAAGGTCCTTGGTGTTGCTGCGCCAAATATGTTGCGGGTATTCGTGTAACGTATGCACACATGCCATCCGTCGTGCGGATATCCTACGTACACATACATGGGTTAGGGGTTTTCGGCTATAAACATCTACTAGAGGATAACGGGCGTGCCGTTCTTCAGTTTTGGAATTAATTTGATTTTTCTTCCAAAGCTTATTATGGCAATTCATATTTCATGCGTACCGTGGAGGTGGTCGAGCAAACACGGACCCCGTGGGTGGCTGAATTGGGTTGGTCATGCATATGCAGGCCGTTCTGGTTTTGAGAAGGTTTCATTCTCTCCTTTTCTCTGCTGGTCTCTTTCAAGTTTTATTTTCTGGTTCATTTATATTTGTTTTATTTTTTTATTTTCTGATTCATGGATATTTTTAGAAATTTGGGACATAATTTAAATTCTTGAAAAAAAATCAAAAATGTTTTCTTCAAAATTGTGAACTATTTTTAAATCTGTGAATATGTTTTATATTTGTGAGCATTTTTTAAAATCTACAAACATTTAATGTATCGTAAATTTTTTTAAAAAATCATGAACAATTATAGAATTCACGAACATTTTTTAGAATTTTTGAATAGTTTTTTCTCACCCGTGAAGAATTTTTAAATTTATGAACATTGTTCAAATTCAAGAATGTTTTTAGATTTGTGGTTTTTTTTGGAAATTCACAAAAAATGAATTCTTGAGTGTTTTAGAAAAATTGAAAGGAGTTTTATTGGAATGTCGGTTCCGATAGTGTCATGAGGAAAAACTTTGGAGCTCTGTAGGCCTCTATTCCTAGGGAGCTTAGAAATTGTAAGGATATGCTCCCTAGTTCCGTCAATCCCATACAGGAAAATTATATCACCTCAGAGTCAAGTAGTTTTATCTTATGTAAGTGAGCTTATCGATCCTTTGAGTGGCACTTGGGATGAGGCACTGATTACAAGCATTTTCAATCAAGTGGATGTCAGGAGAATCCTACAAATACCTCTGAACAATCAAACATTCGATGACTTTATTGCATGGCATGTTAATAAAACAGGGGTTTTCTCAGTTCGAACAACATACCATCTACAATAGATGCATTCTTTTGGGGCGCATGTAAACATGATCTCGCGTCCGAGTAGCTCAACCCCATTGGCAGTATGGAGTAGTCTTTGGAAGCTAAATGTGCCACGTAAAGCTCAGATTTTCTGCTAGAAAAGTTTACACGAAATCATCCCTCTAAAGTCTATACTTACTAACCGCCACATAGGCTTGGATGGCGCATGTCCTGTTTGCCATCAGGGAGCCGAAGACATTGCCCATTTTCTATTCCAATGCTCACATGTTCGTGATCTATCGAGTCGGTTGGGCATAGCTGAGCTTATTGATTCAGTGGTTGCTATTGATAGATCGAGATCGGTGATATTGGAACATTCACTAGAACTTCCGGATAGTCCGCTACTAATTCACTCAAGTCTGAATTTCAAACTAGTTTTGGTTGTTGGTACCTATGGTGGATACTACGTCGTATTACTCACAATGAGTCTGTCCCTCCGATTATGAGATGGCCAATGTCTATTTTGAGCATAGCTAGCAATTACCATAACATTTTCTCTCGGAATTATGCGGTTCGTCAACACAAATGGGGTAAGCCTGATCCAAGGTACGTGAAAGTTAATGTAGACGCTGCCTTCTTTGAGGATGCGGGGATGGGGGCGATTGTGGCAGTCCTTCGCGATGATAAAAGTAATTTCTTGGCAACCCAATGCAAATCCATACCCAATGCTGCATATGTGGTTACTACAAAAGCTATGGCCATGCGAGATGGATTGGGACTTGCTAATTCACTTGGTTTTAACCGAGTTGAGGCAGAATCTGATTCTCTTTAAGTCATCAATAATTGTATACCGGACAAACTAGATGGTGGAATTCGGCGGCTGCGATCTTTGCAAAGTGTGTGGACATTTCAACAACAATTGGGGAGGCCATTTTTAGGCATTGTTTGTTTTTGTCTAATGAAGCAGTGCATGTACTAGCGAAGTTTAGTTATTGTAATAAGCTTTCTTCTTTTTGGTTGAATGGGCCGCCTGACTGCATCGTCAGCAAGCTCGTAAACGATGTAACTGTTATTTGATTCAATAAAACTGGTCATGATGGTCTTCCCTAAAAAAAAGGATATGCTAGCCAAGGCGTGCAGGTATTCGGATACATATTCGTACGTACCGGTAGGGATGGCAATGGGTACCCATTACCCATGTACCCTGCGGGTAAAAACCCTATTAGGGTAAGGGTATGGGACAAAAAATTACCCATGAGTATATAAATAGGGAAATATGAGACCCATCGGGAGACCGGTACGGGTATGGGATCGTATAACCCATACCCACATACCATGTACCCATATAAAATCTATGTGAACTCAAAATTATCTCTACAGTCTACACTTTGTCGGGAATTTATGAACTCACAATGTGGTGTTGCTATTTATGACTATTTGATATTGTTTTGATGTGTTGTTGTTTATTAAATGTATTGTAGTTTATAAGTATGTGTTGTTGCTTCTGTTGTAAATTATGATTATATGTTGTTGTTTATGACTATGAGTTGTTTAAATTGATGCTTCGCAAACATCGGTAATTTTACCCGTGGGTATCCCTCTACCTTGTCGGGTAACGGGTATGGGATTTTTTTTACCCGTTGACGGGTATGGATAAGAGTGATGGGTAAGGTCAGGGGGGCGGGTAAGGTCAGGGGCGCAGGTAAGGGTATTGGGGTGGATCCACCTGTCAAACCCTGCGGGTGCCATCCCTACGTACCGGGCGTCGTGTATACTGCTAAAGTTGCATCCATCGGCCACAAGTGTACATTCCATTGCTATAGTCTTAGCCTTTCAATACATGCATGTATGCATGTACTAATAGAACGTACGTAATTTTCCCATGTACCATGTACAAGACTAATCAAGAGATCAGCTAGTGCATGCATGAACTAGTCCCTGTGTATACATATATTCTTCCGTGTGTCTTCTTCTTTTCTCTTTAATACTATGCACAAGTATTTAACTTTTCTTCTTTGAAACAAAATTGCGTCGAAAGTTTATAAAAAATAAAACATCAATAATATGCAAATACTCCAAAAAGTAAATGGTAAGGGCAGGATACACACGAGAGTAGTACATGCGTGCACTAGCCGATCTCTTGATTAACCTTGTACGTGGTGCATGGGAAAATTGCCTACGTACTATTACATGCATGTATTGAAAGGTATAGCTATGAAATGTACGTCAACCAACCTATGGTTGGATGTTTAGAGGGACAGTATTCCCAGTCCATCAGGGTTCAAGTCCTGGTGCTCGCATTATTCCTGGATTTATTTCAGGATTTCCATCGGCACGCTTTCAGTGGGAGGAGACGTTCCCGACGACGACGAGGCGCCTACGGAGACTTCGTAAATCTCAAGATGATATGCCGGCTCAGTCTCTCGAAGGTGCTCATAGGGGTAGGGTGTACGTGTGTGCGTTCATAGGGGTGAGTGTATGCGCGTATGTATGAGCGCTTGCGTCTGTACTGTGTTCAAAAAAAAGATAGCTATGAAATGTACACTTACTCCCGGGCGTTCGGTCTTTTGATTTGCTCGGTCTGATCTTTTCAGTCTTTCAAGAATTCGGTCTTTCATAATTGACGACAAAAATTCGGCTTTTCACTATTCGGTCTTCGGTCTTTATAAGATGGTGTTCGGTCCCAACCAAACATGTCAAATTTCATGCTACAACTCAGATTCATGTACATTACAATACAAGTGTATGCAAGTAGAATTCAGACAACATGTACGTGTAACAGGTGTATGCAAGCAAAATTCAAAGTTCGGACAACATGTGTATGTAGTAGGTGTATTCAACTAGAATTGTACCATAAACATCCAGAACAGACTATGGATTGTGCGAATTGTGCCATAAACATCAAAGAATTGTGTTAATTCGGGCTATCTGAGTTACTCGAGCATCCAGATAAGAAGACCGATCCGATGGAATCTAATCTGGTCTTCCAGTTTTGACGACCGATTTGAAGTCTTTTATAGTTCGGTCTTTACGAGTTTTGTCTCAGTCTTTACGGGTTTGGTTTTTGGTCTTTGGTTTTTATGCCCGGGCTTATGTACACTTGTGGCCCATGGGTGCAGCTTTAGCAGTATACATGGCGCACAATACGTATGAATATGTATTCGAATACCCGCATGCCTTGGCCAGCATATAGGTGTTTATAGTCGAATACCAGCACCATGTACGTGTACATATATATTTGGTATTCGCATGACAGTCGACACGTGTGCATACATTACTCGAGTACCCACAACCTATCACGTGCGCATACGGGAGGGACCTTGGCGTGTCTAGCAACGCCGATGACTCCGACGTTTCTGTCTTGCCACGTCGGCGGTCAACGGCGACTCGAACTGTGTGTGGGCCATGTCTGCAATGTCAATGACTTTGGTGTTTCTAGGTAGAGGTGCAACACCAGGATGTTGGGCATTTCTGGAAAGCGTCGAATCGTGCTAAAGTTTCTGTGGAGGGTCGATTCATTATAATCTTGCCCTAAAGGGTCAAAACGGTGATTTTGGCCCCCTGATGCCCTACCACACCACGCTTCGCTACGTTCTACCCCACGTTGCGCCACACCGTGTTGTGCGGCATCCTCTTCACGCTAGACCGCTATGTGCTCCAACAAGCCACATTGCTTGCCTCTTCTTCGCTCTCGGGAGGCCGGTCTATGTCCTTCTACACTTTCTTCCCAAAATGGCTCATCTCACCGACAAGGAGCCTCGGCCCTGCACCAACATGATGCTGAAGGCGGTTAAGGCCAAGGCTGCTCGTGTCACGGCATCTTCTTCTACTCGGACGTTCGACAAGGCCATCTATGTTGCTGCTGAAAGATCGTGGATGTCGCCTAGAGGGGGGGTGAATAGGCGCTTTAAAATAATTATGGTTTAGGCTTGAACAAATGCGGAATAAAACTAGCGTTTAATTTGTCAAACGAAAAACAACTAGGCTCACCTATGTGCACCAACGACTTATGCTAAGCAAGATAAACAACTAAGTGATAGCAAGACATATAATAAGAAACAATATGGCTATCACAAAGTAAAGTGCATAAGTAAAGGGCTCGGGTAAGAGATAACCGAGGCACGCGGAGACGACGATGTATTCCGAAGTTCACACCCTTGTGGATGCTAATCTCCGTTTGGAGCGGTGTGGAGGCACAATGCTCCCCAAGAAGCCACTAGGGCCACCGTAATCTCCTCACGCCCTCGCACAATGCAAGATGCCATGATTCCACTAAGGGACCCTTGAGGGCGGTCACCGAACCCGTACAAAAATGGCAACCCTTGGGGGCGGTCACCGAACCCGTACACTTTGGCAACCCTTGGGGGCGGTCACCGGAACCCGTACAAATTGCTCGGGGCAATCTCCACAACTTAATTGGAGACCCCGACGCTTGCCCGAAGCTTTACACCACAATGATTGAGCTCCGAAGCACCACCAACCGTCTAGGGCGCCCAAGCACCCAAGAGGAACAAGCTCTAGGGTACCAAGCACCCAAGAGTAATAAGCTACTCAACTTTTCACCACCACGTATCACCGTGGAGAACTCAAACCGATGCAACTAATGCAATGGTAAGAACACACGAAGTGGTCAAATCCCTCACTCCCAAATCCCACCAAAGCAACAAAAGCTATGAAGGAATATGAGAGGAAGAACAAGGAGAACACCAAGAACTCCAAAATCTAGATCCAAGGGGTTCCCCTCACAAAGAGGAGAAAGTGATTGGTGAAAACGTAGATCTACATCTCCTCTCTCTTTTCCCTCAAGAACTAGCAAGAATCATTGGAGGGATTGAGAGATAGCAAGCTCAAAGAAGGTCAACAATGGGGGGCAAACACGAGCTCAAGAGGTTAGGTCCAATGGGGAAGAAGACCCCCTTTTAAAGGACCCCACGAATCTGCCCGTTATGCTGCAGAATAACACGGGAGCGGTACAACCGGTCCAAGGACCGGTACAACCGCTATTTGCGGGTTTCCCTGAAGTAGAGTACCAGGCGGTACAACCGGAGGTTGCACCGGTAGTACCGGTCGGCTGAAACCATCCGGGAACTACCGGGCTACCACCGCCCTACTACCGCTCCAAAACAGTAGGGAATCACCCCTGACCGGTAGTTGGAGCGGTACTAGGACCGGTACAACCGCTGGGACCAAGTACTTGTGGTGGCTAAGTCTGGAGCGGTACAACCGCTCCAGTCACCGGTAGTACCGGTACGCCTAAGCCATCCGCGAACTACCGGTTCACCACTGCCCAGCATCCGCTCCACATCAGACGGGAGTCACCCCTTAGCGGTGGTTGGAGCGGTACTTGGCCGGTACAACCGCCGAGCAGCAGTCCTGGGGTTCGCCAAGCACCAGGCGGTACAACCGCCCGGAGGCAGCGGTACAACCGCTTGGCAGACACCTGGAGACTGCAACCCAAGGGTGGTGGTTGTCCCGGAAGTACTGGTCGGCCGGTACAACCGCATACACTAGTGGTACAACCGCCAGAGAAGGAAAAACCAGAACTGCCATAACTTCTGCATATGAGCTCCGAATTGAGCAAACTCAAGCTTGTTGGATATATGACGACAAATACTATCCAACAGCGATGTGAAACCTCTATCAGTGATGATCCGGAATAAACCCCAACATCGAGAACATACAAGATGAAGCAAACAAAATCCGTTCTCGATGAACTTGAGCTTGTCATGAAGGTGACCAAAAGCTCAAAGACTCCCAAAGCAAAAAGGCCAAACAAGAACCAAGAAAGATGATGCAAGAATGCAATGGTTTGAGCTCTCTACGAAAGATACGATCAAGCTACTCATCCGAGAGCCCCCCTTGATAGTACGACTATCGATCCTATAACCCGGTCTCCCAACTGCCACCATGAGACCGGTAAAATAGAAAACCTATCAAGGGCAAACATTTGCCTTGCGCATAGTCCACTTGAGCTAGATGATGACGATCTTGACCTCCTCAAGTTGGACCACCTTTCTTGATTGCGTTGGCTCGATGAAGACTAGTTGATTGCTCCCCCATACTCCACTATGGGTGAGCTACTCTTCGGCGCATCTTCACAAGTCCATTGTCACCACAATGGACGGCAAGCTTCAAGCATATGATCTCTTCGTGATGATCCACTTGAACTTGCACACCGCAACCTAACCCCACAAAGAACTCTCACGTAGACCATGGGTTAGTGCACAAAGCATAATGGGCAATGCTTACCATACCATGGGATCACTTGATCCCTCTCGGTACATCTTCTACGCTTTGTGTGTTGATCAACTTGATTCACTCTTTGACTTAGTCTTGATCAACCTCTCACATGACCAATCTTTAGATAATTCCTTGAATAGCACCTTGGTCATCACATACTATCCTTGAAACCAACAAATGGACTTCAAGAAAAGCCTATGGACAAACCCTTCATATATAACTCAAGGAAACCATTAGTCCATAGGAATTGTCATCAATTACCAAAACCAAACATGGGGGCACCGCATGTTCTTTCAGCTGCACTGAAGGATGATGAGGCGCATCCGGCCACGACAACACTCTGGCCCTGATCACCCTCCTGTGTGGCACTGACGATAATCAGGCTCAGAAGGTGCTTGCTACGGAGGACACAACCGAGGAAGACGAGAATGCACCATGATTTGCATGCACTATCATATTCCGGGGTATGTCAAGGCAGCGCGCATTCACGTGAGCTTTCAGCTGCCTCCGCCGCCATGCCAGCTTTCTCTCTCCCGCCTTTGCCTGAACTTGATGTTATCGCAGCTGGAAAGCCCCTTTTGCTTTCCTTTTGTAGTTTCTATCGTGTCCTTTTTTAGATAATATGTTAGTCGTCATACCTTCTGTAACCTCTATTTTCTTAAGCGCTACTTGAACTATCTATGAACCAAAACTCTTTATCTGTTTGCTCATGGAATGTACAAGGCCTGGGCGATGCAAAAAAATTTGCTCTAACATTCTCGCCAAATTAATCGCAATTAACCCGCATCTCGCTCTACTCCAAGAATCTAAACTTATGAATCCCGACAACCAAAAGATTCGTTCATGCTTGCCAGAATAACATTTTCCTACCCGCGGTCGATACCACCGGTGGAATCCTATCTGCTGCTAAGAGCAAGTACAATAGTGGGCTATAAGCCTGCTTACATGGCATTTTTGCCTATGTGGAGGAGAGAGACAAGGAAAAAGGGAGGAAGTGGGCTCTAATGCAATAGCCAGCCTCTTCACGTGCTCCTAGGTAAAATTAGTAAATGAGAGGAAAGAGAAAGAGAGTGAAAAAATCACTAGCCTTAGAGCCAACCTTATAGCCAACCCTATTGTATGAGTGAATGGTATTGCTAGCTCTTGATGACATGGCAACCTTATAAAGGCAGCCGCTGACTATATTATTGACCATGCTCTAAGTCAAACTTCTTCATGATTACCTCCCACTCCAATCTAACCTACTCCTCTACCCTTTTTATTACCATGCTCGCTCACCCTGCACCAACTGCCATGACTAACGTGTACGCGCCCTCCCGAAACGAACTCAAGCAACATTTCTTGGATGAGATTAAATCCATCAGGCCAAACGACAACATGCCATGGCTACTGATCGGCGGCTTCAACCTCCTACGGTTCTCTACTGACAAACATAAGCCATCTTTCCGCTCTAATGAAGCTGCCATGTTCAACAACACAATCAATGGCATCGCTCTAATTGAGCTCCCCCTTGCGCTTTACTTGGTCTAAGAATAGAGAATTACCCACCCTTGAGCGCATAGACCAGAACCTTTATTAATCTAGCATGGAATGATGCCCTGCCAAACACAACACTATCTTCGTTAACTCGCATAACTTCTGACCATGTCCCTCTTATGGTACACATCGAAACATCCACTCATCGCTCGCGCGTATTTTTGGATTTGAACCACACTGGACCAATTCCGTGCTTGTCTTCAAATTGTGCAAAGATGTTGGGCTATAGGCGGCCCAGCCCAACCAAACTTCACCGCTGAGTTGGCCTCAGCCCTAAAATGAATATGATCAGCCCTTAAGCAATGGGCCAAATCTCGAGCGCTAGCCCATCTGCACGAGGACCGCTGCAAAAAAGGTCATTCTTTGGATTGACCTAAAAGAACGGCGTGCTATTTCCCTGAGAGAAAAAAAATTGCGTTCAGCCTCAATCTCCATGTTCCAAAAAATAACCCTTGAATGAGATGCATTTTGGCGCCAGTGTGCAAAAATCCGAGATGCAGTAGATGGTGGACAAAATTATAAGTACCTCCATGCCTCTGCCTCTCACCGTCTTTGAGAAAACAAAATCGCCTCTCTCACCTATGAAAATCAACAATTCTTTTCGTATGAGCAGAATTTTGTGGTTCTATTCGACCACTTTTGAGGTATTATCGGTGTCTCCAAAATAATACCTCCAAACGTTGACCTGACTTCTCTCTACCCGCCTCAACCACCCGATCTCACTGCTCATGACCTACACTTCTCCGAACAAGAAGTTAAGGATGCTTTCTTCCAAATGAACCCCATTGGAAGCCCTGGTCTCGATGGCTTTGGACCTGCCTTCTATGGAAAATATTGGCACACCATCAAACACGATATCCTTCGTTTATTTAACAACTTCCATAACTCCATTGCCGACTCGGAACGTCTTGAGAGTGTCATCATGGTTATCTTGCCAAAAAAAGATGACACTGGCACGCCAGACTCATACCGACCTATCTCGCTCCAGAACTGCCCAGTAAAAGCCTCGTAAAAGTTCTCACAAATAGGCTTAAACCTTTTATCCCACTCCTGGTGCATAATGACCAAATTTGTTTTATTCCAAGAAGAAACATCGCTGAAAACTTTGTCTACGCGGCGGATCGAATATCTTCTTGCCATGCAAAGAAAACACCTACCATGGTCTTTAAGCTAGATTTCTCTAGGGCTTTTGACTTGGTGTCATGGGAATTGATTAGCTACCTTCTCCGGCACCCCTCCTTCCCTCCTAAGTTCCGCTCATGGCTACATAACATTCTACACACCCAAAAAAAACGCTATCCTACTTAATGGAGTTCAAGGGAAATGGATAAACTACAAGAATGGTCTTCGTCAAGGAGACCCCCTCTTCTTATACCTCTTTATTACCATCGTCGATCTCCTACAACAAATGTTACTCCATAATGATGACATCCTTTCACTTCACCACCCCATTTTCACGCATCTCTCGCCCACTACACTCCAATATGCTGATGGCACGCTTATAATCGCTTCTACCTCTATTCATGCTGCATCCAAACTTAAGCAAATTCTAGACACTTTCGTTGCTGCTATGGGCTTGGCCATCAACTTCGCCAAAACAACTCTTGTCCCTCTCTACATTCCACCCGATTAGAGCCCGACCATTGCTAGCATCCTCGGTTGCCCCGTTGCATCCTTCGCTCAAGTTTATGTTGGACTGCCCCTCTCACCCACTCGGCTTCCACACGACGTATTTTAGAATGCTACAGGAAATTTTTCGCCGGGTGGCGACCAAGATTACTATCTAAGGGCGATAGGTTTACCCTCCTCTCTTTTGTTATTGACACATTAGATGCTTATTTTATGTCAATCTTTCTTATTCCCAAAAAAAGGTACTTACAATTCTCGATGCCTTTAGACGTGCCTTCTTTTGGGCTGCCGAGGAGACTTGTACAGGTTCTCAATATCTAAATGCCTATAACAATGTTTCCAAACCCAAAAAATGCGGCGGTCTAGGGCTTAAAAACCTGCATCAGCAAAACAGATGCCTCCTTATGAAATTTGTTGTCAAATCTCTACTTCCTACCTCTACCCCCATGGCTTCATTGGATTAGTCTACAACGCCCCCAGCGCTTTTGTGGCACCAAAAAATAATAAAACCTTCCTTTGCAAAACCATCAATAACCACATTCCTGGCCTACAAAATACATCATTTGCCATGACTAACAATGGCTTCAATCCTTATTTCAGGTATGACACTTCCTAAACCCATAGCAACTACTTTCCCCTCCTTTTTCTCACTCTGTTTTGCCACTGATCGGGGTGGCAAATATCCGGCGCCTCGGTTTAGAATCTAACATGCGAAAGCGCCTAATCTATGCTGCTACGAGAGAACTTAGTCTGCTTATGTTTGTGTTGTAGGATTTCTTGCCCTCCTTGATCCGAATGCTCGTCTTATTGGTGGCAAGGCAGTCTCCACAAGGGCCACATACGACATCTGTAGGGGAACGCAGCAGAAAACAAAAATTTCCGACCTACGCACCAGCCCAGGATCACTATGGAGACTGCATACAAGGTTTGATCTGTTTCGTTACCGACTCGTAGCGCAGCGGAAGTAGAGTCGATGACGATCGGCGGTGCAGATCCCCGCAGCTAGGATTTACAACCTCCCAACCGCGAGGATGTACTCCCACATCTGCCCCTCGGACAGCCCTCCAGGAGGCGGTCGGACAGTCCCTCGGACGGTGTCGCGGACAGCCCTTCGGGAGGACCTTCGAAACTCGAACGATCACTCGGACAGCCCTTCGGGAGGACCCTCGAAACTAAGACGATCACTTGGACAGCCCTTCGGGAGGCACTCTCGAACTAAGACCGAAACTACGATCTCTCTACAGAGTTGCACACATACGGTGTTATCTATCCGGCAGGGCTTCGCCGTCCAGAACTAGTTCCCACCGGAACCCAGACAGCCTTTCGGCTCTACGAAACTATTTCGCTGGGAGGGGGAGAGAAGCCAGACAAGTCAATGGCATGTGTATGAGAGCAAGCATGAGCTGATTTTGGAGAGCTCTCTCCACCTCTATTTATAGGAGGAGCAAGGGGTAGAGGAAAGACCAAAAGGACCTTCCTAGGATCTTTCCACCACATGCCACATAAGGGTGTGTAGAAGATATCCACCATGAGGTGGAAGGACACCTCAAGGAGGTCCCCCCCCCCATGCCATGGCCGAAATTTGCAGCCCCCTTGGGGAGCTCCACCTCCCTTTCACACACCAAAAGTGGTTTTCTTCTAGAAGAAAAACCCCATTTGCAAATCAGCCCAAAAAGTGCTTTTCACTATTCACGAAGACATTTTTCTGCGTCTGTTAAAACCCAAATTATTTCTGTGTGCCTAGAATAATTCTAGCACCCACCAAAACAATTTTGAACGCATTCCGAAACAATTTCGGAACAATGTTTCTTCAGCGAAAAGCAACCAAAACGGTTCCGGCTGCTCCGGAACATTTCCGGTTTTTGTCCCGGAAAATTCCCAGAAGTTTCCAGAACACTTCTGGCATCCTCCAAGAATTTCCAGGCGTGTGCCAGAACCAATTTGACTTAATGGAATACCCTGAAACAACTTTTCAGTTTCACCGGAACTATTCCGGTGTTCTCTCCGGAACGTTTCCGTTTCGTCCGAAACTTTTTCGGTGATTTTCTCTCAGACTCCCCGTCTAGTATTCAGCAGATAGATGACCCTTAAGCGTGTGACCCTATAGGTTCAGTGAAGTATAGACATGACCGGAACTCTTTCCGATCAATTATCAACATCGGAGCCGTGGACACCCATATTGACCCCTATACCCACACGAATGAATATTCGAGTGAACCTCCAGTTGTCGTGTGCTATTCATGTTGCTTTGCGATATGTTACAAATACCCGAGGTGAGAAACATCGGCATCCTCGTGGATCAACACTTGTCCACAATGTCAGTTACCTCGTTGCCGGTTTTTGTTCTCTTTTCTCATTTCTATGTTCCGGTATCCCTGTGATCAAATCACACTTGTGTCTGGCCAGACGATGATGGATACCGTAACACCGAGAGGGCCCAGAGATATCTCTCCATCGTCGGAGGAGCAAATCCCAATCTTGAGCTATCAAGTTACTTAACATACTTTTCCATGAACCCGTAAGCCGCCGTAATAGCCACCCATTTACGGATGACGTTTAACAAACCCCAAAGTTCATGAAGCAAGCATGAAGAAACTCGACACTCTCATGGTCTAAGGAATTATGCAAACATTAACTTCTCTGTGTTATTAACCATTAACTTATGACGAATGAATCTCATAGCATAACATCAATCAGGTCGATTCAACACAAGTGTTCTACTAACATTGTGCCCTCAAAGTTGCTGGCATAGACATGCCCATGATTAGGAAAACAGAACCATCATGCAACACTTGGGCTAGTCTTAGAGGCCAGACTAGGAATACATTTTACCGTTTATTATTCCACACGTGCATATGAGTCTTCCTCCGAGCCTCGTGGTTATTGCAGACTCGAGAACCATAGCAGTTATAGCATGGAACATAAACCTAATTATGAACAGGGAGATAATCAATAACATTTATTATTGCCTCTAGGGCATATCTCCTACAGACTCCCACTTGCACTAGAGTCAATAATCTAGTCAATGCTAATGCACTTTACACCTATGGCATACTGGTGTAAAAAATGCTTCGCATGTGGTATAGCCTGATGTCCAACGGATCTGACGACTTCAGCTCCGTGTGTAACTTTGCATATCCTCGCGTTTTCACGCTTTCACAAAATTCATATTTTGTGTGGATTTGGCTTTGCATATGTGTGAATCATTGGTCGAAACCTGATTCCTCAGACTGAGCTATGGAGCAACTATCTGCAATAGTGTCCCATAGACCAAAGCCATCTTGGAACCATACTAAGTTCATGAATGAACTATATGATTCAACAACTTCTTTGTCGCTTCTTAAGCGTCAACATACTTAGCCTTTGTTATAGAATTCGCCACAGTATCTTGTTTGGAACAATTTCCAACTACCGTGCCATCATATTGTGTATTACACAAAACCCTTAACTTAAATCGAAAATCGCATGGAGCATTGATGAAGACTGTATCGATGTAATTACTTACAACGAGCACTTCATAATCTCTGCTTGCGAGAAAACATGTCATCACTACTACTCTAGTACTCAATGACATCTTTCACTGTTGTCCTATGATCAGTACTTTGATCACTTTGGTATCCATACTCGCAACAACTTTTGGAGTATCGGACATATCTGGTTGTTTTACATACCATGGAATACATGATTAATCCAAACACAAGAGTGTGTGGAATCTCCATCATGTATTTTACTCATCAGTGTTTTGGGACACCGAGTCTTGCAAAAACTCTTTCCATGTGACTTCGGCAAGAATCACTTCTTGGCGTTTTAAATGCTAAAAAGTTTTAGCATCTTGTCAATATGTATTCATTGCTTAGCCCCATTAGGTAAATCTATCTCCATAGATCATCATGCCTAATATTGAGGCTATTTAGCCCAAGCACTTCATCGGAAAAACTATTTTCAAATGAAGTCCTAATTCGTGTCAAGAAATTTATTTCCAATTAACAATGTGTCAAGTACACAAGGTTTTTAGAAATATTATTATGCTCCCACTTACTTTCTTGAATCACAAGCATCTTCGATACCCATTTGATGAAGTCAAAACCCTTTTTGACCATTCCATCAAAAACGAAGATTCCAACTCCACTTTGCTCTCTTCTGTCCATCGCTGGAACTCTGAAGTTTGCATACTTACTAGCATCCTCTGGATCGACAAATTATTTTGGACTGTATCACATACAAGTCCTAGGTTTCATTTCCATCACATGGAAATCCTTTTGTCATCCATGTTTCATATCTCATGATTGAAATATGTATTAATTGCTAGTTCAACCCGAACCGACTTTAAGCATCGCTACGGTGAGACAATCTCATCGTAGTCAACTCCTTGAACTTGTTATTGCAACAAGTCGAGCTTTATGGATAAAACATTTTATCCGTATCAGTTTTTAGTTCCATAAATATTCGTTAGACTCTAAGTCTTCCGAAAGGTGTATCAAGATCTTAATCTTGAATCACTTATATGGAAACTATCTCGGATTGTATTGGCATTTAGCCAATTCCGGCGTCAGGGCCCATCAACGCTTCCTTGTGAATCGTAGGTATACTGTTGTCTAACAACAATATCTCGTTTGCGCACCTGATAGGTTTGCACGAGCTTTGCCTACGTGGTTCAGCTGCAAGTTCGACCGAAGTCCATACATTTTATTGTAGAGACTTCCGTATCAGTCGCAGTAAGAAACTCCGGAATTACTTCCAAGGTCTCTTTCCTTTGATCTGATGACGATGATACTGTTTATCTCGTCGAGTTGCACTGTTCTCCCACTCACCTTTTTGAAAGAACCATTTTCTTCAAAAAAGCATACCGTTCTTTGTGGCAAACCTATTTGCCTCGGTATTGTGGTGGGGAAATACCCAATGACTTGGGATAACCTACAAAGTAGCACTTGTCTGATTTGGAATAGGTTTGTAACCTTTTACACAAGCCCCATATTACAAATGTTAAGAAAAGATATAATATGGTTGGGCGTACCATACCATGGCATCATTTCAACAGACCCGATGGAGCTCTTTTCAGTGTAAAAGCTGCAGTCTCTAAAGCATCACTTTAAAAGGGATAATGGCAAATTTATTTATGTCATCTTTGATCTTACCATGTCATGAATGGTTCGATTACATCTACACGGACTCTCCACTTGCAGTGGTGCTCCGGGAGGTGCAAGTTATGAAACCCCTTTCACAACTCATCAGACATTCGCTAAACTTGTAACTCAAATATTCCTTTCTGCAATCGAATTGTAGAAACATAATTTTCTTGTTACAACAACTTCTACTTCATTTTTGAAAACCTTATGAATGAATTCAAAAGATCCAGACTTACGTCTCATCAAGTAAATATCAATATATCTACTTGAGTCATTTCTGAAGATAGATAAATCCACTACTTGCAACAACATTTATTGAACTACACACATCAAAATGTATGATCACCAATAAGTTTGTTGCTCGTTCCTTATGGCATGTGAACGGTATTTCAGTCACTTCACTTTTCGGAGGAAAGTTGCAAGTGTCAGATGATTCAAAATCAAATGACTTTAAAATCCATCATAATGGAATTTTCCATGCGGGTTTCTCCAATGTGACCAAATGTAGTGCCACACATATGTGGTATTCTTTTAGTCTTGCGACATTTAGCGTCAGTGTTATGGATGTATCATATTACCATCAATATTCATAACATACATCCCATCCTGGATGGAAGCATGGCCCTTCATGTTATTCATAACACCGAACATCAAAAGTTCTCTTATGAATAACCTCCTTGCAAGATACCTTATGCAAAGGGCTAGAGTGTATGAAACTCTAAATGAATTATGAAAGTAAATACAGAGGTAATGTATTATTATCAATATTCATAACATACTTCTCATTCATAATGAAAGTATGGCCCTTTTGTTATTCATAACTCCGAACATTAAAAGTTCTCTTATGAACAACCTTCTTGCAAGATACTTTATGCATTGGGCTAGAGTGTGTGAAACTCTAAAATGATTTATGAAAGTAAATACATAGGGAATACACCTATGGAAGGCATAGTAACATTTACTATGTTCCCTGCGTGTATCTAAACCTCATTCCTGGCTAGTCTTTCAGGCCATAGTAGTTCTTACATCGAGTTGCAACAGAATGCAATCGAGCGGGTATCTTTGTGATTAACTCACAATACCCAAGAATTAGTGATTAACATGTTTAACCATAATTCCCAAGAACTATATCTTTGACCAGCCTTCTATACATCAAAAACCTGTATGACATTCATACATGAGCTGGATATTCCAGTCTTCTTTCCTTTTGCCTTTATACTTCTAACAGTTTAACTTTCAGTATTTCTCCTACTCTCAGAAGAAGCACCCAACTTAAGAGTGGCGATAGCCCCGGACTTCCTAGGCGTGAAAGTTTCACTAACACCCTTCGGACACTTCCTTTCTCTTTAAGTTGTCTGTTTTATTCACCATCATCATATGACAGGCGTTCTTCTGGATCCCTCTCTTATCAGTCTAATGCATAGTAAACTCCTTTACTAACAGTTTGCAAACAAACATTGCTTTGGATATCTCATATCTTTTAGCCTTTGTCTGTCTCTAAAAATGATTTTCAGATTCCATGAATATCACATAACTATCCAAACTTTCGAAGTTCGGGTCTCATGGAAGCAAACATATTGCACTTGACTGAAACGGAATTCTAGCTTTTGGATCGATGGACGAGAGTCACATGATCCATAGCATTAGCGGGAGAATACCGAAAGCATGCGATAGGACAAGTCCTTCTCGGCACTCTAGAGGACAATCCTCTCATTACGTTACCAACCGTAAAGTTTTAACCAGATATTTAACAGCTATTCAATTTTAATTGGGAAGGTGGAAACACGAGCCATTATTCTACAACTATTATGCAAATAACACTTAGACAGTGTTCATAATTAATTGCACTGAGAATTAAAAGAATTAATTCTACAATGCGCTCCCACTCAAATCAATATCTCTCATAATTGATTGTGAGTGATACAAGACCCCCATTTCAATTGTTCGCCATTGGTGTAACACCACTGATGACGAAAATCTCAACCGGTAGGCCAACTTGCCAATCACATCTCTATGTGATTCTTGTTCATCTTTCGATGCGCGTGTTCCGAGCTCATGACGGTGATGCCTGAACGTCAAGACAACCAAGTGATCTTGCTGCGAGGTCTCAACTCACCCGCCTCACACTTCCCTAACCGTTTGTACCCGTGTGACACGGCGCACTCCGAGAAGTTAGGTGCTGTGACGGTGCTACACTTGGGAGAACACTAACCACTTGATATTTTTGTGAGAGATCACCCTAATAAAAAGCGACTACCGCGCAATCAAGAAGGGTGCATCATAAGGGATAAACATCTCAGGCAATTCATAATAGCATGATATGGTATAGCCCTTTCTGACGGAGAAGTCTTTCATTTCTTCGTCTTCGGCATTCGCAGAGGTGTTCACCTTCGCGAAGATTGCCACCACCTTGTCGATGCACCAGATAATATTGCTATCTCTATAGCTAATAAAATAAGTGCATTACTGAAGGTTGACACGCAGGTCATTAAAGTGACAATCATATGGCTCCAGCCATCATGTCGAATCATGACACGCAGGTCATGTTAATCAATTTACATTATATAGTCATCTCATACATAATCAAATTATAATGAGCACTGCTATACCACATCACATGCACATGCAAACCATCCTGCAAAACCAAGTTAGACGCCTCTAATCGGTTCATGCAAAATTTTATTTTACGTGGCTTCTAAGGTTTCGAAACAAACCGAAGCTACCAACGTCCATCATCAAGCATGATAATCCAAGTCGCTAGATTAACATTGCGGGGTGTATGAAACACGAGATAATAAAATCTCGAGCCCCATACTAAACTTCGTCATACGCGTGACCCCCGTGCAGATCATATCTGCATTGCCCTTTCGTCTGGGAAATTTCATCTTTCTTTTTAACTATGTTGATCAATCAGGATCGCGGATTGCCAGAACATTGAAACTCCACCATAATGTTATCAAGATCAGAAATATGCAAATTCCAGGGAAGCAACAAGAACATCGGGTAACAGATTTCATCTGCTACCCGCACAAATAATTTTCAGTAATAGAACTCATCTACTACCTAATTATATTGTGCAATACCCATACATCTCTATGTATTCTAGATCGCAACCTGCATCTACGCATAGCACGGCTCTTGATGCCACTGTAGGGGAACGCAGCAGAAAACAAAATTTTCTGACCTACGCACCAGCCCAAGATCACTATGGAGACTGCATACAAGGTTTGATCTGTTTCGTTACCGACTCGTAGCGCAGCGGAAGTAGAGTCGATGACGATCGGCGGTGCAGATCCCCGCAGCTAGGATTTACAACCTCCCAACCGCAAGGATGTACTCCCACATCTGCCCCTCGGACAGCCCTCCGGGAGGCGGTCGGACAGTCCCTCGGACGGTGTCGCGGACAGCCCTTCGGGAGGACCTTCGAAACTCGAACGATCACTCGGACAGCCCTTCGGGAGGACCCTCGAAACTAAGATGATCACTTGGACAGCCCTTCGGGAGGCACTCTCGAACTAAGACCGAAACTACGATCTTTCTACAGAGTTGCACACATACGGTGTCATCTATCCGGCAGGGCTTCGCCGTCCAGAACTAGTTCCCACCGGAACCCAGACAGCCTTTCGGCTCTACGAAACTATTTCGCTGGGAGGGGGAGAGAAGCCAGACAAGTCAATGGCATGTGTATGAGAGCAAGCATGAGCTGATTTTGGAGAGCTCTCTCCACCTCTATTTATAGGAGGAGCAAGGGGTAGAGGAAAGACCAAAAGGACCTTCCTAGGATCTTTCCACCACATGCCACATAAGGGTGTGTAGAAGATATCCACCATGAGGTGGAAGGACACCTCAAGGAGGGGCCCCCCATGCCATGGCCGAAATTTGCAGCCCCCTTGGGGAGCTCCACCTCCCTTTCACACACCAAAAGTGGTTTTCTTCTAGAAGAAAAACCCCATTTGCAAATCAGCCCAAAAAGTGCTTTTCACTATTCACGAAGACATTTTTCTGCGTCTGTTAAAACCCAAATTATTTCTGTGTGCCTAGAATAATTCTAGCACCCACCAAAACAATTTTGAACGCATTCCGAAACAATTTCGGAACAATGTTTCTTCAGCGAAAAGCAACCAAAACGGTTCCGGCTGCTCCGGAACATTTCCGGTTTTTGTCCCGGAAAATTCCCAGAAGTTTCCAGAACACTTCTGGCATCCTCCAAGAATTTCCAGGCGTGTGCCAGAACCAATTTGACTTAATGGAATACCCTGAAACAACTTTTCAGTTTCACCGGAACTATTCCGGTGTTCTCTCCGGAACGTTTCCGTTTCGTCCGAAACTTTTTCGGTGATTTTCTCTCGGACTCCCCGTCTAGTATTCAGCAGATAGATGACCCTTAAGCGTGTGACCCTATAGGTTCGGTGAAGTATAGACATGACCGGAACTCTTTTCGATCAATTATCAACATCGGAGCCGTGGACATCCATATTGACCCCTATACCCACACGAATGAATATTCGAGTGAACCTCCAGTTGCCGTGTGCTATTCCTGTTGCTTTGCGATATGTTACAAATACCCGAGGTGAGAAACATCGGCATCCTCGTGGATCAACACTTTTCCACAATGCCAGTTACCTCGTTGCCGGTTTTTGTTCTCTTTTCTCGTTTCTATGTTCCGGTATCCCTGTGATCAAATCACACTTGTGTCTGTCCAGACGATGATGGATACCGTAACACCGAGAGGGGCCAGAGATATCTCTCCATCGTCGGAGGAGCAAATCCCAATCTTGAGCTATCAAGTTACTTAACATACTTTTCCATGAACCCGTAAGCCGCCGTAATAGCCACCCATTTACGGATGACGATTAACAAACCCCAAAGTTCATGAAGCAAGCATGAAGAAACTCGACACTCTCATGGTCTAAGGAATTATGCAAACATTAACTTCTCTGTGTTATTAACCATTAACTTATGACGAATGAATCTCATAGCATAACATCAATCAGGTCGATTCAACACAAGTGTTCTACTAACATTGTGCCCTCAAAGTTGACGGCATAGACATGCCCATGATTAGGAAAACAGAACCATCATGCAACACTTGGGCTAGTCTTAGAGGCCAGACTAGGAATACATTTTACCGTTTATTATTCCACACGTGCATATGAGTCTTCCTCCGAGCCTCGTGGTTATTGCAGACTCGAGAACCATAGCAGTTATAGCATGGAACATAAACCTAATTATGAACAGGGAGATAATCAATAACATTTATTATTGCCTCTAGGGCATATCTCCTACAACATCACCATGAAGCAATCGGAGGAGGACCCCACGACAAAAACAATTTGGCAAATATGTGTTCCGACTAAAGTCAAGATCTTCGCTTGGCTGCTCTTCCGTGAGCACCTCACCTCCTGTGCCAACCTCGCCTTCAAAAACATCGTCAACAATATCGACCGTTCACGTTACTCGGACAACATCGAGGACGCCGACCACATCTTCATCACATGCCCCTACTCTGATAGGATTTGGCAAAGGATCGGCACCACCCCGACCTCCTCCATCCACGAGTTGTGGGACTGTTGCCTCTCGCATGGCTTGGATCACTCCCTATGGCCCTTTGTTCTGTTGGCGGTTCTTTAGAAAATTTGGGATGCACCGAAATGCTAAGGCCTTTCGCCGTGATGACCTTCACAGCTCCGCCACGCTAAAGAAGATCATTGATGACCTAGACCTATGGTCACATCGCATCTCCAAGCAATGCGACAAGGTGTCTGCTTTCTCATGGCGGCTACACCTCTCCTCTATTTATAGAAAAATAGTTGAAGAAACTACATGCATGTCATTGGCATTTTACTAGTGTTGCTTTTCCTCTAACCCTACTGGTATGACGGTAATTACATAGGAGAATATTCCTAGTCATCCAGCATATTCCTTTAGGGTTTTAGTAATTACAATACTACTCTTGAATCATCTGATGTACACTGTGACTATCACTATTTGATGAACAAGGGTCTCGTGGTTTTGTACCTCCGTTGATTGTCATCCTTCAAACAGGGCAGAACTACGTATTCAGAACAAGTTCAGACGAGCTCTCAGGTATGTTCGTTCTGGCATTTGCCATGCACGGCATCTTATCCATGACAGTTTGGTGCATATGTCGGAGCTGAGAGTGAGAGGAGACAGTGGCACCCTGCTACCCTACCTTGCACATGATATGCCCTTCTGCGGAAACACAAGCGCAATACAACGCCACCAATAACAAAAGAAGAGATACAGGATTGAGAGCATACTAGCAATCAAGAATATAAAACTGTCCTAAGATAATACTGCCCTGAACTGGAACGGAATCTCAGGATCAAACAAACAGACTGGAAATGGCAGAGCAAAATCTGAAGTGCATCGACCACAAAAAGGTCGGCTCTTCATGGATTTGACACAAGATTGGCTGGAGGTAAACTGAAAACAAGCGCTAATACTAGTCACATTGTAAAATCAGAACACGTTTCACATATTCGCCTACTCTGTAAAACTCCAAACACAAACTGTCTGATACAAACTCCAAGATGAGCACCATTATTTGATGAAGGATCTCATAATTTTGTGACTCTGTCGATTGCCATCCTTTAAACAGGGCAAAACAACCAGTGTTCAGAACAAGTTCAGACAAACGCTCTAAATTTGCAATGCTCTGCCTCCTATCCATGTCAGTTTGGTGTATAGGTTGGAGATGAGAGTGGGAAAAGAAGTAACATCCTGGTACCTATGGTTTTCTTCTGCAAAGACACAAGTAAGAAACAACAACACCAATAGCAGAAGAAGAGATGCATCGAGAACAGGCCATCTCTACTTAGCAGTTACCCAGTTACCAGCAATCAAGACTACAAAATAGGAAACAGCTGAGAAGATAGCGAAGATGAGTGCGTGGAGAAGAAAGAAGAGTCGATGAAGCACACGGAAATTGAGCGACCAGACTCTTCATTACATGGTTTCATGATATACCACATGATGCAACTACCCGAGTTAAAACTGTCCTGAATTGGAATTGAGTCTCAGGATCAAATGGACAAGCTGGAAAGGGCAGAGCCAAATCTGAAGCAAATCCATCCCAAAAAGTTCCATTCTAAATTGGATTTTACACAAGATGGCTACAGATAAACTGAAAACAAGCGCTGATACTAGTAACATTGTGAAATCAAAATATGTTTCATAAATTCACCTACTCTATAAAACTCCAAACACAAACTCTCTGATCCAATAACAGATTAACAGGTAAGTAGATCCTGAGTTTGCTACATGTTATAATGTAAGCAGCAGATAAATGCCAAACTGTTGTTATGTCATACTCCTTCCGTCCCAAAATAAGTGACTCAACTTTGTACTAAGTTTAGTGCAAAGTTAGTACAAAGTTAAGTCACTTATTTTGGGACGGAGGGAGTATATTGTAATGCATATACTGAAGTAACTGTAAACAGCAGAAGCAACAGTCCATGAATTTAAGTACAACTGTAAAAGGTTCAGTAGCTTCCTTCCATGTTATTTTGAATTGTTTCTCAGGGGCAACAAAGTTTATTCACCACTGAATAGTACATACATCGTTAAGGGCAAGAAAGCTGCTTCTTTGAGTGTAAATAAGCAAACAAGCAACTGTTCAACTTTTCTGAATTTACATAGAACTGAACAAACTGACATTATTATTTATCCTCCACAAACTGACACTGTAATGATCACCAACCTTAATGATGACGTGTATGTCCCCAACATGAATTTTCTGCACCATTAACAGTATAAAGGGGTAACCGAGGATCTATGCTGTGACAATACACTGTACACCAAAGAAGTTTGGCTCCTGCTTCATGTGCTACATCTCTGATTCAAATCCAATGTTCCAAAACCCTTCGGGTGTCAATGGAGGGGCATACCTGTATCTGTGTCTAGACACACCATCATGATGCTCGCACCTCATACTTGTAGCACCATCACCATTTACACGGCCATCAGGAAGCACGGCGTCATAGAACTTCTTGCACTGCTTGCATTCAACACCTTTCAGATTTGCCCGATCAGCTTTCTTTCTTACAGGTTCTGTATATTTGAAATCTTTATTCGGTGGATGGATTGAAATTGAGCTTTGCTGCTTGGGAACTGGTATGTTGTTGAGGCCCTGAGCGACAATATTGATGTCTTGAGTCTCATCATCTGAGTTATTGAAGTCCATATCTTGGGGAGGAGGGGCAGCAAGAGCTAGTGCTTCTTCTCTAGTTGTAGGGTTCCTGATCGTATTTTTTACAGCCTCCAGAGGAGTATCAAGAAAATCATCATGTGGATCAACAACACCTGGTTCCTTACGCACACGAGTTTCCCTCCAGTGTAGACTTGGGCGGGTGAAACTAGATGATGCCTCTGTCTTTGAAGTGCTAGCAGCATTCTTGTGCGTTGGGTTAGTTGCATGAGGTGGTAAACAAAGGCGCGAGTTACTGAACACGCTCCTGGCAGAGGTACCATTTTGGGCCTTCGCACGTGAACTAGGAGAATTCTTTTGGTCTTCAGTCTTAGAAACTACCTGAATGCTCTCATTTTTCGTGTCCTGCAAATCTGGAAATCAAACAACTGAGATGTTAATACAGATACCGAATCAGTAACTCCTAAATATTTAAGACATGTGCATGTCAGGTGATAGGATTGACAGAAAAGAGATACTAACAAACTGACATTTATCAGGATATAATGCACCATTGATCATATTTGCACAAAAAGTACAGATCCTTATATAAGATTCTTAAATTAGAGTGGCAATTTGGAAACAAAAGTGTGATACTGGATAAGAAAACTCAAGTAGCTCTAGGAATCTGGAAATCAAACAAGTGAGATGTAAACATAGATATCCAATCAGTAACTCCTATTTAAGACACGTCCATGTTATGTGCTAGGATTGACAGAAAAGAGATACTGGCAAATTGACATTCATCAGAATATAATGCATCATTGATCATATTTGCACAAAAGATACAGATCCTTATATTGTTCTTAAAGTCTAGCAGTAATAAAGGAAGAATACTGTGATTAGGAAAACTCAAGTAGCTCTAAGAATTTGAGAAGTTATGGGGCGGTACCTTTTAGCTTTCTCTTACTTGGAGGACTTCCAGAGGCCTTCCGATTCACAGGGGACTTGGAGCCTTCATTCAGGTCAATCCTGGAGCCTTCATTCTGGTCAATCTTGGAGCCTTCCATCTCCGCAATCTTTCCAAGAAGATAGTTGTGCTCAGACTTGAGATGCTTGTATTGTGTCGTCGCGTGATTGAATTTATTCTGCTCAAGAAGAAGATCCTTATCCTTCAACTCCAACTGCTGTAGCAGCCGCTGATGGGCCTCCCTCTCCCTTGAAATCTCAGCAGCCTTCTCCCCAATCTCCCTTTCGAGCCGACGAATCACCTCATCTTTCTTCATTTCCTCCTCCAATGTCCCCCTCTCCCTAGATATCGCAGCAGCCTTCTCCTCAATCTCCCTTTCGAGCCGGCGGATCACCTCATCTTTCTTCATGTCCTCCTCCAATCTCCCCCTCACTGTTGATATCTCAGAATCCTTCTCCCCAATCTCCCTTTGAAGCCGACGAATCACCTCGTCTTTCTTCATTCCCTCCTCCAATCTCCCCCTCACCCTTGATATCTCAGAATCCTTCTCCCCAACCTCCCTTTGGAGCCGACGAATCACCTCGTCTTTCTTCATTTCCTCCTCCAATCTCCCCCTCACCCTTGATATCTCAGCATCCTTCTCCCCAATCTCCCTTTCGAGCCGGTGGACCACCTCATCTTTCTTAATTTCCTCCCCCAATCTACCCAGAAGCTGCTTCTTCTCAGCATCGTGCTCCGCAGCCAACCGCTCGGCGTTCACGAGCATCCCTCGCATCTCCTCGAGAGAGCTCTCCAGCTGCAGCAGCCTATCCTCCGCACGCCGCTTCCCGCGGTTGAGCTCCTCCAGCTGGCTCAGCAGACCGGCCTCTTTCTCCCTCCACTCGTCCTCGGCCGCCCTCGTGGCAGTGGAATCAGCCAGCCGCGCGTGGAGGAGCTTCGACTTGGCCTGGAAGTGCGGGAAGATCTGGCTGCAGAAGATGAACTCCATCTGGGAGACCCGGTCCTTCACCTCCTGGATGGTGGCCACCAGGATGGTGCTCATCCCGGTGATGTACTTGAAATCGTCCGCCGCCACGTCGGCGCCGCAATCGGCGGCCGAGAAGCCCACCGCCTTGCCCTCCATTTCGGCAACCAGGGGCGGATCTAGATGATGCGCCTGGTGGGCACCCGAATTCGTGGAAGCTAGGAGTGCGGCGGAGGGCCAAGGGGACGGAGGGAGAGGAGGGGGGCGCCCCGTAAAGAGGGCCGGCGGGGAGAGCGAACTGCGGTTAGGGTTGGAGGCGTTGTGGGGAGGGGAGGGATTTGGGGATCTCGAAATTTAGAGCGCGCTTTTTCAAAACTACAGTATTGTTTCCGGCGCTTTGCCTCGAATATTGGAAAGTGACCGGAAAGGTATTTTGGTTTATGGCACTTGGAGCATCTACGGCCGGACTTGCAAATCCGACCCTTAAACACCCGCGGACGCACCCGAGCGTGTCTGTGGAGCGCGTCCGCGAACAATGACCCATCACGTCTCAAATATTTGATTCTACAACCGGATATCTCAAATTAGAAATCTCAAATCCATATTATTACATGCAACGTAAACCGATCTTTAAGGGGAGCTCGTCCGACTCCGTCGTGCCCATGTCCGGCGGCCGGCTACGCTCCCCAGAGTGTTGGTTTGGTCGCCGGCAAGGTAGATTCGGGCATGGGACACGAGTCGGCTCACGTGACTCAAGGCGCCGCCGTCTCCCATGCCCTACTCTTCCTCGTCGGAGCCCGGAACCCGGACGGTGCCGGTGGACATCAGATCGATGATGGATCCATCCTGGGACGAGCCGGCGACATCCACCACGACGCGATTGCGGCGCCTGGACTGGTGCACCATACGGGGCGCCGAAGAATGCGACTCCGCCTCGCCAGCGTCCACCGCCGCGAGGGTTGCCGCCGCGTCCCATGCCCGCTGCCTCGCACGGCGGGTGAGGGTGTCCTAGACTAAGGGGTACCAACCTATACAGACTGTCGTCTATGGGTCGGGCTGATGGCCTACCGACCACTGGGAGAGGGACTACCGAAGCTGTGATCCTCGGCGTGGATAAGATGGAAACTTCTGAAGACTTGGCGTGCACTTCAAGAAGCCTCTAATAGTCGGCCTGTTTATTTCTAGTTGGCAACCGACCATACGTGTAACCTAGGGGGGGCCACTTCATCCAAGATAGATGGTTCTTTGGCATCCCCATTTGTTTGCTGCAAGTTAGTTTGGAAAATATTTGATTCATGTTCCCTTACCCATTCTTGCAGCTTGTCATCAACATAGGGGGCTATTTGCTCATCATGAAGTACATCCTTTTCTTTATCATTTTGTGAGTCCTGCAAAAGGTTAGTTTCTCCCAAAGCGGTCGCGATCCGCTCTGGTCCATTCTTCACTAATACATTATCACAAAAATTATCTTGGCAAAAGCAATGAATAGGATGCATCTTCTCATAAATGGTTTCTAGCAAAATGCACTTTACCCTTATATTTCTTATCCTATGAAGAATTTCACCGGCACCAACAAGAAGCACTAGTTGTATGATTTCCATACTAGTATGACATTTATCACTACTATTGTAAGTTGTTAGCATTGGATCGATATTATACTCACACTGATAATTTAGGTGCTCTTCGGATTGGCATTCTTCACATGGTAGAGGGTATGCAGCACATATCATTGATGAATAGTTATTCACCAATTTCAACCATTCTTTTATCTTAGCTTCTTTTTCTTCTGCTTCTTTTTTGATGATAGCCAATCGCTTGTTATTTTCATAGACTCTATTCCACTCCTGCAAAATAACTTCAATGGACATCTCAGAAGACATGATTAGTATTTTTTTTCTTTTTGATAAAAGGGAAAAATTGAAAGATAAATAACAACTAACAGAATAAACTATGTGTGAGCGGGAAGGTAATAACCGAGCGCTTTTGCTCCCCGGCAACGGCGCCAGAAAAGCTTGATGACCTGCAAGGGCACAAGGCCATTGCAATTTGCGGTAAGTAGAGTATGTCGATCCCACAGGGAGCGGTGTTGCATAGGTAACTACCAACCCCGCAGCTACGTCGTCACGCACGTGGCTACGTTCACACCCAGAACGTTATCTGGAAATAGTCTATTCATCGGTTGATAATGGAACGATAATAACGGTGGTTTCATCTAAACAACTAAGCGAAGGTAGAAACGTAAATAAAACAGCGAATAAAATAAGGGGGCGACGCTTGAGTAAAAGGCGTTCTCGAGGCGTTCGGAATCATTACTACCCGCACGTCATACGGATACTTAAGCCACTTTTCATGTAGATATTTGTGGGCGAAGCCTGGTACAGTATACGGAGCTAACGCGTAGTCAACCGTATCACACACGCCACCACCGTTCCTCCCCCAGCAGGTTATGGCAACGATGATTAAGGGTTTCCCCGTGTACGCGACCAAAGGATGGTCTCCGTTATTTCCCTATCGGATTGGTAGAGACGGGATAGGTAGAGGTTACTTCTGTCACGTGTATCCTCCACTTCCCTAGAGATTGCGTTGTCACTTGCTTTCTCCGCTCTCTACTTCATCCAATAGTAATATCTTTGTGTCCAAAATTGGCAAATGTTGGATGGTGCACTTCACCCAACATCACGAAGAACATTAACAATACATGAAAAGGTTATTTCATATCACGCAAAATTATTCGTTGCTAGTACAAACTAGAGTTCATCATATTCCCCAAGAACTAGTAATTCACTCAAACATGTAGATGGAGCACATAGAGGATAG
Organism: Elymus sibiricus; assembly: GCA_039707655.1. NCBI lineage: Eukaryota > Viridiplantae > Streptophyta > Magnoliopsida > Poales > Poaceae > Elymus > Elymus sibiricus. The sequence continues at coordinate 108,539,505 of CM077668.1, read as the reverse complement.
AGGCAATTTACAAGCTGAAAGAACATGTGCTGCCCCCATGTTTGGTTTTGGTAATTGATGACAATCTCTATGGACTAATGGTTGCCTTGAGTTATATTTGAAGGGTTTGTCCATAGGCATTGCTTGAAGACCATTTGTTGGTTTCAAGGTTATTAGAAGAAGAATATGTGTTGACCAAGGTGTTATTCAAGGATTTATCCAAAGATTGGTCATGTGAGTGTTGAGCCTATTGCAAGCATGTCTTGAAGAAGAAGATTGTGTGAACATTCATGTTTACCTTCAAGACATCATCGTAATGAAGAGAGTTGGAAAGATTCAAGGTTGATCAAGAATAAGTACAACGAGTGATTCAAGTTGATCAACACACAAGGCGTAGAAGATGTACCGAGAGGGATCAAGTGATCCCATGGTATGGTAAGCATTGTCCAGTACGCTTTGTGTACTAACCCATTGTCTACGTGAGAGTTCTATGTGGGGTTAGGTATGTTTCCATGGGCTTGCGTCAAGAGGAAGATCTCATTCAACCCATGGAGGATGACATCAAGTGGTGATCGTCATCAAGTTTGCGGTGTGCAAGCTCAAGAGGTGCATCACGAAGAGATCAAGAGCTTGAAGCTTGCCGTCCATTGTGGTGACAATGGACTTGTGAAGATGTGCCGAAGAGTGGCTCACCCATAGTGGAGTATGGGGGAGCAATCAACTAGTCTTCATCGAGCCGGCGCAATCAAGAAAGGTGGTCCAACTTGAGGAGGTCAAGATCGTCATCATCTAGCTCAAGTGGACTATGCGCAAGGCAAAGGTTTGCCCTTGATAGGTTTTCTATTTTACCGGTCTCATGGTGGTAGTTGGGAGACCGGGTTGTAGGATCGATAGCCGTACTATCAAGGGGGGCTCTCGGATGAGTAGCTTGATCGTATCGTTCGTAGAGAGCTCAAACCATTGCATCCTTGCATCATCTTTCTTGGTTCGTGTTTGGTGTTTCTCTTTGTGAGTCTTTGAGCTTTTGGTCATCTTCATGACAAGCTCGAGTTCATCGAAAACGGAGTTCATATATGCATCTTCTATGATGTTTTCGATGTTGGAGTTTATGCCGGTTCTTCAGTCATAGAGGTTTCTCTTCTCTATATCTTAGGCATTTCTCCCCTGCCACTTCTTATTATAACCAGCAGCTGTTTGGATAGTACTCGTTGTCTTCTATCCAACAAGCTTGAGTTTGCTCAATTCGGAGCTCATATGTAGAAGTTGTGGCAGTTCTGGTTTTCCTGTATCTGTCTGTTCTGCTTGGGCACTTTTGCAGCACCCAAGCGGTAGTACCGCTCGGTACCACGGTAGTACCGTTGTGGTCTACTGCAGCGAGTACCGCTTGTGGGAATTTCTTCTGTTGCCGATTTTTGTTAAGCGGAAGTAGTGCGGTAGTAGAGCGGTAGTACCGCTTTGTGCGGTAGTGGCACGGTAGTACCGCTTGGGCAGTACTTCCGGTTTCTACTACCGCTGCAAGTTCCGCTTGCTGAAATTCTTCTGGTGCCCTTTTTCTGTTAAACGGTAGTAGTGCGGCAGTAGTGCGGTAGTACCGCTTAGGGCGGTACTTCCGCCCTCCACTACCGTTCCTACTACCGCGTGTGTTTCGCAGAGGTGCTCTTTTCTCCTTAGCGGTAGTACCGCTTTGTTGGACGGTAGTACCGCTTAGTGCGGCACTACCGCTCCAGTTTCGTGTTCTCGCCTGCTGCTGGCTGGAACTACCGCTTAAGCGGTAGTACCGCTCGCCTGAGCGGTAGTACCGCTTGTACGCGTCCAGCACAGGCATAACGGTTGGATTTGGGGTGGCCTTTAAAAGGGGGTCTTCTTCCCCCTTGCCCCCAACGGTTCTTTTATCCCCTTGCAGCTCTCTCTCCTCCATTGTTGACCTTCTAGAGCTTTGCTATCTCTCCATCCCTCCAATGATTCTTGCTCCTTCTTGAGGGAATAGAGAGAGGAGATCTAGATCCATCTTTCCACCAATCACTTTCTCCTCTATGTGAGGGAAACCTTGTGGATCTAGATCTTGGAGTTCTTGGTGTTCTCCTTGTTCTTCCTCTCACTTTCCTCCATAGCTTTTGTTGCTTTGGTGGGATTTGAGAGAGAGGGACTTGAGCACTTCGTGTGTTCTTGCCATTGCATTAGTTGCATCGGTTTGAGTTCTCCACGGTGATACGTGGAAGTTAGTAGTTGAGAAGCTTATTACTCTTGGGTGTTTGAGCACCCTAGAGCTTGTTCCTCTTGGGTGCCTTGGCGCCCTAGACGGCTTGGTGGTGCCTCGGAGCTCAATCATTGTGGTGTAAAGCTCCAGGCAAGCGTCGGGGTCTCCAATTAGGTTGTGGAGATCGCCTCGAGCAATTTGTCGGGTACCGGTGACCGCCCCCAAGGGTTGCCAAAGTGTACGGGTTCGGTGACCGCCCTCAAGGGTTGCCATTTGTACGGGTTCGGTGACCGCCCTCAAGGGTCCCTTAGTGGAATCACGGCACCTTGCATTGTGCGAGGGCGTGAGGAGAATACGGTGGCCCTAGTGGCATTGTTGGGGAGCATTGTGCCTCCACACCGCTCTAACGGAGATTAGCATCCGCAAGGGTGTGAACTTCGGGATACATCGTCGTCTCCGCGTGCCTCGGTTATCTCTTACCCGAGCCCTTTACTTATGCACTTTACTTTGTGATTGCCATATTGTTTCTTGTTAAATATCTTGCTATCACTTAGTTGTTTATCTTTCTTAGCATAAGTTGTTGGTGCACATAGGTGAGCCTAGTCGATTTAGGTTTTGTGCTTGACAAATTAAATGCTTGTTTTATTCCGCATTTGTTCAAGCCTAAACCGTAATTATTTTAAAGCGCCTATTCACCCCCCCCTTTAGGCGACATCCACGATCTTTCACAAGCCAACATGATGTTGGAGATGGAGAGGAGCATGGCGCCGGCGGCGATGGAGAGGGCACCGGCCCTTCGGCCGGCGCCGGGTGTAGGGGGCGCCTCCTCTCCTCCTTCTTGTCTTGGCCCTCTCTCTATGGTGGAGTTGCTGCCATGGAGGTGTGGCGGCGGCTGATGGAACTTGTGGAGGATGGAGATGGTATGAGGCGGCGTTTAGGATTGGAGGTCTTCATATAGGAGGCCTCCTCGGGTGTCATCCGTTGATCTAGCCTCCTCCCATTCGGCTCAAGGGGATCCAAATCCACGTCCAAAACAAGCCTTGGTCATCAAGGATCCCGTAAGGAAAAATGGGGACGAAATTAAAGCTCAATCAGCGTAGTTATTGCTGATTTTCGGAGTTGTCAGGAGGTCATACGACCGCCCATACGAGCAGCTCCGCTCGTATGGAAGGCCATCCTTCAATCTGGACTTCGGGAGCTGTTTTGTATTTTGGTCACCATTTCTTCATACGAACTCCGATTTTGACGTTCTTGGGCTCGTTGGATTGCTAAGGAAAAGCCCGATGCACCAGTGGCCTTGGATATTCATTTTGGACAATTTGATAAATGTCAAATCATCAAACTCTCCAAAGGGCCTTGATCCGGTGTCTGGAACTTCTCCGGTTTGACCCTAGCTTGATTCTTTTGATGTCCCAAGTTCATGAACATGTCAACACACCTACAAGATAACAAAACAAAGGAAAACTAATAAAAATAAAAAGTGTGCAACGAACTTTGTAGAACAAGTAAATACCGAAAACTATGCATTGGAGACATGAATAAGTGCTAGATGGATATGGTATGAGGGATTTTGGCACTAGAATATACTCTAAAAAGTATGCATAAAATCCACTCATCACTGGCTTACATGACGTGGATTTCAGCCTCTTATCAAATATAACGTCATCCTTGCCGACGGTTGCTCGCAATGCCATTAATTCCTCGGCCGCGAGGGCCTCGGCCTCCACCTCTAGGGTGAGCGCCGCCGTTTTATTTTCGGCTTTAAGTGATCTATCTGCGTTGCTTGCAACAGTAATCACTCCATTCGGTCCTGGCATTTTGAGCTTCATGTAAGCATAGCGTGGGACAGCGTGAAACTTAGTGAATGCATCTCGGCTGAGGAGCGCATGATAGCCACTTCGAAATGGTACGATGTTGAAGAATAATTCTTCTAGTCGTTAGTTATCCGGAGTTCCGAATACCACGTATAGCGTGATTCTACCGCTACATCGCGCCTCCTTTCCAGGGATTATTCCCTTGAACATGGTCCTGCTCGGCTCGATGCGAGATTTATCGAGCTGCATCTTTCGCAAAGTATCCTCATAAATGAGGTTTAGGCTGTTGCCGCCATCCATCAGGACATTAGTCAGCCTGTAGCCATCGACGATTGGGTCGTGGACTAGGGCTGCAGCTCCTCGGCTGGGGCTGGAGATCGGCTGATCTCTATGCTCGAAGGTTATTGGGGTGTCTAACCACCCGCTGTCCGAGGCTGTCATGTGGTAGACATGGTTCACTTCCTGGAGAGCTCTTTTCTACTGGTTCCTCGACGGGTGAATTACATAGATCATTAGGCTTTCTTCCTCGCCGAACGATTCTTCCTCCCAGCTTAGTGATTTATCCCAAATTTTTGAAGGTCTGAGGTTGTCTGGGAGATCGACTCCTCCCTTTGCTACTTGTCTGACTACCCAGCACGCTCGAAGCCGATGAGTTGGGTTTGTGTTTAATGAGACAAAGTGTATTGCACATAGCTCGTCTAGGATTGCGTCTAGCGTAGTCTTCGCTGACTGCTTCTTCTGATGCTCATGTCGGGCAATCCGTTCATCGGTTCTGGAGCGTTTCTGGCATTGGCGTTGATACGTCTCCAACGTATCTTTAATTTTTGATTGTTCCATGCTATTATAGTATCAATCTTGGATGTTTTATATGCAAATATATATATCATTTTTTGGGACTAACCTATTAACCTAGTGCCCAGTGCCAGTTGCTGTTTTCTGCTTGTTTTTGGTTTTTCAGGAAATCAGTACCAAACGAAGTCCAAATGCCATGAAACTTTTTGACGATTTTTTTCTGGACAAAAGAGACCCTGGAAGCTTCGGGAGGATGCCAGAAGCCTCACAAGGAGGCCACAAGGCAACAGGGCGCGGCCCCATGGGGGGGGGCGCCCTGATGCCTTGTGGGCCCCTCGTGGCTCCTTTTGACCTAATTCCACTTCTATAAATTCTCAAATATTCGGAAACCATCAGAGAGCCAGACGAGAAAACCCTACCACCGCCACAAGACTCTGTTCTTCCGCGATCCCATCTGGAGGCCTTTTCCGGTACTCTACCGAGGGGGAATCGATCACGGAGGGCTTCTACATCAACCTTGCTGCCCTTCCGATGATGTGTGAGTAGTTTACCACAGACCTATGGGTCCAATGGTCCATAGCTAGTAGCTAGATGGCTTGTTCTCTCTCTTTGATCTTCAATACCATGTTCTCCTCGATGTTCTTGGAGTTCTATCCGATGTAATCTTCTTTTGCGGTGTGTTTGTTAGGATCCGATGAATTGTGGGTTTATGATCAGATTATTCATGAGAAATATTTGAGTCTTCTCTGAACTCTTTTATGCATGATTGTTATAGCTTTGTATTTCTCTCTGATCTATCCGTTTGGTTTGGCCAACTAGATTGATTTATCTTGCAATGGGAGAGGTGCTTTGTGATGGGTTCAATCTTGCGGTGCTCAATCCCAGTGACAGAAAGAGACATGACACGTATTTGTATTGTTGCCATTAAGGATAAAAATATTGGGTTTAATCATATTGCTTGAGTTTACTTTGTCTACATCATGTCATCTTGCTTAAGGCGTTACTCTGTTTTATACTTAATACCCTAGATGCATGCTGGATAGCGGTCGATGGGTGGAGTGATAGTAGTAGATGCAGGCAGGAGTCGGTCTACTTGTCTCGGACGTGATGCCTATATACATGATCATTGCCATGAATCCATCATAACTATGCGCTTTTCTATCAATTGCCCAACAGTAATTTGTTTACCCACCGTATGTTCTGTGCTCGAGAGAGAAGCCTCTAGTGAAAACTATGGCCCCCGGGTCTACCTTTATCATACATTAAAATCCAAAAATACCTTGCTGCAATTTATTTAATTTTATTTTATTTTACAATTTACTTTTTATATATCACTATCAGAATTAATCCTTGCAAATAACCGCTAAGGGGATTGACAACCGTCTTATTTGCGTTGGGTGCAAGTGTTTGCTTTTGTGTGTGTAGGTGCTGCTAACGAGGTTCTGTGTGGTTCTCCTACTGGATTGATAACCTTGGTTCTTAACTGAGGGAAATACTTATCTCTACTATACTGCATCATCCTCTCCTCTTCGGGGAAATACCAATGCAGTCTACAAGTAGCAGGAAGAATTTCTGGCGCCGTTGCCGGGGAGACATCACCAAAACTTATCAAGTACCTTCGCACAAACTATCACCCACTTGCATTTATTTTCATTTGCCTTTTATTTGCATTTGCCTCTCGTTTTCATCTCCCCCACTTCTAAAACAATTTTACAAAAAACACAAAAATATTTTCGTTTGCTAGTTTGCTTGCTTTGTCGCGATGTCTCAAGAACACACAAAATTGTGTGACTTTTCCAATACTAATAATAATGATTTTATTAGTACTCCAATTGCTCCTCCCGCCACTAGTGCGGAGTCATGTGACATTAATGCTGCTTTGCTTAATCTTGTTATGAAAGAACAATTTTCTGGTAGTCCTAATGAAGATGATGCATCCCATCTAAATACTTTCGTTGAACTTTGTGATGTGCAAAAGAAGAAAGATGTGGATAATGATATTGTTAAATTGAAATTATTTCCGTTCTCACTACGAGATCGTGCCAAAACTTGGTTTTCATCGTTGCCTAGAAATAGTATTGATTCATGGGATAAGTGTAAGGATGCTTTTATTGCCAAGTATTTTCCTCCCGCTAAGATTATTTCTTTAAGAAACCAAATTATGAATTTTAAGAAACTTGAACATGAGCATGTTGCACAATCTTGGGAGAGAATGAAACTAATGATAAGAAATTGCTCAACACATGGTTTAAGCTTATGGATGATCGTACAAAAAATTTATGCGGGACTAAACTTTGTTTCTAGAAATTTGCTAGACTCTGCCGCAGGTGGTACTTTTATGGAAATTACATTAGGAGAAGCTACAAAACTCCTTGATAATATTATGACAAATTATTCTCAATGGTACACTGAACGAACTCCAACTGGTAAGAAGGTAAATTTTGTTGAAGAAATTAATACTTTGAGTGATTAGATGGATGCTCTTATGAAATTGGTTGCTAGTAAAAGTGCTCATATTGATCCTAATGATGTGCTGTCTACTTTGATTGAGAAAAATAATGATGCTATTGATGTGAATTTTGTCTCTAGAAATAATTTCAACAACAATGCTTATAGGGGTAATTTCAATCCTAGACCGTTTCCCGAAAATCCCTCTAATAATTTTGGTAATTCCTATGGTAATCCATATAATAATAGGATACCCTCTGATCTTGAAAGTAATATTAAAGAATTTATCAATTCGCAAAAGATTTTCAATGCTATGGTAGAAGAAAAATTGAATAAAGTTGACGACATGGCTAGGAACATGGATAGAATTGCTCATGATGTGGATACTCTCCAAATTAAAATTTTGCCACCCAAGCATGATATAAATGAGTCTATTAAAGCTATCTATGTCTCCATTAATGAAAGTAAAGAAAGGACCGCTTGGTTGAGAGCTAAGCGAGAATTCCTAGAAAAAGCTATTCCACCCGGTTTCTATCGTAGTAATGATGAAGATATTAAAATGATTGATGTCTCACCTATTGAATCTCTATTTAGTAATATAAAACTTGATGAAAAAGGGACTAAATATGAGTCAACTTTAGCTAGAAGGCATCCCAATCATTTGGAGGGTGATGATCTTAATGATAAAAATGACAAAAGTGGGTTTGGAGAGGTCAAAACTTTAAATAGTGATGTGCCCACTACTTTGGATTACAAGTACTTTAATTATGACAATTGCTCTTTAGTTGAATGTATTTCCTTGTTGCAATCCATGATTAATTCACCTAATGCCTATGAACAAAATAAAGCTTTTACTAAACATATTGTAGAAGCTATGATAAAAGCTCATGAAGAAAAGCTTGAGTTGGAAGTTTCAATCCCTAGAAAATTACATGATGAATGGGAACTTACTATTAAAGTCAAAATTAAAGATTATGAGTGCAATGCTTTATGTGATCTAGGTGCTAGCGTCTCTCCTATACCAAAATCTTTGTGTGATGTGCTAGGTCTCACCGATATGGATCCTTGTTCCCTTAATTTACACCTTGCGGATTCCACTATTAAAAAGCCATTGGGTAGAATAAATGATGTGCTTATTCTGGCTAATAGAAACTATGTACCCGTGGATTTTATTGTGCTTGATATTGAATGCAATCCTTCTTGTCCTATAATACTTGGTAGGCATTTCCTATGAACCACAGGTGCTATTATTGATATGAAAGAAGGTAATATAAGATTTCAATTTCCGTTAAATAAAGGGATGGAACACTTCCCTAGAAATAGAATTAAGCCACCATATGAATCTATCATGAGGGCCACCTATGGAATTAATTTGAAGGATGACAATATTTGAAACAATGCATTATGCCTAGCTAGGGGCATAAAACAATAGCGCTTGTTGGGAGGCAACCCAATAAATAAAATAAATTTTGTTCTACTTTCTGTTCTTGTGTGTTTACACAATTTTAGCCTCTGTTATGATTGTGTTTTTATCTTTTATTTAGTGTTTATGCCAAGTAATGCCTTTGGGATGATTTGGATGATAGTATAATTGATGTCGTTTGAAAACAGAAACTTTTGCGTCCAGTGCTAGAATTTTGATTTTTTGCTGGAGCGTCAAAACCTTCTGAATTGTTTACAAAATATTTATATATGAATATCCCACGTTGTCCTAATTTTTCAGAATTTTTGGAGTTACAGAAGTATGACTTTAATTCAGATCTTTACAGACTGTTCTGTTTTAGACAGATTCTGTTTTTGTTGCATGGTTTGCTTATTTTGATGAATCTATGGATCGTATCGGGGGGTATGAGTCATGGAGAAGTTGGAGTACAGTAGCATTATGCCAATATTAAATATTAATTAATTTACAAAAGTACCTAAAGTTTAAGATTTGTTTGTTATACTAACGGATCTCACGAGGTTTCTGTTGAGTTTTGTGTGCTGAAGTTTTCAAGTTTTGGGTGAGACTACGATGGATAAAGGAATAAGGAGCGGCAAGAGCCTAAGCTTAGGGATGCCCAAGGCACCCCAAGGTAATATTCAAGGAAGACTCAAGTGGCATCCCCTATTTCGTCTACAATCTATCGGTAACTCACTTGGAGCTATATTTTTATTCATCACATGATATGTGTTTTACTTGGAGCGTCTTGTGCTATAGTTTGTTTGTTTTTGTTTTCTTTTTAGTTTGCCACAATCATATTTGCTGGACACACCTTTTTGAGAGGGACACGCATCATTCGTGATTTGTTAGAATACTCTATGTGCTTCACTTATATTTTTTGAGCTAGGCAGTTGCTCTAGTGCTTCACTTATATCTTTTAGAGCACGGCGGTGGTTATATTTTTAAATAAATAATTGCACTCTCATGCTTCACTTATATCTTTTTGAGAGTCTAATAAATAGTAATGGTAATATGCACGGGTTATGAAATTGGTCCTAATATGATAGGTATTCAAGATGGATATAATAAAAACTTTCATGTAGATCACTGAATATGATAAGTTTGATTCGTTGCAATAGTTTTGCGATATTAAGATGGTAATATGTGGGAGGTACTGGTAGATAATTGTGGTTTAGTAAGAATATTGGTGTTAAGGTTTGTGATTCCCGAAGCATGCACATATGATATGTCGTTATGCTAAGAAGTTGGAGCATGATTTATTATTGATTGTCTACCTTATGAGTGGCGGTCGGAGACGAGCGATGGTCTTTTCCTAGAAATCTATCCCCCTAGGGGCATGCATAGTAGTACTTTGCTTCGAGGGCTAATAAACTTTCGCAATAAGTATGTGAGTTCTTTATGACTAATGTGAGTCCATGGATTATACTGTAACACCCCAATAGCCATGCTACAGTAATCTCCCCCTAATGGTTGCCATGTCATCATGGTTACTATGCAAATTGCCACTTGTCCAAAAATCAAATTCAAAATGCAAGTCAAATATTTACATCTTCAAACATGCAAAAAAAATAGTTCATAATTTTTCAAATAATTCATAAGTAATTATGTTAAGGAAAACAACATCACATAAATTCCCAAAATGCCCCTGGATATTAAAACAGTGGACCAACAGCACCTATCCATCCCATTTAATTACAAACATAAATTAAATGAATTTAAATTGGCCCCAAACTTTTTGTGCAACCTAATAATATTGTGCAAGATTTATGTGCCAAGTTTCACTTTTAAAAAAAATCATTTGGGTCAAAATAAAATAGAAAACAGGAAAGAAAATGCAAAACAGAAATAGAAAAGGAAAAATAGGAAAGACACTGTTGGACTAGACCTTGAGTGCAAAGTGTGCACGGCCCAGCTCAACTGGGTCGTCCTCTTCCTCCTCCTACAGGGCCGGGGGGCTCGTGTCGAGCATCTGGCCGCCATGGACGCGCCCAGCCACCTGCCGGCCATCCCACGGCCCTCCCTGGGGTTAAGGTCGTCGCCCGCGACCCCCAGCCGAACCCTAGCCCCTCACTTGACCCGCCCTCGCGCCGCTTCGCTCTCTCCCGCACACCCCCGCATCGTCATTGCCATGACCCTGCCATAGCCATGGCCACTGGCCTCCCCGGCGCCCGGGGGTACGTCCAGGAGATGCGCCTTCGCCGTCTTCGTCGTCTGCGTCCGTTGGAATGGAGCGAGGAGCCACATCGACGCCGCCCGCATCATCTTCTCCATCGTCGGCCACCGGAGCTCCGCCGCTCGATCCCCCGCCGTCACTGCATCCCCGGCCTCGCCGTCCCCTCCTCTGAGATCGACGTGAGCACCCGGTCCTCTCCGACCCCCTCTTCCTCTTCCCCGTGTCCTCTAGCCCCGATTGCCGCTCGCGCTCGTCACGGCCGCCGCCGCTCATCGTTGTTGCCGCTGGTTCCGGCCACGCCCGCACCCACTGTTGCCCCACTGTTGTTGCCGCTGCTCTCTACGCTGCTGCTGCTCAACTGCCGCCACTGCTCTGCTCTGCTGTTCTACTGCTGCTGCTTGCTATGGCCGCCGCTGCCGCCGCTCAGCCGTCGCCGTAGCCATATCTCCGGCCACCCCGCGGCCTCCTGCTGCGCCCAAGGGATGCGCGCGAGTGCGGGCTTCCGCCAGATGCCCTCGGCTGGTCCTCCCGTGGCCTCCCGAGCGCTCGCCGCCGCGTTCCCAGGTCGCCGGCGTTGAGCTCCGGCGATGCTGATGTGGCCGGCCTAATTAAGCCACTAACTAACCTGCTAAACCCCCTACTAACCCCACTGACAGCCGGGCCCCACGCAGGTTATTTTTTCTAATAAAACCGGTTTATTTAAATGTCTCACCGACACCAGGGGCCCACCTTTTACTGTTCAAACGGATAAGATGGGTACAGTCAGTGTGCTGACTCAGCACTGGGACCCACTGTCAGCCTCTTAAACACATGGTTGGGTACACTTTCGGGTACCCCTAGCAATTTGGTATTAAATGAATTTTCGAATTAAATTAAATCCAGAAAATTCAGAAATTGTTTAAACTTTGAAAAATCATATAAAATAATCCGTAACTCGGATGAAAATAATTTATATATGAAAAATGATCAAAAAAATAAGACGAATCCGAATATGTGGTCAAAATGCTTGACCATCACTCCTAACTGGATGAACATGGAATCTTCCCCTCCGGATCGTCTGTCCGATAATTGCCTAAAACCGGGAAAATATTCCGAGATATTTTCCCGCTCTGTCTGTAATGAGTAGCACTGCGTTAGGTCACCCCCAGCACGGCGTATTGCCTTGTCATGCATCTGGGTGCATTTGTTTGCTTTATATTTATTGTTTCTTCCCCCTCTTCTCTCCGATAGACCCCGAGACCGACGCTGCTCCTGTGTACGACTACGTCGTCGACGACCCTTCCTCCTTTTCAGCAGAGCTTCCAGGCAAGCAAAACCCCCTTGATCATTCCTATATCGCCCATTCTTTCTCTCTCATGCTTGTATTAGATTTTGCTACTGTAATTGATTGCTCCTATTCTGATGCATAGCCTGATTTTGTAACCTGCTGTTGATACTTTACCTATTGTCCTAACTGCTTAGTATATGTTGGTTAGTGATCCATCAATGGCCCCACACCCTTGTCCTTGTTGCCATGCTTTACCACCGGTGACTCGATCGGTGTGATCGATGTACAGAGACCGAACACAGCTCCGCACACCCCCTTAGTTGTACGACTCTACAAAGCTACTATCGAGTGCCGAGGGTGATACCTCCTACCTCACTCCTGATGATATCTCTGTAGCGTAGCTAGTCGGATGTGGGTTATCGAGGGTGATTCCTCTTTCACCACCTCCGATGATGCCTCTGTCATGCAGCCCATCAAGTGTGAACTTATCGAGGGTGATTCCTCCAAGTTCACCTTGACGGTTACGTCGAGTGGGAATCCATCGAGGGTGATTCCTCGGATTCCCACGATGTTACGGACACACGGGTACTTTGACCTTCACCTCAGTTCTTTGGGAAGTCGGGTTGGCCGGGAGGGCACCCGTGAGAGATTATTGTGGCGGAACGACAAGGCAGGTGGAGACCACCTAGGAGAGAGGTGGGCCTGGTCCCTGGTCGTTGGACCGCGGATTACCAAGTCGGTGCGGCAGGGTGTCGGAGGTGAGCCTTGAGCCCTGTTCGTGTCCGCGAGCTACTAATAACACGCTTAACGGATTTGAGTATTTGATTTGAGTTGGCCACTGGCCTATACGCACTACCACCACACGGGATAATGGTTTAATGGTGCCCTCGGCGCCGTATGTATCAGCCGAAAGTTCTGTCAGACATCCAGTTCAGCATTGCGGCACGGCTGGGCCGGCGCCATCCAGGAGAGAGGTGGTGCCTGGATTCGCCCTGCGCGCAACGACCCGGAGTGCAAAGGGCGATGGACCCCAAGACCCCTAAGCACTTAGGAGGTAGACCGGCGGGGACCTCTCTGTGGAGCCTAGGTAGGACTACGTCGTGTCGATCAGCCGAGGCCGGGCATGACCGAGAACAGTGTGTCCGGCCAGAGTTAATCTAGCGTGTTGGATAACAGTAGTGCACCCCTGCAGGGAAGTTATCTATTCGAATAGCCGTGTCCACGGTAACAGGACGCTCAGTGTTGTATCCCGATCTACTACAACTTGAACTGGATACATGTTACATTAAACTGATATGTAAGCTCCGGGATCGCTTTCTCGCAAGGAGTCGAGGAAGGATCTCTGGGCTTTGCTAGTACATACTTATTACTTTATGTTATGCTACTAATATGCACTCTTCTAATGCTGCAAGACGCTGCAAGATGCTAGTCTTCGATAGGCTAGGCCTTCCTCTCTATTCTGACATTTCTGCAGTTTAGTCCACAGATACAGCCCCTTCATTTGATACCAATGCATAAATAGAATAGTTCTGATGTAAGTCTTGCGAGTACTTTGGATGAGTACTCACGGTTGCTTTGCTACCTCCTTTTCCACATACCCGATTGCTGCGATCAGATGACGGAGTCCCGAAGACAGCTGGTCCCGCCGACGACTACTACTACCCCGACGGAGCCTACTTCTACGTGGAGACCGACGACCAGGAGTAGTTTAGGAGGCTCCCAGGTAGGAGGCCTGCGCCTTTTCGATCCAGTTGACGTTGTTTTGTTCAGCCTTCTTAAGGCGATCTTGTTTAGTTATATCTGTACTCAGATACTGATGCTTTCGCTGACTCTTGTGTAACTCGAGCTTATGTATTCGAGTCCTCGAGGCCCCTGGCTTGTAATATAAAGCTTGTATTATTTTATTTTGTGTCTAGAGTTGTGTTGTGATATCTTCCCGTGAGTCCCTGGGCTTGATCGTGCGCATTTGCGTGTATGATTAGTGCACGATCGAGTCGGGGGCGTCACATATACGCACTCTCACCTTTCCGCAATTTGCTAGCCTCTTCGGTACCGTGCATTGCCCTTTCTCACATCGACAGTCGGTGCAAACTTCGCCGGTGCATCCAAACCATGTGATATGATACGCTCTATCACACATAAACCTCCTTATATCTTCTTTAAAACAGCCACCATACCTACCTATCATGGCATTTCCATAGCCATTCTGAGATATATTGCCATGCAACTTCCACCGTTCTTTTTTATGACACACTTCATCATTGTCATATTGCTTTGCATGATCATATAGCTGACATAGAATTTGTGGCTCAGCCACCGTTCATCATTTTTTATACATGTTACGCTAGTATCATTGCTCATCCTGGTACACTGCCAGAGTCATTCATATAGAGTCATATTTGTTCTAGTTTCGAGTTGTAATATTTTGAGTTGTAAGTAAATAGAAGTATGATGATCATCATTACTAGAGCATTGTCCCAGTGAGGAAAATTTAAAAAAAGAAAAAAAAGAGGCCAAAAAGAGCCCACGAGAAAAAAAAGAAAATAAAAAAAAAGAAGGAAAAGAAAAGAAAAAAAATGAGAGAAAAAGAGAGAAGGGGCAGTGTGATACGTCCAATTTGCATCATGATTTCCTACTGCTATTTAGGGCCATTTGCATTTCTATCCCTAACTTGAACCACCTACTCATATTTGCCCCTAATTTCGAAGCCTGCTCAAATTTGCCCCTCTGCCGTTATGTGCACATCTAGAAATGCCCTTCTGTGTCGTTATCGTCCGGTCAAAGGGCTTTGACCATCCTGAAAAAAATAGCAAAAAATCTAAAATTTTGTGGGATCGAAGATACTCATGTGCGCAAGGTGCGTGCAAATTTTCATGCTGTTTGGACATTCCAGGAGCTCGTGGCGAGGAAAAAGAGTAAATCTGTACGCTTGTGGACAGTAAATTTGAAATAAAATAGCAAGAAAATTCAAAAAAATATGAAATTTTTTGGCATCAAAGAGGCTTGGGTGCACAAGGTGCTTGCAAGTTTTTGTGATCAAATGACATGCGAGGAGCTCTAGGAAAAAAAACAAAATAGTCATTTTTTCCAAAGTTTTTTCCCGAGCCAAATTTTGTTTTTTTCTCCACGAGCTCCTACAATGTCCAAACACAACAAAAATTTGCATACACCTTGCGGACCCGAGCCTCTTTGATGCCAAAAATTTTCATATTTTTTTGAATTTTCTTGCTATTTTTTTTGAATTTACTGTTCACAGGCGTACATATTTACTGTTTTCCCTTCGCCACAAGCTCCTGGAATGTCCAAACAGCACGAAAATTTGCACGCACCTTGCGAACCTGAGTATCTTTGATCACACAAAATTTCAGATTTTTTTTGCTATTTTTTCAGGACGGTCAAAGCCCTTTGACCGGCTTTGACTGGACGGTAACGGCACAGAAGGGCATTTCTATAAGTGCACATAACGGCAGAGGGGCAAATTTGAGCAAACTTCAGAATTAGGGGCAAATATGAGTAGTGGGTTCGAGTTAGGGGCACAAATGTATAAAACCCTATTTATAATGTATTTGATCATTGTTTCACTTTATGATGCAACTCTTATGACTTTTCTCTCTTAATTTGCAAGATTTATATGAAGAGGGAGAATGCCGGCAGCTGGAATTCTGAACCTGAAATAGCTACAACAGAGATACGTATCCTACGGAGCTCCAATTGACTTGAAATTTCATGGAGATTTTTTATTGAATATATAAAAAATACTGGAGAAAAGAGATACTGGAGGGGACCCACCAATTGCCCACAAGGCAATAGGGCGCGCCCCCCTGGGCACGCCCTAATGCCTTGTGGGGCCCCTGGCTGGCCTCTGGCCCCCTCCTTATGCTATATAAGGTCTTTTGCCCTAAAATTTTTTATAGAGAAGACTTCTGGGACGAAGCGCCGCCGTCTCGAGGCGGAACCTGGGCAAGAGCTATTTTGCTCTCCGGCGGAGCGATTCCACCGGGGATACTTCCCTCCGGGAGGGGAAATCAAAGCCATCGACATCACCAACAATCCTCTCATCGTGGGAGGACCAATTTTCATCAACATCTTCACCAGCACCATCTCAACTCAAACCCTAGTTCATCTCTTGTATTCAATCTTTGTCTCAAAACCTCATATTGGTACCTGTGGGTTGCTAGTAGTGTTGATTACATCTTATAGTTGATGCTAGTTGGTTTATTTGATGGAAGATTATATGTTCAGATCCTTAATGCTATTCAATACCCCTATGATCTTGAACATGAATATGATTTGTGAGTAGTTACTGCTGTTCTTGAGGACATGTGAGAAGTCTTGTCATAAGTAATCATGTGAATTTGGTATTCGTTCGATATTTTGATGATATGTATGTTGTTGCTTCCTTTAGTGATGTCGTGTGAACGTCGACTACATGACACTTCACCATCTTTGGGCCTATGGGAAGGCATTGTGGAGTAGTAATTAGATGATGGGTTGCTAGAGTGATAGAAGCTTAAACCCTAGTTTATGCGCTATTCCGTAAGGGGCTGATTTGGATCCATATGTTTCATGCTATGGTTAGAGTTATCTTAATTCTTCTTTCGTAGTTGCGGATGCTTGCGAGAGGGGGTAATCATAAGTGGGAGGCTTGTTAAAGTAAGAACAGCACCCAAGCGCCGGTCCACCCACATATCAAATTATCAAAGTAGCAAACGCGAATCAAACAAACATGATGAAAGTGACTAGATGAAATTCCCATGTGTCCTCGAGAACGCTTTTCTTATTATACGAGTTCGTTCCGGCTTGTCCTTTGCTATAAAAAGGATTGGGCCACCTTGCAGCACCTTTGTTACTGTTATTACTTGTTACAAATTGCCTTGCTATCAAACTATCCGTTACCTACAATTTCAGTGCTTGCAGAGAATACCTTGCTGAAAACCGCTTGTCATTTCCTTCTGCTCCTCGGTGGGTTTGACACTCTTACTTATCGAAAGGACTACGATTGATCCCCTATACTTGTGGATCATCAAGACTCTTTTCTGGCGCCGTTGCCGGGGAGTGAAGCGCCTTTGGTGAGTAGAATTTGATAAGGAAACATTTATATTACGTGCTGAAATTTACTGTCACTTGTCACTATGGAAAGTAATCCTTTGAGGGGCTTGTTCGGGGTATCTTCACCTCGACCAGAAGCATTGAGAGTTGCTCCTCAACCTACTGAACCTACTAAAAATATTTATTATAAAATTCCTTCGGGTATGATAGAGAAACTGCTAGCTAATCCTTATGCAGGAGATGGAACGATGCATCCTGATGTGCACTTGATATATGTGGAAGAAATTTGTGGATTGTTTAAGCTTGCAGGTTTATCCGAAGATGGAGTTAAGAAGAAAGTATTCCCTTTATCTTTGGGGGGAAAGGCATTGACATGGTATAGGCTATGTGATGATACTGAAACATGGGATTGGAACCGGCTGAAGCTGGAATTTCACCAGAAATTTTATCCTATGCATTTGGTTCATCGTGATCGGAATTATATATATAATTTTTGGCCTCGTGAAGGAGAAATTATCGCTCAAGATTGGGGGAGGCTTAAGTATATGTTGCACACATGCCCCAATCATGAGCTCTCAAGAGAAATAATTATTCAGAACTTTTATGCTCGGCTTTCTCATAATGATCAATCCATGCTCGATACTTCTTCTGCTGGTTCCTTTATGAAGAGAACTATTGAATTCAGATGGGACCTTCTGGAGAGAATTAAACGTAACTTTGAAGATTGGGAAATCGACAAAGGTAAAGTGTCAGGTATAAATCTTGAGTTCGATTGTGTTAAATCTTTTATGGAAACTGATGCTTTTCATAAGTTTAGTACTAAATATGGACTTGACTCTGAGATAGTAGCTACCTTTTGTGAATCTTTTACTGCTCACGTTGATCTCCCTAAAGAGAAATGGTTTAAATATTATCCACCTATCGAATTAAATGAAGAACCTGTTAGTGTTAAAGAAGAAACAATTGTTTACAATGTTGATCCAGTTGTGCCTATTGCTTATATTGAGAAACCTCCTTTCCCTGTTAGGATTAAGGAACATGCTAAAGCTTCAACTGTGGTCAACAAAAGTAATATAAGAACACCTAGACCTTCTGAACAAATTAAAGGTGAACCTAATATTGCAATGGTTAAAGATCTTCTGGTTGATGATATTGATGGGCATGTTATTTATTTTTGTGATGAGGCTGCTAGAATTGTTAAACCTGTTAGAAATGAACGAGATATGCTAGATAAGAACAAGCCCGTAGTTGGCATGCCTTTGTTTCTGTTAAGATTGGAGATCATTGCTATCATGGTTTATGTGATATGGGTGCTAGTGTGAGTGCTATTCTGTTCTCTTTATATCAAGAAGTAATGCATGATATTGCACCTGTTGAGATTGAAGATATTGATGTTACTATTAAGCTTGCAAACAGAGATACTATTACACCACTTGGGATTGTTAGAGATGTTGAAGTCTTGTGTGGCAAAATCAAATACCCTACTGATTTCTTAGTACTTGGTTCACAACAAGATAATTTATGTCCCATTATATTTGGTAGACCTTTCTTGAATACCGTTAATGCTGAAATTGATTGTGTTAAAGAGAAAGTTAGAGTTAAGTTTGGTGATATATCTCATGAATTTAATTTCTCTAAGTTTAGTAGACAACGTCATGATAAAGAATTACCCAATAAAGATGAAATTATAGGTCTTGCTTCTATTGTTGTGCCTCCTACTGATCCTTTAGAACAATATTTGCTAGACCATGAAAATGATATGCATATGAATGAAAGAAATGAAATAGATGAGTTGTTCTTTAAGCAAGTGATACGTCTCCAACGTATCTATAATTTATGAAGTATTCATGACATGTTTATTATAGTTTTGTATGATTTTGGTGCACTTTTATATGGATTTTATATGATTTTTATGGACTAACATATTGACCTAGTGCCTAGTGCCAGTTGCTGTTTTCTGCTTGTTTTTGGTTTTCCAGAAAATCCAAATCAAATGAAGTCCAAATGCAGTGAAACTTTTTGACGATTTTTTCTGGAAGGAAACAGACCCAGGAAGCTTTGGGGGAGCAGCAGAAGACCCACAGGGGCCCCACAAGCCACCTGGGCGCGCCCTGGTGCCTCGTGGGCCCCCTGTGGCCCCTCTTTGCGTGATTCCAACGCCAAAAATTCCTATATATTCAGAAACCTCCAGAAATAACCCTAGAACTTCGACTCCACCGCTGCAAGCCTCTGTACCTCCATGATCTCATCTACAGCCCTTTTTCGGCACCCTGCCGGAGGGGGAAATCATCACCGGAGGCCATCTTCATCATCTCGGCGGTCTCCATGACGAGGAGGGAGTAGATCAAACACATAGCTACTAGTACATACCCTCCTCGTCATGGAGACCGCCGGGATGATGAAGATGGCCTCCGGTAATGCTTTCCCCCCCTCTGGCAGGGTGCCGGAAAAGGGCTGTAGATGAGATCGTGGAGGTACAGAGGCTTGCGGCGGCATAAAAACTCATCTAGGTTAACTTTCGGGGGTTTCTGAATATATAGGATTTTTCAGCGCTGGAATCATGCAAAGAGGTGCCATAGGGGGCCCACGAGGCACCAGGGCGCGCCTGGCGGGGGGGGGGGGGGGCGGAGGGGGGGGGGCAGGCGCGCCCAGGTGGCTCGTGGAGCCCCTGTGGCTCTTTTGCTGCTCCTCCGAAGCTTCCTGGGTCTGTTTCCTTCAAAAAAATCGTCAAAAAGTTTCGCTGCATTTGGACTTCATTTGATATGGATTTTCTGGAAAACCAAAAACAAGTAGAAAACAGCAGCTGGCACTGGGCACTAGGTCAATATGTTAGTCCATGAAAATCACATAAAACCCATATAAAATTGCACCAAAATCATACAAAACTATAATAAACATGGCATGAATACTTCATAAATTATAGATACGTTGGAGACGTATCAGCATCCCCATGCTTAATTCCTGCTCGTCCTCGAGTAGGTAAATGATAAAAGAAATAATTTATGAAGTGTGAATGATAGCATAGTGCATAAGTTTGATCAATGATAATTCCAATCACTTTTTCTAGCATCATTATATATCATAAACAGTAGCTCATCTCATAAAACTTCTCATGATCAAGTAGCAAGCTATTCACATGTTAAAGTATAGACCATAAACTTTCTTGAAAACTAATAAACTATGTTTTCAGTCATCAAACAATTGCAATTCATCTTATTTTCAGGAAGGGTCTATGTAAGAGTTTTGATTTAGCAAATTCCACATACTCAACTATCATTTAGTCTTCCATGATTGCTGACACTCAAAGCATATTTTTAGAACAAACCGTTTCAGTCAAACACATAGGAAGATAGGGGCTTAATGTTTCGCCTCCCAACTTATTTATCTCAGGGATAATGTCAACAATAATAACTCATGATCACCTATATTCAACTGGATATATGTGCCTGGATCTTTCCCTACCACATAATGCTTGCCAACTAAAGAATAAATAGAGCGGAATAGGGATGAACATTAATGACTCTTGCATAAAAGTAAATATAGAAAATTAAAAGATAGGCCCTTCGCAGAGGGAAACAGAGGTTGTCATGCGCTTTTTGTTGTTGGATGCACAAGCCCTTAATGCAAAGGAACGTCGCGTTATATTGCCCCTTGTGATAGCAACCTTTATTATGCAGTCCGTCGCTTTTATTTCTTTACCATCACATGTTCGTACAACGCTTATTTTCCCTTGCAATAAAAGATCATACATATTTTAGGAGCAATTTTATTGCTTTTTGCACCGATGACAACTTACTTGAAGGATCTTATTCAATCCATAGGTAGATATAGTGGACTCTCATGGCAAGAAACTGGGTTTAAGGGTTTTTGGATGCACAAGTAGTATCTCTACTTAGTACGAATTTTTGGCTAGCAAAAGATCCTAAGCAAGCACCACATGTTAGAGGATCCATGAGAATATAACTTCTATGTGAATATAAACAAACATAACTCATTACGTTGTCTTCCTTGTCCAACGTCAACTACTTGATCAAGCTTGAAAATAATTAATGGGGGCTCACAATTATAGAAGATGTCCAAGATAGTATATTTATATGTGAAGTTTCTATTCCTTCAAAATTCTTTCATGAATTGTTCAAGTGACCAATGCTATGTTTGTTAACTTTCAATAAATTTTACCACCTATACTTCTTGTATGTGAAGTCACTACTCCCCATGGGACAAGCATATGAAGCATATAAATTTAAACTTTATGATATTCAATTCATTTCAACAATTTACTCATAGGATATAAGTGAAGAACAAGAGTAAATGACAAACTACTCCAAAAAGATATAAGTGAAGACCAAATGAGTAGTTAAGTAAATAGGTAGCTATGTGAGGACTCTCACTCATTTAAAAATTTCAGATCTTAAGTATTTTATTCAAACAGCAAAGAAAACAAGATCAAATGACATTCCAAGAATAGCACAACTCATGTGAAGAAGCAAAAACTTAGGCTCAACCAAGACTAACCGATAATTGTTGATGAAGAAAGGTGGGATGCCTACCGGGGCATCCCCAAGCTTAAATGCTTGAGACTTCTTGGAATATTATATTGGGATGCCTTGGGCATCCCCAAGCTTGAGCTCTTGTGTATCCTTAATTTCTCTCATATCACGGCTTCTCCTAAATCTTAAAAAACTTCATCCACACAAAACTCAACAAGAACTCGTGACATAAGTTAGTATAAATCAACTCAAAACCCTAACATTCTCTACTGTAGAAAATCACAAAAATTATAATTAAACATTTCATACTAAATGCCTCTTCATATTTAATACTCCTATTCACAAATAGAAACATTAAACACGCAAACATATGCAAACAATGCAATTATAACAGCAATCTGCCAAAACAGAACAGTCTGTAAAAGGGGAATAAGAATCCATACTTCCCTAACTCAAAAAATTCTGAAAAATTACCACGTAACAGAGAACTCATGCATTCTTACTTTTTAAAAATTTCAGATTTTTATCATGTTTTGACTATTCAAGAATATTCTGAACATAACAGAAAACTTTCTGTTTTCAAACAGCAACACATGAACTTGCAAACTGAGCATGGTAAAGGCTATAATTGGCATTTTATTGAACTAATAGATACAAAACATGATTATTGATAACAGAAAGCAAATCTCAATAAAAGAAAATGATGCTCCAAGCAAAACTCATATTATGTGATGAATAAAAATATAGCTCCGAGTGATGTTACCGATAGTGTTGAAGACGAAAGAGTGGATGCCTTCCGGGGCATCCCCAAGCTTAGTTGCTTGGGTCTTCCTTGAATATTACCTTGGGGTGCCTTGGGCATCCCCAAGCTTAGGGTCTTTCCACTCCTCATTCTCCTCATATCGATATCTCACCCAAAACTTGAAAACTTCAATCACACAAAACTTAACGGAACTTGTGAGATAGGTTAGTATGATAAAAATAAATCATCCACTTAGGTACTGTCAAGACAAGATTCATAATTGTTCTCACATAATTCCTACTGTATTCTATCATTTCCACAATTTATATCTCATAATATAAGCTATGGAAACACTAAAACAAGCAAACTATGCACCGAAAACAGAATCTGTCAAAAACAGAACAGCGTGTAGTGAGCGATTTAAAAACCATACTTCTGTACCTCCAAAAATTCTGAAAAATTACGAAAAGGTAAAAAAATTGTAACCCAATACTTTGTAAAAATTGCAGAATTTTTTCGCGCTCCAGTACAGAATAGAAATTCCAGCACTGGATGCAAAAGTTTCTGTTTTTGCATAGAATCAAATCAACCAGCATCCACACTATCCCAAAGGCTTTACTTGGCACATTACTGAAAGAAAACATAGAAAACATGATTACTACAGTAGCTTAATCATGTGGACACACAAAAACAGTAGGTATAAATATTGGGTTGTCTCCCAACAAGCACTTTTCTTTAATGCCTTTTTAGCTAGGCATGATGATTTCAATGATGCTCGCATAAAAAAACACAAAGAGAGCATCATGAAGCATATGACTATCACATTTAAGCCTAACCCACTTCCTATGCATAGGGATTTTGTGAGAAAATATTTTATGGGAGCAAGAATCAACTAGCATAGGAAGGCAAAACAAGCATAACTTCAAAACTTTGAACACATAGAGAGGAAACTTGATATTATTGCAATACCTAAAAGCATATGATCCTCTCTCATAATAATTTTCAGTAGCATCATGAATGAATTCAACAATATAACTATCACATAAAAGCATTCTTTTCATGACCTGCGAGCATAGGATTTTTATTACTCTCCACACAAGCAATTTTCTTCTCATTCATAAAAGTGGGAGTATCATATGAAACTCGAATACTATAAATTGTTTCCACATTAAAAGAGTAATGTTCAGAAAAGGGTAATCATAATTATGACAAGTTTTATAAATATAATCATCACTACTTTTTATAACATAAGTATCATCACAATAATCATCATAAGTAGGAGGCATGCAATCATCATAACAAATTTGATCATTCAAAGTAGGGGGACTAAAAAGATCATCTTCATTAAGCATAGCATCCCCAAGCTTAGGGAAAACATTATTTGCAGCAAATAAATTCTCAAACATATCATTCCAATCAAACATAGCCTCCCCAAGCTTGTTGGTTTGCATATCATTAGCATTATCACTATTATCATCAATAGTATGAATAGCACCAATAGTATAACAATTATTATCATATTCCTCCAAGTTGGTGCCATAAAGATTTTCAAGATCATAAGAAGTATCATTATCTTCCCAATCATAATCATCACAACAAGCAATAGGCATAACAAAATCATCATCAAGTGTATCATCTTCCACAATTATTTTTGATTCATTCTCATGAGGTACAACAATAGTAGGAGCAACATTATTTGGGAGAGATACCTCTTTACCTCTACTTTTCCTTATTTTCTTTTTCTTTACCACATTATGTGTGGGTTTATTTAATTCTTCCGAGCTTCTTATTGAAGAGATTGGTTGGATAGGAAGCTCCTCCTCGTTACTTGTTTCATCATGAGAGAAAATAGAAGGGAAAGGGGGAATCTTTACCCTTCCATTAGTATTTCTTCTATATTCTATTTGTTTTCCCATTTTTCTATAGTTGGCAATATAAGCATTCTCCTTGCAATTTACCATACAAAACATATATATTTCCTTTAGATTAGTTTCAATGTCATCCGTGAGAATGAATACTTCAAACCAACTATTTTTATGTGACAATTCCTCACACCCCAAAAATAGATAAAGCTCATTATATAGTTCGAGGGCGGTCAAGTCATTACAATATTTAGCCATGATTCGACCATGAAAAAGTATGCATTAAAAATTAAGGTGACCAACTTTATTGCAAAGTTCACAAGTAATAGGATAAAGAGAACATAATTTTGTAGCAAATTCATCTATCACTTTGAGCAAAAAATTGGTTCTATCATGTTTATGCTTCTTACAAAATCTATCATCCCTATAAGGCATGTCTTCACAAACTTTATGCACTCCACAAAAATTGACATGCTTATAAGAAACCTTTTTGTCATGACTAGTGCAATCATCTTTAGTATTTTGGATATTCATAGAATTCATACTAACAACATTGCAATCATGCTCATCATTCAAAGATTTTATGCCAAACATTTTATTGAATTCTTCTTCTTCAATTGAGCACAATTTTCTGCTCCATCATTTTCAAGAAAGACATTATAAAGACGAATAATATGAGGTAACCTCAATTCCATTTTTTTGTAGTTTTCTTTTTATAAAACCAAACTAGTGATAAAACAAGAAACTAAAAGATTCGATTGCAAGATCTAAAAATATACCTTCAAGCACTCACCTCCCCGGCAACGGCGCCAGAAAAGAGCTTGATGTCTACTACACAACTTATTCTTGTGGACTCGTGTTGGGCCTCCAAGCGCAGATTTTTGTAGGACAGTAGCAATTTTCCCTCAAGTGGATGACCTAAGGTTTATCAATCCGTGGGAGGCGTAGGTTGAAGATGGTATCTCTCAAACAACCCTGCAATCAAATACAAGAAATCTCTTGTGTCCCCAACACACCAAATACAATGGTAAATTGTATAGGTGCACTAGTTCGGCGAAGAGATGGTGATACAAGTGTAGTATGGATAGTAGATATAGGTTTTTGTAGTGCGAACAATAAAAAACAGCAAGGTAACAAGTAACAAAAGTGAGCATAAATGGTATTGCAATGCTTAGAAACAAGGACTAGGGTTCATACTTTCACTAGTGCAATATCTCAACAATGCTAATATAATTGGATCATATAATCATCCCTTAACGTGAGATAAAGAATCACTCCCAAGTTCCTATTAGCGGAGAACATAAGATAGAAATTGTTTGTAGGGTACGAAACCACCTTAAAGTTATCCTTTCCGATCGATCTATTGAGCTATTCCTATAAGTGTCACAAACAACCCTAGAGTTCGTACTAAAATAACACCATATGATACACATCAACCAACTCTAATGTCACCTAGATACTCCAATGTCACCACAAGTATCCGTGAGTTGATTATATGATATGCATCAAACAACTTCATAACCATAATATTCAATCCACACAAAGAACTCCAAGGAGCACCCCAAAGTTTCTATCGGAGAAAAGATAATAAAAACGTGCATCAACCCCTATGTATAGATTACCCCAATGTCACCTCGGGAATCCGCGAGTTGAGTGCCAAAACATACATCAAGTGAATCAATATAATACCCCATTGTCACCACGGGTATTCATATGCAAGACATACATCAAGTGTTCTCAAATCTGAAATATTCAATCCGACAATAACGAAACCTCAAAGGGAAAATATTCAATTCATCACAACAAGGATAGAGAGGGAAGAAACACCATATGATCCAACTATATTAACAAAGCTCACGATACATCAAGAGCGTGCCAAATCAAGAACACGAGAGAGAGAGAGATAAAACACATAGCTACTGGTACCAACCCTCAGCCCCGAGGGTGAACTACTCCCTCCTCGTCATGGAGACCGCCAGGATGATGAAGATGGCCTCCGGTGATGCTTTCCCCCCTCCGGCAGGGTGCTGGAAAAGGGCTGTAGATGAGATCGTGGAGGTACAGAGGCTTGCGGCGGCGTAAAAACTCATCTAGGTTAACTTTCGGGGGTTTATGAATATATAGGATTTTTCAGCGTTGGAATCACGCAAAGAGGTGCCACAGAGGGCCCACGAGGCACCAGGGCGTGCCTGGGGGTGGCAGGCGTGCCCAGGTGGCTCGTGGGGCCCCTGTGGCTCTTCTGCTGCTCCTCCGAAGCTTCCTGGGTCTGTTTCCTTCCAGAAAAAATCGTCAAAAAGTTTCGCTGCATTTGGACTTCATTTGATATGGATTTTCTGGAAAACCAAGAACAAGCAGAAAACAACAACTGGCACTGGGCACTAGGTCAATATGTTAGTCCATGAAAATCATATAAAACCCATATAAAAGTGCACCAAAATCATACAAAACTATAATAAACATGGCATGAATACTTCATAAATTATAGTTACATTGGAGACGTATCAATGGCTTAATAGATTGATCAGAAAAGATAACTTTGAGGTGGTTTCGTACCCTACAAACAATTTCATCTTATGTTCTCCGCTTGATAAGAACTTTGGAGTGATTCTTTATCGCACGTTGAGGGATTGTTATATGATTCAATTATGTTAGCACTGTTGAGAGATTGCACTAGTGAAAGTATGAACCCTAGGCCTTGTTTCTAAGCATTGCAATACCGTTTGTGCTCTGTTTTATCACTTGCTACCTTGCTGTTTTTATATTTTCAGATTACAAAAACCTATATCTACTATCCATACTACACTTGTATCACCATCTCTTCGCCGAACTAGTGCACCTATACAATTTGCCATTGTATTGGGTGTGTTGGGGACACAAGAGCTTTCTTGTATTTGATTGCAAGGTTGTTTGAGAGAGACCATCTTCATCCTACGCCTCCCATGGATTGATAAACCTTAGGTCATCCACTTGAGGGAAAATTGCTACTGTCCTACAAAACTCTGCGCTTGGAGGCCCAACACGAGTCTACAAGAATAAGTTGTGTAGTAGACATCAGCAAGCACCTATCCTTAAACATAATTTGCCTTTTGAAACCTTGGTACGCTTAAACATGCTTATCTTGATGAAAAGAAGATATACCCTGTTATTATTAGTGCTAACCTTTCAGAGCATGAAGAAAAGAGATTACTTAAAACTCTGAAGAAGTGTCGTGCCGCTATTGGATATACTCTCGATGATCTTAAGGGCATTAGTCCCACTTTATGTCAGCATATAATTCATATGGAGCCAGACGCTAAACCCGTTGTTGATCATCAAAGAAGGCTGAATCCTAAAATGAAGGATGTGGTAAGAACTGAAATATTAAAGCTTCTGGAGGCAGGTATAATTTATCCCATAGCTGATAGTAGATGGGTAAGTCCTGTTCATTGTGTTCCTAAGAAAGGAGGTATTACTGTTGTTCCTAATGATAAAAATGAACTTATTCCACACAGAACTGTAACCGGTTATAGGATGGTAATTGATTTCAGGAAATTAAATAAAGCTACTAGGAAAGATCATTACCCCTTGCCTTTTATGGATCAAATGTTAGAAAGATTATCTAAACATACACACTTTTGCTTCCTAGATGGTTATTCTGGTTTCTCTCAAATACATGTTTCACCTGAAGATCAAGAGAAAACCACCTTTATGTGACGTCCCCGACTCGACCGTGCACTAATCATACACGCAAATGCGCACGATCAAGCCCAGGGACTCATGGGAAGATTTCACAACACAACTCTAGACACCAAATAAAATAATACAAGCTTTATATTACAAGCCAGGGGCCTCGAGGGCTCGAATACATAAGCTCGAGTTACACAAGCGTCAGCGGAAGCTTCAGTATCTGAGTACAGACATAATTAGACAAGGTTGCCTTAAGAAGGCTAGCAAAATAACGACAACTAGATCAAAAAGGCACAGGCCTCCTACCTGGGAGCCTCCGAACTACTCCTGGTCGTCGGTCTCCACATATTAGTAGGCTCCGTCGGGGTAGTAGTAGTCGACGGCGGGATCAGCTGTCTCCGGGACTCCGTCATCTGATCGCAGCAATTGGGTAGAGGGGAAAAAGGTAGCAACGCAACCGTGAGTACTCATCCAAAGTACTCGCAAGACTTACATCAGATCTATGCTAAGTATGCATCGGTATCAAAGGGAAGGGGCTGTATCTGTGGACTATACTGCAGAAATGCCAGAATAGAGGGGGAGGCCTAGCCTATCGAAGACTAGCATCTTGCAGCATTAGAAGAGTGCAGATTAGCACATACAGTAAAGTAATAAGTAATAGTAGCAATGCCCAGAGATCCTTCCTCGACTCCCTGCGAGAAAGCAATCCCGGAGCTATCAAATTATTAAGTAACTCAAGTATCTAGTTCTAGTTGTAGTAGATCGGGATACTCTCTGAGCGTCCATTACCGTGGACACGGCTATTCGAATAGATAACTTCCCTGCAGGGGTGCACCAACTTACCCAACACGCTCGATTAACTCTGCCCGGACACACTTTTCCGGGTCATGCCCGGCCTCGGCTGATCGACACGCCGTTGTCCTACCTAGGCTCCGCAGAGAGGTCCCCGCCGGTCTACATCCTAAGTGCTCAGGGGTCTTGGGCCCATCGCCCTTTTCACTCCGGGTCGTTGCGCGCAGGGTATCTGCTGTCGGCCGTGCCGCAATGCTGCACTGGACGTCTGACAGAGCTTTCGGAAGAATCGTACGACGTCGAGTGCTAACCCGCGTGGTGGTTAGTGCGAAAAGGCCAGAGGCCTACTTTTAGAGAAAAGGCATGCGCCCGACTTTATAAATAAAGCCAAAAGGCATAGTACGAAACAACCACACCACGATCACAAGACGGAAACAGTACCAGGCCTACAGCCACACAGGGATCCCAAATACCAGCACGGCACACAACCGCCTCAACAATCCAAAAAGAGGGCACGCAGGCCAACAACCTACCCCTAAAGCACTGGAGGAACGACACATCTCAACCGCCGTCCACAGACTGAGACAGAGCAGAAGCCGAAGCCCGAACTTTACCAAGCAGCACCTCCAGTGCGTCCCGATCGACTGGTCTAGTCAATAATCTCCACTACTGCAAGAAGATAGACATTTTGAACAAGAAATCAGCAGGCTTGTTAGGGAAGATACTCTCAATAGTGAACTTATTCCTAGTGGTCCATAAAGCCCAGCAGAGCGCACCGAGCCCGACCCAAAATATCCGCCCAAGCTGCCCCTGGAGCCCTAAAGAGAGATGCCGAAGCTCATCGAAAGAGTTGGGGTCCCAGGCAACACCAAGCCAAGACCGGATACAGCACCAGGCCAGCTTGGCCAGCACACACCCGAAGAACACGTGATTAGTATCCTCCAGCTGGTCGCATAAAGCACATCGCTCAGAGCCGGGCCCATTACGTTTGCGAATCTGGTCAGCCGTGGGGAGCCGGCCTCTCATAGCTTGCCACAGAAAGATTTTGATCTTAGGAGGTACTCTCGCTTTCCACACCCGCTTGAACTTCTTGGTAGGAGTACCCGAAATAAGCCTGGCGTATAAAGACTTAACAGAGAAACGGCCCGAAGAGGTGTGGGGCCAGGTCACGGTGTCCTCCTCATCCGAGAGCACAGGGAAGACAGCAGCAAGGCGGTGCCAATCACCCAACTCTTCAGGGGAGAGAGATCTCCTGAGACCCGGGTCCCAATTATTGAAAGAGAGCTCAGAGATTGAGATCTCAGGATCCGAACAATAGGAAAAAAGAACAGGAAAGGAAATCGCCAGGGTATCATTACCATACCACCAGTCTAGCCAGAACCTCGTCGAACGACCATTCCCTACCAAAAACTTAATGTGTTGACGAAACACCTCTCTCAACTTAACTAGATCTTTCCAGAACTGAGAGCCATGGGAGGCCGGGGCAAAGAGAGGATTACAATTGGGAAAGTATTTAGCTTTCAGGATAGAATACCATAAGGAACCTGGACCCGACGTCATAATCCGCCACCACCATTTAATAATTAAGCATTTGTTCATAACCACCGTGTTAACAATGCCCAACCCCCAAGGTTTTTGGGCCTACAAATAACTTTCCATTTGACTAGTCTGTATTTACGCTTGTTATCCGCAGCATTCCAGTAGAAAGCACCTCTGTGCTTGTCAAAGCCCTCGTGGGTACCAAGAGACAGAAGATAGAAGCCCATAGTGAACATGGGGAGGGAGGAAAGGCAGGCATTGATGAGGCAGACCTTCCCAGCGTTCGTATTGTAACGTCCGTGCCACAGCATCACCCTGTTACCCACCTTAGAAACGAGAGGAGCAAATTCCTTGGCACCCAACCTCATAGGAGAGATAGGGAGCCCCAAATATTTGAAAGGGAAAGAGCCAAGGCTGCAGTTTAACAATTGGGAAACCCGAAGGGCCTCGGCCTCCGAGACCCCAGTTACTATCACCTCACTCTTAGAAAAATTGATTTTAAGCCCCGACAGGACCTCAAAGCATAACAGAAGGAATTTAAGATGGGCAAGCCCACCCTCATCGAGCTCAATCATAATGATAGTGTCGTCAGCATATTGGAGATGAGAAATACCCTCAGGAATCAAGTGAGACGCCACAGGAGTAATATGTCCGGCCTCTGCCTCCCTAGACAGAATGCAGGACAGAGCATCGGCAACAAAATTGAACAGCAAGGGAGAGGCAGGATCACCTTGCCGTAGGCCCCTACCATTGGCAAAGTAATTACTAACGGAACCATTAACAGACACAGCAGTATGACCTCCCGAAACCAGCTGCATGATACGATGAACATAAGCAGAATCAAAACCTTTTGCCAAGAGAACTTGCTTAAGAAACTCCCAACTAACCGAGTCATAAGCCTTCTCAAAATCAAGCTTGAGGATAATAGCTTTGGACCCCCTAGCCCTAAGGTCATGCACAATCTCATGTAAGCACAGGATGCCATCAAGGATGAACCTCCCTTTAACAAAACCCGTTTGGGTAGGACTAAGGATCCTATGAGCCACCGGAGGCAGCCTAGTGGCGAAACCTTTGGCGGGGAACTTGGCAAAGTTGTTAATCAGGGCGATGGGGCGGAACTGAGATATGGTGTCAGCACCTTTAACTTTGGGGATTAAGGTAAGAATCGCATAGTTAAGCCTCGAGATGTCTACCGTACCCAAGCAGAAACCTTGGATGATCGCGCAGACAAGCGGGCGCAGAACAGGCCAGAATTTTTTAAAGAAGGGTATCGAAAAACCATCAGGGCTAGAAGCCGAGTTAACATTAGCAGAGTAGAGAACTGCCTCGATCTCCTCCACAGACACAGGGCACATAAGCTCCTCATTCTCCTCCCTAGACACCCTCATGTGCTGGGGCCATAGAGAAGGAGAGATAGCAAGGCCCGAAGCCGGTCTGGCAGCAAGTAAAGTAGAAAAGAAGGATTGCACATGGTCGAGGATGGTCTGCGGGTCTGAGACACGGACGCCATCAATCAAGAGAGAGTCAATGGAGCACCTGCGCCGTCTCCCATTGGCAATGGCAAAAAAATACGCCGTGAGGGAATCGCCTTTGAGTACCTAGTTAATGGTGCCCCGTTGGTGCCAATAGATTTCATTTTGACGGTGGACCTGCATAAGAAGCTCCTCAAGAGCATATCGATGGGCCCAACCAGCCTCCGAAAGGCCAGAGGCATCAGCCTCGCAATCGATGACCCTAACTTGCTCCAAAAGATCAGATTTAACCCGCCTATCCTCGGCCGCCTGGTTCCGGCCCCAACCTTTAAGAAACTTCCGCAATTGGTAAGAACAGAAATGACAGTCGTCCATGGGTCCAAAGGACCGGGACCTAGAGGCGAGGAGGGATTGAATCTTGGAAGAGAGCATATCACAAAAACCATCCACCTGCAGCCAAGAAGCCTCAAATTGAAAACACCGAGCCATGGTAGGGGCTTCAAACCCCATGTCCAGGATCAGCGGGGAATGGTCCGACCCAATTGAGGGTAGGGCAGAAAGAGAAGCACGAGGAAACAACACATCCCAGGAAGAAGAGACAAAGACCCGATCCAACACAGATCGGACCGGGTTAGCCTGATGATTAGACCAAGTAAATCTAGCACCCGTCCTAGGAATCTCACGAAGAGCACAATCACTAATAAAATCATTGAAAGCATCTGCAAGTGGCCACGAGAAATTATCATTACTCTTCTCAAGAGGAGATCTCAGAAGGTTGAAGTCGCCACCGATCAGAAGAGGGAGGTTGCAAGAATCGATTTTGGAAGAAATTTCATCTAGAAACAGAGATGACAAGGTATGATCCGCCAGGCCATACACGACCATAATCTCCCAAAGAACGTTCAGGCTTTTGTGGAGCACCACCATGCTTGCCCAGAAAATACCATGATCAAACGCCACAAAATCAAAAAGGTCAAGCTTAGCACCAATAAGAATCCCACCCGAGTGGCCGGAGGCCGACAACGAACGCCAAGCAAAACGGCCAGCACCCGCGAGAGAAGACAACTCATTATTCGAAAACGAAGATTTAAAGGTTTCAACCAGACCAACCAAATCAATGTGAGCATCCCTGATCAAATCACGAATTTGGTCTCGGCGCCCCCTAGCACCGAAGCCTCGGATGTTCCAAAAGATGGACTTCATTTAAAGGACAAATTCTTAATGCGGAGGCTCGACCTGCACAGGGCAGCACAGGGTTTCGCACGTTTGGATGGCGCCCGTTTCATGGAGACCGTGGGAGGATGGCCACTACCAACTCCCAACTCCGAACATACAGCATCAGAGGACACCGACCGCTTCCCTGCGGCCACCTCCTTAGCTTTAGCGAGGGCAGCTTGGGCCGCCTCATTAGCCCGAACCAAAGAAAGCAGAGAAGAAGGAGAGCCCACACTAGGATCAAAAGAAACCCCAACATCCGAAAGAATGCTCACCAAGTGATTATCTGGGAGGGAAGGAAAAACAAGGCGAACAGGGGAAAGGCTATGTGGAGTACCTGGAGGACAGAGATCTTTAGCCGCAGCCCGACATGCCGCGCGATCCGAAATGGGCTCCCCACTGTCCCTGATACGCCTGCTCTTGCGCGCAGTAGAGACCGAGGAACGCACCGCAGACGGGGAAGCCGCCGAGGCCGACCCACCCACAGAGTTCGCACCCAATTCCTCGTCAAGCCGCCTGCATACACCAGCAACCGACTGCTTGACACCAGAAGATGCCCGACTCTTGGCAGAGAACTTCTTCACAGTGGATCTCTTCTTGGCACCAACAGAATCCTGAACATGCTGCACAGGAGCCGAGGGAGCCGAGGGTGGGGGAACATCCTCAATCCCAGAAAGAGAAGACGAGGCAGGCCTGACAGGATCATTGGAGCAGACCTTGGAAAAGGGAGTTCCCAGTTCCGGAGCCGCACCCTGCGCAGTAACATTCACACCAGCATCATCCCCCGCAGCTACAGCCACATGCTGCCGGGCCTCCCCATCCTTAGCCTTGCCACCACCAGGGGTCCCAAAGTTAAACATACCACGAGCTTCAGATCCCATCCCTTCCCATTCAGAAGCAGTAAACGGATTCTCAGAGCCCCCATCCGCCTTGCCGTTTCCACCGGCATTGCTATCCCCATCACGCGGCCCAGATTGGGAGGATTTGGGAGGTGGAGGAGGGGGGGGAGTGAGGGGCCACCGCGCCCTCCACCCGGACCCGAATCCGGTAGGCCACCGAGGCAGGGAAGACATCCACAAACCCATGAACCCGAGACGGCTCCAGACACCAAATCTTAACCCTCGCCGGCCCCAGGCGGTCTAAAGACGAAGAGTCAACCTCAATAGGCTTCCCAATTAGCTCACCAAATGCCATAAGAAAGCGCGAGGAGCGAAGGACGGACGGAACATCATCACACAGGACCCAAACATCTGACAGGGCACCAACAGAACGATCACCTCCAACATCAGCCTTGACAGAAACCACCACTTGGTTGAGAGGTAAAGTAAAGCTAGAACAGGACGCCATCATCTTCAGGCTCTCCTTGGAAGGGAAGACTACCGCAAATTCCGAGTCCGAAATCTGCTGAACTTGCCAGTCCCACCCTTCCAGACCCCACTCCTTGAGCTCATCAGAGATAATCTGGGAGGAGACCCCCTGAGACTGAACGGAGATGATCGCGGCGTTGGACAGAGCTGGCACCACTGCAGGGGAGTCCAGAACACCATCCAGGGAAAAGAAGGAACACCCAGGCAGACCAGTACCATACTGTTTGAAAACCGGCGCCTTACAACGATCCATGCAGTCCACAGTAAGGTGACCTTCGGTACGGCATATCAGGCAGAAGGGAGGAAATTTGCACCGAGATTGAAAGTGGCCCGCCCGATGGCAAGCGAAGCAGGTAAGAGTTGCCGCAGACGCAGAAGGCTGAGGAGGAGGAGCCGCACCCTGAGGGAGGGGGGAGGAGGAGGGAGGATGCCATCTCCGACCCCGGATGAAGAAGAACCAGGGGCCGAAGACCCAAGCCAGCTCGTCTTGGCAGGGAACGAGGAGGGACCAAAACCGCCACGAGGGAATTGACGGCCCCCTCACCAGATCCACCGCCCGCGAATCTGCCACCGCCACCAAAGCCACCACCACCAGGCACCCGACCGCCATTCCCCGGCCCAAGGGCACCAGAGCGACCAACGGGAGCTGGGGGCGCACCACCATCACGAGGGAGACCAGATCTGAAGCCCGCAGGACCGGCAGCCGAACCAGAAGCAGCCGCCTCCCAGGGATCCACAGAGGGCCCCCACCCTCCATTCTTGCCCGCCGGCAACGGGCCAGGACCACCGCCTCCTGAACCGCCACCACTAGATCCACCTCCCGTCGCCGCCACCTTATCCACCTCCGCAGCGGCCGCACGGGACCGCTCATCCCGCTGCAGCCACTCCGGGCCAGCCGTCCAAGCCTGGCGCTCCCGATCCACTTGCGCGCGGATCTCGCACTCCGCCTCCAACTTCGACCGGAGAGCCGCCTCGTACTCCAGATTGGAGGCGACCTCCGCCGACCCCTCACGCCTCCACTTACTGCCCGAAGCCGCATCGAAAGAGGACGCGCGAGACTTGTCCATGGCCACCACCTCCGCAAACGAACGAAGGAGGGGAGGAGGAGGAGCAGATCTGAAGAGACGGCGAATGGGGCGAGAATAGCGGCGGACGTCTGTCCTGGAAGCCAGAAACCCTAAGTTAGGGTCACCGCAGCCCCTCCGAATCCATTTAAACCCCACAAGCGGTGGGCGAAGAGACCTACCGACCTGAACAGCACCGGCCTGCCCGCACGGTCCCATCTTGGGCGGCCCACCAGCCAAGTCGAGATGGGAAAGCAGCGGGGGAAACGCAGAGGACAGAAGCGAATCAACATTCAGCCCGCCAACAGGCCCATCATCCCTCAGGCCCACAAGCCGATCCGCAGAGGCGGGCCCAACCAAACCCCTACCCTCCTCTAGGGTTTCGCCAGCCGCCGTGTGCGCCGTCACCGAGCCGCTACCAACGGAACCCGGCGAGGCCACCCGAGGCGCCATGGAGGAAGGACGGACCAAGGATCCCAGATAAAGCACCGAGCTAGAAACCGGAGGGGAGGGCGGGGAGCCCGGAATCGACCCCAACAACCCGAGCACCGGCGAGGGAAACTTGAACTTACCAGATCTGCGCCCGTGCCTACTAACCAAGGACCACCCCCCTCCTCCAGCGCCGACGGCACCGCGCGGCCGCGGCCGCCGGGGGCAAATTTGCGAGTCCTCCCCAGAGGACGACCCAGCGCGGGACCCAGGACCACCGACGACACCCGGGGAGACGCGCTCTCAACATCCGAGTCCGAGGACGCCCCGGCGAGATCCAGGGCCCAGAACCGGTTCGCGCGACCCGGAGGAGAGGACACCTGAGCCGGCGAGGACACCACAGAGGAAGGGGGAAGGGAGGAGCGAGGAGGGAGGAGTTCGCACACCGGCGGGGAGGAGATAGGGGAGGAGCGGGAGGCGACGGCCGCCGCGGCCATGGCGCCGCCCAACGGGGAGGGAGAGAGCGAGGAGGGCAAGAGAGACACCAGAGGCCTACTCAGATCTCATATCCAAACCGTTAGTGTATTGGGAGCTCGCGGTGATGATCAGTGCTCCTATCGCCCCGTCTCGCGGACTTACGGCAAGGGTCAGGCCCATCCCTCTCCTGGGGCGGTCTGCCTGCCCGGCCGTGCCGCGCAATTATCTCGCGGGTACCCTCATGGTCAACCTGACTTCACATCTCTCGCGGGTACCCCTCGGGGTCGACCCGACTTCAACAAGGGACTGAGGTAAAACATGGTAACCGTGTGTCCATAACATCAAGGGGAATCCGAGGAATCACCCTCGTTGGATTCCTACTCGATGTAACCGTCAAGGTGAACTTGGAGGAATCACCCTCGATGGGTTCACACTTGAGGGGCTGCACGACAGAGGCATCATCGGAGGTGGTGAAAGAGGAATCACCCTCGGTGACCCACAACCGACTAGCTACGCTACAAAGATATCATCAGGAGTGAGGTAGGAGGTATCACCCTCGGCACTCGATAGTAGCTCTGCAGAGTCGTACAACTAAGGGGGTGTGCGGTGCTGTGTTGGTCTCTGCACATCAATCACGTTGATCGAGTCATCCGGAAGCAAAGCATGGCAACACGGACAAGGGTGCGGGGCCACTGATGGATCACTAATCAGTCAATACTAAGCAATATAGGATAGCAGGTAAGGTATCAACAGCAGTTACAAAATCAGGCTATGCATTAGAATAGGAGCAATCAAATACAGTAGCAAAATCTAATGCAAGCATGGGAGAGAAAGAATGGGCGATATAGGAATGATCAAGGGGGTTTTGCTTGCCTGGAAGCTCTGCTGAAAGAGGCTGGACGTCAGGGGCATAGCCGTACTCGGGAGCAGCGTCACTCTCGGAGTCTACCGGAGAGAAGAGGGGGAAGAAACAATAAATATAAAGCAAACAAAAGCAACACAAAGCATGACAGGGCAGTATGCTGGCCTAGGGGTGACCTAACGCAGTGCTACACGTTACAGACGGAGCTGGGAATATTTTCCCAGCTTTAGGCAATTATCGGACAGACGATCCATAGGGGAAGGTTCCATGTTTGCAGTGTTGGAGGCATGTGACAGGTATGTGGATGGCATATTCGGATTCGTCTTATTTTTCTGAACGTTTTTTCATATAGAAAACATTTTCATCCGAGCTATGGTTGTAACATCCCAATTTTCAATTTGGATGTTTATACATAGATCATTCATATGCATCCATGAATTATGCATTTTTGCCTCCATTTCTTTTATTTGAATTTTGATCCAAGGAGCTTTATGCATTTCAAGGACCAAAAGAGAGAATTGGAAGTTTCCCTAAATCCATTTTTGAAAATTCTTTGAATTCAAAATTTGGAATTTGGATCAAATTTGGTTTCACTAAATTCATTTTCCTTTATTTCCAAAAAAAAAAAAAAAAAGAGAGAAGATAACAGGACTTCTTCAAAAACAGAAAGGAAATATTGGAATTTGAATTTTAAATTAAGAATATTTATTTGGAATTTTCTGTACGCTTGTGAACAGTAAATTTAAAATAAAATAGCAAGAAAATTCAAAAAAATATGATTTTTTTTGGCATCAAAGAGGCTTGGGTGCACAAGGTGCTTGCAAGTTTTTGTGAACAAATGACATGCGAGGAGCTCTAGAAAAAAAAACAAAAGTCATTTTTTCCAAAGTTTTTTCCCGAGCCAAATTTTGTTTTTTTCTCCACGAGCTCCTACAATGTCCAAACACAACAAAATTTTGCACGCACCTTGCAGACCCGAGCCTCTTTGATGCCAAAAAATTTCATATTTTTTTGAATTTTCTTGCTATTATTTTGAATTTACTATTCATAGGCATACATATTTTCTGTTTTCCCTTCGTCACGAGCTCCTGGAATGTCCAAATAGCACGGAAATTTGCACGCACCTTGCGAACCTGATTGTCTTTGATCCCACAAAATTTAAGATTTTTTAGACTTTTTTTGCTATTTTTTTAGGACGGTCAAAGCCCTTTGACCGGCTTTGACTGGACGGTAACGGCACAGAAGGGCATTTCTATATGTGCACATAATGGCAGAGGGGCAAATTTGAGCAGGCTTTGAAATTAGGGGCAAATATGAGTAGTGGGTTCGAGTTAGGGGCACAAATGTATAAAACCCATTATTTTAAGGATAATTTTATTAGCATAGCAAAAATATTTATTTTTTAAAATAATGTATTTAGGACAGAAAATAGTTCACATGGTCTAGTATATGACCAAATATTTATGTGAATTTTTCTGGCATTTTTAGAATTAGTTTACTTTGTGTTTTTCTGTGTTTTGTATTTCTGAAAATAGAATACAGAAAAAGGTTAAAACAAAGAAGGAAAGCCGAGCGCTTGCCTCCAGGCCGACTAGCCAATTCGGCCCATGGCCCAGCCCCGCGCCGAACCGGTTACGGAGCGGTCGCCCGACGCCTCCCCTTCTCTCCCGCTGTCGCTGACGCCCGGGGCCTACGCCCTTCTTCCTCCTCAAGTCGAACTGGAGTCCAGCCCGCGCACGCCGTCGCCGCCCGAGTTCGTTTGAACTCGGGATTCTATCCCCGAAGCCGCCCCTCCTCCAAGTTGATGTCCTATAAATACCCGGCCCTCCTCTCTCTCGACCCCCCCTAAAACTCCAACGCCAAAACCCTTTGTAGCCCACACCCTCACCGTTCGGATCTTCGCCACCGCCGTTTCAGCCGCCGTCGAATATGTCGCCGGTAGGTCATCCCGAGGCACCTTCTTCCGCTCGTCGGTTTCTCTCGATGCCGCACATCATTTTGATATGTTTTTGCGCCTCTTCTTCTTCTATAGAGAGCACCCCGAGCTCGCACGCCCGTCGGAGTTCACGCAGAGTACCTGAGCTCCGCCGTGTTCGCCTCGTCGCCGTCCGTCGTCCCCAATGCCCTCCGACACCACCCCCGAGACCGCCTCGCCCCGACCTCTCCGCCACCGCCACCGATCACCGGAGCCGCTGCAAGCTCCACCGCTGAGCCGTCCTCGCTTCGTTTTTATTTATTTTTAAACCGGTATGCAGTAGTTACCGGCCGCCCGCTTCTAGTCGCCGCAGCGCACACATCCACAACCGTCCGATCGGGATCCGACCGATCGGAGTAGATCTGCTGTTTTCTTCTTCTCTTTGAGCTGTTTTCGCTACGGATCAGCCACCCGCTCGTAACAGACAACCGCAGCTACTCACAGCTCGCCACGTGGCATCCCAGCCACGGTCGGCCGAGACCTAAGCTTTTCATTTTTTTAATTTCAAATCTGTCCTGATTTTGTTTTTAGCATATCTTTTAATATACAAATCCAATTTCATTGATTCTTTTTCCTACGGTTTCATAAAAATCCCATCTATCCAGAGAAACAAACTAAAAATATTTTTGAAAATTTAAAATTTGAATTTGAACAGATTCATGTTCAAACTTGTTTTGGCTATAATTTGAAATCTATAACTCCGATTTAATTGATTCTTTTTGCAAATCGAAGCTTGTGACATGTACTTTCTGTTAATGCCAAAATCATATAATTTTGCTACTGTTAAAATTGCGTTATGTACAGAAACTTTATTTGGGTTGTTTTGGAGTTTTTCGAAGTCTTTTCTTCGTTTTCCTTTTGATTCCTTTTTTGATTGCTTATGTGTGTCAATGTTTGCTTCGTTAGATCATCCGGAGTGCGATGCTTGCTACTGCGAATCCTTAGAGTTCAACGATCGTCAGCAAGGCAAGTTCACACCTTGATCATACTTTTCTATACCCAGTTTTTACTATGCATTAGTTTCACCCCTAAAATTTGCATGAGTAGGATTGGGAAATTGTGGCATTGCTATGTAGTTCATGAGGTAGGAACCTATGACCTTTGATCACCTCGGGAATATTCGTTATGTCATATATTGCTTAGCCATGCTCGTAGACGGGATTGGTATGTGTGATTCATGCAAGTTGTGAGAGATATAATAATTTGGGTTAACTTAAGGTGGCAACATTAACACACATCTGGGTGGATTGATTGGGGCACCTGGAGAAACCAGTGCTTGCCCAAGGGAATCCCGGAGTACCCGTGTGATCACCCTAGGAATTGCCACCCAAGCTCAAAGGGATCATACGACATTTCATGACTAGAAACTTCCGTGTGCAGCCACAAGCCATTATGGGCTCTGGCATAGTTGAGTAAGTTGTGTGACCTCTTTCCGGGTAGGCTAGCAGATGTAGGGGAATGTAGGTGTACCGATCTACCCAGGGTTAAGGGGAAATGCTTCTGAAAGACTGTGTCTCGATCTTCCGATCATGGAGGTGGTCGAGTCTTGTGGGGAAAAGTGCGCAAACCTCTGCAGAGTGTAAAAACTAATCATGATTAGCCGTGTCCCCGGTTATGGACAAATTTGAGTATCTAGAAGTGAATTATTGGTTGATCTCATCACTTTATTTAATTAATGAATTGGGTTGTTGAAAATTTTGGTTAAGGGATTGAGTTGGAGGAACCTTCTCAATAATGGCATAAACTTGGTAGTAAATAAAATTTATTCCTTTGTTGTAGGGAAAAATTAGCTTTATGCAAATTTAACCTAGAGCCTTCACAGCCAAATATGCATATAGAGATAGACATTTTCATTATTATTCTATGGTGTGAAATTGCCAGCATATTCCATGTGCTGACCTACACGGCTGCAACGTCTCATGTTGCAGAGTTTTCCGGCGAGGATTATGGTGCGATAAGTCGTTGTTCTGCACTCAGTTTGCCGTGGAGTTGATGGACCCATTTACCTTCGAAGCTTCCGCAGTTATTTTATTTAGTTGGCCTTCAGCCTTACTTATGTAATAAATACTCATTTGAGGACCTCGATGTAATAAAGTGTGTGATTGAACTCTGTTATAAATCCTCGAGTACTGTGTGTGTTAGCATACCGATCCAAAGATGACACTTAAGCACAGAGACTCCGATCCATTTGGGTCGGGTCGTTACAAGATGGTATCAGAGCACACGCTGACTGTAGGACGCGACCACTAGGAATGGAAAGGCCTTAGAAAAAATATTTTATAATTTCCCTATATATCCGTTGGTCTTATGCTCTTCTCTATTCATTTCTAATCCTTCTCTATTTCAATAATATAGATGTCGACCTCCAAGACCAGGTTTGCCCAGCCCGACGAGACCATGCCATTCGGACAACGCCTGAAGAACGTCGTGAAGTACCTGAACATCACCCTGCCCACTGATGTCTACTACACAACTTATTCTTGTAGACTCGTGTTGGACCTCCAAGCGTAGAGTTTTGTAGGACAGTTGTCGAGGGAATTACCCGCGGCTAGACCCGGCTCATGAGGATAAGTCATCTCTGGTCATCTCCGAGGATAAGTCGTCTCTGGTCATCTTTGAGGAATAAGTCGCCCGGAAGATGAGTCCCGGAGATAAGTAGCCGAAGATAAGTGGCCAAAAGATAAGTAGCCAGGAATAAGTCACCCGAAAGATGAGTCGCCCGGAAGATGTGTCCCGGAGATAAGAGGCCCGGGATAAGAAGCCCGCGGTAAGTCGCCCACGATAAGAAGCCCGCGGTGAGTCGCCTGCGATAAGAAGCCCGTGATAAGAAGCTAGAATAGACTAGTCCTAATCCTACTAGGACTCTACATGTAAGCCATCCCCTTCAACTTATATTAGGAGGGGCAGGGCACCCCAAGAGAGAGGGAGGAGGGAGACAGACAGAGAAATTTTAGACAACATCAAAGTAGAAGCTCTCAAGATAGAGGTAGCGAAAGAGCACCTTTGTAATCATGAGCATCATCTTCATCAATACAATCAAGCAGGATGTAGGCTTTTACCTCCACCATGAGGGGCCGAACCTGGGTAAAAACTCGCATCTCTCAATTCCGACCAACCCCGTTCAAGTTACCACCTAGTTGCGATGGCCTCATACCTAAGTTCTCACACGAGGACATCTGCCGTGACAAAACCACGACAACAGTAGCAATTTTCCCTCAAGTGGATGACCTAAGGTTTATCAATCCGTGGGAGGCGTAGGTTGAAGATGGTATGTCTCAAACAACCCTGCAACCAAATACAACAAATCTCTTGTGTCCCCAACACACCCAATACAATGGTAAATTGTATAGGTGCACTAGTTCGGCGAAGAGATGGTGATAAAAGTGTAGTATGGATAGTAGATATAAGTTTTTCTAATCTGAAAATATAAAAACAGCAAGGTAGCAAGTAACAAAAGTGAGCACAAACGGTATTGCAATGCTTGAAAATAAGGCATAGGGTTCATACTTTCACTAGTGCAATCTCCCAACAATGCTAATATAATTGGATCATATAACCATCCCTCAACGTGCGATAAAGAATCACTCCCAAGTTCCTATTAGTGGAGAACATAAGATAGAAATTGTTTGTAGGGTACGAAACCACCTCAAAGTTATCCTTTCCGATCGATCTATTGAGCTATTTCTATAAGTGTCACAAATAGCCTTAGAGTTCGTACTAAAATAACACCATATGATACACATCAACCAACTCTAATGTCACCTAGATACTCCAATGTCACCACAAGTATCCATGACTTGATTATACAATATGCATCAAACAACTTCATAATCATAATATTCAATCCACACAAAGAACTCCAAGGAGAACCCCAAAGTTTCTATCGGAGAAAAGATAATGAAAATGTGCATCAACCCCTATGCATAGATTACCCCAATGTCACCGCGGGAATCCGCGAGTTGAATGCCAAAACATATATCAAGTGAATCAATATAATACCCCATTGTCACCACGGGTATTCATATGCAAGACATACATCAAGTGTTCTCAAATCTGAAATATTCAATCCGACAATAACGAAACCTCAAAGGGAAAAGATTCGATTCATCACAACAAAGATAGAGAGGGAAGAAACACCATATGATCCAACTATATTAACAAAGCTCGCGATACATCAAGATCGTGTCATATCAAGAACACGAGAGAGAGAGAGATCAAACACATAGCTACTAGTACATACCCTCAGCCCCGAGGGTGAACTACTCCCTCCTCGTCATGGAGACCACCGGGATGATGAAGATGGCCTCCGGTGATGATTCCCCCTCCGGCAGGGTGCCAGAAAAGGGATGTAGATGAGATCGTAGAGGTATAGAGGCTTGCGGCGGCGTAAAAACTCATCTAGGTTAACTTTCGGGGGTTTCTAAATATATATGATTTTTTGGCGTTGGAATCACGCGAAGGGCCACAGGGGGCCCACGAGGCACCAGGGCGTGCCTGGGGGGTGGCACGCCCTGGTGGCTCGTGGGGCCCCTGTGGGTCTTCTGGCCACCTCCCGAAACTTCTAGTGTCTCTTATGTTCCAGAAAAAATCGTCAAAAAGTTTCGCTGCATTTGGACTTTATTTGATATAGATTTTCTGGAAAACCAAAAACAAGCAGAAAACAACATCTGGCACTGGGCACTAGGTCAATATGTTAGTCCATGAAAATGATATAAAAGCCATATAAAAGTGCACCAAAATCATACAAAACTATAATAAACATGGCATGAATACTTCATAAATTATAGATACGTTGGAGATGTATCAGCATCCCCAAGCTTAATTCCTGCTCGTCCTCGAGTAGGTAAATGATAAAAGAAATAATTTATGAAGTGTG
Source organism: Elymus sibiricus (assembly GCA_039707655.1). Lineage (NCBI taxonomy): Eukaryota > Viridiplantae > Streptophyta > Magnoliopsida > Poales > Poaceae > Elymus > Elymus sibiricus. The sequence continues at coordinate 108,495,514 of CM077668.1, read as the reverse complement.
AATGCTAGCATAGTGCATAAGTTTGATCAATGATAATTTCAATCACTTTTTCTAGAGTCAATATATATCATAATCAGTAGCTCATCTCATAAAACTTCTCATGATCAAGTAGCAAGCTATTCACACGTTTAAAGTATAGGCCATAAAATTTCTTGAAAACTAACAACTATGTTCTCAGTCATCAAACAATTGCAATTCATCTTATTTTCCGGAAGGGTCTATGTAAGAGCTTTGATCTAGCAAATTCCACATACTCAACCGTCATTTAGTCTTCCATGATTGCTGACACTCAAAGCATATTTTTAGAACAAATCATTTCAGTCAAACACATAGGAAGATAGGGGCTTAATGTTTCACCTCCCAACTTATTTATCACAGGGATAATGTCAACAACAATAACTCATGATCACCTATATTCAACTGGATATATGTGCCTGGATCTTTCCCTACCACATGATGCTTGCCAACTAAAGAATAAGTAGAGCAGAATAGGGATGAACATTAATGACTCTTGCATAAAAGTAAATACCGAAAAGTAAAAGATAGGCCCTTTGCAGAGGTTGTCATGCGCTTTTTTTTGTTGGATGCACAAGCCCTTAATGCAAAGGAACGTCACGTTATATTGCCCCTTGTGATGCAACCTTTATTATGCAGTCCGTTGCTTTTATTTCTTTACCATCACAAGTTCGTACAACGCTTATTTTCCCTTGCAACAAAAGATCATACATATTTTTGGAGCAATTTTTATTGCTTTTTGCATCGATGACAACTTACTTGAAGGATCTTATTCAATCCATAGGTAGATATAGTGGACTCTCATGGCAAGAAACTGAGTTTAATGGTTTTTGGATGCACAAGTAGTATCTCTACTTAGTACGAATTTTTGGCTAGCAAAAGATCCTAAGAAAGCACCACATGTTAGAGGATCCATGACAATATAACTTCTATGTGAATATAAACAAACATAACTCATTACGTTGTCTTCCTTGTCCAACGTCAACTACTTGATCAAGCTTGAAAATAATTAATGGGGGCTCACAATCATAGAAGATGTCCAAGATAGTATATTTATATGTGAAATTTCTCTTCCTTCAAAATTCTTTCATGAATTGTTCAAGTGACCAATGCTATGTTTGTTAACTTTCAATAAATTTTACCACTTATACTTCTTGTATGTGAAGTCACTACTCCCCATGGGACAAGCATATGAAGCATATAAAATTTCAACTTTATGATATTCAATTCTTTCACAATTTACTCATAGGATATAGGTGAAGCACAAGAGTAAATGACAAACTACTCCAAAAAGATATAAGTGAATATCAAATGAGTAGTTAAGTAAATAGGTAGCTATGTGAGAACTCTCTCTCATTTAAAAATTTCAGATCTTAAGTATTTTATTCAAACAGCAAAGAAAACAAAATAAAATGACATTCCAAGAATAGCACATATCATGTGAAGAAGCAAAAACTTAGGCTCAACCAAAACTGACCGATAATTATTGAAGAAGAAAGGTGGGATGCCTACCGGGGCATCCCCAAGCTTGAGCTCTTGTGTCTCCTTAATTCCTCTCATATCACGGTTTTTCTAAATCTTAAAAACTTCATCCACATAAAACTCAACAAGAACTCGTGAGATAAGTTAGTATAAATCAACTCAAAACCTTAACATTCTCTACTGTAACAAATCACAAAAATTATAATTAGACATTGCATAATAAATGCCTCTTCATATTTAATACTCCTATCCTCAAATAGAAACATTAAACACGCAAACATATGCAAACAATGCAACTATAACAGCAATCTGCCAAAACTGAACAATCTATAAAAGGGGAATAAGAATCCATACTTCCCTAACTCCAAAAATTCTGAAAAATTACCATGTGACAGAGAACTCATGCGTGCTTACTGTGTTAAAATTTCAGATTTTTATCATGTTCTGACTATTCAGGAATATTCTGGACAGAACAGAAAACTTTATGTTTTCAAACAGCAACACATGAACTTGCAAACTGAGCATGGTAAAGGCTATAATTTGCATTTTATTGAACTAGAAGATACAAAACATGATTATTGATAACAGCAAGCACATTCCAACAAAATAAAATGACTCTCCAAGCAAAACTCATATTATGTGACGAATAAAAATATAGCTCCGAGTGAGGTTACCGATAGTGTTGAAGACGAAAGAGGGGATGCCTTCCGGGGCATCCCCAAGCTTAGTTGCTTGGGTATTACTTGAATATTACCTTGGGGTGCCTTGGGCATCCCCAAGCTTAGGGTCTTGCCACTCCTTATTCTCCTCATATCGATATCTCACCCAAAACTTGAAAACTTCAATCACACAAAACTTAACGGAACTTGTGAGATAGGTTAGTATGATAAAAATAAATCATCCACTTAGGTACTGTAAAGACAAGATTCATAATTGTTCTCACATAATTCCTACTGTAGTCTATCATTTCCATAATTTATATTGCTCAATATAAGCTATGGAAACACTAAAACAAGCAAACTATGCACCAAAAACAGAATCTGTCAAAAACAGAACAGCGTGTAGTAGGCGATTTAAAAACCATACTTCTTGACCTCCAAAAATTCTGAAAAATTAGGAAAACGTAAAAAAATTGTAAACCAATTCCCTGTAAAATTTCAGAATTTTTTGACGCTCCAGTACAGAATAGAACTTCTAGCACTGGACGCAAAAGTTTCTGTTTTTGCACAGAATCAAATCAACAAGCATCCACACTATCCCAAAGGCTTTACTTGGCACATTATTGAAAGAAAACATATAAAACATGATTACTACAGTATCTTAATCATGTGAACACACAAAAACAGAAGGTATAAGTATTGGGTTGTCTCCCAACAAGCGCTTTTCTTTAATGCCCTTTTAGCTAGGCATGATGATTTCAATGATGCTCACATAAAAGTAAAGAATTGAAACACAAAGAGAGCATCATGAAGCATCTGACTAGCACATTTAGACCTAACCCACTTCCTATGCATAGGGATTTTGTGAGCAAACAATTTATGGGAGCAAGAATCAACTAGCATAGGAAGGAAAAACAAGCATAACTTCAAAACTTTCAACACATAGAGAGGAAACTTGACATTATTGCAACACCTATAAGCATGTGATCCTCTCTCATAATAATTTTCAGTAGCATCATGAAGAAATTCAACAATATATCCATCACACAAAGCATTCTTGTCATGATACATAAGCATAGAATTTTTATTACTCTCCACATAAGCAAGTTTATTCTCATCAATAGTAGTGGGAGCAAACTCAACAAAATAACTATCATGAGATACTTGATTGCAATAATCCAATTGAAAATTAAAATCATGATGACAAGTTTCATAGTTATCATTATTCTTTATAGCATACATGTCATCACAATAATCATCATAAATAGGAGGCATGCAATCATCATATTAAATATTCTCATCAAAACTTGGGGGACTAAAAATATCATCTTCATCAAACATAGCATCCCCAAGCTTGTAGTTTTGCATATCATTAGCATCATGGATATTCAAAGAATTCATACTAGCAACATTGCAATCATGCTCATCATTCAAATATTTTATGCCAAATATTTTATTGAATTCTTCTTCTATCAATTGAGCACAATTTTCCGCTCCATCATTTTCAAGAAAGACATGATAAAGACGAATAATATGAGGCAACCTCAATTCCTTTTTTTTTGTAGTTTTCTTTTATATACCAAACTAGTGATAAAACAAGAAAATAAAATATTCGATTGCAAGATCTAAAGATATACCTTCAAGCACTCACCTCCCCGGCAACGGCGCCAGAAAAGGGCTTGATGTCTACTACACAACTTATTCTTGTAGACTCGTGTTGGGCCTCCAAGCGCAGAGTTTTGTAGGACAGTAGAAATTTTCCCTCAAGTGGATGACCTAAGGTTTATCAATCTGTGGGAGGCATAGGTTGAAGATGGAATCTCTCAAACAACCCTGCAACCAAATACAAGAAATCTCTTGTGTCCCCAACACACCCAATACAATGGTAAAATTGTATAGGTGCACTAGTTCGGCGAAGAGATGGTGATAAAAGTGTAGTATGGATAGTAGACATAGGTTTTTGTAATCTGAAAATATAAAAATAGCAAGGTAGCAAGTAACAAAAGTGAGCACAAATGGTATTGCAATGCTTGAAAATAAGGCCTAGGGTTCATACTTTCACTAGTGCAATCTCCCAACAATGCTAATATAATTGGATCATATAACCATCCCTCAACGTGCGATAAAGAATCACTCCCAAGTTCCTATTAGCAGAGAACATAAGATAGAAATTGTTTGTAGGGTACAAAACCACCTCAAAGTTATCCTTTTCGATCGATCTATTGAGCTATTCCTATAAGTGTCACAAATAGCCTTAGAGTTCGTACTAAAATAACACCATATGATACACATCAACCAACTCTAATGTCACCTAGATACTCCAATGTCACCACAAGTATCCATGAGTTGATTATACGATATGCATCAAACAACTTCATAATCATAATATTCAATCCACACAAAGAACTCCAAGGAGCACCCCCAAAGTTTCTATCGTAGAAAAGATAATGAAAACGTGCACCAACCCCTATGCATAGATTACCCCAATGTCACCGCGGGAATCTGTGAGTTGAATGCCAAAACATATATCAAGTGAATCAATATAATACCCCATTGTCACCACGCGTATTCATATGCAAGACATACATCAAGTGTTCTCAAATCTGAAATATTCAATCCGACAATAACAAAACCTCAAAGGGAAAAGATTCGATTCATCACAACAAAGATAGGGAGGGAAGAAACACCATATGATCCAACTATATTAACAAAGCTCGTGATACATCAAGATCGTGCCATATCAAGAACACGAGAGAGAGAGATCAAACACATAGCTACCAGTACATACCCTCAGCCCCGAGGGTGAACTACTCCCTCCTCGTCATGGAGACCGCCGGGATGATGAAGATGGCCTCCGGTGATGATTCCTCCCTGCGGCATGGTGCCGGAAAAGGGCTGTAGATGAGATCATGGAGGTACAGAGGCTTGCGGCGGCGTAAAAACTCATCTAGGTTAACTTTCGGGGGTTTCTGAATATATATGACTTTTTGGCGTTGGAATCACGCGAAGAAGGGCCACAGGAGGCCCATGAGGCACCAGGGCGCGCCTGGGGGGTGGCGCGCCCTGGTGGCTCGTGGGGCCCCTGTGGGTCTTCTGGCCACCTCCCGAAGCTTCTAGTGTCTCTTATGTCCAGAAAAAATCGTCAAAAAGTTTCGCTGCATTTGGACTTCATTTGATATAGATTTTCTGGAAAACCAAAAATAAGCAGAAAATAGCAACTGGCACTGGGCACTAGGTCAATATGTTAGTCCATGAAAATCATATAAAACACATATAAAAGTGCACCAAAATCATACAAAACTGTAATAAACATGGCATGAATACTTCATAAATTATAGATATGTTGGAGACGTATCACCCACTTTCACTGGAACCTTCACCGCAACCTTGCCGGTGGAGAAGCGCTGGAGAATTGACGTCCACATTCCCGGACGTACCTTTGGAAATACCACCAGGGATATTGATTTCTTCTTCAATGCGCCAACCTGGACCTTAGGCAGGAGTATTTCCGCCCAAAACACCTTTGGACGCATTTGTGAGGAATACAACCAGGATCTCAAGGGAACCATCTACAGGATATGCGGATGCTGGGATCGCTACGGAGAAGTAGTCCGCACCAGGGAGGATGAGTCGATCGCATCATACATACAAGATCAGGAGCAACACATCCGCCGAATGGAGAACCAAATGTACGACAGCCTGAAGAACACCAGGAAGCTGATAACCCGGAATATCGAGCTGGAGGATGAAATCAAGGCAACTCGCGATGGATATGAGGAGGAAATCAGCGTGCTACTGGAAAGGAACGAAAAGCTGAAGAAGAAGATGGAAAGAGCCGAGGAGAAGCTGGACCAGGGAGAAAACCTTCACAATGATGACAGTGATGCAGCCTTCATCAGCAACGATGCCGACTATGAAGATGATGATGAGGAGGAGGACATGATGGAGTCTTCTACCGATCAGAATTTTTAGCCGACCACCATTTTAGATATTAGTATTCCGATTTATTTTCGATTAGAGTTTTTCGAGTAGTTTGATGCCGTTCGTGAGATTTTGTAATAGTTAGCTTAGACCTGGTTGTGTGAACCTTGATTGAAATTGAATGGTGTGATTTGGAGTTTTATTTGTCTCATTTGCATATGGGTAGTGTGATTTTCTCATTAGGCCCTTATTCTATTCTAATTTCCCATCCACTCCAAACCCATCAGATGCCTCCGAGACGTGACCTGGGATTCCCACCGGAACTTACCCAATTGATCCAGAACCAGAACGCCCTCATGCAGATGCTCCTCCAGAACCAGAGCCAGAACAACAACAACAACAACAACAACAACAACAACAACAACCCGCCACCCCAAGCTGAGAACCTTACCCATTTCCTGAGGTTGATCCCACCCGTGTTCTCTAGTAGCACGGAGCCGATCATCGCAGATGACTGGCTTCGCAAGATCGAAAGGGAGCTGGCCACCTCTGGATGCACTAATGCTGAGAAGGTGCGCTTCGCCGCACACCAACTGGATGGACCAGCAGCTTCGTGGTGGGAGAACTACACCACCACATTCCCCATAGCCAATGTGACTTGGGATCAGTTCCAGCAGGCGTTCCATACCGCACATGTTTCAGCTGGAGCTATGAGTCTGAAGAAGTGTGAGTTTCGCAACTTACGCCAGGGAAATCGTTCTGTTGGTGATTATGTGGAGGAATTCAGCAAGTTATCCAGTTATGCTCCCGGAGACGTGGCTGATGATGCCGCTAAACAGGAGAAATTTCTGGAGGGACTGAATGATGATCTGGGACTTTAGTTGACCATGGCTACCTTCAACAATTATCAAGAGTTGGTTGATAAGGCTCTCATTCTGGAAGGCAAGCAACAGCAGATAGAGAACCACAAGAGGAAGTACGGACAGGGAAAGTATAACTCTGGAGCTCAGCAGAAGCCCCGCTATACCCCGTACTCGGGAAATAATGGATCAGGATCCATCAAGTATGGTGAACACAATCATCATAACCATGGAGGACATTCACAGCATGGAGGCAATGGACATAACCATAATGGCCATAAGAATGGCAATGGGAATGGAGGAAATGGGAATCAGAATCGTTCCAACTCCGCAACACCCGCCAAGAAAGATCTGAGTCACATTACCTGCTTCAAATGCGGGAAAACCGGACACTACGCCACCGAATGTCCTGAGGCGAAGAATGGGAATAGCAATGGAAGCTCTGGAGGCAAGAAGCCCAATCCTTTCACCAGAGGTCAGGTGAACCACGTCAATGTGGTGGAAGTCTACGAGCAGCCAGACGCAGTGTTGGGTAAGTTTTTACTCAGTTCCTATCCAGTATTAGCTCTTTTTGACACTGGTGCATTGCATTCATTCATATCAAGGGGTTTTGTGGATAAGTTTAAGTTGCCGACCGTAGCCCTTAAAGCACCCATGTTAGTGAGTTCCCCAGGAGAAAAGTCTACGGCTAGTCGGGGATGTTTTCAGTTGCCGTTGACCATAGGGAGGCATGTTTTTACCATAGACCTCATCATCCTAGAATCACAAGGATTGAACGTAATTCTAGGCATGGACTGGTTATCCAAGTATGAAGGGAATATTGATTGTGCCCGTAAGTCGATTCTTCTCACCACCCCAGATGGAAAACGGATCAAGTATGTGTCGAGGCATACGCCAAGAAGGACTCGGATGAATTCTCTTTCGGGAGTTGTTCAGGAGGAAGTACTAGTTGTGAAGGACTACCCCGATGTGTTTCCAGAAGAATTACCCGGCATGCCACCGGATCGCGACATTGAGTTTTTGATCGAACTATTGCCAGGCACAGGACCGATATCCAAGAGACCTTATCGGATGCCCGCAAATGATTTGGAGGAAATTAAGAAGCAGATTAAGGAATTACTGGAGAAAGGGTATATCCGACCAAGTTCATCACCTTGGGGAGCCCCAGTTCTTTTAGTAGAAAAGAAGGATGGAACCTTGAGAATGGTTGTGGATTATCGTTCGTTAAACGAGGTGACCATCAAGAACAAGTACCCTTTGCCGATGATTAATCACCTATTTGATCAGCTAGTCGGAGCTAGTGTTTTCTCCAAGATCGATCTTCTATCAGGATATCACCAGTTGAAGATCCGAGAGCAGGATATACCCAAGACAGCTTTTACCACGAGGTATGGGCTTTATGAGTACACGGTCATGTCTTTTGATTTGACTAATGCCCCTGCCTATTTTATGACCATGATGAACAAGGTATTCATGGAGTTTTTGGATAAGTTCGTCATCGTGTTCATTGATGATATATTGGTTTACTCGAAGAATGAAGAAGAACACAAGGAACATTTGCGCTTGGTGTTGGAAAAGCTCAGAGAACATCAGTTATACGCCAAGTTCAGCAAGTGCAAATTTTGGTTAAAGGAAGTTGGATTTCTCAGACATGTTATATCAGGAGAAGGAATAGCAGTAGACCCTTCGAAGGTTGAAGCCGTCACCGAATGGAAGGCACCCACCTCAGTCGGGGAGATTCACAGTTTCCTTGGGCTTGCAGGATATTATCGGAGGTTTATTGAGAATTTCTCCAAGATCGCGAAGCCCATGATGGAGCTATTGAAGAAAGACACCAAGTTTGTTTGGACCGACGAATGTGAGGCCAGTTTCTAGGAGCTGAAGAAACGTTTGGTTACAGCCCCAGTGCTAATTCTTCCGAATATACGCAAGAATTTTCAGGTGTATTGCGACGCTTCATGTCAGGGACTTGGAGGCGTTCTTATGCAAGAAGGAAGAGTTGTATCTTATACCTCACGTCAGATACGTCCTCACGAGTTGAACTACGCTACGCATGACTTGGAGTTAGCAGCCGTAGTGCACGCGCTCAAGACCTGGAGACATTTTCTGATCGGAAATAGTTGCGATGTTTACACGGATCACAAGAGTTTGAAATACATCTTCACGCAGAAGGAGTTGAATCTCAGGCAGAGGAGATGGTTGGAGCTCATAAAGGATTATGACATGAGATTGCATTATCACCTAGGAAAGGCCAATGTTGTGGCAGATGCATTGAGTCGGAAGATTTATGTTAACACTCTTACCGCAGGAGGATTACCTCAGGAGTTAGCCGACGATCTCAGAGACCTCCAGTTGGAGATAGTTCCACGAGGTTTTGTTGCCGCAATGGAAATTCAATCCACTTTGTTGGGAAAGATCCGAGAAGCCCAGAAGTTAGACAAAGGCATTGCAGAGATAAAGGAAAGGATGAACCAAGGAAAGGCAGAAGGATTTCGTGAGGATGAACACGGAACCTTATGGTTTGAGCAGCGTATTTACGTGCCCAATGACCCAGAGATCAGGAAGTTGATTCTTCAGGAGGCTCATGATTCGCCTTACTCGATACACCCAGGCAACACCAAGATGTATTTGGACTTGAAGGAAAGTTTCTGGTGGACAGGTATGAAGAAGGATATTGCCGAGTATGTAGCAGTATGCGACGTATGCCAGAGGGTTAAAGCAGAGCACCAGAAACCAGCAGGATTACTTCAGCCTTTACCGATACCCGATTGGAAGTGGGACAAGCTTGGCATGGACTTCATCACAGGATTACCCAGGAACCGATCAGGTTATGATTCTATTTGGGTAGTAGTTGATCGCTTGACCAAGGTAGCTCACTTCATCCCTGTGAAAACCACCTATACAAGTGCTAAGTTGGCCAAGATATACATGACCAGGATCGTATGTCTGCATGGAGTTCCGAGGACCATCGTATCAGATAGAGGAACGCAATTTACCTCAAAGTTTTGGCATCAGTTACACGAGACTTTGGGTACCGGGCTGGAGTTCAGTACAACTTTTCATCCGCAGACAGATGGACAGACGGAGAGAGTCAATCAGATTCTGGAGGACATGTTGAGAGCCTGTGCGCTAGATTATGGATCTAGTTGGGATGATAATTTACCTTACGCAGAATTCTCATACAACAACAGCTACCAGACCAGCTTGAAGATGGCCCCTTTCGAAGCTTTGTACGGAAGGAGGTGCAGGACACCATTGATGTGGGATGAAGTTGGAGACCATAAATTATTCAGACCTGATTTAATCAAAGACTCAGAGGAGAAAGTCAAGCTGGTCCGTGACAGACTCAAGATAGCCCAGTCCAAGCAGAAGAGTTATGCCGATACTAAACGCAAGGAAGTAACCTATGAAATCGGAGACAGAGCATATCTTCGTGTGTCGCCACTTCGGGGAGTTAAACGATTTGGAGCCAAAGGAAAGTTAGTGCCACAGTTTGTGGGGCCATACAGAGTTTTAGAACGCATGGGTGAAGTTGCCTATAAGTTGGAATTACCCGAAGCTCTGTCAGGAGTTCATGATGTGTTCACGTTTCCCAGCTGAAGAAGTGCCATGCAGAGATGGCCGATATTCCTTTGAGAGATACGGTGCCACTGGAGGCCATACAGTTGGATAGTGATCTGACTTATGAGGAGAAGCCCGTCAAGATTCTCGAGACTACAAGCAGGGTTACCCGTAGCAAGGTCATCAAGTTCTGCAAGGTTCAATGGAGTCACCATACCGAGGAAGAAGCCACCTGGGAGCGCGAAGAAGACCTCCGATAGGACCACCCACACCTTTTTGCTGACCAACCCGAATCTCGAGGGCGAGATTCATCTTAAGGGGGGTAGGTTTGTAACATCCCAATTTTCAATTTGAATGTTTATACATAGATCATTCATATGCATCCATGAATTATGCATTTTTGCCTCCATTTCTTTTATTTGAATTTTGATCCAAGGAACTTTATGCAATTCAAGGACCAAAAGAGAGAATTGGAAGTTTCCCTAAATCCATTTTTGAAAATTCTTTGAATTCAAAATTTGGAATTTGGATCAAATTAGGTTTCACTAAATTCATTTTCCTTTATTTCCAAAAAAAAATAAAAAAAATAAAGAGAGAAGATAAAAGGACTTCTTCAAAAACAGAAAGGAAATATTGGAATTTGAATTTTAAATTAAGAATATTTATTTGGTTTTATTTGCAAATTATTTTAAGGCTAATTTTATTAGCATAGCAAAAATATTTATTTTTTAAAATAATGTATTTAGGACAGAAAATAGTTCACATGGTCTAGTATATGACCAAATATTTATGTGAATTTTTCTGGCATTTTTAGAATTAGTTTACTTTGTGTTTTTCTGTGTTTTGTATTTCTGAAAATAGAATACAGAAAAAGGTTTAAAAAAAAGGAAAGCTCAGCGCTAGCCGCCAGGCCGACTGGCCAATTCGGCCCATGGCCCAGCCCCGTGCCGAACCGGCTACGGAGCGGTCGCCCGACGCCTCCCCTCTCTCCCGCTGTCGCTGACACCCGGGGCCCACGCCCTTCTTCCTCCTCAAGTCAAACTGGAGTCCAGCCCGCGCATGCCGTCGCCGCCCGAGTTTGTTTGAACTCGGGATTCTATCCCCGAAGCCGCCCCCTCCTCCAAGTTGATGTCCTATAAATACCCGGCCCTCCTCTCTCTCGACCCCCCCTAAAACTCCAACGCCAAAACCCTTTGTAGCCCACACCCTCGCCGTTCGGATCGCCGCCACCGCCGTTTTGGCCGCCGTCGAATACGTCGCCGGTAGGTGTGTCAGCATACCGATCCAGGGATGACACTTAAGCACAGAGACTCTGATCCATTTGGGTCGGGTCGTTACAACGGTTTAATTTCTACGAATTATCAAAGTTTTAGCAATTTTCTAAAATTTCTTGATTTATTAATAATTCAAAATTCTTTAATATTTAACTGCTAGGGGTACCCAAAAGTGTACCCAGCAGAGTGCTGGTGTGGCTGACAGTGGGACCCAGTCAACAGCCCAGTCATAAGTTGACTGGTCAGCTTTGACTGGTCAACGGGACCAGTGGGTCCCACCTGCCAGTGACTGGGCTTGCCCAGTCAGCAGGTTGACTGGGTCAACAGGGCCCAGTGGACCCACATGTCAGCCACTGTTAGGTTTAATTAAAACTTATCCACTTAAACAGTAAATGGGCCCAGATGTCATTCTCTAGATAAAATTAGGTTTATTTTTAACAGGGGGTAATTAGGGCCAGCGGGGCCCGGTGTCAGTGTCTACTTAGGGTTTTTAGTTAGTGGTTAATGGCGCCACATCAGCAGTTAAATGGCGGCTAACCGCCGATGCTAAACAGGAGCACCGGAGTTGCCCGTTCGGCCAACTCCGGCGGCCATTCGTCGCGCGGTTTGGACCTGCAGGTTCCTAAGATTGAGCCGCGTCCATAGGTGGTGGTAGCAGGCGCGGAAACGGCCGGAGTCGAGCGCAGCATCATCGGTGGCGGCGGCGGTGTTCGGTGGCAGCTCGGGCGTGCGGTTCCGGCTAGCTATCGCGCGAGCAAAAGAGCTGGACGGCCCCAACGGATCTCCACGAGCACGCGCGCACCACCAGACGAAGCTAGGGGGCCCGGCAGTGGCGAGCTCATCGGCAATGGTGGACGGCCGAGCCGGAGTTTGAGGGGGAGATGGCTACGGGGCGCTAGGAGGAGTAAGGAGGAGTCGAGGCGGGTCGGACGCTCACCGTGAGGCACAAGGTGGCGTCGATAGGCTTAGGAGCGCAGGGACAAGGCGGCTCGACGCGATGCAGTGGCGACGGCCGGCGGAAGGGGGCGAGTCGATGGCGACGTTGTGCTGCTCCCCGAGACGAAACGGAGCACCAGTACGACGGAGACGATGTCCCCGGAGCTCCTGGACAGGTCGCGGTGACGAACGGACGCCGGTGGCCACGTGCTTCAGTGAGGTTCGTCCATGGCGGCGCTCGGGACGAGATGGGAGAGTGAGGGAGAGGGGGAAGGAGGGCTAGGGTTCGCCTGGGAGGCCATGACGGGGGCCTTATCCCCTCCTCGAGCCCTGTAGCGGCTCGCTGTCGAGCAGCCGAGAGAGGGGGGCCGAGCGCTTGCGCGCGCGTTGCGGCGACACGCACGGAGAGAGAGAGGTGGGCTGGGCCGGTGCCACTGTGCACTTAGGCCCAGTACACAGTAGGTTTTAGCTTTTTTCCTTTTCTATTTTTCTGCTTTTCTTTTACAAAATCCATTTTGCATTTAATTAAGCCATCAAATGACTTTTGCAAAATATGGAACTTGGCCATTTAAATGCATTGCAATATTTGGCACTGCCACAAAAAGTTTGGAAGGCATTTGAATTTTTCATAAATGAAAAGGCATTTAAAAATGCTGATTTGGCACTATTTTAATTGCTATAGCCCATTTAAGCAAATAAGTGATGTTGTTTTCCTTAACAAATAATTGTTATGGAATATTTGCTAAATGATGAACTAGTTTGCAACCATGTTTGTGCAACTTTAAATCTCACTTGCAATTGGTATTGATTTCAGTGGTGGAATTTGAAATGAGATATGAATCCAATATGATCAAGCATTGCAAACCAAAGTGATTAAGAATAATCATGAGGATCACTGTAGCTCATTACATTGGGGTGTTACAATTTACTTGTCCTTTTGGAACTTATGCTTATCGTCGTATGCCTTTTGGTTTATGTAATGCACCTGCTAACTTTCAAAGATGTATGACTGCTATATTCTCTGACTTTTGTGAAAAGATTGTTGAGGTTTTCATGGATGATTTTTCCGTTTACGGAACTTCTTTTGGTGATTGCTTAAGCAACCTTGATCGAGTTTTGTAGAGATGTGAAGAAACTAATCTTGTCTTGATTCGGAGAAGTGCCACTTTATGGTGAATGAAGGTATAGTCCTTGGGCATAAAATTTCTAAAAGAGGTATTGAAGTTGATAAAGCTAAAGTTGATGCTATTGAGAAAATGCCATGTCCTAAAGATATCAAAGGTATAAGAAGTTTCCTCGGTCATGCTGGTTTCTATAGAAGGTTTATAAAAGACTTCTCTAAAATTTATAGGCCTCTTACTAATCTCTTGCAAAAAGATGTGCCATTTGTTTTTGATGATGATTGTGTGGAAGACTTTGAAATACTTAAGAAAGCCTTAATTTCTGCACCAATTGTTCAACCACCTGATTGGAACCTACCCTTTGAAATTATGTGTGATGCTAGTGATTACGCTGTTGGGGCTGTTCTAGCACAAAGAGTTGATAAGAAATTGAATGTTATTCATTATGCTAGTAAAACTCTAGACAGTGCTCAAAGAAATTATGCTACTACTGAGAAAGAATTTTTAGCAGTTGTGTTTGCATGTGATAAATTCAGATCTTACATTGTTGATTCTAAAGTTACTATTCACACTGATCATGCTGCTATTAAATATCTTATGGAAAAGATAGATGCTAAACCTAGACTCATTAGGTGGTTTCTTTTACTACAAGAATTTGATTTGCATATTGTTGATAGAAAGGGAGCTGAGAATCCCATAGCTGATAATTTGTCTAGAATGGAAAATGTTCTTGATGACCCACTTCCTATTAATGATGATTTCCCTGATGAACAATTAGCTGTGATAAATGCTTCTCGTAACACTCCTTGGTATGCAGACTATGCTAATTACATTGTTGCTAAATATATACCACCTAGTTTCACATACCAACAAAACAAAAAGTTCTTTTTTGATTTAAGGCATTACTTTTGGGATGACCCACATTTATATAAGGAAGGAGTAGATGGTATTATTAGACGTTGTGTACCTGAGCATGAACAGGAACAAATCCTACGGAAGTGTCACTCCGAGGCATACGGAGGACACCATGCGGGAGACAGAACTGCGCATAAGGTATTACAATCTGGTTTTTATTGGCCTACTCTTTTCAAAGGTGCACGTAAGTTTGTCCTTTCTTGTGATGAATGTCAAAGAATTGGTAATGTTGGTAGACGTCAGGAAATGCCTATGAATTATTCACTTGTTATTGAACCATTTGATGTTTGGGGTTTTGATTATATGGGACATTTTCCTAAATCCAATGGGTATACTCATATTTTAGTTGATGTTGATTACGTTACTAAGTGGGTAGAAGCTATTCCAACTAGTAGTGCTGATCATAACACTTCTATCAAAATGCTTAAAGAAGTTATATTCCCGAGGTTTGGAGTCCCTAGATATTTAATGACTGATGGTGGTTCACATTTTATTCATGGTGCTTTCCGTAAATTGCTTGCTAAATATGATGTTAATCATAGAATTGCATCTCCTTGTCATCCTTAGTCTAGTGGTCAAGTTGAATTGAGTAATAGATAAATAAAATTAATTTTGCAAAAGACCGTTAATAGATCTAGAAAGAATTTGTCTAAGAAACTTGATGATGCATTATGGGCTTACAGAACTGCTTATAAAAATCCTATGGGTATGTCTCCCTATAAAATGGTCTATGGAAAAGCATGTCATTTACCTCTTGAGTTAGAACATAAAGCATACTGGGCAATTAAAGAACTTAACTATGATTTCAAACTTGCCGGTGAAAAGAGGTTATTTGATATTAGCTCTCTAGATGAATGGAGAACCCAAGCCTATGAAAATGCCAAGTTATTTAAAGAAAATGTCAAAAGATGGCATGGTAAAAGAATCCAAAAACGGGAATTTAAAGTGGGTGACCAAGTTCTATTGTACAACTCTCGTTTTAGATTTTTTGCAGGAAAACTTCTCTATAAATGGGAAGGACCATATATCATCGAAGAAATTTACCGTTCCGGAACTACCAAAATCAACAACTCCGAAGGCACCAACCCGAGAGTGGTTGATGTCTACTACGCAACATTTATTCTTGTAGACGTTGTTGGGCCTCCAAGTGCAGAGTTTTGTAGGACAGTAGCAAATTTCCCTCAAGTGGATGACCTAAGGTTTATCAATCCGTGGGAGGCGTAGGATGAAGATGGTCTCTCTTAAACAACCCTGCAATCAAATTCAAGAAATCTCTTGTGTCCCCAACACACCCAATACAATGGTAAATTGTATAGGTGCACTAGTTCGGCGAAGAGATGGTGATACAAGTGTAGTATGGATAGTAGATATAGGTTTTTGTAATCTGAAAATATAAAAATAGCAAGGTAACAAGTGACAAAACGGAGCACAAACGGTATTGCAATGCTTAGAAACAAGGCCTAGGGTTCATACTTTCACTAGTGCAATCTCTCAATAATGCTAACATAATTGAATCATATAACAATCCCTCAACATGCGACAAAGAATCACTCCAAAGTTCTTATCTAGCGGAGAACATAAGAAGAAATTGTTGTAGGGTACGAAACCACCTCAAAGTTATCCTTTCCGATCAATCTATTGAGCCATCCCTATAAGTGTCACAGACAGCCCTAGAGTTCCTACTAAAATAACACCATATGATACACATCAACCAACTCTAATGTCACCTACATACTCCAATGTCACCACAAGTATCCGTGTGTTGATTTTTTGATATGCATCAAAACAACTTCAGATTCATAATATTCAATCCACAGAAAGAACTTCAAAGAGTACCCCAAAGTTTCTATTGGAGAAGAGAAGATGAAAACGTGCAACCAACCCCTATGCCTAGATTACCCCAAGGTCACGGGAATCCGCGAGTTGATCACCAAAACATACATCAAGTTAACCAATAGAATACCCCATTGTCACCACGGGTATCCACATGCAAGACATACATCAAGTGTTCTCAAATCTGAAATATTCGATCCGACAATAACGAAACCTCAAAGGAAAAGACTCAATTCATCACAAGAAGATAGAGAGGAAAGAAAACACCATATGATCCAACTATATTAACAAAGCTCATGATACATCAAGATCGTACCAAATCAAGAACACGAGAGAGAGATCAAACACATAGCTACTAGTACATACCCTCAGCCCCGAGGGTGAACTACTCCCTCCTCGTCATGGAGACCGCCGGGATGATGAAGATGGCCTCCGGTGATGATTTCCCCCTCCGGCAGGGTGCCGGAACAGGGCTCCAGATGGTATTTCTTCAGTACAAAGGCTTGCGGCGGCGGCGTCGAAGTTCAAGGTTTATTTCTGGGGGTTTCTCTATTTATAGGATTTTTCAGCGTTGGAATGACGTGAAAAGGAGCTATGAGGGCCCCACAAGGCAACAACACACGCCCCCCAGGCCGCGCCAAGATACCTTGTGGCCTCCTCGTGAGGCTTTTGGTCCTTCCACGAAGCTTCGGGGGTCTCTTTTGGTCCAAAAAAAATCGTCAAAAAGTTTCGTCCAATTCCGAAAACTTTTATTTCTGCACAAAAAACAACACCACGGTAGTTCTGCTGAAAACAGCGTCAGTCCGGGTTAGTTCTAATCAAATCATACCAAAACCATATAAAATTGTTGTAAACATGGCATGAATACTTCATAAATTATAGATACATCGGAGACGTATCAGCATCCCCAAGCTTAATTCCTGCTCGTCCTCGAGTAGGTAAATGATAAAAGAAATAATTCATTAAGTGTGAATGCTAGCATAGTGCGTAAGTTTGATCAATGATAATTGCAATCACTTTTTCTAGCATCAATATATATCATGAACAGTAGCTCATCCCATAAAACTTCTCATGATCAAGTAGCAAGCTATTCACATGTTAAAGTATAAACCATAAACTTTCTTGAAAACTAACAAACTGTGTTTTCAGTCATCAAACAATTACAATTCATCTTATTTTCAGGAAGGGTCTATGTAAGAGCTTTGTTTTAGCAAATTCCACATACTCAACTATCATTTAGTCTTCCATGATTGCTGACACTCAAAGCATATTTTTAGAACAAACCATTTCAGTCAAACACATAGGAAGATAGGGGCTTAATATTTCGCCTCCCAACTTATTTATCTCAGGGATAATGTCAACAATAATAACTCATGATCACCTATATTCAACTGGATATATGTGCCTGGATCTTTCCCTACCACATGATGCTTGCCAACTAGAGAATAAATAGAGCGGAATAGGGATGAACATTACTGACTCTTGCATAAAAATAAATACAGAAAAGCAAATACATAAAAGTAAAAGATAGGCCCTTCGCTGAGGGAAGCAGAGGTTGGCATGCACTTTTTATTTTTGGATGTGCAAGCTCTTAATGGAAAGAAATGTCACTTTATATTGCCCCTTGTGATAGCAACCTTTATTATGCAGTCTGTTGCTTTTATTTCTTCACCATCACAAGTTCGTACAAAGCTTATTTTCCCTTCCAATAAAAATTCATACATATTTAGGAGCAATTTTAATTGCTTTTTGCACTGATGACAACTTACTTGAAGGATCTTATTCAATCCATAGGTAGATATGGTGGACTCTCATGGCAAGAAACTGGGTTTAAGGGTTTTTGGATGCACAAGTAGTATTTCTACCTAGTACGAAGTTTTGGCTAGCAAAATATCCTAAGCAAGCACCACATGTTAGAGGATCCATGACAATATAACTTCTACGTGAATATAAACAAACATAACTCATTACGTTGTCTTACTTGTCCAACGTCAACTACTTGATCAAGTTTGAAAATAATTAATGGGGGCTCACAATCATAGAAGATGTCCAAGATAGTATATTTATATGTGAAATCTCTCTTCCTTCAATATTCTTTCATGAATTGTTCAAGTGACCAATGCTATGTTTGCTAACTTTCAATAAATTTTACCACTTACACTTCTTTTGTGAAATCACTACTCCCCATGGGACAAGCATATGAAGCATATATAATTTCAAATTTATGATATTCAATTCATTCAACAATTTACTCTTGGGATATAAATGAAGCACGAGAGCAAATGACAAACTACTCCAAAAGATATAAGGAAAGAACAAAGAGTAGTTTAGTGAATGGGTAGCTGTGTGAAGACTCTCTCTCAATAAAGATTTTAGATCCAAATATTTTATTCAAACAGCAAACAAGATGAAAATAAAAGGACACTCCAAGAATAGCACATAACATGTGAACAAGTAAAAACTTAGGCTAACCGATAGGTGTTGATGAAGAAAGGTGGGATGCCCACCAGGGCATCCCCAAGCTTAGTTGCTTGAGACTTCTTGGAATGTTATCTTGGGGTGCCTTGGGCATCCCCAAGCTTGAGCTCTTGTGTCTCCTTAATTCCTCTCATATCATGGCTTCTCCTAAATTTAAAAACTTCATCCACACAAAACTCAACAAGAACTCATGAGATAAGTTAGTATAAATCAACTCAAAACCTTAACATTCTCTACTGTAACAAATCACTAAAATTATAATTAAACATTGCATACTAAATGCCTCTGCATATTTAATACTCCTATCCACAAATAGAAACATTAAACAAGCAAACATATGCAAACAATGCAATTATAATCGAAATCTGTCTAAACAGAACAGTTTGTAAAGGGGGAATAAAACTTCATACTTCCCTAATTCCAAAAATTCTGAAAAATTACCACGTGACAGAGAACTCATGCATTTTTACTGTGTAAGATTTTTATCATGTCCTGACTATTCAGGAATACTCTGGACATAACAGAAAACTTTCTGTTTTCAAACAGCAACACATAAACTTGCGAACTGAGCATGGTAAAGGCTATAATTCTCATTTTATTGAACTAAAAGATACAAAACATGATTATAGATAACAGCAAGAAAATCTCAACAAAAGAAAATGACGCTCCAAGCAAAACTCATATTATGTGATGAATAAAAATATAGCTCCAAGTGAGGTTACCGATAGTGTTGAAGCCGAAAGAGGGGATGCCTTCCGGGGCATCCCCAAGCTTAGACGCTTGAGTCTTACTTGAATATTACCTTGGGGCACCTTGGGAATCCCCAAGCTTAGGGTGTTTCCGCTCCTTATTCTCCTCATATCGACATCTCACCCAAAACTTGAAAACTTCAATCACACAAAACTTAACGGAACTTGTGAGATAGGTTAGTATGATAAAAATAAATCATCCACCTAGGTACTGTCAAGACAAGATTCATAATTGTTCTCACATAATGCCTACTGTATTCCATCATTTTCACAATTTATATTACTCAATATGAGATATGGAAACACTAAAACAAGCAAACTATGCATTGAAAACAGAATCTGTCAAAAACAGAACAACATGTAGTGAGCGAATGAGAAACCATACTTCTGTACCTCCAAAAATTCTGAAAAATTAGTAAAACGTAAATAATTTGTAACCCAATACTTTGTAAAAATTTCAGAATTTTCTCACGCTCCAGTAGAGAATAGGAATTCTACCACTGGACGCAAAAGTTTCTGTTTTTGCACAGAAGCAAATCAACAAGTATCCACACTATCCCAAAGGCTTTACTTGGCACATTATTGAAACAAAAGCTATAAACATGATTACTACAGTAGCTTAATCATGTAAACACACAAAAACAGTAGGTATAAATATTGGGTTGTCTCCCAACAAGCGCTTTTTTTTAAAGCCTTATTAACTAGGCATGATGATTTCAATGATGCTCACATAAAAGTAAAGAATTGAAACATAACGGGAGCATCATGAAGCATATGACTAGCACATTTAAGCCTAACCCACTTCCTATGCATAGGGATTTTGTGAGCAAACAATTTATGGGAGTAAGAATCAACTAGCATAGGAAGGCAAACAAAGCATGATTTCAAAACTTTCAACACATAGAGAGGAAACTTGATATTATTGCAACACCTACAAGCATATGATCCTCTCTCATAATAATTTTCAGTAGCATCATGAATGAATTCAACAATATATCCATCACACAACACAATATTTTCATGATCTACAAGCATAGAAATTTTGTTACTCTCCATATAAGCAAATTTCTTCTCATTCATAATTGTGGGTGTGTCATATGAAACTCGAATACTATAAATTGTTTCCACATTAAAAGAGTAATGTTCAGTAAAAGGGTATTCATAATTATGACAATCATCACTACTTTTTATAACATAAGTATCTTCACAATAATCATCATAAGTAGCAACTTTGTTCTCATCATAATCAATTGAAACCTCTTCCAAAATACTGGAATCATCATTAAATAAAGTGGTGACCTCTCCAAATCCACTTTCAAAATTATGGCCACAAGATTCAACACCCTCCAAAATAGTGCGATCATTAGTACCTAGAGTTGACACTCTTCCAAACCCACTTTCATCAATATAACCATCATAAATAGGAGGCATGCAATCATCATAATAACTTTGCTCATCAAAACTTGGGGGACTAAAAATATCATATTCATCAAACATAGCATTCCCAAGCTTATGGCTTTGCATATCATTAGCATCATGTATACTCATAGAAAGCATAGTAACAACATTGCATTCATGCTCATCATGCAAAGATTTTATGCCAAACATTTTATTGACTTCTTCTTCTAACACTTTGGCACAATTTTCCGATCCATCATTTTCAAGAAAGACATTATAAAGATAAAGCATTTGAGGCAACCTCAATTCCATTTTTTTTGTACTTTTCTTTTGAAAACCAAACTAGTGATAAAACAAGAAACTAAAAGATTCAATTACAAGATCTAAAGATATACCTTCAAGCACTCACCTCCCCGGCAACGGCGCCAGAAAAGAGCTTGATGTCGACTACACAACTTTTATTCTTGTAGACGTTGTTGGGCCTCCAAGTGCAGAATTTTGTAGGAAAGTAGCAAATTTACCTCAAGTGGATGACCTAAGGTTTATCAATCCGTGGGAGGCATAGGATGAAGATGGTCTCTCTCAAACAACCCTGCAATCAAATTCAAGAAATCTCTTGTGTCCCCAACACACCCAATACAATGGTAAATTGTATAGGTGCACTAGTTCGGCGAAGAGATGGTGATACAAGTGTAGTATGGATAGTAGATATAGGTTTTTGTAATCTGAAAAATATAAAAACAGCAAGGTAACAAGTGACAAAACGGAGCACAAACGGTATTGCAATGCTCAGAAACAAGGCCTAGGGTTCATACTTTCACTAGTGCAATCTCTCAATAATGCTAACATAATTGAATCATATAACAATCCCTCAACATGCGACAAAGAATCACTCCAAAGTTCTTATCTAGCGGAGAACATAAGAAGAAATTGTTGTAGGGTACGAAACCACCTCAAAGTTATCCTTTCTGATCAATCTATTGAGCCATCCCTATAAGTGTCACAGACAGCCCTAGAGTTCGTACTAAAATAACACCACATGATACGCATCAACCAACTCTAATGTCACCTAGATACTCCAATGTCACCACAAGTATCCGTGAGTTGATTTTTCGATATGCATCAAAACAACTTCAGATTCATAATATTCAATCCACACAAAGAACTTCAAAGAGTACCCCAAAGTTTCTATCGGAGAAAAGAAGATGAAAATGTGCAACCAACCCCTATGCCAAGATTACCCCAAGGTCACGGGAATCCGCAAGTTGATCACCAAAACATACATCAAGTGAACCAATAGAATACCCCATTGTCACCATGGGTATCCACATGCAAGACATACATCAAGTGGTCTCAAATCTGAAATATTCAATCCGACAATAACGAAACCTCAAAGGGAAAGACTCAATTCATCACAAGAAGATAGAGAGGGAAGAAAACACCATATGATCCAAGTATATTAACAATGCTTGCGATACATCAAGATCATGCCAAATCAAGAACACGAGAGAGAGATCAAACACATAGCTACTAGTACATACCCTCAGCCCCGAGGGTGAACTAGTCCCTCCTCGTCATGGAGACCGCCGGGATGATGAAGATGGCCTCCGGTGATGATTTCCCCCTCCGGCAGGGTGCCGGAACAGGGCTCCAGATGGGTATTTCTTTGGTACAGAGGCTTGCGGCGGCGGCATCGAAGGTCTAGGTTTATTTCTGGGGGTTTCTCTATTTATAGGATTTTTCAGCGTTGGAATCACGCGAAAAGGAGCTACGAGGGCCCCACAAGGCAACATCACACGACCCCCCAGGCCGCGCCAAGATACCTTGTTGCCTCCTCGTGAGGCTTCTGGTCCTTCCACAAAGCTTCGGGAGTCTCTTTTGGTCCCAAAAAAACCGTCAAAAAGTTTCGTCCAATTCCGAGAACTTTTATTTCTGCACAAAAAACAACACCACGGTAGTTCTGCTGAAAACAGCGTCTGTCCGGGTTAGTTCTAATCAAATCGTACCAAAACCATATAAAATTGTTGTAAACATGGCATGAATACTTCATAAATTATAGATACGTCGGAGACGTATCAGTGGTGAATGGACAAAGAATTAAGCATTACTCCCTCCATTCCAGAATATAAGGTGTATTGATTTCCGTGCAAGTCAACCATTTGAATGCTTGACCAAGATTATAGAATAAAATAACAACATCGGCAATACCTAATAGATAAAATATGAAACTACTTTTCATGATGAATCAAATGATATAAATTTCATATTGTAGATATTGATATATTTTTCTAAAAACTCGGTCAAACTTGCACTCGTTTGACTTTTGAAAAAACAAACACACCATATATAAAGGAACGGAGGGAGTATATCTCAGGTACACCCATTAATGTTGAAACTAATATTATTCAGACAATGACACCGGGGGAGCACATCAAAGAGTCCTTCCGGAACGCTCCAGAACCCTGAAAAGGGGTAGGTATGTGATACGGTAAGTAAACCGACTCCAAAAATTCCATAAAAATTATTTCTGTCCGTTTTGGAATATTAGAAAAAAATACAAAAATAAGAAACAGCCGAGGGGACCCACGAGTCGCCCACAAGGCAACAGGGCGTGACCCCCCCTGGGGCGCACCATGATGCCTTGTGGGCCCCTCGTGTGCCCTCCCGACTCCGTTTTCCTCTCGTATGCTTGTTTTGCAAGATAAAAATTCTTTATATATACTCACGGGTGTTTTGACCACCGCATCGCAAGTTTCTCCTCTGTTCTTGTTTCGTGCTATTTTTTGTCAGATTTTCAAGGCCAGGCATCATGTCTTCCGCTTCCTCCAACAATGTGGGAGACGATGCTTGGTTGTTACAGATGGAACTCAGGAGACAGGAGGAGGAGGAGGTTACCATGGAGGAAGATGATGGAGATTCGCTGGAGGTTCACCCTCCGGCTTCTGAGAGGGAGGTACAAGAAGGGCTTCCTCCTAGGAGACCCTTACACAGGTTACATCGGAACAATTTTCATAATTTGGTCCATAATTATGGGGTTGAAAACACTCCTCGTGTGCACATACCTTCCAATTGGGATATTTCCCGTCCCAGTGAGAATGATGCAGGAAAGGGCTCATGGTGGCCAGAGAATAAACACATTATGGTTGAAGTGCAAAGAAATTATACCATGATTCAGCAATTGCTTTGGGAAATCCAGAGTTTGAAAGATGTCTTGTTAAATATTATGAAGGACAAGCCCACCTCTTCATCACCACCATCACCGAAGAAGGAGACTTAAGTACATGGGTATGGGCACCACCCTTGGCTTGTGCCAAGCTTGGGGGAGGTGCCCCGGTATTGTATCACCATCACTTTTATCATCACTATCTATCTTAGTTCGATCTTTAGTTATTTCATGATTTAGAAGAATAAAGTTTTGGTATGATCTAGTTTCGAGTGCTTGCTTTGTGGTCTATCTATCTATGTAATCATGTGTGGAAGTTATATAATAAAGAGTAGTTTGAGATGAGTGTTTTTCTTTTGTTGATCCAATCTTGGAAATAAAATAAAGAGAAAAAAGGTAAGATCATATACTAATCCCATGGGGAGTGATGACTTCACATAAAAGAAGTATAATTGATAAAACTTGTTGGAAGTTGACAAACATAGTATTGGTCATTATTGCAATTCATGAAAAGGTAATAAAGGAAGAGATGTCTCACATATAAATATACTATCTTGGACATCTTTTATGATTGTGAGCCCCCATTAAATATTCTATGTCAATTAGTCGACGTTGGACAAGGAAGACAACGTAATGAGTTATGTTTGCTTATATTCACATAGAAGTTATATTGTTTTGGATCCTCTAACATGTGGTGCTTGCCCCCTACCTTTTGCTAGCCAAAATTCTATACTAAGTAGAGATACTACTTGTGCATCCAAAAACCCTTAAACCCAGTTTCATGTCATGAGAGTCCACTATATCCTACCTATGGATTGAATAAGATCCTTCAAGTAAGTTGTCATCGGTGCAAAGCAATAAAAATTGCTCCTAAATATGTATGATATTTTATTGTAAGGGAAAAAGAAGCTTTGTACAATATTGTGATGGTGAAGAAATAAAAGCGACAGACTGCATAATAAAGGTCGCTATCACAAGGGGCAATATAAAGTGACGTTCCTTTACATTAAGAGCTTGCACATCCAAAAACAAAAAGTGCATGAAAACCTCTGCTTCCCTCTACGCAGGGCCTGTCTTTTACTTTATGTATTTACTTTCATGCAAGAGTCAATAGTATTCTCCTCTATTCCATTTTTATTTTTCTCGCTTGGCAAGCATCATGTGGTGGGGATTGATCCAAGCATATATATCCAAATTGGATGTAGGTGATCATGAGTGATTATTGTTGACATTACCCTTGAGGTAAATACGTTGGGAGGCGAAATTATAAGCCCCTATCTTTCTATGTGTCTGACTGAAACTTTTGCTCCATAAGTATGCCGTGAGTGTCAGCAATCATAGAAGACTAAATGATAGTTGAGTATGTGAACTTGCTAAACAAAGCTCTTACATAGACTCTTTCTGATAATATGATGAATTGCAATTGCTTCAGTGACTAAGATCACAGTTTGTTAGTTTTCAATTTGGTTTGTGGTTCATACTTTAGCGTGTGATTAAATTGTCACTTTTTCATGAGAAGTTTTATGATGGTATATTGCTGTTATAATAAAGATCATGATGCTCCATGTCTGTATTTTATTTTTCTCGACGCCTCTCTCTCTCTAAACATGTGGTCATGATTATCGATTTCGACTTTCTCTTGAGGACAAGCGAGGTCTAAGCTTGGGGGAGTTGATACGCCCAATTTGCATCATGATTTCCTACTGTTATTTATAATGTATTTGATCATTGTTTCACTTTATGATGCAACTCTTATGCCTTTTCTCTCTTAATTTGCAAGATTTATATGAAGAGGGAGAATACCGGTAGCTGGAATTCTGGACCTGAAATAGCTACAGCAGAGATACCTATCCTACGGAGCTCCAATTGACTTGAAATTTCACGAAGATTTTTTATTGAATATATAAAAAATACTAGAGAAAAGAGATACTGGAGGGGACCCACCAGTTGCCCACAAGGCAACAGGGCGCGCCCCCTGGGTGCGCCCTGATGCCTTGTGGGGCCCCTGGTTGGCCTCTGGCCCCCTCCTTCTGCTATATAATGTCTTTTGCCCTTAAAAAATTATAGAGAAGACTTTCGGGATGAAGCACCGCCGTCTCGAGGCGGAACCTGGGCAGGAGCTATATTGCTCTCCGGCGGAGTGATTCCGCCGGGGATACTTCCCTCCGGGAGGGGGAAATCGAAGCCATCGACATCACCAACGATCCTCTCATCGTGGGAGGACCAATCTTCATCAACATCTTCACCAGCACCATCTCATCTCAAACCCTAGTTCATCTCTTGTATTCAATCTTTGTCTCAAAACCTCAGATTGGTACCTGTGGGTTGTGTTGGGAACGCGTCAGAAAACAAAAATTTCCGGAACTGCGAGCACGCCCAGGATCACTATGGAGATGCATACAGGGTTTGATCTGATCGTTACCGACTCGTAGCGCAGCGGAAGTAGAGTCGATGTAGATCATTGGTGCAGATCCCCGAAGCTAGGATTTACAACCTCCCAACCGTGAGGATGTACTCCCTCGCCTGCCCCTCGGACAGCCCTCTGGGAGGCGGTCGGACAGTCCCCTGGACGATGTCATGGACAGCCCTTCGGGAGGACCCTCGAAACTCGGACAGTAACTCGGACGGCCCTTCGGGAGGCACTCTCGAACAGCCCCTCGGGCAAAAAGATCGAACCTACAACCTCTCTATGGGGTTGCACACATACGGTGTCATCTATCCGGCAGGGCTTCGCCGTCCAGAACTAGTTCCCACCGGAACCCAGACAGCCTTTCGGCTCTACAAAACTGTTTCGTGTGAGGGAGAGAAGAAAGGCAGATCATGCATGCCATTTGGTGAGAGAGTTGGAGTGAGTGTGGATAGCTCCTCTCCACCTCTATTTACAAGAGAAGGAGGGGTGGAGGGGCTGAAATTTCAGCCACAAAAAGGGGTTCCTTCCCTCCCAAGCCTTCTCCAAGATCTTTTGGTAAAAGCCCCAAAAAGTGGCTTTCCAAAAAGCAACCAAAAAGTGCTTTTCACTATTCACGGAAAAAATTTCCGCGACCGTTAGATCCAAAAATATTTCTGTAGGTCTTAGAACATTTCCATTACCCACTAAAATAATTTTGGACGCGTTCCGAAACAATTCCGGATTAGTGATTTTCATCTGCGAAAAGCAACCAAAGCGGTTCCGGCAGCTCCGGAACATTTCCGGGTTTTTTCTCCGGAAAAATCCCAGAAGTTCCCAGAACAATTCTGGCACCCTCCAAGAATTTCCAGGCGTGTGCCGAAACCAATTTGACTTAATGGTATACCCCGAAACAACTTTTCAGTTTTACCAAAACTCTTTCGGTGTTCTCTCTCCGGAACTCTTCCGCTGTCTCCGAAACTTTTCCGGTGACTTTCTCTCAGATTCCCTGTCTAGTATTCAGTAGATAGATGACCCTTAAGCGTGTGACCTTATAGGTCTGGTGAAGTATAGACATGACCGGAACACTTTCCGATCAATGATCAACATCGGAGCCGTGGACACCCATATTGACCCCTATACCCACACGAATAAATATTCGAGTGAACCTACAGTTGCTGTGTGCTATTCCTGTTGCTTCATGATATGTTACAAACACCCGAGGTGAGACTTATCGGCATCCCCATGGATCAATAACTTGTCCGCTGTGCCAGTTACCTCGTTACCGGTTTTGTTCTCTTTTCTCGTTCCCGTGTTCCGGCATCCCCGTGATCAAATCACAATGTGTCTGGCCAGACGATGATGGATACTGTAACACCGAGAGGGCCCAGAGATATCTCTCCATCGCCGGAGGAGCAAATCCCAATTTCGAGCTATCAAGTCCCTTGACATACTTTTCCATGAACCCGTAAGCCGCCGTAATAGCCACCCATTTACGAATGACGTTTAACAAACCCCAAAGTTCATGAAGCAAGCATGAAGAAACTCGATACTCTCATGGTCTAAGGAATTATGCAAACGTTAACTTTCTCTGTGTTATTAACCATTAACTTGTGACGAATGTATCTCATGGCTTAACATCAATCGGGTCGATTCAACACAAGTGTTCTCCTAACATTGTGCCCTCAAAGTTGCCGGCAACAGAACCATCATGCAACACTTGAGCTAGTCTTAGAGGCTAGACTAGGAATACATTTTACCGTTTATTATTCC
The DNA here is from genome assembly GCA_039707655.1 of Elymus sibiricus. NCBI lineage: Eukaryota > Viridiplantae > Streptophyta > Magnoliopsida > Poales > Poaceae > Elymus > Elymus sibiricus. The sequence continues at coordinate 108,466,990 of CM077668.1, read as the reverse complement.
ACACGTGCATATGAGTTTCCCTCCGAGCCTCGTGGTTATTGTAGACTCGAGAACCATAGCAGTTATAGCATGGAACATAAACATAATTATGAATATGGAGATAAATAATTGCATTTATTATTGCCTCTAGGGCATATCTCCTACAGGTTGCTAGTAGTGTTGATTACATCTTGTAGTTAATGCTAGTTGGTTTATTTGGTGGAAGATTATATATTCAGATACTTAATGCTATTCAATACCCCTCTGATCTTGAACATGAATATGATTTGTGAGTAGTTACTTTTGTTCTTGAGGACATGGGAGAAGTCTCGTCATAAGTAATCATGTGAATTTGATATTCGTTCGATATTTTGATGATATGTATGTTGTTGCTTCCTTTAGTGGTGTCGTGTGAACGTCGACTACATGGCACTTCACCATCTTTGGGCCTAAGGGAAGGCATTGTGGAGTAGTAATTAGATGATGGGTTGCTAGAGTGATAGAAGCTTAAACCCTAGTTTATGCGCTATTCCGTAAGGGGCTGATTTGGATCCATATATTTCATGCTATGGTTAGAGTTATCTTAATTCTTCTTTCGTAGTTGCGGATGCTTGCGAGAGGGGGTAATCATAAGTGGGAGGCTTGTTCAAGTAAGAACAACACCCAAGCAACGGTCCACCCACATATCAAATTATCAAAGTAGCGAACGCGAATCAAACAAACATGATGAAAGTGACTAGATGAAATTCCCATGTGTCCTTGAGAACGCTTTGCTTATTATACGAGTTCGTTCCGGCTTGTCCTTTGCTATAAAAAGGATTGGGCCACCTTGCTGCACCTTTGTTACCGTTATTATTTGTTACTTGTTATGAATTGCCTTGCTATCAAACTATCTGTTACCTACAATTTCAGTGCTTGCAGAGGATACCTTACTAAAAATCGCATGTCATTTCCTTCTGCTCCTCGTTGGGTTCGACACTCTTACTTATCGAAAGGACTACGATTGATCCCCTATACTTGTGGGTCATCACAGTGTTACTATCCTTTCCATACTTGTGCTTCAAAGTAGCACCATGTTTTTCATATAGAGAGTCCTATTTTGTCACTTTCATATACTAGTGGCAATTTTTCATTATAGAACTTGGCTTGTATATTCCGATGATGGGCTTCCTCAAATGCCCGAGGTCATCATGAGCAAGCAAGTTGGATGCACACCCACTTAGTTTTCATGTTGAGCTTTCATACACTTATAGCTCGTAGTGCATCCGTTGCATGGCAATCCCTACTCCTTGCATTGACATCAATTGATGGGCATCTCCATAGCCCGTTGATTAGCCCCGTCGATGTGAGACTATCTTCTTCTTTTTGACTTCTCCTTATTAATCTCTACCACCACATTCTATTCCACCCATAGTGCTATATCCATGGCTTGCGCTCATGTATTGCGTGGGGGTTGAAAAAGCTGAAGCGCGTTAAAAATTATGAACCAATTACTCGTCTTGTCATTGGGGTAGTGCATGATAAATACTTTGTGTTAAGAAGATGGAGCATGTCATGATTATATGATTTTGTAGGGATAACTTTCTTTAGCATTTTTATTTTGAAAGACACGATTGTTTGTTAGTATGCCTGAGTATTGATGTCTTTATATCAAATTATAGACTATTACTTTGAATCATTCGGATCTTAATATTCATACCATAAAGAGATTACATGATGAAACATGTTAGGCAGCATTCCACATCAAAAATTCTGTTTTTATCATTTACCTACTCGAGGACGAGTAGGAATTAAGCTTGGGGATGCTTGATACGTCTCCAACGTATCTATATTTTTTGATTGTTCCATGCTATTATAGTATCAATCTTGGATGTTTAATATGCAATTATATAACATTTTTTGGGATTAACCTATTAACCTAGTGCCCTACTGCCAGTTGCTGTTTTCTGCTTGTTTTTGGTTTTTCAGGAAATTAGTACCAAACGAAGTGCAAATGCCACGAAACTTTTTGACGATTTTTTTCTGGACAAAAGAGAACCTGGAAGCTTCGGGAGGATGCCAGAAGCCTCACGAGGAGGCCACAAGGCATCAGGGCGCGACTTTTGACCTAATTCCACTTCTATAAATTCTCAAATATTCGGAAACCATCAGAGAGCCAGACAAGAAAACTCTACCACCGCCGCAAGCCTCTGTTCTTCCGCTATCCCATCTGAAGGCCTTTTCCGGTACTCTGCCGGAGGGGGAATCGATCACGGAGGGCTTCTACATCAACCTTGCTGCCCTTCCGATGATGTGTGAGTAGTTTACCATAGACCTACGGGTCCATAGCTAGTAGCTAGATGGCTTCTTCTCTCTCTTTGATCTTCAATACCATGTTCTCCTCGATGTTCTTGGAGTTCTATCCGATGTAATCTTCTTTTGCGGTGTGTTTGCTGGGATCCGATGAATTGTGGGTTTATGATCAGATTATTCATGAGAAATATTTGAGTCTTCTTTGAACTCTTTTATGTATGATTGTTATAGCTTTGTATTTCTCTCCGATCTATCCATTTGGTTTGGCCAACTAGATTGATTTATCTTGCAATGGGAGAGGTGCTTTGTGATGGGTTCAATCTTGCAGTGCTCAATCCCAGTGACAGAAAGGGACAACACGTATTTGTATTGTTGCGATTAAGGATAAAAAGATGGGGTTTAATCATATTGCTTGAGCTTACTTTGTCTACATCATGTCATCTTGCTTAAGGCGTTACTCTGTTTTATACTTAATACCCTAGATGCATGCTGGATAGCGGTCGATGGGTGGAGTAATCGTAGTAGATGTAGGCAGGAGTCGGTCGACTTGTCACGGATGTGATGCCTATATACATGATCATTGCCATGAATCCGTCACAACTATGCGCTTTTCTATCAATTGCCCAACAGTAATTTGTTTACCCACTGTATGTTCTGTGCTCGAGAGATAAGCCTCTAGTGAAAACTATGGCCCCCGGGTCTACCTTTATCATACATTAAAATCCAAACATACCTTGCTGCAATTTATTTACTTTTATTTTATTTTGAAATTTACTTTTTATATATCACTATCAGAATTAATCCTTGCAAATAACCTCTAAGGGGATTGACAACCCTCTTATTTGCGTTGGGTGCAAGTGTTTGCTTTTGTGTGTGTAGGTGCTGCTAACGAGGTTCTGTGTGGTTCTCCTACTGGATTGATAACCTTGGTTCTTAACTGAGGGAAATACTTATCTCTACTATACTGCATCATCCTCTCCTCTTCGGGGAAATACCAACGCAGTCTACAAGTAGCAGGCGTGTGCGCCTTTTGTTGGCAGAATCAAGCATGCCTTGGATTGAATCCTTCTGCTCTTTTTCTGCTAGCCAGGCGTCTTCCATGATGCAGTATCTTGATACTATGTCCGATAGCTCGGGGAACGTTCGAACACGTCTCCGCGCAAAGACATTGGAGATGCCCTCATCTTGACAATTATGGCGGAACGTGATAACCCACAAGTGTAGGGGATCAATTGTAGCTTTTTCGATAAATAAGAGTGTCAAACCCAACGAGGAGCTAAAGGTAGAATTTATATTCTCTTCAAGTTCTATCGACCACCGATACAACTCTACGCACACCTAATGTTTGCTCTACCTAGAACAAGTATGAAACTAGAAGTACTTTGTAGGTGTAATGCTAGAACTACTTTGCAAGAATAAAACTAGGAGTACTTTGCGAGATAATAAAAGTTAGTTGTTTAGTAGAAAGCTTTTTGTAGAATGATGAGAAAGATTGTCCATAGGCAATTGAATATAACATGATAGATACTTATCATATGCAATGAGGGAGAGGCATACGCTAACATACTTTCCGTACTTGGATCACATGCACTTATGATTGGAACTCTAGCAAGCATCCGCAACTACTAAAGATCATTAAGGTAAAACCCAACCATAGTATTAAGTAACAAGTCCCCTTTACTCCCATACGCAACAACCCCCTTACTCGGGTATAAGCTTATGTCACTCTCGCCACCCACTATAAGCGAATCATGAACGTATTACAAAACCCTACAGCGGTAATCCCACACGCTTGCGCGACACGGAGGGCACCATAGGATAGCACCATATTAACATACAACTCATATCAATCACACCATACCACAATTAACCCATAGGACAAAAGAAATCTACTCAAACATCATAGGATGGCCATACATCATTGGGTAATAATATATATCATGAAGCACCATGTTCAAGTAGAGATTACAGCAGGGAAAAGATGTGTTACACCACTGCATAGAGGGGGAGAAACTTGGTGATGACGGCAGCGAAGTTGTTGGTGTAGTTCGCCATCATGATGGTTCCCGCGGCGGTGTTTCGACGCCACCGGAGGAGAGGGGGAGAGGTCCCCCCTCCTTCTTCTTCTTCTTGCTTGGCCTTCCCCCTAGATGGGAGAAGGGTTCCCCCTCTGGTCCATGGCCGCCATGGCTCCCGGAGGGCAGGAGCCCTCCGAGATTGGATCTCTCTCTCTTTTTCTCTTCTATTTCGCGCTCCTGTTTTTTGGCCTTTCACCGTTTCTTATATTCCCGGAGATCCGTAACTCCGATTGGGCTGAAATTTTGAGGGGATTTTTATCCGGATATTAGCTTCCTTGTGGCATAAGGACACCCCCAACCGACCTTCTAGGTGGCCACAAGTGCAGGGGGCGCGCCCTAGGGTAGGGGGTGCGCCCAGTGAGCTTGTGGGGCCTGTGGGACACCCCTTACGCTGATTCTTTTTTCCCAAAATCACATATATTCCAAAATAAATGTCCGTAAAATTTAATCGCATTTGGACTTCGTTTGATATGGATTTTCTACGAAACAAAAAACATGCAAAAAACAGGAACTGGCACTGGGCACTGGATCAATATGTTAGTCCAAGAAAATCATATAAATTGTTGCCAAAAATATATGAAAGTTGTAGAATATTGGCATGAAACAATAAAAAACTATAGATACGACGGAGACGTATCAGAACGCTACAAGGGCCTCCGCGTCACAGCAATCTGGGATCCCATTTTTGACAAACAAGAATCTTATCCAGAATTCTCGGACTGTTTCTTGAGGTTTTTGCTTGACGTAAGCTAGATCCCAGACGTCGGTTGGTCCCGAACCATCAGGGCAATAGGCGACGTCGGGGGTGGGTGGGAGACCGAACCTAATTCCGGCTCGATCTGACATCGGACGCCCGAGGAAGTCTCCCCGAGAGTGGCTCAAGGGTGCTCTCGGGGTCAATTGTGTTGCGACGTGATCAAGGTCGTCCTACGAGCTCAGATCCGAGTTCCGGGTTTGATCCGATCGGTTGAGGCCATGGTTTCTTGAAGGACGAGGAGCCAGTTCCTCGGCTGCGGCCACTTTACAATCCTCGGCCGGGTCCGGGGATATACCAAAGGGTTTAATCATCGGATTGGATCCATCAGTTTTTAGATCCTGACGATGAACAGGCGCTTCAAAGTGCTCTGGTGCTTCAGTTGAACCAAAGTCTTGAGTCTCTGGCACATGCGATACGTCAGGACGAATCTGATCATCAGATGAGGCTTCCATCGAACCTTTGTGATCACACAACAGGACCTGTATGGGCCACCAATGTCGGTGCTAAAACCGACGGATATCAGGTAGGGGATCCCAAGCTAGTGATCTAAGCACGATGGTAACAGGGGAAAGTAGGGTCACAATTTTTTACCCAGGTTCGGGCCCTCTCGAGGAGGTAAAACCCTACGTCCTGCTGATGTCTACTACACAACTTATTCTTGTAGACTCGTGTTGGGCCTCCAAGCGCAGAGTTTTGTAGGACAGTAGCAATTTTCCCACAAGTGGATGACCTAAGGTTTATCAATCCGTGGGAGGCATAGGATGAAGATGGTCTCTCTCAAACAACCCTGCAATCAAATACAAGAAATCTCTTGTGTCCCCAACACACCCAATACAATGGTAAATTGTATAGGTGCACTAGTTCGGTGAAGAGATGGTGATACAAGTGTAGTATGGATAGTAGATATAGGTTTTTGTAATCTGAAAATAAAAAAATAGCAAGGTAGAAAGTAACCAAAGTGAGCACAAACGGTATTGCAATGCTTGAAAACAAGGCCTAGGGTTCATACTTTCACTAGTGCAATCTCTCAACAGTGCTAACATAATTGAGTCATATAACAATCCCTTAACGTGCGACAAAGAATCATTCCAAAGTTCTTATCTAGCGGAGAACATAAGATGAAATTGTTTGTAGGGTACGAAACCACCTCAAAGTTATCCTTTCCGATCAATCTATTGAGCTATTCCTATAAGTGTCACAAACAGCCCTAGAGTTCGTACTAAAATAACAACATATGATACACATCAACCAACTCTAATGTCACCTAGATACTCCAATGTCACCACAAGTATCCGTGAGTTGATTATATGATATGCATCAAACAACTTCAGATTCATAATATTCAATCCAACACAAAGAACTTCAAAGAGTGCCCCAAGATTTCTACCGGAGAAAGTAGGACGAAAACGTGCATCAACCCCTATGCATAGATTACCCCAATGTCACCTCGGGAATCCGCAAGTTGAGTGCCAAAACATACATCAAGTGAATCAATATAATACCCCATTGTCACCACGGGTATTCATATGCAAGACATACATCAAGTGTTCTCAAATCCATAAAAGTATTCAATCCGATAATAGTGAAACCTCAAAGGTAAAAAACTCAATTCATCACAACAAGATAGAGAGGGAGAAACACTATGTGATCCAACTATATTAACAAAGCTCGCGGTACATCAAGATCATGCCAAATCAAGAACACGAGAGAGAGATCAAACACATAGCTACTGGTACATACCCTCAGCCCCGAGGGTGAACTACTCCCTCCTCGTCTTGGAGACCGCCGGGATGATGAAGATGGCCACCGGTGATGATTCCCCCCTCCGGCAAGGTGCCGGAAAAGGGCTGTAGATGAGATCATGGAGGTACAGAGGCTTACGGCGGCGGTGTCAAAGTTCTAGGGTTATTTCTGGGGGTTTTGGTATTTATAAGAATTTTTGGCGTTGGAATCACGTGAAGAGGGGCCACAGGGGGCCCACGAGGCACCAGGGCGTGCCCCGGGGGGGGGCCCAGGTGGCTTGTGGGGCCTCTGTGAGTCTTCTGCTGCTTCCTCGAAGCTTCCTGGGTCTGTTTCATTCCAGAAAAAATCGTCAAAAAGTTTCGCTGCATTTGGACTTCATTTGATATGGATTTTCTGAAAAACCAAAAACAAGCAGAAAACAACAACTGGCACCGGGCACTAGGTCAATATGTTAGTCCATAAAAATCATATAAAAGTGCACCAAAATCATACAAAACTATAATAAACATGGCATGAATACTTCATAAATTATAGATACGTTGGAGACGTATCACCTGCTTTTGATATATTGATTGTGATGGGGTACAGAGTACAGTATGATCTACCTTGAGATCGTATGAAGGAGTTCTAAGCTCTAAACCTCTGAAAATCTTGTAATCGTGCCTCTACGGACTAAACCCCACTGCTTATATAGGCACAGGGGTATCTAGGGTTTACACATGGTCGGTTACAATCTAGGGATAAGCATACTGATCATTCAAATATGCCTTGAAGTGTAAGCCAAACCTTCAAAGAGCTTCATCTTGATTACGCCGAGGACCAGGGCCTGCATGGCCCATTCATCAGCCATTGGTGGATCCTCAGCCGGCCCATAAGTGGCGGGCCGACGTGGTAAGCACCCCCTAGTCCAGGACACCAACACTGGGTACCTGATGGGTCGAAGAACGGGAAAGAGATAAGAGACAACTACGATGCAAAAACGGGACAAGAGACAAGAGACGGGTGGGTCCATGGGACCCACGTGTCAGTGAGACACATGAAGCAAAAATGGGGCATAAATCAGCCACTGTCCCAAGCGGATTCGAACCCGCATCTTCGCGGTGAGTGAGCGAGGGGTGAGCCACCGGTATCAGGGACGAAGCTACATGGTAGGCATTGGGGTCATTGACCCCAACGAAATTAGGAAATCCTTCATTAATTTAGTACTAAACACTATCTATTTATTGAAGATGACCCCACTGACATCGGCATGACCCCAGCAAACATTTTTTCTAGCTTCGTCCTTGACCGGTATGTGTGTGTGTATGTGTTCGGTAGAGAGTGAACGCGTGGCCTTTTGTGCTTGACTTGGCTCCTCACCGTTGGGGCCTACACGTCAGTGAGCGAAGCGATGCCGCGTTATAAACTGGTATGCAAGATCTAATCGTGAGCGTCGGAGTTTGATCAAACAGTTGATATGCTCATGCGTTTTAAAAACAGGTCAAAACAGAGTAAGTGGTCGGCGACCAAAGGCACGGCGGAGGGTCACTGGAGTTTGATTCTGGCAAGCTTTCGTTGTGTGCGTGGGTGCGTTGTGACCAGTGCATGATTTCGCACTCCCGGGTGCCATCCACATGACCAAACGTTGGTGAAGACAACGCTGGCGATGAGGTGGAGCAGGGAGGCGCTCGGGTGTTCATGGTGCAGTGGTGTAGAGCATGGGAACGAATAAATAAACGATGCCAAACGACTCTACACGCTCGTGCGAGTGTGATGGTGCAAAGAGGAGGGACCAGAGGCCACCGAAGCATGGCCGGCGACATGGACCTGCAGAGGTGCACTACGAGAGCTCGACGAATCAGGAGATGCAGGGATGAATCGAGCACGTTAAGGGGTTGAGAAGAAGCACGAGGTTACCAAGAGCACGGCGGTGTGTTCCGCTGGTCGAAAGGTGAATGGAGACGGGAGAAATCGGTCGGAGTCGAGGTACGGCCGCAGGGGAAGAAGACGATGGGGGCGTTGGCGTCTTGGCATCCCATGGTGAAATAGGGGTCGTAGTCGACGTAGGCATCCACGTCAGCATTCTTGGACACAAAGACGACGACGGAAGACGGCTTGGGCTACGTGGGCACCATGGGCGTGCTCTGGAAGCTCTCGGGTTCTCCCTGGATCTCGATCTAGAGGAGCCATACGATTTTCGTGGAAGAGGGGGAAAGGAGAGGAGGTGAGGAATGGGGCAAAATGGACAAATCTGACCTAAAGACGTAACTATTTCACAAAGTGAACTTATTCCGGAAAAAATTCACCCACGTAACCCTTTTGTGTGGCGCCCGACAGCTAGGCGCCACACTACACTGTGTGGCGCCTTTGCCTCAGGCGCCACACTATACTGTGTGGCGCCTTTGTATTAGGCGCCACACTAGATTTCAGGCGCCACACAGCATAATGTCGGGCGCCACACAGTGTAGTGTGGCGCCTAAGGCAAAGGCGCCACAAAAAAAGGTTACGTGAGTGAAATTTTTTCGAAATAGGTTCATTTTGTGAAATATTTGTGTCTTTAGGTCAGATTTGTCCATTTTGCCGAGGAATGGGTGGCTGGCGACCGAGAGGGGAAGATAAGGGTGAGGGGGAGCCAGGCGAGCACGACGTGAGCTCTCGGGGGCACATGGCCACGCTGGAAAGGAAGAGGAAAAAGGAGCGAGTGGCTGGCACTGTGCCCATGCACTGACAGGTGGGGCCAAGTGTGCCACATGGGTTAAGCATTGACTGGGTATGCGTGTGTCTCGCTGAGAAAGGAAAATAGAGGGGTAGGTAGGTTGTTGCGCGGGTGGGCTGGTTTTTGGAAAAGGCCTTTTTGCCCTTTTTCTTATTTCCAAAAAAGAAGAGAGAAAGAGAAACATAGGGCAGTTTGGGGAAGTAGAAAAATGCGATGAAGGCATATTTTTAGAGGACAAAATAGGCTTTTAGAAAAGTCGTTTGTGGATTATTTGGAAACTTTAAATTCAAACAAGTTTGAACTAATTCCAAACTAATTGAATCTGGAAACCCATTCAAATGAAATCCAAATGGGATGTAATTTTAGGAGGTGATCCTACACAATAAATGTGATTTATGGGAAAATTTGGAGCATTTAATTTGAAACTAAAATTTGCACTTAAATTTAATAAAAGGGGTTTTGGAAGAAAGTTGAAAGTTGAGTTGGAGATTTGGAAAGTTGTGAATTGACTTGGTGAAAGGGGAATAGAATTCAAGTTGATGTGAAAAAGACAAATGGCAACATGAAAAATAAATAAATAACCAATTCACACAAACACCCATAACCTATATAAACATTATAAAGAGGTCCTTAAGGCTAGTTTTAGGTTTGGGCTGTTACACAAACCCCCTGAATACGAAACACTCCACCCCTTGGATTTGCGATATCCCCTCTGAATTTGCCATCCATAAGTCAGATAACCACCACCCCACTAATTTGCCATCCCAGATATGAAAATTAACATGGCAAAAATATCGCACACGTGGCAAAATCCACCCATCCCGGGCAAGTGTGAAAAACATCTAGCATAGGCAAAAATCACATTGAAAACTCGACAAAAATCACATTGAACTTCACCGTGAGTATCCATTGCCCCGCAGCCACGGCACAACCAAGATGCACCAATAAAATTTGGCAACTTCCGCCCCCAATCGACATGCGCCACCGTCCATCGGTTTTTCGGTCTCGTTTCACCACGTTGCCGCCGCACCCGGACCACACAATCGCAGCAGCACAAAAAATGCAACCGCGATCGCTCCACCCCCACCGCGGCACCACCGATTTGGACCACGACAAGCCCTAGAGGCCACTTCGCCACGATGACGCCGGCCAAAATAAAAACACATGCCCTCATTTTCGTAAACCCCCAGTTGCGGCGTCACCTTGCTGTGAAACCGATGAGAAATGACTGCTCGTTGTAGCACCCTGAGCAACCGCAAACTCCCACCCCCATCCCAAGCATCCCGAGCAATCATGAAACATTTTGACCGCGTACATCAAAGAATGGAGCAATGGCGCGGCCGAGAATGATGACTCTGACACCGGCAATCGACGACGCGCGAATCGCCGGCGAGATGGTGAACAGACGCACGAGATGCCAGAGCTGGCAGAGAGCGAGACGGGAAGATGCGAATGGGGCAAGTGGGCGAGGTGGCTGGCGAGGGGGGTTGGGGGTTAATGAGGCATGTTCATGCAGCTTCCACCACTAGCGAACAGTTGCAACCGCTGACGTGGCGACGCGCCCATGAGCCAAGATGCGTGAGCCTCATCCAACGGCCAATGGAGCGTTCACGCTGTTGGGTTTTGCCGCGCAAAAATTTAAGCCATAGGCACATGAGTGACTTGTTTTCATTATTTCTATGTTTTTATTTTTCTGAGGGTTACATCAAAAGCTATCCATGTGCACGTATATATACACGCAGAACAATCCTGGGACACTAGCCTACTCAAACGCCAACTCCAGTACGGGAACGACGACAACGGCTAAAGATTACTTCATAGCAGGTCGTTGTCTAAAGATTTTCTTTGCATTGGATCTACTTTCATCGACAAGGTTAGGCCGACTCCGGCATGGGAGCTGCGAGAGGGGCGCACTGACGATTCATTCTGACGGTGCCGGTGGTCGTTCGGTGGTCCAGAGACTTCGATGTAATTTTTATTATGTTTGGGATGCTTTGTATTTCCAGTGAACGTTTTTTTAGAATACGCACGAGTGTGCGTATCACATATTGATAGAAGAAATTTCCGGTGAACCTTCATAATGGATTGGTTGGACAAACAAAAACCTTTATAATGGATCTAGATCCTTTTCAAAAAAAATGGAAGTTACTACTAGTACATAACGGAGTAGCGCCTTGCCATTTTGACACAACACTACAGCTTGTTGGTCTACACGTCACCCGCCCCACCGTGTCGCATGGTTCTCCAATGCCGCCGTCAGGAAGCTTCCACTGCGTCGCTGGGTTCTCCATCACAGCCGTCGAGAACGACGACACTGGTAGTGGTACGTCCAGCCTTCGCCGACCATCTCGATTGCTCTGCTCCAAAGTTTGTTCCGCCCTCTGCTCTGACCCCTAGCTGCGTTTTCTAATGGCGATCACGCGCACGCGTGTGCAAGTGAGCAGGCTCTCATGAAGGCGGCTTTCAACGGACTCATCAATTAGGAGGAAGAACTCGTGGTTCTTCCCACAGATGATTCTGATCGCGAGCAAGATCGAGAACGCGAGCTTCAAATGGCCAAACCAGAGGAGCAAGAAGTCATGGTTCTTCCCATTGGTTGTTCTATCGGCTAGAAAGATGAAGAACGCGAGCTTCAAATGGAGGGGCCAGAGGAGGATCAAGAAGGCGTCGTTCATCCCATGGGTGATTCGGCCCGCCAAAAAGCTGAAGAACGCGAGCTTCAAATGGAGGAGCCAGAGGAGCAAGTCGTGGTTCTTCCCATTGGTGATTCTAACTATGTCCCTCCAAAAAAAATCCTTCGGGGATTTGCCCTGGGCTGGGGGGGGGGGCACAACCCCATCAGCTATACATATAGCTACGCCTCTGCCATCTTAGTACATTGTATGGCATATTACTGTACACATTCAAGATGGGCCCCAAACCCCTCTCTGTACAATGTATGTCATATTACTCTACACATTCAAGATGGTTTGGATTTTATTAATTTTATTATTTGTTATTACTAATAGATGAAGCGATTTATCTAACTGGTCTTCTCACTGCGACTGCCATTACAAGCCTTCTGGTTTTCACATTTTGGGCGGCAAACAAGCGATATGCTTTCACCTTCTGGCCACCCTTCCTCTTTTGCAGCTTCACGGTTGTGTTAGTTTACATCGCCTGCGAGGTAAAAATAACATCCCCACCCATTTTGTGTTACAAATTTGATATGTCCATTTTAATTCTAACTATGAAGATCACTTGGTAGCAGTGGAGGAGCTAGACAGAAACCACTGGGGGAAAACACAAAAGATGAAAAGATGGGGGGGGGGGGGGCAAAGGCTAATTTCCCCCCAATTTAAGCCCTTCAAAAACAATCTTCAGGGATCTCTCCAAAGCTGGGGGGGCACTGCCCCCAGCCCACCACATAGCTACGTCGTTGCTTGGTAGATTGGGACAACTAGCAACACCTTATTCTCTTGCATTTCCACCGTCGTATTGTGCGCCTTTGTGGTGGTTGACACGAAGAAGATGGTGAAGAAGTATAGACGCGACGAGTATGTGTGTGATGCGATACCAATGTATATGGACACGGTAAATGTGATCGGTATCTTGGTGAAGTTTTTCTACAAGCGGGTGATACTTAACTCGACTGTGGAGAACTACGTTGTGGATTTACCGACATCCAACTTATCTTTACCACTATACAGTCTATACGGTAGTGGTACGTCTAGCCTTCGTCGACCATCTCGATTGCTCTGCTCCCAAATTCTCCCCCGCCCTCTGCTCTCGCCCCTGGTTGTGTTTTCTGATGGCGACCGCGCGCGCGCATGTGCAGGTGAGCAGGCTCTCATGAAGGCGACTTTCGACGGACTCATGAATCAGGAGGAAGAGCTGGTGCTTCTTGCAACGGGTGATTCTGATCACGAGCAAGATCGAGAACGCGAGCTTCAAATGGCCAAACCAATGGAGGATGAATTCGATATACAAGAAATAACCACTACAAAAATTACGGTGGTGTCGAGGACTCGCGGGTGCAATGGGCATTTGTGCGGAAAATCTACGTGATCATCTCAATTCAGTTTACCCTGGGCTTGGGGGGGGGGGGGGGGGGCACGGCCCCCTCAGCTTATAGCTATGCCCCTGCATCTCAGTACATTGTATGTCATATTACTTTACACATTCAAGATGGGCTCCAAAACCCTCTCCGTACATTGTATGTCATATTACACTACACATTCAAGATGGTTAGGATTTTATTAACTTTATTATTTGTTATTGTTACTAGATGAAGCGATTTACCTATTTGCTCTTGTCATTGCGAGTGCCATTACAAGCCTTTTGGTTTTCACATTTTGGGCGGCAAACAAGTGATGTGCTTTCACCGTCTGGCCACCCTTCCTCTTTTACAGCTGCACAGTCGTGATAGTTTACATCGTCTGTGAGGTAAAAATAACATCCCCGCCTGTTTTGTGTTTCAAATTTGATATATCCATTTTAATTCTAGCTATGAAGATCACTTGGTAGATTGGGACAATTGGCAACACCTTATTCTCTTGCATCTCCACCGTCGTACTGTGCGCCTTTGTGGTGGATGACACGAAGAAGATGGTGAAGAAGTATAAACACGATGAGTATGTGTGTGCTGCGATACCAATGTACATGGACACGGTAAACGTGATCCATGTCTTGGTGAAGTTTTTCTACAAGTGGGTGATACTTGACTCAGGCCGTGGAGAACTACGTCGTGGATCTACTGACATTCAACTTATCTTTACCACTATATGGTATGTACGGTAGTTACTTGAAAATCATCATAATTCTTGTTAGGATATTAGGCCATTCCATGTATATAGTGGTTAATATAATTTCTCATACATTGAACAACCAACCACTGCTTGGTCTGTCCCAAAAAAATTAATTACATATTCTTGTTTGGGTACAAACAATTAATATAGTTTTTCATAAATTAGGCAACCTCTATGCTCAAATAATGGCTCTGCACCCGTGGACAGGGAACGCCAGCCCTGACCAGCACCTAATTTTGTACTAAACTAGCGTCAATTAATTTGGATCGGAGGGAGTACTAGATGCTCTTATCGGATAAGGTTATTTTCAAGTGAAGTTTCCGACAAATATTATTGTTCCACCTCTGGTTGCCCTGCACGCCCGTGCTCCGTGCGATCCAGGCAGTTGAGCTGCTGCAGAGATAATGCAACGTGTGTTAGGTATGGTTCAAACTGAAAGCACGAAGGATCAATCACTAGCACACTTGATGTATACAATGGCTGGATGAAACTGTAGGTTGGAGATGTGCTCTGCTCCGCCTTTAATTTTTAGTTGTCGACAGTGCTTGGGTTACAAAGCATGGTCTGAAAAACCTGCATACATTAACTTCGTTCTACAGGCTACAGGTAGAGAATGAGCTGAGTATTTCGAGCGGCTGTTAATTTGCGGATGTTAGACATGTGAGAAATAGAATGATTTTTTTGTAAACAGAGGGAGAAATAGAATGATTCAGCGTGTCATATGCTTGGCTAAGCTCAACTCAGTTACAGACATATCATTCAAGTCAGAAAAAGAACATTAATGTTAGCAGCCTCCGACTGGTCTACCTCCAAATCAACATGGATAAAGTAGCCCAATAAGAAATTCGAGTTCTAGGTCATCACTCCAATCTGAAAATGTGAATTATGGTAGCGAAAAAAGTGATATGGGGACACAAAGTGAACACTGTGAGCTGGATGTCGGCTATGATTTCCTGGGTGATATATGTGCCTCACGGTATGGTTGCTCAAGAGACAAACGACTCAGCAGCAAAATTTGGATCAGTAGAGGAAGAACGGAACTATCTTCTGTATAAGAACACAACACGAGACATTTTCAAAAAGGAAACAACATGATATTTTTCTTTAAAAGAAAAGAGTTACACGACAACTGAAATCTGAATAATATCCAACAATGATTATACTGACAATCCTATTCCCATCCTAAGATCCATGTTCCAAGTAAAATGACAGGAAGCATCTAGAGCTAATTGATAGATACCTCCGCCGTCTTGCATGTCATGCTTGATGGCCCAGACATTACACAGGCTTATTATCTGTACAAGTCATTGGCCCTCAGATCATTCTCTCTTCGTGTGCATGTTTCTTGCACTTACTTTGTGCTATGTTCATTACAAGAGGTCATATAGCGCACATACATGATTTGATCAATAGGAATCTAGGTTTAGCAAGGTTTCTGAAGAGCACTACAAGTTTAAGCAAGTGTGTTTAAGTCAAGTTGTTTTTCAGTTCTGGCATATCACTCTCAGAGATAAGGGTCTTTAAAAAAAACTCTAAAGAAATACGACATGTTTGCATGGTGGGTGTGTTTTGTGGATGTGGCTGCTAATCCTTGTGATTGGCATTGTAATGGCCGACAGGCTTGTATCCGGCTTCTTTGCCTCTTCTTCTATCAATATATGACACGCATGCTTGTGCGTATTCTAGAAAAAAAAATTGTAGACAAATATATCAATATACATAAAATCAAATCAGTATCATTAGATTTATCATGAAATGAATTTTCATATTTTATTTATTTAGTACCGTGGATGTCGGTATTTTTGGCTCTGAACTTGGTCAAAGTTAAAAAAAATTGACTTTTCAAAACACTAATACACCTTATATTTTGACACTGAGGAAGCATTTGGTTTGGCGACTGGGAGAGAGGATCGAGTGAGCTTTCTTTCTATTTATAATGCGGTGTTTTGGTGGGCCTTCTGCGGTGTGATTCGGTGTTATCTGCTAATCAACTCATATTTATGTGTGAAAATTTTCTGCTTCGGTGGCTGCATGCACTATATTGGTGCTACACTATCACATGTTGACACTTCTTTTTATAGGTGGTGAGAGGGTGCGCGAGATTGATGCCGATTGATTTGAAAAATCGTTTAGCCGGTCAAAATCGTGAACCAAATTCAAAATTAAATACGTCAATCGAACGGGAGAACTTCAAAATTAAGGAGCATAGTGGATTAAAAGAATTTAATAAAAGAACTCCTTGAGAAATTATTGCCAGGTTGAAATCGGGTGTTCAATTTTAAATTGAAGACATCAATGGATTGTGAGACCTTTAAAATTAGAGAGCATAGTGATCCGCGTGCCCTGGACCTGCGTGCCCTAAATCCTCTCTTGTATTCCCGTCTAGCTACCACGTTTGCTCCATGAGTCGTGCCTGAGATATGTGGGAGCCATGGATGCTGTGGTGGAGGCAAGGCAACCCGTGTCCAGTACGTCGGCCATGCATGCATTCCAACGAGAAAAGTACAAGAAGGCGACAAGCTTCTTGGTCCGTTCCGTTGCGTCGCTGTCTGGGTAGGCACGTACTACATCTACACCGGCCCGTTCTCGACGTTATGGCGCGCTATCACTCTGTTTTTGCAGGTACGTGCACGGGGTCGACGCAGCCGCACCGATCGGCAGCCACGTGCCCGCCGAAGCTCTGCGTGCGTAGTTGTGCACTGCCCGTCTGCTCTGCTCCCACACGGGCTGATAGTGAGACCGGGAATATTTGCGCTGCATGCATTTGAACGTGCAGTGTGTTGTCGCCTTCGCGAATTCGCTCGCACGCCAACGGCCCTTGACACCGACAGCTTATCCGTTTGTCTCTCTTCGATCGTTGCTGCCAAACATGGGCATATACTCCAACGCAGCACCAGCCAGTAGTATCTCAGTTGGCGAGGACCATGCCTGCGTGCGTTTGTGCATGCACCCGTGACATGCATGGTTAAACCACAGTGAACAAACTAGGCACTGGTCATATACTCATATCTCTGTGCAACTTTGCGTGCACTTTTCCAAGATGATGATGTGCACACGCATTTGCAACAGGACAAGTGTGTGGCAACTTCGTGCTAATTTGGCCTCGTATGCGTTGGGGATGGATCCTAGATACGGATTGTTTGTTATCTTTGGAGGGCAATGTGGACAAGTGCTTTCAAATAAATCCTCAATGCAATGATACGCACCCTGCGTATTCGCGAAAAATAAAGTGCTTTCAACTGCATAGATCCAGATGTTGGACATTGTTCGTGCATCGTCGTCTTACACTTATCTACTTTAAATTTTTGGGTGATTTCTTTTTTAGATCACCAGGGATCATCGTCCCCGATTTCATTTCAATTAAGAAGCACAACCATGTCGATGCAAGCCATGTTAATGTAAATTAAAAGACAATGCAGCTAGTACTCCCAGTTCCACAAACCCCTACACAAAGAAAATGAAGAAACCACAAGAAAATTATAATACATGAGTCGGTGGATCTGTGCTGTTCAAAGCACTTCTCCACCTTAGCCCACAATTGTTGGACTAGTATGCACTCAAAAAACAAATGAAAAACTGCTTCTATTTCTTTGCAATGCTCACATTCCATGGGTTTGAGCATCCCTCTCTTCCTCTGATTGTCCCTGCTCATTATCTTGTTATGGGATAACAACCTCAGGAAAAACTGCACTCTAGGAGTAATTTTTAAAGACACATAGCAGAGAGGAAAATAGGGTTGACACCTCTGAAATTAACTAGAACATACAAAGATATGGATGTGCATATACACTTAGATTCATATTGTTAACTTAAAGCATACTCTTCTACCAGAACAATAGATTGAACTATGGCCTCTAATCCAAACCACTGCATAAGCTCAGCATTAAAGGTCCTCCTAAAGGTGCACTTGATCTGCCTACCATCCCAAACATCAACTACTACTTTACCTTGCTCATTAACTAAAGAAATATAGATCCCAAAACCGAGTTGCAAGGGGTGAATTACCAAACCAAATATCCTCCCCGAATCTTACATGTTTTCCATTACCAACTTTCCACTTACATCCTAGTTTAACAGCCCTAGAGGCCCACATGACCCCTTCCAAGATTGAGAAGGCTAGGCATCATGACAACAAAACATATTAGGACTCCTAGTATTACATTTATCCTCAATGACCTTTTTCCATAAACAACCCTCAGCCTTATTTAATTGTTTAATCCAGAACCTAATAAACACACATTCAAGTCTGGAACTCCAACACCTCCAAACTCTTTTTTCATACACAATGATAGCCAGTTATCTAGATGGATTTTTATCCCCACCAGGGTCATTCCATAAGCAGATAGCCTTTATGCGAAAAAGGCAACTATCCATTTGATTAGTAATTAGATTCAAAGCCCACTTAGAGAATTTTAAAACGAAGAGCATGTAAATTTGTATACTAGCAAGGTAGGATCTAATCAATATTGGCTTGGCTTTATAAGAAAGAAGATTGGCTCTCCAACCTGTAATACTAGCCATTATCTAACAAAGGTTGCAGATCCTCCCTTCTCAGCTTCTCAATGTGAAGTGGATGACCAAGGTACTTAATAGGTAAGCTTACTCCAACACATTGGAAAATCTCTAAGAAGGGTGCAACCTCGATATCACTCATATTTATATGAACTAAAGAACTTTTATTGTAGTTAATCCTCATTCTTGAGATATTCTCAAACAAACATATAATTCATTTAAAGTCTGTAGCCACCTGCTTGCTCTCTTGTAAGAGTGGTTGGATAACCCCCAAGTATAAGGCTGAAGTAGCCTAGCAATAAGTATTTCCCTCGATTAGAGAACCAAGTGTTGGAAATATGCCCTAGAGGGAATTAATAAAGTGTTTATTATCATATTTCTCCGTTCATGATAATGGTTTATTATTCATGCTAGAATTGTATTGACCGGAAACTTAATACATGTGTGGATAATAGACAAATACTGAGTCCCTAGTAAGCCTCTACTTGACTAGCTCGTTGATCAAAAGATGGTCAAGATTTCCTGACCATGGACATGAGTTGTCATTTGATAACGGGATCACATTATTAGGAGAATGATGTGATGGACTTGACCCAACCGTTAGCATAGCAAATGATCGTTCAGTTTATTGCTATTGCTTTCACTATGTCAAATACACGTTCCTCTGACCATGAGATCATGCAACTCCCGGATACCGTAGGAATACTTTGGGTGTATCAAACGTCACAACGTAACTGGGTGATTATAAAGGTGCACTACAGGTATCTCCGAAAGTGTTTGTTGAGTTGGCATGGATCGAGATTGGGATTTGTCACTCCGACTATCGGAGAGGTATCTCTGGGCCCTCTCGGTAATACAGCATCACAGAAGCCTTGCAAGCACCGTGACTAAAGAGTTAGTTGCAAGATGATGTATTACGGAACGAGTAAAGAGACTTGCCGGTAACGAGATTGAACTAGGTATTGGATACCGACGATCGAATCTCGGGCAAGTAACATACCACCGGACAAAGGGAACAACGTATGTTGACATATGAGGTTCTCCGATAAAGATCTTTGTGGAATGTGTAGGAACCAATATGAGCATCCAGGTCCCGCTGTTGGTTATTGACCGGAGAGTTGTCTCGGTCATGTCTACATCATTCCCGAACCCGTAGGGTCCGCACACTTAAGGTTCGATGACGATATAGTATTATATGAGTTATGTGATTGGTGACCGAATGTTGTTCGGAGTCCCGGATGAGATCACGGACATGACGAGGAGTCTCGGAATGTCCGAGAGGTAAAGATTCATATATTGGAAGGCTATATTCGGACGTCGGAAAGGTTCCGAGTGATTCGGGTATTTTTCGGAGTACCGGGGAGTTACGGGAATTCACCGGGAGAAGTAATGGGCCTTATTGGGCCATACGGGAAAAGGAGAGGCAGGCCACGTGAGGAGGCGCGCGCCCCCCCTTGCCCAAACCGAATTGGACTAGGGGAGGGGGCGCAGCCCCCTCTTTCCTTTCCCTCTCCCTTCCCCCTTTCCTACTCCGTATGGGAGGTGGAATCCTACTAGGACTAAGGAGTCCTAGTAGGACTCCCCACTCTTGGCGCAGCCCCTAGGGCCAGCCTCCTCCCCTCTCCCTCCTTTATATACGGAGGAGGGGCACCCCTTGGAGACATACAATTGTCCCATAGCCGTGTGCGGTGCCCCGATCCCCGTTTTCCACCTCGGTCATATTTTCGGAGAGCTTAGGCGAAGCCCTGCCGGAATCACTTCACCGTCACCGTCGCCACGCCGTCGTGCTGACGGAACTCATCTACTACCTCGACGTCTTGCTGGATCAAGAAGGCGAGGAACGTCACCGAGCTGCACGTGTGTAGAACTCGGAGGTGCCGTACGTTCGGTACTCGATCGGTGGAGCTCGAAGGATTGTTCGACTACATCAACCGCGTTGTGAGACGCTTCCGCTAACGGTCTACGAGGGTACGTAGACACACTCTCCCCTCTCGTAGCGATGCATCTCCATGGATAGATCTTGCGTGAGCGTAGGAATTTTTTTGAAATTCATGCTCCGTTCCCCAACACCAAGGTTTATAGAACCCGACGGAGTTCTTCCAACAAACAAAGTCACTGGTACCTGCACAACAAACACAAAACAAGCTTGTCCCCAACACGGCAAGAGGTTTATCAATCCCCTTATATTGCTAGTTACAAGATTAAACTGCAACTGATAAAGATAGTAGGTAGCAAGTAAAAGCAAAAGCAACAGGGTTGCAAAGAAGGTGTTTGTCTTCGGTAAAGGGGAATAAACCCAGGGGGCATAGGTTCACTAGTGGCATATCTCTTAAGTAGGCAAGTGGTGTGATGAACAAATTACAGTTGGGCAGCGATTAAATTGCAGTATTTATATTTAGGACTATGATCTCATTCATGGTATAATCTCATATAGGCATTACGTCCGTGATATGTAGACCGTAATCCAACTGCATCTACAACTAATACTCCACTCTAAGACAGCTATCCAACATGCATCTCACAGAATTAAGTTTACAAAAAGTAGAGCATTGCAATAAACATGATGGCATAATGTAGACAGTACAACATCAAGCAATATGATGAGAAACCGTCATTTTATTCTTAGAGGCAACAATACAATATGTGCCTTGTCTCTTTCTGCCACTGGGATATAGATCACCGCAAGATTAGAACCCACTACAATGCACAACTCACTGTGAAGAAATACCCATCAAACTTGGACAAAGTAGACAAATAGATCGGAGAGCATACATAGCTATTTAATTATACAACAAATAAACCTCAAAAGATTCAATTGAATTCAATGAACAAGTTGATCAAAAAGTGACAATTCATCATATCCCAACAAACACACCACTGATTACATTGAATTGATCTCGATAATGTGAGTCAGCTCACGGGAACTTGAAGATCAGAGAGAGAGAGAGAGAGAGAAAGAGAGAGAGCCATCTAACTACTGATATGGAACCTAAGGTCCTAAGGGAACTACTCACACATGGTCATGGAGGCAACAAGGTTGATAAAGAAGCCTCCCGTGGTGGATTCCCCCTCCGGTAGAGTACCAGAACAGGCCTGCAGATTGGATCTCCTCGAAACAGGAACTTGCGGCGGCGGGAAAAAATTGGATAAAATTGGTACTGAGGGTTTCGGGATTTATGGGATTTATAGGCGGTGGAATGGATGTACGGCGGTGCTCGTGAGGCCCACATGGCCATGGGGCGCGCCCCAGGGCCTGGGCGTGTGGAGGCCCTGTGGGTCCCCTCGCTTCCCTCCGATGCTTTCTGGAACCTTCGTTGCCGAAAAAAATCGTATTAAATTCTTAGTTTTTTTACCTCGGTAGATACCGATTTTCTGAAAATCAAAAACATGAAGAAAACAACAAGTGGGACTATGCACCGAATTAATAGGTTAGCCCAGAAAAATAATATAAAATGTTATAAAAAGAATTCAAAAGTGGTAATATAATAGCTTGAAACAATGATACATGAGCACGCAAATAAAAAATCATTGCCTTTCGAGAATAAAGATGCTAAAGGAAGTGATGTGATGACCAAGCTCCCCACAATTATAGAGTGAACCTTTTTTTGAACTGCAATATAGCAGTGAACCTCAGCATATTCAGTTGGAGCACCAGATGTAACTACAACTTTTCTGTTCTTCCTCTGAACATTCTTGCTTTGTTGTTTAATATTCCAGTTATTTGAAGCATCATTATATATTCCCAGTTTTCTAGGTAAGAACATCTTGTTATTAGCTACATTCAGTTTCATCATAGTTGTGCGACCACAAAATAAGGTTGTGTTATTATCATTAACATGTGATTCAGAATATCGCGCTCACTTTGAGTGATAGAATTGCCAAATTACATGATAACCTATAAGTTCCCCCTATTATTTGTAGAGATAAGGAAAAAGGTCCACAGAACATATTTTTGTGGGGCCAAAATAAGCAGATCGTTTAATTGTTTTTTCCAATGCATACCATATTTAGAGACAAAAAAGATCTACAACACAGGCTATTCAAACTGGAGTTCGAACTCATGTGCACCCGGATGAACTGTGAAATCAAGAAATAGTAAAAACTAATAAAAATATATGATCTTCTTTTTGCAACAAACATGTTCATGTGCTCAATATGTGCATTTTTTTTGAAGAAATAACATTTGTGGTGCTCTACACAAAAGAAAAGAAAAAATATCGGTGTTCTATAAATCTTTGACATTTTTGGTGCCCTAGAAAACAAAATCAGTGTTTAAAAAGATTCAAAAAAAAGTTTGTATAGCAACGACTTTTTTAGAGCACCAAAAAGTGCACTTACTTACAAAAATTTGCACACGGTTCAAACACGCGAACATGTTTGTTGCTAAAAAGGAAGATTTGTTTCATTTATTTTATATTTTCCTTTCTAATTTTTGTTCTTCTAGGGTCATATGAGCCCGGGAGCCAAAACATCCTCCCCACTACTTATTTTGATGAAATCAAGCTCTAAAAGGTAGACCTAGGCATACCTCGAGCGGAAATAGTACTAATTTAGCGTATTAAATTTCAAATAAATTATTGCTTATTGTGTGTGTTGCTCCCTAGCTCACCAAGGATCACACTGAAGTCATTGTTATTCTATTTTGGGTTGTTGGATGAAGATCTGACGGTCTAGATTAGAAGTGGCTGATGCAAATGTTTTTTAGGTACCTCACAAATAGAGGCTCCCCTAGAAAGATGAAGAGCGCGAGCTTCAAATGAAGGGGCCAGAGGAGGAAAAAGGTGTGGTTCTTCCCACGGGTGATTCTGATCGCGAGCAAGATAGAGAACGCGATCTTCAAATGGCAAAACCAGAGGAGCAAGAAGGCGTCGTTAATCCCATGGGTGATTCTGTCCGCCAGAAAGATGAAGAACGTGAGCTTCAAATGGACAAAGCAGAGGAGCACGAAGTTGTGGTTCCTCCCATTGGTGATTTTGATGTGAGCAAGATCAAGCACACGAGGTCCAAATTGATGAACCAGAGGAGGAAGAAGGCGTGGTTGAGCTTCCCTTGCCTAGCTCTGTTCGCCGGCAAGATCAAGCACGCGAGGTTAAAATGAAGGAATAAGGAGAAATGCAAGAAATAACCACTAAAAAAATATGGTGGTGTTGAAGGACTTGCGGGTGCAGTGGGCATTCATGCGGAAAATCTACGTCATCATCTCAATTTAGTTTATGTTCATCATTGCAGCCGCCTTGATCGTCAACAGGTTCACCGTGCCCTTCTTGAAGCCCTGCTATATTCGTGGACGTCGTTGCTGGGCCACGTGGATATTGTGGAGCTCATCCTATCCCCGTGGCTGGTATCGTTCACCCTGCGCAAATATAGGCATAAACGACTTGTGAATGTGGCCATTTTGGCTGCTTTTACCATCTGCAACATGGGCAGCAACGTCGCGAAGGCCGGGATTTTTTCAGGTGACAATTACTCTTCCTGCCATCTCAGCAGTGGCGGAGCTTGACTAGGATGTCAGGGGTGGCAAAATGCAAAGTATAGATGTTTGGGGGGGCTAATGAGGAGATTTTTTTCTAACTATGTCCCTCCAAAAAAAAACTTCCGGGATTTTCCCTGGGCTGGGGGGGGGGCACGGCCCCCTCAGCTATACACATAGCTAGGCCCCTACATCTCAGTACATTGTATGTCATACTACTTTACACATTGAAGATGGGATCCAAAACCCTCTCTCTACATTGTATGTCATATTACTCTACATATTCAAGATGGTTAGGATTTTATTAACTTGATTATTTGTTATTGCTAATAGATGAAGCGATTTATCTATCTTCTCATCTCAGTGCGACTGCCATTACAAGCCTTCTAATTTTCACATTTTGGGCGGCAAATAAGCGATATGGTTTCATCTTCTGTCCCCCCCCACCCTTCCTCATTCGTAGCTGCACGGTCGTGATAGTTTACATCGCCTGCGAGGTAAAAATAACACCCCCCCGTTTCAAATTTAATATATCCATTTTAATTCTAATTATGAAGATCACTTGGTAGATTGGGACAATTGGCAACACCTTATTCTCTTGCATCTCCGCCGTCGTATTGTGCGCCTTTGTGGTGGATGACACGAAGAAGATGGTGAAGAAGTATAGACGCGACAAGTATGTGTGTGCTGGGATACCAATGTACATGGGCATGGTAAACATGACCGGAGTCTTGGTGAAGTTTTTTGTACAAGCGGGTGATACTGGACTCGACTATGGAGAACTATGTCGTGGATCTACCGACATTCAACTTATCTTTACCACTCTACGGTCTATATGGTAGTTACTTGAAAATCATCATAATTCTTGTTTGGATATTAGGCCATTCAATGTATATAGTAGTTAATATAATTTCTCATACATTGAATAACCAACCACTGCTTGGTCTGTCCCAAAAAAATTAATTACATATTCTTGCTTGGATACAGATAATTAATATAGTTTTTCTTACATTAGGCAACCTCTATGCTCAAATCATGGCTCTGCATCCGTGGACAGGGAACACCAGCCCTACATGGCTGGCGATGACTAGATTGGTTAGATTTTACTAGTAGATGCTCTTATCAGATAAGGTTATTTTGAAGTGATGTTTGTGACAAATATCATTGTTCCACCTCTGGTTGCCCTGCACAGCCATGCTCCATGCGATCCAGGCGGTTGAGCTGCTGGAGAGATAATGCAACATGTGTTAGGCATAGTTGAAACTGAAAGCACCAAGGATCAATCACTAATACACTTGATGTATACAATGGCTGGATGAAACTGCAGGTTGGAGATGTGCTCTGCTCCGCCTTTAATTTTTAGTTGTCGACTTGTTGAAAGTTCTTGGGTTATAAAGCATGGTCTGAAAAACCTGCATACATGAACTTCCTGCAATAGCCTACAGGTAGAGAATGAGCTGAGGGTTTCGAGCAGATGTTACTTTGCGGGTGTTAGAAATGTGAGAAATAGAATGATTCAGCGAGTAATATGCTCAGCTGAGCTAAACTCAATTATAGACATATAATTCAAGTCAGAAAAAAGAAGAGTAATTGATTGACTAGGATATAGAGACAATGTTGGCAGCCTCCGACTGGTCTACATCCAAATCAACATGGATAAAGTAGCCCAATTAGATATTCGAGTTCTAGTTCATCACTCCAATCTGAAAACATGAATTATGGTAGCGAAAAAAGTGATACGGGGACGCAAAGTGAACATTGTGAGCTGGATGTCGGCTATGATTGCCTGGGTGATATATGTGCCTCATGGTATGGCTGCTCAAGAGACAAACGACTCAGCAACAAAATTTGGATCAATGGAGGAAGAATGGAACTTTCTTCAGTATAAGAACACAACACGAGACACTTTCAAAAGAGAAACAATATGATATTTTTTTAAAGAAAGAGTTACACGATGACTAAAATCTGAATAATACCCAACAATGATTATACTGACAATCCTCTTCCCATCCTAAGATCCATGTTCCAAGTAAAAATGATATGAAGTATCTAGAGCTAATTGATAGATACCTTCGCCATCTTGCGGGTCATGCTTGATGGCCTAGACAGTAGACTGGCTTATTATCTGTACAAGTCATTAGCCCTCAGATCATTCTCTCTTTGTGTGTGTGTGTGTGTGTGTGTGTGTGTGTGTGTGTGTGTGTGTGTGTTTCTTGCACTTACTTTGTGATATGTTCATTACAAGAGGTCATATAGTGCACATACATAATTTGATCAGTAGGAATCTGGGTTTAACAAGGTTTCTGAAAAGCACTACAGGTTTAAGCAAGTGTGTTTAAGTCGAGTTGTTTTTTCAGTTTTGGCATATCATTCTCAGAGATAAGGGTCTTTCGATAATCTTAGAGATAAGGGCCTTTCAATAAACTCCCCGATAGATTACCACCACCACCCTACTTTCAGTGTCCATTTCCTCCTTTAGGCCATCACCATATTCACCATTCTCATGTTGTTGCTCCTCGGTATTGTCTTTCAGTCCTCCTTCTTTAACAGATCCAGCAACAAAACGAGATCTGAAACAGTTATACCCCAGTGCTAAACATTCTTTATGTAGGTATCTTAGTAGGGTCCCTACACTTCACCATGACCCTAACCACTTCATCGAAACCCTTGAACATCCCTTGCCAATACACCCCATGTAACATACCACAAACAGACACAATCTAGTCCAGTGTATCCCATTCACACCATCTTGTTTTCAACCCTTTTATCTGGATCCAAGTATCTTTCAAGTTATCAAAAGGCTCTGGATCATCTTCCCAGGTCTCCACATTCACCACTACCCCTTTTCTCTTCAGACCAAAACAAGGATATCCTTCCACTTGCACAACATTAATGTGTGGAGGGAACTTAACCAAATATGATCAATAATTAAGCTGCCTTATTCCCCATGGCCAGTTCGTCTTATATATATTATGGAAATCTCCTTAGCTAGCTCCACCTTAGTAGCCTCACCATCCTCTACATAAACTACTCCCCAATTCTTGGTGAACAACACATGCATCACATCAGTTTCACTAATCTCTACATGGTAAAAGCCCAACCCTATTGTTGTGCTTCCAATATACTTGGCCATATGACGAGGCTTCTTCCTAACAGGAAGGCCTCACCAAATGAGCAAAGATTTGGCAAATAAAACACACTTGCCACCTAGGTCAGCCTGCCTTGTGATGACCAAGCTCCCTGTAGGGTAACGCAGCAGAAAACAAAAAAATTCTGACCTACGCACCAACCCAGGACCACTATGAAGACTGCATACAAGGTTTTGATCTGATCGTTACCGACTCGTAGCGCAGCGGAAGTAGAGTCGATGTAGATCGTTGGTGCAGATCCCCGCAGCTAGGATTTATAACCTCCCAACCGCGAGGATGTACTCCCTCGACTGCCCCTCGGACAGCCCTCCGGGAGGCGGTCGGACAGTCCCTCGGACGGTGTCACGGACAGCCCTTCGGGAGGACCCTCAAAACTCGGACGGTCACTCGGACAGCCCTTCGGGAGGCACTCTCGAACAGCCCCTCGGGCAAAAAGATCGAACCTACGACCTCTCTACGGGGTTGCACACATACGGTGTCATCTATCCGGCAGGGCTTCGCCATCCAGAACTAGTTCCCACCGGAACCCAGACTGCCTTTCGGCTCTACGAAACTCTTTTCGTGGGAGGGAGAGAAGAAGCCAGATCATTGCATGGCATTGTGTGAGAGAGTTGGAGTGAGTGTGGAGAGCCCCTCTCCACCTCTATTTATAGGGAAAAGCAAGGGGTAGGGTGGCTCACAAAAACCCAAAATGCCCATGTAAAATGAATCACATAAAGGGCATAATAGGGAGGGAAGTGGAGCTCCACCCTTGTGGCCGGCCACCCCATTGTGGGGCCCCCAAAGGGGTTTCCTTAGCCCCCAAGTCCTTCTAGAAGCCTTTTGGGAAAAGCCCTAAAAGGTGGCTTTCCATAAAGTAGCCCAAAAAGCACTTTCACTATTCACGGAAACATTTTTCCGCGACCGTTAAATCCGAAAATATTTCTGTGGGTCTTAGAACAATTTCAGTACCCACTAAAATGATTTTGGACGCATTCCGAAACAATTCCGGATTAGTGATTTTCATCTGCGAAAAGCAAACAAAACGGTTCCGGCAGCTCCGGAACATTTCCGCGTTTTTTCTCCAAAAAATCCCAGAAGTTCCTAGAACAATTCTGGCACCCTCCAAGAATTTCCAGGCGTGTGCCGAAACCAATTTGACTTAATGGTATACCCTGAAACAACTTTTTAGTTTTACCGAAACTATTCCGGTGTTCTCTCTCCGGAACTTTTCCGTTGTCTCCGAAACTTTTCCGGTGACTTTCTCTCAGACTCCCTGTCTAGTATTCAGCAGATAGATGACCCTTAAGTGTGTGACCCTATAGGTTTGGTGAAGTATAGACATGACCGGAACTCTTTCCGATCAATGATCAACATCGGAGCCGTGGACACCCATATTGACCCCTATACCCACACGAATAAATATTCGAGTGAACCTCTAGTTTGCCATGTGCTATTCCTGTTGCTTTGCGATATGTTACAAATACCTGTGGCACCCCGGCTCAGAGTCACCGGAGCACCCCGTATTCCAGCCCAGAGATCAAGTCTTCTGGAATACGGCACTGCTTGGCATAGAACAAATCAGCTCTTTATTATAAATAGTTGAGGTACAAGGGTTTGAGATATTACAAAGGGTTGCCTCGGCAAAGCTATGCTTGCTATGACAATTCTATGCTAGCAGCAGCTCAAATCCTAGCAGCAGAATTACGGCGTCGAAATGGACTCCACTCCGCAGGGACTCTGGCTAGGGACACGTCCTAGCTTGCAATGCAACACCTCCACTATGCAAACCTGGGAGCACCTGCAAACTAGCATGACACGCCAGGTGAGTACTTTGAATGTACTCGCAAGCTCGCAACAATCAAAAGCATCAAGGCATAACAATGTCATAGCAATCATGATTAAATTCGATTTAAATGCAATTACTAAAAGGGTGGAAGAAAATAATAACACACTTTTGATACCACTATCAATCTTGCTACTACTATATAATCACTTTACTCCTGAGCCACATGAATGAACCACTTACTCTCGTGGTCTACTCCTGATCACCTCAAGAACATCTGACAATCCTCCCTGGAATCATTCTCAACAATTACCATCAGTCTCGAGCAAGCGGTTACCTTACTATACTGAGACGAGTTCTTCCATCATTAACACTTCATTCCCTCATTGGTGTTGATCAGACAGTGTGACTTAGTACGAACTGTGTCCAATACCGTGGACTCAGCTATTCGAATAGATTCTTACACTCTGCAGAGGTTGCGCACTTTACCCACACTACGAAGCTCCTGGTCCCGTACCTCGGTACACTTCCCTTCTGGGTGGACCGGTGCTGCTCCAACGAAACTTGCCTAACCCGTGACTCCTCCACCGTACCACCGACAATCATCCTCCCCCAGAGTCATGCCCTGGGTGGCCCCTGTGTCACCCCGTGACACCTGCCACTGTCGTCGCCAACCAGCTGTTCCAAACGGGGACCTGAGCTCAAAACCAAACTGGGCTCACAAGGTTATCGTCGTCTACCTGATCAGGGCAGTACGCACGCATAACCTTCCCTCTTTGGTGGTACCGATAAAAGAGCACACTGTTAGACCAAGCCAAGGCTGTCCCATTCAGGCAGGTGTGGCTGCACTGGAAAGTTCGGTTCAGTGGCACTTGATCAACAATGAAGGGTTTAATCCCCGAACAATCATAGTCATTACTGGCACTACGATATACATATGATCCAAGTTATCACAATAACCAACTTACAATCCGATGAGCATCATGATCAACTTCTACCGCTAATCCCATATATTTAGTGCCAGCGGAGTCACAAAATAATCATAGACGGTAATCTCACATTCCGACAGCATTACGACATAAAACTGGAAATCTTTTACTAATCCAAAATCCCATCATCATCATGACAGTAACTTATCCAAAATGCTCAAAGTATTGCATGAATTAATCCATCCATAAATCATTCATATATGGCATTAAAATAATTAATTCTACTATGATATTGCAATGCGATTATGCAAATGAGAGTTGTGGCTTGCCTTGCACCAATAGAGTGTGGGAGTACTCCTGGTCTTCACCAACTAGGCAAACAAATCTGAAAAACATTTTTGAAAGCATTTTAAAATACCACATAAAGCATTTTCTTTTGACCAGAAATTCTAGATAGCAGAGAAAAATCCCAAATTTTTACAGCAACTAGAGGAGCTCAAAAGAAAAATACTACAAAAAGAATGAACTCATTTGGACTTATGGTTTAAAAGATATTGATGGTCAAAGTTCAGTCAAAGTTCTGGAATTAATTGAATTTAACAGAAAAACAGAAAAACCCAGGGGAGGCCACGTCGAAGGCGTAAACCAGCCGGGCGCCTCCACTTACGTACCGGTTCGGCCGCGCGTGGAGTCACTGACCAGCGAGGCCCGCCTGTCATATTTGAACAGAGAGAGGGAGGGAACAGAGGGCGGCGAGACTCACCGGCGACGTTCGCCGGCGTAGAGGCCACAGCGGAGCTGGGCAACGGCGGGGATGGAACGAGCGGACGACGGTGAATACTCCCGTACCCGTGGCTCCTCGAACGGTGGCCGGATGCGGTCGCCCCCTTCGTCTCAGGCGGCGGCGAGCTTCGAGCGACGATCGATCCGGCGACTTCGGCGAGCTCTTGGGCAGAGGAGAGGTTGGGGATGGTCAGTGGAGCTTCACGAGCTCATTGGTGGTCTCGGCTGGGGCTGGGGTGGGCGGAGGCGAGCGAACGGAGCAGGGGCAGAGCGGCGGAGCCCTTCGCCGGAGACGGAGAAGGAGGGCTCTCCGGCCTGCCATGGCTCTGCTAGTGGCGATTGAGAGAGGGAGAGAGCGATGGGTGAGGAGAGACGAGGCCGGGGAGGGCCTTTTATAGGTGGGCAGAGGGTGGCCGAGCCGGATCCCGCCACGGGTGAGCTGGCGCGGCGAGGACGGCGAGCTGGCCGTCCTGGAGTGAGGTGAAGTGACGAGAGAGGTTAGGGGAGTAAAGAGCAAGGCGACGGCTCGCCGGGAAGCTGTCAGCCAGCTCATCCCCTTACGGCCACTGTGCTGCCCGTGCGCGCACTTGGCCATGTGCGGCGGCGAGGCTCGCCGGAGGGGGTAGAAGGATCCAGGCTGGCCAGGTGGACGGAGGCGACGACGTCGGCATACTAGGACAAAGAGAGACATCGAGAGGTGATCGAAGCGAGCGTGTCCGACGCGGGCGACGTGCAGAGCACGGTTTTGGCTCGGCCAGACATGTGGTCACCGCGTGCATGGATGCTTGCGGCGCGCTCTGTCCCGAACGATCATGTCGCGGTAGTCCATCCATCCAGTGACATCTCCATGCGTTTGGTTTGACAAGAGGTGACCTGGACAGCTGGCTAGGTTCACTTGAAGTCTCTGGTCAGCAACTTGGGTAGCAAGTTAAGGAGAGATGACTAGGGTTTTGAGAGAGAGAGTTTGCCATTCTGGAGTGTAGTAGGAAGGTGCACATACTGGGAAAAATTCAGATCAAATGGATCAGGGTAGAGCATGGTTGCTTCACAACTGCCTCTCTGGTCCAGAAATCTTGCAGAGGATGTCGCACTCACTTGGATGGGTTTCTGAAGCTGAAACTTGGTATTTGTGGGTGATTTGGGGATGCCAACATGCTATAAAAATTTCAGTCCAATTGGGTTAGTGTACAGGGTACTTCCTTCACAACACTTCCCACTGGACAGAAACTTGGGGGAATTTTATAGAGAAATTGGCTAAATAGAATGAGCCCAAAATTTGTGGAGACTGATAATATGGGTAGGAGAATGTCCTGGATTAATTTCAGAATTTTTGAAGCAATATAAAACCTAGTTGCCTCACAAACTGAAATTATGACCAGAATCAAAGATTGGATGCTGTGCTCACCATGAGGAGTAAATCTTGAATATTTCCACATATCCAAGGTTCACATGGTGCAAAGGATTTATGAGAGTTTTCTTAGGATTTTTGGAAGAACAGAAATATAGGTTGCTTCACAACCTAGAGCTCAAAGGTTATTCCTTTAATGGAAAAAAAGAATATTAGGTTGGAATAAAAATTGAGATTGAGCAAGAGTGGAAGTGACATGACTTGAGAGAAGTTTTTGAGAGCCTGAGTCACTTGGGAAAGAAAATCAAAAGGAATTCCCAAGGTTTTAAGTCCACAGAGCCATTCAGAAGCAAAACCAAGCCAAATTCAAATAAAATTTGGAAAAGAAAAGTTGAGAAAAACCAGGGTGTCACAATACCCGAGGTGAGAATCATCGGCATCCCCGTGGATCAACACTTGTCCACAATGCCAGTTACCTCGTTACCGGTTTTGTTCTCTTTTCTCGTTTCCGTGTTCCGGCATCCCTGTGATCAAATCACATTAAGTCTGGCCAGACAATGGTGGATACCGTAACACCGAGAGGGCCCAGAGATATCTCTCCACCGTCGGAGGAGCAAATCCCAATCTTGAGCTATCAAGTCCCTTGTCATACTTTCCCATGAACCCGTAAGCTGCCGTAATAGCCACCCAATTACGGATGACGTTTAACAAACCCCAAAGTTCATGAAGCAAGCATGAAGAAACTCGATACTCTCATGGTCTAAGGAATTATGCAAACGTTAACTTTCTCTGTGTTATTAACCATTAACTTGTGACGAATGTATCTCATAGCATAACATCAATTCGGGTCGATTCAACACAAGTGTTCTCCTAACATTGTGCCCTCAAAGTTGCCGGCATAGTCATGCCCATGATCAGGAAAATAGAACCATCATGCAACACTTGAGCTAGTCTTAGAGGCCAGACTAGGAATACATTTTACCGTTTATTATTCCACACGTGCATATGAGTTTCCCTCCGAGCCTCGTGGTTATTGTAGACTCGAGAACCATAGCAGTTATAGCACGGAATATAAACTTAATTACGAACATGGGGATAAATAATAACATTTATCATTGCCTCTAGGGCATATCTCCTACAGACTCCCACTTGTACAAGAGTCAATAATCTAGTCAATGCTAAAACACTTTACACCTATGGCATACCGGTGTAAAATATGCTTCGCTCGTGGTATAGCCTGATGTCCAACGGATCTGACAACTTCAGTTTCGTGTGTATCTTTGCATCTCCTCGCGTTTTCACGCATTCACAAAATTCATATTTTGTGTGGACTTGGCTTTGGATATATGTGAATCACAGGTCAAACCTTGATTCCTCAGACTGAGCTATGGAGCGACTATCTACAATAGTGTCCCATTGACCAAAGCCTTCTTGGAACCATACTAAGTTCATGAATGAACTATATGATTCAACATCTTCTTAGTTGCTTCCAAAGCGTCAACATACTTAGCCTTTGTTATAAAAATCGCCACAGTAACTTGTTTGGAACAATTTCCAACTGTCGTGCCACCATATCGTGTATTACACAAAACCCTTAACTTAAATCGAAAATCGCATGGAGCATTGATGAAGACTGTATCGATGTAATTACTTACAACGAGCACTTCATAATCTTTGCTTGCGAGAAAACATGTCATCAGTGCTACTTTAGTACTTAATGACATTTTCCACTGTTGTCCCATGATCAGTACTTTGATCACTTTGGTATCTATACTCGCAACAGTTTGGGAGTATCGGACATATCTGGTTGTTTTACATACCATGGAATATATGATTAATCCAAACACAAGAGTGTGTGGGATCTCCATCATGTATTTTGCTCATCAGTGTTTTGGGACACCGAGTCTTGCAAAACTCTTTCCATGTGACTTCGGCAAGAATCACTCCTTGGCGTTCTTATGCTAAACTGTTTTAGCATCTTGTCAATATATATTTTTGGATTAGCCTATTAGGCAATTCTATCTCGCAGATAAATATGCCTAATATCAAGGCTATTTAGCCCAAGCACTTCATCGAAAAACTATTTTCAATGAAGTCCTAATTTGTGTCAAGAAATTTATATTATTTCCAATCAACAATGTGTCAAGCACACAAAGTTTTTAGAAATATTATTATGCTCCCACTTACTTTCTTGTAACCACAAACATCTTCGTTATCCATTGATGAAATCAAACTCTTTTGACTATTTCATCAAAACGAAGATTCCAACTCCATTTTGCTCTCTTCTGTCCATTGCTGGAACTCTGAAGTTTGCATACTTACTAGCATCCTCTGGATTGACAAAATACTTCGAACTGTATCACATGCAAGTCCTAGGTTGTATTTCCATCACATGGAAATCCTTTTGGCATCCATGTATCATATCTCAAGATTGAAATATGTATTAATTGCTAGTTTAACCCGATCTGACTTTAAGCATCGCTACGGTGAGACAATCTCATCGTAGTCAACTCCTTGAATTTGTTATTGCAACAAGTTGAGCTTTATGGATAAAACATTTTATCCGCATCAGTTTATAGTTCCATTAATGTTCGTTATACTCTAAGTCTTCCGAAGGGTTTATCTAGATATAATCTTGAATCATTTATATGGAAACTATCTCGGATTATATTGGCATTTAGCCAATTCTGGAGTCAGGGTCCATCAACGCTTCCTTGTGTATCGTAGGTATACTGTTGTCTAACAACAATATCTCGCTTGCGCACCTGAGAGGTTTGCACGAGTTTTGCCTACGTGGTTCAGTTGCAAGTTCGACCGAAGTCCATACATCTCATGTAGAGGCTTCCGTATCAGTCGCAGTAGGAAACTTTGGAATTACTTCCAAGGTTTCTTTCCTTTGATCTGATGATGAAGATACTGTTATCTCGTCGAGTCGCACTGTCCTCCCACTCATATTTATGTAAAAACCATTTTCTTCAAAAGCATACCATTCTTTGTGGCAAAACCTTTTGCCTCGGTATAGTGGTGGGGGAATACCAAATAACTTGGGATAACCTACAAAGTAGCACTTGTCTGATTTGGAATAGGTTTGTAAATATTTTACACAAGCCCCATATTCCAAATGTTAAGAAGAGACATAACATGGTTGGGTGTACCATACCATGGAGTCATTTCAACAGATCTGATGGCGCTCTTTTCAGTGTAAAAGCCGCAGTCTCTAAAGCATTACTTTTAAAAGGGATAATGGCAAATTGATTTATGTCATCTTTGATCTTACCATGTCATAAATGGTTTGATTACATCTTCACGGATATTCCACTCACAGTGGTGCTCCGTGAGGTGTAGTTTATGAAACTCTTTTCACAACTCATCAGACATTCGCTAAACTTGTAACTCAAATATTCCTTTCGGCAATCTAGTTTGCAGAAACATAATTTTCTTGTTACAATAATTTCTACTTCATTTTTGAAAACCTTATGAATGATTTCAAAAGATCCAGACTTATGTCTCATCGAGTAAATATCCATATATCTACTTGAGTCATTTCTGAAGATAGATAAATCCACTGCTAGCAACAACATTTATCGGACTACATACATCAAAATGTATGATCACCAATAAGTTCGCTGCTCGTTCCTTATGGCCTATGAATGGTATTTCAGTCACTTCACTTTTCGGAGGAAAGTTGCAAGTGTCAGATGATTCATAATCAAACGACTTCAAAATCCATCATTATGGAATTTCTCCATGCGGGTTTCTCCAATGTGACCAAATGCAGTGCCACACATGTGTGGTATTCTCTTAGTCTTGCGACATTTAGCGTCAGTGTTATGGATGTATCATATTACCATCAATATTCATAACATACATCCCATTCATGATGGAAGTATGGCCCTTATGTTATTCATAACACTGAACAAACAATTGTTCTTTTATGAACAACATTTTTGCAAAAAACATTATGGAATGGGCTAGAGTGTGTAAAACTCTAAAATGAATTATGAAAGTAAATACGGAGGTAATATATTATTATCAATATTCATAACATACATCCCATCCATGATGGAAGCATGGCCCTTATGTTATTCATAACACCAAACATCAAAAGTTCTCTTATGAACAACCTTCTTGCAAGATACTTTATGCAATAGGCTAGAGTGTATAAAAACTCTAAAATGAATTATGAAAATAAATACATAGGTAATGTACCGAGTATAGCAACTTTTACTATGTTCCCAGCGCATATCTAAACCTCACTCCGGCAAGTCTTTTAGGTCGTAGTAGTTCTTGCATCGAGTCGCGGCAGAATGCAATCGAGCGGGTATCTTTGTGATCAACTCACAATACCCAAGAATTAGTGACTAACAATTTAATCACAATTCCCAAGAACTATTTCTTTGACCAGCCTTCTATACATCAATAGCTTGTATGACTTTCATACATGAGCTGGACATTCCAGTCTTCTCTCTTTTTGCCTTTATACTTCTAACAGTTTAACTTTCAGTATTTCTCCTACTCTCAGAAGAAGCACTCAACTTACGAGTGGCGTTAGCCTCGGACTTCCTAGGTGTGTAAGTCACACTAACACCCTTTGGACATTTCCTTTCTCTTTAAGTTGTTGTTTTATTCACCTTCATCATATGATAGGCGTTCTTCTAGATCCCTCTCTTATTAGTCAAATGCATAGTAAACACTTTTACTAATAGTTTGCAAACAAACATTTTTTTGGATATCTCATATCTTTTAGCCTTTGTTTGTATCTAAAACTAATTTCCAGTTCCATGAATATCACATAGCTATCCCAAACTTTTGAAGTTCGGGTCTCATGGAAGCAAACATATTGCACTTGACCGTAACGGAATTCTAGCTTTTGGATCGAAGGACGAAAGTCACATCATCCATAGCATTAGCGGGAGGATACCGAAAGCATGCGATAGGACAAAATCCTTCTCAGCACTCTTGAGGACATTCCTCATATTACGTTACCAAACGTAAAGTTTTAACCAGCTATATAACAGCTATTCAATTTTAATAGGGAAGGTGGAAACGCGAGCCATTATTCTACAACTATTATGCAAATTTCACTTAGACAAAGTTCATAATTAATTGCACAGAGAATTAAATAAGTTAATTCTACAGTGCGCTCCCACTCAAATCAATATCTCTCATAATTGATTGTGAGTGATACAAGACCCGCATTTCAATTCAACGCCATTGATGTGGACATCACTGATGACGAGAATTTTAATCGGTAGGCCAACTTGCCAATCACATCTCTATGTGATTCTTGTTCATCTTTCGATGGGTGTGTTCCAAGCTCAGGACAATCAAGCCAGAACGTCAAGACAACCAAGTGATCTCGCTGCGAGGTCTGACCTCACCCGCCTTACACCCGTACAATCGTTCGTACCCATGTAGACATGGCGCACCCCGAAAGGAAAGATGCTGTGATGGTGCTACATTTGGGAGAACACTAACTACTTGATATTTTAAGTGAGAGATCACCCTAATAAAAGCGACTACCGCGCAATCAAAAGGGTGCATCATAAGGGATAAACATCTCAGGCAATTCATAATAGCATGATATGGTATAACCCTTTCTGACGGAGAAGTCTTTAATTTCTTCGTCTTCGGCATTTGCGTCGGTGATCACCTTCGCAAAGATTGCCACCACCTTGTCAATGCACCAGATAATATTGCTATCTCTATAGCTAATAAAATAAGTGCATTACATAAGGTTGACACGCAGGTCATTAAAGTG
The DNA here is from genome assembly GCA_039707655.1 of Elymus sibiricus. Taxonomy (NCBI): domain Eukaryota; kingdom Viridiplantae; phylum Streptophyta; class Magnoliopsida; order Poales; family Poaceae; genus Elymus; species Elymus sibiricus. The sequence continues at coordinate 108,428,942 of CM077668.1, read as the reverse complement.
ACAATCATATGGCTCCAGCCATCATGCCGAATCATGACACGCAGGTCATGTTAATTTACATTATATAGTCATCTCATACATAATCAAATTAAATATGAGCACTGCTATACCACATCACATGCACATCCTGCAAAACCAAGTTAGACGCCTCTAATCGGTTTATGCAAAATTTTATTTTACGTGGTTTCTATAAGGTTTCGAAACAAACCGAAGCTACCAACGTCCATCATCAAGTATGATTATTCAAATCGCTACATTAACATTGCGGGGTGTATGAAACACGAGATAATAAAATCTTGAGCCCCATACTGAACTTCGTCATACGCATGACCCCCGTGCATATCATATCTGCATTGCCCTTTCTGTCTGTGAAATTTCATCTTTCTTTTAACTATGGTGGAATTCAATGAACTGTTAGCACTTCGTTGATCAATCAGGATCGCGGATTGCCAGAATTTTGAAAATCCACCATGCCGTTATCAAGATCAGAAATACGCAAATTTCAGGGAAGCAACAAGAACATCGGGTAACAGATTTCATCTTCTACCCGCAAAAATAATTTTCAGTAATAGAACTCATCTACTACAAATTATATTGTGCAACACCCATACATATCATGTATTCTAGATCGTAACCTGCATCTACGCATAGCACGGCTCATGATGCCACTGTAGGGTAACGCAACAGAAAACAAAAATTTCCGACCTACGCACCAGTCCAGGACCACCATGAAGACTGCATACAGCCCTTCGGGAGGACCCTCAAAACTCGGACGGTCACTCGGACAGCCCTTCGGGAGGCACTCTCGAATAGCCCCTCGGGCAAAAAGATCGAACCTACGACCTGTCTACGGGGTTGCACACATACGGTGTCATCTATCCGGCAGGGCTTTGCCGTCCAGAACTAGTTCCCACCGGAACCCAGACTGCCTTTCGGCTCTACGAAACTCTTTTCGTGGGAGGGAGAGAAGAAGCCAGATCATTGCATGGCATTGTGTGAGAGAGTTGGAGTGAGTGTGGAGAGCCCCTCTCCACCTCTATTTATAGGGAAAAGCAAGGGTGTCGGTGTACTAAAGTATGGGTCTTTTTAGTACCCCTTACTTGTGCACGGGCAGTTGTAGCCGTACCGCGGCAGGCCTTGCCGGGGAATAGCTAGGAGTAATCTTAAGACGAAGATAGTGCTTGCCGGCGAGGAGCGAGCCGGCAAGCCAGGAACCCGGCAAGCTTTGCCGAGAAAAGACGTTCAAGTCAACGACCAGACCAGAAGACGGAAGGCCAAAGGGGTGCGAAGGCCCGGCAAGACCCTTGCCGGCAAGGCCTCGCGCCCGGCGAGACCCGGCCCCGGCAAGATACCAGGCCCGGCAAGACCCTTGCCGGCAAGGCCTCGCGCCCGGCGAGACCCGGCCCCGGCAAGATACCGGGCCCGGCAAGACCCTTGCCGGCAAGGCCTCGCGCCCGGCGAGACCCGGCCCCGGCAAGATACCGGGCCCGGCAAGACCTACGCCCGGCAAGCGTCGGACCCGGCAAGCCCCGGTCCCGGCAAGCCCCGGTCCCGGTAAGCCCCGGGAACGGCAAGGATTCGGCCCCGGCAAGGCTCTGCACAGTGTAGCGCTATCGCTCCTGCGCAGCGGCCAGCCTTGTCGTTTAGGGTTTGTCCTCATGGTGACGTGGCGCGATGCTGGCCACGAGATGCTTAAGCGGTGCTGATGGGATGGCTGCTTTTGCCCATCCCCTGTAAAGCTTTTCCAAGCCCGAGACACCGAGGGACACCTCGACGGACACCTCACGGTGCGTTTAATGAGCTTGTCCTAAGCCGTCAGGGTTAGGTATGATAACGCTGTAACAACCCTGTAGCTACTTTCCACCTCATGCCTTATCCCTTACGCCACTGTGGTAGCCCCTTTGACTCATATAAAAAGGAGGCCCAAGGCATAGCTACGGGGGGGGCACTTCAGAGGAAGGAGGGACCTTGCTCGTTCTGCAAGTATAGCTGCTAATTACTATAGCGCTCCAAGAACTCAGCCTAACACATCCAATACAAACAAAGCAGGAGTAGGGTTTTACGCATCCGTTCGGCCCGAACCTGGGTAAATTCCCCGTGTGCTGTTCGCTAGTTCTGCTCTTCGTGCAATCCTCTCCCCTTGCCGAACCGTAAAGGGATCTGCTCGATAGCGATCCCATAGGTGTTCGTTTCCCACGACATCTTTGGCGCACCAGGTAGGGGGATCGAGGTTGTGCGAACCTGATCTAGCGATCAGCGCGTCAGATCTTCGATCATCTTCACCACCATGGCTCCCAAGAAGAAGGGTTTCATGGCGGTTGGTCCATCTGCTTCGGTCGTACGTGATGCTGCGCGCGCAGGCGACGGGGTAGACGCGGGCGGAGGAGGTGGAGGCTCCAAGCTTCCACGGCGCTCCGGCGATCCGAGCCGGACGAGCAACAGGTCCAAGGATGGAGCTGCGCAACCTGCGGGTGGTGCAGCGACGTCCAAGGATGGAGCGGCGCCTTCCAGGACGAATACACCGGCGCATGCACCGCGACCTTCTCAGGACGCGCGTGACGTGCGGCCTCAAGACGTTGGTGGTTCTAGGCGTCCGCATGGGAAGTCCCCTATGCATCATTCCCAGGGTGCACAGGGCCAAGATCCACGCCAGCGCGCTGGTGGAAACCGCGCGTGGGTGCAGAGTCGTGATGATGCTCCTTCTAACCCGGTTAGGAGTTTGAGCACCTCACGTTCTTCGCACCTGTCGCCGCCGCCTACACCAGCAGAGGCGTTGGCGCGGGCTCAGCTGCTCCTAGACTTCCCTCCCGCCGCGGAGAAGCTAGACGAGTGGCGAGCCGCTATCCAGAGCCTCATCGGCCTAGCCAACAACGACGTACCGCTGCAGGGTGAACCCTCGCGGCTGCAGTCGTCTAGGCTGGTGCGTGGCGATGGAGAGAAGACCGGAGCTGGAACGACCACGTTGCGTTCCCCTCCGTTGCGTCAAGAGCGGTCATTAACTCGGTGGACCAGCGCCCGTGAGTATGATTCCACGGCGTCGTCTGATCCGCGGGTTCGCCGCGATCAACGTCACGTTCTTCGGGAACGGAAGAAGGAGGACGCTCGAACCACCATCGAGCGCCGAAGGGAAATGCGTCGCCAGTCCGACAAGCGCGCTGGGATCACTGTTGACGAGCCCGCGCCAGGGTATCCTGGCTGCCTACCTTACGAGGTGGGTTGTCCAGCGTTTACTCGTGAGCTGCGGCAAGTCCAGTGGCCCAGCTCCCGCTCCTTCAAGCCGGAAGTACCGGAGAAGTACGACGGCAAGACTCATCCGTTCGAGTTCTTGAGCATCTACGCCATCGCGGTGCAGGCTGCCGGGGCTCATGACGATAAGGTGCTGGCCAAATATTTTCCGTTGGTACTGAAGCCCAACGTGAGATCGTGGTTGATGCACCTGCCCGAGAATTCCATCTCTTCTTGGGCCAACCTGTGCCACCAGTTTGTTGGCGCCTTCACCGGCGGCCATCAAGCTCCTGGCCAGGAGAGTGATCTGCACATCATTCCTCAGAAAGAAGGCGAAACTTTGCGCAAGTATATCCAGAGGTTCACCCGCGTCCAGCACAATATCCCTGACGTTCATCCCGCCGCCGTTATCAGCGCCTTTCATCAGAACGTGCGCAACCGAAAGATGTGGGAGGAGCTGGCGATGAACAAGGTCAAGGATGTCGCCGAGCTCTACGCTTTGGCCGACAAGTGCGCCCGGGCGGAGGAAGGGAGGAGACTCCCCGGCGAGAACGCCGGCGCTGGAGTCAACTCCGAGAGCGATGACGCTCCTGCCCCGGCAAAGAAAGGGAAGCGGAAGAACAGGAAGCGCAAAGGCAAGGCCGTGCTTGCCGTTGAAAGTTCCGGCAACATCGGCACCGCCAAGAAGCCCAAGACCGATGACCCCGGCAAGGAGGTTGCCGGGTGTGCGGCGTGTCAGGCCTTGGCGGCTGCCGATAAGTCGGACGGATCCGGCAAGCAGTACTGCAAGATCCACCGTACCAAGGGCCACGACCTCCAGGACTGCCAGCAAGTAGAGGAGCTTGCCGCGAAGCAGCACGCCGAGTACGAACGACGCGACAAGGAGCGAGCTCGAGATGGTGCCGGAGGGTCCGGCAGGAAGCGCGGTCGAGGAGGACGACGCGGCAAACCTGGACAGTGGCAAGAGAAGCCTGATCGGGGCCGCGACAGGAAAGAAGGAGATGAAGACGCAGATGAGGACGATGACGAGTCTAGCGAGCGGGAGTTTCAGAAGGCCACAGAGGTTATGTGCGTCGACGGAGGCGCCTCGCTGCATCTTTCTCACCGCCAGCTCAAGCAGTGGGCGCGTGAGATTCTTGCAGCCGAGCCCTCTATTGATGCGCAGAAGCCGCTGAGGTGGTCCCACACGCCCATCATTTTCGATGCCGAGGATCACCCTGATCGCACTACTGCTGTCGGGTGCTTGCCGTTGTTGGTCTCCCCAACAATTCGCAACCTCCAGGTAACAAAGATGTTGGTTGACGGTGGTGCCGGCCTGAATCTCATCTCGCCGGACGTCCTCAAGAGGCTGCAAATTCCTGATGAGGACCTCGAAGAGACAGGCTCCTTCCAAGGGGTCAATCCAGGAAGATACCAGCCGAAGGGCAAAATCACGCTGCCGGTAACATTCGGCAGCGAGCTGAACTTCAGGACGGAGAAGGTCGTCTTCGATGTCGCCAAGATTCCGTTGCCGTACAATGGAATCCTTGGCCGCCCAGCGCTGGCCAAGTTCATGGCGGCATCGCATTACGCCTACAACGTCTTGAAGATGCCCGGTCCAATGAGCGTCATCACTGTCCACTCCGACAAGAAAGACGCGCTCATTTGCACCAACAAGCTCTACCGGGAAGCAGTTGCAGCATCCGCCGCCAAGGCGCATGCTCCTGCCGCTCAAGATCCCAGCAAGAATAAGAAGCCCGGCAAGACCCCTTGTGCAAGCTCCGGCAAGCGCGCCTCTCCGAAATGCTGCGCTACCGTCGAGGATGCACCGGGGAGCTCTGCCGGCAAGACCAAGAAATCCAAGGCTACTCCGCCTGAGACCAAGAAGGTGCCTGCCAAGGAGGACGGGACGGGAGGAACTTTCACCATAAGTTCCACCCTTGATGACAAATAGGAAAGCGCGCTCGTTGCCTTCCTGCGGGCGAATGTCGATGTGTTTGCATGGCAACCATCTGACATCCCCGGTGTTCCCAGGGAGGTAATTGAGCACCACCTAGCCGTCTGTCCTCATGCGCGGCCCGTTAAGCAGAAGGTGCGGAAGCAAGCTTTGGAGCGGCAAGAGTTTATTGCACAAGAGATCAAGAAGCTTGAGGTGGCAGGCCTGGTTAGAGGAGTCCTCCATCCTACATGGTTGGCCAATCCAGTTGTTGTGCGCAAGGCGAATGGTAAATGGAGGCTATGTATTGACTTTACAGATATCAATAAAGCCTGCCCAAAAGATCCTTTTCCCTTGCCGCGCATCGACCAGATTGTGGATTCCACTGCCGGCTGCGATCTGCTGTCATTTCTTGACGCATACTCAGGCTATCACCAGATCTTCATGGCGAAAGAAGACGAAGAGAAGACCGCATTTATCACCCCATGTGGCACATACTGCTTCTTGCGTATGCCTTTCGGGCTGAAAAGTGCTGGGTCGACCTTCGCAAGAGCTATCCAGATTGGTTTCGGGACCCAGCTCCATAGAAATATGGAAGCTTACATGGATGACATAGTGGTCAAAACCAAGGACAAAGCAACGCTCATTCAAGATCTGGAGGAGACTTTTGCAAACTTGCGCAGGATCAACCTGAAGCTCAACCCGGAGAAGTGCGTGTTTGGAGTTCCATCCGGCAAGCTTCTCGGGTTCTTTGTATCTCAGCGTGGAATTGAAGCCAATCCCGACAAGATCAAAGCAATTGAGCAGATTGAAGCACCAAGACGAGTCAAGGATGTGCGCCGCCTCGCCGGCTGCGTCGCTGCTTTGAGTAGGTTCATCTCAAAGTCTGCTGAGCGCGCCCTGCCGTTTTTCAAAATTTTGAAGAAGGCAGGTCCAATGAAATGGACTCCAGAAGCGGAGGCAGCGCTGCAGGATTTGAAGAAGTACCTCTCCTCTTCGCCAATACTAGTCGCGCCTAGGCCACAAGAGCCGTTGCTGCTATATCTAGCAGCAACGAATCAAGTGGTTAGTGCTGCGCTGGTGGCAGAGAGAGAAGCAGAGGAAGATGCAGCGGCAACGGCAGGCCCGCCAAGCAGCTTGCCGGGGCCAGCCCCGGCAGAGTCTGGCGCCGGCAAGGAAGGATCCGCGCAGTCAAGTCCAACAGTGCAGAAGAAGAAGATGGTGCAGCGCCCAGTCTATTTCGTCAGCTCCCTGCTGCAGGGGGCCAGGTCGAGATATTCTGGTGTGCAGAAGTTGCTCTTCGGCCTTCTCATGGCCTCGAGGAAGCTGCGCCATTACTTCCAAGCACATGAGATCACCGTCGTCACTCGCTTTCCGTTGCAACGGATCCTCCGGAACCCGGAAGCGACCGGCAGGATTGTAGAGTGGGCGTTGGAGCTGTCATGCTTTGGTCTCAAGTTCGAAAGTACTTCAACTATCCAGAGCAGAGCCTTGGCAGAGTTCATTGCAGAATGGACACCAACGCCAGACGACGAAGTTCAAGAATCAGTGACCCCCGGGAAGGAATCAGATCAGGCATGGGTCGTGTACTTTGATGGAGCCTTTTCGCTGCAAGGCGCCGGTGCCGGTGTGCTGCTTGTCGCGCCCACCGGAGAGCACCTCAAGTACGTCATCCAGATGCATTTTCCCCGGGAGAGATCGACCAACAACACGGCAGAGTATGAAGGATTGCTTGCCGGTCTCAGGATCGCGGCAGACCTTGGGATCAAGAAGCTCATCGTCAGAGGTGACTCCCAACTCGTCGTGAGGCAGGTCAACAAAGATTACCAGAGCCCGTTGATGGAAGCTTACGTTGATGAAGTAAGGAAGCTGGAAGAGCGCTTTGACGGTCTTCAGACAGAGCATGTTCCGCGATCAGAGAACAGCATTGCTGACGACCTGTCGAAGCGTGCCGCACTCAAGTTACCTGTGGAACCAGGGACTTTTGTGCTCCGCTTGACTCAACCATCCGTGTCGCCATCGGCAAGGCCTGATAAGAGAAGAAAGTTAAGTACCGGCGAGTACTTCCCGGCAGGGCTTCCCGAAGCCCCCGGCAAGAATCTTGCCGGGAACGACCCGGTTGCCGGTGAGCAGCGGCTTCGTGCAGAGCCTCAGGTTCTTGCCGCCGAAGCAAGCGCCCCTGCGACCGAAGAAATACCAGTTGCCGGTGAGCAGCTGCTCCGCCAAGAACCTCAGGTTCTTGCCGTAGAAGCAAATGCTCCCACAGCTGAAGAGTTGCCTTTAGTCCTTGTCGTCGAGCCGCAAGCTCCGGCATGGGCACAGCAAATAGTCCATTTCCTTCAGACAGGAGAACTCCCTGAGGAGCAGTAAGAAGCTGAAAAAGTAGCCCGTCAGTCAAGTATGTACCAGTTCGTCGACGACGTCTTGTACAGAAAAAGACCCAACGGTGTGAAATTGAAGTGCATTCCTCGGGAGGATGGACTAGAGCTGTTGGCAGAGATTCATGGAGGCATATGTGGATCCCACATAGGCTCAAGAGCCCTTGCCGGCAAGGCATTCCGGCAAGGATTCTTCTGGCCTACTGCTCTCCAGGATGCAACTGCACTAGTAACCAAGTGTGAAGCGTGCCAGTTTCATTCGAAGCAACTTCATCAGCCAGCTCAAGCTCTCCAGACGATTCCTCTCTCCTGGCCCTTCTCGGTCTGGGGGCTCGACATACTGGGTCCCTTCCCCCGCGCTGCCGGGGGCTTCGAGTACTTGTACGTTGCCATCGACAAGTTCACGAAGTGGCCAGAAGTGGAAGCAGTGAGGAAGGTGACAGCACAGTCAGCAGTCAAGTTCTTCAAGGGGATTGTGTGCCGTTTTGGTGTGCCGAACAGGATCATCACCGACAACGGTACGCAGTTCACTAGTCGCACCTTCAAACAGTACGTCCAAGACCTTGGCGGCAAGATTTGTTTTGCCTCTGTTGCTCACCCGAGGAGTAACGGCTAAGCGGAGAGGGCGAACGCTGAAGTGTTATGCGGTCTCCAGACCAGAACTTTCGACAAGCTGCACAAGCATGGAAGACGCTGGATTGATGAGCTGCCGGCGGTTCTTTGGTCGATCAGGTCGACGCCAAATCGAGCCACCGGCCAGACACCCTTCTCTCTGGTCTACGGAGCGGAGGCGGTTCTCCCCACGGAACTCATATACGGGTCACCTCGAGTGCTCGCTTATGATGAGCTTGAGCAAGAACAGCTGCGGCAAGATGACGCGCTGCTCCTTGAGGAGAACCGTCTTCGGGCTGCTGTGCGAGCTGCTCGCTATCAGCAAGCTTTGCGCCGCTATCATAGCCGCAAGGTTCATGCCCGGAGTCTTGAGGAAGGCGACCTTGTTCTTCGGCGCGTTCAGTCGGCCAAGAATTCCAACAAGTTGACGCCGAAGTGGGAAGGCCCTTACCGGGTAGTACGAGTCACCAGGCCTGGCGCTGTCCGCCTGGAGACCGAAGAGGGCTTGCCGGTGAGCAACTCCTGGAATATCGAGCACCTTCGCAAGTTCTACCCGTGAAGGGCAGTTGTTGGGTCTCTTGCCGAGATAGCGGTACAGCCTGCTGACTGCTGTCAGACTCAAGTCCAGCACTCGCGGCGTAACGCTCCGCCAAGATCCCGGCAACGCCATTCTGTACTAGTCTTGCCGGATGGCATGTGATCCTTTGTACAGAGCAGGCACATCTTTTGTGCATAGTTAATAAGTTTGCAGTGCTTTACATTTCTTGTCGATTTCATGCCTTATGTATGCATGTGTTTATCTGAAGTGTGTATTGCACTTGCCCCGATTTCCTGCCGTAGTAGCGATACGCCACGCTGAACACTGTCGGACTCCGGTCCAGTGCTCGCGGCAATGTAACGCTCCGGCAAGCTCCTGGCAATGCCCCTCTGTGAGATCTAACGAACCGTCCAGGTTCCATAACATTTATTTTCTCTTCTTTCTTTTTCTTAAAGAGATAGAAGATTCCCTCGCGTGCAAGTTTGCCGGGGGGGAAGGATAATGATGGAATGGATACCAGGGGACGTTCAAGGTTGATGCTTTGCCGGGAGAAGAAAAGTATAGCGGCGAAAGCCAGAGCTAAGTTGCTGACCCCTTTAGCAGATTTCAATTTTTTGTAAGGCTATATCCCTTGAACGATTTCGGCTTTGTATGGAAAACCTGCACGCGATGGAATCTTGTCGTGATTAGGCTGCGCCCTTATTCCGTTTCGAGTCCGCTCAACGATTTAGGTGGCCGCGCTGAAAGCGTCAAGGTTTCTTGCCGTGAGCAGCACCGCCTGCTGAACGCTGTCGGGCTCCGGTCCAGCGCTCGCGGCAAGGCCATGCTCCGGCAAGTGCCCAGCAAAGCGTAGGGTATATGCTATACAAAGAGAGATTGATCAAGGGGGAATAGCATGCATAGATTCAGATAAAGCAGATTATATATATAAGATAGTTGCCACGTTACTAACATAAGACCAAATGCTTGTCTTTTACATGTAACGCGGCGGCAAGACAAGGAGAAAGATAAGGAGGGCTACAGTTAATCTCGGCGGTCGCCTTCGACCCTCTTCACTTGGCCTATCCGTTCGACGATGGGCGCGACAAGCTCCTGCAGAGCCTTGGCGTCCGCATCCTTCGGCAAGCGGCTGAAGACCTTGGTGAAGTCGACGCCGGGATTCCTGTACGCCACTTTCATCAGCAGCATCTGGACCACGTCCTGGCAGAGCTTCCTGGACTCGCTGGCGAGCTTGCCGGTGTGGGTTGCTTGGAGTTGCTTGAGCGCGTCGACGAGGCCTTCGAAGAACATGGTGATCCTGGCGCTCTCGGTTATCCTGTCGTTGGCAGAATACCCGAAGCCCTGAAGGTTCATGTCCTCCAGCTCCGCGGCAAGCCTCTTGGCGACGTCCACCAGCCTGGCGGTCCAGACCCCTGTGCCGGTGACGTAATCTTGATGCGTGGCGTAGGCGTTCTTGAGCAGCTCCTGCTCGTCGTGGAGGTCCTTGGCCAAGGTCTTCTCGCGAGCTTGGGTAGCTTCCAGGGACTCCTCCAACGTGGATAGCTTCAGCTTCAGATTTGCAATGAAGTCGTTGGCGGAGGCGAGCTGTTTGATCTTCTCGGACGCGGCGAGCTGCATCTCCACCAGGTTGTGGAGGGTTTTCTCCTTCTCGGCCTCGAGGGCAGCGATCTTCTTGCCGTGCTCCTCGAGAATGGCTTCCAGCTTCTTCGCCTTCCCCTCCAGCGAGTTCTTGGCGGTCTCCGCAGCCTCGGCAGCGTCGAGTGCCTCCTTGAGCTTGCCGGCGTGGTCTGCAGTTAGAGCGGCGAGCGCTGCCGTTTGGCTTTGCTCGAGCTCCTGGACCCGCCGCACGACGAGACCCTCCAGTTCTTCGTCCTTGCTGCGCAGCTTGGCGGCAAGCGCCGCCTCGCGCGCGACAAGGTCTTCCTCTTGGGCGTCGAGGCCGATGCGGCGCTCCGTCAAGAGGGCTTCAGCGGCGGCAGTTTTTTGGGCGGCCTCCTCCTGCGCCATCTCAAGATCGGATCGCTGCAGCAGAAGATCGTCCTGTTCCTTCGCCAGCTGCTGCTGATATGTGCTCAGATTCTGGAGGGCCCCCTTGTACCAGTCCCGAGTTTCGTCGAGGCGCTGCCGGAAGTCCCCTTCTGCCGTCTCGATGATTGCGGCCCGCGAGTCGAGCTTCTCCTTCTGAGCCTGGTGAAACGCCAGAAGGTTCTGGTGGCTTTCTTGGAAGGCTCGAAGGAGCTGCTCCTCCTTGGGTTCGCCGGTGGCAGTGGCGGTGACGATCTCCCCATCGAGCTCCTGCCCCTCCACCAGCTCCTGGATATTCGCCATGCCGACGACGTTCTTGCCGGCCCTGACGTACCGGCTTGAGGGCAGGGCCTCCGAGGACGACGGTTGCTCTTCGGCAGGTTTTCTGGCGGCCTCTTCCTCGGCAGCCTTGGCGGCGTCAATCTTGGCGGCCTCCTCTTCAGCGGTCTTGGCGGCCTCCTCTTCAGCGGTCTTGGCGGCCTCAGCAGCGGCAGCCTTGGCGGCAGCCTCAGCAGTGGCAGCCTTTTCGGCCTCGGCAATGGCGTCCTCGGCGATCTCTTCTATGACGGTGTCGACGTCCATAAACACTGTCGAAAGAAGATTGATAGCCAGGGAGATGAATGAGATGGAGCTGGAGAAGAAGTTCAAGAAAACAAAAAAAGAGAAGAGATTTCTAAGGGTGAGTGGTTCACCGGCGTCAAGGTCGTCGCGGTAGAACCCGCCTGAAGATTCCTTTGTGGGCTGCGTGGTCGACGGGTGCGGCATGTCGAGGGTGGCCCTTGCCGGCGACCTCTGTTGCTGCTCTGTTCCTGCGCGCCCCAAGATGTTAGCTGTGAAGATTACCACCCCGGCACTCGCCAGCGGGAAGAGAGTAATTGACTCACGCTGGGGGCTGTGCCGGGGGCTGCGGCGAGGATTGTGCCTTGGGCTTGGCTCCGGGCTGGACTCGATAGTCACCGGCTCTTCAGAAGTGCTTGCCGGCGGCTCGACGCCCGTGGAAGTCTTGGCCTTCTTGGCCACCCTCTCCGCCAAGGTCTCCTCATCCCTGTGGAGGCAAGATCATCAAGATTAATCAAGGAAATCAGAAAGCAAGAACGGAAGTTGTGGCAGAACACTTACTCCTCTTCTTCCTCCTCGTTCTCGAGGATGGATAGGTCGAAGGCGGCCTCCGTCACAGTGCTTGGCGGAGGAGGAGAAGTCGTTCTGGGGCGCTTGCCGGCGGCGGTTTGCCGCGCTGCCTCGTCGGCAACGGCTTGCCGCGCCGCTTCGTCCGCAGGCTCCTTGTCGGAAGCCTCGTCATTTAGCATCGGCTGGTGAGCAGGAGCGCCGGTGCTGGCCTTCCGAAGGACGCGCCTCCGTGCCTGTCGAAGAGCTGGGGGCTCCTCTTCCTCCTCCTCTTCCTCCTCGGCGGCTGCTCCAACAGAAGGGCCCCCGGCAGCGGCTCCGCTCGGCTCCCCGACAGCCTGACCTCGCCCGGCAAGATCTTCCCGCAGCAAGTCCTCGCCTTCGCTGGACTCGGCGCTGCCGGCTTCTTCGGCAAGGTTCGCCTCTTCCGCCCTGTTGGCGATGTAGGCGAACTCCTCCTCCGTGGTGGCGCGGACAAGGTCCTCCTCGCGGATGGCCTTCTCCGTCAAGTTGTCGAAGAATGCCAGCGCCTGCTCCGCGGACGGCTCAATCCACCTCTTGTCGATGCTATGGGCGTTGAACACCGGCATCATGGTGATGATGGAGGTGAGTGATGAGTTGTTGCACAGTGGGACGACGCCCGCCGGCAAGTTCCCCACTGTTCCAGAATTAAAGAGCTGTTGGCAGAGGGCTGCGTGCCCCATGGCTGTTAGATTATTATCCAGCCCAGGCCGCACCCTCATGACGTCGGCGGCATTCATGTACTCCCAGACAGGACGCCCTTTGTTCTGCAGTGGGGCGATGCGCCGGCGAAGGAAATCTGAAGCAATCATCTCCACCTTCAGCCCGGCGGCCTTGAGGCGGAGTATCCTGGTGGTGGCGATGGTGAGCTTGCTGTCGTCAGGGTCCGCAGCACCCCAATCCTTGCCGCGGACCACCTTCTGCTTCCGCACCTCGCAGAACGGTAGGGGCTCCTTTTCTCGGACCCAGCACCACTTGCCGCGCCACTCATCCCATCTCTCGCGATAGAGCCCCTCTGGGTACGTCTCCTTGGTCGCCGTCCTCGGAATCCAAGCGATGCTACCGGAGAGGGCGTCGCCCTTTTGGAGGCGGGGGTAGAAGTAGTGCCGGAAAAGTGCAGTGCTCGGGATAACCCCAACGAAATTTTCGCAAAGGTGCGCGAAGACGGACATGCAAGTCACGGCATTCGGCGTGAAGTCTAGCAGCTGGAAGCCGTAAGTGATCATGATATCTATGAAGAAGTCCGAGTACGGAGGGCAGAGGCCGCACCAGAAGTAATCGGCAAAGAAGGGATAATCCCCTGGCTCTGCCCTACGAGAAGCTACACTCACTTTGGTGGCTGGGTGCGCCGTGGTCTCCTTCGCCCATGCGAACTGGTATCTCTTCTTCAAGGCCTCCGCATCAAGCGTCGGGGGGAAGACAGCGCGCTCCTTCCGCATCTTCACCAGCTTGCTCTCCGCGGCGGCCGCTTCCTCCGCCTTGCCCTTGCCCTTGCTCGGCTTGGGTGGCATGGTGGCTATGGAGGTGGGTGTCGAAGACGTCGAGAGCGCGGTGGAGGCAGGCGGAGGGAGAGAGGCTCTGCTTTGGGCGCAAGGAAGAAGACGATGGCGATGGTTCTGAGATTGAGATTGGAAAGGCGGAGGGGGGTAAATGAGCAGTGCCCTCTGCGATTCCCTTTTTATGGGGAAGGCGCGAGGCAGGCTCTTTACCGCCCGCTTTTGCAACGGAGCTTCCGCCCACGTCTCCCACTTCGCGCGATTAATGCGCGTAGTGGAGGGGCGTGGTAAAAGAGATCATGATTACGGACAGTTATTCCCTGCCACGTGCGCCCGTGCACTGTTTTGGGCCTAGCCCAACAGGCCTGGCACCCGTGTATGGCCTAGGCCCGGGGGCTCCTGTCGGTGTACTAAAGTATGGGTCTTTTTAGTACCCCTTACTTGTGCACGGGCAGTTGTAGCCGTACCGCGGCAGGCCTTGCCGGGGAATAGCTAGGAGTAATCTTAAGACGAAGATAGTGCTTGCCGGCAAGGAGCGAGCCGGCAAGCCAGGAACCCGGCAAGCTTTGCCGGGAAAAGACGTTCAAGTCAACGACCAGACCAGAAGACGGAAGGCCAAAGGGGTGCGAAGGCCCGGCAAGACCCTTGCCGGCAAGGCCTCGCGCCCGGCGAGACCCGGCCCCGGCAAGATACCAGGCCCGGCAAGACCCTTGCCGGCAAGGCCTCGCGCCCGGCGAGACCCGGCCCCGGCAAGATACCGGGCCCGGCAAGACCCTTGCCGGCAAGGCCTCGCGCCCGGCGAGACCCGGCCCCGGCAAGATACCGGGCCCGGCAAGACCTACGCCCGGCAAGCGTCGGACCCGGCAAGCCCCGGTCCCGGCAAGCCCCGGTCCCGGTAAGCCCCGGGAACGGCAAGGATTCGGCCCCGGCAAGGCTCTGCACAGTGTAGCGCTATCGCTCCTGCGCAGCGGCCAGCCTTGTCGTTTAGGGTTTGTCCTCATGGTGACATGGCGCGATGCTGGCCACGAGATGCTTAAGCGGTGCTGATGGGATGGCTGCTTTTGCCCATCCCCTGTAAAGCTTTTCCAAGCCCGAGACACTGAGGGACACCTCGACGGACACCTCACGGTGCGTTTAATGAGCTTGTCCTAAGCCGTCAGGGTTAGGTATGATAACGCTGTAACAACCCTGTAGCTACTTTCCACCTCATGCCTTATCCCTTACGCCACTGTGGTAGCCCCTTTGACTCATATAAAAAGGAGGCCCAAGGCATAGCTACGGGGGGGCACTTCAGAGGAAGGAGGGACCTTGCTCGTTCTGCAAGTATAGCTGCTAATTACTGTAGCGCTCCAAGAACTCAGCCTAACACATCCAATACAAACAAAGCAGGAGTAGGGTTTTACGCATCCGTGCGGCCCGAACCTGGGTAAATTCCCCGTGTGCTGTTCGCTAGTTCTGCTCTTCGTGCAATCCTCTCCCCTTGCCGAACCGTAAAGGGATCTGCTCGATAGCGATCCCATAGGTGTTCGTTTCCCACGACAAAGGGGTAGGGTGGCTCACAAAAACCCAAAATGCCCATGTAAAATGAATCACATAAATGGCATAATGGGGAGGGAAGTGGAGCTCCATGGAGCTGCACCCTTGTGGCCGGCCACCCCATTGTGGGGCCCCCAAAGGGGTTTCCTTAGCCCCCAAGTCCTTCTAGAAGCCTTTTGGGAAAAACCCTAAAAGGTGGCTTTCCATAAAGTAGCCCAAAAAGCACTTTCACTATTCACAGAAACATTTTTCCGCGACCGTTAAATCCGAAAATATTTATGTGGGTCTTAGAACAATTCCAGTACCCACTAAAATGATTTTGGACGCGTTCCGAAACAATTCCGGATTAGTGATTTTCATCTGCGAAAAGCAAACAAAGCGGTTCCGGCAGCTCCGGAACATTTCTGGGTTTTTTCTCTGAAAAATCCCAGAAGTTCCCAGAACAATTCTGGCACCCTCCAAGAATTTCCAGGCATGTGCCGAAACCAATTTGACTTAATGGTATACCCTGAAACAACTTTTCAGTTTTACCGAAACTATTCCGGTGTTCTCTCTCCGGAACTTTTCCGTTGTCTCCGAAACTTTTCCGGTGACTTTCTCTCAGACTCCCTGTCTAGTATTCAGCAGATAGATGACCCTTAAGCGTGTGACCCTATAGGTTCGGTGAAGTATAGACATGACCGGAACTCTTTCCGATCAATGATCAACATCGGAGCCATGGACACCCATATTGACCCCTATACCCACACGAATAAATATTCGAGTGAACCTCCAGTTTGCCGTGTGCTATTCCTGTTGCTTCGCGATATGTTACAAATACCCGAGGTGAGAATCATCGGCATCCCCGTGGATCAACACTTGTCCACAATGCCAGTTACCTCGTTACCGGTTTTGTTCTCTTTTCTCGTTTCCGTGTTTCGACATCCCTGTGATCAAATCACATTGTGACTGGCCAGACGATGGTGGATACCGTAACACCGAGAGG
This sequence comes from Elymus sibiricus, assembly GCA_039707655.1. Lineage (NCBI taxonomy): Eukaryota > Viridiplantae > Streptophyta > Magnoliopsida > Poales > Poaceae > Elymus > Elymus sibiricus. The sequence goes on along the minus strand of CM077668.1, from coordinate 108,413,086 downwards.
GCCCAGAGATATCTCTCCATCGTCGGAGGAGCAAATCCCAATCTTGAGCTATCAAGTCCCTTGTCAAACTTTCCCATGAACCCGTAAGCCGCCGTAATAGCCACCCAGTTACGGATGACGTTTAACAAACCCCAAAGTTCATGAAGCAAGCATGAAGAAACTCGATACTCTCATGGTCTAAGGAATTATGCAAACGTTAACTTTCTCTGTGTTATTAACCATTAACTTGTGACGAATGTATCTCATAGCATAACATCAATTCGGGTCGATTCAACACAAGTGTTCTCCTAACATTGTACCCTCAAAGTTGCCGGCATAGTCATGCCCATGATCAGGAAAAAACAGAACCATCATGCAACACTTGAGCTAGTCTTAGAGGCCAGACTAGGAATACATTTTACCGTTTATTATTCCACATGTGCATATGAGTTTCCCTCCGAGCCTCGTGGTTATTGTAGACTCGAGAACCATAGTAGTTATAGTACGGAATATAAACTTAATTACGAACATGGGGATAAATAATAGCATTTATTATTACCTCTAGGGCATATCTATAGCAGTGAACCTCAACATATTTAGTTTGAGCACCATATGTAACTACAACATTTTTTGTTCTTCCTCTGAACATGCTTGCTTTGTTGTTTGATATTCCAGTTATTTGACACATCATTATATATTATGTACCCAGTTTTCTAGGTAAAAACATCTCGTTATTAGCTACATTCAGTTCATTACATCATAGTTGTGCAAACACAAAATAAGGTTCTGTTATTATCATTAACATTGATTCAATATATTGCGCTCACTTCGAGTGAAATAAGTTCCAAATTAAATAATAACCTATAAATTCCCCCATTATTTGTAGAGATGAGGAAAAAGATCCACACAAAATATTTTTGTGTGGCCAAAATAAGCAAGATCGCTTTAAAAACTCCAATGCATACTAGCTTTAGCGACAAAAAAAGATCTACACTGCAAGATATTCAAAGTGAAGTTCAAACTCATGTGCACCTGTATGAACGGTGAAGTCGAGAAATAGTAAAAAATAATATATAAAATCCTATTTTTTTGCAACAAACAAGTTCATGCCGTCTCAATTCATGCATTTTTTTTTGAAGAAATAACATTTGTGGTGCTTTACACAAAAGAAAAGAAAAAACATCAGTGTTCTATAAATCTTTACATTCCTGGTGCCCTGAAAAACAAAATCAGCGTCCAAAAAGATTCAAAAATAGTTTTTATAGCAACAATTTTTTAGAGCACGGAAAATTTCATTTATTTACGAAAATTTGCACAGAGTTCAAACACGCGAACATGTTTGTTGCTAAAAAAAACAGATTTCTTTGAATTATTTTATATTGTTTCTTTCTATTTTTTTGTTCTTCTGGGTGCAGATGAGGCTGGGAGCCCAAATGTCCTCCCCACTACTTATTTTGATGAAATCGAGCTGTAAAAGTTAGACATAGGCATAACTCAAGCGGAAATAGTGCTAATGTAGCGTTTTAAATATCAAAAATACATTATTGCTTACTGTGTGTGTTGTCCAAGGATCACATTGAAGTCATTGTTGTTCCACGGTGATTTCGTCAAATTTGAAGCTCCACGACTCCGGCTTTAGTATAGACAATGTGTGAGTGCATGGGTGTGACTGCGTGCGTGTACGTACATCAGTGTTCGGTGTTTCTGAAAGAAATACAACTGACATTTTCTATGAGAGTTAGGCGACGTGCAACCTAATTACACATGTGTAATACTGTACAAATGGCGATGAACATATGCATAGAGACCTTTTACGGTACATCAAATCAATTTGGACCGTTTATTTTTATGGCTTGGACGGCTCAGATAAGATAATACTACATCAAATTTCTGGTAGTATATTGGGTAGTTAGGGGCATTTTAGGTAGTTCGTTGTTTTATCAATCTCAGACTTTCTGGAGACGGGGTATCTTTTCCATAATGATTGGGACACCGCCCGAACACTGGACTGCAGAGACGGTCCGGCCGAATACTTTCCGACGGATATGAGATGCAACAGAGAGAGTCGTATATAGTCGATGTATCCTTGCTGGATGGTATTTTTGGCCGAGGAAATCACCATATACAATAGATTGATTGAGCATGTCTGGATGCACTAATACGGTACGTGATCAGCCGATTGTTTTCTGGCGATCAAGCCGGCGGCTGTGGCCGCTGAACACAAGCGACGCAGGCGCAACAGCAGGGGCACCTCGGAGGGAGCTGCAGGCTGCAGGCGCGACTGATGAGGACGCTGTACCGGCAGCTCCGTGGCATGCTCGTTGATTTCCCGGCTGGAGATGGAGCTCCAACTTGAATGGCACGGAGGCCAGCTCTAATCGATTATTGGGCATGTGTTGTTGATGACTGGCAATGGCAACGACGAGGCCCCGGGAGGATGGTCCCCGCGAGGGATTTTACGAATTAGGAAAGAAGAAGAAAAGACAAAACTACCCCGCTAATCAACGGTCGAGATGATTCAATACTACTTGGTTCCAGAAGTAGTATGATGTACCGTAAAAAGTCTCTATGCATATACCCAGGTAGGAGTACATCATGTCCAACAAGGCAACAAGGACAGATGACGCACATGCTACTGTTGGACCTGGACCAGAGATTGATGGACAGTAGCTTGCACATAGTACTCCAACCACCATGAATTTTACTCGGAAAACACACGCCCCGTTTATCATGGGCAGCCACATATGACATAGTACGACACACAGCTCCAAAGGTGGGTGTCAGTGTGTCACCATCTCTCCACAGCCTCGCCTGCTCTTTGGTCCATACTCCGATGCACGCACCGTGAACTTGAAGCAGCTGAGCTCCGAGCTCGCGCGCCGCCCCGCCACGCCATGAAGTCGTCGTCTCAGAGCCACAGCCCCAGGACCCCGTCGCCACGCGCTCGCGGCACCGCGGCGGCCTTCGGCGCCGAGCACGCGCGCTCCTCCTCGGAGCCATGGGTTCTCGCATGCGTGGACGACACGTGCGTCAACGACGTGGAGAGCTTCGCGCGCACCGTCGCCGCCGTGAAGTCCAAGCCCCGCCCTGACCTGCTCCCGAGCGTGCTGTCCCACTACGCTGCCAAGTGGCTCCCGGACGTGGCCACGTCCGCCTCCGGCCGCTTCCTGCCCCCGGAGAGCCCCACCGCCACGTGGCTCAAGAAGCGCCTGCTCCTGGAGACCCTCGTCGCCGCGCTACCGCCGGAGCCGCCCAACGGCGCCGCGGCTGCCGACGACGGCATCACGTGCGACTTCCTGCTCAAGCTGCTCCGGGCGGGGAGCATGGTGGGCGCGGACGCGGCGCTGCTGCGGGAGCTCGAGTCCCGCGCGGCGCGGCGCCTGGACCAGGCGACGCTGGCGGCCGTGATGATACCGGCGTTCGGGCACGCGCCGGGCGGGTCGACGCTGCTGGACGTGCCGCTGGTGCTGCGGCTGGTGCGCGGGTTCCTCAAGGAGGGCGGCAAGGGCGCCGGCGGCGGCGCCGGCGCGAGGGTGGCGAGGCTGGTGGACGCGTACCTGGCGGAGGCGGCGCTGGAGGCCGGGCTGCGGCCCGCGGAGCTCGAGGAGCTCGCCCGCGCCGTGCCCGCCCACGCGCGCGCGGCCGACGACGCGCTCTACCGCGCCGTCGACACCTACCTCAAGGTGACCATGCATGCATGCATACTTAATTACGTTTACATTTTTATCTTTCTCGATGTTGCACTTTGTACTTTTGGTCAATCGCCAGAAGACTGCGTGAAAACTTGTGAGTACATGTGTTTTTGTGTTTGACCACTGCATTTTGCATGGGACAGCGCACCAGCGTGGTAGAAGTACACGGTAAACTACTATAGAGTAATCTCCATGCTGGCATAAAGATCAAACTGTGAGAAGCTATAACCAAAGATCATTCATATGGATGCAAAATACACACCACATGTAGCAGGAAACCAGGAAGGGGAGAATGGCGCAAGTACGCACAGTTGAAAACACTGTTTTACATTCTCGTCCGCATTCATCTGTCGTACCAGGAGATTTTGTCATAAAACCAAACTGAAAATGCCTTATCATCAGTCGGAGTTACTGTGTCTTCCCATGCCTGTTAGTCACGGGAGCTCCGACTGCTAGACAACAAAAATGTTACCTGTTGTCACGCAAGGGAATAGGCGCATATCTAATTAATCCCTCTCGTCTCAACTCCGGTGCCCTTTTGTTCTCATCCACGCCACTGTTTGTTCCTTTGTTTCCCCAGTGCTCACACTCACAGTACAACTTACTACAGTATTCCCTTCGAATTCATCTCATAATGTGTGGACGAAGTTGTCAGGGTGGGGATCTTGCAGAGACGGGCAGAGCATGTTCTGTAGATATTTACAGCCACATAGCTGCCATGACAGACATGATTCATCTTTTAATTTCATGGGCATTGCTGCATGCTTCTCACAAGTTCAGAGCTTTTCGGATCGAAATGCATCCCGACAAATCAAAGTGGATGTCATCTGCTGCTCCGTTGTACTGTGCAGTTTTACAGTGTTGTCCCTATCATATCATCCATCCCAAATGTTGGCACTGCTGCGTTCTGGAGAGAGGACGGATTCGCGTGAAAAATTAGGACCAGAAAAAGATGTTCAATTTTCATTTTTGACTGCGAAGCATGTTCAGTTTCTTAGCTAGTGGTTTCGATGGATTCTACAGGCACATCCCGGCGCCGGGAAAGAGGAGCGCAAGTCGCTGTGGAGGCTGATCGACGCGCGGAAGCTGTCGGCGGAGGCGGCGGCGCACGCCGTCCAGAACGACCGGCTGCCGGTGCGCTCCGTGATGCAGGTGCTCTTCTCGGAGCACGGCAAGCTCAACCGCCTCGCCGACCTGGGCGCCTCCTTCAGCGGCGCGAGGGTCCCCTGCAGCCCGGCGGCGCTGGACCTCCACTCCGGCAGCGGCCGCTGCCCCTCCAAGCGCGAGGCCCTGGCGCAGCACCAGGAGATGCGTCGCCTGCGCGAGGACGTCGCCAGGCTCCAGGTTCGTTCGTTGGACATTTTCCAACTCCGATGACAGCTATTATCATCCGCCGGTGCTTACGGAGACATGTCTGGGCTGCAGGTGCAGTGCAGCGCGCTGCAGGAGCAGGTGGAGAGGCTGGGCTCGGAGAGGAGGCGGCGCGGCGGCGTCGGTGGCGGCGGCGGGTTCAAGTGGAGCACGCTCTGGTTCGGCGGCGGCGGCGGCATGGGCGCCGACGTCGCGAGGATCGAGGACTCGGAGAGCGGCATGGAGCGGCGGACGCCGGCGAGCGGGAAGAAGGGCAGGGCCAGCATGGCCACGGCGACGCCCACGCCGACGCGGCGGACCCCCAAGTGGCGCAAGTCCATGTCATGAGAGGAATCTGAAGCCGGCAGCGGCGCTCATGTTTACAAGCTTTTCTCCTCACTTTATCTCTGTTTCTCCTTTGCTCACATAATTACAGTTTCTAATTTGGATTCTCCTGAATATGCAAGTAAATCTCCTGGTACGGTAGATCAAGAACGAAATGAAGTTTAGGAGTTTAATTCTGCAAGGGTGGTGATTACTGACTAGAAATGTTTCCAAGATTATTGACAGAGTTCTTCAAACTACTGTAAACCTCACGCACAAAAACATGTTAGCTTGAAAAACAATCTTATATTATGGGACGGAGGGAGTATAATTTAAGAATTCGGTTCTCTTTTTTTTTCACAAATCAACAACTAGTTGTACACACACCAATGTGATCACATAAGGGTTCTACAGAAATGTTCTACAGGCAGAACCTCACACACAAGTCTGCAAGCTATGCATCGCTAACTTATTCAGCTACACAAATAAATAATAGTACTTCAAACAAAATTAACAACACACACCATATGGAAACAGAATAAACAGGCTGAGATTGCCAACAGAATAAACAGGCTGAGATTGCCTCATTTGTGTACCGCTTTCTTGATCGCTTGCTTGCATTTGCTGAGGAACTTGCTGCTGCTCGTAGATACCGAATCCTCATAGCCGTATCTGCGATCATCGTCGCCACTCACCTTAGGTTTCCTGCCTGCACAGTCTGAGCCTCTTCTCATTCCCAGGATCTTGGAAGGAGAGGATGGCAGGGACCGGAAACCCCTACCGCTGTCGGACCTTGGGAACCTTATCTTCCTTTCCACTTTCTCCTCCTTGATGTCAAAGCTATCCCTGCATCTTGGGGTGCCATGGTGAGTTGCAGCACTCTCACCACCGACGTCGACGATCTCATCAACACATTCAGTGATCTCGTCAACGCATTCGGTGATCTCATTCCTGCAGCTCTCGTCTTCATCATCAATTCTGCTTTGAATTTCCTGCTCATCGTCTGAACCGTTCTCCTCGGCGGCATTGTGATCTTCCGAGGAACGGTACGCCGCTTCATTTCCTTCTTGTTGGTCCTCCATGAGCATATGGAGCCACTTATCAACATTGCCCTTGCCTCTGTAGTTCATGTTTTCATTGTCTTCTGATCTGGCAACACGTCGAGAATGAAGCATTTCATCATCCTTTTGCACTGGTGGTGACTGCTCTGTGTGGTACCTCCCATACACGCCGGTCGCTCTATATGGAGGACTTGGTGGAACCGAGGGGGTCCTTGGAAATGAGACTGTCTGGCTTGCATGATGAGACCTTTCAGTCTCCGACTCGAGCATTGCCGCCTTGCCCTTATTATCTCTTGACCTGGTAGGCGTACCAACACCCCTTGATGCCATGGTTTCCTTTCTTTCCCTTCCCCTGCTACGGTGCCGTTCTCTGATCGCCGATTGTTCTAGCTTCTCCCTTACCGACGCTCTTCCTCTTTCAGTGTAACTCTTGTTTTCATCAGTGGAGATGGACCTTCTTGGAAAGCTTATCACCTTGGAAGGTTGTTCAGTGTTGACATAACTCATTGTTGAAGTCCCTTCTCCAATTTCTTCCCCCTCCAGGGAAACGTATGCATCTGAAGTCTTCTGAGCCTCCTCCAGAAAAACCCTCAGCTCCTGTTTCAGAGGGCTGCTCCTCGATACTCTTTCTGGCAAGTACCTGAAACTCTCACAGTGCCTTTCCTCTGGAGTGTCATCATCAACCCGGTACCTCTTCCTTGCTTGATCAATGAAGGGCTTCACCTGCCTCTCCAGATCATCCCTGTGCTGGTACTTCTTGCGGAGCTCGGTTTCAGATGAGTCACACATTGCTCTCTGGGCCTCCAGTCTCGCCATGAGAGTACTGGTTGCAGCTTGGTTCAGCCTGAGTTGTTCCTTGTACACAACACTCCTGCATTTTGCACCACAATAAAAAATTAGCACCAGTTAATCAAGATTCTTCAAAGAAACCATCAGGTCTTGGTTTTATAGGATCATCCTTACTGGTGCATGGCATCTCTGATCATCTTCTCGAGCACTGTCTTGTAGTTGGCCTGGGCGTCTGCCAAGCCACGGCACTTCTCTACTCGCCGACGCCTCTTGATCAGCTGAGCCTCCAGGTCCTGGATGGCTACCCTTTCCTCCTCGTTCTTCTGCTGCATCTCGGTCACCTCGTTCTCCAGTTCAGTGAGCTCAGCTTGCTTCTTCTTCGCCTCTTCTCGTTGCCTCAGCGAGTCCCTAGCCATGGCTATGGACAGGTAAGGATTGCTGATGTAGCCGTCAACATCTGGGTTGTTGTTCTCTTTCATCATCAAGTTACCACCATGGCCGTGGGCTGCTAGGTTCTCGTCCTTTTCGCCGGAGAACTTCTTTGCAGCTACAGCAAAAGCAGTCCCTCAATCATCCATAGCTCATATGCAGATGTGACGAAAACGAGGAAATTAATGCAAGAAATTCTCTGACAACCGCATACCGATCAAAGGATAATTGGACCTCACTGGTCTGTTGGCGTCAACTGATTTGAGCACCGAACTGTCGGAGCCCCTCGCGGAGACAATGGCGGCGGGCGCGAGGCCTACTTTCTTCTTCATGTCGGCGAAATGGTGCGGGAACGCGTGCGCCTCCACCGCCTGCAGCGAGCTCAGCTCCTCGTTGGCCCCGTCGGCGAAGAGGAACGCGAACGCTCTGTTCCTGCACGTACAGTTTCAGAATAATCCGTCAGTTCACCTGAAAACTGTTGGGGTCAGCAAAGGGCGTCAGACAGGAGGTCACCTGAAGTCGGTGTTCTTGGAGGCGAAGATGGAGAGGAACTGGTTGACGGAGATGCCGAGCTGCAGATCCCACCACGGGACGAGGAACTCCAGCTTGTTGTGCTTCTTCCTGGACGCCTGCAGCTGCATGATCCGCAGGTTGCTCGGAACCGTCCTCCCTCCTCCTGCAGATCGATGAAGACCAATCATCCATCAATCGTTCGTCAGAATTCAGAACCATGTGGTAAATTCAGAAACAGTGAGGAACATGTAAAATTCTTCTTACTAGCGCAGGGGAACCAGTGGTGGACGTCCCATGCGAGGGGCGAGGCTGCGTCGGCGTGGAGGTAGAGCACGTTCCCGTAGGCGTCGACCCGGAAGAGCGCCGGGTCGAAGCCGGCGTTGCCGAGGTGGTCGAGCTGCTTCCAGAGCAGGTTGGCGAAGCCGCGCGGGTTGGCGGTGGGCACCGCCTCCGCGTCCACCACCGGGAACATCTCGTTCAGGTCCTTGGCCCGCAGCGCCTGCACGCATCAGATCAGATCACGACGCGGCGTCGAAGAGGGCGAGCGGATCTGCGGAAGAAAAGGTAGGTAGGTACCTCGTGGGGCTGGAGGACGTAGGGGAGGAAGGCGCCGGGCGGGCCGTGGGCGTAGGGGATGCCGAGCGCGCCGCTGGCCCCGGCGCGGCAGAGCCTGGCGTAGGCCTTGGGGTAGCCCAGCGCGTCGTCGACCGCCCTCTCCTCCTCCGTGAACGCCGCCATCGATCCGCGACCGCCGCCGACGAACCTAACCTAGTACTACGGTCTACGGAGCAATGTTGACTGCTGTGTCGGGAATCGGGATCAGGTGTCTGATGACCGAGGTGTGTGCGAGCTGCGGAGCGGTGAAATACAGCTGATTATTTTTGGTTTCTTCTGCCGGAGGAGCGTTTGCCTGCGAGTGTGCGCAACGGTCGACACGGATGGGGACGTGGAGAAGGGAGGAGAGAGCCGTTGGGTTGGGGCTGGTTCAAACTCGGCACGTGAGGGGCAAGTGGGGGCCGGGCGTGTGAGGCTCGCTTGTGGTGCGGCGGACGGCAGGACTCAACCCGGCAATCCGACCCATGGGTGACCGCGCCCATGGGCACCCGACCCGAATGGGTAGGGTATGGGTCGCCATCTTCATCCGTGGGTAAGTCTGATGGGTAACCCGATTAGTCGTGGGTAGGGTATGGGCATAAGGTCCTACCTGTGGGTCGCCCGATTAGCTGACATGTGCGTCCCTGAATACTAAAATCACAGCCAGTAACCAACGATCCAATCCATAAACGAACTAGATGTTAGTTCTTTGCATTCATGGCACAGGCCCATTAGATGGGTAGCTAAGCAGCAGCCTCCATGTACTGCTTTTGAGTAGCTAGCAACCTCCACGGAGTAACATGTTGGCTTCTTGTTGGGCATATGAAGCCAGCCCATATCCTGCTTTGCATGCACGGTAGCACGTGAAGCTACACAGGTTGCCAGCTTGTTTAGTACCACCTCGCCTAGTTGGGCAGGAGGGAGGTGCAGCTCTGTCTATATAATCAGACTACAGGGCACTCAAGCAACATCCAGTTCACAAGCCCCAAGCGCTACGTGCTGGGCATAATTAATAAATTTATTAAAGAAAAGCTATGCCCGATGGGTAACCTATCGAGTATCGGGTACGGGCGTGGGTCTGCTCCTATGCCCATGGGTAGGGTCGTGGGCGAAGGGATAGACCCATTTACTTATAGGGCATGGGTCTGGTTGAGGTTAACCTGACCAAACCTGACCCGACTGCCAGGTTTAGGCAGGACGCCATTTCTTCGTCATGTACTGTGGCCTGTAGGCGAGTGCGTATTGTGCACAACTGGCGTACCACGTACTGTGGTAATATACGTTGTACAGTACGAGATTGTATACATGTATTATTTCTCCTTATTTATGGCGATGATTAATTACGGATTGATGTGGGGAAATGCTTTAATGAGTTGGCATTGATTGATTGATCCGTGCGTGTCAGAACGACATAACATGCAGAGAGGGGGCCGCGGAGTTTTATTTAGGACGACAGCCGGTCCACATAGCTGGATTTAAAATCCATGGTTTTGTTTCTTTCGGCCGGTTTGAAATCCATGGTGGTCGCGAGCCCAACACGACGCCACACCCTCGCGCGCGCGCAAGCCTATCGGTCGTATGTGTGACGACAGCCGCGTTGGCCCAAACGAATGGCCAGGGAGGCTGAAGTTGCTTCGACCGTGGTCGCACCAAGCTTTTTTTTTAACAACAGAAGAAGAAGGCCCTCAAGGCGTCAAATTCATTCAGCTCAGTAACAGTGTACAGCGTGAATTACAAAATCCTGAACCTAAAAATTGGAAAGAAGAGAAACTACAGGACAGGAGGAATGCCTATGAGCTGAGGCAAAACAACAAACTTGAGGTTCAACATTTGAATGAAGAACCTGTTGAGCTACATTGTGTGCTATGCCATTTATTTTTCTGGAAATATGGAATACTTGAGGCCGTAAATTGGTAGCATGCTTGAAGAAAGTAGCCAAAGGCTTCCGAATGTTCCAAGGGGTAGTAGATTCCACCATCTTGCCAGAAGCAGCCACCACAGCTAATGAGAGGCAATCCATGAGAAAGGTGTAACATCCCCAGATCTCAACCATGTCATTAAGCTAATTAATTAGCCATGTCATCATGATCATCCTAAGTAAATTGCATTTAGAAAATAACTCAACTCAAATTCAAAATTCAAATAACAAGTGAAATTAGAAAAGCTTCAAAATTGAAAATAAAATAGTTCAAAATATTGCAAAAATTCTCAAGGCAATTATAAAAATAAAATCAACATTAATTGAAATATTTAAATGACTCTAACGTCCAAAAACAATACCTAAGCAGCCATATTTAAAATCATTTTCATTAAACAAAAATCAAATGAATTCAAATAATCCCAAACCTTTTTGTGGCAGTGCAGAATATTGCCTAGTATTTATTGAGGCAAGTTACCTATTTTACAAAACCCATTTGATGCAAAAAGAAAAGGCAAAACAACAGAGAAAATAAGAAACAGAAAAAGAATAAAGAAAAGGGCAGAGGGCCACTGTGCCTGTGGGCTTCAAGTGGCTATAGGGAGGCCCAGCCCATCACGGCTGGCCTTTCCCTAACCTCCCGCCGCGCGCTCGCGCTCGGGCGTCTGTGCGCCGTCCACCGCGCGGGATGCTCGCTGTCGAGCATCCGCGGCCCCCCTCGCGGGATAAGGCCATCCCCGACACCCTCTCTCCCTCCCCGAAACCCTAGCACCTCCCCGTTCCCCTCTCTCGTTCTCCCCCGAGTGAATCGAGCTCGTGCCCGAGCGAGCTCGTCGTCGCCGTCGCCGTTCACCGCACTCACCGAGCTCCCCGCGCCGCTCCGACGTGCCCAGGAGGACCGCCGTCCTCCGCTATGACCTCCGAGCCACTGGATCGAAGCCAGGGACCCCCACCATCGTCGCCCGTGTCTCCTTCCCCCACTACGGCATCCACCGCCCGCCGCCGTCGATCTACTCGCCTCCGACCTCCCCGCGCCTCCCCGAGCCCTCCTCGAGATCCGCTGTGAGCTTGCGCGCCTTCTCCCCCTTTCCGTTTAGTCACGCGCGGCCCCTAGTCGCCCCTATCGCCATTGCCGTACCTCGCCGTCGTCGGCCGTCGCCGTTGCCGCCGTTCCGGCCACCCCCAGCTCACGTCACTTGCCCCATCCGACGCGCGCTCGTTCGCTCGTTCGAACGAGCCGTCCCGTGCCCGATTTGGCCGCCTGTGGGCGGATCCCGAGCATCGCCACCACGTTCGGCCTCGTCGGCGTGTCGTCGTCGGCGCGCGCGCTCGTTTAAACTCGCGGGGCCCACCGTCAGGTCATTAGCGCACTAACCTGCCCCTAACAGCCACTGACTGGTGGGTCCGGGTACTGTAGCGATTAGGTTTAACACTAATTAACTTAACTGCTAACACCCACTGACCTCTGGGCCCACCCTGCTAATTAACTAATTAGATTAGTTTAAACCCAGTTAAACTAATAGTGGCTGACTAATGGGTCCCACTAGACCCAATCTATGACACGTAGGCCCCACCTTTTTAATTAACTGTTTATTAATTAAAACTAATCTATTAATTAATCTGTCACTGACATATGGGTCCCACAAACTAATTAACTTAATTAGTTAATTTAAATCTCTGTTTAATTAAATCAGTCAATGACATGTGGGACCCACTGGTCAGGTTTGACCCTCACCAGCTGGTGTTGACTACTGACGCCATCATTTCGTCATGCTGACGTCAACGTGCACTGTTTCGGATAATTCTAAATTAAATTAATTCCAGAAATTCCAGAAAATGATTAAAACTTTGAAAAATCATATAAAATAAACCGTAACTCGGATGAAAATAATTTATATATGAAAAATGATCAGAAAAATATGAAGAATCCGAATATGCCATTCACATACCTGCCACCCCTCTCTAGCATGCTGAACATGGAACCGTCCCCCTCTGTTTCATCTGACCGAAATGCCAAACGCTGGGAAAACATTCCCGGATGTTTTCCCCCTTCGCCGGTAACGTGTAGTACTGCGATAGGTCACCCCTAGCACTGCGTGTTGTCATGTCGTGCATCTGTGTTACATCTGTGTGCTTTATATTTACTGTTTCTTCCCCCCTCTTCTCTCCGGTAGACTACGAGACCGACGCTGCCCCTGTGATCGACTACGTCCCCGACGACCAGCCCCTTTCAGTAGAGCTTCCAGGCAAGCAAAACCCCCTTGATCATTCCTATATCGCCCATTCTTTCTCTCCCCTGCTTGCATTAGATTTTGCTACTGTATTTGATTGCTCCTATTCTAATGCATAGCCTGATTTTGTAACCTGTTGTTGATACTTTACCTGTTGACCTAAATGCTTAGTATAGTTTGGTTCATAATCCATCGGTGACCCCTCAACCTTGTCCCTGTTGCCCCGCTTTATTACTAGTGCCTCGATCTCTGTGATCGATGTGCCGAGACCGACACAGCACCGCACACCCCCTTAGTTGTACGACTCTGCAGAGCTACCATCGAGTGCCGAGGGTGATACCTCGTACCTCACTTCTGATGATACCTCTGTGGTGTAGCTAATCGGTCATGGATTACCGAGGGTGATTCCTTTTCCACCACCTCCGATGGTGACCCTGTCGTGCAACCCCCCCTCAAGCGTGGACCCATCGAGGGTGATTCCTCCTGGTTCTCCTTGACGGATTACATCGAGTAGGAATCCATCGAGGGTGATTCCTCGGATTCCCCCGTGATGTGATAAACACACGGATACCCTACTTTTACTTCAGTCCCCGGGTAAAGTCGGGTCGACCCCGAGGGGTACCCGCGAGAGTTGTGTAGTCGGGTTGACCGTGAGGGAACCCGCGAGATAATTATGAGGCGCGGCCGGGCAGGCAGAGACCGCCCTAGAGAGGGATGGGCCTGGCCCTTGTTGCACTTCCTCGAGACGGGACGACAGGAGTACTGATCGTCACCGTGAGCTCCTAATAATTCGCTAACGGATTTGGGTATTGATCTGAGTGGGTCCTTGGCCCTATACGCACTACCACCACGCGGGATAATGGTTTATGGGGCCCTCTACGCCGTATGTATCAGCCGAAAGCTTTGTCAGACGTCCAGTTCAGCCTTGCGGCACGGCAGGATCGGCGCCATCCATGACAGAGGTGGTGCCTGGATCTAACCATGTGCGCAATGACCCGGAGTGCAAAGGGCGATGGGCCCAGGACCCCGGAGCGCTTAGGATGTAGACCGGCGGGGACCTCTCTGCTGAGCTCTAGGTAGGGCTGTGGTGTGTCAATCAGCCGAGGCCGGGCATGACCCGGAAAAGTGTGTCCGGCCAGAGTTAATCGAGCGTGTTGGGTAACAGTAGTGCACCCCTGCAGGGAAGTTATCTATTCGAATAGCCGTGTCCACGGTAACAGGACGCTCAGTGTTGTATCCCGATCTATTACTACTTGAACTGGATACATGTTAATTAATTGTAAGCTCTGGGATTGCTTTCTCGAAGGGAGTCGAGGAAGGATCTCTAGGCTTTGATTCAACATGATTGTTACTTTATGTTGCTAATCTGCACTCTTCTAATGCTGCAAGACGCTGAAGATGCTAGTCTTCGATAGGCTAGGCTTTCTCCCTCTGATCTGGCATTTCTGCAGTTTAGTCCAAAGATATAGCCCCATTCCTTTGATACCGATGCATAATTAGTATAGTTCTGATGTCATTCTTGCGAGTACTTTGGATGAGTACTCACGGTTGCCTTGCTACTCTTTTTCCCCATACCCGATTGCTGCGACCAGGTGATGGATCCCAGGAGTCAGCTGCTACCGCCGACGACTGCTACTACACTTCCGGTGGAGCCTACTACTACGTGGAGACCGACGACCAGGAGTAGATTCGGAGGCTCCCAGGCAGGAGGCCTTGCCTCTTTCGATCAGAGTCGTTGTTATGCTAGCCTTCTTAAGGCAACTTGTTTCCCTTTTATGTCTGTACTCAGATATTATGTTGTTCCGCTGACGCTTGTTCGCGAGCTTATGTATTCGAGCCCTCGAGGCCCCTGGCTTGTAATATAAAGCTTGTATGCCTTTTATATGTGTTTAGAGTTGTGTTGTGATATCTTCCCGTGAGTCTCTGATCTCGATCGTGTGCATTTGCGTGTATGATTAGTACACGGTCGAGCAGGGGCATCACAAAAGGTTGGTTGGGAAATATTGAGCTTATTAGCCACTTGAGCTGCAAAGGAAAGGGCCAGAGCTTCAGCATGCAGAGGAGAAGTTGTAGGAGGAGCTGATGCTTGAATCTGCACATTGACTTCAAATTGCTCTTGGGGCAAAGAAAGATAGATTCCTACTCCAGTTGCAACTGCTCCTGGTATTAAACCAGGAACTTTACAATTTCTAAAAGCTGCATCAGAATAAATTTTAGGGCATGCAATAAGCAAATCCGACTTGAGAGTTCGTCATGTATAGGAAGGTGATCAGGGGGAAGTTGTACTTGTGGCACCATCTGCAACTCAGAAAAATGAGGCAAGTCACTATAAGCATCAGAGGACAAAGAGTTAGCAGCAAGGTGCACATGATAAGGAAGAGCCTTTTTCTTGTCAAAGAGATAATCATTTCTAGCTTTCCAAAGACACCACAAGAAATTGAGAATGTTTGAAATAGAACCATAAGGATGCCCCATACTAAGAAAAGCAATGGGGATAGAATGCATAGTAGCATGGCCTTGGACTAAAACATCAGACCTAATGAACCAAGGAGAGGCAAACCAAGTCGCTCGAGCAAAAGGGCAGAGAAAAAACAGATGGAATTCATCCTCTAGTTGGCCACACCTACAACAGTTTTGAGAGATATGAACAGAGAAACGGCCCGCCCGCAAACCTGTAGGTAAAGCCCTCCTATGAAGCCTCCAAGCAAAAGTTTGCACCCTAGGTAAAACATGCTTTTGTTTCCAGACCAGCTTGAGAAGATCCTTGAGCTCCAAAGATAGTACAGAAGGTGCATTCCTAGGATTCTCATGAATTTCCTGCAAACAAAGCTTATAAGCAGATTTGGAAGAACAAATGCCATTAGGAGTAAGGTCCCAACAAAGCAAATCTGGACCATCATCATCGATGATATCAGTCTGGACAATAAATGAAGCCATAGGCTGCTGAAAGAGTAAATGAACCAACTCATTGTTCCAAACTTTTTGCCCGGGGGAGCAAAAGATCCCTAACTAAAGAAGGATATGCAAAACCTGGCTGCATGCTGAATAATAAGATGGTCATGGATGGCAGCCCAAAGAGTGCACCAAGGAGTGCTCCAAATTGACATGTTACCTTGAGTTAATTGGTAAAAAGAATGAGCTTTTAACTTAGGGATCATTTTTAAAACCGAAGTCCAGAAAGCTGATTTAGGAGAGGAAGAAGTGGCTGTCCAAATGGAAGAGTCAAGAAAATATTTAACCTTAAGAACTAAATACAACTGAGAAGAGGGGGATTTAGCAATTCTCCAAGCAGCTGCAAGAACAAGATTTTCATTGATTGCTTTCAAATTCCTTATACCCAGGCCACCTTCATCTTTAGAATTGTAGATATCTTTCCATGCTCTAAGACAAAGACTCCTGCTAGAATCATTCTCCCTAACACCTGTCCACCAAAAATTCCTAATGGCAGCTGTGAGCTTAGCAAGAAACTTCTTAGTGAACAAAATGTTAGCCATATAATAAACAGGAATAGCAGAGAAAACATAACGAATTAATTCCAACCTAGCAGCATGAGAAAGCATATTGGCTTTATAAGCAGGCAATTTATTCATAAACTTGTCAAGAACAAAGTTATAAGCAGCAGTCCTATTTTTGGCAGGAAGAATAGGCGGATGACCAAGATGGGTGAAATTGCTATCCAAGGTAGAAACAGGAAAAAACTTGCTTAATCTCCTGAATAGTAACTTGACTAACGTGAGAACTAAAAAGAATGGCAGATTTGGCCCAGCTTGGAGTTTGACCTGAGATAGAACAAAAGTGATGGATGAGTTGAGCCATTGAATTAGCTTCCTGAATAGTGGCTTGGCCACAAACCAAGAGATCATCTGCCAACAACAGGGAGTGAATAGAAGGGCAATTTGGACCAAGAGAAATTCCTGGAAGATGATTAGCAGCAAGAGCATCATTAAGAGCAATAGACAATTCATTAATAGACAATTCCACGCTTTCCGTGTGAATGTTTTTTGAACCCTTTTTCTGAAGGGCCCCTTTTCTGAATATTTTTTTAATTTTTTAACTCTTTTTGACATTGTGTTTTTTTAAAACACGAACAATTTTTGAAAACGTGAAAAAGTTTTGAAATTCCGAACATTTTTAAAATATTTAATATTTTTTTGCAATTTGCAATTTTCTTAAAAACGGAACAGATTGAAAAATTCCAATAAAAAACAGAACAAAAAATGATTCTGGAATCTTCTAGAAAGTTTTAAACCGGTAAAAGCCATACAAGAAACGCTTAAGAAAGCTTGCAAACCAGGGATTGATGTAACCTATATGGGTTGGCCAACCTCGCCCTTACCCTGTATGAAACCATGACTATGATCGTCCAGTCGCTCTGTGTCCTCCTATTCCCCCCTCCACTGCCCCCCCCCCCCCCGGGTTTGAGGGAGCCCCTATGTATCGCTTATAGCGAGACCTTGGGAAGCCTCGCCTGAAGGCTAGCATGATATGGGCCGGCAAAGGCGCGCACGACGCCACAGGCCAGAGCCACATTTTTTCTGTTTTCTTTTCATGCTTTTTTAACTTTTGTTTATATTTCCAGATATTATATATAAATATTATAAAAACACTTTTACATAAGATATTTAAAAAATGTTGACAACAGCATTTAAAAAATGTTAAATGTGTATAGAGAAAGTGTTTCTCACGATTACGAAAACTGTATACAAAACATATACTATGTGTATGAAAAAAATGTTAATCAAGCATTTGAAAAAATGTTAAATGTGTCTAGAAAAAATGTTTGACATGTAAAATATATAAAAATATACAATGTGTATGAAAAAATGTTGACCATTTATTTAAAAAGTGCTAAACGTGTATAATTTTTTTCCTAATTTATATGAAAAATTGTAATGTACATCAAATAAATGTTGACATAAAAATCATACACATAAAAGTGTTAATTATGTATTTAAAAATTATTAAACATTTATATAAAAATTATATTCCTGGTGTATACGAAAAATGAACATTATGTGTGAAAACATGTTCATGCCATTAATAAAATGTTCTTCACGTATTGAAAAATGTTGACTATGTATTAAAAAAATCTTAAACTTGTATTTGTCTTTTTAAACATGTATTAAACAAATGTAAAAGATATACCAAAATTGTACAAATGTGCATGGAAGAAAGTAGACAGCAAAAAATATATTTAAAAATGTTAAACATGTATATAAAATAGGTTTTTTGTGTATACAAATTTTTTAAATCTCACTAAAAAAAGTTATCAAAAGTTGTTAATCATGTATTAAAAATGTTAAACATGTATATAAAATAGATTTTTTGTGTATACAAAAATTTTAAATCTCACTAAAAAAAGTTGGCATGTGTTGAACAAAAAATAAACTGATGAAAATCGGCAAAAGAACAAAAAAGACGAGGAAAAAAAAACAAAGAAAACCAAAAAAAGGAAATGAAAAGCGAAGAAAACCAACACAAAAGAATGAATATAGTGACAACCGAGAAGGCAACAAAGAAAAAAGAAGAAATCGATGAAAACCAAGAAAGAAACAAAGAAAAATGAAGAAATAAAGCAAAATTGAAAAAAAAAAGAGAAAAACCCAGTGAAAACCACGAAGGACAGAAAGAAAACAGATAAAACAGAGAAATAAGGGAAATCGATGAAGATACAAAAAAACCAAAAGAAAAATAAAAGAAAATGAAAAAGGAGACAGAAACCGAAAGAAGCGAACGCAGTGAAAGCAACGAACCACCGAGCGAGCGAGCGCGGCTCGGGACTGTATGCCCAGGAAAGAGCTTCAGGCGAGACGAGAGCTACTCTCGCATTAAGGGTGATATAGCTGTCGCGCCCGTTTGATCCGCGGGGGCTATAAATTTCTCGCCTAATGCGAATACGCCTTGCATAGATGGCCCAGCCCAATATGGGATCCTGCGATGCAGTTTCTCGGAAGCTTCTACGAGTTTTTTTTTCTTCTATCCGATTTTCTGTGTTTCTCCACCACTTTCTTCAGCTTTTTTTATCTCAACAGATGTTTCTATTTTTTAGTACAGATTGTACATTTTTTGTATACACGTGGAACTTTTTTTATGCATGTTGAATATTTTCTTGATGGCAGAAAACATTTTACTAAAACTACGCTGACATTTTTTTACAATATATAAACATTTTAGACAACTGTTAATACCATTTTTCAAAAAATTTGATTTTGTTAAATGTCACAAACATTTGTTTCAATTACGAGAAATTTTTCTTAGATTGCAAAAAATATATATATAAAATCACAAATTTTTTTCTGGAAAGACTTGATTTTTTTTAAAGTCGCATGAACAATAAGTTTAGTCAGTGTTAAGATTTTTTAAAATTCGCGATGAACACTACTTAAAAATTTAAATTAATGAATTTTTGAAGTATATGTATTTATAACAATTTTAAAATATAAACAAAAATAAAAGAAGCAAACAAAACCAACCAAGGAAAGAAAAGCGAATCAAAGCAAATTGGGTCGGCCTAATATAGCGGTTCCCTTAGGCGAGTGGCTGTTCAGTCTCGCGCAAGGTGTGACATAGCGACTCCCCGGCTGGTTGGGCTGGAGTGAAATACCTATTTGACGCACTTTTCGTCAAGATGTCGATGTTTCGCACAGGTGTTTCCCATAGGACATCGAGCGATCGTTCTGCTTGGGCCGGCCCGTTTAAGCGTTCCACCGTTCCCGATTTTGTAAGGTTCCCAGCCGGTTTTTCTGGTTTTTAGTTCTCTTTTGCGGTTTCCCTGTTTGTTTTTTGGTTTTCCTGGGTTTTTATTTTTTTCGTTTTTCTGTTTATTTTTTTCTTTTTCTTCTTCCTTTTCTGTTTCTTTTTATTCATTTTAATACTTTTCTATTTTTCAAGTTTTTTTTCTTTTTTAAAAAAGTAATTTTTCGAAAATTGTTCAGAAGTTTTAAAAAATGTTCGTGGTTTTATAAAATATTCAATTTTTTAGAAAATAGTAGTATTTTAAAAAATTGTTCATTAATTAAAAAAATGTTTGCGTTTTCAAAAATTGTTCACGAATTTCAAAAATTGTTCACGGATTTCAAAAAATGTTCTTATTTTTCAAAAATAAATCATGTATTAAAAAAATGTTTGCGTTTCCAAATTTGTTTGGGTTTTCAAATTTTGTTCAGAAAATTCAAAATATGTTCTTCATTGAAAAATTGTTCCTGCTTTGAAATATTGTGCACAAATTCAAAAAATGTTCATGTTTCGAAAATTTCTTTTTAAATTCAAAAACAGTTTGCATTTTAATTTTTTGTTCACAAATCAAAGTTGTTCATATTTTTTATAATTTTTTTTTGCAAATTCAAAAAATGTTCCAGCTTTTCAAATTTGTTCACAAATTCTAAATATGTTCATGTTTTCAAAGAAAAATCACAAATTCAATAAATGTTCTTTGAAAAATGTACACTTTTTTTTTGTTCTCAAATTCAAAACATGTTTCCACTTTTCAAATTTGTTCACAAAATGTTCATGTTTTTCAAAATTTGTTTGGATTTTCAAAAAAAGTGTTCGCGTTTTGAAGAAAATACTGTT
Organism: Elymus sibiricus; assembly: GCA_039707655.1. Taxonomy (NCBI): domain Eukaryota; kingdom Viridiplantae; phylum Streptophyta; class Magnoliopsida; order Poales; family Poaceae; genus Elymus; species Elymus sibiricus. The sequence continues at coordinate 108,392,634 of CM077668.1, read as the reverse complement.
AATTTCGAAAAATTCAGTTGCAGGAGGTCCTCGGTTCGACGCCTTAGATGGACTGTAGTTTTGGGATTTTTTGCGAATTACTGTTTTAAGTTTTGTCGCTATCATATGTTTCTTTAAGTGTCCCGCCGCAAATCTAACACTGGAGGCTCTCTGTCCGAGTGGCTTGCACGGGGCGCCAAACACTACGAAGTCGCGGTTTGAGTTTCTGCGCAAGCGCCATCGTATTTTTTGCATTTTTGTTATCTCGCGAACGTAACTCCGCGTGCCACTGAAAATGGGTCGGCCCAGGTTAGGCGCCCCTGTGCGAAACGCCGGCACTTTACCACAACGAGCGGAATATAGGAGGTCTTCCGGTCAAAAAACAATGTCGATGAAGGCGTGTAGGTGCACTATTACGCGGTAGGGATTGCAATTTTTCTCGCATTTTCGTTTTTTCACTCAAACTCAAGGGAGAAACTTTGCTTCTTATCTTTTTTTTTAAAGATTGACGAATCAAATGATATTTCTGTTCTAATTTCTGCCGCTTCTTCTCCGCGATCTCGCGAGGGTGAGCTAACTCCAAAAACCCGTCCTCTGTTCGGATTGCAGGCTGCAACTCGCCTGCATGAAGCAGAAATCGCTAGTAATCGTCGGTCAGCCATACGGCGGTGAATCCGTTCCCGGGCCTTGTACACACCGCCCGTCACACTATAGGAGCTGGACATGTTTGAAGTCATTACCCTTAACCGTAAGGAGGGGGATGCCTAAGGCTAGGCTTGCGACTGGAGTGAAGAGACTACTCCCACAAGTCGTGGCTGTGAGTGGGCTCGGGTGATGAGGCCATATCATCAAAAGAAAGCCCATCTGATATATGTCCAACAGTTGAAGAAGTAGCACTAAAAAAAAGGTTCAAGCAACCCCTCAAAAAAAAGTTGAAGCGTCCCCTAAAAAGAAGTTGAAGCAGTAGCACCCTCAAAAAAAAGTTGAAGTAGTAGTTGTTCTAAAAAAAGGCCAGGTCTTCTTTGATTCAAAGGATTCTCAAATGAATTTTAATTATAAGAATATATAGTGAAACTTTGAAAGAATTTAATTGTCTATGGGTTCTTGGAAAAAAAATCAGGAGGACACGGCCTGGAAATTCCAAAGAACATCCATAGAGCAAATCTTGGGTTCTTGAAAAAGTTATCCTTTTTCTCTAAAATTTCTATTTTTTCCATATAAGCGCCACGCCAAGCAAACCAAACACGTTGCACACATCTCCACTACTATAAAAAGAGCAAACTTTAACTTTTCTATGTCCACCAAAACTACTGTACACAGATCAACCAGCACCCTTTGATCTAATCCACTTAACAAGATCTAAGCATCCATATCATTCCAATGGTCTGCCATTTGATCAGACGGCTCGGATGCAATGTTCTGCCGAGCAGACTGCCCCTCGCGCGAGACGCTCCACTCGCATCGCAACTCGCAAATCACGGAATAGCACCAAAACCGTTTTGTTATTCAGCCCCGAAACTTGCGGGCTCTTTCCATCGCGAGGCCCGTTCCCCTCGCGAGTTTCGAGTCTGAAACCCACGCCCTCCAACGCCGCCTCTCCCCATCTTCGACGCGCACCACGAGGCGCCTCGCCAACATCTCCAGGCTCACCAACGCCACCTCCCCTCCATCCAACGTCGCCGTCTTCATGGCGTTCACCCCTCCGCTCCCTCCAACAAGTCGCGCGTCGCGTCCATGTACAGCGAGATGCAAACGATCCACGCATGTATTTGCTCCTGCTTCACGCTCGCCGCCGGCGGCGGAGTATGGCAAGGCCAATCACCTGGCGGCGCAGAACGGCGCTGTCAGAGGGTTAATGCGGGGCGTCGTGGCGTGCATGGTGATGGGTAGCCTCACGGTGTTGCCCATGTCCGCATCTCCAGCATCATGCTACTGAACACCTTCGCGGTGGCAGATCTCGGCGACTTGCAGGAGAAGACCGTGCAGATCGGCTACAAGGATGTGTGTGAGATCAGGGCCGGCCCTGACAATCCGGGGCCCCGGTGCAACACAAAACATGGGGCCCTAATCACAGCAGCACCTTCGCCTATATTTTCATGATCATTGGCATTGTTATCGTTATCATCTAAATTTTCATTTGGTTGTTCAAAAAATTACTAGAGCTAGTTCTTGATTATTACTAGCAGAACTATTTGGCCTAACAAATTTGTTCATGGCGCCCTTTTGGGATTCTACAAATTCATTGTCTCTCTTTTCCTTTTGCTTCTTCTCATGACCAGACTTACAAATTCTTGATGACATCTCGTAACACAAGAAAGAAAGACTACAAAAATTCTGAGATGAGATTGAATGTTGGAAAAAATTGGGCGACGTACCAATAGTCTAGTCTGATGATACTCCGAATTAACTAATTATCATACTAATCATCTCCCGTATCAGCCCTTGCTTGCTGAAGCTTGCCACAAATGAATCCATCACTAACCGTGCAGCAGCAGCAGCATCTTCCTTTTCTTCTACGATGGACATGCAGGAGCGAATCGAATAAGGCCGGGGAGATCGAATAAAAAATAACCAGAAGATCTAAGAAATTTATAGAAGGGGAATAGAAAGTACTACTAACCGTTACAGATTGTTGGAAATCAGAAAATCGGGATGTCCTCCTCCAATTATTGCATCTGCATTGCTAGAATCTGCTACGGGAGAGAAAGCGCACCATTATAGGCGTGATTGGGGCGGAGAAGTGAAGAACTAGGAGTCGCGGAGGCAGAGGAGAACGAGGAGTCTTTTTTTTTTTGATCGGGAGAGGAGAACGAGCAGGCGTGATCGCAGATTCCTTTATTTCCAGCGAAATTGTGGGGTTAACTTTTGATCGGGCTTTTTTATGGTTTTTTTTAGACTTTTTTATGGTGATTACTTCGATCGAGCTGCCGGGCGTTTTACACAACTGGGCCTTCGTATTATATACGTACATAGATGGGGCCCCTGGCAGGTGAGGGCCCTGTGCGGCCGCACCGGACGCACCTGCTCAGGGCCGGCCCTGTGTGAGATCAATCTATCAGTTTGTTTTTTTCAGGATGGTAGCGCACACTGCCAGTCCGGGGCGGAGGTACTTGGTGACTCCCTGATGCACAGGCGTCAGGGTAAATAATTTTGTTTAGTGCTAGCTAGGAGCTATACTCTTGCATCTGCATTAGGTAATACAAGTTGTTGTGCATCAGGGTGAAGCTAATTTGTTGCAGGCTAGCAATCGGTCCTTCAAGTTTGCCAGAGCAGCGCACGTTCATTGCAAACCAGGCTGGCGCAGACGCACACGCACTGCTCCACGAATCCACGAACCACAGTGCAGCTGAGGCATGCTGCAGTGCCGCAGTAGGCGGAAGCAACATACATCGTTTGTATGCTCTCTTGCTCTTATCCTTTTGACTTTAATAATTAATCTAGATTTAGTTTGATTCTTTGTGTGAATTGGATCAGTTGTCAGCTTTTTAAACTCTACTAGGCCTGATGTGTCATACACGAAGGGTATAAAAGATATCTGCACAATATATGAAAGTTAGTGACCACTTGATTGCATATATATATATATATATATATATATATATATATATATATATATATATATATATATATATATATATATATATATATATATTCTCAGCCTATATGAAATACAGATACAGTGCTACCGAGTTCTCAGCTTAAAGAAAGGGAATTATGGGATGTTGGAGGGGAGAAAATATCAGACATTTTCTCACTTTGATGTGCATGATGCGAAAAAATAGATTGAAAATTAATGCTAAATTTTGGTGGATTTGGGTAGAGAGTTGAATGCATACTGGTAGACAAAATTGAGGTGAAACCTAACATGGTTCCTGTTGTATAAATAATATTTAACTATCTTTTACAGGTTTAGAATTTAGAGCACTTAATTTGGTTTATATATAGTGATACATTGCAATGATTTAGAAAGGCGACCTATTTTCATGTGAACTTACATGTTCTTTGCTATTAGACATAATTTTTTATCTTCCAATTGTTGTGTTAATTGATTCATCTGCAGTTGTGCTCTTCTGACAAGGCCGTCCATCAAGTCCCGAGAGAACTACTAATAGCTGGAAAAATGTTTTAGAGAATTTGTTTGGAGGTACATAATGAAACCTCATAAGTTCTACTTTGCTGATTCTTTCAGAAAATTGTTTCGTTACTAATGCACTGCACCTGACATGTCTTAACTTATTTATACATGAATCACAATTTCTTTGAATGTGGCGTCCAGGTTTGGCTACAGATGCAGACAAAATCACTCTAAAATCCTTCTCCGTAGTTGATTCTCAAACTACGCTCAGGGCCAGCTCTGAACCTCGAATGCCATGGGCACATGAAGTTTTGGTGTAATATTCCCGGAAACAAGTGATCCAGGCAACAAGGTATTGATTGATGCAACTCTGTTGTACTGTTTTGTTATTGTTTCAGTGACTTTTAATTAAGTTTTATGAAAGATAACCAATTGAGACGATACCAAAGGGGTTCTGGATGGGGGATTCTGATTTCTCCATTATGCAATTCAAAATTTTCAGTACTAAAAGTATTTTCAGGTTATCTAAATTGAGGTACTCCCTTTGTAAACTAATATAAGACATTTTAGGTCATGAAAGTAGTGACCTAAAACGTCTTGTATTAGTTACAGTGGGAGTATTATTCATGTTGAAGTTCTTTAATCATCCTATTGACATTGCCTAAATCCAGAACTTCCTCAAATTCGCTCAACCCACCTGCTAGCCTGCTCGGGAGGATCACCATGATGCCCCACGGTCTGGTCATACTGGATTGGATACAGTTGTTTGTGGGGTTTGATCTGTCTGTGGGAATACATGATGGGAGGACCGAGCGTGGGCAGTGGCCGGGGGCGGAGGTGGATGGGATGGTCGTGCCTAATAGTTATAAAGATAACCTGAGTTGTTTGGTTCTGTGCCAATTTTGGTTCAGTGTCTCAGTAACTCAAATATCTCACATATGCAGAATATTTTACGAAATTATTCAATTTAAGTACGATATTGGAGCCTGGTTAACACCAAAAATGCCTACCATGACTGCACATTTCAGCTCTGACCTTCTGTATTATGTTCATCATTTACTTTATTTATGTTGTCTTTTAGTTTTCAAGCACATAACTTTATTACACAAGATCTATTTATATTTGCACTTCTTTTTAGTTGAGAATCAGTTTCTGTTGTAAGAAAACTGCAATAGATATGTTGCGTTCCCCTTATTTTGGAAACTCGGGTGATTTTATGTGTAGCATAGGTGCAAAATGTGATCTGGCATGGCTTGTTTCTGTTGCATGTTCGTGGGTTTGATTTTGTTAGCTTTTCTCCTTTTTATGTTTGGTTCTGCTTCTAACATTCGTGAGGTTTATTCCAGGTCTATATAATTATTATGAATGGGAGGATATGGTGTTCGACAGCATATCTGCATCCTTCAATGTTGACTTTGAGGATGGTACTGTTGGGGAGGAAATTATTTTTTCTTTTGTCATGTTAAGCCCAACTCTATTCTCTTAACTAGGTCTGGATCTTTGAGGGTATCCTTCATGGTGAATATGGAGTAATGAATATCCGAGGAAGCACTTGTTGTGGCTGAAAGGGTACACCTGCTCTAACCAAAGGACCTTTAGATGCTTGGTCCAGTTCACCCATTGTATTTGACTGTCACTACTGCAGTTTCTATTGTCATTTTTAGAAAACTCTGTCCATATGTATTTCACTTATTAGTTTAATTTCCATCCACAACTAAATATTTTTGTTTCAAACCTGCCAAGGACAATGCCTACAAATTGTGGGTCTATGCCACTATTACATTTTGCTTACTGAATTTATAATGAAGATTGCCGTTTTCGTACTACATTGTTGAGTGATGCAAAGAAATCACATATGGTTGGAGGTTCTCCGATGATGCTATATACCCCCTCTGTAAAGAAATATAAAAGCGTTTAGACCACTATATATTTCTTTACAGAGGGAGTACTATTAATTCAGAGTTCCTGAACACATTTATCTATGCAATCTTGCAATGTATTTTTTCTATGTTTTTTGTCAATGAAACCTGATTTTCTCAGTGATATATTTTTGGATTTTTCATGGAAATGATGGGAATCCTGGACTTGAATCAAGTGATACATTTAATGTGTAATGATATTACTTCAGTGACAATAGCAAATTTTTGAACCATTCACCTGTGCGCGTTTGCTTGCTTGTCCAGAATGGTGATGGACATTTTAAAATATTTTTGTTTTCCTGGAAGGATTTCTGAATTATGAATAATTATGCACTTCACATCAAATTTCCAAGATAGTTATTCTAATACTTTTATGAGAATGGCTTTGGTTGATATATGTATATAATTTTTCTTGTATTATGTTATGCTTAATTACTATATATTGGTAAAGACGTGCATTGCACGTGCACACTTACTAGTGTCAGCAAAATCACCAACCACATAATAAGATGCTTTCTGGCAAGAAATGTAAACCCATTCTATGAAGGAAATGACACATGCCCAAGATAAAAAAACCAAGTAGAGCAATGAGGGTAAAAGGCGCACAAATAAAAAGAAGCATATACAGCACCATGCGCATCCCCATGGCAGTTTCCCCTGGGCTGCATCGCCACCATGCGCTGCCACTGAGCTGAACAGGCAGCATCATCAGCACTACACCTCGCAGAGCTAGCCTCCCCCTCCCAATGGGCAGTATCGCTTTGCAAGATTTGGATCAAACCCCCTCCCCTCCCGCTAGACTACTCCGAGAAGCCCCTTTCGCATCGCAGCAGCCGCACCCGCACTTTACTTGACCCGCCAAAAAGCAAACCTCTGTCTCTCCCTCCCTCTCTCCATCTCCACCGTATGCATGGCATGGCATGGCATGGGGTGTGTGGCCGCCGGATTCCCCCCGTCCCTCTCCTCGCTCCAAGATGCTTCTTTCCCGGGATCCCCTTTCCCTTTCCCCCTTGTCTTTGCTGTCTGTGAGCACCTTCCCTTGAACCCTTTAAAGCCCAAGAGCATAGATGCCCTACCCCCCCTCTCCAAAACCTTATCCCCTGTGTATCATGCATGCGGATCACTGCTTCTTTTCCATCCATTTGGTCTCTTGTTGCTACCACTGTAGCTGCGTGATCAGCGCTGCTAGTATCTTCAGGGTTCAGACCAGTGTCTTTGCCCTTTGGCAGCTCGTTCAGCTAGCTCAGTCGTTGGGATTTTCCCAGTCCAAGAGGCAACGAAACAACCAGTGATGGGTGGCTAGCAAGCAGCTTGGGGGTAGGGTAAAAGCGACGTGCAGTAAGTAAGGGTGCAGTCTGAACTCTGAACCCAGAAAACAACAGGAGTGCTACGTACGTAACCTGAAATGTTTCGCTGCAAAGGTTAAAGTGGCCGCAGAAAGATTTACTCTTCCATGTCACTCAAGTCAATGCGACGCACCCTCAACCTGTCACTCAGGGAAAACTGCAGTTTTGCAGAGCGGCAGAGTTCAGAGTTCAGACGGATTGTTGGCGTGCAGTGCAGAGATTTCCTTTTTACCACTACTCCTGTGAATTTGTAAAGTGCTGAGCTAGAAAAGATACCGCCAAGACCACTACATGTCATGCCAGCAAAACATACGTGAATTTCGTGGCAAAGAGCAGAAGATAATACTGCTGGGTTGCTTTCGGTTGTAAAATCTGAACCCTGAAGTGACTTGACCTGTCACTCCCAGTTCGCCAGTATTATACTACCAGTTCGATCTTCTTCCCATGGTTCCTGTAACGTCAATCGAGACGCATGCATTGGACGATCGGATGGATTGTTCATGGCTCGTTGCGGTAGGGTGGAATCCATCCGTAAAGTCTACTCCTCTCCACCACCTAGCTAGATTCAGTCACAGTAGAAGACACCTAGTAAGCAGCTCATATAGCATAGCAGAGGCCAGCGAAACCAGAGGCCTTATCGGAGAAGCAAGGTAGCTCGAGAAGAGAATCCATGGCTTTGATTAGCGAAGGGTACGGAGCATCTTCGTGTCGGAGGAAAAGACGGAAGCTATGCAATCGGTGGATCATTACGCGGGAAAAGAGGCCGATTCTCGAAGGTAACCAACCGTGGATGGAGGCTTAAAGCCCTCGCTTAATCAGTGGATGCATGGAAGTGTGTGAGGAACCAAGGGAAGGCGTCGGCTACCATTTGTGGGGAGTTGCACTGCTCATGTTTGCTAGCTAGGAGCATCATTTGGTACGTTTCTTTCTGGAAAGAAAGACCCTGAAACTACTCGAGTTCGAATTTCCAAATGATTGCGCTCTGTCGGTTATGCCACAAAAAATGTGTTCTCAGGGGAAGGGCTCTCCTTTTGTTTTCTGAAGAAACCTAAGATGGCCATAATGTTTTTTTTTAACAAGAGGTAAAATTTCAGGTGCTTCAAAAGATGTATACAGACAAAAGGAAACAAAGTCAACTAGCATGGTGTTGATTGAGTAATAGAAGATTCAAGCCAAGCAAATCTTCAATCTCTTCTATTCAGACTTCTGATGGACATTTTACAGCATTCGTCGAAATCCCTCGAGCTCGAATCGAAACCTAATCACATCCCTCTCTCACTTTTAGTTAATATCATCGGTCCATTTGCATGGAAAGAGGAATGAATGTGTCAGTCGACGATGATCGATGGGGCTGGCGGATATGAGGAACATTCAGAACGCAATCCGAATCGGCACGGCAAGATATGATATTTTGCACCAACTCTTTCCAAGATCTCTCTCTCTCTCTCCCCACTAGAGTCGGATGGTCCTTGACTCCTCATCGAACCTTAACCCCGGCAGGGATTAGCATCCTGCAGGCTATTAGATTCCTAATGACCACTGGCCGTTCTTTTTCTCTGGTTGCATCTCACACCATTCTCATTCTCTCTTTCCTAATCCCGCAGCTTTTCTCCGCGGCACTGAATTATCTCCGCGGCACATATTCCGCCAGTCCCACGCATGCATAATGAGATGGAATAATGAACTAATTTCTTTCACTAACACACACGCGCATACATACAGGGAATAAAGATATATTTCCCATTCCATGGAGAATTTCTTGTCCTTCTCATGTGTACCTAGACTGCTCGCAGAAATGCAGAATATGCTCTCTCTCTCCTATATGTACCACTATCGGTCCTCCAAGAGATCACATAGTACTACAATACACGAGCTAGCCTCGTGGGTTTGATTGAAGTGAACACAGGACGTGCAGTGCAACTTTTTAGAGCACAATTTGTAAAGCAGGCTTGATGCCACAAATCACCACAAACCATGCACCGACGCATCATCATCCTATCTTAAAACTAAATTTACTTGGGAGCACACCGATGCAGCTATTCCTCTGAATCCTAGGTCGTGCGAGATTCAGAGCCACCATGTCGATCGTCTCGGTTTAGATAGAAAACTGAAGAAACTCTGATGAGACGAATCAAGGCTGGAGATCGCGTTGGTGTGTGCTGGCTCGAGCCTCAAGGAAACAAAGCGCTCGGGATATGGGCGGAGTGGAGTATGTAGGAAGGAAAAAACAAAGCGAAAATTGCCGTGGAAAGGAGAGCGAGAAAATTTTACCAGAGAGAGACAAAGGCGTAGCGCTAGGGTGTACGTACCGGAGTGGCAGCAGTCAGTATGGTATGGGGCAGAGGGAAATCTCGTGGAGAATATTCGCTGGGGTCGGTGGCGGGCGCCGGACAAAAGGGATGTATATTCAGTTATTCACGGGACGACTTGGTGGGGGGCCACACTCCGGCTGACGCGTGTCACGAGGAGAAAGTGCCGAAACCCACTCTGCTCTGCATTGCACTGCACTGCACAACGGACGGTCAGAGCACACCGCTCCTGTACCTCCGGTGCTTGTGCATCTTCCTCTTGACTTGGAATCATGGACAAAGTGACCAACCTATCCATCTTGAATTATGTATGCATGTATCACTTGGGTGATCAGTCAAAAATGAAGAGAGAACTTTTGCGACGGCTGCACTTTTTTTTTATAACTCGGATCACACTTCGTCGTGCAAAAATGTCAACATAATTTTGACAAAGGAAACGAGGGTTTGAGAAATTGGCTAGCATCACGATCATTCACATCTTTTCCGGTAGATAGCTTGACTAAATTCTTGGTTTGAGGATCTATGTTGATGTCTAGGTGAAAATATGGACATGGACTTTCGAAAGTCACAACGGATCTATGTTGCTCCAACAGAGCGACTAGGGGCGACAAACCATAGCCAACCTCCAATGCCTTACTCTCGTACCTTCGTCGCCCGTTATCATACGGTCAGGTCATGGTGGCGGCGGACCTTGCTGGCTTGCATGGCTTCCTTGCATGCGGAACGGACACCTGGCAGGATGAAAATCAATGTCGCTCCAATGTTCGGTTGATTAGTAGGTGGCGGTGGTTGGGAAATTTGGGCAAGCTCGACTCGTTTCAACTTGCGAGTAGCGTTGCTGACTAGGCATGACCATCAAGATGGGTTGGGATGCGGGCTCTAGATATGGTCTATACACGTTTGCATGGCTGAGTTATAAGCCATGATTAGGAACTTCAAGGAGCAACAACGGTTTTGTGACGTTCCTGGTTTAGGCTAGTGGCAAACAGGTGGACCGATCGGGCTTGGGTTTGAGTGGCACATGTCAGAGCAATGCGATGGAGAGCCGGGGTGAAGGCCTTGTCTTTGGTGTGTATCTATAGGAGATGATGATGATGCGTGGGATTGTCATTACCATCTTTGTGGCATTGTCGGGATGAAGCCTGGTCCTTTCCTACGCTCAAGCAGCTTTGGGGCAAATCACATATCGAGGCGATTGGATGACACTGACGCATTTGCATAGCCCCTCATCGGGAACATCCTTTTAGGAGATGGCACTAGCCATAAGGACTAGTGGAGACTACCTTATGTCAAAGATGATGTCGCAATTTATTTGATAATGATGATGTTGGTGAGTGGATATAGACCATGGTATGGATTTCGATGTGGGCGGTCCAATGTGTTAGTTTGGTGTATGCATGTTGCTAGATTATTGCTATTTTGTGGTGCTTCGGAAGTTGAGTGGCAAGGACAACAAGGCGTCAATGAAGATCGTGAAGGTTCATTTTGGTCGGCAACACTCTCCATCTATTAGACTGGACTAGGTTGGTGCAAGGCTTGTAACTTTCTCTTGCAAGGTTTGTTGTCAAAACTGAAGTTGTCTTATGGTTGACACATCGGTCGAATACTGTTTGGTAGGGATGACATGGAGTTTTTGTGGCGGTTATCGGTGTGTAGGTGTTTTCACAAAGTGAAGTCGAAGTCGTGAACAGAGCGTGGGTGGTGATACTGACGTTTCTTATTGGCTACGATGGATAGTTTCTTAACAGTGTGCGTCGAGCATGAGTTGGTGGCCTGCTTAGTCGAGGATGTTGTATCTTTAGGCATCTGTAACCTCATCTTTCACTTGTTTTTCAATAGTTAACTAGTCAGTTATCTTTTTCTGACTTGTTAATATACCAAGGTCTTTACATTCCGATTTGCTAAAATTTTCTCCTCATAACGTGTTTGGTTCATGGGAATTACGGATGGGGGATGGGAGTTGAGGGGTGAAGCGATTAAAATTCCATTGATTAATAAGTGGGAAGGAAAATTTAAGTGGGAAGGGAAATGAGAGTTGAGGGAGCCAACTCCCACTGATTTATTCTCATGGGGACCCTGGTAATTCGTGGGTAGTTCTCCACCCCAGATTAATTTCCATCATAATCAAATAAGGGAATGAGAGTAAAAATCTATTTGCCACTCATATTCTCTCCACAAACTTTACTTATGCGATTCCCCAGCCTAAGAGCTTCTCTAGCTAATCCCTTATAATTTAGCCCCTCAAACGGCCCCTCAAATCTTAACTCCTTATATTTGAGGAGTTAAATAAAACGGTTCCTAGCCGAACCCCTAATACTTAACTCACAAAAAAATCTTTGCCAATTCTTCTAAGTATTGGTTTACGTACTACATTTCAACTACATATTTGCACACATATTAAATCCAAATTTGATAATGAAGTTTCACACAATTCACGAATATTATAAATTTAAAGCTACAAATCAATTTATTCAAATCCAAACACATGAAAGGATCCAAATGTAGTAAATAGCATGATAGAAGCACAACAATCAAGTGCTATGGAGTGTCCACTGATGCTCAACATTATCATCTTGGAGTTGGGTATGAACTTCTTGGTTTTTGGTACGTTGGTGCGCAACGGGGAATCTCCATAACCTGTTTGGATCGTGTTCCGGCTCAACAGGATCGCCATTGGAGATGCGCCTAAAGTTTTCTGGCATGCCTCTCTCATCTTCAATGTTCAAGTTATGCAAGATGATTCAACATGTCATAATTTGCCATAGGGCCCGTGGATTCCTATACTCGGCAGGGCCACGACTAATGGAAAAATGCGTCCGAAGCACACCGAAAGCTCTCTCCACATCCTTTCTTGCCGAGTCTTGACGCATTGCAAAGTGGGATCTCTTTTTGCCTTAAGGATGCGGGATTGTCTGCAAAAACATGGCCCATGGAGGATAGATTTCATCTGCAAGGTAGTAGCCCATCTTATACAGGCGACCATTGCCAACATAGTTGCAAGGAGGAGCATCTTAAGCAACAAGCCTTCCGAACAATGTTGATCTCGACAACACATTCAGGTCATTATGAGAGATAGACAATGCAAAGTATGAATGACAAATCCATAAATCCTTGCAAATGCCTCAAGAATGATTTGTCTGACCTTTGGAGTGACATTTATACTGACCTTTCCATCTCGCAAGACAATTCTTCCATGTACAGTGCATGCAATCAATTGATCCAAGCATCCTAGGCCATCCTCGTTCTTCACTTAAACCCAGAAGTCTCTCGGTGCCTTCATCATTGGGTGCCCTCAAGAAGTCCGACTCATAGATCCAATCACGACTTGTGTGTATCTTTGAATGAACTTGAAGATTGAATCTTTCCCAATGCGGACATAGTCATCAATGGCATCGGCCGAACACCCATAGGCAAGCACTCGAATAGCTACGGCACACTTCATTAATTTGCTCACACTTATCTCTCTCGATGCACTCGTCCTCGGTTTAAAACATGGTCATGCTTCTCCACATCTTTTGCAATGGTGAGGAAGAGACTTCGGGTCTGAAATCGTTGACGGAGATACTTCGAATTCTCCGGATAGGTTGAATTGGGGTTGAAGTACTCCTTCATAAGCTTGGCATGGCCAGCTGCTTTATCTCGATTGATGTACAAATGACCAACTATGATCCTAGTCTTGGTCGCTATAAGTCCTCGTTAATGATCACGACAATGGCCATCATCGTCTTCTTCCTGTCCGACAAAGATTCTTCAAAGAACTCTCCCTCAACATATTCATCTACACTATGCAACATTCTAGGTTGAATTTGATTGCAAAAACAGCAAAACATAATGGAAAAAAGCCAAATAGTGCATCTAGTCAATTCATCAACCACTTTGCGGGCAGAGGAGGTGAGAGCCTCGACTAGCGGTGTTGAGGGGATGCAGAGGCTAGGGGTGGATGACGGGGCTCCGAGGAGGAAGATTCTCCTCAAACCGTGGTCGTCGGTCGCCAGTGGCGGAGACATGCCTGGGGCAGCTATGGCTATAGCCCCAGGCCTAGTAACAACTTCCCTTGTATTTTCTGCATACAAAGTGTTAGGGCATATTTATCCCTTAGTGGTTTTGGTGATTGATGACAATGCATTTGCAGACTAATCGTGTGCATTGAGCATTTCAGATAATCTATCATATGGCACAAGACGATTCATGCCCCTCGGAGTTTTAAAGCCAAGACGGTTATTTTTCCTGCGTTTCTTTTTCGGTGGACTTGAGTCGTAGGGAAACCGTACTATTAAGAGGGGGTCCGCTTCGGAAAGGTTTGGGTGGAATCATCACGTACACATCTTCCTTTTGCACCCACTTTCCTTCCCGCATCTTTGGAGTTCCAACTGCCTTCTTCTGGAACTTGTTCTAAAGCTACCAAGCGGTAGTACCGCCGGTCCAGTACCGCGTGTACTACTGCTTAATCGAAGCGTTCTGTACTCTATATGCTCTCAGCGGAAGTGGCATGACAGTAGGGCGGTAGTACCGCTTGCGGTACTTCTGCCCCGACCACCGCTCCGCTACCGTTGCTCTCGCTGTAGATCAGTGCGTTAAGCAGAAATAGCGCGGCAGTAGAGCGGTAGTACCGCTTGCGGGTGGGCGGTACTACCGCCCATCCACTACCGCCGCTACTTCTGGTTATATTTGAGCTTCTGGACTCGTTTGCCACTTCGCGGCAGTAGGACGGTAGTGAACGCGCGGTAGTACTGCTGCTGCGGTACTACCGCCGTCCTACGCCCTACCATCGCTGGTTCCTGCGTACTGCAACCTCAGCGGTAGTACCGCTGGGGCGAGCGGTAGTACCGCTCCGGCAGCACTACCGCCTCGTGGCTCTTCGCCTTTTGCACTGTACGCCTGGAACTACTGCCCGGGCGGTGGTACCGCTTGTGTGCGGGCTGTGGACAGAATAACCGTTGGATTTGTCCCTACAATATAAAGGGGATCTTCTTCTCCCAGAAGACTTGCCTCTTATCCTCTCAAGCTCCATTGTTGCTCCAAGCTCCATTTTTACCCGATCTCTCTCCCTAGCCAACAAATCTTGTTGATTTTCTAGGGTTTGGTTGAGAGGGCCCCGATCTACACTTCCACCAAGAGATATTTGATTCCCCCCACTAATCCCTTGCAGATCTTGTTACTCTTTGGTGTTTGAGCACCCTAGACGGAAGAGGTCACCTCGGAGCCACATTCCATTGTGGTGAAGCTTCGTGGTGGTGTTGGGAGCCTCCAATTAAGTTGTGAAGAGAGCCCCAACCTTGTTTGTAAAGGTCCGGTTGCCGCCTTCAAGGGCACCACTAGTGGAATCACGACATCTTGCATTGTGCGAGGGCGTGAGGAGAATACGGTGGCCCTAGTGGCTTCTTGGGGAGCATTGTGCCTCCACACCGCTCCAACGGAGACGTACTTCCCCCTAAAGGGAAGGAACTTCGGTAACACATCCTCGTCTTCACCGGCTCCACTTGTGGTTACTTCTTACCTTTACTTTGTGCAAGCTATTGTTGTGTTGTATCATTTGCTTGCTTGCTTGTGTTGTTGTTGTTAGCATCATATAGGTTGCTCACCTAATTGCATATCTAGACAACCTATTTGTTGCTAAACCTAATTTGTTAAGAAAAGCTAAAAATTGGTAGTTGCCTATTAACCCCCCCCCCCCTCTAGTCAACCATATCGATCCTTTCACAAAGTATAGAAAATCATAGAAGTTTATCACTCAATATAGCACAACCCAGGCGTAACCTGCTTCTAGCTCCACCACCGCCTGTTCAAAATTTCACCAGCCTTGCCACGATTCCGGCGCCGCCTAGTTCCTCTGCGTTATCTTCGTCATCTGTCGGCTTCCATTTTGGAACAAACCAAGCTTGACGGATGTTTTTTTCATCCATGGGCTCAAGGCGGCGGCGGGGATATGGGTAGATTCCAGCGACGGCGATGAGCGGCGGACGAATCAAAGTGGGGCAGGATGGCGGCGGAGTCTACAGGTGGACACCGGAGGCAACACCGACGTTGATCCAGTGCAAGCGGGAGAGAGGGCCGGCGCGGGGTGGGTCAAAATTACCCTGAGAAGTGGCTGTGGCTGAGTAAAT
This sequence comes from Elymus sibiricus, assembly GCA_039707655.1. Taxonomy (NCBI): domain Eukaryota; kingdom Viridiplantae; phylum Streptophyta; class Magnoliopsida; order Poales; family Poaceae; genus Elymus; species Elymus sibiricus. The sequence goes on along the minus strand of CM077668.1, from coordinate 108,376,902 downwards.
TTGAGAGCCAGCCGCCGCGACGCTTATTATTTTGGAGGAGTTAAACTGGATAAATCCTCATCCGGTTTAGCTCGTCAAACAAAAATGAAGGAATTAAAGCCTTTTAAGGAATTGGCTAGAGATGCTCTAAGGCTGGTCATAGTAGGAATTAACTTAGATGTTACTATCTCTATAATGGGTAGTAACATATGTGTGGTATCATGTAAGGCTTTATTTTACCTAGATGTATACTAATTTTGCCTTGAGATGTGTTATCTTATGGTAACATATTATGTTACCACAAATATCTCTCCTCATTAACTATTTACCACATAAGCAAATTTTTCTTAAGGTGCGTTATGTTACTAGCTAATTACTGCCACTATGACCAGCCTAAAGCTTACCAAACAGACTGTCGACAAACGTCAGTTTAAAATGTGTCCAGTACCTTTACTGAACACGCTGACTCTTTGCTTGCATGCATAAAATATAATTTAGTTTGCGGTTAAAAAGAGATATTTTAGTTTGTATTTCATGGATGAGTACATAGGTAGGTATGTACGTCTTCAAGCCTAAGATGGATGCGTGGTATACGTAAGTACCAAATGCACAGTACTATACTACTACTGATGTTCGTACAGATAGAGAATCCCTGGAAAAGGCAGGGATTGGAGTCTTGTACCTGAAGACTGCCCCAAGAAAGCGACCAACCCTAATTATTGCACAGGGAATTCGATGCACCATCCAAATACTCTCACACACACCTTTCTCCTCCTCTCTCTCCCTACCCCTGGTAGTATCATACAAGCTGTGTGTATGGGGATAGAGAGATCTAGACAGAGAGAGGGAGATGGGAATCTTCTTAGCTTCCTGCCCACTTCCTCAAAAAGCTAGTAGTAGTAGCAGCAGGGGAGATTCTCACTCACCCCCCGGCCCTCTTTCTCTCTCTAAAGCACCCTGCATGTCTCCCCCCTTTGGGTCCTTTGTGTGTGTGCTGTATGTTGATACCCCACAAAGCCTAAGATATTCCTTGCTTCAGCCATGCTAATATATTCCCTTGTGAGTGCAACGTGCACCGCCAGTACCAGTACGTGGTAGTTCTTGATCGGCATATACACACATGTGTTCTTGCACACACAAACTGCTAATATAAGCCATGGTAGTGAAGAAGAAGAAGAGGAGGAGGAGGAGGAGCTTGTGTGTGAAGGGATGCGCCACCCTTTTCAAAGCAAAGAGGGAAGAATCTTTGCATATCTTTGAGGGCTTGAAGTTGTGTGTGGAGTATATGCTTTAGCACCCCTTTTACCATTTCCTCTCCGTTGATTAATCATGCAGGAATCATTCACTGGAACCCCAGAAAACAAAAGTTGCCACTGTGTGTGAGAGCATCTCTGCATGATATGTTTTCTTTAGACGTGATAAATTAGGTTTATGATGAATTTGCTTGCCTCCTTTTGGTTTTTGTTAGTGCAAGTAGCAGAGGATGGTGTGATTCCCATCCCGGCTAGCTTGGTATATCTGGTGATTATCCCTTCGTGTGCGTGTCTGAAACCATTCAATATTGTTAATGGTAAAGGTGAAAATTATTCTTCAAGACACCTTGCTGGTTCTCTCTTGGTTGGACTTGCAAGGTTCCCTTTGGACTACTTTGAGGAGGTCACCTTTAATTCTTTTGATTCAGGAGCACCCAGCTAGCTAAGCTAACTTCCAATGGGTGATGGGTTGATTCTTTGATGTAAAAACGGTTGTAAAGTTTAACCTACCACAAAAATGAGGCATCCATGTGAAAAGATTGACCAAGGAAAATACATCCATGTGGCGCTGGATGAGTGGCCACACTTTCAGCATGACAAGACATAGCCAACAAACTAAAGGTTTCCAGATTTTCATGCATGCATATACGGAGTACTAGCTAGGTTCATTTGATCTTCTTATTAAAATGGTAGACTCAGTGTACTACATACAAGTGCAATGACCAGAAACCACATGACCCCATCTGCGTGGTCGCCTTGCTACGGCTATATCCTACTGCACCACCTTGCAGTACATGAAACCTCCTGCATGCATGCATGCATGCAGAGGTTAGCTTTTGGCCCCTTTGATCTTTGCAAGAAGTTACCATGCCCTTGGCTTTATCCCTCTAGCTAGTCTAGCCTGCAGGTCTGGTGGTCTACAGTACCTAGATCAAAGTATATATGAAACACACATACATACAGGGGAGAGAACTTTTCCTTTTCACCCCCTCTAAATCCGACTTTATTCTCTCTTCCCTCCCAGAAATCACCCTTAAAAACAAGCCGATTCCACCCCCGATCCCCCCATCCACACACTCACACCTGATATCTAAGCAAGAGTAATATACTGGAGCTTCCCTAGCACCTCACTAGCTGCACCACTTCACACACACATGGATTCCTCGCCGTCTGACCTAACCCTAGACTACACCCCCAGCGGCAACGGCGCGGTGGCTGCCGGCGGCGGCTACCCGAAGCAGGCGTCGCCAGTCGTGGACCACCACCATCATCTCTCGGCGGAGCAGGCGACGACGCAGAAGCTGCAGGAGTTCCTGGCCCGCCTCGACGACGAGCGGCTCAAGATCGACGCCTTCAAGCGCGAGCTCCCGATCTGCATGCAGCTCCTCAACCAAGGTAACTAATAACGTGCCGGTGCATGTGTGCTTAATTACGTGGAAGGAGACGGAGCCATGACTGACTGTATAATGTATGTGTGGGTGCAGCGATGGAGGCGTACAGGCAGCAGCTGGAGGCGTGCCAGATGGGGAGCCATGGCGGCGCGGCGGCGAGGGCGCCGCTGGTGCTCGAGGAGTTCATCCCGCTTAAGAACATCGGGATCGACGCGGCGGAGAAGGCGGCCGGGAACGTGCCGTCGGAGAAGGCGAGCTGGATGGTGTCCGCGCAGCTGTGGAACGGGCCGGCTGCGGGAGACGCGGCGGCCAAGGGCCCGCAGACTCCCAAGGAGCGCTCGGAGCATCCGCTGGACACCAGCCCCATGCTCGGCGCGCTCGACAGCGGCGGCGGCAACGGCGTCGGCGCTTTCCTCCCGTTCACCAAGGAGAAGGCCTGTATGGCGGAGAGCGCGGCGCTGCCGGAGCTTGGGCTCGCGCCCGCGGAGAAGGACCGGGAGGCTGACAGAAAGCCGTACCACGACGACGGCGGCAGCAACGGCACTGTAGTCTCGAGGAGAGACGTCGGCGCACCACCGACGTCGACGGCGCCGGAAGGGCAGTCGGTGCCGCCCGCTCCGCAGACGAACCGGAAGGCTCGGCGGTGCTGGTCGCCGGAGCTGCACCGCCGCTTCGTCAATGCCCTCCAAATCCTGGGCGGCGCTCAAGGTATACACACACAGACGTCCCCATGTAATGATCTAACTATTTGGATGATCAAATTAACCTGCTGAATCTGAATGAATTAGTAAGACAAATTCTAAATCTCCTTTGTTGTTTGCAAATTATTAAAGTGGCGACCCCGAAGCAGATCCGCGAGCTGATGAAGGTGGATGGATTGACCAATGATGAGGTGAAAAGCCATCTCCAGGTAATTATAATCTCATCATCACCCATCCTGCATTCTCTCTTCGTACGTACGGTCCAGTAATTATGCATGCAGCTGCTTTAATTATGAAGTAGAATGGTCAATCGATTATTGTACGAACACATGAGACATGGGTGTGTTTAACTAATTTCGTCTTTTTTGTGTTGCGAGCAGAAGTACAGGCTGCACACGCGGCGGCCGATGCCGGCACCGTCGGCGCCGCCGGCTGGGGCACCGCAGCTTGTGGTTCTCGGAGGCATATGGATGCCCCCGGACTACGCGGGGCAAGGGGCAGGACCGGCCGCCATCTACGGGGCGCACCCGGCGACGCAGGCCCACTACACGGCGGCGGTGTCGGCGCAGGAGTACTACCAGTCCGCCGCCGCGGCCGCGCACCACGGCCACCACATGCAGCACCACCCGGCGGCCTCCATGGTGCACCACCGCGCGGTGGCACCTCCGCCTCCGCCGCCGCAGCCCGCTTACAAGGTGCACCCGGTGTCGGCAGCAGGGTCCCAGGGGTCGTCGGAGGGCCGACGTAGCAGCGGCGGCGGCAGGGAGAGGTCGGAGAGCATCGAGGAGGAGGGCGACGAGCGGGAGGACGAGGACGAGGAGGACGACGACGGCATGGCGGCGAACGGCGACGCCGAGCAGATCAACTACTAATTAAACGGATCAATTAAGTAGCGCGCACCAATTAGCTAGCCCCTAATTAAGAAGTTGGTATAACGTTAACGAGATTGTTTTCTGTCCGGAAAGTGATTTTTTGGCGCGGAGAACGGAAGCCGGCCGGTCTCTGGCTTGAGTGGAGCAGCGGGGGCCTGAGATTGTCTCATTCGTGATGTGATCCATATACGGATGGATTTGTGAGGGCTTTTCTCTCCTTTCTTTTTTCTTCCCCTTCCTTTTGGGCTTTGTTTTTGTGCTAGCAAATAATTTGGTAAATATTTCATGATGGAAATATATGACTAGCTTTGTAAACTTGGTTGGAGGAAAAGATAATCGTTTGGGAGATGTGTGTACTGAGCTTTAGGGCTGGCAGTGTGTTTGTTCCTTGGTTTAAAGTTTAAACGGTGTGATTTTTTTTTTTTGCGGGGGTACGGTGTGATTGTCAGTAAGCAATAATGGAAGACTATTGTGGTAGTGAATAAATGATTCCAGAATTTCTCTGATTTGTATCATAACATGTTTAAGTATTTTTTTTTACCTCTCGGGTGGATGTTCGCCTGATATTCAAAGTGAATTCCTTTTACTTTAAATAGTTAAACTTTTACTCTTTTTGCACCAAAGTTTACAAAGGTAGATGGTATAGCACTATAGCTTGTTGCATATACATCATACAGAACTTCTACCAGCTTCACATCATTTTGTAATTGGAAATGTTACATATCGCTTGTTTGGTGGACCCATATGTTTGTATCCAATTAATACACGAGAGAAGTGTCTGCAGTTTTTATGCCATTGACAAAAAATATTTCAAACATTTTTCAAATTTCTAGTATGTTACTAGAGTAATAACTATGCTTTTTTCTCTGCCACACAACTTAACTTTCATGATTAATTTTTTTTTTTGAAGGGAGCACCTTGCGTCCTTCATGAAAATGTAGTTAACTTTCATGAAAATGTAGTCTCACACAAACCCAAACTCACAGTCTCACACTACGGCCTACGCTCTACTTCTCCAGATAAACAAGCCGCACCGTGAGATGCAACAAATCTAGACCCATCTATCAACATCCACGAAAAAGCTCGAAGAATTAAAAGACCAGGGTTTTAGGGTTTTCCCCGCGAAAGTCCATGACGCATGGCAGGGGCCACCCCTCTACGGTGGGTTTGCGTCACGCCCGCGCGCGTCCTTTCACTCGTTGCGCCGCGCGTGAGACGGCGAGACGGACCGGCCTGCGAGCGTCACTCGCCAGGATATGGAGATGGCATTCAGAGTGTTGCAAGCTTGTTGGGGTATTGTCGTGGATCTACAATGATGTGGGAATCTGAGCTGTGACAGCTGAGACTTATTGTGTCATTTTCTACAATATGATTGTCGAGGACCAGGGTAAAGGGCAACCCGAACCAATGATTTTGAGAACCCTGAAGAACAAGTCCACATCCCGGAGCAAGATGCAGATCATATCTGACTTTTTTGGAGATACATCATCGTTGTACTTAATGATCTTAGGGCATCTCCAACGGCAACCCGCAAATTTCCTCCCGCATCCGTCCGCGGACAGGGAGGGGGACCAGTCCGCGGACACGGATGCGGGAGGACGCCATCCAACGCTAGCCACATACATTTTGACAAGAAGTCGAACCAACCGACCAAAATTCATGCAAACCGGACGAATTTTGATAAAAACACGGCGGATTTCATTGAAACTAGGATAATTTGTACATAAAACCGGACGATATTTTGACCGGTGAACTAAAAACCTAAAAATAAAACAGTAAACTATCCTATACTTCACGGTGACCTCGTAGCCAATGGTGCCGGGCTGGCCGGCGGCTCCTCCTCCGTCATTGTGGCCCGACCCGGCGTCGGAGTCATCGTCGTCGGGCTTGGGGCGGCGGAAGGTGGCGGTGTCACGGCAGGGCTTCCCGGCGGCCGCCTGACGCTCGTGGATGATCCTCTCCACCTCCTCCTGCGCCGTGCGCAGTGCGGCCGCGGCCACCTTGGATGTGGGCTGGGGGAGAGGGCGACGGTTGTTGGAGGGGGCGGCGTTGGGGTCGACGAGAGATCATTCCTCGCTGAACCTGGCCACTGCTCCGTCGAGGCATCGGAGACGGCGCTTGGCCGTTTCCGACGTCGTCACGGAGCGGTCTTGGGCCCTGGCGTACGCCAGGTCCGGGTCCACCACGATGTGTGGCGGTGGGACGTCCGAGTCGGCGTACTTGGACCGGCGCGCGGCGTTGCGCCTGTCCCGCCGGAGCTGCTCCCGGTCGGCGTACTCCTGCGCCGTCATGGCGCTTCGGGACGACGACGAGGAGCCGCCGCTGCCGAGGTAGTGCATAATGCGACCGCGCGCCTTCGGCATGGGCGACGGCGAGCGGCGCTCCTCCTTGACGACGCGTCGGGGCGGCGGCGAGCGGCGCTCCTCCTTGACGACGCACCGGGGCGGCGGCGAAAGCCGCTCCTCCTTGACGCGTCGGGGCGGCGGCGAGACCCGCTCTTCCTTGACGCGGTGTCCGATTTGGACGCCGCGGCTGCGCGGTGGCGGAGAGCGTGGAGGGGATGCCGGCTTCGGCTTCACGAGGAGGAGCGCCCTCGGTGGCGGAGCCGGCCCGTTGGTGTGGACGACGGAGCATCAGCTCCATCTGCTCCTCGAACTCCGCGTCGGTGCCGGCGTAGACCTCGCCCGTCACTGCTGGCGCGGACTACGGCAGCGGCGGCTGCGGGTCCTCCTCGTCGCTGGAGGAGATGACGATCTCCGCCCGCGTCGAATCGCCGCCAGTCGATGAGGACGACGGCCCCGGAGTTCGAGGGCGACGTCGCCACGAGCCGCCAGATCCCGCCCTGGAACCGCCTGCAGGCGCTGACGCCCAGGACTTGCCCATCGCCGGAGATGTGGAAGGAGATGGGAATGGAGGGGAGAAGGAGGAGGAGGAGGAGGAGGATGCGATGTGGACGGCGCCACAGCGCGGCTTAAATAGCCGCGGTCAGGCCATGCGAAGGAGCGGTCAGCCGCTTCAATGCGGCGCAGCGGCCGGAGTTGGTTCCTCGGGAACCTGCGTCCGCATTGAAGCGGCGGCTCCCGAGAGGTCGTGTCGGTCAGCGCCGCCCTCCCTCCCCTCTGGTCACATCGCGGCATCAATGCCGGCAGTTGCGTGCTTGATACGTCCAATTTGCATCATGATTTCTTACTAATAATTATTATGTTTTTGATCATTATTTCACTTTATGGTACAATTATTATGCCTTTTCTCTCTTATTTTGCAAGATTTACATGAAGAGGGAGAATGCCGACAGCTGGAATTCTGGACCTGAATGGGGTGAAACAGAGACAGCTATTCTGCATAACTCCAAATGACCTGAACATTTACGGAGAATTATTTTGGAATATATAAAAAATACTGTCGATATGCCCTAGAGGCAATAATAAATGTTATTATTTATCTCCATGTTCCTGATTAAGTTTATGTTCCATGCTATAACTGCTATGGTTCTCGAGTCTGCAATAACCACGAGGCTCGAAGGAAGACTCATATGCACGTGTGGAATAATAAACGGTAAAATGTATTCCTAGTCTGGCCTCTAAGACTAGCTCAAGTGTCGCATGATGGTTCTGTTTTCCTCATCATGGGCATGACTATGCTGGCAACTTTGAGGGCACAATGTTAGGAGAACACTTGTGTTGAATCGACCCGAATTGATGTTATGCCATGAGATACATTCGTCACAAGTTAATGGTTAATAACACAGAGAAAGTTTACGTTTGCATAATTCCTTAGACCATGAGAGTATCGAGTTTCTTCATGCTTGCTTCATGAACTTTGGGGTTTGTTAAACGTCATCCGTAAATGGGTGGCTATTACGGCGGCTTACGGATTCATGGAAAAGTATGTCAAGGGACTTGATAGCTCAAGATTGGGATTTGCTCCTCCGACGATGGAGAGATATCTCTGGGCCCTCTCGGTGTTACGGTATCCATCATCGTCTGGCCAGACACTTTGTGATTTGATCACGGGGATGCCGGAACACGGGAACGAGAAAAGAGAACAAAACCGGCAACGAGGTAACTGGCATAGTGAACAAGTTGTTGATCCACGGGGATGCCGATAAATCTCACATCGGGTTTTGTAACATATCGCGAAGCAACAGGAATAGCACACGGCAACTGGAGGTTCACTCGAATATTCATTCGTGTGCGTATAGGGGTCAATATGGGTGTCCACGGCTTCGATGTTGATCATTGATCGGAAAGTGTTCCGGGTCATGTCTATACTTCACCGAACCTATAGGGTCACACGCTTAAGGGTCATCTATCTGCTGAATACTAGACAGGGAGTCTGAGAGAAAGTCACCGGAAAAGTTTCGGAGACAACGGAAAAGTTCCGGAGAGAACACCGGAATGGTTTCGGTAAAACTGAAAAGTTGTTTCAGGGTATACCATTAAGACAAATTGGTTTCGGCACACGCCTGGAAACTCTTGGAGGGTGCCAGAATTGTTCTGGGAACTTCTGGGATTTTTCGGAGAAAAACCCGGAAGTGTTCCGGAGCTGCCGGAACCGCTTTGTTTGCTTTTTGCAGATGAAAATCACTAATCCGGAATTGTTTCGGAACGCGTCCAAAAATCATTTTAGTGGGTACTGGAATTGTTCTAAGACCCACAGAAATATTTTCGGATTTAACGGTCGCGGAAAAATGTTTCCGTGAATAGTGAAAGTGCTTTTTGGGTTACTATTTTGGATAGCCACCTTTTTGGACTTGAGTCAAAGTTCTAGAAGGAAGTGGCTTGCAAGGGAAGGAACCCCTTTGGGGGGGGGGGGCAAGGGGTGGCCGGCCAAGGGTGGTGCTCCTCCTTGGAGCTCCACATGGTCTCCCATTATGCCCATAATACCCATCATATGTGACCTAATGCATGGGTATTTTGGTATTTTTGGAGGCAGTCCTACCCCTTGGCTTTCCTATAAATAGAGGTGGAGAGGAGCTCTCCACACTCATCCCTTGCTCTCATACACATGCCATGACATTTCTGGCTTCTCTCTCCCTCCCAGCGAAATAGTTTCGTAGAGCCGAAAGGCTGTCTGGGTTCCGGTGGGAACTAGTTCTGGACGGCGAAGCCCTGCCTGATAGATGACACCGTATGTGTGCAACTCTGTAGAGAGATCGTAGTTTCGGTCTTAGTTCGAGGGTCCTCCCGAAGGGCTGTCCGAGTGACCGTCCGAGTTTCGAGGGTCCTCCCGAAGGGCTGTCCGAGTGACCGTCCGAGTTTCGAAGGTCCTCCCGGAGGGCTGTCCGCGACACCGTCCGAGGGACTGTCCGACTGCCTCCCGGAGGTCTGTCCGACGGGCAGACAAGGGAGAACATCCTCGCGGTTGGGAGGTTGTAAATCCTAGCTGTGGGGATGTGCATCGCCGATCGTCATCGACTCTACTTCCGCCACGCTACGAGTCGGTAACGAAAAGATCAAACCTTGTATGCAGTCTCCATAGTGGTCCTAGGCTGGTGCGTAGGTCGGAATTTTTTTGTTTTCTGCTGCGTTCCCCTACACTTTTGGCCTAAGGGAAGGCATTGTGGAGTAGTAATTAGATGATGGGTTGCTAGAGTAACAGAAGCTTAAACCCTAGTGAAAGTGCAAGTGTCACTTAAATTACATTTTGGTGTGATGACAATGTGGTTATTGGAACTAATATTGGTTGCTAAAGTTTATCTCAGGATATTGGTTGTTGGGAAACGCGCCAGAAAACAAAAAATTTCGGTATAGCGAGCACGCCCAGGACCACTATGGAGACTGCATACAAGGTTTGATCTGATCCGTACCGACTCGAAGCGCAGCGGAAGAAGAGTCGGTGGAGATCGTTGGTGCAGATCCCTGCAACTAGGATTACAACCTCCCAACCGTGAGGATGTACTCCCTCGTCGGACAGCCCTTCGGGAGGCGGTCGGACAGTCCCCCGGACGATGTCGCGGACAGCCCTTCGGGAGGACCCTCGAAACTCGAACGGAGACTCGGACAGCCCTCCGGGAGGACACCCGAACAGCCCCTCGGGCAAAAGATCGAAACTACGACCTCTCTACGGGGTTGCACACATACGGTGTCATCTATCCGGCAGGGCTTCGCCGTCCAGAACTAGTTCCTGCCGGAACCCAGACAGCCTTTTGGCTCTACGAAAAACTCTTTTCGTGGGAGGGAGAGAGAGAGCTAGCAAAGCATAGCATGTGTATGAGAGCAAGGGATGAAGAGATGGCAGCCCTCACCTCCTCTATTTATAGGAAAGCCAAGGGGTAGGATGGTCACACAAAGTACCAAACTACCCCCACTTTATGTCACCCATAAAAAACCATAAGAGGGAAAAGGGGTGCCATGTGGAGCTCCATGGAGGAGCTCCACCCTTGGCCGGCCACCCCTTGGGGGCCCCCTCATGAGGGGCTTCCTTGGCCCCCAAGCCATTCTAGAAGCCTTTTGGAAATATCCCAAAAGGTGACTTTCCATAAATATCCCAAAAAGCACTTTCACTATTCACGACGACATTTTTCAGCGTCCGGTCGAACTGAAAATATCTATGTGGGCTTAGAACATTTCCAGTACCCACTAAAATAATTTTCAATGCGATCCGGAACAATTCCAGATTAGTGATTTTCATCTGCGAAAAGCATCCGAAGCGGTTCCGGCAGCTCCGGAACATTTCCGGTTTTTCTTTCGGAAAATTTCCAGAAGTTTCCAGAATGATTCTGGCACCCTCCAAGAATTATCAGGCATGTGCCGAAACCAATTTGACTTAATGGTATACCCTGAAACAACTTTTTAGTTTTACCGAAACTGTTCCGGTGTTCTCTCTGCGGAACTTTTCCGCTGTCCGAAACTTTTTCGGTGATTTTCTCTCAGACTCCCTGTCTAGTATTCAGCAGATAGATGACCCTTAAGCGTGTGACCCTATAGGTTCGGTGAAGCATAGACATGACCCGGAACCCCTTCCGATCAATGATCAACATCGGAGCCGTGGACACCCATATTGACCCCTATACCCACACGAATGAATGTCCGAGTGAACCTCCAGTTGCCGTGAGCTATTCCTGTTGCTTCGCGATATGTTACAATTACCCGAGGTGAGACATGTTGGCATCCTCGTGGATCAACAACTTGTCCACTATGCCAGTTACCTCGTTGCCGGTATTGTTCTCTTTTCTCGTTCCCGTGTTCCGGCATCCCCATGATCAAATCACAAAGTGTCTGGCCAGACGATGATGGATACCGTAACACCGAGAGGGCCTAGAGATATCTCTCCATCGTCGGAGGAGCAAATCCCAATATTGAGCTATCAAGTTACTTGCCATACTTTTCCGTGAACCCGTAAGCCGCCGTAATAGCCACCCAGTAACAGATGACGTTTAACAAACCCCAAAGTTCACGAAGCAAGCACGAAGGAACTCGATACTCTCATGGTCTAAGGAATTATGCAAACATTAACTATCTCTGTGTTATTAACCATTAACTTGTGACGAATGAATCTCATAGCATAACACCAATTTGGGTTGATTCAACACAAGTGTTCTACCAACATCGTGCCCTCAAAATTGCCGGCATAACCATGCCCATGATCAGGAAAACAGGATCATCCTGCAATACTTGAGCCAGTCTTAGAGGCAAGACTAGGAATACAATTTACCGTTTATTATACCACACGTGCACATGAGTTTCCCTCCAAGCCTCGTGGTTATTGTAGACTCGAGAATCATTGCAGTTATAGCATGGATCATAAACATTCATTACAAACTCGGAGATACAAAATAACTGTTATTACTGCCTCTAGGGCATATCTCCTACATTGGTTCCAAGTGGTCCATTGATGGAGGTGTGCAACCCCCCCAATCCAAAAATATCAAAGGCGTGGTTTACCGGTGACTCGAAGGTTTTCGTTTTGGTTCGATTTGAGTCGTAGGAAAGACCGCACTATCAAGAGGGGTCATCGTGGGTTTGTGTTGTGTGGGAATGCCATCCTAAAACCTTATACACCAACCCTCCTACTCCTACCACCAGTTATCCACTAGTGTGCTTGTCATGGTATCCAGGAAGTTGCAACAGAGGAGTTCTGGATACCCCGTGTGCACGGGGTCTTTTGACCCCCGTGCGCACGGGGTACTGTGTAATTCCTTGGGTACCCCATGCGCACGGGGTCTTTTGACCCCCGTGCGCACGGGGTGGTGTTTTGGGCTCTGAGTACCCCGTGCGCACGGGGCTGACTTAGCCCGTGCGCACGGGGTCCAACGGGCAGAAAACCCCCACCCAGCAAGAACACTATATAAAGAGGCCTTCTTCCTCCTCCATCCCCAACCCTAATGTCTTGTTGAGCTCCACCATTGCTACACCTCATTTTGCTCAATACTCTCAATCCCTCCACCCAAACTTGTTGAAACTTTGGGGATTGGGAGAGCAAGACCCGATCTACACTTTGACCAAACTAAATCCCGTCCCCCGCAATATTCATCCACCATTGACTTGTTACTCTTGGAGCTTGGGCTCCTAGGCGGTTAGAGGTTCCTCCGGAAGCTTCTTTGCTTGTGGTGTGCTCCGGAGAAGTTTGTAAAGGTGTGGTGGTCGCCTTCAAGACCAACCCCGAGTGATTCGAGGCTCATCCGTTGGGGGTGACTCGAAAGAGATTACGGTGAGCCTTCGTTGGCGTTCCGCAAGCTTTGGCTCCGGCACCGCTCTAAACGGAGAGTAGCTCTTCCCCAAGGAAGAGTGAACTTTGGGATAAAATCTGCGTCCTCGTCTCACTTGTGGTTAATCCTTTCCCGCACTTTACTTTGCTTTGTATGCTTGTTGGCTTGCTAATTAGATTGTTGCCTAGCATATTTAGCTTGGAGCTTGCTTGTCATATAGGTTGTGTTCACCTAGTTGCATATCTAGTGAACCCTATTTATCCGCTAAACCGTAAAATTGACAAGAAAGATTAAAATTTGTAGTCTCCTATTCACCCCCCCTCTAGTCGACCGTATCGATCCTTTCAATTGGTATCAGAGCCTCGTGCTCTAATATAAGGTTTTACAACCTTGGAGGATATGGCCGAACTAGGGAGTGAGGGTGGTGACGCATCTCTTGCGAAGGATGGTCAAAACCTACCCACCGCCGCGGCCGGAGCACTCGGTGCTCCGGTCGTTGTACCCGCCGCCCCCATTAACCCGGGTGCCCCCTTGACCGCGGCCGACATTCTTTCGATGTTTGCGGACCTCAAAACCGCTATGTTGAAAGAAGTTCGATCCTCGGTCAAGGAGGAAATTGATGCTCGCTTAAAGCCCTCGACATCCGCCTCAAACTCATTTGATCCAAATGCGGTTCACGATGCGGATGATTCGAGAGAACCCCTTGCATCCCCGGCTTGCACTCAAGTTCCCAAGTACAATGCCATGGAACCCTTTTACTCACCCCAACCTTTGCAACATCCTCGCATTAATCCTGTTGGGCCTCCGCCCCCTTTGAAAGCTAATGCGTTTGCTAAGTGGAAGCTAGATATGGAGGCTCACATACGCAGTGCCTCTACACAACTATGGTGGATTGTGGTCAACGGATTTTCTCCCAAAGATCCCATGAATCTCACTCCAAGAGAAGCGGTTGATGATCAACTCAATGCTACCGCCCACAACATGTTGCGCACCGCGGTGACAGATGACTATAGTGACTCCATTGCTCTTCTCAAGACCGCCAAGGAAATTTGGGATTGCCTTGAGGAGGCTCTCGAAGGTGATGAAGCAATTCGAAGATCTCGATTAGCCTTGCTCAAACAAGAAGTCAATCTATTTGTGAGGAATGAGGGTGAGACCGCGGAAGAGGTGTACCGAAGGCTAAAGTCTCTTGTGCTCAATTTGAGAACCTTTGGGTGCACTTGGGCAAATGATGATTTCATAAAGGATAAGTTCATTGATGCTATGGTCCTCACGGAACACACCATGGTGATGATGATACATCAACGCCCGGACTATCATAAATTGACTGCGGTACAAGTTGTATCCACCTTCTCCACTCATGTTCTTTTGGAGACCAAGTCCAAGAAGACCTTTGCCATTGCTCAAGCAACCAAGAACTCAAATCTTGCTTTGAAGGCCAAGAAAGTCGTTGCTCAACCCTCAAGGGATGAAGAAGTTGTTGAAGAGACTTGTGAGGAAGATGTTGACACCTCATGCCCGGCAAATGACTTTGCGAAAGACTTGGCTCTCTTGGTAAAGAAATATTCCGGGACCATGGCAAACAAAGGGAAGAACCTTCTAGGAAGATCGTTCGGACGAAGGAAATGCTACAATTGTGATAGCCCAAGACATTTTGTGCATGATTGTCCATATGAGAGACGTGAAGACAAGTCCGAGAAGCTTGTGCTCAAAAAGAAGAAGTTCACCAAGTTCACCAAGAGGAAAGAAGACAAGGCTCTTGTTCATGAGGAGTACATGTCCGGAGATGAAGATGACGGTGATGATGATCTTGTGGGCACGGCCGCTATTGCCATGCATGCCATTACTACCTCCTCCTCCACCACCGGCCTATTCGACTCTCCCAACGAGGACAAGCCTTTCACTCATCGTTGCCTCATGGCCAAAGAGGTAAAAACAAAGTCCATATCTCTAAAACCCTCCATCCACACTTCCAATGTCTCATGTGAGATAGTGGAGGATGAGTGTGATGATGGTGTGGATAATGATGAGGAATCCTTGATGGCTTTCATGAAAACTCTTCATGGTGAAGCTCGTGCTCGTTTTGGTGATCTCCTTAAGTCACTTGCCGAACGCGATGACTTTATTGAGAACGTTGAAACCCTCCTCATAGAGGAAAAAGAGAGAGTCAAACTCCTCGAGCACGAACTACATGAAGAGAGTGTCATGAGAGCTTCACTTGAGGAAGCCTTGTCTTCTCATGAAATTGACTTTGTTAAAACTAATGATGCTTTGCAACTTGCTCTTGAGAACAAAGATGCCCTTAAAGTAAGGGTTGAAAAGCTTCTAGTTGATCACACGAGACTTGTTGAGGAACATGAGCTCCTTGTGACTAGTTCCAAGGTTGTCAAAGGTGACCTCATTGCCCTCACCGAGTCTTATGCTCAACTTAAAGCTATAACCATTAAGGCTCTTACATCCGTCCCTCATATTGATTTAAATGATGAATCTTGTACGGCTAACTTTGCTCATGATTGCACCTCTCTCCAAGAGGAAAATAAGAAGTTGAAAGCCCAAATTGAGAAAGGGCTTGTGTCGTGCATTCAAGGGGAGAAAAACCTCAATGACCTCTTGAGCAACCAAAAGGAATGTGTTGCCAAGGAGGGAATTGGGTTTGACCCCTCTTCTAAGAAAAAGAAGAACCCAAAGAAGAGCCACAAGAAGAAGATCGGTCCTACTCCTCCTCCTCAACACAAGGTAGTATTTGTGCACAAAGGGCACAAGGAGTTGGAGAAGAAAAAAGGGGATGTTGGAGATGGCAAGGTCACTAGGGACAAGGCCATTCCCAAAGATTTTACCGGCAAGAACAACTCATCTTATGTCCTCATGAGAGGAGATGATGGTTATACCTTTGCTAAATTTGTTGGCACTAACTATGATGATTATGCTTGGAATATTTGGGTTCCTAAGACCCTTGTTGCTAACTCTCTAGGACCCACTGCAAAATGGGGACCTAAAATAAAAGCTTGATTCATGTAGGACTATACCTCTGGTGGAACACAATGGGTGATCGATAGTGGATGCACCAATCATATGACCGGAGAGAGGGAGATGCTTGTGGAGTTCATTGATTCGCTCAAGACTTCTTCAAACATCACCTTTGGCGACAATAGCAAGGGCAAGGTATTGGGTTTGGGCAAGGTGGTAATCTCTAGTGATACATCACTTAAGAATGCCATGCTTGTTCAATCCCTTCACTATAATCTACTTTCAACAATTCAATTGGCTCGTGCCAGTTATGATTCTCATTTCGGTGAATTTCATGTGACCGTCTTTAAGAGGAGCAATCTCAAAGTGGTCTTTGTTGGGCATGTTGAAGACAACCTTTACGTGGTTGATTTCTCAAAAGAGAAAACTCATCTTGCAACATGCCTAATGGCCAAGGCCGACGTGGGGTGGCTATGGCACCGACGGCTAGCCCACGTTGGCATGAGAAATTTACAAGCTCTCTTAAAGGGGGAGCACATCCTTGGACTAACCGATGTGTCTTTTGCCAAAAATCGTCCTTGTAGTGCTTGCATTGCCGAAAAACTACATGAAAAAGCACATAAAGTGAAGACTATCATCACCACTTTGAGGCCTCTCGAGCTCATTCACTTGGATCTCTTTGGGCCTCCATCTTATGATAGCATGGGAGGGAGGAGGTATTGCCTTGTCATTGTCGATGACTATACAAGATATACATGGGTGTTCTTTCTCAAGACAAAAGATGAAACACAAGACACCTTCATCAACTTTGCCAAAGAAGCTCAACGTCAACATAACTGTGAGATCAAGGCAATTTGAAGTGACAACGGCACCGAGTTCAAGAATTACACGATGGACGAGTTCTTGAGTGAAGAAGGAATCAAGCATCAATATGCCGCACCATACACTCCTCAACAAAATGGTGTTGCGGAGAGGAAGAACCGGACTCTCATTGAGATGGCTAGGACCATGCTTGACGAGTACAAGTCTCCATACAAGCTTTGGGCCGAAGCCATCAACACCGCGTGCCATGCTTCAAACCGGCTTTATCTTCGCAAGCTCAAGAACAAGAACCCTTATGAACTCCTAATCGGGAGAAAGCCTAATGTCAAATACTTTCGAGTATTCGGTTGTAAGTGTTTCATTCTAAACAAAAAATCCCGTTTAGCAAAGTTTGAGCCTAAAACTTATGAGGGCATATTTGTTGGATATTCGTCAAACTCTCACGCTTACCGAGTTCTCAACAAATCCACCGGGTGTATTGAGGAAACGGTAAATGTGGAGTTTGATGAAGATAACGGTTCCCGTGCGGAGCAAATTGTTCCTTGTGTTGTAGGTGATGAGGCTCCTTCATACGCTATAAGGACTATGGGGATAGGTCACATTCGCCCACAAGAAACACCCCAAGTCCAAGTAGAAGAAGAAGGAGTAAGAGCCCCTCTTGTGGATTCACCACAAGGGAAGTCATCACCGCCACCTCAAGTGCAAGATGCTACGGGAGATCATGAACCGATACAAGAACAAGAACAAGTCCTGTCGGGGGGATGACCCCCGGGTAGGCAACGGAGCCCGAATCCCTTTCGGAAAATCATTGGAGCAAGACAAGTCCCTCTGGCCGGCTTGCCAAGCACGCCGGCTCCCCAGCGCGAGCCGGCTCGGCGTGGCGACCCGGCCTGGCCGGCTGGCCCATGCCGGCTGGCCGCGAGGCGGCGAAGCCTTAGCGACGAAGCAAGCGGTGCTACATCGCTCCTCCCTTTACCCTGACAGAGCAGGTGAGGCTGCAGCTTTCCTTGCGCCCCCGCCCGAGGCGGGCGGTGTCAGTGAGGCGCGGTCCTGTAGAAACGGCGGCGCCGACCTCCCTCTAACGATGGACAAGACGCGCCACAGTGCCTCGGACCCAGACTGACGAGACAAGACCCGTCACGATGCCCGCGCCAGGCAGGTGCGGCGCACCTGGCGACCCGGCACCCGGTGACCCGGCATCCCGGCATCTGGCGACCCGGCGACCCGGCCACCGGATCCTGGTCAATGACACCAGGGGCCCGCGCCTCTGGTACGTTACCGTTGTAACCCTGGGGGTTGGCCTATAAGACCCCCAGGGAGGCCTCCGTGCAGAGGGGTCGGGTTTTAGTGGCTGAGAGTTCGAGTTAGTGCGATAAGATTAGGTCTCACCCTAGCTAGCTCTCTCCAGATCACGAACACTCGCACAGGAGAGGCAGAACGGTGGCTTAGCCCCTTCTCCCTCCTCCGTCCAAACAGCTCCAGGAGCGACTCTGTAACCTCTGTGCTTATCAACTCACACGGCAGGAGTAGGGGTGTTACCTCTCCGGAGGGCCCCGAACCTGGGTACGTCTTGTGTCCCGCACTCGCTCGTGCCAACCTCGCCTCCGGAACCCACCGGCGTCCTATCGTAGCCCCACCTCATAAGCCATCTCATGGCATCTGCCGTGAATCACGCACCCCCAGCGAGAATACCACGACAAGTCCCTCATGTTCCCGAGCAAGATCAAGAGCAAGCTCAACCAAATGGTGAAGAATCAATTATTGAAGCTCAAGTTCGAGATCAAGATCAAGATCAATCCCAACCTCAAGTGTCTTCCACATCATCACATCCTAGTGTTCAAGAGCTTGAGGTTGTGAAGAGAAGGGTGTCTCCAAGGTTAAAACATTCTCAAGGTCAAGCTTCTCCAACAAGTTCAAAACAAAGTGAAGAAGAGCTTGCACTCAAAGTTCAAAAGGCGGCCGCCAAGCTAAAGCATCTTCAACATCTCACCGACAACATTTATGGAAGCATCAACAAGGGGGTAACTACTTGTAGACGTTACGCAAACTTTTGTGAGCATCACTCGTTTGTCTCTTGTGTTGAGCCCCTTAAGGTTGAAGATGCCCTTGACGACCCGGATTGGGTAAATGCCATGCATGAAGAACTCAACAACTTCACCCGCAACAAAGTATGGACTCTTGTGGAGAGACCCCAAGAATATCATAATGTCATTGGAACAAAGTGGATCTTTAAGAACAAACAAGATGAGCACGGACAAGTCACTAGAAACAAGGCAAGGTTAGTGGCACAAGGGTTCACCCAAGTTGAAGGTTTGGACTTCGGTGAAACCTTTGCCCCCGTTGCCCATCTTGAGTCCATTCGTATCTTGCTTGCATATGCTTCTCATCATGATTTTAAATTGTATCAAATGGATGTGAAGAGTGCATTTCTTAATGGTCCTCTTAAGGAGTTGGTGTTTGTCAAACAACCTCCCGGTTTCGAAGATCCCGATCACCCCTCTCACGTTTATGAACTCCATAAGGCGCTCTACGGACTTAAACAAGCACCTCGTGCTTGGTATGATCACCTTACGGCGTTCCTAAACGAGAAGGGGTTCCAGATCGGGTTAATAGATTCCACTCTCTTCACGAAGAGGGTAAAAGAAGAATTTTTTGTGTGCCAAATATACATTGATGATATTATTTTTGGTTCCACTAATTAACCATGCTATTAACGTTGAGTTTGAGAATCTTATGACCAAGGAATTTACTATGAGCATGATGGGAGAGTTGAAGTTCTTCCTCGAATTTCAAGTGAAGCAATTGAGAGGAGGAACCTTCATCAACCAAGCACTTTATATTCAAGATATGCTCAAGAGGTTCAAAATGCTAGATGTCAAGCCTATAAAGACGCCCATGCCCACAAATGGCCAACTTAATCTTGATCCCAATGGTAAAGATGTGGATTAAAAGGTATATTGCTCCATGATCGGTTCTTTGCTTTACCTTTGTGCATCTAGACCGGATATTATGTTGAGGTTCTTGCATACGCACACATACTCTTATAATATCTTGTTTGGGTGTAGGCACATATCTAGGGGGAGCTAGCTCAACTCATGAGCTTTCTCATCCTAGTAGTGCATAAATTGAACAAAATCTTTCACATTAGTCACTTTAAGGTGGCACTTGTGCTTCAAACATGAGTATTGGTCTTGGGCCCAAGGTTCATATCTTCGTGGTGCCATACCAAACAAACTCAAACATGGTGGCTTCGGCCACCACCCTCCTTTGGAGATTGGATCCTTGTTGTTCTTCTTGTCCTTGTGTTCGTTTTTGTGGTGTTTGTGTTTTTCGGTTCTCTTCGAGTGCAAGTGCTACACATACACCTTTCCAGTAGTGTTGGATTTCTCTTGCGACGTGTTCAGAAGTGAGACGGGAATGCTTTTTGAGCCTTGGTAAGAATATGCATTCAGCCATGACCCAACAAGCTTCTGCCTGTCAAAACCCTCTGGATACCCCGTGCCCACGTGCTTGTACCATGCGCATGGGCCCCCCGTGTCCACGGGCTTTGTACCGTGCACACGAGCCCCCGTGCGCACGAGGCCCTTTAGCCCGTGCGCACGGGGTATGCGGTTTCCGGCTCCTAAGAGGTGGGGCGCGGGGGGGGGGGGGTTAGGGTTCATTCCCACCCTGTCGCCCCCTCCACGCCCCAGGTCGCCTCCAGGCCGCCGCCGTCGCCTCCTCGTCGCCCGGTGCTCCTCCGTGCGCCGTGGGACTTCGCTGCTCCGTCGAGATCTTCCGGGATGGGGTCCTCCTCTGGTATCCCCCTCCCTTTGTTCTTCCTTTTCCTCCATGGATCCTTGTTAGTCGTTAGGGTTTCCTCTTCTTCTAGTCTAGGCCAGCTTTTTTCTTATGGTAGACTAGGAACGGCTGTGCAAATGCTGTGGAGGTTCTCCCTGCCGCACTCACTCCCGGATCTCGATCTGGAAATGGTTGCCGCTGGGCGAACCCCGTGTCCACGGGGTGTTTGATGCCCGTGCACACGGGGCCCCGTGTCCACGGGCCTTGTACCGTGCGCACGGGACCCCCGTGTCCACGGTGGTCATACCCCCCGTGCGCACGGGGTACACAGTTGCGCCTGTCCTGTTTCTCTGTCTCCATTCCTCGCCAGCATCTCGAGCACTTGTACTCATTCGTGTCTCTTGCGTGTTGTGTTGTTGTTGTTTTTGTGTTTCAGACTCCGCTGACAAGAGGGCCGAAGTTCGCGGCAAGCGCCCAAAGGCTAGTTCCAGGGAATTCACTATTGCTCGTCGTCAGCCATCAGAAGGGATTGGTCAGGGTTCTGAGTAGGGCCGTGTTCGCCGTGCCGCCACCAAGCAGCCCATGATTGAGGCCTCCGAGGATTCAGAAGAGGAGTATGACTCCATGGATGATGCTCACTATGATCACACCGCAGAGGCTGGTTTTGTGGATGATGATGAAGAAGAAGGTGAGTCCAGCCCCGAGGAAGCCATTGCAGGAGGGCGGGATCTTAGGAATGTCCCGCTTGTCAGTTGGACCAAGCCAGAGATCTGGGCTGAGAGGCAGTCTCACCCTTATGATGCTGCCACCGGTATGGGTGTCGACCCAAGGTTCAAAAACGAGTTTCAGCATAGGGTGTACTATGTGTTGGGTTCTACGGTAGGGTGCGTCGACTGCAAATTAAAAATTTCCCAAAGTAGGTCGGTCACCATCCCGAGCACATGTGTTCAGCTCAGGTCCGAGGACACATAACGTATGTGTACTAGAGACTCACAAATGACCTATCGCTGTGTCTCATAGTTGGGTCTGTCCAATCCGATATCCATCCGAGCTCGGATCCGGTCACCCGTATCCTATCTCGGATCCGATCAGATCCATGAAGTTCGGCAGCATCACATGCTTCATGGCTAGTGAGACAAAACCATCCACCGTATTGCATACTAGTCTAGTCCGACGTGTGCCCACACGTTACTTATGACTAGGGACCATTTTAGGACGTATCATACAACACAAGATCTCACAGACAAGTCACGTACTTGTCAACAAGTATCATTGATAACATCGAGGACTACATCGGTTCATAAACACATCAGAAATATCATCATACATGATTGCCTCTAGGGCGTACCTCCAACAGTCTCCCACTTGCACTAGAGTCAATCAAACAGGCATCTTATGCTCATGGCTCTAATATTCCCCTCATGCTTGGGTTGTGGAAGCGGCTTAGTCAACGGATCTGCAACATTTGCATCCGTGTGAATTTTGCATAACTCTATATCACCACTCTTTACGATCTTACGTATCAGGTGATATTTCCGATCTATGTGTCTGGTCTTGTGGTGGTTCCTTGGCTCCTTGGCTTGTGCGATGGCACCAGAATTATCACAATAAAGGTCCAACGGTTTTACTGAGGTTGGGAAAACACCAAGATCATCTAGAAAGTTCCGGATCCAAACACCTTCCTTTGCAGCTTCACAAGCCGCAATGTATTCGGCTTCTGTTGTGGAATCGGCCACCGTATCTTGCTTGGAACTGGTCCAGCTCACTGCTCCTCCATTCATGATGTACATGAATCCGGACTGTGATCGACAATCATCTCGATCGGTTTGGAAACTAGCATCGGCGTAACCCTTTACGACGAGCTCCTCCTCACCTCCATAAACTAGAAACATTTCTTTAGTCCTTTTCAGGTACTTTAGAATATTCTTCACTGCCGCCTAGTGAGCCTCACCGGGGTTTGCCTGGTATCTACTCGTTAAGCTTATTGCAAAAGCAACATCAGGCCGGGTACATATCATGGCATACATGATGGATCCGATTGCCGAGGCATACGGTATCCGGCTCATCCTGCTTTGCTCATCAGATGTCGAAGGACTCCGAGTCTCGCTCAGCCTTATACCATGTGAGAGTGGCAAGAACCCTTTCTTGGCCTCACTCATGTTGAACCGTTTCAACACTTTATCTATGTACGTGCACTGGCTCAAGCCGAGCAGTCTCCTCGATCTATCTCTATAGATCTTAATGCCCAATATGTAAACTGCTTCACCGAGGTCCTTCATCGAAAACTTTTCATTCAATGATTCTTTGACCGAGTTCAGCATCGAAACATTGTTTCCGATCAGTAGTATGTCATCCACATACAGGATCAAAAACACTACCGAGCTCCCACTCAACTTCTTGTATAAACAAGCATCCTCTTCGCTTTTGATAAATCCAAGGTCTGTAACAACCTCATCAAAACGAATGTTCCAGCTCCGAGATGCTTGTCTCAATCCATAAATGGATCTCTTGAGCTTGCATACCTTACCAGCACTAGTCGGATCGACAAAGCCCTCGGGTTGTATCATATACACGTCGTCGATTAAATTTCCATGAAGGAAAGCCGTTTTGACATCCATCTGCCATATCTCGTAATCGAAATATGCAGCTATAGCTAGCACGATCCTCACCGACTTCAGCATCGCTAGTGGCGAGTAGGTCTCGTCGTAGTCAATCCCTTGAACTTGTGCATATGCTTTTGCGACAAGCCGAGCTTTGTGGATCTGAACATTTCCATCCACATCGGTTTTCTTCTTAAAGACCCATTTGCAACCAATGGCAGTGACGCCAAGTGGCAGATCAACCAAGTCCCAGACTTGATTGTGATCCATGGACTTTAACTCAGATCTCATGGCTTCCAGCCACTCCTCGGAATCCGAGCTCTCCATCGCTTCCGCATACGTAGCCGGCTCGTCGCTTTCCAGCAACAGCACACCGCGCACTCTGCGCAATCTTTCTGACCTCCGTGGTTATGGTGCTGCTACCACCTCGGGTTCCCTGACAGACTCTGGTATGATCACATCACCAGCCGAGCTATCCCCAAGTGGTTCTCGAATTTCTTCAAGCTGCACCTGCCTCTCACTGGCTTCCCGTCCGAGAAACTCTTTCTCAAGGAAGACCCCGTTCCGAGCAACACACACTTTGTTCTCTTCGCGGTTGTAGAAGCTATATCCCAAGGTTTCCCTCGGATATCCCACAAATATGCACTTATCTGACTTGGGTGTAAGTTTGTCTGACATGAGTCGCTTGACAAAAGCTTCACAACCCCAAATCTTTAGAAAAGATAGCTTGGGACTCTTCCCAGTCCACATCTCATGTGGTGTCTTGTCTACGGATTTTGATGGTACTCTGTTGAGTGTAAAAGCTGCAGTTTCTAGAGCGTATCCCCAGAATGACAAGGGTAAATCCGATTTGCTCATCATAGATCGGACCATGTCTAACAAGGTACGATTCCTCCGTTCTGATACGCCATTTCTCTGCGGTGTACCCGGAGGTGTGAGCTGAGGTACTATACCTCGGCCTTTCAGATGATTATCAAACTCCTGGCTCATGTACTCACCTCCACGATCAGATCGTAGAAGCTTTATAGTCTTGCCGAGCTGATTTTCAACCTCGTTCTGAAACTCTTTGAACTTTTCAAAAGTTTCTGACTTATGCCTCATCAAATAGATATATCCATATCTACTCAAGTCATCGGTAAAAGTCACGAAGTACTGATAGCCACCTCTGGCAGTTGTGCTCATCGGACCACACACATCACTGTGTATTAGCTCCAACAGCTCGGACGCCCTTTCGCAACTCTTTGCAAAAGGTGACTTAGTCATCTTGCCGAGGAGGCATGATTCACATGTCTCAAATGACCCGAAGTCAGACGAAGTTAGAAGCCCATCATCATGGAGCTTCTTCATGCATTTCAGACTAATGTGTCCAAGCCTGCAATGCCAGAAGTATGTTGGATTTATCTCATTAGGCTTATGCCTCTTGACATTCATATTATAGACAGGTTCAGATTCCAGATTCAAAATAAATAACCCATCAACTATGGGTGCATAGCCGTGGAACATTCCATTCAAAGATATTGAACAACCATTGTCCTTTAAATTGAATTCATAACCCTGACTCATCAAACATGAGGTAGAAATAATGTTCCGACTAAGCGCAGGAATATAATAACAATTATTCAATTCCAAAATGAATCTGGAAGGTAGTTGGAGTTGCATCGTGCCGACCTCCAACGCAGCAACTCTTGCTTTGTTGCCGACCCTGATGTCAATCTCCCCTTGTGACACACGCCTAGTTCTTACCAGCCCCTGCATCGAGTTGCAAATATGAACAACCGATCCGGTATCAAATACCCAAGAGCTACTAGGTATGTCGGCAAGGTAAATGTCTATAACATATGTAACAAGTGTACCTTTGCCCGAAGTCGCACTTCCGGCCTTCTTTCCATGCTCAGCAAGCCACTTGCTACAGTTCCTCTTCCAGTGACCGGTCTCCTTGCAGTGATAGCAAACAGTTCCCAAGTCCGGTCCAGACTTCGGCATAGCGGCGGAGATAGGAACAGATTCCTTCTCCTTGCCCTTTGCCTTAGCCTTTTTCTTGGACCAACTTTTCTTGAACTTGCCCGAATTCTGCACCATCAACACTTGATGCGTGCCTTTCTTAATATCCTGCTCTGCCACCTTAAGCATTCCATGTAGTTCAGTGAGCTTCTTATCCATGCCATGCATATGATAGTTCGAAATGAACGTCCCATAGCTAGCTGGAAGAGAACCCAGAACTGCATCGGTAGCCAGCTCATCCAAGAGCGGGAAGCCTAAGCGTTCCAAAGCTTGCACGTATCCAATCATCTTGATCACATGCGGGCTCAGTGGATCACCCTCCTTCAGCTTACAATCCATCAAGGATCGCCAGACGTTGAACCTTTCGGTTCTAGCCTGCATCTGAAACATGCTCTTGAGATTCTCGATCATATTGTAAGCCTCAACATTTTCGAAATGCTGTTGCAAATCGGGCTCCATACAAGCCAGCATCAGACAGCTGATCTCCGTTGAATCATCAACGAGTTCCTGGTAGGCATTCCTTGTTGTGGCATTAGCATTCTCGGCAGGTTCATCTGGAAGTGGATTCTCTAGAACATGTTCCTTCTTATCATGCTTGAGAACAATTCTCAAATTTCTATACCAGGTGGTAAAATTTGTTCCATTAAGTTTACCCTTTTCCAAGATTGATTTCAATGCAAAGTTGGGTTGAGCAGGTGGTGCCATTAATCTACAATAGAAAAATACGCAAATACTAAGCACTGTGTTTATGTAGAGTAAATCAAGCCTAAACAGACATACTCCCACTGAAGTTGACATCCCTCTGCAACTTCCAGTGATCCAGGATCCGAGTAGTGCAATCCGACTAGTGAGCTTTAGCATCACTGCTAGCCTAAGTGACTATCCGGTAAGCAACTCTTTGCTAATCGTATCTCTATACGACTCCTGTCGGCTGGGTTGGTATCTTATACCACGGCTCCCGACCTCTTTTGCCACAAGGCCCAAACCGTTTTGATAGCCTTGTCAAGTTAACCTGATGCAGTGCATGTCCGTGTCCGACACGAACCCTTCAGTTCAAGGACACCTAGCAGCACCCCAATTTTATGAGCCCACTACTAGACGTACTTGACGTGCGAAGGTGCAACATCGGGGATGGCAATTTGCTTGATATTAACGAGGGATCTTTCTACCATTTTTATTAACATGTGTAGAAGACAAGAAGCAATATCAATCACAAATAAATAAATATTGTGAAATAGTATGGCTCCTTCATGGACGTCCGAGGACCAGGTCGGCTCCAACTCCGAGGACCAGGTCGGCTCCATCTTGTCATACCGGAACACCACCTCGGATCTCTATCCGAGCAGTGACTTGATCTCTGTCCTCTAACTACTACAACTACTAATGAATTACAGAGAATCACAAGTTGACACGCAGGTCGTTATACATTATAATGACAACACTTTGGCTCCTGCCGACTGACAAATCATGACGCGCAGGCCATGTATAATTTACACACATGCATCACATACACATGAGCCATACTATTCACATCAAACCTGCAAAACAAAGTTATGCATAGAATCGCATTTTACCGGTTTGAGTGAACATGTACGAAATCTATGGCGCTATGCAAACGGCGATCCCGCTAGCCGGTTAGTGGGTGGGATTCGAAGGGGCAGCGCCCGACGTTTTCGGAAATCACAGATCGGATCTGTACTCCGATCACGCCGAATTTTCCGATCAGACCGATCTCATCGATCATCACGAATCCGAATCGGATTTACGTTTCACTATTAACCCCGATGGCGGAAATCGACCGGTAGGGGTAGGTTGTGTCACGACCTCATCGATTCCGATCGTCAGAAAACATAGCCTCAACGATCCCTTGTGCAATTGATCTCATCAACCGTGCACATAGCCGATCTCTTAAATGACAATAGATCACATCTGCTGCCTCCACATATCTAATATGCATACGATCTGAATCCAAATCCTATAACAGAGGCCCTGATACCACTGTTGGGTTCTACGGTAGGGTGCGTCAACTGCAAATTAAAAATTTCCTACTCGCAGAACATCCAGGAACATGCTAACAGAGATGGATCACAGAGCATTACCACTAGACGCGCAGTGTTGTGCAGCGGAAGTAAAGTCGTGGCAGCGCGTCTCCGGTGTCGTCTCCTCCTCGTCGATCTCCCACGTACAGCAGATCACCAACTCCCACGAACAAGTTCGCCGGTGTGGCACAATTACACCACCTCTAATGGTATCCGTGCATGCGGGAGGAACGCTATGCGGCGGACTGCTAGGTCTGATCCCACAGCCTGCGGCACGTGGAGGTGGCTAGTTGCAACACATGCAAAACCCTAATGACGACGCCAAAGCGATCATTTTATAAGCGTGCTGTACCTCCACTACTTATAGGCATCCGTCGTGGGCTCAATACTTGGGCCTCACACAGATTCTAAAGCCCAAAGTCTACTCGGTCACGATCCAGGTCCAGCTCGGATCACATCCGCAGTGTCCTCGGATCCGACCTCGTAGGTTCCTTCCCTTAAGCGCGTGACCCCTTAGGTTCAAGTCGGCTTGGTCGCAGTTCAGATCACCTCCGAACTGCTCGGCAGGTAGCGGCCTCTAGCAAGGCATGCCGACCACCAAGTAGACTATGAAGCCGGTTGGCGAACCTGTACGTCACACTTCCGTTCCCTTTGCCACACGATATATATTGGCGGGCTCAAGGCGATGTGGCCATCCCTGTTACAGCCCGACCTCTCTCTCATTTCAGTGAATCCGACCAACACCTCGGATTATCTCATAATCCTTGTCGCATGGCCAGGCTTATACAAGTCGGATCACACGAGGGGCCCAGAGTATATCTCTCCTCATCGGAGGGGCAAATCCCATCTTGCTTAACCATGTCTCGCAGCATGTGTCTGGACAAGCCCAAAACCTACCTTTATAACTACCCAGTTACGGAGTAGCATTTGGTCGGCCCAAAGCAGGTCGGTCACCATCCCGAGCACATGCGTTCAGCTCAGGTCCGAGGACACAGAACGTATGTGTACTAGAGACTCACAGATGACCTATCGCTGTGTCTCATAGTTGGGTCTGTCCAATCCGATATCCATCCGAGCTCGGATCCGGTCACCCGTATCCTATCTCGGATCCGATCAGATCCATGCAGTTCGGCAGCATCACATGCTTCATGGCTAGTGAGACAAAACCATCCACCGTATTGCATACTAGTCTAGTCCGACGTGTGCCCACACGTTACTTACGACTAGGGACCATTTTAGGACGTATCATACAACACAAGATCTCACAGACAAGTCACGTACTTGTCAACAAGTATCATTGATAACATCCAAGGACTACATCGGTTCATAAACACATCGGAAATATCATCATACATGATTGCCTCTAGGGCATACCTCCAACACTATGAGCTTCTATTGACCAAGAACAAGAAGTTTGCTCCTCATAAGCAAGTCAATGCTGAGAGTCTCCGGGACAATGATCATATCTATCCAGGAGTGTATTCTGCACTTAACAGGTTGGGGCTCCTACCTTTCGTCACATTCAACCATCCATACAATGAAGACCTTGTCATGCAGTTCTTTGCCACGGTGTACTTCCACAATGACACCGCTCGTTCTCTCACTTGGATGTCTGGGACTCACCGGTGCTCTGCTTCTATGGCCAAGTTTGCTGAGATCATTCCCTATGGATTCTTTGAGGAAGAAAATGAAGATTTTGGTCGTGTTCGTGAGGTTGGGCAGCGGCACAAAGATGAGATTGCATTTGCCTAGAAGCAGGAGAAATCCTTTGTCACCGGTTCCATCAAGGATCTCCTGCCTATGTATGATACTATGCGCCATATCCTTAGGTACACTCTCACTCCTAAGGCCGGTGACTCGCATAACTTGAGGAGTTCCATGTTGGATGTGTTTGTGTATTTGCATGAAAAGAAGAAAGTGGATGTTCTGGACTTCATGTTCTACGAGCTTCGTCAGTGTGTGCAGGAGAACAAGTCATTGATCTATGCACCGTTCGTCCAGGCTTTGATTGAGTCTGTCTGCCCTGTCAAGTATATTTCCCAATACAAGACTTCCATTCCAAAGCGCAACTCCAATTGGACTCCTGCTGCTCCTGCTCCCTATGTGCCTCCCAAGAAAGGACGCAATCCGAGGCCTGATGAGCGTGCCACTTACACTCCTGGCATGTCCTCCACTGCTCGGATCCCACATGGTAAGGGCAAGAAGGTGGTGTCTGAGGCTAGTTTCAACGGAGGAGAGAAGAGGTCTCTGTTCAAGACCATGAGCAACTTGTTCAAGATGTGTCAGTCTATTCAGCGCCGTCAAGTCAAGGAGATCAACAAGGACAAGCTGGTGAGGCGTCTGAAGAAGGCTGAGTGTGCTGCAGCTGGTGAGGAGGTTGGCCCAGGGTCCGAGGACAACGACAGTGTGGCCACAGCTCGTTCCTTTCCGATGCCAGGGTGGCGTTTTGATGATGATGATGATGCTTCGAGCGCGCCTCCTCTGGTCTAGCTTTGTCTTTGCGTTGCCTTTTCCCTTTTTGTTGTCTTGATGACAAAGGGGGAGAAGTTGTCTTCTTTAGAGTGTGTTGAGATCTCAAGCCTCGTGGTTATTGCTTTGTTGGGTGTTTTTTCTTTGGCTTGATATACTCTTATTTGCTTTCCGTGGTGTGGTTGTGAGCTACCTCTGATTAGTTTGTGAGACTAATTATCCTGATTCTTATCTATGCTTATGATGTCTAGCATGTGCTATTTGACCTTGTTCTTATTATGTTTGACTCACTCTACTTGCTCACCACACTTCTTGCATGTGATCTAGGCACCGTGTTAGGTTTTATTATGTTGATCACATGCCTTGACAATATGGATCTAGGGGGAGCCTCATATGTGTGTGCTTGATGCATAATCAAGCATATCTTTTTTCTTGCACATATATAGGGGGAGCTCCTATGATCAACTATTGTCGCATTGCTATTTACTTAGATGTATCCTTTATGCCATGTCCTAACCATATTGTCATCAATGCACCAAAAAGGGGGAGATTGAAAGTGCAAGTGTCACTTAAATTACATTTTGGTGTGATGACAATGTGGTTAGTGGAACTAATATTGGTTGCTAAAGTTTATCTTAGGATATTGGCTCCAAATGGTCCATTGATGGAGGTGTGCGACCCCCCCAATCCAAAAAGATCAAAGGCGTGGTTTACCGGCGACTCGAAGGTTTTTGTTTTGGTTCGATTTGAGTCGTAGGAAAGACCGCACTATCAAGAGGGGTCATCGTGGGTTTGTGTTGTGTGGGAATGCCATCCTAAAACCTTATACACCAACCCTCCTACTCCTACCACCAGTTATCCGCTAGTGTGCTTGTCATGGTATCCAGGAAGTTGCAACAGAGGAGTTCTGGATACCCCGTGTGCACGGGGTCTTTTGACCCCCGTGCGCACGGGGTACTGCGTAACTCCCTGGGTACCCCGTGCGCACGGGGTCTTTTGACCCCCGTGCGCACGGGGTACTGTGTAACTCCCTGGGTACCCCGTGCGCACGGGGTGGTGTTTTGGGCTCTGAGTACCCCGTGCGCACGGGGCTGACTTAGCCCGTGCGCACGGGGTCCAACGGGCAGAAAACCCCCACCCAGCAAGAACACTATATAAAGAGGCCTTCTTCCTCCTCCATCCCCAACCCTAATGTCTTGTTGAGCTCCACCATTGCTACACCTCATTTTGCTCAATACTCTCAATCCCTCCACCCAAACTTGTTGAAACTTTGGGGATTGGGAGAGCAAGACCCGGTCTACACTTTGACCAAACCAAATCGCGTTCCCCGCAATATTCATCCACCATTGACTTGTTACTCTTGGAGCTTGGGCTCCTAGGCGGTTAGAGGTTCCTCCGGAAGCTTCCTTGCTTGTGGTGTGCTCCGGAGAAGTTTGTAAAGGTGTGGTGGTCGCCTTCAAGACCAACCCCGAGTGATTCGAGGCTCATCCGTTGGGGGTGACTCGAAAGAGATTACGGTGAGCCTTCGGTGGCGTTCCGCAAGCTTTGGCTCCGGCACCGCTCTAAACGGAGAGTAGCTCTTCCCCAAGGAAGAGTGAACTTCGGGATAAAATCTGCGTCCTCGTCTCACTTGTGGTTAATCCTTTCCCGCACTTTACTTTGCTTTGTATGATTGTTGGCTTGCTAATTAGATTGTTGCCTAGCATATTTAGCTTGGAGCTTGCTTGTCATATAGGTTGTGTTCACCTAGTTTCATATCTAGTGAACCCTATTTATCCGCTAAACCGTAAAATTGACAAGAAAGATTAAAATTTGTAGTCTCCTATTCACCCCCCCCCCTCTAGTCGACCGTATCGATCCTTTCACCTAGTTTATGCGCTATTCCGTAAGGGGCTGATTTGGATCCATATGTTTCATGCTATGGTTAGAGATATCTTAATTCTTCTTTCGTAGTTGTGGATGCTTGCGAGAGGGGGTAATCATAAGTGGGAGGCTTGTTCAAGTAAGAACAGCACCCAAGCACCGGTCCACCCACATATCAAATTATCAAAGTAGCGAACGCGAATCAAACAAACATGATGAAAGTGACTAGATGAAATTCCCATGTGTTCTCGAGAACGCTTTGCTTATTATACGAGTTCGTTCCGGCTTGTCCTTTGCTATACAAAGGATTGGGCCACCTTGCTGCACTTTTGTTACAGTTACTACTTGTTACTTGTTACGAATTATCTTGCTACCAAACTATCTGTTATCTACAATTTCAGTGCTTGCAGAGAATACCTTGCTGAAAACCGCTTGTCATTTCCTTCTGCTCCTCGTTGGGTTCGACACTCTTACTTATCGAAAGGACTACGATTGATCCCCTATACTTGTGGGTCATCAGTGCTCTGGGGCGGCATGAATGCGGCGTGGTAAGCGGTGCGTGCATCGGAAGAAAAGCGCGGGAGGGGCGGGGAAGGGTTTCTGGTTGGCCAGGGCGGTCAGAAGCGGACTTGGAATCGGTCCGGACTCGCGCAAAACTCCCCCATATTTGTCTCCGTGTTTTGCGGGAGAAATCACGTCCGGACCGCCCCGCAGACCGATACAGGTCGGCGTTGGATGGCTCACGCGATCCGGACAGCGCGGTCCAGACGGATGCGGGCGGTTTGCGGGTCAGCCTTGGAGATGCCCTTATGAAGCATATGTGGATCCACAATGAAAATCAAAAGGTTTACCGTTCGAATTGTGCACTTGGAATCAATTTTTTGAACTATATATTTGCACTATGAACATGTTATTTACGTGTGATATTTATGTGTACGATTGATGTGTATAAATTTACATAAATTTAAAGCTTCTGATATGAGGAGTGTGGTTGTTTGACATTTGAGCGTCCGCAGATGTTTAGAGGTCGAATTTATCAAGTCCCGCTGCTAGATGCTCTCAATCCCGTAATAGACCCGTATGTGTAGCATTTTTGGCCTATAACAAACACGAACGAAGCCAGAGTAATTTTCTCCCACTTTAGCTAGATTTCAGTCAGCTGAATTTTAGTTTTGTGGTCAATCGATTTTCTGGCCCTTGGATTGTGCTTTAAGATTTGTGTAGTTTTTTTTTCTGTCACGTTTTGCTGGTGGTACTGGGCTGTTTGGATTCGACTGACACCTATTTTGGGTCAGTCGATTTCCTTCTTGGGCTGGATTTTGGTGTGTGTATGTTTTTTTTCTATGTGTTTGCTTTTGTTTTCTACACGTGTATGCTTTTATTTTTTAGTTGAGTTTTTTTCTTTACGTGTATTTTCGGACGTTGAGTGCGTGAAAATGTATCCATGCAAGTACTACATGTACAAATTACATTAGAGTATGGAAACTTCACTCTTATATATTTATTCTACACATTATGAAAAGTGCATTTTTTGTGCTAATTTTGTGGATTTTTTTCTTTATTCTTTAAGGGTAATACCAATGCTATTTTTTTTGCTAATTAAATATAATTTTCTATTATTATGTGTATGTATGCATGAAAGTACTATACAATATGTGTGTAAATTATACTAGACTGCTAAAGTTGCACTATTATATGTGTATTCGCTGCATATTATAAAAAGTGCAATTTCACTGCAAAGTTGTGTGCAAGTTTTTTCTTTATTTTCTTTCTTCTTAAGAGTAATACCAATGTCGCTAATTTATTCTCTCTTAGAAAACTTTATTTGTTTATTATGTTTATTTTTTAATTCATTTCCTGTTTTTAAGGACGATACCAATGCCACTTATCCGTTCCTTGTTTAAAAACTTTCGTTTTTATGTTTTATTCACTATCATATGTTTATTCTTACATAACTAAAAAATTGCAATTTGTGTGTAAATTATGTGCAAATTGTATCACTATGTTGTTGAATTCCTTTCTTCTTAAAGGGTGGTACCAATGCCACTATACTTCATTTCTTCTTAGAAAAAAATATTTTTATTTTTGTGTTTGTAAGTAAGTATACACGCGAGTATATGATACACCATGTGTGTAAATTATAATAGAGAGCAAAAATTGCACTGTATATGCTTGTTTTTGGCATATTACAAAAGTGCAATTTCAGGGCATACTTGTGTGCAAGGTATTTTTTTAATTTTCTTTCTTCTTAAAGGGTTTCATTTTCCCCTAGAAAACTTCATTATTTTGTTTCGGTTTTTGTTTTTATATTTTCTTTCCTCTTAAAGGGTTTCATTCTTACATAGAAAACTTCATTATTTTGTTTTAGTTTTAGTTTTTGTATTTTGTTTTCTTAAAGGGTTTCATTCATCCATAGAAAACTTCATTATTATTTTTTTATATTTTCTTTCTTCTTAAAGGGTTTCATTCTTCCCTAGAAAACTTCATTATTTTGCTTTTGTTGTTGTTTTTCTTATTTTCTTTCTTCTTAAAGGGTTTCAATCTTCCCTAGAAAATTTTATTATTTTGATTTTGATTTTGATTTTCATTCTTCTTAAAGGGTTTTATTTTTCCCTAGAAAAATTCATTATTTTGTTTTCATTTTTATTTTTATTTTATTTCATTTTCTTTATTTAACGGTAATACCTTTATTTTTTCATATTATAACAAATCGCAATTTCTGTGTAAATTGCGTGCAAATTTTGCCATTACTTGTTTTTTATTGTCTTTCTTCTTAAAGGGTACTGTCAATGTTCAGATTTTTTTTTTATTTTCTTTCTTCTTCAACGGTAATATTAAATGCCAATGATTCATTTTTGCTTAGAAGACTTCATTATTATGATTTTTTTTGTTTCTATTTTTTTTTCTTTAAGGGCATTATCAACTCCACTAGTTCATTTCTTCTGATAAAACATCTTTTTTGCAAAAGTTCCACTAACATATGTTTATTCTTGCATATTATAAAAAATAATAATTTCTGTACATATTGTGTGCAAGTTTTATCATTATTTATTTTGTTTCTGAGGGGGTGGTGGTGGGGTGTACGGTTGATGGTGTAGGAGTGCAACTTGCTTGAGGTTAGGCAAGGCTAATCCATCAATCATAGTACTCCTCGGCTCAACGACAAAAGCAGGCACACAAAGCAGCATCCAGGCATACAATTACTACGTACCACAAAATAGTTTGGATGAAAAGGAGGACGATTGGAGGAAAGGACGTATGTATCAAGTGGCGGACCTAGAAATAAAATAAAAGGTGTGCACACTTTAAAAAAATTGAGACTATTTCAATTAGCTTGCATGAGCCTTAAAAATCAGCTAATTTTTACATGGTGAAAAATGTTTTCCGAAAATCTGGGTGTGCCATGGCACACCTGGCACACCCCCTGGGTACGCCACTGTATGTATCATGCGTCCATGCATATGCATGCAGAATGCATCATGCGTACATGCATGCATGCGTAGATACATGCATGGGTACTGCAAAAAAGTTTCGATCGGAGAGGATCATGAAGGCATATCATGCACGCGTGCGAAATGTGTGCATGCATAGCGAATCAGCCTGGAATGGGCTGGCTACCAAACACAAGTGTTGTTTGTCGACTGAGCCAAAAATAAGAATCAGTCGACTTACACGTACTGGCTCCCATTTTCTCCACCTCTGTGGCCACGACTCACGAGAGGGCACATGCGATCCTGCCGAGCAACGGCCGCGATGCCCGCCGCGGCGGTCGCACGCACCACCTGCACCATACCCTCGTCAACTCTCTCACAACATCACAGTGGCCACATGACACGGCCAGTCTGTAACCTCTGTTTCTGCGTCGCTTCCTAGCCAAGTCAACCCAAGCTACTCAATACAATATGAATATGTCCCCTAATCCCATGAAGCCCATCAAGAAAAATAAAGCAACCGAAGCATCCATGGATTACTATTAGAACCCAAATGATCCAATCTGGTCCAGGTATTCTTCTAGATCTGGCACATTCTGGTCAGAGATCCATCCCCATGCACGGCGTACTTGAGCAGAGGAGGTAGCGCCGTCCTGCCGAGCCGAGCAGTTCTTTCCTGGACACCCACTGGCGAGCTTGGCAAAGGGACTGAAGAAATCTCTATGTTCTTGTCAGTGACCAGATCGCTCTAGCTGTGAGTATTAGCTTTGCGGTGTTGCAGCAATGGCGGTGACCAGGCTGCAGTTCGTCGGCGCGTTCCTGCTGCCGCTGTTTGCCGTGGCTTCATCGTTTGATCCGTTCCACCGGGACGCGCAAAGGATGGATCCCATGGGCGGCGGCCGGCAGCAGGGGCCCTTCATCCCGCACGAGTACGTGCGCTTCGCCGACGTCAAGAGGCAGTGCCGGTCCGTGCTCTCCGCCGCCGCCGACCTCAAGTTCGACGCCAACCGCGCCGCCGCCCTCATGCCGGAGCTCTCCTTCGTCAAGGGGGACTGGAAGCAGGACGTCGACGATGGCGCGCCGCTGATGCCGTTCGACGGCACCGACGCGCCCGAGGGCGGGGCGGCAGGGGCGATGGCTGACCCGTTGCCACTCGCCACGTTCATGCTCACGCACGTCGACGTGGCGCTTCGCGGGAAGACGGCGCTCAACGTCAGCGGCGTCCTCGGCGTCGCCGTCTCCCGCAACGGCACAGCCCCTGAGATGGCCCCCTACGTGTCGCCGGAGCTCAAGGTGTGGCCCGGGAGCACCGAGATGAAGATACTCTTCGAGGGCGTGTACACCGAGACCGGCGACGGCGAGAGCGTGCTGTGCCTGGTCGGCGAGGCCGTGCTCCCGCGGCGCGGCAAAGACGCCGCCAACCCGTGGGACTGGGCCAAGAACACCGACCGCAACAACTTCCAGCCGCCAATCACCCACGACAAGAACATCCTGCTCGTGCTCCGGTACCCCACCACGCTGACGCTGACGATGCGCGCGGTGCGCGGCGAGCTCACGAGCACCAACGGCAAGTCAGACGCCGGCTACTTCGGCGCCGTCACGCTGCTGTCGCAGCTGGGCGCCTACTCCAACTACAAGTTCGGGTCGGAGGAGCTCGTGAGCACGGCGTGCAGCCCGCAGCCTTACCGCGACAACATCCTCGGCGACGACCGCGGGATATACAGAGGTGGCTCGCTGTGCGGCATCCTCGACCTGTTCACGTCGGAGGACGTGTTCGCCGTCGTGCCCAACTGGAAGTGCAACTCTACGGACGCGCTCTGCCGACGGCTCGGGCCGTTCGAAACCGACAAGTCGGTGGACGTGACAGACGGCGGGTTCAAGGATGTCAGCATCGTCATGCAGGACATCCGGTGCGAGCCGAGTACCGTTCCTGGTGAGAGATCGGCCAAGGTCTCGGCGGTGTTCCGGGCCGTTGCGCCGTGGGAGCACCGGTACACGGCGGCGAAGCGGAGCGGGCTCAGCGGCATGACGCTGGCCGCCGAGGGCGTGTGGCGCCCGTCCACGGGCCAGCTCTGCATGGTGGGGTGCCTCGGCGTCGGCAAGAAGGCGTGCCACTCGCGCGTGTGCTTGTACGTGCAGACGACATTCTCCGCCACCCGCCGAAGCGTCGCCGTCGGTCAAATAACCCGCATCGACGGCGGTGGTGGCGTCGCCCACTCGCCGCTGACATTCAAACGGGCGGTGCACCCGTCGGAGTTATGGAACCGGTTCGGCGTCTCGGGCGGCGCACCGCTGAGCATGACGTACAACTACACCAAGGCTAAGCAAGCCGGCGAATTCCTCACGCGCAGTGAGCCGTTCAACTTCGGCACTGCCATAGCCAAGTCTCTGCTGAGCTATCCGCGATTGGCGCGTGACCTCGCCCGCGACCTGTCCAGCCTCGCCGACGAGCTAACCCTCCACGTGCCGGCCGTGCCCGACCCATTCCCTCGCGAACGCTTCGAGCGGCCATTCCTTCAGCTGGAGGTGCTCTCTCTCGGGCCGCTCGTCGGCCGGAATTCGCCGGGGTTTCCAGGCGGCACGGATGGACTTGACAAAGAATCACCCTCCTCGGAAATGCAGACGGCGAGGACGACGTCTCTCCTCAACGTGTCCGCGGAGCTCACGCTCTCCGGGAGCCCCTACGTGAACGTGTCGACCCTGTTCCTGGAAGGCGTGTACAACCCGGTGGACGGGCGGATGTACCTGATCGGGTGCCGGAGCATCTATGCGCCATGGCGAGCCTTCTCGGCCATGGGAGCGCTGGAGGACGGCATGGACTGCTCGATCGAGATGAGGGTGGACTACCCGCCGACGACGGCGCAGTGGCTGATCAACCCCACCGCGAAGGTGCACATCACGAGCACGCGCGACGCCGGCGACCCTCTGTGGTTTGACGCGACGTCGCTCCAGACGCTGCCGATCATGTACCGGGAGCAGCGGCAGGACATCCTGTCCCGGCGGAGCGTGGAGGGGATCCTCCGCGTGGCGACGCTGGCGACGGCCATCGCCGCCGAGTTCAGCCAGCTGATGTACATCAAGGCGAACACGGACGTGATGCCGTACGTGTCCCTGGTGATGCTGGGCGTGCAGGCGCTGGGGTACAGCATGCCGCTCATCACCGGCGCGGAGGCGCTGTTCGCCCGGATCGCCGCCGCGGGGGGCTCCGTGGACGGCGTGGCGCCGCCGTCGTACGTGGTGGACAAGAGCCAGCTGTACTGGATCATCGACTGCATCGTGAAGATCCTCATCCTTGCCGCGTTCCTTCTGACGCTCCGGCTGGCACAGAAGGTGTGGCGGTCGCGGATCCGGATGCTCACGCGCTCCCCGCTGGAGCCCGGGCGCGTGCCCAGCGACCGGAAGGTGCTCCTCTACAGCTTCGGCGTGCACATGCTGGGGTTCATGGTGATCCTGGGCGCGCGGTACGTGAGCGCGCTGGGGCGGCCGCTGCGGCAGGAGGACTCGTACATGGACGCCCGCGGCAGGTCGCACGCGCTCCGGCAGTGGGCGGTGACGCTGGAGGAGTACGTCGGGCTCGCTCAGGACTTCTTCCTCCTCCCCCAGGTGGTGGGCAACGTGCTGTGGCGGATCAGCTGCCGGCCGCTTAAGAAGAGTTACTACGTGAGCGTGACGGCGGTGCGGCTGCTGCCGCACCTCTACGACTACGTGAGGGCGGCGCCGGCCATCAACCCTTACTTCGCGGAGGAGTACGAGTTCGTCAACACGAGCCTCGACTTCTACTCGGCGTTCGGCGACGTGGCGATCCCGCTGCTGGCCGTCGCGCTCGCCGCCGCGGTGTACGTGCAGCAGCGCTGGAACTACAAGATCATCAGCAGGACCGTCAAGAAGCAGCAGAAGAAGCTGCAGCACCTCGGGTCCAGGGTCTACGAGCGGCTGCCGTCCATGTCGTCCGGCAACTTCGAGGCCGAGCTCGTCTCCGGCGTCAACGAGGCCGTTGGGCTCGTCGGGCCACGCCGGGACGCCAGCCTCGGCTAGGTAACATGTCTGGACGGTTCTCTGTAGTTTATTTTGCCTCCCGTAGGTTGACAATGTATGTGCTTCTTCTTCTTTTCTAAAAATCGAATGTGTACTTCTAAAAGTTCAATAAGGTTTCACACATCTTTGAGCTTTACTCCGTTTGTGCTAATCTCAGCCACATTATCTGAACATCAATGACAAGAACTCTAGAACTGATGGTCCTGGTGTTGATTTATTTATTTATTATACAGGGCAAATGAAGCCGATACGCATGATTTTGAACTCGCAGCGACCTTCTTCTTTTTTTGCGGGAAAACTTGCAGCGACCTTGATTAATCATGTGACAACTCTAGTGGGTTTGTGCTGCATAATTAGCTTTGAACACTAGCAATAATCTGCTGATGTAATTGGATTTAGCAGTAGTAGCAGAAGAAGAAGATGATCTAGGCAGCTACATGGACGTGATGGAGAGGGCCAGCTCGACTGTCTACTGCGTGCACATCTACGCCGGAGCCCTCTCGACCACTCACGCTGCACCTACAACTACACTTCCTTTTGTATTTTACTAGAAAACGTGCCCGTGCGTTGCAACGGGATAAACAAATCTTTTCACGTCCCTAGTGGCGACACATCCGTATTGCCGCGTCTCCTCTTCACCATCATCGCCAATGATAGTCACGTTATCCACTTATTCACAATAAAAGTGGTCAATCCTAAGACAATGAGCTTGCTTACTCTAGAATGCCACTTCGTGAGCTCCTCTCTACACCGACTTGTAATTCTGCGGACTTATGATGATGGTGGACGCCATCCTTATCTCATCTTTACTTGATTCATGCACCATTCCTACATTTGTATGCAATTGCTTTTTTCTGACGGTGTGGAATATGATAGACATAATTATTGTTGGATAATTTTGAATCAAATAACAAAGGTCCTATGCGATGAAGCTCGATGGCAATGGCTAGGAATTCATTTAAAATTTCACAAATGATTTCCTACACCTTCTCCGTCCTATCTAAATCATAAGATATCCCCATCTAACAGCACCCTCGTACTAAAAGAACACATCGTGCAAGACTAAAAATTTAGGTTGTGGAGACGTGGTAGAGATTGAAAAAACCTTTGAAAGTTAAGCTGAGAAAAAACTTTTAAAAGGCCATTTAAAATACTAAAACCATAAGGCGTTATCACAGCCTATAGAGGCATGCAAGCCTTGGTGTCAATGTGTCCAAGCTTAGCTTCCTTCTAGCTTTAGAGGCCGCCTCCAACAAATAAACTTGTCGTTTGGTTCCATTTATCAG
The DNA here is from genome assembly GCA_039707655.1 of Elymus sibiricus. Classification (NCBI taxonomy): domain Eukaryota; kingdom Viridiplantae; phylum Streptophyta; class Magnoliopsida; order Poales; family Poaceae; genus Elymus; species Elymus sibiricus. The sequence goes on along the minus strand of CM077668.1, from coordinate 108,336,763 downwards.
CAAAAGAGCACTGCGTTGCAACGGGTATAAAATAAATTTGATAATTTGTGTCGTATTCGAGTGTTTATCTATTGCACTACTAACTCCAAATCCATCCGGATTGAAATAATTCCATATATTGGCTCCAAGTAATGCAGTGAGAGATATATTTACTCCTGATAGACCTCAAGTTTTACAGAGATGATTACTCGTGTGAGTAATTATTTTGTGAATATATTCCAAAGAAAATGATCATGCACATAATTAGATGTGGCACTACCGAGATACAGGAAGCAACTTGAAGTCTTATCTCAAATTAGTTACCAAAAAGAATTCTCAAAAGTGCATGCCAGCCATACGTTTTAATGTCCATAATTTACGTGCATGAATGACGAACAATGATCCCACAATATGGTTTAATGTCCTCCTTCCAAATCGGGGCTCCTTCATCCCGTTTTACGGTGCATGGCATATGCCCCCACACAATCTCATGAGTTAATTCTCCTCTCTCTCTCCAATTAAATTAGATGCACCGATTTATTTCCTTCTTAATCTCTCTCCAGTTAATCCTGTGTGCATGCGTGCAGGCGCGTCGTTACTCCTTAATCCGCTCTGTCTCTCTCTTTCATTAATTCCATTTATTCCACAATTTTTCTTGAGAGACGGATCCAGTCCTTCCCGATTTTCTAGGCGGCTTGTTGACATCAAGTGGCAAGTGTATATAAATCAATCAGATTTTGTGTAAGAGGGCGAGGTGGGACAATATAAGAAGGAAACGAACCTAAAATCTTTACATAAGGCGGAGCTTGATCAGTTGGACGTGTCCTCTAGAATTGAACCGAGGCTAGGGTTCGACTCCGCAAACTGCAGGCCCAGTCGTTTTTTTGCCAGGGCCACCTCGTGAGTGGGCTGAGGCCCATGTGATCGACGGGTCTCACGTGGAAAGACAGAAAATTGACAGCGCACGAATATTTACTAAAGACGGACGGACAAAATTTTTACACAATGGACGAAAATTTCGGGAGGAAGAAGCGATAGCTGCTTTATTATATAAAAAATAATATATATATATATATATATATATATATATATATATATATATATATATATATATATATATATATATATATATATATATATATATATATATATATATATATATATATATATAGGTAAAGATTTCGTTTCCATAGTTTATGCGTTCTCGTATTTCTTTGTTGGGCTCCACCCACTTGTTCTCCATCCCTTGCCCAGCAGCCGAGTAATGCTACACCCACTAAAGATTAGATTGGAAGGTTACGTAGGACTACGTAGCCGCTACGTAGGTGTAGGATTATCGCCCAGCAGCCCATGTACTTTTTCTCTCTCTGTTTCTTTGCTCGCCGCACTACTCCTTACATTTGCATTATTCACATATGTTCTTTATAAGTTTACTTCAAACTTGTCATGTTGAATTTGGAAAAAGTTAGGTTGTGTTATTCTCAAAAGATTCTAGCTTATTTTAAAAAAATCCATTTGGATAGTTTCAAATATTTTTCACTAGTCTTTCAATATTTCGTTGCCATTTAGGAAGTGTCATATATTTTGATTCAATTTTCTATTATTTCACTCACTCTTTACTGTATAAAAAAAGTTTTGGTTGCCACGGAACATTTGTAATTTAGTCCATGTAATGGGGCTTTCATTAAAGCTTGTTGACATATCATTGCAGAGCATATTTTCAAACTCATTGATGATTTTTTATAATGCCCCCCCCCCCCACACACAAAAAAAACCAATGCTTCCCCTCACTTCAGGCTAATTTCTCTACCGAATTGCACAATTAAAGTCATCACCAAGTTATTGGCTAACTTACTGGAAAAAAATATCTCAAGCTGGTGCATATCAACCAATATGGTTTTCTGCAAGATAGATCAATTCAAGATTGCTTAGCCTGGGCTTTTGAGTATTTACACTAGTGCCTTCACTCCAACAGGGAAATGGTCATTCTGAAATTGGATTTTGAAAAGGCTTTTGATCTGATTGAGCATAATCTAATTTTTGACATTTTTGAGGCCAAAGGTTTTGAGCCTAGACGGATTAATTCTATCAAGATGAGTTTTCATTCAGGGACTTCCTATGTTCTTTTAAATGGTGTTCCTAGCAAGAAGTTCCAGTGCAAAATGGGAGTAAAACGAGGGATCATTTATCTCCTTTCATCCTTGTGTTAGCATCAGACTTTCTTTAGTCTATCGTCAATGAAGCTATGCCTAATTCAATCATTCAAGCTCCTCTGCCTATTACATCATGCCCGGATTTCCTTGTTTATTCATTATGCATATGATACCATTTTAGTCCTACATGCAACTGAAAGTCAGGTCGTGCAGATTAAAAGCATCTTGATGCACTTTGCTTCTCAAACTGGTCTCAAGGCCAATTATAAAAAAATAGTCATTGTGCTAATCAATGTAAATGCTGCCAAAATGAATAATATTGTTAGTATGCTTGTGTGACAACAAGGATCTTTCCCATTAATCTATTCGGGACTCCCACTTACAGTAGTGCAGATAATGCTTATACACAATCTTAATGTGCCACTTTGAATCCATGTCATTGGTATTTTTTGAAATATCAGTGGCATAGACAGATTTCACAACCAATAACCTATTACTGGTGGTGTGGCTCGATTTTCACGTGCCACCGATGTGTGTGTGTGTGTGGAGGGGGGGGGGCAGTGTCCTGACTAGACATAAGGTAGTAGTGGCGTAGAAAATAACAACACCCCACCAGTATTGAAATACTGGTGGTGTGGCTCTTAACTGGCACGCAATAAGTGTTTTATGTTTTGTGAGCTACGAGTAAGGTACATACTGGTGGCGTGAAATGATAAGAATTTTGAATACACATTCTTATTTATTAAAACCAAAAATATCCGAGTCCTATGTTTTTTTATATCATATACCACTTCAAAAATAAATAGTTTTTGAAGAAAAATAGTTTAATTCTTCCAATAAAAACAACTCTAGCCTAAATATACTAAAAAAACTAGATAATACTAAAGAAAAATAAGAGTAAATAATAATAATAATAATAATAATAATAATAATAATAATAATAATAATAATAATAATAATAATAATAATAAAGCCTAGCTATTGGTGGCATGGGCCAACTACTCATGCCACCCGAAGGAGCCCCAAAAAATGGGCTTCGCCCCCCTCCCCCCCTTTCCGTTGTTTGAAGAACCTCTTACTTTTCAGTTCCAGCTATACTCCTTTGCCAGTACCACCAATTCCTCTCTTAACAAAATTTTAAACATTCAAACCAAGCCTTTGTCCAATTCAATGTTCTCCAACAGATTAGAGCTCAAGTACCCTCCTTAGACTCACATGATTCTTGGTCATGTTCATGGAATTTTAGGCAATTCTCGTATGCCAAAATGTACAAGCACCTGATGGGACAGTTTGATTCTAGTATTTTATTCAAATGGATCTGGAAATGTGCTAGCAGAATAAGGCACAAGATTTTCCCCTCGATAGTTATGCATGACAGAATCAATACTAGAAGCCTTCTTAAACGCGAAAAGTTTTAACATGGACTCCTATGAATGTGTGCTTTGCTCTGAAGCAGTTGAAGAAACTGCTTTGCATATTCTCTGGGAGTATACTTTTGCTCAAGCATGCTGGGAAGAAATTTCTCCAAATAGAGATACCTATCCTACAGAGATCCAAATGACCTAAAATTTCATGAGGATTTTTTATTGAATATATAAAAAAATACTGGAGAAAATAAATAACAGAGGGGACCTACCAGCTGTCCACAAGGCAGGAGGGGGCGCCCCCCAGGGCGCGCCCTAGTGCCTTATGGGGCCCATAGCTGGCCTCTGGCCCCCTCCTTCTGCTATATGAAGCCATTTGCCCTAAAAAAATATTGAGGAAGACTTTCGGGATGAAGCGCCGCCGTCTCGAGGCAAAACTTGGGCAGGAGCACTTTTGCCCCCCGGCGGAGCGATTCCACCGGGGTATACTTCTCTCCGGGAGGGGGAAATCGAAGCCATCGACATCACCAACGATCCTCTCATCATGGGAGGACCAATATTCATCAACATCTTCATCAGCACCATCTCATCTCAAACCCTAGTTCATCTCTTGTATTCAATCTTTGTCCCAAAACCTCAGATTTGTACCTGTGGGTTGCCAGTAGTGTTGATTACTCCTTGTAGTTGATGCTAGTTGGTTTATTTGGTGGAAGATTATATGTTCAAATCCTTAATGATATTCAATACTCCTATGATATTGAACATGAATATGATTTGTGAGTAGTTACTTTCGTTCTTGAGGACATGGGAGAAGTCTTGTTATAAGTAATCATGTGAACTTGGTATTCGTTCGATATTTTGATGATGTGTATGTTGTATTTCTTCTAGTGGTGTCATGTGAACGTCGACTACATGACACTTCACCATAATTGGGCCTAGGAGAATGCATTGGGGAGTAATAAGTAGATGATGGGTTGCTAGAGTGACAGAAGCTTAAACCCTAGTTTATGCGTTATTCCGTAAGGGGCTGATTTGGATCCATATGTTTCATGCAATGGTTAGATTTATCTTAATTCTTCTTTTGTAGTTGCGGATGCTTGCGAGAGGGGGTAATCATAAGTGGGAGGCTTGTTCAAGTAAGAACAGCACCCAAGCACCGGTCCACCCACATATCAAATTATCAAAGTAGCGAATGCGAATCAACTAAACATGATGAACGTGACTAGACGACAATTCCCATGTGTCCTTGAGAATGCCTTGCTTTATATAAGAGTTCATTCCGGCTTGTCCTTTGCTATAAAAAGGATTGGGCCACCTTGCTGCACTTTTGTTACACTTGTTACTTGTTATGAATTATTTTGCTACCAAACTATCTGTTACCGATACTTTCAGTGCTTGCAGAAAATACCTTGCTGAAAACCGCTTATCATTTCCTTCTGCTCCTCATTGGGTTCGACACTCTTACTTATCGAAAGAACTACGATTGATCCCCTATACTTGTGGGTCATCAAGACTCTTTTCTGGCACCGTTGCCGGGGAGTGAAGCGCCTTTGGTAAGTGGAATTTGGTAATGAAATATTTTTATTACGTGTTGAAATTTACTGTCACTTGTCACTATGGAAATTAATCCTTTGAGGGGCTTGTTCGGGGTATGTTCACCTCGACCGGAAGCAATAAGAGTTGCTCCTCAACCTACTGAACCTACTGAAAATATTTATTATGAGATTCCTTCGGGTATGTTAGAGAAACTGCTAGCTAATCCTTATGCAGGAGATGGAACGGTACATCCTGATATGCACTTGATATATATAGATGAAATTTGTGGATTGTTTAAGCTTTTAGGTTTATCCAAGGATGGAGTTAAGAAGAAAGTATTCCCTTTATCTTTGGGGGGGAAGGCATTGACATGGTATAGGCTATTGGATGATACTAGAACATGGGATTGGTATCGGTTGAAGCTGGAATTCCACCAGAAATTTTATCCTATGCATTTGGTTCATCGTGATCGGAATTATATATATAATTTTTGGCCTCGTGAAGGAGAAAGTATCGCTCAAGCTTGGGGGAGGCTTAAATATATGATGCACACATGCTCCAATCATGAGCTCTCAAGAGAAATAATTATACAAAACTTTTATGCTCGGCTTTCTCATAATGATCAATCAATGCTCGATACTTCATCTACTGGTTCCTTTATGAAGAGGACTATTGAATTCAAATGGGATCTTCTGGAAAGAATTAAACGCAACTCTGAAGATTGGGAAATCGACAAAGGTAAAGAGTCAGGTATAAATCTTGAGTTTGATTGTGTTAAATCTTTTATGGAAACCGATGTTTTTCATAAGTTTAGTACTAAATATGGACTTAACTCTGAGATAGTAGCTTCTTTTTGTGAATCCTTTGCTGCTCATGTTGATCTCCCTAAGGAGAAATGGTTTAAGTGTCATCCACCTATTGAAGTAGAGGAAGAACCTACTATAGTTAAAGATAAAATAATGGTTTACAATGTTGATCCTGTTGTGTCTACTGCTTATATTGAGAAACCTCCTTTCCCTGTTAGGATTAAGGAACATGCTAAAGCTTCAACTGCGGTTAGGAAAAGTAATGTTAGATCATCTAAACCTTCTGAACAAATTAAAGTTGAACCTAATGTTGCAATGGTTAAAGATCTTTTGGTTGATAATATTGATGGACATGTTATGTACTTCCGTGAGGAAGCAACTAGGATTGCTTTGCGAGATCCTAAAGATAAAAATAAACATGTTATTAGCATGCCTGTTGTTTCCGTTTGTCGTGGGAAAACGATGATCTATGGGACCGAACGGGCCCCTTTGCGATTCGGCTCCGGGGACGTGTATGCAACGAAGAGCAGGTTTAGGTAGGTGCAAGAACACACGGGGGTTTAACCAGGTTCGGGCAGCTACGAGCGTAAAACCCTACTCCTGCTTTGTGGTTGATTGTGTATGAGCTCAAAGTACAAGAAGTGCAGCTTGCCGGCAAGGTGCGCGGGAAGTGCAGCTACAGTTCTACCTGTAGCTCTGGGCCTCCTTTTATAGGCCAAGGGGTTACCACAATGGCTAATAAGGTCATTACAGGGTATGAATAGTGACTGCATCGTCACCAAGTCTATCTCCTAACGGGGTAGGACAAGCGCATTAAATGCACCGTAAGGTGCTACGTCGGGGAGGCGAGGCTTTTGGCCAAAAGATCTGTTCCATCGGTCCAGCCGCCCTCCTGTAATCTTGACACGTCCTTAGGACGGGTGTCATTAAAGTTAATCCTTAGGTGGCAAGCTGACACGTGCCCTGACCAGCTATGTTGACTGCCTGCCCGCTCGACACCTATCAGACGAGCCTATCTGGTCGATGATGAGGTGGAGCGGTAACGGGACAGAAACGGGTCTGTTGGCATGGAGCTCGCCAGGCCTTCGCTTGCCGACAAGCAGCTTGACGAGTCTTCACCTTGCCGGGTTCCCACCTAGCCGGCAAGGGCAATCTTGATCTTCAGTACTAGGATAGTACTTCTCGATGACCTTCCTGGAGGTCTTCTTCACGGTCTTGTTTATGGAGTCTTTAGTCATAGTAATCCTCCGTCAAGCCCTTGCCGTCAGGAAGGCTACAACTGCCTGTGCACAAGTCTGGGTATGAGGGCACCCATGTTTTAGTACACCAACAGGAGCCCCTGGGCGTGGGCCACACGCGCATGCGGGGCGTCATTGGGCTGGGCCCAAGCAGTGCACAGGCGCACGCATGGCAGTGGATAACTGTCATAATCTTCTCGTTTACCACGCCCTCCACGACGCGCATTAAATGCAGGCGTGGGAGAGGTGGAACCAAACGGCCACGGGGTGTAGTGCGCCTGAAAAGCGCAGCCACGTAGGACAGTAAAGAGCCAGCCCCCCGTGCCTTCCCCATAAAAAGGAAATCACGAGGGGCGTTGCTCATTTACCCTTCTCCCAATCTAGCCATCCGCCGCCTTTGTCTTCTTCCTTGCGCAAGAGCAGAGCACGCCATCTGCCTCCACCGCCACGCAGCGCAGCTCTCCCCCACAAATCTCGCCATGGCACCGAAGAGAGCTGGGAAGCCCCCAAGTTCGGCGGCGGATGAGAGGAAAGCCGCCAAAGCTGCACAGCGGCGGCCTCACGCCGTTTTCCTACCGGTGCTTACAAAAGATGATCTGACGAAGGACTATGCGTACGTGTACACGAGCAAGCCGCAGGATCATGAGGCCACAGCGGTGCTCCCAGGATCCCTCCCTCCTGCCGACGATCAATTCCACTTCTTCGCCGGGTACTTTTACTGCGGGTTATGCCCGCCCTTCTCCGATTTCTTTGTTGAAGTGATGAATACCTTCGGATTCAGATTGCTTGATTTCACACCCAATGCGGTCACCTGCCTGTCGGTCTTTGCACACCTATGCGAGAACTTTGCGGGAATATCCCCAAATGTTGCTCTGTTCCGGCACTTCTTCATTCCCCGGGTCAAGGACAAAGCCCTCTCCGGCAGCGTGACCTAGATTCCGAGGGGGAACTCAAAGAGGCATTATCTGGAAGGCAAGCTACACATCAAGTGGAACGAGTGGCAGGCCGACTGGTGCTGGATCAAGCAGCGGGATTTCCCAGCCTTCTGTCATCTCAGGATCGAAAGGATCGAGAAAGCCACCAGCTGGAGCAATGTCGATCCTAACGACGCCAAGCTGGGCATGGCACTGCGCCGGATCCTCGCTCTGAAGGAGGCCGGCTTAACGATCAAGAAGGTGGGAGCAGATTTCACCCACTGCCGGATCGCCCCGCTGCAGTACAGAGGAGGCCGGCAAGCGTGGTACTACCAGGGGCATACTGACCCAATGCGTCTGCATCCAGGCCCTGACAACAACTTGATGGTGATGGAGCATTACTTGCTCATTTGCTGGGTTTTCAACAGGGGTTGCACCTTCGATTTTCCGGTGAAGGTGATCCCACTGTGCAACAATACTACCAAGGCCTCCATCTTGGCGATGATGCTGGACTATGATGCTAGGACAGTTCTGAGCACATGGGAGGAACCCAGCAAGAAAGATGTGGAAAGCTGGTTCGCCGGCTTAGTGGAGAAGCCCATCCTAGTCGAGGATGACATGGTTCACCCGACGAAGGATGACCAGAAGGAGTTCCTTGCCTTGAGAGCTAAGGAGCTCAAGAGAGTGAAGGCAACTCGTTCCCGGGCAGCCAAGGGCACCGGCAGCAGAGAAGGCATCGGAAGCCAGGCCGAAAAGCAAGCCACAGTTCTGGGAACTAGCAGAGGAAGCCACTCCCAAGAGCATGCCGAAGAGCATGTTGGTGAAGAAGAGCAGGCTAAGGAGTTTGAGAAGGGGGAAATGGAGGAAGAGCAGCCCGAGGGGGTCTTCGGACAAAGAGGTGGAGGAAGAGGAAGAAGAGCCACCTCGCCTTCCTCCCGCCAAGGTGAAGATGACCGTCGCCAAGAAGCCCGCTCGAAAGAGGGCAGTGCATACCGAGTCGGCAGGCCAGGAGCTCGCCGCCGTCAAGGTAGCAGCCGCAACCTCCCGGGCGCAGCCTTCCCGGCAACTGCCTTCCCGTGCTGCTGCCCCTCGTCGACCCATCCCATTGACAGTGGAGGAGGCGGGCATTTCGCAGCCCCCAGCTCCCCTAGGGACGAAGCGTCCCAGGAGTTCACTGCCATCACCTACGACTGCAGGGATCGGGGACACAGTTCTCTATGATCTGTCAGTCCTTAGTGACCCCGACGAGGACGAAGAGTAAGCACCTCCATCTTCGTAAATTTTTCTTGTAATCGTCCAGACTCTGTTGTTGGACTGATCTTTTTTACTTGTTCTGATCTTGCAGGGACGAAATGCCACTGGCGGAGAGGCACACGAAGAAGCCCAGGACCGCTGAAGAGGGTGAGACGGCAACCGGCACCGATCAAGATGTAACTTCATCTGAGGTTGCCGGCTCGAGCCCCCCGCGTGAGTTTCACGTGCAGTTTCCGCTGGCGAGCACTACCGTTGAGTCTTCTGCAATGGAGACCGGCAATGGGTTGGAAAGCAGCCAGCCGGAAGGAGAGCGCCAAGGGATGGACCCCTTGACGGCACCCTCAACTCCCAGGCCATCGCCAAGACCTTCACCGGCAAGGAGCAACCCTCCTCCAGAGGAGCCCCAAGAAGGGCTCCTCCACGCAGAGGCCCCTCCGGCAACCGGTGTTGCCGGGGACCAAGCGCCGGCAACCGAAGTTGCCGGAGGAAGGACGACATCCCCTCCACGTGCTCATCAAGGTAACCTTCTTTCCAAATGCGTTGGATTCCTTGTCAATCCTTCTTTTTTGTTTTCTTGAACTTGATCTGAATCTTGAATTTCTCTTTTAATTTCCGCTTCTTCTCCATCCTACAGAACCAACCCCTCCGAAAGAGAGGGAAGTATCTGTGGAGGAAATAGCAAAGAGCGCTGCTGACGAGGCCGCCAGGATTTCCGCCACGGAGGCCACCATGTTTGCCGCTGAGGAGGCCAGGAAAGTTCCTGAAGAACCTGTCCAGCTCTCCGGCAACACATCTGGGCCTGCCATCAAGGATGCTGAGATGGGAGAGGCTGGCATCGATAGGCCAAGCACTGACCTCCATCTCAGTGTATCCGAGACGCGGGCCCTGACGGGCCCTTTGGAGCCTGTTTGTCAGCAGCAGGAATCCGAAGCCCCCAGCTCATCTGGTGCTGGGGAACCCACTTTTGATGACGCCATTGCGGAGATCTTGGCGCCCTTCTCCAGCAGCGTCACGGTACCAGACGGCTCCAACGACGGTGCCGCAGATCTCGCATTCTTGACGGCGATGGCTAACGACTTTAAGGATGTGCAAGACCGCTACGGCAAGCGCTGGGATAGACTGCACACACAGCAGCAAGCCGTGGAGCTGGCTGAACAGAAGCTGAAGGAGAAGGCGAAAGAAATCCGCCAATGGTATAATGAGAAGTCCTGATGCGTCAGAAGGCAGGACGAAAGGCTTGCCGCTGCTGAGGAGAAGGCAGCGACCTTGAAAGGCAAGTTGACGGAGCGTGAGGCGCAACTCGTCATCAAGGAAAAAGACCTTGCTGCCCGAGAGGAAGCACTTGCCGCCAAGCTTCGCGGTAAGGATGAAGAGATCCAGGCTCAGCTCGTGCAGCGAACCAAGGAGCTAGAGGAAGGCCATCAGAAAACCATCGAAACTCAAGCCCAGGTCCATGCCGACAAGCTCTTGGAAGCCGTCAAAGCTGCCAAGACAGCTGAGGCCGCCAAGATTGAGCTGGAGTCAAGGGTTTTGGAACTCGAGAAGAGCCTGGCCGACAGCAACAAAGAGGTCTTGGATCTCAAAGAATCAGCGCAAGGAGCAGTTCGCGCCTTGGCGGATCTGCAAACGCAGCTATCAACCAAAGCCCAAGAGCTCAGCAATGTTGTGGCCGCGCAAGAAGATATGAAGCTAAAGCTTTCCTCCCTAGAAAAGAAACTCGAAGAAGCCTGGCAACGGGAGACGAGGTTGACGTCAGAACTCAAAATGGCAAAACTCAAGTGTGCTGATGCAGAGAACTCTTCCAAATGCTTGAGTGACAATGTCAAGCTATGGACCGAACGCCTTGTCGAAGCCGCCAAGGGTCTCAGCGCTCAGCTGACAGCCATGAAGATTGAAGGCCATGGCTTCACCACCGACCCCAACACGGCCACTAGCGCCAGTTTGACCACCTTCTTCGAAGGCCTCCTTGACGCACTGAAGGAACACCAGCAAGGACGGGCTGCCGCCTTCACGCGTGAATCTCGCAAGCTTGCCAAGGACGTGCTCTTCAAAGTACTCATCAAGATCGTCCACCGCAACCCTGGTGTCGACATTTCCAAGTGCTTCAAGAGCTTGCCAAAGGGTACTGACACCAGGGACGCCGAAGAGATCGTCGCCCTATCACTGACAAAGTTGATCAGCTCTCTCGAGCTGAAGGCGAGCTCAAACATTAGTCCTTCTGCCATGTTTCCCCGCCAGTATAGTCGTGCAAAAGACAGATTTATCTTAGGTTATAACTGCACTTGGCATCGATGTAATATAACTTGTGTTTTGGATGGATGTATACATGCTATTCTCCTTATTCTATCCTGTCTTTGCATGATTTTTGTACCCTACATTTCCCGGAAACTTGCCGATGCGTGCACTCTTGCCGCGAGCGCTTGAGGAATAGGTCCTTAGCAGCCTGTCGGAAGTGCCGCTGTCGACAAGATCACACTTGACGATCACAACGCAGCTACTTAAGTTGCCGAGCAGACTCGAAACAAAGTAAGAGCGCAGTTGATCACAACAAGGTTCCTTAGCGTGCAGGTTTCTCATGCAAAGGCCAAAATCGTTCAAGGAGAGTTGCAACTACAACAAAGAATTTATTTCAAAGTTTTGCAACTTAGCTTCTTCTTTGTTGTACTTCTTGTCGTAGAATGATATCTTGAACGTCATTTGGTATCCATACCGTCACTCCCCCCGGGAAACTTGTACGCGAGGAACCCTTCCTTGCTTTGAGAAAAAGAAAGAAGAGAAAAGAGGAGGCTGGAACCTTGACGGTTCGTTAATCATCTCATGCAAGGTAAAATGTAAGACAAGATTGCCTGTAACACATAAATAAATGGGATGTCTATTTCTGTGCCCCTCATTCTTAGTCCTCCTCAGTTTTGCCCAAGCACACTTATTTTGCTCACTCCCCCTCCACCGCACCACCCACCCTCACCAATGCCCAAACGGGGGTTGCCGTTGGTCAAGGGAGTTGACTGTTAGCCGGCGCTGTTACTAACGCGTGGGGCACACCGTGCCAGGTGGCGCTCTCACAATCGGCGGTATGCATGCATGAGTAGTTACATCGCGGTCACGTCGGCGCTTTCACACACGGGGAGTACGCACCGTGCGATTTCCCATGCAAGGAGTCGCATCGCCGGCGTGCCCGGCATGCGCCTATTAATGCATTTTATAGCCGCGCGGGGCGCACCGTCGTGCACCCACTCCTGTCCCAATCCCCTCCGCTCCCGTCGCCGCCCCACAGCCTCCTCCGCCCTGCGCCTCCACCAAACCCTAGCCACCTCCACCAAACCCTAGCCACCTCCCCCTCCGCAGCCGCAACCATGGCCAGCCATGATGGTGGGACGGGAAGTAGCCGCCTGGAGCGACGTCGTGCCTATGTCATTCCTGGCCTGCCGCGTGCCCTACGGGTCGAGGAGGCGTCGCTCCTCGCCCGCTGCGGCATCATGGTGCCGCCGGACACGCGCCTGGCGGCCGGATGGCACCTGAGCGCCGGGGGGCTCCCGGTAGGGCCTGTCCCCACCGCCGGCATGCCGGCCATGTTGCGTGCAATACGCGAATTTCGGCAAAGCCTGCCGCCGGAGGAGTGGTCGAAGCAGCGCTACACGACCAGCAGCCCACAGTGGTCGGAGATCTTGGCGGCGGAGAACGCCGCCCGTATCCAGTTCTACGACGGCCGCCACCCACCGCCGTCGCCTCACAACATCGATGAGAGGTACGCCTTCTGGGAAGGGCGTACCTTCCCCGATGTCATAGCCGCGTGCCGCGTCCAGCTCGGCCTGGACGAGGGCGACCGGGTTTCGCCGCCGCGGGCCACCGCTCGATCCACGACGCGGGCCACGCCCACATCTGCAGGAGGAGGCACTGGTGCCAGCAGCAGCCGGGGCATCCGAGTTCCTAAGCCGGAGTCAGCGACGCCGGGGACAAGCTCTACCGAGCCGTTCATGCGCATCCCAAAGCCCGAGTCGGGGACGAGCTCGTGCGCCCCCTGCTCGTGCCCGAGCCAGAGCTGGGGACGAGCTCGCGCGGCCCTCTGCTCGTGCCCAAGCCCGAGCTCGGGACGAGCTCGCGCGGCCCTCTGCTCGTGCCCAAGCCCGAGCCTGGGACGGGCTATGGCGGCCCCCTGCTCCAGCCCTAGCCGGAGCCGGAGCCGACGCTGCTGGCGGAGTACAGGGCAGTGGCCAGCGAGCCCGGCGACCCTGTAGACATGCCGGGGCTCCTCCAGGCGCTACGCGAATCGACAAAGGGGCCGTAGCGCCACCCCGATGACCCGGTGGACTCGCCGGGGCTGCAACAGGCGGTCGTCGCCTCGGTGGCTGACGTCACCATTGACCTCGTGAGTGACGAGGACGAGAAGAAGGAGGAGGACGGCGAGGACGAGAAGGAGGAGGACGACGAGGACTTCTTCGGCTGCGGCAGTGGCTCCGACGTGGACGACGACGATCAGTAGCTTTGTTTAGGGTTCATGTTTGTACAAATGATAAACTTTAAATGAAATTTGTGCTGTTTGAATGTCCAATTTGAATGTCAGTAGCTATGCATGTTTGAATGTCCAATTTGTGCCTTGTTTGCTTGTGTGTGACAAGTGGTGAGCCAAATTTCATTAAGATGCTAAAATAATTAGGTGTTTTCAATCAAACAGTGCCAAATTTGTGAAGTTTGTTTTTCAAACTTGTTGTATTGCAAGTTTAATATTTCCCCCTCAAACTAGTGCACATAAGGTGGCTCAATGCAAAGGCATTTGAATTTTTGAGCCTTTTTTCATTTTCTTTGATTTTTTTTTCAAATTGGGTCAAACTTGTAGTGTTGACCATTCATACAAAATGGTTTGGAATTCCTACTTTCCTTGTCCCAAGTTCATCCACCACCAATATTAGAGCATAAAATGATTTTTTTGAAATTTTCAAGACCAAACTACGTCACACTTGTAGTGCAAATTTGGGTCTTTTCTGATAATTCACTGAAACTCAACTAAATATATGGAATATAGCAATATTACTCTGAAAATGCTGAAACTTGGTCAGTGGCCATCCAATGTGGCCTGCTTTTGATGAAAAATGAAATGGAACAAATTTCAAAATTATTTGAGGCACTTCCTTCACAAAAAAAGTCATTTCTGGGCTCGAAAAATGGAAATTTTATTTCTTATTACAAAATAATTGCAAATTCCTATGCAACATTGTCCACAATGGTAACACCACTAGTTGTGCCAAATTTGGGCATGTTATCATAGATTTTGACACGTATGTGGCCATTTCCATGTGCATATGCCTTGAAATCCACACAAGTCCATACTAGATAGGCCATTTTGTGAAGTTTTTTTTTCAAACTTGTTGTATTGCAAGTTTAATATTTCCCCCCTCAGACTAGTGCACATAAGATGGCTCAATGCAAAGGCATTTGAATTTTTGAGCCTTTTTTCATTTTCTTTGATTTTTTTTCAAATTGGGTCAACTTGCAGTGTTGACCATTCATACAAAATGGTTTGGAATTCCTACTTTCCTTGTCCCAAGTTCATCCACCACCAATATTGGAGCATAAAATGATTTTTTGAAATTTTCAGGACCAAACTACGTCACACTTGTAGTGCAAATTTGGGCCTTCTTTGATAATTCACTGAAACTCAACTAAATGTATGGAATATAGCAATATTACTCTGAAAATGCTGAAACTTGGTCAGTGGCCATCCAATGTGGCCTACTTTTGATGAAAAATGAAATGGAACAAATTTCAAAATTATTTGAGGCACTTCCTTCACAAAAAAGTCATTTCTGGGCTCAGAAAATGGAAATTTTATTTTTATTTACAAAATAATTGCAAATTCCTATGCAACATTGTCCACAATGGTAACACCACTAGTTGTGCCAAATTTGGGCATGTTATCATGGATTTTGACATGTATGTAGCCATTTCCATGTGCATATGCCTTGAAATCCACACAAGTCCATACTTGATAGGCCATTTTGTGAATGTTTTTTTTTCAAACTTGTTGTATTGCAAGTTTAATATTTTTCCCTCAAACTAGTGCACCTAAGATGGCTCAATGCAAAAGCATTTGAATTTTTGAGCCTTTTTCGTTTTCTTTGATTTTTTTCAAATTGGGGTCAAACTTGCAGTGTTGACCATTCATACAAAATGGTTTGGAATTCCTACTTTCCTTGTCCCAAGTTCATCCACCACCAATATTGGAGCATAAAATGATTTTTTGAAATTTTCAGGACCAAACTACGTCACACTTGTAGTGCAAATTTGGGCCTTTTTTGATAATTCACTGAAACTCAACTAAATGTATGGAATATAGCAATATTACTCTAAAAATGCTGAAACTTGGTCAGTGGCCATCCAATGTGGCCTGCTTTTGATGAAAAATAAAATGGAACACATTTCAAAATTATGTGAGGCACTTCCTTCACAAAAAAGTCATTTCTAGGGCTCAGAAAATGGAAAATTTATTTTTTATTACAAAATAATTGCAAATTCCTATGCAACATTGTCCACAATGGTAACACCACTAGTTGTGCCAAATTTGGGCATGTTATCATGGATTTTGAGCCTTTTTTCAATTTCTTTGTTCTGTTTTCAAAAATTACGTCACACTTGTTGTGCAAATTTGGGCCTCTCCTAATAATTCACTGAAACTCAACTACATGTATGGAATATACCAATATTCCGGAGTAAACTAATTTGGTTGACTGAAGTGCATCTGCCACACCAAATGGTTTAATAATCCACCTTTTTTCAGGCATTCTACCCACAAACCACCGCGGACCAGCTGAGAGATGGACCCGCCGTTGGTGTCCCACGCGCCAGTAACTACGCCCACCACCAACGACCGCCCAACCGCTGACAAAGGTGTCCCACAAGCCAGTATACGCGCCCACCATCGACGACCACGCAGCCGCTGATAGAGGTGTCCCACAAGCCAGTATACGCGCCCACCATCGACGACCGCGCAGCCGCTGACAGAGGTGTCCCACAAGTCAGTATACGCGCCCACCTTCGACGACCATGCAGCTGCTGACAGAGGTGTCCCACAAGTCAGTATATGCGCCCACCTTCGACGACCGTGCAGCCGCTGACAGAGGTGTCCCACAAGTCAGTATATGCGCCCACCTTCGACGACCGTGCAGCCGCTGACAGAGGTGTCCCACAAGTCAGTATATGCGCCCACCTTCGACGACCGCGCAACCGCTGACAAAGGTGTCCCACAAGTTAGTATATGCGCCCACCTTCGACGACCGCGCAGCCGCTGACAGGGGTGTCCCACAATTCAGTATATGCGCCCACCTTCGACGACCGCGCAGCCGCTGACAGGGGTGTCCCACAAGTCAGTATATGCGCCCACCTTCGACGAGCGGGCAACCGCTGACAGGGGTGTCCCACGCGTCAGTAACCACGCCCGGTAACGGTCAAAGACTTTGACCAGATGGCAAACCCCCGTTTGGGCTTTTGTGAGGGTGGGCCGCGCGGTGGAGGGGAAAAGTGAGGACTGTCAAAGAGCATGGGCAAAACTGAGGAGGACTAAGCAATGAGGGGCACAGAAATAGAAATCCCTAAATAAATATGTACTTTCACAAAGAGTTGTGAAACACTTAGCTTTATTCATTATGCACGGGATCTGCGCCCGGCTTTGTACAAAGGATTACATGCCTTGCTGGCAAACTTGTACAAAAGAGGTTGCCGGGCAGCCCGGCAACCGCGCCTTATGGGTAGAACTTGCGAAGATGCTCAATATTCCATGAGTTAAGCATCGGAGTGCCACCTTCGGTCTCTAGGCGGACTACGTCGGGCCTAGTGACTCGTACCACCCGGTAAGGGCCCTCCCACTTTGGCGTCAACTTGTTTTTACCCTTCGTGGGTTGGATCCGACGAAGAACAAGGTCGCCTTCCTCAAGGTTCCTGGCATTGACTTTGCGGCTATGGTAGCGGCGCAAAGCTTGCTGATACCATGCAACACGGACAACAGCCCGGAAACGATCTTCCTCAAGGAGCGTGACATCATCTTGCCATAGCTCATCTTGGTCTTCCTCATCGAAGGCCAAAACTCAAGGTGACCCGTATCTGAGTTCTATGGGGAGCACCACTTCTGCACCATATACAAGGGAGAAGGGTGTCTGGCCAGTGGCTCGACTTGGTGTCGTTTTGATTGACCAAAGTACCGCCGGCAATTCCTCCACCCAGCGCCTTCCACACTGGTGCAGCTTGTTGAAAGTTCTAGTCCTTAGACCACGCAACACTTCTGCATTTGCCCTCTCTACCTGCCCGTTCCTTCTCGGGTGAGGAACAGAGGCATAGCAGATCCTGTTTCCAAGCTCTTGGCAATATGCTGTGAAGGCGCGGCTCGTGAATTGGGTGCCACTGTCGGTGATGATCCTGTTGGGTACACCAAAACGAGCAACCAATCCTTTGAGAAACTTGATAGCTGACTGTGCCATCACCTTTCTCACTGGCTCTACCTCAGGCCACTTTGTAAACTTGTCGATTGCAACGTACAAGAATTCAAAGCCCCCGGTAGCACGGGGGAAGGGGCCGACGATGTTGAGCCCCCAGACCGAGAAAGGCCAGGAAATAGGGATGGTTTGGAGGGCTTGAGCTGGTTGGTGGATGTCCTTGGAGTGGAACTGGCATGCTTCTCACCTGATAACCACCGCCAAGGCGTCTTGAAGGGTTGTCGGCCAGTAGAATCCTTGACGGAATGCCTTGCCGACAAGTGCGCGTGACCCGATATGAGAGCCACACATCCCTTCATGTATCTCTTCCAACAGCCTATGTCCGTCTTCCCGGTAGATGCACTTCAATTTCACCCCGTTTGGTCTTTTCCTGTACAAGATGTTGTCAACAAACTTGTACATCCTTGATTGACGGGCTACTCTTTCCGCGTCCTCCTGCTCATTGGGAAGCTCTCCTGTTTGGAGGTGTTGGACAAGTAGCTGAGCCCATGCCGGAGCTTGTGGCTCGACGACAAGGACTAAAGGCATTTCTTCCTCTACGGTAGCACTTGCTTCGACGGCAAGGATCTGGTTTGCCGAATGCTGCAGCTCACCGGCAAAGGGTAGCTTGTTGGCGGTATTTACTTTGTTGGCGGCTGCTAGCAGCTCTGCCGGAAAGTAACCACCAACGTCCTATTTTCTTTTCTTCGCCAGCTTTGATGGTGTAACGGATGGCTGAGTCAGTTGGAGCACAAAAGGTTCCTGGTTCCACAGGAGATCTCTTGGCAGCAAGCTTTGATAGGTCATCGGCAATCTCATTCCTGGCACGAGGAACATGCTCTGCTTGCAAACCGTCAAAGTGCTCTTCCAACTTTCTCACTTCATCAACATAAGCTTCCATCAAAGGGCTCTGATAATCCTTGTTGACCCGCCTCACCACAAGTTGCGAGTCGCCTCGGATAATCATCTTTATGATACCAAGGTCAATTGCAATGCACAGGCCGACAAGCAATCCTTCGTACTCAGCAGTGTTGTTGGTGGCCTGCTCCTTGGGAAAGTGCATCTGAACCACGTACTTGAGGTGCTCTTCGGTGGGTGCTATAAGCAGCACACCGGCTGCTACTTGTGAGCTGCGTTGGGATTTGCTCGAAGAGGAGAGGATGATGCAGTATAGTAGAGATAAGTATTTCCCTCAGTTAAGAACCAAGGTTATCAATCTAGTAGGAGAACCACACAGAACCTCGTTAGCATCACCTACACACACAAAAGCAAACACTTGCACCCAACGCAAATAAGAGGGTTGTCAATCCTCTTAGCGGTTATTTGCAAGGATTAATTCTGATACTGATAGATAGATAAAGTAAAATACTAAATAAAATAAAAGGAAATAAATTGCAGCAAGGTATTTTTGGTTTTTAATATATGATAAAAGTAGACCCGGGGGCCATAGTTTTCACTAGAGGCTTCTCTCTCGAGCACAGAACATACGGTGGGTAAACAAATTACTGTTGGGCAATTGATAGAAAAGCAAATAATTATGACAGATTCATGGCAATGATCATGTATATAGGCATCACATCCGAGACAAGTAGACTGACTCCTACCTGCATCTACTACTATTACTCCCACCCATCGACCGCTATCCAGCATGCATCTAGTGTATTAAGTATAAAACAGAGTAACGCCATAAGCAAGATGACATGATGTAGACAAAGTAAACTCAAGCAATATGATTAAACCCCATCTTTTTATCCTTAATGGCAACAATACAAATACGTGACATGTCCCCTTCTGTCACTGGGATTGAGCACCGCAAGATTGAACCCATCACCAAGCACCTCTCCCATTGCAAGATAAACCAATCTAGTAGGCCAAACCAAATCGATAGATCGGAGAGAAATACAAAGCTATAACAATCATGCATAAAAGAGTTCAGAGAAGACTCAAATATTTCTCATGAATAATCTGATCATAAACTCACAATTCATCGGATCCCAACAAACACACCGCAAAAGAAGATTACATCGGATAGAACTCCAAGAACATAGAGGAGAACATGGTATTGAAGATCAAAGAGAGAGAAGAAGCCATCTAGCTACTAGCTATGGACTCGTAGGTCTGTGGTAAACTACTCACACATCATCGGAGGGGCAGCAAGGTTGATGTAGAGGCCCTCCGTGATCGATTCCCCCTCCGGCAGAGTACCGGAAAAGGCCTCCAGATGGGATCGCGGAAGAACAGAGGCTTGCGGTGGTGGAAAGGTTTTTTCTTCTGGCTCTCTGTTGGTTTTGGAATATTTGTGAATTTATAGCGTTGGAATTAGGTCAAGATGTGCCACGAAGGGCCCACAAGCCTGGGGGGCGCGCCCTGCCTCCCAGGGCGTGCCTCCCGAGCTTGTCGCTCCCTCGTGGCTCCTCTGGTCTTCTCCCGAAGCTTCTAGGGTCTCTTCTGGTCCAGAAAAAATTAATCCAAAGTTTTTTTTCTCGTTTGGACCTTTTTTTATAATGATTTTCTGAAAAGACAAAAACAAGCAAAAAAACAACAACTGGCATTGGGCACTAGGTTAATAGGTTAGTCCCAAAAAATGATATAAAATTGCATAAAGTTGCATATAAAACATCCAAGATTGATAATATAATAGCATGGAACAATAAAAAATTATAGATACATCGGAGACGTATCACCGACACCAGCGCCTTTCAGCGTGAAAGCACCATCAAAGTAGATGACCCAATCGTCAACAGTTTCCTTGCCGGGGAGAGAGGTCTCTTCTATTTCTTCGTCTGGCGTTGGGGTCCATTCTGCAATGAATTCTGCCAAGGCTATAATCTGAATCGTTGAGGTGCTCACAAACTTCAAATCAAAACTTGACAGATCCAATGCCCACTCCACAATCCTACCGGTGGCTTCTAGATTTCTCAGAATGCATTGCAAAGGAAAGAGAGTGACGACGGTGACTTGATGTGCTTGGAAGTAGTGGCGCAGCTTTCTTTTTTTTTTTGAAAAGGAGGATGACCCCCGGCCTCTGCATCTGGGAGATGCATGCAGCCACTTTATTAATTATTCACAAAGACCTTACAAAGTAATACGTCAATATGTCTGAAGCCGCCATTTTGACAACAACTATCGCTACTCCTATCCATTGATGAAGGGGTGCAGAAAGTGTGAGCCGAATACCCAGACCTCTCACCTAGCCTAACATCTAAAGCCGGATGCCCCGACCAAGCCACATACCGGGTCTGGGGCACAAACCGGTCCGACGCACTCTCATAGGTCGTCGCCGCCGTCTTCCATCAATCCATCTTCAGAGCAGGTACTGATGCATCGATCTTGCCAGGCCTGCCGTCGACGCCCCCACGACGCCAGACAGCACCTCCTTCCTACGCGCGTTCATCATCACGCATCCGTCGCCGAGACTTTGCTGCACCTCACTGAAAGCACATTTGCTCCCTTGGTGGTTTTGGTAATTCATAACAATGTGACACCCTGGTTTTTGGCAACTTTTTCTTTTCGAAATCTTTTTGGCTTTATTTGCAATTTGGTTGGATTTTGAACCTTTTCAGTTGACTTTGGACTTATGAATTCCTCTGATTGATCCAAAGCCCTCAGCATCTTGCCATAATCTTGTCACTCACCTTTTGGATCAATTTCCAATTCTTCATCTTTCCCAAATATTCATTTTCTTCCTTTGGGAAAATCTGTCATCACTATGGGTTACAAAGCAACCTATAGTTCTGGTGATCAGAAAAATCCCAAATTAATCCCAGACCTTCTTGTCATCATCTACCCCCACAATCTTCAAAAACATCTCATGGTCCAGTACAAAGTTTAGTCCAGAAAACTCCCTTTGCTCTCTGGACAGTACTGGTCATTTGTGAAGCAACTCCAATTTTCCCAACTCAGTTAATTCCCAGAAAATTCCCTGAGCTACTAGGGAACCTATCTTTCCACAATATCCAAAAATATCATCTTGTCCAGTACAAATTTTCACCAGCAATATTCTGCCAAGTTTCTGTCCAATTGGAACCTCTGTGAAGGAAGTACTAGCTAGAGGTATCCAATTGAGCTGAAATTTTTATGGAATCTTCTCCTCACCGAATAACCCTGCCACACCAAAATTCAGCTCCAGAATATCACCCAAATGAGTGCTACAAGCTCATCTCTCTTCTGGTCCAGTAATAACACTTGTACATGAACCATATCCAAATCTTGATGAAATCTTCTCAAACTTGGCCAGCTCATAGTCCTTCCAAAGTAGACCATCCCAGACATCTCCTTTGGCTCCATCCCGAGCTCACCTCTTCTCTAGATCACTCTCAAGTTTGCTGTCAGAGACTGTAGCTGAAGCTACACTTCGAACCAGTCTGTATTTAGTCGAACCAGAGGCATGGAGAGACTAAGGGGTCAAGGGTCGACGTGCCAGACAAGAAATTCCAGGCTCGCGAGGCCTCTAGACATCCATACCCGTGGTGAGCACGACAATGGCATGCCACTGCGCGCGCTCTGCATCGCGCCCGTGCCTGATGCGTCGCGTCCGCCTGCCTCGCGCCGCCGTAGCTTGTCTCCGTGCGCCGACTAACTCCCCTGCGTCCAGTTGGCCATCCTAGAGCTTGGCCCTCGCCGGAATCGCCCTCGCCGGCCGCCACGCACGCGGGCACTGTGCCGCCCGTGCGGGCACAGTGGCTTTGCAGTGCGTCGCCTTCCTCCGCTACTAGCCACTGCCCGCCATTACTCCTCCTGCCCTCCTCCGTCCCGTCGCCGCTCCCAGCCAGCCAGCGCATCGTCCTCGCGCCGGCGACGTGTCCCGATTCCGCCGTTTCCAGAGAACTCGCCCGAGCTCCTTCCCCTGCTATAAATAGCCCTCCCCGGCCTCTCCCGAGATCCTCACCCCACTCCTCCATCTCCAAATCGCCCGCCCGAGCAGCGAGCCACGGCCGAGAGGCCCTCTGTCCTCGAACCTCGCCGGAGATCCGCCGCCACCCGAGCCAAGCCACCTCGCCGTTCCACTCTTCTCCGAGCTCAACCGACTGCACCATCGAGCTCAGCTCATCCTCCTGGTCACGCCCGACCTCTTGCCCGAGCGAATCGCTACCGGAACCGCCGTCTCCGACGACACCCGAGCGTCGCCGCCGCCGGAGAGGAAGGGGACGACGTCGTCCGGCCACCCCTCGTCGATCTGCGGGTACGTGTGTGACCGCCTCGGTGAGCCCGTTCCATCCCCGCTCTTCCCTGACCTCGCCGCCGTCCACATCTCCGGCGACCATCGCGGGAGCCCCGCCTCTCTCTATTCCCTCCCCTCTCCCTTTTAAATATGACAGCTGGGGCCCACTCGTCAGCGACTCTGCCGCGCCCGAACCGGTACTTAAGTGGAGGCGCATTCGAGAAATACGCCTTCGACGTGGCCCCGGTTGATTTTCTAAATTTCTATTTTAATTCCAGAATTTGACCAGAACTTTGAACAACCATAACTTTTAAACCATAAGTCCAAATCAATTGATTCTTTTTGCTCTGAGTTTGTCTTGAGCTCCTCTCTTTGCTGGAATAATTTGGTATTTTACCCATGCTCACAGAATTTCTGGTGCACAAAACAGTAGTATGTGACATTTTTCAATTGCATTTTAAAAATATTTTCAGAGGGAAATACTTTTGGATTTGAAGCCCAGGAGTTTGTGGACAACCCAACAGAGCATGGCAAGCCATGACATCCATTTCATGAGGCATTTCAATAGTGTTGGTTATTTAATTGAATTATGTGCATTATTTAAATAAGTGTTAATTCATAGTAAATTATTTTGATGCATAGTTACCGCCATGTTAAGTTAATTATGTTGAATATCCATACTGGTTAAATTCTTGACAACACTAAACTTAGTTGGTTGATCAAGAGCCACCTACCCGGACTTTTCCGTGCAGCCACATTTGCCGGTATGGGACTGTTGGAAATATGCCCTAGAGGCAATAATAAATTGGTTATTATAATATTTCCTTGTTCATGATAATCGTTTATTATCCATGCTATAATTGTATTGGTTGGAAACTCAAATACATGTGTGGGTACATAGACAACACTGTGTCCCTAGTAAGCCTCTAGTTGACTAGCTCGTTGATCAAAAGATGGTGAAGGTTTCCTGGCCATGGACATGAGATGTCATTTGATAACGGGATCACATCATTAGGAGAATGATGTGATGGACAAGACCCAAACTGTAAACGTAGCATATGATCGTGTCAGTTTATTGCTATTGTTTTCTGCATGTCAAGTATCTGTTCCTATGACCATGCGATCATGCAACTCCCTGACATCGGAGGAGTACCTTGTGTGTATCAAACGTCGCAACGTAACTGGGTGACTATAAAGGTGCTCTACAGGTATCTCCGAGGGTGTCTGTTGGGTTGGAATGGATCAAGACTGGGATTTGTTACTCCGTGTGACGGCGAGGTATCTCAGGGCCCACTCGGTAATACAACATCACAATGAGCCTTGCAAGCAATGTGACTAAAGTGTTAGCCACGAGATCTTGTATTACGGAACGAGTAAAGAGACTTGCCAGTAACGAGATTGAACTAGGTATAGAGATACCAACGATCGAATCTCGGGCAAGTAACATACCGAAGAACAAAGGGAACAGTATACGGGATTAACTGAATCCTTGACATAGAGGTTCGACCGATAAAGATCTTCGTAGAATATGTAGGAGCCAATATGGGCATCCAGGTCCCGCTATTGGTTATTGATCGTGGAAGTGTCTCGGTCATGTCTACATAGTTCTCGAACCCGCAGGGTCTACACACTTAACGTTTGGTGACGATTAGTATAGTTGAGTTATTTTGTTGGTGACCGAAGGTTGTTCGGAGTCTCGGATAAGATCCCGGACATGACGAGGATCTCCGGAAGAGTCCGGAGGTAAAGATTGATATATGTGATAATAGTGTTTTGATCACCGGAAGGGTTCCGGAATTCACCGGAAGGGGTTCCGGGTGTTTACCGAAGTGTTCGGGTGCAGCAACACTTTATATGAGCCAAAGGGGTAAAGCCCACGAGGTATTGGAAAGTGCAAAAGGAAGTTTTGCTGCTGCCTTAAGCGGTACTACCGCTGGTAAGGCAATACTACCGTGTAAGCGGTACTACCGCTTGTGTGAAGCGGTACTACCGCTCAAGCGGTACTACCGCTCGTGAGCGGTACTACCGCTTGTACGCGGTACTGCTGGAATCCGAGTTGGACTCTTTCCGTGCAGGCCAAACCGACCTTGTGCGGGCAAAACCGACCTTGTGGAGGTTTTCTCTCCAAGTTTAGACCCCAGGGCTCAACATATAAATAGAGGGGCAGGGCTAGCACACGGGACACATCAAGATTTCCCAAGCCGTGTGTCGGCAACCCTAACCCTCTAGTTCTCCCGTCATAATCTCCGTAGTGCTTGGCGAAGCCCTGCAGAGATTGTTCCTCACCACCATCACCACGCCGTCGTGCTACCGGAACTCATCTACTACTTCACCATCGCTCGCTGGATCGAGGAGGTGAAGGCGTCATCAAGCCGTACGTGTGTTGAACGCGGAGGTGCCGTCCGTTCGGCACTAGTTCGTGATCGGATCGAGGGACGATTTGCGAGTTGGATCGCGGAGACGTTCGACTACATCAACCGCGTTTCTTAACGCTTCCGCTTAGCGATCTACAAGGGTATGTAGATTCACTCTCCCTCTCGTAGATGCTCATCACCATGGATAGATCTTGTGTGTGCGTAGGAAATTTTTTGTTTCCCATGCAACGTTCCCCAACAGTGGTATCAGAGCTAGGTCTATGCGTAGATGAGATCTCGAGTAGAACACAAATGAGTTGTGGGAGTGGGTGTATACATATTGCTTGCCGTTACTAGTTGATACTTGATTCGGCGGTATTGTGAGATGAAGCGGCCCGGACCAACATTACTCGTACGCTTACGAGAGACCGGTTCCTTCAACTGACATGTAACTTCGTTGCATAAAGATGGCTAGCGGGTGTCTGTCTCTCTCACTTTAGTTGAATCGATTTCAATGAAGAGGGTTCTTTTAGAAGATCAAAAAGCAATCACTACACCATGTTGTGGTTTTGCGTAGGTAAGAACGGTTCTTGCAAACCCGTAGCAGCCACGTAAAATTTGCAACAACAATTAGAGGACGTCTAACTTGTTTTTGCAGGGTATGTTGTGATGTGATATGGCCAATTACATGATGAGATATATGTGATGTATGAGATGATCATGTGTTGTATAGAATATCACGACTTGCATGTCGATGAGTACGGCAACTGGCAGGAGCCATAGAGTTGTCTTTAATTATTTTCGCCGTTTTGCTTTACTTTATCGCTATGAGTTAGCAATAGTCGTGGAAGCAACAGTCGGCGCGACAACCTCATGACGACACGTTGATGGAGATCAAGATGATGGTGATCATGGTGTCATGCCGGTGACGATGGAGATCATGCCGGTGCTTTGGAGATGGAGATCAAAAGCACGAGTTCATGGCCATATCATGTCACTTATGATTTGCATGTGATGTTAATCCTTTTATGTATCTTATTTTGCTTAGGACGACGGTAGCATTATAAGGTGATCCCTCACTTAAATTTCAAGATAAAATTGTGTTCTCCCCGAGTGTGCACCGTTGCGAAAGTTCGTCGTTTCGAGACACCACGTGATGATCGGGTGTGATAGACTCTACGTTCACATACAACGGGTGCAAGCCAGTGTTACACATGCGGAACACTCGGGTTAAACTTGACGAGCCTAGCATGTACAGACATGGCCTCGGAACACAAGAGACCGAAAGGTCGAACATGAGTCATATAGTAGATATGATCAACATAAAGATGTTCACCATTGAAACCACCTCAACTCACGTGATGATCAGACTTGAGTTGGTGGATTTGGATCATGTTACACTCGAATGACCGGAGGGATGTCAATTTGAGTGGGAGTTTTTTAAGTAATATGATTAACTAAACTCATTATCTTGAACAATAGTCTAAGTTGTCTTTGCTATATTTATGTTGTAGATCATGGCTCGCGCAGTAGCACCCCTGAATTTTAATGCGTTCCTAGAGAAAGCTAAGTAGAAAGATGATGGAAGTAACTTTGTGGACTGGGCCCGTAATCTAAGGATTATCCTTACGGCTTCCCAGAAGTCTTATGTCCTTGATGCACCACTTGGTGATCCACCCGCTCCAGTTGAGTCTCTAGACGTTGTGAACGCCTGGCAGGCTCGTTCTGAAGATTACTCAATAGTTCAACGTGCAATATTGTATGGCTTAGAACCGGGACTTCAAAGACGTTTTGAACGTCATGGAGCATATGAGATGTTCCAGGAGTTGAAGTTTATCTTTCAGAAGAATGCCCGAATCGAGAGATATGAGATCTCCGATAAGTTCTATGCTTGCAAGATGGAGGAGAACGGGTCTATCAGTGATCACGTACTCAGAATGTCTGGGTACTCCACCCGTCTGGCTGAATTGGGGATGCCCCTTCCGCCAGAGGCTATCACTGACAGAGTTCTTCAATCATTGCCACCTAGCTACAAGAGCTTCGTGTTGAACTATAACATGCACGGGATGAACAAGTCAGTCGCCGAGCTGTTTGCGATGCTGAAAGCCGCTGAGTCTGAAATTCAGAAGGAGCATCAAGTGTTGATGGTCAATAAAACCACTAGTTTCAAGAAAAATGGCAAGGGTAAGAAGGGTAACTCCAAGAAGAGTGGCAAAGCAGTTGCTCCTCTCGTGAAGAAACCCAAGGCTGGACCCAAACCAGAAACTGTGTGCTTTCATTGCAAGGGAACTGGACACTGGAAGCGGAACTGCCCCAAGTATTTGGCTGACAAGAAGGCGGCCAACAACAAACAAGGTATATATGATATACATGTTATTGATGTGTACCTTACCAACTCTCGTTGTAGTGCCTGGGTATTTGATACCGGTGCGGTTGCTCATATTTGCAACTCAAAACAGGAACTGCGGAATAGACGGAGGCTGGCAAAGGACGAAGTGACGATGCGCGTGGGAAATGGTTCCAAGGTTGATGTGATCGCCGTCGGCACGCTCGCTCTTCGATTACCATCGGGATTAGCGATGAACCTGAATAATTGTTATTTAGTGCCTGCGTTAAGCATGAACATTATATCTGGATCTTGTTTATTGCGAGACGGTTACTCATTTAAATCAGAGAATAATGGTTGTTCTATTTATATGAGTAATATCTTTTATGGTCATGCACCCGATGTGAGGGGTTTATTCTTATTGAATCTCGATAGTAATGATACACATGTTCATAACATTGATGCCAAAAGATGTAGAATTGATAATGATAATACCACTTTCTTGTGGCACTGCCGTTTAGGTCATATTGGTGTAAAATGCATGACAAAGCTCCATGCTGATGGACTTTTGGAGTCACTTGATTTTGAATCACTTGACACATGCGAGCCATGCCTCTTGGGCAAGATGACTAAAACGCCGTTCTCTGGAACAATGGAACGGGCAGGTGACTTATTGGAAATCATACATACTGATGTGTGCGGTCCGATGAGCATTGAGGCGCGCGGTGGTTATCGTTACTTTCTCACCTTCACTGATGACTTAAGTAGATATGGGTATATTTACTTAATGAAACACAAGTCTGAAACATTTGAAAAGTTCAAACAATTTCAGAGTGAAGTTGAGAATCATCGTAACAAGAAGATTAAATTCCTATGATCTGATCGAGGAGGAGAATATCTGAGTTATGAGTTTGGCAGTCACTTAAGACAATGTGGAATTGTTTCACAACTGACACCGCCTGGAACACCACAGCGTAATGGTGTGTCCGAACGTCATAATCGAACCTTATTGGATATGGTGCGATCTATGATGTCTCTTGCCGATTTGCCACTATCGTTTTGGGTTATGCATTAGAGACAACTGCATTCACTTTAAATAGGGCACCATCGAAATCCGTTGAGACGACGCCACATGAACTTTGGTTTGGCAAGAAGCCAAAGCTGTCATTTCTTAAAGTTTGGGGATGTGATGCTTATGTCAAAAAGCTTCAGCCTGAAAAAGCTGGAACCCAAAGCGGAGAAATGTGTCTTCATAGGATACCCAAAAGAGACAGTTGGGTATACCTTCTACCTCAGATCCGAAGGCAAAGTGTTTGTCGCTAAAAACGGAACATTTCTTGAGAAAGAGTTTCTCTCGAAAGAATTGAGTGGGAGGAAGATAGAACTTGATGAGGTTGTTGAACCTTTACTTCAACCTGAAAGTAGCGCAGCGCAGAAAGATGTTTCTGTAGAGCCTACATCAGCTGAAGAGGAAGTTAATGATGATGATCATGAAGCTTTGGATCAAGTTGCTATCGAACCTCGTAGGTCGACAAGGACGCGTACTGCTCCTGAGTGGTACGGCAACCCTGTCTTAGAGGTCATGTTGTTGGACAACGATGAACCTACGAGCTATGGAGAAGCGATGATGGGCCTGGATTCCGAGAAGTGGTTAGAGGCCATGAAATCCGAGATGGAATCCATGTATGAAAACAAAGTGTGGACTTTGGAAGTATTATCTGAAGGGCGTAAGGCCATTCAGAACAAATGGATCTTTAAGAGGAAGACGGACGCGGACGGTAATGTCACCGTCTATAAAGCTCAACTTGTGGCAAAGGGTTTTTCACAAGTTCAAGGAGTTGACTACGATGAGACCTTCTCACCAGTAGCGATGCTTAAGTCCGTCAGAATCATGTTAGCAATAGCTGCCTTTTTCGATTATGAAATTTGGCAGATGGATGTCAAAACAACGTTCCTTAACGGTTTCCTTAAGGAAGAGTTGTATATGATGCAACCAGAAGGTTTTGTCGATCCAGAGAATGCTGACAAAGTTTGCAAACTCCAGCGATCCATTTATGGACTGGTGCAAGCATCTCGGAGTTGGAATCTTCGCTTTGATGAGGTGATCAAAGCGTTCGAGTTTATACAAGTTTACGGAGAAGCTTGTATTTACAAGAAAGTGAGTGGGAGCTCTATAGCGTTTCTAATATTATATGTGGATGACATATTACTGATTGGAAACAATATAGAAATGTTGGAAAGCATGAAGGAATATTTGAACAAGAGTTTTTCAATGAAGGACCTAGGAGAAGCTGCTTTCATATTAGGCATCAAGATCTATAGAGATAGATCGAGACGCTTAATAGGACTTTCACAAAGCACATACCTTGACAAAGTTTTGAAGAAGTTCAAAATGGATCAGTCCAAGAAGGGGTTCTTGCCTGTATTGCAAGGTGTGAAGTTGAGTAAGACTCAATGCCCAGTGACTGCAGAAGATAGAGAAAAGATGAGTGTCATCCCCTATGCTTCAGCCATAGGCTCTATCATGTATGCAATGCTGTGCACAAGACCCGATGTCAGCCTTGCCATAAGTATGGTCGGAAGGTTTCAAAGTGATCCAGGAATGGAACACTGGACGGCGGTCAAGAATATCCTGAAGTACCTGAAAAGGACTAAGGACATGTTTCTCGTTTATGGAGGTGATCAAGAGCTCGTCGTAAAGGGTTACGTCGATGCAAGCTTTGACACTGATCCGGATGACTCTAAGTCGCAAACCGGATACGTATTTATTCTTAATGGGGGTGCGGTTAGCTGGTGCAGTTCCAAGCAAAGCGTGGTAGCTGATTCTACATGCGAAGCGGAGTACATCGCTGCCTCGAAGGCGGCAAAGGAAGGTATCCGGATGAAGGAGTTCATGAAAGATCTTGGAGTAGTGCCGAGTGCGCTTAACCCAATGACTCTGTTTTGTGATAATACTGGTGCCATTGCTCTAGCCAAGGAACCAAGATTTCACAAGAGGACCAGACACATAAAGCGACGTTTCAATTCCATCCGCGATTACATCAAGGAAGACGACATAAATATTTGCAAAGTACACACGGATCTGAATGTTGCAGATCCGATGACTAAACCTCTTCCAAGGGCTAAACATGAACAACACCAGAACTGCATGGGTGTTCGATTCATTACAATGTAAATCACATAGTGATGTGAACTAGATTATTGACTCTAGTGCAAGTGTGAGACTGTTGGAAATATGCCCTAGAGGCAATAATAAATTGGTTATTATTATATTTCCTTGTTCATGATAATCGTTTATTATCCATGCTATAATTGTATTGATTGGAAACTCAAATACATGTGTGGGTACATAGACAACACTGTGTCCCTAGTAAGCCTCTAGTTGACTAGCTCGTTGATCAAAAGATGGTGAAGGTTTCCTGGCCATGGACATGAGATGTCATTTGATAACGGGATCACATCATTAGGAGAATGATGTGATGGACAAGACCCAAACTGTAAACATAGCATATGATCGTGTCAGTTTATTGCTATTGTTTTCTGCATGCCAAGTATCTGTTCCTATGACCATGAGATCATGCAACTCCCTGACATCGGAGGAGTACCTTGTGTGTATCAAACGTCGCAACGTAACTGGGTGACTATAAAGGTGCTCTACAGGTATCTCCGAGGGTGTCTGTTGGGTTGGCATGGATCAAGACTGGGATTTGTTACTCCGTGTGACGGAGAGGTATCTCAGGGCCCACTCGTTAATACAACATCACAATGAGCCTTGCAAGCAATGTGACTAAAGTGTTAGCCACGAGATCTTGTATTACGGAACGAGTAAAGAGACTTGCCAGTAACGAGATTGAACTAGGTATAGAGATACCGACGATCGAATCTCGGGCAAGTAACATACCGAAGAACAAAGGGAACAGTATACGGGATTAACTGAATCCTTGACATAGAGGTTCGACCGATAAAGATCTTCGTAGAATATGTAGGAGCCAATATGGGCATCCAGGTCCCGCTATTGGTTATTGATCGTGGAAGTGTCTCGGTCATGTCTACATAGTTCTCGAACCCGCAGGGTCTACACACTTAACGTTTGGTGACGATTAGTATAGTTGAGTTATTTTGTTGGTGACCAAAGGTTGTTCGGAGTCCCGGATAAGATCCCGGACATGACGAGGATCTCCGGAAGAGTCCGGAGGTAAAGATTGATATATGTGATAATAGTGTTTTGATCTCCGGAAGGGTTTCGGAATTCACCGGAAGGGGTTCCGGGTGTTTACCGAAGTGTTCGGGTGCAGCAACACTTTATATGAGCCAAAGGGGTAAAGCCCACGAGGTATTGGAAAGTGCAAAAGGAAGTTTTGCTGCTGCCTTAAGCGGTACTACCGCTGGTAAGGCAGTACTACCGTGTAAGCGGTACTACCGCTTGTGGGAAGCGGTACTACCGCTTGTACGCGGTAGTGCTGGAATCCGAGTTGGACTCTTTCCGTGCGGGCCAAACCGACCTTGTGCGGGCAAAACCGACCTTGTGGAGGTTTTCTCTCCAAGTTTAGACCCCAGGGCTCAACATATAAATAGAGGGGCCGGGCTAGCACACGGGACACATCAAGATTTCCCAAGCCGTGTGTCGGCAACCCTAACCCTCTAGATCTCCCGTCATAATCTCCGTAGTGCTTGGCGAAGCCCTGCAGAGATTGTTCCTCACCACCATCACCACGCCGTCGTGCTGCCGGAACTCATCTACTACTTCACCATCGCTCGCTGGATCGAGGAGGTGAAGGCGTCATCAAGCCGTACGTGTGTTGAACGCGGAGGTGCCGTCCGTTCGGCACTAGTTCGTGATCGGATCGAGGGACGACTTGCGATTTGGATCGCGGAGACGTTCGACTACATCAACCGCGTTTCTTAACGCTTCCGCTTAGTGATCTACAAGGGTATGTAGATTCACTCTCCCTCTCGTAGATGCTCATCACCATGGATAGATCTTGTGTGCTCGTAGTTAAATTTTTGTTTCCCTTGCAACGTTCCCCAACAGGGACGGCATTGACTTGGTCTGGCTTTGTGCTCTTCTATTGGTACCACCAAACTAGGGAGGGTTATGCGTGCGTGCTGCCCTGATCAGGTAGACGACGATAATCCTGTGAGCCCAGTTGAGTTATTTTGCCGGCGTCCCCGCTTGGGACAGTTTAGTTTGGCCACGACGGTGGCAGGTGTCACGGGGTGACACAGGGGCCACCCAGGACATGACCCTGGGAGGGTATGATTGTCGGTGGTACGGTAGAGGAGTCACGGGTCAGGCAGGTTTCGTTGGGGCACCACTGGTCCACCCGAATGGGATCACAAGGCCAGGGGCTCCATAGTGTGGGTAAAGTGCGCAACCTCTACAGAGTGTAAAAACCTATTCGAATAGCCGCGTCCACGGTATTGGACAGTCCGTTTAGGCCTCTCTAGGATGGTCAACCGTGATAAAGATAATAATGATGGAAGAACTTGTCTGATGTTCGGAAGTGCTCTGTGGATTGTGAGCATTCCGAGGGTTGTGGGACAACCCAGATGAGAGTAAGTTGGTACTGGGTACCAGTAAGTGAGCAACCTAATCACTTAACTTGTTATTTGCCATGCTATTGTTTGCTGCATTGTTTTGGTTGCCATGAGCTTGCGAGTACATTCCAAGTACTCACCTGGCGTATCATGCCAGATGCAGGAGAAGCCGAGGACGGAGGTCCCGAAGGTTCGTGCTACGCTAACTAGGCCGTGTCCACAGCAGTGTCCCTGTGGATGGAGTTTCCGCGCTATGTTCCGCTACGCCGTAGTTCTATCCCAGTAGTATCGAGGCCCTATCCCGTCCCATAAATAATGTAGATATTCTCATAGCACGTGCAGTGCTTCTGGCCTCGCTATCATGTAAATTACGAGCTTGTATTCGAAATATTTCAATAAAGTTCAGTTCTGTTCTGTTCCAAGTTGTTGGGTGTTTCTAGAAGACATGATCTCTGGGTTGGAAACACTGGTAAACCGGTTCTCTGAGCCGGGGTGCCACAACGCTTGGTATCAGAGCCGCGCTGACTGTAGGGCACCCTAGTTAACCCTGCGCTAGAGCCGCGAGTAGTTAGAGAGTCTTGGAGTGTCTTGCTTGTTGCATCTGATTGCTGCATTGCATGGCGTGCATATAGTTTTTTTGTGCTAACCGCTGGTTTGATGAGTGTAGATGGCACCAGTTCCGTAACACTACAATCATGAACCGGCACCGTTCACTTTTCCAGTACTGCTTCGTAGCGTCTGGCTTCGGCTGTATCCCAACGGCGAAGACCCAGTGTTCCAGGTGTTCAGAGGGAAGCTTGCTGGGTCCGTGTTCGAGTATCATGCGGAAGCCTTTCTGACTACGAGCTCAGATATTGGCAGCTACTCCCGTTCTTCCAAGGGCGGAACTGCTTCTACTCTGGAGTTGGCGATCCAGTTTGCTGTGATGGAGGCTCTCACTGACTTGCGCTTCCACGAGGTCGAGATGCAGACTCATCCAGGTTTCTTTCACTACCCCACCCTGTCGCCTACGACGGGGCGAGTCCTTTTCGCACCCGTTGATCCGGTGAGTGATCGTGCTACTGGTGTTTTATCTCGTTATCTGAACGCCAGTTAACGTATGATCACTTCTCTAGCCGAGGAGCTGACTTCTGCTCGCGAGGCACTTGCTGCTGTTGCGGCAGCACAGTCTCCTCCTCCACCTCCGTTTTCACCGGTGTATACTCCACCCGTTCCACTTTCTGACACTCCTTCTAGTTCGTTCGGACCGCCAGGATTTTCGTCTGGTAGCCGACGTGAGACCCCGTCAGAGTGGGCCTCACTCCTAGCTACTCCAGCAGCTCCGATGCTGCGGCGTCGTGCTTCTTCTCCTTCAGAGGGAGAACCTTCCCGTCAGCGTCGTCGTGTTTCCTTTGATCCAGAGGCCGAGGTGCACATCATCAACTCAGATTCTGAGACAGAGTCAGACGACGAGGAGTCTTCAGTGTACCAGTGTTCGTGCCACCGGCGTCACTAGAGTGGAGGCTTGAGTTTCAGTGCATGCATCATAGCATCCCTGCATATGTCAACTGCCGTGTGAGCAGTCTAGCCATGATCATTCCCGTGCTAGCTTGTCATGTATGATGTTGGGTTGCCTTGTATAATTATGTTCTTCGCTTTATTTCGCTTTTTTCTCTTTATTTGGCTTCTTTTTCTGGTGTCATATTGCCCTGCTTTCCCTTATGAATGTGGCTCATCGATTCGATATTTTGCAATGGGAACAAAATTTAGGATGAAGAGGTGTAGTACTCAAGGCGGCGATGGAACTCCCGTTCGTCGATCCGCCAGACAGGCAGGACAGCCACCAGAAGATTTGCCACCTCCACCCCCACAGTCACCAACCACTGATCAGATTATGAGAATGTTTGAAGAGAAAAGGAACCAAGATCTCATGGAATTTCTGAAAAGTATGCAGACTATGGTGGGTCAGAATAACCACAATGGGACACACTCTAAACTGTCTGATTTTCAGCGTACCAAGCCACCCAGTTTTGGTCAAGCTGTGGATCCGATGGAAGCTGATGACTGGTTGAGGACCATGGAAAAGAAATTGGAAATAGCCCGCTGTGATGAGGCAGACAAAGTTCCTTTCGTTACTCACTACCTGGAGGGACCAGCAGCCATATGGTGGGACAATACCAAAATACTGTGGCCTTCTGGAGAAGATATTTGTTGGGAAAAATTCAAAGAGGTATTCCGCAAGTATCATATTCCTACTGGCATAATGAAAGTGAAGCAGAGGGAATTTCTTGCTCTTACTCAAGGAAATATGTCAGTGGGTGAGTATCTGAACAAGTTTAATAATCTGGCACGGTACTCTACCCATGACGTGTCCACAGAAGAAAGGAAGATTGACCGGTTCCTAGGAGGGCTTAATCATACCCTCCGCTGTCAGCTTTGTATGCTAGACTTTCCTGACTTCCAGACTCTGGTAAACAAGGCCTTCATAGCTGAACGAAAGCATAAGTCAGGATATGATGATCGCAAGCGAAAGTTTGAACCCAAGAAGGACAACCGTGAGCAGTTTGCGCAGAAGCCACGCATTTGGCAACCAGGGCCATCTGAATACAAGCCTGCCTAGAACAATGGCAACAACAACAACAACAAGCATGTCAGCCAGGACAAGACCTTCGGCAAATAGCCAGTGCTGGAGGACTGCCGCCGCAACAACACATGCTTCACTTGCGGCCAGAGTGGGCAATACTCCAAGCAGTGCCCAGCAAGAAATGGGAAGCCACCATCCGACTTCAAGCCACAAGTCAACAGTGTTGGACGCCGCCCCAATGCGAATTTCTACCACGGCCAAGTCCACCATATCTCCGCTGAGGAAGCCCGCGAAGCACCAGATGTGGTCCTTGGTATGTTTTCTGTTAATAACATAACTGCAATAATTTTATTTGACTCTGGGGCTTCTCATTCGTTTATTTCGCGGAGTTTTGCCACCCTGCACAAATTTTCTCCTTCTCTTTTGGACAAAATCATGGTGGTACAATCCCCTGGCTCCATGCTCAGAACAAATGTGATATACAAGAATCTGGAAATCTTGATACACGATGTGAAGTTTCCATCCACTCTAGTTGCCATTGAATCCCCTGGACTAGATATAATACTGGGAATGGATTGGTTGGTACCACACCAGGTGTGTATCAACTGTGCCACCAGGAAGGTGACATTGGTTAACCCGGCAGGCCAAACAGTGCAATTCACTGCGAGCAGAGTGATGTCAAAGAAGGGAATGGCATTCAAAGCCACAGCTACAGACATAAGTCTGATTCCGGTAGTCAGTGAATTTCCGGACGTATTTCCCGAAGAGATACCAGGAATGCCACCTGATCGGGAACTAGAGTTTGCTATTGATATTGTCCCCGAAACTGCTCCAATCTACAAGAAGTACTACCGCATGCCTTCCCCAGAGCTGGTGGAACTAAAGAAACAGTTGGATGAATTATTACAAAAAGGGTATATTCGTCCAAGCACCTAGCCATGGGGGTCACCCGTGCTGTTTGTTAAAAAGAAGGATGGCAGCCTACGAATGTGCGTAGACTATCGCCAACTAAATGAGGTCACCATCAAAAATAAATATCCGCTCCCTCGCATTGATGACTTGTTCGACCATTTGAACGGAGCCTGGGTATTTTCCAAGATTGACCTCCGAACGGGGTATCATCAGTTAAAAATCAGGAAAGAGGATATCCCCAAGATAGCCTTTACTACCAGATATGGTCTGTATGAGTTTACAGTCATGTCGTTCGGGCTGACAAATGCTCCAGCATATTTCATGAGCATGATGAATAAAGTCTTCATGGACTTTCTGGACAAATTTGTGGTAGTATTCATCGATGATATTCTCATCTACTCCAGAGATGAAGAGGAGCACACGCAACATCTCCGTACTGTCCTGGAAAGACTAAGGACCCATCGCTTGTATGCCAAATTCAGCAAATGCGAATTTTGGCTAAGAGAGGTGGGATTTCTGGGGCATATTCTGTCAGAACAAGGTGTGGCTGTCGACCCCAGTAAAGTGACCGCTGTATTAAACTGGAAGACCCCAGCCACAGTAACGGAAGTCCGTAGCTTTCTGGGATTGGCAAGCTACTACCGTCGCTTTATCGAAGGCTTCTCAAAAATAGCCAAGCCATTGACAGAACTATTGAAAAAGAACCACAAATTTGCCTAGACGGAAGAATGTGATAGCAGTTTCATGGAATTAAAGACAAGGCTAACTACAGCTCCTGTCTTAGTTCTTCCAGACATTCACAAGAGCTTTGACATATATTGTGATGCTTCCAGACGAGGAATCGGCTGCGTTCTAATGCAAGAAGGAAAGGTTGTAGCATATGCATCCAGGCAGCTACGACCTCATGAAGAGAACTATCCCACTCATGATTTGGAATTGGCAGCCGTGGTTCATGCATTAAAAATTTTGAGGCATTATCTCATTGGGCAGCGATGTGAAATATACACAGACCATAAGAGTCTCAAGTATATTTTCACCCAACCGGATCTGAATCTTAGATAGAGAAGATGGCTTGAACTGGTCAAGAACTATGACATCAGAATGAATTACCATCCGGGAAAAGCCAATGTGGTCGCCGATGCTCTCAGTAGGAAACAAGGTACCATAAATGCACTAACTGAGGGTATCCATCCAAGGCTACAAGAGGAGTTTGCCAAACTCAATATGGTATTATGTGGCCCAATGAACCCGGATACAATGGAAATTACTCCAACGCTCATGGAAGAGATTAAGGCAGCTCAGAAATCGGATAAAGAAATACAAGAGATCAAGGAGAATATTCCGCTAGGAAAAGCCAAGTCCTTTCGTACTGATGACCAAGGCACCTTATGGTTTGAGAACCGAATATGTGTGCCTGACCAAGAAAATTTGAGGCAGCAAATACTCAGAGAGGCACATGAATCTGCCTACTCTATCCATCCGGGAGGAACGAAAATGTACCAGGACTTGTGAGAAACCTTTTGGTGGCCACGAATGCGAAGGGATATTGCATATTATGTTGCCTGTTGTGACATCTGCAACAGAGTGAAGGCTGAACATCAGAAACCCACTGGACTACTGCAGCCTTTACCAGTTCCCCAGTGGAAATGGGATGACATATGCATGGACTTCATTGTTGGACTACCCAAGTCAACAAGAGGCCATAACGCTATCTGGGTCATTGTGGACATACTTACGAAGGTGGCTCACTTCCTTCCGGTAAAGACCACTTTCAACGCTCACCAACTGGCACAGCTCTACATGTCCCGGATAGTCAGCCTTCATGGAGTACCCAAGTCTATCACATCGGATAGAGGCTCCCTGTTCACCTCAGCATTTTGGCTGCGACTGCAGCAAGCCCTGGGCACTGTGCTAAAGCATAGTACGGCATATCATCCACAGACAGATGGACAGACCGAGCGTGTGAATCAGATATTGGAAGATATGCTTTGGTCCTGTGCTCTTGCTTACGGATCCAAATGGGAGGATAGTCTACCCTATGCAGAATTCTCATACAACAACAACTATCAGTCGAGTCTCAAGATGTCACCATTCGAAGCCCTGTATGGACGAAAGTGTCGCACTCCTTTAAATTGGTCTCAGACATGAGACAGCCGTATCTTCGGCACAGATTTGATGCTCGAGGCTGAGAAACAAGTCAAGGATATCCAGGAGCGTCTTCGAGCAGCCAAGTCCCGTCAAAAGAGCTACTATGACCCGAAGCATCGGGAAGTAACTTTTGAGCCCGGAGAATATGCCAATCTCTGAGTCACCCCCATGAAAGGAATAAAGAGGTTTCACACCCGAGGAAAGCTTGCACCGAGATATATCGGTCCCTTTCCAGTCATGGCTAGAAGAGGCAGAGTGGCATATCAGCTAGAGTTACCACCAGAGTTGTCTGACGTTCACGATGTTTTCCACATATCACAGTTGAGAAAGTGCATTGCACCTCCGATCAAACAGGCAGATATGAGTGAGCTAGAGCTGACTAAAGATTTGACCTATGAGGAAAGACCTATCAGAATATTGGATGAGATGGAAAGAACTACCAGGAGTAAGACAATTAAGTTTTACAAGGTATTGTGGGATCATCATACCGAGGAAGAGGTTACTTGGGAAAGAGAGGATTTTCTGAGATCAGCATATCCACACTTGTTCCCTGAGCAACCGAATCTCGAGGACGAGATTCATTCTAAGGGGGGTAGGTTTCTGACACCCTGGTTTTTGGCAACTTTTTCTTTTCGAAATCTTTCTGGCTTTATTTGCAATTTGGTTGGATTTTGAACCTTTTCAGTTGACTTTGGACTTATGAATTCCTCTGATTGATCCAAAGCCCTCAGCATCTTGCCATAATATTGTCACTCACCTTTTGGATCAATTTCCAATTCTTCATCTTTCCCAAATATTCATTTTCTTCCTTTGGGAAAATCTGTCATCACTATGGGTTACAAAGCAACCTATAGTTCTGGTGATCAGAAAAATCCCAAATTAATCCCAGACCTTCTTGTCATCATCTACCCCCACAATCTTCAAAAACTTCTCATGGTCCAGTACAAAGTTTAGTCCAGAAAACTCCCTTTGCACTCTGGACAGTACTGGTCATTTGTGAGGCAACTCCAATTTTCCCAACTCAGTTAATTCCCAGAAAATTCCCTGAGCTACTAGGGAACCTATCTTTCCACAATATCCAAAAATATCATCTTGTCCAGTACAAATTTTCACCAGCAATATTCTGCCAAGTTTCTGTCCAATTGGAACCTCTGTGAAGGAAGTACCAGCTAGAGGTATCCAATTGAGCTGAAATTTTTATGGCATCTTCTCCTCACCGAATAACCCTGCCACACCAAAATTCAGTTCCAGAAGAGCAGCCAGATGAGTGCTACAAGCTCATCTCTCTTCTGGTCCAGTAATAACACTTGTACATGAACCATATCCAAATCTTGATGAAATCTTCTCAAACTTGGCCATCTCATAGTCCTTCCAAAGTAGACCATCCTAGACATCTCCTTTGGCTCCATCCCCAGCTCACCTCTTCTCTAGATCACTCTCAAGTTTGCTGTCAGAGACTGTAGCTGAAGCTACACTTTGAACCAGTCTGTATCTAGTCGAACCAGAGGCATGGAGAGACTAAGGGGTCAAGGGTCGACGTGCCAGTCAAGAAATTCCAGGCTCGCAAGGCCTCTAGACATCCATACCCATGGTGAGCACGACAATGGCATGCCACTGCGCACGCTCTGCATCGCGCCTGTGCCTGATGTGTCGCGTCCGCCTGCCTCGCGCCGCCGTAGCTTGTCTCCGTGCGCCGACTAACTCCCCTGCGTCCACTTGGCCATCCAAAAGCTTGGCCCTCGCCGGAATCGCCCTCGCCGGCCGCCACGCACGCGGGCACTGTGCCGCCCGTGCGGGCACTGTGGCTTTGCGACGCGTCACCTTCCTCCGCTACCAGCCACTGCCCGCCATTACTCCTCCTGCCCTCCTCCGTCCCGTCGCCGCTCCCAGCCAGCCAACGCATCGTCCTCGCGCCGGCGATGTTTCCCGATTCCGCCGTTTCCAGAGAGCTCTCCCGAGCTCCTCCCCCTACTATAAATAGCCCTCCCCGGCCTCTCTCGAGCTCCTGACCCCACTCCTCCATCTCCAAATCGCCCGCCCGAGCAGCGAGCCACGGCCGAGAGGCCCTCTGGCCTCGAACCTCGCCGGAGATCCGCCGCCACCCGAGCCAAGCCACCTAGCCGTTCCACTCTTCCCCGAGCTCAACCGACTGCACCATCGAGTTCAGCTCATCCTCCTGGTCACTTCTGACCTCTTGCCCGAGCGAATCGCTGCCGGAACCGCCGTCTCCGACGACACCCGAGCGCCGCCGCCGCCGGAGAGGAAGGGGACGACGTCGTCTGGCCACCCCTCGTCGATCTGCGGGTACGTGCGTGACCGCCTCGGTGTGCCCGTTCCATCCCCGCTCTTCCCTGACCTCGCCGCCGTCCACATCGCCGGCGACCGTCGCCGGAGCCCCGCCTCTCTCTGTTCCCATCCCTCTCCCTTTTAAATATGACAGCTGGGGCCCGCTTGTCAGCGACTCTGCCGCACTCGAACCGGTACTTAAGTGGAGGCGCATTCGAGAAATACGCCTTCGACGTGGCCCCGGTTGATTTTCTGAATTTCTATTTTAATTCCAGAATTTGACCAGAACTTTGACCAACCATAACTTTTAAACCATAAGTCCAAATCAATTGAATCTTTTTGCTCTGAGTTTGTCTTGAGCTCCTCTCTTTGCTGGAATAATTTGGTATTTTACCCATGCTCACAGAATTTCTGGTGCACAAAACAGTAGTATGTGACATTTTTCAATTGCATTTTAAAAATATTTTCAGAGGGAAATACTTTTGGATTTGAAGCCCAGGAGTTTGTGGACAACCCAACAGAGCAAGGCAAGCCATGACATCCATTTCATGAGGCATTTCAATAGTGTTGGTTATTTAATTGAATTATGTGCATTATTTAAATAAGTGTCAATTCATAGTAAATTATTTTGATGCATAGTTACTGCCATGTTAAGTTAATTATGTTGAATATCCACACTGGTTAAATTCTTGACAACACTATACTTAGTTGGTTGATCAAGAGCCACCTACCCGGACTTTTCCGTGCAGCCACATTTGCCGGTATGGGACGGCCTTGACTTGGTCTGGCTTTGTGCTCTTCTATCGGTACCACCAAACTAGGGAGGGTTATGCGTGCGTGCTGCCCTGATCAGGTAGACGACGATAATCCTGTGAGCCCAGTTGAGTTATTTTGCCGGCATCCCCGTTTGGGACAGTTTAGTTTGGCCACGACGGTGGCAGGTGTCACGGGGTGACACAGGGGCCACCCAGGACATGACCCTGGGTGGGTATGATTGTCGGTGGTACGGTAGAGGAGTCACGGGTCAGGCAGGTTTCGTTGGGGCACCACTGGTCCACCCGAATGGGATCACGAGGCCAGGGGCTCCATGGTGTGGGTAAAGTGCGCAACCTCTGCAGAGTGTAAAAATCTATTCGAATAGCCGCGTCCACGGTATTGGACAGTCCGTTTAGGCCTCTCTAGGATGGTCAACCGTGATAAAGATAATAATGATGGAAGAACTTGTCTGATGTTCGGAAGTGCTCTG
The DNA here is from genome assembly GCA_039707655.1 of Elymus sibiricus. Taxonomy (NCBI): domain Eukaryota; kingdom Viridiplantae; phylum Streptophyta; class Magnoliopsida; order Poales; family Poaceae; genus Elymus; species Elymus sibiricus. Next base: position 108,294,526 of record CM077668.1, on the reverse strand, counting down.
TGGATTGTGAGCATTCCGAGGGTTGTGGGACAACCCAGATGAGAGTAAGTTGGTATTGGGTACCTGTAAGTGAGCAACCTAATCACTTAACTTGTTATTTGCCATGCTATTGTTTGCTGCATTGTTTTGGTTGCCATGAGCTTGCGAGTACATTCCAAGTACTCACCTGGCATATCATGTCAGATGCAGGAGAAGCCGAGGACGGAGGTCCCGAAGGTTCGTGCTACGCTAACTAGGCCGTGTCCACAGCAGTGTCCCTGTGGATGGAGTTTCCGCGCTATGTTCCGCTACGCCGTAGTTCTATCCCAGTAGTATCGAGGCCCTATCCTGTTCCATAAATAATGTAGATATTGTCATAGCACATGCAGTGCTTCTGGCCTCGCTATCATGTAAATTATGAGCTTGTATTCGAGATATTTCAATAAAGTTCAGTTCTGTTTTGTTCCAAGTTGTTGGGTGTTTCCAGAAGACATGATCTCTGGGTTGGAAACACTGGTAAACCGGTTCTCTGAGCCGGGGTGCCACAAACAACATATATCTCATTGAACTAATGTCCATTCAAGTTAAAGATTTCAGGATGTTCAATGATTGGCATGGCATGGACTAGAGTCGTGGACCCCTCAAAATGCTAAGGACAAGTATTGGCAAAATATCAAGACTCTACATTTTTGGTTTAGTGATCCAAGATCACATTGAGTCCATAGGAAAGCCAATACTATTAAAAGGGGATGAGGTGTTGCTTAATGGTCTTTTTGCTCAAGTGCTTAGTGACAGTACTCCTAAACCCTCAACCACTCTCTCTATCCAAAAGATGTCCAAAACCCACATTCCAACTCGGCCCCACCGAAATTTCCTATAGGAACCACGCCAAAAACCACCGTGTATTCATTGCATTTGAAATCTACGATCCCCTCCTTTACTTACATATGCAATTGTTTACTTTCCGCTACTATACTCTTAGAATTGCATGTGTAGGGTGATGCTTGACATGTATTATTGCTAAAATCTGCCTACAATTAAAATTGGGAAAAGGCTAGGTTTTATTTGGTAAAGTAGTCTAATCACCCCCCTCTAGACATACTTTCGATCCTACAAGTGGTATCAGAGCATTAGTCTCCGTAAGCCTTGATTTCCATTGCTTTGGTGATCATAGCCTTGGTTTCACAACCTAGGAGAGTATGGCGTCATGTGAGGGTAACTATCACCGTAGAGGTCCATATTTTGATGGTACAAAATTTGCTAGTTGGAAACATAAGATGAAAATGCATATTCTTGGTCATAACCCCGCCGTTTGGGCTGTTGTTCGTGTTGGCTTGCAAGGTGACTTCTTTGAGGATGGCAAGGAACCGGATCGTGAAGCAACCCCGGAAGAATTGAAGATGTTGTAATACAATGCTCAAGCTTGTGACATTCTATTCAATGGTTTATGTCCCGAAGAATTCAACAAAATCAGCCGCCTCGAGAATGCAAAGGAAATTTGGGATACTTTGGTTGATATGCAGGAGGGTACCGATTCCGTCAAGGAATCTAAGTTGGATGTGCTTCAAAGTTAACTTGACAAGTTCAAGATGAAGGATGGTGAAGGAGTCGCTGAGATGTACTCTAGGCTTGCTCTCATCACAAATGAGATTGCCGGCTTAGGAAGTGAAGAGATGACCGACAAATTCATCATCAAGAAGATACTTAGAGCTTTGGATGGAAAATATGATACCGTCTGCACATTGATCCAAATGATGCCAAATTACAAAGATCTCAAGCCCACGGAAGTCATTGGAAGGATTGTTGCTCATGAAATGTCACTCAAGGACAAAGAGGAGCTACACAACAAATCAAGTGGTGCTTACAAAGCCTCAACCGACGCTCCAACAACTCCAAGTGACAAGCTAGTATCCAATGAAGAGATAAGCCTAATGGTGAAAAGATTCAACAAGTTCTACAAGAACAAAGGGAAAGAAAGAAGCTCTAGCCCAAGACACTATGAGAGAAGATCATAAAGTCGTGACCGTAATTGTTACAATTGTGGGAAGCCTGGACACTACTCCAATGAGTGTACGACTCCCTACAAGAAAAGAGACGAATCACCAAGAGGAAGACATAGAAGAGATGAATCACCTCATAAGGAGAGAAGGAGTAGAGATGATCGTTATGAATGAAGACACTCTCGAAGAAGCAAGGATTCGGAGAGGAAGGACAAGTCATCCAAGAGCTACACAAGAAGAAGACATCAAGCTCATGTTGGTGAATGGGTTTCCGGCTCCGACTCCGACAACCACTCCGAGAGAAGTTATCACTCCAACTCCGACTATAGTCAAGATGAAGGTGTTGCCAGACTTGCACTTGTGTCATCCAACTCCTATGATCTATTTGACTCACCAAATGAAGGAATTGGAAGATGCTTCATGGCAAAAGGCCCCAAGGAATCACACCCCAAGTATCTTGATTTCAATAGTGATGAAGATGATTTGCTTGGTGATGATGATTTACTTGTTAATAAAGATAGTGATGTGAGCTATAATGAAAATGCTAGTAATCATGATAGTCAAGAGGAAACGAGTGAAAATGCTATGAAGGAGATTGAGCGTCTAACTAAAGAACTAAATGCTCTTAAGTTAGCTCGTGAAACAACTCAAGAGGATCATAGAGAACTTCTAAGAACTCATGAGAAGCTACGCTTCGAGCAGCTAAATTTAGAGCAAGAGCATGACTTTCTTAAAGCTATCAATGACGATCTTCGAAAGAAGAGTTCTTCATATCTTGCCAAACATTTACTCTTGTCTACCTTTATGCCACAAGTTAAACCTAAGCAAACTAGCAACAAGGGTAAAAAGGGTTCTACCTCTAGTAATAACAATAACAATGCTAAATCCAATGTTGTTGTTTCTAGTAGTTCTATTGATTCCACTAATGATTCTCTTAGCCAAGTTACACTTGAGCAAGAAAATATGCTATTGAAAGGAATTATAGAAAAAGGTGTCTACAAGAGTCTTGCCGAGAGTAAGCAATTTGAGGAAATTGTACGCAAGCAAGGAAGGCACCGGAAGAACCTAGGTGTTGGTTTTGAACGAAAGTTCAATGCCAATGGAGTTGAGTGGGAAGAAGATCAATACCCCAAGACGAAGTTTGTTCCTCAATAAGAGAAGTATGATCCTACTTCCTTCAAGGGAACACAAGCTCAAGAATATCTTCCGCCACAAGACCACAAGCTAAAAGGCAAGGACAAGCTTCAAGAAGAGATTGATTCATTTGAAGAAGCTCCTCAAGCCATGGTCAAGTGGGTTCCCAAGACTTCATCAAGTTCTACTTCATCAAGTGCTACTACAACTTCAAGGATTCCCATCAAGTTGATGTGGGTCCAAAAGAAGAAGAACTAGAGAGTTCTTGAGGGTGACTCCGCCAACAAACTTCACTCATATACATTATGGCAAGAACTTGTGCAACCAACTTCCACATTTTGCACTAGTTCATGGAGTCACAAACCCTCTTGTTGGTAAGACAAGGAACAAGGTATTCAATGCATTCATGGACATCATCATATGTGTATTTCACTCTATGTCTATGGATATTCTTGTATGTTCCTTGTGTGGGACTAACCCATGTAGGTATTGAAAGCACAAAACTCCAAAGGATTGCTCCCAACTCTTGATGGTCCACATCAACACTGAGCATCCACATCTTCATCATCTACATGAAGTCATCATCGATAAAACCCAAGGTTAGTTCATCCCTCTTAGGGGGGATATCACATCTAGAGGGAGCTTTGCTCTAAACAATTGAGCTAAAGCAACTCTAATGGTGTGAACACATCAATGCTTTATGTAAAAGTGGCAACCCCACTTGTGCTTAAACGATGAGTATGACCTATGATCAAATGTTCTCATTTGGCTCCTAAGTCAATATACTCATATATAGATGACCTAGTCATCGCCATTGCTTGATAGATGCTAGAATTGGTTGTGCATGTTTGACACATATTTCATTTGCTATCTTATTGTGTGAGCATGTTGGTTTGCATGTTTTCATCATTCGAGGACATCCATTTGTTGCTTTGATTGTCTTATTTTTCTGGCCAAGTGGATGTACAAGAATGCCTAAGTACCTTCTCTAGCTATCTATGCTTTCTTGTCTCAAATTCTATTCTTGCTGCATCACAAAAATTGAACAAGTCATTTTCGGACCCTCCGGGTGAGGAGCACTCGGAGCCACCGATCTGAAAGGGCTGAACCTCCAAAACCTTCTATCTGATTTCGGCCGAACCAATTCACTCAAACTCGGTCCAGCCGAAATCACTTAGATTGATCTAGGTTTTCCATCTCGGTGCAACCGAGTTGAACCATTTCGGAGCCACCGATGTGCTGACCTGCGTGCAGTTACACATATCGGTGCCACCGAGTTGTTCAACTCGGCGCCACCGACAGCGTACGGGTATATATATCGCGGGGACCGAATGGTTGAAATTTCTCGACCCCACTCGTTCCCGCACCCCGTTGTTGTCGTCGCCCTCGTCTTTGGACTTCGCCGTCGTCTCCAGCGCGCCCTCGCCGCCGGATTCTGTCACCGTCAACAGCAATCTGCCCCGCCGTTGCCACTGTAGAGAATCTCCACCGAGTTAGGATGAGATTCAATCCCTTTCGTGCTTCCTTTTTTCGATTCAATGCACGTTAGGAATGCCATGGTTCTTGCCACGATTGCAATGCTTATTCCACCAGAAAAATTTCGTAGATTAGATGCGAGTAAAAATTTTAGGTTTAAGTTTCCACCGAATGCATCTCGGACCGACCGATTCGAAATTTTCGGTCCCATCGATTTGGCCTCTGGCCATAGCACTAGTACGTCTCGGTGCCACCGAGTTGTACGTATCGGTGAGACCAAAAGTAAAATCTGAGTGAAACCCTAGCATCTCGGAGCCACCGAACCCCATCTCGGTCTAACCGAAATGGCGTGTAAGGTTTCTGTTGTATGCTTCGGTATCACCGAGATGATCAACTCAGTCCATCCGAAATGCCTTCTGTGAAAACTTGAAACTAAGAGTTGAACTCAAATTTTATGAAAAACCTCTGATTTTTGTGATGACTCATCTACTCTGCCCATACCCATCCATTCACAGGGTCAGCTCAGCAAGATGTCAGATTCCAGCGACAGCCAGAACAGGTCAGAGCAGCATGCAGAACTAAGTGAAGAGTCAAGCCCTGCAGAGAGTTTCTATGAGGGAGAAAGGAGCTCTCCAGATCTTCCTAAGGCAGCCACTAGAACAAGGAAGAAGAAGACCTCAGACAGTGAGGATGAAGATTTTGTTGCTAGTGAAGCAGCAACCAAGAAAAAGAGAGTCGTGCTTGCTAAGGAGTACAACACCAAACCATCATCTGCCACAGAGAGGACTGCTGTGAGGAAAGTTCCAAAGCAGACTATGCAATTCACTCTTGAAGAGCCAAGTGACTCTGAACCAGCTGCAGGTGGAAAGAAGAAGAGAGCCAGGAAGACTATAGCTCAAGTGCTTGGAAGGCCCTCCATGAGGACAGATGAGGAGGAGGAGGAACCTACTGCTGATGCACCTCCAGCCAAGTCTCAAAAGCTTATGTCTGATGCAATCAGGACTGCTGCCCCCAAGTCCAAGCCAAAGGTGTCAGCACAAAAGATATCCACCAGGAACATATCAGCTGCTGAGAAGAACAAGGCCCCAGTGCCTGAGGCAAATGTTGATGAAGAGCCACTAGTGCTCAGGATATTGAAACCAAAGATACCAGACCATGATGATGCACATCCAGTTGTGGAGAACATGATGCCGAGGAAAGATAAAGGACTGCGTCAGTGGAGACAGTCAGATCCTTGTGCTACAAGGAGGAAGACAGCGTGTGACTATCGCTTTCACACTCGTGAACAACAAGATTTCTATGAGACGGTATTGCTTGACAAGAAGCCCATTGTTAGCGACATGAAATGGGTGGATTGGGAATACATCGATGAGAATGAAGATTATTTCCCCCATGTCCATGAGAGCTTCAGGATTGTAGGTGTTGATGACTTTGTCGGACAGAAGTTGACCAAGTGGAATGATGAAATGGTCATGCAATTCTACTCCACAGCTCATTTCTATCCAGATGGCCGAATTGTGTGGATGACTGAGGGTATCAGGTACCAGTCAACCATCTCTGAGTGGGCAAGTCTTCTTGGTGCTCCCAAGGAAGAGGACGATGACATTGATATCTATGCTAAGCTCAAGATGGATCACAACTCCATGTCCAACATGTACACTGCAATTCCTCAGAAAGACATTGAGACTCATAAACTTGGATCAGTGAAGCATCTGCTACCAGGACTGGCCACCACTAACACTATCTTGCGGTATACTCTATTACCCAAGTCAGGCGATGATAAGATGATACGAGGCCACTCCATCAACTTGCTGCATTTGTTTGACACTTCTCAGAAATTTAAGGTGATGAGTTTGATTGTGGAAACTATCAAGAGGACTGCAGCTAATCAGAAGAGATGTGCAGATATGCTCCACATATTCAGATGTTGATAAACTCTAAGGTTGGAACCAGCACATACCTTCTTGATCGAGAGCATGTGCCATTGCATCCAGAGTTTGAAGACAATGTTATCGTGATGGATCCTTCGCATCCCATTTCTGCACAAGCTCAGGAGAAGATCCGCAAAGCCAAAGAAGCAAAAGCAGCCCATGAGGCAACAGCTCCCAATGCTCAAATTGCAAATCTTAAGTCTAAGACTGACCAAATGACTTATCTGCTTGAAGTCACCCTAAGGATTGAGCGAAGTCTGGCCAACCTCACCCAGCACCAGGCTAGCTTAGAGCGGATAATAGAGACAAAATTTCATGATCTAGATGTCAAGGTCACAGAGATCCAGACTACCGTGGAGCAGCTGCAGAGTGATGTTGATGTTGTCAAGACAGCCCTGTCAGATGACAGTGGAGATGACAGACCTACCACAGAGCATTTTCAGACAGTGCCTAGGGTAGCCAGATCTGCTGCAGTGCCAGTTGTGGATCCGAGGACCACAGTCTCTGCACCTGCTGCTGCTGCCACGGTGCCACCGCCGGTATCCACTCCACCAGCCCAGCAAACTTCTGCAGAAGCCTTCGCGGACGCTCTTCTCTCAACGCCATCTACGCACACCGGAGCTGCCAGCAGGTGGTCGCCTTCAAGAGCTTCGGAGGACCATGCTTAGAGTGCCGATTAGTCCTATATCTATTCGATCTTTTTGGTACTTGTTGCCAAAGGGGGAGAATTTGTATAGATCATAGGCTTCGAGAGAGAGTGCTTTTGTTTTGCTCGTTGTTTTATTTCTCTCGAGTTCTTTTGCTACAATTTGCTTGTTGGTACTTTGTTTCTATGTGTGTGTGCTTGATACTATGCTTTATTATGATTGTGAGCTACTTCATGTGATTGATCATACTATGCCTCTTGTGATGATCAATGCTTATCTTTATCATTATCCTGTATGATCACTTACTTGTGTTGGTGATGCGTGCTTTCTATTCCTCTCATATCATTTTACGCGCTCCACCAAGTTGTATGTGACATGGAAGAGTGACCCATGAGCCTAATCGATTGTGCACTTGCATTCAAACGCAAATTTTTAATAATGCACAAATTTAGGGGGAGCTCTTGCTTATCACATACTTCTCAAAGCGAGGACGTATTCCATTCATTTAATCAATTGTCGAAGCTTTGATCTATATATTGTCATCAATTACCAAAAAGGGGGAGATTCAAAGCACATTTGCTCCCTTGGTGGTTTTGGTAATTCATAACAACATATATCTCATTGAACTAATGTCCATTCAAGTTAAAGATTTCAGGATGTTCAATGATTGGCATGGCATGGACTAGAGACGTGGACCCCTCAAAATGCTAAGGACAAGGATTGGCAAAAGATCAAGACTCTACATTTTTTGTTTAGTGATCCAAGATCACATTGAGTCCATAGGAAAGCCAATACTATTAAAAGGGGATGAGGTGCTGCTTAATGGTCTTTTTGCTCAAGTGCTTAGTGACAGTACTCCTAAACCCTCAACCACTCTCTCTATCCAAAAGATGTCCAAAACCCACATTCCAACTCGGCCCCACCGAAATTTCCTATTGGAACCACGCCAAAAACCACCGTGTCTTCATTGCGTTTGAAATCTCCGATCCCCTCCTTTACTTACATATGCAATTGTTTACTTTCCGCTACTATACTCTTAGAATTGCATGTGTAGGGTGATGCTTGACATGTATTATTGCTAAAATCTGCCTACAATTAAAATTAGGAAAATGCTAGGTTTTATTTGGTCAAGTAGTCTAATCACCCCCCCCCTCTAGACATACTTTCGATCCTACACTCGCCGTCAAGGCTCCACGACGTCGATGCGTCGCAGGGAACGCCGCTCCACCGCAGATGTCGCCCACTGGTCCCTCGAGCCTATGCACACCTCCAAGAATGATGCCCTCAAGAGGGGAACGACACACGAGCGCCGCCGTCATCCGATCAACTGATCTAGGGTTTCCTCCCGGAGGTAGCGGATAGGGGTCTAGAGCTTCTCCATGACGATGCCTTTAAGAAGGGGACGACGCAGAAGAACGCTGCCATCGCCGACCTTGGCAACGTGCCAAGAGTAGGGTTTTCACCCGGATCCGCTCGAGGACCATCCATCCAGCATCGTGTGCACGGGACCGCCACCGATCACCGCCACAGCGCATGGAACAGGCCGCCCCGGCCGGATCAGATCTGACCAGAGACCAGGCCCACCATGCCGCCGCCGCCGTCCCGAGGTCAGATCTGATCTGACTCACCGCCGCCGCGGGCACGAAGCCGGCGTACAACGGGCCGCCTCCATCACGTCACCGTCCTGACTTGAGGACGTCGTCGCCATGAGTCGCCACCGCTGCGCCGCCGCCGCCTGGCGAGACCGCCCCGCACCGGCCATCCCGAGGCACCAAGAACAGGGCCCCGCCATCGGCCACCATGAGGGGCTTTGCCCCGGCGGCCCCGACCGGCGGCGAGGGTGTGGGAAGGTGGTGAGGAGGCGAGGGGAAGGAGATGCGCGCCGCCGCCCGAGTCGCCCTGGGGGGGGACGATGCGGGGGCCTCTCAGATGTGGATCCTTCAGCGGATGGAGAGGTCAGCCAGCTGCTGTATACGTGCGTGTTTCACTTAGGAGTTGTTTTAAATTGGGGGAGAATTTCACTTCCCCGGCCTCTGCACCAACCAGGGATGCATACGGCCATTTTAGTATGAGTACCAAGATAAACATGGTCCTCAGAATTTTTTTAAATGAGTATCAAGATATTTCTTGATGAGTGGTTCCACCACATACCAAGCTTGATCCTCAATAAATGAGGGAAAACCCCTGTGCATCACCTGTTAATTCTAGGAATTGAACTCGGGTCATTAGGCTGCACAACCGCATGCCCAACCACTGAGCCAAGGCTCTCTTTGCAGTGGTGCAGCTTTCTTGAGGCCATGAGAAGGCCAAAGAGCAATTTCTGTATGCCAGAATACCTTGACCTAGCCCCTTGCAAGAGGGAGCTGACAAAGTAGACTGGGCGCTGCACTACTTGTTGATCTGATCCACTTGCTTGCACAATCTCTGACTTGTCGGCACCTGACCTTGCCGGAGATGACTCTGGCTTGTCGGGCTGTGGCTCTGCCATTGCTACCTCCTCTTCGCCTGCCTCTCTTTCAGCCACAAGTGCAGCACTAACCACTTGATTCGTTGCCGCTAAGTGCAGCAGCAACGTCTCTTGCGGTCTAGGCGCAACGAGGACTGGCGGAGAGGACAGGTACTCCTTCAAATCTTGGAGCGCGGCCTCCACTTCCGAAGCCCACTCTACTGGGCCTGCCTTTTTCAAGATTTTGAAAAATGGCAAGGCGCTCTCTGTTGATTTGGAGATGAACCTGCTAAGGGTGGCAACGCAACCGGCAAGACGCCTGACATCTTTGACGCGCTTCGGTGCTTCAATCTGCTCAATCACTTTGATCTTGTCGAGATTGGCTTCAATCCCCCTTTGAGACACAAACAAACCAAGAAGCTTGCCAGACGGAACGCCAAACACACACTTCTCGGGGTTGAGCTTCAAGTTGAGTCTGCACAAGTTTGCAAATGTTTCCTCTAGATCCTGGATCAGTGTTGACTTGTCCTTGGTTTTGACCACAATATCATCCATGTAGGCTTCCACATTTCTGTGTATCTGGGTCTCAAAACCAATCTGAACTGCTCTAGCAAATGTTGCCCCGGCACTCTTCAATCCGAAGGGCATACGCAAAAAGCAGTATGTGCCACATGGAGTGATGAATGCGGTCTTCTCCTCATCTTCCTTGGCCATAAAGATCTGATGATAACCAGAGTAGGCGTCAAGGAAAGAGAGTAGGTCACAGCCGGCGGTGGAGTCTTTATACGTCTCCAACGTATCTATAATTTTTGATTGTTCTATGCTATTATAGTATCAATCTTGAATGTTTTATATGGAATTATATGCCATTATATATCATTTTTTTGGGACTAACCTATTAACCCAGTGCCAGTTGCTATTTTTTGCTTGTTTTTGCCTTTTCAGAAAATCATTATCAAAAAGTGTCCAAACGAGAAAAAAAACTTTGGATTAATTTTTTCTGGACCAGAAGAGACCCGGGAAGCTTCGGGAGAAGACCAGAAGAGCCACGAGGAGGCGGCAAGCCTGGAGGGCGCGCCCCAGGGGGGTGGCCGCGCCCCCCAGGCTTGTGGGCCCCTCGTGGCACCTCTTGACCTAATTCCTTCGCTATAAATTCACAAATATTCCCAAACCAACAGAGGGCCAGAAGAGAAAACATTTCCGCCGCTGCAAGCCTCTGTTCTTCCGCGATCCCATCTGGAGGCCTTTTCCGGTACTCTGCCGGAGGGGGAATCGATCACGAAGGGCTTCTACATCAACCTTGCTGCCCTTCCGATGATGTGTGAGTAGTTTACCACAGACCTACGGGTCCATAGCTAGTAGCTAGATGGCTTCTTCTCTCTCTTTGATCTTCAATACCATGTTCTCCTCGATGTTCTTGGAGTTCTATCTGATGTAATCTTCTTTTGCGGTGTGTTTGGGGATCCGATGAATTGTGAGTTTATGATCAGATTATTCATGAGAAATATTTGAGTCTTCTCTAAACTCTTTTATGCATGATTGTTATAGCTTTGTATTTCTCTTCGATCTATTGATTTAGTTTGGCCTACTAGATTGATTTGTCTTGCAATAGGAGAGGTGCTTTGTGATGGGTTCAATCTTGCGGTGCTCAATCCCAGTGACAGAAGGGGACATGACACGTATTTGTATTGTTGCCATTAAGGATAAAAAGATGGGGTTTAATCATATTGCTTGAGTTTACTTTGTCGACATCATGTCATCTTGCTTAAGGCGTTACTCTGTTTCATACTTAATACCCTAGATGCATGCTGGATAGCGGTCGATGGGTGGAGTAATAGTAGTAGATGCAGGCAGGAGTCGGTCTACTTGTCTTGGACGTGATGCCTATATACATGATCATTGCCATGAATCCGTCATAATTATTTGCTTTTCTATCAATTGCCCAACAGTAATTTGTTTACCCACCGTATGCTATGTGTTCGATAGAGAAGCCTCTAGTGAAAACTATGGCCTCCGGTCTACTTTATCATATATTAAAAACCTAAAAATACCTTTCTGCAATTTATTTACTTTTATTTTATTAGTAGTTTAGTTTTTCTATTTACCTCGATAAGATTTAATCCTTGCAAATAACCGCTAAGAGGATTGACAACCCTCTTATTTGCGTTGGGTGCAAGTGTTTGCTCTTTTGTGTATAGGTGCGCTTAACGTAATTTTGCTTGGTTCTCCTACTGGATTGATAACCTTGGTTCTTAACCGAGGGAAATACTTATCTCTACTGTACTGCATCATCCTCTCCTTTTCGGGGAAATTCCAACGCAGACTACAAGTAGCAAGTCTACAATCTGGTCAATGCGCGGCAAAGGGAAAGGGTCCTTTGGACAAGCTTTATTTATATCAGTGAAGTCTATACAAAGCCTCCATTTCCCATTCACCTTGCGCACTACCACTGGATTGGCTAACCATGTGGGGTGTAGCACTCCTCTGACTAGACCTGCTGCTTCCAATTTCCTGATTTCCTTGGCAATGAACTCTTGCCGCTCCAAGGCTTGCTTCCTGACCTTCTGCTTGACGGGTCTCGCATGAGGGCAGACAGCAAGGTGATGCTCAATTACCTCCCTAGGAACACCAGGGATGTCAGATGCTTGCCAAGCAAACACATCGACATTCGCTCATAGGAAAGCAACGAGCTCGCTCTCCTATTTGTCATCGAGAGTGGCACTTACGGAAAAAGTGCCACTCGTCCCATCCTCTCTCGCAGAGACTTGCTTGGTCACCGGCGCAGAGGCCTTGGCTTTCTTGCTCTTGCCAGTAGAACTCTCTGGTATGTCCTCGACGGGCGTGCTGCACTCTGAAGTGCGCTTCCCGGAGTCCTTACGAGAGGTCTTTCCGGTCTTCTTCTTCTTTCCTCCCCCGGGACCTTTGACGGCAGGAGCAAGTGTGAAAGATCGTGGATGTCGCCTAGAGGGGGGGTGAATAGACGCTTTAAAATAATTACGGTTTAGGCTTGAACAAATGTGGAAAAAACCTAGCGGTTAATTTGTCAAGCACAAAACCTACAACTAGGCTCACCTATGTGCACCAACAACTTATGCTAAGCAAGATAAACAACTAAGTGATAGCAAGATATAACATGAAACACTATGGCTATCACAAAGTAAAGTGCATAAGTAAAGGGCTCGGGTAAGAGATAACCGAGGCACGCGGAGACGATGATGTATCCCGAAGTTCACACCCTTGCAGATGCTAATCTCCGTTTGGAGCGGTGTGGAGGCACAATGCTCCCCAAGAAGCCACTAGGGCCACCGTAATCTCCTCACGCCCTCGCACAATGCAAGATGTCGTGATTCCACTAAGGGACCCTTGAGGGCGGTCACCGAACCCGTACAAATGGCAACCCTTGGGGGCGGTCACCGAACCCGTACACTTTGGCAACCCTTGGGGGCGGTCACCGGTACCCGTCAAATTGCTTGGGGCAATCTCCATAACCTAATTGGAGACCCCGACGCTTGCCCAGAGCTTTACACCATAATGATTGAGCTCCGACAACACCAACCGTCTAGGGCACCAAGGCACCCAAGAGGAACAAGCTCTAGGGTGCCCAAACACCCAAGAGTAACAAGCTTCTCAACTTTCACTTCCACGTATCACCGTGGAGAACTCAAACCGATGCACCAAATGCAATGGCAAGGGCACACGGAGTGCCCAAGTCCTTCTCTCCCAAATCCCACCAAAGCAACTAATGCTAGGGAGGAAAATGAGAGGAAGAACGAAGAAGAGAACACGAAGAACTCCAAGATCTAGATCCAAGGGGTTCTCCTCACATAGAGGAGAAAGTGATTGGTGGAAACGTAGATCTAGATCTCCTCTCTCTTTTCCCCCAAGAACTAGCAAGAATCATTGGAGGGATTGAGAGATAGCAAGCTCGAAGAAGGTCAACAATGGGGGAAGAACACGAGCTCAATAGATTGGACAACCATTGGGGAAGAAGACCCCCTTTTATAGGAGGGGGGGAATCCAACCGTTATGCCTTCAGCCCGTGCATAAGCGGTAGTACCGCCCGGGCGAGCAGTACTTCCGCTGGCATAGTAGTTTCAGCCGTAATGTGCAACAGAGAAACTCAAGAAGGCGGTAGTGCCGCCGGAGCGGTACTACCGCTCCCACCAGCGGTACTACCGCTAGGTGTTGCGAGTACAGGTGAAACCGCGGTAGTAGAGTAGAGCAGCGCGGTACTACTGCACTGAGCGGTACTACCGTAGGGCAGGTGCGGTACTAACGTCCGGAACGGTACTACCGTGCCCAACTACCGCCCTACTGCCGCCGAAGCGAAAACGATCCCAGAAGCTGAAAACAAGCGGTAGTGCCCGCGGCACTGGAACCGCGGAAGTACCGCGGAAGCGGTACTACCGCTGCCCAGGGCGGTACTACTGCTAGAGAGCTTCAAAGAGGCCCAAGCAAACAAATGGAAGTAGGAAAACCAGAACTACCAAAACTTCTGCAAATGAGCTCCGAATTGAGCAAACTCAAGCTTGTTGGATAGAAGATGATGAGTACTATCCAAACAACGACTGGTTATAATAAGAAGTGGCATAAGAGATATGCCTAAGATATAGAGATGTGAAACCTCTATCAATGAAGATCCGGCAAAAACCCCAACATCGAGAACATACTAGGAGAAGCAAACGAAATCCGTTCTCGATGAACTTGAGCTTGTCATGAAGGTGACTAAAAGCTCAAAGAGTCCCAAAGAAAAAAGGCCAAACAAGAACCAAGAAAGATGATGCAAGAATGCAATGGTTTGAGCTCTCTACGAAAGATACGATCAAGCTACTCATCAGAGAGCCCCCCTTGATAGTACGGCTATCGATCCTATAACCCGGTCTCCCAACTACCACCATGAGATCGGTAAAATAGAAAACCTATCAAGGGCAAACCTTTGCCTTGCGCATAGTCCACTTGAGCTAGATGATGACGATCTTAACCTCCTCAAGTTGGACCACCTTTCTTGATTGCGCCGGCTAGATGAAGACTAGTAGATTGCTCCCCCATACTCCACTTTGGGTGAGCCACTCTTCGGCACATCTTCACAAGTCCATTGTCACCACAATGGACGGCAAGCTTCAAGCATGATCTCTTCGTGATGCTCCACTTGAACTTGCACACAGAAACTTGATGACGATCACCACTTGATGTCATCCTCCATGGGTTGAATGAGATCTTCCTCTTGACGCAAGCCCATGGAAACATACCTAACCCCACATAGAACTCTCATGTAGACGTGGGTTAGTACACAAAGCATAATGGACAATGCTTACCATACCATGGGATCACTTGATCCCTCTCGGTACATCTTCTACGCTTTGTGTGTTGATCAACTTGAATCACTCTTTGACTTAGTCTTGATCAACCTTGAATCAAATCTTCTCAGCATAAAGATGATGTCTTGAAGGTAAACATGAATGTTCACACAATCTTCTTCTTCAAGACATGCTTGCAATAAGCTCAACTCTCACATGACCAATCTTTGGATAAATCCTTGAATATCACCTTGGTCATCACATAATCTCCTTGAAACCAACAAATGGACTTCAAGAAATGCCTATGAACAAACCCTTCAATATAACTCAAGGCAACCATTAGTCCATAGAGATTGTCATCAATTACCAAAACCAAACATGGGGGCATCACATGTACTTTCAAAGTGCCTCGATGGCAGATCCTGCCATTGCCTCCCGATAGAGCTTGTCGGCGCAAATGATTGCGTCCTTGTGGTTTGACTTGATGGTGAGGACCCCCATCGGCCCTGGCATCTTTATGACATTGTACGCATAGTGTGACGCAGCCATAAATTTGGCCAGTGCCGGGCGGCCCAGAATTCCATTGTACGGCAGCGGCATCTTGACGACGTCGAAGACAATCTTCTTCGTCCGGTAGTTAAGCTCGCTGCCGAACGTGACCGGCAATGTGACCTGGCCCTTTGGCTTGTTCCTTCCCGGACTGATCCCTTGGAAACTGCTTGTTTCCTCGAGATCCTTGTCGGGGATTTGCAGCCTCTTAATCACATCTGGAGAGATCAAGTTCAAGCCAGCCCCATCGTCAACTAGCATATTTGTCACCTTGAGGTTGCGAATTGTTGGTGAAACCAACAGAGGCAAACACGCGACCGCAGTAGTGCGATCAGGGTGATCCTCGGCGTCAAAGACGATGGGCGCGTGCAACCACTTGAGTGGCCTCTGTGCCTCCATTACCGGCTCCACTGCATTGACTTTGCGGATCCACTACTTTAGTTGCTGGCGCGAGGAGTGCAAAGATGCGCCTCCGTCAACACACGTGGCATCTACTGCATTCTGGAACTCCTTGTCGGACCCATCTTCGTCCTCATCACCATCATCCTTTCCTTGCTGGCCCTGAGCAGCCTTCTCTTTTGGCTGCTTGGCCTTGCCGCGATGGCCTTCGTGGCCACCACGGTTCTGCTTGCCGGACCCACCAGCACCATCCTGGCCCTTCTCCTTGTCACGCTTCTCGTATTCTTGCTTCTGCTTCTCCGCAAGTTGCTCTACTTGTCGGCACTACTGGAGGTCATGGCCCTGGGTGCGGTGGATCTTGCAGTATGGCCCGTCGGTCTTGCCGGCCTTGTCGCCTGCCGCAGCCTCTCGGCAGTCAGCACATCCGGCAACCTCCTTGCCGGGGCTTTCTTCCTTGGACTTCTTGGTGGCGTTGGTGTCACCGGATCTCTCGATGGCCATCATAGTCTTTCCCTTGCGCTTTCTGTTGCGCTTCATATTCTTTTTTCTGTGGGGTTGATGCGTCGTCGTCCTCAGAATCAACGTCTGCACCAGCATCTTCCCCGAGCAATCTCCTTCCCTCTTCAGCACGTGCACATCTATCCGCCAAGGCATACAGATCGTTGATGGTCTTGACCTGCTCAACATTCATCTCAGACCACATTCTGCGGTTGCGCACATTCGTGTGGAACGCGGCAACAACAGCTGCGGGGTGAATATTGGGGATGTTGTGGTGCACACGGCTGAATCGTTGTATGTACTTGCGGAGGTTCTCTCCATCCCTTTGGGGGATCACCTGCAAATCGCTGGGCTGGCCAGGGAGCTTGTGGCCACCCTGGTAAGCACCAACGAAATGATGGCATAGATCCGCCCAAGAAGAAATGGAGCCCTCAGGCAAGTTCATCAACCACGACCCGACGTTGGGCCTAAGCACCAATGGGAAGTAGTTGGTGAGTATTTTCTCGTCTCGTCCCCTGGCAGCCTGCACCGCAATGGTGTAGATGCCAAGGAACTCTGCCGGACTGAGCGTGCCATCGTACTTGTCTGGCAGCTCCGGCTTGAAGGCACGAGTGGACAGCCAGACAACCTGCCACAGCTCACGAGTAAACGCTGGGCACCCTGATGTCTACTATGCAACTTTATTCTTGTAGACGTTGTTGGGCCTCCAAGTGCAGAGTTTTGTAGGACAGTAGCAAATTTCCCTCAAGTGATGACCTAAGGTTCATCAATCCGTGGGAGGTGTAGGATGAAGATGGTCTCTCACAAACAACCCTGCAATCAAATACAAGAAATCTCTTGTGTCCCCAACACACCCAATACAATGGTAAATTGTATAGGTGCACTAGTTCGGCGAAGGGATGGTGATACAAGTGTAGTATGGATAGTAGATATAGGTTTTTATAATCTGAATAAATAAAAACAGCAAGGTAGCAAGTGATAAAATGAAGCACAAACAATATTGCAATTCTTGAAAACAAGGCCTAGGGTTCATACTTTCACTAGTGCAATCTCTCGACAGTGCTAACATAATTGAATCATATAACAATCCCTCAACGTGTGACAAAGAATCACTCCAAAGTTCCTATTAGCGGAGAACATAAGATGAAATTGTTGTAGGGTATGAAACCACCTCAAAGTTATCATTTCCGATCAATCTATTGAGCCATCCCTATAAGTGTCACAAACAACCCTAGAGTTCGTACTAAAATAACACCATATGATACGCATCAACCAACTCTAATGTCACCTAGATACTCCAATGTCACCACAAGTATCCGTGAGTTGATTATTCGATATGCATCAAGACAACTTCAGATTCATAATATTCAATCCACACAAAGAACCTCAAAGAGTACCCCAAAGTTTCTATCGGAGAAAAGAAGATGAAAACGTGCAACCAACCCCTATGCCTAGATTACCGCAAGGTCACGGGAATCCGCAAGCTGATTACCAAAACATACATCAAGTGAATCAATAGAATACCCCATTGTCACCACGGGTATCCACATGCAAGACATACATCAAGTGTTCTCAAATCTGAAATATTCAATCCGATAATAACGAAACCTCAAAGGGAAATACTCAATTCATCACAAGAAGATAGAGAGGGAAGAAACACCATATGATCCAACTATATTAACAAAGCTCGCGGTACATCAAGATCGTGCCAAATCAAGAACACGAGAGAGAGAGAGAGATCAAACACATAGCTACATACCCTCAGCCTCGACGATGAACTACTCCCTCCTCGTCATGGTGACCGCCGGGATGATGAAGATGGCCTCCGGCGATGATTCCCCCCTCCGACAGAGTGCCGGAACAGGGCTTCGGATGAGATCGCTTTGGTACAGAGGCTTGCGGCGGCAGCGTGGAAGTTCTAGGTTTCTTTCTAGGGTTTTTGGTATTTATAGGAATTTTTGGCGTTGGTCTCACGTCAAGGGGGCCCACAAGGGAGCGACAAGCTCGCTAGGCCCTCCCTACCCCCAGGGCGCGCCTAGCAGGCTTGTCGCTTCCTCGTGGCTCTTCTGGTCCTTCCACGAAGCTTTGGGGGTCTCTTATGTTCCAAAAAAAAATCACCAAAAATTTTCAGCCAATTCCGAGAACTTTTATTTCTGCACAAAAAACAACACCACGGTAGTTCTGCTGAAAACAGCATCAGTCTGGGTTAGTTCCATTTAAATCATACCAAAACCATATAAAATTGTTGTAAACATGGCATGAATACTTCATAAATTATAGATACGTTGGATACGTATCACACCCCACATCGTAAGGCAGGTACCCAAGGGTTACTGGCGCAGGCAGGTTTGCCGCTGGCCCGGCAAGGTCGTCTGATTAACGGCGTGCTTCCCGGCGCCGCTCGATCTTCGTATGGGCGTCCTCATCACGCTGCTCAGGGGGCACTTGGCGCTGATCTTGGCGGCACCATGGATCCGACGAGGCCATAGATAGCACGTCGTGGTCGTCCGATCGGTGAGCTTGCTGCTGCGATGGTGGTGGGCGCCGGGGCGACTGCACCGTTGGCGCAGCGTCTCTGGCAAGGCAGCCAGTTGGCCCTGCCAGCACCGTGGGTGGTCGCCACGAGGGCCCCACGTCCTGTTTTCTACCGGGATCAGCAAAACAGATGAGACTCTGAATGGTGGCTCTCCATTCGTCCATCTTGTCGGGGCTTGGCAGGAGGTTCAAAAGTATTTGAACCCGCGCCATGGCTTCTGCCGCCGTGGTTGGCATGGCTGGGAGCATAGAACGAGGTGTCGCTCGACTCCTGGTAGAACCAGAAGGAGCTTCACCGCGTTCATACTACCGCGGCTCATGTTCACTAATGGGCCGCCGTGGTGGTGGTGGTGGTGGCACCCCGTGAGCAATCGGAAGTTGCTGCACAGGGGTCTTGCCATGCGGTCGTCTGGAGCCGCCAGCAACGTGGGGGGAGCGTGTCGTGCCCATCTTGCGATGGTCACGGTGTACGCCTCCCCGCAGTGTTGTTGGACATCGCCGCTCCATCCTTGGATGTCGCGGCGGCTGGGTCCTGGGTCGCAGCAGTATGAACTATATTACTATGATAACTGTGCTCACCAGAACGTCTTGGGAGTTGATTGGCAGCGACCTCGCCGGTGTGGTGGCTAAGCTCACCAACGCGGTGGGGATGCTGGACACCCGCACCGCCCGCGCCGCCTGCGGTCGCCTGGGAAGGTGGCTTGGACGCGGTGGGAGCCGTCGCGGCTCCACTCTTCCTCTTCGACACCATCGACGAAGGTGATGAAGTTGGTACTCACATGTTGTAGGGCAAAACCCTAGGTGGCCCGATGTTCATGAATTGGAGGTGGATTTGAGGAAGAACACAAGGGGAAAACACAAGAACAACACTCTAATGGACAAGATTCACACCAAGTACTCCTCAAATCACAAGCAATACAAGAGGTGCATCAAGATCCAAGAACAACAAGGGAAATAAAGATACAAGGATAGTTCATCAAAATCTCTAGGAGAGATGGGTCTTGAATTCCATGGAGGAATCTTCCCTAAAATGGGTCTTGAATCACTAAGGATCTTCTCTAATGGAGGTCTTGAACTCCAATGGAATGTGTCTCTCTCAAGAGGAATCCCACAAGGGGAGATACATGAGCTAAGCTCTAATGTCTAGATCTATTCTTAGCTTTTCTCTACAAATGAGGTGGAGGAGGAGTATATATAGGTCCAAGACATGAAGGGGTAAGAAGGGGCATAATAGGAATTACATGGGCAAAGCCCAACAGCTGCACACAGGTAGCCCCGTGTGCACGGGGTAAGTGGAGCCCGTGCGCACGGGGTATCCGGTGACCTAGCAACTTAGCCCGTGCGCACGGGCTTGTACCGTGGGCACGGGGTCTTGGGCCCGTGCACACGGGGTACGTCCAGCCGAGTCCAGAAGCTCTCTGGAGGGGTCGTGCGCACAGGGTCAGGAGGGGCCGTGCGCATGGGGTCGTCTGGGCACGTCTTCTTCCTTCGTGCTGTTGGCTCCCGGCTTCCTCGAGACCTTCCCGTCGGTGTTGGTGGAACTCGGCCTTCTTCTTGGCGGTTCCTTCTCCGCTTCCAAGCTTCCCTCTTGGATGGTGTAGTTGTTCCCTTGCGCTTGGACTCCTCCTCGATGAATGTGTAGCTCCGCTCACACCTATGTATGCACACGAGAGAGGGGTCAAGTAGTATACCATCCTCGAAGGGCACAAGTGGACATGTGTAAAGGAGATGATTCACCTTTATGTATGTGAAGTAGATGTGACACGTGTCACTTGCCATGGTGATGTCCGTAGGATGCTCCGCATCATCCCCTTCCCCTTGGGAAAGATAAGTCCTCGGATCGAAAACCAAATCACCATGGGAAAGAGATGGCATTGCCGTGTAGAAGTGGACGATAACCAAGCATTCACCATCTTGAAGCTCGTAATGGGCACACTCCAATGTCGCACCGTCTTGTGATTCCTTCAAAAGGAGCAATGACAACAAACAATTGGAAAAAAATGTGGTTAGCGTTAGTGCAAAACCAAACATTCAAGTGGTGATTCACCGAACAAGTGTCGTCATCATGCATAGCATATTGTGTGACAAAGGATAGTGGCATGTCATGTAAGCATATCAATTGAGCACAATCAAAGGCATCGTAGAAATAAGCATGCAAATGGGAGGTAGAGATGCTAATATGTGTGACAAGATAATGATATGTCTCTGTCGTATCTACTTTTCCAAACACTTTTGCTCTTGTTTTGGACTCTAATTTGCATGATTTGAATGAAACTAACCCGGACTGACGTTGTTTTCAGCAGAATTGCTATGGTGTTGTTTTTGTGCAGAAATCAAAGTTCTCTAATTTGGACGAAACTTTTTGGAGAATTTTGATGGAATATATAAAAATTATTGGTGCAAGAATCAACAGAAGGGGGGCCACCTGCGGCCCACAAGGCAGTAGGGCGCGGCCACCCCCCTAGGGCGCGCCCAAGTGCCTTGTGGGGCCCACAGGCGGCCGTCTGACCTAATTCCAACGCTATAAATTCTCTTTCCCTGAGAAAAAAATAAGAGAAGAAGTTTCATCACGTTTTACGATAGGGAGCCACCGCCACCTCTTGTTCTTCATCGGGAGGGCTGATCTGGAGTCCGTTCGGGGCTCCGGAGAGTGGGATTCGACGCCGTCGTCATCATCAACCATCCTCCATCACCAATTTCACGATGCTCACCACCGGGCGTGAGTAATTCCTTCGTAGGCTTGCTGGACGGTGATCTGTTGGATGAGATTTATCATGTAATCGAGTCAATTTGTTAGGGCTCTGATCCCTAGTATCCACTATGTTCTGAGATTGATGTTGCTATGACTTTGCTATGCTTAATGCTTGTCACTAGGGCCCGAGTGCCATAATTTCAGATCTGAACCCTTTCTGTTTTCATGAATATATTTGTGTTCTTGATCCGATCTTGCAAGTTATACGCACCTGCTATGTGTTATGATCCGCATACCCCAAGGTGACAATAATTGGGATTCTTTTCGGTGATTGCCGTAGTTTGAGGAGTTCATGTATTCACTAAGTGCTAATGCTTTGTTACGGTTCTCTATTAAAAGGAGGCCTTAATATCCCTTAGTTTCCTTATGGACCCCATTACCACGTGAGGGTAGGACAAAAGATGTCATGCAAGTTCTTATCGCAAGCACGTATGACTATATACGGAATACATGCCTACATTACATTGATGAATTGGAGCTAGTTCTATGTCGCCCTAGGTTGTGACTGTTATATGATGAATATCATCCAACATAATTATCATCACCAATCCCATGCCTATGACTTTCTCATATTGGTTTCTGCTAAGCTACTTTGTTGCTACTGCTTTACACTTGTTACAAAACTGTTACTGTTACTGTTGCTGTTACTATTGTTACTATTGCTACTGCTACCGAAACCATCATATTACTGTGCTACTAAATACTTTGCTGCAGATATTTTATCTCCAGGTGGGGTTGAATTGACAACTCAACTGCTAATACTTGCAAATATTTTTTGGCTCCCCTTGTGTCGAATCAATAAATTTGGGTTGAATACTCTACCCTCGAAAACTGTTGCGATCCCCTATACTTGTGGGTTATCAAGACCTTTTTCTGGTGCCGTTGCCGGGAAGCATAGCTCTATTTGTTGAGTCACTTGGGATTTATATCTGTTGATCACTATGAAGAATCTAAAAGACGATAAGACCAAGATCGTTCCCTCTAAGACGAGGGGAGGTAAGGAACTGCCATCTAGCTCTGCACTTGATTCACCTTCTGTTTTGAGTAGACTTGTGACACCACCACCTGTTATGCATTCTGATATGTCACAAGTTATTGACGATACTACTTCTTCTATGAATGATACTTATGATGATGCTAGTACTATGCTTGATAACACTTTGCCACTTGGTGATTTTCTTGATGAACAACTTGCTAAAGCTAAAGAAATTGAGAATGCTAAAAATGTTGAAACCCTTGAAAATTATGATTCACCTATTATGCCTAGCTCTCCTACTAGAGTTGAATCACCTGATGAACATGTCTTTGATAGGGAGACGGCTAGAGCCATTCTTGCTTGTAATGATAGAGATGAGGTTATAAAATTGCTTGCTGAAATGAAAGAAAAATCTATGAGGGAGAGAATGAAATATGATCCTAAGTTTGCCACCTCTCCCATATTCATTACTGATAAGGATTATGAATTCTCTGTCGATCCTTAGTTAATTACTTTGGTTGAATCTGTTCCTTTTCATGGTTATGAAACTGAAACTGTTGTGGCACACCTTACTAAGTTGAATGATATTGCCACCATATTTGCTCATGAGGAAAAAATTCACTATTAGTATATTCTTAAGTTGTTTCCTTTCTCATTAAAGGGTGATGCAAAGAAATAGTTTAATACTCTTGCTCCTGGTTGTGTGCGTAGTCCCCAGGATATGATATATTACTTCTCTGAAAAATATTTTCCAGATCATAAGAAACAAGCGGCTTTATAGGAAATATTTAACTTTGTGCAAAATGAAGAAGAGAGTCTCCCTCAAGCTTGGGGAAGGCTTCTCCAATTACTTAATGCTTTGCCTGATCATCCTCTTAAGAAGAATGAAATACTTGATATCTTTTATAATGGACTAACCGATGCTTCTAGGGATTACCTAGATAGTTGTGCTGGTTGTGTTTTTAGGGAACGAACTGTTGGGCAGGCTGAAGAACTATTGAATAATATATTGAAGAATGATAATGAGTGGACACTTCCTGAACCACCACCTAAGCCAATTCCGAAGAAGAGAGGTATTCTATTCCTCAGTCCAGAAGATATGCAAGAAGCTAAGAAATCTATGAAGGAAAAAGGTATAAAGGCTGAAGATGTTAAGAATTTACCACCTATTGAAGAAATACATGGGATCAACATCCCGACACAGGTAGTGGAGGTAAATTCTCTCACTAGATTTGATGAAGGTGATATTCCATATAATAAATCTACTAGTCAATGCCTATATGAATTTGATAATTACATCATTAAACAGGAACACTTTAATATGTATGTTAGCAATCAACTAAAATGGAATTCCATCATGATTGAACGCTTGAGTGATTTGATGTTTAGAACTGCTAATGATGTTAAATGCTTGAGTAAACATGCTTCTATGGTTCAGACTCAGCTAGAACAAATTGCTAAGTCACAGAATGATTTGCTTAATGAGATGAATAATAAAAAGAATGATCATACTGTTAGAGTTGTTACTAGAGGAGGTAGAATGACGCAGGAACCCTTGTATCCTGAAGGTCATCCTAAAAGAATTGAACAAGATTCTCAAAGAAATAATATTGATGTACCTAGTCCATCTAAGAAGAAAAACAAAAAGAAAAATGATAGGACTTTGCATGCTTCTAGTGAACCTGAGGTAGAAAAGCCCCCGGAGAATCCTAATGATGTTTCTATTTCTGATGCTGAGACACAATCTGGTAATGAACATGCACCTAGTGATAATGATAATGAAAATGATGATGTTCATGTTGATGTTTAGCCAGATAATGATGTAGAAATAGAACCTGCTGTTGATCTTGATAACCCACCTCCTAAGAATAAAAGATATGATAAAAGAGACTTTGTTGCTAGAAAACATGGAAAGGAAAGAGAACCATGGGTTCAAAAACCTATGCCTTTTCCTACTAAACCATCTAAAAATAAGGATGATGAAGACTTTGAGCGCTTTGTTGAAATGCTTAGACCTGTCTTTTTGCGCACTCGCTTGATTCATATGTTGAAAATGTCTCCTTATGCTAAATACATGAAGGATATTGTCACTAATAAAAGAAAGATACCTGAAGCTGAAATTTCCACCATGCTTGCAAATTATTCTTTTAAGGGTGGAGTACCTAAAAAGTTAGGAGATCTGGGAATACCCACTATACCATGCTCTATTAAAAGAAGTTATGTTAAAACTGCCTTATGTGATTTGGGAGCCGATGTTAGTGTCATGCCTTTCTCTTTATATAGAAGACTTGATTTGAATAAACTCACATCTACTGAAATATCTTTGCAAATGGCTGATAAATCTACTGCTATACCTATTGGAATTTGCGAGGATGTGCCTGTTGTTGTTGCAAATGTGACTATTTTAACGGACTTTGTTATACTTGATATGCCCGAGGATGACAATACGTCAATTATCCTTGGAAGAACCTTTTTGAATACTGTAGGGGCTGTTATTGACTGCAACAAAAGCAATGTCACTTTTCATGTCAATGGTAATGAGCATACAGTTTATTTCCCGAAGAAACAAACTTCAGTGAATGGTATCAACTGTATTGAAAAGGTTTCGACAATCACTATTGGGGATTTCAAATTTCGTCTTCCTACTGTAAAAAATAAATATGAATTTCTTATTGTTGGGGAGATGCAATCCCCGTTGAGGTAACTTAGTGTTATACGAAAATTCTTCAGTTTCATGTCACTCGGAAATAGTTTGTTAATAAGACTTGATCAACCTTATTAATGGATTCTTTCTGGAGGGCATGTGGTTCATGAATTTAGTAAGCACAACTTTGTGTACCTACCTTTTGCTCTCTGTTATTTCTAGTTTAATTAAATAAAATGCCATGATTATCCTGTTTTCTGAATTATCCGTGCAATAAAAATGGCAAAAAAATAAAAGTGCTCAGAATGCAATAAAATTTTGACATGATTTTTTCTGGAATATATAAGAATTTTTGGTACTGAGAACAACCCAGGGGGATGCACCTGCTGCCCACAAGGCAGTAGGGCACGGCCACACCCCCAGGGCGCGCCAAAGTACCTTGTGGGTCCCACAGGGACCCACTCACTTATCCATTCAGCCCACTTCATCTGCTACCTCCAGAAAAAAAATCTTTGTAGCTCTCTCTCTCTCTCGTGTTCTTGCTCCCAAACCTGAGATTTTCGATCTCTTTGCTCGGAGCTCCGTTTCCGAAACTGTTTTGAGGGATTGCTCCTTGGTATGTGACTCTCCCATTGCTCCAATTAGTTTTTGCTTTAGTGGATTATATTTTGCATAAATTGCTGCTATTGGTGCTACTGAAAATGAGCTTGCATGTTGAATTCCTTGAGTTCTAAGTAGTTTGAATGCTTGATATAGCCTCTAGGCATTTGTATGAGTAGTTGCTATCAATCTTGTGAAGTTTTGTTGACATATTTTTGTGGTCCAAAAATTTTCAGAAATTTGTTCGTAGGAACATGAACATTTTCAGAAGGAGTTCCTCAAGGAGGAGGTCCTCCGAGGCATCATCGAGTGAAAGCCCCGCACGTCAATCATATGTTGAACCGAGGGCAAGTTCGGTGTGAGGTGCCGAAGCAAAATCTTGTCGGTGGCCATGCAACGAGTTCATGCTAGGTGCAGGCATCAAGGAAGAGTTTGACCAATATATTCACAACACTGAGCTCTCCGGCTTCATCGCAGATAAGCCACCACAGCACTACAACCTCACTCATTCATTCACCCAAAACTTTGAATATCATCCGCGCACTTCTAGAGTTTTATTTCATCTCTATGACAGATCTTATGCTATGCCTCTAGAAGAGTTTTGTGATGCATGCAAAATTCCATTTTGGGGTTCACTTAGTGAACCGTGACAATGTGATTATGAATTGTTTCTCAATAGTCTTTGCAATGGTGAGAATAGGGGAGTTACACAAGCTAGGATAAAGAGCATTCATTTTCCCGCTATTTGCTACTTCGCACTTTTTAATGGCAAATGCATTGTTGGTAAACAAGACTGTAGTGCACTTTGTGCCCCTGACCTAAGCCTTATGTACACTGCTTTAATGGGTGACATACATTATAATCTTGGGGCTATTGTTGGACGTAGGTTGCACCGCAACTCGGGCAATGGTGATTTATATGGAGGAATTTATGCCTCCCGAGTAGCTGCAAGGCTAGGGGTCTCGCCCAGGCCTAATGATCCTCTTTTACCTGATAAATATTTGAATTTTGAGGCAATGCAGAAACATGAGTTCATTAAGCGCAATACTCGCAGTTATGATTATAACTTGATATTCGATAAATATCGTTCTGTCTTTGTTATTTTGCCTGCTCCTGCCCTCTTTGATTTTCAGAACAAACAAAGATACTTTCTTCATGAGAGCGAGGTGCGCGAGTACAATGTAGCAGTTGAGGCTGCCCGTCTGGCTAAGGGTGCGGCTCAGAACGCCTCCACGAGCTACCACTTCGATTATTATCCAGGACAGCCATGCCAGTAGACCAAGCTAGGCCAAAAGCCTAAGCTTGGGGGAGTACGTATCTCTCACCGACATTACATTCATGTTCACACATTCATTTCAGTCGTCGGTGTTCATACGTTTTCATTGTATATCCATGTTAATTTTATTCTCGCTTTCTTCTTGTGTGTTTGAAAAACTTCAAAAACCCAAAAATATTTTTCGCTTCTTTTCGGTTTTTATTTCTTGTTTATTAGTTCGTAGTATTAAAAGAAAACCCAAAAAGATTTCCCGTTTCTTCTTTTGCTTGTTGGGAGTTCTCCCGTGTAAATAGTTTTTCTCGTTTTTGTTTTGTCTTCTTTAATTTGTTTCCTTCAAGAAAAAACTAAAAACTCCAAAAATATTTCAGTGTGTTTCTCTGAAATTCTTTTCTTTTGTTGAGTCATTGTAAGGAGAAGACCACGATGAAAATGTTGAGTGGCTCTTATATGCTTTATTGTTGATCTAACAAAGAGCCCATATTACCTTGTCTTCTCCCTTGAATAAAATGTTTGCAGATCCCAGCTTAGTCCACAGCACTCTTGCACTATTATTATTTTCACATCATTCGGTCATGCAAGTGAAAGGCAATAATGACGATAATTTGATGAAGTGACTGTGGCAAGGAAAAGCTGGTATGAACTCTTCTTGTTTTTGTTTTTGTAAATATGTTTAACTCAGTATCCATGATTTAGCATATTATGAGTAAACATGTTTGTGATGAAAATTAGAGATTATAGTTGCTCATGCCATGCTTAAGTAGCTAGAAGTGGATAATGATTTATTTTGGATGTCAACATGCATTAAAATGGTTATGATGTAGTATGTTAATATGGTATCCTCCTTTGAATGTTTCAAGTGGCTTGACTTGGTACATGTTCATGCATGTAGTTGATTCAAAACCTCCACGATATTTATGTTCAGGGTGTCTATATCCCACTCATGCTAGTATTCAATGTCAATTATTCTCAATGCATGATCATGACCGTTTTCGCTCTCTAGTTGGTCGCTTCTCAACCTATTTGCTAGCCTTCACTTTGTACTAAGCAGGAATTCTGCTTGTGCATCCACAATCCTTAAACCAAAGTTGTTTCAGATGAGTCCACTATATCTACCTATATGCGGTATTACTCTGCTGCTCCAAGTAAATTTGTACGTGCCACCTCTAAATTATTCAAATAAACATCTGTTTTGTGTGCCCGTACCGCTCATGGAGCGACAGGGGGCGGTCAGTATCTTCCATGCTAAGTGGGTTACTCTCAAGATGAGTGTTTATTCACTTGTCATTGCACGAGAGAGGCTGGTATTTGGGATGCCCAGTCCTATGCTCAAAAACGAAAATACATAATGCAAACAAACTCCCCCGAAAAGTTGTTGGTATGGAGGGCACCCGAGGATTCGGCTAGCCATGGCTTGTGTTGGTATGGTAGAGGGGGAGTAAACTTTACCTTTCCGCTTGGGAACCGCCTATAATGTGTTTAGCATGGAAGATATTGAAAACTCTCGGTCGTGACATTGACAGGAAAAGTACACCTCCCAAAATTATTTTGCATCTCTGATTTAAGCTTCGAGCTCTAGCACCGCTGCAAATCCCTGCTTCCCTCGGCGAAGGGCCTATCTATTTACTTTTACGTTATTTACTTTATGTTATTTTACTTTTATTGTTGAGTCTCACCTTCTTGCACCAAGCGCCAATCCTGAAAGCACTATTGTCATCCTTACGCGTTGAGTATAGTTAATGTTGTGTGCATCATGACTGGATCTCTTCTACCCTGAATTACAATGTTTAGTCACTGCTTGAACTTTGGAGGTGCTCTGCATTTATGTTTTGCGGTCTCAGAAAGGGCTAGCGAGATACCATGTTATCATATTATATCATGATTATTTTGACAAATTGTTGGCATTTGAGATATGTTATTATTGCTCTCTAGTTGATTATGCCATTGATATGAGTAAATATAGTTTTTAAGTGTTATTATGAGCATGGTTAATTCATGATCTTTGCTGAAAACCGGGGTACTATTTAAGCTTATATACGGATACAAGAACAAAAGAGTTTGTAAAAAATTTCATTATCACTTTCAGTTTGTCAACTGAATTGCTTGAGGACAAGCAATGAGTTAAGCTTGGGGGAGTTGATACGTCTCCATCGTATCTACTTTTCCAAACACTTTTGCTCTTGTTTTGGACTCTAATTTACATGATTTGAATGAAACTATCCTGGACTGACGCTGTTTTCAGCAGAATTGCTATGGTGTTGTTTTTGTGCAGAAATCAAAGTTCTCTGATTTGGACAAAACTTTTTGGAGAATTTTTATGGAATATATAAAAATTATTGGCGCAAGAATCAACAGAAGGGGGGCCACCTGCTGCCCACAAGGCAGTAGGGCGCGACCACCCCCCTAGGGCGCGCCCAAGTGCCTTGTGGGGCCCACAGGCGGCCGTCTGACCTAATTCCAACGCTATAAATTCTCTTTCCCTGAGAAAAAAATAAGAGAAGAAGTTTCATCGCGTTTTACGATACGGAGCCACCGCCACCTCCTGTTCTTCATCGGGAGGGCTGATCTGGAGTCCGTTCGGGGCTCCGGAGAGTGGGATTCGACGCCGTCGTCATCATCAACCATCCTCCATCACCAATTTCACGATGCTCACCACCGGGCGTGAGTAATTCCTTCGTAGGCTTGCTGGGCGGTGATGTGTTGGATGAGATTTATCATGTAATCGAGTCAATTTGTTAGGGTTTTGATCCCTAGTATCCACTATGTTCTGAGATTGATGTTGCTATGACTTTGCTATGCTTAATGCTTGTCACTAGGGCCCGAGTGCCATGATTTCAGATCTGAACCCTTTATGTTTTCATGAATATATTTGTGTTCTTGATCCGATCTTGCAAGTTATACGCACCAGCTATGTGTTATGATCCGCATACCCCAAGGTGACAATAATTGGGATTCTTTTCGGTGATTGCCGTAGTTTGAGGAGTTCATGTATTCACTAAGTGCTAATGCTTTGTTCCAGTTCTCTATTAAAAGGAGGCCTTAATATCCCTTAGTTTTCTTATGGATCCCGCTGCCGCGGGAGGGTAGGACAAAAGATGTCATGCAAGTTCTTATCGCAAGCACGTATGACTATATACGGAATACATGCCTACATTACATTGATGAATTGGAGCTAGTTCTGTGTCGCCCTAGGTTGTGACTGTTATATGATGAATATCATCCAACATAATTATCATCACCGATCCAATGCCTATGACTTTCTCATATTGGTTTCTGCTAAGCTACTTTGTTGCTACTGCTTTACACTTGTTACAAAATTGTTACTGTTACTGTTGCTGTTACTATTGTTACTATTGCTACTGCTACCAAAACCATCATATTACTGTGCTACTAAATACTTTGTTGCAGATATTTTATCTCCAGGTGTGGTTGAATTGACAACTCAACTGCTAATACTTGCAAATATTCTTTGGCTCCCCTTGTGTCGAATCAATAAATTTGGGTTGAATACTCTACCCTCGAAAACTGTTGCGATCCCCTATACTTGTGGGTTATCAGAGAACAAGCATCTACCTTAAGGTCATAGCAAGTATGCACAAAGCGCTCAACAAATGGTCTATGGTATGCATATGATTCATTCACAACACCAAAGAAAATGATATGTCCAAACACATGGGGCATCAAGTGCATGAAATGTGCAAAAGGCAAGCCCAACTGTAAGACAAGCCAAGCATAATGTGCACATGGTGTAGTGAAGATATTGTGGCACTCAACACAATGGAAAGAGCAATTGTTCAACATGTGTGTGGCAATCAAGTCACGCATGTAGCAATCAATGGGACATGGCATATGTGAAGAAATGACATTGTTGCAATCAAACACATGGGAATAGCATGGGATAATCATTTTTTATGCAACACACAAGGCATATATATCTTGAGGCATGGCAATGTGGCAATGGCAAGACAAAGCAAGATCTCTAGAATGTGTGCAATGTGTCATGGTGCAAGCAACACATGAAGTATGATCCACAATATTCATGCTCAAGAAGGATGTCACCTCAAAAGCGTGTCCTTGTGCATCCTTCACAATGCCGAAGTGGTAGCAAATGCGTTGTAGAAGCTCGTCGGTCGAAAGTGGCTCGCTCTCAAGAGCTCGAATGGTCAACTCACGGGAAGTGAATGTTGACACGATGTCGAAGGATCCTACACATGCACACAACAAAGCAAAGAACGTATGTGCATGGTAGATAAACACATCATCCATCATGATGGTTCTCTTCTCTTGCACATAACCATTAGAAGCAAAAGTGCATGAATGATATGATGCAACAATGGCTATATTCATGGCACTAGGCATATGGTGCAAAGAAGGAAGACAAGCATGCTTCACATGAAATATGTCAAAAACTCCAATAATATGGGAGAAAGCTATGGGGGCAATCTCATTAGCAAGACTAAAAGCATGGTTACACTCAATACATGGCAAATCAACTAACATGAGAGAGGCAACATATGGAGCAATATGACAACATTCAATATCAATCATGTGTAAAGCATGGAAATGGATGCCATCAACCGCATGAAACGAGCAAGTATGAATCATCGGTGATGCAACATAGGCAAGCATATCTATCATGGCATGTAAACTAGTAGCGCGAAGATGCAACATACTAGAGGAATCCACTAAAGGAACATGGCAATAAAAAGCAATATCTCCACCAAGCATGCAAACACACATACGAGTAGTAGAATCATGGATCATGTGTAATGCAATGCATGGGTCATAAATGCATGTCATCCAAATGTAAATGAGCATATGATGCAAAGTGAACATGGCAAGATGGGCATAGAATATGTAATGGACAATAACCCATAACCATGTGAGGGCCATGTAGAAGAGATGCGCGAAGTCATTGCGCGATGAGGGTGGGTGGAGGGTAAGCACTCCATGGTGGCGCATGTCTTCATTGCTCTCTAGAGCTCGTTTCGTCAACTCATGCGCCTGCAAGGTTGACGAGGAAGCATTGGTACCTACACAACAAATAGGCAAATGAAACAAAGTGTGTGCGTGGTAAATGTACACATCATCCATCATGATGTGTATGTGCACGTGAGAGTTAGCACAAGATAAGCAATGCTCAAAGAAATTTGAGGCACGGTAGAGAAACATGTCATCCATCATGAAAGAATAGTTGTTATGTATAACATGATTAGGATGCAAATTATAGCAAGTGTGTGGCACATCAAAAGCATTTTCATTCATGGGGAGCATATTGTGCACACAATTATGGGGATCATGCAATGTATAGGATGGGTCAAAATCTCCTAACATGTATGAGGAAACTATGGGGGTCTCCTCATGAGCAATAGCGGAAGCATAATATGGAGAAGTGGAACAACATGGCAAACAATGCATGTCCGAAGCTAGGTGGTCATGGCATGGCATATGATGGAAATGATGCAAAGGGAGCATATCAATATCATCACAAGAAACTCAAATGCCAATAACCATGGGCTTGTCATCTATGCTATATGTGCAAATTGGGTTTATGTGAATGGCATATGCATAGTTACTACGATGAGATTGCAAATGTGACATACGGGTGATCTCATGCATAGCATACGACAAGTCAAGAGGGGTTGCAAACATGATGTGACCGAGAGAATTATTACAAGATATCCTATGTAACATGGCATCACAACTAATAGACTCCACATGGCAATCATCAAACTCATCATAAATGGGTAAATCATCGCATGAGGAAGTCGCACTAGCATCAAACATGTTAATAGGAGGATCGACATCATGCAAGCAATCAATGTCCACTAGTGGGACAAAATCATCACCTTCGCCTATGTTACCTTTGTCATTCCACTCATGTGGTGTAGGTGAGGTGGCATGAACCAACTCGTGGTCAACGTCATCATCGTGATGGAACCATGTGGGGGTGCGTCACATTCCACCATGGCCATCGTCTTGTCTAAAGGAAGGACGAAGTCGTCGAGGATCGGGGCATCGTCATATATGGGACCTAGCACCAAATGTGAAGACACACACTAGTAGAAAACAGACCTTTCGTCCGCCCCTTTAGTCCCGGTTTGATTACGGCCTGGGACTAATGTGACCATTAGTCCCGGTTCCAACGGCTAGGAGCGGTCGGGGGCACGGGCATCATTAGTCCCGGTTCATTTTCTACCTATAGTCCTGGTTTGTGATACAAACTGGGACTAAAGGGGTGGTGGCCGGCTGGTGTCAGGATGGGGCCCCCACGATCCCCTTTAGTCCCGGTTTGTATCACAAACCGGGACTAAAGGTTGACCTTAAGTCCCGGTTTGTATAACCAACCGGGACTAAAGACTTCCCTATATAAACCCTTCTTCTTCCAGCCCGAGCCCATTCTCTCTGTTTTCCCCTTTCTCTCCTCTGTTCTTCCCCTTGCTCGAGCTCATCCTCCATTTTTGCCAAAGATTTGTCAAGATTTGAAGGCACCCCATCTATCCAAGTGTTCACAAAGGTTAGCAACTTTGTCCTTTCATCTCTCATTGCTAGATTAGCTCGTGCAATGCTCTATAAGTATAGTGATTTGTGGGTTTTAGTTTGGGAGTAATTATGTGGGAGTTTATTTGATTTATATGCAATTTGAGCACAAATTAACTTCTTAGTTTGCATATGTGTAGGTGTGGTTTACTTAGTACCTTCCCGTCCCCGTCCTAACCACCGTCGATCGCCCGCACCGTCCCGTCGCCGGCACCACCTTGTTGAGCCTCTTGTTCTTATCCTTTTTATATAAAAAAAAATCTTATTTGTATGATTTAGATAGTTACTTGTATAATTTTCTTACTTGTATGATTGTTTGTTATACATAGTGCCATGACTTTGATATCCGTCCCCGTCGGCCCTCGTCCGGTTTATGATTCGGATGTGGTATATTCTCTTTTATAACTATTTGTTGCATTTCGTGTTTATGACAATTATGCCCATCAAGTTGACATAGATATTTTTATCTAGGAGGTATGTGAACCGTAAATTGCAACCAACCCTCTTGTCGAGAAGTTAAATTTAGTTGAAAAAGAAAATGAGTATTTGAAAGAAAAATTGAAAAAAATTGAAGAAGAGAAGATGAAATTGGAGTTGTATGTTGCCGATGTAGTCGATGATCACAAGATCAAGATTGATGCAATGACATTGAAGATTAGAAAGATTAGAAAATATGACGTTAATAAAGAGGCTTGGTATCATTATGTTGTTGGATCAATTATTACCTTAGTTGCGATTTGGATCGCATTTTTTGTTGCATTTAAATGCTTTAGCTAGATAGTTTTATGTTCTTTTATGAGAATAAGTGTGTATGAACTTTATGTATGAACTTGTATTAATTTGGTCTTTTCGGTGTTGTGTAATGAAGATGAGTCGGCAATGGATGTACGATGACCGACGCTCTCCCCAGTTCATTAATAGCGTGCATAGTTTTCTGCGTGCGGCTGAGGCAAACAAGCGGAATGGTTTTATGTGTTGTCCATGTGGTGTCTGTAAGAATGATAGGAATTACTCTAGCTCAAAAGTCATTCACGTCCACCTGTTTACGTCCGGTTTCATGTCCGGCTATAACTGTTGGACCAAGCACGGAGAAAGAGGGGTTCTAATGGAAGAGAATGAAGAAGAAGAGGATGATGACAACTATCCTGAGTTCCCTGAATACGATGGTACTACAACGGGGGAAGAGAATAAAGAAGAAGAAGCGGAAGAAGAGGCATCAGATGAGCCCGCTGATGATCTTGGTCGGGCAATTGCTGATGCACAGAGAAACTGCGAAAGTGAAAAGGAGATGTTGAAATTGCAGCGCATGTTAGAGGATCACAAAAAAAAATTGTACCCAAATTGCGAAGATGACAAGAAAAAGCTGGGTACCACACTGGAATTGCTGCAATGGAAGGTAGAGAATGGTGTATCTGACAAGGGATTTGAAAAGTTGCTGAAAATAATGAAGAAGAAGCTTCCAAAGGACAACGAATTGCCCGACAGTACGTACAAACCAAAGAAGGCTGTCTGCCCTATAGGATTAGAGGTGCAGAAGATACATGCATGCCCTAATGACTGCATCCTCTACCGCGGTGAGGAGTACGATAATCTGAATGCATGCCCGGTATGCGGTGCATTGCGCTATAAGATCAGCCGCGATGACCCTGGTGATGATGTTGAGGGCGAGCGCCCCAGGAAGAGGATTCCTACCAAGGTGATGTGGTATGCTCCTATAATACCACGGTTGAAACGTTTGTTCCAAAACAAAGAGCATGCCAAGTTGATGCGATGGCACAAAGAAGACCGTAAGAAAGACGGGAAGTTGAGAGTACCCGCTGACGGGTCGCAGTGGAGAAAAATCAAGAGAAAGTGGCGGGACTTTGCAGATGACGCAAGGAACGTATGGTTTGGTTTAAGTGCAGATGGCATTAATCCTTTTGGGGAGCAGAGCAGCAATCATAGCACCTGGCCTGTGACTCTATGTATCTATAACCTTCCTCCTTGGTTGTGCATGAAGCGGAAGTTCATTATTATGCTAGTGCTCATCCAAGGCCCCAAGCAACCCGGCAACGACATTGATGTGTACCTAAGGCCATTAGTTGAAGAACTTTTACAGCTGTGGGACATAAAAGGTGTACGTGTGTGGGATGAGCACAAACAGCAGGAA
The DNA here is from genome assembly GCA_039707655.1 of Elymus sibiricus. Classification (NCBI taxonomy): domain Eukaryota; kingdom Viridiplantae; phylum Streptophyta; class Magnoliopsida; order Poales; family Poaceae; genus Elymus; species Elymus sibiricus. The sequence goes on along the minus strand of CM077668.1, from coordinate 108,258,701 downwards.
TTTGACCTACGAGCGTTGCTGTTTGTAACCATCAATGATTGGCCTACTCTTAGTAACCTTTCAGGACAGACAAACAAGGGATACCACGCATGCACGCACTATTTAGATGAGACCGAAAGTATATATTTGGATAAATGTAAGAAGAATGTGTACCTGGGACATCGTCGATTTCTTCCGATCAATCATCACTTAAGAAAGAAAGGCAAGCATTTCAAAGGTGAGGCAGATCACCGGAAGAAACCTCGCCACCGTACTGGTGATGATATACTTGATATGGTCAAGGATTTAAAAGTAATCTTTGGAAAGGGTCCTGGCGGACAATCTGTTCCGAATGACGTTGACGGACACGCACCCATGTGGAAGAAGAAATCTATATTTTGGGACCTACCCTATTGGAAAGACCTAGAGGTCCGCTCTGCAATCGACGTGATGAACGTGACGAAGAATCTTTGCGTGAACCTGCTAGGCTTCTTTGGCGTGTATGGGAAGACAAAAGATACACCAGAGGCACGGGAGGACCAGCAACGTATGCACGGAAAAGACGGCATGCATCCAAAGCAGTATCAAGGTCCTGCCAGCTACGCTCTTACCAAAGAAGAGAAGGAAATCTTCTTTGAATGCCTGCTCAGTATGAAGGTCCCGTCTGGCTTCTCGTCGAATATAAAGGGAATAATAAATATGGCAGAGAAAAAGTTCCAGAACCTAAAGTCTCATGACTGCCACGTGATTATGACGCAATTGCTTCCGGTTGCATTGAGGGGGCTTCTATCGGACAACGTTCGATTAGCCATTGTGAAGCTATGTGCATTCCTCAATGCAATCTCTCAGAAGGTAATCGATCCAGAAATCCTACCAAGGTTACAGAATGATTTGGTGCAATGTCTTGTCAGTTTCGAGTTGGTGTTCCCACCATCCTTCTTCAATATCATGACGCACGTCCTAGTTCACCTAGTCGACGAGATTGCCATTCTGGGTCCTGTATTTCTACACAATATGTTCCCCTTTGAGAGGTTCATGGGAGTCTTAAAGAAATATGTTCATAACCGTGCTAGGCTAGAAGGAAGCATCTCCAAGGGCCATGAAACAGAGGAGGTCATTGAGTTTTGTGTTGACTTTATTCCTGACCTTAAGCCGATTGGTGTTCCCGAATCGTGGCATGAGGGCAGACTGGGTGGAAAAGGCACGCTAGGAAAGGATTCAGTAATATGTATGGACGGGCATTCTTGGGCGCAAGCACACTACACAGTTCTACAAAATTCCAGCTTGGTGGCTCCGTATATCAAGGAACACCTGGATAGTGTACGCTCCAAGAACCCGGAGCAGTCTGAGCCCTGGATCAAACGTACACACATGGCGTCATTCGGCGGTTGGTTGCAAACACGTCTCATGCATGACGACACTGTTGGAGATGAGCTGTACTTGCTGGCCAAGTCACCATCTTCGACTATATCAACTTTCAAAGGGTACGAGATAAATGGGAATACATTTTACACGATCACCCAAGATAAAAAGAGCACCAACCAAAACAGTGGTGTCCGCTTTGATGCAGCAAACACCAATAGGACAAAGGACACATATTATGGTTACATAGAGGAGATATGGGAACTTGACTATGGACGTGATTTGAAGGTCCCTTTGTTTTGGTGCAAATGGTTCAATCTGACTGGAGGCGGGGTAAAGGAAGACCCGCGGTACGGAATGACAACAGTGGATCTCAACAATCTTGGGTACACAGACAAACCATTCGTCCTAGCCAATGATGTGGCGCAGGTTTTCTATGTGAAGGACATGTCTACCAAGCCGAGAAAAAGAAAAGATAAGGAAGCGAATACATCATACGATGAGCCAAAGCGCCACATAGTTCTTTCAGGGAAAAGAAACATCGTGGGAGTGGAGGACAAGACAGACATGTCAGAAGATTATGAAAAGTTTCATGAAATTGCTCCCTTCACAGTGAAGACTGACCCAAGCATCCTGTTAAATGATGAAGATTGTCCATGGTAACGACGCAAAGCGAAGAAAAAGTTTTATACCCCAATATCCCACTCTGGGATGTGACCGGCTTCACTGTCATCACTTTCTTCTCTAGTGAGTTTCCGGACTTATCTGGAAAGTCCCACTTCGGACAAACCGGAGGGAATCTTTGTAATAGTTAGGGTATATATGTGTTTTGGCATTTGAAACGCGAAGGAACGCTATTTTTCATGCATTTATTGATTTTTTTGAGCTAAATGGCCCTGAAATTGAAAAGCACTACAAATGAACTCTGAAAAGGTTGAAAGTTGGCATGGTATCATCATTTCACCCACATAGCATGTGCTAAAAAGTTGAGAGGGTTACGGCAAAAACTGGATGCACTTCGTGTACAAACTGGACAATCTCTTTCGAAGTATCAGGGTTTCGGACGAAAACTCATCTGTTACAAAGGCAATTTATTTTTATAAACTTATTTTTAACTCCAGACTTTTTGTGCGTTCAATATGCACCATTCAAAGCCACGTCATCAATTTTCAACCCTTTCTGACTTCATTTGCTATTTTTCATGCATTTATTGATTTTTTTTTGAGCTAAATGACCCTGAAATTGAAAAGCACTACAAATGAACTCTGAAAAGGTTGAAACTTGGCATGGTATCATCATTTCACCCACATAGCATGTACTAAAAAGTTGAAAGGGTTACGGCAAAAACTGGATGCACTTCGTGTATAAACTGGACAATCTCTTTCGAAGTCCCAGGGCTTTGGACGAAAACTCATCTGTTACAAAGGCATTTCATTTTTTTAAACTTATTTTAACTCCAAACTTTTTGTGCATTCAACATGCACCATTGAAAGCCACATCATAATTTTTCAACCCTTTCTGACTTCATTCGCTATTTTTCATGCATTTAATGATTTTTTTGAGCTATAAAACTAAAAGAGCTAAACAGAATCTGTTTTTGATTAAAACACCTATTTAAATAACCTAAAAATTACCAAATTGAACATAATGATAAAACACACTAATATTAAACAGCAGGAAAAAGAATCACTCAAAAATCTATTTTTAAAGTAAAGTTATTCATAAACTAGTGATTCACACAAATTTCAAAGAATTCAAATTTAAACTATTCAAATTTGAAAACTACTGGCACTAACAGAAAGTTTATAATTTTTGTGACCTAAACCAAAAAGATTCACTCAAAAACTCTAAATATTTGGCTGTAAGTAGAAACAAAATAAAAAAAATAAAGCAAAAAACAAAAAAACCCGGAAAAGACCTTTAGTCCCGGTTGGATCCACCAACCGGGACTAAAAAGTTGACATAACATATGCAAAAAAGAAAAATATGCCCGCCTACTAGGCCACCATGGCCTGCATACGACTAGAAACCCAACTATATATGGGCCAGGATGCAGGCCCGTAGGGCTAGCAGGGCCCACAGGGCAGGGCGAACGTTAGGCATATAGTGCCTGCTTTAGAGAGGAGCTCGAGACGGCTATCGCAGCGGGGCTTATAAACTGGTGCGAGTGCCTCTCGCTTGGCGAGGTGGGACTAAACTTCCACCATGCCAGGACCAACCCTTTAGTCCCGGTTGGAGCCACCAACCGGGACTAAAGGCCCCCTCCCGCGCTTAATTTGGGCCCGAAAACAGACCTTTAGTCCCGGCCCGTGGCGGTAACCGGGACTAAAGGCCCCCTCCCGCGCGCCCGAAAACAGACCTTTAGTCCCGGTTGCAGCCACGAACCGGGACTAAAGGTCATTTAGTCCCAGTTCGTGGCTGCAACCGGGACTAAAGGTCGATCCTATATAACTGTCACTTAGCGTTTTCCACCGCCCAGGAGACAAATCGATCACCACGCCGCCAGGCTGCCCAAGTTCTCCGGCGATCCACACCGCTCGTCGCCATCGCCGCTCCTCGTCTCCGACCTCCTCCTCGCCGGTCTCCTCCGAGCCTCGCCGCCCCTCTCCTCGGCAACGCCGGTAAGGCCCAGGCCTCCCCCTCCCTCTGTCCCTATCGCGCTCCGCCGCCCGCGCCGCCACGGATGTGCTCGCTGCTGTCGGCTCCGGCAACCCCGCGCCCCCCTGCCACATCCCGTGGATGCGCACGAGCCAGAGGCAAAGCTATGAAGGAGAGGAAGGAGAGGAAGAGTGAAGTGCACGGCAGTGCAATCTCTGAACTTTGCCCAATTTCTGAATTTGTGCACAGCAAGTGTTCGATAGCAATGCCAACAGTAGCTAGGCATTTTTCAAAATTTTAAATTTTTTTGTGGTGCTTCTCTGATGCATGGTTGAGGTGCTGTAAAAATTTCAGAATTGTTGGAGTAGTAGAGATTGGGTTTTGAGCAAGGAAACTGAATCTGGTCCAAATTTCATTTGAATGAAACTTGAAATTTTTGAACTAGTGGACACATTATTTTTGGAGAAATGAAGTGTGGGTACTAGCATCTAGCTGAGATAGTTTTTGCTGGACTAGAAATGTTAGGGGGAATATAGTTCCTTTGCAAATCCAAAGGAGGTCATGAATTGATAGAATTTGGTTTTGTAATTGTTTGAATATTAATAAAAGAAGTTTTAATGAAAGAAATGATGTTGGGTATTGTCCTAAGATAGAAGAAATGCTTGATGGAATTTTGTGAATGGCAATTGTGTTTTGAGAAGATCCTAGGTTCTCTTTTTTTGAAAGAAATGTTAATTAGATGGATTTATTATGTATTTTTGTGTGTAGATGAATGTTAATTAGATGGATTTATTATGTATTTTTGTGTGTAGATGAATGTTAATTAGATGAATGTTAGATGGATCAATGCTATAAAATGTTGTTCAAATTTGCCCGTCTACTATAGTTGTAAAAGTTTATTAAATATGAGTAGCATAATAAAATGATAATTATTGCATCGGAATTTGTTTTCATAAGAATTTGTTCTCGACGTCGACGATGCCCGGCCCTCATCCTTGTCGTCGACTCGGCGGCGACAACCTGCTTGAGAGGCGCCATGTCCGGGACTGGGCTCCGCCGGGCTGGCACTGGGAGGTGCTACCTTCCGGGGTGCGCAGCTTGGTGAGGAATCGGGCTCCCGTCGTTGACCCGGAGCTTCTTTGGTGGCGGTCGCGTGGGACACTATCGGTGCGGAGGCAGCCAGCCCCCGAGGAGGTGGTACGTCGCCGTGTCAGGGAGGAGGACGAGCACATCCGTCGCTACATGGTTGCGTTGGACATCAGGTTCTCCAATTCCTGGCAGGTTCTTCAGGGATCTCACCCGAGCTATGATCCTGTGATGGTTCCTTCTCTTTGGGTGTCCACCGCCCGCGCCTCAGGAACCGCGAGTCAACTGGATTATTCGATAATATTCGAGCTGTATTAGCTAGTGATGTTATATGATAATATTTGAGATGTATTAGTGATAATACTCGAGATGTATTCGAGATTATATTCGATAATATTCGATGATGCATTAGTGATAATATTCGAGATGTATTCAAGATAATATTCGAGATGTATTAGTGATAATATTCGAGATGTATTCGTGATAATATTCGAGATGTATTCGAGATTATATTCGATAATATTCGATGATGCATTAACTGTATTATTCGAGATGTATTAGTGATATTATTCGAGATGCATTCTAATTTGAATACTAAATTGTTTTATCTTTCTTCTGGATTAGTTAAGCTATGGACGCTAGCGGCAGAGACGACCATGATCAAGAGCATATCATGTTCGACATGATCCGAAACCCAGAGGGTGAACCTGAAGATGACGGCTCACAATATCTGAACAATTCCGGTGAGGGAATATTTGAGGAAGAACCAACAGACGAAGGCCACACAAACAATGATGGCGAAGGAAATGATCTTCAATTAACAAAGACCGGCGAGGTATATATAATTAAGGCCTCTGGTGATCATTACATGTATTAATTGATTTGTATGTATATATATATTAACGAATCTTTCTTCTTTTAGCCCTCCGGATCGAGCAAATCTTCTACAAGCAGGGCAGTACGAGGCCCGGCCAAAAAGTTGCAGGCTAGCATAAAGTACAACATCGATGAGATCAAACCAAATGGCGAACCGCTTGCTCCTAAAAAGAATGCGGACAAATTTACTCGTCAGTGCGGAGTCATTGTCAGGGACCAAATCCCGATCTCCGTTCAAGAATGGAATAAGCCAAAGGGAGATCGAGGAGTTAGTTTTGTCGATGAAAGAGCAAAAGATCTGCTTTGGGAAACTCTCATGTCACATTTCACCCTACCAGAGCATTTAACAGATGCAGAACGGGAGAAAGTCAAGAAGAGTGCTCTTCAGAAGATGGCCACACAATTCCGCAACCACAAGAAAAGATTATGGGCCTGGTACGTCGAAGCAGGAAAGAAGACTCCAGAATTCACTGGAGCACTGGAGAAGGCAAAAGATCATTGGGACTTATTTGTGGAGTTCAAGGAATCGGAAGCAGCTAAGGAACGGTCGAGGAAAAACAAGATCAATGCTGAGAAGAAACAGTTTCACCATGTTCTGGGGCCAGGTGGCTACAAGACTGGTCGGCCTAAGTGGGATGAATCTGAGGAAAAGATGATTGCTGTAGGGGTCACTCCAAAAACATTGGGTTGGCCCGACAGGTGCAGGACTTGGTTTTATGCGCATGGGGGAAAGTTGGACCCAAAGACAGGGGAGATAATTGAGCAGGCAAGTCTTAAAGAAGCCTCAGACGCTTTACTTGATGCAATAGAAGCGGCTTGAACGGGGGTGTTCTAGCCCGAGAGAGAGAACGACGAGCTTACACGCGCCCTCGGGAATCCTGAACACCCGGGACGAACACGAGGCAAAGGCGTTGTTCCGTGGGTTGAGGGGTTTGCGGATTGGAACGTCAGTTACAGAAGCCGTGCGAGAAAGAAGAAGCAGGAGGAAGACAAGAAGAAGCAGGATGCAGACCGGCTGTCTGAGTTGGAACGCACTTTCATGCGGCAGCAGGAGCAGATCGACACACTTAGCCTGGAAAGGGCGTCTCAGCGGCAGCAGCAAGAAGATCCAGCATTGGATTGCACCGTCCCATCTATGCTAAAAAGCAGCGTGGGTTCCACGGGGGTCCCGGCCGATGATGCACTGTTGGCTCGCTACCCCGTGGATGATATCGAAGAGACGACAAGTTGTGAGCTACACATGAAAGTGAAGAACATATCCATGAAGGTGGCGGATGGCTATGCTTTACCAAATCCCCCTGAAGCAACCTTCCACGGCAATCCGATTCCACCTGGCTATGCTCGTGTCGGGGTGGATGAAGTTCTGTCGGCATATGACTCACTACAGCTTGACTTTCCTGGAGGTCAAGGGGAGCAGACACTGGGAGAAGCCATACGTGGTATCATTGTATGGAGAAAGGATTGCATCGTCTTTCCAAACTCGACGCCAAGGGCACCGACTCCTCCTCCAAGTCCGCCGCGTCAGCCGACTCCAACCCACCTCGAGACGGAGCGCAGCGCGAGTCCGCCACCATATCGATCTCCGCCACGTCAGCCGAATCCACCCCACCTCGAGACGGAGCCCAGCGCGAGTACGCGATATCGATCTCCGCCGCGTGGGCCGACTCCAAAGCGGAAGAGAGCACCAAAGAAGAAACCCGAGCTTCCTGCCAAAAAGAAGTTCGCTTACGAGATGACTGAGGACGAAACCAAAGCCCAAGTGGCTTCCGAAGTGCAGGCCCATTTTGCACTGAAACCGCCCCTGCCGCCGAAGGAGAAAATACCTGAGAAAGTCGTACAACACTTTCTGAATCTTGCTAAACTGGCTGTGGAGAAAAGGCGATCAGACTATGAACGCTCTATTAGCAAGTCATATCATCAACAAAAAAATTAGCAGTCGAGCCTTACAGGTAGTAATAAAAGCGGGAAAACTGTTCCCCAGCTCGGAGAACAGGCAGTGCAATCGATCCCCCCGCTCAAGGTGAGTACCGATAAGGCGGTAATCGACGCTGATACAGAGATGGCGGCTAGAGAGATGGGTATCACTGTTGAACAACTCCTAGGCATCGAGGAACTCCCCAGGATGGATCCGAAGGAAATAGCATGGAAATATGTCCCCGGGAACCCTCTGGTCAGGCCTGACGAGGAGGAGCTTCTACCAACGCAAATGCGCAAATTGCATCAATGGTACCTGAGAGAAGTAAATGCCGGGCGAGAGAGCCTCATGGTGAAAGTCAAGCCAGAGGATTACTTCCATGGAAATGATGTGTGGATTGAATTTCCAGAAATTTTTTAGTTATTCAATCAAGACGCACTCGACAAATCTCTCGTCAGTTGCTATTGTCTGTAAGTGATTTCTTTCTGTAATTTAAGTCTCTAGCTCAGCTCGTTCATTGCCTGTAATTATCCTCACTATATTCTTTTCTGTGGTATTATGTAGAATGAAGATTTTTGAAATGAACAGAGATGGAGTCTATGGCATTGGGTTCATTGACCCAAATACCGTTAATGAAAAGATGATACAAGACTACTCCAAAGACACAGAGAATAGCTTGCTAATGTTTTTGAAGGAACTAAATACCAGACCAGAAATACTTTTTCCTTACAACTTCAGGTGAGTGTTACTGTCTTATACTACAAATTCTATTTTTGCTTACTGGATGTTAAGTGTAGTTGATGAGTTATGCATGCCCGCTTATAAAAACGTGTGTGCAGATTCCACTGGATCGTGCTAATCATTAGAGTTGACGAGGGAACTGTTGAAGTACTGGACTCACTAGGTAAAGACCCTGAAGAATACAGAAGCCTGAAGTTGATGCTCGACAGGTAATTTCAATCATTATCGCACTATGTCGGCCTCTTTAGTTCATTTCCTGATATCAAGTAATTAATAACTCCTTTATTCATTTTCTTTGCCGGGCAGCGTTTGGAAAAAGTTCATCCAAGAGGTTGTCGGTCAATGGAAACCACAGCTGAAATGGCGATGGGCCAAGGTAATTAAGTAGTACTAGCTACGTCTGCGCATCTCTTTAATTCTAGTTTCAATACCATTATCATGCATGCTTGATTATTATCTGATTGAATTCTATTCTCGTAAAGTACTGTATGAGGCAGGAAAAGGGGACAAATGTATGTGCATACTACGTTTTCGAGAACATTCGCTCTATTACCGAAAAGAACAAAGATGAAAGATATCTTTGGGTACGTAAACACTATTCACATTTTTTTTATCATGATCTAATATATATACACACAACTAATATATTCATATTGATCTCCTTCTTTAAAGATGTTGGAGATGCGGGATAGGCTCCTACCAAAGGACCGCATACGAGCACTTCAAGAGGAAATGGCGGGATTTTTGCTTGAGCAGGTCATATCTCCCGACGGAGTATACCATTTCACCTAATGCCTGCATGTAATGATCTGCAAATTGTAGGAGAAACTGTATATACCAAATTGTATATATATATATATATATATGTGTGTGTGTGTGTGTGTGTGTGTGTGTGTGTGTGTGTATGCATGGTCGTACGAGAAATTCTATGATGTTCTACGAGAAATTCTATTATATATGCATAATGTGTACAGTACGTAGTAGCGTAAAATATGTTTGAAATGAAAAATAATTAAATGGAAAACACAAAATGAAAAGGAAAAATAAACAATAAACCCTAAACCCCTAAACCTTTAGTCCCGGTTGGTGTCACCAACCGGGACTAAAGTGGTAGGGATTTAGTCCCGGTTGGTGTCACCAACCGGGACTAAAGGTCCCCAGCCCCAGCGCACGAGCGCGGCCACGTGGAGGGCCTTTAGTCCTGGTTTGTGACCAACCGGGACTAAAGGGTGGGGGCCTTTAGTCCCGATTAGGCTGTCCCGGTTGGTGACCCGGGACTAGGGGCCCTTCCCAACCGGGACTAAAGGCCCGTTTTGTACTAGTGACAATAGAGGTAGAGGTTAAGTCGCTAGAAATTGAAATGGCCTCACATGCCCAATCAACCTCACTCTCTCTATGTGGTGGTGACTCACTCACTCCCGCAATATAGGTGCACTCAATGTCACATATGGTGGAGTCACTCAAATCACTCAAGTGGTGGTGGTGGTGGCTCTCCTCACATGGGAATTGGGGCATCTCATCATATATGGGGCTAGTGGTGAAGTCACTCTCACTCTCAATATGGATGCACAAGTCGCTCAACTCATCACCATACGCCTCCTTGGTTAAAGGGAAAATCCATGCTCAACCGTCTCATCATCGTCGTCGTGGATGAAGGCTGAAGATGGCACATCATCACTCGCCTCCATGACCGAAGGGAAAATCCCATGCTCGATCATCTCACTCTCGCCTCCAAATATGGAAGCATCATCCTTGCTCAGCACCATGTCGCTCGCCTCCAAATCTTGATCCTTGATTGGCTCCGTAGTCGTAGTCGTCGCCGCGTCGTCTTCAAAAAGAGTCATGGTAGACTCGGCATCATCAATGCCACAAAGAGGGATGGCGGTGAAGTCCAACTTGGAAGCATCATCTTGGAGCTCGTGGGGCTTGGACATCTCGGTGGTACTAGCCTCATGCTCGCCGTCTTGGAGCGTGGTCGTTGCGAAGTGTGCTCAGGGTCGAGTAGACTTCGCCTTCGTGAGTTCTCTTTCCACCTTGAGAGCACCAATGTAGAGGTCGTCGATGGACTTGTAGTTGTTGGTGAAGATAGTCTTGGCGATGTTGTTGTTCAATCCCATCGTGAAGTGGAACTTCATCCAAATGGGGTCGTCCACACTGGCTTGTCGCAAGGCTTTCTTCATCTCCTTGAAGTACTCGTCAAGGGACTTGGATCCTTGTATGGTGTTCTCCAATTGGTGAAGAAGATGTTCCGTGTAGGTGAAAGGCACAAACTCTCACCGCATCACTTTCTTCGTCTTGGGCCAACTCATGTCGAAGTTCTTCGAAGGTGTGTGAAGCCACCATGTCGATGCATAGTCGTGGAAGTTACTTGTGGTGCACTTCACTTGATCTTCGGAGGGGACTTGATGCAGCTTGAGGTAGTCGTCCATCTTGTGCTCCCACTTGAGGTACTCTTCGAGGTCATGAGTCCCAAAGAATGGAAGCTCATCATCGTCGGCGAAGTCGAAGTAGCTTGTGGAAGTAGTGGACTTGAGCTCGTGGAGTAGGCGAAGATGCCGTACATCCAAAGGCGAAGATGCCTTGAAGTCACTTGGCGAAGATGCCAACGTAGTTGATGAAGCTGCGGCCTTGGGGTTGATGTCGCGGTTCTGTATAGCCTGTGCGCACGGGGGTGTAGGAGGCCGTGTGCACGGGGTCCCGTGTGCACGGGGGTCGCAGGCCCGTGTGCACAGGGTTGGCAGAGAAGCCAACATGCTCTCGGAAGGCTGCTCTTCCATTCTTCTGGTATGCCCTTGATGAACTTGAGTGTCCTGGTCTTGTCGGTGTCGATGCCCGTGTGTACTTGCCAGAGATGGTAGCGCGGGAGCATGTGTACTTGAGCGTCTTCTTGAAGATGAGGAAGACCGCTTGCCGGTGTTGATGAGGACCTTGAGCTCCTCCATGTGCTTGTCCATCTTGGCGTCGATGAAGTTCTTCATGGCATCGAACTCATCGTTGTGGTTGTAGACCGAAGGAGATGTGCCGTCCCTATCCATAGAAGCACTCGAGAAGGTGTGAGAAGGAGATGGAATGAACATACCAAAGTTACCTCTTTCCGAAGTTGTAGATGGATCTCAAAGACCACAATCACTAGTAGAAAACGGACCTTTTGTCCGCAGCTTTAGTCCCGGTCGGGTTTTGAACCGGCACTAATGTGACCATTAGTCCCGGTTCAGGACGGGCATCATTAGTCGCGGTTCGTTCCGGACCTTTAGTCCCGGTTCGTAACACGAACCGGGACTAATGTGGTGGTGGCAGGCTGGTGTCAGCTGGGGCCCCCACGAGCCCCTTTAGTCCCGGTTGGTATCACCAACCGGGACTACAGGGCCCCCCTTTAGTCCCGGTTCGTAACACGAACCGGGACTAAAGGGTGGTGGCAGGCTGGTGTCAGATGGGGCCCACACGAGCCCCTTTAGTCCCGGTTGGTATCACCAACCGGGACTAAAGGCCCCCCCTTTAGTCCCGGTTGGAGATACCAACCGGGACTAAAGATCCCCTATATGAATTCGGCCAGCCCGATCACAGTACTCCTCCCTTTTTTCCCCCTTCTTCCCCTCCTTTGTTCTTCCCTCTTCCTCGAGGTCATCCTCCATTTTTGCCAAAATTTGTTAAGATTTGGAGGCACCCCATCCATCCAAGTGTTCACAAAGGTTAGCAACTTTGTCCTTTCATCTCTCATTGCTAGATTAGCTCTTGCAATGCTCTATAAGTATAGTGATTTGTGGGTTTTAGTTTGGGAGTATTTATATGTGGTAGTAGTTCATTTGATTTATATGCAATTTGAGCTCAAATTAACTTCTTACTTTGCATGTGTAGGAGTGGTTTACTTAGTGCCTTCCCGTCCCCGTCCTAACCACCGTCGATCGCCCGCACCGTCCCGTCGCCGTCACCACACCTTGGTGAGCCTCTTGTTCGTTCTTATCCTTTTTATAAAAAAAATCTTATTTGTATGATTTAGATAGTTAATTGTATAATTTTCTTACATGTATGATTGTTTGTTATACATAGTGCCATGACTTTGATATCCGTCCCCGTCGGCCCTCGTCCGGTTTATGATTCGGATGTGGTATATATATTCTCTTTTATAACTATTTGTTGCATTTCGCGTTTATGACAATTATGCCCATCAAGTTGACATAGATATTTTTATCTAGGAGGTATGTGAACCGGAAATTGCAACCGACATAGATATTCTTGTCAAGAAGTTAAATTTAGTTGAAAAAGAAAACGAGTATTTGAAAGAAAAATTGAAAAGAGTTGAAGAAGAGAAGATGAAACTGGAGTTGTATGTTGCCGATGTCGTCGATGATCACAAGATCAAGATGGATGCAATGCGCTTGAAGATTAGAAAATTTAAAAAATATGCCATTGATAGTGAGGCTTGGTATCACTATGCTGTTGGATCAATTGTTACCTTAGTTGCGATCTTGATCGCATTTGTTGTTGCATTTAAATGCTTTAGCTAGAGAGTTTGTATGTTGCTTTATGAGAACAAGTGTGTATGAACTTTATGTATGAACTTGTATTAATTTGGTCTTTTCGGTGTTGTGTAATGAAGATGAGCCGGCAATGGATGTACGATGACCGATGCTCTCCCCAGTTCATTAATGGCGTGCATACTTTTCTGGTTGCGGCTGAGGCAAACAAGCGGGCGGATGGTTTTATGTATTGTCCATGTGCTGGCTGTAAGAATGATCGAAATTACTCTAACTCAAGAACCATTCACGTCCACCTGTTTGAGTCCGGTTTCATGTCCGGCTATAACTGTTGGACCAAGCACGGAGAAAGAGGGGTCCTAATGGAAGAGAATGAAGAAGAAGAGGATGACGACAGCTATCCTGGCCATGGGTTCCATGAATACGATGGTACAACAATGGGGGAAGAAGCTGAGCCGGCAATGCAGGAAGGAGCTGAAGAAGAGGCATAAGATGAGCCCGCTGATGATCTTGGTCGGGCCATTGCCGATGCAAATAGAAACTGTGCAAGTGAAAAGGAGAAGCTGAAGTTGCAGCGCATGTTAGAGGATCACAAGAAATTGTTGTACCCAAATTGCGAAGATGACAAGAAAAAGCTGGGTACCACACTGGAATTGCTGCAATGGAAGGCAGAGAATGGTGTACCTGACAAGGCATTTGAAAAGTTGCTGAAAATAATGAAGAAGAAGCTACCAAAGGACAACGAATTGCCCGACAGTACGTACGAAGCAAAGAAGGCCGTCTGCCCTCTAGGATTAGAGGTGCAGAAGATACATGCATGCCCTAATGACTGCATCCTCTACCGCGGTGAGTACGAGGATTTGAATGCATGCCCGGTATGCTGTGCATTGCGCTATAAGATCGGCCACGATGACCCTGGTGATGTTGCGGACGAGCGCCCCAGGAAGAAGATTCCTGCCAAGGTGATGTGGTATGCTCCTATAATACCACGGTTGAAACGTTTGTTCCAAAACAAAGAGCATGCCAAGTTGATGCGATGGCACAAAGATGACCGTAAGAAAGACGGGAAGTTGAGAGTACCCGCTGACGGATCACAGTGGAGAAAAATCGAGAGAAAGTGGAAGGACTTTGCAGATGACGGAAGGAACGTATGGTTTGGTTTAAGTGCAGATGGCATCAATCCTTTTGGGGAGCAGAGCAGCAATCATAGCACCTGGCCTGTGACTCTATGTATCTATAACCTTCCTCCTTGGTTGTGCATGAAGCGGAAGTTCATTATGATGCCAGTGCTCATCCAAGGCCCCAAACAACCCGGCAACGACATTGATGTGTACCTAAGGCCATTAGTCGAAGAACTTTTAGAGCTGTGGAATGGAAAAGGTGTACGTGCGTGGGATGAGCACAAACAACAGGAATTTGACCTGCGAGCGTTGCTGTTTGTAACCATCAATGATTGGCCTGCTCTCAGTAACCTTTCAGGACAGACAAACAAGGGATACCACGCATGCACGCACTGTTTAGATGATACCGACAGTATATATTTGGATAAATGTAAGAAGAATGTGTACCTGGGGCATCGTCGATTTCTTCAGAGCAGGCATCCCGTAAGAAAGAAAGGCAAGCATTTCAAAGGTGAGGCAGATCACCGGAAGAAGCCTCGCCACCGTACTGGTGATGATATAGTTGATATGGTCAAGGATTTAAAAGTAATCTTTGGAAAGGGTCCTGGCGGACAATCTGTTCCGAATGACGCTGACGGACGCGCACCCATGTGGAAGAAGAAATCTATATTTTGGGACCTACCCTATTGGAAAGACCTAGAGGTCCGCTCTGCAATCGATGTGATGCACGTGACGAAGAATCTTTGCGTGAACCTGCTAAGCTTCTTGGGCGTGTATGGGAAGACAAAAGATACACCGGAGGCACGGGAGGACCAGCAACGTATGCACGGAGAAGACGGCATGGATCCAAAGCAGTTTCAGGGTCATGCCAGCTACGCTCTTACCAAAGAAGAGAAGGAAATCTTCTTCGAATGCCTGCTCAGTATGAAGGTCCCGTCTGGCTTCTCGTCGAATATAAAGGGAATAATAAATATGGCAGAGAAAAAGTTCCAGAACCTAAAGTCTCATGACTGCCATGTGATTATGACGCAACTGCTTCCGGTTGCATTGAGGGGACTTCTACCGGAAAACGTTCGATTAGCCATTGTGAAGCTATGTGCATTCCTCAATGCAATCTCTCAGAAGGTAATCGATCCAGAAATCTTACCAAGGTTAGAGAATGATTTGGTGCAATGTCTTGTCAGTTTCGAGTTGGTGTTCCCACCATCCTTCTTCAATATCATGACGCACGTCCTAGTTCACCTAGTCGAGGAGATTGCCATTCTGGGTCCTGTATTTCTACACAATATGTTCCCCTTTGAGAGGTTCATGGGAGTCTTAAAGAAATATGTTCGTAATCGTGCTAGGCCAGAAGGAAGCATCTCCAAGGGCCATGAAACAGAGGAGGTCATTGAGTTTTGTGTTGACTTTATTCCTGACATTAAGCCGATTGGTGTTCCTGAATCGCGGCATGAGGGCAGACTGGGTGGAAAAGGCACGCTAGGAAAGAATTCAGTAATATGCCGGGACGGGCATTCTTTGGCGCAAGCACACTACACAGTTCTACAAAGTTCCGCCTTGGTGGCTCCGTATATCGAGCAACACAAGAATATTCTACGCTCCAAACACCCGGAGCAGTCTGACGACTGGGTTACACATGAACAAACTGTGACTTTCGCCGGTTGGTTGCAGACACGTCTCATGCATGATGACACTGTTGCAGATGACATGTACTTGCTGTCCAAGTTACCATCTTCGACTATATTGACTTTCAAAGGGTACGAGATAAATGGGAATACATTTTACACGATCGCCCAAGATAAAAAGAGCGCCAACCAAAACAGTGGTGTCCGCTTTGATGCAGCAAACACCAATAGGCCAAAGGACACATATTATGGTTACATAGAGGAGATATGGGAACTTGACTATGGACTTGGTTTGAAGGTCCCTTTGTTTCGGTGCAAATGGGTCAATCTGAGAGGAGGCGGGGTAAAGGAAGACCCGCAGTATGGAATGACAACAGTGGATCTCAACAATCTTGGGTACGCAGACGAACCATTCGTCCTAGCCAATGATGTGGCGCAGGTTTTCTATGTGAAGGACATGTCTACCAAGCCGAGAAAAAGAAAAGATAAGGAAGCGAATACATCATATGATGAGCCAAAGTGCCACATAGTTCTTTCAGGGAAAAGAAACATCGTGGGAGTGGAGGACAAGACAGACATGTCAGAAGATTATGAAAAGTTTCATGAAATTGCTCCCTTCACAGTGAATGTTGACCCGAGCATCAAGTTAAACGATGAAGATTGTCCATGGTTACGGCACAAAGGGACACACGCGAAGAAAAAGTTTTATATCCAAAGATCCCACTCTGGGATGTGACCGGCTTCTCTAGTTAGTTTCCGGACTTATATATCTGGAAAGTCCCACTTCGGACAAACCGGAGGGAATCTTTGTAATAGAACTCCGACTTATGTGTTTTGGCATTTGAAACGCGAAGAAATATTATGTCCAAAGCCACGTCATCAATTTTCAACCCTTTCTGACTTCATTTGCTATTTTTCATGCATTTACTGATTTTTTTGAGCTAAATGACCCTGAAATTGAAAAGCACTACAAATCACAATCAGAAAAGGTTGAAAGTAGGCATGGTACCATCATTTCACCCACATAGCATGTGCTAAAAAGTTGAGAGGGTTACGGCAAAAACTGCATGCACTTCGTGTACAAATGGACAATCTCTTTCGAAGTATCACGCTTTCGGACGAAAACTCGTCTGTTACAAAGGCATTTCATTTTTTTTAAATAACCTAAGAATTACCAAATTGAATATAATGATAAAACACACTAATATTAAACAGCAGAAAAAAGAATCACTGAAAAATCTTTTTTTAAAATAAAGTTATTCACAAACTAGTGATTCGCACAAATTTCAAATAATTCAAATTTGAAAACTACTGGCACTAACAGAAAGTTTATAATTTTTTTTACCTAAAGCAAAAAGATTCACTCAGAAACTCTAAATAAAGCAAAAAACAACCAAGAAACAAAAGAAAATAAATATAGAAGAAAACAAAAAAAAACTGAAAAGTAAAAAAAAAAAAGCCCGCCTACTGGGCCGCCACGGCCTGTATACGACTAGACACCCACTAGTTGGGCCAGGATGCAGGCCCGCAAGGCCCAGTATGGCCCACAGGGCAGGAAAGAACGATAGGCCTTGTAGGCCTGCTTTAGAGAGGAGCTCGAATGAGCTACCGCGCCGGGGTTTATAAACCAGTGCGAGCGCCCTTCGCTGGGCGAGGTGGGACTAAACATCCACCACACTGCGTCGTGCCAGGAACAGGCCTTTAGTCGCGGTTGGAGCCACCAACCGCGACTAAAGGTGAATTTCATCCAGTCCAAGCGGCGGGAAGCGAGACCTTTAGTCGCGGTTGGTGGCTCCAACCGCGACTAAAGGTGGTCTTTAGTCGCGGTTGGAGCCACCAACCGCGACTAAAGGCTCTCATATATATAACTCCACTTACGATCCTCTCCATTCTCTCGACGCCAAACACAGACGACGCCGCCAGGCTGCTGCGCGCCGCCGCCTGCCCCGATCGACGCCGTCGCCGCCCCCGACGCCGGCCGCCCGTCCCTCCTCGTCGACCCCTACTCCGGACGCGCCCTTCCTCGCCGATCCCCGACGGCGCCGCCGGCCCGCGCGCGCGCGCCCGCTCCTCGCTGCGCCGCCTGCCCCGACGCCGTCGCTGCCCCCGATTCGCCTCGCCTCGCCGTCGCCCCGCTGTGAACTCAGTTCCTCCCTCTCCCCCCCCCTCCCTCGCCCCTGCCGCGCGCCATGGCCGCCCGTCCGGCCCCGAGCCCCCCCCCCCCACACACACATGCATGAACACACACACACACACACACACATTTTCTATTTAGATGTTTTAGTTGTTTTTCACTAGTATATATGTATGTATGAATGCATGTTAGATGGATATAATTAGTGTTTAATTAGTATAGATTTTTTTTATATAATGTTTCTTTTTCTGTTTTTTAATGGATGTATAGAAGTATGCTTAATTAGTGTTTCTTTTTCTGTTTTTTAATTTTTTATACTTTTAGTTATAGAAATGTTAGATGAATGTTTTTTAGTTTTTTATACTTTTAGTTATAGCTAGATAAATGTTAGATATAAAAACATTGAGGAATTTTGACATTTGATCCAATGTATAGCAATTAGTATTTGCAAAAGTTGCATATTTTAATGTTGTATTTGCAATAGATTTTCTTAGTCCTTTAAGGGATTAATTATCAGGAATGCCCCCATTATGGATGTGCACAAGTTGATCCAATTTCTTTCTGATCTCATGCATGCATCTACCTTTCGGATCTCTGAATACTAAATTGTTTTATCTTTCTTCTGGATTAGTTAAATAAAAGCTATGGACAATACCGGCAGAGAAGGAGAAGAGGCTGTGTTCGACATCATACGCTCCACGAGCCCAGATGATCATGATGACGGCTCGCAATATCTGAACCCTTCGGGTGAGGGTATGATGTTTGATGAAGACGAACGAATAGATGAAGGTGGCGACAACGATGTTGACGAAGAAAATGTTCTTCAAATAACAATGACCGGCGAGGTATATTTAATATATAGGCCATCCGGTGATCATTACATGTCTTAATTGATTTGTATGTATTAACGAATCGATCTTTCTTCTTTTAGGCCTCCGGATCGAGCAAATCTTGTACAAGCGACAGGGTAGTTCGAGGCCCGGCCAAAAAGTTGGACAAAGGCGTAAAGTTCAACATCGATTCCATCAAAACATCAACTGGCGAACCGCTTGAACCTAAGAAAAATGTGACCACGTTCAAGAATCAATGCGGAGTTATTGTCAGGGACCAAATCCCGATCTCCGTTCAAGAATGGAGAAAGCCAGCAAAGGGAGATCGAGCAGGAGTTACTTTTGTCGACGAAAGAGCAAAAGATGTGCTTTGGACTACGCTCATGGAACATTTCACCCTACCAGATAATTTGACAGATGCAGATCTGAAGAAAGTCAGAAACTATGCTCTTAAAAAGATGGCGATCGCATTCAACACCTTCAAGAAAAATGCATGGGCTAAGTACATCAAATCAAAAAAGAAGACTCCAGAATTCACGGGAGCACTGGTGAAGGCAAAATATCACTGGGACGCTTTCGTGAAGTTCAAGGAATCGGAACAAGCTAAGGAACTGTCGAGGAAAAACAAGATTAATGCTGCGAAAAAGAAGTGGCACCATCGTCTGGGGCCAGGTGGCTACCAGGTGGCCCTGCCTAAGTGGCATCAATCTGAGCAAGAGATGATTAGTAAACGGGTCAGTCCAGTTACATTGACAAGGCCCCCCAGGTGCAGGACATGGTTTTATGCGCATGGGGGGGAGTTGGACCCAGAGACAGGGCTGGTTATGGTGAAGGCAAGTCTTAAAGAAGCGACAGACGAAATACTTATTGCAATAGAAGAAGCTCGATCGGGGGTGTTCACGCCCAACAGAGATAACGACGAGCTTACGCGCGCCCTGAAGAATCCTGAACACCCGGGAAGAACACGAGGCAAAGGCGTTGTTCCGTGGTATGAGGGGTTTGCGGATTGGAACGACGACTATAGAAGCCGTGCGAGAAAGAAGAAGCATGAGGAGCAGAAGAAGAAGGAGGAAGCACTCCGCCTTGAAGGCCTAATATCCTCGCACCTGGAGTTGGAACGATTTGTCAGGCGGCAGCAGGAGCAGATCGACTCACTCAGCCAGGAAAGGGCGTCTCAGCGGCAGCATGAGCAGATCGATCCAGCATTGGATAGCACCGTCCCATCTATGCCGAGAAGCAGCGTGGGTTCCGCCCCGGCCGATATCGATAATGCACTGCTAGCTAGCTACCCTGTGGATGATATCAAAGACAGGACTAACTGTGAGCTACACATGAAAGTGAAGAACTTATCCATGAAGGTGGCGGACGGCTATGCTTTAGCAAATCCCCCTGAAGCAACCTTCCATTGCAATCCCATTCCAGCTGGCTATGCTCGTGTCGGGGTTGATGAAGTGATGTCAGCATATCATGAGCTACAACTTGACATTCTTGGAGGTGACGAGGAGAGAACACTGGGAGAGGCCATACATCGTATCATTCTATGGAAAAAGGATTGCATCGTCTTTCCAAGGCCACCGACTCCTCCTCCTCCAAGTCCGCCGCCGCGTCAGTCGACTCCTCCTCCTCCAAGTCCGGCACGGCGTCAGCCGACTCCTCCTCCAAGTCCGCCGCCGCGTCAGCCGACTCCTCCTCCTCCAAGTCCGGCACCGCGTCAGCTGACTCCTCCTCCAAGTCCGGCACGGCGTCAGCCAACTCCTCCTCCTCCAAGTCCTCCGCCGCTTCAGTCGACTCCTCCTCCTCCAAGTCCAGCACCGCGTCAGCCGACTCCTCCTCCAAGTCCGGCACGGCGTCAGCCAACTCCTCCTCCTCCAAGTCAGCCGACTCAGCGTGCTCCGCCTAAGCAACAGCGGAAGAGAGAGGCCGTAGCTACGACGGCTAGCGGTACAACAAGCAAGAAATTCAAATATGGTCCAGACCTCAAGCCTCTTCCGAAGTTGTCTTACCACCTGACTCAGGAGGAACTCGACGACGCATGTGATGCCCAATTGAAGGCCCATTTTGCACCGAAACCGCCCGCGCCGCCAAAGGAGAAAGTACCTGAGCATGTATCACAACACTTTATTGATATGGTTCGACCGACTGACAATCAGAAGGACTCCGACTATGTGCGGTCTATCAAGAGGTCATATTCTGCAGGGCAAAAGGAGTCGAGCTCGAGCTCGAGCCAAGC
The DNA here is from genome assembly GCA_039707655.1 of Elymus sibiricus. Lineage (NCBI taxonomy): Eukaryota > Viridiplantae > Streptophyta > Magnoliopsida > Poales > Poaceae > Elymus > Elymus sibiricus. Next base: position 108,237,729 of record CM077668.1, on the reverse strand, counting down.
AGTTGGCAAAAAAAGCGGGAAAATTGTTCCCCAGCTGGGAGAACAAGCAGTGCAATCGATCCCCCCGCTCATTGTACAAACACATGTGAGTACCGCCGATCGGCCGGCAATAACCGGCGATCTTAGAAGGCAGGCTAAAGAGGCCGGTGTCACTGTTGAACAACTCCTAGGCCTTGAGGAAATCCCCGGGATTACAGAGGAGGAAGGAAAATACCAATATGTCCGTGGCAAACCTCTGGTCAAGCCTGACGAAGTCAAGCTTCTACCAACGAGAATGTACGAGTTGCATACGTGGTACATGCAAAAAACAGCAAATACCAATGAAGAGTCCCTCATGGTGAAAGTCAGGAAAAGGCATTACTTCCATAAAAAAGACGTGTGGATTCATTATTCAGAGTTGCTTCAGTTATTCAATCAAGACGCACTCGACAAATCTATCGTCAGTTGCTATTGTCTGTAAGTGATTTCTTTCTGTAATTTAAGTCTCTAGCTAGCTAGCTAGATGTTCTCTCATTCATTAACTGTAATTATCCTCACTATATTCTTTTCTGTGGTATTATGCAGAATGAAGATGTATGAAATGAAAAAAACTAGACGCTATGGAGTTGGGTTCATTGACCCAAATACGATTAATCAGGCGATATGGGAAGATCAATATTCGAGAGAAGACACAGAGAGATTCCTGCTAGAGTTTTTGAAGCAACTAAACACCCAACCAAAAATACTACTTCCTTACAACTTCGGGTGAGTGTTACTATATCTTGTACTACAAATTCTATTTTTTGCTTACTAGATGTTAATAAGTGTAGTTGATGAGTTATGCACATGCCCGCTTATTTATAAAAAACGTGTGCGCATGCAGTTTCCACTGGATCTTGTTAATCATTGAAGTTGACAAGGGAAAAGTTGAAGTACTGGACTCACTATATAAGGATCCATCCGAATACACAACCGTGAAGGGGATGTTCGACAGGTAATTTCAATCATTATCGCACTATGTCTGCCTCTTTACTTCATTTCCTGATATCAACTAGTTAATAACTCCTTTATTCATTTTCTTTGCCGGCGGGCAGGGCTTGGAAAAAGTTCATCGAAGAGGTCCCCGGCCAATGGAAACAACAGCTGAAATGGGTGCGACCCAAGGTAATTAAGTAGTACTAGCTAGCTACGTCCGTGTATCTCTTTAATTCTAGTTTCAATACCATTATCATGCTTGATTAATTATTACCTGATTGAATTTTATTCTCGTAAAGTGCATTAGGCAGGAGAAGGGGAATAGTTTATGCGCATACTACGTTTGCGAGAATATTCGCATGATCACGTCTGAAAGGAGCATAGATGAAAAAACTCTTTGGGTACGTTTGCCAGAACACTATCCATAATTTTTTTATCATGATCTAGCTAATATATATACACACAACTAATATATTCATCTTGATCTCCTGATTATAGATGATAGAGATGCGGGGCCAGCTCCTACCAACGGCTCGCGTACGAGCAATTCAAGAGGAAATAGCTGGATTTCTGGTCGACCAGGTCATAGATCCCAAAGGAGAATACCATTACAAGATCAAGCAGTAATGCCCTGCATATGTAATGATCCGCAAATTGTAGGAGAAATTGTATATACCAAATTGTATATATATATATATATGTATGTGAATGGTCGTCGTACGAGAAATTCGATTTATATATATATGCACAACGTGTACAGTATGTAGTAGCGTAATATATGTTTGAAATGAAAAATAATTAAATGGAAAACACAAAATTAAAAGGAAAAATAAACCAAAATTAAAAGAATTAAATACTTTTAGTCCCGGTTGGTGTTACCAACCGGGACTAAAGGTGGAGCCTTTAGTCCCGGTTGGTAACACCAACCGGGACTAAAGGTCCCCCAGCGAACGGCCCCGGCAGGCGCCACGTGGTGGGCCTTTAGTGCCGGGCCGTGACGAACCGGGACTAAAGGGGGGGGGGGGCCTTTAGTCCCCCCCCCCTTTAGTGCCGGTTGTAGAACCGGCACTAAAGGGCCTTACAAACCGGGATTAAAGGCCCGTTTTCTACTAGTGAATGTATGCAAGGAAAAGAGTGCACTTGGTGAAAAACCTTATCCAATCCTCACAACCTACACAAATGGCTTATCATGGAGCTCGGTGGGGTTAGTGGCACAAATTCATGCAAGTTGAAGTCCAAGATATGTAAATGTTGAAATCAATCCAAAGGACTCAAAATGCAAAGCAAGTGATCACAAATATAGAGGAGGGCAATAAAGAAACACACGTGGTGGGATAATGGGGCTTGTGCAACTATAGGGATGAGCAATACAAAATTGCCTAATGAAGACTAAGCTCGTGTTGCACAAACACAAGGAGAGACGCTAGCTTGATTGCACGTTTGGGCATGATTCACCACTTGGCACCAACCTATATGTATGCAAGCAAAACGTTTCCTATTCCATGTATCCTCATGCACAAGTATCTCTTTTCATGCTCAACACTCTTTTGCTTATAAGCTTATGATCTTTCTTTTTCTTGCTTAAAAGCTTTTTTTTCTCTTCCTTTCCACTATGCTTAATGAGCCTCAACCAAACACATGAGATAAGTATCACAAGATATGCACGGGATCAAGCAATTGCACTATATGATATATCAAATGATGCAACAATATGATATCGTATCACTAAGGTGCACAAGTTTTTGCGAAGCCCGGCAATACTCGGATAGCTAGTCTCAATAGGTATGAAGGTATTCGCAAAGATGGTGGGGCTATCAAGGTGTAATGGCAAGGAAGGAAAAGTTTATGACGGAATGGATACCTTCGTCACACTTAACCTTTCACGAAGTCGGGGGTAACCGGCCTTGCTTCCGGTTGAAGATGGTCTTAAAGAATGGATGGCCGTCGTCGATGCGGAATGTCGTGGTGGATGTAGTCGATGGAATTAGTCGGTACTCGTATCGGTCCAAGTGGTGGTTGATGAAGAAGTAACCATCCCTAAGTAGCCGAAACACCTTAGGAGACTCAAATCACAACTCAAACAACCACAAATGCAATGGGAACCAAAATGGGTTAAGTTGCGAAAGTTTTATGTGGTGGTGCGGAAGTTATGGTGGATGGCCTATGCAAAAGATGCAAAAATGCACAAAATTTGATGGAGTCAAATGGTGGTAAAACCAAGATGAGCAGCTCGGGCACATCGCTAGCTTTCCAACGAGCCAAAGAACACCCAAATCGGAGTTCGGAAGTGGGAGATATGGCCGAAACGGTGAGGCGGTGGCGGCTGGTCTATAGGGGGTCGTGCACATGGGGTCTAAGGCCCGTGGACACGGGGTCCCGTGCGCACGGTACGAGGCCGTGGACACGGGGTGTCCAGAAACTTTGCGGGGGGCCCGGGTGCACGGGGTCTGGAGCCCGTGGGCACGGGGGTGGCGGAAAATTCACGATTTCAACTCCAAATTCGAAGGGGGGAAAGAAAATTAGGCTATGGGGATGCAATAGAAGGTGGATCTACTTTCTAAACACAAGATCCATGGATTGAATCTAACAAAAATGCACTAGGAACAACAAATCACAAAAAATTTGGTATGGCTATTTTTGTGGGGAATTTTCGAAATTGGCAAGAAATCAAACAAAATTAGGCTAGAAAACGACGGGGGGAGACTCCAAATTCATGTCAACCTTGCTCACGATACCAAGATGTTGCAGGGTAAAACCCTAGGTGGCCCGATGTTCATGAATTGGAGGTGGATTTGAGGAAGAACACCAAGAACACAAGGGGGAAACACAAGAACAACACTCTAATGGACAAGATTCACACTAAGTACTCCTCAAATCACAAGCAATACAAGAGGTGCATCAAGATCCAATAACAACAAGGTAAATAAAGATACAAGGGTAGTTCATCCAAATATCTAGGAGAGATGGTGAAAGATCGTGGATGTCGCCTAGAGGGGGGTGAATAGGCGCTTTAAAATAATTACGGTTTAGGCTTGAACAAATGCGGAATAAAACTAGTGTTTAATTAGTCAAGCACAAAACCTAAATCGACTAGACTCACCCATGTGCACCAACAACGTATGCTAAGCAAGATAAACAACTAAGTGATAGAAAGATATATAACATGAAACACTATGGCTATCACAAAGTAAAGTGCATAAGTAAAGGGCTCGGGTAAGAGATAACCGAGGCACGCAGAGACGACGATGTATCCCGAAGTTCACACCCTTGCAGATGCTAATCTCCGTTTGGAGCAGTGTGGAGGCACAATGCTCCCCAAGAAGCCACTAGGGCCACCGTAATCTCCTCACGCCCTCGCACAATGCAAGATGCCGTGATTCCACTAAGGGACCCTTGAGGGCGGTCACCGAACCCATACAAATGGCAACCCTTGGGGGCGGTCACCGAACCCGTACAATTGGCAACCCTTGGGGGCGGTCATCGGTACCCGTCAAATTGCTCGGGGCAATCTCCACAACCTAATTGGAGACCCCGACGCTTGCCCGGAGCTTTACACCACAATGATTGAGCTCCGACAATACCAACCGTCTAGGGCACCAAAGCACTCAAGAGGAACAAGCTCTAGGGTGCTCAAACACCCAAGAGTAACAAGCTTCTCAACTTTCACTTCCACGTATCACCGTGGAGAACTCAAACCGATGCACCAAATGCAATGGCAAGGGCACACGGAGTGCCCAAGTCCTTCTCTCCCAAATCCCACCAAAGCAACTAATGCTAGGGAGGAAAATGAGAGGAAGAACGAAGAAGAGAACATGAAGAACTCCAAGATCTAGATCCAAGGGATTCCCCTCACATAGAGGAGAAAGTGATTGGTGGAAATATGGATCTAGATCTCCTCTCTCTTTTCCCTCAAGAACTAGCAAGAATCATTGGAGGGATTGAGAGATAGCAAGCTCGAAGAAGGTCAACAATGGGGGAAGAACACGAGCTCAAAGGATTAGAACCATTGGGGAAGAAGGCCCCCTTAAATAGGCCCCCCGAATCCAACCGTTATGCCCACAAGTCGTGCTCAAGCGGTACTACCGCTCGGGGCAGCGGTACTACCACTTAGCACGGTCAAAACAGCCCAACGAGATAGAAAAAAAAGAGCAGTAGTTCTGCCAGAGAGGTAGTACCGCCCGGGGGAGCAGTACTACCGCTTGAGCAGTACTACCGCTCTCTACTACCGCTCTACTACCGCTCGAGCAGATTGGGCAACAGAAGCATAAAAATAAGCGGAAGTGGTTGCGGTAGAAGGAAGCGGAAGTACCACGCAAGCGGTACTACCGCTCGGGGGAGTAGTACTACCGCTTAGAGCAGTACTACCGCTCTACTAGCAGAAAAACTACCCAAGCAAAACAGAAGGAAACTCCAGAAGTGAAACTGCTATAACTCCTGCAAACGGACTCCGAAATCAGCAAACTCAAGCTTGTTGGATAGAAGACGACAAGTACTATCCAACAGCGACGGGATATTAAGAACTAGCAATGGAGAAGAAATGCCAATATGATAAGGAAGAGGACCTTCCCACAATATGAACCGGCAAACTCTCCAACATCAAAAATGCAAAGATGATGCATACGAACTCCGTTTTCGATGAGCTTGAGTTTGACAAGAAGACGAACACAAACTCTAAAACCTCACCAAGAGAAGAGCCAAATAAGAACCAAGAAAGATGATGCAAGGATGCAATGGTTTGAGCTCTCTACGAACGATACGATCAAGCTACTTACTTGAGAGCCCCCCTTGATAGTACGGCAATCGATCCTATAACCCGGTCTCCCAACTACCACCATGAGACCGGTAAAGTAGAAAACCTATCAAGGGCAAACCTTTGCCTTGCACATAGTCCACTTGAGCTAGATGATGACGATCTTGTCCTCCTCAAGTCGGACCACCTTTCTTGATTGCGTTGGCTCAGTGAAGACTAGTTGATTGCTCCCCCATACTCCACTATGGGTGAGCCACTCTTTGGCACATCTTCACAAGTCCATTGTCACCACAATGGAGGACAAGCTTCAAGCATGATCTCTTCGTGATGCTCCACTTGAACTTGCACACCGCAAACTTGATGACGATCACCACTTGATGTCATCCTCCATGGGTTGTATGATATCTTCCTTTCGATGCATGCCCATGGAAACATACCTAACCCCACAAACAACTCTCACATAGAACATGGGTTAGTACACAAAGCGTAATGGACAATGCTTACCATACCATGAGATCACTTGATCTCGCTTGGTACATCTTCTACGCTTTGTGTGTTGATCAACTTGAATCACTCGTTGTACTTATTCTTGATCAACCTTGAATCTTTCCAACTCTCTTCATTAGGATGATGTCTTGAAGGTAAACATGAATGTTCACACAATCTTCTTCTTCAAGAAATGCTTGCAATAGGCTCAACACTCACATGACCAATCTTTGGATAAATCTTTGAATAGCACCTTGGTCATCACATAATCTCCTTAAAACCAACAAATGGACTTCAAGAAATGCCTATGGATGAACCCTTCAAATATAGCTCAAGGTAACCATTAGTCCATAGGGATTGTCATCAATTACCAAAACCAAACATGGGGGCACCACATGTGCTTTCAGATGGGTCTTGAATTCCATGGAGGAATCTTCCCTAAAAGAGGTCTTGAATCCCTAAGGATCTTCTCCAATGGAGGTCTTGAACTCCAATGGAGTGTGTCTCTCTCAACAGGAATCCCACAAGGGGAGATACATGAGCTAAGCTCTAATGTCTAGATCTATTCTTAGCTTTTCTCTACAAATGAGGTGGAGGAGGAGTATATATAGGTCCAAGACATGAAGGGGTAAGAAGGTGCATAATAGGGATTACATGGGCAAAGCCCAACAGCTGCACACAGGTAGCCCCGTGTGCACGGGGTAAGTGGAGCCCGTGCGCATGGGGTATCCGGCGACCTGGCAACTTAGCCCGTGCGCACGGGCTTGTACCGTGGGCACGGGGTCCTGGGCCCGTGCGCACGGGATACGTCCAGCCGAGTCCAGAAGCTCTCTGGAGGGGTCGTGCGCACGGGGTCAGGAGGGGCCATGCGCACGGGGTCGTCTGGGCACGTCTTCTTCCTTCGTGCTGTTGGCTCCCGGCTTCCTCGAGACCTTCCCGTCGGTATTGGTGGAACTCGGCCTTCTTCTTGACGTTTCCTTCTCCACTTCCAAGCTTCCCTCTTGGATGGTGTAGTTGTTCCCTTGTGCTTGGACTCCTCCTCGGTGAATGTGTAGCTCTGCTCACACCTATGTATGCACACGAGTGAGGGGTCAAGTAGTATACCATCCTCGAAGGGCACAAGTGAACACGTGTAAAGGAGATGATTCACCTTTATGTATGTGAAGTAGATGTGACACGTGTCACTTGCCATGGTGATGTCCGTAGGATGCTCCACATCATCACACTACCAAAAACTGGTTCATTACACACAATCCCTCTACCTGGCGCGCCAAAGATGTCGTGGGAAAACGACGATCTATGGGACCGAACGGGCCCCTTTGCGATTCGGCTCCAGGGACGTGTATGCAACGAAGAGCAGGTTTAGGTAGGTGCAAGAACAGACGGGGGTTTATCCAGGTTCGGGCCGCTATGACCGTAAAACCCTACTCCTGCTTTGTGGTTGATTGTGTATGAGCTCAAAGTACAAGAAGCGCAGCTTGTCGGCAAGGTGCGCGGGAAGTGCAGCTACAGCGCGTAACTGAACTAGGTGTCTACCGTTCTACCTGTAGCTGTGGGCCTCCTTTTATAGGCCAAGGGGTTACCAGAATGGCTAATACGGTCATTACAGGGTATGAATAGTAACTGCATCGTCACCAAGTCTATCTCCTAACGGGGTAGGACAAGCGCATTAAATGCACCGTTAGGTGCTACGTCGGGGAGGAGAGGCTTTTGGCCAAAAGATCTGTTCCATCGGTCCAGCCGCCCTCCTATAATCTTGACACATCCTTAGGACGGGTGTCATTAAAGTTAATCCTTAGGTGGCAAGCTGACACGTGCCCTGACCAGCTGTGTTGACTGCCTGCCCGCTCGACACCTATCATACGAGCCTATCTGGTAGATGATGAGGTGTAGCGGTAACGGGACAGAAAGGGGTCTGCTGGCACGGAGCTCGCCAGGCCTTCGCTTGCCGGCAAGCAGCTTGCCGGGTCTTCACCTTGCCGGGTTCCCACCTCATGCCGACAAGGGCAATCTTGATCTTGAGTACTAGGATAGTACTTCTCGATGACCTGCTTGGAGGTCTTCTTCATGGTCTTGTTTATTGAGTCTTTAGTCATAGTAATCCTCCGTCAAGCCCTTGCCGTCAGGAAGGCTACAACTGCCTGTGCACAAGTCTGGGTACGAGGGCACCCATGTTTTAGTACACCGACACCGTTAAAATTGGAGATCATTGCTATCATGGTTTATGTGATATGGGTGCTAGCATGAGTGCTATTCCATTTTCTCTTTATCAAGAAGTCATGAATGATATTGCACCTGTTGAGATTGACGATATTGATGTCACTATTAAGCTTGCAAACAGAGATACTATTGAACCACTTGGGATTGTTAGAGATGTTGAAGTCTTGTGTGGTAAGATCAAATACCCTACTGATTTTCTTGTTCTTGGATCAATACAATATGATTTTTGTCCCATTATATTTGGTAGACCTTTCTTGAATACGGTTAATGCTAAGATTGATTGTAATAAGGAAATGGTCAGTGTTAATTTTGGTGATGTGTCTCATGAGTTTAATTTCTCTAAATTTCATAGACAACCTCATGCTAAAGAATTGCCTAATAAAGATGAACTTATTGGTCTTGCTACTATTGTTGTCCCTCCTACTGATCCTTTAGAACAATATTTGCTAGACCATGAAAATGATATACAAATGAATGAAAGAAATGAAATAGATGACATATTCTTTAGACAAACATCTGTTCTTAAACATAATCTACCTGTTGAAACCTTGGGAGATCCTCTTCCACCCAAGAGTGATCCTGTGTTTGAATTAAAGAAACTACCTGATACACTTCAATATACTTATCTTGATGAAAATAAGATATATCATGTTATTTTTAGTGCTAACCTTTCAGAGCATGAAGAAAAGAGATTACTTAAAACTCTGAAGAAGCATCATGCTGCTATTGGATATACTCTTGACGATCTTAAGGGCATTACTCCCACTCTATGTCAGCACAAGATTAATATGGAGCCAGACGCTAAACCCGTCGTTGATCATCAATGCCATTTGAATCCTAAGATGAAGGATGTGGTAAGAACTAAAATATTAAAGCTTCTGGAGGCAGGTATAATTTATCCCATAGCTGATAGTAGATGGGTAAGTCCTGTCCATTGTGTTCCTAAGAAAGGAGGTATCACCGTTGTTCCTAATGATAAAAATGAACTCATTCCACAAAGAATTGTAACTGGTTATACGATGGTAATTGATTTCAGGAAATTGAATAAAGCTACTAGGAAAGATCATTACCCCTTGCCTTTTATCGATCAAATGTTCGAAAGACTATCTAAGCATACACACTTTTGTTTCCTAGATGGATATTCTGGTTTTTCTCAAATACCTGTATCGAAAGAAGATCAAGAGAAAACCACCTTTACTTGTCCTTTTGGAACTTATGCTTATAGACGTATGCCTTTTGTTTATGCAATGCACCTGCTACCTTTCAAAAATGTATGACTGCTATATTCTCTAACTTTTGTGAAAGATTGTTGAGATTTTCATGGATGATTTCTTCGTTTACGGAACTTCTTTTAATGATTGCTTAAGCAACCTTGATCGAGTTTTGCAAAGATGTGAAGAAACTAATCTTGTCTTGAATTGGGAGAAGTGCCACTTTATGGTGAATGAAGGTATAGTCCTTGGGCATAAAATTTCTGAAAGAGGTATTGAGGTAGATAAAGCTAAAGTTGATGCAATTGAGAAAATACCATGTCCCAAAGATATCAAAGGTATAAGAAGTTTCCTAGGTCATGCTGGTTTCTATAGAAGGTTCATAAAAGACTTCTCTAAAATTTCTAGGCTCCTTACTAATCTCTTGCAAAAAGATGTTCCATTTGTTTTTGATGATGATTGCGTAGAAGCCTTTGAAATACTTAAGAAAGCCTTAATTTCTGCACCCATTGTTCAACCACCTGATTGGAACCTACCTTTTGAAATTATGTGTGATGCTAGTGATTATGTTGTTGGTGCTGTTCTAGGTCAAAGAGTTGATAAGAAATTGAATGGTATCCATTATGCTAGTAAGACTCTAGACGGTGCTCAAAGAAACTATGCTACTACTGAGAAAGAATTTTTAGCAGTTGTGTTTGCATGTGATAAATTCAGATCTTATATTGTTGATTCCAAAGTTACTATTCACACTAATCATGCTGCTATTAAATATCTTATGGAAAAGAAAGATGCTAAGCCTAGGTTGATTAGGTGGGTTCTTTTGCTACAAGAATTTGACTTGCATATTGTTGATAGAAAGGGAGCTGAGAATCCCGTAGCAGATAATTTGTCTCGAATGGAAAATGTTCTTGATGACCCACTGCCTATTAATGATGATTTTCCTGATGAACATTTAGCTGTCATAAATGTTTCTCGTAATAATCCTTGGTATGCAGACTATGCTAATTACATTGTTGCTAAATATATACCACCTAATTTCACATATCAACAAAAGAAAAAGTTCTTCTTTGATTTAAGACATTACTTTTGGGATGACCCACGTCTATATAAAGGAGTGGATGGTGTTATTAGACGTTGTGTACTTGCGCATGAACAGGAACAAATCCTACGGAAGTGTCACTCCGAGGCATACGGAGGACACCATGCGGGAGATAGAACTGCACATAAGGTACTACAGTCTGGTTTTTATTGGCCTACTCTTTTCAAAGATGCACATAAGTTTGTCCTTTCTTGTGATGAGTGTCAAATAATTGGTAGTATTGGTAGACGTCAGGAAATGCCTATGAATTATTCACTTGTTATTGAACCATTTGATGTTTGGGGTTTTGATTACATGGGACCTTTTCCTTCCTCTAATGGATATACTCATATTCTTGTTGCTGTTGACTATGTTACTAAGTGGGTAGAAGCTAGTCCAACTAGTAGTGCTGATCACAACACCTCCATTAAAATGCTTAAAGAAGTTATATTCCCGAGGTTTGGAGTCCCTAGATACTTGATGACTAATGGTGGTTCACATTTTATTCATGGTGCTTTCCGTAAACTTCTTGCTAAATATGATGTTAACCATAGAATTGCATCACCTTATCATCCTCAGTCTAGTGGTCAAGTTGGATTAAGCAATAGAGAAATAAAGTTAATTTTGCAAAAGCCCGTTAATAGATCCAGGAAGAATTGGTCTAAGAAACTTGATGATGCATTATGGGCTTATAGAAATGCTTATAAAAATCCTATGGGTATGTCTCCGTATAAAATGGTCTATGGAAAAGCATGTCATTTACCTCTTGAACTAGAACATAAGGCATATTGGGCAATTAAAGAACTTAATTATGATTTCAAACTTTCCGGTGAAAAGAGGTTTTTTGATATTAGCTCCTTAGATGAATGGAGAACCCAAGCTATGAAAATGAAAAGTTATTTAAAGAAAAGGTTAAAAGATGGCATGATAAGAGAATTCAGAAATGGGAATTTAAAGTTGGTGAGCATGTTCTATTGTACAACTCTCGTTTTAGATTCTTTGCAGGAAAACTTCTCTCTAAATGGGAAGGACCATATATCATCGAAGAAGTTTATCGTTCCGGAGCCATCAAAATCAATAACGCCGAAGGCACTCATCCGAAGGTGGTCAATGGGCAAAGAATTAAACGTTATATCTCAGGTACGCCCATTAATGTTGAAACTAATATTATTCAAACAATGACACGGGAGGAACACATAAAAGAGTCCTTCCGGAATGCTCCAGAACCCTGAAAAGGGGTAGGTATGTGATACGGTAAGTAAACCGAGTCCAAAAATTCCATAAAAATTATTTCTGTCTGTTTTGGAATATTAGAAAAAAATTACAAAAATAAGAAACAGCCGAGGGGACCCACGAGGAGGCCACAAGGCAGGAGGGGCGCGCCATGGTGCCTTGTGGGCCCCTCATGTGCCTTCCCGACTCCGTTTTCTTCCCGTATGCTTGTTTTGCAAGATAAAAATTCTTTATATATACTCCCTGATGTTTTGACCACCGTATTGCAATATTCTCCTCTGTTCTTGTTTCAGGCTATTTTTCTGACAGATCTAGATCACCATGGCGCCCCCAAGTTCGTCCAAGGACAAGTTCTACGAGAAGGTCATCAACCCTTACCTACCGGAGGTGATGAAGCACCCTCAAGCCATTGAGATGCGTGAGGGGGTGCTCCACATCCGGGATGTTCAGGGGCCTAAGAAAGACGGGAGCGAGAAGGCCAGGCTCGAAGTTGTGGAACAGGAGATCTTCAAGTGTCAAGAGATGGTGGAGCGTGAACTCAGTGCCAACCACTCCATGATTACGGAATTTATCCGTGAACATAAGTGGGATAACAAGGATATGGGAGGGCATCTTCAAGCTTCAAGACCGAATTGATCATCTCCAGGCGCAAATCTTTGACCTCCAAAACCAAAAGTGTGAGTATGAGTCCAGATTTAAAAGGATGAGCCTAGCTGCAGATTTCAGGATTCCGGAGACATGTTCTTCTTTCTTTGATGGAGAACCCTTGCGTTGGAAGCCGGAAGACAAGCCTTCTACCCCTTCATCACCATCATCACCGAAGAAAGACGCTTGAGTACATGGCTATGGGCACCACTCTTGGCTTGTTCCAAGCTTGCGGGAGGTGCCCCGGTATCGTATCACCATCACTCTTTTACCATCACTATCTATCTTAGTTCGATCCTTAGTTATTTCATGATTTAGAAGAATAAAAGTTTAGTATGATCTAGTTTCGAGTGCTTGTTTCGTGATCTAGCTATCTATGTAATCGTGTGTGAGAGTTATATAATAAAGAGTAGTTTGAGTTTTGCTTCTTTACTTTAATGTTTCAATCTAAGCAATAAGAGAATGAAAAAAAAGGATCATATGCTAATCCCTTGGGGAGTAATGACTTTACATAAAGAAAAGTATAGTTGATAAAATTTATTGGAAATTAACAAACAAAGCATTGGTCATTGATGCAATTCATGCAAAAGTAATAAAGGAAGAGAGGATTCACATATAAATATACTATCTTGGACATCTTTTATGATTGTGAGCCCCCGTTAAATATTCTATGCCAAATAGTTGACGTTGGACAAGGAAGACAACGTAATGATTTATGTTTGCTTATATTCACATAGAAATTATATTGTCATAGATCCTCAAACATGTGGTGCTTGCTCACTATCTTTTGCTAGCCAAAAATTCGCACTAAGTAGAGATACTACTTGTGCATCCAAAACCCTTGAACCCAGTTTCATGTCATGAGAGTCCACCATATCTACCTATGGATTGAATGAGATCCTTCAAGTAAGTTGTCATCGGTGCACAAAGCAATAAAAATTGCCTCTAAATATGTATGAACTCTTATTGTAAGGGAAAATAAGCTTTGTACGAACTTGTGATGGTGAAGAAATAAAAGCGACAGACTGCATAATAAAGGTTGCTATCACAAGGGGCAATATAAAGTGACGTTCCTTTACATTAAGAGTTTGCACATCCAAACACAAAAAGTGCATGACAACCTTTGCTTCCCTCTGCGAAGGGCCTATCTTTTACTTTTATGTAATTACTTTTATGCAAAAGTCAATAGTGTTCTTCTCTATTCCATTTTTATATTTCTTCTCTTTGCAAGCATCATGTGGTGGGGAAAGATCTAGGCACATATATCCAGTTGGATGTAAGTGATCATGAGTTATTATTGTTGACATTACCCTTGAGGTAAAATTGTTGGCAGGTGAAACTATAAACCCCCGTCTTTCTATGTGTCTGATTGAAGCTTTTGCTCCATAAAAATATGCCATGAGTGTCAGCAATCATAGAAGACTAAATGATAGTTGAATATGTGGACTTGCTAAAACAAAAGCTCTTACATAGACTCTTCCTGGAAATATGATGAATTGTAATTGTTTCGGTAACTAAGAACATAGTTTGTTAGTTTTCAAGAAGGTTTATACTTTATACTTCAATATTGCGATGAATTATTTCTTGTCCATTAGGGGCTTTATGATGTTACCTTGCTGCTATAAAATTGATTATGATGCTTTCATGTCCGTATTTTATTTTATCGACACCTCTCTCTCTAAACATGTGGTCATGATTATCGATTTCGATTTTTCGCTTGAGGACAAGCGAGGTCTAAGCTTGGGGGAGTAGATACGTCCAATTTGCATCATGATTTCCTACTGTTATTTATTATATATTTGATCATTATTTCACTTTATGATGCAATTCTTATGCCTTTTCTCTCTTAATTTGCAAGATTTATATGAAGAGGGGGATTATCGGCAGCTGGAATTCTGGACCTGAAATAGCTACATCATAGATACCTATCCTACAGAGCTCCAAATGACATGAAATTTCACCAGGATTTTTTATTGAATATATAAAAAATACTGGAGAAAAGAAATAACAGAGGGGACCCACCAGCTGTCCACAAGGCAGGAGGGCGCCCCCCCCAGGGAGTGCCCTAGTGCCTTGTGGGCCCACAGCTGGCCTCTGGCCCCCTCCTTCTGTTATATGAAGCCATTTGCCCTAAAAAAATATTGAGGAAGACTTTTGGGACGAAGCGCCGCCGTCTCGAGGCAGAACTTGAGCAGGAGCACTTTTGCCCTCCGGCGGAGCGATTCCGCCGGGGGATACTTCCCTCCGGGAGGGGGAAATCGAAGCCATCGACATCACCAACGATCCTCTCATCGTGGGAGGACCAATCTTCATCAACATCTTCATCAGCACCATCTCATCTCAAATCCTAGTTCATCTCTTGTATTCAATCTTTGTCCCAAAACCTCAGATTGGTACCTGTGGGTTGCTAGTAGTGTCGATTACTCCTTGTAGTTGATGCTAGTTGATTTATTTGGTGGAAGATTATAAGTTCAGACCCTTAATGATATTCAATACTCCTCTGATCTTGAACATGAATATGATTTGTGAGTAGTTACTTTCGTTCTTAAGGACATGGGAGAAGTCTTGTTATAAGTAATCATGTGAAGTTGGTATTCGTTCGATATTTTGATGATGTGTATGTTGTATTTCTTCTAGTGGTGTCATGTGAATGTCGACTACATGATACTTCATCATAATTGGGCCTAGGAAAATGCATTGGGGAGTAATAAGTAGATGATGGGTTGCTAGAGTGACAGAAGCTTAAACTCTAGTTTATGCGTTATTCCGTAAGGGGCTGATATGGATCCATATGTTTCTTGCTATAGTTAGATTTATCTTAATTCTTCGTTTGTAGTTGCGGATACTTGCGAGAGGGGGTAATCATAAGTGGGAGGCTTGTTCAAGTAAGAACAGCACCCAAGCACCGGTCCACCCACATATCAAATTATCAAAGTAGCGAACACGAATCAACTAAACATGATGAACGTGACTAGACGACAATTCCCATGTGTCCTCGAGAACGCCTTGCTTTATATAAGAGTTCGTTCCGGCTTGTCCTTTGCTATAAAAAGGATTGGGCCACCTTGTTGCACTTTTGTTACACTTGTTACTCCTTACTTGTTACGAATTATCTTGCTACCAAACTATCTGTTACCGATACTTTCAGTGCTTGCAGAAAATACCTTGCTGAAAACCGCTTATCATTTCCTTCTGCTCCTCGTTAGGTTCGACACTCTTACTTATCGAAAGGATTACGATTGATCCCCTATACTTGTGGGTCATCAAACACCTACACACTTGATGATGTGCCCTGACCGCGTATCAACGCACAACATCTATTCCGGTGGCCTCACCAAGCCGCCCGCCGGCAAGCTGAGAGCACCAACCGGTCAAGCTAGACCCTTTGCGCGCATCGCATGCGCACGCTCTAGAATCGGCTGCCGCCATCTTTCGCCGTCCCATCTTTAGGAGTAATCAACACATTCAATTCGCCAGGCCGTTCTGCGTCGACGTCACCGCAACGCCACCATGTTGTGCGCGCCCATCCACACGCGCCCGTCGGCGACACTCCGCTGCACCATCTAAACCTTTGTGTTGTTAGTTCCTGGAGTTCTGTAATTATTCCAAAAATAAATAGTATACCTATTGCTTCGGAATCTAGGATTTGATTCTAGTCATGCAATTGTTGTAATAAACATTTGTGTTGCTTGTTGCAGATTGCGTGAGAATTTGACTGGGAAATGGATGATTGTTGTTGGAAATAATTCGATGATTATCATGATTATAGTTTTGAATCTACTAAATTACATGAATGACAAAGATAGAACGACCAAAAATTATTTGGCATACATACAGATGAAAACTAGCCCAAAGTGCTTCGAAATGTGTTAGCAGGTGCGCGGAGCCGGAGCCGGCATGTTCGCCGCTGGGCCGAGTGTTCGCCCACTTCTTTTTCTTAGCCTTTACAGAGAAATCCGTCTACCAACGAGGTAAATCCTACTTTCATCGATAACAACATGGCAAGACGATCGACCAAGAAACTATATATCACAGGTGAGTTTTCCTCACAACGAGTTTGCTAATGAAGATGACGACAGGGCTCGAGGAAGTAGTGGACGAATACAAAGTCACGGAAGAAGGGTGAAGCAATCGTACACGCACTTTCCCGAAACGATAGCACCTGGCTACTCATGCAGGTCGCCGATCATCTGGGTAACTCCGGAGACTACTATTGTGTCCTCGTACAATTGCACTGCAGGGAAAGGAGTGGCGAAGCTGGGTGGTCGCGGTTGCAGAGAAGAAGGCAATGATCCATCTGACTAAAAGGGAGTTGCAAATTGCCCACGCCGCAGTTGCACGTCCCCAAAATCCAAAGTCACACGTAATTAAACACGAATAAACATGCGTGTGTGGGTACACTTAACATAGCCTTCTCTTGCCATCTCATCCAAAGGGACCATGGGAGGTGCCTTATATATGTTGGTACAAACCTTTTTTTGTCAATGTGGTACTAAACCTCACATGCCCTCCACTATTTTCACTTCTCACCATATTCCAAAATATATTTGGGCCGAGTCCACTTTGGGCCAAAGGGCCCATAAATTCTAACAATTATGAGTTTTTTTTTTTTGAAAAGTCCGACAATTGTGAGGTGTGTATGAGTTTCATAACAAAACAGATGAATTCCATTGCCAGAAGTGTATGGATTTCATCTGTTTTGCTGTGAAGGGGAATCTGTGTTGCAGTGCTGGATTATATTCGTGACAGTGTTGGTGAGGTGTTACCAGAGGGTCAGAACAAAGACTGAAAGGTGCTCATGTTGGATTGGTTTTGCGCTTGGTCTTTATAAGGAAATCATTACCTCGATAAGCTTCACCGTGGAATAATTTTTTCAGAGTTTCACCGTAGATTTCCATCCATTCTAGTGCCATGTTTCTCTCAAACGTATGCAGGCTACGGAATTTAGAAGAAGAGGTATCGATGACATGGATCCCGTTCTCTTCCTCTACTACGAGAGGGTGCGCGATGGACGGAAACACAAGGCGGGGATTCGCGCGCGCGTGTTCAACTGGTACGACTGCTCCGCTCAGTCCAGCCCACTTCGGCCCCGCTTCCATTTCCATGCTATTCTCTGAGCAGATTCCAACGACAAAGGGCTGCTCTGTAACGGATAGCTCCAGAACTGTCTCGGTGCACATACATTCATTTATACAGTCGGATGAAAAACAATCGGGTTTCAGTCATATTTTTTTGACCAACCGCAGCTAGACAAGTGTCCCATGTCCTGATGTATTTTCATGTCCCCTGTTTGTCGCTGTATCTGTCCCAGCTGCGCTCTATCCTTTTAATGGGTCCGCAAGAATCACGAACAGTGGATCATAGAGAAGGAACAACACAAATACTAAACGGGTCCACCCCTGTTTCAAACCCGGTAGAAACAGGACAGATAACAAACAAGACTTTAGGGAGAGACTGAACCAAATCATGAATAATTTTTATTTTTTTTGAAACAAGGCAAAAGATTTGCCATTTTCATTAATTAAGGGAGAAGGTTTAGAAATATGCCCGCAACGCGGGGAAGAAAACAACTACTCTCGCGGCATTACGTTACTCAAGTATTTCGCGCCCGCTAACGCCCAAAGATGGGCCTCCTCCTTGATCCTCCCGACAATCACCATGGTGGGTGCGGCGGTGTTGCGGAAAACTCTTGTGTTGCATTCCTTCCAAATCTCCCAAGATACCAACATCATCAACGAAGTGAGAGCCTTCCAGTGCGGTCTTGTATTGTTCACAATCATGAATAAATTGGAGTCAGCCTTTGGAACATTCTGGACTTTATTTTGATCATTTACAGAAGGAAATTTTAAAAAAGACAAAAAGAAAAACATTACTTAAAGCTTGAGCAAATAAAAATAAAAAAGAAAAAGAAAATTCATTACATAAAAACTTCTGCTGATCTGCAGATTGCTTCCTTGAATAGTACTCCTAACTTTTGGATTTTTTTTTATGTTGGAGTAGATGATATATTTTGAAAATTAACTTCAGGATTCAATCTTGGGGAAAAACCATCACTAAGTTTGAAAGAGGATCCAACTAAGCAATCCAACACTTTGATAACAAGGCTCTTAGACCATCCTTGAAAAATCTCGGGCTTGTCAGCATTGGGAGACTGAACAACTCCAACGAGTTGCTTCACGGTTTGAAGACAACAAAAAAAAGAAACATGAAACTAGATGAGAATAGTGCACTGCAAGCTGGTGAAAGGCACACTGTCAAAATCTCAGACTTCATAGAAAATGGAACAACCAATTAATGTAATGAAATAATAGTGAAAGTGAGAGAAGGCGCACTGTAAGAAATCCATCAATAGCACTGTAAAAAATCAAAATAAAAAATGCTCTAACAACAGCCTGAACACATTATAAAATCATATCAGAGGCATTGTAAACAAAATACTAGGAGCTACCAAAACTTACAATAAATGACATCATGTTTACTTTGATCATAAAACTGTAAATCTTACTGAAGCACACTGTAAAATCAGATCAGAGGCGCTTTAAAAAGAATACTATGAGCTACCAAAACTTACAGTAAATGACACTGTAAAAAATGAAACACACTGTAAAAAATGAAACAATGGTACAGTAAACTCAAAACTCTTACAGAGGCAAAGTAATGTAAGCTACAGGACACTGGAATTTTTCAGTGCAAAGTAATGTAAGCTACAGGACACTGCTAGTAAATTAGACAACTACATAGTGAAATACACTCAAATTTACACTGGAATTTTCAGTAGAGAAGTATGGTAAGTTACATGGTTGTAAAGCACTATGCAATTATGCTGGACTACAACATAATTAAACTGAAATTACACGGAAAATTATACTGGAAATTTCAGTGCAAATCACTGTAAGTAACACTAGAAAACACTGGAAATTCCAAGTTACACTGAAAATATCACTATAAGTTGCACTGAAATGTTACACATTACTATAATTACAATGAAAATACATTGAAATTAGAGTGTATTATACACTGTAAGTTACAGGGTTGTATACCACTACGCAATTACACTGGACTACAATGTAATGAAATTGAAAAATTCCACTGAAACTTACACTGGAAATTTCAGTGCAAATCACTGTAAGTTACACCGAAAAATACTGGAAATTTTAGTGCTAATAACTGAAAGCTACACTGAAAAATATCACGGTAAGTTACACTGCAACTAACAATGAACAGCTCATTGCAGCTCATCATCTGCAAAAGAACATAGACAGGAAATCTGAAATAACTTTGCAAGAACAAAAAGCAGATTATAAAGGATCATGAGATCAAAACAACATGATCAACCTCTCTCAACTGTAACAGGGAATCTAGTACATTTCCACCTCGCAGATTACTGAGGAAACATAGATAGGAGCTCTAAAAATCTTCTTACTAGTTACAGTGAGTAGGTTGCATAACTTACATACATGCATCATACAACATACACATCCAAATACACTGTAATTAGTGTTGAAGCTCCCTGTAAAAACAGAGAAAATAAAAGAGAACTGTAAGCAAGCTAGAAAAAAATATGAATTACCCAACACAAATATGTTGTTTGCAGTGCCTTGAACACATTAAAAAAATCATGGGAAATCATAAAAAAGCTCATCAAAATTACACCTAGCCCTAGAACCCAACCTGGAGACAGGATACTACCAACCAAAAGCACACTATCTACAGCTCCATGAACACAGTAAAAATCACCGAAGGTTACTGTCAAAATCATACTAGCTCACAGTAAAAAATGAAATTTACAGTTAGCCTAGGAACCAACCTTGAAACTTGGTATTACCAACCAAAAAACACACTATTAACAGTGCCATGAACACAGTGAAAATCAACCAAACTCACTGTAAAAATCATAGAAAATCTCACTGAAGAAATTGAAAATTACACCTAGCCTAGATTTCAACCTAGAAACTTGATATTAAACAGTGACATAAACTGATAAAAGGATGATCCTGTTAGTACACATCCTAGTGGAAAATGTGCCCTTTACAAAGGCATTTAATCTAGTCTTCAGTGTCTTCTTCTTGCTGTAAAAACAAGGACATAAAAGCATGATCCTAGTCAGCGTACATGCAGAACTTACATACATGCAACATACTTCTTATACTTCTATGCACATTGTAAATAGCCTTAAAGATCACTGTAAAAAAATACTGAACTGAGAAGCAGGATGAAAAATTGGTATTTGCCCACATACATGCATGACTCCATGCTATTTACAGTGACATGTGCACAGTAAAAAGTGTTCAAGCTCACTTTAAAAAAGGAAAATAAAAATAGTAACCTAAGGAGCATGCACGAAAATTGGTATTACCACACATACATCATGATCCCGTACTATTTACAGTATCATCTACACAATAAAGGGTTGAAGTTCGCTGTAAAAAGGAAAAATAAAAAACAGTAACCTAAGAAGCAGGTTTGAAAATTGGTATTACCCCACATGAATCATACTATTTATAGTGACATGTACACAGTAAAAAGAGTTCAAGCTCACTGTAAAAAGGAAAATAAAATACAGTAACCTATGTAGCAGGCTTGAAAATAGGTATTACCCCACATACATGCATGATTCATGCCATTTACAGTGACATCTACAAAGTAAAAAGTGTTCAAGCTCACAGTAATAAATTTGGTAGTACCCAAATTTCCAAACATGGACCATACTATTTACAAGAACATGCTGGGAAATTGCTAATACCAAATATACACGCATGATCATACTAATTGCAGTAACACGGAAATAGTAAATTGCCCTGAAGCTCACTGTAAACTGAAGCTCACTGAATACTGTAAAAGTAGGGGAAAAAATGTATACTAAAGATCAGGCTAAAAAATTCATATTACCCAACATAGAACCAAAACTCAAACTATTGTACAGTGGAATAAAAATAGTAAAAAAGACAATAAGAAGACTGTAAATAGACAATAAGAAAGAATGTAGCCTGGCGAGGAGAATTGCAGTGTAAATTACAGTAGACCTACAGCAGATATATAGTGTAAATTACAGTAGATGTACAGTGTAATTTATTACAGTAAAAATACAGCAGAACTACAGTGTAAATTACAGTAAAAGTACAGTGAAATTACAGCAGATTTACAGTATAATTTACAATAAAAATACAATTGATATGCAGTGTTAAATTACAGTAGATTTATAGGGCAAAATCTACAGTTGAAACCTTGTGTAAAATTCTGCAGTAGAATTACAACAACAGAGAGAGCTCCCCCTCACCTCACCGAGCAAATCAATTCACCTCGTAGCAAGGATACCTGATCTAAAAATCAACAGCTACTGGGGTACATAACTAAGCTAAAATCAGGAGACAAACTAACCAATAACAGCTAAATCTCAGATCTAAACGAGCTAGCTGAAGAAGCCCTAGGACACGAACAGAAACAGGCAAAACCTACGGAGAAGCCTACACATCCAACTAACAAGGGAGCATCAACTAACCATACACATCAGAACACATGAGCAACCTGAGCAAAGGGGAAAACAAAGAGGAAACAGGAACAGAGGAGAGAGATGCAGCGATGGGGAGAGAATAAACCAACCACAATTGCGGGAAGAGCTCCGAACTCTCAATCGAGTAGAGAAGAAGACCTCGAAATCAAAATTGCCATGACCCTCTCTCTCTCTCTCTCTCCCTCCCTCTCTCTCTCTCTCTCTCTCTCTCTCTCTCTCTCTCTCTCTCTCTCTGACTCACCGAGCTCTCCGCCGCTTGATTTTTATTTTTATTTTTTTTGAAATGGAACACAGCGATTCCATACATCACACAGGCTCAGCACTTCGGCTGGCCCTACGAACTAATACATCGTCTGGTAAGTCCTCAGCCCAACGCTGTCTAACAGCAGGCTTTCCAGAACCCAGAGTAGCTAAAGCATGGGCAAGCATATTACATTCACGAGGAGCAAAAGAAAAACAGCTAGAAATGAAGTTTTGACGAGCAAACGATCTGATTTCTCTCAACAGAATTCCCTCTGGGGTGAGATCGTACTCAGTGGATTGCAGGGCGCTCACTAGCGTCAGGCAGTCGGACTCCACCTGGATTTTCATCATCCTCCAAGAAGCAGCAGCATGTGTCGCCTCCAGACAAGCAGTCGCCTCGGCATGGATAGCACTTCCAATATCCTGTAGTGTGCCGGCTCCGGAGCCCCTGACATCCCCTTGCCCGTCTCGGATAGCAAAGCCCCAACCTCCTGTGTTAATTCTCTTTTCTGAAAGCCCCATCCACATTGATTTTCAGAAACTCACCCACCGGCCGCTTCCATTCCTTCTGTCTCTGTACTGCTGGTCTCCCTTCTGGTTACGACAGAACTGCAGCGACTCCCATGCCCAGTTCATGACAGAAAAACGAATGAACGCCAATTGATTTCAACCGGCTGAAAATTAGCAATTCCGTTCATTTATAGAACTGTAAACGATGCTGACACACACGATTCTCAGCTTTGCTAGCCTAGTTTGATTTTGATCAGCGCTATCATATCACTGGCACTGCTAATGTGGTCGAACCCAGTGGTGGTTAGCACGAGTTAATCAGTTAGGCAGAGGGTGATGGTCGATCTAAAGGTGGCTACATGTAGGTGAAGGAGAGGGTCAGCTCGAGCGATATCTTGTGCTTCGGCTCCGCCTCCGGCAGCGGCTGGTGGATGTCCCCCGCTGTTGCCTCCGTCGCCCCGCTGTGCGAGGACCGCTGCAGATGGCCGGAGCTGCCGCTTGCGCCGCCGCCCGTGCCGGCGCCTGACGAGCGCTGCGTTGGAGGAGAGCAGAGTAGCAAAATGGTCAGTACGTGGTTTAGTGCAGACTGCGTAACCAACATGGTGTTTTCGGGGCAGGAAGTCGATACCTCGGGGCACCGCGTGACGTTGCCTTCGTCGTCGACGAGGTAGCCCGCCTCCGCGCAGAGCGCCCGGAGCACGTCGTTCTGGTCGGCGTGCTTGGGCAGCGCGTACCCGGCGTTGGCGCGCAGGCCGGCGTAGATCCTGGTGGCCACCTGCCGCCGCCGCCGCTCCCGCTGCCGGTTGTTCTCCCGCTCCCGCGGCGTCGGGTGCCGGAGCGACGTCTTCACCGCGCCGCCCCGTGCCTGCCGCCGCACCGTCCACGGGCCCCGCGTCGACCGGATGCACCCCCTCCTCCCCGCCGCCACCGCCACCGCCACGGCCTCCTCGCCCTCCTCCCTCCCGGCCACCTCCATTGGCGCCATCATGGACTTGGCCACTCCTTCCATTGGCTCCTGCTCGCTACCTAGTAGCTCGCATGCATGAAAAATTGGAGGTTGAAGACGTACTGTGTAGTGTGTACTACTAGTATTTATAGGGGAGCCAGTGTGAGTGGGTGAGTGAGAGAGTGTGAGTGACACTGTGACAGGGTGAGGGAATAAGGGAGAAAAGACTTTCTCCCATGCACGGGAGGTCCGGTGCATGCAGGGGCTTCTGTATGCGTTGGTTATGTTGGAGATCCGAGTGCATGCCTTCGTCGTATACGTATAGACTATGCCGTTGACAATTAAATACCATCGTATCATGTCAGTCAGCAATCCACTTTATGCCATGCATATGCGTCTGTCTCTCTCTCTCTTCCTGCCCACATGCATGCATGTCTGACAATACCTCTCCTCTCTTCCTCTCAAACTCCATCATTTTTAGTTTCCTTTCCATAATTTAGATGGTACATATGTTTAAAACCAAATCTTCTTTTATGGAAGTTTTTATATATTTGAACTCATCGCATCAAGACCTTTAGAACAAGATCAGTCTTGGATAGATTCTAAACACGTTAAAATTTCAATGTTTTGATACACTTTTCACTAATTAGATTTTTTGAATGATTAAATCAGTTTTTAAAATGAATTTGTAATGGGTGAAATCAAATTAGTAAGTGAATTTATTTTCTTTAAATGAGTGAAATTGTTTTTCTGAATTAAGCAAAAATAGTTTTTTTTGAAATGAGTAAAAGCAGTGTTTGCAATGAGTAAAATCAAAATTTTGAAATAAGCGATTATTTTAAGTGAGTGAAATATGTTTTTTAAATGAGTCATATCAGTTTTTAAAATAATTCAAATATGTTTATGAAATTTAAACTTGTTAAATATATTCAATATTGATCTTGTTTTAAAGATCGTGTCGTTAGGAATTCAAATATATAAAAATATTTTAAAATGAAATTTATATTCAAAAGATACCAATGAATTAATATCTCATAAGAAAATAAAATGCTACTCCTATACGTATGGATGGAGTAGCTTTTTATATTGATAGAGTGGTTCCGCACAGCGATGACTTTCGCATTACTGCGCTCATGTATCACTATTCCCAATTAATGTGGACGTATAATTTCTATACGTATGGATGGGGTATTGTACAAAGGAGTGCCAAGGGAAAGCATTAGAATAATTCGTTTGACAACGGCTGGGCCATGCACGGGACCTCCCATGCATGTTAGAAAATCCAGTCTCGGGAAATAAGGTGGTTGGCGCCTGGAGGCAGCATGTAACATCTGTGCGGTGTTGGGTGGTACGCTACACACCTGCATGCTAGGGGTTAAATCAACGAGCGAGGAATCAAAATGCAGGCACGAAGCAGCCATTGGGCCCAGTACTTCCAGGAGCATGAAGCCAATTGGAAGTGAGTGGCACTTGGATAAAAATGATTGATTGGAAGTAGTACTGAGATGAAAATTATTGATTGAGGAATCATTCTCTTATCTATATTTTTCACTGGCTTCATCTTCATGCCCCCATTTGGGTCCTGCATGCTTCTCCCACCTTTGGCTTTCTATCTACCCACTTTGCTAGCTACATGCATATGCAGGTCTTAGACTCAAAAGTAGTGTACTTGGCCTACGTCGCCTGATGGGTGGGTGGTTGCCTAGAGAAACCACCTTGCAGTTCCATGCAGTGCATGCATGCAGCGCAATGCGCATGTAGTAGTGCAACCCATGTGTGGATGCTACTACAGTTGATTAGATGATCAGCTTAATCAATTGTTGATATGCAAGTAAATCAGGTTTAAGTTTGATATACAAGTCATGAGATACACATGATGCAAGTGTCAGAGATTTTATCATGTTTAGTAGTACAACAGTACCCCCTTGGATTAGTTGGGTGGTCAAAAGGGGGGAGGAACCACCCTATCTTGATGCATGCCTCGTGGGTCATGACTTGTGTGCACACACGAATCTCACAGTTTTTCATGCATGCATGCACCGTACGTTTTGGTCACGGTTCAGGTGTGCCGGACGGCCACACCCACACTCACACTGCACATGTCTGCACGAGATGAGGGTGCACACTCACACATTCACATGTCTGTAGCATGCGATGTGCTTGTAAGGTTTCACAGAGTACAGTAGTAAGTTCAGTTTCACTGTATTCGTTAAATTCAGTCGCAAAATCACAACTCAAATTCGCGGATGAACGCACCGCCGCCGGAGCCGTACAGGCCAAGGAAGCATCAGGTGCCAACGAGCAGGCCGAGACAAAAACATCAAGTTGGCAAGATCTCCAACGCTTTTCCATCCGTGGCAAAAAGCGAGAGGTTGTAAAGCCAAAAGGCATAAAGGCTCAGGCAGTCAGGCATATACGTACATCCATCGCGACATCCACATTCCCAAGTGCATGTCCTACTTGTAAGATGTTTTTTTTATCCCGCGATGCCCAGAGGAGGCGCTGGCGCGGGAGAACGGCAGTCCCGGTTCACTCTCTCTCTCTTTTGCAGTCCCCGGCCGTCCATCCATCCATCCATCACTGTCGCTTCGGGAGAAGCTGAACTCACGAGCAAAAGGGCGCCGTCGGCTGATGTCTGCGTGATGAACTCACGAGCAAAAGGAAGGGCGCCGGCGACTGCAAAAGGGTTCATGAACGATAACGCTGACGTCGCCCTATGCCTATGCGCCGCAGCAGGTGCGGTTTTTTTTTAGGGAAACCGGCTACTCCCTCTGTACCGAAATAGTTGTAGCTTACTACAAGAATACCCCTAATAATTTGAAAACGAGAGTTGTCGCTGAGTCGTCGTCTTCCTCCGCCGGGCTCCTCCTCGTTGTCTTCCTCCGCCAGGCCGGCCACCTCCTCCTCCAGCTGCTAGTCCATCCACCAGCAGGCCCCTTCGCCAGGCTCTTCCTCGTCGTCCTCGCCCAGTTTGGTCGCCGCCGCCCCAGCCTGGCCGCCGCCTCCCAATTTGGTCCTCGCCACACCAGCCTGGTCCTCTCAACCCCAGTTTGGTCGCCGCCGCGGCGCCACCCCAGCCTGGCCGCCGCCTCCGCCGCTCCCAATTTGGTCCTCACCGCACCAGCCTGGTCCTCTCATTAATTAATTATTAGTGGTTGATTAACTCTTACCTTCCTACCTCGTATGTAAAAAGAGAGGGTAAGAGGGAGCATGTTAAAATTTGCCTCTCAACCCCAGCTTGGTCGCCGCGCTGCCCAGCCTGGTCCTCGCTGCTCCCCCGCCTGGTCCTTGCCACAGACAACACTCCAGGCAGGTACTCCTCGCCCGTGCACTGAAATTTCCAGCAGAATTTGAGGAACCAGTTAAACAGCGCAACAACAGCAGTAATTTACAGCAGAATTTGAGGAATCACTAGAATTTGAAAACAAACAAATAAAAGTCGCAAGTGCACTGAAATTCAGGAGTTAACAGGTCCAGTGTGCAGCCTGCAGCCCACATTTTCCATCAGGCATCCAAATATGCCTAAACCCATGTTCCTTGTCAAATTCAGTCAACCTAAACCATGTTTGATGTTGAGAACCAAATGATTCTGTTCATTTTGATCCCTCTGTTCCATTTGAACTAAAACCACGATAAAAATTAATCCCTCTGTTCCATTTGAACTAAAACCACGATAAAAATTATGGAACGGAGTACTTGTAGTTCCATCACTTAATTGACATGGGACCAGCATGGAGTAACAAGCAAGGCAAAAATGGTGCCAGTACATGATGATGTTACATCACTTAATGGAGTACTTGTAGTTCCATCACTTAATTGACATGAGTAGATAAGCATCATTTTGACATTAGTACAGGGGCTAAAACTTCAAAGGCAAGTACCAAATGACTACACTCAATCTGTATATCATTGTAAAATGCACTGATGAGTATAGGAGTAATATGCACTAAACAGTATTTATACAAAGCATATCATTGTTCAGAAGAACAGTGGATCATTTAGTTGTACTGAAAAGATTAATTCAGTTTTAACTAAACATTATTTATACACAGCAAAATGACCTTCTCCGTCCATGATATAAATGGTCAGTAGATTAAATGGTCAATACACTGGAACAGGCATTTTGACAAAGCATTTTGACAAGAGTAAATGGTCAGTATAGTAGTAGGAGAGGAGAGGAGTGAATTTTAGAACAAGGAAAGTAGTGCTACTACTCCTACAAGCAAGGAATAACTGAAAAAAGTTAACTGAAAAGGGGACTAGTACTTGCAAGTCCTACACTAAACTACTGACAAAATGATGCAAGAAGAGAAAGAGAAGAGCTAGAGAAGAGAAAGAGAAGAGAGAAGAAGGGAGCAAGACGAGAGAAGATAGAGAGAAGAAGAGAAAGAGAAGAGGAAGAAGAGAGCTAAACATGATCATGATCAATACTGAAACTACAAGATCATGATCATTACTGAAACTACATGATCATGATCAATACTGAAACTACAAGATCATGATCATTACTGAAACTACATGATCATGATCAATACTGAAACTACAAGATCATGATCATTACTGAAACTACATGATCATGATCATTACTGAAACTACAAGATCATGATCATTACTGAAACTAGAAGATCATGATCATTACTGAAACTACAAGATCATGATCATGATCAAAATTACAGAATTTGCAAAATTTTGTAAATTGAATTTTTTGCCAAGGAAACAAAATTTTATGTTCTGTTTCATGAACAAAATTTTAGGTGCTGGGTGAGATCTTCCTTTGCAGTGTTCCTGTTCAGAATTCAGCAAAGTGATCTTCAGATACAGTACTCCTCAAAACTTGTGCCCAAACTTGTGAAATTGATTTAGATTTCCAGTTACAAGCAGCTAAAGAGGATACTTGTCCCTCAAAATATTCAGATATCTACAGGTTACAATAGCTTTGACTATGTACTACTCCAAGCAAATGGAGTACAGTATTTAATTAAGCTAAGTTACTGTAGTTTAAAATCAACCAAGCTACTGCAATCAGTGAAAAAGTGAATCAAACAAACAGCAGCAAGCAAGATATTTTGCAGGTCTTGTCAATTTGTGTGTCAATTTTAACTGCTGCACTTGTCAATTTGTGTGTCAAGCTTAACTACTGCACTCCTGCACTTGTGTTTCCCTAAAATATGCAGTAGTTGCTGTCAAGCTTATCCTATCTACTGTACTCCACATCTTCAGTATTTGTAAATCAACCCATCACTTGTGTTAACACTGATTTCTACTCCTAGCAAATGTCCTCACAGCAAATATTTTCTTTGACAGCAGCAAACAATGGCCTCTTTGACAGCAGCAAACAATGACAGCAGCAAAGATTTTTACTCTAACGAGCCCGGTACAATCCTCTCTCAGCGCTGATGATCCCGGAACCGCTTCGCCATCGCCTTTATCAGCAGCCAAGGTGTGAGTACTCATCTTCAGTTACGCTGAGGCAGTCTTGCACTTCCCCTGCTCATAAGGCCAAGCAAACATTTCATGGTTGGAATTAAAACATTCCATGTACTCCTCTCGTGAGGATTTTGGAGCCTACAGAATAGCTTCAGGCTGGAGTACTACAGTTGTTGGTTAGACTTCATATAGCTTCAGGCTGGTTGGAGTACTACAGCAGCAAACATTTCATGGTTGGAGTACTCCATTTGCAGTAGCCAAATATTCAGATATCTACAGTAGCTTCAGGCTGGTTGCCTGACTAAATAGTCATCCTCTCGTGAGGATTCTGGAGCAGAAGAGCTGCTGCTTAGGCAGTGGGAGTAGTTGATCCTACGCTAAATTACTCTTTGCAATTTTGGACTGAATGTGTTGAGATGGATGGTTTAGCTACTGTCAGCAGAGTTGCAGAGTAGTGATTGACGGACGGGGTGTGATGGGCTCACCGAGGTAGAAGGTCTTGGCGTACTCGGCGCAGACCTCGCCGCAGCGGTCGTAGGCATCGCCGAGGAGGCCCCAGCCGATCTCAGCGCCGCCCTCCTGCTCCAGCTGCTCGTCCCGCCACCGGCGGCGCCTGCCCGCCTCGGCCTCCCGCGCCCGCCGCCCCTGCAGATCCTCCACCAGCGCGGCCTGCCGCAGCACCACCTCGTAGCCTCCTCGGTCGCCGTCCGCGCCGCCACCAGGCTCACCCTCGGCGCCGCGCCGCCCCTCGCCCTCCATGTCGCGCCGGGGAGCAGGCCGCCGCCCTCCCTCGCCAGATCCAGAGCAGACGCACGCGGATACAGCCCCTCCGTCGCCCAGAAGCTCGCCGCCGGAGCAAAAATCCAAGCTTTGACCTCGGATGCGGGGTGTGAGGGGAGCGGGTGCGAGTGGACGACGGGTGTGAGTGGAGGCAGGAGAAAGATGGCGGCAACGGGGAGAGATGGTGGCCGCCTGGCCGGCGAGGGGGGCGAGGTGGTGGCAGAAGAGAGGCGACGGGGAGAAGAGAGGGCGACGAGAGCGACGAGTGAGTGGAGTGAGGGCTGCGGGCGACGCGAGGGTAAAAAGGGAAAGCCCAGAAAAATCGTAACGTGACTGAACTTTGTACTAGATTTCTCCAGCTACAACTATTTCGGTATAGAGGGAGTAGGATTTATTGATCGAGTCGCAAAATTACAGGAATGGTATTGGTGTCACGTGGCATTCTCAACCAGATAGGACAGACCATAATCTAAAGATAAAGCAAACCTAGCTAGGCCACGAACTTCATAATTACAGCTCCTACTCTTGAAAATAAAATGACAAGAGGGAAAAGAAACCATCCAGTCTCGGATTTCCTTAACAATCCCGGCATGAACCCTTGCAATCTGAACCTTCTTGCACATCCTTCACGACACCCTTGCAATCTGACCGAGACAGAGATCAGTAGCAAGGGCAAGAGCTTCTCTACACGTGATCGACTCCAGCGTCGCCGGGTCTGATAGACCATGAATAACTAGCACTGAAGAACCCAAATAGCTCCCATCAATATCACGACACTGCAGCGGCTGTTCCAAAGTTTCCACCACGTCACGGGAGACCCCGGCATCAACATTTTTTTTCACTTTGCCCACAAAAGGTTTAACTCCAGCGCTTAGTTTCTGAGTTTGGAATGGCCCTCGCTGCCGTTGCATGTGTTGTTGCTTCACTTGATCAAGGTCTACAATGAATCTTGAAACAAGCAGACGCATAGACAAAGGACTCTTGTTAATACCGTCTTGAATCAGCTTGAGTCTAGCCGTCCAAATTGTCCATAGCGTCATTGTCATACGCACAAAAGCTTCATGCGGTAACACCTCATAGAGAACAACCAATTCCTGGCATTGGGCTCGGTTATAGCTATTATGTGCTTCAAAAATTCTTCGTCAACTGATGCCCAAATCAAAAAGTGTCGTCATGAGTCATCCATACCACATATAGAACGGGTACAAGTTGTGGACATATGCCTATGCAAACGGACATCCTCTGTAGGTGGAGACTGTTTCGCCAGAAGCCATAAAAGGGACTGTGTGACGCCTCCGGTCCGACCGTGCACTAATCGTACACGCAAATGCGCACGTTCAAGCCCAGGGACTCACGAGAAAATACCACAACACAACTCTAGACACAAAAAAAAAAAATAGAAGCTTTATATTACAAGACAGGGGCCTCGAGGGCTCGAATACATAAGCTCGCGAACAAGCGTTAGCGGAAGCAACAACAATATCTGAGTACAGACATATAATTAAACAAATTTGCCTTAAGAAGGCTGAGCAAAACAAC
Organism: Elymus sibiricus; assembly: GCA_039707655.1. NCBI lineage: Eukaryota > Viridiplantae > Streptophyta > Magnoliopsida > Poales > Poaceae > Elymus > Elymus sibiricus. The sequence continues at coordinate 108,206,196 of CM077668.1, read as the reverse complement.
GACACTAGATCGAAAAGGCGCAAGCCTCCTGCCTGAGAGCCTCCGAAACTACTCCTGGTCGTCGGTCTCCACATAGTAGTAGGCTCCGCCGGTGGGGTAGTAGTAGTCGTTGACGGGATCAGCTGGCTCCGGGGCTCCGTCCTCTGATCACAGCAATCGGGAATGGGGAAAAGAGGTAGCAAAGCAACCGTGAGTACTCATCCAAAGTACTCGCAAGACTTACATCAGAACTATTCTATTTATGCATCGGTATCAAATGAAGGGGCTGTATCTGTGGACTAGACTGCAGAAATGCCAGAATAGAGGGGAAGGCCTAGCCTATCGAAGACTAGCATCTTCCAGCGTCTTGCAGCATTAGAAGAGTGCAGATTAGCATAAAATTAAGTAGTAAGTATATAATAGCAATGCTAGAGATCCTTCCTCGACTCCTTGCGAGAAAGCGATCCCGGAGCTAACATATTAATTAAGTTCCACAAGTATCCAGTTCTAGTTGTAGAAGATCGGGATACTCTCTGAGCGTCCGTTACCGTGGACACGGCTATTCGAATAGATATACTTCCCTGCAGGGGTGCACCAACTTACCCAACACGCTCGATTAACTCTGGTCGGACACACTTACTCGGTCATGCCCGGCCTCAGCTGATCGACACGCCGTAGCCCTACCTAGGCTCAGCAGAGAGGCCAGCACGCCGGTCTAAATCCTAAGCGCTCAGGGGTCTTGGGCCCATCGCCCTTTGCACTCCTGCGCGTTGCGTGGGCGGCCGGGACCAGACCTAGCCCCTGTATACACACGCAGGCTTTCGCGGTCCACCCGGGCGCGCGCCGCTCAGTTGCTGACGTCTAAAGAACTTCGACTGAAACATACGACGCCGAGTGCCCATACTATTCCCACGTGGTGGTTAGTGCGAAAAGGCCAGAGGCCTACCCAGATCACATATCCTAACCCATTAGTGTTTTGGGAGCGCGCGGTGACGATCAGTGCTCCACGATCTGTGGTCCCATCGCCCCGTCTCGTGGACTTACGGCAAGGGGCAGGATTGCCCGGCCGTGCCACGTGATTATCTCGCAGGTACACTCACGGTCAACCCGACTTCACATCTCTCGCGGGTACCCCTCGGGGTCGACCCGACTTCAACAAGGGACTGAGGTAAAGTCAAAGTATCCGTGTGAACATAACATCAAGAAGGAATCCGAGGAATCACCCTCGTTGGATTCCCACTCGAGGTGTCCGTCAAGGTGAACTCGGAGGAATCACCCTCGATGGGTTCACACTTGAGGGGATGTACGACAGAGGCATCATCGGAGGTGGTGAAAGAGGAATCACCCTCGGTAACCCACAACCGACTAGCTATACTACAGAGGCAACATCAGGAGTGAGGTAAGAGGTATCACCCTCGGCACTCGATGGTAGCTCCGCAGAGTCGTACAACTAAAGGGGTGTGCGGTGATGTGTCGGTCTCTGTACATCGATCACATTGATCGGGGCACCAGTAACAAAGCGGGGCAACAAGGACAAGGGTGAGGGGTCACTGATGGATTACTAACCACCCTATACTAAGCATTTAGGATAGCAGGTAAGGTATCAACAGCAGTTACAAAAACAGGCTATGCATTAGAATAGGAGCAATCAATTACACTAGCAAAATCTAATGCAAGCATGGGAAAGAAAGAATAGGCGATATAGGAATGATCAAGGGGTTTTGCTTGCCTGCAAGCTCTGTGGAAAAGGTCTGGTCGTCAGGGGCGTAGTCGTACTCGGCAGCAGCGTCGGTCTCTGGGTCTACCGGAGAGAAGAGGGGGAAGAAACAGATAAATACAAAGCAAACAAATGCAACACGGATGCATGGCAAGGCAATATACTGTGCTGGGGGTGACCTAACGCAGTGCTACACGTTAGAGACGGAGCGGGAAAATATCTGAGAATATTTTTCCGGCTTTAGGCATCTGTCAGACAGATGAACCGGAGGGGAAGGTTCCATGTTTGCATTGTTAGAGGCATGTGACAGCTACATGGAGGGCATATCCGGATTCGTCTCATTTTTCTGATCAACTTTCATGTAGAAACCTTTTTCATCCGAGCTACGGATTATTTTCTAAGTTTTTTCAAAGTTTTAAACAATATTCTGAAATTCCTGGAATTAATTTAATTGTTTAAATCCGAATTATTCAGAACAGTAATTGCTAGGTGTACCCAGAAGTGTACCCAGCTGGTCAGCAGAAAGGCGGACCAGTCAGCGTAGGCTGACTGGTGGGCCAGCTGCCCAGTCAGCAGGCTGACTGGACAGCCTTATCCACTGGAACAGTGGACTGGGCCCACATGTTAGTGACACAGGGCTAATTAGAGCTTATTTAAATTAAACTGAGATTAATTAGCGGTGGGCCCCAGTTGTCAGTGACTAATTAACTAACAGATTAGTTTATTTTTTTTAAACCGGTTAATTAACGAGTGGGGCCCGCCTGTCAGTGACTGGGGTTGCCCAGTCGGCAGGGTTGACCAGGTCAACCCAGTCAATGGGGCCCCTGGGACCCACTGGCAGTGACCCAGGGGTGGGCCCCAGGGCAGCCACGTCAGCGGTGGCTGGCGACTCGTCGCCGGCGACGTCGAAACACGGCGGCGTCCTCGGGACCTCGTCGGAAAACGGCCACAGACGGCCATTCGGCGCGGGGTTGGTCGCGTTCGAACGAGTACACGACGACGCGTCGAACGGTGGCGGTGGTGTCGCCGGAAATGGCCTACAGCGACGGTGGCGGCCGGAATCGGGCGAGCTTGGATATGGCGAGGCGAGGCGTTCTAGAGCAAAGTAACTAGGCAGGCCGCATCTCGGTGACGCGCTGAGCTCAACGGTGAGCTCGCCCATCCAAACGGGGCTCTACAACAACGGCGACGAGCTAACGTGGCGGAGCCGAGCTCTGGCGAGCATGGCAGCAGGTGCGATGGGGCGGATTCGAGCTAGAGAAGGAGGGGAAGAACAGCGTGCTCACCGGGGAGGCACACGGTGGCCCGTTGGTAGCTTAGTAGCAGCAGCGGCGCCGGAATCGACGGGGATCGCCGGCGAGGCAGAGGAAGAAGACAACGATGTTGCGGTCGATGTGGTGGCTCCCGGCTCCAACGGATGGCACCGGACGGCGTAGCGGATGACGACGGAGCGCTACGACATGTCGGCGAGGCGGGAGGTGGCCGATGCCCGCGGGGCCGACGGCGAACAGCGACGGCAGAGGCGAGTGGCTGCACGAGGAAGAAGAAAACAGCGCGAGGGGGAAGAGGGAGTGGCGCTAGGGTTCGGCCGCGGGGCGAGGGAGGCCTTATCCACACGGGGAGGCGGCGGGATGGCCGGCGCGTGGCGCATTGGCGTCCATGGCGTGCGCATGGCCGACACGCAGGAAGAGAGAGGCGGGAGGAGGGAGAAAGAGAGAGATGGGTTGGGCCGTGCCACTGTGGACTTGAAGCCCACATGCACAGTAGCATTTAGGCCTTTTTCCATTTTCTTTTCTGTTTCCTTTTTCAGAGAGAGTTTTGCAATTTTGTGAGCTGCCAAAATGATTTTTTGTAAAATGTGAAACTTAGCCACATAAATACATTGCAACATTCTGCACTGCCACAAAAAGTTTGGGGTCAAGATGAATTCATTTGAATTTTTCATAAATGGAATAGCATTTAAATGTTGTTTTAGCACTGTTTTAATTGCTATAGCTCATTTTAGCATTGTGGTGATGTTGTTTTCCTTAGCAATTAAATGTTATGGAATATTTGCTAAAACATGAACTATTTTGCAGCAATTTTTGTGCAACTTCAATTTCCACTTGCAAATTTGAATTGAATTCAGAGGTGGAATTTGAAATGAGATATGAATCAAATGTGATCAAGCATTGCAAATCAAGATGACTTACCATAATCATTATGGTTCATTGTAGCTCATTACTTAGGGGTGTTACAATTCTCCTCCTCTAAAAGAAATTCTCGTCCCGAGAATTCAGGAGGTAGAAGGAAGAAGATCGGGGTATTCCTGGAAGTTCTTCTGGAAGTACCTCTTAGAAGTCGCGAACGACTGGAACGTTTCAATTCCAAAAAATTTAATGCCATGCATGTATGCAAAAGCTTCGGATATAAATGAATGCGATACTCCTGAATCAAATAGAACAGAAGCTGGTACTGAATTAACAAGAAGAGTACCCTTCAAAGTAGCTGGCTGACCTTGAGCTTCATTTAGATCAACATGGTAAGCTTGACCACGATCATAAGAAGGTCTGGCATTGTTGTTGCGGGGCTGGTTGTTGCCACGGCCGTTACCACGGCCAGCAGAGGGAAGTGCAAGCTGATTCTGGTTCTGAGGGCATTCTCTAGCACGGTGACCTGGACGGCCACACTTGAATCAGAGCCCATCATTGGGACGGGGAGCAGGAGCTCGAAGCAGTGGAGCCTGAGGTCTTGGCTGCCCCGGCGGTGGAGGAGGTGCAGCTGGATGGTACATGCTGTGAGGAATCCAGATACGGCGCTTCTGCGATGACGAGCCCGAAGATGAGCCCGCATCATGGGTGCGCTTAAGAGCGTCCTTGTGATCCTTCAGACCAGTCTCAACCTGAATAGCCTTGTTCACCAGGGTGGCGAAATCAGCGAAGTCTTGGACTAAGAGATGCGAGCTTGATATCAAGGTTGAGCCCTTCACGGAACTTCTCCTGTCTGCGGGCATCAGTGGTGATATCTTCTTCAGCATAACGGGATAATTCAAGAAATTCCCGCTGGTAGACTTCCACAGTCTTGCTGCCCTGAATGAGGTTGCGGAACTCACGTTTCTTCCAGTCCATGACTCCCTGGGGAATATAACGGGCCCGGAAAGCAGCCTGGAACTCCAGCCAGGTGATGATTGTTCCAACAGCTAGGGTACGCCTGTGACTGTCCCACCATTGAGCTGCGGGACCCTTCAGAAAGTAGGACGCAAAAGTGGCATAGCTGGCAGGGGCAACATTAGCAGACTCCATCTCATAAGTGATGTCGCGGAGCCAGTCATCAGCATCAAGCGGCTGAACTAAATTGCGGAAGACAGTTGGATTGAGACGCACAAAGTCTTGCAAGGTTATTGGGGCTGGCTGCTGGTTAGCATTAGGACGAGGAAACTAATCCATAAGCCCTTGCATGAATTGACGGTTCAGCTCAAATTGTTGCATCATCCCAGCCATATAGTCGGGCGGTGGTGGATTGTTGGCTCCACGGCCATGACCTGCGGGTCTAACCATCCTGCTAAAATCAACAGGGTGTAGTTTAGCAACAAGTATTGCAGGTGCATGGCATCATTCATGAAGTAACACGCACAACAAAGGAAGTGCAATAGATACAACACAATAGTCAAACATGACATACAGATCCATACATAAAGTCGGTTACAAGCCAATGGTACAAGTTCGGAAAGGAAAAGCTAGACACACTAGGCGGCACGCAGGCACGCGGTGGAGGGATACAACAACGGGACATAGCGATAGCTACATCAACGTCGGAGAAACCCACTGAAGCCAAGCAACTGCAAGTGACGACACAGGGTGCCCTCGACTTGAGGATCCTGCGCTCCATGAACACTCTGGTGCAGAACCTGGTCCCGAACTGGAAGAAGAGGACCACGTGGAGGGGTATGACCTCCAACAGCAGGCCACTCAAGACCTGGTGGCATCTCCATCCTGCGCGGGTAAAGGATATACTGAGGATGTATCCCTGCACTGACTGCTGGCAGCAACTGTGTCAAAGCATCGTAAAGACGAGCACGAGTGGCGTACAACTCAACAGCAAGAGCTCGGGCAGTGCGATCCAGAGCTACTAGACCAGAACCTGCGGGTCATAACGACGTCGCACGTAAGGGGTACAGACAGCAGTGTAGTATCCACTCTCATCCCCAGCGGGGGCAAACGGGATATATCTGAAAGCAGTCTCCTGCAAGCGGCTGTGCTCTCCACGGAGATGGGCAATAGCAGTATAGGCAGCATCATGGACTGCCATGTCAACAGTCACTCCAACACCATGAAAGGTGTGCATCTCAGTGATGGAGTTATCCTGCCGATCAAAGATACGAACCACAACATGGTACTGCTCCTGGTTGAACTCGCGGTAATCCTCGTAAACAGTGTACTCGGGGTACCAGCGATATCCCAGTCTGGTCAAGAGGTCGACCGGAATGGCAGGGAATCCAGTCGCATCAACAGCCATGGTCTGGCGTACGAGCTGTCTTGCGGAACTTTGAAAGGATTGGTTGCAGATAATCCAGCTCTCCGGTTGAATGTGATTACGAGAACCGAGTGTTAGAGTTAGCAAAATCTTTAACCCGAAAAGAAGAGAGATCAGAGTCCCAGAGTAACGAAGAGGAATAAAAGATCCTAATCCCATCCATTGGCAACGTGGGCCCGTAAGCCACACAGCCACGTTAGTAAAATAGTTTTTCAAAGAATAGACTCAACTTCGGCCAAGGAGTTGGAAAGGGGCTTCATACAGGCAGTCGGCTCTGATACCAACTTGTGACGCCCCCGGCCCGACCGTGCACTAATCATACACGCAAATGCGCACGATCAAGCCCAGGGACTCACGAGAAAATACCACAACACAACTCTAGACACAAAAAAAAATACAAGCTTTATATTACAAGCCAGGGGCCTCGAGCGCTCGAATACATAAGCTCGCGAACAAGCGTTAGTGGAAGCAACAACAATATCTGAGTACAGACATATAGTTAAACAAATTTGCCTTAAAAAGGCTGAGCAAAACAACGACAATATAGATCGAAAAGGCGCAGGCCTCCTGCCTGGGAGCCTCCGAAACTACTCCTGGTCATCGGTCTCCACGTAGTAGTAGGCTCCGCCGGTGGGGTAGTAGTAGTCGTTGGCGGGATCAGCTGGCTCCGGGGCTCCGTCCTCTGATCGCAGCAATCGGGAATGGGGAAAAGAGGTAGCAAAGCAACCGTGAGTACTCATCCAAAGTACTCGCAAGACTTACATTAGAACTATTCTATTTATGCATCGGTATCAAATGAAGGGGCTGTATCTGTGGACTAGACTGCAGAAATGCCAGAATAGAGGGGAAGGCCTAGCCTATCGAAGACTAGCATCTTCCAGCATCTTGCAACATTAGAAGAGTGCAGATTAGCATAAAATTAAGTAGTAAGTATATAATAGCAATGCCCAGAGATCCTTCCTCGACTCCCTGCGAGAAAGCGATCCCGGAGCTAACATATTAATTAAGTTCCACAAGTATCCAGTTCTAGTTGTAGAAGATCGGGATACTCTCTGAGCGTCCGTTACCGTGGACACGGCTATTCGAATAGATATACTTCCCTGCAGGGGTGCACCAACTTACCCAACACGCTCGATTAACTCTGGCCGGACACACTTACTCGGTCATGCCCGACCTCGGCTGATCGACACGCCGTAGCCCTACCTAGGCTCATTAGAGGCCAGCACGTCGGTCTAAATCCTAAGCGCTCAGGGGTCTTGGGCCCATCGCCCTTTGCACTCCTGCGTGTTGCGTGGGCGGCCGGGACCAGACCTAGCCCCTGTATACACACGCAGGCTTTCGCGGTCCACCCGGGCGCGCGCCGCTCAGTTGCTGACGTCTGAAGAACTTTGGCTGAAACATACGACGCCGAGTGCCCATACTATTCCCGCATGGTGGTTAGTGCGAAAAGGCCAGAGGCCTACTCAGATCACATATCCTAACCCATTAGTGTTTTGGGAGCGCGCGGTGACGATCAGTGCTCCACGATCTGTGGTCTTGTCGCCCCGTCTCGTGGACTTACGGCAATGGCCAGGATTGCCCGGCCGTGCCGCGTGATTATCTCGCAGGTACACTCACGGTCAACCCGAATTCACATCTCTCGCAGGTACCCCTCGGGGTCGACCCGACTTCAACAAGGGACTGAGGTCAAGTCAAAGTATCCATGTGTCCATAACATCGAGAAGGAATCCGAGGAATCACCCTCGTTGGATTCCCACTCGAGGTATCCGTCAAGGTGAACTCGAAGGAATCACCCTCGATGGGTTCACACTTGAGGGGTTGTACGACAGAGGCATCATCGGAGGTGGTGAAAGAGGAATCTGATGGGGAACGAAGCATGAAAATCAAAAAAATTCCTACGAACACCCAAGATCTATCTAGGAGAAGCATAGCAACGAGAGAGGAGAGTGTGTCTACGTACCCTCATAGACCGAAAGCAGAAGTGTATATAACACGGTTGATGTAGTCGTACTCTTCGCGATCCGATCACGATCCAACCGATCTAGTGCCGAACGGACGGCACCTCCGAGTTTAGCACACGTGAGGCTCGATGACGTCTCATCATCCTTGATCCAGCAAGAGAAGGCGGAGAAGTAGATGGGATCACAACCAGCACGACGGCGTGGTGGTGATGGTGGTGGTGGAGCTAGTTCAGCAGGGCTTCGCCAACCGCTACTAGAACGAGGACGGAGGAGCTACGGAGTAACGGGAGAGAGAGGGGCGCCAAGGGCTTGGTGTGTTGTTTGGGGTGCCCCCTCTCCTCTATTTATATATGTGGAGGGGCTTGGAGTCCAGTCCTTCTCCTATTAGGGTTGGCGCCTAGAGGGAGAGGACTTGGACTCCAAGTCCAATCCTATTCCTACTAGGACTCTCCTTTTTTCCCTTCCCTAGCCACATGGGCTTTTGAGTACTTGGTGCGCCTAGCCCAATAAGGCCAGGGTGCCTCCCCTCAGCCCATGCCATCCCTTGGGACGTGGTGGACCCACTTGTGGACTTTCGGACCCCTCCGGAATCCTCCGGAACCTTCTGGAAGCTTCCCGGTACAATACCGAAAAAACTGCACCTTTTTCCGGAACCCAAAATATGACTTCCCATATATAAATCTTTACCTCTCGACCATTCCGAGACTCCTCGTGATGTTCGGTATCTCATCCGGGACTCCTAACAACATTCGGTTACCAATCATCAAATGTCCCAATACTACTCTAGTGTCAACGAACGTTTAAGCGTGCGACCCTGTGGGTTCGGGAATCATGTAGTCATGACCGAGACACCTCTCCGGTCAATAACCAATAGCGGGACCTAGATGCCCATATTGATTCCTACATATTCCACGAAGATCTTTTATCGGTTGAACCACGATGTCAAGGATTCGGTTAATCCCATATGCAATTCCCTTTGTCCGGCGATATGTTACTTGCCCGAGATTCGATCGTCAGTATCTCCATACCTAGTTCAATCTCGTTACCGACAAGTCTCTTTACTCGTTCCGTAATACAAGATCCCGTGACTAACCCATTAGCCACATTGCTTGCAAGCTCTTTACGATGTTGTATTACCGAGCGGGCCCAGAGATATCTCTCCATCATACGGAGTGACAAATCCCAGTCTCGATTCGTGCCAACCCAACAAACACCTTTGGAGATACCTATAGAGCACCTTTATGATCACCCAGTTACGAAGTGACGTTTGGATACACACTAAGTATTTCTCCGGTGTCAGGGAGTTGCACGATCTCATGGTCTAAGGAACAGATACTTGCCATGAAGAAAGCTGTAGCAAATAAACTAAACGATCTGGTGCTAAGCTTACGGTCGGGTCTTGTCCATCACATCATTCTCCTAATGATGTGATCCCGTTATCAAATGACAACTCATGTCTATGGTTAGGAAACCTTAACCATCTTTGATCAACGAGCTAGTCTAGTAGAGGCTCACTAGGGACACGGTATTTGTTTATGTATCCACACATGTATTTAAGTTTCCGGTCAATACAATTCTAGCATGAATAATAAACCTTTATCATGAACAAGGAAATATGATAATAACCATTTTATTATTGCCTTTAGGGCATATTTCCAACAGTCTCCCACTTGCACTAGAGTCAATAATCTAGTTTACATTGTAATGAATCTAACACCCATGGAGTCCTGGTGCTGATCATGTTTTGCCCGTGGAAGAGGTTTAGTCAACGGGTCTGTTACATTTAGATCCGTATGTACTTTGCAATGTTCTATGTCTTCATCCTTAACATAATTACGAACGGAGTTGAAACGGCGCTTGATGCTTGGTTCTCTTGTGAAACCTGGGCTCCTTGGCAATGGCAATAGCTCTAGTGTTGTCACAAAAGATAGTCATTGGATCCGATGCACTAGGTATTACACCTAGATCGGATATGAACTCCTTCATCCAGACTCCTTCTTGCGCTGCTTCCGAAGCACCTATATACTCCGCTTCACATGTAGATCCCGCCACGACGCTCTGCTTGGAACTGCACCAACTGACCGCTCCACCATTTAATATAAATACGTATCCGGTTTGAGATTTAGAGTCATCCAGATCTGTGTCGAAGCTAGCATCGACGTAACCCTTTACGACGAGCTCTTCGTCACCTCCATAAACGAGAAACATGTCCTTAGTCCTTTTCAGGTACTTCAGGATATTCTTGACCGCTGTCCAGTGATCTACTCCTGGATCACTTTGGTACCTCCCTGCCAGACTAATGGCAAGGCACACATCAGGTCTGGTACACAGCATGGCATACATTATAGAGCCTATGGCTGAAGCATAGGGAATGACTTTCATCCTTTCTCTTTCTTCTGCCGTGGTCGGGCTTTGAGTCTTACTCAACTTCACACCTTGCAATACAGGCAAGAACCATTTCTTTGACTGATCCATTTTGAACTTCTTCAAAACTTTGTCAAGGTATGTGCTTTGTGAAAGTCCTATTAGGCGTCTTGATCTATCTCTATAGATTTTGATGCCCAATATATAAGCAGCTTCACCGAGGTCTTTCATTGAAAAACTCTTATTCAAATATCCTTTTATGCTTTCCAGAAATTCTATATCATTTCCAATCAACAATATGTCATCCACATATAATATTAGAAATGCTACAGAGCTCCCACTCACTTTCTTATAAATACAAGCTTCTCTGTAAGTTTGTATAAAACCAAAAGCTTTGATCACCTCATCAAAGCGTATATTCCAACTCCGAGATGCTTGCACCAGTCCATAGATGGATCGCTGGAGCTTGCATACTTTGTTAGCATCCTTAGGATCGACAAAACCTTGTGGTTGCATCATATACAATTCTTCCTTAAGAAACCCGTTAAGGAATGCCATTTTGACGTCCATTTGCCACATCTCATAATCATAAAATGCGGCAATAGCTAACATAATTCTAACAGACTTAAGCATTGCTACGGGTGAGAAAGTCTCATCGTAGTCAACCCCTTGAACTTGTCGGAAACCCTTTGCGACAAGTCGAGCTTTATAGACGGTGACATTACCATCAGCGTCTGTCTTCTTCTTAAAGATCCATTTATTCTCAATGGCTTGCCGATCATCGAGCAAGTCCACCAAAGTCCATACTTTGTTCTCATACATGGATCCTATCTCGGATTTCATGGCCTGAAGCCATTTGTCAGAATCTGGGCTCATCATAGCTTCTTCATAGTTCGTAGGTTCGCCGTTGTCTAACAGCATGACTTCCAGGACAGGATTACCATACCATTCTGGTGCGGAACGTACCCTGGTCGACCTACGAAGTTCAGTAGTAACTTGATCTGAAGTTTCATGATCATCATCATTAGCTTCCTCTTCGGTTGGTGTAGACATCACGGGAACTGTTTCCTGTGACGTGCTACCTTCCAATTCGAGAGAAGGTACGATTACCTCATCAAGTTCTACTTTCCTCCCACTCACTTCTTTCGAGAGAAACTCCTTCTCTAGAAAGGACCCATTCTTGGCAACAAAGATCTTGCCCACGGATCTGTGGTAGAAGGTATATCAGGCTGAAGCCTCTTGACATAAGCGTCACATCCCCAAACTTTAAGAAACAGCAGCTTAGGTTTCTTGCCAAACCATAACTCATACGGTGTCATCTCAACGGATTTTGACGGTGCCCTATTTAAAGTGAATGCGGCTGTCTCTAATGCATAACCCCAAAACAATAGTGGCAAATCGGTAAGAGATATCATAGAACGCACCATATCCAATAGAGTTTGATTATGATGTTCGGACACACCATTATGATGTGGTGTTCCAGGTGGTGTGAGCTGTGAAACAATTCCACATTGTCTTAAATGCATACCAAACTCGTAACTCAAATATTCACCTCCACGATCAGATCGTAGAAACTTTATTTTCTTGTTATGATGATTTTCCACTTCACTCTGAAATTCCTTGAACTTTTCAAATGTTTCAGACTTGTGTTTCATTAAGTAAATATACCCATATCTACTCAAATCATCTGTGAAGGTAAGAAAATAACGATATCCACCGCGTGCTTCAACACTCATTGGACCGCATACATCAGTATGTATTATTTCCAATAAGTCACTAGCTCGCTCCATTGTTCCGGAGAACGGAGTTTTAGTCATCTTGCCCATGAGGCATGGTTCACATGTCTCAAATGATTCATAATCAAGAGATTCCAAAAGTCCATCGGCATGGAGTTTCTTCATGCGTTTTACACCAATATGACCTAAGCGGCAGTGCCACAAATATGTGGTACCATCATTATTAACTTTGCATCTTTTGGCATCAATATTATGAATATGTGTATCACTACGATCAAAATTCAACAAGAATAAACCATTCACAAGGGGTGCATGACCATAAAAGATATTACTCATATAAATAGAACAACCATTATTCTCTGACTTAAATGAATAACCGTCTCGCAATAAACAAGATCCAGATATAATGTTCATGCTCAACGCAGGCACCAAATAACAATTATTTAGGTTTAAAACTAATCCCGAAGGTAGATGTAGAGGTAGTGTGCCGACGGCGATCACATCAACCTTGGAACCATTTTCGACGTGCATCATCACCTCGTCCTTAGCCAGTCTTCGTTTATTCCGCAGCTCCTGTTTCGAGTTACAAATATTAGCAACCGAACCAGTATCAAATACCCAGGCGCTACTACGAGCACTAGTAAGGTACACATCAATAACATGTATATCAAATATACCTTTGTTGACGTTGCCAGCCTTCTTATCTGCCAAGTACTTGGGGCAGTTCCGCTTCCAGTGACCATTCCCCTTGCAGTAGAAGCACTCAGTCTCAGGTTTGGGTCCAGCCTTGGGTTTCTTCACGGGAGCGGCAACTGCTTTACCGTTCTTCTTGAAGTTCCCTTTCTTTCCCTTGCCTTTCTTGAAACTAGTGGTCTTTTTAACCATCAACACTTGATGCTCCTTCTTGATTTCTACCTCCGCAGCCTTAAGCATCGCGAAGAGCTCGGGAAGTGTTTTCTCCATCCCTTGCATATTATAGTTCATCACAAAGCCCTTGTAGCTTGGTGGCAGTGATTGGAGAATTCTGTCAATAACCGAGTCATCTGGAAGATTTAACTCCCAACTGAGTCAAGCGGTTGTGCAACCCAGACATTCTGAGTATATGCTCACTAACAGGACTGTTCTCCTCCATTTTACAGCTAAAGAACTTGTCGGAGATGTCATACCTCTCGACCCGGGCATGAGCTTGAAATACCAATTTCAGCTCCTGGAACATCTCATATGCTCCGTGGTGCTCAAAACGTCTTTGGAGCCCCGGTTCTAAGCCGTAAAGCATGGCGCATTGAACTATCGAGTAGTCATCAGAACGTGCCTGCCAGATGTTCACAACATCCACAGACGACGCTGGAGGGGATGCATCACCTAGCGGTGCATCAAGGACATAAGCCTTCTGTGCAGCAATGAGGATAATCCTCAAGTTACGGACCCAGTCCGCATAGTTGCTTCCATCATCTTTCAACTTAGCTTTCTTTAGGAACGCATTAAAATTCAGGCGAACTACAGCGCGGGCCATTGATCTACAACACAAATTTTTGCAAATACAATTAAGACTAAGTTCATGATAATTTTAGTTCAGTTAATCAAATTACTAATGAACTCCCACTTAAATCAATATCCCTCAAGTTGTCTAAGTGACACATGATCCAAATCAACTAACCCATGTTCGATCATCACGTGAGATGGGGTAGTCATCAATGGTGAACATCTCCATGTTGATCATATCTACTATATGACTCATGTTCGACCTTTCGGTCTCCTGTGTTCCGAGGCCATGTCTGTACATGCTAGGCTCGTCAAGTTTAACCCAAGTATTCTGCATGTGTAAAACTGGCTTACACCCGTTGTATGCGAATGTAGAGTCTATCACACCCGATCATCACGAGGTGCTTCGAAACGACGAACTTTTGCAACGGTGCATACTTAGGGAGAACACAATTTCTTGAAATTAAGTGAAGGGATCATCTTATAATGCTACCATCGTTCTAAGCAAAATAAGATGCATAAAAAGGATAAACATCACATGCAATCAATATGTGACATGATATGGCCATTATCATCTCGTGCCTTTGATCTCCATCTCCAAAGCACCGACATGATCTCCATCGTCACCGGCATGACACCATGATCTCCATCATCATGTCGTCACGTGGTCGTCTCCGCCAACTATTGCTTCTATAACTATTGCTAACGCATAGCGATAAAGTAAAGCAATTACATGGCGATTAATAAATTAAAGACAACCCTATGGCTCCTGCCGGTTGCCATACTCATCGACATGCAAGTCGAGAACCTATTACAAAACATGATCATCTACATATATCACATCACGTTTTGGCCATACCACATCACAACATGCCCTGCAAAAACAAGTTAGACGTCCTCTACTTTGTTGTTGCAAATTTTACGTGGCTGCTATGGGCAACTAGCAAGAACCGTTCTTACCTACGCAAAGCCACAACAGTGATAATCAAGTTGCCTTTTAACCTTCTATAAGGACCGCCTTCGTCAAATTAGATTCAACTAAAGTAGGAGAGACAGACACCCGCTAGCCACCTTATGCAAAACAAGTTGCATGTTAGTCGGAGGAACCGGTCTCATATGCGAGGACATGTAAGGTTGGTCCGAGCCGCTTCATCCCACAATACAGCCGAATCCAAATAAGACAAGAGAGGTAAGCAATTTGAGCATCAACGCCCACAACTTTTGTGTTCTACTCGTGCATATACATCTACGCATAGACCTAGCTCATGATGCCACTGATGGGGAACGAAGCATGAAAATTAAAAAAATTCCTACGAACACCCAAGATCTATCTAGGAGAAGCATAGCAACGAGAGAGGAGAGTGTGTCTACATACCCTCGTAGACCAAAAGCGGAAGCGTATATAACGCGGTTGATGTAGTCATACTCTTCGCGATCCGATCACGATCCAACCGATCTAGTGCCGAACGGACGGCACCTCCGAGTTTAGCACACGTGTGGCTCGATGATGTCTCATCCTCCTTGATCTAGCAAGAGAAGGCGGAGAAGTAGATGGGATCACAACCAGCACGAAGGCGTGGTGGTGATGGTGGTGGTGGAGCTAGTTCAGCAGGGCTTCGCCAAGCGCTACTAGAACGAGGACGGAGGAGCTACGGAGTAACGGGAGAGAGAGGGGCGCCAAGGGCTTGGTGTGTTGTTTGGGGCGCCCCCTCTCCTCTATTTATATATGTGGAGAGGCTTGGAGTCCAACCCTTCTCCTATTAGGGCTGGCGCCAAGAGGGAGAGGACTTGGACTCCAAGTCCGATCCTATTCCTACTAGGACTCTCCTTTTTTCCCTTCCCTAGCCACATGGGCTTTTGAGTACTTGGTGCGCCTAGCCCAATAAGGCTAGGGTGCCTCCCCTCAGCCCATGCCAGCCCTTGGGACGTGGTGGACCCACTTGTGGACTTCCGGACCCCTCCGGAATCCTCCGGAACCTTCTGGAAGCTTCCCGGTACAATACCGAAAAAACTGCACCTTTTTTCGAAACCCAAAATATGACTTCCCATATATAAATATTTACCTCTCGACCATTCCGAGACTCCTCGTGACATCCGGGATCTCATCCGGGACTCTGAACAATATTCGGTTACCAATCATCAAATATCCCAATACTACTCTAGTGTCAACGAACGTTTAAGCGTGCGACCCTGTGGGTTCGGGAATCATGTAGTCATGACCGAGACACCTCTCCGGTCAAAAACCAATAGCGGGACCTGGATGCCCATATTGATTCCTACATATTCCACGAAGATCTTTTATCGGTTGAACCACGATGTCAATGATTCGGTTAATCCCGTATGCAATTCCCTTTGTCCGGCGATATGTTACTTGCCCGAGATTCGATCGTCGGTATCTCCATACCTAGTTCAATCTCGTTACCGACAAGTCTCTTTACTCGTTCCGTAATACAAGATCCCGTGACTAACCCATTAGCCACATTGCTTGCAAGCTCTTTACGATGTTGTATTACCGAGAGGGCCCAGAGATATCTCTCCGTCATACGGAGTGACAAATCCCAGTCTCGATTCGTGCCAACCCAATAAACACCTTTGGAGATACCTGTAGAGCATCTTTATGATCACCCAGTTAAGAAGTGACGTTTGGATACACACTAAGTATTCCTCCGGTGTCAGGGAGTTGCACGATCTCATGGTCTAAGGAACAAATACTTGCCATGAAGAAAGTTGTAGAAAATAAACTAAACGATCTGGTGCTAAGCTTACGGTTGGGTCTTGTCCATCACATCATTCTCCTAATGATGTGATCCCGTTATCAAATGACAACTCATGTCTATGGTTAGGAAACCTTAACCATCTTTGATCAACGAGCTAGTCTAGTAGAGGCTCACTAGGGACACGGTATTTGTTTATGTATCCACGCATGTATTTAAGTTTCCGGTCAATACAATTCTAGCATGAATAATAAACCTTTATCATGAACAAGGAAATATGATAATAACCATTTTATTATTGCCTCTAGGGCATATTTCCAACAGAATCACCCTCGGTAACCCACAACCGACTAGCTATACTACAGAGGCAACATCAGGAGTGAGGTAAGAGGTATCACCCTCGGCACTCGATGGTAGCTCTACAGAGTCATACAACTAAAGGGGTGTGCGGTGATGTTTCGGTCTCTGTACATCGATCACATTGATCGGGGCACCGGTAACAAAGCGGGGCAACAAGGACAAGGATGAGGGGTCACTGATGGATTATTAACCAACCTATACTAAGCATTTAGGATAGCAGGTAAGGTATCAATAACAGTTACAAAAACAGGCTATGCATCAGAATAGGAGCAATCAATTACAGTAGCAAAATCTAATGCAAGCATGAGAAAGAAAGAATAGGCGATATAGGAATGATCAAGGGGTTTTGCTTGCCTGGAAGCTCTGTTGAAAAGGTCTGGTCGTCAGGGGCGTAGTCGTACTCAGCAGCAGCGTCGGTCTCTGGGTCTACCGGAGAGAAGAGGGGGAAGAAACAGATAAATACAAAGCAAACAAATGCAACACGGATGCATGGCATGGCAATATACTGTGTTGGGGTGACCTAACGCAGTGCTACACGTTAGAGACGGAGCGGGAAAATATCTGGGAATATTTTCCCGGCATTAGGCATCTCTCAGACAGATGAACCGGAGGGGAAGGTTCCATGTTTGCATTGTTAGAGGCATGTGACAGCTACATGGAGGGCATATCCGGATTCGTCTCATTTTTCTGATCAACTTTCATGTAGAAAACTTTTTCATCCAAACTACGGATTATTTTTTAAGATTTTTCAAAGTTTTAAACAATATTCTGAAATTCCTGAAATTAATTTAATTATTTAAATCCGAATTATCCAGAACAGTAATTGTTAGTTGTACCCAGAAGTGTACGCAGCTGGTCAGCAGAGAGGCTGACCAGTGGGCCCAGTTGACTGAGTCAACTGCCCAGTCAGCGGAGGCTGACTGGTGGGCTAGCTGCCCGGTCAGCAGGCGGACTGGACAACCTTATCCACTGGAACAGTGGACTGGGCCCACATGTCAGTGACACAGGGCTAATTAGAGCTTATTTAAATTAAACTGAGATTAATTAGCGGTGGGCCCCAGTTGTCAGTGACTAATTAACTAACAGATTAGTTTATTTTTAAAAAAACCGGTTAATTAACGAGTGGGGCCCGCCTGTCAGTGACTGGGGTTGCCCAGTCAGCAGGGTTGACCAGGTCAACCCAGTCAACGGGGCCCCTGGGACCCACTGGCAGTGACCCAGGGGTGGGCCCCAGGGCAGCCACGTCAGCGGTGGCCGGCGACTCGTCGCCGGCGACGTCGAAACACGGCGGCGTCCACGGGACCTCATCGGAAAACGGCCACAGGCGGCCATTCGGCGCGGGGTTGGTTGCATTCGAACGAGCGCACGACGGCGCGTCGAACGGTGGCGGTGGCGTCGCCGGAAACGGCCTACAGCGACGGCGGCGAGCAGCGAGGGCGGCGGCCGGCATCGGGCGAGCTCGGGTACAGCGAGGCGAGGCGTTCTAGAGTGAAGCAACGAGGCAGGCCGCATCTCGGCGACGCGCTGAGCTCAACGGTGAGCTCGCCCGTCCAAACGGGGCTCTACAACGATGGCGACGAGCTAACGCGGCGGAACCGAGCTCCGGCGAGCATGGCAGCAGGTGCTACGGGGCGGATTCGACCTAGAGAAGGAGGGGAAGAACCGCGTGCTCACCGGGGAGGCACACGGTGGCCCGTTGGCGGCTTAGTAGTAGCAGCGGCGCTGGAATTGATGGGGATCACCAGCGAGGCAGAGGAAGAAGACGACGATGTTGCGGTCGATGTGGTGGCTCCCGGCTCCAACGGATGGCACCGGACGGCATAGAGGATGACGACGGAGCGCTACGACATGTCGGCGAGGCGGGAGGTGGCCGGTGGCCGCGGGATCGACGGCGAACGGTGATGGCAGAGGCAAGCGGCTGCGCGAGGAAGAAGAGAACGGCGCGAGGGGGAAGAGGAAGTGGCGCTAGGGTTCGGCCGTGGGGCGAGGGAGACCTTATCCACGCGGGGAGGTGGCGGGATTGCCGGCGCGTGGCGCATCGGCATCCATGGCGTGCGCGCAGCCGACACGTAGGAAGAGAGAGGCGGGAGGAGGGAGAAAGAGAGAGATGGGCTGGGCCGTGCCACTGTGGACTTGAAGCCCACATGCACAGTGGCATTTAGGCCTTTTCCATTTTCTTTTTTGTTTCCTTTTCCAGAGAGAGTTTTGCAATTTTGTGAGCTGCCAAAATGATTTTTTGTAAAATGTGAAACATAGCCACATAAATACATTGCAACATTCTGCACTGCCACAAAAAGTTTGGGGGCAAGATGAATTCATTTGAATTTTTCATAAATGGAATAGCATTTAAATATGCTGTTTTAGCACTGTTTTAATTGCTATAGCTCATTTTAGCATTGTGGTGATGTTGTTTTCCTTAACAATTAAATGTTATGGAATATTTGCTAAAACATGAACTATTTTGCAGTAATTTTTGTGCAACTTCAAATTTCACTTGCAAATTTGAATTGAATTCAAAGGTGGAATTTGAAATGAGATATGAATCAAATGTGATCAAGCATTGCAAATCAAGATGACTTAGCATAATCATTATGGTTCACTGTAGCTCATTACTTAGGGGTGTTACAGACTGGCTACTGGACAGTCGCCTGATCTTAGGGAATGGGTCAGTCGATTCCTAACCAATCGACTGAACCAAAATTGTGGCCAGTCAATTTTTTTTGACACAATGTTATAGCACAACTTACGCCCTTTTTCGTACAGAACCAAGAGAAGCTCACAAGACTTCTTGGGCGTGTTGATGAACAAAAACAAAAAATAAAGTTTTCTAATCTTTACCTATATATATATATATATATATATATATATATATATAGTAGCACTATTGTAATCCGAGGATTAGAATAGTATTATGATCCAACGCTCCCTATATAGGCGCGCGGAGGTCCTCCCGAACTCCCGAACCCACTCGTCCACCACGTCCTCCCCGATCCCCAACTTCCCCCGATCCAGCGCCCACAACCACCGCCGGCACCCTGGTGCCGGCGCACCTCTCGCCGCCGGCCCCCCCGGCCCCGTCGCCGCCCCCTGTCCCCAACGCGCCTCCCGCCGCTCGGCCCCGTCGCCCCCCCCGACCCCAGCGCGCCTCCCGCCACCGGCCGCTCGTCCCCGTCGCCGCCCCCCGACCCCAGCGTGCCTCCCGCTGCCGCCCCGGCAACCCAAGGCGCCGTCACCCCAGGAAACCCCCGATCCCAGCTCGCCGACGCTGCCCCGGACCCTGCCAACACCCTGCGCATCGCCGTCTCCACCACCCAGCGCGACCCCTTCACCACCAACCTCGCGTCGCCATTGCCACCACCATCCAGCGCGCCGCCGCCTCAACTGCCGCCCTCCGTGAGCGCCGGCACGCATGGATCCGGCAGGATCCCGACTGGACTGGGCCAGGGATGACCTTCACGGGCGCTGTGGTCACCGCGGACTACGCCCAGCCGTCGCAGTGGACTGCTCCACATCGCCGGTGGGTTGGCATGTGGCTGCTGCCGAAGCCCGTCAAGGTGGTGGCCATCATCCTCTACCCTCCCGATCCACTTCTGCCTGCATCTCCTAGTATTCTCTCCTCTACACCCCAAGGATGACCAAAGAGATCTTGGTTGATGCTACTCTTCTTCTACTATGTCTTCAGGTTCAAAAAAGAGGTTCAGCTTTGCGACGGATGAAAGTTCAGCTCGTGGTGCACCGGCAACATCAACGTTTTTGCTGTGTAGTGTGGGCTATGGCAACAACACCATCCGACAAAACTAAGGGAGAGGCACAGGAGGTTCCTCCTTCGCTCGCTGTTCAACAGGTCGGAGTGCCGCTGCCCAGCGTGGCAGATGTATCATCAAGTCCTCTATGCGCGCTTTCGTGCCGTGCCAACACACATTGCTGTATAGCTCCTCCTAGAGTGCGATATGTCCAGGTCGAACAAAATGTTCCTGGCAAGTCAAATAAAAAACTAGTGGCAGGCCGAAAACAAATGCTTTTCTACAGGAACAAAAAAGTGATTATGCTACTGGCCCTCAATGTGCTTCTTTCTAAAAATTGTCAATTTGTTATTTGAAAAAATGTATGAGTTCAAACACCGTTTGTGTTCTTTTAAAACCAAAATCGAAAATGAACAAAAATATGGTTGAGGAGAAGTTCATAGTGTGTGTTGTGTGATATTCAAAATGTTCATTTTGGAAAAAACACTAATATGGGAGAAGTTTATAGTTCAATACTATGACTATTGCTTACTTCCCCAGCAAAAAAATACATTGCAAAATTTATGCATTGTTTCATAGAGGGCTTGGGGCGTACGCCAACGACTTCATATGCTCATTGAATTTTGGTAAAATTTCTCGCATCGCATCTTTCATGTATATTATCTATAGAACAATCATATGTACACACAAAACTACTCTTATATGTCCTTGATGCGAAACTTTTTTTTTGGGAAAAGGTAACACAATCAACTCCTAGAAGTTCATATATAAAAAAGGAAAACCCACTAACAATTGAAAAGTTTACCAAAAAAACTACACAAGTTTACAAAAAACAAATCAATCCCCACCCCCCCCCATTTAAAAAAATACATACAAGAAGTTCAAATTGAAACAACAACGCGATTCAAAGTTTATTAAAAATGTTTTTTTTTCGTTTCTAAACAACTAAAAACTAAGAAGTTCAAATTGAAAAACCAAGAAAGTCCAAAATTAAAAAATAGAGAAGTTCACTACTTGTGAAAAACGGAATTTCTTCGTTTCCACAAAAAACCTTGAAGTTCAAATTAAAAAAACGAGTGGCTCGATGTTTATTAAAAAACTAGGTTTTTTTTCGTTACTAAAAGAAATAAGACCAAGAAGTCCAAATTAAATAAGAGGATCAAAAAAATAACAGAGCAGTTCAAAAATAAAAAGCGCACTTAGAAGCGGATATTTCATCGTTTCTAAAAATAAAAAAACAAGAAGTTCGGATTTTAAAAGTAGAGAAGTTCACAAATCATAAAAAAGGACTTTCATCGTTTCTAAAATTAAAAAAACTCTAGAAGTTCAAATTTAAATAACGGACGGTTCAATATTTATTACAAAACTAGGATATTTCTGTTACTAAAAGAAATAAACCAAGAAGTCCAAAATACAAAAACGGAGAAGTTCAGTATTTACAAAAAATTCAGATTTTCCATGTTACTAAAGAATAGAAATTAATAAGCTCAAATTAAAATAAAGGAGTAGTTCGATGTATACGGAAAACGCAAATTCTTTCCATTTCTAGGATAAATAAAAGTATGAAGTTCAATTTAAAAAAAATGTTTGATGCTTATTTAAAAGCATTTTTTTATGAATAAGACTAAGAAGTTCAAATTAAAATACCAGAGAAGTTCGAAGTATATAACAAACTCAGGTATTTCCTTGTTAGTAAAGAATATAGTAAAGGAACTAATAAAAAATTTAAAAAAACTAGAAGTTCAAACTGAAACAACAAAGTGGTTCAATGTTTATTTAAAAATCTAGAATTTTACCGTTCTAAAAAACTCAGATACCTGTTGTTATTAAAGAATCAACCATGAAGTTCAAATTGAAAAAACAGTCAAATTCGATGTTTGTTTGAGAATCAACAACAAATCTTTACTCAAAAAATAAAAAATGTGAAGTTCAAATTAAAATAACAAAGAAGTTCAAAGTATATTAAAACCTAGGATTTACAAGTTCAAAAAATAAAAAACCCAACGTCATTTTGGGCATTTTTTAAGAGAACTCATAAACAAAAACAAAAAATGAAGTTGGTTGATGTTTATAAAAAACTCAGACTTTCCCCGATACAAAAGATTAAACCAAGAAGTTCAATTTAAAAAAATGGAGTAGTTCAATGTATATAAAAAACTCAGCTTTTTCTCGTTACTGAAGAATAAAACCAAGAAGTTCAATTTAAAAAAGTGGAGCAAATTTGATATTTATTTAAAAACTCAGAATTTTACGGTTAAAAAATAAAACCAATAAGTTCACTTCAAAATAATGAAGAAGTTCGATGTTTCTAACAAAACTCCAATTTTCATATTTCGAAAAATACACAAAGAAGTTCAAATAAAAAAGTTACAGCGGTTCGATGTCTATAAAAAAACTCAGTTTTTTTGTTACTACAGCGAAACAGAGAGAAGTTCAAGTTGATAACAGCCGGAAATTCAGGCACTGCATGGTGTCGTGTGAGAAAAAAAGAATAAAAAGGCAAAGTCTAAAATTTTCTTACTAGAAGTTCAAGTGCTTGGCCCGGAAAAGTTTAAAAATTCTCGTGAGAGAGGTTCACCATGTATTTACATGTTCAAAAACACAAAAAAGATGTTGTTTTTGGCTTTCCTCCTATTCAACAACTTTCCAAAAGGTATATCGTATGCTCTATTCCAAATGGTATATTGTATGCTTTATTCCAAAAAACGGTTAAACACAAATTGGTGTATGTTGTTCGAAAAGAAAAGTTTAACCGTATAAGAAAAAGTTGTGTCTTCTCAACAGGTTTCTAATGGGATATCATTTGTACAACTCCGACAAAATGGGTGAGGAATTACGAACAAAAATACCTTACAGAAGTTCAAAGTGAAAACACCGAGCAGTTCAATTACTACACGGAATGCGTTTCACGTGAGAAATAAGAGAATACAAAACTAAAAGACTAAAAGGGTTGTTGCAAGAAGTTCACGTCCTCCTCCCGGCACCGTTCAAAATTTCTAGTGTAAGACGTCCGTCCTTCAGTTACATGTTAAAAAAGGCAAAAACGACGTTGTTTTTGCCATTTTTCAAACTGCTCTCAAAAGGCAACGAATTTGTAACAACTGTCTACATGAAAAAGCTGCTCCTATTGATAAGCTTTCCAACGGTATATTATATGCTATATTCCGATGAACGGTTTAAAAGTTTCATGTATACCGCTAAAAACACGTTTTTACGTATTCAAAAAAATCTTTTGAACCATCGTGAGTATGAAAAAATGATCAACACGAAAAAGTTGCATCTTTTCAACAGCTTTCTATCAATATATCATTTGCTCAATTCGGGTATGTGGTTGGGGAGTTACGGGCAAAAAACAGCACGCGAAAAACCGAGTGAAGCTCAAATAGACATGGCCCAGAAGTTCAACTTCTTCATGCAGTGCATCTCCGAACACTCTGTTTTGGCGATGAAGGCAGAACGCATGATTTCGCCGTTTTCAAAATTACATAAAAATGGTTGGGACTTAGAGAAAACTTTCTATACGAAAAAGTTTCGCATTTTCGATAGCTTTCCAACGGTATATTAGTTGCCCAATTTTGATAAAGTTTGCACAAATTACGGCCAAAATATGATTTCAGCCATTTTCAAAATTGACGTTAAACCGTAAGGAATTGGGAGAAACATTCTATACAGAAAAGTTTTGCATTTGTCCAAGCTTTCCAACACCATATCATTTGTTGCATTCCGACAAACCGTTGAAAAATTAACTCGAAAATACAAACTCAGAGAAACTTCGATCGTTTTCTAAATTACTCTTAAACCGTTTAAAATTAGAAAAATCTTTCTATATGAAAATAAGCGCATTTTCATAAGCTTTTCGACGCCATATCATTTGCCTACATCAGATTAGCCGTTTCGAAATGGGATCGAAAATACGAGCTCGGCTGTTCGGTTTGAGAAATTCTACGATTTTTTGAATTACTCTTTAACCGTATGGAATTAGGGAAAAATTTCTACATGTGGAATGAGCGGATTTGCAGCAGCTTTCCAACGCCATATTATTTGCCTCATTCCGATAAACGGTTTAGAAATAGGCTCAAAAATACGATTCACGTTTTTTGTATGAAGAAAAAACGGTTTTCAAAACTGCTCTTAAACCGTTTAGATTTTGCCAAAAATTTAACTTAGATCATGATACTTGTCTCCACACCTTTCCAACGGTATGTCGCTAGCCCCATTTGGACAATGTTCGCGGAAGTTCAACCTAACACTGGGGGAAGTTCAACTACTGCTGGAACGGGTCAGATAGTTATCAGAATATTATTCTCATCCCGTGATCAGAATAGTGTTTATGTATATATAATAATAATAATAATAATAATAATAATAATAATAATAATAATAATAATAAAAGGGTGATCGCTTCTTCCCACCCTAATTTCGTCCGTCCACCTCGCTCCCATAATTTTCGTTATTTTACTTCGCTATCCGAGGTGGTACTAATTTCAACCCGTAGTCTATTGGTAGAGTTTGTGCCTCGCACGCAACCTGGTCCTCGCTTTGCTGGGCCTATATGCCCAGTGGGCTTCCACGATCAGCCTAATAAATAAATAAAAAGGTGCTCATGTGGGATTCGAACACAGGACCTCCCGTTCCATCAAGAAGAATGCAACCAACTGAACTCCGTTCTGCTTGTGTTAAAAACCAAGGTTCCTTCCCAAATAATTAGTCCCACCTCGCTTATTTGCACTAATTCTCACCAATTTAAATACGGACGAGTTAAACAAGTCAACAAGCAGCCTCGAGAGTTGATACAGAGAGATAATGTGGGAAGAGAACTAGGAAGGGCCCTATGGAGGGAGAGAGATAATAACGTGGGAAGAAAACGCACGCATCGGACATGGACAAGGAGGGCTGGGTGAAAACACGGGGAACAATATACAAGAGCAATGAAAGCTACCTGCTATGCTCAATGACGATGCAAGAATAGGTTACGTGATTTCCAGGAATAGTATCTTGCATGTTATTTCCTCAGAGATATCTTAGAACTTTGAATAAATAAATAAAAATTGTGTTACCCTAAAAAAGGGATGGTGCCTTTGCATGGTGTGTACTAGCGTGTTAAATCTCACACTTTTTTTACTCTTATTGGGTTGAACTTCAGTTATTCTGTAATTGTTTGAATTCAAAAAAAGTTATTTTGTAATTGCTATATTAACAAACTGTTCTTCACATTAGGTTGTCATTTGGTTTCAGAACACACCCAGGAACAACGCACCCATAAATACCTCATATATTTCATAGAAAGACATAATTTTGTAATATTTTTCTATAAGATATTTTTTAATTTAATCATGAAAAAAGCAACAACGGCAACATAAAGTTGGTGTGACATATGTGTGGAACAATCACATTGTGAAAAAAAGCAACAACAGCAAAAAAAACTATCACATAATGATACTACGATGTGATTTTGGTGCATATTTTTTTCATAAAAGAAATCCTATGAATTTCAAAAAATGAATGTTTACTACTTAAATCCTAGCCCGTACAGGTGCATGGGTTGAGTTTTTAACGTTCCCTTGCGCTGGCATGGTTCAATGTGACGTGCGGTGATTGAGTTCATCGCATTGGGATTGACCATGTTCGGTCCCGTTGTGATTTGGTGAACACCGCCAATAAAAAAATTAGATTAGGTGAACACCGGGGCCATCGTCGGCGAAGGCGGGAAGGACGATAAGTGACGACATGGGTGAGATGTCATGTTAAAATAGAGAACATGGACGGGGGGGGGGGGGGGACTCGAGCCATGAAGTTTTTTTTCCTCCCGTTGCAACGCACGGGCCTTTTGCTAGTGGAGACTAAATTAGTTAATGCACAAAATAATAATAAAAATTGTAGACAGCTTACACAAAAATTGCGCATTTGTACAATATGCAAGAATAATCATATAGGAGTGGAATTTATGCAAAAAATAAATTTTTTAAGAAGGAATGAATTATTTATTTTTATATTTGCAATCTCACACATGTATATTTATTTTATACATGCATACAATACATATATACATATATACATACGTATATGGAAAATGTATTATTACTATGAAAAATAAGCATATACTAGTGAGATTTCCTCAAAAAATGTGTTTTCTAAAACGTAATGGATTAGTGACATCGATATTACCTTTACAAAAGAAAAGAAAATGAAAAGTAAAACAAAATCAAAACATAAAATAAAAACTAAAACAAAATAATAATGAAATGAAGTTTTATATGGAAGAATGAATTCGTGGCATTGGTTTCACCCTTTCAGAAGAAAGAAAATAAAAAACCAAAAGAAAATCAAAATAATGAACTTTTATAAGAAAGAATGAAACCTTTTAAAAAGAAAGAAAAGAAAAAAAAGAAAAACATGTCAAAACTTGCAAACAACTTTGCACTGAAATTGCACTTTTTGAAATATGCAAAGAATAAGCATACAATAGGGCAATATTCACATTCTAGTATAATTTACACACATATTATTCGGTACGTGAATATATATTTATACTTTGATTTTGTACTTGCATATATACCCATTATTGCACTTTTTGCATATATACTAATTCATAATATGCAGAATAATGAATTTTTCCAAGAAAAAATGAATTAGTGGTATTAGTATTACCCTTTAAGAAAAAGGAAAATAAAAAAATATTAAAAACATATAAAGGCAAAATTTGCACACACATTACACATAAATTGCGCTTATTTATAATGTTCAAGAATAAGCACATAATAGTGGAATTTCGCAAAAATGAATTAGAAACTAAAAAAATAATCAAAATATTGAAGTTTTCTAATGGAGAATGAATTAATGACATTGGTATTAGCCTTTAAGAGAAAATAGTATGAAAAGCTTTGAAACAAATATCGACAAAATTTGCACACAATGTACATAGAAATTGCGCCTTTTTTATAAGATGCAAAAATAAGCATATAATAGTGAATTATCACAAAAAGGAAGTTTCTTTAGAAGGAATGATTTAGTGGCATTGGTATAACTTTTAATGGAAAAACAAATGAAACAAAAATGAAGTAATCAAAATAATGAAGTTTTTCTGAGAGAGTGAACTAGTGGCATTGGTATTACCCTTTCTGAAGAAAGAAAATGAACCAAAAATTAAAACAAATCATAATAATGAAGTTTTCTAAGGAAGAATGAACTAGTGGCATTGGTATTACCCTTGAAGAAGAAAGAAGATGAAAAAAAACTAAAGTAAAATAAAAATAATGAAGGTTTTCTTAAGAAAGAATGAATTATTGGCATTGATATTACCCTTTCAGAAGGAACAAAATGAAACAAAAACTAAAATGAAATCAAAATAATGAAGTTCTTTTAAGGAAGAATGAATTAGTGGCATGGGTATTACCATTTAAGAAGAAGAAAATGAAAAAGTTATTAAGCAAATAATGAAATAATTGCACATAATTTACACATAAATTGCGCTTTTTTATAATATGCATATAATAGTGGGATTGTAGCAAAAAGAAGTTTCCTAAGAAGGAATGAATTAGTGCCATTGATATTACCCATAAAGAAGAAAGAAAATGAAACAAACTAAAAAATGAAGAAGTGGAATTAATTTGTGGCATTGTTATTACCCTTTGAGAAGAAAATAAATGAAACCAAACAAAAAATGAAGAGGTGGAATGAATTAGTGCCATTGGTATTACCCTTTAAGAAGAAAGAAAATGAGACCAAACAAAAAAATATTAAGAAGTGGAATTAATTAGTGGCATTGGTATTATCCTTGAAGAAGAAAGAAAACGAAAAAAATATTTAGCAAATAATGAAATTTTTTGCACACAATTTATAAAGAAATTGTGCTTTTTTTAATATGCAAGCATAGGCATATAATAGTGGGATTTCAGGAAAAAAAAGTTTCCTAAGAAAGAATGATTTAGTGGAAATGATATTACCCATAAAGAAGAAAGAAAATAAAACTAAAACTAAAAAAATGAAGAGGTAGAATGAATTAGTTGCATTAGTATTACCATTTAAGAAGAAAGGAAATAAAAAAACTTGCACACAACTTTACACTTTTTTAATATGTAAGAAATAAACATATAGTTGTGCAATTTTCACTCCCTAGTATAATTTATACACATATTATATAGTATTTGCATGTATACATTTTACACTCACCCAGCATCCTAAAAATAACCAGAAAAACCTGCTAAAAAGAAAAAAGAAAAGCAAAAAAATGCATTTTTAGCAACAAAAAATGCATACAAACAGAAAAAGTGAAAGCAATGTCGGCCCATAAACAGGCAACACGAAATGGGCTTCAGCCCAAGAAGAAATCGACTGACCCAAAACATTGGTCAGTCGAAATTTGAGCCTAAAACATCACAGTAGGCACAAACATAAAAAACAAAATAGAGCACAAATCTTGAAGCAGAAATCAACGCACCAAAAAATTGACTGGCCCAAATTTGAATTTCAGGCAACTTACATAAAGCTAAATTGGCCATAAAAACACCCTCAACTTCCCCGGCACCATCACCTTCCATAATTTGACCCGCGATTTTTGTGGTTGTTCATTATTAGACCAGTTTTCTCTTCCTTCTAACCAATCCCCCTTCTCCTCTTTCTGTCAACTATCATTCGGTAACGCTACATTTATAAACCTACAGACGAAACCTACCAACTTGGAAGCCCACAAGTGAAATCAAAGGAGGCCCACAGCAAAATTTTAGTGTAAGACATTATGAAGAGAAAGGACCCTCTCATGGAGCAGGGCTATACCTCTGAGATCACTAATTGAGGGGTACCCCTTGCAAAGGCCACTTGTCGCAACTGGGCCTTTTTTCGTTTTTCGTAGATTCGTTTTTTCAGAATGGTTTATCTCTTGAGTCGTGCGTCCAAATCGCGAACCGTTTTCACCGTTAGATTTCTTGCATTGAGATCTTCAAAACTAGATCTCATGCTAATAGATTCAACAAACTTTTTTCACGAAAACCGGGAATAAAAAACCAAAAACCACAAAAACCGAAACCAGGAAAGAAAAGTCCAAAAAAAGAACTCGAAGGCACACTTGTGCTTTTCCCTTTTCGGGAAGCATAATTGTGCTTCTCGCAAAAGCACAGGTTGTGCTTTCCCATTTTCGGGAAGCACAGTTGTGCTTCGCGTGGAAGCACATGTTGTGCTTTTTCCCTTTTTCGAGTTGTGCTTCTCATGGAAACACAGGTTGTGATTTTCGCGGAAGCACATCTATGCTTATCATTGAAGCTTCTCGTAGAAGCACACGAAAAATCACTGCTTCCAAAGAACCAAATAAAACCATTTTTTTCCAACCAAAACTTATGGAAAACCAAACAAAAACCAAAAGCCTGAAACAAACTATCTAAAACTCAAAAATGCGTACATAAAAAATAATGAAATCCCGAGTGTGCAACACGTGATGGCGGTTGTGCGCACCAGTTTGCACGCGCGCTCCCAGGCCATAAAAGGTGACTTTGCGGGAGCTCTCCAAGGGGTACCCGTTAATTGTTTGCTCCCTTATACCTCACTTGCCGCCGAGAGCGAGCATCGGCTTGCCACAAGAGATGTGCTACTACGCCGGCCCATAGCATGCTCCTTCTCTCGTTCATTAGTTAGTTTGTTCTTTTTGTATTTTCTACTTTTATTATATTTTGAAATATTATATATGTATATATTTCAAATATTATATATGTATATATTTCAAATATTATATTTGTTAAAAATTTAAAAACATTTACCGTGCGTATAAAATATATTCATGCATTTTACAAAAAAATCTCAAATTTTTAAAAATATCTGTACCTTGTAAAAAATGTTCATGTCATTTAAAAAATTCACAAGTTTCACTAATATCTTCATGAAATTTTATATAAAAAACTCATACAAAAATGTCCCCTAATTTATAAAAAAATTATGTATCATTCAAAAAAATGCCCGTGGCACTTAAAAACACTTACGGAGTTGGATGCCAACAAGTGAAAATCATAGGAAACCAATGGTGAAATTTAGGGTGAGAAATTATGAAGAGAAGGGCAATTCCTATTGGACGCACGGGAGCGCTCATTGCTTGGGATGATTGTCGACTATTTTTTTTAGAAGAGGGGTGATTGTCGGGCGCGCCTATGTTCGCTTATAGCGAGATGTAGGGCAACCTCGCCTAGGCGAGCGTGAGACTAGGCGGGCCCAGCGCGCAAGAGGCAACATGCCACAATCTCTACTTTTTTCATTCATGTTCTTTGTTTCCTTTTTTGCTTCTTCTTCTTTTTACTTTTGTTTATACTTCCAAATATTCACCTCACATGGATTGACTATTCGTCACCCAGGGTGAAGAATTCTTATTCCTCACCCCCACCTCCCCACGCACCGTCACCGTAAGAACCAAAATGCATGTGAGGTAATATTATGGTGTGTAGTGAAGGGCTCCTTAACATCCACCGTGAGAAACAAATGCATCATGCATGTGAGGTAAGATTACGACATGCAGGTGAGATGAGGTAAGATTATAACATGCGGGTGAGAATTCATTGCATGTGAGGTAAGATTACAGCAAGCTACTGAAGTAAGAATATGACATGCGTGTGAGGTAAAATTACAACATCCAAGTGAAATCATATCTCGAGAGAGTTTGCCTCAGTCAATGCACTAGGGTGAAGAATTACTTATTCTTCACCCTAGAGTGTGTACTTGAAATTTTAAATGTATACAGAAAAAATGTTTCTCATGTATACAAAAAATAAATAAATAAAATATACAGTGTGTATGAAAAAAGTTGCTCATGTAGTAAAAAGATGTTAATCAAGTATTTGAATTTTTTTAATGAAGCATTCGAAAAATGTCAAATGTGTATATAATTTTTTTTTCTCATGTATATAAAAAATATACAATGTGTATGAAAAAATGTTGTCATGCATTTAAAAATGCTAAATGTGTATAAAAAAATGTTCCTGGTGTATACAAACAATGTGCAACATATATGAAATAAAAGCACACATCAAAAACTTATATTTAAAAAAAGTCAATTCTGTATTTAAAAAAATGTTACTGATGTATATGGAATATGTACATTGTTCCATGTATTTGAAAATGTTGAAAATGTATTCAATAAAGTGTTCAAAACTTGTATTTAAGCAAAAAAATATGGATCTTGTATTTGAAAAATGTTCAAGATATGTCAACAAAAATGTTTCATGTGCACCCTAAATATGTACATTGTATACTAAAAAAAGTAGACATGTGTTGAACAAAAAGGTAATAGATGAAAACCAACAACGAAACAAAGAAAAATGAAGAAATCCAATGAAAGCAGAATAAACAAAAGGAACCAAAGAAAAATGAAACAAAATAAAAAAGAAAACTGGAAAACCGAAGAAAAACCAGTGCAAAAAAGAAAAAAGAAAGAAAGAAAACTGAGATAGACAAAAAAGGAAGCAAAGAAAAATGAAGAAAACATATGAAAATCGAGAAAGAAAAATTAAGAAACAAAAAAAGGAAAAGAAAAGAAAAACAAATCGAAAACAAGAATGCAAAAAGAGTGGAAACAGTGAAAACGAGAAAGAAACAAAGAAAACCGGAAAAACTAGGAAAAGCCAAAGAAAAATAAAGAAAAAAGAAGAGGAAAACCCCACTAAAGATGAAACCAAAAAACCCGAAGAAACCCAACGAGCGAACCTGTGAAAACCACGAACTCTTGACTTTGTCCAATAGAAACACTGCTTGAAAGAGTTGAAACTTCTCTTTTCTAACTTGCAATTGTAGAACTAATTTTTTGTAATTAATTTCACATTTAAATTTTGAAAATTCTTTCAATATAATAAAAAATACAATAGGATTTCTATTTAATGATGATATTAAAATGGATAAATAGGAGCGTCTTCGATCGAAACCCGAGCGAGTCACCAGCGAACGAAAAAAAAGAAACAAGTCGGCCCAATACCTATGCAAGCAAGAAAAAGCTTCAAGCGAGGGGAGCATGCATCTGGCGCGAGGGTTTTTTCAATGTGTTTTTTCTTACCTTTTTCACTTTTTCTTCGGTTTTCTCTATTGTTCTTTTTTCTTGCGTTTGGGGAGCATGCATCTGGCGCGAGGGGAGTATGCATGTTTTGAAGATATGATCATGTTTTTTAAAATGTTCGAATTTACAGAAATGGTCACAAACATTTTTCAAAAATATATAGAAAAAATTAAAATGTTTGAGGTTTTGAAAAAAGTTTGCGTTTTTTAATATTAAAAAATATAAAAAATGTTCACAAACATTTTAAAAATGGTTCATGTTTGTTGAAAAATGTTTTTAAATTAAAAAACACCTTTTAACATTCATAATTTTTGTGTTCTTTTTTAAACCAAAATACAAAAAACCAACTCAAAATTAAGAAAAGAAAACTAAAAATCCAGAGACAACCGCATGCTACAGAGCTAGTCGTTAAAGTGGGCTGGCCCAGTTTAACTCCTATGCAATTGCTCGGCAATTAGCACCCGAAGAGAAGGACACATGGAGATCTCCTTGCGGCAGATACTCAAGAAGACGACCATCATGGGTCGTCCCAATTTGGCGTCTCGTTCTGGGAGTGCTCATTTGGTTTTTTTTGGTTCTTTATTTTTATTTTATATTTGGTTTGCTTCGGTTTTCACTCGATTTTTTATTTTTCTTGTAAAATCATAAGTATTAGTATCGGACATCCCGTATCGTCCACCCCAAACTCGGCAAGTTGACATCAAACTCAATGATTTCTTAGTCGGTTTTGCTTGTTTTCCAATTGTCTGGGTCGGCTTATTAGTGTCAGCTGAAAATATTTCTCCTAAAACTCACCCGTTGCTACAACTATGGGGAGTTTACAGGGGTTTACGGGCCAAACTGAGATGGGTTGTGTTTGACCGGTAATTTGGATGAAGTGGGGCCCACCTTAAAATTCAGGGTGGGGATTATTGACGGGAGAGGGGTTAGTCCGTTAACTCTGTAAAAGTAACTCGTAAGTTTAGCATTTTTGTTATTTAGTTATATGCATTGTGGTTCTATTTCCCGATCTAGCTAGGTCTCTATTATTTTTCTCTGATTTTGTCCAACTAGATTGATTCATGCTCCTTGTCCATGGCCATGCATGGGTGAAACTCATATTTACATTCTCTAAGAGCAAGTATAATAGAAGGTTTATAACCCGTTTACGTGGCACTTGTTCCTATGTGGAAGAGAGAGACATAAAAATTAAGGGAAGTGGACTTTCATGCAAGAGTCCATCTCTACATGTGCTCCTAGACAGATACAATAAATTTGAAGAAAGTGATATGGAGAATTTGAAAAAGTACTAGTCTAATAGTCAAACTTACTATATAAGTAACTATAAGTGATGTCTCTAGATGACATGGCAACAACATATAGCCATCCGTTGGCTATACTATTAGCATTGCTCTAAATTCCCTAGAAAGGGAGAGCCCTCATTGCTCCAGACTATGAGGCTCATGTGGAATAAGCTTGTCGATGGATGAGAGGGTTTGTGAAATGCATGTGCCCGTGTTGCATTTTTCGTACGTCGTCTACGTGGGCTTTTCTAGATTACATGTCGTTGCCAACCCAGATATGGAGTGGAGAGGGCAGGGAACAGGGAGGGGAGGGGAGGACACGGGCAGTGGAGTGGAGCGGCCAAAAGTGGACTGTGGACTAGAGTACGGTCTAGGGTGGGGTATCTTTGGGGTCGGACTGGGCCAGGTTCGGCTGGTCCGATGTGACGGCCTCGTCCAGGCACTCCGAACCACCGCCCCATATCTGCCTCACATATGGGCTGAGTATGGAGGGTGCCGGTTAGTCCGGACGTTTTGGCTGGGTATAGAGGGGCCGGTTGGGTGCCGAATTCGGTGACCAAGCAGTGATCGGGTTGTCCGCCCGAACGTTTAGGGGAGATTTTGAGGAGTCTGGTTATAGATGCTCTAAGCAAGATTATTATTATTTTTAGCAAAGAGGCATATGCCTTGTCTTAGACTGAGGCCTTTAAAAACAAACCTAACATCTCTAGAGTTCAGAAAAGAAATACTCTCTCCGTCCCATAATATAAGACGTTTTTGCAAGCTAGCTTGCAAAAACGTCCTATATTATGGGACGGAGTAGTAGTTGGAACATAAAACATGAGATAGAGCGATAGATGCTACTAGGCAACAAGACGACGTAGCGTCACGTAGGCTAAGATAAATCATGACGTATGCGACACCGGCCAACACAACCGACACGGGCAGCTCCCTAGCAGATATTGTCACCACGCGTGACCCTCCTTAGCTCATGGCATCGAGATGGGATGCTAGTACTCAAGCGCTCCAGCTGCCGCGTGTCCTCTGGTCTCACCAGAAGCCTTCGTAGCTGTAAAAGAATCACCATTATATATGTTAAGTCAGCAAGATGCTTGAACAATTTTCCCTCGATAAGCAGTTTGTTTCGAGTTGTCCATAGCGACCAAGCTAATGCCGCAAATCCCACCCAAGCAACTCGTTGATCCTTTGCATTGGTTCCTTGAATGAGACCGTGCAAATCAGCAAACCCCGGCGGATTCCATGAACTACCGGTCGCCTCTCTAATCACACTCCAAGCGAAGCGAGCCACGATGCACCGGAAAAGGATATGGTCACAAGTCTCGTCTTGGCCACACCAAAAGCACTAGCCATCCCCAGGGCCATGTCGTTTGACAACTTGGTCACCACTCGGAATGCGATTTCGGGCTACTTGCCACAAAGGGCTACTTGCCACAGGAACATTTTGATCTTTGTCGGGATCCGAGCCTTCCAAATGCCCATGGTCTCATATCAAGGGGTTGTCCAAAAAAATTCTTTGTATAATAATCCCGTAGAGAACTTTCCAGAAGGTTCGAGACGCCAAGTAATCTTGTCATGCCCCTCTGATAGGCTAATATGCGATAACTCCTGCCTAAGGTGCTGCCAATCCGTAGCCTCCCCCGGCCCCAGAGATCATCGAAACCTAGTTGTCCACGCGTTAGCCATTCACCCGTCCACCCCCCGGTGTTGGGTTTGTCCGAGATGGCAAACAATCGCGTGTACCCATCCTTAACCGTGAGAGGTGAGATTCTAAAGCATAATCTCCACACCAATGATCCCACCAAAAAGAGGTGAGACTCCCGTCCTTAATCATGAAGCTAGTGCCCAACCCAAGGAGGTGCTGAACTTTTCGGATGGCACTCGCAAATTGAGACCTTTTAGCATTATTCCCAATCTCACATGCACTAGATTATCCAATTTACGGAAGCTAGCTAGATAGGCTAGACCGCTAGAAAAGTTTAATGTGGCCAAGTTGGTGCACAAGCGCATCGTACGAACACATCACAAAAAGGAAGGTGCAACGTGCACCAGCTGCAAGTTTGCCCGGTCGAGCTATCGCAACGTCCGGAGCTCTGTCACCGTACCCATAGACCCATACTACAGTGGGTCAAAACAAAAGGCAAAAGTGATGGATAGGAACGTTTAGCCTATGGTGGGATGGAAAACAAAATTAGTAATAAAATAAAATTTCTAAAAATATTTTTAAAATATTGACCTTCCATTGTACTTGTAAAAAAATTCCACAAAAAGAAAAAACCCCGTTGACTTCTTTAAAAAACAAAATTTCAGCCAAAATAGTGTGAACAGTGATCTATAATAGCAATATTATTATTATTTTGTCTTGAAGCAACGACGTTTTACTATTCCTGAAAAATTATATACTAGTGCAAAAAAAAAGTCAAGTTTTAAATAAAAAAACTATTTTTTTTACTTTTATTTTCATATCAGGTGTATATACACCCAGAACCAAAGGGCACTTTCTTAAAAGTGACGCCACACTTACTTCACAACTTTGCATGTTTGGAACTGCGCTTGCGAGCAGGCAGCGGTCTTATTCCGTGAAAGAACTCACCTTCTTGTGCACATCGTTGTTTTGACTAGTCCTCCGTTGTGGTCACACTGCACCAACCAAGCCCAGGAATTTGATCGAGACATCGTCCGTTCCACTTCCAAGTGCCACAACAATGGCGCTTCCAGCGACCGCGTGGCTGCTCCTCTCCTTCCTCGTCGCCGCGACGCCGGCCCCTGGCACCTGTGAGGAGCGCGCACGCATCGCGGACGCCGGCGGCTTGCTGTAGTGCTACCCGGCGCCGGCGCTCACCAACGCCACCAACGGCACGGCGTTTCGCGCCACCCTGCTCCCGCTCCTCGGCTCTCTCCCCTCCGCCGCCGCGCACACGGGCTTCGCCTCCCTACGGTCCGCCACCCGCGGGGAGCGCGCGTTCGCGCGGGGGCTCTGCTTCGGCAACACCACGGCGCCGTCCGAGTGCGCCCGGTGCCTGTCCGCCGCGGCTAGGAACCTCACCGCTGGCTGCGCTGCCACCAGCCGGCGCGCCGGCATCTGGAGCGACCGGTGCTTCCTCGCCTACGCCGACACCAACGCATCCTCGCCTAGCGAGGACGCCTTCCTCGCGCGCGTCCTCCTCCCGGGCGACGACGCCGTCCCTGTCCCTGAGGCCAACACCAGATCCTTCTACTACCACCTGCACGATATGCTCGTCGCCATGGCGCCGCAGGTGGAGCGGCGCGCGGCCACGAACATCTCGGGGCCGCGGATGCTGACCACAGCGGAGGAGACCAACTCCGAGAGCGCGGTGAGCAGAACAGTGCACGTTCTGGCGCAGTGCGGGAGGGACCGCACGGCGGCGGACTGCGTCCGGTGCCTGCAGGACTCGGTGCAGGCCGTGGACTGGGACCTCCACGCTGCCCGCGTCGACGGCGGCGTGGCGGCCGCGGTGGTGGGCTTCAACTGCTTACCTACGGTTCGAGGTCTCCACTGCAGTGAGTGGCAACGATCTCAGTACCGGTGAGTTCTCTTGATCAATCTTTCAATTTCCCCTCACGGACCAAAATAGGGTGCATCTTTCAGGGAAATACCCTTTGGTTCCTGGGTGTATATACACCCCATATGAAGATTTTTTTTTTGATAATTAAGAAAAGGTCAAAAAAGTTTGAAAGTTTTTTTTACAATAAACTTAACTTTTTTTGCACTAGTATATAAATTTTCACATATAGAAAACCAGCATTGACTTTATGGCAAAAAAAACAAAATTTATTTGCTATTATAGGTCACTATTCACACTATTTTGACTGAAATTTTTGTCTTTTTTGAAAAGAAGTCAAAGAGATGTTTTCTTTTTGTCAATTTTTTTTTACAAGTACAATTGGAGGTCAAGTTTATTTCAAAAATATAATCAGAATTTATTGACTTTTTATTTAATTACTAAATTTTCTTTCCATATAGGGTGTATATACACCCATGGACCAAAAGTTCCCCTCCGCATCTTTCATCCAAAAAGTCTCACCGAGAGAAACTTTCACCAAAGCAAACCCTCAAAGTGTGTGATCATGTCGTGTCCAGACCACTTTTATCATCCAACGGGGCCTCAACACGTGGTCTCTCTGTCCTCTCTCTCCTCCCACCACACAACACACAAAAACAAATGAGGAGTTTTTTTAGGGATATGGCTGAATGGCTCCCTCCCCTATCCTCTCCCCACGACATGTCTCGGACGTGTCCGCGGACATCCCGGTGTCCGTTTTGAGAACTTGCGTTGGAGATGCCCTAATACTCCAGGTTTTATTTTCGACAGGTGTACTAGTGGCGTTTGCCTTGGTATATACGTTGATAGGAGCCCTATGGACGTATCTGTGTGCTTTTGACAGGTGAAGAGGAGAAAGAGGGATGAAGCAGCCACATGCCCACACGTACGTTATTTATCGTCCGCTGACTGTCTAAACTGAAAATTTGTTACAACGATGATCAGAGATCAGAAACGCAATAAGACCTTATGCTCCAATTCATTTTCTTACATGCTCCGTATATCTTAATTATCTCCAGAGGGCCAGCACGCATGTCGGTTACAAAGATAATCGGAGCAAGCTACAACAACTCCGGGGCAACAAGCCGAACGATCAAGACAGGCTGTGTACATAGGCTTATGGCTTCCTTTTCGGTTCACTGGTTAATGTTTGAGACCAGTGTGTGCATGTGCGTGGTCCATCAGTAAGTGGTGCATGTGTGATTCTGTTCTAGTTTCATTCAGTTATTACGCAGGTCGTAAGTTGCAGTAACGGAATGCACCACTGTATGATCGAGTCATGAAATTTCTCAAATACTTAATCATGCTGCACGATCTGGTGCAAACTGAGCGTAGACTTGGCACTGGTGCTCGTATTTTTGGCTTTAGTGGGAGAAGACGTTCTCGTCAACTAGAGGTGTCTGTGGTGACTTCGTCAATCTCAAGATGTTGCGTCGGCTCAGTATCTCGAAGGTGCTCATAGGGATAGAGCGTGCGTGCATGAGTTCATACGGATGAGTATATGTGCGTGTATATGAGTGTCAACGATTGTACTGTGCTAAAAAAAAGTTGCACGATCTGGTATTAGCAAGCGCACGCGCTACCAACAAGCCATCACACCTCAGTGAAAACCCCCACCGATCATCCCTTCACCATCTTTCTCTAAAAAAACTGATTTATCCCGTCGCCTTTCCTCGTCTTCATCCCTTCACCATCTATCTTTCACCGAGCACAGAGGTGTTGATGAAGCAAAGGAGCACGCCGCCGTCGACGCCCACGGGGGTCGACGGAAAGGTGGCGGAACCACAGAGCACAACGAACAGATCGACAAGGAAAACGCTTGTCGTGGAGCCGGAGTAGCGTCGACATCTCATTCTCCCCTTTTGTAGCTATCAGACTGAAGCGTAGGTAGGATGTCACCTCCTTCCGGATTCGTTGATCCATGTGGCGGGGAGTGGAGGAAAAGGGCACGATGGTCGGATCCATCGTGGCTGAGAGTGGAGGACGGGGTGGTGACGTGCAGGCAGCAGGCATCAGTGCAGATCGGAAGAAGAGAGCACAGGGATGGGCTGGATGAGCATGCAGTAAGGGCAGTCGCCGACAACTTCATTTTGGAGGAGAAGGGCGCGATGGTCAGATCTGTTGGAGTAAAATCCAAAGAACCACCACATTCGTGTCACAGAATGCAGAAAATCACCACTTTTACAAAATGTGGCATTATGCACCGCATCGAATTTCTGACAGTGGCAAAAAATACTGAGCACAATTTTGATCGCGTTTTGACATGGCTAATCACTCGAGAGCCGACAACGGTGACGGCGCAACGTTAATGGCCGTTACGGCCGGTCGGAAGCGGCTGGGTGGGCGCGTTCGCTCGCTAGCAAGGAGGCGTCTTGCAAGGAGGCGTCTTGTTCGGAAGCATCTGTCTCATTCGCGGTGGCCATTCGCTCGATACGCTACCGCCCCTTCGGTTTGCCACCTTTCCAGAAAACCCCGTCGTCGTCGCTGTCAGCCACCGCATTCACTCGCAGTCACGTCTCGCACAGAAAACCACCCTCGCTCTTGCCTCTCGCCGTCGCCGCCGATGGCGAAGTCCAACCTCGGTTGGGAGAGGCTGTGGACGATTGGGCCGGCAACGATCAATCGAAGATCGCAATCGGCCATGAGATCGCCCTACAGTTCAAGAGCGTCCCCACGCTCGTGAACCATGCGAGAGGCCTTTTGCCGGTGTTTAGGCCGGACGAGAAGGCCCGCATCTTCCCTGATGGCAAGGCCGTGCCGGCGGTTGCCGTCATCGTCCGGTGCATGCTGGAGTCCATGTCCGGCGATGTTGGGCAGCGGAGTCGGTGGTGCATGTACCGCCCTTCCAAATGCAGGTTCCCGACAGATCCAGCGGTGGACAGCATGGTGGTCAAGGTCACTGTGCCAGATCGTGTCGACCCCGACTGCCGAGTCCTCATCCGCAAGAAGCCGCCTCCTGGTGTGCCTGTCATTTCCATCGACGACGAGGAGGAGCTGGAGATGCAGGTCATCGCTCGCCCTCGCGTCGCATGGGCTGCCGTCAAAGGCGAGAAGGAGAACCCAATTGACGTTCAGCAGTTAGTGGACGCCGATGTCCCGGTGAAGATGGAGGAGCAGGAGGAGGATGTCCCTATTTTTAGTTTTTTTGCGAGAAAACTTCCGATCTATTCATCAACTGTCAAGGTAGTACAAAGAACACCAGAAGTAAAAAATACATCCAGGTCCGTAGACCACCTAGCGACGACTACAAGCACTGGAACGAGCCGAACGCGCACTGACATCTTCGCCCCTCCCTCATCAGAGCCGGGCAAACCTTGTTGTAGTAGACAGTCGGGAAGTCGTCGTGCTAAGGCCCCATATGACCAGCGCACTAGAACAGGAACCACCGCCGATGAAGAGAAGCGTAGATCGGAAGAATCCGAGCTGTAGACACACGAACACAGGCGAACGAAGACAGGATCCACATGGATCCACCAAAGACAAATGCCGACAGAATCCCGTGAGGTCCGTCGGAGACAAACCTCCACAGGTGTCGGGGGGATGTCCCCCGGGTAGGCAAGCGAACCCGGAGCCCCTTTTCAAAAATATCGGGGCAGCCCATGCCCCACCCCGCCGGCTGGCCATACGGCCAGCTTCCCAGCGCGAGCCGGCTAGGCCCAGCCCCGGGCCGGGTCCGGCTATCCGATAACCGACTGACGATGGGTCAGCAGGCGTCCCATCGCTCCACGTGACAAGACGGCCCCCCACGACGGGAGAACATGGCTACAGTGCAAACCATCTCGGGAAGGCGCGCCGGCAAAGCTGCCAACCCTGCTGACCGGGACGGCCGGCGTCAGCACCAGCGCGCCACTGCAGCCCCCCACGGCGGGAGAGCGTGGCTACAGTGCAATCCGTCTCGGGAAGGCACGGTGGCAGAGCCGCCCACCCCGCTGACCGGGACGACCGGCGTCAGCACCAGCGCGCCACTACAGCCCCCCACGGCGTCGTCCCCTCCGTGACGCTCGAGGCGACGGGCCACAGTGCCGAGCAGCCGGCGGGCCCCGCAGCCGGCAGGACCCAGCAGCCGGCGGGCCCACAGCCGGCTCCAGACGCCGACGTCTGGGTCCCGGTGTGAGTATCTTACTCATGTAACCCTGGGGGGTCGGGCTATAAGACCCCCCAGGAGGCCTCCATGCAGGGGGGTCGGATCCAGTAGCAGCACACACATTCATAGGAGAGGCTGAACGGAGAACCAGCTCCTTCTTCCTCCTCCGCCCAAACAGCTCCAGGAGCACCATTGTAACCATCGTGGCCTCCGAGCCTATCAACCCATTCGGCAGGACTAGGGGTGTTACCTCCCCGGAGGGCCCTGAACCTGGGTACGCCTTGTGTCTCCCGCACGCGTGTGCCAACCTCGCTTCCGGAACCCACCGGCGTCCTCACGCAGCCCCCGACTTTTAGCCATCTCATGGCATCTGCCGTGATTTCACCACGATAGTTGGCGCCCACTGTGGGGCTGCTCGCGGCGTCGGCCGGAGTCAAGTTCTGGACGAGGCCCTTCACCAGCTCCGGCGAGCGCATCACGTACGGCTTGGTCCGCGCGCCTCGCGCGGCCAACCCGGCCGGCTGTGACGCAGCGCCTGGCGCAGGCGCCGCTTGCCCCGCAGGCTGCCTCGTCGTCCCTTTCGGCGCGCTGCGCGTCTTCGTTGCGCTCATCCCCGACGAGTACCCCAGCGAGGTACACAGCTTCGCCGACTCGCCCGTCCCCGTTGGCTGCGCTGTCTCCGACGACGTCGCGGACCTCTGCGCCCACGCGGAGGTGCTGACCATCGGCGCTAGCTCCGGCTCCTCACGCGGCAAGGAGAAGGCCGCCGCGGCTGCCGCCGCCGCGGCTGCCGCCGCCGCGGCTGCGGCCCCGCCTCGCCGGGTCGACCCGCTCCGCGAGACGATCCGGAGCCTGCAAGCCCCCATCACGCCCGATGCCGACACGGCGGCAGCAGCGGCTCAGCTCAACGAGGACCGTGAGCATCTGCTGGTCGAGGCCACGACGCTCGCGGCGACGCGGCGTCGGCTGGAGTCCGCCCAGCGAGAGTATGACAACGTCCACGGTTTCACGCCGGCCGCTGCTGAGCCAGCCGGGTCGCGGAAGTGCGAATCCGTGGGGGCGCAATCGGCCGTGCGCTAGGCGCAGGCCGGCCTGTCTACGACACCCCCGTCAAAAACATGCGCGCGGCGCAGGAGGCCATGGCGGATCTCGAGTTCCTGGAGGGCGAGGAGCTGCTGCAGCAGCAACAACGCATCCGCGACCTCATCACCGCGGTGAACGAGCAGCAGAGGCGTTTCGACCCGGCCCAGCCACCCGCCTCCGCTTCGGGGAACACCGCGAACCCGGAGAGGGCCCTTCGGGACACGCAGCAGGCGTCTTCCCCTGCCGGCTCGACGAGTCGCCGCTCTGGCCGGCGCCGGGCAAGCCGGAGCCGGCACAACCACGTCGCGGCGGCTGGTGATGGCGTTGCCAACGAGACTTCCGGTGACAACCAGGTCCAGCAGCCGGAACTTCCTCCCCCGCCGCCTCGGCGACCCCGGCCGGCTTCCGCCGGTGCGGTGCCACGCGGCCCCGTCGCGAGCCGGCTGGGCCCCCGCGAGCCCTACGACGAAACCAACGCCCGCCACCGCATTGACCGGCTGGCACGGTCCACGCTTCTCGAGGAGGAAAGCTCCATTGGCCCCGCGTGTTTCGGACCCCGCATCCGCGAAGAGCCCTTCCCCAAAGGGTTCACGTTGGCCCGCGACACCCCCAAGTACAGCGGCATCACCAAGCCGGAAGACTGGCTAACCGACTGCACCACGGCTGTCGGCATCGCCGGCGGCAACCGGCGCGTGGCGGTCCGCTACGTCCCCCTCATGTTGCTCGGCTCGGCCTGGACATGGCTTAACAGCCTGAGGGTCGGCAGCGTCAATTCCTGGCTGGACTTCGAGGATGCATTCGTGCGCAACTTCACCAGCACGTACAAGCGTCCGGGTCGGCCTCGCCAGCTCTCCATGTGCGTCCAGGGCCCGAGCGAGCCTCTCCGCGACTTCCTCACGCGGTGGACCGAGCTGCGCAACTCCTGCGAAGGCGTCCACGAAGTGCAAGCCGTCCAGTACTTCGTCGACGGGTGCCAAGACGGCACCTTGCTCAAGCACCGGCTCATGTGCGACGAGCCGGACACCCTGGCGGAGCTCATGGCGGTGGCAGACAAGTATGCCACGGCCGACTCCGCGATGCGCGTAAAGATCACGGTCGACGTGGACGGCAAGCCGGTCCCGGTCCAGCCGGCCGCCCCGAAGCCGGCTGGCGAAACCAACCAGCGCCGGCAAGACAACAACAACAACAAGCGGAAGGCCGAGCAGCCGGCTCCTCGTTACAGCAACCAGCAAGTGGCCGCCGTGGCGGAGGAGCAGCCGGCCGAGCAAGGCGGCGTCAAGCGCCAGCGCACCGGCAAGACGGCCTGGCAGCCCAAGTTCTCCTTTGAGCAGATGCTGGACGCCCCATGCAAGCACCACAGCGGAGCGAAGCCTTCCACGCACACGCTCCGGAACTGCAGCATCACCCAGCGCCTGATGCGTGGCGATTTCCCACCACCACCCCCCGGTCCAGACCCACAGCTCCCGCCGCCTCCCCCGCCGCCTCCGGCAGCCGACGCCCTCGCCAACAACCCCTACCCTCAGCAGGACGTGGTCTACGTCGTCTTCACCAGCGAAGGCGACGACAAGCACAGCAAGCGCAAGTACCAGCACGAGGTAAACGCCGTCGTCCCCCCGGTCCCCCAGTACATGCACTGGTCCGACCGTCCCGTCAATTGGACCCGGGAGGACCACCCGGCCGTGATGCCCACGCCGGGTGGCTATGCGCTCGTCCTTGACCCCACCTTCGTCGCTGAGAAGCGCACCTGCCACTTTTCGCGGGTGCTGATCGATGGCGGTAGCAGCATCAACATCCTCTACCGCGACACCATGGTCAAGCTCGGCATCGAGGAAGGCCAGCTGCAGCCCACCCAGACGGTGTTCCACGGCATCGTGCCAGGCGCCTCGTGCTCCCCCATCGGCCGGGTGCGGCTGGACGTGCTATTCGGCACCAGCGCCCATTTCCGCCGAGAGCCGATCTGGTTCGAAGTGGTCAACCTCGCCAGCCCCTACCACGCGCTTTTGGGCCGACCTGCCATGGCCAAGTTCATGGCGGTCCCCCACTACGCCTACCTCAAGA
This sequence comes from Elymus sibiricus, assembly GCA_039707655.1. Taxonomy (NCBI): domain Eukaryota; kingdom Viridiplantae; phylum Streptophyta; class Magnoliopsida; order Poales; family Poaceae; genus Elymus; species Elymus sibiricus. Next base: position 108,161,541 of record CM077668.1, on the reverse strand, counting down.
TGAAGCTGCCAGGTCCCAAGGGCATCATCACCATCACCGGCGACTACAAGAAGTCCCTGGAGTGCGCCAAAGCCGGCTCTAAGCTGGCCGAGTCGCTGGTCATCGCCGAGGAGAGGCGCCAGCTCGACCGTCTTGTCGCGCTAGCTGGCGAGCAGCCGGTCATGCCGGCTCAGCTCAAGCAGCCGGCCGATGAGGGGTCCTTCAGGCCGGCCAAGGGCACAAGGAAGGTATCGCTCGACCCGTCCAACCCCAACTCCAGCGAGTACGTCGTCGTGGGCTCCGGCCTCGACAGCAAATAGGAAGGCAAGCTCGTCGACTTCCTCTGTGAGAATCGGGATATCTTCGCATGGTCCCCTAAAGACATGCCGGGTGTTTCGAGGAAGTACGCCGAGCACAAACTCCACGTCCGGCCGGATGCCAAGCCGGTCCGGCAGCCGCTACGCTGCTTCTCCGAGGAGAAGCGAAGAACCATTGGCGAAGAGATCGCCCGGCTGCTCAAAGCCGGGTTCATCATGGAAGTGTTCCACCCCGAGTGGCTGGCCAACCCGGTCCTCGTCCTGAAAAAGAACAGCACTGCAGCCCCCTGAAGCAGTGGCGCGCCGGCAAAGCTGCCAACCCTGCTGACCGGGACGGCCGGCGTCAGCACCAGCGCGCCACTGCAGCCCCTCACGGCGGGAGAGCGTGGCTACAGTACAATCCGTCTCGGGAAGGCGCGGTGGCAGAGCCGCCCACCCCGCTGACCGGGACGACCGGCGTCAGCACCAGCGCGCCACTGCAGCCCCCCACGGCGCCGTCCCCTCCGTGACGCTCGAGGCGACGGGCCACAGTGCCGAGCAGCCGGCGGGCCCCGCAGCTGGCGGGCCCGCAGCCGGCGGGCCCCGCAGCTGGCGGGCCCACAGCCGGCTCCAGACGCCGACGTCCGGGTCCCGGTGTGTGTATCTTACTCATGTAACCCTGGGGGGTCGGGCTATAAGACCCCCCAAGAGGCCTCCATTCAGGGGGGTCGGGTCCAGTAGCAGCACACACATTCGTAGGAGAGGCTGAACGGAGAACCAACTCCTTCTTCCTCCTCCGCCCAAACGGCTCCAGGAGCACCATTGTAACCATCGTGGCCTCCGAGCCTATCAACCCATTCGGCAGGACTAGGGGTGTTACCTCCCCGGAGGGCCCTGAACCTGGGTACGCCTTGTGTCTCCCGCACGCGTGTGCCAACCTCGCTTTCGGAACCCACCGGCGTCCTCACGCAGCCCCCCACTTTTAGCCATCTCATGGCATCTGCCGTGATTTCACCACAACAACAGGCCCCGATGATGCTAGAAACACCACCAAGATGGGGACTAGGCGGGGAGAACTTTATTCCATCTTCAGAGAGCCGTCGTCGCCTCGCCTCTCTGAGCAGGACACAAATCCTAACAAAACTAAAAAAATGAAAAAATGGAGCCCTCCCGCCAACAAGGGTCGGGATCCACCGCGCCTCCATGGCCCTAAGACCATAGGAGACGAGGTAGATCGGCGGCGGCACCGGTGGAGGCACGAGAAACCCTAGCCAAAGGGCCTCTTTCTTCCACGGGAAAAAAGAAAACGGTCAAGCCAAATACTCATAGGCTTTCTAGTATATTTTTTTAATATATGTTGAACATTTTTCACATTGTATAATCATTTTTAAAAGATGTCACGACATATACTTGAAATACGTGAACCGTATAAATGTACATACTTTTTTTGTCAACATGTTTTACATTGTACAAACAATTTTTTAAATGCCACAAACATTTTTTTTAAATGCATGATTTTTTTTTGAATGTCATGTACATTTTTCTGAATGCCACAAAAGTATTTTTTTAATTATACAAACTTTTTTGACATTATACAAATATTTTGTAAGTTTCATGAAGAGTTTTGCAAAACACATGAGCATTTTCAAAATGTCACGTATTTTGTTTAGATGCTATCAACATTTGTTTACATTGTATAAAAAATTACAAAGCACGATGAACCCTGTTTTAAATTTAAGAAAAAAAATATTTTCCCATTTTAAAAATATAAATAAAGTAAATAAAAAATGCTGGAGAGCCAGCAGCACTCCTTCTGCGCTGAGCCGAACCATTTTTGAAGCACCTCTGGCGAGTGCATCATTCACCTCACGACAAGCTGATGTATAGCTCCGTCTATGATTGTTTCGACACAAGAAGGGAGTTCTCTCTGAAAAAAAACAAGGAGGGAGTAGATATGGGCCGGACAATTAGCACAACCCATCACTTTATTTATTTATTTTTTCAAAAAATATTGTTGAAATTAAAAAAAAATCATACTTCTAAATATTGTTGAAATTAAAAATAAAAACAAGGAAGGAGCAGAGATGGGCCGGCCTTGAATCACTTTTCTTTTGGGTTTAACTTTTGTTAGACCAAATAAGATAATCATGTTCATGTTAAGGTAACATTTACAATCCAAAATTACCTTTTGTCATCTACCTACTTGAGGACGAGTAGGGATCAACCTTAGGGATGTTTATACGTTGTACCTATAATTTTTTATTCTACATTTATATCATTTATACATGCTTTTGACACCAGTTTATATCACTTTTATTTGGACTAACCTATTAATCCAGTGCCAAAGGTTAGCGCTACTTGGGATCTACGTTGGTTTTTTCCCTGAAGAGGAAGGGATGATGCAGTACAGTAGAGATAAGTATTTCCCTTAGTTATGAAACCAAGGTTATCAATCCAGTAGGAGAATCACGCAACACCTCGTTAACAGTACCTGCACACAAAATAACAAATCCTTGCACCCAACGCAAACAAGGGGTTGTCAATCCCTTGGCAGTTAATTGCAAGATTAAATTGTATGGTGATAGATAAATAGATCGAACAAAAATACAAAATAAAATAAATAAAGTAAAAGTGCAGCAAGATATTTTTAGAATTTTTAATATATGGTAGAAGTAGACCCGGGGGCCATAGTTTTCACTAGAGGCTTCTCTCATGAAAATAGCATACGGTGGGTGAACAAATTACTGTTGGGCAATTGATAGAAAAACAAATAATCATGACGATATCTAAGGCAATGATCATGTATATAGGCATCACGTCCGAGACAAGTAGACCGACTCCTGCCTGCATCTACTACTATTACTCCACACATCGACCGCTATCCAGCATGCATCTAGTGTATTAAGTCCATAAAGAACGGAGTAACGCCTTAAGCAAGATGACATGATGTAGACAAAGTAAACTCACGCATGAATAAACCCCATATTTTTACCCTTAATAGCAACGATACATATGTGTCATGTCCCTTTCTGTCACTGGGATTGAGCACCGCAAGATCGAACCCATTACAAAGCACCTCCCATTGCAAGATAAATCAATCTAGTTGGCCAAACCAAATCAATAGATCGGAGAGAAATACGAAGCTATAATAATCATGCATAAAAGAGTTCAGAGAAGACTCAAATAATATTTATGGATAATCTGATCATAAACTCACAATTCATCGGATCCCAACAAACACACCGCAAAAAGTGATTACATCGGAAAGAACTCCAAGAACATCGAGAAGAATATTGTATTGAAGATCAAAAAGAGAGAAGAAGCCATCTAGATACTAACTATGGACCCGAAGGTATGTGGTAAACTACTCACGCATCATCGGAAGGGCAGCAAGGTTGATGGAGAGCCCCTCCGCGATCGAATCCCCCTCCGGCGGAGTACCGGAAAAGGCCTCCAGATGGGATCTCTCGAGAACAGAAACTTGCGGCGGTGGAAAAAGTATTTCGTGGACTCCTCTGTTGGTTTCCCGATTTTAGAGAATTTATAGTGGAGGAATTAGGTCAACCGGAGCTGTGTGGGCCCCATGAGCCACCAGGGCGTGCCACCCCGGGGCGCGCCGTGGTGCCTCGTGGGCCACTGCTTCATCTTCTCGTCTCCTCCCGAAGCTTCTAGTGTTTGTTATGTCAAGAAAAAAATCTCCAAAAAGTTTCGTGGCATTTGGACTTCGTTTGGTACTGATATTCTGGAAAACCAAAAACAGGCAAAAACAGCAACTGGCACTGGGCACTAAGTTAATAGGTTAGTCCCAAAAAATGATATATAATTGCTGTAAATGAATATAAAAACATTCAAGATTGATATTATAATAGCATGGAACAATATAAAATTACAGATACATTGGAGACGTATCAAGCATCCCCAAGCTTAATTCCTGCTCGTCCTCGAGTAGGTAAATGATAAGAACAGAATTTTTGATGTGGAATGCTACCTATCATATTCATCATATATTCTTTTCTTTATAGCATGGACATTTGGACTTGAATGATTCAAAGCAATAGTCTATAGTTTGACATGAAGATATAAATACTCAAGCATACTAACAAGCAACCATGTCTTTCAAAATATCAATGCTAAAGAAAGTTATCCCTAGCCCATTATGCTCAATCATTGATCCATTCATGAAACACACTCAATATTAGCTACACACAATGCACAAGTATGACAATAGTGCTCTCTAGTTGGTGCTTTGTAAGAGAAGATGGAGACTCAAATAAAAATAAAAATGCATAAAAGTAAATAGATAGGCCCTTCGCAGAGGGTAGCAGAGATTTGCAAATGTGCCAGAGCTCAAAGCTTAAATTAAAGAGATAAAATTATTTTGAGAGGCATGTTTTTTCTGTCAACGAAAACGACCGAGAATTCTCAATATTTTCCATGCTAAACACATCATAGGCGGTTTCCAAACAGAAAGTAAAGTTTATTTCCTTTCCACCATTCTTTCACAATCCATGGCTAGCCGTATCCACGGGTGCCCTCCATACCAACACTTTCCAAGGAATTTTGTCGTTATTAATTTTTGATTCATTATGGGACTGGGCATCCCTATTACCAGCCACTCTCTCGTGCAATGTCAAGTGAATAAACACTCATCGTGAGAATAACAAACCTAGCATGGAAAATATTGGCCACCCCCTGCCGCTTCATGAGCGGTACAGGCACTCAAAACGGAAAATTATTTTGAAAAATTAGAGTTGGCACATGCAAATTTACTTGGAACGGCATTGAAATACCGCATATAGGTAGATATGGTGGACTCATTTGGCACGACTTGGGTTTTAGGAGTTTGGATGCACAAGCAGTATTCCCGCTTAGTATAAATGAAGGCTAGAAAATAGATTGAGAAGCAATCAACCAAAAAGCGAAAACGGTCATAAACATGCATTGAACATAACTAACACCGAATAATGCACCATAAGTAGGATATAATTTCGTTGCATAACTATTGACTTAATGTGCATGCATAGGGAATAACAAACCTTAACACCAATATTCTTACTAAATCACAATTACTCACTAACATGACTCACGTATCATCATCTCCATATCGCAAAACTATTGCAAGGAATCACACTTATCATATCCAATGATCTATATGAAAGTTTTGATTATATCCCTCTTGAATATTCATCACTTTGGGACCAAATTCATATCTTGTGCAAATTACCATTACTATTATCAACTCTCAAAAAGATATAAGTGAAGCATGAGAGTGCACATATTTCTTCAAAATTTATCAACTCTCAAAATAATATAAGTGAACCATGAGAGTGCAAATATTTCTTCAAAATTTTATCTTATCAACTCTCAAAATATTATAAGTGAAGCATGAGAGTTCAAATATTTCTTCAAAATTTAGCCACCGCCGTGCTCAAAAAGATTTAAGTGAAGCACATAGAGTATTCTAACAAATCATGATAAACATGTGGCTCTCTCAAATAGGTGTGTCCAGCAAAGATGATTGTGACAAACTAAAAAGCAAACAAAGCAAAGACTCATAAAATACACGACACTCCATGCAAAACACATATCATGTGACGAATAAAAATATAGCTCCAAGTAAAATTACCGATGATTGGTAGAAGAAAGTGGGGATGCCTTCCGGGGCATCCCCAAGCTTAGACGCTTGAGTCTTCCTTGAATATTACCTTGGGGTGCCTCGGGCATCCCCAAGTTTAGGCTCTTGCCACTCCTTATTCCTTCATCCATCGTGATCTCACCCAAAACTTGAAAACTTCAATCACACAAAACTCAACAAAACCTTCACGAGATCCGTTAGTATAACAAAATAAATCACTACTTTAAGTACTGTTGCAAACCCATTCATATTTTATTTTTGCATTATACCTATTGTATTCTAACTTCTCCATGGCTTATGTAGGAGATATGCCCTAGAGGCAATAATAAATGTTATTATTTATCCCCATGTTCCTAATTAAGTTTATATTCCATGCTATAACAGTTGTGGTTCTCGAGCCCGTATATCCATAAAGGCTCTGAGGAAAACCCATGTGCACATGTGGAATAATAAACGGTAAAATGTATTCCTAGTCATGCCTTTAAGACTAGCTCAAGTGTTGCATGATGATCATATTTTCCTGATCATGGGCATGTCTATGCCGGTAACTTTGAGGGCACAATTTTAGAAGAACATTTGTGTTGAATCGACCCGATTGATGTTATGCTATGAGATACCTTCGTCACAAGTTAATGGTTAATAACACATAGAAAGTTAACATTTGCATAATTCCTTAGACCATGAGAGTATCGAGGTTCTTCATGCTTGCTTCATGAACTTTGGGGTTTGTTTAACGTCATCCGTAAATGGGTGGCTATTACGGCGGCTTACGGGTTCATGGAAAAGTATGTCAAGGGACTTGATAGCTCAAGATTGGGATTTTCTCCTCCGACGGTGGAGAGATATTCTTTGGGCCCTCTCGATGTTACAGTATCCATCATCGTCTGGCCAGACACATTGTGATTTGATCACAGGGATGTCGGAACACGGGAACGAGAAAAGAGAACAAAACCGGTAACGAGGTAACTGGCATAGTAGACAAGTTGTTGATCCACGGGGATGCCGATAAATCTCACCTCGGGTGTTTGTGACATATCGCGAAGCAACAGGAATAGCACACGACAACTGGAGGTTCACTCGAATATTATTCGTGTGGGTATAGGGGTCAATATGGGTGTCCACGGCTCCGATGTTGATCATTGATCGGAAAGTGTTCCGGTCATGTCTATACTTCACCGAACCTATAGGGTCACACGCTTAACGGTCATCTATCTACTGAATACTAGACAGGGAGTCTGAGAGAAAGTCACCGGAAAAGTATCGGAGACAACGGAAGAGTTCCGGAGAGAGAACACCGGAATAGTTTCGGTAAAACCGAAAGGTTGTTTCGGAGTATACCATTTAAGTCAAAATGGTTTTGGCACACGCTTGGAAATTCTTAGAGGGTGCCAAAATTGTTCTGGGAACTTCTGGGATTTTTCCAGAGAAAAAACTCGGAAATGTTCCGGAGCTGCTGGAACCGCTTTGGTTGCTTTTCGCAGATGAAAATCACTAATCCGGAATTGTTTTGGAACGCGTCCAAAATTATTTTAGTGGGTATTGGAAATGTTCTAAGACCTACAGAAATATTTTTGGATTTAACGGTCGCGGAAAAATGTTTTCGTGAATAGTGAAAAGCACTTTATGGTTACTTTATGGAAAGCCACCTTTTTGGGCTTTGTCCCAAAATATCTTGGGGGTGACATGGATGGATGAGAGCCACCCTACCCCTTGGGTTTTCCTATAAATAGAGGTGGAGAGGCACTCTCCACACTCACTCTTTCTCACATACAAATGCCATGCATGATCTGGCCTTCTCTCAAACCTTGTATGCATCTCCATAGTGATCCTGGGCGTGTGTAGGTCAGAAATTTTTTGTTTTCTGCTGTGTTGCCCTACAGTGGCATCATGAGCCATGCTATGCGTAGATGCAGGTTACGATCTGGAATACATGAGATGTATGGGTGTTGCATAATATAATTTTGGAGTAGATGAGATCTATTTCTGAAAATTATTTGTGCGGGTAGCAGATGAAGTCTGTTACCCGATGTTCTTGTTGCTTCCCTAAATTTTGCGTATTTCTGATCTTGAAAACGGCATGGTGGAGTTTCAAAGTTCTGGCAATCCGTGATCCTGATTGATCAACGAAGTGCTAACAGTTCATTGAATTCCACCATAGTTAAAAGAAAGATGAAATTTCGCAGACGAAAGGGCAATGCAGATATGATCTGCACGGGGGTCATGCCTATGACGAAGTTCAATATGGGGCTCGAGATTTTATTATCTCGTGTTTCATACACCCCGCAAAGCTAATCTAGCGACTTGAATAATCATACTTGATGATGGACGTTGGTAGCTTCGGTTTGTTTCGAAACCTTAGAAGCCACGTAAAATTAAAATCTTGTATAAACCGATTAGAGGTGTCTAACTTGGTTTTGCAGGATGTGCATGTGATGTGGTATAGCAGTGTTCATATACATTTGATTATGTATGAGATGACTATATAAATGTAAATTAACATGACCTGCGTGTCATGATTCGGCATGATGGCTGGAGCCATATGATTGTCACTTTAATGACCTGCGTGTCAACCTTAAGTAATGCACTTATTTTATTAGCTATAGAGATAACAATATTATCTATTGCATCGACAAGGTGGTGGCAATATTCGCAAAGGTGAACACCGACGCGAATGCCGAAGACGAAGAAATTAAAGACTTCTCCGTTAGAAAGGGCTATACCATATCATGCTATTATGAATTGCCTGAGATGTTTATCCCTTTGATGCACCCTTCTTGATTGCGCGGTAGTCGCTTTTATTAGGGTGATCTCTCACTTAAAATATCAAGTAGTTAGTGTTCTCCCAAGTGTAGCACTGTCACGACACCTATCTCTTCGGGGCATCACATGATCTCCATGGGTGCGAACGATTAGAGAAGTGTGAGGCGGGTGAGTTGAGACCTCGCAGCGAGATCACTTGGTTGTCTTGACGTTCAGGCAGGACAGTCCTGAGCTCGGAACACACGCATCGAAAGATGAACAAGAATCACATAGAGATGTGATCGGCAAGTTTGCCTACCGATTGAAGTTCGCGCCATTTGTGTTCATCTCGAACCGTGGCGTTGAATGAAAATGCGGGTCTTGAATCACTCACAGTCAATTATGAGAGATATAGATTTGAGTGGGAGCGCACTGTAGAATTAACTTGTTTAATTCTCAATGCAATTAATTATGAACACTGTCTAAGTGTGATTTGCATAATAGTTATAGAATAATGGCTCGCGTTTCCACCCTCCCTATTAAAATTGAATAGCTGTTAAATATCTGGTTAAATCTTTACGGTTGGTAACGTAATGTGAGGATTGTCCTCAAGAGTGCCGAGAAGGACTTTGTCCTATCGCATGCTTTCGGTATTCTCCCGCTAATGCTATGGATAATGTGACTCTCGTCCTTCGATCCAAAAGCTAGAATTCCATTACGGTCAAGTGCAATATGTTTGCTTCCATGAGACCCAAACTTCAAAAAGTTTGGGATAGCTATGTGATATTCATGGAACTGAAAATTAGTTTCAGATACAAACAAAGGCTAAAAGATATGAAATATCCAAAGCAATGTTTGTTTGCAAATTATTAGTAAAGTGTTTACTATGCATTAGACTGATAAGAGAGGGATCCAGAAGAACGCCTGTCATATGATGAAGGTGAATAAAACAACAACTTAAAGAGAAAGGAAATGTCCAAAGGGTGTTAGTATGACTTACACGCCTAGGAATTCCGGGGCTAACGCCACTCTTAAAGTTGGGTGCTTCTTCTGAGAGTAGGAGAAATACTAAAAGTTAAACTGTTAGAAGTATAAAGGCAAAAAGAGAGAAGACTGGAATATCCAGCTCATGTATGAATGTCATACAAGTTATTGATGTATGGAAGGCTGGTCAAAGATATAATTCTTGGGAATTATGATTAAACATGTTAATCACTAATTTTTGGGTATTGTGAGTTGATCACAGAGATACCCGCTCGATTGCATTCTGCTGCGACTCGATGCAAGAACTACTACGGCCTAAAAGACTTGCCGGGAATGAGGTTTAGATATGCGCTGGAAACATAGTAAATGTTACTATACCTTCCATCGATGTATTACCATCTGTATTTATTTTCATAATTCATTTAGAGTTTTATACACTCTAGCCCATTGCATAAAGAATCTTGCAAGAAGGTTGTTCATAAGAGAACTTTTGATGTTCTGTATTATGAATAACATAAGGGCCATACTTTCATTATGAATGAGATGTATGTTATGAATATTGATAATAATATATTACCTCTGTGTTTACTTTCATAATTCATTTTAGAGTTTTACACACTCTAGCCCATTGCATAATGTTTGTTGCAAATGGGTTGTTCATAAAAGAACAATTGTTGTTCAGTATTATGAATAACATAAAGGGCCATGCTTCCATCAAGGATGGGATGTATGTTATGAATATTGATGGTAATATGATACATCCATAACACTGACACTAAATGTTGCAAGACTAAAAGAATACCACATATGTGTGGCACTGCATTTGGTCACATTGGAGAAACCCGCATGGAAAAATTCCATAATGATGGATTTTGAAGTCGTTTGATTATGAATCATCTGACACTTGCAACTTTCATCCAAAAAGTGAAGTGACTGAAATACCGTTCACAGGCCATAAAGAACGAGCAACGAACTTATTCGTGATCATACATTATGATGTGTAGTCCAATAAATGTTGTTGCTAGCAGTGGATTTGTCTATCTTCAAAAATGACTCAAGTAGATATATGAATATTTACTTGATGAGACATAAGTCTGGATCTTTTGAAATCATTCAAAAGGTCTTCAAAATGAAGTAGAAATTATTGTAACAAGAAAAATTATGTTTCTGCAAACTAGATTGCAGAAAGGAATATTTGAGTTACAAGTTTAGCGAATGTCTGATGAGTTGTGAAAAGAGTTTCATAACTTACACCTCTCGGAACACCACTGTGAGTGGAATGTCCGTGGAGATGTAATCAAACGATTTATGACATGGTAAGATCAAAGATGACATAAATCAATTTACCATTATCCCTTTTAAGGTAATGCTTTAAGACTGCGGCTTTTTCACTGAAAAGAGCGCCATCAGATCTGTTGAAATGACGCCATGGTATGGTACACCCAAGCATGTTATATCTTTTCTTAACATTTGGAATATGGGGCTTGTGTAAAATATTTACAAACCTATTCCAAATCAGACAAGTGCTACTTTGTAGGTTATCCCAAGTTATTGGGAATTCCTCCACCACTATACCGATGCAAAAGGTTTTGCCACAAAGAACGGTATGCTTTTAAAGAGAATGGTTCTTGCAAAAAGGTGAGTGGGAGAACAGTGCAACTCGACGAGATAACAGTATCTTTATCATCAGATCAAAGGAAAGGAACCTTGGAAGTGATTCCAGAGTTTCCTACTGCGACTGATACGGAAGCCTCTACATGAGATGTATGGACTTCGGTCGAACTTGCAGCTGAACCACGTAGGCAAAACTCGTGCAAACCTCTCAGGTGCGCAAGCGAGATATTGTTGTTAGACAACAGTATACCTATGATACACAAGGAAGCGTTGATGGTCCCTGACTCCGGAATTGGCTAAAAGCCAATATAATCCGAGATAGTTTCCATATAAATGATTCAAGATTATATCTTGATAAACCCTTTGGAAGACTTAGAGTCTAACGAACATTAATGGAACTATAAACTGATGTGGATAAAATGTTTTATCCATAAAAGCTTGACTTGTTGCAATAACAAGTTCAAGGAGTTGACTAAGATGAGGTTGTCTCACCGTAGCGATGCTTAAAGTCGGTTCGGGTTAAACTAGCAATTAATACATATTTCAAACATGATATATGAAACATGGATACCAAAAGGATTTCCATGTGATGGAAATGCAACCTAGGACTTGCATGTGATATAGTCCAAAGTATTTTGTCGATCCAGAGGATGCTAGTGAGTAAGCAAACTTCAGAGTTCCAGCGATGGACATGAGAGAGCAAAATGGAGTTGGAATCTTCGTTTTTGATGAAATAGTCAAAAGAGTTTGATTTCATCAATGGATAATGAAGATGCTTGTGATTACAAGAAAGTAAGTGGGAGCATAATAATATTTCTAAAAACCTTGTGTGCTTGACACATTGTTGATTGGAAATAATATAAATTTCTTGACACGAATTAGGACTTCATTGAAAAATAATTTTTTGATGAAGTGATTGGGCTAAGTAGCCTTGATATTAGGCATTATTATCTACGGAGATAGTATTGCCTGATAGGGCTAAGCCAAAATACATATTGACAAGATGCTAAAACAGTTTAGCATTAAAACGCCAAGGAGTGATTCTTGTCGAAGTCACATGGAAAGAGTTTTGCAAGACTCAGGTGTCCCAAAACACTGATGAGCAAAATACATGATGGAGATTCCACACACTTTCGTGTTTGGATTAATCATGTATTCCATGGTATGTAAAACAACCAGATATGTCTAATACTCCCAAGCTATTGCAAGTATAGATACCAAAGTGATCAAAGTACTGATCATGGGACAACGTTGAAAAATGTCATTGAATACTAAAGTAGCACTGATGACATGTTTTCTCGCAAGCAGAGATTATGAAGTGCTCCTTGTAAGTAATTACATCGATACAGTCTTCATCAATGCTCTATGCGATTTTTGATTTGAGTTAAGGATTTTGTGTAACACACAATATGGTGGCACGGTAAGTTGGAATTGTTCCAAACAGGTTACTGTGGCGAATTCTATAACAAAGGCTAAGTATGTTGACGCTTTAGAAGCGACAAAGAAGATGTTGAATCATATAGTTCATTCATGAACTTAGTATGGTTCCAAGATGGCTTTGGTCAATGGGACACTATTGTAGATAGTTGCTCCATAGCTCAGTCTGAGGAATCAAGGTTCGAAAAATGATTCACATATATACAAAGCCAAGTCCACACAAAATATGAATTTTGTGAAAGCGTGAAAACGCGAGGATATGCAAAGATACACATGGAGCTGAAGTTGTCAGATCCGTTGGACATCAGGCTATACCACAAGCGAAGCATATTTTACACCAGTATGCCATAGGTGTAAAGTGCATTAGCATTCACTAGATTATTGACTCTAATGCAAGTGGGAGTCTGTAGAAGATATGCCCTAGAGGCAATAATAAATGTTATTATTTATCCCCATGTTCCTAATTAAGTTTATATTCCATGTTAGAACTGATGTGGTTCCCGAGCCCGTATATCCATAAAGGCTCTGAGGAAAACCCATGTGCACATGTGGAATAATAAACGGTAAAATGTATTCCTAGTCATGCCTCTAAGACTAGCTCGAGTGTTGCATGATGATCACGTTTTCCTGATCATGGGCATGTCTATGCCGGCAACTTTGAGGGCACAATGTTAGAAGAACATTTGTGTTGAATCGACCCGATTGATATTATGCTATGAGATACCTTCGTCACAAGTTAATGGTTAATAACACAGAGAAAGTTAACGTTTGCATAATTCCTTAGACCATGAGAGTATCGAGGTTCTTCATGCTTGCTTCATGAACTTTGGGGTTTGTTAAACGTCATCCGTAAATGGGTGGCTATTACGGTGGCTTACGGGTTCATGGAAAAGTATGTCAAGGGACTTGATATCTCAAGATTGGGATTTGCTCCTCCGATGGTGGAGAGATATTCTTTGGGCCCTCTCGGTGTTACGGTATCCATCATTGTCTGGCTAGACACATTGTGATTTGATTACAGGGATGCCGGAACACGGGAACGAGAAAAGAGAACAAAACCGGTAACGAGGTAACTGGCATAGTGGACAAGTTGTTGATCCATGGGGATGCCGATAAATCTCACCTCGAGTGTTTGTAACATATCGCGAAGCAACAGGAATAGCACACGGCAACTGGAGGTTCACTCAAATATTATTCGTGTGGGTATAGGGGTCAATATGGGTGTCCACGGCTCCGATGTTGATCATTGATCGGAAAGTGTTCCAGTCATGTCTATACTTCACCGAACCTATAGGGTCACACGCTTAAGGGTCATCTATCTGTTGAATACTAGACAGGGAGTCTGAGAGAAAGTCACCGGAAAAGTTTCGGAGACAACAGAAGAGTTCCGGAGAGAGAACACCGGAATAGTTTCGGTAAAACCGAAAGGTTGTTTCGGAGTATACCATTTAAGGCAAAATGGTTTCGGCACACGCCTGGAAATTCTTAGAGGGTGCCAGAATTGTTCTGGGAACTTCTGGGATTTTTCCGGAGAAAAAACCCGGAAATGTTCCGGAGCTGCCGGAACCGCTTTGGTTGCTTTTCGCAGATGAAAATCACTAATCTAGAATTGTTTCGGAACGCGTCCAAAATTATTTTAGTGGGCACTGGAAATGTTCTAAGACCTACAGAAATATTTTTGGATTTAACGGTCGCAGAAAAATGTTTCCGTGAATAGTGAAAAGGACTTTATGGTTACTTTATGGAAAGCCACCTTTTTGGGCTTTGTCCCAAAATATCTTGGGGATGACATGGATGGATGAGAGCCACCCTACCCCTTGGGTTTTCCTATAAATAGAGGTGGAGAGGCACTCTCCACACTCACTCTTTCTCACATACAAATGCCATGCATGATCTGGCCTTCTCTCTCCCTCCCCGCGAAATAGTTTCGTAGAGCCGAAAGGCTGTCTGGGTTCCGGTGGGAACTAGTTCTGGACGGCGAAGCCCTGCCGGATAGATGACACCGTATGTGTGCAACCCCGTAGAGAGGTCATAGGTTCGATCCTTTTTGCCCGAGGGGTTGTTCGAGAGTGCCTCCCGAAGGGCTGTCCGAGTGACCGTCCGAGTTTCTGTGAGTGCCTCCCGAAGTGCTGTCCGTGGCACCATCTGGGGGACTGTCTGACCGCCTCCCAAAGGGCTGTCCGAGGGGCTGACAAGGGAGTACATCCTCGCCGTTGGGAGGTTGTAAATCCTAGCTGCGGGGATTTGCACCGGCGATTTCCACCGACTCTGCTTCCGCTGCGCTACGAGTCGGTAACGATCAGATCAAAAACCTTGTATGCATCTCCACAGTGATCCTGGGAGTGCATAGGTCGGAATTTTTTTTTTCTGCTGCATTCCCCTACAACTTATACCCCCCGATACAATCCATAGTTTCATCAAAAGAAGCAAGCAGTGCATCAAAAACAGAATCTGTCAAAAACAGAACAGTCTCTAGAGATCTATTTAAAAGCCATAATTCTGTAACTGCAAAAATTCTGAAAAATTAGGACAACGTGGGAAATTCATATACCAATACTGTGTAAAAATTTGAGATTTTTCTGACTCTTTAGTACAGAACTAAAATTCAAGCACCGGACGCAAAACTTTCTGTTTTCCAAACAGCATCAATTATACTATCTTCCAAATCATGCCAAAGGCTTTACTTGGCACAAACACTACTTAAAACACCAAACCACAATCATAACAGTAGCATAATTGTGTAAACACACAATAACAGAAACAAAACGTAAAAAAATATTTTATTCATTGGGTTGCCTCCCAACAAGCGCTATTGTTTTATGCCCCTAGCTAGGCATAATGCATAGTTTCAAGTATTGTCATCTTGGGTTTCCAACTCCTCAATCACACATACAATTTTTCTAGTAGATTTATCATAGGTGTTTCTCATCATCACACTTCTAGGCACAAAATCAAAAAATTTACTTTCGTGAATAGGTTCCTTAATTATATCAATGAAACTGGGGTGCACGCTAATCATTTTAAGATCCTCATTTCCCTTACTAGAAGTGGCACCATTGGTTTTAGGAACATACATAAACTTGCAATTTTTATTGGGAGGAGTTCTATCAATATTCTTAACGGAGGAGAAAGCCGAGCCCAAATTATTAATAATTTCTTCTAACTTATCGATTCTAGCGGGGCTTTGTTCAATTCTTTCATTAATTACCGGTTCCTTTTCCCTTAAGGTTTTCAATGTGATTCCTACCTTAGAACCAAACTGAGTGATATGATTATGAATCTTTTTATCTAAATTTTCGATATGCTCTACGGTAGGTATTTTATTTTCAATAGCAT
This sequence comes from Elymus sibiricus, assembly GCA_039707655.1. Classification (NCBI taxonomy): domain Eukaryota; kingdom Viridiplantae; phylum Streptophyta; class Magnoliopsida; order Poales; family Poaceae; genus Elymus; species Elymus sibiricus. Next base: position 108,145,521 of record CM077668.1, on the reverse strand, counting down.
CTAACCTTTGCATAACATGTTCCAAGGTTAAGATCGTTTCATTGATAGTGATAGGTGGTGATCCCACTAAATTTCCCATAGCATTGAAAGCATCCATAGAGGGACACATCAAGAAATTCCCTCCGGTAATAGTATCAAGTACGAATCTATACCAAGTAGTAATACCCACATAAAAATTGCGAAGAAGGATTGTGGTGGATTGCTTATGAGTTGATCTATTATGAGCATCACAAATCCTATACCAAGCATCTTTTAAATTCTCTCCTCCCCTTTGTTTAAAATTAAGTACTTCATTTTCAGGGGTAATAGTAATGAGCGAAGAACTAGCCATAATGGTAAAGCAAGCAAGCAAATAAGAAAAAAGGCAAATGGAAAATATTTTTATATTTTTGTAAAAACTTTTTTAGAAGTGGGGGAGATGAAAACGAGAGGCAAAGGCAAATAAAATAAATGCAAGGAGATGAAAGTTTATGCGTAGGTACTTGATAGATGTTGATGATGTCTCCCCGGCAACGGCGCCAGAAATTCTTCCTGCTACTTATGATCTGCGTTGGTTTTTTTCCTGAAGAGGAAGGGATGATGCAGTACAGTAGAGATAAGTATTTCCCTCAGTTATGAAACCAAGGTTATCAATCCAGTAGGAGAATCACGCAACACCTCGTTAACAGTCCCTGCACACAAAATAACAAATCCTTGCACCCAACGCAAAGAAGGGGTTGTCAATCCCTTGGCAGTTAATTGCAAGATTAAATTGTATGGTGATAGATAAATAGATCGAACAAAAATACAAAATAAAATAAATAAAGTAAAAGTGCAGCAAGATATTTTTAGGATTTTTAATATATGATAGAAGTAGACCCGGGGGCCATAGTTTTCACTAGAGGCTTCTCTCATGAAAATAGCATATGGTGGGTGAACAAATTACTGTTGGGAAATTGATAGAAAAGCAAATAATCATGACGATGTCCAAGGCAATGATCATGTATATAGGCATCATGTCCGAGACAAGTAGACCGACTCCTGCCTGCATCTACTACTATTACTCCACACATCGACCGCTATCCAGCATGCATCTAGTGTATTGAGTCCATAAAGAACGGAGTAACGCCTTAAGCAAGATGACATGATGTAGACAAAGTAAACTCATGCATGAATAAAACCCATTTTTTTAACCCTTAATAGCAATGATACATACGTGTCATGTCCCTTTCTGTCACTGGGATTGGGCACCGCAAGATCGAACCCATTGCAAAGCACCTCTCCCATTGCAAGATAAATCAATCTAGTTGGCCAAACAAAATCAATAGATCAGAGAGAAATACGAAGCTATAATAATCATGCATAAAAGAGTTCAGAGAAGACTCAAATAATATTCATGGATAATCTGATCATAAACTCATAATTCATCGGATCCCAACAAAGACACCGCAAAAAGTGATTACATCGGATAGAACTCCAAGAACATCGAGGAGAACATTGTATTGAAGATCAAAAAGAGAGAAGAATCCATCTAACTACTAACTATGGACCCGAAGGTCTGTGGTAAACTACTCACGCATCATCAGAAGGGCAACAAGGTTGATGGAAAGCCCCTCCGTGATCGAATCCCCATCTGGCGGAGTACCGAAAAAGGCCTCCAGATGGGATCTCTCGAGAACAGAAACTTGCGGCGGCGGAAAAAGTATTTCGTGGACTCCTCTGTTGGTTTCCCGATTTTAGAGAATTTATAGTGGAGGAATTAGGTCAAACGGAGCTGTGTGGGCCCCACGAGCCACCAAGGCGCGCCCCTCCTGGGGTGCGCCGTGGTGCCTCGTGGGCCACTGCTTCATCTTCTCGTCTCCTCCCGAAGCTTCTAGTGTTTGTTATGTCTAGAAAAAAATCTCCAAAAAGTTTCGTGGCATTTGGACTTCGTTTGGTACTGATATTCTGGAAAACCAAAAACAGGCAAAAAACAGCAGCTGGCACTGGGCACTAAGTTAATAGGTTAGTCCCAAAAAATGATATATAATTGCTGTAAATGTATATAAAAACATCAAAGATTGATATTATAATAGCATGGAACAATAAAAATTATAGATACGTTGGAGACGTATCAGTCAGTTTCTATTTCTAGTGTTTTTGGCATTTTACGTGAAAAATTCATGAAGCCGGAAAAATCTGAAAAATACCAGATTCTTTTATGCCAAAAGACTCCCGCAGCTAGAAGATGGACCAGAGGCGGTCACTAGGTGGTGGTGCGGCCTGATGGAGCGCCCCTTGGCGGCGTGGTAGGGTCACGCGAAAGCTCCTTAAGTTGGTTGGGGCTATACTTTTACCGCAAGAAAGCTACAAAAAATAATAATACCCCCTTAAAATTTCAACCGATCGGAGTTACGGATTGTAACACCCCTATGTAATGAGCTACAGTGATCCACCATGTTAATGCCAAGTCATTTTGATTTGCAATGCTTAATCACATTGGAATCATATCTCAATTCAAATTCCATCTTTGAATTCAATTCAAATCCTAAGTGAAATTTGAAGTTGCTCAAAAATTGCTGGAAAATAATTCATGTTGTAGCAAATATTCCAAAACAAATTCTTGTTCAGGAAAACAACATCACCTATTTGCTAAATTGGACTAGAGCATTTAAAACAGTGCAAAAACAACAATTTAAATGCCATTTCATTTATGGAAAATTCAAATGCAATCAAATGGCCTCCAAACTTTTTGTGGCAGTACTATATAATACATAGTATTTATTTGGACTAGTACCACATTTTACAAAAGTCAAGTGGGGGCCTATCTTTTTGCAAAACAGTATGGAAATAAAAAGCAGAAAAGAAAAAGGAAAAAGGGCTAGCGGTTACTGTGCTTGTGGGCTTCAAGTCCACAGTAATCGGCCCAGCCCGCTCCCCCACTCGTCTTCCTCCTCTGTTCATCCCCGCGCCGCTGTCGACCCCAGCGTGCGCGCACGCCCTGGCCCCCCCTCACGCGCGCTCGACAACGCGCCGCTACAGCACCGCGGTCGCCTACTTGGCCCCTCCTCGTTCCCCCTGGACGAACCCTAACCCACTCCCTCTCTCTTTCCCGTGCTCTCCTCCCTCCCCCGAACGCCGCCATGGCCTCGCCGCCGTAAGCTCGCGGCCACCTTCACCCCCGCACCTCGCCGCCGTGTCAGATCGCTTCGCCGTCCTCGACTCCGTCCTCTGCACCGATCAACCAGAGCCGGGAGCTCCTGCTTCAACCGCTTCCTCCTCGTCTTCTTCCTCGGGCGCCGTAGATCGCCGTCGCCGCATCGCCTGCTCCGAGTCTCCCCCGAGCCCATCTTGCACCCCTACAGGCTCCCGGTGAGCCTTCCGCTTCCTTCCCTCCTCTCTCGTCGCCGTTTGCGCCCCCTAGCTAGCTCGCCCATGACGCCGTGCACCGGCCGCCGCCATTGCCGTGCACACCGTGCTCCCCGTGCCGCTCGGCTTGAGCCAATCGCCCTAGCACTGTTGCTGCCGCCCAGCTACTTGGCGTGCTCGAAATCGCCCTGCAGCCGCATTTTCGTTCGGGCCCGAGAGCAGCCACCGCCACGGCTCGTCGCCGGCGCACGTACCGACCACCCCTGCCCAAACTACCCCCACCAGTCGACGCGTGGTGGAGTGCCCGATCGATAGAGCCCAACCGCGCGCGATTTGGTGCCCCGTAGCGCGATTCCGAGCGTCTCTGGCGACGCACCGCCGCGGGAAGGCTCGCCGGAGCAACTCCGGCAGCCGGCGCTGGCGTGGCACCCACATGGCACGCCCTGGGTCACTGGCAACTGGGTCCCGTGGGCCCAGTTGACCCAGTTGACCAGGTCAACTGCTGACTGGGCTCGCACAGTCGCTGACCTGCGGGCCCCGCACTATTTAAATGTTTTTATAGATAAATAAAATGCTAATTAATTTGTTAATTAAATCTGTTAATTAAATAGTCACTCACAGTGGGGCCCCATCCCCTAATTAATCTTTAATTAGTTTAATTAATCCCTAATTAGCTCAGAGTCACTCACATGTGTGACCCAGCTGTCAGGTTTGACCTGGAACAGCTGGGGTTGACTGCCGACGTCACCCTGACATCATGCTGACATCATATTTCCTTTTCTGTCGAATTTAATTAATTAAAACAATTTCAGAAAATGGTTTAAAACTTTGAAAAATCATAGAAATTAAACCGTAGCTCGGATCAAAAAGTTTTCTACATGAAAGTTGATCAGAAAAACGAGACGAGCCCGAATATGCCCTCCGTTTACCTGTCACGTGCTCACAACCATGCAAACATGGAACCTTCCCCTCCGGTTCATCTGTCTGACAGATGCCTAAAGCCGGGAAAATATCCCCAGATATTTTCCCGCTCCGTCTCTTACGTGTAGTACTGCGATAAGTCACCTCCAGCACTGCATATTGCCATGCCATGCATCTGTGTAGCATTGTTTGCTTTTATTTATTATTTCTTTCCCCTCTTCTCTCCGGTAGACTCCGAGACCGACGCTGCCGCCAAGTACGACTACGCCCCTGACGACCAGACCTTTTCAGCAGAGCTTCCAGGCAAGCAAACCCCCTTGATCATTCCAATATCGCCTATTCTTTCTCTCACATGCTTGCATTAGAATTTGCTACTGTAATTGATTGCTCCTATTCTGATGCATAGCCTGTTTTTGTAACCTGCTATTGTTACTTTACCTTTCATCCTAAACTGCTTAGAATAGGTTGGTTAGTGGTCCATCAGTGACCCCTCACCCTTGTCCCTGTTGCCCCGCTTTATTACTAGTACCCCGATCTTTGTGATCGACATGCTGAGACCGACACATCACCACACCCCCCTTAGTTGTACGACTCTGCAGGGCTACTATCGTGTGCCGAGGGTGATACCTCGTACTGCACTCCTGATGATATCTCTGTAGTATAGCACATCGGTGGTGATTGCAGGTGGTGATTCCTCGCTCTCCCCTTCCCGATGATGACTCTGTTGTGCATCCCCTCAAGTGTGGACCATCGAGGGTGATTCCTCCTGGTTCTCGTTGACGGATTACATCGAGTAGCAATCCATCGAGGGTGATTCCTCGGATTCCCCTTGATGTGATGAACACACGGATACCTTCACTTTTACTACAGTACTTTGTTGGTGGCGGGTCGACCCCGAGGGGTACCCGCGAGAAATGTGGAGTCGGGTTGACCGTGAGGGTACCCGCGAGGTAATTACGTGGCACGGTTGGGTATTCCTGGCCCTTGCTGTAAGTCCACGAGATGGGATGACGGGACCACAGATCATGGATCACTGATTGTCACCGCGAGCTCCCAGAGCACTAACGGATTAGGATATGTGATCTGAGTAGGCCTTTGGCCTTTTCGCACTAACCACCACGCGGGAATAAGTATGGGCACTCGGCGTCGTACGATTCTCCCGAAAGCTCTCAGACGTCAGCAATTGAGTGGCGCGCGCCGGGTTGGATTGGGAAAGCCTGCGCTTGTATTAAGGGGGCTAGGTCTGCTCCCGGCCACGTTCGCAACGCGCAGGATTGCAAAGGATGATTGGCCCATGACACCTTCACATTTAGGAGTTAGGCTGGCGTGCTGGCCTCTCTGTTGAGCCTAGGTTGGACTACGGTGTGTCGATCAGCCGAGGCTGGGCATGGCCCGATAAAAGTGTGTCCGGCCAGAGTTAATCGAGCGTGTTGGGTAAGTTGGTGCACCCCTGTAGGAAAGTTATCTATTCGAATGGCAGTGTCCACGGTAACAGGACGCTCGGAAAATATCTCGATCTTATACAACTAGAAATGGTTTGAATATGTTGGCTCCGGGATCGCTTTCTCGTAGGGAGTCGAGGAAGGATCTCTGGGCGTTGTTACTACTTGTTGCTACTACTATATTCTTGTACTAATCTGCACTCTTCTAATGCTGCAAGACGCTGAAGATGCTAGTCTTCGATAGGCTAGGCCATCCCCTCTATTCTGGCATTTCTGTAGTCCAGCCCACTGATACAACCCTTCTTTGATACCGATGCATAAGTAGAATAGTTCTGATGTAAGTCTTGCGAGTACTTTGGATGAGTACTCACGGTTGCTTTGCTACTCTTTTTCCCTATACCCGATTGCTGCGATCAGATGACGGAGCCCAGGAGTCAGCTGCTACCGCCGACGACTACTACTACCCTACCGGTGAAGCCTACTACTACGTGGAGACCGACGACCAGGAGTAGATTCGGAGGTTCCCAGGCAGGAGGCATGCGCCTTTCGATCTAGTTATCGTTGTTTTGCTCAGCCTTCTTAAGGCAGACTTGTTTCCCTTTATGTCTGTACTCAGATATTATTGTTGCTTCCGCTAACGCTTGATCGCGAGCTTATGTATTCGAGCCCCCGAGGCCCCTAACTTGTATTATAAAGCTTGTATGACTTTTATTTGTGTTTAGAGTTGTGTTGTGATATCTTCAGGTGAGTCCTTAGGCTTGATCGTGTGCATTTGCGTGTATGATTAGTGCACGATTAAGTCGGGGCGTCAAAAGTTGGATATAAAAAAACGGTGATCTGCCCCAGAAAAGTACCGAAACACAGAGACAAAACAAAGAGAGATTAGATCCAATCTCGTAGGAGCTCGCGCCCTCCAGGAGCCATGCAGGCCAAGGATCAGAGGGGGAAACAAATCCCCATCTAGGAGAGAGGCCAACAAAGAAGAAGGAGGGGGGCTCCCCCCCTCTTCCGATGGCGCTGGAGTGCCACCTAGGGAACCATCATCACCGCCATCGTCTCCATCAACTCCACCGTCTTCATCAACATCTTTGTCGCCTTCCTCTCTCTATATGCAGTGGTTCACGCTCCCTCTACCCGCTATAATCCCCTATTTTAACATGGTTTTTGATGATATGAATTATTATCCAATTATTTTGTTTCATCACTATTATGTCCGAGTAATTTTATTTTTGTCCTATGGGTTAGTTGTGTTATGCTATGGTTGATTTGAGTTGTATGTTGACATGGTGTTGTCCTATGGCGCCCACTATTTGAGCACACACATGGAATTCACGCATTAGGGTTTTGCAATATGTGATTGATTTGCTTATGATAGGTTGCCGGAGTGATAGAAAACTAAACCCTAGTTTGTGAGTTGTTGTATATGGGATAAAGGGGACCTTAGATCTTAATGTTATGTTGGGTTTTACTTTAATGAATCTTTGGTATTTGCGGATCCTTGATAGAGTTCCAATCATAAGTACTTGTAATGAATGGATTTTGTTGCATGTTAGTGTGGACCACTCCTGCATATAAAACTGCAAAATATGATTATCACTTTAGTTTCATATCCAATTGACTAGGGACAATTCCGCACCACATACCACCACTACTCCACACTCGTTATCCTTTATTTTATTTTACCTTTATATTATAACACCTATCCTTTATTTCAAGTTCTTTATTATCTTGCAAAACTACCTTTTTATACCCGTAAAATACTTGGTGTACCTTTATATTACAGCACCTAGCCGAAGTAGAGAAAGATTTTTGCAGAGCGGTTGGCCCGAGCAACAATGAATAAGCAAGTGGCTTGAGGTTTCAGCTTCGAGTATTACTAGACCTACATAAACAATCTTACGGGATTAACGTAATGAACCAGGTGGAGAAATATGATTGGAGATAAGGGGAGGACGGGCCTCAACGGTATATCCTATTTGACGCACGCGAGCGTCAAACGGACATGGCTTCGCTGAAGCTCAGCTCCCGACGCCTCAGTTTGGGCCGGCCTACGGTCGCTCGGCGTTTTCTTCTCTTTTATGTTTCTTTCTTTTTTTTTCTTTTTTTTTCTTTCAATTTTTTGATTTTCCTTTTTTCCTTCCATTTCCGTGTATTATACAAAGTTCATTGTGTGTTTATATACAAAAATGTTCACTGTATACTTAAGGAAATGTTCACCCTATATTAAGAAAATGTTCAACATTTTTTTTAAATTGTTCACTGTGTATTTTAAAATTGTTCAGCATATATCACAAAAATGTTCAATGTGTATTTAAATATTGTTCAGCGTATATGACAAAAATGTTCAATGTGTTTTTAGATATTGTTCAGCGTATATAACAAACATGTTCAATGCGTATTTAAATATTATTCAGCGTACATCACAAAAATGTTCATTGTGTATTTTAAAAATTGTTTAGTTTATATTAAGAATTTTTTCAATATATATTTAAAATATTTTCACGTTTTAAAATTTTATTTGAATTTCAAATTTTGTTCACTATTCCAAATCATTATTCACATTTTTTTTAAATTGTTCACAATTTTCCCAACAAATGACTGAAAATTTTCGAACTCTTTAAATCTGCCACTACATTTAGTTCTTAAATTTTTGCTCTTCCTAAAATTTACCCTCGGCAGCTCAAGTGGTAAGGAACCGCAGGTCTTCACCGTGTGGTTCATAGTTCGATTTCTAGTAGCGCATTTTTTTTGGGATTTTCTACTTGCTTTATGGCGCCACTGAATGGGCTGGCCCATTAGGATCGCCCCTGCGCAAAAGCTCTGGCGTTTCACGCTCGCGGGCGTTGTAAAGGGGGTCTCGGCCAAGCTTTGCTACATCTACGTAACAAGTGTTATGAAACTCACGTACAAGCTTATGTGGCCTGATTTGTTTGGAAGTAAAAAAGGCCCAGGCCCATCCCATGAAATTCGTGGGGGAGCAATTAGTTTATAGGAAAGGAAAATTACGTAACATTATCTAAGAGGTTATAAGTAGGTGTAACATTTTTGGCCTCGGCCTCATCCTCATCTATACCTTGGCATAACTTGGGCCGGGCCGGGCCTAACCTAGCCCGAAGCAGAAAACCTAGGCCTGGACCCAGCCCGGCCCGACCGTCCGACCTAGTTTTCAGGCCCAAGCCCGGCCCATCAGTCAAAAAGTCCGTCAGGCCTCAGGCCGGGCCTCTTCCTTAAATGGCAAATACGAAAGCCCAAGCCTGGCCCGGCCCGGCCATCGGGCTCAAAATCTAGGCCTAGGCCCGGCCCGTGGGCAAGGTCTGGTCGGGCTGCCCATGGCCAGGTAAACCCTCACCCCCTTGAAATTCAGGGGGCAGGGAGAGATTTTAGTTAGGCAGTCTACGTAAAGTTTTGTACCTGCGCGTAGACGTAGGATTTTCATCTGAGGGTGCAATGCTGTGCCTGAATGTCCTGTCGTTCGTGAATAATCTCTCCCGGAAGGCCAGCTAAATGAAGAGCCGACATTTATTTGGAGCGAGGTTCTTCCACGGAGCCACGCGCTTTGTCGTACCCATCATCCGGCCTAGCTGCAAGCTTGCCCGGTCGATCGTCCGGAGCTCTGTCACCGTAACCCATAGCACAGCGACCCATACCATACGCGGTGCCAAGTTTACGTATTTGCGAGCAGGCAGCAGTCTTTTCTTTTTAGGGAATGCAGGCACCATTTTACTTTCATTTTATTTCCTGAACAGAAAGGATTTTACTTTCCGATAACGAAGAGCCAGCAGTCTTATTTCGTGAAAGAATCCACATTATTGTCCGGTGCATCGTTTTTTCTTTTTCTTTTTGACTAGTCCTCGTGCACCAACCAAGCCGAGGAGTTCAAGTTCGAGACACTGTCCAGTGCCGGCCCCTCTCCCGCTCCTCTTCTACAGCTCCCCTTCCTAGTGCCAAAGCGGGTACGCCACAACATTGGCGCTTCCAGCGACCTCGTGGCTGCTCATCTCCCTTCTCCTCGCCGTGACGCCGGCCGCTGGCACCTGTGAGGAGAGCGCACGCACGCACGCAGGCGGCTTGCTGCAGTGCTACCCGGCGCCGGCGCTCACCAACGCCACCAACGGCACGGCGTTTCGCGCCAACCTGCTCCCGCTCCTCGGCTCTCTCCCCTCCGCCGCTGCGCACACGGGCTTCGCCTCCCTACGGTCCGCCGCCCGCAGGGAGCGCGCGTTCGCGCGGGGGCTCTGCTTCGGCGGCAACACCACGGTGCCGTCCGAGTGCGGCCGGTGCCTGTCCGCCGCGGCTGGGAACCTCACCGCTGGCTGCGGTGCCACCAGCCGGCGCGCCGGCATCTGGAGCGACCGGTGCTTCCTCGCCTACGCCGACACCAACACATCCTCGCCTAGCGAGGACGCCTTCCTCGCGCGCGTCCTCCTCGACACCGTCCCTGCCTCTAAGGCCAACACCAAATCCTTCTACTACGCCCACCTGCATGATGAGCTCGTCGCCATGGCGAAGGACGTGGCGCGGCGCGCGGCCGCAAACATCTCCGGGCCGCGGATGCTGGCCACAGCGGAGGAGACCAACTCCGAGACCGCGGTGAGCAGAACAGTGCACGTTCTGGCGCAGTGCGGGAGGGACCGCACGGCGGCGGACTGCGTCCGGTGCCTGCAGGACTCGGTGCAGGCCGTGGACTGGGACCTCCACGCTGCCCGCGGCGACGGTGGCGTGGCGGCCGCGGTGGTGGGCTTCGACTGCTACCTACGGTTCGAGGTCTCCACTGCAGTGGGTAACAACTATCTCAGTACTCGTGAGTTCTCTTGATCAATCTTTCTCTCTCGAAAGATTTCAATTTCTTCTCACGGACAAAAATAGGCTGCATATTTTTTCCGAAACGTCTCAATGAGAGAAACTAACACTCCAGGTTTTGTTTTCCGACAGTTGTACTACTGGCGTTCCTCGTGCTGTATATGTTGGCAGGAGTCTTGGGGACGTTTATTTGTGCTGTTGGCGCGTGAAGAAGAGAAAGAGGGATGAAGCAGCCACATGGCGTTATTTATCGTCCACTAATTGTCTAAACTCAAAATTTGTTACTACGATGATCCAAGATCAGAAATGCAATAAAACCTTATGTTCCAATTATGTTTCTTACATACTCCGTATATCTTAAGGAAATCTCTTAAAACAGCCGAATGATTTGCGGAAGAAATCATCCACCTCGCCCGCTTGCCACGTCTTGGTGGGACCACGCGCCATCCCATCTACCTTATCTCCAGGTTCAACGCGCGAGCCACTCGTTTTTCCTTTGCCCTGCTGAGATCCACTTCGTCTCCTACCTCCATCTCCACGCACCACCCATCTCAGCTCACCTCTTGGACATTGGCTTCGTCGGGAGCAGCCCGCGGTTGTGGCCTACAACACCCGGCGGCGACCTACCCCTATCTCACGGTGGAGCAGCAGCGCAACATGGGTGCAGCTTCGAGCCGGATCTCGTGCGTTGCCGGAGCTGCAACTCAAGGAGTGTGCTACTACAAGCTGGATCTCGCCGCCGGCGAAGCTGCGGTGCAACGCGCACTGCTTCGACCCGAATCTCGCCGCTGATGGGGAGCTGCAATGCAACGAATCGCTGGCGGCTGATGGAGCTGTGACAACAATCGGCGCTGCAATGGAGCACCGCCGCGCCCGGTGTTGGCGCTGCAGTGAAGCATCGCCGGCGACCGACGGAGCTGCGATGGAGCACAACGGCGCCGGTGTTGGCGCTGCAGTGAACCATCCGCCGTGGCCGCTGCGAGCTGTGTTGTAACATCCGTCGTCGCGTTGCGATGCAGCAGATGTTGTCGGTCGTTGTGCTGCGATGCAGCCCTCGCCGGCGTTGCTACCGTCGGCGACGTAGTTGCTGCTATAACACCCGCTGCGAAACAATTGACTGAGGCACGACGGACTGTTGCCATGGAGCGACCGAGACGCAGCTGCATTTGCTTGGTGGGGGGAGAAGAAAGATGGAGCGTTGACCCGATCAAACGACTGGAGAGAATGGATCGGACGGCTACCAACCCGACTGATTTCCTCTGAAAATCAGTCGGATGATTTGTAGCAATCGCCATATCTTAATTATCTCCAGAGGGCCAGCACGCATGCCGGTTACAAAGATAATCGGATCAAGCTACAGCAACTGCTGGGCAAACAAGACGGGCGATCAAGAAAGACTGTAGATAGGCTTAGGACTTCATTTTTCCTTTCGGTCACCTTTTCATTTTTCGTTAGTCGCACAAAATTATCATATTTGCGGTTAGGTTTGCAGAAAACCACATTGTCCCTAAATTTTTTGTGAAGGCCACCGCGTATTCAGTAATTCTTTTGCAAAAAAACACTGATCGTCCGCTTTGGCTCGTTTAAGAGCGTTTTCGAAAGATGGGACCAGATCGTCAGAGCTGACTCGGCAAAAAAATAAATATTGCCACATATACGCGTTGAATAGCCTACTCTGTCTTCTCCAATCTCTTTGACATAGACACCTTCGATCAAAAAACAAAAACGCTGAATAGTCCAAACGCAAAAATATCTTCATGACATTTTATTAAAAAATCATATAATGTAAAAAATGTCCTGTAACTTATCAAACATGTTTTGTATCATTCAAAAAAAATGTTGTGGCACTTAAAAACACTTAGAACTTGGAAGCCCACGAGGGAATTTAGGATGAGAAATTAGGAAGAGATGGGCAATTCCTATTGCATGGGATAATTGCCGACCTTTTTTTAGAAGAGGGATGATTGTCCGCCAGGGATATTTCCCGCCTACAGCAAGAGCTACAGTAGCCTCACCTATGGCGCGAGGATTGTGAGCCGACCCATACGGTAGTTGCCTCTGGCGCGAGGGTTTTTTCATGTATTTTTTCTTAACGCTATTCACTTTTTCCTTTGAGCCCCGACGTCGCTCCCAGGAGGGGCGACTCGGACGGAACCCAAGCGAAGCCGCCATCCCGTTCCCTTCCGATCTTGCCCCCCCCCCCCCCCCCCCCCCGCCGCCGCTGCCGAAGGACGCCTCCGCTCAAAGGCCGCGAGGCTGATGGCAGCGGCGGGTCCTCATCCTCCTCGCGTGACTGATGGCGGCGGCGGGGGTTTTCTCGCGTTGTGGGATCTCCGGCCGGAGCTTCATGGCGGCCCTGGACGGCGTGGTTCGTCCGGCGGAGATGGGCGTCGGGGCGGCGGCCCGGATTTCTTCGGCGACCTCGACTGCCGCTGTGGCCGCGAGGGCGGCACGACGACTGGATCGGGGTGCTCGGTGCGGCTCAGCTACTCATCTCCGCGTGGTGCGGGTGGTGGCGGCGGTGCCCCCTGAGATCTCAGGCCTGCTGTAGGGAACCGGCGGGTGGCGCGGTCCTTGGGTTCTTTTTGTTCTAAGATGGTGTTCTGCCGGTTGCCGACCCTCATGGATCTAGCCGTTGACGAGTTTCGGAATGGACTGCCGGAGATCTTCATTGTGTGCTTGACACCTGTAGATTGCTGGATCGGATATGATTCGGTCGTGGGCGCCCCTATTTTAGCCCGAGTGGCTTCAGGAGGGTGTGGTGGGAAGCTTCGGTATCTGTTGTCATTATGGGACACGTCGGTATTTCGATTTCCATGGTGAAGACGGTGGCGGAGAACGTCATGGTGGCTGAGGTCTGAGGCCCTGTATTGGCGGATTGAGTCATCGTGGCGATTAGGACTTTGCTTGGTGATTCATGACTCGTAGCAGCGGCATCGGCAAGTGGGGGCGGCAGCACAGGCGGAGTACAGAGTCTTAGCTTTCAGGGTGAAAACCCAAGGCCTCGCCTTAATTGGTTGTGCCTAGCAGTGACCTTGTTGAAGGCATTGTTTTGAGAGCGTGGATATTCTTCAGGGTGAAAACCTAAGATCTAGGATCGGGCGATGACGGTGTTTGTGCACTATTTCCTTCTTGGGGGCGTCGTTTGGAGAATTCGGACTTCGGGTGTTGTCTTGGTAGTGGTTCGTGCTGCAGCTACAAGGAATTGATCACTGTAGCGGGATCTTTCTTTTTTTTTCTTCTTCTTTTTGTCTTTTGTCTGTGTGCATCCGTAATGTCCTTATGACATTGTGTTGTTGCAGAGGCTGGATGTAATTGGTATCTCCGCGATATTAATATATTCCTCTTGTCGAAAAAATCACTTTGTTCCTTCAGAATTCTTTTGTTCTTCTTTTTCCTTTTTTTCTTTTTCTTTTTCTTTGTTCTTCGGTTTTATTTTTTTTCTTCGGCTTCACAAGTTTTCTTTGGTTTTTTAGTTTTCCTTTTTTCCCCCAACAAATGACTACTCTTTTTAAGACATATTGTACATTTTTCTTATACATGTGTACCATTTTTTGATACACAATAAACAATTTTCAAAATATTGATCTACATTTTCTTCAAACACATGTTTCTAATTTTTTTTAATACATGTTCAACATTTTTCGAATGCATGTTGAACATTTTTTTCTAATGGTATGAAATAATTTTTGTAAACTACGCGGACATTTTTTAGCATTGTATACACAGATACACTCACCCCTATAAATGCGCGCACACCCTCTCCCTATGAGCACCTTCGAGAGACTGAGCCGACACATCATCTTGAGATTGACGAAGTCGCCACAGACGCCTTTGTAGTCGACGGGAACGTCTTCTCCCACTTAACACACATCACTGGAAGGCCTGAAATAAATCTAGGAAAATGCGAGAATTAATATTAAGTCTAGGACTTGAACCCTGGTGGGCTTGGGATATCACTGTTCTCCTAACCATCCAACCCCAGGTTGGTTCGCCATGAACATATTTTTGAAATACATCAAACTTTTTAAAAAAGTCACGTGCATTTTTTATTGTGATAAAACATTTTTTGAATTAAGCATACATTTTTAAAAATGTCACGAACATTTTTTGAAACACGTGAACATTTTCTTAAAATGCCATGTATATTGTTTTGAACGGTACAACATATTTTTTCTAAGTTACGCGAATAAAATTTTCATTATATGATTTTTTTTTCAAAAATGGTACGAACTGTTTTTTCAAAACACGTGAATTTTTTCAAAATGTAATGTACATATGTTTTTGAATGCTATCAACAATTTTTCTGAAGGACGCAAAGATAATTACATTTTATGAAAAAAATGAATGCGCCATGAATCCTTTTCTAAATTGAAGAAAAATATTTTCCCATTTTATAAATTAAAATAAAAATAATAGAAAAAGTAAAAAAACGCAGCGCTCCTCCCATTATTGGCGGGACCATTTAGGGGGCGCCACATGCGAGCACATCATTCACCTCGCTACATGCGAGGTATAGCCTCTCCCATGACACCCCTCAGAAAAAAAAAACCGTCCCAAGACTGTCGGCCGAACAGAAAGAAGGAGCGAGCGAGCAGAGATGGGATGGCCAATTACTAGAAAATTGTACTAAAATTGAGACACTTATTTTAGGACGGAGGGAGTACATTTTTTTTTTCTTTTTTGCTTTTCTGTAATATTATTTTAATTTCAATAATTTCTTAGTTTTGAATATTGTTCACAAAATTTAGAAATATGCATGTTTTAAAAATATGTTCATTTTTTCTAAATGTTCAAATTTTTTAAAAAGTTCACAAAAGATTTTCAAAAATATCAAGAAAAAAATGTTTGAGATTTTAAAAATGCTAATTTTTAAATATATTCAAAAATATCAAAAAATGTGCACACACATTTTAAAAGGGTTCTTGTTTGTTCTAAAAGTGTTCTTAAATTTAAAAAGAAAACTTTTAACATTCATAATTTTTGTGTTGTTTTTAAAACCAAAATAATAAATGACTCAACACTAAGAAAAGAAAAAAAACTAAAAATGTAGAGACAGATAAAGTGGGTGTGACGCCCCCGGCCCGATCGTGCACTAATCATGCACGCAAATGCGCACGATCAAGCCCAGGGTCTCACGGGAAGATATCACAACACAACTCTAGATACAAAATAAATTAATACAAGCTTTATATTATAAGCCAGGGGTCTCGAGAGCTCGAATACATAAGCTCGAGTTACACAAGAGTCAGCGGAAGCATTAGCATCTGAGTACAAATATAGTTAGACAAGTTTGACTTAAGAAGGCTGAGCAAAACAACGACAACTAGATCGAAAAGGCGCAGCCCTCCTGCCTGGGAGCCTCCTATCTACTCCTGGTCGTCGGTCTCCATGTAGTGGCAAGCGCCACCGGAGGGGTAGTAGTAGTCGTCGACTTGGGCAGCTGGCTCCGGGGCTCCGTCTTCTGATCGCAGCAAACGGGTATGGGGAAAAAGAGGTAACAAAGCAACCGTGAGTACTCATCCAAAGTACTCACAAGACTTACATCAGATCTATGCTAAGTATGCATTGGTATCAAACGGAAGGGGCTGTATCTGTGGACTATACTGCAGAAATGCCAGAATAGAGAGAAAGCCTAACCTATCGAAGACTAGCATCTTCAGCGTCTTGCACCATTAGAAGAGTACAAATTAGTATCATAACATATAGTAATAAGTATGTAGTAGCAAAACCCAGAGATCCTTCCTCGACTCCCTGCGAGAAAGCGATCCCAGAGCTAATATAGTAATTAAATTAACATGTATCCAGTTCAAGTTGTAGTAGATCGGGATACAACACTAAGCGTCCTGTTACCGTGGACACGGCTATTCGAATAGATAAGTTCCCTGTAGGGGTGCACTACTGTTACCCAACACGCTCGATTAACTCTGGCCGGACACACTTTTCCGGGTCATGCCCGGCCTCGGCTGATCGACACGACGTAGTCCTACCTAGGCTCAGCAGAGAGGTCCCCGCCGGCCTACATCCTAAGTGCTCAGGGGTCTTGGGCCCATCGCCCTTTGCACTCCGGGTCGTTGTGTGCAGGGTGGATACCAGCGCCACCTCTCTCCTGGATGGCACGATCCGACCCGTCCACAATGCTGAACTGGACGTCTGACAGAGCTTTCGGCTGATACATACGGCGCCGAGGGCCCCATTAAACCATTATCCCACGTGGTGGTAGTGCGTATAGGCCAGTGGCCAACTCACATCAATACCCAAATCCGTTAGTGCATTATTAATTTTAGTGACGGCTGTCGGGACAAGTCCGGAGCTACCACCACAATCTGGGTGGTACCGCTAAACAGCCAGCCGCCACAGTAACTCTCGCAGGTGCTCTCCGGGCCCGCCCGACTTTCATATTTATCTCTCGCGGGTACCCCTCGGGGTCGACCCGACTTCCACAAAGGACTGATGTAAAGGTCAAAGTACTCGTGTGTCCGCAACATCAAGGGGGAATCCGAGGAATCACCCTCGTTGGATTCCCACTCGATGTAACCGTCAAGGTGAACCTGGAGGAATCACCCTCGATGGGTTCACACTTGAGGGGTTGCACGACAGAGGCATCATCGGAGGTGGTGAAAGAGGAATCACCCTCGGTATCCCACAACCGACTAGCTACGCTACAGAGATATCATCAAGAGTGGGGTAGGAGGTATCACCCTCGGCACTTGATAGTAGCTCTGCAGAGTCGTACAACTAAGGGGGTGTGCGGTGCTGTGTTCGGTCTCTGCACATCGATCCCGTTGATCGAAGCATCTGGTAGTAAAGCCTGGCAACACGGACAAGGTGTGGGGCCACTGATGGATCGCTAACCAACCTATACTAAGCATTTAGGATAGCAGGTAAGGTATCAACATCAGTTACAAAATCAGGCTATGCATCAGAATAGGAGCAATCAAATAAGGTAGCAAATTCTAATGCAAGCACGGGGAAGAAGGAATATGTGATATAGGAATGATCAAGGGGATTTGCTTGCCTGGAAGCTCTGCGGTAAAAGAGGTGTCTTCGGTGGAGTAGCAGTCCTCGGGGGCAACGTCGGTCTCGGGGTCTACCGGAGAGAAGAGGGGGAAGAAACAATAAATAAAAGCGAACAAATGCATCTCAAAGCATGACATGGCAATATGCAGTGCAAGGGGTGACCTAACGCAAGGCAACACATTACAGACGGAGCGGGAAAATATCTGGGAATATTTTTTCAGCTTTAGGCATCCGTCAGACAGATGAACCGGAGGGGAAGGTTCCATGTTTGCAGTGATAGAGGCATGTGACAGGTATGTGGATGGCATATTTGGATTCGTTGGATTTTTCTGATCATTTTTCATATATAAATTATTTTCATCCGAGTTACGGATTATTTTATATGATTTTTCAAAGCTTTATTGAATTTCTGGAATTTTCTGAAATTAATTTAAATTCGAAAATTAAATAGAAAAATGCTAAATGCACCTAGCACAGTGTACACAGTGGCTGACAGGTGGGGCCAGTTGACTAAGTTAACTGCCCAGTCAGCACCCAGTCAGCAGAGGTTGACTGGTGGGTCAGGGGCTGAGTCAGCGTGCACAGTCAGCAGTTGACCAGTCAACGTTGACTGGTCAACAGGGTCAACGGGGCCCACATGTCAGTGAATAATGTTAATCAGGTTTTAATTAAACTAGATTAATTAGCAGTGGGGTCCACATGGCAGTGTCACAGGGGTCAATTAGTGTTAACTTGATTGCTACAGTGGCGGGCCCACGTGTCAGCGACAGATTTAATCCGAATCGTTATTTAGCCGTGGGGCCCGTTGTCAGTGGCTATTAGCGCGGTGGGTTAGTACTAATTAGGGGTTAGGCCCTAATCTAACCAGCTGACAGCCGGGGCCCACTGGTTTAAACCAGCGCGCGCCGGCGGTGGCCTCCGGCGACCACCCGAACGGCGGCGACGCGTCGGGATCGGCGCACAGGTGACCAAAAGGACAGCCGCGAGCACCAACAGAACGGGCACGGTTGTGACGCCCCCGACTTAATCGTGCACTAATCATACACGCAAACGTGCACAATCAAGCACAGGGACTCACGGGAAGATATCACAACACAACTCTAAACTCAATATGAAAGCATAAGTCATCATATTACAAGCCAGGGGTCGCGAGGACCCGAATACATAATTCATACACACAAATGATATCTGAGTACAGACATAGTTAGTCAAGGGTGCCTTAAGAAGGCTAGCACAAACAGCGATACAGATCGAAAGGCGAAGGCCTCCTGCCTAGGGCCTCCTAACTACTCCTGGTCGGCTGGCTCGATCCAGTAGTAAGTGCCGTCGGGACCCTCCTGGTAGTAAGCTCCTGCGGTGGCATCTGGCTCCTGGACTCCATCGTCTGATGTATCATCAAATGGATATGGGGGAAAAAGAATAGCAGAGCAACCGTGAGTACTCAGCCAAAGTACTCGCAAGACTGACATCAGAACTATACTAATTATGCACTGGTATCAAAGGAATGGGGCTATATCTTTGGACTGAACTGCAGAATGCCAGAGTAGAGGGGGAGAAGCCTAGCCTATCGAAGATTAGCATCTTCAAGCAATCTTGCAGCATCAGAAGAGAGTAGAATATAGTAGCATATAATAGTGGTTGTATAGTAGCAACTCCCCGAGATCCTTTCTCGACTATCCCGCGAGAAAGCGATCCCGAGAGCAGTATTAACAGTTTAATATGAATCATCATCAGTTTGTAGTTGTCATAGATCCGGATACAACTCTGAGCGTCCTGTTACCGTGGACACGGCTATTCGAATAGATAACTTCCCTGCAGGGGTGCACTACTGTTACCCAACACGCTCGATTACCTCTGGCCGGACACACTTGCTGGGTAATACCCGGCCTCGGGTGATCGACACCACGCAGTCCTACCTAGGCTCAGCAGAGAGGTCAACACGCCGGTCTAAATCCTAAGTCCGAAGGGGTCTTGGGCCCATCACCCTTTGCACTCTTGCATGTTGCGTGGCTGGTCGGGGTGCAGGTGCGACACTGTATACACAAGTGAAGTACCAGCCCAATCCCGACAATCAGGCCGCATCTCTGAACTGTGACGTCTGAAGAGCTTTCGGCTGATACATACGACGTAGAGGGCCCCATTAAACCATTATCCCACGTGGTGGTAGTGCGTAAAGGGCACGACGACCCACTCAGATCAAATACCCAGTTCCGTTAGGCGTATTTAGTAACTCGCAGAGACGAACAGAGTTTCCGTCGCTCCGACTTGGTAAAACATGACGCGCGGGTGCTCTTGGAGCCGACCCGTCTTTAATGATATTCACTCGCGGGCACCCTTGGGGCCAGCCCGACTTTAACATTGGGAGCTGTCGGGACTCAGGTCCATCTCTGACTGGATGGTACCACCAGCCCTTCAGTCCCGTAACAGTAAATGAATGTAGTAATGTAAGCATTTCCGTGATCCTCACCCAGAGTGATCACGGCCCGGTAACAAGCATGGCATACGGACAAGGCGAAGGGCCAAAGATGGAACAGCAGCATAGCTAACTAGGCATCATGGGATAACAGGTAACGTATCAGTAGCAGGCGACAAAATCAGGCTATGCATCAGAATAGGTTAAAGCATGGCAGCGGCAATTTCTAGTGCAAGCAGGAGGGAGAAAGAATAGGAGACAACGGCATGCGTCAAGGGGGGATTGCTTGCCTGGAAGCTCTGCAGAGAGTGGCTGATCATCTGTCGGCTGCTCGTCGGGCGTGTAGTCGAACTCTGCTGCAACGGCGTCGGTCTCGGCGTCTATCGAGAGAGAAGGAGGGGGGAAGAAACAATAAATTTCACGGCAAAATGCAATCACTATGCATGACAAGCCTAGAATGATATGCAGATGTGTTTTACTGCCTAACTAAAAGTTTTAGTTAATTTAGGAATTTAGTTGGATTTATTTTATTAATGTTGAACACTATTCATATACCGGATACGGGCAAAATGTCCCATGTTCAGTATGTTAGAGGGGTGTGGCAGGTATGTGGGTGGCATATTCAGATTCTTCATATTTTTCTGATCATTTTACATATATAAATTATTTTCATCCGAGTTACGGTTTATTTTATATGATTTTTCAAAGCTTTAAACATTTTTTGGAATTAATTTAATTAATAAATACGAATTATCCAGAACAGTGAAGGGGTGACGTCAGCATGACGCATTGATGACATCAGCGGTCAACAGTACAGTTGACCAGAGTCAACCTGACCTGTGGGTCCAGTGGGACCCACTGGTCAGTGAGACAGTGATTAATTAGTTTAAAACTAATCTAATTACAGATTAATTAGAGATGGGGCCTACTGGTCAGTGTCTAATTACTAATTAATTTAATTAACCAATTTAATTAAGGTTTATTTATTTATAAAAATCATTTTAATTTAGCGGGACCCACACGTCAGTGACACGGGGTGCCACGTCAGCGAGTTGACCGGGTCTACAAGTCAACGGGACCCACCCGTCAGCGACGCAGGGGGCCCCACACATCAGGCCAGGTCAGCGTCGCCGGCGTCGGCGCCGGAATCACGCCGGCGACCAAATCCGCGGCGGCGCGGCCTCGGACCTCGCCGGAAATCGCCGTCCGGCGACCGTTTCGCGTGCGGTCAGCGGCATTCGAACGAGATGAAAGTGCCGCGTCGATCTACGGCCTTAACGCGAGCTAAATCGGCCGGAGACGAGCGCTACGAGCTCGCCGGTGGCGAGGTGTTTCGGGCGAGCTCGGTGGAGTCGCCGCAGGGCACGGCAGGCCGTGGGGTTGGGCTCTATGGGGTCCTAGAGACGCGTGGAGCACGGTGGTGAGCTCGTTGGAGCTTGCCATCGACGAGGACGACGGCTACGAGCGATGCGGCGGAGCCAAGCTTCGGGCGGCGGCGGCAGAGACGGCTACGGCGGCGAAAACACGCGGGAGAAAGAGGAGAAAGACGCGCTGGCTCACCGGGCCCTGTAGGTGTGCAACAGCGGGCTCGGGGGAGGCTCGGGGAGGCCGAAATCGTCGCCGGAGTGCGCCGGAACCGAGGAAGAAGATGGAGCCCGATCTGGCAATGCGGCGCTCCTCAGCCCGCGCTGGTCGGAGCAGAGGACGAAGTCGACGACGGCGGTTCTATCCGGCGCGGAGGCGAGGCATGGCGTGGTCAGAGGCCATGGCGGCGACGGCGGCGGGCGTTTGCGGGAGAGGAAGGAGACGAGCGAGGGGGGGGGGGAATGAGGGCGCTAGGGTTACGGGAGGCTGCGGGGGACCTTATCCACCCCGAGGAGACGGCGGATGGGTGACGCGTGCGGCATCGGCGACGTGTCGACGGGCGCCGTTGACAACGCGAGGGAGACGGCGGGAGGTGGAAGAAAGGCCGCGGTGGCCTGGGCCGCGGGCTACTGTGCACTCAAGGCCCGAAGGCACAGTAAGCCCCAACCGTTTTCTTTTTCTATTTCTAATTTCCGTTTTAGTTTCTGTTTTGTAATTGCTAGGCCACTAAATGAGTTTTATAAATTGTGTGACTTGGGTAAAATATTACAGTGCAATATTCTCAACCACCAGAAATTGGTTTGGGGAAAATATGATTTCATTTGTAATTCTTATTAAATAAAATGATATTAAATGTTGCTGTTAGCTACTGTTTTAGGTTGATGGAGTTACTTAGGCAATTTTAGTGATGTTGCTTTTCTGAACATAATTGGTAATGGATCATTTGCTATTTAATGAACATTTTTATTTCAAATTTGGAACAACTTTTATTTTCACTTTAAATTTGTATTTCAATTTGAATTGGAATTTGAAATGAGATGATGCAATGATGATCAAGACTAGTTAATCATGGTGACTTGGCATTATCAAGAGGGGATCACTGTAGCTATTACATGGGGACGTTACAATTCTCCTCCTCTAACAAGAATTCTCGTCCCGAGAATTAAGAGGTAGGCTGAAAGAAAGCGGGATACTCTTCGCGAAGACGATCCTCGCGTTCCCAAGTGGCTTCATCTTCAGAATGATTCGACCACTGAACTTTGAGGAACTTGATCGACTTCTGACGAGTCCGACGTTCAGTTTGATCAAGAACGCGGATCGGATACTCTAGATAAGACAGGTCTTCTCGCAATTCAAGCACTTCATAATCCACTGCTCGGATAGGATCCTTGAAGCAGCGACGAAGTTGTGATACATGAAAGACGTCATGCACTTGAGAGAGGTTCGGCGGCAATTCCAATTGATATGCCACTTCTCCTCGACGAGCGAGAATGCGGAACGGGCCAATGTAGCGAGGAGCTAACTTGCCCTTGATTCCGAATCGATGAGTGCCCTTCATCGGAGTGACACGAAGGTAAGCTTGCTCACCAGGCTGATAGACCATTACCTTGTGCTTGCGGTCATAATTACTCTTCTGACGAGACTGAGCAGCTTTCAAATGCTCACGGACAATGCGAACTTGCTCCTCAGCTTGTTGAATAATGTCCGGACCAACGAGTGAACGTTCCCCAGTTTCTGACCAGTTCAGAGGGGTTCGACACTTACGTCCATAGAGAACTTCAAACGGTGCCATCTTCAGACTAGCTTGATAGCCATTGTTGTAAGAGAATTCGACATACGAAAGGGATTCCTCCCATTTCTTACCGAATGAGATGACACAAGCTCGAAGCATATCTTCAAGCACTTGATTGACTCGTTCGACTTGACCCTGAGACCGAGGGTGGTAAGCAGTGCTAAAAGACAGATGAGTTCCCATGGCTTCTTGGAAACTGTTCCAAAATCTGGAGGTAAAGAGGCTGCCACGATCTGAACTGATCTCCAACGGAACACCGTGGAGTGACACAATTCGGGAAACATACAAGTCTGCTAACTGACTAGCAGTGATAGTCTCCTTGACTGGAAGAAAGTGAGCAACCTTTGAGAATCGGTCAATGACGACAAAGATAGCATCATGACCCTTCTGCGATCTGGGAAAACCAGTAATGAAGTCCATTTGGACTTTGTCCCATTTCCATTCAGGTATTTCAAGGGGTTGCAAAGTTCCAGCATGCCTTTGATGTTCTGCCTTGATGCGACGACAAACGTCACACTCAGCAACATATTTAGCAATACCATGTTTCATATCGGGCCACCAGTACTGCTGACGAATGTCTTGGTACATTTTGGTACTACCAGGGTGAATAGACAAAGGCGTGTCATGTGCTTCTTTCATGACATCCGAACGGGAGTCCAGATTGCGCCTTCTGGGGACCACTAGGCGGCCTTTGAAGAACAAGGCACCATCCTCACCAACATGGTAGAAAGAAGGATTACCCTTGGAGAGGAAGTTCTTAATCTTCTCGACTTCAGAGTCATATTTCTGTCTGGTCTTGATGTTGCGCTCGAGGTCTGGCTCAACCTCCAGGGTATTGAGATAACCCTGAGGAACAATGTGAAGGTTCAATTTGCGAAGCTCTTCATAAAGCATAGGTTGTGCTTCCTGAACCATGAGGTTGTTGCAGTAAGCCTTGCGACTCAAAGCATTTGCCATTACATTAGCCTTGCCAGGGGTGTAGGGGATATTCATATCATAGTCAGCTATTGTCTCGAGCCATCTTTGTTGACGAAGATTCAGGTCTGGCTGAGTATACAGATACTTCAAACTCTGATGATCCGTGTATATCTCGCAATGATTACCAAGGAGGTAATGTCGCCATAGCTTCAGAGCATAAATAACCGTAGAAAGTTCGAGATCATGTACTGGATAATTTTCCTCGTGAGGACGCAATTGACGAGAGCCATAAGCAATTACTTTGCGCTCTTGCATTAGGACACAGCCTAATCCTTGACGAGATGCATCACAGTAAATCACGAAATCCTTTTGGGAATCCGGGGGTGCTAACACTGGGGCAGATGTCAACTTATCTTTGAGTGTCTGAAAGCTTTCTTGACATTTTTCTGTCCATTCAAATTTAACACCCTTGTGGAGCAGGTCAGTTAATGGCTTTGCAATCTTCGAGAAGTTCTCGACGAATCGACGGCAATAACTAGCGAGTCCGAGAAAACTCCTGACTTGCTTGACATTCTTCGGAGGAGTCCAATCAAGAATGGCCTGAACTCGTTCGGGGTTAACAGCAATGCCATCCTTGGAAATCACGTGACCAAGATAAGTCACCTCGGATAACCAGAATTCACACTTAGAGTACTTGGCATATAACTGGTGTTCTCGAAGTTTCTCCAATACAAGCCGAAGATGTTCAGCGTGTTCTTCTTCATTCTTGGAAAATATAAGGATATCATCCAAGTAGACCACGACGAATTTGTCGAGGTAGTCCATGAAGATATAGTTCATCAATCGGGAGAAGGTTGCTGGAGCATTAGTTAATCCGAAGGACATAACGGTGTACTTGTATGATCCATAACGAGTAACGAATGCAGTCTTTGGAATATCCTCCTTACGAACTCGGATCTGATGATAACCCAACCTCAAGTCGAGTTTCGAGAACACAAAGGATCCAGCAAGCTGATCATAGAGATCGTTGATCCGGGGCAGTGGATATTTGTTCTGGATTGTGGCTTGGTTAATGGGCCGATAGTCCTGGACCAATCGGTTAGTTCCATCCTTCTTCTTAACAAAGAGAGAAGGTGCTCCCCAAGCAGAGGAACTGGGGCGGATGAAACCCTTTTTCAGTGACTTGTCGATTTCTTCCTTGAGCTCGAGAAGTTCATGCGGAGGCATCTTATAAGGACGCTTCGCAATAGGGGTAGTGCCAGGCTTCAAGTCGATGACAAACTCGACAGCTCTAACCGGTGGTATTCCTGGAAGTTCTTCCGGAAAGACATCCGGAAAGTCACGGACGACTGGAACGTTCTCAATCCCCTCAAGAGGTGAGGCGTTCAAAGCATTCAGAGCATATATCTGAGCTTCGGCATTCCGGGTAATTCGGGCGGTGTAGTTCACTATCTCATCGGAAGGATGAAGAAGTTGGACGACTTTGGTGGCACAATTGATCGAAGCAATATGAGCTTTCAACCAATCCATTCCCAGAATGAGGTCTATGGTGGAAGACTTCAGGATAATGGGTGAAACAAGGAATTCCAACCGTTCAATTTCAACAGGGACATTGTGTGCCATCACGGAGGTACGACAATGGCCTCCAGGGGTGCGGACAACCATTTGTAGGTTCATGTTATCAAATGCAATGTCATGTGATAATGCAAATGTTTCTGACATGAATGAATGCGATGCTCCTGAATCAAATAAAACAGAAGCGGGTACTGAGTTAACGAGGAGGGTACCTATCACAGTAGGAGGCTAATCCTGAACTTCTCAATGTCAATATTGTAAGCATGTCCACGACCATAAGCAGCAGACCCAGTATTATAGTTGCGGGTCTGATTGTTGCCACGTCCATTGCCACGGCCATTGCGAGGAAATGCCAACTGATTCTGATTCTGGCGGCAGTCCTTAGCAAGGTGACCAGGTTTGCGGCACTTGAAGCACATACCATCTTCAGGACGAAGAGGAGCACTGGGTGGAGTAGCTTGAGCTCTTGGCTGCCTCGGTGGTGGAGGAGGCAGACGGGGTGCAGCATAAGAGGGCCTCGGCGCAGGAGCAGATGGACGGTACACACTATTGGGAATCCAGATACGACGTTTCTGTGCTGAGCTCGAAGATGAGCCAATGTCACGATAGCGCTTCTGCGACTCCTTGTGCTTGATCTGAGCGGTCTCAACCAGAATAGCCTTGTTCACGAGAGTGGCAAAGTCGGTGAAGTCTTGAGCAGCAAGTGCAAGCTCGAGGTCTAGGTGGAGTCCACTACGGAACTTCTCCTGTCTACGAGCATCAGTTGGAATGTCTTCTTCAGCATAGCGGGACAAGTTAAGGAACTCCCGCTGATAGGCTTTGACAGTCTTGTTGCCCTGAACGAGGTTGCGGAACTCGGTCTTCTTCCGGTCTATGATTCCCTGAGGAATATAGCGAGCACGGAAGGCAGTCTGAAACTCATCCCAAGTAACGATTGTCCCAGCAGGCAGTGTACGCTTGTGAGTGGACCACCATTGAGCAGCGGGGCCCTTCAAGAAGTAAGACGCGAAGGCGACAAGGCTTTCAGGGGCGACATTGGCAGATTCCATCTCGAAGGTGATGTCGCGAAGCCAGTCATCGGCATCCAGTGGCTGTTCAGAGTTGCGGAAAATAGTGGGGTTGAGACGCACAAACTCTGACAGTGTTATTGAAGCTGGGTTCTGGTTCTGATTGTTCTGATGCGGAAACTGAGCCATGATATTAGTCATGAACTGACGGTTCAGCTCGAATTGCTGCATCATAGCTGCCATATAGTCTGGTGGTGGTGGGTTTTCAAGGGCACGACCACGACCACGAGCACCTGGCCTAACCATCCTGCTAAAATTTCAACAGGGGGTTGTTTAGAAAAAGCACTTGCGAGTGTTTAAAGACAAGCTTAATGTAACACGACAATGAATAAGCAGTGCAATAGATACATAACAGTAGTCAATTAAGACATACAGATCCATACATAGAGTCGGTTACACGCGGACAGCATAACGGCGTAAAATTAAAGAAAAAGACATACTAGGCGGCGTGCAGGCACGCGGTGAGGAATACACAACGAGACATAGCAAAGGCTACATCAACGTCGGAGAAAACCACTGAAACGGGGTAACTGCAAGTGCGGACGATGAGTCTCTAAGGCAGAAAAGTCCTGCTCTCCGTGTGCACTCTGATGCAGAACCCGGTCTCGAACTGGAAAAAGAGGTCCACGTGCAGGTGTATGACCTCCAACAGCAGGCCAATCGATACCTGCCGGCATCTGAGTCCTGCGCGGGTAAAGAATGTACTCCGGATGTATCCCTGCACGAACAGCTGGTAGCAACTGTGTCATAGCATCGTAGAGACATGCTCGAGTGGCAAACAACTCGACTGCAAGAGCCCGGTTAGTGCGATCCAAAGCCTGAGTGCACTGAATCAACACATGCGGGTTGTATCGACGACGCTCGTAAGGGGCACAGATAGCTGTGTAGTATCCAGTAGCATCTCCAGTAGGTGCATATGGAATGTATCGGAACTCAGAGGCATCCAAGCTACTCTGCTCTCCACGGAGACGTGCGACAACAGAATAGGCGGCATCATGGACTGCCATCTCAATCGTCACACCGATACCGTGAAAGATGTGTAACTCAGTGTCGGAGTTGTCCCTCTGATCAAAGATATGGACATCAACATGGTACTGCTCCTGGTTGAACTCGCGGTAATCCTCGTAAACCATGTACTCAGGGTACCAGCGGTAACCCAGTCTGGTCAGGAGGGCGATCAGGACAGCTGGAAAACCAGGGACATCACGAGCCCAAGTGCGAAGCACAAGCTGCGTCGCAGGGCACGGCGGAAACAAACGATCCATCTGAAACAGAGGAAATTCAAGATTGTCAAATGACCATGAGAAGTATTTAATAACTTGGAGGGAAAGGTTTAAACAAACCAATGGAAAGGAAAATGTGATTATCAGACTAATCAGATCAACGTGAAGGAATAAGCACAGATAATCCAGCTCTCCGGGTGGACGAGATTACGAGATCCTAGTGTCGGCGTTAGTAAAATTCATTTAACCCGAAAGGAAGAGAGTTCAGAGTCCCAGAGTATAGAAGAGGAATAAAAGATCCTAATACCACCCAGTTGGCGACGTGGGCCCGTAAGCCACACAGCCATGTTAGTAAAATAGTTTTCGAAAATACTAGACTCAACTGCGGCCAAGGAGTTGGAGAGGGGCTTCCTACAGGCAGTCGGCTCTGATACCAACTTGTGACGCCCCGACTTAATCGTGCACTAATCATACACGCAAACGTGCACGATCAAGCACAGGGACTCACGGGAAGATATCACAACACAACTCTAAACTCGATATGAAAGCATAAGTCATCATATTACAAGCCAGGGGTCGCGAGGACCCGAATACATAAGTCATACACACAAATGATATCTGAGTACAGACATAGTTAGTCAAGGGTACCTTAAGAAGGCTAGCACAAACAGCGATACAGATCGAAAGGCGAAGGCCTCCTGCCTAGGGCCTCCTAACTACTCCTGGTCGGCTGGCTCGATCCAGTAGTAAGTGATGTCGGGACCCTCCTGGTAGTAAGCTCCTGCGGTGGCATCTGGCTCCTGGACTCAATCGTCTGATGTATCATCAAATGGATATGGGGGAAAAAGAATAGCAGAACAACCGTGAGTACTCATCCAAAGTACTCGCAAGACTGACATCAGAACTATACTAATTATGCATTGGTATCAAAGGAATGGGGCTATATCTTTGGACTGAACTGCAGAATGCCAGAGTAGAGGGGGAGAAGCCTAGCCTATCGAAGACTAGCATCTTCAAGCAATCTTGCAGCATCAGAAGAGAGTAGAATATAGTAGCATATAATAGTGGTTGTATAGTAGCAACTCCCCGAGATCCTTTCTCGACTATCCCGCGAGAAAGCGATCCCGAGAGCAGTATTAACAGTTTAATATGAATCATCATCAGTTTGTAGTTGTCATAGATCCGGATACAACTCTGAGCGTCCTGTTACCGTGGACACGGCTATTCGAATAGATAACTTCCCTGCAGGGGTGCACTACTGTTACCCAACACGCTCGATTACCTCTGGCCGGACACACTTGATGGGTAATACCCGGCCTCGGGTGATCGACATGACGCAATCCTACCTAGGCTCAGCAGAGAGGTCAACACGCCGGTCTAAATCCTAAGTGCGAAGGGGTCTTGGGCCCATTACCCTTTGCACTCCTGCACGTTGCGTGGCTGGTCGGGGTGCAGGCGCGACACTGTATACACAAGTGAAGTACCAACCCAATCCCGACAATCAGGCCGCATCTCTGAACTGTGACGTCTGAAGAGCTTTCGGCTGATACATACGACGTAGAGGGCCCCATTAAACCATTATCCCACGTGGTGGTAGTGCGTAAAGGGCACGACGACCCACTCAGATCAAATACCCAGTTCCGTTAGGCGTATTTAGTAACTCGCAGAGACGAACAGAGTTTTCATCGCTCCGACTTGGTAAAACATGACGCGCGGGTGCTCTTGGAGCCGACCCGTCTTTAATGATATTCACTCGCGGGGACCCTTGGGGCCAGCCCGACTTTAACATTGGGAGCTGTCGGGACTCAGGTCCATCTCTGACTGGATGGTACCACCAGCCCTTCAGTCCCGTAACAGTAAATGAATGTAGTAATGTAAGCATTTTCGTGATCCTCACCCAGAGTGATCACGGCCCGGTAACAAGCATGGCATACGGACAAGGCGAAGGGCCAAAGATGGAACAACAGCATAGCTAACTAGGCATCATGGGATAACAGGTAACGTATCAGTAGCAGGTGACAAAATCAGGCTATGCATCAGAATAGGTTAAAGCATGGCAGCGGCAATTTCTAGTGCAAGCAGGAGGGAGAAAGAATAGGAGACAACGGCATGCGTCAAGGGGGAATTGCTTGCCTGGAAGCTCTGCAGAGAGTGGCTGATCGTCTGTCGGCTGCTCGTCGGGGGTGTAGTCGAACTCTGCTGCAACGACGTCGGTCTCGGCGTCTATCGAGAGAGAAGGAGGGGGGAAGAAACAATAAATTTCACGGAAAAATGCAATCACTATGCATGACAAGCCTAGAATGATATGCAGACGTGTTTCACTGCCTAACTAAAAGTTTTAGTTAATTTAGGAATTTAGTTGGATTTATTTTATTAACGTTGAACACTATTCATATACCGGATACGGGCAAAATGTCCCATGTTCGGTATGTTAGAGGGGTGTGGCAGGTATGTGGGTGGCATATTCGGATTCTTCATATTTTTCTGATCATTTTACATATATAAATTATTTTCATCCGAGGTACGGTTTATTTTATATGATTTTTCAAAGTTTTAAACATTTTCTGGAATTAATTTAATTAATAAATACGAATTATCCAGAACAGTGAAGGGGTGACGTCAGCATGACGCATTGATGACATCAGCGGTCAACAGTACAGTTGACCAGAGTCAACCTGACCTGTGGGTCCAGTGGGACCCACTGGTCAGTGAGACAATGGTTAATTAGTTTAAAACTAATCTAATTACAGATTAATTAGAGGTGGGGCCTACTGGTCAGTGTCTAATTACTAATTAATTTAATTAACCGATTTAATTAACGTTTATTTATTTATAAAAATCGTTTTAATTTAGCGGGACCCACACGTCAGTGACAGGGGGTGCCACGTCAGCGAGTTGACCGGGTCAACAGGTCAACGGGACCAACCCGTCAGCGACGCAGGGGGCCCCACACGTCAGGCTAGGTCAGCGTCGCCGGCGTCGGCACCGGAATCACGCCGGCGACCAAATCCGCGGCGGCGCGGCCTCGGACCTCGCCGGAAATCGCCGTCCGGCGACCGTTTCGCGTGCGGTCAGCGGTATTCGAACGAGATGAAAGTGCCGCGTCGATCTACGGCCTTAACGCGAGCTAAATCGGCCGGAGACGAGCGCTACGAGCTCGCCGGCGGCGAGGTGTTTCGGGCGAGCTCGGTGGAGTCGCCGCAGGGCGCGGCAGGCCGTGGGGTTGGGCTCTACGGGGTCCTAGAGACGCGTGGAGCACGGTGGTGAGCTCGTTGGAGCTTGCCATCGACAAGGACGACGGCGACGAGCGATGCAGCGGAGCCAAGCTTCGGGCGGCGGCGGCAGAGACGGCTACGGCGGCGAAAACACGCGGGAGAAAGAGGGGAAAGACGCGCTGGCTCACCGGGCCCTGTAGGTGTGCAACAGCGGGCTCGGGGGAGGCTCGGGGAGGCCGAAATCGTCGCTGGAGTGCGCCGGAACCGAGGAAGAAGACGGAGCCCGATCTGGCAATGCGGCGCTCCTCAGCCCGCGCTGGTCGGAGTAGAGGACGAAGTCGACGACGGCGGTTCTATCCGGCGCGGAGGCGAGGCGTGGCGTGGTCAGAGGCCATGGCTACGGCGGTCCATGGCGGCGACGGCGGCGGGCGTTTGCGGGAGAGGAAGGAGACGAGCGAGGGGGGGGGGGGATTGAGGGCGCTAGGGTTACGGGAGGCTGCGGGGGACCTTATCCACCCCGAGGAGACGGCGGATGGGCGACGCGTGCGGCATCGGCGACGTGTCGACGGGCGCCGTTGACAACGCGAGGGAGACGGCGGGAGGTGGAAGAAAGGCCGCGGTGGCCTGGGCCGCGGGCTAGTGTGCACTCAAGGCCCGAAGGCACAGTAAGCCCCAACCGTTTTCTTTTTCTATTTCTAATTTCCGTTTTAGTTTCTGTTTTGTAATTGCTAGGCCACTAAATGAGTTTTATAAATTGTGTGACTTGGGTCAAATATTACAGTGCAATATTCTCAACCACCAGAAATTGGTTTGGGGAAAATATGATTTCATTTGTAATTCTTATTAAATAAAATGATATTAAATGTTGCTGTTAGCTACTGTTTTAGGTTGATGGAGTTACTTAGGCAATTTTAGTGATGTTGCTTTTCTGAACATAATTAGTAATGGATTATTTGCTATTTAATGAACATTTTTATTTCAAATTTGGAACAACTTTTATTTTCACTTTAAATTTGTATTTCAATTTGAATTAGAATTTGAAATGAGATGATGCAATGATGACCAAGACTAGTTAATCATGGTGACTTGGCATTATCAAGAGGGGATCACTGTAGCTATTACATGGGGACGTTACAACGGTGGGCCGCGTCGAGCTGTGCCATCGGCTGGAGCTAGGGGTGGCCGGAGCAGTGCCGGAGACGACGGACGGCGGCGGCCGGAGCAACAGCGTGACGGGATCGGCGCTAGGGACGACCAGAGGGAGAGAGGAAGGGCGCATCCGGCGCAGCGGCTCACCGCGGTGACGAGGAGCTGCTCGGGGAGGCCGGGGCTCGTCGGAGGGGAGCGAGTCGAGTGGCGGACCTCGGCGATCCAGTCGGGGGAGATCGACGATGGCGACGGCTTGGCGGCGTCCCTGCCCGAACCCGAGGGCGTATACGACGAAGACGATGATGGCGGAGCCGAAGGACAGCTCGGCGTGGCCGGCCATCCAACGGCGCATCGCGCGTCGGCGAGCGCGTGGCCGACACGGGGAGGTAGACGACGACTGGCGCTACGGGCTGGGCTGGGTTAGCTCCTGTAGCTAGTGGGCTGAGTGCATAGTGTTTCTTCTCTTTATTCTTTTCTGTCTTACTGTTTTGTCTCTGTTTTCTAATTAATCCAGCCACCAAATGAATTTTGTTAGGTTTGAAACTTTGCACTAAAATACGAGAGAACACTACAAGACCACCCAACAAGTTCCACATTATTTGCAAAGGCTTAATTTCACTTCTGAATTTAAATGGCCTATTTTAATTGCTGCTGGTCCAATTTTAATTAGGTTAAGGGCATTTTATTAACTCAAATAATGTTGGTTTTATTTTTATGATTGCTTATGGATTATTTACAATATTATGAACACTTTTGTTTTGCAGTTTGTAGAAATAATAATCTGATCTGCATTTAAAATTTGAATTTGAAGTTGGATTATTTCCTAAATGAAATTTAATTAAGATGACTATGATGGCAAGGCAATTTAATTAGCTTAATGACAGGGTTAAGATCTGGGGATGTTACACTGGGCCGCAACACGTAGGTGCTCCCCAAGAGAAGGACACGTGGAGGTCTCCTTGCGGCAGATAGTCGAGAAGACAGCCGTCATGGGTCGTCCCAATCTGGCGTCTGGTTTGTTCTCAAAGTGCTCATTTGGTTTTCTTCGTTGTTTATTTCTAGAATGGGACAACCCTTATTGCTCCAGACTGTGAGGCGCATGTGGAATAAGGTTTTCGACCGATGAGATGGTTTGTGAAATGTATGTGTCCGTGTTGCATTTTTTCCCATATCATCTGTGTGGGCTCTTCTAGATTACATGTCGCGGCCAACACAGATATGGAATAGTTCAGATCTCAAACACATCAACAATTTGTGTGTTGAGCACAGGTGTCCCTTGAAATCAAAAGTCCTCCCCCAGTTATGCTTCCCCTCTTAGCTCATGATGTGATGGGAACATCCTATTACAGTTACACCCCAACCCCCGCGACCACGTCATCTCAAGTTCCAGAAACATAAGGACAAATAAATAGAGCTCGCACACATAAACTCAAAATATTAGCTACTTTCACTTCTTGAAAATCTCCAAGTAGTTGTGAGAATATGATATTGACTAGGTCAAATATATATTTGTAAGACACGACAACAATGTATCAGACAAGCGGGGCACAGACTAGAGTATGATTAGGTATGTAGGTGGCAACAAGCTTAAGCGGAGCAAAGTTGAAGTTTCAAGTGGAGATTATAGGACTTTAAAGTCACCGTGGTGACACATGACGACACGGAAGAAATATACAAGATGCCACTATAACTTGGTCCATAGCCACTATAAATGTTGGGCCACATCATATTCGTGCTAGACCCATATTTTTTGGAATAAAATACTACTTGTAGTTTTCAGAGTCGTATTTTGAGAGGTGTGTTAGAAGGGATAGAGGACCCCCTCCTTGGGTTGTCCGAATCTGCCTTTGTGCTTTGCCCTCCTTGAAAAAACCTTATGCCGTAAGATTAGGGCTTGCGCTTTTTTCAATTGAGTTTTAGCATTCGCCGCGGCCGAGCACGAGCAACCAGCGCTGCCCGGAGGAGTAGAGGCCAAAGGTGTCGAGTGCCGGTGATCGCCCTGCCGCCTGACTAGGAGAACGCGGACTGCGACGGGACACAGACTGGCGCTGATCTCGAGCTCCCACTCCTATCCATCCGCGACCACTGGGAAGGCCGTGGAGGTCGAGCTCCCACCCCTACCCATCCGCGGCCTGCGGAGGGCGAGCTCTTCATGGGCCGAGGTGTAGGAGCTAGGATCCTCCTTGAGAAGCGCCACCATGTCAATGGGGTCGGACTCATTGCGAATCCGTTGCCAGAGTTGGACATGGTGTGGGGAGGGCAAGGAACATGGAGAGGAGGAGACGAACAGTGGAGCGGAGCAGTTAAAAGTGGACCGTGGACTAGAGTTTTGTCTAGGGTGGGGGTATATAGGGTCGGACTGGGCCATGTTCGGCCGGTCCGACGTTAGGCCGCGTCCAAACCACCGCCCCATATCCGCCTCACATATGAGCTGAGTATAGATGGGCTGATTGGGTGCCGAATTTGGTGACCGAGCAGTGATCGGGCTGTCCGCACGAACTTTTAGGGGGGGTTTTGAGGAGTCCGGTTATAGATGATTTAAGCAAGATTAGTTTTTTTTAGCGAAGAGCCATATGCCCAGCCTTAATTCGAGGCCCTTACAAACAAATCTAATAGCTCTAGTGTTCAGAAAAGAAATAGTGTGAAACATAAAACATGAGATAGAGCGATACATCCTACTCCGGCCAACGCGACCGACACGATAGTACTAGGCAACAAGACGACGTAGCGTTTGCAGGCTAAGATAAATCATGGCGTCTGCCATACCAGCCAATGCAACCGAAGCACAGGTAGCTCCCTAGCCGATACTGTCCCCCACGTGTGGCGCTCCTCGGCTCATGGCATCGAGATCGGATGCTCGTACTCAAGCGCTCCAGTTGCCGCACGTCCTTTGGTCTCACCAGAAGCCTCCATAGCTGTAAAAGAATCACCATTTTATATATTAAGAAAGCAGGATGCTTGAACAATTTCTCCTCAATGAGCGCTTTTGTTTCAAGTTGTCTAGAGCGATCAAGATAGGTGGCAAATCCCACCCAAGCAACTTGTTGATCCTTTGCATTGGTTTCCTGAATGAGACCATGCAAATCAGCAAACCCCGATAGATTTGATGATCTATTGATGATCTATTGGTCGCCTCTGTAATCACACTCCAAGCGAAGCGACCCATGATACACCGGAAAAAGATATGGTCACAAGTCTCGTCTTGGCCACACCAAACGCACTTGCCATCTCCGGAGCCATGTCGTTTGACAATATGGTCACCACTGGTACGCGATTTCGGGCTACTTGCCACAGGAAAATCTTGATCTATGCCAGGATCTGAGCCTTCCAAATGCCCATGGTCTCATATCTAGGGGTTTCCCAAAAAATTTCTTTGTATAATGATCCCGTCGAAAACTTTCCGAAAGGTTCAAGACGCAAGTAATCTTTTCATGCCCCTTTTTTTTTTGAATGATTGAATGATTTGAAGATTGCTCGCCACACCTGCTGCGTGGTCTTGTCATGCCCCTTTGATAGGCTAATATGTGATAAATCCTGTCTAAGTTGCTGCCAATTCGCAGCCTCTTCCGGCCCTAGAGATCGGCGAAACCTAGTTGTCCACCCATTAGCCATCCACATGTCTGCCACCTTGGCGTTTGAAATGTCCGAGATGGCAAACAATCGTGTGTACCTAGCGTGTAAAGCATCATTTTCACGCCAATGATCCCACCAAAAAGACATGAGACTCCCATCCTTAACCGTGAAGCTAGCGCCCAACCTAAGGAGGCGCTGAACTTTTCGGATGGCGGTCGCAAATTGAGACCTTTTAGCATTATTCTCAATCTCACATGCACAAGATCATCCAATTCACGGAAGCTAGCTAGATAAGCTAGATAAGCAGCCTTGCTCGTCATGCACAAGCACATCGTTCGAACACAACACAAAAAAAAGTGCAACATGCACCAGCTGCAAGTTTGCTCTGTCGAGCCGGAGCTCTGTCACCGTGACCCATGGAAAATCCTACGCCTAAGAACAACCTACAAGCGACTTTCTTAAATAAAGAGCTTTTTTATGGTACGCTATACTGCTTGGGGTGAGGGGACCGGTATAACTAAATCCCAATGGGCCAAGATGCCAGTCTATTTCGTAGTAATAGCTAAGAATCGTCATCGCTTGCCAGCTCCCATGGCCGCCATGCTCTAGCTGACCTTCCTGCTGCCTGCCGCATGCTGAGACCGACGGGCTCGTATACCTTGGCGTTATGTCCACATTTCTCCATCTGCCGCTCACAACCCCATCACATACATATATGGAACAAGACATAGTGGCTATGACTCCGTTAGGGTGCTCCTCCGTCCTGTCCGGGCGCCATGGCTGCAACGACGAACTTCTGTACACAACAATCCTTCGCGCTGACAGACAACGACACCAAAGTTGTTTTGTCGCCACTGTTGTGAACCAAGAAAAAACGAGAGCAGTGTGAGGTATGCTCGGCCATGGGACGGGCGTAGACCAACGCCTCATGGCCGTCGGACCTATTAGAGAAGAAGAGCACGGTCTAGGTCGAGGCGTACGCCATGTTGTCGAGTGCTGGATCCATGCACGGGGAAGGAACGGGATTCAGGCTTGCAACGGAGGGGAAGGTGGATAGGAGAATGAAGAGGAGGCACAATGGTGGCCGTCGGAACTCCGCCAGCGTCGGTGGACGAGAACAACGGCCGGGGTGGGTCAGAGACAGGCTGAACTGTAGAACATGTATACCGGTGGTCGAGAACAACGACCGGTGCTACCTATACTGATCGCCATGCTGTTGGCCTGATTGAAGCGGTACAGATCAGTCATGGCTGTTGGATTTCACTGATGGACGGTCTACGTTCACTCCTGGGTACCATAAAAGAGCTCTAAATAAAAAAATAGCTTTCACTCCGATTTCTATTGAAACAAACCACATTATCTTACAAACTACTAGTAACCAAGCAGTAAAGAGAACTAACAAACGATGCATGATCCAGATAGAATAGGCTGGGCTATCCCATCTATCCATCAGGACCACAGGCATCTGGACCTAAGAACGATTTAAGAATTCAATCAGGGTGAGCGCCAGCCGCTAATCCTGTCCAACTGATTGTTCCATATCAGCCCCTAAGGTGAATTACGTGCTGTACCTAGCAGTGCCAAGTTTGCGTTACTATTTGCGAGAAGGTAGCAGTCTTTTTTTTTTAGGAAAGCAGGCAACAGTCTTATCTATATCTATACCAATATAAAAAAACCCAAAGAGGCAGATCCAACAAATCCCGGCCGTCAAATCAGGTCAATCCAATGACTCAGGCTGCTTCAATGGTAAGCGCTCAACACGTTTAGTGTGTAGTTAATATCATACCAAATATTAATGGCAATGCTAATCACGTAATTAATACGCAAATAATATCCTACCTAATATTTACGTGTAATTAATATATTACCTAGTATCAACGTGCATTGCACTTACAAATTTACTAGTTTCGTGAAAGAATCACATGATTGTCCAGTGCATCGCTTTTTCGACTAGTCCTCGTCGTGGTTAACACCGCACCAACCAAGCTGAGGAGTTCGAGCTCGAGACATTCTCCAGTGCCGCCCCCTCTTCTACAGCTCCACTTCCAAGTGCCAAAGCGGCTACGCCACAACAATGGCGCTTCCAGCGACCTCGTGGCTGCTCATCTCCCTCCTCCTCGCCATGACGGCCCCTAGCACCTGTGAGGAGCGCGATCGCATCGCGGACGCAGGCGGCTTGCTGCAGTGCTACCCGGCGCTCACCAACGGCACGGCGTTTCGCGCCAACCTGCTCCCGCTCCTCGGCTCTCTCCCCTCCGCCGCCGCGCCCACGGGCTTCGCCTCCCTACACTCCGCCGCCCGCTGGGAGCGCGCCTTCGCGCGGGGGCTCTGCTTCGGCAACACCACGGCGCCGTCCGAGTGCGGCCGGTGCCTGTCCGCCGCGGCTGGGAACCTCACCGCTGGCTGCGGTGCCACCAGCCGGCGCGCCGGCTTCTGGAGCGACCGGTGCTTCCTCGCCTACGCCGACACCAACACATCCTCACCTAGCGAGGACGCCTTCCGCGCGCGCGTCCTCCTCCCGGGCGACGACGCCGTCCCTGCCCCTGCCTCTAAGGCCAACACCAAATCCTTCTACTACGTCCACCTGCACGATGAGCTCGTCACCATGGCGCAGCAGGTGGCGCGGCGCGCGGCCTCGAACATCTCCGGGCCGCGGATGCTGGCCACAGCGGGCGAGACCAAGTCCAAGGGCACGGTGATCAGAACAGTGCACGTTCTTGCGCAGTGCGGGAGGGACCGCAAGGCGGCGAGCTGCGTCCGGTGCCTGCAGGACTCGGTGCAGGCCGTGGACTGGGACCTCAACGCTGCCCGCGTCGACGGTGGCGTGGCGGCCGCGGTGGTGGGCTTCAACTGCTACCTGCGGTTTGAGGTCTCCACTGCAGTGGTGGCGACAGTATCAGTGACGGTGAGTTCTCTTGATCAATCATTCTCTCTCTCGAGCTTCCAATTTCTTCTCACGGACAAAAATAGGCTGCATATTTTTTCCAAAACGTCTCAATGAGAGAAACTAATAATCAAGGTTTTGTTTTCCGACAGCTGTAGTACCGGTGGTACTCGTGCTATCTATGTTGGCAGCAGGCACATGTGGGTGTATGTGTCCTGTGTAGTGAAGAGGAGAAAGAGGGATGAAGCAGCCACATCTACGTTATTTATCGTCCACATGTGGGTCCAGTGGCGGATCTAGGATTTTGATACAGGATGGTCCACCTTAAAATTTCTTTTACGACAAATATGACATGCGAATGTACTAAATAATTTACCAATAGCACAATAGAAATTGATCTGTATGGTCTTAAAAACTTATTAAAATCAATCAAATAAGTCTTAATTTTGCATTAAAAAAGCATGTATACCTTTAAAAGTTCAAAGAAGACTATGTGCATGTGTTCCTACTTCCACATTTGAGACATATGTGTAATCCTGTGATCCTGGTTGACATTTTGTTATTCAATCTGACAATGACATTTATTTGATTCAAAAAATGGGAACGTTGTATCAATTGTTTGACCCAAACTGAAACAGTTCAGTAGAAAGTAGTAACAATTCAGGACAGAGTTTAGTAGTACTAGTAATACATTGCAATTTACAAAGGAGCACAGCAAGCCTAAATTCGTAATGACTAATGAGCACTAGTGGCAGGTAGCAGCACGACGAGCAATAAGTAATGAGTAAACTGGAACGGGGGAAGGGGCAGAAATCTCATCGAACGTACTACCTCAAATCGGGCTGGGCGGCTGGCTGCTGGCCTGCTGCAGATGCACAACGACGGCAGCCGGACGCTGACAGCCGAGTGCAGACTGGGTGGCGGCGGTCTGCCTGCTGGGTGCGGTGGCGCCGGGTAGGGGCGGGGCGGGGTGGGCAGAGTCGCCGGCGAGGCACGGAGCAAGGCGGCGAGATCAGCGGGAGTGCAGAGCAGTCACGAGGGATATCGGGGATGGGAGGCAGTGCGCAGCGGCTGTGCGACGAGTTGATGTTGTGTTTGCTGGGCTTTTTTCTTTCTTCCAGCCCATCCACTAGTCTCTCCCTTATGGGCTATAGTATATATATAGGTCGACCAAAAATCCCAGGGTGGGCCGCGGCCCACCCTGTCCACCCTGTAGATCCGCCACTGTGTGGGTCTAAGCTCAAAATTTGTTACAACGATGATGAGAGAACAGAAATGCAATAAAACCTTATGTTCCAACTAAGTTTTTTATTACGTAATCCGTATATCTTAATTCGGATGCGCTAAAACTCAGTCGACAGAGTTTTAACGAAGTCTCAGTCGAGTCCTTCATCGTCAGATTTTGTGCTAAGATTCCCGCTGGAACTTTTGTCTTTTGTACGTATATATTCAAGTCGCTCGCACAGGTCGCTGGAATTTCCTATTTGCCGCTCTGTGCGGCAGACTGTCGCCCTGCCGCACAGAGCTGGCGAGCTACCGAGTGAACTGGGCCGGCCCATTAAGCTATTGTCATGCATTGGTTATTTTATTTTATTTATTTATTTCCTTTTCTTTTTTTTATACTTTTTCTGTATCCTTTTCTGCCGAGCAAACTAGGACGAACTTTGCTGGTTTTTTCTTTTTCGTTTTCTTTTCTTTTACTTTTTCCTGTTTCCTTTTTTGTCTTTTTTATTTTTTCATATATTTCAAAATTTTCCAAAATTTCAAAAAAATGTTCTCAAAACTCAAAAAATAATCGGAATTTTAAAATATATTCTCAAAACTCGAAAAATGTTCACACTTTTCAAAAAATGTTCCCGTTTTCAAATTTTTGTTCACAAATTTAAAAAATGTTCGCGTTCTTTCAAAATTTGTTCGGATTTTCAAAAATGTTCCAATTTCAAAAATTGTTCACATATTCAAAAAATGTTCGCGTTTCCGAAAAATGTTCGGGAATTTTAGAAAATGTTTGCGTTATTCAAAAATTTGTTCAAAATTTTGAAAAATGTTCCATTTTTCAAATTTTGTTCCCAAATTTTAAAAATATCCGTGTTTTTGAAAAATGTTTGGGAATTTCAAAAACTGTTCGCGTTTTTCAATAGTTGTTCAGAACTTCAAAAAATCTTCCCATTTTCAAATTTGTTTCACAAATTCAAAAAATATTCATGTTTCAAAAAATGTTCAAAAATTTCAGAAAAGATCATGTTTTTTCTTAAAAAAGGAACAAAAAACCGGTTAGCCAGGCTGTCTGGTTCACTACAATGAACCGAGGCGCTACAGTGACAGACCGCTACAGTACACTCGGGTGCTACAGTAAACACCTCGAGCCGAGTCGCTACAGCCTCGATTCGCTTCTCACCACTGCGCGCTGCAATGGGCCGGCCCAGCAACGCATGCACCTGTGCGTTTGCTCGGCAAACTGCCGCAACGCGCGGCGTATAGGACGTCCCCAGGTCGCTGGCACCCGTCGTATTGCCGTTTCTACCTGGGCCTTGTTCTTTCTTTCTTTTTCTTCACTCTGGGCCTTAGGTACTTGTTGGTCTCTGGTTTTTTTTTCTTGTCTAGTGAATTTCACTTTTCAAACCTGTGTTCGGCTTGTGGGCTTTTTTTTTCCTTTTTTTCCATTTCTGTTCCATATGGCGTTAGCTGTTTTTTATTGCTAAAAAAGCTGATTTTTATTTTCACATTTTTCTTGTTTCTTTTCTAGTTTTGTGTTTGCCTTTTATCTTTTTTATTAAACTTTTTTTCCTTTTTAACAGTGTGATTCTTGCTAGCTTTCTTTTTTTTCGGGATTTGCTAATTCACAGTCGAATGAGAATTAGTCAAGTCTTAGTCGAGTCGGTAGCCATAAGATCTTGACGCAAAGATTCATGCAGTGTATCATTTTTCCTGTTTGTTGAAGTTGACGCGCGGAGGTGCTGTACGCAATGCATGGTTCGCTTTATTCTGTGGGCGAGTGATCAATACGCCAGGCCTCTCTCGTGCCCTATGCTCTTTTGTCCATCTTTTCTATTGCGGCCCTGTAGTTGTGAGGGATGCACACGGGCCTTTTGCTCTTGTGCGAGCGGCCAGTTTTTACTGAAGCATCTGAAATTGGTATTGTTTCTTGTATTTTTTTTGTTTTTCTTGTCTGACATTTCTATTTTTATTTTATAGATTTTTCCTGGTTTTTAGTTTCTGCCTTTTGTTTTATTTTCCCTCTCTTTTTAGGATATTAATAATTTAATTTTAATTTTATTTATTATGCATTACCCTTTTGTTCAAATAATAATGTGTTTTCATTTTTGTCTTTCTACTGCACCATTTTATTCTTCCTATTTTTTATTTCTTTTAAAGTTATAATTGTAATTGTTATTGTTGACTAAAGCATTGCTAACCAAGTTTTAAGTGTGGAAGAAGTATGGAAGTAGTGGATCATGTTATTCC
Source organism: Elymus sibiricus (assembly GCA_039707655.1). NCBI lineage: Eukaryota > Viridiplantae > Streptophyta > Magnoliopsida > Poales > Poaceae > Elymus > Elymus sibiricus. The sequence goes on along the minus strand of CM077668.1, from coordinate 108,103,372 downwards.
TCCTCCTTTTCCCTCCCTTCCTCAGAGCCAAAGGGTCAAACCAGGGGAGGAGAGAATGTGATATCTACCCCCGTGTGTCAGCAACCTAGTGGTGTTTTTGTCAAGGGGGAAATTGCATGTGTGTCACTAGGTGCGGAAGTGCAAGTGTCCGCTTCGACTATAACTTCTGTTGTTTTGTTGGGTGATTGGGAGTGGGGAGTTGCAGTCTGCCACTAGGTGTGCAACTGCAAGTGTCGTCACCAACTGCAACCGCATGTCTTTTTTTTTCTTTTTTTCTTTTTTTTCTGTTTCTGTTTCATATGTCGTGAGCTGTTTTTTTATTGCTAAAAAAGCTGATTTTTATTTTCACATTTTTCTTGTTTCTTTTCTAGTTTTTTGTTTGCCTTTTATCTTTTAAATATATTTTTTTCCTTTTTAACAGTGTGATTCTTGCTAGCTTTCTTTTTTTCGGGATTTGCTAATTCACAGTCGAATGAGAATTAGTCAAGTCTAAGTCGAGTCGGTAGCCATAAGATCTTGACGCAAAGATTCATGCAGTGTATCATTTTTCCTGTTTGTTGAAGTTGACGCGTGGACGTGTCGTACGCAATGGATGGTAGGCTTTTTTCTGTGGGCGAGTGATCAATACGCCAGGCCTCTCTCGTGCCCTATGCTCTTTTGTCCATCTTTTCTATTGCGGCCCTGTAGTTGTGAGGGATGCACACGAGCCTTTTGCTCTTGTGCGAGCGGCCAGTTTTTACTGAAGCATCTGAAATTGGTATTGTTTTTGTTTTTCTTGTCTGACGTTTCTATTTTTATTTTATAGATTTTTCCTGGTTTTTAGTTTCTGCCTTTTGTTTTATTTTCCCTGTCTTTTTAGGAAATTAATAATTTAATTTTAATTTTATTTATTATGCATTACCCTTTTGTTCAAATAATAATGTGTTTTCATTTTTGTCTTTCTGCTGCATCATTTTATTCTTCCTATTTTATTATTTCTTTTAAAGTTATAATTGTAATTATTATTGTTGACTAAAGCATTGCTAACCAAGTTTTAAGTGTGGAAGAAGTATGGAAGTAGTGGATCATGTTATTCCTCCACCCTTTTTCCTCCCTTCCTCCGGATGTGGTTTTTCTCGGAGCCAAAGGGTCAAACCAGGGGAGGAGAGAATGTGATATCTACCCCCGCGTGTCAGTAACCTAGTGGTGTTTTTGTCAAGGGGGAAGTTGCATGTGTGTCACTAGGTGCGGAACTGCAAGTGTCTGCTTCGACTATAACTTATGTTGTTTTGTTGGGTGATTGCGAGTGGGGAGTTGGATGTCGGCCACTAGGTGTGCAACTGCAAGTGTCGTCACCAACTGCAACTGCATGTCTTGCTATTTTGTGTGTGTGCAGGGGGGGGGGAGGCTGCATATCTACCACTAGGCACAAACTGCAATTGTCGCCCTCGAATGCAACTGCATGTCTTCAAGGTGACTTCAACTTAGTGTTTTTTGTGGGGGGAGGGGTAGTTGCATGTCTTCCAATAGGCATGCAACTGCATGTGTCGCCTCCGACTGGAACTGAACTTTGTTTTGTGTGTGGGCGCGGCGGGAGAGGGGGGCAGTTGCATGTGTACACTAGGCATGCAACTGCAAGTGTAGCGCCCGACCGCAATTGCAGTTGCATGTGTACACTAGGCATTCAAGTGCAAGTGTCAGCCCCGGCTGGAACTGCATGTCTTCCAGCACGACTGCAACTGAACTTTGTTTTGTCGGAGGGCGGTGGGAGAGGGGGGGGGGGTAATTGCATGTGTACATTATGCATGCAAGCAAGTGTCGCGCCCCGACTGCAACTGCATGTCTTCCATCACAACCGCAAATAAACTTTGTTTTGTCAGACGGAGATAGGGGCGGGGGGCAGTTGCATGTCTGATGATATGTCTCCAACATATCTATAATTTTTGATTGTTCCATGCTGTTATAGTATCAATCTTGGATGTTTTATATACATTTACAAGCAATTATATATCATTTTTTGGGACTAACCTATTAACTTAGTGCCTAGTGCCAGTTGCTGTTTTCTGCTTGTTTTTGGCTTTTCAGAGAAACAGTACCAAATGAAGTCCAATTCCACGAAACTTTTTGGAGATTTTTTCTGGACAAAAGAAACCCGAGAAGCTTCGGGAGGAGGCCAGAAGCCCCACAGGGGCTTCACAAGGCACTAGGGCGCGCCCAGGGGGGGCGTGCCGTACTGCCTTGTGGGGCCCACGTGACTCCTTTTGACCTAATTCCACTTCTATAAATTCACAAATATTCGGAAACCCCCAGAGAGCCAGAAGAGAAAACCTTTCTGCCACCGCAAGCCTCTGTTCTTCCACGATCCCATCTGGAGGCCTTTTCCGGTACTCTGCCGGAGGGAGAATCGATCACGGAGGGCTTCTACATCAACCTTGTTGCCCTTCCGATGATGTGTGAGTAGTTTACCACAGACCTACGGGTCCATAGCTAGTAGCAAGATGACTTCTTCTCTCTCTTTGATCTTCAATACAATGTTCTCCTCGATGTTCTTGGAGTTCTATCCGATGTAATCTTCTTTTGCGGTGTGTTTGTTGGGATCCGATGAATTGTGAGTTTATGATCAGATTATTCATGAGAAATATTTGAGTCTTCTCTGAACTCTTTTATGCATGATCGTTATAGCTTTGTATTTCTCTCCGATCTATCGGTTTAGTTTGGCCCACTAGATTGATTTATCTTGCAATGGGAGAGGTGCTTTGTGATGGGTTCAATCTTGCGGTGCTCAATCCCAGTGACAGAAAGGGACATGACACATATTTGTATTGTTACCATTAAGGATAAAAAGTTGGGGTTTATTCATATTGCTTGAATTTGCTTCTCTACATCATGTCATCTTGCTTAAGGCGTTACTCTGTTTCATACTTAATACCCTAGATGCATGCTGGATAGCGGTCGATGGGTGGAGTAATAGTAGTAGATACAGGTAGGAGTCGGTCTACTTGTCTCGGACGTGATGCCTATATACGTGATCATTGCCATGAATCCGTCATAATTATTTGCTTTTCTATCAATTGCCCAACAATAATTTGTTTACCCACCGTATGCTTATGTGCTCAAGAGAGAAGCCCCTAGTGAAAACTATGGTCCCCGGGTCTATCCTTATCATATAAAAAACCTAAAAATACCTTGTTGCAATTTATTTACTTTTATTTTAATTAGTAGTTTAGTTTATCTATTTACCTTGATAAGATTTAATCCTTGCAAATAACCGCTAAGAGGATTGACAACCCTCTTATTCGCGTTGGGTGCAAGTGTTTGCTCTTGTGTGTGCAGGTGCGCTTTAACAGAATTTTGCTTGGTTCTCCTACTGGATTGATAACCTTGCTTCTTAACTGAGGGAAATACTTATCTCTACTGTACTGCATCTCCCTTCGTCTTCAGGGAATTACCAACGCAGCTCACAAGTAGCATCTGACACTAGGCATGCAACTGCAAGTGTAGCCCTCGACTACAATTGTATGTCCCCCTAACACAAACACAACTGGACCTTGTTTTGTCTGATGGGGGCAGGAGTGGGTGGCAATTGCATGTTTGACACTAGGCATGCAACTGCAAGTGTAGCCCATCAACTGCAACTACATGTCTCCTAACGCGGATGTAACTGGAGTTTGTGTTGTCAAATGGAGGCAGGAGATGGGGTAGTTGCAAGTGTATGTCAGACATGCAACTACAATTGTCACATCCAGCTGCAACTGCATGTCTACACACCCGACTGCAACTGACCTTTGTTTTGTCGGGGGGAGGGGGCAGTTGCATGTCTGGTACTAGGCATGCAACTGTAAGTGTCACCCCCGACTGCAATTGCATGTCAACCCATCCGACTGCAAGTGACCTTTGTTTTATCGGAGGGCAATGAGAGAGAAGGATAGTAGCATGTCTGACACTAGGCATGCAACTACAATCATAGCCCTCGACTGCAACTACATGTCTGGCCAATACTGCAAGTGTCGTCCGCACTGCAACTCCGTGGTGTTTTATGGGGGTGCGACAGTTGCATATCTGCACTAGGAGAGGGTCGGCCATCGTATCATTATTTTATTTATTTTTCTTCATTTTTTCATGATTTACTTTTAATACATTAATTTTTTTGTAAATACACGGTGAACATTTATGTAAACACATGATAAATATTTATTTAAATACGCGATGAACATTTTTATATTTTGTGGTGAAAATTAGACAAATGCGCGATGACCATTTCATAATATACAATGATTTTTTTTTTATGAATACGCGATCAAATATTTGTATAAATACGAGATGACACAAATATAGGAAGACCATTTATACACACGAAAACACGAACAATTTTAATTTTACACAATATAGATTATTTCTCATTTTTTAAATTAATTTTCACAGTCATCTTTTGGATCTATGAAAAAAAAGCTGAAACAGGGCATGAGCTGGCAGAACAAACACTGATGGCCTATGTAAGGCAACTGTTTTGCTGACTGTAAGAAACACATGCACAATACAGTACACTTTTTTTGTGGCCTGGAACTATTTTATATATCTTTTACTAGTGTATTTTGCTGTTGTAGAAAAAAAGCCCAAGTAAGGGAGCAAGCCCAACAAAAAGAGGAGACAAGCTAAGAAACATAACCCAACGAGGACAGACCCAGCCCAAGTAGAAAACCAGTCACGCACGTAAAACAGAAAACCAAACGATGCAATACTACGTACGTGAGGATCAGTCATAACAAGCGATTTTATACGTGCTGACGTCAGTCGACTGAGACTTCATCAAGTCTCAGTCGACTAAGACCTAGACAAACCCATCTTAATTATCTCCAGAGGACCAGCACGCATGTCGGTTACAAAGATAATCAGAGCAAGCTACAGCAACTTCGGGGCAACAAGACCGGCAATCAAGAGAGACTGTGTCACTTGATGGTCTGGTTTTTTAACTAGATGATACCCCGCGCGTTGTTGCGGTAACTTTGTTAAAAAATGCGTAGATAGTTGCTAAAAAATAACTAAATCTAATGAAAAGACAATATAAGCTTGAAAATCAATAAAAGAATGTCTCTAAAATTAGAATATAAAGTTTTGAATTACTGTTAAAAATATCATTTCAAACAAAAATGTGAAGGATGACTAACATGCATGTATGATGTGGCGGCATTACATGAATAGACTAATGTAAAAATAATTGTAATTTATAAGTTCGCTTATGTGGCAGATTTTGCATGGCTTAGTGGGAGAGAAGACTTAAATGCATGACATTAGTGGGGACGTTCGCTTATGTGGCAGATTTTGCATGGCTTAGTGGGAGAGAAGACTTAAATGCATGGCCTTAGTGGGGACGATGATGTGGACACTTTGCATGTTGGGAGAATTGGGACCAACTTCTTAAGAATGTAAGATTTCTCTTGTGCTTTTTTTAGACGTGTTTGTGCTGATGCCCCAGCAGACTCCTTTATTTCTTTGCACTTGAACTTGTGATATTTATAAAATGGGGCAAAAGATTGTTTTAATAGAGAGACAGCGTACACATGCTTAGGGCTTCATTTTTCCTTTCAGTCATCTTTTCATTTTTCATTCACAGATCAATGTTCTAGAATAGTGTGTATATGCAGAGGTGTGTACACGATTAGAGAGCACGGCGAGAGATACTTTTATCCGACATGGATGGCAGCATGATCTTAGGATCGGCCCTCCCACGGATTAGGCGTCATACAGTCTTTTGTTACTTGTATTTCACCCTTTTTCTTTTTGAGTTTGGACTTGGTTTGGCTGTGTGCATCTTAGTTATGCAGAGGCCGGGTGTAATACTTAAACCTTTTAAGTAATAAAGTGCCCTTTATCGAAAATATGTGTGGCCATCAGTAAGTGCAGGTGTGATCCTGTTCTAGATCGTTCAGCTATAATGGGCATATATAGTGGTCAATAAAACAATATTATTTTCATTATGTAATGTAATCTAGAGATAAAAAAGGATGATGTACAATAGATGACCGTTTGATCTTACCTCTAATAATTGATGTTCCTAAATATATGGTGAGTTTTCTGCTAAGAGATAATCTCTTAATAATTAACAGAAGGTGGAGCCTTTTCTTTGGTTTCTCTTTCTTCACCTCATCATTTATCCTATTTGGCACTATTAAGATAGCACCATTGTACATGCCCCTATGCAGGTGTAAGTTGCAGTAACGGAAATGTAGCCAAGTTTAAACCACTATTTTAACTTGTCTGCATGATCTAGCGGTCATAAAATTTCCCAAATACTTATTCATGCAACTGCACGATCTGGTCCTAGCGAGCGCACGCCCTACCAACAAGCCATCACACGTCACTGAAAAAATTCACCGATCCATCCCTTCACTATCTCTCTCTAGAAAAAAATGCTTTATCTCGTCGCCTTTTCCTCGTCTTCATCCCTTCGCTATCTCTCTTTCACCGAGCACAAAGGTGTTGATGAAGCAGAGGAGCACGCAACCATAGACGCCCATGGAGGTCAAGGGAAGCTGGCGGAATCGCAGATCGCGACGAGCAGGTTGACCGGGAAGACACTTGTCGTGGAGCCGGAGCAGCATCGACATGTCCTTCTCCCCTTTTCTAGTTGTAGGACTTAAGCATCCGCCGTTGGAGTTCTAGGGAGAGGACTTGCAGGTAGGAGGACACCTCCTTCCGGATTCGTCAATCGACGTGCCTGGGAGTGGAGGAAATGGGCATGACGACGGATGGTGGCGTGCAGGCAGCAGGCGTCACTGCAGATGGGAAGAAAGGAGCACGGAGACAGGCTAGATGAGCATGCAGTAGGGGCAAGCAGACACTGTTTGCACAATTTGTGGTTTAGGGACAAGCAGACGATGTTTGCACACCCACATTTATGCAGTCGGCCGATACAACAATCGAATTTGTGCATCAACAGCTAGGCATGCCAGGGCAACAGACAAAGTTGCACATCTCACTAGTAAGGTAATTTGGGCAGCGTGCCAACGGTGAAAATTGCACACCCACGAGGTAGGAGGAAAGTTGCATGTCGGCTGCTAGGTAGTTGGCAGGGGCATCAGACGAAGGTCACATCCCAATGGTAGGGTAGGTGGGGCGGGATGCTAACGGTGAAACTGCAGATCCACGGGTTGGGGGGAAAGTTGCATCTTGATTGCCAGACAGTTGATCGGGCCAAAAGACGAAGCTTCACATCGACTGTAAGGCAGTTGGCCGGGGCAACAGAAGAAGTTGCACATCTCAATGGCAGGGTGGATGAGGCTAGATTGCCGACAATGAAAACTGTCAATTATGAGTTCCGAGAAATGTTGCACATCGATTACTAGCTAGTTGGCCGAGGCAGCAGACAAAATTTCACACCCACTGGTAGGGTAGTTGGGGTGGGGTGTCAGCACTGAAAATTGCTCATCCACAAGTTAGGAAGAAAATTACAAATCGACTACTAGATAGTTGGCCGGACGAACACATGAAGTTGCACATCTCAATGGTAATGGTAGTTGGGGGCGGGATGCCAGCAGTGAAACTGCACATCCATGAGTAAGAGGATGTTGAACAATCCACCGGGGTAGGGGGGAAGTTGCACATCGACTTTTAGGTAGTTGATCGAGACAGTAGGCAAAGTTGCACATCTCACTGGCAGGGTAGTTGGGGGTGGGGTGCCAGCAATGAAAATTGTCCACCCATGGGTTAGGGAGAAAAATGCAAATTGACTGTTATACAGTTGGTCAGACAAACATACAAAGTTGCACATCTCACTGGTAACGGTAGTTGGGGGCGGTGTGCCATCAGTGAAACTACACATCCATTTGTAGGGGGAAGTTGCACAATCCACTAGGGTAGAGAAAAAGTTGCACATCGACTTCTAGATAGTTGGACAGGGCAGCAGATTAAGTTGCACATCTCACTGGTAGGATAGTTAGGGAGGAGCGCCAGTAGGGAAAATTGCACAATCCAGGGTAGGGGAAGTTGCATATCGACTGCTAGGCAGTTGTCCTAGGCAGAAGATAAAGTTACACATCTCACTGGTAGGAAAGTTGGGGCGGGGCACGAGTAGTGAAAATTGCGCAATCTGCAGGCTAGGGAGGAAGTTTCATATTGATTGCTAAGGAGTTGGCCGGGGTAGCATGCGAACTTACACATCCCACTGATAGGGCAGTTGGGATGGGAGGGTGACAACAGTGAAAACTCCACATTCACAAGTACAGAAAAAGTAGCATGTTACCATGGTTGTTATGCAACCTAAGAAAAAATTGGTTTCTATAGCATTAAAGTCGCATCATGTAGGAGTATTAAAGTTGTACTATGTAGCCCCAAGATTGCCATTGTAAAAGATTGATCAAAACATATTCAAATGAAGTCTAGTTTCAAAGAGCCCGTCTCGAGGGTTCTAATAACGAAAACAGATCATAATTTCAACGCGTAATTTAAGAGTTGTTGTATTTTAAAAAGAAATTCATGACAAAATTAATCACCTCATAAAATAGGAATAGATGCATGTGGACGCGTGAGATAGCATGACAGGATCTAAACATGGGACGGCCTCGAGAATTAATTGAGCCTTTCTTTTGTGTTAAATGGGGACCAATACTTTTTTTATTTGCTTAGTCTACGAATGAGCCAACGGCCACCACATAGACATGTTCATTTCTTTTCAAAAGGTGTCCATTATTACAAAACCCCCAGCTATATAGGAGTGATTTTTTTCCGGGAGCTAGCTATATAATCTGGCTGCCAAAACAAAACAAAAACCCTAGCTAATTTCATTGATCCGTTAGTTCTAGGGCGTAACCGATCCCTCCTCTCTCTTTCTCTCTACTTTGCCTCCGCCGTCACGACCTCGGCACCGCCCCTCCCTGTCCCTAGACGCCGTCACGGCCACCTCAGGGCTCCGCCGCGCAAGAAGGAGATCGTGGCAGCCGGAGAAACCCACAAATTAACCAGGCTGCGGAATCTCGCTGCTGAACCTTCGTTTCTCCCGCTCGAACGTGTGTAGTATCATTTTTTAATACCCTTCCTATTCGCTACGGAATTGGAATATGTTCAATTTTTTTGTTTGTGTTTGATGAAGGGATGCACCGCCCAGCCGGCTATCCTGGAACGCGGGGGCTAGTTCGCGCACTGTCGAGAAGTACACCCATGCACGCCAGGTTCGTTTCCTCTCACGAACAGCTGTGGATGTGAGAGGCTGAGCGCCGACTTTTTTTTTTGCTGATTTTTGTAAATATTTGGTCATGACTGTGCCGCCAAAATTTCAAACCTGCGCGACATCATCGTTAAAACAGCCAAATTTAGAGAATTTTGACAGTTGAAGGAGCAATAATTTTTTGGTATTATTAAAGTTGAGATAGAACTGATACTTCGGCAGTAGTTGTGAGACCAAAAATAAACCTTTTCTGTTTAAAATAAAGTAAAATGTGATATCTGGTTTGAATTTCAAAATATGCAGCATACAAGATAAACTATGCAGGCTCCATGAACGATCACGATTAGGGTTTGGGATTATTCTAGTTTGGGATTGTAGGATGGCGTATGACACGCGGTGGAGGGTGGCGTACGCATTGGACCTAGCGGTGCGCACCATCACGTTCGACGCCGGTGAGATATTCCTCCACCACGACACCCAGCGCATCGCCCTGCTCAACTCCTGCGGGCACACGGTGGATGCACGCTACGTACACGAGGGGGAGCGGATCGACGTTGGGTGCATCGTGTCGTTCCCCTGCCATTTTGCCAAGATCTGGGACTGACTACCAGTGGTTGGCACGTCGCGTGGCGGGGCTCAGACGAGCACCAGCGAGGCGGCAGCACGGACCAAGCTGATCGCGAGTGCGGCAGCGCACGGGGACAAGGTCGAGATACACGCGCGCGGCCCACCCCGCCCTCCGCCACGTCTGGATGCGGGACCCAGGATCCTTGGGCGTGGACCGGAACGCCATGAACCGGATCTTCGACACGTGTTGACTGGGGGGGCAATCGCCTAGATCCACCCACGTTTAGGGTTTCGATCGGTGGCCCATGTACTAAAACTCCATCCCCTTCCGCACACAACTCTTTTCCAGATCTGGACGAGTGCCTTCTCCACTTCTGGGAGGCGCCGTCGAGGAGCGAAACTAGGGTTCCTCCCTCCTTTTCTTGGTGGGAAGGAAAGATACGTGGAGATTGCCGTTCGTTTGCACAGGTCGCTGCATCTCCGCCTACATCACATCTTGCTGGTAGATCGATTCGAGGGGTAAGGGCAAGGAGATGAGGGGGATGGCTTCGGGGCCGGCAGGCATGGTCGTGGGGCTGGTCGGTTCGACCGTGGCCGCGGCCGTGGCCATGACAGCAATGTCTGGAAGCGCAAGGAGGATGTTGGGCAGTCCTCGACTACCAGAGCGTCAGGATCTGGAGATACGGGCTTCGACAAGTGGGACGCTGCGGCGGGTGCGGGCGGTGTAGTTCATCTACTCCCCAATCTCTGGGGCCCTGGTGGCGGCGGCCCAGAACCGTGATTCTCCTGCGCAAGCTGGTAATCCTAATCATACTCCCGATGCATGCCAAATCTGCAACGCTGTGGGGCATTATACTGCTAAATGCCCCCAGGCTCTCTGTGAGCGTTGCAAGAAGAGGGTCACCTGTCTGTTATCTGCACTGATCTTTTGCCATGGGAGTGTATTCCTGCTATGTGTGGCTTTCAGTCCAAGGGCCAACGGTTTTTCTTTTTTCATGACTACAGTGTTGATAGGCAACCTCAAAGAGAGAACACCAATGTCCTAATCACTATTGTTGAGGGGTCTATTTCCACTAAAGATCTCCAAGATGACATGAGGGTGCATATTGGGCAGGGGTGGAGGTGTTATGCACATTTGGTGGCACCTAATAAGTATGTTATGCGATTTCCTAACATGAGGGAGGTAGAGCGGGCTCTATTTGTTGAATACATCACTCTCAAAAGACATAAAGATGTGGTTAGAATCACTCCCTGGTCGGATGACATGGATTGTGAGGGGCTGTTGGAAAATTGGGTTAAAATCAGCAAGATTCCTCTGAACAAGTGTTGTGAAAGGAATGTGGCTTATGCTAGTGGTTTGGTAGGGGTTACTCTGGAGATTGATATGTGAACTCTTAAACGCCCATCTTCTGTTCGGGCCAAAATTGGGTGCCGCAACATTGACAAGCAACCAACCCCTGCTGAGGGTTGTATGGGAGGTCGTTTTTACAGATTTCAGTATGAGGTGGAGGATGGTCTGGTCATAAATCCAATAGTTGAAGAGGAAAATGTGCAAGTTGATGCTGGAAAAAAGAATGACATTGTCTTAACTCCCAAAAGAAAGCACCACGACACTTGCTACTTGTAGATTGCGTTGGTATTTCCCCGAAGAAGAGAGGATGATGCAGTATAGTAGAGATAAGTATTTCCCTCAGTTAAGAACCAAGGTTATCAATCCAGCTGTAGGAGAACCACACAAAACCTCTTTAGCAGCACTTACACACACAAAAGCAAACACTTGCACCCAACGCAAATAAGAGAGTTGTCAATCCTTTTAGCGGTTATTTGCAAGGATTAATTCTGATAGTGATAGATAAAAAGTAAATTGCAAAATAAAATAAAAGTAAATAACTTGCAGCAAGGTATTTTTGGATTTTAATATATGATAAAGATAGACCCAGGGGTCATAGTTTTCACTAGAGGCTTCTCTCTCGAGCGTAGAACATACGGTGGGTAAACATATTACTATTGGGCAATTGATAGAAAAGCAAATAATTATGATGGATTCATGGCAATGATCATGTATATATGCATCACGTCCGAGACAAGTAGACCGACTCCTGCCTGCATCTACTACTGTTACTCCACCCATCGACCGCTATCCAACATGCATCTAGGGTATTAAGTATAAAACAGAGTAACGCCTTAAGCAAGATGACATGATGTAGACAAAGTAAACTCAAGCAATATGATTAAACCCCATATTTTTATCCTTAATGGTAACAATACAAATACGTGTCATGTCCCTTTCTGTCACTGGGATTGAGCACCGCAAGATTGAACCCATCACAAAGCACCTCTCCCATTGCAAGATAGATCAATCTAGTTGGCCAATCAAGCATAAAAGAGTTCAGAGAAGACTCAAATATTTCTCATGAATAATCTGATCATAAACTCAGAATTCATCGGATCCCAAAAAACACACCACAAAAGAAGATTACATCGGATAGAACTCCAAGAACATCGAGGAGAACATGGTATTAAAGATCAAAGAGAGAGAAGAAGCCATCCAGCTACTAGCTATGGACCCGTAGGTCTATGGTAAACTACTCACACATCATCGGAAGGGCAGCAAGGTTGATGTAGAAGCCCTCCGTGGTCGATTCCCCCTCTGGCAGAGTACCGGAAAAGGCCTCCAGCTGGGATCGCAGAAGAAAAGAGGCTTGCGGCGGTGGTAAGGTTTTCTCGTCTGGCTCTCTGATGGTTTCCGAATATTTGATAATTTATAGAAGTGGAATTAGGTCAAAAGGAGCTACGAGGGTCCCATAAGGCATCAGGGTGCCCCCCTAGGGCCGCGCCCTGTTGCCTTTTGGCCTCCTCGTGAGGCTTCTGGCATCCTCCCGAAGCTTCCAGGGTCTCTTTTGTCCAGAAAAAAATCGTCAAAAAGTTTCGTGGCATTTGGACTTCGTTTGGTACTGATTTCCTGAAAAACCAAAAACAAGCAGAAAACAACAACTGACACTGGGCACTAGATTAATAGGTTAGTCCCAAAAAATGATATATAATTGCATATAAAACATCCAAGATTGATACTATAATAGCATGGAAAAATCAAAAAATATAGATACGTTGGAGACGTATCAAGCATTCCCAAGCTTAATTCCTGCTCATCCTCGAGTAGGTAAATGATAAAAACGGAATTTTTGATGTGGAATGCGAGCTATCATGTTTCACCATGTAATCTCTTTACGGTATGAATATTAAGATCTGAATGATTCAAAGCAATAGTCTATAATTTGATATAAAGACATCAATACTCAGGCATACTAACAAAAAATCATGCCTTTCAAAATAAAAATGCTACAGAAAGTTATCCCTACAAAATCATATAATCCTGTCATGCTCCATCTTCTTAACATAAAGTATTTATCATGCACAACCTCGGTTTTAGCCAAGCAATTGGTTCATACTTTTTAACGTGCTTCAGCTTTTTCAACCCCCACGCAATACATGAGCGCAAGCCATGGATATAGCACTATGGGTGGAATAGAATGTGGTAGTAGAGATTAATAAGGGGAAGTGAAAAAGGAGAAGATAGTCTCGCATCGACGAGGCTAATCAATGGGCTATGGAGATGCCCATCAATTGATGTCAATGCGAGGAGTAGGGATTGACATGCAACGGATGCACTAAGAGCTATAAGTGTATGAAAGCTCAACATGAAAACTAAGTGGGTGTGCATCCAACTTGCTTGCTCATGAAGACCTCGGGAATTTGAGGAAGCCCATCATCGGAATATACAAGCCAAGTTCTATAATGAAAAATTCCCACTAGTATATGAAAGTGACAAAATAGGAGACTCTCTATATGAAAAACATGGTGCTACTTTGAAGCACAGGTATGGAAAAAGATAGTAACACTGCCCCTTCTCTCTTTTTCTCTCATTTTATTTTTTTTCTCTTTTTTCCTCTTTTTTCTTTCTCTTTGTTTTCTTTCTTCTCTTTTTTTCTTTTTTTTCGCGGGCTCTTTTTGGCCTCTTTTTTTTTCCTTTTTTTCCTATATTTATATCCTCACTGGGACAATGCTCTAATGATGATGATCATCATACTTCTATTTACTTACAACTCAAAATTAAAACTCGAAACTAGAACAAAATATGACTCTATATGAATGCCTCTGGCAGTGTACGAGGATGTGCAATGATACTAGCGAAACATGTATGAAAAATGATGAACGGTGGCTGAGCCACAAATACTATGTCAGCTATATGATCATGCAAAGCAATATGACAATGATGATGTGTGTCATATAAAAAAGAACGGTGGAAGTTGCACGGCAATATATTTCGGAATGACTTTGGAAATGCCATGATAGGTAGGTATGGTGTCTGTTTTGAGGAAGATATAAGGAGGCTTATGTGTGATAGAGCGTATCATATCACGGGGTTTGGATGCACCAGCGAAGTTTGCACCAACTCTCGATGTGAGAAAGGGCAATGCACGGTACCGAAGAGGCTAGCAAATTGCGGAAAGGTGAGAGTGCGTATAAACCATGGACTCACATTAGTCATAAAGAACTCACATACTTATTGCGAAAGTTTATTAGCCCTCGAAGTAAAGTACTACTACGCATGCCCTAGGGGGGAGGTTGGTAGGAGTTAACCATCGCGCGCCCCCGACCGCCACACAAAGGAAGACAATCAATAATAAATCATGCTCCAACTTCTTAGCATAACGACAGATCATACGTGCATGCTTCGGGAATCACAAACCTTAACACCAATATTCTTAATAAACCACAATTATCTACTAGCACCTCCCACATATTACCATCTTAATATCGCAAAACTATTGCAAGGAATCAAACTTATCATATTCAGTGATCTACATGAAAGTTTTTATTATATCCCTCTTGAATACCTATTATATTAGGACCAAATTCATAACCTGTGAATATTACCATTGCTATTCATTAGAATCTCAAAAATATATAAGTGAAGCATAAGAGTGCAACTATTTCTTTAAAATATAACCACCGCCGTGCTCTAAAAGATATAAGTGAAGTACTAGAGCAATTGCCTAGCTCAAAAGATATAAGTGAAGCACATAGAGTATTCTAACAAATCACGAATAATGTGTGTCCCTCTCAAAAAGGTGTGTTCAGAAAATATGATTGTGGCAAACTAAAAAGCAAACAAAAGCAAACAAACTATAGCACAAGATGCTCCAAGTAAAACACATATCATGTGATGAATAAAAATATAGCTCCAAGTAAGTTACCGATAGATTGTAGACGAAAGAGGGGATGCCATCCGGGGCATCCCCAAGCTTAGACGCTTGAGTCTTCCTTGAATATTACCTTGGGTTTCCTTGGGCATCCCCAAGCTTAGGCTCTTGCCGCTCCTTATTCCTTTATCCATCGTAGTCTCACTCAAAACTTGAAAACTTCAGCACACAAAACTCAACAGAAACCTCATGAGATCCGTTAGTATAACAAACAAATCTTAAACCTTATGTACTGTTGCAAATTGATTCATATTTAATATTGGCATAATGCTACTTCACTCCAACTTCTCCATGACTCATACCCCCCGATACGATCCATAGATTCATCAAAATAAGCAAACTATGCAACAAAAACAGAATCTGTCTAAAACAGAACAGTCTATAAAGATCTATTTAGAAGCTATACTTATGTAACTCCAAAAATTCTTAAAAATTAGGAAAACATAAAAAATTCATATACAAATACTGTGTAAAAATTT
Source organism: Elymus sibiricus (assembly GCA_039707655.1). Taxonomy (NCBI): domain Eukaryota; kingdom Viridiplantae; phylum Streptophyta; class Magnoliopsida; order Poales; family Poaceae; genus Elymus; species Elymus sibiricus. Next base: position 108,087,923 of record CM077668.1, on the reverse strand, counting down.
CAGATTTTTCTAAAGCTCCAGTACCGAATCAAAAATCAAATACTGGACGCAAAACTTTGTGTTTTCCAAACAGCATCAATTATACTATCATCTAAATCATCTCAAAGGCATTACTTGGCACAAACACTAATTAAAAGATAAAAACACAATCATAACAGAGGCTACAATTGTGTAAACACACAAAAACAGAAGGTAAAACAAAAATTTATTTTATTCATTGGGTTGCCTCCCAACAAGCGCTATTGTTTTATGCCCCTAGCTAGGCATAATGCATAGTTTCAAGTGTTGTCATCCTTGGTTTACAAATCCTCAATTACACACCCACTCTTTCTAGAAGATTCAACATGGGGATTTCTTATCATCACGATCCTAGGCACAAAATTAAGAATTTCGCTTTTATAGAAGGGTTCCTTTATTATATCAATGAAATTGGGGTGCACACTAATCATTTTAAGATCCTCATTCGCCTTACTAGAAGTGGCACCTTTATTCTTAGGAACATACATGAACTTGCAATTTTTATTGGGAAGAGTCCTATCAATAGTTTTAACGGAGGAAAAAGCGGAACCCAAATTGTTAATAATTTTCTCGAGCTTATCAATTCTAGCGGGACTTTGTTCTATCCTTTCGTTAATTATCGGCTCCTTTTCCTTTAAGGTTTTCAATGTAATTCCCACCTTAGAATTAAATTGAGTAATATGATTATGGACCTTTTTGTCTAAATTATCAAGATGTTCAATAGTAGACATTTTATTTTCAATAGCTTCTAACCTTTGCATAACATGTTCCAAAGTTAATGCCGTTTCATTAATAGTGATAGGTGGTGATCCCACTAAATTTCCCGTAGCATTAAAAGCATCCATAGAGGGACACATCAAGAAATTCCCTCCGGTAATAGTGTCAAGCACAAATCTGTACCAAGTAGTAATTCCCACTTAAAAATTGCGAAGAACGGTAGTGGATTGCTTACGAGTTGATCTATTTTGAGCATTGCAAATCCTATACCAAGCATCTTTTAAATTTTCTCCTCCCCTTTGTTTAAAATTGAGCACTTCATTTTCAGGGGTAGTAGTAACAAGTGAAGAGCTAGCCATAGTGATGAAGCAAAAAAACTAGCAAACAAGCAAACGAAAATATTTTTGTGTTTTTGTAAAATTACTTTAGAAGTGGGGGAGATGAAAACGAGAGGCAAACTCAAAAAAAAAGGCAAATGAAATAAATGCAAGTGGATGATAGTTTATGCGAAGGTACTTGATAAATTTTGGTCAAGTCTCCCCCGCAACGGCGCCAGAAATTCTTCCTGCTACTTGTAGACTGCATTGGTATTTCCCCGAAGAGGAGAGGATGATGCAGTATAGTAGAGATAAGTATTTCCCTCAAATAAGAACCAAGGTTATCAATACAGTAGGAGAACCACACAAAACCTCTTTAGCAACACCTACACACACAAAAGCAAACACTTGCACCCAACGCAAATAAGAGGGTTGTCAATCCTCTTAGCGGTTATTTGCAAGGATTAATTTTGATAGTGATAGATAAAAATATAAATTTCAAAATAAAATAAAAGTAAATAAATTGCAGCAAGGTATTTTTGGATTTTAATATATGATAAAGATAGACCCAGGGGCCATAGTTTTCACTAGAGGCTTCTCTCTCGAGCGCAGAACATATGGTGGGTAAACAAATTACTTTTGGGCAATTGATAGAAAAGCAAATAATTATGATGGATTCATGGCAATGATCATGTATATAGGCATCATGTCCGAGACAAGTAGATCGACTCCTGCCTGCATCTACTACTATTACTCCACCCATCGACCGCTATCCAGCATGCATTTAGGGTACTAAGTATAAAACAGAGTAACGCCTTAAGCAAGATGACATGATGTAGACAAAGTAAACTCAAGCAATATGATTAAACCCCATCTTTTTATCCTTAATGGCAACAATACAAATACGTGTCATGTCCCTTTCTGTCACTGGGATTAATCACCACAAGATTGAACCCATCACAAAGCACCTCTCCCATTGCAACATAGATCAATCTAGTTGGCCAAACTAAACAGATAGATTAGAGAGAAATACAAAGCTATAACAATCATGCATAAAAGAGTTCAGAGAAGACTCAAATATTTCTCATGAATAATCTGATCATAAACTCACAATTCATCGGATCCCAACAAACACACCGCAAAAGAAGATTGCATCGGATAGAACTCCAAGAACATCGAGGAGAACATGGTATTGAAGATCAAAGAGAGAGAAGAAGCCATCTAGCTACTAGCTATGGACCCGTACGTCTATGGTAAACTACTCACACATCATCGGAAGGGCAACAAGGTTGATGTAGAAGCCCTCCGTGAGCGATTCCCCCTCCGGCAGAGTACCGAAAAAGGCCTCCAGTTGGGATTGCGGAAGAACAGAGGCTTGCAGCGGCGGTAAGGTTTTATCGTCTAGCTCTCTGATGGTTTCCGTATATTTGAGAATTTATAGAAGTGGAGTTAGGTCAAAAGGAGCCATGAGGGGCCCACAAGGCATCAGGGCGCCCCCTGGGGCCACGCCCTGTTGCCTTGTGTCCTCCTCGTGAGGCTTCTGGCATCCTCCCGAACCTTCCAGGGTCTCTTTTGGCCAGAAAAAAATTGTCAAAAAGTTTCATGGCATTTGGACTTCGTTTGGTACTGATTTCCTGAAAAACCAAAAACAAGCAGAAAACAACAACTGGCACTGAGCACTAGGTTAATTGGTTAGTCCCAAAAAATGATATATAATTGCATATAAAATATCCAAGATTGATACTATAATAGCATGGAACAATCAAAAATTATAGATACGTTGGAGACGTATCAACGCTGGTACGTATGAGGATTCTCAATCTCATGCTCCTGCTGAGCATGTTTCTTCTACCTTCCGAGGGGGCAAGATCTGTCGTCTACTCCCTCTAGAAAAAGAAAAAGAAAAGGAGTTGTCCTCTTCCTCTAAAAGTGAAGATGATAACTAGGTATTTATTGAGAAGCTGGCTCGAGAGAACGATGTTGTTATGGAGGGAATAAACCAGGAGTCGGGTGACAATATTGTACCTATCACTGAGATGCACAAAGTGGATGTTGTTGTGCCCCAACAGGACGTACAGGTGACTAAAACCTCTCCTATCAAATTTTTTTTTACTTATGCGGAGGTGGTGACTAATTCTTCACAGGTTTCGGAGGTGGTAGGAGATGTGGACCCCAATCTGAAGGTGTCAGATGATTACTTGGTACATCTCCCTTCTCCTGACTGTGATGATGAGATCATTCCTGCACCTCCCCTGGTTCCTGAGGTTAAATTGAGATTCAGCCAGCGCAATGTTCAGGGGAATCAGGAAGACATGGTGGTCAGAGCTGCGAATGTGGCCAAGAAGAAAAACCTGGAAGGTATTACTCCAAACCCTCGAAAAAATTCTTTTGCTATGATGGGTGATACTGAATTAGTTTGTAGAGCTAATAAGATGGGAGTGCTTATCCCTAATGATGATTTTGCGTGTATCAATGTTTTGCATGAATTGGAAAATGTGCGGGGTAATTTGGTGAATAAACAAAACAATATGAATAATCATAATGTTTTGGATAATGACTTGGTGGCCACCAATGGGCTGGGTAAAAAAGCTCCTGTTAGCTTAGCATGGTTAGAACATGATGAGTGCGTAAATAACAGCTTTGAGTCTTCTAAATCCAAGAGCAAGAAAAAAGCTCACAAACCTTCCGTCAAGCTTTCTAGGCCTATGACTAGAAGCCAAAAAAAGGTGGTGCTGGATAGTGCTATGGCTGGTAACTCTACTCTGCCTCCTGGTAGGGTTACCAGGTCCAAAAAACAAATAAATCGTTCCAAATGAGAGGCCTCATTTGGAACTGCAGGGGGGTAGGCAAGAAAGGAATGGCCACCTGCCTCTCTGATTTGATAAGTGACCATTACCTTGATTTCCTTGGTCTATAGGAAACCACGAAAAATAACATTTCTCCTAAATGCATCAGAAGGATTGATCCCTTTAACATCTTTGAGTGGGACTGGATCCCCTCAATTGGTAAATCTGGTGGTATCCTGGTGGGGGCTAGAAAAGATACTCTAGATATCATGACCAGCAAGAAAGGGAAGTATATAATCCAACTCAGCCTGAGGGATGTGAAAAAGAAAATAGAATGGGGCCTCCTAGTTGTATATGGCTCTGCACATGAGGAATTTAAGGAAGAGTTCCTTCTGGAACTTGCTTCATTTTGTGCGTGCCTTGACATGCGATATATAGTAGGGGGTGATTTTAATATCCTACGACACTGTGGTGAGAAGAATAAAACGATGCAGCATCACAAATCTATGGGACTGTTTAACTCCATTATTAATATCCTTGGCTTGAGAGAGATTCATATCAGCGGTGGGAAATACACTTGGACCAATAACCAGGCTCACCCCACGCTGGAAAAGCTGGATAAGATCTTGATGTCTAGTGATTGGGAGGACCTGTTTCCTATGGTATCAGTGAGAAAACTGGTCAAAGAGATTTCTGATCACAACCCGTTGCTCCTCTCCTCAGGGTGAGGGCAGGGAAGCACCCAAGCCCAGGGAATTTATGTTTGTTTTAACATGGTTGAAAGATGAGGAATTTTATCCATTGGTTAATAAAATCTGGTACAGGGTTGTTCATGCCAAGGACCCTATAGACATCCTCAACATCAAACTAAAAAGATTTAAAACCTATTTCAAAGGGTGGGGGTCAAATAAATTTGGTCATGACAAGAAAAGGAAGGAGGAACTTAGGATGGAATTATCTTTGCTGGAAGAACTAGAAGAGGATGGACCTCTATCTCCTGAAATGTATAGCAGGAAGCTAGATATTAACTTTGAGATCCATGAGATTCTGGTGAATGAGGAGATCTTTTGGCTACAACAGTCACATGAGCGCTGGCTGCTCAAAGGTGATCTTAATACTGACTATTTCCATAAAATTGCTAATGGTCATAAGAGAAAAAAATACTATTCATGCTTTAAAATGTGGGGAAGTGGAGATAGAGGGCATAGAGAACTTGATTTCTCATGCTACTGAATTATATAAGAATTTGTTTGGTCCTGCTCCGGGCAATCAATTCCATATGGATCCTGATTCTTGGGGCAATGATGAAAAACTAAATGAAGTAGAGAATGATGATCTTACTAGGGAGTTTTCTGAGGAGGAAGTGAAGGAAGCTCTATTTGCCATGGAAGCCAATAGGTCGCCTGGGCCAGATAATATACCCACTGAATTCTATCAACACTGTTGGGATATTGTCAAGCATGATATAATGCAACTGTTTGTGCATTTTCATGCGGGGTCGCTTGATGTCCAGCGACTTAATTGCGGGATCATAACTTTGCTCCCTAAAATGCCGGGCGCTGATCGCATTCAGCAGTTCCGCCCGATATGTCTACTCAGATGCCCATATAAACTCATCACCAAGGTTTTGGATCGGAGAGTAGAGAAGTATGCAGATAAATTGATTAGCTCGACTCAAAATGCCTTTGTTAAAGGTAGAAATATTATGGATGGTATTATGTCGCTCCACGAACTTCTCAATTATACCCATGTCAAGAAGAAAGTGGGTGTAGTGCTTAAAATCGATTTCGAGAAAGCTTATGATAAGGTGAATTGGGAATTTTTGTTGGAGTGCCACAAACTAAGGGGTTTCAATAACACCTGGTGTGAGTGGATTAAACAAATCTTGTATAATGGTACTGTAAGCATTAAGCTCAATAATTCTGTTGGGCCATACTTCCAAAGTGCCAAGGGGGTACGTCAAGGAGACCCACACTCGCCATTCCTTTTTAACCTAGCAGCTGACTGCCTTAATAAGATGATAAAAATGCCCAACAAAATGGACTCCTAGTGGGACTAGCTTCAGATCTTATTCCTAATGGTGTGGCTGTCTTGCAATACGCAGACGACACTATTATATGCCTTGAGAATGATATGGAGAAGGCAGTTAACCTCAAACTTCTGCTATACTTATTTGAACTTATGTCTGGGTTAAAGGAGAACTTCCAGAAAAGCGAGATCCTTACCGTTGGGGGTGATGCGGACATAGTTAAAGAATATGCTGATCTTTTTAATTGTGAAATAGGCAAATTCCCAATTAAATATCTTGGGATGCCTGTGAGCAATACCTCCCTCAGAGATTCGGTTTGGGAATTTATCGTGGGAAAATATCTTAAATTTTTTGATGCATGGGTGGGCAACGCAGCGTCCATTGGTGGTAGGCACACTCTGCTGACATCGGTGATCTCGCAGTTATCTCTCTATCATATGTCTATGTGGCTTATGAGCAAAACCTTTATAGAAAAGCTAGATAAGCATCGAAGAAAGTTTTTTTGGCAAGGGTGTAGCAAGAAAAAGAGATATCATCTTGTCAAATGGAAGAGAGTTTGTAGATCCAAGGACAAGGGGGAGGGTTGGGGGTGAAGGACCTTAGAAAACAAAATATCAGTCTCTTGGTGAAATGGTGGTGGAAATTAGAAACACATTCTGGGGTATGGCAAGATCTGGTTAACACCCGATATTTGTCTAACAAAACTGTGGCTAATGTGGGCCCTAAATTTTCCGACTCTCCATGTTGGAAAGCTCTCTTGAAGGTTAAAGAGCTGTACATGGTTTGTAGGAGAATCAAGCTAGAATCTGGCAATTTGACTAGAGTTTGGAAAGACCCTGTTAATGGGCTGACCCCATTTAATTTACAATTTCCCCAACTCTTTGATATATGCACAGACCCGGACTGTACGGTTGATCGATTCGGTACAGTCGTGGTCACCTCCTTCTTTAGACGGCGGCTATGCCCAATCCTTGCTGATCAATGGAGGGAGATGTGTGTGTGCATATCGGAGTTACGCCTCATGACTGAGAGGGATGTGGTGTACTGGGGGTTAAACCAAAATGCTTGGCTCTCTACTAAGTCGATGTATAAGTGGATGGGAAAACCTCTTAGTGGGTGCAATTATAAATGGATCTGGGAGGCAAAGTTGCCTCTCAAAATCTAGATTTTTATGTGGCAGCTTGCGCAGAATGCAGTGCTTACTAGAGCAGTGATGAAGAGAAAAAATTGGCCTGGTAACCCCGTCTGTTCCTTTTGTAATAATGTTGAGACGGCCACCCACCTTTTCTTTACATGTTCCATGGCTCGTGTAGTCTGGAGGTCGATTGGGGTGGTATTGGGGACTGATTTATGTCCTAATAACTATTGGCAATATTATGTTTGGTGTCATAGATTTCTTCCTGTTGAAACTAGATTCCACACGGTCGGACTGGACACGGTGACTTGGGCTATTTGGCTGGCACGCAACAGGGCTACGTTTGAGAAAAAATTGATGAAATCTCCTTTTGAGATTGTATTCTCGACTTGTTCTTTTCTCTTATACTGGGCAGGTCTCCAACCAAAACGGGAAGCGGTGAAGCTGCGGCAAGGCACTGAGATGATCAAATCAAACACTATGAAGCTGATGAAACTCTGTGAGGAATCCAGACGAGCGGTAGATGATGCGGGGGGGTGCTCTCATGGTGATTTGGTGATTCTGGTGGTCTACTTCTACGTCGCTGTAGTTGTTGATGTTGCTTCTCGCTGCTATTTCAGTTCAATGGGTCTGATTGCTACGGCTCGCTGCATTTGATCTTTCATATGATAGACTATATCCTTTTAGTTTCCCAGATGTCCTGGTGTGATGTTGTTCTGCAAGTTGTTGGGCATGTAATAGGCTAAGTTCTTTTGGTGCTATCAGGTTTTCGCCCCATAGCACTCGTTTCCATGGCGGGCGAGTGCGGTGGGTTTCCTGGCAGTGCGTTGGACTCGCTACCTCTCTTTCTTCTCCTCCTGAATGTTCTCGGAATAGTTGTATTTCCGTTCGTTGTAATGGAAAGGGGGTAATCCCGGTTAAAAAAAAAAGATAAACTATGCACTTGGAACCATGTCCCATAGAAACCGTACAGTTGGTTTTCCTCCCACCAAACCCTAGAGAGGCGACCTCTCAGCATGTCACCCAGCAACTTCTTCTCCGCATGTATGTCGCCGCGCCCCTCCTCCTCAGTTGGCTCTGCTCATGTGGGAACACGGGGAGGTCCCACTCTAATGGTTTCTACAGTGGCATGTCTTTGATGGTAGCGGTTGTGTTTGTCCGGCGAATTAAATTTTCCTTGAGCCTTCCCATCTTGATGGTGTTGTTTGCGGCGGCGCCGATGGTCAGCGGGCATAGATTCTTGCCGTTGATTCTGGATGATGATGCTAGGATTTGTAAGGTATCGGCACGGCGGTGGAGGTAGCACTCCCCTTTGCAGTTGGGTCTTGTGTCCTCACCGTCATGTTGGAGCATCCTCTGATGCCAGCATGAGGTCTGCAAGAATTAATGGAGATCAACCTCTTGATTATGCGGCTCTTCCGATTGTGACAAGTTCTTCTCTAAGGCGCTGGTCTAGCAAGATTGTGGCCTTTATGACTTCCCATCCGTGATCAACAACGATAGGCTGGCTTTGAAGATGCAGTGTCATGCGGCGACGCACTATGCATCAGTCTGTTCGCTAGGATGAACACAGACAACCTGTTTGCCATTGTACCACACTTACGTCATGATGTGTGCCAAGCACTTGTCACCGCCACATGTCGTGAAGCGAGCCATGGATTTTTCGGGGTCATAGTCCATGTCAAGAGGAGGCTAGGAGGAGGACGAAACCGCGATCCACGTGGCAGGAGGTGGATGCCAAGAGGATGACACGGTCACCGGTGGTCGTGGAGTCGATAGAGAGCAGACAAGGTACATACCACCATCGCCTAGCTTTTTAGTCACACTATTTTTCAATAGTTTGTTTAGATCATGCATATCATGCGCATATCGTCGTAGGAAGTCTCAACCCAATAATGTACAAGGGTGGTTGAAGTTGGGCAAAGTTTGGTCATCCTCCAAGTTATAGTGACATTCTAATCGAAGGACAAAGCTTATGAAATTTACAACACCTATGCTAGCAAGGCTAGGTTCAGTATTAGATTTTTTTTTTTGAAAAGGAGGACAACCGTCGGCCTCTGCATCAAAAAGATGCATGCAGCCATATTTATTATTTAAGAGTACGGAAACAAAGTCTGCGGTTCAGTACCAGCTCACAGAAGAAGCACAAAACAAGTAAAGCAAAAAATGCCAAGACTGGTAAAAATTGGACAAAGTGACTAAACCCCTAGCCTATTATTGGACCGCCATCCAAACCGGTTGTAGATAACCCGTGCTACCGTCTCCCACCGGTTGCACCCAATAACCAAAAGCTCCCTGGAGTCCGTATGAGTGAGTGACGACCACGTACGGATCCAAGAAGTGGCTCTGTAGATAACCTGCAAAAAATTGACAAAATTTTGTCTGTTAAAGATCATATCATTTCTGCAATTCCATATAGCCCAGAGTAGTGCACATACTCTTATCCGAATATGTCTCGCAGTATTTGTCTCCACTCCATTTAGCCATGTCCCGAATAACGTTGTAATACTAGTTGGAGGGCTGACATTGAAGGCTATATGGATCGTACGCCATAGAAGTTTGGTGAGAGGATAGTCGAGAAAGAGGTGTTGAATTGTTTCATCTTGTTCATAGAAGCAGCATCGAGAACTACCCACCCATCTTCGCTTTGTCAAATTATCTTTGGTTAGAATCACTTCCTTGTGTACAAACCACATGAAGATTTTGATTCTTAACGGAACTTTAATCTTCCAGATTTGAACTGATTTTGGAATTGGACCAGAGTCAATCAGGTCCAAGTACATCGATTTCACTGTGAAAATACCGTTCCTAGATAATTTCCAGTGAAACGCATCTGGTTGATCAGAGAGCTGAACACCCATCAGCCTCCGCACAAGATGTAGTCAGGAAGTCCATCGTTCCCCTACCAGAGATCTCCTGAACTGTATGTTTAAAGGTGAAGACTGTAATACCGTAGCAACATAAGCTTCCTTACGTTGTACAATGTTATAAAGAGTGGGATATTGTAAGGCTAGAGGCATCTCCCCTAAGCATGTATCTTCCCAGAACCTAGTCGTGTTATCATTTCCAATAGTGAACTTAACCCTCTGAAAAAAGGCATCTTTCGTTCTCATCAACCCCTTCCAAAAAGGCGAATCATTGGGTCTTACGGTAACCTGGGCCAAGGTCTTAGATTGTAGATACTTATTGTGCAGTATCTGTACCCACGTACCCTCGGTCTCAACAGAGAGCCTATATAACCATTTGCTAAGTAGACATCTATTCTTTACCTCTAAGTTCTCAATCCCTAACCCACCTTGGTCCTTCGGTCTGCATATAATATCCCACCTGGTTAGCCTATATTTTGTCTTTACTTCATCACATTGCCAGAAGAATCGAGATCGATAAAAATCTAATCTTTTCCGTACCCCTACCGGTACTTCAAAAAAAGACAACAGGAACATCGGCATACTGGTTAATACTGAGTTTATTAACACTAGCCGACCCCCGTAGGACATAAGCTTACCCTTCCAGCAGCTTAGTTTTTTTTGAACCGATCTTCAATATTAGATAGAGCTAGACAAAGTGACAAATAGGTTGTACTATATATCAGAAATATATAGTTTGTAGTAACCAAGGGTATCGACAAATTGAGTCATCGAAGGACACTACAAGGATGGATTACAATGCTCATGTTCAATTTAGTGTCAGCATAGGGTAGTTTGGACGTGCAAAGCTTTACAATTGTTCACAATCATTATCTTGCTAGTCCCGATTAGTTGCCTGATGTGATGTATAGGCGGACATGAAGCTAATTGGTCAAATATTCGTGCATGAGTTAATGAAGGAGTTCTCCAGAGGAGCGGACAAAGTGTCATTCTCAAAGATGGACCTCGAGTGCAACAAGTACTTACTTAGAATCTAGTGTCACATATATTGTATGAGTCAGATGGTTTCTGTCAATAGAAATCGGAGGGTGGGACCCTTCTTTTATTCAAAAAAAAGATGATGCTACCTTTCTTATGGCTGGTGATGTTGTATCATTTGAAACCAAATTTCAAACTTAAAATATAATAGTATGAATCATGGTGTCAAATGGTACAACAACACCAAAATATGTGTAATCTATGATTGACCAATCATGTACCCAAAAAAAGCTATCCAACTGGCATCCTCGTCGATTTAAAAGGCAAGCAAAAATGTAGGATACTATATCTGCTTATTCTTCATGTATTCCAACGATTCTAAATACCCCTTGCACTCGCATCCAATTTCATTATTTCAATCCATCCTTGAGAATGACAATTTGTCAATGTGTGCTTCACTAGGTTATAAATACTTAACTCGCAATCAATTCATTATTGCAATCCATCCTTGAGAATGGCAATTTGTCAATGTGTGCTTCACTGGGTTCTAAATACTTAACTCGCAATCAATCTCCTGCAATATATCCTTACGAACGACAATTTGTCGTCTCCATCGTAAAACTCCCTCATGAACCCATATACTTGGGTTGACTTCATCCTAACTTTTTGTCTCTAGCTAATTAGCTTCATGTCCACTTCTACAACACGTCGTTCGAAGCTCAACTTATTGGGACTAGCAAGATAATGATTGTGATCAACTACAACCTTTTCCACTATCTAAATACCCACTAGCGACACTAAACTCTAACATAATTATCTGAACTCGCATTCCTTCAGTGTCATTTGATGACTTAGTTTCTCGATGTCCTTGGTTACTACAAACTTCTGATATATAGCACCATCTACTTAGTGCTTTGTTTAATTCTTTCCAATACTGAACCCAACCTTGTCGGCATATATGTTTATACAGGTCATAAGCTTTGTCCTCTTATTCAAAAGGCAAACATCTATTGACAATTAGTTGAGCACCAAAGTTATATCACCACAATGCGAAATATTATGTTCTTCCCCGAATTTGTTATTTTTTAGTTTCCACAATATTCACATGTTATGCATGATCTAACCAAAAACATGAAAAAACAATACGACCAAAGAACTAAGCGATGATTGTACCCACCTATGTTGTCAGCTCTCCATCGGCTACATGAGCACATGCGGTTCGTGTTGTCCTCCTAGCCTCTTCCATGGGGGTTTGTGTCAATCATCTGGGTCTCCTCCTTCTGGCATCTCATGCGGCAACAGCAAGTATCGCTCACGTTGCAGCACGCAACGGCGGGCGGTGAGATGTGGTCCAAGCCGGCACAAGTTCACCATGCTAGAGCTATGCGATATGGGTCGCCCTTTGAGGTGACGGTGCTCGATTCCAGCACAGCCATGACCATCCTTCTCAATGGCGGTGGCGCTTCAAGCTCATGGATGCACTACTGCAGGCGACCGCTAACGCGACACATGAATCAGAAACCCCGCGACCAAACTATGTGTGATGCATGAATCGCAAATGACGTCGTAATAAAACCGTCCCCAATAAGATGAACTATTTGCGATGGCGGAGACATCAAGCACGATTCAGATTAGAGACGCGTGTGCAATACGTGGCATACAGTTGATCCATATGAACTGTTTGCGATAAGCCAGAACAACAGAAACGGGCAGCCAGTTCGAGGTGTGTGCGATACACGGCATACAGTTCACTCGGATGAACTGTTTGTGATTACCCAACACAACAAAAATGGTCAGACACTGTATGGTGTGTGCGATACATGACATACAGTACACTAGAATTAATTGTTTGTGATTACCCAACACAACAGAAATGGTTCAACTTAAGAATATGTGTGTGATACGCAGCAAACAGGTCAGTAATCAGAAATGTGTGGGAAGACCGATAAAAACACAGACGATTGCTCCAAATAAGTCGTGTGTGTTGTTGGCAAACGCTTGTTCATAAACAATTGTCAGCGATTGATGAAATCATCACCAACGGGTTCCGTAGTTTAATCTATGTGCGATGTGATTTGCTCAGTCTTTTTTTTGGCATCTACGCTCTCTGTGTACAGAACAATATTATTTTGTGTGAATAGTGTGCTCTGTTGGGCACACGAGATATATGGATCACACCCGTGGGCAAGCAATGTGCGCGCACGCGTCGTGCTAGCTCGCGCTTCCTTCTATGCTAAGTTTCCATTAATTGATGACGTTTTATGAACACGCCACCGTTTCCCGCCATTTCTCCATCGGTTTCCTGCCACCACCCAGCGATTGCGCTTAAGCCTAGGCGGCGCGCAACACACCAAGGCACAAGCGCAGCCTATAGCTCCTCTAGCTACCTTTTCCAAGCATGCCAACCCATCGAAGCGCCGCCTCTGCCATCAACCTCCTCGATGAGGTAAACGAGTAGGCGCCACGGCCCGTCGAGGCCAAGGGCATCCCCGGCAACGCGATGGACGACATCGTGCTGCGCGTCATCGCCAAGGTTGAGCAGACTTGGCGGACAGCGCTTCAGCGCCGCGGATCAAGAAAGGCAACTCAGCGCCGAGAGGCTGCAGCTCGACGCACAACATGATCGGTGGTGCAGGGCAAGATAGGCGCGTCCGCGCCGATAGGCTGTGGCTCGCCACACAGCGAGACCGATGGACCGCCGCAGAGCGAGAGGCGCGGCGCGCCGCATAGCAAGAGCAATTCCATCGGCGCTTGCCTGCTGTCGATAGGGCGTTGCAGCTGGCTACATGGCCTGTCAGTAGCCCCATTCCTCGCTAGGAGTGGGAAGAGGTCGTCTATGCCGTACTAGCACCAGAGGCCGGCCATGTCGTTCGCATGGGTCGCGCCATTCGCCTTGTCCGCTGCTACTTGTAGCTTGCGTTGGTATTATCCCCGAAGAGGAAGGGATGATGCAGCACAGCAGAGGTAAGTATTTCCCTCGGTTATGAAACCAAGGTTATCAATTCAGTAGGAGAACCACGCAACACCTCGTTAGCAGTACCTGCACACAAACAACAAATCCTTGCACCCAACGCAAACGAGGGGTTGTCAATCCCTTAGCGGTTAATTGCAAGATTAAATTGTATGTGATAGATAGATAGATTGAAACAAAAATACAAAATAAAATAAATAAAAGAAAAGTGCAGCAATATTTTTAGGGTTTTAGTAATTTGATTTAGATAGACCCGGGGGCCATAGTTTTCACTAGAGGCTTCTCTCGAGAAAATAGCATACGGTGGGTAGACAAATTACTATTGGGCAATTGATAGAAAATCAAATAATCATGACGATATCCACGGCAATGATCATGTATATAGGCATCATGTCCGAGACAAGTAGACCGACTCCTGCCTGCATCTACTACTATTACTCCACACATCGACCGCTATCCAGCATGAATCTAGTGTATTAAGTCCATAAAGAACGGAGTAACGCCTTAAGAACGATGACATGATGTAGACAAGATAAACTCACGCATGAATAAACCCCATCTTTTTACCCTTAATAGCAACGATACATACGTGTCATGTCCCTTTCTGTCACTGGGATTGAGCACCGCAAGATCGAACCCATTACAAAGCACCTCTTCCCATGGCAAGATAAATCAATCTAGTTAGCCAAACCAAATCAATAGATCGGAGAAGAAATACAAAGCTATAAAAATCATGCATAAAAGAGATCAGAGAAGACTCAAATAATATTCATGGATAATCTGATCATAAACTCACAATTCATCGGATCCCAACAAACACACCGCAAAAAGTGATTACATTGGATAGAACTCCAAGAACATCGAGGAGAACATTGTATTGAGGATCAAAAAGAGAGAAGAAGCCATCTAGCTACTAACTATGGACCTGAAGGTCTGTGGTAAACTACTCACGCATCATCGGAAGGGCAGCAAGGTTGATGTAGAGCCCCTCTGTGATCAATTCCCCCTCCGGCGGAGTACCGGAGAAGGTCTCCAGATGGGATCTCTCGAGAACAGAAACTTGCGGCGGCGAAAAAAGTATTTCATGGACTCCCCTGAGGGTTTCTGATTTTTCTAGAATTTATAGTGGTGGAATTAGGTCAAACGGAGCTCTGTGGGCCCCACGAGGTACCAGGGCGCGCCTGCCACACCCCCCCAGGCGCGCCCTGGTGCCTCGTGGGCACCCCCTGGGGCTTCTGGCCTCCTCCCGAAGCTTCTAGTGTTTATCTTGTCCAGAAAAAAATCTCCAAAAAGTTTCATGGCATTTGAACTCCTTTGGTATTGATTTTCTGTAAAACAAAAACAGGGCAGAAAACAGCAACTGGCACTAGGCACTAAGTTAATAGGTTAGGCCCAAAAAATGATATATAATTGCTGTAAATGTATATAAAAACATCCAAGATTGATAATATAACAGCATGGAACAATAAAAAATTATAGATACGTTGGAGATGTATCAGCATCCCCAGGCTTAATTCCTGCTCGTCCTCGAGTAGGTAAATGATAAAAACAGAATTTTTGATGTGGAATGTTGCCTATCATATTCATCACATTTTCTTTTCTTTTATAGCATGGACATTGGACTTGAATGATTCAAAGCAATAGTCTATAATTTGACATGAAGATATAAATACTCAAGCATGCTAACAAGCAACCATGTCTTTCAAAATATCAACGCTAAAGAAAGTTATCCCTAGCCCATTATGCTCAATCATTGATCCATTCATGAAACACACTCAAATATTAGCCACATCCAATGCACAAGTATGACAATAGTGCTCTCTAGTTGGTGCTTTATAAGAGAAGATGGAGACTCAAGTAAAAATAAAAATTGCATAAAAGTAAATAGATAGGCCCTTCGCAGAGGGAAGCAGATTTGTCAAATGTGCCAGAGCTCAAGGCTGAAATTAAAGAGATAAAACATTTTGAGAGGCATGCTTTTCCTGTCAACGAAAACGACCGAGAATTCCCATTATTTTCCATGCTAGACACATCATAGGCGGTTCCCTAACAGAAAGTAAAGTTTATTTCCTTTCCACCATTCTTTCACAATCCATGGCTAGCCGTATCCACGGGTGCCCTCCAAACCAACACTTTCCAAGGAATTTTGTTGTTATTAATTTTTGATTCATTGTGGGACTAGGCATCCCTATTACCAACCATCCTCTCGTGCAATGACAAGTGAATAAACACTCATCGTGAGAATAACACACCTAGCATGGAAAATAATGGCCACCCCCTGCCGCTTCATGAGTGGTACGGGCACACAAAACGGAAAATTATTTTGAAAATTTAGAGTTGGCACATGCAAATTTACTTGGGACGGCATGGAAATACTGCATATAGGTAGATATGGTGGACTCATTTGGCACAACTTGGGTTTAAGGAGTTGGATGCACAAGCAGTATTCCCGCTTAGTACAAATGAAGGCTAGCAAATAGATTGAGAAGCAACCAACCAAAAAGCGAAAACGGTCATAAACATGCATTGGACATAACTAACACCGAATAATGTACCATAAGTAGGATATAACTTCGTTGCATAACTATTGACTTTATGTGCATGCATAGGGAATCACAAACCTTAACACCAATATTCTTACTAAATCACAATTACTCACTAACATGACTCACATATTATTATCTCCATATCGCAAAACTATTGCAAGGAATCAAACTTATCATATCCAATACTCTTTCATGAAAGTTTTTATTATATCCCTCTTGAATATTCATCACTTTGGGACCAAATTCATATCTTGTGCAAATTACCGTTACTTTCATCAACTCTCAAAAAGATTTATGTGAAGCATGAGAGTGCAAATATTTCTTCAAAATTTCAATCTTATCAATTCTCAAAATAATATAAGTGAAGCATGAGAATTCATTTCTTCAAAATATAGCCACCACCGTGCTCAAAAAGATTTAAGTGAAGCACTAGAGCAACTGCCTAGCTCAAAAAATTTAAGTGAAGCACATAGAGTATTCTAACAAATGATGATAAACGTGTGGCTCTCTCAAGATAGGTGTGTTCAGCAAAGATGATTGTGACAAACTAAAAAGCAAACAAAGCAAAGACTCATATAATTCAAGATGCTCCAAGCAAAACTCATATCATGTGACGAATAAAAATATAGCTCCAAGTAAAATTACTGATGGTTGGTAGAAGAAAGACATGATGCCTTCCGGGGCATCCCCAACCTTAGACGCTTGAGTCTTCCTTGAGTATTACCTTGGAGTGCCTCGGGCATCCCCAAGCTTAGGCTCTTACTACTCCTTATTCCTTCATCCATCGTGATCTCACCCAAAACTTGAAAACATCAATCACACAAAACTCAACAAAACCTTCGTGAGATCCGTTAGTATACCAAAATAAATCACTACTCTAAGTACTGTTGCAAACCCATTCATATTTTATTTTTTCATTATACCTACTGTACTCTAACTTCACCATGGCTTATACCCCCCGATACAATCCATAGATTCATCAAAACAAGCAAGTAGTGCATCAAAAATAGAATCCATCAAAAACAGAACAGTCTCTAGCAATATATTTAAAAGCCATACTTCTGTAACTCCAAAAATTCTGAAAAATTAGGACAACGTGGGAAATTCATGTACCAATACTTTGTAAACATTTCAGATTTTTCTGATGCTCTAGTACAGAAACAAAATTCGGGCACTGGACACAAAACTTTCTGTTTTCCAAACAGCATCAATTATATTATCTTCCAAATCATCTTAAAGGTATTACTTGGCACAAACACTAATTAAAAACACAAAAACACAATCATACCAGTAGCATAATTGTGAAAACACACAATAACAGAAAAAAATTATTTTATTCATTGGGTTGCCTCCCAACAAGCGCTATTGTTTTATGCCCCTAGCTAGGCATAATGCATAGTTTCAAGTATTGTCATCTTGCAAGTTGATTCCATAAGTGGCCCTCATAATTAATTCATATGGTGCTTTAATTCTTTTTCCAGGGAAATGCTCCATACCCTTTTTAATGGAAACTAAAATTTTATATTCCCTTCTTTCATATCAATAATGGCACCTATGGTTCGTAAGAAGGGTCTACCAAGTATTATTGGGCAAGAAGAATTGCATTCAATGTCAAGTATAATAAAATCAACGGGCACATAGTTCATTTTTGCAAGAATAAGAACATCATTAATTCTACCCAAAGGCTTTTTAATAGTAGAATCCGCCAAGTGCAAATTAAGAGAACATTCATCTATATTGGTGAAACCTAGCACATCACATAAAGATTTTGGAATTGTGGAAACGCTAGCACCCAAATCACATAAAGCATTGCACTCATAACTTTAATGGTGGGTTCCCATTCATCATATAATTTTCTAGGAATTGAAATTTCTAGTTCTAACTTTTCTTCTAACGCCTTCATCATTGCTTCTACGATGTGTTTAGTAAAAGCCTTGTTTTGCTCATAAGAGTTGGGTGAATTTAACATGGATTGTAACAAAGAAATGCACTCAATCAAAGAACAATTATCATAATTAAAATCTTTGTAATCCAAGAGAGTGGGCACATCGCTATTTAAAGTTTTTACGTCTCCAAACCCACTTTTAGCAATTTTTCATTAAGATTTTCACCCTCCGAATTATGGGAACGCCTACTAGCTAAAGTTGACTCTTATTCAGTCACCTTTTCATCAAGTTTTATATTGCTAAACAAAGAATCAATAGATAAAACACCAATCATTTTAATATCCTCATCATTACTACGATAGAAACCGGGAGGAATCATTTTTTCTAAAAATTCTTGTTTTGCTTTTAGCATGGCGGTTCTTTTCTTACTCTCATCCATGGAGACATATAAAGCTTTAATTGATTCACTAATATCAATTTTGGGTGGCAAAATTTTAGTCTTAAGATTTTCCACATCATGAATAATTCTATCAATGCTCCTAGACATATCATCAAGTTTACTCAATTTTTCTTCTATCGTAGTGTTGAAAACTTTTTGAGCATTAATAAATTCTTTAATATTACTTTCAAGATCAGAGGGCATCCTATTATTATTATTATAGGAATTACCATAAGGATTGCCATAATTATTAGAGGAATTTCCAGGAAACGGCCTAGCATTGAAATTACCTCTATAAGCATTATTATAGAAATTGTTTCGCGAGACAAAATTCACATCAACGGGATCATTATTTTGATCAATCAAAGTGGACAATGGCACATCATTTGGATCAATATGAGTATTTTTACTAGCAACCAATTTCATAAGCGCATCGACTTTATCACTCAAAGTACTAATTTCTTCAATTGAATTCACTTTTTTACTAGTACGAGTTCTTTCCGTATGCCATTGTGAATAATTTGCCATAATATTATCAAGCAATTTAGTCGCTTCCCCCAAAGTAATTTCCATAAAAGTATCACCTGTGGCGGAATCTAAAAGATTTCTAGAAACAAAATTCAATCCCGCATAAAAATTTTGTATGATCATCCATAAATTTAAGCCATGAGTAGGGCAATTTATTATCATTAATTTCATCCTCTCCCAAGATTGGGCAACATGTTCATGATCAAGTTGCTTGAAATTCATAATTTGATTTCTAAGAGAAATAATTTTCGCGGGAGGAAAATACTTAGCAATAAAAGCATCTTTACACCTATCCCAAGAATCGATACTATTTCGTGGTAAAGATGAAAACCAAATTTTTGCACGATCCCGCAACGAGAATGGGAATAATTTTAATTTCACAATATCATTATCCACATCTTTTTTCTTTTGCATGTCACACAATTCTACGAAAGTGTTAAGATGGGATGCAACATCTTCATTAGGACTACCGGAAAATTGTTCTTTCATAACAAGATTTAGCAAAGCGGCATTAATATCACAAGTCTCCGCACTAGCGGCGGGAGGAGCAATCAGAGTACTAATAAAATCATTATTATTAGTATTGGAAAAATCACACAATTTTGTATTTTCTTGAGACATCGTGACTACGCAAACAAGATAACAAGCAAGCAAACAAGCAAACAAGAAAAAGGCAAACGGAAAATATTTTTGTATTTTAGTAAAAACGTTTTAGAAGTGGGGGACATGAAAACAAGAGGCAAATGAAAAATAAAGTAAATGCAAGGAGATGAGAGTTTATGCAAAGGTACCTGATAGATGTTGATGATGTCTCCCCGACAGCGGCGCAAGAAATTCTTCTTTCTACTTGTAGCTTGCGTTGGTATTATCCCCGAAGAGGAAGGGATGATGTAGCATAGCAGAGGTAAGTATTTCCCTCAGTTATGAAACCAAGGTTATCAATCCAGTAGGAGAACCACGCAACACCTTGTTAGCAGTACCTGCACACAAACAATAAATCCTTGCACCCAACGCAAACGAGGGGTTGTCAATCCCTCGGTGGTTAATTGCAAGATTAAATTGTATGTGATAGATAGATAGATAGATAGATTGAAACAAAAATACAAAATAAAATAAATAAAATAAAAGTGCAGCAATATTTTTAGGGTTTTAGTAATTTGATTTAGATAGACCTGGGGGCCATAGTTTTCACTAGAGGCTTCTCTCGAGAAAATTGCATACGGTGGGTAGACAAATTACTGTTGGGCAATTGATAGAAAAGCAAATAATCATGACGATATCCAAGGCAATGATCATGTATATAGGCATCATGTCCGAGACAAGTAGACCGACTCCTGCCTGCATCTACTACGATTACTCCACACATCGACCGCTATCCAGCATGCATCTAGTGTATTAAGTCCATAAAGAACAGAGTAACGCCTTAAGAACGATGACATGATGTAGACAAGATAAACTCACGCATGAATAAACCCCATCTTTTTACCCTTAGTTGCAATGATACATACATGTCATGTCCCTTTCTGTCACTGGGATTGAGCACCGGAAGATCGAACCCATTACAAAGCACCTCTTCCCATGGCAAGATAAATCAATCTAGTTGGCCAAACCAAATCAATAGATCGGAGAAGAAATACGAAGCTATAATAATCATGCATAAAAGAGATCAGAGAAGACTCAAATAATATTCATGGATAATCTGATCATAAACTCACAATTCATCGGATCCCAACAAACACACCGCAAAAAGTGATTACATTGGATAGAACTCGAAGAACATCGAGGAGAACATTGTATTGAAGATCAAAAAGAGAGAAGAAGCCATCTAGCTACTAACTATGGACCCAAAGGTCTGTGGTAAACTACTCACGCAGCATCGGAAGGGCAGCAAGGCTGATGTAGAGCCCCTCCGTGATCGATTCCCCCTCCGGCGGAGTACCGGAGAAGGCCTCCAGATAGGATCTCTCGAGAACAGAAACTTGCGGTGGCGGAAAAAGTATTTTGTGGACTCCCCTGAGGGTTTCTATTTTTTCTGGAATTTATAGTGGTGGAATTAGGTCAAACGGAATTCTGTGGGCCCCACGAGGTACCAGGGCGCGCATGGTGCCTCGTGGGCACCCCCTGGGGCTTCTGGCCTCCTCCCGAAGCTTCTAGTGTTTATCTTGTCCAGAAAAAAATCTAGAAAAAGTTTCGTGGCATTTGGACTTCGTTTGGTATTGATTTTCTTTAAAACAAAAACAGGGCAGAAAACAGCAACTGGCACTGGGCACTAAGTTAATAGGTTAGTCCCAAAAAATGATATATAATTGTTGTAAATGTATATAAAAACATCCAAGATTGATAATATAACAGCATGGAACAATCAAAAATTATAAATACGTTGGAGACGTATCATCCGTGGCCCGCTCGATGCCAACGTGCTGGTCGCTAGGCTCGAGCGCCTCCTTGGCCCAGGTGTCCACATAGGCGCAGTAGAGGAACATGGATGTCGCATCCTCGAGCTGGTGATCTCCGATGAAATAGCCAACTTGGAGCTCGAGATCGCGCTCCAGATGTACCGCGAGCGTGTCAACCACTTGGACGAACGCCTGCACGAGTTCAGGCAGAGGCAAGAGCTACCGTAGGCAGGGGTGGTGGTCATGGACGCGTTTTATTTTGTTGAGTCATTTCGACATTGATCGCTATGTATTCCCAATAATCATAATATTGCTCTATTTATTGCTCTGTTTCAATGTGTGTACTCTGTTTTCCGTTCTTATATATTGTTCTGTTTCAATGTGTATGTCTTCCATTCTGTACATGTGGATGGTAAACAGCTAGATAGAAATTAGTATGAAAATGAACAATACGTGATGATACTTAACTGGGATCCCATACTTAACTACCAAGTACAATGCATAAAATTGAAAACGAACAATACTAAAACTAATAATCCCTCCTTATGGGGCCAGTATTCCGGCAGCCCCTCGCTAGCAGCTCCCTGGTGCGCGGCGGCTTCCCAGCGCGAAGGGAGTTGTCCGCTGCCTCCGCTTCGCAGCGCTTGACGTGCCGATCTGCGTCTTGCTGGCAGACGCGCGAGAATGATCTTGTCATTTCGTTGGGTGATACGTCTCCATCGTATCTACTTTTCCAAACACTTTTGCTCTTGTTTTGGACTCTAATTTGCATGATTTGAATGAAACTAACCCGAACTGACGCTGTTTTCAGCAGAACTACCATGGTGTTGTTTTTTGTGCAGAAATAAAAGTTCTCGGAATTGGACGAAACTTTTTGGAGATTTTTTATGGAATAAATAAAAAATAATGGAGCCAAGATCCACTGGAGGGGGGCCACCTACTGCCCACGAGGCACCAGCGTGCGCCACCCCCCCAGGCGCGCCCTGGTGCCTTGTGGGGCCCACGTGGCTCCGCTCACCCTAATCTGAAGCCTATGAATTCACAATTCCAGAGAAAAAAATGAGAGAGGAAGTTTCATCGGGAGGCCAGATCTAGAGTCCATTCGGGGCTCCGGAGAGGGGGGTCTTCCGTCATCATCATCATCAACCATCCTCCATCACCAATTTCATGATGCTCACCGCCGGGAGTGAGTAATTCCTTCGTAGGCTTGCTGGACGGTGATGGGTTGGATGAGAATTATCATGTAATCGAGTTAGTTTCGTTAGGGCTTGATCCCTAGTATCCACTATGTTCTGAGATTGATGTTGCTATGACTTTGCTATGCTTAATGCTTGTCACTAGGGCCCGAGTGCCATGATTTCAGATCTGAACCCTTTATGTTTTCATGAATATATTTGGGTTCATAATCCGATATTGCAAGATATATGCACCTGCTATGTGTTATGATCCGCATACCCCAAGGTGACAACAATTGGGATTCTTTCCGGTGATTACCGTAGTTTGAGGAGTTCATGTATTCACTATGTGTTAATGCTTTGTTCCGGTTCTCTATTAAAAGGAGGCCTTAATATCCCTTAGTTTCCTTATGGACCCCGCTACCAAGGGAGGGTAGGACAAAAGATGTCATGCAAGTTCTTATCGCAAGCACGTATGACTATATACGGAATACATGCCTACATTACATTGATGAATTGGAGCTAGTTCTGTGTCACCCTAGGTTATGACTGTTACATGATGAATGTTATCCAACATAATCTCCGATCCAATGCCTATGAGTTTTTCACATATTGTTCTTTGCTAAGTTACTAATGTTGCTACTACTGTCACAATTGTTACAAAACTATTGCTGCTACCATTACTGTTACTGTTACTATTATTGCTATTGCTATCAAACTACCATACTACTGTGCTACTGATCACTCTGCTGTAGATATTTAGTCTCCAGGCGTGGTTGAATTGACAACTCAACTGCTAATACTTGCAAATATTCTTTGGCTCCCCTTGTGTCGAATCAATAAATTTGGGTTGAATACTCTACCCTCGAAAACTGTTGCGATCCCCTATACTTGTGGATTATCAAGTCCTTTTTTCTGGTGCCGTTGCCGGGGAGCATAGCTCTATTTGCTGAGTCACTTGGGATTTATATCTGTTGATCACTATGAAGAATCTTAAGGATGATAGAACCAAGATCGTTCCCTCTAAGACGAGGGGAGGTAAGGAACTGCCATCTAGCTCTACACTTGATTCACCTTCTGTTTTGAGTAAGCTTGCAACACCACCACTTGCTATTAATTCTGATATGTCTCAAGTTATTGATGATGCTACTTCTGCTATGAATGACACATATGATGATGCTAACTTTGCTTGATAAAACGGTGCCACTTGGTGAATTTCTTGATGAACAACTTGCTAAAGCTAAAGGAATTGAAAATGTTGAAACTCTTGAGAATTATGACTCACCTATTATGCCTAGCTCTCCTACTAGAGTTGAATCACCTGATGAACATGTCTTTGATAGGGAGACGGCTAGAACCATTCTTGCTTGTAATGATAGAGATGAAGTTATAAAATTGCTTGCTGAAATGAAAGAAAAATCTATGGGGGAGAGAATGAAATATGATCCTAAGTTTGCTACCTCTCCCATATTTGTTACTGATAAGGACTATGAATTCTATGTCGATCCTGAGTTAATTACTTTGGTTGAAACTGATCCTTTACATGGCTATGAAACTGAAACCGTTGTGGCACATCTTACTAAATTAAATGATATAGCCACCCTATTTGCTCATGAGAAAAAAATTCGCTATAACTATATTCTTAAGTTATTTCCTTTCTCGCTAAAGGGTGATGCTAAGATATGGTATAATACTCTTGCTCCTGGTTGTGTGCGTAGTCCCCAGGATATGATTTATTACTTCTCTGAAAAATATTTTCCTGCTCATAAAAAACAAGCTGCCTTACAGGAAATATTTAACTTTGTGCAAATCGAAGAAGAGAATCTCCCTCAAGCTTGGGGGAGGCTTCTCCAATTACTTAATGCTTTGCCTGATCATCCTCTTAAGAAAAATGAAATACTTGATATCTTCTATAATGGACTAACCAATGCTTCTAGGGACTACCTAGATAGTTGTGCTGGTTGTGTTTTCAGGGAACGGACTATTGAACAAGCTGAGGAGCTATTAAATAATATATTGAAGAATAATAATGATTGGACACTTCTCGAATCACCGCCTAAGCCCACTCCGAAGAAGAGGGGTATTCTATTTCTCAGTCCTGAAGATATGCAAGAAGCAAAGAAATGTATGAAGGAAAAAGGTATTAAGGCTGAAGATGTTAAGAATTTGCCACCTATTGAGGAAATACATGGTCTTGACACACCGCCACAGGTGGAAGAGATAAATTCTTTTATAAAGTTTGATGAAGGTGATATTCCTTATAACAAACCTCCTAGTCAATGTTTGTATGAATTTGACAATTATATTATTAAGCAAGATCATTTCAATGCAAATGTTATGAAACAATTGAAACAAAATGCCTACATGATTGATCGCTTGAGTGACTTGTTGTTTAGAATTGCTAATGATGTCAAAGGTGTAGGTAAACATGCATCTATGGTTCAAACCCAATTAGAACAAGTTGCTAAATCTCAAAGTGAATTGCTCAATGAAATGAATAACAATATGAATGATCATGTTGTTAGAGTAATGACTAGAGGAGGTAGAATGACTCAGGAGCCACTTTATCCTGAAGGTCACCCTAAAAGAATTGAACAAGAGTCTCAAAGAATTAATGTTGATGTACCTAGTCCATCTAAAAAGAAAAAGAAAAAGAAAAATGATAGGACTTTGCATACTTCTAGTGAACCCGAGGTAGAAAAACCCTTTGAGGATAATAATGATGTTTCTATTTCCGATGCTGAAACACAATCTGGTAATGAACATTCACCTGATGATAATAATAATGATGATGCTCATGTGGATGCCCAACTAGATAATGATAAAGAACTTGATAATGATATTGAAATAGAACCTGCTGTTGATCTTGATAACTCACCTCCTAAAAACAAACGTTATGATAAAAGAGACTTCGTTGCTAGAAAACATGGTAAAGAAAGAGAACCATGGGTTCAAAAACCCATGCCCTTTCCTCCTAAACCATCTAAGAATAAGGATAAGGAAGAATTTGAACACTTTGCTGAAATGCTTAAGCCGGTCTTTTTGCGTACTCGTTTGACTGATATTTTAAGGATGGCCCCTTATGCTAAATATATGAAAGACATTGTCACAAATAAAAGAAAGATACCTGAAGCTAAAATTTCTACCATGCTTGCAAATTATTCTTTTAAGGACGGAGTACCTAATTAACTAGGAGATCCAGGAATACCAACTATACCATGCTCCATTAAAAGAAATTATGTCAAAACTGCTTTGTGTGATTTAGGAGCCGGTGTTAGTGTTATGCCCTTCTCTTTATATAAAAGACTTGATTTGAATAAACTCACTCCCACTGAAATATCATTGCAAATGGCTGACAAATCAACTGCCATACCTATCGGTGTTTGTGAGGATGTGCTCGTTGTAGTTGCAAATGTTACTATCCTAACAGACTTTGTTATACTTGATATGCCCGAGGATGACAACATGTCGATTATCCTTGGTATACCCTTTTTGAATACTGCAGGGGCTGTTATTGATTGCAACAAAAGCAAGGTCACTTTTCATATCAATGGTAATGAACATACGGTGCACTTTCCGAAGAAACAATTTCAAGTAAACGGTATTCATGTTATTGAAAAGACTCCGACAATTACTATTGGAAGTTTTCAACTCCCTCTTCCTACTATCAAAAAGAAATATGAAACTCTTATTATTGGGGAGGTACACATCCCCGTTGAGGTAACCTAGAGTTTTACGAAGGTTCTTCGGTTTCATGTTACTCGGAAACGGTTTGTTAATAAGACTTGATCAACCTTATTAATGGATTCTTTTTTAGAGGCATGTGGTCGATGAATTTAGTAAGCACAACCTTCTGCACCCACTTTTTGTTTTCTGTTATTTTTAGTTAGATGCAATAAAATGCCATGATTATCCTGTTTTCTGAATTATCCGTGCAATAAAAAGTGCCCAAAAATGAAAGTGCTCAGAATGATCTGAAATTTTTACATGAATTTTTATAGAATATTTAAGAATTTTTGGCACTAAAAACATACCAGGGGGATGCCCCAGGTGCCCACAAGGCACCAGGGCGCGCCACCCCCCTGGACGCGCCCTGGTGGCTTGTGGGCCCCATAGGGACCCCCTCATTTATTCCTTCAGCCCACTTCGTCTCTTACCTCTAGGAAAAATTCCTGGTAGCTCTCTCTCTCTCTCTCTCGGGTTCTTGCTCCCTAACCTGAGATTTTCGATCTCTTTGCTCGGAGCTCCGTTGCCAAAACTGTTTTGGGAGATTGCTACTTGGTATGTGACTCCTCATTTGCTCCAATTAGTTTTTGCTCTAGTGGATTATATCTTGCATAATTAGCTGCTCTTGGTGCTACTGAAAATGAGCTTGCATGTTGAATTCTTTGAGTTCCAACTAGTTTGAATGCTTGATATAGCCTCTAGACAGCCATATGAGTAGTTGCTACCAATCTTGTAAAGTTTTGTTGACATCATTTTGTGGCCAATTTTTTTAGAAAATTGTTCGTACAAAAATGAATTTCTTCCGGAGGAGTTCCTTGAAGTGGAACGCCAAGGGAGTCCTTGGAGACTCCTCGGACAGCGACCTCAACATTCCGCGTAGGAGGTTCGGCCTTGCGAATGGCCACACAATGCCTTCATGAACGAAGCCGGATTCTACCAAGAGTTCACGCAATTTGTTGCCAATGCCGGATTGACCGACTTCCTCGCAGATGAGTGTGACCAGCACCACATCCTTACGAATTCCTTTGTGCAATACTTTCATTTCCTGAATAGGCTCGAACCCCTGCGGTGCGTTTTGATTTATATGATGAACATCATCAGATATCGCTTGCCGAGTTTTGTGAGATTTGCTTGATCCCCTTTGATGGGGAAATAAGAGAGCCTCGACCGGAGGAGTTTTAGGGCTTCCTCCACACTTTAACTGTGGGAGAGGAAAGGGGCATGTCGAAAGCCCGAGCCACTAGCTTGCAATTTCCCGTTGTTCATTACTTTTCTTTATTCATAGGAAAATGCTTGACTGCTAGAGAGCAAGGTGGTGCGCTATGTGCACCTGACTTTGCCATTTTACGGCACGCACTGCATAATGACAACACCTATAACCTGGGAGCTATCATTGCACGCCGCCTGCACACTAATAGGACTAAGGGTAAAATTCATGGTGGTATTTTTGCTACTCACTTAGCGAGATGTTTTAATGTTAACATACGCCCACATGATTATTTGTTGCCCAGAGTTTACTTAGATCACCAGTCTATGAGGGACCACCACTTTCTTGATGCTCCTGAGCCTCCTCACCACATTTGTTATAACTTGGTTTTTAGTGAGGATACTCGTGATATTATTCCGTTGCCTGCACCTGCTTTGTTTGATTCTCATGCCAGGAACGGATATACTGTTATGCCACCGGACATCGTTGCTTACCGAAACGCATTGGCAGCGGCACAAGATGAGGCCCACGATTGGGTCGCTCAGGTGCCGCCACCTCAGCACTTTCATATGGGACCGGATGGCTACTACGGATGGCCGTAGACCAAGCTAGGCAAATGCCTAAGCTTGGGGGAGTACGTATTTCTCACTGACATTACATTCATAATCACACATTTCGTTCCAATTGTTGGTGTTCATCCTCTTTCATTGTATAATCCATGTTAGTTTTATTTTCTCGCTTCCTTCTTGTGTGTTTGAAAAAAAACCTTTGAGAAAATCCAAAAACATTTCTCGCTTCTTTTCGGTTTTTCTTTCTAGTTTAATTAGTTGTAGTATTAAAAGAAAACCCAAAACGATTTCCCATTTCTTCTTTTGCTTGTTGGGAGCATTCCCGTATAAATAGTTTTTTTTTCTTTTTTTCTCTCATTTTTGTTTTGTCTTCTTTAAATTGCTTCCCTCAAGAAAAAACTAAAAACTCCAAAAATATTTCAGTGTGTCTCTCTGAAATTCTTTTCTTTTGTTGAGTCATTGTAAGGAAAAGACCACGATGAAAATGTTGAGTGGCTCTCGTATGCATTATTGTTGATCTAACAAAGAGCCCATATTACCTTGTCTTCTCCTTTGAATAAAATGTTTGCAGATTCCAGCTTAGTCCATAGCGCCCTTGCACTATTATTATTTTCACATCATTCAGTCATGCAAGTGAAAGGCAATAATGATGATAATTTGATAAAGTGACTGCGGCAAGGAAAAGCGGGTATGAACTCAACTTGTTTTTGTTTTTGTAAATATGTTTAACTCAGTATCCATGATTCAGCATATTATGATTAAACATGTTTATGATGACAATTAGAGATTATAGTTGCTCATGCCATGCTTAAGTTGCTAGGAGTGGATAATGATTTATCTTGGGTGTCAACATGCATTAAAATGTTTGTGATGTAGTATGATGATATGGTATCCTCCTCTGAATGTTTCGAGTGGCTTGACTTGGCACATGTTCACGCATGTAGTTGATTCAAAACCAACATAGCCTCCACGATATTTATGTTCATGGTGCTTATATCCTACTCATGCTAGTATTCAATATTGATTATTCATAATGCCTGATTATGACCGTTTTCGCTCTCTAGCTGGTCGCTTCTCAACCTATTTGCTAGCCTTCGCCTGTACTAAGCGGGAATACTGCTTGTGCATCAAAACCCTTAAACCAAAGTTATTCCAGATGAGTCCACTATATCTACCTATATGCGGTATTACCCTGCTGTTCTAAGTAAATTTGCATGTGCCACCTCTAAATATTCAAATGAACATCTGTTTTGTGTGTCCGTACCACTGCGACAGGGGGCAGTCAATATCTTCCATGCTAAGCGGGTTATTCTCATGATGAGTGTTTATTCACTTGTCCTTGCACGAGAGGGACTGGTAATCGGGATGCCCAGTCCCATGATTAAAATTGCAAAATAATAAAACAAACTCCCCCGAAAAGTTGTTTGTATGGAGGGTACCTGAGGATTCGGCTAGCCATGGCTTGTGATTGTTGGTGGAGGGGGAGTAAACTTTACTTTACCGCTTGGGAACCGCCGCTAATTTGTTTAGCATGGAAGATATTGAGAACTCTCGGTCGTGACGTTGACAGGAAAGGCATGCCTCCCAAAATTATATTTATCTCTGATTTAAGCTTTGAGCTCTGGCACCTCTGCAAATCCCTGCTTCCCTCTGCGAAGGGCCCATCTATTTACTTTTAAGTTATTTTATTTTTATTGTTGAGTCACCACTGTCGGTGTACTAAAGTATGGGTCTTTTTAGTACCCCTTACTTCTGCACGGGCAGTTGTAGCCGTACCGCGGCAAGCCTTGCCGGGGAATAGCTAGGAGTAATCACGAGACTAAGATGACAAGGAGACGTTCAAGTCAACAATCAGACCAGAAGACAGAAGGCCAAAGGGTTGCGGAGGCCCGGCAAGACCATTGCCGGCAAGGCCTCGCGCCCGGCAAGACCCTTGCCGGCAAGGCCTCGCGCCCGGCAAGGATTCGGTCCCGGCAAGCCCCGGGCCCGGCAAGGATTCAGCCCCGGCAAGGCTCTGCACAGTGCAGCGCTATCGCTCCAGTGCAGCGGCCAGCCTTGTCGTTTAGGGCTTGTCCTCATGGTGACGTGGTGCGATGCTGGCCATGACATGCTTAAGCGGTGCTGATGGGATGGCTGCTTTTGCCCATCCCCTGTAAAGCTTTTCCAAGCCCAAGACGCTGAGGGACACCTCGACGGACACCTCACGGTGCATTTAATGAGCTTGTCCTAAGCCGTCAGGGTTAGGTATGGTAACACTGTAGCTACTTTCCACCTCATGCCTTATCTCGTACGCCACTGTGGTAGCCCCTTTGACTAATATAAAAGGAGGCCCGAGACGTACAGGGGGCAGGGGGATGGCACTTCCGAGAGAAGAGAGCACTTCTGAGATTGGACCCATTCTGCATGCGTAGCTGCTACTGTAGCTCCCAGAACTTGGCCAAGAACGTCCACAATAATACAATCAAGGCAGGAGTAGGGTTTTACGCATCCGTGCGGCCCGAACCTGGGTAAATCCCCGTGTGCTGCTCATTAGTTCTGCTCTTTGTGCAATCCTCTCCCCTTGCCGAACCGTAAGGGATCTCCTTGATCCCATAGGTGTCTGTTTCCCACGACATCTTTGGCGCGCCAGGTAGGGGGGATGGCACTTCCGAGAGGAGAGAGCACTTCAGAGATTGGACCCATTCTGCATGCGTAGCTGCTACTGTAGCTCCCAAAACTTGGCCAAGAACGTCCACAATAATACAATCAAGGCAGGAGTAGGGTTTTACGCATCCGTGCGGCCCGAACCTGGGTAAATCCCCGTGTGCTGCTCGTTAGTTCTGCTCTTTGTGCAATCCTCTCCCCTTGCCGAACCGTAAGGGATCTCCTTGATCCCATAGGTGTCCGTTTCCCACGACATCTTTGGCGCGCCAGGTAGGGGGATCGAGGTTGTGCGAACCTGATCTAGCGATCAGTGCGTCAGATCTTCGATCATCTTCACCACCATGGCTCCCAAGAAGAAGGGTTTCATGGCGGTTGGTCCATCTGCATCCGTCGTGCCTGATGCTGCGTGCACAGGCGACGGGGTAGGCGCGGGTGGAGGAGGTGGAGGCTCCGAGCTTCCACGGCGTTCCGGCGATCCGAGCCGGACGAGCAACAGGTCCAAGGATGGAGCTGCGCAACCTGCGGGTGGTGCAGCGACTTCCAAGGATGGAGCGGCGCCTTCCAGGACGAATACGCCAGCGCATGCACCGCAACCTTCTCAGGACACGCGTGACGTGCAGCTTCAAGACGTTGATGGTTCTAGGCGTCCGCATGGGAAGACCCCTGCGCATCACTCCCAGGGTGCGCAGGGCCAAGATCCGCGCCAGCGCGCTGGTGGAAGCCGCGCGCGGGTGCAGAGTCGTGATGGTGCTCCTTCTAACCCTGTTAGGAGTTTGAGCACCTCACGTTCTTCGCACCTGTCGCCGCCGCCTACGCCAGCAGAGGCGTTGGCACGAGCTCAGCTGCTCCTAGACTTCCCTCCCACCGCGGAGAAGCTAGACGAGTGGCGAGCCGCTATCCAGAGCCTCATCGGCCTAGCCAACAACGATGTACCGCAGCAGGGTGAACCCTCGCGGCTGCAGTCGTCTAGGCTGGTGCGTGGCGATGGAGAGAAGACCGGAGCTGGAACGACTACGTTGCGTTCCCCTCCGCTGCATCCAGAGCGGTCGTTAACTCGACGGGCCGGCGCCCGTGTGGATGATTCCACGGCATCGTCTGATCCGCGGGTTCGCCGCGATCAACGTCACGTTCTTCGGGAACGGAAGAAGGAGGACGCTCGAACCACCATCGAGCGCCGAAGGGAAGCGCGTCGCCAGTCCGACAAGCGCGCTGGGACCGCTGTTGACGAGCCCGCGCCAGGGGACCCTGGCTGCCTACCTTACGAGGTGGGTTGCCCAGCGTTTACTCGTGAGCTGCGGCAAGTCCAGTGGCCTAGCTCCCGCTCCTTCAAGCCGGAAGTACCGGAGAAGTACGACGGCAAGACTCATCCGTCTGAGTTCTTGAGCATCTACACCATCGCGGTGCAGGCTGCCGGGGCTCGTGACGATAAGGTGCTGGCCAACTACTTTCCGTTGGTGCTGAAGCCCAACGTGAGATCGTGGTTGATGCACCTGCCCGAGAATTCCATCTCTTCTTGGGCCGACCTGTGCCATCAGTTTGTTGGCGCCTTCACCGGCGGCCATCAAGCTCCTGGCCAGGAGAGTGATCTGCACATCATTCCCCAGAAGGAGGGCGAAACCTTGCGCAAGTATATCCAGAGGTTCAGCCGCATCCAGCACAACATTCCTGACGTTCATCCTGCCGCCGTCATCAGCGCCTTTCATCAGAATGTGCGCAATCATAAGATGCGGGAGGAGCTGGTGATGAACAAAGTCAGAGATGTCGCCGAGCTCTACGCCTTGGCCGACAAATGTGCTCGTGCAGAAGAAGGAAGGAGACTCCCCGGCGAGAACGCTGGCGCTGGAGTCGACTCCGATAGCGAAGACGCTCCTGCCCCGGCAAGGAAGGGGCGGCGGAAGAACAAGAAGCGCAAGGGCAAGGCCGTGCTTGCCGTTGAAGGTTCCGGCAACACCGGCACCGCCAAGAAGTCCAAGACCGACGACCCCGGCAAGGAGGTTGCCGGGTGTGCGGCGTGTCAGGCCTTGGCGGCTGCCGACAAGCCAGAAGGATCCGGCAAGCAGTACTGCAAGATTCACCGTACCAAGGGCCATGATCTCCAAGACTGCCGGCAAGTTGAGGAGCTTACCGAGAAGCAGCGCGCCGAGTACGAAAGGCGCGACAAGGAAAGGGCCCAAGATGATACCGGAGGGTCTGGCAGGAAGCGCGGTCGAGGAGGTCGCCGCGGCAAGCCCAGGCAGCAGCAAGAGAAGCCTGCCCGGGGCCGCGCCAAAGAGCAAGGAGATGATGATGATGATGCAGAGGGCGACGAGTTCAGCGAACACGAGTTCCAGAAGGCTACAGAGGCCATGTGCGTCGACGGGGGCACTTCGTTGCATTCCTCTCACCGCCAGCTCAAGCAGTGGGCGCGCGAGATTAATGCAGCAGAGCCATCCCTCGATGCCCGGAAGCCACTGAAGTGGTCCCACACGCCTATCATTTTTGACGCCGAGGATCACCCTGATCGCACAACTGCGGTCGGGTGTTTGCCGTTGTTGGTTTCACCAACGATCCGCAACCTCCAGGTGACGAAATTGTTAGTTGACGGTGGGGCCGGCCTGAACCTGATCTCGCCCGATGTGACCAAGAGGCTGCAAATTCCCGACGAAGATCTCGAGGAAACAGGCTCTTTCCAAGGGGTCGATCCGGGAAGGAACCAGCCGAAGGGCAAAATCACGCTGCTGGTAACATTCGGCAGTGAGCTGAACTTCAGGACGGAGAAGGTCGTCTTCGACGTCGCCAGGATTCCGTTGCCGTACAATGGAATCCTTGGCCGCCCAGCGCTGGCTAAGTTCATGGCGGCCTCGCACTACGCCTACAACGTCTTGAAGATGCCCGGTCCAATGAGCGTCATCACTGTCCACTCCGACAAGAAAAACACGCTCATTTGCACCGACAAGCTTTACCGGGAAGTAGTTGCAGCGTCCGCCGCCAAGGCGCATGCTCCTGCCGCTCAAGATCCCGGCAAGAAGAAGAGGCCCGGCAAGGCCTCTGGTACAAACTCCGGCAAGCGCGCCTCTCCAGAGTGCTGCGCTGCCGTCGAGGGTGCCCCAGAGAGCTCTGCCGGCCAGACCAAGAAATCCAAGGCTGCTCCGCCTGAGACCAAGAAGGTGCCCGCCAAGGAGGACGGGACGGGGGGAACTTTCACCATAAGCTCCACCCTTGATGACAAATAGGAAAGCGCGCTCGTTGCCTTCCTACGGGCGAATGTCGATGTGTTTGCATGGCAACCATCTGACATCCCCGGTGTTCCCAGGGAGGTAATTGAGCACCACCTAGCTGTCTGTCCCCACGCGCGGCCCGTCAAGCAGAAGGTGCGGAAGCAAGCTTTGGAGCGGCAAGAGTTTATTGCAGAAGAGATTAGGAAGCTTGAGGCGGCAGGCCTGGTTAGAGGAGTCCTCCATCCTACATGGTTGGCCAATCCAGTTGTTGTGCGCAAGGCGAATGGTAAATGGAGGCTATGTATTGACTTTACAGATATCAATAAAGCCTGTCCAAAAGATCCCTTTCCCTTGCCGCACATCGACCAGATTGTGGATTCCACTGCCGGATGCAATCTGCTGTCATTCCTTGACGCATACTCAGGCTATCACCAGATCTTCATGGCGAAAGAAGACGAAGAGAAGACCTCATTTATCACCCCATGTGGCACATATTGCTTCTTGCGTATGCCTTTCGGGTTGAAAAGTGTTGGGTCGACCTTCGCAAGAGCTGTCCAGATTGGTTTCGGGGCCCAGCTGCATAGAAATATGGAAGCTTACATGGATGACATAGTGGTCAAAACCAAGGACAAAGCAACGCTCATTCAGGATCTGGAGGAGACATTTGCAAATCTGCGCAGGATCAATTTGAAGCTCAATCCAGAGAAGTGCGTGTTCGGCGTCCCATCCGGCAAGCTTCTCAGGTTCTTTGTATCTCAGCGTGGAATTGAAGCCAATCCCGACAAGATCAAAGCAATTGAGCAGATTGAGGCGCCAAGACGAGTCAAGGATGTGCGCCGCCTCGCCGGCTGCGTCGCTGCTTTGAGTAGATTCATCTCAAAGTCTGCTGAGCGCGCCCTGCCGTTTTTCAAAATTTTGAAGAAGGCAGGTCCAATGAAATGGACTCCGGAAGCGGAGGCAGCGCTGCAGGATTTGAAGAAGTGCCTCTCCTCTCCGCCAATACTAGTCGCGCCTAGGCCACAAGAGCCGTTGCTGCTATATCTAGCGGCAACGAATCAAGTGGTTAGTGCTGCGCTGGTGGCAGAGAGAGAAGGAGAGGAGGATGCAGCGGCAACGGCAGGCCCGCCAAGCGACTTGCCGGGGCCATCCCCGGCAGAGTCTGGTGCCGACAAGGAAAGATCCGCGCAGTCAAGTCAAGTAGTGCAGAAGAAGAAGATGGTGCAGCGCCCAGTCTATTTCGTCAGCTCCCTGTTGCAGGGGGCTAGGTCGAGATATTCTGGTGTGCAGAAGTTGCTCTTCGGCCTTCTCATGGCCTCGAGGAAGCTGTGCCATTACTTCCAAGCACATGAGATCACCGTCGTCACTCGCTTTCCGCTGCAACGGATTCTCCGGAACCCAGAAGCAACCGGCATGATTGTGGAGTGGGCGTTGGAGCTATAATGCTTTGGTCTCAAGTTTGAAAGTTCTTCAACTATCCAGAGCAGAGCCTTGGCAGAGTTCATTGCAGAATGGACCCCAACGCCAGACGACGAAGTTCAAGAATCAGCGATTCCCGGCAAGGAAACAGATCGCTAATGGATCATGTACTTTGATGGAGCCTTTTCGCTGCAAGGCGCCGGCGCCGGCGTGCTGCTTGTCGCACCCACCGGAGAGCACCTCAAGTACGTCATCCAGATGCATTTTCCCCGGGATAGATCGACCAACAACACGGCAGAGTATGAAGGACTGCTTGCCGGTCTCAGGATCGCGGCAGACCTTGGGATCAGGAAGCTCATCGTCAGAGGTGACTCCCAGCTCGTCGTGAGGCAGGTCAACAAAGATTATCAGAGCCCGCTGATGGAAGCGTACGTCGATGAAGTGAGGAAGCTGGAGGAGCGCTTTGACGGTCTTCAAACAGAGCATGTTCCTCGATCAGAGAACAGCATTGCCGACGACCTGTCGAAGCGTGCCGCACTCAAGCTACCTGTGGAACCAGGGACTTTTGTGCTCCGCTTGACTCAACCATCTGTGTCGCCATCGACAAGGCCTGATAAGAGAAGAAAGTTAAGTACCGGCGAGTACTTCCCGGCACCTCAGGTTCTTGCCGCCGAAGCAAGCGCCCCTGCTGCCGAAGAAATACCAGTTTCCGGTGAGCAGCTGCTCCACCAAGAACCTCAAGTTCTTGCCGTAGAAGCAAATGCTCCCGCAGCTGAAGAGTCGCCTTTAGTCCTTGTCGTCGAGCCACAGGCTCCGACATGGGCACAGCAAACAGTCCATTTCCTTCAGACAGGAGAACTCCCTGAGGAGCAGGAAGAAGCTGAGAAAGTAGCACGTCAGTCAAGTATGTACCAGTTCGTCGACGACGTCCTGTACAGAAAGAGACCCAACGGTGTGAAATTGAAGTGCATTCCTCGGGAGGACGGACTAGAGCTGTTGGCAGAGATTCATGGGGGCATATGTGGATCCCACATAGGCTCAAGAGCCCTTGTCGGCAAGGCATTCCGGCAAGGATTCTTCTGGCCTACCGCTCTCCAGGATGCAACTGCACTAGTAACCAAGTGTGAAGCGTGCCAGTTTCATTCGAAGCAACTTCATCAGCCAGCTCAAGCTCTCCAAACGATCCCTCTCTCCTGGCCCCTCTCGGTCTGGGGGCTCGACATACTGGGTCCCTTCCCCCGCGCTGCCGGGGGCTTCGAGTACTTGTACGTTGCCATCGACAAGTTCACGAAGTGGCCAGAAGTGGAAGCAGTGAGGAGGGTGACAGCACAGTCACCAGTCAAGTTCTTCAATGGGATTGTGTGCCGTTTTGGTGTGCCGAACAGGATCATCACCGACAACGGTACGCAGTTCACTAGTCGCGCCTTCATGCAGTACGTCCAAGACCTTGGCGGCAAGATTTGTTTTGCCTCTGTTGCTCACCCAAGAAACAATGGCCAAGCGGAGAGGGCGAACGCTGAAGTGCTGCGGGGTCTCCGGACCAGGACTTTCGACAAGCTGCACAAGCATGGAAGACGCTGGATTGATGAGCTGCCGGCGGTTCTTTGGTCGATCAGGACGACGCCAAATCAAGCCACCGGCCAGACACCCTTCGCTCTGGTTTACGGAGCGGAAGCAGTTCTCCCCACGGAACTCATATACGGGTCACCTCGAGTGCTCGCTTATGATGAGCTTGAGCAAGAGCAGCTGCGGCAAGATGACGCGTTGCTCCTTGAGGAGAACCGTCTTCGGGCTGCTGTGCGAGCCGCTCGCTATCAGCAAGCTTTGCGCCGCCACCATAGCCGCAAGGTTCGCGCCCGGAGTCTTGAGGAAGGCGACCTTGTTCTTCGGCGCGTTCAGTCGGCCAAGAATTCCAACAAGTTGACGCCGAAGTGGGAAGGCCCTTACCGGGTAGTGCGAGTCACCAGGCCTGGCGCTGTCCGCCTGGAGACCGAAGAGGGCTTGCCAGTGAGCAACTCCTGGAATATCGAGCACCTTCGCAAGTTCTACCCGTAAGGCGCAGTTGTTCGGGTTTCTTGCTGTGATAGCGATACGGCCAGCAGGCTGCTGATGACCCGAATCCAGCGCTCGCGGCAGCGTAACGCTCCGGCAAGATCCCTGCAACGCCATTCTGTACAAGTGTTGCCGCTGGCATGTAATCCTTTGTACAGAGCAGGCACATCCCTGTGCATATTTTATAAAATCTGTGCGCTTTACATTTCTTGTTGATTTCATGTCATTCTATATGCATGTATTATCTGAGATATGTATTGCACTCGATCCCAGTAAGAGCTAACGAACCGTCAAGGTTCCATACCTTTTATTTTCTCTTCTTTCTTTTTCTCAAGAGACAGAAGATTCCCTCTCGCGCAAGTTTGCCGTGGGGGGAAGGAGAATAGTGGTATGGAGACCAGACGACGTTCAAGGTTGGCGCCTGGCCGGAAGAAGAAGAATAGCGACGAAAAGCAGAGCTAAGTTGCTAAACCCCTTAGGCAGATTTTGATTTTTGTAAGGTTGTATTCCCTTGAACGATTTCGGCTTTGTATGGAAAACCTGCACGCGATGGAATCTTGTCGTGATCGGCTGCGCCCTTACTCTGTTTCGAGTCTGCTCAACAGTCTAGGTGGTCGCGCTGAAAGCGTCAAGATTTCTTGCCGTGAGCAGCACTGCCCGCAAGCTGCTGACGACCCGAATCCAGCGCTCGCGACGGGGTTATGCTCCGGCAAGTTCCCAGCAAAGTGTAGGGTATATGCTATACAGAAAGAAATTGAACAAAGGGAATAGCATGCCATAATTCAAAGAGAGCAAGTTATATTACATCTAGTGCTTGCCGCGTTTCTGACATAAGACGAATTGTCTTCTACATGGAATGTTGGCGGCAAGATGGAGAAGAGATAGGAGGCTACAGCTAATCCCGGCGATCGCCCTCGACCCTCTTCACCTGGCTCACCCGATCGACGATGGGCGCGACAAGCTCTTCGAGATCCTTGACGTCCGCGTCCTTCAGCAAGCTTTTCGAGGCCTTGGAGAGGTCGATGCCAGGGTTCCTGTACGCCACCTTCATCAACACCTTGCGGAGGACGAGCTTGCAGAGTTTCCGGGATTCATCGGCCAGCTTGCTTGTCTGGCTCGCCTGGAGTAGCTTGAGGGCGTCGACGAGCTTGTCGAAGAACATGGTTAGCCTGGCGCTTGAGGATACGTTGTCATCGACGGAGTATCCGAAGCCCGGCAAGTCCATGGCCTCCAGCTCCGCGCCAAGCTTCTCGGCGATGTCCGCCAGCCTGGCAGTCCAGAGCTTCACGCTAGAAGTGTACTCGTTGTGGGTGGTGGCGGCATTCTGGAGCAGCTCCTGTTCGTCATGGAGGTCTTTGATAAGAGTCCTCTCGCGAACTCAGGCGGCCTCAAGAGACTCCTCCAGCGTGGATAGCTTCAGCTTCAGATCTTCAATGGAGTCCTTGGCGGAGGAAAGCTACTGGACCTTCTCGGATGCGGCAGCCTGCGTCTCCATCAGGCTGTGGAGAGCCTTGTCTCTCTCGGCCTTGAGTGCTGAGACCTTCTTGCCGTGGTCCTCGAGAGCGGCCTCCAGCTGCTTCGTCCTCTCCTCCAGCAATTTCTAGGCGGTCTCCGCAGCTCCGGACCTTTGAGCTTGCCGGCGTGATCTTCAGTTAGAGCTCTGAGCGTCTACAAGTGTTTCTGCTCAAGCTCCTGGACCCGCCGTGCGACAAGACTTTCGAGCTCTTCATCCTTGTTGCGAAGCTTGGCGGCAAGCGCCGCCTCGCGCGCGGCAAGGTCCTCTTCTTGGGCGTCAAGGCTGATGCGGCGCTGCGTCAAGAGGGCTTCTGCCGCGGCGGCTTGCTGGGCGGCCTCCTCCTGCGCTTTCTCGATGTCTGATTGCTTCAGCAGGAGGACGTTCCGCTCTTCCGCCAGCTGCTCCCGATAAATATTCAGCTCTTGGAGGGCCTCGCCATACCAAGCCTGTGTCTCCGTGACGCGTTGTTGGAAGTCTCCTTCCGCGGCCTCGACGAGCGCTGCCCGGGAGTCCAGTTTCTCCTTCCGGGCGCAGTAGAGCGTCTGGAGCTTCTGATAGTTGTCATTCATGGCTTGAAGTAGCTGCTCCTCCTTGAGCTCACTGGCGGCAGCGACGGTGATTTCCCCGTCAAGATGTTCTCCTTCAACCAGCTCTTCGATGTTTGCCGACCCCGGCATGCTGACAACGTTCTTGCCGGCCCTGATGTATTGGCTTGAGGGAGGGGCCTGGGACGACGAGGGTTGGTCTTCGGCAGTCGAGGGCCCCGCGGCAGTAGAAGCGCCTGGCACTCCTGTGGCGGAAACGCCGTCAGTATTGCCGCGGGTCTCCTCACCGGCTCCCTCGGCGGCCTTGGCGGCCTCGGCGGCAGCGGCCTTGGCGGCCTCAGCGGCAGCAGCCTCGGCGGCAGCAGCTTTGGCGGCCTCGGCAGCGGCATGCTTGGCGGCCTCTTCGGCAGCAACCTTGCCGGCTTCAGTGGTGGCATCCTTGGCAGTCTCTTCAATGACAACGTCAGTGTCCATGAGCTCTGTCAGAAGAAGATTGAAAGCCAAGGAATTGATTAAGATGAAGCTGGGAAGGAGGTTCAAGAAGACAAAAAGAAGAAAAAAAACAAAGCGACAAGTCCTTTGGGGCAGGTAACTTTACCTGCGTCAAGGAAGGGGTTGCCGGAGCCTGCGCTTGCCGGCCCCTCCCCTTCGTTGCGGTAGGGCTTGCCCGAAGACTCACCCCTGGGCGGTGTGGTCGACGGAGGTGGCATGGCAGAGGTAGCTCCCGCTGTTGCTTCTCGCTATTGCTCCGCTCCTGCACGCCCGGAGATGTCAGCAGAGAAGATGCACACCCCGGCACGCGCCAGTGGGTAGTGAGTAGAAGACTCACGCTGGGGGCTGCGCCGGGGGCTGCGTCGAGGGCTGCATCGAGGGTTGCGTTCTGGGCTTGACTCCGAGCTGACGAGAACCGTTTCCGGCGCGCCGGAGGTGCTTGCCGGCGGCTCGACGCTTGTTGAGGTCTTGGCTCTCTTCGCCATCCTCTGCGCCAGAGTCTCCGTATCCCTGAGGAGGCAAAAACAGAGCAAGTTAATCAAGCAAAACTAGAAGGATAAGAATCAAAGCTGTGGCGGGACTCTTACTCTTCTTCTTCTTCCTCGGAGCTGATGGCGGAGAGGTCGAAGCCGACCCCCGCCGCAGTTCCTGACGGAGGAGGAGGAGGAGTGGTCCTGGGCCACTTGGCAGTGGCAGGTTGCGGCGCGGCCTCGCTAGCCGCCCCTTTGCCGGAAGCCTCGCTGCTTGAGGAAGGTTGGCGGGCTGGAGCGCCAGTGGCGTTCTTCCGGAGGACGCGCCTCTTCCTGTGTTGAAGAGCTGGGGGCTCTTCCTCCTCCTCTTCTTCCTCTTCGGCGGCGCCTCCGGCAGAAGAGCTCCCGGCAGCGGCTCCGCTTGGCTCCCCGGCAGCCTCGTCTCGCCCGGCAAGATCTTCCCGCAGTGGGTCCTCGCCTTCGCTGGACTCAGCGCTGCCGGCTTCTTCGGCAAGGTTCGCCTCTTCCGCCCTGTTGGCGATGTAGGCGAGCTCCTCCTCCGTGGTGGCGCGGACAAGGTTCTCCGCCCGGATGGCCTTCTCCGTCAAGTTGTCGAAGAACGCCAGCGCCTGCTCCGCGGACGGCTCGATCCACCTCTCGTCGATGCTATGGGCATTGAGCACCGGCATCATGGCGATGATGGAGGTCAGCGACGAGTTGTTGCACAGTGGGACGACGCTTGCCGGCAACTCTCCCACTGCTCCAGATTTGAACAGCTGTTGGCAGAGGGTTGCGTGCCCCATGGCTGTCAGTTCATTATCCAGCCCAGGCCGCACCCTCATGACGTCGGCAGCGTTCATGTACTCCCAGGAAGGGCGCCCCTTGTTCTGCAGTGGGGCGATGCGCCGGCGAAGGAAATCTGAAGCAATCATCTCCACCTTCAACCCGGCAGCCCTGAGGCGCGGTATCCTGGTGATGGCGATGGTGAGCTTGCTGTCATCAGGGTCCGCGGCGCTCCAATCCTTGCCGCGGACCACCTTCTGCTTCCGCACCTCGCAGAACGGTTTGGGCTCCTTTTCCCAGACCCAGCACCACTTGCCGCGCCACTCATCCCATCTATCGCGGTAGAGCCCCTCTGGGTACGTCTCCTTGGTCGCCGTCCTCGGATTCCAAGTGATGCTGCCGGAGAGGGCGTCGCCCTTTTGGATGCGGGGATAGAAGTAGTGCCGGAAAAGTGCAGTGCTCGGGATGACCCCAACAAAATTCTCGCAAAGGTGCGCGAAGACGGACATGCAAGTCACGACATTCGGCGTGAAATCTAGCAGCTGGAAGCCGTAGGTGAGCATGATGTCTACGAAGAAATCCGAGTACGGAGGGCAGAGGCCGCACCAGAAGTAATCGGCAAAGAAGGGATAATCTCCTGGCTCTGCCTTGCAAGAAGCTACACTCACTTTGGTGTCTGGATGCGCCGTGGTCTCAGTCGCCCATGCGAACTGGTACCTCTTCTTTAAGGTCTCCGCATCAAGCGTCGAGGGGAAGACAGCGCGATCCTTCCGCATCTTCGCCAACCTGCGCTCCGCGGCGGCCGCTTCCGCCGCCTTGCCCTTGCTCGGCTTAGGCGGCATGGTGGCTATGGAGGTGGGCGCTGAAGACGTCGAGAGCGCGGTGGAGGCAGGTGGAGGGAGAAAAACTCTGCTTTGGGCGCGAGGAAGAAGACGATGGCGACGGCTCTGAGATTGAGATTGGAAAGACGGAGGGGGTAAATGAGCAGTGCCCTCTGCGATTCCCTTTTTATGGGGAAGGCGCGAGGCAGGCTCTTTACCGCCCGCTTTTGCAGCGGAGTTTCCGCCCACGTATCCCACGTCGCACGATTAATGCGCGTAGTGGAGGGGTGTGGTAAAAGAGTTAATGATTACGAGCAGTTATTCCCTGCCACGCGTGCCCGTGCACTGTTTTGGGCCTAGCCCAACAGGCCTGACACCCGTGTATGGCCTAGGCCCGGGGGCTCCTGTCGGTGTACTAAAGTATGGGTCTTTTTAGTACCCCTTACTTGTGCACGGGCAGTTGTAGCCGTACCGCGGCAAGCCTTGCCGGGGAATAGCTAGGAGTAATCACGAGACTAAGATGACAAGGAGACGTTCAAGTCAACGATCAGACCAGAAGACAGAAGGCCAAAGGGTTGCGGAGGCCCGGCAAGACCCTTGCCGGCAAGGCCTCGCGCCCGGCAAGACCCGGGCCCGGCAAGCCCCGGGCCCGGCAAGGATTCGGTCCCGGCAAGCCCCGGGCCCAGCAAGGATTCAGCCCCGGCAAGGCTCTGCACAGTGCAGCGCTATCGCTCCAGTGCAGCGGCCAGCCTTGTCGTTTAGGGCTTGTCCTCATGGTGACGTGGTGCGATGCTGGCCATGAGATGCTTAAGCGGTGCTGATGGGATGGCTGCTTTTGCCCATCCCCTGTAAAGCTTTTCCAAGCCCAAGACGCTGAGGGACACCTCGACGGACACCTCACGGTGCATTTAATGAGCTTGTCCTAAGCCGTCAGGGTTAGGTATGGTAACACTGTAGCTACTTTCCACCTCATGCCTTATCTCGTACGCCACTGTGGTAGCCCCTTTGACTAATATAAAAGGAGGCCCGAGACGTACAGGGGGTAGGGGGATGGCACTTCCGAGAGGAGAGAGCACTTATGAGATTGGACCCATTCTGCATGCGTAGCTGCTACTGTAGCTCCCAGAACTTGGCCAAGAACGTCCACAATAATACAATCAAGGCAGGAGTAGGGTTTTACGCATCCGTGCGGCCCGAACCTGGGTAAATCCCCATGTGCTGCTCGTTAGTTCTGCTCTTTGTGCAATCCTCTCCCCTTGCCGAACCGTAAGGGATCTCCTTGATCCCATAGGTGTCCGTTTCCCACGACATCTTTGGCGCGCCAGGTAGGGGGGATGGCACTTCCGAGAGGAGAGAGCACTTCTGAGATTGGGCCCATTCTGCATGCGTAGCTGCTACTGTAGCTCCCAGAACTTGGCCAAGAACGTCCACAATAATACAATCAAGGCAGGAGTAGGGTTTTACGCATCCGTGCGGCCCGAACCTGGGTAAATCCCCGTGTGCTGCTCGTTAGTTCTGCTCTTTGTGCAATCCTCTCCCCTTGCCGAACCGTAAGGGATCTCCTTGATCCCATAGGTGTTCGTTTCCCACGACAACCACCTTCTCAAATAAGCACCAGTCCTGAGAGCATTATTGTCATTCTCATGCATTGTGTACAGTTAATGTTGTGTGCATCATGACTGGATCTCTTCTACCATGAACTACAATGTTTAGTCGCTCCTTGAACTTTGGAGGTGTTCTGCATTTATGTTTTGCGGTCTCAGAAAGGGCTAGCGAGATACCATGTTGTTATATTATATCATGATTGTTTTGACAAAGTGTTGGCATTTGAGATATCTTATTATTGCTCGCTAGTTGATTATGCCATTGATATGAGTGAATATAATTTCTAAGAGTTATCATTTGCATGGTTAGTTATAATCTTTGCTGAAACCCTGGGTATTATTTAAGCATATATATAGATACAAGAACAAAAGAGTTCGTAAAAGTTTTTCTTTATCACTTTCAGTTTGTCAACTGAATTGCTTGAGGACAAGCAATGAGTTATGCTTGGGAGAGTTGATACGTCTCCATCGTATCTACTTTTCCAAACACTTTTGCTCTTGTTTTGGACTCTAATTTGCATGATTTGAATGAAACTAACCCGGACTGATGCTATTTTCAGCAGAACTACCATGCTATTGTTTTTTGTGTAGAAATAAAAGTTCTCGGAATTGGACCAAACTTTTTGGAGATTTTTT
This sequence comes from Elymus sibiricus, assembly GCA_039707655.1. Taxonomy (NCBI): domain Eukaryota; kingdom Viridiplantae; phylum Streptophyta; class Magnoliopsida; order Poales; family Poaceae; genus Elymus; species Elymus sibiricus. Next base: position 108,043,458 of record CM077668.1, on the reverse strand, counting down.
ATGGAATAAGTAAAAAATACTGGAGCCAAGATCCACTAGAGTGGGGCCACCTGCTGCCCACGAGGCACCAGGGTGCGCCACCCCCCCTGGCGCGCCCTGGTGGCTTGTGGGGCCCACGTGGCTCCGCTGACACTAATCTCAAGCCTATAAATTCACAATTCCAGAGAAAAAAATGAGAGAGGAAGTTTCATCGCGTTTTACGATACAGAGCCGCCGCCACCTCCTGTTCTTCATCGGGAGGCCAGATCTGGAGTCCGTTCGGGGCTCCGGAGAGGGGGATCTTTCGTCATTGTCATCATCAACCATCCTCCATCACCAATTTCTTGATGCTCACCGCCAGGAGTGAGTAATTCCTTTGTAGGCTTGCTGGACGGTGATGGGTTGGATGAGATTTATCATGTAATCAAGTTAATTTTGTTAGGGTTTGATCCCTAGTAACCACTATGTTCTGAGATTGATGTTGCTATGACTTTGCTATGCTTAATGCTTGTCACTAGGGCCCGAGTGCCATGATTTCATATCTGAACCCTTTATGTTTTCATGAATATATTTGTGTTCTTGATCCGATCTTGCAAGTTATACGCACCTGCTATGTGTTATGATCCGCATACCCCAAGGTGACAATAATTGGGATTCTTTCCGGTGATTACCGTAGTTTGAGGAGTTCATGTATTCACTATGTGTTAATGCTTTGTTCTGGTTCTCTATTAAAAGGAGGCCTTAATATCCCTTAGTTTCCTTATGCACCCCGGTGCCACGGGAGGGAAGGACAAAAGATGTCATGCAAGTTCTTATCGCAAGCATGTATGACTATATACGGAATACATGCCTACATTACATTGATGAATTGGAGCTAGTTTTGTGTCGCCCTAGGTTATGACTGTTACATGATGAATGTTATCCAACATAATCACCGATCCAAAGCCTACGAGTTTTTCACATATTGTTCTTTGCTAAGTTACTACTATTGCTACTACTGTCACAATTGTTACAAAACTATTGCTGCTACCGTTACTGTTACTGTTACTATTATTGCTATTGCTATCAAACTACCATACTACTGTGCTACTGATCACTCTGCTGCAGATATTTAGTCTCCAGGTGTGGTTGAATTGACAACTCAACTGCTAATACTTGCAAATATTCTTTGGCTCCCCTTGTGTCGAATCAATAAATTTGGGTTGAATACTCTACCCTCGAAAACTGTTGCGATCCCCTATACTTGTTATCATTGGGCGCCCACCAGAGATCCTCGTCAGTAGCACGCTGGAGCTTATCGTCCCACCTCCACGCAGCGATGAGGCGCCTAGCGCCTTTGGCCTTCCTGGCGAAGTACCGGCCGTCTTCGTGCACCTCGTCCGCACGCCCGCCGCCAAAGCTCCAGCTTCTCCTTTTCCCAGGCGGCCTCACGGGCTTCACAGGCCGCCTGGTACCTGGTGCGCTCCTCCGCCAAATCCTTCTTGAACGCCACTTGCCTGGCTTTCTCAGCCGGCGGCAGCGCTTTCCACAGACAAAGATTATACTGTCCCCAAAACCACTCCAAAGTTGGGGGTTCCAGCACAACCTCGTCAGGTGGCGCGTAGGGGTCCTCCTCGTCGCTGCTCTGTGCCTGGACGTCCTCGCAGGGCGGCGCCTCCACCTTGACGGGTGGGCAGATCGTTGGCACCATGGCAGAGTTTTGTGAGAGAGAGGAAGGGCGAGCGAGGATAGAATGTAGATGAGAATGCAGGCGGGACGACATGAGCTGGGTAGTATTTATTGGCAGCCAGAATCTAGATCGACAGGAGCAGTAGAAGCGCCGGTGGCCAGAATTTACGAGTACTATAGCTTGAATTACACACGATTACCGCAGCAAAATCCGTGTGTGAAATAAATCGTTGACGGTACCCAGGACTGAACCGCGTCTGATTATTAACCCGCGCCACTCACCTTCCAAATCTCACGGCGCGAAACAGAGTGCCAATCATGTGGGGCCCAGTTGTCTTGCCAGATATTTACATTTTCTTTCCAAATGTTTTGCATAAATGCTTATTTCGTGTTACCATGATTTTGTTGGAAAATGTATTACATAATTGATTTTTCCAACCCATGATGACATTCTGTTGCATGTACATGTAATTCAAATTTTAATTACGGCCATTAAATGGTTAGAAACTCACTTAATGTCTTAAAAATGACAAATAACCCCTGAAAATTTCGAAATTTTAACATGAAAGTTGTATTCGTGCATGTTAACGGTAGAAAAAAATGCCAAGCCATAAGAGGAAGCGACTGTCGGTTCGTCATCAAACATGCATATTCTCCCCTCTCGGAACCACGAGTCTTCTCGTGAGATGCTCCGATTTGTGAGAGGTGTGTGCCAAAACTTTCAACAAACATGCCTGTTTTTTTACCACGGCATCTTGGTACCATTTCATGACATCAAGCAAGGTTTCATGTATTTCTGATCATTTTTGAATTTTTTGGAATTTAAAAGCCATGGTTCTCACTGTTTGTGTCCAAGCCTTGACACCAATATGTTTGAAAATTTCTTCCAATTTACTGCACAGGGCATTAACTCGCACACAAGGACACAAATATGATTTTCCAACCCATGATGGTTCGCCGTTGCATGTACATGCAGTTCGAATTTGAATTACGGCCATTATATGGCTAGAAACTCACTTAATGTCTTAAAAAGGTCAAATGAAAACCGAAAATTTCAAAAAATTAACATGACCGTTGCATTAGTGCATGTTAACGGTAGAAAAAAATTCAGGGTCATACGAGGAAGCGAGCGTCGGTTCGTCATCAAACATGCATTGTTCCCTCTCGGAACCACGTGTCTTCTCGTGAGATGCTCCGATTTGTGAGAGGTGTGTGCCAAAACTTTCGTCAAAGTGGTCAATTCTTTTACCACGGCATCTTGGTGCCATTTCATGACATCAAGCAAGGTTTCATGTATTTCTGATCATTTTTGAATTTTTTGGAATTTAAAAGCCATGGTTCTCACTGTTTGTGTCCAAGTCTTGACACCAATATGTTTGAAAATTCCTTCCAATTTACTGCACAGGGTATTAACTCGCACACAAGGACACAAATATGTTTTTCCAACCCATGATGGTTTGTCGTTGCATGTACATGCAGTTCAAATTTGAATTACGGCCATTAAATGGCTAGAAACTCACTTAATGTCTCTGAAAGGTCAAATGAACCCTGAAAATTTCCAAAATTTAACATGACTGTTGCATTAGCGCATGTTAACGATAGAAAAAAATTCAGGGTCATACGAGAAAGCGAGCGCCCGTTCGTCATCAAACATGCATTGTTCCCTCTCGGAACCACGTGTCTTCTCGTGAGATGCTCCGATTTGTGAGAGGTGTGTGCCAAAACTTTCGTCAAAGTGGCCAATTCTTTTACCACAGCCTCTTGGTGCCATTTCATGACATCAAGCAAGCTTTCATGTATTTCTGATCATTTTTGAATTTTTTGGAATTTAAAAGCCATGGTTCTCACTGTTTGTACGTGTCCAAGCCGTGACACCAATATGTTTGAAAATTCCCTCCAATTTACTGCACAGGGAATTAACTCACACATACGGACACAAATATGATTTTCCAACCCATGATGGTTTGCCGTTGCCTGTACATGCAGTTCAAATTTGAATTACGGCCATTATATATGGCTTGAAACTCACTTAATGTCTTAAAAAGGTCAAATGAACCCTGAAAATTTCCTAAATTTAACTTCTCCATTGTATTAGTGCATGTTAATGGTAATAAAAAAATTCAGGGTCATACAAGGAAGCGAGCGCCGGTTCGTCATCAAACATGCATATTGTTCCCTCTCAGAACCACGTGTCTTCTTGCGAGATGCTCCGATTTGTGAGAGGTGTGTGTCACAACTTTCGTCAAAGTAGCCAATTTTTTTACCACTACATCTTGGTGCCATGACATGACATCAAGCAAGGTTTCATGTATTTCTGATCATTTTTGAATTTTTTGGAATTTAAAAGCCATGGTTCTCAATGTTTGTGTCCAAGCCGTGACACCAATATGTTTGAAAGTTCCTTCCAATTTACTGCACAGGACATTAACTTGCACACAAGGACACAAATATGATTTTCCAATACATGATGGTTTGCTGTTGCATGTACATGTAGTTCAAATTTGAATTACGGCCATTATATGGCTAGGAACTCACTTAATGTCTTAAAAAGGTCTGATGAACCCTGAAAAATTGCAAATTTTAACATGACAGTTGTATCAGTGCATGTTAACGGTACAAAAAAATTCGAACAATTTCCATCACCATCCATTGCCAGTGTACTCCAAATTAGTCTGTCGCAGATAAATAAAAATGGACTAGATCACACACAGTTGGTTATAGGAACTGTTTGCGATGAAAATTCGCCTGTCTTTTTATGTCTTCCTCCGTAAGCTTCGCCGGATTCATCTTCTCAAGCGCCGTTCACCCCCGAATCCTCGAGTCCCCGATACCCATTCTCCATCCCCTTCTTGCAAAAAATGACGCCATGGAGATGCTTCGTGAAGGCCCGTACGGTCACCGGGTCCTGATACGTCTCCATCGTATCTATAATATTTGATTGTTTCATGCCAATATTCTACAACTTTCATATACTTTTGGCAACATTTTATATTATTTTTAGGACTAACATATTGATCCAATGCCCAGTGCCAGTTCCTGTTTTCTGCTTGTTTTTTGTTTCGCAGAAAATCCATATCAAACGAAGTCCAAACGCGATAAAATTTTACGGAGAATTATTTTGGAATATATGTGATTTTTAGGAAGAAGAATCAACGCAAGACAGTGCCCGAGGTGGCCACAAGGCAATAGGGCGCGGCCCTAGGGGGTTCGCGTCGTGTTGCCTTGTGATTCCCTCGAATGTCGGTTGGGGACCTTCTTTTGCCGCAAGAAAGATAATTTCCGGATGAAAATCCCCTCAAAATTTCAGCCCAATCGGAGTTACGGATCTCCGGGAATATAAGAAACGGTGAAGGGCCAGAAAACACGAATGCGAAACAAAAGAGAAACAGAGAGAGAGATCCAATCTCGGAGGGGCTCCTGCCCTCCGGGAGCCATGGCGGCCATGGACCAGAGGGGAAACTCTCCTCCCATCTAGGGGGGGGGGGCAAGGAAGAAGAAGAAGGGGGGGCTCTCTCCCCCTCTCTCCCGATGACGCCGGAACGCCGTCGGGGCAACCATCGTGACGGCGATCTACACCAACAACTTCGCCGCCGTCAACACGAACTCTCTCCCCCTCTATGCAGCGGTGTAACACCTCTTATCCCCGCAGTAATCTCTACTTAAACATGGTGCGTAATGCTACATATTTTTATCCAATGATGTGTGGCAATCATATGATGTTTGAGTAGATTCGTTTTGTCCAATGGGTTTTTTGATGATCATGATTGGTTTGAGTTGTATGTTTTATTTTGGTGCTGTCCTATGGTGCCCTCCGTGTCACACAAGCATGTGGGATTCCCGCTGTAGGGTTTTCTATACGTTCATAATTCTCTTATAGTGGGCGGCTAGAGTGACAGAAGATTACACCCGAGAAATGGGGTTGTTGCGTATCGGAGTAAAGAGGACTTGTTACTTAATGTTATGGTTGGGTTTTACCTGAATGATCTTTGGTAGTTGCGGATGCTTGCTAGAGTTCCAATCATAAGGGCATATGATCCAAGTATGGAAAGTATGTTAGCTCATGCCTCTCCCTCATATAAAATTGCAATAATGATTACCGGTCTAGTTATCGATTGCCTAGGGACAAATCATTCTCTTGTGTTACAAAAGCTTTCTACTAAATAACTAACTTTTATTATTGATGACCCACAAGTATAGGGGATCAATCGTAGTCCTTTCGATAAGTAAGAGTGTCGAACCCAACGAGGAGCAGAAGGAAATGACAAGTGGTTTTCAGCAAGGTATTTTCTGCAAGCACTGAAATTATCGGTAACGAGTAGTTTGATAGCAAGATAATTTGTAACAAGTGACAAGTAGCAATACTAACAAAGAGTGCAGAAAGGTGGCCCAATCCTTTTTGTAGCAAATGACAAGCCGGAACGATCTCTTATAGTAAGCAAAGCGTTCTCGAGGACACATGGGAATTTCATCTAGTCACTTTCATCATGTTTGTTTGATTCGCGTTCGCTACTTTGATAATTTGATATGTGGGTGGACCGGTGCTTGGGTGCTATTCTTACTTGAACAAGCCTCCCACTTATGATTACCCCCTCTCGCAAGCATCCGCAACTATGAAATAAGAATTAAGATAACTCTAACCATAGCATTAAACATATGGATCCAAATCAGCCCCTTACGGAATAGCGCATAAACTAGGGTTTAAGCTTCTATCACTCTAGCAACCCATCATCTAATTACTACTCCACAATGCATTCCCTTAGGCCCAAAGATGGTGAAGTGTCATGTAGTCGACGTTCACATGACACCATTAAGAGAATCAACAACATACATATCATCAAAATATCGAACGAATGCCAAATTCACATGATTACTTATGACAAGACTTCTCCCATGTCCTCAAGAACAAAACTAACTACTCACAAACCATATTCATGTTCAAGATTAGAGGGGTATTGAATAGCATATTGGATCTGAACATATAATCTTCCACCAAATAAACCAACTAGCATCAACTACAAGATGTAATCAACACTACTAGCAACCCACAGGTACCAATCTGAGGTTTTGAGACAAAGATTGAATACAAGAGATGAACTAGGGTTTGAGATGAGATGGTGTTGTTAAAGATGTTGATGAAGATTGGTCCTCCCATGATGAGAGGATCGTTGGTGATGTCGATGGCGACGATTTCCCCCTCCCGGAGAGAAGTATCCCCGGCAGAATCTCTCCACCGGAGAGCAAAAGTGCTCCTGCCCAAGTTCCGCCTCGAGACGGCGGCGCACCGTCCCGAAAGTCTTCTCTCTATTTTTTCTAGGGCAAATGGACTTATATACCAGAAAATGGGGGCAAGAGGCTGGCCAGGAGCCCCATGAGCCACCAGGGCGCGCCAGGGGGGTGGCGCGCCCTGGTGCCTCGTGGGCACCTGGGTGGCACCCTCTGGTACTTCTTTGCTCCAGTATTTTTTATTTATTCCAAAATAAATATCCGTAAAATTTCAGCTCATTTGGAGATGCGCAGAATAGGTATCTCTGACATAGCTTTTTCAGGTCCAGAATTCCAGCTGCCGGCAATCTCCCTCCTTGTGTAAATATTGCATATTAAGAGAGAAAAGGCATTAGAATTGCTCCACAAAGTGTTATATTGATTGAAAACACCATAAATAATAGTTGCAAAACATGATGCAAAATGGACGTATCAACTCCCCCAAGCTTAGACCTCGTTTGTCCTCAAGCGAAAGCCGATATCGATAATCATGTCCACATGTTTCGAGAGAGAGGTGTCGATAAAAACAAAATACGAACATAGTAGCACCATGATCATTATTATAACAGCAATATTTATTATCATAGAACTTCTCATGAGCAAGTAACAATTCATCACAACAACAAAGTATAAGACATAAACTTTCTTGAAAGCTAACAAACTATGTTCTCAGTCAACAATGTAATTGCAATTCATCATATTTTTAGGAAGGGTCTCATGTAGGAGCTTGTTAGCAAGTCCACATACTCAACCATCATCTAGTCTTCTAGTATTGCTAACACTCACGACATATATATGGAGCAAAAAGTTTCAGCCAGACACATAGAAAGATAGGGGCTTATGATTTCGCCTCCCAACTTATTCACCTCAATGGTGATTCAACAATAATAACTCATGATCACTCATATCCAACTGGATATATATGCCTAGATCTTTCCCCACCACATGATGCTTACAAAAGAGTAAAAAAATAAAAATGAATAGAGGAGAACACTATTGACTCTTGCATAAAAAGTAAATACATAAAAGTAAAAGATAGGCCCTTCGCAGAGGGAACAGAGGTTGTCATGCGCTTTTTATTGTTGGATGCACAAGCTCTTAATGCAAAGGAACGTCACTTTATATTGCCCCTTGTGATAGCAACCTTATTATGCAGTTTGTCACTTTTATTTCTTTACCATCACAAGTTCGTACAAAGCTTATTTTCCCTTACAATAAAAGTTCAGACATATTTAGAAGCAATTTTTATTCCTTTTTGCACCAATGACAACTTACTTGAAGGATCTTATTCAATCCATAGGAAGATTTAGTGGACTCTCGTGACATGAAACTGGGTTTAAGGGTTTTGGATGCACAAGTAGCATCTCTACTTGGTGCGGATTTTTGGCTAGCAAAGATATTGAGCAAGCACCACATGTTGGAGGATCTATAACAATATAATTTCTATGTGAATATAAGCAAACATAATTCATTACGTTGTCTTCCTTGTCCAACGTCAACAATTTGACATAAAATACTTAATGGGGGCTCACAATCATAAAAGATGTCCAAGATAGTATATTTGCATGTGAATCTTCTCTTCCCTTATTAATTCTTCCATGAATTGCATCATTGACCAATGCTATGCTTGTTAACTTTCAATAAGTTTTACCACTTATACTTTTCTTTATGTAATGTCATTACTTTCCATAAGATTATCATATGATTTTTTTTCATTATTTTCATTGCTAGGATTGAAACATAAAAGTAAAGAAGCAAAAACTCAAACTACTATTTATTATATAACTCTCAACTCGATTACATAGATAGATAGATCATGAAGCTAACACTCAAAAATAGATCATACTAAACTTTTATTCAACTAGATCACGAAATAACTAAGGATCGAACTAAAAATAGGTAAAGATGATAAAAGTGATGGTGATACGATACCGGGGCGCCTCCCCCAAGCTTGGCATGGGCCAAGGGGAGTGCCCATACCCATGTGCTCAAGTTTCTTTCTTCGGTGATGATGATGGTGATGTAGTGATGGGCTTGTCCTCCAGCTTCCATGGCATAGGTTCCCCATCATAAAAGGATGAACGAGTCTCCGGAGTCCTGAAACTTGCAGCTAAACTCATACCTTTGAATCTTGCCTCATACACAAAATTTTGGTTTTGAAGATCATAGATTTGGCCTTGGAGATAGTCAATTCGTTCATTGAGCTTGAAGATGATGTCCCCCATTGATTGGCCATCCACCTTGTGATCGCAGGTGAATTCCGTGATCATGGAGTGGTTGGCGCTGAGTCCGCGTTCCACCATCCCTTGGCACTTGAAGATCTCCTGCTCCACCGCTTCGAGCCTGGCCTCCATGCTCCTGGTCCTTTTGGGTCCTTGAACATCCCGGATGTGAAGCACCCCCTCACGCATCTCGATGGCTTGAGGGTGTCTCATCACCTCCGGTAGGTAGGGGTTGATGACCTTCTCGTAGAACTTGTCCTTGGAAGAGCTTGGTGGAGCCATAGCGATCCAGATCTGTCAGAAAAATAGCACGAAACAAGAACAGAAGAGATTTCTACGATGCGGTGGTCAAAATGTCCGGGGGAATATATAAAGAATTTTTATCTTGCAAACCAAGTAATCCAGGAGAAAACGGAGTCGGGAAGGCTCACGAGGGGCCCACGAGCCACCAGGGCGCGCGCCTGGGGGGTGACGCGCCCTGGTGCCTCATGGGCACCAGGTGGGTCCCCTCGGCTGTTTCTTATTTTTGTATTTTTTCTAATATTCCAAAATTGACAGAAAATATTTTTATGGAATTTTTGGAGTCGGTTTACTTACCGTATCACATACCTATCCTTTTTTAGGGTTCTGGAGTGTTCCGGAAGGTCCCTCTTATGTATTCCTCTGGTGTAATTGTTTCAATAATATTAGTTCCAACATTAATAGGAGTACCTGAAATATAGTGCTTGATTCTTTGCCCATTCACCACTCTCGGATTATTGCCTTCGGAGTTGTTTATTTTGATGGCTCCGGAGCGATAAACTTCCTCGATGATATACGGTCCTTCCCATTGAGAGAGAAGTTTTCCTACAAAGAATATCAAACAAGAATTGTATAATAAAACATGATCGCCTACTTTGAATTCCCGTTTTTGAATTCTTTTGTCATGCCATCTTTTAACTTTTTCTTTAAACAATTTGGCATTATCATAGGCTTGGGTTCTCCATTCATCTAGCGAGCTAATATCAAATAACCTCTTTTCACCGGCAAGTTTAAAATCATAATTAAGTTCTTTAATTGCCCAATATGCTTTATTTTCTAATTCAAGAGGTAAATGACATGCTTTTCCATAAACCATTTTATACGGAGACATACCCATAGGATTTTTATATGCAGTTCTATAAGCCCATAATGCATCATCCAGTTTCTTAGACTAATTCTTTCTAGATCTATTGACTGTCTTTTGCAAAATTAACTTTATTTCTCTATTGCTCAATTCAACTTGACCACTAGATTGAGGGTCATAAGGAGATGCAATTCTATGGTTGACATCATATTTAGCAAGCAATTTGCGGAATGCATCATGAATAAAATGTGAACCACCATCGGTCATTAAATATCTAGGGACTCCGAACCTTGGGAAAATAACTTCTTTAAGCATTTTAATAGAAGTGTTATGATCAGCACTACTAGTTGGAATAGCTTCTACCCACTTAGTAACATAATCAACAATAACTAAAATATGTGTATACCCATTGAATTTAGGAAAAGGTCCCATATAATCAAATCCCCAAACATCAAATGGTTCAATAACAAGTGAATAATTCATAGGCATTTCCTGACGTCTACCAACATTACCAATTGTAACATCCCCAGATCTCAACCCTGTCAATAATCTAATTAATTAGCCATGTCATCATGATCATCCTAAATAAATTGCATTTAGAAAATAATCCAACTTCAAGTTCAAATTCAAAATTCAAACACAAGTCAAATTATTACTTCTTCAAATAATTAAACAAAATAGTTCATAATATTGCAAAAAATTCCCAAAGCTATTATAAAAATAAAACCAACATTATTTGAATTTCCAGATTGACCCTAACATCCAAAGTTAGTACCCAAAACAGCCCCATTAATACATTTTCATTTATACAAAATTCAAATGAAACCATTTTGCCTCCAAACCTTTTTATGGCAGTGCTAAATATTGCAAAGTATTTATGTGGCACAATTCCATATTTTACAAAAGTCTTTTTGTGGCCTAACAATTTGCAAAACAGAAAGGATTAAAGAAATCAGAAAAACAAAAAGAAAAGGGCTAAGCGCTACTGTGCTAGTGGGCTTAAGACGCACAGTGCGCAAAGGCCTAGCCCACGCTGGCCTTCTCCTACCTCACGCCGCGCCACTGGAAAGGCCGACGCGCGCCATGGCCACCGACACCGCGCTCTCACGGCCATCGAGAGTCGCGGATGGATAAGAGCAAGCCCTCGTGCTCTCTCTCTCTCTCTCTCTCTCTCTCTCTCTCTCTCTCGCCCGAACCCTAGCCCCCTCAGATTCCCCTCTCGCTCGCCCCTTCTTCCTCCCGCATGAGCTCGACGCTGCCGTTGCCGCGTCACCATCGTTCACATGGCCACCGGCCCTCCCTCGCCACACCGACGTGCCCTGGAGGACCGTTGTCGTCTACTTCGTCCTCTGCACCACTGGATTGGAGCCGGGAGCCTCCGTATTCGTCGCCTGCCTCGATCCCTTTTGCCATGGCCGTCGCGCTCCGCTACGCATTGCCGTAGCCCTCGACTTCCCCAGCTCCTCCGATCCCCCCTACTCACATCGCGGTGAGCTCACAGCCCCCCTCGACCTCTTTTCGCTCCTCCCCATGCCCTGTTGGCCCGTTGCTGTCGAGGCCGAGTCGTCACCGCCGACGGACGTCGTCATCGTGGTCCCTTCCGACCACGCCCACACCCACTGCTGCCTCTCCTCGACGCGCGTCGTCGCCCTTGTCCAGTAGCAGCTCTCGGCTGACCAAATGGTCGCTGGAGGCAGGCGTGCGGTCATCGCCGGTGCGCTCTGTCTCGCCATCGTTCACCGCTGACGTGGCGCCATCATTAGCGCTAATTAACCCCCTGCTAACCCCACTGACAGTCAGGCCCCACGCGGGTTAATTATTCTAATAAAAACCGGTTTAACTAAATGTCTCACTGACACACGGGTCCCACTGGACCCGCTGACCAGTCAAACATGCTGACTGGGCTGGCCACAGTCAATGACAGGTGGGTCCCCCTAGGCCCATTGACCAGTCAACGTTGACCCAGTCAACTGCTGACTGTGCGGTTGACTGGGCCCCACTGTCAGTCATAGATGCACATTTCTGGGTACACTTCTGTGTACCCATAGCAATTAATATTTAAATGATTTTCGAATTAAATTAATTCCAGAAATTCCATAAAATGATTAAAACTTTGAAAAATCATATAAAATAAACCGTAACTCGGATGAAAATAATTTATATATGAAAAATGATCAGAAAAATCCAACGAATCCGAATATGTCATCTGCATGCATGTTAGAACCCTCTAAGTAGATGAACATGGAACTTTTTGCCTGTTTCCGATAGATGAATAGTGCCTAACCTCCGGTAAATAATTCCAAATTAATTCCTAAATTAACTAAAATGGTTTAGGGATGTATTAGGTCACCCCTGCATTGCATATTGCTATGTCATGCATCTGTGTTACATTGTGTGCTTTGTATTTACTGTTTCTTCCCCCTCTTCTTCTCCGGTAGACCCTACGACCGCTGCCGTTGCCCCTGTGATTGACTACGTCACCGACGACCCTTCTTCCCTTTCAGCAAAGCTTCCAGGAAAGCAAACCCCCTTGATCATTCCTATATCACCTATTCCTTCTCCCCCGTGCTTGCATTAGAATTTGCTACCGTATTTGATTGCTCCTATTCTGATGCATAGCCAGATTTTGCAACTGTTGTTGATACCTTACTTGCTATCCTAAATGCTTAGTATAGGTTGGTTAGTGATCCATCAGTGGCGCCACACCCTTGTCCGTGTTGCCATGCTTTACCACCAGTGACTCGATCATTGTGATCGATGTACGGAGACTGAACACAGCACCGCACACCCTTAGATGTACGACTCTGCAGAGCTACCATCGAGTGCCGAGGGTGATACCTCCTACCTCACTCCTGATGATATCTCTGTAGCGTAGCCAGTCGGTTGTGGGTTATCGAGGGTGATTCCTCTTTCACCACCTCCGATGATGCCTCTGTCGTGCAGCCCATCAAGTGTGAACTTATCGAGGGTGATTCCTCCAAGTTCACCTTGACGGTTACATCGAGTGGGAATTCATCGAGGGTGATTCCTCGGATTCCCCACGATGTTATGGACACACGGGTACTTTGACCTTCACCCCAGTCCTTTGGGAAGTCGGGTTGGCCATGAGGGCACCCGCGAAAGATTATTGTGGCGCAACGACAGGGCAGGCGGAGACCACCTAGGAGAGAGGTGGGCCTGGTTCCTGGTCGTTGGACCGCGGATTACCGAGTCGGTGCGACAGGGTGTCGGAGGTGAGGCTTGAGCCTTGTTCGTCTCCGCGAGTTACTAATAACACGCTTAACGGATTTGGGTATTTGATCTGAGTTGGCCACTGGCCTATACGCACTACCACCACGAAGGATAATGGTTTAATGGGGCCCTCGGCGCCGTATGTATCAGCCGAAAGCTCTGTCAGACGTCCAGTTCAGCATTGTGGCACGGTTGGATCATGCCATCCAGGAGAGGGATGGCGCTTGTATTCACCCTGCACACAATGACCCGGAGTGCAAAGGGCGATGGGCCCAAGACCCCTGAGCACTTAGGATGTAGACCGGCGGGGACCTCTCGGCTGAGCCTAGGTAGGACTACGTCGTGTCGATCAGCCGAGGGGCATGACCCAGAAAAGTGTGTCCGGCCAGAGTTAATCGAGCGTGTTGGGTAACTGTAGTGCACCCCTGCAGGGAAGATTATCTATTTGAATAGTCGTGTCCACGGTAACAGGACGCTCAGTGTTGTATCCCGGTCTACTACAACTAGAACTGGATACCTGTGATACTTAATAATTTGATAGCTCCGGGATTGCTTTCTCACAGGGAGTTCGAGGAAGGATCTCTGGGCATTGCTACTATTACTTACTATTATATGTTATGATACTAATCTGCACTCTTCTAATGCTGCAAGACGCTGAAGATGCTAGTCTTTGATAGGCTAGGCCTTCTTTCTATTCTGGCAATTCTGCAGTTCGGTCCACAGATACAGTCCCTTCATTTGATACCGATGCATAACTAGAATAGATCTGATTTAAGTCTTGCGAGTACTTTGGATGAGTACTCACGGTTGCTTTGCTACCTCTTTTTCCCCATATCCAATTGTTGCAACCAGATGGCGGAGTCCCGGAGCCAGTTGATCCCGCCGATGACTACTACTACACCGTTGGTGCCTACTACTACGTGGAGAGCGATGACCAGGAGTAGTTTAGGAGGCTCCCAGGCAGGAGGCCTGCGCCTTTTCGATCTAGTTGTCGTTGTTTTGCTCAGCCTTTTTAAGGCAGACTTGTTTAAGTTTGTGTTTGTACTCAGATACTGTTGTTGCTTCCGCTAACGCTTGTTCGCGAGCTTATGCATTCGAGCCCTCGAGGCCCCTGGCTTGTAATATAAACCTTGTACTATTTTATTTGTGTGTCTAGAGTTGTGTTGTGATATCTTCCCGTGAGTCCCTGGGTTTGATCGTGTGCATTTGCGTGTATGATTAGTGCACGGTCGGGCCGGGGGTGTCACACCAATTCTTTGGCATTCATCACAAGATAAGACAAACTTACGAGCATCCTTGAAAAGAGTAGGCCAATAAAATCCAGATTGTAATACCTTGTGTGCAGTTCTGTCTCCCACATGGTGTCCTCCGTAAGCCTCAGAATGACACTTCCATAGGATTTGTTCCTGTTCATGCTCAGGTATACAATGTCTAATAACACCATCTACTCCTTCTTTATAAATATGTGGGTCATCCCAGAAGTAATGTCTTAAATTGGAGAAAAACTTTTTTCTTTTGTTGGTATGTAAAGCTAGGTGGTATGTATTTAGCAACAATGTAATTAGCATAGTCTGCATACCAAGGAGTATTACGAGAAGCATTTATGACAGCTAATTGTTCATCAGGAAAATCATCATTAATAGGAAGTGGGTCATCAAGAACATTTTCCATTCTACACAAATTATCAGCTACGGGATTCTCGGCTCCCTTTCTATCAATAATATGCAAGTCAAATTCTTGGAGTAGTAGAACCCACCTAATGAGTCTAGGTTTAGCATCTTTCTTTTCCATAAGATATTTAATAGCAGCATGATCAGTGTGAACAGTTACTTTAGAATCAACTATGTAAGATCTGAATTTATCACATGCAAACACAACTTCTAAAAATTCTTTCTCAGTAGTAGCATAATTTCTTTGAGCACTATCTAGAGTTTTACTAGCATAATGGATAACATTTAATTTCTTATCAACTCTTTGTCCTAGAACAACACCAATAGCATAATCACTAGCATCACACATAATTTCAAAAGGCAAGTTCCAGTCAAGTGGTTGAACAACAGGTGCAGTGGTTAAGGCTTTCTTAAGTGTTTCAAAGGCTTCTACACAATCATCATCAAAAACAAATGGGACATCCTTTTGTAAGAGATTAGTAAGAGTCCTAGAAATTTTAGAGAAGTCTTTAATAAACCTTCTATAGAAACCAGCATGACCAAGGAAACTTCTTACACCTCGAATATCTTTAGGACATGGCATTTTCTCAATTGCATCAACTTTAGCTTTATCAACTTCAATACTTCTTTCAGAAATTTTATGCCCCAAGACAATACCTTCATTTACCATAAAGTGGCACTTTTCC
This sequence comes from Elymus sibiricus, assembly GCA_039707655.1. Taxonomy (NCBI): domain Eukaryota; kingdom Viridiplantae; phylum Streptophyta; class Magnoliopsida; order Poales; family Poaceae; genus Elymus; species Elymus sibiricus. The sequence continues at coordinate 108,027,635 of CM077668.1, read as the reverse complement.
CAATTCAAGACGAGATTAGTTTGTTCACATCTCTGCAAAACTCGATCAAGGTTGCTTAAGCAATCATCAAAATAAGTTCCGTAAACGGAGAAATCATCCATGAAAACCTCAACAATCTTTTCACAAAAGTCAGAGAATATAGCAGTCATAAATCTTTGAAAGGTAGCAGGTGCATTGCATAAACCAAAAGGCATACGTCTATAAGCATAAGTTCCAAAAGGACAAGTAAAGGTAGTTTTCTCTTGATCGGCTTGTGAAACAGGTATTTGAGAGAAACCAGAATATCCATCAAGAAAGCAAAAGTGTGTATGCTTAGACAATCTTTCTAACATTTGATCAATAAAAGGTAAGGGGTAATGATCTTTTCTAGTGGCTTTGTTTAATTTTCTAAAATCAATTACCATCCTATAACCAGTTACAATTCTTTGTGGAATGAGTTCATTTTTATCATTAGGAACAGCGGTAATACCTTCTTTCTTAGGGACACAATAAACGGGACTTACCCATCTACTACCAGCTATGGGATAGATTATACCTGCTTCCAGAAGCTTTAATATTTCAGTTCTTACCACCTCTTTCATCTTAGGGTTTAATCGTCGTTGGTGGTCGACAACTGGTTTAGCATCAGGCTCCATATTAATTTTATGCTGACATAGAGTGGGACTAATGCCCTTAAGATCGTCCAGAGTATATCCAATAGCAGCACGGTGCTTCCTCAGAGTTTTTAGTAATCTCTTTTCTTCATGCTTTGAAAGGTTAGCACTGATAATAACAGGATATATCTTCTTCTCATCTAGATAAGCATATTTCAATGTATCAGGCAATTGTTTCAATTCAAACACAGGTTCACCCTTGGGTGGAGGAGGACCTCCAAGAGTTTCAACGGGCAAATTGTGTTTAAGGATAGGTGGTTGATCAAAGAACATCTTATCTATTTCATTTCTTTCATTCATGTGCATATTATTTTCATGGTCTAGCAAATATTGTTCTAACGGATCAGTAGGAGGTACGGCAATAGAAGCAAGACCAATAATTTTATCTTTACTAGGCAATTCTTTATCATGAGGTTGTCTACGAAACTTGGAGAAATTAAAATCATGAGATGTACCACCAAAATCAACACTAACAGTTTCTTTAGCGCAATCAATCTTAGCATTAACAGTATTCAAGAAAGGTCTACCAAATATAACGGGACAAAAATTATCTTGTGGAGAACCGAGGACTAGAAAATTAGTAGGGTATTTTATTTTTCCACACAGGACTTCAACATCTCTAACGATCCCAAGTGGAGTAATGGTATCTCTGTTTGCAAGCTTAATAGTAACATCAATGTCCTCTATCTCAATAGGTGCAATGTCATTCATAATTTCTTGATATAAGGTAAATGGAATAGCACTCACACTAGCACCCAAATCACATAAGCCATGATAACAATGATCTCCTATTTTAACAGAGACAACAGGCATGCCTACCACAGGTCTGTTTTTATCTTTAGGATCTGGTTTAGCAATTCTAGCTGCTTCATCACAGAAGTAAATAACATACCCATCTATATTATCGACCAAGAGATCTTTAACCATAGCAACATTAGGTTCAACTTTAATTTGTTCAGAGGGTCTAGGTGTTCTAATATTACTTTTGTTAACCACGGTTGAAACTCTAGCATGTTCCTTAATCCTAACAGGAAAAGGTGGTTTCTCAATATAAGCAGTAGGCACAATTGGATCAGCATGGTAAACAATTGTTTCTTCTTTAACACTAACGGGTTCTTCTTTTAATTCAATAGGTGGGTGATATTTAAACCACTTCTCCTTAGGTAGATCAACATGAGTAGCAAAGGATTCACAAAAGGAGGCTACTATCTCAGAGTCAAGTCCATATTTAGTGCTAAACTTGTGAAAAGCATCGGTATTCATAAAAGATTTAACACAATCGAACTCAAGTATTATACCTGACTCATTACCTTTGTCGAGTTCCCAATCTTCAGAGTTGCATTTAATTCTTTCCAGAAGATCCCATCTGAATTCAATAGTTTTCTTCATAAAAGAGCCAGTCGAAGAAGAATCGAGCATGGTTTGATTATCATGAGAAAGTCGAGCATAAAAATTCTGTAAGATAATTTCTCTTGAGAGCTCATGATTGGGGCATGTATGCAACATATACTTAAGCCTCCCCCAAGCTTGAGTGATACTTTCACCTTCACAAGGCCAAAAATTATATATATAATTCCGATCACGATGAACTAAATGCATAGGATAAAATTTCTGGTGGAATTCCAGCTTCAACCGGTTCCAATCCCATGTGTCAGTATCATCACGTAGCCTATACCATGTCAATGCATTTCCCTCCAAATATAAAGGGAATACTTTCTTCTTAACTTCATTTCCGGATAAACCTGCAAGCTTAAACAATCCACAAATTTCATCCACATAGATCAAGTGCATATCAGGATGTACCATTCCATCTCCTGCATATGGATTAGCTAGCAGTTTCTCTATCATACCCAAAGGAATTTCATATGAAATATTTTCAGTAGGTGCAGTAGGTTGAGGAGCAACTTTTTATGCTTCCGGTCGAGGTGAAGATACCCCGAACAAACCCCTCAAAGGATTACTTCCATAGTGACAAGTAACAATAAATTTCAGCACGTAATATAAATGTTTCCTTACCAAATTCCACTCACCAAAGACGCTTCACTCCCCGGCAACGGCGCCCGAAAAGAGTCTTGATGACCCACAAGTATAGGGGATCAATCATAGTCCTTTCGATAAGTAAGAGTGTCGAACCCAACGAGGAGCAGAAGGAAATGACAAGCGGTTTTCAGCAAGGTATTTTCTGTAAGTACTGAAATTATCGGTAACGAGTAGTTTGATAGCAAGATAATTTGTAACAAGTGACAAGTACCAATAGTAACAAAGAGTGCAGAAAGGTGGCCCAATCCTTTTTGTAGCAAAGGACAAGCCGGAATGATCTCTTAGAGTAAGCAAAGCGTTCTCGAGGACACATGGGAATTTCATCTAGTCACTTTCATCATGTTTGTTTGATTCGCGTTCGCTACTTTGATAATTTGATATGTGGGTGGACCGGTGCTTGGATGCTATTCTTACTTGAACAAGCCTCCCACTTATGATTACCCCCTCTCGCAAGCATCCGCAACTATGAAATAAGAATTAAGATAACTCTAACCATAGCATTAAACATATGGATCCAAATCAGCCCCTTACGGAATAGCGCATAAACTAGGGTTTAAGCTTCTGTCACTCTAGCAACCCATCATCTAATTACTACTCCACAATGCATTCCCTTAGGCCCAAAGATGGTGAAGTTTCATGTAGTCGACGTTCACATGACACCATTAAGAGAATCAACAACATACATATCATCAAAATATTGAACGAAGGCCAAATTCACATGATTACTTATGACAAGACTTCTCCCATGTCCTCAAGAACAAAAGTAACTACTCACAAACCATATTCATGTTCAAGATTAGAGGGGTATTGAATAGCATATTGGATCTGAACATATAATTTTCCACCAAATAAACCAACTAGCATCAACTACAAGATGTAATCAACACTACTAGCAACCCACAGGTACCAATCTGAGGTTTTGAGACAAAGATTGAATACAAGAGATGAACTAGGGTTTGAGATGAGATGGTGCTGTTGAAGATGTTGATGAAGATTGGTCCTCCCACGATGAGAGGGTCGTTGGTGATGTCGATGGCGACGATTTCCCCCTCCCGGAGAGAAGTATCCCCGGCAGAATCTCTCCGCCGGAGAGCAAAAGTGCTCCTGCCCAAGTTCCGCCTCAAGACGGCGGCGCACCATCCCGAAAGTCTTCTCTCTATTTTTCTAGGGCAAATGGACTTATATACCAGAAAATGGGGGCCAGAGGCTGGCCAGGGGCCCCACGAGCCACCAGGGCGCGCCTGGGGGGGTGGCGCGCCCTGGTGCCTCGTGGGCACCTGGGTGGCCCCCTCCAGTACTTCTTTGCTCCAGTATTTTTTATTTATTCCAAAATAAATCTCCGTAAAATTTCAGCCCATTTGGAGATGTGCAGAATAGGTATCTCTGACATAGCTTTTTCAGGTCCAGAATTCCTGCTGCCGGCAATCTCCCTCCTTGTGTAAATCTTGCATATTAAGAGAGAAAAGGCATTAGAATTGCTCCACAAAGTGTTATATTGATTGAAAACACCATAAATAATAGTAGCAAAACATGATGCAAAATGGACGTATCAATTATCTCTCAAAGTACTCCTAGTTTTATTCTTGCAAAGTAGTTCTAGCATTACACCTAAAAAGTACTTCTAGTTTCATACTTGTTCTAGGTAAAGCAAACATTAAGTGTGCGTAGAGTTGTATCGGTGGTCAATAGAACTTGAAGGGAATATTGATTCTACCTTTATCTCCTCGTTGGGTTTGACACTCTTATTTATCGAGAAAGGCTACAACTGATCCCCTATACTTGTGGGTTATCAAGACCTTTTTCTGGCGCCGTTGCCGGGGAGCAATAGCGTGGGGTTGATATTCTTGTGTATGCTTGTTTGCTTTATCACTAAGTAGATTTTATTTTCTATCACTAAGTAGTTTTTTATTTTTTGTTCTAAGTTGTTCTTTATCTTTAGTTATGGATATGGAACAGGAAATACCAAAAAAAATAGTTGTACTTGCTACTCATGGAGATGGGAAACCTCCTAAAACCCACGATATTGGTTATGTGAAAAATATTAAACACTACTTTGATAATCCTGATAAATCCCCATTCAACTTGATAATGGGAGATACTTTGGATCAACGGGAATACTTTAGGGATTATCGCTTGTCTCAAAAAGGGAAACTCTTATGGGATCAAATTGATTATTTGCAATGGTATGCTTGGAATTTATGCTTAAGATATGATTATACTTGTTGCTCTAGGGTGAAGGCTCCACACCTTACCTTTCTATGTAAATTTAATGATAATGAAACCTTGGATTCTTATGCTAAAGGTGTATATGATTGCTATGATGTGGAACAAATAGAAGAATTTGTTGCTTTTAAGGGTGCTTATGAAATTGAATCTTTGTTTGAAAAGTATGAAAATTATGATGATGTTGTTTACAGATCTAAAAATTATGCTATACTAAAATATTGCTATGAGAATCATGAATACAATGCCAATATTAATGAATTTATTGAGAAAGTCTCCACTGTCCAAGAAGAGACTAATATTTTGCAGGAATCTATGGAAGAAGAAATTGATGAAACTGTGAGCTCATTAGATGAAAAAGATGAGGAGGAGAGCGAAGAACAAAAGGAGGAAGAGCGGATTGATCACCCATGCCCACCTTCTGATGAGAGTAACTCTTTAACTCGTACATTGTTTAATTTCCCTTCGTGCTTACCGAAGGATGAATGCTATGATAATTGCTATGATCCCTTGGATTCATTTGAAATATCCCTTTTTGATGAAATTGATGCTTGCTATGCTTCTGGCCATGATGCCAATTTTAATTATACTTATGGAGATGAACTTGATATAGTTCCTTATGTTAAGAATGAAATTGTCGCTATTGCACCCACACATTATAGTCCTATTATCTTTTTGAATTCTCCCAACTACACTATATCGGAGAAGTTTGCGCTTATTAAGGATTATATTGATGGGTTGCGTTTTACTATTGCACATGATGATTTTGATGGATATAATATGCATGTGCTTGCTGCTCCTAATTGCAATTATTATGAGAGAGGAACTACATCTCCGCCTCTCTATGTTTCCAATACGACAAGAAACTGCTTATGCTATGTATCGGCCTTTATTATGTGTGCATGAATTGTTCTTTTATGACATGCCAATGCATAGTAAGAGATTTAGACTTCGTCATTGCATGATATATGTTGCTTTGTGCTCACTACTAAATTACAAATCATTGTTAATTAAAATTGGCTTTGATACCTTGGGATCCGGGTGGATCACTTGAGCACTGTATGCCTAGCTTAAATGGCTTTAAAGAAAGCGTTGCCTGGGAGACAACCAGGAAGTTTTAGAGAGTCATTTTTATTATGTTGTGTGCTTTTAAAATATCTAAAAACAAAAAAAATATAGAGGGGAACCTAAAACTTTTTCAAAAAGAAAAATGAAAGTGAGACAGATGAGCAAGGTGGAAGTGGGGGCTAGCCTTGAACTTTGTTCATGCCCATGGAAACTTTGTGAACCTTGATTACAGAAAATTTTCAACAAAAATAATTATCCCCTTGTACAAATCCATTGTATTATAAAAATAATGTGCCAAGATTTGCCTTTAGGATGTTTAAATTGCTTGTTTGGTGTGTGCTGTGAAAAAACAGAAACTTTTGCTGTAGTGCTTGAATTTTGATAATTTACTGGAATGTGCAAAACTTCTGAAATTTTTAAACAGTACTTATATGCAAAAAAAATTATTTTTTCCTAATTTTTCAGAATTTTTGGAGTTACAGAAGTATATGTTTCATTTGCATCTTTACAGACTGTCCTGTTTTCACAGATTGCTGTTATAGTTTCTTTATTTGCGTATGTTTGAAATCTTGTTGAGCCCCATTGACTTGGGAGACATATAATTGTGATACCATACAGTGGGTAATGTTTGATTATAATTATGCAATAATGTTACAGCAGGACATGATGGGATTTGATGTTATATCTACTAACCTCTCTAATAAAAAGTTCGGTTAAGTTTTGTGTGGATGATGTGTTCGAAGATCAAGGAGGTATCGATATGAGGAGAATAACGAGAGGCAAGGAGACTCAAGCGTCTAACTTGGGGATGCCCCGGAAGGCATCCCATCTTTCTTCGACAATTATCGGTATGTCTCGGTTTTTGTTTTGTTCACATGATATGCGTAAATTCTTGGAGCGTCTTTTGTGTTTATTTTCCCTTTTTCTTTTATGCACCATGCTGGTATGAGATACTCCTTGGTTGATTTATAGAATGTTTCATGCACTTCACTTATATCTTTTGAGTATGGCTTTATAGAATGCTTCATGTGCTTCACTTATATTATTTGAAGTTTGGATCCCTGTTTCTCTACATATAGAAAACCGTTATTTGTAGAATGCACTTTTGCTTCACTTATATTTATTAGAGTGTGGTCTTTTGTAGAAAGAATTAAACTCTCATGCTTCACTTATATCTATTTAGAGAGTCAACAGGAATTGGTCATTCACATGGTTAGTCATAAAATCCTACATAAAACTTGCAGATCACTGAATATGATAAGTTTGATTCCTTGCAATAGTTTTGCGATATTGAGATGGTAATATGTGGGAGGTCTAGTGAATAATTGTGGTTTAGTAAGAATATGGGTGTTAAGGTTTGTGATTCCCGAAGCATGCACGTATGGTCTGTCATTATGCTAAGAAGTTGGAGCATGATTTATTCTTGATTGTCTTCCTTTGCGTGGCGGTCGGGGGCGAGCGATGGTTAACTCCTACCAGCCTCCCCCTAGGGGCATGCGTAGTAGTACTTTGCTTCGAGGGCTAATAAACTTTCGCAATAAGTATGTGAGTTCTTTATGACTAATGTGAGTTCATGGATTATACGCACTCTCACCTTACCGCACTTTGCTAGCCTCTTCGGTACCGTGCATGGACCTTTCTCACATCGAGAGTCAGTGCAAACTTCGCCGGTGCATCCAAACCCCGTGATATGATACGCTCTATCATACATAAGCCTCCTTATATCTTCCTCAAAACAGCCACCATACCTACCTATCATGGCATTTCCATAGCCATTCCGAGATATATTGCCATGCAACTTCCACCATTCCCTTTTTTTTATGACACACATCATCATTGTCATATTGCTTTGCATGATCATATAGCTGACATAGTATTTGTAGCTCAGCCACCGTTCATCATTTTTCATACATGTTATGCTAGTATCATTGCACATCCTGGTACACTACCAGAGGCATTCATATAGAGTCATATTTGTTCTATTTCGAGTTGTAATTTTGAGTTGTAAGTAAATAGAAGTATGATGATCATCATTATTAGAGCAATGTCCTAGTGAGGAAAATAAAAAAAGGGAAAAAAAGGAGGCCAAAAAGAGCCCACGAAAAAAGAAAGGAAAAAAATAAAAAAAAAGAAAGAAAAAAAAGAAGAAAAAAATAAAAAATAAAAAAAATGAGAGAAAAAGAGAGAAGGGACAGTGTTACTATCCTTTCATAAAATACTTGTGCTTCAAAGTAGCACCATGTTTTTGATATAGAGAGTCTCCTATTTTGTCACTTTCATATACTAGTGGGAATTTTTCATTACAGAACTTGGCTTGTATATTCCGATGATGGGCTTCCTCAAATGCCTGAGGTCTTCATGAGCAAGCAAGTTGGATGCACACCCACTTAGTTTTCATGTTGAGCTTTCATACACTTATAGCTCTTAATGCATCCGTTGCATGACAATCCCTACTCCTCGCATTGACATCAATTGATGGGCATCTCCATTGCCCATTGATTAGCCTCGTCGATGTGAGACTATCTTCTTCTTTTGACTTCCCCTTATTAATCTCTACCACCACATTCTATTCCACCCATAGTGCTATATCCATGGCTTGCGCTCATGTATTGCGTGGGGGTTGAAAAAGCTGAAGCGCGTTAAAAAGTATGAACCAATTGCTTGGCTAAAACCGGGGTTGTTCATGATAAATATTTTATGTTAAGAAGATGGAGTATGAAAAGGCTATATGATTTTGTAGGGATAGCGTTCTTTAGCATTTTTATTCCGAAAGGCGTGATTGTTTGTTGGTATGCCTGAGTATTGATGTCTTTATATCAAATTATAGACTATTGCTTTGAATCACTCGTATCTTAATATCCATGCCATGATTAGATTATATGATCAAGATTATGCTAGGTAGCATTCCACATCAAAAATTATCTTTTTCTCATTTACCTACTCGACGACGAGCAGGAATTAAGCTTGGGGATGTTGATACATCTCCATCGTATCTATAATTTTTTATTGTTTCATGCCAATATTCTACAACTTTCGCATACTTTTGGCAACATTTTATATTATTTTTGGGACTAACATATTGATCCAGTGCGCAGTGCCAGTTCCTGTTTTCTGCTTGTTTTTTGTTTCAGAGAAAATCCATATCAAACGAAGTCCAAACGCGATAAAATTTTACGGAGAATTATTTTGGAATACATGTGATTTTTAGGAAGAAGAATCAACGCAAGACGGTGCCCAAGGTGGCCACAAGGCAACAGGGCGCGGCCCTAGGGGGGTCGCGCCGTGTTGCCTTGTGACTCCCTCGAACGTCACTTGGGTCTCTTCTCTCGCCGCAAGAAAGATAATTTATGGATAAAAATCCCCTCAAAATTTCAGCCCAATCGGAGTTACGGATCTCCGGGAATATAAGAAACGGTGCAGGGTCAGAAAACAGGAACGCGAAACAGAAGAGAAACAGAGAGAGAGATCCAATCTCGGCGGGGCTCCTGCCCTCCGGGAGCCATGGCGGCCATGGACCAGAGGGGAAACTCTCCTCCCATCTAGGGGGGAGGCCAATGATACGTCCATTTTGCATCATGCTTTGCTACTGTTATTTATGGTGTTTTCAATCAATAAAACACTTTGTGGAGCAATTCTAATGCATTTTCTCTCTTAATATGCAAGATTTACACAAGGAGGGAGATTGCCGGCAGCTGGAATTCTGGACCTGAAAAAGCTATGTCAGAGAAACCTATTCTGCACATCTCCAAATGAGCTGAAATTTTACGGAGATTTATTTTGGAATAAATAAAAAATACTGGAGCAAAGAAGTACCAGAGGGGGCCACCCAGGTGCCCACGAGGCACCAGGGCGCGCCACCCCCCCCCCCCCCCAGGCGCGCCCTGGTGGCTCGTGGGGCCCCTGGCCAGCCTCTGGCCCCCATTTTCTGGTATATAAGTCCATTTGCCTTAGAAAAAATAAAGAGAAGACTTTTGGGACGGTGCGTCGCCGTCTCGAGGCGGAACTTGGGCAGGAGCACTTTTGCTCTCCGGCGGAGAGATTTTGCCGGGGATACTTCCCTCCGGGAAGGGGAAATCGTCGCCATCGACATCACCAACGATCCTCTCATCGTGGGAGGACCAATATTCATCAACATCTTCAACAGCACCAACTCATCTCAAACCCTAGTTCATCTCGTGTATTCAATCTTTGTCTCAAAACCTCAGATTGGTACCTATGGGTTGCTAGTAGTGTTGATTACACCTTGTAGTTGATGCTAGTTTGTTTATTTGGTGGAAGATTATATGTTCAAATCCAATATGCTATTCAATACCCCTCTGATCTTGAACATGAATATGGTTTGTGAGTAGTTACTTTTGTTCTTGAGGACATGGGAGAAGTCTTGTCATATGTGAATTTGGTATTCGTTCGATATTTTGATGATATGTATATTGTTGATTCTCTTAGTGGTGTCATGTGAACGTCGACTACATGAAACTTCACCATCTTTGGGCCTAATGGAATGCATTGTGGAGTAGTAATTAGATGATGGATTGCTAGAGTGACAGAAGCTTAAACCCTAGTTTATGCGCTATTCCGTAAGGGGCTGATTTGGATCCACATGTTTAATGCTATGGTTAGATTTATCTCAATTCTTCTTTCGTAGTTGCGGATGCTTGCGAAGGGGGTTAATCATAAGTGGGAGGCTTGTTCAAGTAAGAACAGCACCCAAGCACCGGTCCACCCACATATCAAATTATCAAAGTAGCGAACGCGAATCAAACAAACATGATGAAAGTGACTAGATGAAATTCCCATGTGTCCTCGAGAACGCTTTGCTTACTATAAGAGATCATTCCGGCTTGTCCTTTGCTACAAAAAGGATTGGGCCACCTTGCTGCACTCTTTGTTACTATTGCTACTTGTCACTTGTTACAAATTATCTTGCTATCAAACTACTCGTTACCGATAATTTCAGTGCTTGCAGAAAATACCTTGCTGAAAACCGCTTGTCATTTCCTTCTGCTCCTCGTTGGGTTCGACACTCTTACTTATCGAAAGGACTATGATTGATCCCCTATACTTGTGGGTCATCAGCCCAGTAATAAGAAGAAGGAGGGGGGCTCTCTCCCCCTCTCTCCCGGTGGCGCCGGAACGCCGCTGGGCCAACCATCGTGACGGCGATCTACACCAACAACTTCGCCGCCGTCAACACCAACTCTCTCCCCCTCTATGCATAGGTGTAACACCTCTTCTCCCTACTGTAATCTCTACTTAAACATGGTGCTTAATGCTACATATTATTATCCAATGATGTGTGGCAATCCTATGATGTTTGAGTAGATTCGTTTTGTCCTATGGGTTGATTGATGATCATGATTGGTTTGAGTTGTATGTTTTATTTTGGTGCTGTCCTATGGTGCCCTCCATGTCACGCAAGCATGTGGGATTCCCGATGTAGGGTTTGCAATACGTTCATAATTCTCTTATAGTGGGCGGCTAGAGTGACAGAAGCTTACACCCGAGTAAGGGGGTTGTTGCGTATGGGAGTAAAGAGGACTTGTTACTTAATGCTATGGTTGGGTTTTACCTTAATGATCTTTGGTAGTTGCGGATGCTTGCTAGAGTTCCAATCATAAGTGCATATGATCCAAGTCCGGAAAGTATGTTAGCTCATGCCTCTTCCTCATATAAAATTGCAATAATGATTACCGGTCTAGTTATCGATTGCATAGGGACAAATCATTCTCTTGTGTTACAAAAGCTTTCTACTAAATAACTAACTTTTATTATCTCGCAAAGTACTCCTAGTTTTATTCTTGCAAAGTAGTTCTAGCATTACACCTAAAAAGTACTTCTAGTTTCATACTTGTTCTAGGTAAACCAAACGTAAAGTGTGCGTAGAGTTTTATCGGTGGTCGATAGAACTTGAAGGGAATATTGATTCTACCTTTAGCTCCTCATTGGGTTCGACACTCTTATTTATCGAGAAAGGCTACAACTGATCCCCTATACTTATGGGTTATCAGGTCCTCCCCGAGCGGCTCCACCTCCGCCGAGAGCGCGGCCGCCTACGTCGAGAGCGCGGCCGCATCTGCATTGAGTGTGGCCGCATCCGCCGAGAGGGCGTTTGCGACAGCCGATAGGGCAGCTGCAGCAGCTGCTGCGACGGCGGTTGCAAATGCCGAGAGCGCTCGAGCAGCCGTCCGTGCCGCAGAGGTCGCCCTGGCCCGGGTCGAGGCCATCCACGCCTAGGTCGAGGACGCCCACGCCAAGATATTCCAGGCCTCCTCGGAATCCAGCATGCACCCCACGTCCAAAAAGGCGGCAGAGATGCTTGTCGACGATGCGGTGGTGGAGGCCATGGAGCCCCTGCTTCCTCATGAGATCGCCGAGCGGGAGCTGGAGATGTAGGAAGCGGCGGAGATCGAGGAGCGTCAGGAGGAGGAGTTGCGCGTGGTTAAGGAGGAGGTAGAGAGCCGCCTGTCCGTCGAGGAATCGGCGGTGGAGTACCAACGCGAGCTCTGGCGCCGCCACTACTACGAGTACTACGGGGATAAGTATTGCATCTGACACTAGGATAGATCATCTCTAGAAAGGCCGCTCGTGAATTACACACGAAGCCAAGTGCAACGGATACTTCGAAATCAAGGGTGTACAGGAGAGTCAGGTTTCGATCCTGTGGAACTATGGTGAGGGCGGATTAAGAGTAGGGAGGACGGTGACATCTTGCCCAGTCACGATAGCTAGGTATGTCGGAGGATAGCTTGTCAACTATGTCGGCAACAACGTCGGTAGCTAGGGCGGGGGACGAAGAGAACCATTTTCTTGCTCGTTAATACGAGGCGGACCAATAGGCAAAGTTCTCGTCCACCGGTGTTACCGGAATGTCGTCAACAATAGTAACAAGGGGTTATTGGCAGGGTGGTACACCGGGGTGTTTACATAAGCAGAGAATCATTACTGCTCAGATAAGTTAAATTACAAAAAGGTTAAACAGACGAATGGAAAGGAAAATGTGATTATCTGATCAAACAGACCAATGGAAAGGAAATGTGGTTATACACAACTATTAGGTGTATATCCTTCTCAAGATCAGGCAGAGCATGATATCCATGACAGGACAGCAAGTAGATAACTATTTAGGTAAAGGGGCAAGGATGGCATTTCTCACCATGAATTCGATTCATAACTTGGAAGAAGTTAAAATGTTGGCGATGATAACGACACATTTTGTCGAGAGGTTTCAAGAGGATGCAATCGAACAACGATGGCATCAAGCAAGGGAATGACGAAGTGGAAAGTTATGGGATCAACTGATAAGTTGCAAGCTCGGAGTCGGAGTTGCTTTTCAAGACGACAAAACGATGTTGAAAACTCGACGTAAGCCTTGCTCACGGTCTGAAGAATTCGTGCACCAAGAAGGGCGAGGTAGCACGGTCAAAGGTAGCATGTAAAGGATGTAGTCGATAGTTTAGGAATGACAAGATTGAGTTTAAATTTTCCAGCAACAATTTACCAAAGGCAGAGGATACAATTTACCAAAGGCATTATGTATCAGGGGAAGAGCTCACAAAATTTGAATGTGAAGGACCCTGTCGGATAATAATCCAACAAAAGATCAGGTGGTCGGCAAAGGATCTGAGGGGTGTATCGGTACTCAACCAGAAGAAGAAAGAATGCAAGGCATCATATTATAGAAACATCTGAATAATTCGATGCATAGGTACAAAGGAATTATGATTTCCAACACGAAGGATCAGAAGCCGACGCTCTGATCAAAGATGAGCAAGTGGAATAGACTTAGGGGCACAACCTATGGCAAATTGATTGGCCGAGAACCAGCTCGTGTTCAAAATGATGCCTGAGCCAGAAGGATGAATTCTAGGATTCGACTGATGATTGCGAGCATTCGCAGCATATTGAATCAAGGGACTCAAAATGATAATGACAAGGGACGTCAACGAAGATTACTAGACATATGGAATTAACCATAATGCAAGCAGGCAAGACTTTCCAAAGCAATAGGTTGCAGAGGATTCTTGAGAGATCAACCAGTATTTCAAAGTATTTTGGGAAACATATGAACAACTCGGAATGAACGGATCCCCGGTAAGTGCGAGGAATTATCCGCAGTGCGAAAGAAGCTGCGAGGCAATAGGCACAAGGATTTCCGGAATACCGGAGAGTATTTCGGGGTATCTTGTAATAACAAGAGCAACTGGGAATGAATGTGTGAATGACAAGTGTATTTATTAATCCATAGGGATTTATCGGTGGTATGGAACTGCAAAGACGGTGGGCACAAGGGTCTCGGGAAAGCATCGAAGAGTATCTTCAAAATCTTCTTGTGAAGCAGGCGATCATCTGGAGTGAAGGGGCTCTCCGGGACGAAGTGGTTACGAGAACCTAATGTTAGAGTTAGCAAAATCTTTAACCCGAATAGAAAAGAGATCAGAGTCCCAGAGTAAGGAAGAGGAATAAAAGATCCTAAACCCATCCATTGGCGACGTGGGCCCGTAAGCCACACAGCCATGTTAGTAAAACAGTTTTGCAAAGACTAGACTCAACTTCGGCCAAGGAGTTGGAAAGGGGGTTCCAATAGGCAGTCGGCTCTGATACCAACTTGTGATGCCCCCGACTTAATAGTGCACTAATCATACACACAAATGCACACGATCAAGCCTAAGGGCTCACGGGAAGATATCACAACACAACTCTAAACACAAATAAAAGTCATACAAGCTTTATATTACAAGCCAGGGGCCTTGAGGGCTCGAATACATAAGCTCGCGTACAAGCGTTAGCGGAAGCAACAACAATATGTGAGTACAGACTGTTGGAAATATGCCCTAGAGGCAATAATAAATTGGTTATTATTATATTTCCTTGTTAATGATAATTGTTTATTATCCATGCTATAATTGTATTGATTGGAAACTCAAATACATGTGTGGGTACATAGACAACACTGTGTCCCTAGTAAGCCTCTAGTTGACTAGCTTGTTGATCAAAGATGGTTAAGGTTTCCTAGCCATGGACATGAGATGTCATTTGATAACGGGATCACATCATTAGGAGAATGATGTGATGGACAAGACCCAAACTGTAAACGTAGCATTTGATCGTGTCAGTTTATTGCTATTGTTTTCTGCATGTCAAGTATCTGTTCCTTTGACCATGAGATCATGCAACTCACTAACACCGGAGGAATACCTTGTGTGTATCAAACGTCGCAACGTAACTGGGTGACTATAAAGGTGCTCTACAGGTATCTCCGAGGGTGTCTGTTGGGTTGGCATGGATCAAGACTGGGATTTGTTACTCCGTATGACGGAGAGGTATCTCAGGGCCCACTCGGTAATACAACATCACAATGAGCCTTGCAAGCAATGTGACTAAAGTGTTAGCCACGAGATCTTGTATTACGGAACGAGTAAAGAGACTTGCCGGTAACGAGATTGAACTAGGTATAGTGATACCGACGATCGAATCTCGGGCAAGTAACATACCGAAGAACAAAGGGAACAGCATACGGGATTAACTGAATCCTTGACATAGAGGTTCAACCGATAAAGATCTTCGTAGAATATGTAGGAGCCAATATGGGCATCCAGGTCCCGCTATTGGTTATTGGCCGTAGAGGTGTCTCGGTCATGTCTACATAGTTCTCGAACCCGCAGGGTCTACACACTTAACGTTTGGTGACGATTAGTATAATTGAGTTATTATGTTGGTGACCGAAAGTTGTTCGGAGTCCCGGATAAGATCCCGGACATGACGAGGATCTCCGGAATAGTCCGGAGGTAAAGATTGATATATGTGATAATAGTGTTTTGATCTCTGGAAGGGTTCCGGAGTTCACCGGAAGGGGGTT
This sequence comes from Elymus sibiricus, assembly GCA_039707655.1. Classification (NCBI taxonomy): domain Eukaryota; kingdom Viridiplantae; phylum Streptophyta; class Magnoliopsida; order Poales; family Poaceae; genus Elymus; species Elymus sibiricus. The sequence continues at coordinate 108,011,795 of CM077668.1, read as the reverse complement.
CCGGATGTTTACCGAAGTGTTCGGGTGCAGCAACACTTTATATGAGCCAAAGGGATAAAGCCCACAAGGTATTGGAAAGTGCAAAAGTAGTTTTGCTGCCGCGTAAGCGGTACTACCGCTTGTTGAAGCGGTACTACCGCCCGAGCGGTACTACCGCTTGTGTGAAGCGGTACTACCGCCCAAGCGGTACTACCGCTTGTGTGAAGCGGTACTATCGCTTGTGCGCGGCTGTGCACGGTTCGGCAGGGATCCGAGTTGGACTCTTTCCCTGCGGGCCAAACCGACCTTGTGCGGGCAAAACCGACCCGGAGGAGGCTTTTACTCCAAGTTTAGACCCCAAGGCTCAACATATAAATAGAGGGGCAGGGCTAGCACACGGGACACATCAGGATTTCCCAAGCCGTGTGCCGGCAACCCTAGCCCTCTAGTTCCTCCGTCATAATCTCCGTAGTGCTTGGCGAAGCCCTGCAGAGATTGTTCCTCACCACCATCACCACGCCGTCGTGCTGCTGGAACTCAACCACTACTTCACCATCGCTCGCTGGATCGAGGAGGTGAAGGCGTCATCAAGCCGTACGTGTGTTGAACGCGGAGGTGCCGTCCGTTCGGCACTAGATCGGAAGGATCGTGATTGGATCGCGGGACGCTCGGCGATTTGGATCGCGAAGACGTTCGACTACATCAACCGCGTTTATTAACGCTTCCGCTTAGCGATCTACAAGGGTATGTAGATTCACTCTCCCTCTCGTAGATGCTCATCACCATGGATAGATCTTATGTGTGCGTAGGAAAAATTTTGTTTCCCATGCAACGTTCCCCAACAGTGGCATCATGAGCCAGGTCTATGCGTAGATGAGATCTCGAGTAGAACACAAACGAGTTGTGGGCGTGGATGTATACATATTGCTTGCCGTTACTAGTTGATGCTTGATTCCGCGGTATTGTGAGATGAAGCGGCCTGGACCTACATTACGCGTACGCTTACGCGAGACTGGTTTCACCGCTGCGTGCACTTGTTGCATAAAGGTGACTGGCAGGTGTCTGTCTCTCTCACTTTAGTTGAATCGGTTCAATGAAAAGGGTTCTTTTAGAAGATCAAAAAGCAATCACTACACCACGTTGTGGTTTTGCGTAGGTAAGAACGGTTCTTGCAAACCCGTAGCAGCCACGTAAAATTTGCAACAACAATTAGAGGACGTCTAACTTGTTTTTGCAGGGTATGTTGTGATGTGATATGGCCAATTACATGATGAGATATATGTGATGTATGAGATGATCATGTGTTGTATAGAATATCACGACTTGCATGTCGATGAGTACGGCAACTGGCAGGAGCCATAGAGTTGTCTTTAATTATTGTATGACCTGCGTGTCAATCATTAAGCGCTATGTAATGCTTTACTTTATCGCTAAACGTTAGCTATAGTCGTGGAAGCAACAGTCGGCGCGACAACCTTATGGCGACACGTTGATGGAGATCAAGATGATGGAGATCATGGTGTCATGCCGGTGACGATGGAGATCATGCCGGTGCTTTGGAGATGGAGATCAAAAGCACAAGTTCATGGCCATATCATGTCACTTATGATTTGCATGTGATGTTAATCCTTTTATGCATCTTATTTTGCTTAGGACGACGGTAGCATTATAAGGTGATCCCTCACTTAAATTTCAAGATAAATTGTGTTCTCCCCAAGTGTGCACCGTTGCGAAAGTTCGTCGTTTCGAGACACGCCGTGATGATCGGGTGTGATAGACTCTACGTTCGCATACAACGGGTGCAAGCCATGTTGCACGTGCGGAACACTCGGGTTAAACTTGACGAGCCTAGCATGTACAGACATGGCCTCGGAACACAAGAGACCGAAAGGTCGAACATGAGTCATATAGTAGATATGATCAACATGAAGATGTTCACCATTGAAACCACCTCGACTCACGTGATGATCGGACTTGAGTTGGTGGATTTGGATCATGTTACACTCGAATGACCGGAGGGATGTCAATTTGAGTGGGAGTTTTTAAGTAATATGATTAACTAAACTCATTATCTAAGAACAATAGTCTAAGTTGTCTTTGCTATATTTATGTTGTAGATCATGGCTCGCGCAGTAGCACCCCTGAATTTTAATGCGTTCCTAGAGAAAGCTAAGTTGAAAGATGATGGAAGTAACTTTGTGGACTGGGCCCGTAATCTAAGGATTATCCTTACGGCTTCCCAGAAGGCTTATGTCCTTGATGCACCGCTTGGTGATCCACCCGCTCCAGTTGAGTCTCTAGACGTTGTGAACGCCTGGCAGGCTCGTTCTGATGATTACTCAATAGTTCAATGTGCAATGTTGTATGGCTTAGAACCGGGACTTCAAAGACGTTTTGAACGTCATGGAGCATATGAGATGTTCCAGGAGTTGAAGTTTATCTTTCAGAAGAATGCCCGGATCGAGAGATATGAGATCTCCGATAAGTTCTATGCTTGCAAGATGGAGGAGAACGGATCTATCAGTGATCACGTGCTCAGAATGTCTGGGTACTCCACCCGTCTGGCTGAGTTAGGGATGCCCCTTCCGCCAGAGGCTATCACTGACAGAGTTCTTCAATCATTGCCACCTAGCTACAAGAGCTTCGTGTTGAACTATAACATGCACGGGATGAACAAGTCAGTCGCCGAGCTGTTTGCGATGCTGAAAGCCGCTGAGTCTGAAATTCAGAAGGAGCATCAAGTGTTGATGGTCAATAAAACCACTAGTTTCAAGAAAAATGGCAAGGGTAAGAAGGGTAACTCCAAGAAGAGTGGCAAAGCAGTTGCTCCTCTCGTGAAGAAACCCAAGGCTGGACCCAAACCAGAAACTGTGTGTTTTCATTGCAAGGGAACTGGACACTGGAAGCGGAATTGCCCCAAGTATTTGGCTGACAAGAAGGCGGCCAACAACAAACAAGGTATATATGATATACATGTTATTGATGTGTACCTTACCAACTCTCGTTGTAGTGCCTGGGTATTTGATACCGGTGCGGTTGCTCATATTTGCAACTCAAAACAGGAACTGCGGAATAGACGGAGGCTGGCAAAGGACGAAGTGACGATGCGCGTGGGAAATGGTTCCAAGGTTGATGTGATCACCGTCGGCACGCTCGCTCTTCGATTACCATCGGGATTAGTGATGAACCTGAATAATTGTTATTTAGTGCCTGCGTTAAGCATGAACATTATATCTGGATCTTGTTTATTGCGAGACGGTTACTCATTTAAATCAGAGAATAATGGTTGTTCTATTTACATGAGTAATATCTTTTATGGTCATGCACCCGATGTGAGGGGTTTATTCTTATTGAATCTCGATAGTAATGATACACATGTTCATAACATTGATGCCAAAAGATATAGAATTGATAATGATAATACCACTTTCTTGTGGCACTGCCGTTTAGGTCATATTGGCGTAAAACGCATGAAGAAGCTCCATGCTGATGGACTTTTGGAGTCACTTGATTTTGAATCACTTGACACATGTGAGCCATGCCTCATGGGCAAGATGACTAAAACGCCGTTCTCTGGAACAATGGAACGGGCAAGTGACTTATTGGAAATCATACATACTGATGTGTGCGGTCCGATGAGTATTGAGGCGCGCGGTGGTTATCGTTACTTTCTCACCTTCACTGATGACTTAAGTAGATATGGGTATATTTACTTAATGAAACACAAGTCTGAAACATTTGAAAAGTTCAAACAATTTCAGAGTGAAGTTGAGAATCATCGTAACAAGAAGATTAAATTCCTACGATCTGATCGAGGGGGAGAATATCTGAGTTATGAGTTTGGCAGTCACTTAAGACAGTGTGGAATTGTTTCACAATTGACACCGCCTGGAACACCACAGCGTAATGGTGTGTCCGAACGTCGTAATCGAACCTTATTAGATATGGTGCGATCTATGATGTCTCTTGCCGATTTGCCACTATCGTTTTGGGGTTATGCATTAGAGACAGCTGCATTCACTTTAAATAGGGCACCATCGAAATCCGTTGAGACGACGCCATATGAACTTTGGTTTGGCAAGAAGCCAAAGCTGTCGTTTCTTAAAGTTTGGGGATGTGATGCTTATGTCAAAAAGCTTCAGCCTGAAAAGCTGGAACCCAAAGCGGAGAAATGCGTCTTCATAGGATACCCAAAAGAGACAATTGGGTATACCTTCTACCTCAGATCCGAGGGCAAAGTGTTTGTCTTTAAAAACGGAACATTTCTTGAGAAAGAGTTTCTCTCGAAAGAATTGAGTGGGAGGAAGATAGAACTTGATGAGGTTGTTGAACCTTTACTTCAACCTGAGAGTAGCGCAGCGCAGAAAGTTGTTTCTGTGGAGCCTACATTAGCTGAAGAGGAAGTTAATGATGATGATCATGAAGCTTTGGATCAAGTTGCTATCGAACCTCGTAGGTCGACAAGGACGCGTACTGCTCCTGAGTGGTACGGCAACCCTGTCTTAGAGGTCATGTTGTTAAACAACGATGAACCTACGAGCTATGGAGAAGCGATGATGAGCCCGGATTCCGAGAAGTGGTTAGAGGCCATGAAATCCGAGATGGGATCCATGTATGAAAACAAAGTATGGACTTTGGAAGTATTACCTGAAGGGCGTAAGGCCATTCAGAACAAATGGATCTTTAAGAGGAAGACGGACGCGGACGGTAATGTCACCGTCTATAAAGCTCGACTTGTGGCAAAGGGTTTTTCACAAGTTCAAGGAGTTGACTACGATGAGACCTTCTCACCCGTAGCGATGCTTAAGTCCGTCAGAATCATGTTAGCAATAGCTGCCTTTTTCGATTATGAAATTTGGCAGATGGATGTCAAAACAGCGTTCCTTAACGGTTTCCTTAAGGAAGAGTTGTATATGATGCAACCAGAAGGTTTTGTCGATCCAGAGAATGCTGACAAAGTTTGCAAACTCCAGCGATCCATTTATGGACTGGTGCAAGCATCTCGGAGTTGGAATCTTCGTTTTGATGAGGTGATCAAAGCGTTCGAGTTTATACAAGTTTACGGAGAAGCTTGTATTTACAAGAAAGTGAGTGGGAGCTCTATAGCGTTTCTAATATTATATGTGGATGACATATTGCTGATTGGAAACAATATAGAAATGCTGGAAAGCGTAAAGGAATATTTGAACAAGAGTTTTTCAATGAAGGACCTAGGAGAAGCTGCTTTCATATTAGGCATAAAGATCTATAGAGATAGATCAAGACGCTTAATAGGACTTTCACAAAGCACATACCTTGATAAGATTTTGAAGAAGTTCAAAATGGATCAGTCCAAGAAGGGGTTCTTGCCTGTTTTGCAAGGTGTGAAGTTGAGTAAGACTCAATGCCCAGTGACTGCAGAAGATAGAGAAAAGATGAGTGTCATCCCCTATGCTTCGGCCATAGGCTCTATCATGTATGCAATGCTGTGCACAAGACCCGATGTCAGCCTTGCCATAAGTATGGTCGGAAGGTTTCAAAGTGATCCAGGAATGGAACACTGGACGGCGGTCAAGAATATCCTGAAGTACCTGAAAAGGACTAAGGACATGTTTCTCGTTTATGGAGGTGATCAAGAGCTCGTCGTAAAGGGTTACGTCGATGCAAGCTTTGACACTGATCCGGATGACTCTAAGTCGCAAACCGGATACGTATTTATTCTTAATGGGGGTGCGGTTAGCTGGTGCAGTTCCAAGCAAAGCGTGGTAGCAGATTCTACATGCGAAGCGGAGTACATCGCTGCCTCGGAGGCGGCGAAGGAAGGTGTCTGGATGAAGGAGTTCATGACAGATCTTGGAGTAGTGCCTAGTGCACTTAACCCAATGACTCTGTTTTGTGATAATACTGGTGCCATTGCTCTAGCCAAGGAACCAAGATTTCACAAGAGGACCAGACACATAAAGCGACGTTTCAATTCCATCCGCGATTACATCAAGGAGGACGACATAAATATTTGCAAAGTACACACGGATCTAAATGTTGCAGATCCGATGACTAAACCTCTTCCAAAGGCTAAACATGAACAACACCAGAACTGCATGGGTGTTCGATTCATTACAATGTAAATCACATAGTGATGTGAACTAGATTATTGACTCTAGTGCAAGTGGGAGACTGTTGGAAATATGCCCTAGAGGCAATAATAAATTGGTTATTATTATATTTCCTTGTTAATGATAATTGTTTATTATCCATGCTATAATTGTATTGATTGGAAACTCAAATACATGTGTGGGTACATAGACAACACTGTGTCCCTAGTAAGCCTCTAGTTGACTAGCTTGTTGATCAAAGATGGTTAAGGTTTCCTAGCCATGGACATGAGATGTCATTTGATAACGGGATCACATCATTAGGAGAATGATGTGATGGACAAGACCCAAACTGTAAACGTAGCATTTGATCATGTCAGTTTATTGCTATTGTTTTCTGCATGTCAAGTATCTGTTCCTTTGACCATGAGATCATGCAACTCACTAACACCGGAGGAATACCTTGTGTGTATCAAACGTCGCAACGTAACTGGGTGACTATAAAGGTGCTCTACAGGTATCTCTGAGGGTGTCTGTTGGGTTGGCATGGATCAAGACTGGGATTTGTTACTCCGTATGACGGAGAGGTATCTCAGGGCCCACTCGGTAATACAACATCACAATGAGCCTTGCAAGCAATGTGACTAAAGTGTTAGCCACGAGATCTTGTATTACGGAACGAGTAAAGAGACTTGCCGGTAACGAGATTGAACTAGGTATAGTGATACCGACGATCGAATCTCGGGCAAGTAACATACCGAAGAACAAAGGGAACAGCATACGGGATTAACTGAATCCTTGACATAGAGGTTCAACCGATAAAGATCTTCGTAGAATATGTAGGAGCCAATATGGGCATCCAGGTCCCGCTATTGGTTATTGGCCGTAGAGGTGTCTCGGTCATGTCTACATAGTTCTCGAACCCGCAGGGTCTACACACTTAACGTTTGGTGACGATTAGTATAATTGAGTTATTATGTTGGTGACCGAAAGTTGTTCGGAGTCCCGGATAAGATCCCGGACATGACGAGGATCTCCGGAATAGTCCGGAGGTAAAGATTGATATATGTGATAATAGTGTTTTGATCTCTGGAAGGGTTCCGGAGTTCACCGGAAGGGGGTTCCGGATGTTTACCGAAGTGTTCGGGTGCAGCAACACTTTATATGAGCCAAAGGGATAAAGCCCACAAGGTATTGGAAAGTGCAAAAGTAGTTTTGCTGCCGCGTAAGCGGTACTACCGCTTGTTGAAGCGGTACTACCGCCCGAGCGGTACTACCGCTTGTGTGAAGCGGTACTACCGCCCAAGCGGTACTACCGCTTGTGTGAAGCGGTACTACCGCTTGTGCGCGGCTGTGCACGGTTCGGCAGGGATCCGAGTTGGACTCTTTCCCTGCGGGCCAAACCGACCTTGTGCGGGCAAAACCGACCCGGAGGAGGCTTTTACTCCAAGTTTAGACCCCAAGGCTCAACATATAAATAGAGGGGCAGGGCTAGCACACGGGACACATCAGGATTTCCCAAGCCGTGTGCCGGCAACCCTAGCCCTCTAGTTCCTCCGTCATAATCTCCGTAGTGCTTGGCGAAGCCCTGCAGAGATTGTTCCTCACCACCATCACCACGCCGTCGTGCTGCTGGAACTCAACCACTACTTCACCATCGCTCGCTGGATCGAGGAGGTGAAGGCGTCATCAAGCCGTACGTGTGTTGAACGCGGAGGTGCCGTCCGTTCGGCACTAGATCGGAAGGATCGTGATTGGATCGCGGGACGCTCGGCGATTTGGATCGCGAAGACGTTCGACTACATCAACCGCGTTTATTAACGCTTCCGCTTAGCGATCTACAAGGGTATGTAGATTCACTCTCCCTCTCGTAGATGCTCATCACCATGGATAGATCTTATGTGTGCGTAGGAAAATTTTTGTTTCCCATGCAACGTTCCCCAACACAGACAAAAAGGTTAAACAAGTCTGCCTTAAGAAGGCTAAGCAAAACAACGACACTATATCGAAAAGGCGCAGGCCTCCTGCCTGGGAGCCTCCGAATCTACTCCTGGTCGTCGGTCTCCACGTAGTAGTAAGCTCCACCGGTAGGGTAGTAGTAGTCGGCGGCGGGAGCAGCTGGCTCCTGGGATCCGTCGTCTGATCGCAGCAATCGGGTATGGGGGAAAAGGGGAGCAAAGCAACCGTGAGTACTCATCCAAAGTACTCGCAAGACTTACATCAGATCTATGCTAAGTATGCAGTGGTATCAAAGGGGAGGGTTGTATCTATGGACTAGACTGCAGAAATGCCAGAATAGGCGGAAGGCCTAGCCTATCGAAGACTAGCAACTTGCAGCATCTTGCAGCATTAGAAGAGTGTAGATTAGTACATAGTAAAGTAGTAAGCAAGTAGTAACAACACCCAGAGATCCTTCCTCGACCCCTGCGAGAAAGCGATCCCGGAGCTAACATATTATTAAACATCACAAGTATCCAGTTCTAGTTGTAGTAGATCCGGATACTTTCCGAGCGTCCTGTTACCGTGGACACGGCTATTCGAATAGATAACTTCCCTGCAAGGGTGCACCATTTTACCCAACACGCTCGATTAACTCTGGCCAGACACACATACTCGGGTCATGCCCGGCCTCGGCTGATCGACACGCCGTAGCCCTACCTAGGCTCAACAGAGAGGCCAGCACGCCGGTCTACCTCCTAAGCGCTCAGGGGTCTTGGGCCCATCGCCCTTTGCACTCCTGCTCGTTGCGTACGCGGCCGAAGCAAACCCACCCCCTTAACACAAGCGCAGGCGGTTCCCGTCCAACCCGGCGCGTGCCGCTCAACTGCTGGCGTCTGGAGAGCTTCGGCTGATACATACGACGCCGAGTGCCCATACTATTCTCACGTGGAGGTTAGTGCGTAAAGGCCAGAGGCCTACTCAGATCACATATCCTAACCCATTAGTGTCTTGGGAGCTCGCGGTGACGATCAGTGCTCCTGTCGCCCCGTCTTGAGGACTTACGGCAAGGGCCAGGCCCATCCACCCCTCTCCTGGGGCGGTCTGCCTGCCCGGCCATGCCTCGTATTTATCTCGCGGGTACCCTCATGGTCAACCCGACTCCACAACTCTCGCGGGTACCCCTCGGGGTCGACCCGACTTCAACCAGGGACTGAGTTAAATATAGGGTAACCGTGTGTTCATACATCTAGGGGAAACCCGAGGAATCACCCTCTATGGATTCCCACTCGACGTATCCTTCAAGGTGAACTTAGAGGAATCACCCTCGACACGGTTCACACTTGAGGGGTTGCACGACAGAGACATCATCGGAGGTGATGAAAGAGGAATCACCCTCGGTATCCCACAACCGACTAGTTACGCTACAGAGATATCATCAAAAGTGATGTAGGAGGTAGCACCCTCGGCACCCGATAGTAGCTCTGCAGAGTCGTACAACTAAGGGGGTGTGCGGTGATGTGCTGATCTCAGCCCATCGATCACATTGATTGGGGCACCGGTAACAAGGCGGGGCAACAGGGACAAGGATGAGGGGCCACAGATGGTTCACTAACCAACCTAGACTAAGCATTTAGGATAGCAGGAATGGTATCAACATCAGTTACAAAAACAGGCTATGCATCAGAATAGGTATTTTCGGAACAACAACTGTAGCAATTCTAATGCAAGCATAAGAGAGAAAGAATGGGAGATATAGGCATGTTCAAGGGGGTTTGCTTGCCTGGTTGCTCTGCAGACAGATACAGATCCTCGACGGTGAAGTAGTCGATCACCGGATCAACAGCGGTCTCGGTGTCTACCGGAAAGGAAGTAACGGAGGGGGAACAATAAATAAAAGAGCAAACAAATGCATCACAGATGTATGTCAAGGCAAAAAGTGTTGGTGATATGCTCTAATGCATTACTAGGCATTTTAAAAGAAGAGGGAAAATATTCGGGAATATTTCCCCCGCTCCAGGTATTATTCGGTCAGACGATCCGGAGGGGAAGGTTCCATGTTTGCAGTGCTAGAGGCATGTGACAGCTACATGGAGGGCACCAACGGATTCGTCTTATTTTTCTGAGCGTTTTTCATATATAAAACATTTTCATCCGAGTTACGGTTGAATTTATATGAATTACCAAGTCAATTTGACAGGTCAAATAGGGAGGGGGGTAGCCCACATGTCATAGGCTAAACCTAAACAAATAAATAAAAACTAACTTAGTTAAAGGGGTCCACATGTCATATGTACATTAGACTAAATAAATACCACTAACCTAACTAACCTAATTAGTAATACTAATTAGAATCAGGGCCGGCCGTACTGGACAGAATCCAGCCGGCCACACACCCACACACTCACGCACACAGAGCACACAGCACGCTAGCCATGGCTAGCACGCATGAGGCAGGACAGCAACAGCGGCATCTAAGCAACGAGCAGCAGTAGCGCAGCGCAGCAGCTAGCGAGCTGTAGAAGCAAGCAGCAGCTAGCGACACGCAGCAGCAGAGCATGAGCAGCAGCAGCGTATGAGCAGCAGCAAGGTAGAGGAGCAGCAGCAGTATCCAGCGAGCAACAGGAGCAGCGGCAGCTAGCACGGGCGGCCGAGGGAGCGGGCGGCTGGGGCGCGCGCGCGTGGGTGCGGCAGGCCGCGGCGGGGCACGTGCGGGGCACGGCCACGGCGGAACGGCGACAGAACGGAGGGTGAATGATGGGATGGAAGTGGCGCTCACGCAGGAAGGCGGAGGACACGTCCGGCGTGGCGGAGGAGCTCCGGCGAGGTTGATCGGGCGTGGGGCAGCGGCGGCCGTGGGCGAGGTGGACGGCTCAATCCCGGGCATACGGTGCGGCCCGGCTCGATTCAGAGCACGTAGGCGAAGGAGACGAGGGCGGGGAGGCTCCTGGACACCTCCTCGCGATTCGAGGACGCTCCGGTGCGCGACAACGACGATGGCGCGGCGACGGTAGCCTCGGGCGTGCGCGTTTGTGATGAGAGCAAGGAGAGGGGGAAGAGAATGGGGATTAGGGTTCGTCCTAGGGTTCGGGGGAGATCTTAACCGCGTCGGGGAGCCATGGGATGGACGCCGCGTGGCCATCTGCGGCCATGGACGGGGCATGCGCGTCCACGGCGCTCCTGGTGAGCAGGAGTAAAGAGAAGGTGGCGAGGTGGATTGGGCTCTCACTGTTGAACTAGAGCCCAAATGAACAGTAGGCTGTTAGCCCCTTTTCCTTTTCTTTTTCTGGAAATCAAATAGCTACTGTTTTGCAATTATTTGGAGCACCAAATGACTCTTGTAAAATGTGCCACATGCCACAATAAATACTTTGCAATATTGTGAAGCTGCACAAAAAATTTCAGAGCATTTGGAAATGTTTAAGCACTTTTAGAAATCGAAAAGGCCAATTTAAATGCTGCTGGACCACTCAAATAATTTCCAGGGACATTTTTGGAATCCAAAAGAGGTAGGTTTCATCATGACAAATACTTAGAGAATATTTGCCATATTGTGAACTATTTTGTTTGCATGATAGAAGAAGTAAATATTTGACATGCAATTTGAATTGAATTGGACTTGATTTTTGGACAAGTGGCATTTTGGCTTAGTAAGGCATGATGACATGGCAACCATCAGGGGGAGGTTACTGTAGCATGAAAGCAGGGGTGTTACAATGCGCTATTCCGTAAGGGGCTGATTTGGATCCATATGTTTAATGCTATGGTTAGAGTTATCTTAATTCTTCTTTCGTAGTTGCGGGTGCTTGCGAGAGGGGGTAATCATAAGTGGGAGGCTTGTTGAAGTAAGAACAGCGCCCAAGCACCGGTCCACCCACATATCAAATTATCAAAGTAGCGAACGCAAATCGAACAAACATGATGAAAGTGACTACATGAAATTCCCATGTGTCCTCGAGAACGCTTTACTTACTATAAGAGATCGTTCCGGCTTGTCCTTTGCTATAAAAAGGATTGGGCCACTTTGCTGCACTCTTTGTTACTATTGCTACTTGTCACTTGTTACAAATTATCTTGCTATAAAACTACTCATTACCGATAATTTCAGTGCTTGCAGAAAATACCTTGCTGAAAACCGCTTGTCATTTCTTTCTGCTACTCGTTGGGTTCGACACTCTTACTTATCGAAAGGACTACGATTGATCCCCTATACTTGTGGGTCATCAACTCCTTTTCCTGGCGCCGTTGCCGGGGAGTGAAGCGCCTTTGGTGAGTGGAATTTGGTAAGGAAACATTTATATTACGTGCTGAAATTTACTGCCACTTGTCACTATGGAAAGTAATCCTTTGAGGGGTTTTTTCGGGGTATCTTCACCCCGACCGGAAACACAAATAGTTGCTCCTCAACCTACTGCACCTACTGAAAATATTTATTATGAGATTCCTCCAGGCATGATAGAGAAACTGCTAGCTAATCCTTATGCAGGAGATGGAACGGTACATCCTGATATGCACTTGATCTATGTGGATGAAATTTGTGGATTGTTTAAGCTTGCAGGTTTATCCAGAGATGGAGTTAAGAAGAAAGTATTCCCTTTAGGGAAACGCATTAATGTGGTATAGGCTATGTGATGATACTGATACATGGGACTGGAACCGATTGAAACTGGAATTCCATCAGAAATTTTATCCTATGCATTTGGTTCATCGTGATCGGAATTATATATATAATTTTTGGCCTCGTGAAGGAGAAAGCATCGCTCAAGCTTGGGGAAGGCTTAAGTACATGATGTACACATGCCCCAATCATGAGCTCTCAAAAGAAATTATCTTACAGAATTTTTATGCTCGGCATTCTCATGATAATCAAACTACGCTCGATTCTTCTTCGACTGGCTCCTTTATGAAGAAAACTATTGAATTCAGATGGGATCTTCTAGAAAGAATTAAACGCAACTCTGAATATTGGGAACTCGACAAAGGTAATGATTCAGGTATAATACTTGAGTTTGATTGTGTTAAATCTTTTATGGCCACCGATGCTTTTCATAAGTTTATCACTAAATATGGACTTGACTCTGAGATAGTAGCTTCCTTTTGTGAATCATTTGCTACTCATGTTGATCTCCCTAAGGATAAGTGGTTTAAATATCATCCCCCTATTAAACAAAAGATTGAGGAACCCATTAGTGTTAAAGAAGAAACAATTGTTTACCATGTTGATCCAGTTGTGCCTACTGCTTATATTGAGAAACCACCTTTTCCTGTTAGGATTAAGGAACATGCTAAAGCTTCAACTGTGGTTAACAAAAGTAATATTAGAGCACCTAGACCCTCTAAACAAATTAAAGTTGAACCTGCTATGGTTAAAGATCTCTTAGTCAATAATATAGATGGGCATGTTATTTACTTTTGTGAGGAGGCTGCTAGAATTGCTAAACCTGTTAGAAATGAACGAGATAAGTTAGACAAGAACAAGCCCGTAGTTGGTATGCCTATTGTTTCTGTTAAGATTGGAGATCATTGCTATCATGGTTTGTGTGATATGGGTGCTAGTGTGAGTGCTATTCCATTTTCTTTATATCAAGAAGTAATGCATGAAATTGCACCTGTTGAGATTGAAGATATTGATGTTACTATTAAGCTTGCGAATAGAGATACTATTACACCACTTCGGATTGTTAGAGATGTTGAAGTCTTGTGTGGCAAAATCAAATACCCTACTGATTTCTTAGTACTTGGCTCACAACAAGATAATTTTTGTCCCATTATATTTGGTAGACCTTTCTTGAATACCATTAATGCTGAAATTGATTGTGTTAAAGAAAAGGTTCGAGTTAAGTTTGGTGATATATCTCATGAGTTTAATTTATCCAAGTTTCGTAGACAACCTCATGATAAAGAATTGCCTAGTAAAGATGAAATTATTGGTCTTGCTTCTATTGTCGTACCTCCTACTGATCCGTTAGAACAATATTTGCTAGACCATGAAAACGATATGCATATGAATGAAAGAAATGAAATAGATAAGATGTTCTTTGATCAACCACCTATCCTTAAACATAATTTGCCTGTTGAAACTCTTGGAGGCCCTCCTCCGCCTAAAGGTGATCCTGTGTTTGAATTGAAGCAATTGCCCGATACATTGAAATATGCTTATCTTGATGAAAAGAAGATATATCCTGTTATTATTAGTGCTAACCTTTCAGCGCATGAAGAAAAGAGATTACTAAAAACTCTAAGGAAGCACCGAGCTGCTATTGGATATACTCTTGATGAACTTAAGGGCATTAGTCCCACTCTATGTCAGCACAAATTAATATGGAGCCTGATGCGAAACCAGTTGTCGACCACCAACGACGATTAAATCCTAAGATGAAAGAGGTGGTAAGAACCGAAATATTAAAACTTCTGGAAGCAGGTATAATCTATCCCATAGCTGATAGTAGATGGGTAAGTCCCGTTCATTGTGTCCCTAAGAAAGGAGGTATTACCGTCGTTCCCAATGATAAAAATGAACTCATTCCACAAAGAATTGTAACTGGTTATAGGATGGTAATTGATTTTAGAAAATTAAACAAAGCTACTAGAAAAGATCATTACCCCTTACCTTTTATTGATCAAATGTTAGAAAGATTATCTAAGCATACACACTTTTGTTTTCTAGATGGTTATTCTGATTTTTCTCAAATACCCGTATCACAACCCGATCAAGATAAAACCACCTTCACTTGTCCTTTTGGAACTTATGCTTATAGACATATGCCTTTTGGTTTATGCAATGCACCTGCTACCTTTCAAAGATGTATGACTACTATATTCTCTGACTTTTGTGAAAAGATTGTTGAGGTGTTCATGGATGATTTTTCCGTTTATGGAACTTCTTTTGATGATTGCTTAAGCAACCTTGATCGAGTTTTGCAGAGATGTGAAGAAACTAATCTTGTCTTGAATTGGGAGAAGTGCCACTTTATGGTGAATGAAGGCATTGTCTTGGGGCATAAAATTTCTGAAAGAGGTATTGAAGTTGATAAAGCTAAGGTTGATGCTACTGAGAAAATGCCATGCCCTAAAGATATTAAAGGTATAAGAAGTTTCCTTGGTCATGCTGGTTTCTATAGGAGATTTATTAAAGACTTCTCTAAAATTTCTAGGCCTATTACCAATCTTTTGCAAAAAGATGTTCCATTTGTTTTTGATGATGATTGTCTAGAAGCCTTTGAAACACTTAAGAAAGCCTTAACCACTGCACCTATTGTCCAACCATCTGATGGGAACTTGCCTTTTGAGATTATGTGTGATGCTAGTGATTATGCTATTGGTGCTGTTCTAGGACAAAGAGTTGATAAGAAATTAAATGTTATCCATTATGCTAGTAAAACTCTAGACAGTGCCCAAAGAAATTATGCTACCATTGAAAAAGAATTTCTAGCAGTTGTGTTCGCATGTGATAAATTCAGATCTTACATAGTTGATTCTAAAGTAACTGTTCACACCGATCATGCTGCTATTAAATATCTTATGGAAAAGAAAGATGCTAAACCTAGACTCATTAGGTGGCTTTTATTGCTACAAGAATTTGACTTGCATATTATTGATAGAAAGGGAGCTGAGAATCCCGTAGCAGATAATTTGTCTAGAATAGAAAATGTTCTTGATGACCCACTACCTATTAATGATGATTTTCCTGATGAACAATTAGCTGTCATAAATGCTTCTCGTAATACTCCATGGTATGCAGACTATGCTAATTACATTGTTGCTAAATACATACCACCTAGTTTCACATACCAACAAAAGAAAAAGTTCTTCTTTGATTTAAGACATTACTTCTGGGATGACCCACATCTTTATAAAGAATGAGTAGATGGTATTATTAGACGTTGTATACCTGAGCATGGACAGGAACAAATCCTACGGAAGTGTCATTCCGAAGCTTACGGAGGACACCATGCGGGAGACAGAACTGCACACAAGGTATTACAATCTGGTTTTTATTGGCCTACTCTTTTCAAGGATGCTCGTAAGTTTGTCCTATCTTGTGATCAATGTCAAAGAATTGGTAATGTTGGTAGACGTCAGGAAATGCCTATGAATTATTCACTTGCTGTTGAACCATTTGATGTTTGGGGATTTGATTATATGGGACCTTTTCCTAAATCCACTGGGTATACTCATATTTTAGTTGCTGCTGATTACGTTACTAAGTGGGTAGAAGCTATTCCAACTAGTAGTGCTGATCATAACACTTCTATTAAAATGCATAAAGAAGTTATTTTCCCAAGGTTCGGAGTCCCTAGATATTTAATGACTGATGGTGGTTCACATTTTATTCATGGTGCATTCCGTAAATTGCTTGCTAAATATGATGTCAACCATAGAATTGCATCTCCCTATCACCCTCAAACTAGTGGTCAAGTTGAATTGAGAAATAGAGAAATAAAATTAATTTTGCAGAAAACCGTCAATAGATCTAGAAAGAATTGGTTTAAGAAACTTGACGATGCATTATGGGCTTATAGAACTGCTTATAAAAATCCTATGGGTATGTCTCCTTATAAAATGGTTTATGGAAAAGCATGTCATTTAGCTCTTGAGTTAGAACATAAAGCATATTGGGCAATTAAAGAACTCAATTATGATTTTAAACTTGCCGGTGAAAAGAGGTTATTTGATATTAGCTCATTAGATGAATGGAGAACCCAAGCTTATGAAAATACCAAATTGTTTAAAGAAAAAGTTAAAAGGTGGCATGAAAGAAGAATTCAAAAACGGGAATTTAAAGTAGGTGAGCAAGTTCTATTGTACAATTCTCATTTGAGATTCTTTGCAGGAAAACTTCTCTCTAAATGGGAAGGACCGTATATCATCGAAGAAGTTTATCGCTCCGGAGCCATCAAAATAAATAACTCCGAAGGCACTAATCCGAGAGTGGTGAATGGGCAAAGAATTAAGCACTATATTTCAGGTACTCCCATTAATGTTGAAACTAATATTACTGAAACAATTACACCGGAGGAATACATAAGAGAGACCTTCCGGAACACTCCAGAACCCTGAAAAGGAAGAGGTGTGTGATACGGTAAGTAAACCGACTCCAAAAATTCCATAAAAATACTTTCTGTCAGTTTTGGAATATTAGAAAAAATACAAAAATAAGAAACAGCCGAGGGGCCCCACGTGAGCCTTCCCGACTCCGTTTTCTCCTGGATTACTTGTTTTGCAAGATAAAAAATCTTTATATATACTCCAGGATGTTTTGACTACCTTATCGCAGAAATCTCCTCTGTTCTTCTTTCGTGCTATTTTTTGACAGATTCGAAAGTATGTTGTCCCAAGACTCAGATGGAGAGAGCTTCGTATCACATTATGTTACAAATCCAAGGATCTATGGGGATATGGGTCCCTATGGATGGTCCGCGGAGGAGGAGCGAGATGTCAACATGAAGGGAACAGAATACGTGTGCTCGGATAAAGACGATGCTCCTCTACCTCAACCCGGAGATATGCATGTGGAGTTCAAGAAGTCGAGCCTCCCAAACACAGTACACAAATCTAAGATCCAATTTATCCCTTTCCGTCTTCTACAGGAAAACTAGAACGCACTATGTGAGAAGATAATGGAGCTTGAGCAAGAAATTAGCAAGTTGAAGGAAGAAAACTATGTTCTGAAGCGGAAATTGAAGGACAAGCTCGCCACTTAATCATCACCACCATCACCGAAGAAGGAAACTTGAGCACATGGATATGGGCACTCCCCTTGGCTTGTGCCAAGCTTGGGGGAGGTGCCCCGGTATCGTATCACCATCACTTTTATTATCATTACCTATTTTAGTTCGATCCTTAGTTATTTCGTGATCTAGTTGAATAAAATTTTAGTATGATCTATTTTCGAGTGTTAGCTTCGTGATCTATCTATCTATGTAATCGAGTTGAGAGTTATATAATAAAGAGTAGTTTGAGTTTTTGCTTCTTTACTTTCATGTTTCAATTCTAGCAATGAAAATAATGAAAAAAGATCATATGCTAATCTTATGGAAAGTAATGACATTACATAAAGAAAAGTATAAGTGGTAAAATTTATTGGAAGTTAACAAACATAGCATTAGTCAATGATGCAATTCATGAAAAAGTTAATAAGGGAAGAGAAGATTCACATGCAAATATACTATCTTGGACATCTTTTATGATTGTGAGCCCCCATTAAGTATTTTATGTCAAATTGTTGACGTTGGACAAGGAAGACAACGTAATGAATTATGTTTGTTCATATTCACATAGAAGTTATATTGTTATAGATCCTCCAACATGTGGTGCTTGCCCAATATCTTTGCTAGCCAAAAATCCGCACCAAGTAGAGATACTACTTGTGCATCCAAAACCATTAAACCTAGTTTCATGTCATGAGAGTCCACTATATCTACCTATGGATTGAATAAGATCCTTCAAGTAAGTTGTCATCGGTGCAAAAAAGCAATAAAAATTGCCTCTAAATATGTCTGAACTTTTATTGTAAGGGAAATATGCTTTGTACAAACTTGTGATGGTAAAGAAATAAAAGTGACAGACTGCATAATAAAGGTTGCTATCACAAGGGGGAATATAAAGTGACGTTCCTTTGCATTAAGAGCTCTTGCATCCAACAACAAAAAGCGCATGAAAACTTGTGCTTCCCTCTGCGAAGGGCCTATCCTTTACTTTTATGTATTTACTTTTTATGCAAGAGTCAATAGTGTTCTCCTCTACTTTCTTTTTATTTTTCTCTTTTGTAAGCATCATGTGGTGGGGAAAGATCTAGGCATATATATCCAGTGGGATATGAGTGATCATGAGTTATTATTGTTGACATCACCCGTGAGGTGAATAAATTGGGAGGCGAAATCACAAGACCCTATCTTTCTATGTGTCTGCCTGAAACTTTTTGCTCCATATATATGTCGTGAGTGTTAGCAATCATAGAAGACTAAATGATGGTTGAGTATGTGGACTTGCTAAATAGCTCCTACATGAGACCATTCCTGAAAATATGATGAATTGCAATTGCATTGTTGACTGAGAACATAGCTTGTTAGTTTTCAAGAAAGTTTATGCCTTATACTCCATTGTTGTGATGAATTGTTACTTGCTCATGAGAAGTTTTATGATAATAAATATTGCTGTTATAATAATGATCATGATGCTACCATGTCCGTATTTTGTTTTTATCGACACCTCTCTCTCTAAACATGTGGACATGATTATCGATATCGGCTTTCGCTTGAGGACAAGCGAGGTTTAAGCTTGGGGGAGTTGATATGTCCATTTTGCATCATGTTTTGCTACTGTTATTTATAATGTTTTTAATCAATATAACACTTTGTGAAGCAATTCTAATGCCTTTTCTCTCTTATATGCAAGATTTACACAAGGAGGGAGATTGCCGGCAGCTGGAATTCTGGACCTGAAAAGGCTATGTCAGAGATACCTATTCTGCACATCTCCAAATGAGCTAAAATTTTACGGAGATTTATTTTGGAATAAATAAAAAATACTGGAAGCAAGAAGTACCAGAGGGGGCCACCCAGGTGCCCACGAGGCACCAGGGCACGCCACCCCCCCTAGGCGTGCCCTGGTACCTCGTGGGGCCCCTGGCCAGCCTCTGGCCCCCATTTTCTGCTATATAAGTCCATTTGCCCTAAAAAGATATATAGAGAAGACTTTCGGGACGGTGCGCCGCCGTCTCGAGGCGGAACTTGGGCAGGAGCACTTTTGCTCTCCGGCGGAGAGATTTTGCCGGGGATACTTCCCTCCGGGAGGGGGAAATCGTCGCCATCGACATCACCAGCGATCCTCTCATCGTGGGAGGATTAATCTTCATCAACATCTTCACCAGCACCATCTCATCTCAAACCCTAATTCATCTATTGTATTCAATCTTTGTCTCAAAACCTCAGATTGGTACCTGTGGGTTGCTAGTAGTGTTGATTACATCTTGTAGTTGATGCTAGTTGGTTTATTTGGTGGAAGATTATATGTTCAGATCTATTATGCTATTCAACACCTCTCTGATCTAGGACATGAATATGATTTGTGAGTAGTTACTTTTGTTCTTGAGGACATGGGAGAAGTCTTGTCATAAGTAATCATGTGAAATTGGTATTCGTTCGATATTTTGATGATATGTATGTTGTTGATTCCCTTAGTGGTGTCGTGTGAACGTCGACTACATGACATTTCACCATCTTTGGGCCTAAGGGAATGCATTGTGGAGTAGTAATTAGATGATGGGTTGCTAGAGTGACAGAAGCTTAATCCCTAGTTTATGCGCTATTCCGTAAGGGGCTGATTTGGATCCATATGTTTAATGCTATGGTTAGATTTATCTTAATTCTTCTTTCGTAGTTGCGGATGCTTGCGAGAGGGGGTAATCATAAGTGGGAGGCTTGTTCAAGTAAGAACAGCGCCCAAGCACCGGTCCACCCACATACCAAATTATCAAAGTAGCGAACACGAATCGAACAAACATGATGAAAGTGACTAGATGAAATTCCCATGTGTCCTCGAGAACGCTTTACTTATTATAAGAGATCGTTCCGGCTTGTCCTTTGCTATAAAAAAGGATTGGGCCACTTTGCTGCACTCTTTGTTACTATTGCTACTTGTCACTTGTTACAAATTATCTTGCTATCAAACTACTCGTTACCAATAATTTCAGTGCTTGCAGAAAATACCTTGCTGAAAATCGTTTGTCATTTCCTTCTGCTCCTCGTTGTGTTCGACACTCTTACTTATCGAAAGGACTACGATTGATCCCCTATACTTGTGGGTCATCAAGCGTCCATCCCCCTCCCAAGCCCAGCATATCGCATCTTCCGTGTCCTTCGTGAGCTGAAGTGTAGATACTCTTTGCCATAATCTTAGGAATTCCTCTAGAGCTCCTGCTGTGAGGTCCGGCCCTACGTCCCTCGCCCATGCGTGGTTTGTTAACGCTGCCAGGACCGTCCGTGTCCTCCTCGTACACCTCGAGACTTTCTCATATACTTCCAGAGCTAGCTCGCATATCCTTTGTCCATCAATGCATCGATCCTCCCAGAATAGGGTATTCCTTCCATTTCCCACTGTGGCATGGGCTGCCGCTTGGAACAGGGCCAAGGACTCCTTCGGCACAGGTATGGTGAATTCTATCCATGGCCTTGTTGTGTCAGACCGCTGGAGCCATGGCCATCGCGCTCGTAGTGCTTTGTTCAGCTAGTGCAGGTTTGGTATGCCGAGTCCACCAGCCCACTTGGGCCTGCACACCATGTCCCACGCAACTGCGCAGTTTCCACCCTTCGCTTCTTGTTTTCCACACCATAGAAATCCATGGCAGATTTTGACTAGAGCTGTTAACGTCTTCGGTGGCAAGTCAAGTGCTAGCATTGAGTGAATCGGGATGGCACATAGCACGAACGTGATGAGGAGTAGTCGTCCACTCTTAGGCATCATGGCCGCCTTCCAATTTGGCAGGCATCCTACGAGTTGGTCCACCAGTTTTTGCAGTTGTTCCGTCGTTTGCTTCCTCAGTGTTAGTGGCAACCCCAAATAGGTGCATGGGAACCCTCTAGCCGTGCAGCCAAGTGTCGCACAGACCATGTACATTTCCTCCTGGGAGCACCGGATCGGTATGGCCGCGCTCTTGTTCATGTTCACTGTCAGCCCGGACGCCTGCCCAAATAGCTGCAGAACTGCCCCACACATGTGTGTTTCTATCTCTGTTGGCTTGAAGAATACCATGACATCGTCCGCGAACATGGACACCCGAGCATGCATTCCATTTCTGACTAGCGGTGCGAACAGCCCTTTGCTTGCCGCATATTTGAAGACTCCATGAAGGGGCTCCATGCATAGGATGAAGATCATGGGTGATAGAGGGGCCCCTTGCCGCAACCCTTGGCAGCTCAAGATTGGCTTGCCCGGAACGCCATTCGTCACGATTCTGGTAGAAGAGGTGGCCAACAACACACATATCCACGAGATCCATCTATCTCCGAAGCCCATCCTTCTCAACACTTCCAAGACGAACGGCCACTGGATTGAGTCAAATGCTTTCGAAATGTCCAGTTTGAGCATCACCGTTGGGTTCTTCAGCGTGTGCAATCTCCTCGCCGTGCATTGGACGAGCATGAAGTTGTCGTGTAACGACCGGCCTCGTACAAAGGCGCTCTGCTGCTGGCCCACCAGGTTTGGAAGATCATCCACAAGCCGTGTTGCGAGCACTTTGTCAAAAAAATTGATCGCGCCATGGACGAGGCTCACCGGCCGGAAGTTCTTGATGTTCACCGCCCCGTACTTCTTGGGCAGCAGCGACACAATGGCTTTGTTGATCGTTGCCATTCCCCTCATGTCGCCCATGTGAAAGTGATCAAACGCCTTCATGAAGTCCCCCTTTATTATGTGCCAACATGCCATGAAGAACCGGCTTGTGACCCGTCTGGGCCCGGCGCCTTGTCAAGAGGCATCGATTTGATCGTATTTTCCACTTCTTCCGGTGAGAATGGGGTCTCCAAGTGTGAGAGATCATGCAACGGGAGCTCCAGTGCGTCCAAGTCGATCGTGTGCTGCCTCATGGGTGCCGATCCTAGGAGATTTGTGTAGTAGGCATCCACAACCTCCGCGATGTTGTCCTGGCTTGTAAAGATCTCCTCGTTGTGCTGAAGGGTGCTGATGATGTTTTTTCATTGCCGATGCCGGGCCTGCCTGTGGAACAACTCCGTGTTTGCGTCTCCCTCTTTCAAGTACATCAGCCGGGATCGCTGTCTCGTGATAGTCCGGTCGAGCGAGCTGAGTCCCAGTAGCTTTTTCTTCAACACTTTCCGTAGGTTATGCTCCTCGTCCGACAGGGCTCTTGATTCCGCTGCTACATCCAAGCGGCCGATCACTTCCATAGCAATGTCGAGCTGCAGGCGGACGTTGCCAATCCAGCGGACACTCCACCGCTGTAGCGCCTTGGCCGTTGCGCGTAGTTTATTGTCCAGGACGATAAATGGGTTTCCCATGGATGACACAGACTGCCAAGCCTGCTCCACCATTTCCTGAAATCCCTCCGCCTTGGTCCAAAAGCTCTCGAACACAAAATGCCTGTCCATCTTGAATTCTGCGTCCAGGTCTAGAAGAAGCGGGCAATGATCGGATATAGCCGACCCGAGCGCTGCCAGCATGCTGCTAGGGTATATGTCCTCCCACGAGTTAGTTACGAAGATGTGGTCGATCTTCTCCATGGTTGGCTCTCGGCGTTCATTCGACCAAGTGTACTGTCTACCATTCAGGTATATTTCCTTTAGCTCGAGCCTATTGAGGAGTGCCTTGAATCTAGCCACCATCCGCTGGTTTATCGTGATCTTGTTTTTGTCCTCCGGATTGATGAGGAGGTTAAAATCACCTACCAAAGCCCACGGTCCTACATGTAGGTCACGCACGTCACTAATTTCCGTCATAAACTCCACTTTCTCTGCGTCCCCTTGGGGTCCGTATACACCGGTCATCCACCACATAGGTCCACCATCTTGTTTTACGAGCGTTGTGATGGTATTTTGCGTTGTGTGAGGGTTGGAGAGCGACACCACCAGGCCATCCCAGGCCAGTAGCACGCCACCGCGGGTACCCACCACCGGAAGATAAAAGAAGTTCTCGAATTTATTCCCGAGGCAATGCCTTACAATCTCGCTTGTGATCACTTCCATTTTTGTCTCTTGAAGACATACAATGCTCACGTTTGCCGCCGCCACTACTTGGTATATAGTATTCCGCCTTGCTGGTGAGTTCAATCCACATACGTTCCACACAAGGGTCTTGGGAGGTTGCGTAGTCATTTAGCATGTCCACCGTTCCACCACGGGTGTCTAGCTCTACTGCCCATTCGGTGCGTCCCCGGAGTCTCCCTGCATCGGCAAAATCGCTGCGTCCCATCCAAACAGCGCCAAGATGGCCTTCACATGGTAGTCCGTGAGCGGCTGATCAAACAGTGTTGCGTACGACCGTAGCGCCTCATCTCCAATCTCCTCGCCTTCATTTGCTAAGCATAGCTTCCTTATGAGCACCGCCTGCTGCTTCGATGCCTTGGATCCGCGTGGCCCTTTCGCCAGGCGAAAACTGCGCCTTGGTGTGGTAACTGGCGGTTTCTTCTGCCTTGGTCTCCTCTGTTGCGTAGGCAGCTCTCTTGTCTCTGGTTGCTGCAGTATTGGCGATAGCACCCGCCGAAGTTCAGTGCACAGCTGGGAAACTTGGGCCCTCGGGGAAGGTGGGGCTGGCGGCTCCGCGGCGTGCGCGGCAGGCGCTGCACCCGTCTCCCTAATCTCTTCCGGAGGTGTGGCTGTCGGCTCCACGGTGCATGCAGGAGGTGTTGCATCCGTCTCCCCAATCTCTTCCGAAAGGCTCACCATGAACCAGTTTCCTACACGCGTGCATGGGGGTGTCCCATCACCATGCAAAGGCCGGCCATGCACTGGAGTGGGGCCGTCCAAGTCCGTCCATCCGCCCAGCAATGAGACAATGGTGGGATCCGCACTGGCAGATTTCCTGTTGAGATTCTCCTGAAAAGCAGTGTCCGGTGCCTTATCTGATAGGCTTATGGCCCACGTGCCGATACGCACCATATCTGGGTCCCCAGGTCCCATGCCTGGCGACCGGTGTCTTGGTGGGTCTCTGGCATCCACCCGTTGGTCCTGGCAGCCCTCATCCACTGGAATCCGCCCATAGGGTTGGTTGATGGAGGCTGGCGAATCCTCTGGACGCGCCTGGCTGGCCCCACACCTACCCAATCCGCCCGGTGACTGAGGCACGGGCCAGTTGGCCCTGAGAATGGCCTCACTTTGCGCAGAGGGGGGATCCACACCCTCCTTGGATGCCGCCACGCGTACCGCTGCCACAGGCCCGTCCACACTTTCAGCTTCCATTGGGCCAGTCGTACCTGTCCGCATGACCGTGCCTGCCACGCCTGTAGAGCATGGGCCCCTATCGTTTGATTGAGGCGAATGTTGCGCCTCGCCACCAATTTGAAATCCACACTGCCTCGCCGGCGTTGGGGCCGACACCGAGGAGCTCGCCGGCTGCCCCAGTGACTGCGCCGCGGGCTCAGTAGGGCCTCCACGGGGGTCCGCATCCTGTCGTCGCCGGCTTGACAAGTCCCGATCACCATCCTGCCCATCCTGGTCTGACGGCGGTGGCGGAGGCGGCGGCGGCGGCGGCGTATCACTCCCCGGCGCTGCCACGCAGATAGCCTCGGCCTCTTGGACTATGCTGATGGGGTACCAGAGAGCATCCACATCGCCCACGGTGCACGCCGCAGGCTGGCTGCGCCTGCGTGGCTCTTCGACTACGAGAATGCGCCGAGAAGGAATGCGAGCCAGGTCGTCGGTGCGCAGCCACACCCTGAATCCCGACATGTCATTTCTTGAAACCGTAGACGCCGCGACCTTGACCACAATGCCTAGACCATGAAGGAGAGTCTCCGCGGTGCGCTTCGTCCACGCATTCGCCGGCACCCCGCGCAGGGCCAGAGGAACCAGGTATGGCATGGAGATGCCCATCCCATGTGCGTGCCGCCTCCAAGGGCGGAGCAGCAGATCGAACTGCAGGGTGCCAGCACGACCACGCCTCGCCATCCTGTCCCGCAGCTCTGTAGTCCGGCATAGAACGAGGTAGTCCTCTGGGTAGTATGCCCTGATCGACATGTCAAGCGGAGTGAGCTCGAACTCCACCTGGATGGCCGCCACCGTTACAGCAAGGTCCACCGCCGGGCGCACCCCGACATAGGTGACCACTACCGCACGAGCCAGCTCATCCTCCAGCGCGCACAGGTCGGCCCATGCTTCCCGGAAGCAGCAATCCACTTGTTCCTCCACCGAGTGAGACGATAGCGCCGGTGCGAAAGGCACCGAGAAGCCGGGCCCCGCACAGCTTCCCGTCGAGGTCGGGCGCACAACCTGTGACACCCCCAGATTACTAAACCCTG
Source organism: Elymus sibiricus (assembly GCA_039707655.1). NCBI lineage: Eukaryota > Viridiplantae > Streptophyta > Magnoliopsida > Poales > Poaceae > Elymus > Elymus sibiricus. Next base: position 107,985,839 of record CM077668.1, on the reverse strand, counting down.
GTTATGCTAATCAGTCATGCCAAGTCATCATCATTATGCCCTAAGAAAAACAATTAAGAAATATTTCAACCTCAAATTCAAATTTAAAATAAAGTCAAAATATTAATTATCCAAGCAGCAAAACAAAAGTGTTCATAATATTGAAAAAATTCCCAAAGCTATTATAAAAATAAAACCAACATTATTTGAATTTCCAAAATTTACCCTAGCAACCAAAACAGTGGACCAGGAGTAATTTAAATGACCTTTTCAATTTCTAATAATATTTAAACTCTACCAAATACTCTGAAACTTTTTGTGCAACACCACAACCTTGTGCCTGAACTATGAGCCAAGTTTCAAATATAGCAAAATTCATTTGATGGACCAAATAAATGCAAAACAGAGACAAATAGCCGAAACAGAAAATAAAAAGGAAAAGAAAACCTAAGCTACTGTACCTATGGGCTCTAGGTCAGCAGTGACCGGCCCAGCCCACCTACCCCGTCATCCCCAACCCCTCTCTCTCCCCGTGCGTGTTGACCGCGCCGCGCCCGTGGCCGCCGATGGCCACGCGCTGATGATCCCGCGGCTCCGAGGCGTGGATAAGGACCCCTTCGACGCTCTCTCTCTCTCCCCTGGAACCCTAGCTACCCCCACTTCCCCCTCGCACGCCCTCTCCCTCTCTGATCCCGCTCGTCCGAGCGCTGTCGTCGCTGTTGCCTCCTCGTTGCCGCGGCCACCGACCACTCCAAGCTACGCCACCGTGTCCAGGAGATCCGCCGCGGTTGTCTTCGCCTCCTCCGCCACTGGATCAAGGCCAAGGTGCACCAGCAACGCCGCCCGCGTCGATCCCCTTCGCCGGATGCCGCCTCTGCCTCGCCGTCGATCTGCGCCACCGCGACCTCCCCGGCCTCCCCGGGTTGCTCCTCGACCCCGCTGTGAGCCACCGCGCCGGATGCGATCCTCCCTTCCCTTCCTAGTCACCCCTAGCTGCCTGGGCCGTCGCTGCCGAAGCTCGGTTCCGCCGCCGCGCTCGCTGCCGTTGATGCTTTGCTCCACTCCGGGCACCCCCGTGTCCCCTGCTTGCCTCATTCGACGCGGCGTCGTGTCCGCGTTCGAACGCGCATCTCCGCCGCTCAAATGGTCGTCGGAGCGACGATCCCGAGCCCCTCCGCCGTCCTTTGTGCCACCGGCGCGCGTGCCGGCGTTTAAACGCCGGCGGGACCCATGCGCCAGGTCATTAGCGGCTAATCCCTGCTCTAACAGCCACTGACAGTGGGCCCTATCTAATTAGGATTAGGATTAATCTGATTAACTGTTAGAAAAATTCTGTTAGTTAAATAAGTCACTGACAGCCCGGTCCCACATGCTAATTAGGATAACTAAAATTAATTAGAACCTGTTTAGTCTAAACAGACACTGACTGCTGGGTCCCACTGGACCCAGTTGACCAGTCAACTGGCTGACTAGGCAAGCCCAGTCACTGGCAGGTGGGTCCAGTGGACCCCCTTGACCAGTTAACGTGGACCAGTCAACTGCTGACTAGGCAGTTGACTGGCCCCACATGTCAGCCACAGTAGCAACCCCCTGGGTACACTTCTGTGTACCCATAGCATTTTATGTTTATTAATTTTCGAATTAAATTAAATCCAGAAAATCCAGAAATTGTTTAAAACTTTGAAAATTAATAGAAAAATAACCGTAACTCGGATGAAAATAATTTATATATGAAAAATGATCAGAAAAATAAGACGAATCCGAATATGCCATCCACATACCTGTCACATGCCCCCAACACTGCAAACATGGAACCTTCCCCTCCAGATCGTCTATCCGATAATTGCCTAAAGCCTGGAAAATATTCCCAGATATTTTCCCGCTCCGTCTGAAACACTTAGCACTGCATTAGGTCACCCCTAACACAGCATATTGCCATGTCATGCATCTGTGTTGCATTTGTTTGCTTTATATTTATTGTTTCTCCCCCCTCTTCTCTCCTGTAGACACGGAGACCGACGCTGCTCTCGAGTAAGGCTACGCCCCTGATGTCCAGCCCCTTTCAGCAGAGCTTCCAGGCAAGCAAAACCCCCTTGATCATTCCTATATCGCCCATTCTTTCTCTCCCCTGCTTGCATTAGATTTTGCTACTGTATTTGATTGCTCCTATTCTAATGCATAGCCTAATTTTGTAACCTGCTGTTGATATTTTACCTGTTGTCCTATATGCTTAGTATAGGCTGGTTAGTAATCCATCAGTGGCCCTGCACCCTTGTCCATATTGACATGCTTTGTTTCTAGATGTTTCGATCAGCGTGATCGATGTATAGAGACCGAACACAGCACCGCACACCCCCTTAGTTGTACGACTCTGTAGAGCTACTATCGAGTGCCGAGGGTGATACCTCCTACCTCACTCCTGATGATATCTCTGTAGCATAGCTAGTCAGTTATGGGTTACCGAGGGTGATTCCTCTTTCACCATCTCCGATGAGGCCTCTGTCGTGCAGCCCCTCAAGTGTTAACCCATCGAGGGTGATTCCTCCAAGTTCACCTTGACGGTTACATCGAGTGGGAATCCATCGAGGGTGATTCCTCGAATTCCCCCATGATGTTATGGACACACGGGTACTTTGACCTTCACCTCAGACCTTTGTTAAAGATGGGTCGGCTCCAAGAGCACCCGCGAGATAATGATGAAGTCGGGTCGACCCCAAGGGTACCCGCGAGAGAGTCCTATGGCGGCTGGCTGTTAGCGGTACCACCCAGGATGTGGTGATAGCTCGGGACTTGTCCCGACAGCCGACACGGAACTTACACTGTAGTCGGAGCAACAGGGCAGGCGGAGACTACCTAGGAGAGAGGTGGGCCTAGTCCCTGGTCGTGGTCCGTGAGATATCTAGTCGGAACGGCCGAAGCACTGGTCGTCTCCGCGAGCTCCTAATAATTCACTAACGGATTTGGGTATTTGATCTGAGTTGGCCACTGGCCTATACGCACTACCACCACGCGGGATAATGGTTTAATGGGGCCCTCAGCGCCGTATGTATCAGCCGAAAGCTCTGTCAGATGTCTAGTTCAGCATTGTGGCACGGTCGGATCGTGCCATCCAGGAGAGAGGTGGCGCTGGTATCCACTGTCCTCACAACGACCCGGAGTGCGAAGGGTGATGGGCCCAAGACCCCTGAGCGCTTAGTATGTAGAACGGTGGGGACCTCTCTGCGGAGCCTAGGTAGGACTACGTCGTGTCGATCAGCCGAGGCCGGGCATCACCGAGAAAAGTATGTCCGGCCAGAGTTAATCGAGCGTGTTGGGTAACAGTAGTGCACCCCTGCAGGGAAGTTATCTATTCGAATAGCCGTGTCAACGGTAATAGGACGCTCAGTGTTATATCCGATCTACTACAACTTGAACTGGATACTTATGTTACTTTAATTAATATGTTAGCTCCGGGATCGCTTTCTCGCAGGGAGTCGAGGAAGGATCTCTGGGCTTTGCTACTACATGCTTATTGCTTTATTATATGCTACTAATCTGCACTCTTCTAATGTTGCAAGACGCTGCAAGATGCTAATCTTCGATAGGCTAGGCCTTCCCCTCTATTCTGGCATTTCTGCAGTCCAGTCCATAGATACAGCCCCCTCTTTTGATACCGATGCATACTTAGCATAGATCTGATGTAAGTCTTGCGAGTACTTTGGATGAGTACTCACGGTTGCTTTGCTACCTCTTTTCCCCATACCCGATTGCTGCGGTCAGATGACGAAGCCCCGGAGTCAGCTGATCCCGTCGACGACTACTACTATCCCGATGGAGCCTACTACTACGTGGAGACCGACGACCAGGAGTAGTTTAGGAGGATCCAAGGCAGGAGGCCTGCGCCTTTTTGATCTAGATGCCATTGTTTTGCTCAGCCTACTTAAGGCAAACTTGTTTAGTTATATCTGTACTCAGATATTGATGCTTTCGCTGACTCTTGTGTAACTCGAGCTTATGTATTCGAGCCCTCGAGGCCCCTGGCTTGTAATATAAAGCTTGTATTATTATTTTTGTGTCTAGAGTTGTGTTGTGATATCTTCCCGTGAGTCCCTGGGCTTGATCGTGCGCATTTGCGTGTATAATTAGTACACGATTGAGTCGGGGGCGTCACACAACCTGACTCCATGGCACCTTGAGGCGGACCGCGCCCGCAGGCGGCGGCCCTGGGGGTGGTGGCGGCAGCATAGTCGTGGGACCAGACAGAGCACGTGGATGCGGTGGCGGGGGTGGAGGGGGCCCCGGATAGCCGGCGCTGGTGCATGTGGCGTCTGCCTGAGGCGGAGGGCCGGCGGCAGACGCAGATGTTCCACCGGAGAAGAGCTATGAGGGCGCGGGCGCGGGCAGTCCCTGCAGATGTGGCCCTCGCCCCGACAACGCACGCAGAATGGCGGCTTCGTGCACATGGCCGAGATGTGCCGCTCATCACCACAGTTGTAGCAGCATCCGATGAGCTCCGCCAGAATTCAGCCCCTTGGAGGTCTGGAGGTAGGAAGGATGTTCGGCCACCTGCCCGGGGGGAGCGCCGTGCCGGGCCAGGCGGCGAGCGTGGACGTGGGTCCGACGCCCGCCGGCCAACCTTGGTTTGCCAGGCAGCGGGTGCCACCGGGCGCGGGGGAGAGTGGGGACCCCCGTCGTGGACGATAGAGCCATGCGCGGTGCCGACGATGAGTGAGCGCAACATCGGCCTCGGAGGGGGCGGAGGGGGCGACGAGGGCGTGTCGGAGGACGCCGCCGACAAGGAGACCTGGGAGGCCATGGTGGACGCCGGGCCCGGAGTGGGGTGCCGGTGGTTTGAGGTGGGCGACGGGGCCGGAGTGGCCGCCGGCGTTTCCTCTTATGTTCTTTCATCAATTCGTGGGAACCAACGAGAATGGATAACGTGAATTTTTTTCAAATGATGAAAGTTTTTTTTCAATTTGAAATGTTTTTCAAATTCATGAATATTTTTATGAAACCGGTGGACTTCTTTCAAAATTGATGAATTCTTTTCTAAATTGATGAAATCTTTTCAAAATTTGTGTTTTTTCTTAAAAATCCAAGAACTTTTTCCAATTTTCTCATGAAGTGAACTTTTTACAAATTCATGAACATTTTTTAAATTTCATAAAGTTTTCCTTACATTTATAAACTTTTTCTAATTCACAAACTTTTAGCTTGTGAAGTTTTTTCCAAATTCATGATTTTTGTCTAATTTCGTGAACCTTTTCCAAATTTCATAAACTTTTTCCCAAATTCTTGAACTTTTTTCAAATTCGTAAACTTTTTTTGCAAATTCATAAAATTTTCCTCAAATTCGTCAACTTTTGTCAAATTCGCGATCTTTTTTCATTTTCGTGAACATTTTCCAATTTCTACGAATCTTTTTTCAAAATTTCTTGGTTGTTTTCACCATTTTTAAGATTTTTTTTTCAAATTTATCCCCTCTTTTTCAAATAATTTATACTGGATAAATAATGGGTGTTAATGTTGTACTATGAGAATAGTCAATAACACTGATTCCTGATTGTAGACAACTAAGTGAACTCGAACTAGTGATTACTGGCTACAGCTGTCATCGTTCCTATGTCGAGTCTGAGGGCCTGTTCTGATGTCCTCCAACTCCAAACTTCATAAAATCTCAGCCAGAATTCAACCCGAACGCTACAGCTCCAAGAAGCTAAAATTCTCGAAGCCAACTTGGGCCCTAGTGTATTTTTGTGAAGCGAGGGGAACCCAGCTTCTCCTTCACAGGAATCTGGAGTTGGACTTACTTACGGATGTAATGCCACCGCCAAGAAAACGATTCGATCTCCCAACGCTTCTCCTCGCTCGACCAGGGACCCGCATGGTTTCGCTCGCTCACATCCCCCTGTCCCTCATGTTTTTCTCTCGAAACCTCACTGCCGCCGTTCCCGCCGCCACGCCTGGCTCCCCTCATCACCGGCCGAATCTTCTCCTTCTCCTACAGATCTGGCCTTCCCAGCCTGTTCCCCGCCGGATCCCGTCCTCGGCGCCGCCGGTCCCGCTGTCAGCAAGGAGCTGCGACCCATGGGAACGAGGACCTAACCCTGACGCCATTGACGCCCTCCCGGGCGAGGAGTGGCCTGTCTGCAGTTTGGCCCAAAGTGGGCTCCTTCCAGTCGGCCCATGGTGGCAACAACAGGCCTGCAGCGCCCCAGCTGGGCTGCCAACCGAACAGGGCGCTGGGAGAAGCTGCCTCACTGCCGAACGTTCCCACATCGCCACCAGAAGCGAGAAGCCAAGCGAGAAGTGGGATTTGGGAAGTTTTGGAGAAGCTGGGAAGTTTCAGAACAGGCCCCGAGTCTCGCTTCTTGCAGAAATATCTGGAGTAACAACCTGTTACTATTTTTTGCGTTTGTTGTTCGATAGCTGGTTGTTGGGCTGGCCTACTATAAGTCGCTGTGAGTGCCAGAGTGCCGATTAGGAGCTCCCAACTAGGGAGCATCGTTGCACCTAAGCGTGACTGCATGAAACTCTTTCTGTGTTTGAACAATGAAATTAGCTCTCGATCTCAAAATTTCTTTGGTAGCACGATTGCTTTGCAGTTTATTCTGAAGTGATGGGTTAACAAGATTCTCGGCCCTATCCATCTCCCGCGAAGCATTTTCTTACATGACTACAATATTTCAATCATATGTTATAACATATTTATAATAGAGTAGATGTCTCGTGCTACACACATACACTCCCTCAATGAATATTACAAAAAACCAATATACATTTGCAATTCATTTAATTATAATCGTTGTAGCATGGTGACCTAGAAGACAAAATGAGAAGGATAGAATAGTGATCACTGTTCAAGAATGCGTCCGATTAATTAGTTAACGGACCAGTTAATCGCTACTCGTAGGGTCACCAAATCGAATAACACCTATTTATCGTGTTAACTTGTCAGGCCGATTAATTGGCATGTTAGACCGATTAATCGGTTGTTAGGCCGATTAATTGCTGCTGACCCATTAACTTGTGGGCAAACAAACCCCAAAATTTTGCCCCGTAACGCCTCCCATCCCCCTCGCGCTCCTCAATAGCTAGGTTTCGAGCAAACAGTAGCATATTTTGGTATATTACATAGTTGAGAGCATGAGAATATGGTATAATACATAAAAAACTAGATATATGTTGGCAATTCCTATTTAATCTACCGATTAATGGTCGACCAATTAATCCAGTTAATAGGCCGATTCACTGATTAATCACTACTCCCAAGCCGACCGAGCAGCTACCACTTACCGATTTCGTGAACAATGATAGTGATAGCTCCAAGTTTGTATTTATTAGAGGCCACGATGTGACATATTATTCAAAAAATCAGGAAAAGATTTGTAAACGAATTACATCCATAGGTTCTTTGATATTTTCTAAATTTGGAAAGTGATTTCTAACTACAAATGTTCTAATAACCCCACTTCAGGAAATTCCTAAACGGCGCCCGTGGCGCCCGTTACAGGCCTAATGGGATAGGGCGCATACCCCTGTACACTAGGTCTAGTAACAAGCCGGCCCATTTTGTCATTTCTATTTGTTTTTTTCCTGCATTTTCACTTGGGTTTTCTACACTTTTTATGTTTTTTTTCTTTTCTCTAAAGTGTGAACGTTTCTCAAATCGATGATTATTTTTTCAAAATTGATAAAAAAAATCATATTCGATGAACCTTTCTTTAAAATTGATGAACTTTTTTTACAAATTAAATGAACTTTTTCCAAAATTGATGATTTTTTTTCAAAATCAATGAACTTTTTTATTTCGAAGTTTTTTTCAAATTTGATGAACTTTTCCAAAATTCGATGATTTTTTTTCAAAATCAATGAACTTTTTTCAAATTTGATGAGCTTTTTGGAAATTGATAAACTATTTTTAAAATTAAATGAACTTTTTTCCATTTTCCGTGAACTTTTTTTCAAATTTAATGAACTTTTTTTCAAATTCATGAACTTTTAAAATTTGTGAACTTTTTTTCAAAATCTGTGAACATTTTTTAAGTCAAAACTTTTTTTTTTTGGGATTTTTTTTTGTTTTTATAAATTTTCCATATTTTTTTTCAAAAGTCAATGGTTGACCAGTCAAGTGGTAAACTTCAACCGGTAAAAAAGTGTGATCGAGCGACCAAGGGGAAATAGGTCAAGCGATCGAGTTCTCACGTTCTAATGGGCGCGTGAGCGCCCGTTCCTCCGAGTGGCACTTAAGGCGCCACTTAGGAGCTCCCCTCACTTCATTATCGTAAGTCTGGCTTAGGACTGATCTACCCTGGCCAGGCCTTATGGAAGATCGATATGTAAACACGAATCCTAAGCCCATATCAGAACTCATAAACAATGCATTTTATTTAATTCTATCTTTTTTATACTAAATTTATTGTTACGCCAATTCTTAATGAATTTATTATTCGCTATTTTGGCGTTTCTAGCGAGGCTTCTAGCAAAAGTTTGGAACCCCAGCATCCATTGGAGTCCGAGTGTAGGATCGAAAGTATGTCTAGAGGGGGGTGATTAGACTACTTGACCAATTAAAAACCTAACATTTTCCCAATTTTAGTTGTACGCAGATTTTAGCAAGTATTCAAGTCAAGCATCACCCTACACATGCAATTCTAAGAGTGTGGCAGCGAAAAGTAAACAATTGCATATGTAAGTAAAGGAGGGGATAGGAGATTTCAAACGCAATGAAGACACGGTGATTTTTGGCGTGGTTCCGATAGGTGGTGCTATCATACGTCCACGTTGATGGAGACTTCAACCCACGGAGGGTAACGGCTGCGCGATTCCACGGAGGGCTCCACCCACAAAGGGTCCACGAAGAAGCAACCTTGTCTATTCCACCATGGCTTACGTCCACAAAGGACTAGCCTCACTCGGGGTAGATCTTCACGAAGTAGGCGATCTCCTTGCCCTTACAAACTCCTTGGTTCAACTCCACATCATGTCGGAGGCTCACAAGTGACACCTAACCAATCTAGGAGACACCACTCTCCAAAAAGTAATAGGCGGTGTGTTGTTGATGAACTCCTTGCTCTTGTGCTTCAAATGATAGTCTTCCCAACACTCAAACAACTCCTCACAGATTTGGCTATGGTGGAAGAAGGATTTGAGTGGAAAGCAACTTGGGAAAGGCTAGAAATCAAGGTTCAGATGGTTGGAATGGAATCTCTTGATCTCAACACATGAGTAGGTGGTTCTCTCTCAGAAAATGTATGGTGGAAGTGTAGGCACGTTCTGATGACTCTCCTTACTGAGAAGGAAGTGGTGGAGGGGTATATATAGCCTCCACACAAAATCCAACCGTTACACACTTTTGACCCAACTCGGTGGCACCGATCAGAAATCTCGGTGGCACCGAACTGTGTAAAAGATATGAACGTTAGGAATCTCGGTGGGACCGACTGGAACAACTCGGATGGACCGAAGTGCAATGGCTAGGGCAAACCTTGTCTCGGTGGCACCGATTGCATCAACTCGGTAGAACCGAAGTGAAGCAATAAGGCAACAAAGAGTTGGCAAGCCATCTCGGTGAGACCGATTTGCAAAACTCGGTGGGACCGAAGTAAGTGCAAACGATTACAGAGAGTTGGCAAGGCCATCTCGGTGAGACCGAGATCCATATCGGTGGATCCGATTTGTTAGGGTTTTGGCAGTGGCTAAGTCCAGATGAACTCGGTGGCTCCAGATAGGAAATTTCGGTGGGGCCGAGTTGGAATGTACGTTTTGGACAAATTTGGGTAGAGAAAGTGGTTGAGGGTTTAGGAACACTGTCACTAAGCACTTGAGCAAAAAGACCATTAAGCAACACCTCATCCCCTTTTAATAGTATTGGCTTTCCTATGGACTCAATGTGATCTTGGATCACTAAACCAAAAATGTAGAGTCTTGATCTTTTGACAATCCATATCCTTAGCATTTTGAGGGGTCCACATCTCTAGTCCATGCCATGCCAATCATTGAACATTCTGAAATCTTTAACTTGAATGGACATTAGTTCAATGAGATATATGTTGTTATGAATTACCAAAACCACCAAGGGAGCAAATGTGTTTTCAATCTCCCCCTTTTTGGTAATTGATGACAACATATAGATCAAAGCTTTGACAAATGAATAAATGAATGGAATACATCGTCGCTTTGAGAAGTATGTGATAAGTAAGAGCTCCCCCTAAATTTGTGCATTATTAAGGATTTGCGTTTGAATGCAAATGCACAATCGATTAGGCTCATGGGTCACTCTTCCATGTCACATACAACTTGGTGGAGCGCGCAAAAATGATATGAGTGGAATAGTAGGCACGCATCACCAACACAAGTGAAAGATCATACAGAGATAATGATAAGCATAAGCATCACATAGAGCATAGTATGACCAATCACATAGAACAAAGTACTCACAGACATAGTATCAAGCACACACAACGAAACAAAGTACCATAAAGCAAATTGTAGCAAAAGAACTCGAGAAAAATCCAACGAGCAAAGCGAAGCAAGACTCTCTCTCTCGAACCTAAGATCTATACAAATTCTCCCTCTTTGGCAACAAGTGCCAAAAAGCTCAAATAGGTATAGGACTAATGCGGCACTCTAGGCACGATCCTCGGAAGCTCCTGAAGGTGATCTCCGGCTGGCAGCTCCGGTGTGCGTAGATGGCATCGAGAGAAGTGCATCCGCGAAGGCTTTAGCTGATGTCTGCTGGGCTGGTGGAGTGGAGACCGGAAGTGGCACTGTAGCAGCAGCAGCAGGTGCAGAGACTGTGGTCCTCGGATCCACAACTGGCACTGCAGCAGATCTGGCTGCCCTGGGCACTGTCTGAAATCTCTCCGTAGTGGGTCTGTCATCTCCACTATCATCAGAAGCGGTTGTCCTGGCTGCATCAACATCGTCCTTCAGCTTCTCCACTATAGTCTGGACCTTAGTGATCTTGACATCTAGATCATGAATCTTCGTCTCGACTATCCGCTCTAAGCTAGCCTGGTTCTGGGTGAGGTTGGCCAGACTTCGCTCAATCCTCGGGGTGGCTTCTAGCAGATAAGTCATTTGGTCACTCTTCGACTTGAGGTTTGCAATGGGAGCATTGGGAGCAGATGCCTCCTTGGCTACTTTTGCTTCCTTGGCTACTCGGATCTTCTCTTGCGCTTGAGCAGAGGTGGGATGTGAAGGATCCATCACAATGACATTATCCTCAAACTCTGGACGCAGTGGTAGATGCTCATGATCAAGAAGATAAGTGCTCGTTCCAACCTTGGAATTGATGAGCATCTGGATGTGTGGAGCATATCCGCAAGATCTCTTCTTATCAGCAGCTATCCTCTTGATGGTTTCTACAATCAAGCTCATCACCTTGAACTTCTGAGGTGTGTCAAAGAGGTGCAGCGGGTTGATGGAATGGCCGCGTATCATCTTATCATCTCCTGACTTGGGCAACAGAGTGTACCGCAAGATAGTGTTTGTGGTGGCCAAACCTGTAAGCAGGTGCTTCACTAACCCTAGCTTATGTGTCTCGATGTCTTTCTGTGGAATCGCTGTGTACATGTTGGTCATCGAGTTGTGGTCCATCTTGAGCTTGGCATAGATATCAACATCATCATCTTCTTCTTCTGGAGCTCCAAGAAGAGTAGCCCACTCAGAGATGGTTGACTGGTACCTGGAACCCTCAGTCATCCACAAAATCCTGCCATCAGGATAGAAGTGAGCTGTGGAGTAGAACTGCATCATCATCTCATCATTCCACTTGGTCAACTTATGTCCGACAAACTCATCAACACTAGCTATCCGGAAACTCTCATGAACATGGGGGAAATAATCCTCATTGGCATCAATGTACTTCCAATCCACCCAACTCATGTCGCTGACAATTGGCTTCTTATCAAGCAGAACCGTCTCATAAAAGTCTTGCTGCTCTCTGGTCTGGAAGCGGTAGTCACAAGCTGTTCTCCTCCTGGCGGCATAGGGATCTGACAGTCTCCACTGATGCAGTCCTTTGTCCTTCCTTAGCATCATATTCTCTGCAACCGGGTGTGCATCATCATGGTCTGGAATCTTGGGCTTCAATTTTCTGAGCACTAGTGGCTCCTCATCAACATTGGTTTCAGGCACTGGGGCCTTGTTCTTCTCACTAGCAGAAATGTTTCTGGTCGACCTCTTGGGAGCTGGAGCTTTTGGTTTGGACTTTGTGGGGGCAGCAGTCCTAATTGCATCTGACATGAGCTTCTGAGCTTTTGCTAGGGGTGCATTAGCTGCTGGCTCCTCCTCCTCCTCCTCTGAATCATTCCTCATGGAGGGTCTCCAAGCACATGAGCAGTAGTTTTCCTTGCTCTCTTCTTCTTTCCTCCTGCAGCTGTTTCTGTGTCACTTGGATCTTCAAGTGTTAATTGCATTGTTTTCTTGGGAACTTTCTTCACAACAGTTTTATCTTTGGCAGAAATGGGCTTGGTGCTATATTCCTTAGCAAGCACAACTCTCTTCTTCTTTGTTGCTGCTTCACTAGCAACAAAATCCTCATCCTCACTGTCTGAGGTTCTCTTCTTCCTGGTTCTTGTTGCAGCCTTTGGAAGATCTGGAGAGCTTCTCTCTCCCTCATAAAAGCTTTCTGCAAGGCTAGAGCCTGCGCTAAGATTTGTGTGCTGCTCTGACATGTTCTGGCTATCGCTGGCATCAGACATCTTGCAAAGCTGACCCTGTGAATAGATGGGTATGGGTAGAGTAGATGAGTCACCACAAAAAGCAGAAGTTTTTCATAAAAATTGAGTTCAACTCTTAGTTTCAAGTTTTCACAGAAAGCATTTCGGATAGACCGAGTTGATCATCTAGGTGATACCGAAGCACTCAACAGAAACTTTACACGCCATTTCGGTCAGACCGAGATGGGGTTCGGTGACTCCGAGATGCTAGGGTTTCACAGAGATTTTACTTTCGGTCTCACCGATTCGTACAACTCGGTGGCACCGAGACTTACTAGTGCTATGGCCTGGGGCCAAATCGGTGACGCCGAAAATTTCTAATCGGTCGGTCCGAGATGCGTTCGGCGGAAACTTAAACCTAAATTTTTTACTCAACTCTAATCTATGGACATTGCAGTGTAATGGGAGTTCTCAATCCGTGGCAAGAATCATGGCAATCCAATCATGCATTGAATCAGAAATTGGAGCACGAAAGGGGTCGAATCTCACCCTAACTCGATGGAGATCCTCTACGGTGGCAACGGCGGAGTAGATTGCCGTTGACGGCGGTGGAATCCGGTGGCAAGGGCACGTTGGAGACGAAGGCGATGATCCGGAGACTTGGGCGATGGCAGCAACGGGGTGCGGGAACGAGAGGGTTTGAGAAATTTCAACCGTTCGGGCCCACGAGATATATATACCCGTATGCTGTTGGTGGCTCCGAGTTGGACAACTCGGTGGCACCGATATGTGTAACTACAAGCAGATTAGCACATCGGTGGCGTCGAAATGGTTCAACTCGGTGGCACCGAGATGAAAACCTAGATCAATCTAAATGATTTCGGTTGGACCGAGTTTGAGTGAATTGGTTCGGCCGAAATCATATAGAAGGTTTTGGAGGTTCAGCCCTTTCAGATCGGTGGCTCCGAGTGCTCCTCACCCGGAGGGTCCGAAAATGACTTGTTCAATTTTTGTGATGTAGCAAGAATAGAATTTGAGACAAGAAAGCATAGATAGCTAGAGAAGGTACTTAGGCATTCTTGTACATCCACTTGACCAGAAAAACCAAGACAATCAAAACAACAAATGGATGTCCTCGAATGATGAAAACATGCAAACCAACATGCTCACACAATAAGATAGTAAATGAAATATGTGTCAAACATGCACAACCAATTCTAGCATCTATCAAACAATGGCGATGACTAGGTCATCTATATATGAGTATATTGACTTAGGAGTCAAATGAGAACATTTTATCATAGGTCATACTCATCGTTTAAGCACAAGTGGGGTTGTCACTTTTACATAAAGCATTGATGTGTTCACACCATTAGAGTTGCTTTAGCTCAATTGTTTAGAGCAAAGCTCCCCCTAGATGTGATATCCCCCCAAAGAGGGATGAACTAACCTTGGGTTTCGTCGATGATGACTTCATGTAGATGTTGAAGATGTGGATGCTCAATGTCGATGTAGACCATCAAGAGTTGGGAGCAATCCTTTGGAGTTTTGTGCTTTCAATACCTACACGGGTTAGTCTCACATAAGGAACATACAAGGATATCCATAGACATAGAGTGAAATACACATATATGATGTCCATGAATGCATTGAATACATTGTCCCTTGCCTTACCAACAAGAGGGTTTGTGACTCCATGAACTAGTGCAAAATGTGGAAGTTGGTTGCACAAGTTCTTGCCATAATGAATATGAGTGAAGTTTGTTGGCGGAGTCACCCTCAAGAACTCTCTAGTTCTTCTTCTTTTGGACCCACATCAACTTGATGGGAATCCTTGGAGTTGTAGTAGCACTTGATGAAGTCTTGGGAACCCACTTGACCAAGGCTTGAGGAGCTTCTTCAAATGAATCAATCTCTTCTTGAAGCTTGTCCTTGCCTTTTAGCTTGTGGTCTTGTGGCGGAAGATCTTCTTAAGCCTGTGTTCCCTTGAAGGAAGTAGGATCATACTTCTCTTGTTGAGGAACAAACTTCGTCTTGGGGTATTGATCTTCTTCCCACTCAACTCCATTGGCATTGAACTTTCGTTCAAAACCAACACCTTGGTTCTTCCGGTGCCTTCCTTGCTTGCGTACAATTTCCTCAAATTGCTTACTCCCGGCAAGACTCTTGTAGACACCTTTTTCTATAATTCCTTTCAATAGCATATTTTCTTGCTCAAGTGTAACTTGGCTAAGAGAATCATTAGTGGAATCAATAGAACTACTAGAAGTAACAACATTGGATTTAGCATTGTTATTGTTACTACTAGAGGTAGAACCCTTTTTACCCTTGTTGCTAGTTTGCTTAGGTTTAACTTGTGGCATAAAGGTAGACAAGAGTAAACGCTTGACAAGATATGAAGAACTCTTCTTTCGAAGATCGTCATTGATAGCTTTAAGAAACTCATGCTCTTGCTCTAAATTTAGCTTCTCGAAGCGTAGCTTCTCATGAGTTCTTAGAAGTTCTCTATGATCCTCTTGAGTTGTTTCATGAGCTAACTTAAGAGCATTTAGTTCTTTAGTTAGACGCTCAATCTCCTTCATAGCATTGTCACTCGTTTCCTCTTGACTATCATGATTACTAGCATTTTCATTATAGCTCACATCACTAGCCTTATCAACAAGTAAATCATCATCACCAAGCAAATCATCTTCATCACTATTGAAATCAAGATACTCGGGGTGTGATACCTTGGGGCCTTTTGCCATGAAGCATCTTCCAATTCCTTCATTTGGTGAGTCAAATAGATCATGGGGGTTGGATGACACAAGAGCAAGTCCGGCAACACCTTCATCTTGACTATAGTCGGAGTTGGAGTGATAACTTCTCTCGGAGTGGTTGTCAGAATCGGAGCCGGAAACCCATTCACCAACGTGAGCTTGATGTCTTCTTCTTGTGTAGCTCTTGGATGACTTGTCCTTCCTCTCCGAATCCTTGCTTCTTCGAGAGTGTCTTTGTTCATAACGATCATCTCTACTCCTTCTCTCCTTATGAGGTGATTCATCTCTTCTATGTCTTCCTCTTGGTGATTCATCTCTTTTCTTGTAGGGAGCCGTACACTCATTGGAATAGTGTCCGGGTTTTCCACAATTGTAGCAATTATGGTCACGACTTGATGATCTTCTCTCATAGTGTCTTGAGCTAGAACTTCTTTCTTTCCCTTTGTTCTTGTAGAACTGGTTGAATCTTTTCACCATTAGGCTTATCTCTTCATTGGATACTAGCGTGTCGCTTGAAGTTATGGGAGCATCGGTTGAGGCTTTGTAAGCACCACTTGATTTGTTGTGTAGCTCCTCTTTGTCCTTGAGTGACATTCATGAGCAACAATCCTTCCAATGACTTCTGTGGGCTTGAGATCTTTGTAATTTGGCATCATTTGGATCAATGTGCAAACGGTATCATATTTTCCATCCAAAGCTCTAAGTATCTTCTTGATGATGAATTTGCCGGTCATCTCTTCACTTCCTAAGCCGGCAATCTCATTTGTGATGAGAGCAAGCCTAGAGTACATTTCTGCGACTCCTTCACCATCCTTCATCTTGAACTTGTCAAGTTGACTTTGAAGCACATCCAACTTAGATTCCTTAACGGACTCGGTACCCTCATGCATATCAACCAAAGTATCCCAAATTTCCTTTGCATTCTCGAGGCGGCTGATTTTGTTGAATTCCTCGGGACACAAACCGTTGAAGAGAATGTCACAAGCTTGAGCATTGTATTGCAACATGTTCAATTCTTCCGGGGTTGCTTCACGATCCGGTTCCTTGCCATCCTCAAAGAAATCACCTTGCAAGCCAACACGAACAACAGCCCAAACAGCGGGGTTATGACCAAGAATATGCATCTTCATCTTATGTTTCCAACTAGCAAAGTTTGTACCATCAAAATATGGACCTCTACGATGATAGTTACCCTCACTAGACGCCATACTCTCCTAGGTTGTGAAACCAAGGCTATGATCACCAAAGCAATGGAAATCAAGGCTTACGGAGACCAAAGCTCTGATACCACTTGTAGGATCGAAAGTATGTCTAGAGGGGGTGATTAGACTACTTGACCAATTAAAAACCTAACCTTTTCCCAATTTTAGTTGTAGGCATATTTTAGCAAGTATTCAAGTCAAGCATCACCCTACACATGCAATTCTAAGAGTGTGGCAGCGGAAAGTAAACAATTGCATATGTAAGTAAAGGAGGGGATCGGAGATTTCAAACGCAATGAAGACACGGTGATTTTTGGCGTGGTTCCGATAGGTGGTGCTATCATACGTCCACGTTGATGGAGACTTCAACCCACGAAGGGTAACGGCTGCGCGATTCCACGGAGGGCTCCACCCACAAAGGGTCCACGAAGAAGCAACCTTGTCTATTCCACCATGGCTTACGTCCACAAAGGACTAGCCTCACTCGGGGTAGATCTTCACGAAGTAGGCGATCTCCTTGCCCTTACAAACTCCTTGGTTCAACTCCACATCATGTCGGAGGCTCCCAAGTGACACCTAACCAATCTAGGAGACACCACTCTCCAAAAGGTAATAGACGGTGTGTTGTTGATGAACTCCTTGCTCTTGTGCTTCAAATGATAGTCTTCCCAACACTCAAACAACTCCTCACGGATTTGGCTATGGTGGAAGAAGGATTTGAGTGGAAAGCAACTTGGGAAAGGCTAGAAATCAAGGTTCAAATGGTTGGAATGGAATCTCTTGATC
This sequence comes from Elymus sibiricus, assembly GCA_039707655.1. Lineage (NCBI taxonomy): Eukaryota > Viridiplantae > Streptophyta > Magnoliopsida > Poales > Poaceae > Elymus > Elymus sibiricus. The sequence goes on along the minus strand of CM077668.1, from coordinate 107,968,469 downwards.
TCAACACATGAGTAGGTGGTTCTCTCTCAGAAAATGTATGGTGGAAGTGTAGGCACGTTCTGATGGCTCTCCTTACTGAGAAGGAAGTGGTGAAGGGGTATATATAGCCTCCACACAAAATCCAACCGTTACACACTTTTGACCCAACTCGGTGGCACCGATCAGAAATCTCGGTGGCACCGAACTGTGTAAAAGATATGAACGTTAGGAATCTCGGTGGGACCGACTGGAACAACTCGGATGGACCGAAGTGCAATGGCTAGGGCAAACCTCGTCTCGGTGGCACCGATTGCATCAACTCGGTAGAACCGAAGTGAAGCAATAAGGCAACAGAGAGTTGGCAAGCCATCTCGGTGAGACCGATTTGCAAAACTCAGTGGGACCGAAGTAAGAGCAAACGATTACAGAGAGTTGGCAAGGCCATCTCGGTGAGACCGAGATCCATATCGGTGGATCCGATTTGTTAGGGTTTTGGCAGTGGCTAAGTCCAGATGAACTCGGTGGCTCCGGATAGGAATTTTCGGTGGGGCCGAGTTGGAATGTAGGTTTTGGACAAATTTGGGTAGAGAAAGTGGTTGAGGGTTTAGGAACATTGTCACTAAGCACTTGAGCAAAAAGACCATTAAGCAACACCTCATCCCCTTTTAATAGTATTGGCTTTCCTATGGACTCAATGTGATCTTGGATCACTAAACCAAAAATGTAGAGTCTTGATCTTTTGTCAATCCATATCCTTAGCATTTTGAGGGGTCCACATCTCTAGTCCATGCCATGCCAATCATTGAACATTCTGAAATCTTTAACTTGAATGGACATTAGTTCAATGAGATATATGTTGTTATGAATTACCAAAACCACCAAGGGAGCAAATGTGCTTTCACCGAGGCTGGCATGCTTGGTTGCCTCTATCTAGTTTTAGGTGGATTCTTATCTAGCGGCTGGCGCTTACTGTGTCAAAGTGTCGTTTATACTCGTTCATAGGCAACCTGGCTTGACGAGCCCGGCCTGAATGCCCGAAATCCGGCTTGGGCTTGGGCTTGACTTTTCTGCTCAAGTTTGGCCTGAAAGCCCAAATTGTGTTAAATATTTTAATTGACAAATAGGTATAATACTAAATAATAATTCCGAATGAAAAGGTGCACTGTTCACATGTTTCGGGACAACTCAGGCCCGAGCTTGGGGTTTTCACTTTTAGGCGTTGTCAAGACCGCCCCTAAACCCGGCCCGTCCTCAGTCATGATCAAGTTTAGTGTCGTGCAATCACATAGGGGGCAATGTCATGGGCCAGGCCACCTAGGATAGCTAGGTGGGTGATTTTTTCTTGTTCTGGAGCTGTTTTAAATCGGTTTCCTTCGTTTTGTTCAGATGATTTTTCTTTCTTGTTTACTTTTCTGTTTTGTTTTACATTTTTTCTTTTTTCTTTTTCTTTTTGGTTTTCATTTCTTGTAGAAATGTTCATGCTTTTTATAAGTGTTTCCAAAATTTCAAAAATATTCACGACATTCAACAAAAATGTTAATGGATTGGATTGTGTTAAATTTTAATGTTATATCTTTGTCGGATTGTTATTTTATATGTTATATCTATGCCGAATTGCTATGTTCATATGTTAATCTATGTTGGTTACGTAGTTTGTATGATTTTGTATGGATTTGGATAGAGCATATGAGGGTGTGATTGTGGAGAGAGAAATGCGGTCTACCTGATCACCTCCAGCATGTCCCAGACATCTCCGCAAGCGTATATGGACCCAAATTAGATGGGCACGGTTTTAGATGCTCTAAATAAAGCATCTCGGTCAATTGAAACCACACCCTTGGGGAGCGCATCAACTTTATAATGATCTATCACTAGGTTCCTTACTTCAAATTCAGGCAACAGAGTAGTAGGAACATCAGACCGTAAAAGCGGACGTAAAAGCGGAAACAGAAAGGCACTTGCATTTGGATAAACAACAACATTATTATATAGATTTATAGGAGATCTCAAATACGTCGCTGCGACGACTGTGCGTACTCCCTTCGGTCATTTTTAGTCTGCATATAAGTTTTGTCTGAAGTCAAAGCATCTTTAATTTGACCAAACTTATATAAAAAAGTATCAACATTCATAATACCAAATTAATATCACTAGCACAAATGCCCGTGCGTTGCAACGGGAAAGAAAATTGGCGTGTGTCCATGAAATAGTCCGCCAGAGCGGTACAACGACATCAGTATAGTGCCACATGATGGCGACAAACAGTACACCGAGATTTAGAAGAAAAGCATTAATTCAACCGTGCATTAGTCACGAAAGAATCCTTAACACCGATGATAAGGAACACTTCTTCATAATTCTAAAATTTACTCTCTCCCTTCGGATTTATAGGGAATAAATATCACAAGCTCAAAACTTCACAATTAACATGTTCGCTTTTCTCTTAAAATGTTAGATTATTATGAAAAAATTGTTGCATGAGTAACTATCCATGCACTGGTTAATTTATCAATCTCATTTAATCGGGTATTCCTCTTTTATATGTTTTGTTTATCTCATGCAGCCACAACCCACAATCCCATTTAAATCGTGTCTTTTTTTCTTGGTATGTCTTCCTCTTTCTCATGCAGCACACAATCCTATTAATTTAGTCAACCAACAACATAGCGTGCATGTCCTCTTTTCTTTATCTCATGCAGCCTCGCTCACACCTAGAATAAAACAGAATCCATATTTTACCGTTTGTTTGTTGATTCTCAAGGCGGCTCATTGTTTATGCAGTTAACTCGCACACGTATGCAAATTGACCAGATTTTGTGTAAAAAGTGAGGGAACTATTTAATTCGTAAAATGTAAAAAAAACGCAGTGAAAGTGCTAATTAATCCCGCTGCTTTGTCAAATACATGTCCACGGCGTGTGCTTCGATTTGTTTTCATGTGGTTCTTGTCCACGGCGTGTGTACGTAGGACTCTCGTACAGGCCGGCCCGTAAGGTTTGCAGTCCTGTCCTCCTTCTCCAGAATTTTTGTCCAAAAAGACCACCTGCGGAGTGGTATTGTCAAAAAAGACCACCTGCGAATAAATTTGTCGGATCAGACCCCCCTGCCGCCACCAGCGCAGGCGGCTGGGGCCTGCCGCCACCAGCGCTGGCGGCTGGCCGGCGGGGGTGGGACCTGCCGCCACCAGCGCTGGCGGCAGGCACTGTTCACCGCGGGGCGGCACTGTTCACAGGGGGGCGACATACACTGTTCACGCAGTGAACAGTAATTTCGAGAAAAATTCAAAAAAACTGAAATTTTGCACCCACTTAGAACACTCGATTCTCTTTGCTGTAAAAAGATTCCAGATTTTTTTTGAATTTTTCTGCTATTTTTTGAATTTTTTTCGAAATCTGCGTGAACAGTATCTGTCGCCCCTGTGAACAGTGCCACCTCGTGTGAACAGTACCTGCCGCCAGCGCTGGTGGCGGCAGGTCCCACCACGCCGGCCGGCCGCCAGCGCTGGTGGCGGCAGGCCCCAGCCGCCTGCGCTGGTGGCGGCAGGGGGGTCTGATCCGACAAATTTATTCGCAGGTGGTCTTTTTTGACAATACCACTCCGCAGGTGGTCTTTTTGGACAAAAAATCCCTTCTCCACAGCGTGTGTACGCAGGTCGTCAGTTTTCTTGGGTATGTCAGATCTTTCCGGCCGTGTAGTGTATGGCTGCACAGCAGGCAAACCTGCGTGTTGCATCATCCAACGTGAATCACTCTCTTTGATTCCCTATCCTTATTATTTTAACTGGTCATGCAGTTAATTGGCCTCCTTTTCCTTCCTTGATCTCTCTTTCCTTATTCCTACACAGCTTCTTAACACCAAGAAAAGTCAAAGACATATATAAATTGGATGTATGGCATGTATGGGGGCGATGTGGGACTATTTAATAATGAAATTGACCTTAATTTAACACGCAACATCACCTAGCTTAGTTGGTGGCGGCATGCTCTTCTAATCTGGAGGTTGCAATATCGATTTTCGCAAAGTAGCGCATATTTTTGCTTCGGCCTGCAATTTTTTTTCTTCCTTTGAAAAAACCAGGACGTGGATGCCAGCCCATAAGGTCCAATAGCGCAGCTATCGAACATATGTACGGGAGAAAAGATCGACCGACTCGATGAGTCTGAGGTATGAAACGTTTTTTTTAAGTTTTTTCACTTACGGATGGCATTGGTGGGTAATTTTTGCCAACTTCGAGGGTAATTTAGATGACGGAGAACCGACGGAAGCAATAGCCCTTTTATTAGTAGGTATAGATAAAAGGACCCGTGCGTTGCAACGGGTTAACCAACTTCTGTGTTGACTATTTATCAGAATGATTGTTGATCGTGTGACCTGAGGGCTAGTGACGTGCATAGGGAGGGGTAGTGGTCACATGATGATCGCATCCACTGTTGTGCCGCATAACCCCCCCCCCCCCCCCCCCCCTATGTGCATCCCCTCCTCCGGATCCGAATTGAGCAGGATGCATCGATGTCGCGTTCTCTCTACTCTTCATCCCTCCCTCTTTCTTAATCTCACCGAGGACACCTATGACATTCAGAGTGGAGGAATAACTTGGTGGTTAACACTGAACAACTCATGCCACGTGGTGAAATTAGTTAATGAATGAATAATGAAGAGTTGATGAAGAGATAGAGATTGAGAGCAAGACACCTAATATCTTCTTCCTTCAAAAATATTTTGCACCAATATTTCCCTCATATATATATATATATATATATATATATATATATATATATATATATATATATATATATATATATATATTATAATAATATAGTATAAGTACTAATGTATTCATATTTCATAATAAGCTTGGCGTCCGCATATTCACGACCGTTCGGGAACAAAGAAAATTAAACTAACACGGTCATTATAGCAATTAAGATCAGCGTAAATAATTGTTTTATGCACAGGCATGGGCATGCTGATTTAAGAATCGTGTTAGTGTGATTTTTACTTCATGGACGGTTGTGGACGTGCGTATGTCGCATACCTAGTTGCTGGACATTAACATAAAAAAAAATATTACAGTAACAACAAACAGTAGCAATGGAATAATTGAAGGAAAAGGTTACTTTTAAGCTGGATGAAAACATCGAACGCAAGCCGCCTGGAGCAATCAACACGCGTCCTATCTGGCCCCACGCGCCGCTTATTTCTCTGCCTTATCCCCACACAGCGATGCACTCCTTGCTCCCTTTTTCTCCTCCCGCAGACCATTCCTCTCTTTGCCTTCTCCTTCCTCTAGATGACGACCAACACCAGCAAGCCAACGGCCACCACTACTGCAAGCTTCTGCTTCTCTTTCGTGTTCACCGTCAGGAGGAACCACCTCTTAGCAGCCGCTGCTCCTGCCTGCTGCTGCAAAGCGAAAGGACAATCTACCCTTGCCTGTACGGGCAACGGCGGCCACACGAGGTGTTGCCGTGACGATGCCGACGTCGAGGCTGCAGTGGGGGTCGCGTTCGCGCACCGGTTTCGGCGACTCCCTGTGCTACGATGCAGCGGTCACCGGCGGCTCTCCGAGCTGCGACGCGAGATCCGCGGAGGTGCGTGGTAGCGGCTGCCGGAGCTGCAGACGGCCACGGTGTCGGGAGGCGGTCGTCGCGCCCGTGATAAGGACGAAGCTGCCGCCCGGTGCTCCCTACACCTCCACTCCATCCACCCGTGCTTTGTCCGCCACATGCTCCTCCACACAGCCTCGACCGTGGCACCCAGATCCGGCACAAATGCGTGCACCTTCGGTCAGATCCTGCCGGCACGAATGCGCGTGGTAGCTCCTCTCTCCCCTGATCTTCCATGCGCGGTCCAGCGACCCCTTGTGACTTCCTCTCCCACGCGGCGTCGCCTCGCTGACGACCTTGCCTTCTCGCACAACCTTGCTTCCCCTGTGAACCTCATCCTCGCGCGTGTGCCTTCCCATCGCTGGCGAAAACTTCAGGTCAACTCTCCGCCGGCACGGGCTTGTGCCACACCTTCACGACCTCCAGGCTCGCCGCGGGCGCCGCCCCTCACCTGACACCTGCTCGTGCGCCGCCGCCGCTGGAAAGGAGGAGTCTGTATAAGATGAAACAGGGGATTGCGGGATGAATTTCTTACAAACGTATGTATTTTTTTGTAAAACCGAAACGTTTTTTCCAGATGCCACTTAAAGAGGGACGGCGGGTTCTATTACCAGAAAACATAAGGACTTTTCTGTAAAATTACCGACGACGGACGATAGAAGCGATCGCCGCTTTATTATTACTAGCATATATGCCCGTGCGTTGCAACGGGAGAAAAATAATAATATCACACCCATATAGCCTAATAAGCTGACTCAAATCGCGCACTGTGCAAGTCCATGTCCTTTATTTCAACACGACATCCATCTATCGCCACATATCCTCCTTCTGCCCTCACTGACATTGACCCTGGTGTCCACCGGATCACAATGCATCTAGAACATGGTCAATCTTAAGGCGATGATTTTGACCATCACATGGGGCACATGTGATTGAATGACACCAGCCCAAGGATTGAATCGAGCTAGTGCAAGGGGATATTTAAACTAATCTCTTGAGTTGGGCGCAAGGGATGCCCTCTGTGTCCCTCAGGCACATGCTACAGACAATGTCCCCTACACAACCCTCATGCTTCGTTTTGGAGCAAACACATGTAGCCATGTACCACGGTTGTTCGGATCAAGGAATTAGATTACGGGACAAATGTTGCTAATGTCAAAAAATATTGGTCACTTCGTGGTAGGGTTCTTTAGGAGGCCACTTCAGAAAATTCGACATGATAGCGTGTGGCTAATGACAATGTTAAACACTTGTCTGCTACCACATTGGGCGCTAACTCGACCGCATGTCAGTCGGTCGCTGCCAAGGCAACTCGCCTACAACTCCAAGCAACTAATATCAATTGATGATTCTAGGGGATGCGCCCACTCCCATGATATGTGCCACTTTGCTGCATGCGCCCACTGCCACCACAAGATCTATCGTTTGCTAGTTGTGCGGAAACCACGCTTGCTCGCCCTGATTGGATCTCCCAAATCAGCAGTTGCCTAATTCAATCTTCTGGTTCCGCCACTGAAATATATATGAACTTAAACTGCACAAGGTTCAATAAATGAATAGGCTATCAACTTGTGTGTGCTCTTGTCTTAATTTGGATATGTGGCGCCAACATTGTTGTTTGAATCCCATTAGTAATGGTTGATTGGTGAAGCTATAGTTGGATTTCAGAGTACTTTTAGACTGTAATCGGAGTTGAGCCTACTTAAAGAACATAACAAAAAAATGTAGTAGTGCAAGCTAGCACAATTGTGAGTGTGAACGTTTGGGATTGGAACAAAACAACTGTCGTCTGTTGTAATGTATAAATACGATGTAGCTCATTTTATTCCATGAGATGTGAGTCGACTGGCGTAGTTGGTTAATGTGGTGGCATATGCACCTCATGTCACCAGTTAGAATCCCACTGATGCACATATTTTTTGCTGATTTTCCAAAGAAAAAGACACTCAAGTAGGCCAAGGACCATGAGAGAAGAGCGTTCATACAAAGAATGACATACAGAAATTGTGACTCGGCGTCGCTTCCCTAAAGGCAGCGTTTAGACGGTCGACTTTTTCTGCCATTTCATTGCGTTTTCTTTTTCCTTTTTTGGCTTATTTTTTCTTTTCCTTTTTTCTGTTTTTTCATCATTCGAATTCTTAAAAAATGTTCAGAATTTCAAACATCGACCAAAGTTTTATAAATGTTTGTCTCTTTAAAATAAAAGTTCAAAAATCCAAACTTTATTCATGTTTTCAAAAGTTGTTCACGTAATAAAAAAACTTCACCGTATAGAAAAAAGGTTCACCATACATTTGAAAACTCTTCACCGTATATAAAAAATGGCCATCATGTATAGGAAATTTGTTTAGTGTGCATTTAAAAAATACATTATATTATTAAATTTTCAATGTGTATATGAAAAATGTTCACCTTATACAAAAAAAAAACTTCAGTGTGTACTTCTAAATTCAATTTATTCAAACATCATTCACATTTTTTTAAAAATGTGCAAAATTGTGTTGCCAGTTCAAAATCTTACATTTCAGGAGATATTCACCGTATACTAATTATTTTTTAGTATATATTCACGGACCAGCTCTACTTTATCATTGAACTCTGTCTGGTCAAGTGGCTACCACGTTTGCCTGAAACCTGGAGGTAGCATGTTCGATCCCCCCTCACACGCAATTCTTTGATTTTTTTCCTAAAAAAAACTAAGGATTATTCATTGTATATTGAAGGACCAGTGCTTATTAATGACCCCAAGGACCGTCTGGTCGAGTGGCTAGCACGCTAGCCTAAAACCTGGAGGTCGTGTGTTCGATCCTCGCCCCAACTTTTTTGGCTTGTTTTTTTTTCAATAAAAAAAAACAACTCAGAGGAACGACATGACGTACGAAATTTGTGACGAAACCCAGGTTGGACCAAAAAAATGGAGAAACAATAGTCCCTTTAATATTAGGTATAGATAATATAATATATATATATATATAGGGAGAGATTAGATTCATTATGGAATGTAGTTTCATATTACATATACCTGCTATTGTAGATGTTGATATTTTTAATATAATTTTTTTTATCAAACTATACAAATTTGACTTGACATAAATCTTAGAGAAAAGTATGTTTTTGGTCCCTCAAGTTCCCAAAAAGTATAGACTTGGTCCCTCAAGATTTTTTGGTATACATTTGGTCCCTCAAGTCTCAAAACCGGATAAGTTAGGTCCTAAACCAAATTTTGAGCCCGTTGACCGGGTTTGACCGCCACAAAACCACCTGATGAACAGTAAATTCAAAAAAAAAACAGAAAACTTCAAAAAAATCTGAAATTTTTTGGGGGCCAATATGCTTACATGCACAAGGTGCGACCAAAAAATCATGGTCTTTCGACACACGAGGAGCTCGTGGCAAAAAAAACAAAAATATCTACATCCGATGAAAAGTACATTTGAAAAAAATCCAATATGCTTACATGCACAAGGTGCGACCAAAAATTCATGGTCTTTCGACACACGAGGAGCTCATGGCAAAAAATAAAAATATCTACGCCCGTTGAACAGTACATTCGAAAAAAAATAAAAAAAAACTGAAATTTGTTGGGGTCTAATATGCTTACATGCGCAAGGTGTGATAAAAAATTTGTGTTCTTTTGACACTACGTGCTCCTGGCAAAATAAATAAATTTTCGCTCGCAAAAAAATAGCCATAATTTGTTTTTTTGCTAGAGCCCATCCGATGTCATTTCACGACAGAATTTTGGTCGCACCTTGCGCATGTAAGCATATTGGACCCAAAAAAATTCAGAATTTTTTAATTTTTCTTATTTTTTTTGAAATTACTATTCATCATACAAATATTTTTGTTTTTTTGCCACGAGCTCCTCGAGTGTCGAAAGACCACAAAATTTTGGTCGCACCTTGCGCATGTAAGCATATTGGACCCCAAAAAATTTCAGATTTTTTCGATGGTTTTTTTATTTTCGAATTTACTGTTCATCCAGCGGTTTTGTGGCGGTCAAACCCGGTCAACGTGCTCAAAATCTGGTTTAGGACCAAACTTATCTGGTTTTGAGACTTAAGAGACCAAATGTATACCAAAAAATCTTGAGGGACCAAGTCTATACGTTTTGGGAACTTAAGGGACCAAAGACATACTTTTCTCTCTCTTGATCAATAAAGGATAGCTATGTTCTGCTAAAAAAAAAGCTATAGGAGTGACTTTTTTTTGGAATAATAATTGAAATAGCTATAGAAGTGACTTGACTTGACCGCACCGCGCGACGGGGCTGAGCCTGACGTGATTGGAGCTCACGCGTGACAGCGTGGCAAGTGTCAACTGCTCCATCATCTTTGAGTCCTTTTCTTCCGCGAGGGGAAAGAGCTCGAGACGACTTTTTCGGCCATAGCGCGCGCGCGACGGGCTCATTGTCGTTGATCCATCCTGCAAAACTGCGCGCGCGCCGTGTAACGGTGTATTCCCTCGTGTACTTTTTACTCCGCATATAAGATTTAGAGAAAAGTATGTTTTTAGTCCCTTAAGTTTTTAAAAAGTATAGACTTGATTTCTCAAGATTTTTTGGTATATATTTGGTCCCTCAAGTCTCAAAACCAGATAAGTTTGGTCCTAAACCAGATTTTGAGCACGTCAACCGGGTTTGATCGCCACAAAACCGCCGGATGAACAGTAAATTCGAAAATAAAATAAAACATAAAAAAAATCTGGATTTTTTTGGGGTCCAATATGCTTACATGCGCAAGGTGCGACCAAAATTTTGTGGTCTTTCGACACTCGAGGAGCTCGTGGCAAAAGAACAAAAATATTTGTACGATGAATAGTAAATTCAAAAAAATTAAAAAAAATCTGAATTTTTTTGGGGTCCAATATGCTTACATGCGCAAGGTGCGACCAAAATTTTGTCATGAAATGACATCGGACGGGCTCTAGCAAAAAAAAAATTGTGGCTATTTTTTTGTGAGCGAAAATTTATTTATTTTGCCACGAGCACGTCGAGTGTCAAAAGAACACAAAATTTTTGTCACACCTTGCGCATGTAAGCATATTAGACCCCAACAAATTTCAGATTTTTTTGAATTTTTTTTAATGTACTGTTCATCGGACGTAGATTTTTTTTTTTTGCCATGAGCTCCTCGTGTGTCGAAAGACCATGAATTTTTGGTCGCACCTTGTGCATGTAAGCATATTGGCCCCCATTTTTTTTTTCAAATGTACTGTTCATCGGATGTAGATATTTTTGTTTTTTTTGTCACGGGCTCCTCGTGTGTCGAAAGACCATGATTTTTTGGTTGCACCTTGTGCATGTAAGCATATTGGCCCTCAAAAAATTTCAGATTTTTTTGAAGTTTTCTGATTTTTTTTTTTTAATTTACTTTTCATCGGGCGGTTTTGTGGCGGTCAAACCCGGTCAACGGGCTCAAAATTTGGTTTAGGACCTAACTTATCCGGTTTTGAGACTTGAGGGACCAAATGTATACCAAAAAATCTTGAGGGACCAAGTCTATACTTTTTGGGAACTTGAGGGACCAAAAACATATTGATCAATGATAATATTTACAGGAATCACTACTGGGTCGTGGGGCGATCCAAGCCAAACATGTCTTCCAACAAGGAGAGACACACCAGATTTAGCTATGTTATGAGCTTCAAAATTTGAAACTCGAGATTCAAAAACAAAATTGCAAGAAGAAAAAGCACTAGAAGTTTCTACAATCTGTCTCACTATTCCTCCATAGTTTCCCCCTGACTCTTCCTGGATGTGGTTTATGACCTTCTTGCAATCCGAGGCAATCTGAATGTGTTGCATTGCCAAATCATGTGCCAAGGAGAGGGCCTCCCTACAAACTAGGCCTTCCAGCGTTGATGGATCTGTCATTCCATGTATTACAAGCACCGAAGAGCCTAGATAAGTGCCATCCCTATCTCGACATATCGCAGCAGCAGCACCCGTGTTGAAATTCAGAGAAACACCAACGTCGACGTTTATTTTCACAAAGCCAAGATCCGGTGGAATCCATCGCCTAGCTTGAGATGATACATGTACTGTTGTTACTCCATGCGAGTCCTGATCTTTCATCTGATCCAGTTTTGAAATAAAATTCAAAACAAACATGTGTGTTTCATACGGGCTCTGGTTTATCCCCTCGTGAATAAGCTTCTTTCGTGCGTACCATATAGCCCATAGAGTAACACACATCCGCACCAGTTCCTCATGTTTGAGCACATCCATCATTGTAAATAGCCATGTTCTCGCTGTTGGTTCCGTCGTAGAAATCATATGTTCGAGCAGATCATGATCCACTAGAGCCCATACACATCGTGCCATCGTATATTCAATTAGACTATGTCTCCATGAGTCTTGTGCGCCACAGGCAAAGCAAGCGTCATGGGTGGACATTTTTCTATGCTTCCGAACATCTTCAGTAGGGACCGAGTTTCTTGCCAATCTCCAAAGGAACATCTTTATTTTTGCTGGCACTGAAATCTTCCACAAAGTCGTCCGGGACTTCTCATTTTCCGAATTGTTTGATAGCTATAGTAACTCGCAGCTGGACCTCCCCGGTGCGACGGCCCGGGCCGATCGAAGCAACCAGCCGTTGAATCCGCGTCCACCACGTACTACGTCGTCCACCCCACCCCTAGTCCCTAGCTAGTCCTAGAGTGCACAATCTCTTCGTACAACGCGCACACGACACCGACACTCACCTCACTCCTCCTCCCACGCCAGAGAAACCACCGTCACCCAGGCCCAGCCTCATTTTTTCTCTTCCTCCAAAAACCTCACGAGCTCACGCTGCTCACGGGCCAACGAGAGGAAGAAGGAAAAGGCGGCAAGCAGGCAGGGGCAGCTCAGGAGGGCTTCTCGCACGAGAAAAAGAAAGAAACAAACGCAAAGCAACGAGGTCGGGTCGGGTCGGGTCGGGGTGGGTCAGCAGCAGGACGGAGGCGGGGTGCTGTGCAGCTGCGCATAGTACCACGGGCATTGAAGTGAGGCGCACCAGCCTTTTGCCCGAGGGGGAGGAGCAGCGCGCGGCTCACCTGGCGTGCGGTTTTGTCTTTGCCGCAGGCGCTGGGCTGGGGGCGAAATGACGGGGCCGCCCCGGGGGACGCGGGGTGGGGTGGGGGTGCGCCGGTAATTTCGCGCCGGCGGCGGGGGTGGGGGAGGGGAGACGTCTGCCTGACACCCCGCGGCAGAAGGCCTGGCCGCTGCCGCTGCGGCCGTCTGACAGCTCGCGCTCGTCGCTTGCCCGTGTAGCCTACTGCGATGACTGGGTTGAAGCCTTGAAGGTGGGGCACCCAGTTTCATTGACCGTTCGGCCACCAGCTCCCCGTCCATCAACTCGGAGTTCCGCATGGATGCCTCGTGGGCTATGATGTACGCTTCGCGGGTTCGCGTTGCCGTGCTGGTTTCCGGGAAACTTCGCTGCAACGAAGCCGCGGCCTCGTGCTAGTGCTAGTGAAATGACCATAATTTTCTGTGAAAAAATACGTGGTTAATTTCTTATTCACCTTTGTACGTGATTATTTAAAAAAAAAGAACATATTACTGCGAAAACCTAGAATGTAGCCTTCGCCTTTTCTGTTTTTCACACGAGGCGAGTGGCTACAATTTTTTGTACGACTTTCAAGATTCATGTGTTTTGCAAAACCAAAAGAAGAAGAAGAAGAAGAAGATTCATGTGTTTTGAGATCTTGAAATGTTTGATCCTACGTGGCATTCATGTTTTTCCTACTCTTATAATACTCTCTTCGTTTCTTGTTAGTCTGCCTATAAATTTGTTTGAAGTCAAACTTCGTAAAGTTTGACCAACTTTATTATAGTGACAAATATAATTCACATATGAAATCAATATCATCAAATGCATCATGAAATAAATTTTCTCATGCTATATAACTTTAGTAAGTATTGTAAATGTTAATATTTTTTAATATAAATTTGTCAAACTTTGTATAGTTTGACTTCAAACAAATATTATATGCGGAGTAAAAAAACGAATGGAGTACAAAGAGGTCCTTTACGCTCCTTCAAAATAGGATAGAATGTAACATATGAATCCGTCAATGTGGAACTGTGAATATAGACTTTTGGATGAAGTAGCTTATGTTCCCTAAGAACTTGTAATCTTTTAAAAAAAAATCTTCAGATGTAACTCGAGATGTTGAAGGAAATTTGTACGCATGTCAATCTCTCACGGTTGTTATCTTTGTATCTTTGCAGAGCTACATGGGTGAAAATGCCAAATGGAGGCCAAGTTTAAAAACTTCAAATTCAAACTTTTAGTTTCAGTTATTTTTTAAAAATACACATGTACCTACAAACATAATGTACACGTGTGTAAATTTTCAAGTCAAGATTCGTTAAAATGAGAGCTACACAAAAAACACAAATATGTGGCTTTTTAGCACACATGTTGTTGATCCTCAAAGTCAATGATTTTTTTTGTGCAGCTCGCAATTCAAGGCATTTCATTACACACATACACATTATATCCTTGTAAACATATATATATTTGTTTTAAAAAAATGAAGCTGAAAAGTTAAAATCTTGACTTTTTCAAAATCAAGGCTTCCATGGAGCTCGACCTCCAAAATGCCCTACTCCATGACAATTTTGATATAAGAGGTTGTAAAAACAAAAAATATATATACTCCGACCTTTTTCTACATCCTAATTTTATGGTACAATGATTGTAAAAATTACTCCTTAGGTACAATATACGCAGTATTTGGTATGAACATTTCAAAAGTCATGATAAATTCCAAAACAAATAGACAAAGTTGGTACATTATCCATCTAGAATGTGACAAAACTTTAATTCAAATACTAGTGTGTGTCAAGAAAAAAGAATCATATTATTGTGCAATATCACTTAATTGAAATCACATTGTTTAGATACCATTCACATCATAATTTAATCGCCTTTTTCATGATGAACAAGTTTTTTTCTTTGCGGGGGTTCTCAATGCACAAGTTAATATCGGGTTTCGAGTAGCTCAATACATGCATACTGTGCTTAGGTTGGAAAGCATAATTTCATACATGCATACTTATGTCGCACTTGAGTTTTGAATTCTGAAAAAAAAAACATCAATATAAAAGAGTTTCCATTTGCAAAGGAATTTAGCATCCCACGGATCCAAAGCTTTTTGGCGTACAAAGCATCCAAGGGGAGTGTTTCATCGGCCCGGGTTTATTAGTGTCCTTGTATTTTGAGTTAAATTTGAACCATAAATTTAACTCAGAATATATTTTATATTCAGCAAAAGTAGTACCATTGAAATCTTCTTTTGAGTATGCGTCCAACGATGTATTTTATTTTTGCATAACACATATATTTTTCTTGTAAATTTATGATTAAAGTTTGACCCGAAATATAAGTGGGTGTAATAAACCTGAATGACGGAAGCACTAAACTAGTCGGATTTTTTCTTCTTTTCCGGATGGTACTAAACTTGTCGTTGTCAATTGACTTCGAAGAGCTGTATACTCTAAACTTCTGAAGGTCGTAGTACTAAACTGAAAATAGCATTTGACTTGAAAGAAAACCACGGAGCACGAACTGTACTGTATCCCCAAGAATCCGATGGCAGCGAGGTAAAATTGCTCGCAATGAAGGGGCAAATCCGGCAGGGAAGCTGTACGGAGCACAGTTATGCTTGTGCCTCTGGCTCGTCAACCCATGCGATCTACACTGTAGCTGACCCCTGGTCACGTGTACTGGAGTCCGCTTGACTTTCGGGCCCGCCCCTTCACTGTTTTAAGCCCCGATCATCCGTCGCTGCTATGCTAAGAGCAACTCTAACAGATGTATAATAGGGCACCCAAAAGAGGTGATGTAAAAATTATACATCATCAAAAAGGGTGTTTTACATCACCGGGACAGTTTTGGGTTTTTCAGGTGATGTATAATAAGTCACCTCCACAATTTTAACTAAGCAATGATCATCAAACATATGAACAACAAAAGAAGCTGAAATTATCATTCAGATCATGACACACATATAAAAATACTTTTCAAATCCACATAGCATAGCATAGACTAGTTCACCATCGACATACTTCAACACAAACACAAACAAAATGCATAGTTCAAAGCATAGCATAAACTAGTGAGACATCGGCATAGTTCAACACAAAGACATGCTCTCATGCATCATTGCCATCATTGGCAACATTGTTGTTGTTGGAAGGCCTATTGTTGTTGGAAGCCTCACCCAAGCCGCCGGCCATGCCACCTCCCATAGTTCCACCCAAGCCGCCGGCCATGCCACCTCCTGTACCACTTCCCATGGCTCCTCCCATAGCACCCATGAACCCTCCGCCAAAACTCATGGCACCCATGTAGCCACTTCCCATGCCTCCCATTGCACCCATAAACCCTCCTCCAAAGGTTGCCATCATTTGTTTCTTCACCAACACTTGGTCGCGACAAAGCTCCACGTATGCCTTTTGCTTCTCGTCCATACCACTAGTGTCCATGAACATGAACTTTTGCTCTTGCTCCATTGCTCGGGCATTTTCTTCCATAGCCACCTTCCTCTCCTCCGTGGCCGCCTTGTGCTCCTCGGCCGCCGCCCTCCTCTCCTCGGCCGCCGCCCTCCTCTCCTCGGCCTCAACCTTGCGTTGCTCGGTCTCCTTGAGCTCTTCTAGTTCCTTCATCTTCATAGCCTTTCTCTCCTCGTTCATCTCTTTGCGATGATTCATCATCGCCTCCAATGACTCTTTGATGTCATCATCTCCGGTCTTCTTCCCCTTCTCCTTGGCCGTCTTTCTTCCTAAGGGCTTCTTGGTTGTAGCAACCGAGTTGGGAGTGGTGTTTCTTTTCCCTTCATCACTTGATGCTTCATCATCATCTTCTTCATCACCATCTACAATGGTTGCATCTCCCATCGAGGTATTCTTTTTTGGAACCTCATATAACATGCGGTTCTTCCACTTTTCATCATTTTCAAGAAGCACCCAACAATGATGCAAAGTGAATGATTTGCCCAACTTCACCTTCTTGCCCTTCTTGCCCTTCTTCCCTTTTCCCTTAAACAAGTTTTGAGCAATGTTTTTCTACATATGACAATACATAAAGCTCATTAGCCACGTACAAGACAATGGAAAATATGATTTGATGAATAAATAGGAAGCAAACACTCACCCGGTCACCGGCATTGGTGCCACTTGGGTTCAAGTGATCCACATGTGCCAAGCATGCGCTCCACTTTTGACAATCGGTGGAGATCGTGCCCCATCGATGACGAATAGAAATCACCGTTCGCACATTGCCCGAATTGTTTCGTGCATCAAAGAACTCCTTCATCCTTCTCCAATAGGTGTCCTTCGGTTGCTCCGTGCCCACGGCCGGATCTAGCCCCACCTTCTTCCATGCCAAGACAATCAACTTATCCTCCTCCGCGGTGTAGTTCGCCGTTCTTCCCCTTGGCTCATCCAAGAAACCCTCATAGAACCCGTCAAGATTCTCCTCATCATAATTTGTCTCATATTCTTGCGATGGGGTTTCAAATTCTTGAGATACAACATTCATTTCTTGCAAGAACGCATCATCATCAACGCTATATACATGAATGACACACATCAAACACACTAAATTTGTTGCGTACTACAACTAAAAGATCAATCAAAAATTAAAAGACAAAAAAAAGAGAAATTACCTTTGGGACAATTCGTCGAGCACTTGGGAGGCGGCCGGCGGCGCAGTTGAGGACTGCACCTCTTCTTCCGCGGGCGGCGGCGATGGCGGCGTCGGGAGAACCTCCTCGACGGCGGCGGCCTCCGGGATGGATTTCGGACTCGGTCCGCGGGCGGCAGCGGCCTTGAGCTTCTTCGACTTCTCGCTGGTGGCCGCAGCCTGCTGCCTCTTCCCTCTGGCGCCGGCGGACGGCTTCCTCTCTTTTGCTAGGTGTTTGCCCGTCGCGGGGACGGCCTGGGCAGGATTCCCGGCCGCGGTGACCGGCCGGGGCGCGGCGAACATCGGGCGGCGGAGGGGAGGCCCCATAGGGTTTGGCGGGGGCACGGCGGCGGCTGCAGGGGCCGGCGAAGGCGCAGAATCGGCCGCCGGATGGTCACGAGGGCCGGCGGGAGTCGCGTCGGAGCCGTCCATGGCCATGCGGTGGGCAGCGGCGGCCGAATCGCGGCGGCGCGCGGGGCCGGGACGGGAGCGGGAAGGTTTAGATGGGCGGTTGGCCTCTCGCGCGTTGCAGTTTTTGTTTTACATCACCAGGGGAGGTGATCTATATTTACATCACTTGGCCCCAAATTATACATCACCTCCTAAAATTATACATCATCATATAGCTATAGATCATCTGTTGGAGAGGCATTTTTTATCCCATGTGATGTAAAAGTTAGTTTTTACATCACCAAGCGTATTATACATCACCTGTTAGAGTTGCTCTAATCGTCATCCGTTCACCATTTCGTTGTGCTCGTCGCCCATTCCTCCTCCGTCGTGCAAGCCTCATCACACCTAAGAGCATCTCCACTAAAAGATGCAAATTTAGAGATGTAAAACAGAAGATATAAAAATTTATATCTTTAAAAAATGCTTTTTGCATCTCCAAAAAAGTGACAACTCCAACAGATGATGTATATTGGAGATGTAAAAGAGCAACTTCAATAAATGATGCAAACTGAAGACGTAAAACTACACTTCAACTAGTACTTCATTTCAAACATGTAATTCAAACATAGCAAATTCAACTACTACTTCATTTCAAACATAGTTTTAAACATAATTCAACTACTACTTCAACTAATTCGAACTACTACATTCATCAAGTTACTGCTACTACTACTTGTTTGAACTACTACTTGAACTACACCGAAGATAAAACTACTCATCATCGGAGTTGTGGAACTGTGCCCAGAACTCATCCTTGTCCGGGTCGTCGCACCCCTGGTCCTCCTCCTCCGAGTCACCCCAGTCCTCCGACTCGGACTCGACAGGGATCACCGTCAAGGGGCCGGCCTCGTCCTCCTTCTTCACCCCCTGCTTCTTCTTCTTCTGCTCGGCGTCGCGCTTCCAAAAGTACTCCTGCTCGGCCTGAACATACTCCGGATGCTCCCGCGCGAACCTCGCCATTGCCGCCTCGCCGCTATCATCGGGACCAACGACAATGGCCGGCCTCTTCTTCTTCTTCTTCTTCGGTATCTCATCCATTCGAATGCCCTCCGGTACGAGGAACTCCGCATCCGCCTGGGTCTCGATCTTCGGGAAGTTGAGGTCCGCCTTCGGCCTCCCGGCACGCCACACCGCCACGTCGTAGGCACGCGCGGCCTTGTCGGCGGTGGGGTAGGTGCCGAGTCAGAAGCGGCGGCCGGCGTCGGAGAACTCGACGCCGAAGTGTCCGGACGGCTTCGCCCGCACGCCGAAGAACCCCGTCTTGCTCTTCGGGAGCTTCTTTGGCGGCATAGCGTGCGGCGGGGCGGCGGCGGGGTCGAATCGGGCAGCGACGAGGTCGGCGACGGCGTGCGGTAGGCGGGCGGAAGTGGGGTGTGATGGGCGGGGGCGGCGAAAACACAGCGTGGGGAGCGTTGGTGGGGCTTGGAGGGGGCGATTGAGCGGCGGCGAGGTCGGGCGGCGGCGGGGTCGGATCGGGCAGCGACGAGGCCGGACGGCGTGGGGAGCGGCGGAAACACTACGTGTGGCGGCGGGCGGAGGTGGGGTGGGGCGGCGACGGCTTCGGGCCGGCGGAGGAGTGGCGGCGGGGCCGAAGCGGGCGGCGTCGGTGCCGAATCGGCGGCGGGTAGAAGAGGAGAAAAAACCACCGATTCGCGGCGTCAGGCGGCGGCCGACGGCGGAGGAGCGTCGGAACCGGCAGCGGAGGCGATGGTGGGGCCAGATCTGGCATGGGGCGACTGCGGCGTTCGTGCTGGGTGGACGGGCGGGCAGCGGCGGCGGCGACGGCGGTACGGCGGGAGGTGGGAGGAAGAAGGGAGGGAAGTGAAAGGAAACGACGGTTGGCGGTTGGCGCGCGGCTGGCAAATATACATCTCCACAGGAGATGTATATTTGCACCGCGAAGTGTTGTAGTTTACATCTCTGGGAGGCGGAGATGTAATTTTTTTGCATCTACATCATCTGCTGGAGAAGTGTTTTTTGGCTCTGGAGATGCAAAAGTTAGGTATTTTTACATCTACATCTTCTATTAAATATGCTCTAAGGACATCTCCAATGCCAACCCGCAAATTCCTCCGGTATATGTCCGTTTTTGTGTCCGGACGTGGTCCGCGGACATGATACGGGAGGGAGCCATTCAACGCTAATTACAAAGTATCCGGCTGGGAGGAGAAAAAGTAGGTGGGGACCATGCATGTGGTGGGATATTGTGGTGTGGTGTCCGGTTGGGAGGAGAGAGAGGAGAGGGGGGCCATGCATGTGCGGAGAGAGTGAAGAGAGGAGGACCACGCAGAGGCTTTTGGTTGGTCAAGTGGATGTTCGGACTTCGGTATAGCTCTCCCATGTTTGTCTCCACTTTGCCGGAAAACGGACGTCCGGACCACTTCGCGGACGGATGCAGGACCGCGATGGATTGCAAAAATGAACAAAAGTGTCCGATCAGACATATACCGGAGTTTTGCAGGTCTTCCTTGGAGATGCCCTAATCAGGCCTGCACGGTGTAAAAATAGTTTGTTTGATAGTCTAATCCGTAGTTAAATCTTTGCCCGCACGATGTTTAAAACACCTCCCAGCCAGGCTCGCGGCGTAGAGGAAAGGGGAACGTGGCATCGAGTTCGTGCGAGCAAGGAGATGGTGCGAGCTCGCGCACGTCCCCGAAAAAGCGGCGGCAGGAATTAAGTCACCTCCCGTCGAATCAGTCATCCTATTTAGTCCCCTCCGGCTCACTGCCACCCCCTCCCCCCTCTCGAGCTTACCTCTCGTCGAATCACTCGCCCTATTTAGCCTCCCTAGATGTCGCGGATCGCTCGCAATGCCGTGATGGTGGTTTCTTGCGCACTAGACCATTGATAAAGTGGTAATGATGCTCGTGTACACGGAGGCTTCGCTAGGGAGTGTCATACATATTCTGGTGATGCAACCACCTTCGCTATAACCTATTAAGCGGGTTATTTTTGTTGTTGTTGGTATGATATTTGTTCTAATAGCCCCTATGTCTCACTCCAGGTGATTAGGGTTCCATGCTTCCTATCGGCATTGTCGCTAGTGTGTCTCATCTCGTGTGACCATAAGACCATGTAGGGGCGGTAGACCATGTCCCTTGCCGGTCGGAAGGCTCCTGCTCCATTTTTAGGCCTCCTTTGGTTCGTAGGAATTTTGTAGAATTCTAAAGGATAGAAACTTTTTGGGATTTTTTTTGAGCCCTTTGGTTTGTAGGAATGGATTCCTATTTCTATGTAGGTAGGAATCAATCCTTCACATTTCAAAGAAAAAAACATTAGCCTAGACTGAATGAAAAAAATTCTTACTCTACGCATCAAATGACATCTCTTCCCTTATAGGAATTGAGATACATGTCATCTCACTTCCTATGATTTTTTATTTCTATATTATTCCTATCCTGTTAACCAAAGGAAGCCTTATGTGTTTTTTAGTTTGTTTAGGGTTTGTGTCTTGTTCAAGAAGGTGAGGCGGCGGCGCCCCTCTGAAGATGGAGTAAGGTTCTTCTTGCCTAGCCCACGTTTCAGCGGTGCGTTTAGCGCGCCGGAGGGCGTGTGGATGTGTGGCTCGGGCAGATCTCGTAGGATTTGGCCGGTGTTTGTCTTTGATGGATCTGCTTGGTTCCGGTCTTTGTTCGTCTGAGTTCGTGTGTCTACAATGTGGATCGTTCCAATCTACGCTTCTCTTCATCGGCAACTGGCATGGTTCTGGTGCGCTGGTCCAACAAGGCCTTAGCACGATGACTTTCTGACTATCACTATAACAGTTTTTTTTCCTTGCTCCGGTGAGGAAGGGGCGATGACTATCTACTTTAAGATATGAGAATGCTTTTCTTTTAGTTTTAAATAATAGTATTCAAGATTGAATGCTTTTCTTTCCTATAGTCGAATGCCCTCAAATATCTTTCTCTCGCGATCTCACCTGTTTTAGTTGTTCCACGCGAAAGCTTATAATAAAAGAAAGACTTCCCTAGGCTGACCCAACCAACAAGGTTTCAACAATAAACTTCTTAGTGACTAACCCATCCATATCGCTGAATTCAAGTAGAAAACGTTGGCGTGTTGGGTGTAGGCTAAAGAAGTTTTACTCTATAATATCTCTTATTATCATAAGCATAGCATATTGTATGTGTCAGAATTGTTTCTCCTCTTAGGTCCGACATGTTACTTACCTTTGGGACATCACATATGTTTACACTTAGTAACACAATTATTCCTTAATCATTTATCATTAGTCATAAAAAAACACAAGATTTCATGCAAAAAAAATTCACAATATGCACTTTCACGTGGAAGTGCCGTTAAGACTTTGTTTTTCTATTATATCAGTTTCAGCAAGATGAAGCTAGTTTGCAACATTAGATTTGTAATTTGATCTAAGGCAATCACTTAGATAACAAATTATTTCCAGGCTAGATCTTGGTACACATTTTTAGTAGTTCTATAAAAAAAGGTTCAACTTCCACAAATAGTGAAAATGCTTCTACAAGCTCGTGGGTTTCAACAAGTTTGCTCCGCTGAGACGACAGCCTAGAGGAGGCAATGAGCTTTGCTTACGCTGCGTCGTCGGTGGATGCAGGAGAACAAGACTTCGACACTCCAAGGATGAACTTTTCAATTTCTGTAAGGGTGTTTTTGTAAGAACTTGTATTTCTTAATACATGACCTTTGACCTTTCGCAAAACCATCCAGAATTAATGAACATATGCCATCTTTGTCTCCATATAACACGCCTTACGCGTCTCTTTTAATGAGAAGATATTCGAGTTAATTTCTAAACATAATGTACATTGAATCCAAACAACTTTAATAGAATTGCACATGATATTGAATATCTCCAAAGATTGCCCTATATTTATGCACCACATTAAATTTCAATTGGTCTTATAGAGGTCGGTCGCTGGTCATCGGTCGCCGGTCCTTACCTACGTGTTTTAATTCACGGGATTTAAGGACTTCTGAAATTATAATCGCCTCTGCTATCGAAGATCGTCCTTATATCTTTCTGTACACCATTGATTGAGCTACTCTTATTGTGGACGATCATTGGACATTATTTAGAATCCTTTGATCCGCAGGATTGAAGGACTTAGAAAACTATAATTTTTCAAGATATCAAAGATTGCCCTTATCATTATGTACGACATCGATTTGAGCTACTTTTAGGGGGGACCGTTCATCGTTCGCGGTCTAGGGTCTCTTTTATTCATGGAATTCAAGGACCATAAAAATAAAAAAAACATAAATATAACATCATACCTTCTGAAAAGTAAAGTAAATCAAGAGAAAGAATAATTTTCAAAAAAATAAAAAACACTCTCAGAGGCCTAATTCATTTATTAATTAATATATTCAACTACACAAATCAAACAACCCACAAAAGGAAAAATCTAAAATGGTATGAACTCCAACGAGCCATGGGGCATGAATGGCCTTATCGCAATTAAATGCGTCCACGAAGGGTGAAAGCATAAAGTGAGCAGGGAATGGGTTTTTTGGCCAAAGCCCTCGCCCCTCCTCTCCTCTTCTCCCCTGTTCATCTCTTCCTTTTTATTCCATTCCTCTGTTCCCCCCCCCCTCTCCGCCCCCCCCCACCCACCTGTTTTAGTTGTTCCACGCGAAAGCTTATAATAAAAGAAAGACTTCCCTAGGCTGACCCAACCAACAAGGTTTCAACAATAAACTTCTTAGTGACTAACCCATCCATATCGCTGAATTCAAGTAGAAAACGTTGGCGTGTTGGGTGTAGGCTAAAGAAGTTTTACTCTATAATATCTGTTATTATCATAAGCATAGCATATTGTCTGTGTCAGAATTGTTTCTCCTCTTAGGTCCGACATGTTACTTACCTTTGGTACATCACATATGTTTACACTTAGTAACACAATTATTCCTTAATCATTTATCATTAGTCATAAAAAACCACAAGATTTCCTGCAAAAAAAATTCACAATATGCACTTTCACGTGGAAGTGCCGTTAAGACTTTGTTTTTCTATTATATCAGTTTCAGCAAGATGAAGCTAGTTTGCAACATTAGATTTGTAATTTGATCTAAGGCAATCACTTAGATAACAAATTATTTCCAGGCTAGATCTTGGTACACATTTTTAGTAGTTCTATAAAAAAAGGTTCAACTTCCACAAATAGTGAAAATGCTTCTACAAGCTCGTGGGTTTCAACAAGTTTGCTCCGCTGAGACGACAGCCTAGAGGAGGCAATGAGCTTTGCTTACGCTGCGCCGTCGGTGGATGCATGAGAACAAGACTTCGACACTCCAAGGATGAACTTTTCAATTTCTGTAAGGGTGTTTTTGTAAGAACTTGTATTTCTTAATACATGACCTTTGACCTTTCGCAAAACCATCCAGAATTAATGAACATATGCCATCTTTGTCTCCATATAACACGCCTTACGCGTCTCTTTTAATGAGAAGATATTCGAGTTAATTTCTAAACATAATGTACATTGAATCCAAACAACTTTAATAGAATTGCACATGATATTGAATATCTCCAAAGATTGCCCTATATTTATGCACCACATTAAATTTCAATTGGTCTTATAGAGGTCGGTCGCTGGTCATCGGTCGCCGGTCCTTACCTACGTGTTTTAATTCACGGGATTTAAGGACTTCTGAAATTATAATCGCCTCTGCTATCGAAGATCGTCCTTATATCTTTTTGTACACCATTGATTGAGCTACTCTTATTGTGGACGATCATTGGACATTATTTAGAATCCTTTGATCCGCAGGATTGAAGGACTTAGAAAACTATAATTTTTCAAGATATCAAAGATTGCCCTTATCATTATGTACGACATCGATTTGAGCTACTTTTAGGGGGGACCGTTCATCGTTCGCGGTCTAGGGTCTCTTTTATTCATGGAATTCAAGGACCATACAAATAAAAAAAACATAAATATAACATCATACCTTCTGAAAAGTAAAGTAAATCAAGAGAAAGAATAATTTTCAAAAAAATAAAAAACACTCTCAGAGGCCTAATTCATTTATTAATTAATATATTCAACTACACAAATCAAACAACCCACAAAAGGAAAAATCTAAAATGGTATGAACTCCAACGAGCCATGGGGCGTGAATGGCCTTATCGCAATTAAATGCGTCCACGAAGGGTGAAAGCATAAAGTGAGCAGGGAATGGGTTTTTTGGCCAAAGCCCTCGCCCCTCCTCTCCTCTTCTCCCCTGTTCATCTCTTCCTTTTTATTCCATTCCTCTGTTCCCCTCCCCCTCCCCCCCCCCCCCCCCCCCCCCCCAAAATCACCGCGCACCTACCTTCTCTCCTCTCCAATTGATTTTGATTTCTTTTTTCAAAGAAGCAACTTGCGTTTCGGCTTTGCAAAGTGGCGTCGAGGCAAGATTTGGAGCGGAATGTGAGCGGTCAAATCTTTCTTTTCTCTTCGCCGCCTTGTGCTCCGTGCGCTCTTGTTCCTTTGGCAGTTCTTGAGGCGCTGTTACCGTGTCGTGCAGTGTGGCCGCGAGGAGGAGGAGGAGGACGACGAAGCGGCAGCCATGGCGCAGGATTCGTGGGACGCAGACAAGATGTGAGTTTCGTTCCTCTCTCTGCTCCGTCCCCGGGTTTATTTCAGTGAGCAGATTGCTTTTGGCAGGGAAACATGCTGCCACTTTTCTTTCTTTCTTTAATCTTCACACATTCTCTCTTGATGTGTTCGAGATGAGGGTATCTTCGCGTTTCTTGAAATTTCTTGGTTTCTGTGTGCCTCCCCCACTGTTGATTTCCTTTCGCAGCTTGGTTTCTTCGCCGTCCATTCTACACCATTCTTTCTTGTTATTTTTTTGCTGATTATCCGCTGAAAAACAAATGCCCTACATTATTCGTTCAAGAACAAATGCTTTATTAGATCACCTTTGAGTTTCTTGATGAAATTTCTATTTTCCCGTTCTGCACATTTCTCTCCTTTTGCAAAAGTCGTCACCTTTTATCTTCTTTTCATGTTTCTTTTTCTGCCCTTCTTTTTTCTTCCCGGTATAGGTCTGTTTCTTGCGTGTCTGCCTTTGCTGCTGCCTGCAATGCAGCTGCCTCTTGGGTTCCAGAGAGTTTAATGCATCTTTACCACAGTGCTTAAATGCACATTTTTATCTCTATTTTTTCCTCCTCCGTTTTTTTTTTGCTGTCATCTCCTGTTGTTTCCAGTGCCCGTAGCTTCCTTGTTGGGGTTTTTTCTGGAGTAAATTTTGATTAAGACGAGATTATCTTTAGGATCTTTCGTGCCTTCATCTAATTTTATTAACCTTGATGATGTACATGTACTGATCTGTGATCTGTGGTGTGAAACTAATGTTTGCCATGTGTATCGCTGGCGAAGCAGCTTGGATGTGTACATCCATGACTACTTGGTGAAGCGGAACCTGCAGAACACTGCAAAGGCGTTCCAAGCCGAATCCAATCTGTCTCCAGATCCTGTTGGTGAGTGCTACAACGCGATGTCTCATGATCAATTTACCTTGTTGCCAGAAAGGCTCCATTTTCCAAGCTCTATATTTCTGCATTAGGGCCAATATTTTGATTCCTCTAGGTATTATTGTTAGGTAGAGAGCGTTTTTTCTGTCAGTTAGGCAGTGCTTGTGCGACAGAGATGCATGCATGACTAGAGGCGTAGGACATATGCGAGCAAATGTGCTAAACATTATATTGTGTTCGTCTGATTTCCATGCCAGTCTGATCTCTCTGCTTTCTGAAGAATGAAACTTAATTTTGTTGTACTGACATGTGTTACTTTAATTTTGCAATAAGCGATTGACGCACCAGGGGGTTTCCTCTTCGAGTGGTGGTCGGTCTTCTGGGACATCTTTATTTCAAGGACCAACGACAAGCATTCCGATGTTGCTACTTCGTACATTGAGGTTCTTATATGATGCACTGCTTCTGCACATGCATATCGATTACTTGTGCTGTTGCCTGCTCTCGTGCTGCTGTTGCTAAATGACCCCTCCGTAAAGAAATATAAGAGCGTTTAGATCACTAAAATAGTGATCTAAACGCTCTTATATTTCTTTGCAGAGGGAATACGACTTTACAGTAATCTTGTAAATGTTTCATTGCATTAGTCATACCAACCACTTGCTCACTGATAGGAGTATATTCTCATCATAAAGCATACTGAAAATTTCTACATGAATAGTGGAGGCAAAATCCAAGAAACTTACATTTTACTGTTAGAGAAGGAAAAAAAACCTAATCCATCTACCTTGGTTAAATCTTTATGGTTCATTCATGTTTATTTCATTTAATTTTTTGCACAATTAGCTAATTAAAAGATGACAACAGAACCACACAACTATTGACGGACCTGTGACTTTGGCTAGACATCTTTGAGCATGGGTCTGCGAAAATTTGAATTGTCTTTCCCATATATCAACTGGATTCTGTTCGGGCTGGGGGCTCATCTCTGATGTGTTTGTTTCAAAGCTACTTTTAAATATTTCAAATTAAATCTTAAGTTAATGCTCAATACCAAACACCAAAACATATTTCCATTGTTAGCCAGGAAGGTAGTTAATTTTGTAGCCATGGTCCAGAGCCAATTATTTTTATGTTCATTCAGTGTATAAAAGTATAAAACTATAAATTGTGTTAGGTTAGCGCTTGATAGTAGCTAAGGTTGCATGAATTCATTAGGCTTGTTTCTGAGTAGTCAGTAGCTGTATATTTTTTGTAGCTACCACCTGCCTCCTGCTCTGGAACTACTTGCCACTGCTAGCTATAGTGTGATAATCTTGCATGATCATGAAGTATCTTTTCCCCGCTTGTTTGCATGGTCTTGTTCCCGTATATGACTATAGTTTTGTGTCCCAGACACAGTCAATTAAAGCTCGAGAGCAGCAGTCATCATTGCAGCAACAGCAGCAACATCCTCTTTCCCAGCAGTCGCCACAGCAGATCCAAATGCAGCAACTCATGCTACAGAGGCAGCAGCAGGAGCAACAACAACAGGAGCAGCACCAACAACAGCAACAACATCCTCAGCAGCAGCAGCAACGTCGCCAGCAGAAGCAACAGCAGCGTAATGAGAGCAGTTATTTGCCCACAAGTCCTCAGAATGGTTCAGTATCTGCCGATCCTCCAACACAACTAAATACTGTAGCAGCAAGTTCTTTGTCTGCAAAGGCGTATGAAGAGAGAATGAAGATTTCTGCGCAGAGGGACACCTTGGATGAGGCATCAGTAAAGGTAATTCCCAAGTGGCAGTATGCACTGTTGCTTAAATACCCCCTCAAATATTTTTGATATAAAATGATATTTCCACCCTAACCTGCACTGCAGCAAAGGTTTAATGAAAACGTTGGGCAGCTTCTGGAATCAAATCCGGCATCTTTGCTGAAGTCCACAGCATTATCAGCTCAGGCTTCCGGGTATAAACTACAAACTCTTTATTAATGCTTGTTAGTATTGTATTTACTTATGGGGGAGTTTTGTAACACAGACAACTCGTGGTCCTGTGACATCTTCTATTTTAGTACACTTGGTAAATGTAAAAAAACCCGAAGTTCCAGATTTGTTGCTTTTTGTCTTATCCCACCAATTAGAGTCTGAGCTGAATTCTCACTTCTATTTTTACTTGCTCATTTTGTACTTTTCTAGTTCCTTCGGGAATCTAGTTGTAGGCTCATAAATCATATTAACTACTTGTTCCAGCTGTAGTTTTGTTTGCATATTGTTCTTTCATGATGACTCGCTTGTCACAAGAGAGTGGTTTCAGAGGTATCAGAGCTACTTGGTTAAACATCCTTGATATTATGTATTCGTGCTGGGCAACCAAAAAAGTGGTTTAATATATTCTATAACTTTATCATTCCCCCCACTTTAGTTTACATTATAGGAATTCACTCTTCTAATATATTTCAACATTTCTGATTACCTTGTAGCAAATTTAGATGCTATGCATCCTACGAATATCTTGAAGACAATAATTCAATCCATTTTGGTTAACTGGAAATGCAATCTATTCTATCCATGGTGGTTTTGGGAGTTCAGTTTCAACATCTGAATGCATAAAGGCCCATTACAACTTTTACACACTGATCTCAAGATAGAAGGAAAATCTATTTGATTGATCCATTAGCATGTTGTCCAGTATTCATTGAGACTATTGTTTTGCTGTAATGAATTATACAAAGTCATGGCATGCATTTACTAGGTCCATAAAGACCAATTGCAGCAAACATGTTAGTGAAAAGATCGATGTAAAGTATTTCTGTCTGTTGATTGTATGGATGCTGTTACGATGTTTCTGTCTTAATTTTCAATTATAAGGACATTTCTGTTACTTTTTGTATGAAAAGGGGTTTCCCCCGCCCCATTTTTATTAAAAACGGGGCAGCACATTTCTGTTACGTGCATGTATATTTGATATTATCGCTTTGTTGCTGTTTATAAGATTGTTATTAGGGCGCAAATGTTTGGTTTATGTTTTAGGTAGTCCATGCATGTCTTAACTGGGTTGCTGTTCTTACAACTGTTAGGCAAATATTTCAAGGATCAGCTGGTGGAGTGTCAGGTACTTTGCAACAAGCTCAGGCCAGGAACCTACAGCTTCAGGGATCAACACAGGTAGTCTCTGCATGTCTTAACTGGGTTGCTGTTTATTTAAAAACTATTGTAGGTGTGCCAAGTTAGTCCTAAAACTATAAAACTGCACATTTTGAGTCCTAAAACTAGTTAAGTCGTTCACTGGAGGTGTATAGGACCTCCGGTGAACGACTTATAGTTTTAGGACTCAAATATGCAGTTTTAAAGATTTGGGACTAACTTGAGACACCTCTGATAGTTTTAGGACTTATGATGAAGTTTACTCTTTAAGATATTGTGTTCACTTATGTGCCAGTATATATAAGTTGGAAAGTCTAATTGTACCAGGAAATCAAGGCAGACTCAAATTCCACTCTAAATCTTAGGGCTGCAGGAGCAGACGGATCATTACTTGGAGTACCAGGTTTTTGCCATTGAACTCTAATATAAATTGATGTTTCTGCTTTTATTCCTGTTTTCATGTGGTTTTCACATCTATAGATCCGTAGTATATCGAACCTGAAAACATGTTTCCTATTTTGTAGTAATTAATTGTTAGTGTTGCAAACAGTTTTCTTTTATCTTGTGTGGAACTTGTATAGATCATTAGGCCCAGTTTCGAATATATACAGAAAATGTTATGGTTGTTTAACAGACACAACTTATATAATTTATAAAGAGTACAAACATACTGTTAGGTTTTCATATATAAAATGCATCGATCATTATGCAGAACACATGTATCTAATATTGTGGTCTTCTATGCATTGAGACGTTAATATTTGTTGTTTTAATTTGGGTACGGTCAGTGATCTACAGTGTAGGTATGCTGTAGGCCTATTCTCTAGTCTCTAGAAGGGAGATTATGTTTCTTAATGCAAACATGAAAATCTCTGTTATTTTAGTTTTGAGGATCATCATGTCAGTCGGATATTTACTTGGTCTCTCGGCCCTCGCGTCGCCCCTCGGGTGACTCGGGGGAGATTAGGGATCCGCCGCGCCGCCACCCCTTCAGCCTCCCTTCCCTCCTCGCCGCCACCGGAGACGGCCGCCGGGAAAGCCCGCGCGGGCGCTGGGAAGGTGGCGGTGGGGATCTCGGCGCTCGGATCGATCTCGACGGCCTGCGGACCAGATCGCATCGGAGGCCTGCGGTTCCTGGGGCGGCGGCCCTGCCGGCGAGGCGGCGTCGTCCGGCGGCTGGCGACGTCCGCAGGAGACGCTGGCCAGTGTGCTCGGCCGCGCGGGCGGCGGGTCGCTGGTGGAGTCCGGCTATGGCGCGGTGCTCTATTGCGTCAGATCTGGAGGTTCCCCTCTGTCCTGCTCCCTCTCTCGACGTCCCGGTGGCTTGCGTCTGCTGGCTCCGGTGGTGGTGAGCCCTAGTGGTGTACTTGGGGTCCGGGGGAAACCTTGGCCGATCTGGCCGGCCCGGCGGCGGCGACGCCCAAGGGCGCCGCTTTCCTTCATGAAGGCGCAGCTGAGGTCCCAAACTACCCATCCCGATCCCTTGCCCGGGTGAAAACCTTCAATCCTCATCGGATCTGGCGGCGGCGGCGCTGTTCGCGTCGTGACCTTCCTGGAGGCGTCGTCAGGGGCCTTGGGGCTCGGTTGGAAGTGCAGAGGAACTGCAGGCGGAGGGGATGGGACCAGTGGCAGCAGGTGGTGTTCGCGAAGGAGGAGCGGTGTGGCATCTGGCACGTCGACAACGGTGGGTCTCGGCGGCATGGAGCAGCGGGGTCCCGCCGCTGGGCGTGTGATGATGGACGAGCGCAGGATGGTGGCGTTGTCTGGCGTCGTGGTGGCGTCGACGGCAGCTAGGCCAGGCAAGGTCGATGCGTCAGTACAGCTCTGAAGATGGATCGGGGGCAGTTGGCGGCGGTGGCCTCTGAGAGTGCGCCGGACCGGTGTGTGCCCCATACCCGGCAAGTGGCTTGGTTGGGGCCTCCGGTCTTAGATGTTAGGCTTTGCTGCGAGGTCTGTTTGGTATTAGGCTCAGACTATCAGCATCCCTTCATCAACTGGATAGGAGTAGCGACAGATGTTGCCAAGACGGTGGCTTCAGACTTACTGATGTATCACTTTGTAAGGTCTTTGTGAATAGTTAATAAAGTGGCTGCATGCATCGCCCAGATGCAGAGGCCGGGGGTCTTCCTCCTTTTCTAAAAAAAAAAACAGCTGTCGTTACCACACATATTCTCCATCTTTTTGTTCATGTACCCTCATGGTTGCTTTTGTGCCTGTCTGCTGCAATTCAGACTCTTGACTGCTTGTTAGATGTCCTAATACCTGTGAACTTGTATCGTTCATTCACATACTGATTATTATTGTTTAATACTTTGCTGTCTGGCAGGCACTAATCCAGCAGTGCACAATATGACCTTGAAAGGGTGGCCTCTCACGGTTAGTTTTTCACTTCATTCAATCTCTGTCATCTAAATTGTAAATTCGCAGGAAGTATGGCTTCTAAATATTTTATGTTCTTACGACGTATTTCAATTGGTCACAACTGTTCAGGGTTTAGATCAGTTTCGATCTGGATTTCTCCAACAGAAATCTTTTATGCAGAATCCCCAAGCATTGCAACACCTTCAGTTTCTCACTCAACAGCAGCAACAGCAGCAACAGCTGCTGCTTCAAGCACAACAAAATATTACATCTTCACCTGGAGAGATGGATGCCCGAAGGCTTCGGGTGCTTTTGAGCAGTCGAAGGGATTGTCAGTCAAATGCATTCCCAGATATTATTCCTAGTGTGGGGCCTTCACTGCAGAACATGTATTCATCTGTGCAGCCAATGGAGACAGATATGCTGATGAAGGTACGTTCGACGTACTATTTATGTTATATGCATATAACTGCCCATACTTTTACTGCGGCTTTATGCATGTAGTCTCATGTCTTGTTTCTTTTCTTTTGTGTCTCCCCATTGGTTCCTACCACAATACAAATACTGAATTTTGGCCACTGATCAGTCATTCTTTTTAATGGGATCACTCATTGAATTTATTTAAATCTATCATAAGAAATATGCCAATTTTCTTATGAGATAAGTGCATATTACCTTCCTGAGCTTCAGGCCAAGTTTAAAGTTCACCCCTGAATTATGCTCAGTGAGCAATCATCGAACTTTATTTACATTTATGACAAGAAAACCTTCCTAGGGTAGTTTGCCTCTCGCTTCCTGTTTGTGTGGATGACATGGCAACCTGGTTGAGCTCTTGCCTACTCGCCAGCTCCAGGCTGTTTCTGAGGTCACTGGTGATCCATTGACCAACCCAAGCCCCCCAAGTGGCAGATTCGAAGTCCACAAAAGCCCGTCTCAGTGGGCCTCTGCTAGTCTACAAGCGCCACTTTGCCAAGCCTAGAGTCGGGGTTCAAACCGACCTCTGCCTCCCCAGTCAAGAGTAGACTCTTCAAGAGTGGACTATCTCCTGCCAAAACTCATTTCCAGCTTGGTTCTAAAATATTGGCTAGAGAAGTTTTCACTCAGCAACCAGCCCCAGAACTCCCCATCGAGATCCATCAAAAGCTTGGCAATGATTGTTGCAGCATGCTACCTGAGGAGGCCGCTGCCGTTAAGGTGACCAGTGAAGACGTTTGCTAATCTGCAGTTCCTGGGGTCTCTTTGACCCTGCATCTAAGCTTTGTTTGTTTTTGTTGACGTATAAATGTATTGCTTAGTCTCTTCCATCAGATCGGTCTTTTGGTTGGATTGGCTAGAGCATGCACTTCTACATGGTATCGGAGCCAAGACGTCTCGAGTTCAAGATCCGGCTGGCGCAATTAAATTGCAGCCCACTTTCAGTCCACGTTTAGGCCTGAGGGAGCCACACGTGAGGGGGAGTGTTAACGTATAAATGTATTGCTTAGTCTCCTCCATCAGATCGGTCTTTTGGTTGCATTGGCTAGAGCATGCACTTCTACAGTTTCTGCATTTGACATGTAGGGTCATAATAGGTTATAATTAACTGTTGAACTGGTTTGCTGCCTTTATGTCGTTGCCGAACCTTGCCTATCATTTCAATGGACTTCTTCCCTCTTTGCCGGGCACTCACCTTCAGGACTGCCCACCTTAGAGCCTAGTGTGCCACCTCCATCTTCTTTCAATCTACCTAACCTACCATGGATACCACAAACCGGAAATGGAATTTTCTGAACTGGAACATTAGAGGTCTTAGCTCTGACATCAAAGGAAATGTTGTTGTGAAAAATAAATAGAGGAAAGCGGCTGCATGCTATTTGCATACACAAAGAATTACTGTTTTGATCTCTCACATTAGCACATGAAGGCTGAATTCATTCCTTGGTTAAAAATGTCTCTAGCACCCTACATGTGCACAAAGATATAGTTCAACAATGAATTGCCTTATCCAAACACTTACTTTCTTAGCTTCAAAATCTCAATGTGCTTGGCCTCTGTCTTAGAATCACTTTAAACTTGTACAAATTAGTGCACCTCCATTCAAAATGAACACAAATTCAAATCGCGTACTATAATGATCTTTGAGAGTCTAGAAGTTCGCGCCGGTGGAGATATTTACCATGAGTTCATCCTGGCCTTCATAGAGTAAGAACACATCCTTATTGTTTTCAAGTACTTGATGATATTCTTAACAGCTATCCAGTACCATTTACCATCAGCTCTTTGTCAGTCTGGAAGTTTGCATGATCACATGATCATCTTGCTGTTATGTTATGCTTCCTCAGATGTATTGTATCTTCATAGAAACCCTCACCACTCCCCCTATTTGTAGTAGAAGATAGCTGCTTTGCAACAGCAA
This sequence comes from Elymus sibiricus, assembly GCA_039707655.1. Taxonomy (NCBI): domain Eukaryota; kingdom Viridiplantae; phylum Streptophyta; class Magnoliopsida; order Poales; family Poaceae; genus Elymus; species Elymus sibiricus. The sequence continues at coordinate 107,934,426 of CM077668.1, read as the reverse complement.
CGGCAAAGCAGCAATCAGCAACAGCTCCTTCAGCAATCATTACTGAGTCAGCTACCACAAAGCTCAAATCAGTTCACAGGCCATCATGAAAAAATGGTGTCTGGGAGTGTTTCTATGGATGGAAGCTTGTGCTATTCCTTTCGTGGAAATGAACAGGTTTTTACTCTGTTCTGCATGAATTCAACTTTATCATCTTAACTTCTTATTACATGTCGTTTTGTTGAATATTCAAGTTTCCATAAGTTTGTAAACCCCAAACTCTGATATGGTTTTGCAGGTTTCCAAGAATCAAAATGGGCGAAAACGCAAACAGCCTATCTCATCATCCGGTCCAGCTAACAGCTCTGGTACTATGAATACTACTGGCCCCTGCCCCAGCTCAGCACCCTCAACTCCTTCCACAGATACTCCAGGAGACACCATATCAATGCCACCGATGCACAACAATGCTAGTATATCGAAGGCCGTAGTTGTTTTTGGTGCTGATGCCCCAGGCACAAGGGAATCGCCAACAAACCAGATTGTAAGTTATTGTTTACTAGTACTTTGGAAGTATTTGGACGTACAACTACTATTATTAGCCCATTACATTGATATGTGTGAGCTAGCTGGGAACATCTCTGTTCTATTGGTTGATCCTTTTGTGCCTTCACTTCTGTAGGTTGACATGGATCGCTTGGTGGAGGATGACAGCTTGGGAGATAACGTGGACTCGTTCTTGTCACATGATGATGCTGCAGGTCCAAGTGATGCCCGCAGTCGTTGTATGGCTTCTGCTAAAGGTGTGATTCTTTGGTCTAGCTGTTTAGTCCCAAAGGCTTATGCCAATTATTGGCACTGGTTCCCTGAGTGAGCAGTGTAGTGCCCACAGGTCCCAATCAGGTAAACTGAACTAGGTTGAGGTTAGCATGAAAACCGTGAGCTGTACAGACCCTGATCCCCTTTTTAGTGAAAACCTGACAGGTGTCGAAGTAAAGTATGCTGGTTCAATGTGCTATATTTACATTGTTTACTTGAAAGTTGTATCATAAGTTTGTTTCATATTTACCTTTTTGTGTGTGTTTTACGCAGGATTCACCTTCCGAGAGATTTCTTCAGCTCGAGCAAGCACAAACAAGGTTGTATGCTGTCACTTCTCATCAGATGGAAAGCTACTTGCTACTGGGGGTCATGATAAGAAGGTAAACATGCATGTTCATACTAACCAGGCTGCTCAGTCAAAGGGATATTGTATGAGTTGTGGAAACTTGCATCCAAAATTGGTGTTGAAACTGAAATGCACAACTGTTATGTTGCAATGCAGGTGGTTTTGTGGCATGCTGAAACTTTAAAACAAAAGGCAGTATTGGAGGAGCATTCTCATCTAATAACTGATGTACGGTTCGGTCCAAGCATTCCACGTATTGCTACATCATCATTTGACAAAACTGTCAGGGTCTGGGACGTCGAGAATGTAAGTTAACTTGTGCGGTTTGTCAACGGTCCAAGTTTTGCTTACCATCTGTTTCCCTGTGATTCGCCTGTCTTACATTGCACAACTCTGTCAAGTAACATCTAATAATAATATCACATTGCTATTTTTATTTGTAACTCAGTGTTAATGCCATCTCAGTTACCTTTTATGCTGAAACTGGAAAGCATGGTTAATTAGGCTGTGAAACTCACAAAAGAAAGCAGTTTAAGCAATGTCCATGGCAAGGCTACCTGTCATGAAAGGTCCACCACCCCCAACTTCAGTTCTTAGATTCCTTCACACGGCACAAATTCTTCATCTAGAAAGTGGATCTTATTTGTTCTAGAGTGATATGTATGATAGTTCTAATTTGATTTGGATGCTTGGGAGATGTCTATCCTTGTTTTCTTAAGAGTTACAAATGCAGTAAAGTTGCATGTTTTACTATATTAGCATGCCGTTAACATTCAACCCCTGCAATGTTTTTTCCAGCAAGATGATACAGTCCATACATTTACCGGGCACTCAGCTTCTGTTATGTCAGTGGATTTTCACCCAAACAAGGATGACCTCATTTGTTCTTGTGATGGGAATGGTGAGATTCGGCTCTGGAGTATAAGCAACGGAAGGGCTGTCCGAAATTTCAAGGTTACTAAACTTTGCTTACTGAACATTCTGTCGATCTCTAGTAGCTTTGCTTTGTTGTTGTGGACGCCACGCAATTTTTTGCTAAAAGTAGCGAGATGTCACCAGCACAAGCAGCAGATGGTTTTAAATGAGATCACTTCCAGATCATCTGTTTGTTGATTTATTTACTTGTAATGCTTGTGTAGGGAGGTTCAAGCCAGCTGAGGTTTCAGCCACGTCATGGCGGATTTCTTGCAGCAGCTTCAGAGAATGTTGTGTCTATACTGGATGTGGAAACACAAGCTTGTGTGAGGATATTTGAGGTTTGCATTGCATGGCTCTAACCTCTATATTTCTACATCACAACTGGATGCAGATAATCTGTTTATGTTTAGTTCACCAAGTGGTATCAGGATATAGTGTCCAACCAAATCTCGGTATCTATTTCTTTGTTTAATTGTTTAGTCATCTTTTTGAGATTCACTTGCATTTATAACAAATTGTCTTGCCTGAGTATTCTCTGAAGTAATCAGGTGGCTGTTGTAATAAGAATTTATTTCTTTAGCAATTGAAAATTTCCTAGGTCACACAGAGCATGTTGATTCACAGAGCATCTTGGTAATTTTGCAGGGTCACACAGAGCATGTTGATTCACTTTGTTGGAGCCCCTCTGGTGACTATGTTGTCTCTACCAGTGAAGACACGGTAAAAGTATGGTCTGTGAATTCTGGGAATGAGAACTGCGTGCAAGAGCTCAACAGCACCGGGAGCAAGTTTCATGCATGCGCTTTCCACCCTAAGTATCCATCTTTGCTCATCGTTGGTTGCTACCAGGTAAGTGTTTTTAGCGCGTAACAGCATTTTACTATCACGACACGTCTGAAAGTAAATTGCAAAGAACTATAAATGTTGTTGCAAATGAAATGATCTCAACTACAATTTTAGCTTCACTTTGGAAATCCTCATCTTTTTAATGCAAGCATGACAATGTGTATGTGGATGCACAAATATTACTCTGGCAGCAAACTATCCTTAGATCTCGCTGCTGTGAAATGCCTTTGATCTTAATGATTATAAGAATAGACAGACAGGATCATTTGATTTCCCTCCTAAGATACCTTTTTAATGTTTATATGAATAGACAGGATTGTTTGATTTCCTGCCAAGATGTTTTTTTAATGATCATCATAAGAATGGAAAGGATTGTTTGATTTGTTTGATTTTCCTCCTTGGCATCCACAATTCACGCTGTTGACTTACAAGTGTTTGGTGTCCAACACTGCAGTCTCTGGAGCTGTGGGACATGGTGGAGAACAGGAGCATGACGGTCGTGGCGCACGACGGCCTCATCTCCGCCTTGGCCTCCTCAAGCTCCGGCCTGGTGGCTTCAGTGAGCCATGACAAGCATGTGAAGCTGTGGAAATGAACCGTCTCACCGCCGCTCCCGCTCGCTCTGAACCGCAACCGTGGTGGATGAGCGAGCGCCTTTTGCCGTGCGGGTGCTGAAGACTCTTCTAGATAGCATAATAGCCCCCTAGTTATGCAGCATATGACGGTAGACTGAATATATATGGTTGGTTGGTAGTACAAGCTTTTGCTTGCTAAACCCTGGGACCGTGGGAGGGTGGATCGATTGCCTTTTTGTATAGAACATCAGCAGCTAAATATATCTATCTGAGTTTGGACACCTGCATATGCATTTCTGGTCTCTGAAATGGTTGTGGTCTGAGAGTGCAGCACTGCTCTGAAGGATGGATGCGGGTTACGTAGTTGATTTTACTGTGGGAACTGTACGGTCTGAAGCCACTCTCCTACTGTGGATGCTTCAAAGCCTAGGAAATGGGGCAAAGATCTGTTGATGCGCTACCACAACATGCACGGAAGGAATATTTTGGCCTTCGTCGTGCGCTTCACACCACGGTGGGTTGACAGATAAAAAACAATTCACAACACGGCGGTAGAGGAACGAAGGGAGAGGCGATCGAGGGAGTACCTGGGAAGGGGGAATTCTGTGTGCCACGGGCGACGTCTCCGTTGGGACAGTGGGATCGGATTGGATGTGCAATCGTAAGTTCGGAGTTAACCCGATCCTTCACTGCAGTCTACGCACGGCACTACAAGCCCTGCGCAGATCGGCCGAAGCAACAGCAACCGCGTCTGAGCTACGGGGAACAAGAAGCAAATTTTGTACTAGTAGTAATGCTTCCATTGCTCACGTGAAGATTAATTCATCTGTGACGTGAGGCACACAAAACGCGATTTCAAAACAGGATCCGGTCAAATCTGCTAATACTAGTACTAATATACAAGTAGTACTGTACTATGCTTAGTTGATCTACTATTACCTCACATGAAGCAAGTCTATACAATCAGATCGGACTCATCTGGCTTTGACCTGACCGATTTTAATTGTTGGCTGCACCTGCACGCCCGCTATCCGGTGGAGTTCCCGTCCGTGGTACGGCCAACTCCTCGTTAATGACTCCACGTTAGTAACCGACCGACACTTGTACGATCAGCTCCTCGTATGTTGTCAGGTGCTATTTCTATATCTATATCTATACCTATACCTACCTAATAATAATAATAATAATAATAATAATAATAATAATAATAAAGGGGCTATTGCTTCTTACCACCGTAATTTTGTTCGTTTTTCGTCTGTCCACCTATTCTTGGTTTCGTATGTTGTCAGGTGCTATTTCTATATCTATATCTATACCTATATACATAATAATAATAATAATAATAATAATAATAATAATAATAATAATAATAATAATAATAATAATATATATATATATATAATAATAATAATAATAATAATAATAATAATAATAATAATAATAATAATAAAGGGGCTATTGCTTCTTACCTCCGTAATTTCGTCCGTTTTTCGTCCGTCCACCTATTCTTGGTTTCGTCCCGCTCCGGTGATATTTTTACATCCGAGGTGGTACTAAATTTATGTGCGTCTGTCCGCTACAAAGAATTTCGTACATGGGCCCTGTGCGCTGTGGCCCAGGGAAGCCAGCCCACTTTACTATCCTAGCCACGCAGCTGACCCATGGAAAAGCAAAAATAATTGCCGGCGACTGGAGTCGAACTCGCGCCCTCACGTCCACGAACTATGTGACGCGGCCAAATAAGCTAGCTCAGTTATGTGTGTAGTCGTCTTCAGCTTCGGTGTGCTCCTGGGTCGGCGGCGATGTTCTGTGCGATGCCTGGCGTGGTTCTGGGAGTTGCCCGGTTGTGTTCTCTGCTGTATTTTCTTTCTTTGTTGAGGGTGTCTTTGTAATCTTCTGGTATGAATAGAGCAGCTCTTTTCTCAAAAAAAAAAGTTATGTGTGTAGTCGTTGGCTTGCTATGTTTCTTAAAAAATACTTGCATCGTATGCGCCGGCAGCCACGCCTCGACTTACAAAGGCCGCAAAAAATAGTCTGATGCCATGATGCGTGCATATTATTTTGCCAATAGTCCCACCTCGCCCCGTTAAATCGATTCTCATCAGTTTATATACGTTTTCAAGTTCTTTGTAACATCAACCAGCCCCCTCAGGAAACAAACAATGAGCCGAGAAAGAGAAAGGAAGCACAGGAAAACGAGAGAAGGGAAGCATCGTCGGTACTGCATGCGGGCTGCTTGACGCGTGATGAAGACGCCATGCTGGAAGGGAGGACGAGAGACGCTGGGCTGCTCGACACCGTGATGCTGAAAGAAAGGAAACAAAACGCCATGAGGGAAGACGCCATGCTCGGACACGGCAAGCACGTCAGGGCGGACGCGGTCCGGTCCCTGACCGAGCCTCCCTTTGGACCGGCCGAAACTGTGCACGTGCAGCAGCTCCGTCCCCCGCGTCCTCCAGCTTCGTGCTCGACGGCGGCTAACCGGCGAGGAGGTGGTCGAAGACGGGCAGGTGCAGACGGCGACGGTCGACGACGGCGAGCAGGTGCAGCCTTGCAGACGCGACGCTCCCTCCTTGGCTCCTCCACTCCTCCTTTCACCGCGTGCAGGTGCAGACGAGGAGGTGGTGGTCGACGATGGCAACGGCGGCCGGCGGAGGCGGCGCTCCCTCCTGCAGCCAGGAGGAAAGGGGATCGGGGAATTGGGGGAGCGGGGGCCTTTGCCTTTGCCCTAGCGTCGTATCGACTCGCTGTCCCTCCACTGGACTGCTGGGCTGTGCGCCTGGGCCAAATGTCGCGGTCCGACCGAGCCAGCTCGGTCAAAAACAGGACCGTACCGACTTGTTTTCGGGCCTATTTCTGCAGACCGGACCGGCCATTTTTGTCAGCGGGCCAGGACCGAACGGTCCGGTCCTTAGCGGGCTGCGAGCCGGGCCGAAAGCTCGCTCGCCACGTCCAGCCTGACAAGCACGAGACGCCGGAGACGCTGGGCTGCTCGACACCGTGATGCTGAAAGAAAGGAAACAAAACGCCATGAGGGAAGGCGCCATGCTCGAACACGGCAAAGACAAGACGCCGGGCTGTTCGGACACTGAGACGGCAAGGACAAGACGCCGGAGTCGTAGGCGGACACGGCAAGAACGAGACGCCGGGCTGCTCGGACACGGCGGCGAAGACGTGTTGATGCAGTACTGAACGCCGGAGTCGTAAGCTGCTGGTGGCCTTGACCCACCATCAACCCACGTACAAACTTTGGTTGGCTGCCTAAACAAGCACGTTCAACAATGGCCTAGATACAACTTCTAACTTCTCCAATTAATTTTCTTATCCATCCAAAGCTCTTTTTCTTATTTTACCTAAAAGTTCTTAATTAGAAAATAGTACATCAGTATGATCCGTCTTAGTTCATTAAAAATAGACAATTAGCTGCCTAAAATCATCTTATGTGCATATATCGGTTGTACCATCATAAGCATTTGTTTATCCAAAAATCCAAAACTACCAATATGCATTCTCTGTGAAGAATTTTTACTTCACCATTTTCTGTGTGTATACATAAAAGAAATGGCTTTTTTTTTGGAGATTGCGTTATTGTGCAGCAAGTTTGTGCTCTTATGCATAATTATTTTTTCTAGAGAACGTGGTATTGTGGATTGTGCTTCTTTTTACTTAAATGTTGTAGTTAAAACAAGTACATGTCTAACCATTTGCCAATACAGCCCTAGTGATGGAGTCAGGCACCTGTGGCTGTCTGGCCATCGACGTCGGTGGACATGGAAGCTTCCGGTAGAAGATTTGGAGCACTAGCACGCGGCTAGCCCGTGTTCGACGTGGCCAATTTTGATTCATAAGAACCAGTGTTTTCTTCCGTTGCAACGCACGGGCATTTGTGCTAGTACTCTAATTATTTTGTCAACACAAATTAATTAATTTCAAATATTTTCTACCCGTTTGCATTGTCTTGTGTATGAAGATTTTCTACTCATGGCATCGACTTCGTCGCTCCGCGGGTGCCGACCTCTCCATGTCGTGCCGCACCGACCTAATTGTACCCGCGCTGCGCTGACTCGTCGCGCTGTCTCTTCGCCAATCCGGCTTCGTCGCCTAGGCGATATATCTCTCATTATTTACCCCTCTAAAATTATTTTACAAAGAGATTATTTATTTCGGCTCGTATTACTCTAGGTATGCAGATAAACTAACGTCGATCGCGCCGCGCTGACACTTCGTCTGAGCCGATCTCACCACGCCAAACCGGCCTCGTCGCTCTGCGCGTTGACCTAGTTGTGGCGTCCCTCCCCCAAGCCGACCTCGTCGCCTAGTCGCTATTTTTATTTTTATTTTTGAGTGGTATTTATTTAATTATTTTGCTCATGCAAATTAGATGTACGAAGAAAATTTTATTTCTGGTTTACACCGTTGTTTATGCACATTAATTTATCGCAAATGAGTCCTTTCAACCGACTGATCACGAACCAACCTATGGCTAGATGGTTAGAAGGACAGCGAGATCCTCTGCCCATCAGAGTTCAAGTCCCAGACTTAATATTGGTGCTTGCATTTTTCTGGATTTATTTCAGACCTTTCGGTGATGTGCGTTCAGTGAGGAGTCGTTCCCGTCGACTACGAAGCCGTCTGTGGGCGACTTCGTCAAATCTCAAGATGATATGCCGGCTCAGTCTTTCGGAGGTGCTCATAGGGATATGATGTGCGTGCGTTCGTTTATAAGGATAGATGTATGTGCATATGTATGAGCGTCTGCGCATGCGTATGTACTTTGAACCATCATCCAGTAGGCTTATCCATGCTGCCCACCGGTCTACTCACTACCAATCCCATCGACGCGTGATCTCTCTCTCTCTCTCTAACCTCTGGCGAGCAACACTCTCGCACCACACCTGTGCGGGTGTGTGCTGCTACTAGGCGTACGCCTCTGGTGCTGCAAGACGCGAAGACCCGGTGCTGCGAGGTGGCGCCGCCGACGCTGTGGGGTGACGAGGGTGGAATCCGCGGTGTTGCAATGCAGTGCTAAAATCTACGGCATCGGTGCTGCAACGCCATTGGGTTGCGAGGGCGACGGTCGTCGGTGTTGGGGAACGCGACAGAAAACAAAAATTTTCGGTATAGCGAGCACGCCCAGGACCACTATGGAGACTGCATACAAGGTTTGATCTGATCCGTACCGACTCGAAACGCAGCGGAAGAAGAGTCGGTGGAGATCGTTGGTGCAGATCCCCGCAGCTAGGATTTACAACCTCCCAACCGCGAGGATGTACTCCCTCGTCGGACAGCCCTTCGGGAGGCGGTCGGACAGTCCCCCGGACGATGTCGCGGACAGCCCTTCGGGAGGACCCTCGAAACTCGAACGGAGACTCGGACAGCCCTTCGGGAGGACACTCGAACAGCCCCTCGGGCAAAAGATCGAAACTACGACCTCTCTACGGGGTTGCACACATACGGTGTCATCTATCCGGCAGGGCTTCGCCGTCCAGAACTAGTTCCTGCCGGAACCCAGACAGCCTTTCGGCTCTACGAAAAACTCTTTTCGTGGGAGGGAGAGAGAGAGCTAGCAAAGCATAGCATGTGTATGAGAGCAAGGGATGAAGAGATGACAGCCCTCACCTCCTCCATTTATAGGAAAGCCAAGGGGTAGGATGGTCACACAAAGTACCAAAATACCCCCACTTTATGTCACACATCACTTTATGTCACACATAAAAAACCATAAGAGGGAAAAGGGGTGCCATGTGGAGCTCCATGGAGGAGCTCCACCCTTGGCCGGCCACCCCTTGGGGGCCCCCCCATGAGGGGCTTCCTTGGCCCCCAAGCCCTTCTAGAAGCCTTTTGGAAATATCCCAAAAGGTGACTTTCCATAAATATCCCAAAAAGCACTTTCACTATTCACGACGACATTTTTCAGCGTCCGGTCGAACTGAAAATATTTATGTGGGCTTAGAACATTTCCAGTACCCACTAAAATAATTTTCAATGCGATCCGGAACAATTCCGGATTAGTGATTTTCATCTGCGAAAAGCATCCGAAGAGGTTCCGGCAGCTCCGGAACATTTTCGGTTTTTCTTCCGAAAAATTCCCAGAAGTTTCCAGAATGATTCTGGCACCCTCCAAGAATTATCAGGCATGTGCCGAAACCAATTTGACTTAATGGTATCCCCTGAAACAACTTTTCAGTTTTACCGAAACTGTTCCGGTGTTCTCTCTGCGGAACTTTTCCGCTGTCCGAAACTTTTCCGGTGTTCGAAACTTTTTCGGTGATTTTCTCTCAGACTCCCTGTCTAGTATTCAGCAGATAGATGACCCTTAAGCGTGTGACCCTATAGGTTCGGTGAAGCATAGACATGACCCGGAACCCCTTCCGATCAATGATCAACATCGGAGCCGTGGACACCCATATTGACCCCTATACCCACACGAATGAATATTCGAGTGAACCTCCAGTTGCCGTGAGCTATTCCTGTTGCTTCGTGATATGTTACAATTACCCGAGGTGAGACATGTTGGCATCCTCGTGGATCAACAACTTGTCCACTATGCCAGTTACCTCGTTGCCGGTATTGTTCTCTTTTCTCGTTCCTGTGTTCCGGCATTCCCGTGATCAAATCACAAAGTGTCTGGCCAGACGATGATGGATACCGTAACACCGAGAGGGCCCAGAGATATCTCTCCATCGTCGGAGGAGTAAATCCCAATCTTGAGCTATCAAGTTACTTGACATACTTTTCCATGAACCCGTAAGCCGCCGTAATAGCCACCCATTTACGGATGACGTTTAACAAACCCCAAAGTTCATGAAGCAAGCATGAAGAAACTCGATACTCTCATGGTCTAAGGAATCATGCAAACGTTAACCATCTCTGTGTTATTAACCATAAACTTGTGACGAATATATCTCATAGCATAACATCAATTCGGGTTGATTCAACACAAGTGTTCTACCAACATTGTGCCCTCAAAATTGCCGGCACAGCCATGCCCATGATCAGGAAAACAGGATCATCATGCAATACTTGAGCCAGTCTTAGAGGCAAGACTAGGAATACATTTTGCCGTTTATTATACCACACGTGAAAATGAGTTTCCCTCCGGGCCTCGTGGATATTGCAGACTCGTGAATCATTGCAGTTATAGCATGGATCATAAACATTCATTACAAACTCGGAGATACAAAATAACTGTTATTACTGCCTCTAGGGCATATCTCCTACAGTCTCCCACTTGCACTAGAGTCATAATCCAGTTACATGGCTTCCCTAACACCAATGGCTATCTGGTGTTGCTCATGCTTTGCTCGTGGTAGAGGCTTTGTCATCGGGTCTGATACATTCAGATCCGTGTGAACTTTGCATACTTTCACTAAACCTTCTTCGACATGATGTCGAATGAGTTTATATTTGCGTTGAATATGCATTGTCTTATGGTGCGAACATGGCTCCCTTGCCTGAGCCACGGCGCCACTATTATCACAATAGATCTCCACCGGGTCCAGAGCACTTGGAACCACACCAAGGTCTTCAAAAATTGCTTGATTCCGACAGCCTGCTTGGAGGCTTCTGAAGCAGCAACATATTCCGCCTCCGTCGTAGAATCCGCCACAGTCTTTTGTTTGGAACTTTTCCAATCAACTGCACCGCCGTTCAATATGAAAACATAGCCAGATTGAGATTTGAAGTCATCTGGGTCAGTCATGAAGCCTGCATCAGTGTAACAACTTACAATGAGCTCTTCATCACCTCCGTACACAATGAGTAAATCTTTGGTCCTTCTAAGGTACTTAAGAATACCCTTGACTGCGGCCCAGTGTTCCAATCCTGGATCACCTTGGTACCGGCTGCTAACACTTAGCGCATAGGAAACATCCGGTCTTGTACATAGCATGGCATACATAATAGAACCAACTGCTGAAGCATATGGAATATCATTCATTTGTACTCGCTCATCGAGGGTCCGAGGACACTGATTCTTGCAAAGCACTGTGCCAGGTGACATGGGGAGTAGGCCTTTCTTGGAGTTCTCCATGTTGAACCTTTTCAACACCTTGTCAATGTACGTGCTTTGGCTAAGCGCTATCAGGCGTCTTGATCTATCTCTATAGATTCTGATGCCCAATACATATGCTGCTTCGCCTAAGTCTTTCATTGAAAAACTCTTCTTCAATGAGTCTTTTATTTCGCTAAGAAAATTCACGTCATTTCCAATCAACAATATGTCGTCCACATACAAGATTAGAAATGCTTTTGCGCTCCCACTAAACTTCTTGTAAACACAAGATTCTTCATTGTTCCTGATGAAGCCAAACTCTTTGACCACTTCATCAAAACGAATGTTCCAGCTCCTTGATGCTTGCTTCAGACCATAAATGGCTTTCTGAAGCTTACATACCTTTCCAGCATTCTTAAGATCGACAAAACCTTCTGGCTGTATCATGTATACATCCTTTTCAAGGTTTCCATTTAGGAAAGCCGTTTTGACATCCATCTGCCATATTTCATAATCGAAATAAGCAACAATTGCTAGTAATATCCGAACAGACCTAAGCATAGCTACGGGTGAGAAAGTCTCGTCGTAGTCTATCCCTAGAACTTGCGTGAACCCTTTCGCGACAAGTCTAGCTTTGTGGATAGTAATGTTACCATCCGCGTCCGTCTTTCTTTTGAAAATCCATTTACAACCAATGGGTTTTACGCCATCTGAAAGTTCTTCCAAGTTCCAAACTTGGTTTTCGTACATGGATTTCATTTCGGATTGCATGGCCTTGTGCCATTCCCTTGAGCTAGGCCCCGCCATCGCTTCCTTGTAGTGCGCAGGTTCATCGTCTTCAAGAATGAAGATTTCGTTATGAAACCACTCAGGTGGCTGGATAGCCCTACCTGATCTGCGCGGTTCAGTTACAACATTGTTTGAAGTTTCCGCATCACATGCGACAACTTCCGGCTCGGTTGTAGGGATAATTTGCGGAATTACTTCCGGTTCCTTAGCCATATCAACGGTTGCCGAAGATTCACTAATCTCATCAAGTTGTACTGTCCTCCCACTCACTTCTTTAGTGAGAAACTCTTTCTCAAGAAAGACTCCATGTTTTGCAACAAACACTTTGTTCTCAGAGGCGTGGTAGAAAGAATACCCAACTGTCTCTTTGGGATAACCTACAAAGTAACATTTGTCTGATCTGGGATCAAGTTTGCTTGGCTGTAAACGCTTTACGTATGCCTCACAACCCCAAATTTTGAGAAACGACAGGTCGGGTTTCTTCCCGTGCCATATCTCATATGGTGTCGTCTCAACAGATTTAGACGGTGCTCTGTTTAATGTATAAGCGGCAGTTTCTAGTGCGTGACCCCAAAAAGATATTGGTAGATCTGTAAGAGACATCATCGACTTTACCATGTCTAACAGGGTTCGGTTACGTCGTTCCGACACTCCGTTTCGCTGTGGAGTTCCGGGAGGCGTAAGCTGTGAAACGATTCCACGGTCACTCAGATGTTGGCCAAAATCGTGACTAAGATATTCGCCTCCGCGATCAGACCGCAAAAACTTAATCTTTTTGTTACGATGATTTTCTACCTCATTCTGAAATTCCTTGAACTTTTCAAAGGTTTCCGACTTATGCTTCATCAAGTAGATATATCCATACCTACTTAAATCATCAGTAAAAGTTACGAAGTAGAAATACCCACCCCGTGCGATTGTGCTCATTGGACGACATACATCACTATGTATTATTTCCAATAATTCACTCGCCCGTTCAGGATGACCCGTGAACGGCGTCTTGGTCATTTTTCCCATCAAGCAAGCTTCACATGTGTCAAATGATTCAAAATCAAGGGACGGTAAAACTCCATCTTTATGGAGTCTTTGCATGCGTTTCTTTCCGATGTGGCCAAGGCGACAGTGCCACATGAAAGTGGTGGTGGTATCAGCCTTCCTAAGGCGTTTAGCATTCACGTTAAAGACATCATTTTCACATTCAAGATTTAGTATGAAAAGGCCCCCAACAATGGGTGCAAATCCATAAAACATATCCTTACAATAAAGTGAACAACCATTGTTCTCAGACTTGTAGGAGTACCCATCGTGCACTAAACATGATCCAGAGATAATGTTTATACACAACAACGGAACAAAATAACAGTTACTTAGTTCCAAAATAAATCCTGAAGGGAGACGTAGAGGCATAATGCCGACGGCTTGAGCGGCGATCCCAGCGCCGTTCCCGACACGCATCACGACTTCATTCTTTGCCAGCTTGCGCACCTTCTGAAGCCCCTGTATCGAGTTGCAAATGTGAGCAACCGATCCGGTATCAAATACCCAAGACTTAGAATTTTTGCTAGCAAGCAAAACGTCAATGACATTAACTTGTATAACAATTATACCTTTTCCGGTTTTCCCGGACTTCTTATCTTCCAGATACTTCTTGCAGTTTCTCTTCCAGTGTCCTGTGCCCTTGCAGTAGAAGCACTCAGTTTCATTCTTGGCTCCGCCCTTAGATTTGCGTTGGAAGCCGGTCTTACCGGTGCCCTTGCCCTTCTTTGGCTTGCCTTTCTTATTGAAACTGGCAGTTTTATTCACAAGCAACACTTGCTTGTGATTTTTCCGCAGTCCTCCTTCAGCAGTTTTCAGCATGGCAAGCACCTCATTTGCTGTTTTGTCCATCCCATTCATGTTGTAGTTCATGATAAAACTGCCGTAAGACGGGGGGAGTGAACCGAGCAACATGTCCATAACATGCTCTGGCGGAAGTGGAAATTCTAGGGTTTTAAGCCTTTCAGCGTAGCCAATCATATTGACTACGTGCTCGCCAACTGAACTGCCCTCAGCCATCTTGGTCTTCATCATCATTTTCATGATATCAAAACGTTCAAACCGTGCATTAAACTTGTACAGAGCATCCAGATCCTTGATCATATCAAAGGAGTTATGGAATTCAAAACGTTTTTGAAGTTCTGAACTCATGCAAGACAGCATGAGGCACTGCACTAAGTTGAAATCATCATCCTTAGTGGCCCAGACATTTTGTTCATCTGCCGGGGCGGTTGCCGCCGGCTTAGGTGGAAGAGGTCCGTCAAGGACACACACTTTCTTAGCACTCCTGAGGACAATCCTCAGGGTACGGACCCAGTCCGCATAGTTGTTTCCATTCGCAGCTAACTTGTCTTTCTCTAACATCGGGCCTAAGTTGAACGCGCTGTTGTGAGCCATTTGATCTACAAAGGAAAACACAAGTTCACTCAGACTTTGTTCATAATGATTTTTGCACTAGTGAATAAACAATTTTATTCTAAAGTGCGCTCCCACTCAAATCAATATCTCTCAAAATTGATTGTGAGTGATTCAAGACCCGTGTCTTGATTGTTCGCCATTGGTGTAACACCACTGATGACAAAAATCTTAACCGGTAGGCCAACTTGCCAATCACATCTCTATGTGACTCTTGTTCATCTTTCGATGCGTGTGTTCCGAGCTCATGACGGTCATGCCTGAACGTCAAGACAACCAAGTGATCTTGCTGCGAGGTCTCAACTCACCCACCTCACACTTCTCTAATCGTTCGTACCCGTGTGACACGGCGCACCCCGAAAAGATAGGTGCCGTGATGGTGCTACACTTGGGAGAACACTAACTACTTGATATTTTTTAAGTGAGAGATCACCCTAATAAAAAGCGACTACCGCGCAATCAAGAAGGGTGCAACATAAGGGATAAACATCTCAGGCAATTCATAATTATCATGACATGGTATAGCCCCTTCTGACGGAGAAGTCAAACTTTCTTCGTCTTTGGCATTTGCGTCGGTGTATACCTTCGCGAAGATTGCCACCACCTTGTCGATGCACCAGATAATATTGCTATCTCTATAGCTAATAAAATAAGTGCATTACATAAGGTTGACACGCAGGTCATTAAAGAGACAATCATATGGCTCCAGCCATCATGCCGAATCATGACACGCAGGTCATGTTAATTTACATTATATAGTCATCTCATACATAATCAAATTGAATATGAGCATTGCTATACCACATCACATGCAAACCATCCTGCAAAACCAAGTTTAGACGCCTCTAATCGGTTTATACAAAATTTTATTTTACGTGGCTTCTAAGGTTTTGACTCAAACCGCAGCTACCAACGCTCATCATCAAGTATGATAATTCAAGTTGCTAGATTAACTTTCCAGGGTGTATGAAACACGAGATAATAAAATCTCGAGCCCCATACTAAACTTCGTCATACGCGTGACCCCCGTGCAGATCATATCTGCATTGCCCTTTCGTCTGCGAAACATCCATCTTTCTTTAACTATGGTGGAACCCAAAGAACTGTTAGCACTTCGTTGATCTGTCAATCAGCATACTCAGGAGCAGCATGAAAGGATCGCGGATTGCCAGAACTTTGTGAGATTCCACCATGCCGTCAAGATCAGGACTACACAAATTCACGGGAAGCAACAGGAACATCGGGTAACAGATTTCATCTGCTACCCGCACAAATAATTTTCAGTAATAGATCTCATCTACTACAAAATTATACTATGCAATACCCATACATCTCATGTAGTCTAGATCATAACATGCATCTACGCATAGCCTGGCTCTTGATGCCACTGTTGGGGAACGCGACAGAAAACAAAAAATTTCGGTATAGCGAGCACGCCCAGGACCACTATGGAGACTGCATACAAGGTTTGATCTGATCCGTACCGACTCGAAGCGCAGCGGAAGAAGAGTCGGTGGAGATCGTTGGTGCAGATCCCCGCAGCTAGGATTTACAACCTCCCAACCGCGAGGATGTACTCCCTCGTCGGACAGCCCTTCGGGAGGCGGTCGGACAGTCCCCCGGACGATGTCGCGGACAACCCTTCGGGAGGACCCTCGAAACTCGAACGGAGACTCAGATAGCCCTTCGGGAGGACACTCGAATAGCCCCTCGGGCAAAAGATCGAAACTACGACCTCTCTACGGGGTTGCACACATACGGTGTCATCTATCCGGCAGGGCTTCGCCGTCCAGAACTAGTTCCTGCCGGAACCCAGACAGCCTTTCGGCTCTACGAAAAACTCTTTTCGTGGGAGGGAGAGAGAGAGCTAGAAAAGCATAGCATGTGTATGAGAGCAAGGGATGAAGAGATGGCAGCCCTCACCTCCTCTATTTATAGGAAAGCCAAGGGGTAGGATGGTCACACAAAGTACCAAAATACCCCCACTTTATGTCACACATAAAAAATCATAAGAGGGAAAAGGGGTGCCATGTGGAGCTCCATGGAGGAGCTCCACCCTTGGCCGGCCACCCCTTGGGGGCCCCCCCATGAGGGCCTTCCTTGGCCCCCAAGCCCTTCTAGAAGCCTTTTGGAAATATCCCAAAAGGTGACTTTCCATAAATATCCCAAAAAGCACTTTCACTATTCACGACGACATTTTTCAGCGTCCGGTCGAACTGAAAATATTTATGTGGGCTTAGAACATTTCCAGTACCCACTAAAATAATTTTCAATGCGATCCGGAACAATTCCGGATTAGTGATTTTCATCTGCGAAAAGCATCCGAAGCGGTTCCGGCAGCTCCGGAACATTTCCGGTTTTTCTTTCGGAAAATTCCCAGAAGTTTCCAGAATGATTCTGGCACCCACCAAGAATTATCAGGCATGTGCCGAAACCAATTTGACTTAATGGTATCCCCTGAAACAACTTTTCAGTTTTACCGAAACTGTTCCGGTGTTCTCTCTGCGGAACTTTTCCGCTGTCCGAAACTTTTCCGGTGTCCGAAACTTTTTCGGTGATTTTCTCTCAGACTCCCTGTCTAGTATTCAGCAGATAGATGACCCTTAAGCGTGTGACCCTATAGGTTCGGTGAAGCATAGACATGACCCGGAACCCCTTCCGATCAATGATCAACATCGGAGCCGTGGACACCCATATTGACCCCTATACCCACACGAATGAATATTCGAGTGAACCTCCAGTTGCCGTGAGCTATTCCTGTTGCTTCGCGATATGTTACAATTACCCGAGGTGAGACATGTTGGCATCCTCGTGGATCAACAACTTGTCCACTATGCCAGTTACCTCGTTGCCGGTATTGTTCTCTTTTCTCGTTCCCGTGTTCCGGCATCCCCGTGATCAAATCACAAAGTGTCTGGCCAGACGATGATGGATACCATAACACCGAGAGGGCCCAGAGATATCTCTCCATCGTCGGAGGAGCAAATCCCAATCTTGAGCTATCAAGTTACTTGACATACTTTTCCATGAACCCGTAAGCCGCCGTAATAGCCACCCATTTACGGATGACGTTTAACAAACCCCAAAGTTCATGAAGCAAGCATGAAGAAACTCGATACTCTCATGGTCTAAGGAATCATGCAAACGTTAACCATCTCTGTGTTATTAACCATAAACTTGTGACGAATATATCTCATAGCATAACATCAATTCGGGTTGATTCAACACAAGTGTTCTACCAACATTGTGCCCTCAAAATTGCCGGCATAGCCATGCCCATGATCAGGAAAACAGGATCATCATGCAATACTTGAGCCAGTCTTAGAGGAAAGACTAGGAATACATTTTGCCGTTTATTATACCACACGTGCAAATGAGTTTCCCTCCGGGCCTCATGGATATTGCAGACTCGTGAATCATTGCAGTTATAGCATGGATCATAAACATTCATTACAAATTCGGAGATACAAAATAACTGTTATTACTGTTGGAAATATGCCCTAGAGGCAATAATAAATTGGTTATTATTATATTTCCTTGTTCATGATAATCGTTTATTATCCATGCTATAATTGTATTGATTGGAAACTCAAATACATGTGTGGGTACATAGACAACACTGTGTCCCTAGTAAGCCTCTAGTTGACTAGCTTGTTGATCAAAGATGGTTAAGGTTTCCTAGCCATGGACATGAGATGTCATTTGATAACGGGATCACATCATTAGGAGAATGATGTGATGGACAAGACCCAAACTGTAAACGTAGCATTTGATCGTGTCAGTTTATTGCTATTGTTTTCTGCATGTCAAGTATCTGTTCCTTTGACCATGAGATCATGCAACTCACTGACACCGGAGGAATACCTTGTGTGTATCAAACGTCGCAACGTAACTGGGTGACTATAAAAGTGCTCTACAGGTATCTCCGAGGGTGTCTGTTGGGTTGGCATGGATCAAGACTGGGATTTGTTACTCCGTATGACGGAGAGGTATCTCAGGGCCCACTCGGTAATACAACATCACAATGAGCCTTGCAAGCAATGTGACTAAAGTGTTAGCCACGAGATCTTGTATTACGGAACGAGTAAAGAGACTTGCCGGTAACGAGATTGAACTAGGTATAGTGATACCGACGATCGAATCTCGGGCAAGTAACATACCGAAGAACAAAGGGAACAGCATACGGGATTAACTGAATCCTTGACATAGAGGTTCGACCGATAAAGATCTTCGTAGAATATGTAGGAGCCAATATGGGCATCCAGGTCCCGCTATTGGTTATTGGCCGTAGAGGTGTCTCGGTCATGTCTACATAGTTCTCGAACCCGCAGGGTCTACACACTTAACGTTTGGTGACGATTAGTATAATTGAGTTATTATGTTGGTGACCGAAAGTTGTTCGGAGTCCCGGATAAGATCCCGGACATGACGAGGATCTCCGGAATAGTTCGGAGGTAAAGATTGATATATGTGATAATAGTGTTTTGATCTCCGGAAGGGTTCCGGAGTTCACCGGAAGGGGTTCCGGATGTTTACCGAAGTGTTCGGGTGCAGCAACACTTAATATGGGCCAAAGGGATAAAGCCCACGAGGTATTGGAAAGTGCAAAAGTAGTTTTTGCTGCCGCGTAAGCGGTACTACCGCTTGGTGAAGCGGTACTACCGCCCGAGCGGTACTACCGCTTGTGTGAAGCGGTACTACCGCCCAAGCGGTACTACCGCTTGTGAGCGGTACTACCGCTTGTGCGCGGCTGTGCACGGTTCGGCAGTGATCCGAGTTGGACTCTTTCCCTGCGGGCCAAACCGACCTTGTGCGGGCAAAACCGACCTGGAGGAGGCTTTTACTCCAAGTTTAGACCCCAAGGCTCAACATATAAATAGAGGGGCAGGGCTAGCACACGGGACACATCAAGATTTCCCCAAGCCGTGTGCGGCAACCCTAACCCTCTAGTTCCTCCGTCATAATCTCCGTAGCGCTTGGCGAAGCCCTGCAGAGATTGTTCCTCACCACCATCACCACGCCGTCGTGCTGCTGGAACTCAACCACTACTTCACCATCGCTCGCTGGATCGAGGAGGTGAAGGCGTCATCAAGCCGTACGTGTGTTGAACGCGGAGGTGCCGTCCGTTCGGCACTAGTTCGTGATCGGATCGAGGGACGACTTGCGATTTGGATCGCGGAGACGTTCGACTACATCAACCGCGTTTCTTAAACGCTTCCGCTTAGCGATCTACAAGGGTATGTAGATTCACTCTCCCTCTCATAGATGCTCATCACCATGGATAGATCTTGTGTGTGCGTAGGAAAATTTTTGTTTCCCATGCAACGTTCCACAACAATTACTGCCTCTAGGGCATATCTCCTACAGTCGGTGATGCAACGCCATGGGGCTACGAGGGCGACGACCGGAGGTGCTGCGACCGACACTGGAAAGGGGCAGGCGGCGCCGCTGCTGCCAAGGCACCGACGGTTGCTGCGATGGGCTTGAGACAATGCTACTGGGGAAGCGGCGGAGCTGTCGCTGCCAAAGGTCGTCGGGATGCTTAGAGGACGGAATTGTTGTGCTAGGCGAAGTTGTGATGGTCATGGTGTTGTGACAAGCATGGTGATGATGTGATGGTGACAACGATGCCGCAGACGATGCTAACGGCCGCCGTTGACGCGGCCAGGCGATGTGCTAAGGTGATGCTGCGAGGGGAGAGGGGCGGAGCTATTGGTGTGAGGCGATGTTGTGACAGTCACAGTGATGCTGCTGACGTTGCTGCGAGGGAAGAGGGGCGGAGCTACTAATGTGAGACGATGTTGTGACAGTCACAGTGATGCTGCAGACGTTGCTGCGACGGCGGATGCCACGAGACTGGTGTGAGGTAACTGTCGAAGCGAGCGGGAAAGGGGCTCTGCGACGACGACCAGGACGGGGCGGCCCATGGCGCTACAACTCCGGTGATGTCGCGCAGCCGCCAGCTCTACGTCGACTTGTCCTTCGATGGCTACCGGGATGAGGCGGACGATGGCGCTGCAACTCCGGCAATGTTTGTGCAGCTACCAGTGCTGCGATGGAGCATCATCGGCTCTTCGACCACCGTCATGCTGCAAGCTACAAGAATGATGTCCGGTTGTTGCGCGAGCGTCGTGCGGTGCTACAGGAGCGTCGCCGAGTTGCAATGGAGCATCACTGGTGTTACGGTGGAGCATCGTCGATGCTTCAAGGGGTGGTCGCAGCGACGGCGTTGCTGCAACCCAGAGCTCGCCGACACTACAGGCTACAGCCATGGCCGGTGCATGACAACTGACAAGCATCGGTGTTTTGTTGTGAGTTGGCCGATGACACGGCTGCTGCAACCTGGGGGTTTCGGCAGCTGCAAGCACAGCGGGGATGCAGCGTTGCAGTACAGGTGATGGCTGCAGGCGCTTGATGACCCACAAGTATAGGGGATCAATTGTAGTCCTTTCGATAAGTAAGAGTGCCGAACCCAACGAGGAGCAGAAGGAAATGATAAGCGGTTTTCAGCAAGGTATTCTCTGCAAGTACTGAAAGTAGCGGTAACACATAGTTTTGTAGTAAGGTAATTCGTAACAAGTAACAAGTAACAATAGTAACTAAAGTGCAGCAAGGTGGCCCAATCCTTTTTATAGCAAAGGACAAGCCGGAACGGTATCTTATATAAAGCAAAACGTTCTCGAGAACACATGGGAATTATCATCTAGTCACTTTCATCATGTTTATTTGATTCGCGTTCGCTACTTTGATAATTTGATATGTGGGTGGACCAGTGCTAGGGTGCTGTCCTTACTTGGACAAACATCCCACTTATGATTACCACCTATCGCAATCATCTGCAACTACGAAAGAAGAATTAAGATAAATCTAACCATAGCATGAAACATATGAATCCAAATCAGCCCCTTATGGAATAACGCATAAACTAAGGTTTAAGTTTCTGTCACTCTAGCAACCCATCATCTACTTATTACTCCATAATGCCTTACCTTAGGCCCAAGTATGGTGAAGTGTCATGTAGTCGACGTTCACATGACACCACTAAAGGAAGTAACAACGTACATATCATCAAAATATCAAACGGATATCAAATTTACATGATTACTTATGACAAGACTTCTCCCATGTCCTCAAGAACAAAAGTAACTACTCACAAATCATCTTCATGTTCAAGATCAGAGGAGTATTGAATATCATTAAGGATCTGAACATATAATCTTCCACCAAATAAACCAACTATCATCAACTACAAGATGTAATCAACACTATTAGCAACCCACAGGTACCAATCTGAGGTTTTGAGACAAAGATTGAATACAAGAGATGAACTAAGATTTGAGATGAGATGGCGCTGGTGAAGATGTTGATGAAGATTGGTCCTCCCACGATGAGAGGAACGTTGGTGATGTCGATGGCTTCGATTTCCCCCTCCCGGAGGGAAGTATTCCGCCGGAGGGCAAAAGTGCTCCTACCCAAGTTCCGCCTCGAGACGCGGTGCTTCATCCTGAAAGTCCTCATTGTATTTTTTCTAGGGTAAATGGCTTCATATAGCATAAGGAGGGGGCCAGAGGCCAGCTGTGGGCCCCACAAGGCATCAGGGCGCGCCCTGGGGGGTAGGCGTGCCCTGTTGCCTTGTGAGCAGCAGGTGCCCCCTATGGTATCTCTTTATTCCAATATTTTTCATATATTCAATAAAAAATTCTCGTAAAGTTTCAGGTCATTTGGAGCTTCGTAGAATAGGTATCTCTGCTGTAGCTTTTCAGGTCCAGAATTCCAGCTGCCGGCAATCTCCCTCTCCAGATAAATCTTGCAAATTAAGAGAGAAAAGGCATTAGGATTGCATCATAAAGTGAAATAATGACCAAAAACATTATAAATATCAGTAGGAAAACATGGTGCAAAATGGACGTATCAACTCCCCCAAGCTTAGACCTCGCTTGTCCTCAAGCGAAAGCCGAAATCGATAATCATGACCACATGTTTAGAGAGAGAGAGAGGTGTCGATAAAACAAAATACGGACATGAAAGCATCATGATCAATACTATAGCAGTAATATATCATCATTAAACTTCCCATAAACAAGTAATAATTCATCACAATATCGAAGTATAAAGCATAAACTTTCTTGAAAACTAAGAAGCTATGTTCTTAGTCAATGAAACAATTACAATTCATCATATTTTCAGGAAGAGTCTATGTAAGAGCTTTTGTTTAGCAAGTTCACATACTCAACTATCATTTAGTCTTCTATGATTGCTGACACTCGAGGCATATTTATGGGGCAAAAGCTTCAATCAGACACATAGGAAGATAGGGGTTCATGGTTTCATCTCCCAACCAATTTACCTCAAGGGTAATGTCAACAATAATAACTCATGATTACTTACATCCAACTGGATATATGTGCCTAGATCTTTCCTCACCACATGATGCTTGCCAAGAGAAAAATAAAAACAGAATAGGGAGGAACACTATTGACTCTTGCATAAAAGTAAATACAAAAAAGTAAAATATAGGCCCTTCGCAGAGGGAAACAGAGGTTATCATGCGCTCTTTTATTTTTGGATGTGCAAACTCTTAATGTAAAGGAACATCACTTTATATTGCCCCTTGTGATAGCAACCTTTATTATGCAGTCTGTCGCTTTTATTTCTTCACCATCACAAGTTCATACAAAGCTTATTTTCCCTTACAATAAAAGTTCATACATATTTAGGGGCAATTTTTATTGCTTTATGCACCGATGACAACTTACTTGAAGGATCTTATTCAATCCATAGGTAGATATAGTGGACTCTCATGACATGAAACTGGGTTCAAGGGTTTTGGATGCACAAGTAGTATCTCTACTTAGTGCGGATTTTTGGCTAGCAAAAGATAGTGAGCAAGCACCACATGTTAGAGGATCCATGACAATATAACTTCTATGTGAATATAAGCAAACATAACTCATTACATTGTCTTCCTTGTCCAACGTCAACTCTTTGACATAGAATATTTAATGGAGGCTCACAATCATAAAAGATGTCCAAGATAGTATATCTATATGTGAATCCTCTCTTCCTTTATTAATCTTTCCTGAATTGCATCAATGACCAATGCTACGTTTGTTAATTTCTAATAAATTTTATCAACGATACTTTTCTTATGTAAAGTCATTACTTCTCCAAGGGATTAGCATATGATCTTTTCATTCTTTTATTGCTAAGATTGAAACATAAAAGCAAAGAAGCAAAGCTCAAACTACTCTTTATTATATAACTCTCACACCCGATTACATAGATAGATCACGAAACAAGCACTCAAAACTAGATCCTACTAAACTTTGTATTCCTCTAAATCACGAAATAACTAAGGATTGAACTAAGATAGATAATGATGATAAAGGGTGATGGTGATACGATACCGGGGCACCTCCCCCAAGCTTGGAACAAGCCAAGGGTGGTGCCCATACCCGTACATTCAAGTGTTCGTCTTCGGTGATGGTGGTGATGAAGTAGTGGGCTTGTCCTCTGTCCTCCACGGCATAGGCTCTCCATCATAAAAGGATGAACGTGTTTCCGGAGTCCTGAAATTTGCAGCTAAACTCATACCTTTAAACCTGGCTTTATACTCAAAATTTTGGCTTTGTAAGTCATAAATTTGGGCCCGAAGATGATCAATCCGGTCATTGAGCTTGAAGAGGATGTCCCCAACATCCTTTCTGTCCACTTTGTGTGCACGGATGAATTCCGTGATCATGGAGTGGTTGGTGTTGAGTCCACACTCCAGCATTCCTTGGCACTTGAAGATCTCCTGCTCCACTGCTTCAAGCCTAGCCTTCTCGCTCCCGGTCTTCTTAGGCCCTTGAACGTCCCGGAATTGGAGCACCCCCTCACGCATCTCAATGGTATGAGGGTGTTTCATCACCTCCGGTAGGTTAGGGTTGATGACCTTCTCGTAGAACTTCCTTGGACGAACTTGGGGGCGCCACGGTGATCTAGATCTGTCAGAAAAACAACCCAAAACAAGAACAAATGAGAAACTTGCGACACGGTGGTCAAAACATCCGGGAGTATATATGAAGAATTTTTATCTTGCAAAACAAGTATACGGGAGGAAAACAGAGTCGGGAAGGCACATGAGGGGCCCACAAGGCAACCAGGCACGCCCTGTTGCCTTGTGATCTCCTCGTGGGTCCCCTCGGCTGTTTATTTTTTTTGTATTTTTTATAATATTCCAAAAGGGACAGAAATAATTTTTATGGAATTTTTGGAGTCGGTTTACTTACCGTATCACATACCTACTCCTTTTCAGGGTTCTGGAGCGTTCCGGAAGGTCTCTTTTATGTGTTCCTCCGGAGTCATTGTTTGAATAATATTAGTTTCAACATTAATGGGCGTACCTGAGATATAGTGTTTAATTCTTTGCCCATTAACCACTCTTGGATTAGTGCCTTTGGAGTTGTTGATCTTGATAGCTCCGGAGCGATAGACTTCTTCGATGATATATGCCCCTTCCCATTTAGAGAGATGTTTTCCTGCAAAAAATCTTAGATGAGAATTGTACAATAGAACATGCTCACCAACTTTGAATTCCTGTTTTTGAATTCTTTTATCATGCCATATTTTAACTTTTTCTTTAAACAACTTGGCATTTTCATAGGCTTGAGTTCTCCATTCATCTAGGGAGCTAATATCAAATAAGCTCTTCTCACCGGCAGGTTTGAAATCATAGTTAAGTTCCTTAATTTCCCAATAAGATTTATGTTCTAATTCAAGAGGTAAGTGACATGCTTTTCCATAAACCATTTTGTACGAAGACATACCCATAGGATTTTTATAAGCAGTTCTATAAGCCCACAATGCATCATCAAGTTTCTTAGACCAATTTTTCCTGGATCTATTAACGGTCTTTTGCAAAATTAACTTTATTTCTCTATTGCTCAATTCAACTTGACCACTAGACCGAGGATGATAAGGTGATGCAATTCTATGATTAACATCATATTTAGCAAGAAGTTTACGAAAAGCACCATGAATAAAATGTGAACCACCATCAATCATCAAGTATCTAGGGACTCCAAACCTCGGGAATATAACTTTTTAAGCATTTTAATAGAGGTGTTGTGATCAGCACTACTAGTTGGAATAGCCTCTACCCACTTAGTAACATAATCAACAACAACTAGAATATGTGTATACTCATGAGAGGAAGGAAAATGTCCCACATAATCAAAACCCCAAACATCAAATGGTTCAATAACAAGTGAATAATTCATAGGCATTTCCTGACGTCTACCAATATTACCAATTCTTTGACATTCATCACAAGAAAGGACAAACTTATGTGCATCTTTGAAAAGAGTAGGCCAATAAAAACCAGACTGTAATACCTTATGTGCAGTTCTGTCTCCCACATGGTGTCCTCTGTATGCCTCAGAGTGACACTTCCGTAGGATTTGTTCCTGTTCATGATCAGGTACATAACGTCTAATAACACCATCTACTCCTTTATATAAATGTGGGTCATCCCAAAAGTTATGTCTTAAATCAAAGAAGAATTTTTTCTTTTGTTGGTATGTATAGCTAGGTGGGATATATTTAGCGACAATGTAATTAGCATAGTCTGCATACCAAGGACTATTACGAGAAGTAGAAGCATTTATAACATCTAACTGCTCATTAGGAAAAGTATCATTAATAGGAAGTGGGTCATCAAGAACATTTTCCATCCTAGACAAGTTATCTGCTACAGGGTTCTCAGCTCCTTTTCTATCAATAATATGCAAACCAAATTCTTGTAGTAGAAGAACCCACCTAATCAGTCTAGGTTTAGCATCTTTCTTTTCCATAAGGTATTTATTAGCAGCATGATCGGTCTGGACAGTTACTTTAGAATCAACAATATAAGATCTAAATTTATCACATGCAAACACAACTGCTAAAAATTCTTTCTCAGTAGTAGCATAATTTCTTTGAGCACTGTCTAGAGTCTTACTAGCATAATGAATAACATTCAATTTCTTATCAACTCTTTGACCTAGAACAACACCAACAGCATAGTCACTAGCATCACACATTATTTCAAAAGTCAAGTTCCAATAAGGTGATTGAACGATGGGTGCAGAAATTAAGGCTTTCTTAAGTATTTCAAAGGCTTCTACACAATCATCATCAAAAACAAATGGAACATCTTTTTGCAAAAGATTAGTAAGAGGCCTAGAAATTTTAGAGAAGTCTTTTATGAACCTTCTATAGAAACCAACATGACCAAGGAAACTTCTTACACCTTTGATATCCTTAGGACATGGCATTTTCTCAATTGCATCAACTTTGGCTTTGTCTACTTCAATACCTCTTTCAGAAATTTTATGCCCAAGGACTATACTGATACGTCTGCAACGTATCTATAATTTATGATTGTTCCATGCTATTATAATATCAATCTTGGATGTTTTATATGCAATTATTTGCCATTATATATATCATTTTTTGGGACTAACCTATTAACCCAGTGCCCAGTGCCAGTTGCTGTTTTTTGCTTGTTTTTGCCTTTTCAGAAAATCATTTTCAAACGGAGTCCAAATGAGAAAAAACCTTTGGATTAGTTTTTTCTGGACCAGAAGAGACCCTCAAAGCTTTGGGATAAGACCAGACGAGCCACGAGGGAGCGACAAGCTCGGGAGGCGCGCCCTGGGGGGTAGGGCGCGCCCCCAGGCTTGTGGGCCCCTCGTGGCACATCTTGACCTAATTCCAACGCTATAAATTCGCAAATATTCCAAAAACAACAGAGAGCCAGAAGAGAAAACCTTTCCGCCGCCGCAAGCCTCTGTTCTTCCGTGATCCCATCTGGAGGCCTTTTTCGGTACTCTGCCGAAGGGGGAATCGATCACGGAGGGCTTCTTCATCAACCTTGCAGCCCCTCCAATGATGTGTGAGTAGTTTACCACAGACCTACGGGTCCATAGCTAGTAGCTAGATGGCTTCTTCTCTCTCTTTGATCTTCAATACGATGTTCTCCTTGATGTTCTTGGAGTTCTATCCGATGTAATCTTCTTTTGCGGTGTGTTTGTTGGGATCCGATGAATTGTGAGCTTATGATCAGATTATTCATGAGAAATATTTGAGTCTTCTCTGAACTCTTTTATGCATGATTGTTATAGCTTTGTATTTCTCTCCGATCTATCAATTTGGTTTGGCCTACTAGATTGATTTATCTTGCAATGGGAGAGGTGCTTTGTGATGGGTTCAATCTTGCGGTGCTCAATCCCAGTGACAGAAAGGGACATGACACATATTTGTATTGTTGCCATTAAGGATAAAAAGATGGGGTTTAATCATATTGCTTGAGTTTACTTTGTCTACATCATGTCATCTTGCTTAAGGCGTTACTCTGTTTTATACTTAATACCCTAGATGCATGCTGGATAGCGGTCGATGGGTGGAGTAATAGTAGTAGATGCAGGCAGGAGTCGGTCTACTTGTCTCGGACGTGATGCCTATATACATGATCATTGCCATGAATCCGTCATAATTATTTGCTTTTCTATCAATTTCCCAACAGTAATTTATTTACCCACCGTATGTTCTGGGCTCGAGAGAGAAGCCTCTAGTGAAAACTATGGCCCCCGGGTCTAGTTTTATCATTTATAAAATCCAAAAATACCTTGCTGCAATTTATTTACTTTTATTTTATTTAGTATTTTACTTTATCTATCTATCACTATCAGAATTAATCCTTGCAAATAACCGCTAAGAGGATTGACAACCCTCTTATTTGCGTTGGGTGCAAGTGTTTGCTTTTGTGTGTGCAGGTGCTGCTAAAGGGGTTTTGCGTGGTTCTCCTACTGGATTGATAACCTTGGTTCTTAACTGAGGGAAATACTTATCTCTACTATACTGCATCATCATCTCCTCTTCGGGGAAATACCAATGTAGTCTACAAGTAGCAGGAAGAATTTCTGGCGCCGTTACCGGGGAGACATCACCAAAATCTATCAAGTACCTTTGCACAAACTATCATTCACTTGCATTTATTTTATTTGCCTTTTATTTTCATTTGCCTCTCGTTTTCATCTCCCCCACTTCTATTTTTTTTTACAAAAACACAAAAATATTTTTATTTGTTTGCTTGTGTTGCCATGTGCTTCCAATTTGCTTGCTAAAAAAACTATTGATATGGATCCTCATCCACTTGCTAATCTTTTCAAAAATCTAATTATGATGAACCAATTGCTAGTGAGTTGAGTGCACTAGATTATCTTTATGAAGTTTTTCTTGAAAATCATGAATCTGAAAATTGTGATAAAGTGTTAGAAGAAGAAATTTATAAAGTGATTCATGATAGCTCCTTAATTGAAAAGCATGATTGCAATGTTGTTATTATAAATTCTATTAAAGTCAATTGTGTTAACAATATGCAAAACTACAAGCTTGGGGATGATGATTTTGTTATGTCCACTACTTATTGCAATGATCATGATTGGGGTGATAATGCTTCTTATAATCTTGAAAATTTATTTATGCCTCATGATGAATATGTCATTGATAATAATGTTTGCAATAATATTGAAAGTGGATTTGGAAGAGTGTCAACTTTAGGTAAAAAGAATCCCACATATTTGGAGAGTGTTCAATCTTATGAAATTTTTGATAAAAGTGGGTTTGGAGAGGTTAATATTAACCCCACTATCTTGGAAGATTATAAAACTTTTATGCATGTGGATCATGAAGAGAATATTTTATATGATAGCTACATTGTTAAATTTTATTGTGATCCTACATGTAATTATTATGAGAGAGGAAAATATGGTTATAGAAATCAGCATGTTACAAAATTACTTCTCTTTGTGTTGAAATTATTAATGCTTCATTCTTCCTATTTGCATGTGCTAGATATTGCTTGTCTTAATAATTTGTTTTCCTATAAAATGCCTATGCATAGGAAGTATGTTAGACTTAAATGTGTTTTTCACATGCTACATGATTCTCTCTTTGTGCTTCAATTCTTGTTTTTCATGAGAGCATCATTGAAATCTCAAGCCTATCTTAATGGCTATAAAGAAAGAGCTTGTTGGGAGGCAACCCAATAAATAAAATAAATTTTCATTTTACTTTATGTTTTTGTGTGTTTACACAATTATATCCTCTATTATTATTGTGTTTTTATGTTTTAATTAGTGTTTGTGCTAAGTAATTCCTTTGGGATGATTTGGAAGATAGTATGATTGATGCTGTTTGAAAACAGAAACTTTTGCGTCCAGTGCTGGAATTTTTATTTTTTGCCAGAGCGTGATAAAATTCTGAATTTTTTACACAGTATTGGAATATGAATTTCCCACGTTTTCCTCATTTTTCAATTTTTTTGGAATTACATAAGTATAACGTTAATTCAGATCTTTACAGACTGTTCTGTTTTAGACAGATTCTGTTTTTGTTGCATAGTTTGCTTATTTTGATGTATCTATGGATCGTATCGGGGGGTATGAGTCATGGATAAGTTGGAGTACAGTATCATTATGCCAATATTAAATATGAATCAATTTACAACATTACTTAGAGTTTAAGATTTATTTATTATACTAATGGATCTCACGAGGTTTCTGTCGAGTTTTGTGTGCTGAAGTTTTCAAGTTTTGGGTGAGATCATGATGGATAAAGGAAAAAGGATTGGCAAGAGCCTAATATTGGGGATGCCCAAGGCACCCCAAGGTAATATTCAAGGAATACTCAAGCGTCTAAGCTTGGGGATGCCCCGGATAGCATCCCCTCTTTCGTCTACAATCCATCGGTAACTCACTTGGAGCTATATTTTTATTCATCACATGATATATGTTTTGCTTGGAGCGTCTTGTGCCATTGTTTTCTTGCTTTTGTTTTATTTTTAGTTTGTCACAATCATCTTTGCTGAACACACCTTTTTGAGAGGGACACACATTATTCGTGATTTGTTAGAATACTCTATGTGCTTCACTTATATCTTTTGAGTTAGGCAGTTGCTCTAGTGCTTCACTTATATCTTTCAGTGCACGGCGGTGGTTTTATTTTAAAGAAATATTTGCACTCTCATGCTTCACTTATATCTTTTTGAGAGTCTAATAAATAGCAATGGTAATATGCACGGGTTATGAAATTGGTCCTAATATGATAGGTATTCAAGAGGGATATAATAAAAACTTTCATGTAGATCACTGAATATGATAAGTTTGATTCCCTGCAATAGTTTTTCGATATTAAGATGGTAATATGTGGAAGGTGCTAGTAGATGATTGTGGTTTAGTAAGAATAATTGTGTTAAGGTTTGTGATTCCCGCAGCATGCACGTATGATCTGTTGTTATGCTAGGAAGTTGGAGCATGATTTATTATTGATTGTCTACCTTATGAGTGGCGGTCGGGGACGAGCGATGGTCTTTTCCTACCAATCTATCCCCCTAGGGGCATGCGTAGTAGTACTTTGCTTCGAGGGCTAATAAACTTTCGCAATAAGTATGTGAGTTCTTTATGACTAATGTGAGTCCATGGATTATACGCACTCTCACCTTTCCGCAATTTGCTAGCCTCTTCGGTACCGTGCATTGCCCTTTTTCACATCAAGAGTCGGTGCAAACTTCGCCGATGCATCCAAACCCCGTGATATGATACGCTCTATCACACATAAGCCTCTTTATATCTTCCTCAAAACAGCCACCATACCTACCTATTATGGCATTTCCATAGCCATTCCGAGATATATTACCATGCAACTTCCACCATTATTTTTATATGACACACATCATCATTGTCATATTGTTTTGCATGATCATATAGCTGACATAGTATTTGTGGCACTGCCACCATTCATCATTTTTTATACATGTTATGCTAGATCATTGCACATCCTGGTACACTGCCAGAGGCATTCATATAGAGTCACATTGTTCTAGTATCGAGTTGTAATTTTGAGTTGTAAGTAAATAAAAGTGTGATGATCATCATTATTAGGGCATTGTCCCAGTGAGGAAAGGATGATGGAGGCTATGATTCCCCCACAAGTCGGGATGAGGCTCCGGACGAAAAATTAAAAAAAAAGAAAAAAGAGAGGCCAAAAAGCACCCAACAAAAAATAAATAAAATAAATAAATAAATAAATGAGAGAAAAAGAGAGAAGGGGCAATGTTACTATCCTTTTTCCACACTTGTGCTTCAAAGTAGCACCATGTTTTTCACATAGAGAGTCTCCTATGTTGTCACTTTCATATACTAGTGGGAATTTTTCATTATAGAACTTGGCTTGTATATTCCGATGATGGGCTTCCTCAAATGTCTGAGGTCTTCATGAGCAAGCAAGTTGGATGCACACCCACCTAGTTTTTATTTTGAGCTTTCATACACTTATAGCTCTTAGTGCATCCGTTGCATGGCAATCCCTACTCCTTGCATTGCCATCAATTGATGGGCATCTCCATAGCTCGTTGATTAGCTGCGTCGATGTGAGACTATCTTCTTATTTTTGACTTCCCCTTATTGATCTCTAGCATCATATTCTATTCCACCCATAGAGCTATGTCCATGGCTTGCGCTCATGTATTGCGTGCGGGTTGAAAAAGCTGAAGCGCGTTAAGAAGTATGAACCAATTGCTCGGCTTGTCATCGGGGTAGTGCATGATAAATACTTTGTGTTAAGAAGATGGAGCATGATATGATTATATGATTTTGTAGGGATAACTTGCTTTAGCATCATTATTTTGAAAGACATGATTGTTTGTTAGTATGCCTGAGTATTGATGTCTTTATATCAAATTATAGACTATTGCTTTGAATCATTTGGATCTTATTATTCATACCGTAAGAGAGATTACATGATGAAACATGTTAGGTAGCATTCCACATCAAAAATTCTGTTTTTATCATTTACCTACTCGAGGACGAGCAGGAATTAAGCTTAGGGATGCTTGATACGTGTCCAACGTATCTATAAATTTTGATTGTTCCATGCTATTATAATATCAATCTTGGATGTTTTATATGCAATTATATGCCATTATATATCATTTTTTGGGACTAACCTATTAACCCAGTGCCCAGTGCCAGTTGCTGTTTTTTGCTTGTTTTTGCCTTTTCAGAAAATCATTATCAAACGGAGTCCGAATGAGAAAAAAAAACTTTGGATTATTTTTTTCTGGACCAGAAGAGACCCTCGAAGCTTCGGGAGAAGACCAGACGAGCCACGAGGGAGCGACAAGCTCGGGAGGTGCGCCCTGGGGGGTAGGGCGCACCCCCAGGCTTGTGGGCCCCTCATGGCACATCTTGACCTAATTCCAACACTATAAATTCACAAATATTCCAAAACCAACAGAGAGCCAGAAGAGAAAACCTTTCCGCCGCCGCAAGCCTCTGTTCTTCCATGATCCCATCTGGAGGCCTTTTCTGGTACTCTGCCAGAGGGGGAATCGATCACGGAGGGCTTCTTCATCAACCTTTCTGCCCCTCCGATGATGTGTGAGTAGTTTACCACAGACCTATGGGTCCATAACTAGTAGCTAGATGGCTTCTTCTCTCTCTTTGATCTTCAATACCATGTTCTCCTTGATGTTCTTGGAGTTCTATCCGATGTAATCTTCTTTTGCGGTGTGTTTGTTGGGATCCGATGAATTGTGAGTTTATGATCAGATTATTCATGAGAAATATTTGAGTCTTCTCTGAACTCTTTTATGCATGATTGTTATAGCTTTGTATTTCTCTCCGATCTATCGATTTGGTTTGGCCTACTAGATTGATTTATCTTGCAATGGGAGAGGTGCTTTGTGATGGGTTCAATCTTGCGGTGCTCAATCCCAGTGACAGAAAGGGACATGACATGTATTTGTATTGCTGCCATTAAGGATAAAAAGATGGGGTTTAATCATATTGCTTGAGTTTACTTTGTCTACATCATGTCATCTTGCTTAAGGCGTTACTTTGTTTTATACTTAATACCCTAGATGCATGCTGGATAGCGGTCGATGGGTGGAGTAATAGTAGTAGATGCAGGCAGGAGTCTGTCTACTTGTCTCAGACGTGATGCCTATATACATGATCATTGCCATGAATCCGTCATAATTATTTGCTTTTCTATCAATTGCCCAATAGTAGTTTGTTTACCCACCGTATGTTCTGCGCTCGAGAGAGAAGCCTCTAGTGAAAACTATGGCCCCCGGGTATACTTTTATCATATATTAAAATCCAAAAATACCTTGCTGGAATTTATTTACTTTTATTTTATTTAGCATTTTACTTTATCTATCTATCACTATCAGAATTAATCCTTGCAAATAACCGCTAAGAGGATTGACAACCCTCTTATTTGCGTTGGGTGCAAGTGTTTGCTTTTGTGTGTGCAGGTGCTGCTAAAGGGGTTTTGCTTGGTTCTCCTACTGGATTAATAATCTTGGTTCTTAACCGAGGGAAATACTTATCTCTACTATACTGCATCATCCTCTCCTCTTCGGGGAAATACCAACGCAGTCTACAAGTAGCATATACCTTCATTCACCATAAAGTGGCACTTCTCCCAATTCAAGACAATATTAGTTTCTTCACATCTCTGCAATAGTATCTCTGTTTGCAAGCTTAATAGTAACATCAATATCTTCGATCTCAACAGGTGCAATATCATTCATGACTTCTTGATAAAGAGAAAATGGAATAGCACTTACACTAGCACCAATATCACATAAACCATGATAGCAATGATCTCCAATTTTAACAGAAATAAGAGGCATGCCAATTACAGGTTTATTATTATCTTCGGTTTCTAGCTTAGCAATTCTAGTTGCTTCATCACAAAAATATATGACATGTCCATCAATATTATCAACCAAAAGATCTTTAATCATTGCAACATTAGGTTCCACTCTAATTTGTTCAGAGGGTTTAATTTGTTTAATATTACTCTTATTAACCACAATTGAAGCTTTAGCATGCTCCTTAATCCTAACAAGGAAAGGAGGTTTCTCAATATAAGTAGCAGGCACAACTGGATCAACATTATAAATGATTGTTTCCTCTTTAGCTATAATAGGTTCTTCCTTTACTTCAATAGGTGGATGAAACTTAAACCATTTCTCCTTAGGGAGATCAACATGAGCAGCAAACGATTCACAAAAAGTAGCTACTATCTCAGAGTCAACTCCATATTTAGTACTAAACTTATGAAAAGCATCGGTTTCCATAAAAGATTTAACACAATCAAACTCAAGTTTTATACTTGACTCTTTACCTTTGTCGATTTCCCAATATTCGGAGTTGCGTTTAATTATTTCCAGAAGATCCCATTTGAATTCAATAGTTCTCTTCATAAAGGAACCAATAGAAGAAGTATCGAGCATGGATTGATCATTATGAGAAACCCGAGCATAAAAGTTTTGTATAATTATTTCTCTTTAGAGCTCATGATTGGGGCAGGTGTGCATCATATACTTAACCCTCCCCCAAGCTTGAGTGATACTTTCTCCTTCACGAGGCCAAAAATTATATATATAATTCCGATCATTATGAACCAAATGCATAGGATAAAATTTCTGGTGAAATTCCAGCTTCAGTAGGCTCCAATCCCATGTTCCAGTATCATCCAATAGCCTATACCATGTCAATGCCTTTCCCTCCAAAGATAAAGGGAATACCTTCTTCTTAACTCCATCCTCAGATAAACCTGCAAGCTTAAACAATCCACAAATTTCATCCACATGGATTATGTGCATATCAGGATGTATTGTTCCATCTCCTGCATAAGGATTAGGTAGCAATTTCTCTAACATACCCGAAGGAATTTCATAATAAATATTTCTAGTAGGTTCAATAGGTTGAGGGGCAACATGCCCCTCAAAGGATAACTTTCCATAGTGACAAGTGACAGTAAATTTCAGCACGTAATAAAAATGTTTCCTTACCAAATTCCACTTACCAAAGGCGAGTGCCGAACCTACTGGAAAGGCATTATTGTCGAACCTAGTATAGGGGATAAATCATAGTCCTTTCGATAAGTAAGAGTGTCGAACCCAACGAGGAGCAGAAGGAAATGATAAGCGGTTTTCAGAAAGGTATTCTCTGCAAGTACTGAAAGTAGCGATAACAGATAGTTTTGTAGCAAGCTAATTCGTAACAAGTGATTTCTACTACGCAACTTTATTCTTGTAGACGTTGTTGGGCGTCC
Source organism: Elymus sibiricus (assembly GCA_039707655.1). Classification (NCBI taxonomy): domain Eukaryota; kingdom Viridiplantae; phylum Streptophyta; class Magnoliopsida; order Poales; family Poaceae; genus Elymus; species Elymus sibiricus. The sequence goes on along the minus strand of CM077668.1, from coordinate 107,898,554 downwards.
AAGTGCAGAGTTTTGTAGGACAGTAGCAAATTTCCCTCAAGTGGATGACCTAAGGTTTATCAATCCATGGAAGGCGTAGGATGAAGATGGTCTCTCTCAAACAACCCTGCAATCAAATACAAGAAATCTCTTGTGTCCCCAACACACCCAATACAATGGTAAATTGTATAGGTGCACTAGTTCGGCGAAGAGATGGTGATACAAGTGTAGTATGGATAGTAGATATAGGTTTTTGTAATCTAAAATAATAAAAATAGCAAGGTAGCAAGTAACAAAAGTGAGCACAAACGGTATTGCAATGCTTGAAAACAATGCCTAGGGTTCATACTTTCACTAGTGCAATCTCTCAACAATGCTAACATAATTGAATCATATAACATTCCCTCAACGTGCGATAAAGAATCACTCCAAAGCTCTTATCTAGGAGAGAACATAAGAAGAAATTGTTGTAGGGTATGAAACCACCTCAAAGTTATCCTTTCCGATCAATCTATTGAGCCATCCCTATAAGTGTCACAAACAGCCCTAGAGTTCGTACTAAAATAACACCATATGATATGCATCAACCAACTCTAATGTCACCTAGATACTCCAATGTCACCACAAGTATCCGTGAGTTGATTATTCAATATGCATCAAACAACTTCAGATTCATAATATTCAATCCACACAAAGAACTTCAAAGAGTACCCCAAAGATTCTATCGGAGAAAAGAAGATGAAAACGGGTACCAACCCATATGCCTAGATTACCCCAAGGTCACGAGAATCCGCAAGTTGATTACCAAAACATACATCAAGTGACTCGATAGAATACCCCATTGTCACCACGGGTATCCACATGCAAGACATACATCAAGTGTTCTCAAATCCAAAGTATTCAATCCGACAATAACGAAACCTCAAAGGGAAAGACTCAATTCATCACAAGAAGACAGAGAGGGAAGAAACACCATATGATCCAACTATATTAACAAAGCTCACGGTACATCAAGATCGTGCCAAATTAAGAACACGAGAGAGAGAGAGAGAAATCAAACACATAGCTACTAGTACATACCCTTAGCCTTGAGGGTGAACTACTCCCTCCTCGTCATGGAGACAACTAGGATGATGAAGATGGCTGATACGTCACCAACGTTTCTATAATTTTTGATTGTTCCATGCTATTATATTATCAATCTTGGATGTTTTTATATACATTTACATCAATTATATATCATTTTTTTGGGACTAACGTATTAACTTAGTGCCTAGTGCCAGTTGCTGTTTTTTGCCTGTTTTTGGTTTTCCAGAATATCAGTACCAAACGAAGTCCAAATGGCACGAAACTTTTTGGAATTTTTTTTTCTGGACATAACAAGTACTCGAAGCTTCAGGAGAGGGCCATGCTACTTGTTAGCTGCGTTGGAAATTCCCTGAAGAGGAAGGGAGATGCAGTACAGTAGAGATAAGTATTTCCCTCAGTTACGAAACCAAGGTTATCAATCCAGTAGGAGAATCACACAACGCCTCGTTAGCAGCACCTGCACACAAAACAACAAATCCTTGCACCCAACGCAAACAAGGGGTTGTCAATCCCTCGACGGTAAGTTGCAAGATTAAATTGTATGTGATAGATGGATAGATTGAAACAAAAATACAAAAATAAAATAAAGAAAGAAAAAGTGCAGCAAATATTTTTAGGGTTTTAATATATGATTTAGATAGACCCGGGGGCCATAGTTTTCACAAGAGGCTTCTCTCAAGAAAATAGCATACAGTGGGTAGACAAATTACTGTTGGGCAATTGATAGAAAAGCAAATAATCATGATGATATCCAAGGCAATGATCATGTATATAGGCATCATGCCCGAGACAAGTAGACCGACTCCTGCCTGCATCTACTACTATTACTCCACACATCGACCGCTATCCAGCATGCATCTAGTGTATTAAGTCCATGAAGAACGGAGTAACGCCTTAAGAACGATGACATGATGTGGACAAGATAAACTCACGTATGAATAAACCCCATCTTTTTACCCTTAATGGCAACGATACGTACGTGTCATGTCCCTTTCTGTCACTGGGATTGAGCACCGCAAGATCGAACCCATTACAAAGCACCTCTTCCCATGGCAAGATAAATCAATCTAGTTGGCCAAACCAAATCAATAGATCGGAGAAGAAATATGAAGCTATAATAATCATGCATGAAAGAGATCAGAAAAGACTCAAATAATATTCATGGATAATCTGATCATAAACTCACAATTCATCGGATCCCAACAAACACACCGCAAAATGTGATTACATCGGATAGAACTCCAAGAACATCGAGGAGAACATTGTATTGAAGATCAAAAAGAGAGAAGAAGCCATCTAGCTACTAACTATGGACCGAAAGGTCTATGGTAAACTACTCATGCATCATCGGAAGGGCAACAAGGTTGATGTAGAGCCCCTCCGTGATCGATTCCCCCTCCGGCGGAGTGCCGGAAAAGGCCTCCAGATGGGATCTCTTGAGAACAGAAACTTGCGGCGGAGGAAAAAGTATTTCGTGGAATCTCTTGAGGGTTTCTGATTTTTTGGGAATTTATAGTGGTGGAATTAGGTCAAATGGAGCTGAGGTGGGCCCACGAGGCACCAGGGCGCGCCTAGCCCCCAGGCGCGCCCTGGTGGCTCGTGGCCACATCCTCTGGCATCTGGTCTTCTCCTGAAGCTTCTAGTGTTGTATATGTCCAAAAAAAAATCTCCAAAAAGTTTCATGGCATTTGGACTTCGTTTGGTATTGATATTCTGTAAAACAAAAAACAGGCAGAAAACAGCAACTGGCACTGGGCACTAAGTTAATAGGTTAGTCCCAAAAATGATATATAATTGCTGTAAATGTATATAAAAACATCCAAGATTGATAATATAACAGCATGGAACAATAAAAAATTATAGATACGTTGGAGACGTATCAGCATCCCCAAGCTTAATTCCTGCTCGTCCTCGAGTAGGTAAATGATAAAAACAGATTTTTTGATGTGGAATGCTGCCTATCATATTCATCATATATTATTTTCTTTTGTAGCATGGACATTGGACTTGAATGATTCAAAGCAATAGTCTATAGTTTGACATGAAGATATAAATACTCAAGCATGCTAACAAGCAATCATATTTTTCAAAATATCAACGCTAAAGAAAGTTATCCCTAGCCCATTATGCTCAATCATTGATCCATTCATGAAACACACTCAAATATTAGCTACACACAATGCACAAGTATGACAATAGTGCTCTCTAGTTGGTGCTTTATAAGAGAAGATGGAGACTCAAAATAAAAATAAAAATAAAAATTGCATAAAGTAAATAGATAGGCCCTTCGCAGAGGGAAGCAGAGATTTGTCAAATGTGCCAGAGCTCAAAGCTTAAATTAGAGAGATAAAAATATTTTGAGAGGCATGCTTTTCCTGTCAACGAAAACGACCGAGAATTCCCAATATCTTCCATGCTAGACACATCATAGGCGGTTCCCAAACAGAAAGTAAAGTTTATTTCCTTTCCACCATTCTTTCACAATCCATGGCTAGCCGTATCCACGGGTGCCCTCCATACCATCACTTTCCAAGGAATTTTGTTGTTATTAATTTTTGATTTCATTGTGGGACTGGGCATCCCTATTACCAGCCACTCTCTTGTGCAATGACAAGTGAATAAATACTCATCGTGAGAATAACGCACCTAGCATGGAAAATATTGGCCACCCCCTGCCGCTTCATGAGCGGTACATGCACACAAAACAGAAAAATTATTTTGAAAATTAGAGTTGGCACACGTAAGTTTACTTGGAATGGCATGGAAATACCGCATATAGGTAGATATAGTGGGCTCATTTGGCACAACTTGTGTTTAAAGAGTTTGGATGCACAAGCAGTATTTCCGCTTAGTACAAATGAAGGCTAGCAAAAGATTGAGAAGCAACCAACCAAAAAACGAAAACGGTCATAAACATGCATTGAACATAACTAACACCGAATAATGCACCATAAGTAGGATATAATTTCTTTGCATAACTATTGACCTAATGTGCATGAATAGGGAATCACAAACCTTAACACTAATATTTTTACTACATCACAATTACTCACTAACATGACTCACATATTATCATTTCCATATCGCAAAACTATTGCAAGGAATCACACTTATCATATCCAATGATCTATATGAAAGTTTTTATTATATCCCTCTTGAATATTCATCACTTTGGGACCAAATTCATATCTTGTGCAAATTACCGTTAGTTTCATCAACTCTCAAAAAGATATAAGTGAAGTATGAGAGTGCAAATATTTCTTCAAATTTTTAATCCTATCAACTCTCAAAATAATAGAAGTGAAGCGTGAGAGTTTATTTCTTCAAAATATAGCCACCGCCGTGCTCAAAAAGATTTAAGTGAAGCACTAGAGCAACTGCCTAGCTCAAAAAATTTAAGTGAAGCACATAGAGCATTCTAACAAATTATGATGAACGTGTGGCTCTCTCAAAATAGGTGTGTTCAGCAAGGATGATTGTGACAAACTAAAAATCAAACAAAGCAAAGACTCATATAATACACGACGCTCCAAGCAAAACACATATCATGTGACGAATAAAAATATAGCTCCAAGTAAAATTACCGATGGTTGGTAGAAGAAAGAGGGGATGCCTTCCGGGGCATCCCCAAGCTTAGACGCTTGAGTCTTCCTTGAATATTACCTTGGGGTGCCTCGGGCATCCCCAATCTTAGGCTCTTGCCAGTCCTTATTCCTTCATCCATCGTGATCTCACCCAAAACTTGAAAACTTCAATCACACAAAACTCAACAAAACCTTCGTGAGATCCATTAGTATAACAAAGTAAATCACTACTTTAAGTACTGTTGCAAACCCATTCATATTTTATTTTTGCATTATACCTACTGTATTCTAACTTCTCCATGGCTTATACCCCCCGATACAATCCATAGTTTCATCAAAACAAGCAAGTAGTGCATCAAAAACAGAATCTGTCAAAAACAAAACAGTCTGTAGCAATCTATTTAAAATCCATACTTCTGTAACTCCAAAAATTCTAAAAAATTAGGAAAACGTGGGCAATTCATATACCAATACTGTGTAAAACTTTCAGATTTTTCTAACGCTCTAGTACAGAAAAAAAATTCCAGCACTGGACGCAAAACTTTCTGTTTTCCAAACAGCATCAATTATACTATCTTCCAAATCATCCCAAAGGTTGTACTTGGCACAAACACTAATTAAAAACACAAAAACTCAATCATAACAGTAGCATGTAAGTGAAAACACACAATAACAGAAACAAATAATAAAAAATTATTTTATTCATTGGGTTGCCTCCCAACAAGCGCTATTGTTTTATGCCCCTAGCTAGGCATAATGCATAATTTCAAGTATTGTCATCCTTCAAGTTGATTCCATAAGTGGCCCTCATAATGGATTCACATGGTGCTTTAATTTTCTTCCTAGGGAAATGTTCCATACCCTTCTTTAGTGGAAACTTAAATTTAATATTCCCTTCTTTCATATCAATATCGGCACCTATAGTTCGTAAGAACGGTCTACCAAGTATTATGGGGCAAGAAGGATTGCATTCAATGTCAAGTACAATAAAATCAATGGGCACATAGTTCCTATTTGCAAGAATAAGAACATCATTAATTCTACCCAAAGGCTTTTTTATAGTAGAATCCGCAAGATGCAAATTAAGAGAACATTCATCGATATTGGTAAAACCTAGCACATCACATAGAGATTCTGGAATTGTGGAAACACTAGCACCCAAATCACATAAAGCATTGCACTCATAATTTTTAATTTTAAATTTAATGGTGGGTTACCATTCATCATATAATTTTATAGGAATTGAAATCTCTAGTTCTAGCTTTTCTTCTAACGCTTTCATCATTGCTTCTACGATGTGTTTAGTAAAAGGCTTGTTTTGCTCATAAGCGTTGGGTGAATTTAACATGGATTGTAACAAATAAATGCACTCACTCAAAGAAAAATTATCATAATTAAAATCTTTGTAATCCAAGAGAGTGGGCACATCGCTAGTTAAAGTTTTTACCTCTCCAAACCCACTTTTAGCAATTTTCTTATCAAGATTTTCAACCTCCGAATTATGGGGACGCTCACTTGCTAAAGTTGACTCTTATTCAATCCCCTTTTCATCAAGTTTTATATTGCTAAACAAAGAATCAATAGATGAAACACCAATCATTTTAATATCCTCATCATTACTACGATAAAAACCGGGAGGAATCGCTTTTTCTAAAAATTCTCGTTTAGCTTTTAGCATGGCGGTTCTTTTCTTACTCTCATCCATGGAGATATATAAAGCTTTAATTGATTCATTAATATCAATTTTAGGTGGCAAAATTTTAGTCTTAAGATTTTCCACATCATGAATAATCCTATCAATGCTCCTAGACATATCATCAAGTTTACTCAATTTTTCTTCTATCGTAGTGTTGAAATTTTTTTGACCATTAATAAATTCTTTAATATTACTTTCAAGATCAGAGGGCATCCTATTATTATTATTATTATTATAATTACCATAAGGATTGCCATAATTATTAGAGAAATTTCCAGGAAACGGTCTAGCATTGAAATTACCTCTATAAGCATTATTATTAAAATTGTTTCACGAGACAAAATTCACATCTACGGGATCATCATTTTGCTCAATCAAAGTGGATAAAGGCACATCATTAGGGTCAATAAGAGCATTTTTGCTAGCAACCAATTTCATAAGCGCATCAACTTTATCACTCAAAGTATTAATTTCTTCAACAGAATTCACTTTTTACTAGTAGGAACTCTTTCAGTATGCCATTGTAAATAATTTGCCATAATATTATCAAGCAATTTAGTAGCTTATCCCAAAGTAATTTCCATAAAAGTACCACCCGCGGCGGAATCTAAAAGATTTCTATAAACAAAATTTAACCCCGCATAATTTTTTTTGTATGATCATCCATAAATTTAAACCATGAGTAGGGCAATTTCTTTTAATCAATTTCATCCTCTCCCAAGATTGGGCAACATGTTCATGATCAAGTTGCTTAAAATTCATAATTTGATTTCTAAGAGTAATAATTTTCGCGGGAGGAAAATACTTAGTAATAAAAGCATCTTTACACCTATCCCAAGAATTGATACTATTTCGTGGTAAAGATGAAAACCAAATTTTTGCATGATCCCGCAATGAGAATGGGAATAATTTTAATTTGACAATATCATTATCCACATATTTTTTCTTTTGCATATCACACAATTCTATGAAAGTGTTAAGATGGGATGCAACATCTTCATTAGGACTATCAGAAAATTGATCTTTCATCACAAGATTAAGCAAAGCAGCATTAATATCACAAGTCTCCACACTAGCGGCGGGAGGAGCAATTGGAGTACTAATAAAATCATTATTATTAGTATTGGAAAAATCACACAATTTTGTATTTTCTTGAGACATCGTGACTACGCAAACAAGATAACAAGCAAGCAAACAAGCAAACTGGAAAAAGGCAAATGGAAAATATTTTTGTATTTTTGTAAAAACTTTTTAGAAGTGGGGGAGATGAAAATGAGAGGTAAATGCAAATAAAATAAATGCAAGGAGATGAGAGTTTTATGCATAGGTACTTGATAGATGTTGATGATGTCTCCCCGGCAACGGCGCCAGAAATTCTTCCTGCTACTTGTTAGTTGCGTTGGTAATTCTCTGAAGAGGAAGGGAGATGCAGTACAGTAGAGATAAATATTTCCCTCAGTTATAAAACCAAGGTTATCAATGCAGTAGGAGAATCACGCAACACCTCGTTAGCAGCACCTGCACACAAAATAACAAATCCTTGCACCCAACGTAAACAAGGGGTTGTCAATCCCTCGGCGGTAAGTTGCAAGATTAAATTGTATGTGATAGATGGATAGATTGAAACAAAAATAAAAAAATAAAAGAAAAAAAGAAAAAGTGCAGCAAGTATTTTTAGGGTTTTAGTATATGATTTAGATAGACCCGAGGGCCATAGTTTTCACTAGAGGCTTCTCTCAAGAAAATAGCATACGGTGGGTAGACAAATTACTATTGGGTAATTGATAGAAAAGCAAATAATCATGACGATATCCAAGGCAATGATCATGTATATAGGCATCACGTCCGAGACAAGTAGACCGACTCCTGCCTGCATCTACTACTATTACTCCACACATCGACAGCTATCCAGCATGCATCTAGTGTATTAAATCCATGAAGAACGGAGTAACGCCTTAAGAATGATGACATGATGTGGACAAGATAAACTCACGTATGAATAAACCCCATGTTTTTACCCTTAATAGCAATGATACATACGTGTCATGTCCCTTTCTGTCACTGGGATTGAGCACCGCAAGATCGAACCCATTACAAAGCACCTCTTCCCATGGCAAGATAAATCAATCTAGTTGGTCAAACCAAATCAATAGATCGGAGAAGAAATATGAAGCTATAATAATCATGCATAAAAGAGATCAGAAAAGACTCAAATAATATTCATGGATAATCTGATCATAAACTCACAATTCATCGGATCCCAACAAACACACCGCAAAAAGTGATTACATCGGATAGAACTCCAAGAACATCGAGGAGAACATTGTATTGAAGATCAAAAAGAGAGAAGAAGCCATCTAGCTACTAACTATGGACCCGAAGGTCTGTGGTAAACTACTCACGCATCATCGGAAGGGCAGCAAGGTTGATGTAGAGCCCCTCCGTGATCGATTCCCCCTCCGGCGGAGTGCCGGAAAAGGCCTCCAGATGGGATCTCTCGAGAACAGAAACTTGCGGCGGCGGAAAAAGTATTTCGTGGACTCTCTTGAGGGTTTCTGATTTTTTGGAAATTTATAGTGGTGGAATTAGGTCAAATGGAGCTGAGGTGGGCCCACGAGGCACGCGCGCCCTGGTGGCTCGTGGCTACCTCCTCTGGCGTCTGGTCTTCTCCCGAAGCTTCTAGTGTTGTATATGTCCAGAAAATAATCTCCAAAAAGTTTCGTGGCATTTGGACTTCGTTTGATATTGATATTCTGTAAAACGAAAAACAGGCAGAAAACAACAACTGGCACTGGGCACTAAGTTAATAGGTTAGTCCCAAAAAATGATATATAATTGCTGTAAATGTATATAAAAACATCCAAGATTGATAATATAACTGCATGGAACAATAAAAAATTATAGATACGTTGGAGACGTATCAGGCCAGAAGATGGAGCAGTGGCCCACGAGGCACCAGGGCGCGCCCCAGGGGGTGGCGCGCCCTGGTGGCTTGTGGGGCCCACACTGCTCCGTTTGACCTAATTCCAGCACTATATATTCTCTAAAATTGGGAAACTAACAGGGGAGTCCACGAAATATTTTTTCCGCTGCCGCAAGTTTCTGTTCTCGAGAGATCCCATCTGGAGGCCTTTTCCGGTACTCCGCCGGAGGGGGAATCGATCACGGAGGGGCTCTACATCAACCTTGCTGCCCTTCCGATGATGCGTGAGTAGTTTACCACAGACCTTCGGGTCCATAGTTAGTAGCTAGATGGCTTCTTCTCTCCTTTTGATCTTCAATACAATGTTCTCCTCGATGTTCTTGGAGTTCTATCCGATGTAATCACTTTTTGTGGTGTGTTTGTTGGGATCCAATGAATTGTGAGTTTATGATCAGATTATCCATGAATATTATTTGAGTTTTCTCTGAACTCTTTTATGCATGATTATTATATCTTTGTATTTCTCTCCGATCTATTGATATGGTTTGGCCAACTAGATTGATTTATCTTGCAATGGGAGAGGTGCTTTGTAATGGGTTCGATCTTGCGGTGCTCAATCCCAGTGAAAGAAAGGGACATGACACATATGTATCATTGCTATTAAGGGTAAAAAAATGGGGTTTATTCATGCGTGAGTTTACTTTGTCTACATCATGTCATCTTGCTTAAGGCGTTACTCCGTTCTTTATGGACTTAATACACTAGATGCATGCTGGATAGCGATCGATGTGTGGAGTAATAATAGTAGATGCAGGCAGGAGTCATTCTACTTGTCTCGGACGTGATGCCTATATACATGATCGTTGCCTTGGATATCGTCATGATTATTTGCTTTTCTATCAATTGCCCAACAGTAATTTGTTTACCCACCGTATGCTATTTTCTTGAGAGAAGCCTCTAGTGAAAACTATGCCCCCCGGGTCTATCTAAATCATATATTAAAACCCTAAAAATACTTTGCTGCACTTTTACTTTATTTGCCTTTGCCTCTTGTTTTCATCTCCCCCACTTCTAAAAAAGTTTTTACAAAAATACAAAAATATTTTCCATTTGCCTTTTTGCTTGTTTGCTATCTTTGCTTGTGTTGCCATGTGCCTTCTATTTGCTTGCATCTTCGCTTGCTAAAAATCTTTTGATATGGATCCTCATGCACTTGATAATCTTTTCAAAATACCCAATTATGATGAACCAATTGCTAGTGAGTTGAGTGCACTTGATTTCCTCTATGAAGTTTTGCTTGAAAATCATGAATCTGAAAATTGTGATGAAGTGCTGAAAGAAGAAATTTATAAAGTGATTCGTGATAGCTCCTTCAATGAAAAGCATGATTGCAATGATGTTATTATAAATTCTATTAGTGTCAATTGTGCTAATGATATGCAAAATCACAAGCTTGGGGATGATAATTTTGTCGTGTCCACTACTTATTGCAATGATCATGATTGGGGTGATAATGCTTTTTATGATCTTGAAAATTTATTTAAGCATCATGATGAATATGATATTGATAATAATGCTTGCAATAATATTGAAAGTTGGTTTGGAAGAGTGTCAACTCTAGGTAAAAATAATCCCACATATTTGGAGAATGTTCAATCTTATGAAATTTTTGATAAAAGTGGGTTTGGAGAGGTCATGACTTTCGTTGATGATAATCCCACTATTTTGGAAGATTATAAATTTTTATTCATGTGGATCATAAAGAGAATATTGTTTATGATAGCTATATCGTTGAATTTGAATATGATCCTACATGTAATTATTATGAGAGAGGAAAATATGGTTGTAGAAATTTTCATGTTACTAAATTACCTCTCTTCATGTTGAGATTGTTATTGTTTCTTTCCTCTTCCTTGCATATGCTTGGTTTTGCTTGTCTAGATAATTTGTTTGCCTATAAAATGCCTATGCATAGGAAGTAAGTTAGAATTAAATCTGTTTTTCACAAGCTACATGATGCTATCTTGTGTTTCATTTATTATCTTTCATGTGAGCATCAATAAAATCTCAAGCCTATCTTAATGGCTATAAAGAAAGAGCTTGTTGGGAGACAACCCAATGAATAAAATAATTTTTTACTTTTTGTTTATGTTCTTGTGTGTTTACACAATTATGCTACTGTTATGATTGTGTTTTTTTATGTTTTAGTTAGTGTTTGTGCCAAGTAATGCCTTTGGGATGATTTGGAAGATAATATAATTGATGCTGTTTGGAAAACAGAAAGTTTTGCGTCCAGTGCTAGAATTTTAATTCTGTACTGGAGTGTCAGAAAAATCTTAATTTTTTACATATTATTGGTATATGAATTTCCCATGTTATCCTAATTTTTCAGAATTTTTGGAGTTACATACATATAGCTTTTAAATAGATCTTTACAGACTGTTCTGTTTTAAACAGATTTTGTTTTTATTGCATAGTTTGCTTATTTTGATGAATCTATGGATTGTATCGGGGGGTATAAGCCATGGAGAAGTTAGATTACAGTAGGTATAATGCAAAAATAAAATTTGAATGGGTTTGCAACAGTACTTAAAGTAGTTATTTATTTTGTTATACTAACGGATCTCACGAAGGTTTTGTTGAGTTTTGTGTGATTGAAGTTTTCAAGTTTTGGGTGAGATCACGATGGATGAAGGAATAAGGAGTGGCAAGAGCCTAAGCTTGGGGATGCCCGAGGCACCCCAAGGTAATATTCAAGGAAGACTCAAGCGTCTAAGCTTGGGGATGCCCCGGAAGGCATCCCCTCTTTCTTCTACCAACCATCGGTAAGTTTACTTGGAGCTATATTTTTACTCGTCACATGATATGTATTTTGCTTGGAGTGTCGTGTATTATATGAGTCTTTGCTTTGTTTGCTTTTTAGTTTGTCACAATCATCATTGCTGGACACACCTATTTGAGAGAGCCACACGTTCATCATGATTTGTTAGAATACTCTATGTGCTTCACTTAAATTTTTTGAGCTAGGCAGTTGCTCTAGTGCTTCACTTAAATATTTTTGAGCACGGCGGTGGCTATATTTTGAAGAAATATTTAAACTCTCATGCTTCACTTATATTATTTTGAGAGCTGATAACATTAAAATTTTGAAGAAATATTTGAACTCTCATGCTTCACTTATATTATTTTGAGAGTTGATAAATTTTGAAGAAATATGTGCACTCTCATGCTTCACTTATATCTTTTTGAGAGTTGATAATAGTAATGGTAATTTGCCCAAGATATGAATTTGGTCCCAAAGTGATGAATATTCAAGAGGGATATAATAAAAACTTTCATATAGATCATTGGATATGATAAGTGTGATTCCTTGCAATAGTTTTGCGATATGGAGATGATGATATGTGAGTCATGTTAATGAGTAATTATGATTTAGTAAGAATATTAGTGTTAATGTTTGTGATTCCCTATGCATGCACATTAAGTCAATAGTTATGCAACGAAATTATATCCTACTTATGGTGCATTATTTGGTGTTAGTTATGTGCAATGCATGTTTATGACCGTTTTCGCTTTTTGGTTGGTTGCTTCTCAATCTATTTGCTAGCCTTCATTTGTACTAAGCGGAAATACTGCTTGTGCATCCAAAATCCTTAAACCCAAGTTGTGCCAAATGAGTCCACTATATCTACCTATATGCGGTATTTCCATGCCGTTCCAAGTAAATTTACATGTGCCAACTCTAAAATTTCAAAATATTTTTCCATTTTGTGTGCTCGTATCGCTCATGAAACGGCAGGGGGTGGCCATTATTTTCCATGCTAGGTGTATTATTCTCACGATGAGTGTTTATTCACTTGTCATTGCATGAGAGAGTGGCTGGTAATAGGGATGCCCAGTCCCACAATGAATCAAAAATTAATAACAACAAAATTCCTTGGAAAGTGTTGGTATGGAGGGCACCCGTGGATACGGCTAGCCATGGATTGTGAAAGAATGGTGGAAAGGAAATAAACTTTACTTTCTATTTGGGAACCGCCTATGATGTGTCTAGCATGGAAAATATTGGGAATTTTCGGTCGTTTTCGTTGACAGGAAAAGCATGCCTCTCAAAATAATTTTATCTCTCTAATTTAAGCTTTTAGCTCTGGCACATTTGCAAATCTCTGCTTCCCTCTATGAAGGGCCTATCTATTTACTTTTATGCAATTTTTATTTTTATTTTGAGTCTCCATCTTCTCTTATAAAGCACCAACTAGAGAGCACTATTGTCATACTTGTGCATTGTGTGTAGCTAATATTGAGTGTGTTTCATGAATGGATCATTGATTGAGCATAATTGGCTAGGGATAACTTTCTTTAGCATTGATATTTTGAAAGACATGGTTGCTTGTTAGCATGCTTGAGTATTTATATCTTCATGTCAAATTATAGACTATTGCTTTGAATCATTCAAGTCCAAATGTCCATGCTATAAAAGAAAAGAATATATGATGAATATGATAGGTAGCATTCCACATCAAAAATTCTGTTTTTATCATTTACCTACTCGAGGATGAGCAGGAATTAAGCTTGGGGATGCTGATACGTCTCCAATGTATCTATAATTTTTTATTGTTCCATGCTACTATATTATCAATCTTGGATGTTTTTATATACATTTACAGCAATTATATATCATTTTTTGGGACTAACCAATTAACTTAGTGCCCAGTGCCAGTTGCTGTTTTTTTTGCCTGTTTTTGGTTTTCCAGAATATCAGTACCTAACAAAGTCCAAATGCCATGAAACTTTTTGAAGATTTTTTTCTGGACATAACAAGTACTGGAAGCTTCGGGAGAGGGCCAGAAGATGGAGAAGTGGCCCACGAGGCACCAGGGCGCACCCCAGGGGGGGTGGCGCGCCCTGGAGGCTTGTGGGGCCCACACAACTCCGTTTGACCTAATTCCACCACTATAAATTATCTAAAATTGGGAAACCAACAGGGGAGTCCACGAAATACTTTTTCCGCCGCCGCAAGTTTCTGTTCTCAAGAGATTCCATCTCGAGGCCTTTTCCGGGACTCCGCCGGAGGGGGAATCGATCATGGAGGGGCTCTACATCAACCTTGCTGCCCTTCCGATGATGCATGAGTAGTTACCACAGACCTTCGGGTCCATAGTTAGTAGCTAGATGGCTTCTTCTCTCTTTTTGATCTTCAATACAATGTTCTCCTCGATGTTCTTGGAGTTCTATCCGATGTAATCACTTTTTGCGGTGTGTTTGTTGGGATCCGATGAATTGTGAGTTTATGATCAGATTATCCATGAATATTATTTGAGTTTTCTCTGAACTCTTTTATGCATGATTATTATAGCTTCGTATTTCTCTCTGATCTGTTGATTTGGTTTGGCCAACTAGATTGATTTATCTTGCAATGGGAGAGGTGCTTTGTAATGGGTTCGATCTTGCGGTGCTCAATCCCAGTGACAGAAAGGGACATGACACGTATGTATCATTGCTATTAAGGGTAAAAAGATGGGGTTTATTCATGCGTGAGTTTACTTTGTCTACATCATGTCATCTTGCTTAAGGCTTTACTCCGTTCTTTATGGACTTAATACACTAGATGCATGCTGGAAAGCGGTCGATGTGTTGAGTAATAATAGTAGATGCAGGCAGGAGTCAGTCTACTTGTCTCGAACGTGATGCCTATATACATGATCATTGCCTTGGATATCGTCATGATTATTTGCTTTTCTATCAATTGCCCAACAGTAATTTGTTTACCCACCGTATGCTATTTTCTTGATAGAAGCCTCTAGTGAAAACTATGGACCCCGGGTCTATCTAAATCATATATTAAAACCCTAAAAATACCTTGCTGCACTTTTACTTTATTTATTTTATTTTATATTTTAGTTCAATCTATCTATCTATCACATACAATTTAATCTTGCAATTAACCGCCGAGGGATTGACAACCCCTTGTTTGCGTTGGGTGCAAGGATTTGTTGTTTTGTGTGCAGGTGCTGCTAACGAGGTGTTGCGTGATTCTCCTACTGGATTGATAACCTTGGTTTCATAACTGAGGGAAATACTTATCTCTACTGTACTGCATCTCCCTTCCTCTTCAGGGAATTACCAACACAGCTCAGAAGTAGCAATGGCCTCCGGTGATGATTTCCCCCTCCGGCAGAGTGCCGGAACAGGGCTCCGGGTGAGATCGCTTTGGTACAGAGGCTTGCAACGGCGGTGTCGAAGTTCTAGGTTTATTTCTAGGGGTTTCTCTATTTATAGGATTTTTTTAGTGTTGGAATCACGCGAAAAAGAGTTACGAGGGGCCCACAAGGCAACACCACGCGACCCCTCGGGGCGCGCCGTGATACCTTGTCGTCTCCTCATGTGTCTTCTAGTCCTCCCACGAAGCTTTGGGGGTCTATTTTTGTCCATAAAAAATCATCAAAAAATTTGTGGTCAATCCAAGAACTTTTATTTCTGCACAAAAAACAACACCACGGTAGTTCTGCTGAAAACAACGTCAGTCCGGGTTAGTTCTATTCAAATCATACCAAAACCATATAAAATTGTTGTAAACATGGCATGAATACTTCATAAATTATAGATACATTGGAGATGTATCAACAAGTAACAAGTAACGATAGTAACTACCATGCAGCAAGGTGGCCCAATCCTTTTTGGGATTTCTATTTTCGTGCCCCTCCTTCCTTAGTTCTACTCAGTTTTCCCCCACCCATCTTACTATGCTCACTTTTCCCCTCCTCCACTCGCCCGCGCCTCACAAGAGGCCAAACGATGCCTTGCCGTCGGGTCAAAGCCTTTGATCATCGCATCGCCGGTGCTGACGCGTGGGACCGACATGTAAGGCCGCATGCATTCGCATCGCCGGTGCTGACGCGTGGGACCGCCATGTAAGGCCGCATGCATTCGCATCGCCGGTGCTGACGTGTGGGACTGCCATGTAAGGCCGCTGATGACCCACAAGTATAGAGGATCAATCATAGTCCTTTCGATAAGTAAGAGTGTCGAACCCAACGAGGAGCAGAAGGAAATGACAAGCGGTTTTCAGCAAGGTATTCTCTGCAAGCACTGAAATTGTAGGTAATAGATAGTTTGATATCAAGGTAATTCATAACAAGTAACAAGTAGTAATGATAACAAAGGTGCAGCAAGGTGGCCCAATCCTTTTTATAGCAAAGGACAAGCCAGAACGAACTCGTATAATAAGCAAAACGTTCTCGAGGACACATGGGAATTTCATCTAGTCACTTTCATCATGTTTGTTTGATTCGCGTTCGCTACTTTGATAATTTGATATGTGGGTGGACCGGTGCTTGGTTGCTGTTCTTACTTGAACAAGCCTCCCACTTATGATTACCCCCTCTCGCAAGCATCCGCAACTATGAGAGAAGAATTAAGATAAATCTAACCATAACATGAAACACATGGATCCAAATCAGCCCCTTACGGAATAGCGCATAAACTAGGGTTTAAGCTTCTGTCACTCTAGCAACCCATCATCTAATTACTACTCCACAATGCCTTCCCTTAGGCCCAAAGATGGTGAAGTGTCATGTAGTCGACGTTCACACGACACCACTAAAGGAAGCAACAACATACATATCATCAAAATATCGAACGAATACCAAATTCACATGATTACTTATGACAAGACTTCTCCCATGTCCTCAAGAACGAAAGTACCTACTCACAAATCATATTCATGTTCAAGATCAGAGGGGTATTGAATAGCATTAAGGATCTGCACATATAATCTTCCACCAAATAAACCAACTAGCATCAACTACAAGATGTAATCAATACTACTAGCAACCCACATGTACCAATCTGAGGTTTTGAGACAAAGATTGAATACAAGAGATGACTAGGGTTTGAGATGAGATGGTGGTGGTGAAGATGTTGATTAAGATTGGTCCTCCCACGATGAGAGGATAATTAGTGATGTCGATGGCTTCGATTTCCCCCTCCCGGAGGGAAGTTTCCCCGGCGGAATCGCTCCGCCGGAGAGCAAAATAGCTCCTGCCCAGGTTTCGCCTCGAGACGAGGACGCTTCATCCCAAAAGTCTTCTTATGGTTTTTTGCTAGGGCAAATGTCTTCATATAGCAGAAGGGGGCCGAAGGCCTGCCAGGGGCCCCACAAGCTCGGGGGGCGCGCCCAGGGGGGTAGGGCGCGCCCCCAGGCTTATGGCTTCCTGGTGGGCCCCCTCTTGGTAATTCTTTTGCCAGTATTTTTTATATATTCCAAAATAATTCTCCGTAAATTTTCAGGTCATTTGGAGTTGTGCAGAATAGCTATCTCTGTTTCACCCCTTTCCGGTCCAGAATTCCAGCTGCCGGCAATCTCCCTCTTTATGTAAATCTTGCAAAATAAGAGAGAAAAGGCATAAGAATTGTACCATGAAGTGAAATAATGATTAAAAACATATTAATTAATAGTAGGAAATCATGATGCAAATTGGACGTATCAACTCCCCCAAGCTTAGACCTCGCTTGTCCTCAAGCGAAAGCTGAAATCGATAATCATGACAACATGTTTAGAGAGAGAGGAGTCGATAGAAATAAAATACGGACATGGAGCATCATGATCTTTATTATAACAGCAATATATCATCATAAAACTTCTCATGAAAAAGTGACAATTCAATCACAAGTTAAAGTATGAACCATAAACCAAATTGAAAACTAACAAACTATGATCTTAGTCACTGAAGCAATTGCAATTCATCACATTATCAGAAAGAGTCTATGTAAGAGCTTTGTTTAGCAAGTTCACATACTCAACTATCATTTAGTCTTCTATGATTGCTGACACTCACGGCATACTTATGGAGCAAAAGTTTCAATCAGACACATAGAAAGATAGGGGCTTATAATTTCGCCTCCCAACGTATTTACCTCAAGGGTAATGTCAACAATAATAACTCATGATCACCTACATCCAACTGGATATATATGCCTGGATCAATCCCCACCACATGATGCTTGCCAAGAGAGAAAATAAAAACGGAATAGAGGAGAATGCTATTGACTCTTGCATGAAAGTAAATACATAAAGTAAAAGACAGGCCCTTCGCAGAGGGAAGCAGAGGTTGTCATGCGCTTTTTGTTTTTGGATGTGCAAGCTCTTAATGTAAAGGAACGTCACTTTATATTGCCCCTTGTGATAGCGACCTTTATTATGCAGTTTGTCGCTTTTATTTCTTCACCATCACAAGATCGTACAAAGCTTATTTTCCCTTACAATAAAAGATCATACATATTTAGGAGCAATTTTTATTGCTTTGCACCGATGACAACTTACTTGAAGGATCTTATTCAATCCATAGGTAGATATAATGGACTGTCATGGCATGAAACTGGGTTTAAGGGTTTTTGGATGCACAAGTAGTATCTCTACTTAGTGCGGAATTTTGGCTAGAAAAAGATAGGGGGCAAGTACCACATGTTAGAGGATCGAAAACAATATAACTTCTATGTGAGTATAAGCAAACATAACTCATTACGTTGTCTTCCTTGTTCAACGTCGACTATTTGACATAGAATATTTAATGGGGGCTAACAATCATAAAAGATGTCCAAGATAGTGTATTTATATGTCAGACCTCTCTTCCTTTATTACTTTTTCATGATTTGCAACAATGACCAATACTATGTTTGTCAACTTCCAACAAGTTTTATCAATTATACTTCTTTTATGTGAAGTCATCACTCCCGATGGGATTAGCATATGATCTTTTTTTTTTCTAAGATTGGATCAACAAAAGCAAAACACTCAAATCAAACTACTCTTTATTATATAACTTTCACACATGATTACATAGATAGATAGATCACAAAGCAAGCACTCGAAACTAAATCATACTAAACTTTATTCTTCTAAATCATGAAATAACTAAGGATCGAACTAAGATAGATAAAGATGATAAAAAGTGATGGTGATACGATACCGGGGCACCTCCCCCAAGCTTGGCACAAGCCAAGGGTGGTGCCCATACCCATCTTCGGTGATGGTGGTGATGAAGTGGTGGGCTTGTCCTTCAAAATATTTAGTAAGATATCCTTCAAACTCTGGACCTCCCAAAGCAACTGCTGAATCGCGGTGGCATTCTTTTGCACTTCAACCATAATATGTTTATTTTTCGGCCACCATGATCCCTTTCCTGCATCATTCTCACTTGGACGGGAAATATCCCAATTGGAAGGTATGTGCATGCGAGGAGTGTTTTCAACCCCGTAATTGTGGACCAAATTATGAAAATTGTTCTGATGTAACCTGTGTAAGGGTCTCCTAGGAGGGAGCCCTTCTTGTACCTCTGGAGTCCCATGGCTTGTAGTGCTTCTTATGGCTTGATGAGTGTTTGGAGTTGTGGAGATGCCGGCAAGGGTACCCCCCTCGGAGGCCGGGGGTGGACTTCCAGCGAATCTCCATCATCATCTTCCATGGTAACCTCCTCCTCCTCCTCTCTCCTGAGTTCCATCTGTAGGAACCAAGCGTCGTCTCCCACGTTGTTGGAGGAAGCGGAAGACATGATGCCCAGCCTCGAAAATCTGACAGGAAATAGCACGAAACAAGAACAGAGGAGAAACTTGTGATACGGTGGTCAAAACACCCGTGAGTATATATAATGATTTTTCCCGTACAGGACAAGTAATATGGAAGAAAAACGGAGTTGGGAAAGTCCACGAGGGGGCCACAAGCCTGGTAGGCGCGCCCTGGGGGGTAGGGCGCGCCCCCCAAGCTTGTCGCCTCCTTGTGCACTTTTCAGACTGTTTATTATTTTTCTAATTTTTTATATATTCCAAAACGAACAAAAAGTACTTTTATGGAAGTTTTGGAGTCGGTTTACTTACCGTACCACATACCTACTCCTTTTCATGATTCTGGAGCGTTCCGGAAGGTTTCTTCTATGTGCTCTTCCGGTGTCATTGTTTGAATAATATTAGTTTCAACATTAATGGGCGTACCAGAGATATAATGTTTAATTCTTTGCCCATTAACCACCCTCGGATTATTGCCTTCGGAATTATTTATTTTGATGGCTCCTGAGCGATAGACTTCTTCGATGATATACGGTCCTTCCCATTTAGAGAGAAGTTTTCCTGCAAAAAATATTAAACGAGAATTGTATAATAGAACATGATCACCTACTTTGAATTCCCGTTTTTGAATTCTCTTATCATGCCATCTTTTAACTTTTTCTTTAAACAACTTGGCATTTTCATAAGCTTGTGTTCTCCATTCATCTAGAGAGCTAATATCAAATAACCTCTTTTCACCGGCAAGTTTAAAATCATAGTTAAGTTCTGTAATTGCCCAATATGCTTTATGTTCTAGTTCAAGAGGTAAATGACATGCTTTTCCATAGACCATTTTATATGGAGACATACCCATAGGATTTTTATAAGCAGTTCTATAAGCCCATAGTGCATCATCAAGTTTCTTAGACCAATTCTTTTTAGATCTATTAACGGTCTTTTGCAAAATTAATTTTATTTCTCTATTAGTTAATTCAACTTGACCACTAGACTGAGGACGATAAGGAGATGCAATTCTATGGTTAACATCATATTTAGAAAGCAATTTACGGAAAGCACCATGAATAAAATGTGAACCACCATCAGTCATTAAATATCTAGGGACTCCAAACCTCGGGAATATAACTTCTTTAAGCATTTTAATAGAAGTGTTATGATCAACACTACTAGTTGGAATAGCTTCTATCCACTTAGTAACGTAATCAACAGCAACTAAAATATGAGTATACCCATTGGATTTAGGAAACGGTCCCATATAATCAAAATCCCAAACATCAAATGGTTCAATAACAAGTGAATAATTCATAGGCATTTCCTGACGTCTACCAACATTACCAATTCTTTGACATTTATCACAAGAAAGGACAAACTTATGTGCATCTTTGAAAAGAGTAGGCCAATAAAAACCAGATTGTAGTACCTTGTGTGCAGTTCTATCTCCCGCATGGTGTCCTCCATATGCCTCGGAGTGACATTTCCGTAGGATTTGTTTCTGTTCATGCTCAGGTACACAACGTCTAATAACACCATCTACTCCTTCTTTATATAAATGTGGGTCATCCCAAAAGTAATGTCTTAAATCAAAGAAGAACTTTTTCTTTTGTTGGTATGTGAAACTAGGTGGTATATATTTGGTAACAATGTAATTAGCATAGTCTGCATACCAAGGAGTGTTACGAGAAGCATTTATCATAGCTAGTTGTTCATCAGGGAAATCATCATTAATAGGAAGTGGGTCATCAAGAACATTTTCCATTCTAGACAAATTATCAGCTACTGGATTCTCAGCTCCTTTTCTATCAACAATATGCAAATCAAATTCTTGTAGCAAAAGAACCCACCTAATAAGTCTAGGTTTAGCATCTTTCTTTTCCATAAGATATTTAATAGCAGCATGATCAGTATGAATAGTAACTTTGGAATCAACAATGTAAGATCTGAATTTATCACATGCAAACACAACTGCTAAAAATTCTTTTCAGTAGTAGCATAATATCTTTGAGCACTGTCTAGAGTTCTACTATCATAATGAATAACATTCAATTTCTTATCAACTCTTTGTCCTAGAACAACACCAACAACATAATCACTAGCATCGCACATAATTTCAAAGGGTAGGTTCCAATCAGGTGGTTGAACAATTGAAAGCACACTTGCTCCCTTGGTGGTTTTGGTAATTCATGCCAACATACATATTGTTGAACTAATGCTTTTATCTAGTGAATTTCAGACAAGTTCAACAATGGCGTGGCAGGGACAAGAGGACGTGGAACCCCTTCAAAATGCTAAGGACAAGGATTGGCAAAAGATCAAGACTCTACATTTTTGGTTTAGTGATCCAAGATCACATTGAGTCCATAGGAAAGCCAATACTATTAAAAGGGGATGAGGTGTTGCTTAATGGTCCTTTTGCTCAAGTGCTTAGTGACAGTACCCCTAAACCCTCAACCACTCTCTCTAGCCAAAGATGTCCAAAACCCACATTCCAACTCGGCCCCACCGAAATTTCCTATCCGGAGCCACCGAGTTCACCTAGACTTAGCCACTGCCAAAACCCTAACAAATCGGATCCACCGATATGGATCTTGGTCCCACCGAGATGGCCTTGCCAACTCTCTGTGATCATTTGCACCTACTTCGGTCTCACCAAGTTTTGCAAATCGGTCTCACCGAGATGGCTTGCCAAGTCTCTGTTGCCTTATTGCTTCACTTCGGTCCTACCGAGTTGATGCAATCGGTGCCACCGAGATGAGGTTTGCCCTAGCCATTGCACTTCGGTCCATCCGAGTTGTTCCTATCGGGCCCACTGAGATTCCTAACATTCATATCTTTTACACAGTTCGGTGCTACCGAGATTATGGTTTCGGTGCCACCGAGTTGGGTCAAAAGTGTGTAATGGTTGGATTTTGTGTGGAGGCTATATATACCCCTCCACCACCTCCGTCTTAGAAAGGAGAGCCATCAGAACGTGCCTACACTTCCACCATACATTTTCTGAGAGAGAACCACCTACTCATGTGTTGAGATCAAGCTATTCCATTCCTACCATTTGAACCTTGATTTCTAGCCTTTCCCAAGTTGCTTTCCACTCAAATCCTTCTTCCACCATAGCCAAATCTGTGAGTTGTTTGAGTGTTGGGAAGACTATCATTTGAAGCACAAGAGCAAGGAGTTCATCAACAACACACCGTCTATTACCTTTTGGAGAGTGGTGTCTCCTAGATTGGTTAGGTGTCACTTGGGAGCCTCCGACATGATGTGGAGTTGAACCAAGGAGTTTGTAAGGGCAAGGAGATCGCCTACTTCGTGAAGATCTACCCCGAGTGAGGCTAGTCCTTCGTGGACGTAAGCCATGGTAAAATAGACAAGGTTGCTTCTTTGTGGACCCTTCATGGGTGGAGTCCTTCGTGGACTCGCGCAGCCGTTACCCTTCGTGGGTTGAAGTCTCCATCAACGTGGACGTACGATAGCACCACCTATCGGAACCACGCCAAAAACCACCGTGTCTTCATTGCGTTTGATCTTCCATACTCTACCTCTTTACATTCCTACTTTTGCATGCCTTACTATTTCCGCTGCTCAATCTCTAGATATGCATGTGTAGAAAGTATTGGAGTGATCTTAACTTGTGCCAAAATCTGCCTAAGTTCCAAGAGAAATTAAAATCTGCAACTTTGGTTAGTTAAGTGTCTATTCACCCCCCTCTAGATCTATCTCCTCGATCCCAGAATTGGTATCAGAGCTTTGGTCTCCATTGCTTTGGTTTTATCACCATTGGAGGGAGATGGATGTGTCTACTTTGGGGAGTCTTAGATGTAGAGTGCCTATTCTCAATGGGGAGTATTACAACTTTTGGAAGGATGAAATGCTGATATCTTTGATGAATTTAACTTGAGCAAGTATATTCATAATCCTTATGTGCCCCCTATTGATCCCTTGCATCCTACTCATGAAGAGGAAATTGACATGCTTCGTAATCTTAGAACCGTCAATCTTATCATTAGAGGATTACCTAAGGTTGTGCTTGGTTGTATGCAAAACTTTGAATGTGCTTATACTCTATGGCATGACTTAGAAAAGCGATATCCCGATTACTCTTTAAAGAGTCTCGATAAGATTCTTCATAAGGCTGTTGCTTTTCACAAGATGAGTCCTAGTGATCCTAAGTTTGATGATTGCTTGTTTGAGCTTCGAGATCTTATGCGTGCTAAAGGAGATGTTAGAACTATTAGCAACATTATCATGGAAGCCATTAGAATCCATAAACTTGAACATTGTCATGATCATGAAACTAATGAATCTGTTGCCCTAGGTGATGATCACACACATGATGATGATGATGTTGAGCATGGCTATTATGATGAGGACAAAGACTTTGACATTGAATTTGAGAAGACCATGAGGAATCTCATTCTTATGGCAAATCGTCGAGATTATATGGCCGGAGGAAAAGAGTGGATTCTTGATAGCGGTTGTACCGATCACATGACCGGAGATAGAGACATGTTTCGTGAGCTCGCTAAAAATGATGGTCCACGCAAGTATGTGACTTTTGGAGACAACTTCAAGGGTAAGGTACTTGGCCTTGGTAAGGTGGCCATATCCAATGATAGCTCCATACAAAATGTTATGCGTGTTGAATCTCTTGGTTACAATCTTCTTTCCGTATCTAGACTAGCCGATTTTGGTTTTAATGTTCTATTTACCAAAGTAGATTGCCAAGTGTTTCGCCAAGATAATCATAATATGGTCTTTACCGGCATTCGTAGAGGTGATCTATACATTGTTGATTTCACTAAGAGAGCCCAACCTCGTACATGCTTAATTGCTAAATCTTCTAAAGGTTGGTTATGGCATAGAAGACTTGGACATGTTGGCATGCGTAACCTTGATAAACTTGTTAAAGGAGATCACATTCTTGGAGTGAAAGATGTTATATTTGACAAAGATCAACTTTGTAGTGCTTGCCAGGCAGGAAAACAAGTTGGAGGAAGCCATCCCGTAAAGAACATTATGACCATGAGGAGACCACTCGAGCTACTTCATATGGATCTTTTTGGTCCCAACTCCTATAAGAGTCTTGGTGGTAACTCTTTCGGTTTGGTCATTGTTGATGATTTTTCCAGATTTACGTGGGTGTTCTTTCTTGATGACAAATCGCAGGTAGAAAAGATCTTCAAGAACTTTGCAAGAAAGGCTCAAAATCAATTTGAAGTGAAGATCAAGAAGGTTCGGAGTGACAACAGAACGGAGTTCAAGAACGCAAATGTGGACACTTTTCTTGACGAGGAGGGTATTTCACATGAGTTCTCGGCTACGTACACACCTCAACAAAATGGAGTTGTTGACAGGAAGAATCGGACACTTATTGAGATGGCAATAACAATGCTTGATGAATACAAGACGCCAAGACATTTTTGGGCAGAAGCGATTGAAACAGCTTGTCATGCAACAAATCGACTCTACCTTCACAAGCTTCTTGCTAAAACGGCGTATGAACTGCTCACCGGTAACAAACCACAAGTTGGATACTTTCGAGTATTTGGCTCAAAATGTTACATTCTTGATAAGTATCGTCGTTCAAAATTTGCTTCTAAATATCATGAAGGTTTCCTACTCAGTTATGGATCGAACTCTCACACTTACCGTGTCTACAACAACTCCACTCGAAAAGTTGAAGAGACGGTAGATGTGAAGTTTGATGAGACTAACGGCTCGCAAGTCGAGCAATTGCCACTTGATGTAGGAGATCAAGAACCATCAGAAGCAATCCAAGACTTGCCCATTGGCAAGATTCGCCCCGTGGAAGTAAAGGAGAGTACCTCGTCTATTCAAGTGGAAGCCTCAACATCACATCAAGATGAACGACAAGTTGATATGGAGACATCCACAAGTGGAACACGTCAAGACGATGGGAATGAGGAAGTACAACAAGAATCATCCCGTCGAACAAATACTTGGAGATATCCAATCCAGGAGAATCACTAGCTCTAAATCTCGTTTAGCTAACTTTTGTGAGCATTACTCATTTGTCTCTAGTGTTGAACCCTTGAAGGTAGAAGATGCTCTCAAGGACCCCGATTGGGTGAATGCAATGCACGAAGAGCTACACAACTTTGAGAGGAACCAAGTGTGGACATTGGTTGAGAAGCCTAAGGAAGAGCAAAACATCATTGGAACCAAATGGGTGTTTCGGAATAAGCAAGATGAAGATGGACAAGTTGTACGCAACAAGGCTCGTCTCGTAGCACAAGGTTACACACAAGTCGAAGGTATGGACTATGGTGAGACCTATGCCCTCGTTGCAAGACTTGAGTCCATTCGCATTTTACTTGCTTATGCCAATCACCATGATATCACCCTTTATCAAATGGATATAAAAAGTGCTTTCTTAAATGGTGAAATTGAGGAGGAAGTGTATGTTAAACAACCTCCCGGCTTTGAGAATCCCAAGAAACCTAATCATGTGTACAAAATTCGTAAAGCTATTTATGGTCTTAAACAAACCCCTAGAGCTTGGTACAAATGCTTGACAAAGTTTCTTCTTGAAAAAGGTTTTGAAATTGGGAAAATTGATTCAACTTTGTTCACTAAGAGGGTTAACGGAGAATTATTTGTATGCCAAATTTATGTTGATCATATTATCTATGGATCTACTAACCCCTCTTTTAGTGAAAAGTTTGGAAGGTTGATGTTGGAAAAATTCGAGATGTCTATGATGTGTGAACTCAAATTCTTTCTTGGTTTGCAAATCAAGCAAACTAGGGAAGGTACCTTTGTTTCTCAAACAAAGTATACCAAGGACTTATTCAAGAAGTTCAACATGCAAGAAAGTAAAGGTATGAAAACTCCCATGCCCACGAGTGGACATCTTGACTTGGCCAAGGATGGCAAACCAGTTGATCAAAAGGTTTATCGATCTATGATTGGTTCATTGCTATATCTATGTGCCTCCCGTCCCGACATTATGCTAAGTGTGTGCATGTGTGCACGATACCAAGCGGCACCAAAAGAGTGTCACCTTAAGGCGGTGAAAAGAATTGTGAGATACTTGTTACATACACCAAACTTTGGCATATGGTATCCCAAAGGATCTTCTTTTAATCTTGTTGGCTACTCCGATTCGGACTATGCCGGAGACAAGGTTGACAGAAAATCCACTTCGGGTACATGTCAATTTCTTGGTAGATCTCTTGTGTCTTGGTCCTCCAAGAAACAAAATTCCGTATCTCTATCTACTGCCGAAGCGGAATACATTGCCGCGGGATCATGTTGTGCTCAATTACTATGGACGACACAAACTCTTAAAGACTATGGTGTGCATGTGAGACATGTACCATTACTATGTGACAATGAGAGTGCTATTAAGATAGCACACAATCCCGTGCAACATTCTCGAACAAAGCATATTGAGGTTCGTCACCACTTCATTCGAGATCATGTTGAGAAAGGTGACATTGACCTTAAACATGTTCGTACCGACAAACAATTGGCATACATCTTTACCAAACCCCTCGGTGAGAAAGTGTTTTGTCACTTGAGAAGTGAGTTGAACATCATTGATGCTTCAAACGTGAACTAGAGGTTCATGTGGATGCATACAAGGGCATGAGCATTCTTCACTAATCCATGATACCTTTCATGATCATCTTATGTCTTGGATCCCTTGTATGGTATCTAACCTTTTGTAGGTACTTGGACAAGCTTCATGTCACAAGGATGCGACACACTCTTATCATAAGCAATCTTGTATAACCCAAGTATCGACAATTGATGGTGGAACAAGGAACAAGACAACCTAAACATATCCTTTGACAAACTTTTGAGTTATGCTTCATTCTTGTCATTTTGGATATACATATTGTTCCTTGCAAATCTAACCCATGTAGGAAGATGAACTACAAAAGATAGGATCGCTCCCAACTTCAAATCATGTGCATCCACTTCAGGTTCAACTACATGATGGACATCACCACCAAATCCCAATGTAAGTTCTCACATCTTAGAGAAGCTTTACTCAAAGATATGAGCTAAAGCAACTCAACAAGATGTGAATACATTGAAATGCTTAAAAGAAAAATGGCAACCCCATTTTGAGCTTAAACGATGAGTATGACCTATGATCAAGTGCTCTCACTTGAGTCCTAAGTCAATATACTATAACATAGGTGACCTAGTTGCCGACCCATCTAGATGAAGTAAAAAAAACTTCATCTAGACTTTGCTTCTTTTCTGTTTTTATTTTCGTTTCGCTAGTTTTGCAGTTAATTCATTGCAAATCCATGTGAGAATTCCTTTGCCTAGTGAGCTGAGATGACAAATTGTTCCATTGCATCAAACTCGGTTCCACCGAATTGATTCAACTCGGTGTCACCGATTTTGCTGCTCTAAGGAGTATTCTGTCAAATATTTCCTGAGTTTTTTCTGCTCCAGCTCCACTCAATGATTCTTATCCTTTACTTGCATCTAGAGCCACTCAATGGCTAGCTGTGTTTCTCAAGGACCAAACCCACTTGATCAATAACATTGAAGTCCCTTCTTGGAAATTGATGTCAAAGGGGGAGAGAGGAATACATCAAAGCTCCTTACCATTATAAAAGAGATGCACCTTACAAGAGGAGAGAATGCTACATGTTTCTAAGAGGGGAGAAACATGATCGTTTTTTGGTTGTTGCTTAAGTTTTCCTTCCCTACCGCTCCCAATATCCAATGTCAGATTCAGGGGGAGAGGAAGTTCTTTAAGGGGAGACAACTATTTCTTTTTGGGGACATGTCTGCTTCAAAGAAGTATTTACCTAGTGATACTCTCTTTTACATGTCATCCCAATCTTGGTTTCTTGTTGATCTTGTGTCCTTTCTTGAAGAAGTTATCTTGTGTTTTCTAACTCTGTTTTCTCAAGTGTATTTCTTCAGGTACTTGATCAAGAACTTCAAGGTAAGTATATGCATCACACTCATGAACATGATTGACCTCTTGCTAGTATATATTGTTTGCAAGGAGACAATCATGGACATGTGGACACCTATATGATATATATGTTGCTCTGATGCATATAGCCAAGATACATGTAGCATGTATATTTCCCATGTGGTATCATCACTATATATGCACCTCTTCAGGGGGAGTTCAGGGGAGCTCATACATGATACATGCTTTCCTTCAAAGCTTTCATACAAACTTCTGCTAAATCCTTATTTGAAGCTTTGATGTATGTTGTCATCAATTACCAAAAAGGGAGAGATTGAAAGCACACTTGCTCCCTTGATGGTTTTGGTAATTCATGACAACATACATATTGTTGAACTAATGCTTTTATCTAGTGAATTTCAGACAAGTTCAACAGTGGCGTGGCAGGGACAAGAGGACGTGGAACCCCTTCAAAATTCTAAGGACAAGGATTGGCAAAAGATCAAGACTGTACATTTTTGGTTTAGTGATCCAAGATCACATTGAGTCCATAGGAAAGCCAATACTATTAAAAGAGGATGAGGTGTTGCTTAATGGTCCTTTTGCTCAAGTGCTTAGTGACAGTACCCCTAAACCCTCAACCACTCTCTCTAGCCAAAGATGTCCAAAACCCACATTCCAACTCGGCCCCACCGAAATTTCCTATCCGGAGCCACCGAGTTCACCTAGACTTAGCCACTGCCAAAACCATAACAAATTGGATCCACCGATATGGATCTCGGTCCCACTGAGATGGCCTTGCCAACTCTCTGTGATCATTTGCACCTACTTTGGTATCACCGAGTTTTGCAAATTGGTCTCACCGGGATGGCTTGCCAAGTCTCTGTTGCCTTATTGCTTCACTTCGGTCCTACCGAGTTGATGCAATCGGTGCCACCGAGATGAGGTTTGCCCTAGCCATTGCACTTCGGTCCATCCGAGTTGTTCCTATCGGTCCCACTGAGATTCCTAACATTCATATCTTTTACACAGTTCGATGCTACCGAGATTATGGTTTCGGTGCCACCGAGTTGGGTCAAAAGTGTGTAATGGTTGGATTTTGTGTGGAGGCTATATATACCCCTCCACCACCTCCGTCTCAAAAAGGAGAGCCATCAGAACGTGCCTACACTTCCACCATACATTTTCTGAGAGAGAACCACCTACTCATGTGTTGAGATCAAGCTATTCCATTCCTACCATTTGAACCTTGATTTCTAGCCTTTCCCAAGTTGCTTTCCACTCAAATCCTTCTTCCACCATAGCCAAATCTGTGAGGAGTTGTTTGAGTGTTCGGAAGACTATCATTTGAAGCACAAGAGCAAGGAGTTCATCAACAACACACCGTCTATTACCTTTTGGAGAGTGGTGTCTCCTAGATTGGTTAGGTGTCACTTGGGAGCCTCCGACATGATGTGGAGTTGAAGCAAGGAGTTTGTAAGGGCAAGGAGATCGCCTACTTCGTGAAGATCTACCCCGAGTGAGGCTAGTCCTTCGTGGACGTAAGCCATGGTGGAATAGACAAGGTTTCTTCTTCGTGGGCCCTTCGTGGGTGCAACCCTCTGTGGACTCGCGTAGCCGTTACCCTTTGTGGGTTGAAGTCTCCATCAACGTGGACGTACGATAGCACCACCTATCGGAACCACGCCAAAAACCACCGTGTCTTCATTGCGTTTGATCTTCCATACTCTACCTCTTTACATTCCGTACTTTTGCATGCCTTACTATTTCCGCTGCTCAATCTCTAGATATGCATGTGTAGAAAGTATTGGAGTGATCTTAACTTGTGCCAAAATCTGCCTAAGTTTCAAGAGAAATTAAAATCTGCAACTTTGGTTGGTTAAGTGTCTATTCACCCCCCCTCTAGACCTATCTCCTCGATCCCACAACAATAGGTCCAGAAATTAAGGCTTTCTTAAGTATTTCAAAGGCTTCTACACAATCATCAACAAAAACAAATGGCACATCTTTTTGCAAGAGATTAGTAAGAGGCCTAGAAATTTTAGACAAGTCTTTTATAAACCTTCTATAGAAACCAGCATGACCAAGGAAACTTCTTATACATTTGATATCTTTAGGACATGGCATTTTCTCAATAGCATCAACTTTAGCTTTATCAACTTCAATACCTCTTTCAAAATATTTATGCCCAAGGACTATACCTTCATTCACCATAAAGTGGCACTGCTCCCAATTCAAGACAAGATTAGTTTCTTCACATCTCTGCAAAACTCGATCAAGGTTGCTCAAGCAATCATCAAAAGAAGTTCTGTAAATGGAGAAATCATCCCTGAAAACCTCAACAATCTTTTCACAAAAGTCAGAGAATATAGCAATCATACATCTTTGAAAGGTAGCAGGTGCATTACATAAACCAAAAGGCATACGACGATAAGCATAAGTTCCAAAAGGACAAGTAAAGGTGGTTTTCTCTTGATCTTCAGGTGAAACAGGTATTTGAGAGAAACCAGAATAACCATCCAGGAAGAAAAAGTGTGTATGCTTAGATAATCTTTCTAACATTTGATCAATAAAAGGCAAGGGGTAATGATCTTTCCTAGTAGCTTTATTTAATTTTTTGAAATCAATTACCATCCTATAACCAGTTACAATCCTTTGTGGAATAAGTTCATTTTTATCATTGGGAACAACGGTAATACCTCCTTTCTTAGTAACACAATGAACTGGACTTACCCATCTACTATCAGCTATGGGATAAATTATACCTTCCTCAAGAAGCTTTAATATTTCAGTTCTTACCACGCCCTTCATTTTAGGATTCAGCCTTCTTTGATGATCAACAACTGGTTTAGTGTCTGGCTCCATATGAATTTTATGCTGACATAAAGTGGGACTAATGCCCTTAAGATCGTCGAGAGTATATCCAATAGCGGCACGGTGCTTCTTCAGAGTTTTAAGTAATCTCTTTTCTTCATGCTCTGAGAGGTTAGCACTAATAATGACAGGATATATCTTCTTTTCATGCAGATAAGCATATCTAAGTGTGTCAGGTAATTGCTTTAATTCGAACACAGGATCACCCTTCGATGGAGGAGGATCTCCTAAAGTTTCAACAGGAAAATTATGTTTAAGAATAGGTGCTTGCTTGAAGAACAACTCATCTATTTCATTTCTTTCACTCATATGCATATCATTCTCATGGTCTAGCAAATATTGTTCTAAAGGATCAGTAGGAGGCACCGCAATAGAAGCAAGACCTATAATTTCATCTTTATTAGATAATTCCTTATCATGAGGTTGTCTACTAAACTTAGATAAATTAAATTCATGAGATATATCACCAAACTTAACTCTAACCTTCTCTTTAACACAATCAATTTCAACATTAACGGTATTCAAGAAAGGTCTACCAAATATAATGGGACAAAAATTATCTTGTTTTGAACCAAGTACTAAGAAATCAGTAGGGTATTTGATTTTTCCACACAAGACTTCAACATCTCTAACAATCCCAAGTGGTGTAATAGTATCTCTGTTTGCAAGCTTAATAGTAACATCAATATCTTCAATCTCAACAGGTGCAATATCATTCATTACTTCTTGATATAAAGAAAACGGAATAGCACTCACACTGGCACCCATATCACATAAACCATGATAGCAATGATCTCCAATTTTAACAGAAACAACAGGCATGCCAGCTACAGGCTTGTTCTTATCTAGCTTATCTCGTTCATTTCTAACAGGTTTAGCAATTCTAGAAGCCTCATCGCAAAAGTAAATAACATGCCCATCAATATCATCAACCTAAACATCTTTAACCATTGCAATATTAGGTTCAACCTTAATTTGTTCAGAAGGTCTAGGTGTTCTTATATTACTTTTGTTAACCATAGTTGAAGCTTTAACATGTTCCTTAATCCTAACAGTGAAAGGAGGTTTCTCAATATAAGCAGTGGGCACAACTGGATCAACATTGTCAACAATTGTTTCTTCTTTAGCACTAACATGTTCTTCATTTAATTCAATAGGTGGATGAAACTTAAACCATTTCTCCTTAGGGAGATCAACATGAGCAGCCAAAGATTCACAAAAGGTAGCTACTATCTCAGAGTCAAGTCCATATTTAGTACTAAACTTATGAAAAGCATCGGTTTCCATAAAAGATTTAACACAATCAAACTCAAGATTTATACTTGACTCTTTACCTTTGTCGATTTCCCAATCTTCAGAGTTGCGTTTAATTCTATCCAGAAGATCCCATCTGAATTCAATAGTTCTCTTCATAAAGGAACCAGCAAAAGAAGTATCGAGCATGGCTTGATCATTATGAGAAAGTCGAGCATAAAAGTTCTGAATAATTATTTCTCTTGAGAGCTCATGATTGGGGCATGTATGCAACATATACTTTAGCCTCCCCCAAGCTTGAGTGATACTTTCTCCTTCATGAGGCCAAAAATTTTATATATAATTTCGATCACGATGAACCAAGTGCATAGGATAAAATTTCTGGTGAAATTCCAGCTTCAACCGGTTCCAATCCCATGTTTCAGTATCATCACATAGCCTATACCATGTCAATGCATTTCCCTCCAAAGATAAAGGGAATACTTTCTTCTTAACTCCATCTCCGGATAGACCTGCAAGCTTAAACAATCCACAAATTTCATCTACATATATCAAGTGCATATCAGGATGCACCGTTCCATCTCCTGCATAAGGATTAGCTAGCAGTTTCTCTACCATACCCAAAGGAATTTCATAATAAATATTTTTAGTAGGTTCAGTAGGTTGAGGGGCAACTCTCAATGCTTCCGGTCGAGGTGAAGATACCCCGAACAAACCCATCAAAGGATTACTTTCCATAGTGACAAGTGAGAGTAAATTTCAGCACGTAATATAAATGTTTCCTTACCAAATTCGACTCACCAAAGGCGCTTCACTCCCCAGCAACGGCGCCAGAAAAGAGTCTTGATGACCCACAAGTATAGGGGATCAATCGTAGTCCTTTCTATAAGTAAGAGTGTCAAACCCAACGAGGAGCAGAAGGAAATGACAAGCGATTTTCAGCAAGGTATTCTCTGCAAGCACTGAAATTGTAGGTAACAGATAGTTTGATAGCAAGGTAATTCATAACAAGTAACAAGTAGTAACGGTAACAAAGGTGCAGCAAGGTGGCCCAATCCTTTTTATAGCAAAGGACAAGCCGGAATGAACTCGTATAATAAGCAAAACGTTCTCGAGGACACATGGGAATTTCATCTAGTCACTTTCATGTAGTCAACGTTCACACGTCACCACTAAAGGAAGCAACAACATACATATCATCAAAATATCGAACGAATACCAAATTCACATGATTACTTATGACAAGATTTCTCCCATGTCCTCAAGAACAAAAGTAACTACTCGCAAATCATATTCATGTTAACGTAGAGCACAAAGTTACTGGAGATGGCTCCTCCCCACCCCCCCTCTCCTCCACCTGCCTCCACCACCTGCCTCCACCACCATCACCGGCTGGCATGGATCTTGCTAGCTTGATTCCTTGCAATGGAGGGACTCCTACACTGGGATTTTGCACCAGGCCTTGCCTTGACCGACTAGGTGAGAAGAAAGTTTGGCTCCACGGTCCATTTTTCCCACTCCCAAGACACCAAGGAATTTTTCCTGGTGGTTTCTTTTTCTTCTGCCTCTTTTTTGTTATCTGTGGAAGCCATGGGCATTGCTCTTCAGTGTTGCATTGACAGTGCTAGTTCTGGTTTCAATGTGATTCGGCTCTCTGCTCGTTCATTTTGGTTTTCGATCGCTAATAACAAAGTGGGGCACTTCATATATGGTCTTAAGGATCGCATTTGGCCAGATTTCATTTGTCACTTTCATCTCTTCAAGGGTCATTTTGTGCGTAACCAAACTACTGACTCTGGCTGGCATGCAGATAAAGAATTAGTTGAATTATCGGGCCGCCGCCCCTTGGCAATCAAGTCCTCATTGGCTTTTCTGCAACAAGGTGCCCTAGTGGGCAAATCCTCAGGGTTCAACTATGCAAATTTGGTCTTTTCCCTATTGATCATATGAATTTCTCCAACAAGCATGCTGCGGAGGCCTCGTCCTCCAATCCAAATCCGACAACTTGTTCATATGATAGTTCCCGAAGCATTCACATTTCAAAAATTAATGACAATTATGTCGGGGCGTCATCTGGTAAAAGCCCGATAATGGAGGATATTATGGCTGATTCCTCATTAATGGACTACTATTTAAAGAAGGCGGAATTGGAGGCCGCAAGGCCGGCAAACTATCTTATATTGTGCTCTCTCAAATTTGATATTAAGGTCTCGTACCCCTCTCCTCCACAGTGCTTTCTGAAATCAGCTTATTAATATGCACCTCCGCATGATACTTGGCCACCAACTCTCACAGCCCAACAGAAGGCCGATCTGGCCCAAGCCCAGTACGCTAATTAGGAGATTTTGGAATTATCCACTAATTGGGGTGTACTTTGCGCCAGATGCCTACAATGGGGACACCAGACAATTTCTTGCCCTGCTCGAGTTATCTATATTAACTGCTCTACACCTGGTCATAAAGCAAAGGATTGCCCCCAGCTTATCCTCCCTCACTTAAATCATGCAGTCAAATCATCTACTTCCGATTATAATTCCAAGACAGCTGGTTTTCTTGCTCCCACCAACTTTGGGCGCCAAAATAGTAGAACGAAACGCCCTACCGTCCGATGTGAAGCCTGTGGGTTCTATGGACACGTGCTCTCATCCTGCCTCAAGACTTGCCAAGCTAAGAAATGGAAATGGATCCCCAAACGCCGCGCACTTTCCATTCCTACCCCTCACGCTTCACCTTCTGCCTCGACTTCCCCACCCTTACTGCCTAACACTGCCATTCCTCCTACCTCCCCTGCCCCAGCCCCACCCAGCACAACAATGGTGAATTACCCTCTCAATCCTGTGCCCTTCCTCCCTCCTGGTTGGGAAGTAGAGCCCGGGCCGGGGGACAGAGTGGTACGCAGTGGCATGGTCGTCAATCCCGTTCCGCCGCTCAACCATGACTTCTTGGCCATCGCGGAGGCGAGCCAGTTTGTTCCTCTTCATCGTCGTGCGGCAATCCGAGATGCGATAGAAGGTATGCTTCATGAATCCCATCTCTTTAGCACTCAAGGTAGTGACCACCCATTTGGTATCGGCATTTCGGATTTGTTGATTCATTCTCTAGCGATACTGCGGTTGCTACTCCATTAGAACTTGAGGATGAGGATCTTCTGATCACCTTTGTTCCACACAATGCTGCTCTTAATATGCGTACTACTTCTTATGGTCCGGAGCTTTGGATGCTTTTCTTTGGTTTCCCCTATGATTACCAAACTGACTACTACATTAATAAGTCTCTGGGGGGGGGGGGTTATGGTGGTCTGGTTTCTTGGTACAATCCTGGTCAAGATAGAAGATTTATGATGATTCGGGCTCGGGTGATACACATGAGATTGATCCCCAAGAGTTTTCTGGTTTGTCAACTGGGAGGACCAAGGGAATGTTGGACTGTGCAGATTACCATCCTGTGCAACAATGATTGGAACGCGCACTTGCCCGAGGTTCCAGCCTCAAGACGGCAACCCACACCCATAGTTTGGCCCTGATCTGATGGCCGAACAGTTATATCAACTTCAAGTGCACAGTTGGTTAGTACAGAATGCTGCCCCAAATGCTGCCCAGGCTGATAACAATGTTGATCATGATGACGAAGTGCAGATCGATGCTGGCTGGGGTGCTTGGCCTGCTCCTTCGGCACCGCCGCTCCCGTCGCACCTGGCCAACTATCAAGCTTGGTTGCCCGCCCAGGGGCTTACAGTCCAAGATGGATTGGTCCCGAAAAACAACATTGAAGATAATGCCGCTCAAGCCTGGAATGATTCGATCACAGTCTCTGAGGACTCCATCTCTGCTCAAGATAGTTCTGCTCTGACTGTTCCTCAACTATAGACACCTGCTGCTAGTCTGATCTCTACTGATGCTGTCAGTATTACTGTTGATTTGCATAACACTGGTCTGCACTTCAGTCTCTCGGCACAGGGTAATGCTCTGATGAATCTATTGCTTCATAACCCAGGCCCCCGTATGCAGCTCAATAACTACCTTGCTTCTGCGATCCGCCCCATTCTGGCGACCTTTGGACCTTGGACCGATGGATATGGCCTCAGACAGGAGCAGCGCCATTTTGCAGTGTAGGTTACTCCCGAGGATGATGGAATCCACCTGACGCAGCTTCATCATATTGCTTCTATTGCATAAACTGACAGGGTATCTAGTGTGGTGATCTCTAAAATCACAGAAGACACTGCTACTGCTCCTCAAGCCAACTTGTCCGTTGTTGATTCTGCTCCTGATAATAATTCTGCTGAATATGCACATGTGTCTGCTGCACTAGCTGAATCTGAATTTGTGGAGGTTCCTACTACTGAAACTGAAAACATATCTGTTGTTAGTTCAGCTCCTGACATCGCTACTGCTGAATATGCAGATGTGCCTGCTGTTATCACCATTTCTGAAACTATTGAGGCTCCTACTACTGAATCTGCACATGTGGAAGCTCCTTCTGCTGAAACTGATTATGTGTCTGCTACACCGCAAAATGCTCTCGTGGATCCAGAACATTCAGAGTTTCTTGCGGAATTTGCAAATGCCTTTGGCACTCTTTCTCTGTCATCTGTCGAGGAGCCCAATGTCATGATAGGCACCACATCCATGGCTACCCCGGCACTGGGGCTTGCTCAAGCTATTCTACCCACTTTTACTGGACCTCTGGCTCGCGGCCGTCGCCCCAAAGCCCAGGCCCCCACTACTACAACTGAAGTAAGGCGTAGCACCCGCTCCACCCACTATGATGGCTTCAGAGTGCCCCAGCCATCTGACTCGCACCAAACACAGTCAAAGGTCAAGCCATGTTCTGTCCCTGCAGCTGAACAAAGCTCTTCCTCCAGGGCCATCCCACCCCCCACGCCAATCCCGGTGATGCAGGCCATTGGAATCAACTGCTGTGCTATTCCTCCCGAAGAACTGACTGAAGAGACGCTCAGGGAAGAAACTTCGACTGCTACTGCAGATGAGGAGGACGGGGCACCTGCCCCAACTGCCTAATTCAGCTCCCGCCTCATGTCTCTTTTGTGTAGCTGGAATGTTCTCTGTTGGAACATTCGAGGCCTTAATTCGAGTAAGAAACAGTTAGCCCTATCTAATGCTATCGCAACTAGTGGATGTTCTATCGTCTGTCTGCAAGAAATGAAGAAAACAATGATTGATCTTGCATTTATTAAGTCTTGTTGCCCGAAACGCTTTGATAAATTTGCTTATGTTCCATCTCGTGGTGCCTATGGTGGTATTCTTACCGTGTGGAATTGTTCTATCTTTCATGGTAATGTATTGGCTTCAAAAGATTTTGCCTTGGCTATTCGATTCACGAGCACGCAGTCAGACCAATCCTGGACGCTTATTAATGTTTATGGCCCTTGCACGGGTCATGATCGAGTCACTTATACTAATTGGCTATATAACCTTGATATACCACCTACTGAAGACTGGCTTCTCCTCGGTGACTTTAATTATATCCGAGCACCTGATAATCGAAACAAGCCTGGTGGGGACATCAACGATATGATCACTTTTAATGATATTATCCGCAAACAAAACCTCATTGAATTGCCAATCAAAGGACGATCGTACACGTGGAGCAATATGCAACAGGACCCCTTGCTAGAACAACTTGACTGGTTTTTTACCTCCCTCCACTAGACAAATATTTACCCCAAAACCTTGGTGACACCGCTTGGAAAGCCAATCTCTGATCACACACCATGTGTTGTTAACATCGAAACGAAGATCCCCCGAGCTAAATTATTTTGGTTTGAACCTTTTTGGCTACTCCATCCGGGTTTCATGGAGGTGGTCCATGCTACTGGTTAGCTGCGTTGGTAATTCCCTGAAGAGGAAGGGAGATGGAGTATAGTAGAGATAAGTATTTCCCTCAGTTATGAAACCAAGGTTATCAATCCAGTAGGAGAATCACGCAACACCTCGTTAGCAGCACCTGCACACAAAATAACAAATCCTTGCACCCAACGCAAACAAGGGGTTGTCAATCCCTCGGCGGTAAGTTGCAAGATTAAATTGTATGTGATAGATAGATAGATTAAAACAAAAATACAAAAATAAAATAAATAAAGAAAAAGTGCAGCAAATATTTTAAGGGTTTTAGTATATGATTTAGATAGACCCGGGGGCCATAGTTTTCACTAGAGGCTTCTTTCAAGAAAATAGCATACGGTGGGTAGACAAATTACTGTTGGGCAATTGATAGAAAAGCAAATAATCATGACGATATCCAAGGCAATGATCATGTATATAGGCATCACATACGAGACAAGTAGACCGACTCCTGCCTGCATCTACTACTATTACTCCACACATCGACCGCTATCCAGCATGCATCTAGTGTATTAAGTCCATGAAGAACGGAGTAACGCCTTAAGAACGATGACATGATGTAGACAAGATAAACTCACGTATGAATAAACCCCATATTTTTACCCTTAATAGCAACGATACATACGTGTCATGTCCCTTTCTGTCACTGGGATTGAGCATCGCAAGATCGAACCCATTACAAAGCACCTCTTCCCATGGCAAGATAAATCAATCTAGTTGGCCAAACCAAATCAATAGATCGGAGAAGAAATACGAGGCTATAATAATCATGCATAAAAGAGAACAGAAACGACTCAAATAATATTTATGGATAATCTGATCATAAACTCACAATTCATCGGATCCCAACAAACACACCGCAAAAAGTGATTACATCGGATAGAACTCCAAGAACATTGAGGAGAACATTGTATTGAAGATCAAAAAGAGAGAAGAAGCCATCTAGCTACTAACTATGGACCCGGAGGTCTGTGGTAAACTACTCACGCATCATCGGAAGGGCAGCAAGGTTGATGTAGAGCCCCTCCGTGATCGATTCCCCCTCCGGCAGTGTCGTGGTATTCTCACGGCAGATGCCATGAGATGGCTAAAAAGGTGGGGGTGCGAGAGGACGCCGGTGGGTTCCAGAGGCGAGGTCGGTACGCGCATGTGTGAGACACGAGACGTACCCAGGTTCAGGGCCCTCCGGAGAGGTAACACCCCTAGTCCTGCCGAATGGAGTATGGAGTGCACAAGGGTTACAAGGTTGCTCCTGGAGCTGTGTGGGCGGAGGAGGAAGAAGGGGCTAGGCTGCCGTTCGGCCTCTCCTGTGAGTGTGTGTGTGTGAACTATGAATGGAGCTCAACCCCCCTGCATGGAGGCCTCCCGGGGGGTCTTATAGGCCGACCCCCAGGGTTACATGGGTAAAGATGCACGGGCGCGGGGCCCTGGTGTCATCGTCTAGGAACCGGCGGTGGGGGCCGCCGGGTCCGCCAGGTCCGCCGGGTGCGCCGGGTCCGCCGTGTGCGCCGGGTCCACCGGGCACGGGTTTGGTCGGTAGTGGGGCATTGTGGCAGGTCTTGTCCTTCGTCATAGGGCGGTCGGCGCCGCCTAGCAACAGAATCGCGCCGCCCGGACACCGCCCTCCCCGGGCGGGGGCACAGGGAGTGTTGTAGCCATGCCTGCATGGGTTGGCGCAAAGGAGGTGGCGCTGTTGCCACACTTGTCTTGTCGTGAGGGTTTGCCTTTTCGTGGCCAGCCGGCATGGGCTATCCGGCCGGGCCGGGTCGCCACGCCGAGCCGGCTCGCGCCGGGGAGCCGGCGAACAGGCTATACGGATTGAGGGGCTTGGCCTGCCCTGATGTTTTGAAAAGGGGATCTGGGTTCCGTTGCGTACCCGGGGATTATCCCCCTGACAGTAGTCCCCGAAGTTGTGAAGGCTCGCTGGCTCCAAGCAGGGGGGCCTTCGCAGCTTACCCCCCTGAGGAGTCGATTTGCTGGTGAAGTTCAGGAGTCCGGCCGGGCGGCTTCGTCCGTCCGTACGCCGGGAACACCCGCTGGGCACCGGCTTCCGGAAGCCGGGCCGCGGTATCCCGGCCGGGGCAGGAAACGGAAGCGTCCGTGGTCGAGTCTTGTATCGCACGACGATTCACGCCTACCGCCGCTCGACGGGCCGCCACGTGCCGCCCCGCGGTGGGCGAGGCCTACCAGACCACGCGCACGATGGGACGCGACTGCGGACCGGGCCTACCACGCCCCGCCCTCGGCCCGCGCGCGAGGGATTTATTGTGGCGGCCCTTGGCGGTTGCGCTTCCCCGCGTAGTTAATGCGCGCGGGAAACGTGCGCGCACAGTGTGGGGGAGTGGGGATCGTGGGAGCAAACGATCCCTCTCCCCCATGTTCTTCTGCGGTTATAAAGGAGAGGGAGGGA
Organism: Elymus sibiricus; assembly: GCA_039707655.1. Lineage (NCBI taxonomy): Eukaryota > Viridiplantae > Streptophyta > Magnoliopsida > Poales > Poaceae > Elymus > Elymus sibiricus. The sequence continues at coordinate 107,857,416 of CM077668.1, read as the reverse complement.
GTGCGGCGAAAACACTCACACGCGCACTCCCGCCCCTCGCTCCTCGTCTCCTTCCCCGCGACGCCCAGACGAGGTGCCGTCGTCGCGCGCCTTGCTCACGCCCGCCGCTGCGCTCCGCGACCTGAGGCCCGCAGCGCGCAGATCTTCCTTCCTCCTCTTCTTCGCCACCACATCCTCACGCGCGTAGAGCCCTCCAATGGCGCTGCCGAAAGGCTTTTGGGAGGGCTCCATTATGACCGAGGCAAACATCCGATACCTCCACCGTACGAAACGGCTGCCGTCGGCGGAGGCGCTGGTCGCGCGCGCGCCTGGCCCGGAGAGGGTGCCGCAGCCGCGGGAGGGCGAGTTCGTCGTCTTCTACTCGCACTTCGAGCGCGGGCTCGGCCTCCCCGCGAGCCTCTTCTTCCGTGCCTTTCTCGACTTCTTCGGGTTGCAGCCGCATCACCTCGGCGCCAACGCCGTGCTGTAGATTGCCGGCTTCGCCACGCTCTGCGAGGGCTACCTCGGCATGCTGCCGAACATAGACTTGTGGGCGAAGATGTTCTTCCTCAAGCAGCAGGGGGCGTCGGCTGGCGCTATGTCAGACTGCGGGGCAGCCGTGGTCTCCGGCCGGCTGAACGGGCCGTTTCCCAAGCTGCCGCTTGAGGACTCGGCCAAAAAGTGGCAGACGATGTTCTTCTACGTCCGGAACACCAACCCGGCGGTGGACGTCATCAACCTTCCGCCTTTCATCGACGCGCCGCCGCTCGAGAAGCCGAACTGGGGCTACTGCCCCAAGAAGCCGCCGGAGGAGCTCCTGAACATCTGCCGCCTGGTCGGGGAGATGACGGATCGCGAGGGGCTGAAGCCGGCTGACCTCATCGCGGCCTTCATCGCCTGCCGGGTGCTGCCGCTGCAGCGCCGGGCGCACCGGATTTGCGACATGAGCGGCCGGCATGATCCAACCCGGATGTCGACCAAGGAGCTAGCGCCGGCCGGGATCGCCCAGTGGGTGAACTACATCTCCAAGGCCGGGCTGAAGGAGGAGGGGTGGAGCTTCGGCAAGGAGCCCTATCACCGGGGGAACCCGGCGCCGGCGGTGAGTCCCTGGTCTTTATTCTTTGCCGCTTCAACATTATTTCTGTGTCCTGACGCGGCGGGAGGGCCACAGCTATTCGCCAGCCAGCAGAACCACCACGGGCCGAATCCCCAGATTCTGCTGGCCGACTTGCCCGACTCGGACATGGAGGACTCCGGCGCCGAGGCGGAGGAGGGGGCGGTCGAAGCGCGCCTGGCCGCCGCCGCCGGCGGCGGGTCGCGGCATGCGGGTAAGTCTCCGTCCTCAGATCTTCTGCGAGACTAGCCGGATGACGACGAGGAGGGCCTGACCGGTGCCCGTGGTGCAGCGCCCTCGGTTGGGGAGGACGCCAGCATCGACCCCCAAGACGGCTGCGGAAGACGGCGGGCGCCGGGCCGGCCCGCGCGGTGGCGTTCGTCAGCCGGCAGCATGGGAAGGAGGCGGTAGAGACGAGGCCGGCCGCGAAGCGCCCGGCGGGAGCGGGTCCGGCGCGCGAGAGGGCCGTCGTCAAGAAGAAGCGCCGGCTCGCCCCGTCGGAGGGCCAGAGGCGGGAGGTCCCGAAGGTCATTGGGTAAGTGTGTTTTGTCTTTTCCTGATTCCTTGCTTGTTTCTTGCTTATGCCTCCACCGTGACAAACTTGCCGTGCACAGGTCCGCCCTTGACCTGGTGGTGATGGAAACGGAGGCCGCGGCGGGCGAGGCCGTCTGGAGGAAGACCCGGAGCAGCGCCGTCGACCGCGAGCCGGACCGGACCGCGGAGGAGGACCTCAAGGCTCGCCAGTCCGGCTGGGATCCTGATGCGGTGGCGCACGCCGCCTGGCGGGATCGGGCGGAGGCCGAGAAAGAGATGGCAGAGGCCTCGGCCCGGGCGTGGGAGAGGGCCTCCGCGAAGCGGGCCAGGACCACTGAGGACCCGGCCTGGCCGGAGATGGAGAGGGGGTTGACGCCGGACGCCACCATCATTGAGCCACAACCGGAGGGGGCGGGCGATCCGGCGGGGCGGTCGGAGCCGGTCGATGGTGAGTCGGACGTCGATGAGAACATCGTCGTAGACACACCGCTCCGGGCCGACCCGGTAGGAGGAGGCGAGGGCGATGGGAGGGGGCGCGAGGCGGACTCCGCGCCATCCGGCCAAGCGCAGCCGACGCCGGCCCCGGAGGCCGCGACCTGGGACGCTGGTGCCCTGGTGGTCGTTCCGCCCCAAGCCGCTGCGGACTCCGAGCGGCCGGGTGGGAGCGGATCTGGCGCCGGGACCGCGATGCAGCAGCCATGGGCGAACGCCGGCGGGTCTGTGGTCGGGCCGAGGACCGGGGAGGACGAGGCGGCGGATGCCCTGCGCTTCCAACTTCGCGGGCGGAGTGAGCGCCTGCAGGCCTTCGTCCGGGAAGATCAGGATTGGGCGCGGAAGCTGGAGCAGGCGGTCACGGTGAGCTTTTTCTTCTCTGCATGTCTTGGTTGTTGAATCAGTGGGGGCGCGCCAGCGCACCCACTGGGTGTAGCCCCCGAGATTCGGGCCGGGCTACGGAGTAGCCGGGTCGAATCTTATATCTTGTCTTTTGCATTCTTCTAATCTTTTGTCTGCGCGCAGCATCTGTACGACATGCGGGCCAACGCGTACAACCGACTTCGGGAGCGGTTCCACGAGGTCAAGGCCCAGCTTGCCGTGAAGGAGGAGGAGCTACGCCAGGCCCGAGGTACAACTTGCATTCCTTCAGTGGGGGTGCGCCAGCGCACCCACTGGGTGTAGCCCCCGAGGTTCGGGCCGGACTGTGGAGCAGCCGGGTCGAATCTTTGAAGCTTCTCTTTTTTCTTCTTTTCCTTGCTTCCGGCATCTGACCTGGAATCTCGTCATGCAGCCGCCGCGGCCGAGGTGCCGGGTCTCCGAAACCGGCTTGCCGAAGCCGGCCTGCAGCGCGATCTTGCAGTCGCCGACCGCGACCGACTCCGGACCGAGGTGGACCGGCTGATGGCTGAGAAGGTCAAAGCGAAGGATGCCCACCAGGCAGAGCTGGGCCGGCTGGCGGAAGAGTGCGGCAAGGGGGACGAGGAGCTGGCGGACGCCGGCAGGAGGATCGCCCAGCTCGAGAAAGATCTCGAGGCTCAGGCCCGCGCGTCAGCCCTGCGGGAGCACGGGATGCTGAGCGAGGCGCAGCACCTCGATGAGGCCTTCGCCCGTGAGTGCCGTCTTTTCTTTGGTCCGGCTGGCCTAGCCGGCAAGTTGTTTTCTTCTGGCTGACATGTTTCCCTCCTTTGCCAGGGGTCTTCCCAGAGACGCAGAAGGTGGCCGATGCGGCCGTGCACGCCTACCGGTCGGACCAGCGCGCGGCAGGGGCGGAGGTCGATGTTTACGCCGCCTGGACCCTCTCGGAGATCGTCCTCACCGGGGAGGCCCGACTTGGGGCCGTGGAGGGGCACATGCGCCGGCTGTTCGAGGCCGGGGTGGGCATGGTGGGCAGCCTCTGGCCGGGCGCTGTGGTGCCGAACAGCGTCACCCGGCTGGCGCGGTGGCTGGAAGCCGGCGTGGAGCGACTCGGAACATGGAGGGCCTCCGTGGCCCGGGCCGGCGCGGAGATGGCGCTGCGCTTCGTCGTGTCCTGGTATCCAAGCATGGACCTCGACCGCCTGGCGGCGCAGCGGGCCGGCGCGGAGGAGGAGTTGGCGGCGCGGGCGCAGCGGATCGCCGGGCGGGCCAGCTACCTGGCCTCGTTCGCCCTGCATGACGAGTTCATCTTGGAGCGGACGGAGGACGGCGAGGTGCTCCCCGCCGACGAGTTCGGCCTGCTGCTCGACGACCCGGACGGCAGCTCGGCCGAGACGGGGGCCTATGCTGACGACGAGGCCGACCCGGACGACGCCGCCACGACCAAGAGGGCGGAGTGCTCTGGACCCGACCTGACGGCCGCGTCCACCTCAGCCGATCCGACGCCGACCGGGGGCGACATGGGTGCCGCTTAGGGCTTTTGCTTTTGTTTATCCTTCCTGTACTTGAACTTGGTTAGGTAGCAGGTCCACCCATTGGGGTGTAGTTTCATGTAATGAACTTGTGGCCGTGGGCCTTTGCTGTTTATAAAATTTGCATACGATTTCGCTTGTGCTGTTCGGCCTTGGGCCTTTTCTTGTTCGTCTTTTTCTTTGGACTTCCTTCCCGCTCGCCGGACAGCCGGGTGGCTGTCTGTGGCTAGGACGGGGATTCGGCCTTGAGATGGGACGAGCAATACTTAGGCTTTTTCGGACGTTGAGCGCGAGCGAACACCCACTGGGCCGGCTGGCGGCAACCGACGAAGCCGGCTGGAGCGCAGCCGGTCGTGCGGCGAAAAAGTGAGAGAGGGCGGGTTGGGCCGGGTTGGCCGAGCCAGGCTCTCGTCCTTAGCCGTTCTTGCGTGACGATGCTTCCGGCCTTTGGCTCTTGCCGGCCGGATAGCCGGGAGCCGGCTATGGCTGGCGAAGAGAGGGCTTTGGCGGCTCGTACGCTTCGAAATGGACTAAGGAAAAAACGGCGAGGCGCGGTCTAGCCGGCTAGCCCCCGAGCCTCCGAGCCGACACGCCGACTTGGCGGGAGATTGAAAAACGGGGAAGTGCATAGACACAGAGCTTAGTAAAAATGGAAAAGGAAGCCCCCGAGTGTCGTGCGGCGGGGGGGGGGGGGGCTTGCTGCCTTCATTAAACCCAAAAGGTGGTGATACATACGTGCATGCATTCAACTGTAAAACGGACGGAGGAGCTCCGCGTTCCAGGGCCGGCTAGACTCCTCGCCGGCTGCATCTCTCTTGCGCTTGTTCGGCTTCTGTGCGTCAATGAGGTAGTATGTGTTCCGGTCGCAGAGAGCCTTGCTGATGATGAAGGGGCCCTCCCAAGGAGAGGCCAGCTTGTGCTGGCCGGCTGTCCGCTGGACGAGCCGGAGCACGAGTTCACCCTCGCGGAACGCGAGGGGCTTGATCTTCTTGCTGTGGTAGTGGCGCAGTCCTTGTTGGTAGATGGCTGACCGGCTGAGGGCCAGGAGGCGTGCCTCCTCAAGCAGGTCGACGCCGTCTTCGCGTGCCTCCTCTGCCTCGGCTTCTGTGTACATGGTCACCCGGGGCGAGTCGAACTCGACGTCAGTGGGAATAATGGCTTTGGCTCCGTAGACAAGGAAGAACGGGGTGAACCCGGTTGAGCGGTTGGGCGTCGACCGAAGACTCCAGAGGACGGCCGGCAGCTCATCGAGCCAGCTGCCGGGTGAGCGCACGAGGGGCTCGACGAGTCGCGGCTTGATGCCAGCTAGGATGAGGCCATTTGCCCGCTCGGCCTGGCCGTTCGACTGGGGATGTGCGACGGAGGCCAAGTCGAGCCGGATGCCGGATGCGGAGTAGTAGTGGGCCAGCGCGCCCTTGGCGAAGTTGGTGCCGTTGTCCGTGATGATTTTGTGGTGAACGCCGTAGCGAACCACAATATCCTTGATGAACCGGACGGTCGTGGGCCCGTCGAGCTTCTTGATCGGTCTTGCCTCGATCCACTTGGTGAACTTGTCGACGGCGACCAGCAGATGCGTCATGCCGCCTCGGGCGGTCTTGAAGGGCCCCACCATGTCGAGCCCCCAGACGGCAAAGGGCCATGTGATTGGGATGGTTTGGAGGGCTGTGGCCGGCTGGTGGCTGCGCTTGCTGAAGCGTTGGCAGCCCTCGCATTTGAGGACCAGCTGCTCGGCGTCTTGCAGGGCCGTGGGCCAGTAGAAACCATGGCGGAAAGCCTTGGCCACCAGGGACCTCGAGGCGGCGTGGTGCCCGCACTTGCCCTGGTGGATGTCGAGGAGGATCTCGATCCCTTTATCCTGCTCGACGCAGCGCTGGAACACACCAGTCGTGCTGCGTTTGATGAGCTCGTAGTTGATGATGCTGTAGGCGGACGCTCGCCGCTGCACTTGCCGGGCTTCAGTCTCGTCGCGGGGAAGGTCGCCGTCTTCCAAGAAGGCGAGGATTGGCCGAGCCCAGGACGGCGCCGTCACCAGTGTGAGGACGGCCGCCGGGATGGGATCTGGGACGGCAGCCCCCGAGCCGGAGCCGGCAGTCCCCGAGCTTGGGACGGCAGCCCCCGAGCCGGAGCCGGCAGTCCCCGAGCTTGGGACGGCAGCCCCCGAGCCGGAGACGGCAGCCCCCGAGCTTGGGCCGGGAACTCCGAGGTCGGGTGGGGGCGCGTCGGGGTCGTCCGGAATGAAGATGGATTCCGACTCGGGAGACGGCTTGATGGACGGCTTCCGTAGGTGCTTGAGGGAGACGCCGGATGGGATGGCTTGCCGGGTGGAACCCACTTTAGCCAGTGCGTCCGCCGCTTCGTTGTCCGCGCGGGGGACGTGGAGGAACTCGCAACCGTCGAATCCGCCGGAGAGTTGCTGGACCAGGAACCGGTAGCTGGCCATGTTGGCGTCTTTGGCGTCCCAGTCGCCGGAAACTTGCTACACCACCAGGTCCGAGTCGCCGTAGCAGAGGATGTGTCGGATGCCGATCGCCCTGGCCAGCCGGATGTCGTGCACGAGAGCTTCGTACTCGGCAACGTTGTTGGAGGCGGCAAAATGGATCTGCAGTACGTACCGCAGTCGGTCATTTTTGGGGGAGGACAGCACGATGCCGGCTCCCAAGCCGTTGCGCATCTTGGAGCCGTCGAAGTGCATGCACCAGTGAGTCGACTCGGGCGCCGGTGGCAGGTACTGGGTCTTGGTCCAGTCGATGAGGAAGTCGGCCAGCGCCTGGGACTTGATGGTGGTGCGGGGCTCGTAGAGGATCGTGTGGCCGGCTAGCTCAATGGCCCACTTGGCCACCCGGCCAGAGGCATCCCGGCAGCCCATGATCTCGCCATTGGGGGCCGTGCTCACCACGGTAATGGTATGCTCCTGGAAGTACTGCCTCAGCTTCTTGGCGGCAAGGTACACGCCGTAGCACATCTTCTGGTAGTGGGGGTAGTTCTGCTTGGAGGCGGAGAGCACCTCGCTCAGGAAGTACACTGGATGCTGAACCGGCTGCACCTTGCCCTCCTCAAGGCGCTCGACCACCAGCACCGTGCTGACCGTGAGGGAGGTGGGCGATGTATAGCAAAAGTGGCTCTTTCTCAGCCGGCGCGGCCAGGACGGGTGCGGTGGACAGCATGCGCTTGAGGTCGCGGAACGCCTCGTCCGCCTGGTCGCTCCACTCGAACGCCGTCGTCTTCTTCATCAGCTGATATAGGGGCAGGGCCCTCTCCCCCAGCCGGCTGACGAACCGGCTGAGAGAGGCCAAGCAGCCAGTGAACTTCTGGACGACGCGCAGCCGGGCCGGCTTGCGCATGCGCTCGATTGCCTTGATCTTTTTCGGGTTGGCTTCAATGCCGCGCTCCGAGACGAGGAAACCAAGGAGTTGGCCAGCCGGCACACCGAAGACGCACTTCTTCGGGTTGAGCTTGATCTGGAACCGGTGCAGGTTGGCGAAGGTCTCCTTGAGGTCGGCCAGGAGCGTGAGGTGCTGCTTGGTCTTCACCACGATGTCGTCGACGTAGACGTGCACATTTCTGCTGATCTGGGGCAGCAGGCATTTCTGCATGCAGCGCTGGAAGGTGACGCCGGCATTCTTCAGGCCGAACGACATGGTGATGTAGCAGTACGCCCCAAAGGGCGTGATGAAGGACGTCTTGAGGGCGTCGGTCGGGTCCAGCTTGATCTGGTGGTAGCCGGAGTAGGCATCCAGGAAGGACAGGAGCTCGCAGCCGGCTGTGGAGTTGATGACTTGGTCGATCCGGGGCAGAGCGAACGGATCTTTGGGGCAGGCCTTGTTCAGGCTGGTGTAGTCGATGCACATGCGCCAGGTGCCATTCTTTTTCAGGACGAGGTCTGGATTGGCCAGCCACTCGGGGTGGAATACTTCCATAATGAAACCGGCTGCGAGCAGCCGGACGATCTCTTCACCGATGGTTCTCCGCTTTTCCTCGGAGAAGCGGCGTAGCGGCTGTCGGACAGGCTTGGCGTCCTTGCGGACGTGAAGTTTGTGCTCGGCGAATTCCCTCGGGACACCCGGCATGTCTTTTGGAGACCATGCGAAGATGTCCTGATTCTCACGGAGGAAATCGACGAGCTCGCCTTCCTATTTCCTGCCGAGGCGGGTGCCTACGACCACATACTTGCTGGAGCTGGGGTCGGCTGGGTCGAGCGGGACCCTCTTCGTGTCCTTTGACGGGTGGAAGGAGGCCTCGCTGTCGGCCTACTTGGGCGGGGTCGGCATGGCCGGCTGCGCGCTAGCCAGCGCCACGATCCGGTCCAGCTGGCGCCTCTCCTTGGCGATGGCCAGTGACTCGGCCAGCTGGGAGACGACTTTGGCGCACTCGAGGGACTTTTTGTAGTCGCCGACGATGGTGGTGAGGCCCTTGGGACCAGGCATCTTCAGCTTCAGGTAGGCGTAGTGGGGGACCGCCATGAATTTGGCCATGGTGGGCCAGCCCAGCTGCGCGTGGTAGGGGCTGGCCAGGTCAACCACCTCGAACCAGATCGGCTCGCGGCGGAAATGGTTGCTGGAGCCGAACAAGACGTCAAGCCAGATCCGGCCGATCAGAGAGCAGGAGAGACCCGGCACGATGCCGTGGAACACTGTCCGGGCCGGCTCTAGCTGTCGCGCCTCGATGCCGAGCTTGGTCATGGTGTCACGGTACAAGATGTTGATGCTGCTGCCGCCGTCGATCAGCACCCGCGAAAAGTGGCAGGTGCGCTTCTCGGAGACGAAGGTGGGGTCGAGCACAAGGGCGTAGCCACCCGGCGTGGGCATGACGGCCGGCTGGTCCTCCCGGGTCCAGCTGACCAGCCGGTCGGACCAATGCATGTACTGGGGAACCGGAGGGACGACGGCGTTCACCTCGGCCGTGTGCTTGCGCTTGGTGTGCTTGTCGTCGCCCTCGCTGGTGAAGACGACGTAGGACGCGTCCGGGCGCGGGAAAGGGTTGTCGGCGAGGGCGCCGGGTGGCGGCGGGGGCGGGGGAAGCGGCGGCTGCTGCGGGCCGGCTCCGGGTGGCGGGGGTGGGAGGTTGCCCTTCAACAGGCGCTGGGTGAAGCTGCACTGCCAGAGCGTGTGCGTCGACGGCTTCGCGCCACTTTGGTTTTTGCAGGGGGCGTCGAGCATCTGCTCGAAGGACAGCTTGGGCTGCCAGGCGGCCTTGCCGGTGCGTGGGCGCTGGCTGGAGCCTTGCTCGGCCGGCTGCTCCCCTTCCACCGCGGCGACCTGCCGGTTGTCGTAGCGGGGCGCCTGCTGGTCATTCCTGCGCTTGCCGTTGTTATTGTTGTTGTCTTGCCGGTGCGGGTTGTTGTCGCCAGCCAGCTTGGGTGGCGCCGGCTGGACCGGGAGGAGTTTGCCGTCCGCGTCGATCGTGATCTTTACGTTCATCGCGGAGTCGGCCGTAGCGTACTTGTCCACCACGGCCATGAGCTCCGCCAGAGTCTCCGGCTCGTCGCACACCAGCCGATGATTGACCAGAGTGCCGTCTTGGCATCCGTCGATGAAGTACTGGATGGCCTGGACCTCGTGGACGCCCTCGCAGGAGTTGCGGAGCTCCGTCTACCGCGTGAGGAAGTCACGAAGGGGCTCGCCTGGCTTCTGGACACACATGGAGAGCTGGCGAGGCTTGCCGGGGCGCTTGTAGGTGCTGGTGAAGTTGCGGATGAACGCGTCTTCGAAATCCAGCCAGGAGTTCACACTGCCGGCTCGCAAGCTGTTAAGCCATGTCCGGGCCGAGCCGAGCAGCATGAGGGCGACGTATCGCACAGCCACGCGCCGGTTGCCACCGGCTATGCCGGCAGCCGTGGTGTAGTCAGTCAGCCAGTCCTCCGGCTTGGTGACGCCATTGTACTTTGGGGAGTCGCGGGGTAGCGAGAAGCCTTTGGGGAAGGGCTCCTCGCGAATGCGGGGGCCAAAGCACGCCGGGCCGATAGAGCTTTCCTCCTACAGGGCCGTGGAGCGCGCCAGCCGGTCGATGCGGTGACGGGCGTCGTTTTCGTCGTAGGGCTCGCGGGGACCGAGCCGGTCAGCCACGGGACCGCGGGGACCGAGACGGTCAGCCGCGGGACCGCAGGGTGCAGGGGCTTCCGGGGCCGGCTTGAGCCGCCGAGCCGGCCGCACGGGGGGCTCCGGCGGCTGAACCCGGCCGTCGCCAGCCATCTTGCCAGCAATGCCGTCTCCAGCGGTTGTGGCACGATTGTGCCGGCTCCGACCGGACCGGTGCCGGCCAGAGCGGCTCGAGCTAGTGGCGTGGGAGGACGTCTGCTGCGCGTCCCGAAGGGCCCTCTCCGGGTTTCCGGTTTTTCCTGAGGCGGAGGCGGATGGCTGGGCCGGGTTGAAGTGCTTCTGCTGCTCATTCGCCGCGGTGATGAGGTCGCGGATGCGCTGCCGCTGCTGCAGCAGCTCCGCGCCTCCAGGAATTCGAGATCCGCCATGGCCGCCTGCGCCGCGCGCATGTTCTTGACGGGGGTGTCGTACACGGGCCGGCCTGCGCCTAGCGCACGGCCGATCGCGCCCCCACGGATCCGCACTTCCGCGACCCGGCTGGGCTCGGTACCGGCCGGCGTGAAGCCGTGGGAGCTGTCGTACTCTCGCTGGGCGGACTCCAGCCGGCGCCGCGTTGCCGCGAGCTCCGTGGCCTCGACCAGCAGATGCTGATGGTTCTCGTTGAGCTGAGCCGCTGCTGCTGCCGTGTCGGCATCGGGCGTGATGGGGGCTTGCAGGCTTCGGATCGTCTCGCGAAGCGGGTCGGCCCGGCGTGGCGGAGCCGCGGCCGCAGCAGCCGCGGCGGCTTTCTCCTTGCCGTGCGGGGAGCCGGAGCTGGCGCCGATGGTCAGCACCTCCGCGCGGGCGCAGAGGTTTGCGACGCCGTTGGAGACAGCGCAGTCAACGAGGATGGGCGAGTCGGTGAAGCTGCGCACCTCGCTGGGAAACACGTTGGGGACGAGCGCGACGAAAACGCGCGGCACGCCGAAAGGGACGACGAGGCTGCCTGCGGGGCGGGCGACGTCCGCGCCCGGCGCAGCGTTGCAGCCGGCCGGGTTGGCCGTGCGAGGCGCGCGGACCAAACCGTGCGCGATGCGCTCGCCGGAGCTGGTGAAGGGCCTTGTCTGGAACTTGACTCCGACCGGCGCCGCGAGCTGCCCCACGGTGGGCGCCAACTATCGTGGTATTCTCACGGCAGATGCCATGAGATGGCTAAAAAGGTGGGGGTGCGAGAAGACGCCAGTGGGTTCCAGAGGCGAGGTCGGTATGCGCATGTGTGAGACACGAGATGTACCCAGGTTCGGGGCCCTCCGGAGAGGTAACACCCCTAGTCCTGCCGAATGGAGTATGGAGTGCACAAGGGTTACAAGGTTGCTCCTGGAGCTGTGTGGGCGGAGGAGGAAGAAGGGGCTAGGCCGCCGTTCGGCCTCTCCTGTGAGTGTGTGTGTGTGAACTATGAATGGAGCTCAACCCCCCTGCATGGAGGCCTCCCGGGGGGTCTTATAGGCCGACCCCCAGGGTTACATGGGTAAAGATGCATAGGCGCGGGGCCCTGGTGTCATCCTCTAGGAACCGGCGGTGGGGGCCGCCGGGTCGCCGGGTCCGCCGGGTGCGTCAGGTTTGCCGGGTGCGCCGGGTCCGCCATGTGCGCCGGGTCCGCCGGGCACGGGTTCGGTCGGTAGTGGGGCACTGTGGCAGGTCTTGTCCTTCGTCATAGGGCGGTCGGCGCCGCCTAGCAACAGGATTGCGCCGCCCGGACACCGCCCGCCCCGGGCGGGGGCGCAGGGTGTGTTGTAGCCATGCCCACGTGGGTCGGCCAAAGGAGGGGGCGATGTTGCCACACTTGTCTTGTCGTGAGGGTTTGCCTTTTCGTGGCCAGCCGGCATGGGCTAGCCGGCCGGGCCGGGTCGCCACGCCAAGCCGGCTCGCGCCGGGGAGCCGACGAACAGGCTAGCCGGATTGAGGGGCTTGGCCTGCCCCAATGTTTTGAAAAGGGGATCTGGGTTCCGTTGCCTACCCGGGGATCATCCCCCCGACAGGCAGAGTGCTGGAAAAGGCCTCCAGATGGGATCTCTCGAGAACAGAAACTTGCGGCAGCGGAAAAAGTATTTCGTGGACTCTCCTCAGGGTTTGTGATTTTTTGGGAATTTATAGTGGTGGAATTAGGTCAAACGGAGCTGAGGTGGGCCCACGAGACACCAGGGCGCGCCTACCCCCCCAGGCACGCCCTGGTGGCTCGTGGCCACCTCCTTTGGCGTCTGGTCTTCTCCCGAAGCTTCTAGTGTTATATATGTCCAGAAAAAAATCTCCAAAAAGTTTCATGGCATTTGGACTTTGTTTGGTATTGATATTCTGTAAAACAAAAAAACAGGCAGAAAATAGCAACTGGCACTGGGCACTAAGTTAATAGGTTAGTCCCAAAAAATGATATATAATTGCTGTAAATGTATATAAAAACATCCAAGATTGATAATATCACAGCATGGAACAATCAAAAATTATAGATACGTTGGAGACGTATCAGCATCCCCAAGCTTAATTCCTGCTCGTCCTCAAGTAGGTAAATGATAAAAATAGAATTTTTGATGTGAAATGCTGCCTATCATATTCATCATATATTCTTTTCTTTTGTAGCATGGACATTGGACTTGAATGATTCAAAGCAATAGTCTATAGTTTGACATGAAGATATAAATACTCAAGCATTCTAACAAGCAATCATGTTTTTCAAAATATCAACGCTAAAGAAAGTTATCCCTAGCCCATTATGCTCAATCATTGATCCATTCATGAAACACACTCAAATATTAGCTACATCCAATGCACAAGTATGACAATAGTGCTCTCTAGTTGGTGCTTTATAAGAGAAGATGGAGACTCAAAATAAAAATAAAAATTGCATAAAGTAAATAGATAGGCCGTTCGCAGAGGGAAGCAGAGATTTGCTAATGTGCCAAAGCTGAAAGCTTAAATTAGAGATATAAAAAAATATTTTGAGAGGCATGCTTTTCCTGTCAACGAAAACGACCGAGAATTCCCAATATCTTCCATGCTAGACACATCATAGGCGGTTCCCAAACAGAAAGTAAAGTTTATTTCCTTTCCACCATTCTTTCACAATCCATGGCTAGCCATATCCACGAGTGCCCTCCATACCATCACTTTCCAAGGAATTTTGTTGTTATTAATTTTGATTTCATTGCGGGATTGGGCATCCCTATTACCAGCCACTCTCTCGTGCAATGACAAGTGAATAAACACTCATCGTGAGAATAACACACCTAGCATGGAAAATATTGGCCACCCCCTGCCGCTTCATGAGCGGTACGGGCACACAAAACATAAAAATTATTTTGAAAATTAGAGTTGGCACACGCAAATTTACTTGGAACGGCATGGAAATACCGCATATAGGTAGATATAATGGACTCATTTGGCACAACTTGGGTTTAAGAAGTTTGGATGCACAAGCAGTATTTCCGCTTAGTACAAATGAAGGCTAGCAAAAGATTGAGAAGCAACCAACCAAAAAAACGAAAACGGTCATAAACATGCATTGAACATAACTAACACCGAATAATGTACCATAACTAGGATATAATTTCTTTGCATAACTATTGACTTGATGTGCATGCATAGGGAATCACAAACCTTAACACTAATATTCTTACTAAATCACAATTACTCACTAACATGACTCACATATTATCATTTCCATATCGCAAAACTATTGCAAGGAATCACAATTATCATATCCAATGATCTATATGAAAGTTTTTATTATATCCATCTTGAATATTCATCACTTTGGGACCAAATTCATATCTTGTGCAAATTACCGTTACTTTTATCAACTCTCAAAAAGATATAAGTGAAGCATTAGAGTTCATTTATTTCTTCAAAATTTTAATCTTATCTACTCTCAAAATAATATAAGTGAAGCATGAGAGTTTATTTCTTCAAAATATAGCCACCGCCTTGCTCAAAAAGATTTAAGTGAAGCACTAGAGCAACTGCCTAGCTCAAAAAAATTAAGTGAAGCACATAGAGTATTCTAACAAATTATGATGAACGTGTAGCTCTCTCAAAATAGGTGTGTTCAGCAAGGATGATTGTGACAAACTTAAAAGCTAACAAAGCAAAGACTCATATAATACACGACGCTCCAAGAAAAACACATATCATGTGACGAATAAAAATATAGTTCCCAGTAAAATTACCGATGGTTGGTAGAAGAAAGAGGGGATGCCTTCCGGGGCATCCCCAAGCTTAGACGCTTGAGTCTTCCTTGAATATTACCTTGGGGTGCCTCGGGCATCTCCAAGCTTAGGCTCTTGCCACTCCTTATTCCTTCATCCATCGTGGTCTAACCCAAAACTTGAAAACTACAATCACACAAAACTCAACAAAACATTCGTGAGATCCGTTAGTATAACAAAATAAATCACTATTTAAATACTGTTGCAAACCCATTCATATTTTATTTTTGCATTATACCTACTGTATTCTAACTTCTCCATGGCTTATACCCCCCGATACAATCCATAGTTTCATCAAAACAAGCAAGTAGTGCATCAAAAACAGAATCTGTCAAAAACAGAACAGTCTGAAGCAATCTATTTAAAATCCAAACTTCTGTAAATCGAAAAATTCTGAAAAATTAGGACAACGTGGACAATTCATATAAAAATACTGTGTAAAAATTTCAGATTTTTCTGACGCTCCAGAACAGAAACAAAATTCCAGCACTGGACACAAAACTTTCTGTTTTCCAAACAGCATCAATTATACTATCTTCCAAATCATCCTAAAGGCTTTACTTGGCACAAACACTAATTAAAAACATAAAAACACAATCATAACAGTAGCATGAAAGTGAAAACACACAATAACAGAAACAAATAATAAAAAATTATTTTATTCATTGGGTTGCCTCCCAACAAGCGCTATTGTTTTATGCCCCTAGCTAGGCATAATGCATAATTTCAAGTATTGTCATCTTTGGTTTCTTTTATTTGCTTAGTTTGACGAAAGCATTCTTGAGTGATAGGTTCGATAGTTTCAATTTTTGGCTGTCCAAATATACTTTTCATCTTTTCGTAGGTTGCAAAGGCATCACCCCCAAGAAAATCGTTTTCAAATATAGAATCCAAGACACGTCTATGAGCAAGGGGTAGACCAACATAAAAACCTTTAAGGAACAATTTAAGGTGAAACTGATGCCAACCACTTACTTGTATTCTTAGTAATCTATCCCATGCTTCGTTTAAAGATTCATCACTCAAATATTTAAACTTTAAAATTCCTGGATCCTCTCCTAAGTACGGAGGGAAATGCATAACGAGAATAGAATTGGCCATAACGATAAAGCAAGCAAGCGAACACGCAAAAAGGCAAACGAAAAATATTTTTGTATTTAAAAAAAAAACTTTTTAGAAGTGGGGGAGATGAAAATGAAAGTCAATGCAAATAAAGTAAATAAAGTAAATGCAAGGAGATGAGAGTTTTATGCGTAGGTACTTGATAGATGTTGATGATGTCTCCCCGGCAACGGCGCCAGAAATTCTTCCTGCTACTTGTTAGCTGCGTTGGTAATTCCCTGAAGAGGAAGGGAGATGCAGTACAGTAGAGATAAGTATTTCCCTCAGTTATGAAACCAAGGTTATCAATCTAGTAGGAGAATCACGCAACACCTCGTTAGCAGCACCTGCACACAAAACAACAAATCCTTGCACCCAACGCAAACAAGGGGTTGTCAATCCCTCGGAGGTAAGTTGCAAGATTAAATTGTATGTGATAGATAGATAGATTAAAACAAAAATACAAAAATAAAATAAATAAAGAAAAAGTGCAGCAAATATTTTTAGGGTTTTAGTATATGATTTAGATAGACCCGGGGGCCATAGTTTTCACTAGAGGCTTCTCTCAAGAAAATATCATACGGTGGATAGACAAATTACTGTTGGGCAATTGATAGAAAAGCAAACAATCATGACGATATCCAAGGCAATGATCATGTATATAGGCATCACGTCCGAGACAAGTTGACCGACTCTTGCCTGCATCTACTACTATTACTCCACACATCGACCGCTATCCAGCATGCATCTAGTGTATTAAGTCCATGAAGAACGGAGTAACGCCTTAAGAACGATGACATGATGTATACAAGATAAACTCACGTATGAATAAACCCCATATTTTTACCCTTAATAGCAACGATAAATACGTGTCATGTCCCTTTCTGTCACTGGGATTGAGCACCGCAAGATCGAACCCATTACAAAGCACCTCTTCCCATGGCAAGATAAATCAATCTAGTTGGCCAAACCAAATCAATAGATCGTAGAAGAAATACGAGGCTATAATAATCATGCTTAAAAGAGATCAGAAAAGACTCAAATAATCTTCATTGATAATCTGATCATAAACTCACAATTCATCGGATCCCAACAAACACACCGCAAAAAGTGATTACATCGGATAGAACTCCAAGAACATCGAGGAGAACATTGTATTGAAGATCAAAGAGAGAGAAGAAGCCATCTAGCTACTAACTATGGACCCGAAGGTCTGTGGTAAACTACTCACGCATCATCGGAAGGGCAGCAAGGTTGATGTAGAGCCCCTCCGTGATCGATTCCCCCTCCGGCAGAGTGCCGGAAAAGGCCTCCAGATGGGATCTCTCGAGAATAGAAACTTGCGGCGGCGGAAAAAGTATTTCGTGGACTTTCCTCAGGGTTTCTGATTTTTTGGAAATTTATAGTGGTGGAATTAGGTCAAATGGAGCTGAGGTGGGCCCACAAGGCACGCGCGCCCTGGTGGCTCGTGGCCACCTCCTCTGGCGTCTAGTCTTCTCCCGAAGCTTCTAGTGTTGTATATGTCCAGAAAAAAATCTCCAAAAAGTTTCGTGGCATTTGGACTTCGTTTGGTATTGATATTCTGTAAAACAAAAAACAGGCAGAAAACAGCAACTGGCACTGGGCACTAAGTTAATAGGTTAGTCCCAAAAAATGATATATAATTGCTGTAAATGTATATAAAAACATCCAAGATTGATAATATAACAGCATGGAACAATAAAAAATTATAGATACGTTGGAGACGTATCAGTCCACATGACATGGTCAAAGCCGGTGCAATCATCAAACGCAGCTACAACACTCTGCCGCAAATTCAAACTCCTAAGACATGAGCTCAAGGTCTGGAGTAAAAATATTTCCCGCCTCTCTGTGGCCATTGAAAACTGTAACAAATCATTGATTGAACTGGATGAGCTGGAAAATTTAAGAACCCTGACAACACCAGAGGCTAATTTTTGTAAGATCATCAAAAAACAACTCCTCCGGCTTCTGGAATATCAGAAACAGTACTGGAAGAAAAGATGTACTATCTGTTGGGTCAAGTTCGGAGACGAAAATACTAAATTCTTTCAAGCAGTTGCCATAGAGAGATATAGGAAAAACAATATATCCACACTTATGACTGAAGATGGCATTGCTCTGGATGATCACGAGGGTAAGGAAGCCCTCTTATTTAAAACCTACATAGAACGGCTTGGTACTTCGAGCCCTACTACCAAGAAGTTTGATCTTCCATCAATCATCCAACCCCGCCTTAACCTGGATCATCTCACTATCCCATTCACCCACACTGAGATTGATGATGTTGTCAAGGAGATGCCAGGCGACCGTGCCCCTGGGTCGGATGGATTCAGTGGGATGTTTCTTAAGGCTTGCTGGCCTATAATCAAACATGACTTCTATTCCCTCTGTGCTCAATTCCATGAGGGGAACCTAAACCTCCAGAGCATCAATGAGGGTCTGATCACTCTCATCCCTAAAACGGGTTCCCCCTCAATAGTCAATGACTACCAACCAATCACTTTGCTAAAATGTTGTCTCAAGTTCATCACCAAGCTCCTAGCCAACCGTCTACAAAGAATTATCCTCAAAATTGTGCACTGCAACCAATATGGCTTCCTCAAAGGGAGAACGATACAAGATTGCCTTGCCTGGGCGTTCCAATATATCCATCAGTGCCAATCTTCGAGGAAAGAAATTGTGCTCTTAAAGCTTGATTTTGCCAAGGCCTTCGACACAATTGAGCATGCTCCCATGATAGAGATTATGAAGCAGATGGGATTCAATAACAAGTGGCTAGATTGGATTAAATGCATTTTTTCCTCTGGAAGATCGTCAATCCTGCTCAACGGGGTACCGGGCCGCCAATTTCACTATCGCCGTGGTGTTCGTCAAGGGGACCCGCTCTCGCCGCTTATCTTTGTCCTAGCGGCTGACCTGCTACAATCAGCAATCAATGACGCATTTCGGAGAGGACAGATCCGACTCCCATTCCCTTGCAACAGCCAAACGGACTACCCAGTGATACAATATGCCGACGACACTCTCTTGCTCTTGCCAGCATGCGCACAGCAGGCCCAGACCATCAAGAACATCCTCATGGATTATGCTGATTCTATTGGGCTTAAGATAAACTTCCACAAGTCAACACTCATACCAATCAACATGGACGCCAGTATGAGCACGACCCTGGCGACATTTTTGGATGCTCCATTGGCTCGATGCCCTTCACATACCTAGGGTTACCCATGGGTACCGCCCGACCAACAGTGCAAGATCTCATGCCGCTTGTTTGCTCGATGGAGAGACGCCTAACCTCGACGCTATCATTGATGTCATATGGAGGGAAACTCTCCCTTCTCAACTCCACGATCGCATCCCTTCTGATATATGCCATGTGCACCCTTAAACTGCCACCCAAGATACGGGAATTACTAGACAAGATCAGACGACGTAGCCTCTGGACTAAGAAAACCGATAAAGGTGAAAAGTGTAACTCCCTTGCGGCCTGGGACATGGTTTGCAAACCCAAAAAACATGGTGGCCTCGGAGTCATTAACCTTAATGTGCAGAATGAAGCCCTCCTTATGAAGTTCCTCCACAAATTCTACAACAAGCAGGAGGTCCCTTGGGTACACTTAACTTGGAATGCCTACTATAATCAGAAAATTCCGCACGCCTCGGACCCTGTGGGTTCTTTCTGGTGGCGTGATATCCTCAAGCTCACGCCGAACTTCAGAGGAGTCTCCCAAGTCACCGTGGTATGTGGCACCATGACGCTGTTCTGGAAAGATCAATGGCTCCAAGAAGTGCTTCAAGTCTCTCACCCACGAGCCTTTTCGTTTGCGCTATGAGAAGATATCTCAGTCAAGGATTTCTTGTCTATCACGGCACTAGCAGAGGCGTTTCACATGCCACTATCACCCCAGGCATATGCTGAAGTCAGGGACATGCAAACGCTCACCTAGCACATCCAGCCCGTGATGGCCAATAGTGATGTCTGGCATTATGCTTGTGGGAAGCCTGAGTTCAGGTCAACGGACTACTATCACTTCTTCTTTAAAGATGTACAATCACACCAAACATTTCACTTGCTGTGGAAAACCAAATGTGTGATGAAGATTAAAGTCTTTGGATGGCTACTCCTCAACGACAGACTCAACACCAGAAACATGTTGAAACGTAGACACTACAACATTGGGGATGATCATGAATGCCTACTGTGTGGACTGCCTATTGAAGAAACAGTTGACCACATGATCTTTACCTGCACTTTTAGCAAACAGTGCTGGGACAAACTTGGTGTTGCGTGGCCCTCCTTCACCTGTCGACTGGATCTACTACAAACAGTGAGAGAAGCACAAGATAAAACTCTCTTTCTTGAAGTCTTCCTGGTTGCTGCTTGGAGCCTTTGGAAAGAAAGGAATAATAAACATTTCAGAGCTATAGATCCCACCTTCGGTTCGTGGCTTAGCAGATTTAGGGAAGACTTTGAATTGCTACAACATAGAGTGAATGAGAGGGATAGACCTCATATATTCTCACTACTAAACTCACTTAGCTAAGAGAGTAAAGTCTGTCCCCTGCTTTGTATCACCTCCATGCCCCCAAAAAGCATGGATGATCTGTAACTATGTACTTGTAACACTATCCTTTTTTTAATATACACCTTCAGTAGGAGCCTCTCCTACTGTTTCACTGTCAAAAAAAAACAAATCATGTTCATGTTCAAGATCAGAGGGGTATTGAATAGCATTAAGGGTCTGAGCATATAATCTTCCACCAAATAAACCAACTAGGATCAACTACAAGATGTAATCAACACTACTAGCAACCCACAGGTACCAATCTGAGGTTTTGAGACAAAGATTGAATACAAGAGACGAACTAGGGTTTGAGATGAGATGGTGCTGGTGAAGATGTTGATGAAGATTGGTCCTCCCACGATGAGAGGATCGTTGGTGATGTCGATGGCTTCGATTTCCCCCTCCCGGAGGGAAGTTTTCCTGGCGGAATCGCTCCGCCGGAGAGCAAAATAGCTCCTGCCCAGGTTCCGCCTCGAGACGGCGGCGCTTCGTCCCGAAAGTCTTCTTCTAATTTTTTCTAGCGCAAATGGCTTCATATAGCAGAAGGAGGGGGCCGAAGGCCTGCCAGGGGCCCCACAAGCTCGAGGGGCGCCCCCCCCAGGCTTGTGGCTTCCTGGTGGGCCCCCTCCTGGTAATTCTTTCGCCAGTATTTTTTATATATTCCAAAATAATTCTCCATAAATTTTCAGGTCATTTGGAGTTGTGCAGAATAGCTATCTCTGTTTCACCCCTTTCCAGTCCAGAATTCCAGCTACCGGCAATCACCCTCTTTATGTAAATCTTGCAAAATAAGAGAGAAAAAGGCATAAGAATTATACCATGAAGTGAAATAATGATTAAAAACATATTAATTAACAGTAGGAAATCATGATGCAAATTGGACGTATCAGCCACATGCATTCGCGTCACCGGTTCATACAGTCGCGTGGGACCCACATTTGGCCGCATGCATTACTGATTTCGCGTCGCCGGTTGATCCTACACAGTCTGTGGCTGATGAGTGGGACCCACGGGCATGCAAAACTGAATCAGCGGCGCCTGCTGATTCCAAATAGGCCATTGCTCGGGTTTTCACACACGGGGAGTCGTGCCGCCGCGCCCATTGATGGCGGCTTAACGCCACAAACCCACCCCTTCCCCGTGCCATATATGCAGCCCCCCATCCCATTTCCCAGATCGCCTCCACAACCTTATCCGCCGCCGGTGCCACTGCAGCACAAACCCTAGCCATGCTCCCCCTCCTCCCCTTCCGCATCCATGGTGTGGCCGCGCAGTATCACTCTCTGTGAAGCCAAGCTTCTCGCCATCTGCGACGTGCCAGCGCCGCCGGACACGCGTCTGCCGGCGGGATGGGTTCTGAGTGCGGGGGGACTGTTGGTGGTGCCTGTCCCCGCCGTCGGTACGATCCCCTTTGCACGCGCCATCCATAGGTTTCGTGCAGGTCTGACGCCGGAGGAGAGGGTGCATCCAGGCTTCGATCCTAACAGCCCAACATGGCCGCAGATCCTCGAGCAGGACTGCGTCGCTCGGATCCAGCGCTTCGACGGCCCCAACCCGATGCCGCACTTAAACATCGCCGGGTGACGTGCCTTCTGGGATGGCCTTAGCTTCGTCGACGTGATTGCTGCGTGCCGCTCGCAGGTTGAACCAGAAGATTTAGTTTAGGATTTGTCGTTTTGTTTAAATAAAGTATGTGTGAATTCGTATGCTAAGACTGGATTGTATTTTGAGTTGTTTGGATGCACTTTGAATGACTCATGATTTGTATGAATCTCGTTTGAAACGCGATGCCGCGCGAAAATCAGAAAGTGAATTTGTATGGTTTTACATGCAATTTTTACAACAGACAGAAAGATATCAAAGAAAATGAAAAAGAGGCTCAAAATTTGAAATCCTTTCACATGGAGGACTCCTATGTGCAATGGCTTGTGGGAAAAAATGATAAACTAACAATACCACAAATAAAAAGTTAATTTTCCATTTTTCTAGTGCCGTACATGACTATTTTTGTGAAGCAAGTGCCATAAAAAATATTGTAAATTGTGCCCTTACAATTTTCACTTAAAGTATACCACATGGGATGCCAACTGCCAATTTTTCATGAATTTCATAGTGATATTGCCATATTTCATCGATTTATTGAATTTCTGGCGATTTACATCAAGTAATTCAAATTTGAATTGCAAGTGTCCTCTAGTTTGGTCCAATAAATTCTGAAAAATCATTTTCACCTTCCACATTAGGAATGCAGGCAGTATCCACAAAGAAAACTCAATTACCCAACCATTATATATGATTACTCATCATTGCAATTTTGACAACAGACGGAAAGATATTATAGAAAATGAAAAAAGGCTCAAAAACTGAAATCCTTTTGCATGGAGGCCTCCTATGTGCAATGGCTTGTGGGAAAAATGATAAACTGACAATACCACTAATAAAAAGTTAATTTTCCATTTTTCTAGTGTCGTACATGACCTTTTTTATGAAGCAAGTGCCATAAAAATATTGTAAATTGTGCCCTTACAATTTTCACCTAAAGTATACCACATGGGATGCCAACTGCCAATTTTTCATGAATTTCAGAGTGATACTGCCATATTTCATTGATTTTTTGCATTTCTGGTGATTTACATCAAGTAATTCAAATATGAACTGCAAGTGTGCTCTAGTTTGGTCCAATAAATTCTGAAAAATCATTTTCACCTTCCACATGAGGAGTGTAGGCAGTATCCCAAAGAAAACTCAATTACCCAACCATTATATAGGATTTCTCATCCATGCAATTTTGACAACACCTGGAAAGATATTATAGAAAATGAAAAAAGGCTCAAAAATTGAAATAATTTTGCTTGGAGGCCTCTTATGTGCAATGGCTTGTGGGAAAAATAATAAACTGACAGTACCACAAACTTAAAAAAAACCTTCACAAACTGACCTATCTTGTATGAAGATCAGTGACTTTCAACCAAGATGACCATGACCATGAGCATCTTCATGGCATAGTACATGATAACATGACCATTTTTGAAAATAACAAGGGTGTTAACATTGTGATCAATAATTCCACAAAAAGATTGAAGATTTGGTTAAAAAAATAATTTTCCATTTTTCTAGTGCAATGCATGACTTTTTTTGTGAAGCAAGTGCCATTAATAAGATTGTAAATTGTGCCCCTACAATTTTCACCTAAAGTATACCACATGGGATGCCAACTGCCAATTTTTCATGAATTTTAGAGTGATATTGCCATATTTCATTGATTTATTGAATTTCTGGCGATTTACATCAAGTAATTCAAATTTGAACTGCAAGTGCGCTCTAGTTTGGTCCAATAAATTCTGAAAAATAATTTTCACCTTCCACATGAGGAGTATAGGCAGTATCCACAAAGAAAACTCAATTACCCAACCATTATATATGATGACTCATCGATGCAATTTTGACAACAAACCGAAAGATATTATAGAAAATTAAAAAAGGCTCAAAAATTGAAATCCTTTTGCATGGAGGCCTCCTATGTGCAATGGCTTGTGGGAAAAATGATAAACTAATAATACCACAAATAAAAAGTTAATTTTCCATTTTTCTAGTGTCGTACATGACTTTTTTTGTGAAGCAAGTGCCATAAAAAATATTGTAAATTGTGCCCTTACAATTTTCACCTAAAGTATACCACATGGGATGCCAACTGCCAATTTTTCATGAATTTCAGAGTGATATTGCCATATTTCATTGATTTATTGAATTTTTGGTGATTTACATCAAGTAATTCAAATTTGAACTGCAAGTGTGCTCTAGTTTGGTCCAATAAATTCTGAAAAATCATTTTAGACTTCCACATGAGGAGTGTAGGCAGTATCCACAAACAAAACTCAATTACCCAACCATTATATACGATTACTCATCCATGCAATTTTGACAACACCTCGAAAGAAATTAAAGAAAATAAAAAAAGGCTCAAAAATTGAAATCCTTTTGCATGGAGGCCTCTTATGTGCAATGGCTTGTGGGAAAAATAATAAACTGACAATACCACAAAGTTAAAAAAAAACTTCACGGACTAACCTATCTCATATGAAGATCAATGACTTTCAACCAAGATTGAAGATTTGGTTTTATTTTCCATTTTTCCATGGATACATGACAACTCCAATTACATGTAGTACATGACAACTCCAATTACATAGCGATAAACAAATGAAATACATGACAACTACAATTACACAACTATGGGCGACCATTCATCCTTCGACTTTGCTTTGGTACATGATAACCCCTAAAACATCGTCGTCTTCGCTCACACGCCTTACGTCGTACGAGCACCTATCCTCCTCTGCATATTCATCCTTGTCCTCCTCCTCGTCGGCGGCCGGAGCAGGCTTTGGCAACCAATCCTCGTACTCCTCCTCATCCTCAACTACCATTTGCTCGTCTCTGGGCGCAGGCCTTTCGATGGTCCTCATAAACTCCTTCACATCATTAGGCACAATTATGTGCAGAGACATACCAGGAGTAGGCTGCACATATCTCACCCCCGAAATAGTTGCGAGCTATCGTTTGACCGCTGGATCCGGCGGAACGCGTCGAGACCCGTACGAATAGCAGCGAGCTCGCTGACGAGGATCCGATGACTCCATTGCCGCACGCATCTCCCAGACTAAAACCCCAATACAAGTCACCCCTTTGACTCGATCTGGGATTATACACTAGAGCTCATCTGGCCTAGCATCTATCAACAGTTGCAGCGCATGCTCCGCCCGAGCTTTTGTGCCTGGAAACCAAGAGCAGATCTCCTTGCACTTCTCTAGTAAGATGGCGTTACCGGCGCAGAACAACTCTAACGGGTTTGTCATCGCCGATGGCGGCCGCGGGATTTGGGGGGATTGGGGGGAGGGGAGGGGGAGGAGGATGTGGACTGCTCGGGCCGTGGTGGATGCCAAATGAGAGATATTTACCCCTCCCCCTTTTTTTACCAATGACCCTGCCATTCACTAACCGGTCCCACATGTCAGCATTTCAGGCCGGTCCCATGCATCAACACCGGGTGAAGTAACGGTCAAAGGCTTTGACCCGACGGCAAGGCACCGTTTGGCCTCTTGTGAGGCACGGGCGAGGGGAGCAGGGGGAAAGTGAGCAAAGTTAGACGGGCGGGGGAAAACTGAGTACAACTAAGGAAGGAGGGGCACGAAAATAGAAATCCCATCCTTTTTATAGCAAAGGATAAGCCAGAACAGTCTCTTATATAAAGCAAAACGTTTTCGAGAACACATGGGAATTATCATCTAGTCACTTTCATCATGTTTATTTGATTCGCGTTCGCTACTTTGATAATTTGATATGTGGGTGGACTGGTGCTAGGGTGCTGTCCTTACTTGGACAAGCATCCCACTTATGATTACCCCCTCTCGCAAGCATCCGCAACTACGAAAGAAGAATTACGATAAATCTAACCATAGCACGAAACATATGGATCCAAATCAGCCCCTTAGGGAATAACGCATAAACTCGGGTTTAAGCTTCTGTCACTCTAGCAACCCATCTGAAAGTGCAACTAATCCCCGGGTGGTTTTGGTAATTAATAACAACATATATGTCATTGATCTAATGCTCATTGATAATAGATTTCGGAGAAGATCAATGATTGGCATGGCATGGGCTAGTGAATGTGGACCCCTCAAAATCCTAAGGATAAAGATTGGCAAAGCTTCAAGACTCTACATTTTTGGTTAAGTGATCCAAGATCACATTGAGTCCATAGGAAAAGCCAATACTATTAAAAGGGGGTGAGGTTTTGGTCATGACTCAATTGCTCAAGTGCTTAGTGATATTGCTCCAAAACCCTCAAGTACTTCTCCACTTCATTCCTATCCAAAACCCTAAAGTTGATCTTGGTCCCACCGAAACACTCCCATCCGGACCCACCGAGATTGCCATATACATTGCCACATGCCAAATCCTAACACTTCGGTGTAGCCGAAATGGTTCTCGGTCTCACCGAGACGGCATGACCAAGTTGCTGTAACGATGTCACCTCACTTTGGAATTTCTGAGATGAAATTTTCGGAACTATCGAAACGTGGTCTTGCCCTAGCCATTGCACTTCGGTCTCACCGAGATATTCTATTCGGTCTCACCGAAAAACCTAATGGTCAAGTCTTTTACACTAGTCGGTCTTACCGAGATTTTCATGTCGGTGTCACTGAGTTGGGTCAAAGGCTTGTAACGGTTGGAGTTTTGGTGCTGCCTATATATACCCCTCCACCACCACTTACTCTCTAAGAGAGCCATCAGAACGTGCCTACACTTCCACCATTCATTTGCTGAGAGAGAACCACCTACTCATGTGTTGAGATCAAGAGATTCCAATCCAACCACTTGAACCTTGATTTCTAGCCTTCCCAAGTTGCTTTCCACTCAAATCCTTCTCCTACCAAAGCCAAATATGTGAGAGAGTGATTGAGTGTTGGGGAGACTATCATTTGAAGCACAAGAGCAAGGAGTTCATCATCAACACACCATCTATTACCTTTTGAAGAGCGGTGTCTCCTAGATTGGTTAGGTGTCACTTGGGAGCCTCCAAGATCATGTGGAGTTGAACCAAGGAGTTTGTAAGCGCAAGGAGATCGCCTACTTCGTGAAGATCTACCCGAGTGAGGCTAGTCCTTCGTGGACGTAAGCCATGGTGGAATAGGCAAGGTTGCTTCTTCGTCGACCCTTCATGGGTGGAGCCCTCCGTGGACTCGTGCAACCATTACCCTTCATGGGTTGAAGTCTCCATCAATGTGGACGCACGATAGCACCACATATCAGAACCACGCCAAAAATCATCGTGTCTTCAGTGCGTTTGAAATCTCCAACCCCTCCTTTACATTCATATGCAAAGTCATTATTTTCCGCTGCACAACTCTTAGACTTGCATGTGTAGGGTGTTGCTTTACTTGGTAGAATTGCTAAAACTTGTCTACAACTAAAATTGGGAAAAGGGTAAGTTTTTATTGGTCAAGTAGTCTAATCACCCCCCCTCTAGACATACTTTCGATCCTACAAGTGGTATCAGAGCTTTGGTCTCCATTTCATTGGTTTCACAACCTAGGAGAGTATGGCGTCTAGTGAGGGTAATTATCACCGTAGAGGTCCGTATTTTGATGGTACAAACTTTGCTAGTTGGAAACATAAGATGAAAATGCATATTCTTGGTCATAACCCCGTCATTTGGGCTGTTAGTTCATGTTGGCTTGCAAGGTGAATTCTTTGAGGATGGAAAGGAACCAGATCGTGACGGAACCGCGGAAGAATTGAAGATGTTGCAATACAATGCTCAAGCATGTGACATTCTCTTCAACGGGTTGTGCCCCGAGGAGTTCAACAAGATCAGCCGCCTCGAGAATGCAAAGGAAATTTGGGATACTTTGGTCGATATGCATGAGGGTACCGAGTCCGTCAAGGAATCCAAGTTGGATGTGCTTCAAAGTCAACTTGACAAGTTCAAGATGAAGGATGGTGAAGGAGTCGCTGAAATGTACTCTAGGCTCGCTCTCATCACAAATGAGATTGCCGGCTTAGGAAGTGAGGAGATGACTGACAAATTCATCATGAAGAAGATCCTTAGAGCCTTGGATGGAAAATATGATACCGTGTGCTCATTGATCCAAATGATGCCAAATTACAAAGATCTCAAGCCCACGGAAGTCATTGGAAGGATTGTTGCTCATGAGATGTCACTCAAGGATAAAGAGGAGCTACACAATAAGTCAAGTGGTGCTTACAAAAAGTGATGCTCCCACAACATCAAGTGATAAGCTAGTATCCAATGAAGAGATTAGCTTAATGGTGAAAAGATTCAACAAGTTCTACAAGAGTAGAGGAAAAGAAAGGAGCTCAAACTCAAGAAACTATGAGCAAAGATCATCAAGTCGTGGCCGTAATTGCTACAATTGTGGAAGACCCGGACACTACTCCAATGAGTGTACGACACCTCACAAGAAAAGAGACGAATCACCAAGAGGAAAGTATAGAAGAGATGATTCACCTCACAAGGAGAGAAGGAGTAGAGATGATCGTTGTGAACGAAGACCTTCTCGGAGAAGCAAGGATTCGGAAAGGAAGGACAAGTCCAAGAGCTACACTAGAAGAAGACATCAAGCTCATGTTGGTGAATGGATTTCCGGCTCTGACTCCGACAACCAATCCGAGGAAAGTTATAACTCCAACTCTGACTATAGTCAAGATGAAGGTGTTGCCGGACTTGCTCTCGTATCCTCCAACTCCTATGACCTATTTGATTAACCAAATGAGGGAATTGTAAGATGCTTCATGGCAAAAGGCCCCAAGGTATCACATCCCGAATACCTTGACTTTGATAGTGATGAGGATGATTTACTTGGTGATGATGATTTGCTTGTTGATAAAACTAGTAATGTGAGCTATAATGAACTTGCTAGTAATCATGATAGTCAAGAGGAAACGAATGACAATGCTATGAAGGAGATTGAGAATCTAACTAAAGAACTAAACACTCTTAAGTTAGCTCATGAAACAACTCAAGAGGATCATAGAGAGCTTATAAGAACTCATGAGAAGTTATGCTTCGAGAAGCTAAATTTAGAGCAAGAGCATGAGTTTCTAAAAGCTATCAATGATGCTCTTCGAAAGAAGAGTTCCTCTTACAATGCCAAACATTTACTCTTGTCTACTTTTGTGCCACAAGTTAAGTCTAAGCAAACTAGTAACAAGGGTAAAAAGGGTTCTACCTCTAGTAGTAACAATAACAATGCTAAATCCAATGTTGTTGCTCCTAGTAGTTCTATTGATTCCACTAATGATTCTCTTAGCCAAGTTACACTTGAGCAACAAAACAATTTATTAAAAGGAATTATAGAAAAGGGTGTCTACAAGAGCCTTGCCGGGAGTAAGCAATTTGAGGGAATTGTACGCAAGCAAGGGAGGCACCGTAAGAACCAAGGTGTTGGTTTTGAACGAAAGTTCAATGCCAATGGAGTTGAGTGTGAAGAAGATCAATACCCCAAGACGAAGTTTGTTCCTCAACAAGAGAAGTATGATCCTACTTCCTTCAAGGGAACACAAGCTCAAGATGATCTTCCACCACAAGACCACAAGCTAAAAGCCAAGGACAAGCTTCAAGAGGAGATTGACTCATTTGAAGAACCACCTCAAGCCTTGGTCAAGTGGGTTCCCAAGACTTCATCAAGTTCTACTTCATCAAGTACAACTACAACTCCAAGGATTCCCATCAAGTTGATGTGGGTCCAAAGAAGAAGAACTAGAGAGTTCTTGAGGGTGACTCCGCCAACAACTTCACTCATATTCATTCATGGCAAGGACTTGTGCAACCAACTTCAACATTTTGCACTAGTTCATGGAGTCACAAACCCTCTTGTTGGTAAGTCAAGGGACAAGGTATTCAATGCATTCATGGAAATCATATATTGTGCATTTCACTCTATGTCTATGGATATCTTTGTTTGTTTCTTGTGGGACTAACCCATGTAGGTATTGAAAGTGCATCATTCAAATGATTGCTCCCAACTCTTGATGGACTACATCAACATTGAGCATCCACAACTACAACATCTACATGAAGTTAACATCGACAAAACCCAAGGTTAGTTCATCCCTCTTTGGGGGGATATCACATCTAGGGGGAGCTTTACTCTAAGACTTGAGTCAAAGCAACTCTAATGGTGTGAACACATTAATGCTTTATGTAAAAGTGGTAACCCCACTTGTGCTTAAACGATGAGTATGACCTATGATCAAAAGTTCTCATTTGGCTCCTAAGTCAATATACTCATATATAGATGACAATGTCATCACCCATTGTGTGATATATGCTAGTTTTGGTTGTGCATGTTTGACACATATTTCATTTGCTATCTTATTGTGTGAGCATGTTGCTATGCATATTTCTCATTCGAGGACATCCATTTGTAGGTTGGTTGTTTTGGTTTTATTTGGCCAAATGGATATACAAGAATGCCTAAGAACCTTCTCTTGCTATCTATCTCATCTTGTATCAAATTCTATTCATGCTATATCACAAAATTTGAACAAGCTCATTTTCGGACCCTCTGGGTGAGGAGCACTTGGAGCCACCGATCTGATTAGGGCGGACTTCCAAAACCCTCTAAGTGTCTTTTCGGACAGACCAACTCACTCTTATTCGGCTTTACCGAAAGCACTTAGACTGATCCTTATTGCTATCTCGGTATGACCGACTTGAAAAACTTGGCTTCACCGAAGCTCACTGTCTCTGGCAGTTATGCATCTCGGTGAGACCGATTCATTTCGATCGGCTTTACCGACAGCACACTGGTATATATATGTCCGCGGACTGTACGTTGAAAATTTCTTCAATCGTTACGCATCCGCACCCCGTTGCTGCCGTCGCCCTGGTCTATGGATCATCGCCTTCATCTCCAGCGCGCCTTCGCCGCCAGATTCCATCGCCGTCAACGGCATTCCTCTCCGCCGTTGCCGCCGTAGGGGATCTCCACCAAGTTAGGGTGAGATTCGCTCCCTCCCGTGCTTCCATTTTCAGATTCAATGCATGGATGGCTCGCCTAGATCTTGCCACGGATTGATATTCCTTATCCACTGCAATTCCTAGCAATAGCTTCATTTTAAACTTTAGGGTTAGGGTCTCGCTGAATTCATCTCGCATTGACCGAATTGAGAAGATCGGCTTCACCGATTTGGCCTCTGGCCACTGCACTATGTACGTTTCGGTGATCCCAAGCCGTACTGATCGGCGAGACCAAGTCTAGAATCTCAGTAGAACCCTAGCACTTCGGAGAGACCGGGACACACATCGGTCTGACCGAAACAGTGTGGCCAAGTCTCTGTTGTTGCTTTTGGTACTACTGAGATTATCAAATCGGTAATTCTGATATGCCTTCTGTGAAAACCTAAAACTTAAGTTTTAACTCATATTTTTTTCCAAAAACAAGCTGAATTTTGTGATACTCATCCACTCTACCTCACCTAATCTATTCACAGGGTCAGTGTCAGCATGGCAGAGGGCAGTGATAGCCAGAATATGTCAGTTGAGCCAAGTGTTGACTTGGAGGCAGGCACTAGTCCTGATAAGAGCTATCATGAGGGAGAGAGGAGCTCTCCAAGTCTACCCAAAGCTGCCACCAGAACCAGGAAGAGGAAGAACTCAGATGATGAGGACGAAGACTTCCAAGTAGAAGTCACTTCCAAGAAGAAAGTTGTCATTGCCAAGGAATATGGCAATCCTCAAAAGCAGACACAAGTTACTAGAAAGGCCTCTAGATCCACTGCTGCCAAGAGAGGCATCCCCACTGAAAATCCAGAAGGATCTCAGCCAGTGCCAAGCAAGTCTATGCCCAAGGCTGCAGGCTAAAAGAGAGAGAGGAAGCAAACTGCTCATGTGATATTGAAACCCACCTCTATGAGAAGAGATGATGCAACTGATGAGGAAGAGCAAGCTGCCAATCCATCTCCTCCTAAGCAGCAAAAGATCTTGAGTGATGCTATGAAGTCTGCCACTTCCTCCAAGGCCAAGCCTGCCACTGCTACTGCTAAGTCCAAGAGGACTACCAGGGATGTGTCTGCTGCAGAAAAGAACAAGGCCCCAGTGCCTCAGAGAGAAATTGATGATGATGATGAAGCCCTAGTTCTAAGGAAGTTGAGACCCAGATTGCTTGAGCATGATGATACACATCTTTTGGTAGAAAACATGAAGGAAATAAAATATAAAGGACTGAGGAAATGGAGAGAGTCTGATCCTTACTCTGTGAGAAGGAGAACTGCTGTGGATTATCGCTTCCACACCAAGGAACAACATGACTTCTATGAGACAGTACTTCTCGACAAGAAGCCCGTGCTTAGTGACATGAGGTGGGTGGACTAGAAATACATTGATGCCAATGAGGACCACTTCCCCCACATTCATGATGATTTCAGGACAGTTGGTGTTAATGAGTTCATTGGGAAGAAGCTGACTGCATGGAACGATGAGATGATCATGCAATTTTACTCAACAGCTCACTTCTATCCCAATGGAAGGATAGTCTGGATGACCGAAGGAGTCAGGTACCAGTCCAGTGTACTTGAGTGGGCCACTTTGTTAGGTGTACCTGAGGCTGATGAGGACGACATTGATGTGTATGCTATGCCAAAGATGGACCACAATTCCATGGCTCACTTGTACACTGAGATTCCTGAAAAGTACAAGGATTCTCATAAGCTTCGCTCAGTTTATCACTTGTTGGTAGGTCTAGGCACCTCCAACACCATCATGAGGCATGATTTGATGCACAAGTCAGGCGATGAGAAGATGATTCGTGGTCATTCCATCAACATGCTGCATCATATTGACCAACATGAGAAATTCAAGGTGATGGATCTCATTGTAGAGAACGTGAAGAGAGATGCTGTCGACCAGAAGAGATCTTGTGGTTTTGCCCCGCACATTCAGATGCTCATCAACTCGAAGGGTGCAAACAAGTCTTTTCTGCTAGATCGTGAACACTTGCCGCTATAGCCTGAGTTTGAGGACAACACAGTGACGATGGACCCTTTCCATCCTACCTCAGCTGCAACACAGGCAGAAGCTGAAGCAACGAGGACTACTGAGCCAAGTGCTCCCACTGCTCCACAGTTGAAGACAAAGTCTGACCAGATGCTATATCTTCTTCGAGCCACTTAGAAGATTGAGCGGAGTTTGGCCAACCTCGCAGAAAATCAGAAGAGTCTTGAGAGGATTGTTGAGACGAAATTTCATGATCTGGACATTAAGGTCACTGAGATACAGACTATTGTTGAGACTTTGAAGTCACAAGTGGATGAAGTCAGGAGGGAAACCAGCAGTGATGATGAGCATATAGGCACATGTCTTCCAACGACCACTCAGTTTCAGAAGACGCCTAGGTCCGCAGCTGTGCCAGTTTCTACCAGAGTCACAATCTTAGCACCAGCTGTTGTACCTTCTGTTGCACCATCGGTTCCTCCAGTTGTTTCTACACCGCCAGCTCAACAGACTTCATCTGAGATCTTTGCAGATGCGCTTCTCTCTACTCCAACGACATCTACGCACACCGACGCTGCAAGTCAAAAGACTTCTTCACCAGGAGCTGCCGGAGATTGAGCCTAGAGCGACGTTTAGCTCTATGCTTCTTCGAACTTTTTGGTACTTGTTGGCAAAGGGGGAGAATTAGTATAGATCATTAGGCTTCGAGAGAGAGTGCTTTGCTTCTTCTCGTTTGGTTTCTTTGAGTTTCTTGCTACTTTGAGTTACTTTTGCTTGATGCATGTATGAGACTACATTATTGTGTGCTTGATCATACCATACTTTGATGCTATGCTTGATCGGATATCTATTCATATGCTCTTCGTATGATCATTCACTTGGTTGTTTGGTGATGAATGCTTATTATATTGCAATCTTATCATTTTGTGCGCTCCACCAAGATGTATGTGACATGGAAGAGTGACCCATGATCCTAATCGATTGTGCATTTGCATTCAAACGCAAATTTTAAATAATGCACAAATTTAGGGGGAGCTCTTACTTGTCACATACTTCTCAAAGCGACGATGTATTACATTGATTATACCTCTTGTCGAAGCTTTGATCTATATGTTGTTATCAATTACTGCTACTTGTAGCTTGCGTTGGTATTTTCCCCGAAGAGGAAGGGATGATGCAGCATAGTAGAGGTAAGTATTTCCCTCAGTTATGAAACCAAGGTTATCAATCCAGTAGGAGAACCATGCAACACCTCGTTAGCAGTACCTGCACACAAACAACAAATCCTTGCACCCAACGCAAACGAGGGGTTGTCAATCCCTCGGCGGTCAATTGCAAGATTAAATTGTATGGTGATAGATAGATAGATTAAACAAAAATACAAAATAAAATAAATAAAAGAAAAGTGCAGCAAGGTATTTTTAGGGTTTTTAATATATGATTTAGATAGACCCGGGGGCCATAGTTTTCACTAGAAACTTCTCTCAAGAAAATAGCATACGGTGGGTAGACAAATTACTGTTGGGCAATTGATAGAAAAGCAAATAATCATGATGATATCCAAAGCAATGATCATGTATATAGGCATCACGTCCGAGACAAATAGACCGACTCCTGCCTGCATCTACTACTATTACTCCACACATCGACAGCTATCCAGCATGCATCTAGTGTATTAAGTCCATAAAGAACGGAGTAACGCCTTAAGCAAGATGACATGATGTAGACAAAGTAAACTCACGCATGAATAAACCCCATCTTTTTACCCTTAATAGCAACGATACATACGTGCCATGTCCCTTTCTATCATTGGGATTGAGCACCGCAAGATCGAACCCATTACAAAGCACCTCTTCCCATGGCAAGATAAATCAATCTAGTTGGCCAAACCAAATCAGTAGATCGGAGAAGAAATACGAAGCTATAATAATCATGCATAAAAGAGATCAGAGAAGACTCAAATAATATTCCTGGATAATCTGATCATAAACT
This sequence comes from Elymus sibiricus, assembly GCA_039707655.1. Lineage (NCBI taxonomy): Eukaryota > Viridiplantae > Streptophyta > Magnoliopsida > Poales > Poaceae > Elymus > Elymus sibiricus. Next base: position 107,822,936 of record CM077668.1, on the reverse strand, counting down.
CACAATTCATCGGATCCCAACAAACACACCGCAAAAAGTGATTACATCGGATAGAACTCCAAGAACATCGAGGAGAACATTGTATTGAAGATCAAAAAGAGAGAAGAAGCCATCTAGCTACTAACTATGGACCCGAAGGTCTGTGGTAAACTACTCACGCATCATCGGAAGGGCAGCAAGGTTGATGTAGAACCCCTCCGTGATCGATTCCCCCTCCGGCGGAGTGCCGGAATAGGCCCCCAGATGGGATCTCTCGAGAACAGAAGCTTGCGGCAGCGGAAAAAGTATTTCGTGGACTCCTCTATTGGTGTCCCGATTTTTGGGAATTTATAGTGGTGGAATTAGGTCAAAAGAGGCAGAGGTGGGCCCACGAGGCACCAGGGCGCGCCTTCCCCCCCCCCCCCCAGGCACGCCCTGGTGGCTCGTGGCCACCTCCTGGGGCTTCTGGCCTTCTCCCGGAGATTCTAGTGTTGGTTATGTCTAGAAAAAAATCTCCAAAAAGTTTCGTGGCATTTGGACTTCGTTTGGTATTGATATTCTGTAAAACCAAAAACAGGCAGAAAACAACAACTGGCACTGGGCACTAAGTTAATAGGTTAGTCCCAAAAAATGATATATAATTGCTGTAAATGTATATAAAAACATCCAAGATTGATAATATAACAGCATGGAACAATAAAAAATTATAGATACGTTGGAGACGTATCAATTACCAAAAAGGGGGAGATTGAAAGCGCAACTAATCCCCGAATGGTTTTGGTAATTAATAACAACATATATGTCATTGATCTAATGATCATTGATAATAGATTTCGGAGAAGATCAATGATTGGCATGGCATGGACTAGTGAATGTGGACCCCTCAAAATGCTAAGGACAAAGATTGGCAAAGCTTCAAGACTCTACATTTTTGGTTAAGTGATCCAAGATCACATTGAGTCCATAGGAAAAGCCAATACTATTAAAAGGGGAAGAGGTTTTGGTCATGACTCAATTGCTCAAGTGCTTAGTGATATTGCTCCAAAACCCTCAAGTACTTCTCCACTTCATTCCTAACCAAAACCCTAAAGTTGATCTCGGTCACACCGAAACACTCCCATCCGGACCCACCGAGATTGCCATATACATTACCACATGCCAAATCCTAACACTTCGGTGGAGCCGAAATGGTTCTCGGTCTCACCAAGACGGCATGACCAAGTTGCTGTAATGATGTCACGCCCAATATGCGATCCTATCCTTTGAGTCCCTCTTGTCACGCCCAATATGCGATCCTTTCCTCGAGGGACTCAGAGGCCTCACCAGGGATAGAAGCACATATCAAAGACGCTTGCAAGGTGGATATCATTACATCGTACCATGTACATAATAGATGGGGATACATACAAATACATACAGTCATCACAGGAATACATCAATACATAGCAAACACCATACAGAAGAGCAGAATCCGACTACAGATGAAACACAAACGAAAAACACGAACGACATCCACCCTGCTAGCCCAGGCTACCGACCCGAAACCTATCCCAAGATCGATGAAGAAGAAGAACTCCAAAAGCAAACGCGCATCGCTCTAGCGTCAGATCATCGCATTACCTGTACCTGCATCTGTTGTTGTAGTAAACTGTGAGCCACGAGGACTCAGCAATCCCATAACCATGGGTAACAAGACTATCAAAGCTTAATGGGTATGGAAGGGGTAAAGTGGTGAGGTTGCAGCTAGCACTAAGCATTGTATGGTGGCTAACTTACGAGTACAAGAATAGGAAGAGTAAACTACGCATAACGGTCGCAAACTAATAATAATCAAGAAGTGATCCTGAACACCTACTTACGAGTCAAACATAACCCCACCGTGTTCTCTTCCCGAACTCCCTTGAAAAGAGACGATCACGGTTACGCACGCGGTTGGTGTATTTTAATTAGAATTAGTGTCAAGTTCTCTACAACCGGAGGTTATAAATATCCAAGTCGCCACATAACCGCGGGCACGGCTTCGCGTAAGATTTAACCCTGCAGGGGTGTTCCAACCTGGTCCATCACAAACCAACACAAGCTGCGGTGGAAGACCTCAACCTCAAGAAAACCCGATCAACCTCGAGTCAGCCTGATGTATCCTCAGAATCCCGGTGCACAAGACATTTCGACAATGGTAACGCAAGTCCAGTAAGACCTCCCGGCGTGTCGACACCCTGATAGTAGCCGCGCGTATATCGTCTCAGGCCACGACCGGATAGGTCAGCCTATGAGTTTAAACCAGATCCTCGAGTTTCCTCGGGTAGGCCCCGCAGTCTGCCCGGTTCGGACCAACACCATCGACACTGGCCCACCTGTATTATGTTGAATTAAGAATCCTCGGGTAGCGCTAACTGTCGGTTCTAAATCCGGCATATCTAGTAGTAGGGGTCCTAAGCTAGGCGTCTTGGCACGATGGTAATAGGATGAACGAGGGACACAAAGGTTTTACCCAGGTTCGGGCTCTCTCGAAGAGATAATACCCTACGTCCTGCTTTTGATTGTATTCATATGGGGTGTAGTACAGAGTACATGTATCTACCACGAGATTGTTCTAATGAATATGAATCGATCTATTGACTAGCCTGGCCTCGGTTTATATATGCACCGGAGGCCTAGGGTTTAGGAGAGTCTTCGGCTTGGGCGCCAAGTCTTGTGGAATCTTCCTTGTATTCGTCATGGACTGCCCGAAGTGGCCCATGAGTGAACCGCCATGGGGGTCCTCGGCCCGATCTACCTGGTCGGGAGACGATGTGATGAGTACCCCCGAGTCCAGGACACCATCAGTAGCCCCCTGAACCGGTCTTCAAGTTGGGGACGCTCCTCGGTTCTTCCGAACTATTCTTCGTCTTCCGTCATCGGCCTTGAAAACTGGTTCAACAAATCTTCCCATCTCCGATGTTGAGGATCGCCGAGGTGTATCCGAAGAGTTCATACGTCGGGTATCCAAGGAGTCCTTTACGTTCTCAGCCTCTATCAATGCCTTGTTATTTTTACGCCGCACCTCGGGTTCGAAGTTTTTCCCAGGTGGCAGTGTCCTCTTGCAGCCGAGCTCCAATGTCGGACTGCATCTGAGGTGTCTTTTTGCAGCCGAGCTCCAACGACGGTCTGTATTCGAGGTGTCATTTTAGCAGCCGAGCTCCAATGCCGGTCTGTATCCGAGCTCCAGCGCCGGACTACATCTGAGGAGGCATAGAGTACCTCGTCTTTGAAAAAGTTTGAAGGAGGTTATCCGAGCTTAACACCGAAAACGTTCTCTATGGAGCCAGCCACTCGCAGCCGAGCTTTATGTCGGACTGCTTCCGAGGTGGTGCACCACCTCGGTCTTGGGCTGATTTTTTGCGGATATATTTTCGATTGGTGCAATTTATTCTATGCCGAGATATATAGCCAGTAGCCCTCAAGGTGTGTGTGTCGGCCTAAAATCCGAGATGCACCAGAAGGAAAACATAAAACCGCTAATCCCAGTAGCCCCTGAGACTCAGGTCGATTCGCGAAATCGGCCTGAGGATCAATTCCTAGCTCGGCAGAATATTTAGGAACAGAAACACGATGTGCATAGTCCTCGAGACTCGGGTTGGGTGCGGCCGACCAAACCGAGGATCGTAATCTCCTCAGAAAATGTTTTGCACTTTGAATTTTCTGCATTGAATCATCAATGCAGTAGCCCCCGAGCCACTGGTCGGGTGGCAACACCAGATCAGGGGATCGATGTAACCCGTTAATGACTTTTAAGTGAGAAGCGCGAAGCCCAGTAGCCCCCGAGCCTTAAGTTGGGCAAGGGTGGCCGAATTAAGGATCGATATCCGGGGTAAATTGACTTTAATCACAATTTATGTGTAATGATTCTACGTATCCAAGTACTTTACATCATTAATGCTCGGATCCGCATTGTACAAAACTTTGTTGACCGACCATCGGCTTCAACCTCCTCGGCCAGTAGCTGAGGAGTGTTTGTCCTACTTTATAAATCCTTTATAAGGGCAAAGATTTACGGCAAACAAGGCAATCCGGCCATATGGTTTTATAAACAAAGGTACGCGGAGAGATATGTTATATTACTATTTAACGTAAGAAACATCTTCTGGGAAAAATAGTTCCTTTATAGGTTCCTTTTCCCAGGTTGTCATGTTGACCATGATCATGAGACCTCACCTCCGATCAATGTGGGAGAAAAATATTGAGGATTTAGTTTGGGGAAAGTTCTTGAACTCTGTGGTCTTAATGAACCAAAAATTTCACTTCCGTCATTGCCGACCAATTATATTCTTAAGATAGCAAGCTTTCGGCTTCACCTAGTCTGAGGTACTAACCCGGATGACCCGGTAGTAATAATCGCAGAGGTGCTCCCTTTACCCCCTAGCCGAACAATCGGGGACGTAGGGTGTAAACACAGGAGCCAGGCAACCCATCTTGGCCAAAATCTTAAGTCAAATTGATGCATATTTATGGCTTCATAACGATAATTATGGAAGGCAGCGCTCGTATATTGACTACAAACGCTTTTATGCTATATGCTATTTTGACTCCTTTGTGACCGATTATCATTTGAGAGTGGCCCATCGTCGGCTTCTACCCCTTTGTAGATGCTATGCAGGGTGTTTCTGTAGTAACAAGACAAACCTTAGCCGACGTCTCGGTGCCCGGAGGCGGATGTGTTAGCGGAAACATGGCAATTAGATATCCAGGCTTTATAACTTTCACTTAGTCATAGGAGTTTAAAGTTGGGAGGCCAGTTACTAGCCCCCGGTTAGTGTTCGGCGTCAGCCGAGTTCAAGCCATAAACACTTCGGCCAATTTTATGAAAGGCCCACGGGGTAACCTCTATCGATCGATAGTTTGACACAGTCATCGGATCGCTGACCAGTTTGCGCTCATTGTGACAGATAGTTTTCGGCTTTCTACACTGAGGTACTTGACCAGTTAAATCGGAAGTACAATCGCAGTGGTTCTCCCTTTGCACACCTAGCCGAACAAAGCGGAACGTAGGAGGCAAGCACAGGAGCCGGGCAACCCAACTATTGACCGAAGACACAATTCGAAACTGATGCATATAAAGCAATATCCGAGAATGTTTTGCCGAGGACTCCTCGGAGTACCTTGGCTTTTGGTGGGTTCGGCTCTAGTCGCAGCCCCCCGTTGATATTGCCGATGCTTTAAAGGCATCCGACGTTATACTGCGAGAGTTATGCTGGAGACACACAGTATCCCCCGAGACTCAGGTTGGGTGCGGCCGACCAACCTGAGGATCGAATCTCCTCGGGACTAGTCCAGATGTCATGTGCGTTTCGCCAACGCCGAGGTGTAGGTCGGCAGCAAAGATGTCGAGTTGCGGGTCGGAAAAGATCTCTCGAGCTGAATTATTACACAAGGCACCTCGGTCATGAGGATGTCCCGCCTCCTGAAAGAAAAACATACAAATAGCTTAATGGTGCCGTAAGCTCGGAAAACCAAAAAACTTTAGGAAAAACTGTACGTCCGAACTAAATCAAGTTTTTTGGTGCCAATCCGAAAATTGGTCTTAAAATTAAATTATGCTTCCGTCGTGCTTTAACATGATACATCCGATCTCCAGACTTCAAGCGAGTCAGCCTTCGGCTCCAACCTCCTATCCCGAAGGCGGAGTGCTTCTCAGGCCAGTTTAGCGAACTAAACTCGATCGGCTTTAGAGAGAAACCAGGCTATCCGGTTATTGACCACACACTCACGTCGGAAAAAGGAGTAGTAGAAAAAGACTTTGCAACGACTAAGAAGAAAACACTTATTATAACGGCTCATATAAATTTAAGAGCCCCCGGTTAACAAGGGAAAAAGAAGCGGTTTTTAACGAACCTCGTTTTTAACAAACAAATCTTAACATAAATATAATGCTTGGTCGAACCGAACAAAAAATTAAGAATTTAGAAAATTTAAGCATGAAAGCGACTTAGCTGGTTAATGTGCTCGGCGTTGATGACGTGGTGCGGGCTTGTGGCGGGACGAGGACGCATAGTCCTCGGCTTGACCGAGGTCCCAGCCCCCAAGCCCGAGGTGGCCGAGCGAAGAGCTCGGCTTGATGAAGCAGAGACGCGACATGGTCGATGTGGCGAGGTGAAGCCCCCGGTCCAGCCGAGGTGACGAAGTTGATCGGCTGGTGACGCCGAAGTCCCCGGAGTAGGTTGATGAAGAGATGGCAAAGCCCCCGGTCTAGCCGAGGTGACGGAGCAGGTCGGTAAGGTGACGTTGCAGCCCCCATGCCAGCCGAGGTGTCGAAGCAGGTCGGCGTGGTGGACATTGGCTTGAAGAAGCAACAGTGCGGCGCTGCCCACGCAGGTTGGAACTTTGTGACACGGTCAATGCCGGCTTAAGAAGTGACCGCGTGGCGATGCCGACGTGCCCGACCCGTGCAATCCGTGGGGCAACGATCTTGTCTTGACGATTATTTGTCCTCCACGATGCCGAACTCTTGGTCGGCTTGCCGAGGTGAAGATCCGAGGTGGTTGTCGTCGGCTCGATGGAGTGATGGTGCAGTCGATGCTGGCGCAGGTCGGCAGCCGTGGAGCAACATGGTCAGGCCGGTTTGATATCGACGAGACGGTGAAGATCACCTCGGAAAAGATTAAAAATCTGTGGCACGTGTTTGAAAACAACACACAATACCCTAAGAAAAATTCCTCCGAAAAGGATGTCCAATACCCCGTTCATGAAGAAAGATGAACTCGGGTCGGATTCGTTTTCGCGTAGAAAACAGATCCGAAAATTGATGCACTCATCGGACGTTTCCCGGAGTTTGAACGGTCGGATCAAGCTGAAATTTTGAGGGATGGTATATATAGGAATTCCGCAGCCGATCAACGGCTGGATGTTCCAAAGGATCTCCGAGCTGGACGCTGGACTCCTCGCTCGAAACTCGTCCAGATTCACATCCAGATTTGACAGGGCTCCGGTATATCGTAGATCGCTGGAGTTTCCTCCATCGGAATACGACAAAATTTTATGGGGTCATTATAGACTCAATTCCACACAATTCCATCAAAGGATTCGTCAAAACGACGCTTGAGGAGGCGGGGACGGCGAACACGAATCCGCTGTCCAGAAAAACTGCACCGTCGCCCAAGGACAATGTTGACGTTGAGCCCCCGAGCTCCATGGATGATTCCCCCATGATCTTGATAGAGATCGGAGTTGATGATGATGAAAGTATCCGTCCGATCTTGATGATCTGACGCGGAGCGCAGTCCTCGGTCCAGCCGAGGTCACCAGTCGAGCCAGCGACGAAGATGCCGACATCGACAATAAAGCTCGGTTCCGACGCGTAGATCGCGCCAGAGACGATATGAATTCCCATCGCACTGCGGCGACTGCCAGCAGGCTCTCAATGAAAGCACCATTGTCGGTTCTAAATCCGGCATATCTCGTAGTAGGGGTCCTAAGCTAGGCGTCTTGGCACGATGGTAACAGGATGAACGAGGGACACAAAGGTTTTACCCAGGTTCGGGCTCTCTCGAAGAGATAATACTCTATGTCCTGCTTTTGATTGTATTCATATGGGGTGTAGTACAGAGTACATGTATCTACCACGAGATTGTTCAAATGAATATGAATCGATCTATTGACTAGCCTGGCCTCGGTTTATATATGCACCGGAGGCCTAGGGTTTAGGAGAGTCTTCGGCTTGGGCGCCAAGTCTTGTGTAATCTTCCTTGTATTTGTCATGGACTGCCCGAAGTGGCCCATGGGTGAACCGCCATGGGGGTCCTCGGCCCGATCTACCTGGTCGGGAGACGATGTGATGAGTACCCCCTAGTCCAGGACACCATCACTAACTCCCTATGCATATTAATTATTTAATTCAGTATTATTATGTTGGCAAATGTTAAAACCAATGTTGGGCCTTGCTGCAAGCGGTTATTCAAAGCGAACTGTCAAGAGGGTCCCATACCCTGAGCATGTTAGGAACGCTAATCAAGGATCATAACACCGGTATTACGGAAACTAGGGCAGCATGAGTGGAACAAAACACCAGGCAGAAGGCCGAGCCTTCCACCCAAAAACCAAGTATATAGATGCATTAATTAAATAAGAGATATTGTGATATCCCATGATATCCATGTCCCAACATGGAACAACATGCAACTGCATCTGCAACTAGCAACGCTATAAGAAAGGGGCTGAGCAAAGCGGTAACATAGCCAAACAACGGTTTGCTGGGTTGGGGTGGTTAGAGGCTGTATCATGGCATATGGGAGGCTGACATGTATGTGGTAGGAAGCGCGACATAGCGATAGCAACGAGACAACTAGCAAGCAAAGATAGTAGAGATATCCAAGGTCATGATCATCTTGTCTGAAATCCCGCTCGGAAGAAGATCGAGTCCATGAAGAAGACGAACCAACATAGTCAAACGAATCCTCACAACCGCAACGAAACCGGAACTATCGAGAAGAAGCACAGCCGGAAAGAAGCAAAGAACATGGTAAACAAACAAGCATATTCATGGCGTAATGCACAACCAAGTATGATGCATGTCCGGTTTAATGAGGCATGGCGTGGCAAGATGCAACAACCAAATACTACACATTAAGTGAGGCTCAATATGCAACGAGTTGCATATTGACGAAACTCCACAGCAATTATTTAGTTCAATCCCGTTTATACTACTCATCAATATTAAATGTTGTTAAACATGGCAAGAGATGAAGCATAATTAATCTACCTATCTAGGCAATTTAAATGAGGTCGGAAACAACCAAGAACAATTCCGGAAAATCCCCATATGCAAATTTCGAATTTGGTACTGTTCTGCCCTAAACACAATTTTAATGTTGTTTAACATGCAAAGTAAGTGCACCAAGTTAATCTACACATTTTTCTAGACCAATTACATATATAGTTTATTTAATTCGAAGCTACGGTTAAATAGTTATGAAATAAACCATTTTAGCATGTCATTTATGCAATTAATGCAAACAACAATTTTAATCATTTTTAGCATGGATGAAAGTTGGATATTGAGAAACTACATGAAATTCTAAGCATTTTACATATAGGAGTCATTTTAATCCGATGCACGGTTTGTGAGTTATTATATGCATGAGGATGGCATTTTCAAGTTGATGCCAATTTTATGAAAACATTGGCATATATCATGATATGAGGCATTTGTCACCATGGCGGAAAGAAATGGGTGCCACGGTGGCGATAACGGGAATGGTGCCACGGCAACATTCCGATTTCGGTAAGTCGTTGAGACACCGGTGCAAAAGAGTAAGTGTGCGGATGTGCGGAACATGCAAGAGATGGTGGGGTGATTCCGGTTACCGGGTTCCCACGTGTCGGTGGCATGACAAACGAGGAACGTACACGAGCCAATTCGAACACGGTGCAACACGATCATCTCATACAAAACATGCATTCATCCACGGGTCGTCGTCTCGGCGGTTATACCTTCGACACGTGCACTCTCGAAGCAGATCGAGTTCGTAGTGGAAGTAATGGTACACGCGATGGTAGTCGAACTTAACGCTTGTGGTACACGGGTCTTCGGGCACTTGGCGTTCCAGTGCAGTAGTTGTTCGGGTGGCGGTAGTGGTACATGTGTCGAAGAGGAACTTGACGTATCCATGTTCCTCGCGGGTCGTCGTTGAACTTGGTGATCCGATGCGTTGTCGAACTTGGGGTTTCCGTGCGTAGAGGTACTTGGCGAAATCCACAGGAAACAGTAGTTGTACACGGTTCGAAGATGTTTGGTGTCGTTCGTAGAGGTACTTGCGCCATTGTAGTGGCACTTGGCGATCCAAATTGCTCCTGTTCGGGGAGGTTGCGACCACGACAACAGTTCGGGGCCGGAGGCTACATGTAGGACACGCAAGAAGGTGTGGGAGCTGCTGGTCTTGTGTCCAGCGGCAGCAACACAAGAAGGCGACCGGCTTGAGCAGGGGTCACCGGAGGCCGGCAAGCACGGAGGCCGAGCGCGCGAGGAGGTGCTGGAGACGTCGAGCTGCTGGCGCAGCGAGGCAAACAGAGGGGACACGAGTAGGGCGGCTCGGCGGACCAAGGTGAGGAGGCGGAGCGCGGGGCTGGAGAAGAACGGCATGGGGCGAGGAAGGGAAGCAGCCGGCGGGTGGAGGTCATGGGGATGCAGCGGTGGTTGCGGCAGAGCAGCGCTCGGGGCCGGCCATGGCAGGTGGCTGCAGGCTGGTCCCGGAGGCGAGGGAAGGAGCGGCGCGGGGAGGAGAAGGCAAGGTGGCACAGCGGCGGCCTGTGCTCACCGGCAGCGCGGCTTGCGAGCGATGGCACTAGGTCGGCAGGGAGTCGGTCATGGGGATCGGGGCGAGGAGCTCCTCTCCTGTGTTATGTGTGCGTGTGTTGTGTGGTGGCGGCGGCTAGAGGGAACGAGGGAGAGAGAGGATCGATCGAGAGATGGGGATCAGGGCTAGGGTTAAGAGGAGGCGCAGCTGGGCTTAGTGGGATGGCTAGGCTCTCCCTTCTCCCTCATATTCTTCTTCTATCTCCATTCACAGAAAATAGCAAGAAGAAAAGGAGTGGAAAGAAGAGTTAGAGAAAGAATTTGTGCAGGAGGCCAATTTTTCTGGACTCACAAAAATGAGCTTGAACCAAGAAAAATAGAAATGAGTGTGAAGTTTGAATTCAAACTCATTTGAATTAAATTCAAATGGGTTTAAATAGGAAGTGGATGTTTGGAAGATCCCAAAAATGTTCAGACTTTAGGAGGAGCCTCGATAAATGGAAAAATGAATTTTGGGAAAAGTTTGGAGAACAAACTTGAAGCAGAAAGGCATGGAATTGAATTGCAAGTGTGTTTAAGGGTGATTCCAAATTAATGGAATATTTATTATAGCTCCCTAAAATATCAGGAGGATATGTTTTAAAGAGAAATCACCATGTGAATTTCCCTAGATTTAAATGGATCAAAGATCCATACAATTTATTTTTTGAGTTGGAAAAAATTTAATGACATGATGGCATGATGAAATGATGCAATGCAAAAAAAATAAGATAGAGCAACCAATATAATAATAATAATGTAAAGAATCGGTCTCGGGGTGTCACAAATGATGTCACCTCACTTTGGAATTTCTGAGATGAAATTTTCGAAACTACCGAAATGTGGTCTTGCCCTAGCCATTGCACTTCGGTCTCACCGAGATGTTCTGTTCGGTCTCACCGAAAAACCTAATGGTCCAGTCTTTTACACTAGTCGGTCTTACCGAGATTTTCATGTCGGTGTCACCGAGTTGGGTCAAAGGCTTGTAACGGTTGGATTTTTGGTGCTGCCTATATATACCCCTCCACCACCACTTACTCTCTAAGAGAGCCATCAGAACGTGCCTACACTTCCACCATTCATTTTCTGAGACAGAACCACCTACTCATGTGTTGAGATCAAGAGATTCCAATCCAACCACTTGACTCCTGATTTCTAGCCTTCCCAAGTTGCTTTCCACTCAAATCCTTGTCCTACCAAAGCCAAATATGTGAGAGATTGATAGAGTGTTGGGAAGACTATCATTTGAAGCACAAGAGCAAGGAGTTCATCATCAACACACCATCTATTACCTTTTGGAGAGTAGTGTCTCCTTGATTGGTTAGGTGTCACTTGGGAGCCTCCAAGATCATGTGGAGTTGAACCAAGGAGTTTGTAAGGGCAAGGAGATCGCCTACTTCATGAAGATCTACCCGAGTGAGGCTAGTCCTTCGTGGACGTAAGCCATGGTGGAATAGTCAAGGTTGCTTCTTCGTGGACCCTTCGTGGGTGGAGCCCTCCGTGGACTCGTGCAACCGTTACCCTTCGTGGGTTGAAGTCTCCATCAATGTGGATGTACGATAGCACCACCTATCGGAACCACACCAAAAATCATCGTGTCTTCATTGCGTTTGAAATCTCCAACCCCTCCTTTACATTCATATGCAAAGTCATTATTTTCCGCTGCACAACTCTTAGACTTGCATGTGTAGGGTGTTGCTTTACTTGGTAGAATTGCTAAAACTTGTCTACAACTAAAATTGGGAAAAGGATAAGTTTTTATTGGTCAAGTAGTCTAATCACCCCCCTCTAGACATACTTTCGATCCTACACCATCATCTACTTATTACTCCACAATGCTTTCCCTTAGGCCCAAGTATGGTGAAGTGTCATGTAGTCGACGTTCACATGACACCACTAAAGGAAGCAACAGCATACATATCATCAAAATATCGAACGAATACCAAATTCACATGATTACTTATGACAAGACTTCTCCCATGTCCTCAAGATGAAAAGTAACTACTCACAAATCATCTTCATGTTCAAGATCAGAGGAGTATTGAATATCATTAAGGATCTGAACATATAATCTTCCACCAAATAAACCAACTAGCATCAACTACAAGATGTAATCAACACTACTAGCAACCCACAGGTACCAATCTAAGGTTTTGAGATAAAGATTGAATACAAGAGATGAACTAGGGTTTGAGATGAGATGGTGTTGGTGAAGATTGATGACCCACAAGTATAGGGGATCAATCGTAGTCCTTTCGATAAGTAAGAGTGTCGAACCCAACGAGGAGCGGAAGGAAATGATAAGCGGTTTTCAGCAAGGTGTTTTCTGCAAGCACTAAAAGTAGGGGTAACTGATAGTTTTGTTGCAAGATAATTCGTAACGAGTAGCAAGTAACAATAGTGCAGTAAGGTGGCCCAATCCTTTTTATAGCAAAGGACAAGCTGGAACAGTCTCTTATATAAAGCAAAGCGTTCTCGAGGACACGTGGGAATTACCGTCTATTCACTTTCATCATGTTTATTTGATTCCCGTTCGCTACTTTGATAATTTGATATGTGGGTGGACCGGTGCTAGGGTGTTGTTCTTACTTGAACAAGCAACCCTCTTATGATTACCCCCTCTCGCAAGCATCCGCAACTACGAAAGAAGAATTAAGATAAATCTAACCATAGCATGAAACATGTGGATCCAAAACAGCCCCTTACGGAATAATGCATAAACTAGGGTTTAAGCTTTTGTCACTCTAGCAACCCATCATCTACTTATTACTCCACAATGCCTTCCCTTAGGCCCAAGTATGGTGAAGTGTCATGTAGTCGACGTTCACATGACACCACTAAAGGAAGCAAGAACATATATATCGTCAAAATATCGAATGAATACCAAATTCACATGATTACTTATAACAAGACTTCTCCCATGTCCTCAAGAACAAAAGTAACTACTCACAAATCAACTTCATGTTCAAGATCAGAGAGTTATTGAATATCATTAAGGATCTGAACATATAATCTTCCACCAAATAAACCAACTAGCATGAACTACAAGATGTAATCAACACTACTAGCAACCCACAGGTACCAATATGAGGTTTTGAGGCAAAGTTTGAATACAAGAGATGAACTAGGGTTTGAGATGAGATGGTGCTGGTGAAGATGTTGATGAAGATTGGTCCTCCCACGATGAGAGGATCATTGGTGATGTCGATGGCTTCAATTTCCCCTTCCCGGAGGGAAGTATCCCCGGCGGAATCGCTCCGCTGGAGGGCAAAAGTGCTCCTGCCCAAGTTCCGCCTCAAGACGGCGGCGCTTCGTCCTGAAAGTCCTCTCTTTATTTTTTTAGGGCAAATGACCTTATATAGCAGAAGGAGGGAGCCAGAGGCCTGCTGGTAGCCCCACAAGGCATCAGGGCGCGCCTAGGGGGATGGCCGTGCCCTGTTGCCTTGTGAGCAACTGGTGGGCCCCCTCTGGTGGTTCTTTGTTCCAAAAATTCTTATATATTCCATAAAATATCTCTGTGAAGTTCCAGGTCATTTGGAGCTCTATAGAATAGGTATCTCTGCTGTGGCTATTTCAGGTCCAGAATTCCAGTTGCCGGTAATCCCGCTCTTCATATAAATCTTGCAAATTAAGAGACAAAAGGCATAAGAATAGCGTCATAAAGTGGAATAATTACCAAATACATTATAAATATCAATAGTAAAACATGATGCAAATTGGACGTATCAACTCCCCCAAGCTTAGACCTCGCTTGTCCTCAAGCGAAAGCCGAAATCGATAATCATGTCCACATGTTTAGAGAGAGAGGTGTCGATAAAACAAAATACGGACAAGAGAGCATCATGATCAATTCTATAGCAGCAATATATTATCATAATACTTCTCATGAACAAGTAATAATTCATTACAACATCGAAGTATAAAGCATAAACTTTCTTGAAAACTAACAAACTATGTTCTTAGTCAATGAAACAATCACAATTCATCATATTTTTAGGAAGAGTCTATGTAAGAGCCTTTTTTTAGCAAGTCCACATACTCAACTATCATTTAGTCTTCTATGATTGCTGACACTCACGGAATATTTATGGGGCGAAAGCTTCAATCAGACACATAGGAAGATGGGGGTTTATAGTTTCACCTCCCAACTAATTCACCTCAAGGGTAAAGTCAACAATACTAACTCATGATTACTTACATCCAACTGGATATATATGCCTAGATCTTTCCCCACCACATGATGCTTGCAAAGAGAAAAAATAAAAATGGAATAGAGAGGGACACTATTGACTCTTGCATAAAAGTAAATACAGAAAAGTTAAAGATAGGCCCTTCGCAGAGGGAAGCAGAGGTTGTCATGCACTTTTTATTTTTGGATGTGCAAACTCTTAATGCAAAGGAACATCACTTTATATTGCCCCTTGTGATAGCAACCTTTATTATGCAGCCTGTCGCTTTTATTTCTTCACCATCACAAGTTCGTACAAAGCTTATTTTCCCTTATAATAAAAAATCATACATATTTATGAGCAATTTTTATTGCTTTGTGCATCGATGACAACTTACTTGAAGGATCTTATTCAATCCATAGGTAGATATAGTGGACTCTCATGACATGAAACTGGGTTCAAGGGTTTTGGATGCACAAGTAGTATTTCTACTTAGTGCGGAATTTTGGCTAGCAAAGGACAGTGAGAAAGCACCACATGTTAGAGGATCTAAGACAATATAACTTCTATGAGAATATAAACAAACATAACTCATTACGTTGTCTTCCTTGTCGAACGTCAACTCATTGACACAGAATATTTAATGGGGGCTCACAATCATAAAAGATGTCCAAGATAGTATATTTATATGTGAATCCTCTCTTTCTTTATTACTTTTTCATGAATTGCATCAATGACCAAAGCTATGTTTGTTAACTTTCAATAAATTTTATCAACTATACTTTTCTTATGTAAAGTCATTACTTACCCAAGGGATTAGCATATGATCTTTTCATCATTTTTTTATTGCTAAGATTGAAACATAAAAGTAAAGAAGCAAAACTCAAACTACTCTTTATTATATAACTCTCACACACGATTACATAGATAGATAGATAGATAGATCATGAAACAAGCACTCGAAACTATATCATACTAAAACTTTATTCTTCTAGATCACGAAACAACTAAGGATCGAACTATGATAGATAATGATAATAAAAAGTGATGGTGATACGATACCTGGGCACCTCCCCCAAGCTTGGAACAAGCCAAGGGTGGTGTGCATACCCGTGTACTCAAGTGTCTTTCTTCGGTGATGGTGGTGATGATGAAGTAATGGGCTTTTCCTCCATCTTCCACGGCATAGGCTCTCCATCATAAAAGGATGAACGTGTTTCCGGAGTCCTGAAATTTGCAGCTAAACTCATACCTTTAAACCTGGCTTCATACTCAAAATCCTGGTTCTGTAAATCATAAATTTGGGCCTGACGATGATCAATCCGGTCATTGAGCTTGAAGATGATATACCCAATATCCTTGTTGTCCACTTTGTGTTCACGGATGAATTTCGTGAGCATGGAGTTGTTGGCGTTGAGTCCACGCTCCACCATCCCCTGGCACTTGAAGATCTCCTGCTCCACTGCTTCAAGCCTGGCCTTCTCGCTTCCGGTCTTGTTAGGTCCTTGAACGTCCCGGATGTGGAGCACCCCCTCACGCATCTCAATGGCTTGAGGGTGCTTCATCACCTTCGGTAGGTAAGGGTTGATGACCTTCTCGTAGAACTTGTCCTTGGACGAACTTGGGAGGGCCATGGTGATCTAAATCTGTCAGAAAAACAGCCCGAAACAAGAACAGAGGAGAAACTTGTGATACGGTGGTCAAAACATCCGAGAGTATATATGAAGAATTTTTATCTGGCAAAACAAGCATACGAGAGGAAAACGGAGTCGGGAAGGCACACGAGGGGCCCACAAGGCAACCCGACGTGCCCAGGGGGTAGGGCGTGCCCTGTTGCCTTGTGACCTCCTCGTGGGTCCCCTCGGTTGTTTCTTATTTTTGTATTTTATCTAATATTCCAAAATGGACAGAAATATTTTTTATGGAATTTGTGCAGTTGGTTTTCTTACCGTATCACATACCTACTCCTTTTCAGGGTTCTGGAGCATTCCGGAAGGTCTCTTTTATGTGTTCCTCCGGTGTCATAGCTTGAATAATATTAGTTTCAACATTAATGGGCGTATCTGAGACATAATGTTTAATTCTTTGTCCATTAACCACTCTCGGATTAGTGCCTTCGAGTTGTTGATTTTGATAGCTCCGGAGCGATAAACTTCTTCGATGACGTACGACCCTTCCCATTTAGAAAGAAGTTTTCCTGCAAAAAATCTGAAATGAGAATTGTATATTAGAACATGCTCACCCACTTTGAATTCCTGTTTTTGAATTCTTTTGTCATGCCATCTTTTAACTTTTTCTTTAAACAACTTGGCATTTTCATAGGCTTGGGTTCTCCATTCATCTAGGGAGCTAATATCAAATAACCTCTTCTCACCGGCAAGTTTGAAATCATAGTTAAGTTCCTTAATTGCCCAATAAGCTTTATGTTCTAATTCAAGAGGTAAATGACATGCTTTTCCATAAACCGTTTTATATGGAGACATACCCACAAGATTTTTATAAGCAGTTATGTAAGCCCACAGTGCATCATCAAGTTTCTTAGACCAATTTTTTCTGGATCTATTAACAGTCTTTTGCAAAATTAACTTTATTTCTCTATTGCTTAATTCAACTTGACCACTTGACTGAGGATAATAAGGTGATGCAATTATATGGTTGACATCATATTTAGCAAGAAGTTTACGGAAAGCACCATGAATGAAATGTGAACCACCATCAGTCATCAAGTATCTAGGGACTCCAAACCTCGGGAATATAACTTCTTTAAGCATTTTAATAGAGGTGTTGTGATCAGCACTACTAGTTGGAATAGTTCTACCACTGGTGCAGCGACCTGTTATACAAACGGTTTTTACCCCCTTTCCGCTACAGAGTTTTAAACCGTCGCCTTGCCTGTGTGTGCGATAGGGGGGTCTTCCCACACGACCCAGAAATCGTCAGCGATAGGGAGCACGCAAGCATACGTTTCGTAGAACTAAGCGTATGCGATGCCTGCATCTTTCCCAAACGCTCCATCCTTGCTACTCGTGTGTGCTCGCATTACCATCGCACTCGGTATTCTGTGATGCAACATTTACGATGCTCACCCCATCACAAACAGTTCACGATTGTACACCGTATGCGAAGCTTGAATATATCCCACACATTTGTATGTACATAAACGTTTGAGATGTATAAAATGTCCCAATGATTCATCCGTATTACCCGTGTCGGATGAAGGCCTATCGCACGCGTTCTTCTATGAGCAAACATTTACGATGCACACGATGTCATAAACAGTTCATAATTGCCTAACGTGTGTGATAAGGTGACTTTCACAAACATTTATTAAGAAGGAACTGTGTGCGCTGTTGTTGTTAATCTCACACGTTTTTTCTTGTCTGATCGTGTGTGCAGTAGAGTTTCATCGCACACGTACTGATTTGAGAAACGTGTCAGATCTTGATGTTTATCATAGACGTTTTGCTTTCTCAAACCGTGTGCAGTGTAATGGCCTGCAGATCATAATTTATCCCTAATTTAATCCCTGCATTTAAAATTCACAGAATTTGAAATTGAAATAGATTTTCAATATGAAAGTAGGCAATCACTTATTTCATATCGAACCATGTTTATTACAAATACAAGTTCAAGGACGAATGCATAATTCGATGCACAGGTACATATACTGAAGAACTACAGAAGCAGCAAGTAAAGAATGATGAACCACAGTTGTACTAAAGACTGTAAAGAGAGAGGTGGAAGACATTCTGGTTGCTGGAGAAGGTGAAGAGGAATGCCCATATTGTGCCCTCCTCCATGCCTAATGCGCGCACGACCCTAGGCCAACCCCTTGTGATGGCCGCCCGCCCATCCTTCACTGTCTTCATTAGGACTTCTCGATGCTCATTGTAGTCTCGATGAAATACTTTAACCTTCATTGCATGTCCACAAATCATGTACTTTGTGAGGTAATCTTGAGTAAACTGCTTTGGGAACCACTGCAAACGAAAAAGATTCAGACATTGTTGTCTAACAACTCATTATGGGCAGTAGAAAGAGAAGGCTACAGAGTTCGTAGTTACCATCCTACAGCTCACTGTTGTGTTGGATAGAGTGTAGACAAATAATTTAATTGTCATCGGTCGTATCTTTTTGCTAATAATTCTTATCAGTTTCCTCACTTGATGCTGGTTCATGAATATCTCATTGCCCCATACGCAAAAAGGGTCGAGGCGTGGATCTTTGCCTAGGACATATGTACCTACAAGCAACAAGTCAATATTAGAAGCTAAAAAGTGTCCAGCCGTGGATCTGTATGCACTACATTATGGAATGGAGGCAGTATAAGAGGGATGAAACTAACCTCGGTGGAAAATGCTAGCCACTCCCGTTGTTGAAAGGCGTGATAAGTACTACATGCTTAACATCAACCAAATATAGCCATGGTAAACAACATCTCCAAATGACAGCTTGAATGTGTTGGTTTTAGCATGTTGTTAAAGCAGATAAAAAATGGAAGGGAATGCTAACTACAACAGGCTTAACAAGGACCAAATATTGTAATTCAAACTGGTACTGTTGAAAATGAATAGAGCGTAGCTCATGCTTAAACATCACACTGCATAAATGTGTAAAACTAAAATAACGGGCATGTGTTAACTTCACCAGGCATAACAAGAACCAAATATAGCCATTCAAACTGGTATTGATGAAATCGAACTGCACAGTTCATACTTGCACATAATGAACATCACATTGTGAATAACCGAAATACACAAGGCATATATGCTCATTATAACAACCTAATATAGCCACTGAAAACTGGAGAGAGGTTCACTGCAACCAACCTAACAAGTAAATACAGATAAACAAGGCATCTGCTTGAAAACTGGACAAAGGCTCACTGCAACCAACCTAACAAACAAATACAGATAAACAAGGCATCTGCTTGAAAACTGGACAAATGCTCACTGCAACCAACCTAACAACCAAATACAGATAAACAGGGCATCTGCTTGAAAACTGGACAAATGCTCACTGCAACCAACCTAACAACCAAATACAGATAAACAGGGCATCTGCTTGAAAACTGGGCAAATGCTCACTGCAACCAACCTAACAACCAAATACAGATAAACAAGGCATCTACTCACTATAAACAACCAAATATAGCCATTCGTGAAACTGAAGTGGACAATTCATACTTAAACATCAGATAGCCCTATTGAACATTACATTTTTGCATAACTAAAATAATTAAACACGACACAGTTAAAACATCGCATGGAAAAAGCTACTACAACAATGGGTATGAGTTGGCTAGCTAGAAAAAGTAAGATTTGCTTATAGGATATTGCCTCACTTGTCATGGACGGGATCCTTCCACTTGGAAGAGCACAGACCCAGGGTGCGCTCCCTGATGTCGCAGATGGGTTGTCTCACCTTGGAAGAGCCATAGTGGGTGCCCTTCGTGTGGTCGTGGACGATGAGATCTGACTTGGCAGCTGAGGATCCCAAGCCACTGCCGTAGAACATGTCCTTCAGAAATGACAGAATGGGATCGATGGCGTACAAGGATCGCAAATCCTTGACCGCGAGGTGGAGGAGATCAGTGGCGGGGCCTTCGAAGAGATTGACGGTGGTTGAACCAGAGGCGTTGGGGATGGACCACTTAACCTGTGACATGGCCCGCGTGAAGCCTTCGTTGTCGACGAGCTTGATGTCGTAGCCAGCTGTCCTGAGATTCAATAATACGCGAGCCCGCTGACGTGAAGCCTTCGGCATGGCGACATAGTCAACGTCCTCGCCAGCTTCTGCGGCGAGGTGTTCCTCCGGGATTGACAGATCGGCACGAACGACGGCCACCTCGACATCATCCGGCGAAGAGGCCATGATAGACCTCCTTTTGGCCGTACGCTCCTCGGGCTCCCCGGGATTTGTGGTCAGACTTAGGTTGCGACTCTTTGGAGTAGGGGATGGGGATCTGGGGGGAGGGACACCGCAGGCCTCATCTAAAAACTCAGGGCGGCGAGGGTATGGGAATCGGTGGGTAACCTGAACTTATGTAAGCTAGGAGTCACGGGCAGACCGGCAGGGGTTGGTGGTGGCGGCGGTGGCTTCGGTGGCGGCGGCGAGCTAGGGTTCGAGCAGGGGGTGTAGATTGTGGAGGGGGATGGGGTTAGGGCGGGTGGTGTTTGAGGATATGCCGCGGCTACTGAAAATTTTAGTAATGGTGGGTGGAGATGGTGGTGGACGAGGGAGGGCAACAGTTCAAATGCCTCGGCTACTGGAATTTTACTATGAGGTCGGTGGTGGAGGAGTGAGGGCGGCGGTTGAAATACCGCGGCAACTAAAATTTGGGTAAAGGAAATGAAGAGGGGTGGGAGCAACCAAGATCGCACACGGTCCAAACATAATAATTGTGTACGATAATAAGGAAAAGCCGCGGAACCACCAATTTTTGCATCGCTCAAGGCGGGTAGCTTTTTTTTAGATTTCTAGCTAGCTGGTTTATCGCACACGGTTCGTCCTAATTTTCAGACGCATACGTGGAATTCATCCTAAATATCGTACACATTACCCCTTCACCCTTGCTGGCGCTTGCGAAGTCGTGGCGATTTTACAGGGCACGAGCTTCGCACACGGTTAAGCCAGTGCACCCGTGTCTGTTGCGTGTACGTTCGCAGGCAGTTTTTCATTCGAGTCGTCTGCTATTTTATATAGCACCATTTGGCAAAAAAAAACACGAGAGAGGGTAAGAACACAACCACGCGAGCATGTGGCCCAAATATATATGTATGAAAAGGGTGGTGTGTGATGTTTAAATACACAATGCACAACTTTGATGTGGCACCTCCCTCGCAAACCGGAAAGCCCCCTTGGATATCTATAATGACAGGTTAAGGTCGTAGCTAGGGTGCCCGCCCCACCCCCACTTCGTGTCGGCAGGACGCATGCACGAACTCATACTTTGGTCGGACATGCATGCATGTTAGCATGACCTACCATAAGATGGACCAAGTGAATCTATCTTGGCCAAACGACCACTGTTGTTGTTGGTCAAAACGGGATATAATAGATCGCTCGGGCCCATAGATTGGACCATCACCGTAAACCGCATGAGAGGGGCCACAAAATCAGCACCACCTGCATGGGGCCCAAATTGATGTACGTTGGAAGGGTGATGTGTTTTAAATACCCAATAATGTACAATTTTTGATGTGGCGCCTACCTCACGAAATGGACAACCCCCATGAAAGCTAGGTAGTAATTAAGGATGACGTCGATGTACGTAGGGTGTCGATCCAACCCACCAATTCGAGCGCATGGAAGGGAATCCTGAGAACGCATGAGCTCGAACTTTGCTCGGACATGTCACCATGACCTGCGGTAACACGAACCAGGAGGAATCCATTCATGGCCAAACCCCCTCGTTGTCGGCCAATGGGATGATATATATAGACCAGGCCCACAGATAGGCGTGTCATTGAAAACCGCACAAGGAAGACGGGGTCGATCAGAAGACCCTATACCCGGCATGCGGCCCAAATATATGTATGGGTGGTGTGTGATGTGTTCAAATCCCCAATGCACAACTTTGATGGGGCACCAGCTACATTACAAACCAAACACCGTACCCCCATGAAGCCAGGTTACGTATGATGCCGGTTCCCCAACTTCGAGCCGGCGGGAGGGAATCCAACAAATGTTCCCAAACTAAATTTGGTCTGACATGCCCCCATGACCTATACCAAGAGGAACCCGCCATGGTCAAACCCTTCTCGTACGTTGTGGGTCAAAGGATAGAATGTGTGGGCCCAGAGATCTCTAACATTGTGGGTTAAAGGATAGAACATGCGGGCCCACAGATCTCGAACATTGTGGGTTAAAGGATAGAACGTGGCGGGCCCACAGATCGATCTCGATCATTCTCCAATTTTTCAAAACAACAAATAAGAAGAAAAAAATCATTCTCCAAATTTTCAAAACAAGTATCTCAAGGTTTTTTAATCTACATGACTGGTCACTACAGACACATTTAGATGCTAAATGTCTGTAATGACCGTATCATGGCGCTTAAATGAAGCTTGAGAGATAGGAACTTCCCACTCGGTCACCCATCCTTAGACTGCTCCAGCCCGAGCACGCTTAACTCATGTGTTCTATTCGACTACGCTAGCGGATGGGAAGCTGTCCCTTGCTGATAAGAGTTGCCTTCTCGCGTTTAAGGCATTTACCGATGGTCAGCGTGTGGGACCTACTCCTTACTATCACACACGTTTGTGCTTTTAGAAACTGTGTGCAATCTTTACATACCGGACCACTTCCATTCAAACTTACATTATTTCTTTACTACTTAAAACTAGCCGGAAGAAGCAAAATCTTTGCCTTTTCATTAATTAAGAACAAGATAGTTGCCTAGTTAATTGCGGAAAACCGGGCGAAAACCGATACAAATAGGGCCTAAACCTATGGGAACTCTTGGTTGAGCATGAACTGGTACAGGCCTTCGTCCACGCGTCTGATACGCTCGCGGAACTGCTGTACCGCAATATCGATCTCCACCCAGGATATTTCATCGATGACGGTCGATGCCAAGCCGCGACGAGCATTTTGCTCTGCTTCGTCGTTGGCGACACCTGGGGGGCCGAGGAGGTCAAAGAGCCAATCGACCAGCCCGTTGGCGTCGTGGCGGCGGATTCTGGCAGTGCGTACGCCGTCCGGCGCAATTATGGTGTTGACGGCGGCTGCCCATTCCTGGCGGGGAATCGGGATGCTTAGCGGCCCTGGAAACGGCCTCTCGAGTGGTTGAGTCAACAGGATGCTGACACGGCTCCGCTCAGATAGTGCGGCGCACCGCACCTGATGCGCGGCGGCGTTCTCCTGCTCTTGCGCGGCAGCGCTTTCCCACTCTTGCTCTGCTCCGCTCCATGGGCAGCGATGAACACATGTGTAGACATTAGCCCGCTCAAGCACTAGGGCGTGATGATACCGCTCATGCTCGGCGGCGCGCTGCCGCTCTTGCTCGGCGGCGCACTGCCGCTCTTGCTTGGCGGCGCACTGCCGTTCTGGCTCTCCGGCTTGTTCTCCTCATCGAGGAGGTTGATGACAGCGGCGGCGCTTCGCCGGATTGGCATGCTTGGAATGGTATACTACGATATGGCCTATGTGGCACCGCCTAGCCTTCTATGCCCACTGACACTGGTAGCGGGAAACCGATGGGGGGTAGTGGCGGGAAACCGATTGGGGGGAGTGGCGGGAAACCGATTGGGGGAGTGGCGGGAAACGGTAGCGTGTTTGGATATATAACACCATTAATATGGAAAACTTGGGAAAGAAGGAAGCGCGAGCTAGCACGACGCGTGTACACAGTGCTTACCCACGGGTGCCAGACGGTTGAACAGAACTGCTTTAAATTATTCAGGGTTCGTTTGGCATTTTTTATACATTATAATAGAGTTTTATAGGCATTTAATGTGCATAATTCAAATTTGAACTACAAATACATGCTCCAGTGCACCAAAATGGGTTGAAAAATCATAGATGTGTCCTTGGGTGCATGATTAGGTCCCATGGAAGGAATGGGGATGAATTACAAACATCTCGACGTCCTGGCTCGGCCTCAAACATTTGAGAATCTTGGTTTTTAAATCCCCATAAATCCAAAACTCACCTGAAATTCATGAAACTTTACATGGTGTCATGACATGGCACATATATGCCATGGTAAAAAAACTGACCAATTTGGGGCAAGTTTTGGTACAAGCCTCTTACAAACCGGAGCTTCTCGCAAGAAGCCTCGTGGTTCCGATAGGGAACGTGTCACCCTTATGGGCGAAATGACAATCGCTGCCTCTTCTCGCCTTGTATTTTTTTCTACGGGCAACATAGACCAACAGGAGATTCGTGCTGAAATATGGAATTAGTCAGGGTTTGTTTGGCTTTTTTATACATTAGTTGAGTTTTCTACGTATTTAATGTCCATAATTCAAATTTGAACTACAGGCACATGATCCAGTGCACCAAAATGGCTTCAAAAACCATACATGTGTCCTTGGGTGCATGTTTGGGTCCCATGCAAGAAATGGGGATGAATTACAAACATCTCGGCGTACCGGCTCGGCCTCAAACATTGAGAATATCGGTTTTTAAATCCCCGTAAATCCAAAACTCACCCGAAATTCATGAAACTTGGCATTGTGTCATGACATGGCACATATATGCTGTGGTAAAAAATTTGTCCAATTTGGGGCAAGTTTTGGTACAAACCTCTTACAAACCAGAGCTTCTAGCAAGAAGCCTCATGGTTCCGATAGGGAACGTGTCACCCTTGTGGGCGAAACGACAACCGTTGCCTCTTCTCGCCTTGTATTTTTCTTCTACAGGCAACATAGACCAACAGGAGATTCACGCTAAAATATTGAATTATTCAGGGTTCGTTTGGCCTTTTTATATATATTAATTGAGTTTTCTAGGCACGTAATTCAAATTTGAACTACAAGCACATGCTCCAGTGCACCAAAATGGCTTCAAAAACCATACATGTGTCCTTGGGTGCATGTTTAGGTCTCATGCAAGAAATGGGGATGAATTAGTACAAACATCTCGGCGTACTGGCTCAGCCTTAAACATTGAGAATCTCAGTTTTTAAATCCCCGTAAATCCAAAACTCACCCGAAAATCGTGAAACTTGGCATCGTGTCATGACATGTCACATATATGCCATGGTAAAAATTTTGTCCAATTTGGGGCAAGTTTTGGTACAAGCCTCTTACAAACCGGAGCTGCTAGCAAGAAGCCTCGTGGTTCCGATAGGGAACGTGTCACCCTTGTGGGCGAAACGACAATCGTCGCTGCCTCTTCTCGCCTTGTATTTTTTTTCTACACGCAACATAGACCAACAGGAGATTCGCGCTGAAATATGGAATTATTCAGGGTTCATTTGGCCTTTTATACATTAATTGAGTTTTCTAGCCAGTGCACCAAAATGGCTTCAAATACCATACATGTGTCCTTGGGTGCATGTTTAGGTCCCATGCAAGAAATGGGTATGAATTACAAACATCTCGACATCCTGGCTCGGCTTCAAACATTGAGAATCTCGATTTTTAAATCCTCGTAAATCCGAAACTCACCCGAAATTCATGAAACTTGGCATAGTGTCATTATATGGCACATATATGCCGTGGTAGTTTTTTTGTCCAATATGAGCCAAGGCGCACACAATAATAGCCAACGTAGGCATTTTGGAACAAATAGATGACACGTTAATATCGTAAACGGTTGTATTGTTTGAACCGTGGGTGTTCCACTAACCATTTACGTGCAGCCACGCATCCCTCTTTTTATTGGAGAGTACTACCTCAGTCCTAGTTTATTGGTCCTCTTTGTATTTTGTGCCAAAATTTGACCATACTAGGTGGCGTGCGTGCAGCTGTTTGATTAGACGGGACGAGTGCGAGAAGTCCGCCACGCAGGCTCGACGGGACGCGTGCAAGCAGTCTGCCGTGCAGGCTCGACGGGACGCGTGCGAGCAGTCTTCCGCGTAGGCTCACCGGGAAGTGAGCTCTTTGACCTCCACCCGCCGCCTCGCTCCCAACTTCTCCATTAATGGCGGCCGAGCAGGCTCACCGGGAAGCGAGCTCTTTGACCTCCACCCGCCGCCTCGCTCCCAACTTCTCCATTAATGGCAGCCGAGCCACTATTTAACATGCGGTTAATGCACCTGGACGGAGGGTGTTAGCTTGTGATCCCAAGGCCCCGCTCAACGCTAGCATTGTTTTGTTCGTGCCTCGCTGAGAACGTGACTTTTAGCCTATTTTCAACTCGTATACATGTACCTATGAGGTTACGAATGAAATAATATGATGACAAATTGACAATGGCAACGGATAATAATTGTCTTACATATCCCGGATAATTTAAAATGCCACATGCGGCAACGCCCGAAAGACACAGGGGCAAGAGAAGAAGGAAGTCGCTGCTCTCTACTTCTCGATGGATCACTGGGCGAGGAGTTCTTCCAGCTCCTTCTTCACATCCTCATGACTTTCCTTGACAGCAGCCACGGATTCCTCCACCTGCAGCTCGCGCTCGATGCAGAGCTTCTTCAAGTCATCCCTAAGTTCATGGACGACGGCTGTCAGCGTCATCCGTGAGGCAATGCTCTTCTCATACAGCTTCTTCCAACCGGCGGCCTCCTCCTTCTGCTTGTCAAACTCCTTGTGGAGCTTCGCATTGTCACCCATGAGTTGCACGACAAGGCCGGTCGCCTTATCAACCGAGGCATCGCTAATCTCGAGCAGCTTCTCCAAGCCGGCAACCAGCTCCTGCTGGTTAATTAGGCCAGCGAGAATGTCGTCGTCGTTGGCTAAGGACTTCAGCACCGCCAGCTCGTCGAGTTCGCCGACATGACGATTGCACTTGTGGGAGCCCTCGCCTGCTCATGAGAGCTCGTTCGAGGGCTCCGCGGCGCGGTACGACATCTCTACTACGGCTGCCGCGTTGTGGCGAGACCTTTCTAGTGCTTCCGCGGCCTCGGTCTTTGCTCCCTGGTTATTTGTCGACCCAGAACTCGTCCTACCGGCCATGGCAGACGCAAGGAATGACTTAAGAGGAAAGACCTGTATTTTTGGTGATGAGAAGAGGAATGTGCAGTCATTTTCGAGTGGGTAGTTTTTATAGCCCAGTGCTAAGTGGGAACACGTTTAGGTTTGATCGGTATGAACATATTTGCAATTACTTATTACGTGGTAATTTGGAATGTGATGTGGGCTCGTGTTCTCGGATGTGTATGTGTTTGTCTAGTATCACAAACAGTCCAGATATCATCAGCGTGTTCGATGGATGGGCCGTCTCGCCTCCCACGCGTGCCAGACGGTTGACCAGAACTGCTATACGCAGGTGGTTGCTTGCCGTTGAGGCGGTCGCGGTGCGCTCTGCTCGCGTCCCTTCGTGCGCTCTACTCGACGTTG
Source organism: Elymus sibiricus (assembly GCA_039707655.1). Lineage (NCBI taxonomy): Eukaryota > Viridiplantae > Streptophyta > Magnoliopsida > Poales > Poaceae > Elymus > Elymus sibiricus. Next base: position 107,795,526 of record CM077668.1, on the reverse strand, counting down.
AGGCGGTCGCGGCGCGCTCTGCTCGCGTCCCTCCGCGCGCGCTCTTTCAGCGGTTGGGGCCGGCGCACGATCACGTTTTGGGCGACATATGCATGCGGTTGTGTCCACGCGCGTCGCCATGATGCAGTTAATACCTGCGGCACGGTGCAGTTACGCGCTGCAACAACTGCCATCAGCGCGCGCCGATACTCCAGGCCGTTCGGCCTCCCCATTTATTCCCACGGCCATTATAACCTTAGTCTCTTCAACCTTTCGATCGCGCCCCACAAAACAACAAGCACACCCACGACGACACATAGAGAGAGGATATCCAGCGGCGCTCCAATGGAGTTCGGCGTGCATCATGTGGACACCCACGTGAGGGGGAAGGACCTCTCGGTGGTGTACACCATCGACCCGGTCATGGTGGAGGACTCCATCAACACCATGGAGCAGTTGCTTGCTAAGGACAACAAGTACAAAGTGGTCGGCTTCGACCTCCAGTACACCGCCGGTCGTCCGAGGTTGATCTGGCGGTTGTCGTTGCCCAGTTGTGCGTGGGCCATCACGTCCTCATCTACCACCACTGCCTGGCCACAAGGCCTTGCGAGCGTTTCGCCAGGTTTGTCAAGATTCCCAACTACAAGTTCGCTACGGTGGACACCGCTGACGATGTAAAAGCGCTCCAGATTTCGGGCTTGGCCTGCCCGAAGCTTGTCGACATCTGTGGCCACTACAGGGTCTGGGGCAGCACGAAGAAGGACTCCCTGGTTGAACTTGCTGCGGCCATCATCGACCCCTACTACAAAAACATGAAGGAAGGTGCCAAGAAAAATCTTGTATCCCGGCACGGTGCCTGGGTGCGGAGACTGGATGAACTTCACCTCAAGTTTGTAGCCAAGAACGTGTACACATGCTACGAGATGCACAGGCGGATCGTCGACATGAGGGAGTGCCTCCTTCCTGTAGACGACGAGGGATCGAGCCACCAGCAGAGCAGCAACGTCAAGCATCACAAGAAGAAGTAGATGATGATTAGATATGATCGTTTATTCTAGTTTATTATGCATGTAATTGTTTACTTTGGTGTGTGCAAATGTTATGTGTGTAGTCAGTTATGTAATTGGATGTTTAATTTGGTTATGCAATCATGTCCTTATAAGTATATATGTTGTTTTTCTGTAGACAGAGAGCGTAGATGTTGTGCAGACTGAGCAAATCACATCGCACATGGATTAAACTACGGAACCCGTCGGTGATGATTTCATCAATCGCTGACAATTGTTTACTAGCAAGCGTTTGCCCACAACACACACGGGTTATTAGCAGGAAACATCTGTGTAGTTATCGGTCTTCCCACACATTTAATATTACTGACCTGTTTGCCGCGTATCACACACATCTTGTTAAGTTGAACCGTTTCTGTTGTGTTGGGTAATCGCAAACAGCTCATCCGAGTGAACTGCCTGCCGTGTATCGCACACACCTTGATCTATCTTACCGTTTCTGTTGTGTTGGGTAATCACAAACAGTTCATCTGAGTGAACTGTATGTTGTGTATCACACACACCTCGAACTGGCTGCCCGTTTCTGTTGTTCTGGCTCATCACAAACAGTTTGTATGGATCAACTGTATGCCACGTATCGCACACGCGTCTCTAATCTGAATCATGCTTGATGTCTCCGCCATCGCACACAGTTCTTCTTATTGGTGATGGTTTTATTACGACACCATTTGCGATTCATGCATCGCAGACAGTTTGGTCGCGGGGTCTCTGATTCATGTGTCGCATTAGTGGTCGCCAGCAGTAGTGTACCCACTTAGTAACATAATCAACAGCAACAAGAATATGTGTATACCCATTGGATTTAGGAAAAGGTCCCATATAATCAAAGCCCCAAACATCAAATGGTTCAATAACAAGTGAATAATTCATAGGCATTTCCTGATGTCTACCAATATTACCAATTATTTGACATTCATCACAAGAAAGGAAAAACTTACGTGTATCCTTGAAAAGAGTAGGCCAATAAAAACCAGACTGTAATACCTTATGTGCAGTTCTGTCTCCCGCATGGTGTCCTCCGTATGCCTCGGAGTGACACTTCCGTAGGATTTGTTCATGTTCATGCTCAGGTACACAACGTCTAATAATACCATCTACTCCTTCTTTAGATAAATGTGGGTCATCCCAAAAGTAATGTCTTAAATCAAAGAAGAACTTTTTCTTTTGTTGGTATGTGAAACTAGGTGGGATATATTTAGCAACAATATAATTAGCATAATCTACATACAAGGACTATTGCGGGAAGCATTAACCACAGCTAATTGCTCATTAGGAAAATTATCATTAATAGGAAGTGGGTCATCAAGAACATTTTCCATCCTAGAGAAATTATCCGCTACTGGATTTTCAGCTCCCTTTCTATCAACAATATGCAAATCAAATTCTTGTAGTAAAAGAACCCACCTAATAAGTCTAGGTTTAGCATCTTTCTTTTTCATAAGATATTTAATAGTAGCATGATCAGTATGAACAGTTACTTTAGAATCAACAATGTAAGATCTGAACTTATCAGATGCAAACACAACTGCTAAAAATTCTTTCTCGGTAGTAGCATAATTTCTTTGAGCACTATCTAAAGTTTAACTAGCATAATGAATAACATTTAATTTTTTATTAACTCTTTGCCCTAGAACAGCACCAACAACATAATCACTAGCATCACACATAATTTCAAAGGGTAAGTTCCAATCAGGTGGTTGAACAATAGGTGTAGATATTAAGGCTTTCTTAAGTATTTCAAAGGCTTCTACGCAATCATCATCAAACACAAATGGAACATCTTTTTGCAAGAGATTAGTAAGAGGCCTAGAAATTTTAGAGAAGTCTTCTATGAACCTTCTATAGAAACCAACATGACCTAGGAAACTTCTTATACCTTTGATATCTTTAGGACATGGCATTTTCTCAATTGCATCAACTTTAGCTTTGTCTACTTCAATACCTCTTTCAGAAATTTTATGCCCAAGGACTATACCTTCGTTTACCATAAAGTGGCACTTCTCCCAATTCAAGACAAGATTAGTTTCTTCACATCTCTGCAAAACTCGATCAAGGTTGCTTAAGCAATCATCAAAAGAAGTTCCATAAACGGAAAAATCATCCATGAACACCTCAACAATATTTTCACAGAAGTCAGAGAATATAGCAGTCATACATCTTTGAAAGGTAGTAGGTGCATTGCATAAACCAAAAGGCATACGTCTATAAGCATAAGTTCCAAAAGGACAAGTAAAGTGTTTTTCTCTTGATCTTCTTTGATATAGGTATTTGAGAGAAACCAGAATATCCATCTAGGAAGCAAAAGTGTGTATGTTTAGATAATCTTTCTAACATTTGATCAATAAAAGTCAAGGGGTAATGATCTTTAATAGTATCTTTATTTAATTTCCTGAAATCAATTACCATCCTATAACCAGTTACAATTCTTTCTGGGATAAGTTCATTTTTATCATTAGGAACAACGGTAATGCCTCCTTTCTTAGGGACACAATGAACAAGACTTACCCATCTACTATTAGCTATAGGATAAATTATACCTGCCTCCAGAAGCTTTAATATTTTAGTTCTTACCACATCCTTCATTTTGGGATTTAGATGTCGTTGATGATCAACAACAGGTTTAGCGTCTGGCTCCATATGAATCTTGTGCTGACATAGAGTGGGACTAATGCCCTTAAGATCATAAAGAGTGTATCCAATAGTTGCACTGTGCTTCCTCAGAGTTTTAAGTAATCTCTTTTTTTTCATGCTCTGAAAGGTTAGCACTGATAATAACATGATATATCTTCTTTTCATCAAGGTAAGCATATTTAAGTGTACCGGGTAATTTCTTTAGTTCAAACACAAGATCACTCTTAGGTGGAAGAGGATCTCCCAAAGTTTCGACAGGCAAATTAAGTTTAAGAATAGGTGCTTGTTTAAAGAATATCTCATCTATTTCATTTATTTCATTCATATGCATATCATTTTCATGGTCTAATAAATATTGTTCTAAAGGATCAGTAGGAGGCACAACAATAGAAGCAAGACCAATAATTTCATCTTTATTGGGCAATTCTTTATCATGAGGTTGTCTACGAAACTTAGAGAAATAAAACTCATGAGATACATCACCAAAATTAACACTGACCGTTTCTTTATTGCAGTCAATCTTAGCATTAACAGTATTCAAAAAAGGTCTACCAAATATAATGGGACAAAAATCATCTTGTGGTGATCCAAGAACTAGAAAATCAGTAGGGTATTTGATCTTACCACACAAGACTTCAACATCTCTAACAATCCCAAGTGGCGTAATAGTATCTCTATTTGCAAGCTTAATAGTAATATCAATATCTTCAATCTCAACAGGTGCAATATCATTCATGACTTCTTGATAAAGAGAAAATGGAATAGCACTCACACTAGCACCAATATTACATAAACCATGATAGCAATGATCTCCAATTTTAACAGAAACAACAGGCATGCCAATAACAGGTTTATTTTTATCTCGTGGATCTGGCTTAGCAATGCTAGTTGCTTCATCATAGAAATATATGACATGTCCATCAATGTTATCAACCAAAAGATCTGTAACCATTGCAATATTAGGTTCTACTTCAATTTGTTCAGAGGGTTTAATTGTTTTAATATTACTCTTATTAACCACAGTTGAAGCTTTAGCATGTTCCTTAATCCTAACAGGGAAAGGAGGTTTCTCAATATAAGCAGTAGGCACAATTGGATCAACATTATAAATAATTATTTCCTCTTTAGCTATAATAGGTTCTTCGTTTACTTCATAGGTGGATGAAACTTAAACCATTTCTCCTTAGGGAGATCAACATGAGCAGCAAATGATTCACAAAAAGTGGCTACTATCTCCGAGTCAAGTACATATTTAGTACTAAACTTATGAAAAGCATATGTTTCCATAAAACATTTAACACAACCAAACTCAAGATTTATACCTGACTCTTTACCTTTGTCGATTTCCCAATCTTCGGAGTTGCGTTTAATTCTTTCCAAAAGATCCCATTTGAATTCAATAGTTCTCTTTATAAAGGAACCAGTAGAAGAAGTATCGAGCATGGATTGATCATTACGAGAAAGCAGAGCATAAAAGTTTTGTATAATTATTTCTCTTGAGAGCTCATGATTGGGGCATGTGTGCATCATATACTTAAGCCTCCCCCAAGATTTAGAGATACTTTCTCCTTCACGAGGCCAAAAATTATATATATAATTCCGATCATGATGAACCAAATGCATAGGATAAAATTTCTGGTGAAATTCCAGCTTTAACCGGTTCCAATCCCATGTTCCAGTATCATCCAATAGCCTATACCATGTCAATGTCTTTCCCTACAAAGATAAAGGGAATACCTTCTTCTTAACTCCATCCTCGGATAACCTGCAAGCTTGAACAATCCACAAATTTCATCCATATAGAACAAGTGCATATCAGGATGTTTTGTTCCATCTTCTGCATAAGGATTCGCTAGTAGTTTCTCTAACATACCCGAAGGAATTTCATAATAAATATTTTCAGTAGGTTCAGTAGGTTGAGGGGCAACTCTTAATGCTTCCGGTCGAGGTGAAGATACCCCAAATAAACCCCTCAAAGGATTACTTTCCATATTGACAAATGACAGTAAATTTCAGCACGTAATAAAAGTGTTTCCTTACCAAATTCCACTTACCAAAGGCGCTTCACTCCCCGGAAATGGCGCCTGAAAAGAGTCTTGATGACCCACAAGTATAGAGGATCAATCATACTCCTTTCGATAAGTATGAGTGTCGAACCCAACGAGGAGCAGAAGAAAATGATAAGCGGGTTTCAGCAAGGTGTTTACTACAAGCACTGGAAGTAGCGGTAACTGATAGTTTTGTAGCAAGATAGTTCGTAACGAGTAGCAAGTAACAATAGTAACAATAGTGCAGCAAGGTGGCCCAATCCTTTTTATAGCAAAGGACAAGCCGGAACGGTTTCTTATATAAAGCAAAGCGTTCTCGAGGACACATGGGAATTACCGTCTAGTCACTTTCATCATGTTTATTTGATTCATGTTCACTACTTTGATAATTTGATATGTGGGTGGACCGGTGCTAGGATGCTGTTCTTACTTGAACAAGCAACCCTCTTATTATTACCCCCTCTCGCAAGCTTCCGCAACTATGAAAGAAGAATTAAGATAAATCTAACCATAGCATGAAACATATGGATCCAAAACAGCCCCTTACGGAATAACGCATAAACTAGGGTTTAAGCTTCTGTCACTCTAGCAACCCATCATCTACTTATTACTCCACAATGCCTTCCCATTGGCCCAAGTATGGTGAAGTGTCATGTAGTCGACGTTCACATGACACCACTAAAGGAAGCAACAACATACATATCATCAAAATATCGAACGAATACCAAATTCACATGATTACTTATAACAAGACTTCTCCCATGTCCTCAAGAACAAAAGTAACTACTCACAAATCATGTTCATGTTCAAGATCAGAGAGGTATTGAATATCATTAAGGATCTGAACATATAATCTTCCACCAAATAAACCAACTAGTATCAACTACAAGATGTAATCAATACTACTAGCAACCCATAGGTACCAATTTGAGGTTTTGAGGCAAAGATTGAATACAAGAGATGAACTAGGGTTTGAGATGAGATGGTGCTGGTGAAGATGTTGATGAAGATTGGTCCTCCCACGATGAGAGGATCGTTGGTGATGTCGATGGCTTCGATTTCCCCCTCCGGGAGGGAAGTATCCCCGGCGGAGGGCAAAAGTGCCCCTGCCCAAGTTCCGCCTCGAGACGGCGGCACTTCATCCCGAAAGTCCTCCTCGTATTTTTTCTAGGGTAAATGGCTTCATATAGCAGAAGGAGGGAGGCAGAGGCCAGCTGTGGGCCCCACAAGGCATCAGGGCGCGCATTGTTGCCTTATGAGCAGCAGGTGGCCCCCCTTTGGTATCTCTTTGTTCCAGTATTTTTCATATATTCAATAAAAAATCCTTGTAAACTTTCAGGTCATTTGGAGCTCCGTAGAATAGGTATCTCTGTTGTAGCTTTTCAGGTCCAGAATTCCAGCTGCCGGTAATCTCCCTCTCCAGATAAATCTTGCAAATTAAGAGAGAAAAGGCATTAGAATTGCATCATAAAGTGAAATAATGACCAAAAATATTATAAATATCAGTAGGAAAACATGGTGCAAAATGGACGTATCAGCGCTGCCGAGAGACATGTGCATGTCAAGATGGAGCGACGACATGGTTCATCACGGATCTAGCGGACGAATCAGTTTTGTATCAGCGCAAATAAATGGTTGGCCAGTTGGCTGACGCCTAGCAGCTGCCTTAATTTATTCATGGCGAACACTTTGTCGCTCCGTGGGCTCGGGCTTCGTCAAGCCGACACTGTCACGTCGCGGCTTCGCCATGCTGACATCATCGCTCCGCGCACCCACACTGCGTCACGAGCGCTCGAAGCGTCAGAAAGCTGAGTCACTTGCATGCTTAAGCTTCATATTTTTACTCTATCACGAGTTTATTACTTTGTGAGTTTTTGGAGCAACGCTCAATGCCTATTCAGCATCCACACCCACCAGGTGAGCTGCATCCCGACGCGCTATGTTTTGACCCCCCCCCCCCCGGGGCGAAGTCGGATTGGCTATATCAATTTGTTCCCCCCGGACCGGGCCCGGGGGCTGCATCACCTTTTCCCTTGATGCGCCGCAACCCGGAAAAAATCGACTTCCCGGTTGCATACTTCTTTCTGCATGGATTCCAACCATTGTCATGGCCAAGCTGCGTTTCGGCGGCGTTCCGGCGGGCACACGGTGAAGATTTAGGCGGTTACTAGCCCGCCAAAACTTTACGGGAAGACGATCTTCCCATAAACTTGCGGGGTAAAAGGACCAATTTTACAGGATTTAATATTTTCTAAAGTTAAGACTACTTTAGCGGAATTGTTGGAGTGGCTTTTTTGCCCCAACTTTCCGTAAATGAACATCATTTTAAAGATGCTCTAACTCCACAAGAACCGGATCAATCCGTGCAAAATTGCCCACGGAGCTTGGAACATAACTGGGAGGCCTGCACAAGTGTGTGAGAACAGCGCCAGCCGATCTCCATGGGACACACGTGTCGCTCTTGTCGAACTCCACTGCAAACCAATCCTCGAACCGGGTAGATTGCCAGATGCCATGTACGACCACGTTGCCGCCTAAAGATTCTCCCGGACTCAATATAAGATGAGATCGAAGTTGAAGTAGATGAAAATAGCCCATATGAACATGTTGATCTATGTGCGACCATCACTACCTGGTGCGTCTCTATCGGGTCGATTTCCGTCAGATCCCTCGGGGGTGCCGCAACTAGTCGGAAATACCTCACATGGCACCACTATAATGTTCCAAGGTGCAAACATTTTTCTAGCCGAGTTTCTAAAATATGAATTGCAAAATATATCAGTACAATAGCCCTTTGGACAGGTAAAAGTCACATGTTATCAACCTGTACAATAGTATATCTGAAATGACTCTAGATGATTCACAATTTTCTGTCAGATTCATAATTTTCTATCTCTCGATTACTACATACATGACTCATCTAGATTCGTAGTTTTCTGTCTCTCAATTACTGCATATGTTACTCATCTAGACGAGCCCCTGCACATTGCGGCGGGACGGTTAGCATGCCAATGAACTGATGTGAGAGATGCATATTAAGGAAGAAAAGAAGAGAAAATGTTGCCAGTGTGGTGGTATAATGTTTTCTCACATGCATGAAAGGATTAACGAAAAGGTGATTTACCAAAATATCTGCTCAAATGAAGAAGATTGGTATAACAGAGTCAGCTCACTACATGATCGTATGTACATCTATTAATACACTATCCTCCCTAATTTTTAAGGCCTCACAGTCAATTGAGGTCTTCAATTTGAAATTGGGTCACCCGATTTTGACCGGGTCAACAATTTCTCAAGGAGCTCTTCATTCAATTCTTTTAATTTACTATGCTTCCTAGCTTTAAAGCTCTTCCATTCCATTGATGTATTCAATTTTGGATTTGATTCACAATTTTGATTGGGTCAACGATATTTCAAATCAATCGGCATCTACCGGCCTATAAAGACATATCAATCACACACATCCTCTCACCATCTAAAAAAAATCACATACTGTAGCACCAATATAATTCATGCAGCCACCGACGCAAAAAAATTCCCCACATAAGTATGGATTAATTAACAGATAACACATAATCACACCGAGGAAGGCGAAAAAATGTGACCTGGAGTTGGAGTCTTTTTGCTTTCAGGAATGAGAACCCAGGCGGGCTCTATTGGCGAAAAAAGTGGCATGTTTTCATAAGTCCGGCTTTAGAGACCTTCGGGCTTGTCGGTCATGCGACCTCCTGGGGAGTGCCTTCATGAGTCTTGAGTGTTCTTGAAAGAAAAAATGGATCTTCTGTCTAACGAGCGAGCGAGTTGGATGCACACCCACTTAGTTGTATTTAGAGAGCTTTAATACACATATAGCTCTAGTGCATCCGTTGTATGACAATCTCTACTCCCCACATTGATATCGATTGTAAGGCCTCTCTATTGCCTAATGATCAAGCCGCATTGATGTGAGATTTTCTTATACCTTTTTGTCTTCTCAATTAAACCACCTTCATCATTCTCTTTGCCATCCTAAGTGCTAAGACCAAGGCTTGTGAATTGAGCATTAAATGAAGCGCTAAGTAGTTGAAAAGGGCTCATCAAAGATTTAGTTGCTTGACTGAAGCTCTAGGTTGTGCTATGAGAAGATGTTTGAATATGACAAAGCCTCGAGTGATTGGGGACATGTATATGACATCATTATAGATTCTATTAATACGTAGATTGAAAGGTTATACATATAAGGAATGTAAGACAAGAGTATTAATTGGTATTACATGAAAGCATTAATCCATGAAAAGCAATAATAATTTTGTTTACACATTTTGATGTTGCTTGCTTGTCATCAATTATAAGATTATTGCTTTGAATCACTTTTGTCTAGAGTTCACACCATTGTTACATCATTTGATCAAGATCATGTTAGGTAGCATTCAACATTAAAAAATATCTTTGTTTATCATTTACCTACTCGAGGACGAGCAAAAATTAAGCTTGAGGATGCTGATACGTCATAAACGTATCCATAATTTTTGATTGTTTCATGCTATTATATTATCATTTCTATATACTTTTTATATCAATTTATATTATTTTTATGGACTAACCTATTAATTTAGTGCGCAATGCTAGTTCTTGTTTTCTGCTTGTTTTTGGTTTCGCAGGAAATCGATATCTACGGAGGTCAAACTACGTTGCTAATTTAACATGATTTTTTTTGGGCAACAAGAAACACTGGAAGCTTCAGGAGAGATCAAGACGAACGACGTGGGGCCCACAAGGATAGGTGGCGCGGCCAAGAAGTGGCCGCGCCCCCTGAGCTTGTGCCCCCCCCCCACTTACCGCCTTGACATGATTTCACGGCCATAAATCCCTATAAATACTGAAACCATCCGTCGTACATCGAGAAGAATTTTATCGCCGGCGCAAGCCTCTGTTTCGAAGAGGTCCCATCTGGAGCCCTGTTTCGTAGTTCTGTCGGAGGGGGAAGCCATTGCCGGAGGCCTCTTCATCCACTTTGTTGCCTCCACGACCATGTGTGAGTAGTTATTTTATGACTTACGGGTCCATTGTAGTAGCTAGATGGTTCTGTTTTTTTTGGATCTTCAATACCATGTTCCCTTCTTCCTTGTATGTTTGGGATCAATCCGATGTAATTATATGGTTTGTTTGTTGGGATCCAATGAATTGTGAGTTTATGCTTAGATTGTTCATTGAATATTATTGAATCTTTTGAAATTTCTTGCGGTATAATTAAGTAGATATGTATGTTTCCGATCTATTTGTCTTCTTTGGCCAAGATTGATGGGTAGTTCTTCACAGAAAGTGGTGCAGAGTAGTGCGTTCAATCTTGCGGTGCTCTAACCCAGTGACAATAAGGGCCAAGACACGTATTGTATTGTTGTCAGAAAGGATAAAATGACGGTGTTTAATCTTATTGCTAGATTTCTTTCTCTCTACATTATGTCATCTTGCTTATTGCAATAATATGTTTCTTGTAAACTTAATACCTTGAGATGCATGCTGGAGTATTAGTAGTAGACGTCAGTAAGTTAACAGTCTACTTATCATGGATGCTTATATGAGATTATGCCATGAATGATCATAGTTATAAATATCACAACCTTGTCAATTGCCAAACTATAATTTGTTTACCATGCCATTTGCCTGCTTTCGAGAGAAAGATGCCACTAGTGAACCTATGGCCCACAAGGTCTATTCTCCATTAATACTTTCTTCTGCAAAATTGCCTCTTCATTTTCCTTTTACTATTTGTCGTTTAATTATACCATTACTATCTATCTATCTATTTGATTTTAACCTTGTAGCTAGCAAGACAAGGGGCTTGGCAACCCCCTTGCCACATTGGGTGCAAGTATTTTATTTTGTTTTTGTGCAGGTGCTGCTTATCTTGTTAGCTAGTAGACTCCTACTGGTTTGGTTAAACCTTGATTCTTAATTGAGGGAAATAATTTGCTTCTATTCTACACCACCCTTCCTTTTTTGGGAATCCCAACAACTCCTGCGGGAGTAGCAGCTGGCCACACCAAAGACGGTAGTTGATAATGATTTCCTACTGGACAAGAACAGGACCTCATACATTAAAAGTTGTACGTGAGGTAAGGACGCAGATAAACCTGTTTTGCCATGTTCCTTTGGAAGTAAGTCTTATTTCGGCGTGTGCGACCTTAGCTACCCGATCAATATTATACCTTATGGTCTTTATGCGAAGATTTATGATGATATACCTCCCTCAGTGTCGGAACCAACTGATGTTGTTATTATAATTGCTGATAAAACTGAAAGGAAACATAATGGTATCCTCAGAAATATCATTGTCATCTTTGGTTCCCTTATCTACACTGTTGATTTTTTGGGGGGAATGCCAGAAGATGATTTTTGTCCTATAATATTCGGGATAGCGTTTTTGAATATCACAGGAGCAGATATAGACCATAAGAAAGATGCTATCACTCTCAAGTTGGGGCAAGAATAAGTGGATCTTCCATTTTCTGCATTTACACTACTAGGAAATACCTTATAGGTAGAATCTTAGCAGTAGCGCTGGGCCTTCCCCAACGCTACAAGTAAGGCCGTAGCAGTAGCGTGGGACACCGAGGCCACGCTGCTGCTAAGTGGGCCACAAGGCCACCCCCGGGTCTAGCCTTAGTAGCAGCATGGGCTAGGGAACCCGCGCTACTGCTAATATTTTAGTTGTAGCGCTGGGCCCGTAGCCCACGCTGCTACTAAAACTGCACGTGGGCCGGTGGTGGGCCCAACTTAGCAGTACCGCTGTCCCTCTACCCCGCGCTACTACTAAGCTTATCTTATCCCCTCCGATGGAGCCGTCTGTTTCCTCTCTCTCTCTCTCATCACTCTCACTCCTCACTCTCCCGCGGTCTCTCCTCTCCTCGCCGCCGTCGCATGCCGCCGCTGACGCTCCCGCTCCTCCTCCACCGAGGTAGCTCTTCCCTCCTCCCTCCTTCCCTCCCTCCTCCCTCCACCTCCCTCCCTCCTCCAAGCTCCCTCCCCCTCCCTCCCTCCCTTGCTCCTCCCTCCCTCCTCCCTCCACCTCCCTCCCTCCTCCGAGCTCCCTTCACCTCCCTCCCTCCCTCCTTCCCTCCCTCCTCCCTCCACCTCCCTCCCTCCCTTGCTCCTCCCTCCTTCCCTCCCTCCTCCCTCTGTTCTTGTAGAATGTAGGTTTTTTGAATAGAATAGAAAATCTAGGTTTTTTGAATAGAATGTAGGTATTTTGAATATAATAGAATAGAAAATATAGGTAGAACGTAGGTTTTTTAAATAGAATAAATAGTTACAATGGTAGTAGGCAGTAGTGTGGATTGGCATAGGTTTTTTATGTCATAGGTAGAATGGTCTTTTGAATAGAATAGAAAACTAGTAATCGCATAGGTTTTTTGAATATAAAAATGTTTTAGGTATTGAATAAAATGCTTTAGGTATAGAATAGAAATTTTTAGTAATTATTTTTTTAATATAGAAAAGTATTTGACAATTTAATTATTTTTATGTCAATATCACTTTGTCATCAAAGAATGCTATATGACATTTGGTGATCTAAAATTTTCACTCGGTGGAATATGCAAGCTTTGTAGTGTCGCGTCGTGATCGTCGTCGGAGCTTCCTCTACTTCCTCTATAGCCTAGTCGGTGAGCTAAAAGTCCACCTCCTCCTTGTCTTCTCCTCGGACATGTGTATGATGATATTTGTACATGTATTGGTTGTCCCTTTGGACATGTGTATGCTTTTGCAGGGAACACCTCCGAGTGGCCTATGTTTTGCCGGAATGTTGATTCATTTCCATTCCGGCAAATTTCAGGCGCTCGATATGTCCTATTTTAGCAAAGGTCATGCCGTAATTTTTAATCTTTGAATTATGAACATAGGAAATGTCTGACGACGATAGGATCCCCGAGTGCGATGACTGCACCGACGACGAGGGTATGTGCGACAGACCGCACCTAGATAACGGTACATGCTTCTCCCTCACGCTTAAGGAGGGCTTCGAAGTTTTTACGGTATGTAACTTCAGTGGCACGTGTTTCTTCTTAATTAAGCATGGCTTAAGATTTTTGCTTTAACGTGTAATTTCCATTTTTTATAATTCGACTAGTGCATACCCTGCTATGCAAGACCATATTCCTTGAGAAGCTATCTTTCGAAGAGATGTACAAGGTGGACACGAAGATAGCTCACCTTAAAACGAAACATGGTTTCGATTTCGAGGTTAAGATCATAAATGAAGTAGGTCACACTCATTTTGGATGTTCAAATTGGGAAGGATTATGCAAGGCCTATGGATTTGGGGAGGATATGAAAATAACATTCGATGTTGGCAATCCTGAAGATGAAAACATTTGGCTGGATCCGAACATGATTCCGATTCTGCCTCCGTGTGAGTTTGTTAAACAAATTTGTTAAATGATCTATATTTCTTATCTAAAAATACTTGTTATTCATACCTGCTGAACTTGTTTTTTTTTAATAATTGACAGCTTATTTTCTTTCTTCCAAAGAAACACAAAAGATAATAGACGACACCTACTACAGTCATGGCTCAGAGCTAACTTGGGAGGAGAAGAATTATCTTATCTCCTTTGTTAATGATGTTCTGAAATTTAAGATCCTCTTTGGAGTTGGCAAAAATTATAGTAGATACGTGCCACTAGTCCACGAGTTGTGCGATGCTAACATTCGTGCAAGTATCATGGTAAGATTTTTACTATTGTGTCACTAGTTAGTCCATCTTTTTCATACATTCTTCTGAAGTAAACTACATTGCTAACTATATATGTTACTATTATGTTCTTCAACAGAAGCTCCCAAATGTGGTTGTGCCTCCGTTTATGTTTGTCGAAGGTGAGATGACAGTTGTTTGCGTACGACCATGGTCGGAGGGTGTCAAATATGCATACTCGACTTCTAAAACAGATGGAGGCCTCAAAATCAAGGCTTGGAGAAAAATAGTGGCTGAGCGAAGGCCACAAAATGGAGACAGTTGGATCTCTATGCTCCATAACGGAGAAGGAGGGGTTTTTCTGTTTTATGCTATGCTACCCGAGAGAGAGTAGTAGGTCCTGCTAGTACTTGTCATGTAGGATGATAACACTTACCTAGTAGTGGTTAACTTATGATGATCATAATGGCGAGATTGTTATATCACTAGCACTTACCTAGTAGTGGTTAACTTATGATGATCATAATGGTGAGATTGTTATATCACTACGATCAAGATGAGTTGTATGACTACGATGATGATGAGTTGTTATATATATCATTATGATGATGATATGAGTTGTATATCATTGGGGTGGAAGAAACACATATTAGAGTAAAGTGGATGTATCCAAGTGACCAAGTTTAATATGTAGGAAGATATGATATTGGGATGACACACAAGTGGATCCATCCACTTTAATCTAATTCGTGTTTCTTCCACAACCTCTTCATTGCCACTGTATAAAAATTTGTGTATGATATGATGAGACTAGTGTATAAAAACTGTACAAATACGGCGTAAATACGCAGAAAAAAATGAAATTTTAGCAGTAGCGTGGGTTAACTACTAGTAGCAGCGCGGGCTTATCAGCAGCGCTGGCTAAATAGCCGTGCTACAGGTAGTTATCAGTAGCACTGGCTTAACCCATGCTACTGCTAGGTAGGGTAGCAGTAGCGCTGGAAAAACCCACGCTATTGCTAAGACTTAGCTGTAGCGCCGTAGCAGTAGCGCGGGCCCCAACGCTACTGCTAGGCCTTTTACTCACGCTACTACTAGGGTTTTCCCTAGTAGTGTTAAAAGCAAACCATATCATGAGGAACCCAAAGAGGAGGAAGAAAAGACTATAGCCCATCTAGTTGTGATTTTTTAAACCCAAGAGCTTGTAGAGGCAGCGGTCCTGAAGTCCTCGATGTAGACCAGGATTCGCCAAGGCCACGATATGCGAAGCAAATCACTGCCTCGGAGAAGAAAAAGCTGATAATGACCTATAGAAACTCCAAAGACCACGAAAGCCAGCCAAACCCACACAGGTCCATCGAAAACCTAAAACGACTGGATCCCAAAAGACACGCCGGAGACACGCTCCACACACCCTCGGCGGACGATAAGCACACCAACGAAACGGGAAAAAAGTGAGAGAACGTTATTCCTACACGGGGACGGCACCGCCGCCTCGCCGGCCAGTGTGGCTGATCGTATTCTGGGCGATTTGCCCGAGCACAGTTGAGTTATGAAGCTGTGCTTTCCCTAAAAAAAAACTACTCTTTCAGAAACAAAAACGAAAAATAGCTTGCGTCATTTTTTTTACACTAATAAAATAGCTTGCGTATTGTTTATCCTAGCCGCTTGTTTTCCTTTCCTTTCCGTCTCTTGTTATTGTTTTATATCCTCGCTGCCGTGCTTGAGTTTACACGTCCAACCAACCTTCGTCTACAATATCGTCACGGCCGCCTGACTTTCAGTGGAGTGAATCTAGTGGGCCCATCGTAGCAGTTAGCACGGCGCCACTGACATATCGATGTGGAGATCAGGGAACACAATTCATAACTAACCACCTCCTCCCTGCATCCATCCTCCTACAGGACAAATCATTCTGAAGCTGAAGCAGAAGCAGAGGAAGCAGCAAATGGAGCAAGGTACTCTACGCCAACCCTCTTCGATCTCCACCAAATCTCAGCTTCCTCAATTTCGTGCTATGATCTCATTCCCTAGAATCCATGCCCGTGATGTAATGTCCCTGGACGAGCATGATTTGCGAAACCCAATTTACTATGGTTGCAGGCACACCATATTTGCTTGCATCAGCGGGAGATCTCACTCTGGAGCTGGGTTTCCGGCAGATGATCCTAATCGATCTCGTGAACCTTCTTCTCTTGGCCATCTACATCTTGAGCTTGGTGATCGCCGCTTGCAAGAGGGAATTCAGGGTCGTCAGGGCAAGGGACCTTCCATTTCCGTGCGCTGTGGCTTCCCCCTGCTGCGCGCTTCTTGGCATTGCGTGCGTCTGCCTGGGACTGGGAGCATGGGCCTCCTCTCCCCACGGAACACTGCTCTTCCTGAGAGGCTTTGTGTGGGTGTCCCTGTCGATGTCCATGGTCGTTCGTCCGACGAGGCTCTCCGGAGCTCTGGCGGTGGCGTGGTGGGCGGTGGACGCTGTTCTCATCACGGCCAACAGTTTGGAGAAGATTGCGACGGGTGGAAATCTGGGAGTTCTTGACGTACTGTCGTGGGTCGTGGCCTTCTTGCTTCTGTTGAGCGCGATCCGAGTTTGCAGACGCCGCACCGGCAGCGATGGAGGCGGCGCGGAGTCCGAGCCTCTCCTTGCGGCGGGAGGCGGGGAGAGGCCGGCGGCGTTCGGCGAGGCCGGATTCTTCAGCCGCCTGACGTTCACGTGGATGGACTCGCTCCTGCGCCTTGGGTACTCCAAGCCGCTGGACCTCGGCGACATCCCGCCACTCGACGCCGACGACGCGGCGGCGGAGGCGTGCCGCAAGTTCCTCGGCGAATGGCATCGACGGAGGAGGGAGTCGCATAAAACGAGCAATCTCGTGCTCCGGGTGCTCGCCGAGTACCACAAGAAGGAGCTGCTCCTGACGGCGCTGTACACGTTGCTACGCACACTGTCCTTCGCCGCGTCGCCGGTGATGCTGTACTGCTTCGTGTCATACTCCAATCGGCAGGAGCGGGTGCTTGGCACCGGAACCGCGCTCATCGCCGGCCTTCTGGCCATGAAGCTGGTGGAGTCGCTCTCTCAGAGGCACTGGTTCTTCGGGTCGAGGCGGCTGGGCATGCGCATGCGCTCGGCCCTCATGGCCGCTGTCTTCGATAAGCAGCTGCGGCTGTCCAGCGAGGGACGGGGGCGGCACTCGTCCGGCGAGATCGCGAACTACATCGCCGTGGACGCTTACCGGCTCGGCGAGTTCCCGTACTGGCTGCACCTGGCATGGAGCATGCCGGTGCAGCTCGTCCTCGCCATCGCGCTCTTGTTCTGGATCGTCGGCGCCGGCGCACTCCCCGCGCTGGCCCCTATGGCCATCTGCGGCGTCCTCAACGTCCCTTTCGCCAGGATGCTGCAGCAGTACCAGTCGAGGTTCATGCAGGCGCAGGACGAGCGGCAGCGCTCCACGGCGGAGGTGCTGAACAGCATGAAGATCGTGAAGCTGCAGTCGTGGGAGGACAAGTTCAGGGCCACGGTGCAGCGGCTGCGCGACGTTGAGGTGCGGTGGCTCGGCGAGACGCAGCTCAAGAAGGCCTACGGCAGCGCGCTCTACTGGATGTCGCCGACGGTCATCTCCGCCGTGGTCTTAGCGGGCACGGCCGCGGTCCAAAGCGCGCCCCTGGACGCCGGCGTGGTGTTCACCGTCCTCGCCACCATGCGCGTCGTCTCGGAGCCGACGAGGATGCTGCCCGAGGTGCTGTCCGTCATGATCCAGGTCAAGGTGTCGCTGGACCGCATCGGAAAGTTCCTGACCGAGGACGAGTTCCAAGATGACGCCGTGGACAGGACACCGGCCTCCGACAAGAGCCTGGACGTGCACAACGGGGTCTTCAGCTGGGAGCCTAGCAAGGGCACTGCAACTCTGAAAGACATCAACATCACCGCAACCCACGGCCAGAAGATCGCCGTCTGCGGGCCTGTCGGCGCCGGAAAATCGTCGTTGCTGTGCGCGACGCTCGGCGAGATACCAAGAATGTCCGGATCAGTACGTACGTTGAACCAATTTTCTTGCACATACTGATGTTCTCTGACATGTATGTGTGTATTTATCATCTTCTTCACTCAGGTGGCCGTGTCTGGCTCGGTTGCCTATGTGTCCCAGACGTCGTGGATTCAGAGCGGCACGGTGCGTGACAACATCCTCTTCGGGAAGCCGATGAGGAGTTCAGAGTACGAGAGGGCCTTGAAGTGCTGCGCACTGGACAAGGACATGGAGAACTTCCCGCACGGCGACCTGACGGAGATCGGGCAGAGAGGCCTCAACATGAGCGGAGGGCAGAAGCAGAGGATTCAGCTCGCAAGGGCCGTCTACAACGACGCGGACATCTACCTCCTCGACGACCCTTTCAGCGCCGTCGACGCGCACACCGCCGCCACCCTTTTCAATGTCAGGAGGACTCTTCTCCTTCTCAAACCTCATTGCCAATGCCACGGTTATGGTTGTGACAGTCACTTTGTCTGCGTTGCAGGATTGTGTCATGGCGGCGCTCGAGGACAAGACGGTCATTCTTGTAACGCATCAAGTTGAGTTCCTCTCCAAGGTTGACAGAATTCTGGTAGGTTTTCTCTCTGTCTGTCTGCACAAAACACACCAGCTATAGCAATTCCATGGCACTGTCTAACAGTCAGTTGCTCGTGCTAGGTCATGGAGAAGGGTGAGATAACGCAGGAGGGGACCTACGAGGAGCTCCTGCAGTTCGGCACGGCGTTCGAACAGCTTGTCAATGCTCACCAGGACTCAAAAACAACACTGGACTCCAATGTAGCGAAAGAAGGAGCCATGATTCAGTACCAACAACCGATGATAAAGCAGGGCAGCGACGCGGAAATCTCCACCGGCAACCTGCCTTCGGTCCAGCTGACCCAAGAGGAGGAGAGGGAGCTGGGAGGAGCCGGGCTGAAAACATACAAGGACTACGTGTCAGTGTCCAAGGGCTGGTTCCTCCTTGTCCTCATAGTACTCACACAGTGCGTGTTCGTCGCCCTGCAATACCTTGCGACTTACTGGCTCGCGGCGACGATCCAAAGCCACCGGTTCAGCGTCGGGATCGTCGTGGGAGTCTACGCGGTGATGACAACTGCCAGTTGCCTGTTTGCCTATGTGAGGAGCCTTGTTGCTGCTCACTTCGGCCTCAAGGCGTCGAGGGAGTTCTTTTCGGGTTTCATGGATTCGGTGTTCAAGGCCCCCATGCTGTTCTTCGATTCTACCCCGACCGGAAGGATCATGACCCGGGTATAGTATATATTACACAACTTTGTCAATCATACTTATGCCGATGTGACTGCAGATTTGCACCATTAACTTTGCATTTTATGCAGGCTTCGTCGGATTTGTGCATCTTGGACTTCGACATCCCATTTACGATGACCTTTGTGATATCCGGCACGGTTGAAGTGGCGGCAACAGTGGTGATAATGATCATGGTTACATGGCAAGTTGTTCTGGTTGCTGTTCCTGCTGTGATTGGGGTTCTGTACATTCAGGTGAGCATCATGCATGAAAGAACCCTACATTCATCTTCTTGTGCAGAGCCAATGTGAACAATGATGCTGTTGCAGAGATACTACATTGCCTCGGCCAGAGAGTTGGTGAGGATCAACGGTACCACAAAGGCGCCTGTGATGAACTATGCTGCTGAATCGATGCTTGGAGTGATCACCATAAGGGCCTTTGCAGCAACAAATAGGTTCATTCAGACAAATCTTCAGCTCATCGACATGGATGCGACAATGTTCTTCTACACAAATGCAGCGCTAGAATGGGTGCTTCTGCGTGTCGAGGCGATGCAAATCTTGGTCATTGTCACATCATCCATTCTTCTCATTATGCTACCGGAGGGATCAGTTGCTCCAGGTGCATATTTTTATTCAGGGTTGAGTACTTCCATTACATAATCTGCAGAAATATGGTATGTCACTCAAGTCTTCTCTTGGCATTTTTTCCAGGATTTCTTGGGCTATGCCTCTCATATGCCTTGACGCTTTCTTCCGCGCAAGTGTTCTTGACGCGATTCTACTCTAATCTGGAGAATTATATGATCTCAGTGGAGAGAATCAAACAGTTCATGCATCTACCATCTGAGCCTCCAGCTGTTATCAGCGACAGAAGGCCTGCTCCTTCATGGCCATCTGAAGGGAAGATACATCTGGAGAACCTGAGAGTAAGAAACTGAAAAATTAAGAAACAACCAGCTCATTCATCTGATGTTCTGAAGTGTCATATATACCATGTTTTTCAGGTCAAGTATCGCGAAAATGCGCCTACGGTTTTGCGCGGGATCACTTGCACATTTGCAGCTGGAAACAAGATTGGAGTTGTTGGAAGAACCGGGAGCGGGAAGACCACGCTCCTGAGCGCATTGTTCCGCCTCATAGACCCCTCCAGCGGGCGAATTATCATCGACAATGTCGACATTTGCACCATAGGACTGAAGGACCTTAGGATGAAACTCAGCATCATTCCTCAGGAGCCAACGCTTTTCAGGGGCAGCGTAAGGAGCAACGTCGATCCTTTGGGTCTGTATACAGATCAGGATATCTGGGAGGTCTGACCACAAATTACTGTATTCTGAAATCTACATCAATTCCAGTATTTTCACCTACTAGCATCGATCTTTCTTGGACACATTTGTTGATCCTGATCCTGACACACTGGTCTTTTACAGGCATTGGATAAGTGCCAGTTGAAGAAGACAATCAGTGTCCTTCCTCAACTTCTTGAGTCACCAGGTGAGACAACGATCCTGAGTTCTGACTCTGAAATAAAGCCTGTCCGAAATGTGATAAGCAGCTTGTCTCTGCATCTTCAGTGAGCGATGACGGAGAGAACTGGAGCGCCGGGCAACGGCAGCTCTTCTGCCTCGCGCGCGTCCTCCTCAGCAGGAACAGGATCCTGGTCCTCGACGAGGCGACGGCGTCGATCGACTCTGCCACCGACGCCATCCTGCAGAGGGTCATCAAGCAGGAGTTCTCAGGGTGCACGGTGATCACCATAGCACACAGGGTTCCCACCGTCACGGACAGTGATATGGTCATGGTTCTTTCCTACGGTAAGCATCTGCCTCTACACGCTGCTAAAATTATGTCCGGGATATATAGTAGATTTACCAATGGACAACATGTTTTGTTTATTATTCTTCTTTGTTGCAGGTAAGCTTATAGAGTACGACAGGCCATCAAGACTGATGGAAAATGAGGACTCCGCATTCTTTAAGCTCGTCGCCGAGTACTGGTCCAACTACAAGTGAATCTGCAAAGGAAAAACTGATGAGTGGTTGCCCAACTACACGTCAGTCTCCAAATAAACCTGATGAATTGTTGGGATAACCAAATGCAGAAAAAAATCAATAAATTTGTCGGCCGTAGGATACAACTCTTCACCTAGTAAGTGAAAATTTTGGAACTGCAAATTGTTTGGGACAGATAGGGATGGAGATGTATGACACGATGACCCAAATGTATTGTTGCAAGTTGTGGAAATGAACCAGCAGCCAAATATATCTGAGTTTGGACACCATCTCTGGTCTCTGAAATGGTTGTCGTCTGAATGATGAACACGCGTTGGTCGACGATCAGGTGGAAATGCTGCTAGTTACGTGATGCCTGCAAGCAAACGAATCTCGTGGGTGGTTGATATTCTTGTAGGATTCCTGCAGTTTTTCGTGAGATGCTGCTGCAGTCTTGGATGCCAAACTTATCCTGCTGTTGGTGCGATACCACTACAGAACCTCAACTTCAACAATTTCCAGCAACTAAACTCAGCTTGCATGATCCTACTGCCAAAAACTGAAGGTGCTAAGAAGATGACTGAGTTTAGGCCAATCAGTTTGGTACACGCCATTGCAAAAAATTTCACCAAACTGCTTGCGCGACGGCTGCAACCCAAGATGGATAAACTGGTCGCCCCCTGCCAAAGTGCCTTCATCAAGCAGCGATCAATTCTGGACAATTTTGTGTTTGTTCGTGGACAGATAAAGTGCCTGAAAATGTCTAAAACACCATCAGTACTGCTCAAAATGGATATTGCAAAGGCCTTTGATAGTCTTTCTTGGGAATTCTTACTGCAACTTCTCCAACAACGAGGATTCAGTAATCGGTGGACTAGTTGGATTGCAGGGCTGTTGAGGACATCCACGACTAGGGTATTGATCAATGGAGAGCTAACCGAGGTCATAGAGAACGCGAAAGGTTTGCGTCAAGGAGACCCCTTGTCGCCACTCCTCTTCGTCATTGCCATGGACACCTTGGCATCAATGGTGAACTATGCAACGCAGACCGGCGTCCTCAGCCCTCTTGGCAAGAGCTGCTCCACCCTAAGGGCTTCACTGTACGCAGATGACGTCATCTTCTTCCTAAACGCACGAGCAACTGAATTCTGGGCCATCATGGAGCTTCTCCAACTGTTCGGTGACGCAACGGGATTGCATGCTAATTGGAGCAAGAGCGCTGTCATCCCAATGGGAGGTGCAGACACCCACACCATCAACAACCTGGTGCAGGACTCCGGCTGCCCGGTGGCCGCTTTCCCGATAACTTACCTCGGGATGCCGCTATCGGACTCCAGGCTCCGTCGTGTTGATCAGCAGCCTGCCATTGATAAGCTGGCCAAGCGCATGGCAGGGTGGAAGGCCAGGCATATCGCACTGCCCGGTCGTGTTGAGCTCGTGCATGCCACCTTGTCGGTC
This sequence comes from Elymus sibiricus, assembly GCA_039707655.1. Lineage (NCBI taxonomy): Eukaryota > Viridiplantae > Streptophyta > Magnoliopsida > Poales > Poaceae > Elymus > Elymus sibiricus. Next base: position 107,772,406 of record CM077668.1, on the reverse strand, counting down.
ATGATCATTTTTCAGCTTATGGTGCTGGATCCCCCAATGTGGCTGTTAAAAAAGGTGAATAAGCTGCTCCGCGGCTTCCTTTGGGCCCAGGACACGGAGGCCACAGCTGGAAAATGCTTGGTGAACTGGTCTGCTGTCTGCCGCCCGCGCGAGTTCGGTGGTCTTGGCATCCCGGACATTCAGAAGCAAGGGAGAGCTCTGCGCTGCCGTTGGCAATGGCTTTACTGGACAGATCATACTAGGCCGTGGCATGGGCTGCCCTTGCCTACGGACCATTCTGCCGATGAACTCTTCCGCGCATCAACGAATATCGTGGTCGGGGACGGCAGGCTTACATCGTTCTGGGACTCCCACTGGGCGAACGGGCTGCGCCCCATGGACCGATGGCCGGAGCTGCTGCGCCACTGCACCAAGCACCGCCTCTCTCTTCGGGAGGCCGTCACTGGCAATCGTTGGATGCGACTCCTGAAGCCAAACCCTTCTGCTCTGGTGCTCAGACAGTTGTGCAGCCTGACGGAGTTGGCCACAGGCATCAACTTCAACGACAATGTCGCGGACCAGGTGATCTGGCGTTGGACGGCGGATGGTGCCTACACTGCCAAATCGGCATATCGCTGCCAATTCGAAGGAGCTCTGCGATCGGACGACAAGGCGCTCATCTGGTCTGCAAAGGCGGCGCCGCGGGCGAAGACGTTCCTCTGGCTTGCTGCCCGTGGGCGGTGCCTCACAGCAGATAATCTGGCTATTCGCGGCATTGCGCACAGCCCAACCTGCCTGCTCTGCCTAGCTGCGCCGGAGACGGCCAACAACCTGCTGGCAGAGTGCACCTATACCAAGCGGCTCTGGACTGCTATCATTGACAAGCTTGGAGGCTCCTTCCTGCAACTCGCGCCAATGGTGGCTACACCGCTGCCAAGCCAAACTCTGAAAGCTAATTGGAGCACGCAGCTGAGCTTGCTCCGACGTGATGAAAAGAAGACCTGGAAGTCGGCCATCTGCTTGGCTTCCTGGATGCTTTGGAAAGAACGCAACAACCGCGTCTTCAACGCCGCTGAATGCACCGTTCCACAGCTCATGGGACGCATCACGGATGAGGCGAGAAGCTGGTCTGCGGCTAGTATAAGCCTGCTAGACCGACTGTTTCAGCCGCCTTGAGTGCTGAATATTATCTTGTTGTATGTTGGTTGTACCTCGTGGAAACCAGCTCCAAAACCCTCTGATCTGCCCTAACTGTAGCTCTAATGCACTTTGTACTCCTCTCTCTGTTCAATCAATGAAATATTGCCCTAGGGCTATCTTTTCGTCAAAAAAGATACCACAACCTACACGGAAGGAATATTTCTGGCCGTCGTGCGCTTCACACTACATTAGCCCACCAGAATTCGATAGATCACAGATCACAACACGGCGGCAAAGGAACGGAGGGGGAGGCGATCGAGGGAGTACCTTTTTTTTCGAAAAGGAGGATGACCCCCGGCCTCTGCATCTGGGAGATGCATGCAGCCATCTTATTAATTATTCACAAAGACCTTACAAAGTAGTACATCAGGTAGTCTGAAGCCACCATCTTAGCAACATCTGTCGCTACTTCTATCCACTTGATGAAGGGGTGCCGATAGTCCGAGCCTAATACCAAACAGACATCGCACAAATGCCTAACATCTAAAGCCGGAGGCCCCAACCAAGCCACATACCGGGTATGGGGTGCAAACCGGTCCGACGCACTCTCATAGGTCGTCGCCGCTGTCTTCCACTGATCCATCTTCAGAGCAGGTACTGACGCATCAACCTTGCCAGGCCTGCCGTCGACGCCCCCACGACGCCAGACAACGCCTCCTCCCTGCACGCGTCCATCATCACACATCCGTCGCCGAGGCCCTGCCGCGCCACGTCGTCGATGCGTCACATGGAATGCCGCTCCACCGCTGGAACCGTCAACTGGTCCCTCAAGCCAATGCACACCTCCAAGAATGACGCCCCCAAGGAGGGAACGACACAAGTGCGCCGCCGTCATCCGATCGACTGATCTTGGGTTTCCCCCGGAGGTAGCGGAAGGAGTTGGGAGCTTCACCTCGATGATGCCTTCAAGAAGGAAACGACGCCGAGGGCGTCACCATCACCGGCTCCGGCCACCGGCCGAAGACCAGGTTTTCACCCGGATCTGTCCCATGAGCATCCAACCGACAACATGTGCACCGTCCAGACCGCCTTCAAAGCCCCAGATCTGGCCACCCAGATCCGGCGACCATCCACAACAGCACTGCCACCATGGGAGCCCTGGCACACCGGCCATTGCCTGCGTGTGCCACCACTGGAGCCTGGGAGGAGGGCCGCCACCCCACCTCGCCAAACCGCGAGAGCCGCCGAGATGAATCCCGCGCGCTCGTCACCGTCGCTGATCCGATCCAATCCGGAGCCAAAGTCACCAGATCGCCGGCGCAGATCCGCCTTGGACAGGGACATCGCCACGCCGTGCCGCCGCGAGAGGCCTGGGCTTCACCTGCCACCACCTTCCAGGGCCGCCGCCCCGGGTCGCCACCGCCACGAAGTCCTCCACGCCGCCGCATCACCCGCGCAGGCAGCCCACGCTGGCGAGCCGCGGCGCCGCGGCGCCCAGGCCCGAGGAGGCCGGCCCGCGCCGCCCCATCGCGCATGGGGAAGAAGACGCCCCGCCGCCGCCGGCCGCGCCCTTGGGCGGCGGCGAGGGAGAGGGAGGCAGGAGGAGGAGACCGGCGGCGCAGATGGGAGGCCCCTCCCCGTCGCCTCGCGAATCTCGTCTATCGAGGGAGTACCTGACGAGGGGGAATTCTGTGTGCGTGCCAAGGGCGACGCCTCCGTTGGGATAGTGGCCGTGAGCAGATTGGATTGGACAGATTGTGTTAGCTCTCCAGGTTATGTTCCAAGCTCTGTGTGCAATTTTGCACGGATTGGTCCGGTTCTTGTGGAGTTTCGTGAGAGGTAATGTACGATCATCATCTTTTTTTTTTTGAGGGGATCATCATCTTTTGGGGTGATATTCTAGACTATTTGCTGGGGCTTTTCGCTTCTGGATCGGAAGCCCTTCTTTTTAGGGGACCGGGAAACTTGGAATGCCTTGTGTGTACCGGTTTGCCTTGGATTTTTTTTTATTTCAGGCTTTTTGGTGAATTTTTCAGTAAAAAATCCGTCCAAGAGGTAAAGATAATAGGTAAGAGGGACCATGTTAGAAAACCTCAAGATAATAACATTTCCTTGTTTCTATTTACTCTCTATATATATTAATTTTGTCTTTAAGTTAAATTTGTAAACATTGACCAATTCTTTATATAAAAATATATTAACATCTCCAAATATCAAATGGATACCATTAAATTCATCTTTGAATATATTTTCACATCTCCCATAAGAAAACCATATCACATATATTTATTATTGTAAATATTTATATTGTTTTCTATAAACTTGGTCAAATTTAGGGCATCTCCTACAGATGATGAAAAAACACAGTCAAAAATGGCCGTTTGGGGCATTTTGAGCCCAAAACAATGCTCCAACAGATGATGTATCTGTAAATGGTGATGAATATTTTTGGTAGCCAAAAAATTGCGGCGCTTCTACGGGTGCCACAAAAGCCCGAACCGCACGCAGACGCTTCCCCACCCGCAACCCACGTCGTCACTCGCCTGCGTTGTCGCCGATTCCGTCCGCCACCATGCGGCAACCGCCACTACCCACCTCGTCGGCCGCCGAGATCCACCCCTATTTCCAACTACCTCGCGCTGAATCCCCACTGTTTCCCTTAACAGTCGTCACCCCATTGCCGCCCAAATTCGTTCGGCCCTATCATCCGTCGCCGTCGGGTCCATTGCCCCGCTCTCCTGATCTATCAATCCCGCGCTCCGCTGCTTGATTTGGCTGCCGCTCCAGCTGGATTCATGTGCCGTCGGGCTCCGTTGCATCGAGTATGCCGTTGTGCCGCCCTGTCGCAAGCGCCACGCCATACTGTGGCGTTCGACATCGTTAGTCGGGCCACTACGCCACCGAGATCACCTGTGAGGGCGAGCGGAAGTGGCTCAACACTTTTCGAGACCCTTGAGTTCGCCGCACGCGCTACGGCGAGATGGCATGGATGTATGGCCAGAGCCGGGCCGAGCTCAACTTCCCCGAGGTAGAGTCTGGCGAGGAGGTGCAATTCCTTGTCCCTGCTATACGGATTGTTTCCCGCGAGGAGAAGGCACACCTTCGGACCGAGGCGCACCAAAGGACCGAGGAGAGGGGTGTGTTGTACATGGCAAAGTTTGCGGAGGCCAATCTGGACCTCGTGGGGGTAGAGCTTGAATTCTTCGCCAAGAAGGGCAAAGAGCGCAGAATGAAGGATGACGAGGAGGTTGATTGAATTTTTTTCGTTGAGGTCGACGAGACATTAGACAAGCTCAAGAGTTCTATGACAGGGATGAGGAGGACGTGAAGCCATCTACCGCCATTGACCACGAGGCAGGTCCCTACAACAGTCCAGCAGGGGTGGTTAACCTCGACGACGATGACGACGAGTTCGACAAGTACTGTGACGATCTAATGTTTTTTTTTGAACAAAGGAAGGCACCAACAGGTGCCAATTCATTCAGCTCAATGTCACAGTACATAAAGAGTTACAAGATCTGCCAAGAAATAGGAAAGAAAGAGCAGCAGAATCTGAGAAGCTAGAGCTGAATAGAAGACCTTGAAGACAGCAAGGGAGCAAGAATCCCCGCTGATGAACAACATGACCTAAATGCCAAGGCAGCCAGAGGAGAAAAGTACATGTTCTACTAATCTGACAGAGACAGAGGAGATGGAGCAGCAATCAGATCCAGTTAGAGATTAAATAGCAGCATCATCCTCTATCTTCACTTTTGTGCACCCTCTACATCGCCCTGTAACTTCCCCAAAGTTTCTGATCAAATCCTGCAAAAACACAAAAGAGGTCCTTTGCATCTCCAGTAGTCCAAATCCATGATAGCTTTAAGGCCCCTGCAGCTGAAAATCTTAAAGAGCAAACAGAACAGAGCAGCTTAAACAGGAAAGAAGCCTGTAACCAAAATACAAATAGCTAATAGCAGTGAACAGTGTGTAACTTAACACCAGGAATTTGAAGATTTGATATGAGGGACACAACATGGCAGGATATAGAAGAGTGGTTTTGAGCAAAACAACAAACTTGAGTGTTCCCATTAGATCTGAAAACCTGCTGTGCAAGATCATGAGCAATCCCATTAATTTCTCTTGAAATATGAAACACCTTAGGATGCAAAGCAGAAGTGTGTTTGAAGAAGATGGCCAGATCCTTTCTAATATTCCAAGGAATAGAGGAATCCAAGGTGTTTCTCAGAGCAGCACACTTAGCAAGATAAAGACAATCAGTTAAAAAGATTGGATGAGTAATATTAAGCTGAGAGGCAATATGAGCAGCAGAAGTAAGAGCAATGGCTTCAGCTTGCAAAGGAGTAGAAGTAGACGAAGCCGAGGCTTGAACTTGAACATTGATTTCTCCTTGGGCAGATGGAATTGAGATGAAAATTCCAACACCTGTGGCAACCTCTCCTTGTGGAAGGCCAGGGACTTTATTTGATCTGAAAGCTGCATCAGAAAATATTTTCGGTCCAACAATTAACAAATCAGACTTGAGAGTAGTACCTTGCAAAGGAATCTGATCGCCAACAGAATGTTCTTGAACCTGCTGTTGCTTATTAGAAAGACATGAAAGAACACCATCAGAGTCCAAATTTAAAGCAACAGCTGCAATATTAACTTGGTAAGGAAGAGCTTTCTTTCTATCAAAAAGAAAATCATTTCGTGCTTTCCAAAGGCACCACAGAAAATTGAGGATATTTGGAATAGAACCATTTGGGTGGGCCATTTGAATGAGAGCAATAAGCACCGAATGCATCGTAGAATGGCCTTGAAGTAAAACATCAGATCTAAGAAACCAAGGAGAGGAAAACCAGGCCGCACGAGCAAAGTGACAAAGGAAGAAAAGATGAAACTCATCCTCCTGCTGACCACATCGACAACACATCTGAGAAATGTGAATCGAGAAACGACCAGCACGCAAGCCCGTAGGTAAAGCCTTTCTAAGTAATCTCCAGGCAAAAGTTTGCACCCTAGGAAGCATAGTTTTTTGTTTCCAAATCAACTTAAGAAGATTTTTCAAATCCAAGGGAATAGCAACAGGCACATTTCTGGGATTAATATAAATCTGCTGCAAACTAAGCTTGTAAGCAGACTTTGAAGAGCAAATGCCATTAGGAGTAAGATCCCAACAAAGCAAATCCGGACCATCGTCATCAATAATAACAGTTTGAACAATGAGAGAAGCAATAGGCTGCCGAAAAAGCGAGAAAACAAAGTTCTGATTCCAAGTTTTTTGCCCCGGAAGCCAGAGATCTCTGACTAAAGAAGGGTAACTAAAGCCAGCTTGCTGGGGAATGAGATGATCATGGATAGAATCCCAAAGAGCACACCAAGGCATGCTCCAAATGGAAATGCTATCTTGAGTTAATTGATAGAAAGAATGAGCCTTAAGATTGGGTAACATTTTCAAGATAGAAGCCCAAAAAGCAGATTTAGGAGGAGTTGCAGTAGCTTTCCAACTAGAAGTATCATGAAAATACTTAGCCTTAAGCACAAGATACAAGTGAGAAGAAGGAGCTTTGGCTAACCTCCACGCAGCAGCCAGAAGAAGGCTCTCATTAATGGCCTTCAGATTCCTTATGCCCAGACCACCTTCATCTTTAGAATTGCAAATATCCTTCCAAGCTCTGAGACAAAGACTCTTCTTAGAGTCATTTTCTCGCACACCTGTCCACCAGAAGTTCCTAATAATAGCTGTGAGTTTAGCAATGAATTTCTTAGTAAACAAGATATTAGCCATATAATAGACAGGAATAGCCGAGAAAACCGAACGAATTAATTCAAGTCTAGCAGCATGAGAAAGCATGTTGGCTTTATAAGTGGGCAGCTTATTCAAAAATTTGTCAATAACAAAGTAATAAGCAGCAACTCTATTTTTAGCAGGAAGAACAAGCGGATGACCAAGGTGGGTGAAATTGCTATCCAAAGTAGAAACTGGAAAGATTTGCTTAATCTCCTGCACAGTAGTATTAGGGACATGAGAGCTAAAAAGAATGGCAGATTTGGCCCAGTTTGGCGTTTGGCCTGAGATAGAACAAAAGTGCTGAATCGGATTGGCCATAGCATGAGCCTCTTGGAGAGTAGCCTGTCCACAGACCAACAAGTCATCAGCAAATAAGAGTGAGTGAATAGAGGGGCAATTTGGACCAAGAGAAATTCCCTGAAGATGATGAGCAGCAAGCGCTTCATTAAGAGCAATGGATAATTCATTTATAGCAATGACAAACAAATACGGGGACATAGGACAACCTTGACGAATACCTCGAAAACTTTTAAACTTGTGCGAGGGCTGCCCATTGATCAGCACAGAAAACGTGGGAGAAGATATACAAGCATAAACCAAATTAATGAAATGACCATGCAACCCTTTACGTGCAAGAGCAGAAGCAATAAAAATCCATTCTAAACGATCAAAAGCCTTGGCAAGATCAATTTTAAGCATGAAAGCATTGTGTTTCCAAGATTTTAGAGAGAAAGAGTGAGTAATCTCCTGAGCAATAATAATATTGTCGCTAATCCTTCTACCCTCAATGAAAGCTTGCTGAGCGGGATCTATGTAATCAGGAAGATGAGGCTTAATCCTATTAGCAAGCGATTTCGCAATGATTTTACAAACAACATTACAAAGACTAATAGGACGATAGTCCATAGGAACTTGAGGGACAAGCTTTTTGGGGATAAGAGCAATATTCGTGTCATTAATATGAGGAGGCAAAATACCAGTGATGTAAAAGTTGGCCACAAGTTGCGTAACCTCCTCTCCTATCCAATCCCAAGCAGCCAAATAGAATTCAACATTAAAACCATCTGGTCCCAGAGAGGCATTTAACTTCATGTCTTTGAGAATCTGCAAAACTTCATGTTTATCAGGAATAGCATAGGTAGGATCTGAAGAATCATTAGGCCATTGAGTGGTAAGATAAGGCCTATCAGAGTTATCATTCGGAGAAGAGAAGATGTAACGAAAGTAATTGACAAAGGTGTTCGTAATAGCAGAAGGTTTGAAATGAAGCACATCATTCTCATCTTTAACAGAGCAAATAGTATTTCTCTTTCTCCGCTTAACTACCGACTGATGAAAGAATTTAGTATTACGGTCCCAGCCGCAGCCCAACCTTTCTTACTTCGCTGCTTATAGAATTGATTCAGCTTGGAGAGCGTTTGTTCATACCTGAGAGTGAGAGAGCTTTCTAAAGCATGATCCTGCTGCTGCAGTGGGCGTTGCTGAAGTTGATTAATGTTCGCTTCAAGTTCCGAAAGATCGTGCTGGAGAGGCTTCTTTTTCCTGCACCACATCTTTAAAGAGCCTGCCAAAGAAGAGGTTTTGACTGCAAAAGAAGTAAGTGAACAATTGTTCCAGGAAGATTTAGCAAAATCAATGAAGTCCTTCTCCATCAACCACCAATTTTCAAATATAAACGTTTGCTTGGGCCTAACAAAATTGCCATCAGTAGATACTAAAATGGGAGCATGATCACTGAGGATAATAGGCAAATTAAGAACCTTGGTATTAGGATTAACCAAGCAACGATCAAGGCGTCTGTAAATGGGATTAGGAGTGTGCTGCTTACTACGCCAAGTATACGCAGGACCACTAAAGCCTATATCAAAGAAACCACAATTTTTAACAAGCGAACGAAAAATAGTCATACGATAGTAATTAACATTGCCATTATGCCCATCCGTATCATACAAGATGTCATTAAGATCACCCATACACATCATGGGCATACCCAGATGATCATATACAAAAGATGAAACTTGACTCCAAATGGCACTAGTCTGCCTATGATAGGGGTCACCATATATACAGATCAAACAAAATTGAACCCCTGAGGCTAGGTGAACTACATTAGCTAGAATATAGTGGAAGGAAGCACTATAAACAGAAACTTTGAGCTCATCGTTCCACATGAGCCAGAGCCCTCCTGAAGCACCTCTAGAAGGAACAACAAAAGCATTAGTAACATCAAACCTATTAACAAGATCAACAGAACGAACTTTGGAAGATTTGATTTCTGAAACAAAAGTTACCTGCGCTTTAGTGGAACGGATCAGATTAGCCAGAAATAGCATACGATCATTGCTGAGGCTCCGGCCCATACCTCGGCAATTCCACGCTATAGCTTTCATGGCACCCAAGATCCTTAAGGACGATGCACTGCTGACCTATCCATGTTCCAATTCGTATATTGCATAAAGAACACAGGAACCAAATCATCAGTCAGGACAACTCCCAACGCCGTGAAGAAGCCGTACCCCTGCGCGCGAGAGAGAGGGCTTAAACCAGACAAAAAGGCTTGGGCAATAGCAGATCCAGCGAAACAGGTTTTGAGAAACTTGAATCGAAGATTATAAGTGGGACAAGTTGAGAGGAACAGAAAAGAAAAAAAGGGGATTGGAGGAGTGGAAGATGGGAAAGGAAGAAAGAACAACAAAGGCAGGGGATGGACTCTGCGGAGGAGACAAGGAAGCTCTGGATCCGGTCAGATCGAACGACGCCGCACCAGATCCGGCCAGAAAGGTCGCCGCCGGCTTGAATCCGGCAGGAACAAGGAGAAAGGAAGGGGATCTGAGAGGAAGGAGACAGAGATAGAAGCAGCGACAGAGCAGGGAAGAGTGGATCAGCTAGGGAACAAGGAGGGGTAGAGGAGAGGAAGGAGAAGAAGAGGGGAAGAAGGGGATCGGCATCGCGCCAGTCGCCGGCAGTCGCCGGAAGTCCTCTGAGTGAAATTGATCTAATGTTACAGTATGTCTATAGTAGTGACGGTCTATCATACTACTGTAAATAATCATGTTGTTTGAAATGTTTAACGTTCAACTAGAATTGAAAAAATCAAAATGTGCAATGAACCATGTTCAAGTGATTGTTTTTAGAGCACCAGTTTTACATCATGTACAAAAGTAACAACATCTACAAAAGCAACAGTAGGCGCGGTGTCCAAAATCTTATCTCTCCTACCCTATAACCGTTTTTTGGGCATCAAGCTTTTCATTATCTATTGGAGATGCTCTTACTAACATGCCAAGTTTTGAAAAAAAAAAACAGAGTATTGTTTCTTTACGTTGTTAGATTAGAATTAGAATTGTAGGTCCACAACGCAGAGTCGGTTTAACTTAACCCCTCCTAGTACTTCCCCTCTTCCAAACCAGTTTTCGTGTCTAATCTCGTCGCCTCGTCGTCTCCCACGCCCCCAAAACCCTAGGCGCAACCCGGCTCCGCCGTCGCCCGCCGCGGCCCGCGGCCATGGATCTCCTCCGCGCGAACCTCCACAAGGTCCGCATCCCGGAGCCCACCAACCGCATCCACAAGGACGAGTGCTGCGTCTCCTTCGACACCCCGGTAAGCCACCCGCCCCCTCCCTCCCTCTCCATGTCCTGTCTCGATTGCGGCTGCTAGGGTCTGACGCGAGCTGTCTCCCTCCGTGTCCCTGCGTTGCAGAGGTCGGAGGGTGGATTGTACGTGGACATGAACTCGTTCCTGGGGTTCGGGAGGGAGCACGTGGCATGGAACTTCGAGAAGACGGAGAACCCCGTGTACCTCCACATCGTGCAGCGCCGGAAGCCGGAGCCAGACGAGGCGGACCGCCCACTGAAGAAGCCAACCCTGCTCGCCATCGGTAAGACAGACTTGTCGCTCATCGAATCGTGTTTGTACCGTCTCTTACTTCTATTGTTTGATGGCCTGTGGCCTGTGTGAATGTCATGCTTTGATTGACAATGTAATTGCTTCTGTTAATAATGATGATGGGCAAAAGAAAAACATCATCTCTGGATTCACACCAGTGTTTTATTCTGGTGCAGGTTTGACATATAGAATAGTAATGTGTGCGAAGTACATACTACTATATGATGTGTTTTGTTGCAGCTTATGATTGCAAGTGCTCTATTGTGGTTGTGTTAGCATTGGCTTGTTCTGTTTGATTAAGGCTCCTCTGATGTGAATTTTGGATTTGCAAGGTGGCACTGCAGTTTAGTGTAAGAAAGCTTGTGTTTCGGTATTTCTTCTGTTTTGCTGAACTCTGCCTTGCAGCACTTTTGTGCTATTTAATTGATTTTGTTGTTGTTGATATTATGTGGAATGAAGATGGCGGCATAAACACCAGAAATTTATTTAGATTGTAATGTAAAGTGTCTCTGTTGGTTGATTGTTAGTTTTGCGACAGTCTGTTGTTACTGTGTGTGCCAGTTTTGTGATGAGACTTGCCTATATATTTGTATCTTCAGAATAAAGCTATGAGCTTATAAGAATTACACTGTATCTCCTGTTCCCAAGTTCTGGTTAGTTTTTTTATGTCATTTCAAGCAATTACCATCTTCACTAATGTATTTTTTCTTCCTGATTGATAGGCGTGGAGGGAGGCTTTAGTGAACAAGAACCTGAATATGATGTGACTTATGAAATCGTTATTTTGCCTGAATTTGTATCTCTCCCATTTCCATCAGTTGACTTGCCAGAGAAGGTATTTTTTTGGTTGAGTGCATAAGATTGAAGCTGTTATGTGCATATTTGTTGGTTTAATTCTTTACTCTGCTACAAATCTGCAGGTTAGGCTCACAGTTGATAAAGTTATACTTGCGGAGAGTGCTGATAGAAAGCAACAACTGGCTTCTTGGGTGGCTGACAAGAAGATAATCAGTGCACATGCTATGGATCTGCAACAACTAGACAATGGTGTTATTGTGCCTCCTACCGGATGGAAGTGTAGCAAGTGTGACAAAACTGAGAATCTCTGGTTAAATTTAACTGATGGTATGATCCTCTGTGGGAGGTCGCTCTGGGATGGAAGTGGTGGGAATAATCATGCTGTTGAACACTACCAGCAGACTAAATATCCTTTAGCGGTGAAGCTTGGAACAATCACTGCTGATTTGGAAGGAGCAGGTAATGCTACACTTGAACTTTTGCATATTTGGACTTGCTCATTTTTATTATTTACTGCTATATATATACCTCATCTTCTGTTGAGAATACATTGTCATCATGTCAAATGTGCAATCACAAATTTTGATCTCTAAGTCAGTCATATGAAAATTTAGTTTAAGTGTAGCATAAATGTTAGTAGTATGTATATGACCTCTAAGTAGGTTTGGCATAAATGTGCTTTTAGAATGACTGTTATTTAGAAATTTAGTTTGAGAAAAATGATGGTCAAAGTTGAAATGAAACAAAAAGCTGGAGTGAGTATTTTCCAACTGGTAGCAAAGATACATCATTTAGTAAGTGTCCAATAGTTTCTGATTATTCTTTTAAACCCTTCTGATGTATTCTTCATTTAGTATGTAGTAGGTTTGCTTGTAATTTCTTGCTTTTAGAAAGGTATTGGCTACATACCCTCTTAAGTATACTTGAGAAGTTGAGAGTTTTATTGATGCAACCTTTTCCTTAAGATAGACTGGGCAGCAGAGATTGCTTTTGCTATTTACTCTGTATTAAAGTACCTATTCATACCTGTTTTTTTTTGTGACAGCTCAGACGTTTACTCATACCCGGAGGATGATAGCGTTGAAGATCCAATATTAGCTCAGCACTTGTCGCATTTTGGCATTGATTTTTCTTCACTCCAAAAGGTGAGTTGCCATCTTTTTTAATGGCACCTCTATGGGACAATTTAGCTCTACATTGTTTGGATTTTTACTCTTCTTCTAAAGGATGGTCCAAATCAAATTGATTTGTTCACAGCAAACATACTATCTCACCCTTGATTGTAGATTTACAGAATTGCTATTTTCAGTCGAATGATTTTCTTTTCGGCTTCTATCAGTTTTTTGACTCTCTGATTCTCCTCTTTCTGTGCATGTTACTTTTCAGATTTATTTTTGTATTTTGGTTAATGAACTTTCTAGTAGGTGGTTTTGTTACGTAATTCCTTGTTTGTTAATTTTGGGCAATAGACTTTGGTGTGGATGGTGTTTCTTTGTTGTAGTTGAATTCTGGTTTTATTTTATTTCTCTCATTTCCCCTTTTTTGCTTTTATGTTTTCGTTTGTTGCTAGTTCCATCAACTGCATATTTGATGTTAGTAGTTTTAACATTCCGACAGTGACGGAGTTACAATATATATTACTTGTAATTTTGGTGTTTAGAGTGAAGTTATAAAAAAATGACAAATATAAAAGTTTATATAAACTCACTTGTTCTCTGAATAGTTTCTGGTGAAAGGTGATATCACGTAGACTGGATTTTCGTTGTGTTTTTGATGCGAATTCTTTATCTAGAACAAGTAACAACACATTACACTTGTTTTATAAGCTCTGAAACATGTAAATTGTAGCAAGCAAGGCTGTATTTGAGCTTCTGAAATCATGTAAAATGGGTTTTAATTGATAATGCCATGAGTCGTTGTTTGTATGGTGCAAAAATTTGATTGATACCGAATTGCAAATCAGTGAATCTGATAGTGCCATGTATGCTGCAAAATTTTGATTGATACCGAATTTGAAATCACTCAGCTGTCAAATAGACAGTCCCTAAATATATTGTACTAAATGTCAAGTGTCAATCCAGATTTGATTTATATATTGAACATTTAGGGAATTATATCAAAGAGCATTGCGGGATCCATCCTATAACAAAATGCTAGGATATTGCTTGGTATGATGTTGAACTACAATAGTTCCAAGTTGCTCTAAGAATTATTGTAATTGGCCAAGCAAGAGTTCAGTGTCTATGGTAATTTTACAGACAAAAAAAAGTTGTTACACCTGGTGGTCCATTGATGTATACAATTTATTTATTGCCCTTTACGCATGGTTCTGTTTTCTTTGTGTGCAGACTGAAATGACTACTGCTGAAAGAGAGCTTGACCATAACACAAATTTTGATTGGAATAGAATACAAGAAAGTGGCAAAGATGCCGAACCTTTATATGGGCCGGGCTATACTGGCCTTGTAAACCTTGGAAATAGGTATCATGGTTTGACTGTACGAGATCATTTTCTTTTCTTATAATCTGCCTATAGTAATACATATCTTTTCTCCCTTTGCAGTTGCTACATGGCTTCAGTAATGCAAGTTATGTTTTCAACCCATCCCTTTATATCACGGTTGGTTCTACTTCCTTTTGACATTGTGTGACCTATTATCTATTGTTGCACCCCCACCCTCTTCACCTCAAGTAGCATCTGCTCTTCCATTTATTCATTTATTAATTGTTTCAGGTACTTTGAGAAGCAGAGCTTGAAAGCTGCGTTCGCAATTTCTCAAGCTGATCCAACGTTGGACTTAAACATGCAAATGTAAGTTTTCATGGATGACCTATGTGTGTATTTGTTGAATGTGCCACTATTTTTAGGTAATTGTTTTCACAGTTTGGTTATCTTTTAATGCTAAATGCAACCTTAACTGTGAACATTGTTTGGTCATGTATTCCTTATGTTGAAAACACCATATTCCTATAGTTAGATTGCTACCATCATACAGAATCACTCCTAGATTTGATTCTGGTTAGCCTTTTTTTTTTCTTCTGCTGACACTTGTTGGCCATTTGAAAACTTTTCACGGTCACCTGAGTGGGGTGTTAGTTAAGGAGTCCACAAACTAGTGTAAGTTGATAGCAATGTTAAATCAATCATGCATCATGCTGTAGAAAGAGAACTGCATACTCGTAAGAATTTATCATTGGTGTGATATTTGTTTTATGTCTAACTTACAAGGGTAAGCGATTTATGTTGTTGTGCAAGAATTTAATCTAAATATCCATGTCTTTGTACTCTTTACTCTCTTTTTTAGGACAAAGTTGGCGCATGGTATGCTCTCTGGTAAATATTCTGCACCCAGTCAGGAGGTAATATTTTGTTATATGTTGATCTTTTATTGTTTATAGGTGCCCATTACAATTCGTGTTCAACATGGGTTGTGGGCTGATGATTCAGTCTTTAGTAGACTAGCTTTTGTGCTATGCATGGGTGATGCTCTCTTTGATTTCTCAAGTAGTAGGTCTTTATGTGAGTGGTGATTTTATTTGAACTGATACAATGATAGGCAAATCATATTGACATGTTAAATTGGTTAGTCTGGATAAAATATCTGGAATTGCATGTTAATTAACATCCGCCAATCCCTTTGTTACGAATCACATATTTAATGAAAGGAAAGGAGTTTCAAGCTCTCTTTAACTGTGCTACTCCGAGCTTCTTGATGAGCACATCACCAACGGTAATTTCATGTTTTCTGGCTTGAATAGGCAAGGGTAAGTTTCTGTGAGAATATTATTGCATAGCAATGGTCATATGATTCTTTGTTCCATATTGGATTCGGTGGAGCAAGTGCTTCTGAGGGACAAATATCCTGTTGTCCTATCTTATACAAATATATACGATTGCAGGTTTACACATTTGTCAAGTTTTTTTTTGTAATTCCAAATATGTTACCTCCACTGTAGTGAAAGTGTGTACTCTACTACTTTTGTACCCTTTCTTTCTTGAAGCAATACAAAGTGTTGGAAGTACCCACTACCCAGTACCAATCGTACTTTTGTGTTATTCTCACGATATGGCTTGCTGATCCGTACTGTGTTATAATCAGCAACTCTGGTTCTGATTAGGTGTACTAAGCTGTTATGGTTATGTTAGTGCCAGAACTTTACAAATACCTTGAACCTACTTTTGTATTGATACAACTTGTGCTCTATGGTCAATTTACAGGGACAAGAAGGAATACGTCCCCGTATGTTTAAGTCAGTTATTGCAGCAAGTCATCCTGAATTTTCCAGTATGAGGCAACAGGTACCTTTATGCCTATTGACCAAACACACCTTCCTCCTTTTCTTAAACTTATTATTGATAATTTGGTGAAGTAAAGTATCCGTATACTTTAATTTCCTTATTTCTTTTGCGACATTTTCATCTTTACTGTATTTTTTTGCTTTTTTCTTGTAATTATGCATAATATGCCACCACATAGCCGACTCTCTGGAGTGTTGTGTGTGTGTGTTGGTGGTTGGGGTGTGGGGTGTGTGTGTGTGTGTGGGGGGGGGGGGTTCAGGGTATTTAGACTGCCACAAGAGCTGAGGTGTAGAGAAAATGAACATTTTTCTCTCTTTTTATGTTGCAGTCGGGTTGCTATTATCTGGATTCTGTTTTAGTTCACCGAACCATAGTTTTGAGTATAACTAGGTTCTTAACTTTCATATATTATTTACTCTCCAGGATGCCCTTGAGTTCTTCCATCATCTTATTGACAAAGTTGATCAGGCAAACCCTGGAAACCATGAGTTAGATCCTTCTACGGGCTTCAAGTTCATCATTGAGGAGCGGGTTCAGTGCCCCTCTGGGAAAGTTTCTTACAATAAGCATTGTGACAACTTTCTTTCTTTGAGCATACCATTGCATGAAGCGACTAACAAAGGTGGCTTTAAAAAGTTGCTGTTCTTCTGTTCTTGTATAGACTTTAATGTACTATAGAACCTTGACATTTGTGGGGTGTGCAGGGCAGCTAGAAGCGTTCCATGAGAAGAAAGCAGCAATGGACTTGGATGGAAAGGAAGTGTAAGTCACTCATATTTCCTGCAGTCCCAACTGCATAGTGAGTATGTCTTATTCTTCGGCATCACTTTGCTTCCATCATTCCATGGCAGGTCTAATGAGGAAATCGTGAGACCAAGAGTCCCACTGGAGGCATGCTTAGCAAGTTTTTCAGGCGGAGAGGAAGTGCCTGAATTTTACAGCACTGCATTAAATTCAAAGACGACAGCAATTAAGTATGCACATCCTGAAATCTAATCTGTAATTGCTAACAAAATCTTATTAAAGTTCTCATGCACGTGCACAAACTGCAGCACTTAATTCTATTGGTGTTTTTTCTTGTCCCCATTGTCCATGCTCGCACGGTTAATATATTTTAGTGATATTCTGATGGAAAATGCCAGTTTTTTTGGAACTGTAGCACATCAAGATTAAAAATGTGAAAGAGATGCTTTCTTCTATTTGGCTTATTGACCTTTGATCATATTATCAGATCTCAAGAAAAGCTAATATGTTTGCATTGAAGTTCATGTTCATCAATAACTAGTTCTAGAATTAACATGAAATGCGATGTAGTTGTAATTCGTCTTAAAGCCAGTGTATGAGAAGTGTAATGCTTGGGTAATTCAACATCATCATAACAGTAACACTCCTTGCCTAATACTTACGCTCAGTTTGCGGTTGCCAAACTGTGCTTATTTATCTGTTTTAGAAAATTTGCCACAAAAGTATGCAAAAGCGGGTCAAACAAACACTAAAATAGGAAAAATCTGCTTGGGGCAAATGAGATTATCTTTCTCATAATCCACAGTAATGCCAGACACAGCCAATTAGGTTGAATTTGCGTTACTCGTTATACTCTTAATGGAGAATTTATCATTAATCATGACAGTTTGCATATTTAATTATATAATTATTTGATATTTCCACTGAGTGATGTTTAAGAACTGGGATATTGCGTTTTGCCATATTATTTCCATTCATCATGATTACTTTGTAATAACAAATATACATTTCATTGAAGGACTGCTGGCTTTAAAACTTTTCCTGATTACCTGGTGCTTCAGATGCGTAAGTTTGTAATGGAAGCAGGATGGGTGCCAAAGAAACTTGGTAATATTCCCTACTCTATCATAATTTCGAATTGGTAGGAGTCATTGTGTTGCTCGATTTGAGTAAGTTCGCAATGGCTTGTGCCTGAAATTTAGGAATAAGTGATGGTTTGGGGTGCTGGTATCCCTGATCTGTACAATTTTTTCATTTTGTTTAGATGATTTGTCCATATTTGGATGTCTTGAGCCTTGACATTTCATTTCCCTCTCAGATGTTTATATTGATGTACCGGATATAATCGATATCTCGCACATGCGGAGCAATGGTGTACAGCCTGGGGAAGAGCTACTGCCCGAAGGAGGTTTGTTTGTCCGCTGTTAGTTTTCCCCCTTCTGAACGTGTTCTCTATTGCCCCTTTCTTTGATGACTTGGCAATACCATCTTTCAGCTTCTTGTGGCAACAAAGCTGAACCTGCTCGTCCTGTTGCCAATGAGGATATTGTATCCCAGCTTGCAGTCATGGGGTTCAACTATTTTGCCTGTCAGAAAGCTGCTATTAATACATCAAATGCTGGACTTGAGGAGGCAATGAATTGGCTCCTCTCACACATGGAGGATCCAGGTTGGCATGCAGATGCAAAGGGTTACATTGTTGAATGCTTTTTCATTATGAAATGATTAATACACAAGTTCTAGCTTTGATATTTGAAACTGTTGTCTACTTGTGCAGATATTAATGAGCCGATATCTCAAGATGCAATGCCTGCAGAAGACACTATTGATGAAGCGAGTGTTCAAACTCTTGTTTCCTTCGGCTTTCCAGAAGACGTTTCCCGAATGGCAGTGAAATCTTCCGTAAGATTTTTTTTTATTATTACTTCCTTTGGATGGACGATTATGTTTTTTTAATTATCATTTGTACGAAAAGAATACACAGCAATGTTGGGCTTCTTTTGGAAAGTTGGCGCCTGCCTATTTTCTATGCCAGTCTCGCATTTTCCTCTCTACTGTTGCCAATTAACCTGGCCATGTCCTTGATACTCTTGCTGTGTTATATATTAGGGTGGAAATATTGAGAGAGCCACGGAGTGGGTTCTCAGCCACCCTGAAGCATGTAGCTCTGTATCTGCTGATTCTTCAACAAGCAATTTAAAAGATGATGACTCGCACATACCAGATGGAAGTGGCAGTAAGTTTCTCAAACGCTCGTGCCTGCCTTTGTTTTGAGCCATGATCTGATGCAATTGATTAACAGTACTGGGTTACACCCTAATGTCATTGCTGCAAGTAAATAACTATTGTTTGCCTGTGTGCCCACCGCGCCTCCCCTTCTGTGGCAAATTACTATTGTGCAATAATTTTTAGTAGGGTACTTAGTCACCAGTTTCTCCCTCCCATTTAAGAAATACGCCTGTTTGTGGTGTTTGGAATCTTTGGATGAGCTAATTTTGCAAGAGCTGTTGTTTGTCGGTATTTTATACTTGTCCAATGAAGTTTCAGTCTGTGCACGCTACATATTGTCGTGGTGTTCTCACGGCAGATGCCATGGGATGGCTAATCGAGTGTGGTTGAGGCCGATGAGCGCCGGTGGGTTCCAGATGCGAGATTGGGCATGAGCGATGAAAGACACAAAGACGTACCCAGGTTTGGGGCCCTCCGGGAGAGGTAATACCCCTAGTCCTGCCGGATCACTATGGAGATCACAAGGTTACAAGGTTGCTCCTAGAGCTGTTTCGGATGGAGGAGGAGGGATCTAGCTCTCCTCTCTGCCTCACTAAATGCGTGTGTGTGTGGAATGAGCCGACCCCCTCCTAGGGGGGCTCCCGGGAGGTCTTATACTTGGACCTCCCAGGCTACAAATGATAAAGAAAGAGGGATGGGGCCCTGTTGTCAGCGTCTCTGGCCGTCAGTGGGGCCTGCCGGCTGCACGTCACTGTAGCCCGTCGGTCTCCGTGTCACGGAGTGGTTGGCACTGTGCCGCCACAGTGCCGAGCCGCGCTGACGTCGGTCGCCCCTGTCAGCGGTACCGGTGGCACTGTAGCCACGCTTTCCATGACGTGGGAGAGGTCTTGTCGTACAACGGGATTGGACAGGCACTGACCTCGCCGGCCGCCGGCTAGGGCCAGCCGGACTGAGGGGCCTTGGCCGCCCTGATGTTTTGAAATGTTAGACTTGCACTCCCGAGCCTACCCGGGGGTCATCCCCCCGACCCATATTATGTTATCTATTTGTCACAACCTAAGGCAGATGTAATAATTCAAACTAGATAATCTGCCAAAAAGAAAAATCACATTATTAAAGTTCATGGGTGCACAGTATTAAATCTTAGAACTCAGTGACTTTCATCTCCCAAACGGGCCTGTCTTTAATCTTAAAGTTTGTGAGAACATTGGCTTCAGTATTTTTCATAATTTAGTCAATCACGTTACGGCTAAAGCTCAAGTACATGTATATATTTATTCTTTTTCTAGGATACAAGCTGATTGCATTTGTGAGCCATATGGGAACCTCTACCCACTGTGGGCACTATGTCGCCCATATCCTCAAAGATGGGAGGTGGACAATCTTCAACGACAACAAGGTTGCTGCATCTGTCGACCTGCCCAAGGACATGGGATACCTCTATTTCTTTCAGAGGATTAGCAGTTAAAGCAGACATCACAGGCAAAAGAAGATGAAGTCATAGTTCATGCCCACATATCATCCAGGAGCATGGTGGACGGTCGAAGGACTCTAGTGCAAAATCGACTTGAAGCGACTATCTCGCCACATCCTCTGGTGCTGGTTTTAGGCTGATCACGTGGGATACTGCTTTGTTGGTTCAGACCATTGGCAACTTCAGTTACGTTTATTTATGCGTACCATGTGACTGTATGCAATGGAACGAGTGAATGCTTGCGTTTGAGTCGTACAATCTGTTAGCGTTCCGCTGGTTTCTTTAGTTGGAATTTTACCCGAGCATTGTTGTTTGCTTCTCTCGTGGTACCATTTGACTGTAGAACAGGCAGGAGCGCTGCTACAACTCGAAAGCAGTCAGTTATTTTACCAGTTAACTAAAGGAAGTACTCTGCTTGCATATGATAGTTGGTGTAGTATTTCCTTTGAAAAGCGCTGGCGTTGCTCAGGAAAATAAACTAAATGTGATTTGATCCATCGTATGAAAATCAGATTGAAAAAGTATGCACCCAAGCCTTTTTGTTTCGTAATCCTTTAGTGTTCATTCCTTTTAGGTCGCGGTGTCCATATGTTGTCACTGCATTCGTCCTGACTAAAATAATTTGGGTCCACTCAACGAGTTATAGTAAATCGACAGTACGCCTTACCCTATGGTGCGCACGATCTGTTCGTTCTTTTTGGTGGGCCATCTGTTCATTTTCTGGCCTCTTCAGCGGTTTGGATGTATGCGGACGGTTTAAGGGTCCACATTGAAGATGCCTTTAGGCCAACTCCAACGCAGGACCCCAAACGGACGTCCGTTTTGTCCGGATTTTGTCCGTTTGGGTAGCGCAACGGGGCGGCGTCCGGCCGGTTTTCTGGATGAGCTGGCCGTGCGCCCAACGCGCGGACGCTTCTCGTCCGCCACGGCCGGCTGGTGCCCCTATATGTACATTAATTGTCACATTGTAAAAATAGTCTCACAACCAAATAAATCAATCATTGCAAATAGTCTTACAAACAAATAGTTCCACGTCCAAAAAATACCCAATCAAATAGTTTTACAACCCAATCAAAATTGTATTGAATAGATGGAAAGAAAATGAACCGATACATCTACTGGTTGCCAATGTGATTCCACATGTGCTCAACCAAGTCATCTTGGAGCTGCATATGAGTATGCCAATCATGTATTTCACAATGGAATTGGGTGAACTATTCAAACGTTGCTGGTTCTTGGTGCTCAGGCTCAACATTTTCACCCTGAAAATCAAACACTTCGTAGATGCTGCCATCACACTCATCCTCCACGACCATGTTGTGCATGATCACACAAGCTGTCATCACCTCCCAAAGCTTCTCGGTGCTCCATGTCAGTGCAGGGTTTCGAACGATACCCCATCGAGATTGAAGCACACCAAAAGCACGTTCCACATCCTTCCTAGCACTCTCTTGCATTTGGGCAAATCGCTGTCTCTTCTCTCCTTGCGGATTGGCTATTGTCTTCACAAGAGTTGACCACTGAGGATAGATACCATCAGCTAGGTAGTATCCCTTGTTGTAATGGTGGCCATTGATCTCAAAGTTGACCTCTGGGAGTGGCATTCTGCAAGCCTTGCCAACACTGGAGAACGCTGAAGCACGTTGATATCATTGTGAGAACCAGGCATGCCGAAGAAAGAATGCCATATCCAAAGATCTTGTGAAGCCACCGCTTCTAGTATGACAGTGGCACCTTTCACATGCCCCTGCCAAGCAAATGGACAGTTATTCCACTTCCAGTGCATACAATCTATGCTGCCAAGCATGCCCGGAAAGCCCCTATCGGCATTGATCGCCAACAAACTTTCTGTATCAGCGACAGTTGGCTCTCTCGGTTACTCAAGGCCAAACACTGCCACCACGGCCTTGCAGAAACTGTACATTGACATGAGACATGTGGACTCACTCATACGCACGTACTCGCCCACAAGATCGTCTGGAATTCCATATGCAAGCATGCGAATAGCCGTAGTGCATTTCTGGTAAGAGGAGAAGCCAAGCTTGCCAAGGGCATCCTCTTTGCACTCAAAGTATGGGCATATTCTACCACTCCCACCCGAATACGATTGAACACATGTCTCGCCATACGGAAGCTGCGGCGGAATTGATGTGGTTTGTAGAGTGCGGTATTCTCAAAGTAATCGACATAAAGCAGGGCATGGCCACTCTCCCTATTGCGGTTCAAGGCCGGAGCATGACCCCCGATTGATCCCCTGAACCGAGGCCGCTACCTAGCAATGTGGTCATTGACGACCAATGCAGTCACCACAAGCTCTTCGTCATCCGAGGACGAATCATCTGAGTAACAAATGAAGTTGTGGAAAAAAATACTCACCCCACTATCCATGATACCTTGTGAGCAAAGTGTCGAACACCTTGCGGTCGTGGTGGAGACGCGGACGGGGAAGAGCACCTTGGGATCCCCTCACAGGCAGCAGACAAGGTTGGCGTTGCCGGACGGCGGCCGACGGCTATGCAGCGCCTGCCGGAAGGTGTTGGGGTCGATGGGCATCGCCGGCGGCCGTAGCTTCCCTGGTACCGTATGCGGCGACAAAGAGCCACAAAAGCCGGCAAAAACTCCTCCGAAACGCGGGCGTGGGGTGGCTATGGCGAGGGGTGGTCGTGGTTTGGGCGGGCGGGCTGGAAAGCGAGGACGCGGCCGGAAAAATGGGTGGCGGCGGTGATGGGGGGGGGGGGGGTAGCGGGGAAAGGGGCAGGGGAAGAGAAAATGGGGGTTGTGTCCCCGAGGGGCGGACCAGGGGAGGACAGGGGCACGCGTCCCGTCCGTCCACGCACTGTCCGCTTTGACGCAAACACGATCCAAATTTGGGCCAGGAATGTGGTCGAAAGCGGACAAAAAACAAACGTTTGTCCGTTTGCTCCTGCATGTTGGGCCGCGATTTCTGTCCGTTTAGCCCCAAACAGACACGGCCGGGCCATTTGGGTCATGCGTTGGAGTTAGCCTTACAACGGTATCAGTACTAGCACCTCCTTATGTCTCTCTCCGATAGGACATATCGGACATACGTAACACTTGTGATCCTTTTTTTTGAGAATCGGATGGTTTTGTTGATTATGATATGAAACAATGATCTCGTGTTTGAACATAAATTCCAAAGCCGACATTGTGCTCTATAAAAACACTGTCTAATTCTTTCCAGGTTGTCTTGTTGACTATCAATTGATCACAAATTTGCAATCTTGGTCTACCTTTTAACAACTAGAGGATGAAGAGATTGCAAGTTTATCAATTGATCAGCGATTTTTTTTGGGGACCATGAAGTTTAGAGATGAAACCTATGCACTTGAGTGCACGTACTTTTTCTTCTTCCAAATGCTAAGAGAAATTATCTGCGCGCGTTTGGTTGACATCTCTGTTTTTGGCATTTTGCATACTTGTCTCAGTTGGATCTGTTTGAGCTAATGCAGGCAAGAAACCAACATTTGCATGTTGTTTGGTTGCCTGCATTGAGGCTAACTGCATCAGGGAAGCAACTTTTACCACGGTGTTTGGTTGCCTGCATCGCTGTTGTTAGACAAACTACACGTTGTTTGGTTTGTAACGTCCCCATGTAATAGCTACAGTGATCCCCTCTTGATAATGCCAAGTCACCATGATTAACTAGTCTTGATCATCATTGCATCATATCTCATTTCAAATTCCAATTCAGATTGAAATACGAATTTAAAGTGAAATATGAAAGTTGTTCTAAATTTGAAATAAAAATGTTCATTAAATAGAAAATAATCCATTACTAATTATGTTCAGAAAAGCAACATCACTAAAATTGCCTGAGTAACTCTATCAACCTAAAACAGTAGCTAACAGCAACATTTTAATACCATTTCAATTAATAGAATTACAAATGAAATTATATTTTACCCAAACCAATTTCTGGTGATAGGAAAAAATGCACTGTAATATTTGGGCCAAGTCACATATTTTACTAAACTCATTTTGTACCTAAACTAATTGCAAAACCGAAAACAAAATAGAAAAACAGAAAAGAAATAAAAGAAAAGAAAAAGGCCCGCGCTAACTGGGCCTAAGTCACCCGGCCCACCTCCTCCTCCCCCTTCGCACTGCTCCTCCTCGGTCGCTCCCGCACGCCCGACCGCGTCGTCGCCGGCGTCGCAGCCGCGCCCACTTCCTGCGTTGCTACAGGCGAGGAGGAGAGGATAAGACCACCATCACAGCACCCCCCTGGCCCGCCCGAGATCTTTTCCTCCCCTTCCCGCGCGCTGCTCCTTCCCCACCCGCCATGGCCGAGACTGCCGCCGCCGTTTCGAGCTCGCTAGCGTAGCTGCCGCCACTGCCACGCCTCGCCTCTGAGCCAAGAAGGATCGCCGTCGACCACTGCACCGTCTGGAGCCGTCAAGTGGAGCTCCCCGCCTCGGCATCGAGCTGCTCGAGGTCGTCTTCCTCCTCGGACCCGCCGCCGTTCACCGTCGAATTCGTCGCCGTCCGTCCACCCCGAGCCCATTTGAGCACGACTACGGGATCCCGGTGAGCTTGTGCACCTTTCCCCGTTCTCCCCTGCCGTTCATCGCCGCCGTAGCCGTCGTATTCGACTTGCCTGAGCCCGCCGCCGCATAGCTCGTCGCCGGCCGCCGTCCGATGACCAAATGGTCATGCGCCGCTGCCTATCGTGCTCGCCCGCGCGTGTAGAAGCCCTCTGGCCTAGCCGTTTGACCCGAGCGCGCCCGCATCGCCGTTTGCCACCACCGCCCGAAGCTGCCGTCCGCCGTCGCCGTCGTAGCCCTCGTTTCTGGCCGCCCCGCCTCGCTCCGATGGGCTAGATCGACGCGGCCTCTTCCTCTCGTTCGAACGAGCCCGAGAACGGCCGATTTGATCCACCGTGCGCCAAATCCGGGCTCGCCGGAGTTGCTCGCCGTCGCGCGAGCTCGCCGGAGAGCTCCGGCGCCGATGTCCGACGTGGCCGCTGGGGCCCGCCCCTTGTGCCACTGACCGGTGGGGCTGCGGGCCCCGTTGACCTGGTCAGCGCTGACTGGGCTGTCCCAGTGTGGCTCACATGCGGGCCCGCCCGTTTAAACATTTTTTGAAAATAAATAAAAGTTAATTAATTCGTTAATTAAATTAATTAGATAATTAGTCGCTGACTAATGGGGCCCACCTGCTAATTAGTATAATTAGGTTAAATAAACGCTGATTAGATTAAACAGTCTATGACAGATGGGTCCCACCTGTCAGGTTTGACTGGTCAGCGCCCCTGTTGACTGCTGACGTCCGCAATACGTCATGATGACGTCATCCAGCACTGTTCTGGATAATTCGTATTTATTAATTAAATTAATTCCAGAAAATATTTAAAACTTTGAAAAATCATATCTTTTAAACCGTAAGTCAGATAAAAATAATTTATATATGAAAAATGATGAGAAAAATATGAGGATTCCGAATATGTAATCAAAACGTCTGTCCAACACTCCTAGCTAGCTGAACATGGAACATTTTGACTGATTTCGATAAATGAATAGTGCTCTACCTTAATAAAATAAATCCAAATAAATTCCTAAATTAACTAAATCATTTAGTTAGGCAATAAAACACATCTGCATATCATTTTAGGCATGTCATGCATCGTTGTTGCATTTTGCTGTGAATTTATTGTTTCTTCCCCCTCCTTCTCTCCCGATAGACGCCGAGTCCGACGCCGTTGCAGCAGAGTTCGACTACACCCCCGACGAGCAGCCTACAGACGATCAGCCTCTCTCAGCAGAGCTTCCAGGCAAGCAATCCCCCCTTGACGCATACCGATATCTCCTATTCTTCTCCCTCCTGCTTGCACTAGAAATTGCCCCTGCCCTGCTTTAACCTATTCTGATGCATAGCCTGATTTTGTCGCCTGCTATCGATACATTACCTGTTATCCCATGATGCCTAGTTAGCTATGCTGTTGTTCCATCTTTGGCCCTTCGCCTTGTCCGTATGCCATGCTAGTTACCGGGCCGTGATCACTCGGGGTGAGGATCACGGAAATGCTTACATTACTACATTCATTTACTGCTACGGGGCTGAAGGGCTGGTGGTACCATCCAGTCAGAGATGGACCTGAGTCCCGACATCTCCCAATGTTAAAGTCGGGCTGGCCCCAAGGGTGCCCGCGAGTGAATATCATTAAAGACGGGTCGGCTCCAAGAGCACCCGCGCGTCATGTTTTACCAAGTCGGAGCGACAGAAACTCTGTTCGTCTCTGCGAGTTACTAAATACGCCTAATGGAGCTGGGTATTTGATCTGAGTGGGTCATCGTGCCCTATACGCACTACCACCACGTGGGATAATGGTTTAATGGGGCCCTCTACGTCGTAGTATCAGCGGAAAGCTCTTTAGACATCACAGCTCAGAGATGCGGGCTGATCGTCGGGGTTGGGCTGGTTACGTCACTGGTGTATTCAGTGTCGCGCCTGCTCCCCGTCCAGCCACGCAACGTGCAGGAGTGCAAAGGGTGATGGGCCCAAGACCCCTTCGCACTTAGGATTTAGACCGGCGTGTTGACCTCTCTGCTGAGCCTAGGTAGGACTGCGTCGTGTCGATCACCCGAGGTCGGATATTACCCAGCCAGTGTGTCCGGATAGAGGTAATCGAGCGTGTTGGGTAACAGTAGTGCACCCCTGCAGGAAAGTGATCTATTCGAATAGCCGTGTCCACGGTAACAGGACGCTCAGAGTTGTATCCGGATCTATGACAACTACAAACTGATGATGATGCTTATTAAACTATTACTACTGCTCTCGGGATTACTTTCTCGCGGGATAGTCGAGAAAGGATCTCGGGGAGTTGCTACTATACAACCACTATTATATGCTACTATATTTTACTCTCTTCTGATGCTGCAAGATTGCTTGAAGATGCTAGTCTTCGATAGGCTAGGCTTCTCCCCCTCTATTCTGGCATTCTGCAGTCCAGTCCAAAGATATAGCCCCATTCCTTTGATACCAGTGCATAATTAGTATAGTTCTGATGTCAGTCTTGCGAGTACTTTGGATGAGTACTCACGATTGCTCTGCTATTCTTTTTCCCCCATATCCATTTGATGATACATCAGACGACGGAGCCCAGGAGCCAGATGCCACCGCAGGAGCTTACTACCAGGAGGGTCCCGACGGCACTTACTACTGGATCGAGCCAGCCGACCAGGAGTAGTTAGGAGGCCCTAGGCAGGAGGCCTTCGCCTTTCGATCTGTATCACTGTTTGTGCTAGCCTTCTTAAGGCAAAACTTGACTAACTAGGTCTGTACTTAGATATCATTTGTGTGTATGACTTATGTATTCGGGTCCTCGCGACCCCTGGTTTGTAATATGCTGACTTATGCTTTCATTTGAGTTTAGAGTTGTGTTGTGTTATCTTCCCGTGAGTCCCTGTGCTTGATCGTGCACGTTTGCGTGTATGATTAGTGCACGATTAAGTCGGGGGCGTCACAAGTTGGTATCAGAGCCGACTGCCTGTAGGAAGCCCCTCTCCAACTCCTTGGCCGCAGTTGAGTCTAGTATTTCCGAAAACTATTTTACTAACATGACTGTGTGGCTTACGGGCCCACGTCGCCAACTGGGTGGTATTAGGATCTTTTATTCCTCTTCTATACTCTGGGACTCTGAACTCTCTTCCTTTCGGGTTAAATGAATTTTACTAACGCCGACACTAGGATCTCGTAATCTCGTCCACCCGAAGAGCTGGATTATCTGTGCTTGTTCCTTACCATTGATCTGATTAGTTTGATAATCATATTTTCCTTTACATTGGTTTGCTTAACCTTTCTCTCCAAGTTATTATACTTCTCATTGTCATTTGACAATCCTGAATTTCCTCTATTTCAGATGTATCGCCTGTTTCCGCCGCGCCCTGCGACGCAGCTTGTGCTTCGCACTTGGGCTCGTGATGCCCATGGTTTTCTAGCTGTCCTGATCACCCTCCTGACGAGACTGGGCTACCGCTGGTACCCCGAGTACATGGTCTATGAGGATTTCCGCGAGTTCAACCAGGAGCAGTACCATGCTGATGTTCGTATCTTTGATCAGCGGGACAACTCCGACACTGAGTTGCACATCTTTCATGGTATCGGTGTGACGATTGAGATGGCAGTCCATGATGCTGCCTATTCTACTGTCGCACGACTCCGTGGAGAGCATAGTAGCTTGGATGCCTCTGAGTTCCGATACATTCCGTATGCACCTACTGGAGATGCTACTGGATACTACACAGCTATCTGTGCCCCTTACGAGCGTCGTCGATACGACCCGCACGTGTTGATTCAGTGCACTCAGGCTTTGGATCGCACTAACCGGGCTCTTGCAGTCGAGTTGTTTGCCACTCGAGCATGTCTCTACGATGCTATGACACAGTTGCTACCAGCTGTTCGTGCAGGGATACATCCGGAGTATATCCTTTACCCGCGCAGGACTCAGATGCCGGCAGGTATCGATTGGCCTGCTGTTGGAGGTCACAGGCCTGCGCGTGGACCTCTTCTTCCAGTTTGAGACCGGGTTCTGCATCAGAGTGCACACGGAGAGCAGGACTTTTCTGCCTTAGAGACTCATCGTCCGCACTTGCAGTTACCCCGTTTCAGTGGTTTTCTCCGACGTTGATGTAGCCTTTGCTATGTCTCGTTGTGTATTCCTCACCGCGTGCCTGCGCGCCGCCTAGTATGTCTTTTTCTTTAATTTTACGCCGTTATGCTGTCCGCGTGTAACCGACTCTGTGTATGGATCTATATGTCTTAATTGACTACTGTTATGTATCTATTGCACTACTTATTCATTGTCGTGTTACATTAAGCTTATCGTTAAACACTCGCAAGTGCTTTTTCTAAACTGCCCCCTGTTGAAATTTAGCAGGATGGTTAGGCCAGGTGCTCGTGGTCGTGGTCGTGGCCGTGCCCTCGAAAACCCACCACCACCAGACTATATGGCAGCTATGATGCAGCAATTCGAGCTGAACCGTCAGTTCATGACCAACATTATGGCTCAGTTTCCGCATCAGAACAATCAGAACCAGAACCCAGCTTCAATAACACTGTCAGAGTTTGTGCGCCTCAACCCCACTATTTATCGCAATTCTGAACAGCCACTGGATGCTGATGACTGGCTCCGCGACATTGCTTTTGAGATGGAGTCTGCTAGTGTCACCCCTGACAACTATGTCACCTTCGCGACCTACTTCCTGAAGGGACCCGCTGCTCAATGGTGGTCCACTCACAAGCGTACACTGCCTGCTGGGACAATCGTTACTTGGGTTGAGTTTCAGACTGCCTTCCGTGCTCGCTATATTCCTCAGGGAATCATAGACCGGAAGAAGACCGAGTTCCGCAACCTCGTTCAGGGCAACAAGACTGTCGAAGCCTATCGGCGGGAGTTCCTTAACTTGTCCCGCTATGCCGAAGAAGACATTCCAACTGATGCTCGTAGACAGGAGAAGTTCCGTAGTGGACTCCACCCAGACCTCGAGCTTGCACTTGCTGCTCAAGACTTCACCGACTTTGCCACTCTCGTGAACAAGGCTATTCTGGTTGAGACCGCTCAGATCAAACACAAGGAGTCGCAGAAGCGCTATCGTGACATTGGCTCATCTTCGAGCTCAGCACAGAAACGTCGTATCTGGATTCCCAATAGTGTGTACCGTCCAGCTGCTCCTGCGTCGAGGCCCTCTTATGCTGCACCCCGTCTGCCTCCTCCACCACCGAGGCAGCCAAGAGCTCAAGCTGCTCCACCCAGTGCTCCTCTTCATCCTGAAGATGGTCTGTGCTTCAAGTGCTGCAAACTAGGTCACCTTGCTAAGGACTGCCGCCAGAATCAGAATCAGTTGGCATTTCCTCGCAATGGCCATGGCAATGGTCGTGGCAACAATCAGACCCGCAACTATAATACTGGGTCTGCTGCTTATGGTCGTGGACATGCTTACAATATTGACATTGAAGAAGTTCAGGATCAGCCTGCTACTGTGATGGGTACCCTCCTCGTTAACTCAGTACCCGCTTCTGTTTTATTTGATTCAGGAGCATCGCATTCATTCATGTCAGAAACATTTGCATTATCACATGACATTGCATTTGATAAAATGAACCTACAAATGGTCGTTCGTACCCCTGGAGGCCAGTGTCAAACCTCTGTGATGGCACACAATGTCTCTGTTGAAATTGAAGGGTTGGAATTCCTTGTTTCACCCATTATCCTGAAGTCTTCCACCATAGACCTCATTCTGGGAATGGATTGGTTGAAAGCTCATATTGCTTCGATCAATTGTGCCACCAAAGTCGTCCAACTTCTTCATCCTTCCGATGAGATAGTGAACTACGCCGCCCGAATCACCCGGAATGTCGAAGCTCAGATATATGCTCTGAATGCTTTGAATGCCTCACCTCTTGAGGGGATCGAGAACGTTCCGGTCGTCCATGACTTTTCGGACGTCTTTCCGGAAGAACTTCCAGGAATACCCCCGGTTAGAGCTGTTGAGTTCGTCATCGACTTGAAACCTGGCACCACCCCTATTGCGAAGCGTCCTTATAAGATGCCTCCGCATGAACTTCTCGAGCTCAAGGAAGAAATCGACAAGTCACTGAAAAAGGGTTTCATCCGCCCCAGTTCCTCTACTTGGGGAGCACCTTCTCTCTTTGTTAAGAAGAAGGATGGAACTAACCGATTGGTCCAGGACTATCGGCCCATTAACCAAGCCACAATCCAGAACAAATATCCACTGCCCCGAATCAACGATCTTTATGATCAGCTTGCTGGATCCTCTGTGTTCTCGAAACTCGACTTGAGGTTGGGTTATCATCAGATCCGAGTTCGTAAGGAGGATATTCCGAAGACTGCATTCGTTACTCGTTATGGATCATACGAGTACACCGTTATGTCCTTCAGATTAACTAATGCTCCAGCAACCTTCTCCCGATTGATGAACTATATCTTCATGGACTACCTCGACAAATTCGTCATGGTCTACTTGGATGATATCCTTATATTTTCCAAGAATGAAGAAGAACACGCTGAACATCTTCGGCTTGTATTGGAGAAACTTCGAGAACACCAGTTATATGTCAAGTACTCTAAGTGTGAATTCTGGTTATCCGAGGTGACTTATCTTGGTCACGTGATTTCCAAGGATGGCATTGCTGTTAACCCCGAACGAGTTCAGGCCATTCTTGACTGGACTCCTCCGATGAATGTCAAGCAAGTCAGGAGTTTTCTCGGACTCGCTAGTTATTGCCGTCGATTCGTCGAGAACTTCTCCAAGATTGCAAAGCCATTAACCGACCTGCTCCACAAGGGTGTTAAATTTGAATGGACAAAAAAATGTCAAGAAAGCTTTCAGACGCTCAAAGATAAATTGACATCTGCCCCAGTGTTAGCACCCCCGGATTCTTAAAAGGACTTCGTGATTTACTGTGATGCATCTCGTCAAGGATTAGGCTGTGTCCTAATGCAAGAGCGCAAAGTAATTGCTTATGGCTCTCGTCAATTGCGTCCTCACGAGGAAAATTATCCAGTACATGATCTCGAACTTTCTGCGGTTATTTATGCTCTGAAGCTATGGCGACATTACCTCCTTGGTAATCGTTGCGAGATATACACGGATCATCAGAGTTTGAAGTATCTGTATACTCAGCCAGACCTGAACCTTCATCAACAAAGGTGGCTCGAGACAATAGCCGATTATGATATGAATATCTCCTATACCCCTGGCAAGGATAATGTAATGGCCGATGCTTTGAGTCGCAAGGCTTACTGCAACAACCTCATGGTTCAGGAAGCGCAACCTATGCTTTATGAGGAACTCCGAAAGTTGAACCTCCATATTGTTCCTCAGGGTTATCTCAATACCCTGGAGGTTGAGCCAGACCTCGAGTGCAACATCAAGATGAGACAGAAATATGACTCTGAAGTCTAGAAGATTAAGAAATACCTCTCCAAGGGAAATTCTTCATTCTATCATGTTGGAGATGATGGTGCCTTGTTCTTCAAAGGTCGCCTAGTGGTCCCCAGAAAGCATAATCTGGACTCTCGTTCGGATGTTATGAAAGAAGCGCATGATACCCCTTTGTCAATTCACCCCGGTAGCACCAAGATGTACCAAGACATTCGTCAACGGTACTGGTGGCCTGATATGAAGCATGACATTGCTCGCTATGTGTCTGAATGTGACGTTTGCCGTCGCATCAAAGCAGAACACCAAAGGCCTGCTGGACTACTTCAACCACTTGAAATTCCTGAATGGACATGGGATAAGGTCGAAATGGACTTCATTACTGGTTTTCCCAGATCGCAGAAAGGTCATGATGCTATCTTTGTCGTCATTGACCGATTCTCAAAGGTTGCTCACTTTCTTCTAGTCAAGGAGACTATCACTGCTAGTCAGTTAGCAGACTTGTATGTTTCCCGAATTGTGTCACTCCACGGTGTTTCGTTGGAGATCAGTTCAGATCGTGGCAGCCTCTTTACCTCCAGATTTTGGAACAGTTTCCAAGAAGCCATGGGAACTCATCTGTCTTTTAGCACTGCTTATCACCCTCAGTCTCAGGGTCAAGTCGAAAGAGTTAATCAAGTGCTTGAAGATATGCTTCGAGCTTGCGTCATCTCATTCGGTAAGAAATGGGAGGAATCTCTTCCGTATGCCGAATTCTCTTACAACAATGGCTATCAAGCTAGTCTGAAGATGGCACCGTTTGAAGTTCTCTATGGACGTAAGTGTCGAACCCCTCTGAATTGGTCAGAAACTGGGGAACGTTCACTCGTTGGTCCGGACATTGTTCAACAAGCTGAGGAGCAAGTCCTCATTGTCCGTGAGCATTTGAAAGCTGCTCAGTCTCGTCAGAAGAGTAATTATGACCGGAAGGACAAGGTAATGGTCTATCAGCCTGGTGAGCAAGCTTACCTTCGTGTCACTCCGATGAAGGGCACTCATCGGTTCGGAATCAAGGGCAAGTTAGCTCCTCGCTACATTGGCCCGTTCCGTATTCTCGCCCGTCGAGGAGAAGTGGCATATCAATTGGAATTGCCACCGAACCTTTCTCAAGTGCATGACGTCTTTCATGTGTCGCAACTCCGACGTTGCTTCAAGGATCCTATCCGAGCTGTGGATCATGAAGTGCTTGAATTGCGAGAAGATCTGTCTTATCCGGAGTATCCGATCCGCGTTCTTGATCAAACTGAACGTCGGACTCGTCAGAAGTCGATCAAGTTCCTCAAGGTTCAGTGGTCGAATCATTCTGAGGATGAAGCCACTTGGGAACGCGAGGATCATCTTCGCGAAGAATACCCCACTTTCTTTCAGTCTTCCGCTTAATTCTCGGGACGAGAATTTTTGTTAGAGGAGGAGAATTGTAACGTCCCCATGTAATAGCTACAGTGATCCCCTCTTGATAATGCCAAGTCACCATGATTAACTAGTCTTGATCATCATTGCATCATATCTCATTTCAAATTCCAATTCAGATTGAAATACAAATTTAAAGTGAAATATGAAAGTTGTTCTAAATTTTAAATAAAAATGTTCATTAAATAGCAAATAATCCATTACTAATTATGTTCATAAAAGCAACATCACTAAAATTGCCTGAGTAACTCTATCAACCTAAAACAGTAGCTAACAACAACATTTTAATACCATTTCAATTAATAGAATTACAAATGAAATTATATTTTACCCAAACCAATTTCTGGTGATAGGCAAAAATGCACTGTAATATTTGGGCCAAGTCACATATTTTACTAAACTCATTTTGTACCTAAACTAATTGCAAAACCGAAAACAAAATAGAAAAACAGAAAAGAAATAAAAGAAAAGAAAAAGGCCCGCGCTAACTGGGCCTAAGTCACCCGGCCCACCTCCTCCTCCCCCTTCGCACCGCTCCTCCTCGGTCGCTCCCGCGCGCCCGACCTCGTCGTCGCCGGCGTCGCAGCCGCGCCCGCTTCCTGCGTCGCTACAGGCGAGGAGGAGAGGATAAGACCACCACCGTAGCACCCCCCTGGCCCGCCCGAGATCTTTTCCCCCCCTTCCTGCGCGCTGCTCCTTCCCCACCCGCCATGGCCGAGACTGCTGCCGCCGTTTCGAGCTCGCTAGCGTAGCTGCCGCCACTGCCACGCCTCGCCTCTGAGCCAAGAAGGATCGCCGTCGACCACTTCACCGTCTGGAGCCGTCAAGTGGAGCTCCCCGCCTCGGCATCGAGCTGCTCGAGGTCGTCTTCCTCCTCGGACCCGTCGCCGTTCACCGTCGAATTCGTCGCCGTCCGTCCACCCCGAGCCCATTTGAGCACGATTACGGGATCCCGGTGAGCTTGTGCACCTTTCCCCGTTCTCCCTTGCCGTTCATCGCCGCCGTAGCCGTCGTATTCGACTTGCCCGAGCCCGCCGCCGCATAGTTCGTCGCCGGCCGCTGTCCGATGACCAAATGGTCATGCGCCGCTGCCTATCGTGCTCGCCCACGCGCGTAGAAGCCCTCTGGCCTAGCCGTTTGACCCGAGCGCGCCCGCATCGCCGTTTGCCACCACCGCCCGAAGCCGCCATCCGCCGTCGCCGTCGTAGCCCTCGTTTCCGGCCGCCCCGCCTCGCACCGATGGGCTAGATCGACGCGGCCTCTTCCTCTCGTTCGAACGAGCCCGAGAACGGCCGATTTGGTCCACCGTGCGCCAAATCCGGGCTCGCCGGAGTTGCTCGCCGTCGCGCGAGCTCGCCGGAGAGCTCCGGCGCCGACGTCCGACGTGGCCGCTGGGGCCCGCCCCTTGTGCCACTGACCGGTGGGGTCGCGGGCCCCGTTGACCTGGTCAGCGCTGACTGGGCTGTCCCAGTGTGGCTGACATGTGGGCCCCGCCCGTTTAAACATTTTTTGAATATAAATAAAAGTTAATTAATTCGTTAATTAAATTAATTAGATAATTAGTCGCTGACTAATGGGGCCCACCTGCTAATTAGTATAATTAGGTTAAATAAACGCTGATTAGATTAAACAGTCTATGACAAATGGGCCCCACCTGTCAGGTTTGACTGGTCAGCGCCCCTGTTGACTGCTGACGTCAGCAATACGTCATGATGACGTCATCCAGCACTGTTCTCGATAATTCGTATTTATTAATTAAATTAATTCCAGAAAATATTTAAAACTTTGAAAAATCATATCTTTTAAACCGTAAGTCAGATGAAAACAATTTATATATGAAAAATGATCAGAAAAATATGAAGATTCCGAATATGTAATCAAAACGTCTGTCCAACACTCCTAGCTAGCTGAACATGGAACATTTTGACTGATTTCAATAAATGAATAGTGCTCTACCTTAATAAAATAAATCCAACGCCGTTAGACGCCGAGTCCGACGCCGTTGCAGCAGAGTTCGACTACACCCCCGACGAGCAGCCTACAGACGATCAACCTCTCTCAGCAGAGCTTCCAGGCAAGCAATCCCCCCTTGACGCATACCGATATCTCCTATTCTTCTCCCTCCTGCTTGCACTAGAAATTGCCGCTGCCCTGCTTTAACCTATTCTGATGCATAGCCTGATTTTGTCGCCTGCTATCGATACATTACCTGTTATCCCATGATGCCTAGTTAGCTATGCTGCTGTTCCATCTTTGGCCCTTCGCCTTGTCCGTATGCCATGCTAGTTACCGGGCCGTGATCACTCGGTATGAGGATCATGGAAATGCTTACATTACTACATTCATTTACTGCTACGGGGCTGAAGGGCTGGTGGTACCATCCAGTCAGAGATGGACCTGAGTCCCGACAGCTCCCAATGTTAAAGTCGGGCTGGCCCCAAGGGTGCCCGCGAGTGAATATCATTAAAGACGGGTCGGCTCCAAGAGCACCCGCGCGTCATGTTTTACCAAGTCGGAGCGACAGAAACTCTGTTCGTCTCTGCGAGTTACTAAATACGCCTAACGGAGCTGGGTATTTGATCTGAGTGGGTCGTCGTGCCCTATACGCACTACCACCACGTGGGATAATGGTTTAATGGGGCCCTCTACGTCGTAGTATCAGCCGAAAGCTCTTCAGACGTCACGGCTCAGAGATGCGGGCTGATCGTCGGGGTTGGGCTGGTTACATCACTGGTGTATTCAGTGTCGCGCCTGCTCCCCGTCCAGTCACGCAACGTGCAGGAGTGCAAAGGGTGATGGGCCCAAGACCCCTTCGCACTTAGGATTTAGACCGGCGTGTTGACCTCTCTGCTGAGCCTAGGTAGGACTGCGTCGTGTCGATCACCCGAGGCCGGGTATTACCCAGCCAGTGTGTCCGGCCAGAGGTAATCGAGCGTGTTGGGTAACAGTAGTGCACCCCTGCAGGGAAGTGATCTATTTGAATAGCCGTGTCCACGGTAACAGGACGCTCAGAGTTGTATCCGGATCTATGACAACTAATAACTGATGATGATGCTTATTAAACTGTTACTACTGCTCTCGGGATTACTTTCTCGCGGGATAGTCGAGAAAGGATCTCGGGGAGTTGCTACTATACAACCACTATTATATGCTACTATATTCTACTCTCTTCTGATGCTGCAAGATTGCTTGAAGATGCTAGTCTTCGATAGGCTAGGCTTCTCCCCCTCTATTCTGGCATTCTGCAGTTCAGTCCAAAGATATAGCCCCATCCCTTTGATACCAGTGCATAATTAGTATAGTTCTGATGTCAGTCTTGCGAGTACTTTGGATGAGTACTCACGGTTGCTCTGCTATTCTTTTTCCCCCATATCCATTTGATGATACATCAGACGACGGAGCCCAGGAGCCAGATGCCACCGCAGGAGCTTACTACCAGGAGGGTCCCGACGGCACTTACTACTGGATCGAGCCAGCCGACCAGGAGTAGTTAGGAGGCCCTAGGCAGGAGGCCTTCGCCTTTCGATCTGTATCGCTGTTTGTGCTAGCCTTCTTAAGGCAAAACTTGACTAACTAGGTCTGTACTTAGATATCATTTGTGTGTATGACTTATGTATTCGGGTCCTCGCGACCCCTGGTTTGTAATATGCTGACTTATGCTTTCATTTGAGTTTAGAGTTGTGTTGTGTTATCTTCCCGTGAGTCCCTGTGCTTGATCGTGCACGTTTGCGTGTATGATTAGTGCACGATTAAGTCGGGGGCGTCACATGGTTGCAAACGCCATAAGATGTGATCAACTCTTCTCATTAGTGGTGACCTTACCATACACACGGGTTGAAAATCATCTTAGTCCTAACTAGGAAACAAATGGTAGTTTATCCTTGCTACTAACAAATGGCAGTACAAATTAAGAGCCATATGGCCGAATAGGTGAAAGTTCATCGATTGTAACTAGGTTGAAGTCCTTTGCTTATTCTTCATCTTCTGCTGCTGCTTCTTTTTCTTCTCTTGTGCTGCAGCCTCTTCTACCTCTTCTTCCGATCCTTGTCTGACCTCTTTTGTCCCACATTGTCTGAGCCCACTCCAACCTTTTGTTCTTCCAGGCTTCGTTGTCAAATTCCAACAAGTCAGGGTGGCGTGCCTACTCCCCTAGGCGCCGGCCTGGCTTGTGGCCCCCTCGTGGATCTTCTAAGTTGGGTGACATATGTATCTGTTTGGATCGGCCAACTTAAAAATAAAGATTAGCAAGTGGATGAGGATCCATATGTATTTATTTTTGTTTTACTGAGACAACATGATTATTGCCAGCAAATAAGGTGTGTGTAGGTACCTCCGGTTGTTTGATAAATCTCCCCGGCAACGGCACAAAAATTTGTTCTGCTACTTGTGAGCTGCGTTGGGATTTTCCCCGGAGAGGACAGGAGAAGCAATATAGTAGCGGATAGTATTTCCCTCAGTAGAGAACCAAAGTTTATCGAACCAATAGGAGACTCACGCAAACAACCGTCAACCGTACCTACACACACAAGAGCAAATACTTGCACCCAACGTGGGCAAGAGGGTTGTCAATCCCCTTGTACTCGTTAATTGCATGGGTCAAATCTGATAGTAGTAGACAGATAAATTACAAAGTAAAATAAAAAGAGCAAAATTGCAGCAAGGTATTTTTGGTTTTTGTAATATGATTAAAATAGACCTGGGGCCAGTTCACTAGAGGCTTCTCTCTCGTAAAGATAGCATACAGTGGGTAGACAAATTACTGTTGGACAATTGATAGAAAAGCGCATAGTTATGACGTTATTCATGGCATGATCATGTACATAGACATTACGTCCGTGACAAGTAGACCGACTCCTGCCTGTATCTACTACTATTACTCTACTTCGAGAGCGCTTCTATGCTTGCTCTCTAGGTATTAAGTTCACGACAAACAGAGTAATGCATGAAGTATGATGACATAATGTAGACAGAATAAAACCAAGCAATATGATTAAACCCCATCGTTTTCTCCTTAGTAGCAACAATACAATACGTGCCTTGCTACCCTTCTGTCACTGGGTGAGGACACCGCAAGATTGAACCTACTACTATGCACCACTTCCACTAAAGATAAATCAATCTAGTTGGCCTAACCAAACGGATAGATCGGAAAGCATTACATAGCTATAACAATCACAAATAATAAAGTTCAGAAAAGACTCAATTACTTTCAATGAATAATCTAATCATAAACCCACAATTCATCGGATCCCAAAATACACACCGCAAAAGAAGATTACATTATATCGATCTCTGAAGAGAACATTGTATTGAAGATCGTAACGAAAGAGAGAGAGAGAAGAAGCCATCTAGCTAATCACTATGGACTCGTAGGTCTGTGGTAAACTACTCACACATCATCGGAGGTGCAACAAGGTTGATGTAGAAGCCCTCCGTGATCGATTCCCCTCCGACAGAGTCTTGGAAAAGACCTCCAGATGGGATCGCGGAAGAACAGAGGCTTGCGGCGACGGAATTATTGTTTCGGGTCTCGCTCTGGTGGTTTTGGGATTTATGCGAATTTGTAGAAGTGGAATTAGGTCAAACGGAGCTACGAGGGGCCCACAAGCTCAAGTGGCGGGGGCGCACCGTGTGAGCTTGTGGCCCACTCGTATATCTTCTAGCCTCCTCCCAAAGCTTCTAGGGTCCCTTCTGGTCCAGAAAAAATCATCGTAAAGTTTCATCGTGTTTGGACTTTGTTTGGTACTGTTTTTCTGCGAAACAATAAAATAGGAAAAAACAGGAACTGGCACTGGGCACTGGGTTAATAGGTTAGTTCCCAAAAATGATATAAAATTGCATATAAAGCATAAAAAATTGATAATATAATAGCATGAAACAATAAAAAATTATAGATACGTTGGAGACGTATCAGCATCCCCAAGCTTAATTCTTGCTCGTCCTCGAGTAGGTAAATGATATAAACAAATTTTTTGATGTTGAATGCTAACTAGCATGTCTATCATGTATTCTTTTTACGGTATGAATATTGAGAAACGATGAAGTAATTGATATCAACATAATAATATCCATGAATATAAGAACATAATCATTACTTTTTCAAAATATACGATGCTTAACGGATGTTATCCCTACTCATTGAATTATGTAAGCATGGCATGACTCCGTCTTCCTAACATAAGTACAAATCATGAGCACCCTGGTGTCAAATCAAGCAATTGGATCATACTTTTTCACGTGCTTCAGCATTTTCAACTCCACTCAATACATGAGCGTGAGCCATGGACTTAGCACTACGGGTGGAATAGAATAGGATGGTAGAGGTTTATAAGGGAAGACAAAAAGTGGAGAAAGTCTCGCGTCAACTCGGCGGATCGATAGGCAAAGGAGAGGCCTTTAAATTGATATCAATGCAAGGAGTAGGGATTGCCACGCAACGGATGCACTAGAGCTATAAGTGTATGAAAGCTCAATACCGAAACTAAGTGGGTGTGCATCC
Source organism: Elymus sibiricus (assembly GCA_039707655.1). NCBI lineage: Eukaryota > Viridiplantae > Streptophyta > Magnoliopsida > Poales > Poaceae > Elymus > Elymus sibiricus. The sequence goes on along the minus strand of CM077668.1, from coordinate 107,732,215 downwards.
AACTTGCTTTCTCATGAAGACCTCGGGCATTTGAGGAAGCCCGTCATCAGAATATACAAGCCAAGTTCTATAATGAAAATTTCCCACTAGTATATGAAAGTGACAAATCAGGAGACTCTCTATATGAAGAACATGGTTCTACTTTGAAGCACAAGTGTGGTAAAAGGATAGCAGCATTGCTCCTTCTCTCTTTTTCTCTCATTTTTTCATTTTTTCTCTTTTTTTTCAAAGTCCAGAACCTCATCCTCATTCTTTGGAGGACTCATTGGTGTCCATCATTCTTTACCTCACTCGGACAATGCTCTGATAATGATGATCATCACACTTTTATTTACTTACAACTCGATAAACTGAAACAATATGACTCTATATGGATGCCTCTGGCAGTGTACCAGGACATGCAATGATCTAGCGTAACATGTATAACAATGATGAACGATGGCTTTGCCACAAATATCATGTCAGCTCTATATGATCATGCAAAGCAATATGATGATGAACACACATGTCATGTGATAGAACGGTGGAAGTTGCATGGCAATATATCTCGGAATGGCTATGGAAATGCCATGATAGGTAGGTATGGTGGCTGTTTTGAGGAAGGATATATAGGGTTTATGTGTGATAGAGTGTGTCATATCACGGGGTTTGGATGCACCGGCAAAGTTTGCACCGACTCCCGAGGTGAGAAAGGACAATGCACGATACCGGGGAGGCTAGCAATATGTGGACAGGTGGGAGTGCCGTATTAGTCCATGAACTCACATTAGTCATAAAGAACTCATATACTTATTGTGAAAGTTTTATTAGCCCTCGAAGCAAAGTACTACTCGCATGCCCCTAGGTAGGAGGTTGGTAGGAGTTAACCATCGTGCGCCCCCGATTCAAACAACACAAAGGATTTCAACGAGGAATAAAAATGCTCCAACATCCCGGTCATGCCATGACCGACACTTAAATGAGTAGTTAATAACAAGCTTTAATATCGATATTCTTACTAACCAACGATTATGACCCAATACCCTTTCATATTACGACATCAATATAATTAAAACACTCATTTCACATTCAGTGATCTACATGAAAGTTTTTATTATATCACTCTTGTATACCTATCATTTTTAGACTAGTCTCATAACCCATGCACATTACCACTTCCTATTTAAGACACTCTCAAAAAGATTTAAGTGAAGCATGAGAGTGCAAATGATTTCTATAAAATATGACCACCGCCGTGCTCTAAGAATATAAGTGAAGCACAAGAGAAACTGCATAGCTCAAAAGATATAAGTGAAGTACATAGAGTATTCTAACAAATCATGATGAATGTGTGTCTCTCTCAAAAAGGTGTGTCCAACAAACAATTATTGTGGAAAACTAACAAGCAAACAAAATAAAACTATGACACAAGCCGCTCCAAGCAAAACTCATCTCATGTGATGAATAAAAATATAGCTCCAAGTAACATACCGATGAATTGTGGACGAAAGAGGGGATGCCATCCGGGCATCCCCAAGCTTAGACGCTTGGGTCTTCCTTGAATATTACCTTGGGGTGCCTTGGCAATCCCCAAGCTTAGGGTCTTGCTGCTCCTTATTCCTTCATCCATCGTGATCTCACCCAAAACTTGAAAACTTCAGCACACAAAACTCAACAGAAACTTCGTGAGATCCATTAGTATAATCTGCAAATCATAAACTTTAGGTACTATTTTAAACCCATTCATAATTATTCTTGCATAATACCTACTGTGTTCTAACTTCTCCATGACTTATACCCCCGATGTAATCCATAGCATCATTAAAATAAGCACACTATGCAATAAAAACAGAATCTGTCTAAAACAGAACAGTCTGTAATGATCTGAACAAAATCATACTTCTGTAACTCTAAAAATTCTGAAAAATTAGGGCAACATGGGAAATTTGTATATCAATCATGTGTAAAAATTCAGACAAAGATCACGTTCCAGTAAAAAAGGTAAATTCCTGCATTGGGCGCAAAAGTTTCTATTTTTGCATAGAATCAAGTCAACTATCATCCAAATCATCCCAAAGGCTTTACTTGGCACAAACACTAATTAAAAGATAAAAACACAATCATTACAGTAGCAATAATCATGTTTTAACACAAAAATATAAATGATAACTATTGGGTTGTCTCCCAACAAGCTCTTCCTTTATAGCCATTAAGATAGGCTTTGAGATTTCAATGATGCTCACATGAAAGACAAGAATTGAAGCACAAAGAGAGCATCATAAAACATGTGACAAACACATTTAAGTCTAACATACTTCCTATGCGTAGTCATTTTATAAGCAAACAAATTATCAAGACAAGTAGTATCTAGCATATGCAAGAAAGGAGAACAAAACATTAACGATTTGAACTTCAAGAGAGGTAATTGAACATGAAAATTCCTATAACCATATTTGCCTCTCTCATAATAGTTACATGTAGGATCGTAATCAAATTCAACAATATAGCTATCATCTAAAATATTCTCTCCATGATCCACATGCATGCAAATTTTATAATCTTCCAAGATAGTGGGATTAACATAACCTAAAGTCATGACCTCTCCAAACCCACTTTTATAAAAAAAATTCACGAGATTGATAATTCTACAAAGTAGTGGGATCATATTACTTAAAGTTGACGCTCTTCCAAACCCACTTTTATTAGTATTGCAAATTTTATCATCAATAATAGATTCATTATGAGGCTCAAAATTTTCAAGATCACAAGAAACACCATGATTATCACCCCAGTCATGATCATTAACACAATTGACATTCATAGAATTTATACTAACAACATTGCAATCATGCTTTTCATTCAATAAACGTATCCCAATAGCATTTTCTTTTATCACTTCTTCATTACTAGCTATTGGTTTACAACTGGCAGCAAGTTTCAAAAGATTAGCAAGTGGATGAGGATCCATATGTCTTTATTTTTGTTTTATTGAGACAACATGATTATTGCAAGCAAATAAGGTGTTGTCAACCAAAAGATCTTTAACCATTGCAATATTAGGTTCAACTTTAATTTGTTTAGAGAATTTAATTGGTTTAATATTACTCTTATTAACCACAGTTGAAGCTTTAGCATGTTCCTTAATCCTAACAGGAAAAGGAGGTTTCTCAATATAAGCAGTAGGCACAACTGGATCAACATTATAAATAAGTATTTCCTCTTTAGCTATAATAGGTTCTTCCTTTAATTCAATAGGTGGATGAAACTTAAACCATTTCTCCTTAGGGAGATCAACGTGAGCAGCAAATGATTCACAAAAAGTAGCTACTATCTCAGAGTCAAGTCCATATTTAGTACTAAACTTATGAAAAGCATCAGTTTCCATAAAAGATTTAACACAATCAAACTCAAGATTTATACCTGACTCTTTACCTTTGTCGATTTCCCAATATTCGGAGTTGCGTTTAATTCTTTTCAGAAGATCCCATTTGAATTCAATAGTTCTCTTTATAAAGGAACTAGTAGAAGAAGTATCGAGCATGGATCGATCATTACGAGAAAGCCGAGCATAAAAGTTTTGTATAATTATTTCTCTCGAGAGATCATGATTGGGGCATGTGTGCAACATATACTTAAGCCTCCCCCAAGCTTGAGCGATACTTTCTCCTTCACAAGGCCAAAAATTGTATATATAATTCCGATCACGATGAACCAAATGCATAGGATAAAATTTCTGGTAAAATTCCAGCTTCAACCGGTTCCATTCCCATGTTCCAGTATCATCCAATAGCCTATACCATGTCAATGCCTTTCCCACCAAAGATAAAGGGAATACCTTCCTCCTGACTCCATCCTCAGATAAACCTGCAAGCTTAAACAATCCACAAATTTCATCCACATAGATCAGGTGCATATCAGGATGCACCGTTCCATCTCCTGCATAAGGATTAGCTAGCGATCATCGAAGGGACACCGCTGCCCGAGTCGTCGGACGACGACCAGACAGACAAGGACCCGTCGGAGGACGATGAAGACGACGATGATGATGGCGAGGAGGAGGAATGTTCGAACGAGGAGGACGATGACGAGGACATCAATGACGATGATGACAGTGGCGGCGATGAAAAGCCAACGGTCAGCGGCAAGAAGCGTCCTCACCAAGACGATGTCGCGGGGCCATCCAACAACAACAACAAGAAGAAGGACTAAATTAAGCAGACTGTATATCTCTGTTGCCGTTCGCTCATATTAATCTGTGTCCCCTGTCAATCTCATCGCAGACGGTTAGCAATACGTATTCGACAGAGATCTTTTACATTATAGCCCACAGTTGGTTTCTTGAATTGTGCCCTGTCGAGCACACAATTCAAAACAAGAAATTGTATGCGTTTTCTATAATTATCGCACACAATTCTAATTACCGACCTGTTTGCCGGATATCACACACATTTTGTTACGCCGAATCGTTTCTGTTCTTCTGGATCATCGCAAACAGTTCATCCGAGTGAACTGTATGTCGTGTATCACACACATCTCGAACTGGCTGCCCATTTCTGTTGTGTTGGGTAATCACAAACATTTCATCCGAGTGAACTGTATGCCGTGTATCGCACACACCTCGAACTGGCTGCCCGTTTCTGTTGTTCTGGCTCATCGCAAATAGTTCGTATGGATCAACTGTATGCCATGTATCGCACACGCATCTCTAATCTGAATCGTTTTTGATGTCTCCGGCATCGCACACAGTTCGTCTTATTGGCGACGGTTTTATTACGACACCGTTTGCGATGCATGCATCGCACACAGTTTGGTCGCGGGGTCTCTGATTCATGTGTCGCGTTAGTGGTCGCCTGTAGTAGTGAACAGTAGCTGGTGGAGGCTGGAGGAGGTTGACCATGGATGAACAGTATCCCGTGGAGTCCCGTTTTGCGGTACGCTACACCCCTCCCGATGAACAGGACCCCTGTTTTGACCGTAGGCAGTTGGGGAGAAGTCTGTTTCCTTCATTTTGCGGTACGCCAGAGCCCTCCCGATCAACAGGACCCTGTTTTGACCGTGGGCGCTCGAACAGAAGTCCGTTTCCTCTGTTTTGCGGTACGCCAGACCCCCAGCCGATGAACATGACCCTATTTCGACCGTAGGCGGTCGAACAGAAGGCCGTTTCCTCCGTTTTGCGGTACGCCAGACCCCGAGTCGATGAACAGGACCCCGTTTCGGCTGTTCCGTCCAAGCCGGTTGGCTCCCGATGAACAGGACGCGTTCCGACCCAGTCGCTTGGCTCCCGATGAACACGATGCTGTTTTTCTGTTCCGACCCAGCCGGTTGGCTGCCGATGAACATGACGCCATTGCTGCCGTCCGTTGCCTCTCCATGTACACGAGCCCTGGCCGCACGTATGCGCGAGTACGTGTTCGAGACCCCGCCCGTATGTACGTATGTGGCCGTATTCTTTGCCGTGTGGCTGTACATACGTGTACATGATTTAGACGGGACTGTCTGAACTACCACGTCGGGGGCTCTACTATGACACATGCCGCTACTTACTCGGCCACGGTTCATCCTTGTAGAGAGACCGATCGACCAGTATGTACATACACATTCGCGACCAGACAGACAACGCTACGTACGCTTCGACCTGGTGGGTCCCATCTGTCAGTGGATAAGGAGGCACTTCCTTGCGTGCGAAGATATAGCTGATGGGTCCCAGCTGTAAGGGGGAGGAATCAATTTTTTTGCGCGTAATAAGGCGGCACTTCCTTGCGTGCGAAGATGTAGCTGGTGGGTCCAGCTGTTAGCCTCACCGCGCACAGTCCTCTTCCGATGGCTGTCATTCATTGACCACATTGACTACGTCACGCCGAGAGCACCAAGGCGGTGGACGATGGCGAGGCCTCGGAAGGGAACGACGCAGAGTCAGGAAGACGCGGCAGTGGATGCCCACGTGGATGGGAGTACGAGGGTTGACTGGTTCGGCTGCGGTGTGAGGCTGCCATCGCCGGAGAATAACAGGGGATGTGAGTGAGTAGAGGGAAGGCCTGGCCAGCGATGGGAGTAGGGTGGGGCGTTGAGGCCTGCGCGGCAGCACAACCGGCCACGGGAGGCAGGAGCAGGCGGTCCCGCCGGCGCTAGTTTGGGCGGCTGGAGCAAGAAGATCAGAGATTGAAGAAGCAGCACGACCATTGGATTAGCATCCAACGGTTACCGCTGCAAGAATCTTTTGTTAACTATAAGTTGACAAAGCCCTGCGTACGCGTCAACTTAGTAGGCCCACAAGTCAGCATAACATGTGTGGCGGACAACATATAGCCCATTTGCTATTTTCCTAAATTTACAGACCATTTGCTAATTATTATGTAATTTATTGCAGCCCATATTATATTTTTAGAATACCTTACCATTTTCTCGCAAAGACAGGATTAAAAGTTTCAGCGATATTTCATTGAAATTGCCGAACTATTTCTAATCCCGAAATTTCGAGCCCGATAAAAACTAAATTTAAATTATATTTAAAATATGTTTAAAACAATGAAAATTGAAATATCAAAAAATAAAAGAAAATCCACAATTTGAAACTAATTGCCCATTTTCTTTGTTTTTATACATATACAACCCATTTCATCTTACTTATAAGAGTTACATCCCTTTTTGTCTGGGCAAGCCGAATGTATCCCTCGTCGTCTTGAAAGATTTGCAGCCTAGCAGGACGGAGAAAAAGAAATCGGCCTGTGTAGGCTATTCTACGAAAAAAGAGGTGGGCTAGCCATTTTCACCGAGAAAAAAACAGCTGGGCTCGTCATGTTGTAAACATAAAAAAAAAACCTGGGCTAGACGGGCCACAGACACCGCACATCCCAATTGATAACCTACTCCCTCTAAACAACAACAACAAAACTGATCGAGCAACTGGGACCCACGTGTCAGCCGCTCCATGTGCAATTTTCTCGTTTATTGACTACGTTGACAATGTCATTGGTCCCAGATGTCAGCAAACCATTAGGAGGAAGCATTTTTTTCATGTAATAAGGAGGAGCTTCCTTGCGTGCGAAGATGTAGCTGGTGGGTCCCAGTTGTCAGGGAGTGGAATCTTTTTTTCCGCGTAATAAGGAGGCACTTCCTTGCGTGCGACCATGGACCTCGTGGGTCCCAGCTGTCAGCCTGTCCACGTACAGTCCTCTTCCGTTGGTTGTCGTTTGTTGACCACGTTTACGGCGCCGTGCCGAGAGCACCAAGGCGGTGGATGACGGCGAGGCCTAGGGAGGGAAACGACCCAGAGCCGAGGAAGACGAGGGTTTACTGGCTCGGCTGCGGTATGAGGCTACCGTCGCCGGAGAATAACAGGAGGTGTGGGTCAGTAGAGGGATGGCCTGGCTAGCGATGGGAGTAGGGTGGGGTGGTGAGGCCTGCGCGGCATCACAGCCGGCCACGGAAGGCGGGAGCAGGCGGTCACGCCTACGCTGGTTTGGGCGGCTGGAGCAGGAAGATCAGAGATTGAAGAAGCACGCCGGCCGTTCGATTGACATCTAACAGTCTCATGCTGCTAGAGTCGGTTTTGTTGACTAAGTTGACATAGCCCTGCGTACGCGTCAACTTAGTAGGCCCACAAGTCAGCCTCCAAATCTGGTGGGACCCAGCTAGCAGGGGGAGGAATTATTTTTCTTGCGCGTAATAAGGAGGCACTTCCTTGAAAAAGATGCAGCTGGTAGGTCCCAGCTGTCAGAGGGACGAAACTTTTTTTTCCACGTAATAAGGAGGCACTTCCTTGCGTGCGAAGATGTCGTTGGTGGGTCCAACCTGTTAGGGGGAAGAATCTTTTTTTCGCGTAATAAGAAGGCACTTGCTTGCGTGCGGCCATGGACCATGTGGGGCCCTACTGTCAACCTCTCCACCTACATCCCTCTTCCGATGACTGTCGTTTGTTGACCACGTTGACCACGCCGCGCCGAGAGCACCAACGCGGTGGACGACGACGAGGACTAGGAAGGGAACGACCCAGAGCCGGCGAAGACATAGCAGTGGATGCCCACGCAGAGGGGAGTACAAGGGTTGACTGATTCGGCTGCGGGGTGAGGCTGCCGTCGCCGAAAAATAACAGGAGGAGCGGGTGGGTAGAGGGATGGCTTGGCCAGCAGTGGGAGTAGGGTGGGAGCAGGCAGTAAAGCCGGCGCTGGTTTGGGCGGCTAGAGCAGGAAGATCAGAGATTGAAGAAGCACGACGGCCATTGGATGGACATCCAACAGTCACTGGTGCTAGAATCGTTTGTTGACTATAAGTTGACAAAGTCTTACGTAGGTGTCAACTTAGTCGGTCAACAAGTCAGCTTCAAAATGTGTGGCGTGTACAACCCATTTGCTATTATTTTTACAATTTAAACCCCATTTGCTAATTCCTATGGAATTTATTACAGCCCATTTGCCATTTTTAGAATTGCTGCCCATTTTCTGGTCAGGACCAGGGTTAAAAAATTGCTAAAAAATATGCGAAATTTTCAAAATTTTGCATATTTTTGCTGGGGTCCGAACTATTTTTAATCCCAAAATTAGAAGCAAGATTAAAGCTAATTTAAAAAATGTTAAAATCCAATGAAATATAAAATCTCAATGAAGAAAAAAACAAAATATGAAACTAATTGCCCATTTGCTATGTTTTTTTTACATTTGCAGCCCATTTCATATTACTTTGATGATTTACTGCCCATTTTCTGGCCAGGCCGAATGCATCCCTCCTCGTCTTGAAAGATTTGTAGCCCAGCAAGTCGGAGAGAACAAATAGGCCTAGGTTGGGTATTCTTCAAAAAAATGGTGAGCTACCCATTTTCCCAAAGAAAAAACAGCTGGCCTGGTCATGTTGTTAGACGGGCAACAGACACCGCACAACCCAGTTTATACGCTGCTCCGTCTGAACAACCAAAAAAACTTCTCGAGCTGCTGGATCCCTGGTGTCAGCCGCTCCTTGTGCAATTCTGTCATTAATTGACTATACGTTGACAATGATGTCGTTCCAGATATCAGCAAGGTGGATATGAGAAAAAATTGAGGGGTGGATCTGAGTAGTAAGGAAGCACTTGCTTTCGTTCGGCAGTGGACCTGGTGGGTCCCTACTGTCATACTCTCAAGTACAGTCCTCCCCCGATTCACCATGTTGACCATGTTGACAAGGCCGGACGGCGGCGCCGCGGCGAGTGCACCAAGGCGGAGGACGACGGCGAGGCCTCGGACGGGAATGAACAGGAGCTGGGGAAGATGCGACAGTGAGGTCGTAGGCGGCGGGGAGTACGAGGGTTGACTGGTTCTTGTGCGGGGTGGGCTGCCATCGCCGGAGAAGAATATGATGTGTGGGGGAGTAGAGGGATGGCCTGGCCAGCATTTCATGGTATGACAGGGTGGCGATCCGGGCACGACACCACAACCAGCCGTGTAAGGCGGGAACAGGTCGTCCCGCCAGTGCTGGTTTGGTTTTGGTGCCTGGATCGATCAGACCAAAAAACTCAGCATGCTCGATAATAAGAATTAATTTTATATGGCTACAAATTGTTGTAAAATGAAGCCGAGCACTTTTTTTCTTTAGGTGTGAAGCCGAGCACATTCAGAAGCCCTGGGATAAAGTGGGGTCACCACATGTGTTGGGCTGGGCTGGGCATTCTTATCAAAAAATAATGTTGGGCTGGAACTATTTATCATAAAAAAAACTCAGCTTGTCAAAAAACTTGTGGTACCTGGGATTTGAATGGGAGACCTGGGCATCACAATCCATAAAACATACAAATGCAACGGAAAAAAGTTGCGATATTTATTACAACTTGCCGCTAATAATTGTTAGATGTTGACCACGTTGACTACGATTTGCATCGGCTTCAACCTGGTGGGTACCAAATAACAGTCCACTGGTTGCAGGAAGAAAAGGATGTGAGAAAAAAGACTGGTCGCTATCTTTGCCTAAGAATAATATCGATTGAATGTAAAGATACTCTCATAGGAAAATAATATACTCCAGTTAAAATCATACTTTTCAAATCATAAATTTAAACAACCTGTGCATGAACATTTAGCTTTATTTATTTATTTAGGGGAGCAAGAGCATGTAGCTGGGCCGGATTCATGTGAGAGCCTCCCTCCCAGTTAATTATGGGCTCTTCTATTGGGCCTAAATCACTGGGCTGCATGTCCTCGACAAGTGGAAGATTTGTTCCCTAGAAAAAATAGTATGTGCTACGTACGGGGCACTAAAGGATCGGACCGTGCAACGACTTCCAAAACATTGTTTTTATCATTCTAACACCACTATTTATTCAACCAACAGATAAAATATATTACTCATTGTACATTGAAAACACCAGGAACATCCATGGCTCTATATTGTTTTAGTAAAAGGGGTTTGCCGCCAATTTTCCGTTAATAGAAACCACTAGAGGTTCACAGCAAACTAGAGCCCTACAAAGGAGCCTTGGGATTGAAGATACCACCAGGGGTGGGGGTGCAACAGAAGCAGTAAGAAGGCCAGAAGAGTAAATATGCAGCTCTCTCTTCCAACCAAACATCAACCAACTTTACAGAAGGGCTACCAAAAAACCAAGTGTATGCATCAAACTTAATAAAGATCCTACTACACCAAGTGTACGCATCTAACTAACTGGCTCAGTTAGACGTTACTATTTATTAAGCTGTGGAGATTGGCTGAAGGCTTGAACCATATGGGTGCCTGACGGGGGAAATTCCAGCCAGCAGGTCGAAGTCTGATACATGCGACCCTCTCTCCTACTTTGGGCTGCAGAGCGTGGCGGCACATATCAGGGTATGGTGCATGGAGAGATGCATGGTACGCTGTGTACACACAGTTTTGCCTGATGAACGGAACCGCGCTGCCATCAGGATCCTTGACGTTGGTGATCTCCTGGTTAATCGGATAATTCAGTCCGAGAAACAGAGAGTGTGTGCCGATGCTACTTACCGGCCTCCAGTCAAAAATTCCTGAAGGCCCAAAGAAGCTGGGATCCTGCTCAAAGACCATGCAGTGATTGTGATTGTATTCCGTGAAACAACACGTCCGGTACGTGCCAACGATCATCAATTGTTCGCCGTCGTCTGATCGAGCCAGGAACCACCTGCAACTGCCATGCCACTTTTCTTTGAAAGGTTCTGGGATTAGGAAGGGAAGGGACACCACGTGGCCTACAACATCATATCAAGTTGGAGTCAAATTAAAATGGGCTGGTACTGTAAATCTAAGAACAGCATGAATATTTTTTTAGTAAATGTTGACAGTAATATAAGCATGGGAAGGATGATTTGATTTCACCAAAATTCTACTACATCTGATCACCAATGTGGGACGTTTTGGCAGTTTGAATTAAACTGTCAAAACGTCCATGTTACTGAATAGAGGGTGTATTTGATAGCATGGTGTTAATTTCTAACAACAATGTCATGATTCTAACTCTTCTCAAACTATACTTTGACAATAGGAAGCAAGCCATCATGATATCATAGGAAATTAGGAGTAACATACTGCTATAACAGCCATTTGTAGCGATGACTGGAGTAGGCCAGCAATATGTCCAGCCATAGAAGGAGTCTCCACAGCGTAAATGAAGCCCTTGTGTTCAATGGCATCATAGAGCCATGGAGGATGTATGATCCTGCGATGGACGTGGAGATTTATCCACTTACCGCAGTGACGTGTCAGATAGGCGAGACCGCGGTTGAAGAACGCAATTAGCCTGAAGTCTTTATAATTCGCAGATCTTGTGGGCACTTGGCAGATTACAACCTTGAGCAAATCAAACTTGGTATCATCTTGGCTACTGTAAGATTCCGAGTATTATGGGCCGCGGTGCCAAAGCAGTGCAGTGTTAATCGAAGGAAGGGGTATCAATCGCCGGGTGTAGACCTCCACAAGCATCCACCTGCCGCGTCCGTCGACGAGAACCATCCAAGACGTGTTCATGCCGACTAGTACATACTGTTAATGTAGTTGAGGGTGACGGGGATCGGATCGCAGTCGAGGGGGTTGAGGCTCGCCACCCTAGGATCCTTAAGCTGCATGACACGCCATTTTTGAAGATCAGGCGGCATCAGCAAGCAGGGAGTTGGCTTAAGAAGCTCCGCCTGAGGGCTTTGAGTAAACGGTATAGCCCCGACGAGCACACGGCGAGCAGCATGGTACTGAGATTGTCCACACGCGAAACAATGAGTTTCATTACCTCTGTGGGGAGCGAATTCCAGCCACTCTTTTGGCGGACGCTGCTCGGTTCTGCCATTGTTAGTGCTTGGGTTTCGAAAGAGGGGGAGTGATACGGCTCCAACGTATCTATAATTTTTGATTGTTCCATGCTATTATAGTATCAATCTTGGATGTTTTTATATGCAATTATATATCATTTTGTGGGACTAACCTATTAACCTAGTGCCCAGTGCCAGTTGCTGTTTTCTGTTTGTTTTTGGTTTTTCAGGAAATCAGTACCAAACGAAGTCCAAATGCCACGAAACTTTTTGACGATTATTTTCTGGACAAAAGAGACCCTGGAAGCTTCGGGAGGAAGCCAGAAGCTTCACGAGGAAGAAACAAGGAAACAGGACGCGGCCCCAGGGGATGCGCCCTGATGCCTTGTGGGCCCCTCGTGACTCCTTTTGAACTAATTCCACTTCTATAAATTCTCAAATATTTGGAAACCATCAGAGAGCCACCCCGAATAACTTTTACACCGCCACAAGCCTCTGTTCTTCTGCGATCCCATCTGGAGGCCTTTTCCGGTACTCTGCCGGAGGGGGAATCGATCACGGAGGGCTTCTACATCAACCTTGTTGCCCTTCCGATGATGTGTGAGTAGTTTACCACAGACCTACGGGTCCATAGCTAGTAGCTAGATGGCTTCTTCTCTCTCTTTGATCTTCAATACCATGTTCTCCTCGATGTTCTTGGAGTTCTATCCAATGTAATCTTCTTTTGCGGTGTGCTTGTTGGGATCCGACGAATTGTGAGTTTATGATCAGATTATTCATGAGAAATATTTGAGTCTTCTCTGAACTCTTTTATGCATGATTGTTATAGCTTTGTATTTCTCTCCGATCTATCGATTTGGTTTGGCCAACTAGATTGGTTTATCTTGCAATGAGAGAGGTGCTTTGTGATGGGTTCAATCTTGCGGTGTTCAATCCCAGTGATAGAAAGGGACATGACATGTATTTGTTTTGTTGCCATTAAGGATAAAAAGATGGGGTTTAATCATATTGCTTGATTTTACTTTGTCTACATCATGTCATCTTGCTTAAGGCGTTACTCTGTTTCATACTTAATACTCTAGATGCATGCTGGATAGTAGTAGATGCAGGCAAGAGTCGGTCTACTTGTCTCGAACGTGATGCCTATATACATGATCATTGCCATGAATCCGTCATAATTATTTGCTTTTCTATCAATTGTCCAACAGTAATTTGTTTACCCACCGTATGTTCTGCGCTCGAGAGAGAGAAGCCTCTAGTGAAAACTATGGCCCCCGGGTCTATCTTTATCATATATTAAAATCCAAAAATACCTTGCTGCAATTTATTTACTTTTATTTTATTTTGCAATTTATATTTCTATCTATCACTATCAGAATTAATCCTTGCAAATAACCGCTAAGTGGATTGACAACCCTCTTATTTGCGTTGGGTGCAAGTGTTTGCTTTTGTGTGTGTAGGTGCTTCTAAAGGATTTTGTGTGGTTCTCCTACTGGATTGATAACCTTGGTTCTTAACTGAAGGAAATACTTATCTCTACTATACTGCATCATCCTCTCCTCTTCGGGGAAATACCAACGCAGTCTACAAGTAGCAGGAAGAATTTCTGGCGCCGTTGCCGGGGAGACATCACCAAAATTATCAAGTACCTTCACACAAACTATCATCCACTTGCATTTATTTTATTTGCCTTTTTATTTGCATTTGCCTCTCATTTTCATCTCCCCCACTTCTAAAACAATTTCACAAAAACACAAAAATATTTTAGTTTGCTTGTTTGCTTGCTTCGTAGTGATGTCTCAAGAAAATACAAAATTGTGCGACTTTTCCAATACTAATAATAATGATTTTATTAGTACTCCTATTGCCATTCCCGCCACTAGTGCGGAGTCGTGTGACATTAATGCTGCTTTGCTTAATCTTGTTATGAAAGAACAATTTTCTGGTAGTCCTAATGAAGATGCTGCATCCCATCTAAATACTTTCGTTGAACTTTGTGATATGCAAAAGAAAAAAAGATGTGGATAATGATATTGTTAAATTTAAATTATTTCCGTTCTCACTACGAGATCGTGCTAAAACTTGGTTTTCATCCTTGCCTAGAAATAGTATTGATTCTTAGGATACGTGTAAGGATGCTTTTATTGCCAAGTATTTTCCTCCCGCTAAGATTATTTCTTTAAGAAATCAAATTATGAATTTTAAGCAACTTGAGCATGAACATGTTGTGCAATCTTGGGAGAGAATGAAATTAATTATAAGAAATTGCCCAACACATGGTTTAAGCTTATGGATGATCATACAAATTTTTTATGCGGGACTAAACTTTGTTTCTAGAAATTTGCTAGACTCTGCCGCATGTGGTACTTTTATGGAAATTACATTGGGAGAAGCTACAAAACTTCTTGATAATATTATGACAAATTATTCTCAATGGCACACTGAACGAACTCCAACTGGTAAGAAGGTAAATTCCGTTGAAGAAATTAATACTTTGAGTGATAAGATGGATGCCCTTATGAAATTGGTTGCTAGTAAAAATGCTCATATTGATCCTAATGATGTGCTATTGTCTACTTTGATTGAGCAAAATAAGGATGCTACTGATGTGAATTTTGTCTCTAGAAATAATTTCAACAACAATGCTTATAGGGGTAATTTCAATCCTAGACCGTTTCCTGAAAATTCCTCTAATAATTATGGTAATTCCTATGGTAATCCATGTAATAATAATAGGATACCCTCTGATCTAGAAGGTAATATTAAAGAATTTATTAATTCTCAAAAGAATTTTAATGCTATGATAGAAGAAAAATTGAATAGAGTTGATGAATTGTCTAGGAACATGGATAGAATTGCTCATGATGTTGAAAATCTTAAAATTAAAATTTTGCCACCCAAGCATGATATAAATGAATCTATTAAAGCTATTTATGTCTCCATTAATGAAAGTAAAGAAAGAACCGCTAGGTTGAGAGCTAAGCGAGAATTCTTAGAAAAAGCTATTCCACCCGGTTTCTATCATAGTAATGATGAAGATATTAAAATGATTGGTGTCTCACCTATTGAATCTTTATTTAGTAATATAAAACTTGATGAAAAAGGGACTGAATATGAGTCAACTTTAGCTAGAAGGCGTCCCAATTGTTTGGAGGGTGATGATCTTAATGATAAACATGAAAAAAGTGGGTTTGGAGAGGTCAAAACTTTAAATAATGATGCACCCACTACTTTGGATTACAAGGACTTTAATTATGATAATTGTTCTTTAATTGAGTGTATTTCCTTGTTGCAATCCATGATTAATTCACCAAATGCATATGAACAAAATAAAGCTTTCACTAAACATATGGTAGAAGCTATGATAAAAGTTCATGAAGAAAAACTTGAGTTAGAAGTCTCAATTCCTAGAAAATTACATGATGAATGGGAACCCACTATCAAAGTTAAAATCAAATATTATGAATGTAATGCCTTGTGTGATCTAGGTGCTAGCGTCTCTACTATACCAAAATCTTTATGTGACGTGCTAGGTCTCACCGATATGGATGCTTGTTCCCTTAATTTACATCTTGCGGATTCCACTATTAAAAAGCCATTGGGTAGAATAAATGATGTGCTTATTCTTGCTAATATAAATTATGTGCCCATGGATTTATTTTGCTTGATATTGAATGCAATCCGTCTTGTCCTATAATACTTGGCAGGCCTTTCCTAGGAACCATATGTGCTATTATTGATATGAAAGAAGGTAATATAAGATTTCAATTTCCATTAAAGAAAGGGATGGAACACTTCCCTAGAAAGAGAATTAAGCCACCGTATGAATCTATTATGAGGGCCACCTATGGAATTAATTTGAAGGATGACAACACTTGAAACTATGCATTGTGCCTAGCTAGGGGCATAAAACAATAGCGCTTGTTGGGAGGCAACCCAATGAATAAAATAAATTTTTGTTTTACCTTATATTTTTGTGTGTTTACACAATTATAGCCTCTTTTATGATTGTGTTTTTATCTTTTAAGTAGTGTTTGTGCCAAGTAATGCCTTTGGGATGATTTGGAAGATAGTATAATTGATGCTGTTTGAAAACAAAAACTTTTGCGTCCAGTGCTGGAATTTTGACTTTTTGCTGGAGCGTCAGAACTTTCTGAATTTTTTACACAATATTGATATATGAATTTACCACGTTGTCCTAATTTTTCAAAAAAATTGGAGTTACAGAAGTATGACGTTAATTGAGATCTTTACAGACTGTTCTGTTTTAGACATATTCTGTTTTTTGTTGCATAGTTTGCTTATTTTGATGTATCTATGGATTGTATCGGGGGGGTATGAGTCATGGAGAAGTTGGAGTACAGTAGAATTATGCCAATATTAAATATGAATCAATTTGCAACAGTACTTAGAGTTTAAGATTTATTTGTTATACTAACGAATCTCACGAGGTTTCTGTTGAGTTTTGTGTGCTGAAGTTTTCAAGTTTTGGGTGAGACTACGATGGATAAAGGAAGAAGGAGTGGCAAGAGCCTAAGCTTGAGGATGCCCAAGGCACCCCCAAGGTAATATTCAAGGAATACTCAAGCGTCTAAGCTTGGGAATGCCCCGGATGGCATCCCCTCTTTCGTCTACAATCTATCGGTAACTCACTTGGAGCTATATTTTTATTCATCACATGATATGTGTTTTACTTGGAGCGACTTGTGCTATAGTTTGTTTGATTTTGTTTGCTTTTTAGTTTGTCACAATCATCTTTCTGAACACACCTTTTTGAGAGGGACACACATTATTCGTGATTTGTTAGAATACTCTATGTGCTTTACTTATATCTTTTGAGCTAGGCAGTTGCTATAGTGCTTCACTTATATCTTTTAGAGCACGGCGGTGGTTATATATTAAAGAAATAGTTGCACTCTCATGCTTCACTTATATTTTTTTGAGATTCTAATGAATATCAATGGTAATATGCACGGGTTATGAATTTGGTCCTAATATGATAGGTATTCAAGAGGGATATAATAAAAACTTTCATGTAGATCGCTGAATATGATAAGTTTGATTCCTTGCAATAGTTTTGTGATATTAAGATGGTAATATGTGGGAGGTGCTAGTAGATAATTGTGGTTTAGGAAGAATATTGGTGTTAAGGTTTGTGATTCCCGAAGCATGCACGTATGATCTGTCGTTATGCTAAGAAGTTGGAGCATGATTTATTCTTGATTGTCTACCTTATGAGTGGCGGTCGGGGACGAGCGATGGTCTTTTCCTACCAATCTATCCCCCTAGGGGCATGCGTAGTAGTACTTTGCTTCGAGGGCTAATAAACTTTCGCAATAAGTATGTGAGTTCTTTATGACTAATATGAGTCCATGGATTATACGCACTCTCACCTTTCCACAATTTGCTAGCCTCTTTGGTACCGTGCATTGCCCTTTCTCACATCGAGAGTTGGTGCAAACTTCGCCGGTGCATCCAAACCCCGTGATATGATATACTCTATCACACATAAGCCTCCTTATATCTTCCTCAAAACAGCCACCATACCTACCTATCATGACATTTCCATAGACATTCCGAGATATATTGCCATGCAACTTCCACCGTTCTGTTTTTTTATGACACACATCATCATTGTCATATTGCTTTGCATGATCATATAGCTGACATAGTATTTGTGGCTCAGCCACCGTTCATCATTTTTATACATGTTACGCTAGTATCATTGCACATCATGGTACATTGCCAGAGGCATTCATATAGAGTCATATTTTTGTTCTAGCTTCGAGTTGTAATTTTCTTTTGAGTTGTAAGTAAATAGAAGTATGATGATCATCATCATTAGAGCATTGTCCCAGTGCGGATGTCGGGGATATACCCCGCGGTATGACCCGGCCTGATGTATGACCTGGCCACAACTTAGCGACTCACTGGAGACCCGCCTGAGTCTAGCGACTCACTGGTGACCTGGAGGGCGGGTCAGATGAACGACAAGACTCAACGGCCCAGAAGGCGGCTCATGGGAAGGCCGGCTCATGTTATGGTGGGCCGGCTTAAGAGGAAAGGCATAAGGAGTATTTCCCTTACAAGAGCAAGCAAGGAAGCAAGACCCGGACTTGTATCCGGCTTGTAATAGGAAATAGACCAGTCCTAATCCTACTAGGACTCTACATGTAAGCCGCCCCTTCAACTTATATAAGGAGGGGCAAGGAACCCCAAGAGGGACAAGTCGAGATAGACAGACAAACTAGTAGCTCTCGAGATAGAGGTAGCAAAACAGCACCCTTGTAATCGAGATCATCATCATCAATAGCAATCAAGCAGGATGTAGGCTTTTACCTCCACCGTGAGGGGCCGAACCTGGGTAAAATCTCACGTCTCTCGTCCCGCTCAACCCCGTCAAGCTACCACTTAATTGCGTTGGCCTCACGACTAAGTCCTCACACTAGGACATCTGCCGTGACAAAACCACGACAGTTGGCGCCCACCGTGGGGCCAGCGCACGGTGGTGTTGAGTCCTTGAAGGGAACTCCCGCAGGGATCGAGGGATAGGCGATCAGCCGCATGACCAAGAGTCGCCGCGGCAAGCTCTACATCAATGATTCAGACTGGGGCCCCGAGGCCGAGTCAATCGACTACGGGTACCAGGTCCCCTTCGGCAAAATCCACTTCTTCATCGGCAAAGTCTGCAGATCTGAACCCAAGCCAGACGTCTGCACCAACATCGTCGAGCCGGCTCGGTGCGCGCAACCCACCCAGGCTCAGGCCGGCCGGAAGCACGTCTTCATCAGCTTCACTCAGGGGGTGGACCTCGCAGATAACTCTGCGTCCGGCAGCGATACTCAAATCTCCCGCTTTACAATGGCAGGCTTGGGGGCTACCCCGATGACCGACCGGCTCAGGATTCCTTCAACACGCCACGGCCGACTCGCGCGACCGTGCCGGCTCAAACGCCGCGGCTGACCCGCGCGCCCGCGCTGGTTTACAACGCCGCCGCCGACTCGTTTGTTCGCGTCGGCTTACAACACCGCGTGCGACTCACGCATCTGTGCCGGCCTTCAACGTTGCGGCTGACTCGCGTGTCCGCACCCGTGCCGGTTTTCAACGCCGCGGCTGGCTCCCGCGTCCGCGCCGGCTCCCAACGCCGCGGACGACTCGCACGTTCATCCGACAAAGATACCAGGTGCTATTCAACCTATCTGTTTTTCAATATATTAATTTATCCGAGAACAATTACTCTGCCCTGTAATATTTTAACGCAGGACAATTATTCATCACAAAAGTGGCGTTATACCACGGATACGGAGCGCGCACCAGCATCATTCTAATACTGGCAGTCGTCCGTGCCGCGCTACTCGACGGATACGCGTGTAAGCCGCCGCTTCCGCGGTTCAGTCTGCATCAACACGCCAGGTGACTCCCTCGTCCGCGCCAGCTTAAACGCCGCAGACCGACTCGCGCGCCCGCGCCGGCTTACAACGCCGCGGCCGACTCGCGCGCCCGTGCGGGCTTACAAACGCCACGGACCGACTCGCGCGCCCGCGCCGGCCTCCAACGCCGCGGCCGACCCGCGCGTCCGCATCGGCTTACAACGCCGCAGCCGATTCGCGCGCTCGTGCCGGCTTACAATGCCGCGGCCGACTCGTGCATCCACGGTTTCCAATGCCGTAGCCGACTCCCACATCTTCATCAACACACCAGGGCCGCGCCTGCTCGCCTGAACTGCCCAATGGACGCGCGCAAGCCGCCGCCCCCGCGGTGTGGACTACATCAACATGCCAAGGCCACGCCCGCCCGTACGGGCGGCTTAACGGACGCGTGCAGGTCGCCATCCCTGCAGCCTGGTCTACTCCAACAAGCTGGAGCAAAATAATAATAATATCTATTATCAGCCTCCGAGGGCATACAACGAGCATTGCGAAGATCATCAACTCGCCACGCACCTTTGGCTTCAATAAATTTCATCCTTCGGCTGTCAGCTCTACGCCGGATTATGTCACAGCCAGGTATGATGAATCTCAAGCCGATTCCTCGAGTCGTCTTAAGACTCGGGGGCTACACAGACATGACTCGGCAGATTAGGCCGGTTTCAATAAATACAAAAACCCCGGGTCGTTACAGGGAAGACAACCCGGTGCCCGGGGGCTGCTGCCTTATTGGCGAGAAAGAAAGGTTACCAAAGAAGACTAGTTGCCATGATGCACAGTCTAAACATCGGTATTGTCAGGGGAATTATCCGCGGTCAAGACCCAACCTGCTACAGGACCTGGTCTCAAGGATGACCCGGCCTGCTCAATAAGGGTCAAAGGAATCAAGCCGGCTATGCTTAGCATTTTTTCCATGATCATATGGTTACTTGGGGGCTTCCAACTCATCGAGTTTAGCTTACAAAACCCTTTAACCTGGCAAGATGCCGTAAGTTGGTTAAATCTACCTGTTAGCAAGATGCTACTCCCTAAAAAACGACCCGGCGTACGTCTGATGAGTCAATCACAAAAGTGACCCTGCATTCATCGGAGTTAAAACGCTCGATTGGTTGTGTGAGAGCCGGCTTTCAGAAAGCTAGGATAAACCAACCAGCCAAACTATACTTGGTTAAACCTGCCTGTTAGCAAGATGCTACTCCCTAAAAAGCGACCCGGCGTACACCTGATGAGTCAATCACAAAGGTGACCCTGAATTCATTAGAGTTAAAACGCTCGATTGGTTGCGTGAGAGCCGGCTTTCAGAGAGATAGGACAAACCAAAAGAGGCCAAAAAACCTGCTTCCACAGGAAGCGAAACCAAGACTCGAGCCTTGAAAGCCGGTCTTATGCCATACCTTGAAAGCCGGCGTTTTTATACTCTGTTATCATACACATACATTATCATACATTGCATCATCATACAAATGCATCATTTATGCATATCTATATTTGTTTATGTCGCAGGAGCCGGTCTTCAAACCGGGTTACATTGTGACTCCACAAGAACAAACGAATCTTTGATAGCCAAAATGGCTTGATCTTCATCATGGTTTATCATAACCAGTATTAAATGATTGAGATATCAATTCTTCTAAATTCCCGGGTTACAAATCCAGCCGGGTCACATATAGTACCTGGTCATTTAATTGACCGGGTTTTGGGTTATTCAACCTGTGCTTTGAAGAAAGACTACAGCACTTATGGATTTTTTCACACATATTTGCCGGGTTGCACTGCAACCACGGCTAAGGATTTCTTTCATCACAAAAGCATCATCAGTTCACAGGCAAAATATTAAAGTGCTTGATGGCATTGGCGGATTATGCAGTTTCACGTTCAAAAACTATTACAAGCCACGATTGGGCTATTTCTATCAAGTTTTTCAAAAGCAAATTCAAGCTTGCAGAGTGATTGATGGTTGAGACCCGGCAGCTGGATCTGCCAGATTAACATTGGTTTGTTCTCCTCTTGTGTCAATTACCACCGGGTTGTTACTTGCCGGGTCACCAGGATTTATTTGGTGAGTTGATAATACAAAAGAGTATACTGTGCGGCCAGGCAACCCGGTTCTTGGAGGCTATAGTGGATCTGAGTTTATTCTACAATAGAAGGAATAGTCCCGAGTCGCCGCAGGAACACGACCCGGCACTTGGGGGCTACATTATTCAAATCAAGATTACATCAAGTATGAAAGTCCCATGTCGCTGCAAGCATGCACCCCGGCACTTGGGGGCTAATGCAAGTCGCTTTTCAAATCATTACATTATCAGAGGACCCGGCTATCTCAAGGAGATGAGCCGGCCCTTGGGGGCTACAGGTTGTTTTCTGTTTAAGTGTCGATTCAAGGAAGAACCGGCTCATAATTTTCATAATGACCTGGCTCTTGGGGGCTATAGATTGCTCTTTATTCAAGTATGGATTTAAGGAAGAACCGGCTCATCATTTTCACAATGATCCGGTCCTTAGGGGCTACGGTCCGTTTTCCATCATTTTCTAAGTCCCAGCCTAGTACTATCTTACTGAGCCGGCCCTTGGGGGCTACACTATTTGCAGCTATATATCTACAACATTGAAGATTAAGTCCCAAGTTGCTGCAGGCAAGACAACCCGGCACTTGGGGGCTACACTGGTTGAAGTTTTATGAGCACAAGGCAATTATAAGTCCCAGGTTGCTGCAGGCAAGACAACCCGGCACTTGGGGGCTACAGCATTCAGTTGTTTAAACAGATCATAAGGTCCAAATTGAAGACCCGGCCCATCACATACTGATGAGCCGGCCCTTGGGGGCTACACATGTGAAATGCAAAACATTCAGTTTATAACTGGTGACTCAGATGAGCAACCCGGATTTCTTCAAAGTTGCAACATTTATATTGAAGCAAGTCTTAAGCTATCACTACGTTCCTCCCTTAAGACTTGGGGGCTACAGGTAATATGGATATAAGGGAGATACATCTTCAAAGTTCCCGGTTTTGAGCAAACCAGGTATCATATTTTTAGTGGAGAAATTGGCAAAGTTTATCTCCTCTAAAGCTATTCATAGAAAGGCCCAGTAGCCGACTCAATGATTGGAAGCTATATTTACAAGCACCAAGTCATCACAGGGTATAAGGACTTGGCCTGAAGAACTCAGGAAGACCAATTATGTGACCCGGCGTCTGTAGCAATCATGACCCGGTATGATCAATTTTTATAACTCGGCAATTTCGGTGATCACAACTCGCCAAGCTCTACATCCTCAAGCCGGCGTATAATCAGATGAATATCTTAAGTCCAATATTTTTGTCAAGCCGGAGCATTGGAAGCCGACTCAAAATGGATTATTTTTTCCCCAATATTTTCATGCAAAAAGCCAATGCCAGCAAATTGATTTTGAAGCTGGCTTATTGACCCGGACTTTTCAGAAGAAGCGCCTGGATTTTTTGCATTGGCAAATATTGACTCGGTCAAGTGTTTTCACAGAGAAATGACAAGGATTTAAGGATGAGCAGATGCCGGCTCAGAAGAACCTTCGACCCGGCGCACAACCTGTCAAAATTGTTCTTGTTTTTATTTTGCAGGATAAGTTTACCATGGATAAATCCAAGCTAAACTGGGGGCTAATGTCGGGGATATACCCCGCGGTATGACCCGGCCTGATGTATGACCCGGCCACAACTTAGCGACTCACCGGAGACCCGCCTGAGTCTGGCGACTCACTGGTGACCTGGAGGGCGGGTCAGATGAACGACAAGACTCAACGGCCCAGAAGGCGGCTCATGGGAAGGCCGGCTCATGTTATGGTGGGCCGGCTTAAGAGAAAAGGCATAAGGAGTATTTCCCTTACAAGAGCAAGCAAGGAAGCAAGACCCGGACTTGTATCCGGCTTGTAATAGGAAATAGACCAGTCCTAATCCTACTAGGACTCTACATGTAAGCCGCCCCTTCAACTTATATAAGGAGGGGCAAGGCACCCCAAGAGGGACAAGTCGAGATAGATAGACAAACTAGTAGCTCTCGAGATAGAGGTAGCAAATCAGCACCCTTGTAATCGAGATCATCATCATCAATAGCAATCAAGCAGGATGTAGGCTTTTACCTCCACCGTGAGGGGCCGAACCTGGGTAAAATCTCACGTCTCTCGTCCCGCTCAACCCCGTCAAGCTACCACTTAATTGCGTTGGCCTCACGACTAAGTCCTCACACTAGGACATCTGCCGTGACAAAACCACGACAGAGGAAAAAAAAAGAGAAGCCAAAAAGAGCCCACGAAAAAAAAGGAGAAAGAAAAAAGAAAAAAAAAGAAAAAAAAAGAAAAAAAAGAAAATGAGAGAAAAAGAGAGAAGGGCCAGTGTTACTATCCTTTTCTATACTTGTGCTTCAAAGTAGCACCATGTTTTTCATATAGAGAGTCTCCTATTTTGTCACTTTCATACACTAGTGGGAATTTTTCATTATAGAACTTGGCTTGTATATTCCGATGATGGGCTTCCTCAAATGCCCGAGGTCTTCATGAGCAAGCAAGTTGGATGCACACCCACTTAGTTTTCATGTTGAGCTTTCATACACTTATAGCTCTTAGTGCATCTGTTGCATGGCAATCCATACTCCTCGCATTGGCATCAATTGATGGGCATCTCCATAGCCCGTTGATTAGCCGCGTCGATGTGAGACTATCTTCTTCTTTTTGACTTCTCCTTATTAATCTCTACCACCATATTCTATTCCACCCATAGTGCTATATTCATGGTTTGCGCTCATGTATTGCGTGGGGGTTGAAAAAGCTGAAGCGCGTTAAAAAGTATGAACCAATTGCTCGGCTTGTCATCGGGGTAGTGCATGATAAATATTTTGTGTTAAGAAGATGGAGCATGACATATCTTTTAGAGCACGGCGGTGGTTATATTTTAAAGAAATAGTTGAACTCTCATGCTTCACTTATATCTTTTTGAGAGTCTAATAATTAGTAATGGCAATAATATTTTACATGACAAAATTTGATTTGCTACTTACAAATATGAACTGCTATATATGCGTGCATAAATTAGCTGCAGTTTCATGTCAATTTAAAAGAGTCTGCAGTGTTGGTAATTTGGTGATTGATCAACGAAGGAAAGTTCCCCACAAAAAAATGAAGGAAAGTTGCAGGTAAAAGGATATCCTGGAGGGCGTTTCTCTTGTACAGGTCGCCCTTGACGTGAGAATCCTACTTGGTGAAAGTCATCGGTGTGCTTCTCTTCTCTGCCTTCTGTAGTTTTTACCAATCCATGTGAGATTCTGTGATTGTACCACGGAAGAGAAATTGAGCAGTTGCATATGTTGATTAGGTCATTTAGGACTTGAAGTAGTCATTGTTGGACGTCAGTTTGGAATTTAGACTTCCAAACGCTTAATTGCTCCCTTTCCCTTGTCTACTGTTTTGATCCATGCCCAATCATAGCAGATTACACATGGCAAAGCAAGCTATAGTGTCTATTTTGGCAGCCATATGTGTGTGTGACTTGTGTTTGGTAGTCCCTTTAACTACACTGTACTTCTACTGCCTCTTATCTGTTACAGTTGTGGTGACAATCTAATGGGAATAAGCGCCAGGGACGAGGGGAGGTGGACACTTGAGGTAACTGCTATAGTGGTGGTAGGATCTTGCATGGAGAATAGCAGGAGTAAAGTTTGAATCCTACTAGGCAGTGCCTTGCTATGAATGGCTGCGACGGCGGGTGAATATTGGAGTTCAATGTGGTATGCATGTTGGATGTGTGGTCCGTGGAGTGAAGATCCATCCGGCATGAATTTTTTCGTTCTTCTGTTGGCAAGTAATCCTAAGACTTTTTTTCCCGGGTGAATCCTAAGACTAATTACCCTACACAATTAACAGTTTTAGTATCTCTTATGGCACCTAAGTATATCTGTAACTGAAAAAATGTTCAGAAATTACTGTATGAAGGGCACGTATAAATGTTATTCAGTTTTATTTGCAGAGGTGCTTGCTGGTATTTCCGACTCATTTCAAGATTTTAGTAGGGTATATGCCTATAATTCTTGCTCTCCAGGTTTGCGCACATGTTCATGACGTGAAGTAGGTTGTTATTCTGTAGCATCCCAAGTGTATTGGACATCACAACAATATGTATCCCATTGCAGTGCATGGGCTTAAAAGTAATTCTTTAACTTTTTGTTGGTGTCAAATTAAATTATTAGAACAACAATTGAATATACGTTATTTAGGCTAATACACCAAATTATTTTGTGTATATTGTGCTGCTTCCTGTAATTATTTGCTCTCAGGAAACAACATAGGCCAATGCAACATATTTTGCTGTGTTTATAACTACCTCGCTGTTTTGAACGATAGACATGAAAGCTCTTAGATATATGTTTCGTTCTACACCCTGCTTGTACCTATGAAAGACACTTTGTAGCCTAATCACAAGAGCTGTAAAATACTGTTGCTGACCTATGAAAGACACTTTGTAGCCTAATCCATCTCAGAGATATGCCTTTTATCTACTAGTAAAATCTATGCATTATTTGTACTTATGCATTATAATCATCATGGTTTTTATTATTTATTTATGCACCACTTTGATTTTTCGCTAGAGAGTGACATTTGTCAAAGAGCGGGTTATATATAGTTACGACAGTAAAATATTTTGTAGCTGTTATTGGTTGGCGATCGTTCATAGGATTGTTCCTTACTAAAATTTACCTACTATATATTTCACTTAATGCTTGATGACAGTTACTGCAGTGTGCGTCCATCTTTTGCCATATTTTACGTATTGTACAACTACCCTGCTTTTGTTTGCGACACCGTAGTAAATAAAAGGGATAAGTGACAGGGCAAATGTTGCAGTATTTGAGGATCCGTTATACAAGGTGATTTCAAATCCAACGTTCGAATCGTCTGTTCCAAGATCATACCAAGTTATTGAGCTTGAGTCTAAGAATCCAGAATACCTTCAAATACATACAATGAAATATGGATAATTCTTGGTGGGAAATGAAGAACGACAAGCAAATTTTTAGTGGTGCATAAGAAATTCAGAACTCTGGTAAAATGACGAATCTAGGCATGAAGCCAAGTTTAATCATCCTGAGGTTAGCCCATCATTGTCATCATTTCGTCCATTATTTACACAATAACACAATCAACTGGATGGAAGTAAGATCTTTCGGATAATCACTCCATATTTTCTTTTACTCAAGTGAGTTTTGCCTTACTGTTCTGCTACTTGAACTTGATCTGTGTAGCTATCTTGTAAGGCGGCGGGGGGTGCGAGAAGATCTGGCCGCTCTAGCAGCTTTGGCGGCCACGACGGCGGCAGAGTTGGGAGCGGGGCTAAGGGCGATGGCCCCCTCCCTCCCCGTTGGGCTGAGGGAAATCCTATGAGATGGCGACCAAGGGTGAGTTCTGCTTCAAGCACACCCATGACGGCTATGCGGCAAAGGTTGACAAAGAGGTGGAGTTCAGAAGCACATGTTCGACCACGACAACCGTGTACATGTGTCCCCGTACCTGGCGACACGCGACTAGGTGAATACCCCTCATGAGATGTGCGGGATCGGGCGAAGAGGAGACGTGTCAACATGAATATGTTGTTAGGGGCATGCGAGGATTTGTTTCTTCCGTTGCAACGCACGGACCCTTTTGCTAGTTAATTAATTAACACAATAACAGACGCATACAACTTGCAGATATGATCCAAAAACACATGTATATTCATGAAAGCGTAAAGGGTTCAAATATGAAATTATGACACTCGGGCCCTAGTGTCAAACATTAAGCATAACAAAGTCACAGCAACATCAATCTCAGAAACATACAAGGTACTAGGCACAAACCATATCAAATCCGACATCTATTACATAAGAAATGTGTGATCCAATTTCCATCCACCCCATGTGCCTACAGAGAAATTACTCACACATGAGTGGGAGATGATGATGGTGGTGATGGAGAAGAGGTTGGTGATGACGATGTCGAAGAATCCCCCTCTCCGGAGAGTAACCAAATTAATTAATTAACACAATATAATGCTTATGCTTATGTTGGAAATATGCCCTAGAGGCAATAATAAATTGGTTATTATTATATTTCCTTGTTCATGATAATCGTTTATTATCCATGCTATAATTGTATTGATTGGAAACTCAAATACATGTGTGGGTACATAGACAACACTGTGTCCCTAGTAAGCCTCTAGTTGACTAGCTCGTTGATCAAAGATGGTTAAGGTTTCCTAGCCATTGACATGAGATGCCATTTGATAACGGGATCACATCATTAGGAGAATGATGTGATGGACAAGACCCAAACTGTAAACGTAGCATTTGATCGTGTTAGTTTATTGCTATTGTTTTCTGCATGTCAAGTATCTGTTCCTTTGACCATGAGATCATGCAACTCACTGACACCGGAGGAATACCTTGTGTGTATCAAACGTCGCAACGTAACTGGGTGACTATAAAGGTGCTCTACAGGTATCTCCGAGGGTGTCTGTTGGGTTGGCATGGATCAAGACTGGGATTTGTTACTCCG
Source organism: Elymus sibiricus (assembly GCA_039707655.1). NCBI lineage: Eukaryota > Viridiplantae > Streptophyta > Magnoliopsida > Poales > Poaceae > Elymus > Elymus sibiricus. The sequence continues at coordinate 107,704,037 of CM077668.1, read as the reverse complement.
TATGACGGAGAGGTATCTCAGGGCCCACTCGGTAATACAACATCACATTGAGCCTTGCAAGCAAAGTGACTAAAGAGTTAGCCACAGGATCTTGTATTACGGAACGAGTAAAGAGACTTGCCGGTAACGAGATTGAACTAGGTATAGTGATACCGACGATCGAATCTCGGGCAAGTAACATACCGAAGAACAAAGGGAACAGTATACGGGATTAACTGAATCCTTGACATAGAGGTTCGACCGATAAAGATCTTCGTAGAATATGTAGGAGCCAATATGGGCATCCAGGTCCCGCTATTGGTTATTGGCCGTAGAGGTGTCTCGGTCATGTCTACATAGTTCTCGAACCCGCAGGGTCTACACACTTAACGTTTGGTGACGATTAGTATAATTGAGTTATTATGTTGGTGACCGAAAGTTGTTCGGAAGTCTCGGATAAGATCCCGGACATGACGAGGATCTCTGGAATAGTCCGGAGGTAAAGATTGATATATGTGATAATAGTGTTTTGATCTCCGAAAGAGTTCCGGAGTTCACCGGAAGGGGTTCCGGATGTTTACCGAAGTGTTCGGGTGCAGCAACACTTTATATGGGCCAAAGGGATAAAGCCCACGAGGTATTGGAAAGTGCAAAAGTAGTTTTGCTGCCGCGTAAGCGGTACTACCGCTTGGTGAAGCGGTACTACCGCCCGAGCGGTACTACCGCTTGTGTGAAGCGGTACTACCGCCCAAGCGGTACTACCGCTTGTGAGCGGTACTACCGCTTGTGCGCGGCTGTGCACGGTTCGGCCGGGATCCGAGTTGGACTCTTTCCCTGCGGGCCAAACCGACCTTGTGCGGGCAAAACCGACCTAGAGGAGGCTTTTACTCCAAGTTTAGACCCCAAGGCTCAACATATAAATAGAGGGGCAGGGCTAGCACACGGGACACATCAGGATTTCCCAAGCCGTGTGCCGGCAACCCTAGCCCTCTAGTTCCTCCGTCATAATCTCCGTAGCGCTTGGCGAAGCCCTGCAGAGATTGTTCCTCACCACCATCACCACGCCGTCGTGCTGCTGGAACTCAACCACTACTTCACCATCGCTCGCTGGATCGAGGAGGTGAAGGCATCATCAAGCCGTACGTGTGTTGAACGCGGAGGTGCCGTCCGTTCGGCGCTAGTTCGTGATCGGATCGAGGGACGACTTGCGATTTGGATCGCGGAGACGTTCGACTACATCAACCGCGTTTCTTAAACGCTTCCGCTTAGCGATCTACAAGGGTATGTAGATTCACTCTCCCTCTCGTAGATGCTCATCACCATGGATAGATCTTGCGTGTGCGTAGGAAAATTTTTTGTTTCCCATGCAACGTTCCCCAACAGTGGCATCATGAGCCAGGTCTATGCGTAGATGAGATCTCGAGTAGAACACAAACGAGTTGTGGGCGTGGGTGTATACATATTGCTTGCCGTTACTAGTTGATATTTGATTCGGCGGTACTGTGAGATGAAGCGGCCCGGACCGACATTACGCGTACACTTACGCGAGACAGGTTCCTTCAACTGACATGTAACTTCGTTGCATAAAGATGGCTAGCGGGTGTCTGTCTCTCTCACTTTAGTTGAATCGATTTCAATGAAGAGGGTTCTTTTAGAAGATCAAAAAGCAATCACTACACCACGTTGTGGTTTTGCGTAGGTAAGAACGGTTCTTGCAAACCCGTAGCAGCCACGTAAAATTTGCAACAACAATTAGAGGACGTCTAACTTGTTTTTGCAGGGTATGATGTGATATGATATGGCCAATTACATGATGAGATATATGTGATGTATGAGATGATCATGTTTTGTATAGAATATCACGACTTGCATGTCGATGAGTACGGCAACTGGCAGGAGCCATAGAGTTGTCTTTAATTATTGTATGACCTGCGTGTCAATCATTAAGCGCTATGTAATGCTTTACTTTATCGCTAAACGTTAGCAATAGTCGTAGAAGCAACAGTCGGCGCGACAACCTTATGGTGACACGTTGATGGAGATCAAGATGATGGAGATCATGGTGTCATGCCGGTGACGATGGAGATCATGCCGGTGCTTTGGAGATGGAGATCAAAAGCACAAGTTCATGGCCATATCATGTCACTTATGATTTGCATGTGATGTTAATCCTTTTATGCATCTTATTTTGCTTAGGACGACGGTAGCATTATAAGGTGATCCCTCACTTAAATTTCAAGATAAATTGTGTTCTCCCCAAGTGTGCACCGTTGCGAAAGTTCGTCGTTTCGAGACACGCCGTGATGATCGGGTGTGATAGACTCTACGTTCGCATACAACGGGTGCAAGCCATGTTGCACGTGCGGAACACTCGGGTTAAACTTGACGAGCCTAGCATGTACAGACATGGCCTCGGAACACAAGAGACCGAAAGGTCGAACATGAGTCATATAGTAGATATGATCAACATGAAGATGTTCACCATTGAAACCACCTCAACTCACGTGATGATCGGACTTGAGTTGGTGGATTTGGATCATGTTACACTCGAATGACCGGAGGGATGTCAATTTGAGTGGGAGTTTTTAAGTAATATGATTAACTAAACTCATTATCTAGAACAATAGTCTAAGTTGTCTTTGCTATATTTATGTTGTAGATCATGGCTCGCGCAGTAGCACCCCTGAATTTTAATGCGTTCCTAGAGAAAGCTAAGTTGAAAGATGATGGAAGTAACTTTGTGGACTGGGCCCGTAATCTAAGGATTATCCTTACGGCTTCCCAGAAGGCTTATGTCCTTGATGCACCGCTTGGTGATCCACCCGCTCCAGTTGAGTCTCTAGACGTTGTGAACGCCTGGCAGGCTCGTTCTGATGATTACTCAATAGTTCAATGTGCAATGTTGTATGGCTTAGAACCGGGACTTCAAAGACGTTTTGAACGTCATGGAGCATATGAGATGTTCCAGGAGTTGAAGTTTATCTTTCAGAAGAATGCCCGGATCGAGAGATATGAGATCTCCGATAAGTTCTATGCTTGCAAGATGGAGGAGAACGGGTCTATCAGTGATCACGTGCTCAGAATGTCTGGGTACTCCACCCGTCTGGCTGAGTTAGGGATGCCCCTTCCGCCAGAGGCTATCACTGACAGAGTTCTTCAATCATTGCCACCTAGCTACAAGAGCTTCGTGTTGAACTATAACATGCACAGGATGAACAAGTCAGTCGCCGAGCTGTTTGCGATGCTGAAAGCCGCTGAGTCTGAAATTCAGAAGGAGCATCAAGTGTTGATGGTCAATAAAACCACTAGTTTCAAGAAAAATGGCAAGGGTAAGAAGGGTAACTCCAAGCAGAGTGGCAAAGCAGTTGCTCCTCTCGTGAAGAAACCCAAGGCTGGACCCAAACCAGAAACTGTGTGTTTTCATTGCAAGGGAACTGGACACTGGAAGCGGAATTGCCCCAAGTATTTGGCTGACAAGAAGGCGGCCAACAACAAACAAGGTATATATGATATACATGTTATTGATGTGTACCTTACCAACTCTCGTTGTAGTGCCTGGGTATTTGATACCGGTGCGGTTGCTCATATTTGCAACTCAAAACAGGAACTGCGGAATAGACGGAGGCTGGCAAAGGACGAAGTGACGATGCGCGTGGGAAATGGTTCCAAGGTTGATGTGATCGCCGTCGGCACGCTCGCTCTTCGATTACCGTCGGGATTAGTGATGAACCTAAATAAGTGTTATTTGGTGCCTGCGTTAAGCATGAACATTATATCTGGATCTTGTTTATTGCGAGACGGTTACTCATTTAAATCAGAGAATAATGGTTGTTCTATTTATATGAGTAATATCTTTTATGGTCATGCACCCAATGTGAGGGGTTTATTCTTGTTGAATCTCGATAGTAATGATACACATGTTCATAACATTGATGCCAAAAGATATAGAATTGATAATGATAATACCACTTTCTTGTGGCACTGCCGTTTAGGTCATATTGGCGTAAAACGCATGAAGAAGCTCCATGCTGATGGACTTTTGGAGTCACTTGATTTTGAATCACTTGACACATGTGAGCCATGCCTCATGGGCAAGATGACTAAAACGCCGTTCTCTGGAACAATGGAACGGGCAAGTGACTTATTGGAAATCATACATACTGATGTGTGCGGTCCGATGAGTATTGAGGCGCGCGGTGGTTATCGTTACTTTCTCACCTTCACTGATGACTTAAGTAGATATGGGTATATTTACTTAATGAAACACAAGTCTGAAACATTTGAAAAGTTCAAACAATTTCAGAGTGAAGTTGAGAATCATCGTAACAAGAAGATTAAATTCCTACGATCTGATCGAGGAGGAGAATATCTGAGTTATGAGTTTGGCAGTCACTTAAGACAGTGTGGAATTGTTTCACAATTGACACCGCCTGGAACACCACAGCGTAATGGTGTGTCCGAACGTCGTAATCGAACCTTATTGGATATGGTGCGATCTATGATGTCTCTTGCCGATTTGCCACCATCGTTTTGGGGTTATGCATTAGAGACAGCTGCATTCACTTTAAATAGGGCACCATCGAAATCCGTTGAGACGACGCCATATGAACTTTGGTTTGGCAAGAAGCCAAAACTGTCGTTTCTTAAAGTTTGGGGATGTGATGCTTATGTCAAAAAGCTTCAGCCTGAAAAGCTGGAACCCAAAGCGGAGAAATGCGTCTTCATAGGATACCCAAAAGAGACAGTTGGGTATACCTTCTACCTCAGATCCGAAGGCAAAGTGTTTGTCACTAAAAACGGAACATTTCTTGAGAAAGAGTTTCTCTCGAAAGAATTGAGTGGGAGGAAGATAGAACTTGATGAGGTTGTTGAACCTTTACTTCAACCTGAGAGTAGCGCAGCGCAGAAAGTTGTTTCTGTGGAGCCTACATTAGCTGAAGAGGAAGTTAATGATGATGATCATGAAGCTTTGGATCAAGTTGCTATCGAACCTCGTAGGTCGACAAGGACGCGTACTGCTCCTGAGTGGTACGGCAACCCTGTCTTAGAAGTCATGTTGTTAGACAACGATGAACCTACGAGCTATGGAGAAGCGATGATGAGCCCGGATTCCGAGAAGTGGTTAGAGGCCATGAAATCCGAGATGGGATCCATGTATGAAAACAAAGTATGGACTTTGGAAGTATTACCTGAAGGGCGTAAGGCCATTCAGAACAAATGGATCTTTAAGAGGAAGACGGACGCGGACGGTAATGTCACCGTCTATAAAGCTCGACTTGTGGCAAAGGGTTTTTCACAAGTTCAAGGAGTTGACTACGATGATACCTTCTCACCCGTAGCGATGCTTAAGTCCGTCAGAATCATGTTAGCAATAGCTGCCTTTTTTGATTATGAAATTTGGCAGATGGATGTCAAAACAGCGTTCCTTAACGGTTTCCTTAAGGAAGAGTTGTATATGATGCAACCAGAAGGTTTTGTCGATCCAGAGAATGCTGACAAAGTTTGCAAACTCCAGCGATCCATTTATGGACTGGTGCAAGCATCTCGGAGTTGGAATCTTCGTTTTGATGAGGTGATCAAAGCGTTCGAGTTTATACAAGTTTACGGAGAAGCTTGTATTTACAAGAAAGTGAGTGGGAGCTCTATAGCGTTTCTAATATTATATGTGGATGACATATTGCTGATTGGAAACAATATAGAAATGCTGGAAAGCGTAAAGGAATATTTGAACAAGAGTTTTTCAATGAAGGACCTAGGAGAAGCTGCTTTCATATTAGGCATCAAGATCTATAGAGATAGATCAAGACGCTTAATAGGACTTTCACAAAGCACATACCTTGATAAGATTTTGAAGAAGTTCAAAATGGATCAGTCCAAGAAGGGGTTCTTGCCTATTTTGCAAGGTGTGAAGTTGAGTAAGACTCAATGCCCAGTGACTGCAGAAGATAGAGAAAAGATGAGTGTCATCCCCTATGCTTCGGCCATAGGCTCTATCATGTATGCAATGCTGTGCACAAGACCCGATGTCAGCCTTGCCATAAGTATGGTCGGAAGGTTTCAAAGTGATCCAGGAATGGAACACTGGACGGCGGTCAAGAATATCCTGAAGTACCTGAAAAGGACTAAGGACATGTTTCTCGTTTATGGAGGTGATCAAGAGCTCGTCGTAAAGGGTTACGTCGATGCAAGCTTTGACACTGATCCGAATGACTCTAAGTCGCAAACCGGATACGTATTTATTCTTAATGGGGGTGCGGTTAGCTGGTGCAGTTCCAAGCAAAGCGTGGTAGCAGATTCTACATGCGAAGCGGAGTACATCGCTGCCTCGGAGGCGGCGAAGGAAGGTGTCTGGATGAAGGAGTTCATGACAGATCTTGGAGTAGTGCCTAGTGCACTTAACCCAATGACTCTGTTTTGTGATAATACTGGTGCCATTGCTCTAGCCAAGGAACCAAGATTTCACAAGAGGACCAGACACATAAAGCGACGTTTCAATTCCATCCGCGATTACATCAAGGAGGACGACATAAATATTTGCAAAGTACACACGGATCTAAATGTTGCAGATCCGATGACTAAACCTCTTCCAAGGGCTAAACATGAACAACACCAGAACTGCATGGGTGTTCGATTCATTACAATGTAAATCACATAGTGATGTGAACTAGATTATTGACTCTAGTGCAAGTGGGAGACTGTTGGAAATATGCCCTAGAGGCAATAATAAATTGGTTATTATTATATTTCCTTGTTCATGATAATCGTTTATTATCCATGCTATAATTGTATTGATTGGAAACTCAAATACATGTGTGGGTACATAGACAACACTGTGTCCCTAGTAAGCCTCTAGTTGACTAGCTCGTTGATCAAAGATGGTTAAGGTTTCCTAGCCATTGACATGAGATGCCATTTGATAACGGGATCACATCATTAGGAGAATGATGTGATGGACAAGACCCAAACTGTAAACGTAGCATTTGATCGTGTCAGTTTATTGCTATTGTTTTCTGCATGTCAAGTATCTGTTCCTTTGACCATGAGATCATGCAACTCACTGACACCGGAGGAATACCTTGTGTGTATCAAACGTCGCAACGTAACTGGGTGACTATAAAGGTGCTCTACAGGTATCTCCGAGGGTGTCTGTTGGGTTGGCATGGATCAAGACTGGGATTTGTTACTCCGTATGACGGAGAGGTATCTCAGGGCCCACTCGGTAATACAACATCACATTGAGCCTTGCAAGCAAAGTGACTAAAGAGTTAGCCACAGGATCTTGTATTACGGAACGAGTAAAGAGACTTGCCGGTAACGAGATTGAACTAGGTATAGTGATACCGACGATCGAATCTCGGGCAAGTAACATACCGAAGAACAAAGGGAACAGTATACGGGATTAACTGAATCCTTGACATAGAGGTTCGACCGATAAAGATCTTCGTAGAATATGTAGGAGCCAATATGGGCATCCAGGTCCCGCTATTGGTTATTGGCCGTAGAGGTGTCTCGGTCATGTCTACATAGTTCTCGAACCCGCAGGGTCTACACACTTAACGTTTGGTGACGATTAGTATAATTGAGTTATTATGTTGGTGACCGAAAGTTGTTCGGAAGTCTCGGATAAGATCCCGGACATGACGAGGATCTCTGGAATAGTCCGGAGGTAAAGATTGATATATGTGATAATAGTGTTTTGATCTCCGAAAGAGTTCCGGAGTTCACCGGAAGGGGTTCCGGATGTTTACCGAAGTGTTCGGGTGCAGCAACACTTTATATGGGCCAAAGGGATAAAGCCCACGAGGTATTGGAAAGTGCAAAAGTAGTTTTGCTGCCGCGTAAGCGGTACTACCGCTTGGTGAAGCGGTACTACCGCCCGAGCGGTACTACCGCTTGTGTGAAGCGGTACTACCGCTTGTGCGCGGCTGTGCACGGTTCGGCCGGGATCCGAGTTGGACTCTTTCCCTACGGGCCAAACCGACCTTGTGCGGGCAAAACCGACCTAGAGGAGGCTTTTACTCCAAGTTTAGACCCCAAGGCTCAACATATAAATAGAGGGGCAGGGCTAGCACACGGGACACATCAGGATTTCCCAAGCCGTGTGCCGGCAACCCTAGCCCTCTAGTTCCTCCGTCATAATCTCCGTAGCGCTTGGCGAAGCCCTGCAGAGATTGTTCCTCACCACCATCACCACGCCGTCGTGCTGCTGGAACTCAACCACTACTTCACCATCGCTCGCTGGATCGAGGAGGTGAAGGCGTCATCAAGCCGTACGTGTGTTGAACGCGGAGGTGCCGTCCGTTCGGCGCTAGTTCGTGATCGGATCGAGGGACGACTTGCGATTTGGATCGCGGAGACGTTCGACTACATCAACCGCGTTTCTTAAACGCTTCCGCTTAGCGATCTACAAGGGTATGTAGATTCACTCTCCCTCTCGTAGATGCTCATCACCATGGATAGATCTTGCGTGTGCGTAGGAAAATTTTTTGTTTCCCATGCAACGTTCCCCAACATGATGCACAACCAATATCATAGGCAAAAAATAGGTAGGGGATTACTCCGTGGATGTTACACAACACATTTTGCATTCAACACCGTTATCCTTAATTTGATCCTCCATGTTCATGCCTTTTTTTATTTTAAAAAATATAAAAGAAAAGAAAAGAAAAAAATATAAATAAAGGAAGAAAAATAAATAGCAAAACGACAATAAATATTAAATAAAGAGGAAACCCCAAAACCCAACAAAAACTATAGAGAGCAATTTCTCATAATTTATGAATATTCTTAAATTCACAATCATATTTTAAAAGATTTTTGAACATTTTTAAATACATGGAATGTTTTTTATATAGTTGTGAACATTTTTACAACCCATTATTTTTTTAAAATCCATGGACATTGTTAAAATTCATGAGACATTTAAAAATTGGTGAATATTCACGAAAATTTAAAATATCATGAATACTTTATGCATTTGTGAACATTTATTGAAAACGCAAGAAAATTTTCTAAACGAGCAATCATTAGTAAAACATATGAATTTTTTTTAAATTCATGGATATTTCATAAATTGGTGAACATTTTTCATTCAAATCTAGGAACATTTTTCAAATATGTAAACATTTCTGAAATACATGAATACTGTTAAAATTAAGAATTTATTTGTTTTAACCCGTGAACATCTTTAAGGAACATGAACATATTTTAAATTCGTGAATATTATAAAATTTTCTGAACATATTTTAAATTTGCATGAATATTTAAAAATTCCATGAACATGTTTTAATTTTGCATGAGTAGTTTTTTTTTCTAATCTTTCAAGGCAGCCGTATTTCCTATGCATTTTTCTCTTTCGGCAGAGCGAAGAACGACAGTTTTTCCCTGGACGAACGAGCATCTTATTGTGCTGGCCCATATAGGCCCTGCGTGATCGCCAGCGACCACACCGTTAGTATTTGGGCTCTTGGACGAACGTATGTCTTATTGGGCCGGATGGGAGGGAGCATCGTCACCCATATAATATTAGGAGCCTTCCGCACGGCTGTGACTGGAAGTGTGAGTTTGTATCGTACAATCCCTAAGACATTTCTGCAAGAAAAAACCCTAGATCTTGCAACTGCGTCGGCGGGGGCGGCGTCGAAGAAAGAAGAAGAGGGAGAACGCTGCTTTTGGAGATGGAGGTGATAGGAGAAGCGAAAGGGGGGAGCGGTGGAGAATCCGCGAAGCGCCGCCGTGAGGAGGCCACATCCTCTTCTAGGATCGACGACGATTCAGCCACGCCGGAGCAGATCTCGGAGAACGAGGATGACAACTCAACGGATCTGGATGGGGAGGTGTTCCTGCCCGAGTACATGACGGATGAGGAGATTATGCAAGAGTACCGTCTAGGCTGGGAGTGCAGGTGCTATGGCAAGTTCGGTAACTTCGAAGATGAGAGTAAGTAAACAATATACGCACTTATATGAGTTAATTCGCATAATAACTTGCAGCAAGCATAATTTTCTTCCTATTCGTAATCATCGAAATCGGAACCGAAGAAAAATTTTCTGTTTCTGTGTATTATTATGTTTCTTGCTGAGAGACCTTATGTTGTAACACACGCTTTGTGTATGCAGCGACGATCAAGAACATGCTGACCACATACAAAACCATCCCACATGCTTTGGTATCCCGCACCTTGCAAGTCTACTCCATCGAAGTCGAGAAGCCAAAACTCGGGTGGCCACTTCGTGTCTATGGCATGGTTGCTGCCCGAGACCATGTGGATTATAATCGCAACTTTCTCTTCAATCGCACTAGCGATAACTGCCAAATCATTACTGCAGATGTATACATTCCTCTTCCCTGCTTGGGGTGGGTTTATTGGCTTTGCCGTATAAATTGTTACTTATACTATGATTGCCAATTGCAGGAGCCCTACTTTACGCTGACTGGCCCCTCTCGTGCAATTCTGTCCTTGAACCTGTTGACTTTGAAGTTGATCTTAAGTTTAAGAGAGAGTCTGAAGATGGAAAAGCATTGATCAACCAAGTCCTCCGATACCAACAGAGCCCTGGTCCTTTGGGTACAGTCTTGGACAACAACCTTTGCACCATAAGATTGCATTGTAAGCAGCTTGAGGAAGCGGTCGAGGCCACTATCCTGAGTGTGCAAATTATTCATGGGTCATGGCCTAGTCAATTTGCAGGGAAAGTTTTTAGCAAAGGTGCCTCTCCCCTTGAAGAATTTCTGTTGCTTGATTTTCCAGATGGAGATAATCCGCCGCTGGATCAAGATGGTAACATTCATCTGTCAAGGCATGTTGTTTCTGTAGATGTGAACCAAAACTTCCAAGTTTCTGTACAGGCCTACTCTGCATGTGGTAGCTTGAAGGTACCCATTGCAACAGGTGATGCTGTGTTCGAACCCAAAAAAGACGGCGGCGTAACAGAGAAAGAATGTGACATTGGTGCTAGCTGCAGGGTTTAAGATTAAAGTGGCTTGGTCTCTCCTTATTTGGTCCAAGCTTCTACTCCAGGGTTAACATTAAAGTGGCTTGGTCTACTCCATTCAGAAATATTCTTCCTTCCTTGCTCTAATGGAACCAAAGGTGTCATATGTTCTTGCTGGCTGGAAGAAGAATATGTAGTCTTTCCTGTGGTCTATTAACTAGTTCAGCTATCTGTAGTGTCATGAGCTGGTTGTTATGCGAGATTATCGTGGACCCCGAAGTCCTGTCTTGTGAAACTAATTTAAATTGTGCCATGTGAGATGTCCCGGCTACTTCTGTATGGATGCCATGTATGCAAAATGTGGCTATTTATGGTATCTGTTGATTAATAATAGTGCATGCTCTGTTGTGCTGTTTTTAATCCTGAGCACCACTTGATTTATTTTGATAGCATGATGATGTGCTAGTTACTGGACAGCGCTACGCCTCAAATGTTTGATGTGGTAAGCCAAGCCAACAGCAACCGCGTCGCATGGCTCATATGATTGTAATTGTAATGAGCAGGTGATTTCGTCAACTCAGCATGGTTCGTACAATTGTAATTGTAATGAGCAGGTGATTTCATGAATGCATCAATTTCATAATAGATTCTTTGTGTCGCCGCGAGGGTTCCATTGTCAGTAAATTTATACCCAAGCAGAATCAAGCATGGTTGCCAGAGTTTGCAGCAGTATTTCTTCTTCTTTCTGAAAGTGGTGTTGATATATGGACTTCTCATGATGGTCGCTTCCACACAAGGATTCAACAAGACATCTATGAGATAATTTGGGTGACACCTAGGAAACATGCGTTCTCCCCACAGAAGTCCATTGACACTGATTTCATTTAGGGAGAAGAAAGAGAGAGGTTTGCCGGTGTATTGGAAGTGATTCAAGCAAGTGTGATTGGAATGAGGAGGTAATCCTCCAATTTTATGCCAACGTCGAGTTTGGGAAGGAGGAGATCGATCTGTTCATTTTCTTTGCGTGGATGGATGCCCACAATTTTCTGTCAACGGAGAGAGTACTGCGCGCCTGCTTTATGTCTCTGGCTGTCTGTCTTGCGCGCTCGCCTGATCTGACGGCGGCGTCCGACGCCAACCCAATGGCGGGGCTACTTCTCTGCCGCGCGACACGAGCGCGCACATGGCGCGGTTGGTTGAGGCGGCGGAGACGCCCACGCGACGTCTTTCGCCGTAGCCGGCGTGTCCCTGGCCCGCGGGGCAGCCGCCTCATGCCTTCCCACTACACTGTCAGTAGCCACCTCGATCACCCCTGTCCGATAATGGTAACCAGATCCCATCTTATGCAGTCCCGTCTCGGTCTCGCTCTCTCGTACCACCCGTTTGCAAAACAACGACCTCTTATCCAAAACAGGGCGGAGGTTTCGCTGGATCATATCATTCATATGTATGGCGCGTTTGATCCAGGTAGGATCGTGTTGATGATCACATGGATTAGTGGTTGTGGTTTGCAATGTGGTTTCTGTTTGGTTGGCGCCGGAAAGCTTTTGTTTTATGTAAAAAGAATCGATTTTGCTAAATCCCATGTGTCTGAAATTTCCCTCACGTCAGTCGATTTACGATTTGCATGGGTAGCAGCATCAGTGTCTATCTTAGGGTGGTGGTGGTGGTGTGGCATGGGTTGGTGGTAGTGGTTGTGTGTGTGTGTGTGTGTGTGGGGGGGGGGGGGGGGGGGGGGGGGGGGGGGGGTCGTCGGGGAAGCAGTAGCCTTGGTGTCTATCTTAGGGTGCGGGGATGCAAGGGGTCGTCAGTGGGATGGCCCGGGCGGCTGCCAGCACGGCAGTGAGGGGAGGTCGAGGGGAGGGCGGGGCAGCGAGGCAACGATAGCCGCCGGCCGCAAGGGGAGGAGGCATGCGGTTAGGATTGGATAGGCGGCGAAAAAGGAGGAGGAACTGTCATGCGCACGGGAGGAAGAAGATGAACAAATCGCAACATGATCATGGCGGTTGGATATTGATATAATGGTCATGAAAGAAAGTGTGACCGATTGAATTTTTTTTCCAGGTACCTATTGAATAGACGCTCCCAAAAAGAACAAAAAATGGTGTATTTTTCGACCGAGATGAGTATACCTTTCCTATCTTTTAAATTTTGAAATGAACTTGACAAAAGGCTAAATTAGATGGGCGGTACAACAGTTGCTATTAGGTGAGTGTATCCTCGTATTTGTCTTGTAAAGTTCTTTCATAATATACACCATATCTCTGGTACGAAATGGGCCACTGCAAATAGGTTCATTGCTCCGGCCCAGAATACGATTAATCCGGCATGGGCTACGTGAACTTCAATCAGTTTATCGGACAAATTGATAAGTCTGGCATTCGCATCCCACCAAGCAAATCGTTTTACTACTCTTTAGACATGTTAGAAGCGAAATCTATAGTGAAAATAGCATTAAAGACTATGAAAGGTCAAACGCGTCCTAACATTTTGTTGACGTATCACGTATGGGCTGGTTATGCTACGTGGCTCCATCTCTCTCGCCTCTCCCTTGGTTACAAGGAGGAACTTTGCCGTAGTAGCACGTGCCGATCTGAATACGAAATTACTATGCACACGACAATGTGCTGGACGATGATTCTCAGACGACCTTGTGATCGATGGCTGCGGCCCACGTGAACCCAACTGATCGATGGCTGCTATAGCTTGTCGTCCACAAATCGGGCACAATCCATCGTTTGCCAACCATCTATCTGGAAGCGGTTTGGATGTCACGCATCACTTCACTTCAATGCTTACATACGATAGTCAACTGCTGAACGGCGAAAAGCATTGCCACCTGCTTCTTTGTATAATAATATAATAATCTAGGTATCATAAGATTCAACGCAGCAACAGCTGCTTGGGTACATCACGGTCGCTGTCGCCACGGTTGTCCAAATGTTCGGTCTCTCATCTCCTCATAATCACGCATGTTTTGCGTTCAGAATTCAGAGTTGTTTTTTTTTTAGAAAAGGAGGATTACCCCTGGCCTCTGCATTAGAGTGATGCATGCAACCCTTTTATTAAGCAAAGTATCCGAAAAGTCTGAGATCCAGAACAAGCTCGCTCAGAGCTGAAAAAAGTTAAAAAGTAAAAATTGCCACAACCGGCGAAAATAGGACGAGATGACTAAACACCTATCCTATTAATGGACCGCCATCCAAACCGGTTGTAGATATCCCGAGCTACCATCTCCCATCGGGCAGACCCAGTAACCAAAGGCTCCCTGACTTCCACAGGAGTGAGTAACGACCACATACAGATCCAAGCAGTGGCCCTGTAGATAACCTGCAAAAAATTTGTACGAGTTTGTCTGTTAAAAACCATATCGTTTCTACAGTTCCATATAGCCCGAAGTAATGCACATACTCCTATCCGAATATGTCTCGCAATATTTGTCTCTACTCCATTTAGCCACGTCCCAAATAACGTGTGAATACTATTTGGAGGGGTGATGTTAAAGGCTATATGAACTGAACGCCATAAAAGTTTGGCCAGCGGACAATCGAGAAAGAGGTGTTTGATGGTTTCATCTTGATCACAAAAGCTACATCTTTGACTACCCTCCCAATTACGTTTTGCCAAGTTATCCTTAGTCAGAACCACCTCCTTGTGAACAAACCACATGAAGACTTTGATTCTTAACGGGACTTTGATCTTCCAAATATGTATCGATTTCTGAATCGGACCCGAATCAATTAGGTCCAAATACATAGATTTCACTGAGAAGGCGCCATTCGTAGTTAATTTCCAATGAATACTATCAGACTCATCAGAAAGGTTCACATCCATCAACCTTCTGACCAGATGTAGCCATGCTTCCCATCGGTCTCCTACCAACGATCTCCGGAATTGAATATTTAGAGGGTTGGACTGTAATACTGTAGCAACGTAAGCCTCCCTACGCTGTACAATGTTATAGAGAGATGGATATTGTGTGGCTAAAGACGTCTCCCCTAACCACGTATCCTCCCAGAATCTCGTCGAATTACCGTTTCCAATGATGAATTTAGTTCTATGGAAAAAAGCTGCTTTCGTTCTCATCAAGCCCTTCCAAAAAGGTGAATCATTGGGTCTAACGGTAACCTGGGCCAAGGTCTTAGATTGTAGATACTTATTACATAAAATCTGTACCCACGTGCCTTCGGTCTCGACAGAAAGCCTGTACAGCCATTTACTGAGCAGACATCTATTCTTTACCTCTAAATTCTCAATCCCAAGACCACCTTGATCCTTCGGCCTACAAATGATGTCCCATTTAGTAAGCCTGTACTTCCTCTTTATTTCATCACTCTGCCAAAAGAATCGTGATCGATAAAAGTCCAACCTTTTCCGTACCCCTACAGGTACCTCAAAGAAGGACAAGAGGAACATCGGCATACTCGTGAGCACTGAGTTTATTAGTATTAGCCGACCTCCGTACGACATAAGCTTGCCCTTCCAGCAGCTTAGTTTCTTTTCAAATCGATCTTCAATACACTTCCACTCCTTGTTAGATAGCTTGCGATGGTGAATTGGTATGCCGAGATAACTAAACGGTAGGGTATCCAGTTCACATCCGAACAGTTGTTTATAAGCATCTTGTTCATCTTTGGCTCTCCCAAAACAAAACAATTCGCTTTTGTTAAAATTAATCTTCAAACCCGACAATTGTTCGAATAGGCATAGCACAAGCTTCATATTTCTGGCCTTTGCCAAATCATGTTCCATAAAAATTATGGTATCATCAGCGTATTGTAGTATGGACACCCCATCATCTACTAGATGTGGTACTAGTCCACCTACTTGGCCTTCCTCTTTAGCTCTTCCTATCAGAATTGCCAACATATCCGCTACTATGTTGAACAAGATAGGAGATATCGGGTCCCCCTGTCTTAGACCCTTGTGCGTCTGGAAGTAATGACCTATGTCATCATTCACTTTAATCCCGGCACTGCCTTTTTGTACAAATGAATCGACCTGCTTCCTCCAGGAATCGTCGAATCCCTTCATACGTAAGGCCTGCTGTAGGAACGGCCATTTAACTTTATCATACGCTTTCTCGAAATCCACTTTGAAGACCACCCCATCCAGTTTCTTCGAGTGGATTTCGTGAAGTGTTTCATGTAGGACAACCACACCCTCTAGTATGTTTCTGCCCGGCATGAAAGCCGTCTGAGTTGGTTGCACCACACTATGTGCAATCCGCGTCAGTTGGTTCGTTCCAACTTTAGTAAAAAATTTAAAGCTCACATTGAGCAGACAAATTGGTCGGAATTGCTCAATGCGCACCGCCTCCTCCTTCTTTGGCAACAACGTTATCGTCCCAAAGTTTAGGTGGAATAGCTGCAGATGGCCACAAAACAAGTCATGGAACATCGGCACTAGGTCGCCTTTGGTAATATGCCAGCACTTGTAAAATTCTGCTGGGAAGCCATCCGGGCCTGGCGCCTTATTATTCTTCATCTGTGATATGGCCTCAAACACCTCTTTCTCCGTGAATGGTGCGGATAAAATCTCATTCTCGTCTGTCCCGAGCTGAGGAATATCCCCGACCATGTGCTCGTCCATAGACACAAAATTGTCGTCAGGAGCCCCAAAAAGTTGTTTATAGTAATTAGAGATATACAATTTGAGGTTCCCGTGTCCTACAATTGTACCCTCATCCTGCTCAAGCTGGAAAATTTTCTGCTCAAGTAGATGGTGGGGTGTCCATACTACAATACGCTGATGATACCATAATTTTCATGGAACATGATTTGGCAAAGACCAGAAATATGAAGCTTGTGCTATGCCTATTCGAACAATTGTCGGGTTTGAAGATTAATTTTAACAAAAGCGAATTGTTTTGTTTTGGGAGAGCCAAAGATGAACAAGATGCTTATAAAATTCAGAGTTGGTGTGACTGTGCATCCTCGATGTCTCGACTAATTTCTTGACGTTGCGTCGTTGCAGAGCTATGTAGTTGAATACTCATACTTGACATACAGTACTATTTATTTGAAATACGTAGATCTTAAAACGCACGGCAGTGATTGATGCTTTGAGATATTTTTAGAACCTCGATCTGCTTAGGCGACCGCGCCGTTGTTGTTGTTGCGACCTGGTTGGAGCTGTCTGATCTGAACCTTTTATCGGCGGGCGGTCGATCGCGGCTGTATACCGAGCCCACGTTGAGGTGTCCGGCTCCAGCTTTTGCATGCCATGGCACGGAGCCAGTCAGTCAAACGGCCGGCCCAGACAGACAGAGAGACAGACACCGTCACACCAGCCAGCAGCTCATCAGCCAGGCGACGCAATAAGAGGCAACTTGCGCTGTTCCTCTTCTCTTCTTCTCTGTCCCATGCACGAGTTCTCTCCCTCCTTGGGTCGACCACACAGGCAGATAGACAGATAGATAGATGAACAGGTGAGCTGATGGACACGCATGCATGCAGGTTTAATCATGGATCGTACGTATATAGTAGGACATGCATTAGGGAGAAGAAAGAGAGGTTTAATTTGCCGGTGTATTGGAGGTGACTGAAGGCAAGGGCTTGTAGCAAATCATGTGCTTCAAGTGTGACTGGAATGAGGAGGTAATCCTCCAATTTTATGCCATCGTTGAGTTTGGGAAGGAGGAGATCAAGGCACGATCTGTTCATTTTCTTTGCCTGGATGCCCACAATTTTCTGTCAAACGGAGAGAGTACTACGCGCCTACTTTATGTCTCTGGCTGTCTGTCTTGCGCGCTCGCCTGATCTAACGGCGGCGTCCGACGCCGACCAAGTGGCGGGGCTAGTTCTCTGCCACGCAACACGAGCATGCCCATGCCGTGGTTGGTTGCGCCGGCGGAGACGCCCACCAGACGCCTTTCGCCGGAGCCGACTTGTACCTCGCCCGCGGGGCAGCCGCCTCATGCCTTCACACTACACTGTCACTAGCCACCTCGATCACCCATGTTCGATAATGGTAATTGGTAACCAGATCCCATCTCATGCAGTCCCGTCTCGGTCTCCTTTCTCGTCCCACCTGTTTCCAAAACAACGACCTCTTATCCAAAACAGGGTTGTGGTTTCGCTGGATCATATGGCGCGTTTGATTCAGCTAGGATCGTTTTTGATGATCACATGGAATAGTGGTTGTGGTTTGCAATGTGGTCTCTGTTTGGTTGCCCGCTTGGCGCCGGAAAGCTTTCGTTTCATGTAAAAGAAACGGTTTTGCTAAACTCAGGTGCCTAATTTTTTTTCCGCGCCAGTCGATTTTCTCTTTGCACGAGCAACAACCTCGGTGTCTATCTTACGGGTGTGGGGGGTTCGTTGGGAAGCAGCGACCTCGGTGTCTATCTTAGAGGTGCGCGGGGGTAGCCGAAGCTGTTCACCGGTGTGGGGTTTAGAGGGATAGACGGATGGTCGGGGCGGCGGCCAACATGAAGGTGTGGGGGAGAGGGGGCGGAGGTAGGCGGTTAGGGCTGCGTAGGCCGTGGGGGAGGAAGAGGAACCATCGTGCGCACAGGAGAAAGAAGTTGCGGGAGGAAGGAGATGAACATGTCACAGCATGATCGTGGCTGTTGAATATTGACCCGATGGTCAGTAAAGAAAGTTGCGGGAGGAAGAATGTGATAGCTACCAACTAGTGTCTCTCTGGATCACAGGGTAATTGACGACAATGGCGATTACAGGGTGAATCTGGTAGGAGGAAGGGGATGAGAAGTAGCGAGATACAACGCACACACACAGCCGCCGCCGCCGGGTTCTGATCCTCTGGATGCCTCCTCACCCTCTACAGTGGTGATTAAGTACTCGCCCCCTCGCACGACTTGGGCTCGAACATGTAAGATATCCACTGTGGCCCACTGAACTTGTGGTTGGGTCGTCTTTCCCTCTGTGGCATGTTGGGCTTCGGGTTCGCTTCTCCTTCCTCTTGGGCTGGTGCTGGTTCGGTCGTCAGGTCGCTGACACCCCCCCGTTCTTCAGAACCGACTTGTCCCCAAGTCGGCGCTCGAGGGAACTGGTGCTTGAGATCTTCGATATCCTCCCAAGTGTCATGGGTCGCTTGATCATCCCTCCAGCGCACCAATCCTTGCTCCCGCACCTTGTTCGCGTCGCGATGCCAGCGTCGGTCCAGAATCTCCACCGGGGAATTGACGATGTCAGTAACTGAAGGTAAATGAGAAGAAGCGCTCACACCTGGAATCAGTGCATGCCGCAGCTGCGACACATGAAACACCGGAAAGATGGATGAGCTCGCTGGCAATTTCAGCTCATAGGTGACATCGTTGATGCGCCTGATCACCGGAAAGGGCCCAAAGAACTTGAAGCTTAACTTGTGACTGGCACGCCGAGCTACAGATGTTTGGATATACGGCTGCAACTTCAGGAATGCTAGATCGCCCACCTGGAACTCGCGCGGTGATCGATGCTTGTCTGCTTGATTTTTCATAATTTGTTTCGCCCTGACCAAGTGCTGTCTCAATAGGTCCTGCATTTGCTGCCTCTCCTCTAGCCACTGATTAAGTTCCGGTGTCGGTGCAGCATGATCTGGAGTGATGCCCAACTGTCTCGGCTCCTGGCCATAAACGACCATGAACGGGGTCTTACCCAAGGTAGAGTGGTACGCTGAATTATACCAAAATTCTGCGAGTGCCAGCCAACGGCTCCAACTTTTCGGTGTGCTCTGGACAAAGCATCGCAGATATGTTTCCAGACATTGATTCACCCGTTCCGTCTGCCCGTCCGTTTGTGGGTGGTGTGAAGAACTCATCTTTAGTTCAACTCCCTGCAGTTTAAAGATTGCCTGTCAAACTTTGCTGGTGAACACCGCATCTCTATCTGAGATCAGAGCTTCTGGCATGCCGTGCAACTTGTATACGTGATCGATGTACAACTGGGCGATCTGGAGAGCCGTGTATGGATGCTGGATCGGCAGAAAGTGAGCATATTTTGAGAATGTATCCACCACGACCAGAATGCAGTTTGCTTTACCCGAGGTTGGGAGCCCTTCGATAAAATCCAGTGACACCAAGTCCTAACAGCGCTTCGCAACTGGCAACGGATGGAGGAGTCCGGGATACGGTGATCTATCTGGTTTAGCTTGCTGACACACTTGACATGTCTGCACATGAGTCCGGATCTGCATCTTCATTCCAGGCCAAGCAAACAGTTGCTTAATTCTGCTGTATGTTGCTAGAAATCCTGAATGCCCTCCGATCGCACTGTCGTGAAGTGCCCTCATAATCTGATTCTGTAACTTCACATTGTTGCCTAAACAGACACGGCCCCGGAAACGAAGCACCCCCTGCTGAAATGTGAATTTTCCTCCTGCCACTGGCGCTATTGCCAATTGTGTTATCAGTTGTTGTGCTTTGGGATCTCGAGAGTATCCTTGCGTCACTTCTTGTAGCCAAGCTGGTTGACAAGCTGAGACAGCATGAATGTGCTGCGAGGTACTCACTGGGCGCCTCGATAATGCATCTGCTGCGTTGTTTTCTGTCCCTCTACGATAACAGATCTTATATTGGAGCCCGAGCAATTTAGTGAAAGCCTTTTGTTGCCACGGTGTATGCAGACGTTGTTCTTCTAGATGCACTAAACTTTTCTGATTCGTTTTGATGATGAACTCAGAGAACTGCAGGTATGATCTCCACAGATCCACTGCCAACACCATAGCTAAGTATTCCTTTTCATACGTAGAAAGCCCTCTTGTCCTGGGTCCAAGCGCCTTGCTAAGATACGCAATGGGGTGGCCTTCCTGTTGTAGCACTGCTCCAACTCCGTACTCACAAGCATCTGTTTCAATGATGAATGGTTTTGTAAAGTCTGGTAAGGCCAATGTTGGTGCTGTAATGAGTGCAGTTTTCAAGGCTTCAAACGCCTCTCCCGTGGCAGCTGTCCATTGGAATGGCCTGTTTTTGCGCAATAATTCAGTCAACGGCCAAGCAATTGTTCCAAATTGACGTACAAACCGTCGATAGTATCCTGCCAATCCCAGGAATGCACGCACCTCCTTTACTGATGTTGGCACAGGCCACGACTCCACCCGACGGACCTTGTCTTTGTCGGTGGACACCCCAGCTGCTGAAATTGTGTGACCTAGATAGTTGAGCTCCTGCTTGGCAAATTCACATTTGGACATTTTTACGTACCACTGGTCTTTGCGCAAGAGTGCAAAGACTTCCCGTAGATGTTGGAGATGCAGAGCAAAGGAAGTACTGAACACAATGATATCATCGAAGAATGACATCGCACACACACGCAGAACAGGATGGAGAGTTGTGTTTATGGCCCCCAAAAATGTTGCTGGTGCGCCGGCCAAGCCAAACGGAACCACTTTGAATTCAAAATGACCTGAATGTGTTTGAAATGCCGTCTTATACTCTTCTCCTGGTGCAAGCCGAATCTGGTGATATCCAGCTCGGAGGTCCAGTTTTGAGAACCAACGAGCGCCTACTAGTTCGTCCAATATCTCCTCTATGATTGGGACTGGATATCTACTCACAACCGTCATCGCATTGAGCCGGCGGTAGTCTGTGCACATACGCCAAGTTCCGTCTTTTTTCTTCACCAGGATGATAGGAGAAGAGAAAGGGCTGGTACTTTTCTGAATGATCCCTGCTTTGAGTAACTCTCTGACCTGTCATTCTATTTCGGTTTTCAGCTCTGGTTTGTGTCGGTACGGCCGTATATTCACAGGTTGTGCTCCCGGCATCAAGGGAATCCTGTGATCACACTCACGAACAGGCGGTAGTTCCGTTGGTTCCAGAAAGATGTCTTCGTATTCGAGCAAAAGTTGAGTTATAGCCGGTGGTAGTTCTTGTGCCTGCACTGTCACATCTTGCTCATCCCCTTCAGTAAAACATAACTGGACAGCAAACGCCACTGCTGCATTTCTGTTGGCACTGTCGAACTGAGTGCACGAGAGCAAAGCACAGGTTGGTGATTGAGCTTTTGCAGCCACTCCCTGGAGCACGATGGTATAGCCATAGTTCTCAATTTGCATGCATCGCCGCGGCCAATCGATCAGCATAGGACTGTGATACTCGAGCCAATCCATCCCCAATATGACATCATATGATCGCAGGGGTAGAATCTTGAAGTTGGTAGAGAAAGTTTGCCCCTGTGTGTACCACTGACAGTCTAGCACTTCCTGGGTACATTGCAAATCCGCCCCATTGGCCACGGACACCTTGACTGCTTTCGGCATATTTTGCACCCCATGCAGCATCGGCAATAGGTGTTGAGAGACAAAAGATGGAGAGCTTCCGGAATCTACTAACATCAGTACCTCTCTCCCCTGCAACCAGCCATGAATTTGGAGACAACTGGGTGCTTCCGTACCGGAGACTGCATGCACTGACAAGCGCCACACCTGCTCCTGCTGTGTGTCTTCTGTTTTCAACAGCTCAGTGTCTTCTGATGGTGATAAAACATCCAGATTGAACAGATCAAGAAGTTCTTCGATCACATGCAGCTTGACTGTCGGAGGACAGACATGATCGTGCCCCCAACGCTCTCCGCACCTGAAACACAGCCCCTTGGCTCGACGATAATTGCGAAGTGTTGTCATCTTCGCTGCATCAGAAGGAGTTCGTGCACTTTCTGTACCCCTACGATCTTCCGCGACATGCACTGGACCAGTAGCTCTGACTGCAGGTGCCGGTAGCGGTGCTGGGGTGGCTGATCGCGCGCGCACAGCATACGGCGAGAAGTCTGATTGTTCTGCACGCTTCTGGCGATGTCCATCAGCCACTTCCTCTTGCAAAATTGCCAGCGCACAGGCTGTATCGAGATCCGTGGGTCGCTGCACCATGACCACTGCACGAATATCGTTGCGTAGGCCCTCCACAAACCTCGTCAAGAAATACAGAGGATGTGTAGCATCAGAATAAGATATGAGATGATTCATAAGTGTTTCAAACTGCTCAATGTACTCAGCTACAGTGGTTGTTTGTTTCAGAGCATAAAATTGTCGGATCAATAATTGGTGTCGATCACGCCCAAAACGGGTGCAGAGCAGATCACAAAAGCCCCCCCAATCTAAATGCTCTATCTTAGCTTGTACAGATTGTAACCATATGGCAGCCGCTCCCGAGAAATGCAGAGTTGCCATAGGAACGAAATAGGACTCATGAATCTGGTACATAGCAAAATACTGATCGCACATCGTCTTCCAAATCTTTGGGTTCTCACCCGAAAATTGGGGAAAATTGAGAGATGGGGGTGTGTGCTCCATCCCCGCGACGATTTGCCCCGATGCCACTCCATTTATGGATGAATTCATGATGCATTGCGAAATAGGGGTGCGGAAATCAGGCATACCATTGGCCGGAGTGGCCGTCAGAGAGGAATTCCCCCCCCGACAGCCCGCTCCGTGGTTGCTGCAGAGCGCCGTGGCCATCGGGCCCGTGGATGTCGTCGCAGGCAGCCGGATCGGAGAGTTCCGGCGCCGCCAATCCACCAGAGGCCGCTGCCGCCGATGTGGCCGGCGCGCCTTGCAGGACTGAGACAGCTTCCTGGAGCTTGGAGAACCGCGGCTCCAGATCGGGCTTCCACGCCGTGAGCTCTTCCACCTGCGCCGTTTGGGTGTCGATCTGGGCCTTGATTTCCTTGATGTCGACGCGCGTGTCGTCGCTGGCGTTGGTCAGGGTCTCCGTGAGCTTGTCGAGGTAGGACTTGAGCGCCGGGTCCATGGTGGCTAGGAGGTGGTGGCGATCAGAAGCTTGTTTGCGCGTCTCCAGCGCGACGGAAGGGGGGTAGGTGGCGTCTGATACCACGTGATAGCTACCAACTAGTGTCTCTCTGGATCACAGGGTAATTGACGACAATGGCGATTACAGGGTGAATCTGGTAGGAGGAAGGGGATGAGAAGTAGCGAGATACAACGCACACACACAGCCGCTGCCGCCGGTTTCTGATCCTCTGGATGCCTCCTCACCCTCTACAGTGGTGATTAAGTACTCGCCCCCTCGCACGACTTGGGCTCGAACATGTAAGATATCCATTGTGGCCCACTGAACTTGTGGTTGGGTCGTCTTTCCCTCTGTGGCCTGTTGGGCTTCGGGTTCGCTTCTCCTTCCTCTTGGGCTGGTGCTGGTTCGGTCGTCAGGTCGCTGACAGAATGCACAAGGTCAAACGCGTCCTAACATTTTGTTGACTTATGGAGCTGGTTCTGCAACGTGGCTCCATCTCTCTTGCGCCTCCGTTGGTTACAAGGAGGAACTTTGCCGTAGCAGCACGTGCCGATCTAAATATTACGTTATCAACGCCAACCATCGATTTGGAGGCGGTTTGGTTGTCACGCATCACTTGAATGCGCACATACGGTAGTCAACTGCTGAACGGCGAAAAGCATCGCCACCTCCACCTGCTTCTTGTATAACAGTAGCATAATCTAGGTATCATCATAAGATTCAACGCGAGAAGAGCTGCTTGGGTACATCACGGTCTCCGTCGTCACGTTTGTCCAAATGTTCGGTCTCTCATCTCCTCATAATCACGCATGTTTTGCGTTCAGAGTTCAGAGTTGGTGTGACTGTGCATCCTCGATGTCTCGACTAATTTCTTGACGTTGCGTTGCGTCGTTGCAGAGTTATGTAGTTGAATACTCATACTTGACATACAGTACTCTCTCCATAAAGAAATATAAGAGCATTTAGATCACTAGGGAGTACTATTTATTTGACATACGTAGATCTTAAAACGCACGGCAGTAATTGATGCTTTGAGATATTTTATTAGAACCTCGATCTGCTTAGGCCACCGTGCCGTTGTTGTTGCCACCTGGTTGGAGCTATCTGAACCTTTTATCGGCGGGCGGTCGATCGCGGCTGTACATCAAGCCCACGTTGAGGTGTCCGGCTCCAGCTTTTGCATGCCATGGCACGGAGCCAGTCCGGCCGGCCCAGACAGACAGACAGACACCGTCACACCAGCCAGCAGCTCATCAGCCAGGCGACGCAATAAGAGGCAACTTGCGCTGTTCCTCTTCTCTTCTCCTCTCTTCTTCTCTGTCCCATGCACGAGCTCTCTCTCTCCCTCTCTCCTTTGGCCGATCACACAGACAGACAGATAGACAGATGGACAGGTGAGCTGATGGACACGCATGCATGCAGGTTTAATCATGGATCGTAGTAGGACATGCATGCATGGAAGGGTACCGGTAGCACGTACAAATCGTTCTTGACATTGCTGGATAACTCAAGGTGTTCGTCTTGGGTCCGTCCGGTCCGGGTTTGGTTGGAGGCACGGCGGGTGAGCTGCCAGCACGTGCGTGGACCTGGAACCATCCGTTGGAACTGTCAGCGAGGCCCCGGCTACTACGCGTGCCATGCTGTGTGTAGGTCGCCGGTCTGGTTGCACCAACAGCCCAGGGTCGAGCACGTTTCCCTCGTCTTCAGGTGTCGCTGTACGTACAGGCCGCTGAGCTGGGTGATCGGAAGGCGCAATCTCATAATTATTGTGTGTCACACCTCAGCAACTTAATTCGTACTACTGATCTCTTATGTTACAGATTCAGCAATGGTGAGCTGCAAGGCTGCAAACAAACAGCAGCACCGTCTACTTGCCACTGCAGAGAAGACGCTCGCTGGTATGGTACACGCGACAGCTGCGGCGGCGGCCGGTCGACCGACGGCGATGCGCCGCCATGCATCGAGATCGAGTGGAACAAGACGGCGAGGATTTCCAAGCTTGATTATCTATCCATCAGGACGTACAGCAGGGTCCGGTGCCGGTCGGCGGGCGATCGATCGAGGTGACCGAAGCTACAGTCGCCACTTCGCGCAGCGCGGAAGTGGCACCGCAGCCACGTTGTCCGCTTGCTCGAACAATCCATTGCAAACGCAGTCGCCGTCATGGTTCTGATGGCCGGCCCCTCTGTTTACTGTTTACTGTATGCATGTAATGCTGAAGGAGCACAATCACACACGCAGACAGACACCATCACCGCGGCCCGGCCCGGCCCCCATTGATGAGCTACGCAACAAGCAAGCAGCTAGCCAGGGCAGGCACCAGCATCGCCATCATCAAGTGATGTGAAGCAGCTTCATGCAGCCGCGTTGAGACAAGCACGCACTAAATTTAGCAGCCCGATGAGAATTCTCATTTAGATCTTTCTTTCTTGATTTCTGTCTGTCCGTCTGTCATCTTGGATGGAGAATCTTTACAATTATCATCAAACGCTGGATCCAACAGGCTGTTCATTCACCTAGATATGTTTGCGTAGGCATATGGATCGCTAGCGTAGCGTCATCTGGCAATGATTGCAGGCAGAACCTGATCGATCTATCGATCGATCTTGGGTACCAATGGTCCTACTCATCTTGTTTGTGCGTATGCGTGAGGTGGCAGGGGGCCGGCTGGCCGGCAGGCTCTCATCTTGTTCATCCGCAGACAAGAGAGGGGGTGGGGGAGATGAGCAATCAGAGATCCCGAGTTATCACGGCCATTAACTAACTGTGTGTGCATTCTGTACGTCCCCACCGTTGCAGAAATTCAGACTCGGCCAAAATGCGTTTGTTCTTGCTCTCAGCGAACGAAAGCCATTGGAGGGGGCAGCAACTTCGTTCTCTGCGGCCGTTAAATGTGGTTCTGCATCCTCGTTGTCCCCTCTGGCCTGCTGCTGCTGCCGCTGCTAGATTTGCAGGGCGGCGAATAATGCGCCGCGTCGGCGTCGACGAGGATCATCAGATCGAACCGGATCTGATCAGATCAGATCAGATCAGGGGTACCCCGTGCTGTGCTGTGCTCCCAGGGTGTATTGTGCCCGGACAATCCATCTCCGGTGTCCTATGAGCTACCCATTTCGGCGCTCGATCATAGGATACAACGCTGCAATCTTTTTCCAGATGTCTCAACAATATTTAAGGACCCCAATATTGAGAGAACGTTGGATATGAAAAAAAAATCGGAGCAAACGAATCGTCCCACTATGGGGGGGAGCGAACGAGAAACGACCCTAGCGCGAACGCCCCTTCAGGCCTTCATGTCATTTTTGACGCGAAAATGATGTGCAAACGATACTTTCCTACGCGACCCTTGCACAACACTAACATGGACCATGCAGACTGAAAACAATATGGAAATAAACAGCTCACATGAAATGTCGTGCAAGGATCGTGCATTTTTTGTCGTTCATGTAGCATCACTCTTTTTGACGCTCTTTCAGGCTGTTGAAAACGGCATGTGGTGGATACAACTGGGCCAAATAAAGAGGCCCAGCGTTATGGTTCTTTGAACGTGAATCTGAACCATGTCCAGTTTCTTGCTACAAGTAGCAAGCCTAAGACTGGTATTTGAACGTGAATTTAAATATTAAAACAAAATTAAATCAAAATTGCCATAAGATAAAATAGCAAAACTACCATCATGTTCAAATGGATCCAGATAAAAAATGCATTACCTTAAATGGATAAACATTTGCTGTGGTCCAACAAGAAAAATAAAAATGCCGTGTTACAAAAAAAAAATGGTTTAAATTAATTTTTGTAAGTGGTCAAAAAACAAATTGCCGTGATAACAAAATTTTGCCACTGTCCATACACTAAAAATGACATGATGCATGAAAATAAATCTGCCATGACCATAAACTAAATTTGCCATGGTCACAAGAATAGTAATTTTGCCATGTTGCAAAAGGAAAGAAATTTGCGACGCTCCTAAAAACACGCATTAATGGCAAAAAAAGTATAAGTTTGCAGTGGTGGCCAAAAAGTGGTGTAAATTTGCCATGATGCACACGTGATGCTTGCCGTGATGGTTGAAAAAAGAACATTAAATAAAAAAATGTGTGAAAGTGTACGATGATAGCAAAATTCAGTGTCATTCTTGCCACCTTGATGGCAAAAATGATGTAAAATCACCAAGCTGCATACGAACCAATTTCCATGATGCTCAAAAGTAAGAAAAGCATCAACTAAAATTGACCTTGTTCAAAAAAAGTGAGTGCTGTCATGAGAAGAATAAATTTGCCATGGTGTATAAACTAAATTTGCCATGGTCAATTACGAAAATGGCCATGATCCATAAACTAAATTTACCATGGTCAATTAATAAATTTGCATGGCCAATTACTAAAATTTTCCATGGTCAATTACTAAATTTGCCATAGTAAAAAAAGTACTAAAAATTGCCATGGTCCATAAACTAAAATTGCCACGGTCAATTAATAAAATTAGCCAGGGTCAATTACTAAATTTTCCATGGTCAAAATACTAATTTTTTTACCACGAATATTTTTGCCTTGGCAAAAAATGCTTTCATAGTACCATATGAATTGGCCAACAAGTTCATTTGCACATGGCAAAAAAAGAGAGGAAACATGTTCTTTTAACAGATAGCAACTATAGGGTTTTGCTCCCTATAAAAAATGTAGATGGGACATTGCAATTGTAATTAAATTTGGGACGTGGACATGTCCTAAAATTGCCATGGGTCATCAAACCAAAATGCAAAAACATTTCATCAAACCAAATTGCCATGTATTATTAAAAAAATGTACATGTTTTTTGTCTCTATATTTGTCATGTACATGTTGGATTGAATTTTTTGGATTTGATATTACATGATGCATGTTTAGTATAAATTGCGGATACCCGTGGTGACATTGGGGGTACTCTAAGCATATAATAAGGTTAGAACAATAAGTATCATATGGTGTCGTTGTAGTACAATTTCTGTGGCTACCCGTGAGACATTGAGGTGGTTCAATAGATTAAGACTAGAAAGACGACTTTGGTTGGTTTGCTATTAAGCGCACCTACGTGATTTCATCCTACTTTCTCCGATGAAGAAACTTGTTGAGGGTTTATCATGATATTTAAGTATGTTAATGATGTAGAAAGTTGGCACTAGTGAAAGTATGAACTCTATGCCTTGTTTCCAAGTATTGAAACACAATTTTTATTTACTTTTGTTACTTGTTACCTTGATGTCCTTATTTATTCAAATTACAAAAGGCTATTTTCACCATCCATATTACACATCTATCATCATCTCTTCGTCAAACTAGTGCACCTTTACAATTAACAACTGTACTGGGTGTGTTGGGGACAAAGAAGACCACTTGTATTTGATTGCAGAGTTGTTTGAGAGAGAACACTTTCGTCCTACACCTCCACGGATTGATAAAATTTAGGCCATCCACTTGAGGGAAATTTGCTAATGTCTTACAAAACTCTACGCTTGGAGGCCCAACAAAATCCACAAGAATAGAAGTTGCGTAGTAGACATCAAGCTATTTCTGGTGTCGTTGTCGGGTAGGTGAGTGTTTGAAGGTATCTTCTTTAGATCTCACAATTGAATATTTTAGTTTCTTGTTCACTAGTTTGGTATATAAAAGAAAACAAAAAAAAAGCTGAGTGCACTTGGTTATTTTTATAAAGTTTATCTTGAAAACATTGAATCAACATGGTCTTGATTTATTCAAGGAAGAATTTCAAAAGGTGATTTATATGAGTTCTTTGAATGTCAAGCATGATTGCAATGTTATTAGTATGTACTCGGTGAATATCAATTATGCTAATGATATGGAAAGCTATAACCTTGGGAATGTCGGGTTTAATGAATGTGATCTTTTTAGTCCCCCTATGATGAGAAAATTTGTTATGATGAGAACATGCCTTCTATTGTGATGATTACAATGATGATGAAAGTGGGTTTGGAGAGGTCATGACTTCAGGTAACATTGATTCAACTATTTTGGAGAGTGTTAAATCTTATTGTAATATTGATCAAAGTGGTTTTGGAGAGGTCTTGACTTTAGGTAGTGTTGATTCCACTATTTTTGAGGATGTCTCAGTTGATTATTATGAGAACAAAGTTGCTATCTATGATGATTATTGTGATGACACATATGATATAAATTAATAATTATAACCATGAAACTTGTCATTATGATTTTGATATTCATTTGGTTCATGTCAATTAAGTAGCACATGTCCGCAAGGTATCTCAGAGCAATTCATGACTTTACAAAAATCACGGAAGGACCCAGATTCCCAGTGGATATTCCTAGAGATTGACATGGAATTCGCCAGGACCACAAGGAAATGTTCGGATTTCCTAAGATAACGGTCACGAGGGACAAGGGGACTCAAGTCAAGATATCGTCTTTCTTGCCCCACCGAATACCTCGCCTTGGCCTCCATCGACAAGCCTCCTCGAAGCTCATCAAGGCTTAAAGAGCACGGAAAAAACAAGACATCAAGAAGAAATACTTCAAGGCCATGTTTATTGAACCGAAGCCACAAAGAAGACTTTCATGACTCCGACTCAAGGGGACTCGTGTTGAAGTAGGGGATTTTAATACCACTTAAGGTCCCACCCCTTATCCAAGCGGTCAACACAAGTCAAGGCAGTCAACAATGGTCCAAGGCTCCCCCCGTGGGTCCAAGCAAGCCACCCCGGTCAACAAAGTCCAAGTGAGTCTTCATGGTCAACAAGTCAAAGGAGGAAGACCACATAAAAAAAATAAGTCAAAGGAGAAGGCAAGAGAGCAAAGAGGCCTAATCCCACGTAAGGAAGCCTCCTCATAGTGTAGGGATTCTCCCCTAAATGGGCTACAACCGAGCACCTAGCCCAATAAGGAGCACATGGGCCAAATGATGGAAAATTACCTAGTTCTACCCTCCCACCTCCTTACTTCAAGGGGCACATTGGTCATTTGTTAAGGACCCTTGGGCTATATAAACCCCCCATGTGCATGTAGCCAACTCACTCCCACTTGAATACACTCAAGTGGCTCTCCCCTTCCAAGCCCCTTCAGGAGGCCAAACGAAGGCCGAGAGCTCGGAGTCTGAGAGACCTTGTAAGGCTCGAACTAGTCAAGAGTCGTGGGACACTGGAAGCGGCCGCACTGTAAGTGTCCCGTGTGCCGGACACTACTCTCGACGACCCTTCCATAGGACGTAGGTCGCGCTCTCATGAGGCGACTGAGCCTTGATACGTCCCAAACGTATCTACTTTTCCAAACACCTTTGCTCTAGTTTCGGACTCTAATTTGCATGATTTGAATGGAACTAACCCGGACTGACGCTGTTTTCAGCAGAATTGCCATGGTGTTGTTTTTGTGCAGAAATAAAAGTTCTCGGATGGACCTGAAAATTTACGGAGAATTATTTCAGAATATATAAAAAATACTGGCGCAAAGATTCACCAGAGGGGGGGGGGGCACCAGGCGCCACAAGCCTGGGGGGTGCGCCCACCCTCCCAGGGCGCGCCTGGCAGGCCTGTGGGCCCCTGCCAACTCCGTTTGCCCTAACTCCAATGCTATAAGTACCTATTCGTGGAGAAAAAAATCAGAGAGAAAGAATCATCGCGTTTTACGATACGGAGCCGCCGCCACCTCCTGTTCTTCATCGGGAGGGCTAATCTGGAGTCCGTTCGGGGCTCCGGAGAGGGGGATTCGACGCCGTCGTCATCATCAACCATCCTTCATCACCAATTTCATGATGCTAATCACCGTGTGTGAGTAATTTCTTCGTAGGCTTGCTGGACGGTGATGAGTTGGATGAGATTTACCATGTAATCGAGTCAATTTGTTAGGGCTTTGATCCCTAGTATCCACTATGTTCTGAGATTGATGTTGCTATGACTTTGCTATGCTTAATGCTTGTCACTAGGGCCTGAGTGCCATGATTTCAGATCTGAACCTTTATGTTTTCATGAATATATTTGAGTTCTTGATCCTATCTTGCAAGTTATATGCACCTGTTACGTGTCATGATCCACATGCCCCAAGGTGACAATAATTGGGATTCTTTCTGGTGATTGCCGTAGTTTGAGGAGTTCATGTATTCACTATGTGTTAATGCTTTGTTCCGGTTCTCTATTAAAAGGAGGCCTTAATATCTCTTAGTTTCCTTAAGGACCCCGCTGCCACGGGAGGGTAGGACAAAAGATGTCATGCAAGTTCTTACTATAAGCACGCATGACTATATACGAAATACATGCCTACATTACATTGATGAACTGGAGCTATTGTGTATCGCCCTAGGTTGTGACTGTTACATGATGAGTGTCATCCAACATAATTATTCATCACCGATCCAATGCCTACGCTTTTTGCATATTGATCTTTGCTAAGTTACTTTCGTTGCTGCTGCTGTTACAATCACTACAAAACTGCTACTATCACTGCCTTGGTTACTATTGTTACTGTTACTACTGCTATTGAAATTATCATACTACTTTGCTACTAAACACTTTGCTACAGATATTTAGTTCTCCAGGTGTGGTTGAATTGATAACTCAACTGCTAAAACTCGCAAATATTCTTTGGCTCCCATTGCGTCGAATCAATAAATCTGGGTGAAATACTACCCGCGAAAACTGTTGCGATCCCCTATACTTGTGGGTTATCAAGACCTTTTTCCGGTGCCGTTGCCTGGGAGCATAGCTCTATTTGTTGAGTCACTTGGGATTTATATCTGTTGATCGCTATGAAGAATCTGAAAGACGCTAAGACTAAGATCGTCCCCTCTATGACTAGAGGAGGCAAGGAACTGCCATCACACTCTGCACTTGATTCACCTTCTGTTTTGAGTAGACTTGCGACACCACCACCTGCTATTTATTCTGATATGTCGCAAGTTATTGATGATACTACTTCTGCTATGAATGATACTTATGATGATGCTAGTACTATGCTTGATAATACTGTGTCACTTGGTGAATTTCTTGATGAACAAATTGCTAAAGCTAAAGAAACTGAAAATGTTGAAACTCTTGAAAATTATGATTCACCTAGCTCTCCTACTAGAGTTGAAATGCCTGAAACATCTGATGGTTATGTTTTTGATAGAGAGACAGCTAGGGCAATTCTTGCTTGTAATGATAGAGATGAGGTTATAAAATTGCTTGCTGAGTTGAAAGAAAAATTTATGAGGGAGAGAATGAAATATGATCCTAAGTTTGCTACTTCTCTCATATTTGTTACTGATAAGGATTATGAATTCTCTGTCGATCCTGAGTTAATTACTTTGGTTGAATCTGATCCTTTTAATGGTTATGAAACTGAAATTGTTGTGGCACACCTTACTAAATTGAATGATATTGCCACCCTATTTGCTCATGAGGAAAAAATTCGTTATAACTATATTCTTAAGTTGTTTCCTTTCTCATTAAAGGGTGATGCTAAGAAATGGTTTAGTACGCTTGCTCCTGGTTTTGTGCGTAGTCCCCAGGATATGATATATTACTTCTCTGAGAAAGATTTTCCTGCTCATAAGAAACAAGCTGCTTTACAGGAAATATTTAACTTTGTGCAAATTGAAGAAGAGAATCTCCCTCAAGCTTGGGGGAGGCTTCTCTGATTACTTAATGCTTTGCCTGATTATCCTCTTAAGAAAAATGAAATACATGATCTCTTTTATAATGGACTAACTGATGCTTCTAGGGACTACCTAGATAGTTGTACTGTTGTGTTTTCAGGGAACGAACTGTTGGACATGCTGAAGTACTATTGAATAATATATTGAGAAATGCCGATGATTGGACACTTCCTGAACCACCACCTAAGCCAACTCCGAAGAAGAGAGGTATTCTATTCCTCAGTCCAGAAGATATGCAAGAAGCTAAGAAATCTATGAAGGAAAAATGTGTTAAAGCTGAAGATGTTAAGAATTTACCACCTATTGAAGAAATACATGGGCTCGACATCCCGACACAGGTAGTGGAGGTAAATTCTCTCACTAGATTTGATGAAGGTGATATTCCGTATAATAAATCTGCTAGTCAATGCCTGTATGAATTTGATAACTACATCATTAAATAGGAGCACTTTAATATGTATGTTAGCAATTAACTAAAACGGAATGCCATCATGATTGAACGCTTGAATGATTTGATGTTTAGAACTGCTAATGATGTTAAATGCTTGAGTAAACATGCTTATATGGTCCAGACTCAGTTAGAACAAATTGCTAAGTCACAAAATGATTTGCTTGATGAAATGAATAATAAAAGGAATGATCATGCTGTTAGAGTTGTTACTAGAGGAGGTTGAATGACTCAGGATCCTCTATATCCTGAAGGTCACCCTAAAAGAATTGAACAAGATTCTCAAAGAAATAACATTGATGCACCTAGTCCATCTAATAAGAAAAAGAAAAGGAAAAATGATAGAACTTTGCCTGCTTCTAGTGAACCTGAGATAGAAAAACCTCCTGAGAATCATAATGATGCTTCTATCTCCGATGCTGAGACACAATCTGGTAATGAACATACACCAAGTGATAATGATAATGACAATGATAATGATAATGATGATGTCCATGTTGATGCTCAACCAGATAATGATGTAGAAATAGAACCTGTTGTTGATCTTGATAACCCACATCCTAAGAATAAAAGATATGATAGAAGAGACTTTGTTGCTAGAAAACATGGAAAGGAGAGAGAACCATGGGTTCAAAAACCTATGCCTTTCCCTACTAAACCATCTAAAAATAAGGACGATGAAGATTTTGAGCGCTTTGTTGAAATGCTTAGACCTGTCTTTTTGCGCACTCGCTTGATTCATATGTTGAAAATGTCTCCCTATGCTAAATACATGAAAGATATTGTCACAAACAAAAGAAAAATACCTGAAGCTGAAATTTCCACCATGCTTGCTAATTATTCTTTTAAGGGTGGAATACCTAAGAAGTTAGGAGATCCAGAAATACCTACTATACCATGCTCCATTAAAAGAAGTTATGTCAAAACTGCTTTATGTGATTTGGGAGCCGGTGTTAGTGTTATGCCTTTCTCTTTACATAGAAGACTTGATTTGAATAAGCTCACACATACTGAAATATCTTTGCAAATGGCTGATAAATCCACTGCTATACCTATTGGAATTTGCGAGGATGTTCCCATTGTAGTTGCAAATGTTACTATCTTGACAGACTTTGTTATACTTGATATGCCCGAGGACGACAACATGTCGATTATCCTTGGTAGACCCTTTTTTAATACTGTAGGGGCTGTTATTGATTGCAACAAAAGCAAGGTTACTTTTCATGTCAATGGTAATGAGCATACGGTTTATTTCCCGAAGAAACAAACTTCAGTGAATGGTATTAATTGTATTGAAAAGGTTTCGACAATCACCATTGGGGGTTTCAAATTTCCACTCCCTACTGCCAAAAATAAATATGAAATTTTTATTGTTGGGGAGATGCATATCCCCATTGAGGTAACTTATTGTTATACGAAAATTCTTTGGTTTCATGCCATTCGGAAATAGTTTGTTAATAAGACTTGATTAACCTTATTAATGGATTCTGTTTGAGGTGCATTGTGACGCCCCTGTTCGACCGTGCACTAATCATACACGCAAACGTGCACGCTCGAGATCAGAGATTCACGGGAGGATATCACAACACAACTCTAAACTCAAATTTAAATATAAATCTTCATATTACAAACCAGGGGTCACGAGGACCCGAATACATAAGTCATACAAACAAATAATATCTGGGTACAGACATAGTTAGTCAAGTTTACCTTAAGAAGGCTAGAACAAACATCGACACTGATCGAAAAGGCGAAGGCCTCCTGCCTAGGGCCTCCGAACTACTCCTGGTCGGCGGGCTCAACGTAGTAGTAGGTGCCTCCGGGGACCTCCTGCTCCTGGACTCCATCGTCTGATCGCAGCAATCGGGTATGGGGAAAAGGGGGAAGCAAAGCAACCGTGAGTACTCATGCAAAGTACTCGTAAGAGTTACATCAGAACTATACTAAGTATGCATCGGTATCAAAGGAATGGGGCTATATCTTTGGACTAAACTGCAGAAATGCCGGAACAGAGGGGGAGAGGCCTAGCCTATCGAAGACTAGCATCTTGAAGCTGTAGGGTAACGCAGCAGAAAACAAAAAAATTTCCGACCTACGCACCAGCCCAGGACCACTATGGAGACTGCATACAAGGTTTGATCATTTTCGTTACCGACTCGTAGCGCAGCGGAAGTAGAGTCGATGACGAACGACGGTGCAGATCCCCGCAGCTAGGATTTTACAACCTCCCAACCGCGAGGATGTATACCCTCATCTGCCCCGCGGACAGCCCTCCGGGAGGCGGTCGCACAGTCCCCCGGACGGTGTCGCGGACAGCCCTTCGGGAGGACCTCCGAAACTCGGACTGTCACTCGGACAGCCCTTCGGGAGGACCTCCAAAACTCGGACGGTCACACGGACAGCCCTTCGGGAGGCACTCTCGAACTAAGACCGAAACTACGATCTCTCTACAGAGTTGCACACATACGGTGTCATCTATCCGGCAGGGTTTCGCCGTCCAGAACTAGTTCCTGCCGGAACCCAGACAGCCTTTCGGCTCTACGAAACTATTTCGCTGGGAGGGAGAGAAGAATGCCAGATCATGCATGGCTTTGTATGTGAGAGCAAGAGTGTGAAGATGGCAGCCATCTCCCTTCCTATTTATAGGAAATCCCAAGGGGAATATCCCTTTCTCAAAGGAATATGCCTTTGGAATATCCCTTTCTCAAAAGGAATATGCCTTTCTCAAAAATATCCAAAAAGTGCTTTCACTATTCACGACGACATTTTTCAGCGTCTGATCGAACTGAAAATATTCATGTGGGCTTAGAACAATTCTAGTACCCACCAAAATAATTTTCAACGCGAGCCGGAACAATTCCGGTTTAGTGATTTCATCTACGAAAAGCATCTGAAGCGGTTTCGGCAGCTCCGGAACATTTCCGGTTTTCATTCCAGAAAATTCCAAAAAGTTTCCAGAATGATTCTGGCACCCTCCAAGAATTATCAGGCATGTGCCAAGACCAATTTGACTTTATGGTATCCCCTGAAACAACTTTTCCAGTTTCACCGAAATTCATCCGGTGACCTCTCTCTGCGGAACTTTTCCGCTGTCCGAAACTTTTCCGGCGTCCGAAACTTTTTCGGTGTTTTTCTCTCAGACTCCCTGTCTAGTATTCAATAGATAGATGACCCTTAAGCGTGTGACCCTATAGGTTCGGTGAAGCATAGACATGACCCGGAACCCCTTCCGATCAATGATCAACATCGGAGCCGTGGACACCCATATCGATCCCTATACCCACACGAATAAATATTCGAGTGAACCTCCAGTTGCCGTGAGCTATTCCTGTTGCTTCGCGATATGTTACAATAACCCGAGGTGAGACATGTTGGCATCCTCGTGGATCAACACTTGTCCACAATGCCAGTTACCTCGTTGCCGGTATTGTTCTCTTTTCTCGTTCCCGTGTTCCGGCATCCCTGTGATCAAATCACCCCGTGTCTGGCCAGACGATGATGGATACCGTAACACCGAGAGGGCCCAGAGATATCTCTCCATCGTCGGAGGAGCAAATCCCAATCTTGAGCTATCAAGTCCCTTGACATACTTTTCCATGAACCCGTAAGCCGCCGTAATAGCCACCCATTTACGGATGACGTTTAACAAACCCCAAAGTTCATGAAGCAAGCATGAAGAAACTCGACACTCTCATGGTCTAAGGAATTATGCAAACATTAACTATCTCTGTCTTATAAACCATTAACTAATGACGAATGTATCTCATAGCATAACATCAATTCGGGTCGATTCAACACAAGTGTTCTACCAACAATTATGCCCTCAAAAATTGCCGGCATAGCCATGCCCATGATCAGGAAAACAGGATCATCATGCAATACTTGAGCCAGTCATAGAGGCTTGACTAGGAATACATTTTACCGTTTATTATCCCACACGTGCATATGAGTCTTCCTCCGAGCCTCGTGGTTATTGCAGACTCGAGAACCACAGCAGTTATAGCATGGAACATAAACCTAATTATGAACAGGGAGATAATCAATAACATTTATTATTGCCTCTAGGGCATATCTCCTACAGACTCCCACTTGCACTAGAGTCAATAATCTAGTCAATGCTAATGCACTTTACACCTATGGCATACTAGTGTAAAATATGCTTCGCATGTGGTATAGCCTGATGTCCAACGGATCTGACGACTTCAGCTCCGTGTGTAACTTTGCATATCCTCGCGTTTTCATGCTTTCACAAAATTCATATTTTGTGTGGACTTGGCTTTGCATATGTGTGAATCATTGGTCGAAACCTGATTCCTTAGACTGAGCTATGGAGCAACTATCTGCAATAGTGTCCCATAGACCAAAGCCATCTTGGAACCATACTAAGTTCATGAATGAACTATATGATTCAACAACTTCTTTGTCGCTTCTAAAGCGTCAACATACTTAGCCTTTGTTATAGAATTCGCCACAGTAACCTGTTAAGAACAATTCCAACTTACCGTGCCACCGTATTGTGTATCACACAAAACCCTTAACTTAAATCGAAAATCGCATGGAGCATTGATGAAGACTGTATCGATGTAATTACTTACAACGAGCACTTCATAATCTCTGCTTGCGAGAAAACATGTCATCAGTACTACTCTAGTACCTAATGACATCTTTCACTGTTGTCCCATGATCAGTACTTTTGATCACTTTGGTATCTATACTCGCAACAACTTTGGAGTATTGGACATATCTGGTTGTTTTACATACCATGGAATACATGATTAATCCAAACACAAGAGTGTGTGGAATCACCATCATGTATTTTTGCTCATCTGTGTTTTGAGACACCGAGTCTTGCAAAACTCTTCCCATGTGACTTCGGCAAGAATCACTCCTTGGCGTTTTAAATGCTAAAAGGTTTTAGCACCTTGTCAATATGTATTCATTGCTTAGCCCCATTAGGTAAATCTATCTCCATAGATCATCATGCCTAATATTGAGGCTATTTAGCCTAAG
The DNA here is from genome assembly GCA_039707655.1 of Elymus sibiricus. NCBI lineage: Eukaryota > Viridiplantae > Streptophyta > Magnoliopsida > Poales > Poaceae > Elymus > Elymus sibiricus. Next base: position 107,665,339 of record CM077668.1, on the reverse strand, counting down.
CACTTCATCGAAAAACTATTTTCAAATGAAGTCCTAATTCGTGTCAAGAAATTTATTTCCAATTAACAATGTGTCAAGTACACAAGGTTTTTAGAAATATTATTATGCTCCCACTTACTTTCTTGAATCACAAGTATCTTCGATACCCATTTGATGAAGTCAAACCCCTTTGACCATTCCATCAAAAACGAAGATTCCAACTCCACTTTGCTCTCTTCTGTCCATCGCTGGAACTCTGAAGTTTGCATACTTACTAGCATCCTCTGGATCAACAATTTACTTTGGACTGTATCACATATAAGTCCTAGGTTTCATTTCCATCAGATGGAAATCCTTTTGTCATCCATGTTTCATATCTCATGATTGATATATGAATTAATTGCTAGTTCAACCCGAACCGACCTCAAGCATCGCTACGGTGAAACAACCTCATCGTAGTCAACTCCTTGAACTTGTTATTTCAACAAGTCGAGCTTTATGGATAAAACATTTTTATCCGTATCAGTTTTTAGTTCCATAAATATTCGTTAGACTCTAAGTCTTCCGAAAGGTGTATCAAGATTTTAATCTCGAACCACTTATATGGAAACTATCTCGGATTGTATTTGGCATTTAGCCAATTCCGGAGTCAGGGCCCATCAACGCTTCCTTGTGTATCGTAGGTATACTGTTGTCTAACAACAATATCTCGTATGCGCACCTGAGAGGTTTGCACGAGTTTTTCCTACGCGGTTCAGCTGCAAGTTCGACCAAAGTCCATACATCTCATGTAGAGGCTTCCGTATCAGTCGCAGTAGGAAACGCCGGAATCACTTCCAAGGTTCCTTTCCTTTGACCTGATGACGAAGATACTGGTTATCTCGTCGAGTTGCACTGTCCTCCCACTCACCTTTTGTAAGAACTATTCTCTTTAAAAGCATACCGTTTTGCGGCAAAACCCTTTGCCTCGGTATAGTGGTGGGGAAATACCCAATGACTTGGGATAACCTTACAAAGTAGCACTTGTCTGATTTGGAATAGGTTTGTAACCTTTTACACAAGCTCCATATTCCAAATGTTAAGAAAAGATATAACATGGTTGGGCGTACCATACCATGGCGTCATTTCAACAGACCTGATGGAGCTCTTTTCAGTGAAAAAGCCGCAGTCTCTAAAGCATCACTTTAAAAGGGATAATGACAATTTTATTTATGTCATCTTTGATCTTACCATGTCATAAATGGTTCGATTACATCTTCACGGACTTTCCACTTGCAGTGGTGTTCCAGGAGGTGCAAGTTATGAAACCCCTTCCATAACTCATTAGACATTCGCTAAAGTTGTAACTCAAATATTCCTTTCTGCAATCGAATTGTAGAAACATAATTTTGTTGTTACAATAACTTCTACTTCATTTTTGAAAACCTTATGAATGAATTCAAAAGATCCAGACTTACGTCTCAACAAGTAAATATCCATATATCTACTTGAGTCATTTCTGAAGATAGACAAATCCACTACTTGCAACAACATTTATTGGACTACACACATCATAATGTATGATCACCAATATGTTCTTTGCTCGTTCCTTATGGCCTGTGAACGGTATTTCAGTCACTTCACTTTTCAGAGGAAAGTTGCAAGTGTCAGATGATTCAAAATCAAACGACTTCAAAATCCATCACAATGGAATTTTCCATGCGGGTTTCTTCAATGTGACCAAATGCAGTGCCACACTTGTGTGGTATTCTTTTAGTCTTGCGACATTTAGCGTCAGTGTTATGGATGTATCATATTACCATCAATATTCATAGCATACATCCCATCCTGTATGGAAGCATGGCCCTTCATTTTATTCATAACATCGAACATCAAAATTTCTCTTATGAATAACCTTCTTGCAAAATACCTTATGCAAAGGGCTAGAGTGTATGAAACTCTAAATGAATTATGAAAGTAAATACAGAGGCAATGTATTAATATCAATATTCATAACATACGTCTCATTCATAATGAAAGTATGGCCCTTATGTTATTCATAACACCGAACATCAAAAGTTCTCTTATGAACAACCTTCTTGCAAGATACCTTATGCAAAGGGCTAGAGTGTGAAACTCTAAAATGAATTATGAAAGTAAATACAGAGGCAATGTATTAATATCAATATTCATAACATACGTCTCATTCATAATGAAAGTATGGCCCTTATGTTATTCATAACACCGAACATCAAAAGTTCTCTTATGAACAACCTTCTTGCAAGATACCTTATGCAAAGGGCTAGAGTGTGAAACTCTAAAATGAATTATGAAAGTAAATACATAGGGAATATACCGATGGAAGGCATAGTAACATTTACTATGTTCCCTGCGTGTATCTAAACCTCATTCCTGGCTAGTCTCTCAGGCCATAGTAGTTCTTACATCGAGTTGCAACAGAATGCAATCGAGCGGGTATCTTTGTGATTAACTCACAATACCCAAGAATTAGTGATTAACATGTTTAACCATAATTCCCAAGAACTATATCTTTGACCAGCCTTCTATACATCAAAAACTTGTATGACATTCATACATGAGCTGGATATTCCAGTCTTCTTTCTTTCTGCCATTATACTTCTAACAGTTTAACTTTTAGTATTTCTCCTACTCTCAGAAGAAGCACCCAACTTAAGAGTGGCGTTAGCCCCGGACTTCCTAGGCGTGAAAGTTTCACTAACACCCTTCGGACACTTCCTTTCTCTTTAAGTTGTTGTTTTATTCACCATCATCATATGACAGGCGTTCTTCTGGATCCCTCTCTTATCAGTCTAATGCATAGTAAACTCCTTTACTAACAGTTCGCAAACAAACATTGCTTTGGATATCTCATATCTTTTAGCCTTTGTCTGTCTCTGAAAATGATTTTCAGATTCCATGAATATCACATAACTATCCAAACTTTCGAAGTTCGGGTCTCATGGAAGCAAACATATTGCACTTTGACTAAAAAGGAATTCTAGCTTTTGGATCGAAGGACGAGAGTCACATGATCCATAGCATTAGCGGGAGAATACCGAAAGCATGCGATAGGACAAGTCCTTCTCGGCACTCTTGAGGAAAATCCTCCTATTACGTTACCAACCGTAAAGTTTTAACCAGATATTTAACAGCTATTCAATTTTAATAGGGAAGGTGGAAACGCGAGCCATCCTTCTACAACTATTATGCAAATCACACTTAGACAGTGTTCAAAATTAATTGCACTGAGAATTAAACAAGTTAATTCTACAGTGCGCTCCCACTCAAATCAATATCTCTCAAAATTGATTGTGAGTGATACAAGATCCACATTTCAATTCAACGCCATTGACGGGTTCATCACTGATGACGTGAATTTCAATCGGTAGGCCAACTTGCCAATCACATCTCTATGTGACTCTTGTTCATCTTTCGATGCGTGTGTTCCGAGCTCATGACTCTCATGCCTGAACATCAAGACAACCAAGTGATCTCGCTGCGAGGTCTGACCTCACCCGCCTCACACATCCCTAATCGTTCGTACTCATGTGTACATGTCGTACCCCGAAAAGTTAGGTGCCGTGACGGTGCTACACTTGGGAGAACACTAACTACTTGATATTTTTGTGAGAGATCACCCTAATAAAAAGCGACTACCGCGCAATCAAGAAGGGTGCATCATAAGAGATAAACATCTCAGGCAATTCATAATTAGCATGACATGGTGTAGCCCTTTCTGACGGAGAAGTCTCATTTCTTCGTCTTCGGCATTCGCGTCGGTGTTCACCTTTGCGAAGATTGCCACCACCTTGTCGGTGCACCAGATAATATTGCTATCTCTATAGCTAATAAAATAAGTGCATTACATAAGGTTGACACGCAGGTCATTAAAGTGCAATCATATGGCTCCAGCCATCATGCCGAATCATGACACGCAGGTCATGTTAATCAATTTACATCATATAGTCATCTCATACATAATCAAATTATTATGAACACTGCTATACCACATCATATGCACATGCAAACCATCCTGCAAAACCAAGTTAGACGCCTCTAATCGGTTCATGCAAAATTTTATTTTACGTGGCTTCTAAGGTTTCGAAACAAACCGAAGCTACCAACGTCCATCATCAAGCATGATAATCCAAGTCGCTAGATTAACATTCCAGGGTGTATGAAACACGAGATAATAAAATCTCGAGCCCCATACTAAACTTCGTCATACGCGTGACCCCCGTGCAGATCATATCTGCATTGCCCTTTCGTCTGCGAAATTTCATCTTTCTTTTTAACTACGGTGGAATTCAATGAACTGTTAGCACTTCGTTGATCAATCACGATCGCGGATTGCCAGAACATTGAAACTCCACCATACTGTTATCAAGATCAGAAATATGCAAATTCTAGGGAAGCAACAAGAACATCGGGTAACAGACTTCATCTGCTACCCGCACAAATAATTTTCAGCAATAGATCTCATCTACTACCTAATTATATTGTGCAACACCCATACATCTCTATGTATTCTAGATCGCAACCTGCATCTACGCATAGCCTGGCTCTTGATGCCACTGTAGGGTAACGCAGCAGAAAACAAAAAATTTCCGACCTACGCACCAGCCCAGGACCACTATGGAGACTGCATACAAGGTTTGATCATTTTCGTTACCGACTCGTAGCGCAGCGGAAGTAGAGTCGATGACGAACGACGGTGCAGATCCCCGCAGCTAGGATTTTACAACCTCCCAACCGCGAGGATGTATACCCTCATCTGCCCCGCGGACAGCCCTCCGGGAGGCGGTCGCACAGTCCCCCGGACGGTGTCGCGGACAGCCCTTCGGGAGGACCTCCGAAACTCGGACTGTCACTCGGACAGCCCTTCGGGAGGACCTCCAAAACTCGGACGGTCACACGGACAGCCCTTCGGGAGGCACTCTCGAACTAAGACCGAAACTACGATCTCTCTGCAGAGTTGCACACATACGGTGTCATCTATCCGGCAGGGCTTCGCCGTCCAGAACTAGTTCCTGCCGGAACCCAGACAGCCTTTCGGCTCTACGAAACTATTTCGCTGGGAGGGAGAGAAGAATGCCAGATCATGCATGGCTTTGTATGTGAGAGCAAGAGTGTGAAGATGGCAGCCATCTCCCTTCCTATTTATAGGAAATCCCAAGGGGAATATCCCTTTCTCAAAGGAATATGCCTTTGGAATATCCCTTTCTCAAAAGGAATATGCCTTTCTCAAAAATATCCAAAAAGTGCTTTCACTATTCACGACGACATTTTTCAGCGTCTGATCGAACTGAAAATATTCATGTGGGCTTAGAACAATTCTAGTACCCACCAAAATAATTTTCAACGCGAGCCGGAACAATTCCGGTTTAGTGATTTCATCTGCGAAAAGCATCTGAAGCGGTTTCGGCAGCTCCGGAACATTTCCGGTTTTCATTCCAGAAAATTCCAAAAAGTTTCCAGAATGATTCTGGCACCCTCCAAGAATTATCAGGCATGTGCCAAGACCAATTTGACTTTATGGTATCCCCTGAAACAACTTTTCCAGTTTCACCGAAACTCATCCGGTGACCTCTCTCTGCGGAACTTTTCCGCTGTCCGAAACTTTTCCGGCGTCCGAAACTTTTTCGGTGTTTTTCTCTCAGACTCCCTGTCTAGTATTCAGCAGATAGATGACCCTTAAGCGTGTGACCCTATAGGTTCGGTGAAGCATAGACATGACCCGGAACCCCTTCCGATAAATGATCAACATCGGAGCCGTGGACACCCATATCGATCCCTATACCCACACGAATAAATATTCGAGTGAACCTCCAGTTGCCGTGAGCTATTCCTGTTGCTTCGCGATATGTTACAATAACCCGAGGTGAGACATGTTGGCATCCTCGTGGATCAACACTTGTCCACAATGCCAGTTACCTCGTTGCCGGTATTGTTCTCTTTTCTCGTTCCCGTGTTCCGGCATCCCTGTGATCAAATCACCCTGTGTCTGGCCAGACGATGATGGATACCGTAACACCGAGAGGGCCCAGAGATATCTCTCCATCGTCGGAGGAGCAAATCCCAATCTTGAGCTATCAAGTCCCTTGACATACTTTTCCATGAACCCGTAAGCCGCCGTAATAGCCACCCATTTACGGATGACGTTTAACAAACCCCAAAGTTCATGAAGCAAGCATGAAGAAACTCGACACTCTCATGGTCTAAGGAATTATGCAAACATTAACTATCTCTGTGTTATAAACCATTAACTAATGACGAATGTATCTCATAGCATAACATCAATTCGGGTCGATTCAACACAAGTGTTCTACCAACAATTATGCCCTCAAAAATTGCCGGCATAGCCATGCCCATGATCAGGAAAACAGGATCATCATGCAATACTTGAGCCAGTCATAGAGGCTTGATTAGGAATACATTTTACCGTTTATTATCCCACACGTGCATATGAGTCTTCCTCCGAGCCTCGTGGTTATTGCAGACTCGAGAACCACAGCAGTTATAGCATGGAACATAAACCTAATTATGAACAGGGAGATAATCAATAACATTTATTATTGCCTCTAGGGCATATCTCCTACAGAAGCAACCTTGCAGCATCAGAAGAGAGTAGAACAAGATAATATATAATCAATCATATTTTAGTAATGCCCTGGGATCCTTCCTCGACTACCCTATGAGAAAGTGATCCCAAGAGCAGTAGTAATAGTTTAACATTGTAACAGTATCCATTTGTAGTTGTAGCAGATCAGGATACAACTCCGAGCGTCCTGTTACCGTGGACACGGCTATTCGAATAGATAACTTCCCTACATGGGTGCACTACTGTTACCCAACATGCTCGATTACATCTGGCCAGGCACACTTGCTGGGTAATACCCGGCCTCGGGTAATCGACACGACGCAGTCCTACCTAGGCTCAACAGAGAGGTCAACACGCCGGTCTAAATCCTAAGTGCGAAGGGGTCTTGGGTCCATCGCCCTCTGCACTCCTACACGTTGCGTGACTGGCCGGGGCCCAGGCGCGACACTGTATACACAAGTGACGTAACCAGCCCACCCCAGCAATCAGCCCGCATCTCTGAGCTGTGACGTCTGAAGAGCTTTCAGCTGATACATACGACGTAGAGGGTCCCATAACCATTATCCCACGTGGTGGTCGTGTGTATATGGCCAGCGGCCAACTCAGATCAAATACCCAAATCCGTTAGGCGTGTTTTAGTAACTCGCAGAGACGAACATGATCCCTGTCGCTCCGACTTGATAACACACGGACCACGACCAAGGACCAGGCCCACCTCTCTCCTAGGTGGTCTCCGCCTGCCCTGTCGTTCCGCCATAATATCACTCGCGGGTGCTCTTGGAGCCGACCCGTCTTTAATATTATTCTCTCACGGGTACCCTTGGGGCCGACCCGACTTTACAGTTTTATAAGTATTGCAGTAATGAAAGTATATCCGTGATCATCACCCAGAGTGATCACGGCCCGATAACAAGCATGGCATACGGACAAGGCGAAGGGCCACAGATGGATCAACAAAATAGCTTACTAAGCATCATAGGACAGCAGGTAGGTATTAACAGTAGGCGACGAAATCAGGCTATGCATCAGAATAGGAGCTATTGGAGCAACAACAAAAGCAATTCTAATGCAAGCATAAGAGAGAAAGAATGGGCGATATCTGATGATCAAGGGGGTTTTGTTTGCCTGGAAGCACTGCTGAAGGGGTCTGGTCGTTGACGTCGTAGTCGTACTCAGCAGTGTCGTCGGCAGTCTCGGGGTCTATCGGGAGAGAAGGACGGGGAAGAAACAATAAATACATGGCAAACAATGCAACAGGGATGCATGACATGTCAACATGCTGTGCTAGGGGTGTTCTAATGCAGCACTACGCAAGTTAGTCGGAGCGGGAAAACATCTGGAGGTGTTTTACCAACTCCGGACAATTATTGGTCAGATGAATCAGAGGGGAAGATTCCATGTTCATCATGTTAGAGAGGGCTGACAGGTATGTGGGTAGCGTATTCGTATTCGTCATATTTATCTGATCAACTTTCATGTAGAAAACTTTTTCATCCGAGTTACGGTTTATTTTCTATGAATTTTTGAAGTTTAAATGATTTTCTGAATTTTATTTTATTTCAAAAATAATTGCAAAAATGCTACGGTACCCAGAATAGTGTACCCAGCATTGCTATTAGAGGCTGACAGTGGGTCCCGTTGACTGATGAGTCAGCAGTCAACGGTTGACTGGTCAACGGGTGAATAGTGGTAGTGGGGCCCACTTGTCATAGTCACAAGTGCTAAAAGAGTTAATTAAATTAGTTTAGTTAGTGGTGGGGGCCACTGTCAGTGGGTGGTCTGGGTTAGGCTTAGGTTAATTAGTGGTTAGGGCTAATTAAACACTGGGCGGGCCCACGCTACAGTGGGTCAACCCACTGGTTACCGCGTGCGCGCGGGCGCGTGCCCGCCGGTGTGCAGCAGGGCGGAGGCGGCGCACGGGGACGGTGCGGGGAGCGGCGGGGGGCAGCGGTGGTGAGCGCCGGTGCAGGGGCAGCAGCAGGAGGCGGCGGCGGCGGCGGTAGCTGGCAGCAGCAGTAGGCGGGGCGAGCACGGCGCGAGCGGGAGCAGCAGGGCGTGGCTGCAAGCAGCAGCGGCGAGCGGGGCGCAGCGGGCGCGGGTCTGCGCAGGCGCGCGCGGGGGCACGGCTTGGCGCGGCCAGGCGAGTCAGTGCGCGTGGGCGCGCGTGCACAGGGCGCGAGCAGGGACGGTGAGCGCGAGCTCGGCCGGAGCTCGCGCGACGCGGGACAACGGCCTACATCGACGATGACGAGGGGGAAAGAGGGGGAAAACGGAGCAGAGCTCACAGCGGGTGTGGCAACGGGCTCGACGGAGGCGGGGAGGCAGCGGTTGTGGCGGATCGACGGAGAACGACGGTGACCGTGGATGAAGACGACGAGTCGATCTAGCGATGCAGAGGCGGAGAGCTCGAACCGATCCACAAGGGAGACATAGTCGACGATGACGAAGGTGCCGGACATCCTCGGGTGGCACGGGGTGGCCGTTGGCCACGAATGGCAGGGCGGCACGACGATGGTGGCTCGCGGGTGTGGCTGGATCGGAAGAGGGAGAAAGAGGGAAGGGAAATGGGGATTAGGGTTTCGTCCGCGGGGGTGCAGGCGACCTTATCCTCCTCCAGGAGCCGCGAGATGATCGACACGCAGCGCATCCACGCCTCAGACGGCCAGAGCGCGCCATGGCAGGTCTCCTGCCTGCTGTAGCAAGAGGTGGAAGAGGAGAGAGGTTGGGCTGGGCCAGTGACTGTTCGGGTTGGGCCTTAGTGCACAAGGTCTATTTAGCCTTTTTCTTTTTCTGTTTTCTGCTTATCTAATTCCCTTCTGTTTTGCAAAATGTTTGGCCACAAAATAACTTTTGTAAAATATGTAGTTAGTCAAATCAATATCTAGTACTGCCATAAAAAGGTTTAGAGGAAAATTGATTTCATTTGAATTTTGCATAAATGAAAATGGATTAAATGGGGCTGTTTTGGGTATTGTTTTGGGTTATTAGGGTCAAATTGGAACTTCAAATAATGTTGGTTTTATTTTTATAATTGCTTTGGGATTATTTGCAATAAGATGAACTATTTTGTTTAATTTTTTGAAGAAGTTTTTATTTGACTTATATTTTAAATTTGAATTGAAGTGGGATTATTTCTTTAATTGCATTTTAATTATAATAATCATGATGGCATGGCACTGATCATGTGGGATTACTGTAGTTTGATTAGTGGGGTGTTACAAATCTCCTCCACTCGAAGAAATCTCGTCCCGAGATTTAAGAGGTAGAGTATGGGAAAAAGGTTTGGTTGCGAAATTCTAACGAGTCTTCTCATCCTTGGTTGCACTTCTCGAAGAGGTCGATCCATTTCGTTGATGTCTCCATTTCTCTACATAGGTGCCTCGTGAGAACGTTGTCATTCTTCCTTCAGGATCTTCATCGTACTTACGAAAAGTATAAGGGGGGGAACTTAAGGGGGTTGGATCGGTATAAGGTTAATCAACCGGGGTTGTCTCAAGGAATGAAGTACATGGTATCTCTCGAGTTGAAACTTAGGAAAAACATCGAGAGCAAAGTAAGGAGGTATAAGAAGTTTTGAACGGGTAGGCAAGCATTGGACGCCTAAAAGCAGAGTGTGAATGGGGTTTAGAGCAACGGGAATAGATATTGCGTCTGATACCTGATAGGACATGTGAGGGAAGATGGCTCGTGAAATACAAACGAAGCCAAGCATGAGGAATAACTTTGGAAACAGGGGGGTGCACAGGAGAGTCAGGTTTCGGTCCTGTGGAAACTGTGGTTATTGTGGAGTATGAGCAATGAGAGTGGTGACATCTTGTAGGGTCACGATAGCTGGGTATGTCAGAGGATAGTTTGTCAGCTATGTTGGCAACAACGTTGGTACCAAGGGCAGGGGACGCATAGAACCATTTTCCTGCTCGCAATGCGAGGCGGACCATTAGGCAAAGTTCTCGTCCACCGGCGGTTACCGGAATGTCATCAACAATAGTAACAGGGTCTTACTGACAGAGTTGTACACCAAGGTGTTTACATAAGTAGAGAATTACTACTACTTAGATCATATAATTTAAAGAAGGTTAAACAAACCGATGGAAAGGAAAATGTGTTTATCAGATTTAAACAAACCAATGGAAAGGAAAATGTGTTTATACACAAGTATTAGGAATACATCCTTCGCATGAACAAACAGAGCATGATATCCAAGACAAGTCAGCAAGGGCATATCCTTTTAGGTAAAAGGGGCAAGAAGAATCATGATGTTTACCCATACAACGGTGTTTGGATAATAGATCAAGAATCATTTAGCATTACGCTTCCAATGTTCTTGTTGATACTAGGAGTACCACAATCATGCTTCAGGGTAGCAATGACCTAATGTTTTAAGCAAGGGCTGGGTTTGAAGATCACAAGAAAACACATGGAACATTTTCAAGATAGCAAGGAACTTAAGGTATAGTCCAAAACATGACCAAGTCTGTGCTGGAAGGAAAAGCAAGGATGTTGTCGATGATAATACAAATTATCGAGGGGCAAGGATGGTATTTCTCATCATGAATTCAATTGACATTTGGAAGAAGCCAAAATGTTGATGATGATCACGACACATTATGGCAAGAGGTTTCAAGAGGATGCAATCAAACGGCGACGACATCAAGCAAGGGAATGATGAAGTGGAAAGTTATGGGAACGAAAGCTAAGATGCAAGCTCAGATGCAGAGCATGGTTAACAGAAGCAGGTGATACAATTTACCGAAGGCATTATGTATTAGGGGAGGAACTCACAAGGTTATTGAAGATAAAGGAATGGTCGAATAATAATCCAACAAAGGATCTGGCGATCCACAAGGAGCTGATGTGAGTATCGGTACTCAACAAGAAAAAGAAAGAATGCAAAGGCATCGGATCATAGTAACATCTGAATAAATTGAGGTATAAACTACAAAGGAACTACGATTTCCAATTCGGGAGATCAGAAGCAGATGCTCTGACCAAGGATGGATAAGTTGAATAGACTTATATGGACAATCAATGAAGGTTTGATTTGTCGAGATCCAGCTCATGTCCAGAATGACGTCTGAGCCAGAAGGACAAATTCTAGGGATTAACTGATGCTAGCGAGCATTCACATACATATTGAATCAATAGGCTCAGAATGTCAATGCCAAAGGATGCTAATGAATATTGATAGACATATGGAATTAACCATAATGCAGGCAGGCAAGACTTTCCAAAGCAATAGGTTGCAGAGGATTCTCGGGAGATCAGATAGTATTTCAAAGTATTTTGGGAAACATATGGACAACTGGGGATGAACGAATCCTCGATAAGCATGAGGAATTATCCGCAGTGCGAAAAGAAGCTGCAAGGCAGTAGGCACAAGGATTCCCGGAACAACGGAGAGTATTTCGAGGTATCCTGCAAACACAAGAGCAACTGGGAATGAAGGTACGAACAACAAGGATGTGTAATTATCCATGGGGATTTATCGGTGGTAGGGAACTGCAAAGCAGTGGGCATAAGGGTCTCGGGAAAACATCAAAGAGTATCTTCGGAATCTTCTGGTGAAGCAAGCTATCATCTGGAATGAAGGGCTCTCCGGGAGGAAGGAGGTACGAGAACCTAGAGTCAGAGTTAGTAAAATCTTTAACCCGAATAGAAGAGAGAGTAGAATCCCAGAGTAAGGAAGAGGAATAAAAGATCCTAATAACATCCATTTGCGATGTGGGCCCGTAAGCCACACAACAATGTTAGTAAAATAGTTTTTCAAAGACTAGACTCAACTTCGGCCAAGGAGTTGGAAAGAGGCTTCCTATAGGCAGTCGGCTCTGATACCAGCTTGTGACGCCCCTGCTCGACCGTGCACTAATCATACACGCAAACGTGCACGCTCGAGATCAGAGACTCACGGGAGGATATCACAACACAACTCTAAACTCAAATTTAAACATAAATCTTCATATTACAAACCAGGGGTCACGAGGACCTGAATACATAAGTCATACAAACAAATAATATCTGGGTACAGACATAGTTAGTCAAGTTTGCCTTAAGAAGGCTAGCACAAACAGCGACACTGATCGAAAAGGCGAAGGCCTCCTGCCTAGGGCCTCTAAACTACTCCTGGTCGACGGGCTCAACGTAGTAGTAGGTGCCTCCGGGGATCTCCTGCTCCTGGACTCCGTCGTCTAATCGCATCAACCGGGTATGGGGAAAAAAGGGAAGCAAAGCAACCGTGAGTACTCATCCAAAGTACTCGCAAGACTTACATCAGAACTATACTAAGTATGCATCGGTATCAAAGGAATGGGGCTATATCTTTGGACTAAACTGCAGAAATGCCGGAACAGAGGGGGAGAGGCCTAGCCTATCGAAGACTAGCATCTTGAAGCAACCTTGCAGCATCAGAAGAGAGTAGAACAAGATAATATATAATCAATCATATTTTAGTAATGCACTGGGATCCTTCCTCGACTACCCTGTGAGAAAGTGATCCCGAGAGCAGTAGTAACAGTTTAACATTGTAACAGTATCCATTTGTAGTTGTAGCAGATCAGGATACAACTCCGAGCGTCCTGTTACCGTGGACACGGCTATTCGAATAGATAACTTCCCTGCAGGGGTGCAATACTATTACCCAACACGCTCGATTACATCTGGCTGGGCACACTTGCTGGGTAATACCCGGCCTCGGGTAATCGACACGACGCAGTCCTACCTAGGCTCAGCAGAGAGGTCAACACGCCGGTCTAAATCCTAAGTACGAAGGGGTCTTGGGCCCATCGCCCTCTGCACTCCTGCACGTTGCATGACTAGCCGGGGCCCATGCGCGACACTGTATACACAAGTGACATAACCAGCCCACCCCAGCAATCAGCCCGCATGTCTGAGCTGTGACGTCTGAAGAGCTTTCGGCTGATACATACGACGTAGAGGGTCCCATAACCATTATCCCACGTGGTGGTAGTGCGTATATGGCCAGCGGCCAACTCAGATCAAATACCCAAATCCGTTAGGCGTGTTTTAGTAACTCGCAGAGACGAACAGGATCCCTGTCGCTCCGACTTGATAACACACGGACCACGACCAAGGACCAGGCCCACCTCTCCTAGGTGGTCTCCGCCTGCCCTGTAGTTCCACTATAATATCACTCGCGGGTGCTCTTGGAGCCGACCCATCTTTAATATTATTCTCTCGCGGGTACCCTTGGGGCCGACCCGACTTTACAGTTTTATAAGTATTGCAGTAATGAAAGTATATCCGTGATCATCACCCAGAGTGATCACGGCCCGATAACAAGCATGGCATACGGACAAGGCGAAGGGCCACAGATGGATCAACAGCATAGCTTACTAAGCATCATAGGACAGCAGGTAGGTATCAACAGTAGGCGACGAAATCAGGCTATGCATCAGAATAGGAGCTATCGGAGCAACAACAGAAGCAATTCTAATGCAAGCATAAGAGGGAAAGAATGGGCGATATCTGATGATCAAGGGGGTTTTGCTTGCCTGGAAGCTCTACTGAAGGGGTCTGGTCGTCGATGTCGTAGTCGTACTCAGTAGTGTCGTCGGCAGTCTCGGGGTCTATCGGGAGAGAAGGAGGGGGAAGAAGCAATAAATACATGGCAAACCATGCAACAGGGATGCATGACATGTCAACATGCAGTGCTAGGGGTGTTCTAATGCAGCACTACGCAAGTTAGTCGGAGCAGAAGAACATCTGGAGGTGTTTTACCAGCTCCGGGCAATTACCGGTCAAATGAATTGGAGGGGAAGGTTCCATGTTCATCATGTTAGAGAGGGCTGACAGGTATGTGGGTAGCGTATTCGTATTCGTCATATTTTTCTGATCAACTTTCATGTAGAAAACTTTTTCATCCGAGTTACGGTTTATTTTCTATGAATTTTTGAAGTTTAAATGATTTTCTGAATTTTATTTTATTTCAAAAATAATTGCAAAAATGCTACGGGTACCCAGAATAGTGTACCCAGCTTTGCTATTAGAGGCTGACAGTGGGTCCCGATGACTGATGAGTCAGCAGTCAACGGTTCACTGGTCAGCGGGTGAATAGTGCCAGTGGGGCCCACTTGTCATAGTCACAAGTGCTAAAAGAGTTAATTAAATTAGTTTAGTTAGTGATGGGGGCCACTGTCAGTGGGTGGTCTGGGTTAGGCTTAGGTTAATTAGTGGTTAGGGCTAATTAAACACCGGGCGGGCCCACGCTACAGTGGGTCAACCCACTGGTTACCGCGTGCGCGCGGGCGCGTGCCCGCCGGCGTGCAGCAGGGCGGAGGCGGCGCATGGGGCCGGTGCGGGGAGCAACTGGGGGGCAGCGGCGGCAGCAGCAGGCGGCCGCGGCAGCGGCGGTAGCTGGCAGCAGCAGTAGGCGGGTCGAGCACGGCGCGAGCGGGAGCAGCAAGGCACGGCTGAAAGCAGCAGTGGCGAGCGAGGCGCAGCGGGCGCGGGTCTGCGCGGGCGCGCGCGGTGGCGCGGCTGGGCGCGGCCAGGCGAGGCAGTGCGCGTGGGCGCGCGGGCACGGGGTGCGAGCAGGGACGGTGAGCGCGAGCTCGGCCGGAGCTAGCGCGGCATGGGACAGCGGCCTACAACGACAATGACGAGGGGGAAAGAGGGGGAAAACGGAGCAGAGCTCACAACAGGTGTGGCAACGGGCTCGACGGAGGCGGGGAGGCAGCGGTTGTGGCGGATCGACGGCGAACGACGGTGACCGTGGACAAAGACGACGAGTCGATCTAGCGATGCAGAGGCGGAGAGCTCGAAACCGATCCACAAGGGAGACGTAGTCGACGACGACGAAGGCGCTGGATATCCTCGGGCGGCACGACGACGGTGGCTCGCGGGTGTGGCTGGATCGGACGAGGGTGAAAGAGGGAAGGGAAATGGGGATTAGGGTTTCGTCCGCGGGGGTGCAGGCGACATTATCCTCCTCCAGGAGCCGCGGGATGATCGACACGCAGCGCATCCACGCCTCGGACGGCTAGCGCGCGCCATGGCAGGTCTCCTGCCTGCTGTAGCAAGAGGTGGAAGAGGAGAGTGGTTGGGGTGGGCCAGTGACTGTTTGGGTTGGGCCTTAGTGCACAGGGTCTATTTAGCCTTTTTCTTTTTCTGTTTTCTGCTTATCTAATTCCCTTCTGTTTTGCAAAATGTTTGGCCACAAAATGACTTTTGTAAAATATGTAGTTAGTCAAATCAAATACTAGGCAATATCTAGTACTGCCATAAAAAGGTTTGGAGGAAAATTGATTTCATTTGAATTTTGCATAAATGAAAATGGATTAAATGGGGCTGTTTTGGGTACTGTTTTAGGTTATTAGGGTCAAATTGGAACTTCAAATAATGTTGGTTTTATTTTTATAATTGCTTTGGGATTATTTGCAATAACATGAACTATTTTGTTTAATTTTTTGAAGAGTTTTTTATTTGACTTATATTTTAAATTTGAATTGAAGTGGGATTATTTCTTTAATTGCATTTTAATTATAATAATCATGATGACATGGCACTGATCATGTGGGATTACTGTAGTTTTATTAGTGGGGTGTTACATGCATGTGGTCAACGAATTTAGTAAGCACAACTTTTTGTACCCACCTTTTGCTCTCTGTTATTTTTAGTAGAATAAAATAAAATGCCATGATTATCCTGTTTTCTGAATTTTCCGTGCAATAAAAAAAGGCCCAAAAATAAAAGTTCTCAGAATGCCTTGAAAATTTAGTATGATTTTTTCCAGAATATTTAAGAATTTTTGGCACTGAACACACCCCAGGGGGGTGCACCTGTGAGCCACAAGCCCACAGGGCGCGCCCACCCCCCTGGGGGCACCCAGCAGGCTTGTGGGTCCCACAGGGACCCACTCACTTATGCCAGCCACCCATCTCCTTCTTCCTCCAGAAAAAATAAAACTTGCTCCCAAGCCCGTGTTCTTGCTCATTTTGCTGTGATTTTCGATCTCCTTGCTCGGAACTCCATTTCCAAAACTGTTTTGAGGAATTACTCCTTGGTATGTCACTCCTCCAATGCTCCAATTATTTTTTGTTCTAGTGCTTTATACTTTGCAAATTTTTGTTGTTGTGGTGACCATGTTTATGAGCTTGCATGTTGAATTTGTATGGTCCAAAGTAGTTTTGATGCATGATATAGCTTCTAGATACATGTGGAAGTAGTTGGTATCAATTTTGTTGAGTTTTGTTCACCTTTATTTTGAGTCACTAAAAATTTCAGAAATTTTTCATAGAAAAAGAATTTTTTTAGGAAGATGTTCCATGGTGGTTCCTCGAGAAAGAGTGCTCCTAGGCCCGCAATACGCGAGCTGGATACCGAACCGCCGCGAGAGGCCGCGGTGCTACCGTGCGAGTGGCCGTCGGATGCCTTCATGATTCGAGCCGGCATCAAGGAAGAGTTTGATATGTACGTGCGCAATGCCGAGCTCACGGAGTTCCTGGCAGACAGGTGCCCGCAATACTATGACCTCACTGATTCCTTTGTGCGAAGATTCAAGTATGTATATCAGCGCACTTCACATGATGTTATTTTCAACCTGTATGAAAATCCTTTTCGCATGTCTGTTGAAGAATTTAGTGAAGTATGCAAAATTCCATTCTGGGGGACTTGCACTGAACCTCGTAAATCTGATTGCAATGAATTTCTCATGAACATTACTAGGGGTGAAACTAGAGGCATCACACAAGCTACTATGGGGAGCATTCATTTTCCTGCCATACATTATTTTGCTCTGTTCATTGGTAGATGCATTAATGGTAAACATGATCATAGTCATCTTTGCGCCCCTGACCTGAGCGATCTTAAGAGTGCGGTGCTGGGAGATAGACGATTTAACATAGGGCTATTGTTTCACATCGTTTACATAATAATGCCTTAGTTGGTGATTTCTTTGGTGGAATTTATGCCGCTCGCTTAGCTACCTATCTTGGTGTGCCCATTAAACAAAATGACACCCTGTTGCCACCTAGTTTTCTTGATTATGATGCTATGGAATGCCACCAGTTCCTTGAGAGGGATGCCCCTCCGTTTAGATACAGGCTAATCTTTAACAGGCGTCGTGTTTTTCATATTGTTTTGCCTGCTGCTGCCTTCTTTGATTTCCAGGGAAAACATAGACATTTTATACTTGAGGAGGAGGCTGAGAAGTACGAGAGGGCAGCACAGACCGAGCGCCTTAATGAGGCAGCTCGCCAAGTTGTGGCAGCTGCATTTTAGTACAACCCGAACTACCATCATGGGCATTATCCAGGCCAGGACTGGCCGTAGACCAACTTAGGCCAAAAGCCTGAGCTTGGGGGAGTACGTATTTCTCACCGACATTACATTCATGTTCACACACTCATTCCAGTTGTCGGTGTTCATCCTTTTTCATTGTATATCCATGTTAGTTTCATTTTCATTTTCTTGTGTGTTTGAAAAACTTTTGAAAATCCAAAAAAATTAGTTGTAGTTTCTTTCTTGCTAGTTAATTCGTAGTAGTAAAAGAAAACCCAAAAAGATTTCTCGTTTCTTCTTTTACTTGTTGGGAGCTTTCCCGTGTAAATAGTTTTTCTCGTTTTTCATTTTCCTTCGTTAATTTGCTTCCTTCAGAAAAACCAAAAACTCCAAAAATATTTCAGTGTGTTTCTCTGAATTTCTTTTCTTTTCGTTAAGTCGTCGTAAGGAGAAAGACCACGATGAAAATGCTGAGTGGCTCTCATATGCTTGATTGTTGATCTAACAACGAGCCACTATTACTTTGTCTTCTCCTTTGAATGAATGTTTGCAGATTCCAACTTAGTCCACGACACACTTGCACCATTCTTATTATTATCACATCATTCGGTCGTGCAAGTGAAAGGCAATAATGACGATATTTGATGAAGTGATCGCGGTGAAGAAAAGCTGGTATGAACTCTTCTTGTTTTTGTCTTTGTAAATATGTTTAGCTCAGTATTCATGATTCAGCATTATTAAGTAACATATTTGTGATGACAATTAGAGATCATAGTTGCTCATGCCATGCTTAAATAGCTAGGAGTGGATAATGATTTATCTTGAGTGTCAACATGCATTAAAATGGTTGTGATGTAGTATGTTAGCATGGTATCCTCCTCTGAGTAATTCGAGTGGCTTGACTTGGCACATGTTCATACATGTAGTTGAATCAAAACCAGCATAGCCTCCATGATATTTATGTTCAGGGTGTTGATATCCTACTCATGCTCGTGTTCAATGTTAATTATTCACAATGCATGTCTATGACCGTTTTCGCTCTCTAGCTGGTCGTTTCTCAATCTATTTGCTAGCCTTCGCCTGTACTAAGCGGGAATACTGCTTGTGCATCCAAATCCTTAAACCAAAGTTATTCCACATGAGTCCACTATATCTACCTATATGCGGTATTACTCTGCCGTTCCAAGTAAATTTGCATGTGCCACCTCTAAACATTCAAATGAACATTTGTTTTGTGTGCCCGTACCGCTCATGCAGCGACAGGGGGCGGTCAGTATCTTCCATGCTAAGCGGGTTACTCTTAGATGAGTGTTTATTCACTTGTCATTGCACGAGAGAGGATGGTAATCGGGATGCCCAGTCCTATGCTCAAATCGAAATCATATAATGCAAACAAACTCCCCCGAAGAGTTGTTGGTATGGAGGGCACCCGTGAATTCGGCTATCCATGGCTTGTGTTGGTATGGTGGAGGGGGAGTAAACTTTTCCTTTCCGCTTGGGAACCTCCTATAATGCGTTTAGCATGGAAGATATTGAAAACTCTCGGTCGTGACATTGACAGGAAAGAGCATACCTCCCAAAATTATTTTCATCTCTAATTTAAGCTTCGAGCTCTGGAACCGCTGCAAATCCATGCTTCCCTCTGCGAAGGGCCTATCCATTTACTTTTATGTTATTTTATTTTTATTGTTGAGTCATCACCCTCTCATTTAAGCACCAGTTGGAGAGCACTATTGTCATCTTTATGCATTGAGTATAGTTAATGTTGGGTGTGACCATGACTGGATATCCTCTACCCTGAATTGCAATGTTTAGTCGTTGCTTGAATCTCAGAGGTGCTCTGCATTTATGTTTTGCGGTCTCAGAAAGCGCTAGCGAGATACCATGTTATCATATTATATCATGATTGTTTTGACAAAGTGTTGGCATCCGAGATATGTTATTTTTGCTCGCTAGTTGGTTATGTTATTGCCATGAGTAAATGTGAGACCTAAGTGTTATCATTCATGTGGTTAGTTCATAATCTTTGCTGAAAACTTGGATGCTAGTTAAGTATATATATAGACAACAAGAACAAAAGAGTTTGTAAAAGTATTTCTTTGTCACTTTCAATTTGTCAACTAAATTGCTTGAGGACAAGCAATGAGTTAAGCTTGGGGGAGTTGATACGTCCCAAACGTATCTACTTTTACAAACACCATTGCTCTTATTTTGGACTCTAATTTGCATGATTTGAATGGAACTAACCCGGACTGACGCTGTTTTCAGCAGAATTGCCATGGTGTTGTTTTTGTGCAGAAATAAAAGTTCTCGGGTGGACTTGAAAATTTATGGAGAATTATTTCAGAATATATAAAAAATACTAGCGCAAAGATCCACCAGAGGGGGGCCACCAGGCGCCACAAGCCTGGGGGCGCGCCCACCCCCCAGGGCATGCCTGGCAGGCTTGTGGGCCCCTGCCAACTCCGTTTGCCCTAACTCCAACGCTATAAGTACCTATTCATGGAGAAAAAAATCAGAGGGAAAGAATCATCACGTTTTACGATACGGAGCCGCCGCCACCTCCTGTTCTTCATCGGGAGGGCTGATCTGGAGTCCGTTCGGGGCTCCGGAGAGGGTGATTCGACGCCGTCGTCATCATCATCCATCCTCCATCACCAATTTCATGATGCTCACCACCGTGCGTGAGTAATTTCTTCGTAGGCTTGCTGGACGGTGATGAGTTAGATGAGATTTACCATGTAATCGAGTCAATTTGTTAGGGCTTTGATCCCTAGTATCCACTATGTTCTGAGATTGATGTTGCTATGACTTTGCTATGCTTAATGCTTGTCACTAGGGCCCGAGTGCCATGATTTCAGATCTGAACCTTTATGTTTTCATGAATATATTTGAGTTCTTGATCCTATCTTGCAAGTTATATGCACCTGTTACGTGTCATGATCCGCATACCCCAAGGTGACAATAATTGGGATTCTTTCCGGTGATTGTCGTAGTTTGAGGAGTTCATGTATTCACTATGTGTTAATGCTTTTTGTTCCGGTTCTCTATTAAAAGGAGGCCTTAATATCCCTTAGTTTCCTTAAGGACCCCGCTGCCGCGGGAGGGTAGGACAAAATATGTCATGCAAGTTCTTACTATAAGCACGGATGACTATATACGGAATACATGCCTACATTACATTGATGAATTGGAGCTATTGTGTATCGCCCTAGGTTGTGACTGTTACATGATGAATGACATCCAACATAATTATTCATCACCGATCAAATGCCTATGCTTTTCGCATATTGATCTTTGCTAAGTTACTTTCGTTGCTGCTGCTGTTACAATCACTACAAAACTGCTACTGTTACTGCCTTTGTTACTATTGTTACTGTTACTACTGCTATTAAACTATCATACTACTGTGCTACTAAACACTTTGCTGCAGATATTTAGTTCTCCAGGTGTGGTTGAATTGACAACTCAACTGCTAAAACTCGCAAATATTCTTTGGCTCCCCTTGTGTCGAATCAATAAATCTGGGTGAAATACTACCCGCGAAAACTATTGCGATCCCCTATACTTGTGGGTTATCAAGCCTATTTCAGAAACATCGTTGTGCCACTTTGTCGAGTGTACGACGACCTTCGATATAAGGTCGCCGTACATGCCCTCACTAATATCTGACCAAGCTACTGTGGATAACCCTAAGTCGAAAGTTGATTTTCGCCTGTCAACAACTTTGTAATTGCCTCTTGGGCATATTTTCAACACTCCCGACATAATATTACACAAATGCTTCGCTCCCACCGTGACCTAATACATCGCCTCACATCATATTCTGAAGATAATGAATGGAGGTGGCATGAACTTCTTGTTGAAAACTATCACGTTGCGCTTGTTCCAAAATTCCCAAGTCACATCACTAGTACAAAACAGGGCTTTGGTCCTGGCCAGATCAGAGCATTAGTCCTGGTCGTGTTACGAACCGGGACTAATGGGAGCATCAGTCCCGGTTCGAGAGGCTAGCACGCCGGTCGGGCCTCGGCTGGCATCAGTCCCAGTTCGGCTGGGACCTTTAGTCCCGGTTCCATCCACCAACCGGGACTAAAGGGGTTGCTGCCCTTTAGTCCCGGTTGGTGTCTGGAACCGGAACTAATTAAAGGGTAGGCCATTAGTCCCGGTTTTAGACACAAAACGGGACTAAAGTTTTGCCTATATATATCCACGCCCCCCATCTCCTCTGTTTTTTGGCCGTGGAAGGGTGGAGGTGTGGGCTACTCCGTTTTTTGCCTATATATGCACATGAGGTGTTCGATGAAATGCCGGAGCCACACTTAAACTTTCTCCTCTGTTCTTCCTCCAAGCTCGACCTCCAAGCTCCATTTTCCCCAAGATTTGTCTAGGTTTGGCGGTGCACCAACTATCCAAGTGTTCTAAAAAGGTTAGCAACTTCATCCTTTCATCTCTCACTGCTAGTTTAGCTCATTTCAAATGCTCTAGAAGTAGTGTGGTTTGTGGGTTTTAGTGGAGGAGTGTATGTGTGAGTTTATTTGATTTACATGCACAATTTGAGCTCAAATTAACTTCTTAGTTTGCACATGTGTAGGGTGCCGTCCCGTCCCCGTCCCCGTCCTCACCGCCGTTGATCGCCCGCGCCGATCTCGTCGCCGGCACCACCGTGGTGAGCCTCTTGTTCTTATCTTTTTTTTAAAGAAAAAAAATTCTTACTTGTATGATTTATATAGCTACTTGTATAAATTTCTTACTTGTATTATTGTTTGTTATTATATAGTGCCATGGTTTTGGTATCCGCCCCCGTCGGCTCTCGTCCGGTCTATGATTCGGATGTGGTATATTATCTTTTATAACTATTTGTTTCATTTAGTGTTTATGACAATTATGCCGACCAACTTGACATAGATGTCTTTATCTAGGAGGTATGTGAACCGGAAATTCCAACCGACCCTCTTGTCGAGAGGTTAAATTTAGTTGAAAAAGAAAACAATTATTTGAAAGAAAAATTGAAAAGAGTTGAAGAACTATGTATGAACTTTATGTATTTATTTTTTCAGTAATAACATTTGATCACTACTGTACTTTGGTTTTAATGTGATGATGAACTTGTATTAATTTGGTCATTTCTCTATTCATGATGTTCTGTAATGGTTTTTGATATACTTAATTATATAATGCACGCAGATGAACCGGCAATGGATGTACGGTGACCGACGCACCTCCGACTACATTACGGGCCTGCATAATTTTCTCGATGTGGCTGAGGCAAACAAGCAGAATGGTTTTATGTATTGTCCATGTACTGTCTGTGAGAATACGAAGGATTACTCTGACTCGAAAACCCTTCACTTCCACCTGCTTAAGAAGGGTTTCATGCCACACTATAATGTTTGGACCAAGCACGGAGAAAGAGGGGTTATGATGGAAGACAACGAAGAAGAAGAGGATGATGACAACTATCCTATGTTCCCTGAATACGGTGATACTGCAACGGGGGAAGCTGAAGATCAAGAGGCACCAGATGTGCCCGATGATGATCTTCGCCGGGTCATTGTTGATGCACAGAGAGGATGCAAAAGTGAAAGAGAGAAGTTGAAGTTCGATCGCATGTTAGAGGATCACAAAAAAGGGTTGTACCCAAATTGCGAAGATGGCAACACAAAGCTCAGTACCGCACTGGAATTGCTGCAATGGAAGGCAGAGAATGGTGTATCTGACAAGGGATTTGGGAAGCTACTAAAAATAATGAAGAAGAAGCTTCCAAAGGATAACAAATTGCCTGACAGTACGTACGAAGCAAAGAAGGTTCTCTGCCCTCTAGGATTAGAGGTGCAGAAGATACATGCATGCACTAATGACTGCATCCTCTACCGTGGTGAGGAGTACGAGAATTTGAATGCATGCCCGGTATGCGGTGCATTGCGGTATAAGATCAGACGAGATGACCCTGGTGATGTTGAGGGCGAGCGCCCCAGGAAGAGGGTTCCTGCCAAGGTGATGTGGTATGCTCCTATAATACCACGGTTGAAACGTCTGTTCAGAAACAAAGAGCATGCCAAGTTGTTGCGATGGCACAAAGACGACCGTAAGAAAGACGGGAAGTTGAGAGTACCCGCTCATGGGTCACAGTGGAGAAAAATCGAGAGAAAGTGGCCGGACTTTGCAGGTGACGCAAGGAACTTATGGTTTGGTTTAAGTGCAGATGGCATTAATCCTTTTGGGGAGCAGAGCAGCAATCATAGCACCTGGCCTGTGACTCTATATATCTATAACCTTCCTCCTTGGTTGTGCATGAAGCGGAAGTTCATTATGATGCCAGTGCTCATCCAAGGCCCTAAGCAACCCGGCAACGACATTGATGTGTACCTAAGGCCATTAGTTGAAGAACTTTTACAGCTGTGGGACATAAAAGGTGCACATGTGTGGGATGAGCACAAACAGCAGGAATTTGACCTACGAGCATTGCTGTTTGTAACTATCAATGATTGGCCTGCTCTTAGTAACCTTTCAGGACAGACAAACAAGGGATATTACGCATGCACGCACTGTTTAGATGAGACCGAAAGTATATATTTGGATAAATGTAAGAAGAATGTGTACCTGGGACATCGTCGATTTCTTCCGACCAAGCATGCCTTAAGAAAGAAAGGCAAGCATTTCAAAGGTGAGGCAGATCACCGGAAGAAGCCTATCCTCTGTACTGGTGATGATATGCTTGATATGGTCAAGGATTTACAAGTAATCTTTGGAAAGGGTCCTGGCGGACAATCTGTTCCGAATGAAGCTGACGGACACGCACCCATGTGGAAGAAGAAATCTATATTTTGGGACCTACCCTATTGGAAAGACCTAAAGGTCTGCTCTGCAATCGACGTGATGCACGTGACGAAGAATCTTTGCGTGAACCTGCTAGGCTTCTTGGGCGTGTATGGGAAGACCAAAGATACACCCGAGGCACGGGAGGACCAGCAACGTATGAACGAAAAAGACGGCATGCATCCAAAGCAGTATGAAGGTCCTGCCAGCTACGCTCTTACCAAAGCAGAGAAGGAAATCTTTTTTGAATGCCTGCTTAGTATCAAGGTCCCGTCTGGCTTCTCGTCGAATATAAAGGGAATAATAAATATGACAGAGAAAAAAATTCCAGAACGTAAAGTCTCATGACTGCCACGTGATTATGACGCAACTGCTTCCGGTTGCATTGAGGGGGCTTCTACCAGAAAATGTTCGATTAGCCATTGTGAAGCTATGTGCATTCCTCAATGCAATTTCTCAGAAGGTAATCGATCCAGAAATCCTACCAAGGTTACAGAATGATTTGGTCCAATGTCTTGTCAGTTTCGAGTTGGTGTTCCCACCATCCTTCTTCAATATTATGACGCACGTCCTAGTTCTCCTAGTCGATGAGATTGCAATTCTGGGTCCTGTATTTCTACACAATATGTTCCCCTTTGAGAGGTTCATGGGAGTCTTAAAGAAATATGTTCGTAACCGTGCTAGGCCAGAAGGAAGCATCTCCACGGGCCATCAAATAGAGGAGGTCATTGAGTTTTGTGTTGACTTTATTCCTGACCTTAAGCCAATTGGTGTTCCTGAATCGCGGCATGAGGGGAGACTGGGTGGAAAAGGCACGCTAGGACCGAACTCAATAATATGTAGGGACGGGCATTCTTGGGCGCAAGCACACTACACAGTTCTACAGAATTCTACCTAGGTGGCCCCGTATATCAATGAACACAAGAATATTCTACGCTCCAAACACCCGGAGCAGTCTGACGACTGGATTACACGTGAACACATGGGGACTTTCGGCGGTTGGTTGCAAACACATCTCATGGGTAACACCACTGTTGGAGA
The DNA here is from genome assembly GCA_039707655.1 of Elymus sibiricus. Taxonomy (NCBI): domain Eukaryota; kingdom Viridiplantae; phylum Streptophyta; class Magnoliopsida; order Poales; family Poaceae; genus Elymus; species Elymus sibiricus. The sequence goes on along the minus strand of CM077668.1, from coordinate 107,639,664 downwards.
TGAGCTGTACTTGTTGGCCAGGACACCATCTTTGACTGTATTGATTTTCCAAGGGTACGAGATAAATGGGAATACATTTTACACGATCGCCCAAGATAAAAAGAGCACCAACCAAAACAGTGGTGTCCGCTTTGATGCGACAGACACCAATAGGGCAAAGGACACATATTATGGTTACATAGAGGACATATGGGAACTTGACTATGGACGTGATTTTAAGGTCCCTTTGTTTCGGTGCGAATGGGCCAATCTGTCAGGAGGCGGGGTACAGGTAGACCCACAGTACAGAATGACAACAGTGGATCTCAACAATCTTGGGTACACAGACGAACCATTCGTCCTAGCCAATGATGTGGCGCAGGTTTTCTATGTGAAGGACATGTCTACCAAACCGAGAAAAAGAAAAGATAAGGAAGCGAATACATCATACGATGAGCCAAAGCGCCACATAATTCTTTCAGGGAAAAGAAACATCGTGGGAATGGAGGACAAGATAGACATGTCAGAAGATTATGAAAAGTTTCATGAAATTTCTCCCTTCAGAGTGAAGACTGACCCAAGCATCCTGTTAAATGATGAAGATTATCCATGGTTACGGCGCAATAAGCAAGGGACACACGTGAAGAAATTGTTTTATACCCCAAGATCCCACTCTGGGATGTGACCGGCTTCACCGCCATCACTTTCTCTCTAGTGTGAGTTTCCGGACTTATAGCTAGAAAGTGCCACTTCGGACAAACCGGAGGGAATCTTTGTAAGAGCTAGCTAGGGCATTTTGGCATTTGAAACATGATTTTATAATAATTATTTATTAAGTTATGAAATTTCAATTATTCCTATCCTTTCAGTCACATGTTTTGCAAGGTTGATCATACGCGGTTAGTCCCGGTTGGTGGCTCCATATATAATAACAAGGTTAATATAGACATGGCTTAAACGTCTTGACATAGATGAATGCAGCAGAAGCATCGGAGATGATAAGAGAGAAACGTTGTATGACATAAAGTTGGAGGTACTATGTGGTTTCTCTGATCGGAGATGATAAGAGAGAAACGTTGTATGACATAAAGAAAATATAACATTATTAGGTTAACAGAAAATACTATGAATCTTCTAGAAGATTCATATTAAGGGTCTATCTCCTTCACATAGGGAACATTGGTGTCGGCTTTTTTTGAATCACTATGTGTCTATGCATCAAAATAAATTAGGTTAACAAAAAGTATCAGAATTTATGGTGAATATGTTGCGGCAATGGTACATATGAAAATAATTTGATAGAACTAGCTATTTTGTCACTATCTGATGAAAATCTATATCATGAAATAAATTTATATAAAATTCTAGTTATGATCAACTAAAACAAAACTATAATATTCTTCAATAGCAAAAAGAATCAACTAAAAAGCTTTTATAAAACTCTAGTTATGATCAAAATAATATTAACTTAAAATTATATAAAATGTATGCAACTAAAATTTTCATAAAGTATTTTTTGTTAAAAACTTTAATAGCAAAAAGAATTAAATGAAAACTAGGCATGTATGCATCTGTTTAAAAGAAAACTTTAGAATTAAAACCAAAAATAGGCATGATCTCTTTCATTAACACAGAAAGAATATGAAAGTTTTGCATTTTTTAGAATTTCATATATTTTGTTGAAATTATTTGATAATCATGTGTATTACACATAAGTGTGTATGTATAAAAATTAGGATGTGATTTGAAGAAGGTCAAAAAATTGACATATATATAAAATTCTAGTTATGGTCAACTAAAACAAAACTATAATATTCTTCAATAGCAAAAAGAATCAACAAAAAAGCTTTTATAAAACTCTAGTTATGATCAAAATAATATTAACTTAAAATTATATAAAATTTATGCAACTAAAATTTTCATAAAGTATTTTTTGTTAAAAACTTTAATAGCAAAAAGAATTAAATGAAAACTAGGCATGTATGCATCTGTTTAAAAGAAAACTTTAGAATTAAAACCAAAAATATGCATGATCTCTTTCATATTTTATAGTGGTTATGAAAGAATATTAGAATTGACATAACATATGCAAAAAATAACATAAAAAATAAAAAAACATAACATATGCAAAAAATAACATAAAAAATAAAAAAAATACCCGCCTACTAGCAGACACCACGGCCTGCATACGACTAGAAACCCAACTATATATGGGCCAGGATGCAGGCCCGCGGGGCTAGTAGGCCCAACAGGGCAGAGGTTAGGCAATTAACTGCCTGCTTTAGAGAGGAGCTCGGGATAGAGATCGCAGCCGCGTATATAAACCGGTGCGATCTCCTCTCGCTTGGCGAGGTGGGACTAAACTTTTACCACCCCACGGCTGTGCCACCCTTTAGTCCCGGTTGGTGGCTAGGACCGGGACTAAAGGTCCCCCTTTAGTCCCGGTCTGGGCCACCAACCGGGACTAAAGGACTGGGTTTCCCGCCCTTTGGGCTGCTGAAAACGAGCTTTAGTCCCGGTTGGTGCCTCGCACCGGGACTAAAGGGGGGACTTTAGTCCCGGTTGGAGCCACCAACCGGGACTAAAACTCTGTGTATATAAGCACAACTTAGAAAATTTTCCCCACACCATCTGCAGTTTTCGATCTCCCTCTCCCCCGACGCCGAAGACCACCTCGACGCCGCCAGGCTGCCGGACCTCGCCATCGCCTCCGAGCCGTCCCCGAGCCCGCTCCTCGTCGCCGGACCTCCCCGCCCTCCTCGTCGCCGGACCTCCTCGCCCTCCTCCCCGAGCCCGCTCCTCGTCGCCGCCCCCGACGCCGTCCCCGAGCCCTGCCCCGACGCCGTCCCCGAGCCCTGCCCCGACGCCGTCCCCGAGCCCTGCCCCGACGCCGTCGCCGACGCCTCCTCGCTGTGAGCGCCGCCCCTATCCCCTCCTCCTCCTCCTATTCCCCCCTGCTGGGCGCCGACGCCGATGCCGCCGACCCCGACGCCGGCCGCCCGCGCTGCTGGCCGACCCCGACCCCGACGCCGCCCGCGCTGCTAGCCGACGCTGACCCCTCTCTCTGAACCAAATTCAGATAACTGAATTTTTCGACAGTGAACAGTGTGCACACAACCTATATGATGAAATGACAGAGAGGTCTAGGCATTTTAGGAATTTTGAGGAATTTTTGTGGTGAGGTGTTGATGTATATAAGAGAGTTTGGCAAAGTTTTAGAATTTTTGGAGCTATAAAAATTGAGTTTGTATCAGAGAGTTTGTTTCTGGTCCAAATTTGAATTGAAGGAAATTTGAAAATTTTGAACTGTGGAACCCAAAGTCTTTGGTGAAATGGGTTGTAGGTACCGTCTAGTTGCTAGGATAATTTTGGTGGGAGCAGAAGACTTGTAGAAAATATGGTTCCTTTGTAAACCAAAGAAACCATGAACAAAATAAATTCCAACTTTGGAATTTTTGTAAATATTGTAGAAATATTTTTGTAAGGTGGAAAAGAGTTATAGCATTATTCATGATCTCAAAGTCATTGATATTATTCATGTGTAATATTTATGCAAATGTTTTATAGCATTATTCATGATCAAAGTCATTTTTTATAGCATTATTCATGATCAAAGTCATTTCATTTGTGATATTTTTGTTCCGAGCGTATGTAATGAATTTGTGATATTTTCATGTGTAATATAAATTTTTGTTCATTGAGATGAGATGAGATGGATGAGATGAGATGGAGATGGATGAGATTAGATGGAGATGGTCGTTAAAACATAACCCCGATAACTTTGATTTTTAGGCATATGAAAACATGATTTGCACGTCGGACAGGCATGAGAGAGGCGGTCCGCAAAGTATCCTCTCCCGAAAGATAGGACGACTCATCAGATATGATTCTAGATAATGTCCAATGCCTCATATTGCGAAAATAGTTATATTGGATAATTGATCTTCATATAAATGAAGCATAAAAGTTTAGCAATCACTTACAAATTTTCATGTTGTTCATTGACTTCAACATGAGGGGGGGGGGGTCGTTAAAACATAACGCCGATAATTTCGGTATAACTTCGACATGAGGGGGGAGGGGGTCGTTAAAACATAACCCCGATAATCCACTAATCCATTGCTCATATGCATATGATTCCTTGTTGTGATTAGGTCTATGTTTGCCACTAATCCATCTCTCATGGTTGTATATTGCCATGTTATAATATTTGCAGAAACTATGGAACACGATAGAGACTTAGAACAAGAAGAGGCGTTGGAGGAAATAATCCGCGATGGAGATGATGATATCATCACCTCACAGTTTCTCAACGACTCCGATGGTGAGGGAAGAGAAGATGACGGCTCCGCCAATGTTGGAGCCTTAACTGTTGCAAAGTCCGGCGAGGTATATATATTAATTAAGCCTCTGCTTACTAGATGCATTAATTGTTTTGTATGTACATATATTAACACTTCTTTCTTCTTTTAGCCCTCCGGATCGAGCCAAACTTCTATAAGGAGATGAGGCCCGAAGAAAAGGTTGGGCGAGAATGAAAGGTTCACGATCGAAGAAGTCGATCCAGATAGCAAACCGACTGTTCCCAAGTGGACCCAAGACCGATTTATACATCAGTGCGGAGTTGTTGTTAGGGACAGCGTCCCGATCAACATCCAAGAATGGAATAAGAAGAAGGACGATGGAGTTTCTTATGTCGACGATAGATGCAAAGATCAGCTTTGGAACTCGCTCATGATAAATTTCAGCCTACCGCCAGAGGAGGATCCAAATAACCCAGTTATACAGCGAAAAGTCAAAAAATAGGCTCTTAAGAAGATGGCAGAACAATTCAAGAACTGGAAGAAAAGATTGAACGAACAGTTTGTCGAGAAAGACGAGACTTCAGAATTCACCGGTCAATATGCGAAGATAAAAGATCACTGGCCCGCATTTGTGGCATACAAGAAATCGGAGAAAGCTAAGAACAGGTCACAGACAAATAAGCTAAATGCTGCAAAGAAGCAGTATCACCATGTTACGGGGTCAGGTGGCTACAAGGTTGCCCGGCCTACGTGGGACAAAGCTGAGAACGACCTGCTTGCTAAAGGGATCCAACTAGCGACATTGAACTGGCCCGAACGGGCAAGGACTTGGTTCTTCGGGCATGGGGGAACTTTGGACCCAGAAACAGGGAAGTGTGTTTACATGAAAGAACAACTTGAAACACCCGTCACAAAGATTCAGGAAGCAATCAAGGACGTGCAGGAAGGGAGGTTCCATCCCGACAGAGAGAAGGACATGCTGTCACGCGCCCTCGAGAATCCTGAACACCCTGGACGAACACGAGGCACAACAGGCTCCGTTCCGTGGGTGCATGGGTTTCCCGACAACACTGGTTATAGAAGCCGAGGGAGAAAGAAGAAAGAGGAAGCAGACCGGATGCAGAATGTAGACCAAAGATTAGCGTTGCAGGAAAAGAAACTAGAGGCACTTACCAGTCAGCGAGCTACCGACCCACCATCTCAGCAGCACGAAGATCCTTCATTCGATACTGCCCACGAAGCTACCCCACCATCTCAGCGGAAAAGCAGCGTGGCTTCCACGGAGCTCGTTCGGCCTGATATCACGGCTCCTCGCTACCCCGTGGATTATATCACGGAGAGGGAACATTGTGAGCTAATGGAGAAATGCATCAACCTAACCTTGAAGGTGGCGGTCGGCTATGTCTTACCTCCTAGACCTGATGGAACTTTCCATTGCAATCCAATTCCAGATGGCTTTGCTATTGTCGGGGTGGATGAAGTTACCAATGGATTCGAGGGGCTGGAGCTTGAGTACCCTACAGGTGAAGGGGAGACTCATCTGGTAGATGTCGTAAGGACTACCATTCTATGGAGAAAGGAAAACATCGTGCTTCCACAATGGACGCCGCGTCAGCAGACTCAGCCGGAGGAGGCCCCTCAGCAGACTCCTCATCACAGTCCAGCTCTATCTCCGCTGCCTCAGTCGTCTCCGCCGCGTCAGCACACTCCGCCGCCTCAGCTGTCTCTGCCGCGTCAGCGGACTCCGCCGGAGGAGGCCCCTCAGCAGAATCCTCCGCCGCGTCAGTGGACTCCGCCTCCTCCGCCGCGTCAACTGACTCCGCCTCCTCCGCTGCCTCAGCAACGGCGGAAGAGACCCGTCGCCGCTCCGGCGGCTAGCAGTACAACAACGAAGAAATCCAGAGTAGGTCCAAGCGTCAAGAAGGCTCCTGCCAAGTTACCATACGACATGACTGAGGAGGAAAACAACGAGATCGTGGCTGCCGATGTGAAACGCCAGCTTGCACCGACACGTCCAGATCCAAAGGAGAAAACAGATTCGGTAAAAGCGAAGCGCTGTCTGGATGCCCTTCAGCGACCACCACCTCGTTCGCTGCTCTCACACTATGACCGCTGTATTGTAAAGACATTTCATGAAGCGAAAAGGTCGGGAAGTACTAGCAGTGCTGCAAGAAGTGGGAAAACAATTCCCCAGCTCGGCGAACAGGAAAAAAAATCGTGCCCCCCGCTCAAGGTGTTTCCCGATATCGCTAATGATCCGGGGGTAGCGGCCGCTCATCCTGGTTACACTCTTGCTGATTACTTAGGCGATGAGGTACAATTTGAAATGGCTGAGGTAGCCTTTAGATACGAGCACGAGAAGCCTCTCGTCAGACCTGAGCAGCTCCCGCGTGTATCAACGATGATGCGAACATTGCATAACTGGTACTTGAAAGCCTGCAAGGAAGGGACCGACAGTATCTGCGTGGGAATTAAAGATGAGCACTACTTCAATGGAGTCGAGGCGTTGTACATTGAATTTGAAGAATTATTTCAGTTATACAATCAAGACGCCCTCGACAAAACTATCGTCAGTTGCTATTATCTGTAAGTATTTTTTCTGTAATTAAGTCTCTAGCTCAGCTCGTTCATTGCATGTATAATTATCCTTACACTATATTATGCAAATTGAAGATCCGCGAATGCAGAGGAAAAATCTATGACATTGGGTTCATTAACCCAAATACCGTAAATGAATATACGGTACAAAAAAACCCCGATGATACAGAGAATTACTTGCTAAAGGCGTTACTTGGACAACAAAACAAAAGGGAAATACTATTTCCTTACAACTTCCAGTGAGTGTTACTGTCTTGTGCACATTCTGTTTCGCTTACTCGAGGTTAAGTGTAATTGATGAGTTATGCGTGCGCAGGTTCCACTTTATTTTGCTAGCCATTCAGCTTGACGCGGGACTAGTAATTGTCTTGGACTCGAGACGTAAAGAGGCTAAGGAGTGGGCGGACATGAGTCAAATGCTCCAGAAGTAAGTTCAATCATTATCGCACCATATCGGCAACTTTTGTTCATTTCCTGATATCAAGTAATCATTTTCTTTGCCGGACAGGGTTTGGAAAAAGTTCACCAACCAGGTTAGGGGTGAATGGAAAAAGGAGCTGCGATTTTCACACCCCAAAGTAAGTACTACTAGCTAGTTCCGCACATCTCTCATTGATTCTAGTTTCAATACCATTATCATGCTTGATTATCATTTTGATTGAACTCTATTCTCGTAAAGTTCTTGTGCCAGGATCCGGAAATAATTTATGTGGATACTACGTTTGCGAGTACATTCGCCACGTGATCTCTGAGCGGGGCAGATCTTTAGAACAATTTGAAGTACGTAAACAATATTCACATTTTTATTTTATTACCATCAATTGTGTTGAGTTTCATTCATATATATATATATATATATATATATATTGACCCCCTTCTTTAAATTAGATCCGGCGGAAGCGGGACGAACTCCTATCAACTGATCGCATACGAGCAATTCAAGAGGAATTGACGGGATTCTTTGTTGACCATGTCATACCTACAGACGGAGAATACCATCGGGATTGACAATGCGATTTTGGTAATTAGATATTAGGGATCGTAAGCGATGTTATATTGTATATATGCATGAACGTGTACTATATGTAGTAGCGTCGAATAGATATACGAAAACTTGTTGTTCGACCAAGCACGGAGAAAGAGAGGTCACTTCTCTCTATATATTGATCATGACGATGTTGTGTAATGGTTTCTTCATTGCTATATGTAGTAGCTAGCGTCGAGTTGAATGAAAAGCATAAAATAAAAATGAAAACCCTAAATGTAAAGGAATTGAATGGTAAATACAAAAAGAAAAGGGAAAACACAATATGAAACCCCTAAACCCTCCAAAACCCCTAAACCCCTCGTTTCAAAAAAAAAAAACCCCAGCGCCTGGCAGTGCTGACGCGTGGCTGCCTTCTAGTCCCGGTTGGTGTTACCAACCGGGAGAGGTCCTCCTGCCTGGGTGCCCACAGCGGCCACGTGGAGCTCCTTTTGTGGTCCAAGAGAAGTGGGGGCCTTTAGTCCCGATTGTTCAGTCCCGGTTGCAGAACCGAGACTAAAGGCCCTCTGGAACCGGGACTGATGCCCTGTTTTCTACTAGTGCATGCATTGTGAGCGAGGCCATGGCCTTCCGCCGCCCGAGCCAATGTGATTCCACCAAGCCTTGATGTTGTTCATGCCCAAGAGCTAGGGTGGAAACCTGATAGACTAAGCCAATCTTTGATCATGCACCAAATACGAGGGAGAATCGACATTTGAAAAGCATATGGGCCGCCGTCTTCGAGGCATTATTGCAGAGGGGGCAAAGACCACAATTTGGCCAACCTCTTTTTACAAGCCAGTTCGTCGTCTATACTTGGTTCTTGTAGATAAGACAGGTGTAGAACTTCCATATCATACTCTTGAAGATTGTGGAGGTGGCGCCAACAAATTGCGGATTCCGGCTCCCTCTTGCAAAGCTGGCATAGACTGCAGTTCGGTCATGCCCGCCTTTGCAGGCGGTCAGCAGTCCAGACTTTTCTTTGATGAAAAGCCATGCAAAAAACTTATACTAGTTGACCGAAAAGAGCGAGGAGGGTGAAGGCCTTGTTCGTGACCACAATAGCAATTTTCACCGACATGTGCCGTTCTGGACCAAAGTGGACACAAAAGCTAGGTTTAAGGTGCAGGTTTTGAACCATTTATGCACTAATAAAGTGAATTCAGGTGCAAGCCGTCAATTTCCTGTAACATTTGCTGATGGAACTGAACATAACGAGGTGTTTATCCGTAGCACAACGCGACGGGCAGGCAGCTGGCCATCGCTTTCCTTCATGTGGGTGGTGGCGCGTGACTGTGTCCGTGTGTGAGCCCAGCAGACGCACGTACGTGCGTGCGTGCCGGCAACCCAATCACCTGCACCGAACTGGGATTTGTATTGTTATTAGGGATAAGCACCAGGATGGACCTTTTCTCCCCGTTGAAAAACCGAACCGGGTCGCCGCCGTTCCTTTCCATGGAAATCTCGGGGTTTTCCGAGAGCGATCGCGAGCCAGGGGGAGCAGAGAGCCGGCTGGGACGCCCCGCTGCCGCGCGCCCTCCCGGCACGCCTCCCTTTCACGCCGTTGCCCTCTCCTCATCCTGTCCCCGCTCCGCGGGTGCATGCCGGGATAGATCGAGGCGTTACGCGGTTGCCGTTTGCAGGGCCGGTCGACGGACGGTTGGCTGGAGGCAATGGCACGGCGTGCGTGCGTGCGCGCGTGCGCGATAAGCCGGTGGATGATGGTGGAGGTGGCGACTGACGACTTGTTGCCGCGCCCGATGGATGGGCTCCCACCCGTGTCGGGCCGGGGGCCTCCGGCGAGCGACAGGCAAGCAGCGCGCACCGCGCATGCGATCGACAGCGGAGGGACAGAAAGGTCGGCACCTGCCCCACGCATCTGCAACATGGAGCCATCCCCATCACCTCCGCCCCCGGTCGTTCCCAGCCTCGTTCCATTATTACCAACTCCCGTTTTTCCTTTCCGCCATCGCCATGGATGATCCATCCATCCATCGACCAGATTGCTCGCGGGTCACGACAAGGCTCAGCTGCATGCACCACCAACCGGTTCATCATCTGAGAGTGCCGTCTGCCGGACAATTAATTACCGGCGGGTGAATTTACGCACCGACTGCGACACACTGGCCCTCACTGCAAGGCTTTCCTATGACCACCTGCTCCGGTCCGGTGACTTGGCTGCCAGCGAGAGCGAGGGATCGACAGAGAAATTTCTGTGCGTCCATTCAAGTGATGACACCAAATTAACTGTGCTGTGCTTCACTCATAACCCCAGGGCACACGCTGTACATGCTCATTCATTCGGTCAGTCGGTGCCCCGGCCAGTCCCCACGCATTCTGTTTGCTTATTCACACACTAGTATTTACCAGTGCAGTGACATTTCTCTCAAACTTTTCTGAAGAAGCTTTTCCATGCGCGTGTGAGGACTGAGAAGGAGAGCAATGGACAGTAGTGGATGCAAACTGCAAAGCAAGCTTGTTCCCAGCTTTCAGAGACTGATGCATGATGCTGCAGAGATGGCATGGCTGTTTTGGCATGGCACATGGGTACTATAGCTACTACTGGCCGGTGATGCAACGCAACAACTTGCAGCAGCTGCATGCCCCTGAATGTTAGTTGGTGCTAATGGGAGCCTCCTCATCCTGTGAATGTGTGTGTCCTCGTGGCATCTTGTCCCTGTTTGCATCATGCAGCATCCAAAAGGTGAAAAGATCCCTGCAGATCTCCACACACTCTCTCTGAATTACAGTAGTTTTTATTTATTTTCATTCATCCAGGCAGAATGCAGGACAAGTCAGGCACCTCCCTTGGCTCATTGCATCCTCTTCTGCTTGCAGACCAGGACCAACACCCTGGTAGGCTGGTGGTGCTACCCCACTGTATACACGCATGTATGAAAAGTGTGCATATATAGATGTATGTGATCCTGTGCATGGTCTGGTCCATTTGGTTGCTTGTTTCCTTGCTGCATGGAGGGCATGCATGCATGTTGATGTACATGTACAAGAGTACAAGGCAGGTGTGTCCTACTGCACCTGCACATCCGTGGCGTATTCCTCCAGAGGAATAATATGCGTGTCCACTGCTGGGTGCTTCCCCATTTTGCTTGCCTGCCTGTATATGTACATGTACATGCATGCACACTACCAGTACAATACCATGTTTGCTAGTATCATCCTCTCCTATCATTTGACCAGCCTGGTTCGCTAAGCTAGCGTGCCAAATGACAAACTGCCTAAAAGACAAATTGCTTGGCCAATTAATTAACCAATAATCTAGTTCTGATCAGTGATAACAAAATATATAAGCATTTGGTCAGGGGCCAGGCGGCAGCTACAAGAAACAAAAGCAACCTGTCTTCTTCTTCCGCGTCATAATTTTTGTGCATTTGAATTAACCAAGTGGCATGCATGCTTAGCAGCAGATACAGAGCTAAGCTCGATTTTCTTACAATTAGTTCGTTCCCTGCTGCATGGACGCGTCCATCAGCAGCATCGGTCTGCATGGAGACATATATGGAGGAAACCTTAAACACGACAGCCGCACGCGCGCCCTTCCTCCTAGCTACCTCAGCTAAGCTACCAGTCCACCACCATCTCTGCCATTTTTTTTTGTTCACCAATTGTTTGTATAGATCGATCTCTTGGCCGGCCGGTGATGGCCGGCGCCGATCTACGACGAGATCAGGTCGTCCTCGTGGTTGGCGGCGTCGTTGTCGGTCGAGATGGCGACCATCTTGAGCGCGGAGGCGCCGGTGGTGAAGGCCTTCTTGCGCACGCCCATGTACTCGGGCCACGTGACGGCGCGGTAGGCGGCGGGCGTGCCGGCCAGGGCCTCCCTGAGCGGCGCCACCTTGACGTGGGCGGGCGGGCCGAGGAAGTACCCCAGCGATATCCGGTCGCTGTCCCGGTTGACGACGGCGCGGTGGTAGACGCTGTGGAAGCGGCCGTTGGTGAGGATCTGGAAGAGGTCGCCGACGTTGACGACCATGGCCCCCGGCACGGCAGGCACCGTCACCCACCGGTCGGGGCCGTGCCGGAACAGCTGCAGCCCGGGCACCAGGCTCTGCAGCACGAAGGTGAAGAAGCCCGAGTCCGTGTGCGCAATCAGGCCCAGCGCCCGCTTCGGGTCCGGGCACTTGGGGTACCTGTGGACGAACGCCATCGAGACACGACACAACCCCGTGTCAACCGCCGCACCGACAATATATGCTGCATGGTGGAGTACGTGTCGTCGTGGCCGCTGCCATTTGTATTCTATTGTGCTTGTACTCCTGGAGTGGAACGTACCAGTTGAGGTGCATTGTGGCGGTCATGGTCTCGGCGATCTTGTGCTCTGACTCGACGACGGCGACCTGCTCGCCGGTGAGCCCGAGGGCCACCAGGAACAGCTCCAGCAGCTTGTCGGCCAGCGCGCGCATCTCCCTGTGGAACTCCTCCATCACGGCGCTGCACGTCGAGGAACACGACGGACGGCGTTAGTCTAACTGTGTAAGTAAGTACGCACGGACACACACGGCTAGCTGCTGCCATAGCAGAACAGGAGTAACAAGTTTCGCGCGCGTGCATGCATGCATGGTCGGAGTCGGACACGTCGCCCCGTCACGTGTGTACGGACGGTTGGCCACCGGTTAGGTAGGTGCCGTACTATGATATGTGCATCGGCGGCCGGCGTACGTACCAGAAGTGGCGGTAGTCGTGGCCGGCCTTGGGCCAGAGCTTGCGGAGGTCGGAGCGGAGGTTGGCCGGGGAGAAGGTGTAGCCCTCGGACCACATGCACTTGGAGAAGAAGGAGGAGATGGGCGGCGACCCGTAGCCGCACGAGTCGCCGGGCCGCCGCACGGCGCGCATCTTCTCCGACGCCGGCAGCGCGAACATGCCCGCGATCGCGGCCTCCACGCGCGCGAGCAGGTCCGACGGGACGCCGTGGCCCTCCAGGAGGAAGGCGCCCCAGTCCTGCGCCGCCAGCGCCACCGCCTCCGCCACGCACGGGTCGCGGATGTCGACCACCGGCACCGCGTCCGGCCCTCCGCCCGCGCCGCCGCCGTCCACCACGGGGTGGTCGTGCAGCCCGGGCCACGCGTGCGTCTCCGGCACCCGCCGCGCCGCCCGGAAGTCGAAGTAGTGCGGGTCCTTGCTCAGGTGCGACGGCGTCGGCATCCTGGCGGTACGTACGATCGGTCAAGCCAAGAAGGACCAAATCAAGCCCCGGCTGACTTTGCAGTACTAGCTAGGAGCTCGAGCTAGCGAGCAATGGTGGAGACGGATGGATTGAGGAGTGAGTGTAAGAACGAGAGATGTACAAGGGGGCTGTATATATACGGGGAGAAGTTTTGGAGCGTAGCGGGTTAGGAGCAGCCGAGCTAGCCGGAGGGGAATCCATCCTTTACATAATTTGATTGACTGATTAACTAGAGAGAGAAAAAGATGAATGCATTGCCTGTGGGGAAGAAGAAGATGATGAAAATGTGAAGAGAGAGGAGGCTCTTTTGGAGGGATGTGGAGCGCACAAGGCCACCCGCTACGCAACACAAATCTAGCTGCCTGGCCTGGCTAGTGGCACTGGCGCCCAATTAATACACACAAACATAGAAACAAACACAGATGTAAAGTAAAGCGCCCCATCCAAATAATTGTATGCGGTAGATAGACCCCAGCCCGAATTAATTACGTGATCTGGTCCACGGGTTGAAGGCCTCTTAGTTTTATATATCTACGAGCTAATTGCTCGTGTGTTGCAACGAGGGCTACATATTCCAGTGATTCAACATCCATCGTGTTCAACATAAATTTTACACCCATCATATTTTTGGTTAGATTTGACTTCATTTGAGTGTGGGTAGGGAAAGGCAAGGAAGGTTTTGATTTAGGTGAGAGGTGATCTCCACATATAAATTTCTCTCGACATGCAACTATATGTAAGAAAAAGCATACCTCAACTTGCAAATATGCATGGCAAAAGTCTATTCATTCTCTTATGCTAATTATATTAAAATAAATATTTTAGAATTATAAAATAATCCATGTGTGTTTTAATTTTCAGTTCACGTATTATTATGCCACGTACTCCATAAAACCAAATCTCATTGAAAGTTTTGCAACCTATTTCGCAACAATGTGGCATCATCTAGTTTTTGTGTGTAGGCGATCCATGGATAGAAGAGACGATACAGAAACATGACGACAAGTTGATTTTCATCTAATATAGTTGACTATTGCTGATATGTGTGTGTGTGTGTGTGTGTGTGTGTGTGTGAGAGAGAGAGAGAGAGAGAGAGAGAGAGAGAGAGAGAGAGAGAGAGAGAAATGTTGGTTGTCTGCAAAGAGTACTGTGGAATTTTTGGTGTGGTAGCAACCCCTCTGTGGTGTATGGGTAAAAAAACATGAAAGCTGATTTTGACGTTGCATATAAGGCCGAAAGTATACGAGTTGCATGTTTTCTCCCGTGAGGAGGAGGCCGAGCTACAAGCATGCTAAAGGGGCATGGATCTTGGTATGAATTTGCATATGGCCGTTATTTTCAAAATTAACTACACCATGTGCATCGCGTTCTCTATGTTGTATCTCCTGGCAAGTCCTCCTTTTCCGGATTAAAAAAGAAAGTTTTGGAGGTTATTTGATGCCTTCAGAAGGCCAATCTAGTGAAGATCAAGAGGGAAGCAAACATAGTTGCACATGAACTTACTATCCGTGTGTGGGTGTGGGGGTGTTATTTGTAAAGGTTTTGTCCAATGTGTTAAACCTAGGTGAAAGCGATTGTTAAAGTGTTAGCTAATCTCTCTCTCTCTCGCCCCCCCCCCCCCCCCCCCCCCCCCCAACAAACACAATATTAATACTCAGAAACATAACTCTTTCTACAAGATATTTTTGAACCACATGTTGAAGCAAGAACTAAGATCACTTAACTCTATCCAGTCTCTTCACTAAGCATTTCTTCTCTCACCGTAGTGGGGTAAATAAGCTAAAAGATAGCACGATTCACAAAACTAGGCACTCTTGTTCAGTAGCCCTATGTGTTTAAGATAAATCTATCTAAAATTTCATCAAACCACACACAAAGATTCATGTTAAGGTGTTTTTCTTCGTGTTCATAACAGAGTCAGGCTGCCTCTTATATCTGTGCAAGGTTACAGATCAATACATGTTGCCTACATGAGAAGATAGAGATACATACTTCGTATAAAACTTGCAGCTAGTTAACACACTAACAACTCTATCTCTAACACTATTGTTTGGAAACCCTTTTCAATCTCAACTCCCAGAGATCGAGATTGTGTTTAAACCCTACCAAGTAACCGTACTGGCAAAGGCTTCGTAAACCCGTTGGTTCCTGATCATCATGCCGGATGAGTCAAACATTCGTATTCTTGCGTGCCACCTATTCTCCCACAAAAATATCAGTATGCATCGTACATGCATGGAAGACCGGAATGACGAACAAGTATGTAGATCAAAGATTGCCGCAACACAACACCGGAGCTCAAGCCTAGAAGATTATGAGTTCACCACTGAGAAGTTGCAGCCAAATCACCTCCGCGCTTGCAATAGCCACAACCTTATAATCCACTTCAGTGTTAGAACGATATATCGTGGCTTACTTCCTCGAACTCCATGACAGAAGATTAGAGGTAAAGAACACAAAAAAATCCTTCTGTGGATTGGCGATCATTAGAACAACCCACCCAACTAGCATCAGAAAAAGCACTGAACAGTACTGATGAGGACGTCACCAGCCCAACATGGTTTTATACTAAATCGGTTGACCACACTCCAAGTTTAATTGAGATAACGATAACTTGAAGAAGGATATATCTACATCTGAAACCAGATCGATGGTAATCAATGAACAGAATTGGGATTCATGGATGCAAAAGGGAACACATGGCCATTGAACACAATGTCACATGAGATGTAAACACATCCAGTGGAGGGAAGGAAATGTAGGGAACGCAGCAGAAAACAAAAAAAATTCGCACTACGAACATGCCCAGGATCACTATGGAGACGCATACAAGGTTTGATCTGATCATTACCGACTCGTGGCGCAGCGGAAGTAGAGTCGATGTAGATCGTTGGCGCAGATCCCCGCAGCTAGGATTTACAACCTCCCAACCGCGAGGATGTACTCCCTCGTCGGACAGCTCTTCGGGAGGCGGTCGGACAGTCCCTCGGACGATGTCACGGACAGCCCTCGGGGAGGACCCTCGAGGCTCGAACGGTAACTTGGACAGCCCTTCGGGAGGACCCTCGAACAGCCACTCGGGCAAAAGATCGAACCTACGACCTCTCTGCGGGGTTGCACACATACGGTGTCAGCTATCCGGGAGGGCTTCGCCATTCAGAACTAGTTTCCACCGTAACCCAGACAGCCTTTCGGCTCTACGAAACTATTTCGTGTGAGGGAGAGAAGAAGCCAGATCATTGCATGGCATAATGTATGAGAGAAAGAGTGAGTTTGGGCAGCCCCCTCCACCCCTATTTATAGGCCAAGCCCAAGGGGTAGAGGATACTTGGAAATACCAAAATGCCCTCAAAGGTGGCTTCCCAAAGAAGATACCAAATAGTGTTTCCACTATTCATGAAAATATTTTTCCGCGACCGGTAAATCCGAAAATATTTCTGTAGGTCCAGAACATTTCTAGTACCCACTAAAACAATTCTGGACGCGTTCCGAAACATTTCCGGATCAATAATTTTCATCAGCGAAAAGCAAACAACAATGCGTTTTCACTATTCACGAAGACAATTTTTCGCGTCCGTTAAATCCGAAAATATTTCTGTAGGTCCAGAACATTTCCAGCACTCACTAAAACAATTCTGAACGCGTTCCGAAACATTTCTGGATCAATGATTTTCTTCAGCGAAAAGCAACCAAAGCGGTTCGGCAGCTCTGGAACATTTCCGGTTTTTTCTCCGGAAAAATCCCAGAAGTTTCCAGAACAATTCTGGCACCCTCCAAGAATTTCCAGGCGTGTGCCGAAACCATTTTGACTTAATGGTATACTCCGAAACAACTTTTTGGTTTTACCGAAACTCTTCCGGTGTTCTCTCTCCGGAACTCTTCCGTTGTCTCCGAAACTTTTCCGGTGACTTTCTCTCAGACTCCCTGTCTAGTATTCAGCAGATAGATGACCCTTAAGCGTGTGACCCTATAGGTTCGGTGAAGTATAGACATGACCGGAACACTTTCCGATCGATGATCAACATCGGAGCCGTGGACACCCATATTGACCCCTATACCCACACGAATAAATATTTGAGTGAACCTCCAGTTGCCGTGTGCTATTCCTGTTGCTTCGCGATATGTTACAAACATCCGAGGTGAGATTTATCGGCATCCCCGTGGATCAACAACTTGTCCACTATGCCAGTTACCTCGTTACCGGTTTTGTTCTCTTTTCTCGTTCCCGTGTTCCGGCATCCCTATGATCAAATCACAATGTGTCTGGCCAGACGATGATGGATACCGTAACACCAAGAGGGCCCAAAGAATATCTCTCCATCATCGGAGGAGCAAATCCCAATCTTGAGCTATCAAGTCCCTTGACATACTTTCCCATGAACCCGTAAGCCGCCGTAATAGCCACCCAGTTACGGATGACGTTTAACAAACCCCAAAGTTCATGAAGCAAGCATGAAGAAACTCGATACTCTCATGGTCTAAGGAATTATGCAAACGTTAACTTTCTCTATGTTGTGTGACGAATGTATCTCATAGCATAACATCAATTCGGGTCGATTCAACATAGGTGTTCTCCTAACAATGTGTCCTCAAAGTTGCCGGCATAGTCATGCCGATGATCAGAAAAACAGAATCATCATGCAACACTTGAGCTAGTCTTAGAGGCCAGACTAGGAATGCATTTTACCGTTTATTATTCCACACGTGCATATGAGTTTCCCTCCGAGCCTCGTGGTTATTGCAGACTCGAGAACCATAGCAGTTATAGCACGAAATATAAACATAATTATGAGCATGGAGATAAATGATAACATTTATTATTGCCTCTAGGGCATATCTCCTACAGACTCCCACTTGCAGTAGAGTCAATAATCTAGTCAATGCTAATGCACTTTACACCTATGGCATACTGGTGTAAAATATGCTTCGCTTGTGGTATAGTCTTTGTCTAACGGACCTGACAACTTCAGGGCTGTGTGTATCTTTGCATATCCTTGAGTTTTCACGCTTTCACAAAATTCATATTTTGTGTGGACTTGGCTTTGTATATATGTGAATCACTGGTCGAACCTTGATTCCTCAGACTGAGCTATGGAGCAACTATCTACAATAGTGTCCAATTGACCAAAGCCATCTTGGAACCATACTAAGTTCATGAATGAACTATATGATTCAACATCTTCTTTGTCGCTTCCAAAGCGTCAACATACTTAGCCTTTGTTATAGAATTCGCCACAGTAACCTGTTTGGAACAATTTCCAACTACCGTGCCACCATATCGTGTATTACACAACACCCTTAACTTAAATCGAAAATCGCATGGAGCATTGATGAAGACTGCATCGATGTAACCTTTTACAATGAACTCTTCATAATCTCCGCTTGCGAGAAAACATGTCATCAGTGCTATTCTAGTACTCAATGACATCTTTCACTGTTGTCCCATGATCAGTACTTTGATCACTTTGGTATCTATACTCGCAACTGCTTGGGAGTACCGTACATATCTGGTTGTTTTACATACCATGGAATACATGATTAATCCAAACATGAAAGTGTGTGGAATCTCCATCATGTATTTTGCTCATCAGTGTTTTGGGACACCGAATCTTGCAAAACTCTTTCCATGTGACTTCGGCAAGAATCACTCCTTGGCGTTTTAATGTTAAAACGTTTTAACATCTTGTCAATATGTATTTTTGGCTTTAGCCTATTAGCCCATATTTATCTCCATAGATAAATATGCCTAATATCGAGGCTACCTAGCCCAAGCACTTTTTCGAAAAACTATTTTTCAATGAAGTCCTAATTCGTGTCAAGAAATTTATATTATTTCCAATCAACAATGTGTCAAGCACACAAGTTTTAGAAATATTATTATGCTTCCACTTACTTTCTTGTAACAACAAGCATCTTCGCTATCCATTGATGAAATCAAACTCTTTTGACTATTTCATCAAAACGAAGATTCCAACTCCTTTTTGCTCTCTTCTGTCCATTGTTGGAACTTTGAAGTTTGCACACTCACTAGCATCCTCTGGATCGACAAAATACTTTGGACTGTATCACATACAAGTCCTAGTTTGTATTCCCATTTCATGGAAATTCTTTCGTCATCCATGTTTCATATCTCATGATTGAAATATGTATTAATTGCTAGTTTAACCCGAACCGACTTTAAGCATCGCTACGGTGAGACAACCTCATCGTAGTCAACTACTTGAACTTGTTTATTGCAACAAGTCGAGCTTTATGGATAAAACATTTTTATCCACATCAGTTTATAGTTCCATTAAAGTTCGTTAGACTCTAAGTCTTCCGAGGGGTTCATCAAGATTTAATCTTGAATCATTTATATGGAAACTATCTCGGATTGTATTGACATTTAGCCAATTCCGGAGTCAGGGCCCATCAACGCTTCCTTAATTATCGTAGGTATAGTGTTGTCTAACAACAATATCTCGTTTGCGCACCTGAGAGGTTTGCACGAGTTTTGCCTACGTGGTTCAGCTGCAAGTTCGACCGAAGTCCATACATTTTATTGTAGAGGCTTCCGTATCAGTCGCAGGAGGAAACTCTGGAATTGCTTCCGCGGTTTCTTTCCTTTGTCATGATAATGAAGATATTGTTATCTCGTCGAGTTGCACTGTCCTCCCACTCACCTTTTTGCAAGAACCATTTTCTTCAAAATCATACCGCTCTTTGTGGCAAAACCTTTTGCCTCGATATAGTGGTGGAGGAATTCCCAATAACTTGGGATAACCTACAAAGTAGCACTTGTCTGATTTGGAATAGGTTTGTAAACATTTTACACATGCCCCATATTCCAAATGATAAGAAAAGATAGCATGGTTGGGTGTACCGTACCATGGCATCATTTCAACAGATCTGATGGCGCTCTTTTCAGTGTAAAAGCCGCAGTCTCTAAAGCATTACTTTAAAAGGGATAATGGCAAATTGATTTATGTCATCTTTGATCTTACCATGTCATAAATGGTTTGATTACATCTTCACGGACATTCCACTCACAGTGGTGTTCCTGGAGGTGTAAGTTATGAAACTCCTTTCACAACTCGTCGGACATTCGCTAAACTTGTAACTCAAAAATTCCTTTCCGCAATCTAATTGCAGAAACATAGTTTTCTTGTTACAGTAATTTCTTCTTCATTTTGAAAACCTTTTGAATGATTTCAAAAGATCCAGACTTACGTCTCATCAAGTAAATATCCATATATCTACTTGAGTCATTTCAGAAGATAGACAAATCCACTGCCAGCAACAACATTTATCGGACTACACACATCATGATGTATGATCGCCAATAAGTTCGTTGCTCATTCCATATGGCATGTCAATGGTATTTCAGTCACTTCACTTTTCGGAGGAAAGTTGCAAGTGTCAGATGATTCATAACCAAACGACTTTAAAATCCATCATTATGGAATTTCTCCATGCGGGTTTCTCCAATGTGACCAAATGCAGTGCCACACATGTGTGGTATTCTTTTAGTCTTGCGACATTTAGCGTCAATGTTATGGATGTATCATATTACCATCAATATTCATAACATACATCCCATCCTTGATGGAAGCATGTCCCTTTATGTTATTCATAATACTGAACAACAATTGTTCTTTTATGAACAACCCTTTTGCAACAAACATTATGCAATGGGCTAGAGTGTGTAAAACTCTAAAATGAATTATGAAAGTAAATACGGAGGTAATATATTATTATCAATATTCATAACATACGTCTCATTCATAATGAAAGTATGGCCCTTATGTTATTCATAACACCGAACATCAAAATTTCTCTTATGAACAACCTTCTTGCAACATACTTTATGCAATGAGCTAGAGTGTATAAAACTCTAAATGAATTATGAAAATAAATACAGACGGTAATACACCGATGGAAGGTATAGTAACATTTACTATGTTCCCAGCGCGTATCTAAACCTCACTCCGGCAAGTCTTTTAGGCCGTAGTAGTTCTTGCATCGAGTCGCAACAGAATGCAATCGAGCGGGTATCTCTGTGATCAACTCACAATACCCAAGAATCAGTGATTAACATGTTTAATCATAATTCCCAAGAAATATTTCTTTGACCAGCCTTCTATACATCAATAGCTCTTATGACTTTCATACACGAGCTGAATATTCTAGTCTTCTCTCTTTTTGCCTTTATACTTCTAACAGTTTTACTTCCAATATTTCTCCTACTCTCAGAAGAAGCACCCAACTTTGAGAGTGGCGTCAACCTCGGACTTCCTAGGCGCGTAAGTTTCACTAACACCCTTCAGACACTTCCTTTCTCTTTAAGTTGTTGTTTTATTCACCTTCATTTCATGACAGGCGTTCTTCTGGATCCCTCTTGTATTAGTCTAATGCATAATAAACACTTTTACTAATAGTTTGCAAACAAACATTGCTTTGGATATCTCATATCTTTTAGCCTTTGTCTGCATCTGAAAATAATTTTCAGTTCCATGAATATCATATAACTATCCCATACTTTTGAAGTTCGGGTCTCATGGAAGCAAACATATTGCACTTGACCGTAACGGAATTCTAGTTTTTGGATCGAAGGACGAGAGTCCCATCATCCATAGCATTAGCGGAAGAATACCGAAAGCATGTGATAGGACAAAGTCCTTCTCGGCACTCTTGAGGACAATCCTCACATTACGTTACCAACCGTAAAGTTTTAACCAGATATTTAACAGCTTATTCAATTTCAACAGGGAAGGTGAAAACGCGAGCCATTCTTCTATAACTATTATGCATATAACACTTAGACAATGTTCATAATTAATTGCATAGAGAATTAAACAAGTTAATTCTACAGTGCGCTCCCACTCAAATCAATATCTCTCATAATTGATTGTGAGTGATACAAGACCCATATTACAATTCAACGCCAAGGATGCATCCATCTCAAGTGACGAGAATTGCAATCGGTAGGCCAACTTGCCAATCACATCTCTATGTGACTCTTGTTCATCTTTCGATGGGCGTGTTCCGAGCTCAGGACAATCAAGCCAGAACGTCAAGACAACCAAGTGATCTCGCTGTGAGGTCTCAACTCACCCGCCTCACACTTCTCTAATCGTTCGTACCCATGCATCCATGTGATCCCCCGAAGAGATAGGTGTCGTGACGGTGCTACACTTGGGAGAACACTAACTACTTGATATTTTTGTGAGAGATCACCCTAGTAAAAAGCGACTACCGCACAATCAAGAAGGGTGCATCAAAGGGACAAACATCTCAGGCAATTCATAATAGCATGATATGGTATAGCCCTTTCTGACGGAGAAGTCTTTCATTTCTTCCTCTTCGGCATTCGCGTCGGTGTTCACCTTCGCGAAGATTGCCACCACCTTGTCGATGCAATAAATAATACTGCTATCTCTATAGCTAATAAAATAATGCATTATAACAAGGTTGACATGCAGGTCATTAAAGTGACAATCATATGGCTCCAGCCATCATGCCAAATCATGACACGCATGTCATGTTAATTTACATTATATAGTCATCTCATACATAATCAAATTAATATGAGAACTGCGATACCACATCACATGCACATCCTGCAAAACCAAGTTAGACACCTCTAATCGGTTTATGCAAAATTTTATTTTACGTGGCTTCTAAGGTTTCGAAACAAACCGAAGCTACCAACGTTCATCATCAAGTATGATTATTCAAGTCGCTAGATTAACTTTGCGGGGTGTATGAAACACGAGATAATAAAATCTCGAGCCCCATACTAAACTTTGTCATACGCATGACCCCCGTGCAGATCATATCTGCATTGCCCTTTTGTCTGCGAAATTTCATCTTTCTTTTAACTATGGTGGAATTCAACGAACTGTTAGCACTTCGTTGATCAATCAGGATCACGGATTGCCAGAACTTTGAAACTCCACCATGCCGTTATCAAAATCAGAAATACGCAAATTTTAGGGAAGCAACAAGAACATTGGGTAACAGATCTCATCTGCTATCCGCATAAATAATTTTCAGCAATAGATCTCATCTACTACAAAATTATATTATGCAATACCCATACATCTCTATGTATTCTAGATCGTAACCTGCATCTACGCATAGCACGGCTCATGATGCCACTGTAGGGAATGCAACAGAAAACAAAAAATTTCCGTACTACGAACATGCCTAGGATCACTATGGAGATGCATACAAGGTTTGATCTGATCATTACCGACTCGTGGCGCAGCGGAAGTAGAGTCGATGTAGATCGTTGGTGCAGATCCTCGCAGCTAGGATTTACAACCTCCCAACAGTGAGGATGTACTCCCTCGTCGGACAGCCCTTCGGGAGGCGGTCGGACAGTCCCTCGGACGATGTCACGGACAGCCCTCCGGGAGGACCCTCGAGGCTCGAACGGTAACTCGAACAGCCCTTCGGGAGGGCCCTCGAACAGCCCCTCGGGCAAAAGATCGAACCTACGACCTCTCTACGGGGTTGCACACATACGGTGTCAGCTATCCGGCAGGGCTTCGCCGTCCAGAACTAGTTCCCACCGGAACCCAGACAGCCTTTCGGCTCTACGAAACTATTTCGTGTGAGGGAGAGAAGAAGCCAGATCATTGCATGGCATAAAGTATGAGAGAAAGAGTGAGTTTGGGCAGCCCCCTCCACCCCTATTTATAGGCCAAGCCCAAGGGGTAGAGGACACATGGAAATATCAAAATGCCCTCAAAGGTGGCTTCCCAAAGAAGCTACCAAATAGTGTTTCCACTATTCATGAAAATATTTTTCCACGACCGTTAAATCCGAAAATATTTCTGTAGGTCTAGAACATTTCTAGTACCCACTAAAACAATTCTGGACGCGTTCCGAAACATTTTCCGGATCAATGATTTTCATCAGCGAAAAGCAAACAAGAATGCGTTTTCACTATTCACGAAGACAATTCTTCGCATCCGTTAAATCCGAAAATATTTCTGTAGGTCCAGAACATTTCCAGGACCCACTAAAACAATTCTGAACGCGTTTCAAAACATTTCCGGATCAATGATTTTCTTCAGCGAAAAGCAACCAAAGCGGTTCCGACAGCTCTGGAACATTTCCGGGTTTTTTGCCGAAAAAATCCCAGAAGTTCCCAGAACAATTCTGGCACCCTCCAAGAATTTCCAGGCGTGTGCCGAAATCATTTTGACTTAATGGTATACTCCGAAACAACTTTTCGGCTTTACCGAAACTCTTCCGGTGTTCTCTCTCCGAAACTCTTCCGTTGTCTCCGAAACTTTTCCGGTGACTTTCTCTCAGACTCCCTGTCTTGTATTCAGCAGATAGATGACCCTTAAGCGTGTGACCCTATAGGTTTGGTGAAGTATAGACATGACCGGAACACTTTCTGATCAATGATCAACATCGGAGCCGTGGACACCCATATTGACCCCTATACCCACACGAATAAATATTCGAGTGAACCTCCAGTTGCCGTGTGCTATTCCTGTTGCTTCGCGATATGTTACATACATCTGAGGTGAGATTTATCGGCATCCACGTGGATTAACTACTTGTCCACTATGCCAGTTACCTCGTTACCGGTTTTGTTCTCTTTTCTCATTCCTGTGTTCCGGCATCCCTGTGATCAAATCACAATGTGTCTGGCCAGACGATGATGGATACCGTAACACCGAGAGGGCCCAAAGAATATCTCTCCATTGTCAAAGGAGTAAATCCCAATCTTGAGCTATCAAGTCCCTTGACATACTTTCCCATGAACCCGTAAGCGCCGTAATAGCCACCCAGTTACGGATGACGTTAGCAAACCCCAAAGTTCATGAAGCAAGGATGAAGAAACTCGATACTCTCATGGTCTAAGGAATTATGCAAACGTTAACTTTCTGTGTGTTATTAACCATTAACTTGTGACGAATGTATCTCATAGCATAACATCAATTCGGGTCGATTCAACACAAGTGTTCTCCTAACAATGTGTCCTCAAAGTTGCCGGCATAGTCATGCCCATGATCAGAAAAACAGAACCATCATGCAACACTTGAGCTAGTCTTAGAGGCCAGACTAGTAATGCATTTTACCGTTTATTATTCCACACGTGCATATGAGTTTCCCTGCGAGCCTCGTGGTTATTGCAGACTCGAGAACCATAGCAGTTATAGCACGGAATATAAACATAAATATGAGCATGGAGATAAATAATGACATTTATTATTGCCTCTAGGGCATATCTCCTACAGGAAACACTTCTTAAAATGAAGCTTGCACACATTATAGGGGCAAATATTCGACCATCATGCACAATCGCAAGCTTTAAGAAAAGAATAATCAGGCTTCTGATCTAGTAGGTGTTTGAGGGGAGTAGATGAGTGAGTAACTCTACTAGAATTTTGGTTGATAAGATAGGTTTTGTAAAGAAAGCTTCATCCAAAAATTTCAATAGAACAGAAGAATGCACAAGGCGGGAGAGACCAACTTGGATAATGTGTATGTGCTTAAGGTCTATGGATTCATTTTGTTGATGTGTGTGTGCCATGCCCCATGATGAGAGATACATATAGGGTAAACGAGGGATTTAACATCTGGTATTCGTCACCACGATTGGTTTCCATGGCAATGATCTTTGTGTTCACTAAGCATTCGACAAGAGTTTGAAATTGCACAAAGATCTTTAAACACTTGGATTTATGCTTGGGACGATAAAGTCAAACATATTTCCTATAATCATCAATAAATCTAACATAGAATCCTCAAACAGATTTAATTGCTAGTGCCCAAACACCAGGGAATGCAAGACCCAACCGATTTGATGAAACACTCGAAGACCTAGGAAAAGGCAATTGATGACTCTTGGCCTGTTGGCAGGCATCACAAACTAACACAGTACTAGACTTATGATCATAAGGCATATCATTATTTCTAAGAATTTCATGAACTGCCGCAAATGACATATGACCAAAACGGCTATGCCACAACTCTGGATAGGGATTCATAGCCTCTCAAGCATAACACAATTTTGACCAAATCCTTAAAACAAATAGAATGAGGATGATACTCATCAAAATAGTTATTTTTAAAGGTTAAGCAATGAACAAATAACAAATTTTGAGAAACTTTAGGTATGTGTACGGTACTATTTAGGTGGATATTGTGATGAGGTGTACGGATTCTGGAGTGACCAATATGCACTTTCCCTTGTACATGTCCTTCATGATTAGATGTTTGAGCTCCCCCGTGATATGACCCGTCACACTGGTATATGTACACCAGTTAGTGTCGACGTCATAGGCGTGGGTAGCAATAGAGTCAGCGGTGCGTGTATCCTCGCATTGGAAGCCGTGGTTGTACTATTGGCAGCACAACAATGCTTCATGCCCCGACTTCTTGTTGAGCTGGCAGTGAACGTGATCATTAGAAATATCACACATATCGTCGACGCCCTGACTCTGGCTGTAGCCATGATTGTCGAGGGATTTTACATCGATCCTAACAGTGGTACTAGGGAGGGAGTATGTGGAATTTGTAGTTGAGGGGACGTCATGTTAGTAGACCAGGCCGAGTCTTGGACACATAACATAATCACACATGATGTACCTAGGTTCAGGCTCCCAGGATGGGTAAGATGACTAAAAACTCTACTTCCTGCCTTGCTCTTTCCTTACATATGTGGATAATACAAATGATTACAATATCGGGGGAGGGACTCAGCGAGTTCGAAATATGACAGAGATTGGATCATTAAGCGTCTGTATCCTTCTATGTGGTATTGGCAAAACTATGGCGAGGGAGAGCTCCCTTTCCACGGTGCCACTGGTTATGGAAGGCATGCATGTTGGTGCGTTGAGACGTACAGGTATAGGAGTCGGGCATGGTGTGGTATACAACACATTTGACCATTTTCCTATGTTCGTAGACTGTTTCCATGTTCCTTGAGGTCTTATGATGGTAAGTCTCCTCCTTAGGCGGTGGAGCTCCTCTTGATGTCGGTTGGGTGTCCTTGGGATTTGTGGGCCCCTCTTTGGCATTGAATGGAGGCAGGTCGATAGTGATTTGACTTATCACTGATAACGACCAATGCCCCATACTTTCCCTTGTTGTTTCACCCTTGTTACACAATGTTTGGAGACGATTGATGTTTGCCCTGTGTTGTTAGGTTTCTAGTGATAGACCATCTCAAGACTCAGGAGTTGGTTGTAGAGATCCCTGAGCGGCGCCTTGTCGGTCGTGGACGTGATGGACGAGATGAGCAGATTGAAGTCCCGCGTCGAGGCTAGGAAGGATGTATGAGGTAATATCCTCACCTGATAAGGGGTTCCTCGCTATTGTGAGCGAATTGGTGAGTCCCTACACCTTGCTGAAGTACTCAGTCGCCGTGAGGTCCCTGTTCCGTAGCGTGGCTAGGTGCATGCACACCTGCATGGTCTTCTCTTTTGATTGAGAAGTTAACATACTCCCAATCAGAGTACAAAGGCCGGCAGACGTGGGTGCACTTGCTTCTTATGCTAGAAAATCCGGCGGCAGTGAAGAGAGCATGGAGCTAACGATGACTTGGCCCTGCTCATACCGAGCATCATAAGACGGGTTGGGTAGGCACGTCTCGTATTGCCATCAGACTCTAGACAAACTATATGCTTTGTGGGTATAGCTGACCCGTCTATGTAGTTGAACAGATGATACCCGCGGAGGCAGGGAAGAAATGTGTCTTCTAAAGGTCAAAAATGTCGTGTGTGAGCTTGATGTTGGCGAGTGAGCGAAAGAGATCATTGTAGTGCTCTAGAAAGATGAAAAAATGGGATGTGGAGTATGTGCTCCCGAGCTCAAATGCTCTTGATGAACAATAAAATCGAAAAAATAGTAAAAAAAATCTGAATTTTTTATGGTAAACTTTGACAAATGTTTTGTATGATCGCAAAATTTGAACTTGAAATAACATTCGTGGAAGTCGTGGCAAAAAAAACCGATGCTCCAAAAATGCTAGTTTTGAAAACATTTTGGAGTGCTGATTTTTTTTGCCATGACTTCCACGAATGTTATTTCGTGTTGAAATTTGTTAAGCATAGAAAACATTTGTCAAAGTTTTCCACAAAAAATATTAGATTTTTTATTTTTTTTATTTTTTATTTCACTGTTCATCGGGGGTGCATTTGAACTCGGGATCAGAATAGGACTTTCGGAAGAAACGACACTTATGTGGAAGATAGCTCTGGTACCATGTAAAACAAAAAGGAGATTGGTGTTTTGTGTTTTCGCCTAAGGATGGCAATGGGTAGGATATGGGGCGGGTAGAGAAATACCATATCCATACCCCTGTAGTCAATGGGTACAAAATTCTACCCATACCCGTACCCATGGGTATGAAACTTTACCCGTACCCATACCCGATGGGTACCCATACCCATTGGGTACCCAACGGGTAGATCAAACAATACACTAGTTATTCACAATTTTACATTCATCCATAGTAACAACCTCCCTGGTCACCTACTCCAACCGCATACGCACTGCCTTGAACAACGATTGGTACTCCGTTCGATGTAGCGTAGACCATGTACGAAGCGAATGCAACAGAAAATAACCTGCAAAGGAGTAGAGTTTTTGCCATTTAAAACCATTTTTTTGCATGGTAATACGTGTCTCATTCATATCATAAAGATCAAAGTACAAGTCACGTAAGGACCGACATGACAAAACTAAAAAGATATCAGAACATCTCTGAGTTTGACACCAACGCCCGTCACCTGCCTCCGGCACCACCACAGCAGCCACCGAAGAAAAGAATGACGGATCACCTCCTCACCGAGCTCGACGCGGCTCCATCGCTGATATGCAGCTTTGCGGACCTCCAAGGTGGCTCACCAAAAGTGAAGCCCTTTCCATTGAACGAATCAGACCGGGGCAACACCCCGGACATGCCATCGAACTCCAGATCTGGCACCCCACCACGACTAAGACGCCGAAGGAGGAAACCATACCTGCCATCCACGAACCACGAACCCAGCACACGTTCCGTCTTCCAGATGTCGTCGATGCAGACCACAATCTGCATCCGCTCCTGGACTACCTCCCAAACTCCGCGCCGACGCTGGAGCAAACGCCGTCGCAACGACGGAGCCCGAGGACACAGGTCCACCACGAGGATGCCGCCACCACCACGCCATCCTTGCTTGAACAGACTGGTTTTCAAATCCATCCCCAACATAGCCAAAGCGGCCATAATAAGGCATATACTCCCCTTACTAGCATTTTGAACACGTTTGAAATATATAAAGGATTATGGCTGTATGCATTACATGATACCGAGGTCGGGGGCATTCTTCTTTTTTGGAAACAATAATATATGAAGGAACATTGGCGCGTGCGGTGGCTTTGGTACGATATATGTCATTCATGTAGGGTATTACAAAAAGGTGAAGAGAAAAACAAAAGGTAATACGTGCTATCCATGCTGCTCAACGGCACTATAACTAGCACGAGTAAAACAAAACATGCGATCCATATGTAAATCCATATGGACCTTCAGTGGGTAGTATATTATGTGCAGAAAAACCGGTTGCAGTGGCGACGGGGACAGGGAAAGAAACACAACAAAGAGGGGTGACGCACGATCAAGCGAGCGGCCATGGCTGCGTTCTCTTGTGCACTAACATGATGTTTATTTACCTTGAAAAATATGAAATGCAAATTTCACACACAACATAAGAAAGAAGAGGGTAAATTATGCTCCGAGTAGTAGCCAACGCACTAGTGAAAATCCTTGCAATATTCACAGAAAAAGTACATTTCTTAAAAGTAAACCAAATCAGAATGTAAATTTTGTCTAAAAGAACTTCTAATCTTTTTTACTACTATTACTTCCATTCACATGGCTCAAGAGCATGATAGAACCAAAAAACTAGGGAAAACACTAGATATGCTCAGAGAAAACCATGACCATCGATTAGTTGCCCGTTCTGTCCTTTTTTGCTGGGAAAGCTGCCCTGTTTTTATCGTGATCATCTTATGTTCCAGTTTTTCTTTCCACAAAATGACATAATCTAATAGTTAAACATTGTCTTTAAAAGCAAAAATACAATATGCATGAAATATTAGGGGTCTTGTACGAGATGAGACCGTACGCTACTAGTACAAAACAGGGCTTTGGTCCAGGCCAGATAATTGCATTGGTCCCGGTTCTGTTACGAACCGGGACCAATGGGTGCATCAGTCCCGGTTCGTGAGGCCAGGGCGCCGGCCGGGCCACAGCAGGCACCAGTCCCGGTTCGTCTGACCCCTTTAGTCCCGGTTCCAGACACGAAACGGGACTAAAGGTCCTTGCTCCTGGCGTAGCCCCTTTAGTCTCGGTTGGTGGCTGGAACCGGGACTAAAGGTGTGTCTTCTGTCCCGGTTCTAGCCACGAACCGGGACTAAAGAGATGCCTATATATATGCTCTTCCCTGCCCGCTTACTCCTCTGTTTTTTGGCCGGCCGGTGTGGGAGGTGTGTGCTGCTCTGCTCTCACCTCCTATGCACATGAGGTGTTCGATGAAATGCCCGAGTCACACTTAAGCTTTCTCCTCTCCAAGCTCGACCTCCAAGCTCCATTTTCCCCAAGATTTATCTAGGTTTGGCGGTGCATCAACTACACAAGTGTTCTAAAAGGTTAGCAACTTCATCATTTCATCTCTCACTACTAGTTTAGCTCATTTCAAATGCTGTAGAAGTAGAGTGGTTTGTGGGTTTTAGTGGAGGAGTGTATGCGGGAGTTCTTTTGATTTAGATGCACAATTTGAGCTGAAATTAACTTCTTAGAGTCTGCACATGTGTAGGGTGCCGTCCCCGTCCCCGTCCTCACCGCCGTCGATCGCCCGCGCCGATCTCGTCGCCGGCACCACCGTGGTGAGCCTCTTGTTCTTATCTTCTTTTTAAAAGAAAAAAAAAATCTTACTTGTATGATTCAGATAGATACTTGTATAATTTTCTTACTTTTATTATTGTTTGTTATTATATAGTGCCATGACTTTGGTATCCGCCCCCGTCGGCCCTCGTCCGGTCTATGATTCGGATGTGGTATATTATCTCTTATTATGATTTGTTTCATTTAGTGTTTATGACAATTATGTCGACCAACGTGACATAGATGTTTTTATCTAGGAGGTATGTGAACTGGAAATTCCAACCGACCCTCTTGTCGAGAGGTTAAATTTAGTTGAAAAAGAAAACAATTATTTGAAGAAAAAATTGAAAAGAATTGAGGAGGAGAAGATGGAATTGGAGTTGCATGTTGCTGATGTCGTCGATGATCACAAGATCAAGATGGATGCAATGCGCTTGAAGATTAGAAAGATTAGAAAATATGCCATTCATAATGAGGCTTGGTATCATTATGCCGTTGGATCAATTGTTACCTTAGTTGCGATTATGATCGCATTTGTTGTTGTTTTTCATAGTTTCAATGTATGTTTTAATTAGATGCTCTAGAGAGCTATATGTTGTTCTATGAGAACTATATATGTATGAACTTTATGTATTTATTTTTTCAGTAATAACATTTGATCACTACTGTACTTTGGTTTTAATGTGATGATGAACTTGTATTAATTTAGTCACTTCTCTATTCATGATGTTCTGTAATGGTTTTTGATACACTTAATTATATAATGCACGCAGATGAACCGGCAATGGATGTACGGTGACCGACGCACCTCCGAGTATCTTGAGGGCCTGCATAAATTTCTCGAAGTGGCTGAGGCAAACAAGCAGAATGGTTTTATGTATTGTCCATGCCTTGTCTGTGAGAATACGAAGGATTACTCTAACTTAAAAACCCTTCACGTCCACCTGCTTGAGAAGGGTTTCATGCCACACTATAATGTTTGGACCAAGCACGGAGAAAGAGGGGTTATGATGGAAGACAACAAAGAATAAGAGGATGATGACAACAATCCCCCTGAATACGGTGATACTGCAACGGGGGAAGCTGAAGATCAAGAGGAACCAGACGATGTGCCCGATGATGATCTTCGCGGGGTCATTGTTCATGCAAAGAGACAATGCCAAAGTGAAAGGGAGAAGTTGAAGTTCGATCGCATGTTAGAGGATCACAAAAAAGGGTTGTACCCAAATTGCGAAGATGACAACACAAAGCTCGGTACCACACAGGAATTGTTGTAATGGAAGGCAGACAATGGTGTATCTGACAACGGATTTGGGAAGCTACTGAAAATAATGAAGAAGAAGCTTCCAAAGGATAACGAATTGCCCGACAGTACGTACGAAGCAAAGAAGGTTCTATGCCCTCTAGGATTGGAGGTGCAGAAGATATATCCATGCCCTAATGACTGCATCCTCTACCGCGGTGAGTACGAGGATTTGAACGCATGCCCGGTATGCAGTGCATTGCGGTATAAGATCAGACGAGATGACCCTGGTGATGTTGAGGGCGAGTGCCCCAGGAAGAGGGTTCCTGCCAAGGTGATGTGGTATGCTCCTATAATACCACGGCTGAAATGTCTATTCAGAAACAAAGAGCATGCCAGGTTGATGCGATGGCACAAAGAAGACCGTAAGAAAGACGGGAAGTTGAGAGCACCCGCTGACGGGTCGCAGTGGAGAAAAATCGAGAGAAGGTGGGGGGACTTTGCAGGTGACGCAAGGAACGTATGGTTTGGTTTAAGTGCAGATGGCATTAATCCTTTTGGGGAGCAGAGCAGCAATCATAGCACCAGGCCCGTGACTCTATGTATCTATAACCTTCCTCCTTGGTTGTGCATGAAGCGGAAGTTCATTATGATGCCAGTGCTCATCCAAGGCCCTAAGCAACCCGACAACGACATTGATGTGTACCTAAGGCCATTAGTTGAAGAACTTTTACAGCTGTGGAATGGAGAAGGTGTACGTGTGTGGGATGAGCACAAACAGGAGGAATTTGACCTACATGCATTGCTGTTTGTAACCATCAATGATTGGCCTGTTCTTAGTAACCTTTCAGGATAGACAAACAAGGGATACCACGCATGCACACACTGTTTAGATGATACCGAAAGTATATATTTGGACAAATGCAGGAAGAATGTGTACCTGGGACATCGTCGATTTTTTTCGACCAACCATCTCTTAAGAAAGAAAGGCAAGCATTTCAAAGGTGAGGCAGATCAGCGGAAGAAGCCCGCCCTCCGTACTGGTGATGCCATACTTGATATGGTCAAGGATTTACAAGTAATCTATGGAAAGGGTCCTGGCGGACAATCTGTTCCGAATGACGCTGAGGGACGCGCACCCATGTGGAAGAAGAAATCTATATTTTGGGACCTACCCTATTGGAAAGACCTAGAGGTCCGCTCTGCAATCGACGTGATGCACGTGACGAAGAATCTTTGCGTGAACCTGCTAGGCTTCTTGGGCGTGTATGGGAAGACAAAAGATACACCAGAGGCACGGGAGGACCAGCAACGTGTGCACGAAAAAGACGGCATGCATCCAAAGCAGTATGAAGGTCCTGCCAGCTACGCTCTTACCAAAGAAGAGAAGGAAATCTTCTTTGAATGCCTGCTCAGTATGAAGGCTGTCGGGGCCGGATTTCTGGGACATGATATCCCGGAAATTAACCCCTCGTGTCGTCACCAGCCCAGGATTACTGTTACTGGTGGACACGTCCTTGTTACAGATTACCAAGCATTTACAAGAATTGGATACAAGATCATAAAGGTCTAATGATACAACAATGATTTCTAGTAAGGATGACGGAAGCGTCTCGTGGTTCTCCAACGTCGATGGGGCTCCATTCCCACAGGAACAGCTGACCCAGATAATTCCTATCCCGCGTGGCTGCTATCCTAGGCTCCGCATGGATGTCGTGGTGATACTCCTTGTAGAGATCCTGACCTGGCCAGGTAAATAGCCAGGGACAAGCCAGTGAGTACATTTGAATGTACTCGCAAACAGCATGAACAAAAGATATACCGAATGCATATGATCATGATGGGT
This sequence comes from Elymus sibiricus, assembly GCA_039707655.1. Lineage (NCBI taxonomy): Eukaryota > Viridiplantae > Streptophyta > Magnoliopsida > Poales > Poaceae > Elymus > Elymus sibiricus. The sequence goes on along the minus strand of CM077668.1, from coordinate 107,605,613 downwards.
TATATTATATGCAAATGCTGAAGAAAATTAAAGCATGGTATGATGAATAGTAATATGGTGCTGAATGCATATGCCCCTGATGGATTAAATGATATGCTCATGCTGACTGATATTTAAAACATGGCATGGCAAATATTAGCATGTGCAGAAAAATTAAATTGTTAGTGATAAACCAAGAAAGTTAAAAGAAATGCCAAACGGGTGTCTAAAAGAGTAACGAGCGAGACAGACTGCCCATGAACTCAAGCGACGCCACGAGAGGTCTTGAAAAGAAATGCCAGTCGGGCGTCTAAAAGTGACGCCACGGTCGGTCTTGAAAAGAAATGCCAATCGGGTGTCTACAAGAGAATCGGACGAGACAGGACCATCCGAGAACTCGAGAGACGCCACGAGAGGTCTTGAAAAGAAATGCCAATCGGGTGTCTACAAGAGAATCGGACGAGACAGGACCATCTGAGAACTCGAGAGACGCCACGAGAGGTCTTGAAAATGAATGAGTGCCCGGGTAGTCTAGCCAGCCCATGAGACACTCAGAAAATAAAATAAGAGAAACGGTTAGTCCATAATAATAACAATAATATTCATGAAAACAATAATAATCATATCATCAAAAATCCATGATAATATCAGTGGTGGCAATAATCATTCTGCAAAATAATTCATGCTCAATTTAATTATTTTCTTCCGGAGACCGACACTAAGACCGACACTTGACCAACCCAGACTGTAGTCCTTAACCGCGGACACGGCTATTCGAATAGGTATAACTCTGCAGAGGGTGTTCTCTTTACCCACAAGTAAAGGATTTCTTTAGTCAGCACCGTGACACTGACTAATTCCCATTACGGCCTTTGGGTTGAAAACACACCTGACTAGCACACACCAGCTTAACTCATCAAAGCCAGGAATCACCCAAGGCAATGATAAAGTAAAACTCTAAGTGGGAAGGCTACAACCTCCAATAGCATGGGATCACAATATTTATATCGGCGCGCAAACAGGGGTGCGACCCCACTCCGGCTACAACCAGAGACACCCATGCCCCCGGACCAAGTGACATGCCTACCAGTGATCAATGGTATCTTTCACGATGGCCTCTCTGTATGGTGTGTGCGGGAAAGGGGTTATCAACTTACTAAACCATACCCTACTTGCGGCAGGGACATGTGGTAGCACTGATCAAGTTTGGGGGTTACCGGAACAAGACTCGATCTACGGTCGACTCTGGAGGTTTAATTTTTCCTGCTGTGGTTAGCACAACATAGTTCCTCGGTAATACCCAATAGGGTCACCATCTGGCATGTCCCAACATGCCCTCACTGATCACTCTCGTCACAACGAGATTTCAGTTTCACGGTCACGTTTCTCGTGACTGATTCATTCCTGCAGATTAGTCCGAACCAACATGGGCATGTGAAAATAACCATGCTTACTCATACTTCATATTTAAATGGAGATAAACTATTTTCAGGGGTTCATGCATGCATACTAGCACTATGCAAATTTTTATTTGAATTCAACCTATGCATGATTCAATTATTCGGGCAAATATTTAACCATGCAAACACCATATCAAGTGTTCAAGATGCTTGCCTTGAGCATGCAGAAATATTGGGTGCACTCCAAAAGTTTGAAAATTTTATCTTCCCTCCATTTCCTATTTTCAAAAATATTGCAAAAGTCACATAATTCCAAAACAGTGCTAAAAAGTTGTTTGTAAAATTTTAAAATAAATCCTAAAATAAACTAGATGAAAAATGATGAATTACACAAAAAGAATCAAATTATTTGGAGTTCACATGATTTTCCTAGGAATTTTCTAAGTTGAGAAAAATACATAATTGGACTTATTTAATAAATCCAGCAGAGTTAAACTTTTCAAAAATGTTCACCCTATCTATTTTAATAGAGCTTGATTTTATAAGCATTTAAAAATTTGAAGAATTAGATTTGGATTTGAAATGGACAGTGTGGAAATATTTGAAATCTGCGGGAATTTGAAAAAGGGAAAGAGGCAGAAGCGCGCTTGAGCGCGATATAGCCGCCTGGTGCTACTGGGCCGAGCCCAGCCGTTCGGCCGCATGGGAGGTCGCCGACGTCGAAGTCGCACTTATGGGAATACGCTTTCCCCGCAGAGAAAACGTAAACCCAGGAATGCGCTGCTGGCTGGACAGAGGTGACTCACCGACAGGTGGGGCCCACCTGTCGGGTTTGTCTTCCACCCTCGCGCGCGCCTGGACAGAGACAGGGGAGAACTCCGGCGACGATTGCCGGCGCTGTAGGGCATCTCTGGCGACGCTCGGTACATGTATGGGTTAAGGGGGAAGTTCCGCATCTGTGGAAGGTGGAGATGGCCGTTGAGGAGCTCGGGTTTGAGTGGGGCTTCTGCCATGGCGGAAGAGAGCTTCGGGTGAAAGGGGCTTTTGCCCATGGCCGATCTCAGGTATAATTGAGTGTTGTAATGGAATAACGGAATCAATAGGAAGCTACTGGAGAAAGAATCAAGGTGAATGATGCTCTGGCTATCTCGGAATCGACGGAGAGGTGGTGGCGGTGGCTATGACCAGAGACGGGGAAGACGGTCTCCTCCGGTGGTTTGGCTGCCTCGGATGGGGCTCATGGGGGTTGGGGAGTGCTGGTGAGGACGGGAGTGAGCTCGGGGCTCTTTTTATAGGCGGTAAACGTCGGTTCCCGTGGCTTCCCAGAGAAGTCACGACAGCGGTTTATGGCGGCGGCCATTGATGGCGAGGAGAGGCGGTGGCGAGGCCGGTGAGAGGGCGTTGGTGGTCGGCGGCTGCGGATGAGGCCGGGTGGTTAGCCATTAAGGAGGGGACACGCTGGCGGGGTCGAGCGGCTCGGGCGGTGCCGTGCCCGAGTGGGAAATGACGGCGGCGGCTCGGGTCGGTGTTGGACGGCGCCAGGGGGAAGCTCCGGTGCGGGGAAGACGCGGGGGAGGTTGTGGCCGGCGTAGGTGGTTAGCAGGGGTGCGGAGCAAGCCAAGGGAGGCAGCTACGGGGCGGTAGGAGCTCGGTGCTGCCGCGGGTGCAGAACGGGCGCTCTGCATGTGCGCACGCTAGGTGCTCGACGATATGCCATGGTGCTCTATGGTGATCCAAATGGTCTGGTTTTTGGCAGGGTGATGTCTCTTTAGATGATGAAGAGGATGGTGGAGTTGGTTTGGCAAAAATAGATACTTGCTAGTGCAAGTTTTACCAGAATTCAGTTCCGGACAGAAACTTCAGGGAATAATTTGGTGGACTATAATGATGAGATTGGGGGTGATCTCCTGGACTTAAGGGTTTCTTAGGTAGGACTAGAGGTGGGAATAATTTCAGAATTTTTGGAGCAAGGGAAAATAGGGTTGCTGTTTAAACTCAAGAATGAGACAGAATTTCAAAGAGGAAGTTTCACTCAAAATTTTCAAAAGACCAAGTTGGGTTTTTGCATAAAAGTGATCTATAGGTACCACATGAGCCCTCATAATTTTTGTGGAATTTTTAAAGAATTATTTAAAATGGTTGTGGTGCAACAGAAACATTTCAAAGATTTAAAATGAAATTAAAAATGATTATCTTGGCAGAATTTTATTATGAAAATATTTCCTATTGTTATTTAAAATATAATTAAATTGATTTAAGACAACTACCAAATCCTACAATATTTTACAAAAACTTCTAACTGGAGGGAAGAATTTTGAAAACAGAAAATAGAAAATACTCTAAAATTAATAAAAGACCTATTATAATTCAAAATTTTATTTCTGGCCAAATTTTACTTAATAAAAACATGATTTAAATTTTTGGGGTGTTACAAAGGTCCTGTCTAGCTTCTCGTCGAATATAAAGGGAATAATAAATATGCCAGAGAAAAAGTTCCAGAACCTAAAGTCTCATGACTGCCACGTGATTATGACGCAACTGCTTCCGGTTGCATTGAGGGGGCTTCTACCGGAAAACGTTCGATTAGCCATTGTGAAGCTATGTGCATTCCTCAATGCAATCTCTCAGAAGGTAATCGATCCAGATATCCTACCAAGGTTAAAGAATGATTTGGTGCAATGTCTTGTCAGTTTCGAGCTGTTGTTCCCACCATCCTTCTTCAATATCATGACGCACGTCCTAGTTCATCTAGTCGACGAGATTGCCATTCTGGGTCCTGTATTTCTACACAATATGTTCCCCTTTGAGAGGTTCATGGGAGTCTTAAAGAAATATGTTCGTAACCGTGCTAGGCCAGAAGGAAGCATCTCCATGGGCCATCAAACAGAGGAGGTCATTGGGTTTTGTGTTGACTTTATTCCTGACCTTAAGCCGATTGGTCTCCCTCAATCGCGGTATGAGGGGAGACTGACTGGAAAAGGCACGCTAGGAGCGGATGCAATAATATGTAGGGACGGGCATTCTTGGGCTCAAGCACACTACACAGTTCTACAGAATTCTACCTTGGTGACCCCGTATGTCAATGAACACAAGAATTTTCTGCGCTCCAAACACCTGGAGCAGTCTGACGACTGGATTACATGTGAACACATCAGGACTTTCGGCAGTTGGTTGCAAACACATCTCATGGGTAACAACATTGTTGGAGATGAGCTGTACTCGTTGGCCAGGGGACCATCTTCGACTGTATTGACTTACCAAGGGTACGAGATAAATGAGAATACATTTAACACGATCGCCCAAGATCAAAAGAGCACCAACCAAAACAGTGGTGTCCGCTTTGATGCAGCAACCAACAGGGGAAAGGACACATATTATGGTTACATAGTGGACATATGGGAACTTGACTATGGACATGATTTTAAGGTCCCTTTGTTTCGGTGCAAATGGGTCAATCTGTCAGGTGGCGGGGTACAGGTAGACCCGCAGTACGGAATGACAACAGTGGATCTCAACAATCTTGGGTACACAGACGAACCATTTGTCCTAGCCAATGATGTGGCGCAGGTTTTCTATGTGAAGGACATGTCTACCAAACCGAGAAAAAGAAAAGATAAGGAAGCGAATACATCATACGATGAGCCAAAGCGCCACATAGTTCTTTCAGGGAAAAGAGACATCGTGGGAGTGGAGGGCAAGACAGACATGTCTGAAGATTATGAAAAGTTTCATGAAATTCCTCCCTTCAAATTGAAGGCTGACCCAAGCACCCTGTTAAACGATGAAGATTATCCATGGTTACGGCGCAATAAGCAAGGAACACACGCGAAGAAAAAGTGAAGACTTTCTCTCCACAACTATTCTGATGATGGCTTTGATCTAGAATATCACTGCAGTTACATGTCAAGAAATAAAATCCCTTTGTAACAGATGAGTTTTCGTCCGAAACCCTGATACTTCGAAAGAGATTGTCCATTTTGTACACGAAGTGCACCTAGATTTTGCCGTAACCCTCTCAACTTTTTCGCACATGCTATGTGGGTGAAATGATGATACCATGCCAACTTTCAACCTTTTCAGAGTTCATTTGTAGTGCTTTTCAAAAGAATGAACTAAAAAGCTTTTATAAAACTCTAATAGCAAAAAGAATGAACTAAAAAGCTTTTATAAAACTCTAATAGCAAAAAGAATGAACTAAAAAGAATCAATTAAAATATTTTGTTATGATCAACTGAAACAAAACTATAATATTCTTCAATAGCAAAAAGAATCAACTAAAAAGCTTTTATAAACCTCTAGTTATTATCAAAATAATATTAACTTAAAATTATATAAAATTTATGCAACTAAAATTATCAAAGTATTTTTTGTTAAAAACTTTAATAGCAAAAAGAATTTTCATAAAGTATTTTATGTTAAAAACTTTAATAGCAAACTAAAATGACATAAAAACTAAAAAAATATTATCAAAATAATATTAACTTTATATTATATAAAATTTATGCAACTAAAATTATCAAAGTATTTTTTGTTAAAATTTTTAATAGCAAAAACAATTTTCATAAAGTATTTTATGTTAAAAACTTTAATAGCAAACTAAAATGACATAAAAAATAAAAAAATGCCGCCTACTGGGCCACCACGGCCTGCATACGACTAGAAACCCATCTGTACATGGGCCAGGATGCAGGCCCGCTGGCCCAACAGGCCCAACATGGCAATGACAAAGGTTAGGCAAGTACTGCCTGCATTAGAGAGGAGCTCAAAAGCTCAGCCGCAGCGCGCCTTATAAACCAGTGTTGCCCTCTCTCAACTAGCGAGGTGGGACTAAACTCCCACCACCCCGCGCGCCAGTGCCAGGACCAGGCCTTTGGTCCCGGTTGGTGGCACCAACCGGGACTAAAGGGTGCCTTTAGTCCCGGTTCGAGCCACCAATCGGGACCAAAGGCCTGTGCTTCCCGCCTTTTGGGCTGCTGAAATTCACCTTTAGTCCCGGTTGGTGGCTCCAACCGGGATTAAAGGGAGGCCTTTAGTCCCGGTTGGAGCCACCAACCGGGACTAAAGGTCTTTGTATATAACCGCGCACTTAGAAAATTTTCAAACACAATTCACTTCGATCCTCCTCTCCCCCGACGGCGCCGACGACCACCTCGACGCCGCCAGGCTGCCGGACCTCGCCGTCGACGCCCTGCCCTGCCCCGACACCGCCGCGCCCCTGCCCTGCCCCCGACGCCGCCACGCCCCTGCCCTTCCCCGACGCCGCCGCGCCCCTGCCCTGCCCCCGACGCCGCCGCTCCACAGCTAGCCGTCCGGCCAGGTACTCCCTCCTCCCTCCCACCCCTCTCCTCACTCCTTCCTCCTTGTATGTATAAAGTTGCCCCTGTTAAGAGAGTTGCAAGGTTTCATAGAGTTTGTTGAAATGTGTTTGCCATGTCCACAAGGTGTTTGTTGAAATGCTAGGGCTAGCTAGGGAACTTTGTTGTATGTGAAACTTGGCAGGATGATGTCTCCTTGGATGTTAGAGATGATGGTCAAGTTGGTTTGATAAACGGAAAAACTTGTTAGTGCAAGTTTTATTAGAATTTAGTTCTGGACAGAAACTATAGGGAATTTTTTGGTGGACACTCAAGATGAAATTGGGGCTGCCCTTCTGGACTTAAGGGTTTAGTTGGAAGGACTATAAGATGCAAAAAATTCAGAACTATTTGAGCAAGGAAAAATAGGGTTGTAGTTCAATGCCAAGATTGGACCAAAATTGAAAAATGGAAGTTGTGCTCAAAATTTTCAAATGACCAAAGTGGCTTTTTGCATAAAAATGATCTATAGGCATCAGAGGACTTCTCAAAAAATTTGTGGCATTTGAAAAGAATTATTTGAAATAGTTCTAGTGCAACAGGGTCATTCTAGAGTTTGAAAATACTAATAAAAGAATTTTTTTGAGGCCAAATCATTATGAAAATAATTACTACTGATGTTTATAATATAATTAAAAGGATTGGGAGAAAATTTTAAAACCCACATTAAAAGGATTGGTGACAAATATACTTGGTCAATATTTTGTCTTTAGAGTTGATTTAGAGTTCATTTTGATGTTCATTGTGATGTATGAAAACTTGGTCAATATTTTGTCTTTAGAGTTTATTTATAGTTCATTTTGATGTATGAAAACTTGGTCAATATTTTGTATTGTGGATGCCATGCCATGCTATTTTTCTCTAAGTTTGAAACTTGCTTTCAAATTGGTATCTAGCTAGCTACAATTTTTTTATCAGGTTGTGGTGTTACATTCATGTCATGCGATTTGTTGCCATGCTAATTTTCACTCTCGGTGGAATTACAGGTTGTGGTGTTGCATCTCCGTGGAGTTGGTCACTTATCGTCCCTCCGCTGTTCAACAAAAGGTGTCCATTTGTTGTATATATGTTGAGTTTTGTTCATAGCATGATGGTTGGTTCATTTGTTGAGTTGTGTATTCATCTTGTGTATAAATCTTGTATTCATCTTGTGTATAAAGCTTGTATTCATCTTGTCGTTAAAACATGAGAGAGGGGGTCGTTAAAACATAACCCCGATAACTTTGATTTTCTCTCGAATGTGAAGCAAGTCTTTTTTTGCCATGTCAAGTGTTGTATTTGCAGAAACTATGGACAGAGACTTACAAAAAGAAGAGTTGTTGGGGGATATAATCCGCGACGGAGTTGATATCACCTTGTCGTTTCTCAACGACACCGATGGTCAGGAAAGAGAGGATGACGGCTCCGGTGATCCAATGGTGGAGGAAGTAGATCATGACGGCTCCGGTGACCGAATGGAGGAGGAAGGAGATCATGACGGCTCTGGTGACCGAACGGAGGAGGGAGCCTTAACTGTTGCAAAGTCCGGCGAGGTATATATACATATATTAATTAAGCCTCTGCTGACTTGATGCATTAATTGTTTTGTATGTACATATATTAATGCTTCTTTCTTCTTTTAATTAGCCCTCCGGATCGAGCCAAACTTCCGTAAGGAGACGAGGCCCGAAGAAAAGGTTGCGCCATGATGAAAGGTTCACGATCGAAGAAGTCGGTCCAGATGGCCAAACGATTGCTCCCAAGCGGAGCAGGGACACATTTATACATCAGTGCGGAGTGGTTGTTAGGGACATCGTCCCGATCAGCATCCAAGAATGGAATAAGAAGAAGGACCCTGAAGTTTCTTATGTCCAGGATAGACAGAAAGATGATCTTTGGACCTCGCTGATGACAAATTTCAGCCTACCACCAGAGGCGGATCCGAATGAGGTCAAGGCGTTTGCTCTTAAGAAGATGGCAGAACTATTCAAGAACTGGAAGAAAGATTTGAACAAAAAGTTTGTCGAGAAAGACAAGACTCTAGAATTCACCGGTCCATATGAGAAGATAAAAGATCACTGGCCCGCATTTGTGGCCTACAAGAAATCGGACAAGGGCAAGCAAAGGTCAGCGACAAATAAGCTAAATGCTGCAAAGAAGTAGTATCACCATGTTACGGGGTCAGGTGGCTACAGCAAAGCCCGGCCTACATGGGACAAAGCTGAGCAAGACCTGCTTGCTAAAGGGGTCCAACCAGCGACATTGCACTGGCCAGATCGGTCAAGGACTTGATTCTTCGGGGTTGGGGGAACTTTGGACCCAGACACAGGGGAGTGTGTTTGGACGAAAGCTCAACTTGCAATACCCGTCAAGAAGCTATCGGAAGCAATCCAGGCAGCGCAGGAAGGGAGGTTACATCCCGACAGAGAGAATGACGAGCTGACACAGGCCCTTGGGAATCCTGAACACCCTGGACGAACACGAGGCACATCAGGCTCCGTTCCGTGGGTGCATGGGTTTCCCGATAGCGGTGGTTATAGAAGCCGAGAGAGAAAGAAGAAAGCGGAAGCAAGCGAAATGCAGAAGATCAATGCAAGATTAGCGAAACTAGAGGAACTTGAGAGCCAGCGAGCTACCGGCCAACCATCTCAGTGGCACGAAGATCCTTCCTTCGACACTGCCCCAGAAGCTACCTCACCATCTCAGCGGAGAAGCAGCGTGGCTTCCATGGAGTTCCTTCAGCCTGACCTTGAAGGCGGCGGTCGGCTCTGTTTTACCTCCTCGAGCTGAGGGAACTTTCCATTGCCGTCTGATTCCACATGGCTATGCTATTGTCACGGTGGATGAAATAATGGAGGGATTTGAGGGGCTGGAGCTTGACTACCCTACAGGTGAAGGGGATAATCTTCTGGAAAATGCCTTAAGGAGTACCTGCCTATGGAGAAAGGAGTACATCAAGCTTCCAAACTGGACGCTGCCTCAGCAGACGCAGCTGGATGAGGCCCCTCAGCAGACTCCTCACATTCCAGCTCAGTCGGATGAGGCCCCTCAGCAGACTCAGCCGGATGAGGCCCCTCAGCAGAGTCCTCTTCCGCCTCAGCTGTCTCCGGCGCGTCAGCGGACTCCGCCTCCTCCAGCGCGTCAGCGGACTCCGCCTCCTCCTCCGCCTCCTCCGGCACATCAGCGGACTCCGCCGCCTCAGCAACAGCGGAAGAGAGCCGCCGCCGCTCCGGCGGCTAGCAGTTCAAAAGGCGGGTTCCTCCAAAGTTACCATATGAGAGGACTGACGAGGAAAACAAGGACATCAGTGCTGCCGAAGTGCAGGCCCATTTTGAACGGAAACGTCCACCTCCGAAGGAAACAATAGATCCGGTGAAAGCGAAGCGCACTCTGGATGCCCTTAAGCGACCACCACCGCCTCCGCCACAATCCAACTATGACCGCTGTATTGAAAAGACATATGATGAAGCGCGGCGGTCGGGAAGTACTGCCAGTGCTTCAAGACGAAGAAGTGGTAAAACAATTCCCCAGCTCGGCGAACAGGAGAAGCAATCGTGCCCCCCGCTCAAGGTGTCTAGCGATATCGCTAATCATCCGGGGCTACTGCCCGGTACCACTCTTGGTGATTACGTGGGCGATGATGTACAGTTTGAAACGGCTGAGGTAGTAGAGATCTTTAGATACGAGCACGGGAAGCCTCTCGTCAAACCTGATCATCCTCCTCTAACAACGATGATGCGAAGATTGCATGAGTGGTACTTGTAAAGCTGGAGGAAGAATGGGTCCGATTGTTTGATGGTGAGAATTAAAGATGAGCACGACCTCATTGGAGTCGAGCTGATGCCTGTTGAATTTGTGGAGTTATTTCAGTTATTCAATCAAGAGGCCCTCGACAAACAACTCATGACTTGATACTGTCTGTAAGTATTACTTCTGTAATTAAGTCTCTAGCTCAGCTCGTTCATTGCATGTATATATAATTATCCTCACTATATTATGCAGATTGAAGATCGTCGAATGCCCAAAAAGACAAATCTATGACATTGGGTTCATTAGCCCAAATACCGTAAATGAATGGGCGGTACAAAACAGAGTTAAAGAGACCGAGGAAAACTTGCTAAAAGCGTTCCTTCGACATCAAAACAAAAGGGAAATACTCTTTCCTTACAACTTCAAGTGAGTGTTACTGTCTTGTGCATATTCGGTTTCGCTTACTCGAGGTTAAGTACTGTAATTGATGAGTTATGCATGCGCAGGTTCCACTATATTCTGCTATCCATTAAGCTTGACGGGGGAGTAGTAACTGTCTTAGAGTCGAGACGTAAAGATCCCAAGGATTATGCGGACATGACTACAATGCTCCAGAAGTAAGTTCAATCAATACCGGGACCATATCGGCAACTTTCGTTCATTTCCTGATATCAAGTAATCATTTTCTTTGCCTGGCAGGGTTTGGAAACAGTTCACCGGAAAGGTTCCGGGTCTGAAGAACGAGCTGCGATTTACACACCCCAAAGTAAGTAGTACTAGCTAGTTCGCACATCTCTCATTGATTCTAGTTTCATCAATACCATTATCATGCTTGATTATCAGTTTGATTGAACTCTATTCTCGTAAAGTGCTGGTGGCAGGCAGCCGGGAATAATTTATGTGGATACTACGTTTGCGAGTTAATTAGCGACTTGACCACTGAGCGGGGCTTCTTGTCTGACAAACAATTTGAAGTACGTAAACAATATTCACAATTTTATTTTATTACCATCAATTGTGTTGAGTTTCATTCATATATATGTATTGACCCCCTTCTTTAAATTAGATCTGGCAGATGCGGGATGAACTCCTACCACATGATCGCATACGAGCAATTCAAGAGGAATTGGCGGGATTTTTTCTTGACCACGTCATACATGAAAAGGGAGAATACCATACGGAAATTCAATGGGAGTTTGACGCTTGATGATGTCAGGGATGTTATATTGTATATATGTAGTAGCGTCGGATAGATATACGAAAACTTGTTGTTCGGCCAAGCACGGAGAAAGAGAGGTCACTTCTCTCTATATATGTTCATGACGATCTTGTGTAATTAATGGTTTCCTTCATTTGCTTACTAGCTAGCGTCGAGTTCTCTCTATATGTAGTAGCTAGCGTCGACCAAGCACGGAGAAAGAGAGGTCACTTCTCTCTATTAGCTAGCTAACACAATATGAAACCCCTAAACCCCCCCTTAAAAAAAACAAAAACCCCAGCGCCTGCGAGCTGCTGACACGTGGCTGCCTTTTGGTCCCGGTTGGTGTTACCAACCGGGACTAAAGGTCCTCCTGCCTGAGTGCTGCGAAGCGGCCACGTGGAGCTCCTTTAGTCCCGGTTGGTGTTACCAACCGGGACTAAAGGTCCTCCTGCCTGGGCTCCCCATAGTGGCCACGTGGAGCACCTTTGGTCCCGGTTCGTAGGCCAACCGGGACTAAAGGTTTTAGGCATTAGTCCCGATCGTTTTGTCCCGGTTCCAGCACCGGGACTAAAGGCCCTCTAGAACCGGGACAAAAGCCCTGTTTTGTACTAGTGCGCCAACACAATGCTAAAAATCACTATAAATCAGAGAACGTGAAACGGATCAACGCATTTCCGAATATGGAAATTAATGCTGGCACTTCAAACAGTGCCTCGTTGAGTGATCTAGCGGGTGATGATTCTGTTGTTGTTGTTGTTGTTTTTTGCGAGGGGGGGTGAAGATTCTGTTTGTGGGACAGAAAATGTTCAAAATGAGCAAGTTATTTGTTAGGTATATTCCATCCTTTGTTGCTTGGTCATCTAAAAAATAGCTTTCAGACATCACTACAACCATATGTCCAGTGTCTTGCTGGTATGAACCCACTTTGCCAGAAACCGCGACACGCTACTGAATGGGATAAGACTGTGATAGAAATTTTTGTTTACCAGAAATAGAGTACTACACCATGTAGTGTTGACATTGTTTGCCTTTGGATTAGCGGAAATATACCCTTGTTTTGTACAGCATCTACAAACTTGCCCCTGTTCCTTGAGGTTCTTAGTATGTGCTCGTCTAAACCCTATCCCCAAGCTCTAGTTTCTTTGTGTCTTTCGTGTTTTTATTTCTTTCTCATTTGGTTTTTGTTAACCGAGAGATGTATGGTTTTTGGATCTGGTTTCCCTCATTAACTGGATCAATTCTCTTCTTCTTAATGCAATTGCGGGAGCTTCCCGCCCTCTGACAAGGTTCCGTAAAAGAAAAACTTGCCCCTGTTCTCTTTCTATCCTCTCATGCAAATAAGCATATGCACGCTTTTGTAAAACCGAATTTCCACACATGGTGCATGCCTATTGGCATTTTTCTAGGATGCATTTTTTTAGCAAAAACCTTATTTATTTATCTTTTGGAATAGAAAATAAATACCAAGCGTTCCAAATATGACTTGAGCACAAACTGTGCTAGTACATTATTTTCTAACTAGATGCTTTGAGGCATCCGATAGTGCGTCGTATGTACACCCTTATGTAACCCCTGTAGTTTCTCGAAAAAGGGTTTCACCCCGCTTTATAAATAAAGCAACACCCAAAGAAGTACATGGCTGAATGATACATTATGGTGAGGTAGCCCTCTTACAAAGCCGATCCTAAGATATCCGGTACACGTAGAACGCGACTACGCTACCAGCAACGATAACCGGAAGAACTAAACACCCCCACGTTATGACCTAGCAAACCTAAGCTCCACGATAATGCCCCCAAGAGGGAGAACGACGCAGAGCGTCGCCGCTGCCGAGTCCACACCAGACAAAGGTCTTCACCCGGAGCCCTGACACGGAGAGAAGAACCACAACGACGCCTTCGAGAAGAGCGCGGCACCCACGGGTGTCTCCGTCGTCGGCGCCAAGGCACGGAGGTTTCGCTCAACAACTCACTCGTGCCACAACGAGGCCGCCAGGAGGAGCGCAACGAAGTCAGATCCCCGGATCTGGATCAGGACGCCGCCCCTCCGAGAGAGAGGGCATGTCCGAGCTACCCGCCGCAACGCCTCCCGTTGCCCACACAACCCGGGAGGAGCCACCACCACCGCAATGATACCCGCCGAAGAGCAACCATGCGGACCGCCATCCAGAGCCGCCGCCCAGACATCCCTGTTGCGAGATACCGTACGCCGCTCACATCACAATGCACTCAACCACGGTAGGAAGAGCGACGACACTCCATCAACTCCTAGCTCGGCATCAGTCCCCTAGTCTGGGTAGGCGCCTCCACCGTAGGAGGCATCCACATCTGCGTCCACAACCAATGCCTGGTGGATTGGGGGGGGGGGTGATACGTCTCCGTCGTATCTACTTTTCCAAACACTTTTGCTCTTGTTTTGGACTCTAATTTGCATGATTTGAATGAAACTAACCCAGTCTGACGCTGTTTTCAGCAGAACTACCATGGTGTTGTTTTTTATGCAGAAATAAAAGTTCTTGGAATTGGACGAAACTTTTTGGAGATATTTTATGGAATAAATAAAAAATACTGGAGCCAAGATCCACTGGACGGGGGCCACCTGCTGCCCACGAGGCACCAGGGCGCGCCACCCCCCCTGGCGCGCCCTGGTGGCTTGTGGGGCCCACGTGGCTCCGCTCACCCTAATCTCAGGCCTATAAATTCACAATTCCAGAGAAAAAATAGGAGAAGAAGTTTCATCACGTTCTACGATACGGAGCCGCCGCCACCTCCTGTTCTTCATCGGGAGGCCAGATCTGGAGTCCGTTCGGGGCTCCGGAGAGGGGGATCTTCCGTCATTGTTGGGGATATTCCCCATGGTTCAACCCGGCCAGGAGGAATGACCCGACCCATCACTTGGCGGCTCATGGGTCACCTCGCTTACCGGGTCAATCTGGACGACAAGGCCCAAGGCCTAGTGTGCAACCCGGCAGAAGGCCGGCTCATGGAGAGGCTTGGAGGGCTGGCTCGCAGAGAAGGACCAAGAAGAGGAAGGCAAGACCTGACAAGGGAAGCAAGACCCGGACTAGTATCCAACTTGTAATAGAAAAGAGACTAGTTGTAGTCCTACTAGGACTCTACATGTAAGCCGGCCCCTTCAACTTATATAAGGAGGGGCAAGGCACCCCAAGAGGGACAAGTTAAGACAGACAAACTAGCAGCTCTCGAGATTAGTGGTAGCGAAATATCACCCTTGTAATCGAGATCATCATCATCAATAGCAATCAAGCAGGATGTAGGCTTTTACCTTCACCGTGAGGGGCCGAACTTGGGTAAAACTCGCGTCTCTCGATTCCGACCAACCCCGTTCAAGCTACCACCTAGTTGCGATGGCCTCACCACTAAGTCCTTTTCACGAGGACATCTGCCGTGACAAAACCACGACAGTTGGCGCCCACCTTGGGGCCAGCGCACGGTGGTGTTACGTTCTTGGAGGGAGCTCTTTAGGGATCGAGAAGCTCGCGATTGACGGGATGAAGAAGAGCCAGGAAATAATCGCGCAGGATAACCTGGCATGGGACAACCTTGGGAGAGCCGGCAAATTCATCGGTCATCTGCAACAACTCATGGAGCAATAATCCATCAGATCAGTCTACACGTACATCTGCTCAACTACAACGCCGCGGCCGACTCGGGCAGGCCACCGACCCTGCGGACGACTCGCGCGTCCGTGCTGGCTTCCAACGCCGCGGCCGACTCGCGCGTCCGTGCCGGCCTACAATGCCGCGGTCGACTCGCGCAGGCCGCCGTCCCTGCGGACGACTCGCGCGTCCGCGCCGTCTTCCAACGCTATGACCGACTCGCGCGTCCGCGCCGGCTTACAACGCCGCGGCCGACTCACCCGTCCGCGCCGGCTTACAATGCCGCGGCCGACTCGCGCGTCCGCGCCGGCTTACAATGCCACGGCTGACTCGTACGTCCGCACCGGTTTCCAATGCCGCGGTCGACTCCTGCGTCTACATTATCACACCGGAGCCGCGCCCGTCCGCACGAGCTGCCCAAGGGACGCGCGCAAGCCGCCGCCCCCGTGGTCCGGTCTACATCAACACACCAAGGCCGCGCCCGCTCACCTGAGCTGCATAACAGACGCGCGCAAGCCGCCACCCCCGCTGTCTGGTCTACATCAACATGCTGAGGCCATGCCCACCCGTACGAGCCGCCTAACGGACGCGCGCAGGCCACCGCCCCTGCAGCCCGATCTACTCCGACAAGCTGGAGCAAAAAAGAAATATATGTCTATTATCAGCCTTCACCCGTGCCGTTTTGCCGAATGGATAGGCGCATTGGCCTGCCATCCCCACAGTCCGATCTGCTTCAGCACATCAAAGAAACAGGAGAGTCGGCCACAGACGAACCGTCTCTGGAAAAGCTAGGTGAGCCGGCTACCGATTGAGCCGGCAATTCAAAGCCAGCAAAGAAAAAAAAACGGCCCTGGAGGAGCCAGGAGAGCCGGACCAAGAGGCGTACGAAATCACTTTGGGCAAAAACATCCCTGCAAGATCATCAACTCGCCACATCGCCTCCGGCTTCGATAAATTCCAGTTTTGAGCTGTCAACTATACGCCGGTTTATGCCACAGCCAAGTACAAAGAATCTCAAGCCGACTCCTCGAGTCGACTTAAGACTCGGGGGCTACACAGATATGACTCGACAGATTTGGCCGGTTTTAACAAATACAAGAACCCCGGGTCGTTGAAGGGAAGACAACCCGGTCCCGGGGACTGCTGCTTTATTTGCGAAAAGGTAAAGGTTGCCAAAGAGGACTAGCTGCCATGATGCGCAGTTCAAACATAGGTATCCTGCCTTATTGGTGAAAAAGTAAAGGTTGCCCAAGAGAACTAGCTGCCACGATGCGCAGTTCAAACATGGGTACCCTGCCATATTGGCAAAAAGAAAGGTTACCAAAGAAGACTAGTTGCCATGATGCGCAGTCTAAACATGGGTATCCTGCTCAATAATGATCAATGGAATAAAGCCGGCTTATCTGGACCCCAGATGTTTTGCAGTAGTAGCATTGTCTCCTGTATATCCTATGCTGAGCTTTTCCATGATCATATGGTTACTTGGGGGCTTCCAACTCATCAAGTTTAGCTTACAAAACCCTTTAACCCGGCGAGATGCCATAAGTTGGTTAAACCTGCCTGTTAGCAAGATGCTACTCCCTAAAAGCGACCCGGTGTACACAGGTGACCCTGAATTCATCAGAGTTAAAACGCTCGATTGGTTGCGTGAGAGCCGGCTTTCGGAAAGCGAGGATAAACCAACAAGCCAAAATATACTTGGTAAACCTGCCTGTTAGCAAGATGCTACTCCAAAAAGGTGACCCGACGTACGCCTGATGAGTCAATCACAAAGGTGACCCTGAATTCGTCAGAGTTAAAACGCCAGTTGGACACGTGTGAGCCGGCTTTCAAAGAGATAGGACAAACCAAAAGAGGCCAAAAAGCCTGCTTCCACAGGAAGCGAAACCAAGACTCGAGCCTCGAAAGCCGGTCTTATGTCGTGCCTCAAAAGCCGGCATTTTTATACTCTGTTATCATACACATACATCATCATACATTCCATCATCGTACATTGCATCATCATACAATGCATCATATATAGGGATGGCAATGGGTACCCATTACCCGCGTACCCGGAGGGTAAAAACCCTATTAGGGCAAGGGTATGGGTAAAAAAAATACCCATGGGTACATAAATAGGAAAATTTGAAACCCATCGGGTGTAGTGGTTACGGGTATGGTTTAGTATAACCCATACCTGTGTACCTATGTACCCGCATATAATCTGGTAAATAGACATTAAATATTATTTATCCATATATTAAACATTTTTTTACATATAAATCCCACAGTTAGCCCATGTCCACAATCCCATACGTGATAGGTATATAGGTGATATGTCTCAAAAAAGGTATCTAGGTGATTGATGTCCAGAATTGCCTCGTTCCTTATATGGATATATCCACAATCCGATACCTGATAGATATTTAGGTGATTGATATCCAAAATTGCCTCGTTCCTTATATGGCTATATCAGCGTAATTGACGTCCAGATTACCTCGCAGGCTCATAGCAGCCAACGCCCAACAGATTGATCTCATCTTCTCACCGAAGGCCCGTGATTGACGCCAAGGTGTTGTTTATGAATATATGTAATGCTCAAATTGATGTGTTGCAAATCTGGGTAATTTTACCCGCGGGTACCCATTTACCCTGACGGGTGACGGGTATGGGAAAAAATTATACCCGTCGACGGGTATGGGTACGGGTGATGGGTAAAGTTTGGGGCTACGGGTAAGGGTATGGGGTGGCTCCACCCGTACCCAAACCCGACGGGTGCCATCCCTAATCATATATACATGTCTATATTTATTTATGTCGCAGGAGAAGGTTTTCAGACCGGGTTACATTGTAACTGCTGGAACAAACAAATCTTTGATAGCCAAAATGGCCGGGTCTTATATGGTTTATCAAAACCAGTTTTAAATAAACATGGCTATCAAAGCCGATTTTGAAACAATTGCAGGTACATATTTACTACATCTACAAAACCGGCTTACAATTGAGAGTCGGGTCTTCATCATAGTCTATCATAACCAGTATTAAATGATTGAGGTTTTCAAAGACGGCTCAAGGAGGTGGTTATTTCCTTCTAAATCCAAAACGCTGGCTTACAGTAAGAAGCAGGGTTTAATAAATTACCAGTGGCAATTCACAATTTGGATTATTCTGATGCTGCAAAGGAGAACAAAATTCAAACAAGGATATCATGGCAACCGGATTTATTAAAGGCAATGAAATATGAAGTGTTATGCAAGGCAACACTCTTGATGGATTTAGCAACAAAATCAGCGTTGATATGCAAAGTACCCAGCAACATCATCCAGACAAACTGTCCCTCAGACTCAGGCAAGTTTTTCTCCACAATTGTCAAACGCCGGGTCTTCAAGAGTTGGTTTGGCCGGCTTTGCTTGGTTTTCTCCTTAAGTCCTGGGGGCTACAGTCGATCTGATTTTATTCTACAAAAGGAAGGAAAAGTCCCGAGTCGCCGCAGGCACACGACCCAGCACTTGGGGGCTACATTGTTCAAGTTTCCGAAGTACTGAGTCGCCGCAGGCACACGACCCGGCACTTGGGGGCTACATTGTTCAAGTTTCTGAAGTCCCGAGTCGCCGCAGGCACACGTCCCAGCACTTGGGGGCTACATCAGCCAATTTTGATCTACAAAACATCAAGTCCCATGTCGCTGCAAGCATGCACCACGACACTTGGGGGCTAATGCATTGTCATTTTAAACTACTTTCATTGAAGATCCGGCTCACTATTAATAGTGACCCGGCCCTTGGGGGCTACAGTCATTGATTCTACAGATAGTTCAAGTTCCAGATTGATGAGGAGAGCTAACCCGGCCCTTGGGGGCTACACTATTTTCAGCTATACATCTACAAACATCAAAAGCTAAGTTCAAGTCCCAGGTTGCTGCAGGCAAGATAACCCGGCACTTGGGGGTTACAGCGTTCAGTTGTTTAAACAGATCATAAGGTCCAAATTGAAGACCCGGCCCATCACATACTGATGAGCCGGCCCTTGGGGGCTACACATGTGAAATGCAAAACATTCAGTTTATGACTGGTGACTCAGATGAACAACCTGGATTTTCTCCAAAAATTGCAACATTCGCAAGTCTTAAGCTATCACTACGTTTCTAGTCTTAAGACTTGGGGGCTACAGGTAATATGGATATAAGGGAGGAACACCTTCAAGTTCTCAGTTTTGAGCGAACCGGGTCTCATATTCTTGGTGGAGAAATTTGCAAATTTTATCTCCTCTAAGCTATTCATAGAAAGGCCCGGAAAGCCGGCTCAACGTCATATGGTTTTCTTATTCCCAAAATTTTTCATCAAGTCTGAAGCATTGAAAGTTGGCTCAACATCAGACGAATTTCTTTTTTTTCCCAATATTTTTATCAAGCCGGAGTACTGGAAGCCGACTCAAAATGTCAGATGGGTTATTTTTCCAATATTTTTCTGCGTGGAACTAGCGTCAGCAAGTTGATTCTGAAGCCGGCATGTTGATATGATAAAGAGACCCGGATTTTTTGAGGAGTCGGTTCATTGAGTGAACCGGTTGGCTGAGCGCACCGGTCCTTTAACATATTAATTATTTTTATTTTCAAGAGCTTAGCATGAATAAATTCAAGCTAACCTGGGGGCTAATATTGGGGATATTCCCCACGGTTAAACCCGGCCTGGAGGAATGACCCGGCCCATCACTTGGCGGCTCATGGGTCACCTCGCTTACCGGGTCGATCTGGACGACAAGGCCCAAGGCCTAGTGTGCAACCCGGCAGAAGGCCGGCTCACAGAGAGGCTCGGAGGGCCGGCTCGCAGAGAAGGACCAAGAAGAGGAAGGCAAGACCTGACAAGGGAAGCAAAGCCCGGACTAGTATCCAACTTGTAATAGAAAAGAGACTAGTTGTAGTCCTACTAGGACTCTACATGTAAGCCGGCCCCTTCAACTTATATAAGGAGGGGCAAGGCACCCCAAGAGGGACAAGTTAAGACAGACAAACTAGCAGTTCTCGAGATTAGAGGTAGCGAAATAGCACCCTTGCAATCGAGATCATCATCATCAATAGCAATCAAGCAGGATGTAGGCTTTTACCTTCACCGTGAGGGGCCGAACCCGGTAAAACTCGCGTCTCTCGATTCCCGCCAACCCCGTTCAAGCTACCACCTAGTTGCGATGGCCTCACCACTAAGTCCTTTTCACGAGGACATCTGCCGTGACAAAACCACGACAGACATCGTCATCATCAACCATCCTTCATCACTAATTTCATGATGCTCACCGCCGGGAGTGAGTAATTCCTTCGTAGGCTTTCTGGACAGTGATGGGTTGGATGATATTTATGATGTAATCGAGTTAGTTTTGTTCGGGCTTGATCCCTAGTATCCACTATGTTCTGAGATTGATGTTGCTATGACTTTGCTATGCTTAATGCTTGTCACTAGGGCCCGAGTGCCATGATTTCAGATCTGAACCCTTTATGTTTTCATGAATATATTTGTGTTCTTGATCCGATCTTGCAAGTTATACGCACCTACTATGTGTTATGATCCGCATACCCCAAGGTGACAATAATTGGGATTCTTTCCGGTGATTGCCATAGTTTGAGGAGTTCATGTATTCACTATGTGTTAATGCTGTGTTCCGGTTCTCTATTAAAAGGAGGCCTTAATATCCCATAGTTTCCTTATGGACCCCACTGCCACGGGAGGGTAGGACAAAAGATGTCATGCAAATTCTTATCGCAAGCACGTATGACTATATACGGAATACATGCCTACATTACATTGATGAATTGGAGCTAGTTCTGTGTCGCCCTAGGTTATGACTGTTACATGATGAATGTTATCCAACATAATCACCGATCCAATGCCTACGAGTTTTTCACATATTGTTCTTTGCTAAGTTACTACTGTTGCTACTACTGTCACAATTGCTACTATTGCTGCTACTGTTACTATTACTGTTACTATTATTGCTACTGCTATCAAACTACCATATTACTATGCTACTGATCACTTTGCTGCAGATATTTAGTCTCCAGGTGCGGTTGAATTGACAACTCAACTGCTAATACTTGCAAATATTCTTTGGCTCCCCTTGTGTCAAATCAATAAATTTGGGTTGAATACTCTACCCTCGAAAGCTGTTGCGATTACCTATACTTGTGGGTTATCAAGACCTTTTTCTGGCGCCGTTGCCGGGGAGCATAGCTCTATTTGCTGAGTCACTTGGGATTTATATCTGTCGATCACTTTGAAGAATCTGAAAGACACTAAGACCAAGATCGTTCCCTCTAAGACGAGGGGAGGTAAGGAACTGCCATCTAGCTCCGCACTTGATTCACCTTCTGTTTTGAGTAAGCTTGCAACACCACCACCTGCTATTAATTCTGATATGTCGCAAGTTATTGATGATACTGCTCCTGCTATGAATGATACTTATGATGATGCTAGTACTATGCTTGATAATGCTGTGCCACTTGGTGAATTTCTTGATGAACAACTTGCTAAAGCTAAAGAAATTGAAAATGTTGAAAATGTTGAAACTCTTGAGAATTATGATTCACCTATTATGCCTAGCTCTCCTACTAGAATTGAATCACCTGATAAACATGTCTTTGATAGGGAGACGGCTAGAGCCATTCTTGCTTGTAATGATAGAGATGAAGTTATAAAATTGCTTGCTGAAATGAAAGAAAAATCTATGAAGGAGAGAATGAAATACGATCCTAAGTTTGCTACCTCTCCCATATTTGTTACTGATAAGGATTATGAATTCTCTGTCGATCCTGAGTTAATTACTTTGGTTGAATTTGATCCTTTCCATGGCTATGAAACTGAGACCGTTGGGGCACATCTTACTAAATTAAATGATATAGCCACCCTATTCGCTCATGAGGAAAAAATTCGTTATTACTATATTGTTAAGTTGTTTCCTTTCTTGATAAAGGGTGATGCTAAGATATGGTATAATACTCTTGCTCCTGGTTGTGTGCGTAGTCCCCAGGATATGATATATTACTTCTCTGAAAAATATTTTCCTGCTCATAAGAAACAACCTGCTTTACAGGAAATATTTAACTTTGTGCAAATTAAAGAAGAGAATCTCCCTCAAGCTTGGGGGAGGCTTCTCAAATTACTTAATGCTTTGCCTGATCATCCTCTTAAGAAAAATGAAATACTTGATATCTTTTATAATGGACTAACCAATGCTTCTAGGGACTACCTAGATAGTTGTGCTGGTTGTGTTTTCAGGGATCGAACTATTGAACAAGCTGAGGAACTATTGAATAATATATTGAAGAATGATAATAATTGGACACTTCCTGAACCACCGCCTAAACCCACTCCGAAGAAGAGGGGTATTTTATTTATCAGTCCTGAAGATATGCAAGAAGCAAAGAAATGTATGAAGGAAAAAGGTATTAAAGCTGAAGATGTTAAGAATCTACCACCTATTGAAGAAATACATGGTCTTGACACACCGCCACATGTAGTAGAGGTAAATTCTCTTATAAATTTTGATGAAGGTGATAGTCCTTATAACAAACCTCCTAGTCAATGTTTGTATGAATTTGACAATTATATTATTAAGCAAGAACATTTCAATGCAAATGCTATGAAACAATTGAAATGAAATGCCTACATGATTGATCGCTTGAGTGACTTTGTGTTTAGAATTGCTAATGATGTCAAAGGTGTAGGTAAACATGCATCTATGGTTCAAACCCAATTAGAACAAGTTGCTAAATCTCAAAGTGAATTGCTCAATGAAATGAATAACAATATGAATGATCATGCTGTTAGAGTAATGACTAGAGGAGGTAGAATGACTCAGGAGCCACTTTATTCTGAAGGTCACCCTAAAAGAATTGAACAAGACTCTCAAAGAATTAATGTTAATGCACCTAGTCCATCTAAAAAACAAAAAGAAAAAGAAAAATGATAGGACTTTGCATACTTCTAGTGAACATGAGATAGAAAAACCCTTAGAGGATAGTAATGATGTTTCTATTTCCGATGTTGAGACACAATCTGGTAATGAACATTCACCTGGTGATAATAATTGTGATGATACTCATGTGGATGCCCAACCAGATAATGATAAAGAACCTGATAATGTTGTTGAAATAGAACCCGCTGCTGATCTTGATAACCCCCCTCCTAAAAATAAACGTTATGATAAAAGAGACTTCGTTGCTAGAAAACATGGTAAAGAAAGAGAACCATGGGTCCAAAAACCCATGCCCTTTCCTCCTAACCCATCTAAGAATAAGGATGAGGACGAATTTGAACGCTTTGCTGAAATGCTTAGGCCAGTCTTTTTGCGCACTCGTTTGACTGATATTTTAAGGATGGCCCCTTATGCTAAATATATGAAAGACATTGTCACAAATAAAAGAAAGATACCTGAAGCTGAAATTTCTACCATGCTTGCAAATTATTCTTTTAAGGACGGAGTACCTAAGAAACTAGTAGATCCAGGAATACCAACTATACCATGCTCCATTAAAAGAAATTATGTCAAAACTGCTTTGTGTGATTTAGGAGCCGGTGTTAGTGTTATGCCCTTATCTTTATATAAAAGACTTGATTTGAATAAACTCACTCCCACTGAAATATCATTACAAATGGCTGACAAATCAACTACCATTCCTATCGGTGTTTGTGAGGATGTGCCCGTTGTAGTTGCAAATGTTACTATCCTAACAGACTTTGTTATACTTGATATGCCCGAGGATGACAACATGTCGATTATCCTTGGTAGACCCTTTTTGAATACTGCAGGGGCTATTATTGATTGCAACAAAAGCAAGGTCACTTTTCATATCAATGGTAATGAACATACGGTGCACTTTCCGAAGAAACAATTTCAAGTAAATGGTATTCATGTTATTGAAAAGACTCCGACAATTACTATTGGAAGTTTTCAACTCCCTCTTCCTACTGTCAAAAAGAAATATGAAACTCTTATTATTGGGGAGATGCATATCCCCGTTGAGGTAACTTAGTGTTATACAAAAATTCTTCGGTTTCATGTCACTCGGAAATAGTTTGTTAATAAGACCTGATCAACCTTATTAATGGATTATTTCTGAAGGGCATGTGGTTGATGAATTTAGTAAGCACAACTTTCTGTACCTACCTTTTTCTCTCTGTTAATTATAGTTTAATAAAATAAAATGCCATGATTATCCTGTTTTCTGAATTATCCGTGCAATAAAAAATGGCCCAAAAATAAAAGTGCTCAGAATGCAATAAAATTTTGACATGAATTTTTATAGAATATTTAAGAATTTTTGGCACTAAAAACATACCAGGGGGATGCCCCAGGTGCCCACGAGGCACCAGGGCGCGCCACCCCCCCTGGTGGCTTGTGGGCCCCACAGGGACCCCCTCACTTATCCCTTCAGCCCACTTCGTCTCTTACCTCTAGCAAAAATCCCTGGTAGCTCTCTCTCGTGTTCTTGCTCCCAAACCTGAGATTTTTGATCTCTTTGCTCGGAGCTCCGTTTCCGAAACTGTTTTGGGAGATTGCTACTTGGTATGTAACTCCTCCATTGCCCCAATTAGTTTTTGCTCTAGTGGATTATATTTTGCATAATTAGCTGCTCTTGGTGCTACTGAAAATGAGCTTTCATGTTGAATTCTTTGAGTTCCAAGTAGTTTGAATGCTTGATATGGCCTCTAGACATCCATGTGAGTAGTTGCTATCAATTTTGCGAAGTTTTGTTAACATCTTTTTGTGGCCCAAAAATTTTCAGAAATTTTTCCTTAGGAAAATGAACTTCTTTCGGAGGAGTTCTTCGAGGAGGAGGTCCTCTGAAACATCATCAAGTGAGAGCTCAGCACGCCAATCATATGAGGAACCAAGAGCAAGTTCGGCGAGAGGTGTCGAGGCAAAATCTTGTCAATGGCCCTGTGAGGAGTTCATATTGGGTACAGGGATTAAGGAGGAATTCGAGCAATACATTCAGAACACTGAGCTTTTCGTCTTCATCGTAGATAAGCCTCTGCAGCACTACAACCTCACTCATTCATTCACTCAACATTTTGCGTATAATGCTCGTAATTCTAGAGTTTCGTTTCATCTCTATAATAAATCCTATAGTATGTCTCTAGAAGAATTCTGTGATGCATGAAAAATTCCATATTGGGGTTCGTTAGATGAACCACCAAAATCTGACTATGAGTTGTTTCTTAATGGCCTTTGCAATGCTGAGGATAGGGGAGTTAC
Source organism: Elymus sibiricus (assembly GCA_039707655.1). Taxonomy (NCBI): domain Eukaryota; kingdom Viridiplantae; phylum Streptophyta; class Magnoliopsida; order Poales; family Poaceae; genus Elymus; species Elymus sibiricus. The sequence goes on along the minus strand of CM077668.1, from coordinate 107,580,101 downwards.
GCAGGCCAGAATAATTAGCATTCACTTTCCCGCTATTCGGTATTTTGCACTTTTCAATGGTAAATGTGTTGTTGGTAAGCAAGACTGCAGTGCACTTTGCGCCCCTGATCTGAGTCTCATTCATACAGCTTTGACTAGTAGAAAGAATTATAATCTTGGGGCTATTGTTGCACGTAGACTGCAGCGTAACGCGGGTAATGGTGATTTGCATGGAGGAATTTATGCCTCCCGCTTAGCTGCAAAGTTAGGGGTCTCGCCCAATTTCAATGATCCCCTCTTACCTTATAAATATTTGAACTTCGAAGCAATGCGAGAACATAAGTTTTTAAAACGCGACGCACATGGGTATGAATATAACTTAGTTTTTGATAAATATCGCTATCTATATGTTGCTTTGCGTGCTGATACGTCTCCAACGTATCTAAAATTTATGAAGTATTCATGCCATGTTTATTATAGTTTTGTATGATTTTGGTGCACTTTTATATGGCTTTTATATGATTTTCATGGACTAACATATTGACCTAGTTCCCAGCACCAGTTGTTGTTTTCTGCTTGTTTTTGGTTTTCCAGAAAATCCATATCAAATGAAGTCCAAATGCAGTGAAACTTTTTGACGATTTTTTCTGGAACATAAGAGACACTAGAAGCTTCAGGAGGAGGCCAGAAGACCCACATGGGCTCCACGAGCCACCAGGGCGCGCCACTCCCCCAGGCGCGCCCAGGTGCCTCATGCGCCCCCTGTGGCCCTTCTTCGCGTGATTCCAACGCCAAAAAATCATATATATTCAGAAACCCCCGAAAGTTAACCTAGATGCGTTTTTAGGCGCCGCAAGCCTGTGTACCAAGGAGATCCCATCTGGAGCCCTTTTCCGGCACCCTGCCGGAGGGGGGAATCATCACCGGAGGCCATCTTCATCATCTCAGCGGTCTCCATGACGAGGAGGGAGTAGTTCACCCTCGGGGCTGAGGGTATGTACTAGTAGCTATGTGTTTGATCTTTCTCTCCCGTGTTCTTGATATGGCACGATCTTGATGTATCGCGAGCTTTGTTAATATAGTTGGATCATATGGTGTTTCTTCCCTCTCTATCTTTGTTGTGATGAATCGAATCTTTTCCCTTTGAGGTTTCGTTATTGTCGGATTGAATATTTCAGATTTGAGAACACTTGATGTATGTCTTGCATATGAATACCCGTGGTGACAATGGGGTATTATATTGATTCACTTGATGTATGTTTTGGCACTCAACTCGCGGATTCCCGAGGTGGCATTGGGGTAATCTATGCATAGGGGTTGATGCACGTTTTCATTATCTTTTCTCCGATAGAAACTTTGGGGTGCTCCTTGGAGTTCTTTGTGTGGATTGAATATTATGATTATGAAGTTGTTTGATGCATATCGTATAATCAACTCACGGATACTTGTGGTGACATTGGAGTATCTAGGTGACATTAGAGTTGGTTGATGTGTATCATATGGTGTTATTTTAGTACGAACTCTAGGGCTGTTTGTGACACTTATAGGAATAGCTCAATAGATCGATCAGAAAGGATAACATTGAGGAGGTTTCGTACCCTACAAACAATTTCTATATTATGTTCTCCGCTAATAGGAACTTGGGAGTGATTCTTTATCGCACGTTGAGGGATGGTTATATGATCCAATTATGTTAGCATTGTTGAGAGATTGCACTAGTGAAAGTATGAACCCTAGGCCTTGTTTTCAAGCATTGCAATACCATTTGTGCTCACTTCTGTTACTTGCTACCTTGCTGTTTTTATATTTTCAGATTACAAAAACCTATATCTACTCTCCATACTACACTTTTATCACCATCTCTTTGCCGAACTAGTGCACCTATACAATTTACCATTGTATTGGGTGTGTTGGGGACACAAGATATTTCTTGTATTTGGTTGCCGGGTTGTTTGAGAGATACCATCTTCAACCTACGCCTCCCACGGATTGATAAACCTTAGGTCATCCACTTGAGGGAAAATTGCTACTGTCCTACAAAACTCTGCGCTTGGAGGCCCAACACGAGTCTACAAGAATAAGTTGTGTAGTAGACATCAAGCTCTTTTCTGGCGCCATTGCCGGGGAGGTGAGTGCTTGAAGGTATATCTTTAGATCTTGCAATCGAATCTTTTAGTTTCTTGTTTTATCACTAGTTTGGTTTATAAAAGAAAACTATAAAAAAATGGAATTGAGGTTGCCTCATATTATTCGTCTTTATCATGTCTTTCTTGAAAATGATGGATCGGAAAATTGTGCTCATTTGATAGAAGAAGAATTCAATACAATGTTTGGCATAAAATATTTGAATGATGAGCATGATTGCAATGTTTCTAGTATGAATTATATGAATATCCATAATGCTAATGATATGCAAAACTACAAGCTTGGGGATGCTATGTTTGATGAAGATGATATTTTTAGTCCCACAAGTTTTGATGAGAAAATTTATTATGATGATTGCATGCCTCCTATTTATGATGATTACAATTATGAAAGTGGATTTGGAGAGGTCACAACTTTATTTAACGATGAATCCACTATTTTGGAAGAGGTTTCAATTGACTATGATAACAAAGTTGCTATCTATGATGATTATTGTGATGACATGTATGCTATAAAGAATAATGATAACCATGAGACTTGTCATCATGATTTTAATTTTCAATTGGATTATGCCAATCAAGTATCTCATGATAGTTATTTTGTTGAGTTTGCTCCCACTATTATGAATGAGAAGAAAATTGCTTATGTGGAGAGTAATAAAAATTCTATGCTTGTGGATCATGAAAAGAATGCTTTATGTGATAGCTATATTGTTGAATTTCTTCATGATGCTACTGAAAATTATTTTGAGAGAGGAATATATGCTTCTACATATTTCAACAACATCAAATTTCCTCTCTTTATGTTGAAAGTTTTGAAGTCATGCTTGTTTTGCCTTCCTATGCTAGTTGATTCTTGCTCCCATAAATTGTTTGCTCACAAAATCCCTAAGCATAGGAAGTGGGTTAGGCTTAAATGTGCTAGTCATATGCTTCATGATGCTCTCTTTGTGTTTCAATTCTTTACTTTTATGTGAGCATCATTGAAATCATCATGCCTAGCTAAAAAGGCATTAAAGAAAAGAGCTTGTTGGGAGACAACCAAATATTTATACTGTTGGAAATATGCCCTAGAGGCAATAATAAATTAGTTATTATTATATTTCCTTGTTCATGATAATCGTTTATTATCCATGCTATAATTGTATTGATTGGAAACTCAAATACATGTGTGGGTACATAGACAACACTGTGTCCCTAGTAAGCCTCTAGTTAACTAGCTCGTTGATCAAAAGATGGTGAAGGTTTCCTAGCCATGGACATAAGATGTCATTTGATAACGGGATCACATCATTAGGAGAATGATGAGATGGACAAGACCCAAACTATAAACGTAGCATACGATCGTGTCAGTTTATTGCTATTGTTTTCTGCATGTCAAGTATCCGTTCCTATGACCATGAGATCATGCAATTCACTGACACCGTAGGAGTGCCTTGTGTGTATCAAACATCACAACGTAACTGGGTGACTATAAAGGTGCTCTACAGGTATCTCCGAGGGTGTCTGTTGGGTTGGCATGGATCAAGACTGAGATTTGTTACTCCGTATGACGGAGAGGTATCTCAGGGCCCACTCGGTAATACAACATCACAATGAGCCTTGCAAGCAATGTGACTAAAGTGTTAGCCACAAGATCTTGTATTACGGAACGAGTAAAGAGACTTGCCAGTACCGAGATTGAACTAGGTATAGAGATACCGACGATCGAATCTCGGGCAAGTAACATACCGAAGAACAAAGGGAACAGCATACGGGATTAACTGAATCCTTGACATAGAGGTTCGACCGATAAAGATCTTCGTAGAATATGTAGGAGCCAATATGGGCATCCAGGTCCCGCTATTGGTTATTGATCGTAGAGGTGTCTCGGTCATGTCTACATAGTTCTCGAACCCGCAGGGTCTACACACTTAACGTTTGGTGACGATTAGTATAGTTGAGTTATTGTGTTGGTGACCGAAGGTTGTTCGGAGTCCCGGATAAGATCCCGAACATGACGAGGATCTCCGGAAGAGTCCGGAGGTAAAGATTGATATATGTGATAATAGTGTTTTGATCTCCGGAAGGGTTCCGGAATTCACCGGAAGGGGTTCCGGGTGTTTACCAAAGTGTTCGGGTGCAGCAACACTTTATATGAGCCAAAGGGGTAAAGCCCACGAGGTATTGGAAAGTGCAAAAGGAAGTTTTGCTGCTGCCTTAAGTGGTACTACCGCTGGTAAGGCAGTACTACCGCGTAAGCGGTACTACCGCTTGTGTGAAGCGGTACTACCGCTCATGAGCGGTACTACCGCTTGTATGCGATACTGCTGGAATCCGAGTTGGACTCTTTTCGTGTGGGCCAAACCGACCTTGTGCGGGTAAAACCGACCTTGTGGAGGCTTTCTCTCCAAGTTTAGACCCCAGGGCTCAACATATAAATAGAGGGGCAGGGCTAACACACGGGACACATCAAGATTTCCCAAGCCGTGTGTCGGCAACCCTAACCCTCTAGTTCTCCCGTCATAATCTCCGTAGTGCTTGGCGAAGCCCTGCAGAGATTGTTCCTCACCACCATCACCACGCCGTCGTGCTGCCGGAACTCATCTACTACTTCACCATCGCTCGCTGGATCGAGGAGGTGAAGGCGTCATCAAGCCGTACGTGTGTTGAACGCGGAGGTGCCGTCCGTTCGGCACTAGTTCGTGATCGGATCGAGGGACGACTTGCGATTTGTATCGCGGAGACGTTCGACTACATCAACCGCGTTTCTTAACGCTTCCGCTTAGCGATCTACAAGGGTATGTAGATTCACTCTCCCTCTCGTAGATGCTCATCACCATGGATAGATCTTGTGTGTGCGTAGGAAAATTTTTGTTTCCCATGCAACGTTACCCAACAGTGGCATCTGAGCTAGGTCTATGTGCAGATGAGATCTCGAGTAGAACACAAACGAGTTGTGGGCGTGGGTGTATACATATTGCTTGTCGTTACTAGTTGATACTTGATTCGGCGGTATTGTGAGATGAAGCGGCCCGGACCGACATTACGCGTACGCTTACGCGAGACAGGTTTCACCGCTACGTGCACTCGTTGCATAAAGGTGACTGGCGGGTGTCTGTCTCTCTCACTTTAGTTGAATCGATTTCAATGAAGAGGGTTCTTTTAGAAGATCAAAAAGCAATCACTACACCACGTTGTGGTTTTGCGTAGGTAAGAACGGTTCTTGCAAACCCGTAGCAGCCACGGAAAACTTGCAACAACAATTAGAGGACGTCTAACTTGTTTTTGCAGGGTATGTTGTGATGTGATATGGCCAATTACATGATGAGATATATGTGATGTATGAGATGATCATGTATTGTATAGAATATCACGACTTGCATGTCGATGAGTACGGCAACTGGCAGGAGCCATAGAGTTGTCTTTAATTATTTTCGCCGTTTTTGCTTTACTTTATCGCTATGAGTTAGCTATAGTCGTGGAAGCAACAGTCGGCGCGACAACCTCATGGCGACACATTGATGGAGATCAAGATGATGGAGATCATGGTGTCATGCCGGTGACGATGGAGATCATGCCGGTGCTTTGGAGATGGAGATCAAAAGCACAAGTTCATGGCCATATCATGTCACTTATGATTTGCATGTGATGTTAATCCTTTTATGCATCTTGTTTTGCTTAGGACGACGGTAGCATTATAAGGTGATCCCTCACTTAAATTTCAAGATAAAATTGTGTTCTCCCCGAGTGTGCACCGTTGCGAAAGTTCGTCGTTTTGAGACACCACGTGATGATCGGGTGTGATAGACTCTACGTTCACATACAACGGGTGCAAGCCAGTGTTGCACATGCGGAACACTCGGGTTAAACTTGACGAGCCTAGCATGTACAGACATGGCCTCGGAACACAAGAGACCGAAAGGTCGAACATGAGTCATATAGTAGATATGATCAGCATGAAGATGTTCACCATTGAAACCACCTCAACTCACGCGATGATCGGACTTGAGTTGGTGGATTTGGATCATGTTACACTCGAATGACCGGAGGGATGTCTATTTGAGTGGGAGTTTTTTAAGTAATATGATTAACTAAACTCATTATCTTGAACAATAGTCTAAGTTGTCTTTGCTATATTTATGTTGTAGATCATGGCTCGCGCAGTAGCACCCCTGAATTTTAATGCGTTCCTAGAGAAAGCTAAAGTTGAAAGATGATGGAAGTAACTTTGTGGACTGGGCCCGTAATCTAAGGATTATCCTTACGGCTTCTCAGAAGGCTTATGTCCTTGATGCACCGCTTGGTGATCCACCCGCTCCAGTTGAGTCTCTAGACGTTGTGAACGCCTGGCAGGCTCGTTCTGATGATTACTCAATAGTTCAATGTGCAATTTTGTATGGCTTAGAACCGAGACTTCAAAGACGTTTTGAACGTCATGGAGCATATGAGATGTTCCAGGAGTTGAGGTTTATCTTTCAGAAGAATGTCCGGATCGAGAGGTATGAGACCTCCGATAAGTTCTATACTTGCAAGATGGAGGAGAACGGGTCTGTTAGTGATCACATACTCAGAATGTCTGGGTACTCCACCCGTCTGGCTGAATTAGGGATGCCCCTTCCGCCAGAGGCTATCACTGACAGAGTTCTTCACTCATTGCCACCTAGCTACAAGAGCTTCGTGTTGAACTATAACATGCACGGGATGAACAAGTCAGTCGCCGAGCTGTTTGCGATGCTGAAAATCGCTGAGTCTGAAATGCAGAAGGAGCATCAAGTGTTGATGGTCAAAAAAACCACTAGTTTCAAGAAAAATGGCAAGGGTAAGAAGGGTAACTCCAAGAAGAGTGGCAAAGCAGTTGCTCCTCCCGTGAAGAAACCCAAGACTGGACACTGGAAGCGGAACCGCCCCAAGTATTTGGCTGACAAGAAGGCGGCCACCAACAAACAAGGTATATATGATATACATGTTATTGATGTGTGCCTTACCAACTCTCGTTGTAGTGCCTGGGTATTTGATACCGGTGCGGTTGCTCATATTTGCAACTCAAAACAGGAACTGCGGAATAGACGGAGGCTGGCAAAGGACGAAGTGACGATGCGCGTGGGAAATGGTTCCAAGGTTGATGTGATCGCCGTCGGCACGCTCGCTCTTCGATTACCATCCGGATTAGTGATGAACCTGAATAAATGTTATTTGGTGCCTGCGTTAAGCATGAACATTATATCTGGATCTTGTTTATTGCGAGACGGTTACTCATTTAAATCAGAGAATAATGGTTGTTCTATTTATATGAGTAATATCTTTTATGGTCATGCACCCAATGTGAGGGGTTTATTCTTATTGAATTTCGATAGTAATGATACACATGTTCATAACATTGATGCCAAAAGATGTAGAATTGATAATGATAATACCACTTTCTTGTGGCACTGCCATTTAGGTCATATTGGCGTAAAACGCATGAGGAAGCTCCATGCAGATGGACTTTTGGAGTCACTTGATTTTGAATCACTTGACACATGTGAGCCATGCCTCATGGGCAAGATGACTAAAACGCCATTCTCTGGAACAATGGAACGGGCAAGTGACTTGTTGGAAATCATACATACTGATGTGTGCGGTCCGATGAGCATTGAGGCGCGCGGTGGTTATCATTACTTTCTCACCTTCACTGATGACTTAAGTAGATATGGGTATATTTACTTAATGAAACACAAGTCTGAAACATTTGAAAAGTTCAAACAATTTCAGAGTGAAGTTGAGAATCATCGTAACAAGAAGATTAAATTCCTACGATCTGATCGAGGAGGAGAATATCTGAGTTATGAGTTTGGCAGTCACTTAAGACAATGTGGAATTGTTTCACAACTAACACCGCATGGAACACCACAGCGTAATGGTGTGTCCGAACATCGTAATCGAACCTTATTGGATATGGTGCGATCTATGATGTCTCTTGCCGATTTGCCACTATCGTTTTGGGGTTATGCATTAGAGACAGCTGCATTCACTTTAAATAGGGCACCATCGAAATCCGTTGAGACAACGCCATATGAACTTTGGTTTGGCAAGAAGCCAAAGCTGTCATTTCTTAAAGTTTGGGGATGTGATGCTTATGTCAAAAAGCTTCAGCCTAAAAAGCTGGAACCCAAAGTGGAGAAATGCGTCTTCATAGGATATCCAAAAGAGACAGTTGGGTATGCCTTCTACCTCAGATCCGAAGGCAAAGTGTTTTTCGCTAAAAATGGAACATTTCTTGAGAAAGAGTTTCTCTCGAAAGAATTGAGTGGGAGGAAGATAGAACTTGATGAGGTTGTTGAACCTTTACTTCAACCTGAAAGTAGCGCAGCGCAGAAAGATGCTTCTGTAGAGCCTACATCAGCTGAAGAGGAAGTTAATGATGATGATCATGAAGCTTTGGATCAAGTTGCTGTCGAACCTCGTAGGTCGACAAGGACGCGTACTGCTCCTGAGTGGTACGGCAACCCTGTCTTAGAGGTCATGTTGTTGGACAACGATGAACCTACGAGCTATGGAGAAGCGATGATGGGCCCGGATTCCGAGAAGTGGTTAGAGGCCATGAAATCCGAGATGGGATCCATGTATGAAAACAAAGTGTGGACTTTGGAAGTATTACCTGAAGGGCGTAAGGCCATTCAGAACAAATGGATCTTTAAGAGGAAGACAGACGCAGACGGTAATGTCACCGTCTATAAAGCTCGACTTGTGGCAAAGGGTTTTTCACAAGTTCAAGGAGTTGACTACGATGAGACCTTCTCACCCGTAGCGATGCTTAAGTCCGTCAGAATCATGTTAGCAATAGCTGCCTTTTTCGATTATGAAATTTGGCAGATGGATGTCAAAACAGCGTTCCTTAACGGTTTCCTTAAGGAAGAGTTGTATATGATGCAACCAGAAGGTTTTGTCGATCCAGAGAATGCTGACAAAGTTTGCAAACTCCAGCGATCCATTTATGGACTGGTGCAAGCATCTCGGAGTTGGAATCTTCGCTTTGATGAGGTGATCAAAGCGTTCGAGTTTATACAAGTTTACGGAGAAGCTTGTATTTACAAGAAAGTGAGTGGGAGCTCTATAGCGTTTCTAATATATATGTGGATGACATATTGCTGATTGGAAACAATATAGAAATGTTGGAAGGCGTGAAGGAATATTTGAACAAGAGTTTTTCAATGAAGGACCTAGGAGAAGCTGCTTTCATATTAGGCATCAAGATCTATAGAGATAGATCGAGACGCTTAATAGGACTTTCACAAAGCACATAGCTTGACAAAGTTTTGAAGAAGTTCAAAATGGATCAGTCCAAGAAGGGGTTCTTGCCTGTATTGCAAGGTGTGAAGTTGAGTAAGACTCAATGCCCAGTGACTGCAGAAGATAGAGAAAAGATGAGTGTCATCCCCTATGCTTCAGCCACAGGCTCTATCATGTATGCAATGCTGTGCACAAGACCCGATGTCAGCCTTGCCATAAGTATGGTCGGAAGGTTTCAAAGTGATCCAGGAATGGAACACCGGACGGCGGTCAAGAATATCCTGAAGTACCTGAAAAGGACTAAGGACATGTTTCTCGTTTATGGAGGTGATCAAGAGCTCGTCGTAAAGGGTTACGTCGATGCAAGCTTTGACACTGATCCGGATGACTCTAAGTCACAAATCGGATACATATTTATTCTTAATGGGGGTGCGGTTAGCTGGTGCAGTTCCAAGCAAAGCGTGGTAGCTGATTCTACATGCGAAGCGGAGTACATCGCTGCCTCGGAGGCGGCGAAGGAAGGTGTCTGGATGAAGGAGTTCATGACAGATCTTGGAGTAGTGCCTAGTGCGCTTAACCCAATGACTCTGTTTTGTGATAATACTGGTGCCATTGCTCTAGCCAAGGAACCAAGATTTCACAAGAGGACCAGACACATAAAGCGACGTTTCAATTCCATCCGCGATTACATCAAGGAGGACGACATAAATATTTGCAAAGTACACACGGATCTAAATGTTGCAGATCCGATGACTAAACCTCTTCCAAGGGCTAAACATGAACAACACCAGAACTGCATGGGTGCTCGATTCATTACAATGTAAATCACATAGTGATGTGAACTAGATTATTGACTCTATTGCAAGTGGGAGACTGTTGGAAATATGCCCTAGAGGCAATAATAAATTAATTATTATTATATTTCCTTGTTCATGATAATCGTTTATTATCCATGCTATAATTGTATTGATTGGAAACTCAAATACATGTGTGGGTACATAGACAACACTGTGTCCCTGGTAAGCCTCTAGTTAACTAGCTCGTTGATCAAAAGATGGTGAAGGTTTCCTAGCCATGGACATAAGATGTCATTTGATAACGGGATCACATCATTAGGAGAATGATGAGATGGACAAGACCCAAACTATAAACGTAGCATATGATCGTGTCAGTTTATTGCTATTGTTTTCTGCATGTCAAGTATCTGTTCCTATGACCATGAGATCATGCAATTCACTGACACCGTAGGAGTGCCTTGTGTGTATCAAATGTCACAACGTAACTGGGTGACTATAAAGGTGCTCTACAGGTATCTCCGAGGGTGTCTGTTGGGTTGGCATGGATCAAGACTGGGATTTGTTACTCCGTATGACGGAGAGGTATCTCAGGGCCCACTCGGTAATACAACATCACAATGAGCCTTGCAAGCAATGTGACTAAAGTGTTAGCCACGAGATCTTGTATTACGGAACGAGTAAAGAGACTTGCCAGTAACGACATTGAACTAGGTATAGAGATACCGACGATCGAATCTCGGGCAAGTAACATACCGAAGAACAAAGGGAACAGCATACGGGATTAACTGAATCCTTGACATAGAGGTTCGACCGATAAAGATCTTCGTAGAATATGTAGGAGCCAATATGGGCATCCAGGTCCCGCTATTGGTTATTGATCGTAGAGGTGTCTCGGTCATGTCTACATAGTTCTCGAACCCGCAGGGTCTACACACTTAACGTTTGGTGACGATTAGTATAGTTGAGTTATTGTGTTCGTGACCGAAGGTTTTTCGGAGTCCCGGATAAGATCCCGGACATGACGAGGATCTCCGGAAGAGTCCGGAGGTAAAGATTGATATATGTGATAATAGTGTTTTGATCTCCGGAAGGGTTCCAGAATTCACCGGAAGGGGTTCCGGGTGTTTACCGAAGTGTTCGGGTGCAGCAACACTTTATATGAGCCAAAGGGGTAAAGCCCATGAGGTATTGGAAAGTGCAAAAGGAAGTTTTGCTGCTGCCTTAAGCGGTACTACCGCTGGTAAGGCAGTACTACCGCGTAAGCGGTACTACCGCTTGTGTGAAGCGGTACTACCGCTCATGAGCGGTACTACCGCTTGTATGCGATACTGCTGGAATCCGAGTTGGACTCTTTCCGTGCGGGCCAAACCGACCTTGTGCGGGCAAAACCGACCTTGTGGAGGCTTTCTCTCCAAGTTTAGACCCCAGGGCTCAACATATAAATAGAGGGGCAGGGCTAACACACGGGACACATCAAGATTTCCCAAGCCGTGTGTCGGCAACCCTAACCCTCTAGTTCTCCCGTCATAATCTCCGTAGTGCTTGGCGAAGCCCTGCAAAGATTGTTCCTCACCACCATCACCACGCCGTCGTGCTGCCGGAACCCATCTACTACTTCACCATCGCTCGCTGGAACGAGGAGGTGAAGGCGTCATCAAGCCGTACGTGTGTTGAACGCGGAGGTGCCGTCCGTTCGGCACTAGTTCGTGATCGGATCGAGGGACGACTTGTGATTTGGATCGCGGAGACGTTCGACTACATCAACCGCGTTTCTTAACGCTTCCGCTTAGCGATTTACAAGGGTATGTAGATTCACTCTCCCTCTTGTAGATGCTCATCACCATGGATAGATCTTGTGTGTGCGTAGGAAAATTTTTGTTTCCCATGCAACGTTACCCAACATATACCTAATTTTTTTTGTGTGTTCACATGATTAATCTACTGTAGTAATCATGTTTTATATGTTTTCTTTCAATAATGTGCCAAGTAAAGCCTTTGGGATAATGTGGATGCTTGTTGATTTGATTCTGTGCAAAAAACAGAAACTTTTGCGTCCAGTGCTGGAATTTCTATTCTGTACTGGAGCATGAAAAAATTCTGAAATTTTTACAAAGTATTGGGTTACAAATTGTTTACGTTGTCCTAAGTGTTCAGAATTTTTGGAGGTACAGAAGTATGGTTTTTAAATCGCTTACTACACGTTGTTCTGTTTTTGACAGATTCTATTTTCCATTCATAGTTTGCTTGTTTTAGTGTTTCCATAGCTTATATTGAGTAAAATAAATTGTGGAAATGATAGAATACAGTAGGCATTATGTGAGAAGAATTATGAATCTTTTCTTGACAGTACCTAAGTGGATGATTTATTTTTATCATACTAACCTACCTCACCAAGTTCCGTTAAGTTTTGTGTGATTGAAGTTTTCAAGTTTTGGGTGAGATATCGATATGAGGAGAATAAGGAGTGGCAAGACCCTAAGCTTGGGAATTCCCAAGGCACCCCAAGGTAATATTCAAGGAAGACCCAAGCAACTAAGCTTGGGGATGCCCCGGAAGGCATCCCCTCTTTCGTCTTCAACACTATCGGTAACCTCACTCGGAGCTATATTTTTATTCGTCACATAATATGAGTTTTGCTTGAAGCGTCATTTTATTCTGTTGATATTTGCTTGGTGTTATAAATAATCATGTTTTGTATCTTTTAGTTCAATAAAATGCCAATTATAGCCTTTACCATGCTCACTTTGCAAGTTCACGTTTTGCTGTTTGAAAACAGAAAGTTTTCTGTTATGTACAGATTATTTCTGAATAGTCAGAACATGATAAAAATCTGAATTTTTTACACAGTAAGAATGCATGAGTCCTCTGTCACGTGGTAATTTTTCAGAATTTTTGGAGTTAGGGAAGTATGAATTCTTATTCACCCTTTACAGACTGCCCTGTTTTGGCAGATTGCTATTATAGTTGCATTGTTTGCATATGTTTGCTTGTTTAATGTTTCTATTTGACGATAGGAGTATTAAATATGAAGAGGCCTTTAGTATGAAATGTTTAATTTATAATTTTTATGATTTGCTACAGTAGAGAATGTTAAGGTTTTGAGTTGATTTATACTAACTTATCTCACGATTTCTTGTTGAGTTTTGTGTGGATGAAGTTTTTAAGATTTAGGGAAGCCATGATATGAGAGGAATTAAGGAGACACAAGAGCTCAAGCTTGGGGATGCCCAAGGCATCCCAAATTAATATCTCAAGAAGTCTCAAGCATCTAAGCTTGGGGATGCCCCGGTAGGCATCCCACCATTCTTCATCAACAATTATCGGTCAGTTTTGGTTGAGCCTAAGTTTTTTGCTTCTTGACATGATACGTGCTATTCTTGGAATGCCATTTCATTTTGTTTTTCTTGCTGTTTGAATAAAATACTTAAGATCTGAAATTTTTAAATGAGAGAGAGTCCTCACATAGCTACCTATTTACTTAACTACTCATTTAATCTTCACTTATATCGTTTTGGAGTAGTTTGTCATTTATTCTTATGCTTCACTTATATCCTATGAGTAAATTGTGAAAGAATTGAATATCATAAAGTTGAAATTTTATATGCTTCGTATGCTTGTCCCATGGGGAGTAGTGACTTCACATACAAGAAGTATAAGTGGTAAAATTTATTGAAAGTTAACAAACATAGCATTGGTCACTTGAACAATTCATGAAAGAATTTTGAAGGAAGAGAAATTTTACATATAAATATACTATCTTGGACGTCTTGTATGATTGTAAGCCCCCATTAATTATTTTCAAGCTTGATCAAGTAGTTGACGATGGACAAGGAAGACAACGTAATGAGTTATGTTTGTTTATATTCACATAGAAGTTATATTGTCATGGATCCTCTAACATGTGGTGCTTGCTTAGGATCTTTTGCTTGCCAAAAATTCGTACTAAGTAGAAATACTACTTGTGCATCCAAAAACCGTTAAACCCAGTTTCTTGCCATGAGTGTCCACCATATCTACCCATGGATTGAATAAGATCCTTCAAGTAAGTTGTCATCGGTGCAAAAAGCAATAAAAATTGCTCCTAAAATATGTATGATCTTTTATTGTAAGGGAAAATAAGCGTTGTACGAACTTGTGATGGTAAAGAAATAAAAGCGACGGACTGCATAATAAAGGTTGCTATCACAAGGGTCAATATAACGTGACGTTCCTTTGCATTAAGGGCTTGTGCATCCAACAACAAAAAGTGCATGACAACCTCTGCTTCCCTCTACGAAGGGCCTATCTTTTACTTTTCTGTATTTACTTTTATGCAAGCGTCATTAATGTTCATCCCTATTCCGCTCTACTTATTCTTTAGTTGGCAAGCATCATGTGGTAGGGAAAGATCCAGGCACATATATCCAGTTGAATATAGGTGATCATGAGTTATTATTGTTGACATTATCCCTGAGATAAATAAGTTGGGAGGCGAAACATTAAGCCCCTATCTTCCTATGTGTTTGACTGAAACGGTTTGTTCTAAAAATATGCTTTGAGTGTCAGCAATCATGGAAGACTAAAAGATGGTTGAGTATGTGGAATTTGCTAGATCAAAGCTCTTACATAGACCCTTCCTGAAAATAAGATGAATTGCAATTGTTTGATGACTGAGAACATAGTTTGTTAGTTTTCAAGAAAGTTTATGGCCTATACTTTAAACATGTGAATAGCTTGCTACTTGATCATGAGAAGTTTTATGAGATGAGCTACTGATTATGATATATATTGATGCTAGAAAAAGTGATTCAAATTATCATTGATCAAACTTATGCACTATGCTAGCATACACACTTCATAAATTATTTCTTTTATCATTTACCTACTCGAGGACGAGCAGGAATTGAGCTTGGGGATGCTGATACATCTCCAACGTATCTATAATTTATGAAGTATTCATGCCATGTTTATTATAGTTTTGTATGATTTTGGTGCACTTTTATATGGCTTCTATATGATTTTCATGGACTAACATATTGGCCTAGTGCCCAGTGCCAGTTGCTGTTTTCTGCTTGTTTTTGGTTTTCCAGAAAATCCATATCAAATGAAGTCCAAATGCAGTGAAACTTTTTCACGATTTTTTCTGGAACATAAGAGACACTAGAAGCTTCGGGAGGAGGCCAGAAGACCCACAGGGGCTCCACCAGCCACCAGGGCGCGCCACCTCCCCAGGCGCACCCTGGTGCCTCGTGGGCCCCCTGTGGCCCTTCTTCGCGTGATTCCAATGCCAAAAAATCATATATATTTAGACACCTCCGAAAGTTAATCTAGATGAGTTTTTACGTCGCCGCAAGCCTCTGTACCAAGGAGATCCCATCAGGAGCCCATTTCCGGCACCCTGCCGGAGGGGGGAATCATCATCGGAGGCCATCTTCATCATCCCGGCGGTCTCCATGACGAGGAGGGAGTAGTTCACCCTCGGGGCTGAGGGTATGTACTAGTAGCTATGTGTTTGATCTCTCTCTCGTGTTCTTGATATGGCACGATCTTGATGTATCGCGAGCTTTGTTAATATAGTTGGATCATATGGTGTTTCTTCCCTCTCTATCTTTGTTGTGATGAATCGAATCTTTTCCCTTTGAGGTTTCGTTATTGTCGGATTGAATATTTCAGATTTGAGAACACTTGATGTATGTCTTGCATATGAATACCCGTGGTGACAATGGGGTATTATATTGATTCACTTGATGTATGTTTTGGCAGTCAACTCACGGATTCCCGAGGTGACATTGGGGTAATCTATGCATAGGGGTTGATACACGTTTTCATTATCTTTTCACCGATAGAAACTTTGGGGTGCTCCTTGGAGTTCTTTGTGTGGATTGAATATTATGATTATGAAGTTGTTTGATGCATATCGTATAATCAACTCACGGATACTTGTGGTGACATTGGAGTATCTAGGTGACATTAGAGTTGGTTGATGTGTATCATATGGTGTTATTTTAGTATGAACTCCAGGGCTGTTTGTGACACTTATAGGAATAGCTCAATAGATCGATCAGAAAGGATAACTTTGAGGTGGTTTCGTACGCTACAAACAATTTCTATCTTATGTTCTCCACTAATAGGAACTTGGGAGTGATTCTTTATCGCACGTTGAGGGATGGTTATATGATCCAATTATGTTAGCATTGTTGAGAGATTGCACTAGTGAAAGTATGAACCCTAGGCCTTGTTTTCAAGCATTGCAATACCGTTTGTGCTCACTTTTGTTACTTGCTACCTTGCTTTTTTTATATTTTCAGATTATAAAAACCTGTATCTACTATCCATACTACACTTTTATCACCATCTCTTTGCCGAACTAGTGCACCTATACATTTTACCATTGTATTGGGTGTGTTGGGGACACAAGAGATTTCTTGTATTTGGTTGCCGGGTTGTTTGAGAGATACCATCTTCAACCTACGCCTCCCACGGATTGATAAACCTTAGGTCATTCACTTGAGGGAAAATTGCTACTGTCCTACAAAACACTGCGCTTGGAGGCCCAACACGAGTCTACAAGAATAAGTTGTGTAGTAGACATCACCTGCTCCTGCCCTCTTTGATTTTCAGAAAAAACAGAGATATTTTCTATCAGAGAGCGAGGTGCACGAGTACAATGCGGCAGTTGAAGCTGTCCGTCGGGCTGAAGAGGCGGCTCAGAACGCCTGTACGAGCTACCACTTCGATTATTATCCAGGACAGCCATGGCAGTAGACCAAGCTAGGCAAAAGCCTAAGCTTGGGGGAGTACGTATCTCTCATCGACATTACATTCATGATCACACATTTCATTCCAGTTGTCGGTGTTCATACTTTTTCATTGTATGATACATGTTAGTCTTATTTTCTCGCTTTCTTCTTGTGTGTTTTTAAAACTTTGAGAAAATCCAAAAACATTTCTCATTTCTTTTCGGTTTTTCTTTCTAACTTGATTAGTTGTAGTACTAAAAGAAAACCCAAAAAGATTTCCCGTTTCTTCTTTTGCTTGTTGGGAGCTTTCCCGTGTAAATAGTTTTTCTCGTTTTTGTTTTGTCTTCTTTAACTTGCATCCTTCAAGAAAAAAAAACTAAAAACTCCAAAAAAAATCAGTGTGTTTCTCTGAAATTCTTTTCTTTTGTTGAGTCATTGTAAGGAGAAGACCACGATGAAAATGTTGAGTGGCTCTCGTATGCATTATTGTTGATCTAACAAAGAGCCCATATTACCTTGTCTTCTCCTTTGAATAAAATGTTTGCAGATTCCAGCTTAGTCCACGACACACTTGCACTATTATCATTTCCATATCATTCAGTCGTGCAAGTGAAAGGCAATAATGACGATGATTTGATGAAGTGACTATGGCAAGGAAAAGTGGGTATGAAATCAACTTGTTTTTGTTTTTGTAAATATGTTTAACTTAGTATCCATGATTCAGCATATTATGATTAAACATGTTTATGATGACAATTAGAGATTATAGTTGCTCATGCCATGCTTAAGTAGCTAGGAGTGGATAATGATTTATCTTGGGTGTCAATATGCATTAAAATGTTCATGATGTAGTATGATGATATGGTATCCTCCTCTGAATGTTTCGAGTGGCTTGACTTGGCACATGTTCACGCATGTAGTTGATTCAAAACCAACATAGCCTCCACGATATTTATGTTCATGGTGCTTATATCCTACTCATGCTAGTATTCAATGTTGATTATTCATAATGCATGATTATGACCGTTTTTGATCTCTAGCTGGTCGCTTCTCAACCTATTTGCTAGCCTTCGCCTGTACTAAGCGGGAATACTACTTGTGCCTCAAAAACCTTAAACCCAAGTTATTCCAGATGAGTCCACTATATCTACCTATATGCGGTATTACCCTGCCGTTCTAAGTAAATTTGCATGTGCCACCTCTAAATATTCAAATGAACATCTGTTTTGCGTGCCCATACCGCTCATGGAGCGACAGGGGGCGGTCAGTATCTTCCATGCTAAGCGGGTTATTCTCATAATGAGTGTTTATTCACTTGTCCTTGCACGAGAGGGGCTGGTAATCAGGATGCCCAGTCCCATGATTAAAATTGCAAAATAATAAAACAAACTCCCCCGAAAAGTTGTTGGTATGGAGGGCACCCGAGGATTCGGCTAGCCATGGCTTGTGTTTGTTGGTGGAGGGGGAGTAAACTTTACTTTACCGCTTGGGAACCGCCGCTAATGTGTTTAGCATGGAAGATATTGAAAACTCTCGGTCGTGACATTGACAGGAAAGGCATACCTCTCAAAATTATATTTATCTCTGATTTAAGCTTTGAGCTCTGGCACCTATGCAAATCCATGCTTCCCTCTGCGAAGGGCCCATCCATTTACTTTTATGTTATTTTACTTTTATTGTTGAGTCATCACCTTCTCAAATAAGCACCAGTCCTGAGAGCACTATTGTCATCCTCATGCATTGTGTATAGTTAATGTTGTGTGCATCATGACTGGATCTCTTCTACCATGAATTACAATGTTTAGTCGCTGCTTGAACTTTGGAGGTGCTCTGCATTTATGTTTTGCGGTCTCAGAAAGGGCTAGTGAGATACCATGTTGTCATATTATATCATGATTGTTTTGACAAAGTGTTGGCATTTGAGATATCTTATTATTGCTCGCTAGTTGATTATGCCATTGGTATGAGTGAATATAATTTCTAAGAGTTATCATTTGCATGGTTAGTTATAATTCTTGCTGAAACCCTGGGTATTATTTAAGCATATATATATATACAATAACAAAAGAGTTCGTAAAAGTTTTTCTTTATCACTTTCAGTTTGTCAACTGAATTGCTTGAGGACAAGCAATGAGTTAAGCTTGGGGGAGTTGATACGTCTCCGTCGTATCTAATTTTCCAAACACTTTTGATCTTGTTTTGGACTCTAATTTGCATGATTTGAATGAAACTAACCCGGACTGACGCTGTTTTCAGCAGAACTACCATGGTGTTGTTTTTTGTGCAGAAATAAAAGTTCTTGGAATTGGACGAAACTTTTTGGAGATTTTTTATGGAATAAATAAAAAATACTGGAGCCAAGATCCACTGGAGGGGGGCCACCTGCTGCCCATGAGGCACCAGGGCGCGCCACCCCCCCCCCCCCCGGCGCGCCCTGGTGGCTTGTGGGGCCCACGTGGCTCCACTGACCCTAATCTCAGGCCTATAAATTCACAATTCTAGAGAAAAAAATTGGAGAAGAAGTTTCATCACGTTCTACGATACGAAGCCGCCGCCACCTCCTGTTCTTCATCGGGAGGCCAGATCTGGAGTCCGTCCGGGGCTCCAGAGAGGGGGATCTTCCGTCATCGTCATCATCAACCATCCTTCATCACCAATTTCATCATGCTCACCGCCGGGAGTGAGTAATTCCTTCGTAGGCTTGCTGGACGGTAATGGGTTGGATGAAATTTATCATGTAATCGAGTTAGTTTTGTTAGGGCTTGATCCCTAGTATCCACTATGTTCTGAGATTGATGTTGCTATGACTTTGCTATGCTTAATGCTTGTCACTAGGGCCCGAGTGCCATGATTTCAGATCTGAACCCTTTATGTTTTCATGAATATATTTGTGTTCTTGATCCGATCTTGCAAGTTATACGCACCTGCTATGTGTTATGATCCGCATACCCCAAGGTGACAATAATTGGGATTCTTTCCGGTGATTGCCATATTTTGAGGAGTTCATGTATTTACTATGTGTTAATGCTTTGTTCCGGTTCACTATTAAAAGGAGGCCTTAATATACCTTAGTTTCCTTATGGACCCCGCTGCCACAGGAGGGTAGGACAAAAGATGTCATGAAAGTTCTTATCGCAAGCACGTATGACTATATACGAAATACATGCCTACATTACATTGATGAATTGGAGCTAGTTCTGTGTTGCCCTAGGCTATGACTGTTACATGATGAATGTTATCCAACATAATCACCGATCCAATGCCTATGAGTTTTTCACATATTGTTCTTTGCTAAGTTACTACTATTGCTACTACTGTCACAATTGCTACTATTGTTGCTACTGTTACTATTGCTGTTACTATTATTGCTACTGCTATCAAACTGCCATATTACTGTGCTACTGATCACTCTGCTGCAGATATTTAGTCTCCAGGTGTGGTTGAATTGACAACTCAACTGCTAATACTTGCAAATATTCTTTGGCTCCCTTTGTGTCGAATCAATAAATTTGGGTTGAATACTCTACCCTCGAAAACTGTTGCGATCCCCTATACTTGTGGGTTATCAGGGGGACACGACTCTGAGACTGCCGATGGCCGCCGGCGAGCCAGCCCCGAGCCCTTGGCCCGGCGAGCTCACACGACGTCAATTTCGTGGTCACTGGCGCCAATCCACGCACCGACGCAACGCTAACATGACCAGCACCACGTAGCACCATACCCGCAAGGGGAGCACGAGCACCACCCGCGAGCACATCCAGGGCCAAGCCCGACCTCACCTATCCGAAGCACAAAGCTCTGATTCGCCCTGGGCTTCGATCTGGCCCGCCCGAGCACGAACCCTAGATCTTAACCATCCCGTCGGCACAGGCCCTGGAGAAGGCAACCGCCACCACCACCCTGTGCCGCCTGCAGAGCTACTGCCGCCGCGTTGCTACAGCTTACCCAAGCGTCTGCCGGCCAGAGGCCCCCGCAACTAGGCACGCCCCACCCATCGCGCTGCCCCGGCCCGCGCCGCGAGAAGCAGCCGCGGGGCGGATTTGTCGGAAGCTTCCCCACCGCCACAACCACCTCTGCGTGCCCCGCCACCCACCACGTCGCAAGAAACTGGCCGCAGCACCGGTGCCCACCACGGGACCCGCGTGCCACCGTGCCACGACGCCCGGCGTCCGCGCCGCGCCCAGACCAGAGAAGTCGCGCCGCGCCGACCCTTGCAGGCGAGGGAACGAGAAGGCCCCGCTGCCGTCGGCTCCGGTCGGGCTTTGCCCGGCTGAGCCCCGAGGCGGCAGTGTGGGAGGCAAAGAGAGGGGGGCAGGCGACTGGCGGTGGCGGAATAGGGTTTCCCCCTGGTCGCCATGCGGGGGCCACGCGGGAGGGGAGGGGGGAAGGGGGGATCTGTGTTGTTTGTTTATGCAAGGAAGAATGTATGATTCCAACCCCTGCAGTTTGGACATACGCATCTACCAATTGGACGAATTGCAACAGTACAAAATAGAAAAACTCTAAAATTGTGCGTCGATAAGCGCCTTGGAATGTCCAAAGTGCAGATCTGAATTGGCATCCACGGTTGTCTGTGCTCTTGTCTTAACATGAAATTGGATGGGTGATAACGTGTAATAGGGTCCCACCATGAGATCTCACCTTCCTATGCTTAATATAACATAAATGTCGAATGATTGGACATAGTGAGGATTAATCTACAAACTTTACCATTTTACAAGTTACCAGCAACCCTTCACATGCAAGGAACCTTTGACTAACATAATTTTAATATGGGAAATATACGGTTCGCTTGCTATTTACAAGTGAACTTACCAAATTTTACATGTACTCTCACTTCAATATTTTGACATGGAAAAGTTCAAAACCAACATGTAATTTTGCACTTTTCTAAGAAATGCTAGTATGTGTCAAACATATTACGAGCACAAAGCATTTTAAGCCTACATATGTATATCTATCATCATGACAAACTAAAAACATTGTCGGAAAGATAATATTAAAAACATGAGAGCAAAGACATGCAACTTCTTAAAACAAAGTGTCAGATTTTTTTTTAATTTTTTTTTTGTAAGCACAAGAACAACAATCTCATGTGTACAAAAGAGTATAACGTTTAATTTATCTATAACTATTGGGTGGATAATTATAGAATTTGGTCAATGATTTTGAACGGCTCAGATCAAAGGCCGACAAACTCTTGTTTAAAAAAAAGTTGTACTGTTTATTGTATTAATTTCAAAACTTAATGTGACAAAGGCACACTTTGTTCTTGTTATCTCGAACACCATATGGTAACTACATTATTTACCCCCCACCCCCCGCGCACACACACAAATTCGAGCAAACTTAGTTCTATTTTTATATAAGATTATAATATTTCAACAAAAGTGAGACTAAATAAACTAAAAAGATACAATTGTGCTTAGCTCGATTTAATTGCACACCACATTCTCCAAAGTCTTTCTTTTTAAGATTTAATTTACTTTGCCAAGGATACATTATTGAAAAGGCATGCATATACATATTGTTCCTTCGTAGTCCACATTAGTTCTAACCAATTGTCGTCTCCTTGAGGCGGTGGTTACGGTTTCTCGTCATGTGGCAAGATTTGGTGTCAGGTGTTTCAGATTTATTCGGCGACAACCGCGGCTCTAGGGCGCTGGTCCTTAGGGGCACGTGCACAAAGACTTACCGGCTGTTATCGACAAGGTCAAGCCGACTCCGGTAGGGGAGCGGCGATAGTGGCGCATCAGTGGCTCATTCTGGTGGCAGTAGTGGTCGTTCGGTGGTCTCAAAATCTCTATGTAATTTTTTTATATGTTTGGGATGCCTTGTACTTCCGGTGAACTTTTATAATAGATCTAATCACTTTCACAAAAATAATAATTCTAACCAACTGTGTTGTGACACCTAACATGTTTTCAAACGGCCGTACACCCGGCCAATAATAGAAAATGCAGTGGGTTGCATGGTTCCCTTGGGGTATCCCATGTCCAAATATTGGAGAGAGTACAACTATTACTTGCTACCTCCTATGTACCCTTAGAGCATCTACAGCCGGGCGCCTCAAACTCGCCTCATACGCCCGGGCGCCTCACACCCGCCTCATACGCCCGGGCGGGCCGCCCGGTCACAGACCGGTCACGATTTTTCGACCCAGCCGGGCGCCTCAAACGGGCCTCAAATGCCCGGACTGGCCGGCACCCCCATATCCAGCCCAAATATGGGGCGGATATGGGGGCGCCCGGGCGCGCCCGGGCATGCCCGCCACGTCGGCCTGACGGCGGGGTCCCACGCGGAAACATTCGGAAACCCGGCGGTCCGACGGACGCCGCGTCCGTCGCCGCGGTGTGAACGCCGCGTGGCACCGCTCCGGCTCGCCGCCCGAGGCCAAATTCGGCTATTTAAGCCGGCCGGCGTCCCTCAACCCTAGCCCATCCACCTCCCCCCTCTCCGCGCCGCCAGTCCGAGCCCATCCACCTCCTTTCCCTCCCGCTCTGGCGCTCTGCCTACGCTCCGGCGCTCCGCCATGGTCCGGAGGAAGATCACGTACTACGCTATGCTCACGCCGGAGCGCCGGGCTGAGATCCAGCAGGAGATCCGGGCGAGACAAGCCGCACGCGCCGCCTGCATCGCTGCCGGGCTGCCTCCGGACTCGCCGGAGCCGGAGGAGGAGGAGGAGCAGCCGGAGGGAGAGGAGGAGCAGCCGGAGCCGATGGAGGTGGAGGACGCGGAGGAGGCGGAGGAGCCGGAGCCGGAGCTGCCGGGCTTCAACATGGAGCAGGCGGAGGCGGAGTTCGCCGTCGCCCAATCGGAGGAGAGGGCGGAGCAGCAGGCCATCCTGGAGTCCATCGAGGATGAGGCCTATGTGGAGGCCAACCGGGCGTTCCTCCGGCAGGAGCAGGCGGCGTCGGACGCGCTCTTCGCCGAACTTGACGCAAAGATAGAGGAGGAGGCCGGAGCGGAGCAGCCGAAGGCGCCAGAGGAGCCGGAGCTGCAGCTGCCGCCCATGCCGCCGGAGCCGGGCACGGAGATCGTCGTGATCTCCGACGAGGAGTAGCTAGGATCGACGTAGTACGTAGGTTTACTTCCTTTTGCATGTCTTTGTATGAATTTAAGAATCTAGTATGAGATGTCCGGATGCAACTAGTGAAATTTGAGGCGTGCCCGGTCACTGCCCGCGGACGCGCCCGGACGCGTCCGCGGGCGTTTGAGGGGCCGGATTTGCAAAGTCCGGCTGTAGATGCTCTTAGACGGACCTCCACACTTGGAGCCATCCATCCAGCCACCTGAAAAGAGAAGGAATCTTTACATGTTGGGATCTGAGAAAAAAACAGCACCTTCCTCCTTCTGATTTCTTTAATGTTAATCGTGCTTGATTAGTTAGCTGGCTATAGCTATGGCCCATGAAAATATTTTTGGTTAATTAGCTAGCTATAGCTATGGCCCGTGATAACATTGTTATTTCAATTAAGAAAATGATGCTTATATATACACATTACATATACTCCCTCCTTCCTAAAATATAAGGCGCGCTTGACTTTGCACAGTCTTTGATGCATGACTTTAACCATTAATATATACGAAAGTACATGGATTAAACATATATCAATAGCATCATTGTATTTGTCTTGCAAAACAATTATATTTCATATGTCTTTATAATATTTTGTAGTCATAAAATAAGTTAAAATCACAGTCAAAATTGTGCGATGAAGACCAAAAAGTCAGCGCGTGCCTTATATTTTGGGAAAGAGGGAGTACCACTCATGCACCCAGTCACAAAAGTGTGCCTTCCAATCACATGCTAGTACGGAAACTGGTTGGCGAAATCTGCTAAACTAGATACCCCAAGCGTTGCTGTGGAAATTTTGTTAAACAAATCCATAAATAGACGCTAAAAACTAAAACTACTACAAAATCAAATGTATGAGTGCACTCGGTTTAGATTTTGAAAACAATAAATTATATGAAGTATGTGACAAATTGATGTATAAAAAGAGAAAACCTTTTGGATTGAAGTTAACCGAATGCTACTTTTTAACAACAATGTGAATCATGAACTACATAAATTTCCTTGAAGCTCCCAACTTCCAACACATACCACCCATGAGACCGTGACCACACAACAATCAATGCAAACGCGAACCAACCTGTAGTTGGATGGTTAGAGGGACTGTGGTATCCCCAGCCCACCAGGGTTCAAATCCTGGTGGTCGCATTTATTCCTGGATTTATTTCAGGATTTCCGGCGATGCGCATTCAGTGGGAGGAGACGTTCCCGTCGACGACGAGGTGCCTACGGTTACTTCGTAAATTTCAAGATGATATGTCGGCTCAGTCTCTCGGAGGTGCTCATAGGGGTAGGGTGTGCGTGTGTGCGTTCATAGGGGTGAGTGTATGCGCGTGTATATGAGCGCTTGCGTCTGTACTGTGTTCAAAAAAAAAACAATCAATGCAAACATATTAACTTATGATTGATATGCATAATTGATGAGGTGGCATGGCTACATGGATAGATTAGTGCAATTTTTTTTTACTTGTGACCACATCAACATGACTTGTTGATGTGGCATGCCTACATGGAAAGTAAAAATATATAGTGAGTTGCAATTATTTAGGAATAGAGCAGTCCTACCTTGTGTACTCGCCCATATGTATATGTGAGCATCGTAACATTCAAAACTTGGTGGATTACCCATAGAGTGGACGAATGGATAGACACCTGTTCTCAGGATCGGGACCATTGATGTCCTACATATAAACTCCTCCACATATATGGCATATGTCCTCCACATATATAGCATATGTATTTGGTATAATCGTCTGCACGTGGGATCAATGTTTGGGGAGGGGAATATAACTTGGGCGTTGCTAGGCATCAATCGACTGATTTCCTAGAGAAATTACTTGGGTCGCCAGCCGTCCGATCCCGTTCCTGTCAGCCCTTGGATAGGTCAACGCACGCATGCCGTTCTCCTTCCTATCGCACCAATCAACCCTCCCGCTTCGATCTTGTCGAGCTGCAGCAATGCAACAACTCGCCGCCGCTGCGTAGCATCGCGGCCTCCGCCGGCAAGCGCTGCAGGGAGCCACCACCTAGTGCTCCATCGCAGCACCGGGAAGTCGCCGGCAAGCGCTCCATTGCAACACACGCTGTATCACATCTCTGATAGACACAGGCGAGCGCTGCATTGCAGCACCGGAGCCGCCGGCGAGCGCTCCATTGCAACACCGAGCTTTGCATCGCAACTCTGATAGATGACGGCGAGCACTGCATCGCAGCACTAGAGCCGCCGACGGGGGCTCCATTGTAGCACCGAGCGCTTGCGTCGCAGTTCCCAGAGCCGTCGGCGACCGCTGCATCGCAACACTGGGAGTCACCGGCACAGGTGCGCGGGCGCGACCCCCCGTTGCAGCCTCGATGGTTGCCCTTCCAGCAATCTGCATCGTCAGCGGCGGCGCAGCAACTCCCCATTGCAGCACCTTGCCCATGCAGGTGAGTGAGGCCATCCTTTTGCTTTGCAACAGCGGGTAGGAGTAGCGGTTGCTGAAAAGGGTGGTTCCTCCTGACGTTGCACACGAACGGGAAGCAGAATCTTGCAGCAGCGGTGGCCGTCGGCTTGCTGGCGTTGGTCCCGATCTAGAGGGGGGGTACGCAAAAGAGAGCAGAGGTCCGCGGGAGGGGAAAAACCGAGCGAGAAAGACGAAGGATAGGGGAGAGGAAATGTGTGGTTGTGTGGGTCGCTGCGTAGGATAAGGGAGAGGAATAAATGGCGCCTGAGGCCCAGCCCATGGGACGTGTGTCGATCGCTCCTGGTGGCTTGCGAATCGCGTGGATCGTCAAGCAAAAAGAAACTATTCCCATATAACCTTCCCAACTAGTTGCATAACTTATAAAACAAATTTTAGTTACAAAACATGTTTTATTGTGCTAGGCAGAATATGTGCGTGTGAAACCCACATTTAGGGGCAGAGAGCGGATATTTTGACCGAGGAGTGATGAATTTGACAAAATAAATCTAAATATAAGTGCAAGTTTTGTTGTTGATCATCTAAGTTTTTCTAAGAAAATAATGTTCATCTTCGAACAACCTAGACACAAGGGAGGTTGACTCGATCTCTGTTGTCGGCAAAAAACTAGATGGATGGAGATAGCCAAGCTGCTAGGTGGCCTTTGCTCGTGCAGTTGGCCGTTGTACCTGATACGTACTTGTGGACTCCACATACATATAGGGACAATTCCATTTCCCCCAATTTGCGCTAACTCTCATCTTTACCCCTAAAAAATTTAAGTGCTCAACTTTGCCCCTCTTTCGTTCGGTGCGCTTATGAAAATACCCCTCCGTGTCGTTTTCGTCTGGTCAAAGGGGTTTGACCGTCTGAGACATTTCCTGGACATAGTTGCCCCTGTGTGCATATGCCACTAACATGTGGGACCTACCCTTGTAAAAAACCTCTCTCTGTCACATCCCCTCTCTCTCACTTACAGGTGGAGCCCAACCCAAAAATAAAAATAAGAAACTCTCACACAATCTCTCTCCCTGACATGTGGGCCATGGGACCCACTGTTGGGGTCAAAATCAGTCCACGCGTGGGTTGAGGGGAAGCTGAGAAGCTTGGTTGGTGGCTACCGCCGGCAAGGGGCGGTGCACCTACGGGTGAGGATCACATGGGTGGGCTCGGGGTTGTTTGGGCCGAGGGTGTGGAGCTGGTGGCCGAGCTGGAAGCATGTCCCCGACGACGGTGCCTCCTGGGCGAAAGGAAAGGGGACACCATTCTCTTTCTTTCCTCAATTGTTTCAATCATTTCTCTCATTCCCTTCTCTTTGTTTTTTCAGGTTGGTTCATTTCCTCCTCCTATCTACGCAGTTCTCTATCTTCATTTGTCATCATCTTATGTGAAAGGATATGTATAAATTTTGTGGAGGGCGGCTGTGAAAGGGTGATTCCCCCTTTCCATTGAAGTAGGGAAGGGGG
Organism: Elymus sibiricus; assembly: GCA_039707655.1. Classification (NCBI taxonomy): domain Eukaryota; kingdom Viridiplantae; phylum Streptophyta; class Magnoliopsida; order Poales; family Poaceae; genus Elymus; species Elymus sibiricus. Next base: position 107,552,229 of record CM077668.1, on the reverse strand, counting down.
TGATTGATCTTTTTTTGAATCAGGCCTTACTGACCGCTTGCTGTCTTGGCGTGCCTTCTCTGCCCCCCTCTGTAACTTCCCTTCTTTCGTCCGTCCATGAGGCAGTCATAAGAAAGAGAGAAAGGGCTTTCAAAATCGGTTAGGACACAACCTCGAACTATCAATATCGTTTACTTTGCCCCCCGAGACCATTGTGAGGTAGTTTTGACCCAATTGACCGGGTTTGACCCCGTTGACCGTCTTGTCAGCACGCCATGTCATCGCAAATTTCATTTTCTGCCCAATTTATCTGCCAAAATTTGTCAAAAAAAATAAATTAATTTTTCCCAAAAAAATGAAAACATTCTGTAAAATCAAGCAAACAATACTTAGATATCTAGCAAGTTTCATAATTTTTTGCTTAAAATAATGAAAAATTACCGACAAATTTCATTTTCTGCCCAATTTTTTTCTAAATTTTGTAAATAATTAAATGGACAATTACATTTCAGCCCTTAACTTGAACCCACTACTCAAATTTACCCCTAATTTCAAAGTGTGCTCAAATTTTGCCGCTCCGCCGTTAAGTCGCCTTATAGAAATGCCCTTCCGTACAATTTCCGTCCAGTCAAAGGCCTTTGACCGTCAGAGGCCTATGTGTACTGTAGCAGACGGAAAGTGCTACAGTACTGGACGGAAATTGTACGGAAGGGCATTTCTATAAGGTGACTTAACGGCGGAGGGGCAAATTTGAGCACACTTTGAAATTAGGGGTAAATTTGAGTAGTGGATTCAAGTTAAGGGCTGAAATGTAAATGTCCCATAATTAAAAGTTTATTTTTTTGAAAACATTCTGTATAATCAAGAAAAAAATACTAAACTGAATGCTAAGTATTGCTTGCTTGATTTCACAGAATTTCTAACTTTTTTAGGAAACTTCATTTTTTGGACAAAATTTGGCTAAAAATGGCAAGGAAATGAAATTTGCGCTGACGTGGCTTGCTGACTGGACGATCAACGGGGTCAAAACCACCTCACATTGGTCTGGGGAGAAGAGTAAATGGTATTGATAGTTCGAGGTTGTGTCCTAACCGGTTTTGAAGTTTAGGGTTGCCAATTAAACTAGGGCATGAGTTTGAGGTTGAAATATGTACTTCTGTCAAGTATAAATAGTAACCTCAATATAGTGCTGACTTTGTAATTTTCGCCCACAATACCATTAAAGTCATTCCTTAGCGGAACTTTTTTACGCAAGTTGAACACTCAATCATGTCTGTTGCCCAGAAAAAACAGGATTTTTCAAGCTTTTTTTAATTACTACTCCCTCCGATCCAAAGTAAGTGTCGTAGTTTTAAACTAAGATTAGTTCGACCGTAGTACAAAACAGCGAATTATGGATCGGAGGGAGTAATTGTTTTCTGAAAAATGGGTGCATGTACACCTAGGTTCCAAACTTCACACCTTACCAAGAATTGGTTCTGATGGTATTCACACCCTGCTCCTGCTGGCCGGTAACTCTCCTACCGATGTCAAGACCGTCGGCATCGGCACCGAGGAAGAAGGGGGTGATCAAGCTCAAAAAGAAGAAGTTGAGATCGTGGCGGCTTCGGAGGACACAAAGATACTGAGCTTGAAGACGGGGGAGTTGGATGACGATGCAAGGATGATCGTGCAAGACGCCCGTGTTAGGATGTTGAAGCGCATGGCGGCTGAGCTGGAGGCGGCTGAGAAGGAGGCGAATGATGAGAAGTCGGCAGGAGAGTGAGGATGGAGGCTCCGACAGCCGGCATGGCAGGGAAAAAATCTAATTTTTTGCATGGACTATCGGACTGACATTCTTTTGTGACCGGGCATGTAAAAACTATGCATACTTTCCTCTTTTTGGTTGTGATCGGGTGCTATGTGATTGGGCACTATGAATTTGAATTTTAAATTGGCCAGACCTGGGTGGATGTTTACGGATGCGATTGGATAGCCGGCCCCCTCATCACTGTTCGCGTACTGGTCCCCACCAGCCCTAGACGGATACGTTGTCCGATTTGAGGGTCGGCGTTGGAGATACCCTTAATTAATTAATAGACTCTTGAAAACAGAACAAATTATTATTATTATTTTACTTCTGTCATGGTATGGAAGTATATTATCAACCTCCATGCTCACTCTCCTGCCGACTCCTCATCATTCGCCTCCTTCTCGGCCGCCTCTAGCTCGGCCGCTATGGGCTTTAACATCCTAACACGGGCATCTTGCACGATCATCCTTGCATCGTCATCCAACTCCCCCGTCTTCAAGCTCAATATCTTCGTGTCCTCCGAAGCGGCCGCGATATCAACCCTCTTCTCTTTGAGCTTGAGCTTCGTCTCGGTCGCCGCCATCAACATGTTAAACCTCTGACGTCGGAGCGCTTGACATGTACCTCCTCCTTCTTCGCCAAGATGTCCTCGAACCTCTTCGTCATCTTGGCCGCCGCCCCTTCTCGCTTCGCCTTCTCCTCCTCCCACTTCTTTCCCCGGAACCCTCTTCTTGCCTTCTTGGGTGACTCTTTTCCTGGGTCGGTTGGATCACCCCCTTCTTCCTCGGTGCCGATGCTGGCGGTCTTGACGGTGTTGGCAACGAATAAATTTCACTTGGGTTGCCCACTCAACTTCAACCAGCAATGCATGAGGACGGAGTTCCTCTTCTCCACCTTCAAAAACAAGTTGCATGTACGGGAAGGCTACAAAGAAAAAAATTGTCATCAGGTTGCATATCCGTCCAAATGATCAACACATACAACATATCTGGCCAGCAAGTTGCATATCCGACCATAGGACTATTTGCTCGGAGATTTGCGCACCACTTGGCCACCGACCGATTAGTTGCTTCAAGTGGCCGCAATACTTGGACACGGCTTCTTGGATGATGTACCATCGATGGTTGAGCTACTTTACCCCACGGTTACGGATGAGTTCGTCGGTGTAGGGCGCGAAATGCTTGTGCTCATGGAACCAAGTATGCCTGTTGGCCCAAAATGTTGCGCCCTTTTGCTTAAATGCCATGGATCGGATCAATGCTGGTGGCCAACCACACATCGGATAACAACTGGTCCTCCATGTTGAAGCTTTATCATCTACCCTTCTTGTTCGGATCGGCAGCAAATTCATTCGGATCAAGGTCGTCGTCGTCGTCCTCCTCCTGCTCCTGTTGGCCGGTAACCCAATCTGGCTGTTGGGCGTACGTGCGCGGCTAGGTGTCCGGCTGGGTGTACGTGCCCGGCTGTGTGGACTCCGAGTCATCCACATGCCCGTCCTCGTGGCAGCCTCCGCCTCCGTCGTAGATGATCTCAAACATCCGCTTGTCCGTGTCGTCGTACGACAGCTCGCCTGATTGAGACATACCGACGAACAGTGTGTAGGCACCGAGCTGCTCCCCGCCCGGCTTCCGTGTCTGAACAAGCTGCGGCGATGCAGACTCCGAGAAAAGCAGCGGTGCCACGTTGACGTCGACGCAGTAAGGAACGTGCCCGGCAGCGGAGGCCGGGGATTGCCTACCAAGCTGTTGGGTGGCATAGAAGTAGGGAGGCTTGTATTGCTCTGGCCACGATGACATCTGCACGGATGGCGATGGTAGCGCCCCCCCTCCCCCCGCGCGCGCGTCCAAGGCCGCGCCCTACACCACGCCCCCTGCACTTCCGCCGCCACGACCACCGTCCCCACCACCCTTCTTCTTCTTGAGCGGCGTCGCCTTTGCCTTCTATCCGAGCCGGCGATCTTGTTGTGTCGCCGAGTTGATCTTTCGGGGAGCCGCGATCGCCGGATCGTCCACCACGGCAGTCTCCAACAGCTTTTCGTATGGGTCCATGTGGCGGCGGCGGCGGCGAAAAATGGCGGGAATTGAGGTGGAGTGCGGCGGGATGGTAGAAGAGGGGGTTGAGAAAGCGCGGGCTGCGCCTTAGTTTTAGGTGGGCCAGGGGTGTCGGAGTCCGACGTGGCTGGTGTCCAGACTTCCGGAAAGCCCCCTGGTTTGCGGGGAAACGGACGTTTGGACTGGTCCACGGACCGTTGTGGGATGCCGTTGGATGGCTTGTAGGGTCCAGACCGCTCGGTCCGGACGGATGCGGGAACTTCGAGAGTCAGCCCTAACTGATCGATCCTGGTTATGCACAGCCTCAGCGAAACTGGCCCCACTTGTCCGCCTCACACTGGCCAGATGTTATAGTTCACACCTGTGGTTGCTGCGTTGGGGTAGTTGGCCAGATGATCATGGTTTTGTTTTATGCTTGGACCTGAACTAGTTGGATCTTGTTGCTTTCATCCCATAAAGCCGGGTTGTCCAGCCTTTCCTTTAAAATACAGTTTTGCACATCTTTGCAACCTGAACTGCGATGGCAGTGGGTTAATTTTCTACTTTTGTTTCTTGACGTTGATCCCCTGAATATTCGCCCAGCGGAAACGAAAGCGATCGCATTATATTTCGCCCTGCGTTGAGAACCTGCTTGTAAAGTGACGGTGACACGCATACACACACGGTAGGCGACAAGAAAAGATTTGCGATTTGTCTGGTCACACGTCCTCATGTCAAGCTTGGCTTACGTGCAGACACATTAGCTTAGCTAATGGGATTTTGTCTGTGCGCTTGTCGTTTAAGCACGTAGTGCTCCCGGCAGATTAAGTAGGTTAACGATGTAGCGTGTACCTAATGAAATATCTTCCTCTTGCTTGGTGCGGAAGATCCCAACTAATTATCCTTGAGGACACGTCTGCTCACTCCGGTCCAATCGACTGGAAAGGTTTGCCGACGCAGAAAGTCCAGGCTCTGCGTAAACCTTGGAAATGTCTTAAGATAGTCGTGAGAGAGAAACTATATATGTGGACTTTCGTGTGTGTGGTAAGCTGTGTTTTTGTCTCCTCTCCTCTTACTTTCGGATAGGATTGAAACACCTGCGGCCACATCAGCCGTCCTCTCCCTGCCACGTCACTCGGAAAATAGGCAGAAGTTGGGAGAATATTAAGAAAAAATGCTGCCTAATTTTGCTCCAAAGTACTCCCTCCGTATCAAAATATAAGACGTGTTTGTAGGCTAGTTTAACCTAAAAAAACGTCTTATATTTTGGTACAAAGGTAGTAACTTTTTCCCCAAATAATAAGTACCGAACGTCAGTTTTCTGGCGTTTCGGCATGAACACCCTTCTGGACATTGATTTCGAGCACGGATCTTGAAGGTGCTGAACTTTGCCACGTCATATTTCCCAGGCGTTCGGGCTTGTGAGTCGTCACGCGAACGTTCCTCACCCACCGCTCTTCATGTCCCTCTCCTCTTACCCACCGCTCTCCATCTCACTGTCCCTCTCCTCTCTGCCCTACCACCGCCCAGCGGCTGGCGACGAACCAGGAGGTCGCCGGATCCCAGTGACGAGGGAGGAGGACGTCGGATCCCGGCGAAGAGGCAGGAAGCTGCCGGATCCAGGGACGAGGTCGGCGGCGGCGAAGGTGAGGGGAGGCTTGCGTGCGACAGAGGGCTCGAGCGCGTGGAGGCGCACCGCGTCCCAGCCTCGCATCCTCTGTTGCGCAGCCGTGCCCGTGGCTGGCGGCGGCGGAGCCAAAGTGGGCAGCTGCGGAGAGGAGCTCCAACGACCAAATCATGGTGTCGCGCGGCGGAGGCGGGGCTCGCCACCGACGCTTCCACCTCGCTCCCAGTCGTCATTCTCCTTCCCGGGACTCCTCTGAGCTCGCCATAGTCTACCCCAAGGTGAGATGTGTATTATCCTTCTTCCTCCCCTTTAGATCGATGCACAGAGGCACCGTGCCCGTCGAATCCATGGCCTGTCACTGTGACCCGAGTTTCAAGAGCTCGGCAGGCCATAGTAGTTGTGAGATTCTACCACCCATAGTAGTTTTGTTGAATTCAATATCCCTGCAGTTTGTGGTGTGAGCCACATGGTAATTCAGTAAGCTAGTCCTTGATATATTTTAATATGTTTGAGCATTCATAAGGTTTTGTTTGTTTGAGAAATGAAAACCTGTTCCAAGGTGCCAATTTTTAGTGTGCTGATAATTGCTAATAGATGGGCAGTTTGTATTTCCTTTTTCAATGATGATGGCAGTGATAGTTTGGATATCATACCTCCTATGTTCAATCCATGATTATCATGGTAATTTTCAATTTGTAGTTCTTTCATGTTTTAGCATTGTAAGGGACATAGTGGTTGACATGGCAATTCAAATCTGCAGGGAGAGGATCATATAGTCGTCCATGCCATTCATACAAGTGTTTTTTATGTTCCCATGTGTTCATGTTTTTATTTTGTATAATCACATGGCAAATTCATAACATTCTGTCTTCCCAGCATGTCAATATTTAGCTTTTTTTTATATTGCTCTCATGGCAAGTTCTTGAGATTTTTGCTCAGATGGTGTGCCGCTATTCCCATGGCAATTTTATAAATGATTTCAAATGTTTTCCCCATTGGAATTTGTAGTTAGTTTGGATTTTTTATATAGCGTGGGAATTTAATTAATCAGACCATGGGAAATTCTCTAATAAGACCATGGCAAATTAATTTATGGATTATGGCAAGCTTAATTCAAGTACCATGGCAAACTTACTTTATGGACCACGGCAAGCTTAATTCAAGTAAAATCATGTGGATAGGGTCAATTTTTTACACTTGTTAGGCAATGTCCACATGGCAAAATATCATGGTAAGATGGCAAAATTCTGCTGTTTTGGTGTGTGAGCCATGGCAGTTTTTTAGTTTTATTTGCCATGGCAAAACTTTCTGTTTTTATTTTGCAATGCAAAATATTTTTTTTGGACATCGCCATGGCAAATTCTTCATTTTTATTGCCATGGCAAAATATAGTTTTCACTTGCCATGCCAAAATTACATTCATTACCACGACAAAAGTACCTACATTGTCATGCCAAATCGAGTTCTTACATGTCAATTTAATAGATCATGGCAACTTTTTGTTTTTCCATGGGACCATGGTCTTTTTTTTTACTTCAAGTACATTGAGCATGGCAAATAAACAAGAAACAAAGTCTAGAATCATTGATTACTTTATGCATACATGAGGCAAAAAAATGTTAGGCGTGGCAAATCCTCCATTTTTATTCCCTTGGCCAAATGTAGTTTTCATTTGCCATGGCAAATTTACATTCATTACCATGGCAAAAGTACCTATATTGCCAGGGAAAATTTACTTTTTACATGTCAACTTAATAACTCATGGCAATTTTTGTTTTTCATGGGACCATGGCAATTTTGCCATGGCAATTTTTACTTCAAGCACATTGAGCATGGCAAATAAACAACAAAGAAACTCTACAATCATTATGTACATTGTGCATAGCATGAGGCAAAAAAAATGTTAGGCATGGTAAATTCTTCAATTTTATTGCCATGGTAAATGTAGTCTTTCATTTGCCATGGCAAATTTACATTCATTACTTTTTTACATGTCAATTCAATATCTCATGGCATTTTTTTTCTTTTTCATGGGATCATAGAAATTTTGACATGGCAATTTTTTACTTGAAGTACATTGAGCATGGAAAAATTACTTTATTTTTCCATGGCAAATTTTACTTTTAATGACATGGCAAATTTTACTTTATTTTGCCATGTCAATTTTTACTATATTCTCCACGGCAAATTTACTTTCACATTCATGGCAATTTACATTAAAAAAATTCCATGGCAAATTCATCCTTTTATTGCAATGACAAATGTACTTTACATCCATGGCAGATGTACTTCACATCCACGGCAAATTTAGTTTCCTATTGTTCATGGAAAATCTTTAACATGGACCATGGTAAATTTTTTTATGAGACATGGAAATTTAATACTAAAATAGGGTACACTTTAATCAATTTTTTGCCACCTTGTACAAATGCAAATTCCCAGGACTATTTTTTATGCCACTGAAGAAAATCATGAGCATGGCAAAATTGGACCATGGCAAATTTAACTTTTAAGGACCATGGTATATTCACTACATATCCCATAGAAAATTTTACTTTATAGTCTATGGAAAAGTAACTTTATATCCCATGGCAACTTTTATTCACGGCACATGGCAAATTTTACTTTATAGCCATGGCATTTTAATTTTGCAGCTCATGTCAAATTTTAATTTATAGTTCATGGTAAATTAAATTTATAACCATGGCAAATTAACTTTAATGCACATGGCAAATTTATTTATATAACCATGGCAAGCCTACTTTATGCCCCATGGCAATATATCATCAGTTTTATGTAGCATGGCAAACCGACTTTATATCTTGTACTAGCCCCGCAAGAAGTTTTGTCCCTTCGGTGCCTTCTGACTAGGAAAACGATTTTTTTTTTATTTTGCCATGTCACCGGTACAAACCTTTTTTCTAATTTTCCCTTGTGACGGTTTTTTTAGCCACAAGTTGCCATGATTTTTTTATAACCTCATGCTTAATTTTGCCATCTTATCCTCACAAATTTATCTACACATTGCCATGATTAATAAAAACAAAATGATTTTATATTTTTCCATGTGGTAAGTATAAACTTTACCATGGCAAATATATATCATCCCCTCATTTTTTTAAGAACAAGATGATATATAACATGGCAAATATATTTTTTATAACATGGCAACTCTACTACTATATGCAATTTTTTTTGCTTTCATAACCCCCCACTATCTTGGCAATTATACCCCCGTTTTGTTTTGATATTCATCATCTCATTCTTTCTACAAGTTTTTGTCTTTGTACATTTTCTACATGGAAATTTTTGATATGCATGTTTTTTTGGTAACGTACTAAACCTTGGCAAATGTGTTGTATATAAGTTGGCAATTGATTTTTTTGTACATTTCATGGTACTACCTACTGTACATGTCATTTGTGCTTTTTTCTGTATTGATTTTTGAAATAATGACTTTATGGTACTTGGTTTTTCTTAGAAGTATGGCAACTTTTGTAGCTAGTTTTATCCACTAAACATTCAAAAATATGTACAAGCTATGGATATGTATTTTTTGAATTGTTGGTTGTGTGGTAGTTTCATTTAGAAAATCGATGATAAATTTGTATGTCTTTAGTCAATTTAACTCGGATGCAAATTTGAAGTTTTTTCCAAGGCTTGTTTCTCTGGAGTTAAAACTGGGCTTTTCTTTGGCCCATCTTTTTTTGGTGGCGATTGTTTTTTTTGTTTCTGTTAGGGATAAGTTTGTTGACGTGGATGGTTTGCGCTAGAGGGATAGGTGTAGAGAACAAAAATGTTTGGTCCATCGACCCTCCTAGCACGAATGAATCATTCGGTTGGAGGTCCCTTGAAATTTGCGGGGTCCTTTTTTGTGATGGTTCTAAAGTATGATAGCTTCTCGATGGGATGATGCCGGCATGAAGCCCTTTTATCGATTCATCCTCCAGATTCCTTCTGGAGGCTAGGCTTCATTGCTCTGGAGAGGTTGCTAGTGTTTGTTGGTGTCTGATCCGTGATCCGATCGATAGGGTAGAAGTATCAAACTAGGGGGTGGCAACGGAGGCTGGTATGACCGGTGGTACGAGCGCAGGTGGTCGTACCTAACGTTGTCGAGTGCCCTGCAACCTTCTGTTGCATTTTCTCTTCTCCCTTTTACTTCTTTCTTTTTATGGTAGTCTTTTATCATCCCAATAACATGATTTTGACAACATATCCTGGGGATCATTTCCCTGTGCATCAAAATATCTCTGTGGATGAAATCCAATAAAAACAAATAAAAGGGTGCGTGAGCGCACAAAAATCGAGAAAATTCTAACACTAATGTGCAAAAAAATGACGCAAAAAATGGACTCGTCAACTCCCCCAAGCTTAAAGTTTTGCATGTCCCCGAGCAAATGCCGTGGCTTGTAAGAACAAGTTTCATCAAGTTCATGAGGTGCGGGTAAAAGTAAATGAGTGAGTTCATCGCACGAAATCGAAATTCACATAAGATACGTGATCAAAACGAGCATTAGCACATTCTTGCTACTAAGATTATCATGAAGGCTTCCACACCTCTGCTACTCGATTGATTAGCAAACACACTACAACTTCAAGCAATCGGTCACCCATTGATACATCTCCAACGTATCTATAACTTTTTATTGTTCCATGCTATTATAGTATCAATCTTGGATGTTTATTATGCAATTATATATATCATTTTTGGGACTAACCTATTAACCTAGTGCCCAGTGCCAGTTACTTTTTTTTGCTTGTTTTTGGCTTTTCAGAAAATCAATATCAAACAGAGTCCAAACGGAGAAAAAACTTTGGATTAATTTTTTCTGGACCAGAAGGGACACTAGAAGGTTCGGGAGAAGACCAGACGAGTCACGAGGGAGCGACAAGCTCGGGAGGCGCGCCCCCCAGGCTTGCGGGCCCCTCATGGCACCTCTGTAACACCCCTATGTAATAAAGCACAGTGATCATCTGATAATCTTGCCAGGTCATCATCATTTGCAATGCTTGATAACAGTGGTTTAATATCTCATTTCAAATTCTGCCACTGAATTCAAATTCAAATGCAAGTGAAATTTGTAGTTGCTCAAAAGTTGCTAGAAAAATGTTCATCATTTAGTAAATATTCCAAAACATTTTAATGTTAAGAAAAGCAACATCATCATGTTGCCAAAATGAGCATTAGCATTTAAAACAGTGCCAATCCAGGAATTTAAAATGCAAATCCATTTATGAAAAATTCAAATGGATTCAAATAATTCCCAAACTTTTGGTGGCAGTGCTACTTAAGGCATAGTAATTATGTGGACTGGCCTCACATTTTACTAAATCCTTTTTGGCAGCTCAAATAAATCTTTTCCTATCTCTGAAAATAAACAAAAGAGAAAAACAGAGAAAAGGGAAAGGGCAAAGCTTACCTGGCGCTCACCTGGCCTTCGGCCCAGCCGGCCCAGCCCACCTCTGTTCGTCTACCTGCTCCCGCACCGTGTCGCCCGCGCCATGGCCGAGCGTGCCGGTTCCGGCCGCTGGCTGCCACCGCGACGGGGCAGGTGAGCCTGGATAAGGCTGAGGCCTCCTCCTTCCCCCCTGGACGCCTATGGCACTCCTCCCCCTCTCTCCCACGCTCGTGCTCGCTCCTCCCTCTCCTCTGCCCGCGCAGCCGAGCGCCACCGTCGTCGCGCCGCTGCTCCGCCGCGGCCTCCGTGCCTCCCTCGCCTCTCCGACCGGTTCACCAGCACCGCCGACGTCCTCCACTTCTTCCCTGACCATGCGTTCGAGCCGGAGACCGCCGCCTTGCCCGGATCGAGTCGGCGTCCGTCGCGGATCACCGGAGCTCCACCGCTCCGTTCGTCGCCTCCCCTGCGCTACTAAGCTTCCACGAGCTTTTCGTAGCCGCTTGGTGAGCCTCTCCTCTTCTTCCCTCTCGTCTTTGCTCTTCTCCGCGCCCGGAGCGGCCGGTTCCGCCATGGCCGAGCCCAGCTCCGCCGATGAGCTCGCCGCCGTCGCGTTAGCCCCTGTCATGGCATGCCGAGCCCCTCACCGAGTTTGCGACCTCGCGTAGACGCCGTACGAGCCCAGCGCCGCTCGTTTTGCTCGTTGCCTCGCTGTTTGCGAGCTCGCCGTGCTTCGGGCCTCCGCCGTTCATGTCGCCGGCAACGACTCCGGCCACCCCAGCTCGCGTGACCACCGGCGTTGGATGCGGCGTTCCTCGCTCGTTCGAACGAGCCCAAAAACGCGCGTTTTGGTGCCCCCTTGCGAAATCCCGTAGCTCGCCGGCGTGCTCCGCCGTGATTCGAGCTCGCCGGAGCGAATCCGGCTCCGGCGTCCGATGTGGACTGACCGGTGGGCCACCCCGAGTCACTGGCAACTGGGACCCGCGGGCCCAGTTGACCAGTTGACCGGGTCAACGCCACTAACGTGGCGTCTACTGCCACTGACATGTGGGCCCGCTGACCTAATTACTGTTAATGATTAATTAATTAATTCTGTTAGTTAGTTAAGTCACTGACAGGCCAGGCCCACTAGTTAATTAACTCTGTTTAGTTTAAAATTAACCCAGTTAAACCCGCAGTGTATGACAGTTGGGTCCCACTGGTCAGGTTTGACCTGGACCAGCCGGGTTGGCTGCTGACGTCACTGTGACGTCATGCTGACGTCATCTTGCACTCTTCTGGATAATACGATTTAACTTAATTAAAATAATTCCAGAATTTCAGAAAACTGTTTAAAACATTGAAAATTCATAGAAATTCAACCGTAGCTCGGATCGAAAAACTTTCTACATGAAAGTTGATCAGAAAAACGAGACGAATCCGAATACGCTGTCAAAATGCTTGACCATCACTCCTAACTACCTGAACATGGAACTTTCCCCTCCGGTTCAGTATTCCAAAATCAGCCTAAATGCCGAGAAAATATCACAGATATTTTTCCGATTCGTCTGCGACATGTAGCAATGCATTAGGTCACCACTAACACTGCATTTTGCCATGCCGTGCATCTGTGTTGCATCAATTATTTATTGTTTCTTCCCCCTCTTCTATTCCGATAGCCCCCGAGACCGACGCAGCTCAGGAGACCGACGACACCACTGACGATCCCTCCTTTGCCGCAGAGCTTCCAGGCAAGCAACCCCCCCTTGACGCATGCCTATATCACCTATTCTCTCTCCCTCCTGCTTGCATTAGAATTTGCTACTGCTATTGTTTTATCCTATTCTGATGCATAGCCTGTCCTTGTAACTGTTATTGATACCTGCCTGTTATCCAAAATGCTTAGTGTAGGTTGGATGGTAAATCATCTGTGGCCCCTCTTCCTTGCTCTAGTTGCCCCGCTTTAGTACCTGTGCCCCGACCGTTGTGATCGTCGGGCTGAGACCAGATCATCACCACACTTTTCCCCTAAATTGCTCGATGCTGCAGTGCTAATAGCGAGTGCCGAGGGTGATACCTCTAATCTCACTCCCGATGTGGACTCTGTAGTACAGCTAGTCAGTTGTGGGTTACCGAGGGTGATTCCTCTTCCCCACCTCCGATAAGCATCTGTCGTGCAACTCCGCAAGTGTGAATACCACCGAGGGTGATTCCTCTGGGTTCACCTTGACGGATACGTCGAGTGGGAATCCAACGAGGGTGATACCTCGGATTTCTTCTTGATGTTATGGACACACGGATACTTGCACTTTATTACAATTACCTGGATAAAGTTTGGGTTGGCCCCGAGGGGTACCCGCGAGAGATGTGTTATCGGGTTGACCAAGAGGGTACCCGAGAGATGAATACGTGGCATGGCCGGGCATTCTTAGCCCTTGCCGTAAGTCCACGAGACGGGGCGACGAGCTCACAGGATCGTGAGTCTCTGCTCGTTTCCGCGCGCTTCGAATGCACTAATGGGTTAGGATATGTGATCTGAGTTGGCCTCTGGCCTTTTCGCGCTAACCAGCACATGGGAATAATATGGGTACTCGGCGTCGTATGTATCAGTCGAAGCTCTTCAGACGTCAACAGTTGAGCGGCGCGCGCCGGGTTGGACTGGTAAAGCCTGCGCTTGTATTAAGGGGGCTAGGTCTGCTCACCGGCCACGTACGCAACGCGCAGGAGTGCAAAGGGCGATGGGCCCAAGACCCCTGAGTGCTAAGGATGTAGACCGGCGTGCTGGCCTCTCTGTTGAGCCTAGGTAGGGCTACGACGTGTCAATCAGCCGAGGCCGGGCATGGACCGAGCAAGTGTGTCCGGCCAGAGTTAATCGAGCATGTTGGGTAAGTTGGCGCACCCCTGCAGGGAAGTATATCTATTCGAATAGCCGTGTCCACGGTAACAGGACGCCCGAAGAATATCCCGATCTTCTATAACTAGAAATGGTTTGATTATGTTAGCTCCGGGATCGCTTTCTCACAGGGAGTCGAGGAAGGATCTCTGGGCGTGGCTACTTGTACTTGTTACTACTGTTATATTTATGTGCTAATATGTACTCTTCTTATGCTGCAAGACCCTGAAGATGCTAGTCTTCGATAGGCTTGGCCTTTTCTCTCTATCCTGGCATTTCTGCAGACAAGTCCACATATACAGCCTTCCTTTGATAATGTTGCATTACTAGATTAGTTTTGATGTAAGTCTTGCGAGTACTTTGGATGAGTACTCACGGTTGCTTTGCTTCCCTTTTCCCCAAACCCGATTATTGAGACCAGATGACGGAGCCCCGGAGCCAGCTGCCTCAGTAGTCGACGACGACTACTACCACTACTACCCCCCTGTCGGATACTACTACTACGAGGAGCCCTCCGACGACCAGGAGTAGTTAGGAGGCACCCAGGCAGGAGGCCTGCGCCTTTCGATCCAGTGTTTTTATTTTGCCCCGCCTGCTTAAAGGCCTATCTGTTTAACTTATGTCTGTACTCAGATATCTAATGCTTCCGCTGATGCTTGTATGACATCGAGCTTATGTATTCGAGCCCTCGAGGCCCCTGGCTTGTAATATAAAGCTTGTATGACTTTTATTTGTGTTTAGAGTTGTGTTGTGATATCTTCAAGTGAGTCCTTAGGCTTGATCGTGTGCATTTGCGTGTATGGTTAGTGCACGATTAAGTCGGGGGCGTCACAAGTTGGTATCAGAGCCGACTGCCTGTAGGAACCCCCCTTTCAACTCCTTGGCCAAAGTTGAGTCTAGTCTTTGCAAAACTGTTTTACTAACATGGCTGTGTGGCTTACGGGCCCACGTCTCCAATGGGTGCTATTAGGATCTTTTATTCCTCTTGTATACTCTGGGACTCTGAATCCTCTTCCATTCGGGTTAAATGATTTTGCTAACACTAACACTAGGTTCTCGTAATCACATTCACCCGGAGAGCTGGATTATCTACAACTAATCCTTTCATTTGAACTGGTTATTCTGATAATCACCTTTGCTTTTCCATTGGTCTGTTTAACCTTTTCTTTCCAAGCTATCATATGCTTCTCACACTGTCATTTGACATTCTGCACTCCTTGTTCCTGATTCGTCCGGCAAGACAGCTTGTCCGTCTGACCGTGGCTCGTGATGCGACTGGGTTTCCGGCCATTTTGGTCGAACTTCTGACCAGGCTGGGATATCGCTAGTATCCCGAGTACACTGTTTACGAGGATTACTGCGAGTTCAACCAGGAGCAGTACCATGCTGAGGTTCGCATCTTTGATCGGCAGAACAACTCCATCACTGAGTTACACACCTTTCATGGTGTTGGGGTGACTGTCGACATGGCCATCCATGATGCTGCCTATACTGCTATTGCCTGTCTCCGTGGAGAGCATAACAGTCGCTTGGAGGAGACTGCTTTCAGATACATCCCGTATGCTCCTGGTGGGGATGAGACTGGATACTACACTGCTGTCTGTACCCCTTACGTGTCGCGTCGCTATGACCCGCTGGTTTTGGTACAGTACACTCTGGCTCTGGACCGCACTGCTCGAGCTCTTGTTGTTGAGTTGCACGCCACTCGTGCTCGTCTTTATGATGCTCTGACACAGTTGCTACCAGCAGTCAGTGCACGGATGCAACCAGAGTACATTTTTTACCCGCGCAGGACGGAGATACCACCAGGTCTTGAGTGGCCTATTGTTGGAGGTTTTACTCCTCCACGTGGTCCTCTTCTTCCAGTTCGGGACCAGGTTCTGCACCAGAGTGTTCACGGAGCGCAGGATCCTTCCATCGATGGTACCCTGCCTCGTCACCTACAGCTGCCTGGCTTCAGTGGTTTTCTCCGACGTTGATGTAGCATATCGCTATGTCACATTGTTGTATCCCTCCACCGCGTGCCTGCATGCCGCCTAGTTGTCTAGCTTACCTTTATGCTATTGTAACGCTGGCCTGTAACCGAACCTATGTATGGATCTGTATGTCATGTTGACTATGTTGATGTATCTATTGCACTTCCTTTTGTTGTGCATGTTACTTCATGAATGCTTCCATACAACTGCAAATGCTCGTTGCTAAACTACCCCCTGTTGAATTTTAGCAGGATGGTTAGATCCTCAGGTCATGGCCGTGGTGCCAACAATCCACCACCGCTCGACTATATGGCTGTGATGATGCAATAGTTTGAAATGCACCGCCAGTTTATGCAAGGGCTGATGAACCAGTTTCCTCGTCCCAATGCTAATCAGCAGCCAGCCGCGATCACTTTGCAAGAGTTTGTGCGTCTGAATCCAACTATCTATCGCAACTCAGTTCAGCCGCTTGATGCTGATGATTGGCTCCGCGATATCGCATTTGAGATGGAGTCTGCGAATGTGGACCCTGCCAACTATGTCACTTTCGCCTCCTACTTTCTAAAGGGACCCGCAGCCCAATGGTGGGACACCCACCGACAAACCTTAGCTGCTGGAACCATCATCACTTGGATGGAATTCAAGGCTGCTTTCCGTGCCCGTTACATTCCGCAAGGAGTTATGGACTGGAAGAAGCGAGAGTTCCGCAATCTCTCTCAGGGCAGTAAGTCTGTGGAAGCCTATCAGCGTGAATTTCTAGAGCTTTCTCGCTATGCTGAAGAGGATATTGCTACCGACGCACGCAGACAGGAAAAATTCCGTGAAGGGCTCAACCCTGATATCAAGCTTGCACTACTAGTCCAGGACTTTGCCGACTTCGCCACCTTGGTGAACAAGGCTATCCAGGTTGAGACAGATCTCAAGGATCATAAGGATGCTCTCAAGCGCACCCGTGAAGCGGGCTCATCTTCGGGCTCGTCTTCCCAGAAGCGCCGCATTTGGATCCCTCAGAGCATGTACCGTCCAGCTGTACCTGTTCAGAGGCCATCGTATGTTGCACCACGTATGCCTCCTCCACCGCCAAGACAGTTCAGACCTCAAGCTCCAATGCCTCGAGCTCCTGCTCCCCGTCCCGACAATGGACTCTGCTTCAAGTGTGGCCATCCCGGTCACCGTGCCAGAGACAACTCTCAGAGTCAGAATCAATTAGTGCTTCCTCCAGCTGGCCGTGGAAATGGCCGTGGAATCAATCAGCCTCACAACTATAATGCCAGACCTTCTTATGGTCGTGGGCAGGCATATCATGTTAACATGCCTGAAGCTCAGGATCAACCAGAGACTGTGATGGGTACTCTTCTCGTTAATTCAGTACCTGCATCTGTTCTATTTGATTCAAGAGCATCACATTCATTCATGTCAGAAAATTTTGCATACATGCATGACATTAAATGTGAAGCGCTGCACCAATCGCTAGTGGTAAACACCCCCGTGGGCCAATGCCAAACCTCCCTGTTCAGCCCCGATGTCACCATTGATATTGAAGGGTTGGAGTTTCGTGCTTTTCCCATTATTCTGAAGTCTTCAAAGATTGACCTTATTCTGGGAATGGATTGGTTGAAGGCTCACTACGCCTTGATCAATTGTGCCACAAAAGTTGTACACCTCCTGCACCCATCAGATGAGCAAGTAAATTACCATGCTCATGTTGTTCAAAGTGCCGAGTCTCAGATTTATGCACTGAACGCGTTGAACGCTTCGCCTCTTGAGGGGATCAAAAATGTTCCAGTCGTTCGCGACTTCCAAGATGTATTCTCAGAAGAACTTCCAGGAGTACCCCCTATTAGAGCTGTCGAGTTTGTCATCGACCTTAAACCAGGCACTACTCCTATTGCGAAGCATCCTTATAAGATGCCTCCGTATGAACTTCTCGAGCTTAAGGAGGAACTCGACAAATCACTTCAAAAGGGTTTCATCTGTCCAAGTTCCTCTGCCTGGGGAGCACCTTCTCTCTTTGTCAAGAAGAAAGATGGTACAAACCGATTGGTCCAAGATTACCGGTCTATCAACCAAGCCACCATTCAGAACAAGTATCCGCTTCCTCGGATCAATGACCTGTATGACCAACTGGCTGGATCATCAGTGTTCTCTAAACTCGACTTGAGTTTGGGTTATCATCAGATCCGTGTTTGTGAAGAGGATATCCCCAAGACTGCCTTTGTTACTCATTATGGCTCTTATGAGTACACTGTCATGTCATTCGGCTTAACTAATGCACCAGCAACATTCTCCCGTCTGATGAACTATATCTTCATGGATTACCTCGACAAATTCGTCGTGGTTTATCTGGATGATATTCTGGTTTATTCCAAGAATAAGGAAGACCATGCTAAACATCTTCGTCTAGTTCTAGAAAAGCTTCGAGAGCACCAGCTATATGCCAAGTATTCTAAGTGTGAATTCTGGTTATCTGAAGTGACCTACCTTGGACATGTGATTTCCAAGGATGGCATTGCTGTTAACCCAGAACGAGTTCCGGCTATTCTTGACTGGACTCCTCCGAAGAATGACAAGCAAGTCAGAAGTTTTCTCGGGCTTGCAAGTTATTGTCGTCGCTTTGTCGAGAACTTCACAAAGATTGCCATGCCTCTGACTAATCTGCTTCACAAAGGCGTTAAGTTTGAGTGGACAGATAAATGTCAGGAAAGTTTCCAGACCCTTAAGGACAAGCTTACCTCTGCTCCAGTGCTTGCTCCTCCGGATTCTCGCAAGGTTTTCGTGATTTATTGCGACGCCTCTCGTCAAGGATTAGGCTGTGTCCTGATGCAAGAGCGCAGAGTAATTGCTTATGCCTCGCGACAGTTGCGACCTCACAAAGAAAATTATCCAGTGCATGATCTTGAACTTGCTGCAGTGATTTATGCATTGAAGCTGTGGCGACATTACCTTCTCGGTAACCGATGTGAGATATATACTGATCATCAAAGTCTGAAGTATTTATTTACTCAGCCGGATCTCAATCTCCGCCAACAGCGATGGATGGAAACGATTACGGACTATGACTGTGGTATTTCATATACCCCTGGCAAGGCTAATGTGATGGCAGATGCCTTGAGCCGCAAGTCCTATTGTAACAACCTCACGGTTCAGCGAGCTCAACCTCATCTGTATGAAGAATTGCGCCAACTGAACCTCCACATTGTTCCACAGGGTTCTCTTAATACCCTTGTCATACAGTCAGATCTTGAGAAGGCTGTTAAGCGTGCGCAAGCTAAAGATGCTGAAGTTGATCTGGTGAAAAGAGATCTCCATCATGAAAAGTACAGGGATTTCTCGCTTGCTCAAGATGGAACTTTGTATTTTAGAGGCCGTATTGTGGTACCTCGGTTCGAACCTATGACCGACAAGGTTATGAAGGAGGCTCATGATACACCACTGTCTATTCATCCGGGTAGCACTAAGATGTATCGAGATCTCCGACAAAGGTACTGGTGGTCTAGAATGAAGCAGGATATTGCTCGATATGTTGCTGAATGTGACGTTTGCCGTCGCGTTAAAGCAGAACATCAGAAGCCTGCTGGAATTCTACAACTGTTTCCTATTCCTTTATGCAAATGGGATAAGGTTCAAATGGATCTCATTACTAGCCTTCCCAAGTCACAGAAGGGTCACGATGCTATTCTTGTCGTCGTCGACCAACTCTCCAAAGTTGCACACTTTCTGCCAGTCAAGGAGACGATCACTGCTAGTCAGTTAGCAGAGTTATATATCTCCAGGAGTGTATCACTCCACGGTATTCCAAAGGAGATCAGTTCGGATCGTGGCAGCCTCTTCACCTCACACTTCTGGAATAGTTTCCAACAAGCTATGGGAACTCATATTACTTGGAGTTCAGCTTATCACCCCCAGTCTCAAGGCCAAGTCGAGCGAGTTAATCAAGTGCTTGAAGATATGCTGCGTGCTTGTGTTATATCTTTTGGCACGAAGTGGGAAGAATCTTTCCCGTATGCCGAATTCTCTTACAACAACAGCTATCAAGCAAGCTTGAAAATGGCCCCCTTTGAAGTGTTATATGGACGTAAGTGTCGAACCCCTCTGAATTGGTTAGAAACTAGGGAACGACCGCTCATTGGTCCGGATATTATCCAACACGCCGAAGAGCAAGTCCGTATTGTGCGGGAAAATCTCAAAGCTGCTCAGTCTCGCCAGAAGAGCAATTATGATCGTAAACACTGGGGATCGATCTATCAACCTGGCGAGCAAGCTTATCTGCGAGTCACCCCTATGAAGGGCACTCACCGCTTCGGAATCAAGGACAAGTTAGCTCCTCGCTACATCGGCCCCTTCCGCATTCTCGCCAGACGTGGACATGTGGCTTATAAATTGGAGTTGCCGCCGCAATTCTCCCACATCCACAATGTCTTCCATGTGTCGCAACTTCGCTATTGCTTCAAGGAATCTCCGCGCCGAGCTGTGGATCATGAGTTGCTTGATTTGCAAGATGATCTATCTTATAAGGAACATCCGATCCGCATTCTCGATCAAGCTGAACGTCGGACCCGCCAGAAGACAACCAAGTTCATGAAAGTGCAGTGGTCAAACCATACTTAAGATGAAGCCACTTGCGAACGCGAGGGTCGTCTTCGGGAGGAATACCCCGACCTCTTTCCTTCTACCTCCTGAATTCTCAGGACGAGAATTTCTTTTAGAGGAGGAGAATTGTAACACCCCTATGTAATAAAGCATAGTGATCATCTGATAATCTTGCCAGGTCATCATCCTTTGCAATGCTTGATCACAATGGTTTAATATCTCATTTCAAATTCTGCCACCGAATTCAAATTCAAATGCAAGTGAAATTTGCAGTTGCTCAAAAGTTGCTTGAAAAATGTTCATCATTTAGTAAATATTCCAAAACATTTTAATGTTAAGAAAAACAACATCACCATGTTGCTAAAATGAGCATTAGCATTTAAAACAGTGCCAATCCAGCAATTTAAAATAAAAATCCATTTATGAAAAACTCAAATGGATTCAAATAATTCCCAAACTTTTGGTGGCAGTGCTACTTAAGGCATAGTAATTATGTGGACTAGCCTCACATTTTACTAAATCCTTTTTGGCAGCTCAAATAAATCTTTTCCTATCTCTGAAAATAAACAAAAGAGAAAAACAGAGAAAAGGGAAAGGGCAAAGCTTACCTGGCGCTCACCTGGCCTTCGGCCCAGCCGGCCCAGCCCACCTCTGTTCGTCTACCTGCTCCCGCACCGTGTCGCCCGCGCCATGGCCGAGCACGCCGATTCCGGCCGCTGGCTGCCACCGCGACGGGGCAGGTGAGCCTGGATAAGGCCGAGGCCTCCTCCTTCCCCCCTGGATGCCTCTGGCACTCCTCCCCCTCTCTCCCACGCTCGCGCTCGCTCCTCCCTCTCCTCTGCCCGCGCAGCCGAGCGCCACCGTCGCCGCGCCGTTGCTCCGCCGCGGCCTTCGTGCCTCCCTCGCCTCTCCGACCGGTTCACCAGCACCGCCGACGTCCTCCACTTCTTCCCCGACCACGTGTTCGAGCCAGAGACCGCCGCATTGCCCGGATCAAGCCGGCGTCTGCGCGGATCACCGGAGCTCCACCGCTCCGTTCGTCGCCTTCCCTGCGCTACTAAGCATCCACGGGCTTTTCGTAGCCGCTCGGTGAGCCTCTCCTCTTCTCCCCTCTCGTCTTTGCTCTTTTCCATGCCTGGAGCGGCCAGTTCCGCCATGGCCGAGCCCAGCTCCGCCGATGAGCTCGCCGCCGTCGCGTTAGCCCCTGTCATGGCCTGCCAAACCCCTCACCGAGTTCGCGACCTCGCGAAGACGCCGTACGAGCCCAGCGCCGCTCGTTTTGCTTGCTGCCTCACTGTTTGCGAGCTCGCCGTGCTTCGGGTCTCTGCCGTTCATGTCGCCGGCAATGACTCCGGCCACCCCAACTCGCGTGACCACCAGCGTTGGATGCGGCGTTCCTCGCTCGTTTGAACGAGCCCAGAAACGCGCGTTTTGGTGCCCCCTAGCGAAATCACGCTGCTCGCCGGCGTGCTCCACCATGATTCGAGCTCGCCGGAGCGAATCCGGCGCCGGCGTCCGACGTGGACTGACCGGTGGGCCACCCCGAGTCACTGGCAATTGGGACCCGCGGGCCCAGTTGACCGGGTCAACGCCGCTGATGTGGCGTCTACCGCCACTGACATGTGGGCCCGCTAACCTAATTACTGTTAACGGTTAATTAATTAATTATGTTAGTTAGTTAAGTCACCGACAGGCCGGGCCCACTAGTTAATTAACTCTGTTTAGTTTAAAATTAACCCAGTTAAACCCGCAGTGTATGACAGGTGGGTCCCGCTGGTCAAGTTTGACCTGGACCAGCCGGGTTGACTGCTGACGTCACTGTGACGTCATGCTGACGTCATCTTGCACTGTTCTGGATAATACGATTTAACTTAATTAAAATAATTCCAGAATTTCAAAAAATTGTTTAAAACTTTGAAAATTCGTAGAAATTCAACCGTAGCTCGGATCGAAAAACTTTCTACATGAAAGTTGATCAGAAAAACGAGACGAATCCGAATACGCTGTCCAAATGCTTGACCATCACTCCTAACTACCTGAACATGGAACTTTCCCATCCGGTTCAATATTCCAAAATCAGCCTAAACGCCGGGAAAATATCCCAGATATTTTCCCGATTTGTCTGCGACATGTAGCAATGCATTAGGTCAACACTAACACTGCATTTTGCCATGCCGTGCATCTGTGTTGCATCAATTGCTTTTATTTATTGTTTCTTCCCCCTCTTCTATTCCGATAGCCCTCGAGACCGACGCAGCTCAGGAGACCAACGACACCACTGACGATCCCTCCTTTGCCGCAGAGCTTCCAGGCAAGGAACCCCCCCTTGACGCATGCCTATATCACCTATTCTCTCTCCCTCCTGCTTGCATTAGAATTTGCTACTGCTATTGTTTTATCCTAATCTGATGCATAGCCTGTCCTTGTAACTGTTATTGATACCTGCCTGTTATCCAAAATGCTTAGTATAGGTTGGATGGTAAATCATCTGTGGCCCCTCATCCTTGCTCTAGTTGCCCCACTTTAGTACCTGTGCCCCAACCATTGTGATCGTCGGGCTGAGACCAGATAATCACCACACTTTTCCCCTAAGTTGCTCGACGCTGTAGAGCTAATAGCGAGTGCCGAGGGTGATACCTCTCATCTCACTCCCGATGTAGACTCTGTAGTACAGCTAGTCAGTTGTGGGTTACCGAGGGTGATTCCTTTTCCCCACCTCCGATAAGCTTCTGTCATGCAACTCCGCAAGTGTGAATACCACAGAGGGTGATTCCTCTGGGTTCACCTTGACGGATACGTCGAGTGGGAATCCAACGAGGGTGATACCACGGATTTCTTCTTGATGTTATGGACACACGGATACTTGCACTTTATTACAATTACCTGGATAAAGTCGGGTTGGCCCCGAGGGGTACCCGCGAGAGATGTGTTATCGAGTTGACCAAGAGGGTACCCGAGAGATGAATACGTGGCACGGCCGGGCATTCTTAGCCCTTGCCGTAAGTCCACGAGACGGGGCGAAGGGCTCACAGGATCGTGAGTCTCTGCTCGTTTCCGCGCGCTCCAAATGCACTAATGGGTTAGGATATGTGATCTGAGTAGGCCTCTGGCCTTTTCGCGCTAACCAGCACATGGGAATAATATGGGTACTCGTCGTCGTATGTATCAGCCGAAGCTCTTCAGACGTCAGCAGTTGAGCGGCGCGCGCCGGGTTGGACTGGTAAAGCCTGCGCTTGTATTAAGGGGGCTAGGTCTGCTCACCGGCCGCGTACGCAATGCGCAGGAGTGCAAAGGGCGATGGGCCCAAGACCCCTGAGTGCTTAGGATGTAGACCGGCGTGCTGGCCTCTCTGTTGAGCCTAGGTAGGGCTACGACGTGTCGATCAGCTGAGGCCGGGCATGGACCGAGCAAGTGTGTCCGGCCAGAGTTAATCGAGCGTGTTGGGTAAGTTGGTGCACCCCTGCAGGGAAGTATATCTATTCGAATAGCCGTGTCCATGGTAACAGGACGCTCGGAGAATATCCCGATCTTCTACAACTAGAAATGGTTTGATTATGTTAGCTCCGGGATCACTTTCTCGCAGGGAGTCGAGGAAGGATTTCTGGGCGTGGCTACTTGTACTTGTTACTACTGCTATATTTATGTGCTAATTTGTACTCTTCTTATGCTGCAAGACCCTGAAGATGATAGTCTTCGATAGGCTAGGACTTTTCTCTCTATCCTGGCATTTCTGCAGACAAGTCCACATATACAGCCTTCCTTTGATAATGTTGCATTACTAGATTAGTTCTGATGTAAGTCTTGCGAGTACTTTGGATGAGTACTCACGGTTGCTTTGCTTCCCTTTTCCCCAAACCCGATTATTGAGACCAGATGATGGAGCCCCGGAGCCAGCTGCCCTAGCAGTCGACGACGACTACTACCACTACTACCCCCCCCCCTGTCGGATACTACTACTACGAGGAGCCCTCCGACGACCAGGAGTAGTTAGGAGGCACCCAGGCAGGAGGCATGCGCCTTTCGATCCAGTGTTTTTATTTTGCCCCGCCTGCTTAAAGGCCTATCTGTTTAACTTATGTCTGTACTCAGATATCTAATGCTTCCGCTGATGCTTGTATGACATCGAGCTTATGTATTCGAGCCCTCGAGGCCCCTGGCTTGTAATATAAAGCTTGTATGACTTTTATTTGTGTTTAGAGTTGTGTTGTGATATCTTCAAGTGAGTCCTTAGGCTTGATCGTGTGCATTTGCGTGTATGGTTAGTGCATGTTTAAGCCGGGGGCGTCACAACCTCTTGAACTAATTCCGCCGCCATAAAATCTCAAATATTCCCCATATACCAGAGAGCCACCTCGAATAACTTTTCCTCCACTACAAGCCTCTGTTCTTCCGCGATCCC
This sequence comes from Elymus sibiricus, assembly GCA_039707655.1. Lineage (NCBI taxonomy): Eukaryota > Viridiplantae > Streptophyta > Magnoliopsida > Poales > Poaceae > Elymus > Elymus sibiricus. Next base: position 107,527,568 of record CM077668.1, on the reverse strand, counting down.
ATCTGGAGGCCTTTTCCGGTATTCTGCCAGAGGGGGAATCGATCATGGAGGGCTTCTTAATGGTATTGTTGCCATTAAGGATAAAACGATGTGGTTTATTCATATTGATTGAGTTTACTTTGTCTACATCATGTCATCTTGCTTAAGGCGTTACTCCGTTTTTATTAAATTAATACCCTAGATGCATGCTGGATAGAGGTCGATGGGTGGAGTAGTAGTAGTAGATGCAGGCAGGAGTCGGTCTACTTGTCTCAGACGTGATGCCTATATACATGATCATTGCCATGAATCCGTAATAACTATGCGCTTTTCTATCAATTGCCCAACAGTAATTTGTTTACCCACCGTATGCTATATGGTCGAGAGAGAAGCCTCTAGTGAAAACTATGGCCCCCAGGTCATTTATCTATTATATATAAATTCCAAAAATACCTTGCTGCAATTTTATTTTCTTTATTTTGTTTTTCAATTTATTTATCTATCTATCACTATCAGAATTAATCCTTGCAAGCAACCGCCAAGGGGATTAACAACCCTCTTGTTTGCGTTGGGTGCAAGTATTTGCTTTTGTGTGTGTAGGTGCTGCTAACAAGGTTCTGTGTGGTTCTCCTACTAGATTGATAACCTTGGTTCTTAACTGAGGGAAATACTTATCTCTACTATACTGCATCATCCTCTCCTCTTCGGGGAAATCCCAACGAAGTTCACAAGTAGCAGGAAGAATTTCTGGCGCCGTTACCAGGGAGATATCACCAAAACCTATCAAGTACCTTCGCATAAACTATCATCTACTTGCTCTTATTTTCATTTGCCTTTTTATTTGCATTTGCCTCTCATTTTCATCACCCCCACTTCTAAAACAAATTTACAAAAACACAAAAACATTTTATTTTCTTCTTTGCTTGCTTTGTCACTATGTCTCAAGAAAACACCAAATTGTGTGACTTTTTCAACACTAATAATAATAATTTTATTAGTACTCCAATTGCTCCTCCCGCCACTAGTGCGGAGTCTTGTGATATTAATGCTGCTTTGTTGAATCTTGTTATGAAAGAACAATTTTCTGGTAGTCCTAATGAATATGTTGCATCCCATCTTAATACTTTCGTTGAACTTTGTGATATGCAAAAGAAAAAAGATGTGGATAATGATATTGTCAAATTGAAATTATTTCCGTTCTCACTACGAGATCGTGCTAAAACTTAGTTTTCATCCTTGCCTCGAAATAGTATTGATTGTTGGGATAAGTGTAAGGATGCTTTTATTGCCAAGTATTTTCCTCCTGCTAAAATTATTTCTCTAAGAAATCAAATAATGAATTTTAAGCAACTTGAGCATGAACATGTTGCACAATCTTGGGAGAGAATGAAATTAATGATTAGAAATTGTCGTACTCATGGTTTAAGGTTATGGATGATCATACAAAAAATTTATGTGGGACTAAACTTTGTTTCTAGAAATCTTCTAGACTCTCCCGTAGGTGGTGCTTTTATGGAAATTACATTGGGAGAATCTACAAAACTCCTTGATAATATTATGACAAATTATTATCAATGGCACACTGAAAGAACTCCAACTGGTTGCTAGTAAATTTTGTTGAAGAAATTAATACTTTGAGTGATAAGATGGATGCCCTTATGGAAATCCCAACGCAGCTCACAAGTAGCAGGAATAATTTCTGGCGTCGTTGCCGGGGAGACATCACCAAAACCTATCAAGTACCTTCGCATAAACTATCATCTACTTTCTCTTATTTTCATTTGCCTTTTTATTTGTATTTGCCTCTCGTTTTCATCTCCCACACTTCTAAAACAAATTTACAAAAACACAAAAATTTGCTTGTTTGCTCATTTGCTTGCTAAAATTGTGTGACTCAATGAAAATAAAAATATAGACTTATGGATCCTCATCCACTTGCTAATCTTTTCAAACAATCTAATTATGATGAACCAATTGCTAGTGAGTTGAGTGTACTTGATTATCTTTATGAAGTTTTGCTTGAAAATCATGAATCTGAAAATTGTGATGAAGTGCTAAAAGAAGAAGTTAATAAAGTGATTCATGGTAACTCCTTGAATGAAAAGCATGATTGCAATGATGTTATTATAAATTCTATTAATGTCAATTGTGCTAATGATATGCAAAACTACAAGCTTGGGGATGACAGTTTTGTTATGTCCACTACTTATTGCAATGATCACGATTGGGGTGATAATGCTTCTTATGATCTTGAAAATTTATTTAAGCCTCATGATGAATATGTTATTAATAATAATGTTTGCAATAATATTTAAAGTGGGTTTGTAAGAGTGTCAACTTTAGGTAATATTGATCCCACTACTTTGGAGAATTATCAATCTTATGAATATTATGATAAAAGTGGGTTTGGAGAGGTCATGACTTTAGTTGATGTTAATCCCACTATTTTGGAAGATTATAAACTTTTATGCATGTGGATCATGAAGAGAATATTTTATATGATAGCTATATTGCTGAATTTGATTATGATCATACATGTAATTATTATGAGAGAGGAAAATATGGTTATAGAAATCTGCATGTTAGAAAATTACCTCTCTTTGTGTTGAAATTATTAATGCTTCATTCTTCCTATTTGCATGTGCTAGATATTGCTTGTCTTAATAATTTGTTTTCCTATAAAATGCCTATGCATATGAAGAGGGTTAGACTTAAATGTGTTAATTACATGCTATATGATGCTCTCTTTGTGCTTCAATTCTTGCCTTTGACTTGAGCATCATTGAAATCTCGAAGCCTATCTTAGTGGCTATAAAGAAAGAGCTTGTTGGGAGACAACCCAATATGTATCTTAAAATTTTCCTTTGTTTTCTGTTTTGTGTGTTTACACAATTTTAGCTTCTGTGATGATTGTGTTTCTATCTTTTAATTAGTGTTTGTGCCAAGTAATGCCTTTGGGATGATTTGGATGATAGTATAATTGATGCTGTTTGAAAATAGAAAGTTTTGAGTCTAGTGCTGTATTTTTGTTTCTGTACTGGAGCGTGGTAAAATTCTGAATTATTTACACAGTATGGTATATGAATTGTTTATGTTGTCCTAATGTTTCAGAACTTTTGGAGTTACAGAAGTATAGCTTTTCATTAGATCTTTACAGATTGTTCTGTTTTAGACAGATTCTGTTTTTGTTGCATAGTTTGCTTATTTCGATGAATCTATGGATTGTATCAGGGGTATAAGCCATGAGGAAGTTGGAGTACAGTAGCATTATGACAATATTAAATATGAATCAATTTATAATAGTACCATAAGTTTAAGATTTATTTGTTATACTAACGGATCTCACGAGGTTTCTGTTGAGTTTTGTGTGCTGAAGTTTTCAAGTTTTGGGTGAGACTACGATGGATGAAGGAATAAGGAGCGGCAAGACCCAAAGCTTGGGGATTCCCAGGGCACCCCAACGTAATATTCAAGGAAGAACAAAGTGTCTAAGCTTGGGGATGCCCCGGATGGCATCCCCTCTTTCGTCTACAATCTATCGGTATATCACTTGGAGCTATATTTTTATTCATCACATGATATGTGTTTTACTTGGAGCGTCTTGTGACATAGTTTTCTTTTCTTTGTTTTCTTTTTAATTTGTGACAATAATCTTTGCTAAACACACCTTTTTGAGAGGGACACACATTATTCGTGATTTGTTAGAATACTCTATGTGCTTCACTTATATCTTTTGAGCTAGGCAGTTGCTCTAGTGCATTACTTATATCTTTTAGAGCACGGCGGTGGTTATATTTTAAAGAAATAGTTGCACTCTCATGCTTCACTTATATCTTTTTGAGATTCTAATAAATAGTAATGATAATATGCATGGGCTATGAATTTGGTCCTAGTATGATAGGTATTCAAGAGGGATATAATAAAAACTTTCATGTAGATCACTAAATATGATAAGTTTGATTCCTTGCAATAGTTTTGCAATATTAAGATGGTAATATGTGGGAGGTACTAGTAGATAATTGTGGTTTAGTAAGAATATTGGTGTTAAGGTTTGTGATTCCCGAAGGATGCACGTATGGTCTGTCGTTATGCTAAGAAGTTGGAGCATGATTTATTATTGATTGTCTACCTTATGAGTGGCGGTCGCGGACGAGTGATAGCCTTTTTCTACCAATCTATCCCCCTAGGGGCATGCGTAGTAGTACTTTGCTTCGAGGGCTAATAAACTTTCGCAATAAGTATGTGATTTCTTCATGACAAATGCGAGTCCATGGATTATACCCACTCTCACCTTTCCGCAATTTGCTAGCCTCTTCGGTACCGTGCATTGCCTTTTCTCACCTCAAAGAGTCGGTGCAAACTTCGCCAGTGCATCCAAATCCCGTGATATGATACGCTCTATCACACATAAGCCTCCTTATATCTTCCTCAAAACAACCACCGTACCTACCTATTATGGCATTTCCATAGCCATTCCGAGATATATTGCCATGCAACTTACACCGTTCCGTTTATATGACACACATCATCATTGTCATATTGCTTTGCATGATCATATAACTGACATAGTATTTGTGGCTCAACCACCGTTCACCATTTTCATACATGTTACGCTAGCATCATTACACATCCTGGTACACTGCCAAAGGCATTCATATATAGTCATATTTGTTCTAGTATCAAGTTGGAATTTTGAGTTGTAAGTAAATAGAAGTGTGATGATCATCATTATTAGAGCATTGCCCCAGTGAGGAAATAAATAAATTAAAAAGAAGAGAGAGAAAAAGAGGCCAAAAAGAGCCCACAAAAAAAAGAGAAAGAAAAAAATGAGAGAAAAAGAGAGAAGGGGCAGTGTTACTATCCTTTTCCATACTTGTGCTTCAAAGTTGCAGCATGTTTTTCATATAGAGAGTCTCCTATGTTGTCACTTTCATATACTAGTGGGAATTTTTCATTATAAAACTTGGCTTGTATATTCTAATGATGGGCTTCCTCAAATGCCCGAGGTCTTCATGAGCAAGCAAGTTGGATGCACACCCACTTAGTTTTTATTTTGAGCTTTCATACACTTATAGCTCATAGTGCATCCGTTGCATGGCAATCCCTACTCCTCGCATTGACATCAACTGATGGGCATCTCCATAGTCCGTTGATTAGCCGCGTCGATGTGAGACTATCTTCTTTTTTGACTTCCCTTATTAATCTCTATCACCATATTTTATTCCACCCATAGTGCTATATCCATGGCTTGCGCTCATGTATTGCGTGGGAGTTGAAAAAGCTAAAGCGCGTTAAAAAGTATATATGAACCAATTGCTTGATTGTCTCCGGAGTTGTGCATGATAAATATTTTATGTTAAGAAGATGGACTATGACAGGATTATATGATTTTGTTGGGATAACTTTCTTTAGCATTTTTATTTTGAAAGACATGATTGTTTGTGAGTATGCCTGAGTATTGATGTCTTTATATCAAATTATAGACTATTGCTTTGAATCATTCGGATCTTAATATTCTTACCGTAAAAGAGATTACATGATAAACATGATAGGTAGCATTCCACATCAAAAAATTCTGTTTTTATCACTTCCTACTCGAGGACGAGCAGGAATTAAGCTTGGGGATGCTTGATACGTCTCCAACGTATCTATAATTTTTGATAGTTCCATGCTATTATACTATCAATCTTGGATGTTTATTATGCAATTATATGCAATTTTATATCATTTTTTGGGACTAACCTATTAATCTAGTGCCCAGTGCCAGTTGTTGTTTTCTGCTTGTTTTTGCTTTTTCAGGAAATCAGTACCAAACGAAGTCCAAATGCCACGAAACTTTTTGACGATTTTTTTCTAGACAAAAGTGACAGTAGAAGCTCCGGGAGGAGGCCAAAAGCCTCACGAGGAGGTGACAAGGCAATAGAGCGCGGCCCCCTTGGGGGCACCGTGATGCCTTGTGGGCCCCTCGTGGCTCCATTTAACCTAATTCCACTTCTATAAATTCTCAAATATTGGGAAACTAACAGAGAGCCACCTCGAATAACTTTTCCACCGCCGCAAGCCTCCGTTCTTCCGTGATCCCATCTGGAGGCCTTTTCCGGTATTCTGCCGGAGGGGTAATCGATCACGGAGGGCTTCTTCATCAACCTAGCTGCCCTTCCGATGATGTGTGAGTAGTTTACCACAGACCTACGGGTCCATAGCTAGTAGCTAGATGGCTTCTTCTCTCTCTTTGATCTTCAATACAATGTTCTCCTCGGTCTCCTTGGAGTTCTATTCGATGTAATCTTCTTTTGCGGTGTGTTTGTTGGGATCCGATGAATTGTGGGTTTATGATCAGATTATTCATGAGAAATATTTGAGTCTTTTCTGAACTTATTTATGCATGATTGTTATAGCTTTGTATTTCTCTCAGATCTATCCATTTGGTTTGGCCAACTAGATTGATTTATCTTGCATTGGGAGAGGTGCTTTGTGATGGGTTCAATCTTGCGGTGCTCTATCCCAGTGACAGAAAGGGACAAGACACGTATTTGTACTGTTGCCATTAAGGATAAAACGATGGGGTTTATTCATACTGATTGAGTTTAGTTTGTCTACATCATGTCATCTTGCTTAAGGCGTTACTCCGTTTTTATTAACTTAATACCCTAGATGCATGCTGGATAGCGGTCGATGGGTGGAGTAATAGTAGTAGATGCAGGCAGAAGTCGGTCTACTTGTCTCGGATGTGATGCCTATACACATGATCCTTGCCATGAATCCGTCATAACTATGCGCTTTTCTATCAATTGCCCAACAGTAATTTGTTTACCCACCGTATGCTCTGTGTTCGAGAGAGAAGACTCTAGTGAAAACTATGGCCCCCGGGTCATTTATCTATTATATATAAAATCCAAAAATACCTTGCTGCAATTTTTTTTTTGTTTTGCAATTTATTTATCTATCTATCACTATCAGAATTAACCCTTGCAAGCAACCGCCAAGGGGATTGACAACCCTCTTGTTTGTGTTGGGTGCAAGTATTTGCTTTTGTGTGTGTAGGTGCTGCTAACGAGGTTCTGTGTGGTTCTCCTACTGGATTGATAACATTGGTTCTTAATTGAGGGAAATACTTATCTCTACTGTACTGCATCATCCTGTCCTCTTCGGGGAAATCCCAACGCAGTTCACAAGTAGCACCCATCTTTCAGTCGAGCAAGTAACATTGGGCTCTCCTCATTATACTTTTTTTATCAAAATGTCGTGTCATTGTGTTTCTCCCATCTCTTGAGAGGGTAGGCTTATACGCCCATATCACAATAGCTCATTTTGACTTGTGACGTGTAAGATAAGCATGCTTCCTTGATATGAGATCGGGATTTTGAAAAGGCTTAATTTATTTAGAGAGTTTCACCTTCCTCCTACTTGCTCTAATTAAATTAAGTTTCGGTTAGACTGACATCATATTCTGGTTTTTCAACTTTTTTCAAAACTTTAGGTATAACAATTGAAATCATATTAACATATCCCATGTAGTCTCTCAGCTTTATTAACCAATCAACACCAAAAGTGTGGAAGACTTATAATCATCAACTAGTGAAAATGCATTAACGCACGCATTCGATCGTACATCTAATATAATTTTTAAGAGGATGCAATAAACTACTCAGCAAAGATATCCATTGACTCATCGGATAAAAGAGCCTTCCCTTGATCAAAAAGGAACTAGATGGTCCACTTTATTAAACAAAAAAAAACTAAAGTTTAGCTAGAAATCACCATGCAAAGCGATAAAGGAAGAAACAAGAGCTTCAAAATCTGCCCAAGCTTAACATTCTAAGCCAGCGAGATTCATTTGCCCCCCTCATTATTGGTACAGGTATTATTGGGAGGTACCGACACGGAGCTACGAGCGAGCATCTTGCAAAGAAGTTCATTGATATCTTCCAAGGTGGCAATGCGAAGCTTGAGTACCCCCACCCTCTCCTCAAGATTTGAGATGACCCTCAAGCTAGTGGCAAGGGCCGTCTTGGTGTCCTTGGTGATCTTCTTCTCCATCTACTCGATATAATCATGTGAAAGCTCACATTGAATTAGTGAACCGTTACCATGTACCTCAAGTTGGCGAACTTGATCGTTGATGGGACGTGGATGAGTATTTGGAGTGTAGTCGTGGTCTCCAAGAAACTTCTTCTTACTTGGGGGCCAGATGGTGATACGTGCGCCGACGGTGAAATTCTTGCGTGGTACGGGGTTCTCCTGTTTGATGTCCTTCGATGACCCATCGATAGTGCAGCGCTCCATGCCGCAACTATCCATGATAGTTGGAGTGTTCTTGACAAAAGGGACATTGTCACCGGCACTAATAATTTTGACCGACTCGATTGGAATTTTACCTAATTTCTTGCTTGCCCCCTCTTCATCCTCTTCTTCAAAGATTACCTCATATGGCTCTTCTTCAGATGAGGAATCATCGCTCTCCTTGCGACATGCCCTCTCCCGCTTCTTTCCATGAAGTGGAGATTCATCTTCAAGTTCAAAGTCTTCCTCATGGTACTGGTTTGAACCATGTGGAGGGCTTCCTCCCTCGATGAGACAGTCCTCCTCCTTCTGAGAAGAGGTTTGTCCTTCGTCCCATGAATGTGCCATGGCTCCGCGATCTCTCTTTGCGCATGGACTTGACAAAGGGTCTAAAGAGAATGATCTTGTTATTTGTGGGGAGAGAAACTACCTCGGAGGGGTATATAAGAAGGTTAGATCGTAGGGTTTCATGAGATAAATTTAATTGAAAGAGAATAGGAAACAAACCAGATGAAATCAGATCAAATCCGCATCAAATCACATAGTCAGGGAAAAAGATGGAGTCAGGTATGAGCATACTCGCTCCTACCGGCTCTCGTACCGACTCTCTTCATGTGTGTCATTTCCCCAGAGCAAAAGACGGCCTCGGGTATGGGCGCATGCGCCCGTACTAGCAGTCGTACTCCAATCTTAGCACCTATGATTTTTTGGAATGAAAACAAGAATTAGGTTTTCGAGTGCAAAGCAGATAACGGTCTACGGTGCGGGCATTGGCTCCCGTACCATAGGTCGTACCTCGCTTCTCAAAACGCTCTTCGGTTTACCGAGAGAATGACGTCCTTAAGTAAGAGCGAGGTCACTCATACTGTTGGTCATACCACACCCAAAAACTTTCTTCCTACATGTTTTTGTTAGCCCAGGTTAATGAAAACAAAATAGTCTTACCTTGGTGAAATCTGTATAGATGATAGGGGCCATTTGTACGCTTTGCCCAAGACTTGTTCTTGTGAAATATTTTTTCCCCATCTTCTTCTCTGTTCTTTGGCGGATTCATTAAGAATTATATCCCGGGCAACTTACTAGGACACAAGTTGTTTGGATAATTATTCTTGTCGAAGTCACGTACCTTTCTCAGTTCTACCTTCAAAGGGAATGCACATGGGTAGATTGCAGGCATATCAGTATTCCCAAAGGTACATTTCATGATCCCATCAAGAGATACATCATCACCATAAGGAATCCAAAGTTCTCCTCCCTGCTCTTCTACTTCATTTGGTTCCATTAGTGAGACATTCACCTTTGCAATATTGATTTCGCTTGTTTCCAATATCTCCATATCGAATTCTTGCAGTAGCAGAGCCCACCAGATCCATCTTAACTTCGAATCTTTTTTTGGTAACACATTCTTTATTGCCTGACAATCCGTATAAACTCTAACTTTTGCATCTATAATATAGGGTCTGAACTTTTCACGAGAAAATATCAAAACATATAGTTCTCTATCATTTATATCATAATTTCTTTGAGCATAATGTAGAGTATGACTTATGGAATGAATAACATTAAACTCGTCACCTTCATGTTGTGACAAAACAATGCTTACCGCATTATTATCAGTCTCGCAAATGATCTCAAAAGGTTGATCTCTGTTGGTTTGTTTGATAAGTAGGTGTCGTGATCAAAGCTTCATTCAATTGTTCGAAGTCCAATATACATTATTTATCAAAGTTGAAAGGGGCACTTTTCTACAACAGGTTAATTAAAGGCTTCAAGAAGCTAGAAAAATTCTTAATTAAGTGTCTATAAAAACCTGCATGCCCTAGAAAACTCTGAACCCCTTTGATATCTCAAGGGTACAGTAGATTTTCTATGGCATCTATATTGTCTCTATCAACTTCGATGTCTTTACTAGATATTTAATGACCTATCACAATTCCTTTATTCTCCCTTGATTTATGTCGGTGAGGATTTGATCAACATGATGATTCTTGTTCACTCTAGATCGAACTCGAGGTAGCTTTGGTTTAGGAGCTTGATCTTCCTCTTCTTGATCATCTCGTCCTTGATACGCAGGTGATGGAGGTTGGTGATGATCTTGTTAAACTTCTCTTCTTCTTGCCGATTGCCACTAGTGGACGCCTCTTCATTTGCTTGTGGTTCACCTTGATATGATGTAGAGGGTTCCACATGAATAGAATAAGTACACTATTCAATTTCCATGGGCTTCACATTCCCGATGGCTAGATCATTGATCGCTTCCTAAGGTTCATTGTCACCTAAATTATTTGGCAATTTCTTGACTTGGGAACCATTAGATTCATCAAACTTCACATCTACTGTTTCTTTAACTTTTCGAGTGAATTTGTTCAAGACGTGATAACTGTGCGTATTTAATCTATAACCAAGGAGAAAACCTTCATGCGACTTAGGAGCAAATTTTGAACGACAGTGTTTATCAAGAATGTAGAATTTTGAGCCAAATACCCGAAAGTATCCAACTTGTCGTCTGTTATCGATTAAGAGCTCATACACCGTCTTGTGAAGTAGCTTGTTGAGATAAAGCCTATTTGTAGCATGAAACGTCATTTGAACCGCTTCGGTCCAAAAAATGCTTTGGAGTCTTGTACTCATCCAACAACGTTCTTGCCATCTCGATCACTGTTCAATTCTTCCTCTCAACAACTCCAATTTGTTGAGGAGTGTAAGTTATCGACAACTCGTGTGAAATGCCATCTTCATCAAGAAATGTGTCAACATTTGCATTCTTGAACTCGGTTACATTGTAACTCCACACGTTTTTTATGTTCACTTCAAATTGGTTTCGTGCTTTCCTCGCAAAAGCTTTGAAGATGTTTTGAACCTGCGCTTTGTCATCAAGGAAGAAAACCGAAGTGAATCTAGAATAATCATTAACAATGACTAATGATACGTCTCCAACGTATCTATAATTTTTTAAGTCTTCATGCTATATTTACACCATTTATTTATTTTTTGGCACAATATTTATTTGTACTAACCTGTTAATCCAGTGCCAGAGGCCAGTTCCTGTTTGCTATTGTTTTGGGGTTTTTAGTTCAGAAATTCACGGAGCTGGAACGAGTTGAATTTTTTTTTAATTTTTTATGGAATATATCAGAATTTTTGGTGAAGGAATCACCATAAGGTGGTGCATGAGGGCCCAACACGGCCTCCTGGCGCCGGCAGGCCCCTGGCCGTGTGAGGTGACCGTGTGGTGGTTCCCTAAGGCGGTTTGTGCCACACTTTCGCCGCAAGAAAGCAAGTTTCCAAGAAAAAAATGATGTTATTTTTTTAGCAGAAACGGTGCTCAGCCACAGAAATAATTCCGAAACATAGAAGAAAAACAGAGAGAAAAAGAGGAGGATAGATCCAATCTCGGAGGGGCTCTTGCCCCTCCGGGAGCCATGGTGGCCAAGTTCCAGAGGGGAGAACCTCTTCCCATCTAGTGGGGAGGCCATGGAGGAAAAAGCCAGATGGGGAGCCTCTCTCCCTCCCTCTCTCTCTCTCTCTCTCTCTCTCTCTCTCTCTCTCTCTCTCGGAGGCGCCGGAGTTCCACCGGGGGAGCTATCATCACCAACATCTCCATCATCTTCATCACCTCTATTCAGCGGTCCACTCTCCCGGAACCCACTGTAATCCCCTACTTAAACATGGTGTTGGATGTTATCGATTATTATGATGATGATTTCTTGCATTTCTTTATGTATGAGTAGATTACTTTTGTCATTTGGGTTAATTAGTGAATTGATATGATTGTTTTGAGTTGCTTTTAGTTATGTTGCTGTCCTTTGGTGTCCATCATATGAGCGCATGCGCGTGGATCACACCATACAGTTAGTTGTTTGTTGATAGGACTATGCATACGGGGGCAGGAGTGACTCCTCACCGGACCATGGAAATTGATACGTACTGGATTGAAGGGAGGCCAATATATCTTAATGCTATGGTTGGGTTTACATTAATGAACCTCTTAGTAGTTGCGGATGCTTGCTAATAGTTTCAATCACTACTGCAAGAAGCTCCTAAGACAACACATGTATGGGAGACCAATCGACCAAACTGTGTGTGATGCATGAATCGCAAATGGTATGGTAATAAAACTATCACCAATAATATGAACTGTGTGCGATGGCGGATCCATCAAATACGATTCAAAAAAGAGTTACGTGTGCGATACATGGCATACAGTTGATCCATACAAAGTATTACGATGAGACAAAACAACACGGACGGTTAGCCAAATCCAGATGTGTGCGATAGACGGCATACAGGTCACTCGGATGAACTGTTTGTGATCAGCCAAAATAACACAAACGATTACCTAGGCCAAGATGTCTGCGATAGATGGCATACATGTCACTCGGATGAACTGTTTACGATGATCCAGAAGAACACAAACGTTTCAGCTTAACAAGATGTGTGTGATACCCAGGAAACAGGTCACTCGGATGAACTGTTTGCGATGAGCAAAAATAATACAAACGGTTTGGCGTAACAAGATGTGTGCGATAGACGGCAAACAGGTCACTCGGATGAACTGTTTGCGATGAGAAAAAATAATTGAAACGATTCGGCTTAACAAGATGTGTGTGATACCCAGCAAACAGGTCAGTAATCAGAATTGTGTGGGAAGACCGATAATAACACAGACCGACAATAACACAGATGATTCCTACTAATAAGCACCTAATTCAGAAAATGATAGCACAAATTATCATTCGTAGTCATACATAATCAACTAAACAACATAATAGCGACATTACATATTAGCAAGGTTCAGAAAACAGCAAAAGATAAACAGCTACTCATCGGCGTTGTTGCGGGGCTGGCCTGTTGGTGTGACGATGTTGAAATATTCTCTGCACTGATGCAAAATCCTCTCTCGGATGGAAGGATCCAGATTCGGGTCGGCGACGATCATGTCCTTGAACATTTCATAGGCTCGGCCATTCCTCTGCTCCTACCCCATCACAGTAGCTCTGAGCTCAGTGAAAATCCCATCCACGGCCAAACGCGCGCGTGCGACACTTCCTTGACGGACATATTCCAAGCTGCCGTAAATAGCAAAGGCATCATGTGTGTGTGCTGCTAGAGCTCTAGCAGACTCTAACGAGGATGCCGCCCTTACCACGGCCAAATCTGCGCGTGCTGCCAAGGCAACGTCGACCTTATCAGCGCATGTCACACTGGCCGCGTACTCAACCGCGCGTTCCACATACAGAACCGCGCGTGCCCCCAACAGATCTGTTGCCGCCAACTCTTCCGCGCTTGCAGCCAAGGCCGTCGCACCCTCATCAGCGCGTACCGCCGCCGCCACCGCGAGCTCCTGCGCGCGTATGAGCTGCGTCACCCCCGTGCCTTCCGCGATGGAGAGGGTGGTTCGAGTTTCTGAGGACATGTGTAATGTGTAGGCGGGGACAGAGGGGAGAAGTAGGCCAGATTTGGGGACTGCGAGAGGAAAGAGACGATAGAGAGCGAAGATAGGATATTTATTGTGTCCCTAACCGTTGCATACAGTTGCTGCAGTTTTTTCATGTGCGATTATGTGTGTAGAAAAAAATTGAAAAAGCAAACGAGTTGTTTGCGATGGCTAGGAGCATCGCACACGATGCGTGGTGCGAGTACTCGTATGTGATGATTTGTAAGTTACACATCCGTTTCCTTATTTTAACATGTGTGTGATAACACGTGACACCGCATACGGTTGTGTGCTGGGAATTGTGTGCTCTAACGGGCACACATTGTAATTAAAAGAACCATGGGCGATAGTAATAACGAGCGCGCACGGTTGATGTTACAAGACGTGGGCTACCAATGGTAGCTTTGGTCGCCGCTCGTGGGCTCCACTTAGTCTTCCCGCGCTCCAGCGAAGGCTTCCCGTGCAAGCGCCAGCCACAGGGGTAAATCATAAAATCCCCAATTGCCTAGCCAGCTGCTAGCTATAAATAACCACAACAATGGCCGGCGGCAGCGACTCACTACTGATCCCCTTGCTAGCTAGTTACGCACACATACTGGCATACCCCCAATGGCCGACGACAGGCTGGAGTTGGGCGATGGCGGAATCGAGGCTGCCGGTGCGATGGTCGGCTTGGCGGTCGACGACCAAGCCGCCGCCTTTCCCGACGACAGCCAGAGGAGGCAGGAAACACGGTATGAGCAAGACACCATGTTAGCCAGGGTCGTCCTGAAAGCGGCTAGGGATCGCCAGCGGGCGATACTTCGGGCTCGGCGCAGAGTGCGGCGGATGGTGCGTGCGGCGGAGCAGGAACCGCGACGATGCAAGGGCAACTGCAATAGTGGCGGCCGCCACACGAGGCATAGGCTTATGTCCCAGATATAGGAGGGCGCCCTGGGGGCCGTGATGGCAGCCCTTGTGAGAGCCAACGTTGACGTCGTTGTAACATCCTGGTTTTCGCTCCTTGTTTTTTTTTCCTCGCGGGATTGGACTCCCGTCTTTTTTTCGGTGTTATTGGATTTTCTCTCACTCTTGGGTATATGAAGATGGTCATTTAGCCTTGCCTTTCCTATCAGACCAGAGATTCTCTCCAGTTCAACCTTGCCACCCAAACTATATTCTCAGGATTTTGCCGCCGAAACCCTACCCTCCGAGTTACTGGAAGGGAAACCCTAATTTCTTCCGTTACAAAGGAACCCCAATTTCCTTTGATCTGTTGACTCCCAAACTTTTCCCAGAGACTCTCCTATATCAATCAACCCTGGATATGCAAAAATATTGCCAAGTCATTTGCAATATTTTTCATTTAAAATTAATTCCGTTTTCTGCTATTTAAAGGAATTAAATCCAGGAAAATATCTATCCATCTCCAAAGTTTATGAAAACTTGTGGAGATATTATTTGTGATCATATTGAGATCTCATAAAAATATTGGCCATAATTAAATAAGGGAAATTGCATTTTCCTATTTAAAGCCAATATTGCATTTTGGGCACTTTCCAAAGGAACTACCATTTTGGTAGCCAGGCAAAATCCCAAATAATTTGTGGAGCTTCTCCTATCCATATCTTCACCATTTCCATCAAGATCTCAAGTTCCACAGTTCTAAGTTTGAGAGCATCATCCAGTTCTTGTTTCTGGACCTATTTTGAGTTTGTGAAGCAACTATATTTTATATTGCTTCAAAATTCTTGAAATTAATCCAGGACCTCACATTCCCTATATGATGTGAGCATGCAAAAATTCATATCATTTTGCCAAGCCAATTTCTCTCAAAAATTCCATCTGATTTCTGTCCAGAGGAAAGCACTGTGAAGGAAGTACCATATAGGAGTATCCAAATGGTATGAAATTTTACCAGTGCATTCTCACACCCAAATAACTTCCCTACACCAAAATTCAGCTCATTCCATCAAGCCATTTGAGCACAACATCAAAACCTAGTTTCTGGACCAAATTTTCCATTACAAAGGAAGTATATGCAAACCAGGTCCAAATGGCCTCAAATTTTGCTAGCATTTACTACTTTCCATCACATTTCATTGTGACAAAGATCCAGCTCCTCTCCTCCATCCATTTCTCCACAAGAATCCATCTTAGTTTCTGTTCAGAACCATTGTGAGCTCAAATCAGTCAACTCTTGTCCCCCATCTCTATCCAAATCCGCATAGGTCAACTCACTGACCTCTGATCTATCTATTTGACATGGTGAGAGGTCAAATCTTTGAGCTGGCCATGCTCTGCACGTGGTGACCATGCGGTGGCCGTGCAGAGCCAGCGCTCTGTGCTTTGTCATCGTCGGGCAGGCCAGCTCAGGCCGCCGTAGCATGTCCTCTGGTGCCGACTAGCTAAACACCGTCCACCTGCCCCTCCTCCGGTCACCTTGCCCTCAGCTTCTTCCTCGCCGCGCCGCAACGAACGCCGCCGTACCGCCACTGTTTGTCCACTGTCGCCGCCGTATCCGGCCGAGCCGAAGCTCCTTGAGCACGCCAGCGCTGCCCTTCTGCTCCCCCGTGCCACTCCCCAACGCCGGGAACCGGCCAGCCACGTCGCCCGCAAACTCTAGACACCGGCCAGCTCACTAGAGCGGCCGTGCTTATCCAGTGGCCTCGGCCGACTATAAATAGCCATGCCCTGAGCCCTCTCCAAGCCACTCGACCTCACCAGCCCCTCTCCATCCTCCTTGTACCCCGCCCTACCTCTCAGCCAAGCTCGGGAAGCTCTCCCGCTCCTCCATGGCCACCATTGCCGCCGCCCTCCCCTGCTCAAATTCGAGCACTCCGGCCACCCCCTCTCCCTCTACACCACCCTAACCAACCACCACCACTATCACGACGACTCCCCGCTCTCTATCGTGTGCCGGAGCAAGTCGAGGCCTCAACCCCGAGCCCCACCAGTAGCTGTGCACCACCACCAGCACTGTTCGGCCACCACGGACCATCCCTGCCTCCGCCGCGGGTACCTGCGGGCTCGCCTCGGAGCGCTACTTCCATCCCCACCCTCGGCCGGAGCCCTCTCCCACCGGAGCCGCGGCAACGCCGGCGACCGGCCATCGTCTGTTACCGGTCAGGAGAAAGAAGAAGGAAATGGAAGGAGGAGAGAGAGAGGACAGGGTGGGACCCACGTGTAAGCGGCCCAGGGGCCGGTCCAGTCAGCTAAGGGGAGGCATCCTTTCCAAGAATACGCTTCCTTCTTCTGAAAGCGTATTATGCTACACCTTCAGAGCAAAATGCGTTTTCTCTACAGAGAAAGCGTACTTGCTGTAATACGCTTTTTGTTTCAGCCCTGCTACCGAAACCGCTAAGTTGCGGACGTTCACACGTTAGCAGCAGAAAAGCATAATTTTTATTTGTTTTTCTGCCTAACGAACGAACGGTCGTATCTTTTCAACCGTAACTCCGAACCAGGTGATTCCAAAGCCCACATTCTCAATTCGTCAAGCCCATTCCGATGAGGTCACTTTCATAAGGTTTACACATTCCAAAAATGACCATTTTGCCCCTGCCCTTTATTCAGCCCCTCCGAGAGGGAATCTTCTCCGGTGAATCTTTCCGCGAGATGATCGCACTTCTCTCCGGTGAATTCATCGACCCCCAGGTAAGCTGACCATCTGATATATGCCCTAAAGCATTGCTCTGTGTTATTCTTGCGTGTTTAAATTGATGAATATGCCTGTGTTATAAATAATTGAACTCCTGCTAGGTTGAACTTGCTATTTGCATTACCTGCCAATATGGAGATAGGTTGTTATGTTTTCATTGTGCATTACTACTATTGTTGCAATGATAAAGAATGTGACTTAATAATGACAACCTCCTCTGTCAGCTGGATCGAGTCATAGTGCCACCGAACAGAGCTCATCAGTGCAGCCACATTTGCCTTTATGGGGAGGCCCTAACTTTGTCTATTGTCTTGCCTCTTATCGGGACCACCAAAGAGGGAAGGTTATGCGTGCGCGCTACCCTGGCCCGGTAGGCGGCGATAACCTTGTGAGCCCAGTTATTTGTTAGCCCGGGGTCCCCGTTTGGGACAGTTTAGTTTGGCCATGACGGTGGCAGGTGTCAGGAGTGACACAGGGGCCACCCAGGACTTAACCCGGGAAGGGTATGATTGTCGGTGGGACCGTAAGAGTGCCGGGCAATAGACAAGTTTTGTTGGAGCAGCGCCGGTCCACCCGAATGGGAACATGTACTAGTGTACGAGGCCGGGAGCTCCATGGTGTGGGTAAAGTGCTCAACCTCTATAGAGTGTAAGAATCTATTCGAATAGCCGCATCCACGGTATTGGACACAGTTCGTACTAGGTCACACTATTTGGTTTGTGTCGAGTCTTGAGGAATAAACTATATAATGTTATTGCCAACCGGAGTAATGTAAGGTTTGTCAGACTTGCAGTACAGATGCATAGACATCAGATGATGTCAGGGGTATGAATGCTAGCCATGCGATGGCTATGAGATGAGCGGTCGGATGACCACAAAGTTTGGATCAGATTTGGATCGTGAGCATATTCGGAGTATGGATTATTTACTTGATATGCTTTACCTTACTATATTTACTTCAATAGTTATCATGCTAGATAATTCTGCTATAACATGATGATTAATGTTGCTCTAATAACAAATGTATGCTTGAATGCCATGGATTGCTTTGCTTGGTGTATATGTTGGTTTGGTTTGCTTGCGAGTACATTCAAAAGTACTCAGCGGCCTTCAATGTGGCCAGGTTCACCTAAGGATTCGACGACCCCTAGCGAGGAGCTGGAGTGTTCACGGGCTAGAAGAGTAACCCAGTCAGATCCCTGTGGATTGGAGCCGCACCTAGACCATGCTTCCTTAGATAGAGCTTTTCCGCTGCCATCACCCTTGTTAAATATCATGTAAGACTTATATATCCATTAATAGAAATGCCTATGTTCATGATACTTGTTGTAAATGCGCACGCCAGAGTGATTTCTTGGGCTGGTGTGTGCGGCGACCGTCTGGCTACAGTGGTATTCAGGCGGGGCGCCATAACGGATGGTATCAGAGCCAGGCTGACTGTAGGTTACCCTAGCCAAACTTCATCGCTTCTTGATCAGTAGAAAGCCCAGATGGATTTTAGCCATCTTCGCCAAACATGCACGGCTACTATTGATCATAAGGCAATCCCATAGGTTTTGGCTCCGTTAGACCCTCAACTCTCGTGGCCTTTGCCTCTGGTGGGAAATGTCCGCACCGGGCAACGACCCGTGAGCCCTGAACCCCTAGGTAAACCAGATATCCCCACCTTGCTTGCTAACCATGGCATTTCTCTCCTCAAATCTAGTTTCCCTTGGGAAACGCCTATAAATTCCATCTTTCTCCAACAACCCTAGGATCGTTGACTAAGCCACTTTGGCTATGGTCATGCATCGAGTTTGATGTTCCCTAAGGAAGTAGTAGGAGCTTGACACCAATTGCTACCAGGAGCGTTGTGTGGATTTGCTTCTAAGTCCTTACAGGTGCATCGAGTGCGCTAGGCTAGTTATACTAGTGAATCTTTGGCCACGTGTGTAAGGTCCGCAAAACTTGAGCTTTATTTGCTTTGTAGTATTCTTTTTTGGTTTTTCGCGATTCTTACCTCTTTTGTCGGTCCCGTTCTTTCGCTCCGACTGGATCCATCCACAAGACCAACACACAACTTGGATAATACCCAATAGTCCAAATAAAGTAAGAGTCAAGCCAAGTCAACTGTCCGATATTCGGAACATTATCACCGGATCTATCAAGAATAGAGGATGGGCCAGAAGCAGAAACTGTGTGCTACAGACAATGCCAGAATCTACCTGAGAGAGTTTACCTCAGAACAAATCACACCTAAGGAACAGTAGGATGAGCTATCGGGAATGGACACCAGCAAGAGCAATTTATTCGGTCCTCGACACAAGGATTATTTCCGTCAGTGAGGTGAACCTTGGGTCTTTTCCTAATGGACTCAAGAATCTTTTACTACCCACAGAAGACATATTTCAAGAATGTGAATGTGCCGAGAGCAGCAATAAAACTCTGGTATGTTAGCATATTTTGGAATTCACCGGTGCATATCCAAAATTTTCTGGACATGGTGAACAAGGTCTACGAGAAATATGGATGAGTTCACGGCTGCCCAGAATCAATGAGAATTCCAAACACCTGGAAGCTCAGCTAAATCGAATGGAATTATCCACCAACTGCTTACCATCGGCACACATCCGGACTAATTACCAACATGAAGTCTGCATCAGTTGTGCAACCTTTCCATCAGCAATGGTCGGACCAACAGAGGGACAAGCAATGTGCATAACCAACAGAATATCTTCAGACAAGGTATGGCCTGTACCAAGTTCTGGCTCCGCTATGAGTAAATTTTGGATACTTCGGAAGGAAGCCAGAACCAGCCACACGTCCGACTACGTATCACAGTGCAAGGCTTCTGGTAGAAGAAACCCAGCCTTCCTCCGCAAGCTATCGAGAAGAGCTTACGACGCAAGACTCCCCAATCTTCCTTGTTACACCACTAGGGGAAGAAATCTTCTGGGGTATGGCACTCCAATCTTTTATAGCACGCTACCACGGAAAGCTTCCAGCATAAGGTACTCGACCTTCCTCAATAAGCAACACGAGGGAAAACTCCTGAGGTATGATACCCAGCCTTCTTCGGCACACTACCCTGCCAGAAGCTTGGAGCATAAGGTATTCATCCTTCTCCAACACGTCATGGCCACAACAATCTTGTCAGAAGCACGAACTAGTCTGGACACACGTCCGCCTCAGAGCTCAATTGATTATGAAAAGATTCATCCTACTTTGCATATGTTGTGAGCATACAATTCATTTGATCAGTTCATGCGAGCCACTTGTACACGGGAATGACTGTGTTTAGAGAAACATTGGCCCCATACTTCAAAGAAGGATATGAACGCAGCAATCCCTACGAGATATGAAAGAGTAAGTTATGATACGACCAAGGAGCCGTGTTGGCCGGTCATGATGGGTCCACAAAAAGGAACCCTCAAGAACAAAGGAGTTTCGGATACACAACCTCCGTGACGGTCAATAAAGGTAAAGCTTCACAGACAAGGTGATATTGCCAATCCTTGTCAGACTCTTGCATATATGGCCACAACAATGCAGCAGGCATGTTGTCCTTCTCATGAGCGTGGGCCATCAACCAAGATAAGAGGATATGACCCGAAGGATGCACCGAATGATAGCCATACTATGTTCAGCTTAGTGGTTGTCATGGTATTTTCACGGCAGATACCATAAGATGGCTAAAGAGGTGGGGCTACGAGAGGACGCCAGTGGATTCCGGAGGCGAGGTTGGCACGGGCAAGTGCGAGACACGAGACGTACCCAGGTTCGGGGCCCTCTGGAGAGGTAACACCCCTAATCCTGCCGAGCGTAGTATGGGAAGCACAAGGGCTACAAGGTCGCTCCTGGAGCTGTTCGGACGGAGGAGGGAGAAGGGGCTAGGCCGCCGTTCTGCCTCTCCGGCGAGAGTGTGTGTGTGCTTTGTGGAGCGAGAAGGAGTTTCTAAGGGGAAGCGAACCAGAATTCGGACGACCCCTCTGCATGGAGGCCTCCCTGGGGGTCTTATAGGCCGACCCCCAGGGTTACAAGGGTAATGATACAAAGGCGCGGGCCCCTGGTGTCATTGACCGGGAGCCGGTGGTGGGGGCCGCCGGGTTGCCGGGTCGCCAAGTGCGCCGCACCTGCCTGGCGCGGGGCACTGTGGCGGGTCTTGTCTCTCGTCAGTCTGGGTACGGGGCACTGTGGCGCGTCTTGTCCATCGTCAGAGGGAGGTCGGCACCGTTGTTTCTACAGGACCGCGCCTCCCTGACACCACCTGCCTTGGGCGGGGGCGCAAGGAAAGCCGAGCCCCACCTGCTCTGTCAGCGTAAAGGAAGGAGCGTTATAGCCACGCTTGCTTCGTCGCGAAGGCTTCGTCCCCTCGTGGCCAGCCGGCATGGACCAGCCGGCCAGGCCGGGTCGCCGTGCCGGGCTGGCTCGCGCTGGGGAGCCGGCGTACTGGCAAGCCGGCCTGAGGGACTTGACCTGCTCCGATGATTTTTTGAGAAGGGGTTCGAGCTCCGTTGCCTACCCGGGGTTCATCCCCCCGACAGTAGTCCCCGAAGCTGTGAAGGCTCGCCGGCTCCAAGCAGGAGGGCCTTCGCAGCTTACCCCCTGAGGAGTCGGTTTTGTTGGTGAAGTGCGGGAGCCCAGCCGTGCGGCTCCCCTCGTCCGCATGCCGGCACGGCGGACACGGACGCCAGCTTCCGGTTGTCGGGTCGCGGTACCCCGGCCTGGGCGGGAATCGGAAATGCCCGTTGGTCGAGTCTTGCTTCATATGGTGATTCGCGCCCGCCGCGGCCTGACGGAACGCCACGTGGTGCTCCGCAGCGGGCGAGGCCTGCCAGCCCACGTGCGTGACGGGACACGACTGCGGACCGGGCCTGCCACGACGCGCCCTCGGCCCGCGCGCGAGGGATTTACTGCGGCGGCGCTTGACGGTTGCGCTTCCCCGCGCAGTAAATGTGCGCGTAAAACGCGCGTGCACGGTGCGGAGGAGTGGGGATCGTGGGCGCAAACGATCCCACTCCCCCACGCTCTCTTCGCGGTTATAAATGAGAAGGGGAGAAGTGCGACGGAAATGTTCCCGCACACACTCCCGCCCCTTGCTCCTCCTCTGCTTCTTCTCCACCACGCCCGAGCGAAACGCTGCCGCCGCGTGCTCTCGCGCCAGCCGCCGCACGCCGCGACCCGAGGCCCGCAGGCCCGCAGCTCGTAGCCGTCTCCTCCTCCTCCTTTCCTTCGCGGGGTCTCCATGCCAGCAGAGCCCTCCAATGGCGCTGCTGAAAGGTTCTTGGGAGGGCTCGATCATGACCGAGGAGAATATCTGGTACCTTCGCCGCATGAAGCGGCTGCCGCCGGCGGAGGCGCTAGTCGCGCGCGCGCCCGGCCCGGAGAGGGTGCCGCAGCCGCAAGAGGGCGAGCACGTCGTCTTCTTCTCTCACTTCGAGCGCGGACTCGGCCTCCCCGCAAGTCTTTTCTTCCGGAGCTTCCTCGACTTCTTTGGGTTGCAGCCACACCACCTCGGTGCCAACGCCGTGTTGCAGGTCGCCGGGTTCGCCACGCTCTACGAAGGCTACCTTGGCATGCTGCCAACTGTTGACCTGTGGCCGAAGCTTTTCTTCCTCAAGCAGCAGGGGGCGTCGGCTGGCGCAATGTCGTATTGCGGTGCTGCCGTGGTCACCGGCCGGGTGAACATGCCGTTTCCCAAGCTGCCGCTTAAGGACTCAGCCAAGAAGTGGCAGACAACGTTTTTCTACGTCCGGAATGCCGACCCGGCGGTGGACGTCATCAACCTGCCGCGTTTCGTCAACGCGGCACCGCTCGCCAAGTCGAATTGGGGCTACTGTCCCAAGAAGCCATCACAGGAGCACCTGAATATCTACCGCCGGATCGGGGAGATGATGGATCGCGAGGGGCTGAAGCCGGCTGACCTCATCGCGGCCTTCATCTCACGCCAGGCACACCGGATCTGCGACATGAGCGGCCGGCGTGACCCGACCCGGACGTCCACCAAGGCACTGACGGCAGCCGGGATCGTCCAGCGGGTCAATTATATCTCCAAGGCCGGGTTGAAGGAGGAGGGGTGGAGCTTCGGGAAGGAGCCCTATCACCGGGAAAACCCAGCGCCGGCGGTGAGTCCCTGGTCTCTATTTTTTGCCGCCTCAACGTTATTTCTGTGCCCTGACGCCGCGGGGGGACCGCAGCTGTTCGCCTGCCAGCGGAATCACGACGGGCCAAATCCCCAGATCCTGCTGGCCCACTTGCCCGAGTCGGAAGCGGAGGAAGCCAGCGCCGAGGCGGAGGAGGAAGGAGTCGAAGCGCGCCTGGCTGACGCCGCAGCCGGCGGGTCACGGAACGCGGGTAAGTCTCCACCCTCAGAACTTCTGCGCGACTGGCCGGACGATGACGAAGAGGATCTGACCGGAGCCCACGGTGCAGCGCCCTCGGCCGGGGAGGACGCCAGCGTCGATCCTAAAAGGCGGCTGCGGAAGACGGCTGGCGTCGGGCCGGCTCGCGCGGCGGAATCCGGCAGCCGACCGCATGGGAAGGAGCCAGTCGAGTCGAGGCCGGCCGTGAAGCGCCCGGCGGCGGCAGCGCCGATGCGGGAGAAGGCCGTCGTCAAGAAGAAGCATCGGCTCGCCCCGTCCGTGGGCCAGCAGCGGGAGGTTCCGAAGGTCATCGGGTGAGTGAGTCTTGTCTGTTTCTGATCACTTGCTTGTTTTCTTGCTTGAGCCCTTGTGGTGATGAACTTGATGTGCACAGGTCCGCCGTTGACCTGGCGCTGACGGCCGCGGAGGCCGCGGCTGGCGAGGCTGTCTGGCGGAAGACCCGGAGCAGCGCCATCGACCCTGAGCCGGCCCGGACCGCGGAGGAGGACATTGAAGCCCGCCAATCCGGCCAAGACCTCGACGCAGCGAGACGCGACGCATGGCGGGATCGCGCGGAGGCTGCGAAAGAGATGGAGGAGAGCTCGGCCCGGGCGTGGGAGAGAGCCTCCGCAAAGCAGGCCAGGATCACCGCGGGCCCGGCCTGGCCAGAGACGGAGCGGGGGACGGAGCCGGCGGTGACAATCGTCGAGCCGCAGCCGGAGGGGGCGACGGAGCCGGCCGGGCGGACGGAGCCGGTTGACGGTGAGTCGGACGTCGATGAGGACATCGTCGTGGACACGCCGCCCCGGGCCGACCTGGCAGGAGGAGGTGAGGGTGGCGAAGAGAGGCGCGAGGCGGACCCCGCACCATCCGGCCAAGCGCAGCCGACGCCGGCCTCGGAGGCCACGGCTGGAGGCGCCGGCGCCATAGTGGTCGTTCCGCCCCAAGCCGCTGCATCCTCCGAACGGCCGGGTGGAAGCGGATCCGGCTCCGGGACCGCGATGCAGCATCCGTGGGCGAGCGCCGGCGTCGTTGTGATCGGGCCGCGCACTCGGGAGGATGACGTGGCGGACGCCTTGAGCTCGCAACTTCGCGGGTGGAGCGAACGCCTGCAGGCCTTCATCCGGGACGAGCAGGAGGCGGCGCGGAAGCTGGAGCAGGCGTTTGCGGTGAGTCTCTCCTTCTTTTGTTGATCGTCAAATCAGTGGGGGCGCGCCAGCGCACCCACTGGGTGTAGCCCCCGAGGTTCGGGCCGTGCTGCGTATCACCGGCTTCGGGAGCGGTTCAGCGGGGTCAAAGCCCAGCTAGCCGGCAAGGAGGAGGAGTTGCGCGGGGTCCAAGGTACGTCTTGCACGTCTTCAGTGGGGGCGCGCCAGCGCACCCACTGGGGGTAGCCCCCGAGACTCGGGCCGGACTGCGGAGCAGCCGGGTCGAATCTTATGGCTTTGCCCTTCTTTCTTTTTGGCCTTGCTTCCGGCGTTTGACCGGGAACCTTGTCGCGCAGCTGATGCGGCCGAGGTGCCAGGTCTCCGGCAAGCCGGCTAGCAGCACGATCTTGTCGTCGCCGACCGCGACCGGCTCCAGGCCGAGGTGGACCGGCTGGCGGATGAGAAGGCCAAGGTGGAGGAGGCCCACCAAACGGAGCTGGGCCGGCTGGCGGAAGAGTGCGGCAAGGCGGCCGAGGAGCTGGCGGACGCCGGCAGGAGGGTTGCCCAGCTCGAGAAGGATCTCGAGGCTCAGGCCCGCGCATCGGCCGTGCAGGAGCACGGGATGCTGAGCGAGGCGTAGCACCTCGATGAGGCCTTCGCCCGTGAGTACCATTTTTTCTTCATTCCGGCTGGCCGAGCCGGCAAGTTGTTTTCTTCTGGCTAACTCGTTTCCTTCTTCGGCAGGAGTCTTCCCCGAAACGCAGGAGGCGGCCGATGCGGCCGTGTACGCCCACCGGGCGGACCAGCGCGCGCTAGGGGCGGATGTCGACGTTTACGCCGCCTGGACCTTGTCGGAGATCGTCCTGGCCGGCGAGGCCCGTCTTGGAGCCGTCGAGGGCCACAAGCGTCGGCTGTTCGATGCCGGCCTGGCCATGGCGCGGAGCCTTCGGCCGAGCGCGGTGGCGTCGAACAGCGTCACCCGGCTGGCGCGGTGGCTGGAGGCCGGCGTGGACCGGCTCGGCGCGTGGAGGGCATCTGCGGCTCGCGCCGGCGCGGAAACGGCGCTGCAATTTGTGGCGTCGTGGTATCCCGGCGTGGATCTTGACCGCCTGGCGGCGCAGCGGGCCGGCGCGGAGGAGCAGTTGGCGGCACAGGGGCGGCGGATCGCCGGGCGGGCCAGCTACTTGGCCTCGTTCGCTCCATACGACGAATTCGTCTTGGAGCGGACGGAAGACGGCGAGGAGCTCCCTGCCGATGAGTTCGGCCTGCAGCTCAATGATCCGGATGGCAGCTCGGCCGAGACAGGGGCCTACGCCGATGACGAAGCCGAGCCAGACGACACCGCGACGACCGAGAGGCCGAAGAACTCCAGGTCCGACCCGGCGGCTGCATCCACCTCCGCCGAGCCGGCACCGACCGGAGCCGACGTAGGCGCCGCCTAGGGCTTGTCTTTAACTTTCCTGTACTCGGTCACTTGAATTTTGTTAGGTAGCAGGTCCACCCACTGGGGGTGTAGTTTATGTAATGAACTTGAGGCCACGGGCCCGTGTTGTTTATAAATTTTGTTGCGCCAACTGTCGTGTTTTCGCTCTTTGCTGTTCGGCCTTGGGCCTTTTTCTTGTTTGTCTATTCTTCGAGCTTCCTTCCCGCTAGCCGGACAGCCGGGTTGCAGACTGTGGCTAGGACGGGGATTCGGCCTTGAGAGAGGACGCGCAATACTTAGGCTTTTTCGGACGTTTGAGCGCGAGCGAAACACCCACTGGGCCGGCTGGCGCGTAGCCGGTCGTGCGGCGAATAAGTGAGGGCGGGTAGGGCCGGGTTGGCCGAGCCGGGCTCTCCTCCTTAGCCGTTCTTGTGCGACGACGCTTCCGGCCTTTGGCTCTTACCGGCCGGGAGCCGGCTGTGGCTGGCGAAGAGAGGGCTTTGGCGGCTCGTACGCTTCGAAATGGACTAAGGAAAAAACAGCGAGGCGCGGTCTGGCCGGCTAGCCCCCGAGCCCCCGAGCCGGCTGGGCCGACTCGGCGGGTGAAACGAAAATGGGGAAGTGTGTAGACACAGAGCTTAGTAAAACGGGAAAAGGAAGCCCCCGAGCCCCCGAGCCGGCTGGGCCGACTCGGCGGGATAAATGAAAATGGGGGGGCTTGCTGCTTTTTATTAAACCCAAAAGGTGGTGATACATACATGCATTAGTTTAGCTGTAAAATGGACTGAGGAGCTTCGCGTTCCAGGGCCGGCTGGACTCCTCGCCGGC
This sequence comes from Elymus sibiricus, assembly GCA_039707655.1. Classification (NCBI taxonomy): domain Eukaryota; kingdom Viridiplantae; phylum Streptophyta; class Magnoliopsida; order Poales; family Poaceae; genus Elymus; species Elymus sibiricus. The sequence goes on along the minus strand of CM077668.1, from coordinate 107,500,489 downwards.
TGCATCTCGCTTGCGCTTGTTTGGCTTCTGCGCGTCGATGAGGTAATACGCGTTCCGTTCGCAGAGGGCCTTGCTGACGATGAAGGGGCCCTCCCAGGGGGAGGCCAGCTTGTGCTGGCCGGCTATCCGTTGGACGAGCCGGAGCACGAGGTCACCCTCACGGAACGCGAGGGGCTTGATTTTCTTGCTGTGGTAGTGGCGCAGGCCTTGCTGGTATATGGCTGACCGGCTGAGGGCCAGGAGGCGCGCCTCTTCGAGCAGGTCGACGCCGTCTTCGCATGCCTCCTTTGTCTTGGCTTCTGTGTACATCGTAACCCGGGGCGAGTCGAACTCGACGTCGGATGGGATGATTGCTTCGGCTCCATAGACGAGGAAGAACGGGGTGAACCCGGTGGAGCGGTTGGGCGTCGTTCGGAGACTCTAGAGGACGGCTGGAAGCTCATCCAGCCAGCTGCCGGGTGAGCGGATGAGCGGCTCGATGAGTCGCGGCTTGATGCCGGCTAGGATGAGGCCGTTTGCCCGCTTGACCTGGCCGTTCGACTGGGGGTGTGCGACGGAGGCCAAGTCGAGCCGGATGCCGGATGCGGAGCAGTAGTGGGCCAGCGCACCTTTGGCAAAGTTGGTGCCGTTGTACGTGATGATGCTGTGGGGAACGTCGTAGCGAACCGCGATATCCTTGATGAACCGGACTGCAGTGGGCCCGTCGAGCTTCTTGATCGGTCTTGCCTCGATCCATTTGGTGAACTTGTGGACGGCGACCAGCAGATGCGTCATGCCGCCTCGGGCGGTCTTGAAGGGCCCCACCATGTCGAGCCCCCAGACGGCAAAGAGCCATGTGATGGGGATGGTTTGGAGGGCTGAGGCCGGCTGGTGGCTGCGCTTGCCGAAGCGTTGGTAGCCCTCGCATTTGAGGACCAGCTGCTCGGTGTCTTCCAAGGCCATGGGCCAGTAGAAGCCATGGCGGAAAGCTTTGGCCACCAGGGACCTCGAGGTGGCGTGGTGCCCGCACTCGCCCTGGTGGATGTCGAGGAGGATCTCGATCCCTTTGTTCTGCTCGACGCAGCGCTGGAACACGCCAGTCGTGCTGCGCTTAACGAGCTCGTGGTTGATGATGCTGTAGGCGGACGCTCGCCGCTGCACTTGCCGGGCTTCAGTCTCGTCGATGGGGAGGTCGCCGTCTTCCAAGAAGGCGAGGATCGGCTGAGCCCAGGACGGCGCCGTCACCACCGTGAGGACGGCCGCCGGGACGGGGTCCGGGATGGCAGCCCCCGAGCCGGAGACGGCAGATCCCGGGCTGGAGCCGGCAGTCCCCGGGCTGGAGCCGGCAGCCCCCGAGCCTGAAAGGGCAGTCCCCGAGCTAGAGCCGGCAGCCCCCGAGCTTGGGCCGGGAACTCCAGGGTTGGGTGGGGGCGCATTGGGGTCGTCCGGGACGAAGATGGATTCCGACTCGGGAGACGGCTTGATGGACGGCATCCGCAGGTGCTCGAGGGATACGCCGGATGGGATGGCTTGCCGGGTGGAGCCCACTTTGGCCAGGGCGTCGGCTGCTTCGTTGTCCGCGCGTGGGACGTGGAGGAACTCGCAGCCGTCGAACCCGCCGGAGAGCTGCTGCACCAGGAAGCGGTAGCTGGCCATGTTGGCATCTTTGGCGTCCCAGTCGCCGGAAACTTGCTGCACCACCAGGTCCGAGTCGCCGTAGCAGAGGATGCGCCGGATGCCGATCTCCTTGGCCAGCCGGAGGCCGTGCACGAGAGCTTCGTACTCGGCGACATTGTTGGAGACAGTGAAGTGGATCTGCAGGACGTACCACAGTCGGTCATTCTTTGGGGAGGACAGCACGATGCCAGCTCCCAAGCCATTGCGCATCTTGGAGCCATCGAAGTGCATGCGCCAGTGAGTCGACTCGGGTGCCGGCGGCAGGTACTGGGTCTCGTTCCAGTCAACGAGGAAGTCGGCCAGCGCTTGGGACTTGATGGTGGTGCGGGGCTCGTAGTCGATCTTGTGGCCGGCTAGCTCGATGGCCCACTTGGCCACCCGGCCAGAGGCATCCCGGCAGCCCATGATCTCGCCGATGGGGGTCGTGCTCACCACAGTAATGGCGTGCTCTTGGAAGTACTGCCTTAGCTTCTTGGCGGCGAAGTACACGTCATAGCACATCTTCTAGTAGTGGGGGTAGTTCTGCTTGGAGGTGGAGAGGACCTCGCTGCGGTAGTACACTAGGCGCTGAACCGGCTACACCTTGCCCTCCTCCGGGTGCTCGACGACCAGCACCGTGCTGACGGCTCGAGAGGTGGCGGCGATGTACAGCAGGAGTGGCTCTTTCCCAGCCGGCGCGGCCAGGACGGGCGCGGTTGACAGCATGAGCTAGAGGTCGCGGAAGGCCTCGTCCACCTGGTCGCTCCACTCGAACGCCGTCGTCTTCTTCATCAGCTGATACAGGGGCAGGGCCCTCTCTCCCAGCCGGCTGATGAACCGGCTGAGAGAGGCCAAGCAGCCGGTGAACTTCTGCACGTCGCGCAGTCGGGTCGGCTTGCACATGCGCTCGATTGCCTTGATCTTCTCCGGGTTGGCTTCTATGCCACGCGCCGAGACGAGGAAGCCGAGTAGCTGGCCGGCCGGCACGCCGAAGATGCATTTCTCCGGGTTGAGCTTGATCTGGAACCGGCGCAGGTTGGCGAAGGTTTCCAGGAGGTCGGCCAGGAGTGTGAGGTGCTGCTTGGTCTTCACCACGATGTCGTCGACGTAGACGTGCACATTTCTACCGAGCTGGGGCAGCAGGCATTTCTGCATGCAGCGCTGGAAGGTGGCGCCGGCATTCTTCAAGCCGAACGACATGGTGATGTAGCAATACGCCCCAAAGGGCATGATGAAGGACGTCTTGAGGGCATCGGCCGGGTCCAGCTTGATCTGGTGGTAGCCGGAGTAGGCGTCCAGGAAGGACAGGAGCTCGCAGTCGGCTGTGGAGTTGATGACTTGGTCGATCCGGGGCAGAGCGAACGGGTCTTTGGGGCAAGCCTCGTTCAGGCTGGTGTAGTCGATACACATGCGCCACGTGCCATTTTTCTTCAAGACGAGGACCGGTTGGCCAGCCATTCCGGGTGGAACACTTCCATGATGAAGTCGGCTGTGAGAAGCCGGGCGATTTCTTCACCGATGGTTCTTCGCTTCTCCTCGGAGAAACGGCGTAGTGGCTGTCGGACAGGCTTGGCGTCCTTGCGGACATGAAGTTTGTGCTCAGTGAATTCCCTCGGGACACCCGGCATGTCTTTGGGGGACCATGCAAAGATGTCCTGATTCTCATGGAGGAAATCGACGAGCTCGCCTTCCTATTTGCTGTCGAGGCCGGTGCCCACGACGACGTACTTGCTGGAGCTGGGGTCGGCCGGGTTGAGCGGGACTCTCTTCGTGTCTTTGGCCGGCTTGAAGGAGGCCTCGTCGGCCGGCTTGGGCAGAGTCGGCACGGCCGGGATCGCGCTAGCCAGCGCCACGATCCGGTCGAGCTGGCGCCTCTCCTCGGCGATGACCAGTGACTCGGCCAGCTGGGAGCCAGCTTTGGCGCACTCGAGGGACTTCTTGTAGTCGCCGATGATGATGATGAGGCCCTTGGGACCCGGCAGCTTTAGCTTCAGGTAGGCGTAGTGGGGGACCGCCATGAATTTGGCCATCGCGGGCCGGCCCAGCAGCGCGTGGTACGGGCTGGCCAAGTCGACCACTTCGAACCAGATCGGCTCGCGGCGGAAGTGGCTGCTGGAGCCGAACAGGACGTCGAGCCGGACCCGGCCGATCGGAGAGCAGGAGAGACCCGGCACGATGCCGTGGAACACCGTCCGGGTCGGCTCTAGCTGTCGCGCCTCGATGCCGAGCTTGGTCATGGTGTCGCGGTACAGGATGTTGATGCTGCTCCCGCCATCGATCAGCACCCGTGAAAAGCGGCAGGTGCGCTTCTCGGAGACGAAGGTGGGGTCGAGCACAAGGGCGTAGCCACCCGGCGTGGGCATGACGGCCAGGTGGTCCTTCCGGATCCAGCTCACCGGCCGGTCGGACCAGTGCATGTACTGGGGAACCGGAGGGACGACGGCGTTCACCTCGGCCGCGTGCTTGCGCTTGGCGTGTTTGTCGTCGCCCTCGCTGGTGAAGACGACGTAGGCCGCGTCTGGGCAAGGGAAAGCGTTGTCGGCGAGGGCGCCGGGTGGCGGAGGAGGAGGCGGCAGTGGCGGCTGCTGCGAGCCGGCTCCGGGTGGCGGAGGCGGAAGGTTGCCCTTCAACAGGCGTTGGGTGAAGCTACACTGCCAGAGTGTGTGCGTCGATGGCTTCGCGCCGCTGTGGTTTTTGCAAGGGGCATCGTGCATCTGCTCGAATGATAGCTTGGGCTGCCAGGCGGCCTTGCCGGTACGTGGGCGCTGGCTTGAGCCTTGTTCGGCCGGCCGCTCCCCTTCCACAGCGGCGACCTGCCGGTTGTCGTAGTGGGTCGCCAGCTGGTCGTTTCGGCGCTTGCCGCTGCTGGTGTTGTTGTCTTGGCGACGCTGGCCGCCGTCGCCAGCCGGCTTGGGAGGCGCCGGCTAGACAGGAAGGAGCTTGCCGTCTGCGTCTATCATGATCTTCACATTCATTGCGGAGTCGGCCGTGGCGTACTTGTCCGCCACTGCCATGAGCTCCGCCAGGGTCTCCGGCTCGTCAAACACCAGCCGGTGCTTGACCAGAGTGCCGTCTAGGCACCCGTCGATGAAGTACTGGATGGCCTGGACCTCGTGGACCCCCTCGCAGGAATTGCGAAGCTCCGTCCACCGCGTGAGGAAGTCGCGAAGGGGCTCGCCCGGCTTCTGGACGCGCATGGAGAGCTGGCGAGGCTTGCCGGGTCGCTTGTACGTGCTGGTGAAGTTGCGGATGAACGCGTCTTCGAAATCCAGCCAAGAGTTCACACTGCCGGCTTGCCGGCTGTTAAGCCATGTCCGGGCCGAGCCGAGCAGCATGAGGGGGACGCAGCGCACGGCCACTCGCCGGTTGCCGCCGGCTATGCCGACGGCCGTGGTGTAGTCCGTTAGCCAGTCCTCCGGCTTGGTGACACCGTTGTATTTGGGGGAGTCGCGAGGCAGCGAGAAACCTTTGGGGAAGGGATCCTCACGAATGCGGGGGCCGAAACACGCCGGGCCAACAGAGCTCTCCTCCTCCAAGGCCGTGGAGCGCGCCAGCCGGTCGAGGCGGTGGCGGGCGTCGTTTTCGTCGTAGGGCACGCGGGGGCCGAGCCGGTCAGCCACGGGGCCGCGTGGCGCGGGGGCTTCTCAGGCCGGTTGGAGCCGTCAAGCCGGCTGCACGGGGGGCTTCGGAAGTTGAACCCGGCCGTTGCCAGTCGTCTCGTCGGCGACGCCGTTCCCGGTAGTTGCGGCGCGATTGTGCCGGCTCCGACCGGATCGATGTCGGCCAGAGCGACTCGCGCTAGTGGCGTGGGAGGACGTTCGTTGCGCGTCCCGGAGAGCCCTCTCCGGGTCCCCGGTTTTTCCTGAGGTGGAGGCGGATGGGCGAGCCGGGTCGAAGTGCTTCTGCTGCTCATTCGCCGCGGTGATGAGGTCGCGGATGCACTACTGCTGCAGCAGCAGCTCCTCGCCCTCCAGGAACTCGAGATCCGCCATGGCCACCTGCGCCGCGCGCATGTTTTTGACGGGGGTGTCGTACACGGGCCGGCCTGCGCCTAGCGCACGGCCGATTGCGCCCCCACGAATCCGTACCTCCGCGACCCAGCTGGGCTCGGCGGCGGCCGGCGTGAAGCCGTGGGCGCTGTCGTACTCTCGCTGGGCAGACTCCAGCCGGCGCCGCGTCGCCGCGAGCTCCATGGCCTCCGCCAGCAGATGCTCACGGTCCTCATTGAGCTGAGCCGCTACGGCTGCCATGTTGGCGTCGGGCATGATGGGGGCTCGCAGGCTCCGGATCGCCTCGTGGAGCAGGTCGGCCCGGCGTGGCGGGGCTACAGCCGCGGCAGCGGCAGCCGCGGCAGCAGCAGCTGCGGCAGCCTTCTCCTTGTCGCGCGGGGAGCCGGCGCTGGTGCCGATGGTCAGCACCTCCGCGCGGGCGCAGAGACCCGCGACGACGTCGGAGACATAGCAGCCAACGGGGATGGGGGAGTCGGCGAAACAGCGCACCTCATTGGGAAACACGTCAGGGACGAGCGCGACGAAGACGCGCAGTGCACCGAAGGGGATGATGAAGCAGCCTGTGGGACAAGCGGTGTCCGTACCCGGTGGAGCGCCGCAGCCGGCCGAGTCGGCCGCACGGGGAGCGAGGACCAGACCGTGCACGATGCGCTTGCCGGAGCTGGTGAAGGGCCTCGTCCGGAACTTGACTTCGGCCGACGCCGTGAGCAGCCCCACGGTGGGCGCCAACTGTCGTGGTATTTTCACGGCAGATGCCATAAGATGGCTAAAGAGGTGGGGCTACGAGAGGACGCCGGTGGATTCCAGAGGCGAGGTTGGCACGAGCAAATGCGAGACACGAGACGTACCTAGGTTCGGGGCCCTCTGGAGAGGTAACACCCCTAATCCTGCCGAGCGTAGTATGGGAAGCACAAGGGCTACAAGGTCGCTCCTGGAGCTGTTCGGACGGAGGAGGGAGAAGGGGCTAGGCCACCGTTCTGCCTCTCCGGCGAGAGTGTGTGTGTGCTCTGTGGAGCGAGAAGGAGTTTCTAAAGGGAAGCGAACCTGAATGCGGACGACCCCTCTGCATGGAGGCCTCCCTGGGGGTCTTATAGGCCAACCCCCAGGGTTACAAGGGTAATGTTACAAAGGCGCGGGCCCCTGGTGTCATTGACCGGGAGCCGGTGGTGGGGGCCGCCGGGTCGCCGGGTCGCCGGGTCGCCGGGTCACCGGGTCGCCGGGTTGACGGGTCGCCAAGTGCGCCGCACCTGCCTGGCGCGGGGCACTGTGGCAGGTCTTGTCTCTCGTCAGTCTGGGTACGGGGCACTCTGGCGCATCTTGTCCGTCGTCAGAGGGAGGTCGGCGCTGTTGTTTCTACAGGACCGCGCCTCCCTGACACCACCCGCCTCGGGCAGGGGCGCAAGGAAAGCCGCAGCCCCGCCTGCTCTGTCAGCGTAAAGGAAGGAGCGATGTAGCCACGCTTGCTTTGTCGCGAAGGCTTCGTCCCCTCGTGGCCAGCCGGCATGGACCAGCCGGCCAAGCCGGGTCGCCGTGCCGGGCCGGCTCGCGCTGGGGAGCCGGCGTACTGGCAAGCCGGCCTGAGGGACTTGACCTGCTCCAATGATTTTTTGAGAAGGGGTTCGAGCTCCGTTGCCTACCCGGGGTTCATCCCCCCGACAGTGGTCATAGCAAGGACTAGAGAGGATATATATGGCAGAGTCACCTCAGTAATTGACAAAGTCTGACCATGTGAATTCACATGAAAACAAAGTTTGAACGCATGGGACAGAGGAAAGCACCCGTACATGACCCGTAGCCAGACTAAGGATTTATCCTGAGCAAGACACAGGGACAATTTTCCATAGATACTCAAGAAGAATAGTGGATGTATGCATGCAATACCATGCACCAAGGAAGGATGTCTTGCCCATGACAGTCAAGGTACGGAATAGAACCCGAAGCAGCTAGCTCCAGGTCATGGGAACCAAGCTATTTGTCGATACTACCTGCTACCCACCAAGCCTAGGCAACAAACTACCTGGACAAAAGGTCCACCTGACAGGAAAGAGAAGGATTCAATACAGCCGTTTGAGAATACCGCACCTGAGCCATCAGAAGAGGCAGTTAAAAGGCCAGTGAACCGACGAAGACAAGACAGCTGATGGATCCAAGTCACACACAGGTATGTTCCCCTTAGCTGGGAGGTATGCCCGGAAATCTTGAGGACGAGATTTTCTTAAGGGGGGTAGGTTTGTAACATCCTGGTTTTCGCTCCTTGTTTTTTTTCCCTCGCGGGATTGGACTCCCGTCTTTTTTTCGGTGTTATTGCATTTTCTCTCACTCTTGGGTATATGAAGATGGTCATTTAGCCTTGCCTTTCCTATCAGACCAGAGATTCTCTCCAATTCAACCTTGCCACCCAAACTATATTCTCAGGATTTTGCTGCCGAAACCCTACCCTTCGAGTTACTGGAAGGGAAACCCTAATTTCTTCCGTTACAAAGGAACCCCAATTTCCTTTGATCTATGGCCTCCCAAACTTTTCCCAGAGACTCTCCTATATCAATCAACCCTGGATATGCAAAAATATTGCCAACTCATTTGCAATATTTTTCATTTAAAATTAATTCCTTTTTCTGCTATTTAAAGGAATTAAATCCAGGAAAATATCTATCCATCTCCAAAGTTTATGAAAACTTGTGGAGATATTCTTTGTGATCATATTGAGCTCTCATAAAAATATTGGCCATAATTAAATAAGGGAAATTGCATTTTCCTATTTAAAGCCAATATTGTATTTTGGGCACTTTCCAAAGGAACTACCATTTTGGTAGCGAGGAAAAATCCCAAATAATTTGTGGACCTTCTCCTATCCCTATCTTCACCATTTCCATCAAGATCTCAAGTTTCACAGTTCAAAGTTTGAGAGCATCATCCAGTTCTTGTTTCTGGACCTATTTTGAGTTTGTGAGGCAACTATATTTTATATTGCTTCAAAATTCTTGAAATTAATCCAGGACCTCACATTCCCTATATGATGCGACCATGAAAAAATTTATATCATTTTGCCGAGCCAAATTCTCCCAAAAATTCCATCTGATTTCTGTCCAGAGAAAAGCACTGTGAAAGAAGTACCATGTAGGAGTATCCAAATGATATGAAATTTTACCAGTGCATTCTCACACCGAAATAACTTCCCTACACCAAAATTCAGCTCATTCCATCAAGCCATTTGAGCACAACATCAAAACCTAATTTCTGGACCAAATTTTGCATTACAAAGGAAGTATATGCAAACCAGGTCCAAATGGCCTCAAATTTTGCCAGCATCTACTCCTTTCCATCACATTTCATTGTGACAAAGATCCAGCTCCTCTCCTCCATCCATTTCTCCACAAGAATCCATCTTAGTTTCTGTTTAGAACCATTGTGAGCTCAAATCAGTCAACTCTTGTCCCCCATCTCTATCCAAATCCTCATAGGTCAACTCACTGACCTCTGATCTATCAATTTAACATGGTGAGAGGTCAAATCTTTGAGCTGGCCACGCTCTGCACATGGTGACCACGCGGTGGCCGTGCATAGCCTACGTTCTGCGCTCTGTCATCATCGGGCAGGCCAGCTCAGGCCGCCGTAGCATGTCCTCTGGTGCTGACTAGCTCCGCACCGTCCACCTGCCCCTCCTTCGGTCACCTTGCCCTCAGCTTCTTCCTCGCCGCGCCGCGACGAACGCCGCCATACCGCCACTGTTTGTCCACTGTCGCCGCCGTATCCGGCCGAGCCGAAGCTCCTCGAGCATGCCAGCGCAGCCCTTCTGCTCCCCCATGCCACTCCCCGACACCGGGAACCGGCCAGCCACGTCGCCCGCGAACTCTAGACGCCGGCCAGCTCACCGGAGCGGCCGTGCTTATCCAGTGGCCTCGGCCGGCTATAAATAGCCGTGCCCCGAGCCCTCTCCGAACCACTTGACCTCACCAGCCCCTCTCCATCCTCCTTGTACCCCGCCCCACCTCTCAGCCGAGCTCGGGAAGCTCTCCCGCTCATCCATGGCCACCATTGCCGCCGCCCTCCCCTGCTCAAATTCGAGCACACCGGCCACCCCCTCTCCCTCTACACCACCCTAACCAACCACCACCACTATCACGGCAACTCCCCGCTCTCTATCGTGCGTCGGAGCAAGCCAAGGCCTCGACCCCGAGCCCCACCAGTAGTTGTGCGCTGCCACTAGCACCGTCCGGCCACCACGGACCATCCCTGCCTCCGCCGCGGGTACCTACGGGCGCGCCTCGGAGCACTACTTCCATACCCACCCTCGGCCGGAGCCCTCTCCCACCGGAGCCACGACAACGCCGGCGACCGGCCATCCTCTGTTATCGGTCAGGGGAAAGAAGAAGGAAATGGAGGGAGGAGAGAGAGGACGGGGTGGGACCCATGTGTAAGCGGCCCAGGGGCCAGTCCAGTCAGCTAAGTGGAGGCGTCCTTTCCAAGAATACGCTTCCTTCTTCTGAAAGCGTATTATGCTACACCTTCAGAGCAAAATGTGTTTTCTCTACAGAGAAAGCGTACTTGCTGTAATACGCTTTCTGTTTCAGCCCTGCTGCTGAAACCGCTAAGTTGCGGACGTTCACCCGTTAGCAGCAGAAAAGCATAATTTTATTTGTTTTTCTGCCTAACGAACGAACGGTCGTATCTTTTCAACCGTAACTCCGAATCAGGTGATTCCAAAGCCCATGTTCTTAATTCGTCGAGCCCGTTCCGATGAGGTCACTTTCATAAGGTTTACACATTCTGAAAATGACCATTTTTCCCCTGCCCTTTATTCAGCCCCTCCGAGAGGGAATCTTCTCCGGTGAATCTTTCCGCGAGATGATCGCACTTCTCTCCGGTGAATTCATCGACCCCCAGGCAAGCCGACCATCTGATATATGCCCTAAAGCATTGCTTTGTGTTATTCTTGCGTGTTTAAATTGATGAATATGCATGTGTTAGAAATAATTGAACTCCTGCTAGGTTGAACTTGCTATTTTCATTACCTGCCAATGCTCATTATATTATCGCACTAGTGACTCGTAGGTGTCAATATGGAGATAGGTTGTTATGTTTTCATTGTGCATTACTACTGTTGTTGCAATGATAAAGAATGTGACTTAATAATGACAACCTCCTCTGTCAGCTGGATCGAGTCATAGTGCCACCGAACCGAGCTCATCAGTGCAGCCACATTTGCCTTTATGGGGAGGCCCTAACTTGGTCTATTGTCTTGCCTCTTATCGGGACCACCAAAGAGGGAAGGTTATGCGTGCGCGCTACCCTTGCCTGGTAGGCGGCGATAACCTTGTGAGCCCAGTTATTTGTTAGCCTGGGGTCCCCGTTTGGGACAGTTTAGTTTGGCCACGACGGTGGCAGGTGTCAGGAGTGACACAGGGGCCACCCAGGACTTGACCCGGGAAGGGTATGATTGTCGGTGGGACCGAAGAGTGCCAGGAAATAGACAAGTTTTGTTGGAGCAGCGCCGGTCCACCCGAAAGGGAACATGTACTGGTGTACGAGGCCGGGAGCTCCATGGTGTGGGTAAAGTGCTCAACCTCTGCAGAGTGTAAGAATCTATTCGAATAGCCGCATCCACGGTATTGGACACAGTTTGTACTAGGTCACACTATTTGGTCTGTGTCGAGTTTGGAGGAATAAACTATATAATGTTATTGCCAACCGGAGTAAGGTAAGGTTTGTCAGACTTGCAGTACAGATGCATGGACATCAGATGATGTCAGGGGTATGAATGCTAGCCATGCGATGGCTATGAGATGAGCGGTCGGATGACTAGAAAGTTTGGATCAGATTTGGATCGTGAGCATATTCGGAGTATGGATTATTTACTTGATATGCTTTACTTTACTATATTTACTCCAATAGTTATCATGCTAGATAATTCTGCTATAACATGATGATTAATGTTGCTCTAATAACAAATGCATGCTTGAATGCCATGGATTGCTTTGCTTGGTGTATATGTTGGTTTGGTTTGCTTGCGAGTACATTCAAAAGTACTCAGCGGCCTTCAATGTGGCCAGGTTCACCTAAGGATTCGATGACCCCTAGCGAGGAGCCGGAGTGTTCACGGGCTAGAAGAGTAACCCAGTCAGATCCCTGTGGATTGGAGCCGCACCAAGACCATGCTTCCTTAGATAGAGCTTTTCCGCTGCCATCACCCTTGTTAAATATCATGTAAGACTTATATATCCATTAATAGAAATGCCTATGTTCATGATACTTGTTGTAAATGCGCACGCTAGAGTGATTTCCTGGGCTGGTGTGTGCGACGACCGTCTGGCTACAGTGGTTTTCAGGCGGGGCGCCACAGTCGTCTCGTCGGCCGCCGGGATGACATACGCAGACCTGGCAGTTGCAGCAGCCCAGGTCAGAGCTGCGCCCGTGGCAGTACCAGCTATCACTGATGTCGAGGCTGCCTCAGACTTGATCGATCATGGTGTAGGTCATCGACTTGGCGACCTCCTCTCCTCCTGAGCCCAGTATCAACACAATGCTGGACGATGGCAGCTATGTGTGTTGGGTCGGCGTCAGGGGCAGTAGCTCTTTTGTGCGTGCACGGTTCGTTATATTGACGTAAATTAGCGAGCTAATGATTTGTAAATTACTCCCCGAACTAGGCACTAGACCAATTTGAGCATATATATATATATATATATATATATATATATATATATATATATATATATATATATATATATATATATATATATATATATATGCTCGATTGATTTGTTCATGCATGTCAAATATGTCAATTGTATGGGCTGACCTATCTATATATTATCTCATTTTTGCAATATGGACAATAAATATGCAAATGCCTTCTGGACATCGGTGATGATCGCCACTTCAAAAACATGGACATCCTCTACTGTACCGGGCACGCGCTCAAACTGAATGAACTGTGTGCGACACTAATACTTTCCATAAAAAAATTAAGAACTTGACAAACAACATTTGAGTAACATATAGTGGTGACACTATTCAACAAAAGGTGGATCTAGGTAACACGGTACTTAACAATTCTGAACTTAAAATTTTTGACAACCATATGGTCCATATCTACATACTTAAGATAGTAACAACTAGTGTATTTTATGAAGCAGAGGGCCAACAACCACAACTATCCGCTGGAAGCAGCTTGATCACGGCGACTCGGCATCTCGTCAATGAAAAGGAAGATCCCTCTTGTGCCTTCGTAGAGCATGAGTATAACGGTGTCTCCAATTTTCAAATGTGGATGCATCGCCAGGACAACCGAGAACCTATTAATTTGAATGGTTCCGTTTGTGCGGGAAATACAGTACCTTGCAATCACTTTGGCGTTCTTAGCAGGCACAAGTGTAATTCGACCATGCCGGGAAATCAATTCAGGAACAACTGCAGCGGGCAATTTCTGTTGCAATGAAGAATAAACCCAATTGTAACATATCGTTGAAGCTATATATAGTTTATGAATAACAACTTAAAAATAAGACTCTGTACCAGCATTTTGTTCACACAATTGGTCTTGTTCAATGTGTGCACCAGTGGTAGATTTATTCCCATCCCAAATCCAGCATTCAAACGCTCTGCTAGGTCTGTCAGATTATCAACAAATTTTATGACATGCTCCAAGTCTTTCCAGTGAAATTTGGTATGACAAGTAACATACAAATAGTTAACTATGCCTCCAACATATCCTGCTTAAAAGGCGAAAGGGATTATTTAGTAAGAACATGGCAGAAGAATAGTGGGCATAAATTGGTAATTAGAAGTTGTTACTGGCTAGGAACAAAGTCAGAAAATGTAATCCCAATTGGTTGCTTAAATAGTGATCAGTTAGTCAGAACAATTACTTTAATTTTGCTAAGTAATATACCAAAATGGAGAAAGTTGAAAGAACACTAACCTCGATCAGACTATGGTCGGATGATGATGTTGGGGAAGTAAACATCCATGTTAATTAGACCAGGCTGTGGTGCACGCACAAGAATTTTATTGCCAGCTTTTAGTTCATAAAACTTAGAATTTTTTTTCCAAAGGTCCGCATCAAAATAGGAGTGACCATCTTTATCCATTTTTACCATAACTGTCATTCTAAATCCATGAAGCGTGGTTAATATGACATCCATGGAGACATGAACTAAGTAAAGGCCAAGAATTACTTGTACACGTGTTCTTGCAAAGCAAGGGATTTACTGCGGGAAATGATAATTAAGATCGTTACATATATTGAAATAACAAAGCAACATGCAAATATGGGAGTAATTGAGAGAGTAGAACAATAGTTGAAAGCAAAGTACAAAAATATATAATTAAATAGATAATATAACCAAGATTTCATACAAGTATGAGAGTAACTGAAAGAACAATACATCATTAATTTGCCTAATTTAGAAAAATAATCCTCTTTGACTCCTATGTTGCATGTGGCAGATTTTATCCAAATATAGCAATATATGGTATATGTTTATAAAATTAGACCATGCCAACCGTGGTAGGGTGAGATTGAACATACCGTGCGCTCCCTGAACTCATCTGGTATGGTGAGATAGAACTTTGTGTCCGACTAGCGGCGACCACACTGGCCTGATTTGTGCTTGCACTGTGGACACTTGAATTAAAACCCTCGAATTAGCTAGAAGAAAAATGAATCCACGGTGATTTCCGCCGGGTGATTAACAGGGACAGATGAACTACGATAAGAGAAGAGCGAATATTTTGCTAAATTAATTACCTTGTTCTCCACCGCGGCCCAAGCCCGCAGAAAACCCAATCGACCAGAGTCGAGAAAGTCGGTGCCGATAAGCATCGACGAGGGGAAGAAACAAAATGCGGTTGCATTTGTCGGTGGGAGCCGGCTGCGAGAGGCGCCGTCGAGATCAAAGATTTGGGCTAACCTGAGTCGAGAATGAGCAACGACGACGTCGGCATGAGTTGGTGCAGATACGCAGCGGCAAGCGGCAGAGGCGAAATCCTGTGCCGCTTGGCACGCGGCGGCCACCCTCCAGCGACAGTCGTAGAGCTAACGGGTGGCTACGGCGATAGAAGTTGACAGAGTTGCGCAGGAGTGCAGTGCGAGTGAGGACTGAGGACGAAGGGAGGAGGGGGTGAGGGTTTTCTTTTTCTTTTCTGACGTGTGGGTGAGGGTTTTCTATGCCAAAATAATGCGCTGCAGAGGCAACGTTTCGTATACACAACCCGTGTGCGATTGATGTTACCAAGATTGAAGGGAATCCAAATTTCCTTCGTTGTTTGTCCTTGAGTTTTTTCTATGATCAGCATACCCCCTACAATGCACCGTGTTCAAATTTGGCACCTTTTCCGGGATCAATTACTATATTTAGGCCATTATGTGCATTTACTAAGCATTAATGCACATAATTCAAATTCGCACAATCGGTGCATGAAAAAGTGCACAAAAACGGTTTGAAAAACCATGCTTGTAGTATTTAGTAAAATTTCATGCCTTTTACAAGGAATGGGGAGAGATATCAAGGATATGTGTGGTAAGACTCAACCACAAATGTGTCGTTTATTGGTATTTCAACTCTAGAAAAATGAAAAACATGCCTGAAAAACATGATACCTGGCATGGTGCCACAAGATGACCTCAGCATGCTGTGGTAAATGTTTGAGAAGGTTTGGCTAATGTTGTTATACACGCTCTTCATAAATCAAACCATCACCGAGGAAGTTTCGTGGTTTCGAGAGGGAAATCACCAAGTTTGAAGGGGAATCCACATTTCCTTTGTCGTTCTCCTCGACTTTTTTATACAATCAACATACCCCCTACAATTCACCGTGTTCAAATTTGGCACTTTTCTGGGATCATATGCCATATTTAGGCCATTATGTGCATTTTCTAGGCATTAATGCACATAATTCAAATTCGCACAATCAATCCAAGAAAAAGTGCACAAAAACTGTTTGAAAAATCATGCTTGTGGTATTTATTAAATTTCCATGCCTTTTATGATGAATGGGGAGAGATTTCAATGATATGGGTGGCAAGCGTCAACCACAAACATGTCATTTATTGGTTTTTTAACTCGAGAAAATGAAAAACATGCCTGAAAAACATGACACCTAGCATGGTGCCATGATATGACCTCAACAAGTTGTGGTAAAAAAATGGTAAATTCTGGCACTAGTTGTAACGATAACTCCTTGAAAACGAGAGCATCTCACAAGAAGAATCATCGTTTCCAAAAGGATAAATGGCAATTTGAACTCGAATTTACGGTGACTTCATCGTTTCGCCTCCAAACTACTTACATGGTGCGCAAGCACCATCAGCTGCTGGATTTGAATTTTTTGCGCATTTCAGGACTCGTTTGCTATATTTAAGCACTTTATAGCATTTACCTGACATTTAGCATATATACATCAAATCCCAGCTATAGGTACACGGGTGTGATGAGACGGATGTGGATTGTCGTTCAATCGCGATGCATCCTATGGTGCACACACGTGATCCGCCTGGCTGGGGTACTGGCCAATCAGAAATGCACAATAAGGTCAGCGCACATGGTTGTCAGAGCAAACGGAAAGGAAACGTGTGCGATAATAAATCACCAAGATTAAAGGGGAATCCAAATTTCCTTCGTCGTTTGTCCTTGAGTTTTTTTCTACAATCAACATACGCCCTACAATGCACTGTGTTCAAATTTGGCACCTTTTCCGGGCTCATTTACTATATTTAGGCCATTATGTGCATTTTCTAGGCATTAATGTACATAGTTCAAATTCGCACAATCGGTGCATGAAAAAGTGCACAAAAACGGTTTGAAAAATCATGCTTGTGGTATTTAGTAAAATTTCATGACTTTTACAAGGAATGGGGAGATATTTCAAGGATAGGTGTGGCAAGAGGCAACCACAAATATGTCATTTATTGGTTTTCAACTCTAGAAAATTGAAAAACATGCCTGAAAAACATGATACCTGGCATGGTGCCATGGTATGACCTCAGCATGCTATGGTAAATGTTTGAGAAGGTTTGGCTAATGTCGTTATACACGCTCTTCATAAATCGAACCATCACCGAGGAAGTTTCGTGGTTTCGAGAGGGAGATCACCAAGTTTGAAGGGGAATCCACATTTCCTTCGTCGTTTGTCCTTGAATTTTTTTTATATGATCAACATACCCCCTACAATGCACCGTGTTCAAATTTGGTACTTTCCTGGGCTCATATGCCATATTCAGGTCATTAAGTGCATTTTCTAGACATTAATGCACATAATTCAAATTCGCACAATCGGTCCATGAAAAAAGTTCACAAAAACTGTTTGAAGAATCATGCTTGTGGTATTTAATAATTTTCATGCCTTTTATGATGAATGGGGAGAGATTTCAATGATATGTGTGGCAAGCGTCAACCACAAACGTGTCCTTTATTGGTTTTTAACTCTAGAAAATGAAAAATATGCCTGAAAAACATGACACCTAGCATGGTGCCATGATATGACCTTAGCATGTCGTGGTAAAAAATGGTAAATTCTGGCACTAGTTGTAACGATAACTCCTTCAAAATGAGAGCATCTCACAAGAAGAATCATCGTTTCCAAAAGGATAAATGGCAATTTGAACTCGAATATACAGTGACTTCATCGTTTCACCTCCAAACTATTTACACGGTGTGCAAGCACCATCAGCCGCTAGATTTGAATTTATTGCGCATTTCAGGACTCATTTGCTATATTTAAGCACTTTATAGCATTTACCTGACATTTAGCGCATATACATCAAATCCCAGCTACAGGTACATGGGCGTGATGAGAGGGATGTGGATTGTCGTTCAATCACGGTGCATCCTACGGTGCACACATGTAATCCGCGTGGCTGGAGTTCTGGTCCATCAGAACACAACACACAATAACGTCAGCGCACACGGTTCTCAAAGGCAATAGAAAGGAACCGTGTGCGATAATAAATCACCAAGATTGAAGGGGAATCCAAATTTCCTTCGTCGTTTGTTCATGAATTTTTTTTTCTATGATCAACATACACCCTAAAATGCATCGTGTTCAAATTTGGCAATTTTTCCGTGCTCATTTACTATATTTAGGCCATTATGTGCATTTTCTAAGCATTAATTTACATAATTCAAATTAGCACAATCGGGGCATGAAAAAGTGCACGAAAGCGGTTTGAAAAATCATGCTTGTGGTATTTAGTAAAATTTCATGCCTTTTACAAGGATTGGGGAGAGATTTCAAGGATATGTGTTGCAAGAGTCAACCACAAATATGTCGTTTATTGGTTTTTCAACTCTAGAAAAATGAAAAACATGTCTGAAAAACATGATACCTGGCATGGTGCCATGGTATGACCTGAGCATGTTGTGGTAAATGTTTGAGAAGGTTTGGAATGTCGTTATACACGCTCTTCATAAATTGAACCATCACCGAGGAAGTTTCGTGGTTTCGAGAGGGAAATCACCAAGTTTGAAGGGGAATCCGCAATTCCTTCGTCGTTTGTCCTTGAGTTTTTTATATGATCAACATACCCGCTACAATGAACCGTGTTCAAATTTGGCACTTTCCTGGGCTCATATGCCATATTTAGGTTATTATGTGCATTTTCTAGGCATTAATGCACATAATTCAAATTCGCACAATTGGTCCACAAAAAAGTGCACAAAAACTATTTGAAAATCATGCTTGTGGTATTTAGTAATTTTGCATGCCTTTTATGATGAATGGGGAGAGATTTCAATGATATGTGTGGCAAGGGTCAACCACAAATGTGTCGTTTATTGGTTTTTTAACTCTAGAAAATGAAAAACATGCCTGAAAAACATGACACCTAGCATGGTGCCATGATATGACATCAGCATGATGTGCTACATGTTTGAGAAGGTTTGGCTAATGTCATTATACACGCTCTTCATAAATCGAACCATCACCGAGAAAGTTTCGTGGTTTCGAGAGGGAAATCACCAAGTTCAAAGGGGAATCCACATTTCCTTCATCGTTTGTCGTTGAATTTTTTTACACAATTAACATACCCCTACAATGCACCATGTTCAAATTTGGCACTTTCCTGGGCTCATATGTCATATTTGGGCCATTATATGCATTTTGTAGGCATTAATGCACGTAATTCAAATTCGCACAATCGGTCCATGAAAAAGTGCACAAAAACGGTTTGAAAAAGCATGCTTGTGGTATTTAGTAAAATTCCATGCCTTTTATGAGGAATGGGGAGAGATTTCAATGATATATGTGGCAAGAGTCAACCACAAATGTGTCGTTTATTGGTTTTTTAACTCTAGAAAATGAAAAACATGCCTGAAAAACATGACACCTGGCATGGTGCCTGATGACCCACAAGTATAGGGGATCAATCGTAGTCCTTTCAATAAGTAAGAGTGTCGAACCCAACGAGGAGCAGAAGGAAATGATAAGCGGTTTTCAGCAAGGTATTCTCTACAAGTACTGAAAGTAGCGGTAACAGATAGTTTGATAGCAAGATAATTCATAACAAGCAACAAGTAACAATATTAACAAAAGTGCAGCAAGGTGGCCCAATCCTTTTTATAGCAAAGGAAAAGCCAGAACGGTCTCTTATATAAAGCAAAGCATTCTCGAGGACACATGGGAATTATCGTCTAGTCACTTTCATCATGTTTAGTTGATTCGCGTTCACTACTTCGATAATTTGATATGTGGGTGGACCGGTGCTAGGGTGTTGTTCTTACTTGAACAAGCAACCCTCTTATGATTACCCCCACTTGCAAGCATCCGCAACTATGAAAGAAGAATTAAGATAAATGTAACCATAGCATGAAACGTATGGATCCAAATCAGCCCCTTATGGAATAACGCATAAACTAGGGTTTAAGCTTCTGTCACCCTAGCAACCCATCATCTACTTATTACTCCACAATGCCTTCCCTTAGGCCCAAGTATGGTGAAGTTTCATGTAGTCGACGTTCACATGACACCACTAAAGGAAGCAACAACATACATATCATCAAAATATCGAACGAATACCAAATTCACATGATTACTTATAACAAGACTTCTCCCATGTCCTCAAAAACAAATGTAACTACTCACAAATCATATTCATGTTCAAGATTAGAGGGGTATTGAATATCATTAAGGATCTGAACATATAATCTTCCACCAAATAAACCAACTAGCATCAACTACAAGATGTAATCAACACTACTAGCAACCCACAGGTACCAATCTGAGGTTTCGAGACAAAGATTGAATATAAGAGATGAACTAGGGTTTGAGATGAAATGGTGCTGGTGAAGATGTTGATGAATATTGGTCCTCCCACAATAAGAGGATCGTCGGTGATGTCGATGGCTTCGATTTCCCCCTCCCGGAGGGAAGTATCCCCGGCGGAATCGCTCCGCCGGAGGGCAAAACTGCTCCTGCCCAAGTTCCGCCTTGAGACGGCGGCGCTTCATCTCGAAAGTCCTCCTCCTCTTTTTTTAGGCTAAATGGCTTCCTATAGCAGGAGGGGGCCAGAGGCTAGCTGTGGGCCCCACAAGGCATCAAGGTGCGCCCTCGGGGGGTAGGCGCGCCCTGTTGCCTTGTGGGCAACAGGTGGCCCCCCTCTGGTGGTTCTTCATTAAAAAAATTCTTATATATTCAATAAAAAAATCTCCGAGAAGTTTCAGGTCATTTGGAGCTCTGTAGAATAGGTATCTCTGTTGTAGCTTTTTAGGTCCAGAATTCCAGCTGCCGGTAATCTCCCTCTCCATGTGAATCTTGCAAATTAAAAGAGAAAAGGCATTAGAAATGCATCATAAAGTGAAATAATGACCAAAAACATTATAAATATTAGTAGGAAAACATGATGCAAAATGGACGTATCAACTCCCCCAAGCTTAGACCTCGCTTGTCCTCAAGCGAAAGCCGAAATCGGTAATCATGACCACATGTTTAGAGAGAGAGATGTCGATAAAACAAAATACGGACGTGAAAGCATCATGATCAATACTATAGCAGAAATATATCATCATAAAACTTCTCATAAACAAGTAATAATTCATCACAATATCGAAGTATAAAGCATAAACTTTCTTAAAAACTAACAAACTATGTTCTTAGTCAATGAAACAATTACAATTCATCATACTTTCAGGAAGAGTCTATATAAGAGCTTTTGTTTAGAAAGTTCACATACTCAACTGTCATTTAGTCTTCTATGATTGCTGACACTTACGGCATATTTATGGGGTGAATGCTTCAATCAGACACATAGGAAGATGGGGGTTTATAGTTTCACCTCCCAACCAATTCAACTCAAGGGTAAAGTCAACAATAATAACTCATGATTGCTTACATCCAATTGGATATATGTGCCTAGATCTTTCCCCACCACATGATGCTTGCCAAGAGAAAAAATAAAAACGGAATAGAGAGGAACACTATTGACTCTTGCATAAAAGTAAATACAGAAAAGTAAAAGATAGGCCCTTCGCAGAGGGAAGCAGAGGTTGTCATGCGCTTTTTATTTTTGGATGTGCAAACTCTTAATGCAAAGGAACGTCACTTTATATTGCCCCTTGTGATAGCAACCTTTATTATGCAGTCTATCGCTTTTATTTCTTCGCCATCACAAGTTCGTAAAAGTTCATTCATATTTAGAGGATTCATATTTAGAGGCAATTTTTATTGCTTTATGCACTGAAGACAACTTACTTGAAGGATCTTATTCAATCCATAGGTAGATATAGTGGACTCTCATGACATGAAACTGAGTTTAAGGGTTTTGGATGCACAAGTAGTATATCTACTTAGTGCGGATTTTTGGCTAGCAAAAGATAGTGAGCAAGCACCACATGTTAGAGGATCTATGACAATATAACTTCTATGTGAATGTAAGAAAACATAACTCATTACGTTGTCTTCCTTGTCCAACATTAACTCTTTGATATAGAAGATTTAATGGGGGCTCACAATCATAAAAGATGTCCAAGATAGTATATTTATATGTGAATCCTCTCTTCCTTTATTAATCTTTCATGAATTGCATCAATGACCAATGCTATGTTTGTTAACTTCCAATAAATTTTATCAACTATACTTTTGTTATGTGAAGTCATTACTCCCCAAGGGATGAGCATATGATCTTTTCATTCTTTTATTGCTAAGATTGAAACATAAAAGTAAAGAAGCAAAACTCAAACTACTCTTTATTATATAACTCTCACACACGATTACATAGATAGATATATCACGAAACAAGCACTCGAAACTAGATCATACTAAACTTTTTATTCCTCTAAATCATGAAATAACTAAGGATTGAACTAAGATAGATAATGATTGTAAAAAGGTGATGGTGATACGATACCGGGGCACCTCCCCCAAGCTTGGAACAAGCCAAGGGTGGTGCCAATACCTGTGTACTCAAGTGTCTTTCTTCGGTGATGGTGGTGATGAAGTAATGGGCTTGTCCTCTATCTTCCATGGAATAGGCTCTTCATCATAAAAGGATGAACGTGCATCCGGAGTCCTGAAATTTGCAGCTAAACTCATACCTTTAAACCTGGCTTCATACTCAAAATTATGGTTTTGTAAGTCATAAATTTGGGCCTGAAGATGATCAATCCGATCATTGAGCTTGAAGATGCTGTCCCCAATATGCTTGTTATCCACTTTGTGTTCATGGATGAATTCTGTGATCATGGAGTGGTTGGCATTGAGTCCACGCTCCACCATCATTGGCACTTGAAGATCTCTTGCTCCACTGCTTCAAGCCTGGCCTTCTTGCTTCCGGTCTTCTTAGGTCCTTGAACATGCCGGATGTGGAGCACCCCCTCACGCATCTCAATGGCTTGAGGGTACTTCTTCACCTCCGGTAGGTAAGGGTTGATGACCTTCTCGTAGAACTTGTCCTTGGACGAACTTGGGAGCGCCATGGCGATCTAGATCTGTCAGAAAAATAGCCCGAAACAAGAACACAGGAGAAACTTGCGATACGGTAGTCAAAACATCCGGGAGAATATATAAAGAATTTTTATCTTGAAAAACAAGTAAACGAGAGGAAAACATAGTTGGGGGGCACACGAGGGGCCCACAAGGCAACACGGCGCGCCCAGGGGGTAGGGCACGCCCTATTGCCTTGTGACCTCCTCGTGGGTCCCCTCGGCTGTTTCTTATTTTTGTATTTTTTCTAATATTCCAAAATGGACAGAAATATTTTTTATGGAATTTTTGGAGTCGGTTTACTTACCGTATCACATACCTACTCCTTTTCAGGGTTCTGGAGCGTTCCGGGAGGTCTCTTTTATGTGTTCCTCCGGTGTCATAGTTGGAATAATATTTGTTTCCATATTAATGGGTGTACCTGAGATATAATGTTTAATTATTTTCCCATTAGCCACTCTCGGATTAGTGCCTTCGGCGTTGTTGATTTTGATAGCTCCGGAGCGATAGACTTTTCAATGATATATGGTCCTTCCCATTTGGAGAGAAGTTTTCCTGCAAAAAATCTGAAACAACAATTGTACAATAGAACATGCTCACCAACTTTGAATTCCCACTTTTGAATTCTTTTGTCATGCCATCTTTTAACTTTTTCTTTAAACAGCTTGGCATTTTCATAGGCTTGAGTTCTCCATTCATCTAGGGAGCTAATATCAAATAACCTCTTTTCACCGGCAAGTTTGAAATCATAGTTAAGTTCCTTAATTGCCCAATAAGCTTTATGTTCTAATTCGAGAGGTAAATGACATGCTTTTCCATAAACCATTTTATATGGGGACATACCCATAGGATTTTTATAAGCAGTTCTATAAGCCCACAATGCATCATCAAGTTTCTTAGACCAATTTTTCCTGGATCTATTAACAGTCTTTTGCAAAATTAACTTTATTTCTCTGTTACTCAATTCAAATTTCCCACTAGACTGAGGATGATAAGGCGATGCAATTCTATGGTTAACATCATATTTAGCAAGAAGTTTACGAAAAGCACCATGAATAAAATGTGAACAACCATCAGTCATCAAGTATCTAGGGACTCCAAACCTCGGGAATATAACTTCTTTAAGCGTTTTAATAGAAGTGTTGTGATCAGCACTACTAGTTGGAATAGCTTCTACCCACTTAGTAACATAATCAACAGCAACTAAGATATGTGTATACCACTGGATTTAGGAAAAGGTCCCATATAATCAAAACCCCAAACATCAAATGGTTCAATAACAAGTGAATAATTCATAGGCATTTCCTGACGTCTACCAATATTACCAATTCTTTGACATTCATCACAAGAAAGGACGAACTTACGTGCATCTTTGAAAAGAGTAGGCCAATAAAATCCAGACTATAATACCTTATGTGCAGTTCTGTCTCCAGCATGGTGTCCTCCGTATGCCTCGGAGTGACACTTCCGTAGGATTTGTTCCTGTTCATGCTCAGGTACACAACGTCTAATAACACCATCTACTCCTTCTTTATATAAATGTGGGTCATCCCAAAAGTAATGTCTTAAATCAAAGAATAATTTTTTCTTTTGTTGATATGTGAAACTAGGTAGGATATATTTAGCAACAATGTAATTAGCATAGTCTGCATACCAAGGACTATTACAAGAAGCATTTATAACAGCTAATTGCTCATTAGGAAAATTATCATTAATAGGAAGTGGGTCATCAAGAACAGTTTCCATCCTAGACAAATTATCCGCTATTGGATTTTCAACTCCTTTTCTATCAACAATATGCAAATCAAATTCTTGTAGTAAAAGAACCCACCTAATCAGTCTCGGTTTAGCATCTTTCTTTTCCACAAGATATTTAATAGCAGCATGATCGGTGTGAATAGTTACTTTAGAATCAACGATATAGGATCTAAACTTATCACATGCAAACACAGCTGCTAAAAATTCTTTCTCAGTACTAGCATAATTTCTTTGAGCACTATCCAGGGTCTTACTAGCATAATGAATAACATTCCATTTCTTATCAACTCTTTGACCTAGAACAGCACCAATAGCATAATCACTAGCATCACACATAATTTCAAAGGGTAGGTTCCAATCAGGTGGTTGAACAATGGGTGCAGAAATCAAGGCTTTCTTAAGTATTTCAAAGGCTTCTACGCAATCATCATCAAAAACAAATGGAACATCTTTTTGCAAGAGATTAGTAAGAGGCCTAGAAATTTTAGAGAAGTCTTTTATGAACCTTCTATAGAAACCAGCATGACCAAGGAAACTTCTTATACCTTTGATATCTTTAGGACATGGAATTTTCTCAATTGCATCAACTTTGGCTTTGTCTACTTCAATACCTCTTTCAAAAAAATTATGCCCAAGGACTATACCTTCATTCACCATAAAGTGGCACTTCTCCCAATTCAAGACAAGATTAGTTTCTTCACATCTCTGCAAAACTCGATCAAGGTTGCTTAAGCAATCATCAAAGGAAGTTCCGTAAATGAAGAAATCATCCATGAATACCTCCACAATCTTTTCTCAAAAGTTAGAGAATATAGCAGTCATACATCTTTTAAAGGTAGCAGGTGCATTGCATAAACCAAAAGGCATATGTCTATAAGCATAAGTTCCAAAAGGGCAAGTAAAAGTGGTTTCTTCTTGATCTTCTTTTGATACAGGTATTTGAGAAAAAACAGAATATCCATCTAGGAAACAAAAGTGTGTATGCTTAGATAATCTTTCTAGCATTTGATCAATAAAAGGCAAAGGGTAATGATCTGTCCTAGTAGCTTTATTTAATTTCCTGAAATCAATTACCATCATATAACCAGTTACAATTCTTTGTGGGATAAGTTCATTTTTATCATTAGGGACAACAGTAATGCCTCCTTTCTTAGGAACACAATGGACAGGACTTACCCATGTACTATCAGCTATAGGATAAATTATACCTGCCTCTAGAAGCTTTAATATCTCAGTTCTTACCACATCCTTCATCTTAGGATTCAAACAACGTTGATGATCAACGACTGGTCTTGCATCTGGCTCCATATTAATCTTGTGCTGATATAGAGTGGGACTAATGCCCCTAAGATCATCAAGAGTATATCCAATAGCAGCACGGTGCTTCCTCAGAGTTTTAAGTAATCTCTTTTCTTCATGCTCTGAAAGGTTAGCACTGATAATAACATGATATATCTTCTTTTCATCAAGATAAGCATATTTAAGTGTATCAGGTAGTTTCTTTAATTCAAGCACAAGATCACTCTTGGGTGGAAGAGGATCTCCCAAAGATTCAACAGGCAAATTATGTTTAAGAATAGGTACATGGCTAAAGAATATTTCATCTATTTCATTTCTTTCATTCATATGCATATCATTTTCATGGTCTAGCAAATACTGTTCTAAAGGATCTGTAGGAGGCACAGCAATAGAAGCAAGACCAATAATTTCATATTTATTAGGTAATTCTTTATCATGTGGCTGTCTACGAAACTTAGAGAAATTAAACTCATGAGATACATCACCAAAATTAACACTGGCCGTTTCTTTGTTACAATCAATCCTAGCACTAACTGTATTCAAGAAAGGTCTACCTAATATAATGGGACAAAAATCATCTTGTGGTGATCCAAGAACTAGAAAATCAGTAGGGTATTTGATCTTACCACACAAGACTTCAACATCTCTAACAATCCCAAGTGCTGTAATAGTATCTCTGTTTGCAAGCTTAATAGTAACATCAATATCTTCAATCTCAACAAGTGCAATATCATTCATGACTTCTTGATAAAGAGAATATGGAATAGCACTTACACTAGCACCAATATCACATAAACCATGATAGCAATGATCTCCAATTTTAATAGAAACAACAGGCATGCCAATTACAGGTTTATTTTTATCTTCGGTTTCTGGCTTAGCAATTCTAGTTGCTGCATCACAGAAATATATGACATGTCCATCAATATTATCAACCAAGAGATCCTTAACCATAGCAATATTAGGTTCCACTCTAATTTGTTCAGAGTGTTTAATTGATTTAATATTACTCTTATTAACCATAGTTGAAGCTTTAGCATGTTCCTTAATCCTAACAGGGAAAGGAGGTTTCTCAATATAAGCAGTAGGCACAACTGGATCAACATTATAAATGATTGTTTCCTCTTTAGCTATAATATGTTCTTCCTTTACTTCAATAGGTGGATGAAACTTAAACCATTTCTCCTTAGGGAGATTAACATGAGCAGCATATGATTCATAGAAAGTAGCTACTATCTCAGAGTCAAGTCCTTATTTAGTACTAAACTTATGAAAAGCATCAGTTTCCATAAAATATTTAACACAATCAAACTCAAGATTTATATCTGACACTTTACCTTTGTCGATTTCCCAATCTTTAGAGTTGCATTTAATTCTTTCCAGAAGATCCCATTTGAATTCAATAGTTCTCTTCATAAAGGAACCAGTAGAAGAAGTATCGAGCATGGATTGATCATTATGAGAAAGCCGAGCATAAAAGTTTTGTATTATTATTTCTCTTGAGAGCTCAAGATTGGGGCATATATGCATCATATACTTAAGCCTCCCCCAAGCTTGAGCGATACTTTCTCCTTCACGAGGCCAAAAATTATATATATAATTCCGATCACGATGAACCAAATGCATAGGATAAAATTTCTGGTGAAATTCCAGCTTCAACCGGTTCTAATCCCATGTTCCAGTATCATCCAATAGCCTATACCATGTCAATGCTTTTCCCCCCAAAGATAAAGGGAATACTTTCTTCTTAACTCCATCCTCGGATAAACCTGCAAGCTTAAACTATCCACAATTTTCATCCACATAGATCAAGTACATATCAGGATGTATTGTTCCATCTCCTGCATAAGAATTAGCTAGAAGTTTCTCTAACATACCCGAAGGAATTTCGAAATAAATATTTTCAGTAGGTTCAGTAGGTTGAGGGGAAACTCTTATTGCCTCCGGTCGAGGTGAAGATACCCCGAACAAACCCCTCAAAGGATTATTTTCCATAGTGACAAGTGACAGTAAATTTGAGCACGTAATAAAAATGTTTCCTTACCAAAGGCGCTTCACTCCCCGGCAACAGCGCCAGAAAAGAGTCTTGATGACCCACAAGTATAGGGGATCAATCATAGTCCTTTTGATAAGTAAGAGTGTCGAACCCAACGAGGAGCAAAAGGAAATGATAAGCGGTTTTCAGCAAGGTATTCTCTGCAAGTACTGAAAGTAGCGGTAACAGATAGTTTGATAGTAAGATAATTCGTAACAAGCAACAAGTAACAATAGTAACAAAAGTGCAGCAAGCTGTCCCAATCCTTTTTATAGCAAAGGAAAAGCCGGAACGGTCTCTTATATAAAGCAAAGCGTTCTCGAGGACACATGGGAATTATCGTCTAGTCACTTTCATCATGTTTAGTTGATTCGTATTCGCTACTTTGATAATTTGACATGTGGGTGGACCGATGCTAGGGTGGCGTTCTTACTTGAACAAGCAACCCTCTTATGATTACCCCCTCTTGCAAGCATCCACAACTACGAAAGAAGAATTAAGATCAATCTAACCATAGCATGAAACGTATGGATCCAAATTAGCCCCTTACGGAATAACGCATAAACTAGGGTTTAAGCTTCTGTCACTCTAACAACCCATCATCTACGTATTACTCCACAATGCCTTCCCTTAGTCCCAAGTATGGTGAAGTGTCATGTAGTCAACATTCACATAACATCACTAAAGGAAGCAACAACATACATATCATCAAAATATCAAACGAATACCAAATTCACATGATTACTTATAACAAGACTTCTCCCATGTCCTCAAGAACAAACGTAACTACTCACAAATCATATTCATGTTCAAGATCAGAGGGGTATTGAATATCATTAAGGATGTGAACATATAATCTTCCACCAAATAAACCAACTAGCATCAACTACAAGATGTAATCAACACTACTAGCAACCCACACGTACCAATCTGAGGTTTTGAGACAAAGATTGAATACAAGTGATGAACTAGGGTTTGAGATGAGATGGTCCTGGTGAAGATGTTGATGAAGATTGGTCCTCCCACAATGAGAGGATCGTTGGTGATGTCGATGGCTTTGATTTCCCCATCCCGGAGGGAAGTATCCCCGGCGGAATCGCTCCGCCGGAGGGCAAAAGTGCTCCTGCCCAAGTTCTGCCTTGAGATGGCGGCGCTTCGTCCCGAAAGTCCTCCTCCTCTTTTTTTAGGGTAAATGGCTTCATATAGCAGAAGGAGGGGGCCAGACGCCAGCTGTGGGCCCCACAAGGCATCAGGGCGCGCCCCGGGGGGTAGGCGCGCCATGTTGCCTTGTGGGCAAGAGGTGGCCCCCCTCTGGTGGTTCTTCGTTCAAAAAATTCTTACATATTCAATAAAAAAATTCGTGAAGTTTTAGGTCATTTGGAGCTCTGTAGAATAGGTATCTCTGTTGTAGCTTTTTAGGTCCAGAATTCCAGCTGCCGGTAATCTCCCTCTCCATGTGAATCTTGCAAATTAAGAGAGAAAAGGCATTAGAATTGCATCATAAAGTGAAATAATGACCAAAAACATTATAAATATCAGTGGGTAAACATGATGCAAAATGGACGTGTAAGTGCCATGATATGACCTCGGTATTCTGTGGTAAATATTTGTACACTATGCAAAGTATCATATGTAACTATTTGAGATAAGTTTTCCAAAATACAGTTCGATGGCACTGGAGAGAAGTAACGCTTGCATGCATGCGAGAGATCACTTTTAATGTCGAGCTATGCAGGCTTGTCGACGCGAGCGACAACATGCGACTGTCCGCACGCAACGCCGACCGTGCCTGGTTTATTGACAAGACTGCGCCACTGGCAGCACGCAACGACGACGGCTTAGGTTCTCGATGACCACGCAGGTTCTCGATGACCGTGCAAGCTTTGCGCAACATGCATGCAAGCGCAACCAAGAAGCGCCATGGCAGCACGCAAGCGTAGCCAGGGAGCGCACTGCGACATCATATATATCGATCTCAAGTGCTCTAAAAAATCACTGCACTATATGGTTGTCCGGTCACTCCGTCCCAGAGCTCTCTCGAAGCGTCGTTCATTCCACCGCACCACACACTAACTGGTAAGGAAGCGATGGCATCCTACCGCACCGAGTTCCTCGCCGACTGCGACCACGCACTAACTGGTAAGGAAGTGATGGCATCTGCAACGCCGAGTTCATCGCTGCCCGCGACAGCACACCTAGGTGGGTAGATTTAGAAGCTGCCAAGGCCGAATGGGCGGTGGAGCAAGAGGAGGCCAAAGCCGCGCAGGAGGAGCGGAAAAGGGAGAAAGCACTCAAGAAAAGAGAGTCCCACCACCGCAAGAAAGAAGCGGCCGCACGCGCTACCGAGGAGTGCTGGGCGTAGATCCAAGCACGGTGGGCTACCGCCGACAAGGCCGGGAAGGAGAAAGACGGCGTCTCACCAGCATGACCCGATGCCTCCAGCTGCCAGGATCACGGCGGTAGCTACCGCGACGCTGAGGAGAGCTGGGAAGAGATCCAAACACGGTGGGTTGACGCCGACAAGGACAAGAAAGAGAACGATGGTGTCTGGCCAGCATGGGAGAAGTAGTTAGTGTGTGTATCACCCGTACATTTGTTTAATCAATTATGAGCATCTACCTGTACTACTTACTAGTTTTTTAGACCAAATTAGTATCTAGGAATTTAAGTTGGTATCTATTATTAACGTCCAATGTCGATATGCAACATCCTTTTATGGCTTTGAGTGTTGCTTAGCATGTCTTCACTAAAGTTATAATGCCGGACCACGGCCCTATTTCCTCCCTAAACGTCTGCAACGTCCGCCCGGTCAGTGCTCAGTCAAAAAAAGTTGACCCGACCGGGTCATAGCGGTCCCACCCGAAGCTCCTTCCTCTCTCATCTCTACACAGCGTGCTTCTGCTCCGGCGCGCGCGTCGGAGACGAGCTGGCCGGAGCTGGTTTTTAGTCCCGCCTCGCCGCGCGAGGCGGACGCGGACCGGCTTAAATAGCCACACCGGCGGATGGCAACAAGCTTCTCTCTTGTTGAATAGGTCGATCAATTCTCGTTGTGTGAGCGACGTAGGTTGACACATGATTGCATTTCATAAACTGGTGATTGTTCATCGAGGTCAATATACCTTGATAGCCCTACTACAATGAAAGAGATTTTTAAATTTGTAGGTTACGGCTGTAGATGCTGATAGATATAATAATTATTAGAAGATCACAAAACACATGGTTGCTATGGCGTACCGTGTACAAATTTTTGGAGACGGGATCCGCCAATTTTCTCTTTTCTCCCAGACAAGTATTTTATGCGCTTCGTCTGCGTTGTGTGTTTCCCTCGCGTAAGTTTCAAGTTTCGCAGCAAAATTTTCAGTAGGTGTAACACCCCAAAAATTTAACCATATTTGTATAAAGTAAAATTTGGCCAGAAATAAAATTTTGAATTATATGTGGTCATTTATTGTTTCAAAATCTTCTCTGTTATTGGTTTTCTAAAACTCTTCCCTCCATATAGAAAATTTTGGAAAAATATAATGGGCTTTGGTAGTTTTCTTAAATCATTTAATTTATATTTTAATCACAGTAGGAAATATTTTCATAATAAAATTTACCCAAAATAATTCTTTTAATAGCATTTTCAAGCTTTGAAATGCTCCTGTTGCACTATAGCTATTTTAAATAATTCTTTTAAATTCCCAACATGGTCCTTTGAAAATTTTGAGCAAAACTTCCACTTTTCAATTCTGTTCCATTCTTGAGTTATAACTGCAACCCCAATTTTCCTTGCCCCAATAATTCTGAAATTTTTCCACCTAATAGTCCTTCCAACCAAACCCTTAAGTCCAGAAGACCAGCTCCATTATCCTAACTTAAGTTCACCAAATAATTCCCTGTAGTTTTTGTCCAGAACTGAAATTCTTCCAAACTTGCACTAGCAAGTTTTCTCTTTTCACAAACCAACTTCACCATCATCATTAACATCTAAGGAGACATCATCCTGCCAAATTTCACATCCATAAGAGTTTTCAAAATAGCCCTTGCATTCTGTCGAACACCCTGTGGGCATGACAGAAATTTTGCAACTTTCTAAGCTGCATTTGAAACTTGCCCACCTAGCTACACCAGCATGTTCAGTAACCTTGCCATCCTTGTAAGTGTCACCCTACAAAAACTTAGCTCAAATGGACTAACCTAGGATGCATTGGCAATTCGTCGAACACGTTTCGTGCGTGTCCGGAGCGCGCGTTTTGCACCGTGTCGACACCGAGCTCCTGCCGCCGCCCTGCTGCCTCCCCGGCCCTCGCAACAACCCAGATGGCATCGCCATAAACCCACCGACCCCGCCGACACTCCCCCTCATCCCCTAGCGCCGGTCACCACCGTCCACACCGATCACAATCGCGCCGTCTCGGGCATGCCACCGCCCACGACGCGTGGCGCGTCTTCGAGCCAACCAGAACCTCTGAGCGTAACTCCGGACCGCCACCGTCCTCGCCGACCCCCACCGCCCTCACTAGCCTCGCCACCGACCGCGTTCGCCATCAATAGCCTCCGCCACCGAGGCCACTCTCTGGAACCCGCGGAACCGACGTCTCCCGCCTATAAAAGGCCACCTGAGCTCCACTCGATCATCACCAACACTCCTCCATCCCCCATAAGCCTCCCAGAGGCAGCCAAACGACCGAAGGAGCCATCTCCCTCGACTCCGTCAGCTTCTGCCGCCACCACTGTCCCGCCAGTTCCCATGCAACCAGTGCCCCTCCCTTGTTGTTTTCTTCGCCAATAGACTCCCTGAGCCACCACCAACCCATCCCTATCATCACTTCATCTCAAAGACCACCGAGGACGAAAGCCCCCTCTCACCGTAGCTCTCCTCCGCCATGGTTGAAGCTCTGCTCAACCTCGAGCTCCCCGGCGACCCCCTGCCCCTCCAATGGACGCGGTCCGCCCTCCCGAGTGCGTTGGTGTGCTGAGCGCCGGGAACGGCGCCTCCTAACGCCGGCAATCATCGCCGGAGTCCTCCTCTGTCCCTGTCCAAGCACGCGGGAGGAAGGAGACAAACCCGACAGGTGGGTCCCACCTGTCGGTGAGCCAGCCCTTTCCACCGGTAGCGCAGCCCCACTGGTGCGTTTTCCCTCCTAGGAAGCGCACTCACGTAAATACGCTTTCTGTTTCTGGAAAGCGTATCTTCGTCTGAAACGTTTTCTTTTTACAGTTTTATTAAAAACAGAATATTGACCCAACTTTGACTAGCTCTAACTTTTTAACCACAAGTCCAAATGAACTGATTCTTTTTCCTACAATCTTTATTTTTCATCTAGTTTATTTTAGTATTTATTTCAAAAAATTCCAAACAACTTTTGTACTGTTTTAAAATTATGTGATATTTGCAATATTTGAAAAATAGGAAAAATGGAGGGAAGAAACTTTCCAAAAGTTTTGGAGTGCACCCAATCCTTCTACATGTTAAGGCAAGCATCTTGGACATTTGATATGGTGAATGTTTGCTAGTTTGCTAGCTAGAATATTAGAATCATGATTATGGTAATTTTGAATGAAACTTGCATATTACTATTTTTGCATGCATGATCCATTTATATTTCGTTAACCTCACTTAAACATGAAATATGAGTAAGGGTGATTGTTCTCACATGCCACAGATGTCTATGTTGGTCCGGAACTAACCTGCAGGAAAAAATCAGTCACGAGAGAAAAGTGACCGTGAAACAGAAATCTTGCGGTGACGAGAATGATCAGTGAGGGCATGTTGGGACATGCCAGATGGTGACCCTGTTGGGTACTACCAACAAAATATATTGTACTAACCACTACAGGAAAACTTAAACCTCCTGAGTCGACAGTAGATCGAGTCTTGTTCCGGTAACCCCCATACTTGTTTCGTGCTGCCACTTGTCCCTGCCACAGGTAGGGTACGGCTCAGTAAGTTGTTAACCCCTTTCCTGCACACACCGTACAGAGGGGCCACGATGAAGGTTTCCGGGATCCAGGTATAATGCCAGTCATCGGGTCAGGGGGCATGGGTGTATCCGGCTGGGCCGAGAGGGGGGCACCCCTTGTATTCCGCGCATTATAAATTGTGATCCCATGCTATTCGAGACAGCGGTCTCCCCGTCTTAGAGTTTTTCTGGAGTGATGCCTTGGGTGATTCCGGGCATCAGAACGGTTAAGCTGGTGTGTGTTGGTCAGATGTGTTTTCATCCCAAAGACCGTAATGGGAATTAGTCAGCGTCCCGGTGTTGGCTAAAGAAATTCTTTACATGTGGGTAAAGAGTACACCCTCTGCAAAGTTTTAAAACCTATTCGAATAGTCGTGTCCGCGGTTAAATACTACAGTCTGGGTTGGTCAAGTGTCGGTCTTAGTGTTGGTCTTCGGAGGAAATAATATAACTGATCATGATCCATTTTTAATGAATAATTATTGTCACTACTGATGCTATCATGAATGTTATTGTTAACATGAATGTTACTGTGGACTAACCATTTCTCTTCTGTGTAATTTGAGTATCTCTTGGGATGGTTATGCCACCTGGATACTCATTTTTATTTTTATTGGATATCTCTTGGGATGCTTATGCCACCTGGATACTCATTTCTTTTTTTTTGGTATCTCTTGGGATGTTTATGCCACCTGGATACTCATTTTTATTTTTATTGGGTATCTCTTGGGATGGTTGTGCCACCTGGATACTCATTTCTTTTCAGTATCTCTTGGGATGGTTATGCCACCTGGATACTCATTTCTTTTTTTTTTGGTATCTCTTGGGATGGTTATGCCACCTGGATACTCATTTCTTTTCAAGACCTCCCGTGGCATCGCATTCAGACACCCGTTTCGCATTTCTTTTCAAGACCTCTTCAAGCATCGCATTCAGACACCCGTTTGGCATTTCTTTTCAAGACCTCTCAAGGCGTCGCATTCAGACACCCGTTTGGCATTTTTCTTGGAAATCCTCGGGCGGTCCAACGCCTGATGTTCCATTTTATTTTCTTGGAGTCCTCGGGCACTCCAACGCCCGATGTTCCATTTTATTTTCTTGGAATCCTCGGGCGGTCCAACGCCCGATGTTCCGTATTATATTTCTTGGTTTATTACTAAAATGATATATGTTTATCCATCCACACCGTAGTGAAATTTATCATGCCATGCTTTAATATCAATCAGCATATGCATATAATTTAGTTCATCATGATCATATGCTCTCTATTGCATTCGGTATATCTTTTGTTCATAATGTTTGTGAGTACATCCAAACATACTCACTGGCTTATCACTGGCTATTGTCTTGGCCAGATCACGCTTAGGAGAAGAGCACTACGAAGGCACACCCCGCAACCTAGGAATCGGAGATAGCAGCCACGCGGGATAGGAGTTATCCAGGTCAGCCGTTCCTGTGGGATTGGAGCCCCCACCAGAGATGGAAATCCGCTACCCGCTTCCGCCATCCGCTGTTAGAAATCATTGTTGTATCATTAGACCTATATGGTCTTGTATCCAATTCTTGTAAATTGCTTGGTAATCTGTAACAAGGACGTGTCCACCAGTAACAAATGATCTTGGGGCTGGTGATGACACGAGGGGTTAATTTCTGGGATATTATGTCCCGGAGATCCGGCCCCGACAGCCTTGGTATCAGAGCCAAGGCTGACCATTGGCTAATCCTATCTTAGCCTGGTCGCTATCCCTAGGTTTCCACACCATATAAAACCTTTCCTATCCGTAGCCAAGCCCATCTCATCCGATAGCCTGCACAGTGGCCAGCCGACATCTTTTGACAATCGGTGCCCAACCTATCAGCCTGTCCATAGGCCGTGTGCCTGTGGCCGACACCTGAGTTGTCCCATCCACAAGTGTGCGATGGAAGACTCCACTGACCTATAAAGGAAGCCTTGCCCCAACTCAGTACATCACAGCCTTCACTCATAGTTTGATATCCAATCACCAAGATGCCTGGTCCCATCGTTCGTAACGAGACCACCGCAGCCGAGCGTGGAGACTTTGTAGTCATCCTCGCCAATCTCACCCGTCGAGCTTTTGGCATAGAAGAACACCCGGAGTATGTTGTATACCAAGAGCACACGACTGATGCCATCCACCACTTCTGGGCCACGGTGCACATCTACGGGAGCAGCACCACATCAGAATGCCCCTACCGGTTCACCGGGAGGACGACCTCCGACGAGCCCCAAGCCATCCAACTTGCAGCCCGAGAGGCTGTAGTTAATCTCTGGCATTTGTTGCTGAGGGTTAACATCCGTCCTTTCTACTACTACCCTAGCCGTGAAAGCTATGGTAGCCCGACCCAAGTTGCCAACGGAGACCATGAGATAGATCCTGCTCTAGTGCATCTGGTGCGCTACCTGAGGGCGCAAGAGGCACTATTCGATCAGGTCACCCTTGATCTGATTGCGACACGTAGGACACTCGCTCTCCTGACTCCGGTAAGAGGAGAAGCTGCACCCGCCACCGACACCCCGATAGTGCTGTTCGGGAGACCGATCGAGCCCTCAGAATTGGTCCCTGTTGTCCATCTGGGCAATGCCTTCGTCTCCCCCGGGGAACTCTGTCGTCTCTTGGAGAACTACTCCAACGGGACTGTGACCACGACACCCCGCGAGGGGCACCACCGCTACCCCAGCCCTGTAGCTCCCCACCCTACCTCAGCCAGCTCCGACACTGAAGCTCACGGAAAAGCCTCGACACCTGCAAGACCCGCCCGGCTAGATGTCAACGAGATGGACTGAGTCCACCAGAATTGTTGTCGAGTCTTAGTGGCCCTGTTGCCTTGTATTTTCGAGGTAGCAGTCGTATGGCGTAGTAAGTTTGTAAATTACTTGTGTGCCATTGTTTTGATGGTACTATGCGTGATCTAGCATAAATTGTTTGACGAGTGACTGCAGAGTAAATTCTAGACGTGACTGATGAACCCCCCCTAACCGACACGCACAGTAATACGTCACTTTCCTTTTGAGGATTGAGGTCCGAGAATTTGACTTGGACAACCCTATGACGGAGCCGATACACAAGCCGTACCGGCGCCACCTCATGTTTCCTAACCCAGGTACCTTATAAGCGGTCGTATCCCACTCTACACCAGCAACCATCACCCTTGAGCACTGCTTTTCCCCATCCATCCCTCCATGTCTCACCCCGGAGTCTACCTGAGAACCCCAGATGCAAGCCCTGGTAGTTTTGTAAAGGTTTTGTGGGATTTCACCCGCAATAATCTTGGTACTAGCCACCCACCCCAGTATGAGTTGTTCAAATTAAGGATCACCCCTGATTCCTCGAAATACTAGGCAGTTGTGCACATCCCACCAGAAGATTTATACCAAGGCCCTCCATATGTTGTCTTCATCGGGAGATCCATGCCAACCTCAGGCATGTCCATTGAGGCTGCTGCTTATGAAGCAGTTACCCGTCTTCGATTCGCGGTACCCTATGCCAGCGAAAGGAAATACTACTATTTTCTGAGCCGCGCAGCTTTTGGAGCAGAAGCTACATTCCGCTGTGAACGTATAGAAAGAGATCCATCCCTGGCCAATCTCATTCAATATGTGATGGCCCAGGAGCATCTCACCCAGCAACTAATGGACTATCTCCATTATCTTGCTGTCCTGAATCCCTAGACCGCCATTGGCGGACCACCTCTGCCAACTCAGGAAGGACATGTTCTTCGTCTGCTTCCCCCACTTTTCCCGGAAGAAGAAGAATGTGCTCCAGCACCGGGAACCCTTCCGCAAGACCCTGTAGATCTCACCTTCGAATCGTAGATGGTCATGAGTGTGGTTGTTGCTGTGTCTAACGCTAGTTTACATGATGCAACCTTTGTATTGTATTTTAGGGCGTATGTCATACATGCATTGCTACGATTGCAGTTTGCATATGATTGTTTGATTGATGTGATCTACATTTAGTTCTTCCGCCCTTAACAAATCTCGAGGACGAGATTTTCTTAAGGGGGGTAGAGTTTGTAACACCCCAAAAAATTAACCATATTTGTATTAAGTAAATTTTGGCCAGACATAAAATTTTGAATTATATGAGGTCATTTATTGTTTCAGAATCTTCTCTGTTATTGGTTTTCTAAAACTCTTCCTTCCATATAGAAAATTTTGGAAAAATATTATGGGCTTTGGTAGTTTTCTTAAATCATTTAATTTATATTTTAATAACAGTAGGAAATATTTTCATAATAAAATTTGCCCAAAATAATTCTTTTAATAGCATTTTCAAGCTTTGAAATGCTCCTGTTGCACTATAGCTATTTTAAATAATTCTTTTAAAATTCCACAAAAATTATGAGGGGTCATGTGATGCCTATAGATCACTTTTATGCAAAAACCCAACATGGTTCTTTGAAAATTTTGAGCAAAACTTCCACTTTTCAATTTTGTTCCATTCTTGAGTTATAACTGCAACCCCAATTTTCCTTGCTCCAATAATTCTGAAATTTTTCCACCTAATAGTCCTTCCAACCAAACCCTTAAGTCCAGAAGACCAGCTCCATTAGTGTAACTTAAGTTCACCAAATAATTCCCTGTAGTTTCTGTCCAGAACTGAAATTCTTCCAAACTTGCACTAGCAAGTTTTCTCATTTCACAAACCAACTTCACCATCGTCATTAACATCTAAGGAGAGATCATCCTGCCAAATTTCACATCCATAAGAGTTTTCAAAATAGCCCTTGCATTCTGTCGAACACCCTGTGGGCATGACAGAAATTTTGCAAATTTCTAAGCTGCATTTGAAACTTGCCCACCTAGCTACACCAGCATGTCCAGTAACCTTGCCATCCTTGTAAGTGTCACCCTACCAAAACTTATCTCAAATGGACTAACCTAGGATGCATTGGCAATTCGTCGAACACGTTTCGTGCGTGTCCATTTTCTCTTCTGTGTAATTTGAGTATCTCTTGGGATGGTTATGCCACCTGGATACTCATTTTTATTTTTATTGGGTATCTCTTGGGATGGTTATGCCACCTGGATACTCATTTTTATTTTTATTGGGTATCTCTTGGGATGGTTATGCCACCTGGATACTCATTTCTTTTTCTTTTTTGGGTATCTCTTGGGATGGTTATGCCACGTGGATACTCATTTTTATTTTTATTGGGTATCTCTTGGGATGGTTGTGCCACCTAGATACTCATTTGTTTTCAGTATCTCTTGGGATGGTTATGCCACCTGGATACTCATTTCTTTTCAAGACCTCTCGTGGCGTCGCATTCAGACACCCGTTTGGCATTTCTTTTCAAGACCCCTCGAGGCGTCGCATTCAGACACCCGTTTGGCATTTCTTTTCAAGACCTCTCGAGGCGTCGCATTCAGACACATGTTTGGCATTTTTCTTGGAAATCCTCGAGCGGTCCAACGCCCGATGTTCCATTTTATTTTCTTGGAGTCCTCGGGCGGTCCAACGCCCGATGTTCCATTTTATTTTCTTGGAATCCTCGGGCGGTCCAACGCCCGATGTTCCGTATTATATTTCTTGGTTTATTACTAAAATGATATATGTTTATCCATCCACACCACAGTGAAATTTATCATGCCATGCTTTAATATCAATCAGCATATGCATATAATTTAGTTCATCATGATCATATGCTCTCTATTGCATTCGGTATATCTTTTGTTCATGATGTTTGCGAGTACATTCAAACGTACTCACTGGCTTGTCCCTGGCTATTGTCTTGGCCAGATCACGCTTAGGAGAAGAGCACTACGAAGGCACACCCCGCAACCTAGGAATCGGAGATAGCAGCCACGCGGGATAGGAGTTATCCAGGTCAGCCGTTCCTGTGGGATTGGAGCCCCCACCAGATATGGAAATCCGCTACCCGCTTCTGCCATCCGCTGTTAGAAATCATTGTTGTATCATTAGACCTTTATGGTCTTGTATCCAATTCTTGTAAATTGCTTGGTAATCTGTAACAAGGACGTGTCCACCAGTAACAAATGATCTTGGGGCTGGTGACGACACGAGGGGTTAATTTCTGGGATATTGTGTCCCAGAGATCCGGCCCCGACAGTAGGCGCGTGATTTTAGAATTTATTCCTCCCACCCCATCCCCACCCATCACATTTCCGTGGTATCTCCCCACCCTTTCCCCCCTCCCGGCAGCTCAAACCGTCGCCGCCGCCACAACCACAACTTCAACCACATCTACATTCTGCCTGAGCCTCGTCGATCCAGTCAGGTAACCCACCGATCTCCATCACTGCCACAGTCTGATTGCCTAAATGGCACCTGCGAAACACCCTCATGCCTCCAAATCCCCACCCCTACTCCAGAGCATCGCCGCGTAAGCCCAACCACATATCACGCGGAGGTCGAGGAGCTGATGGCGGTCGATGGCGCGGTGGCAGCTGTGAGTGTCGACCCGAAGGAACACCTCGCCTCCGTCGCTGCCAACTTGGTGCGGGCTCTGGCCCAGATGAAGTGCCCCAGCAACTACCCCTCAGGATTTACCAAGTATGAACTGTCCAGTTCAATTTTACCAACACCAGTTGCAATGGCTATGTTTTGTACGGTTGATGTATTAAGCATGTTGTAGTAAACACGCTTAACCCGTCTTAGCTATTTTCCTACCTTTTTCTAGACAACTGGGCCATTCTCTGCTCTAGCAGCACTTGCCTTGCGATGTTTAACTCTCTCAATTTCATCAGCACCAGTTTCAATTGCTATATTAGTTTTTCTGTACTTAACACGTGCCAATCCACACTGTGATGTTCAAGTATGAACTGTCCAGTTCAATTTCACCAATACCAGTTACAACCTTACAATGCATATGTTAGGTTGTTGTTAAGCCTATTGTAGTAAATAGTTCTATCCATTTTTTACTCTGTCCCTTTGCTACCGTGCTACTACACGCAATGAAGATGTCATTGGAGATGCTTTCGCTTAATTACCATTGCAATTTTTGGTGGATGTTAACCCTGTTGTAGTTAACATGCCTTTCCATGTACTTATGTAGGGCCACAATGGGCGATGCTGTTGTTTACCGTCGAGGTTAGTTCCATCCCAATGTCTTATAGTATTTTATATCATTTGTGCAATTGCAGTTTAGCTTCTAACATTTACTTGTTGCTTGTAGGTACACATGTCAGCAGTACTGATCGACGCTTCGACCCGGAGAAAAACCTCGTCTCCGCCACCACCGACGTGGTGTCGGCTCTGGCCCAGATGAAGTGCCGCAGCAACTACCCCTCGGGATTTACCAAGTATGAACTGACCAGTTCAATTTTACCAATACCAGTTGCAATGGCTATGTTTTGCACGGTTGATGTATTAAGCATGTTGTAGTAAACACGCCTAACCCGTCTTAGCTATTTTCCCTACCTTTTTCTAGACAATTGGGCCATTCTCTGCTCTAGCAGCACTTGCCTTGCGATGTTTAACTCTGTCAATTTTAATTTCATCAGTACCAAATTCAATGGCTATACTAGGTTGTCTGTAGTTAACACGTACCTTGTTTATTTCAGTAATACACACTGTGATGTTCAAGTATGAACAGTCCAGTTCAATTTCACCAATACCAGTTACAACCTTACAATGCCTGACTTAGGATGTTGTTAAGCCTGTTGTAGTAAACAGTTCTATCTATTTTTTAATCTGTCGCTTTGCTACCGTGCTACTCTTCGCAATGAAGATACCACTGGAGATGCTGTCGTTTAATTACCATTGCTATTTTTGGTGAATGTTAACCCTGTTGTGGTTAACATGCCTTTCCATGTACTTACGCAGTGCCACAATGGGTGATGTTGTTGTTTACCGTCGAGGTTAGTTCCATCCCATTGTCTTATAGTATTTTACATCATTTGTGCAATTGTAGTTTAGCTTGTAATATTTACTTGTTGCTTGTAGGTACACATGTTAGTGGCACTGATCCACGCTTCGACCCGAAGGAACACCTCGCCTCCGACACCGCCGACTTGGGGCGGGCTCTAGCCCAGATGAAGTGCCCCAGCAACTACCCCTCGGGATTTACCAAGTAGGAACTGTCCAGTTCAA
Organism: Elymus sibiricus; assembly: GCA_039707655.1. Classification (NCBI taxonomy): domain Eukaryota; kingdom Viridiplantae; phylum Streptophyta; class Magnoliopsida; order Poales; family Poaceae; genus Elymus; species Elymus sibiricus. The sequence goes on along the minus strand of CM077668.1, from coordinate 107,458,815 downwards.
TTTTACCAATACCAGTTACAATGGTTATGTTTTGTACAGTTGATGTATTAAGCCTGTTGTAGTAAACACGCCTAACCCGTCTTAGCTATTTTCCCTACCTTTTTCTGGACAACTAGGCTATTCTCTGCTCTAGTAGCACTTGCCTTGCGATGTTTAACTTTGTCAATTTCAATTTCATCGGTACTAGTTTCAATGGCTATATTAGGTTGTCTGTAGTTAACACGTGCCTTGTTTATTTCAGTAATGCACACTGTGATGGTCAAGTATGAACTGTCCAGTTCAATTTCACCAATACCAGTTACAAACTTACAATGCCTCACCTAGGTTGTTGTTAAGCCTGTTGTAGTAAACAGTTCTATCCATTTTTTACTCAGTCCCTTTGCCACCATGCTACTCTTCACAATGAAGATATCATTGGAGATGATGTCATTTTATTACCATTTGCTATTTTGGTGGATGTTAACCCTGTTGTGGTTAACATGTCTTTCCATGTACTTACGCAGGGCCACAATGGGCGATGCTGTTGTTTGCCGTCGAGGTTAGTTGCATCCCATGTCTTATAGTATTTTACATCATTTGTGCAATTGCGGTTTAGCTTCTAACATTTACTGGTTGCTTGTAGGTACATATATCAACGGTACTGATCCACGCTTCAACACCTTTTGCGTATGGGGCAATGAGATATTCATGAACAAGCGTCAAGTGAGGAAACTAAGAAAGATTGTTAGGCGAAAGAGACGGGTGATGGGAATTAAACTTTTTATTTACACTTTATCCAAGACAACAGTAAACTTTAGGATGATAAGTAATCTGTTGTCTTTTGCCCTGCTTACAATGAGTTACCCTATTAGACACGAATATCTGAAAGTTTTCTCTTTTCAGTGGATTCCGAAGCAATTTATTCATGATTACCTTGCAAACTACATGACCGGAGTGGAGGCAACTAAGGTTAAAGTATATAATTCATACTACCATGATAATGGTCTAGAAGTCTTCCTGAAGGCGGTGAAGGATGGGCGGGCGGTCATCACAAGGGGTTGGACAAAATTTGTGCACGCCTTTGGCATGGAGGAGGGCACATTATGGGCATTTCGCTTCTTCAACACCATCAGTAGGCAAAATGACTTATAGTTTCCTCTTCACCTTTACCGCCTCTAATAATTGTGGTTCATCATAGTTAATCTGCCGCCTAATTCTATAATTATTGAACATGTTGTATAGAGATTTTGATTTATGGATTGGTTATTGAACCATTGTGATGAGAATATGAAACATTTGAATTCCACAATTCATAATTCAAAATCTGAAATTTCCAATTCGAATAATAAATTACCGGGACAAATAAAATATAAAATACTGTACACACGGTTAAAAAGAAAGCATCGTGTGTGATGGAAAAATATAGTACACACGATTCTTTGACGGAAAACGTGTGCGATTCTCAGTGGTCGGACACACGGTTCCAGCTCATATGCATGTGAGATTGCCAGCAGTACCACACACGTTTCCATACCATATGCATGTGAGATTCATGCTAATATCACAAACGTTTCAAACCTGTATGCGTGTGTGATATCGGACAAAAAGAAGACAGTGCATATATGGAGCGCGTGTGTGATAGGAATACCTATCGCACACACTTATGAAATGGATACGTTGGCGATAGTAGAGGCACCACACACATTTTACAGTTTTTAACTGTGTGTGATAATGTACCTATCGCAAAAATATCGGTAGATTAAATGTTTGTGATATTCATCTTTTGCACACGAGTATATCTGCGTAATTGTTTCGGATGTCTGGCAGATCAGAAACGTAACATCAAGGTCTAATGTGTGGGATAGTCTACAACTTCGCATACAATTACTTTAGGAAATCGTCAGCAGCCGCACCATATCGCAGACGATTTCGGGGTCGTGTGGGATGGACCCCCTATTGCACACACATGCAAGGCGACGGTTTAAAACTCTGTCGCAGAAAGGGGATAAAAACCATTTGTATAGGACGTACTTGTACCAGTGAATCATTAGTGCATAAAATTCCAAGTAAGGATAGTACGCTAGCAGAGGCCTCTCCCACCTATAAACTTGCAATGATGATCGGTTTAGTAACTTAGCTAATTGCCTAGGGACAATTCTGCACACCATACCACCACTATTCCACACTCAATATTTGTATTATATTGTACTATTACATAGGCAGCACCTAACTTTTATGTTTATGTTCTTTGTTATCTTGCAAACCTATCCTTTCATACCCGCAAGGTAGTTCTATTTTTTTCCTAGACAAAGCAAACACTCGGTGTACGTAGGGTTGTATCATTGGCAAATAGGACTTGAGAGAATATTGATTTACCTTTATCTCCTTGTGCGTTCGACACCCCATACTTACCACCTCCATCATTGGAAAGTGCTTCGACAATTCCTTACACTTGGCGATTATCAAGCTATTTTCTGGCGCCATCGCCGAGGAGCAATAGCATAGGATGAATATTCTCGTGTGCACTTGTTGGCTTTATCACTAAGTAGATTTTATTTTCTGTTCTTATTTTCTATCTTTAGTTGTGGGTAAAAAACGCAAAATACAATAATTTTTTTACTTGCACCTTTATGCCTAGCTTAATGGCTTTAAAGAAAGCACTGCGGAGACAACCCGAAAGTTCTAGAGAGTCTTTTTCTTCTTTTGTGTGCATTTAAACTTTTCAAAAACACACAAAAATAAAGAGGGGAATGATTGGAAAGTTATGCATTGAAGAAGTTAGGGTCAACCTTGAACACTTGTGTTCATGCTCATGAAAACAATGTAAATCTTTTCATGGAAGTTTCTCATAAAAATAATTATCCCCTTGTATAAATCACTATACCATAAAAATAAAGTGCCAAAGTTTGCCTTTAGGATGTTTATATTGCAAGTTTGATATATGTTGTGCAGAGACAGAAACGTGTCCTGCAGTATTTGAATTTACTCTCTGTACTAGAACGTGGTAAAGTCTTGAAATATTTACACATTGCTGCAGTACAAATTTTCTGTTGCGTCCTAATTTTTAGAATCTTTGGAGTAACAGAAGTATGCATATTAATTAGATTACTACTGACTGTTTTGGTTTTGACAGAATATTGTTATGTTTTGTTATCTTCTTATACTTGGGTGTTCACTGCTTATATTGGAGGATATAAGTTGTTGAAATGAAATTATACAATAGCTAATGTTTGGAAATAATTGTGCATCTTGTCTTGAAAGTACATGATATGTGATTTATGTTTATGTGTACTAATCCCTCTAATAAAAAAATTGTTAAGTTTTGTGTGGGTGAAGTTTTTAAGACTCGGGGGGAGACAATGATATGAGAGAAAGTTGGAGAGATGCAAGATCTCAAGCTTGGGGATGCCCAAGGCCTCCCCGAGAAATTATTTGAAGAGGTCTCAAGCTCCAAGCTTGAGGATACCCCGGCATCCCCTCCATCTTCTTCAACAACTATCGGTATGTCTCGGTTGAGCCTATATTTTATTTGTTCACATGATATGTGCAAAATCTTAGAGCATCATTTTTATTTTTATTTTTATTTGAATAAAACAAACACCATGCTGATGACCTGCAAGTGCACAGGGTTGTTATAGCACTTTCGTAATAAGTAAGTGTTGAACCCATAGGGAGCGGAAATGGAGGCACTACAGACTCCGCAACTACGCTGTCACTTAAAGCAGTTACGTACGCACCCAAACCGGAGTTTGGAAATAGTCTACTCTATCGGTTGCTAGGGAAACAGAATAAAGGGTGTTTGCTACACTACGAACTAGAAGGTAAAACAAGAATAAAAAGATACTACGTTAATAGAGACGGTGCTTGAGCAGTAAAGTGTTCTCGAGAGTTCCGAAGCCATTACCACAAATATGACCTGTGCAACAAGTGTGGAGAAAATGCTCTCTATCGTACCCTCTATCCATCCTTCATATGCATAAGTGGGCAGTTCCCGTTACATAACATGTTCTACTCTAACATAGAATTCACGCCACATACACCACCAACCGTAGCTTCCCGTGTAGGTTAATTATCACATACGGTCAATTATGGGTTTCCCCATGGACGCAACCAGATATGCGTTTACCTGTTACTCCCCTATCAATTGCAAAGACTCGGAATTTAGGCTTTTACTATCACCTCAAATTACCTCAACATCCTAACCCTTACGACAACAATAGTTCCTCCACGGCCAATCACGGCGATAATGCGAGCGAGGCCTCCTCTCAACACTCGTAAAGAATACTAACTCGAACCTGAACAAAAGCATATTGGATCTCTTGGAAATAATAATTCCATAAAAGATTTCATCCGTATCACCGAGAACAAAATACAACTACTCAAACATAATGGAAAGGGTCAAGTTACAAGTCGGCATCGAGACGGTGAAGGGAGAAGGAATGGTGGTGATGATGTTGCCGGCGCCGGCGATGGTGGTGATGATGATGGCGCCGGCGCGGTGGATATGCGAGCCGGTGCTCGCGGTGGTGGAGCCTTCTCTTCTTCCCTTGGTCTTGTCCCTCTTCTACGGTGGTGGACACAGAGAAGCAATGGAGATGGATATTGGATGACGACTGCTTGTGGGAGAAGATGGCGGCGTCTAGGGTATGGAAATGTGTGTATATATATATATATATATATATATATATATATATATATATATATATATATATATATATATATATATATATATATATATATATATATATATAAGATGCCTCATCGGTCTCGTCCGTTGATGGGATGCATCCAAGGGCTCTAGATGAGCCTTATCCTCTCCCAAACCCTTCCTTATTGTCCAAGGATCTCGTGAGAACTAACGGGGACGAAATAAGTGAAGAATCCCATCTGAAAGGGCAACTTTCAGAGCCAAAATCACCTCATATGAACGTCCAGGGTTGTGTGGAACGTTGTCTCTCGTTCTGTCCTCCTCTGGTGTTTCGGTCGTCATTTCTTCATACGAACTCCGATTTTTACGTTCTTGGGCTTGTTGGATTCTCGAGAGCGGCGCCGATCCATTTATGATATTAGATCTTGATTTGAAGCAATTTCAAAAAATCACTTTTTCCGCCTTCCGAAACGCGCAAGTCTGGTACTGTAAGTCCTCTGTATTGAGCCCATCCTTGGTCCTTTCATCGTGCTTGATCCTAGGTTGCTCCAAAACACCTGTAGACACAAGAAAACAAAGAAAACTAATAAAAACAAATAAAATACTAAATGTGCAATGCTCACAAGGAATAGTGCAAAAAACCGATAATCATGCATAATGGACAACTATTTGGTTCAATGAGACAAGATATATGAAGAGAACATGCAACAAATGAGCTCTAAAAATGCGTAAAATATAGAGTCATCACATGCTGATTGGGGATGATTTCTTATGGTCCTTGGTTGATTTACAAAATGATCTTTGCGCTTCACTTAAATCTTTTGAGTTTGACTATTTAGAGAAGGCTCTGTTTGCTTCAGTTATATCTTTTGAGTTTGGATACTGGTCTCTCTATAATTTTGTATTTGTAGAATGCTCTATGAACTTTGCTTATATCTTTTAGAGTATGGATAATATTATCATTGCAAGTGTTTTTGAAGAGGTCAACTTTAGATATTATTGATCCCACTATTTCGGAGGGTGACAGAGTTCATGTGGATTACATTATTCTTAAAGGTGGGTTGGAAGAGTTCAAACTTTAGTTATTAGTATTGATCCCACTATCTTGGAGAATCCCTTATTGAATAAGTATGATCATTCACTCTTGTAAAATTTATGAATGAATTGAATGTCATGCACTTGAAATTATATATGTATTGAGAAGTAAACATGCATCCTTCGCTTAATCAGTTAAATAGAAGTGAGACTATAATTATGCATATCTTTAATCAAGTAAGGGAGTTATATTATAATGATAAAGAGCATTAGTTGCATTAAGTTAAACCTACGACGTTTTCAAGACTGAAGTGGTCTACGTCACCTCAGAGGCGGCTCGGTAGGAAGCCGGCCGTGTGATGACACTGTTCAGGGACATTTCATTGAACTAGTTTCAAACCGGCGACCGAACACGATGCATAACTTGGAAGACTCGAGGTGCAGACATGCTTGAAGACTGATCATAAATGGGACTGTCGGTGTCCCAGCCGAGGGGGTCCTTGCCACATCGGTTCTCGGCCTGGTGGCCGAGCTATGACCCCCTAGGTCAATTATGTTCTGTCCTAGGCCACTTTGGGCCGCCCATAGTGAATTACGTGAAGATTCCAGAAGACTTGGACCACAATCCGAGGATACCGTAGCCGTGGAGGACTATGCCTCCACCTACGTAGCCGACCTAGTTGTGTAAACCCTAGGACCCCCGGTATGTTATATAAGCCAAGGGTCGGGCTCATCGTAGACATATTCAATCCCTTGGTACTTTACCTGTACTATGTATACACTCCAACGCAATAAAACACAAGAAGGACTTAGGATATTATCTCCTCGAGAGAGCTCGAACATGGGTAAACCTTGACTCCTGTTACCACCGTGCCAAGTCGCCTAGCTAGGATACCCTACCAGGGGATCTGCCAGATTTAGCTCCGACAGTAGGAAAGAGGCAAATCGACCTCAGGGAAATAGCCAGGCATGACCAAAAGGAGTGAACTCACCTAAGCCGACAGACAAAACACCGACTCCGTACCCGCCCCATCACCAACCAACCTTTGGGCGGGATAGTCGTGTGGGTTCCATATAAGACCGGCCCCACCACCGACGCACTCGGTGGTACAAGTAGTGTGAGGGCAATTGGCAGCAGACGAGGTGGCCCCGGGCACGCCTTCGGGCCACGCGAGGTCGTCAACGCGGTGAGGAACGATGGGGTCTGATTGGATGACCGAAAGTGCGGAGGTAGGATCCGACGCGAGGTGCACGCGGATCGGATGACGCGAGGAGCTCGCCGATGCCCCCGTGAGGCGGGTACTCGAGCATCCTTGAAGGAGTAATACACGCCGTTCTCCTGCATGATTCTAGAAAACAACCCATATGATATGGCACTCGGTGAGACTACGACTTTAGGGCATTGGACCTTAGGGGCACGTGCACGAAGACTTCCCGGTTTTCATTGACAAAGTCATGACGGCTCTGATATGGGAGCAACGAGAGAGGCGCATCAACGGCTCATTTTGGCAGTGGCAACGGTCGTTTGGTAATCCAGAGAGCTCGATGTAATAATTATTATGTTTGGGGTGCTTTTTACCTCTGGTGAACCTTTATAACATATCTCGGTCATTTTTGTCAATAAGAAAAAAAAATACGGGCACTCGGCGACAACCCCCACCCACCGAGCGTAGGCAACACTTGGTTTGTCCGCAGACGATCCGAAGGCTTCAAAGACAATTGTACATGACGCAACTACACAGGAAATACCCCATCATGCTCACTATACCATAGATTAGAGCATGTGATTGCTTGACTAACCGATATGTATGTAGCTCAGGTGCCAAATCAACTGAACTTCAATTTAGTTGGTGACTAATCAACATCCAGATGGCCAAGGCTCTGTACCATCTGTCTCCATTAAAACTGTTGCCCGGTACAGTGCAGGAAGTACGTGGCCAACCCTAATCTACACATCTACTGCCTTTTCCTTTCCCCGCTAGTGCAGGGTGCTTAATGCTGTCACTAATATCCCCTCCAAAAAAGCTTATCCTACGCCGCCTCCCCTAATGTCGGTACGTGACGCTGTCGGGCGCGCTGGAATAACTCAAGATCTGCTCCACTAGTCAACGCATCTGCATGGGGTTTTCTTGTTTTGGTAAAAGGACATGCAAGAAACCCTAGCTAGGTTAGCCTAGATAGATGCACCATGACCATGACACGTCCTGGTACCAGTCTGCCACTAATTTGATTCACATGACACAAAAGGACGCAACCTTTTTGTGTGGAGAATAACAGAATCCAGCTCCGGTTGAATTCTATCCTGTCTAGTGGGTGAAATAAGTGTCACTGGTCGATCTCCGGAAGATACCACTAGATGGTGCTGTCCTAGCTAGCCAGCAGCTAATTACAATTCCGTAAAGAAAATTTTACTTTTCTTGTTTATCTTAGTATACCAGAAATACTACTACTACACATGTAGGTAAATTACTACTTCAGGAATAGCAATAGTTTTTCATCTACGAACAAGCTACGAAAGAGTAACGTAATCTTCCTAATTACTCCCTCCGTCCCAAAATAAGTGTCGTGTCCCTCCTCCCCTGAATTTCAGGGGGGTGGGCCCCTCCATCCTCTTACATCCAATCCTGATTGTCCACGTTGCACAGTACGTAAAGCACGTAAGTTGTTTTACGTAGGTAGCGTTACTGATCATATTTTTTTGTCTAACGATAATCCACGGCGATGACTCATGACATGAGTATTTTTCTTTGAACTACTCCAATGGGTACCAAGCATAGACGCCACCTCTCAAGCGGTTACCAACATGTTAACCATAGCATTCGACAATATATCTCAGACTTATCATATCGGTTCTCTCTTTTTCTTCGAGTGCGCACAGTTGAATCGGTAGGCAAACTAGCTGCTAGAAGCTAGGATGGATACAAGAAACTTTTAGGGTATGGTGGATCAAGGATACACTCCTACGTGCAAGTGCATGCAGCAACAAGCTCATCGCATCGTCGGATCTTGTCACTTATCATCTTGTATATATTTTGGTTGGGCTAAATGCCGATACGGCTGAATGACTAGATGAGTCACCGAAAGGTCACCACCACTGAAAGACAGATCAATCTTTGAGCGAGGCCATGTAGAATCTCACCTATCCGTCAAAAATTAGCACGGCATGCCATGTTTGTCCCCACCTAGTGCCGACCATCAAATTTAGCACGGTATGCCCTGTTTAATCAGAGCCTAAACATACTTATAGTGTCCCTAGAAAAATTATAGTGTGTGCAAGTACTCTCTCTAAGAAAAAAGAGAGCTAGGTCACTAGTCACTACGATCGGCAACAACACACAGGCTAACTTTACACAACATGCAGCATGACAGGCTCCGTCTCTCTACAGCTAGCCTTTGCATGGCACATCCATGTCCTATAGCTGGCTAGCCATATATAGGATAGCAGCAGTATGCATGCAAGCCAATTCCATCTCAAATTTTCTGTTTTGAGAATCGAATCTTAGCCATATCTGATCTTGCTTGCTCATGCTACTGAGTGGCTTTGGTTGAGTTGTCGATCTCGTGATTTTCGCACTCCGAGGAGGAAACAACAGAATGGTGTGAATGGAGCTAGCCATCGGTCGGTTATATACCCCAAGAGGTATAATATAAATTATATGACATGGCAAATTTCAAAAAGACAAACAATTTATTGCACCAAACTTGAAGTAAATGAAATTAAAAGAGAAAACCCTGAAACTAAACATGTGTTCTCTCTTGTTTGTTCACCGAGCAAGATCGCCACTGTACACAATGGAAAGAGACAACCCTTCTCATTCTAGAATAGCAACATACCCGGTGTATACAAACTTTGTTCGTCGTTGTTATCTTAACTGAATAGGCAGTGCTCTCGACAAGTGTCGTGAATAAATTTGATACGTATAACATCTTTCATATTGAAAAAAAATGGCAAATTTTAACATGCTCCCTCTTACCTCCTCTTTTTACATACGAGGTAAGAAGGTAAGAGTTAATCCGACCACTAATTAATGTGATCAACGGCTCAGATCTACTACATACTCTTACCTCTCATGTGAAAAGAGGGGGCAAGAGGGAGCATGCTAAAACTGCTCAAAAAAAATATTGCGTGTCTTCTTCCTCCGCTCGACACACATTACTGGGCAGTGATTACTAAAGTACCCGATGTGGCAATGCTTTTGTCGGGGGACGGATCCAAGATTAGGAACGATGGAAATTTCAACACCCCATTGAGAAATTGTGTACAAATAATGTGTTTATCAGAGATGAATTCAGGATTAGTAACGAAAGTCAATCAAAATTTTAACACTCCATGGGGAATTGGTGTAAACAAATATCACTCTAGTACTATGCATATATAGCTTAATTAAGAAAGAGTTCGGCCTCAAGGCTTAGATGATATTATCCTCCATTGTATTATGTCGTTTCCTTTGTTGTGTGTGTGTTGTGATGTTGTGTTGTACTGTTGACTTGTAAAGATTTCATTAATTTAAAGCCGGGCGATAGCCTTTTTTCTAAAAAAAAAAAGATCTGGCTCTGGACATATATATGGCCTATTACCTGGCTTCGTCCCTAGTGATCACTGAGGTGTCGATTTCTCACTGGAAGCGTTGAATGTGTTCGGCAGCATCCTTTTTCTGGATTTCCATTGTTTGATTGGAGGTCCCATCTTCAGTTATACATGGTTCAATCATGCTAAAGCATATCATGGAACAGCTAGTAAGTAGTACTGGCAAAACAACTTATTTGCATACGTACAAGAAACTGATAGATAGTGATCACTCCTAAATGGAGGCTCACCATGTGGGCATTCCAAGCCTCCAACACATATTGTCTAGGAACATTGTCAGGGAAAACATGACAACCCAAATTGGAACTAGGAAGTTATTGCCTTCCATGTGGATGGCATATGATGTGGGGAACCAACCTAAAAGAATTACAGTGGGCAAACAGCCCCAGAATTCATGAACACAAGAACATTGCCTGCCTTGTCCCAACAGGTTGCTCAACTTGTCCGGTCGGTGCACACATACCCAACAGCAAGGTCCAAACATTTATCATGTGGTAGAAATCGGCGACGCACACATACACGTACGTATGGGGGAGTAGATCATGCTAATCATCGTCCATGGAGCAAACTCTCACCAATGGAAGCGTTTGTACATGTTGCACCTCACACATACCAGCTAGCTAGCTAGGTCATATAGGAAGCATTAGGACAAAGTGTGTGAGGGTGATGGGTGTTGAGGGGGGGGGGGGGGGGGGGGGGTAATGTGATGCCCCTTGGTGAGGCTGCTGAGCTAGTTTGGTAGCTAGTGTAGTGTGCACATCTCCTAGCTGACAGGACCTCAGCACTGAGAGCTCAATGGAAAGAAAGAAAAGAAAAGAAAAACAGCATGCACACATCTATATGCAGCACATGAACAATGCTATGCAAGGATCATGCACTTGGAGATTTTGTCATTTCAGTGTTACAACCTCTCGATGTAGGACAAGAAAACACATTGGCTAGCTCCTCCATGTACAAACTAGTTGGGGCACTCCCCTTTTGCTGGACAAAAAAGAGGAGACACCGGGCTTTGTTGCTTCTCCAGCACCATTGATCGGAAGCAGGACATTTTGTTGGGCATGTGATGTGAGGCGATCGTTGTGGAAAAAAGCAGTTAGGATATGCTTGTGAAAATGTGTTGTCTATCATGATGAAATCCTAGAGGATGTATAGTATGTCTAGCTAGAGCATTTTCATTCTTCCTTTTCCCCCTTTCCTTACCTCCCTTTGCAGCGTACTTTGGTATTTAGACTAGTCAAGGTATGGCATGAAGATTTGGTGCAAGTCCTCGGATATTTTATTTTATTTTATTGGAAATTTTACGAGTAATATAAATGATTCTACCTCTCTTCAGCAAATATTTTCTACTGGGTTGTTTAAGATTATTACTTCATATGCTTAGTTTCACAGATATTTATAAACTTGTTGATGTAGACATTGTTTCCGAAATTGATCGTTGTATAATTGAATGATCAATACTCCCAAGTCAAGTGTACCCTTGAGAAAAGCTACATCACATGTATAGCATGATGCATCAGAGAGTTATTGCTGCCTTTAGTCTCACTTTCCGACGAGATTTTTCTTGGAACAATTATGGCGAAAACTAGGAAAACCATAGGAGAGGGCACTAATTAAAATGAAAAGTTATAAATCATCGTCAATCGCAATCGAGCGTATTGAAGGGAGGGGGCATGAGGACATGATCAATTTGCCAAGTGCCCCATTAATTTGGCATGTCCTGTCCACTGATTCATATGCATCCATATAAGCCAAACCATGTATAAAACTGCCTCTGTCACACTTATCTCCTTGTAGCTTCTTCATCCAGCAAAGGTCCCATGAGCATAAGTGTTAGTCTCCTTTTATTTCCTTTTGTGCTACCACAAGGAGTGGACAGAGGGACATGATCCAATTGCAAAATCTTAGCTGAAATTCGATGTGGATTAACCACTGCTAATATAGGGATAAAAGCAGATGCGATATTATCTCACATGCATGTCTGAGAATATGGACATGTATCCCAGGTGGCAAAAGATATGTTTCTTGTTATTCCCCACTATGTATATATTCTTTGATTTATTGGTTATTCTAGATAGGAGTATGATACATGACATTTCAGTATTTGTATCTTCAGATTATTCCATACAGGACCTGCCACGTGCACAAGACCGCCGCCACATCATCAACCGTACCGCTTTGACTAAGGTCAATGAACAAAAATATGCGTGGAGTTTAACGGCCATAATTTTTTTTTCTTGATTTCGTTTATCAAGGGACCATTGCCAATGAACTCTGATACAAATAAAAGGAATTTTATTGACTCAATTGTCGCATCAAGGCGATACAACTGCATAGACTTCACACCCGGCATATACATAACGAAGCCCTGATCAATTAATTCTGGAATAGCTGGCTCTTGTTTGATTCTCAGGTTGCACGACAGCTTACGTACGTGTGAGTGTGCAGAGGGGAAAAAACGGAGATCGAGACGCAGCGGCTGGATGCCAGAGAGGACACGGTGAAATCCCCTAGCGAATTAAGTAGGCGCTATTGTTTAGCTTAGTTTAGTTGGTGCTCAATTTGGCAGAGAGCGAGAGGGGGATCGTCCTTGGCATTAGCGTTGGTCTTTCTTTGGTCCTTTCCCTTGGAGCGTGCCCATCTTGTCTCATCAATATATTCTCTGCAAGAGCAAGAGCGAGTGATTGTCCTGGCCTATATAATATTGTTATTTTTCCATATCCTCACTAGCTCTTCCAAGAAGAGTTACCAAAAAAAAAAGGCGAAAAAACAGAGGTACTTGCTCTAGATTAAATACTGAATCCAATCAGTGGGTTGGGACAAACATGGTCCCTAATTTTAGTTTTAGTTTTGTACTACCTCCTATGATGGATGGATCCCTTGAGAATGGACATGGTCCCTAGTTTTAGTTTTAGTTTTGTAGTATGTGCTACCTCCTCTGATGGATGGATCCCTTGAGAATGGATGGATGCGCATGCATTTTTCGATAGAGAGCATTTTTATTAACTCAAAATGTAGCATTAAACAGATATAATCATGATGAGCAACATCCGGCCTCTGCATATCTTGGATGCACAAAGCCAAAACATGAACTATCTGACAAAAGAAAATAAAAACCAACATATCGGCAACAATAAAGTCGTAAGTGACCAACACTATGCCTATGTCAATTGTCGAGGGAGGTGATGGTACGATCCGAAGATTATACTGCCACCTATGTTGGGTAGAAATCTTCCTAGCCACCCTCTGCGGCTCTGCTCATCCCTGTATGGATGGATGCGCATGCATGTGGCCGGGTGAGTCGATGGGCACAAATCTGCGGCTCTAGTCGGCGTACGTCTGCGGCAGCGACGCCGCAGCTGGCAAAAGACGATTACTGGAGCAGCCGATCCATCGATCCTGCTCATGCATGATCACCCCAATTATTGTTAGGTTAGCAGCTAGCTGATCTAAGGTAAGCAGGTAGCTGCCTGGCAGATAGGTCATTAGCTAGCGGCCGTCCAGTCCATGACTAACGACGCAGCTGCGTGCATGCATGGCTGGCTAATGGCTATAGCCCTGCAACTGCACGCAGTCACACACATGCACGGTCGGTCGCAACTGGACTGGCCTTGGATGAGCTGCTACGTAAAGGCCAGAACGAGACCGGTTCGATAAAGTCTAAAACCGCCGTGAGAGGTTAGCATGCATGTACCGATGTACGTACGGACGCCGGCCGGGATAAGCCTCGCCGCCTTGGAGAGCTCGATCGGTGGAGTTCGATCTCATCGACTGGGATGGGCATGCATGCATGCGATTGTCCATATATACGCAGTACTTGACCACTGACTGGCTGGCCAGACCGATGACTTCGCAAGTGCATGCGTCTCGCGCTCTGTGCATGCATGTAGACGGCCCCGGGCCCGTCGTGTTCCGGCACGCCCTGGGTCTAATCTGAACGTGATGGACGGGCTATGCCACGGAAGAAGGGCTACGTACCACCGTAGGAAACCCCTACGCGCGCTACCGTCCACGGCCACCCTCCACGATACGTGCGTGCCAAAGGCCGCTTGACACTCGTCAAGGACCAGCCAGCAGCCACCGGCCTCCACTGGATCGGATCACCATCTCCTGGTCAGTTTGGCTCTTGCATGCATGGCAGCATGGCACTGACCGCTCGAGATCGAGCACACAGACGGAGAAGGCCGCATGCAGGGGCCACCGTACAGGCTACATAGTAGCAGTGATCGATCTTCTCGTCACTGACCGGTGCAGGGTGCGCAAGAGCACAAGTTGTAGGTCAAATACGCCGTGGAGCCAACCGCAGTGCGGCAGCCTACCGATCGACGGCGCCAAGGCAAGCGGACAAAGGTTCGGTACTGGCGTATTCTTTGTTGCCTACCCTCCCCGCCGTGCCGTGTGTATATGCGCTCGCGACGTCACGCGTGCACCAACGACAAAACACTCTCGACATGCATGCGTTGCACCTGCAGGTGGTGGTAGTGGCAGTACTAGTTAGTATATTCTTCTATCCCGATCGTTCAGACTGTAAAAAAGATACAGTACGTAGTAGATAAAGCTGGGTGTGTGTGTGTGTGTGTGTCTTGATGTGTTGCGTTACGTGCGTGCCTGCAGCGGTGCGGTGCGGTGCGGTGCAGCGCAGAGAGATGCTATGCTATATGCTTCTTGTCAAATGGGTGGTTCTTTCCCGGGTCGCATCCAACGGTCAGGTCAGTGTCCTTGGATGGATGGAAGCAGCCACGTCTGGATAGATAATGTAGCTGCTGCTGCTGCTACGTCCAAAAGGGTATCAGGGCCGGACGACGGACAACCCAGATGCGTCGCCCAAAGCGGTCAAAAAAGACGGCCAGGTGTCGACCACGCACCGGCGCTCCTGGACGCGGCAAATGCTCAACGAATATATGCAGGTCCGCCCCGCCCGTATCAACAAACAATGCTTGCTATACATAATACATACACTTGTTTCAAATGATATCTCTCCCTCTCTTGCTCGACGACAGATTATTTACGAGCTCTTAATTTTTTTTTTCGAAACGGGGTTACGAGCTCTTAATTGGTTGTACACATGCAAGCTGAGTAAGTTAAATTGGCGAGGTACATTTGCTGCTACTGATCGTGCTCATCATCTGCGCTGGAAGTTGAGGTTCCTGATGGCGAGGGCGAAGACGACGGCGAAGAGGACGCAGAAGCCGACCACCATCGTGGCCACCACGCCGAGGAAGTCGTGCCGGAACCCAAAGTGCTCCTCCAGGAACGCCACGACGGTGGTGGTTCTGATGCCGTCGGCCAGCAGCAGGGGCTGGTCCAGGTCGCCGAACTGGGAGGTCAGGAGCCCGTACAGCGTCCAGGACACCGGGTTGGCCCAGTAGTACCACCTCCACCACACCGGGATCAGCTGCATTATTATTTAGCAACGGAATCGTTAACCAAACACAACAGGATGGTGCCGACTACTAAGTGTTATCATTGTTGTTCTGTTCAGATACAAGTGTGCAGATCCAGACAAGCAGAGTGTCTACCATGCTAAGCTGAATATATACTTAAATTTGTTCATTTATTTTTCTTAATGTTCAACAAAACCACAAAACTGTATCCATGTGCATGTCTTTGTGCTGGTTTTCACAGCATAGATAAAAAAATGAGTACCTATTTGGAAGGAAAAAGAAAAATTGACAAGCCCAGTGGTCCAGTGCTGACGCGGTTATGCACAGTGATCGATCTTCTTACTAGTGTATGAAAGCCCATATGGCCCGACACGTTCTGTATAGGCCAGCCTAACATATTAGGGCCCACCTATGACCAACTTGCCTTATCCCAAAAGTTAAGAGATGTTTTCCTAGCATATTCCATGGAATTGCTTGTTCAACTCTAGAGTGCTGATGAAACCCTTTCTCTCAAAAAATTAGAAATAGAGTGCAAATAAGAACAAATCTTAGGTCATATGCACCGATCATTGGTTTGGATATTGTGCACTTCAAAAAATTCTCCACTAGAAGATCATACGACCTACTAGCATTCTTGATTTTCCCAAAGGCCTGCACTAAAAAAACATACCCTAGAACTCAACCATATCCACGTTGCCAAACGGAAACGGAACTGAAAGTCACCGTAGGACGGAAGTTGTTGATTGGTTTTGTTAGATGCAAATCATGGGGGTGACATTCGTTCCATACCTTTCTTGGGATCATGAACCCACAGAAGAGATTCCATAGCGTGTAGAATGGGGCGGCAATGATAGGCGCGACCATATGATTCGGAGTGATCGCCGTCGTCATCATGCCGTAGAAGGTGAAGTACAACAGAGTGAAGTACATGAAGAACAGAAACCACAAGAACTTCACTGCTGTCCACTCAAACGAACCCAGGCTGTAGAAAATTGTACCGTAAACAAGTGACTGCACAAGAATGTAAGGGAACTCCACAGTAACCTGCCGAAGAACAATGCGTTAGAAAGTGCTATGATGATGAGCGCTGGACTGGATGGACACACTCTGGGATATAGAAGTTCTGGATAAGAAACATATATACCAGAGAGAATGCGAAAGGTAATGCTGAATACATCCCAGCAGCTCGCTCTCTATATGATACGAATCTTTCGATGGAAATCACAGGCTGAACAGATGTGGCGTTAGTGATTCCTATGAAAAGCACTGCTGCATACATGGCACCCATGGCATTGAATATATCATGTTGGGTCTCCCTGGGAATTATAAAACGACATTACAGTTAGGTCGCTGTGAATATAATTATGGAAATTGGTGTCAGGACCATCAGATGACATACCTTCTAGAGCCAAATTTCCAGCAGATCGTCCCAAACATCAAGGAGATGATGACGGTGTAGAAAAACCGAACTGCGGTGTATTGAGGATTCCTCCAGTACGATAGGTTTTGCTTCCATAAGCAAGCAATAAACTGAGCACAGAATGGTTGAGCATACTTGGTAGAGAAAGTAAGCTCTTTCACTTCTCTGTTCGGTTTGCTCAAGGCCTCAACGATTTCTTTGGTCTGCCTGAAATGCAATAAACACAAACAGGTATTAGTGACAGAAAAGAGACGACGAAACACGTACTCGGATTAAAAGGGATTTTGTGTTTACAGAAATAATTTCGACTGTCGATAATATTCAGCAAAATCCACTCCAAGAATTTGCTCCATTTGAGTACTCGTGACATCCAACATCCATGCAGCAGGATTATAGCCATCCCTGATTTTAGGCACTCCTGGAACTGCCTGTTTGTAAACTTCAGGGTGTAAGTACAAAGGCCTTGCCAAAGTTTCTTCAGTGAGAAAACACACACTGCATCCCCGTCAAAAAACACACACACTGCATTACATACCTGGAAAAACTCAACCAGATTGCGCGATTTGGGACCCAAGGGACCAGCATATATGAGTTGCCCTCCACGCTTCATAAACAAAAGCTGAGCAGAATATGCTTAAGTTAGGAGAGGACAATGGTGGAATCATCATATATCCTTAACAGTAGCAGTACAAGATAAAATCATGTAGGTGTCATATTTCTTAAGATAAATGGAACTTTCAAAGAGGTCTGAGATAAGTTTAATTTTATGTGTCATATTCACTGTTAAAAAACTGTTATTTTGTGGAGATAATAACCTCATCAAAGGATTCAAATATGTCGATACTTGGCTGATGGATGGTGCACACGATTGTCCGTCCTGTATTAACAATATTTCGTACAGTTCTCATCACAATGGCTGCAGACCTAGCATCCAACCCTGATGTAGGTTCATCCATGAATACAATAGAAGGATTTGCCACAAGCTCCACAGCTATCGTCAACCTTTTGCGTTGTTCCGTAGACAAACCATTAACTCCTGGCAGGCCAACAAGAGCACCACTTAACGGATTCAGCTCAACAAGTTCCATCACCTCTTCCACAAAAGCCTATGAAAAAAAACAGCAAAGATCAGAAGGTCAACATGATGATGTCTGGAACAATGAAACATAGAACTTCAGCCAATGCTTACCCTTTGAGTGTCATCATTGACATGAGAAGGCAACCGGAGGCATGCTGAGTATAACAAAGACTCAATCACAGTCAAGCAAGGTGAATGGACATCATTTTGTTCACAATAGCCGGATATCCTTGTGAAAGTCTCTTGGTTCTTAGGATATCCAGATATAGAGATGCTTCCTTCTATGAGTCCTCCAGTCTTCCGGCCGGCTAAAACATCCATGAGGGTGGTTTTACCAGCACCACTGACTCCAACAAGGGCAGTCAGTACCCCTGGCCTAAATGCACCAGTGACATCAACAAGCAACTGAAGGCGGTCTTCTGCTATCCCTTGCTTTTTCAATTCCTGCTAGCATAAGTGGGTGAATGCATAAATGATATAGCTTTTTCAAACATTTTTTGGTCTTTTCGCAAAAAAAAAACATTTTTTGGTCATACATATGGACCATCTCTGACGTACCTCTGGTACATCAACGTAGTAGTTTATATTCTTAAAGCACATAGAAAGGGGTTGAAAGGGTAACACCATGCCCTTCTGTTCCTTGAGCTTAAGCCCTGCAGCACAGTGAATACAGATGATGGGAGCCACACTTAGTAAAAGGTGAAAATATCCTATGATGTGAGAGCTGGGTCGAAATAGTTCATTTATCTGGCATTACCATTCAGTGAAGTTGAATGCAGGTAAGATCTCAGCTCTAGGGCTACTCTGTCACTCTTCCTCCTAGAATCCTTGTTTCGAATTGCATCTTTGGATACAACAGCTTGCATATTCCCAATTGCTGTCAAAGGATAATCACTTGGGAGAATGAAAAACTATTTTGAATAAGCTCAAATTGTTCGGGTCTTATAAGGTAGTATGAACTTACGGTTGAGAATTGTCAAGAACAATGTAAATAAGCCATTCAAAACAACCGTGTAACCTAACAATGCTCCGACTCCAATCCAAAACCAATACTTTTCCTTGAATAATCCATATCCAGTGAGTACAGCTTCACCTAATGTGATGTTCTGATCTGCAAATGGCTGCCATTAAACCAAAGTAGATTAGTATCAGTTACAAATACTGAACTATTTAAGGCTAGTTAGAACTTCTCTTGGTAAAATGCCTTATTATAGGTTCATGAGAACAATATAATATGTCTTAAGTAATTTGGGTTTCCACATTATTACACCCACAAAAATCCATGTGCTGTGTGTTGCTGTTGTGTGTACAATCAAATTAAGAAATACCACAGACTCCCCTTGGAGAAGGATTAATATCTAGTATTACCTTGCTCCAAGAACGCCCATGGAATTCATTTACCGATATAGCATTCTGTGCATACATCATAGGAGAGATCCAATAACCCCAAATCCACCAGACTGGTATGCTTTCTGTTAGATGGTCAGAAACAGGTTGTGACATGTTAGATATATAGGTTTGAAATGCAACCTCAAGTAGTTGAAAATATTTCAGAGAAATCAACCTTTGGTTATGATGAATCCTCCAAGGATCATAACAACCAACAAAGCAAACGATCCAAAGGTATTAGCAACTATCATATTTCGGCCCAAAGATGCCATGACCCGGAAAAGAGCCAAAGATGTCTGGTGCAGAAAGAAAAGCAACAAAAATTGTCCCAGAAATCTGCACATGACAAAGTAAGATCAATCTTCAAACTAAAAAGATCTCTGAAGCTCTGAACAGAAAGCAAAATTAACAAAGCCGATGTCATGTCAGTTACCTTGTGAACTGGGGATCATAACCAACGACATAATATGTTACAAGTGTCCACATTCCTGATTCAATAAGCGAGGTTGGAATGCTCAGGAGCCAAGAAGGAAGTGTAAAAGCCCATGGTGGATAGAAATGCAAATCTCTGTGCTTGTAAAGAACTGGAAGCTTCGCCACCAACATTGAGACTTCAGTAAAGCCATTGAATAGAATCATCACTATTGCAAAATAGAGGGCTCCAAGATAAATGATCCCATCATCAACTGAATCATGGTGCATTGTTGTTCGAAAAAATACAGTCATTGTGATGAGGGCCACAAGTAGAAGCTGGCACAAAGAGATCATGTCAGAACATCCTTGATTGATTGTGGAGAGAATTCATATGTTGTCATAATACTATGACATTGTCAAAGACAAAAACAGAGAACACTTGTCATATCAACTTGTGACTGGATATAACAAACATTTAAGCGCAAATGGTAGAGTTACGGTAACCATTGCACTTAGCCTTTCCCGTAACCAATTCCGTCCGTAGGTGTGGCATTACTCACATTTAAGTATACTAGGATGCATTCATACACCAACTAGGAAGAAAAACAAGCATTTCTACTAACTCAACACTTTACATTTCAGAGTTTGTTATATAGTTGCATTAGCAAGGCCACTATAGTCCTTGATTTGTACTTTGAGCCATGCATTGGCTTTCCGTGTCAATTGTCAAATAGTGTTATAGTTTCCCTGTGCATATATGTATTGTATGATAATAATAGAAAGTCAGCAAACCTCAGTTCAGTTACGGCTGCTAAGGAAAATAGGAATATGGTAAGAAATCTAGCACCTAATTTGGTGGACACTAATTTTGAAGTCTAAGATATTACAGTTGCTTAGAGGTATAACATTTTAAATAATTCTCACAAAAGAACATCTAACCATTCACTTGGTGCCTTGGTGAACTGTCAAAGTCTTACATTGACAGTAGGCTGGGATATATTAGCTTTTTTAAAAAGAAAAAAATATATAAAGGATGTAAGTAGCACCACTTATAAAAGTTCAATGGTCCCTTTCACATATATCTAATTAAATGTGAAATAAAATATTTCGATTCGAAAAGGTGAAATCAGATAGCACATGATTTTTTCTTAGAAATCAATTTTAACAATTAATTCATAAAGAAATTTTGATATGCTCTAGTATACCACACTACACCGTGCAATTGCACAGGGCAAACGGCTAATTAGCTCTAACTTCTAACTTGTGCCATGGTACTAGTCTACAAGATGCATCTCTTTGATTAAAGTACCTGAATGAATTTGAAGACGTAGATGAATGAGTTCCTTTTCATCAGCAGACGCTGCCACTGGAAGTTGGACTTTAGAATCTCGAGCCTCTTGACACCGTAATTTGAAGTTGAAAGAGCAGCGGGATGATTATGTTTTCTATTGTATGGCCTATCTAAATCCTCATGCAGCCTCTTACCAATAACAAATGTTTTAAAGGATTCAGCAAATTTTGTTACGGACACAAACTGGTATGGATAATCATATTGACACCAGTACTGCTGTTGATCTTTCTTGGACAAAACCTGCAGCGCAACAAACATAAATATACCATAAAAAAACCAGTTGGCATAAATATACAAACATAGAAAGAGTGGAACTGCTTACTTCTTGCAAAAAATCTGCCACATTTTTCCTTTCAGGGCACCTGAATCCCATTGCAGCAAAAAAATCAGCAGCATATTCACGTGGTCCCTGGTATACAATTTGACCTTCAGATATAAGAATGACATCATCGAATAGCTCATAAGTTTCTGGAGCAGGCTGCAGCAGGGATATGATTGTAGTGCCATCCAGAGCATGTGTGGAATCCCTTAAGTACTTGATAATCTGATATGTGGTTGCACTATCAAGGCCAGTTGAAATCTCATCCATGAACAGAACACGAGCAGACCCAACTAACAATTCACCTGCAAAAGCAACCAATATTAGAACATAAATTCACCACAAATACCCCTAATACAAATGATAGTAGGATATCCTCCTTTTTGAAATAAATAAATAACAGTAGCATGTTTCAACCTGTTGTTAGACGCTTCTTTTGCCCACCAGAGATTCCTTTGACCATTTCATCTCCGACAATAGTGTCAGCACAGATGTCCAGCCCTAAAATCTTGACTAGATCAAAATTAGCAATTCAGAAATCTCACCCGAATCAGGTAAACAACATGTTAATAAGGACTGGTTCCCAAAAAGAACAAAAAACGAAGGATCATGTGGATGAACATGTAAAATTCTCAGATCAAGAATGTAACTACTTCCCAGAAAAACATGGGGACAACCTTTGAAAAAGAGTTAGTGAGTAACACTAGCACAATCTTGTAAAAAATATACTAGTAAGTTGCAATTTGCAACACCTAATTTGATACCCATTTCGCAAAATAAGAGTCATATCTCTTTACATATCAGGTATTCCAAGCCATGAGATAAATTAGGAAAACTAATGAGATAAAAAGAGAATAACAAAGCAGGACAGGTGCCAGATAATACATGCATGCTACTACTGACGAGTTCAAATATGAAAGAAAGCAAACATGTAAGACTGACCAAGCTAAAAAAAGCAACAGACTGAAAGAAACACGGCGCGTACCTTCATTACGTACTCAGCCACGAGACTCGTCTGTCTACCTTCGAGAGCCAATGCCTGAAAAGTAGTAGAAATTATGACAGAGTCACAGACGAAATAGTGTGGGTACATCTATCCAAAGCTTGTTGGGTGTATCATACCTTCATGAATACATCAAGGTCCTCATCAGGCTTTATCCCAGCGTTCTTTTCTCTCCTCAAAAGTTCAACTAGCATATCTGCAAGTCGGCGGTGTCAAAAGGGAAATCATCAAGGAACACCGAATGACATTGTGGTGCGATAACCTACCATACTTTATACCAACACCCTGACAGCGCCCAGCAAACTCCAGGGTTTCTCTGACGGTCATCTCTGAAGCATGCCAATCTTGCTGACTTACATAAGCAGATGTTCTTTGAGGCACAAATTCGTTTAGATGGTGGCCGTTGTAAGTAATGCTCCCAGACATCTACAATTAGTGATGATAGTCAGTAATAATATATTATTTCAGATATTGCAGCTTGATTGACAGGCTCACTGTGCCCATCAGAATAGTTTTTTTAGGGGACAGGAGGGGATTTCTCCCTACTGCATTTTTATGAATTTTATAAAAGAATTTTACATAGTAAAACAAAGGCAGAGAAGGCTTAGGGTAGCTGATAACAGAGTTCTGAACTTCTAATATGATAGGGATGAGTGTTTCCATCTGATAATCATTTTCAGGCTACACAAGCAGGATAATGCCAATCTATCACTCCACTTATCATCAAGTGATACACACATACAGATTTGGTCGAAAGTGATCGGATAGCTAAGATTTTCCCATCATCTATGAAGAATGAGCATAAAAAAATGTAATTAATCTGATATCACACCTTTAGTCCAGGACCAAGTCGACCGGCAAGTGCTAAAAGCAAGGTGGTCTTCCCGGAACTTGGAGGGCCCAAAAGCAGTGTCATTCTGCAGCAAGAAAAGAATATAAAATTTATCAGAACTAGTAACTTCTCTTCACAAAGAACTCTGTCAGAGCTTAGTCGATGCACCGGAAAAGCACCAGTTAATCTTCAATTGTACCTTGATGGGCGAATGATCCCATTAATGTTGTCCAATATAGGTAACTTCATTCTTCCCCCTCTGTAGATCCTCAGGTGCCTCAGAAATGCCTTAATTTCATCAAATCATAGAACATAAAGTAAGAACCTCGACAGTGCATTGGCAATTGCTCTGAATTGCGTAAATGATTCACGGGCAGAACTCCTACTTACAGCACAAACCCCAGTTTTATCCACAGTAAAACAAGGGTGGTAATTACAGTAAATTGTAACAGAAACCCGTGACCGATATTACTTTCACCTAGATAGAGAACTGGGAGGGGAGGGAATTTGCAATTCCAGCTGTGGATCACGGGCCAATTACCTCTGTCATGTTGCATATGAAGTTGGGGATGGTGGGCAGCGCCCTGCTGCCGACATGCACGTACGCGTCCACCGTCAGGTCCTCGTACCTCACTTCGATCTTGGGGAATTCTATGTGCACCCTGCAGCACAAAGGAACAAAACAAAAAGGGTTCAGCACACACAAAGCAGAACCGAACAATTTGTGCGCTGGAAACCAAAACCGATGCAGCTCGATCTAGGTCTGGCTGCGTGAGTGGGCTGCAAATCCACAGCTACCTAGTGAGGAGCAAGCCAACAAATCGCAAGTCCAGCATGTAGGGCCCATGTGTCAGCTGCTCCAGTTATGCGCATCTAGTAAAAAAAATCCTCTAAAAAGCTTGAGCAGAAGGCTACAAGCTTCTTCCCACTAAAAACATGCAGAGGGCATGGAGATGGAGCAACCATTTTCAAGCAGCAGGCCGATGAGCCGGTTAGGCCCACGGGTCGGCCAATGTGGCACCAGTGGGGCCCTGTCGTCAGCCACCGCACGCGGCTGGCACAAGCGCTTCTAGTAGATTTGCAGAGCGCGCGGGCGCACACAGAGACCGAGGAAGGCACGCTCATGACGACGGTGCACTGATGCGGGAGCAAAAAAATGTAGGAGTATGTAGTACGGTTTGGTGGTACTCACGCGTCGAAGCGGGCGCGTATGCGGCGGAAGAACTGCTCGGCGTCGCCGGAGTCGGCGAGCAGGCGGTCGACGAGCGCGGTGCGGTCGCCGGAGGAGAGGCCGGTGACGTCGACCTCGCAGAGGGCGTCGTCGCCCTCGACCGGGCCGCCCGCGCCGGAGGCGCCGGGCGCCACCGCGGGCGACCTGAGCAGGCCCCTCCTGGCGCGCGCGACGGTGGGGAGGCGCTGCAGCGCGGCCCAGCGCAGCGCCTCCTGCTCGTCTTCCGCCTCCCGCCACGACCCCGACCGCGAGAAGGGCGCCTCCGCCGCCCACATCGCCCCCCGCCCGCCAAAACCCTAGCCACTGCCCACTGCCCTCTCCTCGCCGCAGCAGCAGCAGTAAGTAGGAGTAGCTAGCAGCAAATGGTGGCGATGGTAGGGTGGGTGGTGCGGTGGTAGGGGATTTATGGAGGGGCGTCCTCGCTCCGAACAGTGGCAATGGAGGTGGGGGCTCGGCTGGGCTGGCTGGATCCACCGACTCGCCGCATTTATGGGGCGCCGCGCTCTCTCTCCTCGCTGTGCTGCGCGGTACTACTCCGCTTGTCTCTCTCTCTGATCGTTGGGGTTTTTGATCCGGTGGGGCGGAAGATGGGAAAAACGAGAGAGGGAGGGGGAAAGGCGACAGCCTGCCTTTCGGGTTTAGACCGTTCGGTTTGGTCCGTTTGGGCCACCAACTCGTACTGCGGTACTTACGCTGCCTACGAAATCAAGGTCGCTTCTAGAAATTTACTGGCCCGTTTAGGGATTTGCTTAAACTTCACTCTTTCACCGTTCACTGGCCCATCTACTGCCCGACCAACCCGCTAAGTTTGAAGATCGACAAATGTTCCTCAAAAAAATAGATCGACAAATATACGTAGTCTGTGAAGAGGTTCTGCATGCGGTAAATACGTGCACTATTCCGTCTGGATGGAATGATACTAGGATTGTGATGATTCCAAAGGTCAATTCTCTGAAAAAGGTAACCCAATTTAGGCCCATCAGTTTGTGTATGTAGTGTATAAAATCATTGCAAAAATGGTGTCGACTCGTTTGAAGGTTTTTCTGCCAGAGATTATTAGTCTGACTCAGAGTGCTTTTGTGCCTGGAAGAATGATTACGGATCATGTATTAGTGGCTTATGAGTGCTTCCATACAACAAAGAACAAGAGCGAAGGCAAAGAGGATATGTGTGCTATCAAACTTGATATGCATAAAGTTTATGACCGGGTTGAGTGGCATTTTTCAAAGGAGATTATGTTGAAACTAGGCTTCCGAGATAATTGGGTAATTTTATTATGCAATGTGTATCCACTGTTGAATATTGGGTTTGGTTTAATGCGGAAGAAAGTGAGCGCTTCAAGCCTACGAGAGGTTTACGATGAGCTTTACACTCCCTTTCCCGTCGCAGTCATCTTCTTCCTCGTGCCCAGGCTCCACCGTGCCCACACGCTCCATTGCTACCAAGCTTTCACCTCCACGCGTTGTAGCACGCCACCGCAGCGAAAGCGATGGCAGGAGACCGACGTATGCGGAAAGCCGACCAGGCCGTCGACACCGGCAAGAGCACCACACCGGTGCCCAAGGTGGTGTCCGCCACCAAGGGCAAGTGAAAGCCATCGGCAACGACGCACGGTCAGCTTGACCGACTCTCCACCGTTGGGTACCTGGCACCGCCTGAGACCGCCTTCGCACGTTCTGTGCTCACCTCCGTCAACGACGTGGTAGTGCAGAATATCATCCCCCATCCCCTCGAGAAGGAACGGGTATGCTTCGATTCTTTTATCATTCGTGGTTTGGGTTTTCAATAAATCCTTTTGTTCAGGGCCTCCTCCACTTCTTTTGCCTCTGGTTGCACCATCTTTCCCCCAACTCCATTCTCCACATGGCGTGCTTCGCCATGCTATGTGAAGCTCTTATGCTGCCAGCCGCACCTCGGCCTGTGGCGCAAGCTCTTCTGCGTCAAGCCACAGACCAACGTCAATGAGAAGTGTGTGTGGCGGCGCCAACATCACCAAGATCGCCGGTGCCAAGTACTTGGAGGGGGATTTTGTTGAAACAAACAAGAACTGGTAGGAGGAGTGGTTTTACATCCCCGACGTCAGGCTTGAAGATCCTCCTTGGTCAAAAGAATTGGGATAGATGTACTTGCAACCTTGTTGGGATCCACTACTTGCCTTGTGCACATGTATAGCCAATAAATAATTACTTATCTTGTGCACATGATGAGATCCACATCCAGCCATGTCAAAAAAAAGATCCACATTCAGCCAATTGGGATAGATGTACTTGCAACCTTGTCGAAACTTCTAAAAATTGAAAGAAACAAGCTAAGTAAGAACTAGATGAAAAAGTACATCAAATTACAGGAAGTAGTAGAAGAACTAGAAGGACAACTTGCATTCTTCAAATTTGAATCAACCTTATAGCAGAACTTGCAACCATCGTATCAGAACTTGCATTTTTCATATAGCAGAACTTGCAACCATCATAGCAGAACGTGCATTATTCATATAGCAGAACTTGCATCCATATGAGTTGTGTTGTTACAGTCAAAATAGATAGTAGAACTTGCATTCTTGCTCAAAATGTGCACATACATTCAAAAATGTTAGTAGAACTACTGAAATTTGTTAATGAAAACAATCATAATCAAAACAAAGATAACAAAAACAAAAAACGTAAACTTTTCTATAGTAGAAAGAATTTAAGGTTGCCTATCACCCTAAAGATGAAAACAATCAAAATACAAAAGCTCTTCTATAGTAGAAAGAATTTGAGGCTGCATATTATCATAAAGAACACAAAAACAAATTGAGTTCTCCTATAATAGAAAGAATTTCAAACTTCCTACTACCCTAAAGAAAACAAAATCAATTGCCACAATTTTTTCTGTAGTTGAAAGAATTTGAGGATGCCTACTACCACAAACACAAAATACATAAGTTTTCCGACATTAGAAGGAATTTGACACTGCCATTCACCCTAAAAAGCAAAAAAAAGAGAAGTTCTCGTATAGTAGAAAGAATTTGAATTATCACTAAATTATTTTACTACTCCCTCTGGTCCAAATTAATTGTTGCATCTCTAGTACAACTTTGGGTAGCTGCCGCAATTAATTTGGATCAGAGGGGGTAACTATATTTGTGAATTGCATAGGTGGACAATAGAGGTTACATGTATTGCCCAGCAACAACTACAACGTGAGAAGGAACAGTTTCAACAGATACATTCAACTCAGTTACAAACAACTAAGGACATGCAAGAATTACAGTGAAAATCAAAAGAAATTGCACATAAATAATAAACAATACAAGAAATTTCAATGGAACTCAAAAGAAATTGCACATAATATAGGTAGCAACACGAGATTTGGAAATCTATATGAAGCGGTCAATAAGAAAAATACAATTGATTTGGTCTTTCTATGAAAGACAAAAGTATGAAGAATACAAAGAATGCAACAAAGGTCCAAAGCAAAAAAATCAAGTACTAAAAGCTTGATAGGCGGAACTTGCACTACAATTATAATATATATAAAAAATAAACCTAAAATTACATACATGAGGTGCATAACTTGCACAAATAATTGATCAGCAAACCAACTAAAATAATGGTTAAGATTACATTTAAACATGAAACAAAATCACTCAAATAACAAACTTTATAGGCAAAACTTGCACAAATTGATGAGCAACAACTAAGAATAAGACATGATACGATGTAATTGATATATGAAACAACAAAAGCCATCAATCAAGAAGGTAAACACTAGCTTACCAACAGAAGCTTCGGGAGAAGCTTTGGGAACATGTCTGTGACCTCCATGAGCTTCACTCAACCTCATAACAACTCGAATGTACAAATCTTTACTATCCAACTGGAGGAGAATGATCTCACGGTAATGATGCCCTTCAAGTGCACAAGGTTTGGCCATAGTCTTTTCGAAGTAAGAGTATCGATCCCACAGGGAGCACAGAAAATGGTCTCTGCCTCTTATAGAAGTTTATCGGAATGTGCCTGCAAGTTAATTCGACCCAAATTAAAAGTGTTGTAAAGGTCGAAATACTACAAGAGTGTTGCAACGAGAGTTTAAAGTGTGCAAGACATATGTGTGATGTCGTGGTGTTCTCACGGCAGATGCCATAAGATGGCTAAAGAGGTGGGGTTACGAGAGGACGCCGGTGGGTTCCGGAGGCGAGGTTAGTACGCGCAAGCGTGAGACACGAGACGTACCCAGGTTCGGGGCCCTCCGGAGAGGTAACACCCCTAGTCCTGCCGAATGGTGTATGAGGTGCACAGAGGTTACAAGGTTGCTCCTGGAGCTGTGTTTGTGTGTGTTGCTACTGAATCGTCCGCCCCCCTGCATGGAGGGCTCCTGGGGGGTCTTATAGGCCGACCCCCAGGGTTACAATGGGTAAAGATGCACGGGAGCGGGGCCCGGGTGTCATTGTCTAGGAGCCGGCGGTGGGGGCCGCCGGGTCGCCGGGTACGCCGGGTGCGCCGAGTGCGCCGGATGCGCCGGGTGCGCCGGGTCCGCTGGGCGCAGGCTCGGTCGGCTGCTCGGCACTGTGGCAGGTCTTGTCATTCGTCAGGGCGGTTGGCACCGCCTAGCAACAGGATCGCGCCGCCCGGACACCGGCCGCCCCGGGCGGGGGCACAGGGAAGGCTGTCGCCACGCCCGCCGGGGCCGGTGTAAAGGAGGGGGCGATGTTGCCACGTCTTGTTGTGAGGATTTGCTCTCTAGTGGCCAGCCGGGTCGCCACGCCGAGCCGGCTCGCGTTGGGGAGCCGGCTCGCAGGCTAGCCGGACTGAGGGGCTCGGCCTGCCCCGATGTTTTGAAAAGAAGGAGGATCCGGGCTCCGTTGCCTACCCGGGGGTCATCCCCCCGACAGTAGTCCCCGAAGCTGTGAAGGTTCGCCGGCTTCAGGCAGGGGGGCCTTCGCAGCTTACCCCCCTGAGGAGCCGGTTTGTTGATGAAGTGCCGGAGTACGGCCGGGCGGCTTCGCCTGGCCGCGTGCCGGCAACGCGGCAGCGGACGCCGGGAACACCCGCTGGGGGCCGGCTTCCGGAAGCCGGGAAGCGGCACCCCGGCCTGGGCGGGAAACGGAAACGTCCGTCAGACGAGTCTTGCCTCGCATGACAATTCGCGCCCGCCGCAGCGTGACAGGCCGCCACGTGCTGCCTTGCGGCGGGCGAGGCCTGCCAGCCCACGCGCGCGACGGGACGTGACTGCGGACCGGGCCCGCCACGACGCGCCCTTGGCCCGCGCGCGAGGGATTTACTGCGGCGGCCGTTGGCGATTGTGCTTCCCCGCGCAGTTAATGTGCGTGGGGAACGTGCGCGCGCGGTGCGGGGGAGTGGGGATCGAGGGCGCAGACGATCCCACTCCCCCACGATCTCCCGTGGTTATAAATGAGGCAAAGGGGGGAGTGCGACGGTGATGCTTCCGCACGCACCCCCGCCCCTCGCTCCTCCTCTGCCCCTGCTTCTTCTCTGTCGCCCGAGCGAAGTGCTGCCGCCGTCGCGCGCCTCGCCCACGCCTACCGCCGCGCACTGCGCCTGAAGCCCGCAGCGCACTGCCTTTCTCCCTCTTCTTCTTCATCACCGTATCTCGACGCCCGTAGAGCCCTCCAATGGCGCTGTCGAAAGGTTCTTGGGAGGGCTCCATCACGACCGAGCAGAACATCCGGTATCTTCGTCGCACGAGGCCGCTGCCGCCGGCGGGAGGCGCTGCTCGCGCGCGCGCCGGGCTCGGAGAGGGTGCCGCAGCGGGAGGGCGAGCACGTTGTTTTCTTCTCGCATTTCGAGCGCGGGTTCGGCCTCCCCGCGAGTCTCTTCTTCCGCGCGTGGCTCGACTTCTTCGGGCTGCAGCTGCATCACCTCGGCGCCAACGCCGTGCTGCAGGTCGCCGGCTTCACCATGCTCTGCGAAGGCTATCTCGGCATGCTGCCGACTGTGGAGCTATGGGCGAAGATGTTCTTCCTCAAGCAGCAGGGGGCGTCAGCCGGCGTGATGTCCGACTGCGGCGCAGCGGTGGTTACCGGCCGGGTGAACGGGCCGTTTCCCAAGCTGCCGCTTGAGGACTCGGCCAAGAGGTGGCAGACGACGTTCTTCTACGTCCGGAACGCCGACCCGGCACTGGACGTCATCAACCTTCCGCCGCTCGTCGACGTGCCGCCGCTCGAGAAGCCGAACTGGGGCTACTGCCCCAAGAAGCCGCCGCGGGAGATGGTGAACATCTGCAGCCGGGTCAGGGAGATGACAGATCGCGAGGGGCTGAAGCCGGTTGACCTCATCGCGGCCTTCATCGCCCTCCGGGTTCTGCCGCTGCAGCGCCGGGCACACCGGATCTGCGACATGAGTGGCCGGCATGACCCGACCCGGATGTCGACCAAGGAGCTGACGCCGGCTAGGATCGTCCAGCGGGCGAACTACATCTCCAAGGCCGGGTTGAAGAAGGAGGGGTGGCACTTCGGGAAGGAGCCCTATCACCGGGCGAACCCGGCGCCGGCGGTGAGTCCCTGGTCTTTATTTTTTGCTGCTTCGACGCTATTCTTGTGTCCTGACGCGACGGGAGGGCCGCAGCTATTCGCCAGCCAGCGGAACCACGACGGGCCGAATCCCCAGCTTCTGCTGGCCGACCTGCCCGACTCGGACGTGGAGGACGCCGGCGCCGAGGCGGAGGAGGGGGCAGTCGAGGCACGCCTGGCCGACGCCGTGGCCGGCGGGTCGCGGCATGCGGGTAAGTCTCCGCCCTCGGATCCTCTTCGCGACTGGCCGGACGACGATGAGGAGGGCCTGACCGGTGCCCACGGTGCAGCGCCCTCGGCTGGGGAGGACGCCAGCGTCGACCCCCCCAAGGCGGCTGCGGAAGGCGGCCGGCGCCGGGCCGGCTCGTGCGGCGGCGTTTGTCAGCCGGCCGCATGGGAAGGAGGCGGTCGAGGCGAGGCCGGCCGCGAAGCGCCCGGCAGTAGGGCCGGCGCGCGAGAGGGCCATCGTCAAGAAGAAACGCCGGCTCGCCCCGTCCATGGGGCCGAGGCGGGAGGTCCCGACGATTATTGGGTAAGTGTCTCTCGTCTTATTTCTGATCCTTGCTTGTTGAATCAGTGGGGGCGCGCCAGCGCACCCACTGGGTGTAGCCCCCGAGGTTCGGCCGGGCTGCGGAGCAGCCGGGTCGAATCTTATGGCTTGTCTTTTTCTTGCTTATGCCTTCGCCGTGACAAATCTGCCGTGTACAGGTCGGCTCTTGACTTGGCGGTGGCGGCAACAGAGGCCGCGGCGGGCGAGGCCGTCTGGAGGAAGACCCGGAGCAGCGCCATCGACCGCGAGTCGGGCCGGACCGCGGAGGAGGACCTCGAGGCCCGCCAGTCCGGCCAAGATCTTGACACGGCGACGCGCGCCGCCTGGCGGGACCGGGACGAGGCCGAGAAAGCGATGCAGGAGGCCTTGGCCCAGGCGTGGGAGAGGGCCTCCGCGAAGCGGGCCAGGCCCACCGCGGATCCGGCCTGGCTGGAGATGGAGAGGGGCCAGTGGCGACGATCATCGAACCGTAGCCGGAGAGGAGGGCGGAGCCGGCCGGCGGCGAGTCGAACGTTGATGAGAACATCGTCGTGGACACGCCGCCCCGGGCCGACCCGGCGAAGGGAGACGAGGGCGGCGGAGAGAGGCGTGAGGCAGACTCTGCGCCACCCGGCCAAGCGCAGCCGACGCCGGCCCCGGAGGCCGCGACCGAGGACGCCGGTACCTTGGTGGTCGTGCCGCCCCAAGCCGCCACGAACCCCGAGCGGCCGGGTGGAAGCGGATCCGGCGTCGGGGCCGCGATCCAGCAGCCATGGGCGAGCTCCGGTGAAGCTGTGGTCTGGCCGCGAACCCGGGAGGACGACGCGGCGGATGCCCTGAGCTCGCAGCTTCGCAGTCGGAGCGAGCGCCTGCACGCCTTCGTCCGGGAGGAGCAGGACCGGGCGCGGCAGCTGGAGCAGGCGATCGTGGTGAGTTTTTTGCTCTTTGCTTGTCTTGGTTGCTAAATCGGTGGGGGCGCGCCAGCGCACCCACTGGGTGTAGCCCCCGAGGTTCGGCCGGGCTGCGGAGCAGCCGTGTCGAATCTTATAGCATGTCTTTTGCTTTCTTCTAAACTTCTGTCTGCGCGCAGCATCTGTACGATCTGCGGGCCAGCGCGTACAACCGGCTCCGGGAGCGGCATCGCGAGGCCAAAACCCAGCTCGCCGCCAAGGAAGAGGAGCTGCGTCGGGTCCAAGGTACGTCTTGCATGCCTTCAGTGGGGGCGCGCCAGCGCACCCACTGGGTGTAGCCCCCGAGATTCGGGCCGGACTGCGGAGCAGCCGGGTCGAATCTTAGAGCTTTGTCTTTTTCTTCTAATCTTTGCTTCCGGCATCTGACTGGGAACCCTGTCGCGTAGCCGACGCGGCCGAGCTGCCAGGCCTCCGAGGCCGGCTTGCCGAAGCCGGCGAGCAGCGTGATCGCGCCGTCGCCGACCGAGACCGGCTCCAGGCCGAGGCGGACCGGCTGGTGGCCGAGAAGGCCAAGGCGGAGGAAGCCCACCAGGCAGAACTGGGCCGGCTGGCGGAGGAGCACGGCAAGGCGGCCGAGGAGCTGGCGGACGCCGGCAGGAGGATCGCCCAGCTCGAGAAAGATCTCAAGGCCCAGGCTCGTGCGTCGGCCATCCGAGAGAACGGGATGCTGGGCGAGGCGCAGCATCATGACGAGACCTTCGCCCGTAAGTGCTATTTTTTCTTTGGTCCGGCTGGCGTAGCCGGCAAGTTGCTTTCTTTGACTGATTTGTTCCTTCCTTTGCCAGGAGTCTTCCCGGAGACGCAGGAGGCGGCCGACGCGGCTGTGTACACCCACCGGGCAGACCTGCGCGCGAGAGGGGCGGAGATCGACGTCTACGCCGCCTGGAGCCTCTCGGAGATCGTCCTTGGCTGCGAGGCCCGTCTTCGAGCCGTGGAGGAGCACATGCACCGCCTGTTCGAGGCCGGGTTGGGCATGGCGAGCAGCCTCTGGCCAAGTGCGGTGGTGTCGAACAGCGTCACCCGACTGGCGCGGTGGCTGGAGGCCGGGGTGGAGCGACTCGGCGCGTGGAGGGCCTCCGCGGCCCGCGCCGGAGCGGAGACGGCTCTGCGCTTCGTCGTGTCGTGGTATCCGGGCGTGGATCTCGACCGTCTGGCGGCGCAGCGAGCCGGCGCCGAGGAGGACTTGGCGGCGCGGGCGCAGCGGATCGCCGGGCGGGCCAGCTACCTGGCCTCGTTCGCCCCACATGACGAGTTCGTCCTGGAGCGGACGGAAGACAGCGAGGAGATCCCTGCCGACGAGTTCGGCTTGCTGCTGAACGACCCGGACGGCAGCTCGGCCGAGACGGGGGCCTACACCGATGACGAGGCCGACCCGAACGACGACGCCACGACCAAGAGGCCGGAGAGCACTGGGCCCGACCCGGCGGCCACGTCCACCTCGGCTGAGCCGACGCCGGCCGGAGACGACGCGGGTGCCGCTTAGGATTTTTTCTTTTTATCTTTCCTGTACTCAAACTTTGTTAGGTAGTAGGTCCACCCACTGGGGGTGTAGTTCCATGTAATGAACTTGTGGCCGAAGGCCTATGCTGTATATAAATTTTGCATGTGATTTCACGTTTTGCTGTTCGGCCTTGGGCCTTTTCTTCGAGCTTTCTTCCTGCTAGCCGGACAGCCGGGTTGCGGACTGTGGCTAGGACGGGGATTCGGCTTTGAGAGCGGACGCACAATACTTAGGCTTTTTCGGACATTGAGCGCGAGCGAAACACCCACTGGGCCGGCTGGAGGCAGGCGGCGAAGCCGCCTGGCGCACAGCCGATCGTGCGGCAAATTAGTGAGAGAGGGAGGGTTGGGCCGGGCTGGCCGTGCCGGGCTGTTTTCCTTAGCCGTTCTTGCGTAACGATGCTTCCGGCCTTTGGCTCTTGCCGGCCGGACAGCCGGGAGCCGGCTGTGGCTGGCGAAGAGAGGGCTTTTGCGGCTCGTACGTTTCGAGATGGACTAAGGAAAAAATAGTGAGGCACGGTCTGGCCGGCTAGCCCCCGAGCCGGTTATGCCGACTCGGCGAGAGAATAAAAAAAATGGAGAGGTGCATAGACACAGAGTAGAACGGAAAAGGAAGCCCCCGAGCCCCCGAGCCGGCTGGGCCGACTCGGCGGGAGAAATGAAAACGGGGGGGGGGGGGGGGCTGCCTGCTTTCATTAAATCCAAAAGATGGTAATACATACATGCATGAGTTCAACTGAAAAACGGACGGAGGAGCTCCGCGTTCCAGGGCCGGCTGGACTCCTCGCCGGCTGCGTCTCGCTTGCGTTTGTTCGGCTTCTGCGCGTCGATGAGGTAGTACGCGTTCCGGTCGCAGAGAGCCTTGCTGACGATGAAGGGGCCCTCCCAGGGGGAGGCCAGCTTGTGCTGGCCGGCTGCCCGCTGGACGAGTCGGAGCACGAGGTCGCCCTCGCGGAATGCGAGGGGTTTGATTTTCTTGCTGTGGTAGTGGCGCGGGCCTTGTTGGTAGATGGCTGACCGGCTGAGGGCCAGGAGGCGCGCCTCCTCGAGCAGGTCGACGCCGTCTTCGCGTGCTTCTTTTGCCTCGGCTTCTGTGTACATGGTCACCCGGGGCGAGTCGAACTCGACGTCGGTTGGAATGATTGCTTTGGCTCCGTAGACGAGGAAGAATGGGGTGAACCCGGTGGAGCGGTTGGGTGTCGTTCGGAGACTCCAGAGGACGGCCGGCAGCTCGTCGAGCCAGCTGCCGGGTGAGCGCACGAGCGGCTCGACGAGTCGCGGCTTGATGCCGGCTAGGATGAGGCCGTTTGCCCATTCGACCTGGCCGTTCGACTGGGGATGTGCGACGGAGGCCAAGTCGAGCCGGATGCCGGATGCAGAGTAGTAGTGGGCCAGCGCGCCCTTGGCGAAGTTGGTGCCGTTGTCCGTGATGATGCTGTGCGGCACACCGTAGCGAACCGCGCTGTCTTTGATGAACCGGACAGCTGTGGGCCGTCGAGCTTCTTGATCGGTCTGGCCTCGATCCACTTGGTGAATTTGTCGACGGCGACCAGGAGATGCGTCATGCCGCCTCGGGCGGTCTTGAAGGGCCCCACCATGTCGAGCCCCCAGACGGCGAAGGGCCATGTGATCGGGATGGTTTGGAGGGCTAAAGCCGGCTGGTGGCTGCGCTTGCTGAAGCGTTGGCAACCCTCGCACTTGAGGACCAGCTCCTCAGCGTCTTGCAGGGCCGTGGGCCAGTAGAACCCGTGGCGGAAAGCTTTGGCCACCAGGGATCTCGAGGCGGCGTGGTGCCCGCACTCGCCCTGGTGGATGTCGAGGAGGATCTCGATCCCCTTGCTCTGCTCGACGCAGCGCTGGAACACGCCCGTCGCGCTGCGTTTGACGAGCTCGTGGTTGATGATGCTGTAGGCGGACGCGCGCCGCTGCACTTGCCGGGCTTCCGTCTCGTCGCAGGGAAGGTCGCCGTCTTCCAGGAAGGCGAGGATTGGCTGAGCCCAGGACGGCGCCGTCACCACCGTGAGGACGGCCGCCGGGATGGGATCCGGGACGACAGCCCCCGAGCCGGAGCCGGCAGCCCCCGAGCCGGAGTCGGCAGTCCCCGCGCCGGAGCTAGCAGCCCCCGAGCTGGAGACGGCAGTCCCCGAGCTGGAGCCGGGAACTCCAGGGTTGGGTGGGGGCGCATCGGGGTTGTCCGGGACGAAGATGGATTCCGACTCGGGAGACGGCTTGATGGACGGCTTCCGCAGGTGCTCGAGGGAGACGCCGGCCGGGATGGCTTGCCGGGTGGATCCCACTTTGGCCAGGGCATCGGCTGCTTCGTTGTCCGCGCGTGGGACGTGAAGGAACTCGCAACCGTCGAACCCGCCGGAGAGTTGCTGGACCAAGAAGCGGTAGCTGGCCATGTTGGCGTCTTTGGCGTCCCAGTCACCGGAAACTTGTTGCACCACCAGGTCCGAGTCGCCGTAGCAGAGGATGCACCGGATGCCGATCTCCCTGGCCAGCCGGAGACCGTGCACGAGGGCTTCGTACTCGGCAACGTTGTTGGAGGCGGCGAAGTGGATCTGCAGCACGTACCGCAGCCGGTCGTTCTTGGGGAAGGACAGCACAATGCCGGCTCCCAAGCCGTTGCGCATCTTGGAGCCGTCGAAGTGCATGCGCCAGTGAGTCGACTCGGGCGCCGGCGGCAAGTACTGGGTCTCGGTCCAGTCGACGAGGAAGTCGGCCAGCGCTTGGGACTTGATGGTGGTGCGCGGCTCGTAGAGGATCGTGTGGCCGGCTAGCTCGATGGCCCACTTGGCCACCCGGCCAGAGGCATCCCGGCAGCCCATGATCTCGCCAATGGGGGCCGTGCTCACCACGGTAATGGCATGCTCCTGAAAGTACGGCCTCAGCTTCTTGGCGGCGAAGTACACGCCGTAGCACATCTTCTGGTAGCGGGGGTAGTTCTGCTTGGAGGCGGAGAGTACCTCGCTCAGGAAGTACACTGGTCGCTGGACCGGCTGCACCTTGCCCTCCTCAGGGCGCTCGACGACCAGCACCGTGCTGACCGCGCAGGAGGTGGCGGCGATGTACAACAGGAGTGGCTCTTTCTCAGCCGGCGCGGCCAGGACGGGTGCGGTGGACAGCATGCGCTTGAGGTCACGAAAAGCTTCGTCTGCCTGGTCGCTCCACTCGAACGCCGTCGTCTTCTTCATCAGCTGATATAGGGGCAGGGCCCTCTCCCCCAGCCGGCTGACGAACCGGCTGAGAGAGGCCAAGCAGCCGGTGAACTTCTGGACGTCGTGCAGCCGGGTCGGCTTGCGCATGCGCTCGATTGCCTTGATCTTCTCCGGGTTGGCCTCGATGCCGCACGCCGAGACGAGGAAGCCGATGAGCTGGCCAGCCGGCACGCCGAAGTCGCATTTCTCCGGGTTGAGCTTGATCCGGAACCGGCGCAGATTGGCGAAGGTTTCTTTGAGGTCGGCCAGGAGCGTGAGGTGCTGCTTGGTCTTCACCACGATGTCGTCGACGTAGACGTGCGCATTTCTGCCGAGCTGGGGCAGCAGGCATTTCTGCATGCAGCGCTGGAAGGTGGTGCCGGCATTCTTCAAACCGAACGACATGGTGATGTAGTAATACGCCCCAAAGGGCGTGATGAAGGACGTCTTGAGGGCGTCGGCCGGGTCCAGCTTGATCTGGTGGTAGCCGGAGTAGGCGTCCAGGAAGGACAGGAGCTCGCAGCCGGCTGTGGAGTCGATGACTTGGTCGATCCGGGGCAGAGCGAACGGGTCTTTGGGGCATGCCTTTTTCAGGCTGGTGTAGTCGATGCACATGCGCCAGGTGCCATTTTTCTTCAGGACGAGGACTGGATTGGCCAGCCACTCGGGGTGGAACACTTCCATGATGAACCCGGCTTTGAGCAGCCGGGCGATCTCTTCACCGATGGTTCTTCGCTTCTCCTCGGAGAAACGGCGTAGCGGCTGTCGGACAGGCTTGGCGTCCTTGCGGGCGTGAAGTTTGTGCTCGGCGAATTCCCTCGGGACACCCGGCATGTCTTTGGGAGACCATGCAAAGATATCCTGATTCTCACGGAGAAAATCGACGAGCTCGCCTTCCTATTTGCTGTCGAGGCCGGTGCCCACGACGACGTACTTGCTGGAGCTGGGGTCGGCCGGGTTGAGCGGGACCCGCTTCGTGTCTTTGGCCGGCTTGAGGGAGGCTTCGTCGGCCGGCTTGGGTGGAGCCGGCACGGCCGACTGCGCGTTAGCCAGCGCCACGATCCGGTCGAGCTGGCGCCTCTCCTCGGCGATGACCAGCGACTCGGCCAGCTGGGAGCCGGCTTTGGCGCACTCGAGGGACTTTTTGTAGTCGTCGACGATGGTGATGAGGCCCTTGGGACCCGGCATCTTCAACTTCAGGTAGGCGTAGTGGGGGACCGCCATGAATTTGGCCATCGCGGGCCGGCCCAGCAGTGCGTGGTAGGGGTTGGCCAGGTCGACCACCTCGAACCAGATCGGCTCGCGGCGGAAATGGCTGCTGGAGCCGAACAGGACGTCAAGCCGGATCCGGCCGATCGGGGAGCAGGAGAGACCCGGCACGATGCCGTGGAACACTGTCCGGGTCGGCTCCAGCTGTCGTTCCTCGATGCCGAGCTTGGTCATGGTGTCGCGGTACAGGATGTTGATGCTGCTGCCGCCGTCAATCAGCACCCGCGAAAAGCGGCAGGTGCGTTTCTCGGAGACGAGGGTGGGGTCGAGCACGAGGGCGTAGCCACCCGGCGTGGGCATGACGGCCGGGTGGTCCTCCCGGGTCCAGCTGACCGGCCGGTCGGACCAGTGCATGTACTGGGGAACCGGAGGGACGACGGCGTTCACCTCGGTCGCGTGCTTGCGCTTGGCGTGCTTGTCATCCCCCTCGCTGGTGAAGACGACGTAGGACGTGTCCAGGCACGAGAAAGGGTTGTCGGCGAGGGCGCCAGGTGGCGGTGGAGGCGGCGGCTGCTGCGGGTGGCGGGGGTGGAAGGTTGCCCTTCAACAGGCGCTGGGTGAAACTGCACTGCCGGAGCGTGTGCGTCGACGGCTTCGCGCCGCTGTGGTTCTTGCAGGGGGCGTCGAGCATCTGCTCGAAAGTCAGCTTGGGCTGCCAGGCGGCCTTGCCAGTGCACGGGCGCTGGCTGGCGCCTTGTTCGGCCGGCTGCTCCCCTTCCACCGTGGCAACCTGCTGGTTGTCGTAGCGGGGCGCTTGCTGGTCGTTCCTGCGCTTGCCGCTGTTGTTGTTGTTGCCGTCTTGCCGGCGCTGATTGTTGTCGCCAGCCGGCTTGGGGGGAGCCGGCTGGGCCGGGAGGAGTTTGCCGTCTGCGTCGATCGTGATCTTCACATTCATCGCGGAGTCGGCCGTAGCGTACTTGTCCGCCACGGCCATGAGCTCTGCCAGGGTCTCCGGCTCGTCGCACACCAGCCGGTGCTTGACCAAAGTGTCGTCTAGGCACCCGTCGATGAAGTATTGGATGGCCTGGACCTCGTGGACACCCTCGCAGGAGTTGCGGAGCTCCGTCCACCGCGTGAGGAAGTCGCGGAGAGGCTCGCCCGGCTTCTGGACGCACATGGAGAGCTGGCGAGGCTTGCCGGGACGCTTGTAGGTGTTGGTGAAGTTGCGAATGAACGCGTCTTCGAAATCCAGCCAGGAGTTCACACTGCCGACTCGAAGGCTGTTAAGCCACGTCCGGGCCGAGCCGAGCAGCATGAGGGGGACGTATCGTACGGCCACGCGCCGGTTGCCGCCGGCTATGCCGACGGCCGTGGTGTAGTCAGTCAGCCAGTCCTCCGGCTTGGTGGCGCCGGTGTACTTGGGGGAGTCGCGGGGCAGCGAGAAGCCTTTGGGGAAGGGCTCCTCGCGAATGCAGGGTCCGAAGCACGCCGGGCCGACAGAGCTCTCCTCCTCCAGGGCCGTGGAGCGCGCCAGCCGGTCGATGCGGTGACGGGCATCGCTTTCGTCGTAGGGCTCGCGGGGGCCGAGTCGGTCCGCCACGGGGCCGCGGGGTCCGATCCGGTCCGCCACGGGACCGCGGGGCGCAGGGGCTTCCAGGGCTGGCTCGGGCCACTGAGCCGGCCGCACGGGGGGCTCCGGCTGCTGAACCCGGCCGTCGCTGGCCGTCTCGCTGGCCTTGCCGTCTCCGGCGATGATGGCTCGGTTGTGCCGGCTCCGACCGGACCGATGCCGGCCAGAGCGGCTCGCGCTAGTGGCGTGCGAAGACGTCTGCCGCGCGTCCCGGAGAGCCCTCTTTGGGTTCACGGTATTTCCTGCAGCGGAGCCGGATGGCTGGGCCGGATCAAAATGCGCTTGCTGCTCATTTGCCACGGCGATGAGGTCGCGGATGCGCTGCTGCTGCCGCAGCAGCTCTTCGCCCTCCAGGAACTCGAGATCCGCCATGGCCGCCTGCGCCGCGCGCATGTTCTTGACGGGGGTGTCGTAGACGGGTCGGCCTGCGCCTAGCGCACGGCCGATTGCGCCCCCACGGATCCGCACCTCCGCGACCCGGCTGGGCTCGGCGGCGGCCGGCGTGAAGTCGTGGGCGCTGTCGTACTCACGCTGGGCGGACTCCAGCCGGAGCCGCGCGGCTGTGAGCTCCGTGGCCTCGAGCAGCAGATGCTGGCGGTCCTCGTTGAGCTGAGCCGCTGCAGCAGCCGTGTCGACGTCGGGCGTGATGGGGGCTTGCAGACTCCGGATCGTATCGTGGAGCGGGTCGGCCCGGCGAGGAGGGGCCGCAGCCGCGGCAGCGGCAGCCGCGGCGGCCTTCTCCTTGGCGCGCGGGGAGCCGGAGCTGGTGTCGATGGTCAGCACTTCCGCGCGGACGCAGAGAGCCGCGACGTCGTCGGAGACGGCGCAGCCAACGGGGACGGGGGAGTCGGCGAAGTTGCGCACTTCGCTAGGAAACACGTCGGGGACGAGCGCGACGAAGACGCGCAGCGCGCTGAAAGGGACGACGGGGTAGCCTGCGGGGCAGGCGGCATCCGTGCCCGGTGCAACGCTGCAGGTGGCCGGGTTGGCCGTGCGAGGTGCACGGACCAAACCGTGCACGATGCGCTCGCCGGAGCTGGTGAAGGGCCTCGTCCAGAACTTGACTCCGGCCGGCGCCGCGAGCAGCCCCACGGTGGGTGACAACTGTCGTGGTGTTCTCACGGCAGATGCCATAAGATGGCTAAAGAGGTGGGGTTACGAGAGGACGCCGGTGAGTTCCGGAGGTGAGGTTGGTACGCGCAAGCGTGAGACACGAGACGTACCCAGGTTCGGGGCCCTCCGGAGAGGTAACACCCCTAGTCCTGCCGAATGGTGTATGAGGTGCACAGAGGTTACAAGGTTGCTCCTGGAGTTGTGTTTGTGTGTGTTGCTACTGAATCGTCTGACCCCCTGCATGGAGGGCTCCTGGGGGGTCTTATAGGCCGACCCCCAGGGTTACAATGGGTAAAGATACACGGGAGCGGGGCCCGGGTGTCATTGTCTAGGAGCCGGCGGTGGGGGCCGCCGGGTCGCCGGGTGCGCCGGGTGCGCCGGGTCCGCTGGGCGCGGGCTCGGTCGGCTGCTCGGCACTGTGGCAGGTCTTGTCGTTCGTCGGGGCGGTTGGCGCCGCCTAGCAACAGGATCGCGCCGCCCGGACACCGCCCGCCCCGGGCGGGGGCACAGGGAAGGCTGTCGCCACGCCCGCCGGGGCCGGTGTAAAGGAGGGGGCGCTGTTGCCACGTCTTGTTGTGAGGATTTGCTCTCTAGTGGCCAGCCGGCCAGCCGGGTCGCCACGCCGAGCCGGCTCGCAGGCTAGCCGGACTGATGGGCTCGGCCTGCCCCGATGTTTTGAAAAGAAGGAGGATCCGGGCTTCGTTGCCTACCCGGGGGTCATCCCCCCGACATGTGAATTGATAGAAGACATGAAAAAAGTGGGAGAAAAA
This sequence comes from Elymus sibiricus, assembly GCA_039707655.1. NCBI lineage: Eukaryota > Viridiplantae > Streptophyta > Magnoliopsida > Poales > Poaceae > Elymus > Elymus sibiricus. The sequence goes on along the minus strand of CM077668.1, from coordinate 107,416,714 downwards.
TGTGATGTATTTTGGACGCATTATGGGGGTTCAAGGTTGCGGTTTGTGTCATTGTGTGGCAATGAGATGACTTTCGGTTGTGGCTAGATTTTAGATGTTCTTTCTATCACATCCGGTTGCAGCTGACACTCTTCAGAGCAAACCTTGTGTTTCCCCCCTCTCGTTGCTCACCTTCAGAATCGGAACTATCTATTTGATGGCACGTGTGGCCGACTATTTTTTATAGGTTGGCGTGGAATTCATGCAGTTCTTGCGATAAAGGCATCGATGATGGCTAATTGCGATAAAATCAGAGTCAATGCCCCGAGGAGGAGTGACATCGACGACACTCGCAACCTCGACGATTACTCATTCAATGGCATACGTAGAGTGTGTGTTCGTAGCCAATACGACCAGCGGAGACGTGGTGCCCTATGCTCGGTCATGTTTTATGATGGCTTTGGGTTATTTGTAATGGTTTTTGCCTTCTTTTTTTTCTCTTGCAAATTTGTTTTCGACAAGCATGTTCGTAGCCACGTTTGATGTACGGTATCTGGACTCAAAATCTACCCTTTTTTCTTATTTCTTTGCCAGTTGCTACTTCATGCTAACTTGTTGCGTCGATATATGTGCATCAACGTGATAGCTGTATGGACATGGCGCCGGTAAATATACCAGCAGACACTATGAACAGGGGTTGGCACAAACGGAGTGATGCATGTGAAGTCAGGCGCCGGGGTTGTGGCTAGAAATCATTTGGGGCAATGCATTGCTGCATGCACCGAGCCCCTGCTTGGAGCCTTGGAACCAGAGATGGCTGAAGCTCTGGCTCTCAGGAGGGCGGTCTACTTGGCAAGGGAGGAACAATTCTCCGAGGTGATTTTTGTCTCTGATTGCCTGCCTCTGGTGCATAGGATCAGTTCCTTGGTTCATGATCGCTCCTCCATTGGTTCTGTTGTGGCCGATATCAGGCATGCGTCTGGTGGCTTCGCCTCGGTTGCTTTTATGCACGTTCGTCGGCATCTTAATGTAGCTGCTCATTTGTTAGCTAAGTCTAGTTTGAACTTGAGTAGTCTTTGTATTTTCCATTTCGTTCCGGATTGTATCCGGGAGACTCTTTGTAATGTTGTTGTCTGATTAATAAAGTGCCGACGTTCTCAAAAAAAAAAGGTACATGTTTTTTCACAGCTTATTACAGTACCGCCAGACGCCAGTCGAGTAGCAGACTAGCAGTGGTACCGGTACGAGGCCTACCTAGCAAATTGATGCCTGATGGTCGCGTAATCACGTTGCCTGACAGGGAAATCTCAGCTCATTCTTGCTGTACAGGTGATGTGATCATACTGAGATCACCGGCCGGCCAAGTTTAATTACGACAATCAGTGGCACCAACCGTACACGAATACGGAGCTGGTAATTACCACCGGATCAAGGAGGAATCCGATTACTGTTACTACATTATGGTAGTACTTCCAAGGAGGGAGCGGGACTTTCATCGCAAAGAAGAAAACGAGGGAGGGGGGCCTGCATTTGTCGCCCGGGACTCACTGACTACGGGCACCTTTGTTGAAGCGTCTACAGCCAACCTAGCTAATTCGCCCCCATATATGTCCGGGGACACGTAAGTACATTTGTTAGAGTAGTTACAACGGACCTACTTAATCCTTTTAATACGTCCGCGGACAGTGAACAATCACCTCTCAAATGCCCGCGTCCATAGCCGTGTACCTCATATCCCTCTCCTCCCCCAAATCCATCCTATCCATGCAATGAGAAAAAATCTACTCATCATATGAAACGTAGCAACAAAAGAGGCATAGATTCACGGTTCATACAGACATAGCACCACAATTCATAGCCGGCAAACGCACACACACTTAAACTGAAATAACCACATACTAAAACACAGATGGACAAGGTGTTGGAAATCACCATTTTCTCGCCGGTCCCTTGCCCTTGTGGTCACCGGAGTGGTTGTAGCCCTTCGTGTAGGCGTCACGGGGGAGGGGGGGGTGTCATTGGAGCCGTCAGAGTCGACGGACTAGGAGGAGATGAAGTCGGTCATCCGCCGGACGGCATGCGCATGCTGTTTCACCAACCGGGCGGCTTTCGCTGCCACTTCAGTCTCTGATTGCTCGACGCCGAGCCGCAGCGCCTTGGTGTTCTTGTGGCGGAGCCGGCGCATGTCTGTCTCTGCCATGGTCAGTGAGCAACGGAAGATTGCCGCGAGGAGCTGCTCCTCCACATCGACCGCCGGCTGGCCGCGGACCCAATGGGAGGAAGATACAGCCCGCCGCCGCTCCAGCCCGTGAACTTAGCGGATACTATGATAGCGATACTACCGAATTTTGCCAATTTGGCAGTTTGAGCCCTCTCCCTAGCCCACTGCCTCTCACGGCGTGCGACGCGTGCCTCAGATTCGGGCGTCCACGTCCGCGGCGTCAGCGGCGCGGGTACGAGCATCCATCGATGCCATGAGGAGTAGCCTTTAGAGGGGTTGGAGAGGGCCTCGGGCCAGCGGAGCGCGCGGTGCGCGGCGGGCCGACGTCCGCGTCTGCGCTGCGTCGTAGGGCGACAGGGGATAGAGCGGAGCTCAAGCCACTGCCCCTGTCCACCCGCGACCGTTGCAGAGAGATGTGGAGGGCGAGCTGCTCGTCGTCACCCGCCTCCGCCTCGCGGACGAGGGCGTCCCAGGCGATGGGATAGTCTTTGCTGTCGGATCCGACGCTGCCGCTGTTAGTGCCCGACATTGGGAGAGGAGGGGACGGAGAGGGGAGGGGAAGCGACGGGGAGCAGAGTAGAAAGTGAGAGAGTGAGGTTGGGTTTGGTCCGAATGGGAATTTTAGTGAGGACGGAGTGAAGTTGGTGCGGGCCAACGTGGGCCGGACTGACATGGCAGACACGTCCGGGACGCCCCATATCCGCCTCATATATGGGCTGGATATGAGGGGTGTCGGTCAGCCCGAACTTATAGGGGCCGTTTGAGGAGGCCGGTTTGGTTGGATAAAACTATCACTCACTAGGCCTTCCGCCCGGTCAATATTGGAGTCTGGCTATAGATGCTCTTACAACGATAATGCAAAATAGGTAATTTACGAATGACCTTGACAAGGATCGACTCCCCACAACAATATCATGTGGAAACTCCGCATTCCTTCTCATAGTCATATCCACTCTTAGAGCAACTCTAGCAAAATCGACAAAACGGAATATCACCATAATAACCGTCAATATGTTGATTTTGACCAAAAAGACCGCTGTAGCAGAGTCGCTATCCGATCACGGATCACCATAATTTATGGAGAGCAATCCTCCATGGAGGATGTGGTGCTTGGATTGGAAGATGCGTAATCCAGCAACCACTCATGCGGGAGGAAAGTTTCACCCTCCTCCTCATCCTCCTGCACGACCAGCCTCCTTTCCCTGCCAATGGCGCAGACGGCCAGACGACCATGACATCGGGAAGAGAGCCCGGGAAGAGAGCAACTAATGGTGGGCGCCATGTTCTCAACTACCCACACCCTTCCCGCCACGTTCCCTTGCCGACCCCCACTATGAAAAGGCTGGCCCTTTCTCTCTCCACTCCCACCATACTGCCTCACAAAACTCATATTTCTCTCCACTTTCACAATGCTAGTTGCCCCTCAGCCGGACTGGGTTGCCCTCTCGGAGGACGAGCAACAGTTGGTCAACGATTAGGAAGCCGCTGACATCGCTGAGGAGGAGGAGTGGGATTGTCATGACATGGAGGAGGCCGCGCAGGAGGATCCCACCCTCCTTAATGAGTTGCTGGATTCTAATCCCAAACACATGCCGTTGTTTGGGATCTCAAGCACGGCTACGAGTAGATCTCGTATGGGCAGAAGAGGCCTCACCCATACAGCTTCTCATGTGAACCAACATGTGCTCTCCGTCGCCTCACTGTTAAAAAGGATTGGGATGATGAGGGCTACACTTCCTACGCGTCGGTCATCCGCCCCGCAAAATATTCAAGCAGACCACCACGGGCAGAGGCTAGCGCTCGAGAGGAACACCCATGTATGACTCCACTACGAGGAGGCACATGCGGATTTAGAGGCGAAGCAAGAGCACGTCAACCGTCAGAAGGTGCCAATATGATTTGATTCGGGGAGACGAATCATACAATATTGGGGCATGCCCCTTGTAAAAGCCGTCTCCGCCCTCGACTGCATGGGGCAAGAATGGGACGAAGACGAGGTCGCTGAACCGTCACACCATTCACATAGAGGATGGGTGGACTCGTCACATATGCATGTGCCCCTTGCACTGCATTCACAATCGTCGTGGTGGGAGCAACTAGTGCTTCTCCCAAAACGTAAAAAGTCATCAGTTTGTCATTGTTGGCGACCAAAATTTGTTGAATTTGTTTTGGCCGATTTTCTTTGGAATCATGGGTTCTATCAGATGAAATTATAGGTTACATAATGGTGTGTTGGTGTTCAAATATATTTGGTCTACTGAGAGTTGTATTTGTTATGGTTGAAAGTCTTACTTTATTTTGTCGAGAACACAATTGGGGTTGAAATTCGAGGGCCTCTATGTATCACACAAATAGAACGTGGGAATATGAAAAGGCAGGTTTAAGATGTCAGCTATAATGCATTTAGTATTAGAGAGAGAGAGAGAGAGAGAGAGAGAGAGAGAGAGAGAGAGAGAGAGAGAGAGAGAGAGAGAGAGAGAGAGAGAGAGAGAGAGAGAGAGAGAGAGAGAGAGAGAGATGCATTTTGTAATACGACAGCCCCAGTCATATGATCCAAATAGCTCTTACATGCAAGATGTTATAGTAAAATCGTAGAACCTAAATAGGCTTTCAGTGCTTTGTTCTTGAAGCTCGGTATTGGAAGCGAAATAGCTACGCATACGACGTTTGAAGTCCGGTTGTTCATGTACGATGCAAATTCAAGCCATATAGATTAAAGGGAATTTTTTTTGAAACTGTGATGATTTTTATAGCAAATTCGGAAACTATACACCCTAAAACAGAAAAATCAAAACTATGACCCCGTCGGCCGCGTGTTGGCCGAAGAGGGTCTTTTCGGCCAACCATTGGCCGAAAAGTGCTCTTTGGTCAACCGTTGGCCGAAGAGTCCCCAGCTGGGCCGAAAATAGTAACTTCAGCCAACCGTTGGCTGAAGAGTACTCTTTGGTCAACCGTTGGCCGAAGAGTGGTCTTTGGTCAACCGTTGGCCGAAGAGTACTCTTCGGCCAACCGTTGGCCGAAGATGAACAAAAATGTACTTTCCCGCCCTTCTCTCCCGACATTATCTCCCGCCAACTTATTTCCCGCCCTTCTCTCCCGCCAACTTATTTCCCACCCTTCTCTCCCGCCATTCTCTCCCGCCAACTTATTTCCCGCCCTTCTCTCCCGCCATTCTCTCCCGCCAACTTATTTCCCGCCCTTCTCTCCCACCATTTTATTTCCCGCCATTCTCCCCCGCCATTTTCTCCCGCCATTCTCTCCCGCAATTTTCTCCGGCCATTCTCTCCCGCCATTTTCTCCGGCCATTCTCTCCCGCCATTTTCTCCGGCCATTCTCTCCCGCCATTTTCTCCCGCCATTTTCTTTCCCGCCCTTCTCTCCCGACATTCTCTCCCGCCATCTTCTTTCCCGCCATCTTCTCTTCTCAACCTATAAAACCCCCTCCACACTAAGGAGGGTAAGCAGGCCAGTGTAGTCTCGTCAAGATGTCCGGTTATCCTTTCGATCATAGTTTTCACCCTAGTATGTCGAAATGTCTTCTGAGGTTAGCCGCCAATTTCGAGATAGACAATAGGATAGTTCCATGGGACGAACTCCTCAGTAGTGACACCTTACTGAATGAGTTGGCTCACGCATTAAGTAGGTCCGGGTGGCCTGCAAGGACCTTTGAGGAGATACGAAAAGAACTTCTCAGGTTGCATGGAAGGTGGAAGAAGCAACAACATAAGGGTGAAGCATTCCTAAAGGCTGCAGCAGAACATACTTATTTATGGACCCAAGACAGCGAGGATGAAGATGATCTTTTCATGCCGAGCACCAAGGGCAAGAGTACCGCATCGTCGAAGGGCAAGAGTACCGCATCGTCGAAGGGCAAGAGTGCTGCATCGACGGAGGATGACGATGATGCCTTCATATAGTTTGTAAGCTGCATTTTTTAAGTTCAGCCGTACCGTTTAATTCAGATGTACTTGTATCTTAATTATCTATTGCAGTCTCTTTGGAAATGTAACTAGAATAACAATGCGAATTAATGTAATATGTCTCTCGCATACATAGGTAGATATATGTCTCCTGATCAGATAGAAGCAAGTGCGATAGTAACACATACATGAAGCATGTCTCATACATACATAATGACTCAAAGACATGAGAAAAGTCTGAAACTAACATAGATAATGACGAATGCATAGATAACGATATCACTGCTGTGGACGACGACGAATCTAAAGGACCTATGGCAGCACCGGCCAAAGGTAATCCCAACAAGAAAGACACACCCTGTAGAGTAGGAGCCATCTCTCCCCAGGGAAAGTGAAACGTATGTGTCTCTGGTCTCCATCTATCTACTAAGCAGGTAAGCAATGACCTGTCGTAAGAGAAACATTTCACTTGCCTCTTGCGTAACTGCATTGGTTCACCTTCCGCATCCAAGTCCGGATGTTCAACCCACTCATCCAATGTACCCTCAACCAGCCGTGCCAAGGGTAGAAGTCCAGCCCAACTTAACCTACAAAATAAAGAGAATGTAGCATACAGTTAGTGGGTATCAAAAGTATATGAATAATGTAAGTCATTATATGTACACACTTACCTATTAACCCATAAATGGTGTATCATCCAGTTAGTCATTGGTGTGCGAGTGACCAACACGTCTAAGTTCCTGCCCGCTTGCATAAGTGCAGCCCGGTGAGCTCTATCAATCTTACCATCAAGCAACGGATACAAAGACATATCTGCAATTAAAACAACAAATCTAACATGCAATTAAAACATAGTCCAGACATATTACAAATTAAAACATAGTCCAGACATATTACAGATTAAAACATAGTCCAGACATATTACAGATTAAAACATAGTCCAGACATATTACAAATTATAACATAGTTCAGACATATTACAAATTAAAACATAGTCCGACATTTTCAACATAGTCCGACACATAATAATAAGTATCACCTAGTCCTCACAAATTATATAGCTTGTGAGTTATTTCTTCCTCGTCCTCCCCTTCGTCCTCGACGGCCTCGACCACGTCCGCCTCTTGCTCCAGTTGTCGCACTCGTCGATGTGGAAGCACCGTCTTTCTTCAGGTCGGGACAATATTTCATCCTATGCCCATAAGCCGCGCATAGCAAACATTGTCTGGTTGCTCCACCAGCTTCAGATTGGTCGATATCATTTCGGATGCGACAGACCTTACGTCTACCCCTACTTGTTCGCCGAAGATCTGGATCCGGGATGTATACTCTCTCACCGTCGTTTACCTTGTTGAAATTGCCGACAACTCTAAACCCTGTCATCTCACCGGTCCATGTATTGAGAACTGCCTCTTTTGAATAGTATGGGGACACGAAGGAGATGGCGTCCAACTCAATCTGGCCACAGGCAGCCAACACATGTGAGCAAGGCAGGTGCAACAACTTCGGTTTGTTGCATGTACACTCACACGTTGGATAAAATTCCGTTCCAATTGTTACCTCGTGCGTCTTCACCTCATTTGCAGAACCAAAACCATCGGTAGGTAGCTGAACCTCATACCTCCTTTCCTGATTACCTATGAGTCTGACAGTGTGCTTCTTTGCTTTCTCTATCTTCTTTGCCATGTACTCCATGACACGGCTACAATAAGGTGTGTTGGGATTATTTGCAATATGCTTCTTTGCTAACTCGTGCCTTTCTCTGAAATATCTCAAAGTGCCATGGAATACAGCCTCCACAATAGCTGTGAGTGGCAATGCTCTATTCCCTCTGAGTACAAAGTTATACGCCTCTGCAAGGTTGGTTGTCATGTGGCCATACCTAGCTCCATGGGTGTCATGCATCAAAGACCAATTCACGGGAGACTCTTTCTCTATTCACTGAGTAAAACTCTTTATTGCCCTCCCCTTCTTTCTCTTAGTATTAGGAGGGTCAATTGCTGGCAAGTCACAAAGACCTACTGGCTCCTCTAGCTCCGCCATGAGTGTTGCTAATTTAGCCTGATCTTCTTCCATTTTCTTCCTGGCACCGACCTGCTTCTTCGTGAACTCATCAAGTTTTGACCAAATAAAATGGTATTTACGCTGCTGGTTCTGCTTGCATAATTTTTTGAACAAGTTCATCAACCGCTTGTTCTTGAACTGTGAGAAAAAATTAGCCCCAAGATGGCGCATGCACCACCGGCTCTGCAAGTCCTTCCAAGGTGTTCGTTCGTCTTCTGTTGGATTCCTTAGTGTCTTCACAGCCTTCAATATACCAGCATGTCTATCATGAATGACACACACGTTTGGTCGGTTCTTCACGATGGCAATTTTCACTTGCCGGAAGAACCATACCCAGCTCGGAAAGTTCTCACCCTCCACAAATGCCATGGCAAGTGGGATGATTTGATTGTTCCCGTCCACACCAATAGCAGTCAGGATTTGCCCTTTGTACTGACCAGTCAGGAATGTACCATCCACAAACATCACAGGAGGACAATGCCGGAAAGCTTCGATGCACATAGCGAAAGAGAAGAATACTCGCTTCAACACCTTGAAATCTCGTATACTCGCCAATCTCGTGTGTTGTACGTTAACATAAGTGTCGGGATTCCTCTCCTTCAGTATGTCAAAGAGACGGACAACATTATCATATGAGTCGAAGAACGTCCCAAACCTTTCCTCAATAGCCTTCTGCTTAGCCCTCCAAGCCTTCCCATAAGGAATGTCATAATTCCATCTGACCTTCACTGCTGTCTGGATGTGTTTTGCTTCCATATCTTTTTTCTGCACTATCTCAGTATACATGAGTTGCGCAATGAGAGTTGAAGTCAGGTTTGGATGATTCACCAGAAGGTTTTTTCTCACACAATTATGTGGGACGACATCGGTCACAACCCAGTGGATGTTATACTTCGGCACGTGCCCGTGCACCTTCCCAGGACAACCTGTTTCAACACATTTCACGGTATAGTTTGTTGGACTTGAAATGTGTGTCCGGAAAACCCTCTGCGTGGACATAGCCCACTTGATCACCGCATACTTCATTTTTTTCTTTGTATCAAACATAGCCCCTATCTGGACTTGGTTCAGATTATACTGCCATGGAGCCTCATGGCCATCATTGACCGTAAGGCCGGTGGATATGTCCTGATCCCATGCAGAAGGAATCGGTACCTCCACTTCATCCTCGGAATTTTCAGAATCCAGATCCTCCGCCAATCCATCCTCGTCCTCTTCCGCCATCACCCTCAGCATTTCCTGCTCTTCGTCATCCCCATCAGAATCCAGATCCTCCGCCAATATTATCGACTGACTACTCTGCCCAGTATCATGACCACACACATTGCACTACTAGGAAAACGGTTTTTAACGACGGTATATGTGGTCGTTGAAGGTCAGATTGTGGTCGTTAAAGGTCATTAACGACCACAATCTGCTGGTCGTAGTAGGCTCCGTCGTTAAAAGTATAACGACCACATACCTTTTGTGGTCGTTATTCTTATAACGACGAGATATTGCGTCGTCGTTGGTCCCAAAGCAATAACGACCACAATTGTAGTATTAACGATGACTTTTGTCGTCGCTAATAGTGTTATCATGCTACCAAAGTATCATTAACGACCACTTTTGTCGTCGCTAATAATGTTATCATGCTACCAAAGTATCATTAACGACCACTCTCTTCACACTTTGATGTCCTTCCAAACCACTTATATTTAGTATAACATTCCGTTCAACAATCACTTTATGCAGCATCCACTTATATTTAGTATAACATCCACATGTAGAAACAAAAGATTCTAAATTGAAAGGATTGTATCCTCTTTTATTAAATACCAATATTCTGACATACAATTCTGAAATTAAAATATCATGTAAAAAATTTGAGTCGAAAGCACTCATTATATAACCAATGTACTTGATATCTATCTGGGAAAAGAGACAACTAGAAAAGATAATATTTATTAATCTTCAATCGAGGGACACCATCGTTGTTTGAATGGATATCATCCTTCATCAGCGATTACAATGTCTCCTTATGCTTCTATATATTACCGTGAACCATCAGTCCTACAAAATGTTGAGTAGTTTATGAAAGTCAGTCCATGTAAATAAATGGTCTTGAAGTTTAATGACATATAAATTCAATGTATGAAATAGCTTACTTGATCATCTTGGCGTTCATGATCAGAACTATCAATTGGAGATCTACCAGACAAAAGACGCTTGATTTCTGATACTTCTTGCACCATACCATTGAACTTTTCTTCGAGTACTTTTTTCTCTTGCTCTGAAGCTTGAAGTTTAGAAACCAATTCAGCCTTACTCAATGCTGGTCCTCGCAAATCTCTTGCTCTAATTCCACCTCCAAAGCCAACTACGCGATCACGCCGCTTAGATGTATCACATTTCTGCATGACTTCATCATTTGAAAGACCAGGATTCAACTAAACTATGGTCTTAATTTGTGCCTGAAGTGCCAACAGTAAGTTATTTGCATCAACTTCTATCTCTAAGTATGAATTGTACACTTGTTGTTCATTATGGAAGTTATTATCGTTAAATTAAGTCTTACATGTTTGGCGGAGGTTGTAGAATCAGCAAAGGATGTACCCTTCTTGTGTGTCTCCGAAAAAAGTTTATCCATACTTGGTGGGTTGTTTTCCTTGCCTCCCTGTTCCAACATATGCAAGTTACTATTATTAGTTGAAATAAAATGGCAAGGCAAGTCAGACTGAACTTATATTATTGGGAATGAAAAGCAAGACAAGTTAAAGTATGTACCATGTCCCAAATTATCTGTCTAAAGGGTTTACTGTCAGATCGATGAAGCATTTTGAGGTTAGCTCTGTTTTGGGTGTTTCTCTTGCTCTTTTTCTGTAGTTACAGAGGATTATATTGTCAACTGCACAAATTGTTCAAAATTAAGAGGCAACATGATAACTTACCAAAAACTCCTTGCTGAAGAAATGCTCCTTGACAAGCCATTCCCAATCATCCTTTGGAATATCTTTAGGTACCTTTTTCACAGCCTCCTGCATAGTCTTGTTGGGTTTCACAAAATGCCGGTGCAAGTCTCCACGCCAGTTGATCCAAAGTTTCTTGACATGGTCTAATATCTCATCTTTGTACATATCTATTGCAATGGTCTCATCAATGTTTTCAAACTTGTCCTAAATAGTTGTTCATAAAACAGAGTAACATAAATACAACAGTACAGAAATTGAGTTTATACTGCTAGAACTTTGAACCAAACATACCTTAATTGCCTCAAATATATGTTCCCGAGCTGCGTCAGTAATATTGGACCATTCCTTTACCCTCATCGGGGTAATTCTAGGATTACGGACGATTCTACCCAAGTGGCGTGCAAAACTTTTGGAAAGAGCACGGTTATTGTAAAACTGGACTTTAATTTTTTGGGACTCCATGAGATCAGCTACTTCCTTGCATTTATTCTTCCCACGGACCCTGCGCTTTTCACCTGTTTGAGGTCCTGCACCATTCAAAAGACATGTGTTAATCAAGTACAGAAAAGGGAAAAACATTCAAGCTAAAATTTGTATTATAGCGGTCCGAATGAAGCATCAACTAATCGAGATCCATTGTTGGGCTTACTACTCTTGGATGTAGTTGCTTTGCCATGGTTACCCTGCACTTCTTCAGTTTCCAGATTTTCATCAACTAATCCAGTTGCATTTTTTTGCTTACTAGTCTTTGAGGTAGCTACAAGGCCATGGTTACCCTGGGATTCTTCACTTTCCAGATTTTCATTACCCATTAATTCATCTACACCATTTGCAGCGTCTGAAAATATACAACCAATCGGTCAGCACGGTGGATGAAGGACATATGAAAAATTGATGTTTTTCATACCATAAAAGCCATCCATGTCATTTCCCATATCACCATCATTACTAGCATCAGCTTCATCACTCGTACCTGCAATATATTATGAGTTACTTGAAGACAATAAAGCATAGAAACAATTCTTGGTACAGTATATGATAGTTACAAACTCACTTTCGGAGTCACCAGCATCCCAATTTGTAGTAAACAAGATTGGTGTATTTGTTGGCGTATCATTTCCCTCTATGAAAACAAGTAACCACATTATATCATCCTCTACAAGATAGTTTGAATAATATTTTTATGTTTGCGTAGTACCTTTTGTAGCTAACTCGTACTTTTTCCACAGTTCCTCATCTTGCAAATGAGGCCTGTGAGTAACCCTTTTTCTGCTGAAATCTGCTATTTGACTCGATTTCTCTGGCAAGGTCCGCCTAGCAATACCTTGGTGTACCAGTCCAGACTTATTCAACTGTGAGTGGCATCTTTCCCGAGCTAATGCTGTCAAGTTTCCATACCTGTGATGACTCATTCTGATACCCTGCACTTATAAGGTTAGTTTGCAATGTGCACAAAGGCTATACAAAGTACTATTGTATTAAATAAGTGAATGCTGATGTAGTAAAAATGAATTACTAAATGCTAAATCAAATAAAGTAAGTACATAAGTACTTGTGTCACTGTTTATTAATAAGGTAAAAGCTAAAATATGAAGCAAATAGATTACTACAGATTAAGAGTTGCATAAACTAGTGCCATCATGTGTTTCTCTTTCTACGTGATATTGTTGTCGAATTTTGAAGCAAGTCATCTTCATCGCCATTTTCAGGTTCAGCTTCAAAGGCTTCATCATCAGACTGTCCATGTGGTACACTATAAGCATGACGTGATGGATTTTTCACAACTGTGTGCCATCCTTTTATAAGATTGTCCTTAACAAAAAACACTTGAGAAACTTGGCTAGCCAGAACGAAAGGCTCATCTGTCCGGAGCAAACGCTGCAGGTTAAGACTAACAATTCCATGCTTGTTGTCTTTCTTCATCCCATGCTCTTTGTCAAATACGTCAATCCAGTTGCAACGGAATAATGTCACACGCCTTCCACCTAAATATTGCAGCTCGACTATCTCTGTCAATATGCCATAATATTCTACTGTGCTACCATTATCACCTTCTTCTGAAAGCACAGCCACCCCACTGTTCTGTGTACAGAGGTGTCTATCTCGACTTTCAACACGATATCTGAATCCATTCATATCATAGCCAGTAAAACATGTTACATTTTCCAATGGACCACGTGATAGTGCCAAAAGGTCTTCGGTGAGCTCACTCTTATCATGTTCGTGCAAGCTAGCTACCTATGGAGTGACAAATAGCTATGTTAACATCTTCACACAGAGATAATACAAATGTACGTGCATATGTATGTACATATAGACTTTGTTCTGGATTCTTTTGTCTTACCTTCTCTTTGAACCACTGATTGAAATTCTGGTTCCACATGGTGGTAAATGGTTGCAGTGAACATCCATCTTGACTACTGGAGTACTCACTATAATAATACAAAGTTTAATCAATATGGGCACGCAAAAATTAGTTAACTATGAAGTTAATAAGTTAACCGACCAATCAATACCTGATATATGGTTGAACTTCATCACAATTTCTCAAAACATAAATATGAGCTTGCTCTGCTTCAAGGAGACTAATATCTCGAGTTTTACGACCACCGGATGGCCTTCCATCACGATTGAATATTGACAAATAATAGATGTCGTCCCCTGGTGCATCGTTGATTCTGCCTGGTCGATTATGCTTTGTCTCGACATCATCCAAATACCTAGAGCACAATGTAATGAACTCTTCTGCAATGTATCCCTCTGCAATCGAAGCCTCAGGTCGTGCCATATTTCGCACTAGCGATTTCAGACACTTTATTTGTCTCTCAAAGAGATACATCCACCGATATATTGTAGGTCCACCAACAAGAGCCTCATTAGCCAAATGAATAGGCAGATGCATCATGACATCAAAAAAGGATGGTGGGAATTCCTTTTCAAGCTTACATAGTGTCACATGTATTTGGGCCTGCATTTCATTAAGTTCTTCTACTGAAAGTGATTTGGAGTTTAATTTGCAAAAGAACTGGGAAAGCTCAACCAGAGGGTCATAAATATTCTGGGGAACAAGTCCACGCAGTGCAAGAGGAAGTAAATGATTTAGGATAACATGGCAGTCGTGGCTCTTCAGCCCCGAATTTTTTTTCTCTTTCATGTTAGTGCAGCGGCAAAGGTTTGAGCAAAATCCATCTGGAAGTTCAAGGTCCTTAAAAAACCGAAGGAACAGAATCTTATTGGGCTGAAGCAAAGTGAAAGGTGCAGATGGAAAAGTGGACTTGTCTCCTTCCTCGTCAGGATGCATACTTGGCCTTATTTTCATTAATTGCAAATCGCGCCGAGAATTTATGTTATCCTTCGTCTTTCCTTTGACATCCATAATTGTTCCCATGATACTATCACATATATTCTTTTCTATATGCATGACATCAAGGTTATGGCGCAACAAAAGATTTTTGAAATATGGCAAATTACAAAATATGCTTCTTTTGTTCCAGCTATCTCCTCTCTCATCATGGGACACCTTTGTCTTCTTACTTGCATCTTTAGACAAGAAAATCCCCTCCAGATCAGCCACTTGGTCCATCACATTTTGTCCTGTTAAGGGTGTTGGTGGTTCTCTGGTTTCTATGGTACCATCAAAAGATTTTTTATCTCTTCTCCACCTATGGTTTTTAGGAAGAAAGCGTCGATGACCCATGTAACAGAACTTCCCACCTTTTTTAAGCCTTAATGAACAAGTCCCACTGTGGCATACTGGACAAGCCAATTTTCCTTTCGTGCTATATCTAGAAAGGTTGGCATAACCAGGGAAGTCATGGACCATCCACAGAAGTGCTGCACGCAGTGTGAAACTTGTTTTCGTTGATGCATCATAAGTGTCAACACCATCGTTCCATAGTTCAATAAGTTCCTCTACAAGTGGTTGCAGATAAATATCAATTGCATCACCAGGACCACCAGGCCCTGGAATCAACATGGACAACATCACATTTTCTTGTTTCATGCACATCCATGGGGGCAAATTTAGGGGAACAAGGAATACAGGCCAAATGCTATAAGATGTTCGCATGGTTTTATATGGTTGGAAGCCATCAGAAGAGAGACAAAACCTAATATTGCGAATTTCTTTTGCAAATGAGGAGTTTTTTTCATCAAAATATTTCCAAGCTTTCGAGTCAGCAGGGCATCTCATCACACCATCATCTACCCTGCCCTCTGCATGCCACCTAAAGGATTCAGCAGTTTTGTGGCACATGAACATCCTTTGCAGCCTTGGCTTTAATGGAAAATACCGCATTGTTTTTTGTGGAATCTTCTTCCCTTTTGCGGAGTGCAGAGTGGTGCCTGTGCGCTTGTCTTGTTTCCATCTAGATGCTCCACACACCTTGCATGACTCCGCATTTATATCTTCTTTCCAGTAGAGCATGCAATGATTTGTGCAAGCATCAATTTTCCTATAACTTAGTCCTAGTTGCTGAATAGTTTTTTTCGCTTCATAATAAGAATTTGGCAAAGTAGAGTTCTGTGGTAGGAAAGCCTTCCGCAGATATTCCAACAACATGGTGAAGGACTTGTTGCTCCACTTTCCCAAATTCTTAATGTGAAGCAAGTTAACTAGTGTAGATAATTTTGTGGTATTAGACCCTTCGTAAAGTGGCTGGTTATAGTTGTCAAGCAATTTATAGAACTTTGCAGCTTCATTATTTGGTTCCTCCTCGTTAGATGGTGGTGTCATTGTTTGCTCAGTTCGATTGTTATTTTGAGGAAACAGATCATGCAACAAATCTTGCATCGGGTCATATCCATCTGCACTCTCTGCTTGCATTTCTTCATCGCCTTCACCTTCAGAAACCGTTTGAGGTTCCCTTGCAACTTCTCCATGATGGTACCAAAAGGTATAATTTCTGAGAATTCCATACACTTTCAGGTGGGCAGAAACCAATTCACGAGAATGAGAGTATGTGTTGCAGCATTTAATGCACGGACATCGAATTTCATTCTCCCTGCCCACATGGCTGAACGCGTAGTCGAGGAAATTCTCTACCCCTTCTAGGTATTCATCATTTAATCGCTCATCAACTAGTCTCATCCATGTCTTACTTGGAGCCATCTCTAATATATATTACTGTTTTAGTACGTAGTTATCCTGCATTTATGTTATTCGATGTAAGGCATATCAGATTGTAAAATAAATCATATTGTGTATGGTCTATAGATGAATGGATTCTACTGAACATGGCGTACCAAAATTTTAAATCGTAATAAAGCAAATGAAATTCTACCTACGTATGTAGTAATCAGGATCAGAAACAGAGCATCAAGGTCCCGCGGCAGAAAAAAACAGAGCAAAGAGGAATACGAACCTACCTGCAACGGGGTTGCGTTGGGGACCGGTGATGTGCAGGCGGCAGCGCGGGCGCACCAGGGTCCAGGCTAACCCGCGACGTGGAGGCGGCAGCCCAGGCGCGCGCCAGGTTCAAGGCGACCGGCGATGTGCTGGTGGCAGCGCCGGACTACCCGGTCGAGGCTACCAGCGACGTGCAGGCAGCATCGCGCACGCGCCGGCGTCGAGGCGACTGGCGAGATGCGGGCTGCAGCACGGATAGGCCAAGAACGGAAGGGAGATGCGATCTATGGTTTATGGAGGTGTGGCGGATTGAGCAGGGCACGGGAGCAGAGGAGAAATAGGCGCACAGAGATGAGATCCTAACAGATTAAATAGATATTTGCTGTTAGGCAGGGTTATATGTGGCCATCTCAGGCCCGGCCCGGCTGGCCCTCCCAGGCCCGGCCCTAAAATCCAGGGCCTAGGCCCGACGGGCTTGCCCGTGGGCCGGGCTTGGGCCTGAGTTTTGAGCCCACCAGCAGGGCCGGGCCGGGCTTGGGCTTGGCTAATTGGAAATTTAAGGAAGAGGCCCGGCCCACAGCCCCAGGCCCGACGGGCTTTTCAGGGCTTGGGCCGGGCTTGGGCTTCGAAGTAGGCTTTATGGCAGGGCCTGGGCCGGGCCTGGGCCTCAGTTTTCTGCCGTGGGCTTTTTAGGGCCAGGCCCAAGCCCGGCCCGGCCCGGCCCATGGCCAGGTATAGGCAGGGTTATCTAGTGCAAATTGCCTGCACTTAGCGCCAAAAATATTCAGCCGTCCCGCTCTCTTTAGTCAGAACCAAAAATATGTATTGCCTATGTTTGTGCTACAAAACCTAAGGATTTTGTCTAAAAAACCCTGCGGATCTCAACTTTTGAAGGGGCACAGTGACCTCTACCTGCCTGTTCTTGTACCTATACTTTTTTAAGCCAATTGAATCAAGCACAAATTTCTGTTCATAGGTTGAAAAAGAAGAACGCATGCCTGGTGGTTTCAGACTTTCAGTGTACTAGGACACACACCAAATAGAGGATAAACTGACAGGTTCAATTTCAGATACAGAAGCACACAATTTTGACAAATTGGATTCCTTTTTCTCTTTTATTTTTTCACTAACAAAATACATCGACTGATTCAATCAATTAATGGGACAACTACTATTTGTACAAGTTTCTCAGCACTGCAGGCAACCGACTTGCCTTTGCTGCAACAAATGCAGGCAAAAGACTGAACCTAGCTTAGCCAACATGTACATGCATGGCACACCTGCACTGAACTTGCAGTAAGTTGCAACCGATCTGCCACAATCAGTTTACATTGCAATAACAATTGTTTCATCACAATCAGGTTCAAGGTAACATGGTGACGCTTTGCTGTCCTAAATGCCTGGTGATCTGAAGGTACAGGTGCAGATCAAATTCATCGGTGAAGCACTTGTTTATGACATCGCGAAAATACAGTGCCTATTTCTAAGCCCATTCGTATATCCTATATAAGTATAATACAATGTCAGGGGTATGAAGATCCATTTACGGATAAAAGGAAAAATATTTGGAAGTCAATCACTTGTTCATAGGCTGACACATGAATAACAATAACAAATGTTACAAATAAAAGGCACTAATCTTGAATTCTGATGCCAATGACCCTAACTGAAAAACTAACAATAATACTGTTCCTTAGTAACAATATTATTTTTCCACGATCTTGTAGTAGTCAGGGATATAAATTCGTATGAAGTCTCTACGTATTTTGTTCAGATTCCTCTTATGCCTAGGTGCATTCCTAGCTCTTGTTTCCCTCCTCAATGCAGCATCACTGGCGCTTCTTTCATTAAATTCCTTCCTGACCTTCTGGTATACTTCATCTTGGTTGTCTTCTTCCTCAGAATCTTCGACAACTTGCCGTCGCAGGTACTCAATAGAGTCTTCATCGACATCGGTTATCGACACATCGCTGCTCCGTTCTTCATCAGGAGACTCTTCTGCGTCCTGATTAATTGTATCTGGAACAGACTGAATTATGATGTCTCCTTGCACCTTCTTGTCCATCTAATCAGGAGCAGAATCAACCATCAAGTCCATTTTTACCTCAGAATATATTAAATTATATTGAATCCAGAGGAGAATGAAAGATTAGGTCATGTACCTCTCGATCCAAAGTATGGGCAACAACCTCAACCATGGAATCTGCCTGCTCCATCAAGTGCATATGTACCGAGCATGCACCAACGTTGTCTTTGCATCCTACAGAGTAATGGAACAGAATCAACCATCAAGGTAACTAACAAAGCATCACATGAAAAAATAAAATGGAATCAGTGTAATTAGCATCACGATGGAAAGAGCAAACACTCACCCGGACAAAATTCTACAGCCAATGGGGAGGAGTCATGGTGCCCGGGGGAATTCTGTGGTTCATCAAAGGCACTGGGTGGAGACGGAGGGACATGAACAGTCCTCAGGACGCCGGCCATGGAGGCTTCCACCTAGAAGTTGTGCAAAACTGAGGATCGGAAGGACTAACTTATAGGATTAGGGGCAGATTAGATTTGTTGGGATTGGAGAGATTTAGCGCCAATATTTGGAGAACCCGCCAACATTAGTTGGGAGGTTTGCGGGGGAGAGATAAAGGGAGGAGAGTTTTTTTCTTTTTGAACACAAGGAGAGGGAGTTTGTTAGAGCTGTATGTACGTGCAAACCCATATCAATAACAATAACGACCTCTGAGCTAGCGACGGGGCAAACAGGTGGTTGTTGAAGGTATTACGTACACTGGTTTCCACCACGCGGGACTCCACTCGGGTGTTCAACGACCAAGAGTTTTTGGGCACCGTCGTTAATGCTAGTATTTGTAGTAGTGTTGTGTGGCACATAGTCTGACTCTTTCTTAGGTTGGCTACCATCCACATCCAGTGGCTGTGACCCGGATAAACAAATCTCGTTAGCCACTTCACTGCCCTGGCCGGGTTCATACCCCACGTGGAGTTGTACGGTATTCTCCTCCTTCGCCACAGGTTGCACTAGGGCATATGGGTGGATTCTTCGGTCTCGGCAACGACTTAACAGCGTCAACCAATGCTGGCTCCTATCTATCGGCATCAACTCCCACTTGACATTTTTACAGGATTTGGTCCACAATGCATGATTACTGATAGAACATACTTCAAGATCCAGCCCAAAACTAGTAGTCAACCAGTACTTCAACTGTCTAATGTCCAGTCTGTCCGGGTCTGGAAGTGTCATGACGCCATTTTTATACTCGCTCAGATCAACCCCAGACTCATTGTATCGAACATTACCAGGGCCATAGTAAACAGTCAAATTTACTGATTCAGACATTTTCACCTGTCAGACATTTTCATCTTCTCATTAATCACAATGAAAAATATTATTACCCGCTACACTAAATTACCGCTAAAATGCCAGCACAGACAAATTTACTCATTCAGACATTTTCACCTGTCAGACATTTCCATCTTCTCAATAATCACGATGAACAAAATTATTACCCGCTACACTAACTAACCGCTAAAATGCCGGCACACACAAATTTACTGATTCAGACATTTTTCACCTGTCAGACATTTCCATCTTCTCATTAATCACGAAGAGCAAAAATATTACCCGCTACACTAACTAACCGCTAAAATGCCAGCACAGACAAATTAACACTCGAAGTACGCAATATATCACTTATCGGCACAGACAAATTAACACTCGAAGTATCAAAAAAATATGACGACATGGTTATACCTTTGACGCGTGTGTCCCCTTCTTCTTGCTCCTCTCTTCAACTCAGCGGCACCGGCCACCTCGCGGAGTACTTGCACCACCGGCTCCTCTCCTCACCACCACCCCCTCCCCAGCCGCACCTCCTCCTCACCACCACCTCCTCCCCAGCCGCACCTCCTCACCCCACCACCTCCTCCCCAGCCACACCTCCTCCACCCCACCATGGCTACTCACTTGTACTCACAAAAAACTATCCCATACGAAAAAAATTACCGTAGGACGGCGGAGATTGCTACGATCTATTGTTTCTGTGGCTTGGATGTGAAAATGGATGGAGAAGGGAGGAGATCAACGTGGGGTGGCGCAGCAAACAAAGAGGAACGAGAGAGAGGAAGAACAGGCGAGCGAGAGAGGAAGAAAGGCTTCGGCCGGCCTTATCCCCGACCTCTTCGGTCACGGGTTGGCCGAAGAGCCTTTTCGGCCGCGCGTTGGCCGAAGACGCTGACTTCGGTCGGCAGCCCACCGACAAGCCCTCTTCGGCCCAGCTCGCGCTCTTTTCGGCCAACGGGAGGCCGACAAGCCCTCTTCGGCTTACTGCTGGCCGAAAAGGCCCTCTTCGGCCTTATAGAGGCCGACGGGGTCATACTACTGATTTTTTTGAATTAGGTCATATAGTTTCCAAATTTGCTATAAAAAACATGATAGTTTCAAAAAAAAATCGATTAAAGGAACAAGGCAAATCAAGTGGTGTGAATGGTTTGTCGTACACAGATTGAATGAAATTTTTCGTATGCATAGCATTGCTCTATTGAAAGGATGCCACGTATGTTTGTAGGTGGAGCGTCGTTGTTTTCTAAAAGCTCTTTCTTTGTTGGTTGGAAGTTGTGTTTATCTTTGTTGAAAGCCCTATAGTTCGCTTGATTGAAACTACAGTCCAACCGAAGTGACCGATGAGCCCATTACTAGAAGGTGAGAGTTGATATTTTACCCAAAATTCGTTTTATTCCAGTTCTTACCCCCTCTGTTCCGATGATATTTTCTCATATTTTACCTCGCCGACGTAGCCCGCATGAAGTAGAACTCGACTTCGAAAACGCGAAGAAGAAAAGAAAAGGTTTGTGGAAAATTGAGGTGCACGCAACGGCGCGGAGGACCGGCCAGTGAGCCGTGGAGGTCGTTCATTACTCCCGGCAACCGTAGATGCATGCTACAATTAATCACGAGTGGACTTATGCACAAATGCACAATCATGTCGTAGGTCCATTCTTAATTATCAGTGGAGCGACGAGGAACCTGCCTGTATGCCCTGCAAAACAATATCGTTAGTCTGGACACATCACTCCATGGCCTCCATATTCTTAGTAACACGTATACTATACTCGGTAGTATGAAGCTGTTGTGCTAGTATATACATGGTCCCATGATTTTAATCTAGTGCCCGTACGCACACTACATCGGCCAATAACTGCGTTCGACAGGAGTGGTACCGAACGCCAGTGGCAAAGGGGCCAGATTTGGAGATCGATGCGGTTGTGTGTGTCCGCCTGCGTGCACGCGATTTCTTCCGAAGCTGTTGGCCGTGCTGTGCATGCCTGCCTGAGGAGGAAACCCGTAGTCCTGTGCAAACGATCATGCATCGCCTGCATTTGCATATGGACGGACCGGCCATTCGTTTCCACCCGCCGTGAAACGAGGACAGGTGTTTTTTTCAGAGGAGTAGCAAACCTCTCGGCCTTCCAAGACACACGCAACTAAAATTTTCTTTTCTCTCTAAAAAAAACTATAGTTTTTAGATTACAATTTCGGAGGAGTACTCATACTTCGATGTTGCCAGGTTCAAATAAAGATCAATCCTACGGTTACAGTGCGGCGTCTTCTATCCTAGGCGAGGGGATGGGGTTCCTCTTTGACGTTAGAGAAGGCATGTGTTGGGTGTCTCCAGCCCCGCGGATCAGGCTTGACCACGATCCATTCAGTCAGTAAGCTGATCCTCGATGCTTCTTCTGCTTGACCGTCTTTGGTGCCGGAGTGCGGCGGGCATCGACATTACGAAAAAAGGGCCTGCAAAATTGGTACTCAATACCCCTTTAAATGCCCAAAGAATTCGGGCCGAGCTAAAAAAACACCCCTGTTGGTTCGGACTATTGGGCAAATTGCACCCATCCAAGAAGCGTCTCGGATCGCGAAATTTGGGCGGGGCGAGTTTTTCATTTGCAACCACCACCCACAATTTTGATGCTACAGGCCACCATCTGGTCAAGTCACTGCCTGTCGCGGGCCCTCTCGTCCACACCGAACCCGTCCCCGCCTGCTCCGGGAGTTTGCGGGCATCGAAACCTCCACGCAAGGCCGCATCGACACCACGCCCCTACCCACTACCGCCCTACGCCTTGTCATCACCACCCCAACTCGGCACTAGCAACCAAGCTCGACCACGAGCTCATCCATACTAGGATCATGGATTTTCACCACTAAAAGTGCACACTCATCAAGTCTTGCCAAATCAATCTATTCATTCCACTCCGCTTCGGCGGCTAGGGAAAAGTTTTGTTACCTCCAAACTCCGTTCGCGAGCCCATCAACTCGTCTCCCCTTTGTCTACCACTCCGGTGACCAACAACGGGGAGGGGAGTCCTGGTGTCTCAGTCCGACTAGTAGTTTAGGTTAAGGTCTTTGATTTGGTCTTCTAGCTAGGCTCTGGTCCTCTTCTAGTCTGTCTATCGAGACAAAGTCGATGGAGTTTCGGCATAGACTCATGTTGACTCCTTGGGTCAGTGAGGTTAGGATCTCTTGTCGTGCGTGCAAGACGGCGAGATTTGGTGCCAGGCGTTTCGGATCAATTCAAAGGTTCAACGGTGAGACTGCATCCATGGGGCTGGTCCTTAGGGCACATGCAGGAAGACTTCTCGTCTATCATCGACAAGGTCAGGCCGACTCCAGTAATTAAGGGAGTGGCGATAATGGCTCATTCTGCCGCCGGTAGTGGTCGTTCGGTGGTCTAAGGACCTTGATGTGATTCTTACTATGTTCTTCTTTTGACGAAATAGAGCCATAAGATTTGCCTCATCCATTAATTCAGAAGGAGTTTAAGAAGTGCTTTTACAAAGCTCAAAAGGTTACAAAGGCATTAATCTCCTGTCATCAAAATACCCAAATGCTTCGCACCCGTGATAATCCAAAGGTTTGCTTCATGCTTGATCATGTCGAGAAGGATTGTCGGAGCCATGGATTTATGTCGAAAAATTCTAGCGTTCCTCTCATTCCAAATGGTCCAAGAAGCGAGCATGGTAAGGGTTGCCATGGCCTTTCGATTTGTTCTATTGACATCATATTGATCCACCAATCCTTGATGGAACGTGCACCGTCCCATGAATGAATGTCGAGATTGTCGAGGCGGGGCCAATCTTTGAGCATTCACCAAAGCCTTGCAACAAACCGGCACTTGTAGAATAGGTGGCCCATGGTCTTAGTCTCCCGCCTGCATAACAGACATAAGACGCAATTTGGCCACCCCCACTTCTCCAACCTATCCGTCATCCATATACGGTTTTGAATTGCCAACCAACTGAAGAATTTCACCTTCAAAGGTGCCCAAGCCTTCCACACCGCGTGATGCATGGGCGAAAGAGTGGATCCCAAAAAATGTGCCTTGTAGACCAAAGATGCTGAATATAGCCCAATCAATGTGTGCTTACAAATGATGTCCTCATCGGTGCCTTCGTCATGATGAACCTCATGCATGTACACCAAAAGGGTAACAATTTGACGGATGTGCACCATGGTCAAATTGGAGATGGAGGTTGATCTTGGACAACCAAGCGTCCTCCTGCATGGCCTCCCTCACATGCCAATTCTTCCTAGTGGAAGGCTCAAAGATGAGTGGAGCGATGTCAACCGGTCGGCTTCCTACCATTGATCCATGTGGATTCCAAAAAGGGCACACAAGCATCGTTACTGGTGCTAATGTAGGCGGAGGAGTAGAAGAATTCCACGTATGTACCTCATTGATGTCTACTACACAACTTATTCTTGTAGACTCGTGTTGGGCCTCCAAGCGCAGAGTTTTGTAGGACAGTAGCAATTTTCCCTCAAGTGGATGACCTAAGGTTTATCAATCCGTGGGAGGTGTAGGTTGAAGATGATATCTCTCAAACAACCCTGCAACCAAATACAAGAAATCTCTTGTGTCCCCAACACACCCAATACAATGGTAAATTGTATAGGTGCACTAGTTCGGCGAAGAGATGGTGATAAAACTGTAGTTTGGATAGTAGATATAGGTTTTTGTAATCTGAAAATATAAAAACAGCAAGGTAGCAAATAGTAAACGGGCATAACAACGGTATTGCAATACTTAGAAACAAGGCCTAGGGTTCATACTTTCACTAGTGCGATCTCCCAACATTGTTAACATAGTTGAATCATATGTAAATCCCTCACGTGCGACAAAGAGTTCACTCCAAAGTCACAAATAGCGGAGAACAAACGAAGAAATTATTGTAGGGTACGTAACCACCTCAAAGTTATCCTTCCCGATCAATCTTATGAGCCATCCCCATTAATTGTCACGAACAGCCCTAGAGTTCGTACTAGAATAACACCTTAAGATACACATCAACCAAAACCCTAATGTCACCTAGGCACTCCAATGTCACCACGAGTACCCGCGGGTTTGATTATACGATATGCATCACACAATCTCAGATTCACCTATTCAAACCAACACAAAAAACTTCAAAGAGTGCCCCAAAGTTTCTACCGGAAAGTCAAGACGAAAACGTGTGCCAACCCTTATGCATAAATCCCCAAGGTCACGGAACCCGCAAGTTGATCACCAAAACATACATCAAGTGACTCAAGTGAATATCCCATTGTCACCACAGATATCCATATGCAAGACATACATCAAGTGTTCTCAAATCCTTAAAGACTCAATCCGATAAGAAAACTTCAAAGGGAAAACTCAATTCATCACAAAAAGACAGAGAGGGGAAAACTCCATATGATTCATCTATATCAACAAAGCTCGCGATACATCAAGATCGTGCCATCTGAAGAACACGAGAGAGAGAGAGGTCAAACACATAGCTACTGGTACAAAACCCTCAGCCCCGAGGGTGAACTACTCCCTCCTCGTCATGGAGACCACCGGGATGATGAAGATGGCCTTCGGTGATGCCTTCCCCCCTCCGGCAGGGTGCCGGAAAAGGGCTGTAGATGGGATCTCTCTGGTACAGAGGCTTGTGGCGGCATAAAAACTCATCTAGATTAACTTTCGGGGGTTTCTGAATATATATGATTTTTCAGCGTTGGAATCACGCGAAACGGAGTCACGTGGGCCCCACGAGGTACCAGGGCGCGCCTGGAGGGTGGCGCGCCCTGGTGCCTCGTGGGCACTGGGTGGCCCCCCTCTAGTGGGTCTTGGTGCCAATATTTTTTATTTGTCCAATAAAAAATCTCCAAAAAGTTTCAGCTCATTTGGAAAACTTTCATTTCTGCACAAAAAACAACACCACGGTAGTTCTGCTGAAAACAGCGTCAGTCCGGGTTAGTTCTAATCAAATTATAGCAAAACCATATAGAATTGTTATAAATATGGCATGAATACTTCATAAATTATAGATACGTTGGAGACGTATCAGCATCCCCAAGCTTAATTTCTACTCGTCCTCGAGTAGGTAAATGATAAAAGAAATAATTTATGAAGTGTGAATGCTAGCATAGTGCATAAGTTTGATCAATGATAATTTGAATCATTTTTTCTAGCAATCATAACAACAACTTTTTCTCATAAAACTCAACATGATAAAGAAGCAATTAAAAACAAAAATTTTGATGTGGAATGCTACCTATCATAATCATCATATATTCTTTTCTTTTATAGCATGGACATTGGACTTGAATGATTCAAAGCAAGATCATTATTATAACAGCAATATTTATTATCATAAAACTTCTCATGAGCAAGTAACAATTCATCACAACAATGAAGTATAAGGCATAAACTTTCTTGGAAACTAACAAACTATTCTAGTCAACAATGCAATTGCAATTCATCATATTTTCAGGAAGGGTCTCATGTAGGAGCTTCTTAGCAAGTCCACATACTCAACCATCATTTAGTCTTCTATGATTGCTAACACTCACGACATATATATGGAGCAAGAGTTTCAGCCAGACAAATAGAAAGATAGGGGCTTGTGATTTCGCCTCCCAACTTATTCACCTCAAGGGTGATGTCAACAATAATAACTCATGATCACTCATATCCAACTGGATATATGTGCCTAGATCTTTCCCCACCACATGATGCTTGCAAAAGATAAAAATAAAAAGGAAGTAGAGGAGAACACTATTGACTCTTGCATAAAAAATAAATACATAAAAGTAAATGCATAAAATTAAAAGATAGACCCTTCGCAGAGGGAAGCAGAGGTTGTCATGCGCTTTTTATTTTTGGATGCACAAGCCCTTAATGCAAAGGAACATCACGTTATATTGCCCCTTGTGATAGCAACCTTTATTATGCAGTCCGTCGCTTTTATTTCTTTACCATCACAAGTTCGTACAACGCTTATTTCCCTTACAATAAAAGATCATACATATTTTAGGAGCAATTTTTATTGCTTTTTGCACCGAAACTGGGTTTAAGGGTTTTGGATGCACAAGTAGTATCTCTACTTGGTGCGGATTTTTGGCTAGCAAAGATATTGGGCAAGCACCACATGTTGGAGGATCTATAACAATATAACTTCTATATGAATATGAACAAACATAATTCATTACGTTGTCTTCCTTGTCCAACGTCAACACTTTGACATAAAATACTTAATGGGGGCTCACAATCATAAAAGATGTCCAAGATAGTATATTTGCATGTGAATCTTCTCTTCCCTTATTAACTTTTTCATGAATTGCATCATTGACTAATGCTATGCTTGTTAACCTCCAATAAATTTTACCACTTATACTTTTCTTTATGTAATGTCATTACTTTCCATAAGATTAGCATATGATCCCTTTCATTATTTTCATTGCAAGGAATCACACTTATCATATCCAATGATCTAATTGAAAGTTTTTATTATATCCCTCTCGAATATTCATCATCTTGGGACCAAATTCATATCTTGTGCAAATTACCATTACTATTATTAACTCTCAAAAAGATATAAGTGAAGCATGAGAATTAATGACAAACTACTCCAAAATATATAAGTGAAGATCAATGAGTAGTGAAACCATTAAGTAGCTATGTAAGGACTCTCTCTCATTTAAAAAGTTTTAGATCTTGATATTTTATTCAAACAGAAAGAAAAACAAAATAAAATAACATTCCAAGAATAGCACATATCATGTGAAGAAGCAAAAACTTGGGTTCAATCGAGACTAACCGATAGTTGATGAAGAAAAGTGATGGGATGCCTACCGGGGCATCCCCAAGCTTGAATGCTTGATACATCTTGGAATATTAACTTGGGGAGCCTTAGGCATCCCCAAGCTTGAACTCTTGTGTGTCGTTAATTCTTCTCATATAATAGTATCCCTAAGTTTCAAAAACTTCATCCACACAAAACTTGACCAGAACTTGTGAGATATGTTAGTATAAATCCACTCAAAACCTCGACATTATCTACTGTAGAAAATCACTAAAATTATAATTAAACATTGAATACTAAATGCCTCGGCATATTTAATACTCCTATCCACAAATAGAAACATTAAACACGCAAACATATGCAAACAATGCAAACATAACAGCAATATGCCTAAACAGGACAGTCTGTAAAGGATAATTAAGAATCCATACTTAGATAAATCAAAAAATTCTGAAAATTTACCACACTGGAAATAATTTATCAAAGTTGACTGTGTCAAAATTTCAAGATTTTAGCACATTCTGACATTTCTGGGCAATTTAATCAATAGCAGCAAACTTTCTGTTTTGAAACAGCAACTCATGAACTTGCAAAATAAGCATGGTAAAGGCTATACTTGACATTATTATTGAAATAAAAGATACAAAACATGATTATTGATAACAGCAAGCAAATATCAATAAAATAAAATGACGCTCCAAGCAAAACTCATATTATGTGACGAATAAAAATATAGCTCCAAGTGAGGTTACCGATAGTGTTGAAGACGAAAGAGGGGATGCCTTCCGGGGCATCCCCAAGCTTAGTTGCTTGGGTCTTCCTTGAATATTACCTTGGGGGTGCCTTGGGCATCCCCAAGATTAGGGTCTTGCCACTCCTTATTCTCCTCATATCGATATCTCTCCCAAAACTTAAACTTCAATCACACAAAACTTAGCGGAACTTCGTGAGATAGGTTAGTATGATAAAGAGCAAATCATTCACTTTGGTATTGTCAAGACAAGATTCATAATTGTTTTCACACAATGCCTACTGTATCTATCATTTCCACAATTTATATCTCATAATATAAGCTACGGAAACATTAAATCAAGCAAACTATGCATTGAAAACAGAATCTGTCAAAAACAGAACAGTCTATAATGATCTGAGCAACTACCAAACTTATGGAACTCTAAAAATTCTGAAAAATTAGGACAACGTAAACAATTTGTAAACCAATTCCCTTTAAAAATTTCAGAATTTTCTGATGCTCCAGTAAAATCTGGGAAATTAAACACTGGAGGCAAAAGTTTCTGTTTTGCACAGAATTGAATTAACAAGTATCCACACTATCCCAAAGGTTTTACTTGGCACTTTATTGAAAGAAAACATATAAAACATGATTACTACAGTATCTTAATCATGTGAACACACTAAAACAGAAAGGATACATATTGGGTTGCCTCCCAACAAGCGCTTTTCTTTAAAGCCTTTTAGCTAGGCATGATAATTTTGAATGATGCTCACATAGAAGTAAAGAATTGAAACGTAAAGGGAGCATCATGAGAAATATATCAAACACATTTAAGCCTAACCCACTTCATGTGCATAGGGATTTTGTGATCAAATAGTTTATGGGAGCAAGAATCAACTAGCATAGGAAGGCAAAACAAGCATAACTTCAAAACTTTCAACACATAGAGAGGAAACTTGATATTATTGAAATATGTAGAAGCATATATTCCTCTCTCAAAATAATTTTCAGTAGCATCATGAATAAATTCAACAATATATCCATCACACAAAGCATTCCTTTCATGATCCACAAGCATATAATTTTTACTACTCTCCACATAAGCAATTTTCTTCTCATTCATAATAGTGGGAGCAAACTCAACAAAATAACTATCATGAGATACTTGATTGGCATAATCCATTTGAGCATTAAAATTATGATGACAAATTTCATGGTTATAATTATTCTTTATAGCATACATGTCATCACAATAATCATCATAGATAGCAACTTTTTTATCACAGTCAATTGAAACCTCTTCCAAAATAGTGGAATCATCATTAAATAAATTCATGGCCTCTCCAAATCCACTTTCATCAATATAATCATCATAAATAGGAGGCATGCTATCATCATAATAAATTTTCTCATCAAAACTTGGGGTGCTAAAAATATCATCTTCATCAAACATAGCATCCCCAAGCTTGTGGCTTTGCATATCATTAGCATCATGGATATTCAAAGAATTCATACTAGCAACATTGCAATCATGCTCCTCATTCAAATATTTTATGCCAAACATTTTATTGAATTCTTCTTCTATCAATTGAGCACAATTATCGGAATCCTTATTTTCAAGAAAGACATGATAAAGAAGAATAATATGAGGCAACCACAATTCCATTTTTTGTAGTTTTCTTTAATAAACCAAACTAGTGATAAAACAAGAAACTAAAAGATTCGATTGCAAGATCTAAAGATATACCTTCAAGCACTCACCTCCCCGGCAACGGCGCCAGAAAAGAGCTTGATGTCTACAACACAACTTATTCTTGTAGACTCGTGTTGGGCCTCCAAGCGCAGAGTTTTGTAGGACAGTAGCAATTTTCCCTCAAGTGGATGACCTAAGGTTTATCAATCTGTGGGAGGCGTAGGTTGAAGATGATATCTCTCAAACAACCCTGCAACCAAATACAAGAAATCTCTTGTGTCCCCAACACACCCAATACAATGGTAAATTGTATAGGTGCACTAGTTCGGCGAAGAGATGGTGATAAAAGTGTAGTATGGATAGTAGATATAGGTTTTTGTAATCTGAAAATATAAAAACAGCAAGGTAGCAAATAGTAAACGGGCATAACAACGGTATTGCAATACTTAGAAACAAGGCCTAGGGTTCATACTTTCACTAGTGCGATCTCCCAACATTGTTGACATAGTTGAATCATATGTAAATCCCTCACGTGCGACAAAGAGTTCACTCCAAAGTCACAAATAGCGAAGAACAAACGAAGAAATTGTTGTAGGGTACGAAACCACCTCAAAGTTATCCTTCCCGATCAATCTTATGAGCCATCCCCATTAATTGTCACGAACATCCCTAGAGTTCATACTAGAATAACACCTTAAGATACACATCAACCAAAACCCTAATGTCACCTAGGCACTCCAATGTCACCACGAGTACCCGCGGGTTTGATTATACGATATGCATCACACAATCTCAGATTCATCTATTCAAACCAACACAAAGAACTTCAAAGAGTGCCCCAAAGTTTCTACCGGAAAGCCAAGACGAAAACGTGTGCCAACCCTTATGCATAAATCCCCAAGGTCACGGAACCCGCAAGTTGATCACCAAAACATACATCAAGTGACTCAAGTGAATATCCCATTGTCACCACAGATATCCATATGCAAGACATACATCAAGTGTTCTCAAATCCTTAAAGACTCAATCCGATAAGAAAACTTCAAAGGGAAAACTCAATTCATCACAAGAAGACAGAGAGGAAAAAACTCCATATGATTCATCTATATCAACAAAGCTCGCGATACATCAAGATCGTGCCATCTCAAGAACACGAGAGAGAGAGATCAAACACATAGCTAGTGGTACAAATCCCTCAGCCCTGAGGGTGAACTACTCCCTCCTCGTCATGGAGACCGCCGGGATGATGAAGATGGCCTCCGGTGATGCCTTCCCCCCTCCGGCAGGGTGCCGGAAAAGGGCTGTAGATGGGATCTCTCTGGTACAGAGGCTTGCGGCGGCGTAAAAACTCATCTAGGTTAACTTTCGGGGGTTTCTGAATATATATGATTTTTCAGCGTTGGAATCACGTGAAACGGAGCCACGTGGGCCCCACGAGGTACCAGGGCGCGCCTGGGGGGGTGGCGCGCCCTGGTGCCTCGTGGGCACTGGGTGGCCCCCCTCCAGTGGGTCTTGGTGCCAATATTTTTTATTTGTCCAATAAAAAATCTCCAAAAAGTTTCAGCTCATTTGGAAACCTTTCATTTCTGCACAAAAAACAACACCACGGTAGTTCTGCTGAAAACAGCGTCAGTCCGGGTTAGTTCTAATCAAATTATAGCAAAACCATATAGAATTGTTATATATATGGCATGAATACTTCATAAATTATAGATACGTTGGAGACGTATCACTCATCACAAGGATTTTACATGCCCACCCACATCTTGGGTCCTTCTATTCAAACCAAAGCCATCGAAGCCTAAGGGCTCGAGCAAAGATGCCAAGGTTTAGGACCCGCAAGCCACCGAGCGCGAGGGGGGAGGGGGACGATTTTTTTTGCTCCAACTGACTTTGCATTTCTCCCCGGAAGTCTTGCCTGTTCCCAGCCAAACAGAAGCACGCTAAATTTTGTTGATGTTGTGGATGGTGCCCGGTGATGGGATAAGAGGAGTTATGTGATACACCGCTTGCGAGATGAGCACCGATTTGACAAGAACCCCTCGTCACGTGGAGGTGATTCCTTGACCTCCCAGGGAATAAGCCTATAAGCCACTTTATCTTTAAGGAATTGGAAATCAACTCTCTTTAGTTGCCAAACTGAGAGGGGGAGGCCCAAGTACTGTAGGAGATATGCCCTAGAGGCAATAATAAATGTTATTGTTTATCTCCATGTTCATAATTATGTTTATGTTCCATGCTATAAGTGCTTTGGTTCTTGAGTCTACAATAACCACGAGGCTCGGAGGAAGACTCATATGCACGTGTGGAATAATAAACGGTAAAATGTATTCCTAGTCTGGCCTCTAAGACTAGCTCAAGTGTTGCATGATGGTTCTATTTTCCTGATCATAGGCATGACTATGCCGGCAACTTTGAGGGCACAATGTTAGGAGAACACTTGTGTTGAATTGACCCGAATTGATGTTATGCTATGAGATACATTCGTCACAAGTTAATGGTTAATAACACAGAGAAAGTTAACGTTTGCATAATTCCTTAGACCATGAGAGTGTCGAGTTTCTCCATGCTTGCTTCATGAACTTTGGGGTTTGTTAAACGTCATCCGTAAATGGGTGGCTATTACGGCGGCTTACGGGTTCATGGAAAGGTATGTCAAGTAACTTGATAGCTCAAGATTGGGATTTGCTCCTCCGACGATGGAGAGATATCTCTGGGCCCTCTCGGTGTTACGGTATCCACCATTGTCTGGCCAGACACATTGTGATTTGATCACAGGGATGCCGGAACACGGAAACGAGAAAAGAGAACAAAACCGGTAACGAGGTAACTGGCATAGTGGACAAGTTGTTGATCCACGGGGATGCAGAAAATCTCACCTCGGGTATTTGTAATATATCGTGAAGCAACAGGAATAGCACACGGCAACTGGAGGTTCACTCGAATATTCATTCGTGTGGGTATAGGGGTCAATATGGGTGTCCACGGCTCCGATGTTGATCATTGATCGGAAAGAGTTCCTGTCATGTCTATACTTCACCGAACCTATAGGGTCACACACTTAAGGGTCGTCTATCTGCTGAATACTAGACAGGGAGTCTGAGAGAAAGTCACCAGAAAAGTTTCGGAGACAGCGGAAAAGTTCCGGAGAGAGAGCACCGAGATAGTTTCGGTAAAACTGAAAAGTTGTTTCAGGGTATACCATTAAGTCAAATTGGTTTCGGCACATGCCTGGAAATTCTTGGAGGGTGCCAGAATTGGTCTGGGAACTTCTGGGGATTTTTGGAGAAAAAAACCGGAAATGTTCCGGAGCTGCCGGAACCGCTTTGTTTGCTTTTCGCAGATGAAAATCACTAATCCGAAATTGTTTCGGAACGCGTCCAAAATCATTTGTGTGGGTACTGGAATTATTCTAAGACCCACAGAAATATTTTCGGATTTAACGGTCGCGAAAAAATGTTTCCGTGAATAGTGAAAGTGCTTTTTGGGTGGCTTCTTGGAGAAGCCACCTTGAGGGCCTTTTGTTACTTTTCCCTTAGCTTCTTGGAGAAGCCACCCTTGGGCTTGGCCCATAAATAGGGGTGGAGGGGGCTGCCTAAAGACACACTCTTTCTCAACATACACAAGCCATGCATGATCTGGCCTTCTTCTCTCCCTCCCTGCGAAATAGTTTCGTAGAGCCGAAAGGTTGTCTGGGTTCCGGTGGGAACTAGTTCTGGACAGCGAAGCCCTGCCGGATAGATGACACCGTATGTGTGCAACCCCGTATAGAGGTCGTAGGTTCGATCTTTTTGCCCGAGGGGCTATTCGAGGGTCCTCCCGAAGGGCTGTCCGAGTTACTGTCCGAGTTTCGGGGGTCCTCTCGAAGGGCTGTCCGAGTGACCCACCCGAAGGGCTATCCGTGAGGCCTCCCGGAGGGCTGTCCGAGGATCCGTCCGGTGCGACTATCCGAAGGACTGTCCGGAGGCCTCCCGGAGGGCTGTCCGAGGATCCGTTCGGTGGGACTATCCGAGGGACTGTCCAGAGGCCTCCCGGAGGGCTGTCCGAGGATCCGTCCGGTGGGACTATCCGAGGGACTGTCCCGAGGCCTCCCGAAGGGCTGCCCGGAGATCCGTCCGATGAGCTAACGAGGGAGTACATCCTCGCGGTTGGGAGGTTGTAAAATCCTAGCTGCGGGGATCTGCACCGCCGATCGTCATCGACTCTAATTCCGCTGCGCTACGAGTCGGTAACGAAAAGATCAAACCTTGTATGCAGTCTCCATAGTGGTCCTGGGCTGGTGCGTAGGTTGGAATTTTTTTGTTTTCTGCTGCATTACCCTACAGTGGCATCATGAGCCATGTTATGCGTAGATGCAGGTTATGATCTAGAATACATAGAGATGTATGGGTGTTGCACAATATAATTTGTAGTAGATGAGTTCTACTGCTGATAATTATTTGTGCGGGTAGCAGATGAAATCTGTTACCCGATGTTCTTGTTGCTTCCCTAGAATTTGCATATTTCTGATCTTGATAACAGCATGGTGGAGTTTCAAAGTTCTGGCAATCCGTGATCCTGATTGATCAACGAAGTGCTAACAGTTCATTGAGTTCCACCATAGTTAGAGAGAAAGATGAAATTTTGCAGACGAAAGGGCAATGCAGATATGATCTGCACGGGGGTCATGCGTATGACGAAGTTCAGTATGGGGCTCGAGATTTTATTATCTCGTGTTTCATATACCCCGTAAAGTTAATATAGCGACTTGAATGATCATACTTGATGATGGACGTTGGTATCTTCGGTTTGTTTCGAAACCTTAGAAGCCACGTAAAATAAAATTTTGCATGAACCGATTAGAGACGTCTAACTTGGTTTTGCAGGATGTGCATGTAATGTGGTATGGCAGTTCTCATATTAATTCGATTATGTATGAGATGACTATACAATGTAAATTAACATGACCTGCGTGTCATGATTCGGCATGATGGCTGGAGCCATATGATTGTCACTTTAATGACCTGCGTGTCAACCTTAAGTAATGCACTTATTTTATTAGCTATAGAGATAACAATATTATCTGGTGCATCAACAAGGTGGTGGCAATCTTCGCAAAGCTGAACACCGACGCGAATGCCGAAGACGAAGAAATACAAGACTTCTCCGTCAGAAAGGGCTATACCATATCATGCTATTATGAATTTCCTGAGATGTTTATCCCTTATGATGCACCCTTCTTGATTGCGCGGTAGTCGCTTTTTATTAGGGTTATCTCTCACAAAAATATCAAGTAGTTAGTGTTCTCCCAAGTGTAGCACCGTCACGGCACCTATCTCTTCGGGGTATCACATGGATACATGGGTACGAACGATTAGAGAAGTGTGAGGCGAGTGAGTTGAGACCTCGCAGCGAGATCACTTGGTTGTCTTGACATTCAGGCATGAAAGTCATGAGCTCGGAACACGCGCATCGAAAGATGAACAAGAGTCACATAGAGATGTGATTGGCAAGTTGGCCTACCGATTGCAATTCTTGTCACTTGAGATGGATACATCCTTGGCGTTGAATTGTAATATGGGTCTTGAAGCACTCACAATCAATTATGAGAGATATTGATTTGAGTGGGAGCGCACTATAGAATTAACTTGTTTAATTCTCAGTGCAATTAATTATGAACACTGTCTAAGTGTGATTTGCATAATAGTTGTAGAATAATGGCTCGCGTTTCCACCTTCCCTGTTAAAATTGAATAAGCTATTAAATATCTGGTTAAAACTTTACGGTTGGTAGCGTAATGTGAGGATTGTCCTCAAAAGTGCCGAGAAGGACTTTGTCCTATCGCATGCTTTTGGTATTCTCCCGCTAATGCTATGGATAATGTGACTCTCGTCCTTCGATCCAAAAGCTAGAATTCCGTTACGGTCAAGTGCAATATGTTTGCTTCCATGAGACCCAAACTTCAAAAGTTTGGGATAGCTATGTGATATTCATGGAACTGAAAATCATTTTCAGACACAAACAAAGGCTAAAAGATATGGGATATCCAAAGCAATGTTTGTTTTGCAAACTGTTAGTAAAAGTGTTTACTATGCATTTGACTAATAACAGAGGGATCCAGAAGAACGCCTATCATGTGATGAATGTGAATAAAACAAACAACTTAAAGAGAAAGGAAATGTCCAAATGGTGTTAGTGTGACTTACACACCTAGGAAGTCCGGGGCTAATGCCACTCTTAAGTTGAGTGCTTCTTCTGGGAGTAGGAGAAATATAGAAAGTTAAACTGTTAGAAGTATAAAGGCAAAAGAGAGAAGACTGGAATGTCCAGCTCATGTATGAAAGTCATACAAGCTATTGATGTATAGAAGGTTGGTCAAAGAAATAGTTCTTGGGAATTGTGATTAAATTGTTAGTCACTAATTCTTGGGTATTGTGAGTTAATCACAAAGATACCCGCTCGATTGCATTCTGATGTGACTCGATGCAAGAACTACTACGGCCTAAAAGACTTGCCGGAGTGAGGTTTAGATATGCGCTGGGAACATAGTAAAAGTTGCTATACTCAGTACATTACCTATGAATTTATTTTCATAATTCATTTTAGAGTTTTACACACTCTAGCCATTGCATAAAGTATCTTGCAAGAAGGTTGTTCATAAGAAAACTTTTGATGTTCGGTGTTATGAATAACATAAGGGCCATGCTTCCATCATGGATGGGATGTATGTTATGAATATTGATAATAATATATTACCTCCGTATTTACTTTCATAATTCATTTTAGAGTTTTACACACTCTAGCCCATTGCATAATGTTTGTTGCAAAAGGGTTGTTCATAAAAGAACAATTGTTGTTCAGTGTTATGAATAACATAAGGGCCATACTTCCATCGTGGATGGGATGTATGTTATGAATATTGATGGTAATATGATACATCCATAACACTGACGCTAAATGTCGCAAGACTAAGAGAATACCACACATGTGTGGCACTGCATTTGGTCACATTGGAGAAACCCGCATGGAGAAATTCCATAATGATGGATTTTGAAGTCGTTTGATTATGTATCATCTGACACTTGCAACTTTCTTCCGAAAAGTGAAGTGACTGAAATACCGTTCACAGGCCATAAGGAACGAGCAACGAACTTATTGGTGATCATACATTTTGATGTGTGTAGTCCAATAAATGTTGTTGCTGGTAGTGGATTTATCTATCTTCAGAAATGACTCAAGTAGATATATGGATATTTGCTTGATGAGACGTAAGTCTGGATCTTTTGAAATCATTCGAAAGGTTTTCAATATGAAGTAGAAATTATTGTAACAAGAAAATTATGTTTCTACAATTTGATTGCGGAAAGGAATATTTGAGTTACAAGTTTAGCGAATGCCTGATGAGTTGTGAAAAAGGTTTCATAACTTACACCTCCCGAAACTCCACTGTGAGTGGTACGTCCGCGAAGATGTATTCAAACCATTTGTAACATGGTAAGATCAAAGATGACATAAATCAATTTGCCATTATCCCTTTTAAAGGTAATGCTTTAGAGACTACGGCTTTTACACTGAAAAGAGCGCCATCAGGTCTGTTGAAATGACGCCATGGTATGGTACGCCCAACCATGCTTTGTCTTTTCTTAACATTTGGAATATGGGGTTTGTGTAAAATATTTACAAACCTATTCCAAATCAGACAAGTACTACTTTGTAGGTTATCTCAAGTAATTGGGAATTCCTCCACCACTATACCGAGGCAAAAAGGTTTGTCACCAAGAACGGTATGCTTTTAAAGAGAATGGTTCTTACAAAAAGGTGAGTGGGAGAACAGTGCAACTCGACGAGATAACAGTATCTTCGTCATCAGATCAAAGGAAAGAAACCTTGGAAGTAATTCCAGAGTTTCCTACTGCGACTGATACGGAAGCCTCTACATGAGATGTATGGACTTCAGTCGAACTTGCAACTGAACCACGTAGGCAAAACTCGTGCAAACCTCTCAGGTGTGCAAGCGAGATATTGTTGTTAGACAACAGTATACATACGATACACAAGGAAGCGTTGATGGGCCCTGACTCCGGAATTGGCTAAATGCCAATATAATCCGAGATAGTTTCCATAAATGATTCAAGATTGTATCTTGATAAACCCTTCGGAAGACTTAGATTCTAACAAACATTAATGGAACTATAAACTGATGTGGATAAAATGTTTTATCCATAAAGCTCGACTTGTTGCAATAACAAGTTCAAGGAGTTGACTACGATGAGGTTGTCTCACCATAGCGATCCTTAAAGTCAGATCGGGTTAAACTAGCAATTAATACATATTTCAATCTTGAGATATGATACATGGATGCCAAAAGGATTTCCATGTGATGGAAATGCAACCTAGGACTTGCATGTGGTACAGTCCAAGGTATTTTGTCAATCCAGAGGATGCTAGCAAGTATGCAAACTTCAGAGTTCCAGAAATGGATAGAAGAGAGCAAAATGGAGTTGGAATCTTCGTTTTTGATGAAATAGTCAAAAGAGTTTGTTTTCATCAATGGATAACGAAGATGCTTGTGGTTTCAAGAAAGTAAGTGGGAGCATAATAATATTTCTAAAAACTTTGTGTGCTTGACACATTGTTGATTGGAAATTTCTTGACACGAATTAGGACTTCATTAAAAATAGTTTTTCGATGAAGTGCTTGGGCTAAATAGCCTTGATATTAGGCATATTTATCTACGAGATAGAATTGCCTAATAGGCAAAAGCCAAAAAATACATATTGACAAGATGCTAAAATATTTTAGCATTAAAACGCCAAGGAGTGATTCTTGCCGAAGTCACATGGAAAGGGTTTTTGCAAGACTCGGTGTCCCAAAACACTGATGAGCGAAATACATGATGGAGATTCCACACACTTTCGTGTTTGAATTAATCATGTATTCCATGGTATGTAAAACAACCAGATATGTCTAGTACTCCCAAGGAGTTGCGAGTATAGATACCAAAGTGATCAAAGTACTGATCATGGGACAACAGTGAAAAATGTCATTAAGTACTAAAGTAGAACTGATGACATGTTTTCTCGCAAGCAGAGATTATGAAGTGCTCGTTGTAAGTAATTACATCAATACAGTCTTCATCAATGCTCCATGCGATTTTCATTTTAAGTTAAGGGTTTTGTGTAATACACAATATGGTGGCACGGTGTTTGGAAATCATTCCAAACAGGTTACTGTGGCGAATTCTATAACAAAGGCTAAGTATGTTGCCGCTTTCAAAGCGACATAGAAGATGTTGAATCGTACAGTTCGTTCATGAACTTAGTATGGTTCCAAGATGGCTTTGGTCAATGGAACAATATTGAAAATAGTTGCTCCATAGCTCAGTCTGAGGAATCAAGGTTTGACCAGTGATTCACATATATACGAAGCCAAGTCCACACAAAATATGAATTTTGTGAAACCGTGAAAACGCGAGGATATGCAAAGATACACACGGAACTGAAGTTGTCAGATCCGTTGGACATCAGACTATACCACAAGCGAAGCATTTTTTACACCTGTATCCCATAGGTGTAAAGTGCATTAGCATTGACTAGATTATTGACTCTAGTGCAAGTGGGAGTCTGTAGGAGATATGCCCTAGAGGCAATAATAAATGTTATTGTTTATCTCCATGTTCATAATTATGTTTATTTTCCATGCTATAACTGCTATGGTTCTTGAGTCTACAATAACCACGAGGCTCGGAGGAAGACTCATATGCACGTGTGGAATAATAAACGGTAAAATGTATTCCTAGTCTGGCCTCTAAGACTAGCTCAAGTGTTGCATGATGGTTCTGTTTTCCTGATCATAGGCATGACTATGCCAACAACTTTGAGGGCACAACGTTAGGAGAACACTTGTGTTGAATCGACCCGAATTGATGTTATGCTATGAGATACATTCGTCACAAGTTAATGGTTAATAACACAGAGAAAATTAACGTTTGCATAATTCCTTAGACCATGAGAGTGTCGAGTTTCTTCATGCTTGCTTCATGAACTTTGGGGTTTGTTAAACGTCATCCGTAAATGGATGGCTATTACGGCGGCTTACGGGTTCATGGAAAGGTATGTCAAGTAACTTGATAGCTCAAGATTGGGATTTGCTCCTCTGACGATGGAGAGATATCTCTGGGCCCTCTCGGTGTTACGGTATCCACCATCGTCTGGCCAGACACATTGTGATTTTATCATAGGGATGCCGGAACACGGAAACGAGAAAAGAGAACAAAACCGGTAACGAGGTAACTGGCATAGTGGACAAGTTGTTGATCCACGGGGATGCAGAAAATCTCACCTCGGGTATTTGTAATATATCGTGAAGCAGCAGGAATAGCACACGGCAACTGGAGGTTCACTCGAATATTCATTCGTGTGGGTATAGGGGTCAATATGGGTGTCCACGGCTCCGATGTTGATCATTGATCGGAAAGAGTTCCTGTCATGTCTATACTTCACCGAACCTATAGGGTCACACGCTTAAGGGTCATCTATCTGCTGAATACTAGACAGGGAGTCTGAGAGAAAATCACCAGAAAATTTCGGAGACAGCGGAAAAGTTCCGGAGAGAGAGCACCGGAATAGTTTCGGTAAAACTGAAAAGTTGTTTCAGGGTATACCATTAAGTCAAATTGGTTTCGGCACATGCCTGGAAATTCTTGGAGGGTGCCAGAATTGGTCTGGGAACTTCTGGGATTTTTCGGAGAAAAAAACCGGAAATGTTCCGGAGCTGCCGGAACCGCTTTGTTTGCTTTTCGCAGATGAAAATCACTAATCCGGAATTGTTTCGGAACGCGTCCAAAATCATTTGTGTGGGTACTGGAATTATTCTAAGACCCACATAAATATTTTCGGATTTAACAGTCGCGGAAAAATGTTTCCGTGAATAGTGAAAGTGCTTTTTGGGTGGCTTCTTGGAGAAGTCACCTTGAGGGCCTTTTGGTATTTTTCTCTTAGCTTCTTGGAGAAGCCACCCTTGGGCTTGGCCTATAAATAGGGGTGGAGGGGGCTGCCTAAAGACACACTCTTTCTCAACATACACAAGCCATGCATGATCTGGCCTTCTTCTCTCCCTCCCCGCGAAATAGTTTCGTAGAGCCGAAAGGCTGTCTGGGTTCCGGTGGGAACTAGTTCTGGACGGCGAAGCCCTGCCGGATAGATGACCCCGTATGTGTGCAACCCCGTAGAGAGGTCGTAGGTTCGATCTTTTTGCCCGAGGGGCTGTTCGAGGGTCCTCCCGAAGGGCTGTACGAGTTACTGTCCGAGTTTCGAGGGTCCTCCCGAAGGGCTGTCCGAGTGACCCGCCCGAAGGGCTGTCCGTGAGGCCTCCCGGAGGGCTGTCCGAGGATCCGTCCGGTGGGACTATCCGAAGGACTGTCCAGAGGCCTCCCGGAGGGCTGTCCGAGAATCCGTTCGGTGGGACTATCCGAGGGTCTGTCCAGAGGCCTCCCGGAGGGCTGTCCGAGGATCCGTCCGGTGGGACTATCCGAAGGACTGTCCAGAGGCCTCCCGGAGGGCTGTTCGAGGATCCGTCCGGTGGGACTATCCGAGGGACTGTCCCGAGGCCTCTCGAAGGGCTGCCCGGAGATCCGTCCGGTGAGCTGACGAGGGAGTACATCCTCGCGGTTGGGAGGTTGTAAAATCCTAGCTGCGGGGATCTGCACCGCCGATCGTCATCGATTCTACTTCCGCTGCGCTACGAGTCGGTAACGAAAAGATCAAACCTTGTATGCAGTCTCCATAGTGGTCCTGGGCTGGTGCGTAGGTCGAAAAAATTTTGTTTTCTGCTGCGTTACCCTACAAGTACTTCATGTGGAAGGACACTCGGGTTGCCATCAACCTCGCAAGGATTGTGCTTAAGTTGAGGTGCACACACCGTATGGGAACCACTAAACTCTTTTGGATGGGGATCCTCTTTGGCATTAGGGAAGGCAGGTGTTGGGTGTTTCCTGTCACGCGGATCAGGCTTGATCATGATCCATTTAGGCAGTAGGTTGATCCTTGGTGCTTCTTCTGCTTGGCTGTCTTTGGTGCCAGAGTGCGGCGGGCATCGACTTTGTTTTACTTTGTGTGCATGTAGTGGGTGTTGCATTGTAAGCCGATTAGTAAACTCCTTTGTATCTTTCAATCGTTATTGCTTGTTGGCCATGTAATTCATGACCGGTTAATATCTTTGTTAATTCAAAGTCGTGCTTGTCTCGAGCTTTCATTCTAAAAAATGACTCTACTTGTTTTAGAAAAAAAAAACTTATTTTTTTAAAATTATATGTGTTAGTCTCTATCGACTATGACAGCATAAGGACAACTCTAATATATCCAAAAAAATATTAATTTTTAAAAAATATCATTTTAGGAGTTAACACAGTCTAACCGGTCCTCAATAACCCTTACGTTGTCCAAAGAATTCGGGGCGAGCTAAAAAACGCTCCGCTAGCTGGAACTGTTGGGCAAAACTGCATCCACCCAAAAACGTCTTAATTCGTGAAATTTAGGCAGAAGGAGTTTTCCATTGCAACCACCACCCGCAAATCCGTTGTCGTTGGACACCATCTGGTCAAGCCATCACCTATCACGGGCTCTCCCACCCTTGCTGAACTAGTCCACGCTTGCTCCG
The DNA here is from genome assembly GCA_039707655.1 of Elymus sibiricus. Taxonomy (NCBI): domain Eukaryota; kingdom Viridiplantae; phylum Streptophyta; class Magnoliopsida; order Poales; family Poaceae; genus Elymus; species Elymus sibiricus. The sequence goes on along the minus strand of CM077668.1, from coordinate 107,374,041 downwards.
GGAGTTTGTCGGCGTCGAAACCTCCAAGCAAGGCCACCTCGACACCGCGCCCCTACTCACTACCGCCCTGCGCCTGGAGTGTCCCCGCCACCCCGAACTCGGCACCTGCAACGAAGCTCGACCACGAACTCATCCGTGCTAGGATCAAGGATTTCACCAGTGAAAGTGCACACTCGTTAAGTCTTGCCGAATCAATCTTCCCCTCTCACGGCGGTAGCTAGGGCAAAATTTGGTTCCCTCCAAACTCCGTCGACTAGCGGCGAACCCGTCAACGTGCCTCCCCTTTGTCAGCCGCTCCGGTGACCGACAGCGGGGGAGGGGGGGTCCCGGTGCCTCGGTCCTGCAAGTAGTTTAAGTTAAGATCTTTTAGTTTTTTCATGGGAGGCGTTGTGGAGGATGTTGGTGCTTCATCTTGAAGCTGGTCTTCTGGGCTCTAATCCTCTTCGAGTTCGTCGGCGGAGCTCCGGCGTAGATTCATGTTGTCTCCTTAGGGCAGTGAGATTAGTGTTTCTTGTGCGTGCAAAACGACGAGATTTGATTCTAGGTGTTTTGGTTCAATTCAAAGGTTCAATGGCGAGATTGCATCTATGGGGCGCTGTTTTGTGGGGTATGTGCACAAAGACTTTCTGGCCGTCATCGACAAGGTAAGGCTGTATCTGGCAAGGGAGCAGCCACAATGGCTCATTCAGCCACTGCTATGTCTAGGATGCTTTGTACTTCTCGTGAACTTCTATAATAGAACATGACCTTTTCTATTCTAAAAAAAAGTGCACACTCGTAACTGATTCTCTGATGCCGCCGTCCACCATATCTACCAGTCAGAACCTGCACGCCCATGGGCTCCGTTCACGAATAGTGACGTGCCACCGGATCCCGTTAAACCCTCTACTCGCATCGGAATCACATGAGAAGTCCGCCAGGCTGCGGAACAAAATGATCGGAGTAACGATGTTGGTGCTTCATCTTGAAGCTGGTCTTCTGGGCTCTGATCCTCTTCGAATTCGTCGGCGAGACAAAGTCGGCGGAGCTCCGAGGTAGATTCATGTTGTCTCCTTAGGGTAGTGAGATTAGTGTTTCTTGTGCGTGCAAAACGACGAAATTTGATTCTAGGCGTTTTGGTTCAATTTAAAGGTTCAATGGCGAGACTGCATATATGGGGCGCTAGTTTTTAGGGGGCACGTGCACAAAGACTTTCTGGTCGTCATCGACAAGGTCAGGCCGTCTCTGACAAGGGAGCAGTCAGAGGTGCACACACGTAACTGATTCTGTGATGCCGCCGTCCACCATATCTACCGGTCAGAACCTGCACGCCCATGGTCTCCCTGCACGAATATTGACGTGCCACCGGATCCCGTTGAACCCTCTGATCGCGTCGGAATCGCATGAGAAATCCGCCAGGCTCCGGAACAAAATGATCGGAGCAACGATCCGGTTTGATCGATCTTGCCTACCCAGGCAGGCCAGGTACCCCCACCCGTATCCCTGCAGAGATGGAGTTGTACACAGTGAGTCGGCAACTCGGCATACATACAGCAGTTTACATGCCCGCGGCCGATCGACAAAGGGACCATCCACCAACCATCCAACCAACCAACTCGAAAGAGCATGGTTGGCATTGCCAGCATCAGCACGTGAAAATATACATTACTCTGGATGCATCTGCAGTTTGCTCCACGACTGTTGGTGTTTCCTTGTTCCTGTGGATTAGCCCGCAATTCTGCTCAAGCGTTAGTACTACTAGTATTAGAACAAGTACTATTTGAGGAGAAGTTGGTGCATCCGCAGTCTGCTCACACAACTCTTGTTTCCTTGTCCCTGTAGATTAGCCCGCAATTCTGCTCAAGAGTTTTAGTACAACTACTATATGAGGAAGTTGGTTGGGGATATTGGCAGCGGTTGACTGATCCCCTTGCTCACTTGGCCGTCATCACTTTGCTCGCTGCGTCCGTCCGTCCGTCCGCAGGCCACTGCAGCACGCTGCACACGCCGCACCTCATAAATAAAACCTCTACTGGTAACACATGTTGCACCCCATAGTTCAGGGGCTTTGATGGCATTCAATCGCGGCCGCTGCAAAGTCTGCAGTTGCATTGCTTCTCTTCTCCACCTGCTTTCTTCTGCGCCCATTTACTCACCGTGGCTGGCTAGGCGTACAGCTTTTTCCCTTCAAGGCTTGAATGCGCCTGATGGACACGGCAACAACAGCAAAATAAAACAAAACATTTTCTTGCTTGACCTGTCCACCTGCTTGTGCTCGTGGTCGCCCTTTGCTGTTGCAACCATTGCTGTGACCTGACCACTGCGCGTACTACTATTATTGCTGGCCTTCGGTGCGTGTTTGATCTCGTCACACACCTGCCCCCATAAAAAACTTAGGTGGCCAAAATTTTGCAAGGACAACTATAATAACTAAGGTAAAGTGAACTTAGGTAGCCAAGGTTTGGTCAAATGTTGGCAAGAAAACGAAGCAAAGTGAGAGAGTTGCCATATGTAACATGCATGCCCAAACTTTGGCAACGAACAACCGATAGGTAGGCTTGTTTTGGACACCAACCTACCATTTTTTTTACCACCTTCTTATGTTTAGATAATGGTTTGTGGCATTGAAACATGTGTGTTTCTACTTTGTAGTAGGAGTACTATACTTCTCCGGTGCACCTGCTAGCACCCTGAGGCTGATGCTGCTACGTCTCTTCCAGTCGTTTTCACGCCATTGATGCGCCGCTGCAGCACATCGCGCTCACGCTTCTTTCCATAAGTGCGGAGAGGAAAAGGACGGCTCTTAATTCCTTCTGAGAGACGGAAAATGCCATTGGCCCTTTTCCATCGCAGAACGGTGTTTATGTCGAGAGCATGCGGATTGTCGCTGTGACCGCTCAGTGTGCGTGCACGTACGTACGATGAAACGGACTGCATGGAGTGGAGAGCCCAAGCAAGCCCTGGTGCCTCAGCGTCATGGGATCATACTATGTAGAGGCAGATGGATCTGCAACCACTGCTCAGGGGACAATCTGTACAGGAACTTCTCTTCTTGGTAAAAGAATTATCACACTGTCTTCATCAAGAGTACAACAACATTAACTTTTGTTTCATAGGGCACAACAACATTTATTCATTAGTTGAGTTGAGATTGCAACATGTTTTTCTTGTAAATATGGATTTGCATTGGTGCTCATGGGTATTCACGTTGAGTAAACACTTGTTGGTTCTGTCAGTGCAGGATCGAAATTATCAAATTCTTCGAAAACAGCAAGAACTCAGAAGAATTAAAGTAAAACAGTACTCGATAAAGAAGAAAAATTAACTAGGCAGGTAGCAGAAAGGCATGCTAGCAAAACGACCAGGTTACTAAACGTGGGAATTCATGTTCAAAAAACTTAATGGTCGGTTTGTTCGCCCAAGGATCAGTTCTGTCAGCTATAGAAACTGCGGTGTTTTCAGTTTCCAGGCCCTCCTGAAACTGCAAGCCAAGCCAAGAACAACAAGCACAGACAACTCGAGCAAAGCGTGTAATTGCGGTATTTTACTTGTGTACAGTTGCTGGGGGGAAAGATAAATTAAACAGCAGGAAGTACAGGGCAGAGAATTACGACACGGGGGCTGGATGGCTTTTTATTTTGCCCCAATTCTCAGTACACCAATTGCCATTCCCATCAGGCACCTCCAGCATGGTGATTCTGTATGATACAAAAGACTTGGATATACGGTGCTTTTGCTCCTCTGAATGAACTAATCCCAGCAGATCATATCGTCGAAAAAATCGGACTTGTGTGGTCTGGATGTAGAAATGTACTCTTACATACGGTGGGCTGTTGTTACTGTACCATTCCATCAGTCACAAGCTCTTGCAACCCCCGCCTTAGCCTCTCGCCGGCGAGCCTCGTGTCTTCCTCCTTCAGTCCTCCAAAAGAAACACGGATGTATCCGGGGCCTCCACTGGCGCTCCCGGGGATCACTGCGACGCCGTGCTTGGTTGCGAGCCACCTGACAACCTCAAAGTCGTCTGAACAGTTATCTGGTAGTTTGGCCCAGAGGTAGATGGCACCCTCCCCACCCTTGACATTATCCTCACCAAGGGGAGACATTGCCTCCACAAGCAACTCGCGGTTTTTCACGAGATCATTCACCCTTTCCCTGATCCACTCTGGGCCGGCCTCCAGTGAGTACAGAGCCAGGCGCTGCCCGATGATGGAAGCACAGATAGGTATGTTATCTTGCACCTTAAGGAGCTGCGCGTGGAAACCATCGGCTTCACTTGGATATGCAATCTGCAGCAGCCAATTGATCAGCTCTTGTAAGACTAACTGGTCACCTTACTTACACAGATTGCACAGCGGCTTTGGTTACTTATAAATAATGCATTCACTGGTCCAAAAGTATTGGCTTAGTAACAATTAAAGTACTTGCAGGATATATGAAACCGAAAAGGTTCAGTATTCAGTCCTATAACAGCAACTGAAGCATAAGCAAAAGATAGAAAAGAGCATGGTACACTTACGTATCCTACACGCCACCCCATCATTCCATAAGCCTTTGAGAACGAGAAAAGGTTGACAATATGATCATCCTCTAGGCAGTAGTGCTCCATTTTATCATACATGAAGTACCTGGAAAAGACCAACCAATTTTGTAACTGAGTTCAAGATCTAAGTTATATAATAGCCAAAGCGCAAATACTATAACTGAACTGCAGGTAGCACGCAGAATTAATTCATAGAACATAGAACATCGGGCATTTTCTGTGCAGTAATGAGTCTAAAACCATTGCAAAAGACGACATGTTTTGATTCTATTATTTACAATACTATTTAGAATATGCATGAAACACAAGCACTGTATAATACAAATTGCCTAAAAATTATAGGGGAATTGGACGTCTCCACATCAAACCCTTGTGTATACAAGACTTTACTGGGTTACATGTGTCGGTCCATACATATTTATATGTATGAAGTTATTAGTAATGCGATTCATGAGCGAAGAATCATCAATATCAGCAGCAGGGAAAGAAAATAGCAAAACCAAGATCAACATTCATCAGTCAACTATTTGGGCCAGTCAAGTACAGATGTAGAACGATATGCGATGTAGACAAAGGGACAAAGTATGAGACAAATAAACCAAATATTGATTGCATGATCACAGGGCTAAGTACAGATCCTGTTCTTGCCGATGCCACTTAGTGGTCACCACGCTGCCCGAGAACAAGCCTAACCTGGGATTGCTTTCTGGAGGCTGAAAGGGGAAGTCCTTTACTAATCACTCAACATGGGATTCGGGCTCATTCTAATCCCTTCACTTTTAAAACACTCTCCTAAAGGTTAACCTGTTAGTTAATCGACCTTGAAGTGATTTGGAGGGCATATTTTTCGACACCATCAAAAGGTAGATTTTTTTACAAAGTTCAAGCAATAGATGTGTCATCCACCTCCCTCATACCTGCTTAAGGCATTGTACGAGGCTCGTGGTGGTGATACCGCAAATGAAAATTACTAGCATTCCGATACAGGACAAAAAGGCAATCATGCAATGCTACATGCATGAATGGATGGTGGAAGACAAGCTTGTCACCGCCAAATGTCACAGGCTCCAATGAGGCCAAGATGCGCTTCAACGCGAGGGACAGGGGACAGACAGGTTGTTAGTGTGGTATGACCCAAAACATCAATCCTTCTGCTAGAGTTGTCACCAAAAGGAGGACTTTCCGAAGTTTATGAGCAGGAGAATCTAACTAAATTTGACAAACCATTGCACCGCATACATTTCCCTTATCTTAGCAGTTTCAGACTCTATTGATCTGTTCATTAGCATTACCTTTATTCAGAATCTCTACCAATATAATTAGTAGTTAATTAGCTTATCCACTTCTGTTTAAAGACAATGCTAATGGCATTTTACATTCTGCTGTATTCCAAAATAGCTTATGCATTCACATTAAAATTGTATTCTATAAGTCACTTTTGTATCATTTAGTTTGCTTATAGTAACCAGTCCTCCTAAACTCTAACCATGATTTAAGGTGGTAATATTCAGGTGTGATTCATTGTTTTGCATAAAACATTATGTCTGCACTTCTTTGAAAAAAGTTTAAATATGAGACAGGATTGAGGAGCTTTAGAGAGCAGAAACAAACAAATGCAAGTATATCAGTATTAACTTACTCATAGGTGTTGTCAACCACCAGCCATGCACCAGCATTCCTGCACAGGTCTGAAATTCTCTGAAATGACAATTCGATATTAGAAATAACAAATGCCAACTCCATGTTGGGTGTGCGGGTGTGTGCAGGCGTACAAGAAAGCAATGCGAGTGAGTGAGGGAGGGAAGAGAGTTAACCTGTAACATAGGCTTGGGAATAAAAGCTCCAGATGGGTTTCCCGGATTGACAACAGTAACAAGTTTAGGGATAGGGTTATTTTCTTTCAGCACCTTCTCCAACCAATCTGCATTTTTAGGCGCAGTGCAAAATATGCATCGCAAACAAATTAAATTTCGATCGAGAGGTTTCTATAATAGAAACCGGCGAGGGAGCTCGTTGTTCCAAAAAAAATCGAGCTGTACAAATTTTCTTGGACCACATGTAGAGGTCATAACAGAGCAAATTCCTATGGCACCGCTTGATCTAATAATAATCTAAAGTACATTGCACTCATAAGCTAAGCATGAAAATTTCTTTTACATTAGGTATGGTAGTCATATTACCAACATCAGGATGAAGAGTCTTGGGATTGCTAGCACCAACTAATATATCAGTGACGCCAGTCATCTGGAATGACATGAAGGAATTGAAATAATATGGTGCAAACATGACAACTGAATCACCAGCATCGCAAAGGGTCAGAACCAGGTTTACAAAAGCCTGCCAAAACACAAAAGAGACCAGTGTAAGAGATCAATTTATAGGACAAACCTTGTTGTAAAACAAGATTTAGCGTAGCAGTCATACAGGGAAGTAAGCAGATATTTCATAGAACTAAAAAAACAGGAGATAAATTAGGGACAATAACCTATAGTCTGACAGCTAAACAATGCAAAAGTAGAGGCACGAGAAATCCGTGATAAACCAAATGAAAAGTAATGTGTTTTACCTGATTTGCACCAGCAGTCACCATAACCGACGACTTGGTTAGCTTATTCTCCCTGCGAAGCTGCAAACAATCCCTAAAATATCAGCAAAGGATACACTAACTGTTCATAGTGCCAAGAAGACAATGTAGAGAAATAATGATAGGGCTAACAAGAGTCGAGTTAAATAATAGTAATCCTTCAAACATTATCAACAAAAAATCTTATCCCGGTAAGCAACAAACAGTTAAATAAGCATTTAAGGTTTTATACTCCCCCCGATCCATGTGACTTTGTACTAAATCAGCGACAATTAATATGGATCGGGGGGAGTACAAAACAATTTAGCTCAATATTTTGAAAGCTGGTCAACGATAGCATTGCATGTGAAATCCAAGTGGTACTTCAACTCTATAACTTTCTGGACCACATTTTCATGATTATGGAAGATACTCGGGACGAAGAAAGCTGATAAACGCATTGCATATGAAATCCATGTGGTACTTTATAACTTTCTAGACCACATTTTCAGTGTGTACACTAAAAATCAATTTGTTTTCTCAGTTAATGAATACAAAATAGTTATCGTAAACACATGGCATAATGCTATCCTTTAATCAACTATATGAGAAGAAAAACATACTTTGGATTGATAAAGTGCAACTCATGCTATTACTCCTAGCACTAAGATCAAATACCTCTAGTAAAAAAATCACATGACAGTGGGTTAGCAGAAGGCACATGGGTGTTTTTGTCTTGCATGCTAACGGCTTTGTGTGCAAGGCTTGCTAGTATGGGGACATGATCCAATGTTAAGTCAATATATAACTCCAGATGAAAAGAAGTACCTTCTCGAGAAGTGCTTCTCGAAGCTCGGGAAGGCCATCATCAGCACCATATTTACTGGTTGCTGGTTCCCATACAATTTCCTTGACCTTGTTCAGGGCTGTCTCAGGAGGTTGCCAATAAACAATTCCCTACAGTCAAGATCTGCCCAAGATTACAAGAAGACAACGGATCGATTTCTGGTAAATACGCATGACCTGCTCGCTTTGATAGGAAAACATCAGATACGCTTCTGTTACAAACAGATTTGGGGTGTATCACTTTGGATAAACACCATTTTAAGAAACCTAATTAACCAGGGGCATAGATCATATCAATCTCCAATCCTCCATGCTTGATATGTAATCTTTTTTTCGTTTTTCTTTAAATGGTGTATTATATATAGTCAATAGTCGTGTTGTCTGAAACATATTAAGTTACCATATGTAACGTGTCACTAGATTACCTTACAAGTTGAAAGATTTACAGAGGCAACATAGGGTTCACTGATCCATTTAGTTTACATTTGCCTTCAGCAATCTTATCGTACCATTAGCATATAATCTTCCCAAACAACACAGGAAGAAAAGCAATGAAAGGTCAAACCAAGAATTGCAGGCAGGGGTTACCTGCGCAAGCGACATCACATCCGTGGCCCCTCGGAGCAGTTCTTGTATCTGGAAGAAAAAGAGCCACCAAGTAAGACAAGAAATTGGGGATAATAAAGGCAGGAGATTGTTGACGAGGTGGGGTGGGGTGGGGAGGTCTGTATCACCTTCACCATGACCGGCGCCTCCGTCTCCACGCACCTCTTGGCCAGCTTCGCGAAGCTACCCATGGCCTCCGAGAACCTGGAACTGGGGATTTGGGGGACGAATTTGAGCCGGAGATCCGAGAAGACGAACCACAGAAGGGAGGCGAGTCTACGAAGGAAGAAGGGGGCCTAAATAATTCTCGGACAACAACCTCTGGCTCTGGGTCTGAAGTCGCCAACTGATCCCGAGCTCCACCAACCCCAAAGGCAAGGCGTAGGCAGGCAGACAAGGAAGCCACGGGAGAAAAATAGTGAGAGATTCGAGGAGCCCTGCCTCTTTTTCCCACTGTTTTTTGTTCTTCTTCTTCTGTCTCTTCCCCTGGACTTTCTTGGCCAGCCGGGTCGCTGGAGGAGTAGGAGGAGGATAAGCGTTGAGCTCTCTCTCCTTCTTGGGGACCTTTTTTTTTTCTTTTTTCATGCAATTTTATCGAGAGGAGTAGTGTTTTTTGGTGCAGAGAATTTGTCAAAATAAAATGGGAAATGCTCGGCTTCAGCCGGCGGATCGCACGCGGGCGTCCGTCGCCTCGTCCGTGTGACGCGTGTCGTGCGTGGGCTCACCTTGTATTGTCTCTTGCGTTGTTGTAGTATGCCCACCGCAACAACTCGTATGTTGCAGGATCCGGATCCCTCAAGGGTTGTCGCCGCGCAGCCGAGGTACCCCGCCGCCGCTCCCTCTCTTCCTCTCGCTCCACTCACAGCGCCGCCGCATCTAACCGTGCCGGCCCGAAGCTCCATGGAAGGGATCGGGTTCGCCCGTCGCCGGACTTCACCGCCGCCGCCGAGCTGTGCATGGCCGCCACCGCCTGAATCTGCTCATCCCCAACCCTTCTCCGCACTTCACCGTTCCTCCCGCGTCGCCGGCGTGCGTGCTGCTGCCGTGGACTAGTTCGCAGCTTCGCACTGCTTGAGCCTTTGCATCACCTGCAGCTGGGAGACGCGCCTGTGGGCTGCCTCCTCGCTTGGGAAAAACTTTCTGTAACAAGACCTTTGTTGCAAAAAAAATCTACAACAAGTCCTTTGTTGCAAAAAAAATTTGCAACAACTCTTCTGTTGCAAAAACTTTCTGTAACAAGACCGTTGTTAAAAAAAATAATTACAACAAGACCTTTGTTGTAAAAATGGAGACGTCAGTCGGCCGCACCATCCGCTAGATCTGACGGCTCGTAACCGGGCCGATCTTTTAAAAAGATCAGCCGGCGTAGCAAGCCGCAAACGGTTTTGCTTTCGCGAGAGGCACGGCCGTTTTCTGCTGCTGCGAGATTTAGGAGGCGGCATTTAACGCAGACAATTCTGGTCAAATTAATGGTCAGGTTTTGTAGACGGAAACAGACTCCTTGTGGGAGGTGAGGTGAGGTGAGGTGAGGATAAAGAGGCTGTTTGGATCACGGCCGGGAGCTGCCCTACCAAAATTTTGGTCGTTGACTGACTTATTGGCATACATTTGGTTTGAAGCCAATTTTTTGGATCTACGCCAAAGTTTTGGTAGGCTGTTCAGTTTCTTCGTTGGATCGTTGGCGAGCCCACGGCGGCAAATTTCTGCGCCAAAAAGTTGGCGAGCCCTGATTTGGCAGGGCAGCTATGGGCGGCATCCAAACAGCCCAAAAGTACCACCGGCGCTAGATCTCTGGCGAGGAACACTTTCCGTTTCCTAGGGAAATCTGGGACTAGTATAACCCAGGTGCGAACAAAAAGGCCCGGAGATGGAGGCAGACCCAGTCAGCCAGCCAGCCGCCCACACACGCCCAGTCCAGACACGGATGAGGATGGCACCACCAACCCCACGAGTCCACGGCGACGAGTGATCGATCTACTCTGTCTATCTTTCTATCTATCTATCTACTCGCACGAGGAGAACGAGGAGGGAAGGAGTGACCTGCTTTGGATTGGCTTCTTACCGGACGGCGGGCGGTCGGGAGGCTGGGCGCGGCGGGTGATGACGACCGTACGCCGTTCGTCCGGTCTCCAGCTCGCGGCTGGGCTGTAATTTGTACGCGATGGGCGGGGGCGGGTGGTGGGTGCGTCGCCGGGTCCCTGTCGCGGCGTGCGTGCCTGCGTGCATGAACTGAGTTGGCTCGGATCGGTTCCAGGCGTGAGCGGTGACGTACGTGACGGCGGCCATACGATGCGGCATGGAACTGGAGGTTGGAGAGACGACATGGAATCGTGCATTCCGTGCTCATCTTGGTGTTTTTTTTTAAAACTGCCTCGACGGGAAAGAAATCAGCCGATTCTCACGCACGACAGGGCTTTGCTAGACGCACGGAAGGTTACATAAGTTTACGGGCTGATTTCTGAGTTGGCTTGTTTTAATTGGGTGAAGGGTGAGGGCGGGGCCACACGGGTGAAAATCAGGGGGTGGAAAGAATATATGGAAGAGTCCGTAGCAGTCCTGTAAGAAGCCCGTGTGTGTAGCATTTTTGCGCACGACACGTATCCTATGGGCCTTATCGTCTTTGCAAGCCTGGCCAACAGGCATTTCGACTTCGTTTTCTTGCCTCGACAGTGCAAATCCTGGGAGCAACTAATTAAGAAGCGCTTGTTCGGTTTTGCTTTCGCAAGAGGCACGGTTTTGCTTTCGCGAGCTCGGAAACGGAAAAAAACGCATTTTTTTTTTTTTTTTTTTTGCTTCCGCGAGAGGCACGGTTTTGCTTTCGCGAGAGGCACGGTCGTGCCTCTCGGAAACGGAAAAAATAACGCGTTTTCTGTTTTTTTTCTCTTCGGCGAGAGGCACGGTTTTGCTTTCGCGAGAGGCACGGTTTTGCTTTCACGAGAGGCACGTCCGTGCCTCTCGGAAAACGGAAACAAAACGCGTTTTCTGTTTTTTTCTTCCACGAGAGGCACGGTTTTGCTTTCGCGAGAGGCACGGTCGTGCCTTTTTCGGAAAGAAAGAAAAAACGTGCTTCCGGTTCGGTTTTTCGTACGGTTTTTTTCGTGAAAAAAAAGTTTGGCAAAACCTATCAACATGGTATCTAGTTTTGAAGATCTCGACGTGAGGAATCCAATGGTGAAAACGGTTTGAGATTTGGACGCACGGTTTAAGAGATAAAATGTTTTGAATAAACAGATCTACGAAAAAAGGAAAAACTCCCAAATTGCGACAAGTGGCGCGCATGCAGTGTGCCACTTGTCGCAACCTGAGGAGGTGGGAGTGATCTTTGAAAGGAGTACTTGTCGTGATGAAATCACGGCAGATGCCATGAGGTGGCTAAAAGTGGGGGGCTGCGTGAGGACACCGGTGGGTTCCGGAGGCGAGGTTGGCACGTGCAAGTGCGAGACACGAGACGTACCCAAGTTCGGGGCCCTCCGAGGGAGGTAACACCCCTAGTCCTGCCGAATATGGTATGATATGCACAAGGGCTACAATGGTGCTCCTGAAGCTGTTGGGTGGAGGAGGAAGAAGGAGCTAGCTCTCCATTCTACCTCTCCTGAGGGTGTATGTGTGTGTGTGTGTGTGTGTGTGTGTGTGTGTGTGTGTGTGTGTTGTTGAGCAGGTTGTGAACCGAAGACCCTCTGCATGGAGGGCTCCTGAGGGGTCTTATAGCTCGACCCCCCAGGGTTACAATGGTAAATCTACGAGAAGGCGGGACCCGGCTGTCATCGTCTGGAGTCGGCAGTGGGGCCCGCCGGCTGCAGGGCCCGCCGGCTGCTCGGCATTGTGGCCCGTCGCCAACCGCGTCACGGAGTGGTTGGCGTCGTGGGGCTATAGTGGCACGCCGCGCTGACGTCGGTCGCCCGGGTCAGCGGGGTTGGCGGCACTGTAGCCACGCTCTCCCATCGTGAAGAGCCGTCTTGTCGTACGGCTAGATGGGACGGCCGCTGACCCTCCGCCAGCCGGCTGCCAGCCGGCCCGGGCGTGGCGCCGCGCCCAGCCGGCCCGCCTCGGGGCGGCCGGCTGGAGGGCTAGCCGGATTGAGGGGTGCGAGCCGCCCTGATATTTGAAAAATCCTCCGGGCTTCGGTGCCTACCGGGGGTCATCCCCCCGACAGTAGTCCCCGAAGCTGTAAAGGCTCGCCGGCTCCGAGCGGGAGGGCCTTTGCAGCTTACCCCCCTGGAGAAGGTGGTTGTCGAGGTTGGGGCGCCGGCTTGACGCCGCGGGAGCTGGGCCGCGACGCCCAGCCGAAGTGGGAGCCGAGCGGACCAGCCGGCCGGAGCCCAGCCGGCGTGGGGGATCGCGCCAGCCGCCTGACACGGACCCGCCACGTGTGGCCCAGCGGCGGGCGAGACCCTGCCAGGCCACGCACGCGACGGGACGTTGCAGCGGGCCGGGACCCACCAGGTCGCGGCCTCGGCCCGCGCACGGGATCCGCTGTGGCCACGCGCGACGATTAGATTTCTCGAGGCAGTTAATGCGCGCGTGTGCTACTTGTAGACTGCGTGGGTATTTCCCCAAAGAGGAGAGCATGATGCAGTATAGTAGAGATAAGTATTTCCCTCAGTTAAGAACCAAGGTTATCAATCCAGTAGGAGAACCACGCAAAATCCCTTTAGCAGCACCTACACACACAAAAGCAAACACTTGCACCCAACGCAAATAAGAGGGTTGTCAATCCTTTAGCGGTTATTTGCAAGGATTAATTCTGATAGTGATAGATGAAAATATAAATTGCAAAATAAAATAAAAGTAAATAAATTGCAGCAAGGTATTTTTGGTTTTTTATATATGATAAAGATAGACCCGGGGGCCATAGTTTTCACTAGAAGCTTCTCTCTCGAACACATAGAATACGGTGGGTAAACAAATTACTGTTGGGCAATTGATAGAAAAGCAAATAATTATGACGGATTCATGGCAATGATCATGTATATAGGCATCACGTCCGAGACAACTAGACCGACTCCTGCCTGCATCTACTACTATTACTCCACCCATCGACCGCTATCCAGCATGCATCTAGGGTATTAAGTATAAAACAGAGTAAGGCCTTAAGCAAGATGACATGATGTAGACAAAGTAAACTCAAGCAATATGATTAAACCCCATCTTTTTATCCTTAATGGCAATAATACAAATACGTGTCATGTCCCTTTCTGTCACTGGGATTGAGCACCGCAAGATTGAACCCATCACAAAGCACCTCTCCCATTGCAAGATAAACCAATCTAGTTGGCCAAACCAAATCGATAGATCGGAGAGAAATACAAAGCTATAATAATCATGCATAAAAGAGTTCAGAGAAGACTCAAATATTTCTCATGAATAATCTGATCAAAAACGCACAATTCATCGGATCCCAACAAACACACCGCAAAAGAAGATTACATCGGATAGAACTCCAAGAACATCGAGGAGAACATTGTATTGAAGATCAAAGAGAGAGAAGAAGCCATCTAGCTACTAGCTATGGACCCGTAGGTCTGTGGTAAACTACTCACACATCATCGGAAGGGCAGCAAGGTTGATGTAGAAGCCCTCCGTGATCGATTCCCCCTCCGGCAGAGTACCGGAAAAGGCCTCCAGATGGGATCGCGGAAGAACAGAGGCTTGCGGTGGTGGAAAGGTTTTCTCTTCTGTCTCTCTGGTATATTGGGAATATTTGGGAATTTATAGCGCTGGAATTAGGTCAGGAGGGGCTACGAGGGGCCCAAAACCCTGGGGGGGCCGCCCTCCGAGCTTGTGGCTCCCTCGTGGCTCCTCTGGTGTTCTCCCGAAGCTTCGTGGGTCTCTTCTGGTCCAGAAAAAATTAATCCAAAGTTTTTTTTTCTCGTTTGGACTCTTTTTGATAATGATTTTCTGAAAAGATAAAAACAAGCAAAAAACAACAACTCGCACTGGGCACTGGGTTAATAGGTTAGTCCCAAAGAATGATATATAATGGCATGTAATTGCATATAAAATATCCAAGATTGATACTATAATAGCATGGAACAATCAAAAATTATAGATACGTTGGATATGTATCAAACATCCCCAAGCTTAATTCCTGCTCGTCCTTGAGTAGGTAATGATAAAAACAGAATTTTTGATGTGGAATGCTACCTAACATGTTTCATCATGTAATCTCTCTTACGGTATGAATAATAAGATCCCAATGATTCAAAGCAATAGTCTATAGTTTGACATAAAGACATCAATACTCAGGCATACTAATAAACAATCATGACTTTCAAAATAAAAATTCTAAAGAAAGTTATCCCTACAAAATCATATAATCCTGTCATGCTCCATCTTCTTAACACAAAGTATTTATCATGCACAACCCCGGTTTTAGCCAAGCAATTGGTTCATACTTTTTAACGCGCTTCAGCTTTTTTAACCCCCACGCAATACATGAGCGCAAGCCATGGATATAGCACTATGGGTGGAATAGAATATGGTGGTAGGGATTAATAAGGGGAAGTCAAAAATAAGAAGATAGTCTCACATCGACGTGGCTAATCAACGGGCTATGGAGATGCCCATCAATTGATGTCAATGCGAGGAGTAGGGATTGCCATGCAACGGATGCACTACGAGCTATAAGTGTATGAAAGCTCAACATGAAAACTAAGTGGGTGTGCATCCAACTTTCTTGCTCATGAAGACCTCGGGCATTTGAGAAAGCCCATCATCGGAATATACAAGCCAAGCTATAATGAAAATTCCCACTAGTATATGAAAGTGACAAAATAGGAGACTCTCTATATGAAAAACATGGTGCTACTTTGAAGCACAAGTATGGAAAAGGATAGTAACACTGCCCCTTCTCTCTTTTACTCTCATTTTTTTCCCCTTTTTTTCTTTTTTTTCGTGGGCTCTTTTTGGCCTCTTTTTTTTCTTTATCTCCTTAATGGGACAATGCTCTAATAATGATGATCATCATACTTCTATTTACTTACAACTCAAAAGAAAATTACAGCTCGAAACTACAGCAAAAATATGACTCTATATGAATGCCTCTGGCGGTGTACCAGGATGTGCAATGATACTAGCGTAACATGTATAAAAAATGATAAACGGTGGCTGAGCCACAAATACTATGTTAGCTATATGATCATGCAAAGCAATATGACAATGATGATGTGTGTCATAAAAACGGAACGGTGGAAGTTGCATGGTAATATATCTCGGAATGGCTATGAAAATGCCATGATAGGTAGGTATGGTGGCTGTTTTGAGGAAGATATAAGGAGGCTTATGTGTGATAGAGCGTATCATATCACGGGGTTTGGATGCACCGGCAAAGTTTTCCCCAACTCTCGATGTGAGAAAGGGCAATGCACGGTATCGAAGAGGCTAGCAAATTGCGGAAAGGTGAGAGTGCGTATAATCCATGGACTCACATTAGTCATAAAGAACTCACATACTTATTGCGAAAATTTATTAGCCCTCGAAGCAAAGTACTACTACGCATGCCCCTAGGGGGGAGGTTGGTAGGAGTTAACCATCGCGCGCCCCAGACCGCCACACAAAGAAAGACAATCAATAATAAATCATGCTCCAACTTCTTAGCATAAGGACATATCATACGTGCATGCTTCGGGAATCACAAACCTTAACACCAATATTCTTACTAAACCACAATTATCTACTAGCACCTCCCACATATTACCATCTTAATATCACAAAACTATTACAAGGAATCAAACTTATCATATTCAGTGATCTACATGAAAGTTTTTATTATATCCCTCTTGAATACCTATCATATTAGGACCAAATTCATAACCCGTGCATATTACCATTGCTATTTATTAGACTCTCAAAAAGATATAAGTGAAGCATGAGAGTAGAACTATTTCTTTAAAATATAACCACCGTCGTGCTCTAAAAGATATAAGTGAAGCACTAGAGCAACTGCCTAGCTCAAAAGATATAAGTGAAGCACATATAGTATTCTAACAAATCACGAATAATGTGTGTCCCTCTCAAAAAGGTATGTTCAACAAAGATGATTGTGACAAACTAAGAAGCAAACAAACTATATCACAAGACGCTCCAAGTAAAACACATATCATGTGATGAATAAAAAAAATATAGCTCCAAGTGAGTTACCGATAGATTGTAGACGAAAGAGGGGATGCCTTTCGGGGCATCCCCAAGCTTAGACGCTTGAGTCTTCCTTGAATATTACCTTGGGGTGCCTTAGGCATCTACAAGCTTAGGCTCTTGCCGCTCCTTATTCCTTTATCCATCGTAGTCTCACCCAAAACTTGAAAACTTCAGCACACGAAACTCAACAGAAACCTCGTGAGATCCGTTAGTATAACAAATAAATCTTAAACTTTAGGTACTGTTGTAAATTGATTAATATTTAATATTGGCATAATTCTACTGTACTCCAACTTCTCCATGACTCATACCCCCCAATACGATCCATAGATTCATCAAAATAAACAAACTATGAAACAAAAACAGAATCTATCTAAAACAGAACAGTCTGTAAAGATCTGAATTAACGTCATACTTATGTAACTCCAAATATTCTGAACAATTAGGACAATGTGGGAAATTCATATATCAATATTGTGTAAAAAATTCATAAGGTTCTGACGCTCCAGAGAAAAATTAAAATTCCAAAACTGGATACAAAAGTTTCTGTTTTCAAACAGCATCAATTATACTATCTTCCAAATCATCCCAAAGGCATTACTTGGCACAAACACTAATTAAAATATAAAAACACAATCACAACAGCGGCTATAATTGTGCAAACACACAAAAACAGAAGGTAAAACAAAAAAAATATTTTATTCATTGGGTTGCCTCCCAACAAGCACTATTGTTTTATGCCCCTAGCTAGGAATAATTTTATTGATGCTCACATGAAAGACAAGAATTGAAGCACAAAGAGAGCATCATAAAACATGTGACAAACACATTTAAGTTTAACATACTTCCTATGTATAGGCATTTTATAAGAAAACAAATTATCAAGACAACCAATATCTAGCATATGCAAATAGGAAGAATGAAGCATTAATAATTTCAACACAAAGAGAGGTAATTTAGTGACATGAAGATTTCTATAACCATATTTTCCTCTCTCATAATAATTACATGTAGGATCATAATCAAATTCAACAATATAACTATCACATAACATATTCTCTACATGATCCACATGCATAAAAGTTTTATAATCTTCCAAAATAGTGGGATTAACATCAACAAAAGTCATGACCTCTCCAAACCCACTTTCATCAAAAATTTCATAAGATTGAACACTCTCTGAATATGTGGGAATCTTTTTACTTAAAGTTGACACTCTTCCAAACCCACTTTCAACATTATTGCAAACATTATTATCAATATCATATTCATCATGAGGCTTAAATAAATTTTCAAGATCATAAGAAGCATCACCCCAATCAAGATCATTACAATGAGCAGTGGACATAACAACATCATCATCCCCAAGATTGTATTTTTGCATATCATTAACATAATTGACATTAATAGAATTTATAATAAAATCATTGCAATCATGCTTTTCATTCAAGGAGCTATCATGAATCACTTTATAAATTTCTTCTTTTAACACTTCATCACAATTTTCAGATTCACGATTTTCAAGCAAAACGTCATAAAGATAATCTAGTGCACTCAACTCACTAGCAATTGGTTCATCATAATTGGATTTTTTGAAAAGATTAGCAAGTGGATGAGGATCCATATCAATAGTTTTTTAGCAAGCAAAGATGCAAGCAAATAGGAAGCACATGGCAACACAAGCAAACAAGCAAACAAAAATATTTTTTTGTTTTTGTAAAATTGTTTTATAAGTGGGGCAGATGAAAACAAGAGGCAAATGCAAATAAAAAGGCAAATAAAATAAATGCAAGTGGATGATAGATTGTGCGAAGGTACTTGATAAATTTTGGTGATGTCTCCCCGGCAACGGCGCCAGAAATTCTTCCTGCTACTTGTAGACTGCGTTGGTATTTCCCCGAAGAGGAGAGGATGATGCAGTATAGTAGAGATAAGTATTTCCCTCAGTTAAGAACCAAGGTTATCAATCCAGTAGGAGAACCACGCAAAATCTCTTTAGCAGCACCTACACACACAAAAGCAAACACTTGCACCCAACGCAAATAAGAGGGTTGTCAATCCTCTTAGCGGTTATTTGCAAGGATTAATTCTGATAGTGATAGATAAAAATATAAATTGCAAAATAAAATAAAAGTAAATAAATTACAGCAAGGTATTTTTAGTTTTTTTATATATGATAAAGATAGACCCGGGGGCCATAGTTTTCACTAGAGGCTTCTCTCTCGAACACATAGCATACGGTGGGTAAACAAATTACTGTTGGGCAATTGATAGAAAAGCAAATAATTATGACGGATTCATGCCAATGATCATGTATATAGGCATCATGTCCGAGACAAAGTAGACCGACTCCTGCCTGCATCTACTACTATTACTCCACCCATCGACCGCTATCCAGCATGCATCTAGGGTATTAAGTATAAAACAGAGTAACGCCTTAAGCAAGATGACATGATGTAGACAAAGTAAACTCAAGAAATATGATTAAACCCCATCTTTTTATCCTTAATGGCAACAATACAAATACGTGTCATGTCCCTTTCTGTCACTGGGATTGAGCACCGCAAGATTGAACCCATCACAATGCACCTCTCCCATTGCAAGATAAACCAATCTAGTTGGCCAAACCAAATCGATAGATCGGAGAGAAATATAAAGCTATAATAATCATGCATAAAAGAGTTCAGAGAAGACTCAAATATTTCTCATGAATAATCTGATCATTGCTACTTGTAGACTGCGTTGGTATTTCCCCGAAGAGGAGAGGATGATGCAGTATAGTAGAGATAAGTATTTCCCTCAGTTAAGAACCAAGGTTATCAATCCAGTAGGAGAACTACGCAAAATCCCTTTAGCAGCACCTGCACACACAAAAGCAAACACTTGCACCCAACGCAAATAAGAGGGTTGTCAATCCTCTTAGCGGTTATTTGCAAGGATTAATTATGATAGTGATAGATGAAAATATAAATTGCAAAATAAAATAAAAGTAAATAAATTGCAGCAAGGTATTTTTAGTTTTTTATAAGATGCCCATCTTTTTAACACAAAGTATTTATCATGCACAACCCTTGTTTTAGCCAAGCAATTGGTTCATACTTTTTAACGCGCTTCAGCTTTTTCAACCCCCACGCAATACATGAGCGCAAGCCATGAATATAGCACTATGGGTGGAATAGAATATGTGGTAGGGATTAATAAGGGGAAGTCAAAAATAATAAGATAGTCTCACATCGACGAGGCTAATCAACGGGCTATGGAGATGCCCATCAATTGATGTCAATGCGAGGAGTAGGGATTGCCATGCAACGGATGCACTAAGAGCTATAAGTGTATGAAAGCTCAACATGAAAACTAAGTGGGTGTGCATCCAACTTGCTTGCTCATGAAGACCTCGGGCATTGAAGGAAGCCCATCATCGGAATATACAAGCCAAGTTCTATAATGAAAAATTCCCACTAGTATATGAAAGTGACAAAATAGGAGACTCTCTATATGAAAAACATGGTGCTACTTTGAAGCACAAGTATGGAAAAGGATAGTAACACTGCCCCTTCTCTCTTTTTCTCTCATTTATTTATTTATTTTCTTTTTATTGTTGTCCCTTTTTTTTCTTTTTCTTTTTCTCTTTTTGTCTTTTCTCTTTTTTTTCGTGGGCTCTTTTTGGCCTCCTTTTTTATATTTGTTCACTGGAACAATGCTCTAATAATGATGATTGACGGTGTACTAGACTAGGGGGTACTCACCACATCGTCTCCCGACCAGTGGATCGGGCCGAGGACCCCTATGGCGGTTCACTCATGGGCCACTTCGGGCAGCCCATGAAGTATACAAGGAAGACTCCACAAGACTTGGTGATCAAGACAATGACTCTCCTAAACCCTAGGCCTCCGGTACATTATATAAACCGAGGCCAGGCTAGTCAATAGATCAACTCATATTCATTAGAACAATCTCGTGATAGATACATGTACTCTGTACTACACCCTATATGAATACAATCAAAAGCAGGACGTAGGGTATTATCTCTTCAAGAGAGCCCGAACCTGGGTAAAATCTTGTGTCCGTGTTACCATCGCTCCAAGACGCCTAGCTTAGGACCCCTACTACGAGATATGCCAGATTTAGAACCGACATTTGTGCTTTCATTGAGAGACTGTTGGGTGACCGTCGTGTATTGATGGGGCAATCAGGTGATATTTTTTCAGTTAAATCTATTCTACACGAATTGAATTCTTCGAGAATTGTTGTTCTCAGATCGCTATTTTATTCCACAGGTTTCTCCGATGTCGATTTCGATCTCAGATCGAATCAAGAGAATTTATGCGCCGGCCGCCGCCGAGCATCAGAACGTCTGCATGGCCGAGGACCGTGTGGAGGCAGCATCCGAACCAGAGCAAGACGAGATGTCCTCGGGCCACGTGCAATCCCCTGTCTCGAACAAACCATAAAGCACGAATTGGCTTGTTCGGGCAACGAGCATGCAGGGATGATCCTCTGCTTTTCCTTTTTTTATTCAAGTAGCGATGCTGCAGCCGGACGGTTGTTACCTGGTGCATAGGCGAATATTGCTAATAAATGAATGCTAGTTCGCAGCAATGTTCAATTTGTCCAAGGTTGCTACCTTCAATCTGGGCTAGCACGTGGAGCACTAAAACGCCTTGGGGAGCTGAAGATACATGGAGACTACTAGCACTTCTACAATCCCACCAGGAAGTCCACGTTGAGGGCTCTAGTCAAAAATACTAATTGGTCATCACGTCTTTTGAGGACTGATTGATCTTCATACAAGGCAGTACTAGTCCGATCAGTTCAGGCTTTTTCACCTCGGATTTCAACGCCTCGCTACTCGAACAAGAATATCAGGTTCTATTTTTCCAGTTACCTGTACTGTATATATTAGTTCCAAATAGTATATTTTTCTGCCGGTTTGCATGATTTTTTCCTGTATAGATTTTTCTACAACTGGTTCACAATTTGGTCCGCCAACCTGCTATCAACATGGTGGTCCGGACGGTCCGAACACGGCCAGCTTCTGGCCAGCCGGCGTCATCCGTAGTCCGGCGGACACCGAACTACGTCGCGGGGTCACTGCATCTCGCCGTCATGCCATCAATCCGACCTCGACGCCCAGGCCATATCTATCAGATTATTCACTTCGCATAAATTAATTATGCACTTTTTTCAATTATTATTATTATTTCTCGCTTGCACTATTTTGTGTATGCAGGTAATCTACTTTGACTGCATCACGCGGTCACCTCGGCGGGCCAACGTCGTCATCCTGCCTCTGCCGACCAAATTGTGTCGTCACCTCGGCGAGCCCACCCTGTGCCGGCATCGCTGCACCGTCGTTTCTTCAAACCGACGTCCACATCGCTGACCTATTTTGACACATCGGCTGACATGGGGGCTCCGGTGTTGCCCCGCCGACCAGCTCCACCACCTCGGCTAGAACGGGGGCTTCACCATCGTTTCATCGATCTACTCCAGGGACTTCGGCGTCACCCTGCCGACCTACTTTGTCTCCTCGGCTAGACCGGGGGCTTCGCCTCGCCGCATCGGCAGTGTCGTGCTATCGCTTCATCAAGCCGAGCTCCTTGCTCGGGCACTTTGGGACCGGCTTGTGGGCTGGGGCCTCGACCCGCCGCTATCCCGGACCACGTCATCAACACCGAGCACATTAACCAGCTAAGTCGCTTTCAAGCTCAACTTTTTTCAATTTTTAATTTTTGTTCGGTTCGACCAAGCTTTATATTTGTGTTTGGTTCGATCATGTTCAAAAGCGTTGTTTGTTAAAAACACTTCTTTTACCCAAGTTAATTGGGGGCTCTTAAATTTATATGAGCCGTATCATAATAAATATTTTCTTCTAAGTCGTTGCAAAGTCTTTTTCTACTACTCCTCTTTCCGACGCGAGTGTGTGGTCAATAGCCGGATAGCCTGGTTTCTCTCTAAAGCCGCTCAATTTTAGTTCGCTAAACTGGCCTGAGAAGCACTCCGCCTTCGGGATAGGAGGTTGAAGCCGAAGGCTGACCCGCTTGAAGTCTGGACATCGGATGTATCATGTTAAAGCACAACGGAAGCATAAATTAATTTTAAGACCAATTTCGGATTGGCACCAAAAAACTTGATTTAATTCAGACGTAAAGTTTTCACATAAGGTTTTTGGTTTTCCGAGCTTATAGCACCTTTAACCTATTTTATGTTTTCCTTTCAGGAGGCGGGACATCCTCTTGATCGAGGTGTTCTGCGTGATGGTTTTGCTCGGGAAATCTTTTCCGACCCGCAGTTCGGCATCTTTCCTGCCGAGCTGCACCTCGGCGTTGCCCAAACATACATTACCGTTGAACTAGTTCCTGAGGAGATACGATCCTAGGGTCGGCCATATTGCCCAACCCAAGTCTCGGGGGCTACTGCATTGACGATTCAATGCAGATAATTTAAAAGTGCAAAAAGGTTTCCGAGAAGATTCGATCCTCAGGTTGGTCGGCCGCACCCAACCTGAGTCTCAGGAGCTATTGCGCACCATGTTTCCATTCCTAAGTATGCTGCCGAGCTAGAAGTTGATCCTCAGGCTGATTTCACGAATCGACCTGAGTCTCAGGGGCTACTGGGATCAGCGGTGTTAAGTTATCCTTCAGGTGCATCCCGGATTTTAGGCCGACACACACCTTGAGGGCTACTGGCTATACATCTCGGCAGTAAATAAATTGCGCCGATCGGAAATATTCCTCAAAAAATCAGCCCAAGACCGAGGTGGTGCACCACCTCGGAAGCAGTCCGGCATAATGCTCGGCTGTGAGTGGCTGGCTCCATAGAGAACTTTTTCGGCGTTAAGCTCGGATAACCTCCTTCAAACTTTTTCAAAGACGAGGTACTCTATGCCTCCTCGGATGCAGTCCGGCGTTGGAGCTCGGCTACAAGAAGACACCTCGGATACAGTCCGGCGCTGGAGCTCGGATGCAAAGAGGACACCGCTGTGCTGGAAACACTTCGAACCCGAGTTGTGGCGTAAAAAATAACAAGGCATTGATAAAGGTCGAGAACTTAAAGGACTCCTCGGATACCCGACGTATGAACTCTTCAGATACACCTCAGCGATCCTCAAGATCGGAGATGGGAAGATTCGTTGAACCAGTTTTCAAGACCGACGACCCAAGACGAAGAACAGTTCGGAAGAACCGAGGAGCGTCCCCAACTTGAAGACCGGTTCAGGGGGCTACTGACGGTGTCCTGGACTAGGGGGTACTCACCACATCGTCTCCCGACCAGTGGGTCGGGCCGAGGACCCCCATGGCGGTTCACTCATGGGCCACTTCAGGCAGCCCATGAAGTATACAAGGAAGACTCCACAAGACTTGGTGATCAAGACAATGACTCTCCTAAACCCTAGGCCTCCGGTACATTATATAAACCGAGGCCAGGCTAGTCAATAGATCAACTCATATTCATTAGAACAATCTCGTGGTAGATACATGTACCATGTACTACACCCTATATGAATACAATCAAAAGCAGGACGTAGGGTATTATCTCTTCGAGAGAGCTCGAACCTGGGTAAAATCCTGTGTCCGTGTTACCATCGCTCCAAGACGCCTAGCTTAGGACCCCTACTACGAGATATGCCGGATTTAGAACCGACAATGATCATCATACTTCTATTTACTTACAACTCAAAAGAAAATTACAACTCGAAACTAGAACAAAAATATGACTCTATATGAATGCCTCTGGCGGTGTATCAGGATGTGCCATGATACTAGCGTAACATGTATAAAAAATGATGAACGGTGGCTGAGCCACAAATACTATGTCAGCTATATGATCATGCAAAGCAATATGACAATGACGATGTGTGTCATAAAATGGAACGGTAGAAGTTGCATGGCAATATATTTTGGAATGGCTATGGAAATGCCATGATAGGTAGGTATGGTGGCTGTTTTGAGGACGATATAAGGAGGCTTATGTGTGATAGAGCGTATCATATCACGGGGTTTGGATGCACCGGCGAAGTTTGCACCAACTCTCGATGTGAGAAAGGGCAATGCACGGTACCGAAGAGGCTAGCAAATTGCGGAAAGGTGAGAGTGTGTATAATTCATGGACTCACATTAGTCATAAAGAACTCACATACTTATTGCGAAAGTTTATTAGCCCTCGAAGCAAAGTACTACTACGCATGCCCTAGGGGGGAGGTTGGTAGGAGTTAACCATCACGCGCCCACGACCGCCACACAAAGGAAGACAATCAATAATAAATTATGCTCCAACTTCCTAGCATAATGACAGATCATACGTGCATGCTTCGAAAATCAAAAACCTTAACACCAATATTCTTACTAAACCACAATTATCTACTAGCACCTCCCACATATTACCATCTTAATATCGCAAAACTATTGCAAGGAATCAAACTTATCATATTCAGTGATCTACATGAAAGTTTTTATTATATCCCTCTTGAATACCTATCATATTAGGACCAAATTCATAACCCGTGCATATTACCATTGCTATTTATTAGACTCTCAAAAAGATATAAGTGAAGCATAAGAGTGCAACTATTTCTTTAAAATATAACCACCGTCGTGCTCTAAAAGATATAAGTGAAGCACTAGAGCAACTGCCTAGCTCAAAAGATATAAGTGAAGCACATAGAGTATTCTAACAAATCAAGAATAATGTGTGTCCCTCTCAAAAAGGTGTGTTCAGCAAATATGATTGTGACAAACTAAAAAGAAAAAAAAAGCAAACAAACTATATCACAAGACGCTCCAAGTAAAACACATATCATGTGATGAATAAAAATATAGCTCCAAGTGACTTACCGATAGATTGTGGACGAAAGAGGGGATGCCTTCCGGGGCATCCCCAACCGTAGACACTTGAGTCTTCCTTGAATATTACCTTGGGATGCCTTGGGAATCCCCAAGCTTAGGCTCTTGCCGCTCCTTATTCCTTTATCCATCGTAGTCTCACCCAAAACTTAAAAACTTCAGCACACAAAACTCAACAGAAACCTCGTGAGATCCGTTAGTATAACAAACAAATCTTAAACTTTAGGTACCGTTGTAAATTGATTCATATTTAATAGAGAAAAATTCACTGTAGGTCCTATAACTTGCGCCGGCGGTCACTTTAGTCCATGTAGTTCAAAATACCCGAAATATAATCCTTAAACTTGCTCTAGGGGTTCACATACGGTCCAAAATATGATTTGCTCTACGTATGTGCTGATTTGGCAGTGGTCAAGTCGATCCACGTGGGCGCTGACTGCCACGTCGTCTCAGCCGCTTGAATACACAGGAAACCAGGGGGTCTTTTACAAAAATGACGCACGGAACGGCAGCGACGACGCGTCCTGCGCCGTGTGCCGGAGCTGCAGGTCGAGGCCGGCTGAGTGGGGCTGCGCTGGCTCCTAGAGGTTGGCGTACCTCGGGCTGCTGCTGGTTGCCGGCGGCTGCAGAGGTGGTTGGACCGGCGAGTCCGGGCCGGGGAGGAGCAGGAGCTTGGCGGAGGAGGCGGCGTTGGTGGAGGAGGCCGACGGCGGCGTGGGCGGGAGCTCGATACTACCGTCCATCGCGCACTCGTCGTCGTCCACGTACGCGACTCTCGCCGCCATCGAGGTCCATGGCGACGAGGGTTGCGCCTTGTCCGGGCTTGCTGCACTTCCTATGCTCATAATCGCCGCCGCGTCGTCTGCTCCCGAGCCACCCCCGCGCGATCAGCAGTAGCTCCAGGAGAATCATGGCGGATCTCACCATAGCGGCGCCGAGCCCTGCCGCCGTGCCGCAGACACCAACGGCGGCGAAGGACCTGTTCGGGAAGACGATCGAGGCGCACCCGCCGTGGTTCAGGCCGGAGGCCTTCCTCCGCGCGGGCTTCGACCCAGACGCCTACGTCACCGAGCTGCGCTCCTACGTGCCCCTCGAGAGCCTCGCTGCCAAGCTGCGCTCCGACCTCGCCGCCCTCTGTGCCGAGCTCATCGGCCTCATCAACCACGACTGTGCCGACTTCGTCGGCCTCAGCGCCCGCCTCAAGGGCGTCGACGCCGCCGCCGCCTGCATGCGCGCCCCGCTCGCCAACCTCCAGGGACAAGGTCGCCGCCTTCCGCGCCGCCACGTCCGCGGCCCTCGCCGCCCTCCGCGCGCGGCTTGAGCAGCGCGCCGCGGCGACGCAAGCGCGCGAGCTCCTCGAGCTGCTGCTCGATACCTCCCACGTCGTCTCCCAAGGTTCTGATCTCGGACTTGCTTCCGCTTTAAACAGACGCCAATGTGGCTAATTCGCCGTTAACTAGTAGATTATCTAGCATCTTCAGTTGACTGTGGTGGATCCGACTGGCGACTGCATAACTAGTAGACTATCTGCCATTCTCAGTTATCCCTACATACAGATGTTCAAGTATAAATGATCCTATGCTCATATGCCACTGCATACTTATCATCGGAACACATTGTAATGCTGAGTTTTTTCCATGCGATAAAAAAAGATCTGTGCCATTTGAAGCTTTGACCATGCAGCTAGCTGATTGTTTCTATCAAGCCTGGCACTCACGCAAGTCTGATAGTACATGTTTACCATTTTGTTCCTGCCCTCGTTTCATTTTTAGGTAGATATTTTGTCCGTTATTTCTGAAATCTAAATGCCAATGTAGCTAGTTCATTAACACTGCTAGTTCAGGTGAATCGGCGACGACGCGCCGAACCGCCCTGCGATCAAACACATGAAAATCAATTAGCTGCTTTACTTTTTGTCCCGAGAGGAATCACAAACTATTTTGTTGCTGCCTGAAATCTCCATCTTAATTTTGCTTCAATCAAACACATGAGAACATGGATCAATAGCTGCTGCATTTGCAAGTGAAGACCGAAGAGGAGTACTACTATAGTACAAAAGCAAGAGTACCCCAGGTAAGTTTCAAAAGATAAAAGTGTACTGATAATCAAGCAAGAGTTACTGCTCAAAGTGGCAATTGATTTTGGGTCATTAGTGCCAAATTATGATGAATTATGACCATTGTCCAGAGCCAATTAACTCATATTGATTTACATTAGTACAAATTTATGCATTGAAGGTGTATTACAGCAGTACTTGTGGCTAAAGGCGCCACCTTTGCCAAGGACTGACGTCGTTGCGGCCTCAAATTTTTAGTAAATATTGAGTGTAATCTGCTCAATCGATTGGTCTGATGAAGTTTAGTCACACATTCACAGTTGACTTTAGCTGTTGTTGGGTCTGAAGCTGGATTGCAGGGACAAGCTGCGGGAGCAAGAAACAGAGGAGGACGGGCTCGGAGATGAGCAGAGCCACCATGGCGATGTCAGCAACTACACCTACGGCACCTGGGCGAGTGATGCTTCGGCCTGTCGGCGGGCACTTCAGGAGGCCATCATCGTCCTTTGCCAGACCAGCGGCACCGTGGCGTACCTCGTCTGCATCGGCCAGAACATCAGCTCCATGCTCCCCGCGATCTCGCCGGCCACCGACGTCTTGGCGCTCCTACTGCCGTCCGAGGTCGCGCTCTCCTTCGTCCGCTCCCTCTCCACGCTCGCGCCCTTCAGCATACTCGCCAACGTCTGCACCGTGCTGGCTGTCGCCGCGGTCGTCAAGAAGGACGTCCACCTCCTGGCCGAGCGCGGGCGGCCTTTCGCCGGCCGGAGCGCGTTCGCGGGGCTCTGGGGCGTCCCGTTCGCCTGCGGCGTCGCCATGTTTTGCTTCGAGGGGTTCTGCCTCACGCTGGCGCTGGAGGCGTCCATGCCGGGCTGTCGAGCGGGAGGCGGTCGCCGTTCCCGTGTGTCGTTTTTTCAAAAGACCCCCTGGTTCCCTGCGTATTCAAGCGGCTGAGACGATGTGGCAGTCAGCGCCCACGTGGATCGACTTGACCACTGCCAAATCAGCACATATGTAGAGCAAATCGTATTTTGGACCGTATGTGAACCCCTAGAGCAAGTTTAGGGATGATATTTCGGGTATTTTGAACTACAGGGACTAAAGTGACCACCAGCGCAAGTTATAGGACCTACAGTAAATTTTTCTCTATTTAATATTGGCATAATGCTACTGTACTCCAACTTCTCCATGACTCATACCCCCCGATACGATCCATAGATTCATCAAAATAAGCAAACTAGGCAACAAAAACAGAATATGTCTAAAACATGACAGTCTGTAAAGATCTATTTAGAAGCTATACTTATGTAACTCCAACAATTCTGAAAAATTAGGAAAACGTAAAAAATTCATATACCAATACTTTGTAAAAATTTCAGATTTTTCTGACGCGCCAGTATAGAATCAAAAATCAAATACTGGACGCAAAACTTTCTATTTTCCAAACAACATCAATTATACTATCATCCAAATCATCCCAAAGGCATTACTTGGCACAAACACTAATTAAAAGATAAAAACACAATCATAACAGAGGCTATAATTATGCAAACACACAAAAATAGAAAGTAAAACAAAAATTATTTTATTCATTGGGTTGCCTCCCAACAAGCGTTATTGTTTTCTGCCCCTAGCTAGGCATAATGCATAGTTTCAAGTGTTGTCATCCTTCAAATTAATTCCATAGGTGGCCCTCATAATAGATTCATATGGTAGCTTAATCCTCTTTCTAGGGAAGTGTTCCATCCCTTTCTTTAATGGAAATTGAAACCTTATATTACTTTCTTTCATATCAATAATAGCACCTATGGTTCGTAGGAAAGGCCTAACAAGTATTATAGGGCAAGAAGGATTGCATTCAATATCTAGAACAATAAAATCCATGGGGACATAATTTCTATTTGCAAGAATAAGCACATCATTTATTCTACCCAATGGCTTTTTAATAGTGGAATCCGCTAGATGCAAATTAAGGGAACAAGGATCCATATCGGTGAGACCTAGCACATCACACAAAGATTTTGGTATAGTGGAAACTCTAGCACCAAGATCACATAGAGCATTACATTCATAATCTTTAATTTTGACTTTAATAGTAGGTTCCCATTCATCTTGTAATTTTCTAGGAATTGAAATTTCCAACTCAAGTTTTTCTTCATGCGCTTTCATCATAGCTTCTACAATATGTTTAGTGAAAGCTTTATTTTGTCCATATGCATTTGGTGAATTAATCATGGATTGCAACAAGGAAATGCACTCAATTAAATAACAACTATCATAATTAAAGTCCTTGTAATCCAAAGTAGTGGGTGCATTACTATTTAAAGTTTTGACCTCTCCAAACCCACTTTTGTCACTTTTTTCATTAAGATTATCACCCTCCAAGCAATTGGGACTCCTTCTAACTAAAGTTGACTCTTCTTCAATCCCCTTTTAATCAAGTTTTATGTTACTAAATAGGGATTCAATAGGGGTGACACCAATCATTTTAATATCTTCATCATTACTACGATAGAAACCGGGTGGAATAGCTTTTTCTAGAAATTCTCGCTTGGCTCTCAACCTAGCGGTCCTTTCTTTACTTTCATTAATGGAAACATAGATAGCCTTAATAGACTCATTTATATCATGCTTGGGTGGCAAAATTTTAATTTTGAGATTTTCAACATCAGGAGCAATTCTATCCATGTTCCTAGCCAATTCATCAACTCTATTCAATTTTTCTTCTATCATAGCATTAAAATTCTTTTGCGAATTAATAAATTTTTAATATTACTTTCAAGATCAGAGGGTATCCTATTATTATTATTATTATTATATGGATTACCAAAGGAATTACCATAATGATTAGAGGAATTTCCAGGAAACGGTCTAGGATTGAAATTACCCCTATAAGCATTGTTGTTGAAATTATTTCTAGAGACAAAATTCACATCAATAGCATCATTATTTTGCTCAATCAAAGTAGATAATGGCACATCATTAGGATCAATATGAGCACTTTTATAAGAGCATCAATCTTATCACTCAAAGTA
This sequence comes from Elymus sibiricus, assembly GCA_039707655.1. Classification (NCBI taxonomy): domain Eukaryota; kingdom Viridiplantae; phylum Streptophyta; class Magnoliopsida; order Poales; family Poaceae; genus Elymus; species Elymus sibiricus. Next base: position 107,343,437 of record CM077668.1, on the reverse strand, counting down.
TTAATTTCTTCAACATAATTTACCTTCTTACCAGTTGGAGTTCGTTCAGTGTGCCATTGAGATTAATTTGTCATGATATTATCGAGAAGTTTGGTAGATTCTCCCAATGTAATTTCTATAAAAGTACCACCTGCGGCATAGTCTAGCAAATTTCTAGGAACAAAGTTTAGCCCCGCATAAATTTTTTGTATGATCATCCATAAATTTAAGCCATGTGTTGGGCAATTTCTTATCATTAATTTCATTCTCTCCCAAGATTGTGCAACATGTTCATGCTCAAGTTGCTTAAAATTCATAATTTGATTTCTTAAATAAATAATCTTAGCGGGAGGAAAATACTTGGTAATAAAGGCATCCTTACACTTATCCTAAGAATCAATACTATTTCTAGGCAAGGATGAAAACCAAGTTTTAGCGCGATCTCGTAGTGAGAACGGAAATAATTTTAATTTGACAATATCATTATCCACATCTTTTTTGCTTTTGCATATCACAAGTTCAACGAAAGTATTTAAATGGGATGCAACATCTTCATTAGGACTACCAGAAAATTGTTCTTTCATAACAAGATTGAGCAAAGCAGCATTAATGTCACATGACTCCGCACTAGTGGCGGGAGGAGCAATAGAAGTACTAATAAAATCATTGTTATTACTATTAGAAAAGTCACACAGTTTTGTATTTTCTTGAGACATCACGACGAAGCAAGCAAACTAGCAAACAAGCAAATAAAAAACATTTTTGTGTTTTTGTAAAAAAAAATTAGAAGTGGGGGAGATGAAAATGAGAGGCAAATGCAAATAAAAAGGCAAATAAAATAAATGCAAGTGGATGATAGTTTGTGCAAAGGTACTTGATAAATTTTGGTGATGTCTCCCCGGCAACGACGCCAGAAATTCTTCCTGCTACTTGTAGACTGCGTTGGTATTTCCCTGAAGAGCAGAGGATGATGCAGTATAGTAGAGATAAGTATTTTCCTCAGTTAAGAACTAAGGTTATCAATCCAGTAGGAGAACCACGCAAAATTCCTTTAGCAGCACCTGCACACACAAAAGCAAACACTTGCACCCAACGCAAATAAGAGGGTTGTCAATCCTCTTAGCGGTTATTTGCAAAGATTAATTCTGATAGTGATAGATGAAAATATAAATTGCAAAATAAAATAAAAGTAAATAAATTGTAGCAAGGTATTTTTGGTTTTTTTATAAGATAAAAGTAGACCCCGGGGCCATAGTTTTCACTAGAGGCTTCTCTCTCGAACACATAGCACACGGTGGGTAAACAAATTACTGTTGGGCAATTGATAGAAAAGCAAATAATTATGACGGATTAATGGCAATGATCATGTATATAGGCATCACGTCCGAGACAAGTAAACTGACTCCTGCCTGCATCTACTACTATTACTCCACCCATCGACCGCTATCCAGCATGCATCTAGGGTATTAAGTATAAAACAGAGTAACGCCTTAAGCAAGATGACATGATGTAGACCAAGTAAGCTCAAGCAATATGATTAAACAACATCTTTTTATCCTTAATGGCAACAATACAAATACGTGACATGTCCCTTTCTGTCACTGTGATTGAGCACCGCAAGATTGAACCCATCACAAAGCACCTCTCCCATTGCAAGATAAACCAATCTAGTTGGCCAAACCAAATCGATAGATTGGTGAGAAATACAAAGCTATAATAATCATGCATAAAAGAGTTCAGAGAAGACTCAAATATTTCTCATGAATAATCTGTTCATAAACTCACAATTCATCGGATCCCAACAAACACACCGCAAAAGAAGATTACATCGGATAGAACTCCAAGAACATCGAGGAGAACATGGTATTGAAGATCAAAGAGAGAGAAGAAGCCATCTAGCTACTAGCTATGGTCCTGTAGGTCTATGGTAAACTGCTCACACATCAACGGAAGGGCACCAAGGTTGATGTAGAAGCCCTCCGTGATCGATTCCCCCTCTGGCAGAGTACCGAAAAGGCCTCCAGATGGGATCGCGGAAGAACAGAGGCTTGCGGCAGCAGAAAGGTTTTCTCTTCTGTCTCTCTGGTATATTGGGAATATTTGGGAATTTATAGCGCTGGAATTAGGTCAGGAGGGGCTACGAGGGGCCCACAAGCCTGGGGGGCGCGCCCTTCGAGCTTGTGGCTCCCTCGTGGCTCCTCTGGTCTTCTCCCGAAGCTTCGTGGGCCTCTTCTGGTTCAGAAAAAAATAATCCAAAGTTTTTTTCTCGTTTGAACTCTTTTTGATAATGATTTTCTCAAAAGACGAAAACAAGCAAAAAAACAGCAACTGGCACTGGGCACTGGGTTAATAGGTTAGTCCCAAAAAATGATATATAATGGCATATAATTGCATATAAAACATCCAAGAGTGATACTATAACAGCATGGAACAATCAAAAATTATAGATACGTTGGAGACCTATCAATCATAAACTCACAATTCATCGGATCCCAACAAACACACCGCAAAAGAAGATTACATCGGATAGAACTCCAAGAACATCGAGGAGAACATGGTATTGAAGATCAAAGAGAGAGAAGAAGCCATCTAGCTACTAGCTATGGACCCGTAGGTCTGTGGTAAACTACTCACACATCATCGGAAGGGCAGCAAGGTTGATGTTGAAGCCCTCTGTGATCGATTCCCCCTTCGGCAGAGTACCGCAAAAGGCCTCGAGATGGGATCACAGAAGAACAGAGGCTTGCGGCGGCAGAAAGGTTTTCTCTTCTGTCTCTCTGGTATATTGGGAATATTTGGGAATTTATAGCGCTGGAATTAGGTCAGGAGGGGCTACGAGGGGCCGACAAGCCTGGGAGGCGCGCCCTACCCCCCAGGGCACGCCCTCCGAGCTTGTGGCTCCCTCATGGCTCCTCTGGTCTTCTCCCAAAGCTTCGTGGGTCTCTTCTGGTCCAGAAAAAAGTAATCCAAAGTTTTTTTTCTCGTTTGGACTCTTTTTGATAATGATTTTCTGAAAAGACAAAAACAAGCAAAAACAACAATTAGCACTGGGCACTGGGTTAATAGGTTAGTCCCAAAAAATGATATATAATGGCATATAATTGCATATAAAACATCCAAGATTGATACTATAATAGCATGGAACAATCAAAAATTATAGATACGTTGGAGACGTATCAGCGTGCAATGTGGGAGTGGGGGACGTGGGCGCAAACGATCCCACTCCCCTACGTCCGCCGCGGGTTTAAATGGAAGGGGGGGAACGACTGAGGCATTCGTGCTCTTGCCCCTGTCGCTCTGCCCCTCCGCCTCTTGCTCTCTGCTTCTTCTTTCTCTCGCGCGTGCAAGCGGAGCTCTGCCGTGGCGGCGACTGCCCGAGCCACCGCTGCACCACACCGGCGACTCGTAGGGTGTGGGCTCTCTTCGATTCTTTGCCGCGCCATCACCACGCTCACATCTCCTCCGTGCTTAGCAATGGTGCCGCCGAAGGGCTCTTGGGAGGGTTCCGTGGTGACCGACGACATCGCCGGCGGAGGAGGTGGAGGCGCGCGCACCCGGCGCGGAGCACGCGCCGGCGCCGCGGGATGATGAAGTGGTGGTCTTCTACACGCACTTCCTCCGCGGGCTCGGCCTCCCCGCGAGCCTCTTCTTCCGCCAGTTCCTCACATTCTTCGGCCTTCAACCGCAGCACCTAGGCACGAACTCCATCTTGCAACTCTCGGCCTTCGTGGCGCTCTGCGAGGGCTACGCTGGCCTCCTGCCGTATATGGAGTTGTGGTGTCGCCTCTTCTACCTCAAGCAGCAGGGGGCGGCAGCCGGCAGCATGTCCGCCTGCGGGGCGGCCGTGGTGGTCGCCCGACCAGCGGGACCCTTTCCCAAGCTTCCCCTCGAGGAGTCGTCCAAGAAGTGGCAGAAATCGTTCTTCCATGTGAGGAACGTCAACCCGGCTGACGACCACATCAACCTCCCCGCCTTCAACGATGCGCCGCCAGCTGAGAAGCTGAACTGGGGGCATAATCCGAGGAACCCGTCGGCGGAGATCGTGGGAATCAGCCGCCGGATCAAGGAGCTGACGGACCGCGAGGGGCTCGTCGCCACGGACCTCATCGCGGCCTTCATCGGCCGCCGGGTGCTGCCGCTGTAGTGCCGGTCGCACCGGATCTACGACATGAGTGGCCGGCATGACCCTTGCCGGACGTCGACGAAGGAGTTGTCGCCGGCCGGGATCGCCCGATGCGTAAACGACATCTCAACCGTCGGGCTCGATGAGACGGCGTGGTGCTTCGGCAAGAAGCCCTACAGCCGGCAGGCTCCCGGACCGGCGGTGAGTCCCTAGTCTCTGTTCTTCGTGACCTCCGCTCTTTTCTTGCGCCCTGACGTGTTGGGCCGGCTGCAGCAATTCCCGAGCCAACAGACCCACGACGGGCCGAACCCCCAGGTCCTGCAGCCGGACCGGGCAAACTCGGACGTGGAGGAGGAGGGGGACGGCGAGGCGGAGGACGGAGGAGGCGAGGAACGCCTCGAGGACGCTGAAGCCGACGGATCTGGACAAGCCGGTAAGTCCCTGACCCCGGACCCTTTGCGCAAGTGGACGGACAACGATGAAGATGACCAGAGTGGTGCACGCGGTGCAGCACAACCGACCGCGGAGGAGGATGACGGCACTGCCCACGGGGGGCGGCAATGGAAGGCGGCCGCATGGGAAGCAGCCGGTCGGCTGGAAAGCGTCCGGCTGTGGCGCAGCCGGGGGGGGCGTGAAGAGGTCCGTCAAGAAGACGCGCCGGCTGGCCCCGTAGGCGGGCCCGAAGCGGGCGGTCCCCACGGCCATTGGGTGAGTTTTCTTTTTCTGCTTCATACCGCTTCTGTCCTTGGTGTTGCCGCATCGTCTTCCTCCCCCTTATCTTTTGCTCGCACCAAACAGGACCGCGCTCGAGTTGGCGGAAGCGGCCGTGGCGGCCGCAGCCCAGAAGGCGGCCGACCGGCGGGGGGATCGAAGCAGCACGGGCGGGTGCGAGCCGGCCGAGACCACCGAGGAGGTGCTCCCGGCCCAGCAGTACGCCGCCGCGCTGGAGGAGGCCAAGAAGGCTGCGTGGAGGTCGCGGGCGGAGGCCGAGCGGGAGGTGCAGGAAGCCCCGGCCAAGGCGTGGGCCGACGCCATGGGGACGCAGGGGAGCACCGCCGAGGAACCCGCATGGCCGGCCTGGGAGACAACCTCGCCGCCGTCGTCGCCGCCTCCAGAGCACCGCTCCAAGCTGGTGCACGATCCGGCTCGTCGGGCAGAGGCCGACGCCCGAGCTGCCGAGGAATCTGCTAGCCGCGGCAAGACGGACGACCGTGAGCTGGCCGCCGACCAGACGGCCGCTCCGGGGACACCGCCGGCCGCCGACCCGGCCGATGAGGCCGGACGCGGAGGTGAAGGAGGCCGTGGATCAGAGACCGCGCCAGGCGGAGGAGAAGTGACGCCTCCGAACACGGAGGCCACGCCAGGGGGCTCCGGCGCCGTGGTGGTCATGGAGCCATGAGGTTCGGGGCGCGGCGCCGAGCTGAGGCCGACGGGGAGCGGGGCCAGCGCCGGGTCCACGGCCCAGATGCAGCTGGACTGGGCAAGCGTTGGCGAGGTCACCAGCGGGGTGCACCCCGGCGACCTGTCCGCGGCGGTGAACGCACTGCTTCTGCAATTCGCTGACCACCACGGCCAGCTGCAGAGCTTCGCCCAGGCGGAGCAGAACCGTCTGCGACATCTGGAGCAGACCGTCGCGGTGAGTCCCTTGCGCCTTGCATTTTTCTCAAATCTTGCCTTTCTTCTTTGACCGTCGAGGTCGCTCTCCAGTGGGGGCGCATCAGCGCACCCACTGGGTGTAGCACCCGAGGCCCGGGCCGGCTGCGCAGCAGGCGGGTCGGGCCTACTCAGGCGTCATCCCTTTTTTCTTCTAACTTTTCCTTCGCAGACCCTATATGATTAGCGGGTTGCGGCGTACAACTGCCTCCTGAACGCGTACCGCGGCACCAAGACCCAGCTCGCCGCCAAGGAGGAGGAGCTGCGCTAGGCCAAAGGTATGTCTTGCATTTTTTCCAGTGGGGGCGCGCCAGCGCACCCACTGGGTGTAGCCCTCGAGATTCGGGCCGGCTGCGCAGCAGCCGGGTCGAATCTTCTTGCTTTTCCTTTTTTACTTCTTGTCCGGCTACTGACCGAGACTCCCATCCGGTTGCGCAGCCGACGCCATTGACCTGGCCGAGGTGCAGGAGCTCCGGCGCCAAGTGGCCGAGGCCGGCCGACAGCGCGATGAGGTGGCCGCGGAGTGCGACCGGCTGCGGGACGAGGCGAGCCGGCTGGCCCGGGAGAGGGACGAGACGGCGGCCGCGCACAAGGCCGAGCTGGACCGGCTTGCGGAGGATCACTGCAAGGTGGCAGCTGAGAAGGATGGGCAGGTGGAGAAGGCCGCCGAGGAGGTCACCCAGCTCAAGGCGAACTATGATCGCCATGCCAGTGAGTAGTCGCTGAAGGAGCAAGGGTTGCTGGCGAAGGTTTAGCACATCGACACGATGCTCGCCCGTAAGTTTCTTGTTGTTCTCTTTGCCTTTCTGTGCCCGACTAGCGGCTGCAGCCGGCCATGTCTTTTAATTCCTTTCTCATTCTTTTTCTCTTTCCTTCTTCTTCTTCCTCAGAGGCCTTCCCCGAGACGCAGGCACCGGCCGAGGAAGCCGTGGAGGCCTACCGGGAGGAGCAGAGGGCGGTGGGAGTCCACATCGGTATGCTCGCCTCCTAGACCGCGACGGAGATCGGGGTCGCCACCGAGGCCCGGCTGCGGGCGGTGGGGCATGGCATGGGCCAGCTCTGTGACGCCGGCCTGGCGGTGGTGCGCGCTTTGTGGCCGAGCGCGGTACAGCCCCAGACCATCAGCCGGCTGGCGTGGTGGCTTGAGGCCGGCTCGGCGCGGCTCGACGCCTGGTGGGCTTCCGCGGCCCGAGCCGGCGCGGAGATGGCGCTGCCCTTCGTGCTGTCCTGGTACCCGGGCGTCAACCTGGACTAGTTGGCCGCTCGGCGGGCCGGGGCGGAGGACGACCTAGCACAGAGGGCAACTCCGATCGCCGTGCGGGCCAGCGACATCGCGTCGTTCACCCCTCACAACGAGTTCGTTCTGGAGAGGGCGGCAGACGGCACTGCGCTCCCTGCGGACGAGTTCGGCCTGGCCTTTGAGGACTCAGAGGGCAGCGAGGGCGAGACCGGAGACGAAGGGACCGGCTCCAGCGCCAGGGCCTATGCCGACGCCAACGCCGAGGAGGACACCGGCGCCACGGGATAGCCGGCTCCGCCTGAGGCCGACGCACCCGTAGCCTAAGGCCTTTATTTTTCCTGTTTTTCTTTCATGCTCTGAACTTTTGTTAGCTCGCAAGTCCACCCACTGGGGGTGTAGATTCATGTAATGAACTCCTGGCCATGAGCCTTTTGCTGTATATATGCATGTGTTTCTGTCTATGTGTGTCTTTTGCCGGCTGGCGGCTCGCCTTTAATTTTTTTCCTTAGACCGTTTTTCTTGTGCACCCCCCTTCTCGACTTCCTCCCCGCCAGCCGGACAGCCGGGAGCTGGTCTGTAGCTGGGACGGGGAGTCGGATTCGAAAGAGAGCGCATAGTACTTAGGTTTTAGGACTTGAGCGCAAGCGAAACACCCACTGGGTCGGCTGGCTGCAGGCGGCGAAGCCGGCTGGAGCGCATCCAGTTTGTGCGGCGACGAATGAGAGGGACAGCCGGATTGGCCGAGCCGGACGTTCCTCCTTAGCCACTTTTCGCGTGAGGGTGCTTTCAACCTTTGGCTCTTGCCAGCCGGACAGCCGGGAGCCGGTCTGTAGCTTGCGGCAGAGAGAGGGCTTAGGCGGTGCGCACGCTACTGGGCCGACTGCGGAAGAGCAGGGCGCGGGCTAGCCGGCGAGCCCCCGAGCCGGACGTGCCGACCCGGTGGTAGGGAGGCGAATGCGGTAAAGTGTGCAAGAGATAAAAAAGCTCGATAAAGATGAAAAGGTAGCCCCCGAGTGTCGTTCGGGGGACCTACTGCTTTCATTAAGTCCAAAAGGTAGCGATACATACATACATGGTTCAACTGTAAAACGGACGGAGGAGCTCCGCGTTCCATGGGCATTCCGTCTCCTCGTCGGAGGCGTCACTCTTGCGTTTGTTTGCCTTCTGCGCGTCGATGAGGTTGTACGCGTTGTTGCGCAAGGCTTTGCTGATGATGAAGGGGCTCTCCCATGGGGAGGACAGCTTGTGCTGGCCGGCTGTCCGTTGGACGAGCCGGAGTACGAGGTCGCCCTCGCGGAAAGCGAGGGCTTGATGTTCTTACTGTGGTAGTGTGACAGTCCGAGACCGATGCTCCAGATGCCTTCCATGTTTTTCATGATAGCCGCGTTAATTATTTGGCTTGTTGCATTTCATCATGTCATCATGCGCATTGCATCCGCATGTTTTCATAAAACTTGCATCCGTTCGTAGTTGCCGGTTCTCCTTGTTGCCTTCATTGACCATTTCGAGACCAACCACACACTTGCACGCGCCCGCAGCATCTTTAAATAGTTATTTTATAAGTGGGAATAAAACGTTCTCGGAATGGGTTGAAAGTTGGCGTGCGGTCTTGTTATATTGTAGGTAGACCGCCTGCCAAATTTCGTCGCATTCGGAGTCCGTTTGATACCCCAACGGGTAAGCATATAGCGGCACTATAGCTGGATAAACGTCGGACGTTTCGGTGTTTCGAAACTTGTGCCGGGCCGCTCTTCTTCCCTCTCTTCTCAGCCCGAGGCCTTCTACACAGCCCACCTAGCCCAACCATCCCCCCTCCGACCGGAGCCATCGGAGGGCTCCGAAACTCCCCCCTAGACCCCCTGCCTATAAATGGACATCACCTCCGCCAAATTTGGAAAACCCTAGCCCCCTAGCCTTCTCCTTCCTCCCAGCCGCCACACCCATCCATTTCCGCGCCCCGCCAGCCTCCTCTCGCCACTTGGCGCCGCCCTAATCGCCGCGCCGCCACCTGAGCCGCCCGTTCAGCCAACCCCCGCCTCCCACGCTCCAGGGCCCGCCAAGCCCATCGGGAGGCCCGCCCGAGCCCATCTGGGCCCCAAGCCAGCCGCCCGTACGCCGCCGCTCGCGCCCGAGCTCCCCGCCTCCTCGCGCCACCTACTGCCCGATCCGCCCGCGCGACCTCGCCGCCGTCCCGCCACCGGCAACCGTCGCCGCTGCCCAGGCCAGTGCTCCGCCGCGCCCCTGCCTCCATTCTTTCCCCTGTCCTCTAACCCCCATGGCCACCATGCCCCTGTAGGTTGCCATAGATGTGGAGCGCGCCTCCTCGTGCTCCGTCCACCGTCACCGTTGCCTGGATCCGGCATCGGCCGACCGGATCCGCCGTTCCTGGCCTCCTCGCCGTCCTCGAACCCCTCGCCGGAGCCCCAAGGACGCCGCCGCCCCCTGCCTCCTGCTCGTGCGCCTCAGGCACGAGGAGAACGACGACCGCGCCTCATCCGACCGTGTGGGCCGCAGCTTCCAGCAAGGCCCAGCTCGCCCGTGGAGCCAGCCCAGTCCGCTTCCGCAGCACAGCCAGCCCATGGGCCCTCTGGTGAGCAGCAGCTCCTCGCAGCCCGTCGCCCTGTGCACTGCCTTTTATCCAGCGCCCAGTAGGTTCGACCCAATTCCTTTTTTTTCAGCGCTACGATTTTAGGAATTATCCAGGAGTTTGGCAGATTTACAGAAAAAAACCCTCATGTTCATGCATTTAATAACTCACAAACCGGGCATCGGATTAAAATAACCCATATATGTAAAATGCTTAGAATTTTGTGTAGTTTCACAATTTGCAACTTTCATCCATGTTAAAAATGTGTATAATTGCTGTTTGCATTAATTTGCATAAATGACATGCTAAAATAGTTTATTTCGTAACTAAATAACCGTAGCTCCGAATTAAATAAACTTTATATGTAAATGGGGTGGAAAAATGTGTAGATTAACTTGGTGCACTTTATTTTTCTGTTTAACAACATTAAAATTGTGTTTAGGGCAGAACAGTACCAAATTCGAAATTCACATATGGGGATTTTCCGGAATTGCTATGTGTTGTTTCCGGCCTCATTTAAATTGCCTAGATAGGTAGTTTAATTATGCTTCACCTCTTGCCATGTTAACCAACATTTTAATCTTGTCATGTGCATAAATGAGAGTGAACTAAATAATTTGAATGTGGAGTTGAGCTTCACTTAATGTGTAGTATTGCTTGTGCACTTTGCCATGCCATGACTCATTAAATCGGACATGCATCATACTTGCTTGTGCATCATGCCATGATTATGATATGTGTGTTTACCATGTTGTTTGTTTCTTTCCGATTGTGCTTCTTCTCGATAGTCTGGTTACGTTGCGAAGTGTGAGGATTCGTTCGACTACGCATGTTCGTCTTCTTCATGGACTCGATCTTCTTCCGAGCGGGATTTCAGGCAAGATGATCATGACCTTGGATATCTCTACTATCTTTGCTTGCTAGTTGTTTCGTTGCTATCGCTATGTCGTGCTTTCTACCACATACATGTCAGCCTCCCATATGCCATGATACAGCCTCTAACCACCCTTACCCAGCAAACAGTTGTTTGGCTATGTTACCGCTTTGCTCAGTCCCTCTTATAGCGTTTTAGTTGCAGGAGCAGTGCAGGTTGTTCCATGTTGGGACATGGATATGTTGGGATATCACAATATCTCTTATTTAATTAATGCATCTATATACTTGGTTGTGTGTGGAAGGCTCGGCCTTTTGCCTAGTGTTTTGTTCCACTCATGCTGCCCTAGTTTCCGTAATACCGGTGTTATGTTCCTTGATGAGCGCTTCTAACACATGTGGGGCATATGGGAACCCCCCTGATCACTTGTTTTAGGATAAGACTTCTCCAACAAGGCCCAACATTGGTTTTAACATTTGCCAACATGAACCTAATAATTAATGCATAGAGGGTCGCCACCTCGGGGACTCTTTTAATTCCAACATAACTCGGGCCAGCGGCAAAACACAACCGTTGGTCCGCCTACCTAGCAGCCTGTGGTGCCACCTTGGCAACTTGGGTCTCAGCTAACCGTAGCCTTTGCATAGACGGTGGAGTTCGGGGACGAGTGCGCGCGACTCCGAATCAGGATCGACACACCGGGTGGTCTTGCTGGTTTAGTTTTGCCTGTTACGAGTGGCTTGACCACAGGGATTCCTTATCGTAAGCATCGTGTTATCATGGTGTGAGGATGTTCCATCGGATGCGTGTGGTAATTTATAATGGACTACTTGGAGCACCCCTGCAGGGTTAAATCTTTCGCGAAGCCGTGCCCGTGGTTATGTGGCGACTTGGAAATTTATAACCTCCGGTTGTAGAGAACTTGAATCTAAATTCAATTAAAATACACCAACCGTGTGCGTAACCGTGATCGTCTATTCTTGTGAGGTTTGAACCAAGAAGTGAACACGGTGGGGTTATGTTTGACTCGTAAGTAGGTGTTCAGGATCACTTCTTGATCATTACTAGACTGCGACCGTTATGCGTAGTTTACTCTTCTTATTCTTGTACTCGTAAGTTAGCCACCATACAATGCTTAGTGCTTGCTGCAACCTCACCACCTTACCCTTCCATACCTATTTAAGCTTTGATAGTCTTGCTACCCATGGTAATGGGATTGCTGAGTCCTCGTGGCTCACAGATTACTACAACAACAGATGCAAGTACAGGTAAAGCGATGCTTTGACGTGAGAGCGATGCTTGTTCTTTTGGAGTTCTTCTTCTGCTTCTTCCTCTTCGTCGATCATAGGATGGGGTCCCGGTTGGCAGCCTGGGATTAGCAGGGTGGATGTCATTCTTCTTTTTCGTTTGATTTCATCCGTAGTCGGATCCTGCTCTTCTGTATGATGATTGCTATGTATTGTTGTATTGATGTATTCATGTTGTAGCTTGTGGCGAGTGTAAGCCTTTATCTGGTATCCTCATCTATTCAGTACATGGTATGATGTAACGATATCCACCTTGCGAAGCGTCTCCGATATGCGCTTCTATCCTTAGTGGGATTTTTGAGTCCCTTGAGGATAGGACCGCATATTGGGCGTGACAGGTAGTGGCACAGGTTCTGCTGGTATATGGCCGACCGGCTGAGGGCCAACAGGAGTTCCTCCTCGAGCAGGTCGACGTCGTCTTCACGTGCCTCCTTCACTTCCTTCTTCGTGTACAGAGTGACCCGGGGCGAGTCGAACTCGAGGTCTGTGGGGATGACCGCCTCGGTCCTGTAGACGAGGAAAAAGGGAGTGAAGCCGGTGGACCGGTTGGGCGTTGTCCGGAGACTTGATGTCTACTACGCAACTTTTTCTTGTAGACTCGTGTTGGGCCTCCAAGCGCAGAGTTTTGTAGGACAGTAGCAATTTTTCCTCAAGTGGATGACCTAAGGTTTATCAATCCGCGGGAGGCGTAGGTTGAAGATGGTATCTCTCAAACAACCCTGCAACCAAATACAAGAAATCTCTTGTGTCCCCAACACACCCAATACAATGGTAAATTGTATAGGTGCACTAGTTCGGTGAAGAGATGGTGATAAAAGTATAGTATGGATAGTAGATATAGGTTTTTGTAATCTGAAAATATAAAAACAGCAAGGTAGCAAATAGTAAACGGGCATAAAAACGGTATTGCAATACTTAGAAACAAGGCCTAGGGTTCATACTTTCACTAGTGCGATCTCCCAACATTGTTGACATAGTTGAATCATATGTAAATCCCTCACGTGCGACAAAGAGTTCACTCCAAAGTCACAAATAGCGGAGAACAAATGAAGAAATTGTTGTAGGGTACGAAACCACCTCAAAGTTATCCTTCCCGACCAATCTTATGAGCCATCCCCATTAATTGTCACGAACAACCCTAGAGTTCGTACTAGAATAACACCTTAAGATACACATCAACCAAAACCCTAATGTCACCTAGGCACTCCAATGTCACCACGAGTACCCGCGGGTTTGATTATACAATATGCATCACACAATCTCAGATTCATCTATTCAAACCAACACAAAGAACTTCAAAGAGTGCCCCAAAGTTTCTACCGGAAAGTCAAGACGAAAACATGTGCCAACCCTTATGCATAGATCCCCAAGGTCACGGAACCCGCAAGTTGATCACCAAAACATACATCAAGTGACTCAAGTGAATATCCCATTGTCACCACAGATATCCATATGCAAGACATACATCAAGTGTTCTCAAATCCTTAAAGACTCAATCCGATAAGAAAACTTCAAAGGGAAAACTCAATTCATCACAAGAAGATAGAGAGGGGAAAACTCCATATGATTCATCTATATCAACAAAGCTCGCGATACATCAAGATCGTGCCATCTCAAGAACACGAGAGAGAGAGGGATCGTACACATAGCTACGGGTACAAACCCTCATCCCCGAGGGTGAACTACTCCCTCCTCGTCATGGAGACCGCCGGGATGATGAAGATGGCCTCCGGTGATGCCTTCCCCCCTCAGGCCGGGTGCCGGAAAAGGGCTGTAGATGGGATCTCTCTGGTACAGAGGCTTGCGGCGGCGTAAAAACTCATCTAGGTTAACTTTCGGGGGTTTCTGAATATATATGATTTTTCAGCGTTGGAATCACGCGAAACGGAGCCACGTGGGCCCCACGAGGTACCAGGGCGCGCCTAGGGGGGTGGCGCGTCCTGGTGCCTCGTGGGCACTAGGTGGTCCCCCTCCAGTGGGTCTTGGTGCCAATATTTTGTATTTGTCCAATAAAAAATCTCCAAAAAGTTTCAGCTCATTTGAAAAACTTTCATTTCTGCACAAAAAACAACACCACGGTAGTTCTGCTGAAAACAGCGTCAGTCCGGGTTAGTTCTAATCAAATCATAGCAAAACCATATAGAATTGTTATAAATATGGCATGAATACTTCATAAATTATAGATACGTTGGAGACGTATCAAGACTCCACAGGACAGCTGACAGCTCGTCAATCCAGCTGCCGGGTGAGCGCACGAGTGGCTCGACGAGCCGGGGCTTGATGCCGGCTAGGATGAGGCCATTTGCCCACTCCACCTGACCGTTCGACTGGGGATGTGCAACGGAGGCCAGGTTGAGCCGGATGTCGGAGACGGAGCAGTAACTAGCCAGCGCGCCTTTGGCGAAGTTGGTGCCGCTGTCGGTGATTATGCTATTGGGGACGCCGTAGCGGACTGCGATGTCTTTGATGAACTTGACGGCTGTGGGACCGTCGAGCTTCTTGATCGGCCTTGCCTCGATCCACTTGGTAAACTTGTAAACGGCCACCAACAGGTGCGTCATGCCGCCTCTAGCGGTCTTGAAGGGCCCCACCATGTCGAGGCCCCAGACGGCAAAGGGCCACGTGATGGGGATGGTCTGGAGAGCAGAAGCCGGCTGGTGGCTCCGGGTGTTGAAGTGCTGGCAACCCTTGCACTTGAGGACCAGCTGCTCGGCGTCCTTTAGAGAGGTCGGCCAGTAGAAGCCGTGGCGGAAGGCTTTGGCTACCAGGGACCGCGAGGCGGCGTGATGCCCGCAGTCACCCTAGTGGATGTCACGTAGGATCTCGAGCCCCTTGGCCGTCTCGACGCAGCGCTGGAAAACGCCGGTTGTGCTGCGCTAGACGAGCTCGTTATTGATGATGCTGTAGGCGGAGGCCCGGCGTTGCACTTGCCGAGCCTCGACCTCGTCGTTGGGGAGTTCGCCGCTCACCAAAAAGGTGAGGATCGGCTGCGCCCATGATGGTGCATCCACCACCGTGAGGACGACAGCTTGCACAGGGCCGGCTGGATTGGGAGGCGGCGGGCCAGAGCCGGTAGCCCCCGGGACCAAGGCGGCAGCCCTAGGGGCTAGGTCAGAACCGGCAGTCCCCAGGACCGGAGCGGCGGTCCCCGAGTCGGAGCCGGCAGCCCCCGAGCCGGAGGCGGGAGCCGTCGGGTCGGCCAGGACGAAGATGGACTCCGAGTCGGGAGACGGCTTGATGGAGGGCTTGCGCAGGTGCTCGAGGGAGACGCCGGCTGGGATGGCCTACCGGGTGGAGCCAATCTTGGTAGTGTGTCGGCCGCCTCGTTCTTGGCTCGGGGGACGTGGAGGAACTCGCAGCCATCGAAGCCGCCGGTCATATGCTGGACCAGGAAGCGGTAGCTGGCCATGTTGGCGTCCCTGGCGTCCCATTCGCCAGAGACTTGCTGCACCATCAGGTCGGAGTCACCGTAGCAGAGGATGCACCGGATGCCGATGTCCTTGGCCAGCCGGAGGCCGTGGGCAAGGGCTTCGTACTCGGCCACGTTGTTGGAGGCGGCGAAGTGGATCTGGAGCGCGTAGCGTAGCCGGTCGCCCTTGGGGGAGGAGAGTACGATGCCGGCTCCCAAGCTGGTGACCATCTTCGAGACGTTGAAGTGCATGCGCCAGTGCGTCGAGTCGGGAGCCGGCGGCAGGTACTGGGTCTCCGCCCAGTCAACGAGGAAGTCGTCCAGGGCCTGGGACTTGATGGCGGTACGGGGCTCGTAGAGGATCGTATGGGAGGCCAGCTCGATGGCCCACTTGGCGACCCGGCCAGACGCGTCGCAGCATCCCATGATCTCACCGAGGGGAGTTGTGCTCACCACGGTGATGGCGTGCTCCTGGAAGTACTGCTTCAGCTTCTTGGCGGCCAAGTACACGCCGTAGCACATCTTCTGGTAGTGGGGGTAGTTCTGCTTGGAGAGGGAGAGCACCTCGCTCAGGTAGTACACAGGGCGCTGGACCGGCTGCGCCTTGCCCTCCTCAGGGCGCTCTACCACCAGCACCATGCTGACCACGCGGGTGGTCGCCGCGATGTACATTAGCAGGGGCTCCTTCTCAGCCAGCGCGGCCAAGATGGGTGCGGTGGAGAGCATGCGCTTGAGGTCGCGGAAGGCTTTGTCCGCCTGGTCGGTCCACTCGAACGCCGTCATCTTCTTCATCAGCTGATACAGGGGCATGGCCCTCTCCCCCAGCCGGCTGACGAACCGGCTGAGAGAGGCCAAGCAGCCGGTGAACTTCTGGACATCGCGCAGCCGAGCCGGCTTGCGCATGCGCTCGATCGCCTTGATCTTCTCCGGGTTGGCCTTGATGCCGCGCTCCGAGATGAGAAACCCAAGGAGTTGGCCAGCCAGCACGCCAAAGACGCACTTCTCCGGGTTGAGCTTGATCTGGAACCGGCGCAGATTGGCGAACGTCTCCTTGAGGTCCTCCAGGAGGGTGAGGTGCTGCTTGGTCTTCACCACGATGTCGTCGACGTAGACGTGCACGTTCCTGCCAATCTGCGGCAGGAGGCACTTTTGCATGCAGCACTGGAAGGTGGCGCCAGCGTTCTTCAAGCCGAATGACATGGTGATGTAGCAATATGCCCCGAAGGGCGTGATGAAGGACGTCTTGAGGGCGTCGGCCGGGTCCAGCTTGATCTGGTGGTAGCCGGAGTAGGCGTCCAGGAAGGACAGGAGCTCGCAGCCGGCGGTGGAGTCGATGACTTGATCGATCCGGGGCAGGGCGAACGGGTCCTTGGGGCATGCCTTGTTCAGGCTCGTGTAGTCGATACACATGTGCCAAGTACCATTCTTCTTTAGGACGAGGACTGGGTTGGCCAGCCACTCAGGTTGGAAGACTTCCATGATGAAGCCGGCAGCGAGCAGCCGGGCGATCTCCTCACCAATGGTTCTTCGCTTCTCCTCGGAGAAGCGGCGTAGCGGCTGCCGGACCGGCTTGGCATCCGTTCGGACGTGGAGTTTGTGCTTGGCGAACTTCCTCGGAACACCCGGCATGTCTTTGGGAGACCATGCGAAGATATCTCGATTCTCACGGAGGAAGTCGACGAGCTCGCCTTCCTACTTGTTGTCGAGGCCGAAGCCCACGACAACATACTGGTTGGAGTCGGGGTTGGCCGGGTCAAGCGAAACCTTCTTCGTGCCCTTGTCCGGCTTGAAGGACGCCTCGTTGGCCGGCTGCTTGAGTGGAGCCGGCATGGCCGGCTGCTCGTTAGCCAGCGCCACAAGACGATCGTGCTGGCGCCTCTCCTCGGCGATGACCAGCGACTCGGCCAGCTTTGAGCCGGCTTGGGCGCACTCCAGGGACTTCTTGTAGTCGCCGGTGATGGTGATGATGCCCTTGGGACCAGGCAGCTTCATCTTCAGGTAGGCGTAGTGGGGGACCGCCATGAAGTTAGCCAGGGCGGGCCGGCCCAAAAGCGCGTGGTAGGGGCTGGCCAGGTCGACCACCTCAAACCAGATCGGCTCACGGCGGAAGTGGGCGCTGGTGCCGAACAGCACGTCCAGCCGAACCTTGCCGATTGGGGAGCAGGAGGCACCCGGCACGATGCCGTGGAACACCGCCCGGGTGGGCTGCAACTGGCTTTCCTCGATGCCGAGCTTGATCATGGTGCCATAGAGGATGTTGATGCTGCTGCCGCCATCGATCAGCACCCGCGAAAAGCGGCAGGTGCGCTTCTCAGCGACGAAGGTGGGGTCGAGAACGAGAGCGTAGCCACCCGGCGTGGGCATCACGGCCGAGTGGTCCTCCCGGGTCCAGCTGATGGGACGGTCGGACCAGTGCATGAATTGGGGGACCGGGGGACGACGGTGTTCACCTCGTGCTGGTACTTGCGCTTGCTGTGCTTGTCGTCGCACTCGCTGGTGAAGACGATGTAGGCCGCGTCCTGGCGCGGGAAAGCGTTGTTGGCGAGGGCGCCGGCTGCCGGAGGCGGCGGGGGACGCGGTGGAAGTGCTGGGCCGGGAGGCGGAGGCGGGAGGTCACCCCGCATCAGGCGCTGGGTGATGCTGCAGTTCCGGAGCGTGTGCGTAGACGGCTTCGCACCGGTGTGGTGCTTGCAGGGGTGTCGAGCATCTGCTCGAAGGTGAGCTTGGGCTGCCAGGCAACCTTGCCGATGCGCTGACGCCGGTTGCTGCCCTGCTCGGCCGGCTGCTCTTCCTCCACAGCAGCGACTTGCCGGTTGTCGTAGCGGGGGGGCGGTTGCTCGCCCTTCCGCTTGTTGTTGTTGTCTTGCCGGTGCTGGTTGTTGTCGCAAGCCAGCCGAGGGTTGGCCGGCTGGGCCTGGACGGGATTGCCGGCCGCGTCGAGCGAGACCTTCACGCGCATCGCGGAGTCGGTCGTGACGTACTTGTCCTCCGTGGCCATGATCGCTGCCAAGGTGTCCGGCTCGGAACACATCAGCTTGTGCTTGAGGAGGGTGCCGTCTCGGCACCCGTCGATGAAGTACTGGATGGCCTGCACCTCATGGACCCCCTTGCAGGAGTTGCGCAGCTCCGTCCACCGCGTGAGGAAGTCGCGGAGGGACTCGTCCGGGCCCTGGACGCACATGGAGAGCTGGCGAGGCCGACCCGGACGCTTGTACGTGCTGGTGAAGTTGCGTACGAACGCATCCTCGAGTCCAGCTAGGAGTTCACGCTACCGGCTTGCAGGCTATTCAGCCATGTCCGGGCCGAGCCGAGCAGCATGAGGGGTACGTAGCGCACCGCTACGCGCTTGTTGCCGCCGGCTATGCCAACAACCGTGGTGTAGTCGACCAGCCAGTCCTCCGGCTTGGTGATGCCACTATACTTGGGGGTGTCGCGGGCCAGCAAGAAGCCTTTGGGGAAGGGCTCCTCGCGGATGCGTGGCCCGAAACAGGCGGGGCCGACGGAGCTCTCCTCCTTGAGGGCCGTGGACCGCGCCAGCCGGTCGATGCGATGGCGGGCATCGTTGTCGTCGTAGGGCTCGCGAGGCCCCAGCCGGTCGGCGACGGGACCGCGTGGCACAACGCCGGCAGAGGCCGGCTGGGGCCGCTGGGCAGGCGGCAGGGGGCGCTCCGGCTGCTGGAGCCGGCCGGCTCCAGCCGACTCATCAGCGACACCGTCACCGGCCGTCGTGGCGCGGTTGCGCCAGCTCCGGCCTGCGCGGTGCCGGCCCGAGCGGCCTGCGCTGGCGTGCGGGGAAGAGGCCTGATGCGTGTCCCGAAGGACTCTGTCCGGATCCCCGGTGTTCCCCGAGGTGGAGGCGGCGGGCGGGGCCGGCTCGAACCGCTTCTGCTGCAGGTTCGCAGCGGTGATGAGGTCACTATCAGCCCCACGGTGGGCGCAAACTGTCGTGGTAAAATCACGGCAGATGCCATGAGGTGGCTAAAAGTGGGGGGCTGCGTGAGGACGCCGGTGGGTTCCGGAGGCGAGGTCGGCATGCGCAAGTGCGAGACACGAGACGTACCCAGGTTCGGGGCCCTCTGAGGGAGGTAACACCCCTAGTCCTGCCGAATATGGTATGATATGCACAAGGGCTACAATGGTGCTCCTGGAGCTGTTGGGTGGAGGAGGAAGAAGGAGCTAGCTCTCCATTCTACCTCTCCTGAGGGTGTGTGTGTGTGTTGTTGAGCAGGTTGTGAACCGAAGACCCTCTGCATGGAGGGCTCCTGGGGGGTCTTATAGCTCGACCACCCCCCAGGGTTACAATGGTAAATCTACGTGCAGGCGGGACCCGACTGTCATCGTCTGGAGCCGGCAGTGGGGCCCGAAGGCTGCCGTGTCCTGTCGGCTGCGGGGCCCGCCGGTCGCTCGGCACTGTGGCCCGTCGCCTCCCGCGTCACGGAGTGGTTGGCGTCGTGGGGCTATAGTGGCACGCCGCGCTGACGTCGGTCGTCCGGGTCAGCGGGGTTGGCGGCACTGTAGTCACGCTCTCCCGTCGTGGAGAGTCGTCTTGTCGTACGGCTGGATGGGACGACCGCTGACCCTCCGCCAGTCGGCTGGCGGCCAGCCGGCCCGGGCATGGCGCCGCACCCAGCCGGCCCGCCTTGGGGCGACCGGCTAGAGGGCTAGCCGGATTGAGGGGCGCGAGCCGCCCTGATATTTGAAAAATCCTCCGGGCTCCGGTGCCTACCCGGGGGTCATCCCCCCGACAGTACTCCTCAATTAGTGATTTCGGCAAATCCTCTCTTCCTCCTTCCCTCGCCTCATCCTTTTCCACTTCCTCTAGATCGAGCCAACGTCGACTCTCACCACTATTGAAAGCTTCTTTCTAGTTCTCTTCTACGTGTGCACACTGCGGCAGCCACCGGTCGCTGCAGTCATTGTTGCAAGTTCAAGCCGACCGCCGCTCGATGCTGCTGGGACCACCGCAAGCAGGCGCTCGATGTTGTAGGGAAGCCCACGAGCTGGCGCTCGATGCTGCTAGGACCGTCGTAAGTTGCTGCAAAGGAGGTGAGCCACTGGTGCATTTCAAGGGAGCCGCCGAGCTGTTGCAACTCGCCCGCGCGCGACCTTCCCGATATTTCAGGAGGATCCGACCAACGGCGAGCCGGATGGTGGCTGTGATGAGCTGACCTATGATGCTAGATGCTGCAATAGAGTGAACCACCGGTGCGGGGGACGGGGGGAGCTGTCATGGTGCTGACATGCTTCTGCCACGTCAACGGTATTGCAGATGGCGGCGACTACAACTCTAGAGACACCTTCAATGTTGTGTGGCGACAACTTTGCAACGTCGGCAATGTCGCGGGGCGACGGCTTTGCAACATCGACGATGTTGTTGGGGCGGCGACTTTGCAACGTCGGCAATGTCGCGGGGCGACGGCTTTGCAACATCGACGATGTTTGTTGGGGCGGCGACTTTGCAACGTCGGCAATGTCGCGGGGCGACGGCTTTGCAACATCGACGATGTTTGTTGGGGCGGCGACTTTGCAACGTCGGCAATGTCGCGGGGCGACGGCTTTGCAACATCGACGATGTTGTTGCGGCGGCAACTTTGCAACGTCGGCAATGTCGCGGGGCGACGGCTTTGCAACATCGACGATGTTGTTGGGGCGGCGACTTTGCACCGTCGGCAATGTCGCGGGGCGACGGCTTTGCAACATCGACGATGTTGTTGGGGCGGCGACTTTGCAACGTCGGCAATGTCGCGGGGCGACGACTTTGCAACATCGACGATGTTGTTGGGGCGAAGGCTTTGCAACGTCGGCAATGTCGCGGGGCGATGGCTTTGCAACATCGACGATGTTGTTGGGGCGGCGACTTTGCAACGTCGGCAATGTCGCGGGTCGACGGCTTTGCAACATCGACGATGTTGTTGGGGCAGCGACTTTGCAACGTCGGCAATGCCCGGGGCGACGGCTTTGCAACATTGACGATGTTGCTGGGGCGAAGGCTTTGCAACGTCGGCAATGTAGCGTGGGTAATGAGTTTGCAGCATGGACGTTGTTATGGGGGCGACGGCTCATAATGTGGATAGTGTTGCAGGGACGATCACAAAGACTAGCGACCCGATCAATCTTTGCAAAAGATCAGTCAAATGATGCGTAGCACTGGCCATTCATTCTTTGTTGAGAAACAGGCAAATATTATTCTGTTTAAGGCATTGTACTAGATTTTTCTTCTTCAAGAAACATGATTCTTTATGTATGGCCTTCTTGTGTAGATTGTAGATTCTTCTCAATTTCACGACAACAGATAATGCTAGGTCATCAGATATGATCAAAATATATAATGCTTGTCAAGAAGAAAAACACATTACACTCTAAAGGTCTTAAAATATTTCAATAGATTAAAACGCATCGAAAATCCTCAAACTGAGTGTCAGCTAGATCCTAAAACTTGAAAAAAAACGCACATTTCCCACCTACTTCTGAGTAAGTCTAAGTAAACATTTTTTTTATAAATAATGATTAGGCAAACACCCTTCCCTCTCTAATGCAACGTAAAGCCCAAGTCCTCCGACCCTTCTATGTCAGATTTAGCAGGCCAAAAGCAAGCAATACAATTACACAAAGCCCACCTTGCGGCAAGGGCACCCCTAGTGTATGAAAAAAAATACAATGTGTATGGAAAAGTAGACATGAAAAGATATAAGTTGTCAAAATGTAAAACATGTATAGAAAAAATGTTCCTGATGTATATAAAAAGGTGTACAAAGAAACGAAGGAAACCAATAAAAACTGAAAAAAAGAAACACAAACTAACAAAAAAAGCAAAGCAATTTCTTTTTCAAAAACCGGAAAAGAATAAAAAATAAAGAAAATAAAAAAACCGTTAAAAACTGTGAAAGAAAAGACAGAAAACCAAAGAAAACCGATGAAGAAATAAAAGAAACCTGTAATGAAAAAAATAAAAGAAAACAAAAAGGAATAAAGAAAACCGGAGGAAACTAGCACGTAGAACGAATGAGCAAGCAACTGAGCGAGCGACCACCCGACCACACCAATCGGCCGGCCCATATTTGCAAACACTTCAGGCGAGACGGAAGTTAGTCTCGCATTAGGCGAGACATAGCTCTCGCGCTGCGGTAATTCCTATTTGCTGCTCACTGCGGGAAATAGTTGACCTTTCGCTCATGGCTGCGAACATAGCAAGCAGAATGGTATGGAATTCCCTAAACGGCGCCCTCTGCGCCCGTTACAGGTGTTCGTGCAATCGGGCGCACACCCACCTCTGAGCTGGGCCGGCCTGTTTTAGCTTTTTTTTTCTTCTGTAAAAACTGCAAAAACACGCGTGTAGAGAGTCGAACCTGGGATCTCCTTGACTCAAAATAACGCACTAACCACCCGACCACTACGCGAGCAGTAATCAGTCTCCCATTTCCTCTTTTTATTTTGTCTATCCTTTTTCTTTTTCTATTTTCTGTTTTATTTTTCCTTTTTTTTCATTTTTACTTTTTCTTCAATTCGTGAACTTTTTCCAAAATCGATGTACTTTTTTTCAAATCGATGAATTTTTTCTTCAATATTGATGAACGTTTTTCAAACTCGATGAACTTTATTTCAAAATCAATAAAAATGATGAACTTTTTTTCAAAATTGATGAACGTTTTTCCAAATTTGATAA
Source organism: Elymus sibiricus (assembly GCA_039707655.1). Classification (NCBI taxonomy): domain Eukaryota; kingdom Viridiplantae; phylum Streptophyta; class Magnoliopsida; order Poales; family Poaceae; genus Elymus; species Elymus sibiricus. Next base: position 107,320,602 of record CM077668.1, on the reverse strand, counting down.
ACTTTTTCCAAAATCGATGAACATTTTCCAAAATTGATGAACTTTTTTCCAATTCGATGAACTTTTTTCAAAATCGATGAATGTTTTTTCAAATCAATGAACTTTTTTCAAATTTGATGAACTTTTTTTCAAAATCGATGAACGTTTTTCCCAAATCGATGAACTTTTTTTAAATGAATGAACTTTTGTTCAAATTTGATGAACTTTTGTTCAAATTTGATGAACATTTTTTTCAAATTTTATGAACTTATTTTCAAAATTTGTGAACTTTTTCTGAATTTTCATGAACTTTTTTTGAAATTCATGAAGTTTTCTCAAATGCACGAACTTTTTTTAATTTGTATGAACCTTTTCAAATTTAGGAACTTTCTTCAAGTTCACGTTTTTCAAATGAGCAAACTTTTTTCGATTCGCTACAGTACCACGTGACGCTGAAGTAACTGATTTTTTTAGGGGCGCTGAAGTAAGTGATATCGCTTCAGTACTTGATACGCTACAGTGCCACGCGCCCTGCTACTGTACTGCGCAAATGGGCCGGCCCAATCGGGGCAGCTCTGTGCGCCAGGAAGGAAAACTGGCGCAACAGGCGCCGATTAGGACCTCCCGAATGGTATGTCCCAATTAGGTACAATAACATAGGGTTACAGGTGTTTTGCGGCCCAATTAGATACAATAATATCATAGAAGCCTACTAGTTAACCCGTAATTAGTAGGCTTTTAAAATAAAAATGTAGGTTGAGCTTCTAAAATAATCTGAAAAGGGGGCAGCTTATTTCCATAGTCAGCCATAAGCCCCAAAAGAACTGGCCCTTAGGAAGGTCTAGAAGCCTTTTGCCTGCTTTTTTCTTGTTTTGTTTTTCTGTTGTCTTCTCTACCATTTTGAGGACTTTTTTTTTAATGTTCTCAGATTTTTGAAAATGGTCTCAGTTTTTAACTGCTTTTTAAATTTTAAAAATGCTCACAAAATTTTACCACTATTCAAAAAAATGTTTATAATGCTTTAAAAAATGTACATCCTATTTTCAGAAAATGTACGCATTTTTGAAAAAAAACATAAATTTAGAAATCTTATTTTAAAGAAAATCGCATTTCTTTCATACAATCACTTTTTAAAAAAAATTGGAAAACCAAAATAAAAAATTAAATTGTAACTAGCAAAACAGAAAGAAAACCAAATGCATCGCTACAATGGCTGGGCCTAAGTGGGTCGGCTCATCCGAGCCCTCCCGGGCGTTCAGCGAGTGCATTTTTTCTAATTCCAATCAACGGACCAAAAAGAGGGTTTCTCAAAGGACTACAACAACCGTCGTCGCTGTCAGGGAATTTTTGATCCCCTTGCCCCTAGCTGCCATTTTGGCATTGAGAGGTGGGGGACCTCGGACCTTTAAGAGTTCTATGTTCTTCGTCAACGTCTAGTGATCATCGTAGTTTTTTGAGAATAAAACTACTCTTTTTCTTTTGACAGTGCCATGAGGTTAAAGAGTTTTGTGTCCTCGCAGATTTGATTATTCGGATCTGATGAGTTTATCTTAGTGTGTCAAGCTTTTTTTGTTAGTTTAATTCTTTATGGAGGTGAAATCTTTCATTAACATCATGGTGCAAATATTGTGATTCAACGACCTGGACTTCCAGGGTATCAACCCAACCCAAGTGTGTTCATTGATCAAGGTCTTCTATCTCTTTGGATGGACTGAAGCACATATTTTTAGATGGACGACCCAACATATTTTTAAAAATCTTTATTAATATTGTCCGTGCGGGTGAAAGAGTGACAACAGGCCAAGTGGACTGAAGCACATATTTTTAGATGGACGACCCAACATCGTTCGGGAGAGACGAAGGCAGAGTGGCAAAATTGTCAGTGAAGCGAAGAACAAAGAAGCGAAGATACTGCTCCAGATAACACGACACTCCACATGGGTCCCCGGCCGGATAATAAGCTTCAAACATACGCAAACACATGCCTTGTTGGTTTCCAAGATAAGCTTCCAAATGGCACAAGTCAAGGCGGCTGCCAAACGAGTCAAACATTTCCGACTTAATTTCCACTCAACGCAACCACACCTTAAATCGTTCGCGGATCGATCAGCCACCCGTACCGTACAACGACGGCAAAGAAGGTTGAAGCAATGTCCGCGAGCACACCGTTTTCCCGTCGTCGTCCCCTGTTCTCCTTCGAGGTTGCAGCAGTCGCCATCCTCGCGGCGCTGTTGCCGCTGGGCGGCCATGCGCGGGCCTGCCCCCCGTGCGGCTCCACGGCGGTGCCGTACCCGCTGAGCACGGCGGACGGGTGCGGCGACCCGGCGTACAAGGTCCGGTGCGCGGCCGGCACGTCGACGCTCTTCTTCGACGCGCTCAACGGCACCTCCTACCCGATCACCTCCGTCTCCCCGGCGGCGCAGCGCCTCGTGGTCTCCCCGGCGCCGCTGGTGTCCAGCGACACGTGCGTGTCCGTGGGCGCCCCCGCCGGCCGCGGCGTGCAGCTGGACCCGTCGCTGCCGTTCAACGTCAGCTCCTCCAACACCATCATGCTCCTCAACTGCACCTCCGCGCTGCTGCGCTCCCCGCTCAACTGCTCGTCCAGCTCGCTCTGCCACGCCTACGCCGACGCCACGGCGTCGCCCTGCGCGCCGCTGCCGCTCTGCTGCACGTTCGTGGCGGGCGGGTCGTCGACCTCGCACCGGATCCGCGCGTCGCCCGAGCTCTGCAGCGCCTACACCAGCTTCGTGGGGCTCGACCCCGCGCAGCCGCCGGCGACGTGGGGCGGCCGCCTCGGCCTCGAGCTGCAGTGGGCGACGCCGAGGGAGCCGCTCTGCCAAACGCAGGCGGACTGCGAGGACGGCGCCAACGCCACGTGCGCCGGCGACCCGGTCGCGGCCGGCGCGGTGCGGCGCTGCCTCTGCGTACCCGGGCTCGTGTGGGACCCCGTCGCCGGCGCGTGCCAGCAGAGTACGTTGTTCACGAACCATTTTGGTGATCTAGCTACTAGCGCCGAACTGAGCTCGAGCTGGTTCGTTTTGGTCATCGGCTCATCACGTATGCTTTTTGTGGAGTGCAGTTCCTTCTGATTGCGAGCGCTCTGGAGACTGCGAGGGATCCAACCGCGCGCCTCTCATCGCAGGTATTACGTCTCCCTGATTACCTTCACACACTCTCATCGTCACTTGCAAATCTGTTTTCTCCGGTTGCGTTTAGCTTAGATCACTGGTGTCATGTCAAGCGACGAACTCTTGCAATGTGACTGTAGCTAGATGTGTTCCGCTTTGACTAATGAAAACGCCGCATTCACTACTACAGTTTTGGTCAACATTGGTGGCTCTCTCTCTCTTAGAAAAGCAAGCATTGACTGGCCAGCCCTACGTTGGATCCTCGTGCTCTGAATTTGGGCTTCGGCAGGGACTGTTGCAGTGCTCGGTCCTGCCGTGCCGTCCTAGACTTGTACATGGAGGAGCGGCGTCGCATCATGGAAGTGCCAGGCCCTGCATACCCTAAAGATCTGGTCCTAAGATTGAATATTGACGCACCATGTTAAGCTAGAAGGAACAACCCCGGTTTTGACTAATGCCAGACCAGCAATCCCGGACACCAAAACGATATTTTGGCGTGGGATGAAAGGGAACAGCTAGGATTAGATGAAAGATGCTGATTTCAAAACTTTGACTGAGACTAAAAGAATCAACGTTTAAGATGATCAACTTAGAAATAAGGAATTTGTCGGTCAATTTAGAGATAAACATATGTTGGGCTCCACAAACTAATGGAACAGAGCCCCTAAGGTCAAATAGTGGCTCCAACTCTGCCACCATCCTTCAGTCACAGTGTCTTTCCTGACGCATGGGATTCATCTATCATTGGGTTAAACACATACTACTACCTCCGGCCGGAATTACTCGACACTAAAATGGAGTATTTTTTTTCCTTCTCTTTTTCTCATCTTCCTTTTGCCCCCTCCCAAAAGTCCATAAGAGCAACTCTAGCACAATCGCCATATTGGACTGAGAAGGAGACGCAGAGCGACGCCGGGAATGGACACAGATCCGGCTATGGAGGGCTGAAACAAGCACACCGGTGCGGGAAAGGGAGGCACGGAGCTCATATTTTCCTCCCAGCTATGGTTCTTCAGTTGGAGTGCCATTTCAACTTTCAGTTTTAGAAATATTTCAGCGACAACAAAAATCTCTGAAATACAGTAAATTTCACCGATTTTGGTTTGCGAACATTCACTTGAATTCAACCAAAAATTTGAATTAAAAAAATGTTTTCTAGAAAAATATTTAAACAGTCTTGCTAAATCTCAGTCGACTGAGACCTTGTTATGTCTCAGTGAGATCTTACATTGAGATTCATGTAAATTTTCTTATCAGTTTTTTTCTTTTTTCTTTCTTAATGTTATGTCACTTGACTAAGACTTGATTGCCACCCCCATATTTAAACTCATGTGTACTACTAAAATTGTTGAAATATTTTGGTTAAAAGTTAAATATTTCAATGCCTACTGAAATTCGGTAAATTTCATCGAAATATCGCCGAAAGCGGGATAGGGTGAAAATTGAGTGGATAGTCATTTTGGGGGGTTTAGGTGCCCTTTTGGACCTTGTTTTTTTTTTACCCCTAGCACCCAAAACTGTTAATGGAATGCTACTCCTAAACTTACTGGCTTATATATGCACATGTATTATACTCCATCCATTCCATAATGTAGTGCATATAGATTTTCTGAAAAAACAAAGTTAGCAAACTTTGACCAAGTTTATGAAGAAAACTATCGATATCTACAATACCAAACATATACAATAAGAAAACTTAACTCACGAAATATGCATTTGGTACTCTAAATGTATTTTTTTTCTCTAAACATGATCAAAGTTTGACTTTTGAAAAAAAATCTGTACGCAATGCATTATGGAATGGGGCGTGCTACGCGTCCGCCGACTGATCTTTTTAAAAGATCAACCGGGTCGCAAGCCGTCAGATTTGCTGCATCGACTGGCGGAGCGCGCCTTCACCAGTGCAACACAGGTCTCGTTGCAGAATTATTTCTGCAACACAGGTCTTGTTGTAGAATTTTTTTGCAACAACTGTTTTGTTGCAAAAACATTTTTGCAACTGAGATTTTGTTGCAAATTTTTTTTCAACTGAGGTCTTGTTGCAGAATTTTTTCGCGAGAGATTTTGTTGTAAAACATAAACCCGTCGTAGACCATTGCAACACCACATATGTTTGTCATCCAGGGAAGGTGGCGGACGTGGCCGCTGCGATCCGTCGGTTGATAGTAAGCGTTTCCCTTATGGAATGGAGGAAGTATAACATTTCTGATCAGTACAAACTGCTGCATAGACGAGACAAAAAAAAAAGCAGATTTCTCTGCACGGCTTGCTAAACGCAGCCGTTGCTCTGTTCGGAACAAAATTGGAGACCAGGAATGCACATAACTGTTTTTTACTCAATCGACTAGAATTTCCTTCCTGAGTTAATTTGCGATGCAGGGATAGTGTGCGGCCTGGGCGGCGCCCTGCTACTGATGGCGGCGGGGCTGTTCCTCTACCGGCGGCAGCGGCGCATCCGGGTGGCCCGGGAGACGCTGGCCAAGGAGCGCGAGGAGATCCTGAACGCGAACAACTCCAGCGGCCGCACCGCCAAGAACTTCACCAGCCGCGAGCTCAAGCGCGCCACGGCCAACTTCTCCCGCGATAACCTCCTCGGCGTCGGCGGCTACGGCGAGGTCTACAAGGGCGCGCTCGCGGACGGCACCCTCGTCGCCGTCAAGTGCGCCAAGCTCGGCAACACCAAGTCCACGGACCAGATCCTCAACGAGGTGCGCGTGCTGTCGCAGGTCAACCACCGCAGCCTCGTCCGCCTCCTCGGCTGCTGCGTCGACCTCCAGCAGCCGCTCATGGTCTACGAGTTCATCCCCAACGGCACGCTCGCGGACCACCTCTACGGCGCCATGAGCCAGCCGCCGCTCCCGTGGCGCCGCCGCCTCGCCATCGCTCGCCAGACGGCGGAGGGCATCTCCTACCTGCACTTCTCCGCCTCGCCGCCCATCTACCACCGGGACATCAAGTCCAGCAACATTCTCCTCGACGAGCAGCTCGACGGCAAGGTCTCCGACTTCGGGCTCTCCCGGCTGGCGGAGCCCGGGCTGAGCCACGTCTCCACCTGCGCGCAAGGGACGCTGGGCTATCTCGACCCGGAGTACTACAGGAACTACCAGCTCACGGACAAGAGCGACGTGTACAGCTTCGGGGTGGTGCTGCTGGAGCTGCTCACGGCAAAGCGCGCCATCGACTTCGGCCGCGGCGAGGACGATGTCAACCTCGCCGTGCACGTGCAGCGGGCGGCGGACGAGGAGCGGCTCCTGGACGTGGTGGACCCGGCAATGAAGAATCGCGCCACGCAGCTGGAGCTAGACACGATGAAGGCGCTCGGGTTCCTAGCGCTCGGTTGCCTCGAGGATCGCCGGCAGAACCGGCCGTCCATGAAGGAAGTCGCCGACGAGATCGAGTACATCATCAACATTGAGGCTGGAGCCGCTGCCGTCGAGCAGCAGCAAAACGCATGATCGATGACGGTGAATCCGTGATACATCGTCACATCGATCTAACCATGTATGTATCTTTGGCTGTCTTTGATGTTGTACGCTGGGTTAATAGGGTTGAGATCAATGATGCTTAATATGTAGGAGCACTACAGTCTACAATTACTCCCTTTGTCATCTATATATACAAGGTCTTGTTCTAAGTCGAAAAGAATATCAACATCTACATTATCAACCTTTGAGAAGCCCGAGACAAATAGTGTTACCCATGAGCTAGCGAGTATGGCTAGGGTTCAGACTCGGAGGAAGAGACTTGTTTGTGATAGGACGAGAGATCAAGTACAGTGTTCGGTTCCTCCGTCTCTGTGGATGGAGAACCCACCTCAATCGACCGTGGATTGATTGTTGACAATGTTTCTCTGTTTGAGTTGAAATAAAGCTAGTCATGATTACCTAAAAAACCTTAGTTAGGCACTCCCTTAAACAAATTCTCAACGATTTCACCCTTGCCACAGTATGTATTAACTTTTGCTAAACCACTTTCCTTACTCTTAACGCCTTCCTCTGTCACATTTGCCTACTCAATTTCATGAGCTCTCACGGTTTGGTACATGATTTGGCGAGGAAGTAGGGTTCTAGAGGTAGGAGGAAAAGGGGATCGAGGCAGAACGGAAGGGGAAGGAGTAACAGTGTTCAGTCATCCAACTTCGTACCCTCACTGGTGGACCTTGGCCAAGCCTAAGCACTCTGCTCACATCTCCCAGAGCGACAAGGTAAGAAGCGAGGCTATAGTGGGCCGGCAAAATAGGATAGCGTGTTTTTGTTAGAGCATCTCCAACAGAGGCGCTAAATAAGCGGCGCGCCTTAAAAAACGACTTTTTAGCGCGCGCGCGGCCGAATCAGCCGCTCCAGTAGAGGCGCAAAAAACGCGCGCGCGGAGAAGAACTGCATCGCGCGCTGGTTATTTCGGGCGCCTGCTACCGCGCGCGCGACTGAAACAAAACGCGCGCGAACGACCAACCGCCGCGCCTTCCCTCGCCCGCGCCCGCTTTCGCCCCGCCCCGCGCCGCCGCCGGCGACCTGCTGCTTCCCCCGCCGTTCCGCACTGCGCGCGCGACTTCCCCCTCTTCCCTGGTGGCCGCCGCTGCTTCCTCCGCCGGCAGCCGCCCTGGAGCGCCCCGTTCCGCCGACGAACAGCGCCCGGCGGTGGTTCGCAGCTCGGCGCCCGCAAGGTGTTCGACAATACGCTTCCAAGGTATATATTGCTTCTAACTTCATTTTTTAGATGAATTTGGAGCATGTTGTTTGTAGTTTTAAATTTTAGTTTGTTTTCAAATTTGTAGATGAGTTTGTCCCATGATTCTTCCGATGACGAATTTGATCTTCAAGAGGAGGAGGACCTCGCAATGGTCCTAGCTATGCACATCAACAAAAAGCCGAAGCACGGTGGTTCAGTTTTGGGTCGTCAGAAATTGTGGAGGGACAGGATCGATGCCCACAAAAGATTGATGAGGCACTATTTTGCGGAGAATCCCACGTACCCCGAGTCCTACTTTTGGCGCCGTTTTAGGATGAGCATCGAGTTGTTCAAACACATTGCAGAGAGACTGGCGAGCCATGATCAGTTTTTTCAGCAAAGGAGGAATGCCGCCGGAGAGCTCGGGCATAGCACCTTTCAAAAGGTGACCGCCGCTTTGCGTATGTTGGCATACGGTATTCCGGCGGATGTAGTTGATGATCACTTGGCCATGGGTGAGAGCCAAGCCATCATGTGTGTCAAGCGCTTCACGGTTGGAATCGTGCAAGTGTTTAGTCTGGAATATTTGAGAGCTCCCAATGCTGAAGACGCCGCAAGGCTTTTGGAGATGAACAAAGCTCGCGGGTTCCCAGGTATGCTTGGCTCCATAGATTGCATGCATTGGAGTTGGAAGAATTGTCCTAAGGCATGGCATGGACAATTCCACGGCCAGAAAAAAGGTTCCACTATAATCCTTGAAGCGGTGGCCGATCAGGAGACTTGGATTTGGCATGCTTTTTTCGGAATGCATTCCGGAATACCACGGCCAGAAAAAAGATCCTGGCATTCCGAAAAAAGCATGCCAAATCCAAGTCTCCTGATCGGCCACCGCTTCAAGGATTATAGTGGAACCTTTTTTCTGGCCGTGGAATTGTCCATGCCATGCCTTAGGACAATTCTTCCAACTCCAATGCATGCAATCTATGGAGCCAAGCATACCTGGGAACCCGCGAGCTTTGTTCATCTCCAAAAGCCTTGCGGCGTCTTCAGCATTGGGAGCTCTCAAATATTCCAGACCAAACACTTGCACGATTCCAACCGTGAAGCGCTTGACACACATGATGGCTTGGCTCTCACCCATGGCCAAGTGATCATCAACTACATCCGCCGGAATACCGTATGCCTGATGGAAATATGCCCTAGAGGCAATAATAAAGTTGTTATTATTTTATATTTCCTTGTTCATGATAAATGTTTATTATTCATGCTAGAATTGTATTGACCGGAAACTTAAATACATGTGTGAATACATAAACAAATACCGTGTCCCTAGTGAGCCTCTACTAGACTAGCTCGTTGATCAAAGATGGTTAAGGTTTCCTAACCATAGACATGAGTTGTCATTTGATAACGGGATCACATCATTAGGAGAATGATGTGATGGACAAGACCCATCTGTTAGCTTAGCATATGATCGTTCTATTTATTGCTACTGCTTTCTTGAATGTCAAATACATGTTCCTCCGACCATGAGATCATGCAACTCCCGGATACCGGAGGAATACCTTGTGTGCTATCAAACGTCACAACGTAACTGGGTGATCATAAAGATGCTCTACAGGTATCTCCGAAGGTGTCTGTTGAGTTGGCATGGATCGAGACTGGGATTTGTCACTCCATGTTTCGGAGAGGTATCTTTGGGCCCTCTCGGTAATGCACATCATAAGAAGCTTGCAAGCAAAGTGACTAAGGAGTTAGTTACGGGATGATGTATTACGGAACGAGTAAAGAGACTTGCCGGTAACGAGATTGAACTAGGTATGGAGATACCGACGATCGAATCTCGGGCAAGTAACATACCGGCGGACAAAGGGAATTACGCATGTTGTCATTGCGGTTTGACCGATAAGATCTTCATGGAATATGTAGGAACCAATATGAGCATCCAGGTTCCGCTATTGGTTATTGACCGGAGAGGCGTCTCAGTCATGTCTACATCATTCCCGAACCCGTAGGGTCCGCACGCTTAACGTTCGTTGACGATATAGTGTTATATGAGTTATGTGAATTGGTAACCGAATATTGTTCGGAGTCCCGGATGAGATACCGGACGTCACGAGGAGTCTCGGAATGGTCGAGAGGTAAATATTTATATATGGGAAGTAATATTTTGGGTTCCAGAAAAAGGTGCAGTTTTTCGGTATTGTACCGGGAAGCTTCCAGAAGGTTCCGGAGGATTCCGGAGGGGTCCGGAAGTCCACAAGTGGGTCCACCACGTCCCAAGGGCTGGCATGGGCTAAGGGGAGGCGCCCTGGCCTTATTGGGCCAGGCGCACCAAGTCCTCAAAAGCCCACGCAGCTAGGGAAGAAAAAAAAGGAGAGTCTGTTGGAAATATGCCCTAGAGGCAATAATAAATTAGTTATTATTATATTTCCTTGTTCATGATAATCGTTTATTATCCATGCTATAATTGTATTGATTGGAAACTCAAATACATGTGTGGGTACATAGACAACACTGTGTCCCTAGTAAGCCTCTAGTTAACTAGCTCATTGATCAAAAGATGGTGAAGGTTTCCTAGCCATAGACATGAGATGTCATTTGATAACGGGATCACATCATTAGGAGAATGATGTGATGGACAAGACCCAAACTGTAAACGTAGCATATGATCGTGTCAGTTTAGTGCTATTGTTTTCTGCATGTCAAGTATCTGTTCCTATGACCATGAGATCATGCAACTCCCTGACATCGGAGGAGTACCTTGTGTGTATCAAACGTCGCAACGTAACTGGGTGACTATAAAGGTGCTCTACAGGTATCTCCGAGGATGTCTGTTGGGTTGGCATGGATCAAGACTGGGATTTGTTACTCCGTGTGACGGAGAGGTATCTCAGGGCCCACTCGGTAATACAACATCACAATGAGCCTTGCAAGCAATGTGACTAAAGTGTTAGCCACGAGATCTTGTATTACGGAACGAGTAAAGAGACTTGCCAGTAACGAGATTGAACTAGGTATAGAGATACCGACGATCGAATCTCGGGCAAGTAACATACCGAAGAACAAAGGGAACAGTATACGGGATTAACTGAATCCTTGACATAGAGGTTCGACCGATAAAGATCTTCGTAGAATATGTAGGAGCCAATATAGGCATCCAGGTCCCGCTATTGGTTATTGATCGTAGAAGTGTCTCGGTCATGTCTACATAGTTCTCGAACCCGCAGGGTCTATACACTTAACGTTTGGTGACGATTAGTATAGTTGAGTTATTTTGTTGGTGACCGAAGGTTGTTCGGAGTCCCGGATAAGATCCCGGACATGACGAGGATCTCCGGAAGAGTCCGGAGGTAAAGATTGATATATGTGATAATAGTGTTTTGATCTCCGGAAGGGTTCCAGAATTCACCGGAAGGGGTTCCGGATGTTTACCGAAGTGTTCGGGTGCAGCAACACTTTATATGAGCCAAAGGGGTAAAGCCCTCGAGGTATTGGAAAGTGCAAAAGGAAGTTTTGTTGCTGCCTTAAGCGGTACTACCGCTGGTAAGGCAGTACTACCGCGTAAGCGGTACTACCGCTTGTGTGAAGCGGTACTACCGCATAAGCGGTACTACCGCGTGTGTGAAGCGGTACTACCGCTCGTGAGCGGTACTACCGCTTGTACGCGGTACTGCTGGAATCCGAGTTGGACTCTTTCCGTGCGGGCCAAACCGACCTTGTGCGGGCAAAACCGACCTTGTGGAGGCTTTCTCTCCAAGTTTAGACCCCAGGGCTCAACATATAAATAGAGGGGCAGGGCTAACACACGGGACACATCAAGATTTCCCAAGCCGTGTGTCGGCAACCCTAACCCTCTAGTTCTCCCGTCATAATCTCCGTAGTGCTTGGCGAAGCCCTGCAGAGATTGTTCCTCACCACCATCACCACGCCGTCGTGCTGCCGGAACTCATCTACTACTTCACCATCGCTCGCTGGATCGAGGAGGTGAAGGCGTCATCAAGCCGTACGTGTGTTGAACGCGGAGGTGCCATCCGTTCGGCACTAGTTCGTGATCGGATCGAGGGACGACTTGCGATTTGGATCGCGGAGACGTTCGACTACATCAACCGCGTTTCTTAACGCTTCCGCTTAGCGATCTACAAGGGTATGTAGATTCACTCTCCCTCTCGTAGATGCTCATCACCATGGATAGATCTTGTGTGTGCGTAGGAAATTTTTTGTTTCCCATGCAACGTTCCCCAACAGTGGTATCAGAGCTTGGTCTATGCGTAGATGAGATCTCGAGTAGAACACAAACGAGTTGTGGGCGTGGGTGTATACATATTGCTTGCCGTTACTAGTTGATACTTGATTCGGCGGTATTGTGAGATGAAGCGGCCCGGACCAACATTACTCGTACGCTTACGAGAGACCGGTTCCTTCAACTGACATGTAACTTCGTTGCATAAAGATGGCTAGCGGGTGTCTGTCTCTCTCACTTTAGTTGAATCGATTTCAATGAAGAGGGTTCTTTTAGAAGATCAAAAAGCAATCACTACACCACGTTGTGGTTTTGCGTAGGTAAGAACGGTTCTTGCAAACCCGTAGCAGCCACGTAAAACTTGCAACAACAATTAGAGGACGTCTAACTTGTTTTTGCAGGGTATGTTGTGATGTGATATGGCCAATTACATGATGAGATATATGTGATGTATGAGATGATCATGTGTTGTATAGAATATCACGACTTGCATGTCGATGAGTACGGCAACTGGCAGGAGCCATAGAGTTGTCTTTAATTATTTTCGCCGTTTTGCTTTACTTTATCGCTATGAGTTAGCAATAGTCGTGGAAGCAATAGTCGGCGCGACAACCTCATGGCGACACGTTGATGGAGATCAAGATGATGGAGATCATGGTGTCATACCGGTGACGATGGAGATCATGCCGGTGCTTTGGAGATGGAGATCAAAAGCACAAGTTCATGGCCATATCATGTCACTTATGATTTGCATGTGATGTTAATCCTTTTATGCATCTTATTTTGCTTAGGACGACGGTAGCATTATAAGGTGATCCCTCACTTAAATTTCAAGATAAAATTGTGTTCTCCCCGAGTGTGCACCGTTGCGAAAGTTCGTCGTTTCAAGACACCACGTGATGATCGGGTGTGATAGACTCTACGTTCACATACAACGGGTGCAAGCCAGTGTTGCACATGCGGAACACTCGGGTTAAACTTGACGAGCCTAGCATGTACAGACATGGCCTCGGAACACAAGAGACCGAAAGGTCGAACATGAGTCATATAGTAGATATGATCAACATAAAGATGTTCACCATTGAAACCACCTCAACTCACGTGATGATCGGACTTAAGTTGGTGGATTTGGATCATGTTACACTCGAATGACCGGAGGGATGTCAATTTGAGTGGGAGTTTTTTAAGTAATATGATTAACTAAACTCATTATCTTGAACAATAGTCTAAGTTGTCTTTGCTAAATTTATGTTGTAGATCATGGCTCGCGCAGTAGCACCCCTGAATTTTAATGCGTTCCTAGAGAAAGCTAAGTTGAAAGATGATGGAAGTAACTTTGTGGACCGGGCCCGTAATCTAAGGATTATCCTTACGGCTTCCCAGAAGGCTTATGTCCTTGATGCACCGCTTGGTGATCCACCCGCTCCAGTTGAGTCTCTAGACGTTGTGAACGCCTGGCAGGCTCGTTCTGAAGATTACTCAATAGTTCAATGTGCAATATTGTATGGCTTAGAACCGGGACTTCAAAGACGTTTTGAACGTCATGGAGCATATGAGATGTTCCAGGAGTTGAAGTTTATCTTTCAGAAGAATGCCCGAATCGAGAGATATGAGATCTCCGATAAGTTCTATGCTTGCAAGATGGAGGAGAACGGGTCTATCAGTGATCACGTACTCAGAATGTCTGGGTACTCCACCCGTCTGGCTGAATTGGGGATGCCCCTTCCGCCAGAGGCTATCACTGACAGAGTTATTCAATCATTGCCACCTAGCTACAAGAGCTTCGTGTTGAACTATAACATGCACGGGATGAACAAGTCAGTCGCCGAGCTGTTTGCGATGCTGAAAGCCGCTGAGTCTGAAATTCAGAAGGAGCATCAAGTGTTGATGGTCAATAAAACCACTAGTTTCAAGAAAAATGGCAAGGGTAAGAAGGGTAACTCCAAGAAGAGTGGCAAAGCAGTTGCTCCTCCCGTGAAGAAACCCAAGGCTGGACCCAAACCAGAAACTGTGTGCTTTCATTGCAAGGGAACTGGACACTGGAAGCAGAACTGCCCCAAGTATTTGGCTGACAAGAAGGCGGCCAACAACAAACAAGGTATATGTGATATACATGTTATTGATGTGTACCTTACCAACTCTCGTTGTAGTGCCTGGGTATTTGATACTGGTGCGGTTGCTCATATTTGCAACTCAAAACAGGAACTGCGGAATAGACGGAGGCTGGCAAAGGACGAAGTGACGATGCGCGTGGGAAATGGTTCCAAGGTTGATGTGATCGCCGTCGGCACGCTCGCTCTTCGGTTACCATCGGGATTAGTGATGAACCTGAATAAATGTTATTTGGTGCCTGCGTTAAGCATGAACATTATATCTGGATCTTGTTTATTGCGAGACGGTTACTCATTTAAATCAGAGAATAATGGTTGTTCTATTTATATGAGTAATATCTTTTATGGTCATGCACCCGATGTGAGGGGTTTATTCTTATTGAATCTCGATAGTAATGATACACGTGTTCATAACATTGATGCCAAAAGATGTAGAATTGATAATGATAATACCACTTTCTCGTGGCACTGCCGTTTAGGTCATATTGGCGTAAAACGCATGAGGAAGCTCCATGCTGATGGACTTTTGGAGTCACTTGATTTTGAATCACTTGACACATGTGAGCCATGCCTCATGGGCAAGATGACTAAAACGCCGTTCTCTGGAACAATGGAACGGGCAAGTGACTTGTTGGAAATCATACATACTGATGTGTGCGGTCCGATGAGTATTGAGGCGTGCTGTGGTTATCGTTACTTTCTCACCTTCACTGATGACTTAAGTAGATATGGGTATATTTACTTAATGAAACACAAGTCTGAAACATTTGAAAAGTTCAAACAATTTCAGAGTGAAGTTGAGAATCATCGTAACAAGAAGATTAAATTCCTATGATCTGATCGAGGAGGAGAATATCTGAGTTATGAGTTTGGCAGTCACTTAAGACAATGTGGAATTGTTTCACAACTGACACCGCCTGGAACACCACAGCGTAATGGTGTGTCCGAACGTCGTAATCGAACCTTATTGGATATGGTGCGATCTATGATGTCTCTTGCCGATTTGCCACTATCGTTTTGGGGTTATGCATTAGAGACAGCTGCATTCACTTTAAATAGGGCACCATCGAAATCCGTTGAGACGACGCCACATGAACTTTGGTTTGGCAAGAAGCCAAAGCTGTCGTTTCTTAAAGTTTGGGGATGTGATGCTTATGTCAAAAAGCTTCAGCCTGAAAAGCTGGAACCCAAAGCGGAGAAATGTGTCTTCATAGGATACCCAAAAGAGACAGTTGGGTATACCTTCTACCTCAGATCCGAAGGCAAAGTGTTTGTCGCTAAAAACGGAACATTTCTTGAGAAAGAGTTTCTCTCGAAAGAATTGAGTGGGAGGAAGATAGAACTTGATGAGGTTGTTGAACCTTTACCTCAACCTGAAAGTAGCGCAGCGCAGAAAGATGTTTCTGTAGAGCCTACATCAGCTGAAGAGGAAGTTAATGATGATGATCATGAAGCTTTGGATCAAGTTGCTATCGAACCTCGTAGGTCGACAAGGACGCGTACTGCTCCTGAGTGGTACGGCAACCCTGTCTTAGAGGTCATGTTGTTGGACAACGATGAACCTACGAGCTATGGAGAAGCGATGATGGGCCCGAATTCTGAGAAGTGGTTAGAGGCCATGAAATCCGAGATGGGATCCATGTATGAAAACAAAGTATGGACTTTGGAAGTATTACCTGAAGGGCGTAAGGCCATTCAGAACAAATGGATCTTTAAGAGGAAGACGGACGCGGACGGTAATGTCACCGTCTATAAAACTCGACTTGTGGCAAAGGGTTTTTCACAAGTTCAAGGAGTTGACTACGATGAGACCTTCTCACCCGTAGCGATGCTTAAGTCCGTCAGAATCATGTTAGCAATAGCTGCCTTTTTCGATTATGAAATTTGGCAGATGGATGTCAAAACAGCGTTCCTTAACGGTTTCCTTAAGGAAGAGTTGTATATGATGCAACCAGAAGGTTTTGTCGATCCAGAGAATGCTGACAAAGTTTGCAAACTCCAGCGATCCATTTATGGACTGGTGCAAGCATCTCGGAGTTGGAATCTTTGCTTTGATGAGGTGATCAAAGCGTTCGAGTTTATACAAGTTTACGGAGAAGCTTGTATTTACAAGAAAGTGAGTGGGAGCTCTATAGCGTTTCTAATATTATATGTGGATGACATATTACTGATTGGAAACAATATAGAAATGTTGGAAGGTGTGAAGGAATATTTGAACAAAAGTTTTTCAATGAAGGACCTAGGAGAAGCTGCTTTCATATTAGGCATCAAGATCTATAGAGATAGATCAAGACGTTTAATAGGACTTTCACAAAGCACATACCTTGATAAAATTTTGAAGAAGTTCAAAATGGATCAGTCCAAGAAGGGGTTCTTGCCTGTTTTGCAAGGTGTGAAGTTGAGTAAGACTCAATGCCCAGTGACTGCAGAAGATAGAGAAAAGATGAGTGTCATACCCTATGCTTTAGCCATAGGCTCTATCATGTATGCAATGCTGTGCACAAGACCCGATGTCAGCCTTGCCATAAGTATGGACGGAAGGTTTCAAAGTGATCCAGGAATGGAACACTGGACGGCGGTCAAGAATATCCTGAAGTACCTGAAAAGGACTAAGGACATGTTTCTCGTTTATGGAGGTGATCAAGAGCTCGTCGTAAAGGGTTACGTCGATGCAAGCTTTGACACTGATCCGGATGACTCTAAGTCACAAACCGGATACATATTTATTCTTAATGGGGGTGCGGTTAGCTGGTGCAGTTCCAAGCAAAGCGTGGTAGCTGATTCTACATGCGAAGCGGAGTACATCGCTGCCTCAGAGGCGGCGAAGGAAGGTATCTGGATGAAGGAGTTCATGATAGATCTTGGAGTAGTGCCTAGTGCGCTTAACCCAATGGCTCTGTTTTGTGATAATACTGGTGCCATTGCTCTAGCCAAGGAACCAAGATTTCACAAGAGGACCAGACACATAAAGCGACGTTTCAATTCCATCCGCGATTACATCAAGGAGGACGACATAAATATTTGAAAAATACACACGGATCTGAATGTTGCAGATCCGATGACTAAACCTCTTCCAAGGGCTAAACATGAACGACACCAGAACTGCATGGGTGTTCGATTCATTACAATGTAAATCACATAGTGATGTGAACTAGATTATTGACTCTAGTGCAAGTGGGAGACTGTTGGAAATATGCCCTAGAGGCAATAATAAATTAGTTATTATTATATTTCCTTGTTCATGATAATCGTTTATTATCCATGCTATAATTGTATTGATTGGAAACTCAAATATATGTGTGGGTACATAGACAACACTATGTCCCTAGTAAGCCTCTAGTTAACTAGCTCATTGATCAAAAGATGGTGAAGGTTTCCTAGCCATAGACATGAGATGTCATTTGATAACGGGATCACATCATTAGGAGAATGATGTGATGGACAAGACCCAAACTGTAAACGTAGCATATGATCGTGTCAGTTTAGTGCTATTGTTTTCTGCATGTCAAGTATCTGTTCCTATGACCATGAGATCATGCAACTCCCTGACATCGGAGGAGTACCTTGTGTGTATCAAACGTCGCAACGTAACTGGGTGACTATAAAGGTGCTCTACAGGTATCTCTGAGGATGTCTGTTGGGTTGGCATGGATCAAGACTGGGATTTGTTACTTCGTGTGACGGAGAGGTATCTCAGGGCCCACTCGGTAATACAACATCACAATGAGCCTTGCAAGCAATGTGACTAAAGTGTTAGCCACGAGATCTTGTATTACGGAACGAGTAAAGAGACTTGCCAGTAACGAGATTGAACTAGGTATAGAGATACCGACGATCGAATCTCGGGCAAGTAACATACCGAAGAACAAAGGGAACAGTATACGGGATTAACTGAATCCTTGACATAGAGGTTCGACCGATAAAGATCTTCGTAGAATATGTAGGAGCCAATATGGGCATCTAGGTCCCGCTATTGGTTATTGATCGTAGAAGTGTCTCGGTCATGTCTACATAGTTCTCGAACCCGCAGGGTCTACACACTTAACGTTTGGTGACGATTAGTATAGTTGAGTTATTTTGTTGGTGACCGAAGGTTGTTCGGAGTCCCGGATAAGATCCCGGACATGACGAGGATCTCCGGAAGAGTCCGGAGGTAAAGATTGATATATGTGATAATAGTGTTTTGATCTCAGGAAGGGTTCCGGAATTCACCGGAAGGGGTTCCGGATGTTTACCGAAGTGTTCGGGTGCAGCAACACTTTATATGAGCGAAAGGGGTAAAGCCCACGAGGTATTGGAAAGTGCAAAAGGAAGTTTTGTTGCTGCCTTAAGCGGTACTACCGCTGGTAAGGCAGTACTACCGCGTAAGCGGTACTACCGCTTGTGTGAAGCGGTACTACCGCGTGTGTGAAGTGGTACTACCGCTCGTGAGTGGTACTACCGCTTGTACGCGGTACTGCTGGAATCCGAGTTGGACTCTTTCCGTGCGGGCCAAACCGACCTTGTGCGGGCAAAACCGACCTTGTGGAGGCTTTCTCTCCAAGTTTAGACCCCAGGGCTCAACATATAAATAGAGGGGCAGGGCTAACACACGGGACACATCAAGATTTCACAAGCCGTGTGTCGGCAACCCTAACCCTCTAGTTCTCCCGTCATAATCTCCGTAGTGCTTGGCGAAGCCCTGCAGAGATTGTTCCTCACCACCATCACCACGCCGTCGTGCTGCCGGAACTCATCTACTACTTCACCATCGCTCGCTGGATCGAGGAGGTGAAGGCGTCATCAAGCCGTACGTGTGTTGAACGCGGAGGTGCCGTCCGTTCGGCACTAGTTCGTGATCGGATCGAGGGACGACTTGCGATTTGGATCGCGGAGACATTCGACTACATCAACCGCGTTTCTTAACGCTTCCGCTTAGCGATCTACAAGGGTATGTAGATTCACTCTCCCTCTCGTAGATGCTCATCACCATGGATAGATCTTGTGTGTGCGTAGGAAATTTTTTATTTCCCATGCAACGTTCCCCAACAGAGTCCTAGTAGGAATAGGATTGGACTTTGGAGTCCAAGTCCACGTGTGTACTATTCACGTGGTACTGTTCACGTGGCACTATTCCTTCTACTCCAAGCCCCTACACATATATAAATAGAGGAGAGGGGGCGCCCCAAACAAGACACAACATTGTCTTAGCCGTGTGCGGCGCCCCCCTCCACAGTTCCGTCCCTCGGTCATATTTTCGCAGTGCTTGGGCGAAGCCCTGTGGAGATAGCATCACCATCACCGTCACCATGCCGTCGTGCTACCGGAACTCATCCACTACCTCGCCGTCTTGCTGGATCAAGAAGTCGAGGACGTCACCGAGCTGAACGTGTGCTGAACGCGGAGGTGCCGTACGTTCGGTGCTCGGTCGGTTGGATCGTAAAGTTGTTCGACGACATCAACCGCGTTGTTCTAACGCTTTCGCTTACGGTCTACGAGGGTACGTAGACACACTCCCCCTCTCGTAGATATGCATCTCCATGGATAGATATTGCGTGTGCGTAGAACTTTTTTTGTTTTCCATGCAACGTTCCCCAACAGTGGCATCATGAGCCAGGTCTATGCGTAGATGATATGCACGAGTAGAACACAAAGAGTTGTGGGCGGTGATCGTCATACTGCTTACCACCAACGTCTTATTTTTATTCGGCGGTATTGTAAGATGAAGCGGCCTGGACCAACCTTACATGTCCACGTACATGAGACCGGTTCCACCGACAGACATGCAACTTGTTTTGCATAAAGGTGGCTGGCGGGTGTCTGTTTCTCCTACTTTAGTTGAATCGAATTTGACTGCGGCCGGTCCTTGTTGAAGGTTAAAACAGCAAACTTGATAAATCACCGTTGTGGTTTTGTGCCGTAGGTAAGAACGGTTCTTGCTAGAAGCCCGTAGCAGCCACGTAAAACTTGCAACAACAAAGTAGAGGACGTCTAACTTGTTTTTGCAGGGTATGCTGTGATGTGATATGGTCAAGACATGATGTGATATACGTTATTGTATGAGATGATCATGTTTTGTAATTTATCGGCAACCGGCAGGAGCCTTATGGTTGTCTCTTTATTGTATGAAATGCAAGCGCCATGTAATTGCTTTACTTTATCGCTATGCGTTAGCAATAGTTGGCGAGACGACCACGACGCAACGATGGAGATCAAGGTGTCGAGCCGATGACGATGGAGATCATGACGATGCTTTGGAGATGGAGATCAAAAGCACAAGATGATGATGGCCATATCATGCCACATATTTTGATTGCATGTGATGTTTATCCTTTATGCATCTTGTTTTGCTTAGAACGACGGTAGCATTATAAGATGATCCCTTCACTAAATTTCAAGATAAAAGTGTTCTCCCCGAGTATGCACCGTTGCTAAAGTTCGTCGTTTCGAAGCACCTCGTGATGATCGGGTGTGATAGATTCTACGTTCACATACAACGGGTGTAAGCCAGTTTTACACAAGCAGAATACTTGGGTTAAACTTGACGAGCCTAGCATGTACAGACATGGTCTCGGAACACTGGAGACCGAAAGGTCGAACATGAGTCATATAGTAGATATGATCAACATGGAGATGTTCACCATTGATGACTATCCCATCTCACGTGATGATCGGACATGGGCTAGTTGATTTGGATCATGTATCACTTAGTTAACTTGAGGGATGTTAATTTAAGTGGGAGTTCATTAGTAATTTGATTAATTGAACTTAATTTATCATGAACTTAGTCCTGATAATCTTTGCAAATTATGTTGTAGATCAATAGCTCGCGTTGTAGCTCCCCTGTTTTTGATACGTTCCTAGAGAAAGCTTAGTTGAAAGATGATGGTAGCAACTACACGGACTGGGTCCGTAACTTGAGGATTATCCTCATTGCTGCACAGAAGAATTATGTCCTTGATGCACCGCTAGGTGATGGACCTGCTGCAGGAGCTGCTGCAGACGTTATGAACGCCTGGCAGGCTCGATCTGATGACTACTCGATAGTTCAGTGTGCCATGCTCTACGGCTTAGAACCGGGACTGCAAAAGCGTTTTGAACGCCACGGAGCATATGAGATGTTCCAAGAGCTGAAATTGATATTTCAAGCTAATGCCCGGGTTGAGAGATATGAAGTCTCCAACAAGTTCTTTAGCTGTAAGATGGAGGAGAACAGTTCTGTCAGTGAACACATACTCAGAATGTCTGGGTACCACAACCACTTGACTCAGCTGGGAATTGATCTTCCGGTTGAGAGTGTTATTGACAGAGTTCTTCAGTCACTGCCACCAAGCTATAAAGGCTTCGTGATGAACTATAATATGCAAGGGATGGAGAAGACAATTCCCGAGCTCTTCGTGATGCTGAAATCAGCGGAGGTAGAAATCAAGAAGGAGCATCAAGTGTTGATGGTTAACAAAACCACTAGTTTCAAGAAAAAGGGCAAGGGAAAGAAGGGGAACTTCAAGAAGAACGGCAAGCAAGTTGCCGCTCCCACGAAGAAACCCAAAGCTGGACCCAGGCCTGAAACAGAGTGCTTCTACTGCAAAGGGACTGGTCACTGGAAGCGGAACTGCCCCAAGTATTTGGCGGATAAGAAGGATGGCAAAGTGAGCAAAGGTATATTTGATATACATGTTATTGATGTGTTCCTCACTAATGCTCGCAGTAGCGCCTGGGTATTTGATACTGGTTCGGTTGCTCATATTTGTAACTTGAAGCAGGAGCTACGGAATAAGCGAAAATTGGCTAAGGACGAGGTGACGATGCGCGTCGGGAATGGTTCCAAGGTTGATGTGATCGCCGTCGGCACGCTACCTCTACATCTACCTTCGGGATTAGTTTTAGACCTCAATAATTGTTATTTGGTGCCAGCGTTGAGCATGAACATTATATCTGGATCTTGTTTATTGCGAGACGGTTATTCATTTAAGTCAGAGAATAATGGTTGTTCTATTTATATGAGTAACATCTTTTATGGTCACGCACCTTTTGTGAATGGTCTATTCTTGTTGAATCTCGATCGTAGTGATACACATATTCATAATACTGATGCCAAAAGATGCAAAGTTGATAATGATAGTGCAACATACTTGTGGCACTGCCGTTTAGGTCATATTGGTGTAAAGCGCATGAAGAAACTTCATGCGGATGGACTTTTGGAATCTCTTGATTATGAATCATTTGATACTTGCGAACCATGCCTTATGGGCAAGATGACTAAAACTTCGTTCTCCGGAACAATGGAACGAGCTACTGATTTGTTGGAAATAATACATACCGATGTATGCGGTCCGATTAATGTTGAAGCACGCGGCGGGTATCGTTATTTTCTAACCTTCACAGATGATTTGAGTAGATATGGGTATATCTACTTGATGAAACACAAGTCTGAAACATTTGAAAAGTTCAAAGAATTTCAGAGTGAAGTAGAGAATCATCGTAACAAGAAAATAAAGTTTCTACGATCTGATCGCGGAGGCGAATATTTGAGTTACGAGTTTGGCCTTCATTTAAGAAAATGTGGAATTGTTTCACAACTCACGCCACCTGGAATACCACAGCGTAATGGTGTGTCTGAACGTCGTAACCGTACTTTATTGGATATGGTGCGTTCTATGATGTCTCTTACCGATTTGCCACTATCGTTTTGGGGTTATGCATTAGAGACAGTTGCAGTCACGTTAAATAGGGCACCGTCTAAATCCGTTGAGACGACACCGTATGAACTGTGGTTTGGCAAGAAACCTAAGCTGTCGTTTTTTAAAGTTTGGAGATGCGATGCTTATGTGAAAAAGCTTCAACCTGATAAGCTCGAACCCAAAGCGGAGAAGTGCGTCTTCATAGGATACCCTAAAGAAACAATTGGGTACACCTTCTACCACAGATCCGAAGGCAAGGTCTTTGTTGCCAAGAATGGGTCCTTTCTAGAGAAGGAGTTTCTCTTGAAAGAAGTGAGTGGGAGGAAAGTAGAACTTGATGAGGTAATTGTACCTTCTCTCGAATTGGAAAGTAGCTCATCAGAGAAAACCGTTCCCGTGATGCCTACACCAATAAGAGAGGAAGATAATGGTGAAGATCATGAAACTTCAGATCAAGTTACTACTGAACCTCGTAGGTCGACCAGACTACGTTCCGCACCAGAGTGGTACGGTAATCCTGTTCTGGAAGTCATGTTGTTAGACAACGGCGAACCTATGAACTATGAAGAAGCTATGATGAGCCCAGATTCCGACAAATGGCTTGAGGCCATGAAATCTGAGATAGGATCCATGTATGAGAACAAAGTATGGACTTTGGTGGACTTGCCCGATGATCGGCAAGCCATTGAGAATAAATGGATTTTTAAGAGGAAGACAAACGCTGATGGTAATATCACTGTCTACAAAGCTCGACTTGTCGCGAAAGGTTTTCGACAAGTTCAAGGGGTTGACTACGATGAGACTTTCTCACCCGTAGCGATGCTTAAGTCTGTCCGAATCATGTTAGCAATTGCCGCATTTTATGATCTGGCAAATGGATGTCAAAACTGCATTCCTTAATGGTTTTCTCAAAGAAGAGTTGTATATGATGCAACCAGAAGGTTTTGTCGATCCTAAGGGTGCTAACAAAGTGTGCAAGCTCCAGCGATCCATCTATGGACTGGTGCAAGCATCTCGGAGTTGGAATATACGCTTTGATGAGGTGATCAAAGCATATGGTTTTGTACAGACTTACGGTGAAGCCTGTATTTACAAGAAAGTGAGTGGGAGCTCTGTAGCATTTCTAATATTATATGTGGATGACATATTGTTGATTGGAAATGATATAGAATTTCTGGATGGCATAAAAGGATACTTGAATGAAAGACCTCGGTGAAGCTGCTTATATATTGGGCATCAAGATCTATAGAGATAGATCAGGACGCTTGATAAGACTTTCAATGAGTACATACCTTGACAAGATTTTGAAGGAGTTCAAAATGGATCAGTCAAAGAAGGAGTTCTTGCATGTATTGTAAGGTGTAAAGTTGAGTAAGACTCAAAGCTAGACCACGGCAGAAGATAGAGAGAGAATGAAAGTCATTCCCTATGCCTCAGCCATAGGTTCTATAATGTATGCCATGCTGTGTACCACACCTAATGTGTGCCTTGCCACGTGTCTGGCAAAGGGGGTACAAGAGTGATCCAGGAGTGGATCACTGGACAGCGGTCAAAATTATCCTTAGTAACTAAAGGACTAAGGAAATGTTTGTCGATTATGGAGGTGATAAAGAGTTCGTCATAAAGGGTTACGTCGATGCAAGCTTTGACACCAATCTGGATATCTCTGAGTAGCAAACCGGATACGTATAATGGAGCAGTCATTTGGAATAGCTCCAAGTAAAGCGTGATAGCAGCATCTACAGTATGACATAAGGATTTGCAAAGTACACATGGGTCTGAATATTGCAGACCCATTGACTAAAATTCTCTCTCACGAGCAAAACATGATCACAAATTAGAACTCTTTGAGTGTTAATCACATGGTGATGTGAACTAGATTATTGACTCTAGTGAACTCTTGGGTGTTAATCACATGGCGATGTGAACTAGATTATTAACTCTAGTGCAAGTGGGAGACTGATGGAAATATGCCCTAGAGGCAATAATAAAGTTGTTATTATTTTATATTTCCGTGTTCATGATAAAGGTTTATTATTCATGCTAGAATTGTATTGACCGGAAACTTAAATACATGTGTGAATACATAAACAAATACCGTGTCCCTAGTGAGCCTCTACTAGACTAGCTCGTTGATCAAAGATGGTTAAGGTTTCCTAACCATAGACATGAGTTGTCATTTGATAACGGGATCACGTCATTAGGAGAATGATGTGATGGACAAGACCCATCTGTTAGCTTAGCATATGATCGTTCTGTTTATTGCTACTGCTTTCTTGAATGTCAAATACATGTTCCTCCGACCATGAGATCATGCAACTCCCGGATACCGGAGGAATACCTTGTGTGCTATCAAACGTCACAACGTAACTGGGTGATCATAAAGATGCTCTACAGGTATCTCGAAGGTGTCTGTTGAGTTGGCATGGATCGAGACTGGGATTTGTCACTCCGTGTTTCGGAGAGGTATCTCTGGGCCCTCTCGGTAATGCACATCATAAGAAGCTTGCAAGCAAAGTGACTAAGGAGTTAGTTACGGGATGATGTGTTACGGAACGAGTAAAGAGACTTGCCGGTAACGAGATTGAACTAGGTATGGAGATACCGACGATCGAATCTCGGGCAAGTAACATACCGACGGACAAAGGGAATTACGTATGTTGTCATTGCGGTTCGACCGATAAGATCTTCGTGGAATATGTAGGAACCAATATGAGCATCCAGGTTCCGCTATTGGTTATTGACCGGAGAGGCATCTCAGTCATGTCTACATCATTCCCGAACCCGTAGGGTCCGCACGCTTAACGTTCGTTGACGATATAGTGTTATATGAGTTATGTGAATTGGTAACCGAATATTGTTCGGAGTCCCGGATGAGATCCCGGACATCACGAGGAGTCTCGGAATGGTCGAGAGGTAAAGATTTATATATGGGAAGTCATATTTTGGGTTCCGGAAAAAGGTGCAGTTTTTTCGGTATTGTACCGGGAAGCTTCCAGAAGGTTCCGGAGGATTTCGGAGGGGTCCGAAAGTCCACAAGTGGGTCCACCACGTCCCAAGGGCTGGCATGGGCTAAGGGGAGGCGCCCTGGCCTTATTGGGCCAGGCGCACCAAGTCCTCAAAAGCCCACGCAGCTAGGGAAGAAAAAAAGGAGAGTCCTAGTAGGAATAGGATTGGACTTTGGAGTCCAAGTCCACGTGTGTACTATTCACATGGTACTATTCACGTGGTACTGTTCACGTGACACTATTCCTTCTACTCCAAGCCCCTACACATATATAAATAGAGGAGAGGGGGCGCCCCAAATAAGACACAACATTGTCTTAGCCGTGTGCGGCGCCCCCCTCCACAGTTCCGTCCCTCGGTCATATTTTCGCAGTGCTTGGGCGAAGCCCTGCGGAGATAGCATCACCATCACCGTCACCATGCCGTCGTGCTGCCGGAACTCATCCACTACCTCGCCGTCTTGCTGGATCAAGAAGTCGAGGACGTCACCGAGCTGAACGTGTGCTGAACGCGGAGGTGCCGTACGTTCGGTGCTCGGTCGGTTGGATCGTGAAGTTGTTCGACGACATCAACCGCGTTGTTCTAACGCTTCCGCTTACGGTCTACGAGGGTACGTAGACACACTCCCCCTCTCGTAGCTATGCATCTCCATGGATAGATATTGCGTGTGCGTAGAAATTTTTTTGTTTTCCATGCAACGTTCCCCAACAAAGCCAACATACGCAAAGCGGCGGTCACCTTTTGAAAGGTGCTATGCCCGAGCTCTCCGGCGGCATTCCTCCTTTGCTGAAAAAACTGATCATGGCTCGCCAGTCTCTATGCAATGTGTTTGAACAACTCGATGCTCATCCTAAAACGGCGCCGAAAGTTGGACTCGGGGTACGTGGGATTCTCCGCAAAATAGTGCCTCATCAATCTGTTGTGGGCATCGATCCTGTCCCTCCACAATTTCTGACGACCCAAAACTGAACCACCGTGCTTCGGCTTTTTGTTGATGTGCATAGCTAGGACCATTGCGAGGTCCTCCTCCTCTTGAAGATCAAATTCGTCATCGGAAGAATCATGGGACAAACTCATCTACAAATTTGAAAACAAACTAAAATTTAAAACTACAAACAACATGCTCCAAATTCATCTAAAAAATGAAGTTAGAAGCAATATATACCTTGGAAGCGTATTGTCGAACACCTTGCGGACGCCGAGCTGCGAACCACCGTCGGGCGCTGTTCGTCGGCGGAACGGGGCGCTCGAGGGCGGCCGCCGGCGGAGGAAGCAGCGGTGGCCACCAGGGAAGAGGGGGAAGTCGCGCGCGCGGTGCGGAACGGCGGGGGAAGCAACAGGTCACCGGCGGCGGCGCGGGGCGGGGCGAAAGCGGGCGCGGGCGAGGGAAGGTGCGGCGGTTGGTCGTTCGCGCGCGGTAGCGGGCGCCCGAAATAACCAGTGCGCGATGCAATTCTTCTCCGCGCGCGGGGTGGTTTTTAGCGCGCGCGCGTTTTTTGTGCCTCTGCTGGAGCGGCTGATTCGGCCGCGCGCGCGCTAAAAAGTCGTTTTTTTAAGGCGCGCCTCTGTTGGAGATGCTCTAACAAAAACACGATATCCTATTTTGCCGGCCCACTATAGCCTCGCTTCTTACCTTGTCGCTCTGGGAGATGTGAGCAGAGTGCTTAGGCTTGGCCAAGGTCCACCAGTGAGGGTACGAAGTTGGATGACTGAACACTGTTACTCCTTCCCCTTCCGTTCTGCCTCGATCCCCTTTTCCTCCTACCTCTAGAACCCTACTTCCTCGCCAAATCATGTATCAAACCGTGAGAGCTCATGAAATTGAGTAGGCAAATGTGACAGAGGAAGGCGTTAAGAGTAAGGAAAGTGGTTTAGCAAAAGTTAATACATACTGTGGCAAGGATGAAATCGTTGAGAATTTGTTTAAGGGAGTGCCTAACTAAGGTTTTTTAGGTAATCATGACTAGCTTTATTTCAACTCAAACAGAGAAACATTGTCAACAATCAATCCACGGTCGATTGAGGTGGGTTCTCCATCCACAGAGACGGAGGAACCGAACACTGTACTTGATATCTCGTCCTATCACAAACAAGTCTCTTCCTCCGAGTCTGAACCCTAGCCATACTCGCTAGCTCATGGGTAACACTATTTGTCTCGGGCTTCTCAAAGGTTGATAATGTAGATGTTGATATTCTTTTCGACTTAGAACAAGACCTTGTATATATAGATGACAAAGGGAGTAATTGTAGACTGTAGTGCTCCTACATATTAAGCATCATTGATCTCAACCCTATTAACCCAGCGTACAACATCAAAGACAGCCAAAGATACATACTCCCTCCGTCCAGAAAAAGTTGTCCCCGCGGACGTTTTACGAAAACCCCCTCCCCTTTTCTCCGACAAGCCAGGCACCCCATCGCTCCTGCTCCGTCGCCTAGCCGCGCGCCGGCCGCCTGATCCGTCACCTCTCCGCCTGCTCCGTCGCCTCGCCGCCTGCTCCGTCGCCTGGCCACGCGCCGGCCACCTTCTCCTCCTCGTCTCGCCGCTTCTATTCGCCCGCACCAGGAGATCAAGAGGGAAGGGATCCCCTTTTCTGCAAAGCCCGTGCCTTGCCGGCTCCGGCGGCGGCGCTCGATGACCTGCTCCTCGTCCTCGAGCACGTCCTCCAGACCTCGAGCTCCGGCGGGGAGCGCGCCGAGGAGAGGGTGGCGACCAACGGCTAGTCATGCGACGCGGTCCCCTCCTTCCTCGCCGGGATCCACCACAACCCTCTCCTCCTCTCCTCACCTCACCTCCTCTTCCTTCCCTTTCCCTTGCTGCAGGTCGCCCATGGGCATCGTGCCGACGGGTGGAGGCGCCGGATCCCGGAACAGGGCAACGGGGAGGCCTTCCTGCCGGCCTTGTCCTGCTCGACGAGGAGGAGGAGGAGAAGGAGGGCCTCTTCTTCCTCCACTACCTGAACCACCACGTTCAACAGCATCGGCTTTAACAGCGGTGACACTTCCCTTCCTCCATTCCTTGCTTGCTGCCAGCCTTTTTACTTCCTTGCTTGCTGCTAGTTTAGTATGCTACGGTTTGGATTGGGTTTGGGTTTCATTTCACCGGTACGTACATGGATGCTTCATGCTTGTAGCTTGGACTAGTTTGGGTTTCAGTTAACCTGTACGCACATGTTCATGTGTGGAACAGAGCAAAGAAAAAAGAGATCAATTTGGTTTCAGATAAGAGAGAGACATATGTGGATGGGTTCAGCTTAAAGATTTCGCTTTTGTGCAGCGATTGGTTTGTGCAGCGATTGGAGGAGGAATGGAGTATTGCAGAGGAATGGATGCTGCTTCCGTTGGTGCAGGTGAGCCATGGAGTATTGCGAGTACGAGTACAGTACTGACAAAATTCAGTTAGCCATGGAGTACTTGAGATGAACATTCAGTATAAATTCAGTTAGCCTTGCACTTTGTATGCTTTCAGTATTGGTGAACATACAGTATAGATTCAATTAGCCTTGCACTTTGTATGCTTTCAGTATTGGTGAACATACAGTATAAATCCAGTATGAACAGTATTGGTGATAATTGAATTCAGTTGGTGACAAAATCACTACTTCGTGTACACATTGACTGAATTTAACTTGGAGTACAGTCACTACATTGCTTCTCTGCTTACAAAATTCAGATTGAATTTCACTACCAAAAGAAAAGAAATCAGTAGCAACATTGCAGATTGGAATCATGTCAGAAAACTGAAGATTGTCACTGAAGTTTCCAAAATTGGAGTGTGTCAAACTATCACTGAAGTTTAACTGAATTCATCTAGATAACTGAATTTTTAGCTTCTTTTTCTTCTTATAGTAGCTGATGGTGTACAGTAGCTGACATTTTTATTTATAGTAGCTGATGGAGTACAGTAGCTGTGATAATCCAAAATGCTTCTTTTGAGTACAATAGCTGTCAAATTTAGCCTATCTTAAGCTTGAGCTTGGGAGCTTCTTTAGCAAGATCACTGAATGTAGTGTACTCCACTGGAGCTTCTTTAGCAATATCACTGAATGGTGTATTGAATTTGTTTCCATTGACTGGCAGATCTTGTTTGGAACTGAATTAAGTGCACATTATGGGTACAGATCTCTGCATTGTCTGTTTGTACACTTAGCTACAATCAATGTCTGAATTAAGTGCACATTAATTTGATTTGGGTCATCCATGAAAGAAGCCCAAAAAAAGATTGTTCCATCAGAAAATTACTGTGAACTAATGCCACTTCTCATATTGACCAAATTTAGCAAGTGCAACTGTGAATCCAAGTACTGAAATGCTCCAAGCTAATCCAAGAAGAAGAAGAAGAAGAAGAAGAATCTAGCTAATTCCTCTCTACTGTAATGACCTTGTACAAATTCTTACAAATTCTTCTTCTTCTTACAAATTCTTAGCTTCTTCTTCTTAAATCACAAACCCCTTTAGTTTACATCTCAGTTTTAGCAAACACTACAGTTTCAGTAAAGGAGTGATAACTGAATTACAGACACTATAGTTTTCTCTACAGTATTGGAACACTGAACATTTTCAGTTAACTGTAGCAAGAAAAACTTCCATGAACTAGCAGATCTCCAAGAATGCCAAGAGTATTACTCAATGAATTTGATGGCATCAAACTGAATTTTCACTATAATCTATTCATCATTCAGCATCAGTGCAATACATGAAACCACTATACATGTTTCTCAGCAGCAACGCTTCAACTAATCTGACCACTATAATTTGTTCATCATTCATTCATCATTCAACCATAGCTGTTGCTGCTACAATTCCACACACATACTCCACACATACAGCAAGCATTTCATCAAAGCCACACATACACACACATAAATGCAACCCCTAGTATGCAAACCCCACTGCTGTTTGACTGATATGCAAACCCCACTGCTGTTTTCAATTTGCAAAATCATTTGTTTTCTGGTGTTGTAGGAGAACAAGGTGAACTCATATTGATCTGCTGAAAATAAACAACAGATCATTGCTCTACATTTAGTGGTAACTGAACCAACAGATCATTGACTGAAAATTTTGACAGGTGTAGATTGCTCTGTCCAACAATGTTCCAAGCTAACTGAATTTTCTTTTTCTGCTTATGCTTTTGTTTATGTTCTCAAGCTAACTGAATTTTCCGAAGCTATCAGCAACAGGTCATCACCAAAGGATAGGAGCAGAGTCCGTAAAGAGAGACCTGAAGGATTGGAGCATCACCATGGGAAGAGTCCGTAAAGAGAGACCTGAAGGATTGGAGCATCACCAAAGAACTAGCCATGGACAGGGGTGCGTGGAATATTGCTATCCATGTGCCAGAACCATGAGTTGGTCGCGAGATCTTATGGGTTTCACCTCTAGCCTACCCTAACTTGTTTGGGACTAAAGGCTTTGTTTGTTGTTGTTTGTTGTTGTATCAGCAACAGGTCATCACACACACACAGAGAGAGCTAACTTAATTTGCTTACAGAACAAATTACTTGGAGTACATTGAACTTACACTGATCAAAATTTGTTGCTATTGTTGCTGTCTTGATCACTCTACTTCTTGATCTGCTGTATTGATCACTGTACTTCTTGATCTGCTGCTATTTCCGCTGATTTGCTGCTGCTATTTCCGCTGATCTGCTGCTGCTATTTCTGCTGATCTGCTGCTAGTCCTGCCGTGCTGATCTGCTGCTACTCCTGCCGTGCTGATCTGCTGCTTCTGCCGTGCTGATCTGCTGCTACTCCTGCCGTGCTGATCTGCTGCTTTTGCCGTGCTGATCTGCTGTTCAACTCTTGTTCGTTGTGCCTGCAGAATTAACAGAGGCTCTCCTCCCTCTGCTCCTGGTCCGCCGCCGCCGTGCTGATGCTGCTAATGATGTGGCAGATCAGCACACCAGAGGAGGCGATGACAGCCGCTGTTGTTGCCAATCAACAGAGGAGGCGAGGACAGCCTGTGGCGGCGCTGGGCGAGGCGACGAGGAGGGACGGCGCAGATTGGCAGCAGAGGCGTGGGTGGGCGGCGGCGCGCTGGGCCCTACGTCGACTGCCGGCGGTGAGCGGTAGGAGCGGGGGGTGCTTGCTGCTGTCGGGGTACTTGGGGCGGACCCGGCGGGCGAAGAACCATCAGGGGTCGTCGGAATTGACGACGGAGCGGACCAGCAGGTCCCACGGCTCCACCGCCGCCAGCTACACCTCCTGGATCCGCTGGGGACGGGAACGGGGAGGAGGACGAAGCAGAGGGGGCGGGGGCGTGATTAACAGGGGCGGCGAGGCGAGGCTCAGGGGTGGCGCAGATTGGCCGCGCCGGCGTAGGTGGGTGTGCGGGGTGTTGGGCCCTACGGCGGCTGCCGGCGGTGGCTGGAGCTGGTTCCTGCCGCGGAAGGAGGAAGAAGCCGGGGGGTGATTAGCAGGGGGTTTAAAATCACAAGGGGTTTTTTGCAAAAATGAAAATGAACTAACCCCTGGACAAGTTTTCTCGGATGGAGGGAGTATTTCTGAAATATTCTAAATACATATATTTCAAAATACATGAATTTTTAAAAACATTCATTGCACATATAAAAAATGTTTGCGCAACTTTTTAAAAAGGTTGATAACATCAGAAGAATGTTCGTCATATTTAAAGAATGCTCACGTGTTTCAAACAAATGTTCATGCCATTTTTCTAAAATGTTTATACAATGTAAAAGTGTTCGCATAACTCAAAAAAATGTTTTCACACCGTTCAAAAAAATGTACTCCCTCCAATCGGAATTAATCGACGCGGACTCTATAAAATGTAAGCAAGACATTGTATAGAGGCTGCGTCAGTTAATTGGGATCGGAGGGAGTACATGCCATTGTTTAAAAATGTTCACAGATTTCAAAAATGTGTTCATGACATTTAGAAAAATGTTTATACAATGTAAAAAAATGTTTGTGTAATTTCAGAAGAGTGTTTCATGCCACTAAAAAAAGCTTCCCATGTACTTGAAAAATGTTTAACATTTATTTTAAAAAATGTTCAAAACATGTAGTATTTGAAAAATATTCAACGCGTATCAAAAAATGTTCCACAAGTAACAAAAATGTACAATCTGTATAAAAAATAGTAGGCCTGTGTTAAAAAATAAAAATCGAAGAAATAAATAAAAATAGAAAAACTACAAGAAAACCGGTGAAGAAACCCGGAAAAAATGCATAGAAGCATTTAAATTGGTCCAAACCAATAATAGAAGCTTCCTAAAACCAACCATTTTAGGCCGGCCCATTCTACTACTGTCCAACTGCAACACGAAAGCTCTTGCGCATCTCCCAGGTCTCTGGAGACATTTCCTATTCGGCACTTTAGGCGTCCCTTTCTTCGTAAATTGCAAACGGGCGCACACCCTCGCTCCGCTCTGGGCCGAGCCATTTTCCCTTCTTTCTTTTTCCGTTAAAAACGGAAAAGGTGTTGGCGACAGGATCGAACTAGCGACCACATCGTTCGAAAGGAAGCGCAACAACCACCAGGCCATTTCACACGCTTGCCCACACTTACTTCGTTTCTTTGTTTTATTTCGTTTTTGAGTTCGGTTTGTTATTTTCTTTTTTTTTCTTGTTCTTGCTCTTTTTTTTTTGTATTCTTACAAATGCGTGATTTTTTAAAAAATTCATGAACTTTTTCTGAAAATGATGAACTTTTAAAAATTAGATGAACTTTTTTTGCATATTCTTGATTTTTTGAAAAAAAAATTGATGAACTTTTTAAAATTAGATTAACTTTTTCTTCAACTTCGATGACTGATTTTTTCAAAATCGATGATTTTTTTATTATTTTCTGTGTTTTCTTTAAAAGTAATGAACCTTTTCAAATCGATGAAATTTTCTCAATTATTGTGAAAATTTTGAAAATCAATGAACTTTTTTTCAAAATTGATAACTTTTTCCAAAATCAATGAATTTTTTCTTCAAAAATGATCATTTTTTTTCAAATTGATTAAAATTTTCAAATTCACCTTTTTCAAATAATTCCAAAGTATATGTGATACAGTATAAATAGCGCGTCCTGGGTTGTTCTTATATTATTGCCATTGTTTTCAGTCACTGCAATTGAGTAGCTCTAGTTGTTAGCAAAACTCGTACGAGAATCCAACGACGTGAGTTTGAATCCTGGGCAAAGCCACTTTTTTGCACTTTTTCATGTTGTAAGTTCGCCACGCTCGCATTTCGTGGGCCAGCCCAACTGAGCGCTGCAGTGAGCACTAGTTGGTTCCACGGCGCGGAGGGCGCCCTATAGGAGCTCCCGTCTCTGGATCGTACAACCGGTTGGATTTCTTCCTTCTTTTGGGTCGGGCGAGGCCGGTGGCTTCATCTTGTTCTCTACATCTCTTTGATTAGACCGTCGAAGAAAGGGCAAATGCTAGATGATGCTTTTTGTGTTGATTTGTCGAGCAAATGCACAGAATGAGCGAGGCGAGCGACTAATTGGGTCGACCCGTTTAGCGTTCCACATATCACGGTTTTGGGAACTTTCTAAAAGGTTAATGACCCATTCAGGCCTGTCTTTTTTCTTTTTCCTTTTCTTTTTTGTGCCATGCTTTATCCATTTTTTATTTCATTTTTATCTTTTTCAAAATGTCCGCTTTAAAAAAATGGATTTTAAAAAATTCAAATTTTCAAAACATGTTCGTGTTTTCAAAAATTATTTACGATTTCAAAATATATTCGTGTTTTCATATATTGTTGTTCGAAATTTCAAAATATTCCCATTTGACAAAAACACATAAATTCAGAAAATGGTCATGTTTTTTAAAATGGCTCTGAATTTCAAAAGGAGGACCATTTCCAGAATTTGATCAACAATTAAAAAAAATATCCCCATTTAAAAAAATTGTTCAGGATATTTGAAGAAATATCCGCATTTTCAAAAAATATAGAATTTTAAAAGAAACGGTCGCTACTGTGAACCGAACCGCTACTGTTGGGGTCGCTAGAGTGTACCGTCCGCCACAGGCGGTAAATGCAATAATCCCAGACGTACGGGGTTTTTACGCGTCTGTTACGGACCCCCTCTCGCTAATTCGCTCCCCCCCCTTGAATTTCAGGGAGGTATCCCCCTCCCGTTAATCCTAAGCCAATCTATTTGCTCCACATCACTCCGTACGACGAACCATGTAAAAAAAGCCCGTAGCTCTAGGATCGTCGCAGTAAATGGGTCGGCCCTGTCGTGGCCTCCCTGTGTGTGTCGGGGTCTCTATTGGACACAAAGAACGTCACATAGGACCTTCCCCAAGAAACACGCAACTGAACGAACTGGCACCATATTTCTTTACTGAGTACAGTCTAAAAAAAACCTTGAACTTGTACGCCCCGTCGAAATCGGACCCTCACCTTCTAATCCCTGAAATCGGCACCCCATATTTATCGATCCCGGCCAATCCTGACCTTGTCCAAGCCTAGACTAGTTTGGTGCACTAGAAACACACAATCCCCACCGGGCTGACAAGGTGAACCTACATGTCATATCCATCTTCTCTCTCAGTTTCTTTCTCTCCCCTCTCCAAAATCTGCATCTGCTACACACACACAATGAAACGACGCGGTAGCTCGGTGATGCTGGTGCCGTGTGCAGCTCCGGGAGTGGTTGTGCCCTTGGAAGGATCTTACCTCGCTGATTGGGCGCACGAGAGCTTGGCGGAGCGCAGCTTCATGGAGAGGAACTGAGGAAGACGGCAACAATGGCGGCGGTGCTCGATCGAGCGAGTGGCTGGTGTCGCCGCAGTACCTAGCCCGACATGCTAACGGTGATTGGTCAGGTGGGCCGGAGCCTATGTTGATGGAGCGCAAGAACCGCGAGACGCACATGAACATCACCGTCCGGAACATACGCGCCCATACTAAATACACGCGTCACGCCGGCGAAGGTTGCCGGTGGCTAGGCAGTGCCCGCGACCGGGGAGGCGTCGTACTGGCAGTGATACGTCTCCAACGTATCTATAATTTTTTATTGTTCCATGCTATTATAATATCAATCTTGAATGTTTTATATGCAATTATATATCATTTTTTGGGACTAACCTATTAATCTAGTGCCCAGTGGCAGTTTTTGTTTTTTGCTTATTTTTGGCTTTTTCAGAAAATCAATATTAAACAGAGTCCAAACGGAGAAAAAACTTTGAATTAATTTTTTCTGGACCAAGAGAGACCCTAGAAGGTTCGGGAGAAGATCAGACGAGCCACGAGGGAGCGACAAGCTCGGGAGGCGCGCCCAGGGGTGGTAGGCGCACCCCCCAGGCTTGTGGGCCCCTCGTGGCACCTCTTGACCTAATTCTGCCACTATAAATTCTCAAATATTCCCCATATACTAGAGAGCCACCTCGAATAACTTTTCCGCCACCGCAAGCTTCTGTTCTTCCGTGATCCCATCTGGAGGCCTTTTGTGTTGGAACACGCGGTATGCTACGCTAGCGCCAAATAAATTTTTTCTAACGTGCACCCAAGATCATGCTGCTGGAAATAGATCACGGGATCGGGTTTACCACTAGACGCGTAGTCACCGCAGCGGAAGTAGAGTTGGTGATGCGTGTAGTCGATCCCCCGAGACGTCTCCTCCTCGCGTCGCCAGTCTCCCGCGAACAGCGAAGACCCGTGAACGGTGATCTCCCGCGAACGGCACCTCGCGGTTCCCTCGAACGGTTCGTCCAAGCACCGCAGATGCGATGCCTCCAAGGTATCCACACGTACGGGGAGCAGCGTCGAGCGGCGGACTGCTAGGTCCGGTCGCACGGCATGGGGTGTGGGGAGTGGCGGCGGCTGTGGAGGGAGAAAAAGATTAACCCTAAGTGGTGCGCCCACTCCCTTATATATAGACCTCCGAGATGGGCTCAAAACTTGAGGCCCACTAGGAGTCTAAACCCATTTCCACTCGAATCCAATCCGAATGGGCTGCAGCCCCTAAAGTGTGCGACCCTATAGGTTCACGTACACATGGACACGACCCGAGTCGATAGTTGGTAGCGGCTCCTAGCAGAACGTGCCAAGTCCCATGTGTTCGCAAAGTCGTTAGACGAACCTCGACTATGTGTCATATACAATATTCCTTTTGCCTCACGATATATGTTGTCAAGCTCAAGGCGATGATAATCCCCAAGTGCAAGGAATCATCGTAGCAATTTCCAAAGATGGAAGTGGTAAGTATGGAGTGTCGAACCCACAAGGAGCTAAAGGTAAGATCAATATTCTCACAAGTCCCATCTGCCACTAATACAACTCTACGTACACCGAGTGTTTGCTTTTATCTAGAAACGAGAAATAAAACTATGTTGTGGGTATGAAGAAGATAACTTTGCATGATATCGGAGAACTAAAACATAAAAATAGGTGTTGCTTAAATAAAGTTAGAATATATTACAATATATTACAAATAGCGAGTATGGAATAATGATGGTATGGTGTGCGGAATTGTCCTAGGCAATTGATAACAAGATCGGTAATCATTATTGCAATTTTATATGAGGGAGAGGCATGAGCTAACATACTTTCCGTACTTGGATCATATGAACTTATGATTGGAACTCTAGCAAGCATCCGCAACTACTAAAGATCATTAAGGTAAAACCCAACCATAGCATTAAGTAATAAGTCCTCTTTACTCCCATACGCAACAACCCCCTTACTCGGGTTTGTGTTTCAGTTACTCACGCAACCCACTATAAGTGAATCATGAACGTATTGCAACACCGTACAGCAGGAATCCCCCACGTGTGCGCGGCACGAAAGGCACCATAGGACAAAACCAAAATAAAACATACAACTCAAACCAATCAAGATCATCAATCAACCCAAAGGACAAAAGAAATCTACTCAAACATCATAGGATGGCAACACATCATTGGATAATAATATGTGGCATAAAGCACCATGTTCAAGTAGGGGATTACAGCGGGGTGCGGGAGAGTGGACCGCTGAAAAGAGATGAGGGAGGTGATGAAGACGATCACCGCGACGATGGTTCCCCCGGCGGCACTCCGGCGCCACCGAGAGAGGGGGGAAAGAGAGGCTCCCCCTCCGGCTTTCTCCTCCATGGCCTCCCCCCTAGATGGGGAGAGGTTCTCCCTCTGGTCCTTGGCCTCCATGGTGCCCGCAGGGGCGGGATCCCCTCTGAGATTGGATCTCTCTATTTGTTCTCTTCTGTTTCTGCGCCCCTGTTTTCTGGCCCTTCACCGTTTCTTATATTCCCGGAGATCCGTAACTCCGATTGGGCTGAAATTTTGAGGGGATTTTTCTCCGGAAATTATCTTTCTTGCGGCGAAAGAAGGGCCCCAACCGACGTTCGAGGGAGTCACAAGGCAACACGGCGCGACCCCCCCCGGACCGCGCCATGTTGCCTTGTGGCCACCTCGGGCACCGTCTTGTGTTGATTCTTCTTCCTAAAAATCACATATATTCCAAAATAATTCTTCGTAAAATTTTATCGCGTTTGGACTTCGTTTGATATGGATTTTCTACGAAACAAAAAACAAGCAGAAAACAGGAACTGGCACTGGGCACTGGATCAATATGTTAGTCCCAAAAATAATATAAAATGTTGCCAAAAGTATGTGAAAGTTGTAGAATATTGGCATGAAACAATCGAAAATTATAGATACGACGAAGACGTATCAGCATCCCCAAGCTTAATTCCTGCTCGTCCTCGAGTAGGTAAATGATAAAAAAGATAAATTTTTATGTGGAATACTACCTAGCATAATCTTGATCAGATAATCTAATCATGGCATGAATATAAAGACACGAGTGATTCAAAGCAATAGTCTATAATTTGATATAAAGACATCAATACTCAGGCATACCATCAAACAATCATGCCTTTCAGAATAAAAATGCTAAAGAACGCTATCCCTACAAAATCATATAGCCTTGCCATGCTCCATCTTCTTAACACAAAATATAAATCATGTACAACCCCGATGTCAGCTGAGCAATTGGTTCATACTTTTTAACGCGCTTCAGCTTTTTCAACCCCCACGCAATACATGAGCGTGAGCCATGGACATAACACTATAGGTGGAATAGAATGCGGTGGTAGGGATCAATAAGGAGAAGTCAAAAAGGGAGAAAGTCTCGCATCAACTAGGCGGATCAACGGGCTATGGAGATGCCCATCAATCGATATCAATGCGAGGAGTAGGGATTGCCATGCAACGGATGCACTAAGAGCTATAAGTGTATGAAAGCTCAAACTGAAAACTAAGTGGGTGTGCATCCAACTTGCTTGTTCATGAAGACCTCGGGCATTTAAGGAAGCCCATCATCGAAATATACAAGCCAAGTTCTATAATGAAAAATTCCCACTAGTATATGAAAGTGACAACATAGGCGACTCTCTAGTGTGGTAAAGGATAGTAGCATTGCCCCTTCTCTCTTTTTCTCTCATTTTTTTTCTCTTTTTTTCTCTCTCTTTTTTTTGATGGGGCCCCCTTTTTGGCCTCTTTTTTTTAGAACAGTCTCATGGACCTCATCCCCACTTTTTCGAGGACTCATTAGTCTCCACCATTCTTTCCTCACTGGGACAATGCTCTAATAATGATGATCATCACACTTTTATTTACTTACAACTCGATAAAAACTATACAAGATGACTCTATATGAATGCCTCTGGCAGTGTACCAGGATGTGCAATGATCTAGCGTAGCAAAGATTAAAAAAAAGACAAGCCATGAAAATATCATGCTAGCTATCTTACGATCACGCAAAGCAATATGACAATGAATGCTCAAGTCATGTATATGATTATGATGGAAGTTGCATGGCAATATATCTCGGAATGGCTATGGAAATGCCATAATAGGTAGGTATGGTGGCTGTTTTGAGGAAGATATAAGGAGGCTTATGTGTGATAGAGCGTATCATATCACGGGGTTTGGATGCACCGGCAAAGCTTGCACCAACTCTTGAGGTGAGAAAGTGCAATGCACGGTACCGAAGAGGCTAGCAAATTGCGGAAAGGTGAGAGTGTGTATAATCCATGGACTCACATTAGTCATAAAGAACTCACATACTTATTGTGAAAGTCTATTAGCCCTCGAAGCAAAGTACTACTACGCATGCCCCTAGGGGGGGAGGTTGGTAGGAGTTAACCGTCGTGCGCCCCCGACCTCCATGCAAAGGAAGACACTCAATAATAAATCATGCTCCAACTTCATAGCATAACTAAAGACTATACGTGCATGCTTCGGGAATCACAAACCTTAACACCAATATTCTTACTAAACCACAATTATTCACTAGTACCTCCCACATATTACCATCTCAATATCGCAAAACTAATGCAAGGAATCAAACTTATCATATTCAGTGATCTACAAGTTTTATGTAGGATTTTATGACTAACCATGTGAATAACCAATTCCTGTTGACTCTCTAAATAGATATAAGTGAAGCATGAGAGTTTAATTCTTTCTACAAAAGACCACACTCTAATAAATATAAGTGAAGCAAAAGAGCATTCTACAAATAACGGTTTTTCGAATGTAGAGAAACAGGCATCCAAACTTCAAATGATATAAGTGAAGCACATGAAGCATTCTATAAAGCCATACTCAAAAGATATAACTGAAGTGCATAGAGCATTCTATAAATCAACCAAGGACTATCTCATACCAGCATGGTGAATTACTAAAATAAAAATAAAAAGCACACGACGCTCCAAGAATTTACGCATATCATGTGAACAAAACAAAAACCGAGACATACCGATAATTGTCGAAGAATGATGGGATGTCTTCTAGGGCATCCCCAAGCTTAGACACTTGAGTCCCCTTGAATATTTACTTGGAGTGCCTTGGGCATCCCCAAGATTGAGCTCTTGCCTCTCCTTATTCTCCTCATATCGATACCTCCTCGTTCTTCGAACACTTCATCCACACAAAACTTAACTGAACTTTTTATTAGAGGGGTTAGTAAATATAACATCAAATCTCATCATGTCCTGCTGTAACATTATTGTATAATTATAATCAAACATTACCCACTATATTCTATCACAATTCTATGGCTCCCAAGTCAATGGGGCTCAACAAGATTTCAAACATACGCAAATAAAGAAACTATAACAGCAATCTGTGAAAACAGAACAGACTGTAAAGATGTAGATGAAACATATACTTCTGTAACTCCAAAAATTCTGAAAAATTAGGACGTAATAAACAATTTGCATAGAAGTACTGTGTAAAAATTTCAGAATTTTTGCACGCTCCAGTAAAATATAGAAATTCAAACACTACAACAAAAGTTTCTGTTTTTGCACAGCACACACCAAACAAGCAATTTAAACACCCTAAAGGTAAATCTTGGCACATTATTTTTATAATAAAATGGATTTGTACAAGGGGATAATTATTTTTGTTGAAAAGTTTCTGCAATCAAGGTTCACAAAGTTTCCATGGGCATGAACAAAAGTTCAAGGCTAGCCCCTACTTCCACCTTGCTCATCTGTCTCACTTTCACTTTTCTTTTTGAAAAAGTTTTAGGTTTCCCTCTATATATTTTTTGTTTTTAAATATTTTAAAAGCACACAACAGAATAAAATGACTCTCTAAAACTTCCGGGTTGTCTCCCAGGTAGCGCTTTCTTTAAAGCCATTAAGCTAGGCATAAAGTGCTCAAGTAATTGATCCACCCGGATCCCAAGGTATATCAAAGCCAATTTTAATTAACAACGATTTATAATTTAGTTGTGAGCACAAAGCAACATATATCATGCAATGACGAAGTCTAACTCTCTTCCTATGCATCGGCATGTCATAAAAGAACAATTCATGTACATCAAGTAAAGGCCAATGCATAGTATAAACAGTTTCTTTCAATTTTATCGTATTGGGAACATAGAGAGGTGGAGATATAGTTCCTCTCTCATAATAATTGCAATTAGGAGCAGCAAGCACATGCATATTATATCCATCAAAATCATCATGTGTAATGGTAAAACGCAACCCATCAATATAATCCTTAATAAGTGCAAACTTCTCCGATATAGTGTAGTTGGGAGAATTCAAAAAG
Organism: Elymus sibiricus; assembly: GCA_039707655.1. Taxonomy (NCBI): domain Eukaryota; kingdom Viridiplantae; phylum Streptophyta; class Magnoliopsida; order Poales; family Poaceae; genus Elymus; species Elymus sibiricus. Next base: position 107,278,779 of record CM077668.1, on the reverse strand, counting down.
ATAATAGGACTATCATTTGTGGGTGCAACAACAACAATTTCATTCTTAACATAAGGAACTATAGCAAGTTCATCTCCATAAGTATAATTAAAATTGGCATCATGGCCACAAGCATAGCAAGCATCAATTTCATCAAAAAGGGATATTTCAAATGAATCCAAGGGATCATAGCAATTATCATAGCATTCATCCTTCGGTAAGCACGAAGGGAAATTAAACAATGTACAAGTTAAAGAGTTACTCTCATCAGAAGGTGGGAACGGGTGATCAATCCGCTCTTCCTCCTTTTGTTCTTCGCTCTCCTCCTCATCTTTTTCATCTAATGAGCTCGCAGTTTCATCAATTTCTTCTTCCATAGATTCCTGCAAAATATTAGTCTCTTCTTGGACAGCGGAGACTTTCTCAATAAATTCATTAATATTGGCATTGTATTCATAATTCTCATAGCAATATTTTAGTATAGCATAATTTTCAGATCTGTAAACAGCATCATCATAATTTTCATACTTTTCAAACAAAGATTCAATTTCATAAGCACCCTTAAAAGCAACAAATTCTTCTATTTGTTGCACATCATAGTAATCATATACACCATTAGCATAAGAAGCCAAGTTTCATTATCATTAAATTTACATAGAAAGGGAAGGTGTGGAGCCTTCACCCTAGAGCAACAAGTATAATCATATCTTAAGCATAAATTTCAAGCATACCATTGCAAATAATCAATTTGATCCCATAAGAGTTTCCCTTTTTGAGACAAGCGATAATCCCTAAAGTATTCCCGTTGATCCAAAGTATCTCCCATTATCAAGTTGAATGGGGATTTATCAGGATTATCAAAGCAGTGTTTAATATTTTTCACATAACCAGCATCGAGGGTTTTAGGAGGTTCCCCATCTCCATGAGTAGCAAGTACAACTAATTTCTTTGGTAATTCGTGTTCCATATCCATAACTAAAGATAGAGAACAACTTAGAACAGAAAATAAAAACTACTTAGTGGAACAGAAAATAAAAACTACTTAGTGATAAAGCAAACAAGCACACACGAGAATATCAACCCCACGCTATTGCTCCCCGGCAACGGCGCCAGAAAAGAGCTTGATAATCCCCAAGTGCAAGGAATCATCGTAGCAATTTCCAAAGATGGAAGTGGTAAGTATGGAGTGTCGAACCCACAAGGAGCTAAAGGTAAGATCAATATTCTCTCAAGTCCCATCTGCCACTGATACGACTCTACGTACACCGAGCGTTTGCTTTTATCTAGAAACGAGAAATAAAACTACGTTGTGGGTATGAAGAAGATAGCTTTGCATGATATCGGAGAACTAAAACATAAAAATAGGTGGTGCTTAAATAAAGTTAGAATATATTACAAATAGCGAGTATGGAATAATGATGGTATGGTGCGCGGAATTGTCCTAGGCAATTGATAACAAGATCGGTAATCATTATTGCAATTTTATATGAGGGAGAGGCATGAGCTAACATACTTTCCGTACTTGGATCATATGAACTTATGATTGGAACTCTAGCAAGCATCCGCAACTACTAAAGATCGTTAAGGTAAAACCCAACCATAGCATTAAGTAATAAGTCCTCTTTACTCCCATACGCAACAACCCCCTTACTCGGGTTTGTGTTTCAGTCACTCACGCAACCCACTATAAGCGAATCATGAACGTATTGCAACACCCTACAACGGAAATCCCCCACGTGTGTGCGGCACGAAAGGCACCATAGGACAGAACCAAAATAAAACATACAACTCAAACCAATCAAGATCATCAATCAACCAAAAGGACAAAAGAAATCTACTCAAACATCATAGGATGGCAACACATCATTGGATAATAATATGTGGCATACAGCACCATGTTCAAGTAGGGGATTACAGCGGGGTGCGTGAGAGTGGACCGCTGAAAAGATATGAGAGAGGTGATGAAGACGATCACCGCGACGATGGTTCCCCCGGCGGCACTCCGGCGCCACCGAGAGAGGGGGAAAGAGAGGCTCCCCCTCCGGCTTTCTCCTCCATGGCCTCCTCCCTAGATGGGGAGAGGTTCTCCCTCTGGTCCTTGGCCTCCATGGTGCCCGCAGGGGCGGGATCCCCTCTGAGATTGGATCTCTCTCTTTGTTCTCTTCTGTTTCTGCGCCCCTGTTTTCTGGCCCTTCACCGTTTCTTATATTCCCGGAGATCCGTAACTCCGATTGGGCTGAAATTTTGAGGGGATTTTCTCCGGAAATTATCTTTCTTGCGGCGAAAGAAGGGCCCCAACCGACGTTCGAGGGAGTCACAAGGCAACACGGCGCGACCCCCCCCGGACCACGCCCTGTTGCCTTGTGACCACCTCGGGCACTGTCTTGCGTTGATTCTTCTTCCTAAAAATCACATATATTCCAAAATAATTCTTCGTAAAATTTTATCGCGTTTGGACTTCGTTTGATATGGATTTTCTGCGAAACAAAAAACAAGCAGAAAACAGGAACTGGCACTGGGCACTGGATCAATATGTTAGTCCCAAAAATAATATAAAATGTTGCCAAAAGTATGTGAAAGTTGTAGAATATTGGCATGAAACAATCAAAAATTATAGATACGACGGAGACATATCAGGCGAGTACTTGTCACCCTTGTGGTAGCTCGACCTCTCTTCTCGACACCGTGATACAGATTCCCGAACTGGGTTAACACTTAACCCAAGTCGCATGGCCATGCTTTCTGAATCTGATCACTCGAGAGGGCCCAGAGAATATCTCTCCAGATAGGAGGGGCAAATCCCATCTTGGTCAGCCATGTCTCGCGGCATGTCTCACGACTCACCCGAAAGCTACCTTTATAACTACCCAGTTGATGTCTACTACACAACTTGTTCTTGTAGACTCGTGTTGTCCTCCAAGCGCAAAGGTTTGTAGGACAGTAGCAATTTTCCCTCAAGTGGATGACCTAAGGTTTATCAATCCGTGGGAGGCGTAGGATGAAGATGGTCTATCTCAAACAACCCTGCAACCAAATAACAAAGAGTCTCTTGTGTCCCCAACACACCCAATACAATGGTAAATTTTATAGGTGCACTAGTTCGGCGAAGAGATGGTGATACAAGTGTAGTATGGATAGTAGATATAGGCTTTTGTAGTGCGAACAATAAAAAAACAGCAAGGTAGCAAGTAACAAAAGTGAGCATAAACGGTATTTCAATGCTTAGAAACAAGGCCTAGGGTTCATACTTTCGCTAGTGCAATCTCTCAAAAATGCTAACATAATTGGATCATACAACCATCCCTCAACGTGCGATAAAGAATCGCTCCCAAGTTCCTATTAGCGGAGAACATAAGATAGAAATTGTTTGTTGGGTATGAAACCACCTCAAAGTTATCCTTTCCGATCGATCTATTGAGCTATTCCTATAAGTGTCACAAACAACCCTAGAGTTCGTACTAAAATAACACCATATGATACACATCAACAAACTCTAATGTCACCTAGATACTCCAATGTCACCACAAGTATCCGTGAGTTGATTATACGGTATGCATCAAACAACTTCATAATCATAATATTCAATCCACACAAAGAACTCCAAGGAGCACCCCAAAGTTTCTACCGGAGAAAAGATAATGAAAACGTGCATCAACCCCTATGCATAGATTACCCCAATGTCACCTCGGGAATCCGCGAGTTGAGTGCCAAAACATATATCAAGTGAATCAATATAATACCCCATTGTCACCATGGGTATTCATATGCAAGACATACATCAAGTGTTCTCAAATCTGAAATATTCAATCCGACAATAACGAAACCTCAAAGGGAAAAGATTCGATTCATCACAACAAGGATAGAGAGGGAAGAAACACCATATGATCCAACTATATTAACAAAGCTCGCGATACATCAAGATCGTGCCATATCAAGAACACGAGAGAGAGAGATCAAACACATAGCTACTAGTACATACCCTCAGCCCCGAGGGTGAACTACTCCCTCCTCATCATGGAGACCGTCGGGATGATGGAGATGGCCTCTGGTGATGATTCCCCCCCTCCGGCAGGGTGCCGGAAAATGGCTCCAGATGGGATCTCCTTGGTACAGAGGCTTGCGGCGGCGTAAAAACTCATCTAGGTTAACTTTCAGGGGGTTTTGAATATATATGATTTTCAGCAATGGAATCACGCGAAGAGGGGCCACAGGGGGCCCACGAGGCACCAGGGCGCACCTGGGGGGGGCAGGCGCGCCCAGGTGGCTCGTGGGGCCCCTGTGGCTCTTATGCTGCTCCTCCGAAGCTTCCTGGGTCTGTTTCCTTCCAGAAAAAATCGTCAAAAAGTTTCGCTGCATTTGGACTTCGTTTGATATGGATTTCTGGAAAACCAAAAACAAGCAGAAAACAGCAACTGGCACTGGGCACTAGGTCAATATGTTAGTCCATAAAAATCATATAAAAGTCATATAAAAGTGCACCAAAATCATACAAAACTATAATAAACATGGCACGAATACTTCATAAATTATAAATACGTTGGATACGTATCAGCATCCCCAAGCTTAATTCCTGCTCGTCCTCGAGTAGGTAAATGATAAAAGAAATAATTTATCAAGTGTGAATGCTAGCATAGTGCATAAGTTTGATCAATGATAATTTCAATCACTTTTCCTAGCATCATAACAGCAACTTTCTCTCATAAAACTCATCATGATAAAGTTGCAATCAATCCACATGTTATGGGTCAAACAATGCATTCTTTTGAAACTTAACAACCTATGTTCTTAGTCACCAAACAATTGCAATTCAACTTAATTTCAACAAAGTCTAAGTAAGAGCTCCACATACTCAACTATCATATAGTCTTCTATGATTGCTAGTACTCAAAGCATATTTTTAGAACAAATGGCATCCATCGAACACAGAAAAAGATAGGGGCTTAATGTTTCGCCTCCCAACTTATTTATCATAGAGATAATTGTCAACAATAATAATTAATGATCAAATATATTTGACTGGCCATATGTTCCTGGATCTTTCCCCACCACACGATGCTTGCCAGCTAGAAAATAATTGAGGTTGAAATGCGAATGCATACTTATTGACTCTTGCATAAAGGTAAATACATAAAAGTAAATGCATAAAAGTAAAAGATAGGCCCTTCGCAGAGGGAAGCAGAGGTTGTCATGCACTTTTTATTTTTGGATGCACAAGCCCTTCATGCAAAGGAACGTCATGTTATATTGCCCCTTGTGATAACAACCTTTATTATGCAGTCCGTCGCTTTTATTTCTTTACCATCACAAGTTCGTACAACGCTTATTTTCCCTTATAATAAAAGATCATACATATTTTAGGAGCAATTTTTATTGCTTTTTGCACCGATGACAACTTACTTGAAGGATCTTATTCAATCCATAGGTAGATATGGTCGACACTCATGGCAAGAAACTGGGTTTAAGGGTTTTTGGATGCACAAGTAGTATCTCTACTTAGTACGAATTTTTGGCTAGCAAAAGATCCTAAGCAAGCACCACATGTTGGAGGATCCATAACAATATAACTTCTATGCAAATATACCCAAACATAACTCATTACGTTGTCTTCCTTGTCCAACTTCAACTAATTTGCTCAAGCTTGAAAATAATTAATGGGTATTCACAATCATAAAAGATGTCCAAGATAATATATTTATATGTGAAAGTTCTCTTCCTTATACTAATCATTCATGAATTGCTTGTATGACCAATATTGTGATTGTCAAGCTTCAATAGATTTCACTTTCTAAACCAAATGTGAAGCTACTACTAGGCATGATACAAGCATATGAAGCTCATATTATCTCAACTTCATGATATTCAATTTATTCTACAATTTACTCATAGGATATAAGTGAAGAACAAGAGTAAATGACAAACTACTCCAAAAAGATATAAGTGAAGACCAAATGAGTAGTTAAGTAAATAGGTAGCTATGTGAGGACTCTCTCTCATTTAAAAATTTCAGATCTTAAGTATTTTATTCAAACAGCAAAGAAAAAAAAATGACATTCCAAGAATAGCACAACTCATGTGAAGAAGCAAAAACTTAGGCTCAACCAAGACTAACCGATAATTGTTGATGAAGAAAGGTGGGATGCCTACCGGGGCATCCCCAAGCTTAGATGCTTGAGACTTCTTGAAATATTATATTGGGATGCCTTGGGCATCCCCAAGCTTGAGCTCTTGTGTCTCCTTAATTCCTCTCATATCACGGTTTCTCTAAATCTTAAAAACTTCATCCACATAAAACTCAACAAGAACTCGTGAGATAAGTTAGTATAAATCAACTCAAAACCTTAACATTCTCTACTGTAGCAAATTACTAAAATTATAATTAAACATTGCATACTAAATGCCTCTGCATATTTAATACTCCTATCCTCAAATAGAAACATTAAACAAGCAAACATATGCAAACAATGCAACTATAACAGCAATCTGCCAAAACAGAACAGTATGTAAAGGGTGAATAAGAATTCATACTTCCCTAACTCCAAAAATTCTGAAAAATTACCAAGTGACAGAGAACTCATGCATGATTACTGTGTATAAATTTCAGATTTTTGTCATGTTCTTAATATTCAGGAATATTCTCGACATAACAGAAAACTTTCTGTTTTCAAACAGCAACACATAAACTTGCAAACTGAGCATGGTAAAGGCTATAATTGGCATTTTATTGAACTAAAAGATAAAAACATGATTTGATAACAGCAAGCAAATATCAACAGAAGAAAATGATGCTCCAAGAAAAACTCATATTATGTGACGAATAAAAATATAGCTCCGAGTGAGGTTACCGATAGTGTTGAAGACGAAAGAGGGGATGCCTTCCGGGGCATCTCCAAGCTTAGACGCTTGAGTCTTCCTTGAATATTAACTTGGGGTGCCTTGGGCATCCCCAAGCTTAGGGTCTTGCCACTCCGTATTCTCCTCATATTGATATCTCACCCAAAACTTGAAAACTTCAATCACACAAAACTTAACGGAACTTGTAAGATAGGTTAGTATGATAAAAATAAATCATCCACTTAGGTACTTCCAAGACAAGATTCATAATTGTTATCACATAATTCATACTGTATTCCATCATTTCCACAATTTATATCTCATAATATAAGCTATGGAAATACTAAAACAAGCAAACTATGCAATAAAAACAGAATCTGTCAAAAACAGAACAACATGTAGTGAGCGATTTACAAACCATACTTATATACCTCCAACAATTCTGAAAAATTAGGAAAACGTAAAAAATTTGTAACCCAATACTGTGTAAAAATTTCAGAATTTTCTCATGCTCCAGTACAGAATAGAAATTCCCACACTGAACACAAAAGTTTCTGTTTTTGCACAGAATCAAATCAACAAGCATCCACACTATCCCAAAGGCTTTACTTGGCACATTATTGAAAGAAAACATATAAAACATGATTAATACAGTAGCTTAATCATGTGGACATACAAAAACAGTAGGTACCAATATTGGGTTGTCTCCCAACAAGCGCTTTTCTTTAATGCCTTTTAGCTAGGCATGATGATTTTAACGATGCTCACATAAAAATAAAGATTTGGAACATAAAGAGAGCATCATGAATCATATGTTCCTTTCTCATAATAATTTTCAGTAGCATCATTAATGGATTCATTAATATAGCTATCACGTAAAGCATTCTTTTCATGATCCACAAGCATAGAATTTTTATTACTCTCCACATAAGCAAATTTCTTCTCATCAAACATAGCATCCCCAAGCTTGTGGCTTTGCATATCATAAGCATAATCACTTTCATCATTAAAAGTATGAATAGCACCAATAGTATAATAATTATCATTGTAATTTTCTAAGTTGGTGCCAAAAAGATTCTCAAGATTATAAGAAGTATCATTATCTTCCCAATCGTAATTATCACAACAAGTAATAGGTATAATAAAATCATCATCAAGTGTATCATCTTCCACAAGTATTTTTGATTCATTCTCATGAGGCGCAACAATAATAGGAGCAACATTATTTGGGATAGATACCTTTTTACCTCTACTTTTCCTTCTTTTCTTTTTCTTTACCACATTATGTGTGGGTTTATTTAATTCTTCCGTGCTTCTTATTGAAGAGATTGGTTGGATAGGAGGCTCCTCCTCATTACCTGTTTCATCATGAGAGAAAATAGGAGGGAAAGGGGGAATCTTTACCCTTCCATTAGTATTTCTTTTATATTCTATTTGTTTTCCCGTTTTTCTATAGTTGGCAATATAAGCATTCTCATTGCAATTTACCATACAAAACATATATATTTCTTTTAGATTAGTTTCAATGTCATCCGTGAGAATGAATACTTCAAACCAACTATTTTTATGTGTCAATTCTTCACACCCCAAAAATAGAATAAGCTCATTATAAAGTTCAAGGGTGGTCAAGTTATTGCAATATTTGGCCATGATTTGATCGTGAAAAAGTATGCATTCAAAATTAAGATGACAAACCTTATTGCAAGGTTCACAAGTAATGGGATAAAGAGAGCATAATTTCGTAGCAAATTTATCTATCACTTTGAGCTAAAAATTGGTTCTATCATGTTTATGCTTCTTGCAAAATATATCATCCCTATAAGGCATGTCTTCACAAACTTTATGCACTCCACAAAAATTGACATGCTTATAAGAAACATTTTTGTCATGACTAGTGCAATCATCTTTAGTATTTTGGATATTCATAGAATTCATACTAACAACATTGCAATCATGCTCATCATTCAAATACTTTATGCCAAACATTTTATTGAATTCTTCTTCTATCAATTGAGCACAATTTTCCGCTCCATCATTTTCAAGAAAAACATTATAAAGACGAATAATATGAGGCAACCTCAATTCCATTTTTTGTAGTTTTCTTTTATAAACCAAACTAGTGATAAAACAAGAAACTAAAAGATTCAATTGCAAGATCTAAATATATACCTTCAAGCACTCACATCCCTGGCAACGGCGCCAGAAAAAAGCTTGATGTCTACTACACAACTTGTTCTTGTAGACTCGTGTTGGGCCTCCAAGCGCAGAGGTTTGTAGGACAGTAGCAATTTTCCCTCAAGTGGATGACCTAAGGTTTATCAATCCGTGGGAGGCGTAGGATGAAGATGGTCTCTCTCAAACAACCCTGCAACCAAATAACAAAGAGTCTCTTGTGTCCCCAACACACCCAATACAATGGTAAATTGTATAGGTGCACTAGTTCGGCGAAGAGATGGTGATACAAGTGTAGTATGGATAGTAGATATAGGTTTTTGTAGTGCAAACAATAAAAAAACAGCAAGGTAGCAAGTAACAAAAGTGAGCATAAATGGTATTTCAATGCTTAGAACAAGGCCTAGGGTTCATACTTTCGCTAGTGCAATCTCTCAACAATGCTAACATAATTGGATCATATAACCATCCCTCAACGTTCGATAAAGAATCACTCCCAACTTCCTATTAGCGGAGAACATAAGATAGAAATTGTTTGTTGGGTATGAAACCACCTCAAAGTTATCCTTTCCGATCGATCTATTGAGCTATTCCTATAAGTGTCACAAACAACCCTAGAGTTCGTACTAAAATAACACCATATGATACACATCAACCAACTCTAATGTCACCTAGATACTCCAATGTCACCACAAGTATCCGTGAGTTGATTATATGGTATGCATCAAACAACTTCATAATCATAATATTCAATCCACACAAAGAACTCCAAGGAGCACCCCAAAGTTTCCATCGGAGAAAAGATAATGAAAACGTGCATCAACCCCTATGCATAGATTACCCCAATGTCACCTCGGGAATCCGCGAGTTGAGTGCCAAAACATATATCAAGTGAATCAATATAATACCCAATTGTCACCACGGGTATTCATATGCAAGACATACATCAAGTGTTCTCAAATCTGAAATATTCAATCCGACAATAACGAAACCTCAAAGGGAAAAGATTCGATTCATCACAACAAGGATAGAGAGGGAAGAAACACCATATGATCCAACTATATTAACAAAGCTCGCGATACATCAAGATCGTGCCATATCAAGAACACGAGAGAGAGAGATCAAACACATAGCTACTAGTACATACCCTCAGCCCCGAGGGTGAACTATTCCCTCCTCGTCATGGAGACCGCCGGGATGATGAAGATGGCCTCCGGTGATGATTCCCCCCCCCCCCTCCGGCAGGGTGCCGGAGAAGGGCTCCGGATAGGATCTCCTTGGTACAGAGGCTTGCGGCGGCGTAAAAACTCATCTAGGTTAACTTTCAGGGGTTTCTGAATATATATGATTTTCAGCGTTGGAATCACGCGAAGAGGGGCCACAGGGGGCCCACGAGGCACCAGGGCGCGCCTGGGGGGGCAGGCGCGCCCAGGTGGCTCGTGGGGCCCTTGTGGCTCTTCTGCTGCTCCTCCGAAGCTTCTTGGGTCTGTTTCCTTCCAGAAAAAATCGTCAAAAAGTTTTGCTGCATTTGGACTTCGTTTGATATGGATTTTCTGGAAAACCAAAAACAAGCAGAAAACAGCAACTGGCACTGGGCACTAGGTCAATATGTTAGTCCATAAAAATCATATAAAAGTCATATAAAAGTGCACCAAAATCATACAAAAGTATAATAAACAAGGCAGGAATACTTCATAAATTATAGATACGTTGGAGACGTATCACCAGTTACGGAGTAGCGTGTAACACCCCTATGTAATGAGCTACAGTGATCCATAATGATTATGCTAAGTCACCTTGATTTGCAATGCTTGATCACATTGGAATCATATCTTATTTCAAATTCCAACTCAAATTGAAATTCAAATATGAAGTGAAAATAAAAAGTTGTTCAAATCATACCTTGATTTGCAATGCTTGATCACATTGGAATCATATCTCATTTCAAATTCCAACTCAAATTGAAATTCAAATATGAAGTGAAAATAAAAGTTGTTCAAATTTGGAAACTAAATAGTTCATAAATTTGGAAATATTCCATAACTATTTATGTCCAGGAAAACAACATCACCTAAATTCCCTAGATGACTCTAACATCATGAAAACAGGGCCAACAGCACCATTTTGACTCTTTTAAAAGCAATACAAAATCCAAATGAAATTATATTGCCCCCAAGCTTTTTGGGGCAGTGAGGTATATTGCATACTAAATATTGAGACCAGCCACACATTTTACAAAAGTGAATTACCAGCTAAAGAAAATGTAAACAGAAAGCAATAAGTAAAATAGGGAAAAGAAAAAGGAAAAGGGCCTAACCTACTGTGCACTAGAGCCCATCCCCTACATCCGCGGCCCAGCCCAGCTCGCCCGGTCATCTCCCTCCTCCTGCTCACCCTCTCTCCTCGCTGTCGACCACAGGGCGCGCGCACGCCCTGGCCCCCCCTCGCGCGCGCTCGACAGCGCGCGGCTGCAGCTCCGCGGGCCCCTGCAAGACCTTCCTTCTCTTCCCGCGAACCCTAGCCGCCCCCATTCTTCCCCTCTCGTGTCTCCCCTCTCTGCCCGCAGCACAGAGTGCCTCCATGGCCGCTTTGCCGTGATTCACGCGGACACCGCCATCCCCGCGTCCCCGGAGTGTGTCCTGGAGCTCCGTGGAGCTCGTCCTCATCGACCCCGCGCGCCCGTCCGACCGGAGCTGCCCCAAATCGACGCCATCGGCCCCTTCTTCAACCTCGGTCGCCGCCACTGCCCACCTGCGATTCGTGCTGCCCCGAGCTTCTCCGGCTTCCCCGAGACCTCCCTCGAGCTCCGTTGTGAGCACCACGCCGAACCCCCTCTCTTTTACCTCGCGCCCGAGCCCCGTTTTGCCGCTGCCATTGCCGGAGCTCCGCCGCCGCGTTTGAGCTCCCTGCCGTCCTCCTAGTGCCCCTCGGGCTCGTCCGAGCACGCCGTCGTGCTAGTGGTGTTGCGTAGGTGCTGCTGGCGTGCTTACTTTGTCGAATGCACGACCGTGGCGTCGAAACCGACGAGGCCCGAACTCCGGCGCCACCTCTGCTCATCGCCGGCGTCATCTCGGTCATCCCCGGCACCAACCATTGGCACCATCGTGTGCGCGACGTCGAGCCGCGCCCGTAGAGCCTTCCCGCGCGCCGAACCGTGGCCGGTAGCCGTTTTCCGGCGAGCACCCCGCTGAGTCACTGCCACTGGGTCCCGCGGCCCAGTTGACCCGGTCAACCTTGCTGACTGGGCATCCCCAGCCGCTGACGTGTGGGACCCCCTAGGCCCAGTTGACCAGACAACGGTCACAGTTGACTGCTGACTGGGCAGTCAACTGGGACCCACCTATCAGCCTAATAAGCACTTTGCTGGGTACACTTCTGTGTACTCGTAGCAATTTAGCTATTTAATTTTCGAATTTAAATTAATTCTAGAAAATCCAGAAAATACTTAAAACTTTGAAAAATCATATAAAATAAACCGTAACTCGGATGAAAATAATTTATATATGAAAAATGATCAGAAAAATATGACGAATCCGAATATGTGATCAAAATGCTTGACCATCACTCCTAACCAGATGAACATGGAACCTTCCCCTCTGGATCAATATACCGATAAGCACCTGGAACTGGGAAAATATTCCCGGATATTTTCCCACTCCGTTTAAAATACCTAGCACTGCATTAGGACACCCCTAGCGTAACCTACCGGCATGTCGTGCGTCTGTGTTACATCTGTGTGCTTTATATTTACTGTTTCTTCCCCCTCTTCTCTCCGGTAGACCCCGAGACCGACGCTGCCCCTGTGATCGACTATGTCACCGACGACCCTTCTTCCTTTTCAACAGAGCTTCCAGGCAAGCAAAACCCCCTTGATCATTCCTATATCGCCTATTTCTTTCTCTCCCATGCTTGCATTAGATTTTGCTACTGTAATTGATTGCTCCTATTCTGATGCATAGCCTAATTTTGTAACCTACTGTTGATACTTTACCTGTTGTCCTAAATGCTTAGTATAGGCTGGTTAGTGATCCATCAATGGCCCCACACCCTTGTCCGTGTTGCCATGCTTTACCACCGGAGACTCGATCGGTGTGATCAATGTACAGAGACCGAACACAGCATCGCACACCCCCTTAGTTGTACGACTCTGCAGAGCTACTATCGAGTGCCGAGGGTGATACCTCTTACCTCACTCTTGATGATATCTCTGTAGTGTAGCTAGTCGGTTATGGGTTACTGAGGGTGATTCCTCTTTCACCACCTCCAATGTGGCCTCTGTCGTGCAACCCCTCAAGTGTGAACCCATCGACGGTGATTCCTCCAAGTTCACCTTGACGGATACGTCAAGTGGGAATCCAACGAGGGTGATTCCTCGGATTCCCCCTTGATGTTACGGACACACGGATACCTTGACATTCACCTCAGACCTTTGTTTAAGTTGGGTTGACCCAAGGGCACCCGTGAGAGATTATTGTGGCAGAACGACAGGGCAGGTGGAGACCACCTAAGAGAGAGGTGGGCCTGGTCCCTAGTCGTTGGACCGCGGGTTACCAAGTCGGTGCGACAGGGTGTCGGAGGTGAGCCTTGAGCCCTGTTCGTGTCCGCGAGATGCTAATAACACGCTTAACGGATTTGGGTATTTGATCTGAGTTGGCCACTTGCCTATACGCACTACCACCACGCTGGATAATGTTTTAATGGGCCCCTCGGCGCCGTATGTATCAGCCGAAAGCTCTGTCAGACGTCCAGTTCAGCATTGTGGCATGGTCGGATCATGCCATCTAGGAGAGAGGTGGCGCTGGTATCCACCCTGCACACAACGACCCGAAGTGCAAAGGGCGATGGGCCCAAGACCCGTGAGCACTTAGGATGTAGACCAGCGGGGACCTCTCTGCGGAGCCTAGGTAGGACTACGTTGTGTCGATCAGCCGAGGCCGGGCATGACCGAGAAAAGTGTGTCCGGCCAGAATTAATCGAGCGTGTTGGGTAACAGTAGTGCACCCCTGCAGGGAAGTTATCTATTCGAATAGCCGTGTCCACAGTAACAGGACGCTCCGTGTTGTATCCCGGTCTACTACAACTTGAACTGGATACATGTTACTTTAATTAATATGATAGTTCCGGGATTGCTTCCTCGCAGGGAGTCGAGGAAGGATCTCTGGGCATTGCTACTAAATACTTATTACTTTATGTTATGCTACTAGTCTGCACTCTTCTAATGCTGCAAGACGCTGCAAGATTCTAGTCTTCGATAGGCTTGTCCTTCCCCTCTATTCTGGCATTTCTGCAGTCTAGTCCACAGATACAGCCCCTTCATTTGATACCGATGCATAAATAGACTAGTTCTGATGTAAGTCTTGCGAGTACTTTGGATGAGTACTCACGGTTGCTTTGCTACCCTTTTTCCCATATCCGAATGCTGCGACCAGATGACGGAGTCCCGGAGACAACTGATTCCACAGATGACTACTACTACCCCGACGGCGCCTACTACTATGTGGAGACCGACGACCAGGAGTAGTTTAGGAGGCTCCCAGGCAGGAGTCCTGCGCCTTTTCGATCTAGATGTCGTTGTTTTGCTCAGCCTTCTTAAGGCAAACTTGATTACTCCTTATGTCTGTACTCAGATATTGTTGCTTCCGCTAACGCTTGTAATTCGAGCCTATGTATTCGAGCCCTCGAGGCCCCTAGCTTGTAATATAAAGCTTGTATTATTTTATTTTGTGTCTAGAGTTGTGTTGTGATATCTTCCCGTGAGTCCTTGGGCTTGATCGTGCGCATTTGCGTGTATGATTAGTGCACGGTCGGGCCGGGGGCGTCACAAGTTGATATCAGAGCTGACTGCCTGTTGGTAGCCCCCTTTCCAACTCCTTGGCCGAAGTTGAGTCTAGTCACCAAAACTGTTTTACTAACCCTGTTGTGTGGGTTACGGGCCCACACCGCCAATGGATGTGATTAGGATCTTTTATTCCTCTTCCTTACTCTGGGACTCTGATCTCTCTTCTTTCAGGGTTAAAGATTTTACTAACTCTAACTCTAGGTTCTCGTGATCACATCCACCCGGAGATTTGAATTACCCTTCTTTGAATTGTGGGCCAGGTTCTGCTTCACAATGTTCACAGACCGCAGGATCCTTTTATCGAGGGCACCCTGCGTTGTCACTTGCAGATTCCTCGCTCCAGTGGTTTTCTTCGACGTTGACGTAGCCTTTGCTATGTCCCGTTGTTGTATCTTTCCACCGCGTGCCTGCGTGCTGCCTAGTTTGTCTAGCTGTGTGTGTTTCCGAACTCATGCTGCCCGTTAGTATTCAACTCTGTGCATGGATCTGTATGTCTTTAATGACTACTAATATGTATCTAATGCACTTCTTGTTCATTGCTCATGTTACATCATGAATGACCCCATTCATTTGCAGTTGTTCTTGCTAAACTGCCCCGGTTATTCTTAGCAGGATGGCTGACGATCCTCCACCTCCACCCTATATTTCCGCAATGTTGCAGCAGTTTGAACTGAACCGTCAGCTCAACGAGAGTCTGGTAAATCGCTTATAATGCAACGATGCTCGTCAGGAGACTGGCCCGATCTCACTGCAAGATTTCGTGCGCCTCAACCCGTCCATTTTCTGCAACTCCACCAATCCTATGGATGCTGATGATTGGCTTCGTGACATCCTGTTTGAGATGGAGTCAGCTAATGTTGCCCCTGCCAGTTACGTCACCTTTGCGGCATTTCACCTGAAGGGTCTAGCTGCTCAATGGTGGGAAAGCCACAGGCGTATGCTGCCTGCTGGAACTGTAACCACTTGGCAGGAATTTCAGTCGGCCTTCCGTGCACGGCACATTCCTCAAGGCCTAATGGACCAGAAGAAGAAGGAGTTTCGCAAACTCACACAGGGCAAAATGACTGTGGATGAATATCAGAGGAAATTTCTCGACTTATCCCGCTATGCTGAGGATGACGTCTGCACTGATGCTCGCAAGCAGGAGAAATTCCGTGAAGGACTGCGTCCTGATATAAAGCTCGCACTTGTTGTCCATGATTGCGCGGACTTTGCGATGCTTGTTAGTCAAGCTTTCCGAGTTGAAACTGGTCTGACTGAGTACCAAGAGTCGCTCAAGCGTACTCGAGATGTTGGCCCATCCTCGGGCCAGCCTGCTCAGAAACGTCAAGTCTGGATTCCGCACAATGTCCATCACCGACCTACCCCTGCACCCAGGTCGTCTTATGTTGCACCTCGACTACCTCCGCTGCCGAGACAGCTAACGATTCAGGGTGGACAGCCCAATATTATGGCTCTACCCCACAATGATGGTTTATGCCGCAAGTGTGGACAGTCTGGGCATCTTACTATCAACTGTTGCCCGGATCAGCCTCAGGATGCACCACGTCCTCCAGTTGGTCGTAAGAAGAGCAGTCGAAACCGCCGTTTCAGAAGCTGTAATGCCAGGTCGCCTGCTAAGAGTTGTGGTCAACTCACCCATGTCAAGATTGAAGAAGCTCGTGAGGCCCCAAAAATCGTGATGGGTACCCTTCGCATTAATCCAGTGCCAGCCTCTGTTCTCTTTGATTCAGGAGCATCGCATGCCTTTGTGTCCCAACAATTTGCTCAGTTACATGAGTTGGACATGGAAAAATTGCCCACTCCTTTAGCGGTTCAATCTCCAGGATCCAAGTGGCAAACCACAATGGTAAGCCCTCACAACCATATCGAAATTGGAGGTCTACTTTTTCCAGCTTCTCTCACTGTGCTTGGACCTTCCAACATAGACATCATTCTTGGTATGGAATGGTTGACAGCCCATAATGCTGTGATCGACTGTGCCGCCAAGACAGTCCAGCTCACACACCCTTCTGGCCAGGTGATCAACTACTCAGCCCAGATAATCCAGAATGCCGAGAGCCAAATATATGCTCTGAATGCATTGAATGCTTCACCTCTTGAGGGAATAGAGAACGTTCTAGTTGTTCGTGACTTTCAAGATGTCTTTCCAGAAGAACTCCCAGGAGTACCCCCTGCTAGAGCAGTCGAATTCATCATAGACTTGAAACCGGGCACTACTCCTATTGCCAAGCGTCCATACAAGATGCCGCCGCACGAACTCCTTGAACTTAAGGAGGAAATTGACAAATCACTTCGTAAGGGTTTCATTCGTCCCAGTTCCTCTGCTTGGGGAGCACCTTCTCTCTTTGTTAAAAAGAAGGATGGTACGAATCGTCTGGTCCAAGATTACCGACCTATCAACCAGGCAACCATTCAGAACAAGTATCCGCTTCCCAGGATCAACGATCTGTATGATCAACTTGCTGGTTCCTCAGTATTCTCTAAACTTGATTTGAGATTGGGATACCACCAGATCAGAGTTCGTGAAGAAGACATTCCGAAGACAGCCTTCGTTACTCGATATGGATCTTACGAGTACACCGTCATGTCTTTCGGCTTAACCAATGCTCCAGCAATGTTCTCTCGATTGATGAACTACATCTTCATGGATTACCTCGACAAATTCATCGTGGTTTATCTGGATGATATCCTTGTATATTCAAAGAATGAAGAAGAACATGGCGAACATCTTCGGCTTGTACTAGAGAAGCTGCGTGAACATCAACTGTATGCCAAGTATTCCAAGTGTGAGTTCTGGTTATCTGAAGTGACATATCTCGGCCACGTGATTTCCAAAGATGGCATTGTTGTTAACCCAGAACGAGTTCAGGCTATTCTTGAGTGGACTCCCACGAAGAATGTTAAGCAAGTCAGAAGTTTTCTCGGACTCGCCAGCTATTGCCGCAGTTTTGTCGAGAACTTCTCTAAGATTGCCAAGCCTCTGACCGGTCTGCTTCACAAGGGCGTTAAGTTTGAGTGGACAGACAAATGTCAGGAAAGTTTTCAAACACTCAAAGACAAGCTGACATCTGCCCCAGTGCTTACTCCTCCAGATTCTCGCAAGGACTTCGTGATTTATTGTGACGCATCCCGTCAAGGATTAGGTTGTGTCCTAATGCAAGAGCGCAAGGTGATTGCTTATGGCTCTCGATAGTTGCGTCCTCATGAAGAGAACTATCCAACGCATGATCTCGAACTTGCAGTAGTTATTTATGCATTGAAGTTATGGCGACATTACCTACTTGGTAATCGTTGTGAGATCTACACGGATCATCAAAGTCTGAAGTACTTGTTCACTCAGCCATCTCTGAACCTCCGTCAGCAAAGATGGATGGAGGCCATTACGGACTATGACTTGGGTATTTCTTATACCCCTGGCAAGGCTAATGTAATGGCTGATGCCTTGAGCCATAAATCCTACTGTTGTGAACTTGAGGTTCAGCTACAGCAACCACTCCTGTATGAAGAGCTTCAAAAACTGAACCTCGAGATAGTTCCTCAAGGATATCTAAATACCTTGGTTGTTGAACCAGATCTCGAGCACAACATCAAGACAAGGCAGAAGTATGATTCCGAAGTCGAGAAGATTAAGAGCTATCTCTCCAAAGGAAATTCATCGTTCTTCACTGTTGATGATGATGGTACCTTGTTCTTCAGAGGCCGCCTAGTGGTCCCCAGAAAGCAAAATCTCGACTCACGCTCGGATGTCATGAAAGAAGCACATGACACACCTTTGTCTATTCATCCGGGTAGTACCAAGATGTACCAAGACATTTGTCAGCGGTACTGGTGGCCTGATATGAAGCGAGACATTGCTCGTTATGTTGTTGAGTGTGACGTTTGCCGTCGCATCAAAGCCGAACATCAAAGACCTGCTGGAACTCTGCAACCACTTGCTATTCCCGAATGGAAATGGCACAAAGTTGAAATGGATTTCATTACTGGATTTCCTAGGTCACCGAAGGGTCATGATGCTATTCTTGTCGTCATTGACAGATTCTCCAATGTTGCTCATTTCGTGCCAGTCAAGGAGACAATCACTGCTAGTCAGTTAGCAGACTTGTATGTTTCCAGAATTGTGTCACTCCACGGTGTTCCGTTGGAGATCAGTTCAGACCGTGGTAGCCTCTTTACCTCAAGGTTCTGGGAAAGTTTCCAAGAAGCTATGGGAACTCATCTGTCCTTTAGCACCGCTTTTCACCCCCAGTCCCAGGGTCAAGTTGAACGAGTCAACCAAGTGCTTGAAGATATGCTTCACGCATGTGGCATCTCCTTTGGCAAGAAATGGGAGGAATCTCTCCCATATGTTGAATTCTCTTACAACAATAGCTATCAAGCTAGTCTGAAGATGGCACCATTTGAAGTTCTTTATGGACGTAAGTGCCGAACTCCTCTGAATTGGCCAGAAACTAGGGAACGACCACTCTTCGGTCCGGACATAATCCAACACGCTAAAGAGCAAGTTCGTATCATTCGGGAACATCTGAAGACTGCTCAGTCTCGTCAGAAGAGCAATTATGACCGTAAACACAAGGTAATGGTCTATCAACCTGGCGAACAGGCTTATCTTTGTGTCACCCCGGTGAAGGGCACTCACCGTTTCGGAATCAAGGGCAAGCTAGCACCTCGCTACATTGGCCCCTTTCGCATTCTCGCAAGACGTGGAGAAGTGGCATTCAATTGGAATTACCATCGAACCTTCCCCAGGTTCATGATGTCTTCCATGTGTCGCAACTCCGCCGCTGCTTCAAGGATCCGATCCGAGCAGTGGATCATGAAGTACTTGAATTGCAGGATGACCTGTCTTATAAGGAGCATCCGATACATATTCCTGATCAAGCTGAACGTCGAACCCGTCAGAAGGCAATCAAGTTCCTTAAAGTCCAATGGTCTAATCATTCTGAAGATGAGGCCACTTGGGAACGCGAAGATCGCCTACGGGAAGAATACCCCGACCTTTTCCCTTCTACCTCCTGAATTCTCGGGATGAGAATTTCTTTTAGAGGAGAATTGTAACACCCCTATGTAATGAGCTACAGTGATCCATAATGATTATGCTAAGTCACCTTGATTTGCAATGCTTGATCACGTTGGAATCATATCTCATTTCAAATTCCAACTCAAATTGAAATTCAAATATGAAGTGAAAATAAAAGTTGTTCAAATCATACCTTGATTTGCAATGCTTGATCACATTGGAATCATATCTCATTTCAAATTCCAACTCAAATTGAAATTCAAATATGAAGTGAAAATAAAAGTTGTTCAAATTTGGAAACTAAATAGTTCATAAATTTGGAAATATTCCATAACTATTTATGTCCAGGAAAACAACATCACCTAAATTCCCTAGATGACTCTAACATCATGAAAACAGGGCCAACGGCACCATTTTGACTCTTTTAAAAGCAATACAAAATCCAAATGAAATTATATTGCCCCCAAGCTTTTTGGGGCAGTGAGGTATATTGCATACTAAATATTGAGACCAGCCACACATTTTACAAAAGTGAATTACCAGCTAAAGAAAATGTAAACAGAAAGCAATAAGTAAAATAGGGAAAAGAAAAAGGAAAAGGGCCTAACCTACTGTGCACTAGAGCCCATCCCCTACAGCCGCGGCCCAGCCCAGCTCGCCCGGTCATCTCCCTCATCGTGCTCACCCTCTCTCCTCGCTGTCGACCACAGGGCGGGCGCACGCCCTGGCCCCCCTCGCGCGCGCTCGACAGCGTGCGACTGCAGCTCCGCGGGCGCCTGCAAGACCTCCCCTCTCTCCCCGCGAACCCTAGCCGCCCCCATTCTTCCCCTCTCGCGTCTCCCCTCTTTGCCCGCAGCACAGAGCGCCTCCATGGCCGCTTCGCCGTTATTCACGCTGCCACCGCCGTCCCCGGAGCATGTCCTAGAGCTCGGTGGAGCTCGTCCTCATCGACCCCGCGCGCCCGTCCGACCGGAGCTGCCCCAAATCGACGCCATCGGCCCCGTCTTCAACCTTGGTCGCCGCCACTGCCCACCTGTGATTCGTGCCACCCCGAGCTTCTCCGGCTTCCCCGAGACCTCCCTCGAGCTCCGCTATGAGCACCACGCCGAACCCCCTCTCTTTTACCTCGCGCCCGACCCCGTTTTGCCGCTGCCATTGCCGGAGCTCCCCCGCCGCGTTTGAGCTCCCTGCCGTCCTCCTAGTGCCCCTCGGGCTCGTCCGAGCACGCCGTCGTGCTAGTGGTGCTGCGTAGGTGCTGCTGGCGTGCTTACTTTGTCGAATGCGCGATCGTGGCGTCGAAACCGACGAGGCCCGAACTCCGGCGCCGCCTCTACTCGTCGCCGGCGTCGTCTCGGTCGTCCCCGGCACCAACCGTTGGCACCATCGTGTGCGCGACGTCGACCCGCGCCCGTAGAGCCTTCCCACGCGCCGAACCGTGGCCGGTAGCCGTTTTCCGGCGAGCACCCAAGCGCGCCGCCGCGCGATTTGGTCGTCGGAGCCGCTCCGGTCGCCGACGATGACATGGACCGACAGGTGGAACCCCGCTGAGTCACTGTCACTGGGTCCCGTGGCCCAGTTGACCCGGTCAACCTTGCTGACTGGGCATCCCCAGCCGCTGACGTGTGGGACCCCTGGGCCCAGTTGACCAGTCAACGGTCACAGTTGACTACTGACTGGGCAGTCAACTGGGACCCACCTGTCAGCCTAATAAGCACTTTGTTGGGTACACTTCTGTGTACCCGTAGCAATTTAGCTATTTAATTTTCGAATTTAAATTAATTCTAGAAAATCCAGAAAATACTTAAAACT
This sequence comes from Elymus sibiricus, assembly GCA_039707655.1. Classification (NCBI taxonomy): domain Eukaryota; kingdom Viridiplantae; phylum Streptophyta; class Magnoliopsida; order Poales; family Poaceae; genus Elymus; species Elymus sibiricus. The sequence goes on along the minus strand of CM077668.1, from coordinate 107,257,129 downwards.
TTGAAAAATCATATAAAATAAACCGTAACTCGGATGAAAATAATTTATATATGAAAAATGATCAGAAAAATATGACGAATCCGAATATGTGATCAAAATGCTTGACCATCACTCCTAACTAGATGAACATGGAACCTTCCCCTCCGGATCAATATACAGATAAGCACCTGGAGCTGGGAAAATATTCCCGGATATTTTCCCGCTCCGTTTAAAATACCTAGCACTGCATTAGGACACCCTAGCGTAACCTACCGGCATGTCGTGCATCTGTGTTACATATGTGTGCTTTATATTTACTGTTTCTTCCTCCTATTCTCTCCGGTAGACCCCGAGACCGACGCTGCCCCTGTGATCGACTACGTCACCGACGACCCTTCTTCCTTTTCAGCAGAGCTTCCAGGCAAGCAAAACCCCCTTGATCATTCCTATATCACCTATTTCTTTCTCTCCCATGCTTGCATTAGATTTTGCTACTGTAATTGATTGCTCCTATTCTGATGCATAGCCTGATTTTGTAACCTACTGTTGATACTTTACCTGTTGTCCTAAATGCTTAGTATAGGCTGGTTAGTGATCCATCAATGGCCCCACACCCTTGTCCGAGTTGCCATGCTTTACCACCAGAGACTCGATCGGTGTGATCGATGTACAGAGACAGAACACAGCACCGCACACCCCCTTAGTTGTACGACTCTGCAGAGCTACTATCGAGTGCCGAGGGTGATACCTCTTACCTCACTCCTGATGATATCTCTATAGTGTAGCTAGTCGGTTATGGGTTAACGAGGGTGATTCCTCTTTCACCACCTCCGACGAGGCCTCTATCGTGCAACCCCTCAAGTGTGAACCCATCGAGGGTGATTCCTCCAAGTTCACCTTGACGGATACGTCGAGTGGGAATCCAACGAGGGTGATTCCTCGGATTCCCCCTTGATGTTGCGGACACACGGGTACCTTGACATTCACCTCAGACCTTTGTTGAAGTCGGGTTGACCCAAGGGCACCTGCGAGAGATTATTGTGGCGGAACGACAGGGCAGGTGGAGACCACCTAGGAGAGAGGTGGGCCTGGTCCCTGGTCGTTGAACCGCGGGTTACCAAGTCGGTGCTACAGGGTGTCGGAGGTTAGCCTTGAGCCCTGTTCGTGTCCGCGAGATGCTAATAACATGCTTAACGGATTTGGGTATTTGATCTGAGTTGGCCACTTGCCTATACGCACTACCACCACGCGAGATAATGGTTTAATGGGGCCCTCGGCGCCGTATGTATCAGCCGAAAGCTCTGTCAGATGTCCAGTTCAGCATTGTGGCATGGTCGGATCGTGCCATCTAGGATAGAGGTGGCGCCGGTATCCACCCTGCACACAACGACCCGGAGTGCAAAGGGCGATGGGCCCAAGACCCCTGAGCACTTAGGATGTAGACCGGCGGGGACCTCTCTGCGGAGCCTAGGTAGGACTACGTCATGTCGATCAGCCGAGGCCGGGCATGACCGAGAAAAGTGTGTCCGGGCATAGTTAATCGAGCGTGTTGGGTAACAGTAGTGCACCCATGTAGGGAAGTTATCTATTCGAATAGCCGTGTCCACGGTAACAGGACGCTCAGTGTTGTATCCCGATCTACTACAACTTGAACTGGATACATGTTACTTTAATTAATATGATAGTTCCGGGATTGCTTCCTCGCAGGGAGTCGAGGAAGGATCTCTGGGCATTGCTACTAAATACTTATTACTTTATGTTATGCTACTAGTCTGCACTCTTCTAATGTTGCAAGACGCTGCAAGATGCTAGTCTTCGATAGGCCAGGCCTTCCCCTTTATTCTGCATTTCCGCAGTCTAGTCCACAGATACAGCCCCTTTATTTGATACCGATGCATAAATAGACTAGTTCTGATATAAGTCTTGCGAGTACTTTGGATGAGTACTCATGGTTGCTTTGCTACCCTTTTTTCCCATATCCGAATGCTGCGACCAGATGACGGAGTCCCGGAGACAGCTGATTCCATAGACGACTACTACTACCCCGACAGGGCCTACTACTACGTGGAGACCGATGACCAGGAGTAGTTTAGGAGGCTCCCAGGCAGGAGGCCTGTGCCTTTTCGATCTAGATGTCGTTGTTTTGCTCAGCCTTCTTAAGGCAAACTTGATTACTCCTTATGTCTGTACTCAGATATTGTTGCTTCCGCTAACGCTTGTAATTCGAGCTTATGTATTCGAGCCCTCGAGGGCCCTGGCTTGTAATATAAAGCTTGTATTATTTTATTTTGTGTCTAAAGTTGTGTTGTGATATCTTCCCGTGAGTCCCTGGGCTTGATCGTGCGCATTTGCGTGTATGATTAGTGCACGGTCGGGCCGGGGGCGTCACATAGCGTTTGATAGACCCTATGTGAGTTGATCCTCACCCCGAGAACATGTGAGGACCTCAGGTCTAGGAAATGGCATACACATTGGACTTGAGACTAACAGATGACAATATCGCGCTGCGTCTCAAAGTGGGTCTGTTAGACTCGGTGATCTCTATCCCCGAGTCCATACTATTGGTTTAGCATCTCCATGCACATGACTTGTGAAACATAGTCATCAACCGAGTCGTATACTGGTCAAGGATATGTTTCCGCATAACCTTATCAACTAGGGACCTTTAGAACGATCATCATACAATACATAGTTCCACAAACAAGTCACATACTTATTGATACATATCATTGATGATGTTCAAGGATAATACAAAAGACTCATGAATACATAGGGAAATATCATCATCACATGATTGCCTCTAGGGCATATCTCCAACAGTCTCCCACTTGCACTAGAGTCAATCATTTAGGCATTGTATGCCCATGGAACTCATGTGCGCCTCATGCTTCGGCCGTGGGAGAGGTTTTGTCAATGGATCAGCAACATTTGCATCCGTGTGTACCTTGCATATGTTTACATCACCTTTCTCAACAATGTCGCGAATAAGGTTAAAACACCTAAGTATGTGTTGGGTTTTATGATGGTTCCGTGGTTCCTTGACTTGTGCGATAGCACCACTATTATCACAATAGAGGTCCAATGGATTGGACGAGCTCTGAACCACACCAAGATCAGAAATAAAATTCTTCACACAAACACCTTCTTTTGCCGCTTCAGAAGCCGTAATGTACTCGGCCTCTGTTGTAGAATCAGCTGCCGTATCTTGCTTGGAACTCCTCCAGCTCACTGCTCCTCCGTTCAGAATGAACACAAACCCAGACTGTGATCGACTATCATCCCTATCGGTTTGGAAACTAGCATCGGTGTAACTCTTTACAATGAGCTCATCCTCACCTCCATAAACCAGGAACATATCCTTAGTCCTTCTCAAGTACTTAAGGATATTCTTAACCGCTGTCCAGTGACTCTCACCTGGATTAGCCTGGTATCTGCCCACCACGCTGAGAGCAAAGCTAACATCGGGACGAGTACATACCATAGCATACATGTTGGACCCAACAGCCGAAGCATACGGAATCCCATCCATGCGTCTTCGCTCATCAGGAGTCGAAGGACTCCGGGTCTTGCTAAGACTAATGCCATGTGACATGGGCAATAAACCCTTCTTGGCATCTTGCATGTTGAACCGCTTCAACACCTTGTCAATATACGCACTCTGGCGCAATCCAATAAGCCTTCTCGATCTATCTCTATAGATCTTGATTCCCAAAATATAAGTTGCTTCTCCCAAGTCCTTCATCGAAAAACTATTTTTCAATGAGTCCTTGACAGATTCAAGCATTTGAACATCATTTCCAATCAACAATATGTCATCCACATATAAGATTAGAAATGCTACTGAGCTCCCACTGACCTTCTTGAATACACAATGATCACAGTCGTTCTTGATGAGGCCAAACTCTTTGACCGCTTCATTAAAACGAATGTTCCAATTCCGAGATGCTTGCCTCAATCCATAAATGGATCTCTGAAGCTTGCATACCATGCTAGAATTCTTTTGATCGACAATCCTCGGGTTGTGTCATATACACGTCCTTGGTTAAATTTCCATTAAGGAAAGCCATTTTGACATCCATCTGCCATATTTCATAGTCGAAATATGCAGCTATAGCAAGAATGATCCGAATTGATTTAGGCATTGCTACCGGTGAGTGAGTCTCATCGTAGTCAACTCCTTGAACTTGTCGATAACCTTTAGCAACAAGTCGAGCCTTATGGACCGTGACATTTCCATCCATATCACTTTTCTTCTTAAAGATCCATTTGCACTCAATGGCTCGAACGCCATTTGGCAGATCAACCAAGTTCCAAACTTGATTGTCATCCATGGACTTTAATTCGGATCTCATGGCCTCAAGCCATAACTCAGAATCAGGGCTCTCCATCACTTCAGCATACGTTGTCGGCTCGTTGTTCTCCTAGAACAACACATTGCAGGCGTGCATATTGCGCAACCTTTCCGACCTCCGTGGAACCGGCTTCAACTCCACTACGGGTTCCCTGACTAACTCCGGTGTGATCGAATCACATACCGGAGCATCCCCATGTGGTTCTCGAATTTCTTTGAGTCAGAACGTCCTCCCACTAGCCTTCCGATTGAGAAACTCTTTCTCAAGGAAAACTCCATGTCGATCGACAAACACTTTGCCCTCTTCACGGTTGTAGAAGTAATATCCCAAGGTTTCCCTTGGATATCCCACGAATATGCACTTGTCCGATTTGGGTGTGAGCTTGTCCGACTGGAGTCACTTGACATATGCTTCACATCCCCAAACTTTCAGAAAAGACAAACTGTGACTCTTCGCAGTCCATATCTCATATGGTGTCTTATCTACGGACTTTGATGGTACCCTATTTAGTGTGAAAGCTGCAGTTTCTATAGCGTATCCCCAAAATGACAAGGGTAAATCCGACCGACTCATCATTGATCGGACCATGTCCAACAGAGTCCGATTCCTCCATTCCGACACGCCATTTCTCTGTGGCATACCCGGAGGAGTCAGTTGTGGAACTATTCCATGACTCTTCAGATGATCATCAAACTCCTGGCTCATATACTCACCGCCACAATCAGATCGTAGAAGTTTGATTCTCTTGCTGAGTAGATTTTCCACTTCGTTCTGAAACTCCTTAAACTTTTCAAAAGTTTCTAACTTGTGCCTCATCAAGTAGACATATCCATATCTACTCAAGTCGTCGGTAAAAGTCACGAAGTATTGGAAACCACCTCTGGTTGTCGTGCTCATTGGTCCACGTACATCACTATGTATGAGTTCCAATAGCTTGGACGCCCTTTCGCAACTCGTTGCAAAAGGAGTCTTAGTCATCTTGCCTAGTAGGCAAGACTCGCATGTCTCGAATGATTCAAAATCAAACGAAGATAGAATTCCATCATCATGGAGCTTCTTCATGTGCTTTTGACTAATGTGTCCTAGTCGACAATGCCAGATGTAAGTCGGATTTATTTTGTTAGGCTTATGCCTCTTGAAATTTATGTTATAGACTGACTCAACTTCAAGATCTAGGATAAATAACCCGTTCACAATGGGTGCAAAGCCATGAAACATTTTATTCAAGTAAATAGAACAACCATTGTCCTTAATACTGAACTCATAACCTTGTCTCATCAAACATGAGGCAGAAATAATGTTTCGACTCAAAGCAGGAACATAATAACAATTATCAAGTTCCATTACAAATCCTGAAGGTAAATTAAGTTGCATAGTGCCGACGGCCAATGCAGCAACTCTTGCTTTATTCCCGACGCGTATGTCAACTTCTCCTCTTGCAACATTCCTAGTTTTGCTTAGCCCCTGCATCGAGTTGCATATGTGAACAACTGATCCGGTATCATATACCCAAGAGCTACTAGAAACATCAGCAAGAAAAATGTCTATAACATATATAACAAGTGTACCTGAAGAAGAAGTCACACTTCCAGTCTTCTTACCTATCTGGGCAAGCCACTTGCTGCAGTTCCTCTTCCAGTGACCGGGTTCCTTGCAGTGAAAGCAAACGGTTCCTGTGTTTGATCCTGACTTGGGCGCAGCGGCGGCAGTTGGAGTTGCCTCCTTCTCCTTGCCCTTTGCCTTAGCCTTTTTCTTGGACCAACTCTTCTTGAACTTAGACGTGTTCTGCACCATCAACGCTTGATGCGTGCCTTTCTTGATATCCTGCTCTGCCACCTTAAGCATCCCATGCAATTCAGTGAGCTTCTTTTCCATGTCGTCCATATGGTAGTTTGAGATGAACGTCCCGTAGCTAGCCGGAAGAGAACCCAGAATTGTGTCCGTGGACAACTCGTCGCTAAGTGGGAAGCCTAACCGATCCAAAGCTTGCATGTACCCGATCATCTTGATCACATGCGGGCTTAGTGGATCACCCTCTTTTAGCTTACAATCCATCAATGATCGTCAGACGTTGAACCTTTCGGTCCTAGCCTACATTTGAAACATGCTCTTGAGGTTCTCGATCATATCGAAAGCCTCAACATTCTCGAAATGCTGTTGCAAATCGGGCTCCATACAAGCCAGCATGAGACAGCTGATCTCGTTTGACTCATCAACGAGTTTCTGGTGGGCATTCCTGGCTGTGGCATTAGCATTCTCGGCAGATTCCTCTGGAAGTGGATCCTCTAGAACATGTTCCTTTTTGTCATGCCTGAGAACAATTCTCAGATTTCTATACCAGGTGGTAAAGTTTGTTCTATTCAGTTTATCTTTTTCCAAGATTGATTTCAACAAAAAACTGGGTTGAGCAGGTGGTGCCATTGCTCTGCAACATAAATATGCAAAGCACTAAGACATATATTCATGAAGAGTAATTTACATTAAACACTTTAATAAGAACATTACTCCCACTAAAATCAACATCCCTCAGTTGATACTTAGTGATTCAAGATCCAAGATCAACATGTCGACTAGTGAGCTTTTGCATCACTGCTAGAAGACGAGATCACTCGGTAAGTAACTCTTGCTAATCGTATCTCCATACAACTCTTGTTGTTGGGGACATCTCATGCCGCGCCAACTCCTATGCCTCGTGGCCCAAAACTGTTTTGATAGCCACGACAAGTCAACCAATGCTTTGCATGTAAGTGTCCGACACAAACCCATCACTTCAAGGAGATCTAGTGGCACCCTAATTTTATAGGCCTACCACTAAATATACTTGATATGTGAAGGTGCAGCAATTGGGGAGGCATTTATACTTGACATTCTTTGAGGGATCACCCTACTTAAAACATCTACCATGCAAAAGAAGGGTGCATAAAAGGGATAAACTTTCACAGGCAGTTTATGTATGTGTGATATGGTATAGCCCCTTTTGATAGCGCATGGTGATCTCCATCTCCACGTGCGCGCCCTACCCATGGTGATCTCCATCTCCATGCATGGTTGTCCTCGTGGTGATCTCCATCTCCACGCCATGGTGTCAACCGCCAAGTGTTACATAAGATACTATGCTATTACAAACTAATAGCTATTGAAAGTAAATTACATTACATGGCTTCTCATGTTGACACGCGGGTCATTTATATAATAATGGGACAACCATATGGCTCCTGCCGGTTGCCGCACTCATGACACGCAGGTCACGAAGCAATAATAGACAAGCAACATTCAAGGGCTATACCAAATCACAATCATTCCCTGCAAAAAGAAGTTATGAGCCGGTCGAGGGGGCTTTGCCCCCCGCGGGGTCAAGGGGCAGCGCCCCTGCGGGGTTCGAGGGGGCTGGCACGCACGGACATTCATAAAAAAACAGAGATCCAATCTATGATTTTTACACTGGAATTTTCACCGGCAAATCATATTTACCAAATTTAGACCATCTTTTTGATTCGACCAATCTCATTGGTCTTCGTGTGTTGTGACCAGCTTTATGTTCCACTGTCTACCCCGATGGCGGAAACCGACCGGTATTGTGTCAGGACCTCCGCAACACGATCACGGAAAAACAGATCACAATTCTGAACGCCTGACACCATCTACAGTCAATCATATTGACAACCGATCTCATCGGCCAGTACATAAACCAATCTACATATCATCATATGCAAATTCTACCCCGAATCTAATACCACGCAGCATAGGCTCTGATGCCACTGTTGGAACACGCGGTACGCTACGCTAGCGCCAAATAAAAAATTTCTACCACGCACCCAAGATCATGCTGCTGGAAATAGATCACGGGATCGGGATTACCACTAGACGCGCAGTCACCGCAGCGGAAGTAGAGTTGGTGATGCATGTAGTCGATCCCTCGAGACGTCTCTGATACGTCTCCAACGTATCTATAATTTTTGATTGTTCCATGCTATTATAGTATCAATCTTGGATGTTTTTATATGCAATTATATATCATTTTTTGGGACTAACCTATTAACCCAGTGCCAGTTGCTGTTTTCTGCTTGTTTTTGGCTTTTCAGAGAAACAGTACCAAATGAAGTCCAAATGCCACAAAACTTTTTGGAGATTTTTTTATGGACAAAAGAAACCTGGGAAGCTTCGGGAGGAGGCCAGAAGCCTCACGGAGGCTTCACAAGGCACTAGGGCGCGCCCCAGGGGGGCGCGCCGTAGTACCTTATGGGGCCCACGTGACTCCGTTTGACCTAATTCCACTTCTATAAATTCACAAATATTGGCAAACCCCCAGAGAACCAGAAGAGAAAACCTTTCCGCCGCCGCAAGCCTTTGTTCTTTCGCGATCCAATCTGGAGGCCTTTTCCGGTACTCTGCCGGAGGGGGAATCGATCACGGAGGGTTTCTACATCAACCTTGCTGCCTTCCGATGATGTGTGAGTAGTTTACCACAGACCTATGGGTCCATAGCTAGTAGCTAGATGGCTTCTTCTATCTCTTTGATCTTCAATACAATGTTCTCCTCGATGTTCTTGGAGTTCTATCCGATGTAATCTTCTTTTGCGGTGTGTTTGATGGGATCCGATGAATTGTGAGTTTATGATCAGATTATTCATGAGAAATATTTGAGTCTTCTCTGAACTCTTTTATGCATGATTGTTATAGCTTTGTATTTCTCTCCGATCTATCGGTTTAGTTTGGCCTACTAGATTGATTTATCTTGCAATGGGAGAGGTGCTTTGTGATGGGTTCAATCTTGCGGTGCTCAATCCCAGTGACAGAAAGGGACATGACACGTATTTGTATTGTTGCCATTAAGGATAAAAAGATGGGGTTTATTCATATTGCTTGAATTTGCTTCTCTACATCATGTCATCTTGCTTAAGGCGTTACTCTGTTTCATACTTAATACCTTAGATGCATGCTGGATAGCGGTCGATGGGTGGAGTAATAGTAGTAGATGCAGGCAGGAGTCAGTCTACTTGTCTCGGACGTGATGCCTATATACATGATCATTGCCATGAATCCGTCATAATTATTTGCTTTTCTATCAATTGCCCAACAGTAATTTGTTTACCCACCGTATGTTTATGTGCTCAAGAGAGAAGCCTCTAGTGAAAACTATGGTCCCCGGGTCTATCTTTATTATATAAAAAACCTAAAAATACCTTGCTACAATTTATTTACTTTTATTTTAATTAGTAGTTTAGTTTATCTATTTACCTCGATAAGATTTAATCCTTGCAAATAACCGCTAAGAGGATTGACAACCCTCTTATTTGCGTTGGGTGCAAGTGTTTGCTTTTGTGTGTGCACGTGCGCTTAACGGAATTTTGCTTGGTTCTCCTACTGGATTGATAACCTTGGTTCTTAACTGAGGGAAATACTTATCTCTACTGTACTGCATCATCCTCTCCTCTTCGGGGAAATACCAACGCAGACTACGAGTAGTAGGAAGAATTTCTGGCGCCGTTGCCGGGGAGACATCATCAAAATTACCAAGTACCTTTGCACAAATTATCATTCACTTGAATTTAGTTTATTTACCTTTTATTTGCATTTGCCTCTCATTTTCATCTTCCCCACTTCTAAAACAATTTTACAAAAACACAAAAATATTTTATTTGCTTGCTTGCTTTTATTGCCATGACAACACTCAAGAACAGTAAGTAAAACAAAAATTTAAGATCACTATGGATCCTCATCCACTTGCTAATCTTTTCAAAAGATCCAATTATAATGAACCAATTGCTAGTGATTTGAGTGCTCTTGATTTTCTCTATGAAGTTTTGCTTGAAAATCATGAATCTGAAAATTGTGATGAAGTGTTAGAAGAAGAAATTTATAAAGTGATTCATGATAGCTCCTTGATTGAAAAGCATGATTGCAATGATGTTACTATAAATTCTATTAATGTGAATTGTGCTAATAATATGCAAAACTACAAGCTTGGGGATGATAATTTTGTTATGTGCACTACTTATTGCAATGATCATGATTGGGGTGATAATGCTTCTTATGATCTTGAAAATTTATTTAAGCCTCATGATGAATATGTTATTTATAATAATGATCCCACTACTTTGGAGAATTATCAATCTTATGAAATTTTTGATAAAAGTGGGTTTGGAGAGGTCATGACTTTAGTTGATGTTAATCCCACTATCTTGGAAGATTATAAAACTTTTATGCATGAGGATCATGAAGATAAAATTGTATATGATAGCTATATTGTTTAATTTGATTATGATCCTACATGTAATTATTATGAGAGAGGAAAATATGGTTATAAAAATTTTCATGTCACTAAATTACCTCTCTTTGTGTTGAAATTTTTAATGCTCCATTCTTCCTATTTGCATATGCTAGATATTGCTTGTCTTGATAATTTGTTTTCCTATAAAATGCCTATGCATCGGAAGTATGTTAGACTTAAATGTGTTTTTCACATGTTTCATGATGCTCTCTTCGTGTTTCAATTACTATCTTTCATCTGAGCATCATTAAAATCTCGAGCCTATCTTAATGGCTATAAAGAAAGAGCTTGTTGGGAGACAACCCAATGGATAAAATAAGTTCTTGAGTGTTTGCATGATTATAGCTTCTGTTATGATTATGTTTTTATGTTTTAATTAGTGTTTGTGCCAAGTAATGCCTTTGGGATGATTTGGAAGATAGTATAATTGATGTTGTTTGGAAAACAGAAAGTTTTGCATCCAGTGCTGGATTTTTAATTCTGTACTGAAGTGTCATAAAAATCTGAAATTTTTTACAAAATATTGGTATATGAATTTCCAAAGTTTTCAGAATTTTTCAGAATTTTTGCAGGTACAGAAGTATGGCTTTTAAATAGATCTTTACAGACTGTTCTGTTTTAGACAGATTCTGTTTTTGTTGCATAGTTTGCTTATTTTGATGAATCTATGGATCGTATCGGGGGGTATGAGTCATGGAGAAGTTGGATTACAGTAGCATTATGACAATATTAAATATGAATCAATTTACTACAGTACCTAAAGTTTAAGATTTGTTTGTTATACTAACGGATCTCACGAGGTTTCTGTTGAGTTTTGTGTGCTGAAGTTTTCAAGTTTTGGGTGAGACTACGATGGACAAAGGAATAAGGAGTGGAAAGAGCCTAATATTGGGGATTCCCAAGGCACCCCAAGGTAATATTCAAGGAAGACTAAAGCGTCTAAGCTTGGGGATGCCCCGGAAGGCATCCCCTCTTTCGTCTACAATCTATCGGTAACTCACTTGGAGCTATATTTTTATTCATCACATGATATGTGTTTTACTTGGAGCGTCTTGTGAAATAGTTTGTTTGCTTTGTAGTTTGTCACAATCATCTTTGCTGAACACACCTTTTTGAGAGGGACACACATTATTCGTGATTTGTTAGAATACTCTATGTGCTTCACTTATATCTTTTGAGCTAGGCAGTCGCTCTAGTGCTTCACTTATATCTTTTAGAGCACGGCGCTGATGATATTTTAAAGAAATAGTTGCACTCTCATGCTTCACTTATATCTTTTTGAGAGTCCCATGATAGCAATGGTAATATGCACGGGTTATGAATTTGGTCCTCATATGATAGGTATTCAAGAGGGATATAATAAAAACTTTCATGTAGATCACTGAATATGATAAATTTGATTCCTTGCAATAGTTTTGTGATATTAAGATGGTAATATGTAGGAGGTATTAGTAGATAATTGTGGTTTAGTAAGAATAATTGTGTTAAGGTTTGTGATTCCCGAAGCATGCACGTATGGTCTGTCGTTATGCTAAGAAGTTGGAGCATGAATTATTATTGATTGACTTCCTTTGTGTGGATTGTTATAGCTTTGTATTTCTCTCCGATCTATCGGTTTAGGTTGGCCTACTAGATTGATTTATCTTGCAATGGGAGAGGTGCTTTGTGATGGGTTCAAACTTACGGTGCTGAATCCCAGTGACAGAAAGGGACATGACACGTATTTGTATTGTTACCATTAAAGATAAAAAGATGGGGTTTATTCATATTGCTTGAATTTGCTTCTCTACATCATGTCATCTTGCTTAAGGCGTTACTCTGTTTCATACTTAATACCCTAGATGCATGCTGGATAGCGGTCGATGGGTGGAGTAATAGTAGTAGATGCAGGCAGGAGTCGGTCTACTTGTCTCGGACGTGATGCCTATATACATGATCATTGCCATGAATCCATCATAATTATTTGCTTTTCTATCAATTGCCCAACAGTAATTTGTTTACCCACCGTATGTTTATGTGCTCAAGAGAGAAGCCTCTAGTGAAAACTATGGTCCCCGGGTCTATCTTTATTATATAAAAAACCTAAAAATACCTTGCTGCAATTTATTTACTTTTATTTTAATTAGTAGTTTAGTTTATCTATTTACCTCGATAAGATTTAATCCTTGCAAATAACCGCTAAGAGGATTGACAACCCTCTTATTTGCGTTGGGTGCAAGTGTTTGCTTTTGTGTGTGCAGGTGCGCTTAACGGAATTTTGCTTGGTTCTCCTACTGGATTGATAACCTTGGTTCTTAAGTGAGGGAAATACTTATCTCTACTGTACTACATCATCCTCTCCTCTTCGGGGAAATACCAACGCAGACTACAAGTAGCAGTCTCCTCCTCGCGTCGTCAGTCTCCCGCGAACAGCGAAGACCCGTGAACGGTGATCTCCCGCGAACGGCACCTCGCGGTTCCCTCGAACGGTTCGTCCAAGCACCGCATATGCGATGCCTCCAAGGTATCCACACGTACGGGGAGCAGCGTCGAGCGGCGGACTGCTAGGTCCGGTCGCACGGCATGGGGTGTGGGGAGTGGCGGCGGCTATGGAGGGAGAAAAAGATCAACCCTAAGTGGTGCGCCCACTCCCTTTTATATAGACCTCCGAGATGGGCTCAGAACTTGAGGCCCACTAGGAGTCTAAACCCATTTCCACTCGAATCCAATCCGAATGGGCTGCAGCCCCTTAAGTGTGCGACCCTATAGGTTCACGTACACATGGACACGACCTGAGTCGATAGTTGGTAGAGGCTCCTAGCAAAACGTGCCAACTCCCATGTGTCCGCAAAGTCGTTAGAGGAACCTCGACAATGTGTCATATACAATATTCCTTTTGCCTCACGATATATGTTGTCAAGCTCAAGGTGAGTACTTGTCACCCTTGTGGTAGCTCCACCTCTCTTCTCGACACCGTGATACAGATTCCCAAACTGGGTTGACACTTAACCCAAGTCGCATGGCCATGCTTTCCGAATCTGATCACTCGAGAGGGCCCAGAGAATATCTCTCTAGATAGGAGGGGCAAATCTCATCTTGGTCAGCCATGTCTCGCGGCATGTCTCACGACTCACCCGAAAGCTACCTTTATAACTACCCAGTTACGGGGTAGCATTTGATAGACCCTAAGTGAGTTGATCCTCATCCCGATAACATGCGAGGACCTCAGGTCTAGGAAATGGCATACACATTGTACTTGAGACTAACAGATGACAATATCTCGCTGCGCCTCAAAGTGGGTCTGTCCGACTCGGTGATCTCCATCCCCGAGTCCATACTATCGGTTTAGCATCTCCATGCACATGACTTGTGAAACATAGTCATCAACCGAGTCGTATACTAGTCAAGGATATGTGTCCGCATAACCTTATCAACTAGGGACCTTTAGAACGATCATCATACAATACATAGTTCCACAAACAAGTCACATACTTATTGATACATATCATTGATGATGTTCAAGGACAATACAAAAGACTCATGAATACATAGGGAAATATCATCATCACATGATTGCCTCTAGGGCATATCTCCAACATTTTCTGGTACTCTGCCGGAGGGGGAATCGATCACGGACGGCTTCCACATCAACCTTGCTGCCCTTCCGATGATGTGTGAGTAGTTTACCACAGACCTACGGGTCCATAGCTAATAGCTAGATGGCTTCTTCTCTCTCTTTGATCTTCAATACCATGTTCTCCTCGATGTTCTTGGAGTTCTATCCGATGTAATCTTCTTTTGCGGTGTGTTTGTTGGGATCCGATGAATTGTGGGTTTATGATCAAATTATTCATGAGAAACATTTGAGTCTTTTCTGAAGTTATTTATGCATGATTGTTATAGCTTTGTATTTCTATCCGATCTATCCGTTTGGTTTGGCCAACTAGATTGATTTATCTTGCAATGGGAGAGGTGCTTTGTAATGGGCTCAATCTTGCGGTGTTCTATATCCCAGTGACAAAGTAGGGGACAAGACATGTATTTGTATTGTTGCCATTAGGGATAAAACGATGGGTTTTATTCATATTGTTTGAGTTTACTTTGTCTACATCATGTCATCTTGCTTAAGGCGTTACTCTGTTTTCATTAACTTAATACCCTAGATGCATGCTGGATAGCGGTCGATGGGTGGAGTAATAGTAGTAGATGCAGTTATGAGTCGATCTACTTGTCTCGGACGTGATGCCTATATACCTGATCATTGCCATGAATCCGTCATAACTATGCGCTTTTCTATCAATTGCCCAAGAGTAATTTTTTTTACCCACCGTATGCTATGTGTTCGAGAGAGAAGCCTCTAGTGAAAACTATGGCCCCGGGGTCATTTATCCATCATATATAAAATCCAAAAATACCTTGCTGCAATTCTATTTCCTTTATTTTGTTTTGCAATTTATTTATCTATCTATCACTATCAGAATTAATCCTTGCAAGTAACCGCCAAGGGGATTGACAACCCTCTTGTTCGCGTTGGGTGCAAGTATTTGCTTTTGTGTGTGTAGGTGCTGCTAATGAGGTTCTGTGTGGTTCTCCTATTGGATTGATAACCTTGGTTCTTTACTGAGGGAAATACTTATCTCTACTGTACTGCATCATCCTCTCCTCTTCGGGGAAATCCCAACGCAGCTCACAAGTATCAGGAAGAATTTCTGGCGCCATTGCCGGGGAGACATCACCAAAACCAATCAAGTACCTTCACATAAACTATCATTTACTTGCTCTTATTTTCATTTGCCTTTCTATTTGCATTTGCCTCTCGTTTTCATCTTCCCCACTTCTAAAACAGTTTTACAAAAAAAACACAAAAATATTTTTGTTTGCTTGTTTACTCTTGCTTGCTATCATGTCTGAGTTTGAGAAAGTTATTGTGGAAAGTGCTAGTGAAGATAGTACTAATGAATCTCTTGAGGAAAAACTTAAATTGTTTGATATTAATCATGATCCTCCTGAAAACAAAGCCACCACCGTTTTTAAAACCAAAGTCTATCAGGTGGATCGCGGAAATATTATTGGAAAAGTGTCATTCAAGAATTCTTTAATTGCACGGGAGTCATACGGATAATTAAAGGGTCTATTCTCAATAAAAACAAATTGCTACATGGATGCTATTGCTATGCTTGTGGTTAAGTTAGAATGAAAATTCTTGCACATTCACCCCGCGTTACAAAAGATATTCTATGAACTTCCCAATATCCATAATCCTAGAACTAAAAAGATTGCTACAATCATCCTTATGCATGAATTTGATTATATAATTAGAGAAGCTAGGGACATCTTTTCTTTCTATACAATAGATTTTTAGCATCCTCCAATAGAAGAAATTCTTCATGATAAAGACACTATATGTAGGTTGGAATCTAAGGATTATTTTGCTTACAAAAAAACATTAGGAGAAGAGTTCCCTATGCTAAAGTAATTAAAACTTTGTACCACAATGCTTGTGATAAATTTGAATGGATTGCCAAGGGAATTGATGAGGGATTTAGTGAAGAATGGTTTGAAAGTACGGTTAGAGATCCTATTGATGATGAGATACATGTTTTATATGAAGATCTTTATGGTGATGATTCTGAGTTTGAAGTTATGAATGTTAAAGTCACCGAACAAAGTCCCTTCAAGTATTTAAGTTCCCCTACTAGAAAAGAAGAGCATGAGAGTAGAGAGTTAATGAGAAAGTTTTGGAAGATTTGATTAAGAAGGATTTGGGAATGAATGATGATAATACTTGAAACAATGCATTATGCCTAGCTAGGGGCATAAAACAATAGCGCTTGTTGGGAGGCAACCCAATATTTATCTTTATTGCAATTTTCATTTTTCTTGTGTCACACAATTTTAGATTCTGTTATGATTGTGTTTTAATCTTTTAATTAGTGTTTGTGCCAAGTAATGCCTTTAGGATGATTTGGTTGATAGTATAATTGATGCTGTTTGAAAAACAGAAAGTTTTGCGCCCAGTGCTGGATTTTTGGTTCCGTACTGGAACATTAGAAAAATCTTAAATTTTTACACAGTATTTGTATATGAATTGTTTACGTTGTCCTTATTTTTCAGAATTTTTGGAGTTACATAAGTTTAGATTTTAAATAGATCTTTACAGACTGTTCTGTTTTAGACAGATTCTGTTTTTGTTGCATAATTTGCTTATTTCGATGAATCTATGGATTGTATCGGGGGGTATAAGCCATGGGGAAGTTTGAGTATAGTAGCATTATGTCAATATTAAATATGAATCAATTTATAACAGTACCTAAAGTTTAAGATTTGTTTGTTATACTAACGGATCTCACGAGGTTTCTTTGAGTTTTGTGTGCTGAAGTTTTCAAGTTTTGGGTGAGACCACGATGGATGAAGGAATAAGGAGCGGCAAGACCCTAAGCTTGGGGATGCCCAAGGCACCCCAAGGTAATATTCAAGTAAGACCCAAGCATCTAAACTTGGAGATGCCCCGGATGGCATCCCCTCTTTCGTCTACAATCTATCTGTATATCACTTGGAGCTATATTTTTATTCATCACATGATATGTGTTTTACTTGGAGCGTCTTGTGCCATAGTTTTCTTTTCTTTGTTTTCTTTTTAGTTTGCCACAATCATCTTTGCTGAACACACCTTTTGAGAGGGACACACATTATTCGTGATTTGTTAGAATACTCTATGTGCTTCACTTATATCTTTTGAGCTAGGCAGTTATTCTAGTGCTTCACTTATATCTTTTAGATCACGGCGGTGGTTATATTTTAAAGAAATAGTTGCACTCTCATGCTTCACTTATATCTTTTTGAGAGTCTAATAAATAGTAATGATAATATGCACGGGTTATGAATTTGGTCCTAATATGATAGGTATTCAAGAAGGATATAATAATAACTTTCATGTAGATCACTGAATATAATAAGTTTAATTCCTTGCAATAGTTTTGCGATATTAAGATGGTAATATGTGGGAGGTACTAGTGGATAATTGTGGTTTAGTAAGAATATTGGTGTTAAGGTTTGTGATTCCCGAAGCATGCACGTATGGTCTTTCGTTATGCTAAGAAGTTGGAGCATGATTTATTATTGATTGTCTTCCTTTGCGTGGCGGTCGGGGGCGCGCGATGGTTAACTCCTACCAACCTCCCCCCTAGGGGCATGCGTAGTAGTACTTTGCTTTGAGGGCTAATAAACTTTCGCAATAAGTATGTGAGTTCTTTATGACTAATGTGAGTCCATGGATTATACGCACTCTCACCTTTCCACAATTTGCTAGCCTCTTCGATACCGTGCATTGCCCTTTCTCACCTCGAGAGTCGGTGCAAACTTCGCCGGTGCATCCAGACCCCGTGATATGATACGCTCTATCACACATAAGCCTCTTTATATCTTCCTCAAAACAGCCACCATACCTACCTATTATGGCATTTCCATAGCCATTCCGAGATATATTGCCATGTAACTTCCGCCATTCCGTTTATATGACACACATCATCATTGTCATATTGCTTTGCATGATCATATAGCTGACATAGTATTTATGGCTCAGCCACCGTTATCATTTCATACATGTTACGCTAGCATCATTGCACATGCTGGTACACTGCCAGAGGCATTCATATGGAGTCATATTTTTCTAGTATCGAGTTGTAATTTTGAGTTGTAAGTAAATAGAAGTGTGATGATCATCATTATTAGAGCATTGTCCCAGAATCCCAGTGAGGAAATAAAAAAAAGAGGCCAAAAAGAGCCCAGCAAAAAAAATGAGAGAAAAAGAGAGAAGGGGCAGTGTTACTATCCTTTTCCACACTTGTGCTTCAAAGTAGCACCATGTTTTTCATATAGAGAGTCTCCTATGTTGTCACTTTCATATACTAGTGGGAATTTTTCATTATAGAACTTGACTTGTATATTCCGATGATGGGCTTCCTCAAATGCCCGAGGACTTTATGATCAAGCAAGTTGGATGCACACCCACTTAGTTTTTATTTTGAGCTTTCATACACTTATAACTCTTAGTGCATCCGTTGCATGCCAATCCCTACTCCTCTCATTGACATCAATTGATGGGCATCTCCATAGCCCGTTGATTAGCCACGTCGATGTGAGACTATCTTCCTTTTTTTACTTCCCCTTATTAATCTCTTTCACCGCATTCTATTCCACCCATAGTGCTATGTCCATGGCTTACGCTCATATATTGCGTGGGGGTTGAAAAAGTTGAAGCGCGTTAAAAAGTATGAACCAACTGCTTGATTGTCTCCGGGGTTGTGCATGATAAATACTTTATGTTAAGAAGATGGAGCATGACAGGATTATATGATTTTGTAGGGATAACTTTCCTTAGCATTTTTATTTTGAAAGACATGATTGTTTGTTAGTATGCCTGAGTATTGATGTCTTTATATCAAATTATAGACTATTGCTTTGAATCATTCGGATCTTAATATTCATACCGTAAAAGAGAATTACATGATGAACATGTTAGGTAGCATTCCACATCAAAAATTCTATTTTTATCATTTATCTACTCGAGGACGAGCAGGAACTAAGCTTGGGGATGCTTGATACGTCTCCAACGTATCTATATTCTTTGATTGTTCCATGCTATTATAGTATCAATCTTGGATGTTTTATATGCACTTATATATCATTTTTTGGGACTAACCTATTAACCTAGTGCCCAGTGCCAGTTGTTGTTTTTTGCTTGTTTTTGGCTTTTCAGAAAATCAATATCAAACAGAGTCCAGACGGAGAAAAAACTTTGGATTAATTTTTTCTGGACCAAGAGAGACCCTAGAAGGTTCAGGAGAAGACCAGACGAGCCACGAGGGAGCGACAAGCTCGGGAGGCACGCCCAGGGGGTAGGCACACACCCCGGGCTTGTGGGCCCCTCGTGGCACCTCTTGACCTAATTTCGCCACTATAAATTCTCAAATATTCCCCATATACCAGAGAGCCACCTCGAATAACTTTTCCGCCGCCGTAAGTTTCTGTTCTTTCGCGATCCCATCTGGAGGCCTTTTCCGGTACTCTGCCGGAGGGGGAATCGATCACGGAGGGCTTCTACATCAACCTTGCTGCCCTTCCGATGATGTGTGAGTAGTTTACCACAGACCTACGGGTACATAGCTAGTATCTAGATGGCTTCTTCTCTCTCTTTGATCTTCAATACCATGTTCTCCTTGCTACTTGTAGTCTGCGTTGGTATTTCCCCGAAGAGGAGAGGATGATGCAGTACAGTAGAGATAAGTATTTCCCTCAGTTAAGAACCAAGGTTATCAATCCAGTAGGAGAACCAAGCAAAATTCTGTTGAGCGCACCTGCACACACAAAATCAAACACTTGCACCCAACGCAAATAAGAGGGTTGTCAATCCTCTTAGCGGTTATTTGCAAGGATTAAATCTTATCGAGGTAAATAGATAAACTAAACTACTAATTAAAATAAAAGTAAATAAATTACAGCAAGGTATTTTTAGGTTTTTTATATAATAAAGATAGACCCGGGGACCATAGTTTTCACTAGAGGCTTCTCTCTTGAGCACATAAACATACGGTGGGTAAACAAATTACTGTTGGGCAATTGATAGAAAAGAAAATAATTATGACGGATTCATGGCAATGATCATGTATATAGGCATCACGCCCGAGACAAGTAGACCGACTCCTGCCTGCATCTACTACTATTACTCCACCCATCGACCGCTATCCAGCATGCATCTAGGGTATTAAGTATGAAACAGAGTAACGCCTTAAGCAAGATGACATGATGTAGAGAAGCAAATTCAAGCAATATGAATAAACCCCATCTTTTTATCCTTAATGGCAACAATACAAATACGTGTCATGTCCCTTTCTGTCACTAGGATTGAGCACCGCAAGATTGAACCCATCACAAAGCACCTCTCCCATTGCAAGATAAATCAATCTAGCAGGCCAAACTAAACCGATAGATCGGAGAGAAATACAAAGCTATAACAATCATGCATAAAAGAGTTCAGAGAAGACTCAAATATTTCTCATGAATAATCTGATCATAAACTCACAATTCATCGGATCCCAACAAACACACCGCAAAAGAAGATTACATCGGATAGAACTCCAAGAACATCAAGGAGAATATTGTATTGAAGATCAAAGAGAGAGAAGAAGCCATCTAGCTACTAGCTATGGACCCGTAGGTTTGTGGTAAACTACTCACACATCATCGGAAGGGCAGCAAGGTTGATGTAGAAGCCCTCCGTGATCGATTCCCCCTCCGACAGAGTACCGGAAAAGGCCTCCAGATGGGATCGCGGAAGAACAGAGGCTTGCGGTGGCGGAAAGGTTTTCTCTTCTGGCTCTCTGGGGTTTTCCCAATATTTGTGAATTTATAGAAGTGGAATTAGGTCAAACGGAGTCACGTGGTCCCCACAAGGTACTACGGCGCCACCCTGGGGCGCGCCCTAGTGCCTTGTGAAGCCTCCATGAGGCTTCTGGCCTCCTCCCGAAGCTTCCCAGGTTTCTTTTGTCTAGAAAAAATCTCCAAAAAGTTTCTTGGCATTTGGACTTCGTTTGGTACCGTTTCTCTGAAAAGCCAAAAACAAGCAGAAAACAACAACTGGCACTAGGCACTGGGTTAATAGGTTAGTCCCAAAAAATGATATATAATTGCATACAATTGCATGTAAAACCATCCAAGATTGATACTATAATAACATGGAACAATCAAAAATTATAGATATGTTGGAGACGTATCAAGCATCCCCAAGCTTAATTCCTGCTCGTCCTTGAGTAGGTAAATGATAAAAACATAATTTTTGATGTGGAATGCTACCTATCATGTTTCATCATGTAATCACCCTCTTACGGTATGAATAATAAGATCCAAATGATTCAAAGCAATAGTCTATAATTTGATATAAAGACATCAATACTCAGGCATACTAGCAAACAATCATGTCTTTCAAAATAAAAATGCTAAAGAACGTTATCCCTACAAAATCATATAATACTGTCATGCTCCATCTTCTTCACACAATGTATTTATCATGAACAACCCCGGTTTTAGCCAAGCAATTGGTTCATACTTTTTAACGCGCTTCAGTTTTTTCAACTCCCACTCAATACATGAGCGCAAGCCATGGATATAGCACTATGGGTGGAATAGAGTATGGTGATAGAGATAAATAGGAGAAGTCAAAAATGGAGAAAGTCTCACATCAACGAGGCTAATCAACGGGCTATGGAGATGCCCATCAATTGATGTCAATGCGAGGAGTAGGGATTGCCATGCAACGGATGCACTAAGAGCTATAAGTGTATGAAAGCTCAACATGAAAACTAAGTGGGCGTGCATCCAACTTGCTTGCTCATGAAGACCTCGGGCATTTGAGGAAGCCCATCATCGGAATATACAAGCCAAGTTCTATAATGAAAATTTCCCACTAGTATATGAAAGTGACAAAATAGGAGACTCTCTATATGAAAAACATGGTGCTACTCTGAAGCACAAGTGTGGAAAAAGATAGTAACATTGTCCCTTCTCTCTTTTTCTCTCATCTTTTTTTTTCTTTTACTTTTTTTTCTCTTTTTTTCTTTTTTTCCTTCTTTTTTTTCATGGCTCTTTTTCGCCTCTTTTTTTCTAATTTTTTTATTTTCGTCCAGAGTCTCATCCCGACTTGTGGGGGAATCATAGCCACCATCATCCTTTCCTCACTGGGACAATGCTCTAATAATGATGATCATCACACCTCTATTTACTTACAACTCAAAATTACAACTCGATACTAGAACAAAAATATGACTCTATATGAATGCCTCTGGCAGTGTACCAGGGTGTGCAATGATGCTAGCGTAACATGTATAAAAATGATGAACAGTGGCTGAGCCACAAATACTATGTCAGCTATATGATCATGCAAAGCAATATGACAATGATGATGTGTGTCATAAAAAAACGGAATGGTGAAAGTTGCATGGCAATATATCTCGGAATGGCTATGGAAATGCCATGATAGGTAGGTATGGTGGCTGTTTTGAGGAAGATATAAAGAGGCTTATGTGTGATAGAGCGTATCATATCACGGGGTGTGGATGCACCGGCGAAGTTTGCACCAACTCTCGATGTGAGAAAGGGCAATGCACGGTACCGAAGAGGCTAGCAAATTGAGGAAAGGTGAGAGTGCGTATAATTCATGGACTCACATTAGTCATAAAGAACTCACATACTTATTGCGAAAGTTTATTAGCCCTCGAAGCAAAGTACTACTACGCATGCCCCTAGGGGGGAGGATGGTAGGAGTTAACCATCGCGCGCCCCCGACCGCCACACAAAGGAAGTCAATCAATAATAATTCATGCTCCAACTTCTTAGCATAACGACAGACCATACGTGCATGCTTTGGGAATCACAAATCTTAACACAATTATTCTTTCTAAACCACAATTATCTACTAATACCTCCCACATATTACCATCTTAATATCGCAAAACTATTGCAAGGAATCAAATTTATCATATTCAGTGATCTACATGAAAGTTTTTATTATATCCCTCTTGAATACCTATCATATCAGGACCAAATTCATAACCCGTGCATATTACCATTGCTATCATGAGACTCTCAAAAAGATATAAGTGAAGCATGAGAGTGCAACTATTTCTTAAAAATATCATCACCGCCGTGCTCTAAAAGATATAAGTGAAGCACTAGAGCAACTGCCTAGCTCAAAAGATATAACTGAAGCACATAGAGTATTCTAACAAATCACGAATAATGTCTGTCCCTCTCAAAAAGGTGTGTTCAGCAAAGATGATTGTGACAAACTAAAAATCAAACAAACTATTTCACAAGACGCTCCAAGTAAAACACATATCATGTGATGAATAAATATATAGCTCTAAGTGAGTTACCGATAGATTGTAGAAGAAAGAGGGGATGCCTTCCGGGGCATCCCCAAGCTTAGACGCTTGAGTCTTCCTTGAATATTACCTTGGGGTGCCTTGGGCATCCCCAAGCTTAGGCTCTTGCCACTCCTTATTCCTTTGTCCATCGTAGTCTCACCCAAAACTTGAAAACTTCAGCACACAAAACTCAACAGAAACCTCGTGAGATCCGTTAGTATAACAAACAAATCTTAAACTTTAAGTACTATAGTAAATTGATTCATATTTAATATTGGAATAATTCTACTGTACTCCAACTTCTCCATGACTCATACACCCCGATACGATCCATAGATTCATCAAAATAAGCAAATTATGCAACAAAAACAGAATCCGTCTAAAACAGAACAGTCTATAAAGATCTATTTAAAATCCATACTTATGTAACTCCAAAAATTATTAAAAATTAGGATAACGTGGGAAATTCATATGCCAATACTGTGTAAAAATTTCAGATTTTTCTGACGCTCCAGTACAGAATGAAAAATCCAGCACTGGACGCAAAACTTTTTGTTTTCGAAACAGCATCAATTATACTATCTTCCAAATCATCCCAAAGGCCTTACTTGGCACAAAGACTAATTAAAACATAAAAACATAATCATAACAGAAGCTATAATCATGCAAACACTCAAGGATAGTAGGTAAAAGCAAAATTTTATTTTATTAATTGGGTTGCCTCCCAACTAGCGCTATTGTTTTATGCCCCTAGCTAGGCATAATGCATAGTTTCAAGTGTTGTCATCCTTCAAATTGATTCCATAAGTGGCCCTCATAATTGATTCATATGGTGCTTTAATTCTATTCCTAGGGAAGTGTTCCATCCCTTTCTTTAGTGGAAATTGAAATCTTATATTACCTTCTTTCATATCATAATAGCACCAATAGTTCGAAGAAAAGGCCTACCAAGTATTATGGGGCAAGAAGGATTGCATTCAATGTCAAGAACAATAAAGTCCACGGGCACATAATTTCTATTTTCAAGAATAAGCACATCATTTATCCTACGCAATAGCTTTTTAATAGTGGAATCCGCAAGATGCAAATTAAGGGAACAAGGATCCAAGTCGATGAGACCTAGCACATCACACAAAGACTTTGGTATAGTGGAAACGCTAGCACCAAGATCACAAAGAGCATTACATTCATAATATTTAATTTTTACTTTAATAGTGGGTTCCCATTCATCTTGTAATTTTCTAGGAATTGATACTTCCAACTCAAGTTTTTCTTCATGCGCTTTCATCATGGCTTCTACAATATGTTTAGTGAAAGCTTTATTTTGTTCATATGTGTTTGGTGAATTAATCATGGATTGCAACAAGGAAATACACTCAATTAAAGAACAACTATCATAATTAAAGTCCTTGTAATCCAAAGTAGTGGGTGCATTACTATTTAAAGTTTTAACCTCTCCAAACCCACTTTTTTCATTTTTATGATCAAGATTATCACCCTCCAAGCAAGTGGGTCTCCTTTATAAAGTTGACTCTTCTTCAGTCCCTCTTTCATCAAGTTTTATATTATTAAACAATGATTCAATAGGTGTAACACCAATCATTTTAATGTCTTCGTCATTGCTACGATAGAAACCGGGTGGAATCGCTTTTTCTATAAATTATCGCTTAGCTCCCAACCTAGCGGTCCTTTCTTTACTTTCATTAATGGAGACATAGATAGCTTTAATAGACTCATTTATATCATGCTTAGATGGCAAAATTTTAGTTTTGAGATTTTCCACATCATGAGCAATTTTATCCATGTTCCTAGCCAATTCATCAACTCTATTCAATTTTTCTTCTATCATAGCATTGAAATTCTTTTGCGAACTAATAAATTCTTTAATATTACTTTCAAGATCAGAGGGTGTCCTATTATTATTATAAGAATTACCATGAGGATTGCCATAATTATTAGAGGAATTTCCAGGAAACGGTCTAGCATTGAAATTACCCCTATAAGCATTGTTGTTGAAATTATTTCTAGAGACAAAATTCACATCAATAGCATCATTATTTTGCTCAATCAAGGTGGACAATGTCACATCATTAGGATCAATATGAGCATTTTTACTAGCAACCAATTTCAATAAAGCATCCATCTTATCACTCAAAGTATTAATTTCTTCAACATAATTTACCTTCTTACCAGTTGGAGTTCGTTCAGTGTGCCATTGAGAATAATTTACCATAATATTATCAAGAAGTTTTGTAGCTTCGCCCAATGTAATTTCCATGAAAGTGCCACCTGCGGCAGAGTCTAGCAAATTTCTAGAGACAAAGTTTAGTCCCGCATAAATTTTTTGTATGATCATCCATAAATTCAAACCATGATTTGGGCAATTTCTTATCATTAATTTCATTCTCTCCCAAGATTGGGAAACATGTTCATGCTCAAGTTGCTTAAAATTCATAATTTGATTTCTTAAAGAAATAATCTTAGCGGGAGGAAAATACTTGGTAATAAAAGCATCCTTACACTTATCCTAAGAATCAATACTATTTCTAGGCAAGGATGAAAATGAAGTTTTAGCACGATCTCGTAGTGAGAACGGAAATAATTTTAATTTGACAATATCATTATCCACATCTTTTTTCTTTTGCATATCACAAAGTTCAACAAAAGTATTTAGATGGGATGCAACATCTTCATTAGGACTACCAGAAAATTGTTCTTTCATAACAAGATTAAGCAAGGCAACATTAACATCACATGACTCCGCACTAGTGGCGGGAGGAGCAATAGGAGTACTAATAAAATCATTATTATTAGTATTGGAAAAGTCACACAATTTTGTATTTTCTTGCGACATCGCGACAAAGCAAGCAAACTAGCAAACAAGCAAACAAAATATTTTTGTGTTTTTGTAACAATTTTTTAGAAGTGGGGGAGATGAAAACGAGAGGCAAATGCAAATAAAAGGTAAATAAAGTAAATGCAAGTGAATGATAATTTGTGCGAAGCTACTTGGTAATTTTGATGATGTCTCCTCGGCAATGGCGCCAGAAATTCTTCCTGCTACTTGTAGTCTGAAAGAACATGCGCTGCCCCCATGTTTGGTTTTGGTAATTGATGACAATCCCTATGGACTAATGGTTGCCTTGAGTTATATTTGAAGGGTTTGTCCATAGTCTTTTCTTGAAGTACATTTGTTGGTTTCAAGGAGATTTTGAGATGACCAAGGTGGTTATTCATGAAGTTATCCAAAGATTGGTCATGTAAGAGATGAGCCTATTGCAAGCATGTCTTGAAGAAGAAGATTGTGTGGACATTCATGTTTACCTTCAAGACATCATCTTAATGAAGAGAATTGGAAAGATTCAAGGTTGATCAAGACTAAATATGAAGAGTGATTCAAGTTGATCAACACACAAAGCGTAGAAGATGTACCGAGTGGGATCAAGTGATCTCACGGTATGGTAAGCATTGTCCATTACGCTTTGTGTACTAACCCATGTTCTATGCGAGAGTTCTTTGTGGGGTTAGGTTTGTTTCCATGGGCGTGCATCAAAAGGAAGATATCATACAACCCATGGAGGATGACATCAAGTGGTGATCGTCATCAAGATTGCGGTGTGCAAGTTCAAGTGGAGCATCACGAAGAGATCACATGCTTGAAGCTTGCCGTCCATTGTGGTGACAATGGACTTGTGAAGATGTGCCGAAGAGTGGCTCACCCACAGTGGAGTATGGGGGAGCAATCAACTAGTCTTCATTGAGCCGGCGCAATCAAGAAAGGTGGTCCAACTTGAGGAAGTCAAGATCGTCATCATCTAGCTCAAGTGGACTATGTGCAAGGCAAAAGTTTGCCCTTGATAGGTTTTCTATTTTACCGGTCTCATGGTGGTAGTTGGGAGACCGGGTTATAGGATCGATAGCCGTACTATCAAGGGGGGCTCTCAAGTGAGTAGCTTGATCGTATCGTTCGTAGAGAGCTCAAACCATTGCATCATTGCATAATCTTTCTTGGTTCTTGTTTGGTGTTTCTCTTTGTGAGTTTTTGAGCTTATGGTCATCTTCATGAAAAGCTCGAGTTCATCGAAAACGGAGTTCATATATGCATCTTCTATGATGTTTTCGATGTTGGATTTTATGCCGGTTCTTCATTCATAGAGGTTTCTCATCTCTATATCTTAGGCATATCTTCCCTGCCACTTCTTATTATAACCAGTCGCTGTTGGATAGTATTTGTCGTCATCTATCCAACAAGCTTGAGTTTGCTCAATTCGGAGCTCATTTGCAGAAGTTATAGCAGTTCTGGCTTTATTGTATCCTCTGTTTTCTGTGGATTTTCAGTGGCATGCAAGCGGTAGTACCGCTTGTGCCCACGGTAGTACCGCTTATGCGGTAGTACCGCTGGGTACTTCCGTGGCACTACCGCTTGGGGTTTCCCCGAGCGTGCAACTCTCTGTTGCCGGTCTGTATTTCACGGTAGTAGCACGGTAGTACCGCTCTGGCGGTACTACCGCCCGTACTACCGCCGCCACTACCGCTTGCGGGGTTTCCTCCATGCGCGCTTCTGTTTCCTTTTTCCCCTTTGCGGTAGTAGTGCGGCACTAGGACGGTAGTACCGCTTCGCACGGTACTGCCGCCCTGGCTGCCTCTACTACTGCTGCCTCTCCTGGTCTGAAACCCCCTAAGCGGTAGTACCGCCAGGGGCAGCGGTAGTACCACTCCGGCGGCACTACCGTTGTACACTTAGTGTATTTCAGGCTTGTGCGAGGTAGTACCGCCTAAGCGGTAGTACCGCTCCTAGGAGCGGTAGTACCGCTTGGCTGCGGGCGCAGGGCAGATAACGGTTGGATTCGAGGGCTCCTATAAAAGGGGGTCTTCTTCCCCAATGGACCTTATCCTTCTAGCTCGTGTTTGCCCCCCATTGTTGACCTTCCTTGAGCTTGCTATCTCTCAATCCCTCCAATGATTCTTGCTAGTTCTTGAGGGAAAAGAGAGAGGAGATCTAGATCCACATCTCCACCAATCACTTTCTCCTCTATGTGAGGGGAACCCCTTGGATCTAGATCTTGGAGTTCTTCGTGTTCTCTTCTTCGTTCTTCCTCTCATTTTCCTCCCTAGCATTAGTTGCTTTGGTGGGATTTGGGAAAGAAGGACTTGGGCACTCCGTGTGCCCTTGCCATTGCATTTGGTGCATCGGTTTGAGTTCTCCACGGTGATACGTGGAAGTGAAGTTTGAGAAGCTTTTTACTCTTGGGTGCTTGGTACCATAGAGCTTGTTCCTCTTGGGTGCTTGGGCGCCCTAGACGGTTGGTGGTGCCTCGGAGCTCAATCATTGTGGTGTAAAGCTCCGGGCAAGCGTCGGGGTCTCCAGTTAGGTTGTGGAGATCGCCCCGAGCAATTTGACGGGTACCGGTGACCGCCCCCAAGGGTTGCCAAAGTGTACGGGTTCGGTGACCGCCCCCAAGGGTTGCCATTTGTACGGGTTTGGTGACCGCCCCCAAGGGTTGCCATTTGTACGGGTTCGGTGACCGCCCTCAAGGGTCCCTTAGTGGAATCACGGCATCTTGCATTGTGCGAGGGCGTGAGGAGATTACGATGGCCCTAGTGTCTTCTTGGGGAGCATTGTGCCTCCACACCGCTCCAAACGGAGATTAGCATCCGCAAGGGTGTGAACTTCGGGATACATCGTCGTCTCCGCGTGCCTCGGTTATCTCTTACCCGAGCCCTTTACTTATGCACTTTACTTTGTGATAGCCATATTGTTTCTTGTTATATATCTTGCTATCACTTAGTTGTTTATCTTGGTTAGCATAAGTTGTTGGTGCACATAGGTGAGCCTAGTCGATTTAGGTTTTGTGCTTGACAAATTAAATGCTAGTTTTATTCCGCATTTGTTCAAGCCTAAACCGTAATTATTTTAAAGCGCCTATTCACCCCCCCCCTCTAGGCGACATCCACGATCTTTCATAGTCTGCGTTGGTATTTCCCCGAAGAGGAGAGGATGATGCAGTACAGTAGAGATAAGTATTTCCCTCAGTTAAGAACCAAGGTTATCAATCCAGTAGGAGAACCAAGCAAAATTCCATTAAGCGCACCTGCACACACAAAATCAAACACTTGCACCCAACGCAAATAAGAGGGTTGTCAATCCTCTTAGCGGTTATTTGCAAGGATTAAATCTTATCGAGGTAAATAGATAAACTAAACTACTAATTAAAATAAAAGTAAATAAATTGCAGCAAGGTATTTTTAGGTTTTTTATATAATAAAGATAGACCCGGGGACCATAGTTTTCACTAGAGGCTTCTCTCTTGAGCACATAAACATACGGTGGGTAAACAAATTACTGTTGGGCAATTGATAGAAAAGAAAATAATTATGACGGATTCATGGCAATGATCATGTATATAGGCATCACGTCCGAGACAAGTAGACCGACTCCTGCCTGCATCTACTACTATTACTCCACCCATCGACCGCTATCCAGCATGCATCTAGGGTATTAAGTATGAAACAGAGTAACGCCTTAAGCAAGATGACATGATGTAGAGAAGCAAATTCAAGCAATATGAATAAACTCCATCTTTTTATCCTTAGTGGCAACAATACAAATACGTGTCATGTCCCTTTCTGTCACTGGGATTGAGCACCGCAAGATTGAACCCATCACAAAGCACCTCTCCCATTGCAAGATAAATCAATCTAGTAGGCCAAACTAAACCGATAGATCGGAGAGAAATACAAAGCTATAACAATCATGCATAAAAGAGTTCAGAGAAGACTCAAATATTTCTCATGAATAATCTGATCATAAACTCACAATTCACCGGATCCCAACAAACACACCGCAAAAGAAGATTACATCGGATAGAACTCCAAGAACATCGAGGAGAACATTGTATTGAAGATCAAAGAGAGAGAAGAATACATCTAGCTACTAGCTATGGACCCATAGGTCTGTGGTAAACTACTCACACATCATCGGAAGGGCAGCAAGGTTGATGTAGAAGCCCTCCGTGATCGATTCCCCCTCCGACAGAGTACCGAAAAAGGCCTCCAGATGGGATCACAGAAGAACAGAGGCTTGCGGCGGTGGAAAGGTTTTCTCTTCTGGCTCTCTGGGGTTTTCCCAATATTTGTGAATTTATAGAAGTGGAATTAGGTCAAACGGAGTCACGTGGGCCCCACAAGGTACTACGGCGCCCCCCTGGGGCGCGTCCTAGTGCCTTGTGAAGCCTCTGTGAGGCTTCTGGCCTCCTCCTGAAGCTTCCCAGGTTTCTTTTGTCTAGAAAAAATCTCCAAAAAGTTTCGTGGCATTTGGACTTCATTTGGTACCGTTTCTCTGAAAAGCCAAAAACAAGCAGAAAACAACAACTGGCACTAGGCACTGGGTTAATAGGTTAGTCCCAAAAAATGATATATAATTGCATACAATTGCATATAAAAACATCCAAGATTGATACTATAATAACATGAAACAATAAAAAATTATAGATACGTTGGAGACGTATCACTCCTCGATCTTCTTGGATTTCTATCCGATGTAATCTTCTTTTGCGGTGTGTTTGTTGGGATCCGATGAATTGTGGGTTTATGATCAGATTATTCATGAGAAATATTCTTTTCTGAACTTATTTATGCATGATTGTTATAGCTTTGTATTTCTCTCCGATCTATCCGTTTGGTTTGGCCAACTAGATTGATTTATCTTGCAATGGGAGAGGTGCTTTGTAATGGGTTCAATCTTGCGGTGTTCTATATCCCAGTAACAAAGTAGGGGACAAGACACGTATTTGTATTGTTGCCATTAGGGATAAAACAGTGGGTTTTATTCATATTGCTTGAGTTTACTTTGTCTACATCATGTCATCTTGCTTAAGGCGTTACTTTGTTTTCGTTAACTTAATACCCTAGATGCATGCTGGATAGCGGTCGATGGGTGGAGTAATAGTAGTAGATGCAGGCAGGAGTCGGTCTACTTGTCTCGGACGTGATGCCTATATACATGATCATTGCCATGAATCCGTCATAACTATGTGCTTTTCTATCAATTGGCCAACAGTAATTTGTTTACCCACCGTATGTTTATGTGCTCAAGAGAGAAGCCTCTAGTGAAAACTATGGTCCCCGGGTCATTTATCCATCATATATAAAATCCAAAAATACCTTGCTGCAATTTATTTCCTTTATTCTGTTTTGCAATTTATTTATCTATCTATCACTATCAGAATTAATCCTTGCAAGTAACCGCCAAGGGGATTGACAACCTCTTGTTTGCGTTGGGTGCAAGTATTTGCTTTTGTGTGTGTAGGTGTGGTTAACGAGGTTCTGTGTGGTTCTCCTACTGGATTGATAACCTTGGTTCTTTATTGAGGGAAATACTTATCTCTACTGTACTGCATCATCCTCTCCTCTTCGGGGAAATCCCAACGCAGCTCACAATTAGCAGCGGCGGCTAGGAAATGCCCCCGCGGGGTGTGAGTGTTTCGCCGAGTTGTGCTACTCCGGAAGTCCAGATCAACCAAGCATCCGGTGGCTAGTACAGTAGTTTGCTGCACGTGCGAAGCTAGCTAGCCTCAAGGATCCATCAGCTCTACACTTGCATGCGTCTTCAAGATCGACCAATCGATCAAGCGTGCTTCAGTTCAGTACTTAGCGCTTGGGGCAGGCCATGACAAAGCCTACGGAGTTGAGCGCGGGGCCGGCGGCCTGGGCGCACCGCAGAGCCAATGCGGCGACGCCGTACGCGGCGGCAACCATCTCGGGCGTCCAGTACTTTCTCCGCTCCCGGACCTCTGACCGTCGTGTTCGCAGACGTACATGGGCGTGCTCTCTCTGCCCCTTCAATTCTGGCTGGATATCTCGACAGCGAGGAAGAGGGGAGGAGAGGGATGAATATGACATGCGGACCCGTATTGTCAGTGAGAGTAGCAGGTGAATCCAGTAGGGATTGTCCTTTTTCCCGGTGTGCCAAACAGGTAGAAGGTCGATATTGACTGGGATTGATAATTACAGGGTACCGATTTCAGGGATTAGAAGGTGAGGGTCCAGTTTGTAAGTTTTTTAAATTATTTTTACTCTTCTTCACTCCATCAATTTCAATTATGCCATGTCAGTTGCAATGACACAAATGATTTTAAAAGCTACGAATCACGCTACAAAAGGCGCCATTTGATGGTAGAAAAATAAGGGGGGTGGTGGCTTTTAGTTCATTTTGAGAGAATTGCTATGTTCTGTCTTACCTCCTTAATAATATATTTATGACACGCATGTTTTGGTTAACACATGCCTCCTTAATTAATGATATATAGTTACCTTTATGCTACCTCAAATGCCTTTTATAGAGCTTCAGGAAAAGGAAACCAACAAAGATGAAGAAATTTAAACTTAGATTCACGAGCTTACTTATCTAGTCCCATGGAATTGATCATAATCGATGAGATGAGATGTTTTTTTGCAACGAAAATGTGTGGACCTTGAGCGGTGGAAAACATCTAGGGTTCGATGTGCAAAATTGCCATCAAGCAAAAAATGAACGGCTTAGAAGGCATGGGTTCATGAGATCATGACATAACTATATCATTAGCTTGTTTTTCTCATGTTCTTAGAAGAATTGCTCTAGAAACTGACTGCCAAGTTCTCATCGTGCTTTGGAAGACCAGAGAGAACAAAAGAGTGCCCATTCATTCGATCCTGAATGAAATTCCCGAGCTTAGTACAAAGTTTAGTTCGGTTGATAGATGCTTTTGTAGAGGAGGGGGGTGTCCTCAGGTGCAACCTTTTTTATCTCGTTGCATTCAACATGAACTCTGTAATTTTGTTCAATGTTTAATTAAAAGCTCTGATTCACAAAAATAATAGTTAGTTTCCCGTGTTTGAAGCTAAATAGTAGCTGCCCAGACCATTGCTACCCAATAAAAACACCATATTTATACTAACCTGCCACAAAGCAGGCCTTCCCTTCATACTTGTCTTGCGTGTGAGACAATATACTTGGACGCCTATAACTAGGGAACGATCATAAAAATGCCACCCCTCTTGATAAATAAAAATGCCTTGTAACTAAAATAAAAATGCCATGTTAATAATTATAAAACTGACATCCTTTTGATAATAGAAAATGTCATGTTATTAATTATTAAAATGCCATGCTCTTTACTAAAAAATGCCATGATCTTTGTCATCAACTGCCATCCCTCTTGATAAATAAAAATGCCATATAACTAAAAAAATTAAAAAATTGCCATGCTACTAAGAAATAAAATTGTCATCCTCTTAATAATAGAAAATGTCATGTTATTAATTTATTAAAATGCCATGCTCTCTGTTAAAAAAATGCCATGTGTGGCATTAAAAATGACCTGAAATATGCCATGTGGGGTATTAAAAAGGACCTAGAACTGCAAATAAAAGTAGGTTTGAACGGCAAATGTACACAAAACGTGCTATAGTCCAAGTGGTAAGCGGTGGGAAAAAAAAGTCCACTGGGAAACCTGAAGCAACGACCTGCTCGAGCTGACCTACGTGGCATCGGATACGCGTCAAGTGCGTGCGATGGCGATGGGGCCGTTCGCTGGGGTTGGCCTCCCAGCAAACGGTCGCCAGATAACATTTCCAATATACTTAGGCCTAGTGCAGCAAAAACCAACGGCTTCTCTTTAGGGTCCTATGGCTGGAACCCCTATTTAGCGCTTAAGGCGCGTAATACTTCACTATTAGCAAGCAAATGCGCCCCTCCCCTAAAGAGTAGGAAATGAGCACCCATGGAAAGTAACGACCCGACCTAGTACCATCCGCCTCGCTCGTCTTTTTTCCCTCGCTCGCTCATTTGAAGAAACAACCCCGACACGGGGTTTACCTAGGTCCAGCCTCTCCGAAGAGATAACACCATACGTTCTGCTTGTGTTTTATTGCGTTGGAGTGTTTACATAGTACATGTAAAGTACCAAGAGATTGTAATGTGTTGTCTACGAGCTAAACCCCTCGATTTATATAGATACCGGGGGAGGTCATAGGGTACAAGATCATAGTCGGCTACGAACGGGGAGATAAAGTCCTTCATGGATCCAGCGTCTTGGAGTATACGTCAAGTCTTCTGGATCTTCCTTCTAATCGTCATGGATGTCTGAAGTGGCCCAGGACAGAATCGACATGGGGCCTCAGCCCGGCCCACCAGGGTGGGAGTCGACATCTTGAAAAGCCCCTTAGCTGGGACACCATCATGAATGTGCGGCAACTGCTTTGCGCGGGGCCCTGACTTACGTCATGGCATAATCTATTGTCCAAGCTGGATTCGATTAACTTGACACCAGACCGGGATGTGTTTCGCTGAAATCTTACTAAATCGGGGTCTTTCACAGTGGACTCTATGTACCGTGCGCCCACGCATTCCGAGGTATCGGTGAATAATAATAAGAAAAATATGGAAGTCGAAGATTTCACTAAAAGTCAAAATCTTAATGTGGTATCTTCGTAGGGGAGTTGTGCTAACCAAAGATAACCTCGCATGACGCAACTAGCAAGGGAGTAAGAAGTGTTGTTTTTGTACTCATGACGAGACAATCAAACACCTCTTTTTTCAATGCAAGTTTGCACGTTCTATGTGGTCAGTCATCCAAATAGTGTCAAATTTGTATCCGCCCACAAGTGTTGTCAATATTTTTGGTAATTGGTTGGACAGTATTTCAAATAGGGCCCAAACGCTAATAAGGGTGGGAGCATATGCCTTTTGTCTATGTAGAAATGATTTGTTTTTTAATGACAAAAATGTTTCTCCTCTGCAGGTTATCTTTCGATGTACGCACTCGCTTTGTACGTGGTCTACGCTACAACGAGCGGAGTACCAACCATTGTTCAAGGCGGTGTGTACGCGGTTGGAGAAGGTGGCAACGGAGGTTTTTCCCCAACATGTGTGGCAACATAACCTTCGGATTGATCCACCACCACTTTCGGGATATGCATAGTGTCGGTCTATAGGACTCTACTGTTGCCGGTTTGTCGGTTTTGTTTCTTTTCTTTCTATTAGGGCTTTTAGGATTGGCTGTGTGCATCTTAATTATGCAGAGACCGGGTGTTATTCATAATGCTTTTGCATCCGCTTGATACTATATTTTTTAGATAATAAAAACATTATTTATCCAAAAAATGCTTTGCGCAGAGAGGATTTTTTGGGCAAAAAGATTTTTGATGGGATCGGAGTGTCGGACGCGTATGTGGTGGCGGTCCGGACGTCCACAAAGCCCTCCGGTTTACGTCTGGTATACAGGAAAAGGGACAATCTAACTGGTCCGCACACAAATAGGGTAGCGCGTTGAATGATAAATTACGTTCGAACACATCGATTCTTGCGGGCGTTTTGATGGTCAAACCCTAAATATTTCCCAAATGATAAGTGCCACACGTGTGGCACGAAGCAACATGGTCCAAACGCCCTTATTACCATCCATTTTGTCACATCAAACAGATAACATCAGTGAAATCTTTTTGGTTTTTTGGACTTAAAAATGTTTTATCTTTTAAATAAAAAGTCCGATTAAAAATCCGTTTTCATCATTAAATCCGTCTCGACGAGATCTTCAAAACTAGATCGCATATTAATATGTTTCGATGACTTTTTTTGGCCAAAAGTTGCCATG
This sequence comes from Elymus sibiricus, assembly GCA_039707655.1. Lineage (NCBI taxonomy): Eukaryota > Viridiplantae > Streptophyta > Magnoliopsida > Poales > Poaceae > Elymus > Elymus sibiricus. Next base: position 107,220,996 of record CM077668.1, on the reverse strand, counting down.
ATATTACACTGAAGTTGTCATAGTGTTTACACTAAAGTTGCCATGATATGTTTCATCTATTTTTTTTCTTCTAGATTTAAAGCTATCATTGTATTTCAACTACTTTTGACGGCAAATTTTATTAATTGACCATGACAATTTTTAGTAATCAACCACGGCAAATTTAATTCATGGATCATGGAAATTTTTAGTAATTCATGATGGCAATTTTAGTTTATAGATCATGACAATTTTAGTATTTTGACCATGGCAATTCTTGTATTTTGACCATGAAAATTATTTTTTATATGAACCATGGCAAATTTTTGTGCATGTATCATGGCAAATTAAGTAATTCACCATGGCAATTTTAGTTTCTGGTTCATGGCAAATTTGAGTCATTGGCCATGCATTTTTAAAGTAACTGACGACATATTTCTTTTTAATTACTAACCATGTCAAAATTATTTCATGGATCATGGCAAATTTTAGTAATTCACCATGGCAAGTTTAATTTCTTAATTTTTTTTATAACATGTCAAATTTACTTTAAACGTAGAAGAAAGAGCAGTTGAAATATATCATGGCAACTTCAGTGTAAACAACATGGCAATTTATGTGCAATAGACATGACAATTTTTGACCGCCAAAAAATATCGTCGAAACATATTGATATGGGATCTAGTTTTGAAGTTCTCGCCGCGATGAATTTAATAGTGAAAACGGATTTTCAATCGGATTTGTCATTTAAAAGATAAAACATTTTAAAGTTTGAAAAACCAAAAAAAATCCCGCTGGCATCATCAGTTTTCTTCCCTGTTTGCATGCATGTATGAAAAAAATAAAAAAACTAACGTATCACAATGGGTGGCTAGAAAGACGTGTGGCCCGACCTCTTACAGTCCACACATGTGACACTTATGAGGCTCCAAATATTTTCCCTATCCCGTTTGGTTCCCGCGTTCCACTTCACAACGGAGAAACACCCAGCAGGCAGACCAGGAGTGCCAAGACCGACGTGCTTCCACGTGTCACCAGCCTTCGCCTCCAGGTTACACCGCTCTCCGGCCGTCACCCGACCCAGATCCCGCGTGCTGGACAAAAGACGGCCGCTCCCCAAACAATACGGGACCGCACCAAACCTACTCAATTGCAATGACATGTGGTCCCGAAAACCTTGTTGCCCCACGATACATCGTCAGACAGCGCGCGATCCTTGTCCAAACCGGAAACCTTCTGGAACAAAGTCAAAGCGCGCCCCGCTCCACGTCACGTCGGTCCCGGCGGGCCCCGCGCCTACATCTCTCCCTCTGCCCGTCCGATCCCCGCGAACCGACGGCCACGATCCGGCACCCACCGCCCCTCGTACCTCCCCTCTCCTATAAATACCCACCTAGAGGGAGCACCAGGCCCCCGCGCGTCAAGTCGCATCGAATCGTACCGTTTCGCTCCGCTCCACTTCGGGTCTCGACTGGACCAGACTCGTGCGCAGGATCCGACTCTACTTTGGGTTCGGGCTCGGTCGCTTCGGCGAGGAAAAGGTGTTCGGGCTCGGTCGCTTCGGCGAGGAAAGGAAAAGGATAAGCAGCCACGGGCGCCCACCGCATCGCACCCGGCTCCCGTCCTCCCGTCTCGCCCAACGCCGCGGCCGGAGCCCGGAGAATCCACGCCTCGGCCGCTCGCCCTCCCGCTCCCAGGAGGATCCCGTGGCCCGCCCGCACGGCGCCCCGGCGGCAGTCCTGCCCACAGTAGGCGGAGGGCGGAGGCGCTCGCTGGCTCACCGTCAAGCCGCAGCGGCGGATCTGTCCTCAAGCCACAGCCGCCGAGGTCTTCGACGCCGGGCAGGGGATCACGGGGCACGTCTCGGTCTCGTTCCAGATGCCAACGACCTCAATCTCTAAGCCTAAGGTGAACGAATCCCCTTCCAAACTTCCAATCTGAAATCCAGTCGTTGACATTTACATGTGTAGCTTCTGTTTGGATTTAGATCTGATTGATTTCATTAGTTAGGAAAAAATAACAAATGATGCTGTCATATCTCGCTTTCAAGCCATGATATAGGCTCGCTTGGTACGGATTGGTGTAATGTTAGGGTTTTGCTGCCCAACATTTGAATACCTGTAAATTTCTGTTTGTGTGCTTTCATTTCATTCAATCCGTGAGAGGTTTCAATTCGGTGTGTGTGTGTGTGTGTGTGTGTGTGTGTGTGTGTGTGTGTGTGGCTGAAGCTGTTTGTCATTATTCTGCAGATCCGCGCCTCGCTGGCACCTGGTAACATGACACCAACGGTCCGCATGGAGTGCGGGCCGCAGATCCAGACTAAACGGAGCTATGATGAAATAGCTTACCGGGGCGCTGGGTATGCAGAGACGGTGGGTGAGTCCGGCAGCCCTGTTCGTATTGGCTCGGAAGATTACTCTGCGCCAAAACGTAAGTGCATCAGCCTTAATAGTGATGGCTTTGATGTCAAGCGAGAGATCTTTTTCCCGTCTAAGATGTCGTCATCTGAGCGGCGCTACCTCCGGAAGAGATTCCGGGCAGAGCTTGATTCTGTTCGAGAACTCCTCAAGAAGCCAGAGTTTTTGTCCATCATGCCTGTCAGCAAAGCACCTGCGTTCTCATCGTCAGCTGCCCCTCGAGCTAAAAAAGTGCAACGGGGGAGCCATGTTGTCCGTGGTGCCAAGGGACGCTTCTTGCCGACAAAACCCCGGCCTGAAACGTCTACAGTGTTGCCTGAAGCTACAATTCTGAAGCAGTGCGAAGCTATTCTGAAGAAGCTGATGACTCAGAAATGTAGTCATATTTTTAATGATCCAGTAGACGTGGAAAAGCTGAACCTTCCAGATTATAATGACATTATCAAGCACCCGATGGACCTTGGGACCATCAAGAAGAAGCTAGATTCTGGTTCCTACGCAAGTCCATCTGATTTTGCAGCTGATGTCAGGCTGACCTTTAACAATGCGATAACTTATAATCCTCGAGGGCATGTAGTGCATGATCTGGCCATTCAACTGAATAAAATGTTTGAGTCCAGATGGAGAACAGTTGAGAAGAAGTTAGCTACTGCCGCCACTAAGCCACTTGTTGAGGTTGATAGGGCTGACTCAAAAAGGAGAAAGACCCCGCCTGTGGACAGCAGTAACTTGTCAATAGAATGTGTCAGGCCAACTGAGGTTGTGAAGCCAAAGATGACATCCAAGGAGAGAGAATCCTTCGGAGACTGCTTAACTTCTTTGACCGAGGGTCCAGAAGAATTACCTGGTCACATCATTGATTTGTTACAGCAGTGTATTGACAACAATACAGAGCAGCATGGGGATGGAGAGATAGAGATTGACATCCATGCACTCAGTGATGACGTACTATTTGAACTGAAGAAGCATGTGGACACGTATTTGCAAGAGAGAGATCACCAGCAGACAAAATCTCAGCCTTCTGAGAATGAGGCTGTGAATGTTTCTGGCCTCAGTCACTCGTCCACAAATCCCTGCAAAGGTATTTTGTCATGTACCCTTTGAGGTTCTCAATAGATTTAACTTTAACACCATCAATGCAGTTGTTAGAAATCGACTTTTTTGTGCACTCAGGTGTTGAGCCTGTTGAGGAGGATGTGGACATTTGTGGCAATGCATCCCCTATATTGATAGAGAAGGATCCACAGATCAGAACTGACAAATGTGGTAGCCCAAGTAGTTCCAGCAGTGACTCAGGATCTTCATCCAGCGGTGTGTACATATGAGTTATTTAGTCATCTATATTTGTGTTTGCCACTTTACCATAGGATACATCCTTGTAAAACATGTTTCTTCGAGACACTGCTCTTATTACTTGGAGTCTTTGACCGTCTCTATATTTCCCTTCTCATGTTCTTTTTATAGAGGGATGTGCTTACACTAGTTCATATTTCTTAATATATCTTTGGCTAAACTTTAGTAAACTTTGAATTTACGATTTCACGTAAGGTTGTGAAGCATAAGTTGAGAAGCAAACATTTTTCACTTTAGGTGGTACCATCTGAAATTCAGAATATTATATGAGATTGACATGTGCTTCAAATTTGTGCTTGCCATTTATATTTTTGAAACTATTATTATCTTTCAGGAGACTTAGCAGTATCCATCCATAGAAACTTAACTATATAGTTAGGGTTTCATGATGTCAGTGTCACACTGCAATTAGCTCGCACTGATTCTTAGTGTACTGATGTGGTGCAAGGGGTCATACATAGCTGCAAGGGCACCATAGATGCTTGCTAGAAATTGTTATTGGGAACTACAGATACTTTGTACCAGTTATTATTTTTTAAACAGTCAGCCCAGCTGTCTACAAGACCCTACTGTATTTGATATATCTATCATGTAAAGGTGTCCTCAGATCGCATTTGCTATGTTGGTAATGCAGATTCTGACTCAGGCAGTGACATTGAAAGCGAACCAGAAAAAGTTGTTAGCCCAGCAAGGCTTGTGAAGGTACTTTGGCAATTTTTTACCGGGTGATCCTTCAATTAAGTCAGTTAATGCAATAAGAACTATATTATTTGTGAAGATATGGACCAATGGAGTATGTTAACAGGATTAAATCCCACCAATTCTTTCTCTTCTCGGCTCTCTACATCAATCCATTATTACCTTGTCATTTTCTTTACCGCCTCTGTAGTCTTACCAGCCCTTATGTTCGCAACTTGACCCTCTTTGTCCAATTTATTTCTGATAGTATCATGCCTTAGTTTTGTAGCTTAGTTCATTGGTTGACTTGCCTTAGTCAGACCGAACCAGATAACAGAACGGTGATCTGGTTGCTCTACCTTTACACTAGTCTGGGTCAACTGTGATTAGTAATCATGATATTCAGTTCTACCAATGTCGTGGCAAGAGTTTGTCATTTCATTTCCAATGACTGGCCAACCTTTTCCACTGCAATAATTGGTTTATCCTAATTGCAGGGACCAGAACAACCTGCAGAGCAAGACAAGATTGATGATGTTATTAGCCCTGTTGATGCTAACCGTAAGTTTTATCCCCATGCTCTTTAGCTGCTTATTGTTCCGAGCTGTTCTTAACAAGGTTTTCGAGTCGATGAGTCGACGAGTCGTTCTGGGGTAGCGACTCTTGACAAGTCGAGCCTGGCCGATCGACTAGTCGAGAGGTTGAGTCGACATATGGCAGTGCGACTCATCGACTAGTCGCGCGACTCAAAACAGTGGTTCTTAATCTACCTTTACTAGTTAAATGCCTGTGGGTTGCCACAGACTAATGATAAAATATACAGATACATTATTTACTATGAACATACTTGTTAAACACGATGTGAATGCAGTTTCTCACTATGCGACAAATCCCTGCATGTTTTTTTTTCCAACTGCCCCCAAGGCAACTTGCACCTTGCTCCCACCTCTTCACGATATATATCTCTTTTCAACCCTCGCCTCGCTAGTATACATTGGATATTTTTCTTATCATTATCTCTTTCAACTCCATTGATGTAGCGTTGTTGTTGTGTCCCTCAATCATTCTGCCTCCAGTTATATGCTTGCATTCTTCAACTCTAGAAGGGGTTCCGATCACCTCTTTGATGGATTGATGCGCATTAAACGTCTTGCTCTCGTTGAAAATGATGAGAAAAAGGAACATGGTAAACAACAACACTCATCACATTATATTGAACAACCAAGTTATAAGCACTTTGAACAAAGACAGTCGTCTGGTTTCTAATTATCTAGTAAACATTGTATTTTACTCATTCCCCGTCACCTCTTTGGTGACTGTTGCGTGCCTGGGCTTTTTTCTCCCCACACGCTTTCTTTCTCCCCACAAACCGCCACTTGTGTTTCTACAACTTTGGTGACTACCGGGTGCTCGTATCATCGTGAAAACAATTTGTCACATTCGACACACTATTAAGCTACTGGCGGCACAGCACGGTCTGAAGGACTAAGAGTGATTTGTTTTGCGTAGTCTTGGCCAAATTCATCGACAACAAGAGGCCGGGGTCATCGTTCACCCCACCACACCCTTCCGTGTCCGGCTCAGCAAATTGCCGCTCCAGATTACCCAGCTCACCTCACGACTGCTAATTCTGCAATGTCTAGTTTCAGTACTAAGATTTCTTAGACCAAGTTTACCCGCTCTTCAAAATGCATCAGTAACGAGAATAGTTAATATGTGACATACAACCACAATAGGGTTTATGCTGCATATTGAACCTTGCGGTGACAATTAACATTGTTTGTGCTCCTCTTGTCGGCTTTGTTCCGCCCTGGAACAAGTCATATTCTCCCACTTTTTTTTCATCTCCTTGTGGCAGTGGTTTCCAAGAAAGGATGATACCGTATTCCATACACACACACACATGTGTAGGTTGCCAATTAGGTTGCATATCTTCGGTTGTAAGCTAACAGCGACAACAAATTTGTTCTTTTGAGAGTATATAGTTAACTATGGTAATAAGAGAAAAGAGGAGCACAACTATTAAGCTGGATTGCTGCTTCGATGAACTGAAATATGAAGGACAACTATGACTTCACTAAATTTTCAAGTGAATTGGAGCTCTATATCCAGACAACTGTCTCTTATCGAAACCGCTTTGTAGTTAACATCTTTGCCCACTGACAACTCGAGCACACAAATATAGATCAAAGAAAAAAAACAGAAAGCAAGTTGCATCATCTGCCAAAACCATGCAATATCGCCTGCTGTAGGAGTATTTTAAAGTTATTGTCAGCGAGAAATGTGCAGTTAACTGTGATGTGCTGTTACATTCATCTATAGCCCAGCCCATCACAACAAGGAAGACTATATTCCATGTACAGAATGGCGTAACAAACACAAGACTATCAAATTTCTGCTACAAATCATGCAAAAAAACTCTGGCAATAGAAGAACAATATAGCTTATTATCCTGTCTGTATCAACAATAATAGTGCAGGTCATAACCAAGAAATCAAGATCTAGCTCAGCTCTCTATTAGTAATCAGACCAAGAAAGAACCCTAAATTTTTTAAGAGAAGGAACAGGACTTTCAGTCGGCCGTCTCGAGGTTGGTGTTGAGCAACAGCAGGGTGGAAGAGTCTATGTGCTCCATGTGCAGCCCTGGGACGAACTCCTTGAACACCTTCACCTCTGGTCAATGACGGGTCAGTCGGGTCTGTGCGGTGCGGCGGTGCCTAGGTGAAGAGAATTAGAGGCAGACATGAGAGCGTACCGGCATGGAGGTGGCCTTGCGGAGGGACTCATAGAAGACAATCATGCGGAGTAAGGGCTTCGCAGACGGGAAAATGGACTTCACATCGCCGCCTCCTTCGATACGTGATGTTCCTCGGCTGGTCGTCTCCCGGATCTTGGGCTATGGCCAACCTAGGCCTCCTGAACTGCTGCTGCGCAACCACTGGTGACACCTCATCAGAGGAGGAGCCCACATCCCGTCTCCCGACGGCTCGGCGATGATTTTTTTCTTTTCAAAAACAGGTGGTGATCCCCGGTTCCATTAACCAGAATGAAACCACATTGTAGCCTGCTGAGTCAGGTTTTGCAAAGCAGTAAAACGAGCTGCATATTTTACACGCACATGCAGTTGCAACACAGACTAAGGTATGTTCAGAACCCATTAGCCTAAGCAAAGAGACCACCGCAGATTGATCTTGCGCGCCTCTCCTTCAGCGGAGGTGACGATATCGGCTGGGGGGACCAAATGCTCTCCAGGACAGACGCCGGGCTCGCACATTGCACCTTCTTGTTCTTCTGTTCTGGAGATCCGAACTGTGCCCCCTCAGGTTGCCATTTCTCGAACTGGTACTTGGGCTTCATAAGCAGCTTCTACAACCACTGGTTCTGGTTGTCGTTCAGCCACGTGTTCGGACCCTCTCCATTCCTCAACTCCGCTCCTGGAGCCGGCGGAACGGCGCCGAACGCTCGAACTCTGCGGAGTTGAAAATCTGGAATGGAGCGGGCTACAGTGCAATTCCACGGAGCTACAGTTTTCAGGATCTCAGATCTTTAAAATCACAGAGTTGGTAAGATTTACGAAAGAATTGCCACCGCCAAGTGAAAAACGGTTCGAGCGGCCGCGCCCGACTCGCTCGCTTCTGCGGTTCTGCCTCTCCTCGTGAATCGGGAGCGAAGCTGCTTGCCGAACAGTTTTCTCTAGCGCTATTTTTTACAAGGAGCAGCATTTTGGGTGGAGGAGCGGGAGTTGAGGATTCAGAGGAGCTGGACCATTTCCGAACAGGCTCTTAGTATCTGCAGTGGCTCCTACAAGTGCACTGCTAGGAAGGTGGAGAAGGACTACTGCTCCGGCGACAAAATCAGCCAATTTTTGACAGTTCTCAAGATCCTCCCCAATACCTGCTTTATACAGATAACCATATATATTGTAAAAAATAATGGAATTCCTAATTTTCCATAGATTCCATATGGTAGCTGCAATCAGTATTTAGGACCGAATTCTTTTTATTAGAAAGCCCAGAGTAGCTATTTAAAGATAACGAGTACCTAGAATTAGGCCAAAATGCTCACTAATCACATTCCAGACATAGCTAGCTACCACACACTCAAATATCAAGTGGTGTACTGATTCATCCTGAGAGCAAAAAACACAATCTAATGGCTTAATTATATGTCTTTTATTGATTTTATCTCTAGTCATAATTTTATTATGAGAAAGCAACCATGAAAAAACATGAATCTCAGTTTCCAAACTGCAGGGACGTAAACAGGCTGCACACCCCTAAAGTTGATAACATGATAGAGAGAACTGCTAGAGTAGTGCCCTTTGTTATCTACTCGTAGCTGCCAGATAAGGCAGTCTGTGTCCTCCAGCAGAGAAACAGATTTAGCAATCTCATCTAACTGAAACCACTGCTCCATGAGAGGGGCATTTAGATTTCTCCTAAAAGTGGCTTGTTGATCTCCACAAACCTCATACGCAGTTTTAGTTTGCTCATTACAGATTATATACAGTGGCCAAAATTGCACTGCTAAAGGAGAAGTACCAAACCAGGTATCCTCCCCAAATCTAATTTTCCTACCATCTCCCATCTGCCATCTAAACCCAAATTTGATGGCTTTAACTACCTGCATGATCCCTTTCCAGAATCTAGAGGTGTTAGTAGAAGAGCTAGAGAAGATATTAGGTTTGTCAGTTCTGTACTTGTAGTCTATGATAGTTTTCCAAAGCTTTCCTTCCCCTTCAGAGTATCTCTTTATCCAAGACCCCAGGAGACATATGTTGAGTTCCTAAAGATTTGGTATACCCAGCCCTCCAAACTCTTTTTTCATGCAAACTAATCTCCAATTGGCCAGATGGATTTTCCTATGTCCTTCAAAGTCATTCCACAGGTAGTGAGCCATTTGGGTGTTAATCATCTCAATGGCCCATTTGGGAAATTTAAAGAAGGATAGAAGATAGATGGGATCATGGGAATGCTGGCTAGACATGCCTCAGTAAGCACTCCAACAAGCAATCCGTTTCAGGATCTTATCAATCAGGGGTTGAATATCCTCCCTCCTGAGTTTATCATAGTGCAGGGGGACTCCCAAATACTTGATGGGGAAAGTGCCTGTCTTGCGTCCTACTATGTCTGCAAAGAGGAGCAACTCTCCCTCTTCTAGATTAATTGGGGTTGGCTCACTTTTGCTGTAGTTGACTCCCATACCAGAAACTTTTTCAAAGCAAGAGAGAACCAATTTTAAGTTTTCTACTTTCTCGGTATCTTCATCTAAAAAGAGGATAGTGTCATCAGCATATTGAAGACACATGATCCCTCCAGGGCATACAACCTTTTACCAGGTAATGAGATGCTGCTTTTAGGGATGTAAACCGGGTCCCATTCAAGCCCACCTATCGGTCTAACAGTTCAATAACAAAATTTCCGAGGAAAATGAACTATTGAGCTAACTAAATGGGACTTGCGGGCGCCGTTTATTGCGCCATTTACATCCCTAGCTGCTTTGGCCAACATATTAGTAAGAACTTCTACAACTAGATTAAAAAGGAGCGGGGATGGGGGATCTCTTTGTGCCTTTGCCAGTCAGAAAGAAGTCACTCTCATGACCATTAATTTTGACTCCCACAGACCCCCCATGGGTGATCTTGTGCATCCAGGTGATCCACTTTACCACCAAAGCCTCTACATTGTAGCAGCTCTTCTAAAAATTCTAGATTGACAAAATCAAAAGCTTTCTCATAGTCTAGCTTAAGCACTAAACCCTGACTTTTGGATGAGTGGACTGAGTGTAGCACCTCATGGGCAGTGACCACACTCTCTAGAATATATCTACCCTTATATTTTGATACAGAGGAAGTAGCAATTAGTCTCTGCAAAATCAAGCTAATCCTATTAGTCAAGACCTTGGTGAAGATCTTAAAACTACATAAATTTCCTCATAGCAATAGCATCAGCCTCCTTAGGGATGAGGGTTAAAATTGCAATAAGCCTATAAATATCTAGTTCTCCTTTATAGAAATTCTGAAACATGTTCATGGCGTATTGGGGCGATGATGAAGGCACGGCGGAGTGATGGCATGACATATTGAGGTGTAGTTGCATAGTGCTGTACGCCGCTTGGGGCGATGATGAAGGCACGGCGGAGTGATGGCATGACATATTGAGGTGTAGTTGCATAGTGCTGTACGCCGCCTGGAACGAGGGTCACCGCGCTGAGCGGGGTGGTTCTGATTCGTGAATTAGAGTGGTTTGGACACGAGTACTCCCAGGTCGGGGGTGAAGGTGTAGGATGTGCTGATGTGTGGTTGTTTTTATAACGTGGGTCTTTTTCATGGGATTATTTTTGTGGGAAGACCTTGTGCGTGGGCAGCGGATGTTTATTTTGGTTTTCTCTTACAGTAAAAGATTGGTGAGGGTGAGGACGTGGGAGGTCAAACCGTTACGACGGCAGACTCCCCTAATAGGAAAGATTTTTCATACTTAACATTTACCATTGATTAAATCACAGAGACTGCTGCTGATGTGGAACTCCATGAGCAGGACAATGAGTCCAAGGCTGCACCTGATGGTAAGCATGATTCTGGTTGCTATGAGACCACCAAGTGGTCTTGGTGCATTAGTCTGGTCGGATCATCTGATCCTTTCCCAATGAAAAATATAGGGGAGAATGCAAAACCCGAGAGGCAAGTCTCCCCGGACAAGCTCTTACGAGCAGCTGTTTTGAGGGGCCGTTATGCTGATGTCATTGTGAAAGCTCGTGGGATTCTCAGCCAGGTTTGGGGGCTTTTACGTTTAGCTTTATTTCCTTCATTATTGGCTGCACCGCTTCCTGACATTTAACTACCTAATGAGCTCAGGGTGGAGATAAACAGGAGGAGCTGGAGAAACTGCAGAAGGAAGGTAAAAAGCATACACACCTGTTTGTTTACTGCCAAGTAGTAAGCTCCTGCTTTTCTAAGAATTGTCTTGTCTACGGACACAGAGAAAGAACGGCTTTTGGCTGAAGGTAACGCAGCTATGGAAGCCCGCAGAGCTGAAGCTGAAGCTGAATCTAAGCGTAAGCTGGAGCTTGAGAGGGAAAAGGCCCGTCAGGCCTTGCAGGAGGCAAGTGAATGAAGTGCATTTGCTGCTATAGAAACTCATCTTTTGTCTTATAGCTAAGAGTTTGTTTAAACCTGATTGATGCAGATGGAGAGAACTGTAGAAATTAATGACAGCGTCCATCCCAAGGACCTAGAAATGCTTGGTACAGTAACCACAGAACATATTGTGAGCTCTGTTGATGAGACGAGCCCTGAGCATTCCCAGGACGGCATGCCCAGTTTTCTTCCTGGTTCTGGCAGCATGTTGGAAAAGCTTGGACTGTTTATGAAAGTAGACGACGAAGAAGAGGAAGAAGAGCCATGCAGCAAAGATGGGGAGGAAGGAGAAATCAACTAATGTGTGTTGACATGTTGGAGCCTTGTGGTCAAAGGCAGAACAGTCGCCTGTTTCAGCCCGATGCATATAGGGAAATTGCTGGGTAGCTGTGCACATTCTCGAACGGTGCACAGAATTCCCTCAAATTTGAGGTGTTGCTTGCAGGATGCACGCCCGCCCTTGGAAGGGAAGGGAGGGTAGAGATCGAGGCCACCATGTACAGCTGCAAATGAAAATGGAGTTCATCTCTCAAATGAACTATTTCTCCCAGAATCGAGACAGTTGCTGCGAGCTGTTGTAGGGTGTATGTATTAATCTGATACGTCGATCTCATGTAGAGCCTTGGAAGTTACACGAGGACCGAATGGTTCTCTCAAGCTGCTCACCTCCATGTGCACTGTGATCCAAGTGCGTTTTCCCCTAGTGCCTAAGCATAGCTTCTTTTTTAGTTTTGGATGTTTGGTTGCTTCTTCCTGCTGTAAATTCAAATTTTGATGTAGTCGAGGAAGTTGCTAGTTTGTTAGGCGTCTGCGAAGAACGGCTACTCCTATTCTTCTAACAGGAAAGACGTGCCAACAGTATACAATAGACACAGAAAACCTGAACTCATGAGGGGCTTTGTCATGTACTATTTAGTTGATTCGAACCTCTACAGACTTGTTGATAGTTTTTAAGAGCATCTCTAGCAGATCCTGTAAACCTGGCCATCCAGTAAAATAACTGCCGGTTTGTGGGACAGGGACCGTAAACCTGGCCCGAATAGATTTCCTAAATTCGGCCGTCTGGATTTTTGTTTTGGATCCTGAATCCGTGAGCCCATTTCTTTCGTCTCTACGGGATTGGGGGCAATTTTTACTGGGACCTGAAAATTAAGAAACGGTTGGCGGGGAAGGAACTTTTAACCCCCGCCACGGTCTTTCCCGAGCGCGACCTCGCTGGAACGCCTCGACGCGGGCGACCATCGGCACGAGCTGCGGCCGTGAGCTACGCTACTGCTGCCGCCACCCCGAGCTAGCTAGCTAGCTGCCGCTGCGTCGCGAGCGAGCGAGCTAGCCGCCGCTGCCGTGAGCTAGCTAGCTGCGTCCGCTCCCGTGGTCCTCGTATTGCTCCACGGCGGAGCTGTCACCGGCAAGACGCGTGCTCCTCCTCTGTCCCTGACGAGATCCTCAAGGTGGGAGCGGCCGAGATAGATCGAATTGTAATTTAACGGACGTTTTTAGAGGGGTTTGTGCAATTTTGCCGGGACAATGAAATATTTTTACGGGATCTGTTCTGCCGGAACAAAAATCATACTGTAAAGATGCGAAAAAAATGTTTTGCGGTATCCTTTAAACCGATTTTTGCGGGACAGGGTATACCGGATCTGCTAGAGATGCTCTAAGTAAATACCCTGAAAGCCCTCCTTTAGTTTAGAGGAATATAGTAGTTTTGTAGGATTTTTTTCTTTTCTTTGAAGGCCTTTGGTTTGTATGAATAAATACTTATTCCTTCGTAGAATAGGTACCAATCCTTCGCATTTTAAAGGGAAAAAGGCATTAACCAGACTCTAAAAAAAAGGGAAAAAGGGTCCACTCACAGAAAAACCCAATCTTTCCTTGCATCTGTCACTAATCTATTTTTAACACCTAATTAGAGCGGGGAATGGAAGTAGGGAACCAAAGGAGGCCTATTCTTACTTCGTATGGGTTTTTTATTCCTATGATACCTATGAATCAAAGAAGGCCTAAATGGTTGAACAATAATTTAAACACAAAAATATTCCATTCCATGAACTTTAAAGCCTTTGTTGAATAAAGGTCGAGATAGAATCTCCTTTTACAGCAATTTCCTTTGTTCATATGTTGGCTGCTAGTGTTTTGCAGGACAGTGAGTTAACAGGTGTTAGGTCATTTCCTCTCAAATCAAAAAGCATAACACTTTTTTTTAGGGCAGAACAATATACATATGGTTTGTTCCCGTAAAAAAAATGGTACATATGGTTTGGGCCCCGATCCGGGCAGGGATAAACGAACAAGGCCTCAATAATCTACATATGGGTCAAGGCCTCACTCACAAGGACTAAATAATCTAGGGGTGCTCCTATTTGGCGCGTTCAGCGCCGTGGAAGCCTACTGGCGCCCACTGCAGCACATAGTGGGCTGGCCCCACGAACACGCAGCGCAGTGCACCGTGTTATATCGCGCGAAAAAACCTCAGAAAAAAAAGTGGCTGTGTGCAGATTCAAACTCGCGCCGCTCCATCCCTGGATTTGCTTAGCTAACCACTACAGCCTGTGAACCCATGTGACAAATAGCAACGCGTACTATTTTAGAACCAATGTAGCCGCACAATTTATCACCCCGTCATTGATTTTTGAGTTATTTGAAAACAATTTGGAAAAAGTTGATTTCTTATGAAAAAAGTTCATTAAATCTTGAAAAAAGTTCACGCTTTGGAAAAAAAGTTCATCGATTTTAAAATTCATTGATTTCAAAAAATGTTCTCGAATTTGAAAAAAAGGTTCATCGCTTTGGAAAGAAAGTTCACGAATTTGAAAAAAGTTCATCGATTTTTAAAAAAAATTTCATTAAATTTGAAAAAAGTTCACCGATTGGGAAAAAGTTCGTCAATTTTGAAAAAAAGATCATTGAATTTGAAAAAGTTTGTTCATAAAAAGTAAAGAAAAAAGAAAAGAAACGCGAACTGGAGAAAGAATAAAACAAAAAAAGAAGTTACAGTGCACAAGTGTTGCGACGTCCCTGGCGGTTAGTGCGTTGCGCTGTGAACGTAAAGGTCCTGAGTTTGATCCTTGACCCCGCACCCTACATCCGGATCCGATCGATTTTTATTTTCTTGTTTGAGTTTTTATTTTGCGGTGGTTTTCTTGCGTAAGATTGTTCTTGATGTATTCCTTTTGTCCAATGTGAACAAGGATAGAAGAAATCTGATCCTCATGATTCTTTGGAGAGCCTCCTGGCGCCTCCGATGTGACGTGGTTCATGATAAAGAGGAGTGTAATATATGACTGTTAATTTCTTGACTAGATACCTTTAAGATCTTATGATAAATTGTAGAGGGGCGGACAACCACAAAAGAAAATGTCTTATGGCTAATACAGGAACCCAGTTCGAGTAGCATAGCTTCTTGGAAACCACTTGTATGGACTGGATGAGAATTAACAAGGACGAGCCTTTCCACCCGCATGATGGCAATAACCATGTGGGTTGCATCGCCAGAGATCACCTTGGCAGGGTCTGTCTCTTGTGGGCGTGTAGTTAGGAGATTGCGAGATGAGAAATGTAGAGGAAGCTCAAGCGATGGCCTGTCTCATTGGTCTCCAATCCATCCCTAACACAAACATTGCTCGGCTTTTGTGGATGCCATCAGGAAGAAAAACCAAAACTTGTCCAGCCTATGGCGTACAGAAATATCATAGTCTTCTTTGAGTGAGTTACAAAAAACTACCACTTTTCTCGTCGAAATCCTGTTTTGCTACCACTTCTGTTGCGCGCAACAAAAAATCTACCACTTTCCTTACCAATTTTCTCAATAAAGTATGATGAACGACTCGAGCCGATTTAATCCAATTTCTAACAGGTGGGGCCCGCTGCCAGTTTCCACATTGGCTGTCAAAGACAGAGAGTGGCTAACGGCTGTTAACTGACAATGGTCAAAAGAGGGGCCGGTCCGTTTCCTTCTCTCACTCTTTCACTCACTCTCTCGCTCTCCCCTACTCACTCTCAGCTCGACGCACGTCGCTCCTGCTCGCTGCCGCCACACAATGCCTTCATGGAAAGATGGAGAGGAGAGCAACGACGACGACCTCGAGTACACCGGCATGACATGGTATGTGGGTAAGTGTTCCGATGGGTTAGGGTTTGGATTTGAGATCTCATTCGAGCCGCATTGAAAGGATTTGTTTGTTAATTTAGGTTCTATCAATGTAGAAGAACCCTGAGACCACTCTGGATGCTTCTTTCCGTGGCACAGTGGCGGATCCCTCCATCATATGTAAGCTTCACCAGGCCAGGGCCAAGAAATGCGTGGCATTTGAAGGCATAGAAAGTGGGAGGAGATTTTATAGGTGTATCGTGCAGGTAATTAGTCCCTGGATTGTTGTTTTAGCTTAGCATCTTGCTCTATAACTGAATCCTAGTATTCATAAATGGATTAAGTTGTAGTGAATTTAACTAGTAGTGGATTGATGGTACTTTGTGTCTGTAGTTGTTTAATTTTAGTGTGTAGTTATCTGAATTGAACCGAACTTGCTGTTGTAGTTTACTGTGTAGTGTCTAGTTATCTAAATATAACCGGTATAGCTGACTATGAGTGTTCTAGTTGACTGTAACTGAATTTAACACTAACTTAATTAACTGAATCTTAAGTGTTGAAGTTCAATTTGTAGTTAATACTAACTGAATTTAACTCAATATTACTTGTTAAAGTTCAGTCCGTAGTTAAGTCTATCTGAATCTTATTTGGTAAAGTTTAGCTTGTAGGTTAGCAGTACTCATATCCAGTGTGTGGTGGATTAACATGAACGGGATATTTCAATGAGCACTGGATTCATGGTAGTGTCAGTGTCTACATGTAAAATTTCACTGTGTAGTTATCTTAACTTTGTCAGTGTGTAGTTGTTAAATTTCACTGTGTTAGTGTGTAGAAATACTCAAAGCTCAATGTGTAGTTAACTTTGTTTGAATTTAATTGTAACTGGAATTTTCTTACTTGTTATATTTCACTCTGTGGTTAAATGTGACTGGTGAAAGCACATTTGCTCCTTTGGTGGTTTTGGTAATTCATGCCAACATACATATTGTTGGACTAATGCCTTTATCTAGTGAATTTCAGACAAGTTCAACTTTGGCATGGCAAGGACAAGGAGAAGTGGAACCCTTCAAAATGCTAAGGACATACATTGGCAAAAGCTCAAGACTCTTCATTTTTGATTTAGTGATCCAAGATCACATTGAGTCCATAGGAAAGCCAATACTATTAAAAGGGGATGGGGTTTTGATAATGATCTATTTGCTCAAGTGCTTAGTGATGTTGCTCCAAAATCCTCAACCACTTTCTTCATCCAAACTTGTCCAAATTTCCAAAGTCTAACTCGGTTCCACCGAATCCTATTCATCCGGACCCACCGAGTTCATCAAGACAGTGCCACAAGCCAAACCCTAACAAATCGGATCCACCGATATGGATCTCGGTCCCACCGAGATGGCCTGGCCAACTCTCAGTCATCTGTTGCAATTATTTCGGTCTAACCGAGTTTGCAATCGGCGCCACTGAGATGGCTTGACCAACTTTCTGTTGCCTTGTTGCAATTATTTTGGTCTCACCGAAATGTTGCAATCGGTGCCACCGAAACGAGGTTTGCCCTACCATTGCACATCGGTCGCTCCGAGTTGTTTCCATTCGGTCCCACCGAAACTTCAAAAGTTCATATCTTTTGCACAGGTCGGTCTCACCGAGATTTCCAATCGGTGCCACCGAGTTTGGTCAAAAGTGTGTAACGGTTGGATTTTGTGTGGAGGCTATATATACCCCTCCACCACCCTCTTACCAAGTAAGAGAGCCATCAGAACGTGCCTACATTTCCACCATACATTTTCTGAGAGAGAACCACCTACTCATGTGTTGAGATCAAGATATTTCAATCCTACCATTTGAACCTTGATTTCTAGCCTTCCCAAGTTGCTTTCCACTCAAATCCTTCTTCCACCAAATCCAAATCTGTGAGGAGTTGTTTGAGTGTTGGGGAGACTATCACTTGAAGCACAAGAGCAAGGAGTTCATCATCAACACACCATCTATTACCTTTTGGAGAGTGGAGTCTCCTAGATTGGTTATGTGTCACTTGGGAGCCTCCAAGATAATGTGGAGTTGAACCAAGGAGTTTGTAAGGGCAAGGAGATCGCCTACTTCGTGAAGATCTACCCCGAGTGAGGCTAGTCCTTCGTGGACGTAAGCCATGGTGAAATAGACAAGGTTGCTTCTTCGTGGACCCTTTGTGGGTGGAGCCCTCCGTGGACTCGCGCAGCCGTTACCCTTCGTGTAGGAGATATGCCCTATTGGCAGTAATAACGGTTATTTTGTATCTCCGAGTTTGTAATGAATGTTTATGTTCCATGCTATAACTGCAATGATTCTCGAGTCTATAATATCCACGAGGCTCGGAGGGAAACTCATGTGCACGTGTGGTATAATAAACGGTAAAAAGTATTCCTAGTCATGCCTCTAAAGACTAGCTCAAGTATTGCATGATGATCCTGTTTTCCTGATCATGGGCATGGCTATGCCGACAATTTTGAGGGCACAATGTTAGTGGAACACTTGTGTTGAATCGACCCGAATTGATGTTATGCTATGAGATACATTCGTCACAAGTTAATGGTTAATAACACAGAGATAGTTAATGTTTGCATAATTCCTTATACCATGAGAGTATCGAGTTCCTTCGTGCTTGCTTCATGAACTTTGGGGTTTGTTAAACGTCATCCGTAACTGGGTGGCTATTACAGCGGCTTACGGGTTCACGGAAAAGTATGACAAGAAACGAGATAGCTCGAGATTGGGATTTGCTTCTCCGACGATGGAGAGATATTCTCGGGCCCTCTCGGTGTTACGGTATCCATCATCATCTGGCCAGACACATTGTGATTTGATCACTGGGATGCCGGAACGCGGAAACGAGAAAAGAGAACAAAACCGGTAACGAGGTAACTGGCATAGTGGACAAGTTGTTGATCCATGGGGATGCAAAAAATCTCACCTCGGGTGTTTGTAACATATCGCGAAGCAACATGAATAGCACACGGCAACTGGAGGTTCACTCGAATATTCATTCGTGTGGGTATAGGGGTCAATATGGGTGTCCACGGCTCCGATGTTGATCATTGATCGGAAAGTGTTCCGGGTCATGTCTATGCTTCACCGAACCTATAGGGTCACACGCTTAAGGGTCATCTATCTGCTGAATACTAGACAAGGAGTCTGAGAGAAAGTCACCGGAAAAGTTTCGGAGACAACGAAAATGTTCCGGAGAGAACACCGGAATAGTTTCGGTAAAACTGAAAAGTTGTTTCGGGGTATACCATTAAGTCAAATTGGTTTCGGCACATGCCTGGAAATTCTTGGAGGGTGCCAGAATTATTCTGGAAACTTTTGAGATTTTTCCGGGATAAAAACCGGAAATGTTCCGGAGCTGCCGGAACCGGTTTGGTTGCTTTTCGCAGATGAAAATCACTAATCCGAAATTGTTTCGGAACGCGTCCAAAATCATTTTTGTGGGTACTAGAATTATTCTAAGACCCACAGAAATATTTTCGGATTTAACGGTCGCGGAAAATTAGTTCCGTGAATAGTGAAAATCACTTTATGGTTAATTTTTTTGGAAAGCCACCTTTTGGGATTTTTCCCAAAAGGCTTCTAGAAGACTTAGGGACTAAGGAACCCCCTTTGGGGGGGGCGTATGGGGTGGCCGGCCAAGGTAGAGCTCCTCCAAGGAGCTCCACATGCCATTCTTTTTTGCCTTTTCTTCTCTTTATGTGTGACATAAAGTGGGGGTACTTTGGTATTTTTTGTGTGCCAATCCTACCCCTTGGCTTTCTTATAAATAGAGGTGGAGGGGTGCTCTCCACACTCATCCGTGCTCTCATACATATGCCATGCTTTGTCTGGCTCTCTCTCTCCCTCCCACGAATAAGTTTCGTAGAGCCGAAAGGCTGTCTGGGTTCCGGCAGGAACTAGTTCTGGATGGCGAAGCCCTGCCGGATAGCTGACACCGTATGTGTGCAACCCTGTAGAGAGGTCGTAGTTTCGATCTTTTGCCCGAGGGCTGTTCGACGGTCCTCCCGAAGGGCTGTCTGAGTTACCGTTCGAGCTTCGAGGGTCCTCCCGAAGGGCTGTCCGTGAAATCGTCCGAGGGACTGTCCGACCGCCTCCCGAAGGGCTGTCCGACGAGGGAGTACATCCTCGCGGTTGGGAGGTTGTAAATCCTAGCTGCGGGGATCTGCATCGACGATCTACATCGACTCTTCTTCCGCTGCGCTACAAGTCGGTAATGATCAGATCAAACCCTGTATGCAGTCTCCATAGTGGTCCTGGGCGTGCTCGCTGTACCAATTTTTTTTTGTTTTCTGTCGCGTTCCCCTACAGTGGCATCAAGAGCCGTGCTATGCGTAGATGCAGGTTACGATCTAAAATACATAGAGATGTATGGGTATTGCATAATATAATTTTGGAGTAGATGAGATCTATTGCTGAAAATTATTTATGCGGGTAGCAGATGAAATCTGTTACCCGATGTTCTTGTTGCTTCCCTAGAATTTGCGTATTTCTGATCTCGAGACAGCATGGTGGAATTTGATAAAGTTCTGGCAATCCGCGATCCTGATTGATCAACGAAGTTCTATCAGTTCTTTGGGTTCCACCATAGTCAAAAGAAAGATGAAATTTCGCAGACGAAAGGGCAATGCAGATATGATCTGCACGGGGGTCATGCATATGATGAAGTTTAGTATGGGGCTCGAGATTTTATTATCTCGTGTTTCATACACCCCGCGATGTTAATCTAGCGACTTGAATAATCATACTTGATGGTAAACGTTGGTAGCTACGGTTTAAGTCAAAACCTGTAACAACCCATGTATTAAGCTACAGTAATCCCATGTTAATGGTGCCATGTCATCACAATTACTGTTGCTAATCTCACTTTGGTTCAAACACAAATCAAATTCAAATTTAAATTAAAAGATAAATAATTAAAGTTTTCAAATGTCAAACTAAAATGTTCTAAATATGACAAATAATGCATAGGTAATTATGGTGGAGAAATCATATTTTTATAAAATGTTTAAATGCTCTAAAATAAATAAATAGTAGCTAAAACAATTAATTAAATGCCTTTCATAATTTATAAAACATTAAGCTATATTATTTAGGTGCCAAACTTTTTATGGCAGTGGGCAAATTGATGTCACTAATTTAGGTGCTGCTCTTACATTTTTATAAAATTAAAATAAATTGAAAGTTAAAAGAAAACAGAAAAGATAATAAGAAAAACAAATCTTATAGAAAATAAAATAAAACAAACCCCCCCTCTACTGGGCCTCGGCCCAGCCGCCGCCTATTTAGGCCGGCCCCAACACCCAAAACCCTAGCCGTCTCCCCACTCCCCCCCTCGCGCCCCTCTCATCCTGCCGCACGCAGCGGCGCCCCGCGCCCGACGCCGCGCCGTCGCCTCCCTGACCGCCACCTCGCCGGACTCCGTCGAGCCTCGCCGGCGTACCCCTGCATCGGGGGGTGAGGACCCCGACCCGATCCGCCTTCCCCTTCCCTTCCCCGTCCGGTCACCGCGACCGCGTGCGCCCGTGACCGTGCTCGCGCGTGCCCCTGCCGAACCTCTGGCCGTGCCCTGCTCCATCTTCCCCCGCGCGCTGCACTGCTGCTACTGCTTGCTGCAGTTCGCCTGCAGCTGCTGCTCGCCAGCGTGCCGCGCCCGCGCCGCTACTGCCTGTTGCCGCGGCTTGCCGCGCCCCTGGACCTCGCCCTGCCGCCCTGGCCGCGTGCTCTGCCGCGCCTAGCCGCGCAGCCCCGCGCTCGCCACGCCCCGCCTGCCGGCGCTCGCCTGTGCTGCTCTGCAGCTGCTGCTACAGTAACTGAATGTTACTGTAGCGCTTGCTAGCTTCTGCTGCTTCTACTTGACTAGCTCTCTGGACAGCAGCAAAAATGCAACAAGACAAGGGTTATCATAAATAAAAATGATGTGAACAGGTAGTACACTTGACAAGCTCCAAATTACTTCATTGGACCAAATTCAAATAAGGCATGGATTAAATCCTATGAAAATGACAAAAGGCTATGTTCTGTTAACTGAAAGACAGAAATACAGTAATACTGCAGTAGCTACTTTGGAGATGTAGATGAACTAGCTGCAAGAACTATTCATGCCATCAAAGGGCATGAACTAATAGTAATTTTGATGTAGAGTAAATATTCTATAGGGTGTAATTCCATTAGAGCTATGGATCAATGGGAATCATCCAGCAAACTTTGTAAAAATTAACAAATCCTGGAATGAACATCAAGTTGCACTTTTCAAACAGAGATTTGAACAAGCAAATGGACACTAACTTAGATGCACTTGATACTGTCATGTAGATCACAGAAAATTGATCAAGAATGATATAAGGCACAAAGCCATAGGATGAACAGAACACTAGCTATAACCTCTGGAAATCAGCTAAGTGATGCTTAAAAAAAACCTGAGGAATTCTCAGACTAGCAGAATTTCAGAGAAATCCAGAAAATAATTAAAATTTTGAAAAATCATATAAAATAAACCGTAGCTCGGATTAAAATAATTTATATATGAAAAACGATCAGAAAAATATGACGATTCCGAATATGCACTCCGTTCATCTGTCACATGCCTCTATCATAGCGAACGTGGAACCGTCCCCTCCGTTTCATCTGACCGAAAAACGCCAGACTTCGGGAAAACATTCCCGGATGTTTTCCCCCTTCACCTGTATCGCGTAGTACTGCGTTAGGTCACACCTAGCACTGCATATTGCCATGTCATGCATTTGTGTTGCATTATTTGCCGTGTATTTATTGTTTCTTCCCTCTCCTTCTCTCCCGATAGCCCCCGAGACTGCCGACGACACTGCCGTGTACGACGACGTCGCCGACGACTAGACCCCTTCAGCTGAGCTTCCAGGCAAGCAAAACCCCCTTAATCATAAGATATCGCCCATTCCTTTCTCTCTTATGCTTGCATTAGAATTGCCCCTGCTACTGTTCCGATAGCTCCTATTCTGATGCATAGCCTGATGTTGTCGCCTGCTATTGATACATCACCTGCTATCCTATTATGCTTAGTTAGCTATGTTATGTTCCATCAGCTAGCCCATCACCCTTGTCCGTCTGCCATGCTTGTTACCGGGCCGTGATCACTCTAGGTGAGGATCACGGAAATGTTTACATTACTGTCATACTTTAAATTGCTAAAGTCGGGCTGGCCCCAAGGGTGCCCGCGAGAGAATCATATTAAAGACGGGTCGGCTCCAAGAGCACCCGCGCGTCATGTATTACCAAGTCGGAGCAACAGGAACCCTGTTCGTCTCTGCGAGTTACTAAACATGCTTAACGGATTTGGGTATTTGATCTGAGTTGGCTACGTGTCTATACGCACTACCACCACGTGGGATAATGGTTTAATGGGGCCCTCTACGTCGTAGTATCAGCCGAAAGCTCTTCAGACGTCGCAGCTCAGAGATGCGGGCTGATTGCTGGGGTGGGCTGGTTACGTCACTGGTGTATTCAGTGTCGCGCCTGGGCCCCGGCCAGTCACGCAACGTGCAGGAGTGCGAAGGGCGATGGCCCAAGACCCCTTCGTGCTTAGGATTTAGACCGGCGTGTTGACCTCTCTGCTGAGCCTAGGTAGGACTGCGTCGTGTTGATCACCCGAGGCCGGGCATTACCCAGCAAGTGTGTCCGGCCAGATGTGATCGAGCGTGTTGGGTAACAGTAGTGCACCCCTGCAGGGAAGTTATCTATTTGAATATCCGTGTCCACGGTAACAGGACGCTCAGAGTTGTATCTTGATCTGCTACAACTACAAATGGATACTGTCACAATGCTAAACTGTTACTACTGCTCTTGGGATCACTTTCTCGCAGGGTAGTCGAGGAAGGATCTCAGGGAGTTACTAAATTATGTGTGACTATATAATACCTTGCTCTACTCTCTTCTGATGCTGCAAGAAATGCTTTAAGATGCTAGTCTTCGATAGGCTAGGCTTCTCCCCCTTTATTCTGGCATTCTGCAGTTCAGTCCAAAGATATAGCCCCATTCCTTTGATACCGATGCATATGTAGTATAGTTCTGATGTCAGTCTTGCGAGTACTTTGGATGAGTACTCACGGTTGCTTTGCTATTCTTTTCCCCATACCCACTTGATGAAATCAGACGATGGAGTCCAGGAGCCAGATGCCACCGCAGGAGACTACTACCAGGAGAGCCCCAGAGGCCAATACTACTGGGTTGAGCCGACCGACCAGGAGTAGTTCGGAGGCCCTAGGCAGGAGGCCTTCGCCTTTCGATCAGTATCGTTGTTTGTGCTAGCCTTCTTAAGGCAAACTTGACTAACTATGTCTGTACCCAGATATTATTTGTGTGTATGACTTATGTATTCAGGTCCTCGTGACCCCTGGTTTGTAATATGAAGATTTATGTTTAAATTTGAGTTTAGAGTTGTGTTGTGATATCTTCCCGTGAGTCTCTGATCTCGAGCGTGCACGTTTGCGTGTATGATTAGTGCACGGTCGAGCAGGGGTGTCACTAGTTGGTATCAGAGTCGACTGCCTGTAGGAAGCCCCCTTCCGATTCCTTGGTCAAAGTTGAGTCTAGACGTTGAAAAACTATTTTACTAATAGTGTTGTATGGCTTACAGGCCCACGTTGCACATGGATGGGATTAGGATCTTTTATTCCTCTTCTATACTCTGGGTTCTGAACTTCTCATCCTTTCGGGTCAAAATTTTGCTAACTCTGACCCTAGGTTCTCGTGATCACATCCACCCGGAGCTTTGATTATCTGCAATATTACTTCCTTGAATGCACGATGCAAGAATTCACTCACTGTCATTTGACAATCTTGAATTTCCTCTGTTTCAGATGGATCGCTTGTTTCCGCCGCGCCCTGCGACACAGCTTGTGCTTCGCACTTGGGCTCGTGATACGCCTGGTTTTCCTGCTGTCCTGATCGCCCTTCTGACCAGACTGGGTTACCGTTGGTACCCCGAGTACATGGTTTACGAGGATTACCACGAGTTCAACCAGGAGAAGTACCATGCTGATGTTCGTATCTTCGATCAGCGGAACGACTCCGACACTGAGTTGCATATGTTTCACGGTATCTTCGTGACGATTGAGATGGCAGTCCATGATGCTGCCTACTCTGCTGTCGCACGTCTTCGTGGTGAGCATAGTCGCTTGGATGACTCCGAGTTCCGATACAACCCGTATGCCCCTGCTGGAGATGCTACCGGATACTACACAGCTGTCTGTGCCCCTTACGAGCGACGTCGATATGAGCCGGAGGTTTTGGTTCAGTGCACTCAGGCTCTGGATCGCACTGCCCGGGCTCTCGCCGTTGAGCTGTTTGCCACTCGAGCACGTCTCTACGAGGCTATGATACAGTTGCTACCAGCTATTCGTGCAGGGATACATTCAGAGTACATCCTTTACCCGCGCAGGACTCAGATGCCGGCAGGTATTGATTGGCCTGCTGTTGGAGGTCACACACCTGCACGTGGACCTCTTCTTCCAGTTCGAGACCGGGTTCTGCATCAGAGTGCACACGGAGAGCAGGACTTTTCTGCCGTGGATACTCATCGTCCGCACTTGCAGTTACCCCGTTTCAGTGGTTTTCCCCGACTTTGATGTAGCCTTTGCTATGTCTCGTTGTGTATTCCTCACCGCGTGCCTGCGCGCCGCCTAGTATGTCTAGCTGATTAATTTCGCGAACTTATGCTGTCCGTGTGTAACCGACTCTGTGTATGGATCTGTATGTCTTAATTGACTACTGCTATGTATCTATTGCACTACTTATTCATTGTCGTGTTACATCATGTTTGTCGCTAAGCACTTGTAGTTGCTTTTACTAAACTACCCCTGTTGAACTTTTAGCAGGATGGTTAGGCCAGGTGCTCATGGTCGTGGTCGTGGTCGTGCCCCTGAAAACCCACCACCGCCAGACTATATGGCAGCTATGATGCAACAGTTCGAGCTGAACCGGTAGTTCATGACTAATATCATGGCTCAGTTTCCGCACCAGAACAACCAGAACCAGAACCCTGCTTCAATAACTCTGCAGGAGTTTGTGCATCTCAACCCCATGATTTATCGCAATTCTGAACAGCCGCTGGATGCAGATGACTGGCTTCGCGACATCGCCCATGAGATGGAATCTGCTAGTGTCGCCCCTGACAACCTTGTCACTTTCGCGTCCTACTTCCTGAAGGGCCCCGCTGCACAATGGTGGTCCACCCACAAGCGTACACTGCCTGCTAGGACAGTCGTTACTTGGGTTGAGTTTTAGGCTGCCTTCCGTGCTCGTTACATTCCTCAGGGAATCATGGACCGGAAGAAGACCGAGTTCCGCAATCTTATCCAGGGCAACAAGACCGTCGAAGCTTATCAGCAGGAGTTCCTTAACTTATCCCGCCATGCTGAAGAAGACATAGCCACTGATGCTCGTAGACAGGAGAAGTTCCTTAATGGGCTCCACCCAGACCTTAAGCTCGCCCTTGCTGTTCAAGACTTCACCGACTTTGCCACTCTCGTGAACAAGGCTATCCGGATTGAGACCGCTCAGATCGAGCACAAGGAGTCGCAGAAGCGCTATCGTGACATTGGCTCATCTTCGAGCTCAGCACAGAAGCGTCGTATCTGGATTCCTCACAACGCGTATCGTCCAACTACCCCTACGCCAAGGCCCTCCTATGCTGCACCCCGTCTGCCTCCTCCACCACCGAGGCAGCCGAGACCTCAAGCTGCTCCTCTTCGTCCTGAAGATGGTCTGTGTTTCAAGTGCCACAAACCAGGTCACCTTGCCAAGGACTGCCGCCAGAATCAGAATCAATTGGCATTTCCTCGTAATGGCCGTGGCAATGGTCGTGGCAACAATCAGACCCGCACCTATAATACTGGGCCTGCTGCTTATGGACGTGGACAAGCTTACCACGTCGATATTGAAGAAGTTCAGGATCAACCTGACACTGTGATGGGTACACTTCTCGTTAACTCAGTACCCGCTTCTGTTTTATTTGATTCAGGAGCATCGCATTCATTCATGACAGAAGCATTTGCATTAGAACATGACATTGCATTTGAAAAGATGAATCTACCAGTAGTTGTCCGCACCCCTGGAGGTCATTGTCACACCTCCATGATGGCACACAATGTCACTGTTGAAATCAAAGGACTCGAATTCCTTGTTTCACCTATCATCTTGAAATCGTCAACGATAGACCTCATTCTGGGAATGGATTGGTTGAAAGCTCACATTGCTTCGATCAATTGTGCCACTAAAGTCGTCCAACTCCTTCACCCCTCCGACGAGATAGTGAACTACACCGCCCGAATTACTCTGAATATCGAAGCTCAGATATATGCTCTAAATGCTTTGAACGCTTCACCTCTTGAGGGAATTGAGAACATTCCAGTCGTTCGTGATTTTCCGGACGTCTTTCCAGAAGAACTTCCAGGAATACCCCCGGTTAGAGCCGTTGAATTCGTCATCGACTTGAAACCAGGCACTACCCCTATTGCTAAGCGCCCGTACAAGATGCCGCCACATGAACTCCTTGAGCTTAAGGAGGAAATCGACAAGTCACTTAAGAAGGGTTTCATCCGCCCCAGTTCTTCTGCTTGGGGAGCACCTTCTCTCTTCGTCAAGAAGAAGGATGGAACTAACCGATTGGTCCAGGACTATCGACCCATTAACCAAGCAACAATCCAGAACAAATATCCACTTCCCCGGATCAACGATCTTTATGATCAGCTTGCTGGATCCTCTGTGTTCTCCAAACTCGACTTAAGGTTGGGTTACCATCAGATCCGAGTTCATAAGGAGGATATTCCGAAGACCGCTTTCGTTACTCGCTATGGATCATACGAGTACACCGTTATGTCCTTCGGATTAACCAATGCTCCAGCAGCATTCTCTCGATTGATGAACTATATCTTCATGGATTACCTCGACAAATTCGTCATGGTTTATTTGGATGATATCCTTATATATTCCAAGAATGAAGAAGAACACGCCGAACATCTTCGGCTCGTTTTAGAGAAACTTCGAGAACATCAACTATATGCCAAGTTTTCCAAGTGTGAATTCTGGTTATCAGAAGTGACCTATCTCGGTCATGTGATTTCCAAAGATGGCATTGCTGTCAACCCTGAGCGAGTTCAGGCTATTCTTGACTGGACTCCCCCGAAGAATGTCAAGCAAGTCAGGAGTTTTCTTGGTCTTGCTAGCTATTGCCGCCGTTTCGTCAAGAACTTCTCCAAGATTGCCAAGCCTCTGACTGATTTTCTCCACAAAGGCGTTAAGTTTGAGTGGACAGAAAAATGTCAGGAAAGTTTTCAGACACTTAAGGACAAGCTGACATCCGCACCAGTGCTAGCACCCCCTGATACTCGCAAGGACTTTGTGATATATTGCGACGCATCCCGTCAAGGATTAGGCTGTGTCCTAATGCAAGAGCGCAAAGTGATTGCTTATGGCTCTCGTCAATTGCGTCCTCACGAAGATAAGTATCCAACACATGATCTCGAGTTAGGAGCGGTTATTTATGCTCTGAAGCTGTGGCGACATTACCTTCTCAGTAATCGTTGCGAGATATACACGGACCACCAAAGTCTGAAGTATCTGTATACTCAACCAGATTTGAACCTCCGTCAGCAAAGATGGCTCGAGACAATAGCTGACTACGACATGGATATTTCTTATACCCCTGGCAAGGCTAATGTAATGGCCGATGCTTTGAGTCGCAAATCTTATTGCAACAACCTCATGGTTCAGCAAGCACAACCCCTTCTCCACGAAGAGCTTCGCAAGTTGAACCTTCATATTGTTCCACAGGGTTATCTCAATACCCTGGTTGTTGAACCCGACCTCGAGCGGACCATCAGAAACTTGCAGAAATATGACTCTGAAGTCGAGAAGATTAAGAAGTTCCTCTCCAAGGGAAATTCTTCTTACTACCATGTTGATGAAGAAGGTACCTTGCTCTTCAAAGGCCGCCTAGTGGTCCCCAGAAAGCATAATCTGGACTCTCATTCGGATGTCATGAAAGAAGCTCATGATACACCTCTCTCAATTCATCCCGGTAGTACCAAGATGTACCAAGATATTCGTCAACGATACTGGTGGCCCAATATGAAGCATAATATTGCTCGCTATGTTGCCGAGTGTGACGTTTGCCGTCGCATCAAAGCAGAACATCAAAGGCGTGCTGGACTTCTACAACCACTGGATATTCCTGAATGGAAATGGGACAAAGTCGAAATGGACTTCATCACTGGTTTTCCCAGATCGCAGAAGGGTCATGATGCTATTTTTGTCGTCATTGATCGATTCTCAAAGGCCGCTCACTTTTTGCCAGTCAAGGAGACAATCACTGCTAGTTAGTTAGCAGACTTATATGTTTCCAGAATCGTGTCACTCTCACGGTGTTCCATTGGAGATCAGCTCAGATCGAGCCAGCCTCTTTACCTCAAGATTCGGGAACAATTTCCAGGAAGCTATGGGAACTCATTTGTCCTTCAGCACCGCTTTTCACCCCCAGTCCCAGGGACAAGTCGAATGAGTCAATCAAGTGCTTGAAGATATGCTTCGAGCTTGTGTCATCTCATTCGGTAAGAAATGGGAGGAATCTCTCCCATATGCTGAATTCTCTTACAACAATAGCAATCAAGCTAGTCTAAAGATGGCACCATTTGAAGTTCTCTATGGACGCAAGTGTCGAACCCCTCTGAATTGGTCAGAAACTGGGGAACGTTCACTCGTTGGACCGGACATTATTCAGCAAGTTGAAGAACAAGTCTGCATTGTCCATGAACATTTGAAAACTGCTCAGTCTCGTCAGAAGAGCAATTATGATCGCAAACACCAGGTAATGGTCTACCAACCTGGCGAACAAGCTTACCTTCGTGTTACTCCAATGAATGGCACTCACCGTTTCGGGATAAAGGCAAGTTAGCTCCTCGCTACATTGGCCCGTTCCGTATTCTCGCCCGTCGTGGAGAAGTGGCATATCAATTGGAATTGCCGCCAAACCTTTCTCAAGTACATGATGTCTTCCATGTATCGCAACTCCGTCGCTGCTTCAAGGATCCTATCCGAGCAGTGGATCATGAAACGCTTGAATTGCAAGAGGATCTTTCTTATCGAGAGTATCCGATCCGCATTCTTGATCAAGCTGAACGTCGAACCCGTCAGAAGGCAATCAAGTTCGTTAAAGTTCAGTGGTCAAATCATTCTGAAGATGAAGCCACTTGGGAACGCGAAGATCGTCTTCGTGAAGAGTATCCCGCTCTCTTTCAGCCTACCTCTTAATTCTCGGGACGAGAATTTCTTTTAGAGGAGGAGAATTGTAACACCCCATGTATTAAGCTACAGTAATCCCATGTTAATGGTGCCATGTCATCACAATTACTGTTGCTAATCTCACTTTGGTTCAAACACAAATCAAATTCAAATTTAAATTAAAAGTCAAATAATTAAAGTTTTCAAATGTCAAACTAAAATGTTCTAAATATGACAAATAATGCATAGGTAATTATGGTGGAGAAATCATATTTTTATAAAATGTTTAAATGCTCTAAAATAAATAAACAGTAGCTAAAACAATTAATTAAATGCCTTTCATAATTTATAAAATATTAAGCTATATTATTTAGGTGCCAAACTTTTTATGGCAGTGGGCAAATTGATGTCACTAATTTAGGTGCTGCTCTTACATTTTTATAAAATTAAAATAAATTGAAAGTTAAAAGAAAACAGAAAAGATAATAAGAAAAACAAATCTAATAGAAAATAAAAATAAAACAAACCCCCCCTCTACTTGGCCTCGGCCCAGCCGCCGCCTATTTAGGCCGGCCCCAACACCCGAAACCCTAGCCGTCTTCCCACTCCCCCCCTCGCGCCCCCTCTCATCCTGCCGCACGCAGCGGCGCCCCGCGCCCGATGCCGCGCCGTCGCCTCCCCGACCGCCACCTCGCCGGACTCCGTCAAGCCTCGCCGGCGTACCCCTGCATCAGGGGTGAGGACCCCGACCCGCTCCGCCTTCCCCTTCCCTTCCCCATCCGGTCACCGCGACCGCGTGCGCCCGTGACCGTGCTGGCGCGTGCCCCTGCCGAACCTCTGGCCGCGCCCTGCTCCTCCTTCCCCTGCGCACTGCGCTGCTGCTACTGCTTGCTGCAGTTCGCCTGCAGCTGCTGCTCGCCCGTGTGCCGCGCCCGCGCCGCTACTGCCTGCTGCCGCTGCTTGCCGCGCCCCTGGACCTCGCCCTGCCGCCCCTGGCCGCGTGCTCTGCTGCGCCTAGCCGCGTAGCCCCGCGCTCGCCACGCCCCGCCTGCGCAAGGCCACGCCCCCGCTGTGCCCGTCGTCGCCGGCGCTCGCCCGTGCTGCTCTGCAGCTGCTGCTACAGTAACTGAATGTTACTGTAGCGCTTGCTATCTTCTGCTGCTTCTACTTGACTAGCTCTCTGGACAGCAGCAAAAATGCAACAAGACAAGGGTTATCATAAATAAAAATGATGTGAACAGGTAGTACACTTGACAAGCTCCAAATTACTCCATTGGACCAAATTCAAATAAGGCATGGATTAAATCCTATGAAAATGACAAAAGGCTATGTTCTGTTAACTGAAAGACAGAAATATAGTAATACTGCAGTAGCTACTTTGGAGATGTAGATGAACTAGCTGCAGGAACTGTTCATGCCATCAAAGGGCATGAACTAATAGTACTTTTGATGTAGAGTAAATCATCTATAGGGTGTAATTCCATTAGAGCTATGGATCAATGGGAATCATCCAGTAAACTTTGTAAAAATTAACAAATTCTGGAATGAACATCAAGTAGCACTTTTCAAACAGAGATTTGAACAAGCAAATGGACACTAACTTAGATGCACTTGATACTGTCATGTAGATCACAGAAAATTGATCAAGAATGATATAAGGCACAAAGCCATAGGATGAACAGAACACTAGCTATAACCTCTGGAAAATAGCTAAGTGATGCTTAAAAAAAACTGAGGAATTCTCAGACTAGCAGAATTTCAGAGAAATCCAGAAAATAATTAAAACTTTGAAAAATCATATAAAATAAACCGTAGATCGGATTAAAATAATTTATATATGAAAAACGATCAGAAAAATATAACGATTCTGAATATGCACTCCGTTCATCTGTCACGTGCCTCTATCATAGCGAACGTGGAACCGTCCCCTCCATTTCATCTGACCGAAAAATGCCAGACTTCGGGAAAACATTCCCGGATGTTTTCCCCCTTCACCTGTATCGCGTAGTACCGCGTCAGGTCACACCTAGCACTGCATATTGCCATGTCATGCATTTGTGTTGCATTATTTGCCGTGTATTTATTGTTTCTTCCCTCTCTTTCTCTCCCGATAGCCCCCGAGACTGCCGACGACACTACCGTGTACGACAACATCGCCGACGACCAGACCCCTTCAGCTGAGCTTCCAGGCAAGCAAAACCCCCTTGATCATAAGATATCGCCCATTCCTTTCTCTCTTATGCTTGCATTAGAATTGCCCCTGCTACTGTTCCGATAGCTCTTATTCTGATGCATAGCCTGATGTTGTCGCCTGCTATTGATACATCGCCTGCTATCCTATTATGCTTAGTTAGCTATGTTATGTTCCATCAGCTAGCCCATCACCCTTGTCCGTCTGCCATGCTTGTTACCGGGCCGTGATCACTTTGGGTGAGGATCACGGAAATGTTTACATTACTGTCATACTTTAAATTGCTAAAGTCGGGCTGGCCCCAAGGGTGCCCGCGAGAGAATCATATTAAAGACGGGTCGGCTCCAAGAGCACCCGCGCGTCATGTATTACCAAGTCGGAGCGACAGGAACCCTGTTCGTCTCTGCGAGTTACTAAACATGCTTAACGGATTTGGGTATTTGATCTGAGTTGGCTACGTGTCTATACGCACTACCACCACGTGGGATAATGGTTTAATGGGGCCCTCTACGTCGTAGTATCAGCCGAAAGCTCTTCAGACGTCGCAGCTCAGAGATGCGGCTGATTGCTGGGGTGGGCTGGTTACGTCACTGGTGTATTCAGTGTGGCGCCTGGGCCCCGGCCAGTCACGCAACGTGCAGGAGTGCGAAGGGCGATGGCCCAAGACCCCTTCGTTCTTAGGATTTAGACCGGCGTGTTGACCTCTCTGCTGAGCCTAGGTAGGACTGCGTCGTGTTGATCACCCGAGGCCGGGCATTACCCAGCAAGTGTGTCCGGCCAGATGTGATCGAGCGTGTTGGGTAACAGTAGTGCACCCCTGCAGGGAAGTTATCTATTTGAATAGCCGTGTCCACGGTAACAGGACGCTCAGAGTTGTATCTTGATCTGCTACAACTACAAATGGATACTGTCACAATGCTAAACTGTTACTACTGCTCTCGGGATCACTTTCTCGCAGGGTAGTCGAGGAAGGATCTCAGGGAGTTACTAAATTATGTGTGACTATATAATACCTTGCTCTACTCTCTTCTGATGCTGCAAGAAATGCTTCAAGATGCTAGTCTTCGATAGGCTAGGCTTCTCCCCCTTTATTCTAGCATTCTGCAGTTCAGTCCAAAGATATAGCCCCATTCCTTTGATACCGATGCATATGTAGTATAGTTCTGATGTCAGTCTTGCGAGTACTTTGGATGAGTACTCACGGTTGCTTTGCTATTCTTTTCCCCATACCCACTTGATGAAATCAGACGATGGAGTCTTGGAGCCAGGTGCCACCGCAGGAGACTACTACCAGGAGAGCCCCGGAGGCCACTACTACTGGGTTGAGCCGACCGACCAGGAGTAGTTCGGAGGCCCTAGGCAGGTGTCCTTCGCCTTTCGATCAGTATCGTTGTTTGTGCTAGCCTTCTTAAGGCAAACTTGACTAACTATGTCTGTACCCAGATATTATTTGTGTGTATGACTTATGTATTCGGGTCCTCGTGACCCCTGGTTTGTAATATGAAGATTTATGTTTAAATTTGAGTTTAGAGTTGTGTTGTGATATCTTCCCGTGAGTCTCTGATCTCGAGCGTGCACGTTTGCGTGTATGATTAGTGCACTGTCGAGGAGGGGCGTCACAAAACCTTAGAAGCCACGTAAAATAAAATTTTGCATAAATCGATCAGAGGCGTCTAACTTGGTTTTGCAGGATGTGCATGTGATGTGGTATAGCAGTGCTCATATTAATTCGATTATGTATGAGATGACTATATGATGTAAATTTACTAACATGACCTGTGTGTCATGATTCGGCATGATGGCTGGAGCCATATGATTGTCACTTTAATGAACTGCGTGTCAACCTTAAGTAATGCACTTATTTTATTAGCTATAGAGATAGCAATATTATCTGGTGCATCGACAAGGTGGTGGCAATCTTCGCGAAGGTGAACACCGACGCAAATGCCGAAGACGAAGAAATTAAAGACTTCTCCGTCAGAAAGGGCTATACCATATCATGCTATTATGAATTGCCTGAGATGTTTATCCCTTATGATGCACCCTTTTTTATTGCGCGGTAGTCGCTTTTTATTAGGGTGATCTCTCACTTAAAATATCAAGTAGTTAGTGTTCTCCCAAGTGTAACACCGTCACGGCACCTATCTTTTCGGGGTACCACATGGATACATGGGTACGAACGATTAGAGAAGTGTGAGGCGGGTGAGTTGAGACCTCATAGCAAGATCACTTGGTTGTCTTGACATTCCGGAGGATCGTCCTGAGCTCGGAACATGCCCATCGAAAGATGAACAAGAGTCACATAGAGATGTGATTGGCAAGTTGGCCTACCGATTGAAATTCTCGTCACTTGAGATGGATACATCCTTGGCGTTGAATTACAATTTGGGTCTTGTATCACTCATAATCAATTTTGAGAGATATTGATTTGAGTGGGAGCGCACTTTAGAATAAAATTGTTTATTCACTAGTGCAAAAATCATTATGAACAAAGTCTAAGTGAAACTTGTGTTTACCGTTGTAGATCAAATGGCTCGCAATGCCGCATTCAACTTAGGCCCGATGTTAGAGAAAGAGAAGTTAGCTGCGACTGGAAACAACTATGCGGACTGGGTCCGTAACCTGAGGATTGTCCTCAGGAGTGCTAAGAGAATGTATGTGCTTGAAAATTCTCTTCTAGCTAGACCGACTGCAACTGCCCCGGAAGATGAACAAAATGTCTGGGCCACTAAGGATGATGATTACAACTTAGTGCAGTGCCACATGCTAGCTTGCATGAGTCCAGAGCTTCAAAAACGTTTTGAATTCCATAATGCCCACGATATGATCCGGGAATTGGATGCTCTGTACAAGGAAACCGCACGGTCTGAACGATTTGATATCATGAAGGCCGTGATGGATTGCAGGATGGCTGAGGGCAGTTCAGTTGGCAAACACGTGGTCAAAATGATTGGCTACGCTGAAAGGCTTAAAACCCTGGAATTTCCAATTCCACCAGCCCATATGATGGACATGTTGCTTGCTTCACTCCCCCCGTCTTATGACGGTTTTACCATGAACTACAACATGAGTGGGATGGAAAAGACACCGGAAGAGGTGCTCGCCATGCTGAAAACTGCGGAAGGAGGACTGTGGAAAAATCGCAAGCAAGTGTTGCTTGTGAATAAAACCACCAGTTTCAAAAAGAAAGGCAAGCCAAAGAAGGGCAAGGGCACTGGTAAGACCGGCTCCCAAAGCAACTCTAAGGGCGGAGACAAGAATGAAACTGAGTGCTTCTACTGCAAGGGCACATGACACTGGAAGAGAAACTGCAAGAAGTATCTGGAAGATAAGAAGTCTGGGAAAACAGGAAAAGGTATAATTGTTATACAAGTTAATGTCATTGACGTTTTGCTTGCTAGCGAAAATTCTAAGTCTTGGGTATTTGATACCAGATCGGTTGCTCACATTTGCAACTCGATACAGGGCCTGCAGAAGGTGCGCAAGCTAGCAAAGAATGAAGTCGTGATGCGCGTCGGGAACGGCGCTGGGATCGCCGCTCAAGCCGTCGGCATTATGCCTCTACGTCTCCCTTCAGGATTTATCTTAGAACTAAGTAACTGTTATTTTGTTCCGCTATTGTGTAGAAACATTATCTCCGGATCATGTTTAGTATACGATGGGTATTCGTACAAGTCTGAGAACAATGGTTGTTCACTTTATTGTAAGGATATGTTTTATGGATTTGCACCCATTGTTGGGGGCCTTTTCATACTAAATCTTGAATGTGGAAATGATGTCTTTAACGTGAATGCTAAATGCCTTAAGAAGGCTGGTACCACCACCACTTTCATGTGGCACTGTCGACTTGGCCACATCGGAAAGAAACGCATGCAAAGACTCCATAAAGATGGAGTTTTACCGTCCTTTGATTTTGAATCATTTGACACATGTGAAGCTTGCTTGATGGGGAAAATGACCAAGACGCCGTTCACGGGTCATCCTGAACGGGCGAGTGAATTGTTGGAAATAATACATAGTGATGTATGTGGTCCAATGAGCACAATCGCACGGGGTGGGTATTTCTACTTCGTGACTTTTACTGATGATTTGAGTAGGTATGGATATATCTACTTGATGAAGCATAAGTCGGAAACTTTTGAAAAATTCAATGAATTTCAGAATGAGGTAGAAAATCATCGTAACAAAAGGATTAAGTTTCTGCGGTCTGATCGCGGGGGCGAATACCTTAGTCATGAGTTTAGCCAACATCTGAGTGACCGTGGAATCGTTTCACAGCTTACGCCTCCCGGAACTCCACAGCGAAACGGAGTGTCCGAAAGACGTAACCGAACCCTGTTAGACATGGTAAGGTTGATGATGTCTCTTACAGATCTACCGATATCTTTTTGGGGTCACGCCCTACTCACTGCCGCTTATACATTAAACAGAGCACCGTCTAAGTCTGTTGAGACGACACCACATGAGATGTGGCATGGGAAGATTCCTAGTGTGTCGCATCTCAAAATTTGGGGTTGTGAGGCATACGTAAAGCGTTTACAGCCAAGCAAACTCAATCCCACATTAGACAAATGTTACTTTGTAGGTTATCCCAATAACACCATTGGGTATTCCTTCTACCACCAGTCTGAGGGCAAAGTGTTTGTCGCAAAAGTTGGACACTTTCTCGAGAAAGAATTTCTCGCTAAAGAACCAAGTGGGAGGACAATACAACTTAATGAGATTAGTGAATCTTCGGCAACAGTTGATATGGCTAAGGAACCGGCAGTAATTCCGCAAATTATCCCTACAACCGAGCCGGAAGTTGTCGCATGTGATGTGGAAACTTCAGACAATATTGTAACTGAACCGCGCAGATCAGGTAGGGCTATCCAGCCACCTGAGTGGTTTCATAGCGAAATCTTCATTCTTGAAGACGATGAACCTGCACACTACAAGGAAGCGATGGCGGGGCCTAGCTCAAGGGAATGGCACAAGGCCATGAAATCCGAGATGGAATCCATGTACGAAAACCAAGTTTGGAACTTGGAAGAACTTCCAGATGGCGTAAAACCCATTGGTTGTAAATGGATTTTCAAAAGAAAGACGGACACGGATGGTAACATTACTATCCACAAAGCTAGACTTGTCGCGAAAGGGTTCATGCAAATTCCAAGAGTGGACTACGACGAGACTTTCTCGCCCGTAGCTATGCTTAGGTCTGTTCGTATATTACTAGCAATTGCTGCTTATTTCGATTATGAAATATGGCAGATGGACGTCAAAACGGCTTTCCTAAATGGAAATCTCAAAGAAGATGTATACATGATACAGCCTGAAGGTTTTGTCGTTCATAAGGATGCTGGAAAGGTATGCAAACTTCAGAAAGCCATTTATGGTCTGAAGCAAGCATCAAGGAGCTGGAACATTCGTTTTGATGAAGTGGTCAAACATTTTGGCTTCATCAGGAATGACGAAGAATCTTGTGTTTACAAGAAGTTTAGTGGGAGCGCAAAAACATTTCTAATCTTGTATGTGGATGACATATTGTTGATTGGAAATGACGTGAATTTTCTTAGCGAAATAAAAGACTCATTGAAGAAGAGTTTTTCAATGAAAGACTTAGGCGAAGCGGCATATGTATTGGGCATCAGAATCTATAGAGATAGATCAAAACGCCTGATAGCGCTTAGCCAAAACACGTACATTGACAAGGTGTTGAAAAGGTTCAACATGGAGAACTCCAAGAAAGGCCTACTCCCCATGTCACCTGGCACAGTGCTTTGCAAGAATCAGTGTCCTCGGACCCTCGATGAGTGAGTACAAATGAATGATGTTCCATATGCTTCGGCAGTTGGTTCTATTATGTATGCCATGCTATGTACAAGACCGGATGTTTCCTATGCACTAAGTGTTAGCAGCCGGTACCAAAGTGATCCAGGATTGGAACACTGGGCCGCAGTCAAGGGTATTCTTAAGTACCTCAGAAGGACCAAGGATTTACTCCTTGTGTACGGAGGTGATGAAGAGCTCATTGTAAGTGGTTACACTGATGCAGGCTTCATGACTGACCCAGATGACTTCAAATCTCAATCAGTCTATGTTTTCATATTGAACGGTGGAGCAGTTGATTGGAAAAGTTCCAAACAAAAGACTGTGGCAGATTCTACGACGGAGGCAGAATATGTTGCAGCTTCAGAAGCCTCCAAGGAAGCGGTATGGATCAAGCAATTTCTTGAAGACCTTGGTGTGGTTCCAAGTGCTCTGGACCCGGTGGAGATCTATTGTGATAATAGTGGCGCCGTGGCTCAGGCAAGGGAGCCAAGTTCGCACCATAAGACAAGACATATTGAACGCAAATATAAACTCATTCGACATCATGTCAAAGCGGGTTTAGTGAAAGTACGCAAAGTTCACACGGATCTAAACGTGTTAGACCCGATGACAAAGCCTCTACCACGAGCAAAGCATGAACAACACCGGATAGCCATTGGTGTTAGGGAAGCCATGTAACTGGATTATGACTCTAGTGCAAGTGGGAGTCTGTAGGAAATATGCCCTAGAGGCAGTAATAACAGTTATTTTGTATCTTCGAGTTTGTAATGAATGTTTATGTTCCATGCTATAACTGCAATGATTCTCGAGTCTACAATATCCAC
Source organism: Elymus sibiricus (assembly GCA_039707655.1). NCBI lineage: Eukaryota > Viridiplantae > Streptophyta > Magnoliopsida > Poales > Poaceae > Elymus > Elymus sibiricus. The sequence goes on along the minus strand of CM077668.1, from coordinate 107,182,244 downwards.
GAGGCTCGGAGGGAAACTCATGTGCACGTGTGGTATAATAAATGGTAAAAAGTATTCCTAGTCATGCCTCTAAAGACTAGCTCAAGTATTGCATGATGATCCTATTTTCCTGATCATGGGCATGGCTATGCCGACAATTTTGAGGGCACAATGTTAGTGGAACACTTGTGTTGAATCGACCCGAATTGATGTTATGCTATGAGATACATTCGTCACAAGTTAATGGTTAATAACACAGAGATAGTTAATGTTTGCATAATTCCTTAGACCATGAGAGTATCGAGTTCCTTCGTGCTTGCTTCGTGAACTTTGGGGTTTGTTAAACGTCATCCGTAACTGGGTGGCTATTACGGCGGTGAAAGATCGTGGATGTCGCCTAGAGGGGGGGGGGGGTGAATAGGCGCTTTAAAATAATTACGGTTTAGGCTTGAACAAATGCGGAATAAAACTAGCGTTTAATTTGTCAAGAACAAAACCTAAATCGACTAGGCTCACCTATGTGCACCAACAACTTATGCTAAGCAAGATAAACAACTAAGTGATAGCAAGATATATAACAAGAAACAATATGGCTATCACAAAGTAAAGTGCATAAGTAAAGGGCTCGGGTAAGAGATAACCGAGGCACGCGGAGACGACGATGTATCCCGAAGTTCACACCCTTGCGGATGCTAATCTCCGTTAGAGCGGTGTGGAGGCACAATGCTCCCCAACAATGCCACTAGGGCCACCGTATTCTCCTCACGCCCTCGCACAATGCAAGGTGCCGTGATTCCACTAAGGGACCCTTGAGGGCGGTCACCGAACCCGTACAAATGGCAACCCTTGAGGGCGGTCACCGAACCCGTACACTTTGGCAACCCTTGGGGGCGGTCACCGGTACCCGTCAAATTGCTCGGGGCGATCTTCACAACCTAATTGGAGACCCCGACGCTTGCCCGGAGCTTTACACCACAATGATTGAGCTCCGAGGCACCACCAAGCCACCAAGCCGTCTAGGGCGCCAAGGCACCCAAGAGGAACAAGCTCTAGGGTGCCCAAACACCCAAGAGTAATAAGCTTCTCAACTACTAACTTCCACGAATCCCGCGGAGAACTCAAACCGATGCAACTAATGCAATGGCAAGGGCACACGGAGTGCCCAAGTCCTCCTCTCCCAAATCCCACCAAAGCAACAAAAGCTATGGAGGAAAATGAGAGGAAGAACGAAGAAGAACACAAAGAACTCCAAGAACTAGATCCAAGGGGTTCCCCTCACTTAGAGGAGAAAGTGATTGGTGGAAATGTGGATCTAGATCTCCTCTCTCTTTTCCCTCAAGAAGGAGCAAGAATCATTGGAGGGATTGAGAGATAGGCAAGCTCAAGAAGGTCAACAATGGGGGGAGAAATGAGCTCAAAGGATAAGAAAACCGTTGGGGAAGAAGACCCCTTTTATAGGGCCACCCCAAATCCAACCGTTACCCGTGCTGGACGCGTACAAGCGGTACTACCGCTCCTTCGAGCGGTACTACCGCTTAAGCGGTAGTAATTCAAAACACAGCAGGTGAGAACACGGAACTGGAGCGGTAGTGCCGCACTTAGCGGTACTACCGTGCCAACCAAGCGGTACTACCGCTAAGGAGAAAAGAGCAACAGAAGCTTGCACACTCTGCGAAAAACAAGCGGTAGTAGCAGCGGTAGTGGAGGGCGGAAGTACCGCACCAAGCGGTACTACCGCCCAGCAGAGCGGTACTACCGCCCTGAGCGGTACTACCGCACTACTGCCGCACTACTACCGTTTAACAGAAAACGGCAACAGAGACGTGCACAGAAGGAAACCCCGCAAGCGGTAGTGGCGGCGGTAGTAAGGGCGGTAGTACCGCCAGAGCGGTACTACCGTGCTACTACCGCTCTACTACCGTGAATGGCAAACTGGCAACAGAAAGTTGCACGCTCGGGGAAACCCCAAGCGGTAGTGCCACGGAAGTACCAGCGGTACTACCGCTTGCAAGCTACTGAAAATCCACAGAAACAGAGGATACAAATAAAACCAGAACTGCCATAACTTCTGCAAATGAGCTCCGAATTGAGCAAACTCAAGCTTGTTGGATAGAAGACAATGAGTACTATCCAAACAGCGACTGGTTATAATAAGAAGTGGCAGGGGAGATATGCCTAACATATAGAGATGAGAAACCTCTATGAATGAAGAACCGGCATAAACTCCAACATCGAAAACATCATAGAAGATGCATATATGAACTCCGTTTTCGATGAACTCGAGCTTGTCATGAAGATGACCAAAAGCTCAAAGACTCACAAAGAGAAACACCAAACACAAACCAAGAAAGATGATGCAAGGATGCAAAGGTTTGAGCTCTCTACGAATGATACGATAAAGCTACTCACTTGAGAGCCCCCCTTGATAGTACGGCTATCGATCCTAAAACCCGGTCTCCCAACTACCACCATGAGACCGGTAAAATAGAAAACCTATCAAGGGCAAACCTTTGCCTTGCGCATAGTCCACTTGAGCTAGATGATGACGATCTTGACCTCCTCAAGTTGGACCACCTTTCTTGATTGCGCCGGCTCGATGAAGACTAGTTGATTGCTCCCCCATACTCCACTATGGGTGAGCCACTCTTCGGCACATCTTCACAAGTCCATTGTCACCACAATGGACAGCAAGCTTCAAGCATGTGATCTCTTCGTGATGCTCCACTTGAACTTGCACACCGCAATCTTGATGACGATCACATGCTCCACTTGAACTTGCACACCGCAATCTTGATGACGATCACCACTTGATGTCATCCTCCATGGGTTGTGTGATATCTTCCTTTTGATGCACGCCCATGGAAACAAACCTAACCCCACAAAGAACTCTTGCATAGAACATGGGTTAGTACACAAAGCGTAATGGACAATGCTTACCATACCGTGAGATCACTTGATCCCACTCGGTACATCTTCTACGCTTTGTGTGTTGATCAACTTGAATCACTCTTCATATTTAGTCTTGATCAACCTTGAATCTTTCCAACTCTCTTCATTAGGATGATGTCTTGAAGGTAAACATGAATGTTCACACAAACTTCTTCTTCAAGACATGCTTGCAATAGGCTCAACACTCACAAGACCAATCTTTGGATAAATCCTTGAATAACCTTGGTCAACACATATTCTTCTTCTAATAACCTTGAAACCAACAAATGGTCTTCAAGCAATGCCTATGGACAAACCCTTCAAATATAACTCAAGGCAACCATTAGTCCATAGAGATTGTCATCAATTACCAAAACCAAACATGGGGGCAGCACATGTTCTTTCAGGCGGCTTACGGGTTCACGGAAAAGTATGACAAGAAACGAGATAGCTCGAGATTGGGATTTGCTCCTCCGACGATGGAGAGATATTCTCGGGCCCTCTCGGTGTTATGGTACCCATCATCGTCTGGCCAGACACATTGTGATTTGATCACTGGGATGCCGGAACGCGGAAACGAGAAAAGAGAACAAAACCGGTAACGAGGTAACTGGCATAGTGGACAAGTTGTTGATCCACGGGGATGCAGAAAATCTCACCTCGGGTGTTTGTAACATATCGCGAAGCAACAGGAATAGCACACGGCAACTGGAGGTTCACTCGAATATTCATTCGTGTGGGTATAGGGGTCAATATGGGTGTCCACGGCTCCGATGTTGATCATTGATCGGAAAGTGTTCCGGGTCATGTCTATGCTTCACCGAACCTATAGGGTCACACGCTTAAGGGTCATCTATCTGCTGAATACTAGACAGGGAGTCTGAGAGAAAGTCACCGGAAAAGTTTCGGAGACAACGGAAACGTTCCGGAGAGAACACCGGAATAGTTTCGGTAAAACTGAAAAGTTGTTTCGGGGTATACCATTAAGTCAAATTGGTTTCGTCACATGCCTGGAAATTCTTGGAGGGTGCCAAAATTATTCTGGAAACTTCTGGGATTTTTCCGGGATAAAAACCGAAAATGTTCCGGAGCCGCCGGAACCGGTTTGGTTGCTTTTCGCAGATGAAAATCACTAATCCGAAATTGTTTCAGAACGCGTCCAAAATCATTTTTGTGGGTACTGGAATTATTCTAAGACCCACAGAAATATTTTTGGATTTAACGGTCGAGGAAAATTGGTTCCGTGAATAGTGAAAATCACTTTATGGTTAATTTTTTTGGAAAGCCACCTTTTGGGATTTTTCCCAAAAGGCTTCTAGAAGACTTAGGGACTAAGGAACCCCCTTTGGGGGGGGGCATGGGGTGGACGACCAAGGTGGAGCTCCTCCATGGAGCTCCACATGCCATTCTTTTTTGCCTTTTCTTCTCTTTATGTGTGACATAAAGTGGGGGTACTTTGGTATTTTTTTTGTGCCAATCCTACCCCTTGGCTTTCTTATAAATATAGGTGGAGGGGTGCTCTCCACACTCATCCCTTGCTCTCATACACATGCCATGCTTTGTCTGGCTCTCTCTCTCCCTCCCATGAAATAGTTTCGTAGAGCCGAAAGGCTGTCTGGGTTCCGGCAGGAACTAGTTCTGGACGGCGAAGCCCTGCCGGATAGCTGACACCGTATGTGTGCAACCCTGTAGAGAGGTCGTAGTTTCGATCTTTTGCCCAAGGGGCTGTTCGAGGGTCCTCCCGAAGGGCTGTCTGAGTTACAGTTCGAGCTTCGAGGATCCTCCCGAAGGGCTGTCCGTGACATCGTCCGAGGGACTGTCTGACCGCCTCCCGAAGGGCTGTCTGACGAGGGAGTACATCCTCGTGGTTGGGAGGTTGTAAATCCTAGCTGCGGGGATCTGCACCGACGATCTACATCGACTCTTCTTCCGCTGCGCTACGAGTCGGTAATGATCAGATCAAACCCTGTATGCAGTCTCCATAGTGGTCCTGGGTGTGCTCGCTGTACCGAATTTTTTTGTTTTCTGTCGCGTTCCCCTACACTTCGTGCGTTGAAGTCTCCATCAACGTGGACATACGATAGCACCACCTATCGGAACCACGCCAAAAACCACCGTGTCTTCATTGCATTTGATCTTCCATACTCTATCCCTTTACTTTCCGTACACTTGCATGCTTTACTATTTTCGCTGCTCAATCTCTAGATATGCACGTGTAGGAAGTTTTGGTGATATCTTAACTTGTGCCAAAATCTGCCTAAATTTCAAGTGAACCAAAAATCCGCACCTTTGGTTGGTTAAGGGTCTATTCACCCCCCTCTAGGCCTATCTCCTCGACCCCACAACTGGATTTAACTGAATCTTAATGCTGTAGTACATTGAAATTGTTGTGAATTCAAATATTTTTTTAGGGGGTGTAGATTGTGGAGTTGTTGAGTGGGTTGATGGACCTTGGCCTGTCATACTACCATTGTTGATGAAATCGTTAGCTGGTAGCTGCGCGGTTGGCTGGTGAGTAGAGGATTAATAGGCTAATCGGCAAGTTAATCCATTAATCGGACGATTTATCAGTCTATCGGCTACTCAGTGACCCTACGAGTAGGGGTTAATCGGTAAGTTAACTGGTTAATCCGACGAATTCTTGAACAGGGCACACTACAGAAATGTCTGACAAAGCTTTGGGAGGTGTTTCATTACTACCTCTAGTATCGGGAGGGGACCAGCAAGTACGCATTGGTTACCAAGCGTGCCATGTTCCGCTTTCGGCTCGGATCAAGGTTGTTTCCATCAACATCCACATTACTTTTATTGGCATCAATCTCCATATTCTTATCATCCTCTAACATCAGACAATATATTACTCCCTCCGTCCAGTGTAAAAAATGCTCTTATATTATGGGACGGAGGGAGTACCATTTGAATAAACCCTATCAAAATTGGCTGCTATCTTTAGCACGACCACGAGAGCGCATGGCCCAATTCGCTCATAGATCCTTAATGATTAGAGCACATTGTGGGTGAAGACCATTGCCATGCTTCGTAAATAAATGCCCAATCATACCATAAACAACACACCAATCAGACAACCTTTCATACTTAACTTTGAAAATCTGTCTTTTCTTATCTTTAACTATAGAGACATGATTCCTCAATTGTTGAAATTGCCGGAGAAGTCATGTGAGTGGTTTTCCTCCGCATAGAACTCATCTATCTTACCAGCTAAAGACTTCACCAAATGCCCAAACCCGTCTGGTAAGTCGTGGATCTATACCCACATCTTAAGCTTGTTCAAATCCATGGTAGAGGGTTTTGTTAAGCCATCGTAAGGTGCCATTAGGACTTCCTCGGAACGTCCAAGGCCCTACCTCCATCACTTTGTCCCAATCTCCCAAGCATAAAAACTGCACGGTGTATAGGTTATCGCCCAACGATATGAACTTCATCATTTGAGCCAAATCCCAAGTACTACGCATATTCTTATAGAAGCAGAAATCCCCATAATCCTTCGAGGTGTACACTTTCGCAAATAGCCAACCATCAGGTAGAGATCACCAGCGGTGGCTCCTCTTTCTCGAAGACGACATCATCCAGGTCATCCTCCATGATCCCCAACTGGTTGATCATCTCTTCAAAGTCCTTGTCACCCGTACTCGACGCGGATGCATCAACAGCCATGGATAGGATCCTTCTCGTGTCACACCCAAGCCCTAGAAACTCCACCTGCAGCAGACCCCAAACGCGTCCGGCCAATGCCGGGAAGTGACGCGCGGTCACCCCTAGTCCGAGCGGTCGCAGAACGGGGATGAAGCAATGGTGGAGGACGGGGACTCAACGCCGTACGAGGCGCCGAGAGGGGAAAAGATAAAAAAAACAACACTATCCTTTGATAACGGAGTTGGCCCACTGAATTTCTTAAATAACACACAAAAGAAAAGAAAAACCTTAAATGCACTTGACGGCAAATGGCGGTTTGCTTCGCTCTCTGGTCGAATCGATTTACTCTCCACCCTCATCTCCTTCCCGTGCGCGACGAAATCCCCCATCTTTGCCTCTCCTTCCTCCGAACCCTAACCCCAGCCATGCCCCCCGGCGCGGCGGCCGCCGCCAAATCCGATGACGAGGACAACTACGAGGAGTATATCCCCGTCTCCAAGCGCAGGGCCATGGAGGCTGACCGCCTCCGCCACCAGCGCCTCTCCAAGCCCGCCGCCGCCTCCGCGGGCTCCCTCCCACCGCCTCCGCCCCCACCGACGGCCAATCCCGCCGCCGCCCCCGATGACGCTGCCCCCGCCGCCAAGCCCAGCCTCCTCGTCACGTCCACGCAGCTCAAGCGCGCGGCCCCGGAGGTCACCGCCACCGAGCAGATCATCCTGCAGGAGAAGGAGATGATCGACAACCTCTCCAACAAAAACACGCTCATGTCCGTGCGGGAGCTCGCCAAAGGCATCACCTACACTGAGCCGCTCCGCACCGGCTGGAAGCCGCCCCTGCGCCTCCGCCGCATGCCGCGCACCAAGGCCGACGAGCTCCGCCGCAAGTGGCACATCCTTGTCGAGGGCGACGAGATCCCGCCGCCCGCCCGCGACTTCCGTGACCTCCGCTTCCCCGAGCCCATCCTCCGGATGCTCCGCGAGAAGGGCATCGTGCAGCCCACGCCCATCCAGGTGCAGGGGCTTCCCGTGGTGCTCTCCGGGCGCGACATGATCGGCATCGCCTTCACCGGGTCTGGGAAGACTCTGGTGTTCGTGCTGCCCCTCATCATGGTGGCGCTGCAAGAGGAGATGTTGATGCCCATTGTGCCTGGGGAGGGCCCGTTTGGCATGATCATTTGCCCATCTCGGGAGCTGGCCAAGCAGACATATGATGTCATCGATATGTTCCTCACTCCACTCAAGCAGGCTGGGTTCCCAGAAATACGACCCTTGCTTTGCATTGGGGGTATAGACATGAGGACACAACTGGATGTGGTGAAGAAGGGCGTACATATTGTGGTGGCCACACCTGGACGGCTCAAGGATCTTCTCGCCAAGAAGAAGATGAACCTTGACAATTGCAGGTATCCATTGGATTTTTGTGATTGATTTGGTGTTTTGAGAGCTTTGACAGATAACGAGAGTATAACTGTTCTGCTAGTCTCATAGGTTCATAATTTTCTACTTAGTGCGGTGAGCCAGATCATGAAGTTTGAACTAAAACTATGCGATGGCTGAATTGCTAATATGAAAGCTACATAGGATATGCTTTTCAACAATAACCCTGTTTTCGAATAAGCTCAAGAAATACACTTACTCCCTTTGTTCTAATCTTCACTAAAGATCTTGAGATACAATTGTGTGGATGGACCGGTGAGTATATTTCTGATGGGTAAAACATGTAATTTGTCAGTGAATATGATGTACATTTGTACATTGCAATAGGGGTGATCGCCTGTCAATGTTGCTGATCTGAGGGTTGTAGGAGGATGATGAGACTAGACTGGGTAGAGAAGATTTGAGATGAGATAAGGACTTCCATTGTTCAAGAAGAGCCCTGTTCTCTGATAAACTCAAGAAAATACACTTATTGCCTTTGTTCTAAACTTTATTTCTGATGGATAAAACGTGGTAATTCGTCAATGAATGTGATGTACATTTGTACATTGCAATAGGGGTGACATCCAGACAGTGTGGCTGATGTGAGGGTTGTAGAGGAAGATGAGACTAGACTGGTTTGAGAAGACGATGAGATAAGGACTTCATTGTTCTTGATTAATGCCAACGATTACAATAGCCATCGTCAAGGGCTCTCCTCACAAATATTGGTCAGATCCGAGATTAGTCTAAATGTGAACTTGTCTAACTGAGTAGCGGTGGTGATGGCCCAGGGAGGAATACAGGAGTAAGATGGGACCATAGACTGTAGAGAAGATTTTAGATGACAGTTTCATTGTTCTTCTTGGTTAATGCCCACAATTACAATAGGCATCGCTATATAGTGGGTTTTCGTAGCAAACATAGGCCATATCAATCTAAATGTAAGCATGCTTGATAGATCAAAGAACTAATCCTCATCATTGGGAAGTAATTAAACTAGTTATATAGGAAAATAAATAGACTGGCATGGTGGAACCATCCTGATCTAGATGCTGACCCACTACTACCAAGATGTTACTTGCATGGACAATGCCGGTGTATGGTAATTTCTACATGCATGAATTTGTGTGGATGCTCCATTCTCATCCATGTTGTACCTCATCACCAAAAGCACTTGTTATACAAGTGATGCACATTATAAACAAATACTATTCACAAGCTATTATTTGGAAGTAGCAACACAACCTTCTATCTAATAGGTTAACACCTTTAAGCAGGGCTTAAGGTTTTGATTTACAAAGGATAAAGGTAAACATAAGACTTTCGAGTAAAAGTGATATATTGAGAAGAAGTATGTTGTTGTTTCTTGACTTCATGTTTATGTTATTTTCCCGACTTCTACACCGCAGTTATATGTCTTGTATCAATTCTATTGTTGAAGTCTGCGCCTTAGTAACAACAATCTATAATTTCATAGCTCAACCCTTATGATGTGGATTGCAATTTGCAAACTTTGCATAATGAATTTTAAGTATGCACTGCTACAATGAAGAATACGATACATAAAACGCTGCAATGTTGAATTTTAACGTTTCACTAAGAACGCCCTACATAAAACTTTGCATAATGTATATTAAGTATGCACTGCTCCAATGTTTAGTTTTAAACCATCCTCAGTTTCTGATTTCCTTATAATATTCTCAGGAGCATGACTGCATAGTTTTATTTAAAGAATGTTGAAAATTGAGTGGCTCTGGATCAAATTTAGGGGATTAGATCTTTCAATCCTCCATGCTCCATATGTGTGCACTGTGAAGTGTCACTGTCCAAAGACCAGAATATGCCCCCATTACGTAGGAGTAACCATTTTTTAATGCAAATTTTTTAGCCTTCATTATACTGATCTACATTGGATCATTCATACTAGTAAAACCTCTTCGAGCTTCTTTAAGAAGTACCGCATACAACAACAAACAACAAACAAAGCCTTTAGTCCCAAACAAGTTGGGGTAGGCTAGAGGTGAAACCCATAAGATCTCGCGACCAACTCATGGTTCTGGCACATGGATAGCAAGCTTCCACGCACCCCTGTCCATGGCTAGTTCTTTGGTGGTGCTCCAATCCTTCAGGTCTCTCTTTACGGACTCTTCCCATGTCAAGTTCGGTCTACCCCGGCCTCTTTTGACAATATCAGCACGCTTTAGCCGTCCGCTATGTACTGGGGCTTCTGGAGGCCTGCGTTGAATATGTCCAAACCATCTCAGACGATGTTGGACAAGCTTCTCTTCAATTGGCGCTACCCCAACTCTATCTCGTATATCATCATTCCGGATTCGGTCCTTCCTTGTGTGGCCACACATCCATCTCAACATGCGCATCTCCGCCACACCTAACTGTTGCACATGTCGCCTTTTAGTCGGCCAACACTCAGCGCCATACAACATTGCGGGTCGAACCGCCGTCCTATAGAACTTGCCTTTTAGCTTTTGTGGCACCCTCTTGTCACAGAGAATGCTAGAAGCTTGGCGCCACTTCATCCATCCGGCTTTAATTCGATGGTTCACATCTTCATCGATATCCCCATCCTTCTGCAACATTGACCCCAAATATCGAAAGGTGTCCTTCTGCGGCACCACCTGCCCATCAAGGCTAACATCCTCCTCCTCCTCGTGCCTAGTAGTACCGAAAGCGCACCTCATGTACTCGGTTTTAGTCCTACTAAGTCTAAAACCTTTCGATTCCAAAGTTTGCCTCCATAACTCCAACTTCCTGTTGACCCCCGTCCGACTCTCATCGACTAGCACCACATCGTCCGCAAAGAGCATACACCATGGGATATCTCCTTGTATATCCCTTGTGACCTCATCCATCACCAAGGCAAAAAGATAAGGGCTCAAAGCTGACCCTTGATGCAGTCCTATCTTAATCGGGAAGTCATCAGTGTCGCCATCACTTGTTCGAACACTTGTCACAACATTATCGTACATGTCCTTGATGAGGGTAATGTACTTTGCTGGGACTTTGTGTTTCTCCAAGGCCCACCACATAACATTCCGCGGTATCTTATCATAGGCCTTCTCCAAGTCAATGAACACCATATGCAGGTCCTTCTTTTGCTCCCTATATCTCTCCATAAGTTGTCGTATCAAGAAAATGGCTTCCATGGTCGACCTCCCAGGCATGAAACCAAACTGATTTTTGGTCACGCTTGTCATTCTTCTTAAGCGGTGCTCAATGGCTCTCTCCCATAGCTTCATTGTATGGCTCATCAGTTTAATTCCACGGTAATTAGTACAACTCTGAACATCCCCCTTGTTCTTGAAGATTGGTACTAATATACTCCGTCTCCATTCTTCTGGCATCTTGTTTGCCCGAAAAATGAGGTTGAAAAGTTTGGTTAGCCATACTATCGCTATGTCCCCGAGGCCTCTCCACACCTCAATGGGGATACAATCAGGGCCCATCGCCTTGCCTCCTTTCATCCTCTTCAAAGCCTCCTTGGCCTCCGACTCCTGGATTCGCCGCACAAAAAGCCTGCTAGTATCAGCAAAGGAGTCGTCCAGATCAATGGTAGAGCTCTCACTCTCCCCATTGAACAGCTTGTCAAAGTACTCCCGCCATCTATGCTTAATCTCCTCGTTCTTCACCAGGAGTTGATCTGCTCCGTCCTTGATGCACTTGATTTGGTCAACATCTCTCGTCTTCCTCTCTCGGATCTTGGCCATCTTATAGATGTCCCTTTCGCCTTCCTTCGTGTCTAACCGTTGGTAGAGGTCCTCATACGCCCGGCCCCTTGCTTCACTCACAGCTCGCTTTGCGGCCTTCTTTGCCATCTTGTACTTCTCTATGTTGTCTGCACTCCTATCCAGATATAGGCGTCTGAAACACTCTTTCTTCTCCTTAATTGCCTTCTGGACATCATCGTTCCACCACCAGGTATCTTTAGCTTCTCTTCTACTTCCCCTGGACACTCCAAACTCCTCTGAGGCCACCTTACGAATGCAAGTCGCCATCTTCATCCACATGTTGTCTACATCACCTCCTTCCTCCCAAGGGCCCTCCTTAATGACCCTCTCCTTGAACGCCTGAGCTACCTCCCCCTTGAGCTTCCACCACTTCGTTCTAGCGACTTTGGCACGCTTGTCCCGCTGGACACGAATCCGAAAGCGGAGGTCAGCAACCACAAGCTTATGCTGAGGGACAACAGTCTCTCCAGGTATCACCTTACAGTCTAGGCATGCACGCCAGTCTTCTCTTCTCGAGAGGATGAAATCAATCTGGCTAGAGTGTTGCCCACTACTGTAAGTCACTAGATGTGATTCTCTCTTCTTAAAGAGGGTGTTAGCTATGATCATGTTGTAGGCTAGCGCAAAGCTTAAGACATCTTCTCCTTCTTGGTTCCTGATGCCATAGCCAAAACCCCCATGCACCCCTTCAAAACCTGTGTTAGATGTGCCCACGTGGCCATTGAGGTCTCCTCCTATGAAGAGCCTCTCGCCAATCGATACACTCCTAACCATGTCCTCTAGGCCTTCCCAGAACTCCCTCTTGGTGTTCTCATTGTGGCCTACTTGCGGGGCATACGCGCTGATAACGTTGAGAACTAAGTCCCCAACTACCAGCTTGACCAGGATAATCCGGTCCCCACGTCTCTTGACGTCTACCACTCCATCCTTGAGGCTCTTGCTGATCAAGATGCCTACTCCATTTCTGTTTGCAACCGTCCCCGTGTACCACAGCTTGAAGCCGGTACCCTCCACCTCCTTCGCCTTTTGTCCCTTCCATTTGGTCTCTTGGACGCAAAGGATATCAACGCCTCTCCTCACCGCGGTATCAACTACCTCCCGAAGCTTACCTGTCAGAGACCCTACGTTCCAGCTACCTAAGCGAATCCTCCTAGGCTCGGCTAGCTTCCTTACCCTTCGCACTCGTCAAGTCAAATGCGAAGACCCTTGCTCAATTTCCACTACACCCGGGCGCCGATGTAGCGCGCCACTAAGGATGCAACGACCCGATCCTCGCTCACTTGCCACCGTATCCAGATCAAGATACGGCGCGCCACCTGGGGGGTGACGGCCCGGCCCTTGCCCATTTTCCACCACACCCGGGTTCCGATGTGGCGCGTCGCTGAGAGGGTTACGCCCGAACGAAAATCTTTTGGGTTTCATCTCCATAAGAGTGGCTGAGTTTTGACGTTGGCTCGCCAAGCCTATCACAACCCTCCTCCTTTATCCGGGCTTGGGACCGGCTATGTTGAGACAACATAGGCGGAGTTAAGAAGTACCGCATACAGTGTTCAAAATTCTTAATAGCGCTTTTCTTGATTTGCACAGGTATTTAACTTTAGATGAAGCTGATAGGCTTGTTGATCTTGGATTTGAGGATGACATTCGGGAGGTTTTTGACCATTTCAAGGCACAAAGGCAAACCCTTCTTTTTTCTGCCACTATGCCCAAGAAAATTCAGAACTTTGCAAAGAGCGCCCTTGTGAAGCCAGTTATCGTTAATGTTGGAAGAGCTGGGGCAGCAAATCTAGATGTCATCCAAGAAGTTGAGTATGTCAAGGAAGATGCCAGAATTATATACCTCCTTGAATGCCTTCAAAAGACTCCACCTCCTGTTCTTATATTTTGTGAAAACAAAGCTGATGTTGACTACATCCACGAGTATCTTCTTCTGAAGGGTGTGGAAGCTGTTGCAATCCACGGAGGCAAAGATCAGGAGGAGAGACAAAATGCGATTGAGTTCTTCAAGAATGGAAAGAAGGATGTTTTGGTAGCTACTGATGTTGCCTCAAAGGGTCTTGATTTCCCTGATATCCAGCACGTGATTAACTATGACATGCCTGCCGAAATAGAGAACTATGTCCACAGGATTGGTCGAACCGGTCGATGTGGGAAAACGGGAATAGCAACTACGTTCATCAACAAGAACCAGACAGAGACTACGCTTCTTGACCTCAAGCACCTGCTCAAGGAAGCGAAGCAAAGAATACCACCAGTGCTTGCTGAGCTTGTTGACCCGCTGGAGGATGCTGAAGCTATTGCCAAGGAGAGTGGTGTCAAAGGATGTGCATTCTGTGGTGGGCTTGGGCATCGTCTTGCTGACTGTCCAAAGCTGGAGCACCAGAAGTCTGTGGCGATTGCCGGCTCCAGAAGAGATTACTACGGCGGTGGAGGTTACCGAGGAGAAATATGATTACAACATATTATTAAGAGTGTATGCTTTCTCAAGAGGTAAAACGCCGCAGCTTAGCTCATCCATGCTTGAGATGTACTCCCTAAAGTTGTATTAAAGTCGAGACACTTATTTTGAGACGGAGGGAGTATCATGTAATCTGAAGTTCCCTCGGTCATCGTATCCTAGAAGATTTTGTCATCACATTATGTTTCAAGTGATGATTGCTTGATGTAATATATTTCTCTGCATATGAAGATGTACTGTTGTAAAATGTAATATTGAGTTGCAGATTTTTTTATGAGGAGGGTATTTTTCTTGAGCACTAGTACCATTTCTGAATATCATCACTTGTCACAGAGTGCGAGGGCTGTGAAGCTGTAATAGTTATACTTCTATTGGCCATCCTTTTTTCTTTTTTGGAAAGGAGATATTGGCCATCTTTAGGGAGCTTGGACAAGCATCACACCAGTTGTTTATCTGAAAGATTTTATTTCCATTGCTAATTTTGGTGCTGCAGACGAGTAAAGGCTTTGGCGTATCCTGAATTTACCATCTAGGTTCCTAGAAATTAAGTATCTAATTGGAGCCCACAAAGGCAAGCAGTCCATTGCACAGCACTCAGCAAAAACTAACAACCGAATCGTGCAAGCGCTAACAACCGAATCGCCAAAAGAAATTAGTGTATGCACGTATATATGAGCACCTGCGTCTGTACCGTGTTTTAAAAAGAGAGATGGATGCCACCCGATGCTGGCTGGACTAAGGTGAACGCTGACGGAGCAACTTCAAAACTTCGGTGGAGGAGGAGTGATCTTACGAGACCATGTAGGTGCTTACAGAGGAGGTGCGTGCTCTTTCTTCCCAGGTATTTCCGACCCAGAGATGCTTGAGGTTTTGGCGAGTAGGCAAGCAGTCAAGTTTGCAATTCAGCAGAATGTTGACAGGATCCATCTCGAGCTGGACAGCAAGGGTGTGGTGGCGATGATCAATGATAGAGGAAAGAACCTGTCGGCCGTCGGTCCGTTGGTCGAGGAAGTCAAGCAGCTACTACAGACTCGACAAGAGTTCAAAGTGAGCTGGGTGCGTAGATCAGCTAATGAAGCAGCGCATAGGTTAGCTAAGGAAGGGGTTAGCATTCGTATGAATAATGAGTGGCTTGAGATGCCACCAGATTGTATTCTGCAGTGTGTTGCAGATGAGATTCCAGACCTTGTTTGATTTCTTTTGAGTGAATAAATGCATTACCCCTCAAAAAAAAATTGTCAAAAGAAAATACAATAAAATTTCAGCTTTGCTAAAGCACATCTAGATATGCTCTAAGTATTGCACATCTAAGCCATATGTCATTAATTTTACGCTAAGATTCGTGCAAGCATTTTCTTTTGTCATTTTTCTTTTTCTTTCTAGTTTGATTGAGTCACTTAGATGTACAATAATTAGGGCAAAAAAATATACTCCCACTATGACTAGCCTTAGTCATCTTAAGTTGTGCACTGTGACCAAGGTGAGAGAAAAACGAGAACCTTGATGTTTATTTGCTAATTAATATCATTGCATGCAAAAAATTGACAATTGCATGTTGTGCTAAGTGTCTTAAGTCATTAAATGCATACACGCCTCACGTCTCCTATTAGTTGATTTTTTTTCTGGCAAAAAACAGAAAACGAGATGGGTTGCTAATGTACCGTACCTGAGAGTTTTTGAGATTATTTCATTTTCGTAATGTGACCTGGGCACCGTACCGAAGGAATATCGTGCCTTGCTCCCCTCTCGAGGCCAACATTACCCAGTCTACAGTACAGCTACAGTGAGCATCAACAGTGATTCGTCAGGACCGCACCTACAGTCATCTACAGTGATTTGGTGCTGCAGTGATCGATCTGGGCTGTCCGTTTCAAATCCAACGGCCATGTTACTACGTGACATGCTGAAGGCATGTCACTGGACATCTGTCCCTGAAATTGAGAGGTAGGTGGGGAAACAGGAGGATGATTGGAGTTGCTCCAGTAAATCCAATTTATTTCATTGTCATAATACTAGTCGAACGGGGCACAAACACATTTAGGATTGCAACCAAACCAAGAGGTTTTGTCCCTTGTTCGTAGGAGAGTTTCTACTGAGATGAACAATGCTCTTCTAGCCCCTTACACTGCCGAAGATGTTCGTAAGGCGTTGTTTGACATCAGGGACCAAAAAGCCCCAGGTCCAGATGGACTACTCTCTCCGTCCGGTGAAAAGTGAACATCTAGAAATTTTAGGACAAATTATGGAGTGGAGTAAAAAATGCATTGGAAAGGTGCAAGCCACCATCTCTCTCCTCTTTAATTACCCAACCCCCAATGAGCTAAGTGCATGTAGAAATTAATAAGACCATGTGTAGAATGCTATTGGTCTTGATTATCGTGTGATGAGAGAGAAACATTTTTTCCTTCTTTAAAGTGCATTGGGAGGATAGAAGTACACTCTTTTGTGGACAAATTTTAAAGCCAAATGTTCACTCTTTACTGGACGGAGGGAGTACACGCTATCTTCTACAAAAGATTCTGGCCCATGCTAGGTGATGATCTGGTTGAGGAGGTCCTACAAGCAATCAATACATGTACCATCCCAGCCGGTTGGAACGATACTGCAATTGTGATGATCCCAAAGGTTAACTCACCAGAAAAGGTAACCCAATTCAGGCCAATAAGCTTATGTAATGTGGTATATAAAATAATTGCAAAAATGGTGGCTTCCCGGTTGAAGGTCCTTCTGCCAGATATTATCAGCCCCACTCAAAGTGCCTTCGTGCCTGGCAGACTTATCACAGATAATATTCTTGTAGCTTACGAATGTTTTCACACAATCAAGAATAAGAGAGAAGGTAAGGAAGGTTTGTGTGCTATAAAACTTGATATGCATAAAGCTTATGATAGAGTAGAGTGGCCTTTCCTGAAAGAAATTATGTTGAGACTAGGCTTTCGTCAAGAATGGGTGAATTTTATTATGCAATGCGTCTCAACAATTGAATATAGAGTTAGGATTAATACGGAGGAAAGTGAGAGCTTCAAGCCCACAAGGGGATTGAGACAGGGTGACCTGTTGTCACCATACCTATTCTTGCTGTGCACTGAAGGTTTGAATGCCTTACTGTCACATGCGGAGGAAAATGGAAAAATCTCAGGTGTAAGAGTATGCAGAGACGCCCCACCGATAACAAACCTTCTCTTTGCGGATGATTCATTGATTCTTATGAAAGCAAACAAACAAAGTGCAGAAGCTCTGAAAGCTGCGCTCGATCTATATTGCGAGGCATCGGGACAATTAGTTAGCGTTGAAAAATCCAGTATTTTCTTCAGTCCTAACACGAAGGTGGAGATTAGAGCACAACTTTGCACAACACTAAATATAATGACGGAGGCCCTCAGTGATAAATATCTGGGTTTGCCAACAAATGTGGGGTTAGATAAAACAGACTGTTTCCAAATTCTAATTGAGCGAATTGTTAAGAGAATTAGCGGCTGGAAGGGAAAATTACTATCTACCGGGGGAAAGGAGATCCTGATCAAGGCTGTGATCCAAGCCATACCCACCTATGCCATGTCGGTCTTTAAAATTCCTAAAAAAATTTGTAAAGGAATTATCGACGCGATAGCGCATTTCTGGTGGGGAGACGAGGAGAATCAGAAGAGGATGCATTGGATGTCCTGGTGGAAATTATGTGTACCTAAAAATCAAGGAGGGATGGGATTTCGTGATATTCACTGTTTCAACTTGGCGTTGCTAGCCAAACAGGCATGGCGTCTTCTGGACAATCCTGACTCCTTGTGTGCTTCTATCCTAAGGGCAAAATACTACCCCGATGGTGATTTGTTAAATGCTAAGCTAAGGAAAGGCTCTTCCTTTACTTGGCAAAGTATCATGGCAGGCACAAATACTCTGAAACGTGGTTACATTTGGCGAGTGGGGAATGGACATAACATTAATATTTGGGAAGATGCCTGGATCCCAAACTATGCCACTAGGAAAATTGTAACGCCTAAGGGAGGTAACCTGTTAAGTAAGGTAGGTGATCTCATTGATCCGGTTTCCAATACTTGGGATGAAGACCTGATTAGGCAAACTATGTGGCCGATCGATGTACAGAGGATTCTTTCAATTCCCCTACCGCAACATGATATGCAAGATTTCATTGCCTGGAATTATACGAAAAATGGTATATTCTCAGTTAGGTCAGGCTACTCTATGGAGTGGGATCACCAGTATGGAAGCAAATTAAAACACTCTAATGGGATGGGGCGAACCACGTTTAACCCTATTTGGAGTATGATATGGAAGTTAGCCTGCCCGGCAAAAGTAAAAATTTTCTTATGGCGTACGCTACATGGTACAATCCCGTGCAGGGTTACACTAGCTAATAGACATATGAAGGTTTCACCCATCTGCCCAACTTGCTCTGAGGGCTTAGAAGATACAAAACATATGCTCTTCCGGTGTAGTAAAGCAAAGGAGGTCTGGAAAAGACTGGGGCTTGATGATATCATTAAAAAAGCTTGTGAGATTGATCGTGCGGGAGAGGCGGTGCTGGAGTACCTTTTACTCCTACCAGATCA
Source organism: Elymus sibiricus (assembly GCA_039707655.1). NCBI lineage: Eukaryota > Viridiplantae > Streptophyta > Magnoliopsida > Poales > Poaceae > Elymus > Elymus sibiricus. The sequence goes on along the minus strand of CM077668.1, from coordinate 107,163,493 downwards.
AGATTTATGGATATTGGGTCACCACAATGTGCGTGAGATGATTGCTATCTCAGCATGGTATCTATGGTGGGAAAGACGGAAGTTGGTACACAATGAGAAATCTCAAAATGTAACTCAGATTTCAATGGGAATTCTTGCCCTTACCACAAACTTTGTTAATGCATTATCCCCTAAGGCGTCTATGAAAAAGGAGAGTTGGTCTTGTCCTCCAAGAGGTTTCGTTAAACTTAACGTCGATGCTTCTTTTGATCACGACCTTCTTAGGGGTACGATGGGAGCGGTCCTTAGAGATGACAGAGGAAGGTTTATTGCTGGAGGGAATGAGAGAATAGATTTTTGCGCGGATATGTTGATGGCGGAAGCTTTAGCTCTCAAATTTGGACTAACACTGGCGCAAAGGGCGGGATGCAACCGCCTGATCATAAATTCGGACAATATGGAGGTGATTGATTCTATGAATGATGGAGGGCAGTCGGCGGGTGCGGCGGCAGCAATTTTCGATGATTGTTTTCATTATGCCTGCGATTTCGTTACTGCTAGATTTGAGCACTGTAATAGGGAAGCAAATAAAGTAGCTCATGAGCTCGCTAGATTAGCTAGATTTTCTTTGATTTCTGATTGGTTTGAGGAGCCCTTAAATGAAATTGTAATGATCCTCACAAACGATGTACTACTTATTACAAATGAATAAAGTTGGGGTTTTTTCAAAAAAAAAAAACACATTTAGGATTGCCATAACCAAAATTCGCCGAGTTGCATTGCCGGTGAGGAGAGCATCAAGGTGCTGCGTTAACGAAGGCGACGATCCTGTCAAGCATCTCCTTGGCCTTGTCGCAGTCGGGCTTGAAGAGGTAGAAGACATGGCCCTCCCCGTCCGTCTCCAGCAGCTCCACTCCCTTGTTGGCGGCGGCCACCGCCTCCGCGTACGCGCGGCCGCGCCACCTGAGGAAGTCGCCCTCCGCCGTGCACACCATGACCCTCTCGCACGCCAGCGCCTCCAGCCCCGGCGCGCCGGGCGCCATGGGGTTCATCCGCGGGTCGTCCATGCCGCTGGTGCCGGGGCACGCGAACATCCACAGCCCCGCGCCCCGGGCGCGCGCCGCGGGGTCGCGCGTCTCCTCCCCCACGGCCTCGGCGCCCCAGAACCAGGGGTGGATCAGCACCGCGCCCCCGAGGCGCGCGGCGCCCGGCTGGATGGCGACGTGGTGGCAGATGTTGGCGCCGGCGCTGTCGCCCGCCACGAAGACGCGGCCGAGGTCGCCGTGCGCCGCGACCCAGGGGTCGGCCGCCGAGAGCACCCAGCGGAGGGCGTCGAGGCAGTCGTCGTACGCCGCGGGCAGCGGGTGCTCCGGCGCGAGGCGGTAGTCGAGGGAGACGCCGAGGGCCGGGCAGGCGGCGGCGAGGTCGTTGAGGAAGCGGTGGTAGTTGGGGGACTTCGCGGACTCGGCCACGAAGCCGCCGCCGTGGATGTAGACGATGACGGGGAGCTTCGCCGCCGTGGCGCTCGCGGCGGCTGGGGGCAGGTAGAGGCGGGCGGAGTAGGCGCCGAGGTCGACGTCCTTGGACTGGACGCCGGTGGAGGGGTCGAGCCCCGGCGCGACGGGCGGGGGCACCACGGGGCGCTCGAGGCGGCCGCTCTTGTAGACTCGGAGGAGCGGGCCGAACTCGTGCAGCAGCTCGTCGTCGGCGGCGGGTGCAGGTGCGGTGTTGGACGCCATGCTCTCTCTCTGTCTGGCAAATGCTCGGGAGTGAGGGGAGCCGGGGACGGCTGCTGTTTCTGTGTGTGTATTTGTTTCCTGGGTGGGATCTCCGGATGAAATAGGCATCGCGGTGTCTTGGGATCTCCGGAAGGAAAAGGCGTGGCGCGAACGGCGTGGCGGTGGACTGAGACTGATGATGTGTGGTTGAACCGAGATACGTGCGTGGATGCCCGACTCTGAATGGGTGATAATAATAGTCTGAAAACAGGGGCGCGGGTGTACGAATGCTTTCCGTCCGCCGGTCAGGCTGGCTTGCGACAAATGCTTGACCCAGGACTGCTCAAAGCGTTTACACACTTGTTCTGCTCGCACTGCTACTGTTAGGGCATCTCCAGCCGTTGGAGCTCCCCAGGACAATCTCCGGACCAAAAATAGCACGTCCTGGGAGGCAAAACGCTTCCGCCGGATGAAACGCGAGTACGTTTTTCCAGCCGTTGGTGCCCCCAGGACAATCGCCAGGCAAAAAGTGATTGGGTGGGCCAAGAAAAAGGACGCGGTTTGGCCTGGGTTCGCCGGCGCTATTTTGAGATCTTGGGGGCACGGCTGGGCCGTTTTTTGCCCTTTTTACATTGCCGGCGGAAAAAAAGGGCTCCTGGGGGGGAGCACTCGGGGGGACGGCTGGAGATGCTCTTAGGCCAGCTGCAATGCGCCGGCGCAAACAAACGCGGAATTGATCGCTTTATGTCCGTTTGTGTTGGGTGTAGGCGTGCCGCCCACCCTCGTCCGCGCAAATCTGGCCCATGCACCCAACTAGCCAACCCGTTTGGTCCGTCTCGCCTATTTTTCCCCAACAAACAAACATATTTGCATACCAAATTCTCGAACGAAGCTAGAATTCATGCCGACATTCATGTGTTGGGGAACGGAGCATGAATTTCAAAAATTTTCCTACGCTCACGCAAGATCTATCCATGAAGATGCATCGCTACGAGAGGGGAGAGTGTGTCTACGTACCCTCGTAGACCGTTTAGCGGAAGCGTCTCACAACGCGGTTGATGTAGTCGAACAATCCTTCGAGCTCCACTGATCTAGTACCGAACGTACGGCACCTCCGAGTTCTACACACATGCAGCTCGGTGACGATCCTCGCCTTCTTGATCTAGCAAGACGTCGAGGAAGTAGATGAGTTCCGTCAGCACGACGGCGTGGCGACGGTGACGGTGAAGTGATTCCGGCAGGGCTTCGCCTAAGCTCTCCGAAAATATGACCGAGGTGGAAAACGGAGATCGGGGCACCGCACACGGTTATGGGACAATTGTGTGTCTCCAAGGGGTGCCCCTCCTCCGTATATAAAGGAGGGAGGGAGGAGGCCGCCCCCCTAGGGGTGCGCCAAGTGTGGGGAGTCCTACTAGGACTCCTTAGTCCTAGTAGGATTCCACCTCCCATACGGAGTAGGAAAGGGGGAAGGGAGAGGGAAAGGAAAGAGGGGGCTGCGCCCCCTCCCCTAGTCCAATTCGGTTTGGGCAAAGGGGGGCGCGCGCCTCCTCACGTGGCCTGCCTCTCCTATTCCCGTATGGCCCAATACGACCCATTACTTCTCCCGGTGAATTCCCGTAACTCCCCGGTACTCTGAAAAATACCCGAATCACTCGGAACCTTTCCGACGTCCGAATATAGCCTTCCAATATATGAATCTTTACCTCTCGACCATTTCGAGACTCCTCTTCATGTCCGTGATCTCATCCGGGACTCCGAACAAACTTCGGTCACCAATCACATAACTCATATAATACTATATCGTCATCGAACCTTAAGTGTGCGGACCTTACGGGTTCGGGAATGATGTAGACATGACCGAGACGACTCTCCGGTCAATAACCAACAGCGGAACCTGGATGCTCATATTGGTTCCTACATATTCCACGAAGATCTTTATCGGTGAACCTCATATGACAACATACGTTGTTCCCTTTGTCCGGCGGTATGTTACTTGCCCGAGATTCGATCATCGGTATCCAATACCTAGTTCAATCTCGTTACTGGCAAGTCTCTTTACTCGTTCCGTAATACATCATCTTGCAACTAACTCTTTAGTCACGGTGCTTGCAAGGCTTCTGTGATGCTGTATTACCGAGAGGGCCCAGAGATACCTCTCCGATAGTCGGAGTGACAAATCCCAATCTTGATCCATGCCAACTCAACAAACACTTTCGGAGATACCTGTAGTGCACCTTTATAATCACCCAGTTACGTTGTGACGTTTGATACACCCAAAGTATTCCTACGGTATCCGGGAGTTGCATGATCTCATGGTCAGAGGAACGTGTATTTGACATAGTGAAAGCAATAGCAATAAACTGAACGATCATTTGCTATGCTAACGGTTGGGTCATGTCTATCACATCATTCTCCTAATGATGTGATCCCGTTATCAAATGACAACTCATGTCCATGGTCAGGAAACCTTGACCATCTTTTGATCAACGAGCTAGTCTAGTAGAGGCATACTAGGGACATAGTATTTGTCTATTATCCACACATGTATTTAGTTTCCGGTCAATACAATTCTAGCATGAATAATAAACTATTATCATGAACGGGGAAATATGATAATAACTAATTTATTATTGCCTCTAGGGCATATTTCCAACATCATGCCAGCATACAAAATAATCTTCATCGCCAGTCATAATTTAGAATTCATGCCGGCACACAAAAGAATCACGTCTCGGCCATAGTTCATGCATCTCGGCCAAATATAAAGATGATCGCGCTAGCTCGAGCATCTCGAACAAGGGAAGAAATTGTATACTATGTCTTTGATGCCAAGGCCACTCACTGGCCATCCGGTGATATTCTTAAGGAGGCACAAAAATTGTTGCACTCTAGTTGGATGAAGGCTAACCTCTTTTGGATTGAAACGTCCGTACGGCCACTCTCAAATTTGTAGGGCTCAAACTTGCAACTTTCATGGAAGTATGCATGTCCCCTCTTCCAAAATGTTATTCCTTTTTGCTCGGCGTCGGTTTTGGAATATTGTCCAATTTTCATCCAAGCTTTGCAAATTAACTTGTCATCATCCTTCGTATATCCTCCCGTCCTCACACTTTGCCACCTCTTTTGTGCATTGGCTTGATGAGATAGCTCATCGTGAAACAATGGCTCATTGTTGATGTCGACACCATCTTGGTCTTGAGTTTCTTGGCCTTGGGTGTATTGGCCGAGGTGGCTGTGGGGGTCTTGGCCTTGGGTGTCTTGGTCGCGGTCGTCTTCGCTTTGAGTCTCCTCGGGATCATACCCTAGGCCACTGACATTGATCATCTCCTCCATGAAGTTGTTGTAGTACGTCGGGTCATCCGCCGTCGGGGTCGGCATATCAACAAACAGCCTGCGGGCATCGGGAAGGTTTCCCATGGGGATGCCCCACGGGCGCTTCCTTTGCGTCCCGGTGGACTGGCCGATGCCAGGGGTGGCATTGAGATCAAGGGGAGGCACCACCGGGACGATCAACACGTAGTCACCCGTTTCCGGCGAGCCGTCCAGAGGCAACGTGGAGAAGCGGCACGCGGCCGGGTCGTGTCCGGGACGGTATGCATACGTCGGCGGCGGCATTGACATGGGCGGCGACTTCAGAAGCTTGGGCGGACGGGTCGCCGCCGTGCCCATGCTGGCCCCTGCCACGTCGGCGGCGAGAAGGGCCCGCTCTTGGTACCGTAGAATGAGGAGGGCCTGCTGAGCGGCCTTGGTGATGATGGCATCGCTCTCCGCAACGACGGCCCGGGCCTAAGCGGCTACGGCTAGGGCGGTGACAGCGACGACTTATTTTTTTCTCCACCTCCTTCTTCCTTCGGCCCGCCCTCTTCGCCGTCTCGGCCGCTGTCTCCTCTGGGGTGCACTTCTTCTTCAGCTTCTTCGGTTAGCATCAGGACTATTGAACAAAGATAATGCATAGTACACATGGACTGGTCTTCAAGGTCAACACACTAGCACATCTAGCAAACTAACATTGACTAATCATGAAGTTCAACACACTACCACATCTACCTATCTATCATACTAGCATACTATCATACTACACATGGTCATATCAAAAAGCATTGAAACCGACATGGAAAACAACATGAACATCATTAGTGCGGACAAACAAAACCTAGCATGCTTTCACAATGACATAACCTACCATACTACCTACATATCTACTCCTACCACATGATCGCATATCTAACATCGAACGAGTAGGTAGTGATTGAACTTACAACCATCAACGGGGAAAGGAGCACGGGACAACTCGGAGAATAGGAGAAAGAAGGATTGCTGCCACTAGTCACCACTGACTAGAGAAGATGTGTCGCTTACCTGCTCGTCAATGAAGAAGCTGCCCGATGTTGGGAAACGTAGTAGAGAACAAACAATTTTCGCCCTACGATCAACCATGAACACTATGAAGATGCAATAATGGTTTGGATCGGATCGTTACTAACTCCGAGTTGCAGCGGAAGAAGCCGCGTCGGTGTAGATTGTACTTGAAGTCCCTCGAATCGTCGATGAACGATCCCTCAAACGTAAGACCGAAAGCACGACCTCTCCACAGATTGAAAGCGTATGGTCTTCACGATCCGGCAGCGCTTCGCCGTTGTAAGACCCTAGTTTTTGCCCCTGACTTTTTCTTCTCTTCTGCTTCAGTTGATCTTGCTGGTTCTTTGCTCTGGTTTTTCCTCAATCAACTCTTCTGGACTTAACAAACCTAAAGCACCTAAAAACCTCTCTCTCTAACACACGCTCTCTCTAGGACAGCCTCAATTCAACTCACAATAAAAAACCCTAGAAATATATTCTCCCTAGCACCTAAGTTGTGAAGCAACTAATATTTATGTAATGAATGAAATTCCTAGATAATTCTCATAATTTCTTTGGGTCAAATATAATTCAGAAAAGTCCCTGGCCCCACCAGGAACTTTTTCATTTGAGCCTCTCTTCCACTTTTACATTCTGGCCCCTTCTTTCAAGTTGTATAGCAAGTACAAGCTAGAGGGACCCATTTGCCCTGAAACTCTGCACACACACTCACCCTAGTGACTAACACCACTACACCAAATCTCATATTCAAACTCCAGCTCATTTGCATTTGGAAAATAACAAACACCTTCTGTACAAAACCTTCTAGAAGACCAGGCACTCACCTCACTGCACCTGGGTCCCAACTGCAGCCACACAAACTCCCCTCTTAGCCTCCTCTAGCTACCAGACATAGCCACATACCCCAAAGCCACCCAGGCCCCAGCCTCTGGTGGTGAGCGCGAGGCTGGCATGCACAGAGCGCGCGCTCTGTGCAGCGCCTGTGCCCTGCCCACGCGGCCACCACCCGAACGCGCGTCCCCGGCGCCAAGACCACGCGTAGCCCCCTCCCTGCACCCCAACTTTTCCCCCACGCCCAGGCCCAGCCTCGCCGTGGCCAGGCCCCTCCGCCAAGCACGACCGTGGCTCCGGCCAATTTGCGCCCGTGACCAGAGCCGCGTCGCGACGCGCTAGGCCGGCGCAGGAGCCCTTGGAAGCTTACCGCAGACCACCCCGAGCCCCGGAGAAGCTACGCCGTAGGCCGGCGCAGGCCAGTTGGCCGTCAGCACCAAACACGGCGGAGCCAGGATCCCCGACCATGCTCCGGCCTATAAAAGGAGACCCCCGGCCTCCATTTCTCCTCACAACTTATCCTCTCCCTCTCTAACCATTACTGGCCGACGCCCTCGTGCTATCGCGCCCTCCGCCCCTCTCTTCAGCGAAGCTCTGCCGCCGGCGAGCCGAGCTCGATTAGCTCCACCCACGGCTCATCTAGCCTAGCCACCACCACCACTCGACCTCCCTTGCTCCCGTGAGCACGCCCAACCCCCGGGACGGGTCAATTAGTGCCCCCTCGCCGGAGTTCCCCGAAGCCCGAACACCACCGCCGCCCGCGAGGAAGGAAGCGACGCCATCAGGCTGCCCCCGGAGACGCTGCGGGTACGAGAAGAATCGCCAGAGACCCCTCTTTCCAGTGAGCCCATCTGTTCGAGCCCTAGTGCTCTCTAGTCGCCGGTGAGACCTCGTCGGAGTACCACCAGCCCTCGGCCGGGGATTTAAAAGAGAAACCTGACTGGGTGGCCCCACCCGTCAGCGACCCAGGCCAGCCGCCTCCGAACCGGTACGTAAGTGGAGGCGTATTTCTGAAATACGCCTTCGACGTGGCCGCTCAGTGGATTTTCTGAATTAGGTTATTTTCACTGTTTTTCTTTTTCTGTTGACTAAACTTTGACCAGTAATAACTCCTAAACTATAAGTCCAAATGAGTTGGTTCTTTTTGCATTATTTTTCTTATATTATTCTCCTTCTGTGGGAATAATTTGGGATTTATTTGACTTGTCTAGATACTGCTGGACAGTATTTTGACTTAATTGCTTTATTGGTTTTTGCTTTTTAAATTATTTCCAGAAGGAAATAATCCAGGAGGTGAAGAGCAGGAGTACCTTGATACTCCATTTGAGCAAGGCAAGCCACCACCTCCATTTGCTTGATGGCAGTGCAAGGCCATGGGTTCAACTTGCATTTCTTCTTTTTTGTTCCCGCAGTTTCTTTCGGTGTTATATTTAATGGCTATGCTTAGGTTAAGTTGTTATGCTTTGATTAGCTTAAGAAGAGGATACCTTGTCTAGGTACTGTTAGACCAAAGGACAATTATTTAAACCGGTAATTACTTTGACATGATGAACCTTAAGCAAAAGTAGAATTAACACTCACGAAGGATCTCGGGGAAAGACTTTACTTAGGAGAATGAATCCTCGTGAGCATTTTCTTTTTAGCAAGTTAACCATGTTGTGGATTACACTAGCTAGGGAAATGATAGAACTTTTTTTTTGAAATAACATAGGTACTTTATTCAACCGAAATAACAGATACATCGTTTGTGAGAAGAGGTACAATTTCAATCATAGGCTCCTCAAACCAATCAACAGAAGAAGAAAATCTAGCCAACCTAGCAAGCTCGTGCGCAACCTTATTGGCTTCCCTATTACAGTGTTCAAACCTAGAGATAGGAAAATCACATGCCAAAAAATAGCAATCATCAAAAATTGCCGCCGCCGCTCCTGCTGACCGTCCGCCATTATTCATAGTTTCAATAACCTCCAAATTATCAGAATTAATAACAAAGCGATTGCATCCCGCCTGTTGCGCTAGTGATAGACCAAATCTGAGAGCCCAAGCTTCCGCTGTTAGAACGTTGACGCAATGATCTATTTTCCAGAGACCCCCTGCAATAAAATTCCCTTTATCGTTCCTCAGGACTGCTCCAGCCGTACCTTTAAGAAGATCATGATCAAAAGAAGCATCAACATTAAGTTTCACATATCCCACCGGGGGATGAGTCCAACCCCCCCTTTTCATAGAAGCCTTTGGACTGGAAGCACCAACATAATTAGCCGTAAGAGCTTGTATCCCCATTGAAACCTGCTTAGCATCTTGAATTTTCTCCTTGTGCACTAGTTTACGTCTTTCCCACCACAAATACCAAGACGTAACGGCAATCATCTCCCGAATATTCTGAAACTCCATAATAGATAAATCTTTGTCGGGCATGTGTAACAAAAATTCGAGAACCGCCTCTCCAGCATGATCAACTTCACAAGCTTTAACAATAATCTCGTCCAAACCAAGCCTTCTCCAAACTTCCTTAGCCTTCTGGCACTGAAACAACAGATGCTTTGTGTCTTCTAAACCCGAAGCACAAGAGGGGCACAAAGGTGAAACTTTCATGTGTCTATTGGCGAGCGTAACATGACATGGGAGAGTGCCGTGCAGTGTCCGCCAAATAAATTTTTTCACCTTCGCTGGACAAGATAAATTCCAAATCTTACCCCAAATGGGATTAAAATTAGTTCGACCCATTCCATTTGTACGACGAAGTTTCCCTCCATGTTGATGATCCCATTCGACAAAATATGCAGATCGAACAGAAAAACTCCCATTCTTAGTATGACTCCAGGCAACAAAATCTGACATATCAAACTGAGACAGAGGGATAGCAAAGACCCGTTGTGCATCAACGGGCCACAAGGTCTGTCTGATAAGATCCTCATCCCATGTGTTCGAAGAGGGGTCAATGAAATCCGACACTTTTGACAACAAATGTTGCCCCTTTGGAGTGATGACTTTTCTGTTAGCACAGTTTGGGATCCAAGCATCTTCCCAAATATCAATATTTTGACCATTTCCAACTCGCCAGATATAGCCATTTTTTAAGGTATTAACACCCGCCATGATACTTTGCCATGTGAAGGATGATCCCTTTTTTTAACTTTGCATTCAACAAGTCTCCATCAGGAAAATACTTAGCTCTCAAAATGGCGGCACACAAGGAATCTGGGTTCTCAAGAAGACGCCAAGCTTGCTTAGCCAGCATCACCAAATTAAAACAATATATATCACGAAAGCCCATTCCGCCTTGGCTTTTTGGGACACACATTTTCCACCACGCCATCCAATGCATCCTTCTCTGGTTGTCGTCATCACCCCACCAAAAATGCGACATCTCGTCAGTTATTCCTTTACAATTTTTTTTAGGAATTTCAAAGACGGACATAGCATATGTTGGGATAGCTTGAACAACAGATTTGAGAAGAACTTCCTTGCCTCCAGTGGATAAGAGTTTTTCTTTCCAACCGCTAATTCTCAAAACAATACGGTTAATCAGATATTGGAAACAATTAGTCTTATCTAGCCCCACATGCGCAGGCAGGCCCAAATACTTATCATTGAGAGCTTTGATCATGATATTCAAAATTGAGCAAATTTGTTCTCTAGTGTCCCCACTCGTATTTGGACTAAAAAATATGCTAGATTTTTCAACGCTCACCGCTCACCATTTGTCCCGATGCAGCACAATATAAATCCAAGATTGATTTTAGTGTCTCCGCATTTTGTTGATTAGCTTTCATGAGGATCAACGAGTCGTCCACGAAGAGGAGATTTGTGATAGTAGGGGCCTCTCTACAAACCTTAACTCCAAAAATATTCCCAATCTCCTCCGCATGCGCCACGAGAGCAGTCAGCCCTCCGTGCATAATAAGAAAAGGTAAGGGGATAGTGGATCACCTTGTCTTAAACCTCTTGTAGGCTTGAAACTTTCAGTTTCTTCATCATTAATCCATACCCTATACTCAACAGTAGAGACACATTTCATAATAAGATTTACCCATCTCTCCTGAAAACCAAGTTTCAACATAATTCCCTTCAAAAAAGGCCATTCAACTTGGTCATAAGCTTTGTGCATATCAAGCTTGATCGCGCATAAACCCTCTTTCCCTACCCTCTTATTTTTAATAGTATGAAAACTCTCATAAGCCACTAAAACATTGTCTGTAATCATTCTTCCAGGCACGAAAGCACTTTGAGTCGGGCTAATAATATCAGGCAATAAAACCTTTAAACGTGCCGACACCATTTTGGAGATAATTTTGTATACCACGTTGCAAAGACTGATAGGTCTAAACTGGGTTACCTTCTCAGGTGAATTCACCTTGGGAATTAACACAATCGCAGTATCATTCCAACCCGGTGGGATTGTGCAGGTATTCACCGCTTGCAAGACCTCCGCAATCAAATCATCCCCTAGCATGGGCCAGAATCTTTTATAAAAAATAGCATGAAGACCATCTGGCCCCGGAGCCTTTAAATCGCCAATAGCAAAAAGAGCCTTACGAACATCATCAGCGGTATAAGGGGCGAGCAGGTCATCATTCATCTCAGTAGTCACTCTACTCCGGACAAGAGACAACACTTCCTGATTTGGATGTAAGACCTCCGAGGTAAAAAGATTGGAGAAATAACCCATAATATGTTCCTTCAGATCATTCCCTTGCCGCCAAACACCCGCGTCATCCAGAAGTTTCCTAATATTGTTCCTTTTTTTCCTCGCTGTTGCAGCATTATGGAAAAACGAAGTATTACGATCCCCGTGTAACAACCAGTTCGCTCGGCCTCTCTGTAACCAGAAAATTTCCTCTTGATCTAAAAGATTTTCAATGAGTACTAGAATTTCCTTTTGCCTCGAGTGGGAATCGCCACTAATTGGACCACGCTTCAGCCTCTCTAGTTCTTTTTTTAACTTATTTATTCTCCTCTTTGGTCCCTTCAGAATAACTCGGTCCCAAGAATGTAAATCATCATGCACCGCTCTAGTCCGTGCTGCGAGAGAAGGACCAATACCTGCCATCTTTGCTTTTTCCCACGCTGTACGCACGATTTCTTCGACAGTCTCCTCTTTGAGCCATCGAGCTTCAAATTGTTTCATTCGTCCCCTTGGGCGACTGAAAGTATTACCATCAAAATATTCAGTATCGAGGACGAGAGGATGATGATCAGAATGAACATGCTCCTCGTTTATTATCGCAGTCCGAGGGAATTTATTCACCCAATCCATATTGCAAACCGCACGGTCAAGTCTCTCTCTGGTGTCGCCTCTCCTCCAAGTGAACGGATCACCAAGACAGCCCATATCCTCGAGGCCGCACTGTCCTAAACAATTACGAAATTCTCTCATCATTGCATTAGGTCTCGCATTGCCACCTTCTTTTTCTGACGAAAGCAAAATTTCATTAAAATCTCCTAAGACCACCCATGCGTGATCGCCCTTATTATGTAAGTTTCGAATATTATCCCAAGACAAACTACGCTCATTCCAGGCCGGATGACCGTAAAAACCCGTAAATCGCCAATTGACAGTATCATCATTCATAAAAACAATATCAATGAAATGAGGTGACATATAACTCGAAACAACTTTATTCATTTTATGATAAAACAAAACTAGGCCCCCAGCCCGACCATCACTCTCTACTACAATCATCGAATCAAAAGATAATAAACGACGTAGCTCATCGGCTTTACATTTATTTAAATGTGACTCAGAGAGAAAGATTAAATCCACCTTGGTACGCCCTTGGAGTTCCAAGAGCTCTCGAACTGCCGTGGGAGAGAGCATACCACGGCAGTTCCATCCTAGGATCTTCATTTGGCCCGGCGTACCTCCTCCTCGGAGGCCGCCGATGCGCCATCATCTCCAACCGACTCCCTCCTCTGCTGCATGTACGCCTCCTCATCCTCTATTTCCTTCGCTACATGTGTGACTACCCCATCCACATCCCTCATAGTTTCTACTCTACCCATACAAATTTTCTTGGATGAAACACTCATCTCACCATACAGCATGTGTTCATAGCTATCCATCTCTCTCTCAAAAGAAAAGTATAAATCACTACCCGTTGGTGGAGGTCCAAAAGGGTTACCCCTCTTTTTCCCTATAATTCCGTTACGAGCATTCTCTGAATTCTCACTCCCTCCCTTCTTTTTACCTTTCCTCTCCCTTCTCTTAGACTGGCCGTGCATGGAATTTTTTTCAGCAATAAAAAAAAAGGCACTGTGTCATTTGCCATGCTTGGAGCAGCGAGCCTAGCAGCAACAGCCCCAGTCAAAGCCTCCAGCACCCCTGGCTTGAAAAGAAGCTGGGTAGGTTGTGAAGAAGCTCCAGCCGCCTCAGGGAAGGCACTGGCCTCATCCAGCAGATGGATCCCCTGGCCCTCCTGGCCAGTAGGACACCCCTGGAGACCAGTAGTAATACTCAGCGCCTGGGAGGGTCTGGCCGCCTCCAGGCTGCAGCTCTTGGCCCTCCTGGCCATGCAGCGCACCCTGGATGGTGCAGTTCATCCCCGCCATCCCCTGGCCCTCCTGGCCAAGGTCAGCAGGGACCACCACTGGCACTGTCCGGCCAAGCAACGCACCCTAGAGGGTGCCGCCCCTACCCGCCAACCCCTGGCCCACCTGGCCAAGGTCAGCAGGGGCCGCCGATGGCACTGTCCGGCCAAGCAACGCACCCTGGAGGGTGCCGCCCCTACCCGCCAACCCCTGGCCCTCCTGGCCAAGGTCAGCAGGGGCCGCCGATGGCACTCTCCGGTCCTCCTGACCGAAACTAGCGCCCGGCAGAGCAGGTGATGGAGCCACATGTGCCCGGCCCTCCTGCCGAGCGTGAGACCCTCTTGGCTAGGTCCCCCTGTCGCCACAGCAGCCGTCATCGTGGTAGCCGTACCGCCCTTGTCCGTCACCGTGAGCTCACTCACAGCTTTGGTCACCTTGACCACACTTCCCTCCATGGCTTTGGAGGTGTTGTCGCTGCTAGAGCCAACGAACAGGAGAGCTCTTTTGCTAGCACCTATTCCTTTCCAGTAGGCTTATACACTCAGATTTTTAGGAAAAGCGGCTACTCTATTTTCTTTTGGAATTCTACAATAGTGCTCTGAAGTGTGGCCTACAAACCCACAACACTTGCAATACAATGGTAATTTCTCATATCGGACATAATACTGAATCTTCTCGGAGCTACCCAACGGAGTGAATTCTACCGTGGTCTTAAGAGGCTCATGTAACAGGATTTTCACCCACAGACGCAAATACTTCTCTACTATCAAATGGTTTCTATGAGATACGGCCAACACCTCACCGAGCTGGTCCCCTAAAGTCCAGCCCCAACTCTCAGTTTTGAGCTCGAACGGGAGGTCACGAACCTGAACCCAGATTGGCATTACGCCAAGGTCAACCTTCGCCGGGTCTCCCTTGCCGTCAAACTCAGTGAAGATGATTCCGTCCCGCTTGTAATGCCACGGCTGGGCATTCAAAACGAAACGCCGGTCTTCCACAGCGGAGAAGTTGAGGACGAACCTCCCATCTCCGCTGGCCACCTCTTGAACGGCGACCGTTCCTTGCAGCCTCCATGCCGAAGTTGCACGGAGCTCGTCGACGATGATCCGCGGGTTCACCTGGAAGGGCGAAAGAAAGCGCCCCCCACTAGGAAGCCGCTGATCGCCCTCCTCGCGGCCTCCATGTCGATGACCAGAGGGGAACCATCACCCCGGGGGCGCCTTGACGTCGTCTTCCTGTTGCTATCTGGGTTAATGGCTAGATTCGAGGCTCCCCCTCCTATGTTTGTCGCCGGTGCCTGCGGCCCAGCCACCTTTGCCACCACTCCCCCCGATGCCTCTCCCCCCTCTAAGCCTGCTACCCCACTCCCCTCTCCATCTTTCAAGCTCGCCATGAGGAGCACAGCAGAGTACAGGTACAAGCAAATTGGATTGGATTTATTCCCAAGACTTGAAGAACATATACACAGCCGCCCGTCCTTGAAATAGGGCCCTTTGTTCCCTTCCATACTACTAAACGGGAAGAAATGGCAGTTTCCCAACGGAAATCGCGTTAATTTTTCCATCGCCCCTGATTCCACCGGATCCCTCGGTCTCCTGATTCTTCTCCCCTCCATTAACATCATTCCAACAATCAATTTCTCTCCTTCCTTCCACAACAAATATATTGCTCGCAATTAAACACGCCCCCCCTTCTTGACAGAAATTTTTTCCTCTCTATTCCCTTCCCTAGAATCTGCCTCCCACATGGATTTCCTGCTATAATTGATTCGGACCATCCCCTCTCCTTTTAGATCGGATTTATTCTCACCTGAAATCCCGCTAATTAACTCCCCCGCGCGCCTTCTCATCCTCTCCCGAAATTTCTTCTGATCCATGGATCTCCTGAAGATTTGCCTTGACCTGGCCTTGAAATCGCTCCACTCCAGGGCGCTGATAGGCCCCCCGAGTGTGCCCACACCTATACGGGCTTCCCTCCCTGCCGGAACATCCGCCGGAGTCGCCGCCTCCATCTCACCTGCTTCCCTTCTCCGTCGCCGCCAGATCGTGGGAGCTTCGGGTTTTTTTTTTTTGCAAAACCGCCTCCGTGGTAACTAAGTTGCCTCAGACGCGCTGTCACGGTTCGTCGCTCTTTCCTCTCAGAAATGATAGAACTTCATTTGTAAGCAACCCTAAATAGCTGGTCAATCCTGGTGCCACGAAACCGAACATCCTCGGTACAACCACATTTTCCCGAATGGGAGGGCCTTATTTCATTTATAGTTATGACTCTTTCGTATGACTCCAAAGATGAAAGCTGGAATGTGTAGACTTCTCTGGCCGGGAAGTTGCCATTTAGTGTAGAGAGTCTGGGTCAGTGGATGAGCTCAAGAGAAAGATCCCCGAGGGGATACAAGTGGTGCCACGAGGTGGCATGGACCCAGATCCTCTCTCCCAGGGCTAGCCTATGGGAGGTCGGAGGCATAGTTAGAGTGCCATGCTATGGGTGGGATTCGTTGGACATAGTCTATGGTGTGGGTAAAGTGTACGACCTCTGCAGAGTGTGTGTTGAAACTATTCGAATAACCGAGTCCCCGGCAATGGGACACCGTTTGCGTCAAGTCACACTATTTGACCAAGCACTCAAACCCATCCACGGTAAATTCTAATTGTCGTGGTAAACAGGTAACACTACTGCAGGATGGTCCTAACGCGACAATTGTATAGGAGACCAATCGACCAAACTATGTGCGATGCATGAATCGCAAACGGCATCGTAATAAAACCGTCACCAATAAAACGAACTGTGTGCGATGACGGAGACATCAAATACGATTCAGAAAAGAGTTGCATGTGCGATAATTACGCACACGGGTTGGAGCGTCCAAATGTGAAACAAGCATTTAACAGCAAGCGATTGATGAGCTCTGCTTATTGATGTAGCCAGTAATAATCAAACAAAACCCAGAATCATCATTGCAAACAGCGCATAGAAGATGGCTAATGCCACAACTACAACTACACATGCTAGTTCCTTCTTGTCTCTTGCTTTTATCTGTTGCCAGAGTTACAATTTCACTCCACAAGAAGCAAAAGAGTTCTTTGACTATTTGTTGTCAGTTAAGACACCCTCTTCCTACTCCGCAAACATCAGAAGTCTCGTGGATGTGAGCTCAGGTAAAAAGAAGTTGGCGCACATGAAGTCACATGATTCCCACGTAATGTTGACACAAATCCTCTCGGTGGCCATCAGGAATATGATGGACACAGACATAAGAAACACACTCATTGATCTCTGTGATTTCTTTAACAAACTATGGCAGAAGGTGGTAGACGTTGAAGAGCTGAATTTTATGCAAGCAGATATTGCAAGAATATTGTCAAACCTAGAGATGTTTTTCCCACCGTCATTCTTTGATGTCATGGTCCATCTCACCATCTCACTGTGTACCTTGTCGACGAGATAAAGTATTGTGGTCTTGTGTTTCTTCGCAACATGTATCCCTTCGAGCGGTTCATGGGAATATTGAAGCGCTATTGTCGGAACTGATGTCATCCAAAGGCAAGCATCCTACAAGGTTATACCGCGGAGGAGGTTGTGAGTTTTGCATCGAATACAAGAAACAAAGACGTATAGGTTTGCCCCTCTCTCGCCACGCGGGAAGGCTGGTTGGTAAGCCGGTCCCTGTTGGCACACAATTTAGTGCACCTGGAGATGACACCGATAGAGCCCATTTGACGGTATTGCTTAACAGCCTAGAGCTTGAAGCTTATGCTGAAGAACACTTGGAGGAGATACGACGAAGCTCCTTACCCACTATGCATCCATTAGCTGTCGAGATCAATATGCACAATAAGGACTACGTCAGATGGCTGAAGGATCGTTTGGCACTCGGATCCATGGATGACCTTGCAACGTGGATGGCACAAAAGCCATCACCTACGGTTATGAGGTACCAAGCGTATGACATAAATGGCAACACATTCTACACTGAGGAACGTGATGGGAAGACCTCATATCAGAACAACTCTGTGATACGTCTCCAACGTATCTATAATTTTTGATTGTTTTATGCTATTATATTATCAATCTTGGATACTTTATATGCTTTATATGCAATTTTATATCATTTTTGGGAACTAACCTATTAACCCAGTGCCCAGTGCCAGTTGCTGTTTTTTTGCCTGTTTTTGGTTTTTCAGGAAATCTGTACCAAACGAAGTCCAAACGGAATAAAACCTTTAAAATGATTTTTTCCGGACCAGAAGGGACCCTAGAAGATTTGGGAGGAGGCCAGAAGACGTACGGGAGAGCCACGAGCTCACCTGGGGGGCGCGCCACCCGAGCTCGTGGGTCCCACGCAATTCTGTTTGACCTAATTCCACTTCTATAAATTCCCATATATTCCAAAACCAACAGAGAGCCACCCGAAATAAATTTTCCACCGCCGCAAGCTTCTGTTCTTCCGCGATCCCATCTGGAGGCCTTTTCCGGTGATCTGCCGGAGAGGGAATCGATCACGGAGTGCTTCTACATCAACCTTGCTGCCCTTCCGATGATGTGTGAGTAGTTTACCACAGACCTACGGGTCCATAGCTAGTACCTAGATGGATTTTTCTCTCTCTTTGATCTTCAATACAAAGTTCTCCATGATCTCCATGGAGTTCTATCCGATGTAATCTTCTTTTGCGGTGTGTTTGTTGGGATCCGATGAATTGTGGGTTTATGATCAAATTATTCATTGAAAGTAATTGAGTCTTTTTTGAACTTTATTATGCATGATTGTTATAGCTTTGTATTTCTCTCCGATCTATTCGTTTGGTTTGGCCAACTAGATTGATTTATCTTCAGTGGGAGAGGTGCTTTGTGATGGGTTCAATCTTGCGGTGTCCTCACCTCGTGACAGAAGGGGTAGCGAGGCACATATTTGTATTGTTGCCATTAAGGATAAAACGACGGGGTTTATTCATATTGCTTGAGTTTATTCTGTCTACATCATGTCATCTTGCTTAAAGCGTTACTCTGTTTGTTATGAACTTAATACCATAGATGCAGGCTGGATAGCGGTCGATTGGTGGAGTAATAGTAGTAGATGCAGGCAGGAGTCGGTCTACTTGTCACGGACGTGATGCCGATATACATGATCATTGCCATGAATAACGTCATAATTATGCGCTTTTCTATCAATTGCCCAACAGTAATTTGTTCATCCACCGTATGCTATTTTCCGAGAGAGAAGCCTCTAGTGAAAACTATGGCCCCCGGGTCTACCTTTTATCATATTACTAAAATCTAAATTACCCTGTTGCAATTATTTTACTTTTTATTTACTTTGCTATTTATACTTCTACCACTACCAGTTTTGATCCTTGCAAATAACGAGTACAAGGGGATTGACAACCCTCTTGCCCGCGTTGGGTGCAAGTATTTGTCTATTTGCGTGCAGGTGCTGTTTGGCTAGGATTTGCTTGGTTCTCCTATTGGTTCGATAACCTTGGTTCTCACTGAGGGAAATACTATCCGCTACTATATTGCTCCATCCTTCCTCTTCGTGGAAAATCCCAACCCAGCTCACAAGTAGCAGAAAGAATTTCTGGCGCCGTTGCCGGGGAGACATCATCAAATTCCTATAGGTCCCTTCACATAACTTATCATTTATTTGCTTTATCTTTTTATTTGCTTTTATTTAGTCTCGCTAAAAAAATAATCAAAAATACAAAAATATTTTACTTTGCTTGTTTGCTTGCTTGCTTGAAGTTGCTATCATGTCTGAATTTGCTAAAAGTGGTGATTCCCATAGTGAAAGACTGTCTGAATTGGAAAGGGCTACTAAGAATTTTCTGTACTCTCAGTATGTGCAAAATGAATTATTCACTAAGGAAATTAAAGAATATTTTACCTTACTGGATGCCATTAGTATGCAACTTGATGAGGTCAATCAGGAAGTAGCTAATCTACAGTCACAACTTGCTCGTAATGAAAATATGTTAGGAAAGATATCCGATAAGCAAACTACACTAGTAAACAAAATGGTGCTAAACCAGAGTCACATTCTCTTACTAGTGATGATGAAGAGATTAAAATGATCGGTGTGACTCCTATTGAATCCTTGTTTAGTAATGTAAAACTTGATGAAAAAGGGACTGAAGATGAGTCAACTTTAGTTAGAAGGCGTCCCAATTGTTCGGAGGGTGATAATCTTAATGATAAAAACAATAAAAGTGGGTTTGAAGAGGTCAAGACTTTAAATAGCAATGTGCCCACTACTTTGGATTACAAGGACTTTAATTATGATAATTGCTCTTTGATTGAATGTATTTCCTTGTTGCAATCCATGATAAATCCACCTAATGCTTAGGAACAAAGTAAAGCTTTTACTAATCATATTGTAGAAGCAATGATTAAAGCTCATGAAGAAAAGCTAGAATTGGAAGTATCCATACCAAGAAAATTACATGATGAATGGGAACCAACTATCAAAGTAAAGATTAAAGATTATGAATGTAATGCTTTGTGTGATCTAGGTGCTAGCGTCTCTACCATACCAAAATCTTTATGTGACATGCTAGGTCTCACCGATATGGATGAATGTTCCCTTAACTTGCATTTAGCGGATTCAACTATTAAGAAACCATTGGGTGGAATTAATGATGTTCTTATAATGGCAAATAGAAATTATGTACCCGTGGATTTCATTGTGCTTGATATTGAATGCAATCCGTCTTGTCCTATAATACTTGGTAGGCCTTTCCGAACCATAGGTGCTATTATTGACATGAAAGAAGGAAATATAAGGTTCCAATTTCCACTAAAGAAAGGGATGGAACACTTCCCAAGGAAGAGGATTAAACCACCATATGAATCCATTATGAGAGCTACCTATGGAATTAATTTGAAGGATGACAATACTTGGAAGAATGCATTATGCCTAGCTAGGGGCATAAAACAATAGCGCTTGTTGGGAGGCAACCCAATATTTATCTGTATTGCAATTTTTATTTTTGAGTCACACAATTATAGCTACTGTAATGATTTTGTTTTTTATCTTTTAATTAGTGTTTGTTCCAAGTAATGCCTTTGGGATGATTTGAATGATAGTATAATTGATGTTGTTTGAAAACAGAAAGTTTTGTGCCCAGTAGTTGATTTTTCGTTTATTACTGGAAAGTCAGAAAAAAGTCTGAAATTTTTACACACTATTGGGATACAAATTTATTACGTTTTCATAATTTTTTAGAATTTTTGGAGTACAGACGTATGGACAAATATTCTGTCATTGTGTACTATTCTGTTTTAGACAGATTCTGTTTTTATTGCATAGTGTGCTTGTTTTAATGAAACTATGGATTATATCGGGGGGTATAAGTCATGGAGAAGTTAGAATACAGTAGGTCTTATGCAAGACAATTATTAATGAGTTTATAACAATACCTAAAGTGGATGATTGATTTATTATACTAACGGATCTCATGAAGTTTCTGTTGAGTTTTGTGTGCTGAAGTTTTCAAGTTTTGGGTGAGATCACGATGGATGAATGAATAAGGAGCGGCAAGACTCTAAGCTTGGGGATGCCCAAGGAACCCCCAAGGTAATATTCAAGGAAAACCCAAGCGTCTAAGCTTGGGGATGCCCCGGATGGCATCCCCTCTTTCGTCTACAATCTATCGGTAACTTACTTGGAGCTATATTTTTATTCATCACATGATATGAGGTTTACTTGGAGCGTCTTGTGCTATAGTTTTGTTTTGATTTTATTTTAGCATAATCATTTTTTGCTGGACACACCTTTTTGAGAGGGACACCCATTTATCATGATTTGTTAGAATACTCTATATGCTTCACTTATATCTTTTGAGCTAGGCAGTTGCTCTTGTGCTTCACTTATACTTGTTAGAGCACGGCGGTGGTTATATTTTATAGAAATGATTGTACTCTCATGCTTCACTTAAATATTTTTGAGAGTCTTATATAGGAAGTGGTAATGTGCACGAGTTATGAGATTAGACCAAAAAGGATAGGTATTCAAGAGTGGTATAATAAAAACTTTCATGTAGATCACCAAATATGAAACGTATGTTTTAATTATATTGATGTAGTAATATGAAAGGGTATTAGTTCATGATCATTGGTTAGTAAAACTATCAAGATTAAAGCTTGTTATGCACAACTCATTTAAGTGTCCGTTATGGCATAGCCGGGATGTTTGAGCATTTTTATGTCTGATTGAAATCCTTGTGTGCTATCATAATCAGGGGTGCGCGATGGTTAACTCCTACCAACCTCCTCCCTAGGGGCATGCGAGTAGTGCTTTGCCTCGAGGGCTAATAAAACTTCAATAAGTATATGATTTCATTATGACTAATGTGAGTTCATGGACATAAGCCTCCTACCTTTCCGCAATTTGCTAGCCTCTTCAGTACCGTGCATTGCCCTTTCTCACCTCGAGAGTCGGTGCAAACTTCGTCGGTGCATCCAAATCCCGTGATATGATACACTCTATCACACATAAGCCTCCTTATATCTTCCTCAAAACAGCCACCATACCTACCTATCATGGCATTTCCATAGCCATTCTGAGATATATTGCCATGCAACTTCCACCATTCCGTCATATGACATGTGTGTTCATCATCATATTGCTTTGCATGATCATATAGAGCTGGCATGATATTTGTGGCAAAGCCACCATTCATCATTATTATACATGTTACGCTAGATCATTGCACATCCTGGTACACTGCCAGAGGCATTCATATAGAGTCATCGTTGATCAGTTATCGAGTTGTAAGTAAATAAAAGTGTGATGATCATCATTATTAGAGCATTGTCCCAGTGAGGAAAAGGATGATGGAGACAATGATTCCCCCACAAGTCAGGATGAGACTCCGGACGAAAAAAAGAAGAAAGAGGCCAAAAGGGCCCAACAAAAAAATGAAAATGAGAGAAAACAAGAGAAGGGGTAATGCTACTATCCTTTTACCACACTTGTGTTGCAGAGTAGCAGCATGTTCTTCATATAGAGAGTCTCCTGAGTTATCACTTTCATATACTAGTGGGAATTTTTCATTATAGAACTTGACTTGTATATTCTGATGATGGGCTTCCTCAAATGCCCGAGGTCTTCATGAGCAAGCAAGTTAGATGCACACCCACTTAGTTTCCATTAAGCTTTCATACACTTATAGCTCTTAGTGCATCCGTTGCATGGCAATACCTACTCCTCACATTGATATCGATTGATGGGCTTCTCCATTGCCAATTGATCCACCGAGTTGATGCGAACCTTTCTTCCTTTTTGACTTCTCCTATGTACCTTTACCACCGCATTCTATTCCACCTATAGTGCTAATATCCATGTCTCACGCTCATGTATTGAGTGAAGTTGAAAATGCTGAAGCGCGTTAAAAGTATGATCCAATTGACTGATTTGACACCGGGGTGCTCATGATTTATATTTAAGCGGTGAAGGCGGAGCCATGCCATGCTTACATAATTCAATGAGTAGGGATAACATTCGTTGAGCATCGTATATTTTGAAAATTTAATGATCAATTACTTCATCGTTTCTCAATATTTATACCATAAGAGAGATTACATGATAAACATGCTAGGTAGCATTCAACATCAAAAATTCTGTTTTTATCATTTACCTACTCGAGGACGAGCATGAGTTAAGCTTGGGATGCTGATACGTCTCCAACGCATCTATAATTTTTGATTGTTTCATGCTATTATATTATCAATCTTGGATACTTTATATGCTTTATATGCAATTTTATATCATTTTTGGGAACTAACCCAGTGCCCAGTGCTAGCTGCTGTTTTTTGCTTGTTTTTGGGTTTTCAGGAAATTTGTACCAAACGAAGTCCAAACAGAATAAAACCTTTAAAATAATTTTTCTGGACCATAAGGGACCCTAGAAGATTCGGGAGGAAGCCAGAAGACGTCCGGGAGAGCCACGAGCTCACCTGGCGTGCCCCTGGGGGCGTGCCACCCAAGCTCATGGGTCCCACGCAATTCCGTTTGACCTAATTCCACTTCTATAAATTCCCAAATATTCCAAAACCAACAGAGAGCCACCCGAAATAACTTTTCCGCCGCCGCAAGCTTCTGTTCTTCCGTGATCCCATCTGGAGGCCTTTTCCGGCGATCTGCCAGAGGGGGAATCGATCACGGAGGGCTTCTACATCAACCTTGCTGCCCTTCCGATGATGCGTGAGTAGTTTACCACAGACCTACGGGTCCATAGCTAGTACCTAGATGGCTTTTTCTCTCTCTTTGATCTTCAATACAAAGTTCTCCATGATCTCCATGGAGTTCTATCTGATGTAATCTTCTTTTGCGGTGTGTTTGTTGGGATCCGATGAATTGTGGGTTTATGATCATATTATTCATTGAAAGTAATTGACTCTTTTCTGAACTTTATTATGCATGATTGTTATAGCTTTGTATTTCTCTCCGATCTATCCGTTTGGTTTGGCCAACTAGATTGATTTATCTTCAGTGGGAGAGGTGCTTTGTGATGGGTTTAATCTTGCGGTGTCCTCACCTCGTGACAGAAGGGGTAGTGAGGCACATATTTGTATTGTTGCCATTAAGGATAAAACGACGGGGTTTATTCATATTGCTTGAGTTTATTCTGTCTACATCACGCCATCTTGCTTAAAGCGTTACTCTGTTTTTTATGAACTTAATACCATAGATGCATGCTGGATAGCGGTCGATTGGTGGAGTAATAGTAGTAGATGCAGGCAGGAGTCGGTCTACTTGTCACGGACGTGATGCCGATATACATGATCATTGCCATGAATAACATCATAACTATGCGCTTTTCTATCAATTGGCCAACAGTAATTTGTTCATCCACCGTATGCTATTTTCCGAGAGAGAAGCCTCTAGTGAAAACTATGGCCCCCGGGTCTACCTTTTATCATATTACTAAAATCTAAATTACCCTGTTGCAATTATTTTACTTTTTATTTACTTTGCTATTTATACTTCTACCACTACCAGTTTTGATCCTTGCAAATAACGAGTACAAGGGGATTGACAACCCTCTTGCCCGCGTTGGGTGCAAGTATTTGTCTGTTTGTGTGCAGGTGCTGTTTGACTAGGATTTGCTTCGTTCTCCTATTGGTTCGATAACCTTGGTTCTCACTGAGGGAAATACTATCCGCTACTATATTGCTCCACCCTTCCTCTTCGGGGAAAATCCCAACGCAGCTCACAAGTAGCACTCTGTTCGAATAGAATGCCTAACTGTAGGCGAAGATGATAAAAAGCTATACTATGGAACCATCGAAGAGATTTGGGAGCTTGACTACGTGAAAGTGAAGGTGGCATTATTCAAGTGCAGATGGGTCCCTGTTGGTCATGTAAAGGTTGATGATTACAGGAAGACCTATGTTAACCTCACAAAGATGGCATATCACAAGGACCCATTCATTCTTGCCAGTGATGCTACCCAGATTTTCTATGTGAAAGACCCATTGCATAAGAACTGCCATGTAGTGATGTCTGGGAAGAGAAGGGTACTGGGCATCGAGAATGTTGCTGATGAGGACGAGTACAATCAATTTGCCGAGTTGCCAACTGAGGGATCACGCAAGAGCAGAGCAGAGAAGCTAAAAATCATCAAAAATCCTAAGCTCATTCGGGGTCAACCTAACGATCCCAGTAACCCCATGTACATGGGAATTATTCTGTAACACTAATTATTATGTCTATTCTGCAACTTAATTCATTTAATTAGAACTATCGCATGTACTGAATTGTGATTTATGCCCGGCCTTTTGTTGATCTAAGAACGATTAATATGTTGACCCTGATATGTTGTCAGCCCTAGCAATGAATTTGAACTATTTATGATTATATACCCTAGAGCTAGCACACTCAATTGATCTCACTCCAGTATGTATGAACTGAACATGTGCAATCTGGTTTACCATTAGCACACTGTTCATTAACGAAAGCCGTGTGCCTACTAAACCGTGTTCGATGACCCCACATGTGCGTGATGTGAGTCGTGCGTTCTGATTGGCCAGAACCCAACACTACAAAAAACACTTCCATGATGATATGTCTTTGTCACAGTAGGTCACATTTTCTGTCATGCATGTACATCCGTGATGATTTTATGACAGAATCAAGATAGCCATACCTGTGCTGTCGTAGAAGTGTTCCATGACAATACTGAAATTATCATAACGGAAGTGTCCATTTCCATGACGATAAATGTCGCATCATGTAAGTGTTTTCGTCAAGGGTAACCGACACATGGCATCCACCGTAACAGGTCGCCGTTAAGCTATCGGGTGCGGGTTTGGATCCGATAACCCGTTATCAGCCCGGACCAATGGCGATTTTCCACGTGTAAAATTCTCATTCGCCAACGGAACCACATGTCAGCTCGGTGTTGCGACAGATGTCATCCATTCATTGGACGAGAGACACCTATGATACGTTGACATGTGGCACGGCCCAATAGTGGCCCATTTAGGTTAAAAAGGCTGGTCCGTTTGACTTGGTCAAAAGTTAGCGGGCCGGCCCATGGAAAGACTGTTAACGGCCTGTTTGCATACAACCCATTTACGACCCGGATACTCACGACCCGTTATGGCCTTTCAAAATTCAGCCCAGTAGCGTCATGTGGGCTGTCCCATATGATTCCACCCCGTTGTCACTTTCGGCCCATCTATGGCCCGTGACGTCTTTCGGCCCATATGAGGCCTTTTGTATCTCTGGGCCCATTGATGGCCCGTGGTGATTCTGGCCCATCATGAACAGTAAACTGCTTTGAGCCCATTAACGGTCCATGATTCAGTTGGGCCATTTCCAGCCCGTGTTTTCTTTCGGCCTTCTAAGGGCCCATAAATTCTTGGGCTCATTTCGGGCCCTCGGTTACTTACGGTCCATTACTGGCCTGTTATGCTAATGGGCCAAATTCAGATCGGCCCGTTTGTGGTTTGTTAACCCATTGGGCCATTTTTAGCCCGTCATGTATTTCGGCCCATTAACGACCTGTTATGCCTGTTGATAGAATTAAGCCTGTGATGACTTTTGGCCTGTTAATGGCCCATTATGCTACGGGCCCTTAAACTGACAGTTCCCAATTTGGCCCGTTTACGGCCCATATTGTGGTCCGGTTTTGGCCCATGAATATTAGGTAGCTAACGGATCCTACGGCCCGTAGATGGCCCATGGTCACTACAGCAGGTAACAGGCCCATGGTTACCACGGTCCGTATGTGGCCCATGGTTATTGCAGCCACTAGCAAACCGAGGAAAAAGACTACAAGGAAATAAATAAGCAAGCAACTAACGCTAGGCTATTACGGCGATTGCACAGATTACATCCACTGGGCATCAAAGTTCGCCACCCGTGAAAATATAGGGAACACCCTACACTATACAAAAATGGCTTGCTGTTTTCTTTAGCCGGTCGCTGCCCGTTTAGAACAAATGTTGTATCGCAACAAAACAAATTACAGCCATATAACGAAAGGAGGGTTGGCATAAAAGTAAATGCACCATAAGAAGTTCAGAAGCTCAGATGATTTGACCTGACTGGTACATTTTCATGCTGTAGTGTCTGATGGAGCACCATAACCTTCGTTGTCATTTCTCCTAGGCTCCTAAACAACATAGCAAATGTCTGATAGTCTGGTTTCAAAACCATGCATACCTTGACGACATCGAACAATGGATGTTCTTGTTTCACAAAGGGTCTCTGTTAGGGATTGGACTTGTGTCTGGAGCGCAGATATATCATTCCGTTGAGCTTGCAGATCTTGTTCATGAGGCAGCTTGGACAAGGTTGCCTTAACAACCAACCCAGTATTACGCATGAAGGTGCTTTTGGCACTGTTAGTGGAGAGATACTGACCCACTGTAGCAAGAGGTGACATTGTGGTTATGGTTGCCTCATCACCTTCAGGAGGTTGTGGCGGTTCCACCATTTGTTCCATAGCTTGCTGAAAAGTTGAGTTTGTACATTAGTAGTACCAGAACAGAAGTTATTAATGAGGCAGCAAAACCAAACAGAATAGCTTTGGTCTATATACAGAACTTATTTTGGAGAACCCGTGTAAAATATTAGTTGTATTTTACTGCAAAGTACATAATAAAACCAAGTTCCAAACATATGACCATGTACCATGGCTAATGTATTGTCTATTTCTTCACATTGTATTGACAGCTAAGGATAAAGAGACAAAGTTTATAATACGGTGAGCATAGTATGACATCATTCATATCACAAAACAACTGAGATCAGACAAACAGACAATTGTAACGTTGTGTGTAGCACGGAACTAGATTATAGATCAAGAGCAAAGGAACATCGTTCCTCTCTTTTAAACCTTGTAAGGTGCAATGATACGTTAAGACAACTGTGTATAAAATTGAAAAGAGTAATAGACATTGGCTGCAAACCATGCAGTTCAATGTACAAGTCAGAGTAACCAGTAGTTCAAAGGCCTGAGGATTAAGGACTTACAACAGCGGCTTTGACTGGTATAGTCATGCCCTTCGTCTTGCTAGTGTGACAGTCCTTGAAGATTTCCACCGCATTTGGTTCATGTTCTTTCTGGTCCTTGCGGGCTTTCCTCCGCATTTGGAACAAGTCAATATAGATCTGATAAGATGGCACAACCAAAAGAGTGAAACAACAGCTAGTAACAAGAGCCTCGCAGTGTGCAATATAGCTATGAGATCCTGTCGTCTGTTGGAATTTCAATTTCGTACGGTTGGCCTTATTCTTTGAACAGTTCACCTAGAAGAAGATAGATTTGTAAGGCACATGCGTAAATAGGAGTTCAACATGTGATCTGATCACATATATATAACGTACTTGACACTTTGGATCAGACCAGTGTTTAACAAGGGCTGTCCAGTCTTCATCCGTTATATTTTCCACTGGAGATGTTTGGGCAAGTTCATTGTTAGCCTTGCCTTCAAAGTGAGTTTTCCTCAGGTTATACCGATACTGTCACAGAACAGACTTTAAAACATGAGTGCATGTTTGTCTGGTTGCATCATCTTGCCGATCCAACTTGAACCTTATCTGTTCAAAATTATAGGAGTCTCATTACCAGCAACCTAGAAAGTATGGGACAGAGCAAGACAATATTACTAAGTTCCATAAATAACCATACTTACAGATAAATGGTCGAGGAAGGTGTTAAACTGGGTTTCATCTTTGTCATTCCTGTACTGAATCCATGTTGGGAGGATACGTGCATGACACCTAGCGGCAACGGCTGCCTCTGATACTAACTTGGCTGACTCTGTAGCATCACGTGGCCTTTTTTAAACCCGCCTCAAAATGGATCTCCATTCTTCCTCCTTTAGATTTAGTTAACCTGTCGAGCATTATCCCTGATGTCTGTTTCCTCTTCCGCCTAGGTGCTAGTCCAACAACGAACATGGGAAGTGTTAGTGTACATCAAACTGTGAGACTACATATAGGGCCAGTTCTTTTGGCCGATTCTCCCAGAATCGCCCCCTTCCCAGCTTCTCCTAGAATCGCCACCCCATATTTTTTACAATCCTATCTAGTTAAGGTCTAATTAGCTAGGATTGTAAAAAATATATAGAGTGGCGATTCTGGGAGAAGCTGGGGAGGGTGGTGATTTTAGGAGAATCGGCCAAAAGAACTGGCATAAAGAAGCATGCAACTGTAACTTGACTCGATCAACTACCTTCTTGGTGGTGAAGCTCACAAGGTTCATATGATCTTTCCAAGTCCTCTTGTGCGAAGAGTGCTTCGAAAGTAGTGTCAGGTGGCAAGGGAGCTTGGGAACTTGCCGCTAGCAGAGTTGACGAACGAGTAACTCGTGCACATGTTGGTACTGTGGAAGAAGGTGCTGCAACCACTAGGGCTGTCGTTGCTTGTTTGGTTCGTTTGTCTTTGGTACATTTTGCAGGTGGTGTAGCAGGGGATACTTTGTTTGTACATTTATCCGGTGGACTTCGACCTTCATTGCACTATCAGTACCATCAGAATCTGCAGAGCCGTCCCGCTTCCGTTTCCGTGCCTCCCGAGTACTAACACCATCCCCTACCATTCTGTGTTCCTTCCTCTTTTTTCCCCATGTCAAGTCAAGCCCACAAGAAAAAGGAATAAAAATTTAGTTCTTCAGAACTAATTGATGCGTGATACAGACGAACTGAACTTTGATGATAGACAACCGCATGATAGGAGGATGTAATATGTATGAAAAACAGGACGACATGAGATAATCAGACCTATGATGTGTAAACTAAGCAAAAGGAATTTCAATAAATTAGAAGCAATGCAATGGAAGCTAGACACCATACGAAAGATGCTACAAATATCACTCTGCCAAGTTAATAGTGTCTCGTCATAAGTGGCATTTAAACAAATGTCAATCAGTAAAAGCAATAAATCGTATGCAAGATCCAAACAATATCACACTACCAAGTTAAAGGTGTCTCGTCATAAGTGATTGATGCAGGATAGACACGAACAGTACTTCGATGTTAGAACATGTAATAGATAGATGTAGTATATGCAAAAAAGGAAGACATGCCATGTTCACATGTATAATGTGTAAATTAAGCAGATGCAATTTAATCAAATTAGAAGCAATACAAGCTAGACACCGTATGCAACATGCAAGCAAATATCACACTGCCAAGCTAGAGAAAGCACCTGGGATGCTGGAGTAGGGTTGTTGGGCCCATCATATTTACTTGGAACTTCTACTGCACTAGCAGTAGTAGTAGAATCTGTAGAGCGCCTCCTCTGCCTTACTTTTTTCCTTCCTCTCTCTTATTTTTATTGACTTGTCAAGTCAAACCCACAAGAAAAATGAATAAAATTCGCTTTTCAGAACTCATTGATGCATGATGCTGACGAACACTACTTTCATGTAAGGCGACCGCATGATAGGAGGATTGAATATGTAAGAAAAAAGGACAGCATTGCATATTCACACCTATGATGTGTAAACTAAGCAACATGCATTTCAACAAATTAGAAGCAATGAAAGCTAGACACCATATGAAAGATGCAACGAATGTCACTCTACCAAGTTAAAACTGTCTCGTCATAAGTGCCATTTCAACAAATTAGAAGCAGTACAAGCTAGAAAACAATGCAAGATGCAACCTATATCACACTCCCAAGTTTAATGTGTCTTATGCTAAGTGATTGTTGCAGGTTACACAACAGTAGTACTTTGATGTAAGAACATGGCGTGATAGACAGATATTGTATGTTCTAGAAACAGGAACACGTGTCTTATTCACAAGTATAATGTGTAAACTAAGCAGATGCAATTCAACAAAATTAGAAGCAATGCAAGCTAGACATCATACGTAACATGCAACCACATATAATAGTTCCAAGTTAGAGCGAGCACCTGTGATGGTGGGGTAGGGGAGATGTGCTCATCATCAACACAACTATGTTGACTATCTATGCATGTGTTGTCTTGCAAATCTTGTTTGAAGGATGGCGGAGTAAAATCTATAGAGACCCTCCGTTTCAGTTGGTCGGAAGGAGCACCATCATCCACTGCCTTGCTAATTTCGTTCCGCTTTATTGATTTTGCATTGTCAAGTCAAACGACAAGAAAAAGGAATAAAAATCACTCTTCAGAACTCATTCATGCATGATACTGACGAACACTACTTTGATGTAAGGCAAACACATGATACGAGGATGGAATATGGACAAAAAACAGGATGGCATGGCATATTCACACCTATTTGTGTAAACTAAGCAGAAGCCATTTCAATAAATTAGAAGCAATGCAAGGTAGACACCACATGAAAGATGCAACCAATATGACTCTGCCAAGTTAAAAGCGTCTCATCATAAATGGCGTTTCAACAAATTAGAAGCAGTATATGCTATAAATCATATGCAAGATGCAACAAATATCACGCTGCATATACTAAAGGTGTCTCATCATAAGTGATTGATGCGGGATACACAAGAACAGTAGTTTTATGTAAGGACATGGTTAATAGACAGATGTAGTATGTACCAAAAACAGGAAGGCATGTCACATTAACAGGTATAATGTGTAAACTAAGCAGAATAGCAGATGCAATCTAACCAAATTAGAAGAATTACAAGCTAGACACCATATGCAACATGCAACCACATATCACACTGCCAAGTTAGAGCAAGCACCTGCGATGGTGGTGTAGGGGAAATGCGGTCATCAACTACAGAGCTACATTGACTATCTTCATCTAGCCTTGCTGTTTCTTGAGAATCATGTGGAGAGGATGAAATTGCACTCTTTAAAAGAGTAGCATGTCTCAAACTAACAAACGGGTGTGACTGTCTCTTCATAAGTGATTGATGCGGGATACACAAGAACAGTAGTTTTATGTAAGAACATGTTTAATAGACAGATGTAGTATGACACAGGGAAGTTAAAGCAAGCACCTGGGATGGTGGTTTATGGCGAATGAGATCTTCACCTACAAAGCTACATTTACTGTCTCCATGTGCTAACACTACACCCTTTAGAGCCCTCAAACGGTTCGGGCTTATCCACGAATTATTCTGGAGCGATTTCTCTCTTTACTTTCATGAATTTGACAATAGTGCGCCAGAGTCTGAAATACCCATGCATAAAAAAACAATAGTGAGAGTATGGGTGAAGTGTGTGCAGAAGTAGTGCAGTGTAAAAGTATCAGATAGCAGGTGGGTCAAAAATAAATGACGGCAAACATATGATAGCTCTACAACATGCATGACACACAAAATTAGATTCTAGGCTTTTGAAATATGAGCATAGGGATGGCTGGGAAGTGTAGGTACTCCTCCAACAAACCACCACATGTGGTCCTATGAAAATAACAGTCGACTGAAAACAAACAGGCCAGTCGATTTTTTGTGGACCGTCCGATCTAAAAGGAATGGGCAGATGGCCTTCGTCTACCTCCCGCCAGTCACTGTGACGATCTTTCTTGAACCGCCAGCGAGCACCGGCCAGACCCCTGCCTCCGCCGCCCCGCCCTCCCCTCAACCTCACCCCACTGCCGTGCTTGGCACCGCCCCCCGGCCATCCCTTTAAGCCCGGGGACCTCCAGATCGGGCGCCAGCAGCTCATGCGCCCCACACAACCCTAAGATAGACACCGATGCGCTGCTTCCCCGGCGAACAGGTGGCCTAGCGCCTCCGCGGGTGGTGCTTCCTTTAATTGGGAATCAACTGACCCTGAATTGAAATCCAGGCGGGCGATGGACCTCTAGCTAAGGTGAAATTGTAAATGGGGGGAAACCTTGTGCATCGCGAGTTACTAGGAACATCTAGTATCAGGAAGAAGGTGCAGTAAGAAGTGGTCAACTAGTGTCTTCTGTGGGATGAATACCATGCGAGCAGACACGTAAGATTTGCACGAATAAGGGAAAAGGAGTACCGATTTTGGCTGGCAGCGCTGTTTCCCTCTGATTTTGCGCCAATCTTCTTGTTTTTGTCCGGGGAGCCGATGTTGTGGAGGACGGTCGAGGCTTGGATGAACCCATGGCCAAGTTGTTGAGTGTGTTGCGGTGGCTGTCTGTCGGCGGAGGGTAGGCAGATTCAAGGCGGCGAACGATGGCGTAGCGGGAACAGCTCCGGTGCGGTGGACGGTTGCGACGTGGCAGCAGTGAGGCGCGGGACAGCGTGGTTGAACTGGCTCGGGTACGGCACACATTGGCGTCCTGGAGGCAGCTCTGCCTCGGCTTCAACTACTAAGACATGGAGGGCATTGCGGTTGCGGTTGCGGTGGACGACGACGTCGGGGTATCGGCTCCGGCGTGATGGAGGAGGGCGGCGGTGGATGGGTGCGATGGGGTGGTGGACGGAGGAGGGTGGGGTTTCACGCTGGTGGAGAGGGAGTTTTGGTGCCCACGGAGTATGAATTGGGAATCGGATGGGGGGAGGGGAGGGAGGGAAGGGGGAACCATGTTTCGGTCTGGGACGCGTTTGTTTGAAATTTGGGGAAAGTACAAACTTTGCCCCCTCTTAAATTTCGGACATGTTGCGGGTCTGGGGTAGGACGGTAATCTCAGGTGTCCCAAATCATGGGCGGGAGCGATTTCGGCCGAGCCCATGGGTGTTTAGGTGCCCACGGTGTATGAATGTTTTTCGGAGGCGGTTGTGTGGCGTCTAGCTGAAGTTACAAACCTACCCCGGTTTAGACAGCTGGATGTTGGGCCGGTAGGTTTCACGGGTCAGAGTTATTAGAACAGTAATTTCCTTCTACCAAACATTGGTCTCGCGCGGTTTCGGGAGAGGAGAGGCTCTTTTGGCGCTTCGTTCAAAATTTTGAACCAGAAGCATTCACGTTTAGAGTACTCTTGAACTTTTAGGGTTGACCTTAATAGACCTCATTAAATTTGACCTTGTATGTTTGAAAACCTCATTAAATTATGCGCTTCTTTTGAAATTTTGACTCTTGAAAATCCTATAACTACTATTATTTTGGAATGGAGGTGGTAAATTTGAATGTATTTTGTACACGACTATATGTTATTATGTGCAAAAGCAAAGCAAAGATTGATGCCCCCTTAATTTAGGTATGATTTACAAATGCCATGATCTCGAATTCAAATAATTGAATGCACTTCATGTTGAATTTGAATATTTGAAACCACCTTAAGTTGAATTCAAATGTATGCTAGTTCTGTGGCACCCCGGCTTAGAGGGACCGGAACGCCCCATATTCCAGCCCAGAAATCGAGTCTTCTGGAATACGGCACTGCTTGGCATAGAACAAATCAGCTCTCATTAGAAATGATAATGGTACAAAGCTTTGCTATTACAACGATTACAATGGCACGGCGACACTACACCTGCTAAGGTAGCTCTATGCTAGCAGCGGAACAACTCATAGTAGCGGAACGACGACGACGGTGGTGAACTCCACTCCACAGGGACTCTGGCTGGGACACGGTCTAGTTCGCATGGTCGGAATCCTCGACAAGCAATCTATCATGGCATCACCTGCAGACTGGCATGACACGCCAGGTGAGTACTTTGAATGTACTCGCAAGCTCACAACAACCAAAAGCATCAAGGCAAGACAAAAGCATAGCAATAACAGTTTAAATTATTATCAATTACCATGATGTGGAAGCAAATGTAAACATGATATGACACTTGCTAGAATTACTAATGGAGCATCATCTTGGGTCACAGGGACCATCTCACCCTTGGCTATCTGGCCAAACAAAATACCATCTCGATCACCTCATGATCAAATAAATCCTTGTGATCACCACATGACCACATCACAATCCGATGATCATCCTCAAGATCATCCCAATATCAACATCGGCATCCTGCCAAACTGTTACTTGTCCACATACAACTATAAGCCATAACATAAGTTATTACATAAGTCATTCCGTCATCATGAGTGTTAATCGAACGGTGTGACCTACAACGAACTATGTTCGTGACCGAGGACGCGGCTATCGATAGTTTATACACTCTGCAGCGGTTAGTACACTGTACCCACACCACGGAACTCATGGTCTCGTGCTCCCATTCGGGTGGACCAACGATATTCTGACAAAACCAATCTATTGCATGACACTCTCCCGGCCTCTCCTGACAAACTCCCCTTTGGGCTATGTCATGGGTGGCCCCGATGTCAACTCGTGACATCCGCCACCTCTGTGGCTGCCACCGTCGTGGCCAAACAAAACAACCTCGTCCCAAACGGGGACACCCGGGTACAACACAACTCGGGCACACAAGGTTATGACCGCCTACCGGGCCAGGGAAGCACGAGCACATAACCTTCCCTAGTTGGAGGCACCGGCGAGAGGCATGACAATAGACCGAATTAGGGCCTCCCCATCCAGGCAAGTGTGGCTGCAGTAGTGAGCTCGATTCGGTGGCACCTGACCAACGAAATGACAGAATTTGTCCCCAAAATAAATCTGTGATAGAACTGTTACTCCGATATGATATATCAACCTGTGATTCAAATCATAGCAATATCCACCCAAAATCCAAAGCATAATATTCCCATATCATTAGTATGAATTTCAATAACATAATATTCAATATGACCATGAATACAGCATGACTACTGCTACAAGTAATCCAATGACAACATGTCACCCTTAATCTGCAAAGTATTAGTCCTAGAAATCCAAGCATCATCATGGCAGTAGCAAAATCACATATTATCCCAACATAAAGCCATGATTAAGTCATTTCTAAATAATGCAATATTAAGCAAATTTATTCAAATAAACCATGACATTGCATTGCAATCATGCAAATGGGGGGTGTGGCTTGCCTTGCTCTAAAAGAGAGGGGAAGAGCTCCTGGTCTTCGCCAACACATAACAAACACTCTGAAAACATTTTTGCAAGCATTTGTAAATATCACATAAAGCAAATACTTCTGTCCAGAAATTCTAGACAGAAGAGAAAAATACTAAACTCTACCAGAAAATAGAGGAACTCAAAAGAAAAATAATGCAAAAAGAATTAGTTCATTTGGACTTGTAGTTTAGGAGATATTCATGGTCAAAGTTTGGGTCAAACTGGATTTAAAAATGAATTTCTGGAAATTGCAAAAAATCTCTGGAGGGGTGACGTCGAAGGCCTAAAGGCTGAATACGCCTCCACTTAAAATGTTTCGGCGGGGAGGTGGGAGGCTGACGGGTGGGGTCACCCCGTCAGATTTAAAGAGAGGGAGAGAGAACAGAGAGCGGCGGTGCTTACCGGCATCGGACGACGGCGAGGAGGCAGCGCCGGAGCAGGGAGATGGGAGGGATGGATCGGGCACTCCGCGGCGAACACGCCCGTACCCGCAGCTCGAAGAATGGTGGCCGGACGACCTCGCGCCCTACATCTCCAGTGACGGCGAGCTACGGGCGTCGACAGAGCGAGCGATTCCGGCGACCATTGCCCCGGGGAAGAGGTTGAGGAGGACTAGGGGAGTGAGGGGAGCTCGATGGTGGCCTTGGCTCATCCAGAGATGCACCGGAGCAAGCTGACCAAGGAAGAGGCCGAGCGGCGGAGCTCTGGCCGGAGAGGAAGAAGAAGGGCTTCGGGGCTCGGCTGGAGGGCTCTGGTGGTCTATTGGGTGAGGAGGAGGTCGAGTGGTGAGAAGAGCTGCAGCCGGGGATGGCTTAAATAGGCGAACGGAGATGCCCGAGCTCGGGTGCCGCCACGGGCAAGATGGCCGGAGCTCTGGCGGACCGCGGACGCGTGGCGCAAGGGCGAGCTCGGACGGCGACGTGAGAGAGCTAGTGGAGCGCCAGAAGAGCAGACGCGGGCTAGGCACGCGCGGTCGGCCACTAAGCCACTGTACTCGCACGTGCGGCGAGAGTATAGGCGCCATGGAACGAGGAGAGGGAAAGAAGGAGGGGGAAGACGGGGCTAGCCAGCCAGGTGGACAACGGAGAGGGAGGACGGCACCAGCAGACGCGCGAACGCGGCCGAGAAGAATAGGCCCGCGGCTCGGCGACATCCAGAGCGCGCCCAACGCACGCAGGGCATGCGCACACGCGTGCCAACAGTGCGGTCACCGCATGCATTGCCACGGAGAGGGCACGTAGGCCTGGCAAAAGATGTCCATAGTGTTGTCCATCCATCCTACAGCCTCACTGAAGTGATGGATCGATCAAAGGAACTATGGATTGATGGGATGCATCAGATGAATGTTGCTGTAGCCAACTTGGGTTAGACGTTGTGGTCAAGTTACTTGACCAATGAACCAGAGAGGATGCCACCAGGGTTCAGGGTAGGAAGGACTACAGTCCTCTGAATTTTGAGATGAATTGGACAAGATTTGAAGATAGTTGCTATACAACTACAAAAACAGCACAAAAACTAGAATTGGATGTTGCACTCACATGGGGTGTGGGATTTAGCTGTATCTTGGTGGAGAGTTGTGATTTAGGACCCTGTAGGTACTGGCAAAATTTCATGCCATTTGGAAATACCTAGATGGTACTTCCTTCACAAAGGTCCTCTCTGAGCAGAATCTTGGAAGAATATTTTAGAGCAAATGGCTTGGCAATAGGATGTGAATTTTTTCATGCTTAATGGATATAGGGGTATTTAGGTCCTGGATTAATTTCAGAATTTTTGAATCAATATAAAATGCAGTTGCTTCATACACTGAAAATTTGACCAGAATCAAAGATTTGAAGGTGTGCTCACATAGATGGTTGGATGGAGCTAAAATTTGGTGTAGGGGAATTATATGAGCACATGGAGGGCCTTGCAAAATTTCAACTCAAATGGATTAGTCTAGCTAGTACTTCCTTCACAAAGCTTCTCTCTGGACAGAAACTTTGGGAATTTGCTGAGGAATATTTACTAGGTAAATGGAGCTGAATTTTGTCATGTGGTAATTATATGGATAGGAAAGAGTGCTCAAAAAGTTTGAGGGCAATCAGGAAAATATAAATAGAACTTCTTTCATAAAGTGCCAAACTGGACAGAATAGGAAAATGAATATTCCTGAATTATTTTTGAACTAGGCAAGGAAGAGTTTGGACATATTTGAGGAATATATGATCCAAAGAATTTATGAGAATTATTTGAGAATTTTTTGGAAGACAAAAATATAGGTTGCTTCACAACCTAGGTCAGACATGGTTATTCCTTTAATAGAAAAGGAATATTCCCAAGAAAAGAATTTGGGGTTGGGCTAGAATAGAAATTCCATGATCTAGGGAAGGATTCAAGAATGATTCACCACTTGGGAGAAAAAGGAATAATGATCTCCCAGGTATCAAGTCCAAAGAACTGTTCCAGAAAGAAAACCAGAGCAAAAACCAAAGAAAACCAAAAGAAAAAGAAAGGACCAAAAATCAGGGTGTTACAAGTTCCTAGCTAGCTATTTAGAATGTTCACTATGTATCTTTTGTATGTATAATGTGCTTTACACACACAACATAAACTATAATCATGTTTATATTTGAATTGCTAAAGCCATGCATTGTCTGGATTTCAAAATACTGACTCTATGGATCAATTATGTCGAATAATACCATACACATGCTCAAATTCGATAGAATATGGATGTTTGATAGACCAATGATCGTTCCATATGGGAATTGCAAATATCATGATCCCATCCAATTTTTTTGATACAATTTATATTTTAAATTAATGTGTACATCAGTCTTTTACGTGTAGATTCACTCTCCCTCGGCCCCTCCTCACACACGCGTTATCTTTCTCTCTCACACATACGCGCACACCCTGTATATCCATCGGCCTTCTCTCTCACACATGCTCACACTCTCTCCCGAGGTGTCTCTCGCACACACGCTCTCTATATCACCCTCCCTCTCTCTCTCTCACAACTATCTACGACTCTTTTCACTAATCTCTGTCACAAGCACTCTTTCTCTCACACGCATACGCAAGCACGATCTCCATCGACTCTTTTCTCTATACATATACCTGCCTACGTGTCTCCCGCACGCACATTATCTTTAGGCCTATCTCGCACGCATTGTCTCCACCTCTCTTACTAGTTGACGAATATGATTCCAGCAGAGCATTCAGTAGGATATCCCTTACAGTTAGGTTGGATGCATGGTAATAAGAGACAAGAATTTACCTTAGTTTGGGCCCTTGCGATCCTGGAAATACCATACTCCCGGTCATGTATATTTGTGAGTAGGGTGTGTACAAAGTACACTACATGAATACCAAGGGATTCTGTGTATGCTATCGACGAACTAGGCCCCGGGCTTGTATAACATACCCGGGGTCTAGGGTTACAAATCCTATCCGGCTTTGTCAGTGGACACAGAGTCCTTCACGGCTCTGGTATCTCTGTCTTGTGCGACTAGTCCTCCATGGGTCTCCGTATAATGCGTCATGTGGGCCCACCAATGTGGCGCAGGACGGAACCGACCTAGGGGTCTCACCTCGGCCCACCAGACGTCACACACCCCTACCCCTAGGTCTCGGTATCTTCTCACACCCACACATACCAACACACACACCCCACACACTATTTCTGCTCATGTCTCTCTCCCCTTCTCCCTTGCATACACACACTCAAGGTCATCTCTCGTCGAGACATCCTATTCGTCTCTTTCTCTCTCTAGACCTCTCTCATTTCTCATGCTATCTATCTCTCATCGCACCCCCTCTATCCACGCCTCTCTCGAATACGTACACATACCCTCTCTAGGCCCTGCCAAATACGTCAACTACACATTCATACATGTTGCATCTTAGCATGTGCTCCATTGATCTAAAAAGCCCTCTGTTCACTTTTACTTCACATACAAGATTCCTTTTGAATTAAAACTACACAAAGTGTGGCAAAAAATTTATTTTAGAAAATCTACGTCTATACAATATTACAAAGTTATATGGAGTATGAAAGTTTATTGCATGGTGCATCTAATGATATTTATTCCGCATTGTGAATGTTTATATTTTAATACTATAAAGTTAGTCATAATAAAGAGAAACGAAGAGCATCTCTCTCTCTCCATCGCCCCCTCTCTACACCCCTTTCACATACACACACAAACTATCTCTAGGCCCTCTAAAAGTACGCCCCGTCACATTCACGCATGTTTCATCTTTCTCTCGCGAGATATACACCGACGATCACTGTATTTGAAGCGAAAGCACGATACGTTCACTGGACTTCAGAATACACTCATTACGGTCACCATATACGTTTTGTGGTTGTTATACAGTCACAGGCTCACCATAGAGCTTTGTATTTGTTGAAGACATGATTAGTTGACCCGTTAAACAGTCCACGTGGCGCATCTAGTGTTGCATCATGAGCGCACATTATCTCACTATCATAGGGCCCACCTGTCAGCGGGTATAAGAATGTAAACAAACAAAAATAAAATATTGCACGGTGGGTATTACTAGTAGAAGGGATTCGAAGTGGTGACCTCGGGTTCGCACCCGCGCGCGCTAACCACAGCGGACAAGGTGGCCTTGTATTGGTATGCTAAGATGGTTCTTTTAATACACATGATCTAGTGTGGTGATTATACACACACGCACACATGCACACGAACTGCATGCATGCACACACACGCAGACACACACGCACGCAACACTCACACGCACGCACGCACACACCACATGACCAACACACACGCTCACGCTCAAGTGCTCAACCTACACGTGCATGCACACACATCAGGCCCTGACACACACATACACAGCCAGGTGGTTCACACGTGAGGGTTCGAGTCTTGTCGCGCCTGAGTAAATTTCTGTTTATCTTATCTCTTTCCTCTGCTAACTGACAGGTGGGACCCACAAGGAACGTGGCCAATTTAATCAGTCAACATAGTGCCACGTAGACTATTTGGCCGACCAACAGAGTGCAATACGATACTGAACGGTGAGCGAGTGACCATATAATCATCGCAAAACATATATAGTGACCGTAATGAGCATATTCTGAAGTCCGGTGACCGTATTATGCTTTCGCTTCAAATACAGTGACCGCCAGTGTATTCATCTCTTCTCTCGCTCTCTCCGTGGAGCCGACTAGGCCAACCTCCCACACCTAAATTGGCACACGCCACCCCAATATTGTTGTACTGGTTTCGTAAGAGCGAACAAGCATTCACGTCAACCGTATAAACTCTAGATATGAGTTACAAATGCTATGATGACGAATACAAATATTTGAATCCACTTTATGCCCAGTTTCTCATTGTAGGCCCTCCAAAAGTACGTCCCTACATGTTCTCGCATGTTACATCTAACAACTATGAAATACAGTACTACTATACTCTAACACAATAAATCATATGTATTTTTATTTTTAGATCTCATATTGGTACTTCAATTATTCATGTTGCATACATTAAAATTGCGTTGAAATGTATGGCTAGTATCATCTAGTGATCTGAAAGGTCCGACTACACACACACATGACACAAAAAAAGGGCCCACTACACATTCAAGCATTTCACATCTTTCTCTCGGTCTCTCTGTCAAATTGACTGTGCCAAACTACCCTACCTACCGCGCGGGAAAAGACCCGCCCTCGCCTGTTTAATTGGTTTTGTATCGATGGGTCGCGCGAAACATCAAAACCAAGTGGTACAAGAGTACAAGACTACAACCACATACTACAGTAGTATAGTACAAGTTACAGTTCACTGGGCCGCCGTGTCTTGTACTCCTCCGTTGTAAGAGTGGAGTGCTCGCTTTCATAAATGTTCTACTCCCTTTCGCCGACATGTGGGACATCCAACATCCGGGTCCACGTGCCATGCACCAAATAACAGTGCATAGCAGCAGGGGACACACCCCGGTCGTGGCACCGCAGTAGTAATGAGCAAGGAGGCGTCAAATCACAAAGCTGCACCTTCCACGCAGTAACCCGTTCATGGCGTCACAGTAGTAATGAGCAATGAGGCGTCAAATGACAAAGCTGCACCTTTCCCGCAGTATTAGTTGGAGGGACGAAGCAACCATCATTTCACTCTTTGCTGAAGTTGCTTCTGCTGTTATTCTGCCTCATGTGGGACGCGGATCGGCTTGGTACATCACTGACACGTGGGACCGCATGTTAGCAAACCGTGAGGCCAACCTCCCCCGCCTTTCGCGCGGCAAAAGCACCTCCTTTTTACTACTAATCTGGATATCTTTTTTTAGATCAATATAATAGAGATTAGTATAGATCGCACCAAGAAAGCGGTTGTCTCGGCTTCCAGGCGGCACTTTCGAATGACATGACCGTCGTCTGAATCAATGGTGCGCTCCATCGAACGCACTTCGCCAAAGCCATAGCGATCGCGATATCGTTGACGTCACCGTAATGGGGAAGGAAGTCAAATAGATATATGATTAGCGCAATGATTGAGACCGGAGGGGCGAAGAGGACGCCTTTTTACGGGATTTAGTAGAAAATTTAGCGTCATTATAATCGGGATTTCCATCGATGTATCACGCGAAGGCAAAGAACCAAGTGTTATCTTCACAAAAAAATTGAGGGGGTTATCTTCACAAGTTTAAAACGAGGAAATGGAACACTCACAACACGCCTGTTGCGTTCGCAACAGACCAACACTCAGCCGATCTGCCCCGCCGCTCAATGCCAACCGGCTTGGCATTTCACTGGCATGTGGGAACGCATGTCAGCAATCCGACCATGGGCCAAACTAGCCCGCCCCGCTGTCACATTTCTAATCAGGATTTGTATCGATCGGTCCCGCGAAGGAAAACCCCGCCCTTCTTTTTAACACAGTACTAAAATC
Organism: Elymus sibiricus; assembly: GCA_039707655.1. Lineage (NCBI taxonomy): Eukaryota > Viridiplantae > Streptophyta > Magnoliopsida > Poales > Poaceae > Elymus > Elymus sibiricus. The sequence continues at coordinate 107,120,880 of CM077668.1, read as the reverse complement.
GAAGTCGCTCACTCTCAAACCAAATGTTACGATTTACAAGTTCAAAATGAAATGGCGGTACACTTATGCACGCCTATCGCGGTCGCACCGCACCCTCGCACAGTTGGTCCGACACGCTGCAAACCCAAGGGAACGCGCCTCGGCTTGCCTTTTTCACTGACATGTGGTACTCCCTCCGTCCAGGTGTATAAGTCACCTAAGGTGGAGCAGCACGACCTAGTGGCTGCAGATTGGAGGAGGTGAAAGAGTCGGACCGGGAATTCTTCCAATCACCGCGCCAGTTTTTTCCTCCTAAACCGAACGAAAATTAGCAATGAATCCCTAATTAATAGGGCTGCCGTTTCAGCCAACCCATGTAGGCCCACTTACGTGCATGCAAACTGGGGTCAATCCCTCCCCTAATCAACATGTTTCTTCTCTGCTTGCATAGGTCGCTATTTCTCTCCCGCATTATCTTCCTCCCCACGTGTGGTTTGGCCAAAAAAATTGCTCGCTGATGAACGAGGCAGTGAGGGGAACGAGGACGGAATTTAATGCATTGCGCCTAAGCGTTTTGGGAATATCTGATTTTCTTAAGGTGACTTATACACCTGGACCGAGGGAGTACCGCATGTGATCAAACCAAACTCAGCCATCCAACCGCAGACACCTAATTTTCGTTCATACAGTATGTTTATGAGGCCTATATATTTAGGGTTTTACACAGCAAAAGATCCCTAAATACAACAACATAAAGAAAAACTATCACTACTCGCGGAACGAGCCGACCTCGTCGTCTTTGGCTGCCGGCGCGAACCAGCCGGAGCTGCCGACGTGTGTGTCCGCGGCGTGGTTGTCCTCGGCCTCTAGCTACTCGTTCACGCGGAGCGTGCGGGCGCTCTGCACGGACGCGAGCACTGCCCGGTTCACATCCACGACGTTCGGTTCCGCCTGCAGGAGGGCCTCAATGGCAGCGGCATCCGCGCGCTCCGCGTCGAGTTGAGACTCCGTCGCCCGGTTTCACCTGCAGGAGGGCCTCGATGGTAGCGGCATCCACGCGCTCCACGTCGAGTTGAGCCTCCTCCGCCTAGTTCACGACCACGACATCCGGTTCCGTCTGTAGGAGGGCCTCGAAGGCAGTGGCATCCACGCGCTCCACGTCGAGTTGAGCCTCCGCCTCCCGGTTCACGACCACGACATCCGGTTCCGCCTGCAGGAGGGCCTTGATGGCAGCGGCATCTGCGCGCTCCGTGTCGAGTTGAGCCTCCACCGCCCGGTGCTCCTTTAGGATCGCCAGGTTGAACCGCTGGTCCGCCTGCACCATGGGGGACCCGGACGCCGGCATGAAGTCGACGTCCATCGTCTCCTTTGCCGCGGGGGCCTTCTGCGCCGCGACCTCCGCCATTAACATTGGATCGCCTTCCTCGTCGGAGCTCGGCTATAGAGGACTCGGGGATTGGCCCACCGCAAAGCGAGCTTGGGAATGGAGGTCTGTGGTGCCTACCGCCGCCGCGATTTCTGCGCGGCGCTCCAGCGTCAACATCTTGTAGTACGTGATCTTGCTGCGCACCATGGCTATCCGGCGAACTAGGGGACGACTGATGCGGGATAGGGGATAGAAAAGTGGGAGAATGGGCTGGGAGGTGTGGTTTTGGGGCAGTGGTGACTGGCTGGCAAGTAGTTGATGTAGGCCGAGCAGCGAAGTTTCTGGTGTGAATAGTGGTACTGGTGACGACCGGTCAATCGGTTTTGACTGTGCGGAGTTTTCAAAGCCGGACGGCTGGAGGTGGAGCCTGGAGAGTTGTGGTGTGGGATGGGTCCAAAGTTTTGGAGTTTGACATGGCAGACGTCCGGACCTCCCCATCGGTCGGTCTGTGGGATTTGTTTTTTTAGATGCTGTAGGTGGGATTTGTATCGATGGATTGCTCGAAGCAGCAAAACCAAGTGTTATGTATGCAATAGGAGTACTCGAAGTATGGAAGTTCAAAAGGAACGGACGGTGTACATCACTCTTGTTGCGTTCGCGTTGCACCCCGACACGGTCGGTCTGGCACATCGCTCACCAAATGGAACGCGCTTCGTCTTGCGTTTTCGTTCGCTTGTGGGGCCGCAGTTCAGAGCAAACCGACGGTAGGCAAACTTTCCCCTCCCTCTACCCCTCCCCCGCCCGCGTCGGCTGAGTTTAGAAGAGAGAGACGAGTGATGTAAAAAAACACACTAGAAGAGAGAGATGAGGAGGGAGAGATTGTAGCACGGATTCCAAGAAATTTGTTGAGAGTGTGAGGTGGGCCATGTGTTAATAAAGTAGGAGCACTCCATACTCTACTGCAGATGCCTCCGTCCTGGTTTATTGGCCCCCTTCGTATTTTGTGTCAAATTTTGACATTTGATTTAACTAAAATAATATTAATGCATGTAACCAAAAATAATATCATTGGAAACTATGTTCAAATACGAATCGAAAGATATAATTTGACATGCATTAATAAAATTATGGTCAAAATTTGGCACGAAAAACAAAGGGGACCAAAAAACCAGGACGGAGGTAGACGTGGTGAAATCCTAGTAGCAAGCGCATGCGCGAGAACAAGCATTCACGTGTTTGAATACAAATTGGAAACCATTTTCTGTTTGAGTACAAATCTATGTACGTGCTTGTGCATAGTATATTGTATGTTGAAAAGCAAAACAAAGATTGAATGCCCTTTACATATGATTTGAAAATGCGATGATCGCTGGTTCAAATATTTGAATCCACTTTAGGTTGAATTCTAATATTTGAGACTTTTTTAGGTTGGATTCAAGTACCAAGTGTCTTCTTATGCATAATGTGTCTCACACACCCAACATAAAGTGTTGTCACATTTTTTTCTTTTATGCACGCTCTCTCTGTATTGCACACCCACTCGATCTCTCTCGGTTTCATCTCAGGGTCTCTCTCTCTCTCGCACACACACACATACCACCTCTCTTCCTCTTTGTGCATGTCACACATGATCGACCTCTCGAGGTATCGGGATTGTATCTCGCTCGTCAGGTCGCTCTTTGACACACGCCTAGGTCACTCTACCATGCATTAATTGTAACCAAGGCTTTCATCTATCTTTTTTTAAGCATACATTCATCTTTCTCTCCGCCCCTCTCTATATCGGTCGATCGATCGATCTCCGGACCCACCCTAGTCATCTTTCAATCGATCTACAGCTATAGGGTACATGACCGACTAGCGCACACACAAACACCCCCCTCTCTCCACCCCACACGATCATTACTATCATAGACACACACCAAACCTTTATTTCCTTGCACGACACACACTCGATCTCTCAACATCTATCGATCTCGTCAAGATGTGTCGGGTCATGAACCGAAGGGGTTGTCACTACTAAGATGGGGAGCGACACGTTGTCGAGGCAACGCGAAACTTTAAATAAACCATTTGTATGTATGCATGCCGGACACATACAACTTTGGACAAACTGGCACACCGTTGAACTATAACATAAATACAGGGTCTAGGCCCACATGTGAATGACACTCGGCGGAATGTTCAGATGAGGAATGCGGGAGGATGGAGTCGATCGGAGGGCGGCATGCATGATCGATGGAGAAGAGGGTTGGAGGGGAATGAGAAAGAAGCAAAGCCGCATGATTATATTTGGACGACTCACAAAACCGACCTAGGTAACTATTTTTCCAAGCAACTTACATAGTATAGTTACTATAGCCGGAACATGGTAAGTTGGACCCCTAAATGCGGGCACGGACCGGGCACACCTCAATTATTCCTTCAAACAGCCGGATACCTCAATTAGCACACCTCAAATACATACAAAGACAGGCAACACACATTGTCCGGCTACTTAATCAAGTGTTACGCTTCACGAGCTGAAAAGAAAGTGTGGTACACTTATTATAATGGTACTTATCCTAGTATGAATAACTATTGTACATGTGGGCTACTCGGCTGGCTATAGGTGAGGTGACAACTTCATATATGCTTTCAGTGTTACGCTCTACAAGTGTTACAGTTTACAAGTTCGAAATGAAAAGGCGGTGCACTAACAGCACCCCTGTCGCGTTCACGTCGCACCCCCAGATGGTTGGTCCGGCATGCTTCTGACCCAAGGGAACGCGGGTCGTCTTGCTTTGTCACTGACATGTGGGATCGCATGTGAGCAAAGGGCATCTGCAACATTGCCACGCCCGCAGTTGACTACCCTGGCCCACAAAAAACCCTCGTCCCTCACCCGCGTGCGTCCCCCCCCGGCGCCAGCTACCCGCATTCATGCCGTCCGTCCGTATGACGCCATTAAGCAGGCTCGCTGCCCGAGGAATGAACTCCGGCGACTCATTGACGCACCTGGACGCTTGGCATCACCGGTATGTGCTACTTAAAGGCGGCAACACCCAGCTAAACTCCACACCAGAGCACATCCTCCTCCCTGGCACCACATCCACCATGGCCGCGAGCGGGAACTCTCTACGGGAGAGGTTGTCTTCGGAGATGAAGCTCGATGTCGCTGCCCTTGCTCAACTCGCCGCTCGCAATGCAATGCCGGCATAGCCGGACGTGGACGCGGCCGCGCCGGTGGCCGGGGACAAGAGCACCGCCAGCCGCGCGTCCTACGCACCGCTGTCCAACGTTCAGGGGCGCATGTGGCAGGTGAACAGCGACGAACCATCCACGTCCATCATCGACCTCACATCCACCGGCACCGCTGAGGTCATGGACTCCTCTGAGGATGAGTAGGGCATGGGAGGCGGCAGGGCATGGTGTCCAAAGTGGGCCGGTCCGTCTCCCGTGTTCTACTCTTCCTCGCTGGAGACCGCACCTTCACTTCACGGGTCTTGAACCCCGCTGCCATTCATGGAGACGGCAGATGGAGGATGTGGTCGCCGATGCGGAATACAAAGGAAAGTGGACGTCGGCCGTCGCTGTAGGATAGGTTTAGGGTTGGGTTTCTTTTCTTTTTTGCCCTAAAAGTTCGAAATGTAATGAAAATCTGCCGTGTTTGCATGAATCTCGTCTGGTTATATGAACTTTCACAATAAGAAGATAGATTGTATGAAAATATATTGAATGATGATTCTAATCGTATTTACTTGGTATTGTGGTTGTCATTGTTTTTGTATGTATAAACTTGGTCAAAGTTTAGAAAGTTTGACCAGAGACAAAGCTAATATGCAAAGTAAATAAAAACAAAGTGTTTACATATACAATTTCTCTTAGGCCCTCCAAAAGTACGTCCACTACACATTCACGCATTTCACGTCTTTCTCTCCACTGGTATAGCGAGCTACTATACAAACGGTTTTTAACCCATTTCTGCAACGGAGTTTTAAACCGTCGCCTTGCCTATGTGTGCGATAGGGGGGGTCCTTCCCACACGACCCAGAAACCGTCATGGATAGGTCCTCCGGTCACACACGCTGGGCAAAATGAGCTGGTGTGCGATCGGGCGAGCCATCGCATACAATTATACAGGCCCAATCGTTTCCGTTCGTATGTACATCCCACACAGTGAATCCCAGACAAACGTTTCCGTTCGTATGTGCATCCCACACAGTGAATCCCGGCCAAACGTTTCAGTTCGTATGCACATCCCACACAGTGAATCCCAGACAAACGTTTTCGTTCGTATCTACATCACACACAGTTTTCTGTATAGCCTTGTCTGTGATAGGTGTAACGATCACATACGCTCTGCCTCTATAAACCGTTTGCGTTATTCAAGTATATCACACACGCTTTTGGTGCTAGAACTGTTTGTAAAGTTCCATGACCCATTTAGCAGGTTTATTAGTTTAATATTAATAATTCCAGTATTAAGCAAAATCACATGTCATATCAAACAGCTGTTTGCCATTTTCATATCAGTCACATAAATATATTATAACATCATAGTACGATAGGTACGTGAAAACAGCACAGTACAACATATAGATAGTTCACCTTCATAAGCACAATATTAGAACAATATATTCATTTCCCTAATCGACTGATGCATGATCAGCCAAATTAGTCTTCTCCACCTCTGCTTTCAGTTAAGTAAGAACCTGTTTTGCACTGACCAACTGGGAAAGTGCCTCCTCCTTCGCAAACATCATCTTAGCAAAGTCTAATTTAAAAAATCTGAGCTCATTCTCCATCTTCCTCTTTTTTTCCAGTACCTTGAAATATTCTTCAACGTTGACAACATTTTCTCTAAGCCTATCTCTATTCTCTTCCTCAAACATGCTCCAGAGCTTTGCTAGGCAGATCTTCAAAGACGGTGGCCACTCTTGATGAATCCACTCCAGGTAAGAACACTTCTGTTCATCCTATAATATTTAAAACTAAATCAGTTATAGTTGTAAGGAAAATGGGTTTCTAGCAACATAGAAAATCACCACATACATATTGTGAAAAACTGCAAAAACACATTTATTATGACATATCTTCTCAAAAAGTTCAATGTGCAAATGAATTAATTGCTACTGAGACAACAACCAAATTCAGGAACATCACAAGCTATAATTAAGTTCTTAGTCAGGTACTATAATAACAAATTGGCCATTTTATGAGGAAGCTAAATATAACTGCAATAGCACAGCGATAGTGTTTCAATGCCATCAAATTAATACTAACAGGTGTGTACATGCACAAATTTAATAACATAGAACTAATACCTATAAAGGCCCTCCACTGTGTAGGCCAAAACTTGTAGGGTAACGCAGTAGAAAACAAAAATTTTCCGACCTACGCACCAGCCCAGGACCACTATGGAGACTGCATACAAGGTTTGATCTTTTTCGTTACCGACTCGTAGCGCAGCGGAAGTAGAGTCGATGACGATCGGCGGTGCAGATCCCCGCAGCTAGGATTTTACAACCTCCCAACCGCGAGGATGTACTCCCTCGTCAGCTCACCGGACGGATCTTCGGGCAGCCCGTCGGGAGGCTTCAGGACAGTCCCTCGGATAGTCCCACCGGACGGATCCTCGGACAGCCCTTCGGGAGGCCTCTGGACAGTCCCTCGGATAGTCCCACCGGACGGATCCTCGGACAGCCCTCCGGGAGGCCTCTGGACAGTCCTTCGGATAGTCCCACCGGACAGATCCTCGGACAGCCCTCCGGGAGGCCTCACTGATAGCCCTTCGGGCGGGTCACTCGGATAGCCCTTCGGGAGGACCCCCGAAACACGGACAGTAACTCGGACAGCCCTTCGGGAGGCACTCTCGAACTAAGACCGAAACTACGATCTCTCTACAGAGTTGCACACATACGGTGTCATCTATCCGGTAGGGCTTCGCCGTCCAGAACTAGTTCCCACCGGAACCCAGACAGCCTTTCGGCTCTATGAAACTATTTCGCTGGGAGGGAGAGAGAAGCCAGAAATGTCATGGCACTTGTATGTGAGAAGGAGTGAGTGTGGAGGCAGCCCCTCCACCTCTATTTATAGGAAATCCAAGGGGTAGGGTTTCTTGGCCCCCAAGCCTTCTAGAAACCTTTTGGGAAAATATCCCAAAAGGTGACTTTTCCATAAATATCCCAAAAAGCACTTTCACTATTCACGACGACATTTTTCAGCGTCCGGTCGAACTGAAAATATTTATGTGGGCTTAGAACATTTCCAGTACCCACTAAAATAATTTTCAATGCGATCCGAAACAATTCCAGTTTAGTGATTTTCATCTGCGAAAAGCATCTGAAGCGGTTTCGGCAGCTCCGGAACATTTCCGGTTTTCATCCCGGAAAATTCCAGAAAGTTTCCAGAATGATTCTGGCACCCTCCAAGAATTATCAGGCATGTGCCAAAACCAATTTGACTTTATGGTATCCCCTGAAACAACTTTTCAGTTTTACCGAAACTGTTCCGGTGTTCTCTCTGCGGAACTTTTCCGCTGTCCGAAACTTTTCCGGTGTCCGAAAACTTTTTCGGTGATTTTCTCTCAGACTCCCTGTCTAGTATTCAGCAGATAGATGACCCTTAAGCGTGTGACCCTATAGGTTCGGTGAAGCATAGACATGACCCGGAACCCCTTCCGATCAATGATCAACATCGGAGCCGTGGACACCCATATTGGTCCCTATACCCACACGAATGAATATTCGAGTGAACCTCCAGTTGCCGTGTGCTATTCCTGTTGCTTTGCGATATGTTACAAATACCCGAGGAGAGACATGTTGGCATCCCCGCGGATCAACAACTTGTCCACTATGCCAGTTACCTCGTTACCGGTATTGTTCTCTTTTCTCGTTCCCGTGTTCCGGCATCCCCGTGATCAAATCACAAAGTGTCTGGCCAGACGATGATGGATACCGTAACACCGAGAGGGCCCAGAGATATCTCTCCATCGTCGGAGGAGCAAATCCCAATCTTGAGCTATCAAGTTACTTGACATACTTGTCCATGAACCCGTAAGCCGCCGTAATAGCCACCCATTTACGGATGACGTTTAACAAACCCCAAAGTTCATGAAGCAAGCATGAAGTAACTCGATACTCTCATGGTCTAAGGAATTATGCAAACATTAACCATCTCTGTGTTATTAACCATTAACTTATGACGAATGAATCTCATAGCATAACATCAATTCGGGTCGATTCAACACAAATGTTCTTCTAACATTGTGCCCTCAAAATTGCCGGCATAGCCATGCCCATGATCAGGAAAACAGGATCATCATGCAATACTTGAGCCAGTCTTAGAGGCCAGACTAGGAATACATTTTACCGTTTATTATTCCACACGTGCATATGAGTCTTCCTCCGAGCCTCGTGGTTATTGTAGACTCGAGAACCATAGCAGTTATAGCATGGAACATAAACCTAATTATGAACAGGGAGATAATCAATAACATTTATTATTGCCTCTAGGGCATATCTCCTACAGACTCCCACTTGCACTAGAGTCAATAATCTAGTCAATGCTAATGCACTTTACACCTATGGCATACTGGTGTAAAATATGCTTCGCATGTGGTATAGCCTGATGTCCAACGGATCTGACGACTTCTGCTCCGTGTGTAACTTTGCATATCCTCGCGTTTTCACGCTTTCACAAAATTCATATTTTGTGTGGACTTGGCTTTGCATATGTGTGAATCATTGGTCGAAACCTGATTCCTCAGACTGAGCTATGGAGCAACTATCTGCAATAGTGTCCCATAGACCAAAGCCATCTTGGAACCATACTAAGTTCATGAATGAACCATATGATTCAACAACTTCTTTGTCGCGTCTTAAGCGTCAACATACTTAGCCTTTGTTATAGAATTCGCCACAGTATCTTGTTTGGAACAATTTCCAACTACCGTGCCACCATATTGTGTATTACACAAAACCCTTAACTTAAATCGAAAATCGCATGGAGCATTGATGAAGACTGTATCGATGTAATTACTTACAACGAGCACTTCATAATCTCTGCTTGCGAGAAAACATGTCATCACTACTACTCTAGTACTTTAATGACATCTTTCACTGTTGTCCTATGATCAGTACTTTGATCACTTTGGTATCTATAATCGCAACAACTTTGGAGTATTGGACATATCTGGTTGATTTACATACCATGGAATACATGATTAATCCAAACACAAGAGTGTGTGGAATCTCCATCATGTATTTTGCTCATCAGTGTTTTGAGACACCGAGTCTTGCAAAACTCTTTCCATGTGACTTCGGCAAGAATCACTCCTTGGCGTTTTTAAATGCTAAAAAGTTTTAGCATCTTGTCAATATGTATTCATAGCTTAGCCCTATTAGGTAAATCTATCTCCATAGATCATCATGCCTAATATTGAGGCTATTTAGCCTAAGCACTTCATCGAAAAACTATTTTCAAATGAAGTCCTAATTGGTGTCAAGAAATTTATTTTCAATTAACAATGTGTCAAGTACACAAGGTTTTTAGAAATATTATCATGCTCCCACTTACTTTCTTGAATCACAAGCATCTTTGATACCCATTTGATGAAGTCAAACCCTTTTGACCATTCCATCAAAAACGAAGATTCCAACTCCACTTTGCTCTCTTCTGTCCATTGCTGGAACTCTGAAGTTTGCATACTTACTAGCATCCTCTGGATCGACAAATTACTTTGGACTGTATCATATACAAGTCCTAGGTTTCATTTCCATTAGATGGAAATCCTTTTGGCATCCATGTTTCATATCTCATGATTGAAATATGTATTAATTGCTAGTTCAACCCGAACCGACTTTAAGCATCGCTACGGTGAGACAATCTCATCGTAGTCAACTCCTTGAACTTGTTATTGCAACAAGTCGAGCTTTATGGATAAAACATTTTATCCGTATGAGTTTTTAGTTCCATAAATATTCGTTAGACTCTATGTCTTCCGAAAGGTGTATCAAGATTTTAATCTTTAATCACTTATATGGAAACTATCTCGGATTGTATTGGCATTTAGCCAATTCTGGAGTCAGGGCCCATCAACGCTTCCTTGTGTATTGTACGTATACTGTTGTCTAACAACAATATCTCGTTTGCGCACCTGATAGGTTTGCACGAGCTTTGCCTACGTGGTTTAGCTGCAAGTTTGACCGAAGTCCATACATCTCATGTAGAGGCTTCCGTATCAATCGCAGTAGGAAACTCCGGAATCACTTCCAAGGTTCCTTTCCTTTGACCTGATGACGAAGATACTGGTTATCTCGTCGAGTTGCACTATCCTCCCACTCACCTTTTGTAAGAACTATTCTTTTTAAAAGCATACCGTTTTGTGGCAAGATCGTTTGCCTCGGTATAGTGGTGGGGGAATACCCAATGACTTGGGATAACCTACAAAGTAGCACTTGTCTGATTTGGAATAGGTTTGTAACCTTTTACACAAGCCCCATATTCCAAATGTTAAGAAAAGATATAACATGGTTGGGCGTACCATACCATGGCGTCATTTCAACAGACCTGATGGATCTCTTTTCAGTGTAAAAGCCGCAGTCTCTAAAGCATTACTCTTTAAAAGGGATAATGGCAAATCTATTTATGTCATCTTTGATCTTACCATGTCATAAATGGTTCGATTACATCTTCACAGACTTTCCACTTGCAGTGGTGTTCCGGGAGGTGCAAGTTATGAAACCCCTTTCACAACTCATCAGACATTCGCTAAACTTGTAACTCAAATATTCCTTTCTGCAATCGAATTGTAGAAACATAATTTTCTTGTTACAATATTTTCTTCTTCATTTTGAAAACCTTTCGAATGATTTCAAAAGATCCAGACTCACATCTCATCAAGTAAATATCCATATATCTACTTGAGTCATTTCTGAAGATAGATAAATCCACTACTTGCAATAACATTTATTGGACTACACACATCATAATGTATGATCACCAATATGTTCTATGCTCGTTCCTTATGGCCTGTGAACGGTATTTCAGTCACTTCACTTTTCAGAGGAAAGTTGCAAGTGTCAGATGATTCAAAATCAAACGACTTCAAAATCCATCATAATGGAAATTTCCATGCGGGTTTCTCCAATGTGACCAAATGCAGTGCCACACTTGTGTGGTATTTTTAGTCTTGCGACATTTAGCGTCAGTGTTATGGATGTATCATATTTCCATCAATATTCATAACATACATCCCATCTAGGATGGAAGCATGGCCCTTCATGTTATTCATAATACTGAACAACAATTGTTGTTTTATGAACAACTCTTTTGCAACAAACATTGTGCAATGGGCTAGAGTGTATGAAACTCTAAAATGAATTATGAAAGTAAACCCAGAGGTAATGTATTATTATCAATATTCATAACATACGTCTCATTCATAATGAAAGTATGGCCCTTATGTTATTCATAACACCGAACATCAAAAGTTCTCTTATGAACAACCTTCTTGCAAGATACCTTATGCAAAGGGCTAGAGTGTGAAACTCTAAAATGAAATATGAAAGTAAATACATAGGGAATACACCTATGGAAGGCATAGTAACATTTACTATGTTCCCTGCGTGTATCTAAACCTCATTCCTGACCAGTCTTTCAGGCCATAGTAGTTCTTACATCGAGTTGCAACAGAATGCAATCGAGCGGGTATCTTTGTGATTAATTCACAATACCCAAGAATTAGTCATTAACATGTTTAACCATAATTCCCAAGAACTATATCTTTGACCAGCCTTCTATACATCAAAAACCTGTATAACATTCATACATGAGCTGGATATTCCAGTCTTCTTTCCTTTTGCCTTTATACTTCTAACAGTTTAACTTTTAGTATTTCTCCTACTCTCAGAAGAAGCATCCAACTTAAGAGTGGCGATAGCCCCGTACTTCCTAGGTGTGAAAATCTTACTAACACCCTTCGGACACTTCCTTTCTCTTTAAGTTGTTGTTTTATTCACCTTTCATCATATGATAGGCATTCTCCTGGATCCCTCTCTTATCGGTCTAATGCATAGTAAACTCCTTTACTAACAGTTTGCAAACAAACATTGCTTTGGATATCTCATATCTTTTAGCCTTTGTCTGTCTCTGAAAATGATTTTCAGATTCCATGAATATCACATAACTATCCAAACTTTCGAAGTTCGGGTCTCATGGAAGCAAACACATTGCACTTTGACTAAAAAGGAATTCTAGCTTTTGGATCGAAGGACGAGAGTCACATGATCCATAGCATTAGCGGGAGAATACCGAAAGTATGCAATAGGACAAAATCCTTCTCGGCACTCTAGAGGACAATCCTCATATTACGTTACCAACCGTAAAGTTTTAACCAGATATTTAACAGCTATTCAATTTTAACAGGGAAGGTGGAAATGCGAGCCATTATTCTACAACTATTATGCAAATCACACTTAGACAGTGTTCAAAATTAATTGCACTAAGAATTAAAAGAATTAATTCTAAAGTGCGCTCCCACTCAAATCAATATCTCTCATAATTGATTGTGAGTGATTCAAGACCCACATTTCCATTCAACGCCATTGTTCGAGATGAACACCGATGGCGCGAACTTCAATTGGTAGGCAAACTAGCCGATCACATCTCTATGTGACTCTTGTTCATCTTTCGATGCGTGTGTTCCGAGCTCAGGACGATCCTGCCATGAACGTCAAGACAACCAAGTGATCTTGCTGCGAGGTCTGACCTCACCCGCCTTACACCCGTAAAATCGTTCGTACCCATATAGATCATGGCGCACCTCGAAAGGAAGGATGCTGTGACGGTGCTACACTTGGGAGAACACTAACTACTTGATATTTTTGTGAGAGATCACCCTAATAAAATCGACTACCGCGCAATCAAGAAGGGTGCATCATAAGGGATTAACATCTCAGGCAATTCATAATAACATGATATGGTATAGCCCTTTCTGACGGAGAAGTCTTTATTTCTTCATCTCCGGCATTCGCGTCGGTGTTCACCTTCGCGAAGATTGCCACCACCTTGTCGATGCACCAGATAATATTGCTATCTCTATAGCTAATAAAATAAGTGCATTACATAAGGTTGACACGCAGGTCATTAAAGTGCAATCATATGGCTCCAGCCCTCATGCCGAATCATGACACGCAGGTCATGTTAATTTACATCATATAGTCATCTCATACATAATCAAATTTATATGAGCACTGCTATACCACATCACATGCACATGCAAACCATCCTGCAAAACCAAGTTAGACGCCTCTAATCGGTTCATGCATAATTTTATTTTACGTGGCTTCTAAGGTTTCGAAACAAACCGAAGCTACCAACGTCCATCATCAAGTATGATAATTCAAGTTGCTAGATTAACTTTCCAGGGTGTATGAAACACGAGATAATAAAATCTCGAGCCCCATACTAAACTTCGTCATACGCGTGACCCCCGTGCAGATCACATCTGTATTGCCCTTTCGTCTGCGAAACATCCATCTTTCTCAACTATGGTGGAACCCAAAGAACTGTTAGCACTTCGTTGATCTGTCAATCAGCATACTCAGGAGCAGCATGAAAGGATCGCGGATTGCCAGAACTTTGTGAGATTCCACCATGCCATCAAGATTAGGACTACGCAAATTCAGGGGAAGCAACAGGAACATCGGGTAACAGATTTCATCTGCTACCCGCACAAATAATTTTCAGCAATAGATCTCATCTACTACCTAATTATATTGTGCAACACCCATACATCTCTATGTATTCTAGATCGCAACCTGCATCTACGCATAGCACGGCTCTTGATGCCACTGTAGGGTAACGCAGTAGAAAACAAAAAATTTCCGACCTACGCACCAGCCCAGGACCACTATGGAGACTGCATACAAGGTTTGATCTTTTTCGTTACCGACTCGTAGCGCAGCGGAAGTAGAGTCGATGACGATCGGCGGTGCAGATCCCCGCAGCTAGGATTTTACAACCTCCCAACCGCGAGGATGTACTCCCTCGTCAGCTCACCGGACGGATCTTCGGGCAGCCCTTCGGGAGGCCTCAGGACAGTCCCTCGGATAGTCCCACCGGACGGATCCTCGGACAGCCCTTCGGGAGGCCTCTGGACAGTCCCTCGGATAGTCCCACCGGACGGATCCTCGGACAGCCCTCCGGGAGGCCTCTGGACAGTCCTTCGGATAGTCCCACCGGACGGATCCTCGGACAGCCCTCCGGGAGGCCTCATTGACAGCCCTTCGTGTGGGTCACTCGGACAGCCCTTCGGGAGGACCCTCGAAACACGGACAGTAACTCGGACAGCCCTTCGGGAGGCACTCTCGAACTAAGACCGAAACTACGATCTCTCTACAGAGTTGCACACATACGGTGTCATCTATCCGGTAGGGCTTCGCCGTCCAGAACTAGTTCCCACCGGAACCCAGACAGCCTTTCGGCTCTACGAAACTATTTCGCTGGGAGGGAGAGAGAAGCCAGAAATGTCATGGCACTTGTATGTGAGAAGGAGTGAGTGTGGAGGCAGCCCCTCCACCTCTATTTATAGGAAATCCAAGGGGTAGAGTTTCTTGGCCTCCAAGCCTTCTAGAAACCTTTTGGGAAAATATCCCAAAAGGTGACTTTTCCATAAATATCCCAAAAAGCACTTTCACTATTCACGACGACATTTTTCAGCGTCCGGTCGAACTGAAAATATTTATGTGGGCTTAGAACATTTCCAGTACCCACTAAAATAATTTTCAATGCGATCCGGAACAATTCCGGTTTAGTGATTTTCATCTGCGAAAAGCATGTGAAGCGGTTTCGGCAGCTCCGGAACATTTCCGGTTTTCATCCCGGAAAATTCCAGAAAGTTTCCAGAATGATTCTGGCACCCTCCAAGAATTATCAGGCATGTGCCAAAACCAATTTGACTTTATGGTATCCCATGAAACAACTTTTCAGTTTTACCGAAACTGTTCCGGTGTTCTCTCTGCGGAACTTTTCCGCTGTCCGAAACTTTTCCGGTGTCCGAAAACTTTTTCGGTGATTTTCTCTCAGACTCCCTGTCTAGTATTTAGCAGATAGATGACCCTTAAGCATGTGACCCTATAGGTTCGGTGAAGCATAGACATGACCCGGAACCCCTTCCGATCAATGATCAACAACGGAGCCGTGGACACCCATATTGATCCCTATACCCACACGAATGAATATTCGAGTGAACCTCCAGTTGCCGTGTGCTATTCCTGTTGCTTCGCGATATGTTACAAATACCCGAGGTGAGACATGTTGGCATCCCCGCGGATCAACAACTTGTCCACTATGCCAGTTACCTCGTTACCGGTATTGTTCTCTTTTCTCGTTCCCGTGTTCCGGCATCCCCGTGATCAAATCACAAAGTGTCTGGCCAGACGATGATGGATACCGTAACACCGAGAGGGCCCAGAGATATCTCTCCATCGTCGGAGGAGCAAATCCCAATCTTGAGCTATCAAGTTACTTGACATACTTTTCCATGAACCCGTAAGCCGCCGTAATAGCCACCCATTTACAGATGACGTTTAACAAACCCCAAAGTTCATGAAGCAAGCATGAAGTAACTCGATACTCTCATGGTCTAAGGAATTATGCAAACGTTATCCATCTCTGTGTTATTAACCATTAACTTATGACGAATGAATCTCATAGCATAACATCAATTCGGGTCGATTCAACACAAATGTTCTTCTAACATTGTGCCCTCAAAATTGCCGGCATAGCCATGCCCATGATCAGGAAAACAGGATCATCATGCAATACTTGAGCCAGTCTTAGAGGCCAGACTAGGAATACATTTTACCGTTTATTATTCCACACGTGCATATGAGTCTTCCTCCGAGCCTCGTGGTTATTGTAGACTCGAGAACCATAGCAGTTATAGCATGGAACATAAACCTAATTATGAACAGGGAGATAATCAATAACATTTATTATTGCCTCTAGGGCATATCTCCTACAAAACCGGTGTCAAATCAACTGTTGCTACATTTGGCACCGGTGTCCTGCACTGCCGAGTCGTTGCCAGAGGAAAAATTCAGGGAACCGGAGCACCTAGTTGCTCCGATGCCCAGCTCCTTCCTGCCATAAAGTATTAGTATTTTATTGCTTGGCTGCTCGGATGTGTGGAGCAAAGTTGGGTGCACAAATTGGTGAAGCGGTGCCGAATAATTTTCTCAGGGCATCGCTGATGAGATGGCAACATTTTTAGATACTAGGTAGAAACTTTGATAGTGTCTTAATCACATCCATATTAACATAGCACAGTGACAGTGTCTGAATCACTTCTAACAAATGATTTGTAACAACGAAAGTGAGGCTAACCTTCTCTGCACATGCCAGAAACTTCCTCCCACTGTCCACAGATTCAAAAGCCACTAACTTCACGCATGGAGATTGATGGTGACAACGAGCATGAAGATCTTCAGCTACCCCACTCCATTCCTTGCAAGTGATGGTCCTAGGGAGCTACAAGAGGAACAAATAGCTCAAATCGGTCTCCGGGTTAAAATCCTTTATTACAAATCAGAACCCTAAGCCTTGGGGGGCGAGAGAGAGGAGAGAGGCATACCCGGCTGGTGACACACTCGTCCGAGGAGGAGGAACCGCTGGAGAGGTTAAAGAAGACCATGGCGCCCGCGGCGGTCGGATGCGAGACGGCGAGAGCGAGGAAAGCTAGCGAGGAAGCGGATATAGCTTGGGAAGGAAGGAGGGAGTAAACAGGGGAAATGTGGCTCGTGGTCGGGGAGAAAAGGGGGTGGGAAGGGGGGAAGAGTTAGATATTTCGGCGGTAGGCAAAAAATTTCGAAAGGTGGTGGGGGGGGAGGGGAAACTTGGCGCGCAGTGTCATTGGACACCTTTCACTTTGAACAAATGTGTGCATCGCAAACGATTCTTCTGCTTTACACGCATGCGATGAGTTTGAGCACTCAAATTTTGGTGGAAATTTCCCTGGGTACAGTTCTCATCCACGTCATTGCACATTTAACATCACTTGCTAATTTGGGGAGGTACACAAAAGAGCCTACAGCACACGGACCACACTTACTGAAGACACGTGGTTCCGAGAGGGAAGAATATGCATGTTTGATGACGAACCGACAGTGGCTTCCTCCTATGGCTTGGCATTTTTTTTCTACCATTAACATCCACAAATACAACTTTCATGTTAAAATTTGGAAATTTTTAGGGGTTATTTGACATTTTTAAGACATTAAGTGAGTTTCTAACCATTTAATGGTCGTAATTCAAATTTGAACTACATGTACATGCAACAGAATATCATCATGGGTTGGAAAAATCATTTATGTAATACATTTTCTAACAATACCATGGTAACACGAAATAAGCATTCATGCAAAACATTTGGAAAGAATATGTAAATATCTGGCAAGACAACTAGTGTCGGTGTAAAAACCGGCAGACCTCGGGGTAGGGGGTCCCGAGCTGTGGATCTCGGATCGGTGGTAACAGAGACAAGGGGGACAATGTTTACCCAGGTTCAGGCCCTCTTGATGGAGGTAAAACCCTACGTCCTGCTTCTATTTATATTGATGGAGATGTATCAAATACAGAGTTGATCTACCTCGAGATCGTAATGTGTGTCTAACTTCTAGGGCTAGGTGAGTGATATTGCGTTGATGTCCTCCTTACGGGCTAAACCCTATGGCTTATATACACGCCAGGGAGGATATCTAGGGTTACAAAGTCGGTATCTTAGGGGCGAGGTGGCAGGAGAGATCTTGGAGTATACGTCAAATCTTCGGGAGAGACAGTCTTGATCACGCTTCCTGTATACAGCCTCCGGAGTCCATCTTGATCACGTACGAGGGCCCATCGGCCCAACCGAGGAGACGTGCCGGCTAGGTTAGCACCCCCTATTCCAGGACACCACCAGTAGCCCCCAAACTGGTCTTCTATGCCGAGGACGACCTTTCAGAAAACATCACCTCGGATTTGGAGTCCTTGGCTTGACAGACGAGTTCCCCTTCATACTTCATTCATCGCAATCGGACAAGGATGTCCGAGGTTCATCTGAGCTTGCACCCTGTCCGAAGAGGATAGATATCTTAGCCTCAAAGGCCTATCGCTCGGGTATGGACCGTCCAATCCGGCCTGACATCTTTTGTCGAAGAGGCTTGCCCCACGACGGGCTGAGCAGTTACTGCCTCCCCCTCAAATCGTGGTTCGAAGCAGCCTTTTTATTGGCACGTCCCCTCGAGGCAGAGATCGTGCCCGCTTTCTTAGGGATATCATCAAGATTTTGTTTCCCCCAATATGCTTCAACGACATTTTTGATAGCAACAACGAATTTATCGACGCAGCGAGGGGGACTCTTGGCCTTTCATAGGCTTATAAGAGCAAAAGGGAGGACAACGCAATCGCCCATGCTCCCATCCTTCCCCCACTACTGCTTCGTCTAGCTTCAGCGCCCAGATCCAACCAGCCCGCTTTCCCCTTTCGCGAGCCCAGTTTCCGCAACCAGCCATGGCCGACACCCTCAAGGGGCACTGGGGCGGCTCCATTGTGACGGCCGCGACCATCTCAGAGCTGCGCAGCGTGGGGTATCTGACCCCTGCCATCGCCGCCCGCGCTCCAGCTACTGGCCAGCTGGTGCCCGCTCCCAATGCCGGGGAGCGGGTGGTCTTCGTCCCCCACCTCATCCGAGGCCTGGGGTTCCCGCTGCATCCCTTTGTGCGTGGGGTAATGTACTACTACTGGTTGGATTTCCACCACCTGGCCCCCAACACCATTCTCCACCTCACTGCCTTCATCATGGTCTGCGAGGCCTTCCTCCGCTGCGAGCTGCACTTCGGCTTGTGGCTGAAGCTCTTCGGGATCAAACCGAAGTCGAGCGGCTCAGATCTCGCGGAGTGCGGAGGGGCCATGATCAGCAAAAACTAGGGGGCCACCTGGTTTAAGGGAACCTTCATCGAAACGGTGAAGGAGTGGCAGAGAGAGTGGTTTTACATCACCGAGCTACTCACCCTTGGTCAAACCGAAGTCCCGGCCTTCTCAGCCGGGCCTCCCAAGAAGCTCAAGTCCTGGAAGGAGAAGGGCGTCGCCTGGGGGAAGCCAGAAGAGGTGGAGACCCTGATCGACAGGATCTTGTGGTGGTCCACCACGGGGAAGGTCGAGCTTGCCGACATCATCAACGTCATGCTCAACTGCCGCATACTCCCTCTCCAACTTCGGGCTACCCCGATGTGGGCACAAAAGCCCGAGGACATGGACACCATCACCTCCTTCTTCCGCTCCACCTTGGCCGCCATGTGGACTAGGCACATGAAGCTGGCCAAGGACAAGATCCCCAAGGAAGGGGAGGACCGCGACCTCGAACACGGCTACGAGGCCCCCCGGTAAGTGGTTCTGCCCTCCAATCATTGTTCTTTGCTCATTGTACTGAGGTGTAACGTTTTTACTTGAATCGTCGTGTTTGATACTTTGCAGAAGTGGTTGGCCTGGGTACAAGGAGTTCGATGCCCGGCCCCACTGCCAGAGCGGCCTCCAACTCCCCTGCTCTCGACGCTTCTGACCGAGGAGCCGCATGTGGTGGCCCCCAAAGGGACGAAGTCCCAGAAGGGGAGGTCAAGTGCTCGGACCCGGGGGTCTTCGGTCACCCGGTCCGAAGAGACCCACACCTCCGCCGCCCAAGACGGCGACGCCGAGGAGGGTGAGGAGGAAGAGGTCCCCCCCCCCCGAAGGGGAAGAGGTCGGCGTTAGAAGACGCCGACATGGGCATGCCACCGAAGGGCGCGAAGAGGCCGAGGCGAACCTCGTCCGGGGCTGCCAACAAGTTGCCGGAGAGGGCCGAGCTCTCCGGCGACTCAGAAGAGGACCTCCTCGCTGGGGGGAGGAAGAAGCCGGCGCCCCGAGGGTAAGCCGTCATCTTTGCATCCCGCCTGTTAATATGACAAATCATTTCCAGGCAAGGGGAAACTTACAAAGGCATCTTTTCTTATGCAGCCCACCGAGGGTAATCCCCAGTGGTTCCTCAAGCGGGCTGCCATCCACAAGCGGGACTTCGGAGCCCGCTGATCCTCCCCCGGTGCATGACGGGCTAGGGGAGGCAACATCCACCTTGGCCCCCGACGTTAACACGACGGGGGTCGACGAGGTGGCCTTCATGGCCGAGGTCGACACCTCGGCCCAACAAGACCCCGGGGAGAAGTGCCTCGCGGTCATCGAAGAAGGGCTGGGCTAGTCATCGGCCCAGCCGACATCTACCTCGGCTCCGCCGCCCCAGGTGGAGGATACTCGGACGAATGTATCCGAGGTCCTCCCTCCTCCCTAGCCGACTGCCCAAGGTCGGGCTGGTGCGGGGTGGACCGAAGAGATGGAGGACGCCCTGAAGGGCTCCTCCATCAAGGAAGAGCACCGTGCCTTGATAGGCGCGGTGCTACAGGGCTACCGGTCCACAGGGGCCGGCCTGCATGAGGTTTTCAAGAACCTCGTAGCAGGTTTTGAGGTAGGCTTTCTTTCCGCGCATCCAGTTTAATTTGTTTATTTGAGCGTTTATGAGTTATGAATTTGTCCGAGGACATAAGAGTACAACCTTCTAAACGGTTTAGTGAGTGAGTAGCCCCCGAGCCCGAAGTCGGTTTCAAGAAACCGGCATTGGGGTCATTTGATTAAGTAGGATCTTGTTAAGTAGCCCCCAGGGCGCTGCTTGAGGCAGCCGTCCTGGAGTCTTTAAGTGGTTTAATTTTTTTCCCTTTGTAATAAGGATCTTTCTTTTTTTGTGCCAGGTTTCGACCGCGGTTCCGGACTCCGTCTCCGAGGAGATCGCGGAGATGAACCGGAAACTCGAGAGGTGTAGGAACGAAGTATGTCTAATAGAGGGGGGGGGGGGGTGAATGGGAGTTTTAAATTTTGTTCGGAAATATCAAAACTCTCGGAACCCAGCAGCGGAGCGAATGAAAACAGTGTACAGTGAGCGAATAAAACTACCGAATGGAAACTAAGAGCATGCATCGAGACAAATCACATGATTGAAATATGTCATACAGCACAGTTCGAAAGTAAAGGAGAGTAGCAGAGGTGACCAGTGATGCTCGATGGCGACAAGGAATTTGGTAGACCAGTTCGCCCTTCTGCAAAAGGACTACATCTGGTTGGAGGGGTTGTGATTTAACACAGAAGATAAACTCTCTTCGCCCTTTTCTCCTCGACAATTGGTTCGTCACCAATGCTGATCACTCATGGTAGATGCTTGAGGCAATCTCCAAACCTTTACAGACTTCTTCTTCGAGAACCACAATTACTCTTGGTCTCTGAAGAAATTGACAACTAACCGTCTAGAGAGTTCCCAACTCTCAAGAGTAATAGGCGGAGCGTACTGGACTTAGATTTGAGTGATGCTGAACCACTATCTAATTTTTCGGCTCTGGGGTTTTCTCTCGGTGGATTTTAAACTCAAATCACTCGGAGAGGGGGTTGCTCAACAATCTTCTCAGAATCAAATGGAGCAGGCACCGGACAACGCCGGTGCGGGGTGGCTATTTATAGCCGCAGCCTTCCCTGATGGGAAATGACCATTTTGGACATGCGGTCCAGCCAATGGCCAACCGACACATTCACAACGGTTGGATTTTAAGAGCAACGGTAACATTACTTGAGGAACAAGTAATGCTAACTCCTCGGTCAGAGACAAATCTCTCGCAGCGAAGAAGACCACAGTCTCTTGCTGGCAAGTATTTGCTTGGAACACAAAGAGATTTCTCTCGCAACTTTCATAGGATTTGGGTTTAGCATCAGAGAATCAAAGTTTCGAACGCTACACCCCTCTTAGTAGTACGGTGGTCCTATGACTCAACAAGGAGAACAGAAACAACGAAATAAATGCTACGTCTTCACTTCGTCTTCACTTCGTCTTCATTCTTCTCGGCTGCAGTCACTTCCTTCGGACGAGCACCAAACGAATTGCTTTGCATCAGCAATTTTTGAGGGGTCACTCTTGTCGTCATAATCTTCGGTGATAACCTTCACTGCCACGCAGGGGATTATCTTCGGAGTTTGAACCAAACTCCTCTTGACTCCAGGGACCTGTTACTCTGTGTGCCCTAGAAAACACATCAGTCCCTCACTGTTTATGTCAACAATCTCCAAAACATAAGGAGGCAAATTATTGCACCAACAATCTCCCCCTTTTTGGACGATTGTTGACAAAATAGATAATCATCGAAGTGAAGGTAGATAAGTGTAAAGCAATTCCAACAAGAGTGAGTAAGTGTTACTTTGCTCGATGATGAAATAGACTCCCCCTAAATGTATGCAGGGAAGAAACATATGAGATAAATTCTTCTGCAAGTATTGAAGTATACTGAGGAAATTTTAATCATTCGAGACATTGATTCGCACTGATGAGATATAATCCATCGAGATCATAGTGCAATCATTCATAACTTCTGATAATAATTCCACCTGCAAAACAAATGCTCTGAGAGAAATAGTGCAGCAGGAGGGGTTATTAACATTACAGCACAGAAGTTATCAAGTTTTACAACTTAGTACAGATAAGCTTAAGCCAGAAGTTGCAAACTCGCATGAAACCAAAACCAACGAAACACATAAAGCAAATCTATCGAGACTCGATGTAATTCTCCCCCTTTTTGTCAACAAGTCTCAAAAAGGTGATGAATAACATGAGTGCAAAAATGCAGAACTTGGTTCAATCAGTGGCATCTCCAGAAGAACTGTCCGATGTGACTTCTTCTTCGGAAGTGACAGGAATGTCTTCGTCTTCAGCAGCATCAGATTTTCTTTCAGGAATAAGAACTTGGGGCTGAGCAGATGAGGGTACATGAGGAGGAGGCACAGTGGGAACACGGGATAGCACATTGCCTTCGGTAGGTTTCTCGGTCGGGGAGGTGGCTTCAGATTCGTCAAGCAATTTGCGAAGCTTGAGATGAAGATGATCAGTGGTTGGCTGACGAACAGGAAGAGGAGGAGTACTCCTATCTTGAAAATCTTCAACAGTGAAGCCTTTGTCAATATAATCATAGAGCTCTTGGAGATTGACATTCAGGAGTTGTTTCTCGGTGAAGAACTTGTGAAGCAATTTCCAGAGTCTCTTCTTGTTTTCATCAGCTATCAGATGCATGATTCTGGTGCGATTGTTAAGAGCATTTAGCTCGGAGGCGAGATGTTCTTTTTCGCGGCGATCCTCAGCGATATGCTGCAGTAGCAGTTGCTGTGTACGCAAACTAACTTCGAGTTGCGATTGAGGTTGAGGTGAAATCTTTTGGTCGCGCTGAGGAAGACGTGGCCCGTCGAATTGCTTGTGATAGTCTTGGGGGCTTGATGCGGGCGGTTTGCCCGAAGTGATATCTTCCATGACTTGCAAGGTATCGCGAACAGGAGGAATGAAGCTTTTGTGGTTTTCCTTCGCAAGATACACTGTGCGCATAGCATGATCAATAACTTTCTGGATCCAGGGCGCGAACACTTTGATGCAGAAGGGATATTGAGCAGAATCCTTCAGAATACGTAGAAACATGTCTTCCACGTCGAAGATGTATCGCTCAGAGATTGCATATATAGCATTTCGAAGAACATCTGAGATGGATTTGTCCGGATTCATACCCGCCAGAGGGCAAATGGTGTAGGAGAGCATATGAAATAGCATCTGATTCTCGAAGGTTAAGTGCTCAGGACGAGGAGGACCAGTGTAGTCACGAATCTTTTCTTGATCCATTGTGCACCGAAAAGTTTCATCTGATATGACATCAATGTTGTGAACCCGAATTTCAGTGTCACCATGCTCAAAGCGAGGGAAATGGAAGTGCGAGACAAAATCTGTTGAAGTGCATTTGATGCGTTTTCCTTCGGTCATCCACTCCATAATCCATTTTGAGCTGTCAGATTCATCGCCAGAGATATACAGTGTAGCATAGAACTGAAGAATAATCTCTCTGTTCCAAGAATGCTCGAATTCAAATACCTTGGTGAGGCAGAAATCATCCAGATCCTGAAGCAATTGATTGAAACAGCCAATATTGCGCATGGCAGGAATGTTCAGATATTCGTGAGGAAATATCTTTCTGCTCTCATAGAGGACCCGAGAGTAATATATGGCCTGTTCCTTAGTCCAGAAGCGAGGCGATTCAGAAGTGCGCGGCCCATCATACGGACTTGCTTGAAAGAATTTGGGGTGCGCATTCCGATTGAAAAGAGGACCTTTGGCGCCTGCTCCTGACGTGAACAAAGGTAGTTCTTCACGGGGATATGGGTATTTGAGTTCTTCTTCAGGAGAGAGAAATTCATCACCATATACAACTGAGTCAGTACGGCGAACAGAGACAGATTTCCTCTCGGAAGGACCAACATCTGGAATTCGTGTCACTATGTCAATAGATAACTTGAGTAGAGATGGAGCATGTGGCACAACAGAGGGTGCTGCAGAGGCAGTGGGCAGCAGGGCAGGTTCATCCACTTGAGGCACTGAGGCCGAATCATGCACTGGAGGTGGTTGAGATTGTTCCACGGGAATCTGTGTTTGCTCGATAATAGGAGGAGCCGAGACCTTTGGAGCTTCATGAGCCGGAGAAGTTTGGGACTCGGAGCGAGGAATTTCACCGTCCTCAGAAACAGATCTTTGCGAGGGAATATCAGCTCGAGCAGGTGATGCCACAGGCACTGATTCAGTTGGCCTTGGCGAGGGAGGAGCATCCGAGTCCTTTACTGGGTGGTTCGAAGGAATAGCAGGCTCAGGAGATTTTTCTATCTGAGACTGATCAACTGGGTGAGCAGGCGAGTTTTCCTTCGGAGCAGGAGGTATATTTTTCTTGGCAATTCTCTTTCGTTGCTTCTTCTTTTGCTGAGCAACTTGATCAATGTGGCCTTTGACCAGATCATTTTAGCTCGTGACTTTTGCTTAATGTTCGTCACAGATCTTGCGAACAATTTCGTCTAGATCCGTGTGAAAGGGCAACCTTCTGTGTCGCATGAGAGTCATGGCACGGTTGACATCCTTGTAAGAATCTTTGAGAGCTTTAATGACAAATTTTGAAGAAGCAGTTTTCATTCGACCATCATGGTCAATTAGTTCGGCAGAGAGAGTGTTGATCTCAACTTCATCTTCTCTCAGTTCTTGAACTACGGAAGTGGCCTGTGTAATAACTTCAGCAGGAATATGCAGAGATGCCACTTCACCATCGAATGGATTGTCCACAAATTTATCAAGCTATTCCATGATGAATATGTGATCATAGTAGTGCGAAGCATCAGAGTTGGCAATAGGAGCAGTCTGCACAGGAACTTGCTCGGAAGGAGGTTTAGAAGCCAATGGCTAGGTCAAGGTAGGTGCAAATTGAGCAGCCTTCTCCGTCGGAGCAGTAGCTTGTGGAGCATTTTTCTCGGTAGGTGCCTTGATTTTCTTCAAGTCAGGCTTGGGAATACTTTCGCCTGGCTTAGCAGAACTCACAGGAGTGTCAACGACCAAATCTTGCAAATTGATAGCATCTGGATGAGGAGTTGTGTTCACATGCTGTTTCATCATGACAGTGGTAGCAGGAGTTTTTCGAGCAGTGATCTTCTTTGGTGGTGCTTCTGGAACCATAGTAGCCCGAAGATCAGGCAACACAGTTGAAGTGGTAAAATTCACTTCCTCGCTGAGAGTAGCAGCAACTTCTTCCTTGGTGAGCGGAGGGTCATCATCATCATCATCCGAGGAATCATTCATTTGAAATTCATCAGCAGGTTCAGCCTTTTTGTTCTTTGATGCACTCTTTCTCTTTGCAGCAGCGCTGGGATCATGCTTGCGTTTGGAGCAGCCTTCAGATTTTCCTTCGGCCTTTTTCTTCTCGACATCATCTTTGAGAAGGCGAAGCTTTTCCTCTTCTCGAGCCTTTTGCTTTTCAGCCCTCTGAGCTCGCTTGATGGCATTTCGCTGACGCTTAGCAAGCTCCTCAGGATAAGATTCGGGTGTGCGAAGGGAGGACTCATGAGCATTTGGTGGAGGAGGTGGCCTCTCTTTGGGACCATTTGGTTTGATGAGAGAAATTTCCCGGCAGTCACCCCATGGTGGATGAAATGCAAAGTTTTGAGCAAACCGAGGATGAACAAATTCATAGTTGAACCATTTGCGCACCCAATGACGTCAAATCCATTGTTGACGGTTATCTCTCTGCTGTTTGGTTTCTCCTGGAACGGTATTGTAATGATCATGAGAGATATACTCAGCGGTGTTTGTGTATGCCTGTCTGCCACCCTTCTTCTTCTTCGGAGCATTCTCTTCTTGCTCATTAGCAATTTGCTCGGTTCGTTTTCGCTTGCTGGTTGATGGGCCTACTGTTGGGCCCTTGGCATTCATAGTTTTGGATTCGTCAGCTGTACCCAGAACAACATCATCCCTGTCAGCCCGGCTCACTGGTTGAGCCGAATCCTCAACTGACTGCATTTTCCTGTGAACAAAGATAGATGCGAGGGAAAATGGGGACATGGTTACGAATGCACCCAACGAAGATTTTGGACGAAAGAAATGTGTAGAACGAACTAGTAGGTTCGAAGAATATACTAGTTAACGTACTAAGCATTCCGTTCGTACGAGACACAACACAAATCCTAGATCTGAATTTTTTTGGATGCGAGGGACAACTACAAACCACATCCGCACAAGTTACCTATCAGTAAAGATCTGGGCAATGCGGTAAAAATAGACAGTTTTTACTGCGAACGAATTCAAACAAGATGAATGGAAGAACGAGTTCGCACTACACATACCCTAACTCGGTGATGTGCAGCGACTACGGCGGCGCGGGGATGGAGATGATCCGCGGCAGCGAGGAATGACTCCGGCGACCTCTTTCCGGCAGCAAAGCGGCGAAGATGATCGACGTCGTTGAGCTCGTGGTGGAGCAGTGCGGTAGGGCTTCGGAAGGTGACGGTGGCAGAGAGATGTGAAGTGAATCGAGGGAGAGTGGCGGCACAAAATATATATGTGAGGAGGAACTAACCGCACCCGGTGAATCTGATCGGACGGCCACAGTCAGAGGACTATTGCGATTCAACGGACCAGATAAACTGGCAGTTGATGAAGAGCAAGTGGCAACTGATACGTCTCCAACATATCTATAATTTATGAAGTATTCATGCCATGTTTATTATAGTTTTGTATGATTTTGGTGCACTTTTATATGACTTTTATATGATTTTTATGGACTAACATATTGACCTAGTGCCCAGTGCCATTTGCTGTTTTCTGCTCGTTTTTGGTTTTCCAGAAAATCCACATCAAATGACGTCCAAATGCAGCGAAACCATTTGACGATTTTTCTGGAAGGAAACAGACCCAAGAAGCTTCGGAGGAGCAGTAGAAGAGCCACAGGGCCCCCACAAGCCACCTGGGCGTGCCTGCCCCCCCAGGCGCACCCTGGTGCCTCGTGGGCCCCCTGTGGCACCTCATTGCGTGATTCCAACGCTGAAAAATCATATATATTCAGAAACCCCCGAAAGTTAACCTAGATGAGTTTTTACGCCGCCGCAAGCCTCTGTACCTCCACGATCTAATCTACAACCCTTTTCCGGCACCCCACCGGAGGGGGGAATCATCACCGGAGGCCATCTTCATCATCCCGGCGGTCTCCATGACGAGGAGGGAGTAGTTCACCCTCGGGGCTGAGGGTATGTACTAGTAGCTATGTGTTCGATCTCTCTCTCTCTCTCTCTCTCTCTCTCTCTCTCTCTCTCTCGTGTTCTTGATATGGCACGATCTTGATGTATCGCGAGCTTTGTTAATATAGTTGGATCATATGGTGTTTCTTCCCTCTCTATCTTTGTTGTGATGAATTGAATCTTTTCCCTTTGAGGTTTCGTTATTGTCGGATTGAATATTCAGATTTGAGAACACTTGATGTATGTCTTACATATGAATACCCGTGGTGACAATGGGGTATTATATTGATTCACTTGATATATGTTTTGGCACTCAACTCACGGATTCCCGAGGTGACATTGGGGTAATCTATGCATAGGGGTTGATGCACGTTTTCATTATCTTTTCTCCGATAGAAACTTTGGGGTGCTCCTTGGAGTTCTTTGTGTGGATTGAATATTATGATTATGAAGTTGTTTGATGCATATCGTATAATCAACTCACGGGGAGACAGCTATTTCTTTTGGGGACATGTCTGCGTCAAAGAAGTATTCACCTAGTGATACTCTCTTCTACATGTCATCCCAATCTTGGTTTCTTGTTGATCTTGTGTCTTTTTCTTGAAGAAATTATCTTGTGTTATCTAACCCTATATTCTCAAGTGTATTTCTTCAGGTACTTGATCAAAAACTTCAAGGTAAGTATATGCATCACACTCATGTACATGGTTGACCTCTTGCTAAGTATATATTGTTTGCAAGGAGAAAATCTTGTACATGTGGATACCCTAATGTCACATATATATATTGCTCTGATGCATATAGCCAAGATACATGTTGCATGTATATTTCCCATAAGATATCATCATGTTACATGTTTCCTTCAAAGCTTTCATACATACCTCTACTAAATCTTTATTTAAAGCTTTGATGTATGTTGTCATCAATTACCAAAATGGGGGAGATTGAAAGCACATACATGTTGTTGGACTAATGCTTTTATCTAGTGAATTTCAGACAAGTTCAACAATTGTGTGGCGTGGACAAGAGGACGTGGAACCCCCTCAAAATGCTAAGGACAAGGATTGACAAAAGATCAAGACTCTACATTTTTGGTTTAGTGATCCAAGATCACATTGAGTCCATAGGAAAGCCAATACTATTAAAAGGGGATGAGGTGTTGCTTAATGGTCTTTTTGCTCAAGTGCTTAGTGTCAGTATTCCTAAACCCTCAACCACTCTCTCTACCCAAATATGTCCTAAACCTAAAGTCTAACTCGGCCCCACCGAAATTTCCAAACCGGCCCCACTGAGTTTATCCAAGACTTAGCCACTGCCAAACCCTAACAAATCGGATCCACCGAAACGGATCTCGGTCCCACCGAGATGGCCTTGCCAACTCTCTGTAATCGGTTGCATTCACTTCGGTCTCACCGAGTTATGCATATCGGTCTCACCGAGATGGCTTGCCAACTCTCTGTTGCCTTATTGCTTCACTTCGGTCCTACCGAGTTGATGCAATCGGCGCCACCGAGATGTGGATTGCCCTAGCCATTGCACTTCGGTCCATCCGAGTTGTCCGTATCAGTCCCACCGAGATTCCTAAAGTTCACATCTTTTACACAGTTCGATGCTACCGAGATGATCGTTTCGGTGCCACCGAGTTGGGTCAAAAGTGTGTAACGGTTGGATTTTGTGTGGAGGCTATATATACCCCTCCACCCCATCCTTCTCAGGAAGGAGAGCCATCAGAACGTGCCTACACTTCCACCATTCATTTTCTGAGAGAGAACCACCTACTCATGTGTTGAGATCAAGATATTCCATTCCTACCATTTGAACCTTGATCTCTAGCCTTTCCCAAGTTGCTTTCCACTCAAATTCTTCTTCCACCATAGCCAAATCTGTGAGGAGTGTTTGAGTGCTGGGAAGACTATCATTTGAAGCACAAGAGCAAGGAGTTCATCAACAAAACACTGTCCTTTACCTTTTGGAGAGTGGTGTCTCCTAGATTGGTTAGGTGTCACTTGGGAGCCTCCAACCAGATGTGGAGTTGAACCAAGAAGTTTGTAAGGGCA
This sequence comes from Elymus sibiricus, assembly GCA_039707655.1. Classification (NCBI taxonomy): domain Eukaryota; kingdom Viridiplantae; phylum Streptophyta; class Magnoliopsida; order Poales; family Poaceae; genus Elymus; species Elymus sibiricus. Next base: position 107,090,817 of record CM077668.1, on the reverse strand, counting down.
AGGAGATCTCCTACTTCGTGAAGATCTACCCCGAGTGAGGCTAGTCCTTTGTGGACGTAAGCCATGGTGGAATAGACAAGGTTGCTTCTTCGTGGACCCTTTGTGGGTGGAGCCCTCCGTGGACTCGCGCAGCCGTTACCCTTCGTGGGTTGAAGTCTCCATCAACGTGGACGTACGATAGCACCACCTATCAGAACCACGCCAAAAACCACCATGTCTTCATTGCGTTTGATCTTCCATTCTCTACCCCTTTACTTTCCGTACTATTGCATGGTTTATTGTTTCCGCTGCTCAATCTCTAGATATGCATGTGTAGAAAGTATTGGAGAGATCTTAACTTGTGCCAAAATCTGCCTAAGTTCCAAGAGAAATTAAAAACTGCTAATTTGGCTGGTTAGGAGTCTATTCACCCCCCCTCTAGACCTATCTCCTCGATCCTACAATTGGTATCAGAGCTTTGGTCTCCATTGCTTTGGTTTCATCACCATTGGTGGTAGATGGATATGTCTACGTTCGAGAGTATTAGACGTAGAGTGCCTATTCTCAATGGGGAGTATTACAACTTTTGGAGGGATGAAATGCTTGCTATCTTTGATGAGTTTAACTTGAGCAAGTATATTCATAATCCTTATGTGCCCCCTATTGACCCCTTGCATCCTACTCATAAAGAGGAAATTGACATGCTTCGTAATCTTAGAACCGTCAATCTTATCATTAGAGGATTACCTAAGATTGTGCTTGGTTGTATGCAAAATTTGCATGTGCTTATACTCTATGGCATGATTTAGAAAAGCGATATCCCGATTATTCTCTAAAGAGTCTTGATAAGATTCTTCATAAGGCTGTTGTTTTTCACAAGATGAGTCCTAATGATCCTAAGTTTGTTGATTGCTTGTTTGAGCTTCATGATCTCATGCGTGCCAAAGGAGATGTTAGAACTATTAGCAATATTATCATGGAAACTATTAGAATTCATAAACTTGAACATTGTCATGATCATGAGACTAATGAATTTGTTAATCACATGCATGATGATGATGATGTTGAGCACGGCTATTATAATGAAGACGAAGACTTTGATATTGAATTTGAGAAGACCATGAGGAATCTCTGCCTTATGGCAAATCTTCGAGATTATATGGCTGGAGGAAAAGAGTGGATTCTTGACAGTGGTTGTACCGATCACATGACTGGAGATAGAGACATGTTTCGTGAGGTTACTAAAAATGATGGTCCACGCAAGTATGTGACTTTTGGAGACAACTCCAAGGGTAAGGTACTTGGCCTTGGTAAGGTGGCCATATCCAATGATAGCTCCATACAAAATGTTATGCTTGTTGAATCTCTTGGTTACAATCTTCTTTCCGTATCTAGACTAGCCGATTTTGGTTTTAATGTTCTATTTACCAAAGTAGATTGCCAAGTGTTTCGCCAAGATAATCATGATATAGTCTTTACCGGCATTCGTAGAGGTGATCTATACATTGTTGATTTCACTAACAGAGCCCAACCTCGTACATGTTTAATTGCAAAATCTTCTAAAGGTTGGTTATGGCATAGAAGACTTGGACATGTTGGTATGCGTAACCTTGATAAACTTGTTAAAGGAGATCACATTCTTGGAGTGAAAGATGTTATATTTGACAAAGATCGACTTTGTAGTGCTTGCCAAGCAGGAAAACAGGTTGGAGGAAGCCATCCCGTAAAGAACATTATTACCACGAGGAGACCACTCGAGCTACTTCATATGGATCTGTTTGGTCCCAACGCCTATAAGAGTCTTGGTGGTAACTCTTTCGGTTTAGTCATTGTTGATGATTTTTCCAGATTTACGTGGGTGTTCTTTCTTGATGACAAATCGCAGGTACAAAAGATCTTCAAGAACTTCGCAAGAAAGGGTCAAAATCAATTTGAAGTAAAGATCAAGAAGGTTCGGAGTGACAACGGAACGGAGTTCAAGAACGCCAATGTGGACACCTTTCTTGATGAGGAGGGTATTTCACATGAGTTCTTGGCTACGTACACACCTCAACAAAATGGAGTTGTTGAGAGGAAGAACCGTACACTTATTGAGATGTCAAGAACAATGCTTGATGAATACAAGACGCCAAGACATTTTTGGGCAGAAGCGGTTGAAACAGCTTGTCATGCAACAAACCGACTCTATCTTCACAAGCTTCTTGGTAAAACGGCGTATGAACTGCTCACCGGTAACAAACCACAAGTTGGATACTTTCGAGTATTTGGCTCAAAATGTTACATTCTTGATAAGCATCGTCGTTCAAAATTTGCTCCTAAATCTCATGAAGGTTTCCTACTTGGTTATGGATCGAACTCTTACACTTACCGTGTCTACAACAACTTCACTCGAAGAGTTGAAGAGACGGTAGATGTGAAGTTTGATGAGACTAACGGCTCGCAAGTCGAGCAATTACCACTTGATGTAGGAGTTCAAGAACCATCGGAAGCAATCCAAGACTTGCCCATTGGCAAGATTCGCCCCGTGGAAGTAAAGGAGAGTGCCTCGTCTATTCAAGTGGAAGCCCCAACCTCACATCAAGGTGAACGACAAGCTGATATGGAGGCATCCACAAGTGGAACACGTCAAGACGATGGGAATGAGGAAGTGCAACAAGATGATCCACCTCAACCTCCTTCTCCACCTCCACAAACAAACAACGACAACATCAACGAAGAAGAAGAAGATGATGATGATGAGGAAGCCTCACCACAACCCAAGAAAAAGCTACCTCGAGTTAGAGCAAGAATCGACAAGGATCATCCCGTCGAACAAATACTTGGAGATATCCAAACCGGGAGAATTACTCGCTCTAAATCTCGTTTAGCTAACTTTTGTGAGCATTACTCATTTATCTCTAGTGTTGAACCCTTGAAGGTAGAAGATGCTCTCAAGGACCCCGATTGGGTGAATGCAATGCACGAAGAGCTACACAACTTTGAGAGGAACCAAGTGTGGACATTGGTTGAGAAGCCTAAGGAAGAGCAAAACATCATTGGAACCAAATGGGTGTTTCGGAATAAGCAAGATGAAGATGGACAAGTTGTACGCAACAAGGCTCGTCTCGTAGCACAAGGTTACACACAAATCAAAGGTATGGACTATGGTGAGACCTATGCCCCCGTTGCAAGACTTGAATCCATTCACATTTTACTTGCTTATGCCAATCACCATGATATCACTCTTTACCAAATGGATATTAAAAGTGCCTTCTTAAATGGTGAAATTGAGGAGGAAGTATATGTTAAACAACCTCCCGGCTTTGAGAATCCCAAGAAACCTAATCATGTGTACAAACTTCGTAAAGCTCTTTATGGTCTCAAGCAAGCCCCTAGAGCTTGGTACAAATGCTTGACAAAGTTTCTTCTTGAAAAAGGTTTTGAAATTGGGAAGATTGATTCAACTTTGTTCACTAAGAGGGTTAATGGAGAATTATTTGTATGCCAAATTTATGTTGATGATATTATCTTTGGATCTACTAACCCCTCTTTTAGTGAAAAGTTTGGAAGGTTGATGTCGGAGAAGTTTGAGATGTCTATGATGAGTGAACTCAAATTCTTTCTTGGTTTGCAAATCAAGCAAACTAGGGAAGGTACCTTTGTCTCTCAAACAAAGTATACCTAGGACTTATTCAAAAAGTTCAACATGCAAGAGAGTAAAGGTATGAAAACTCCCATGCCAACGAGCGGACATCTTGACTTGACCAAGGATGGCAAACCAGTTGATCAAATGGTTTATCGATCGATGATTGGTTCATTATTATATCTATGTGCCTCCCGACTCGACATTATGCTAAGTGTGTGCATGTGTGCACGATACCAAGCGGCCCCAAAAGAGTGTCACCTTAAGGCAGTGAAAAGAATTGTGAGATACTTGATACATACACCAAACTTTGGCATATGGTATCCCAAAGGATCTTCTTTCAATCTTGTTGGCTACTCCGATTCAGACTATGCCGAAGACAAGGTTGACAGAAAATCCACTTCGGGTACATGTCAATTTCTTGGTAGATCTCTTGTGTCTTGGTCCTGCAAGAAACAAAATTCCGTATCTCTATCTACTGCCAAAGCGGAATACATTGCCGCGGGATCATGTTGTGCTCAATTACTATGGATGGCACAAACTCTTAAAGATTATGGTGTGCATGTGAGACATGTACCATTACTTTGTGACAATGAGAGTGCTATTAAGATAGCACACAATCCCGTGCAACATTCTCGAACTAAGCATATTGAGGTTCGTCACCATTTCATTCGAGATCATGTTGAGAAAGGTGATATTGACCTTAAACATGTTCGGACTGACAAACAATTGGCGGACATCTTTACCAAACCCCTTGATGAGAAAGTGTTTTGTCACTTGAGAAGTGAATTGAACATCATTGATGCTTCAAACGTAAACTAGAGGTTCATTGCGAAAGCATACAAGGGCATGAGCATTCTTGACTAATCCATGATATCCTTCATGATCATTTTATATCTTGGACATTTTGCTCCCTTGTATGGTATCTAACCTTTTGTAGGTACTTGGACAAGCTCCATGTCACAAGATTGCATCACACTCTTATCTTGAGCAATCTTGTATAACCCAAGTATCAACAATTGATGGAGTAACAAGGAACAAGACAACCTAAACATATCCTTTGACAACATTTGAGTTATGCTTCATTCTTGTCATTTTGGATACACATGTTGTTCCTTGCAAATTTAACCCATGTAGGAAGATGAACTACAAATGATAGGATAGCTCCAAACTTCAATTCATGAGCATCCACTTCAAGTTCAACTACATGATGGACTTCACCACCAAATACCAATGTAAGTACTCACATCTTAGAGAAGCTTCACTCAAAGACATGAGCTAAAGCAACTCAACAAGATGTGAATACATTGAAATGCTTAAAAGAAAAATGGCAACCCCATTTTTGAGCTTAACGACGAGTATGACCTATGATCAAGTGTTTTCACTTGACTCCTAAGTCAAAATACTCTAACATAGGTGACCTAGTCGCCGACCCATCTAGATGAAGTTCTCTAGTGTTTCTTCTGCTTGTTCTCTTCTTGCTAGAGTGTTTCTTTTCAAAAAAAAAACTTCATCTAGACGTTTCTTTGCTTCTTTTCCATTTCTTCTCTTTTAGCTTGATTCGCAGTTAATTCTTTGCAAATCCTTGTGAGATTTCCTTGCCTAGTGAGCTGAGTTGACAAAATATTCCATTGCATCAAACTCGGTTCCACCGAATTGTCTCAACTCCGTGTCACCGATTTTGACTGCTCTAAGGAATTTTCTGTCAAATTTTCCCTGAGTTTTTCTGCTCCAGCTCCACTCGATGATTCTTATCCTCTACATGCATCTAGCTGTATTTCTCAAGGACCAAACTCACTTAGTCAATAACCTTGAAGTCCCTTCTTGGAAATTGATGTCAAAGGGGGATAGAGGAATACATCAAAGCTTAAGCTTATCTATTTAGAACAAAGATGCACCTTACAAGAGGAGAGAATGTTACATGTTTCTAAGAAGGGAGAAACATTATTACTCTGTTCTTTGGCTGTTGTTTGAGTGTTCTCACCCTACCTACTCCCAATATCCATGTCAGATTCAGGGGGAGAGGAAGTTCTTTAAGGGGAGACAGCTATTTCTTTTGGGGACATGTCTGCGTCAAAGAAGTATTCACCTAGTGATACTCTCTTCTACATGTCATCCCAATCTTGGTTTCTTGTTGATCTTGTGTCTTTTTCTTGAAGAAATTATCTTGTGTTATCTAACCCTGTTTTCTCAAGTGTATTTCTTCAGGTACTTGATCAAGAACTTCAAGGTAAGTATATGCATCACACTCATGTACATGGTTGACCTCTTGCTAAGTATATATTGTTTGCAAGGAGAAAATCTTGTACATGTGGATACCCTAATGTCACATATATATATTGCTCTGATGCATATAGCCAAGATACATGTTGCATGTATATTTCCCATAAGATATCATCATGTTATGCACATCTTCAGGGGGAGTTCAGGGGAGCTCATACATGTTACATGTTTCCTTCAAAGCTTTCATACATACCTCTACTAAATCTTTATTTAAAGCTTTGATGTATGTTGTCATCAATTACCAAAAAGGGGGAGATTGAAAGCACATTTGCTCCCTTGGTGGTTTTGGTAATTTATGTCAACATACATGTTGTTGGACTAATGCTTTTATCTAGTGAATTTCAGACAAGTTCAACAATGGCGTGGCGTGGACAAGAGGACGTGGAACCCCCTCAAAATGCTAAGGACAAGGATTGACAAAAGATCAAGACTCTACATTTTTGGTTTAGTGATCCAAGATCACATTGAGTCCATAGGAAAGCCAATACTATTAAAAGGGGATGAGGTGTTGCTTAATGGTCTTTTTGCAAAAGTGCTTAGTGACAGTATTCCTAAACCCTCAACCACTCTCTCTACCCAAATATGTCCTAAACCTAAAGTCCAACTCGGCCCCACCTAAATTTCCAAACCGGCCCCACCGAGTTTATCCAAGACTTAGCCACTGCCAAACCCTAACAAATCGGATCCACCGAAACGGATCTCGGTCCCACCGAGATGGCCTTGCCAACTCTCTGTAATCGGTTGCATTCACTTCGGTCTCACCGAGTTATGCATATCGGTCTCACCGAGATGGCTTGCCAACTCTCTGTTGCCTTATTGCTTCACTTCGGTCCTACCGAGTTGATGCAATCGGTGCCACCGAGATGAGGATTGCCCTAGCCATTGCACTTCGGTCCATCCGAGTTGTCCGTATCGGTCCCACCGAGATTCCTAAAGTTCATATCTTTTACACAGTTCGGTGCTACCGAGATGATCGTTTCGGTGCCACCGAGTTGGGTCAAAAGTGTGTAACGGTTGGATTTTGTGTGGAGGCTATATATACCCCTCCACCCCATCCTTCTCAGGAAGGAGAGCCATCAGAACGTGCCTACACTTCCACCATTCATTTTCTGAGAGAGAACCACCTACTCATGTGTTGAGATCAAGATATTCCATTCCTACCATTTGAACCTTGATCTCTAGCCTTTCCCAAGTTGCTTTCCACTCAAATTCTTCTTCCACCATAGCCAAATCTGTGAGGAGTGTTTGAGTGCTAGGAAGACTATCATTTGAAGCACAAGAGCAAGGAGTTCATCAACAACACACCGTCTTTTACCTTTTGGAGAGTGGTGTCTCCTAGATTGGTTAGGTGTCACTTGGGAGCCTCCAACCAGATGTGGAGTTGAACCAAGAAGTTTGTAAGGGCAAGGAGATCGCCTACTTCGTGAAGATCTACCCCGAGTGAGGCTAGTCCTTCGTGGACGTAAGCCATGGTGGAATAGACAAGGTTGCTTCTTCGTGGACCCTTCGTGGGTGGAGCCCTCCGTGGACTCGCGCAGCTGTTACCCTTCGAGGGTTGAAGTCTCCATCAACGTGGACGTACGATAGCACCACCTATCGGAACCACGCCAAAAACCACCGTGTCTTCATTGCGTTTGATCTTCCATTCTCTACCCCTTTACTTTCCGTACTATTGCATGGTTTATTGTTTCCGCTGCTCAATCTCTAGATATGCATGTGTAGAAAGTATTGGAGAGGAACTTGTGCCAAAATCTGCCTAAGTTCCAAGAGAAATTAAAAACTGCTAATTTGGCTGGTTAGGAGTCTATTCACCCCCTCTAGACCTATCTCCTCGATCCTACAAATTGTGGTGGCGTTACCCACCGTATAAGAACTGTATGACCCCGAGCATCACACAATTATCGTGGCACCCGGTTAGTCTAGTTCTTCGTTAATGTATTCACTCACAGAAAGAAAATTTCACTTTGTCGAAATTTTCAAACTCTTCGAGTGTTGTGCACCCATTCCTTCTAAGATGTGGAAGTGATGGTACGGGTGTCGAGTCCAGCTTACTGCACGTTTGCGGAATCTAGGATATTTAGCTCACACCGTAACGCACATAATCTTTTCTCATCGAGAGGCTTGGTGAAGATATCGGCGAAAATTTCTTCGGTATTGGCGTGACTGATGACAATATCCTCTCGAGCAACATGATCGTGTAGAAAATGATGTCTGATCTCAATATGCTTGGTGCAAGAGTGCTGCACTGGATTGTGTGCAATTTTGATCGCACTCTCATTGTCACACAATAGAGGAATCTTCTTGACCTTGATGCCATAATCCTTCAGAGTCTGCTTCATCCATAATAACTGAGTGCAGCAAGCGCCAGCAGCAATATATTCGGCCTCAAGCGTAGAGAGCGAGACACAATTCTGCTTCCTTGATGACCAACATACTAAAGATCTACCGAGGAAATGGCATGTCCCCGAAGTAGATTTCTTGTCAACCCGGTCACCGTACACATCTGCGTCCATCTGGCCATTCGTGGGCATGGGAGTTTTGTAGCCCTTCTGTTTGCAATCTTGCATTTTAAAATTCTTCAGACAGTCTCTGAGATATTTCTCCTGAGATATGAAAATTCCATTGTCCTGTTGACGGATTTGCAGTCCGAGAAAGAACTTGAGTTCACCCATCATAGACATTTGATATTTCTCGGACATCATTCGCCCGAATTCCATGCTACATTCATTGTTAGTACAACCGAAAATAATATCATCCACATAAATTTGACAAACGAATAGATCACCATCAATAGCACGAGTGAAAAGAGTGGAATCAGTGGACCCTGGCTTGAATCCTTTGTCGAGTAGAAACCTCTTCAGAGTGTCATACCAAGCTCGAGGGGCTTGCTTCAGCCCATACATAGCGTTTTTCAACCTGAAAACTTTGTTAGGAAACTGAGGGTTTTCAAAGCCAGGTGGCTGCCTAACATATACTTCCTCATCAATTTCACCATTGAGGAAAGCACTTTTCACATCCATTTGATAAAGCAGAATATCATTGTAGTTTGCATAAGCGAGAAGAATACGAATTGCCTCAAGGCAAGCAACAGGAGCATATGTTTCACCGAAATCAATACCTTCTACCTGTGTATACCCTTGAGCGACAAGACGCGCTTTGTTTCTCACAACAATGCCATTTTCATCTTGCTTGTTTTGGAAGATCCATTTTGTGCCGATGATATTGTGCTTCTTAGGATTCGGTTTGTCAACCAATTCCCACACATCATTTAATTCGAATTGCACCAACTCTTCTTGCATGGCATTCATACAATCGGGATCATTCATGGCTTCCTCATACTTGGTAGGTTCTGTCAATGAGACAAAGGAGAAACTGCCATAGTAGTTAGCCAAACGGGTGCGAGAACGAGTTGTGGGTCGGTAACCTGGATTCTCGAGATCTTCGAGGATTAATGCAGGGTCAACTCGATTTGCCACTCGTGGGAGAGGATTTCCTTCTTGATGATCATTTTCATTTTTCTCAGTATCAGCATCAGGATGGGCATTAGTATCGCCATTATCATCGGGATTGCCATTTTGATTTGCACTTGCATTTGGGTTGCCATTTGTGTTCGGTGCGGCATTTTCTTCGGCAGTAGATTGGCTTGTTCTTCGAGCTATGGGGGCATCTTCATCGGAAGAGTCAGGTGTATTTCCTTTGACTGGCCTGACGTCCCCAATGGCCATTTGCCGAAAAGCATCCGAAATCGGAGGTTCATCTATCACATTAGGCAGGTGCTCCTTTTGAGAGCCGTTAGATTCATCAAACCGCACATTTACCGTTTCCATAACTTTCCCATGGTGAGAGTTATAGACACGATAAGTATGCGAGTTTGAGCCATAACCAAGAAGAAAACCTTCATGTGCCTTAGGTGCAAACTTGGAATTATGATTCATGTCACGAATATAGCAAGGTGCACCGAAAACACGTAAATAAGAAACATTCGGTTTCTTGCCAGTGATAAGCTCCTATGAGGTTTTCTTAAGGAATTTGTGAAGATAAACACGATTGACAACATGACAAGCAGTGTTAATAGCATCAGCCCAGAAATGAATGGGAGTTTTATACTCACTGAGCATTGTTCTCGCCATTTCGATGAGAGTTCTATTCTTTCACTCAACAACTCCATTCTGTTGGGGAGTGTATGCCGCAGAGAACTCATGAGTTATACCATGTTTGTCGAGAAAATCTTCGACATGAGTATTTTTGAACTCAGTACCATTGTCGCTTCTGACGTGCTTAATTTGCACATCATATTCATTCTGACCCTTCTTGGCGAATCTTTTGAAGATGTCTTGGGTGCAGGTTTTGTCTTCGAGAAAGAATACCCAAGTGTATCGAGAGAAATCATCAACAATAACCAGACCATAATGACTGCCTCCGAAACTTGCATAGTTTTGAGGCCTGAATAAATCCATATGAAGAATTTCGAGTGGTCTTGTTGTGGTCATGACAGTTTTTGACGAATGGTGCTTCTTGGCCAATTTGCCGGCTTCACACGCACCACAGAGAGGATCCTTGTCGAATTTCACATCAGGAATGCCACAAAGATGATTTTTCTTCACGAGAGTCTGCAAATTTCTCATACCTGCATGACCAAGTCTTCGGTGCCACAGCCATCATTCGGTTGCTTTTGCAAGCAAACAAGTTTGGACTGAAGGACCCTTAGAGAAATCCACAATATATAAATCACCCTTTCTATTTCCCTCGAAGACAAAGGAATTGTCAGAAGCCATAAAGACGATACATTTGGATGATGAAAATAGAACTAGCATGCCTAGATCACAAAGCTTGCCAACTGACATGAGATTGAATCCGAGAGACTAAACAAGTAAAACATCATCAATGTTCTTGTCCTTGGATATAGCAATTTTACCTAACCCAATTACCTTTCCTTTGTTGTTGTCGCCGAAAGTAATATACTTCTGAGATGAAGCAGTTAAGTTGGGGTCGACAAACAACGACTTGTCTCCGGTCATATGACTAGTGCATCCACTATTCATTATCCATTCGGTACACCTGGAGACATAGTCCTGCAGAGAAATCAGGCTTTCTTAACCACCCACATCTTTGTAGGTGGCTTCGAAACATATGAGCGAGCAGGATATGATTTCTTTCGATAGTCATGCGAATTGTAACTTGAGTGAGTACGAGCATAATCGAAAGAGTATGCATTAAAATTCTTCCCAGACGAATGAGTATAGTGGTTAGATGAGGTATGCATGTACTCATTCCGTCGAACCTTTTCCAGGAAGTATCGAGCATTTTCAGCCTGCATGGTTAGTAACGTAGTAATAGGCAATGCTTCGATAGTTTTCCTAGGCACCCAGATAGCTTTCTTTGGGGGGCCATTCCTGCTGTTTGGTCCAACATAGCGAGCAACAGCCTCACCACATTGGTTTTTGAACAACTTATAGTTGTCCAGAGAATCATCATATGAGTATTCAGGGATAGGAGAGTCATATCCCAAAAGTAAAGCTGGATCGAGCATTTTGCTCTTGGCAGGCACCCACACAGTGCGAGGATATTGATCAGGTTCCCAGTAAGAGCCATTTTCATTCAGTTTCCTTTCGAAACCGATACTTTCTTTCCTGGGATTTTTGTGAAGAATGGATTTCTTCAGAACATCACACAGGGTTTGATGCCCTTTGAAAGACTTGAACATTCCTGTCTGAAGAAGATCCTTCAACCTAGCATTTTCATCAAAAATAGAACCATTTTCCTCGACAGAGGGGTTAGCATTCACAAAAGATTCAGCATTTGATTTAGAGTTACTGCGTTCAAGGCATTTTAGGCAGGGTAGTACAAACACCTCAGGTTTCTCTTTGAGTTTTTGGGTGAGAAGAGAATTTTCTCTGATCAAGTCATCATGAGCTTCTCTCAGTGACTCGAGTTCCTGTTTCCTTTTCAGGTAATCATAAGTCAATCTCTCATGGTCGGCCGAGAGAAAATCATGACGATTTGATAGTTCTTCCATTCGAGACTCGAGAGCGGAATGCTCTTCTGTCAACGACTGATTTTTCTCCATCTCCTCAACCAACAACCCTTTGGATTTCCTGAGGGTTCTCTCAATTTTCTCGAGAGAGTTTTGTTGCATATTAGCAATTTTGATCAGTTTAGCATGGTCATCCTCATCCGATGAGTATTGATCACTGGAGTGAACCTTGTGATGTTTGGAGGATACCTTTTCTTTCGAAGCTTTGGCCATGAAGCAGTAGGCAGGAGATTCATTGTCGCTCGAATGATTCTCGAAGAAGTTCGATGTAGGAGTAGAGGCACATGCTATGCCAGCCATGCCAGAATCTAAATCCTCATCGGATTCATCAACTTCTTCGGAGTCAGATGACTCTTCTTCATCGGAATCCATCTCCTTGCCGATGTATGCCTTGGCCTTGCGGGAGGTGTTCTTGCGGTTGGATGAGGACTTGGAGGGATTCCTTGAGGAAGATCTTGACAAGGACTTGGAGGAGCTATCCTTCTTCTTGAAGAACTTCTTCATTTTCTTCTCATCATCGGAGTCGTAGCTTTTGCTCTTGCCTTTGCCATGGTTGTTTCCTGAATCATATCTTCCACTGGCACGGATTTCAGCTTCCCAGAGAGGGCAGTCCGAAATGAAATGTCCTGGATTTTTGCACTTGAAGCAGGTGTAATCTCCAGTAGGTTTTGATGAAGATTTGGAGCCGCCAAAGTTGCTGGATCCTTTCTTCTGAAACTGATTTTTCCTTTGAAGGCGCTGGAATCTTTTCGTGATCAATGCGAGATCCTTGCTGATCCTTTCTGGGTCATCTGAATCTTCTTCGGCATTTCTTCTGAGGAAGATTCAGCCACAACCTTGAGAGCATGACTTTTTCGGTGACATGAGCCATAGAGATCTCTCTTTTCTTCTTCTTGTTCCTCGTGGGTGTTTAGCCTTTCCATGATATCAGCTGAGTCGAGAACTTTGAAATCAGCTCGTTCCCGAATCATCAGAACTAGAGTGTCGAACGAACTGTCAAGGGATCGGAGCAGTTTCTTCACAACTTCATGATCAGTGATGTCTTTTGCGCCGAGACCTTGCAGCTCGTTTGCAATGTCACTCAGACGATCGAAGGTTTGCTGGCAGCTTTCATTTCCGATTCGCTTGAACCGATTGAACTTCGCCCGAAGAGTATCAATGCGAGCTTCTTTCTGAGTTGAAACACCCTCATTTATCTTTTAGAGAATGTCCCACAATTCCTTTGCAGTTTCACAATGACGATAGCGAAGAAATTGAGCACGAGAGAGATGGCCACCAATTTCATCTTTGGCTTGAGCATCCATCTGAATGAGTTTCTTCTCGTGGTCAGTGGGAACCTGGGGCACATCAACCACGAATCCATTCTGCATCACATTCCACATATCATCATCAATAGCTCGGAGACGGATCTTCATCTTCTTCTTCCAGAAGGGATAGTCCGTCCCATCGAAGATGGGAATCTTGAGGTGCGACTTGTAGCTCACTGAAGACATACTTAAACTCCAAGGTGGTTAGACCAAAATGAGTAGAGTCAAGGAGTACCTTGCTCTGATACCAATTGTAGGAACGAAGTATGTCTACCAGAGGGGGGGGGGGTGAATGGGAGTTTTAAATTTTCTTCGGAAATATCAAAACTCTCGGAACCCAGCAGCGGAGTGAATGAAAACAGTGTATAGTGAGCGAATACAAACTACCGAATGGAAACTAAGAGCATGCATCGAGACAAATCACATGATTGAAATATGTCATACAACACAGTTCGAAAGTAAAGGAGAGTAGCAGTGGTGACCAGTGATGCTCGATGGCGACAAGGAATTTGGTAGACCAGTTTGCCCTTCTGCAAAAGGACTACGTCTGGTTGGAGGGGTTGTGATTTAACACAGAAGATAAACTCTCTTCGCCCTTTTCTCCTCGAAAATTGGTTCATCAACCATGCCGATCACTCGTGGTAGATGCTTGAGGTGATCTCCAAACCTTTACAGACTTCTTCTTCGAGAACCACAATTACACTTGGTCTGTGAAGAAATTGACACCTAACCGTGTAGAGAGTTCGCAGCTCTCAAGAGTAATAGGCGGAGCGTACTGGACTTAGATTTGAGTGATGCTGAACCACTATCTAATTTTTTGGCTCTGGGGTTTTCTCTCGGTGGATTTTAAACTCAAATCACTCGGAGAGGGGGTTGCTCAACAATCTTCTCAGAATCAAACGGAGCAGCCACCGGACAACGCCGGTGCGGGGTGGCTATTTATAGCCGCAGCCTTCCCTGATGGGAAATGACCATTTTGGACACGCGGTCCAGCCAATGGCCAACCGACACGTTCACAACGGTCGGATTTTAAGAGCAACGGTAACATTACTTGAGGAACAAGTAATGCTAACTCCTCAGTCAGAGACAAATCTCTCGCAGCGAAGAAGATCACAGTCTCTTGCTGTCTAGTATTTGCTTGGAACACAAAGAGATTTCTCTCGCAACTTTCATAGGATTTAGGTTTAGCATCAGAGAATCAAAGTTTTGAACGCTACACCCCTCTTAGTAGTACGGTGGTCCTATGACTCAATAAGGAGAAGAGAAACAACGAAATAAATGCTACGTCTTCACTTCGTCTTCATTCTTCTCAGCTGCAGTCACTTCCTTCGGACAAGCACAGAACGAATTGCTTTGCATCAACAATTTTTGAGGGGTCACTCTTGTCGTCATAATCTTCGGTGATAACCTTCACTGCCATGCAGGGGATTATCTTCGGAGTTTGAACCAAACTCCTCTTGACTCCAGGGACCTGTTACTCTGTGTGCACTAGCAAACACATCAGTCCCTCACTGTTTATGTCAACAATCTCCAAAACATAAGGAGGCAAATTATTGCACCAACAAGAGGTCCCAGGAAGAGCTCATCCCGGCAAACCAGAAACTCGAGCAGTCTCAAGGTAAGCAAGTTTAAACTTGTCCTCTAGTTTGAATGAAGGAGGTATGCCATGTTTTGTTAAAGAAAACAACTAAGGCCGAGCTGTTTTGACGACAGCAGCGTTAGCTGAGCTGGAGACGCTCAAGGCCGAGCTCAAAAGGGCTCGGAAGCTCAACATGGCTCGGAAGGAGGTGCGACAGCAGGAGGCTGCTGCCGCCGCGGCCGAGAAGGCCCGGGCCGCCGAGAAGGCAACCGGGGAGAAGCACCAAGCGCGGCTGCTGGAGGTTGAGGAGACCCTGAAGGGCGTGTTCGAAGCACGCGACAAGCTTCAGGAGGAGGGGCAATGAACGAAGGAGGAGCTCGAGAAGCTTCAACTTGCCCACTCTGAGCTCAAGACCTCGGCTCGAGCTGACCACGAGGTGCTCCAACAAGTGGAGCAAATCGCCTCGGGTAAGATATTTTTGCTGCAGTGTTCGTTTGGCAGCAAAGGGTGTGTCGAGCTCACCCAGTTATGGCATTCTACAGAGGTCTTTGCGGATCTCTCGCGGAGCGCGGCGGATGCGGTGGCGTACTTCGGCCAGCTGGCGGGCCACGAGGCGGAGAAGGCCATCTGGGGGCAGTTTTCGGGGTCGCCGTCCGCGCAGATACTGAATCATCGAGTGAAGCATCTGGTGGAGTTGTTTCGCATGACGAGACCGGCGCTCCAGGACCTCTGCATCGCACTGTGGCCTGCCGAAGCCATGCCGAAGAGCCTCTTCGGCCTTACGGCCCGTTTGCGAGACGCCGTGCCTTGCATGGATCGCTGGAAGAGGTCCGCGTGCTTTGAAGGGGCGTGAAGGGCGTACGCTTGCGTGAAGAGCACTTCCGCAAGGTTGATGCGGAGACATGTGCCACAGGCCCTCCTGTCGACAAGCCGCGCATCGCCGAGCAGTTCTTCGCCGAGGTGGAGGCGGGAGCTCGGTCGCAAAGACACCATGTATTTCTAGATGATACTTCGGAATGCCGGAGTGTACGATGTAAAACTTTATCTTTTGGTTGAATGAAAATGGCTAGAAATTCCATGTGTGTTGTTTTATAATTAATTTTTCCTCCGATATGACTGTTTTAAAGTGAGAGTGGCTAGTCGTCGGCTTCAGCCCCAGTGTAGGTCATACAAAGGGTGTTCCTTAAGGCACACTGGACCCTTAGCCGACGTCTCGGTACCCGGAGGTGGTCGGTGCCTTATAGGAACTAGGCAATCGGACTATAGTTGCTTGATATCTTTCACTTAGTCATAGGAGTTTGACTGTGGGGGCTGATGACCAGCCCCCGATGTGGGAAGTGTTTGGCCAGGTCGGCCGAGGTCTAGGCCGCAACACACTTCGGCTAGGAATGAAAGCCCTTCGTTTAACACGGGTGATCTCTATCGTCACATCGCTTGACGCGGTCTTCGGATGGCAGACCAGTTTACGCATACCTAGATAGTCAGTTTTTGGCTTTCTCCACTGAGGCGCCATGCCAATTGACCCGGCAGCGCAATCGCAGTGGTTCTCCTGTTACACCCTTAGCCGAATTCATCGGAAACGTAAGGGGTACACGTAGGTGCCGGGCAACCCAACTATTGACCAAAATCTAGGTTCGAAACTGATGCATATAAAGCCAAAATCCGAGACACCGAATACTTCGGACTTGTTATACAATTGCATCTTTTTTATAGAGGACTTCTTCTTCCCACAGGGGCTATGCTGATAAAGAAATACGATAGAGACCTTGAAGGGGCATGGTTTCTTTATTTCATAATATCAATCGTATACAAGCCCAGCTGCGGCGAGAGTAATTGAAAGAGTGCAATGTAAATGGTAAAGAAGAAAGAGGAAGAAACAGGGCGGATAATCGGTTTTAAAGATTCCGGGCCGCTACTTGCCGCACGTCTGCGTTTCTGAACTGTTGACCAGATGTCCACCATTGATGGTGGGGAATTTGTGAAGGTTGATGCTCTTCGGGCCCTTTATACACTTCGAGTGTTTGATTGACCGAGCTCCTTTAGAGGAGGCGTTGCCGAAGTCGCTCTGTGGTTAAAACCACATGGACGTAGTCAAGTTTGGCTGTTTCTTTTACAGATACTTGCCTGTGCAGGGGCTCGAAGCCACGTCTTTGCTTGGTTGAACTGTGCCGACGTTTGGGTAAGTGTTCTGGCTCCTCGACGTCCCAGGGAATCTTTAGTGCGAAATTATGCACTCTGGGGACGTAGTGCCCATTCTAGAGAGGGCACGCGAGGAGCCCGCATCCCTATTTTGGGTGCAGGGGTACCTGGCCGAGGTCGATTTGTGCAGCCCGGGCGCGCTTCAGAGAGCGGGCGGCGCGTTTATCGCTGCAGGCTGCCTCCTAGGACGCTTGAATCTCGGCTGCGAAAGCCGCGGTCTGTTCCTCTGTCTGGAGTGAACGTTCGGTGTTACCGCTGACTGTGATAACGCCGTTAGGTCCCGGCATTTTAAGCTTGAGGTAGGCATAATGCGGGACTGCGTTGGAACGCGCGAAGGCTGTGCGCCCTAGGAGCGCGTGGTATCCACTTCGGAAGGGTACGATATCGAAGATTAACTCCTCGCTTCTGAAGTTCTCGGGTGAGCCAAAGATTAACTCTAGGGTGACCGTTCCGGTACAACAGGCTTCGACGCCCGGAATGACACCTTTAAAGGTGGTGGAGCTCGGCTTGATCCGAGATGAGTCGATGCCCATCTTCCGAACTATGTCTTCGTAGATGAGGTTGAGGCTGCTTCCACCATCCATCAGGATGCGTGTCAGATGATAACCATCAACAATAGGGTCCAGGACGAGTGCCGTTGATCTGCCATGCCTGATGTTGGTTGGATGATCGTGCTTGTCAAACTTGATCGGGTAAGCCGACCATGGGTTATACTTCGGGGCGATGGGCTCCAGCGCGTATACATCCCGAAGCGCACGCTTCCTCTCCCTTTTAGGGATGTGGGTGACATAGATCATATTGACCTCTGTTACCTCGTCAGGAAATTTCTTTTGGCCTCCATTATTGGGCCGCCGAGGTTCATCCTCGTCTTCGCTACGGTGTTGGGTTTTACTCTGACCCTCTGCCGCTATCTTGCCGGCTTGTTTAAAGACCCGGCAATTCCTATTAGTGTGGGTTGCTGGTTTTTCCTGAGTACCATGATCCCACATGGGCGGTCCAGGAGCCTATCAAGCTGGCTAGGTCCGTCTTTGTTCCCTTTAAAGGGTTTTCTTTTCTGCCCGGATTTAGGTCCGGTGAACCCTGCGTTGACCGCGGCGTCTTCAGTGTCGCTTCCGCCATTTTTGTACCTGCGCTTATTTTTATTACGCTTGGGTTTTCCATTGGCGTCGCGAGTTTCCGAGGTGCCTGCCTCGCCGTTATGAGTAGTGCGGGCAAGGCAGTTGTCCTCTCCCGCACAAAAGCGAGTCATTAGTGAGGTCAGGGCCGCCATGGTCCTCGGCTTATCTTGGCCGAGTTGGCGAGCCAACCATTCATCTCGGATATTGTTTTTAAAGGCGGCGATGGCCTCGGCTTCGGAGCAGTCTATGATCTGGTTCTTCTTGGTGAGGAACCTATTCCAGAATTTCCAGGTTGATTCGCCTGGCTGCTGGGTGACACGGCTGAGGTCATCAGCGTCTGGAGGTCGGACATATGTGCCCTGGAAGTTTGCTCGAAAAGCGTCTTCTAGGGCCTCCCAGCTGCCGATAGAGTGAGGAGGGAGGCTGTTAAGCCAATGCCTCACCGACCCCTTTAGTTTGAGCGGCGGATATTTGATGGCATGGAGATCATCTCCATTGGCCATGTGGATGTGCAGGAGGAAATCTTCAATCCAAACTACTGGGTCCGTGGTGCCATCGTATGACTCTATATTGATGGGCTTAAATCCTCCCGGGAATTGATGTTCCATCACCCTGTCTGTGAAGCAGATTGGGTGAGCCGGTCCTCGGGACCGAGGAGCGTCTCATCGGAGGTCGGGAGAAAGCCGTGAGTAGGCTTGATCTCGGGCACGGCCGTTCCTGTCCACCCAGGCATCGTAGCCGTTGAGACCAGCGGGCGCGCGTCCCCTTGATCCATAGATGGACCGAGGGGGAGCCCTGTTTTCCTCAATGCGACGTCTAGCGTCGCGAGGATCTAGGTAATCCATGGGGTCCTTGCCATAACGGCATGGAGATGGCCGTTCACTGGGGTCTTCTCGTCTTGGCCTGTCCCGGCCTCTAGGGGGCCGGTCGAGGTCGTCAGCGAGCTCCTCGTCGAACTCCGGCAAGAGACGCCTACGTGGGTATGATTTCGGCGTGCTATGGCGCCGGTTCTCCATTTCTTACTCGGCGGAGAGCACCTCGATCCACTTTTCATTTAGTGCATCGGTATTGGCCTGCAGCTGCTGCTGCTTGCGTTTTATGCTCCGGGCCGTCGCAACGAGGCGTCACCAGAAGCACTCTTGTTCAAAAGGGTCTTCGGGGATGATGTAGTCCTCGGTACCGAGGCTCTCGTCCTCCTCGGATTCCGGCATGTTTTTGTCGTCGGCCCCTTCGAAGAGGTCATCGGGATCTGAGTCCCTAGAAAGTCGGTCCGGTGTGCCGTTCCTTATTGGGGAGGCTTGAACGTCCTCTTCATGGTTACCGGCATCGCCGTCTTCCGCGTCGCTGTTATTGGTTGTCGCGTCATTACCACTGGGTTCCCTGTTATTGCCCCGCCGACTTCTTGGCGGGGATTTGGGGGCGTCCACCATGTAAACATCATAGGTGGACGTGGCGGTCCACCTGCCCGCGTTTACCGGGGGCGAGGTGTTCTCGATGGGGCGATCAGCATCTCCCTCCATGTCTGAGGCCTCACCATAGTCCAACATGTCGGTTAAATCGTCGATCGTGGCGACTAGGTGGGTGGTGGGCGGGATGTACATTTCCCTATCGTCGGCTTTAAGTTCGATCTGATTGTAGACCGAAGTCTTGCCGTCCGAGATGGACATGCTTCGGATGCGGTCAAGAATCTCATCGAGGTGAGATAACTGTTCGGGATTCATTGATGCGCCATAGGCAGGGCTGACTCGAAGTACGCCCGGCGTGTAACCGGATATGTTTTCGGTGCGAAGGGAATCTGAACATAATTCCGGGTTCTGCGCCGAAGTCAGTTCTAGCACCGGCGTGATTTCGGGAGTGGGAGCCGAATCTATCTCCGGACTGGCGATCGGGGAGAAACTGGCCGGAGTGGTGGCGTCAGGGGTCTCAAGAGGCGCCGTGACAGAGTTCGGTTCTGGAGTCAAGCCTCCAGAACCGGCCGAGCTTTCGATCTGACCGGGAGTCCATCCCGATAGGATGAGTTTGCCACGGGAATCCGCAGTGTATTCGAGGCCACCGAAGGTCACAATCCGACCTGGGGCGTAGTTCTCGACAGAGGTCAGATGACCCGTCGAGTCGGCGCAAAATACCATGCTGCCGAAGACAAAAAGCTGGCCGGGGGCATAGACGTCCCCGTGGCCGTTGGCGCAGTTGATCTATAGGTGAGCCATCGATCCTTCTGGTGATCACGCAGCGGAACTCTCAATGAAAGCACTAGTGTCGGTGTAAAAACCGGCAGACCTCGGGGTAGGGGGTCCCGAGCTGTGGATCTTGGATCGGTGGTAACAGAGACAAGGGGTACAATGTTTACCCAGGTTCGGGCCCTCTTGATGGAGGTAAAACCCTACGTCTTGCTTCTGTTTATATTGATGGAGATGTATCAAATACATAGTTGATCTACCTCGAGATCGTAATGTGTGTCTAACTTCTAGGGTTAGGTGAGTGATATTGCGTTAATGTCCCTGATACGTCTCCAACGTATCTATAATTTTTGATTGTTCCATGCTGTTATATTATCAATCTTGGATGTTTTTATATACATTTACAACAATTATATATCATTTTTGGAGACTAACCTATTAACTTAGTGCCCAGTGCCAGTTGCTGTTTTCTGCCCTATTTTTGTTTTACAGAAAATCAATACCAAACGAAGTCCAAATGCCACGAAACTTTTTGAAGATTTTTTATTGGCCAAGATAAACACTAGAAGCTTCAGGAGAGGTCCAGAAGACCCAGGAGGTGGCCACGAGCCACCAGGGCGCACCTGGGGGGGGGGGGGGCAGGCGCGCCCTGGTGCCTCGTGGACCCCCCTTTGCTCCATTTGACCTAATTCCAGCACTGTAAATTCAGAAAAAAATCAGAAACCCTCAGGGGAGTCCACGAAATACTTTTTCCGCCACCGCAAGTTTCTGTTCCAGAGAGATCCCATCTGGTGTCCTTCTCCGATAATCTGCCGGAGGGGGAATCGATCACGGAGGGGTTTTACATCAACCTTGCTGCCCTTCCGATGATGCATGAGTAGTTTACCACAGACCTTCGGGTCCATAGGCAGTAGCTAGATGGCTTCTTATCTCTTTTTGATCTTCAATACAATGTTCTCCTCGATGTTTTTGGAGTTCTATCCGATGTAATCACTTTTTGCGGTGTGTTTGTTGGGATCCGATGAATTGTGAGTTTATGATCAGATTATCCATGAAATTATTTGAGTCTTTGCTGCACTCTTTTATGCATGATTATTATAGCCTCATATTTCTTCTCCGATCTATTGATTTGGTTTGGCCAACTGAGTTGATTTATCTTGCCATGGGAAGAGGTGCTTTGTAATGGGTTCGATCTTGCGGTGCTCAATCCCAGTGATAGAAAGGGACATGACACGTATGTATCATTGCTATTAAGGGTAAAAAGATGGGGTTTATTCATACGTGAGTTTATCTTGTCTACATCATGTCATCGTTCTTAAGGCGTTACTCCATTCTTGATAGACTTAATACACTAGATGCATGCTGGATAGCGGTCGATGTGTGGAGTAATAGTAGTAGATGCAGGCAGGAGTCGGTCTACTTGTCTCAGACGTGATGCCTATATACATGATCATTGCCTTGGATATCGTCATGATTATTTGCTTTTCTATCAATTGCCCAACAGTAATTTGTCTACCCAACAGTAATTTGTCTACCCACCGTATGCTATTTTCTCGAGAGAAGCCTCTAGTGAAATCTATGGCCCCCGGGTCTATCTAAATCATATTACTAAAACCCTAAAAATATTGCTGCCATTTTCTTTTATTTATTTTATTTTGTATTTTTGTTTCAATCTATCTATCTCTCATATACAATTTAATCTTGCAATTGACCGCCGAGAGATTGACAACCTCTTGTTTGCGTTGGGTGCAAGGATTTGTTGTTTGTGTGCAGGTGCTGCTAACGAGGTGTTGCGTGATTCTCCTACTGGTTCGATAACCTTGGTTTCATAACTGAGGGAAATACTTATCTCTACTGTGTTGCATCATCCCTTCCTCTTCGGGGAAATACCAACGCAAGCTACAAGTAGCAGGAAGAATTTCTGGCGCCGTTGCCGGGGAGACATCATCAACATCTATCAAGTACCTTTGCATAAACTCTCATCTCCTTGCATTTACTTTATTTTCCATTTGCCTCTCGTTTTCATCTCCCCCACTTCTAAAATGTTTTTACAAAAATACAAAAATATTTTTCATTTGCTTTTTCTTGTTTGCTTGTTTGCCATCTTGTTTGCGTAGTCACGATGTCTCAAGAAAATACAAAATTGTGTGATTTTGCCAATACTAATAATAATGATTTTATTAGTACTCTGATTGCTCCTCCCGCCGCTAGTGCGGAGACTTGTGATATTAATGCCGCTTTGCTAAATCTTGTCATGAAAGATCAATTTTCTGGTAGTCCTAATGAAAATGCTGCATCCCATCTTAACACTTTCGTAGAATTGTGTGACATGCAAAATAAAAAATATGTGGATAATGATATTTTGAAATTAAAATTATTCCCGTTCTCATTGGGTTATCGTGCAAAAATTTGGTTCTCATCTTTACCACGAAATAGTATCGATTCTTGGGATAGGTGTAAAGATGCTTTTATTACTAAGTATTTCCCTCCCGCGAAAATTATTTCTCTTAGAAATCAAATTATGAATTTTAAGCAACTTGATCATGAACATGTTGCCCAATCTTGGGA
Source organism: Elymus sibiricus (assembly GCA_039707655.1). Lineage (NCBI taxonomy): Eukaryota > Viridiplantae > Streptophyta > Magnoliopsida > Poales > Poaceae > Elymus > Elymus sibiricus. Next base: position 107,067,951 of record CM077668.1, on the reverse strand, counting down.
GAGGATGAAATTAATGATAAGAAATTGCCCTACTCATGGTTTAAATTTATGGATGATCATACAAAAAATTTATGCGGGGTTGAATTTTGTCTCTAGAAATCTTTTAGATTCCGCCGCGGGTGGTACTTTTATGGAAATTACCTTGGGTGAAGCTACTAAATTGCTTGATAATATTATGGTAAATTATTCACAATGGCATACTGAAAGAACTCCTACTAGTAAAAAGGTGAATTCTATTGAAGAAATTAATACTTTGAGTGATAAAGTTGATGCGCTTATGAAATTGGTTGCTAGCAAAAATGCTCCTATTTGATCCTAATGATGTGCCTTTGTCCACTTTGATTGAGCAAAATAATGATCCCGTAGATGTGAATTTTGTCTCGCGAAACAATTTCAATAATAATGCATATAGAGGTAATTTCAATGCTAGACCGTTTCCTGGAAATTACTCTAATAATTATGGCAATCCTTATGGTAATTCTTACAATAATAATAGGATGCCCTCTGACCTTGAAATTAATATTAAATAATTTATTAATGCTCAAAAAGTTTTCAACACTACGATAGAAGAACAATTGAGTAAAATTGATGATATGTCTAGGAGCATCGATAGAATTATTCATGATGTGGAAAATCTTAAGACTAAAATTTTGCCACCCAAAATTGATAATAGTGAATCAATTAAATCTTTATATGTCTCCATGGATGAGAGTAAGAAAAGAACCGCCATGCTAAAAGCTAAACGAGAATTTCTAGAAAAAGCGATTCCTGCCGGTTTTTATCGTAGTAATGATGAAGATATTAAAATGATTAGTGTTTCATCTATTGATTCTTTGTTTAGCAATATAAAACTTGATGAAAAGGGGACCAAAGAAGAGTCAACTTTAACTAGTAGGCGTGCTCATAATTCGGAGGGTGAAAATCTCAATGAAAAAATTGCTAAAAGTGGGTTTGGAGAGGTAAAAACTTTAAATAGCGATGTGCCCACTCTCTTAGATTACAAATATTTTAATTATGATAATTGTTCTTTGATTGAGTGCATTTATTTGTTACAATCCATGTTAAATTCACCCAACGCTTATGAGCAAAACAAGGCTTTTACTAAACATATCGTAGAAGCAATGATGAAAGCGTTAGAAGAAAAGTTAGAACTAGAGATTTCAATTCCTAGAAAATTATATGATGAATGGGAACCCACCATTAAAGTTAAAATTAAAAATTATGAGTGCAATGCTTTATGTGATTTGGCTGCTAGCGTTTGCACAATTCCAAATTCTTTGTGTGATGTGCTAGGTTTCACCAATATAGATGAATGTTTTCTTAATTTGTATCTTGCGCTCCCGCAAATTTTTTTTGTATCTTGCGGATTCTACTATTAAAAAACCTATGGGTAGAATTAATGATGTTCTTATTCTTGCAAATAGAAATTATGTGCCCGTTGATTTTATTGTTCTTGATATTGAATGCAATCCTTCTTGCCCTATAATACTTGGTAGACCGTTCTTACGAAGTATAGGTGCCGTTATTGATATGAAAGAAGGGAATATAAAATTTCAGTTTCCACTAAAAAAGGGTATGTAAAATTTCCCTAGGAATAAAATTAAAGCACCATATGAATCAATTAGGAGGGCCACTTATGGAATCAACTTGAAAGATGACAATACTTGAAATTATGCATTATGCCTAGCTAGGGGCATAAAACAATAGCGCTTGTTGGGAGGCAACCCAATGAATAAAATATTTTTTTTCTGTTATTGTGTGTTTTCACATTTATGCTACTGGTATGAATGTGTTTTTGTGTTTTTAATTAGTTGTTTGTGCCAAGTACAGCCTTTAGGATGATTTGGAAGATAGTATAATTGATGCTGTTTGGAAAACAGAGAGTTTTGTGTCCAGCGCCTGATTTTTTTTTCTGTACTGGAGTGTCAGAAAAATCTGAAATTTTTACAAAGTATTGGTATATGAATTTCCCACGTTTTTATAATTTTTCAGAATTTTTGGAGTTACAAAAGTATGGCTTTTAAATAGATTTCTACAGACTGTTCTGTTTTTGACAGATTCTGTTTTTGATGCACTACTTGCTTGTTTTGATGAATCTATGGATTGTATCTGGGGGTATAAGCCATGGTGAAGTTAGAGTACAGTTGGTATAATGCAAAAATAAAATATGAATGGGTTTTCAACAGTACTTAAAGTAGTGATTTATTTTGTTATGCTAACGGATCTCACGAAGGTTTTGTTGAGTTTTGTGTGATTGAAGTTTTCAAGTTTTGGGAGAGATCACGATGGATGAAGGCATAAGGAGTAGCAAGAGCCTAAGCTTGGGGATGCCCGAGGCACCCCAAGGTAATATTCAAGGAAGACTCAAGCGTCTAAGCTTGGGGATGCCCCGGAAGGCATCCCCTATTTCTTCTACCAACCATCGATAATTTTACTTGGAGCTATATTTTTATTCGTCACATTATATGTTTTTTGCTTGGAGCGTCTTGTATTATATGAGTCTTTGCTTTGTTTGCTTTTTAGTTTGTCACAATCATCTTTGCTGAACACACCTATTTTGAGAGAGCCACACGATCATCATAATTTGTTAGAATACTCTATGTGCTTCACTTAAATTTTTTGAGCTAGGCAGTTGCTCTAGTGCTTCACTTAAATCTTTTTGAGCACGGTGGTGGCTATATTTTGAAGAAATAAACTCTCATGCTTCACTTATATTATTTTGAGAGTTGATTGAAATTTTGGAGAAATGAATTCTCATGCTTCACTTATATTATTTTGAGAATTGATAAGATTGAAATTTTGAAGAAATATTTGCACTCTCATGCTTCACTTAAATCTTTTTGAGAGTTGATAATAGTAACGGTAATTTGCACAAGATATGAATTTGGTCCCAAAGTGATGAATATTCAAGAGGGATATAATAAAAACTTTCATATAGATCATTGGATATGATAAGTGTGATTCCTTGCAATAGTTTTGCGATATGGAAATGATAATATGTGAGTCATGTTAGTGAGTAATTGTGATTTAGTAAGAATATTAGTGTTAAGGTTTGTGATTTCCTATGCATGCACGTTAAGTCAATAGTTATGCAATGAAATTATATCCAACTTACGGTGCATTATTCGGTGTTAGTTATGTTCAATGCATGTTTATGACCGTTTTCGTTTTTTGGTTGGTTGCTTCTCTATATTTTGCTAGCCTTCATTTGTACTAAGCGGAAATACTTCTTGTGAATCCAAACTCCTTAAACCCAAGTTGTGCCAAATGAGTCCACTATATCTACCTATATGCGGTATTTCAATGCCGTTCCAAGTAAATTTGCGTGTGCCAACTCTAATTTTCAAAATAATTTTTCCATTTTGTGTGCCCGTACCGCTCATGAAGCGGCAGGGGGTGGCCATTATTTTCGATGCTAGGTGTGTTATTCTCACGATGAGAGTTTATTCACTTGTCATTGCACGAGAGAATGGTTGGTAATAGGGATGCCCAGTCCCACAATGAAATCAAAATTCATAACAAAAAAATTCCTTGGAAAGTGTTGGTATGGAGGGCACCCGTGGATACGGCTAGCCATGGATTGTGAAAGAAATGGTGGAAAGGAAATAAACTTTACTTTCTGTTTGGGAACCACCTATGATGTGTCTAGCATGGAAAATATTGGGAATTCTCGGTCGTTTTCGTTGACAGGAAAAGCATGCCTCTCAAAATATTTTTACATCTTTAATTTCAGCTTTGAGCTTTGGCACATTTGACAAATCTCTGCTTCCCTCTATGAAGGGCCTATCTATTTACTTTTATGCAATTTTTATTTTTACTTTGAGTCTCCATCTTCTCTTACAAAAGCACCAACTAGAGAGCACTATTGTAAAACTTGTGCATTGTGTGTAGCTAATATTTGAGTGTGTTTCATGAATGGATCAATGATTGAGCATAATGGGCTAGGGATAACTTTCTTTAGCGTTGATATTTTGAAAGACATGGTTGCTTGTTAGCATGCTTGAGTATTTATATTTTCATGTCAAATTATAGACTATTGCTTTGAATCATTCAAGTCCAATGTCCATGCTACAAAAGAAAAGAATATGTGATGAATATGTTAGGCAGCATTCCACATCAAAAATTCTGTTTTTATCATTTACCTACTCGAGGACGAGCAGGAATTAAGCTTGGGGATGCTGATACATCTCCAACGTATCTATATTTTTTGATTGTTCCATGCTGTTATATTATCAATCTTGGATGTTTCTATATACATTTACAACAATTATATATCATTTTTGGAGACTAACCTATTAACTTAGTGCCCAGTGCCAGTTGCTGTTTTCTGCCCTGTTTTTGTTTTACAGAAAATCAATACCAAATGAAGTCCAAATGCCACGAAACTTTTTGAAGATTTTTTATTGGCCAAGATAAACACTAGAAGCTTCGGGAGGTGGCCACGAGCCACCAGGGCATGCCTGGGGGGGGGGGGCAGGCGCGCCCTGGTGCCTCATGGGCCCCTCTTTGCTCCGCTTGACCTAATTCCAGCACTATAAATTCAGAAAAAATCAGAAACCCTCAGGGGAATCCACGAAATACTTTTTCCGCCGCCGCAAGTTTCTGTTCCAGAGAGATCCCATCTGGGGTCCTTCTCTAGTAATCTGCCGGAGGGGGAATCGATCACGGAGGGGTTCTACATCAACCTTGCTGCCCTTCCGATGATGCGTGAGTAGTTTACCACAGACCTTCGGGTCCATAGGCAGTAGCTAGATGGCTTCTTCTCTCTTTTTGATCTTCAATACAATGTTCTCCTCGATGTTCTTGGAGTTCTATCCGATGTAATCACTTTTTGCGGTGTGTTTGTTGGGATCCGATGAATTGTTAGTTTATGATCAGATTATCCATGAAATTATTTGAGTCTTTGCTGCACTCTTTTATGCATGATTATTATAGCCTCGTATTTCTTCTCCGATCTATTGATTTGGTTTGGCCAACTGAGTTGATTTATCTTGCCATGGGAAGAGGTGCTTTGTAATGGGTTCGATCTTGCGGTGCTCAATCCCAGTGACAGAAAGGGACATGACACGTATGTATCATTGCTATTAAGGGTATAAATATGGGGTTTATTCATACGTGAGTTTATCTTGTCTACATCATGTCATCGTTCTTAAGGCGTTACTCCGTTCTTGATGGACTTAATACACTAGATGCATGCTGGATAGCGGTCGATGTGTGGAGTAATAGTAGTAGATGCAGGCAAGAGTCGGTCTACTTGTCTCGGACGTGATGCCTATATACATGATCATTGCCTTGGATATCGTCATGATTATTTGCTTTTCTATCAATTGCCCAACAATAATTTGTCTACCCACCGTATGCTATTTTCTCGAGAGAAGCCTCTAGTGAAATCTATGGCCCCCGGGTCTATCTAAATCATATTACTAAAACCCTAAAATTATTGCTGCCATTTTCTTTTATTTATTTTATTTTGTATTTTCTTCAATCTATCTATCTATCATATATAATTTAATCTTGCAATTGACCGCCGAGAGATTGACAACCTCTCGTTTGCGTTGGGTGCAAGGATTTGTTGTTTGTGTGCAGGTGCTGCTAACGAGGTGTTGCGTGATTCTCCTACTGGTTCGATAACCTTGGTTTCATAACTGAGGGAAATACTTATCTCTACTATGCTGCATCATCCCTTCCTCTTCGGGGAAATACCAACGCAAGCTACACGTAGCAGTTCCCCATACGGGCTAAACCCTATGGCTTATATACACGCCAGGGAGGATACCTAGGGTTACAAAGTCGGTATCTTAGGGGAGAGGCGGTAGGAGAGATCTTGGAGTATACGTCAAGTCTTCGGGAGTGACAGTCTTGATCACGCTTCCTATATACAGCCTCCGGAGTCCATCTTGATCACGTACGAGGGCCCATCGGCCCAACCGAGGAGACGGGCCGGCTAGGTTAGCGCCCCCTATTCCAGGACATCGTCAAGTAGGCTCCCCATGATTGGCACTCTGTTTCGCGCCACGAGGTTTGGAAGGTGAGTGGCGCGGGTTATTAATCAGATGCGGTTCAGTCTTGGGAGCCGTCAGCGATTTATTTCACACACAGATTTTGATGCGGGAATCGTGTGTAATTCAAGTTATAGTACTCGTAAATTCCGGCCACCGGCGCTTCTAATGCTCCCGTCGATCTAGATTCCGGCCGCCAATAAATACTACCCCGCCTTCGTCGTCCCACCTGCATTCTCATCTACATTCTCTTCTCGCTCGCCCCCCTCTCTCTCACAAAACTCTGCTATGGCACCGATGATTTGCCCACCCGTCAAGGAGGAGGCGCCACCCCGCGAGGACATCCAGGCGCAGAGAAGCAACGAGGAGGACCCCTACGCGCCACTAGACGAGGTTGCGCCAGAACCCCCAACTTTGGAGTGGTTTTGGGGCCAGTACAATCTTTGTCTGTGGAAAGCGCTGTCGCTGGCTGAGAAAGCCAGGCATGTGGCGTTCAAGAAGGAGTTGGCGGAGGAGCGCGCCAGGGACCAGGCGGCCCGTGAAGCCAGTGAGGCCGCCTGGGAAAAGGAGAAGATGGAGCTTTGGCGGCGGGTGTGTCGACATGCGTACGATGTGTACGAAGACGACCGCTACTTCGCCAGGAAGGCCAAAGGCGCTAGGCGCCTCATCTCTGCGTGGAGGTGGGCCGATAAGCTCCAACGTGCTACCGATGAGGATCTCCGGTGGGCGCCCAACGGAATGGCAAGATTGTTCACGCGCGTCCGCCAGCAAGAGGCTGATCAACACGTCAAGCGCTGCGAGGCGGAGGAAGCGGAGAACTCCCTCCATGCTGGGAAGCCGCCGCGCACCAGGGAGCTGCTAGCGAGGGGCTGCCGGAATACTAGCCGCATAAGGAGGGATTATTAGTTTTAGTATTGTTCGTTTTCAATTTTATGCATTGTACTTAGTAGTTAAGTATGGGATCCCAGTTAAGTATCATCACATATTGTTCGTTTTCGTACTAATTTCTATCTAGCTGTTTACCATCCACATGTACAAAATGGAAAACATACACATTGAAACAGAACAATATGTAAGAACGGAAAACAGAGTACACACATTGAAACAGAGCAATAAATAGAACAATATTATGATAATTGGGAATACATAGCGATCAACATCAAAACGACTCAACAAAATAAAACGCGTCCATGACCACCACCCCTGCCTACGGTAGCTCTTGCCTCTACCTGAACTCGTGCAGGTGATCGTCCAAGCGGTTGACACGCTCACGGTACATCTGGAGCGCGATCTCGAGCTCCAAGTTGGCTATTTCATCAGAGATCACTAGCTCGAGGATGCGACGGCCATGTTCCTGTACTGCGCCTATGTGGACACCTGGGCCAAGGAGGCGCTCGAGCCTAGCGACCAGCGGATTGGCATAGAGAGGGCCGCGGACAAGGCGAACGGCGCGACTCATGCGAACGGCGCGGCCGGCGTCTGGTGCAAGCACGGCATGGCCGGCCTCTGGTGCTAGTACGGCGCAGACGGCCTCTGTCCACTCCTGGCGAGGAATGGGGCTACTAACGGGCCATGTAGCCAGCTGCAATGCCCTGTCGACAGCAGGCAAGCGCTGATGTAATCGCTCTTGCTGTGCGGTGCACCGCGCCTCTCGCTCTGCGGCAGTCCATTGGTCTCGCTGTGCGGCGAGCCGCAGCCTATCGGTGCGGACGCACCTGTCTTGCGCTGCGGGGCACCACCGATCATGTTATGCGTTGAGCTGCAGCCTCTCGGCGCTGAGTTGCCTTTCTTGATCCGTGGCGCTGAAGCGCCGTCCGCCAAGGGTCTGCTCAACCCTGGCGATGACGCGTAGCATGACATCGTCCATCGTGTTGCCGGGGACGCCCTTGGCCTCGACGGGCCATGGCGCCTGCTCGTTTACCTCGTCGAGGAGGTTGATGACAGAGGCAGCGCTTCGGTGGGTTGGCATGCTTGCAAAAGGTAGCTAGAGGGGCTATAAGCTGCACTTGTGCGTCGGTGTGTTGCGCGCCGCCTAGGCTTATGCGCAATCGCTGGGTGGCGGCGGGAAACCGATGGGGAAATGGCGGGAAACAGTGGCGTGTTCATAAAACGCCATCAATTAATGGAAACTTAGCATAGAAGTAAGTGCAAGCTAGCACGACGCGTGCACGCACATTGCTTGCCCACGGGTGTGATCCATATATCTCGTGTGCCCAACAGAGCACACTGTTCACACAAAATAATATTGTTCTATACACAGAGAGCGTTGATGTTGTGCAGACTGAGCAAATCACATCGCACATGGATAAAACTATGGAACCCGTCGGTGATGATTTCATCAATCGCTGACAATTGTTTACCAGCAAGCGTTTTCCCACAACACACACGGGTTATTAGTAGTAATCATCTGTGTTGTTATCGGTCTTCCCACACATTTCGGATTACTGACCTGTTTGCCACGTATCACACACATCTTGTTAAGTTGAACCATTTTTGTTGTGTTGGGTAATCGCAAACAGTTCATCCGAGTGAACCGCATGCCGTATATCACACACACCTTGATCTGCCTGAACATTTCTGTTCTGTTGGGTAATCATAAACAGTTCATCCGAGTGAACTGTATGCCGTGTATCGCACACACCACGAACTGGCTGACCGTGTTTGTCGTTCTGGCTTATCGCAAACAGTTCGTGTGGATCAACTGTATGCCACGTATCGCACACGCATCTCTAATCTGAATCGTTTTTGATGTCTCCGCCATCGCAAACAGTTCGTCTTATTGGCGACGGTATTTTTAAGACACCGTTTGCGATTCATGCATCGCACACAGTTTGGTCGCGGGGTCTCTGATTCATGTGTCGCGTTAGCGGTCGCCTGCAGTAGTGCTCGCTCTGTCTGTCAAACCAACAAAGCCAAACTCCTAGCATATCGCGCAGGAAAAGACCCGCCTGCGCCGTTTTAGTCGGGATTTGTATCGATGGATCGCGTGAAGCACCAAAACAAAGTGTTACGCTCTACAAGTTAAAAAGGAAAAGGCGGTACACTTACAGCACGCCTGTCGTGGTCGCATTGCACCCCTCACACGGTCGGTCCTGCACACCGCTCACCCAAAGGGAACGCGCTTCGGCTTGCCTCTTCACTGACACATGGGACCACAATTGGAGAAACCGACCATGCGCCAAACTCCCCCGCCCACCGCGCAAAAATTCCCCCCAAATCCCAAATTCAACTCTCCTTCGGCCAACTAGCCAATAATATTCCCCAACCCCCCTCCCCCCACCCCCCTTCACTCCATTCGCTCTGCCAAACTAGCCCTCCCCGCCGCGTCGATACGTCGGTGTCGCAGTTCTTCGAGGGGAGGCTCGGCGATCCTCTCGCTCCCACAGTACGCTCTCGTAAAGTACCGTCCTCCAGCCGCGCCACCACCGCTGGCGACGTTCATGTGGAGACGCACGGTGGTCAGCTTCTCCCACGGTACGCGCATTCTAGACTGAGGCCCCGTGCATGTAGGAGTAGCGTTAGATGTTGGCTGATAGACGTTGTTAATCTCACTGCTTGCCAAAATAGTTTACACTCAATATGCTCTGCTTAAAAAGCTACCTTGCCTTGTCCCGCATTCAATCTACTTTGCTGAGATGGCATGCCACGCCTGATTAGTTGCTAAAATATCCTGCCATATTTTAGGACCATGTATGTATTGTGAAGTAGATTGCCATGATCTAGTAGCCAATCTGTTAGGTGAAATAGCTGCACACCATTTTACACTCAATCTTTGTTGCTGAGATGACCTTCGATGGCTGTGTGCTCGGCCTCATTGATTGCTGAAATAGCCTGCCATAATTTAGCACTCAATCTATTTGCTGAATTAGCTTTACATATATTTCGTTACTTAGATCTGCTTGTCCAAATATCTTGCCATAGCTTTATACATCGACCTAGGTATTTTTTTTGGACTTTATAAAAAAACATATATGTTTTTCTAGTAATATCTAGTAGAAGAACTAATTTGTATGTCTGACAGATGGACATGACTTGGATAACTTCTGCTCAACGATTCTCCCCTGCATATGTCGAGGGGGTTCAAAACTTCATGAACTTTATCAGAGCCGAGTACGGTGGTCCAAAAGCAGATGTGCGCTGCCCGTGTAGCAGTTGTATGAATTCAGTTTCAAGACCCCAGTCAACTATGCAAAATCATCTACACTTTTATGGGATGTCAGTCACATATACTAGGTGGGTTCATCATGGTGAAGCCATGAACGTCAATGTCACTGACTATGTGGAAGCAGCAGATCACCATCTTGATCTGCCTGATGCTCAGGAGGAAGAGGAGGAGGAGGTGGCGGCAGAGACAGTGATTTTGACCAAGATTGAAACAATGCCACAAAATGCTCACGCATTTCGAGAACTTACACGTGTACAAGAAAACCGGTGGGCCCGCATGTTGGAGCAATGCAACATGGCAGTCACCGCAGGTTGTAAGTTGTCAGTATTCTCAGCAATGGTCAGCTTTCTTCAGGTGAAGACATCTCAACGGATGACCAGCAAATCATTCGATGCGATGATGGCTGCTTTCCGCGATTGTTACCCAACTGTGTTGGAGCTGCCACACACCTACAGTAAAATGAAGAATTTCCTCCGTGCGATTGGAATTGGATATGATATGATCCATGTTTGTGAGAATAATTGTGTTCTGTTCAGGAAGGTTTATGCCAACTTTGAATGCCCAAAATGCAAATCATCAAGATGGAAAGATGGTGATGCTGTGAAGAGGATTCCTCATAAGGTTCTGAGACATTTTCCAATTATACCAAGATTGCAGAGGTTGTTTCATGATGCTCAAACAAGAGAGGATGTACAGTGGCATTCTAGGAACCAGGAGTATAGAGATCGGAATGTAATGAGCCATCCATCTCATGGTAGTGACTGGACAAGCTTCAATCTGAAACACGAAAAGTTTGCCGTTGAACCGAGAAACATTAGAGTTGGCTTAGCTACAGATGGGTTCAACCCATTTGGCCACCAGAGCGCCATGATACGTCTCCAACGTATCTATAATTTTTGATTGTTCCGTGCTATTATAGTATCAATCTTGGATGTTTTATATGCAATTACATATCATTTTTTGGGACTAACCTATTAACCTAGTGCCCAGTGCCAGTTGCTGTTTTTTGCTTGTTTTTGGCTTTTCAGAAAATCAATATCAAACAGAGTCCAAACGGAGAAAAAACTTTGGATTAATTTTTTCTGGACCAGAAGGGACCCTAGAAGGTTCGGGAGAAGACCAGACGAGTCACGAGGGAGCGACAAGCTCGGGAGGCGCGCCCCAGGGGGGTAGGCGCGCCCCCCAGGCTTGCGGGCCCCTCGTGGCACCTGTTGACCTAATTCCAAGCCTATTAATTCTCAAATATTCCCCATATACCAGAGGGCCACCTCGAATAACTTTTCCGCCGCCGCAAGCCTCTGTTCTTCTGCGATCCCATCTGGAGGCCTTCTCCGGTAATCTGCTGGAGAGGGAATCGATCACGGAGGTATTTCTCTCCGATCTATCCGTTTGGTTTGGCCAATTAGATTGATTTATCTTGCAATGGGAGAGGTGCTTTGTGATGGGTTCTTTCTTGCGGTGCTCTATCCCAGTGACAGAAAGGGACAAGACACATATTTATATTGTTGCCATTAAGGGTAAAAAGATGGGGTTTAATCATATTGCTTGAGTTTACTTTGTCTACATCATGTCATCTTGCTTAAGGCGTTACTCTATTTTCATTAACTTAATACCATAGGTGCATGCTGGATAGCGGTCAATGGGTGGAGTAATAGTAGTAGATGCAGGCAGGAGTCGGTCTACTTATCTTGGACGTGATGCCTATATACATGATCATTGCCATGAATCCATCATAACTATGCGCTTTTCTATCAATTACCCAACAGTAATGTGTTTACCCACCGTAGGCTATGTGTTCGAGAGAGAAGCCTCTAGTGAAAACTATGGCCCCCGGGTCATTTATCCATCATATATAAAATCAAAAATACCTTGCGGCAATTTTATTTCTTCTATTTTGTTTTGCAATTTACTTATCTATCTATCACTATCAGAATTAATCCTTGCAAGTAACCGCCAAGGGGATTGACAACCCTCTTGTTTGCGTTGAGTGCAAGTATTTGCTTTTGTGTGTGTAGGTGCTGCTAATGAGGTTCTATGTGGTTCTCCTACTGGATTGATAACCTTGGTTCTTAACTGAGGGAAATACTTATCTCTACTATACTGCATCATCCTCTCCTCTTCGAGGAAATCCCAATGCAGCTCACAAGTAGCACGCCACATATAGCATGTGGCATGTGCTTGTTATCCCTTACAACATGGCGGCAAATGTTTGCACCAAAGAATCAAACTACATCATGGCCTTGCTCATCCCAGGTCCAAAAAGTCCTGGAAAGGATTTAGATTTATTCATGGAGCCTGTTGTGGAGGAACTTCAAAAGCTATGGAGGGGTGTTCGCACTCGAGACCTATATAGCAGCCCACCAGCTGATTTCATTCTGCGTGCTGTTATAATTTGGTGCATCCATTATTATCCGGCTTTAGGCACTATGTCAGGGCGAACGACACATGGTTACAATGCATGTGTTCGCTGTGACAAGAATCCGCTATCATACCCAATACTTAGCAAGGTCTGTTACATTGGACACCGCCATTTCCTTGACAAGGACAAGCTGCGTCTTAGAAAATACTGAAAACCTGTGTTCAAAGCAAGTCATGAAAACCGTGATGCACCAAAGAGGCTCACCAGCAATGAGTTGCAGGAGGAATTACAGAAGGTCATGCATATTACACCAGGAAACCATCCCGATGATGGTAGCTGGAAAAGGAAGCGTGGCAGGGCAGAAGAGAGATTATTGTTTACCCGCAGGTCCACTTTGTGGGACTTGGAGTATTGGAAAGATTTGGATCTGAGGCATAATCTTGATGTGATGCACATCAAGAAAAATATATGTGACATCATTATCGGCACACTGCTTAATATTGAAGGCAAGACAAAACATACCTTAAAATCTAGGATTGATTTGACACACATGGGTATCAGATCCGATTTGCAGGTGAAAAGCAATGGTGAATCATGGGATATGGCACCAGCTGTGTATGTCTTGGACAAGCAAAAAATAAAAGAATTATGCATGGTCCTGTCATGTGTGAGATTCCCACTTGGATTTGCTTCCAACCCTAAAAGGAGAATCAGTGCAGATGGAACCAAGGTACAAGGGTTGAAAACTCATGACTGCCACGTCCTACTTCAAAGGGTTTTACCTGTTCTCCTTATAGTATTGGGCCGCCCTGACTTATACAGAGCAGTTGCAGAGTTGGGACAATTCTTCAGGGAACTCTGCAGTAGAAATATCAGGATAGATGCTATGAAGCGTCTTAAAGACAAGATACCAACTATCCTATGCGACCTTGAGAAGATATATCCTCCAGCCTTCTTTGATGTGATGGTGCATTTGGCTGTTCATCTACCTGATGAGGCACTACTTAGAGGTCCAGTACAGTATGGATGGATGTACCCTATTGAAAGGTGGCTAGGCACTTTCAAGGGCTGTGTTAGGTACAGAGCTAGAACTGAGGGTTCCATTGCAGAGGCCTACATTGCTACAGAAGCGTTGACATTCTGCTCGAGATACGTTGAAACAGCTGATCAACCTAGCAAAAAGGCGGGCGAAAAAAAATCCCAAGCTCAATGTTTTCGATCCTGCTGTTCGAGTAACAGGGAAGAGTCGACAAGATGACAAACCTAAAGATTTGGTAAAAATGGTTTGGTATGTGTTGAATAACTGTCCTGAGATTCTACCTTATATCGAGTAAGTGCTAAGTACTGCAGCTTATACATCGTAATCTACTAAACTTGCAACACATTCTTATAGATTAAGATGTTTTATGTGATCACTATGTTCTGCAGCATGTACGAAGAGGAGTTACTGGCGGAAAATCCAAGAAACATTGACAAACGGGTTAGGGAAGGATTTGCGAAATGGTTGAAGAGCCGTGTAAGCTTTCGAATTGCACTGTTAGTTTTTTTTAATATATTGAGTACATAAGATGATCAGCTTGTCTATTTTCTAACATAGGTTAAGGAGATGCGGGAGGAGGGGCAAGCTGTTAGTATTACCCTTTACGCACTAGCAATGGGTCCTGATACTCGGGTAAGACATTATGCATCTTGCATTGTTGGAGATGTGCGCTACAACACCCTTGCACGCGACGAAGGCAGGAAGACACAAAACAGTGCCGTCATGAGCACGGATACGCACAAGAAAGTGACAACTGAAATGTATGCTAACATAACATACATTGTTTAGTTATAGTATATCTCCAGTTTCGAGGTTCATCGGTGCGTGGTTCTGTTTTGCTGTCGTTGGTATAACCAGTTTATCAAGGTCTCAAAACCCAAAGCTGATGATTATTTCAAATCCATCAATGTCAAGGCAGCGTACCGCACCGACGAGCCTTATATTTTGGCAAATCAAGCAACACATATATTTTTCTTGGAAGACACATATGCACGTAACCAAGACTGGAGAGTATTGCAAAAGTTTGAGTAGAGAAATTCGTTTAATGAAGTTGCACAACAAGATGATGCTTACACTGCTACCGATGTAGAGGATTCCGCAGATGTTTATGATATGTTTGCAGACCATCACATCAATAAGGTTGGAGAAAAGATTGTCTGTCAGGCTGTGGAAGTAGATGAGTTGATCAATAAGAAGCCAACGTTCGAGGACATTGATGGTGAAGAAGAAGACACTGGGGGGGATTACGATTCAGACTGATACAGATGGTGAAGATGTTGACGCTGCTGCTGCGGATGACGATTAGATTGCTTTTGTCGTATTTGCCTGTGAGAAGACGACTTATTATCTACTATGTGAAATTGTGTTTGCTATGACAACTGAAACCTGATGAAGTAGTTGTTTAGTGAGAACATCACTTATTATGTATGTTGATTTGTGTTTGGTGATTGTATGACGACTGAAACATGATGACATTGTTGTTTAGTAGTACTCATATTTTGCTGTGAAACTTGTATTTGATGATTGTACAACCGCAATGTAGCTGATGGAAGTTTGCTGTTGGACTGCAATTTGCTGAACGTCTTGCAATGGGAACAAAGCTGACCCGATAGGGCCTCTGCTTATTTATTTATTTATTAGCAAAAGGGGATGCCCCCCGATTTTCGTTAATAGAAATCATTAGATGTTCACAACACTAGATGCCCAACCTGCTAAATAGGTTTCATTCATTACTAGTTTCAGCAAAGTGCTCATGTCAGAGCCACTGAATACATCATGAGTGCTACATACACTGCAAATAAAGAGACAATCATCCTATAGAGCACAACGATCTTGCCCATTATCTTCACAAGCTCTTTCATCTCATTGTTGCCAAGGCCGTTCAACAGCTGTTGCTTGGCCATGATCTGATGAATTGCATCTTTAACCTTCTGCTCCGCATCTTCCTCTTCTGTCGTTCCTTCAGTTACTTGTCCAACACCCCAGCCTGCTGGTATTGGGATTCGTTGGCTAACCAAATAATCCACATAGTTCCATTCCCCCACATCAGCAACTTCCCAGAAATGCAAATCACAAGAATCCTCCCTTTTCTGCATGAATCAAATTGGAAGATCATCAACCAAACTCTTTAAAAAAATCAGCAACTGAAAGCAGGTGAACAACTTAACCATATTACCCCATGATTTGGGCATCTGTAGAAGACTCGGCCAGGGTTGAGGGTTGTAGTTGAGACGCGATGGATGACTCTGCGTGATTTCAGCAGTGGCACCACACCAACGGCAGCGGGGTGCGATGAGAAACCGGCTGCGGTGAGTGTGCCGGCGGGGGTGTGATGAGACCCACATGCGGTGGTAAGGGTGGCGACTTCACGCACATCTGGTTGTTGGCTCGATTCCCTGCTGAAGAGCAGGCGGACAAGCCAGCAGACATGGTTGCTGCGACCGGAGCTTCCGAAGCTTGGCAGAGTAACTAGAGAAGAGGAGAAGCGAACGTTGGATATGTCAGTTTCATTACTTGCAGAGTAGTATAACATATATAGTCTAGGTTTGGATTCGAACCAGTTATAGAAGCACGTCTCTTTTTTTTTCTAACAGTCAGCGACGTCTCTTTACTGGTAGACTAGCTTGTTCTGTAAGGCTTCTCAAGTCTTTGATTTCTGGGAATGTTATCTGGCGAACGTTACCTGGGAGGAGGATGGCAAATGAACGCATTTTCCTGGCAGTTTTAGTTGCGACGCAAGATCAAACGGTGGCAGTTTTGTGAATGTTATCTGGCGAACGAGCCAAGTTTTTCTTTTCTTGCAAAAAACGTATGCAATGTGGTGTCGGCTTAGTCAACAAACGATTCTGCCAACCTTGACCGTTGGATGTCTCTTCTTCCTCCAGCCGCCAAAACCAAACCAGTGCCGGCGAGACTGCCTGCTTCCGCCTCCCACGGCTGGCTGCGCTGCCGCACACGCATCGCCGCCCCATCGCACCCTAAAACTCTGGCCAGGCCATCCCTCTACCCCACACTCCTTCTTTTATTTTCTGGCGAAGTCAGCCTCACCCCGCACTCAAACCAGTCAAACCTTGTACTCCCCTCCGCCTGCGACTACACTGCCGCATCTTCCCCGGCTCCTGTTCGTTCCCATCCGAGGCCTCGCCATCGTTCTCCGCCTTGGTTCGCTCGCCACGGAGCCGCCCTCTGGCGTTGTCAACATGGTCAACAACAGAAAGGAATCCGGAGATGATTGTATGTGGAGAGGATGATAGTAGGGACCCACCAGGGTCATGGCAGTACGCAAGCAAGTGCCTCCTTGTTACAAGCCAAAAAAAATGCTTCCTCCTAATGGTTTCCTGACATCTGGATCCCACCCCATTGTCAACGTAGTCAGTAAACGAGAGAATTGCACAACGAGCAGCAGACACCAGGGACCCAACAGCTTGCCCGGTTATTTTCTATTTTTTAGACGGAGCAGGATATCAACTGGGCTGTGCGGGGGCTGTACCCCATCTAGCCCAGGCTTTTTTCCGGTTTACCACATGACCAGCCCAATTGGTTTTTTTCTTTCTGAAAATGGCTAGCCCAGTTCTATTTTTTTGCAGAATACCCAACCGAGGCCTACTTGCTTTTCTCAGCCATGCTGGGCTACAAATCTTTCAAGACGAGGAGGGATGTATTCGGGGCTTGCCCAGAAAATGGGCTATAAGTAGTAAGAAATGGGCTGTAAATTTTAAAAACAACACAGCAAACCGGCAATTAGTTTCAAATTACGGTTTTTTAGGATTTCTAGATTTTAAATTTCATTGATTTTTTTGCGGGAAAATTTTGTTGGATTTTAAATTAATATAAATTTATTTTTCAAATTAGTTTGAATCTGGCTCAAAATTTTGGGATTAAAAATAGTTCGGACCCCACCGAAATATGCAAAATTTCATTGAATTTTTTAACCGTGGCCAGAATATGGGCTGTAATGCTAACAAAAAGAATATGGGCTTCAAAAAAATCCTTAAGAATTAGCAAATGGGATGTAAATTATTAAAAATAATGACAAATGGGCTGTATGCTGTTTGCAACAGATTTGGAGGCTGACTATGGGCCTACTATGTTGATGCGTACGCAGGGCTTTGTGAACTTAGTCAACAAACGATTTTAGCGGTAGTGACCGTTGGATAACATCCAACGGCCGTGCTGCTTCTTCAATCTCTGATCTTCTTGCTCCAGAAGCCCAAACTAGCGCCGGCGGGACCATCTGCTCCCGCCTCCCGTGGCCGGTTGTGCTGCCGCACCTCACCGCCCCCTCCTACTCCCACCGCTGGCCAGGCCATCACTCTACTCACCCACACCTCCTGTTATTCTCCGGTGACACAGGCCTCACAGTGCAGCTGAACTAGTCAACCCTCGTACTCCCCTCAGCGTGGGTCTCCACTGCTGTGGCTTCGCCGGCTCCGGGTTGTTCCCTTCCTGGGCCTCGCTGTCGTCCACCGTGTTGGTGCTCTCGGCGCAGCGTGGTCAACGTGGTCAAGAAACGACAGCCATCAGAAGAGGGATGTACGTGGAGAGGCTGATAGTAGGGACTCACATGGTCCATGGCCGCACGCAAGCAAATGCCTCCTTATTATGCGAAAAAAATGATCCCCCCCTGACAGCTGGGACCCACCAACTATATCTTTGCACGGAAGGAAGTGCCTCCTTATTACGCGAAAAAAATGTTTCCTCCCCATGACAACTGGGACCCACCGGATTTGGCGGCTGACTTGTGGGCCTACTAAGTTGACGCGTACGTAGAGCTTTGTCAACTTAGTCAACAAACGATTCTAGCAGCAGTGACCGTTGGATGTGAATCCAACGGCCGTGCTGCTTCTTCAATCTCTGATCTTCTTGCTCCAGCCGCCCAAACCAGCGCTGGCGGGACCTCCTGCTCCTGCCTCCCGTGGCCGGCTGTGCTGCCACTCAGGCCTCACCGCCCCACCATACTTCCACCGCTGGCCAGGCCTTCCTCTACTCACCTACATCCCCTGTTATTCTCCGGCGATGGTAGCCTCACACCGCAGGCAAACCAGTCAACCCTCGTACTCCCCTCTGCGTGGGCATCCACTGCCGTGTCTTCCGCGGCTCCGCCTTGTTCCCTTCCTAGGCCTCACCGTCGTACACCGCCTTGGTGCTCTCGGCGCGGCGTGGTCAACTTGGTCAATGAACGACCTCCATCGAAAGAGGACTATACGCGGTAAGGCTGACAGCTGGACCCACCAGCTACATCTTCGCACGCAAGCAAGTGCCTCCTTATTACGCGCAAAAAAATGATTCCTTCCCCTGACAGCTTGGACCCACCAGCTATATCTTTGCACGCAAGCAAGTGCCTCCTTATCCTCCCGAAAAGCTGGGACCCACCCGGTCGAAGCGTACGTAGCATTGTCTGTCTGGTCGTGAACGTGTACGTACATACTTGTCGATCGGTCTCTCTGCAAGGATGAACCGTTGTTGAGTAAGTAGCGGCACGTGTCATAGTAGAGCCCCCGACGTAGCAGTTCACGTAGTCTCGTCGAAATCGTGTACACGTATGTACAGCCACTCGGCAAAAAATACGGCCACGTACGTACATACGGGCTGGGTCTCGAACGCGTACATCAACGGCGTTGTGTTCGTCGGCAGCCAACCGGCTGGGTCGAAATGGAGAAACAGCGTCGTGTTCATCGGGAGGCAACCGGCTTGGATGGAACAGCCGAAATGGGGTCCTGTTCATCGACTCGGGGTCTGGCATACCACAAAATGGAGGAAACGGACTTCTGTTCGACCGCCTACGGCCGAAACGGAGTCCTGTTCATTGGCTAGGGGTGTGGCATACCGCAAAACGAAGGAAACAGACTTCTGTTCAACCGCCTATGGTCGAAACGGGGTCCTGTTCATCGGCTGGGGGTCTGGCGTACCGCAAAATGGAGGAAACAGACTTCTGTTCAACCGCCTACGGTCGAAACGGGGCCCTGTTGATCGGGAGGGCTCTGGCGTACCGTAAAATGGAGGAAACGGACTTCTCCTCAATAGCCTACGGTCGAAATGGGGTCCTGTTCATCGGGAGGGGTGTGGCGTACCGCAAAACGGGACTCCACAGGCTACTGTTCATCCACCGTCGACTTCCTCTCCAGCCTCCACCAGTTACTGTTCATCAACGTCGAATTCCTCCAGCCTCCACCAGCTACTGTTCATCCACCCCAACCAGCTGGGTGTGGCGTACTGCGGAACGGCCTCCTCGGGGTCGTGTTCATCCAGCGGCAACCGCCTACTACCACGGGGTCCTGTTCAGCCAACCCCCACCGGCTGGGGTGGGGCATACGAGTGGGCGGCAGCAACGGGAACTGTTCATCCACAGCCAGCCAACCGGCTAGGTCAACTCACCACATCTCACGCAAGGGGTTCGATCGATGCAAGTCTCGACTCGTTGTACATATCGCGCGCTCGGCAGCAACGGGCACTGTTCATCGAGAGGCAACCCAACACGGGCTGGCTATGTCTCGCACGGGGGCTCGATCAGCTTCAGTAAGCAGTGAGAAGGATCAATCGGGTTTAGTTAGCAGGGAAGGAATCGCTCGGATTCAGTTAGCTGCGAAGGGATCGATCGAGTTCAGTACGTAGTGTGAGGAATCGATCGCTTGGGTTCAGTACGTAGTGCGAGGGTGATATCGATCGCTCGGGTTCAATAAACGAATGCCTCGCTCGGGTTTAGTTAGCGAGCGCCTCGCTCACACGCGCGCGTACGAGAGAAACATGCAAACCACACTGCATCGCTCGGCCCCGACCACCCACCGTAACCGGGAACTCCCCAAAAATTTCCTCGCCCTCACTTCTACCATGATTTTTTACGTCATGGATGGCCCAAATAATGTCATGCGGGTGCATCTCCGGTCTGCCCAGGACAAAAAGCCCATTTTTTGTCATAGAAGTAGGAGCCCTCCACATCTATGATGATACGTGTTTTTGTCACAATTATCGTCATAGAAGTGTGAGAAAAAGTTTTTGTTCGGGCCATAATGTCACGGATGTGTCTTTTTTTGTAGTGCAAACCCCATGGATCGTATGTCTGCACCGTAGGATGCACCCAGATCAAACGACAATCCTTATCCCATTCATCACCACATGCAGTTGCAGTTGGGATTTTATTTATATGCACTAAATGCCTTGTAAATGCAAAAAATGGCTTAAATATAGCAAATGAGCCCTGAAATGCGCCAGAAAATCAAACCTAGCATATAATGGCGATTGCCTACCGTGGGAAAATTTTCGAGGCGAAAAGGTCAAGCCACTGCCGATTGGAGTTCGAATTGCCACATCTCCTTTTGGAAACCATGATCCTTCTTGTGAGATGCTCCAGTTTCCAAGGAGCGATCATCGTAACTTGTGCCAAACTGTACCAAAATTTTTCCACAGGGTCTTGAGATCACGCCACGGTGGCACACCAATTTTCGTGATTTCCGGACTCCATCTGCATTTTCTATAATTAAAATGCCAACAAGCCCTATGCCGGTGGCCGCATCTCGCAGCCAAAATCTTTGAAAATTCTTCCCATTCCTTCGACAATGAATGAAAACACGCAAAGCGACACACAAATGATTTTTTAGACCTTCTTTGCCAACACCCGTATGTAGTTGCAATTGGGATTTGATTTATATGCACTAAATGCATGGTAAATGCAAAAAATGGCTTAAATATAGTAAATGAGCCTTGAAATGCACCAGAAAATCAAACCTATGTTATAACGGTGATTGCGTACCATGGAAAAAATTTCGAGGCGAAACGACGAAGCCATCGCCGATTGGAGTTCGTATTGCCAGTATCCTTTGGAAACTATGATCCTTCTTGTGAGATTCTATGGTTTCCAAGGAGCGATCATCGTAACTTGTGCCAAACTTTACCAATTTTTTTCCATAGGGTCTTGTGATCACGTCACGGTGACACACCGATTTTCATAATTTTCGGACTCCATCTGCATTTCCTGTAATTAAATTACTAATAAGCCATACGTCGGTGGCCGCATCTCGCAGCCAAAATGTTTGAAAATTCTTAACATTCCTTGGACAATGACTGAAAACACGCAAAGGGACACACAAATGATTTTTCAGACCTACTTTGCCAACACCCACATTTAGTTGAAGTTGGGATTTGATTTATATGCACCCAATGCCCAACAAATGCAAAAGATGGCTTAAATATAGCCAACGAGACCTAAAACGTGACAGAAAATCAATACTATAGTATAATGGTGATTGCGTAAAAATTCGAGGCAAAACGATAAAGTCACGTCTTAATTTCAAAATTGCCACGTCTTCATTTCAAACAAAAATATGTTGTTCCTTGATGCAAATGTTTACCATTAGCACATGGTTCATTCACGAAAGCCGTGTGCCCACGAAACCGTGGCCGATGACCCCTAATGTGCGTGATGTGAGTCATGCGTTCTGATTGGCCAGAACCCCAATCCCACGGATCGTGCGTCTGCACCGTAGGATGCACCTCGACCGAACGACAATCCTTATCCCTTTCATCACCCCATGCAGTTGCAGTTCGGGTTTTATTTATATGCACTAAATTCCCTATAAATGCAAAAAATGGCTTACATATAGCAAACAAGCCCTGAAATGCGCCAGAAAATCAAACCTAGTGTATAATGGTGATTGCCTACCGTGGGAAAATTTTCGAGGCGCAACGGTGAAGCTACCGCCGATTGGAGTTCGAATTATCTCGTCTCCTTTTGGAAACTATGATCCTTCTTGTGAGATGCTCCGGTTTCCAAGGAGCGATCATCGTAACTTGTAACAAACTATACCAAATTTTTTCCACGGGGTCTTGAGAACACGCCACGGTGGCACACCAATTTTCATGATTTTCGGACTCCATCTGCATTTCTTGTATTTAAAATACTAACAAGCCCTACGTCGATGGCTGCATCGCAGTCAAAATGTTTGAAAATTCTTCCCATTCCTTGGACAATGAATGAAAACATGCAAAGCGACACACAAATGATTTTTTAGACCTTGTTTGCCAACACCCACATGTAGTTGCAGTTGGGATTTCCTTTATATGCACTAAATGCATGGTAAATGCAAAAATGGCTTAAATATAGCAACCGAGCCCTGAAATGTGCCAAAAAAATCAAACCTATTGTATAATGGTGATTGCGTACCGTGGAAAAAAATTCGAGGCGAAACGACGAAACCACCGCCGATTGGAGTTCGAATTGCCACGTCTCCTTTTGGAAACTATGATCCTTCTTGTGAGATGCTCTGGTTTCCAAGGAGTGATCATCGTAACTTGTCCCAAGGTTTACCAATTTTTTCGACTCGGTCTTGAGATCACGCCACTGTGACACACCAATTTTCATGATTTTCGGAGTCCATCCGCATTTCCTGTAATTAAAATACTAACAATCCCTACGCCGGTGGCCGCATCTTGCAGCCGAAATGTTTGAAAATTCTTCCCATTCCTTGGACAATGAATGAAAACACGCAAAGCGACACAAAAAAGTTTTTTATACCTTCTTTGCCAACACCCACATGTAGTTGCAGTTGGGATTTGATTTATATGCACTAAATGCATGGTAAATGCAAAAATGGCTTAGAAATAGCAAACGAGACCTAAAACGCGACATAAAATCAATACCAGAGTATAATGGTGATTCCGTACCGTGGAAAAAAATTCGAGGCGAAACGATGAGGCCACGTCTTCACTTCAAAATTGCACGTCTTCATTTCAAATGAAATTATGCTGTTTGTGCACACGGGTACATAGATGCAACCGTTTGCACAAGCCTTTCCGCGCGGCGACCGACGCTCTTTTTGCACTTTTTTCACCGAAGCCGCCAACATGCCCCCACCGCCTGTCCCTGTTTCACTCAACAGTCCACATATTCTACCCAAACTCCATCGCCAGCTCCCCCTCCCCCCAGATCCACACCAGAACCATTGCCGGCGCCGTCGTGCTCAACCCGGCCGTGTGCCCGTTCTTCGGTGCCAACCCTACCTTCACTTCTGTTCCCAACACGCGACTGCCCGTGCCTCACCGTCTTCATCTGCTCGTCAGCCGCCCTCGAGCATATCGATCATGTAACCCTCGCCTCTCCTATCGGGTTTGCACAAAAACCTGTCAGTTACTGCTCTCCATCGCGGTGAGGCCTATTTCCTCGTGATCCCTTTTCCTATTTGGTTTAGTATGTTCCCAAATTGGTTATAAAATAATGGAGAGCATATATATGTTCATTATCTACCTTCTAACTAGTACACATAAGCTGTATTTGTTCCAATTAGTTGTTGTCCATTTACAGATCATGGGCGCCTGAGTGACACAAAATGAACAAATTAGTCGTACATTTTCCAAATTATTACATGTCATGTTTAGACAGCTTGCTACCAAGTTGTTAGCTTTATGCTTATCCCCCTTTTCTGAATTGCGCATGTGTTCTTTGTAGATGCCGAGTAGAAGCGACACCACTCGTACTTCAAGCGATGTATCTTCATCTAAGTCCGACAACCCTAGGTCTCCAGCAGATGATCTGGGATCAAGTAATCTGGAATGGGATGGAGCTGCCACAATCACCCTTCCAGTCAGGACACGAAAGAACGCTCCAAGAAAGCCAACACACCATCCTAAAGGTGTATATGAAGTAACCGAGATCGATTTAAAGTCTTGGGCTGCAACTAAACCAGATAAAGCACACACGAGGTTCAGGAGTGTGTGTGGATTTGTTGGCAGGGCAAGGATCAACATTAATTTGCCGGGGTTTTGGAAGGCTGACACAGAAATGTAGCACAAGATAGTCCAGGAGATCATGGATCACTTCAACGTTCCAGAGGAGTGGAGAATGCAGGTGGAACACGCTGCACTGAAGAAGGCTAGGGATGCTTGGAGAAAATGGAAGCACGTGTTGTACAAGAAGTACTTGAGTGAAGCCAAGGACCCAATCCCCGCATACCCCCAAATTACAGTGGCAGACTGATCAAAATTCAAAAGGGTCAGGGCCACTGAGGAGTTTATTGAGAAGAGTGCCAAGCAATCAAAACTTCAGAAGAGGAACACACACCCCCACCATACGGGTGCGGTAGGATACTACGGCATGAAACCGATATGGGACCAGGAGGACAAAGAAGCAATAGTTGCGGGTGGCAAACCGGCCTTTAGTGAAATTAGGGGCAATGGTGCTAGAGACTACTTGCGGGCACATGCAAGGAGGCATGACGACGGTTCTTATTACTTTGAAAACTTAAAAGACCAAGCACTGTATGTCGAGTTGTTAAAGGCTTCCGACAGCCCAGCTGGAAGGTTCTACAGGAACTCAGGGCCATGTGACATTCTGTCCATGGCTCTGAAGACCAAAGAGCCCCCCGACCGTGCAAGGGGTATAGGGGTCAATGTCCCGCACAAGAGGGCTTTCACACTCAGCAAAGAAGAGAGGATCACAATGAAAAAAGCGAGGAGTGAAATGAAGCAGAATGATTTGTACAAAAGGTTGAGGAGCGACATGTATCCGAAAGTTTGAAAGGAAATTGAGGAGCCAATGATGATGCAGAAGACTCTAACACTGAGAGATAGCTAGCAGACGGGAGGGGAGGTGGGCATGGAGGATGCTGCTTATTGTGCGACAGCACCGCACAAGAGTAGTTGTGCATTAGCTGACCCCAGCGACACTGAGACTGCAGTTGCTCATGATGATGCTATATCTGATCTATATGGAATGACAGGCAGACTGAGGGGCGTGCTTACACATTATGAAGGTACATTAAAATGTGCAACAGCCTGGGTTTGCCCCCCCCTCTCGGAGGGGGGCCTCTTGTTGGACAATGTGCCAATGCGACACTGTATACACAAGTGACGTAACCAGCCCACCCCAACGATCAGCCCGCATATCTGAACTGTGACATCTGAAGAGCTTTCAGGAGAAAGGTACGACGTAGAGGGCCCCATAAACCATTATTCTGCGTGGTGGTAGTGCTTATAGGCCAGTGGCCAACTCAGATCAAATACCCAAATCCGTTAGCCGTGTTTTAGTAACTCGCAGAGACGAATAGGATCCCTGTCGCTCTGACTTGGTAATCCACGGTCTACGACCAAGGACCAGGCCCACCTCTCTCCTAGGTGGTCTCCGCCTGCCCTGTCGTTCCGCAACAATATCACTCGCGGGTACCCTTGGGTTCAACCCGTCTTGTTTCATTATCTCACGGGCACTCTTGGAACCGGCCCGACTTTAACAGTTTAAAGTATTGCAGTAATGTAACATTTCCGTGATCATCACCCAGAGTGATCACGGCCCGATAACAAGCATGGCAAACGGACAAGGGTGAAGGGCCAGCTGATGGTACATAGCACAACTAACTAAGCATCATTGGATAGCAGGTAAGGTAGCAATAGTAGGCGACGAAATCAGGCTATGCATCAGAATAGGAGCTATCGGAGCAATAACAGAAGCAATTCTAATGCAAGCAATAGAGGGAAAGAGTAGGCGATATCTGGATGATCAAGGGGGTTTTGCTTGCTTGGAAGCTTGGCTGAAGGGGTCTGGTCGTCGTCGACGTAGTCGTACTCAGCAGTGTCGTCGGCAGTCTCGGGGTCTATCGGGAGAGAAGGAGGGGGAAGAAACAATAAATACACAGCAAACAATGCAACACAAATGCATGACATGATGGTATGAGGTTTATTACGTGCTCTAATGCATCGCTAAGTATTTTAATTGAAGCGGGAAAATTATCCGAGAATTATCCGGTACATTGACCTGGGTGGAAAAGTTCCATGTTTGTTATGTTAGAGGCATGTGACATGTATGTGGATGGCATATTCGGATTCGTTATATTTTTCTGATCATTTTTCATATATAAATTATTTTCATCCGAGTTACGGTTTATTTTATATGATTTTTCAAAGTTTTAAACATTTTCTGGAATTTCTTGATTATTTTTAATTCGAAATTATAAGTAGCAAAAATGCTAAATGCACCCAGCACAGTGTACACATAAGTGTACACAGTGGCTGACAGGTGGGGCCAGTTGACTGAGTCAACTGCCCAGTCAGCACCCAGTCAGCAGTGGCAGACAGGTGGGGCCAGTGCTGAGTCAGCACGCTGACTCAGCATGGCTTATCCAAATGTACAGTAATAAGGGGCCCCACATGTCAGTTTAGTTAAATATCTAACAGTTTTTATTAGACCTAATTAAACTACATGGGGCCCGGCTGTCAGTGGGCATTAGGCGTTTTGGTTAGTGGTTAATGACGTCCACGTCAGCGGGGTTAGCGGCGGCGAGGAGCTATAGTGCGCCGGCGAGGCAGAGAACGCCGGTGATGGCAGTGCGCTCGCCTCCGGCTACAGCTGGCCACACGGTTTGGTGCTACAGAAGCAGCGCGAGGAGGTGCGTCTAACGGTGCAAGAAACAGCGGCGGAGGTGGTCGGAGCAGAGCGCTACATCGACGGGCAGCGGCAACGCGTTTCGGGCTCGACGGGCGCGGGGCTATGGCTCGAGATGGAGCAAGCAGATGCGCGTGTCGGGGTCGGCAGAGCTCCAGGAGCTCAGTGGCGCACTCAGTTGGGCTCGAACGGGACTAGGGCGACGGTGAGCATAGAAATGGCGACCGCGGAGCACGGCTGCGGCTAGGCACGTCGGAGGGCAAGCGAGAGGGAATGAGCAGGTGAGAAGAACGGCGAACTCACAGTGATCTCGCAGGGCAGCTCGGAAGGCTCGGGGAGGTCCTGAAGCAGATGCAATGGTGGCGGCGATCTCCGGTGCCCGGAGAGGAAGAAGAGGCTGATGGCGACGGTGCAGAATGTCCCGGCTCGACTCACTTGAGGGGAACGAAGCAGGTGTCCATCGCGGTGCTTCTGGGCATGGAGAGGAGGTGCGGGGAGCTTGGTGGCCGCGAGTTTAGCGAGGTCCGTCCATGGCGGCGTTCGGGAGGGGTGGGAGAACGAGGGAGAGAGGGGGAAATGGGGACGGGGCTCGTCCCAGGGGTCGCAGACGAGGTCAACTAGTCGCCCACGGCACCTGTAGCGTGCGTTGTCGAGAGGCAAGAGGGGGGGGGGTGCGTGCGCGTGCGTGCTGGCACGCGAGGAGAGAAGGGCGGGAGGTGGGAGGCGACCGGCTAGGCGGGCTAGGCCGCACTGTGGCGACTAGAGCCCAGTTGCACAGCGCCCGTTTAGGCCTTTTCTAATTCTTTTTCTGCTTTCTTATTTATTCTCTGTTTTGCATTTCTTTTTAATACTAAATGAATTTAGTTGGCTATGAAATTTGCCACACAAATATTAGGCAACATTTTGAGCTAGCACAAGAAGTCTCAATTTATTGTGAGTAGTTTAACTATTTAATTAAATTGAAATTGCTTAATATAATGCTGCTGCTCCACTGTTTTTTGATGTTAGGGTCAATTTAGGAATTCAAATAATGTTGGCTTTATTTTTATAATTGCTTTGGGATTATTTGCAACATTATGAACATTTTGTTTTATTATTTGAAGAAGTAATAATTTGACTTGCATTTGAATTTTGAATTTGAACTTGAAGTTGGATTATTTTCTAAATGCAATTTATTTTAGGATGATCATGATGACATGGCTAATTAATTAGCTTAATGACAGGGTTGAGATCTGGGGATGTTACACTGGACTAGAAGGTGTCCCAGCAGTGTCCCTTTGGCTTGGAGCCCTGCCAGCACCCTGTCTTCTGCTATGTCATTAGTCTTACTTTCGTCTTTAGTACTTCATTAAGTCACCCATAGAGTAAAGCCCTCAGGCTTTCGACACTCAGACGTGTCCCCTTGCTCTGCAAGAGTATTGTACTATTAAGATGCTATTCTATATAAGTACTTATTATGGTGGACTATCTGTACCAAGCTATAGTCATGTTCCAGAAAACATGGCTCTCTGGGCTAGGACACGAGGGCCCCCGGTTCTTTGAATCGGGGTGTCACAGCCGTCCAGAGCTAATCGTCGCAGGAGAGTTAGAGGGAGGAGATTAGAACCACACTAGGCTTCTAATTATGAGGATTAGAGGATCTAGGTCTAGCTCTAATTGGATCAACTAGAATTAGAACTAGAGAACTAGAGGAGGCTCCAAAAACTTGTGTGTTCAAAAGTGCCAAAACCTCTAGTATATATAGGTTGGAGGAGGCGGCGTGGGCGCCATACAAGGGGGGGATATTACCCCCTTGGCCGGCCATGAGGAGGGGGAAACCCCCTCCAATTCGGCCTACCCCTTCCTTCTACAAGGGGGGAAGGGGCGCCACCTCTATTGGGCCCAAGTGGCCCAAGTAGCTTTCCACCACTTGGCCTTTTAAGGCCCGTTGACGGTTGATACGTCTCCAACGTATCTATAATTTATGAAGTATTCATGCCATGTTTATTACAATTTTGTATGATTTTGGTGCACTTTTATATGACTTTTATATGATTTTTATGGACTAACATATTGACCTAGTGCCCAGTGCCAGTTGCTGTTTTCTGCTTGTTTTTGGTTTTCCAGAAAATCCATATCAAATGAAATCCAAATGCAGCGAAACTTTTTGACGATTTTTTCTGGAACATAAGAGATACTAGAAGCTTCGGGAGGTGGCCAGAAGACCCATAGGGGCCCCACGAGCCACCAGGGCGCGCCACCCCCCTAGGCGCACCCTGGTGCCTCGTGGGCCCCCAATGGCCCCTCTTCGCGTGATTCCAATGCCAAAAAATTATATATATTTAGAAACCCCTGAAAGTTAACCTACATGAGTTTTTACGCCGCCACAAGCCTCTGTACCAAGAAGATCCCATCTGGAGCCCTTTTCCGGCACCCTGCCGGAGGGGGGAATCATCATCGGAGGCCATCTTCATCATCCCGGCGGTCTCCATGACGAGGAGGGAGTAGATCACCCTCGAGGCTAGGGGTATGTACTAGTAGCTATGTGTTTGATCTCTCTCTCTCTCTCGTGTTCTTGATATGGCACGATCTTGATGTATCGCGAGCTTTGTTAATATAGTTGGATCATATGGTGTTTCTTCCCTCTCTATCTTTGTTGTGATGAATCGAATCTTTTCCATTTGAGGTTTCGTTATTGTCGGATTGAATATTCAGATTTGAGAACACTTGATGTATGTCTTGCATATTAATACCCATGATGACAATGGGGTATTATATTGATTCACTTGATGTATGTTTTGGCACTCAACTCGCGGATTCCCGAGGTGACATTGGGGTAATCTATGCATAGGGGTTGATGCACGTTTTCATTATCTTTTCTCCGATAAGAAACTTTGGGGTACTCCTTGGAGTTCTTTGTGTGGATTGAATATTATGATTATGAAGTTGTTTGATGCATATCGTATAATCAACTCACGGATACTTGTGGTGACATTGGAGTATCTAGGTGACATTAGAGTTGGTTGATGTGTATTATATGGTGTTATTTTAGTACGAACTCTAGGGCTGTTTGTTACACTTATAGGAATAGCTCAATAGATCGATCGGAAAGGATAACTTTAGGTGGTTTCGTACCCTACAAACAATTTCTATCTTATGTTCTCCGCTAATATGAACTTGGGAGTGATTCTTTATCGCACGTTGAGGGATGGTTATATGATCCAATTATATTAGCATTGTTGAGAGATTGCACTAGCGAAAGTATGAACCCTAGGCCTTGTTTTTAAGCATTGCAATACCATTTGTGCTCACTTTTGTTACTTGCTACCTTGCTGTTTTTATATTTTCAGATTACAAAAACCTATATCTACTATCCATACTACACTTTTATCACCATCTCTTCACCGAACTAGTGCACCTATACAATTTACCATTGTATTGGGTGTGTTGGGGACACAAGAGATTTCTTGTATTTGGTTGCAGGGTTGTTTGAGCGATACCATCTTCAACCTACGCCTCCCATGGATTGATAAACCTTAGGTCATCCACTTGAGGGAAAATTGCTACTGTCCTACAAAACTTTGCGCTTGGAGGCCCAACACGAGTCTACAAGAATAAGTTGTGTAGTAGACATCAAGCTCTTTTCTGACACCGTTACCGGGGAGGTGAGTGCTTGAAGGTATATCTTTAGATCTTGCAATTGAATCTTTTAGTTTCTTTTTTTTATCACTGGTTTGGTTTATAAAAAGAAAACAAAAAATGGAATTGAGGTTGCCTCATATTCTTCGTCTTTAACATGTCTTTCGTGAAAATGATGGATTGGAAAATTGTGCTCAATTGATAGAAGAAGAATTCAATAAAATGTTTGGCATAAAATCTTTGAATGATGAGCATGATTGCAATGTTGTTAGTATGCTTTCTATGAATATCCATGATGCTAATGATATGCAAAGCCATAAGCTTGGGGATGCTATGTTTGATGAAGATGATATTTTTAGTCCCCCAAGTTTTGATGAGCAAATTTATTATGATGATAGCATGCCTCCTATTTATGATGATTATATTGATGAAAGTGGGTTTGGAAGAGTGTCAACTCTAGGCACTAGTGATCCCACTATTTTGGAGGGTGTTGAATCTTATTGTAATAATTATGAAAGTGGATTTGGAGAGGTCACAACTTTATTTAATGATGATTCTACAATTTTGGATGAGGTTTCAATTGACTATGATAACAACGTTGCTATCCATGATGATTATTGTGATGACATGTATGCTAAAGAATAATGATAACCATGAAACTTGTTATCATGATTTTAATTTTCAATTGGATTATGCCAATCAAGTATCTCATGATAGTTATTTTTTTGAATTTGCTCCCACTATTATTGATGAGAACAAATTTGCTTATGTGGAGAGTAATAAAATTTCTATGCTTATGTATCATGAAAAGAATGCTTTATGTGATAGTTATATTGTTGAATTCATTCATGATGCTACTGAAAATTATTATTAGAGAGGATCATATGCTTGTAGGTGTTGCAATAATATCAAGTTTCCTCTCTATGTGTTGAAAGTTTTGAAGTTATGCTTGTTTTGCCTTCCTATGCTAGTTGATTCTTGCTCCCATAAACTATTTTCTCACAAAATCCCTATGCATAGGAAGTGGGTTAGGCTTAAATGTGCTAGTCATATGCTTCATGATTCTCT
This sequence comes from Elymus sibiricus, assembly GCA_039707655.1. Lineage (NCBI taxonomy): Eukaryota > Viridiplantae > Streptophyta > Magnoliopsida > Poales > Poaceae > Elymus > Elymus sibiricus. The sequence continues at coordinate 107,036,340 of CM077668.1, read as the reverse complement.
CTTTGTGTTTCAATTCTTTACTTTTATGTGAGCATCATTGAAACCATCATGCCTAGCTAAAAAGGCATTAAAGAAAAGCGCTTGTTGGGAGACAACCCAATATTTATACCTACTGTTTTTGTGTGTTCACATTATTAAGCTACTGTATTAATCATGTTTTATATGTTTTCTTTCAATAATGTGCCAAGTAAAGCCTTTGGGATAGTGTGGATGCTTGTTGATTTGATTCTGTGCAAAAACAGAAACTTTTGCGTCCAGTGCTGGAATTTCTATTCTGTACTGTAGCATAAACAAATTCTGAAATTTTTACACAGTATTGGGTTACAAATTTTTTACGTTGTCCTAATTTTTCAAAATTTTTGGAGGTACAGAAGTATGGTTTTTAAATCTCTTACTACACGCTGTTCTGTTTTTGACTGATTCTGTTTTCGATTCATAGTTTGCTTGTTTTAGTGTTTCCATAGCTTATATTGAGTAATATAAATTGTGTTAATGATAGAATATAGTAGGAATTATGTGAGAACAATTATGAATCTTGTCTTGACAGTACCTAAGTGGATGATTTATTTTTATCATACTAACCTATCTCATGAAGTTCCGTTAAGTTTTGTGTGATTGAAGTTTTCAAGTTTTGGGTGAGATATCGATATGAGGGGAATAAGGAGTGGAAAGACCCTAAGCTTGGGGATTCCCAAGGCACCCCAAGGTAATATTCAAGGAAGACTCAAGCGTCTAAGCTTGGGGATACCCCGGAAGGCATCCCCTCTTTTGTCTTTAACACTATCGGTAACCTCACTCGGAGCTATATTTTTATTCATCACATAATATGAGTTTTGCTTGGAGCGTCATTTTATTTTGTTGAGATTTGCTTGCTGCTATCAATAATCAAGTTTTGTGTCTTTTAGTTCAATAAAATGCCAATTATAGCATTTACCCTGCTCAGTTTGCAAGTTCATGTGTTGCTGTTTGAAAACAGAAAGTTTTCTGTTATGTCCAGAATATTCCTGAATAGTCAGAACATGATAAAAATCTGAAATTTTTACACAGTAAGCATGCATGAGTTCTCTGTCACTTGGTAATTTTTTCAGAGTTTTCGGAGTTAGGGAAGTATGGATTCTTATTCCCCTTTTACAAACTATTCTGTTTTGGCGGATTGCTGTTATAGTTGCATTGTTTGCATATGTTTGCGTGTTTAATGTTTCTATTTGAGGATAGGAGTATTAAATATGAAGAGGCATTTAGTATGCAATGTTTAATTATAATTTTAGTGATTTGCTACAGTAGAGAATGTTAAGGTTTTGAGTTGATTTATACTAACTTATCTCACGAGTTCTTGTTGAGTTTTGTGTGGATGAAGTTTTTAAGATTTAGGAGAAGCCACGATATAAGAGGAATTAAGGAGACACAAGAGCTCAAGCTTGGGGATGCCCAAGGCATCCCAATATAATATTTCAAGAAGTCTCAAGCATCTAAGCTTGGGGATGCCCCGGTAGGCATCCCACCTTTCTTCATCAACAATTATCGGTTAGTCTTGGTTGAGCCTAAGTTTTTGCTTCTTCACATGAGATGTGCTATTCTTGGAATGTCATTTTATTTTTTTTCTTTGCTGTTTGAATAAAATTATCAAGATTTGAAATCTTAAATGAGATAGAGCCCTCATGGAGCTACCTATTTACTTAACTACTCATTTGATCTTCACTTATATCTTTTTGGTGTAGTTTGTCATTTACTCTTGTGCTTCACTTATATCCTAAGAGTAAATTATTGAAAGAATTGAATATCATAAATTTGAAATTTTATATGCTTCATATGCTTGTCCCATGGGGAGTAGTGACTTCACATACAAGAAGTATAAGTGGTAAAATTTATTGAAAGTTAACAAACATAGCATTGGTCACTTGAACAATTCATGAAAGAATTTTGAAGGTAGAGAAATTTCACATATAATTATACTATCTTGGACATCTTCTATGATTGTGAGCCCCCATTAATTATTTTCAAGCTTGATCAAGTAGTTGACGTTGGACAAGGAAGACAACGTAATGAGTTATGTTTGTTTATATTCACATAGAAGTTATATTGTCATGGATCCTCTAACATGTGGTGCTTGCTTAGGATCTTTTGCTAGCCAAAAATTCGTACTAAGTAGAGATACTACTTGTGCATCCAAAAACCCTTAAACCTAGTTTCTTGCCATGAGTGTCCACCATACCTACCTATGGATTGAATAAGATCCTTCAAGTAAGTTGTCATCGGTGCAAAAAGCAATAAAAATTGCTCCTAAAATATGTATGATCTTTTATTGCAAGGGAAAATAAGCGTTGTACGAACTTGTGATGGTAAAGAAATAAAAGCGACGGACTGCATAATAAAGGTTGCTATCACAAGGGGCAATATAACGTGACATTCCCTTGCATTAAGGGCTTGTGCATCCAACAACAAAAAGCGCATGACACCCTCTGCTTCCCTCTGCGAAGGGCCTATCTTTTACTTTTCTGTATTTACTTTTATGCAAGAGTCAATAATGTTCATCCCCATTCCGCTCTATTTATTCTTTATGCAAGAGTCAATAATGTTCATCCCCATTCCGCTCTATTTACTTTTATGCATTATGTGGTAGGGAAAGATCCAGGCACATATATCCAGTTGAATATAGATGATCATGAGTTATTATTGTTGACATTATCCCTGAGATAAATAAGTTGGGAGGCGAAACATTAAGCCCCTATCTTCCTATGTGTTTGAGTGAAATTGTTTGTTCTAAAAATATGCTTTGAGTGTCAGCAATCATGGAAGACTAAATGATGGTTGAGTGTGTGGAATTTGCTAGATCAAAGCTCTTACATAGACCCTTCCTGAAAATAAGATGAATTGCAATTGTTTGATGACTGAGAACATAGTTTGTTAGTTTTCAAGAAAGTTTATGGCCTATACTTTAAACATGTGAATAGCTTGCTTCTTGATCATGAGGAGTTTTATGAGATGATCTACTGATTATGATATATATTGATGCTAGAAAAAGTGATTGAAATTATCATTGATCAAACTTATGCACTATGCTAGCATTCAGACTTCATAAATTATTTCTTTTATCATTTACCTACTCGAGGACGAGCAGGAATTAAGCTTGGGGATGCTGATACGTCTCCAACGTATCTATAATTTATGAAGTATTCATGCCATGTATATTACAGTTTTGTATGATTTTGGTGCACTTTTATATGATTTTTATGGACTAACATATTGACCTAGTGCCCAGTGCCAGTTGCTGTTTTCTGCTTGTTTTTGGTTCTCCAGAAAATCCATATCAAATGAAGTCCAAATGCAGCGAAACTTTTTGACGATTTTTTCTGGAACATAAGAGGCACTAGAAGCTTCGGGAGGTGGCCAGAAGACCCACAGGGGCCCCACGAGCCACCAGGGCGCGCCACCCCCCCAGGCCGCCCTGGTGCCTCGTGGGCCCCCTGTGGCCCCTCTTCGCGTGATTCCAACGCCAAAAAATCATATATATTCAGAAACCCCCGAAAGTTAACCTAGATGAGTTCTTACCCCGCTGCAAGCCTCTGTACCAAGGAGATCCCATCCGGAGCCCTTTTTTCGCACCCTGCCGGAGGGGGGAATCATCACCGGAGGCCATCTTCATCATCCCGGCGGTCTCCATGACGAGGAGGGAGTAGATCACCCTCGAGGCTAGGGGTATGTACTAGTAGCTATGTGTTTGATCTCTCTCTCTCTCTCTCTCTCTCTCGTGTTCTTGATATGGCACGATCTTGATGTATCGCGAGCTTTGTTAATATAGTTGGATCATATGGTGTTTCATCCCTCTCTATCTTTGTTGTGATGAATCGAATCTTTTCCCTTTGAGGTTTCGTTATTGTCGGATTGAATATTCAGATTTGAGAACACTTGATGTATGTCTTGCATATGAATACCCGTGGTGACAATGGGGTATTATATTGATTCACTTGATGTATGTTTTGGCACTCAACTCGCGGATTCCCGAGGTGACATTGCGGTAATCTATGCATAGGGGTTGATGCACGTTTTCATTATCTTTTCTCCGATAAGAAACTTTGGGGTACTCCTTGGAGTTCTTTGTGTGGATTGAATATTATGATTATGAAGTTGTTTGATGCATATCGTATAATCAACTCACGAATACTTGTGGTGACATTGCAGTATCTAGGTGACATTAGAGTTGGTTGATGTGTATCATATGGTGTTATTTTAGTACGAACTCTAGGGCTGTTTGTGACACTTATAGGAATAGCTCAATAGATCAATCAGAAAGGATAACTTTGAGGTGGTTTCGTACCCTACAAACAATTTTTATCTTATGTTCTCCGCTAATAGGAACTTGGGAGTGATTCTTAATCGCACGTTGAGGGATGGTTATATGATCCAATTATATTAGCATTGTTGAGAGATTGCACTAGAGAAAGTATGAACCCTAGGCCTTGCTTTTAAGCATTGCAATACCGTTTGTGCTCACTTTTGTTACTTGCTACCTTGCTGTTTTTATATTTTCAGATTACAAAACCTATATCTACTATCCATACTACACTTTTATCACCATCTCTTCGCCGAACTAGTGCACCTATACAATTTACCATTGTATTGGGTGTGTTGGGGACACAAGAGATTTCTTGTATTTGGTTGCAGGGTTGTTTGAGAGATACCATCTTCAACCTACGCCTCCCACGGATTGATAAACCTTAGGTCATCCACTTGAGGGAAAATTGCTAATGTCCTACAAAACTCCGCGCTTGGAGGCCCAACATGAGTCTACAAGAATGAGTTGCGTAGTAGACATCAACGGTGTCCTGGACTAGGGGGTCCCGGCCTAGTCGGTCTAGTCCATGGGCCGGACTCAAGGCCCGTTGAAGGATAAGGACTCCGGAGGCCTCCAACCTGTAGAACCCGCATATCGGACCTCACCGAAGACTTGGCGTGTACCCCAAGAATGTTAGATTCGGCATGTAATCCCTAGATGGTAACCGACCATGTGTAACCCTTGATACCCCTGGTGCCTATATAAACCAGAGGGTTTAGTCCATAGAGGCAGATTCATTCATCATTACCCCTAGGGTTTAGACCACAACTCGAGGTAGATCAACTCTGTACCCTGATACATCCACAATATAAACAAGAGCAGGACGTAGGGTTTTACCTCCTTAGAGAGGGCCCGAACCTGGATAAATCTTCGTGTCCCTTTTCTCCTGTTAACCATCGATCCGATCTCACAGCTCGGGCCCCCCTACCCGAGATCTGCCGGTTTTGACACCGACACGCATTGATATTTAAATAAATATAAAAGCCTCCTAAACATATTTAGAGCCTTTCTAATATTAATTTAACATCACCTGAAACTATTTCCACCTATAAATAATTTATCGGTATTACCCGGTAAACCCCGAACCCCTTCCGGAAACACTGAAATGCTTTTGGTTCCTCTTGAAACTATTTTGAATATTAATGAAACTATTTCATAAATATTTTCTCATTACTCCTGTCCTACTAACACTCAATATATCGTCATTATCATAAGCTTGTGACCTTGTAGGTTCGGTAAAACATAGACATGAACAAAACCCCTTTCGTTCAATGACCGATAGCGTAACCGTGTACGTCCATATCGATCCCTATGAGTACACAAATGACATTCGAGTGAACCTTTGGTTATCATGTGTTTTTGATGTCTACTACGCAACTTTATTCTTGTAGACACTGTTGGGCCTCCAAGGGCAGAGTTTTGTAGGATAGCAGCAAATTTCCCTCAAGTGGATGACCTAAGGTTTATCAATCCGTGGGAGGTGTAGGATGAAGATGGTCTCTCTCAAACAACCCTGCAATCAAATACAAGAAATCTCTTGTGTCCCCAACACACCCAATACAATGGAAAATTGTATAGGTACACTAGTTTGGCGAAGAGATGGTGATACAAGTGTAGTATGGATAGTAGATATAGGTTTTTGTAATCTGAAATAATAAAAATAGCAAGGTAACAAGTAGCAAACAGCGAGCAAGAAGATATATCAATGCTTAGAAACAAGGCCTAGGGTTCATACTTTCACTAGTTCAATCTCTCAATAGTTCTAACATAATTGAATCATATAAGAATCTCTCAACGTGCGACAAAGAATCACTCAAAGTTCCTATCGGGGAAAGTAGGATGAAAATATGTATCAACCTTTGTGCCTAGATTACCCCAATGTCACCACGAGAATCCACAACCTTTGTGTCTTCTGGTCCTTCCTTGAAGCTTCGTGGGTCTCTTATATTCTAGAAAAAATCACCGTAAATTTTTATCGCGTTTGGACTTCGTTTGGTATGGGTTTTCTGCGAAACAAAGAAATAGCCAAAAAACAGGAACTGGCACTGCGCACTAAGTTAATAGGTTAGTTCATAAAAATCATATAAAAGTGCACCAAAACCATATAAAATTATTATAAACATGGCATGAATATAAATTATAGATACGTTGGAGACGTATCAACATCCCCAGGCTTAATTCCTGCTTGTCCTCGAGTAGGTAAATGATAAAAGAAATAATTTATGAAGTGAATGCTAGTATAGTGTATAAGTTTGATCAATGATAATTGCAATCACTTCTCCTAGCATCATAAACAACAACTTTTTCTCATAAAATTCATCATGATAAAGTAGCAATCAATTCACATGTTATGGTTTAATCAATGCACTCTCTTGAAACTTAACAACCTATATTCTTAGTCACCAAATAATTACAAATCTTTTTATTTTCGGAAAAGTCTAAGTCAAAACTCTACATACTCAATGATCATGTTGTCTTCTAAGATTGCTAGTACTCAAAACATATTTTTAGAACAAATAGCATCCATTGAACACAGAGTAAGATAGGGGCTTAATGTTTCGCCTCCCAACTTACCTGTCATAGAGATAACTGTCAACAATAATAACTCATGATCAAATATATTTGACTGGGTATATGTGCCTGGATCTTTCCCCACCACATGATGCTCGCCAAGTGGAGAATAATTGAGGTTGGAATAAGCAATTGAATCAACATGAAAGTAAATAGATATGCCCTTCGCAGAGGGAAGCATGGATTTGCTAGTGTGCCAGAGCTCACTGCTTAAAACAGAGATAATTTCATTTGAGAGGTGTACTTTTCCTGTCAATGGTTTAACAACAAAGTTTTCAATATCTTCCATGCTAAACACGTTAATGGCGGTTCCCATGCAAAAGTTTTACTCTCCTTTCCACCATACTAACACAAACCATGGCTAGCCGAATCCATGGGTGCCTGCCAACTTTCAACATTCCAGGAGGAGTATTTTTATAAATAATTCAGGACTGAGCATCAATTTTACTAGCCTCCCTCAAATTTAACGAGTGAATAAACTCTTGTCGGTGAGTAAAACACACTTAGCGTGGAAGATATTGACTACCCCATCGCTCGATGAGCGCTACGGGCACACAAATCAGATGCTCATTTGAAGGTTTTAGAGATGGCACATGCAAATTTACTTGGAACGACATGGTAATACTGTATATAGGTATGTATGGTGGACACTTATGGAAGAAACTTGGCTCAAGGATTTTGGATGCACAAGCAGTATTCCCGCTTAGTGCAGAATTTTTGTCTAGCAAAAATTATACGAGCACCACATGTTGGAGGATCCATAACAATATAACTTCTGTACAAATATACCCAAACATAACTCATTACGTTGTCTTCCTTGTCCAACTTCAACTTATTTGATCAAGTTTGAAAATAATTAATGGGTATTCACAATCATAAAAGATATCCAAGATAATATATTTGTATGTGAAATTTCTCTTCCTTATACTAATCTTTCATGAATTGCTTGTATGACCAATATTGTGATTGTCAAATTTCAATAGATTTTACTTTCTAAACCCAATGTGAAACTATTACTAAGCATATAGAACATGTATAATTTCAAATTTATGATATTCAATCAATTTACTCTTAGGATATAAGTGAATCACAAGAGTGAATGACAAACTACTCCAAAAGATATAAGTGAAGAACAAAGAGTAGTTAATTAATTAGGTAGCTATGTATAAAGACTCGCTCCAATAAAAACTTTCAGATCTAGGAATTGTATCAAACAACACACAAAACAAATAGACGCTCCAAGCAAAACACATATTATGTGACGAATAAAAATATAGCTCAAAGTGAGGTATACCGATAGTGTTGAAGATGAAAGAGGGGATGCCTTCCGGGGCATCCCAAAGCTTAGGGTCTTGCCGCTCCTTATTCTCCTCATATCGGTATCTCACCCAAAACATGAAAACTTCAATCACACAAAACTTAATGGAACTTTGTGAGTTGTGTTAGTATGATAAAAATAAATCATTAACTTAGGTACTGTCAAGACAATATTCATAATTGTTATCACATAATTCCTACTGTATTCTACCATTTCCAAAATTTATATCCCACAATATAAGCTATGGAAACACTAAAACAAGCAAACTATGCAATAAAAACAGAATCTGTCAAAAACAGAACAATCTGTAAACGACGAATTATTATCCATACTTCTATAACTCAAAAAATTCTGAAAAAGGATGACAGCGTAAACAATTTGTATAGAAGTACTGTGTAAAAAAAAAATCAGAATTTTATCATGTTCCAGTACAGAATTTAAATTCATGCACTGGACGCTAAACTTTCTATTTTTGCACAGAACCAAATAAACAAACATCCAGATCAACCTAAAGACTTAACTTGGCACTTTATTGAAAGAAAAGATACAAAACATGATTACTAAAGTAGCTTTAATAATGTAGACGCACAAAATAGGAACAAAAATAAATTAAACATATTGGGTTGCCTCCCAAGAACTGCTTTTCTTTAAAGCCTTTTAGCTAGGTATGGTGATTTTAATGATGCTCACATAAGAATAGGAATTGAAACATATAAGAGAGCATCATGAATCATATGGCAAGCACATTTAAGCCTAACCCACTTCCTATGCATAGGGATTTTGTAATCAAACAATTTATTGTAGCAATAATCAACTAGCATAGGAAGGCAAAACAAGCATGACTTCAAAATTTTCAACACATAGAGAGGAAATTGATGTTATTGAGATATATATAAGCATATCTTCCTCTCTCATAATAAATTTCAGTAGCATCATGAATAAATCCAACAATATAACTATCACATAAACCATTCTTTTCATGATCCCCAAGCATAGAAAATTTATTACTCTCCACATAAGCAAATTTCTTCTGATTCATAATAGTGGGAGTATCATATAAAATTTGAACACTATAAATTGATTCCACATTAAAAGAGTAATGTTCAGTAGAGGTATATACATAATGATGACAAGTTTTATAGGAATAATTGTCACTACTTTTATAACATAAGTATCATCACAGTAATCATCATAAGTAGCAACTTTGTTCTCATCATAATCAATTGAATCCTCTTCCAAAGTAGTGAATTCAACATTAAATAAAGTCATGACCTCTCCAAATCCACTTTTATCATTAAAATAAGATTTAACACCCTCCGAAGTACTGGGATAATTATTACCTAAAGTTGACACTCTTCCAAACCCACTTTCATTATTATTGCAATCATAAATAGGAGGCATGCGATCATCATAATAAATTTGATCACTAAAAGTAGGGGGACTAAAAAGATCATCTTCATTAAGCATAGCATCCTCAAGCTTATGATAAACATTATTTGCAGCAAATACATTCTCAAACATGTCATTCTCATCAAACATAGCATCCCAAAGCTTGTGGTTTATCATATCATTAGCATAATCACTCTTGTCATTAATAGTATGAATAGCACCAATAGTATAACAATTATTATCATCATAATTTTCATAGTTGGTGCCAAAAAGATTTTCAAGATTATAAGAAGTATCATTATCTTCTCAATCATAATTATCACAACAAGTAATAGGCATAACAAAATCATCCTCAATAGTTCCTTCGGACATTGTGCCATAAGACCAAAAGACAATATCATCCTCAAGTGTATCATCTTCCACAATACTTTTTGCTTCATTCTCAACGATAATAGGGGCAACATTATTTGGGAGTGATACCTTTTTACCTTTGCTTTTCCTTCGTTTCTTCTTCTTCTTCACCACATTATGTGTCAGTTTAATTAATTTTTCTGAGCTTCTTATTGAAGAGATTGGTTGGATAGGAAGCTCCTCCTCGTCACATGTTTCATCACGAGAAACAATACGAGGGTATTGGGAAATATTTACCCTTCCACTAGTATTCCTTTTATATTCTATTGGTTTTCCCATCTTTCTATAATTGGTGATATAAGCGTTCTCATTGCAATTTACCACACAAAACATATAGATTTCACTTAATTTATTTCAGTATCTTCTGAATATGAATGCTTCAAACCAACTTATTTTTATGCGACAATTCTTCACACCCCAAAAATAGACAAAGTTCATTATGAAGTTCAAGGGTGATCAAGTTATTACAATATTTGGCCACGATTAGGTCATGAAAAAGCATGCATTGGAAATTAAGATGACCAACTTTATTGCAAAGTAAACAAGTAATGGGATGAAGAGAACATAATTTTTTAGCATAATCATCTAATACCTTAAGCCACCATTTAGTTTTGTCATGTTTATGCTTCTTACAAAACTTATTATACCTAATTGGCATGTCTTCACAAGGTCTATGTTCTCCACAATAATAGACATGCTTATAGGAAAGCTTTTTATCATGACTAGTGCAATCATCATTAGCATTATGGATATTCATAGCAAGCATACTAACAACATTGAAATCATGCTTATAATTCAAAGGACTCACATAAAACATTTTATTAAATTCTTCCTTTAACAATTGAGCACAATTATCGGAATCCATATTTTCAAGAAAGACATCATAAAGGTAAAGCATTTGGTGTGACTTCACTTACATTTTTTTTGTAGTTTTCTTTTATAAACCAAACTAGTGATAAACAAGAAACTAAAAGATCCAATTGCAAGATCTAAAGATATACCTTCAAGCACTCACCTCTCCGGCAACGGCGCCAGAAATAGCTTGATGTCTACTACGCAACTTTATTCTTGTAGACTCTGTTGGGCCTCCAAGCGCAGAGTTTTGTAGGATAGCAGCAAATTTCCCTCAAGTGGACGATCTAAGGTTTATCAATCCATGGGAGGTGTAGGATGAAGATGGTCTCTCTCAAACAATGCTGCAATCAAATACAAGAAATCTCTTGTGTCCCCAACACACCCAATACAATGGTAAATTGTATAGGTACACTAATTCGGCAAAGAGATGGTGATACAAGTGTAGTATGGATAGTACATATATGTTTTTGTAATCTGAAATAATAAAAACAGCAAGGTAACAAGTAGCAAATATCGAGCAAAACGATATATCAATGCTTAGAAACAAGGCCTAGGGTTCATACTTTCACTAGTGCAATCTCTCAACAGTGCTAACATAATTGAATCATATAACATTCCCTCAACGTGCGACAAAGAATCACTCCAAAGTTCCTATCGAAGAAAGTAGGATGAAAACGTGTATCAACCTTTGTGCCTAGATTACCTCAATGTCACCACGGGAATCCGCAAGTTGATTACCAAAACATATATCAAGTGACTCAATAGAATACCCCATTGTCACCATGGCTATCCACATGCAAGACATACAACAAGTGATCTCAAATCCAAAATATTCAATCTTATAACAATGAAACGTCAAAGAACAAGACTCAATTCATCACAACAAAGATAGAGAGGGAAGAACACCATATGATTCCACTATATTAACAAAGCTCATGGTACATCAAGATCGTGCCCTATCAAGATCACGAGAGAGAGAGAGAGATCAAACAGATAGCTACTGGTACATACCCTCAGTCCCGTGGGTAAAATACTCCCTCCTCGTCATGGTTGCAGCGGGGATGATGAAGATGGCCCCCGGTGATGACTTCCCTCCTCGGGCAGGGTGCCGGAGCAGGGCTCCGGATGAGATCGCTTCGGAACAGGGGCTTGCGGTGGCGGAAAAACTTATCTAGGTTAACTTTCGGGGGTTTCTGTATTTATAGAAATTTTCAGCGTTGGAATCACGCCAAAAGGTGTTACGAGGGGCCCACAAGCTCAGCCCACGCACCCTAGGGGGAAGGGCGCGTCGTGTGAGCTTGTGGTGTCCTCGTGGGTCTTCTGGTCCTTCCTCGAAGCTTCGGGGGTCTCTTATGTTCCAGAAAAAATCACCGTAAGTTTTTATTGCGTTTGGACTTCGTTTGGTATGGTTTTTCTGCGAAACAAAGAAATAGCCAAAAAACAGGAACTGGCACTGCGCACTAAGTTAATAGGCTAGTTCATAAAAATCATATAAAAGTGCACCAAAACCATATAAAATTATTATAGATACGTTGGAGATGTATCAGTTATTACCTTTGCTTCGCGATACTTTACAAAACCCGAGGTGAGATATATTGGTATTTTCTTGAGTCATACACATCCTCACTATACCGTTCTCCTCGTTACTGGTTTTGTTCTTCTATCTCGTTGACAAGTTTCGGCATCCACGTGACCTAGTCGGCTGTGTATGGCCAGGCGATGATGGATGCCGTCACACCGAGAGGGACCTAAGAATATCTCTCCATTTTCGGAGGAGAAAATCCCACTCTTGAGCATCTAGTCCCTTGTCAAACTTTTCGATGAACCTGTAAATTGTCGTTAAGATCACCGTGTTACAGATGACGTTTGAGCAACCCCAAAGCTCATCGTATGGTAAGAAGTGACTACGATACTCTCATGGTCTAAGGAACTAAATCACACGTTAACACTCCGTGTCATAACAATTGATTTCTGACGATTGTATCTCAAAGTATAACAAACAAGTTTGGGTCGATTCAATACGATCGTTGTACTAACGTGATACTCTCAAAGTTGGTTTAGGACTATTGTTACACTTAACGGTATCCTAAGATCCGGAAAACATGATAACCAACAACATTTGAGCTAGTCTTAGAGGCAAGACTAGGAATCTTATTTTACCGTTTATCATTCCACACGTGCATATGAGTTTTCCACTGAATCGCACAGTCCAGGATCACAGCAGTTATAGCATAGAATGTAAACTCTTAATTATGAATATGGAAATATAACAATACAATATTATTTTCTCTAGGGCATATTTCAACAGTCTCCCACATGCACTAGAGTCAATAATCTAGTTACATTGTTTCTTTAACACCTATGGCTATCCGGTGTTGCTCATGCTTTGCTTGTGGTAGAGCCTTCATCATCGGGTCTGACACATTCAAATCTGTGTGATGCTTGTGCTTGTTATTTCTGGTCTTCCTGTGCAATTTCGGTTTCTTTGCCTGATCAATGGCACCACTATATCACGATATAGTCCATTTGAGTTCATTGCACTTGGAACCACACTTACTACATCAAGAAATTTCTTGATCCAGACTTTAGTCTTTTCGAAACTTCTTAAGCCTCAATATATGCTTCTTTCGCTGTAGAATCCACAATTGTGTTCTTGTTTGAAACTATTCCAAACTATTACCCTAACATAGCCCGATAGTCATCTATATTAGTCATGAAGTCAGCGTTCGTGTAATGAATTATAATGAGCTCTTCATCTCCTCCATAGACGAGGAATAAGTCCTCTGTCCTTATGAGGGACTTAATAATATCTTGGCAGCTGCCCGAGTGAGCCACTCCGGGATCACTTTGGTACCTGCTGCTAACACTTAGAGCATGAGAAACATCTGGTCTTGTACATAGCATAGCATACATGATGGATCCAATTGCTGAAGAATATGGAACTCTACTCATCTGCACATGCTCATCAACTCTCTTGGGACATTGATTTCTGCTAAGTGTCATGCCATGTGACATTGGGAGAAAACGTATTCTCCATTTTAAAACTTTTAAAACCTTGTCAATGTACGTGTTATGGCTTAGTGTGATTAGACGTCTTGATCTATCTCTATAGATCTTTATGCCCAATATATAAGCTGCTTTCCCTAAGTATTTCATCAAAAACACACTTTTCAATGATTCATTTATCATGCTAATAAACTTTACATTATTTCCAATCAATAATATATCATCTACATATAAGATTAGAAATGCTATAGAGCTCCCAATAAACTTCTTGTATACACAAGCTTCTTCATCATTTTAATAAAGTCAAACTCTTTAAACGGTGATTCCAGCTCCTTGATGGTTGCTTCAAACCATAGATAGACCTTTGAATCTTGCACACCTTTCAGGCATCCTTTGGATCGACAAAACCTTCTGGTTGTATCATTTATACATCCTCTTTGAGATTTCCATTTAGGAAAGTAGCTTTGAGATCCATCTGCCATATCGCGTAGTTGAAATATGCAGCAATTGCCATTATAATCCGTGCAGACTTCAGCATTGCTACTGGTGAGAGAGTTTCATCATAATCAACTCCCTCAACTTGCGAAAACCCTTTCGCAACTAGCCTTGCTTTATAGATAGTATGATTACCATTCGCGTCTGTTTTTCTCTTGAAGATCTATTTACATTGTTTGGGTTTCACACCCTCTGGAGGATCAACCAAGTTCCAAACTTGATTCTCGTACATGGACTCCATTTCGGATTGCATGGCCTTAAGCCATTCTTTTGAGCTAGACGCCCCCATCGCTTCCCTGTAGTGCACATGTTCATCTTCCTCTAAGATGAATTTTTTATTGTGAAACCATTCAGGAGGTTCGATAACTCTTCCTGACCGACGTGGTTCAGTTACAATCTTAACTGGAGTTTCTACAGCCATTGTAGTAACTTCTGGCTCAGTTGCGCGGACAATTTCCAGAACAAATTCCGGTTTGTTTAGTCCCATCTACTATCGCGAGAGATTCAGTAATCTCATCAAGATGTACTGTCCTCCCACTTACTTCTTTATCGAGAAACTCCTTCTTGAGGAAGTGTCCATTCTTTGCAACAAACACTTTGTCCTTGAATTTTTGGTAGAAGGAATACCCAATTGTCTTTTTGGATAACCTACAAATTAGCATTTGTCTGGAGAGTATTCCATAACTCATATGGTGTCGTCTTGCCAGACTATTAGACGGTGCTCTGTTTAGTGTATATGTCACTATTTCAAGTATATATCCCTAATAACAAAAGCAGATCGGTAATTTTATGAAACAATTTCACAATTATTTAGATGTTTGCTATACTTATGACTCAGATATACTTCTTCATGATCAAAGAACCTTTCATCTTCTGTCATAACGATCTTTAACTCCATTATAAATTTCTTTGAACCTTTCAAAATATCTCAGACTTATGTTTCATCAAGTAAATCATATCTACTAAAATCATCAGTGAAGTCTATGAAGTATAACTATTCACCGCGCCATGGTTTTTTTTATCGGACCATATACATCATTATGTATTTTGTTAATTGATTCAAAAATCAAAAGACTTCAATACTTTATAAAGTTTTTCCGATATGACCAAGACATAGTGCCACATTTAAGTGATGTTATCAGTCTTCTCAAGACGTTTAACATTAATGTTATAGATATTCAATTATATTCAAGATTCATCATGAATAAACCACCAACAATAGATGTAAGTTCAAAACACATTCTTATAATAATTCGAACAAGTATTGTTCTCAGACTTATAAGAATAACCTTCGCTCATTAAACATAATCCAGTGATAATGTTCTCACACAACTTCTGAACGAAATAACAATTATTCGGTTCAAAGATAAATCTTGAAGATAAACTAAAAGACATGACTTTGACGACCTTGAGTAGCGATCCTATCACCATTCCCGACTTGCATCACGACTTCATTCCTTCTCAACTTGCGAGCTTTCTGTAGTCCCTGCATCGGATTGCAAATGAGAGTAACTGACCAGTATCAAATACCCATGACATACAAAAATTAACAAGTAGAATAACATTAACTTTGTATAACTTTTATACCTTTACCAGAGGAACCATTCTTCTTCTTATCCGCCAAGTATTTCTTGAAGTTGTGCTTCCAATGTCCTTTTTGCTTGCAGTAGAAACATTCAGTCTCCTTAGTGGCTCCGCCCTTGTTCCTCTTCTGAGACACGGTCGTACCAGCGCCAGTAGACTTCTTCTTGGACTTGCCCTTCTTCTTGAAACTAGCGGTCTTATTGACCATCAACACTTTTCTTATGCATTCTAGCTTCCACAATTTTGAGCATAGAAAACAACTCGTTTGCACTTTTCTCCATCCCATTCATGTTGTAATTCATGATAAAACCATCGTAAGATGGGGCGAGTGAAGCAAGCACAATATCTGTACCGAGTGTTGGAGGAATTCCAAATTCTAGAGAAGCCAGTTTATTGATACGTCTCTATCATATCTATAATTTTTGATTGTTTCATGCCAATATTATACAACTTTCATATACCTTTGGCAACAATTTATATGATTTTCTTGGACTAACATATTGATCCGGTGCCCAGTGCCAGCTCCTGTTTGTAGCATGTTTTTGTTTCACAGAAAATCCATATCAAACGGAGTCCAAACGCTATAAAAATTTACGGAGATTTATTTTGGAATATATGTGATTTTTGGGAAAAAGAATCAGCGCGAGACAATGCTCGAGGGGCCCACAAGCTCAGAGGGCGTGGTCCCCTACCCAGGCCGCGTCCAGCAGGCGTGTGGCTACCCCGTAAGGCAGTTGGGCCCCTTCCTTCCCCGCAAGAAAGATAATTTCTGGATAAAAATCCCCTCAAAATTTCATCCCTATCGGAGTTACGGATCTCCGGTAATATAAGAAACGGTGAAGGGCCAGAAAACAGGAACGCGAAACAGAAGAGAAACAGAGAGAGATCCAATCTCGGAGGGGCTCCTGCCCTCCGGGAGCCATGGCAGCCATGGAACAGAGGGGAAACTCTCCTCCCATCTAGGGGGAGGCCCAGCAAGAAGAAGGAGGGGGGCTCTCTCCCCCTCTCTTCCGGTGGCGCCGGAACGCCGCCGGGGGAACCATCGTGACGGCGATCTACACCAACAACTTCGCCGCCGTCATCACCAACTCTCTCCCCCTCTATGCAGCGGTGTAACACCTCTTCTCCCCGTTGTAATCTCTACTTAAACATGGTGCTTCATGCTATATATTATTACCCAATGATGTATGGCCATCCTATGATGTTTGAGTAGATTTCTTTAGTCCTACGGGTTAATTGTGGTATGGTGTGATTGATATGAGTTGTATGTTAATATGGTGTTGTCCTATGGTGCCCTCCGTGTCGCGCAAGCGTGAGGGATTCCCGCTATAGGGTTTTGCAATATGTTCATGATTCTCTTTGTGACACCCCGATTTTTGGCCCTTTCGTTTTCTTTTGGATTTCGTTGGATTTTTATTTGGAGTTCCTTTTCGGTGGCTCTGTGGTCTTAAAACCTGGAAAGATCATCTCTCCTTCCTCTTCCAAGTGTCTTGTCATTATCAAATCTATCCCAAGACCATGTCATTTCCATCTTAGCCCAACCCCAATTTTTATTTCTTGGGAATATTCCTTTTTCTATTAAAGGAATAACCCTGTTTGCCCTAGGTTGTGAAGCAACCTATATTTCTGTCTTTCCAAAAATTCCCACAAAATTCTCATAAATTCTTTGGATCATATCTTCCACTAATATGTCAAAACCCATCCTTGCCTAGTTCAAAAATAATTCAAGAATATTCATTTCCTTTTCTGTCCAGTATGGCACTTTGTGAAGGAAGTGCTATTTATCTTTTCTTGATTGCCCTCAAACGTTTTGAGCACTCTTTCATATCCAAATAATTGTCACATGCCAAAATTCAGCTTCATTTGCCTAGTAAATCTTCCTCAGAAAATTTTCAAAGTTTCTGTCCAGAGAGAAGCTTTGTGAGGGAAGTACTAGCTAGGCTAATCCAAATGAGTTGAAATTTTGGCAGATCATCCATATGATCAAATCATTACTCTCCACCAAATTTCATCTCCATCCAACAATCTATGTGAACACACCATCCAATCTTTGTTTCTGGTCATAATTTCAGTTTGTGAAGCAACTATATTTTATATTGCTTCATAAATTCTAAAATTAATCCAGGACCCAAATATCACTATATACATTGAGCATGCCAAAATTCACATCATTTTGCCAAGCCATGTTCTCCACAAAATTCCCCCTTGTTTCTGTCCAGAGGAAAGCATTGTGAAGGAAGTACCATTTTTATTTATCCAAATGGTATGGAATTTTTACAGTGCTTTCCTATGCCCAAATGATCATCCTCCATCAAATTTAAGCTCAATCCAATCATCCATATGAGTGGAACTTCCATTTTCATTTTCTGTCCAGTGGGGCAGTTTTGTGAAGGAAGTGCTAGCTATCTTCATCCTTTTGACCTAAAACTTTGCCACAGTAATCACCCTAGTGGATGATCAATCTCAGCCAAAATTCAGACCCATTGAGCTTGTTCTATGCTCACACCACTAATCAAACACCTTGCTGTTGATTTAGGTTTGATCTTGGTTCAGTCTCACCTTGAGCCCTTCCTGTTGTCTTCTTCTTCCTAGCATCTACTGGGGGAGTGACTAACACGCTAGACACACTCGGGCCGCCCAGACCGCGTGGCAATACCACGTCCACGCGGTGATCACGCGAAGAGCGCGTGCGCAGCAGGCAGAGGGCGTGCTCTAGGCACTGGACCCCTCGGGAGGCCCCTCTCCGGCCGCCTAGCTCGCCCCAGCGCGCCACGAGCCCCCCCCCCCACGCCGCCTGGTCATGCCCAACCCTCGTCCCCTAGGCCCTGGACGGCTGTGCCGACCATAGATACTACACCGGAACGCGGCCACGTCGCCGTGGTCTCGGAGCTTCGGTGCCACCTCTCCTCCCCCTTCCCGAGTCTTCCCCGCGGCTTTTTAAGCATGCCCCTCCCCTAGCCTTGGAGCTCCTCATCCCCTCCTATGGCCGAATGTCGCCGCTCGGCCTCATCAGAAATTTTCTGCCCGTGGTCCTCCCCTTCCCTCACTTCTGCTCCCAAGCCCCTCCCCTGGAGCCCGCGAGCCTCCGTCCACAGCTCCGGCGGAGGAGCCCTGCCGGCACGGCCCTCCCCTTCGAAGATTTCGGCCGCCGCGGCCTCCCCATGGCGCCGGTGCTGCGGGCCACCTCGGGCTTCCCCGCGGCCACCCTCGGGCACGGCGAGGAGCGGCCGTGCTCCCACACTCGCCGGCCGGCCCTCGGGAGCAGCGAGGCAACGGCTACGCCGGAGGCCGAGGCCCTCCTCTGCCCCAGCGCGAGGGAGAAGACGACCAGAGGAGAGAGTGAAGAGATGCCTGGCCAGGTGGGCCCCACCTCCTTTTGGGTCCCACCGGTCAGCCTAACAGGGCGTTGACCCAGGCCCATGTTTTTTTTAAGTGGAAATGTATTTTGCGTATTACGTTTTCCTCTGAAGAAAGCGTACTCTGCTTCTGTTTCAGCTGAAAATGCGTTTTTTCGTATGCTGAAAGCGTATTTTGCTGAAATGCTCTTTCTGTTTAATCCCACCAGCCGAAACCGCTAGGTTGCGGACGTTCACTAGTTAGCGGCTGAAATGGACAGTTTTTATTCATTTCACCGCTTAACGAACGAACGGCCGTATTTCCGCAACCGTAACTCCGATTCAGGTGATGCAAAAGCCCACGTTCTCTATTCGTCGAGCCCGTTCCGTTGGTATCATTTTCATTATGTTGTCACACTGTGAAAATGACCATTTTGCCCCTGCCCTTATTCAGCTCCGCCGGGAGAGAAACTTTTCCGGCAAATTTTTTCCTCAAGCTTCTCACACTTCTCCCCGACGAATCCATCAACCCCAGGCAAGCCACGACAGCCGCTTGCATGATGGCATTGCAATAGCCATGGTTTCGACTTGAATGTTCAAATAATTATTTGTTCATGTAATTATTTTGAGTGCTACTTATATGCTTGTGAATCCATGCCCATTTCTTATGCCATGTTCATGTTCATCTAGTAAGTGAAATGATTAATTGCTAATGTTATTATTATCATGTTTCATTCTTGTAATCATTTCCAATGCTAGTGATAATGATATGCTCATATGAATAGTTAGGGTTTGTTATGAAAATACTTGTAAGATGCATGATCATCACTATGACATACTCATTTGCATCCTGTAGACTAAATGATCTATCATTGTTGATGTTATGATGTTAAATGGTTATGTTGCCCATCCATGGTTACACTGATATCATGCTCATATGCATTGCTATTTCATTATGATATTATGACTCAGCTCATTACCATTCAAGTTGAACCTGACATTAATCGAACTTGAACAAATCTGTTAGCTGAGTCATGGTGCCACCGAATCGAGCTCACCAGTGCAACCACACTTGCCTGGATGGGGAGGCCCTAATTCGGTCTATTGTCATGCCTCTCGCCGGAACCTCCAACTAGGGAAGGTTATGTGTGCGCGCTACCCTGATCAGGTAGGCGGCCATAGCCTTGTGTGCCCGAGTTGTATGGATCCAGAGTCCCCATTTGGGACAGTTTTTATTTTGGCCACGACGCTGGCAGCCACGAGGTGGCAGGATGTCACGAGTTGACATCGGGACCACCCATGACATAGCCCAAAGGGGAGTTTGTCGGAGTGGCCGGGAGAGTGTCATGCAATAGATTGGTTTTGTCGGAATGTCGTTGGTCCACCCGAATGGGAGCACAAGGCCATGAATTCCGTGGTATGGGTACAGTGTACTAACCTCTACAGAGTGTATAATCTATCGATAGCCGTGTCCTCGGTCATGGACACAGTTCGTAGTAGGTCACACTATGGGTCAATAGAAATAATAACCTGGATAATTGACAACCCCGGTTCCATGAGGAAAGAAGTTGGTTGATCTTTATGTGGTCATGCGATGATCACATGTAGAGATCAAGCTCCGTGTGGTCATGTGATGATCATGATGGTATAGTTGATACCGAGCTTGGTTGATCCTGAGGTGATCGTGTGATGTTCACGACGGTAAGTTTGCTACATATGGTGGTTACGAGATAACCTCTGAGAAGAGTAAGTTGGTCCAAGGGACCTTAAACATCGACCCCCTTTCATGCTAGTGCTAGTATCATCATGTTCATATCATGAGTAACATGTACATGCCATGCTCACTCTCATGTTGATTCTAGTAGTGTCATGCTCATCAATGATAATTAACCTGCAAATGCCATGCTGTTGTTTGTCTTGATTGCTTTGGTTGCTGTGAGCTTGCGAGTACATTCAAAGTACTCACCTGGTGTGTCATGCCAGATTGCAGGTGATGCCGTGATTGATTGCTTGTCGAGGATCCCGAGTTTGCGCTCTAGGACGTGTCCCATCCAGAGTCCCTGCGGAGTGGAGTCCATCACCGTCGTCGTTGTTCCGCTGCTAGAAGTTATTCTGCTACGAGATGTTCCGCTGATAGCATAGATCTACCTTAGCATGCGTAGTGTCACCGTGCCAATGTAATCCATTGTTTACCCGAACCCTTGTACCCATATTATTTGTAATAAAGAGCTGATTTGTTCTATGCCAAGCAGTGCCGTATTCTAGAAGACTTGATCTCTAGGCTGGAATACAGGGTGTTCCGGTTCATCTGAGCCGGGATGCCACTGCGCTTGGTGGAGCTGATTTGTTCTATGCCAAGCAGTGCCGTATTCCAGAAGACTTGATCTCTGGGCTGGAATATGGGGTGTTCCGGTTCCTCTGAGCCGGGGTGCCACACTCTTATTGTGGGTGGCTAGAGTGACAGAAGCTTACACCCGAGTAAGGGGGTTGTTGCGTATGGGAGTAAAGGGGAATTGTTACTTAATGCTATGGTTGGGTTTTACCTTAATGATCTTTAGTAGTTGCGGATACTTGCTAGAGTTCCAATCATAAGTGCATATGATCCAAGTACAAAAAGTATGTTAGCGTATGCCTCTCCCTCATTGCATATAATAAGTATCACACATGTTATATTGAATATCCTATGGGCAATCTTTCTCATCGTTCTACAAAAAGCTCTCTACTAAACAACTAACTTTTATTACCTTGCAAATTACTCCTAGTTGTATTCCCGCTAAGTACTTCTAGTTTTATTCTTGCAAACTTATCCTTACACATACAAAGTAGTTTTATTCTTGTTCTAGGTAAAGCAAACGTTAAGTGTGCGTAGAGTTGTATCGGTGGTCGATATAACTTGAAGGGATTATTAATTCTACCTTTAGCTCCTCGTTGGGTTCGACACTCTTATTTATCGAAAAGGCTACAATTGATCCCCTATACTTGTGGGTTATCAAGACCTTTTTCTGGCGCCGTTGCCGGGGAGCAATAGCGTGGGGTGAATATTCTCGTGTGTGCTTGTTTTCTTTATCACTAAGTACTTTTTATTTTGTGCTCTTGTTTTCTATCTTTAGTTATGGGTAGGAAACGTAAAATACCAAAAAAAGTTGTACTTTGCAACTTGTAGACTGCGTTGGTATTTCCCCAAAGAGGAGAGGATGATGCAGTATAGTAGAGATAAGTATTTCCCTCAGTTAAGAACCAAGGTTATCAATCCAGTAGGAGAACCACGCAAAATCCTTAGCAGCACCTGCACACACAAAAGCAAACACTTGCACCCAACGCAAATAAGAGGGTTGTCAATCCTCTTAGCGGTTATTTGCAAGGATTAATTCTGATAGTGATAGATAGAAAAGTAAATTGCAAAAGAAAATAAAAGTAAATAAATTGCAGCAAGTTATTTTTTGTTTTTAATATATGATAAAATTAGACCCGGGGGCCATAGTTTTCACTAGAGGCTTCTCTCTCGAACACATAGCATACGGTGGGTAAACAAATTACTGTTGGGCAATTGATAGAAAAGCAAATAATTATGACGGATTCATGGCAATGATCATGTATATAGGCATCACGTCCGAGACAAGTAGACCGACTCCTACCTGCATCTACTACTATTACTCCACCCATCGACCGATATACAGCATGCATCTAGGGTATTAAGTATAAAACAGAGTAACGCCTTAAGCAAGATGACATGATGTAGACAAAGTAAACTCAAGCAATATGATTAAACCCCATCTTTTTATCCTTAATGGTAACAATACAAATATGTGTCATGTCCCTTTTTGTCACTGGGATTGAGCACCGAAACATTGAACCCATCACAAAGCACCTCTCCCATTGCAAGATAAACCAATCTAGTTGGCCAAACCAAATTGATAGATCTGAGAGAAATACAAAGCTATAACAATCATGCATAAAAGAGTTCAGAGAAGACTCAAATATTTCTCATGAATAATCTGATCATAAACTCACAATTCACCGGATCCCAACAAACACACCGCAAAAGAAGATTATATCGGATAGAACTCCAAGAACAACGAGGAGAACATGGTATTGAAGATCAAAGAGAGAGAAGAAGCCATCTAGCTACTAGCTATGGACCCGTAGGTCTGTGGTAAACTACTCACACATCATCGAAAGGGCAGCAATTTGATGAAGAAGCCCTCCGTGATCGATTCCCCCTCCGGCAGAGTGCCGGAAAAGGCCTCCAGATGGGATCACGACAGAACAGAGGCTTGCGGTGGTGGAAAGGTTTTTCTCTTCTGTCTCTCTGGTATATTGGGAATATTTGGGAATTTATAGCGTTGGAATTAGGTCAAGAGGTGCCACGAGGGGCCCACAAGCCTGGGGGGGTGTGACCTACCCCGAGAGCGCGCCTCCCGAGCTTGTTGCTCCCTGTTGGCTCGTCTGGTCTTCTCCCGAAGCTTCGAGGGTCCCTTCTGGTCCAGAAAAAATTAATCCAAAGTTTTTTCTTCATTTGGACTCCGTTTGATAATGATTTTCTGAAAAGGCAAAAACAGGCAAAAAACAGCAACTGGCACTCGGCACTGGGTTAATAGGTTAGTCCCAAAAAATGATATATAATGGCATATAATTGCATATAAAACATCCAAGGTTGATACTATAATAGCATGGAACAATAAAAAAATTATAGATATGTTGGAGACGTATCAAGCATCCCCAAGCTTAATTCCTTCTCGTCCTCGAGTAGGTAAATGATAAAAATAGAATTTTTGATGTGGAATGCTACCTAACATGTTTCATCATGTAATCTCTCTGACGGTATGAATAATAAGATCCGAGTGATTCAAAGCAATAGTCTATAATTTGATATAAAGACATCAATAGTCAGGCATACTAATAAACAATCATGTCTTTCAAAATAAAAATGCTAAATAAAGTTATCCCTACAAAATCATATAATCCTGTCATGCTCCATCTTCTTAACACAAAATATTTATCATGCACTACCCCGATAACAAGCCGAGCAATTGGTTCATACTTTTTAACGCGCTTCAGCTTTTGCAACCCCCACGCAATACAAGAGCGGAAGCCATGGATATAGCACTATGGGTGGAATAGAATAGGGTGGTAGAGGTTAATAAGGGGAAGTCAAAAATAAGAAGATAATCTCACATCAACGAGGCTTATCAATGGGCTATGGAGATGCCCATCAATTGATGTCAATGCAAGGAGTAGGGATTGCCATGCAACAGATGCACTAAGAGCTATAAGTGTATGAAAGCTCAACATGAAAACTAAGTGGGTGTACATCCAACTTGCTTGCTCATGAAGACCTCGGGCATTTGAGGAAGCCCATCATCGGAATATACAAGCCAAGTTCTATAATGAAAAATTCCCACTAGTATATGAAAGTGACAAAATAGGAGACTCTCTATATGAAAAACATGGTGCTACTTTGAAGCACAAGTACGGAAAAGGATAGTAACACTGCCCCTTCTCTCTTTTTCTCTCATTTTTTTTTCGTGGGCTCTTTTTTGGCCTCTTTTTTTTCTTTTTTTATTTCCTCACTGGGACAATGCTCTAATAATGATGATCATCATACTTCTATTTACTTACAACTCAAAAGAAAATTACAACTCGAAACTAGAACAAAATATGACTCTATATGAATGACTCTGGCAGTGTACCAGGATGTGCAATGATACTAGCGTAACATGTATAAAAAAATGATGAACGGTGGCTGAGCCACAAATACTATGTCAGCTATATGATCATGCAAGGCAATATGACAATGGTGATGTGTGTCATATAGAAAGAACGGTGGAAGTTGCATGGCAATATATCTCGGAATGGCTATGGAAATGCCATGATAGGCAGGTATGGTGGCTGTTTTGAGGAAGATATAAGGAGGCTTATGTGTGATAGAGCATATCATATCACGGGGTCTGGATGCACCGGCGAAGTTTGCACCAACTCTCGATGTGAGGAAGGGCAATGCACGGTACCGAAGACGCTAGCAAATTGCGGAAAGGTGAGAGTGCGTATAATCCATGGACTGACATTAGTCATAAAGAACTCACATACTTATTGTGAAAGTTTATTAGCGCTCGAAGCAAAGTACTACTACGCATGCCCCTAGGGGGATAGATTGGTAGGAAAAGACCATCGCTCGTCCCCGACCGCCACTCATAAGGTAGACAATCAAGAATAAATCATGCTCCAACTTCTTAGCATAACGACATATCATACGTGCATGCTTCGGGAATCATAAACCATAACACCAATATTTGTACTAAACCACAATTATCTACTAGCACCTCCCACATATTACCATCTTAATATCACAAAACTATTGCAAGGAATCAAACTTATCATATTCAGTGATCTACATGAAACTTTTTATTATATCCCTCTTGAATACCTATCATATTAGGACCAAATTCATAACCCGTGCATATTACCATTGCTATTCATTAGACTCTCAAAAATATATAAGTGAAGCATGAGGGTGCAACTATTTATTTAAAATATAACCACCGTCGTGCTCTAAAAGATATAAGTGAAGCACTAGAGCAACTGCCTAGCTCAAAAGGTATAAGTGAAGCACATAGAGTATTCTAACAAATCATGAATAATGTGTGTCCCTCTCAAAAAGGTGTGTTCAGCAAAGATGATTGTGAAAAACTAAAAATAAAACAAAAGCAAACAAACTATATCACAAGATGCTCCAAGTAAAACACATATCATGTAATGAATAAAAATATAGCTCCAAGTGAGTTACCAATAGATTGTAGACGAAAGAAGGGATGCCATCCGGGGCATCCCCAAGCTTAGACGCTTGATTCTTCCTTGTATATTACCTTGGGGTGCCTTGGGAATCCCCAAGATTAGGCTCTTGCCGCTTCTTATTCCTTTATCCATCGTAGTCTCACCCAAAACTTGAAAACTTCAGCACACAAAACTCAACAGAAACCTCGTGAGATCCGTTAGCATAACAAATAAATCTTAAACTTTAGGTGCTGTTGTAAATTGATTCATATTTAATATTGGAATAATGCTACTGTACTCCAACTTCTCCATGACTCATCCCCCCGATACGATCCATAGATTCATCAAAATAAGCAAACTATGCAACAACAACAGAATCTGTCTAAAACAGAACAGTCTGTAAAGATCTGAATTAACGTCATACTTATTTAAATCCAAAAATTCTGAAACATTAGAACAACGTGCGAAATTCATATATAAATATTGTGTAAAAAATTCAGAAGGTTCTGACGCTCCAGCGAAAAATCAAAATTCCAGCAGTGGACGCAAAAGTTTCTGTTTTCAAACAGCATCAATTATACTATGATCCAAATCATCCCAAAGGCATTGCTTGGCACAAACACTAATTAAAATATAAAAACATAATCATAACAGAGGCTACAATTGTGTAAACACACAAAATCATAAATTAAAACAAAAATTAAGATACATATTTGGTTGCCTCCCAACAAGCTCTTTCTTTATAGCCATTGAGATAGGCTTGAGATTTTAATGATGCTCACATGAAAGATAACAATTGAAACACAAAGAGAGCACCATAAAACATGTGACAAACACATTTAAGTCTAAAATACTTCCTATGCATAGCAATTTTATAGGAAAACAAATTATCAAGAGAAGCAATATCTAGTATATGCAAATTGGAAGAATGAAGCATTAATAATTTCAACACAAAGAGAGGTAATTTAGTAACATGAAGATTTCTATAACCATATTTTCCTCTCTCATAATAATTACATGTAGGATCATAATCAAATTCAACAATATAAGCATCACATAACATATCCTCTACATGATCCACATGCATAAAAGTTTTATAATCTTCCAAAATAGTGGGATTAACATCAACTAAAGTCATGACCTATCCAAACCCACTTTTATCAAAAATTTCAGAAGATTGAACACTCTCCAAATATGTGGGATTCTTATTTCCTAAAGTTGACAGTCTTACAAACCCACTTTCAATAGTATTGCAATCATTATTATCAATATCATATTCATCATGAGGCTTAAATAAATTTTCAAGATCATAAGAAGCATCACCCCAATCATGATCATTACAATAAGTAGTGGACATAACAAAATCATCATCCCCATGCTTGTAGTTTTGCACATTATTAAACACAATTGACATTAGTAGAATTTATAATAAAATCATTGCAATCATGCTTTTCATTCAAGGAGCTATCATGAATCACTTTATAAATTTCTTCGTAACAATTTTTGGATTCACGATTTTCAAGCAAACTTCATAAAGATAATCTAGTGCACTCAACTCACTAGCAATTGGTTCATCATAATTGGATTTTTTGAAAAGATTAGCAAGTGGATGAGGATCCATATCAATAGTTTTTTAGCAAGAAAAGATGCATGCAAATAGGAAGCACATGGCAACACAAGCAAACAAACGAGCAAGCAAGCAAACAAAAATATTTTTGTGTTTTTGTAAAATTGTTTTAGAAGTGGGGGAGATGAAAACGAGAGGCAAATGCAAATAAAAGGCAAAAGAAATAAATGCAAGTGGATGATAGTTTATGCGAAGGTACTTGATAAGTTTTGGTGATGTCTCCCTGGCAACGGCGCCAGAAATTCTTCCTGCTACTTGTAGACTTTGTTGGTATTTCCCCGAAGAGGAGAGGATGATGCAGTATAGTAGAGATAAGTATTTCCCTCAGTTAAGAACAAAGGTTATCAATCTTGTAGGAGAACCATGCAAAATCCCTTTAGCAGCACCTGCACACACAAAAGCAAACACTTGCACCCAACGCAAATAAGAGGGTTGTCAATCCTCCTAGCGGTTTGTTTGCAAGGATTAATTCTGATAGTGATAGATAGAAAAGTAAACTGCAAAAGAAAATAAAAGTAAATAAATTACAGCAAGGTATTTTTGGTTTTTAATATATGATAAAGGTAGACCAGGGGGCCATAGTTTTCTCTAGAGGCTTCTCTCTCGAACACATAGCATACGGTGGGTAAAAAAATTACTGTTGGGCAATTGATAGAAAGACAAATAATTATGACGGATTCATGGCAATGATCATGTATATAGGCGTCACGTCCGAGACAAGTAGACCGACTCCTGCCTACATCTACTACTATTACTCCACCCATCGACAGCTATCCACCATGCATCTAGTGTATTAAGTATAAAACAGAGTAACGCCTTAAGCAAGATGACATGATGTACACAAAGTAAACTCAAGCAATATGATTAAACCCCATATTTTTATCCTTAATGGCAACAATACAAATACATGTCATGTCCCTTTCTGTCACTGGGATTGAGCACCGCAACATTGAACCCATCACAAAGCACCTCTCCCATTGCAAGATAAATCAATCTAGTTGGTCAAACCAAATCGATAGATCGGAGAGAAATACAAAGCTATAACAATCATGCATAAAAGAGTTTAGAGAAGACTCAAATATTTCTCATGAATAATCTGATCATAAACTCACAATTCATCGGATCCCAACAAACACACCGCAAAAGAAGATTACATCGGATAGAACTCCAAGAACATCGAGGAGAACATGGTATTGAAGATCAAAGAGAGAGAAGAAGCCATCTAGCTACTAGCTATGGACCCGTAGGTCTGTGGTAAACTACTCACACATCATCGGAAGGGCAGCAAGGTTGATGAAGAAGCCCTCCATGATCAATTCCCCCTCCGGCAGAGTACCGGAAAAGGCCTCCAGATGGGATCGCGGAAGAACAGAGGCTTGCGGCGGCGGAAAGGTTTTCTCTTCTGTCTCTCTGGTATATTGGGAATATTTGGGAATTTATAGCGTTGGAATTAGGTCAAGAGGTTCCACGAGGGGCCCACAAGCCTGGGGGTGCGCCCTACCCCCCAGGGCATGCCTCCCGAGCTTGTCGCTCCCTCGTGGCTCGTCTGGTCTTCTCCCGAAGCTTCGAGGGTCCCTTCTGGTCTAGAAAAAATTGATCCAAAGTTTTTTCTTCATTTGGACTCCGTTTGATAATGATTTTCTGAAAAGGCAAAAACAGGCAAAAAACAACAACTGGCACTGGGTTAATAGGTTAGTCCCAAAAAATGATATATAATTTCATATAATTGCATATAAAACATCCAAGCTTGATACTATAATAGCATGGAACAATCAAAAATTATAGATACATTGGAGACGTATCATACTTGCTAACCCAATGGTTGAACAACCACCCAAAATCTTTCATACTGTTGAAGCTTTCTACTTGGATCATCTTCGATCCCTTTGTGCTCGTGCTGAAAACCCAATTAGCTTAGTTGAGGGAAAATCATTAGATGAGCATGCTTATTTTGTGCGAAACCGCTTGTCTCAGAAAGGGAAACTTTTAAGGTATCAAATTAGTTGTTTGCATGCTATGCTTGGAATTTATGCAAAATATATGATTTTACTTGTTGTTCTGAAGACCCTAATGTCATGTGTACGACCATCTATGGGGCCATCTAGCCCCTTTGTGGTTCGACTAGGGAGATCGACGAGAACAAACAGCAGAACCAGCAGAGAACCCGGGTTCGGGCCACCATGAGGTGTAAAACCTGTCGGGCCCATGGAACCCGGGGTATCCAGGCCCGTCTGCCTTTGGCCCAGGGCGCAATGCCTGGCGTGGGCCCAGCGGGCCGTCGTCACCAAGCACCTCACCAGGATTCCTCATGAGGCCGTGGCCTCCCGAGGCCCCCTCCTTAGGGAGCGGGCGAGCAAGGCTCAGCACCTCCACCAGCGGCCTCGCAAGGTCCTCTCGCGAGGCGACCTCCTGAGGTGCCCTCCCGAGGCCCCCTCCCGAGGGTGCATGAGACAAAGGCTGTTTGGCACAGCCGCGCGGTCTGGGGCCCATCACGTGGGTGACGCACACGGCGACGAGCGGCGACAGAGGCTGCGCCAGCAGGCGCGGATGAAGATGGTTTCCTCTTTTGTGTTAAGGGAGCAGGGCCAGCTATCTACTCCCCAAAGTAACCCCAAAGGTTGCCCGATCGGCGAAGGAAGACCAACACGGCGGGCGCGCAGGGCGGAGGTCATCACCGAGCCCACCGGCACGTCATGGATCACGCTTTGGCAGGCGAAGACCGCCTTTAGTCAGGATAGCCTGAGCGCCTGTCCCCTTTCAAAACCCGCCAAGTGTGGCAGCCCTTCCCGCCTAAGTTTCAAGGGGGAAGAGGACCGATGCGGTTATAAGGGGGGCAGTGCTGCCTTTGTAGAGGGAGACCGGCTCTTGTTCTCATCATCCCCAACCTTGTACTCTCTCTCACCAGAGCGATACCAACCAAGCAGGAGTAGGGTCTTACACCGCAAGGTGGCCCGAACCAGGGTAAACTGCTGAGTCCACGGTTCGTCCCTCGCTAGCGCGCTCTCGCCATAGCTTCGCCGTCGCTTAGTCGTGGTAGGGGACGAAGCGGTAGAACAAGCTCACCCCAGTGTTCGAACATTTGGGTCCCCGGAGCCCGACTTCCAACATTTGGCGCGCCAGGTAGGGGTGCGCTACTGTCCTTCTGCTCTGCCCTCTGCTCCACCGACCTCATGGCCGACGCACGTCGCGAGCGCGCCGAGCACATGACTGGCCGCGTGGCTCAGACAGAGCCGGTGGCC
Source organism: Elymus sibiricus (assembly GCA_039707655.1). NCBI lineage: Eukaryota > Viridiplantae > Streptophyta > Magnoliopsida > Poales > Poaceae > Elymus > Elymus sibiricus. Next base: position 107,005,406 of record CM077668.1, on the reverse strand, counting down.
CGTGGCAATCGCCGCCGTCCCGACGTCGAGGCTGCTGCCGCCACCGACCCCGCTGCCCGCGAGCAGCAGGACTCCTCCCTGCACCCCTCCGTGCAGGCGAATGGCCACACCGCCACGGACTCCTCCCTCGCCCATCGTGGGCCGCCGAACCCACAGGCCGCGCTGCTCATGGCGCGCGAGCTGCTCCGCTACCGTCCGGCTGACGCCGGCTACGACGCCTGGCTTGGCCGCATCACCGAGCTCGTCAACGCCGCCGGGGACGCTCCGGCACCTTCCCACTCGCTCCGCCCCCCGCCGTCTCGCGCTGGGGACCTAGCGCACGGTGCTCCCCCGCCGCCTCCTCTACGCGACGAGGGTGGCGGGCCCCAGCGCAGCGCGCGGGTTCGTGAGCCGTCCCGTGGCGCATCCTCGCCAGACCGGGACGAAGCCAGCTGCCAGATCGTCCGCCGCGTGCCCCCCGACGCGCGAGTGCTCCTCGAGCGGAAGCGCCAGTGCCAGGACCAGGCCGTTCAGGATGTTGCGGTGGCTGGGTGCCAAAACCGTGCCGCCCTTGCTGGCGGCGTCCCCTCAAGCGGTGTGGGCTGCCACGCCTTCACCCGCGAGCTGCGTCGCATCGTCTGGCCTGCGAAGTTCAAGCCTGAGCTGCCTCCGCGCTACGACGGCACCCCCAACCCCACGGAGTTCCTCCAGCTCTACGCGCTAAGCATTGAGGCAGCGAACGACAACGACAAGGTCATGGCGAACTGGTTTCCCATGGCCCTCAAGGATGGCCCGCGCTCCTGGCTCATGAACCTCCCCGAGGCGTCCATCTCATCATGGGACAAGCTTTGCAGCCAGTTCGTCGCCAACTTCAAGGGCACGCAAGACCGCTCCCTCACCATCAACGACCTGCGGCGTGTTCGGCACCGCCCAGACGAGACCCTCCGCAAGTACATCCAGCGCTTCATCCAGGTGCGTAACAAGATCCCGCGCGCCTCCGACGCGGCCGTCATCTCTGCCTTCTCCACCGGCGTCACGGACGTCAAGATGCGCGAGAAGCTCGCCATCAACGGTGAGCTCGACTCCGTGCTTGAGCTGCTCGACCTCGCCGACAAGTGCACCAAGGCTGAAGAGGGCCGCCTCTTCATCCACAACGACCCCGACGCGGTGCTCGACGTTGCCAAGAGCAAGAACAAGGACGTCAAGCACAAATGTCCGGCCGTGCTCGTGGCAGAGCCCGAGTAGAAGCGGGGCCGTGACCGTGATGAGCCCAGGAAAGACAGCCGGCCGCTCTGCGCCTTCCACAACGTCAGTTCCCACAGCACCGAGGACTGCCAGGAGCTCAAGCTGCTCCGCAACGAGCGCCAGGGCCGCCGAGATGACCGCAATGGCCGCGGCGCCGGCCGTGGAGGGGGCCACGGCGGCAACCGTTGGGACGGCCGCAACAGCAACGGCAACTTCCGCCAGGGTTGGCGCAACCAGCCTCGTGAGGCCGCCTGGCGCGACCAGCCTCGTGAGGCAGACCCTCAGGCCAATGCCGCTCTTCCTCCGCTGCCGCCGCCACCCTGAAGGAACGACGTCAACCGGCCTGATGAGGGCGCTGGGGGCTACCAGGAGCCTCGCGCGGTCGCCTGCATCCTTGGCGGGTCCCAAGCCCCCGCGTCCATCCACCACTTCAAGCAGCTCTCTCGCGATGTGTGTGCTGCCCTCCCGCGGCCAGAGGCTTCGCGGCCCCTCAAGTGGTCGCAGTACGCCATCACTTTCGACTCCAAGGACCACCCCAAGTCCACGGCCTTCGCAGGCGCGCTCCCCATGTTGTGCACTCCCACCATCAGCAACGTCGCGGTCACCAAGACCCTCATCGACGGGGGTGCCGGCCTCAACGTGATCTCCATCGAGACCTTTGAGACGCTCTAGGTGCCCTACGACCAACTGATGCGGACCAGGCCCTTCTCCGGGGTGACCGATGGTTCCACCATCCCACTGGGGCAAGTGCGCCTCCCCGTCACCTTCGACACCCGCAAGAACTACCACACCAAGCTCATCGACTTCGACGTGGCGCACATTGGCCTACCTTACAACGCCATCTTGAGCTACCCAGCTCTCACCAAGTTCATGGCGGCCACCCATCATGCCTACAACGTTCTCAAGATGCCCGGCTGCAGCGGCATCATCATCGTCACCTGTGACGAGAAGGACGCGACCAGCACCCTCCAGCGTGCCTACAAGGCTGCCGCTATCGCGCACCCGACTGACGAGGACGCGGCCGAGCCTCCTGAGGCCGCGCTCGTGAAGAAGAAGCAGCTGTTCTCTCAGGACCACGCCGAGACGAAGAAGGTGTCGGTGGACAGCAGCAAATCCGGCCCTGCCTTCACCATCGTCACAGGCCTCCCTCCTTCATAGGAAAGCGCGCTCGTCATCTTCCTTTGGGCAAACTCGGATGTTTTCGCCTGGAAAGCATCTGACTTGTCCGGTGTGCCGAGGGAGGTGATCGAGCACCACTTAGCGGTGTCCCCCAATGCACGCCCCGTCAAGCAGAAAGCACAGCGCCAGGCACCAGAGAAGCAAGATTTCATCGTCAAGGAAGTTCAGAAGCTCCAAGAAGCTGGAGTCGTCCGAGAGGTGCGCCATTCCGAATGGCTTGCCAACCCAGTTGTCGTCCCCAAGAAGGGTGGCAAGGAGCGTATGTGCGTCGACTTCACCAGCCTCAACAAGATCTGCCCTCAGGCCCCCTTCCAGCTGCCGTGAATCGGCCAGGGCGTTGGCCCCGCCGTCAGTGGCATGTGCATGCCCTTCGGGCTGAGGAACGCCGGCGCCTCTTTCCAGAGGCTGGCGCCCTTCGTGCCAGGGCCTCGCAGGCCTCCTGCTCCTCGCGAGCCCCCAGGCCCTCGCGAGCCCCCTAGCCCCGAAGGAGCGGACTCCCTTGGCGCGCCTCGCCAAGCGGTCTGACGTCACCCCAGCGCGGTCCTGCCAGGTGCGCTCGACGCGCCGCCCTGCGCGCCTTACACTCCTTCTCGCCGCGCCTCCCGCGCCTCGCTCCCGGAACCCTATCCTTTTGGTTGTGTAATGAATTTTGCTGATTTTACCTTGATGAGTTATGTTACCTGCTTAATTGCCTGTTAAGTTCGGTGCCGACCGGAGAGCGCCACTCGCTCGCGACCCCTCCCCTGGCCGATTCCGTGAGCGGGGGCTAGGCACGGTGCCTATGCTCGGGTCCGTTCCTACAGTGCCGCCAAATCCAAGCAACCGAGCTCTGGCTCGCGGGCCTGCTCCCATGCACGTCACCTCACCAAGGTCCTTGGTGCCTTATCTCCTCTAGCAGCAGCCACGGGCGAGTTAGCAAGCGCGTGCCACTCCCCCCATTGTGAAACCTGTTTACATGCAGTCCCTCAGGAGACAAGCTCACGAGGACCTCGTGGGCGGCCTCTCGCGAGCTGGCCTCGAGAGGCGAAGACACTTCGAATGCCGAGCCACGTGAGCACACCCTGTGAGCACGACTCGTGAGCGGCAGGGGCTGGCTCGACGAGCTGCAGTCTGTGCTGTGGTCCATCCGCACGACGGCAAGCAAGCCTACCGGCAAGACCCCCTTCTTCCTCGTCTACGGCGCTGAGGTGGTCCTCCCACTGGAGCTTAAGCATGGCTCCCCGTAAGTCCTTGCCTTCGACAAGGCATGTCAGGATGGCTCGCGGGAGACCGATCTGCTGCTCCTCGAGGAGGGCCGCCGCCAGGCCGCCATTCGCGCCGTGAGGTACCAGTAGGCTTCGTGTCGCTGCCATAGCCGCGGCATCCACCCTCGCACTCTTGAAGTCCGCGACCTCGTCCTGCGCAGAATCCTCTCCAGAGATGGCTCCACAAACTGTCACCAATGTGGGAAGGCCCTTTCAGGGTTACTCATGTCTCCAGGCCCGGCTCAGCCCGGCTAGAGATGGAGGACGGAGTTCCTGTGCCTAACGCCTGGAACATTCAACACCTCCGCAAGTTCTACCGGTGACCCTCACGTGTACGAACGAAATGGGGCTGTACACGCCCCGGAGCCTCTCATTGCGTTCGCCTGATCGGCCCGCAAGAGCTCCCGCCCATGCCCAAGTGGAAGCCCCATGCTCCGCGCTGGCGGAACGATCGACCCGCGATCATACCCACACCCCTGTGGAAGCCCCATGCTCCGCGCTGGCGGAACAATCAATTGAGGGTGCCCCACGGGCTGCGCCAACCTCTAGCTGACCCGTCCCGGACACGGCAGCACTCTTCCTCTCATTTCGATGTGTAATTGAGGGCGCCCCACGGGTTGCACCAAGCTCAAGCTGACCCGTGCCGGACACGGCAGCCGCATCTTGTTTTAGTTATGTAATGGGTTGCTATCTTACTTCAGGATAGCTCGGTTTCTTACATGGTGTTTCATTTTGTCCTCGCCTCATGAGCCTTGCGCGCTCACGACGTCCCTCATGAGCCTCAGACGAGCGGGGGCTGGACACGGTGTCTGTGCTCGGGTCAGCCCCCGCAGCACTGAAAAACCAAGCAACCGGGCTCTGGCTCGCGGGTCTGCTCCCGTGCACGCCACCCCACCAAGGCTCTTGGTGTCTTGTCTCCTCGCGTGATGCCCATGAGCGAATCGACGAGCGTGCGCTGCTCCCCTGTCGTTAAGTACTCTACATGCAGTTCCCTCAGGAGTAGGTTCCCGGAAGGGCCTCGCGAGGATGTCTCACGAGATGGCCCCCTCAGGGCCTCAGGAAGCCAGCAGGCCCCGCCTCGGAAGATCGTGCGAGCGGAACCCTCACGAGGCGTACTCTACGAGAGATGGCCCACCAGACACTACCTTGTGCAGAGCTAAGTCTCCTGCCTTGCGAGCCGCCCTCGCCGCCTCTTAAACCTTCCCCTCCGACAGCCTCATGAGCGCCAGCGTTTCTCTTGGCGCAAGCCGCTTGCGCGTCGAAGGGGGGCTCTCTGAGCATCGCGCCTCAGGAACCCTCACTAGCTCCCGGTGCCCATCGCCTCCTGGCCTTGTCCAGGTATCACGACCTGACATACCAGCGATGGCTATGGCCCGCTTGGGGGCTGGGTCCTGACAACGTAGAGCACCATGGCAAGCAAAAAGAGCAAAACAGGCTTCGAGGGAAAGCGTCACGAGGGCACGGGCATTCGATACAACCAGGAGCGAAAGTACTCAAAATTTAAAAGCATTGTCCTCACACCCCCACGGGGTCACGATCAGCTATACGCAGGATATGGGGAAGGACCTAAGAAGACATGGCGCCATCACCGCTGCTGCCACCGTCATCGTCATCTCCCTTGACTCCACTCGAACTCTCGCAGTTGCCGGGGGCGAAGTGCTCGTGCAAGGCGTCCATGTGGTCCTCCACCGCCTTCCCGAGGGTGTCGCGGACCTCCTCTGGGACGGGGGCTATCACTTTGCCGAAGTCAAAGTTGGGGTCGGCATCGAGAAGATGGCTGAAGATGCACGTCGCGGCCTGGGTGAGGAGATCGCGGCTCTCCTCCTTGATGATTCCGCCCACCTTCTTGGCGCCCACCTCGAGCCGCTCCACGAGCTTGGTGAAGAAGTCGAGGTAGCTGCCGTCATGGGTCTCGAGAGGGCTGCTGATGTCCTCCTTGCAAATGGATCCTAAGGCACGGCGGGCCCGCAGCTCGAGGGCAGGGAACATCTTAGAGCACTGGAGTTGCCGGCCCCGTGCTCGGGCCGCCTCGTCCCGCGCCTGCTCCACGACCGCGGCGACACCCCCACCTGCTGCTGGAGGGAGGTTAGCTCGGACTCGGCGTCAGCCCGGGCCTTCAGCGTGGTCTCCCGCCGCCTTTCAGCTTCGGCCAGCATCTCCTTGAGGCTCGGGATCTCGTGCTGGAACTCCTCGCGCTTGGCCTTGAAGCGGTCCTCCTGCCGCTTCAGCTTCTTGCTGTTCTCGTTGGCAAGCGCTTCGTGGCTCAGCGTGACCCTCCTATCGGCGTCCTCTTGGATCTTCTCCGCCTTCGCCGCCAGATTGGCGTTGGCCTTGTCAAGGCGCTTGGCGTAGGGGCCTTGGGCAGCGGACACCTCTCGCTCCAACGTCTCCAGCCGCTCGCGCTCCAAGTCCTGCGCGGATGCCGACCACGCGAGCTCCTGCTCATGGATGCCGAGGTCCGCCTCGCGGGCTGCCAGCCCCTCTTCGAGGGCGGAGATGGCATCTCTCCGTGCCTGGAGTTATCGCTCCAACAAGGCGTTCTGGTCCTGGAGCTCATTCCTGCGGGCCTCCGCCGCCTCGCACCGCTTGTCGGCCTCATCAGCCTCCGTGACAGCGTTCTCAAAGATTGCCTTCGCGTCCTGGGCGGCCTTCTTGCGCTTCTCCCGTGCGGCGTCGTCTCGACGGCGGCCCAGTTTGATGGCCACATCAAGCTGGCGCCAAGCCGGCGTCTCCGCCTCCATCGCCGCAATGTCTGCCCTAGCAGTGGGCGCCCCAGGAGCTGCGGAGCCACCCCCTGACGACACCTCCTAAGGCTCGCCTGCTTGGGTCCGCTGAGCCGCGTCCTCCTACGGCTCAGAAGAGGCTGCCTGCCCCTCAGCCCTCGCGAGGCCAGCCTCGGCGGCGAGGCTGCTGGTGCTCTCTTCACGCCCCCGGCCCTAGCAACCGGCGATGTAGCACTCGCCAGGCCGGGGGACCTCTCCTCCTTCTTCCTCTTCTTGCTCGAGGAGGTCCTGAAAAAGGGAAGAGAAACAAGGGCTCAGGCGCACGCAACGCGCCGGGCGCAGGAGAAAGGAAGGCAAGCGCTTACTGGTCCCTGGCAAACCACCTCCTCTTCTTCAGTGGCCACGGAGGAACGTTGCCGCCGCCGCCTTCACGGGGCCCTCTCTCGCGATAGGCCCCCCTCTCAGGAGGGCCACGGGATCGGCCCTCGCCGCCGCCTCCGGAGCCCCGCAGCTTCGCAGCTGCCGCATAGGGGCTTCCTGCGCCCTCCGCCCGGACGGGCGCGGCGGGCGAGGCCCTAGGCGGGATGACGTCACCGCACTCTTCAAGCCCGCGGATGAGTTGGAAGTGGGCCGGCCGAACCGGGCTGCCTCCGCCCTCCGTAGCGCCCGCCGAGGCACCGGCGTCGTCATGCTCGCCTGAACCAGGAACCACCAGAGTTGTCCCGGGGCCCTTCGAGGCCCTCTGGAAGCGGTTCCCACTGGTCGAAGCGTGGCATTGAGCCGGCCAGTGCCTCCTTGTTCTTGTAGCGGTACAAGGGAAGCCCATCCATGGGTGGCTCGCTCGTCTCTTCGCCGGTCAGGGTTTGGAGCACCCCGTTCAACACCTTCAGCAGCAAGCAGTCCGTGGTCAGCCGCATCGGGTCCTCTGGGCCGGTGAAGGCCCACATCGGGCGAGAGTGCCGCTGGAGGGGAGCAATGCAGCGCTGGAGGAACTCCCTCACGACCATGACCACCATTACTTTCGCGGCCCTCAGCTCGGCCAACCTCCTCCATACCCGTGCCAGCCTCGGGTCGGCGAGCCTTTTGTGCCCCCACCCAGAGCTTCTCGCCACCGGAGATGACGACAGCTGCAGCAGGGGGCTGAATTGGGCCGTGTCCACGTACACCCATTGCCACCTGAAGCCCTCGACCTTCTTGGTAAGCCTCCTGTCAATGCCGGTGCCCGCCGTCTCATTTGCGATGTGGAACGAGATGCATCCGGAACATTGGTTCGCCACGGTCAGCCGCAGGCTGAAGAAATGGCGGAAGAGCACCACTGAGGGCGTCACGCCCAGGAAGGCCTCGCATAAGAAGGCAAAGGCAGAAAGAAGAAGGACAGAGTTCGGCTCGAGATGCAGCGCGTGGATCTGATAGTAGGAAAGGGTGGTGTTAAAGAAATTGGAGAATGGGGGTAGCAGGCCCGCGAAGAGCGCTGGAAGGAAGAGGACAACAGAGGTGGCGTCGAGGTCGGCGGTCGGGCGTGAAGCCGGCCAGATGCGAGTGGCCCCACACTTGTTGGAAGCACCTGCGGTCATTGGAAGCACCTTGCTAAGCCCCTCGGCGTTGACAATTGTGGGCCTACTCAGAGCAGGCTCTGGCACCACCCCCGCATCCTCCGTGTCTGCCGCCTCTTCCTCCCTGCCGGGGCACGACATGGGGGCACAGCAAGGGTTTAGGGCGGCGGAGTTTTGGGAGAGGTAGAAGGAGCCGTGCGTGGGAAGGAAGGCGCATGGAGATGGAATGTGCGAAGGAAGGCAATGATGGCCTCGCGTCGCCCGTGGCAGGTTATTTCTGCGCGGGTGGTTATCGAGGCATCATGGGAGAAGTGGAGGCGTCCCCTATCACATCGTGCGCCACGCGTCGCGCCGGGCCCCAGGCGGTTAGGGGCCACGCCGTTTCGCCCCCCAGTAGGCGGGAACGTGTGCGCTGCGGGCCCGAGGGCTACTGTCGGGCCCATGGAACCCGGGGTATCCAGGCCCGTCTGCCTTTTGCCCAGGGCGCAAAGCTTGGCGTGGGCCCAGCGGGCCGTCGTCACCAAGCACCTCACCAGGACTCCTCATGAGGCCGTGGCCTTCCGAGGCCCCCTCCTCAGGGAACGGGCGAGCAAGGCTCAGCACCTCCACCAGCGGCCTCGCGAGGTCCTCTCGCGAGGCGACCTCCTGAGGTGGCCTCCCAAGGGCGCACGAGACGAAGGCCATTCGGCACAGCCGCGCGGTCTGGGGCCCATCACGTGGGTGACGTGCGCGGCGACGAGCGGTGACAGAGGCCGCGCCAGCAGGCGTGGATGAAGATGGTTTCCTCTTTTGTGCTAAGGGAGCAGGGCCAGCTATCTACTCCCCAAAGCAACCCCAAAGGTTGCCCGATCGGCGAAGGAAGACCAAGACGGCGGGCGCGCAGGGCGGAGGTCATCACCGAGCCCACTGGCGCGTCATGGATCACACTTTGGTAGGCGAAGACCGCCTTTAGTCAGTATAGCCTGAGCGCCTGTCCCCTTTCAAAACCTGCCAAGTGTGGCAGCCCTTCCCGCCTAAGTTTCAAGGGGGAAGAGGACCGATGCAGTTATAAGGGGGGCAGTGCTGCCTTTGTAGAGGGAGATCGGCTCTTGTTCTCATCATCCCCAACCTTGTACTCTCTCTCACCAGAGCGATACCAACCAAGCAGGAGTAGGGTCTTACACCGCAAGGTGGCCCGAACCTGGGTAAACCGCTGAGTCCATGGTCCGTCCCTCGCTAGCGCGCTCTCGCCGTAGCTTCGCCGTCGCTTAGTCGTGGTAGGGGATGAAGCGGTAGAACGAGCTCACCCCAGTGTTCGAACCTTTGGGTCCCCGGAGCCCGACTTCCGACAAAACCCTACTCCTGCCTTTGGTGTATTGGATGTGTATGAGCACAAGTACAAGGAGCGCTTCTCCCGGCAAGGTGCAGAAAGAGCAGCTACGCATGCAAGTTGTGCAAAGGTTCAATCCTTGTAACTGTTGCCCTGGCCCTCCTTTTATAGCTCAAGGGGTTACCACAGTGGCAAAACAGTCTTTACATATTGATTAGATAGCAAACAGTGCTATCATACCTAACTCTGCCAGTTTAGGACAAAAGCAATAAATGCTCCGTTAGGTGTCATGTAGAGGAGAAGCCCCGGCAAGGTTTCTGCACCGCTCGCCCAGCTACCTCCTATTAATTCGACACGCCTTCTGGACGGGTGTCATTAAAGGCAAATCTCCTTCTAGCGCGCTGACACGTGCCCGACAAATCTCACCTAACTGCCTGTGGGCTCGACACCTCATCGATTAGCGACTAGCTGCTCGATGAGGTGGAGCACTAACAGCTAGCGAAAGCTTGCCGGCACAGAGCTTGCCGGGTCTTCACCTTGCCGGCTCAGCCTTGCCGGCAAAGGTTATCTTTGGTGTTTGAACTTGATGTTTTGTCTTGACCTTTTCCCCAGTAGCTTCTGCAACTGGGTCTTGGATCTTGGCCTTGATGATTTCCGGCAAGCTTCCTTGCCGGGAGCTGCTACTGCCTGTGCATAAGTCTGGGGTACTAAGAGCCCAAATCTTAGTACACCGACAGGAGCCCCCGGGCCTGGGCCACACGCGCACACGAGGCGTCGTTGGGCCAGGCCCAAAAACATGCACAGGCACGCGTGGCAGAAAATAACTGTCGTATCTGACGTGATCTTCTCTTTTTACTGTGCCCTCTGCCACGTGTACTGCATGCAAGACGAAGGATTGGTGAAGGGGGGCGGTTGCTGGAGTAATGTGCCTGTCAATGCGCAGTCATTTCGGGCAATGGAGAGCCATCCCCCGAGTCTTCCTCATAAAAAGGGGATTACTGGAGAGCGCTGCTCATCCACCTCTCCCCATTCCAATCTCACCATCATCACTCTCTTCCTTCGTCTTCCTCTCCATTGATGTTCTTCCAAAGAATCACCGCTGCAATGGCGAGAGGCAGGGTTCAAGCTCGGGCGTCCGCCACTATCGCAAGGACTCCAACATGAGGCCGGGTGCACGTCCCCGCCGCGGCTGCAGAGGCCGGCTCCAGTCTCCATGGGAGGGCTACGAACTGTGGTCGCGGAGGGCGTGGATTCCAGGGCCGGGGCGGCCACACTGGAAGGTTCACGCTTCCTCCTCCCGCAGAAGCCCACTCGGTGGAGACGGCACATGAGTTCATCGTGACCATGCATCACTAGCCACGCAGTTGGCTGCGTCTTCCGAAGTCTTTCGCAAATACGATGGAGGACGACGAGCCCCCAGGCCTCTAGCTGCAGGCCGATGGGTGCTGCAACGGCCCTGTCTGGGTAGCTACAGAGATCTCCCCCAACGGCTTCTTGTACCTGCGTCGAGGGTGGAAATCCTTCGCCCGTTCCTACGGCTTGGGATGCAGGGATCTTCTTTACTTCAGATATGACGGATCTGCCACGCTCTTCCGGCGAAAGCAAAAGCAGCAGCGATGCCAGCTCTTCCGGCGAGAATGAGGATGACGACGACGACCTTCCAAGCGTCAACGTCGAAAACAATGACTCCAGCTCCAGCTAGGCGCAGGCAGCATCATTGCTGGATTCTAAGGGCGAGGCGTGATCGAGAACGAAGGCTTTGGCGGCATTGGTATTGTGTCGCTCCGACTGCTCAGCGCGTTGTTTCTTTTGCTTTTGCGTTGCGCCCAATGTAACCCTGCAGGGATGCAAGAAATGTTATCGAATGCTTTAGTCGAATATCTATCGTTAATTATGTTTGATGAATGTATGCCGTTTCCCCTGTCTTCTTTTGTCTTTGCATGTTTTTATACCCTATGCTCGCCAGAAGCTTGCCGTTGCATGCACTTGCCGCGAGCGCTTGAGGAACGGATCCTTAGCAGCATGCTGGAAATGCTATTGCCGACAAGTTTTCCTTTGACGTTTTCAATGCATGTACTTAAATTGTTGAGCGGACTCGAAACAAAATAAGAGTGCGAATGATCACGACAAGGTTCCTTCGCGTGCAAGTTTTTCATACAAACACAGAATCGTTCAAGGGAAATTGCAAATGTAACAAGGAAATTGTTTCAAAGTTTTTCAACTTAGCTTTTCCTTGCACTGTCTCTCTTGTCGTATGAAATGATCACTTGAACGTCATTAAATGGTACCCTCATCATCACTCCCCCCGGGAAACTTGCACGCGAGGGATCCTTATGTCCTTTGAGAAAAAGAAAGAAGATAAAAGAGTGGTTTGGGAACCTTGACGGTTCATCAGCTATTTCATACAAATTAAAGTGTAATCACAACGTCACATGCATACAAACGAATATGTACAAAGAGTTGCAAAACACTGAGCTTTATTTCACTTACGCAAAGGATCTGCGCCTGGCTTTATACAAAGGGTTACAAGTCTTGCTGACAAAGCTTGTACAAAAGGGGTCGACGGGAGGCCCGAGAACTGCGCCTCATGGGTAGAACTTGCGAAGATGCTCAATATTCCATGAGTTCTGCACTTGAATGCCATCTTCAGTCTCCAGACAAACTGCGCTAGGTCTGGTGACTCGCGCTACCCGATAAGGGCCGTCCCACTTCGGCGTCAACTTGTTTGATCCTTTGGCGGACTGAATGCGCCGAAGAACAAGGTCGCCTTCCTCAAAGCTTTGGGCATGAACTTTGCGGCTATGATAGAGGCGCAAAGCTTGCTGGTAGCGTGCAGCTCGCACAGCCACCTGAAGACGATATTCCTCAAGGAGCGTTGCATCATCTTGCCACAACTGCTCTTGCTCTGCCTCATCATAAGCAAGCACTCGAGGTGACCCGTATGTGAGTTCCGTGGGGAGCACCACTTCTGCACCATAGACTAGGGAGAAGGGTGTTTGGCTAGTAGCTCGATTTGGTGTCGTCCTGAGTGACCAAAGAACTGCCGGCAACTCATCAATCCAGCGTCTTCCACATTTGCGCAGCCTATCAAAGGTTCTTTTCTTGAGACCACGCAGCACTTCAGCATTCATCCATTTTGCCTGTCCATTGCTTCTCGGGTGAGCGATAGAGGCAAAACAGATCTTGCTTCCAAGGTCTTGGATGTATTGCATGAAGGTGCGGCTTATGAATTGTGTGCCGTTGTTGGTGATGATTCTGTTAGGAACCCCGAAATAGCAAACTAATCCTTTGAAGAACTTGACGGCTGATTGCGCTGTTACCTTCTTCACTGGCTCCACTTCAGGTCACTTTGTGAACTTGTCAATGGCGACGTACAAGAACTCAAAGCCCCCGGTAGCATGGGGGAAGGGGCCCAAAATATCAAGCCCCCAGACCGAAAAAGGCCAGGAGAGAGGGATTGTTTGAAGAGCTTGAGCTGGCTGATGTATGTTCTTCGAATGGAACTGGCATGCTTCACACTTGGTAACTAGCTCAGTTGCATCCTGGAGGGCAGTGGGCCAATAGAAGCCTTGCCGGAAAGCTTTGCCGACAAGTGCTCTTGATCCTATGTGAGAGCCACATATGCCTCCATGTATCTCTGCCAACAGCTTTAGTCCATCTTCCCAGCAAATACACTTCAATTTCACACCGTTTGGTCTCTTTCTGTATAGCATGTTATCCACAAACTGATACATACTTGACTGACGGGCTACTTTCTCAGCTTCTTCTTGGTCATCAGGAAGTTCTCCTGTTTGAAGGAAATGAACTATTTGATGTGCCAAAGTTGGAGCCTGTGGCTCGACAACAAGGACTAAAGGCATCTCTTTGGCCGTGGGAGCGCTTGCCTCAGCGGCAAGAACCTGATGTTCTGCGTGATGCCGCTGCTCACCAGCGGTCGTATCGTTGTCCCCGGCAACATTCTTGTCGGCGGCTTCAGGAAGCTCTGTCGGAAAATACTTGCCGGTATTCAACTTTCTTCTCTTACTGGCCTGCGTTGATGGAGTGACTGATGGCTGATTCAAATGGAGTACAAAAGTTCCTGGTTCCACAGGCAGCTTTTGAGTGGCGCACTTTGACAGGTGATCAGCAATGTAGTTTTCCGCATGAGGAATGTGCTCTGTTTGCAATCCGTCAAAGTGTTCTTCCAATTTCCTCACTTCTTCCACATACGCTTCCATCAACGGGCTCTGGTAATCTTTGTTCACTTGCTTTAGAACAAGCTGCGAGTCACCACGGATGATCATTTTTTTTATTACAAGGTCCACTGCGATCCTAAGACCGGAAAGGACTCCTTCATACTCAGCAGTGTTGTTTGTTGCTTTCTCCCTGGGAAAGTGCATTTGAATTACATACTTGAGGTGCTCTCCGGTGGGTGCGACAAGCAGCACTCCGGCACCGGCGCCTTGCAGCAAGAAGGCATCGTCAAAGTACTTGATCCATTCTTTGGCTGTCTCTTTGCCGGGGAGAACTGTTTCTTGGATTTCTTCGTCTTGCGTTGGCATCCATTCTGCAATGAACTTTGCCAAGGCCCTGCTCTGAATAGTTGATGTGCTTTCAAACTTAAGAGCAAAGCTTGACAGTTCCAACGCCCACTCCACTATCCTGCCGGTTGCATCTGGATTTCTCAAAATGCGCTGCAACGGAAAGCGAGTGACGACGGTGATCTCATGTGCTTGGAAGTAGTGACGCAGCTTTCTCGAGGCCATGAGAATGCCGAAAAGTAACTTCTGCACTCCAGAGTATCTTGATCTAGCCCCCTTCAGAAGGGAACTAACAAAATACACCGGTCGCTGCACCACCTTCTTCTTCGGCACTACTTGCTGATCAGCTTCATTTGCTTGCGCTGCTTCTGATTTGTCAGCACTAGACCTTGCCGGAGAAGATTCCGGCTTGTCGCTGGACGGGCTTGCCGCTGCTGCTTCTTCATCATCAGCTTCTCTCTGCGCCACTAATGCAGCACTGACCACTTGATTTGTTGCCGCTAGATATAGCAGCAACGACTCTTGTGGTTTAGGCGCAACTAGTGTTGGCGCAGAGGAGAGGTATCTTTTCAAATACTGCAGCGCGGCCTCTGCTTCCGGAGTCCATTTCATTGAACCAGTCTTTTTCAAAATCTTGAAAAACGGCAGGGCGTGCTCAGCTGACTTTGAAATGAACCTACTTAAGGCAGCAACACAGCCAGCAAGACGCCGTACATCTTTGACGCTTTTTGGTGCTTGAATCTGCTCAATTGCTTTGATCTTGTCGAGATTTGCTTCGATTCCACGTTGAGATACAAAGAACCCGAGAAGTTTGCGGGATGGAATGCCAAACACACACTTCTCGGGGTTGAGCTTCAAATTAATCTTGCGCAAGTTTGTAAATGTTTCTTCTAAATGTTGAATGAGGGTTGATTTGTCCTTGGTTTTGACCACTATATCATCCATATATGCTTCCACATTTCTGTGCAGCTGGGGCTCAAAACCAATCTGGACTACTCTTGCAAATGTTGAACCAGCACTCTTTAATCCGAAAGGCATATGCACGAAGCAGTATGTGCCATATGGAGTAATAAATGCGGTTTTCTCCTCATCCTCCTTGGCCATGAATATCTGATGGTATCCAGAATAAGCATCAAGAAAGGAGAGTAAATCGTAGCCGGGAGTAGAGTCTACAATTTGATCAATGCGTAGCAAAGGGTGTCGTGCGTACGACCATCTAGGCCCTTTGCTGTTTGACTAGGGAGATCGACGAGCACAAAGAGCAGAACCAGCAGAGAGACGCAAAGAGTTTACCCAGGTTCGGGCCACCGTAAGGTGTAAAACCCTACTCCTGCTTTGTGTATTGGATGTGTATGAGCACAAGTACAAGGAGTGCTTCTCCCGGCAAGGTGCAGAAAGAGCAGCTACGCATGTAAGTTGTGCAGGGGTTCGATCGACCGATCCCTGTAAACGTTGCCATGGTCCTCCTTTTATAGCTCAAGGGGTTACCATAGTGGCAAAACAGTCATTGCATAGTGATTAGATAGCAAACAGTGCTATCATACCTAACTCTGCTAGTTTAGGACAAAACCAATAAATGCTCCGTTAGGTGTCATGTGGAGGAGGAGCCCCGGCAAGGTTTCTGCACCGCTCGCCCAGCTACCTCCTATTAACTTGACATGCCTTCTGGACGGGTGTCATTAAAGGTAAATCTCATCCCAGCGTACTGACACGTGCCCGACAAATGTCACCAACCAGCCTACACGATCGACACCTCACCGATTAGCGACTAGCTGCTCGGTGAGGTGGAGCGCTGACGAGTTAGCAAAAGCTTGTCGGTCACGGAGCTTACCGGGTCTTCACCTAGCCAGCTCAGCCTTGGCGGCAAGGGTTATCTTCGGTGCTTGAGCTTGATCTTCTCTCCAGTAGCTTCTGCAACTAGGTCTTGAATCTTGATCTTGGTGATTTCCGGCAAGCCTTGGCCAGCAGGGAAGCTGCCACTGTCTGTGCATAAGTCAGGGTATAAAATACCCATGTTTTATACACCGACAGGAGCCCCCGGGCCTGGGCCATACACGCGTCCGAAGCTTCGTTGGGCTAGGCCCAAACAATGCACAAACACGCGGCGGGAAAACTGCCGCCGTAATTTTAGTCATGATGGTTTTTCTGACGCATGTCCAATCCACGCATTAAATGCGGGTCGTGTGAACATGGATTGTTGCGGTTGTTCCGCGGTAGTGCGCCTGTAAAAGCGCGGCTGGGGTAAACAGTGAAGAGCCAGCTCCCTCGCGCCTTCCCCATAAAAAGGCAACCGCAAGGAGGCGCTGCTCATTCATCCCTGCTTTCCCCTGCTTCATCTTCTTCCTCTCGCCAGAACTGCTTCCGCCGCCGCCGCCACCGATTCGCATCTCAACTCGACCCCTTTTCTCCTCCCTGAGCCCTGATGGCACCCAAGAAGGCCGACGCGGAGGGGAAGAAGCCCGCCAAACCGCTCGACCCCAAGGCGGAGAAGAAGAAGGAGTTGGAGGAACTGGAGAAGCGGCGGAGAGAGAATGCAATTTTCTCGTCGTCTTCCATGGATGCCAACACTCTGATCGAGAGGTACGCTTACATGTGGGGAAAGGACACCAAGGATCACAAGGCCCCAGTGGTTCTCTCCGAAAGTGACAAGATTCCATCGGGATACTATTGAAACCCAAGCTCGAGATAGTGCCGCCAAGCTCAAGGAGGCTTCCAACAAAGTTGCTGCTGCCGCCGCCGCCAAGACAGAATTGGAATCCCAAATGGCCAAGCTGAAGGAAGACCTTGCCGGTAGTGGCAAAGAAGTCGAGAATCTTAAGAACGAAGCGCTGAAGGCAGCCCGCACTCTAGGGGACTTGCAAACGTAGATGTCGTCTAAGAATCAAGATCTTGATGCCGCCACCAAGACAATTGAAGATCTGAAATCTCAAGTGGCCACCTTGGTAACAGACTTGGAATCTGCCAAGGAGAGGGAGAGAGTCTTGACAGAGAAACTGGAGAAGGAAGAGGCCTTGAAGAAGGATGCTGAAAACAACTACACCCAACTGCAAGATAACCTTTCACTCTGGACTGGCAGGCTTGTCAATGCTGCTGAGCGCATCACTTCCCAGATTGCTTTTATGGATATGAAGAGCAGGGGCTTCACCGTCAATGACAAGGAGGCCACCAGCGTCAGACTGACCAAGTTCTTCGAGGGTCTCATCAATGCCTTGAAGACATATTACGAGGACATGTCTGCCGCGTTTGCTGATGAATCCCAGAAGTTTGCGCGTGAAGTCGTATACAAGGTGCTGCTCAAACTTGCCCATCGCAATCCCATCCTTGATCTCTCCAGGGTCTTCAGGAAGCTACCGGAGAACACTGATGTTACTGCTGCTAACAAGATCGCTGCTCCTCTTGCCGACAAGGTTCTCCAAGTTCCAGGATCCAGGGTGATCGTCGGGATTAAGCTTGTCATTATCCATCACTGTGCTGCCATGTACAAGATACATTCGATCTTATGTTAGATCTGCACAGCTTTTGTGATATAATATAACTTATGCTGATGAATGAATGTATGCCGTTTCCTCAGTCTTATTTTGTCTTTGCATGATTGTGTTCCCTACGCTGTTCGGAAACTTGCCGGTGCGCACACTTGCCGCGAGCGCTTTGAGGAACAGGTCCTTAGCAGCCTGCTGGACGTGCCGCCACCGGCAAGGTAACTTGTCGGTCACAGTGTAGCTACAGACCTTGCCGAGCGGACTCGAGGCAAAATCAGAGCGCAAATGATCACGACAAGGTTCCTTCACTTGCAGGTTTTTCATACAAACCCATAATCGTTCAAGGGAAATTGCAAATGTAACAAGGAAATTGTTTCAAAGTTTTTCAACATAGCTTTTCCTTGCACTGTCTCTCTTGTCATATGAAATGATCACTTGAACGCCAACGCCATTTAAATGGTATCCCCCACACTCCCCCCGGGAAACTTGCATGCGAGGGATCCTTTTATCCTTTGAGAAAAAGAAAGAAGAGAAAAGAGTGGTTTGGGAACCTTGACGGTTCATCAGCCATCACATACAAATTAAAGCGTAATCACAACATCACATGCATTTGTAAATGAATATGTACAAAGAGTTGCGAAACACTTAGCTTTATTTCACTTATGCATAGGATTTGCGCCTGGCTTTGTACAAAGGGTTACAAGTTTTGACGACAAAGCTTGTACAAAAGGGCATGTCGGGAGGCCCGGCAACTGCGCGTCATGGGTAGAACTTGCGAAGAAGCTCAATATTCCATGAGTTTTGCATTTGAATGCCATCTTCGGTCTCCAGACGGACTGCGCCAGGTCTGGTGACTCATACTACCCGATAAGGGCCTTACCACTTCGGCGTCAACTTGTTTGATCCTTTGGCGGACTGAATGCGCCGAAGAACAAGGTCGCCTTCCTCAAAGCTCCGGGCATGAACTTTGCGGCTATTATAGTGGCGCAAAGCTTGATGGTAGCATGCAGCTCGCACAGCCGCCCGAAGACGATCTCCCTCAAGGAGCATTGCATCATTTTGCCACAACTGCTCTTGCTCTGCCTCATCATAGGCAAGCACTTGAGGCGACCCGTATATGAGTTCCGTGGGGAGCACCGCTTCTGCCCCATAGACTAGGGAGCCTTGTTTAGCCGGTAGCTCGATTTGGTGTCATCTTGAGTGACCAAAGAACTGCCGACAACTCATCAATCCAGCGTCTTCCACACTTGCGCAGCCTGTCAGAGGTTCTTGGCTTGAGACCACGCAGCACTTCAACATTCATCCGTTCTGCTTGTCCGTTGCTTCTCGGGTGAGCGACAGAGGCAAAGCAGATCTTGCTTCCAAGGTCTTGGATGTATTGCATGAAGGTGCGACTCATGAAATGTGTATCGTTGTCGGTGATGATCCTGTTAGGAACCCTGAAACGGCAAACTAATCCTTTGAAGAACTTGACGGCTGACTGCGCTGTCACCTTCCTCACTGGCTCCACTTCAGGCCACTTTGTGAACTTGTCGATGGCGACGTACAAGAACTCAAAGCCCCCGGTAGCACGGGGGAAGGGGCCCAAAATATCAAGCCCCCAGACCGAAAAAGGCCAGGAGAGAGGGATTGTTTGAAGAGCTTGAGCTGGCTGATGTATGTTCTTTGAATGGAACTGGCATGCTTCACACTTGGTTACTAGCTCAGTTGCATCCTGGAGGCCAATGGGCCAATAGAAGCCTTACCGGAAAGCTTTGCCGTCAAGTGCTCTTGATCCTATGAGAGAGCCACATATGCCTTCATGCATCTCTGCCAATAGCTTTAGTCCATCTTCCCGGCAAATACACCTCAATTTCACACCATTTGGTCTCTTTCTATATAGAATGCTATCCACAAACTGATACATACTTGATTGACGGGATACTTTCTCAGCTTCTTCTTGATCATCGGGAAGTTCTCCTGTTTGAAGGAAATGAACTATTTGCTGTGCCCAAGTTGGAGCCTGTGGCTCGACGACAAGGACTAAGGGCATCTCTTCGGCCGTGGGAGCGCTTGCCTCAGCGGCAAGAACCTGAGGTTCTGTGTGAAGCTGCTGCTCACCAGCAGTCGTATTGTTGTTCTCGGCAACATCTTTGCCGGTGGTTTCTGGGAGCTCTGCCGGAAAATACTTGTCGGTGTTCAACTTTCTTCTCTTACTGGCCTGTGTTGATGGAGTGACTGATGGCTGATTCAAATGGAGTACAAAAGTTCCCGGTCCCACAGGTAGCTTTTGAGCGGCACACTTTGACAAATGATCAGCAATGATGTTTTCCGCACGAGGGATGTCCTCTGTTTGCAATCCGTCAAAGTGTTCCTCCAATTTCCTCACTTCTTCCACATATGCTTCCATCAACGGGCTCTGGTAATCTTTATTCACTTGCTTTACAACGAGCTGCGAGTCACCACGGATGATCAACTTTTTGATTCCAAGGTCCACTTCGATCCTAAGACCGGCAAGGAGGCCTTCGTACTCGCCAGTGTTGTTTGTAGCTTTCTCCCTGGAAAAGTGCATTTGAATTATATACTTGAGATGCTCTTCGGTGGGTGCGACAAGCAGCACTCAGGCACTGGCGTCTTGCAGCGAGAAGGCACCATCAAAGTACATGATCCATTCTTTAGCTGTTTCTTTGCCGGGGAGAGCTGATTCTCGATTTTGTTCGTCTTGCGTTGGCGTCCATTCTGCAATGAACTCAACTAAGGCCCTGCTCTAAATAGTTGAAGTGCTTTCAAACTTGAGTGCAAAGCTTGATAGTTCCAACGCCCACTCCACTATCCTGCCGGTTGCATCTGGATTTCTCAAAATGCGCTGCAACGGAAAGCGAGTGACGACGGTGATCTCATGTGCATGGAAGTAGTGACGCAGCTTTCTCGAGGCCATGAGAAGGCCGAAAAGCAACTTCTGCACTCCAGAGTATCTTGATCTAGCCCCCTGCAGAAGGGAACTAACAAAACACACCGTTCACTGCACCACCTTCTTGTTCGGCACTACTTGCTGATCAGCTTCATTTGCTTGCGCTGTTTCTGATTTGTCGGCACCAGACCATGCCGAAGAAGATTCCGGCTTGTCGCTGGATGGGCTTGCCGCGGCTGCTTCTTCGTCATCGACTTCCCTTTGTGCCACTAATGCAGCACTGACCACATGATTCGTTGCCGCCAGATATAGCAGCAACGGCTCTTGTGGTTTAGGCGCAACTAGCGTTGGCGCGGATGAGAGGTATCTTTTCAAATCCTGCAGCGCAGCCTCCGCTTTCGGAGTTCATTTCATTGGACCTGCCTTTTTCAAAATTTTGAAAAATGGCAAGGCGCGCTCAGCAGATTTTGAAATGAACCTACTTAAGGCAGCAACACAGCCAGCAAGACGCCGCACATCCTTGACACTTTTTGGTGCTTGAATCCGCTCAATTGCTTTGATCTTGTTGGGATTTGCTTCGATTCCACGTTGAGATACAAAGAACCCGAGAAGTTTGCCGGATGGAACACCAAATACACACTTCTCGGGGTTGAGCTTCAAATTAATCTTGCGCAAGTTTGCAAATGTTTCTTCTAAATCTTGAATGAGGGTTGACTTGTCCTTGGTTTTGACCACTATATCATCCATATATGCTTTCACATTCCTGTGCAGCTGGGGCTCAAAACTGATCTGGACTGCTCTTCCAAATGTTGAACTAGCACTCTTTAATCCGAAAGGCATACACACAAAGCAGTATGTGCCACATGGAGTAATGAATGCGGTTTTCTCCTCATCCTCCTTGGCCATGAATATCTGATGGTATCCAGAGTATGCATCAAGGAAGGAGAGTAAATCACAGCCGGAAGTAGAGTCTACAATTTGATCAATGCGCGGCAAAGGGAAAGGATCCTTTGGACATACTTTGTTAATATCAGTGTAGTCGATACAAAGTCTCCACTTTCCATTCGCTTTGCGCACTACAACCGGATTTGCCAACCAAGTTGGATGTAGTACACCTCTAACCAAACCTGCTGCTTCAAGTTTCTTGATTTCCTCGGCAATGAACTGTTGTTGCTCCAAAGCCTGTTTCCTGACCTTCTGCTTGACGGACCGAGCATGGGGACAAACAGCAAGGTGGTTCTCAATTACCTCCCTAGGAACACTGGGGATGTCAGATGGTTGCCATGCAAACACATCGACATTCGCCCGCAGGAAGGCGACGAGCGCACTTTCCTATTTGCTGTCAAGGGTGGAACTGAAGGTGAAGGTACCACCAGTGCCATCCTCCTTCGCCGGCACCTTCTTCATTGCTGGCGGAGCGGCCTTGGATTTCTTGCCGGTAGAGCACTCCGACAAGTCTGCAACAGGTGCACAGCACTCCAAGGAGGTGCGCTTCCCAGAATTCTTGTGAAAGGTCTTGCCGGACTTCTTACTTTTCTTTTCCTTGGCGGGAGCTGGCGCCTTAGCGGCCTCTGCTGCAACCGCATCTCTGTATAGTTTGTCGACGCATATGACTGCATCTTTCTTATCTGAGTTGATGGAAATGACACCCATTGGCCCTGGCATCTTCAACGTGTTGTAGGCATAGTGGGATGCTGCCATGAACTTAGCCAAAGCTGGGCGGTTAAGAATTCCATTATACGGCAAGGGGATCTGGACAACATCAAACACAATCTTCTCTGTTCTATAGTTCAATTCCCCACCAAACGTCACCGGCAAGGTGATCTTACCCTTGGGTTGGCTCCTTCCCGGGTTAACTCCTTGGATTGTACCAGTCTGCTCGAGCTCTTCATCGGGAATTTGCAACCTCTTGATTACTTCTGGAGAAATCAAATTTAAACCAGCCCCATCGTCAACTAACATTTTCGTGACCTGGAGGTTGCGAATTGTTGGCGAAACCAACAACGGCAAACACCCAACCACAGTTGTGCGATCAGGGTGATCCTCGGCATCGAAAATGATAGGCATGTGTTAACATTTGAGTGGCTTTTGGGCGCCTATTGCCGGTTCTACCACATTAACCTCACGTGCCCACTGCTTGAGGTGGCGGTGAGAGGAGTGGAAAGATGCGCCTCCATCAATGCACATGGCCTCAGTTGCCTTCTGGAATTCCTGTTCACTGGACTCGTCGTCATCCTCTTCGTTGCTACTTGTAGCTTGCGTTGGTATTATCCCCGAAGAGGAAGGGATGATGCAGCACAACAGAGGTAAGTATTTCCCTCAATTATGAAACCAAGGTTATCAATCCAGTAGGAGAACCACGCAACACCTCGTTAGCAGTACCTACACACAAACAACAAATCCTTGCACCCAACGCAAACGAGGGGTTGTCAATCCCTCGGTGGTCAATTGCAAGATTAAATTGTATGTGATAGATAGATAGATTGAAACAAAAATACAAAATAAAATAAATAAACAAAAAAAGTGCAGCAATATTTTTAGGGTTTTAGTAATATTATTTAGATAGACCCGGAGGCCATAGTTTTCACTAGAGGCTTCTCTCAAGAAAATAACATACGGTGGGTAGACAAATTACTGTTGGGCAATTGATAGAAAAGCAAATAATCATGACGATATCCAAGGCAATGATCATGTATATAGGCATCACGTCCGAGACAAGTAGACCGACTCCTGCCTGCATCTACTACTGTTACTCCACACATCGACCGCTATTCAGCATGCATCTAGTGTATTAAGTCCATAAAGAACGGAGTAACGCCTTAAGAACGATGACATGATGTAGACAAGATAAACTCACGCATGAATAAACCCCATATTTTTACCCTTAATAGCAACGATACATACGTGTCATGTCCCTTTCTGTCACTGGGATTGAGCACCGCAAGATCGAACCCATTACAAAGCACCTCTTCCCATGGCAAGATAAATCAATCTAGTTGGCCAAACCAAATCAATAGATCAGAGAAGAAATACGAAGCTATAATAATCATGCATAAAAGAGTTCAGAGAAAACTCATATAATATTCATGGATAATCTGATCATAAACTCACAATTCATCGGATCCCAACAAACACACCGCAAAAAGTGATTACATCGGATAGAACTCCAAGAACATCGATGAGAACATTGTATTGAAGATCAAAAAGAGAGAAGAAGCCATCTAGCTACTAACTATGGACCCGAAGATCTGTGGCAAACTACTCACGCATCATCGGAAGGGCAGCATGGTTGATGTAGAGCCCTTCTGTGATCGATTCCCGCTCCGGCGGAGTACCGGAGAAGGCCTCCAGAAGGGATCTCTCGAGAACAGAAACTTGCGGCGACGGAAAAAGTATTTCGTGGACTCCCCTGAGGGTTTCTGGCTTTTCTGGAATTTATAGTGGTGGAATTAGGTCAAACGGAGCACTATGGGCCCCATGAGGTACCAGGGCACGCCTGCCCCCCCGGGCATGCCCTGGTGCCTCGTGGGCACCCCCTGGGGCTTCTGGCCTTCTCCCGAAGCTTCTAATGTTTATCTTGTCCAGAAAAAATTCTCCAAAAAGTTTTGTGGCATTTGGACTTCGTTTGGTATTGATTTTCTGTAAAACAAAAACAGGGCAGAAAACAACAGCTGGCATTGGGCACTAGGTTAATAGGTTAGTCTCCAAAAATGATATATAATTGCTGTAAATGTATATAAAAACATCCAAGATTGATAATATAACAGCATGGAACAATCAAAAATTATAGATACGTTGGAGACGTATCTGCATCCCCAAGCTTAATTCCTGCTCGTCCTCGAGTAGGTAAATGATAAAAACAGAATTTTTGATGTGGAATGCTGCCTAACTTATTCATCATATTTTCTTTTCTTTTATAGCATGGACATTGGACTTGAATGATTCAAAGCAATAGTCTATAGTTTGACATGAAGATATAAATACTCAAGCATGCTAACAAGCAACCATGTCTTTCAAAATATCAACGCTAAAGAAAGTTATCCCTAGCCCATTATGCTCAATCATTGATCCATTCATGAAACACACTCAAATATTAGCTACATCCAATGCACAAGTATGACAATAGTGCTCTCTAGTTGGTGCTTTGTAAGAGAAGATGGAGACTCAAATAATTTTTTTTGCATAAAAGTAAATAGATAGGCCCTTCGCAGAGGGAAGCAGAGATTTGTCAAATGTGCCAGAGCTCAAAGCTGAAATTAAAGAGATAAAATATTTTGAGAGGCATGCTTTTCCTGTCAACGAAAATGATCGAGAATTCCCAATATTTTCCATGCTAGACACATCATAGGCGGTTCCCAAACAGAAAGTAAAGTTTATATCCTTTCCACCATTTCTTTCACAATCCATGGCTAGCCATATCCACGGATGCCCTCCATACCTACACTTTCCAAGGAATTTTGTTGTTATTAATTTTTGATTTCATTGTGGGACTGGGCATCCCTATTACCAGCCACTCTCTCGTGCAATGACAAGTGAATAAACACTCATCGTGAGAATAGCACACCTAGCATGGAAAATAATGGCCACCCCCTGTAGCTTCATGAGCGGTACGGGCACACAAGACGGAAAAATTATTTTGAAAACTAGAGTTGGCACATGCAAATTTACTTGGAACGGCATTGAAATACCGCATATAGGTAGATATAGTGGACTCATTGGGCACAACATGGTTTTAAGGATTTTGGATGCACAAGCAGTATTTCCTCTTAGTACAAATGAAGGCTAGCAAATAGATTGAGAAGCAACCAACCAAAAAACGAAAACGGTCATAAACATGCACTGAACATAACTAACACTGAATAATGCACCATAAGTAGGATATAATTTCGTTGCATAACTATTGACTTGATGTGCATGCATAAGGAATCACAAACCTTAACACTAATATTCTTACTAAATCACAATTACTCACTAACATGACTCACATATTATCATTTCCATATCGCAAAACTATTGCAAGGAATCACACTTATCATATCCAATGATCTATATGAAAGTTTTTATTATATACCTCTTGAATATTCATCACTTTGGGACCAAATTCATATCTTGTGCAAATTACCGTTACTATCATCAATTCTCAAAAAGATATAAGTGAAGCATGAGAGTGCAAATATTTCTTCAAAATTTTAATCTTATCAATTCTCAAAATAATATAAGTGAAGCATGAGAATTCATTTCTTCCAAATTTCAATCTTATCAACTCTCAAAATAATATAAGTGAAGCATGAGAATTCATTTCTTCAAAATATAGCCACCGCCGTGCTCAAAAAGATTTAAGTGAAGCACTAGAGCAACTGCCTAGTTCAAAAACTTTAAGTGAAGCACATAGAGTATTCTAACAAATGATGATAAACGTGTGGCTCTCTCAAGATAGGTGTGTTCAGCAAGGATGATTGTGACAAACTAAAAAGCAAACAAAGCAAAGACTCGTATAATACAAGACGCTCCAAGTGAAACACATATCATGTGACGAATAAACATATAGCTCCAAGTAAAATTACCGATGGTTGGTAGAAGAAAGAGGGGATGTATTCCGGGGCATCCCCAATCTTAGACGCTTGAGTCTTCCTTGAATATTACCTTGGGGTGCCTCGGGCATCCCCAATCTTAGGCTCTTGCCACTCCTTATTCCTTCATCCATCGTGATCTCACCCAAAACTTGAAAACTTCAATCACACAAAACTCAACAAAACCTTCGTGAGATCCGTTAGTATAACAAGATAAATCACTACTTTAAGTATTGTTGCAAACCCATTCATATTTTATTTTTGCATTATACCTACTTTACTCTAACTTCACCATGTCTTATACCCACCGATACAATCCATAGATTCATCAAAACAAGCAAGTAGTGCATCAAAAACAGAATCTGTCAAAAACAGAACAGTCTGTAGCAATCTATTTAAAAGCCATGCTTATGTAACTCCAAAACTTCTGAAAAATTAGGAAAACGTGGGAAATTCATATACCAATACTGTGTAAAAATTTCAGATTTTTTTGACGCTCCAGTACAGAAACAAAATTCGGGCACTGGACGCAAAATTTTCTGTTTTTCAAACAGCATCAATTATACTATCTTCCAAATCATCCCAAAGGCTTTACTTGGCACAAACACTAATTAAAAACACAAAAACACAATCATACCAGTAGCATAATTTTAAAAACACACAATAACAGAAACGAAAGATAAAAATTCATTTTATTCATTGGGTTGCCTCCCAACAAGCGCTATTGTTTTATGCCCCTAGCTAGGCATAATGCATAGTTTTAAGTATTGTCATCTTTCAAGTTGATTCCATAAGTGGCCCTCATAATTGATTCATATGGTTCTTTAATTCTTTTTCTAAGGAAGTGCTCCATACCCTTCTTTAATGGAAATTGAAATTTTATATTCCCTTCTTTCATGTCAATAACGGCACCTATAGTTCGTAAGAACGGTCTACCAAGTATTATGGGGCAAGAAGAATTCAATGTCAAGCACAATAAATCAACGGGCACATAGTTCCTATTTGCAAGAATAAGAACATCATTAATTCTTCCCAAAGGCTTTTTAATAGTAGAATCCACCAAGTGCAAATTAAGAGAACATTCATCTATATTGGTGAAACCTAGCACATCACATAAAGATTTTGGAATTGTGGAAACGCTAGCACCCAAATCACATAAAGCATTGTACTCATAATTTTTAATTTTAACTTTAATGGTGGGTTCCCATTCATCATATAATTTTCTAGAAATTGAAATTTCTAGTTCTAGCTTTTCTTCTAACGTTTTCATCATTGCTTCTACGATGTGTTAAGTAAAAGCCTTGTTTGGCTCATAAGCGTTGGGTGAATTTAACATGGATTGTAACAAAGAAATGCACTCAATCAAAGAGCAATTATCATAATTAAAATCTTTGTAATCCAAGAGAGTGGGCACATCGCTATTTAAGGTTTTTACCTCTCCAAACCCACTTTTAGTAATTTTTTCATTAAGATTTTCACCCTCCGAATTATGGGAACGCCTACTAGCTAAAGTTGACTCTTCTTCAGTCCCCTTTTCATCAAGTTTTATATTGCTAAACAAAGAATCAATAGATGAAACACCAATCATTTCAATATCCTCACCATTACTATGTTCTAATGATTCCGGCTTAGCCGCCATTTGATTTACTAGCGTAGCTTGCGCATCAGAAATTTTTCCTAGCAAATTTTCAGTAAGAGCAGATTGAGCTTGAAGACTAGCAACTTCTTTACTAAAATCATCGAGTTGTTTTGCAATAGCATCCAATAAAATAGAGTGTTCCTTGAGTTCCTTGGTAAAACATTTGTTGTGCACAAACTGCGTAGTCATGTAATCTTTAGTATTTTTCTCAATTTCGGACAAAATTTTATAATAAGAAGTATCATGATAATTTTCTCGAGGCATCATGATTAAGCAAACAAGGTAACAAGCGAGCAAACAAGCAAACAAGAAAAAGGCAAACGAAAAATATTTTTTTGTATTTTTGTAAAAACTTTTTAGAAGTGGGGGAGATGAAAACGAGAGGCAAATAAAATAAATGCAAGGAGATGAGAGTTTATGCAAAGGTACTTGATAGATGTTGATGATGTCTCCCCGGCAACGGCGTCAGAAATTCTTCCTGCTACTTGTAGCTTGCGTTGGTATTATCCCCGAAGAGGAAGGGATGATGCAGCACAGCAGAGGTAAGTATTTCCCTCAGTTATGAAACCAAGGTTATCAATCCAGTAGGAGAACCACGCAACACCTCGTTAGCAGTACCTACACACAAACAACATATCCTTGCACCCAACGCAAACGAGCTGTTGTCAATCCCTCGGCGGTCAATTGCAAGATTAAATTGTATGTGATAGACAGATAGATTGAAACAAAAATACAAAACAAAATAAATTCAGAAAAAAGTGCAGCAATATTTTTAGGGTTTTAGTAATATGATTTAGATAGACCCGGGGGCCATAGTTTTCACTAGAGGCTTCTCTCAAGAAAATAGCATACGGTGGGTAGACAAATTTCTGTTGGGCAATTGATAGAAAAGCAAATAATCATGACGATATCCAAGGCAATGATCATGTATATAGGCATCACATCCGAGACAAGTAGACCAACTCCTGCCTGCATCTACTACTATTACTCCACACATCGACCGCTATCCAGCATGCATCTAATGTATTAAGTCCATAAAGAACGGAGTAACGCCTTAAGAACGATGAAATGATGTAGACAAGATAAACTCACGCATGAATAAATCCCATCTTTTTACCCTTAATAGCAATGATACATACGTGTCATGTCCCTTTCTGTCACTGGGATTGAGCACCGCAAGATCGAACCCATTAAAAAGCACCTCTTCCCATGGCAAGATAAATCAATCGAGTTGGCTAAACCAAATCAATAGATCGGAGAAGAAATACGAAGCTATAATAATCATGCATAAAAGAGTTCAGAGAAAACTCATATAATATTCATGGATAATCTGATCATAAACTCACAATTCATCAGATCCCAACAAACACACCGCAAAAAGTGATTACATCGGATTGAACTCCAAGAACATCGAGGAGAACATTGTATTGAAGATCAAAAAGAGAGAAGAAGCCATCTAGCTACTAACTATGGACCCGAAGGTCTGTGGTAAACTACTCACGCATCATCAGAAGGGCAGCAAGGTTGATGTAGAGCCCCTCCGTGATTGATTCCCCCTCCGGCGGAGTACCGAAGAAGGCCTCCAGATGGGATCTCTCGAGAACAGAAACTTGCGGCGGCGGAAAAAGTATTTCATGGACTCCCCTGAGGGTTTCTGATTTTTCTAGAATTTATAGTGGTGGAATTAGGTCAATCGGAGCTCTGTGGGCCCTGGTGCCTCGTGGGCACCCCCTGGGGCTTTTGGCCTTCTCCCGAAGCTTCTAATGTTTATCTTGTCCAGAAAAAATTCTCCAAAAGTTTCGTGGCATTTGGACTTCGTTTGGTATTGATTTTCTGTAAAACAAAAATAGGGCAGAAAACAGCAACTAGCACTGGGCACTAGGTTAATAGGTTAGTCTCCAAAAATGATATATAATTGCTGTAAATGTATATAAAAACATCCATGATTTATAATATAACAGCATGGAACAATCAAAAATTATAGATATGTTGGAGACGTATCATTCGTCACTTCCATCGTCCTCTTCTTTTTCTCACGGCCTCTAGCATGTTTCTCTTTTTGCTGCTTGGCCTTGCTGCGGCAGCCTCCTCGACCACCACGACCCTTTTTGCCGGATCCTCCAACACCGTCCTGACCCTTCTCCTTGTCGCGTTTTTCATATTCAGCTTTCTGCTTCTCAGCGAGGTGCACGACTTGTCGGCACTCTTGGAGATCATGGCCCTTGGTGCGCTGAATCTTGCACTATGGCCCATTAGATTTGCTGGCCTTCTCGTTTGACGCCGCCTCCTGACAAGTGGCGCATACAGCAGCCTCCTTGCCGGACTTTTCCGTTTTGGCTTTCTTGGCGGTGTCGGAGTTGCTGGACCCTTCGACAGCTATCACAGTTTTGCCTTTGCGCTTCATGTTGCGCTTTCGGCCCTTCTTCTTCGGGGTGGCAGCATCATTGTCCTCGGAATCCACCTCGGCACCAGCGTCCTCCCCGGGAAGCCTCCTTCCTTCCTCAGCACGCGCGCACTTATCCGCCAATGTGTAGAGCTCGTTGACGGTCTTCGGCAGATTGCCATTCATCTTCTCCCGTATCCTTCGATTGCGCACATTCGTGTGGAAAGCGGCAATCACGGCTATGGGGTGCACGTCCAGAATATTGCGGTGCATGCAGCTGAATCTCTAGATGTACTTGCGCAAAGTCTCACGATCTCTTTGCGGGATCACTTGCAGATCGCTGGGCTGTCCAGGGGCCTTGTGGCCTCCGGTAAAGGCTCCAACAAACTCATTGCAGAGATCTAACCATGAAGAAATGGAGTTCTCCGCCAAGTTCATCAGCCAAGATCTCACATTGGGCTTCAGCACCAATGGAAACTAATTGGCAAGAATCTTCTCGTCTCTTCCCCTGGCAGCTTGCACGGCAATCGTGTAGATGCCCAGAAACTCCGCCGGGTTCAGCTTGCCGTCATACTTTTCGGGTACTTCCGGCTTGAAGGCCCGGACGGATGGCCAGCGGACTTGCCACAGCTCACGAGTGAAGGCTGGACATCCAACCTCGTAAGGCAGATATCCGCCAACCTCGGGCGCAAGCTCATCAACGACTGGGTCGTTGCGCGCGTCGGATTGACGGCGCACCTGCCGGCGCCGTTCAATGGTAGTGCGGGCATCCTATACCCACTTGTCTTGCAACACTCGTCGCTGATCTTGCCGCGCTCGCGGATCTGAAGAAGCCATCGACATCTCGTCGGGCTCAAAAGATTGCTGAGTTTGCCGCGGTTGTTGTTGACGTTGCTACTATTGAAGTTGTTTCCATGGAGGTGATTGCACCGTTGGTGCAGCACCATCAACACGGCCACCAGTTGGAGCTACTCGTGCTGTTTGCGGATGCTGTGAGGGCTCCGCTTGCCTCGACAAATCCAATCAGGCCCTGGATGGTGGCTCCTGAGGATCTGGAACTTGATCGACAGGAGTCTTGCCATGTGGCCGCCGCCGCCCGGAGTCGTCGAGGCCGCTCGGAGTCACGCTGCGCCCATCATGCGACGGGCGCGGTGTGTGCCTTGATGCAGCATCTCTGGACGTCACCGTGGCGGGATCTTGGCTCGCGCCGGCCCGGGCATTGTTGCTCCGGTGGCTGCGCTCGTCGACGCGGCGAGGAGTAGGAAGACGTCCATTCGCTCCGTCTGCGCCATTGCGGCCTTGTTCGCCAGAAGGTCGAGGAGGTTGATCGCCTCCAGCGCTTCCGCCTCCTGCTCCGACCACGGTGGGCATGGCGACCGTGCTGCCTGCGCTGTCGTGCCAACCGCGGTGTCCGCACCACCCGCGCCGGCTGCGCCGCCAGCGCCGCCTGCGGATATGTGCGAAGGAACCTTGGAGGTGGAAGGAGCCGTCATCGTGATGCCCTTCTTCTTGGGGGCCATTGACGATGAAGAAGATGATGAAGCTGACGAAACTGACGCGCAATCTGCTGATTCAGGTTCACGCAAGCGATCCCCCTACCTGGCGCGCAAAAGATGTCGTGCATACGACCATCTATGGGGCCATCTAGTGTAGGAGATATGCCCTAGAGGCAATAATAAATGTTACTATTTATCCCCATGTTCCTAATTAAGTTTATATTCCGTGCTATAACTGCTATGGTTCTCGAGTCTGCAATAACCACGAGGCTCGAAAGAAGACTCATATGCACGTGTGGAATAATAAACGGTAAAATGTATTCCTAGTCTAGCCTCTAAGAGTAGCTCAAGTGTTGCATGATGGTTCTGTTTTCCTGATCATGGGCATGACTATGCTGGCAACTTTGAGGGCACATTGTTAGAAGAACACTTGTGTTGAATCAACCTGAATTGATGTTATGCTATGACATACATTCGTCACAAGTTAATGGTTAATAACACAGAGAAAGTTTACGTTTGCATAATTCCTTAGACCATGAGAGTATTGAGTTTCTTCATGCTTGATTCATGAACTTTGGGGTTTGTTAAACGTCATCCGTAACTAGGTGGCAATTACGGCGGCTTACGGGTTCATGGGAAAGTATGTCAAGTAACTTGATAACTCAAGATTGGGATTTGCTCCTCCGACGATGGAGAGATATCTCTGCGCCCTCTCGGTGTTACGGTATCCACCATCATCTGGCCAGACACAATGTGATTTGATCACAGGGATGCCGGAACTCGGGAACGAGAAAAGAGAACAAAACCAGTAACGAGGTAACTGGCATAGTGGACAAGTTGTTGATCCACGGGGATGCCGATAAATCTCACCTCGGGTATTTGTAACATATCGCAAAGCAACAGGAATAGCACACGGGAACTGGAGGTTCACTCGAATATTTATTCGTGTGGGTATAGGGGTCAATATGGGTGTCCACGGCTCCGATGTTGATCATTGATCAGAAAGAGTTCCTGTCATGTCTATTCTTCACCGAACCTATAGGGTCACATGCTTAAGGGTCATCTATCTGTTGAATACTAGACAGACAGTCTGAGAGAAAGTCACCAGAAAAGTTTCGGAGACAACGGAAGAGTTCCGGAGAGAGAACACCGGAATAGTTTCGGTAAAACCGAAAAGTTGTTTCGGAGTATACCATTAAGTCAAATTGGTTTCGGCACATGCCTAGAAATTCTTAGAGGGTGCCAGAATTGTTCTGGGAACTTCTGGGATTTTTCCGGAGAAAAAACCCGGAAATGTTCCGGAGCTGCCGGAACCGCTTTGGTTGCTTTTCGCAGATGAAAATCACTAATCCGGGATTGTTTCAGAACGCATCCACAATTATTTTAGTGGGTAATGGAATTATTCTAAGACCTACAGAAATATTTTCGGATTTAACGGTCGCGGAAAAATGTTTCCGTGAATAGTGAAAAGCACTTTTTGGTGGCTTGTTGGAGAAGCCACCTTTGAGGGCATTTTTGTCCTCTACCCCTTGGGCTTGGCCTATAAATAGGGGTGGAGGCGGCTGCCCAAAATCACTCTTTCTCTCATACATTATGCCATGCAATGATCTGGCTTCTTCTCTCCCTCACACGAAATAGTTTCGTAGAGCCGAAAGGCTATCTGGGTTCCGATGGGAACTAGTTCTGGACGGCGAAGCCCTACCGGATAGATGACTCCGTATGTGTGCAACCCCATAGAGAGGTCGTAGGTTCGATCTTTTTGCCCGAGGGGCTGTTCGAGAGTGCCTCCCGAAGGGATGTCCGAGTCACCGTCCGAGTTTTGAGGGTCCTCCCGGAGGGCTGTCCATGACACCGTCCGAGGGACTGTCCGACCGTCTCCTGGATGGCTGTCCGTGGGGCAGACGAGGGAGTACATCCACGCGGTTGGGAGGTTGTAAATCCTAGCTGCGGGGATCTACACCGTCTATCTACATCGACTCTGCTTCCGCTGCGCTACGAGTCAGTAACGATCGGATCAAAACCATGTATGCAGTCTTCATAGTGGTCCTGGGCTGGTGCGTAGGTCGGAAATTTTTTGTTTCGGCTGCGTTCCCCTACATCTAGCCCCTTTGCGGTTTGACTAGGGAGATCGATGAGCACAAAGAGCAGAACCAGTAGAGAGACGCAAAGAGTTTACCCAGGTTCGGGCCACCGTGAGGTGTAAAACCCTACTCCTGCTTTGTGTATTGGATGTGTATGAGGACAAGTACAAGGTGTGCTTCTCCTGGCAAGGTGCAGAAAGAGTAGCTACGCATGCAAGTTGTGCAGGGGTTCGATCGACCGATCCCTATAAACGTTGCCCTGGTCCTCCTTTTATAGCTCAAGGGGTTACCACAGTGGCAAAACAGTCATTACACAGTGATTAGATAGCCAACAGTGCTATCATACCTAACTCTGCCAGTTTAGGACAAAAGCAATAAATGCTCCGTTAGGTGTCATGTAGAGGAGGAGCCCCGGCAAGGTTTCTGCACCGCTCGCCCAGCTACCTCCTATTAACTTGACATGCCTTCTGGACGGGTGTCATTAAAGGCAAACTCATCCCAGTGTGCTGACACGTGCCCGACAAATATCACTAACCAGCCTACGTGATCGACACCTCACCGATTAGCGACTAGCTGCTCAGTGAGGTGGAGCGCTGACGAGTTAGCGAAAGCTTGCCGGTCACGGAGCTTGCCGGGTCTTCACCTTGCCGGCTCAGCCTTGCCGGCAAGGGTTATCTTCGGTGCTTGAGCTTAATGCTTTGTCTTGATCTTCTCTCCAGTAGCTTCTGCAACTTGGTCTTGAATCTTGATCTTGGTGATTTCCGGCAAGCCTTGGCCAGCAGGGAAGCTGCCACTGTCTGTGCATAAGTCAGGGTATAAAATACCCATGTTTTATACACCGACAAAGGGAAAGGATCCTTTGGACATGCTTTGTTATTATCAGTGTAGTCGATACAAAGTCTCCACTTTCCGTTTGCTTTGCGCACCACAACTGGATTTGCCAACCAAGTTGGATGTAGTACACCCCTAACTAAACCTGCTGCTTCAAGTTTCTTGATTTCCTCGACAATGAACTGTTGCCACTCCAAAGCCTGCTTCCTAACCTTCTGCTTGACGGGCCGAGCGTGGGGACAGACAGCAAGGTGGTGCTCAATTACCTCCTTGGGAACACCGGGGATGTCAGATGGTTGCCATGCAAACACATCAACATTCGCCCGAAGGAAGGCAACGAGCGCGCTTTCCTATTTGCTGTCAAGGGTGGAACTGATGGTGAACGTACCACCAGTGCCATCCTCCTTCGCCGGCACCTTTTTCGTTACTGGGGGAGTGGCCTTGGATTTCTTGCCGGTAGAGCACTCCGGCAAGTCTTCAACAGGTGTGCAGCACTCCGAGGAGGTGTGTTTCCCGGAATTCTTGTCAGAGGTCTTGCCGGACTTCTTGGTTTTCTTTTTCGCGGGAGCTAGCGCCTTGGCGGCCTCTGCTGCAACCGCATCTCTGTAGAGCTTATCGACGCATATGACTGCATCCTTCTTGTCAGAATTGATGGAAATGACACCCATCGGCCCTGGCATCTTCAACGTGTTATAAGCATAGTGGGATGCTGCCATGAATTTTGCCAAGGCTGGGCGGCCAAGAATTCCATTATACGGCAAGGGGACGTTGACAACATCAAACACAATCTTCTCTGTTCTATAGTTCAATTCCCGGCCAAACGTCGCCGGCAATGTCATCTTCCCCTTGGGTTGGCTCCTTCCCGGGTTGACTCCTTGAAATGTGCCGGTTTTCTCAAGTTCTTCGTCGGGAATATGCAGCCTCTTGATTACTTCTGGAGAAATCAAATTTAAGCCAGCCCCACCGTCAACTAACGTTTTCCTGACCTGGAGGTTGCGAATTGTCGGTGAAACGAACAACGGCAAACACCCGACCGCAGTTGTGCGATCAGGGTGATCCTCGGCATAAAAAATGATAGGCGTGTGTGACCATTTGAGTGGGTTTTGAGTGGCTATTGCCGGTTCTGCCGCATTAACCTCACTCGCCCACTGCTTGAGTTGGCGGTGAGAGGAGTGCAAAGATGTGCCTCCGTCAATGCACATGGCCTCAGTTGCCTTCTGGAATTCCTGTCCACTGGACTCTCCATCGTCCTCTTCCTCTTCACTTCCATCATCCTCTTCTTTTTTCTCACGGTCTCTAGCAGGTTTCTCCTTCTGCTGTTTGGCCTTGCCGCGGCGGCCTCCTCTACCACCACGACCCTTTTTGCCGGATCCGCCAGCACCATCCTGACCCTTCTCCTTATCGC
The DNA here is from genome assembly GCA_039707655.1 of Elymus sibiricus. Taxonomy (NCBI): domain Eukaryota; kingdom Viridiplantae; phylum Streptophyta; class Magnoliopsida; order Poales; family Poaceae; genus Elymus; species Elymus sibiricus. Next base: position 106,969,880 of record CM077668.1, on the reverse strand, counting down.
GTTTTTCATATTCAGCTTTTTGCTTTTCCGCAAGGTGCTCGACTTGTCGGCACTCTTGGAGATCATAGCCCTTGGTGCGGTGAATCTTGCAGTATGGCCCATCAGATTTGCCGGCCTTCTTGTTTGCCACTGCCTCCTGACAAGCGGCGCATACAGCAGCCTCCTTGCCGGAGTCTTCCATTTTGGCTTTCTTGGCGGTGTTGGAGTTGCCAGATCCATCGACAGCCATCACAGTTTTGCCTTTGCGCTTCCTGTTGCGCTTTCGGCCCTTCTTCTTCGGGGTAGCAGCATCATCGTCCTCGGAATCCACCTCGGCACCAGCGTCCTCCCCGGGAAGCCCCCTTCCTTCCTCAGCACGCGCGCACTTATCCGCCAATGTGTAGATCTCGTTGACGGTCTTCAGCAGCTCGACGTTCATCTTCTCCCGCATCCTTCGATTGCGCACATTCATGTGGAAGGCGGCAATCACGGCTGCAGGGTGCACGTCCGGAATATTGCGGCGCACGCGGCTGAATCTCTGGATGTACTTGCGCAAAGTTTCACCATCTCTTTGCGGGATCACTAGTAGGTCGCTGGGCTGTCCAGGGGCCTTGTGGCCCCCGATAAAAGCACCAACAAACTCATTGTAGATATCTGACCATGAAGAAATGGAGTTCTCCGGCAAGTTCATTGGCCAAGATCTCACGTTTGGCTTCAGCACCAACGGAAAGTAATTGGCAAGAATCTTCTCGTCTCTTCCCTCGGCAGCTTGCACGGCAATCGTGTAGATGCCTAGAAACTCTGTCGGGTTCAGCTTGCCGCCGTACTTTTCTGGTACTTCCGGCTTGAAGGCCCGGACGGACGGCTAACGGACTTGCCGCAGCTCACGAGTGAAGGCTGGACATCCAACCTCGTAAGGCAGATATCCGCCAACCTCGGGCGCAGGCTCATCAACGACTGGGCCGTTGCGCGCGTCGGATTGACGGCGCACCTCCCGGCGCCGATCGATGGTGATGCGGACAGCTTCTACCCGCCTGTCTTACAGCACTTGCCACTGATCTTGCCGCGCCCGTGGATCTGAAGAGGCCATTGACATCTCGTCGGGCTCCGTAGTTCGCTGGGTTTGCCGCGGCTGCTGACGTTGCTGTTGTTGAGGCTGTTGCCATGGAGGTGATTGCACCGTCTGTGCAGCGCCATCAACACGGCCACCAGTTGGAGTCACTGGTGGAATTTGCGGACACCGCGAGGGCTCCACTTGCTGCGACTTGCTCAACTCGGCAAAGCCAATAAGGCTCTGAATGGTGGCTCTCCACTCATCCATCTTTTCCGCCGTTGGAGGGAAGTTTAGCAGCATTTGGGCTCGCGCCATTGCCTCCACTGCTGTTGTTGGCATGACCGGGAGCGAAGAACGCGACGTCGCTCTACTCTTGGCAGAGCCAGTAGGAGCGCCATTGCGATCTTGCTGCCGCGGCACATGATCAGCAGCGAGCTGTCGTGGCGGAGGTGGAGCCTGAGGATTTAGAACTTGATCGACAGGAGTCTTGCCATGTGGTCGCCGCAGCCCGGAGTCGTCGACGCCGCTCGGAGTTGCGCTGCACCCATTATGTGACGGGCGCGGCATCCGTCCTGACGCAGCATCTCTGGACGTCACCGTGGCGGGATCTTGGCTCACGCCGGCCCGGGCATTGTTGCTCCTGTGGCTGCGCTCATCGACGCGGCGAGGAGGAGGAAGATGTCCATCTGCTCCGCCGGTGCCGTTGCGGCTTTGCTCGCCAGAGGGTCGAGGAGGTTGACCACCTCCAGCACTTCCGCCTCCCGCTCTGACCATGGTGGGCACGGCGACCGCACCGCTTGCGCTGGTCATGCCAACCGCGGTGTCCGCACCGCCCGCGCCAGCTGCCCCGCCTGCGCCGCCTGCGGATATGTGCGAAGGAACCTTGGAAGTGGAAGGAGACATCATCGTGATGCCCTTCTTCTTGGGGGCCATCGACGATGAAGAAGATGATGAAGCTGATGAAATCAACACGCAATCTGCTGATTCAGGTTCGCGCAAGCGATCCCCCTACCTGGCGCACCAAAGATGTCGTGCGTACAACCATCTATGGGGCCATCTAGCCCCTTTGCGGTTCGACTAGGGAGATCGACGAGCACAAAGAGCAGAACCAGCAGAGAACGCAAAGAGTTTACCCAGGTTCGGGCCACCGTGAGGTGTAAAACCCTACTCCTGCCTTTGGTGTATTGGATGTGTATGAGCACAAGTACAAGGAGCGCTTCTCCTGACAAGATGCAGAAAGAGCAGCTACACATGCAAGTTGTGCAAAGGTTCGATCCTTGTAACTGTTACCCTGGCCCTCCTTTTATAGCTCAAGGGGTTACCACAGTGGCAAAACAGTCATTACATATTGATTAGATAGCAAACAGTGCTATCATACCTAACTCTGCCAGTTTAGGACAAAAGCAATAAATGCTTCGTTAGGTGTCATGTAGAGGAGAAGCCCCGCCAAGGTTTCTGCACCGCTCACCCAGCTACCTCCTATTAATTTGACACGCCTTCTGGAACGGTGTCATTAAAGGCAAATTTCCATCCAGCGCGCTGACACGTGCCCGACAAATCTCACCTAACTTCCTGCGGGCTCGACACCTCATCGATTAGCGATTAGCTGCTCGATGAGGTGGAGCGCTAACAGCTAGCGAGAGCTTGCCGGCACGGAGCTTGCCGGGTCTTCACCTTGCCGGCTCAGCCTTGCGGGCAAAGGTTATCTTTGGTGTTTGAACTTGTTGTTTTGTCTTGACCTTTTCCCCAGAAGCTTCTGCAACTGGGTCTCGGATCTTGGCCTTGGTGATTTCCAGCAAGCTTCCTTGCCGGGGAGCTGCTACTGCCTGTGCATAAGTCTGGGGTACTAAGAACCCAAATGTTAGTACACCGACACCTAAAAAACACCTTCCCTACCAATGTGAGTTTAATGATAATGGAATCTTATCTTCTTATCCCAAAGGTGTTTATAATTATTATGATATTGAAAAAATTAAAGAATTTGTTTCCTTTAAGGGTGCCTATGAAATTGCTTCTTTGATTGAAAAGTATGATGATACTCTTTACAAATCTAATTTTTTTGCCATACTTAAATATTGCTATGAAAACTATGCTTCTAATGCTTATGTTAAAGAATATATTGAGGACGCCTCCGCTGTCCAAGAAGAGACTAATATTTTGCATGAATCTATGGAGGAAGAAATTGCTAAAATTGTGAGCTGATTAGATGAAAAGGATGAGGTGGAGAGCGAAGAACAAAAGGACGAAGAGCAGATTAGCTACCCATGCCCACCTTCTAATGAGAGTAACCCTTCAACTCAGACATTGTTTAATTTCCCTTCGTGCTTACCAATGGATGATTGCTATGATCCCTTTGATTCATTTGAAATATCACTTTTTGATGAAATTGATGCTTGCTATGCTTGTGGCCATGATGCCAATATAAATGATGCTTATGGAGATAAACTTGCTATAGTTCCTTATGTTAAGAATGAAATTGTTGCTATTGCACCCACACATGATAGTCCTATTATCTTTTTGGATTCTCCCAACTACACTATATCGGAGAAGTTTGTGCTTATTAAGGATTATATTGATGGGTTGCATTTTACTGTTGCACATGATGATTTTGATGGATATAATATGCATGTGCTTGCTACTCCTAATTGCAATTATTATGAGAGAGGACCTATATCTCCACCTCTCTATGTTTCCAATACGATAAAATTGGAAGAAAATGTTTATACTATGCATTGGCCGTTACTTGATGTGCATGAATTGTTATTTTATGACATGCCGATGCATAGGAAGAGAGTTAGACTTCATCATTGCGTGCTATATGTTGCTTTGTGCTCACTACTAAATTGCAAATCATTGTCGATTAAAATTGGCTTTGATATACCTTAGGATCCGGGTGGATCAATTACTTGAGCACTGTATGCCTAGCTTAATGGCTTTAAAGAAAGCGCTGCCTGGGCGAGAACCCAGAAGTTTTAGAGAGTCATTTTATTCTGTTGTGTGCTTTTAAAAAGTTTAAAGAAATATATAGAGGGGAACCTAAAACTTTTTCAAAAAGAAAAGTGAAAGTGAGAAAGACGAGCACCGTTCAGGTGGGAGCATGCCTTGAACTTTGTTCATGCCCATGGAAACTTTGTGAATCTTGATTACAGAAACTTTTCAACAAAAATAATTATCCCCTTGTACAAATCCATTGTATTATAAAAATAATGTGCCAAGATTTACCTTTAGGATGTTCAAATTGCTTGTTTGGTGTGTGCAGTGCAAAAACAGAAACTTTTGCTGTAGTATTTGAATTTACATATTTTACTGGAGCGTGCAAAAATTCTGAAATTTTTACACAGTACTTATATGCAAATTGTTTATTATGTCCTAATTTTTCAGAATTTTTGTATTTCAGAAGTATATGTTTCATCTTCATCTTTACAGACTGTCCTGTTTTCACAGATTGTTGTTATAGTTTCTTTATTTGCATCTGTTTCAAATCTTGTTGAGCCCCATTGATTTGGGAGCCATGGAATTGTGATAGCATAAAGTGGGTAATGTTTTATTATAATTATACAATAATGTTACAGTAGGACATGATGGGATTTGATGTTATATGTACTAACCTCTCTAATAAAAAGTTCGGTTAAGTTTTGTGTGGATGAAGTGTTCGAAGAACGAGGAGGTATCGATATGAGGAGAATAAGGAGAGGCAAGATTTAAAGCTTGGGGATGCCCAAGGCACCCCAAGTAAATATTCAAGGAGACTCAAGCGTCTAAACTTGGGGATGCCCCGAAAGGCATCCCATCTTTCTTCGACAATTATCGGTATGTCTCGGTTTTTGTTTTGTTCACATGATATGTGTAAATTCTTGGAGCATCTTTTGTGTTTATTTTTCCCTTTTCTTTTATGCACCATGCTGGTATGAGATAGTCCTTGGTTGATTTATAGAATGCTCTTTGCACTTCACTTATATCTTTTGAGTATGGCTTTATAGAATGTTTCATGTGCTTCACTTATATCATTTGAAGTTTGGGTGCCTATTTCTCTACATAGGAAAACTTTTATTTGTAGAATGCTCTTTTGCTTCACTTATATTTATTAGAGCGTGGTCTTTTATAGAAAGAATTAAACTCTCATGCTTCACTTATATCTATTTAGAGAGTTAACATGAATTGGTCATTCACATGGTTAGTCATAAAATCCTACATAAAACTTATAGATCACTGAATATGATATGTTTGATTCCTTGCAATAGTTTTGAGATATTGAGGTGGTAATATTGGGGCATGCTAGTAAACGAATTAAAGTTTAGTATTAATAATGTTTTTAAGGGAAGTAAGTCTTTACGCAAGTAAATCCTCACGCATGTAAAGTGGTGGCCTCTGACATTAGCAATGAGGTCGGAGCATGATTTATCGTTGATTGAGTCTTTGTGTTGTTCGGATCGAGGGCGCGTGATGGTTAACTCCTCCCAACCTCCCCCCTAGGAGCATGCGAGTAGTACTTTGCTTCGAGGGCAAGTAGGCTTTACAATAAGTATGTGAGTTCTTTATGACTAATGTGAGTCCATGGAGTATACGCATTCTCACCCTTCCGCAATTTGCTAGCCTCTTCGGTACCGTGCATTGCCCTTTCTTACCTCGAGAGTTGGTGCAAACTTCGCCAGTGCATTCAAACCCCGTGATATGTTTGACGTCCCCGACTCGTCCGTGCACTATTCATACACGCAAATGCGCACAATCAAGATCAGAGACTCACGGGAAGATATCACAACACAACTCTCGACACAAATTTAAACATAAGCTTTATATTACAAGCCAGGCCACAAAGGCTCAAATACATAAGTCAGCGAAAGCAACAATATCTGAGTACAGACATAACTAAACAAGTTTGCCTTAAGAAGGCTAAGCAAAACAACGACATCTAGATCGAAAAGGCACAGGCCTCCTGCCTGGGAGCCTCCGAACTACTCCTGGTCGTTGGCCTCCACGTAGTAGTAGGCTCCGTCGGTGTAGTAGTAGTCGACGGCGGGAACAGCTAACTCCAGGGCTCCGTCATCTGATCGCAGCAATCGGGTAGGGGGGAAAAAGGTAGCAAAGCAACCGTGAGTACTCATCCAAAGTACTCGCAAGACTTACATTAGATCTATGCTAAGTACGCATCGGTATCAAAGGGAAGGGGATGTATCTGTGGACTAAACTGCAGAATGCCAGAGTAGAGGGTTAAGGCCTAGCCTATCGTAGACTAGCATCTTGCAGCATCAGAAGAAAGTTGAGTAACATATAATATAGTAACAAGTATATATTAGCAACGCCCAGAGATCGTTCCTCGACTCCCTGCGAGAAAACGATCCCGGAGCATCATATCAGTTTAGTAACACAAGTATCCAGTTCTAGTTGTAGTAGATCAGGATATAACTCCGAGTGTTCTGTTACCATGGACACGGCTATTCGAATAGATAACTTCCCTACAAGGGTCACCAACTTACCCAACGCGCTCGATTAACTCTGGCCGGACACACTTTCCCGGGTCATGCCCGGCCTCGGCTGATCGACACGCCGTAGTCCTACCTAGGCTCAGCACAGAGGTCAGCACGCCGGTCTACATCCTAAGCGCGAAGGAGTCATGGGCCAATCGTCCTAAGAACTCCTGCGCGTTGCGTACGCGGCCGGGATCAAACCTAGCCCCTATATACACACGCATGCGTTCCAGTTCACCCGGGCGCACGCCGCACAACTACTGACGTCTAAAGAGCTTTTGGGAGAATCGTACAACGCCAAGTACCCATACTTATTCCCGCGTGGTGGTCAGTGCGAAAAGGCCAGAGGCCTACTCAGATCACATATCCAAACCCATTAGTGTGTTGGGAGCTCGTGAAGACGATCAGTGTTCCTGTCGCCCCATCTCACGGACTTACGACAAGGGCCAGGCCCATCCCTCTCTAGGGCGGTCTGCCTGCCCGGTCATGCCGCGTCATTAAATCTCGCGGGTACCCTCATGGTCAACCCGACTTCAATAACTCTCACGGGTACCCCTTGGGACGACCCGACTTCAACGAGGGACTGAGGTAATAGTCAAGGTAACAGTGTCCATAACATCAAGGGAATCTAAGGAATCACCCTCGATAGATTCTTGCTCGATGTAAAATGTCAAGGTGAACTTGGAGGAATCACCCTCGATGGGTTCACGCTTGAGGTGTTGCCAGACAGAGTCGTCATCGGGAGTGGTGGGCGAGGAATCACCCTCGGTAAATCACATCCGATGTGCTGCACTACGTAAATATCATCAGAAGTGAGATACGAGGCATCACCCTCGGCACTCGATAGTAGCTCTGCAGAGTCGTACAACTAAGGGGGTGCTGGTGGTGTGCTCGGTCTCTGTACGACGATCACATTGATTGAGTCATCGGTAGTAAAGCATGGCAACAAGGACAAGGATGTGGGGCCTCTGATGGATCTCTAACCAGCCTATACTAAGCATATAGGACAACAGATAAAGTATCAACAACAGATTACAAAATCAGGCTATGCATTAGAATAGGAGCTATCGAACAATAGTAGCAAAATCTAATGCAAGCACGAGAGAGAAAGAATGGGCGTTATAGGAATGATCAAGGGGGTTTTGCTTGCCTGGAAGCTCTGCTGAGAAGGACGGGTCGTCGACGGCGTAGTCGTACTCGGGGTCAACAGCAGTCTCGGGGCCTACCGGAGAGAAGAGGGGGAAGAAACAGTAAATACAAAGCAAACAAATGCATCACAAGGCATGACATTGCAATATGCTATGCTGGGGGTGTCCTAATGCGGTTCTAAGTGTTATAGACGGAGCGGGAAAATATCTGGTAATATTTTCCCGGCTCTAGGCAATTATCGGACAGACGATCCGGAGGGGAAGGTTCCATGTTTGCAGTGTTGGAGGCATGTGATAGGTCTGTGAGTGGCATGTTCGGATTCGTCTAATTTTTCTGATCATTTTTCTTATAAAAATTATTTTCATCCAAGTTACGGATTATTTTATATGATTTTTCAAAGTTTTAAACAATTTCTAAAATTTCCTGATTTAAATTCAATTCGAAAATTGCAGAAGAAATACTAGGTGCACCCGGTGCAGTGCACACATAGTGCACCACAGAGACTGACAGGTGGGGCCAGTTGACTTGGTTAACAGCCCAGTCAGCAGAGGCTGACAGTGGGCCAGGTGGGCTGAGTCAGCGGGTCAGCGTTGACCCGTTGACTGGTCAACTGGGCCATGGGACCCAGCTGCCAGCGACCCAGGGTGGCCCAGTGGCAGGGCCACGTGGCGGCGGCGCCGAAGAACAGCTCCGGCGACCATTTTCACGGCGGAGCGCTCGGGCGGCCGTCCGGATTTGTCCACAGGCGCCCATTTGGCACGGGGTTAGGCGCGTTCGAATGCCTGTAAGGCGCCGCGTCGAACGGCGGTGGTGGCAGGGGCGGAGATGGTGCGTCGCGGCATCGGCGACCACCGAGGCGGACGCCGAACTTCGTGCCTCGACGGATCCGAGCATAGAGAGCACGGGGAGGCGCGTGCGTGTGCTTGTTGGGATCCTGGAAGCACCAGCGGCATGATGCCATGCCCGGACAGGAGCCGTAATGGCTGTGGCCGCGACGGCGAGGTGACGCAACGGCGGCGAGCTCGGGCACGACAACAGCTACGGCTACGGGCAACGGGAGGCAACGCTAATGGAGGAGAAAGGAGCGGCAGCTCACCGGGTGGCACACGGTGGCCGTTGGGGGATTAGGAGCTGCAGACGGCGCCGGAGTCGAAGAAGAACGCCGGCTGGTCCAGAGGAAGAAGACGACGGCGGTCTGGCGATGCAGGGGCTCCGGGCTTGGTCTCGTGGGCGAGGGAGACGTAAAGGTCGACGACGGAGCTTCTGGGCACGGCGGAAGGGCGTGCGGACGACGGTGGCCATGGCTACGCCGGAGCCATGGCGACAGCGGTGCTCGGGTGAGCTGGAGATGAGAGGGAGAGGAGCGAGCGAGGGGGATAAGGACCGGCGCGAGACCCCGGTTGCCGCGGTGGTATTCTTATCCATCCCGCGGCGCCTGTAGCGACGCGGACGGCGAGCTGGCTCGGCGGAGACGGCGCCCGGCTCGGTCACGTTCGACAGGTGGCGGAGGGAGGAGGGAGATGACGGGGGAGCGGGCTGGGCCAGCTGGGCCTGCTACTGTGCACTAAGGCCCAGTGCAGAGTGGCCTTTTCCTTTTATTTTTTTGTTTTATTCTTTTTCCAGTGTTTTGCAATTTTAGTTAGCTAGCAAGTGAATTTTGTAAAATATGGGACTTGGCCATATATTTACATTGCATCATTTGGCACTGTCACAAAAAGTTTGGGAAGGGTTTGAATTTTGCATAAATGGAAAAGCATTTAAATATGCTGATTTGGCACTATTTTAATTGCTATAGCCCATTTAAGAAAATAAGTGATGTTGTTTTCCTTAACAAACAATTGTTATGGAATATTTGCTAAATGATGGAGTATTTTGCAACCATGTTTGTGAAACTTTAAATTTCACTTGCAATTTGAATTGATTTCAGTGATGGAGTTTGAAATGAGATATGAATCCATAGTGATCAAGCATAGCAAAGCAAAGTGACTTAGCATAATCATGATGGATTACTGTAGCTTATTACATGGGGGTATTACAACTCTCCTCCTCTAAAAGAAATTCTCGTCTCGAGAATTAAGAGGTAGAAGGGAAAAGATCGGGGTATTCTTCTCGAAGATGATCCTCGCGTTCCCAAGTGGCTTCATCTTCAGTATGATTCGACCACTGCACTTTAAGGAACTTGATTACCTTCTAACGGGTTCGACGTTCAGCTTGATCAAGAATGTGGATCGGATGCTCTTTATAAGAGAGATCATCTTGCAATTCAAGCATTTCATGATCCACTGCACGGTGTGGAACCTTGAAGCAACGACGAAGTTGCGATACATGGAAGACATCGTGGATATGAGAAAACTACGGTGGCAATTCCAATTTATAAGCCACATATCCATGTCTGGCGAGAGTGCGGAAGGGTCCAATGCAGCGAGGAGCTAACTTGCCCTTGATTTCAAAACGATGAGTGCCCTTCATAGGAGTGACACATAGATAAGCTTGTTCACCAGGTTGATAGATCGATCCCCAGTGTTTACGGTCATAGTTGCTCTTCTGATGGGACTGGGCTGTCTTCGGCCGCCATCTTGATCTGATGATAGCCTGAGAAGGCATCCAGGAAGCATAGCAAATCGCACCCGGCGGTGGAATCCACGATCTGATCGATGCGGGGCAGTGGAAATGGATCTTGAGGGCAGAACTTGTTGAGGCTGGTGAAGTCGGCGCACATGCGCTCCTTGCCGCCCTTCTTGGGGACGACGACTGGGTTGGTGAGCCATTCGGGATGGCGCACCTCAGGAACGACCCCAGCTTCCTGGAGCTTCTGAACTTCCTTGACGATGAAATCTTGCTTCTTTGGCACCTGGCACCGTGCTTTCTGCTTGACGGGGCGTGCATTGGGGCACACCGCTAAGTGGTGATCGATCAACTTCCTCGGCACACCGGACAAGTCAGATGCTTTCCAGGCAAAAACATCCGAGTTTGCCCGAAGGAAGGTGACGAGCGCGCTTTCCTATGCAGGAGGAAGGCCAGCGCAGATGGTCAAGGCAGGGCTTGAGAGAACAGCTGCTTCTTCTTCGCGGGCGCGGCCTCAGGAGGCTCGGCCGCATCCTCGTTAGCCGGATGCGCGACAGCGGCAGCCTTGTAAGCGTGCTCCAGGGAGCAGATCGCGTCCTTCTTGTCGCAGGTGACGGTGATGATGCCGCCACTGCCGGGCATCTTGAGGACGTCGTAGGCATGGTGGGTCGCCGTCATGAACTTGGTGAGAGCTGGGTAGCCCAAGATGGCGTTGTAAGGCAGGCCGATGTGCGCCACGTCGAAGTCGATGAGCTCAGTGTGGTAGTTCTTGCGGGTGCCAAAGGTGACGGGGAGGCGCACTTGCCCCAGTGGGATGGTGGAGCCATCGGTCACTCCGGAGAAGGGCCTGGTCGGCATCAGCTGGTCGTAGGGCACTTGGAGCGTCTCAAAGGTCTCGATGGAGATCACGTTGAGGCCGGCACCCCCGTTGATGAGGGTCTTGGTGACCGCGACATTGCTGATGGTGGGAGTGCACAGCATGGGGAGCGTGCCTGCGGAGGCCGTGGACTTGGGGTGGTCCTTGGAGTCGAAGGTGATGGCGTACTGCGACCACTTGAGGGGCCGCGAGGCCTCTGGCCTCGGGAGGGCGGCATTCACCTCGCGAGAAAACTACTTGAAGTGGCGGTTGGACGCGGGGGCCAGAGCCCCGCCAAGGATGCAGGCGACCGCGCGAGGCTCCTGCTAGCCCCCAGCGCCCTTGTCAGGCTGGTTGATGTCGTTCCTCCGGGGTGGCGGCGGCAGCGGCGGAAGAGTGGCAATGGCCTGAGGATTCGCCTCACGGGGCTGGTCGCGCCAGGCGGCCTCACGAGGCTGGTCGTGCCAGCCCTGGCGAAAGTTGCCGTTGCCGTTGCGGCCGTCCCAACGGTTGCCGCCGCGGCCACCTCCACGGCCGGCGCCGCGGCCAGTGCGGTCGTCTCGGCGGCCCTGGCGCTCGTCGCGGAGCAGCTTGAGCTCCTGGCAGTCCTCGGTGCTGTGGGAGCGGACGTTGTGATAGGCGCAGAGTGGCCGGCTGTCTTTCCTGGGCTCATCACGGTCGCAACTGTGCTTCTGCTCGGGCTCCGCCGCAAGCACGGCGGGGCCCTTGCGCTTGACGTCCTTGTTCTTGGTCTTGGCGGCGTCGAGCACCGCGTCTGGGTCGTTGTGGACGAAGAGGCGGCCTTCTTTAGCCTTGGCGCACTTGTCGGCGAGGTCGAGCAGCTCAAGCACGGAGTCGAGCTCACCGTTGATGGCGAGCTTCTCGCGCATCTTGACGTCCATGAAGCCGTTGGAGAACGCAGAGATGACGGCCGCGTCGGAGGCGCGCGGGATCTTGTCGCGCACCTGGCTGAAGCGCTGGATGTACTTGCGGAGGGTCTCATCTGGGCGCTGCCGCACACGCCGCAGGTCATTGATGGTGAGGGAGCGGTCCTGTGTGCCCTTGAAGTTGGCGTTGAACTGGCTACAGAGCTCGGCCCACGATGAGATGGACGCCTCGGGGAGGTTCATGAGCCAGGAGTGCGGGCTGTCCTTAAGGGCCATGGGAAACCAGTTCGCCATGACCTTGTCGTAGCGCTGGAGGTAGCTCAGGCTTGAACTTCGCGGGCCAGACCACGCGACGCAGCTCGCGGGTGAAGGCACGACAGCCCACACCGCTTGAGCGTACGCCGCCAGCGAGGGTGGCACGGTTTTGACGCCCAGCCGCCGCAACATCTTGGACGGCCTGGTCCTGGCGCTGGCGCTGCCGCTTGAGGAGCACTCGCGCATCAGGGGGCGCGTGGCGGATGATCTGGCAGCTGGCCTCGTCTCGGACCGGCGAGGACGCGCCACGGGACGGCTCATGAGCCTGCGCATTGCGCTGGGGCCCGCCATGCTCGTCGCGCAGAGGAGGCGGCGGGGGAGCGCCGTGCGCTAGGTCCCCGCCGTGAGACGGCGGAGGGCGGAGCGAGTGGGAAGGCACCGGAGCGTCCCCGGCAGCGTTGACGCGCTCGGTGATGCGGCCAAGCCAGGCGTCGTAGCCGGCGTCAGCTAGACGGTAGCGGAGTAGCTCGCGCGCCATGAGCAGTGCGGTCTGCGGGTTCGGCGGCCCACGATGGGCGAGGGAGGAGGCCGTGGCGGTGTGGCCGTTCGCCTGCACGGAGGGGTGCAGTGAGGAGTCCTGCTGCTCGCGGGCCGCGGGGTCGGTGGCGGCAGCAGCCTCAGCGTCGGGGCGGCGGCGATTGCCACGGGCCACTAGCTCCGTCTGAGCCACGCGGCCAGCCTTGCGCTCGGCGTGCTCGCTACGTGCGTCGGCCATGAGGTTGGTGGAGCAGAGGGCGGAGCGGAAGAACAGTAGCGCACCCCTACCTGGTGCGCCAAATGTTGGAAGTCGGGCTCCGGGGACACAAAGGTTCGAACACTGGGGTGAGCTCGTTTTACCACTTCGTCTCCTACCACGATTAAGCAACAGCGAGGCTACGGCGAGAGCGCGCTAGCAAGGAACGGACTGTGGACTCAGCGGTTACCCAGGTTCGGACCACCTTGCGGTGTAAAACCCTACTCCTGCTTGTGGTCATGGCGAACTGGTTCCCTATGGCCCTCAAGGACGGCCCGTGCTCCTGGCTCATGAACCTCCCCGAAGCGTCCACCTCATCATGGGCCAAGCTCTGCAGCCAGTTCGTCGCCAACTTCAAGGGCACTCAGGACCAATCCCTCACCATCAACGACCTGCGGCGCGTGTGGCAGCGCTCAGACGAGACCCTCCTCAAGTACATCCAGCGCTTCAGCCAGGTGCGCAACAAGATCCCGTGCGCCTCCGATGCCGCCGTCATCTCTGCATTCTCCACCGGCATCATGGACGTCAAGATGCGCGAGAAGCTCGCCATCAACAGTGAGCTCGACTCTGTGGTTGAGCTGCTCGACCTCGCCGACAAGTGCGCCAAGGCTGAGGAAGGCCACCTCTTCGTCCACAATGACCCCAACGCGGCGCTCAACGCCACCAACATCAAGAACATGGACGTCAAGCGCAAGGGCCCGGACGTGCTCGTGGCGGAGCCCGAGCAGAAGCGCGGTCGTGACCATGACGAGCCCAGGAAAGACAGCCGGCCGCTCTGTGCCTTCCATAACGTGCGCTCCCACAACATCGAGGACTGCCTGGAGCTCAAGCTGCTCCGCGACGAGCGCCAGGGCCGCCAAGACGACCGCAATGGCCACGGCGCCGGCCGTGGAGGCGGCCGCGGTGGTAATCATTGGGATGGCCACAACGGCAACGACAACTTCCGCCAGGGCTGGTGCGACCAGCCTCATGAGTCCGCCTGGCGCAACCAGCCTCGTGAGGCCGTCTGGCGCTACCAACCTCGTGAGGCCGCCTGGCGCGACCAGCCTCGTGAGGCTGCCTGGCGCAACCAGCCTCATGAGGCCGTCTGGTGCGACCAGCCTCATGAGGTGAATCCTCAGGCCGATGCCGCTCTTCCGCCACTGCCGCTGCCACCCCAGAGGAACGATGTCAACCAGCCTGACAAGGGCGTTGGGGGCTACCAGGAGCCTCGCGTGGTTGCCTGCATCCTCAGTGGGGTTCAGGCTCCCGTGTCCTCGTCTATGGAGCTGAGGCGGTCCTTCCTTCAGAGCTTAAGCATGGCAGCTGCATCTCCTTCTGGTTGTGTAATCAACCTTATTATTTCGTCAGTTCTTTGATGGCGAGCCATGCGCGCTCATGGCGTCCCTCCTGAGCTTCACGCGAACGGGGGATGGACACAGTGCCTGTGCTCGGGTCAGTCCCAGCAGCGTTGAAAAACCCAAGTGATCGAGCTCTGGCTCGCGGGCCTACTCCCGTGCACGTCACCTCACCAAGGTCCTTGGTGTCTCATCTTCTCGCATGATAGGCACGGTGCCTGTGCTCGGGTCCGTCCCTACAGCGCCGCTAAACCGAAGTGATCGAGCTCTGGCTCGCGGGCCTGCTCCCGTGCATGCCACCTCACCAAGGTCCTTGGTGCCTTATCTTCTCGCGTGGCTCTCATGAGTGGGTCTGCGAGCGCGCGCGGCTCTCATGAGTGGGTCTGCGAGCGCGCGCGGCTCCCCCGTCACGAGACCTTGCGCCTTGCAATTGTCTCTAGAGCAGGTCAGACGGAAGGCCTCGTGAGCGTTCCTCGCGAGGTAACCCGGTGGCAGGATGCTCCCCGGAGCCTCAGGAGGCCTCAGGAGCACGGCATCAGGAGCCAATCCCGACAGAGCCACGCTAGCCGGAGGCCTCACGAGCGGAGAACTCGCGAGGCACACCCTACAAGTGGCGGCTCGCCCGACGCCGCCCTCCTAAAAAGCTAAGTATCATAAACACCTTACGAGATGTTTTCACCGACCCTCAAGCTCTCCTCTCACCGCTGCCACACTGAGCGCTGAGTTTCCTTCTTCTGCACGAGCCGCTTGCACGTCAAAGGGAGGCTTCTTGAGCATCGTGCCTCAGGAGCTCTTACCCCCTCGCAGTGCCCTACACCTCCTGGCCTTGTCCAGGCACTGCGACCGGACATACCAGCGACGGCTGTAGCCCGCCCGGGGGCTGGGACCTGATGACGTAGAGCGACAAGGCAAGCAAAGAAAAGGAGATAAGCCTCGCGAGGAGGTCTCGTGAGCCGCTCTCATCGTTTTTCAAGCTCTCTCTTTCTTTTTGCGATCTCACCGAGCGCCCACGTTTTCTCTTTTGCGCGAGCCGCTTGCACGCCAAAGGGGGGCTTCCTGGGCATCGCGCCCCAGGAGCCCTTACTATCTCCCGGGCCCCTCACCTCCTGGTCTTCTCTAGGCATCGCGACCGGACATACCAGCGATGGCTGTGGGCCCGCTCGGGGGCTGGGCCCTGACGGCGTAGAGCACCAAGGCAAACAAGAAAGAAAAGCGAGGCCTCATGAGAGGACTTCAAGAGGAAATAAGCTTGCATTACGGCAAGTTGAAGGAAGTGCCAGCTAGTTCTGGTTCTGACGGCAGTCTTTGGCACGGTGACCTGGACGGCCACACTGGAAGCACAGTCCGTCATTGGGACAGGGAGCAGGAGCTCTGGGTAGTGCAGCTTGAGGTCTCGGCTGCCTCGGTGGTGGAGGAGGCAGGCGAGCCGCAACATAGGATGGCCTTGGTGCAGGGGCAGCTGGACGGTACATGCTGTGGGGAATCCATATTCGACGCTTCTGTCCTGACGAGCCCGAAGATGAGCCAACGTCACGGTTGCGCTTGAGTGTTTCCTTATGTTCCTTCAGACCAGTCTCCACCTTAATGGCCTTGTTCACCAAGGTGGCAAAGTCACTGAAATCTTGAACAAGGAGTGCAAGCTTGATATCAGGGTGAAGTCCTTCGCGGAACTTTTACTATCTGCGAGCATCAGTAGCAATATCCTCTTCAGCATAGCGGGACTAGTCAAGGAACTCCCGCTGATAAACATCCACGGTCTTGTTGCGCTATGTGAGGTTGCGGAACTCTCGATTCTTCCTGTCCATAACTCCAACCAGGTAATGACTATTCCAACAGGTAATGAATGCATGTGACTGTCCCACCATTGAGCAGCGGGACCCTTCAGGAAGTAGGATGCAAAAGTGACAAAGCTGGCAGGGGCAACATTAGCAGACTCCGTCTCATAAGTGATGTCGCGGAGCCAGTCATCAACATCAAGGGGCTGAGTTGAGTTGCGGAAGATAGCAGGGTTGAGGCGCACAAAATCTTGCAGAGTTATTAGGGTTGGCTGCTGATTAGCATGCGGTTGCGGAAACTGAGCCATGATCCCTTGCATAAACTAACGGTTTAGCTCAAATTGTTGCATCATTCCGGCCATATAGTTGGGCGGTGGTGGATTGTTGGAACCACGGCCACGAAAACCTGGTCTAACCATCTTGCTAAAATTTAACAGGGGTAGTTTAGCAATGATCAATTGCAGATGTATGGAATCATTCATGCGGTAACATGGACAATGAAAGAAGTGCAATAGATACATTACAGTAGCCAACCATAACAAACAGATCCATACATAGAGTCAATTACAAGCCAGTGATACAAGTTCGGAAAGGAAAATAACCTAGACATACTAGGTGGCACGCAGGCACGCGGTGGAGGGATACAACAACGGGACATAGCGATGGCTATATCAACGTTGGAGAAATCCACTGAAGCCAGGAAGCTGCAGGTGACGACGTCACAGGTTGCCCTCGATATGAGGATCCTGCACTCCGTGAACACTCTGATGCAAAACCTAGTCCCGGACTGGGAGAAGAGGTCCACATGGGGGAGTACAACCTCCAACAGCAGGCCACTCAAGACCTGGTGGCATCTCTGTCCTGCGCGGGTAAAGGATGTACTCAGGATGCATCCCTGCACTGACTGCTGGCAGTAAGTGTGTCAGAGCATCTAAAGACGAGCACGAGTGGTGTACAACTCGACAGCAAGAGCTCGGGCAGTGCGATCCAAAACCTCGGTGTACTGGACCAAAACCTGCGGGTCATAACGACGTCGCTCGTAAGGAGTACAGACAGCAGTGTAGCATCCACTCTCATCCCCAGCGGAGGCATATGGAATGTAGCGGAATCCAGACTCATCCAAGTGAGGGTGCTCTCCCCGGAGATGGGTAATAGCTGCATAGGCAACATCATGGACTGCCATGTCAACAGTCACTCCAACACCATGAAAGGTGTGCAACTCAGTGATGGAGTTATCCTACCAATCGAAGATACAAACCACAGCGTGGTACTGCTCCTGGTTGAACTCGCGGTAGTCCTCGTAAACAGTGTACTTGGGGTACCAGCGATATCCTAGCCTGGTCAAGAGGTCGACTAGAATAGAAGGGAATCTAGTCGCATCAACAGCCATAGTATGGCGTACGAGCTGCGTTGCGGGACGCATCTGAAACAAAGGAGCTCAAAGATGTCAAATGACAGTGTGTGTATCATACATCATACATTCAAAGGAATAGTTGGAGATAATACAGCTCTCCGGGTTGATGTGATCACGAGAACCTAATGTTAGTTAGTAAAATCTTTAACCCGAAAAGAAGAGAGATCAGAATCCCAGAGTAAAGGAGAGGAATAAAAGATCCTAATCCCAACCATTTGCGATGTGGGCCCGTAAGCCACACAACAATGTTAGTAAAATAGTTTTTTAAAGATTAGACTCAACTTCAGCCAAGGAGTTGGAAAGGGGCTTCCTATAGGCAGTCGACTCTGATACCAATTTGTGACGCCCCCGACTCGACCGTGCACTAATCATACACGCAAATGCGCACGATCAAGATCAGAGACTCACGGGAAGATATCACAACACAACTCTAGACACAAATTTGAACATAAGCTTTATATTACAAGCCAGGCCACAAAGTCTCGAAAACATAAGTCAGTGAAAGCAACAATATCTAAGTACAGAGATAACTAAACAAGTTTGCCTTAAGAAGGCTGAGCAAAACAATGACATCTAGATCGAAAAGGCGCAGGCCTCCTGCCTGGGAGCCTCCGAACTACTCCTGGTCGTCGGCCTCCACGTAGTAGTAGGCTCCGTCGGTGTAGTAGAAGTCGTCAGCGGGAACAGCTGACTCCGGGGCTCCATCATCTAATCGCAGCAATCAGGTAGGGGGAAAAAAGGTAGCAAAGCAACCATGAGTACTCATCCAAAGTACTCGCAAGACTTACATTAGATCTATGCTAAGTATGCATCGGTATCAAAGGGAAGGGGCTGTATTTGTGGACTAAACTGCAAAATGCCAGAGTAGGGGCTTAAGGCCTAGCCTATTGTAGACTAGCATCTTGCAGCATCAGAAGAGAGTAGAGTAGCATATCATATAGTAACAAGTATATAATAGCAACGCCCAGAGATCCTTCCTCGACTCCCTGCGAGAAAGCGATCATGGAGCCATCATATCAGTTTAGTAACACAAGTATCCAGTTCTAATTGTAGTAGATCGGGATACAACTCCGAGCGTCCTGTTACCATGGACACGGCTATTCGAATAGATAACTTCCCTGCAGGGGTGCACCAACTTACCCAACACGCTCGATTAACTCTGGCTGGACACACTTTCCCGGGTCATGCCCGGCCTCGGCAGATCGACACGCCGTAGTCCTACTTAGGCTCAGCAGAGAGGTCAGCACACCGGTCTACATCCTAAGCGCGAAGGAGTCATGGGTCAATCGTCCTAAGCACTCCTGCGCGTTGCGTACGTGGCCGGGATCAAACCTAGCCCCTATATACACACGCAGGCGTTCCAGTTCACCCGGGCGCACGCCGAACAACTACTGACGTCTGAAGAGCTTTTGGGAGAATCGTACAACGCCGAGTGCCCATACTTATTCCCGCGTGGTGGTTAGTGCGAAAAGGCTAGAGGCCTACTCAGATCACATATCCAAACCCATTAGTGTGTTGGGAGCTCGCGGAGATGATCAGTGATCCTGTCGCCCCATCTCGCGGACTTACGACAAGGGCCAAGCCCATCCCTCTCTAGGGCGGTCTGCCTGCCCGGTCATGCCGCGTCATTAAATCTCGCCGGTACCCTCATGGTCATTGCTAAACAGAGTCATCATCGGGAGTGGTGAGCGAGGAATCACCCTCGGTAAATCACATCTGATGTGCTGCACTACAGAAATATCATCAGAAGTGAGATACGAGGCATCACCCTCGGCACTCGATAGTAGCTTTGCAGAGTCGTACAATTAAGGGGGTGCTGGTGGTGTGTTCGGTCTCTGTACGACGAACACATTGATCGAGTCATCGGTAGTAAAGCATGGCAACAAGGACAAGGATGTGGGGCCTCTGATGGATCACTAACCAGCCTATACTAAGCATATAGGACAACAGATAAAGTATCAACAACAGGTTACAAAATCAGGCTATGCATCAGAATAGGAGCTATCGAACAATAGTAGCAAAATCTAATGCAAGCACGAGAGAGAAAGAATGGGTGTTATAGGAATGATCAAGGGGGTTTTGCTTGCCTGGAAGCTCTGCTGAGAAGGACGGGTCGTCGACGACCTAGTCGTACTCGGGGTCAACAGCAGTCTCGGGGTCTACCGGAGAGTAGAGGGGGAAGAAATAGTAAATATAAAGCAAACAAATGCATCACAAGGCATGACATGGCAATATGCTGTGCTGGGGGTGACCTAACACGGTGCTAAGCATTACAGACGGAGCGGGAAAATATCTGGTAATATTTTCCCGGCTCTAGGCAATTATTTTACAGACGATCCAGAGGGGAAGGTTCCATGTTTGCAGTGTTGGAGGCATGTGACAGGTATGTGGATGACATATTCGGATTCATCTTATTTTTCTGACCATTTTTCATATATAAATTATTTTCATCCGAGTTACGGATTATTTTATATGATTTTTCAAAGTTTTAAACAATTTCTGAAATTTCCTGATTTAAATTTAATTCGAAAATTGCAGCAGAAATACTAGGTGCACCCGGTGCAGTGCACATAGTGCACCACAAAGGCTGATAGGTGGGGCCAGTTGGCTGGGTCAACAGCCCAGTCAGCAGCGGCTGACAGTGGGCCAGGTGGGCTGAGTCAGCGGGTCAACGTTGACCTGTTGACTGGTCAACTGGGCCGTGGGACCCTGCTGCCAGCGACCCAGGGTGGCCCAGTGGCAGGGCCACATGGCGGCGGCGCCGGAGAACAGCTCCGGCGACCATTTTCACGGCGCAGCGCTTGGGCGGCCGTCGGGATTTGTCCACAGGCACCCATTTGGCGCGGGGTTAGGCACGTTCGAACGCCCGTGAGGCGCCGCATCGAATGGCGGTGGTGGCAGGGGCGGAGATGGTGCATAGCGACGGCGGCGACCACCGAGGCGGACGCCGGAGTTCGGGCCTAGATGGATCCGAGCATACAGAGCATGGGAAGGCGCGTGCGTGTGCTTGTTGGGCTCCTGGAAGCACCAGGAGCACGATGTCGTGCCCGGACGGGAGCCGTGATGGCTGTGGCCGCGACGGCGAGGCGAGGCAACGGCGGTGAACTCGGGCACGACGGTAGCTATGGCTACGGGCGACGGGAGGCAGGGCTAAGGGAGGGGAAAGGAGCGGCAGCTCACCGGGTGGCACACGGTGGCCATTGGGGGATTAGGAGCTGCAAACGGCACCAGAGTCGAAGAAGAACGCCGACGGGTCCAGAGGAAGAAGACGATGGTGATCTGGTGATGCAGGGGCTCCGGGCTTGGTCTCGTGGGCGAGGGAGACGTAGAGGTCGATGACGGAGCTCCTGGGCATGGCGGAAGGGCGCGGGGACGACGGTGGCCATGGCTACGCTGGAGCCATGTCAACGGTGGCGCTCGGGTGAGGTGGAGACGAGAGGGAGAGGAGCGAGCGAGGGGGATAAGGACCGGCGCGAGTCCCCAGGGGCCGCGGTGGCGTTCTTATCCATCCCGCGGCGCCTGTAGCGACGCGGACAGCGAGCTGGCTCGGTGGAGACGGCGCCCGGCTCAGTCGCGTTAGACAGGTGGTGGAGGGAGGAGGGAGACGACGGGGGAGCGGGCTGGGCCAGCTGGGCCTGCTACTGTGCACTAAGGCCCAGTGCACGGTGGCCTTTTCCTTTTATTTTTTTTTGTTTTATTCTTTTTCCAATGTTTTGCAATTTTATTTAGCTAGCAAATGAATTTTGTAAAATATGGGACTTGGCCACATATTTACATTGCATCATTTGGCACTGTCACAAAAAGTTTGGGAAGGGTTTGAAGTTGTTTGAATTTTGCATAAATGGAAAAGCATTTAAATATGCTGATTTGGCACGGTTTTAATTGCTATAGCCCATTTAAGCAAATAAGTGATGTTGTTTTCCTTAACAAATAATTGTTATGGAATATTTGCTAAATGATGGACTATTTTGCAACCATGTTTGTGAAACTTTAAACTTCACTTGCAATTTGAATTGATTTCAGTGATGGAGTTTGAAATGAGATATGAATCCATAGTGATCAAGCATAGCAAAGCAAAGTGACTTAGCATAATCATGATGGATTACTGTCGCTTATCACATGGGGGCGTTACAATATGATACGCTCTATCACACATAAGCCTCCTTATATCTTCCTCAAAACAGCCACCATACCTACCTAATAAGGTATTTCCATAGCCATTCCGAGATATATTGCCATGCAACTTCCAACATCATCATATACATGACTTGAGCATTCATTTTCATATTGCTTTGCATGATCGTAAGATAGCTAGCATGATATTTTCATGGCTTGTCCGTTTTTTGATATCTTTGCTAGGCTAGATCATTGCACATCCTGGTACACTGCCAGAGGCATTCATATAGAGTCATCCAATATAGTTTTTATCGAGTTGTAATATCGAGTTGTAAGTAAACAAAAGTGTGATGATCATCATTATTAGAGCATTGTCCCCGTGAGGAAAGGATGATGGAGACCATGATTCCCCCACAAGTCGGGATGAGACTCCGGATGAAAAAGAAAAAGAAAAAAAGGAGGCCAAAAAGAGCCCATCAAAAAAAGAAAAAAAAGAAAAACAAAAAAATGAGAGAAAAAGAGAGAAAGGGCAATGTTACTATCCTTTTACCACACTTGTGCTTCAGAGTAGCACCATGTTCTTCATATAGAGAGTCTCCAGAGTTGTCACTTTCATATACTAGTGGGAATTTTACATTATAGAACTTGGCTACTATATTCCGATGACGGGCTTCCTCAAATGCCCGAGGTCTTCATGAGCAAGCAAGTTGGATGCACACCCACTTAGGTTTAGTCGAGCTTTCATACACTTATAGCTCTTAGTGCATCCGTTGCATGGCAATCCCTACTCCTCGCATTGATATCGATTGATGGACATCTCCATAGTCCGTTGATCCGCCGAGTTGATGCGAGCCTTTCTTCCTTTTTGATTTCTCCTATTGATCACTACCACCACATTCTATTCCACCCATAGTGCTATGTCCATGGCTCACGCTCATGTATTGAGTGAAGTTGAAAATGCTGACGCGCGTTAAAAAGTATGATCCAATTGCTTAGTTTGGCACCGGGGTACTCTTGATTTGATATGTCCATGCAGGGAAGAACGAGTGTGTCATGCTTACCACAACTAAGTGTATAGAGGTTGTTTCCTTTAGCTCCATTATTATGAAAGGCAATGATGAAATACATGCATGTTTTGTATTATTGTTTCAATATCAAATTGATAGACTATTGCCTTGAATCACTCATATCCTAATATTCATGCCATGCTTAGATTATATGATCAAGATTATGCTAGGTAGCATTCCACATCAAAAATTATCTTTTTATCATTTACCTACACGAGGACGAGCAGTGATACGTCCATTTTGCATCAAGTTTTCCTATTGTTAATTATTATGTTTTTGATCATTTTTTCACTTTATGGTACAATTCTTATGCCTTTTCTCTCTTATTTTGCAAGATTCACATGAAGAGGGAGATTGCCGACAGCTGGAATTCTGGACCGGAAAGGGGTGACACAGAGATACCTATTATGCACAACTCCAAATGACCTGAAAATTTACGGAGAATTATTTTGGAATATATAAAAAATACCGGCGAAATAATTACCTGGAGGGGGCCCACCAGGAAGCGACAAGCCTGGGGGGCGCGCGCCCTACCCCCCTAGGCGCGCCCCCGAGCTTGTGGGGCCCCTGGCAGGCCTTCGGCCCCTTCCTTCTACTATATGAAGCCATTTGCCCTAGAAAAAGAATAATAAGAGGACTTTCGGAATGAAGCACCGCCGTCTCGAGGCGGAACCTGGGCAGGAGCTATTTTGCTCTCCGGCGGATCGATTTCGCCGGGGAAACTTCCCTCCGGGAGGGGGAAATCGAAGCCATCGACATCACCAACGATCCTCTCATCGTGGGAGGACCAATTTTCATCAACATCTTCACCAGCACCATCTCATCTCAAACCCTAGTTCATCTCTTGTATTCAATCTTTGTCTCAAAACCTCAGATTGGTACCTGTGGGTTGCTAGTAGTGTTGATTACATCTTGTAGTTGATGCTAGTTGGTTTAATTGGTGGAAGATTATATGTTCAGATCCTTAATGCTATTCGATACCCCTCTGATCTTGAACATGAATATGATTTGTGAGTTGTTACTTTTGTTCTTGAGGACATGGGATAAGTCTTGTCATAAGTAATCATGTGAATTTGGTATTCGTTCGATATTTTGATGATATGTATGTTGTTGCTTCCTTTAGTGGTGTCATGTGAACATCGACTACATGACACTTCACCATCTTTGGGCCTAAGGGAAGGCATTGTGGAGTAGTAATTAGATGATGGATTGCTAGAGTGACAGAAGCTTAAACCCTAGTTTATGCGCTATTCCGTAAGGGGATGATTTGGATCCATATGTTTCATGCTATGGTTAGAGTTTTCTTAATTCTTCTTTCGTAGTTGCGGATGCTAGCGAGAGGGGGTAATCATAAGTGGGAGGCTTGTTCAAGTAAGAATAGCACCCAAGCACCGGTCCACCCACATATCAAATTATCAATGTAGCGAACGCGAATCAAACAAACATGATGAAAGTGACTAGATGAAATTCCCATGTGTCCTCAAGAACGCTTTGCTTATTATACGAGTTCATTCTGGCTTGTCCTTTGCTATAAAAAGGATTGGGCCACCTTCCTGCACCTTTGTTACCGTTACTACTTGTTACTTGTTACGAATTACATTGCTATCAATCTATCTATTACCTACAATTTCAGTGCTTGCAGAGAATACCTTGCTGAAAACCGCTTGTCATTTCCTTCTGCTCCTCGTTGGGTTCGACACTCTTACTTATCGAAAGGACTATGATTGATCCCCTATACTTTTGGGTCATCAAGACTCTTTTCTGGCGGCGTTGTCGGGGAGTGAAGCGCCTTTGGTGAGTGGAATTTGGTCAGGAAAAATTTATATTACGTGCTGAAATTTACTATCACTTGTCACTATGGAAAGTAATCCTTTGAGGGGCTTGTTCGGGGTATCTTCACCTCGACCGGAAGCATTGAGAGTTGCCCCTCAACCTACTGATCCTACTAAAAATATTTATTATGAAATTCCTCTGGGTATGGTAGAGAAATTGCTAGCTAATCCTTATGCAAGAGATGGAACGGTGCATCCTGATGTGCACTTGATATATGTGGATGAAATTTGTGGATTGTTTAAGCTTGCAAGTCTATCCGGAGATGGAGTTAAGAAGAAGATATTCCCTTTATCTTTGGACGGAAAGGCATTGACATGGTATAGGCTATGTGATGATACTGAAACATGGGATTGGAACCGGTTGAAGCTGGAATTTCACCAGAAATTTCATCCTATGCATTTGGTTCATCGTGATTGGAATTGTATATATAATTTTTGGCCTTGTGAAGGAGAAAGTATCGCTCAAGCTTGGGGGGGGGGGGGGCTTAAGTATATGTTGCATACATGCCCCAATCATGAGCTCCCAGGAGAAATTATTATTCAAAACTTTTATGCTCGGCTTTCTCATGATGATCGATCCATGCTCGATACTTCTTCTAATGGTTCCTTTATGAAGAGGACTATTGAATTCAAATGGGATCTTCTGGAATGAATTAAAGGGAACTCTGAAGATTGGGAAATCAACAAAGGTAAAGAGTCGGGTATAAATCTTGAGTTTGATTGAGTTAAATCTTTTATGTAAACTGATGCTTTTCATAAGTTTAGTACTAAATATGGACTTGACTCTGAGATAGTAGCTACCTTTTGTGAATCTTTTGCTGATCATGTTGATCTCCCTAAGGATAAATGTTTTAAATATCATCCACCTATTGAATTAAATTAAGAACCTGTTAGTGTTAAAGAAGAAGCAATTGTTTCCAATGTTGATCCAGTTGTGCCTACGACTTATATTGAGAAACCTCCTTTCCCTCTTAGGATTAAGGAACATGCTAAAGCTTCAACTATGGTTAATAAAACTAATATAAGAACACCTAGACCTTATGAACAAATTAAGGTCGAAACTAATATTTCAATGGTTAAAGATCTTTTGGTTGATGATATTGATGGGCATGTTATTTACATTTGTGATAAGGCTGCTAGAATTGCTAAACCTGTTAGAAATGAAAAAGATATGCTAGATAAGAACAAGCCCATAGTTGGCATGCCAGTTGTTTCTGTTAAGATTGGAGATCATTGCTATCATGGTTTAAGTGATATGGGTGCTAGTGTGAGTGCTATTCTGTTTGCTTTATATCAAGAAGTAATGCATGATATTGCACCTGTTGAGATTGAAGATATTGATGTTACTATTAAGCTTGCAAACAGAGATACTATTACACCACTTGGGATTGTTAGAGATGTTGAAGTCTTGTGTGGTAATCAAATACCCTACTGATTTCTTGGTGCTTGGTTCACAACAAGATAATTTTTGTCCCATTATATTTGGTAGACCCTTCTTGAATACCGTTAATCCTGAAATTGATTGTGTTAAAGAGAAGGTTAGAGTTAAGTTTGGTGATATATCTCATGAATTTAATTTCTCTAAGTTTAGTAGGCAACCTCATGATAAGGAATTAACCAATAAAGATGAAATTATAGGTCTTGCTTCTATTGTTGTGCCTCCTACAGATCCTTTAGAACAATATTTGCTAGACCATGAGAATGATATGCATATGAACGAAAGAAATGAAATAGATGAGCTGTTCTTTAAACAAGCACCTGTTATCAAACATAACTTGCCTGTTGAAACTTTGGGAGACCCTCTTCCACCAAAGAGTGATCATGTGTTTGATTTAAAGCAATTACCTGATACACTTAAATATGCTTATCTGGATGATAAGAAGATATATCCTGTTATTATTAGTGCTAACATTTCAGAGCATGAAGAAAAGAGATTACTTATAACTCTGAAGAAACACCGTGCATCTATTGGATATACTCTTGATGATCTTAAGGGCATTAGTCCCACTTTATGTCAGCATAAAATTCATATGGAGCCAGACGCTAAACCCGTTGTTGATCATCAAAGAAGGCTGAATCCAAAAATGAAGGATGCGGTAAGAACTTAAATATTAAAGCTCCTTGAGGCAGGTATAATTTATCCCATAGCTGATAGTAGATGGGTAAGTCCTGTTCATTGTGTTCCTAAGAAAGGAGGTATTACCGTTGTTCCTAATGATAAAAATGAACTTATAACACAAAGAATTGTAACCGGTTATAGGATGGTAATTGATTTCAGGAAATTAAATAAAGCTACTAGGAAAGATCATTACCCCTTGCCTTTTATTGATCAAATGTTAGAAATATTATCTAAGCATACACACTTTTGCTTCCTAGATGGCTACTCTGGTTTCTCTCAAATACCTGTATCACCAGAAGATTAAGAGAAAACCACATTTACTTGTCCTTTTGGAACTTATGCTTATCGTCGTATGCCTTTTGGTTTATGTAATGCACCTGCTACCTTTCAAAGATGTATGACTGATATATTCTCTGACTTTTGGGAAAAGATTGTTGAGGTTTTCATGGATGATTTCTCCGTTTACGAAACTTATTTTGATGATTGCTTGAGCAACCTTGATCGAGTTTTGCAGAGACGTGAAGAAACTAATCTTGTCTTGAACTAGGAGAAGTGCCAGTTTATGGTGAATGAAGGTATAGTCCTTGGACAAAAAATTTCTGAAAGAGGTATTGAATTTGATAAAGCTAAAGTTAATGCAAATGAGAAAATGCCATGTCCTAAAGATATCAAAGGTATAAGAAGTTTCCTTGGTCATGCCGGTTTCTATAGAAGGTTTATAAAAGACTTCTCTAAAACTTCTAGGCCTCTTACTAATCTTTTCCAAAAAGATGTTCCATTTGTTTTTGATGATGATTGTGTAGAAGCCTTTGAAGTACTTAAGAAAGCCTTAATTTCTGCACCTATTGTTCAACCACCTGATTGGAACCTACCCTTTGAAATTATGTGTGATGATAGTGATTATGCTGTTGGTGCTGTTCTAGGCCAAAGAGTTGATAAGAAATTGAATGTTATTCATTATGCTAGTAAAACTCTAGACAGTGCTCAAAGAAATTATGCTACTACTGAGAAAGAATTTTTAGCAGTTGTTCTTGCATGTGATAAATTCAGATCTTACATTATTGATTCCAAAGTTACTATTCATACAGATCATGCTGCTATTAAATATCTTATGGAGATGCTAAACCTAGACTTATTAGGTGGGTTCTGCTGCTACAAGAATTTGATTTGCATATTATTGATAGAAAGGGAGCTGAGAATCCCGTACCTGATAATTTGTCTAGAATGGAAAATGTTCTTGATGACCCACTTCCGATTAATGATGATTTCCCTGATGAACAACTAGATGTGATAAATGCTTCTCGTAATACTCCTTGGTATGCAGACTATGCTAATTACATTGTTGCTAAATACATACCACCTAGTTTCACATACCAACCAAAGAAAAAGTTCTTCTTTGATTTAAGGCATTACTTTTGGGATGACCCACATTTATATAAAGAAGGAGTAGGTGGTATTATTAGACGTTGTGTACCTGAGCATGAACAGGAACAAATCCTACGAAAGTGTCACTCCGAGGCATATGGAGGACACCACGCGGGAGACAGAACTGCACACAAGGTACTACAATCTAGTTTTTATTGGCCTACTCTTTTCAAAGATGCACGTAAGTTTGTCCTCTCTTATGATGAATGTCAAAGAATTGGTAATGTTGGTAGACATCAGGAAATGCCTATGAATTATTCACTTGTTATTGAACCATTTGACGTTTGGGGTTTTGATTATATGAGACCTTTTCCTAAATCCAACGGGTATACACATATTTTAGTTGTTGTTGATTACGTTACTAAGTAGGTAGAAGCTATTCCAACTAGTAGTGCTGATCATAACACTTCTATTAAAATGCTTAAAAAAGTTATATTCCTGAGGTTTGGAGTCACTAGATATTTAATGACTGATGGTGGTTCACATTTTATTCATGGTGCTTTCCGTAAATTGCTTGCTAAATATGATGTTAATCATAGAATTGCATCTCCTTATCATCCTCAGTCTAGTGGTCAAGTTGAATTAACTAATAGAGAAATAAAATTAATTTTACAAAAGACCGGTAATAGATCTAGAAAGAATTGGTCTAAGAAACTTGATGATGCACTATGGGCTTACAGAACTGCTTATAAAAATCCTATGGGTATGTCTCCATATAAAATGGTCTATGGAAAAGCATGTCATTTACCTCTTGAACTAGAACATAAAGCATATTGGGCAATTAAAGAACTTAACTATGATTTTAAACTTGCCGGTGAAAAGAGGTTATTTGATATTAGCTCTCTAGATGAATGGAGAACACAAGCTTATGAAAATGCCAAGTTGTTTAAAGAAAAAGTTAAAAGATGGCATGATAAGAGAATTCAAAAATGGGAATTCAAAGTAGGTGATCATGTTCTATTATACAATTCTCGTTTAAGATTTTTTGCAGGAAAACTTCTTTCTAAATGGGAAGGACCATATATCATCGAAGAGGTTTATCGCTCTGGAGCCATCAAAATAAACAACTCCGAAGGCAATAATCCGAGAGTGGTAAATGGGCAAAGAATTAAACATTATATCTCAGGTACGCCCATTAATGTTGAAACTAATATTATTCAAACAATGACACCGGAAGAGCACATAGAAGAAACCTTTTGGAACGTTCTAGAATCCTGAAAAGGAGTAGGTACGTGGTACGGTAAGTAAACTGACTCCAAAAATTCCATAAAAGTACTTTCTGTTCGTTTTGGAATATATAAAAATTAGGAAAGTAATAAACAGTCCGAAAAGTGCACGAGGAGGCGACAAGCCTGGGGGGCGCGCCCTACCCCCAGGGCGCGCCTGCCATGCTTGTGGCCCCCTCGTGGACTTTCCCGACTCCATTTTTCTTTCATATTACTTCTCCTGCATGGGAAAAATTCATTATATATACTCTCAGATGTTTTGACCACCATATCGCAAGTTTCTCCTCTGTTCTTGTTTCGGGCTGGTTTTCTGACAGATCTAGATCACTATGGCTCCCCGAAAGCTCCGCACCAAGCACCGGATTGTTCAACCTTCGCCTGGCAAACGCCCTTTCAGCGAAGTATATTATGAGTGGTCGTCCGGAGAGGAGGATACTGTTATAGAGGAGGAACCAGGGAAGGTCATGGAGGACCGGATTCAAGAATAAGGAGATCAAGCCATGCTAAGGAAGGAAGCACCAGAAAAGGGAGATTCATGGCAAACTCTTTATAATAATCTTCCCCATCTGAAATTGATACACTAAAAGTTTTTGACGTTATTGTGTTAGAAGAGCAGAATCGTGCTCTTCAGAGGATCAATGGAAATTTGGAGTACTTGCTGAAGCTGAACGCCAAGTCCACCACTTCATCACCACCATCACCGAATTAGGAGACTTGAGTTCATGGGTATGGGCACCACCCTTGGCTTGTGCCAAGCTTGGGGGAGGTGCCCCGGTATCGTATCACCATCACTTTTATCATCATTATCTATTTTAGTTTGATCCTTAGTTATTCCGTGATTTAGAAGAATAAAGTTAGTTATGATTTAGCTTCGAGTGCTTGCTTTGTAATCTATCTATCTATGTAATCGTCTGTGAAAGTTATATAATAAAGAGTAGTTTGAGTTGAGTGTTTTCCTTTTGTTGATCCAATCTTAGAAATAAATAAAGGGTATAAAAAGTAAGATCATATGCTAATCCCATAGGGAGTGATGACTTCACATAAAAGAAGTATAATTGATAACACTTGTTGGAAGTTAACAAACATAGCATTGGTCATTGTTGCAATTCATGAAAAAGTAATAAAGGAAGAGAGGTCTCACATATAAATACACTATCTTGGACATCTTTTATGATTGTGAGCCCCCATTAAATATTCTATGTCAAATAGTCGATGTTGGACAAGGAAGACAACGTAATGAGTTATGTTTGCTTATATTCACATAGAAGTTATATTGCTTTGGATCCTCTAACATGTGGTGCTTGCCCCCTATCTTTTTCTAGCCAAAATTCCGTAGTAAGTAGAGATACTACTTGTGCATCCAAAAACCCTTAAACCCAGTTTCATGTCATGAGAGTCCACTATATCTACCTATGGATTGAATAAGATCCTTCAAGTAAGTTGCCATCGGTGCAAAGCAATAAAAATTGCTCCTAAATATGTATGATCTTTTATTGTAAGGGAAAAGAAACATTGTATGATCTTGTGATGGTGAAGAAATAAAAGCGACAGACTGCATAATAAAGGTTTGTCGGAGTCTAGGATCTGCGTCCAAGAAACTTCTCCAAGAACTTAGGATTCAAACTCTGGGGGACTTTGCTTGGCAACCTACGACAGGACTACGGCGGGGACGCGATGGACTCGCTGGCTCTCACCGGACATGAAGGGGACACGCGAGCTACCCAGGTTCGGGCCACCGTGCGGTGTAATACCCTACTCCTGCCTGTGTTGGATTGCTCTGTGATGGAGAGCCTGTGGCTCCAAGTACACGAGGTGTGGGGGAGAATGAATCGATCCCCCTACATGGAAGCGGCCCTGCCCCTTTTGTAGTGCCTTGGTCCTCTTCCCCAAAAATATGAGCGGGAAAGGGTTGCCACAGGGCGGCAATTCAAAAGGGGGACAATAGCGTAGGCTTATCCTGACTAAAGGCAGTCTCCGCCTGCCAAAGTAGCTCCTTGTGACGCGCTGGTGGGCTTGGCGATGTCCTCCGTCCTGGCGCGCTGATCCGCCCTGATCTCCTATCACCAAAGAGGAAATGTCTTGGGGCTTGTTTTGGGGGAGGCAGATGCCACTGCTCCCTTATCACCAGAATGGAAGCTGGGCTTGGTCACGCCCCGCCGTCCTTATCCTGACAGCGGGACATCACCCATGTGCTGGGCGTGGAGCCCCGCGGCTGGCGCCGTACGACTTGCTTCGTGAGAAGGCCTTGCGAGGGAACCTGGTGCTTGGAGGCCTCGGCAGGGCCTGGCCTGGTGGGGAGGGGCCTCGTGAGGCTCGCCCCTCGCGAGGCGGCTTCCTCCGGAGCGGCCGCGGCAGGGCCACTCTCATGGGCCGGCCGCCGAGCGCGGTCCTCTGGGCCAGAGGCAGACGGGCCATGGTACCCTGGTTCCCACTGAGCCGACAGTAGCCCCCGGGCCCGTGGCGTGCACGTTCCGCCCGTTAGGGACGAAATGCCGCGGGGCCCACTGAGCTGCCTGGCCCAGAAGCGACGCGTGGCGGCTTTCACGAGGAGGGTCGCCCCCACTCCCCACGACGCCTCGGTAACCACCGTCTTGGCGATAAAGCCTGCCCACGTGGGGCGCAGCCGCGTCATTGCTCCTCGTCCCCATCTTGCCCTTCGTCTCACCCGAGCAGCTTCTCCGTTGCTCCTCCCATAACTTCCAATCTCTCCTCTGCCATGGCCCCTGCCAAAAAAGGAAAGAAGAAAACCGCCGAGCCGGGGTCGTCGGTCCCGCCGGGGCTGGGGCCCGTGCAGCTGAAATCCGTGATCCTCAATGAGGAGGGCCTAGACAAGGTGCGGCCGATGACGGCCAACGCCCACAACAGGAACGGGGCGAGGAAGATCTGGCCGGCGTCGCGCCCCGCAGCGCAGCGAGGGGGTACCACCTTCCCATTCTTCCTCCACTCCGTCTTCGCCGGGCTAGTGCCCCCCTTCTCCGACTTCTTGAACGCCGAGCTCAGCCACTACCAGGTTCATGCGCTGCACCTGCACCCGAGCTCGGTCCTTCTTCTCTCTGCCTTTGCCTACCTCTGCGAGGCCTTTCTGGGGGTGCTGCCATCCGTGGCCTTCCTCCCGAAATTTATCTGCCTCCGACTGACCGAGGCGGACTAGTGCTCGGGCTGCGTGTCATTCCAGATGGTCGCGGGCACACGCGCGCACATCATCGACGTGCGGCTCCCCGAGGAGGTGGAAGGCTTCAGGGAGCGCTGGGTCTACATGGACGCGCGCCAGTACAGCCCCTTGCTCGAAATCCCGGAGGCGCCAGCGATGCCGAGCTCTGGGTGGGGGCCCGCCGTGCTGACCGAGGCCACGCTGGGGCCAGTCATGGCGAGGATGCGAGTGCTCCAAGACGGCGGACTCACCGCGAGCTTGGTCGTCAAGGAGTTCGTGCACAAGCGCATTGCCCCCCTCCAGGGGTGCCCTCGCCCGTTGTGGACCCACTCAAGCCTGGGGAACCCCATGAGGCTGATCTCCGATCGCCTTGCCCCAGAGGTGGTGGAGGGGCTGGTGAACGTTCTCCTCGCCGCGGCGATGCCGTTCTCGCCGCCAAGCGCGGCTCCAATTTACTGCTTCGGAAACCGGGAGGACGTGCGGGCTGGCATGCCACTGTTTGATCAGTGGGGACTCGTGCCCCCAGGTCATGTGGGACCCCGCAACAACCCGATCCTGGTGTTGCCGCTTCCCGAAGGCCAAGGCGACACCAAGGTGGCGGCCGCGGCCGATGCCTGGAGCGAGGCAGCAGCTTCCAAGCCGACTCGCCACCTGTTGACGGCAGGAACCGGCAGCGGCGGCAGTAGTGACGCCGGGGGGCCCCAAGTAGAGCCCCAGCGGCTTGCGCCCCCGATGGAGGAAGCCCTTGGCGCGGAGAACCCCGCGGCGGGCGGGGCGATCCCGCCCGCCGAAGCCTCGGGAGGGGGCCTAGACGGGCCCCATGGCAGGGCCTCAGGAGGGGGCCCCAAAGAGTCCCGAGGGGGCGGAAGCGGCAGCCGCCCTGGAGGGAAGCTAAGGAAGCGGCGATGGGTTCCCAGAGACGAGTAAGTCCCCCTGCCTCGCGTGTTCCTTATGCCTACCACCTCATCTTGCATGGCTCGACTTGATCCCTAGTTTTGCAATAGGGGCTCCCCGCCGAAGAAGAAGAAGGAGGGTGTCCGGGACGAGGACGCCGGAGAGCCCGCCGGGGATCAGCGGGGGTTGGGGGCGGTTGGCTCACCGGCGCCCCCAACGATCCCCGTGAAGCAAGACGGAGTTATGGGGGAGGGGTCTGCGGGATCTGCCCAGCCTCCCGAGGAGGCCTTCCCTCCCCCTGGAGAAAGGGTGCCTCCGTAAGGGGCCCGCCCCGAGGGGGAGGTAGGCGCCGACGCGGCGGCCACCGCAAGCCTTGAGCGATCCCCAGGGCGCCACGAGCCGGAGGCGGCCGTGCCCTGTCCTACCCTTGCGGCCGAGCGGCCGGCAGGGGCGGAAGCTGAGGCGGATGTCGAGGAGGATCCTGGCCGCCTGGAGGGGAATGAGGCCCCCTCAGGCGGAGGCCTGGGCGGATCCGATGATGCAGGAGCCCCCGAGCCCCCAGAGCCACAGGGGGCGGAGACGGAAGGGCCGGACGCGCCCGGGACCCTGGCCCTGGTGAGCCGCAGCATCCTATCACGGATCGGGACTCTCCACCATGCCCGGTCGGCCCTCAGCTCCCTAGAGGCTGAGCTTATGGCCGAGGAGGAGAACCTCCGCCTAGAGCAAGGATGCGTTGCGGCCCGCGAGGCCCGGCTAGCCTCCCGCGAGGAGGCGGTCACCCGTCGCGAGAGCATGGCGGCGGTCCTGGAGATGGACATGGGAGATCCGGGAGCGCGAACTCCTACGGACCACCATCGAGCAGGAGAGGGAGCGAGAGCGCTTGGAGCATCTGGACCGTATAGTGGCGGCTGGCGAGGCCACCTACGAAGAACGCCTCGCGAAAGCCAACACCACGCTTGAAGAAAGAGCTGCGAGGTACAGGGCCGAGATCAACAAGCGGGGCCAGGAGGAGGTCGCGCGGAAGGCGAAGGCCCTAGCGGACACCTACTCCAACAACCTGAAGAAGTAGGAGGACCGCTTCATGAAGAGGCGCGGTGAACTCGACACCGAAATTGCCAAGCTCAAGCGGCAGCTCGCGGCGTCGGAAGCCGAGAGGTGGAGCGCGGCAGAGCTCCACGCCATGAGTCCTCATGAGCTGGAAGACCTCCACGCTTAGGTGGGCGAGGTTACCAACGAGGCGCAACGGGCCCGTGACGAGGCCGCCCGAGGGCGCGGGGAACAGCTCCAGCGCTCCAAGATGTTCCGCGAGCTCATGGGGCGCGCTCGCAGTGCCGTGGTTGCTTTCTCGGTCGAGAGGGTGGAGGATCCCCTGGATACTGACGACGCCAGCTACCTGGCCTTCTTCACAAGGCTCGTGGAGCGGCTAGAGGCGGGCTCCACCCGGTGGGACGAGATCAGCGACGCTGAGTGCCGCGACCTCCTGCGCCAGGCGTCGACCCGCGTCTTCAGCAACCTGCTGCGCATTGATAGCAGCTTCAACTTCGACCAGGCGCTGTCTCTGGTTCCCGAGGAGCTCGAAGGCAAGCTTGCGAGGGCGGTGGAGGACCATGTGGCGAGCCTGCTGGAGCGCTTCGCGCCCGTCGGGGAAGGGTCCGACGACGACGGCAATCCAGTAGTCGACGACGCCGACGGTGGCTCCGCTGCCTGAGGCCCTGCGCTCACCTTCATGTAACAGAGTGGATGCAGCCCCGAGGGGGCGTGAAGACATTTGTACGACACTTTTTGTTGTTAAGTACTTAATGATCCGCGTGCTTTCATTTTCCTCCAGAGGCCTTTATTTCCCTTTTACATTGCCTTTGTGCCCTGTGTCGCTGGGACCCATCCCCCGAGGCAGGCTACACCGTCGCTGGGTGCCTAGAGCTTGCGCTTGGCAAGGCAAGAGGGTGTAGGGCTCTTAGGGCTGGTAGGAGTCCCTGAGGCGCGATGCTCAGGGTCCCCCCCTTGACGCGCAGGCGGCTCGTGCCAAGGAAGTCAGGAGGCCACGAGAGAGAAACGAGAGGGAAAGGACCCGAGGGGTGCTTTAGACTTAGCTCCTTTGAGGCGTGCGGCTTGGGGCGAGTCCTTCGTAGGGCACGGCTCGTGAGGCGCAATCCCTCGTGAGGCCCTCTGTCCATAGGACCCACTCGCGGCGCCTCCCGAGGGGGGGCTCCTGAGGCCTTCGTATCCTACACCAAGAAAACTGCCAAGTTTTTGCAAATAGTGCAGCAGGGCGCGCTCACGAGGTCGCCTGTGGGTGTTACGCGAGGAGACTAGAGCACCAAGGACCTGGTGTGGTGACGTGCACGGGAGCAGGCCCGCGAGCCAGAGCTCAGTCGCTTGGGTTTTTCAGTGCTGCTGGGACTGACCCGAGCACAGACACTGTGCCCAGCCCCCGCTCGCGTGACAGGCACGGGCGAGACCATGAGCGGGCGCCCTGCAGCGGCAAGCACACAGGGTTTTGAAGGAAATAAGCTTTACTAATGCATGAAGCAAGTTCATTACATAATAGAAAGATACATGCTGCCGTGTTCGACACGGGACAGCTTGAGGATATGACGGCCGAGGGCCCCTCAAGTAAGCCGCCAACGCGGAGCATGGGGCATCCGCCAGCGCTGAGCATAGGGCTTCCACGAGAGTGGGAAGGAGCTCCCACGTGCCGAAGGCAGCGTGGGTAGAGAGAGCCCCAGAGCGTGTACAGCTCCATGTCGCTCGTATCCGTGGAGCACGGATAGAACTTACGGTGATGGTGGGCGTTCCATGTGTTTGGTACCGGAACACCCGCCTCCGTCATGAGTGGGGCCGCGGTGGGCCGGTGGGCGAGTGTTAACCACCTCCGTAGTCCTTGCGATGTGGGGCTCCAGGCTCATGCACATCAGCCTCGCGAAGGTGGCTGCGGCACCCTCCAGGCCGGACGGCATGCGCGCGAGCCAGGGCGAGCCTACGGCAATGCGCGGAGGAGGGAAGGGGCCTGCGAGGCAAGCCTGGTTGAGGGCGATGAAGTCGACGCACATGCGCACGCTATCGCGCGGCCTGGCAACGAGGGTGAGGCTGACGATCCTCCTAGGGTGGGGGGCTTCACGGGCGATTCCAGCATCCTAGGGCTTGTTGACCTCTTGGGTGACGACTTCCTACTTCTTGGGCGCTTGACGAAATTCCTCACGCTTGACGGGCCGCGCGCTCCGGCACGCGGCTGAGTGGTGCTCGATCACCTCCCTCGGTACGCTGGGCGCGCCTGATGCTGTCCAAGCCAACGCATCAGGGCACGCCCGGAGGAAGGTGACGAGCACGCCTTCCTATTTGGGGGAGGGCTCGCCGCCAGCAGCGAGGGAGGTGCCTGCTTTGCCCCCATCCAGCGACGCCTTCTTGGACTCGACCCACTCCTGAGGGAGCAGGGGCTTCTTCTTCACGGGCGTCTCCTCGGCAGGCCTAGGTGCGTCCTCGTCGGCCAGGTACGCGACGGAGGCAGTTTTGTAGGCGTGCTCGAGGGTTTCCAGCGCATCCTTCTCGTCACAGCGGACGGTGAGGGTGCCGCGGCAGCCGGGCATTTTGACGAGGCCGTAGGTGTGGTGGGTCGCGGCCATGAACTTGGTGAGCACCGGGTAGCCCAAGATGGCGTTGTAAGGCAGGCCGATGTGAGCCACATCGAATACGATGAACTCCGTATGGTAGTTCTTGCGGGTGCCGAAGGTGACGGGTAGGCGCACCTGCCCCAGGGGGACCGTGGAGCCGTCGGTGACGCCCGAGAAGGGCCTGGCGGGCATCAGGCGCTCGTAGGGCACCTGGAGCGTCTCGAAGGTCTCGATGGAGATCATGTTGAAGCCGGCGCCTCCGTCGATGAGGGTCTTGGTGACGGCGACGTTGCTGGCGTCGAAGGCGATGGGGAACTCGGACCACTTGAGGCGGCCAGTGGAATCGAGCGACGGGAGGGCCGCATTCACCTCCCGAGAGAACTGCTTGAAGTGGCGGTTGGATGGAGGGGCCTGGGCCCCGCCGAGGATGCAGGCCACCCTGCGGGGCTCTTGGTAGTCCCCAGCGTTCTCAGCGGGAGGGGAGTCATTGGCGCGTATTGGGGCGGCGTTGGTCTGAGGGTCAGCCTGCTGTGGCTGGTTTTGCCAGCCCTGACGGCTATTGTCGCCAGCGCCGTTGTTGTGGTTGTCGCCCCAGCTGCCACCTCCGCTACCGCCACCGCTGCCCTTGCCACGTTCCTTGCGGCGCTCGGTGAAGCCCTCGCGAAGCAGCTTGAGCTCGTGGCAGTCTTCTGTGTTGTGGGAGTTCATGTTGTGGTAGGTGCAGAAAGGGCGGCCGTCCTTCTTGGCCTAGCCGAGGTCGCGGCCGCGCTTGTAGTCCGGCTCCGCCGCGAGCACAGCTGGGCCCTTGCGCTTGGTGTCCTTGGCCTTGGGCTTCGCCGCGTCGGGCTCAGCGTCAGCGTCGTTGTGGAGGAAGAGGCGTCCCTCTTCGGCCTTGGCGCAGCGGTCGGCGAGGACGAACAGCTCTGCCGCAGAGTCTAGCTCGTCCCTGACTGAGAGCTTCTCGTGCATATTCACGTTCGCGACGCCACTGGTGAAGGCGGAGACGATTGTGGCGTCGGAGGCCTTCGGGATCTTGTGGCGCACCTGGCTGAAGCGCTGGATGAACTTACGAAGGGGCTTGCCAGGGCGCTGACGCATGTTCCGCAGGTTGTTGATCGTGAGGGCGCGGTCGCTCGTGCCCTTGAAGTTGGTGACGAACTGCTTGCATAGGTCCTCCCACGAAGAGATGGATGCCTCGGGGAGGTTCATGAGCCACGAGCGCGCAGTGTCCTTGAGGGCCATGGCGACGTCATGGAGGACGCGGTCCTGGCGGTCGCGCGCCCTCTCGAGGGCCGCACGCGCGTCCGCGGGCGTGCGGTGGACGATCTGGCAGCTGCCGCCGTCGCCGCCCGGCGTGAGCGAGCCGCGTGATGGCTCCGGGGCGCGTGCGGCGGGGCGGCGCTCGACCACGTCGCATTCCGGAGGGGGAGGAGGAGGTGTGTCGTGCCCGGCGTGGTCCACGCGGGACGGCGGGGCAGGCGGGGAGCGGAAGGGCTCTTGGCCATCGCGCGCGGCGTCGACGAGCTCGGTGATGCGCCCAAGCCAGGCGTCGTAGGCGTCATCGGTGGGGCGGTAGCGCAGCAGCTCCTGCGCCATGAGCACCGCGGCACGTGGAGTGGGGGGATCGCGACGAGCGAGCGAGGAGGTGGCGGCGGAGGGGCCGTGCGCCTGCTCGTTCACCGACGGGTGGGCGGAAGAGGCCACGCGCTCCACAACAGGCTCGGTGGCAGTGCGAGGGCGTCGCCCAGGGACACCACAGGCGGCGGGCAACGCGCAGCGCGTTCCCGGCGAGCAGCGGCGGCGTCCATGTCGATGCTGGCGTCGAGGTCGAAGGCGCGAAGACGGCAAGTCCCCCTACCTGGCGTGCCAAATGTCGGAGTCTAGGATCTGTGTCCAAGAAACTTCTCCAAGAACTTAGGATTCCAAATCTGGGGGACTTTGCTTGGCAACCTACGACAGGACTACGGCGGGGATGCGGCAGACTCGTTGGCTCTCACCGGAGATGAAGTGGACGCGCGAGCTACCAAGAATGAATCGATCCCCCTACATGGAAGCGGCCCTGCCCCTTTTGTAGTGCCTTGGTCCTCTTCCCCGAAAATATGAGCGGGAAAGGGTTGCCACAGGGCGGCAATTCAAAAGGGGGACAAGAGGGCAGGCTTATCCTGCCTAAAGGCGGTCTCCGCCTGCCAAAGTAGCTCCTTGTGACGCACTGGTGGGCTTGGCGATGACCTTCGTCCTGGCGCGCTGATCTACCCTGATCTCCTATCACCAAAGAGGAAATGTCTTGGGGCTTGTTTTGGGGGAGGCAGATGCCACTGCTCCCTTATCACCAGAATGGAAGCTGGGCTTGGTCACGCCCCGCCCTCCTTATCCTGACAGCGGGACGTCACCCATGTGCTGGGCGCGAAGCCCCGCGGCTGGTGCCGTATGACTTGCTTCATGAGAAGGCCTCGCAAGGGGAGCCTTGCGAGGGAACCTGGTGCTTGGCGGCCTCGGCAGGGCCTGGCCT
The DNA here is from genome assembly GCA_039707655.1 of Elymus sibiricus. Classification (NCBI taxonomy): domain Eukaryota; kingdom Viridiplantae; phylum Streptophyta; class Magnoliopsida; order Poales; family Poaceae; genus Elymus; species Elymus sibiricus. The sequence continues at coordinate 106,930,404 of CM077668.1, read as the reverse complement.
GGCGGGAAGGGGCCTCGTGAGGCTCGCCCCTCGCGAGGCGTCTTCCTCTGGAGGGGGCGTGGTAGGGCCACTCTCATGGGCCGGCCGCCGAGCGCGGTTCTCTGGGCCAGAGGCAGACGGGCCATGGTACCCTGGTTCCCACTGGGCCGACAAGGTTGCTATCACAAGGGGCATTATAAAGTGACGTTCCTTTACATTAAGAGCTTGCACATCCAAAAACAAAGAGCGCATGACAACCTCTGCTTCCCTCTATGAAGGGCGTATCTTTTACTTTACATATTTACTTTTATGCAAGAGTCAGTAGTATTCCCCTCTTTTCTGTTTTTATTTTCTCTCTTGGCAAGCATCATGTGGTGGGCATAGATCCAGGCATATATATCTAGTTGGATGTAGGTGATCATTAGTTATTATTTTTGACATTACCCTTGAGGTAAATACGTTGGGAGGTGAAATTATAAGCCCCTATCTTTCTATGTGTCTGACTGAAACATTTGCTCCATAAGTATGCCGTGAGTGTCAGCAATTATAGAAGACTAAATGATTGTTGAGTATGTGAACTTGCTAAACAAATATCTTACATAAACTCTTTGTGATAATATGATGAATTGCAATTGCTTCAATGACTGAGATCATAGTTTGTTAGTTTTCAATTTGGTTTATGGTTCATACTTTAACTTGTGATTGAATTGTCACTTTTTCATGAGATGTTTTATGATGATATATTGCTGTTATAATAAAGATCATGATGCTTTCATGTCCGTATTTTGGTTTATCGACACCTCTCTCTCTAAACATGTGGTCATGATTATCGATTTCGGTTTTTCGCTTGAGGACAAGCGAGGTCTAAGCTTGGGGCAGTTGATACGTCCATTTTGCATCATGTTTTCCTAATGTTAATTATTATGTTTTTGATCATTATTTCACTTTATGGTACAATTCTTATGCCTTTTCTCTCTTATTTTGCAAGATTCACATGAAGAGGGAGATTGCTGGCAGCTGGAATTCTGGACCGGAAAGGGGTGAAACAGAGATAGCTATTCTGCACAACTCCAAATGACCTGAAAATTTACGGAGAATTATTTTGTAATATATAAAAAATACTGGCTATAGAATTACCAGGAGGGGGCCCACCAGGAAGCCACAAGCCTGGGGGGCGTGCCCTACCCCCCCCCCCCTAGGCGCGCCCCCCGAGCTTGTGGGGCCCCTGGCAGGCCTCCGGCCCCCTCCTTCTACTATATGAATCCATTTGCCCTTGAAAAAATAATAATAAGAGGACTTTTAGGATGAAGTGCCGTCGTCTCGAGGCAGAACCTAGGCAAGAGCTATTTTGCTCTCCGGCGGAGTGATTCTGCCAGGGAAACTTCCCTCAGGGAGGGGGAAATCGAAGCCATCGACATCACCAACGATCCTCTCATCGTGGGAGGACCAATTTTCATCAACATCTTCACCAACACCATCTCATCTCAAACCCTAGTTCATCTCTTGTATTCAATCTTTGTCTCAAAACCTCAGATTGGTACCTGTGGGTTGCTAGTAGTGTTGATTACATCTTGTAGTTGATGCTAGTTGGTTTAATTGACGGAAGATTATATGTTCAGATCATTAATGTTATTCAATACCCCTCTGATCTTGAACATGAATATTATTTGTGAGTAGTTACTTTTGTTCTTGAGGACATGGGAGAAGTCTTGTCATAAGTAATCATGTGAATTTGGTATTCGTTTGATATTTTGATGATATGTATGTTGTTGCTTCCTTTAGTGGTGTCATGTGAACGTCGACTACATGACACTTCACCATCTTTGGGCCTAAGGGAAGGCATTGTGGAGTAGTAATTAGATGATGGGTTGCTAGAGTGATAGAAGCTTAAACCCTAGTTTATGCGCTATTCCGCAAGGGGCTGATTTGGATCCATATGTATCATGCAATGTTTAGAGTTATCTTAATTCTTCTTTCGTAGTTGCGGATGCTTGCGAGAGGGGGTAATCATAAGTGGGAGGCTCGTTCAAGTAAGAATAGCACCCAAGCACCGGTCCACCCACATATCAAATTATCAAAGTAGCAAACGCGAATCAAACAAACATGATGAAAGTGACTAGATGAAATTCCCATGTGTCCTCGAGAACGCTTTGCTTATTATACGAGTTTGTTTCGGCTTGTCCTTTGCTATAAAAAGGATTGGGCCACCTTGCTGCACCTTTGTTACCGTTACTACTTATTACTTGTTACGAATTACATTGCTATCAAACTATCTGTTACCTACAATTTCAGTGCTTGCAGAGAATACCTTGCTGAAAACCGCTTGTCATTTTCTTCTGCTCCTTGCTGGGTTCGACACTCTTACTTATCGAAAGTACTATGATTGATCCCCCGTAATTGTGGGTCATCAAGCAGGAATTAAGCTTGGGGATGCTGATACGTCCCCGTCGTATCTATAATTTTTGATTGTTTCATGCCAATATTCTACAACTTTCATATACTTTTGGCAACAATTTATATGATTTTCTTGGACTAACATATTGATCCAGTGCCCAGTGCCAGCTCCTGTTTGTTGCATGTTTTTGTTTCGTAGAAAATCCATATCAAATGAAGTACAAATGCAATAAAAATTTACAGAGATTTATTTTGGAATATATGTGATTTTTGGGAAATACAATCAACGCAAGACGATCCTCGAGGGGCCCACAAGCTCAGAGGGCATGGCCCCCTACCTTGGCCACGCCCAGCAGGCTTGTGGCTACCACCTAAGGCGGTTGGGGCCCTTCTTTCGCTGCAAGAAATATAATTTCTGGATAAAAATCCCCTTAAAACTTCAGCCCAATCGGAGTTACGGATCTCCGGGAATATAAGAAACGGTGAAGGGCCAGAAAACAGGAACGCGAAACAGAAGAGAAACAGAGGGAGAGAGATCCAATCTCAGAGGGGCTCCTACCCTCCGGGAGCCATGGCGGCCATGGACCAGAGGGGAAACTCTCCTCCCATCTAGGGGGGAGGCCAGGCAAGAAGAAGGAGGGGGTCTCTCCCTCCCTCTCTTCCGGTGGCATCAGAACGCCGCCGGGGGAACCATCATGACGACGATCTACACCAACAACTTCGCCGCCGTCATCACCAACTCTCTCCCCCTCTATGCAGTGGTGTAACACCTCTTCTCCCCGTTGTAATCTCTACTAAAACATGGTGATTCATGCTATATATTATTACCCAATGATGTATGGCCATCCTATGATGTTTGAGTAGATTTCTTTTGTCCTACGGGTTAATTGTGGTATGGTGTGATTGATATGAGTTGTATGTTAATATGGTGCTGTCCTATGGTGCCCTCCGTGTCGTGCAAGCATGAGGGATTCCCGCTGTAGGGTTTTGGAATACGTTCATGATTCGCTTATACTGGGTGGCTAGAGTGACAGAAGCTTACACCCGAGTAAGGGGGTTGTTGCGTACGGGAGTAAAGGGGACTTGTTACTTAATGCTATCGTTGGGTTTTACCTTAATGATCTTTAGTAGTTGCGGATGCTTGCTAGAGTTCCAATCATAAGTGCATATGATCCAAGCACGGAAAGTATGTTAGCGTATGCCTCTCCCTCATTGGATATAATAAGTATCACACATGTTATATTGAATTTCCTATGGACAATTTTTCTCATCGTTGTACAAAAAGCTCTCTACTAAACAACTAAATTTTATTATCTTGCAAATTACTCCTAGTTTTATTCCCGCTAAGTACTTCTAGTTTTATTCTTGCAAACTTATCCTTACACATATAAAGTAGTTTTATTCTTGTTCTAGGTAAAGCAAACACTAAGTGTGCGTAGAGTTGTATCGGTGGTCGATAGAACTTGAAGGGAATATTAATTCTACCTTTAGCTCCTTGTTGCACTACTAGGGGAAAGCCTAGTAGTAGCACTGGAAATACCCATACCAGTAGCGTTGGCGGCAGCGCTACTGATAAGGCGCTACAGCTAAGTTTTAGCAGTAGCGCTGTTTCAACCAGCGCTACTGGTAAGTATAGTTAGCAGTAGCGCTGTAGAGAACAGCGCTACTACTAACTATCTGTAGCGTTTTACCACAACAAACGCTGCTGATAAACCAGCGCTGCTGCTAGACGCCCACCAGCGCTACTGCTAAGATTCCTGCTTTCGCGTATTTATTTCCCCTCGACGTATTTGTGCAGGCTCTATATAGTAGTTTCATCATATCATAATAAACATACAATATTCTCATCATATCATACACATACGGTAGTCTCGTCATATCATCATCATCATCATCATCATCCAACACAAATATCATCATCTTGAAAATAGCGATACACAAGTCATGTCTCGAATAAATGCAACTGCATGGTCATGGCACACACACAAGTTTCATCATCTCTATCTAAACCATGATGTAGAAGAGAAGAACGATCAGTATGAGCAAGAGCGCGACTATGTAGTACTTCTTTAGGCGCCGGTTTTGCTCCCTCTCTTGCCGGAGCGTCCACCTCAAGTAACTATTTTCCGCTTCGGCTCTGCTGTCGAACCCTCTGTGGCTAGCGCCCGGGTACCTGTCCACCTGGGCCTGAGCGTCTGGCCAGTGGTCGTACACTCCTGGAACCCTCCCAATGAATACGGCGTAGCAGTCCTCCGCCATCTCTAATCTATGTACCTGCATCGTCAGTTGATGAATTCATCGATAATATGCAACATAATGTACTTGAGAAACACGAAGAGACAGAGTTAGCAAAATACAAGCAACCTATAGTAAACATAAATAACGAAGTTCCTCGTACCCAAACTAATTAACTAGAGCGATCTACGCTAGTTCAGGAGGACGGTTTAATTACATCACAGAGTTTTGTCGTGCATAAATTCAAAGTTTTGTCATAGGAAGACAGTAGTGACTAAACAGACACATTGTCATCGTCAATCACTCGTCCATGTTGGTGCTCCAATCTTCATAGTCAGGGAGGAAGCACCCGAGCTTCGTGAAAGGCTTCAGGTCTAGACGTTGAGCGACTAGCAGTGCTCGGACATCATCCCGCGTCATTGGCCCATGGTAGAACATCCCTGTTTGTTCGAGGACCTCCTTCATGATCACTTGGGCAAGTTCACACTGTACGTGATAAAACTCAGCTCGGATTCGATGATCCGGTGTCCTTCCTATGCTTGTGGCCCAGTTGACAATCTCGGCATCGTTGGAAGTAGGTGACATGCAAAGGCGTTGATTATCCCTTCTGTAGTCCAGCATGTGATGCATGAGGTAGAATCCATCAGCCTTACTATCGTTCGGTTGCTGGATGCAGCAGAAGTCGGTCTTATGGCCGAAACACAACCCATTCTTCCTGTGCTTTTTCACCTTGATATATCCACCAGACAGGCTGAAGGTTATCATGGCACTATTGAGAACACTCCTTATGTGCATGTAATCCTTTTTCCTGATGTTCCTCGATGAGTCCAAGTATAGAGCATGGGAGTATTCTAGGTACAGAATGATGAGGACGGCACCCCCCCGCTGCGCAAAATAAGTACACCTCAAATTAGCCTCCATGCGTTCAAAGGAATGATTAAAACTTACGAAAGGATATCCGCGAATGGCTTACGTGGGATGATAAGGCAGGAGAATCGTTTCCTTGTCCTTATTGGCGACCATGAACTCGCCGATGTACTTGCTCGCATAGTCACGGTGCTCTTTGCAGACTGCCAAGAATCTCTCGTGCATATGGTACGGGTCTGCGACGCAGATATATTTTATGTTCCCGCGCCTGATGATGTAGTTCAGATACAGCGCATACATGCGGATGAATTGAAAATCCAGCTTGGTCTTGTGGAACATGTCGTAGATGTAGTCAAATCGCAGGATGAACTTATCCACGGGCCATCTCTTGACGTACAACTTCCCACCCGGCACCTGAGCCGCGTAAAGCGGGTATCCTGGATTTTTCGAGATGAGAAGGCTTTTCTCTCTCGCCAGCACATCTTCATGAAGTCTCCTTAGATCATTGTTCAGTATGTCCTCTAGCGCTTTCCGAGGTAGGATCGGGTGGCCGGCGACATGGAACCGCTCCGCACCTTCGACAGGTATTCTGTCTACCTTCCGGGGCCGCAGAGGCGGCTGGTTGTTTGAAGCGGCTCTGGCGCCTTTAGAACCTTTCCTGTTCAGTCCCCTCCTTTGCTTCTTGGCGGGTGGCGGTAGTGAGCCCACCATACCTTCCCTAACCACCGCATCCAGTGTCGTCGGGCTCAGCAGTGCACGACCCTCGCGTTGTTGTTGCTGGGTAGAGGCGGCATCTGGAGGCGTCTCCTGCGAGGATCGCATGAAGAGAGACTTCTTGCAATCAGCCATAGGACGTTCCGGCTCCAGCAAATCAGGCAGCATCAAGTCATCTCCACGCTCATAGCCTGAGTCATAGTCCCAAGCAATCAATCCTCCATCGTCATAGCCGGTATTGATATACATGAGAGGGTCATCATCATCCTCCTCCATGACATCATCAACATTTGCTTCATCGACGGGGGCGACGTCATGAGGCACTAATGGAGGCTCTCCCTCGCGTCGTCCGCTATCAGCCATAGGTGGGGTGGTGTTCATACCTTGTTGAGGTATTGTCGTTGGTGTGCTCCCGGGCGCCTCCACACGAAGAAGAGTCTTCGGCCAAGGCAGGAACCAACTCTTGCATGCGACAATCCATTTAGGGGTCTCGTCGTCTCCCTCGAGTGGTACCAGAGGAGGCAAATCCTCGAAGCCCGCTTTGACACTGGCCACGCAAACCTTGAAGACGCCATCGGGCATCTGTCGGTTGTGCAACATGCGGTCCTTCGGCTTCACGATCGTTGCCTTTCCCACATCCACCTGCTGGCCGTTGATGTCGTATAGTATGGTGCACGGGGTTTCGTCGGCCTGCGAAGACATGTCTGCGACGTCAGACATCCTAAAGGCAACTGAAATGGAAGACTATAGATATGTTAGTGAAGAGGGTGTGACGCGTAATTACCGTGAGGGCGTCGAGCTCAGCCAAAGACGAAGCCTTGCCGAGCACGCCAGAGACGGAGGACGGGCTGCTATGAACATGAGTGGGACCAGGTACGGGAGCATGTGCGGTTGCATGAGCAGGTGCTGGTGGTGCGATGTTCACCGAATTGCTCCCGACGCAGCTGGGAAGGGGAAAGTCCGCTGGCCCTTTATCTGGATTTTTCTTCGTCCAATCGATAACTGCCGGAATCAAGCTGCTAATGGAAGATGCGACGTCAGCCCTGACGGCAGCTACCGCTTCACTGACCGCTGCATCGACTACTTTGACCAACTCTTCTTTGGTCTCAGCTTTGGTCTTATCAACCACAAGCGCGACCTTCTCGTCGATGGTCTGTTGAGTAAGCATCCGTCTCTGCCTTTTTTCCTCCGGCTTCTCGTGGTAGTACGTCTTCCACGAGGCGCCATCTCCGGCGCCGTGCACACGTCCATACGACGGCGGTTTGTCCTCCAAGACCCCTTTTAGTATGTTCAGGGCCCGGTTGAAAGGGGTGTCCCACTTGGGCCTCTCCGACGACTGAGATGACTCGTCACTTTCGACCGCCTTTTGGTGCTGCTCTTTCTGCAAAAGGAACGTGGATGGTTTAAAAATGTGACAAAACTTGTAGTCGAATTGATTAGAAGCTAATATTAGGTGGAAATATAACAATTACCAATAGTCTCATGAACTCCCTCGTGTTCGGGTCCATGTAAACGATCTTATTGACGGGGTCCCACTTGTACCAGGCCCTGTTCCAGTCACGCTCCTGCGGCTCGGTGAACTCCGCCAAGGGGTCTGGGATTCCGTGTCTTTCACGTTCAGCGTCCTCCTTGGTCCATAAGGGCCTCTTCTCCTCATAACCACGGCTTCCGAGGCGGTGGGGAGGCGTGTTCCTGGCCTGGAGTGCCTTCATTTTCTCCGACTTTTCCTTGACTTCTTCTTTAGCGCAAGTCTCCTTGAATTTTTTGAAGTCCTCTTCCTTTAGTGTCGGATTGTCAGCATGAATCTTGGACCATGGTTCATTCTTCACAATTGCTTTTTTCACCCTTACTTTCCAGGCGGCCAAGTCGTTGCTGAACGTCCCCATCGCCTTGTTGTTTATGTTTCTCATGGGTTCATCCTGCCACGGAAGTTTGCTTTCATCCCGGCCGGGGAACAGGAACCTATTGTGCAACTTCGTTAGGAGCATGTGCTCCATATGTGGTATATTCCTTAACTTTTCGTCGTTGATGTTGGCGGTTTCCCTGAGGATGCGTCCTAGTTGATTGCCGTAGCATGCGCGCGCTTCCTCCAGCGCCATTGGCTCTAATTTGCCGGGGTGCATCGCCATGACCACAATTTTTCCGATGCCGAGCTCGTTTGGTTTTCGTGCCCTCTTCAGCTTCGGTCCTTTACCGGCTTCGCCAGCATCGTTGCCGGTCTTGGGGGTGTTGTCAGTGCCGGTGTCGGTGCCGGTGTCAGTGTCGGGGTTGGTGCCACTGCCACCCTGCACCCGCAACCGGTGTTCGTCCAGGTATTCGAAAGAATGATTTGCTGCCTCGACGGGGTCTTCTTCGGGGTGACCAGAACCCCTGGCTTCCTCGTGGCTAGACATGTTTCCTACGATTAATTAAGAATGATAGTTTAATTCTAGACCGAATAAAATGAATAATGAAGAAAAAAATGAGGGCCTATGTTTTGCCGGAATGTTGATTCATTCCCCTTCCGGCAAATCCCGGGCACTCGATATGTCCTAGTTTCTAGCACAAGTCATGCCGAAATTCACGTAAATTTTTGGCATGACCTTTGCTAAAAAGTGGACATATGGAGCGCCTGAAATTTGCCGGAACGGAAATGAACCAACATTCCGGCAAAACATAGGCCACTCGGATATTCTTCGACAATTGTCCATTCAACCAACATTAATCATATCATATTCAACAATTGTAAATAAAAGATATAATCAACAATAATGGAATATGCATATGAACATCAATGACATATATCATATAACATCAACCTTGTTTTTTGTTTATATAGCAACAATTACTTTAACCAAGTTTTTGAAAAGAAAAACAATTCTGTTTTTTGTTTATAGCTAAATGCCATAGCTACTGTTTTTTGTTTATAGCTAAATGCTACTTTTTTTGTTTAATGCTAAATGCCATAGCTAATTTCCCCTAGCTAATTTGCCCTAGCTAATTTATATACTAGCTACTCTCTGTTAACTCAAAATGTCACAACTTCCTAAAAAAAATTCCCAGCAGCAGCAACATCATCACAGCAGCAACTCTCTGTTAATTTATATACTAATTTATAACCCTAGCTAATTTCCTAAAAAAAATTGCGAAAAAAATTTCTGTCCTAAAAAAATTCCTACTGTCCTAAAAAAATTCCTACTGTCCTAATTTCCTAATCACAGCAGCAACATCATCACAGCAGCAACATCATCACAGCAGCAACATCATCACCTAGGGTTCATATGAACACCTAGGGTTCATACATCCAACTGCCTCCTAGGTTTCATATTAGAGAGAGAGAGAGAGTAGAGAGTAGAGAGAGAGATCAGAGAGAGAGAGAGAGAGGAGGGCAGGGGAGAGGAGAGGGAGAAGAGGGGAGGGAAGAGGCTTACGGGGCGGCAGCGGTGAGGTAGAGGGCGGGCTTGGGCGGTGGCGGCGTGGTCGAGGGCGGGTAGGGGAGAGGGCGACGGCGAGGAAAAGCTCGGGCGACGGCCGGCGGCGAGGTCGAGGGTGGGTAGGGGAGAGGGCGACGGCGGCGAGGTCGAGGGCGGGCAGGGGCGAGGGCGACAGAGGAGTGGGGGGAGAGGAGGAATGGGGATTTGGGGGGAGAAGCGAAATTGGGAGCCCGTGCGGGGGTTAAGTCAAAATAGCAGTAGCGCTGGGCACAGACCCGCGCTATAGCTAAGTTAGCTATAGCGCGGGTCTGTACCTAGCGCTACTGCTAACTCTTCCATTTTTTGTTTTTTTTTAATTCTAAAATACACATAGCAGTAGCGTGGGATTAAGACCCAGCGCTATAGCTAACTTAGCTATAGTGCTGGTACGAATCCCGCGCTACTGCTAACTCTTATATTTTCTTTCCCTGTTTTCTTTTCTTTTTATTATTTTCCTTTCCTTTTCTGTTTACTTTTCTTTTTATTTTGTATTGCTTTTCATTTTCTTTCTCCTTTTTGTTTTTGTTTTTGTTTTTCTCCCGACGGCCTCGCACGCGGTCGACGAGAACGTCTCCTCCCACACTGCGCGAATATCACCGGAACCATGGTGGTAATTGAAGGGGATATGATGTATACATCATTTGACCGATAACGGTTACTTAAGTGCGTACACAAAATAGATACATATATATAAATGATGGTTTCTCAGCTGCGTCGACGACGTTTCACATTGAGCTTCTTTCCTTTCTTGTTCATTGTCGAATAATTGAGCCCCTCGTTGTGACTTTTCCGGAACCACGGAGTACGATCTTTCTTACCTAATGTAGTCTTGATTCTTCTTTTGATGTATGCTTCATCGTCATCGTCATCTTCCCTCATCGGGTTGCCGTATTGGTCGTAGTCTTCCTCGTTGGCGACTCCATCCATTCCGACGATGGTCCTTTTGTCTCTCCTCACGACAACACGGCTGGGATTGGTCGGGTCGGTTATGAAGAAGCATTGTGTCACGTGCTTAGCGTGTACCCATGGCTCAGTTTTGGCGATGACGTTAACGTTCACGGTAGCGCTCTTCGCGTCGGGTATAGACATGGTAGTGAAATACTTGTTTTCTCTTACGACGGCCTTAGCCCATCTGACACGGAACATCGTCGCATCGTGCAGTCCAGCGTAGTCAAGCTCCCAGATCTCTTCGACCCTTCCGTAGAATCTTTCACTTGTGCCGTTGGCATCGGTCATGCATTCAATCGTCACCCCTGAGTTCTGGTAATCACTGTTCATGTCTTTGGCCTCCGTGTAGAACGTGTACCCATTGATATCGTATGCCTGATAGGTCGCGAGGTTGGGCGCGGGGCCATGTGCTAAGGCGTATATGAGCAATCCGTCTGCATTGCCCTCTTTTGGGGGATTAGCAAGAACTTGCTCTTTGAACCAACGCAAGAAACTGGAGTTGTGCTCTACAGTAAATTCGGCGTCCGTCTTGCGCATCCCCTGATCACGGTACTTCTTTGCGATGGTTTCTTTGTGCAGTGTCACATAATCTTCTACCGCATCTAGGTGTTGTAGCACTACTAAGTTAGCCCTGTCAAAGTCGTTCCGTCGACCCGAGTAGTCCAAGTGCAATTCCCTCTGGCCGTTTTTGTGACCTTCTCCTCCGAGCCTCCCATGGTGCTTCTTGATGGGCAAAACCAACAACAGGGTCTCCGACGCTTAGATAATTCTCGCAAAAGGAGATGCACTCTTGGGTCAGATACCCCTGGACGATGCTCCCATCGGGACGGGACATGTTACGAACGAATCCTTTGATGACCCCATTCATCCTGTGGAACGGCATCATGCTGTGAAGGAATGTCAGCCCGAGCTCGATGATGTCGTCCACGATGTGGACACACAGATGCACCATGATGTCAAAGAATGTGGGCGGGAAGTTGATCTCAAGCTCACATAGTATGACAACGATCTCTTCCTGTAGCCTTCGGAGCTGCTTCACACTGATGGACTTTCGGGAGATAACGTCGAAGAAGTTGCAGAGACCAGTAAGCGTGTCACGGACGTGCTTGTCCATTATCCCTCTAATGGCAACCGGGAGTATCTGCGTCATCATCACGTGATAGTCATGAGACTTCATCCCGCTGAACCTTTTCTTCTTGGTGTCTAGAAATCTACTTATCTTCCCACAGTAACCGGAACTGACTTTGATTCCCGTAAGGCACTTGATGAATTGATCGATCTCCTTCGCACTTAAGGTGAAGCAGGAAGGGGGGCAATAATTCTCCTCCTTCTTGTTGACTTTTCTACCCCTTTCCCCCGCCTCCGTCTCCGTCTCCTCCATCGACTTTTTACGGGGCGGCATGTGGAGATCTCCCCTGATCTCCAAATCTTCCAAGTCTTTCCTTGCCCTCAGCCCATCCTTGGTCTTCTCCGACATGTTCATCAGTGTGCCAAGCAAGCTCTCGAGGACATTCTTCGTGATATGCATTTGATCAAGGCAATGAGGCGTGTCGTGATTGGGCCAGTAGTCCAAGTCCCAGAAAACAGACCTCGTTTTCCATACCTTCAGCAGCGGCTCCGGCACCTTTTTCATCTTTTCCGGCACGGGTCACTGTTCCCAGTTTTTCGACAGCTCATTGATTTCGGCGCCGCTCCTCTTACGTGGAGCTCCTCGATGCTCAGCCAAACCATTGAATAGATCTCCACGTTTTCTCCACGGGCCATCCTTCTCGAGCCATCTACGATGCCCCACGTACACGATTTTCCCAGACCTGCCATCTTTCGTTAACGTAAGTTGCTGAGACGTTGTATCATCCATGCACCTCGTGCATCCGTAGTATCCGTGGCACACCTGGCCTGAGACATACCCGTAACCGAGATAGTCGTGCACCGCCGTCATCAGCGTGGCTCTCATATAGAAATAATCTCCTATGCTGGCGTCCCATGTCTTGACCGGTGATTTCCATAACGTGTGTAGCTCCTCTTTCAGTAGCCCCATATACAGGTTAATATCATTTCCCGGTTGTTTCGGCCCTTGAATCAGCATGCTCATGTGTATGTACTTTGTCTTCATGCACTTCCATGGGGGGAGGTTGTACATCCATACAAAGATGGGCCATGTGCTGTGGTTGGTGTTCTGGTTTCCAAATGGATTCATGCCATCAGTACTCGCGCCAAGCACGATGTTCCTTGCATATTCTGCGAAAAATCGATATTCAGCGTTGAATGCTCTCCACTGTCTAGCATCTGCGAGGTGTCTCAGCTTCGGATCATCTCCATTGTCGGGCTTCTTCCTCTCTGCGTGCCAACGCATGACCTTTGCTTCCTTAGGATCTACGAAATACCGCTGCAGACGGGGAGTGATCGGAAAGTACCATACAACCTTCTGAGGAGCTTTCTTTCCGGCCTTCTTGTATCGAGAAGCATTGCACACTGGACAGGTGGTTTTTTCCGCGTGCTCCTCCCGATAAATGATGCAATCATTGATGCATGCATGGTATCTAATGTGCGGCAGATCAAGAGGGAAAACGATTTTCTTGGCCTCCTCGACACTAGTAGGACACACGTTCCCCGCGGGGAGAACTTTATTATGTAGATGCTTCAAATGCTCATCGAGGCTTGCGTCTGTCCATTTGTTTTTGGCCTTCGTCTTTAGAAGTTCGAGCGTGAAACTCAAGCGGGTCACCTCGGGATCGCAACCGTCATACAATGGAGTCTTCGAGTCTACTTCCAGTTGCGCCAGCTGGGCCTCCTCTCTAGAAGCAGCTCTGTCGGTAGTTGTATTCTTGCGAAGCAGGTCTCGAACATGAGGGTCCTGCACGACTGAACTTAGTAGCATCGAAGACTGCGGCGTGTCCGCCGCCTCTTCTCCGCCATGTCGAGACTCTTCTTCGCCATGTCCGGAATCTTCTCCGCCACCATGTCCGGACTCTTCCCCGCTGCCATGTCCGGCGCCATCGTCTTCGGGTCGATCGGTCATCTCTTCGTCTAGCCCCATGTCGTTATTGCCTGCCATGTGGACGTCCTCATCATCATCTTCACTTATCCACCGAGCATAGCCATCCATGAAACCATTCATGAGCAGGTGCGCCTTCAAACTGCCACGATCAAAGGGGTCCAAAATGACTCCTTCTTTGCATCTTGTACACGGACATCTAATCCCAGTCCGATTATTTGCATACATGTCCATCACCGCGGATTGCAAGTATTGCTCTACCTTCCTTCCACTCACCTTCATGACCGACTGCGCGGTATAACAAGCAAAGGGATTATCATTGATGAAAGATGGATGGCTATTCTCCACATTTGCCAGCACAGTGCACTTTTTCTTCTATTTCGTGATTCCTTCCTTTCTGTCGCCATTTGAAAATGCAAACGGAGAGAGTGGTTCGAATCCACCTCAGAATGAACAATGAAAACGCTCGATCTGTCATTATTCCTCGAGAAGTAGAAAGAATAGCAATTCCCATTCCACCCAAAACTTTAGGAATTCCTTGATAGTTGGTTTAAATTCGTAAGTCGGGCCGCCATTCTCTTTCTTTCCTCAATCGTTCCGATCATTTCTCTCATTCCCTTTTGTTTGTTTTTTCGGGTTGGTTCGTTATGCATGCATGCATCAAAGTCATACAAAAATTTGGCATGACCTTGCCTAAAAATAGGACATATCGAGTTTGCTCAAAATTCACCGAAACGGAAATAAATTGACATTTTGGCAAAACATAAGCAACTCAGGGGGCATGTCACTCGCACAAATCCCTTCATATTGCAAACACACATATTCCCATTCTTGAGATGCACAACTTTTTACTCACCTATCTCCCGAGAGAGATCGAGCACGGTTAGATGATAGGCCTTCGCTACCTATAGTGATCGAAAGTGGATGGCTAGCTAGCTAGATCTAGTTGTTGGGAGGAGAGATTACTCTAGCTAACTAATGGAGAGGGAGAGAGATGAGCTAGGTAGCTATGAGACAAATCTAGGAGTTGGAAAGGGATATATATGTATGGAAGGAGGGAGAGCCAAATAAATGAGGAAGATAGAGAAAAGAGGCCATTTATGGAGGAGAATTATGGTGGAGGGGAGCATTAATGGGGGAGAGAAGAGAGGTAGAAGGAAGAGAGAAGGGCAATAATGGTGGAGAAGTAACTTAGAGAGGGGAGAGGGCAAAGAGGGGGAGGAAGGGGGAGGGGAGAGGGGGTGGGTGAAAAGGTGGCACCAGCCACGCCTAGCAGTAGCGTTGTATTTTCGCCGGCACTACTGCTAAGGTGCATAGTAGTAGCGCTTGTTCGAAGCAGCGCTACTAGTAAGTGGGGCCCATTAGTAGTAGCGGCTTTGTCAGAGCCGGCGCTACTGCTAAAACTTTAGCAGTAGCGCTATATTTTGGAGGGCGCTACAACTACAGCTAGCGTCGGTGGGCACGTTGGGGCCCACTTAGCAGTAGCGTGGCAAGTATTTCCAGCGCAACTGATAAGGCCTTACTTGTAGCTCTGTCCAAACCCAACGCTACTGCTAATTAGCAGCAGCTCTGCTTATTTTCCCGCGCTACTACTAATGTTCTACCTATAAGCTTTTCCCTAGTAGTGTTGGGTTCGACACTCTTATTTATCGAAAAAGCTACAATTGATCCCCTATACTTGTGGGTTATCATCTATCAACATTGCTAGCAAGTTTTACTATATGCTCACTCATTGAGGAACCTTCTGCCATCTTGCATTCAATCCAGGCCTTGGTCATCTCAAAACGTTCGGTCCTTGCCTGCTTCTTGTACATAACTTCGAGTGACCCAATTATAAATTGAGTACTATACCTTTCGAAACATTTCTGTAATTCAGGATCCATGCAGGTTAACATGAGGCACTGGACTGACTCATAGCAGCAAAAGCACCTACAACTTCCTGTGATGCATCTGGTGCAGGAGGGTCACCTAGGGGTTGATCCAGCACATACTCTTTCTTAGCACTCCTGAGAACAAATCTCAGGTTCCGGATCCAATCCGCATAGTTTCTATTGCAAGCCATTGATCTACAATGGTAAACACAAGATTCACTTTTAAACATTGTTCATAATTAATTTGCACTAGTGTTTAAACAAATTTTAATATAATGTGCACTCCCACTCAAATCAATATCTCTCATAATTGAAAGTGAGTGATTCAAGACCCTGATCTTATTCACAGCCATTGATGTGGACATCACTGATGACGTGAACTTCAACCGGTTGGCAAATTTTTGCCGATCATATCTCCATATGACTCTTGTTCATCTTTCAATGCCTCGTGCTCTGAGCTCAGAATGATTCTGCTAGAATTTCAAGACAACCAGGTGTTTTGCTTGCACGGTCAAACCTTTCATCCGTCTTACACCTCGTGGCCCATTTGTACTCATGTGGACATGCCGTACTCTGAATGGCTACGTGTTATAGACGGTTGCAACACTGGGAAGAGCACTTTTAACTTGATATTTTTCGTGAGAGATCACCCTAATAATTGACTACTACACAATCAAAGGGTGAAAACAACAAAGGGATAAACATCTCAGGGAATTCATAATAGCATGATATGGTATAGCCCTGGGCACCGGGAATGCTCCATGATCCTCCGAGGTCTTCATGAAAATTCTCCGAAATTGCTGTCATGGCAACAATTTTGAAAACTGCCGCCATGACAACACTTTTGTTCTCCTGTGCCTGGTGAAGCTCCGGGGTCCTTCGTGTTACTTCTATCGAACAAATAACGATGTTGAGACGCAGGTCATTAAAATGACAATCCCTTGGCTCCAGCCATCATGCCATACTGTGATGCACATGCCACTTAACATTACAACATATAACCATGTCATACATAAACTCATTATCATGACGAAGGCTATACCACATCACATGCAACCTGCAAAACCAAGTTAGACGTCCTCTAATCGGTTTGGAAAATTTTAATTACGTGGCTTCTAGGGTTTCCGGATAACACGACCTACTTACGTCCACCATCAAGGCGATAATTCTTGTTGTTAGATTAACTTTCGGGGTGTGTGTGAGGGAAGCGACTTAATTAACTCTAGCCTCACACTAAACTTTGTCAATATGCGTGAGCCCCTAGAAGATTGACCATATTCATCACCCTCTCGTGTGTTTGACTTTTCACTATTCTTGACTATGATGAAGCCCAAAGAACTGTTAGCAGATTCTCGACAGCCAGAGCCAGTCGATTGCCAGAACTTTGTACAAAGCTATATCATGTCATGAATGAACTAAAACGAAGCAACACTCGAGGGAAACATAGCAAGAACATCAAACCCTCACAACCACATGTGATCTAGATCGAAACCTGCATCTACTCATAGAACCGCTCATGATGCCACTGTTGGGAAATGTAGTAGAAAACAAAAAAATCGCCCTACGATCAACCAGGAACACTAAGATGCAATAACGGTTTGGATCGAATCGTTACCAACTCCGAGTTGCAGCGGAAGAAGATGAGTTGGTGTAGATCGTATTTGAAGTCCCTCGAACCGTCGATGAATGATCCCTCGAACGTAAGACCGAAAGGACGACCTCTCCACACATTGCAAGCATACGGTCTTCACGATCCGGCAGCGCTTCGCCGTCCAGAGCTAATCATTGCCAGAGAATTAGAGGGAGGATATTAGAACCACATTGGGCTTCTAATTATGAGAATTGGAGGATCTAGATCTAGCTCTAATTGGATCAACTAGAACTAGAACTAGAGAACTAGAGGAGGCTCCAAAAACTTGTGTGTTCAGAAGTGCCAAAACCTCTAGTATATATAGGCTGGAGGAGGGGGAGGGGGGCCATACAAGGGGGGAAAGTTCCCCCTCCCCCTTGGCTGGCCCTGAGGAGGGGGAAACCCCCTCCAATTTGGTCGCCCTTCCTTCTACAAGGGGGGGAGGGGGCGCCACCTCTATTGGGCCCAAGTGGCCCAAGTAGCTTTCCACCACTTGGCCTTTTAAGACCCGTTGAAAGTGCAGGTTTACTCCCAGAGGGGGGTGAATGGGAGATTTTTATAAATTCGTCAAACTCCGAAGATTTTGACAAAAATCAGAGTGACAAAATAGAAACAGAGGCGAAATTAGATCGACACAGATACATGTAGCATGCATATGAAATACATACAAGTGAAGAACATGTAATCATACAAGCAGACATGCATGAGGAAGATGAACTGAAGAAATGAAAAACTGCATGATGAAAGTCTTTAGTTCAAATTCTTCAGAAAGGTACGACACAAGTTCTTCGGCAGCGGAATTGCGTAAAGGTAAATGGTGAGGAATTTGAAACCAAGTAAGCTTGGTGAAGACACAGTGATTTGGTAGACCAGGTCCAGTTGTTGTATCAACTGTACGTCTGGTTGAGGCGGCTGAGTCTTACCTCGGAGGACACTTAGTACTCACCGTATTCCTCTTGAGCTAAGGTCACTTAGACCTCGCCCAATCACTCGTGGTAAGTATTCACACTACAAAAAAAAGACACATCCGTGACATTATGGCCCGAACGAAAACTTTTTCTGTCATGGTTGTGACACTTCTATGACAATAATTGTGACAAAAACTCGTATCATCATAGATGTGGTGGGCTCCTACTTCTATGACAAAAAATTATGATAGAAAATGGGTTTTTCGTCCTGGGCAGGCTGGAGATGCACACCCATGACATTCTTTGGGCCGTCCATGACGTAAAAAATCATGGTAGAAGTGAGGGCGAGGAAATTTTCGGGGAGTTCCTGGTTATGGTGGGTGGTCGGGGCCAAGCGATGCAGTGTGGTTTGCGCATTTCTCTCGTACGCGCGTGTGTGCGAGGCGTTCGCTAACTGAACCCGAGCGAGACGTTCGCTTACTGAACTCGAGCGATCGCACTAGCCAGCTACATACTGAAGACGAGCGATCGATCCCACTACGTACTGAAGCCGATCGATCGATCCCTTCTCTGCTAACTGAACCCGAGCGATTCCTTCGCTGCTAACTAAACCCGAGCGATTCCTTCGCTGCTAATTGAACCCGAGCCATCGATCACTGCTGCATGCTGCTTACTGAAGCCGATCGATCGATGCGTTGCATTGAGCCCCCGTGTGCGAGACATAGCCGGTTAGATTGCCTCTCGATGAACAGTGCATGTTGCTGCCGCGCGCGCGATACACGAAGACACGAGTCGAGATGCATCGATTGAGCTGGTTGGTTGGCTGTGGATGAACAGTTCCCATTGCTGCCGCCCACTCGTACGCCCCACCCCAGCCGGTGGGGGTTGGATGAACAGGACCCCAGCCATGTAGGCGGTTGGCGCTGGATGAACAGGACCCCGATGAGGCCGTGCCGCGGTACACCATACCCCAGCCGGTTGGGTGTGGATGAACAGGACCCCGTGGAGGCTGGATGAATAGTAGCCGGTGGAGGCTAGATGAACAGGACCCTGTGGAGGCTGGATGAACAGTAGCTGGTGGAGGCAGGAGGAAGTCGACGGTGGATGAACAGTAGCCCATGGAGTCCCGTTTTGCGGTACGCTATCCCTCCCGATGAATAGGACCCCGTTTCGACCGTAGGTGCTCGAAGAGAAGTCCCTTTCCTCCGTTTTGCAGTACGCCAGACCCCTCCCGATCAACAGGACCCTGTTTCAACCGTAGGCGGTTGAACAGAAGTTCGTTTCATCCGTTTTGCGGTACGCCAGACCCCCAGTCGATGAACAGGACCCCGTTTCGACTGTAGGCAGACGAACAGAAGGACGTTTCCTTCATTTTGCAGTACGCCAGACCCCGAGTCGATGAACATGATGCCGTTTTGGCTGTTCCGTTCAAACCAGTTGGCTCCCGATGAACAGGACTCATTCCGACCGAGTCGCTTGCCTCCCGATGAACACGACGCTGTTTCCTCCGTTCTGACCCAGCCGGTTGGCTGCCGATGAACAAGAGGCCATTGCTGCATACCCCCACCATCGCCTCTCCATGTACACGAGCCCTGGCCATACGTATGCACGAGTACGCATTTGAGACCCCGCCTGTATGTATGTACGTGCCCGTATTTTTTGCAGCGTGGCTGTACGTACGTGTACACGATTTAGACGGGGCTGCCTGAACTGCTACGTCGGGGGCTCTACTATGACACTTGCCGCTCCATACACGCCCACGGTTCATCATTGCAGAGAGACCGATCGACCAGTATGTATGTACATGTTCGCGACCAGACAGACAACGCTACGTACGCTTCGACCGGGTGGGTCCCAGCTGTCAGGGAGGATAAGGAGGCACTTCCTTGCGTGCGAAGATATGGCAGGTGGGCCCTAGCTGTCAGGGGGATGGATAATTTTTTTCCCGTGTAATAAGGAGGCACTTCCTTGGGTGCGAAGATGTAGCTGGTGGGTCCAGCTGTCAGCCTCACCACGTACAGTTCTCTTCCGATGGCTGTCGTTCATTAACCACGTTGACTACGCCACGCCGAGAGTACCAAGGCAGTGGACGACGGCGAGGCCTAGGAAGGGGACGACGGCGAGCTAGGGAAGATGCGGCAGTGGATGCCCATGCGAAGGGGAGTACGAGGGTTGACTGGTTCGGCTACGGTGTGAGGCCGCCGTCGCCGGAGAATAACAGGGGATGTGGGTGCGTAGAGGGAAGGCCTGGCCAGCGGTGGGAGTACGGTGGAGCGGTGAGGCCTGCGCGGCAGCACAGCTAGCCATGGGAGGTAGGAGCAGGCGGTCCTGCCGGCGCTGGTTTGGGCAGCTGGAGCAAGAAGATCAGAGCTTGAAGAAGCTACACAGCCATTGGATGAACATCCAACGGTCACTGCTACTAGAATCGTTTGTTGACTAAGTTGACAAAGCCCTGCGTACGCGTCAACTTAGTAGGCCCACAAGTCAGCCTCCAAATCTGGTGGGTCCCAGTTGTCATGGGGACGAATCGTTTTTTTCGCGTAATAAGGAGGAACTTCCTTCCGTGCGAAGATATAGCTCGTGGGTCCTAGCTGTCAGGGGGAGGAATCATTTATTTTTCGCGTAATAAGGAGGTACTTCCTTGCGTGCGAAGATGTAGCTGGTGGGTCCCGGATGTCAGAGGGAGGTGTCAGTTTTTTTGCGTGTAATAACCAGGCACTTCCTTGCGTGCGAAGATGTAGCTGGTGAGTCCGAGCTGTCAGGGGGAGGAAACTTTTTTTTTCGCATAATAAGGAGGCACTTTCCTTGCGTGCGACCATGGACCTCATGGGTCGCAGCTGTCAGCCTCTGCACGTACGGTCGTCTTCCGATGACTCTCGTTTCTTGACCATGTTGAACACGCCGCGCCAAGCGCACCAAGGCGGTGGATGACGGTGAGGCCCCACCGCCCCAGAAGGGAACGACCCAGAGATGGGGAAGACGGAGCAGTTGAGTTGCAAACGGAGATGAGTGCGAAACTTGACTGGTTCGGGTGCGGGGTAGGGCTACACTCGGTGGAGAAAAATAGGAGGTGCGGAGGAGTGGAGGGATGGCCTGGCCGTCGGTGGGGTAGCATTTCGCAGTGAGGCGCGCGAAGCAGCGCTGCTAGACGCCGGAGGCTGGAGCAGGCAGTCCCGCCAGTGCTGGAGGAAGAACACGAGAGATTGAAGAAGAATGCCGGCCGTTGGATGTACATCCAACAGATAAGGCTGTCAGAAACTTTTTTTGACTAAGTTGACAACGCCTTGCGTAGGCTTTGACCTATTGGTCCACATGTCAGCCAGTCCATTCGGTGGGCTGGGTGAAACAATAATATAGCGTCTATGTAGCCCATTTATATATTTTGTTAGCATTTACAGCCTTTTTGTATTATTTTTCAAAATACACGATTTTGCTGGGCTGGGTGAAAATATCATTTTGGGCAGGTCGGAGAAATGTTATAAAAACATAAACCGGTGCTGGGCATTTTATTATAAAACTACATAATTTGCGGAGCATAAACACGTGATTGCACGTCTATTACTGCATTGGTCCATAAAATCTTAGCAAGCTTATGTACGCAATCACCAGGAATTAACTTGTCAACTTATTGTTAAATAATAATAATTATTGGGTAAGAACTTATCGATTTACCAAATAAAATATTATTTATTTTGAAGAGTTAGGGCCTCTTTGATTCACAGGATTTTGAAAACGCAGGATTAGAAAAAGTATAGGATATGAGTGGCATGTCCACTTGAATCCTATAGGATTAGCAAGGAGTGTTTGATGCCATAGGGAAAACAAAGGAATGGTAAAAAGAGGTTGGAGTGGATGTTAGATTTCCTATAAAATGTAGTACAAAAGATTCCATAGGAAAAATTCCTATGGGATCCAACCCTATAAATCAAAGGACCAAAATAGGAAAAAATCCTAAGTATTTGAATCCTCCAAAAATCCTATAGAATTCCTTTGAATCAAAGGAGTCCTTAATAAGATGTGGGGTATTATTATTTTTTAGGCTAGACGTGGGACAGTTGAGTTGGTTTTAGGTAAAACCCGTGGGAGAAAAATCAGAGATAGGGTTAATAAAAAACAAAAATAAAGGAAGTGGGAAGGTCTATACAAAGGTTGGACGAAGCACAGGTCAAACGGGAACCTTATGTTCTTCTAATATATGTACGGAATATATGTAATAAACTAAAATATAAATATACTATTATAGAAGGGAAAACATAATTTGAGTTTGGCATTCTTATAGAAAAACAGAACTTCTTTTTTTAGCAGTATAGAAAAATAGAATGTTAACTAAGCTGTGAGTTGTCTTCAAGAAACAAACATAAGTTGGGTTGCTGGTGTTATAAAACAAGCTAGGATGGGAGGCCCAGAGGCCGATTGATACCTGCTAGACCTCAAAAAAAAGTTGAAATCTGCTGGATCAACTGTGTCAGCATGTCATGGGCTGCGCATGTTAAACAACAAAACCTAGGCTGGGCAGGCCACATCCCATTTGTTACTTGTTCGACCTCTGAAAAAATGATTACTTGCTAGGTCCCGGATGACAGCCACCTTGACTACGTTGACAATCTCGTGGGCCCCACACGTCAACATACCATAAGGAGGAAGCATTTTTTGCAATATATGAGGAGTCACTTGTTTGCGTACGGCCATGGACCTAGTGGGCCCAGACTATGAGCCTCTCCACGTACAGTCATCTCCTGATTCCTCTCGTTTGTTGACCATGTTGAGAACGACAGAAGGCGGCGCCACGGCGAGAGCACCAAGGCAGAGGACGACATCGAGACCTCAGACTGGAACGAACCGGAGCCGGGGAAGACATAGGTGGAGGGGAGTACGAGGGTTGACTGGTTCGGGTGCAGGGTGGGCCGGTGGAGCTGCCGCCGCCGGAGAATAAAAGGAGATGTGGGGGAGTAGAGGGATGGCCTGGCCAGCGCCATGCATAGGCTAGGATGGGTCGTCGAGGCGTGCGCGGCAGCGCCGCTAGCCGCTGTAAGGAGAGGACGAAAGATTGAACAAAATAAAGAAATACAAATGGATAGGTGGTTGGTCCCAGATGTCTGTGTACGAGACCTGTTGGGTCCACCTGAGAAGAGGAATATGTTGGGAGGAAGGAAATTCAAAGCACGCCAGCCATTGGATTTCAATCTAATGGCTGCTAGAAGGACTAACGGAAGAGGTATCAAACTTAACTTGTTCTCATCGTTCGTGATCAAAGATGAGCACCCTGAGTGAAGTTATCTGATAATCTAGGCAAAACGAATGACTGTGCAACCTACAGAAAACCGCACTCAGACTTAAAAAAAACGCACAAAAAAATGATACAACTGCTGGATCCCCATAAGCATGTCGTGGGCCGCGGATGTCCTAAGAAAAGAAACCTGGGCTGGGCAGCCACAGCCTAGTTGATACCTACTCGACCTAAAAAAAAGGAAACACGGCAGCCCTGTGAACTAGTACTCTTATTACATACATAAGGAAACAGATTCATAGCCACTCGGGAAAAAAAAGCAAACAGGTTCATGGGTTCTTAGACGCAATATTACGGATAAAACAGATAATTATGACACATAGGCTAATGCATGAAACACTCAGATTATAAAGTTGCTTAACAGACAAACTACACCATCTAGATCTTCCTGGCACGCTTGATCATGATGTTGCGCCTGTCCATGTACTCCTCGGTCACGGGAAGCAGACACGCCCTCATGTCCAAGATCCGCTTGTACATGTCGTAGCATGCGTATGCGTCCTTGGCCGCGTAGGTGATGTAGGCTAGATTCAGAGGTACCTCCCACGTGTTCAGGTCCTTCGTATCCACGTCTTCTTTCATGTTGGCGTAGTAGGGGTCGATGATGGCTGCGGCGAGGTCAACCACGAAGTCCTCCTCTTGCCCGTTGCCGATGATCTTGTATTGCTTCTGAATGTTGACGAGCTTCTTGCACCAGATGGCCGAATCGTAAAGCACAGTGGCGTTCTTCCTGCTCTCCACCGTAGCGAAGGTGCAGTCGGCGGTGCCGATGAAATGGGCGAATGCTCTAGAACCCCTGATGACCCTATAGTAGTGGTAGACTAGAACCTCGTACCGCACGCATACCTGGGCGACGGCGATCCGCTGGTCCCTAGGAGGAGACGGATGGATGGGCACAAGGTCTAGTCCCGTGACCTTGTGCTTCTCGTCCTGTAGGTACTGCTTGAACTTGGCGATGCAAAGCTTCCATTAAACGTAGGGGGTGGGCGGTGGCAGTAGTTCGTTTTTCCACTCTTGGGGAACTGCAATCGCCGGTGAACGTAATGGGTACAGGCGGAGCACTTACTACCCCCTCCTCCGTCGCCCTCTGCACGCCCCCTCGACCCATTCAAACGCCTCCATTAAACCGGCGTGGAAGCCGAGAAACCTATTCCATCCACACGTCCATTCACGAGAGGGTCGGCATTGGCACTGTAATAGCGAGTGTTAGTGTGATCGTTTTACTTAAATTTTATTCTTAAAACAAGCAAGGCATTGGCTCATTCTATCAGTGCCATAAAATCAACATGCAAAACAATTAGAATTATTATTCTCAGGACGAACACAAACAGCTCATTTGCCGCGCTTTCAGACAGACAATACTACCAAGTTTGAACAAATTGTTAGGGTTTCTGTCCTCTTCATCATCATGCCGTTTTTCACATCTTGCAAGATTCACAACCAACTCATAAGATTCAAATAATAAGTACAACAAAGATGCCTACGCATCTCAATGATTCACAGATCAGAGTCAATAGTTACTGTTTAACTAAAACGTTGTGAGAATGTTAACAAATAAATAAAATCGATCGATGCTTCATGTAAGCAATTTGATTCAAGGATTTGCTGAAACATTGAAACCAGTCCCGTTTATGGCCATGCATGTCATACATTGGCAGATGAACATTTTCTGAATAACTGGTGGCACTAGCACTTCCAATATCTGCATAAGCGGGTCACCAAGAACTTGGCGAATGCTTTGACCATCCCAACATCTGTAGATAAGTATTCCTGTTTGCATAGATAATGAAACCGCATGATTACTATAATAGTGGCACTAGTTGTAGCTACTTTATTTTCTTAATGGGAAAAAAGATTGCGATACAATAGCTTTATATAAAAAAATACAATGCTAGCACAGTATGACAAAGCACGATCATGTGGATGAAGGACAGTACTGACCAGTGTGAGATGACTTTGTGAGATCAAGTTGTTCTCTGGGTCCCCGTATCTTGCCATGATGGCGATTCGTTGACATCTATCAACAACTTCAGTGTGGCAGTAGAAGGAGGGGCCTTGAGTCATTCCAATCTCTTTTTTGTGTAGTTCAACTAAAATTATGGCGCTCGCCATGCTGCGAGGGAGAGAGGGGGCCCGCGCCACCCGACGGTATGCCTCATGGACTCAACTAGTTCAGTGCACATGTTATGTGGTTGATGTAGTGCAAATGGACTCAATTCTCCCAGATACGCCTTCAGCAAGTTATCTACATTAGAAATGAGATGATAGTTAAGACAGTAGCTCTATTATAACTGTATTATTACTTCATTTTATCAGTGGCACTAGCGGTGCCAAAACATTGCCTCAAATTATTAGTGGCATTACATTAAGATGCAAAAACAATATCATTATTGCTTTCTCGTAGCAGTGCAAAAACAGTAGCACAAGATCACTAGCTGAATGCAGAGTCAAAATCAACCAAAAAGGGACATACCCGGTCATGGGAACCATAACTGCAGTCAACGCCATTGTAGACGGGTTGACACCAGTCACCAACATGGATGATTCAATTCATGCGACCTTTTTGTGCAGTTCACCTAAAATGAAGCAATGTTTGCGTCATGCAGCTAGCAAAATGTACTTGGTTCCATGAGCTGGCAGCTTCTCCTTCATTAGTTGCACTAAAATTTGAGCAACATCAAGGTTGGTTGTCATGCTCATGGAAGGTGCAACTATAATTTGCTTATCCTTTTGTGCAGTTCCACTAAAATCAAGTGCCATTGTGGTGACGGTGACGTCTAATCTTGCAAAGGTTAGTAAACTGTTGCACGAGATTACTGGCAGAGTTAGACGAAGAGATTAGGAACTCCAATCACCCTTTGTGCAGTTCCACTAAAATCGAGAGACATTGCCCATGTGACATTTTAGTAGAACTGCACAAGACACTCTTTCAAAAAAAAACAAAGTGTTTTGTGCAGTTCACCACAAGGTCACAATAGTAACGAGGTGAAATGGATATCCCTATCTGCACAAAAAGATAGAAAGAAAACAGTTACTGGTCAACAACAAGATATGAAACATACACGAACTGAAAAGAAGCATCTATCTTCATGGCAATCATGCAAGGACGGTAGAAATTTTAAAACGGTAGCATTGCTTCATATTACTCGAAGCATTATGATCAACAATGACATCGGTCAAATATGCCATTACATTAATGGTGGCATTGCTTCGTTTTACCAGCTTCATTTGATTAACAGCAGCTGAATAGTTGGTATAAGTGCATGGGACAGTGGGGACACCAGGACATTCACCAGCGTAAAGAAGCAACTTACTTATCATAATGGGAAATCTAGCAGGAGAGTAGCATTTGTAAAACAATTTAATTGCATCATATTACTAGAGGCATTAGATTAACAACAACATTGGTTATACATGTCCTTACTTTAACAGTGCGATTGCTTCATTTTACAAGCGCCATTACATTAACAACAGCAAAAGTTGGTACAAGGGCATGCATACAGTGGACGCATCAGCACCATGTACCTACAAGGAGGCATAATGTGGTGAGGCCAAGTTCGTTGCCCCGAGCAACAAACATCCAACCAAGATCTGGGATGGTCCCAAATTTAGTTCTCTTTAGGCACCTTTTACTACTTGAGGATAGCAAATCTAATCCTGGACATACTCTATTGACTTGTCCCCCAGCTGCCACTTTCTTTCCTTCTTCCACCAATAATAGATCTGTTCCTTATCCAGTTTATACTGCATTTTCCCTTTATTTCCCTTTTGAACCAAGAGACCAGTTGGGTAGCCAGTCCCTACAACTTTCCCCCCTTCTATTTCCTCTTTGAATCAAGTCCTAGATTCATGCTACACCTTTCCCCCTTTTATTCCCTATTTGAACCAAGTCCTAGATTCGACTGCATGAAGTAGCTTTACCTCTAATAATAGTAAAAATTAAGGTGGCTTTGGAACAGGTGATGGGAGTAGAAAAAGATCCACAAGCAGCCACGTGGGGAGCTGGGGCAGTAGAGCAAGGCCGTTTTCGAAGGAAGTTATACCTGAGGGTCGTCAGGATGTGGCTAGGAGGATGGTCGGAGGCCGGATCTGGCCACAATACGGCATGGAGGAAGAAGGGGTCGGAGGCCCTCCTGAGCCGGCGCTGTGTCGGAGAGAACGGCACGGGCAGCCGATCGGGACGCGCCGGTAGCTGTGGGTCTGCTCCCTAGCCGCCGACAACCGCATGAACGATGCACCTACTCCCCTACCCCGGCCGAGGGGATCCGACTGGATCTGTGCACTACAAAAACAACACTTCCGTGATGATACGTCTTTGTCATAGTAGGTCAAGTTTTCTGTCATGCATGTACATCCGTGACAATTTTATGACAGAATCAAGATAGTCATACCTGTGCTGTCGTAGAAGTGTTCCATGACAATACTGAAATTATCATCACGGAAGTGTCCACTTCCATGATGATAAATGTCGCGTCATGGAAGTGTTTTCGTCAAGGGTAACCGACACGTGGCATCCACCGTAACGGGTTGCCGTTAAGCTATTGGGTTCCGGTTTGGATCCGATAACCCGTTAGCAGCCCTGACCAATGGCAATTTTCCACATGTAAATTTATCATTCGTCGGCGTAACCACGTGTCAGCTCGGCGTTGGGACAGATGTCATCCATTCACTAGACGCGAGACACCTATGATACGTCGACACGTAGCACGTCCCAATAGTGTCCCATTTAAGTTAAAAAGGCCAGCCCGTTTGACTTGGTCCAAAGTAAGCGGGCCGGCCCATGGAAAGCCTGTTAACGGCCTATTTACATACAACCCATTTACGGCCCGGGTACTCACGGCCCGTTATGGCCTTTCAAAATTCGGCCCAGTAGCGCCATGTGGGCCGTGCCTTATGATTTCAGCCCGTTGTCACTTTCGGCCCATCTATGGCCCGTGACGTCTTTCGGCCCATATTAGGCCTTTTGTTTCTCTGGGCCCATTGACGGCCCGTGGTGATTCTGGCCCATCATGAAAAGTAAACAGCTTTGAGCCCATTAACGGGCCATGATTCAGTTGGGCCGTTTCCAGCCCGTGTTTTCTTTCGGCCTTCTCAGGGCCCATTAAATCTTGGGCTCATTTCCGGCCCTCGATTACTTATGGTCTATTACTGGCCTGTTATGCTAATGAGCCAGATTCAGCCCGTGGTTACAATCGGCCCGTTTGTGGTCTGTTAACCCATTGGGCCATTTTCAGCCCGTCATGTATTCTGGCCCATTAACGACCCGTTATGCCTGTCGATAGAATTAAGCCTGTGATGACTTTCGGCCTGTTAATGGCCCGTTATGCTATGGGCCCTTAAATGGACCATTCCCACTATGGCCCGTTTACGACCCATAATGCGGTCCGCTTTTTTCCCACCGATCCTACGGCCCGTAGATGGCCCTTGGGCACTACAGCAGTAGCAGGCCCATGGTTATTGAAGCCACTAACAAACCGAGGAAAAAGATGACTATGAGGAAATAAATAAGCAAGCAACTAATGCTAGGCTATTACGGCGATTCCACAGATTACATCCACTGGGCATCAAAGTTCGCCACCCGTGCAAATATAGGGAACACCCTACACTATACAAACATAGCTTGCTATTTTCTTCAGCCAGTCAATGCCCGTTAAGAACAAATTTTGTATCGCAACAAAACAAATTACAGCCATATAACAAAAGGAGGGTTGACATAAAAGTAAATGCACCATCAGAAGTTCAGAAGCTCAGATGATTTGACATGACTGGTACATTTTCATGTTGTAGTGTGTGATGGAGCACCATAAACTTTGTTGCCATTTCTCCTAGGCTCCTGAACAACATAGCAAATGTCTGATAGTCTGGTTTCAAAACCATGCATATCTTTACGACATCGAACAATGGTTGTTCTTGTTTCACAAAGGGTCTCTATTAGGGATTGGACTTGTGTCTGGAGCACAGATATATCATTCTATCGAGCTTGCAGATCTTGTTCATGAGGCAGTTTGGACGAGGTTGCCTTAACAACCAACCCAGTATTACGTAGGAAGGCGCTTTTGGCACTATTAGTGGAGAGATACTGACCCACTGCAGCAAGAGGTGACATTGTGGTTATGGTTGCCTCATCACCTTCAGGAGGTTGTGGCGGTTCCACCATTTGTTCCATAGCTTGCTGAAAAGTTGAGTTTGTACATTAGTAGTACCAGAACAGAAGTTATTAATGAGGCAGCAAAACCAAACATAATAGCTTTGGTTTATATACAGAACTTATTTTGGTGAACCCGTGTAAAATATTAGTTGTATTTTACTGCAAAGTACATAATAAAACCAGGTTCCAAACATATGACCATATACCATGGCTAATGTATTGTCTATTTCTTCACATTGTATTGACAACTAAGATAAAGAGACAAAGTTTATAATACGGTGAGCATAGTATGACATCATTCATATCACAAAACAACTGAGATCAAACAAACAGGCAATTGTAACATTGTGTGCAGCACGGAACTAGATTACAGATTAAGAGCAAAGGAACATCGTTCCTCTGTTTTAAACCTTGTAAAGTGCAATGATACGTTCAGACAACTGTGTATCAAATTGAAAAGAGTAATAGACATTGGCTACAAACCATGCAGTTCAATGCACCACAAGTCAGAGTAACCAGTAGTTCAAAGGGCCTGAGGATTAAGGACTTACTACAACGGCTTTGACTAGTGTAGTCATGCCCTTCGTCTTGCTGGTGTGACAGTCCTTGAAGATTTCCACCGCATTTGGTTCAGGTTCTTTTTGGTCCTTGCGGGCTTTCCTCTGCATTTGGAACAAGTCAATATAGATCTGATAATATGGTACAACCAAAAGAGTGAAACAGCAGCTAGTTACCAGAGCCTCGCAGTGTGCAATATAGCTACGAGATCCTGTCGTCTGTTGGAATTTCACTTTCGTACGGTTGGCCTTGTTCTTTGAACAGTTCACCTAGAAGAAGATAGATTTTTGAGGGACATGCATAAATAGGAGTTCAACATGTGATCTGATCACATCTATATAACATACTTTATACTTTGGATCAAACCAGTGTTTAACAAGGGTTGTCCAGTCTTCATCCGTTATATTTTCCACTGGAGATGTTTGGGCAAGTTCATTGTTAGCCTTGCCTTCAAAGTGAATTTTCCTCAGATTATACTGATACTGTTGCAGAGCAGACTTGAAAACATGAGTGCATGCTTGTCTGGTTGCATCATCTTGCCGATCCAACTTGAACCTCATCTGTTCAAAATTATAGGAGTCTCATTACCAGCAACCTAGAAAGTATGGGACAGAGCAAGATGATATTACTAAGTTCCATAAATAACCATACTTACAGATAAATGGTCGAGGAAGGTGTTAAACTAGATTTCGTCTTTGTCATTCCTGTACTGAATCCATGTTGGGAGGATACGTGCATGACACCTAACGGCAACGGTTGCCTCTGATACTAACTTGTCTGACTCTGTAGCATCACGTGGCCTTTTTAAACCTGACTCAAAATGGATCTCCATTCTTCCTCCTTTAGATTTAGTTAACCTGTCAAGCATTATCCCTGATGTTTGTTTCCTCTTGTGCCTAGGTGCTAGTTCAACAACGAACATGGGAAGTGTTAGTGTACATCAAACTGTGAGACTACATATAAAGAAGCATGCAACTGTAACTTGACTCGATCAACTACCGTCTTGGTGTTGAAGCTCACAAGGTTCATCTGATCTTGCCAAGTCCTCTTGTGCCAAGAGTGCTTTGGAAGTAGTGTCAGGTGGCAAGGGAGCTTGGGAACTTGCCGCTAGCAGAGTTGACGAACGAGTAAGTCGTGCACATGTTGGTACTGTGGAAGAAGGTGCTGCAACCACTAGGGCTGTCGTTGCTTGTTTGGTTCATTTATCTTTGGTACGTTTTGTAGGTGGCGTAGCAGGGGATACTGTGTTTGTACATTTATCCAGTGGACTTCGACCTTCTCTTGCACTATCAGTACCAGCAGAATCTGCAGAGCTATTCCGCTTCCGTTTCCTTGCCTCCCGAGTAGTAACACCATCCCCTACCATTCTGTGTACCTTCCTCTCTTTTTTCCATGTCAAGTCAAACCCACAAGAAAAAGTAATAAAAATTTAGTTCTTCAGAACTAATTGATGTGTGATACAGACGAACTGAACTTTGAAGTTAGACAACCACATGATAGGAGGATGTAATATGTACGAAAAGCAGGAAGGCATGAGATAATCAGACCTATGATGTATAAACTAAGCAGAAGGCATTTCAATAAATTAGAAGCAATGCAATGGAAGCTAGACACCATATGAAATATGCTACAAATATCACTCTGCCAAGTTAATAGTGTCTCATCATAAGTGGCATTTAAACAAATGTCAAGCAGTACAAGCAATAAATCATATGCAAGATCCAGACAATATCACACTACCAAGTTAAAGGTGTCTCGTCATAAGTGATTGATGCAGGATAGACATGAACAGTACTTCGATGTTAGAACATGTAATAGACAGATGTAGTATATGCAAAAAAAGGAAGACATGCCATGTTAACATGTATAATGTGTAAACTAAGCAGATGCAATTTAATCAAATTAGAAGCAATACAAGCTAGACACCGTAGGCAACATGCAAGCAAAGATCACACTGCCAAGCTAGAGAAAGCACCTGGGATGCTGGAGTAGGGTTGTTGGGCACATCATATTTACTTGGAACTTCTACTGCACTAGCAGTAGAGGCAGAATCTCTAGAGCGCCTCCTTACCGGTGGCGCCAGATGACCGCCATCAGCCCCTGCCTTACTTTTTTCCTTCCTCTCTCTTATTTTTTGGCCTTGTCAAGTCAAACCCACTAGAAAAATGAATAAAATTCATTTTTCAGAACTCATTGATGCATGATGCTGACGAACACTACTTTCATGTAAGGCGACCGCATGATAGGAGGATTGAATATGTAAGAAAAAAGGACAACATTGCATATTCACACCTATGATGTGTAAACTAAGCAGCAGGCATTTCAACAAATTAGAAGCAATGAAAGCTAGACACCGTATGAAAGATGCAACGAATGTCACTCTATCGAGTTAAAACTGTGTCCTCATAAGTGCCATTTCAACATATTAGAAGCAGTACAAGCTAGAAAACAATGCAAGATGCAACCTATATCACACTCCCAAGTTAAATGTGTCTTATGATAAGTGATTGTTGCAGGTTACACAACAGTAGTACTTTGATGTAAGAACATGGCGTGATAGACAGATATTGTATGTTCTAGAAACAGGAACACGTGTCTTATTCACAAGTATAATGTGTAAACTAAACAGATGCAATTCAACAAAATTAGAAGCAATACAAGCTAGACATCATACGTAACATGCAACCACATATAATAGTGCCAAGTTAGAGTGAGCACCAATGATGGTTGGGTAGGGGAGATGTGCTCATCATCAACACAACTACGTTGACTGTCTATGCATGTGTTGTGTTGCAAAACTTGTTTGGAGGATGGCGGAGTAGAATCTATAGAGACCCTCCGTTTCAGTTGGTCGGAAGGAGCACCATCATCCACTGCCTTGCTAATTTCCTTCCGCTTTATTGATTTTGCATTGTCAAGTCAAACGACAAGAAAAAGGAATAAAAATCACTCTTCAGAACTCATTCATGCATGATACTGACGAACACTACTTGGATGTAAGGCAAACACATGATACGAGGATGGAATATGTACGAAATACAGGACGACATGGCATATTCAGACCTATTTGTGTAAACTAAGCAAAAGCCATTTCAACAAATTAGAAGCAATGCAAGGTAGACACCAAATGAAAGAAGTAACCAATATTACTCTGCCAAGTTAAAAGCGTCTCATCATAAATGGCGTTTCAACAAATTAGATGCAGTACATGCTATAAATCATATGCAAGATGCAACAAATATCACGCTGCATATACTAAAGATGTCTCGTCATAAGTGATTGATGCGGGATACACAAGAACAATAGTTTTATGTAAGGACATGGTTCATAGACAGATGTAGTATGTACCAAAAATAGGAAGGCATGTCACATTAATAGGTATAATGTGTAAACTAATGCAATTTAACCAAATTAGAAGAATTACAAGCTAGACACCATATGCAACATGCAACCACATATCACACTGCCAAGTTAGAGCAAGCACCTGCGATGGTGGTGTAGGGGAATTGCGGTTACCAACTACAGAGCTACATTAACTATCTTCATCTAGCCTTGTTGTTTGTTGAGAATCATGTGGGGAGGATGACACTGCACTCTTTAAAAGAGTAGCGCATCTCACACTAACCCACGGGTCTGACTGTCTCATCATAAGTGATTGATGAGGGATACACAAGAACATTAGTTTGATGTAAGCACATGGTTAATAGACAGATGCAGTATGTACCAAAAACAGGAAGGCGTGTCATATTCACAGTATATGGCTAAGCAGATACAATTTAACCAATTTAGAAGCAATATACAAGGTAGACACTATATGCAACAAGCAACCACATATGACACTGTGAAGTTAAAGAAAGCACCTGCGATGCTGGTGTATGGCAAATGGGGTCATCAACTACAGAGCTACGTTGACAGTCTTCATCGAATGACACTACACTCTTCTTTAGAGCGTCAAACCGCGTCTTTCCAATCCTCGATGCAAACTGGAGCAACTACTATGTTTTCTTTTTAGAATATTGTGGTTGAGATTCTGAAATACCCATGCGTAATAAAACAATAGTGAGAGAGTATGGGTGTAGTTTGTGCACAAGTAGTGCTGTGTAAAAGTATTAGATAGCAGGTGGGTCAAAAATAAATGACGGTAGACATATGATAGCTCTACACCATGCGTCGCACACGAAATTAGATTCTAGGCTTTTTAAATATGAGCACAGGGATGGTTGGGAAGTGCAGGTAATCCTCCAGCAAACCACCACATGTGGTCCTATGAAAATAACAATCGACTGAAAACAAATAGGTCAGTCGATTTTTTCTGCACCGTCCGATCTACAAGGAATGGGCAGATGGCCTTCATCTACCTCCCACCAGTCACTATTGACGATCTTCCTCGAACCGCCAGCGACCACCGGCCCAGACCCCTGCCTCCACCGCCCCGCCCTCCCCTCAACCTCACCCCACCGCCGTGCTTGGCAGCGCCCCCCCGGCCATCCCTTTAAGCCCAGCGGGCCTCTAGATCGGGTGCCAGCAGCTCCTGCGCCACACACACACCTCTAAGATAGACACCGAGGCGCTGCTTCCCCGGCGAACAGGCGGACTAGGCGCTTCGCGCACCTCCGCGGGTGGTGCTTCATTTAATTGGGAATCAACTGACACTGAATTAAAATCCAGGCAGGCGACGAACCTCTAGCTAAAGTGAAATAGTAAATGGGGGGGAAACCTTGTGCATCGCGAGTTACTTGGAACATCTAGTATCAGGAAGAATGTGCAGTAAGAAGTGGTCAACTAGTTTCCTTCATGGGATGAATACCATGCGAGCAGCCATGTAAGATTTGCAAGAATAAGGCAAGAGGAGTACCAATATCGGCTTGCCATGCTGTGTCCTCCTTATGATTTTTCAATGATCTTCTTGTGTTTCGCCTGAAACCAGGTGTTGTGGAGGACGATGGAGCCTTGGACGCACCCATGGCCAAGTTGTTGAGTGTGGTGCGGTGGCCCTCTGTCGGTGGCGGAGAAGCAGATCCGAGGCGGCGAACGACGGCGTAGCGGGAACAGCTCCGGTGGAGTGGACGGTTGCGACGTTGGAGCAGCATTGAGGTGCAGGACGGAAGGGTTGAATTGGCTCGGGTACGATGCACGTCCGCGTCGTGGAGGCAGGTCTGCCTCGGCTTCAACTACTAAGTCCTGGAGGGCGCTTGATACGTCTCCAACGTATCTATAATTTTTGATTGTTCCATGCTATTATAGTATCAATCTTGGATGTTTTTATATGCAATTATATATCATTTTTTGGGACTAACCTTTTAACCTAGTGCCCAGTGCCAGTTGATGTTTTCTGCTTGTTTTTGGTTTTTCAGGAAATCAGTACCAAACGAAGTCCAAATGCCATGAAACTTTTTGACGATTTTTTCTGGACAAAAGAGACAGAAGATAAAACCTTTCCGCCGCCGCAAGCCTCTGTTCTTCCGCGATCCCATCTGGAGGCCTTTTTCGGTACTCTGCCGGAGGGGGAATCGATCACGGAGGGCTTCTTCACCAACCTTGCTTCCCTTTCGATGATGTGTGAGTAGTTTAACACAGACCCACGGGTCCATAGCTAGTAGCAAGATGGCTTCTTCTCTCTCTTTGATCTTCAATACCATGTTCTCCTCAATGTTCTTGGAGTTCTATCCGATGTAATCTTCTTTTGTGATGTGTTTGTTGGGATCCGATGAATTGTGAGTTTATGATCAGATCATTCATGAGAAATATTTGAGTCTTCTCTAAACTCTTTTATGCATGATTGTTATAGCTGTGTATTTCTCTCCGATTTATCGATTTGGTTTGGCCAACTAGATTGGTTTATCTTGCAATGGAAGATGTGCTTTGTGATGGGTTCAATCTTGCGGTGCTCAATCCCAGTGACAGAAAGGGACATGACATGTATTTGTATTGTTGCCATTAAGGATAAAAAGATGGGGTTTAATCATATTGCTTGTGTTTACTTTGTCTACATACCCTAGATGCATGCTGGATAGCAGTCGATGGGTGGAGTAATAGTAGTAGATGCAGGCAGGAATCGGTCTACTTGTCTCGGACGTGATGCCTATATACATGATCATTGCCATGAATCCGCATAATTATTTGCTTTTCTATCAATTCCCAACAGTAATTTGTTTACCCACCGTATGCTATGTGTTCGAGAGAGAAGCCTTGTAACACCCTGGTTTTCGCTCCTTGTTTTTTTTCCTTCGCGGGATTTGACTCCCGTCTTTTTTTCGGTGTTATCGGATTTTCTCTCGCTCTTGGGTATATGAAGATGGTCATTTAGCCTTGCCTATCCTATCCAACCCGAGATTCTCTCCAGTCCAACCTTGCCACCCAAAATATATTCTCAAGATTTTGCCACCAAAACCCTACTCTCCGGTTTACCAGAAGGGAAACCCTAATTCTTTCCGTTACAAAGGAACCCCAATTTCCTTTGATCTGTTGCCTCCCAAACTTTTCCCTGTGATCATCCCACATATATAAACCCTGGATATGCAAAAATATTGCCAAGTCATTCGCAATATTTGTCATTTAAAATTAATTCCTTTTTCTGCCAGTTAAAGGAATTAAATCCAGGAAAATATCTATCCATCTCCAAAGTTCATGAAAACTTGTGGAGATATTCTTTGTGATCATTTTGAGCTCCCATAAAAATATTGGCAATAATTAAATAGGGGAAATTGTATTTTCCTATTTAAAGCCAATATTGCATTTTGGGCACCTTCCAAAGGAACTACCATTTTGGTAGCCAGGAAAAATCCCAAATAATTTTTGGAGCTTATCCTATCCATATATTCACCATTTCCATCAAGAACCCAAGTTCCATAGTTCAACTTTTGAGCACATCATCCAATTCTTGTCTCTGGACCTATTTTGAGGTTGTGAAGCAACTATATTTTATATTGCTTCAAAAATCTTGAAGTTAATCCAGGACCTCACATTCCCTATATGATGTGAGCATACCAAAATTCACATCATTTTATTTAGCCATTTTCTTCCAAAAATTCCATCTAGTTTCTGTCCAGCAGGAAGCTTTGTGAAGGAAGTACCACTTTGGCACTTCCAAATGAGTTGAATTTTTTCCAGCACCTCCATACTTCCAAATCATCACCCTACATCAAAATTCAGTTCATTTCATCAAGCCATTTGAGCCCAGCTTCAAAATCCATTTTCTGGACCAAATTTTGCATTACAAAGGATGTATATGCAAAACTGGTCCAAATGACTTCAAATTTTGCAAGAACCTACTCCTTCCTATCTCATTTCATTGTGACAAAGATTCAGCTCCTCTCCTTCATCCATTTCTCCAGAAAAGTCCAGCCAAGTTTGCTGTTAGAATCTGTTTTTGCAGATATCTATCACCTCAGCTCTACCTAGCTGGTTCCAGATATTTCTATCACCCATTTGAGCAGTGATAAATCCCATTGACAAGTTTCCAGGACCATCCGGTGCCTTGGACACGCGGTGCCCGTGGTGACCGCACGAAGAGCACGCCAAAGTGGTGCTCTGAGCTATCTCAGCTCCGTCCGGTCATCTCCGGCCAGCCCCCGCATGTCCATTCATGCCGACTAGCCTCCCCTCAGCCGCGTGCCCCCTCTCCCGTAGGTTCCCCCTCCGTTCTCTTCCTCGCCGGACGCCGACAAGCTCCACCGTACCGCCACTGTTGCCACATGGCTCCGGACGCGTTTGAGTTCTCCCGAAGCGCCAGCTTGCTCCTCGGCACCGCGTCGCAATAGTCACGGTCAGGTCGGCACCACTCCTCGCTCGCCAGCTCGCCGGAGCTCCAGTGCACGGCTAAGGACGCCACGGCGGCCGTCCCTATCCACCCGCCCCGGCCGGCTATAAATAGCCGCGGTCGAGCCCCTCCCCGAGCACCCACACCATCCCAGCAGCCCTCCCTCTCCCTTCTAGCTCCGCCCAAGCTCTAAACCGAGCTCGGGAAGCTCTCTGACCCCTCCCATGGCCGAAACTCTGTCGCCGGCCCTCAGCTCAAATTCGGGCACTCCGGTCGGCCCCGCTCCGTCCGAGCTCCTCATCGAGCGCGCCATGCTCCGGCAACCTTGCCCACACCCGCGCCCAGCCTCCCCGGCCACTGGAGCTCCCACCTTGACCAGAGCCGCCGCCCTCGGCCGCATCTCGCCGCCCCACCTCCAGCCCTCCCAGGCGG
Source organism: Elymus sibiricus (assembly GCA_039707655.1). Lineage (NCBI taxonomy): Eukaryota > Viridiplantae > Streptophyta > Magnoliopsida > Poales > Poaceae > Elymus > Elymus sibiricus. The sequence continues at coordinate 106,892,227 of CM077668.1, read as the reverse complement.
CCCCGCTACCCACCACTAGAACCACGGCTCGCCGGCGCCCCCAGCCGTGCCATCGATGGCCGGAGAAGCTCACCGGAACGCCCGGGCCTCGCCGGAGCCGAGCCCTCCGCAGCCGGCGTCAGGGAGAGGAGAGAGGAGGAAGGAGGAGAGGGAGGAGAGAGAAAAGTGCCCTGACGGGTGGGCCCCGACCCAACCTGTCGGTGGGAGGAGCAGAGCCACGCGGGATAAGTGGAAACGGCTTCTGAGGAAGTCACCTCCCTGCAGTGAAAGCGCATTTCCCCAAAATATGCCTTCCTTTTCTCAGCCGTGGCCGAAGTGGCTATATGGTGAACGTTCACCCGTTAAGGGCTAAAACGGACAGATTTCTGTTTGTTTTATCGCTTAACGAACGAACGGCCCTAACTTCGCGACCGTAACTCCGATTGAGGTAAATCCAACGCCCACCTTCTCTGTTCGTCAAGCCCGTTCCGATGACATCACTTTCACAATATTGACACTTCCTAAAAATGCCTATTTTGCCCCTGCCCTCTATTCAGCCCTCCGAGAGGGAATCCTTTCCGGCAAATTCTTCCGTGAAGTGATCGCACTCCTCTCCGGTGCATTCCTTGATCCTTAGGCAAGCCGACCATCTGATATATACCCTAAAGCATTGCTCTGTGTTATTCTTGCGTGTTTAATTAATGAATATGCCTGTGTTAGAAAATAATTAAACTCCTGATAATTTGAATTTGCTATTTACATTACCTGCTAATGCTCATCATATTATCGCACTAGTGACTCGTAGATGACAATATGGAGATAGGTTATTATGTTTTCATCATGCATTACTGTTGTTATTGCAATAGTAAAGAATGTGACTTAATAATGACAACCTCCTCCGTCGGCTGGATCGAGTCATAGTGCCACCGAACCGAGCTCATCAGTGCAGCCACACTTGTCTTTATGGGAAGGCCCTAACTTGGCCTACTGTCTTGCCTCTTGTCGGTACCACCATAGAGGGAAGGTTATGCGTGAGAGCTACCCTGGCCCGGTAGGCAACGATAACCTTGTGAGCCTAGTTGTTTGTTTGCGCGCGGTCCCTGTTTGGGACAGTTTGGTTTGGCCACGGCGGTGGCAGGTGTCAGGAGTGACACAGGGGCCACCCAGGACATGACCCTGGGAGGGTATGATTGTCGGTGGGACCGTAAGAGTGCCAGGCAATAGACAAGTTCTGTTGGAGCAGCACCGGTCGACCCGAATGAGAGCATGAGGCCAGGAGCTCCATAGTGTGGGTAAAGTGCGCAACCTCTGCAGAGTGTAAATCTATTCGAATAGCCGCGTCCTCAGTCATGGACATAGTTCGTACTAGGTCACACTATTTGGTCTGTGTCGAGTCTGGAGGAACAAACTACATAATATTGCTAAGACTGAATCAGAGAAAGGTACGATTTGTCAGATTTATAGTGCAGATGCGGGGACATCAGATGATGTCAAGAATATGAGATGTTAGCCATGGGATGGCTAAGAGAGAAATGGTCGTATGACAGAAAGATTTGGATTGGATTTGGATCGGATTCGGATTTGGATTCGGATTTGGATTTGGATTGGATCATGAGAATATTCGGAGTATGGATTATTTACTTGACATGTTTTACTTTAGTAGTTATCATGCTGGATAATCCTGTTATAACATGGTAACTAATATTGCTAGATAGTTATGTTATGCCATGATAATTAATGTTGCTCTAATAACAAGTGCATGCTTGAATGCCATGGATTGCTTTGCTTGGTGTGTATGTTGGTTTGGTTTGCTTGCGAGTACATTCAAAAGTACTCAGCGGCCTTTAATGTGGCCAGGTTCACTTAAGGATTCGACGCCCCCTAGCGAGGAGCCGGAGTGTTCGTGGGCTAGAAGAGTAACCCAGTCAGATCCCTGTGGATTGGAGCCGCACCAAGACCATGCTGCCTTAGATAGAGCTTTTCCGCTGCCATCACCCTTGTAAAATATCATGTAAGACTTATATATCCATTAATAGAAATGCCTGTGATTCATGATACTTGTTGTAAAGGCACGCGCCAGTGTGATTTCCTGGGCTGGTGTGTGCGGCGACCGTCTGGCTACAGTGGTATTCAGGCGGGGCGCCACAAGCCTCTAGTGAAAACTACGGCCCCCGGGTCTACTTTTATCGTATATTAAAAACAAAAAATACCTTGCTGCAATTTATTTACTTTTATTTTCTTTTGCAATTTACTTTTCTATCTATCACTATCAGAATTAATCCTTGCAAATAACCGCTAAGAGGATTGACAACCCTAATATTTGCGTTGGGTGCAAGTGTTTGCTTTTGTGTGTGCATGTGTTGCTCAAGGGATTTTGCAATTCTCAAAATTATCATTTAGTCAAAAAGTCTACTTCGTCTAGGGTTAGGGCAACTCGGACGATGGGTGATCTTGCGCAGCCATCGTCCATCCCTGCCGACGGAAGCGTATAGGAGAGCCGGAAGGAGTCCCTCTCGCCTATGACCCCTATGTCCTTGCTGTCTACGAGTCTCTGTCGACCCCCGCGGGAGCCCAGCCGTGTCGCGCATGGCCGGCAGGTATATAGGGCTGGGGCTTCAACCCATGCGCCTGATCGCTGCAACAAAAAACATTCGAGCAGCGCTGACAATCCGCTGGATCCCGATCCCAATCATCGCTGCCAAGAGCCTGAGATGTCTCGCGTGGTGCCTGCTGCTGGAGGTGGGGGTGAACAAGGGGGATCCGGTGAGGATCCCACCCACCCAAAGCCTCCTCGTGGCGGCACACTCGTCACAATTAGGCAAGCGGCCATGAACGTGGATCCAAGAGAGCCCACGCAAGAGGACAACAACTGGGAAGGCCCGTCGTCTGAAGGTGGACTACCGAGTGGTGCAGAATCACAGATTGAAGGAGAGGTTGACATGGACGATGTGGCATTTGTCGCTGTGGACTTTGATGATGATGAGGATGAAGAGGAGGAGGTAACAGTGGTGGGATGGAGGCTCATGAGTCTGTACAGGTCACAGAAACGCCCTAGCGCAAAGACGCTGTCCGATCACTTTGAGAACATCTGGCAACTCCGCACTGGTGTTGAGTTCAAACCAGTAAAGAACAATTACTTTGTGATCTCGCTCTTCTCGGAGGGGGACTTCAGGTTCGTGGCGCGGGGTGGCCCATGGATCTATGATGGCGATGCTCTGCTTGTTACCCCCTTCAATGGTGATGAACGACCGTCTGAAACGATGCTCGAGGCTGTGCCAGTTTGGGTGCGTGTGTTTGATGTTCCATGGAAGAAGCAAAACAAGGCGTATGGGGAGGCTCTTGGAGGGACTCTAGGTGAGGTACTGGGGGTGGATGCCCCTGACATGGGTCATGGTACTAATGAGTTCTTGAGAGTACGTGTTAAGCTACCTTACAACCGGCGGCTAAAGAAGGAGGTCACACTGGAATATAATGCAAAGGGTGTCACCAAGCGCATCAAGTTCAAGCTCAAGTATAAGAGAGTGCCACACTTTTGTTTCCATTGTGATTTTATGGGGCATGACAAGGAGGCGTGTGAGAAGAAGAAAGTAGGGCTTCCAACAAAGGCGTACAACGCCATGCTGCACTGCTCTCCTTTCAAAAAAATTGAGCATAGGGCTGCCTTTACACCATCACCAGGGCAGCCAAGGGCAAGGAGGAGAATGGATTTCTCTCTAGGGAGCGCTGGTTCTGCAACACGTCTACCACCGAAGTCTAGTGCAAACACCGGGCAGCCAACACCACATGAAATACCAAACAGGGTGGATGCTAATGATGGCTTTGACGAGAAGGAAGTGTTGGGATCTAAGGAGGAAGATGAGCAGCTGGCTAGCCATGTTGATAAGCTCCGCCTAAAGCTAGAGATGGAGCAGCAGGAGTGCGGCAAGGTCCAACTTATGAAACAGTAGTTTGAGGCGAAGACACAAGATACTGTGAAGGATAAAACACCTAAATTGAGGAAGAAGAAGGTCGTGAGTCAGCCTAAGAAAGTTGCGGCTGTGAGGAAACAAGGGGCGCTAGTAATAAAAGAGGCTCCCTCAGCCTCTGATGACATGATCCCGGCGATGCGAGGCATTGACTCTCTGCAAGTCACGTTTGGAAGTGCCGTGGACTCCATGGACTTCAATGACTCCATTCTGGGTAAGAGGCAGATGACAGGAAGGTTTCCCCATGAGCTCATTGCGACGGATGGGAACGCCATGGTGCCATTTGAGGAGGTACCAGAGGGGGGCACGCAGAAGAAGGGGAAGAAGGAGATGAGAGATATGGAAGATGACGCAAGCAGCATGGGAACCGGAATGGATTTGGAGGTAACCAGCCATGGGGCCACTGGTAAACTTACGGGGCCAAGTGTGGCGCCCCGTCAGGAGCAATGAACTGCCTAGTTTGGAACTGTCGAGGGGTGGGGAACCCTCGAACAGTTCGCGATTTGCAGGCTCTATGTAGGGTCAATTCCCCGAGGATGGTGTTCTTGTGTGAGACTAGGCAGCAAAAGAATAAAATAAGTAGACTTCGTAATCGGTTAGGGCTTCGAGGTTTTGATGGTATTAGTAGTCAGGGAAAAAGTGGTGGTTTAGCTTTGTACTGGGATGAATCTTTGTACGTCAGTGTTCAAGATATTATTGAGAGATGGATTGATGTGTATGTTCGTGTGTCACCCTCTGATCCTCTTTGGCGGGTCACCTTCGTATACGGCGAGCCGAGGGTGGAGAATAGGCATCTTATGTGGGAAAGTTTGTGCAGATTGAGGAACACATCAGCTTACCGTGGCTTGTCGCAGGCGATTTTAATGAGGCATTGTGGGATTTTGAGCACATGTCTGTGACAACTAGGCCACAAGCTTAGATGATAGCATTCAGAGATTGCTTTGAAACATGCCAGCTAATTGATCTGGGGTTCTCTGGATATCCTTTTACATATGATAACAAGAGGAGTGGCCGTGCAAACATACAAGTCCGGCTGGACATGGCCGCGGCTGACAACGCATGGCGTGACATCTTCCCGGAAGCGGCAGTGGTGCACCTTACGTCGCCAAGATCAGATCATAGACCGCTGCTCGTACGCTGCACTCCGGAGACCCGTGTGATGATGAGCAGAACCAGGAGATACGAGGTGATGTGGGAGCGGGAGGCGTCTCTTGCATAAGTGGTTGAGGAGGCGTGGGCAGCAGCAGGTGCAAAAGGCGACCTGGGTGCAGTGAGCAAGGCACTCAAGTCCACAATGGCAGCCCTGCATCGTTGGAGTAACAAGAACCTGGGCAATATTACAAGGGAGATAGAGAAGTCTAGAACTAGACTGGAGGAGCTACAGAATATGAATGCAGATCGGTGTGAGCTGCGGAAGGAGTCAGATCATATAGACGAATTGTTATATAAAGAAGAAATGATGTGGTTGCAGCAATCTAGACTTGAGTTCTTGAAACATCGTGATCAGAATAAAAAAAATTCATAGAAAGGCGGTCTGGAGAGACCGAAAAAATAAGATTAAAGGGTTGGTGTTCTTCATACTGAACATGTTGTTATGTCTTGTATGGCCACGTCTTATTTTGAAAAACTTTTTGAAGCTGACCCTAGCTTGCTACCTCATACAGTGGTGAATCTTTTTAACCACGTGATCACGGATGCAATGAATGAGAAATTTGTGAAGCCTTCACAGACAAGGAGATTAGCGATGCACTCTTTCAGATTGGGCCCTTGAAGGCGCCGGGGCCGGACGGATTCCCTGCACGGTTCTTCCAGAGACACTAGGCCACCGTGAAGGAGGATATCATTGAGGCGGTCAGAATTTTTTTTGTTACCGGAGTTATGCCGGAAGGTGTGAATAATACCACAATTGTGCTATTTCGTAAGGTGGACAACCCACAGTGCTTAACCGAGTTCCGGCCAATCAGTCTTTGTAACATTGTGTACAAGATCATTGCAAAGTGCCTAGTTAACCGCCTCCGGCCTATTCTAGGTGATATCATTTCAGAGGAGCAGAGTGCTTTCGTGCCAGGGAGGCTCATCACTGATAATGCTTATATTGCTTTTGAGTGTACACACTATATTAAACAAGAGAAAGACCCGGACAAGAGCTTCTGTGCATACAAGCTGGATTTATCTAAGGCATATGATCGGGTTGATTGGACTTTCCTAGAGAAAGTGATGCAAAAGATGGGCTTTGCGGACCGATGGGTGAGGTGGATCCTGACATGTGTCACCTCGGTCCGGTACTGTTGTAATATTAATGGAGCCCTCTCAGATTCATTTGCACCGACGCATGGGCTTCGACAGGGAGATCCTGTTTCCCCGTTTTTATTCATTTTTGTGGCTGGCGGTCTCGCTGCGATTTTGAAACAGGGTGTTGGCACACAGGGTTTTACACCATTACGGGTGTGTCCCCGGGCACCGGGCATCTCACATCTTATGTTTGCTGACGACACACTGCTTTTCTTTCGGGCCACAGAACATGAAGCGACAAGTGTTAAGGAGGCCATAGCTACATATGCTCATGCCATCGGACAGTTGATCAATCCTCAGAAATGCTCTATCTTATTTGGTGAACATTGTCATGGGGCTGATCGTGAGGCCGTGGCGCGGGTCTTGGAGGTACAGCAACAAACTTTTGAGGAACGTTACTTGGGAGTCCCCACTCCCAATGGTCGTATGTCAAAAGAGAGATTCCAAAATCTACAGCAGAAATATATGAAGAGGATGATTGATTGGGATGGATCCCAACTAGCCCAGAGCAGGAGAGAAGTACTCATCAAGTCCATTGCCCAGGCAATACCGATGTATATCATGAGTGTGTTTAAGCTCCCAACGGCCACATGTGAGGATCTCATGAGAATGATTCGCAATTTTTTCTGGGGAGTAGAGAAAGGGAAGAGGAAGATGCATTGGAGAGCATGGATTCACCTTATTAAACCAAAGTCACAAGGGGGTCTAGGCTTCCGCGATCTGCGTCTTTTTAATCAAGCCTTGCTTGCTCGCCAAGCTTGGAGGCTTTTGACCAATCCGGATAGCCTCTGCGCTCAAGTTTTAAAGGCGAGGTATTATCCAAATGGAAGTCTAGAGGACACAGTCTTCTAAGGTGGGGCTTCGGCTACTTGGCAGGGTGTGCAACATGGACTGGAGCTCTTGAAAGCAGGACTGGTGATTTATAGCATCATTTCTGATGTTCCGGAGGAAAGAGCACCCCCCCTCCCGTGTCGCTCCCGCGAGTGACCCGGAGGGGGAACCCTAGCCGCCGGCCCCAGCGCTCCCCTCCCCTTCTTCTCCCTCGCCGCCGTCGGCCCGCGCTGACGGGCAAAGCCCGGTCAGCCCTGGCGGCGGCGGGGCTTCTCTTCCCCCTTGATGTCAGCCAGCGCGGGACGGTGGTGTTGGGCGGCGGCGCTGCGTTGGCGAGGGGCACAGCGGCTCGGTGGCTAGCGGTGGCGGCGGGGCCGGCGTCGGGCGCCGTGGTGAAGGGCCTCGTGGAGGCGGATCTGCGCGCTGCGCCTGGAGATGTGGCGGCTGCCACATGTGGGTGGCGCTCCTGCTGCCCTGCGGCAGGTGGCAGGAGCGGATGCGGAAGGGCGCCGGCCTGGCCGCGCGGGCGGCGGGTCGGCGGCAGGCACGGAGCTTGCTCCCGGGACCCCCCCGCGGTCCTCGGAGCGGATCTGGATGATGGCGGTCCCCCTCGCGCTCTTCTTGCCTTGCCAGCCCATGCTACCGACGTCCTCTGGCTCGCTGGATCTGGTGGCTGGGTGAGGTTGGGGGGGCGGTGGCTCTGGATTGGGGGAATCCCTTGGCCGTCTCTGCAGCCACAATGTCGGCGGCGCCCTGGGCGTCGCTCTCCTTCCTGAAGGCGGCATCGTGATCCGACATTGCCCTCTTCCTCCATGTTCTGGGTGAAAACCCCAAATCCTCGGATTGGGTGGCGACGGTGCTCCGGCGTCGTTGATCTTCTTAAAGGCGCCACCTTGGAACTGTGGCGTGGTGGTCGGGGATGTGGCGATGGTGGTGGACTACCGGATATCTTCAGTGGGCTCCTGCTTGGCTGCTTGCGGTTGATGTGTTCCTTGCCGACGGCCGTGGCGAAGTATGGGGTGTCGCTTGCTCGGTGAGGTAGTTGTGCTCTCATTATCTCCTTGGCAACCTATTGATCCTGTCATTCCACTCTAGGTGAGTGGCTCTGCTTGCCGACGGCGTGGCGTCCTCCGATCTAGGATGAGAAGGTAGTGGTGCCTTCTTCGGGGGTAGAGACGGATGGTGGTCCAATTATGGTTGGCCTACTGGAGGTGATGGAGCACGGTCTCCCTCCGACGGCGGGCTGCTCCCTTGTCTTTGTCGCGTCGTCTGCAGGATCTTGTTCGCCGAGAGCCTCGATGCTCATGCCAGCGCTTGGGCATTCGAAGTTTGTTAGTGGCTCTTTTGGTATCTTGTATCTTTGCCGTTTTCTGTTTTTTGTTTGTTTGTTCGTCTTCTATACTTGGATCGATGTTGTGGTGGTTGCTTTATAATATAAAGCGGGGGGAAACCCTTTTTCGTCAAAGCAGGACTGGTTTGGCGCGTGGGAAATGGGAACTCAATCAGAATATGGCGTGACCGCTGGATCCCGAGAAATGGCAGTGACAGGCCGGTAACACCGCAGGGACGATGCCGACTTTGCCGGGTGAGTGAGCTGCTGGACAACCATGGCGCCTGGCGGATGGACGTGGTGCATGATATATTCTTACTGGTGGATGCGGAGGAGATAGCAAAGATCCGAACATCACCACGGCTGGGCGATGACCTCCTTGCATGGGGTCCTGAGCGTAATGGGAACTTCTCAATGCGGAGTGCTTATCGACTTGCTTTAGAGGATCATCTTCGATCTTCATCAGTCGCGGCAAGCAGGGCACCGGATGGGCAATGAGCCGTCTGGGCTTTTATTTGGAGGTGCCCTACTCCTCCCAAGGTTCGCACCTTTACTTGGCGGCTGATCACGGATAGTTTGCCCACTTGGGTTAATAAAAAACATCGAGGACTGGAAGTCTCTGACCAATGCCCCCTCTGTGCTATGTAGCCGGAGGACACGTTTCATGCCTTTTGCAGGTGCCCGAGGGCAGTGGTGCTATGGCAAGCAATGGCTGAACAATGGAGGATCCCTGCTGCTACTACCTTCCATCGGACGGGTTCGGAGTGGCTCGCCCAAACTCTCTGTGATCTTCCTGAAACGGAGAGGATGGAGCTCATGATGACACTTTGGCGATGCTGGCACGTACGCAATGAGATAACACATCACAAGCAGCCGCCACCGGTCAAAGCATCGAAGATGTTCTTCCTTAGCTACGTCGAGTCGCTCGTGGGTATACAAAACAATCCGAGTGCAGACCCGGCGAAAGGGAAGCAGGTGGTTGATGGAGTGGTGCCGAGCAAGGATATATCGCATGTTTCCGGTGTGGCTAGGCCGCGACCACGATGGACTCTTCCGGCTGCATGTTGGACAAAGCTCAACGTCGACGACTCGTTCGGCACCACGACCGGATCGGCTGGCGCCGGAATGATTCTGGGGGATAGCTCCGGCGAGATAATCTTCTCCTCGTGCAGAGAACTGAGATCATGTACGGAGCCTCTAGAGGCCGAACTCCTTGCTTGTATGGAGGGCATGAACCTCGCTTTGCAGTGGACGCAGCAGCCCATAGAAATGGAGACGGACTGCCTCGTGGAGCTCAATATGATCCAGGCAGTGGAGAGGGACCGGTCCTGTTATGCCATGCTGGTGGATCAGATCAGGAGACTCTTGGGAGATGGGAGATTAGCTAAACTAGCTCATGTACATAGAGAGCAGAATGGCATTAGCCATTACCTCGCATCCTTTGGTAGAATGGAGAAACGCACGGTCGTGTGGTTGGGTTCAGGACCAGATGAGGTGCCTGACTTATGTAAGAATGAGATTGATCCTGAGTAATAAATAAAAAAATATTTTTCACCCGCAAAAAAAGGGATTTTGCGTGGTTCTCCTACTGGATTGATAACCTTGGTTCTTAACGGAGGGAAATACTTATCTCTACTATACTACATCATCCTCTCCTTTTCGAGGAAATACCAACGCAGTCTACAAGTCGCAGGAACAATTTCTGGCGCCGTTGCCGGGGAGACATCACCAAAATTTATCAAGTACCTTCGCACAAACTATCATCCACTTGCATTTATTTTATTTGCATTTGCCTCTCGTTTTCATCTCCCCCACTTCTAAAACAATTATACAAAAAACACAAAAACAAATTCGTTTGCCTGTTTGCTTGAATTTGTCATCATGTCTGAGTTTATTATTGAAAGGAGTGAGGATGGTAAAATTCCTAAGATAGAAATTCCCGCAAATTTGGATGCTAAAATCTTTGTGACGGGAAGTGGGAATATTATAGGAAAAAGCATTATTCAAGAATTCTTTACTTGCACTAGAACTTTGGTTTGTAATGACATTCTCATTCCTAAGAGAACCAATAGTTATGCTGAGGCTATTTCTACCCTTGTTCTTAAACTTGAGAGAAGATTTATTCATACTCATCCCACTTTGCAAAGATTATTCTATGAGTTACCGGTTATAAACAACCCTAAAGCTAAAAAGATAGCCACGCTTGTCCTCATGAATGAGTTTGATTACATAGTTCGAGAGGCTAGAGAGATCTTTGATTTTTATAATATGAGTCAAGAACATCCTGTGATAGATGAAATTTTATATAATGAAGATTATATGTTAAGATTTATGTTTCATGATGATCACACTTTTGATGAGAATACTAAGAAAGAAGTTCCTCCATTAAATATTATCCAACAAGTTTTCAATGGTATTAATCAGAAATATTCTTGGATAGTAAAAGGGAACCAACATGGATATGAGGAAAGTTGTCTTAATAATGATAAAATTATGATTGATGATGTGTTTCACATTGTTTTTGAAAAGCCTCCTGACAAACATCCCTCTCAAGAGGAAGGGACGAAGAATGACAACACATGAAATTATGCATTATGCCAAGCTAGGGGCATAAAACAATAGCGCTTGTTCGGAGGCAACCCATGGAATAAAATAAAATTTTGTTTTACCTTCTGTTTTTGTGTGTTTACACAATTATAGCCTCTGTTATGATTGTGTTTTTATCTTTTAATTAGTGTTTGTGCCAATTAATGCCTTTGGGATGATTTGGAAGATAGTATAATTGATGCTGTTTGAAAACAGCAACTTTTGCGTCCAGTGCTGGAATTTTGATTTTTCTCTGGAGCGTCAGAACCTTCTGAATTTTTTTATAAAATATTGATATATGAATTTCCCATGTTGTCCTAATTTTTCAGAATTTTGGGAGTTACAGAAGTATGACGTTAATTCATATCTTTACAGACTGTTCTGTTTTAGACAGATTCTGTTTTTGTTGCATAGTTTGCTTATTTTGATGAATCTATGGATCATATCAGGGGGGTATGAGTCATGGAGAAGTTGGAGTATAGTAGCATTGTCGTGGTATTCTCGCAGGGGGTGCGTGATTCACGGCAGATGCCATGAGATGGCTTATGAGGTGGGGCTATGATAGGACGCCGGTGGGTTCCGGAGGCGAGGTTGGCACGAGCGAGTGCGGGACACAAGACGTACCCAGGTTCGTGGCCCTCTGGAGAGGTAACACCCCTACTCCTGCCGTGTGAGCTGATAAGCACAGAGGTAACAGAGTTGCTCCTGGAGCTGTTTAGATGGAGGAGGGAGAAGGGGCGTAGCCACCGTTCTGCCTCTCCCGTGCAGGTGTTGGTGATCTGGAGAGAGCTAGCTAGGGTGGGAACTGATCTTACCGTACTAACTCAGACTCTCAGCCACTCAAACCCGATCCCCCTGCACGGAGGCCTCCCTGGGGGTCTTATAGACGACCCCCCAGGGTTACAACGGTAACGTACCAGAGGCGCGGGCCCCTGGAGTCACTGACCAGGATCTGGTGGCCGGGTCGCCGGGTCGCCGGGTCGCCGGGTTGCCAGATGCCGGGATGCCGGGTCGCCGGGCGCTGGGTCGCCAGGTGCGCCGCACCTGCCTGGCGCGGGCACCGTGACGGGTCTTGTCTCGTCAGTCTGGGTTCGAGGCACTATGGCGCGTCTTGTCCATCGTTAGAGGGAGGTCGGTGCCGCCATTTCTACAGGACCGCGCCTCACTGACACCGCCCGCCTCGGGCGGGGGCGCAAGGAAAGTTGTAGCCTCACCTGCTCTGTCAGGGTAAAGGGAGGAGCGCTGTAGCACCGCTTGCTTCGTCGCTAAGGCTTCGCCGCCTCGCGGCCAGCCGGCATGGGCCAGCCGGCCAGGCCGGGTGGCCACAACGAGTCGGCTCGCGCTGGGAAGCTGGCGTGCCTGGCCAGCCGGCCAGAGGGACATGTCTTGCTCTGATGATTTTCCGAAAGGGATTCGGGCTCCGTTGCCTACCCGGGAGTTATCCCCCCGACAGTAGTCCCCGAAGCTGTGAAGGTTGGCCGGCTTTAGGCAGGGGAGCCTTCGCAGCTTACCACCCCGAGGAGCCGGTTCTGTTGATGAAGCGCCGGAGTCCGGCCGGGCGGCTTCGCCTGGCAGCTCGCCGGCTTCGCGGCCGAGAACACCCGCTGGGGGGCCGGCCTCCGGGGGCCGGGTCGCGGCACCCCGGCCTGAGTGGTAAACGGAAAACGCCCGCCAGATGGGTCTTGCTTCGTATACCGATTTGCACCCGCCGCAGATCGACGGGCTGCCACGTGCGGCCTTTCGGTGGGTGAGGCCTGCCATCCCACACGCACGCCGGGACGTGACCGCGGCACGGGCCCGCCACTACACGCCCCTGGCCCGCGCGCGGGGGATTCATTGCGGCGACCATTGGCGATTGCGCTTCCCCGCGTAATTACCACGCGTGGGGAAGAGCGCGCGCGCAGTGCGGGAGAGTGGGGATCGCGGGCGCAGCCGATCCCACTCCCCCACGATTTCGCGTGGTTATAAATGAGAAGGGGGGAGTGCGATGGAGACGCCTGCGCTCGCACCCCTGCCCCTTGCTCCTCCTCTGCTTCCTCTCCTTCTCCGTTGTGCCCGAGCGAAGCGCTGCCACCGTCGTCGCCTTGCCCACGCTTGCTGCACGCCGCGACCCGAAGCCCGCAGCGCGCCGTGCTCCTCCTTTATTCCTTCTCTCCATCGCCGAATCTCGCCGCCCGCGGAAAACCCTCCCCAATGTCGCTGCCGAAAGGCTCTTGGGAGGGCTCCACCGTGATGGAGCAAAAGATCCGGTACCTCCGCCGCACGAAGCGGTTGCCGCCGGCGGAGGCGCTGCTCGCGCGCGCGCCGGGCCCGGAGAGGGTGCCGGCGCTGCAGGAGGGTGAGCACGTGGTCTTCTTCTCGCACTTCGAGCGCGGGCTCGGCCTTCCCGCGAGTCTCTTCTTCCGCGCGTGGCTCGATTTCTTCGGGCTGCAGCCGCATCATCTCGGCGCCAACGCCGTGTTGCAGGTAGCCGGCTTTGCCACGCTCTGCGAAGGCTATCTCGGGATGCTGCCGACTGTGGAGCTGTGGGCGATGATGTTCTTCCTCAAGCAGCAGGGAGCGTCAGCCGGCGCCATGTCCGACTGCGGCGCAGCGGTGGTCACCGGCCGGCCAAACGGGCCGTTTCCCAAGCTGCCGCTTGAGGACTCGGCCAAGTAGTGGCAGTCGACGTTTTTCGACGTCCGGAACGCCGACCCGGCCGTCGACGTCATCAATCTTTCGCCGTTCTCTGTCGCGCCGCCGCTCGAGAAGCCGAATTGGGGGTACCGCCCCAAGGAGCCGTCGAAGGAGATGGAGAAGATCTGCGGCCGGGTCAGGGAGCTGACGAAGAACGAAGGGCTGAAGCCGGTTGATCTCATCGCGGCCTTCATCGCCCGCCGGGTTCTGCCGCTACAGCGCCGGGCACGCCGGATCGGTGACATGAGCGGCCGGCACGACCCGACCCGGACGTCGACCAAGGAGCTGACGCCGGCTGGGATGGTCCAGCGGGTCAACTACATCTCCAAGGCCGCGCTGAAGGAGGGGGAGTGGAGCTTCGGGAAGGCGCCCTATCACCGGGAGAACCCGGCGCCTGCGGTGAGTCCCTGGTCTTTATATTTTGCCGCTTCGACGTTATTCTTGCGTCCTGACGCCGCGGGATGGCCGCAGTTATTTGCCAGCCAGCGGAACCACGACGGGCCGAACACCCGGATCCTGCTGGCCGACCTGCCTGACTCGGATGCGGAGGAGGCCGGCGCCGAATCGGAGGAGGGGGCGGTCGAGGCACACCTGGCCGATGCCACAGCCAGCGGGTCGCGGGTCGCAGGTAAGTTTCCGCCTCCAGATCTACTGCGGGACTGGCCGGATGACGACAAGGAGAGCCTGACTGATGCCCATGGTGCAGCGCCCTCGGCTGGGGAGGACGCCAGCGTCGACCCCCCAAGACGGCTGCGGAAGGCGGCTGGCGCCGGGCCGGCTCGCGCGGCAGCGACCGCCAGCCGGCCGCACGGGAAGGAGGTGGTCGAGGCGAGACCGGCCGCGAAACGCCTGGCGGCGGAGCCGGCGCGCGCGAGGGCCGTCGTGAAGAAGAAACGCCGGCTCGCCCCGTCCGTAGGGCCGAGGCGGGAGCCCCCGATGGTCATCGGGTAAGTGCTCCTTGCCTTATTTGTGGGGCGCCAACTGTCGTCTTGTGGATTATCTTTTTTCTTCCTTATGCCTTCGTCGTGACGAATCCGCCGCGTACAGGTCGGCTCTTGACTTGGCGGTGGTGGCGACGGAGGCCGCGGCGGACGAGGTCACCTGGAGGAAGACCAGGAGCAGCGCCGTCGACCCTCCGCCGAGTCAGTCCGGGGAGGAAGAACTCGAGGCCCGCCAGTCCGGCCAGGATCTTGAGGCGGCGACGCGTGCCGCCTGGCGGGACCGGGCTGAGGCCGAGAAGGCGATGCGGGAGGCCTCGGCCCAGGCGTGGGAGAGGGCCTCCGCGACGCGGGCCAGACCTACCGCGGATCCGGCCTGGCCGGAGATGGAGACGGGCTCGGCGCCGGCGGTGACGGTCATTGAGCCGCAGCCGGCGGGAGTGGGCGATCCGGAGACGAGGGCGGAGCCGGCCGGTGGCGGGTCGGACGTTGACGAGGAGATCGTCGTGGACACGCCGCCCCGGGCCAACCCGGCGGAGGGAGGCGAGGACGGCGGGGAGAGGCGCGAGGCGGATTCCGCGCCATCCGGCCAAGCGCAGCCGATGCCGGCCACGGGGGCCGCAGCGGGAGGCACCGGCACCCTGCCGGTCGTGCCGCCCCAAGCCGCCATGGGCCCCGAGCGGCCGGGTGGAAACGGATCCGGCGCCGGGACCGCACTTCAGCTTCCGTGGGCGAGCTCCAGCGAGGCCGTGGTGGGGCCGCGAACCCGAGAGGACGATGCGGCGGATGCCTTGCGCTCGCAACTTTGCGGCCGGGACGAGCGCCTGCAGGCCTTCCTCCGGGAGGAGCTGGACCGGGCACGGCAGCTGGAGCAGGCGATCGCGGTGAGATTTTTCTTCTATCTTGATTGTTGAATCAATGGGGGCGCGCCAGCGCACCCACTGGGTGTAGCCCTCGAGGTTCGGCCGGGCTGCGGAGCAGCAGGGTCGAATCTTATGGCCGTCTTTTGCATCATCTTAATCTTCTGTCTGCGCGCAGCATCTGTACGACCTGCGGGCCAGCGCGTTCAACCGGCTCCGGGAACGGTACCGCGAGGCCAGAACCCAGCTCGCCGCCTCGGAGGAGGAGCTGCATCGGGTCCAAGGTATGCCTTCGTGCCTTCAGTGGGTGCGCGCCAGCGCACCCACTGGGTGTAGCCCCCGAGATTCGGGCCGAACTGCGGAGCAGCCGGGTCGAATCTTAGAACCTTGACTTTTCCTTCTAATCCTTGCGTTCGGCACCTGACCGGGAATCTTGTCGCGCAGCCGATGCGGCCGAGGTGCCAGGCCTTCGAGGCCGGCTTGCGAAAGCCGGCCAGCACCGCGACCTCGCCGTCGGCGACCTCGACCGGCTCCAGGCCGAGGTGGACCGGATGGCGGCCGAGAAGGCCAGGGCGGAGGAGGCCCATCAGGCGGAGCTGTGCCGGTTGGCGGAGGAGCGCGGCAAGGCGGCCGAGGAGCTGGTGGACGCCGGCAGGAAGATCGCCCAGCTCGAGAAGGATCTCGAGGCACAGGCTCGCGCGTCGGAGATCTGGGAGAGCGGGATGCTGGGCGAGGCGCAACACCTTGACGAGACCTTCGCCCGTAAGTATCATCTCTTTCTTCGGGCCGGCTGGCGAAGCCGGCAAGTTGCCCTCTTTGACTGACTTGTTTCTTTCCTTTGCCAGGAGTCTTCCCGGAGACACAGGAGGCGGCCGAAGCGGCCGTGTACGCCCACCGGGCCGAGCAGCGCGAGCTGGGGGCGGAGATCGACGCGTACGCTGCCTGGTCCTTCTCGGAGCTTGTTCTTGCCGGCGAGGCTCGTCTTCGGGCCGTGGAGGAGCAGATGCGTCGCCTGTTCGAGGCCGGCTTAGGCATGGCGAGCGGCCTCTGGCCAAGCGCAGTGGCGCCGAACAGCGTCACCCGGCTGGCGCGGTGGCTGGAGGCCGGCCTGGAGCGACTCGGCGCGTGGAGGGCCTCCGCGGCCCGGGCCGGCATGGAGACGGCGCTGCGCTTCGTCGTGTCGTGGTATCCAGGCGTGGACCTCAACCGTCTGGCGGCGCAGCGGGCCGGCGCGGAGGAGGACTTGGCGGCGCGGGCGCAGCGGATCGCCGGGCGGGCCAGCTACTTGGCAGCGTTCGCCCCGCAAGACGAGTTCGTCGTCGAGCGGACAGAAGACGGCGAGGAGCTCCCTGCCGACGCGCTCGGCCTTCTGCTCGACGACCCGGACGGCAGCTCGGCCGAGACGGGCGCCTATGCCGACGACGAGACTGACGCGGACGACGACGCCACGGCGGAGAGGACGGCGGAGAGCACTGGACCCAACCCGGCGGCTGCGTCCACCTTGGCTGGGCCGAGGCCGGCCGGAGACGATGCGGGTGCCGCTTAGGGCCTTTGTGTTTTCTGTGCTCAAACTTTTGTTAGGTAGCAGGTCCACCCACTGGGGGTGTAGTTCAATGTAATGAACTCGTGGCCGGAGTTCCATGCTATATATAAATTTGGCATGCGATTTGGCGCCAACTGTCGTGGTGATTTCACTTTCTGCTGTTCGGCCTCGGGCCTTTTCCTGTTTGTCATTACTCTGTGCTTCCTTCCCGCTAGCCGGACAGCCGGGTTGCGAACTATGGCTAGGACGGGAACTCGGCTTTGAGAGCGAACGCATAGTACTTAGGCTTTTTCGGACGTTGAGCGCGAGCGAAACACCCACTGGGCCGGCTGACGGCAGGCGGCGAGGCCGCCTGGCGCACAGCCGGTCGTGCGGCGAACAAGCGAGATAAAACGGGTTAAGCCGGGTTGGCCGTGCCGGGCTGTCTCCTTAGTCGTTCTTGCGTAACGATGCTTCCGGCCTTTGACTCTTGCCGGCCGGACAGCCGGGAGCCGGCTGTGGCTGGCCAAGAGAGGGCTTTGGCGGATCGTACACTTCGAGACGGACTAAGGGAAAAAAGGTGGGGCGTGGTCTAGCCGGCTAGTCCCCGAGCCCCCGAGCCGGCAATGCCGACTTGGTGGGGGAATTTAGAAAAAACATGATCGTGTGTAGACACAGAATAAAGCGGAAAAAAAGGGAGCCCCCGAGCCCCCGAGCCGGCTGCGCCGACTCGGCAGGAAACAAAAGAACGGGGGAGCTGCCTGCTTTGATTAAGTCCAAAAGATGGTGATGCATACATACGTGGGTTTAACTGTAAAAAGGACGGAGGAGCTCCGCGTTCCAGGGCCGGCTGGACTCCTCGCCGGCTGCATCTCGCTTGCGCTTGTCCGGCTTCTGCGCGTCGATGAGGTAGTATGCGTTCCGGTCGCAGAGAGCCTTGCTGACGATGATGGGGCCTTCCCAGGGGGAGGCCAGCTTGTGCTGCCCGGCTGTTTGCTGGACGAGCCGGAGTACGAGGTCGCCTTCGCGGAACGCGAGGGGCTTGATCTTCTTGCTGTGGTAGTGGCGCAAGCCTTGTTGGTAGATGGCGGACCGGCTGAGGGTCAGGAGGCGCGCCTCCTCGAGCAGATCCACGCCGTCTTCGCGTGCTTCTTTTGCTTCGGCTTCGGTGTACATCGCCACCCGGGGTGAGTTGAACTCGACGTCGGTTGGAATGATGGCTTCGGCTCCGTAGAGGAGGAAGAACGGGGTGAACCCGGTGGAGCGGTTCGGCGTCGTCCGGAGGCTCCAGAGAACGGCCGGCAGCTCGTCGAGGCAGCTGCCGGGTGAGCGCTCGAGCGGCTTGACGAGTCGCGGCTTGATGCCGGCCAGGATGAGGCCGTTTGCCCGCTCGACCTGGGAGTTCGACTGGGGATGGGCGACGGAGGCCAGGTCGAGCCGGATGCCGGATGCAGAGCAGTAGTGAGCCAGCGCGCCCTTGGCGAAGTTGGTGCCGTTGTCGGTGATGATGCTGTGCGGCATGCCGTAGCGGACCGCGATATCCTTGATGAATCGGACGGCCGTGGGTCCGTCGAGCTTTTTGATCGGCCTGGCCTCGATCCATTTGGTGAATTTGTCGATGGCGACGAGGAGATGCGTCATGCCGCCTCGGGCGGTCTTGAAGGGCCCCACCATGTCGAGTCCCCAGACGGCAAAGGGCCATGTGATCGGGATGGTTTGGAGGGCCGAAACCGGCTGGCGGCTGCGCTTGCTGAAGCGTTGGCAGCCCTCGCACTTGAGGACCAGGTCCGCGGCGTCTTGCAGGGCCGTGGGCCAGTAGAAACCGTGCCGGAATGCTTTGGCCACCAGGGATCTCGAGGCGGCGTGGTGCCCGAACTCGCCCTGGTGGATGTCGAGGAGGATCTCGATCGCTTTGCTCTGCTCGATGCAGCGCTGGAACACGCCCGTCGTGCTGCGCTTGACGAGCTCGTGGTTGATGATGCCGTAGGCGGACGCCCGCCGCTGCACTTGCCGGGCTTCAGTTTCGTCGATGGGAAGTTCGCCGTCTTCCAAGAAAGCAAGGATTGGCTGAGCCCAGGAGGGCGCCGCGACCACCGTGAGGACGGTCGCCGGGATGGGACCCGGGACGGCAGGCCTCGAGCCTGAGCCGGCAGTCTCCGGGCTGGAGCCGCCAGCCCCCGAGCCGGAGAAGGCAGCCCCCGAGCTAGAGACGACAGTCCCCGGGCTGGTGCTGGCAGTCCCCGAGCCGGAGACGGCAGCCCCCGAGCTGGAGACGGCAGTCCCCGGGCTGGTGCTGGCAGTCCCAGGGTCGGGTGGGGGCGCGCTGGGGTCGTCCGGGACGAAGATGGACTCCGACTCGGGAGACGGCTTGATGGACGGCCTCCGCAGGTGCTCGAGGGAGACGCCGGACGGGATAGCCTGCCGGGTGGAGCCTACTTTGGCCAGGGCGTCGGCTGCTTCGTTGTCGGCGCGTGGGACGTGGAGGAACTCATAACCATCGAACCCTCCGGAGAGTTGCTGGACCAGGAAACGGTAGCTTGCCATGTTGGCGTTTTTGGAGTCCCAATCGCCGGAAACTTGCTGCACCACCAGGTCCGAGTCGCCGTAGCAGAGGATGCGCCGGATGCCGATCTCCCTGGCCAGCCGGAGGCCGTGCACGAGAGCTTCGTACTCGGCGACGTTGTTGGAGGCGGCGAAATGGATCTGGGGCACGTACCGCAGCCGGTCGTTCTTGGGGGAGGACAGCACGATGCCGGCTCCCAAGCCGTTGCGCAGCTTGGAGCCGTCAAAGTGCATGCGCTAGTGAGTCGACTCCGGCGCCGGCGGCAGGTATTGCGTCTCGGTCCAGTCGACGAGGAAGTCGGCCAGCGCTTGGGACTTGATGGTGGTGCGCGGCAAGTAGAGGATTGTGTGGTCGGCTAGCTGGAGGGCCCACTTGGCCACCCGGCCAGAGGCATGCCGGCAGCCCACGATCTCGCCGATGGGGGCCATGCTCACCACGGTAATGGCGTGCTCTTGGAAGTACTGCCTCAGCTTCTTGGCGGCAAGGTACATGCCGTAGCACATCTTCTGGTAGTGGGGATAATTCTGCTTGGAGGCGGAGAGCACCTCGCTGAGGTAGTACACCGAATGCTGGACCGGCTGCACATTGCGTTCCTCCGGGCGCTCGACGACCAGCACCGTGCTGACCGCGCGAGAGGTGGCGGCAATGTATAGCAGGAGTGGCTCTTTCTCAGCCGGTGCGGCCAGGACGGGCGCGGTTGACAGCATGTGCTTGAGGTCGCGGAAAGCTTCGTCCGCCTGGTTGCTCCACTCGAACGCCGCCGTCTTCTTCATCAGCTGATACAAGGGCAGGGCCCTCTCTCCCAGCCGGCTGACGAACCAGCTGAGAGAGGCCAAGCAGCCGGTGAACTTCTGGACGTCGCGCAGCCGGGTCGGCTAGCGCATGCGCTCGATCACCTTGATCTTCTCCGGGTTGGCTTCGATGCCGCGCGCCGAGACGAGGAAGCCGAGGAGCTGGCCAGCCGGCACGCCGAAAACGCATTTCTCCGGGTTGAGCTTGATCCGGAACGGGCGCAGATTGGCGAAGGTTTCCTTGAGGTCGGCCAGGAGCGTGAGGTGCTGCTTGGTCTTCACCACGATGTCGTCGGCGTAGACGTGCACATTTCTGCCGAGCTGGGGCAGCAGGCATTTCTGCATGCAGCGCTGGAAGGTGGCGCCGGCGTTCTTCAGCCCGGACGACATGGTGACGTAGCAGTACGCCCCGAAGGGAGTGATGAAGGACGTCTTGAGGGCGTCGGCCGGGTCCAGCTTGATCTGGTGGTAGCCGGAGTAGGCGTCCAGGAAGGACAGGAGCTCGCAGCCGGCTGTGGAGTCGATGACTTGGTCGATCCGCGGCAGAGCGAACGGGTCCTTGGGGCATGCCTTGTTCAGGCTGGTGTAGTCGATACACATGCGCCAAGTACCGTTTTTCTTCAGGACGAGGACCGGGTTGGCCAGCCATTCGGGGTGGAATACTTCCATGATGAACCCGGCTTTGAGCAGCCGGGCGATCTCTTCGCCGATTGTTCTTTGCTTCTCCTCGGAGAAACGGCGCAGCGGCTGCCGGACGGGTTTGGCGTCCTTGCGGACGTGAAGTTTGTGCTCGGCGAATTCCCTCGGGACACCCGGCATGTCTTTGGGAGACCATGCAAAGATGTCCAGATTCTGACGAAGGAAATCGACGAGCTCGCCTTCCTATTTGCCGTCGAGGCCGGCACCCACGACGACATACTTGCTGGAGCTGGGTCGGCCGGGTCGAGCGGGACCCGCTTCGTGTCCTTGGCCGGCTTGAAGGAGGCTTCGTCGGCCGGCTTGGGCGAAGCCGGCACAGCTGGCTGCGTGTTAACCAGCGCCACGATCCTGTCGAGCTGGCGCCTCTCCTCGGCGATGACCAGCGACTCGGCCAGCTGGGAGCCGGCTTTGGCGCACTCGAGGGACTTCTTGTAGTCGCCGATGATGGTGATGAGGCCCTTGGGACCTGGCATCTTCAACTTCAGGTAGGCATAGTGGGGGACCGCCGTGAACTTGGCCATTGCGGGCCGGCCCAGCAGCGCGTGGTAGGGGCTGGCCAGGTCGACCACCTCGAACCAGATCGGCTCGCGGCAGAAATGGCTACTGGAGCCGAAAAGGACGTCGAGCCGGAGCCGGCCGATCGGGGAGCAGTGTGTCCCGGTACGATGCCGTGGAACACTGTCCGGGACGGCTCCAGCTGTCGCGCCTCGATGCCGAGCTTGGTCATCGTGTCGCGGTAGAGGATGTTGATGCTGCTGCCGCCGTCGATCAGCACCCGCGAAAAGCGGCAGGTGCGCTTCTCGGAGACGAAGGTGGGGTCGAGCACGAGGGCGTAGCCGCCCGGCGTGGGCATGACGGCCGGGTGATCCTCCCGGGTCCAGCTCACCGGTCGGTTGGACCAGTGCATATACTGGGGAACCGGAGGGACGACGGCGTTCACCTCGGCCGCGTGCCTGCGCTTGGCGTGCTTGTCACCCCCCTCGCAGGTGAAGACGACGTAGGATGCGTCCGAGCGCGGGAAAGGGTTGTCGGCGAGGGCGCCGGGTGGGGGTGGAGGCGGCGGCGGCGGCGGCTGCTGTGAGCCGGCTCCAGGCGGCGGGGGTGGAAGGTTGCCCTTCAAGAGGCGCTGCGTGAAGCTGCACTGCCGGAGCGTGTGCGTCGATGCCTTCGTGCCGCTGTGGTTTTTGCAGGGGGCGTCGAGCATCTGCTCGAAGGTCAGCTTGGGCTGCCAGACGGCCTTGCCGGTGCGCGGGCGCTGGCTGGGGCCTTGCTCGGCCGGTTGCTCCCTCTCCACGGCAGCGACTTGCCGGTGGTCGTAGCGAGGCGCCAGCTTGTCGCTCCGGCGCTTGCCGTTGTTGCTGCCGTCTTGCCGGCGCCGGCTGCTGTTGCCAGCCGGCTTGGGGGGAGCCGGCTGGGCTGGGAGAAGCTTGCCGTCCGCGCCGATCGTGATCTTCACATCCATCACGGAGTCGGCCGTAGCGTACTTGTCCGCCACGGCCATGAGCTCCGCCAGGGTCTCCGGCTCGTCGCACACCAGCCGGTGTTTGACCAGAGTGTCGTCTAGGCATCCGTCGATGAAGTATTGGATGGCCTGGACCTCGTGGACCCCTTCGCAGGAGTTGCGAATCTCCGTCCACCGCGTGAGGAAGTCGCGCAGTGGCTCGCCCGGCTTCTGGACGCACATGGAGAGCTGGCGAGGCTTGCCGGGTCGCGTGTAGGTGCTGGTGAAGTTGCGAACGAACGCGTCTTCGAAATCCAGCCAGGAGTTCACACTGCCGCCTTGGAGGCTGTTAAGCTACGTCCGGGCCGAACCGAGCAGCATGAGGGGGACATAACGGACGGCCACACGCCGGTTGCCGCCGGCTATGCCGACAGCTGTGGTGTAGTCGGTTAGCCAGTCCTCCGGCTTGGTGGCGCCGGTGTATTTTGGCGAGTCGCGGGGCAGCGAGAAGCCTTTGGGGAAGGGTTCTTCGCGAATGCGAGTGCCGAAGCACGCCGGGCCAACAGAGCTTTCCTCCTCCAGGGCCGTGGAGCGCGCCAGCCGGTCGATGCGGTGACGGGCGTCGCTTTCGTCGTAGGGCTCACGGGGACCGAGCCGGTCAGCCACGGGAACGCGGGGACCGACTCGGTCGGCCGCGGGACCGCGGGGAGCAGGAGCTTCTGGGGCTGGCTCGGGCCGCCGAGCCGGCCGCACGGGAGGCTCCGGCTGCCGAACCCAGCCGTCACCGGCCGTTTCGCCAGCGTTGCCGTCTCCAGCGGTGGTGGCGCGATTGTGCCGGCTCCGGCCGGACCGGTGCCGGCCAGAGCGGCTTGCGCTAGTGGCGTGCGAAGACGTCTGCCGCGCATCCCGGAGAGCCCTCTCCGGGTCCCTGGTTCCTCTTGAGGCGGAGCCGGATGGCTGGGCCGGGTCGAAGCGCTGCTGCTGCTCGTTTGCCGTGGTGATGAGGTCACGGATGCGCTGCTGCTGCTGCAGCTGCTCCTCGCCCTCCAGAAACTCGAGATCGGCAATCGCGGCCTGCACCACGCGCATGTTCTTGACGGGGTTGTCGTAGACGGGTCGGCCTGCGCCTAGCGCACGGCCGAGTGCGCCCCCACGGATCCGCACCTCCGCGACCCGACTGGGCTCGACGGCAGGCGGAGTGAGGCCATGCGCGCTGTCGAATTCTCGCTGGGCGGACTCCAGCCTGCGCCGGGTTGCCGCAAGCTCCGTGGCCTCGAGCAGCAGATGCTGGCGGCCCTCATTGAGCTGGGCCGCCGCAGCAGCCGCGTCGGCGTCAGGCGTGATGGGGGCTTGCAGACTCCGGATCGTGTCGTGGAGCGGGTCAGTCCGGCGAGGCGGAGCCGCAGCCAAGGCGGCGGCCGCGGCAGCCTTCTCCTTGGCGCGCGGGGAGCCGGAACTGGTGCCGATGGTGAGCACCTCCACGTGAACGCAGAGAGCAGCGACGTCGTCGGGGACGGCGCGGCTAACGGCGACAGGTGAGTCGGCGCAGTTGCACACTTTGCTGGGAAACACGTCGGGGACGAGCGCGATGAAGATGCGCAGCGCGCCGAAGGGGACAATGAAGCAGCCTGCGGGGCCGGCGACGTCCGCGCCCAGCGCGGCGCTGCAGCCGGCCGGTTTGGCCGTGCGGGGCACACGGACCAAACCGTGCACGATGCGCTCGACGGAGCTGGTGAAGGGCCTCGTCCGGAACTTGACTCCGGTCGACGCCGCGAGCGGCCCCACGGTGGGCGCCAACTGTCGTGGTATTCTCGCAGGGGGTGCGTGATTCACGGCAGATGCCATGAGATGGCTTATGAGGTGGGGCTACGATAGGACGCCGGTGGGTTCCGGAGGCGAGGTTAGCACGAGCGAGTGCGGGACACAAGACGTACCCAGGTTCGGGGCCCTCTGGAGAGGTAACACCCCTACTCCTGCCGTGTGAGCTGATAAGCACAGAGGTTACAGAGTTGCTCCTGGAGCTGTTTAGACGGAGGAGGGAGAAGGGGCGTAGCCACCGTTCTGCCTCTCCCGTTCGGGTGTTGGTGATCTGGAGAGAGCTAGCTAGGGTGGGAACTGATCTTACTGTACTAACTCAGACTCTCAGCCACTCAAACCCGATCCCCCTACACGCAGGCCTCCCTAGGGGTCTTATAAACGACCCCCAGGGTTACAACGGTAACGTACCATAGGCGTGGTACCCTGGTGTCACTGACCAGGATCTGGTGGCCGGGTCGCCGGGTCGCCGGGTTGCCAGATGCCGGGATGCCGGGTCGCCGAGCGCCGGGTCGCCAGGTGCGCCGCACCTGCCTGGCGCGGGCACAGTGACGGGTCTTGTCTCGTCAGTCTGGGTTCGAGGCACTGTGGCGCGTCTTGTCCATCGTCAGAGGGAGGTCGGCGCCGCCGTTTCTACAGGACCGCGCCTCACTGACACCGCCCGCCTCGGGTGGGGGCGCAAGGAAAGCTGCAGCCTCACCTGCTCTGTCAGGGTAAAGGGAGGAGCGCTGTAGCACCGCTTGCTTCGTCGCTAAGGCTTCGCCGCCTCGCGGCCAGCCGGCATGGGCCAGCCGGCCAGGCCGGGTGGCCACGCCGAGCCGGCTCGCGCTGGGAAGCCGGCGTGCCTGGCCAGCCAGCCAGAGGGACTTGTCTTGCTCTGATGATTTTCCGAAAGGGATTCGGGCTTTGTTGCCTACCCGGGGGTCATCCCCCCGACAAGCATTATGCCAATATTAAATATGAATCAATTTACAATAGTACCTAAAGTTTAAGATTTATTTGTTATACTAACGGATCTCACAAAGTTTCTGTTGAGTTTTGTGTGCTAAAGTTTTCAAGTTTTGGGTGAGACTACGATGGATAAAGGCATAAGGAGTGGCAAGAGCCTAAGCTTGGGGATGCCCAAGGCACCCCAAGGTAATATTCAAGGAAGACTCAAGCGTCTAAGCTTGGGGATGCCCCAGATAGCATCCCCTGTTTCGTCTACAATCTATCGGTAACTCACTTGGAGCTATATTTTTATTCATCACATGATATGTGTTTTACTTGGAGCGTCTTGTGATATAGTTTGTTTGCTTTTTAGTTTGTCACAATCATCTTTTCTGAACACACCTTTTTTGAGAGGGACACACATTATTTGTGATTTGTTAGAATACTCTATGTGCTTCACTTATATCTTTTGACCTAGGCAGTTGCTCTAGTGCTTCACTTATATCTTTTAGAGCACGGCGGTGGTTATATTTTAAAGAAATAGTTGCACTCTCATGATTCACTTATATCTTTTTGAGATTCTAATGAATAGCAATGGTAATATGCACGGGTTATGAATTTGGTCCTAATATGATAGGTATTCAAGAGGGATATAATAAAAAATTTCATGTAGATCACCGAATATGATAAGTTTGATTCCTTGCAATAGTTTTGCTATATTAAGATGGTAATATGTGGGAGGTGCTAGTATATAATTGTGGTTTAGTAAGAATATTGGTGTTAAGGTTTGTGATTCCCAAAGCATGCACGTATGATCTGTCCTTATGCTAAGAAGTTGGAGCATGATTTATTCTTGATTGTCTACCTTATGAGTGGCGGTCGGGGACGAGCGATGGTCTTTTCCTACCAATCTATCCCCCTAGGGGCATGCATAGTAGTACTTTGCTTCGAGGGCTAATAAACTTTCGCAATAAGTATGTGAGTTCTTTATGACTAATGTGAGTCCATGGATTATCCGCACTCTCACCTTTCCGCAATTTGCTAGCCTCTTCGGTACCGTGCATTGCCCTTTCTCACATCGAGAGTTAGTGCAAACTTCGCCGGTGCATCCAAACCCCGTGATATGATACGCTCTATCACACATAAGCCTCCTTATATCTTCCTCAAAACAGCTACCATACCTACCTATCATGGCATTTCCATAGCCATTCCGAGATATATTGCCATGCAATTTCCACCGTTCCGTTTTTATGACACACATCGTCATTGTCATATTGCTTTGCATGATCATATAGCTGACATAGTATTTGTGGCTCCGCCACCGTTCATCATTTTTATACATGTTACGCTAGTATCATTGCACATCCCAGTACACCGCCAAAGGCATTCATATAGAGTCATATTTTTGTTCTAGTTTTGAGTTGTAATTTTCTTTTGAGTTGTAAGTAAATAGAAGTATGATGATCATCATTATTAGAGCACTGTCTCAGGGAGGAAAAAAAAGAGGCCAAAAAGATCCCACGAAAAAAAGAGAAAGAAAAAAAAAGATTAAAAAAGAAGAAAAAAAAGGGAAGAAAAAAAATGAGAGAAAAAGAGAGAAGGGGAAGTGTTACTATCCTTTTCCATACTTGTGCATCAAAGTAGCACCATGTTTTTCATATAGAGAGTCTCCTATTGTGTCACTTTAATATACTAGTGGGAATTTTTCATTATAGAACTTGGTTTGTATATTCCGATGATTGGCTTCCTCAAATGCCCGAGGTCTTCATGAGCAAGCAAGTTCGATGCACACCCACTTAGTTTTCATGTTGAGCTTTCATACACTTATAGCTCTTAGTGCATCCGTTGCATGGCAATCCCTACTCCTCGCATTGACATCAATTGATGGGCATCTCCATAGCCCGTTGATTAGCCGCGTCGATGTGAGACTATCTTATTATTTTGACTTCCCCTTATTAATCTCTACCACCACACTCTATTCCACTCATAGTGCTATATCCATGGCTTGCGCTCATGTATTGCATGGGGGTTAAAAAAGCTAAAGCGCGTTAAAAAGTATGAACCAATTAATCGGCTTGTCATCGGGGTAGTGCATGATAAATATTTTGTGTTAAGAAGATGGAGCATGACAGGATTATATGATTTTGTAGGGATAAATTCTTTAGCATTTTTATTTTGAAAGACATGATAGTTTGTTAGTATGCCTGAGTATTGATGTCTTTATATCAAATGATAGAGTATTGCTTTGAATCATTCGAATCTTATTATTCATACCGTAAGAGAGATTACATGATGAAACATGTTAGGTAGCATTCCACATCAAAAATTCTGTTTTTATCATTTACCTACTCG
The DNA here is from genome assembly GCA_039707655.1 of Elymus sibiricus. Taxonomy (NCBI): domain Eukaryota; kingdom Viridiplantae; phylum Streptophyta; class Magnoliopsida; order Poales; family Poaceae; genus Elymus; species Elymus sibiricus. The sequence goes on along the minus strand of CM077668.1, from coordinate 106,864,657 downwards.
AGGACGAGTGGGAATTAAGCTTGGGGATGCTTGATACGTCTCCAACGTATCTATAATTTTTTATTGTTCCATGCTATTATAGTATCAATCATGGATGTTTTTATATGCAATTATATATCATTTTTTGGGACTAACCTATTAACCTAGTGCCCAGTGCCAGTTGCTGTTTTCTGCTTGTTTTTTGGTTTTTCAGGAAATCAGTACCAAACGAAGTCCAAATGCGACGAAACTTTTTGACGATTTTTTTCTGGACAAAAGAGACAGAAGAGAAAACCTTTCCGCCACCGCAAGCTCTGTTCTTCCGCGATCCCATTTGGAGGCCTTTTCCGGTGCTCTGACGGAGGGGGAATCGATCATGGAGGGCTTCTTCATCAACCTTGTTGCCCTTCCGATGATGTGTGAGTATTTTACCACAGACATATGGGTCCATAGCTAGTAGCTAGATGGCTTCTTCTGTCTCTTTGATCTTCAATACCATGTTCTCCTCGATGTTCTTGGAGTTCTATCCAATGTAATCTTCTTTTGTGGTGTGTTTGTTGGGATTCGATCAATTGTGAGTTTATGATCAGATTATTCATGAGAAATATTTGAGTCTTCTCTGAACTGTTTTATGCATGATTGTTATAGCTTTGTATTTCTCTCCGATTTATCGATTTGGTTTGGCCAACTAGATTGGTTTATCTTGCAATGGGAGAGATGCTTTGTGATGGGTTCAATCTTGCGGTGCTCAATCCCAGTGACAGAAAGGGACATGACACGTATTTGTATTGTTGCCATTAAGGATAAAAAGATGGGGTTTAATCATATTGCTTGAGTTTACTTTGTCTACATCATGTCATCTTGCTTAAGGCGTTACTCTGTTTTATACTTAATACCCTAGATGCATGCTGGATAGCGATCGATGGGTGGAGTAATAGTAGTAGATGCAGGCAGGAGTCGGTCTACTTGTCTCGGACATGATGCCTATATACATGATCATTTCCATGAATCCGTCATAATTATTTGCTTTTCTATCAATTGCCCAACAGTAATTTGTTTACCCACCATATGCTATGTGTTCGAGAGAGAAGCCTCTAGTGAAAACTATGGCCCCCGGGTCTACTTTTATCATATATTAAAAACCAAAAATACCTTGCTGCAATTTATTTACTTTTATTTTCTATTGCAATTTACTTTTCTATCTATCACTATCAAAATTAATCCTTGCAAATAACCGCTAAGAGGATTGACAACCCTCTTATTTGCGTTGGGTGCAAGTGTTTGCTTTTGTGTGTGCAGGTGCTGCTAAAGGGATTTTGCGTGGTTCTCCTACTGGATTGATAACCTTGGTTCTTAACTAAGGCAAATACTTATCTCTACTATACTGCATCATCCTCTCCTCTTCGGGGAAATACCAACATAGTCTACAAGTAGCAGCGCTACGGTTGAGGTTGCGGTGGACGATGACGTCGGGGTATCGGCTCCGACGTGATGGAGGAGATGTAACACCCCCATGTATCAGCTACAGTAATCACCTCTTGATAATGCCTAGTCAGCATGACTAACTATGCTTGATCATCATTGCATCAAATCTCATTTCAAATTCCAATTCAAATTGCAAATTCAATTATAAAGTGAAAATAAAAGTTGCTTAAATATGAAAACTAAAATGTTCATAATATTGTAAATAATCCAGAGGTAATTATAAAAATACAATCAACATTAATTAAATTAGTTAAATAAGTCTAACATCATCAATACAGAACCAAACAGCAACATTTAATCCTTTTTCATTTAAATAAAAATTAAATAAAATCATTTGCCCACCCAACCAATTTCTAGCAGTGCCAAATATTGCCTACTGATTATTGGGCTAAGTCATAGGTTTTACAAAACTCATGTTGTAGCCACACATTTTACAAAACAAAAATTAGAAAAAGATAAAAACTGAAAATAGAAAATAAAAAGAAAAGGAAAAACCCCCTGGCCCGACTGGGCCTCGGCCCAGCCAGGCCGGCCCACCCGCGCGCCTCCCCTGGCCTATATGGCCTCCCAGCCACCCTCGAACCCTAGCCGATCCCCACCCACTCCTCCTCGCCCCTCTGCTCGTCCCGATGCCGCCGCCTCGCCCGACGCCGTCGCCGCGCTCGCCGCCCATCGCTGCCTCGTCCCCGTCTCCCCCCCAAGCCGCTTCCTCGAGCCTGGCCGCCCCCATGCCTCGACGCCGCCCGTGAGCCCTCCCCGTCTTCCCCCTTTTGTCTGTCGTCGCCGCCCGCATCGTCGCCGCCGCTGCCCGTGCTCCCGCGCGCCCACGCGCGGCCCGCAGTCCGCTCGCGCTCGCCGTCGCCTGCCCGTGCCTCGTCGCCTGCGCTTGCCCCGGCCTCGCCCGCGCGTTCGCCAGAGCCGCCTGCAGCCGAGCCTTGCCGCGCGCGGCCTCGCCGCTGTCGCCCGCGCCTCGCCCGCACCTCTGTCGCCGCCACCTGCGCGCTGCTGCTGCCCTCCCGCGCGCCGCTCGCCGCCGCCTCGCGCGCCTCGTCCGGCCTCGCCGCGCCGCCGCTGGCTATGGCCGCTGCGTGCGCGCGCGCGCTTTCGTCACCGGACGCGTCCGATCCCCTGCCACTGACCACAGGGACCCACGCCACTATTTAAAAAAAAGGAATATAATAAAATAAAAAATAATTATTAATTAAGTAATTAATTAATTAACTTAATTAACTCTGTTTAATTAAACTAATTAAACTTAATTAACCTAATTACCTAATTAAACTGTTAATTAGGTTAATGTGACGCTGACAGGTGGGACCCACTGGTCCTGATGTCACAGTGATGTCATGCTGACGTCAGCCTGCACTGTTTTGGATAATTCGAAATAAATAAACAAATTAATTTCAGAAAATGTTTAAAACTTTGAAAATTAATATAAAATAAACCGTAACTCGGATTAAAATAATTTATATATGAAAAACGATCAGAAAAATATGACGATTCCGAATATGCACTTCGTTCATCTGTCACGTGCCTCTAACATAGCGAACGTGGAACTTTTTGACTGATTTCAATAAATGAATAGTGCTCAACCTGAATAAAATAAATCCAGATAGATTCCTTAATTAACTAAACCATTTAGTTAGGCAATAAAACACCTCTGTATATCATTTAGGCATGCCATGCATAGTGATTGCATTTTTGCCGTGGATTTATTGTTTCCTCCCCCTCCTTTCTCTCCCGATAGACGCCGAGACCGACGCCGTCGCAGCAGAGTTCGACTACACCCCCGACGAGCAGCCGACTGACGACCAGCCCCTCTCTGCAGAGCTTCCAGGCAAGCAATCCCCCCTTGACGCATGCCGATATCTCCTATTCTTTCTCCCTCCTGCCTGCATTAGAAATTGCCGCTGCCTTGCTTTACCCTATTCTGATGCACAACCTGATTTTGTCGCCTGCTAATGATACATTACATGTTATCCCATGATGCCTAGTTAACTATGCTGTTGTTCCATCTTTAGCCCTTCGCCTTGTCCGTATGCCATGCTTGTTACCGGGCCGTGATCACTCTGGGTGTGATCGCGGAAATACTTATACTACTGCAATACTTAAACTGTTAAAGTCGGGCTGGCCACAAGGGTGCCCGCGAGAGAACAACATTAAAGACGGGTCGGCTCCAAGAGTACCCGTGAGTGATACCAAGTCGGAGCGACAGAAACTCTCATCGTCTCTGCGAGTTACTAAATACGCCTAACGGAACTGGGTATATGATCTGAGTGGGTCGTCGTGCCCTATACGCACTACCACCACGTGGGATAATGGTTTATGGGGCCCTCTACGCCGTATGTATCAGCCGAAAGCTTGGTCAGATGTCCAGTTCAGCATAGCGGCACGGCAGGATCGGCGCCATCCATGACAGAGGTGGTGCCTGGATCTAACCATGTGCGCAACGACCCGGAGTGCAAAGGTGATGGAAATATGCCCTAGAGGCAATAATAAAGTTGTTATTATTTTATATTTCCTTGTTCATGATAAAGGTTTATTATTCATGCTAGAATTGTATTGACCGGAAACTTAAATACATGTGTGAATACATAAACAAATACCGTGTCCCTAGTGAGCCTCTACTAGACTAGCTCGTTGATCAAAGATGGTTAAGGTTTCCTAACCATAGACATGAGTTGTCATTTGATAACGGGATCACATCATTAGGAGAATGATGTGATGGACAATACCCATCTGTTAGCTTAGCATATGATCGTTCTGTTTATTGCTAGTGCTTTCTTGAATGTCAAATACATGTTCCTCCGACCATGAGATCATGCAACTCCCGGATACCGGAGGAATACCTTGTGTGCTAACAAACGTCACAACGTAACTGGGTGATCATAAAGATGCTCTATAGGTATCTCCGAAGGTGTCTGTTGAGTTGGCATGGATCGAGACTGGGATTTGTCACTCCGTGTTTCGGAGAGGTATCTCTGGGCCCTCTCGGTAATGCACATCATAAGAAGCTTGCAAGCAAAGTGACTAAGGAGTTAGTTACGGGATGATGTATTACGGAACGAGTAAAGAGACTTGCTGGTAACGAGATTGAACTAGGTATGGAGATACCGACGATCGAATCTCGGGCAAGTAACATACCGACGGACAAAGGGAATTACGTATGTTGTCATTGCGGTTCGACCGATAAGATCTTCGTGGAATATGTAGGAACCAATATGGGCAACCAGGTTCCGCTATTGATTATTGACCGGAGAGGCATCTCGGTCATGTCTACATCATTCCCGAACCCGTAGGGTCCGCTCGCTTAACGTTCGTTGACGATATAGTGTTATATGAGTTATGTGAATTGGTAACCGAATGTTGTTTGGAGTCCTGGATGAGATCCCGGATGTCACGAGGAGTCTCGGAATGCTCGAGAGGTAAAGATTTATATATGGGAAGTCATATTTTGGGTTCCGGAAAAAGGTGCAGTTTTTTCGGTATTGTACCGGGAAGCTTCCAGAAGGTTCCGGAGGATTCCGGAGGGGTCCGGAAGTCCACAAGTGGGTCCACCACGTCCCAAGGGCTGGCATGGGCTAAGGGGAGGCGCCCTAGCCTTATTGGGCCAGGCGTACCAAGTCCTCAAAAGCCCACGCAGCTAGGGAAGGAAAAAAGGAGAGTCCTAGTAGGAATAGGATTGGACTTTGGAGTCCAAGTCCACGTGTGTACTATTCACGTGGTACTGTTCATGTGGTACTATTCATGTTTTATTGTTCATGTGGCACTATTCCTTCTACTCCAAGCCCCTACACATATATAAATAGAGGAGAGGGGGCGCTCCAAACAAGACACAACATTGTCTTAGCCGTGTGCAGCGCCCCCCTCCACAGTTCCGTCCCTCGGTCATATTTTTGCAGTGCTTGGGCGAAGCCCTGAGGAGATAGCATCACCATCACCGTCACCATGCCGTCGTGCTACCGGACCTCATCCACTACCTCGCCGTCTTGCTGGATCAAGAAGTCGAGGACGTCACCGAGCTGAACGTGTGCTGAACGCGGAGGTGCCGTACGTTCGGTACTCGGTCGGTTGGATCGTGAAGTTGTTCGACGACATCAACCGCGTTGTTCTAACGTTTCCGCTTACGGTCTACGAGGGTACGTAGAGACACTCCCCCTCTCGTAGCTATGCATCTTCATGGATAGATCTTGCGTGTGCGTAGAATTTTTTTTGTTTTCCATGCAACGTTCCCCAACAGTGGCATCATGAGCCAGGTCTATGCGTAGATGATATGCACGAGTAGAACACAAAGAGTTGTGGGCAGTGATCGTCATACTGCTTACCACCAACGTCTTATTTTGATTCGGCGGTATTGTAAGATGAAGCGGCTCGGACCAACCTTACATGTCCACGTACATGAGACCGGTTCCACCGACAGACATGCAACTTGTTTTGCATAAAGGTGGCTGGCGGGTGTCTGTTTCTCCTACTTTAGTTGAATCGAATTTGACTGCGGCCGGTCCTTGTTGAAGGTTAAAACAGCAAACTTGATAAATCACCGTTGTGGTTTTGTGCCGTAGGTAAGAACGGTTCTTGCTAGAAGCCCGTAGCAGCCACGTAAAACTTGCAACAACAAAGTAGAGGACGTCTAACTTGTTTTTGTAGGGTATGCTGTGATGTGATATGGTCAAGACATGATGTGATATACGTTATTGTATGAGATGATCATGTTTTGTAATTTATCGGCAACCGGCAGGAGCCTTATGGTTGTCTCTTTATTGTATGAAATGCAAGCGCCATGTAATTGCTTTACTTTATCGCTATCCGTTAGCAATAGTTGTAGAAGCAATAGTTGGCGAGACGACCACGACGCAACGATGGAGATCAAGGTGTCGAGCCGGTGACGATGGAGATCATGACGATGCTTTGGAGATGGAGATCAAAAGCACAAGATGATGGCCATATTATGTCACATATTTTGATTGCATGTGATGTTTATCCTTTATGCATCTTATTTTGCTTAGAACGACGGTAGCATTATAAGATGATCCCTTCACTAAATTTCAAGATAAAAGTGTTCTCCCCGAGTATGCACCGTTGCTAAAGTTTATCGTTTCGAAGCACCTCGTGATGATCGGGTGTGATAGATTCTACGTTCACATACAACGGATGTAAGCCAGTTTTACACAAGCAGAATACTTGGGTTAAATTTGACGAGCCTAGCATGTACAGACATGGTCTCGGAACACTGGAGACCGAAAGGTCGAACATGAGTCATATAGTAGATATGATCAACATGGAGATGTTCACCATTGATGACTATCCCATCTCACGTGATGATCGGACATGTGCTAGTTGATTTGGATCATGTATCACTTAGTTAACTTGAGGGATGTTAATTTAAGTGGGAGTTCATTAGTAATTTGATTAATTGAACTTAATTTATCATGAACTTAGTCTTGATGGTTTCTTTACATATCTATGTTGTAGATTAATGGCCCGTGCTACTGTTCCGTTGAATTTTAATGCGTTCCTAGAGAAAGCTAAGTTGAAAGATGATGGTAGCAACTACACGGACTGGGTCCGTAACTTGAGGATTATCCTCATTGCTGCACAGAAGAATTATGTCCTTGATGCACCGCTAGGTGATGGACCTGCTGCAGGAGCTGCTACAGACGTTGTGAACGCCTGGCAGGCTCGATCTGATGACTACTCGATAGTTCAGTGTGCCATGCTCTACGGCTTAGAACCAGGACTACAAAAGCGTTTTGAACGCCATGGAGCATATGAGATGTTCCAGGAGCTAAAATTGATATTTCAATCTAATGCCCGGGTTGAGAGATATGAAGTCTCCAACAAGTTCTTCAGCTGTAAGATGGAGGAGAACAGTTCTGTCAGTGAACACATACTCAGAATGTCTGGATACCACAACCACTTGACTTAGCTGGGAATTGATCTTTCCAGTTGAGAGTGTTATTGACAGAGTTCTTCAGTCACTGCCACCAAGCTATAAAGGCTTCGTGATGAACTATAATATGCAAGGGATGGAGAAGACAATTCCCGAGCTCTTCGCGATGCTAAAATCGGCGGAGGTAGAAATCAAGAAGGAGCATCAAGTGTTGATGGTTAACAAGACCACTAGTTTCAAGAAAAAAGGCAAGGGAAAGAAGGGGAACTTCAAGAAGAACGGCAAGCAAGTTGCCGCTCCCACGAAGAAACCCAAAGTTGGACCCAAGCCTGAAACTGAGTGCTTCTACTGCAAAGGAACTGGTCACTGGAAGCGGAACTGCCCCAAGTATTTGGCGGATAAGAAGGATGGCAAAGTGAACAAAGGTATATTTGATATACATGTTATTGATATGTACCTCACTAGTGCTCGTAGCAGCGTCTGGGTATTTGATACCGATTCAGTTGCTAATATTAGTAACTTGAAGCAGGAGCTGCAGAGTAACGGAGACTAGCTGAGGGCGAGGTGACGATATGTGTTGGAAGTGTCTCCAAGATTGATATGATCAATATTGACACGCTCGTAATACCTTCGGGATTAGTATTAAACCTAAATAATGGTTATTTGGTGCTTGCGTTGAGCATAAAACATTATATCTGGATATTGTTTATTGCAAGACGGTTATTCATTTAAGTCAGAGAATAATGGTTATTCTGTTTATATGAATAATATCCCTCGTGATCATGCACCCTTGTGAATGGTTTATTCTTGTTGAATCTCGATCGTAGTGATACACATATTCATAATATTGATGCCAAAAGATGCAAAGTTGATAATGATAGTGCAACATACTTGTGGCACTGTCGTTTAGGTCATATTGGTGCAAAGCGCATGAAGAAACTCCATGCTGATGGACTTTTGGAATCTCTTGATTATGAATCATTTGATACTTGCGAACCATGCCTCATGGGCAAGATGACTAAAACTCCGTTCTCCGGAACAATGGAGCGAGCTACTGATTTGTTGGAAATAATACATACCGATGTATGCGGTCTGATGAATGTTGAAGCACGCGGCGGGTATCGTTATTTTCTAACCTTCACAGATGATTTGAGTAGGTATGGGTTTATCTACTTGATGAAACACAAGTCTGAAACATTTGAAAAGTTCAAAGAATTTCAGACTGAAGTAGAGAATCAACGTAACAAGAAAATAAAGTTTCTATGATCCGATCGCGGAGGCGAATATTTGAGTTACGAGTTTGGCCTTCATTTAAGAAAATGTGGAATTGTTTCACAACTCACGCCACCTGGAACACCACAGCGTAATGGTGTGTCTGAACGTCGTAACCATACTTTATTGGATATGGTGCGTTCTATGATGTCTCTTACCGATTTGCCACTATCGTTTTGGGGTTATGCATTAGAGACAGCTGCATTCACGTTAAATAGGGCACCGTCTAAATCCGTTGAGATGACACCGTATGAACTGTGGTTCGGCAAGAAACCTAAGCTGTCATTTTTTAAAGTTTGGAGATGCGATGCTTATGTGAAAAAGCTTCAACCTGATAAGCTCGAATGCAAAGCGGAGAAGTGCGTCTTCATAGGATCCCCTAAAGAAACAATTGGGTACACCTTCTACCACAGATCCGAAGGCAAGGTCTTTGTTGCCAAGAATGGGTCCTTTCTAGAGAAGGAGTTTCTCTCGAAAGAAGTGAGTGGGAGGAAAGTAGAACTTGATGAGTTAATTGTACCTTCTCTCGAATTGGAAAGTAGCTCATCAGAGAAAACCATTCCCATGATGCCCACACCAATAAGAGAGGAAGATAATGGTGAAGATCATGAAACTTCAGATCAAGTTACTACTGAACCTCGTAGGTCGACCAGAGTACGTTCCGCACCAGAGTGGTACGGTAATCCTGTTCTGGAAGTCATGTTGTTAGACAACGGCGAACCTACGAACTATGAAGAAACTATGATGAGCCCAGATTCCGACAAATGGCTTGAGGCCATGAAATCTGAGATAGGATCCATGTATGAGAACAAAGTGTGGACTTTGGTGGACTTGCCCGATGATCGGCAAGCCATTGAGAATAAATGGATTTTTAAGAGGAAGACGGATGCTGATGGTAATATCACTGTCTACAAAGCTCGACTTGTCGCGAAAGGTTTTCGACAAGTTCAAGCGGTTGACTACGATGAGACTTTCTCACCCGTAGCGATGCTTAAGTCTGTCCGAATCATGTTAGCAATTGCCGCATTTTATGATTATGAAATCTGGCAAATGGATGTTAAAACTGCATTCCTTAATGGTTTTCTCAAAGAAGAGTTGTATATTATGCAACCAGAAGGTTTTGTCGATCCTAAGGGTGCTAACAAAGTGTGCAAGCTCTAGCGATCCATCTATGGACTGGTGCAAGCATCTCGGAGTTGGAATATACGCTTTGATGAGGTGATCAAAGCATATGGTTTTGTACAGACTTACGGTGAAGCCTGTATTTACAAGAAAGTGAGTGGGAGCTCTGTAGCATTTCTAATATTATATGTGGATGACATATTGTTGATTGGAAATGATATAGAATTTCTGGATGGCATAAAAGGATACTTGAATGAAAGACCTCGGTGAAGCTGCTTATATATTGGGCATCAAGATCTATAGAGATAGATCAAGAAGCTTGATAAGACTTTCAATGAGTACATACCTTGACAAGATTTTGAAGGAGTTCAAAATGGATCAGTCAAAGAAGGAGTTCTTGCCTGTATTGTAAGGTGTAAAGTTGAGTAAGACTCAAAGCTCGACCACGGCAGAAGATAGAGAGAGAATGAAAGTCATTCCCTCTGCCTCAGCCATAGGTTCTATAATGTATGCCATGTTGTGTACCACACCTAATGTGTGCCTTGCCACGTGTCTGGCAAAGGGGGTACAAGAGTGATCCAGGTGTGGATCACTGGACAGCGGTCAAAATTATCCTTAGTAACTAAAGGACTAAGGAAATGTTTCTCGATTATGGAGGTGATAAAGAGTTCGTCGTAAAGGGTTACGTCGATGCAAGCTTTGACACCAATCTGGATATCTCTGAGTAGCAAACCGGATACGTATAATGGAGCAGTCATTTGGAATAGCTCCAAGTAAAGAGTGATAGCAGCATCTACAGTATGACATAAGGAATTGCAAAGTACACACGGGTCTGAATATTGCAGACCCATTGACTAAAATTCTCTCTCACGAGCAAAACATGATCACACCTTAGAACTCTTTGAGTGTTAATCACATGGTGATGTGAACTAGATTATTGACTCTAGTGAACTCTTGGGTGTTAATCACATGGCGATGTGAACTAGATTATTGACTCTAGTGCAAGTGGGAGACTGATGGAAATATGCCCTAGAGGCAATAATAAAGTTGTTATTATTTTATATTTCCTTGTTCATGATAAAGGTTTATTATTCATGCTAGAATTGTATTGACCGGAAACTTAAATACATGTGTGAATACATAAACAAATACCGTGTCCCTAGTGAGCCTCTACTAGACTAGCTCATTGATCAAAGATGGTTAAGGTTTCCCAACCATATACATGAGTTATCATTTGATAACGGGATCACATCATTAGGAGAATGATGTGATGGACAAGACCCATATGTTAGCTTAGCATATGATCGTTCTGTTTATTGCTACTGCTTTCTTGAATGTCAAATACATGTTCCTCCGACCATGAGATCATGCAACTCCCGGATACCAGAGGAATACCTTGTGCGCTATCAAACGTCACAACGTAACTGGGTGATCATAAAGATGCTCTAAAGGTATCTCCGAAGGTGTCTGTTGAGTTGGCATGGATCGAGACTGGGATTTGTCCCTCCGTGTTTCGGAGAGGTATCTCTGGGCCCTCTCGGTAATGCACATCATAAGAAGCTTGCAAGCAAAGTGACTAAGGAGTTAGTTATGGGATGATGTATTATGGAATGAGTAAAGAGACTTGCCGGTAACGAGATTGAACTAGGTATGGAGATACCGACGATCGAATCTCGGGCAAGTAACATACCGACGGACAAAGGGAATTACGTATGTTGTCATTGCGGTTCGACCGATAAGATCTTCGTGGAATATGTAGGAACCAATATGGGCATCCAGGTTCCGCTATTGATTATTGACCGGAGAGGCGTCTCGGTCATGTCTACATCATTCCCGAACCCGTAGGGTCCGCACGCTTAACGTTCGTTGACGATATAGTGTTATATGAGTTATGTGAATTGGTAACCGAATGTTGTTCAGAGTCCCGGATGAGATCCTGGACGCCACGAGGAGTCTCGGAATGGTCGAGAGGTAAAGATTTATATATGGGAAGTCATATTTTGGGTTCCGGAAAAAGGTGCAGTTTTTTCGGTATTGTACCGGGAAGCTTCTAGAAGGTTCCGGAGGATTCCGGAGGGGTCCGGAAGTCCATAAGTGGGTCCACCACGTCCCAAGGGCTGGCATGGGCTAAGGGGAGGCGCCCTAGCCTTATTGGGCCAGGCGTACCAAGTCCTCAAAAGCCCACGCAGCTAGGGAAGGAAAAAAGGAGAGTCCTAGTAGGAATAGGATTGGACTTTGGAGTCCAAGTCCACGTGTGTACTATTCACGTGGTACTGTTCATGTGGTACTATTCATATGGTATTGTTCATGTGGCACTATTCCTTCTACTCCAAGCCCCTACACATATATAAATAGAGGAGAGGGGGCGCTCCAAACAAGACACAACATTGTCTTAGCCGTGTGCGGCGCCCCCCTCCACAGTTCCGTCCCTCGGTCATATTTTTGCAGTGCTTGGGCGAAGCCCTGCGGAGATAGCATCACCATCACCGTCACCACGCCGTCGTGCTGCCGGAACTCATCCACTACCTCGCCGTCTTGCTGGATCAAGAAGTCGAGGACGTCACCGAGTTGAACGTGTGCTGAATGCGGAGGTGTCGTACGTTCGGTACTCGGTCGGTTGGATCGTGAAGTTGTTCGACGACATCAACCGCGTTGTTCTAACGCTTCCGCTTATGGTCTACGAGGGTACGTAGACACACTCCCCCTCTCGTAGCTATGCATCTTCATGGATAGATCTTGCGTGTGCGTAGAATTTTTTTTGTTTTCCATGCAACGTTCCCCAACAAAAGGGGGATGGGCCCAAGAACCCTGAGCTCTTAGGATGTAGACCGGTGGGGACCTCTTTGCTGAGCTCTAGGTAGGGCTGCGGTGTGTCGATCAGCCGAGGCCGGGCATGACCCGATAAAAGTGTGTTCGGCCAGATTTAATCGAGCGTGTTGGGTAACAGTAGTGCACCCCTGCAGGGAAGTAATCTATTCGAATAGCCGTGTCCACGGTAACAGGACGCTCGGAGTTGTATCCGGATCCATGACAACTACAAAGTGATGGTGATTCATATTAAACTGTTACTATTGCTCTCTGGATCGCTTTCTCGCGGGATAGTCGAGAAAGGATCTCGGGGAGTTGCTGCTATACAACCACTATTGTATGTTTCTATACTCTACTCTCTTCTGATGCTGCAAGATTGCTTGAAGATGCTAGTCTTCGATAGGCTAGGCTTATCCCCCTCTACTTTGGCAATCTGCAGTTCAGTCCAAATATATAGCCCCATTCCTTTGATACAAATGCATATTAGTATAGTTCTGATGTCAGTCTTGCGAGTACTTTGGCTGAGTACTCACGGTTGCTCTGCTATTCTTTTCCCCATACCCACTTGATGATACATTAGACGAAGGAGCCCAGGAGCAGGAGATCCCCGGAGTATTCTTCTACTACGTTGAGCCCGCCGACCAGGAGTAGTTTAGGAGGCTCCCAGGCAGGAGGCCTCGCCTCTTTCGATCAGAGTTGATGTTTGGTTTCTCCTTCTTAAGGCACCCTTGTTTAACTTTTATATCTGTACTCAGATATCTGACGCTTTCGCTGTTGCTTGTATGTCTCGAGCTTTTGTATTCGAGCCCTCGAGGCCCCTGGCTTGTAATATAAAGCTTGTATTATTTTATTTTGTGTCTAGATTTGTGTTGTGGTATCTTCAAGTAAGTCCCTAGGCTTGATCGTGTGCATTTGCGTGTATGATTAGTGCACGATTAAGTTGGGGGCGTCACAAGTTGGTATCAGAGCCGACTGCCTGTAGGATCACCCATTTCCAACTCCTTGGCCGAAGTTGAGTCTAGTCTCCAAAAACTGTTTTACTAACATGGCTGTGTGGCTTACGGGCCCACGTCGCCAATGGATGGGATTAGGATCTTTTATTCCTCTACCTTACTCTGGGATTCTGCTCTCTCTTCTTTTCGGGCTAAAGTTTTACTAACTCTAACATTAGGTTCTCGCGATCACATCCACCCGGAGTTCTGAATTTCCTTCCTTTCTTCAAGATGAGGGCCAGGTTCTGCTACGCAATGCCCACGGACCGCAGGATCCTTTTATCGAGGACACCCTGTGTGGTTCCTTGCAGATTCCTCGCCCCAATAGTTTTCTCCGACGTTGATGTAGCCTTTGCTATGTCTCGTTGTTGTATCTCTCCACCGCGTGCCTGCGCGCCGCCTAGTATGTCTAGCCTTTAATTTTGCGAACTTATGCTATCCGCGTGTAATCGACTCTGTGCATGGATCTGTATGTCTTTAATGACTACTAATTTGTATCTAATGCACTTGTTGTTCATTGCTCATGTTACGTCATGTATAGGCTCATTCAATGCAATTGCTTTTATTAAACTGCCCCTGTTGTTTTGGCAGAATGGCTGACGATCCTCCACCTCCACCCTATATTTCCGCAATGATGCAGCAGCTGGAATTGAACCGTCAACTCAACGAGAGTCTGGTAAATCGTTTGGAACGCAACGATGCACGTCAGGAGCATGGACCAATCTCACTGCAAGATTTTGTGCGCCTCAATCCATCCGTTTTCCGCAACTCCACCAATCCTATGGATGCTGATGATTGGCTTCGTGACATTCTGTTTGAGATGGTGTCAGCTAAAGTTTCCCCTGACAGTTACATCACCTTTGCGACATTTCACTTCAAGGGTCAAGCTGCTCAATGGTGGGAAAGCCACAGGCGTATGCTGCCTGCTGGGACAGTCACCACATGGATAGAATTCCAGTCAGCATTCCGTGCACGATATATTCCTCAAGGTCTGATGGACCAGAAGAAGAAGGAATTCTGCAAACTCATACAGGGCGAAATGACTGTGGATGCTTATCAGAGCGAATTTCTCGAATTATCTCGCTATGCTGAAGATGACGTCTGTACTGACGCTCGCAAGCAGGAGAAAATCCGTGAAGGACTGCATCCTGATATAAAGCTCGCACTTGTTGTTCATGAAGCTGCAAACTTTGCAACGCATGTCAACCAGTCTTTCCGAATTGAAACTGCTTTGAATGAGTACCAAGAGTCGCTCAAGCGCACTCGTGACGTTGGCTCGTCTTCGGGTCAGCCTGCTCAGAAACATCGGGTGTGGATTCCTCATAATATCCATCACCGACCTGCTCCAGTCCCGAGGCCTTCCTATGTTGCACCTCGCCTGCCTGCACCGCCAAGACAGCTCAGTGGTCAATGTAGACAGCCCAATATTATGGCTCCTCTCCCTAATGATGGGTTATGCCACAAGTGTGGACAGTCAGGACACTTTGCGATCAACTGTCGCCAGGATCAGCCTCAGAACACATCACGTTCTTCTGTTGGTCGCAGGAAGGGCCGTCGAAAACATCCTTCTAGGAACGCTGATGCCAGACCACCTGCTAGTCAACTTATTCGTGTCAACCATGTCAAGATGGAAGAAGCTCGACAGGACACCAAAATTGTGATGGGTGCCCTTCTAGTGAATTCAATCCCAGCTTCTGTCCTCTTTGATTCTGGAGCATCGCACTCCTTCATGTCCAAAAGTTTTGCGCGAATCCATGATATACCTTTCGAGGAGATGTCCACCCCTTTAGTGATCCAGTCACCCGGGGCAAGATGGCAAACTACCATGGTAAGCCACGGTAACCACATTGTGATTGGAGGATTGGTGTTCCCCGTTTCTCTCATTTCCCTCAAGACTGCCAACATAGACATCATTCTGGGTATGGACTGGTTGAAACCTCATAAAGCTTTGATTGACTGTGCCACTGAAACAGTCCGACTCACACACCCTTCCGGCCAGACAGCCAGTTACTCAGCTCGAACAGTTCAGAATGCCGAAAGCCAGATATATGCTCTGAATGCATTGAATGCTTCACCTCTTGAAGGAATAGAGAACGTTCCAGTCTTTTGCGATTTTCCAGACATCTTTCCAGAAGAACTTCCAGGAATACCCCCTGTTAGGGCTGTTGAATTTGTTATCGACCTGAAACCGGGCACCACTCCTATTGCCAAGCGCCCATACAAGATTCCGCCTCATGAACTCCTTGAGCTTAAGGAAGAAATCGACAAGTCACTTAAAAAGGGTTTCATCCGCCCCAGTTCCTCTGCTTGGGGAGCACCTTCGCTCTTTGTTAAGAAGAAGGATGGTACAAATCGGTTGGTTCAAGATTATTGACATATCAACCAAGCAACAATTCAGAACAAGTATCCGCTTCCTAGGATCAACGATCTGTATGATCAACTTGCTGGTTCGTTAGTATTCTCTAAACTTGATTTGAGATTGGGATACCACCAGATCCGAGTTCGCAAAAAGGATATTCCGAAGACAGCCTTCGTTACTCAATATGGATCATACGAGTATACTGTTATGTCCTTCGGATTAACTAATGTTCCAGCAACGTTCTCTAGATTGATGAACTATATCTTCATGGACTACCTCGACAAGTTCGTCGTGGTTTATTTGGATGATATCCTTATATTTTCCAAGAATGAAGAGGAACACGCCGAACATCTTCGGCTTGTATTGGAGAAACTTCGAGAGCATCAACTATATGCCAAATACTCCAAGTGCGAGTTCTGGTTATCCGAAGTGACATATCTCGGCCACGTGATCTCCAAAGATGGCATTGCTATTAACCCAGAATGAGTTCAAGCTATTCTTGAATGGACTCCTCCGAAGAATGTCAAGCAAGTCAGGAGTTTCCTCGGACTCGCCAGTTATTGCCGCCGATTCGTCGAGAACTTCTCCAAAATTGCTAAGCCTCTGATTGATCTGCTTCACAAAGGCGTTAAATTTGAGTGGACAGAAAAGTGTCAAGAAAGTTTTCAAACACTCAAAGATAAGTTGACCTCTGCCCAAGTGCTAGCACCCCCGGATTCCAAAAAGGACTTCGTGATTTACTGTGATGCATCTCGTCAAGGATTGGGTTGTGTCCTAATGCAAGAGCGCAAAGTGATTGCTTATGGCTCTCGTCAATTGCGTCCTCATGAGGAAAATTATCCAGTACATGATCTCGAGCTTGCTGCAGTTATTTATGCATTGAAGTTATGGCGACATTACCTTCTTGGTAATCGATGCGAGATCTACACGGATCATAAGAGTCTGAAGTACTTGTTCACTCAACCATCTCTGAACCTCCGTCAGCAAAGATGGATGGAGGCCATTACTGACTATGACTTGGGTATTTCTTATACCCCTGGTAAGGCTAATGCAATGGCTGATGCTTTGAGCCGTAAATCCTACTGTTGTGAACTTGAGGTTCAATTGCAGCAACCATTCCTATATGAAGAGCTTCGAAAGCTGAACATCGAGATAGTTCCTCAAGGATATCTAAATACCTTGGTTGTTGAACCAGATCTCGAGCACAACATCAAGACAAGGCAGAAATATGACTCTGAAGTCGAGAAGATTAAGAAATACCTCTCGAAGGGAAATTCTTCATTCTACCATGTTGGTGATGATGGTGCATTGTTCTTCAAAGGCCGCCTAGTGGTCCCCAGAAAGAGATCAAACTCTCGCTCGGATGTCACGAAAGAAGCCCATGACACACCCTAGTCAATTCATCCCGGTAGTACCAAGATGTACCAAGACATTCGTCAGCGGTACTGGTGGCCTGATATGAAGCGAGACATTGCTCGTTATGTTGCTGAGTGTGACGTTTGCCGTCGCCTCAAAGCAGAACACCAAAGGCCTGCTGGGACTCTGCAACCCCTTGATATTCCTAAATGGAAATGAGACAAGGTCGAAATGGATTTCATTACTGGTTTTCCTAGATCTCAGAAGGGTCATGATGCTATCTCTGTCGTTATTGACCGATTCTCCAAGGTTGCTCACTTTCTGCCAGTCAAGGAGACAATCACTGCTAGTCAGTTAGCAGACTTGTATGTTTCCAGAATTGTGTCACTCCACGGTGTTCCGTTGGAGATCAGTTCAGACCGTGGCAGCCTCTTTACCTCAAGATTTTGGAATAGTTTCCAAGAAGCAATGGGAACTCATCTGTCCTTCAGCACCGCATTTCACCCCCAGTCCCAGGTACAAGTTGAACGAGTCAATCAAGTGCTTGAAGATATGGTTCGAGCTTGTGTCATCTCATTCGGTAAGAAATGGGAAGAATCTCTCCCGTATGCCGAATTCTCTTACAACAATAGCTATCAGGCTAGCTTGAAGATGGCACCGTTTGAAGTTCTATATGGACGTAAGTATCGGACCCCTCTGAATTGGTCAGAAACTGGGGAACGATCACTCGTTGGTCCGGACATTATTCAGCAAGCCGAAGAACAAGTCCGCATTGTCCGTGAACACTTGAAAACTGCTCAGTCTCGTCAGAAGAGCGATTATGACCGAAAACACTAGGCAATGGTCTATCAACCTGGTGAACAAGCTTACCTTCGTGTTACTCCGATGAAGGGCACTCATCGATTTGGGATCAAGGGCAAGTTAGCTCCTCGCTACATCGTCCCGTTTCGTATTCTCGCCCGTCGAGGAGAAGTGGCATATCAACTGGAATTGCCGCCGAACCTTTCTCAGGTTCACGATGTTTTTCATGTGTCGCAACTCCGCCGCTGTTTCAAGGATCCGATCCGAGCAGTGGATCATGAAGTACTTGAAATGCAGGATGACTTGTCTTATAAGGAGCATCCGATTCGCATTCTTGATCAAGCAGAACGTCGAACCCGTCAGAACACAATCAAGTTCCTTAAAGTACAGTGGTCGAATCATTCTGAAGATGAAGCCACTTGGGAACGCGAAGATCGTCTTCGTAAAGAATACCCCACTATCTTTCAGCCTTCCTCTTAATTCTTGGGACGAGAATATCTTTTAGAGGAGGAGAATTGTAACACCCCCATGTATCAGCTACAGTAATCACCTCTTGATAATGCCTAGTCAGCATGACTAACTACGCTTGATCATCATTGCATCAAATCTCATTTCAAATTCCAATTCAAATTGCAAATTCAATTATAAAGTGAAAATAAAAGTTGCTCAAATATGAAAACTAAAATGTTCATAATATTGTAAATAATCCAGAGGCAATTATAAAAATACAATCAACATTAATTAAATTAGTTAAATGAGTCTAACATCATCAATACAAAACCAAACAGCAACATTTAATCCCTTTTCATTTAAATAAAAATTAAATAAAATCATTTGCCCACCCAACCAATTTCTAGCAGTGCCAAATATTGCCTACTGATTATTGGGCTAAGTCACAGGTTTTACAAAACTCATGTAGTAGCCACACATTTTACAAAACAGAAATTAGAAAAAGATAAAAACCAAAAATAGAAAATAAAAAGAAAAGGAAAAACCCCCTGGCCCGACTGGGCCTCGGCCCAGCCAGGCCGGCCCACCCGCGCGCCTTCCCTGGCCTATATGGCCTCCGAGCCACCCCCGAACCCTAGCCGATCCCCACCCACTCCTCCTCGCCCCTCTGCTCGTCCCGACGCCGCCGCCTCGCCCGACGCCGTCGCCGCGCTCGCCGCCCGTCGCCGCCTCGTCCCCGTCTCCCCCCAAGCCGCTTCCTCGAGCCTCGCCGCCCCCGTGCCTCGACGCCGCCCGTGAGCCCTCCCCATCTTCCCCCTTTTCTCTGTCGCCGCCGCCCGCATCGTCGCCGCCGCTGCCCGTGCTCCCGCGCGCCCACGCGCGGCCCGCAGTCCGCTCGCGCTCGCCGTCGCCTGCCCGTGCCTCGCCGCCTGCGCTCGCCCTGGCCTCGCCTGCGCGTTCGCCCAAGCCACCTGCAACCGCGCCTTGCTACGCGCGGCCTCGCCGCTGTCGCCGCCACCTGCGTGCTGCTGCTACCCTCCCGCGCGCCGCTCGCCGCCGCCTCGCGCGCCTCGTCCGGCCTCGCCGCGCCGACGCTGGCTACGGCCGCTGCGTGCGCGCGCGCGCGCTTTCGTCATCGGACGCATCCGGTCCCCTGTGTGTTCCCACGCGCACGTGAACGCCGGACGTGTCCGGCCCCCGAACGGGCACGAGCGGACATGTCCGCCCGTGCCACTGACCACAGGAACCCACGCCACTGTTTAAAAAAAGGAATATAATAAAATAAAAAATAATTATTAATTAATTAATTAATTAATTAACTTAATTAAACTAATTAAACTTAATTAACCTAATTACCTAATTAAACTGTTAATTAGGTTAATGTGACGCTGACAGGTGGGACCCACTGGTCCTGACGTCACAGTGACGTCATGCTGACGTCAGCCTGCACTGTTTTGGATAATTCAAAATAAATAAATAAATAAATTTTAGAAAATGATTAAAACTTTGAAAATGAATATAAAATAAACCGTAACTCGGATTAAAATAATTTATATATGAAAAACGATCAGAAAAATATGACGATTCCGAATATGCACTCCATTCATCTGTCACGTGCCTCTAACATAGCGAACGTGGAACTTTTTGATTGATTTCATTAAATGAATAGTGCTCAACCTTAATAAAATAAATCCAGATAGATTCCTTAATTAACTAAAGCATTTAGTTAGGCAATAAAACACTTCTGTATATCATTTAGGCATGTCATGCATAGTGATTGCATTTTTGCCGTGGATTTATTGTTTCCCCCCCCCCTCCTTTCTCTCCCGATAGACGCCGAGACCGACGCCGTTGCAGCAGAGTTCGACTACACCCCCGACGAGCAGCCGACTGACGACCTGATTGCATTAGAAATTGCCGCTGCCTTGCTATATCCTATTCTGTAGAGCTTCCAGGCAAGCAATCCCCCCCTTGACGCATGCCGATATCTCCTATTCTTTCTCCCTCCTGCTTGCATTAGAAATTGCCGCTGCCTTGCTATATCCTATTCTGATGCACAGCCTGATTTTGTCGCCTGCTAATGATACATTACCTGTTATCCCATGATGCCTAGTTAACTATGCTGCTGTTCCATCTTTGGCCCTTCGCCTTGTCCGTATGCCATGCTTGTTACCGGGCCGTGATCACTCTGGGTGTGATCGCGGAAATGCTTACACTACTGCAATACTTAAACTGTTAAAGTCGGGCTGGCCCCAAGGGTGCCCGCGGGAGAACAACTTTAAAGACGGGTCGGCTCTAAGAGTACCCGCGAGTGATACCAAGTCGGAGCGACAGAAACTCTGATCGTCTCTGCGAGTTACTAAATACGCCTAACGGAACTGGGTATTTGATCTGAGTGGGTCGTCGTGCCCTATACGCACTACCACCACATGGGATAATGGTTTATGGGGCCCTCTACGCCATATGTATCAGCCGAAAGCTTGGTCAGACGTCCAGTTCAGCATCGCGGCACGGCAGGATCGGCGCCATCCATGACAGAGGTGATGCCTGGATCTAACCATGTGCGCAACGACCCGGAGTGCAAAGGGGGATGGGCCCAAGAACCCTGAGCGCTTAGGATGTAGACCGGCGGGGACCTCTCTGCTGAGCTCTAGGTAGGGCTGCAGTGTGTCGATCAGCCGAGGCCGGGCATGACCCGATAAAAGTGTGTCTGGCCAGAGTTAATCGAGCGTGTTGGGTAACAGTAGTGCACCCCTACAGGGAAGTAATCTATTCGAATAGCCGTGTCCACAGTAACAGGACGCTCGGAGTTGTATCCGGATCCATGACAACTACAAAGTGATGGTGATACATATTAAACTGTTACTATTGCTCTCTGGATCGCTTTCTCGCGGGATAGTCGAGAAAGGATCTCGGGGAGTTGCTGCTATACAACCACTATTGTATGTTTCTATACTCTACTCTCTTCTGATGCTGCAAGATTGCTTGAAGATGCTAGTCTTCGATAGGCTAGGCTTCTCCCCCTCTACTCTGGCAATCTGCAGTTCAGTCCAAATATATAGCCCCATTCCTTTGATACAAATGCATATTAGTATAGATCTGATGTCAGTCTTGCGAGTACTTTGGATGAGTACTCACGGTTGCTCTGCTATTCTTTTCCCCATACCCACTTGATGATACATCAGACGAAGGAGCCCAGGAGCAGGAGATCCCCGGAGTATTCTTCTACTACGTTGAGCACGCCGACCAGGAGTAGTTTAGGAGGCTCCCAGGCAGGAGGCCTCGCCTCTTTCGATCAGAGTTGTTGTTTGTTTTTGCCTTCTTAAGTCACCCTTGTTTAACTTTTATATCTGTACTCAGATATCTGACGCTTTCGCTGTTGCTTGTATGTCTCGAGCTTTTGCATTCGAGCCCTCGAGGCCCCTGGTTTGTAATATAAAGCTTGTATTATTTTATGTTGTGTCTAGATTTGTGTTGTGGTATCTTCAAGTGAGTCCCTAGGCTTGATCATGTGCATTTGCGTGTATGATTAGTGCACGATTAAGTCGAGGGCGTCACAGGAGAGCGGCGGTGGATTGGTGCAATGGGGTGGCGGACGGAGGAGGCTGGGGTTTCACGGCTGGTGGAGAGGGAGTTTTGGTGCCCACGGAGTATGAATGGGGAATCGGACGGTGGAGGGGGGAAGCTAAGGGGGAACCATGTTTCCGGGACGCTATTGTTTGAAATTTGGGGAAAGTTACAAACTTTGCCCCCATCTTAAATTTTGGACATGCTGTGGGTCGGGGGTAGGATGGTAATCTCACGTGTCCAAAATAGTGGGCGGGAGTGATTTCGGCCGAGCGCATCGGCGTTTAGTTGCCCGCGGTATATGAATGTTTTTCGGAGGCGGTTGTGTGGCGTCTCGGTGAAGTTACAAACCTACCCCGGTTTAGACTTCTGGACGTCGGGCCGGTAGGCTTCACGGGTCAGAGTTAGGACGGTAATTTCCTTCTACCAAACATTGGTCTCGCGCGGTTTCGGGCGAGGATAGGCTCTTTTGGCGCTTCGTTCAAAATTATGAACGAAAAGCATTCACGTTTACAGTACTCTTGAACTATTAGGATTGACCTTAATAGACCTTGTTAAATTTAACCTTGTATGATTGAAAACCTCATTAAATTATGTGCTTCTTTTGAAATTTTAACTCTTGAAAATCCTATAACTACTATTATTTTGGAATGGAGGTGGTAAATTTGAATGTATTTTGTACACGACTATATATGTTATTAAGTACAAAAGCAAAGCAAAGATTGATGCACCCTTAATTTAGGTATGATTTACAAATGCCATGATCTCGAATTCAAATAATTGAATGCACTTCATGTTGAATTTGAATATTTGAAACCACCTTAAGTTGAATTCAAACATATGCTAGTTCCTAGCTAGCTATTTAGAATGTTCAGTATGTATCTTTTGTATGTATAATGTGCTTTACACACACAACATAAACTATAATCATGTTTATATTTGAATTGCTTAAGCCATGCATTGTCTGGATTTCAAAATACTGACTCTATGGATCAATTATGTCGAATAATATACACATGCTCAAATTCGACAGAATATGGATGTTTGATACACCAATGATCGTTCCATACGCGAATCGCAAATATCATGATCCCATCCAAATATTTGGATACAATTTATATTTTAAATTAATGTGTACATCAGTCTTTTACGCGTAGATTCACTCTCCCTCGGCCCCTCCTCACACACACGTGTTATCTTTCTCTCACACACATACGCGCACACACTATATATCCATCGGCCTTCTCTCTCACACATGCTCACACTCTCTGCTGAGGTGTCTCTCGCACACACGCTGTCTATATATATCACCCTCCCTCCCTCCCTCTCACAACTATCTATGACTCCTTTCACTAATCTCTGTCACAAGAACTCTTTCACACGCATAGGCATGCACGATCTCCATCGACCCTTTTCTCTATACATATATCTGCTTACGTGTCTCCTGGGCGCTTAGGCCTATCTCGCACGCATTGCCTTCACCTCTCTTACTAGTTGACGAATATGATTCTAGCAGAGCATTCAGTATGTGACACCCTGATTTTTCCCAACTTTTCTTTTCAAAAACCCATTTGAGTTTTATTTGGAATTTGGCTTGGATTTTTATTTGAATGGCTCTATGGACTTAAAACTTGGGAATTTTTTTTACTTTCCTTTTCCCAAGTAACTCAAGCCTCCCAAAACTTCTCTCAAGTCATGTTATGCCCATTCTTGCTCAATCTCAATTTTATTCTAATTAAAATATTCCTTTTCTATTGAAGGAATAATCCTTTGAGCTCTAGGTTGTGAAGCAACCTATATTTCTGTTTTCCCAAAAATTCCAAGAAAATTCTCATAAATTCTTTGGACCATGTGAACCTTGGATATGTGAAAATATTCAAGATTCCATGCTCATGGTGAGCGCACCATCCAATCTTTGGTTCTGGTCATAGTTTCAGTTTGTGAAGCAACTATATTTAATATAGCTCTAAAAATTCTGAAATTAATCCAGGATATTCTTCAACCCATATGATCATCCTCCACCAAATTTTGGCCCATTTCATTTATCCATTTTCTCTACAAAATTGCTCCAAGCTTCTGTCAAGAAGGAAGCATTGTGAAGGAAGTACCATTCATACTTGTCCAAATGGCATGAAATTTTTATAGCATCTTGCCATCACCAAATAACCTCTAGATACCAAATTTCAGCTCAAGGAGCCCGTCCATGTGAGTGCAACAACTTCATCAAGTTTCTAGACCAGAATGTGGTTTGCACAAGAACCATGATCAAAACTTGATGAAAATTCTTGCAACTTTCCCAGTCTGTAGTCCTTCCAACCTAGAATACCCCAGACAAATCCTTTGGCTCCATCTCCAACTCATTTCTTCTCTGGAACCTCCTCAAGTTGCTGTCCAGAAACTTTTTTGGAAGCTGGCGTGTTGTACAAGCTAGCTCCCATCAAACCAGATGCACAGGGGGGCCACTGGATGAAGGGACTACTGCGTGGACAAGATAGGGCAGGCCAGAGCGCACCGCGTGCGCCAGTGCACACGATGACCACGCGTCTGCCAGGGCAGAAGACGCGCTCTGAGCGCCGAACCCTCTCGGGCCTTGCTAGCTCTGCGCGCCCGTGTCGCCGTACCATGTCCTGGAGCGCCAGAATCCTCCCCGCCGTCCACCTGGCCCTTCTGGAGGTCTCCCGTCGCTAGCAGCGAGCTCGCCGGACACGGCCAACCACCGCTACGTGCGGCACAGTACGGTCACTGTGGCCACGCTGGCTGGCGTCTTCCGCCTTGAGCCGTAGCCATCGCATTTACTCCTCCCACCTCTCCCATTAACTCAGGCCGCGCCGCGATAGCCAGCTCATCGTCCTCGCCGTGCCAGCACAACCGTGGCGGCATCCGGCCACCACAGCCTCGCCCGGCTATAAAATGAGCTCCCCCGCCCCGTTTCTCTGCATCACTCGCCCTTCCCACCTCTCAATCGTCGCCCTCCACCCAGAAGCAGAGCCAGGGAGCCCTCCTTCCCCATCTCCGGCAAAGTGCTCCGCCGCTCTGCCCCAGCTCCACCCGCTCATCTCCGTCCACCCCAGCCCCAACTGAGGCCACCGTTGAACTCGTGGAGTTCCACTGACCATTCCCAACCTCTTGCCCGTGCCATTGGTTCGTCGGAGTCGGCGATCCCCTCCACCACCGTAGCTCGCCGCCGCCTAGTAGGAAGGGGCCGACGCCGTCTAGCCGTCTCCCGATGAGCTACGGGTACGGTTTGGCACAGTTTGGTTGGGCCACGACGGTGGCAGGTGTCAGAAGTGACACCGGGGTCACCCAGGGCATGCTCTCAGAGAGGAGGTGTCGGTGGTATGGTAGAGGGGTCACGGGTTAGATGGGTTTCGTTGGATGAAGTTCCATGGTGTGGGTAAAGTGCGCAACCTCTGTAGAGTGTAAGAATCTATTCGAATAGCCGCATCCACGGTATTGGACACAGTTCGTACTAAGTCACACCGTCTGATCAACACCAATGATGGAATGACTTGATAATGATGGAAGAACTCATCCTAGTATAGTGAGGTAACTGCTTGGCAGCAGGTCGATAATCTTGGAGATGATCTCGAGATTGATTGTTGAGTGATCTTGAGGTGACCATGAGCCGGTCACAAGAATAGATGGCTCGACTGGATAGCCAAGAGTAAGGCAGTCTCTATGACCTTAGCAATGGTGACGGTTGCGGACCGTTGGAGATAACCTGGTTATTATTTTCTTCCACCCTTTTTGTATCAATTGATCATAATTGCTATGATGTTGTCTTGCCTTGATGCCTCTGTTTGTTGTGAGCTTGCGAGTTCATTCAAAGTACTCACCTGGCGTGTCATGCCAGTTTGCAGGTGCTGCCATGTTTGCATAACTTCCAGGTTGCGAGCTAGGAAGTGTCCCCGCCAGAATCCCTGCGCAGTGGAGTCCATTACCGTCGTCGTGGTTCCGCTGCTAGGAGTTGTGCCGCTGCTAGCATAGAGCTACCATGGCCAATGTAGCGCTGCCAATGTAATCCTTTGTAACACCCCAAACCCTTGTATCCTAGTTATGTGTAATAAGGAGCTGATTTGTTCTATGCCAAGCAGTGTCGTACTCCAGAAGACTTGATCTCTGGGCTGGAGTACGGGGTGCTCCGGTCCCTCTGAGCCAGGGTGCCACATAGTAGGATATCCCTTATAGCTAGGTTGGATGCATGGTAATAAGAGACAAGGATTTACCTTAGTTTGGGCCCTTGCGATCCAGGAAATACCCTACTCCCAGTCATGTATATTTGTGAGTAGGGTGTGTACAAAGTACACTACGCGAATACCAAGGGATTCTGTGTATGCTATCGACGAACTAGGCCCCGGGGTTGTATAACATAACCGGGGCCTAGGGATACAAATCCTAGCCGGCTTTGTCAGTGGACACAAAGTCCTTCGCAGCTCTGGTTTCTTTTTATTGTGCGACTAGTCCTCTAGGGGTCTCCGTATAATGCGTCACGGGCGGACCAATGTGGCGCAGGACGGAACCGACCGGGGGCCTCACCTCGGCCCACCAGACCTCACACACCCCTACCCCTAGGTCTCGGTATCTTCTCACACCCACACATGTATACCAGCCACACACACCCCACACACTATTTCTGCTCATGTCTCTCTCCCCTTCTCCCTTGCATACACACACTCAATACCATCTCTCGTTGAGACATCCTATTCATCTCTATCTCTCTAGACCTCTCTCATTTCTCGTGCTATCTATCTCTCATCGCACACACCCCCCCCTCTATTCGCGCCTCTCTCGAATACGTACACATACCCTCTCCAGGCCCTGCCAAATATGTCAACTACACATTCACACATGTTGCATCTTATCATGTCCTCCATTGATCTAAAAAGCCCTCTGTTCACTTTTACTTCACATACAAGATTCCATTTGAATTAAAACTACGCAAAATTGTGGCCAAAATTTATTTTATAAAATCTACATCTATACAATATTACAAAGTTATATGGAGTACGAAAGTTAATTGCATGGTGCATCCAATGATATTTATTCCGCATTGTGAATGTTTGTATTTTTATACTATGAAGTTAGTCATAATAAAGAGAAACGAAGAGCATCTATCTTTCTCCCCATCGCCCCCCTCTCTATGACTCTTTCACGTACGCACACAAACTATCTCTAGGCCCTCTAAAAGTACGCCCCATCACATTCACGCATATTCCATCTTTCTCTCGCGAGATCTACATCGACGATCACTGTATTTGAAGCGAATGCACGATACGATCACTGGACATCACAACACACTCATTACGGTCACCATATACGTTTTGTGGTTGTTATACAGTCGCAGGCTCACCGTAGAGCTCTGTATTTGTTGAAGACATGATTAGTTGACTGGTTAAACAGTCCACGTGGCGCATCTAGTGTTGCATCATCAGCGCACATTATCTCACTACCATAGGGCCCACCTATCAGCGGGTATAAGAATGTAAACAAACGAAAATAAAATATTGCACGGTGGGTATTACTAGTAGAAGGGATTCGAAGTGGCGCGGACAAGGTGGCCTTGTATTGGTATGCTGTGTTGGTTGACTAGTTCTTTTAATACACAGGATCTAGTGTGGTGATTATACACACACGCATGCATGCACACGAACTGCATGCATGCAACACTCACTCGCACACACGCACGCATGCATGCACACACACGCAAACACGCACGCACGCATGCATGCACTCACCACACGACCAACACACACGCTCACGCTCAAGTGCTCAACCTACACGTGCACGCACACACATCAGGCCCTGACACACACATACACAGCCAGGTGGTTCGCGCGCAAGGGTTCGAGTCTTGTCGTGCATGCATAAATTTCTGTTTATCTTATCTCTTTCCTCTGCCAACTGACAGGTGGGACCCACAAGGAACGTGGAAAATACGATGCTGAACGGTGAGCGAGTGAACGTATAATCACCATAAAACGTATATAGTGACCCTAATGAGCGTATTCTGAAGTCCGGTGACCGTATTATGCTTTCGCTTCAAATACAGTGACCGCCAGTGTATTTATCTCTTCTCTCGTTCTCTCTGTGGAGCCGACTAGGCCAACCTCCCATGCCTAAATTGGCGTTCGCCACCCCAATATTGTTGTACTGGTTTCATAAGAGCGAACAAGCATTCACGTCTACCGTATAAACTCTAAATATGAGTTACAAATGCTATGATGACGAATACAAATATTTGAATCCACTTTATGCCGAATTTCTCTCTGTAGGCCCTCCAAAAGTACGTCCCTACACATTCTCGCACGTTACATCTAACATTTATGCAATATAGTACTACTATACTCTAACACAATAAATCATATGTATTTTTAGTTTTAGATCTCATATTGTTACTTCAATTATTCATGTTGCATACATTAAAATTGCGTTGAAATGTATGGCTAGTATCATCTAGTGATCTGAAAAGTCCGACTACACACACATGACACAAAAAAGGGCCCACTACACATTCAAGCATTTCACATCTTTCTCTCGGTCTCTCTGTCAAACCGACTATGCTAAACTACCCTGCCTATCGCGCAGGAAAAGACCCGCCCTCGCCTGTTTAATCGGGTTTGTATCGATGGATCACGCGAAACAGCAAAACCAAGTGGTACAAGAGTAGTACAAGACTACCACATAGTACTACAGTAGTACAGTACAAGTTACAGTTCACTGGGCCGACGTGTCTTGTACTCCTCCATCGTCAGAGAGGAGCGCTTGCTTTCATAAATGTTCTACTCCTTTCGCCGACATGTGGGACATCCAGCATCCGGGTCCACGTGCCATGCACCAAATAATAGTGCAGAGCAGCAGGGGGACGCACCCCGGTCGTGGCGCCGCAGTAGTAATGAGCAATGAGGCATCAAATCACAAAGCTGCAACTTTCCCGCACTATAAGTTGGAGGGACGAAGCAACCATCATTTCACTCTTCGCTAAAGTTGCTTCTGCCATTGTCCTGCCTCATGTAGTAGTCATGGGGGACACGGGTCGGCTTGGTACATCACTGACACGTGGGACCGCATGTTAGCAAACCGTGAGGCCAACCTCCCTGGACTTCCGCGCGGCAAAAGCACCTCCTCTTTATTAATCAAAACCAAGTGGTACGCTTAAGGGCATCCACAATGTGTAGCCAAATGGTAAAATAGCTTTTGGCATCGATGGGAACCATTGTGGAGGGTGCTGCGAAAGCCAAAAAAGAGGGAACAGAAACTCAGTGGTGCGCCGATGCCAAATTGATTGAAGGAATAAAAAAATGCAACCTCTCTCCTCTTTCTCCCTTGCATGGACGCATGCATAGAGCACAGAGTCTACCCCTTCTACTATCACAAATCACAAAGCAATGAGGCGTCAAATCACAAAGTCACAGACGAAGCAACCATCATTTCACTCTTCGCTGAATCCGCTTCTCCATCGTCTTCTTCCAGAAATGACCTTTCCCGCAGTAAGCTGGACGGACGAAGCTATTGTGCTACATTTAATAATAGGGAGCCCAGGTTCATCTGCACCTCTGCTAACGAAGAAAAAAATCAAAACAAATACTAGAAAAATTCAAAAAAAATCATTTTTTCCATGGTAGATAATTTGATGAGCGAGGTCCACTCCAATTTTCAAATCATTGGGACATCTAACCAGCTCTCGGAAAAAAGACAAATTTGGGGCCTGTAAAAAAGTTCACTGTTCATGTACTGTTCTGACCCGATTTGTCTTTTTTGCCGAGAGCTGCTCAGACGTCCAAATAATTTGAAAATTGGAGCGGACCTAACGCATCAAATTTTCTACCATGCAAAAAAAATTAGAATTTTTTGAATTTTTTGTGATTTTTTTTCTGACCGGGTGTAGATAAGCCTGGGCACCGAATCGCTGCACTCAAAATCCTGCATCTACTCCAACGTAGCAGTATTTTAAAAATTCATCTGTCTTTCCTATGACATCAAACACACAATCCTAATCCTATACTCCAATCCAAGCCATTCCTATCCAGAGAGAACAATCCTATATTTTTGCGATTCCTGCGTTTTGAGGATTCTGCAAATGAAATAGGCCAAGGTGATTTCGGCTGGTGGAGTGGTGGAGCCCAATGGTAACATCTCGTTTGATCGTGACTGTGTTTCAAATTTATATAGCTCGGACATCCACGGCTACGCAACATTCACCAAGTAGTACCAGTTACTCAATGGGTACAAATATAATAGTACTTATTAGTGACAAGACCAAACATACATAGAGCATTATATGATTTAAAAATTCTCGTATGTGCATCAATAGGCTGGCGAAAGCCTAGATAAGTGGTACTACTATACTTGTTTGATGGTGTGTGCGAGACATGCCGGGCACGTCCTAGCACCTTCCTCGCCAAGAAGCTTCTCCATGAATGTAGCGCCGGCAGGGTAACGACATGACGCTGGTCCACATTCTTGTCGAAGCTGAAGTCACACCCTCCTCATTGATGCAACCACCGGTGATTCGCTCCTGGACTATCTTCCTCACAACGTTGTCGGGGATGACCGTCTCCCACTCTGTTTCGTTGGGACATAGATCGATGAGTGGAGCCAGGCCCAAACTACACGCCGGCATTTTCCGTTGGTTGCACAGGCTGGACGGGTCCCCGACACGGAAGAGCCTTTCCGACAGTAAACCGGTGCCCGTGTAAGGGTACACGGTCACGTTCGAGTCCCCTTCACTAAAAAAAACACTTCCGTGATGATACGTCTTTGTCATAGTAGGTCAAGTTTTCTGTCATGCATGTACATCCATGACAATTTTATGACAAAATCAAGATAGTCATACCTGTGCTGTCGTAGAAGTGTTCCATGACAATACTGAAATTATCATCACGGAAGTGTCCACTTCCATGACGATAAATGTCGCGTCATGGAAGTGTTTTTGTCAAGGGTGACCGACACGTGGCATCCACCGTAATGGGTCGCCGTTAAGCTATCGGGTTCCGGTTTGGATCCGATAACCCGTTAACAGCCCTGACCAATGGGGATTTCCCAAGTGTAAAATTCTCATTGGCCCAAGAAACCACGTGTCAGCTCGGCGTTGCGACAGATGTCAGCCATTTCTTTGGATGATAGATGCCTATGATACGTTGACACGTGGCACAGCCCAATAGTGGCCCATTCATGTTAAATGGGCCGGCCCAGCCAAAGGCCCACAAGATTTTGTCAGATACTAGTGGACCGGCCCGTTAATAGCCTGCCATGTTTTGGGCCAAGTTACGACCCATATCAGATATGGCCCGTTAACAGTGCACTGTGTTTTGGGCTCATCTAAGGCCCGGTTTGTATTATGACCTGTTAAAGGCCCATTGAACTGTTTGACCAAGTTCGGCCCGATGATAGTTTGGTCCTGTTAGAGGCCCTCGCGCAATTGGCCCGTTTTCAGCCCGGTTTCACTTTTAGCCATTTAACGGCCCGTGCGGCATTTGGGCCCATTTATGGTACAAGTGGCTCTCGGCCTCTTAACGGTCCGTGCCGCATTTCAGCCCATTTCTTGTACAGTTTACTTTGGGCCTCTTAACGGCCTGTGCAGCATTTGGGCCCATTTCTGGTACAAGTGACTTTCGGCCTCTTAACGGCCCGTGGTCTTCGTGGATAAATTTAAGCCCACTCTGACTATCGGCCTGTTAAGGGCCCGTGAAATAATTGGGCCTAATTATGGCCCGCTTTGCACCTGGCCTGCTTACAGCCCATCATGTTATTGGGCCAACCACGGTCCGGGATAAATTTTGGCCTGTGAATGGCCCGTCATATAGTTGGGCCAATCATGGGCAAAGGTATATTTCGGCCTGCTGTCGGCCCGTGAATTATTCGGCATAATTCAGGCCCGATCTAATTTTCAGCCTGTTAAAAGCCCATGGTATTTTCTGGCCCAACTAAGGTAGGCGGTTTACTCAGCCTATTAAAGGCCCGAAACTACTTGGGCCTGGTTTATGTTCAGGCCTGCTAACAGCCCAAGATGATAATGGGCCCACATTTCGTCCCATATATAGAGGTGCGGGCCGGCCCGTTTGCGTAGTCTAATCTTTTTATATATAGCACTGACGGACCAATAACGTTTTGGCCCATTGATCTCCGTCGAAGATTACGGCCTAGACACGATAGCATGTACAGTGAATAAATTCTTCTGGAAAAAAAAATTACAGCGTAGTGACTACGAATAAACCTAGACTATACAATAATGAAATAACGGGATATTACATCGACTGGGCTTCAAAGTTCGCCACCAGAGATAATAAAGCGCAACCAGACAACGGATTACATACACTAGGCATCAAAGGTCGCCACCAGTGCAAATAAACGCGCCGACAGAACATACAGAACTAACAGCTCTTCAACACAGTTAAGAAAGGTTAGGCCTGCACGGCAGCTGCAGCGCAAGCAGCTGAGCAAGCTAATGAGACTGCGCTTGTTTGACACTTATATCCTCCAACTCTAGCTGCATAGCATCAATAGACGTCCTGTACTTCTAGTTAATCTTCGATAGAGATTGGAGTTCCAGTATGAGTTGAGCTGAAGCATGTCTTTCTGCTTGAATTTGAGACTGAAGAAGTCAAACAGATTCAGGCAGCGACTTCATCGAGCTTGTGTCACTGCTATTATCGAGTAACTTCGACACTACATCAAGACATGACTTTGGGGTTGTATCGCTATCCCCAAGATGTGTTGCCTTCTTCCCTGCAATATATGTTAGAGGGACAAGCAATGGGTTCGTCTCACTATCATTGTGGCAGTTCTTCCTGGCGTCAGTGATATCACCCTGAAAGAGAAACAAGTAGAGAGATAACAGGTTTTGCACGTATAAGCATGAGTGCTGTCAATTCATCCCATTTATTAGTGGCAAATAAAGAGACACAGTTTAAAATAGCATTAACATAATAAGACATGGCAGGAAATGGCATTGTGCAGGAGTGGCCAGCTTAACCACACCACTGGATTACAGATCAAGAACACAAGCATACATGCAGTGCTAAAGAACTTATAAGCATCAATGGTGAGTGTACTATCAATTTATCCCATTTCAGATTGGTAAATAAAGAGACGATTTAAATAACATTAACATAATATGGCATTGTTCATAGTTAAGACATGGCAGGATATGACATTGTGCTGGAGTTGGTAGTTTCACCACACCACTGGATTACAGATCAAGAACACAAGCATACATGCAGTGCTAAAGAAGATCACTTGCTATGTTTAGTTTAATTTGCATGGTATGAATAAGGAACTAGGTTGTGCAACTAAAAACTGAAATTGAGAAGGACAAACTTATGTTTATGAACTTCTTCGTAATAAACTTTAAACATGCAATTTGATGCAAACGACAAAAATAAACAGCAGTAACAGAAATAGCTATCCCAATATACACAACAAAGTTTGAAGGCTCAAAAAGGACAAACTTACATTAGTAGTGAAGACCGGCTCTATAAATCCCTTTTCCATGTTGATGGGGGGGGCGCAATTCAAGAAGTTTACCAAAGAGTCCTCTTCATAAGCATTGCCTTTATTCTACATTTTGTTAAGAGTAAATATAGATGTGATAATATAGGTACAAATGGAGATTATTTAAGCTAAGATGCAGAGTGATGCTACATCATGAACTAGCTATAAATGTAAGTACAACATATAGGCAAAAGGTACTGACAAGAGCAATGCAGAGCTAAACTTCTTCAGTAGCATTGGTTTTATTCAACATTTTAGTAAGAGTAAATATAGATCTGATGCATACAAAATCGAGGGCAAGGAAAATAAGCTGCAAAGTGATGGTACATGAGCAACTAGCTGACAATATAAGTACAGTGATAAAGGACAACAGATACTTAGAAGAACAATGCAGAGCTAAACTTCTTCATAAGCATTGGGTTTATTCTACATTAATGTAAGAACTAATATAGATCTGATAATTTGGAGCGAACAGTGGATAAGCAAGCTATCATGCACACTGATGTCACATAATCAACCAGGTATGAATGTAAGTACAGGGATACAGGACAACAGGTGGTAACAAGAGCAAAGCAGGGAGCAGCATAGTTGCGATATCCTAGGTTTTGTGGCGCTGATTCTATCGCCAATATAAGTGGGGTGCTATCTGATTTCTCCCATACCACAACCTTTTTCAAGGACTTTGCTTTTGCTCCTTCAGGTTCTGCGGTCACCCTCTTCCTTTTGGATGTCTGATAGACAAGAACAACATTTGAATGGAAAAACATGGTATGATGACAAACGGAATAGGTATTGATAATGGATGGGCATGGCATCTTCACATATATGATGAGTAAACTAAGCAGATGGCGGTGCAACGAAGTAGAAGAAATGCAAGACACCTAATGCAAGATACGTGCAAGCAATAAAACCTTGCCAAATTAGAACCCAAGCACCTTGTTGGCTGAACAGGATAGGCCATCTTCTTTTGACTCCTTGAGCTCAGAATAGTCATTAGGATCATATTCTGAACACGAATCTGTAGGTGGGGAGCATGTGGGTTTCATTGCATCCAGAATGGAACTCAATCCCTTGATGCCAAGTTTGTTAGCCATTGCACTGTTCCGCAATATTCTTCTCGTGTGCGCATTCTCATATTCATTGTGATTATGTTCATTATCTGAGAAGCATAAAACATAAATAGTAGTGAGATTATCTGTGTAATGCAGAGGATGTACTCATATAATAGGGGCTCCCTGTAAACCCTTGTTTGCTATCACTGGATTCTGATGAGAGAGCCCATGTGTTCTATAATTTGGTGTGTACATTAATATAATCTGGCACAACTACACAAAATAATTGGCTCCCTATTGCGAGCTCCAGAGTTAAGGATAGTTGGCAGATGATAGGTTTCAAAATATACAGTATAGAAAGTTTATTGCCAAACCATGATAACAAGAGCGCACAGAGAAATAGTATTCCCTCATGTCTCTATATGTGGCGCACATGCATTTCAAAACTCACGTACTAACATTAGCTGACCAATTAAATGTAAGCGTTGGAAATGTGAGTGGCATGTAGTTTAGCTTGAAGGATGGAGAGCTTCTAGTACGACACAAAGGCACTAGGCAGATCGCAGTGTAGATAAAAGGGGGACACTATAAGCATCATAAATAAATCAGGAAAGTGGAACTGGCTGGAAAACATGCGGTTATATTGCCGCTACTAATCGAAACCCTACCGATCACCTATAGGCCAGCTCTATTCACTTGAAGGCATACTACTGTTACTATCAGTCTAGTCTCTCAAAGGCCACACGGCTCCCAGCATTTCATGGATATTATGGCAGACCAACTTGAAGTGTTGAAAGCATCTAGCTGAAGTGGCCCAATAGACCTGTCGACTGCAGATGTCACTCATCCCCTTCAAGACAAGGAACATACTGTCCTTATTAAAGAAGAACAAAAGAGGAACATGTTAAAGAATAGAAGAGGAAGCATATTATGGAGATTCCGCTTCTTTCTATACAATGTTGGTTGCCCACGCATGATGAATCAGAGCGCCCAAAGAAATGCTATTCCCTGGTGTCTCTCTACATGTGGCCACATGCATTTGGAAACTCAAGTGGGAGCATTAGTTGACCAATTAAATGAGTGTCTGTTAACTAATATCAGTATCATATCACATTCGTATTTGAACAACTAAGCTTTGGAATTATGATTGCTGTGTTGTTTAGCTTCAAGGGTGGACTGCTGCTAGTACCACACAAAGCACCTACGCAGATCATAGTGTATATATAAAGGGAAAACTCTAAGCATCATGAGTAAAATCAGGAAAGTGGAACTTGCTGGAAAATATGGGCTAGTATTGCCGGTAAGGCTAGAAAGGCTTCGGATACCAGCTCTCTTTAACTGAAGGCGCAGTACTGTTACTATCAGTCTAACTCTCAAAGGTGACACAGCTCCCAGCATTTCCTGGATATTATGGCAGACCAACACGAAGAGTTGAAAGCATCCATCACAAGCGACCAAATAGACCTGTATACTGCAAATGTCCCTGCTCCTCTTCACTACGAGGAACATACTGTTCTACTATACTTGTTAAAGAAGAACAGAAGAGGAACATGTTAAAGAAGAGCAAGCAGATTTTGGATCATAAAATGTTCGTTGCCCACCAATGATGAATCAGAGCGCATAAAGAATGCAACTCCCTGCTGTCTCTCTATAGGTGGCGCATGTGCTTATCGAACAAAAGAAGGAACATTAGCTGACCAATTAAACGGTCTCTATTTTAGTAATATCAGCATCATATCAGATTCATATTTGAACAATTAAGTTTGGAATTATTAGTGGCATGTTGTTTAACTTGATGGGTCGAGGAGCAGTGCTAGCACATCACGAAGCACCTACGATGATGGTACAGAATATAAAGGGAATGGCTACATGCAAGTCGCCTAACTTTCATCATTTGGGTCAGTCGACCATTTCAGGCGGTTGGATGAAGATCCTACGTCTCCTAACCCTTCTTCTTCCTCACCTCTTCTTCTTCCCCAACATACCACCGCACGGGCCGCCGCCTGAACCACCGGACCCCGCCCCCCGCGGCCGGCGGCACTCCCGCGACCGGCTCGCCGCCCCGCCCTCCCCTGAACCGCCCCCACCACCGCGCCCACCCGAAACCCTAAGATAGATAATGGGGTAGTGATACGTCCATTTTGCATCATGTTTTGCTACTGTTATTTATAGTGTTTTTAATCAATATAATACTTTTCAGAGCAATTCTAATACCTTTTCTCTCTTAATATGCAAGATCTACACAATGAGGGAGAATGCCGGCAGCTGGAATTCTGGACCTGAAAAGGCTATGTCAGAGATACCTATTCTGCACATCTCCAAATGAGCTAAAATTTCACGGAGACTTATTTTGGAATAACTAAAAAATATTGGAAGCAAGAAGTACCAGAGGGGGCCACCCAGGTGCCCACGAGGCACCAGGGCGCGCCACCCCCCCCCCCCCCCCCCAAGGCATGCCCTGGTACCTCGTGGGACCCCTGGCCAGCCTCTAGCCCCCATTTTCTGGTATATAAGTCATTTTTCCCTAGAAAAAATATAGAGAAGACTTTCGGGACGGTGCTCCGCCGTCTCGAGGCGGAACTTGGGCAGGAGCACTTTTGCTCTCCGGTGAAGAGATTCTGCCGAGGATACTTCCCTCCGGGAGGGGGAAATTGTCGCCATCGACATCACTAGCGATACTCTCATCGTGGGAGGACTAATCTTCATCAACATCTTCACCAGCACCATCTCATCTCAAACCCTAGTTCATCTCTTGTATTCAATCTTTGTCTCAAAACCTTAGATTGGTACCTGTGGGTTGCTAGTAGTGTTGATTACATCTTGTAGTTGATGCTAGTTGGTTTATTTGGTGGAAGATTATATGTTCAGATCTATTATGCTATTCAACACCTCTCTGATCTTGGGCATGAATATGATTTGTGAGTAGTTACTTTTGTTCTTGAGGACATGGGAGAAGTCTTGTCATAAGTAATCATGTGAATTTGGTATTCGTTCGATATTTTGATGATATGGATGTTGTTGATTCCCTTAGTGGTGTCGTGTGAATGTCGACTACATGACACTTCACCATCTTTGGGCCTAAGGGAATGCATTGTGGAGTAGTAATTAGATGATGGGTTGCTAGAGTGACAGAAGCTTAAACCCTAGTTTATGCGCTATTCCGTAAGGGGCTGATTTGGATCCATATGTTTAATGCTATGGTTAGAGTTATCTTAATTCTTCTTTCATAGTTGCGGATGCTTGCGAGAGGGGGTAATCATAAGTGGGAGGCTTGTTCAAGTAAGAACAGCTCCCAAGCACCGGTCCACCCACATATCAAATTATCAAAGTAGCGAATGCGAATCAAATAAACAAGATGAAAGTGACTAGATGAAATTCCCATGTGTCCTCGAGAACGCTTTACTTACTATAAGAAATCGTTCCGGCTTGTCCTTTGCTACAAAAAGGATTGGGCCAACTTGCTGCACTCTTTGTTACTATTGCTACTTGTCACTTGTTACAAATTATCTTGCTATCAAACTGTTCGTTACCGATAATTTCAGTGCTTGCAGAAAATACCTTGCTGAAAACCGCTTGTCATTTCCTTCTGCTCCTCATTGGGTTTGACACTCTTACTTATGATTGACCCCCTATACTTGTGGGTCATCAAGACTCTTTTCTGGCGCCGTTGCCGGGGAGTGAAGCACCTTTGGTGAGAGGAATTTGGTAAGGAGACATTTATATTACGTGCTGAAATTTACTATCACTTGTCACTATGGAAAGTAATCCTTCGAGGGGTTTGTTCGGGGTATCTTCACCTCGAACGGAAACACAAATAGTTGCTCCTCAACCTACTGCACCTACTGAAAATATTTATTATGAGATCCCTCCGGGTATGATAGAGAAACTGCTAGCTAATCCTTATGCAGGAGATGGAACGGTACATCCTGATATGCACTTGATCTATGTGGATGAAATTTGTGGATTGTTCAACCTTGTAGGTTTATCCGGAGATGAAGTTAAGAAGAAAGTATTCCCTCTATCTTTGGAGGGAAAGGCATTGATGTGGTATAGGCTATGTGATGATACTGATACATGGGACTGGAACCGATTGAAACTAGAATTCCATCAAAAAATTTATCCTATGCATTTGGTTCATCATGATCGGCATTATATATATAATTTTTGGCCTCGTGAATGTAACACCCCAAAAATCGGGTTATCGATTTTTGTGCTATTAGTCCTTCCTAGCTTTCCTCTCCCAAATTTTTTTTCCTCTGGAATCTGGTGAGTGACTAGGTGAATCCAGACAATCCTCAGCCTCTCCCTGCCTTTCCCATGTTTCTGTGTTAGCCAAGCTCCTGTCAGTAAACCCCGAACCTCATTCAAACCCTAGTTCCAAAATATTGGAACTGGAAATCCTGCCTTTGTGTTTACAAAGGAGCTATCATTTTCCTTGCTCAGTTGATCCTCCCAAAATTTCCAGAGATCCTCCTTCACTCATAAACCCTAAATGTGCAAAAATATTGCTAAGTCATATGCAATATTTTTCATCTAGAATTAATTCCTCTTTCTGCCTTTCTGAGGAATTAAATCCAGGAAAATATCTATTCATCTCCAAAGTTCATGAAAACTTGTGGAGATATTCTTTGTGATCATATTGAGCTCTCACAAAAATATTGGCCATAATTAAATAAGGGAAATTGCATTTTCCTATTTAAAGCCAATATTTCAATTTGGGGCATTTCCAATGGAACTACCATGTTGGTAGCTAGGAAAAATCCCAAATAATTTGTAGAGCTTATCCTGCCCATATCTTCACCATTTCCATCAAAATCTCAAGTTCCACAATTCAAATTTTGAGCACAACATCCATTTACAAATTCTGTCCAGATTTCCAGTTTGCAAAGGAAGTGCTTGAATCCTTCATCTTTTTGGGTTGAAATTTTTCAGGGTGGTTAACATTGATAAATAACCTCTGGATACCAAAAACCAGCCCATTTCATCTAGTCAATTTTCCCCAGTAAATTATCTAAGTTTCTGTTCAGATTGGATCTCTGTGAAGGAAGTACCCTCATGGATGATCAATTTGAGCTGAAACTTTTTCAGATATCTCTAATGACCAAATCATCCCTCCCCACCAAAAATCAGCCAATTCCATTTAGCCATTTGACCCCAGCATCATCATCTTTATTTCTAGCCAGTTTGGTACTTTGTGAAGGAAGTACCATCTAGACTTGTCCATTTGTGCTGGAATTTTGTCAGCATGACTACCTTAGTAGATTACTAACCCATGCCAGAGATCAAGCCAAGAGGAGCACTGTGGTGGCCACACCACGTGTGCAAACTTTGCTATTACTTTGCATTTGAGGCCAAATCGATTAATCTGGAACACCCTGTTGCTATCCATTGGCGTAGCTCATCTATTTGACGATCAACACACGCGGTAGACATAGTTTGGCACCAAGTAGGGCGTGGCAAGGCCATGGACGCGTGGTGACCACGCCAAATGCAGCTACAGCCAGAGCTCTGCGTTGAGATGTCGCGTCCCTCCCCTTGTGCTCTCGTCGGCGCCTTGTGCCGACGTCTGCGGCGACGTACGGACCCTCATCCATCCCCAGCTGGTCTTGGAGGCTTGCCCGTTGGCCGGGCGTCCCAACAGCGGGTGCGCCGCTAGCGCGCCGCCACGGCACCACCGTCTCGAAGCCTCAACCGGCGTCCAGAGCCCTCCCCGCGACTATGAGTTGCGCCCCCAGAGCTCCCCTCCTCTCCAACAACTTCCCAATCCACTCGCCCGAGCCCCAGGACCTCTGCCCTCTCCCCGCGATCTCCATGGCAGAAGCTCTGCCGCCGCCCAACCCCTCCCGATTCCGGCCGCGTGGCCCTCCCCCTCCTCCCCATTCCTCGCCCTCAACCACCCCTGAGTGCCCGCAGGCCGCCGCTGTCTCCATTCCCGCCGGGAAGCCCTGCCGGAGCAGTCCTGTCGACGCCCGTCACCGCCGCCCGCCTCTGTTGACCCCCGCTCTCCCCAGCAGCTCCGGTGAGCCTGGCAGCCACCGGCGGGTGCGGCGTGGCTCGGGGCAGCCGCCTCGGTCACCGGTTCGGCCCCTCGAGCAGCAGAGCGGCCGGAGCCATGACGGCCGAGTGCCCCGCTCCTCCTCTGTTTCTCTGTCGTGAGGAAGGAGAGAGAGAGCAAGAGAGAACAAGAGATGAGGCGGGCCCCATTCGCCAGCCAGAGGAAAGACAGTCAACCCGTGCCCGCTCGCTGTTAAGTGGAAGCGTATTTTTGGAAAATACGTTTTCTGCTAAGCGAAAGCGTATCCGGTTGTGGCTTTAGAAGAGAATACACTTTCTTTTATCAAAAGCGTATTCTGGGGAATGCGCTTTCGTTTTTCCAGCCGCCGGCCGAAGAGGCTATTTTGCGGACGTTCACCCGTGAAGGGCATCATTTTCATAATGTTTTCACACTGTGAAAATGACCATTTTGCCCTTGCCCTTAATCAGCCCCCTTCGAGAGGGAAACTTTTCCAGCAAATCTTTCCGCGAGCCCATCGCACTTCTTTCCGGTGACTCCGTCAACCCCCAGGCAAGCCAACCTCTTGTCATGAGCTCCGGACTTGCGTGATGACTTTGCTTGCACCCTGTGTGTGTGTTGCAATATATTAGTCTGCACTTACATAGCCCTATTATTTCATCCGTGCCTGATGCTCGCGTTATTTACCATGTGATATCATGAATTGCTTTCATGTCATATTTTCCCATGCTAGTAACAATATTTTTAATACCGTTATCATGTTAGTGCTATGATTTGATCTCAGGCCATGATTGTCAGTACCGTTATGATTGTGCTATGTTGTTGTTAGGTAATTGTTCTTGCTCATAAATGTTGATGTTATGATGAGATGATGGAAATGTTAAATTGAACTTGTAAATTAAACCACCTCCGTCATCGATGGGATCGAGTCATAGTGCCACCGAACCGAGCTTACCCGTGCAGCCACATTTGCCGGTATGGGATGGCCTTGACTTGGTCTAGCTTTGTGCTCTTTTATTGGTACCACCAAATAGGGAAGGTTATGCGTCCGTGCTGCCCTGATCAGGTAGGCGGCGATAACCTTGTGAGCCCAGTTGATTGTTTAACCCGGGATTCCCCGTTTGGGATAGTTTAGTTTGGCCGCGACGGTGGCAGGTGTCACGGGGTGACACAGGGGCCACCCAGGACATGACCCTGGGAGGGTATGATTGTCGGTGGTACGATGGAAGAGTCACGGGTTAGGCAGGTTTCGTTGGAGCAGCACCGGTCCACCCGAATGGGAGCACGAGGCCAGGAGCTCCATGGTGTGGGTAAAGTGCGCAACCTCTGCAGAGTGTAAATCTATTCGAATAGCCGCATCCTCGGTCATGGACAGTTCGTACTAGGTCACACTATTTGGTCTTGGTCGATCTGGAGAACAAACCTGTTATTATAAACTTGCTAAAGAATGTGCTATTAAGTAATGTGGTAACTTGGATTATGGGATAATTATGAGCAGTCACCATGTGGTTCTGACATGATCACGAGATGGGATCTCGATGAGTCTTGAGTTAGCCCAGCAGGGCAGTAAAACTGAGTGAGGTCACAACATATTACTTTAGCATTACACAGGAGGTAAGTGTAGTGTAGGTTTCAGTTTAATCTTGGATGCCATGTCTCGTAGAAATAGCCATGCCATGTTCTGATATGCTGTTGATATGTTTGATCCATGCTATGCCATGCTTGATCCATGTTTTCCAGTTAATTCCATGCCACGTTAGAATAAATTCTTCCATGAGCATAGGGCTTGCTTTGTTATCTGCTTGTTTGGATGCTATGTATTTGGTTGTCTTGCGAGTACATTCAAAGTACTCACCTGGCCTTGCACGTGGCCAGTTGCAGGAGAAGATCCATCGTGCTAGATCGTAACCCAGCCAGTCCTGTGAGTTGTGGAGCCCAGCCAGAGACGTCGTTGCCGCTGAACCAAAACCTCCGCTGC
This sequence comes from Elymus sibiricus, assembly GCA_039707655.1. Taxonomy (NCBI): domain Eukaryota; kingdom Viridiplantae; phylum Streptophyta; class Magnoliopsida; order Poales; family Poaceae; genus Elymus; species Elymus sibiricus. The sequence continues at coordinate 106,822,043 of CM077668.1, read as the reverse complement.
CATTTAGTTAGTCTTGGAGCTATGTAATATTGTTGTAAGCAACAGTATTGTAATACTCCATTTCATATAATAAAGCCATTTTTGTGCCTGGAATTGCTGTATCATGTCTCAGACATGCGCCAGGTCTTATACTGGGACCGGCGTGCGTCGGCCCTCTATCGGGGGGCCACAGTGAAGGAGAAAGCATCACTCAAGCTTGGGGTAGGCTTAAGTACATGATGTACACATGCCCCAATCATGAGCTCTCAAAAGAAATTATCTTATAGAATTTTTATGCTCGGCTTTCTCATGACAATCAAACTACGCTCGATTCTTCTTCGACTGGCTCCTTTATGAAGAAAACTATTGAATTCAGATGGGATCTTCTGGAAAGAATTAAATGCAACTCTGAAGATTGGGAATTCGACAAAGGTAATGAGTCAGGTATAATACTTGAGTTCGATTGTGTTAAATCTTTTATGGCCACCGATGCTTTTCATAAGTTTAGCACTAAATATGGACTTGACTCTGAGATAGTAGCTTCCTTTTGTGAATCATTTGCTACTCATGTTGATCTCCCTAAGGAGAAGTGGTTTAAATATCATCCCCCTGTTAAAGAAAAGATTGAGGAACCCATTAGTGTTAAAGAAGAAACAATTGTTTACCATGTTGATCCAGTTGTGCCTACTGCTTATATTGAGAAACCACCTTTTCCTATTAGGATTAAGGAACATGCTAAAGCTTCAACTGTGGTTAACAAAAGTAATATTAGAGCACCTAGACTCTCTGAACAAATTAAAGTTGAACCTGATGTTGCTATGGTTAAAGATCTCTTAGTCGATAATATAGATGGGCATGTTATTTACTTTTGTGAGGAGGCTGCTAGAATTGCGAAACCTGTTAGAAATGAACGAGATAAGTTAGACAAGAACAAGCCCGTAGTTGGTATGCCTGTTGTTTTTGTTAAGATTGGAGATCATTGCTATCATGGTTTATGTGATATGGGTGCTAGTGTGAGTGCTATTCCATTTTCTTTATATCAAGAAGTAATGCATGAAATTGCACCTGTTGAGATTGAAGATATTGATGTTACTATTAAGCTTGTGAATAGAGATACTATTACACCACTTGGGATTGTTAGAGATGTTGAAGTCTTGTGTGGAAAACTCAAATATCCTACTGCTTTCTTAGTGCTTGGTTCACAACAAGATAATTTTTGTCCCATTATATTTGGTAGACCTTTCTTGAATACCGTTAATGCTGAAATTGATTGTGTTAAAGAAAAGGTTCGAGTTAAGTTTGGTGATATATCTCATGAGTTTAATTTCTCCAAGTTTCGTAGACAACCTCATGATAAAGAATTTCCTAGTAAAGATGAAATTATTGGTCTTGCTTCTATTACCGTACCTCCTACTGATCCGTTAGAACAATATTTGCTAGACCATGAAAACGATATGCATATGAATGAAAGAAATGAAATAGATAAGATGTTCTTTGATCAACCACCTATCCTTAAACATAATTTGCCTGTTGAAACTCTTGGAGGCCCTCCTCCGCCTAAAGGTGATCCTGTATTTGAATTGAAGCAATTGCCTGATACATTGAAATATGCTTATCTTGATGAAAAGAAGATATATCCTGTTATTATTAGTGCTAACCTTTCAGCTCATGAAGAAAAGAGATTACTAAAAACTCTAAGGAAGCACCGTGCTGCTATTGGATATACTCTTGATGATCTTAAGGGCATTAGTCCCACTCTATGTCAGCACAAAATTAATATGGAGCCTGATGCTAAACCGGTTGTCGACCACCAACGACGATTAAATCCTAAGATGAAAGAGGTGGTAAGAACCGAAATATTAAAACTTCTGGAAGCAGGTATAATCTATCCCATAGCTGATAGTAGATGGGTAATGCCCGTTCATTGTGTTCCTAAGAAAGGAGGTATTACCATTGTTCCTAATGATAAAAATGAACTCATTGCACAAAGAATTGTAACTGGTTATAAGATGGTAATTGATTTTAGAAAATTAAACAAAGCTACTAGAAAAGATCATTACCCCTTACCTTTTATTGATCAAATGTTAGAAAGATTGTCTAAGCATACACACTTTTGTTTTCTAGATGGTTATTCTGGTTTTTCTCAAATACCCGTATCACAACCCGATCAAGAGAAAACCACCTTCACTTGTCCTTTTGGAACTTATGCTTATAGACGTATGCCTTTTGGTTTATGCAATGCACCTGCTACCTTTCAAAGATGTATGACTGCTATATTCTCTGACTTTTGTGAAAAGATTGTTGAGGTGTTCATGGATGATTTTTCCGTTTACGGAACTTCTTTTGATGATTGCTTAAGCAACCTTGATCGAGTTTTGCAGAGATGTGAAGAAACTAATCTTGTCTTGAATTGGGAGAAGTACCACTTTATGGTGAATGAAGGCATTGTCTTGGGGCATAAAAGTTTTGAAAGAGGTATTGAAGTTGATAAAGCTAAGGTTGATGCTATTGAGAAAATGCCATGTCCTAAAGATATTAAAGGTATAAGAAGTTTCCTTGGTCATGCTGGTTTCTATAGGAGAGTTATTAAAGACTTCTCTAAAATTTCTTGGCCTCTTACCAATCTTTTGCAAAAAGATGTTCCATTTGTTTTTGATGATGACTGTCTAGAAGCCTTTGAAACACTTAAGAAAGCCTTGACCACTACACCTATTGTTCAACCACCTGATTGGAACTTGCCTTTTGAAATTATGTGTGATGCTAGTGATTATGCTGTTGGTGCTCTTCTAGGATAGAGAGTTGACAAGAAATTAAATGTTATCCATTATGCTAGTAAAACTCTAGACAGTGCCCAAAAAAATTATGCTACTACTGAAAAGGAATTTTTAGCAGTTGTGTTTGCATGTGATAAATTCAGATCTTACATAGTTGATTCTAAAGTAACTGTTCACACCGATCATGCTGCTATTAAATATCTTATGGAAAAGAAAGATGCTTAACCTAGACTCATTAGGTGGGTTTTATTGCTACAAGAATTTGACTTGCATATTACTGATAGGAAGGGAGTTGAGAATCCCGTAGCAGATAATTTGTCTAGAATGGAAAATGTTCTTGGTGACCCACTACCTATTAATGATGATTTTCCTGATGAACAATTAGCTATCATAAACGCTTCTCGTACTAGTCCATGGTTTGTGGACTATGCTAATTACATTGTTGCTAAATACATACCACCTAGTTTCACGTACCAACAAAAGAAAAAGTTCTTCTTTGATTTAAGACATTACTTCTGGGATGACCCACATCTTTATACAGGAGTAGATGGTATTATTAGACATTGTATACCTGAGCATCAACAGGAACAAATCTTACGGAAGTGTCATTCCGAGGCTTACGGAGGACACCATGCGGGAGACAGAACTGCACATAAGGTATTGCAATCTGGTTTTTATTGGCCTACTCTATTCAAGGATGCTCGTAAGTTTGTCTTATCTTGTGATGAATGTCAAAGAATTGGTAATGTTGGTAGACGTCAAGAAATGCCTATGAATTATTCACTTGCTATTGAACCATTTCATGTTTGGGAATTTGATTATATGGGACCTTTTCCTAAATCCAATGGGTATACTCATATTTTAGTTGCTGTTGATTACGTTACTAAGTGGGTTGAAGCTATTCCAACTAGTAGTGCTGATCATAACACTTCTATTAAAATGCTTAAAGAAGTTATTTTCCCGAGGTTTGGAGTCCCTAGATATCTAATGACTGATGGTGGTTCACATTTTATTCATGGTGCATTCCGTAAATTGCTTGCTAAAAATGATGTCAACCATAGAATTGCATCCCCCTATCACCCTCAAACTAGTGGTCAAGTTGAATTGAGCAATAGAGAAGTAAAATTAATTTTGCAAAAAACCGTCAATAGATCTAGAAAGAATTGGTCTAAGAAACTTGACGATGCATTATGGGCATATATAACTGCTTATAAAAATCCTATGGGTATGTCTCATTATAAAATGGTTTATGGAAAAGCATGTCATTTACCTCTTGAGTTAGAACATAAATCATATTGGGCAATTAAAGAACTAAATTACGATTTTAAACTTGCCGGTGAAAAGAGGCTATTTGATATTAGCTCATTAGATGAATGGATAACCCAAGCTTATGAAAATGCCAAATTGTTTAAAGAGAAAGTTAAAAGATGGCATGATAGAAGAATTCAAAAATGGGAATTTAAAGTAGGTGAGCAAGTTCTATTGTACAATTCTCGTTTGGGATTCTTTGCAGGAAAACTTCTCTCTAAATGGGAAGGACCGTATATTATCGAAGAAGTTTATCGCTCCGGAGCCATCAAAATAAATAACTCCGAAGGCACTAATCCGAGAGTGGTGAATGGGCAAAGAATTAAGCACTATATTTCAGGTACTCCCATTAATGTTGAAACTAATATTATTGAAACAATTACACCAGAGGAATACATAAGAGAGACCTTCCGGAACACTCCAGAACCCTGAAAAGGAAGAGGTATGCGATACGGTAAGTAAACTGACTCCAAAAATTCCATAAAAATACTTTCTGTCAGTTTTGGAATATTAGAAAAAATACAAAAAGAAGAAACAACCGAGGGGACCCACCTGGTGCCCACGAGCCACCAGGGCGCGCCACTCCCCTCCAGGCGCAATATCCCTGGACCAGGGCACGGCACCTATCCAACTATGTCTTGTTTCGGTTTCGGTGCCCTGGTGGCTCATGGGCCCCACGTGAGCCTTCCCGACTCCGTTTTCTTTTGGATTACTTGTTTTGCAAGATAAAAATCTTTATATGTACTCCCAGACGTTTTGACCACCGTATCGCAGAAATCTCCTATGTTCTTGTTTCGTGCTATTTTTCTGACAGATCTAGATCGCTATGGCTCCACCAAGCTCTTCCAAGGACAAGTTCTATGAGAAGGTCATCAACCCCTACTTACCGGAGGTGATGAAACACCCTCAAGCCATTGAAATGCGTGAGGGGGTGCTTCACATCCGGCATGTTCAAGGACCTAAGAAGACCGGGAGCGTGGAGTCCAGGCTCGAAGCAGTGGAGCAGGAGATCTTCAAGTGCCAAGGGATGGTGGAACGTGGACTCAGCGCCAACCACTCCATGATCACGGAATTCACCTGTAATCACAAGGTGGAGGGCCAATCAATGGGGGACATCATCTTCAAGCTTAATGAATGAATCGACCATCTCCAAGGCCAAATCTATGATCTTCAAAACCAAAACTTTGAGTATGAGGCAAGATTCAAAGGTATGAGTTTTGCTGCAAGTTTCAGGACTCCAGAGACTCGTTCATCTTTTTATGATGGGGAACCTATGCCATGGAAGCCGGATGACAAGCCCATCACTTCATGACCAACACCATCACCGAAGAAGGAGGCTTGAGCACATGGGTATGGGCACTCCCCTTGGCTTGTGCCAAGCTTGGGGGAGGTGCCCCGGTATCGTATCACCATCACTTTTATTATCTTTACCTATTTTTATATCGATCCTTAGTTATTTCATGATCTAGTTGAATAAAAGTTTAGTATGATCTATTTTCGAGTGTTAGCTTCGTGATCTATCTATCTATGTAATCGAGTTGAGAGTTATATAATAAAGAGTAGTTTGAGTTTTTGCTTCTTTACTTTCATGTTCCAATTCTAGCAATGAAAATAATGAAAAAGATCATATGCTAATCCTATGGAAAGTAATGACATTACATAAAGAAAAGTATAAGTGGTAAAATTTATTGGAAGTTAACAAACATAGCATTAGTCAATGATGCAATTCATGAAAGAATTAATAAGGGAAGAGAAGAGTCACATGCAAATATACTATCTTGGACATCTTTTATGATTGTGAGCCCCCATTAAGTATTTTATGTCAAATTGTTGACGTTGGACAAGGAAGACAACGTAATAAATTATGTTTGTTCATATTCACATAGAAGTTATATTGTTATAGATCCTCCAACATGTGGTGCTTGCCCAATATCTTTGCTAGCCAAAAATCTGCACCAAGTAGAGATACTACTTGTGCATCCAAGACCTTTAAACCCAGTTTCATGTCATGAGAGTCCACTATATCTACCTATGGATTGAATAAGATCCTTCAAGTAAGTTGTCATCGGTGCAAAAAGCAATAAAAATTGCCACTAAATATATCTGAACTTTTATGTAAGGGAAATAAGCTTTGTACGAACTTGTGATGGTAAAGAAATAAAAGCGACAGACTGCATAATAAGGTTTGCTATCACAAGGGGCAATATAAAGTGACGTTCCTTTGCATTAAGATCTCTTGCATCCAACAACAAAAAGCGCATGACAACCTCTGCTTCCCTCTGCGAATGGCTTATCCTTTACTTTTATGTATTTACCTTTTATGCAAGAGTCAATAGTGTTCTCCTCTATTTCCTTTTTATTTTTCTCTTTTGTAAGCATCATGTGGTGGGGAAATATCTAAGCATATATATCCAGTTGGATATGAGTGATCATGAATTATTATTGTTGACATCACCCTTGAGGTGAATAAGTTGGGAGGCGAACTCACAAGCCCCTATCTTTCTAAGTGTCTGGCTGAAACTTTTTGCTCCATATATATATGTCGTGAGTGTTAGCAATCATAGAAGACTAAATGATGGTTGAGTATGTGGACTTGCTGAAAAGCTCCTACATGAGACCCTTCCTGAAAATATGATGAATTGCAATTGCATTGTTGACTGAGAACATAGTTTGTTAGTCTTCAAGAAAGTTTATGTCTTATACTCCATTGTTGTGATGAATTGTTACTTGCTCATGAGAAGTTTATGATAATAAATATTGCTATTATAATAATGATCATGATGCTACTATGTCCGTATTTTGTTTTTATCGACAGCTCTCTCGCTAAACATGTGGACATGATTATCGATATCGGCTTTCGCTTGAGGACAAGCGAGGTCTAAGCTTGGGGGAGTTGATACGTCCATTTTGCATCATGTTTTGCTAGTGTTATTTATAGTGTTTTTAATCAATATAATACTTTTTGGAGCAATTCTAATGCCTTTTCTCTCTTAATATGCAAGATCTACACAAGGAGGGAGAATGCCGACAGCTGGAATTCTGGACCTGAAAAGGCTATGTCAGAGATACCTATTCTGCACATCTCCAAATGAGCTGAAATTTCACAGAGATTTATTTTGGAATAACTAAAAAATATTGGAAGCAAGAAGTACCAGAGGGGGCCACCCAGGTGCCGACGAGGCACCAGGGCGCCCCCCCCCCAGGCGCGCCTTGGTACCTCGTGGGGCCCCTGGCCAGCCTCAGGCCCCCATTTTCTGGTATATAAGTCATTTTACCCTAGAAAAAATATAGAGAATACTTTTGGGATGGTGTGCCGCAGTCTCGAGGCGGAACTTGGGCAGGAGCACTTTTGCTCTCCGGCGGAGAGATTCTGCCCGGGATACTTCCCTCTAGGAGGGGGAAATCGTCACCATCGACATCACCAGCGATCCTCTCATCGTGGGAGGACTAATCTTCATCAACATCTTCACCAGCACCATCTCATCTCAAACCCTAGTTCATCTCTTGTATTCAATCTTTGTCTCAAAACCTCAGATTGGTACCTGTGGGTTGCTAGTAGTGTTGATTACATCTTGTAGTTGATGCTAGTTGGTTTATTTGGTGGAAGATTATATTTTCAGAACTATTATGATATTCAACACCTCTCTGATCTTGGGCATGAATATGATTTGTGAGTAGTTACTTTTGTTCTTGAAGACATGGGAGAAGTCTTGTCATAAGTAATCATGTGAAGTTGGTATTCGTTCGATATTTTGATGATATGGATGTTGTTGATTCCCTTAGTGGTGTCGTGTGAACGTCGACTACATGAAACTTCACCATCTTTGGGCCTAAGGGAATGCATTGTGGAGTAGTAATTAGATGATGGGTTGCTAGAGTGACAGAAGCTTAAACCCTAGTTTATGCGCTATTCTGTAAGGGGCTGATTTGGATCCATATGTTTAATGCTATGGTTAGAGTTATCTTAATTCTTCTTTCGTAGTTGCGGATGCTTGCGAGAGGGGGTAATCATAAGTGGAAGGCTTGTTCAAGTAAGAACAGCACCCAAGCACCAGTCCACCCACATATCAAATTATCAAAGTAGCGAACGCGAATCAAATAAACATGATGAAAGTGACTATATGAAATTCCCATGTGTCCTCGAGAACGCTTTACTTACTATAAGAAATCGTTCCGGCTTGTCCTTTGCTACAAAAAGGATTGGGCCAACTTGCTGCACTCTTTGTTACTATTGCTACTTGTCACTTGTTACAAATTATCTTGCTATCAAACTACTCGTTACCGATAATTTCAGTGCTTGCAGAAAATACCTTGCTGAAAATTGCTTGTCATTTCCTTCTACTCCTCGTTGGGTTTGACACCCTTACTTATCAAAAGGACTACGATTGATCCCCTATAATTGTGGGTCATCAGGTAGCCCCTCGGCGAGCCCCTTCCTTATCCTTCCTTCCCTACGGCGAACTCCGACGAACTCTCAAAAATCGACTGACCCCAATTTGAAATTCAGCCGACTGTCATTTAGCTAATGTGGAATATAAAAGGGGAAAACCATAAGCATTGCGAGTATAGTGTTGAGCCTGCCATGGCGGATCTGATGGTGCAAACCATACAAAGGCTACTTGGCAACCAATGTTTCCTTTTAACTAACAAGTAAGATTCTAAGAGATTGACAAGAAATCACAGTAAAGTAGTGGCGATCTATTTTCTTTCTGAGATAAATAACTTGAGCAGATACGAAAGAGTACCGCCTCTTGTGCGGCGCCGTGTAAGCATCTGCTCAAACGTCGAGGGTGCTGCGTTAGCGATGGCTGTCGGCGGCGTGGAAGCAGATCTGGAGGGCAGACGGTGGTGGTGGGGGATATTTCCCGGCGCGGTGGACGAGACGGTCATAGGATCGGCCCCGGCAAGGTGGACGACGGCGCGGATGAAGCGAGAGGACGCGATGCAAGGATCCTGGTCCGGAGCCGTGGATGAGAGATGTCGATCTCTTGTAATGGACGACGGCATCGGGGTATCAGCTCCGACATGGTGGAGGAGGACGGCGGTGGATGGGGTGGCGGACGGAGGAGGTTGGGGTGGAGAGGGTGTTTCGGCGCCAACGTAGTACGAATGGGGAAATGAAGGGAGAGAGGTAGGGGGAACCGTGCCTTTGGGACGCGCTTGTCTCAAATGCGGGGAAAGTTACAAACTTAGCCCCCATTTAAAATTTTAGACATCAGAACAATATTGGTCGGTTGGGGATAGGACGGTAATCTCGCATACCCCGAATATTGGGTGAGAGCGATTTCGGCCGAGGAGAGTTTGTTTTGGCGCCCACTGTTGGAGACCACCGTGTACGAATCGGGGTGAGAGGCGATTTTGGCCGTGGAGAGACTGTGTCTTGGCGCCCACCGTGTATGAATCGGGGTGAGAGGCGGTTATGTCATGTTTGACTGAAATTACAAAGCTACCCCTATCGAGGCCTATAGAAATCGAGCCGATAGGCTTTGCGTGTCAGAGATAGGCAGTAATGGAAATTTTCCATCTCCCAAAATTCCTTTTCGGGCGGTTACGGCCGAGGAGGGACTGGGTGTTTTGCCGCTTCGTTCAAATTTAAGGAGAAAGTAAGTTTCACGTTTACAGTGCCAACTTAATTCGAATCCATTTTGTATTCTTTTTTTTCCGGGCAGGATCCAAGATATTTTATACTGCATCGCACACGATTCTTGCTAATGAACTGTGTGGCACCCCGGCTAAGAGCAACCGGTTTACCTTGCATTGCCAGCCCAGAGATCAAGTCTTCTGGCAACACACAACAACTTGGTACAGAAAACAACCGCTGTATTGATCTCTTAGCGGAAACATAGGTTCACATATTACATGATGAGCGAGGCCAAGCGGCACACACGGTGCGACTGCACTTATGTACATTATTTAGTAGACATGGCAGGGGCCTCGATGATAAGGGAACTACTACGCGGCAGCGGAACAACGAGGTAGCGGAACTCCACTCCACAGGGACACTGCTGGGACACGGCCTAGAGCATGACATACTGCTCAATATCCACACCATGCACGGCTTCTCCTGCATCTGGCATGATAAGCTAGGTGAGTACATTGAAGGTACTCGCAAGCTCACAGCAAACAAAACAAGTGCAACAAACAACAACAAGGCATTTAACAGATTTAATGCATGAGCATGATATTTTCCAACATGAGGTGTGCGTGAAACATTGCCATGGTCCCTGGGACCAACTTACCATCTTGGGGTTACCACGTTACCACCGTTCATAACTTACCACCGTGATCCTTACTTGATCACAAACATACATTTCATAGTGATCCTCACTCGATCACCACTTCTGCAGGTTCCATCTTGTGAATCTTAGTGTGCAAGTTAATTATATCTGTTGACCCATGGTGTGACCTACTATGAACTGTGTCCATATCCGAGGACGCGGCTATCGATAGATTATACACTCTGCAGAGGTTAGTACACTGTACCCACACTACGAAACTCTTGGCCCCGTGCTCCCATTCGGGTGGACCAACGACATTCCGACAAAACCAATCTATTGCATGACACTCTCCCGGCCACTCCGACAAACTCCCCTTTGGGCTATGTCCTGGGTGACCCCGATGCCAACATGTGACATCCGCCACCTCTGTGGCTGCCACCGTCATGGCCAAACATAAACATCATCCCAAACGGGGACCTCGGTACCATCAAAACTCGGGTCCTCAAGGTTATGACTGCCTACCGGGCCAGGGTAGCGCCAGAGCACAACCTTCCCTCGTAGGAGGTACCGGCGAGAGGCATGACAATAGACTGCATTAGGGCCTCCCCATCCAGGCAAGTGTGGTTGCACTGGTGAGCTCAATTCGGTGGCACCATGACTCGATCAACAACATGTTCAAGCTGAATTAATATCAAGTTTAATTTGACATGAAATGATTCGAGCCATAGTGTGTGAATGGATGCACGGGTCACGATCATGAATAACAAATGCATCATGTTATCATATGAGTATATGTCATGATACCTACTACACACTAGCCAGAAATCATGTATCCTACTGCATAAATATCAAAATGACAGAACAAAGTCTATGCAATAAGATCTATAAAACAAATTATTTTAAATAGTGAATATATGATGAATTAATTCAATTAAACCAAAGTCATTGCAATGCCATCCTTGCATATGAATGTTGTGGCTTGCCTTGGTTCAGAGGAGTGTCACAATACTCCTGGCCTTCTCCAACACAATTTGGTTCTTCTGAAAATAAATTAAACGCAAAAAGAAAATGTCACATAACACTGTTTATTTCACCAGGAATTCTCAACAGCAAGAAAAATTCTGAAATTTGGCATACAGAAACTTTGGAATTTTACAAACTAGCAGCAAAAATAATCAACTCAATTGGACTTATAGATTAAAAGTTATAGCCGGTCAAAGTTGGATTAGATCTGGTCAAAATTTGAATTTAAAAGAAAAACCAGAAGCGGCCACGTCGAAGACATATTCAGAGAATACGCCTCCACTTATACCGCGTCGGGCGGGTGAGAGAGAGGCTGACGGGTGGGTCCCGCTGCCAGGATTAAACAGGGGAGAGGGAGGGAACAGAGAGAGCGGCGCTTTCGTCGGCGATACTCTGGCGAGGAGTCCACGGCGGCCGCCAGAGTTGGTCTGGATGGATTCAGGGACGTACAGCGGCCCCGTACGTACCCGGAGTGACGGTGGGGGTGGACGGACGGCGTCGGAATCTTCCTCTCCAGAGATGGCGGTGGCGGAGCTTCTCGGACTCGGCGATTTCGGCAACAATCCGGCGAGCTCTTGGCACCGTCGAGCTCAGGAGGTCTCCGCGGTCTCGGGGGTAGCAGAGGTTGGAGCTGGGGTGGGTTAGAATGAGTGCACGGTGGTGGGGGATCCGCGGCTGGCTCCGGCGATCAACGGCGGCGAGAGGCCCTCCCGGCCTTGCCGCGCTCGTGGGGGAGTAGTTTGTGGCCAAGTGAGGTGGGAGCGATGATCAAAATGAGTCGGGGGAGCCTCTATTTATACATGGAGCTCGCCCGCTCTCGGGTGCCCGCCGGCAATGAGCTGCAGAGGAGGAGAGGGGGGAGATAAGCACGGGCTCGGCGTGGGGAGGAGCATGGGAGCACAGGGCTACGCGGTGCACGCGTGCGGCCATAGCGGCGAGCACTACGCGGGGAATGCGGGCACGCGAGCTCACTGTTCCGCCGCTTAGCTCTCGGCCGCTTCCGGTGAGCGGCTTGCCGGCATCGGGGAGGAATAGGGAGAGGGCTTAGTGGCGCGTGGGAGTTGGCTGCGGCGCTGGGGCACGGTGAGGTGTCGCGGGGAGGGCGGATGGACGGTGGCCGAGGGGCCCGACGCACAGAGCGCGGCGAGCGCATGCAGTGCACCGCACTCCCACACGGTCACCACGTGCACTGGCGCGCGGAGTGCTTTCGGCGCTGCCACACTATGTCCATCGTATTGTCCCTTCAACGCGGTGCCTAGAAATGCTCTGGAAGTGGCTCACTGGAGGTGACTAGAGGAAGCAGCAAAGTTTCTGGACAGAAACTTGCTCCAAGCACTGAGGACAAATGGCTGGGAGTTTTGAGCTGAATTTTGGTGGTTAAGCATTACTTAGGAAGGTAGTCATGTGGTAAAAATTTCAGCTTAAAAAGATCAAGGAAAAATATACTTGCTTCACAAAGTGCTCTTTCTGACCAGAAGCAAAAACATTTTCCTTGGTTGAAATTTTCCAAATGACCATGGGATATTTTTGCATAGGAAGGTGAGACATGATCCAAAGAATATTTGGAAATTTTCTAGGAATTTTTAGAGCAATAAAAATAGGGGGTTGCTTCATAGCTTAGTGAGAAAAGGAGCATTTTCAGAGAGAAAATGAAAATAATGCCATTAAATAAAAATACCCAATGGCATTATTGTGAGAGGGATGAGGTCTAGGAAGGGTTTATGGAAGATAGAGCCCACTTGGAAGAAAATCAAAAATAAATCCAAGTGGTAAGTCCAAAAGAATTGACAGAAAACCTCAAATGCAAATAAAATATTCAATAAATCCAAATAAAAGAAAAAAGGCAAAATGCAGGGTGTTACAAACCTCCCCCCCTTAGGATGAATCTTGTCCTCGAGATTCGGTTGCTCCGGAAACAAATATGGGTATGCAGTCCTTAAGAAATCTTCTCTTTCCCAGGTGGCCTCATCCTCAGTGTGGTGCTCCCATTGGACCTTGTAAAATTTTATAGTCTTGCTGCGGGTGACTCTGTCCATTTCTTCCAAGATTCTCAAGGGTTTCTCCTCATAGGTTAAATCTTTGGCAAGCTCTAGTTCTGTCATGTCCGTCTGTTTTGCGGGTGGCGCGATGCATTTCCATAGCTGAGACACGTGAAACACATCAAGAACCTCGGATAGCTCGGGAGGCAATTCTAACTGATAGGCCACCTTGCCCACTCTGGTCATAGTTGGAAACGAACCGATGTATCTTGGTGCGAGTTTTCCCCGAGTATGAAACCTTTTGACTCCTTTCATGGGGGTAACTCGGAGATATGCATATTCACCTTGTTCGAAGCTAATCTGCCTGTGCTTTGAGTCATAGTAGCTCTTCTGACGAGATTTTGCCACTTGTAGTCTGTCTCGAATTTCTTTGACTTGCTTTTCTGCTTCCATCATCAAATCAGTCCCGAAGATTCGGCTGTCTCTTGTCTGAGACCAGTTCAGCGGGGTACGACACTTACGTCCATATAGGGCTTCAAAAGGTGACATCTTGAGGCTAGTCTGGTAGCCGTTGTTATAAGAAAACTCAGCATACGGCAGGCTATCTTCCCATTTGGGTCCATGAGAAAGAGCGCATGCCCGAAGCATATCTTCCAAGATTTGATTTACCCGCTCTGTCTGCCCATCTGTCTGAGGGTGATAAGCGGTGCTATGCTTCAAAGCAGTTCCCAAGGTTTGTTGTAGACGTAGCCAGAATGCCGAGGTAAACAAAGATCCTCGGTCTGAAGTGATAGTTCTAGGGTACTCCATGTAGACTGACAATCCTGGACACGTAGAGTTGAGCAAGTTGGTCTGCACGATAGGTGGTCCTGTATGGAATAAAGTGGGCCACCTTGGTAAGCATGTCGACCACGACCCATATGGCGTTATTACCTCGTGGTGTTCTTGGTAATCCCACGATAAAGTCCATGCAGATATCATCCCATTTCCATTGTGGAATGGGTAAGGGTTGAAGTAGACCGGCTGGTTTCTGGTGTTCAGCCTTCACCTTGTTGCAAATATCACAACAGGCGACATAATAGGCGATATCTTTCTTCATTCCTTCCCACCAGAATGTTTGCTTTAAGTCTTGATACATTTTAGTGCCTCCGGGATGGATAGAGTATGCGGACTCATGAGCTTCCTTCAGAATCTGCTGCTTTAATTCTTCGAGGTCCGGTACACAGACTCGATCCCGAAATCGTAGTGTACCTTTGTCATCAATGTTGAAATCTGGCGTCTTCCCTTCTCGTACTTGAGCCATTATCTTGAGTAACATTGGGTCACCAGGTTGAGCCTTTCGGATTTCGTCTTCCAGAGTAGGGGTTACTTCCAAGGTAACCGAGCAAGTTGCATCACACAAAATCATGTTGAGCTGAGCTATTTCTTCTTGGAGTGCTGGGTGCAGACGCTCGATTAATGAGTTTGTGGTAGCTGGTTTGCGACTGAGAGCATCGGCGACCACATTTGCTTTTCCTGGGTGGTAATTGATACCCAGGTCATAGTCTTTGACCAACTCAAGTCATCTTTGTTGTCGGAGATTCAAGTCTGGTTGCGTGAATATATACTTGAGACTTTTGTGGTCGGTGTAGATTTGGCATCGCTTTCCAATGATGTAATGCCTCCAAATTTTTAAGGCATGCACTACAGCTGCCATCTCCAAGTCATGGGTAGGATAATTCTCCTCATGGGGTCGGAGTTGCCTTGATGCATAGGCCACGACCTTTCCATCTTGCATAAGTACACACCCAATGCCACGCCTGGATGCGTCGCAATAGATGTCGAAGCTCCGGTAGATGTCTGGTAGAGTCAACATTGGAGCAGTGGTCAAACGGGTCTTGAGCTCATTGAAACTGTTCTCACATGCTTCCGTCCATATGAACTTCTGATTTTTCTTGAGTAATTCACTCATTGGCTTGGCAATCTTTGAGAAGCCTTCAATGAAGCGACGGTCATAACCTGCCAGACCCAAGAAACTCCTGATTTCTGTTACTGAAACAGGTGTCTTCCACTTCAGGACTTCTATGACTTTGCTTTGGTCCACGGCCACTCCTTGAGCGGAAAGGGTATGCCCAAGGAATCCCACTTCTTTAAGCCAAAACTCACATTTGCCGAACTTGGCGTAGAGTTGATGAGCGCGTAATCGTTCCAACACTGCTCGGAGATGTTGCTTGTGCTCTTCTTCACCTTTGGAATATATGAGGATGTCATCAATGAACACCACCATAAACTTATCCAAGAAGTCCATGAACACCTTGTTCATCATGTGCATGAAGAATGCAGGAGCGTTGGTCAGTCCAAATGACATGACCGTGTATTCGTACAACCCATATCGTGTAGTGAATGATGTCTTGGGGATATCTTCTTTTCTGATTTTCAGCTGGCGATACCCAGTGCGCAAATCGATCTTGGAGAACACTTGAGCTCCACTGAGTTAATCAAACAAATCATCGATCCTGGGCAGCAGGTATTTATTCTTGATGGTGACATCGTTGAGAGCACGGTAGTCAACACACATCCGGAGACTGCCATCTTTCTTGCCTACGAATATTGCAGGTGCACCCCAAGGAGATGAACGGGGGCGAATATATCCTTTTTGGAGCATCTCATCTATTTGTTTCTTCAACTCCACGAGTTCGGATGAAGGCATTCGATAATATTTCTTGTAAATTGGTGTTGTCCCGGGCACAAGCTCGATTGAAAATTCAAGCTCTCGATTAGGTGGCATGCTTGGCAATTCATCTAGAAACACATCTGGAAATTCACAGACCACTGGGACTAGATTCATCTCAGTAGCAATTGCTGCATAGATCATCCCCTTCTTTGGCATGGCTCGACCAGCATAGAATCGTGCGGACTGGCCCGAGGGATTTATAAGCGTGACTTCTCGTGTTGCACAGTTGATGCAGACCTGGTGTCTTGTCAACCAATCCATCCCCAAATTAATATCCAATGTTGGAGATTCAATGGATACCAGTGATGCGGGGAAGATGACTCCTTGATTGATATTTTCAGTCCTCGGCATACAATATTTGTCCTGAGCCTGGATCCGGGGGATTGTACCACCATAACTTTGTCCAAAAGAGTATAGGAAAGGCGATGTTGGGCAACAAAACTCCGCGAAATAAAAGAATGTGAAGCCCCCGAATCGAATAAAATAGTTGCAGGTATGTCATTAACAGGAAACATACCAATGACCACATCGGGAACTTCGGAGGCTTCCTCGGCGGAGATGTGATGAACTTGCCCCTGAATATACCTTCGTTTGGGGAATTGCCCCACATAATTGACTTGAGGCTTCAGGTTGGCTGTTGACTTGCCGTTCTTGGGACACTGCCTAGCATAATGCCCAGTCTGTCCACATGAGTAACAGGCATTGTTACGCTAACAGTCTTCCTTGTTTGGCTTGGCGACCACAGTCTTGATCTGACTTTCATTCTTGATATTCCCCTGCTGCCAGGTTGGCTTGAACTCAAACTGAGGTTGCTGCCAAGTACGAACCTTCTGAAAAACTTGCCCTTCTTTCTTGGGTTCAAGGTTGTGTTTGCGGTCTTCATAGGTCTTATGATCGTTAACCAGTTTGTGTTCCCTTTCGGCAATGAGTGCCTTGTTCACCAAAGTTTGGAAGTCGAGGAAATCCAGCATACCGAGTGCACATCGGAGGGTAAGGTTGAGTCCTCCGAGAAACCGATCTATCTTACGCTCTTCGGTGGCCACATCATGGGTGGAATAACGGGCCAAGTGATTGAACTTGTTTAAATACTCACTTACAGTCGAGGTCCCTTGTGTAAGGGTGAGAAATTCTCACTGCTTGACCTTCATGATGCCGGCAGGAATGTGATACTTGCGGAATTTATCCCAAGTAATCTCGTCTTCAGCAGGCCACATAACTTTAGCATTGTCCCACCATATACCAGCTGGTCCTTCTAGATAATGAGTGGCAAAGGGTACCTTGTCAGCATCTTCAGTACGAGCAATTTCCAGCTTCTTCTCAATGGTCCTCAACCAATCATCGGCTTCCATCGGATCCACTGCTTGACTGAAACTAGGTGGTTTGGTCCTCTGAAAGTCTGACAGCTTGGAGTGATTACCATTGTGGTTATTCTACCCAACCACAGTCTGCATGCTTCTCATGAACTCCATCAGATCTTGGTTCCTCTTCTCTTCAAACATCCGCATAATCTGCTCTGTTGTGGGTGCTTGAGGTGGAGGAGGTGGTGGCTGATACGGTTCTGGAGAATGTCCTGCTTGCCTGGCGGATCAACGAACTGGAGTATCGTCGCCACCATAACAGTTACTGCCACACCTTGTCATCCTATATATGTTTCCCAATACAAAGCATCGAGATGAGCAACATCCATTAGCGAAAAACAAGAAAAATAGGGAGGTGAAGCAACAAAACCAGGAAGAGAAATCGAGAAAAACCAAAGCGAATGGCAGAAAGCAACATAATTATACAATACATCATCCAGGATACATAAACAGGACAACAGCATAGCTAACACTACTACATGCATACACCACATCATCCTCGTCTACACGCGACGACAGCGATCACACCGGCACACTGACGGTCCTGCTGTTGTCTCCTCGGTGTCGGACTCTGAATCGGAACTGATAACGAATACCTCTGGAGCAAAGGAAACACAACGACGCTGACGGGAAGACTCTCCCTCAGGGTCTGGAGCAGGGTGACTCCGCAACATCGGAGCAGCTGGGGTAGCGAGAAGCATAGCCCACTGGGTTGGGGACTCATGAGGAGTCACTACCGAAGTGCCTGAGTTACTCTAAGAAGGTGTGGGGGTCACTGGTGTGGGTGGAGGTAGGGTAACTGGAGGAACAAGTGATGTGTGGATAAGCAGAGGTGGAGCGAAGGTAGATCGAGCGGCAGCTAGCTCGTCTCGAATGCGGTTCAGCTCCTGGGCTAGGCTGATGATCAGAAAATATCTAGCCGTTATGTAGCGAGATAGGTGGCTGGCTGACCGGTCACACTCCGAGTCAATGTAAGGGAAGCAGATCTGTCCTGACTCAAACAGGGACGGATAGAAGTAGAAACCTGGGTGAGTCTGCATCTGAATCTCGTTATAGCGCAAGTCAGTGAGAGCCTCAAATGCTGCAAACTGGACCGCCTAGTCGGGTGTAGAGGCAGTCCCGCCCTTGGTGGAGCGAGTGTAAGTGCCCACCATGGTACTATTGTGCATGATGACCTCCACGTGATACTCGTAAACACCATCAGCAAGCTGCTCTTGGTACACCTGGTATATGGGGTCATCGCCATCGGGGTAGAGTCGGTGCCACACGTTGCTAAGCAGGTGTGGAAAGGTGGAAGGTGCCGGCTCAGGCTGGTACGGATAAGGGACTGGTGCCATCTACACTCACAATATTAGCTGCTCAGAATTAACGGTAAACTATATGCATGCAATGGAACACCCAAGTGCAGAACCCAACTTCAAACCGCTACAGAGGCTAAAACTACCGTTTTCTAGCGCGTCGGTTGTCTAGGGCATCCTACAGACAGCGCGGCTCTAATACCAAGCGTTGTGGCACCCCGGCTCAGAGCAACCGGTTTACCTTGCATTGCCAGCCCAGAGATCAAGTCTTCTGGCAACACACAACAACTTGGTACAGAAAACAACCGCTTTATTGATCTCTTAGCGGAAACATAGGTTCACATATTACATGATGAGCGAGGCCAAGAGGCACACACGGTGCGGTTGTACTTATGTACATTATTTAGTAGACATGGCAGGGGCCTTGATGATAAGGGAACTACTACGCGGCAACGGAACGACGAGGTAGCGGAACTCCACTCCCCAGGGACACTGCTGGGACACGGCCTAGAGCGCGACATACTGCTCGATATCCACACCATGCACGGCTTCTCCTGCATCTGGCATGATAAGCCAGGTGAGTACTTTGAATGTACTCGCAAGCTCGCAGCAAACAAAACAAGTGCAACAAACAACAACAATGCATTTAACAGATTTAATGCATGAGCATGATATTTTCCAACATGAGGTGTGCGTGAAACATTGCCATGGTCCCTGGGACCAACTTACCATCTTGGGGTTACCACGTAACCACCGTTCATAACTTACCACCATGATCCTTACTTGATCACAAACATACCTTTCATAGTGATCCTCACTCGATCACCACTTCTGCATGTGTCATCTTGTGAATCTTAGTGTGCAAGTTAATTATATCTGTTGACCCATGGTGTGACCTACTATGAACTGTGTCCATATCTGAGGACGCGGCTATCGATAGATTATACACTCTGCAGAGGTTAGTACATTGTACCCACACTACGGAACTCATGGCCTGGTGCTTCCATTCGGGTGGACCAACGACATTCCGACAAAACCAATCTATTGCATGACACTCTCCCGGCCACTACGACAAACTCCCCTTTGGGCTATGTCCTGGGTGACCCCGATGCCAACATGTGACATCCGCCACCTCTGTGGCTGCCACCGTCATGGCCAAACATAAACATCGTCCCAAACGGGGACCTCGGTACCATCAAAACTCGGGTCCTCAAGGTTATGACTGCCTACCGGGCCAGGGTAGCGCCAGAGCACAACCTTCCCTCGTAGGAGGCACCGGCGAGAGGCATGACAATAGACCGCATTAGGGCCTCCCCATCCAGGCAAGTGTGGTTGCACTGGTGAGCTCGATTCGGTGGCACCATGACTCGATCAACAGCACGTTCAAGTTGAATTAATATCAAGTTTAATTTGACATGAAATGATTCGAGCCATAGTGTGTGAATGGATGCACGGGTCACGATCATGAATAACAAATGCATCATGTTATCATATGATTATATGTCATGATACCTACTGCACACTAGTAAGAAATCATGTATCCTACTGCATAAATATCAAAATGACAGAACAAAGTCTATGCAATAAGATCTATAAAACAAATTATTTTAAATAGTGAATATATGATGAATTAATTCAATTAAACCAAAGTCATTGCAATGCCATCCTTGCATATGAATGTTGTGGCTTGCCTTGGTTCAGAGGAGTGTCACAATACTCCTGGCCTTCTCCAACACAACTAGGTTCTTCTGAAAATAAATTAAAGGCAAAAAGAAAATGTCACATAACACTATTTATTTCACCAGGAATTCTCAACAGCAAGAAAAATTCTGAAATTTTGCATACAGAAACTTTGGAATTTTACAAACCAACTGCAAAAAGAATCAACTCAATTGGACTTATAGATTAAAAGTTATAGCCGGTCAAAGTTGGATTAGATCTGGTCAAAATTTGAATTTAAAAGAAAAACCAGAAAGCGGCCACGTCGAAGACGTATTCAGAGAATACGCCTCCACTTATACCACTTCGGGCGGGTGAGAGAGAGGCTGACGGGTGGGTCCCGCTGCCAGTATTAAACAGGGGGGGGAGGGAACAGAGAGAGCGGCGCTTTCGCCGGCGATACTCCGGAGAGGTGTCCACGGCGGCCGCCGGATTTGGTCAGGATGGATTCAGGGCAGTACGGCGGCCACGTATGTACCCGGAGTGACGGTGGGGGTGGACGGACGGTGTCGGAATCTTCCTCTCCAGAGACGGCGGCGGCGGAGCTTCTCGGACTCGGCGATTCCGGCGACAATCCGGCGAGCTCTTGGCACTGTCGAGCTCAGGAGGTCTCCGCGGTCTCGGGGGTAGCAGAGGTTGGAGCTGGGGTGGGCAAGAATGAGTGCACGGTGGTGGGGGATCCGTGGCTGGCTCCGGTGATCAACGGTGGCGAGAGGCCCTCCCGGCCTTGCCGCGCTCGTGGGGGAGTAGTTTGTGGCCAAGTGAGGTGGGAGCGGTGATCAAAATGAGTCGGGGGAGCCTCTATTTATAGATGGAGCTCGCCCGCTCTTGGGTGCCCGCCGTTGATGAGCTGCAGAGGAGGGGAGGGGGGAGATAAGCACGGGCTCGGCGTGGGGAGGAGCACGGGAGCACAGGGCTACGCGGTGCACGCGTGCGGCCACAGTGGCGCGCACTATGCGGGGAATGCAGGCACGCGAGCTCACTGTTCCGCCGCTTAGCTCTCGGCCGCTTCCGATGAGCGGCTTGCCGGCGTCGGGGAGGAACAGGGAGAGGGCTGGGTGGCGCGCGGGAGTTGGCTGCGGTGCTAGGGCACGGTGAGGTGTCGCGGGGAGGGTGGATGGACGGTGGCCGAGGGGCCCGACGCACAGAGCACGGCGAGCGCATGCAGTGCACCGCGCTCCCACGCGGTCATCCGCGTGCACTGGCGCACGGAGTGCTTTCGGCGCTGCCACACTATGTCCATCGTATTGTCCCTTCAACGCGGTGCCTGGAAATGCTCTGGTCTTGCCAAGTGGCTCACTGGAGGTGACTAGAGGAAGCAGCAAAGTTTCTGGACAGAAACTTGCTCCAAGCACTGAGGACAAATGGCTGGGAGTTTTGAGCTGAATTTTGGTGGTTAAGCATTACTTAGGAAGGTAGTCATGTGGTAAAAATTTCAGCTTAAAAAGATCAAGGAAAAATATACTTGCTTCACAAAGTGCTCTTTCTGACCAGAAGCAAAAACATTTTCCTTGGCTGAAATTTTCCAAATGACCATGGGATATTTTTACATAGGAAGGTGAGACATGATCCAAAGAATATTTGGAAATTTTCTAGGAATTTTTAGAGCAATAAAAATAGGGGTTGCTTCATAGCTTAGTGAGAAAAGGAGCATTTTCAGAGAGAAAATGAAAATAATGCCATTAAATAAAAATACCCAATGGCATTGTTGTGAGAAGGATGAGGTCTAGGAAGGGTTTATGGATGATAGAGCCCACTTGGAAGAAAATCAAAAATAAATCCAAGTGGTAAGTCCAAAAGAATTGACAGAAAATCTCAAATGCAAATAAAATATTCAATAAATCCAAATAAAAGAAAAAAGGGAAAATCCAGGGTGTTACAAACTGTTTGTGGTGTACTTGATTTTTTCATTTTGATTTGAAAGATAAAATGGGGTTACGACAGGAAAAGTCGGTGTTTGAATTGCTAGAACATTTATCGGCAGTGAACATGCAACTATAGGAGTGTCGTGCTAAAATTTGGAATTATTCCGGGTTCGTTTGGCCTTTTTTATACATTAATTGAGTTTTCTAGGCATTTAATGTGCATGATTCAAATTGGAACTACAGGCACATGCTCCAATGCACCAAAATGGGTTGAAAATCGCATATGTGTCCTTAGGTGAATGGTTGGGTCCCATATAAGAAATCGGAGTGAATTTCAAACATCTGGGCGTCGTGGCTCGGCCGAAACATTGAGAAAATTGGTTTTTAAATTCATGTAAATCCAAAAATTGCCTAAACATCACGGAACTTGGCATGGTGTCTTGAGATTGCACCATCATGCTGTGGTAAAAAATTTGTTCGATTTGGGACAAGTTTTGGTATAAGCTTCTTATAAACCGGAGCTTCTCTCAAGAAGGCTCATGGTTCCGATAGGGAACGTGTCACCTTTGTGGGCGAAACGACATACGCTGCCTCTTCTTGCCTTGATTTTTTTTACATAGGCAACATTGACCAATAGGAGTGTAGTGCTAAAATTTGGAATTATTCCAGGTTCGTTTGACCTTTTTTATACATTAATTGAGTTTCTAGGCATTTAATGTGCATAATACAAATTTGAACTACATGCACATGCTCCAGTGCACCAAAATGGGTTGAAAAATCGTATATGTGTCCTTGGTCAATGTTTAGGTCCCATACAAGAAATGGGAATGAATTTCAAACATTTGGGCGTCGTGGCTCGGCCGAAAACATTGAGAAACTTGGTTTTTAAATTCTTGTAAATCCAAAAATTGCCTAAAAATCACGGAACTTGGCATGGTGTCTTGACATGGCACCAACATGCTGTGGTCAAAATTTTGTTTGATTTGGAACAAGTTTTGCTATAAGCTTCTTACAAACCGAAGCTTCTCTAAAGAATGCTCATGGTTTCGATAGGGAATGTGTCACCTTTGTGGCTTTTTGTGGGGGGGGAGCGGGCGGGGACCTAGATATTTCCGCGGTTGCCGAAATTTTACGAATGGTGCAGTGAATAACTGGTGCGCAAGTATGGTTGACACGCGGCCGGTGGACTGTAGCCGACGAACATTCCGGCGTAAGCCATACATGAGGGAGCCCCAAGATATTTTATACTGTTGTACTGCATCCCACACGATTCTTGCTAACAAACTGTTTGTGGTGTACTTGATTTTTTCATTTTGATTTGAAAGACAAAATGGGGTTATGGCAGCAAAGGTCGTTGTTTGAATTGCTAGAACATTTATCTGCAGTGAAAATGCAACTATAGGAGTGTCGTGCTAAAATTTGGAATTATTCCGGGTTTGTTTGGCATTTTTATACATTAATTGAGTTTTCTAGGCATTTAATGTGCATAATTCAAATTTGAACTACATGCACATGCTCCAGTGCACCAAAATAGGTTGAAAAATCGTATATGTGTCCTTGGGTGAATGTTTCGGTCCCAGACAAGAAATGGGAGTTAATTTCAAACATCTGGGCGTCGTGGCTCGGCCGAAAACATTGAGAAACTTGGTTTTTAAATTCCTGTAAATCCAAAAATTGCCTAAAAATCACGGAACTTGGCATGGTGTCTTGACATGGCACCAACATGCTGTGGTAAAAAATTTATTCGATTTGGGACAAGTTTTGGTATAAGCTTCTTACAAAACGGAGCTTGTCTCGAGAAGGCTCATGGTTCCGATAGGGGATGTGTCACCTTTGTGGGTGAAACGACATACGCTGCCTCTTCATGCCTTGATTTTTTACAGAGGCAACAAATACCAATAGGAGTGTTGTGCTAAAATTTGGAATTATTCCAGGTTTGTTTTGCCTTTTTTATACATTAATTGAGTTTCCTAGGGAATGTGCATAATTCAAATTTGAACTACATGCACATGCTCCAGTGCACCAAAATGGGTTGAAAAATCGTATATGTGTACTTGGGTGAATGTTTAGGTCCCATACAAGAAATGAGAATGAATTTTAAACATCTGGGTGTCGTGGCTCGGC
This sequence comes from Elymus sibiricus, assembly GCA_039707655.1. Lineage (NCBI taxonomy): Eukaryota > Viridiplantae > Streptophyta > Magnoliopsida > Poales > Poaceae > Elymus > Elymus sibiricus. Next base: position 106,797,685 of record CM077668.1, on the reverse strand, counting down.
CGAAAACATTGACAAACTTGGTTTTTAAATTCCTGTAAATCAAAAACTTGCCTGAAAATCATGAAACTTGGCCTGTTGCCTTGACATGGCACCAACATGCTGTGGTAAAAAAATTGTCCGATTTTTTGAAGGCGCACAGATTAACAACCAACAAAGTCATTTTGGAACAAAGAGCTGCCACGTTACAATCGGAAACAAAAGTTTTATTCAAACCGCGGGCGTTGTACTAACCATTTACGTGCCGCCACGCGTCCCCATTTTTATTTGCTAGGAGGCGCCGTGCGGGGTACTCCCTCCATGCATAGGGCACCTAAGGCGCTGCACTGTGATTTAGGCTTGTGAAGATTGGCCATGATAACTAACATAATCCCTGCTGAAAAATCTCGTCAACTGAGCTGATTAATTACTAATCCTTCGTATGCAGTTACCACCGAGCAATGCTAGACTCATGGGGAGGATTTTTATAGACTTTACGTAGTAGTAGCAAACATGGAGGATTAGGATTGGATTTAGGGGGTGGGAAGGGGCCCACCCCCCTAAAAATCAATGGGGGTCTAGTTTGATTAGTTGGAAGATGCCAAAGGCCCCTGAGTGCAGCATTTTTGGTTACCACCCACTTCTCACGTCCACCCTTAATAAATTTAGGTGTTGGGTAGCAAATCAGCATGCAGTACAAGGTGCATGCACAACCTAGGGACCAGAGGGAGACGTGTATCGAGGCATGTAACCAAAATTATTAACTATGGGACTTAATAAAAGGCTGGGCATGGAGAGTGGGTCGAACGAGGCATGCAGACCACTCTATGCACCTGGACGGAGGGAGACGGGAGGTGTGGAGCAGACCGCTGCGCAGGCTCACCGGGAGGCGAGCCCTTTGACCTCCATCCGTCGCCCACCTCGCTCCCAACTTCTCCATTAATGGCGCCCGAGCCCTTGTTTTAATGGCGTGGCTAGGCCTCAGTCGACTGAGATTTAAGAGAGAGAAAAGAAAATCTAAAAAGAAAATTTTGCACGGATCTTGATGTAAGATCTCACTGACATAGCATAGACTGAGACTTAGCAAGACTGATATATATGACGACGATGGCAATGGATGTTGGATAATAATAATTGTCTTACATATTCAGGAAGATAATTAAAGATGCCACATGCGGCAATGCCCGAAAGACACAAGGGCAAAACAAGGAAGACGCAGACAATGATCTGGGTCGCTGCTCTCTACTTCACCTCTATCTACTCCACCATCTTCATCATTTCGTCCACCTTGATCTCTTTCACGTCCTCAATACGTCGCTTGCGAGCATCCACAGATCCCTCTAGGAGTATTTCACGCTCCATGCGGAGCTTAGCATTCACGTCCATAAGTTTCCTGACCATGACAGCCATCTTCTTCAACACGGCAGTTGTCTCCTCGTGCTGCTTCGCCCTGCCGGCAATCTTCGCCCTCATCTGGTCGCGCTCAGTGCGGAGCCTCACCTTGTCACCCCTTAGTCCGCGGATGACGTCGGTCGACTTATCCAACGCGGCATAGCTCTCCTCCTGCAGCTTCGCCCAGTGGGGGATGTCATCATCCATCACCTTATTGAGCATAGCGCGCATGCGCCTGTGAGAGCCCACGAGTGCCCGCGATAGATCCATCCAGGCCGCCGCGACGTGGCAGGACCTCTCTGCTGCTTCCGCGGTGCAGCGGGACATCTATGCCGCTTCCACGGCGTGGCCGGACCACTCCGCTGCTTCGGCGGCGTGGTGGGACCTCAGTGCTGCTTCGGCGGCGCGGCGGAACCTCTGTGCAGCTTCGGCGGCGCGGCGGGACCTCTCGGCCGATATCGTGGCGAGGTGGGACATCTCTGCTGCTTCGCTCGCCGCTCCGTGGTCATTTCTCGACGAAGAACTCCTCCCACGGGCCATGGCAGACGCACGGAAGGACGAAGACTTGTTTGTTTGTTGATGAGGAATTAATGAGTAATGTGCAGTCATTTTCGAGTAGGTGGTATTTATAACCTACTAATAAGCTGCTAAGTGGGAAAACGTTTAGGTTTTGATCGGTGTGAACAGGTTTGCAATTACATATAACGTGGTAATTTGGAATGTGACGGGAAACAAGGTCTAACGGTTCCGGTTTCGAAGTGCAGCATGATTCCCGGATGGTGTAATTAAGAGAAAGTATAATGAGGTGACGTAAGCGGGCTATAAGGATTTAAATATTATATTGTTGCTGAGTTGGAAGAGAGAGAGAGGAGGAGAGAGAGGAGAAGCGGGCTGTAGACTTACAGCCGGCTGTTGCACTAGCTCCAAGAAGCTTTATGAGAGTGGAAGGTGGGCCATATGTTAAGAAAGTACTACTTTCTTATACGATAATCCACTTGTGAGCCCAGGCTCAGCTGCACCCACGCTAACGAAAAAAATTCAAAACAAATACTAGGAAAATTCAAAAAATTCCTAATTTTTTTTGTGTGGTAGATAATTTGATGCATGAGGTCTGCTCCAATTTTCACATCATTTCGACATCTGAGCAGCTCTCGGAAAAAAGACAAATTTGGGGTATGTAAATTTTTTTACTGTTCATGCACTGTTCTGACCCGATTTGTCTTTTTTGTTGAGAGCTACTCAGATGTCCAAATGATCTAAAAATTGGTGCGAACTTCACGCAATAAATTTTTTACCATGCAAAAAAAGTTTGGAATGTTTTGATTTTTTTTAAATTTTTTGTGATTTCTTTTCTGACCGGGTGCAGATGAGCCTAGCTAACTATTATACGTGTTGGCTATTACATTGATTATAGATGACATGGCAACATGCTATAGCCAGCAGCTGGCTATATTATTAACCATGCTCTAACGTGGGCAAGCGTTCTCGGATGCGTACGTGGCGTGTGCACCGCAATCGGCGATGTCAGCACACGTACGACTTGTTCCATCAACCGTGTGCACTTGTTATTACCATTGCACACAATTCTTTTAATTAGACATCACCTCTCTATGATGAAGCCACACACACTTAATTACTTTCCCTACCAAAGACTCCATTTCACATACACACACACAAACACTCACTCTCTCTCTCTTCTCTCTATCACACAGTCTCTATACGACCAGACGCGAGATAATTGAATGGTTAGTCCTTGTACTAGCAGGCGGCGTCTAACATGGTCCTCATAGTTAGGAAGTGCTTCGATACAATCCTCATACATGCAAATACGGTGTGTATATAGTCCTGAAGTTGCAATAGTGGTCCTGGCTATACGCCTCGTGTACGTAGCCTGTATGCCTCCACTGCCATGTTACTATCGATCCTACAGGTCAATCGGACTGAGTCAATCGTCCGTGTGGGACCAACGTGTCAGTGTGCATGAGAAATTAGTTGAGAATAAATCAACATGCTCTATTATATTGTACGGTAAAGATGCGCTGGTTATTTATTTTTCGTGGTAACATGCTCTTTTTTTTAGGGGATGGGGTAACAAGCTCTGGTTTATTCGTAGAGTACATGCTAACTGCTTAGACGCGCATGCATGCGTACATGCATCTATGTTCATGACCACATAACACGTGCTACATCAATACTAAGAATCATTACGACAATAACAATTATTCGAATATGGCGATCGTACAAATAGAAATAGCACAAGCAACAAGAATGAGACTCAAACTTGGCTAGTACTCGAAAAACAATGCAAACGCAAACGTGTAGGAACGTATGCGCATGTGCAAACTGGATTAAATCAGCATGCATGTTACGATCAGCTCTACTTTGGCCCAACTAGGATATCTACTAACCAAGCTAACCTAATTAAGAAGTATGCATCTCGATAACAAATAATTGCACTTGGCCTGGTTGTTCGCCTCGCGCTGCATGTAGCAGAGGTTGTGGGTTCGAAACCCCGTCTACTCATTTCTTTTAATTCTCACTTATTTCTCATAGCCACTGACACGTGGGTCTCATATGGACGTGGACCAGCGGTTTGACTCTGTCCGCACGACCCGTGGGATTGATGCTGACGCGGCATTGGCGGCATACAAGCTACTTACACGAGGCGTATAGCCAGGACCGTATACACACCGTATTTGCATGTATGAGGACTGTATTGAAGCACTTTATGACTATGAGGACCATGTTAGACATCGCCTGCAAGTACAAGGACTAAACGTGCAATTATCTCGACCAGACACACACACGCATGCTCTAGGTGGAGTATTTGTTCGTACCACACCTTTCGTCCAACCTTCCCCTTATGATTATCAATCACCTTAGTTTACTTATAACATGGACAAATTCCACTGCAATTTAGTTAGCAAACTTCTAATTAAAATATGACACAAATCACGAGCAGGAATTGAGAAATTTTTATTTACACAATCACATTAATATGGTCAGGTAAATCACGAGCTAACGTACCATTGTACTAATATTTATATCCCGTTGCAAAAGGTGGAGTACATATCCGAAGAGTAGAGGCGCACACACACTCCGTCAAATCAATATCATTGGATTCATCATTGCATATATTTTCACATCATAAATTTTGTCACTCTAAATGTTCATATTGTTTTCTACAAACTTGGTCAAACTTTACAAAGTTTGACTTCAGTCAAATCTAATATGCGGAGTAAATAAAAACGGAGGGAGTACTATATTAGGGTTGATCGGTCACTTCCCGCGAACGTGCCCGGGCAGTGGAAGAGGAAGGAGGAGAAGCGGGCTGTGGAGTACTACTACACTAGCTGCAGCACGAGCTCCAAGGAACTTTCATGCCACACAATGCATATTTAAGTACTAGTACTACGTACACCCAGGCCTTTAGGTTGCGTGTAGATGACATGGCTACAACATGTAGGCTGACAGCCTACCGCTCCGCCTCGCACGTTATTTTATTTTATTTTTGCCATGCAAGATTTGCATGCAGGCATGTCACGCACGAGAGAGTATCTGCCGTTACCGAGGCTTAGGTGGTACCATGATACGGGCTCCTGTGCATTTCTGGAAATGTTGCAGAGTTACCGGGAGCCGTTCGATCTTAGAATCTGACGGCCCAGAAGCCCGTATCACGGTAGCACCAGCCTTGATAGCACTAGATATTTTCCGTGTAATGCATGTAGTTGTCGAAGTCGTGCTCCAAAAAGGGCGACGAGGTCCGCTAGTCCGCGATGGTCGGTGTGCCCGGAAAACAAACCAATCCCAGTCACCGTAAATGTTGTGCGTGCTTTAATTACGGGAAGGTGGATGGACGCGAATGTGCCGAACAACGAACCGCCCACCGGCTCGGTGATCTCAAATATAAACTGCACTAGCGCACTACTCCTAATGCGCACCAGCAGAACATCCTTTTCGAACGGACAAAGCCCTGCGGTTACCATCTCCTCTCGTCTAAACCAGTTCCCAAAGGGAGAAGGCAGTTCATCGCCATTGCTATGGATTCCCAAGGCGGTGGTGTTTCTCGTCCTCGTCGAGGTTGGGAGACCTTGGACGACGATGCTTTGGGGGATATCATAAGTCGCTCCGACTTCCTTACATCCGCAAGACTTAGCGGTGCTTGCACCAAATATTTTAAGACGGTGCGTAAATATGAGTGGGAGAAGGCCATGCTAGTTGCTCTGCCATGCATCCTTGAGGACGAGGCTGTTTCCTGGGGGGTCTCTCCAGCGCGGCGTGGCCGTAGTTGCAAGTTGACGCCCCTTGAGATGCCGACATTGAGGGACACTCAGATTTTGTCCGATGAGCATGTCAGTGATGAGTTTGATCACGTAAATGTATTCTAAAGACTACTTCCGTGTTCCATTTCAGAGTTACCCCGCTGCCCACTGTTGCACAGGTTAGGCTTGGTGCCAATGGAGATTGGCTTGCATACGTACGGGAGGGTACTAACAACAATTTGCACAACATTCACACCGGTGAGACCATTCCCGATGAACCATTGTCCAGCATTGGGATCGGCCATCCAATGGGGCACCTCCTGAATTGGTACAATGGAACCACGGTGAGTTTGAAGAAGATAGCAATCCCGAAAGCCCCGACAAGGTCATGTAGAAGATATGCCCTAGAGGCAATAATAAATGTTATTATTTATCTCCATGTTCGTAATTAAGTTTATATTCCGTGCTATAACTGCTATGGTTCTTGAGTCTGCAATAACCACGAGGCTCGAAGGAAGACTCATATGCACGTGTGGAATAATAAACGATAAAATGTATTCCTAGTCTAGCCTCTAAGACTAGCTCAAGTGTTGCATGATGATCCTATTTTCCTAATCATGGGCATGACTATGCCAGCAAACTTTGAGGGCACATTGTTAGAAGAACACTTGTGTTGAATCGACCCGAATTGATGTTATGCTATGAGATACATTCATCACAAGTTAATGGTTTGTAACATAGAGAAAGTTAACGTTTGCATAATTCCTTAGACCATGAGAGTATCGAGTTTCTTCATGCTTGCTTCAAGAACTTTGGGGTTTGTTAAACGTCATCCGTAACTGGGTGGCTATTACGGCGGCTTACGGGTTCATGGGAAAGTATGTCAAGGGACTTGATAGCTCAAGATTGGGATTTGCTCCTCCGACGATGGAGAGATATTCTCTGGGCCCTCTCGGTGTTATGGTATCCATCATCGTCTGGCCAGACACAATGTGATTTGATCACAGGGATGCCGGAACACGGGAACGAGAAAAGAGAACAAAACCGGTAACAAGGAAACTGGCATAGTGGACAAAAGTTGTTGGTCCACGAGGATGCCGATAAGTCTCACCTCGGGTGTTTGTAACATATCGCGAAGCAACAGGAATAGCACATGGCAACTGGAGGTTCACTCGAATATTTATTCGTGTGGGTATAGGGGTCAATATGGGTGTCCACGGCTCCGATGTTGATCATTGATCGGAAAGTGTTCCGGTCATGTCTATACTTCACCGAACCTATAGGGTCACATGCTCAAGGGTCATCTATCTGCTGAATACTAGACAGGGAGTCTGAGAGAAAGTCACCGGAAAAGTTTCGGAGACAACGGAAGAGTTCCGGAGAGAGAACACCGGAATAGTTTCGGTAAAACCGAAAAGTTGTTTCGGAGTATACCATTAAGTCAAAATGGTTTTGGCACACACCTGGAAATTCTTGGAGGGTGCCAAAATTGTTCTGGGAACTTCTGGAGGGTGCCAGAATTATACTAGTTCTGGACGGCGAAGCCCTGCCGGATAGCTGACACCGTATGTGTGCAACCCCGTAGAGAGGTCGTAGGTTCGATCTTTTTGCCCGAGGGGCTGTTCGAGAGTGCGTCCCGAAGGGCTGTCCGAGTGACTGTCCGAGATTCCGTGAGTGCCTCCTGAAGGGCTATCCGTGACACCATCCGGGGGACTATCCGACCGCCTCCCGAAGGGCTGACCGTGGAACTGTCCGAGGGGCTGACGAGGGAGTACATCCTCGCGGTTGGGAGGTTGTAAATCCTAGCTGCGGGGATCTGCACCGACGATCTACATCGACTCTACTTCTGCTGCACTACGAGTCGGTAACGATCAGATCAAAAACCTTGTATGCATCTCCATAGTGTTCCTGGGCATGCTCGCAGTACCGAAATTTTTTGTTTTCTGTCGCGTTCCCCAATAGTGGCATCATGAGCCGTGATATGCGTAGATGCAGGTTAGGATCTAGAATACATAGAGATGTATGGGTGTTGCACAATATAATTTGTAGTAGATGAGTTCTATTACTGAAAATTATTTGTGCGGGTAGCAGATGAAATCTATTACCCGATGTTCTTGTTGCTTCCCTTGAATTTGCGTAGTCCTGATCTTGACGGCATGGTGAAATCTCACAAAGTTCTAGCAATCCGCGATCCTTTCATGCTGCTCCTGAGTATGCTGATTGACAGATCAACGAAGTGCTTTAGTGTCTTTGGGTTCCACCATTGTTAAAGAAAGATGGATGTTTCGCAGACTAAAGGGCAATGCAGATATGATCTGCACGGGGTTCTTGCGTATGACGAAGTTCAGTATGGGGCTCGAGATTTTATTATCTCGTGTTTCATACGCCCCGCAAAGTTAATCTAGCAACTTGAATAATCATACTTGATGATGAACGTTGGTAGCTTTGGTTTGTTTCAAAACCTTAGAAGCCACATAAAATAAAATTTTCCATAAACCGATTAGAGGCGTCTAACTTGGTTTTGCAAGATGACATGAGATGTGCATGTGATGTGGTATAGCAGTGCTCATATTAATTTGATTATGTATGAGATGACTATATGATGTAAAATTAACATGACCTGCGTGTCATGATTCGGCATGATGGCTGGAGCCATATGATTGTCACTTTAATGACCTGCTTGTCAACCTTAAGTAATGCACTTATTTTATTAGCTATAGAGAAAGCAATATTATCTGGTTGACCGACAAGGTGGTGGCAATCTTCGCAGAGGTGAACACCGACGCGAATGCCGAAGACGAAGAAATAAAAGACTTCTCCGTCAGAAAGGGCTATACCATATCATGCTATTATGAATTGCCTGAGATGTTTATCCCTTATGATGCACCCTTTTTGATTGCGTGGTAGTCGCTTTTATTAGGGTGATCTCTCACTTAAAATATCAAGTAGTTAGTGTTCCCCCAAGTGTAGCACCGTCACAGCATCCTTCCTTTCGGGGTGCGCCATGGATGCATGGGTACGAACGATTGTATGGGTGTAAGGCGGGTGAGGTCAGACGTCGCAGCGAGATCACTTGGTTGTCTTGACATTCATGGCAGGATCGTCCTGAGCTCGGAACACACGCACCGAAAGATGAACAAGAGTCACATAGAGATGTGATGGCCAAGTTGGCCTACCGATTAAAATTCCCGTCATGAGATGATGATTCTATGGCGATGAATTGAGATATGGATTTTGTATCACTCACAATCAATTATGAGAGATATTGATTTGAGTGGGAGCACACTGTAGAATTAACTTGATTAATTCTCAGTGCAATTAATTATGAACATTGTCTAAGTGTGATTTGCATAATAGTTGTAGAATAATGGCTCGCGTTTCCACCTTCCCTATTAAAATTGAATAGCTGTTAAATATCTGGTTAAAACTTTACGGTTGGTAACGTAATGTGAGGATTGTCCTCAAGAGTGCCGAGAAGGACTTTGTCCTATTGCATGATTTTGGTATTCTCCCACTAAAGCTATGGATGATGTGACTCTCGTCCTTCGATCCAAAAGCTAGAATTCCGTTACGGTCAAGTGCAATATGTTTGCTTCCATGAGACCCGAACTTCAAAAGTTTGGGATAGCTATGTGATATTCATGGAACTGAAAATTGGTTTCAGATACAAACAAAGGCTAAAAGATATGGGATATCCAAAGCAATGTTTGTTTTGCAAATTATTAGTAAAGTGTTTACTATGCATTAGACCGATAAGAGAGGGATCCAGAAGAACGCCTATCATATGATGAAGGTGAATAAAACAACAACTTAAAGAGAAAGGAAATGTCCAGAGGGTGTTAGTGTGACTTACACACCTAGGAAGTCCGGGGCTAACGCCACTCTTAAAGTTGGGTGCTTCTTCTGAGAGTAGGAGAAATACTAAAAGTTAAACTGTTAGGAGTATAAAGGCAAAAAGAGAGAAGACTGGAATATCCAACTCATGTATGAATGTCATACAAGTTATTGATGTATAGAAGGCTGGTCAAAGATATAATTCTTGGGAATTATGATTAAACATGTTAATCACTAATTCTTGGGTATTGTGAGTTGATCACAGAGATACCCGCTCGATTGCATTCTGTTGCAACTCGATGCAAGAACTACTACGGCCTAAAAGACTTGCCAGTAATAAGATTTAGATACGCATTGGGAACATAGTAAATGTTACTATACCTTCCATCGGTGTATTACCTTCGTGTTTATTTTTCATAATTCATTTTTGGAGTTTCATACACTCTAGCCCATTGCATAAAGTATCTTGCAAGAAGATTGTTCATAAGAGAACTTTTGATGTTCTGTATTATGAATAACATAAGGGCCATACTTTCATTATGAATGAGATGTTTGTTATGAATATTGATAATAATATATTACCTCCGTATTTACTTTCATAATTCATTTTAGAGTTTTACACACTCTAGCCCATTGCATAATGTTTGTTGCAAAAGGGTTGTTCATAAAAGAACAATTGTTGTTTAGTATCATGAATAACATAAAGGGCCATGCTTCCATCAAGGATGGGATGTATGTTATGAATATTGATGGTAATATGATACATCCATAACACTGATGCTAAATGTCGCAAGACTAAAAGAATACCACATATGTGTGGCACTGCATTTGGTCACATTGGAGAAACCCGCATGGAGAAATTCCATAATGATGGATTTTGAAGTCGTTTGATTATGAATCATCTGACACTTGCAACTTTTGTCCGAAAAGTGAAGTGACTGAAATACCGTTCACATGCCATAAGGAACGAGCAACGAACTTATTGGTGATCATACATTTTGATGTGTGTAGTCCGATAAAGGTTATTGCTAGCAGTGGATTTATCTATCTACAGAAATGACTCAAGTAGATATATGGATATTTACTTGATGAGACGTAAGTCTGAATCTTTTGAAATCATTCATAAGGTTTTCAAAATGAAGTGGAAATTATTGTAACAAGAAAAATTATGTTTCTGCAAACTAGATTGCATAAAGGAATGTTTGAGTTACAAGTTTAGCGAATGTCTGATGAGTTGTGAAAAGAGTTTCATAACTTACACCTCCCAGAGCACCACTGTGAGTTGAATGTCCGTGAAGATGTAATCAAACATTTATGACATAGCAAGATCAAAGATGACATAAATCAATTTGCCATTATCCCTTTTAAAGTAATGCTTTAGAGATTGCGGCTTTTACACTGAAAAGAGCGCCATCGGATCTGTTGAAATGACGCCATGGTATGGTAACCCCAACCATGTTATATCTTTTCTTAACATTTGGAATATGGGGCTTGTGTAAAATATTTACAAACCTATTCCAGATCAGACAAGTGCTACTTTGTAGGTTATCCCAAGTTATTGGGTATTCCCCCACCACTATACCGAGGCAAAAGGTTTGCCACAAAGAACGGTATGATTTTGAAGAAAATGGTTCTTGCAAAAAGGTGAGTGGGAGGACAGTGCAACTCGACGAGATAATAGTATCTTCATCATCAGGTCAAAGGAAAGCAACCTTGGAAGTGATTCCATAGTTTCCTACTGTGACTGATACGGAAGCCTCTACATGAGATGTATGGACTTCGGTCGAACTTGCAGCTGAACCACGTAGGCAAAACTCGTGCAAACCTCTCAGGTGCGCAAACAAGATATTGTTGTTAGACAACAATATACCTACGATACACAAGGAAGAGGTGATGGGCCCTGACTCCGGAATTGGCTAAATACCAATATAATCCGAGATAGTATCCATATAAATGATTCAAGATTAGATCTGGATAAACCCTTCGAAAGGCTTAAAGTCTAACGAATATTAATAGAACTATAAACTAATACGGATAAAAATGTTTTATCCATAAAGCTTGACTTGTTGCTTATAACAAATTCAAGGAATTAACTACGTCGAGATTGTCTCTCCATAGTGATGCTTAAAGTCGGTTCGGGTTAAACTAGCAATTGATACATATTTCAATCATGAGATATGATACATGGATGCCAAAAGGATTTCCATGAGATGGAAATGCTACCTAGGACTTGCATGTGAGACAGTCCAAGGGGTTTTGTCAATCCATAGGATGCTAGTGAGTATGCAAACTTCAGAGTTCCAGCGATGGACAGAAGAGAGCAAAATGAAGTTGGAATCTTTGTTTTTGATAAAATAGTCAAAAGAGTTTCATTTCATCAATGGATAACGAAGATGCTTGTGGTTACAAGAAAGTAAGTGGGAGCATAATAATATTTCTAAACACCTTGTGTGCTTGTCACATTGTTGATTGGAAATAATATAAATTTCTTGACACGAATTAGGACTTCATTGAAAATAGTTTTTCGATGAAGTGCTTGGGCTAAGTAGCCTTGATATTAGGAATATTTATCTACGGAGATAGAATTGCCTAATAAGCTAAGCCAAAAATACATATTGACAAGATGCTAAAAACAGTTTAGCATAAGAACGTCAAGGAGTGATTCTTGCCAAAGTCACATGGAAATAGTTTTGCAAGACTCGGTGTCCTAAAACACTGATTAGCAAAATACATGATGGAGATTCCACACACTTTTGTGTTTGGATTAATCATGTATTCCATGGTATGTAAGACAACCAGATATGTCCAATACTCCCAAGTTGTTGCGAGTATAGATACCAAAGTGATCAAAGTGCTGATCATGGGACAACGGTGAAAAATGTCATTGTGTACTAGAGTAGCACTGATGACATGTTTTCTCGCAAGCTGAGATTATGAAGTACTCGTTGTGAGTAATTACATCGATACAGTCTTCATCAATGCTCCAAGCGATTTTCGATTTAAGTTAAGGGTTTTGTGTAATACACGATATGGTGGCACGGTAGTTGAAAATTGTTCCAAACAAGTTACTGTGGCGAATTCTATAACAAAGGCTAAGTATGTTGACGCTTTAGAAGCGACAAAGAAGATATTGAATCATATAGTTCATTCATGAACTTAGTGTGGCTCCAAGATGGCTTTGGTCAATGGGACACTATTGTAGATAGTTGCTCCATAGCTCAGTCTGAGGAATCAAGGTTCGACCAGTGATTCACATATATACAAAGCCAAGTCCACACAAAATATGTAATTTGTGAAAGCGTGAAAACGCGAGGATATGCAAAGATACACACGGCCCTGAAGTTGTCAGGTCCGTTAGACGTAGACTATACCACAAGCGAAGCATATTTTACACCGGTATGCCATAGGTGTAAAGTGCATTAGCATTGACTAGATTATTGACTCTAGTGCAAGTGGGAGTCTGTAGGAGATATGCCCTAGAGGCAATAATAAATGTTATTATTTATCTCCAAGTTCCTAATTAAGTTTATATTCCGTGCTATAACTGCTATGGCTCCCGAGTCTGCAATAACCACGAGGCTCGAAGGAAGACTCATATGCACGTGTGGAATAATAAACGATAAAATGTATTCCTAGTCTGGCCTCTAAGACTAGCTCAAGTGTTGCATGATGATCTTGTTTTCCTGATCATGGGCATGACTATGCCAGCAAACATTGAGGGCACATTGTTAGAAGAACACTTGTGTTGAATCAACCCGAGTTGATGTTATGCTATGAGATACATTCGTCACAAGTTAATGGTTTATAACATAGAGAAAGTTAACATTTGCATAATTCCTTAGACCATGAGAGTATCAAGTTTCTTCAAGCTTGCTTCATGAACTTTGGGGTTTGTTAAACGTCATTCGTAACTGGGTGGCTATTACGGCGGCTTACGGGTTCATGGGAAAGTATGTCAAGGGACTTGATAGCTCAAGATTGGGATTTGCTCCTCCGATGATGGAGAGATATTCTTTGGGCCCTCTCGGTGTTATGGTATCCATCATCGTCTGGCCAGACACAATGTGATTTGATCACAGGGATGCCGGAAACACGGGAACGAGAAAAGAGAACAAAACCGGTAACGAGGAAACTAGCATAGTGGACAAAAGTTGTTGGTCCACAGGGATGCCAATAAGTCTCACCTCGGGTGTTTGTAACATATCATGAAGTAACAGGAATAGCACACGGCTACTGGAGGTTCACTCGAATATTCATTCGTGTGGGTATAGGGGTCAATATGGGTTTCCACGGCTCCGATGTTGATCATTGATCGAAAAGTGTTCCGTTCATGTCTATACATCACTGAACCTATAGGGTCACACGCTTAAGGGTCATCTATCTACTGAATACTGGACAGGGAGTCTGAGAGAAAGTCACCGGAAAAGTTTCGGAGACAACGGAAGAGTTCCGGAGAGAGAACACCGGAATAGTTTCGGTAAAACCGAAAAGTTGTTTCGGAGTATACCATTAAGTCAAAATGGTTTAGGCACACACCTGGAAATTCTTGGAAACTGGCAGTATTATTCTGGGAACTTCTGGAATTTTTCCGGAGAAAAAAAGGGAAATGTCTGGAGCTGCCGGAACCGCTTTGGTTGCTTTTCGCTGATGAAAATCACTGATCCGGAATTGTTTCGGAACGCGTCCAAAATTATTTTAGGGGGTATTGGAAATGTTCTAGGCCCACATAAATATTTTCGGATTTAACGGTCGCGGAAACATGTTTTTGTGAATAGTGAAAAGCACTTTATGGTTGCTTTTTGGAAAGCCACCTTTTTGGGCTTTGTCCCAAAAGATCTAGGGGATGACATGGATGGATGGGAACCCCTTTTTGGGTTTTTCATGTGCCACCCTACCCCTTAGTTTTTCCTATAAATAGAGGTGGAGAGGCACTCTCCACCCTCACTCTTTCTCTCATACATTATGCCATGCAATGATCTGGCTTCTTCTCTCCCTCAGATGAAATAGTTTCGTAGAGCCGAAAGGCTGTCTGGGTTCCGGTGGGAACTAGTTCTGGACGGCGAAGCCCGGCCGGATAGCTGACACCGTATGTGTGCAACCCTGTAGAGAGGTCGTACGTTCGATCTTTTTGCCCGAGGGGCTGTTCGAGAGTGCCTCCCGAAGGGCTGTCCGAGTGACGGTCCGAGATTCTGTGAGTGCCTCCCGAAGGGCTGTCCGTGACACCGTCCGGGGGACTGTCCGACCGCCTCCCGAAGGGCTGTCCGTGGGACTGTCCGAGGGGCTGACGAGGGAGTACATCCTCGTGGTTGGGAGGTTGTAAATCCTAGCTGCGGGGATCTGCACCGACGATCTAAATCAACTCTACTTCCGCTGCGCTACGAGTCGGTAACGATCAGATCAAAAACCTTGTATGCATCTCCATAGTGTTCCTGGGCGTGCTCGCAGTACCGAATTTTTTTGTTTTCTGTCGCGTTCCCCAACAGGTCGTGCGGGAACAAAGATTACTCTCTCATCGCAGTGTTCAACATCGTGATTGCTTTCACGAAACATCTTGCACGTGGCGGTCAAAGCTGGACCATGCTGTCTGCAGCCGATTTATTGCCGTACGAGTATGAAGACGCGTGCTCATTTTTAACCACATCTTCGCGGTGACAAACCAGGGGACTTGTTTCGTATGGGACACATCCTACAGATACTCCCTCTCTACCAGTTTAATATGTTTAGTTTTTCCGTTTTATAAGTTTCAAATTTATTGCTCCACATCACATGTTCAGATTTCAAGGTGCATTAAATCGTTGCATGCAGGGAAAAGTCATCCCCCGATCAAAATCAGATCGCCGATCGTGGATGAGCACGGCCCATTCAGTCTCACTTTGAACCTTGTAAGTGACGACACCCAGTTGGGACGTACTATCTTAGTAGTCATTACCCATGGTACCATTGAAGGGCAGCAAGGTGCCACGATCTATCATGATCGGACCCTAATCATGTACCCAGGTAATCCATTATCTCCGATCTAAGACTAGTAGAGCCAGGAGCTAGAGTATACTATCTTATTGCCATGTCATCTTATAACATTTCAGTACATGTCTCGTTATACTCCATGAGAAGTTGTTCTTTTCTTTTTTTTGATATATTGGGATAGTCATCGACGCAACATTATAATACAAGTTATAATTAGCAATTTAAATTCCGCAATGTACTGGCTAGTAAGCCTGAATGGCATCTAAAAAAAGTACTACTACTACTAGGACTCCTCCTACTTTAATTAATATACATCTCCCATGTCACACTCTCAAATTGTTTCTTCTAGCCCGTGCCACAGCTGGCCCTAATCTACTCCTACTAGACTTCTTCCCTTCCCTATCATAGTCATAGAAATAATCAAATATAGAATATATTATTTTAATCCTTATCCTCTGCTTACGTCACCTTATTGTGCTTGCTGCACAACATTTATCCTGCATGGACCTTGAGCATGCCCGTCACCATGTGTCCAGGTTTGAGATGACAGGTGTACCAGATGAACGGCTGCGTGTTCGACCCCCGTGATGCTACCTGGGCGCGGAGGAACACACTTGGAGAGTACTCAGTTTTCATTGGGGATGGCTACCCCATAGTGAAAATGATGCCACCTTCCGTGCACGACGCCGACGGCCTGCCGTTCATGAAGAGTGGGTGTGTTTTCATTGCGCACCGCTGGATTAATATCTTGAACGCCCCTATCCATGACTTATGCCACTTCAGCTTGGATGAGTCTCCATCGTGGGGAGCCACACTAAAAAGTTGCGATGATATGTACTCCCGTTGCCCTCCGTTATGGATTGTGCCATCTATGAAGAACACCTGGGACTGGAACTACGAAACGGACATGTACCTAGGCACCTACGAACCTGAGTAATGTACCGCAGTAAATATAGGTGAAGTAGCCAGGCACAAATAGTATGAACCTGTGTGGCATGTTGGCATTTGTCTTTTAGAACTTACTAGCACTAAATATTACGTGCAATGCACGTTGATATTATGATGTACGTGCCTAAGTACTCTACTATATTAGTTGCAGGCACATACTCCGTATTAGGTTGGATATTTGTTTACGTCTATGGTCCGAGACCTTCCAACTAGACGCGTCTGTCTCTCCGGGTCGCACTTTGTATCGTTATGTACTACGTGTGGTCTCCGACCCTCCAACTACACAGTCAAATCACCCTCAAAGAAAAACTGGACGGTCATATCACCTGTGCTGCCATGTTTCGCGCTCCTCCCTCGTAGAGTGGAGATGCTTGCTTCCATAAAAATGGAAGAAGTGGAGACGCCCTCCCATGTTGTTCCGGTCCTCGTCCTTTCGCTGACGTGTGGGACGTCCAGCACATGCCAAGCAGCAATTTATCCCCGTATCTTGATCTCTAGGCTACGTGTCGGACTTAAGACAAGTCTGCCGTATGAAGCACTGCACACAAAGCAGCAGGCGTGGTGAGCAATCTTCAAATCACAAGTCATTAAATAAAAACAGTATATGAACCACTGCACATGCAACTTCACTGGGCTACCGTGTTTCGCACTCCTCCGCCATAACAGTAGAAACGCTAAAAATAAGAAATAAATATAAAACAGCAGTGACACTCCACCGTGCGGTTTCCTTGCTTCTCCTCCATAGCAGGTAGAATACTTTCGTTCACCGACATGTGGGACATCCACCATTCGGGTCCACTTGCCATGGACCAAAATTAGAGTGCATCACGCAGAACTGCAGGGGAGACTCACCCGGTCGTAGTGCCGTAGTGATAATGACTAATGAGCCATCAAATCACAAGGCCCCACCTATCCAACTGTAAGTTGCTCGGACGAAGCAACCATCATTTCACTCTTCATTGAGTCCGCTTCTTCGAGAAAGCTACTGCAGCATCAATACCGCTAGCACACGTGAAGACTGGACAGCACTGTGGCAACACAGCATATGAACATTGTCCGTGACATGAAAGGAGGATGGTTCCAGAAAAGAATATTCGCTCACTCGTCTTTTCTAACCTAGTTTTGCATCGATCATTCGTATGAAGGTGCTAAACCAAGTGTTGCACTTACAAGTTCAAAATGAGAAAGTGGACCACTCATGGAACGCCTATCGCATTCAGCCCGTCGCTCAACGCGCTTCCTCACGGCATATCACTGACACATGGGAACGTATGTGAGCAAACCGACTAGGCCAAACTAGCCCACCTAACACGCGGGAAAGCCCCGCGCTTGTCTTTTCTATCTGGATTTCTACCGATCGATCGCAAGAGCAAGCGAAAGATAATGTTACACTTTACAAGTTCAAAAGGAAAATGTGGCACACTTAAAGCACGCCTGTCGCGTTCGCGTCGCACCCCCATGGTCGGTCTGGCACGCCGCTCACCAAAGGGAACACGCACGCGTTTCTTGCATTTTTAGTGACATGTGGGACTGCAATTGAATAAACCGACGATACCCAAAATCTAATCGCCCACCGAGTGCCGGTTGAAAAAAAAGAGTCCAGGAGGGAGAAGAGGGAGAAGGAGAAGAGATCGCCCGCCAGCCGCGCATGGACTCCCAGAAATATGGTGATAATGTGAGGTGGTCCATGTTTTAATAAAGTCGGAGCACTCCTTTGTATTGCTTGCAGAGTTGATTTGACGCATGCCCAGATTTGACGGAAATGTATTAGTATATAATGCACCGTTTGAAAGTTTTTGTACGCCAATGTTCTAGGATTCGTATGTTTCTGTACTATATGATTTTGTTGCCGACTAGAAAGAAATGGAGGGCCTTTCTCTCTCTCTCGGGTCTCTCTTCATCCCACAACCCCTATCTAACACACGCACACTGCAAAAGTACTGCTCGTTCATGCTTCCTCCAAAAGATCGACGGCCAAACCTATTTGTATATTTGCAAAGTGGAGAGGCCACTTGCTATAATTTTACAAAGCCTGCTAAAGTGGTCCTAGTCATATTTTTGTCTCAATGACCGGTGGGCCATGGATGCCGCGCGCGTGTGTGTTGTGTGCGCGTGCTGTGTGTATTTTTTTTGCATGGAATTTTTTTGCATGCCGCATGTGTGCTGTGTTGTATACGTTTTTTATTGCATGGATTTTTTTTCATGGAGTGTGTACATGTACGTGTACCCGTGTGTGTTGTGTGTGTATGTGACGTGTACGGTGGCGAGTTGTGGTAGTATATGTATTCATGTACGTAAGCTAGTGTGTAGTGTGTATGGCAAACTGTCCCCACATGTCATTGTGTGTTTTGTACAAATATAGCAATCCAATATACAAAGGCTGTGAAAGCAAAAAAAACATGTTGGCTTTGTAAACCTTCTCTCTCCTCTTGCTATAACAAGTTTTTAGCAATCCAATATACAAAGGGTGTTGGAGATGCTCTTGGTGTAGAATGAGCTGATCAGCCCCAACGTTTCTCTTCAGTCAGTGTTTGCAAGTAGTATAGCTCGCAAAGTAGCTAGCCTACTAACACAGCGTGGATTCAGACGAGGTTTGACACCAAGAATCATCAAACAAGCCCTGCTTATATGATACAGTGCAAACATACGTCTCAAAATGCCATATATTACATCAAAAGCTGGTTAGAATACATCTATTTCCATAACTCGGAGAGGGTTCGCATGATTCACTAACAAACAAAAGTATCAAGTACCACCCACATAGACCCTACAGGGTTTGATAACACGCAACTGGTAATGAAACACAATGCAAACTACGTAGAAAGATTAGCCATACCAACTATTTCATGTCATCGATCTCTGGGGCAATGTCCATAGGACGGACCGCGGCATGGGAATCATCAAGGACGTCCACCGGCAGCTGCACAACCCTAACATATTAGCAAGCACATTGCAAATAATCAAAGACCACGATTATGGTAAGCCAATATTTTTTTACCTTGGGCAGCTCACCGGGGGATCCCATCCCTCCGGGGGCCATCGTCTTGCCAGGGGAACACTGCTCCTCAACGGCGACTATCTCCTCAAACCCGGCCTTGAGCCTCTCATAGGTGGCCATTAGGGTCTCTGGGGTAGGCATAGTTTGGGCCTTGCTGTTGTTGGAGCTCTCTGTGTTCAGGAGTTCGTCCGCCAACGTCATCAACTCTTTGGCCAGTGCTTGTTTCTTGGAGCTCTTCATCTCCATGGGTTTTCCCGCCAACATCGCCAACTCGTTGGCCGGTGCTCTCTTCCTGGAGATCTCTGTCTCGAGTGGGTTGTCCGACGGCAACTCTTTGCCCAGTGCTCCAGGATCCATGAATAAACTGACAAACAAAAAGGAATCGAAAGGAAACCACAATCACAATGACAACGGAAAAAGAATAGGCAGTGAGGATCGGTCGGTGCTTCACAAAAAGAAGAATCTTGGGAAGAAAATAGAGCAGCATCACTGTTTTGTCACCTTTCCTTCATCGGTAGAGAAGAAAAATGGCAGGAGTGAGTAGCCTGGAGTGTGGTTTTCTTCAAGATAGAGGGGAGAAAGGGATTGAGCGAGCATTCCGGTGAAATGATGGTTGCTTCATCCGTCCAACTTAGCAGGCCACTTTACTACTGCAGGTAAAGGTATGGGTTTTGTGATATGACGGGTCATGACTGCCACATCGGGTTGACTGGTGAGTCTAGCCTGTAGCACCTCGCTGTGATTTGGTGGATGGCACTCGGGCCCGGATGCTTGATGGCCCGCATGCCCGTGAAACAAGGGAATAGAGCGGCTTGGTAAACAGTTTCAACGACCAAGGGGCTACCAAGCGGTCAAGCGTGTCTACTGTTAGACTGGCCATAGTGGGAGTAGTCCCCACATATTTTGTGTTATATTTTGACCATAATTTTAACTAATAAAATATAAATTGTATGTAGCAAAATCAATACTCCATAAAAATAGGAATCCAACAATATAATTTTTGGTGACATGCATTAAAAGTTTGCTACTTATATATGTGGTGAAACTGTACATAGAAAATATAAATAATATTGCATGTTGGTGCATCCCACGTGTCCGATAATTTGAGCCGTGGACTTGTTCATAAAATATATACTTGTGTTTGTTCACTTAATGGAGGGTCGAGTACCACATGTGAACGTTACAAAGTGCGACCTGGCACGTACACAATTTTAAATGATTGTTTTTATGGAGTGAAAGAGGAAAACTACTCCACTATATGTATATATAGGCAGGAGCCCCGCGCTTGCATGCTAGGGTTGCTCTCTTCACACACTCTCTCATCCTCTCCAGATCTAAGCAAGATAGCGGTGGTCACTCTCTCTCTGCTCACCGCTGGTCACAGATCTGGACGCATCCCCTCCGCCGGGGAAGGGGAGGAGGTGCAGTGTTTAGGCCGTCGTCAACGGTGAGGGAGGAGTCCCACTGCCGGCCGCACCATCATCTCTAACCAAGCGCCGGTGCGGTAGGTCCTCCGATCCCTTCGTCGCTACCATAGTGTTGGCGGATCCGGCCTCCCGCCCCCCACCTAGCCACACCCCGACGACCTTCTGGTATATCTTCCTTTGAAACCAGCCTTGCTCTACTGCTCCAGCTCCCCACGTCGCTGCATGTGCATCATTTTCTACCTCTCAGCCCCCCACGTAGCTAGGCTCGATCGGCTGGTCCAACGCCAACTAATTTTTTTCTATTATTAGAGGTAAAGCTACTTAATGCAGTCGAATCATGTACTTGGTTCAAATAGGAAAGAAAGGGGGGAAAAGATGTAGTATGTATATAGGACTTGGTTCAAACAGGAAAGAAAGGGGGTGAAAGTAGTACAGACTGGCTATCCAACCGGTCTCTTGGTCGAAAAGGGAAATATAGGGGAAACGCTGTATACACTGGATAAGCAACCATATGTTGGTTGAGAAAGGAAAGAAAGTGTGGACTGGGTGTGACAAGGCCCTATAGTATGATCAGGACTAGATTTGCTATCCACACATAGGAATAGGTGGCTAAAGAGAACAAAAATGGGATCAACCCAGATATGTTGCTTCAATGTTTGTTTCTCTTGGGGCAACAAACTCTGCATCACCACTTTATGCCCCGGTTGAGGTACATGGTGCTTGTGCACCCACTGTCCCATGCCCTTATAGCAACTATTTAGCTGTTCTTAATCTAATGCCCCTGGTGAAATGAAGCCATGCCACTGTTATTAGTCATGACAAGTTTAACCAATTGTCATTGCCAGTAATTGTTTGAGACTCTGATTGTTTCCCTTGTAGGTTTTTGTGCAAACAGGGATATCCATTTCACCTCATTGCTTTTGCGACCTTTTGGTGTACTACACAAAACACTTCTAAAAAGATGCGAGAAGTGCTTTGTGCAGTTGAACTAAAATGTCACACCGGAACCATTCGTCGATTTCAGTGGAACGGCACAAAGGGAGATCTGTGTTCCAATCTTCATCATCCATATTGGCACCATAACCTTCCCTTAGGTAAGAATGATATTTAGCGCATCTTTTCACCTCTATTTTGCTACGGTCATGAGGAAATAATGCTATTGTTTACTAGCATACTTGTACCCCCTCACTTACAAAACCAAATCTGACATTGAAGGCCAATCATGTCCTTGGTTTCACCAATTGGTGAGGAGAAAGGGAAACACACAAAGATGACGAAGACGAAGAAGAAGGAGGAAATGAAGAAGGATCACTCCCTGGTACCATCCTTTCTTATCCTTACAGGTCCTTTTACCTCTGAAAACAATGTGCTCTTGATTTTTAGTGATAAATAAAATGACCTGGGCAGATAGTACACATAAAAATGAGCAACACATCTATATGGCATATATTTATGTGCTGCATGGTTATTTAATTATGAATTTTGTTAAATGCTAAGTGTTATAGAAACAGGGTAAAACACAGATTAACAGCATGATGCCTACTTTGAGTAGATCAAACAGTGAGTAAACGAAATGATAAAAATGCCAACTACCGTAAAACTTGTAAATATGCTATTGTCTTTCTATAATTTCTCACTAAGCTAATGAAGGTATCACCTCGTTCCTTGTGCAAACAGGGATCATGTTGTGTCAATCGTACATTTTAGTGGAACCGCACAAGAGGATACTATGGATTGTATTCCATCCGGTGCTTTTACTCTGCCGGAAGTGCTTGATAATCTCTCGATATAATCTCACAAGAGGATACCCTTGAATGATTCCTGTCAATGCTTTATCTTCTCTTCTAGAATTACTTGAATAAATTTTCTCTCTCGGGTTGGTACCGGCCTACGTCCTCAATCCAGATTAGTGTGATGTCATCTCTATTGGTATCGTGCTTTCTACTGTCATGAGAAAGTTCTTTATCTTTGCACGTTAAACCTTTGGAACTGATGACACGTGGCAATGCTTTGCGTGTTAAGCTAATTGGCGCTAATAAAATAAACTAATACCTCTCATTAAGCAAGGCTACTATGTTGCTATCTTTACCCATTAAGATAATGAGGATGCTTATATTTGTTTGTGTATGTTTCATCAACCAGTGCCACTATTACAGCAATTTTTCTTTATCAATATATGTGCCAATAGGGATGCTCGATTTTAGTGGAACTGCACAAAGACTTTGGGTGGTTCATTGCCTCGACTGCATCCTTACTTTCCTGTCAGTCTCTTATTTTTGCTTCCAGTCAAAGGAAGTACCAGGTTGGTACCAGCCTACGGCCTTCATCCTGATTATTGTTCTTTGTCATATCTATTGGTAATTTGGTATTGTGCTACTATTTGCTACTATCATGTGGAAGTGCTTTTGTTTTGCTTGTTAATCTAATGCAACTTATGTACTCGCCAATTCTTTCCGTGATGAGCCTATGCCACTAATAAAATAAACTAATGCCACCCTTTAAGCAAGGCTACTATGTTGCTATCTTTAGCCATTAAGATAATCACAATGCTTCTATTTGTTATTATATGTTTAATGAACTAGTGCCGCTATTATAGTAAATCTCACTTTCTCAATATATGTGCAAACAGGGATGCTCGACTGCTGGAAATATTGGCACCTTTTTTATTAATCTAATCCACGAGTAGATAATAAGCATGGCAATCACAGTGGGTGGTTCATTGCCTTCACTGCCTCCTTTCTTGCCTGCAATTTAACAGTCTTGGCCAGCTACAGACCCAAGATGAGGCAGCATAGCTTTATAGCTTTATAAAAGGAGTAACTTGGAGCCTCAACTCGCAGGCAACATTAAGCGTATCATCTTAATGTTCCATGTCAATCTCGGAACTGAGAACATACCCCATCCAAACTGCATGCAACATTAATGGGAAGACCCTACAAGCAAAGCGTTACGTTGCCAATTTCAGTAAAACTGCACAAAAAGATAAGATGGTCAGATACTTATGCTGGCTCCTATGTACTCCAAAGTTCACGCACACAAGCATCGATGTTGACAAGAAGAAGTGCCACAGTGAACACCACTTAACCAGTCTGCACCCCAGGGATGCTCCATTTCAGTTCAACCGCAAAAAAACATTGGGTGGTTCATTTTGTCCACCGCCTCCTTGTCTGCACGGTAGAATTTTGGCGAGCTACAGGACCAAGATGAGCCAGTAAACTAGTTGGATGAAAGTAGTGGCCAAGATGCTCAAACCTCTCGCGGCATCGAGGCCACCATCATGAGGCTAACCTACAAGCAAAGTTCAGATGGTCTGTGCTGCCTCTTATGTACTCGAAAGTTTGCTCAGACAAGCACTAATTTTAGTAAGAAGTACCACCGAGTGAACACCACTTAACCAGTCTGCACCCCATGTAATTAAAGTGTGTCGATGGAGGATATTGGCTGTGATCTCTCAATCATTTGGATGCATAAACATGCTGACCTTGTATACGTGAGTCTTTTGACTTGTTGATTGTGAATGTTGGCTATGAATATTGGCTTGTGATCTCTTAATAATTTGGATGCATAAACATGCTGAACTTGTGTATATGTGAATCTTTAGAGGAGTTGATTGTGAATGTTGGCTATGAATATGAACGTATCCTGTGAACCTGAGTTTGATCTGAATGTTTACCTTTTCTGTTGTACTTGGTTTGTTAACTTGTTTGAATGTATGCTTGTGGGCTTGTGACGTGTGAGTCACATGGCACACCATCGTCCCGAGAAGAATGGCACCTGCTTGTTAGGGTTGCAAGGGTGCATCAACTCTTATTTCTGTTTTTCTCAGTCTTTACAAGCACTGATCGCTAACTAGCCTGCTAAAACATGAACACTACATGGGATCAGATGGACTGTATCCTACACCAATGACCCAGTGCATCACCACGCTCGAACACACAGGGTACCCAGCAGATTTCAAACTGACATCCGGTACCCGGTTGAACCACCCTGTTCAGCCGCCGCCATATTGTTTTCGGCCTCTACAAAAATACATACTACTGCATTGTTTTTGGGCTTTGACAAGTGTTGTTTTCTGTAGCTTGGGCCGCCCAACAAATGGGCTGCTGGTCCGCCACGGACTGCGAGGCTATAATAAAAAATTGTATCATGGAGAAGCAAGCTAAAAAAATACCCCATCGAGATCCACTGAAAAACAAATTCGCGTCTGACGTTCTTCTTCAGTCTTCCCTCTGCTGGTTATCCCGCCGCCCAAACCAGCGTGGCTGGATTGCCTGGTGCCGCCCAGGGGCCGGCGGCACTGCCTCATGCCATGCCCCCAACCCCCTCTTAAATCCAGCTCACTCCATACCCCAACTGCCAGTGCAGGACGGAAGTTTCATCTTCTTCCCCCTCGGCCCTCGCGCTGCCGGGGGATTTAAGAAGCGCGGCATCCAATGCACCACCGGCGATGGCTGCCTGTCATTAATCTCTGCAATTACGGAGACTGCAACGCATCATCCCTGTGCATCCGAGAGGCGTGTGAGTCGGCGGCAGCAACTTTTCTCGCCGGGAGACTCGCCCTTTGACCGCCCGCCGCCGCTCTTACCTCCTCCTTAATGGCGCCCGCGGCAGCCTATAAGACGCCGCCGCCGTACCCTCTAACCCCCAAATCCTCTCTCTGGCACCTCCCATTCCCATCTCCAATCCACCAGCACTCCCTCGTCAATGGCGCAACCGGAGGAGCACCCCCTCATGTTCAATTTTGTAGAGGAGGACGATGAGCATCTCGCGAATCCTCTGGATCCATTATGGGATGAGATGGACCTGGGCTTGGAGATAGTTGCCTAGAAGAAGGTGGAGTCGGAGCAGTTGTTTGGGGACCCCGCCCCTGCTGCGGACGAATGGCCTGCCTTGGATGCTGATGCCGCCGAGGCATATTTCCACGCCCTCCACTCCAACTTTGCCCGATTCCACGCATTTTACCACGGCGGTGGCGGAGTTCATGGCCGTGGGGGTGGCGCTGGCCGCGGCCGTGGTGGTGGCGGAGGTCGCGGCCATGGGGGTGGCACTGGCGGTGGCCGTGGTGGTGGCGGTGACCACGGCCGTGGCGATGGCGGATGTCATGGCCGCGGGGCTGGCACTGGCCAGGGCCATGGGGGTGGCGCTGGCCATGGCTAGTGTCTGGTTCATGTGGCACCCTGGCTCAGAGTCATCGGAGCACCCCGTATTCCAGCCCAGAGATCGAGTCTTCTGGAATACGGCACTACTTGGCATAGAACAAATCAGCTCTTTATTCCTAATAGTTGGGGTACAAGGGTTACAAAGAGTTACAATCGGGTACATTGATACCACTACTGCTAAAGTAGCTCTATGCTAGCAGCAGCTCAATCTCCTAGCAGCGGAACCACGACATCGATAATGGACTCCACTCCGCAGGGACTCTGGCTGGGACACGTCCTAGCTCGCAACTCAAACACCTCTGATATGCAAACAGGGCAGCACCTGCAAACTGGCATGACACGCCAGGTGAGTACTTTGAATGTACTCGCAAGCTCACAACAAACACTAGCATCAAAGCATAACAACATCATAGCAAGTATAGTTATGCATCAGGATTAGTTACTATTAAAAAGGGTGGAAGAAAATAATGAATATGTTATCTCCGACCCATTAATACTCTGAGTCACCTGGCCCACCTTACTCTTGTTTAACTAGTCGAGTCAACCATGCTCGTGACCCACTCACGGTCATCTCAATACCACCTGCTGATCATACCCAAGACCATTACCAGGATCACCAGCGATCCTCTACCAGACGAAAACTAAGACGAGTTCTTCCATCATTAACAATTCATTCCCTCATCGGTGTTGATCGGACAGTGTGACTTAGTATGAACTGTGTCCAATACCGTGGAGGTGGCTATTCGAATAGATTCTTACACTCTGCAAAGGTTGCGCACTTTACCCACACTATGGAGCTCCTGGTCCCGTACCTCGGTACACTTCCCTTCCGGGTGGACCGGTGCTGCTCCAACGAAACTTGCCTAACCCATGACTCTTCCACTGTACCATCGACAATCATTCCCCTTACCGGTTCATGCCCTTATGCATAAATCCCCAAGGTCACGGAACCCGCAAGTTGATCACCAAAACATACATCAGGTGACTCAAGTGAATATCCCATTGTCACCACAGATATCCATATGCAAGACATACATCAAGTGTTCTCACATCCTTAAAGACTCAATCCGATAAGAAAACTTCAACGGGAAAAATCAATTCATCACAAGAAGATAGAGAGGGGAAAACTCCATATGATTCATCTATATCAACAAAGCTCGCGATACATCAAGATCGTGCCATCTCAAGAACACGAGAGAGAGAGAGAGAGATCAAACACATAGCTACTGGTACAAACCCTCAGCCCCGAGGGTGAACTACTCCCTCCTCGTCATGGAGACTGCCGGGATGATGAAGATGGCCTCCGGTGATGCCTTCCCCCCTCCGGCAGGGTGCCGGAAAAGGGCTGTAGATGAGATCGTGGAGGTACAGAGGCTTGCGGCGGCGTAAAAACTCATCTAGGTTAACTTTCGGGGTTTTTTGAATATATATGATTTTTTGGCGTTGGAATCACGCGAAGAAGGGCCGCAGGGGGCCCACTAGGCACCAGGGCGCGCCTGGGGGGGTGGCGCGCCCTGGTGGCTCGTGGAGCCCCTGTGGGTCTTCTGGCCTCCTCCCGAAGCTTCTAGTGTTTCTCTTGGCCAATAAAAAAATCTCCAAAAAAATTTGTGGCATTTGGACTTCGTTTGGTATTGATTTTCTGTAAAACAAAAACAGGGCAGAAAACAGCAACTGGCACTGGGCACTAGGTCAATATGTTAGTCCATGAAAATCATATAAAAGCCATATAAAAGTGCACCAAAATCATACAAAACTATAATAAACATGGCATGAATACTTCATAAATTATAGATACGTTGGAGACGTATCAGCATCCCCAAGCTTAATTCCTGCTCATCCTCGAGTAGGTAAATGATAAAAGAAATAATTTATGAAGTGTGAATGCTAGCATAGTGCATAAGTTTGATCAATGATAATTTCAATCACTTTTCCTAGAATCATAACAGCAACTTTTTCTCATAAAAGTCATCATGACAAAGTAGCAATTAAAAACAGAAATTTTGATGTGGAATGCTACCTATCATAATCATCATATAATCTTTTCTTTTGTTGCATGGACATTGGACTTGAATGATTCAAAGCAAGATCATTATTATAATAGCAATATTTATTATCATAAAACTTCTCATGAGCAAGTAGCAATTCATCACAATAATGAAGTATAAGGCATAAACTTTCTTGGAAACTAACAAACTATTCTAGTCAACAATGCAATTGCAATTCATCATACTTTCAGGAAGGGTCTCATGTAGGAGCTTTTTAGCAAGTCCACATACTCAACCATCATTTAGTCTTCTATGATTGCTAACACTCACGACATTATATGGAGCAAAAGTTTCAGCCAGACACATAGAAAGATAGGGGCTTGTGATTTCGCCTCCCAACTTATTCACCTCAAGGGTGATGTCAACAATAATAACTCATGATCACTCATATCCAACTGGATATATGTGCCTAGATCTTTCCCCACCACATGATGCTTGCAAAAGAGAAAAATAAAAAGGAAGTAGAGGGGAACACTATTGACTCTTGCATAAAAAAATAAATTCATAAAAGTAAACGCATAAAAGTAAAAGATAGGCCATTCGCAGAGGGAAGCAGATGTTGTCATGCGCTTTTTATTTTTGGATGCACAAGCCCTTAATGCAAAGGAACGTCACGTTATATTGCCCCTTGTGATAGCAACCTTATTATGCAGTCCGTCGCTTTTATTTCTTTACCATCACAAGTTCGTACAACGTTTATTTCCCTTACAATAAAAGATCATACATATTTAGGAGCAATTTTTATTGCTTTTTGCACCGATGACAACTTACTTGAAGGATCTTATTCAAGCCCTAGGTAAATATAGTGGAGTCTCATGACATGAAACTGGGTTTAAGGGTTTTGGATGCACAAGTAGTATCTCTACTTGGTGCGGATTTTTGGCTAGCAAAGATATTGGGCAAGCACCACATGTTGGAGGATCTATAACAATATAACTTCTATGTGAATATGAACAAACATAATTCATTACGTTGTCTTCCTTGTCTAACGTCAACAATTTGACATAAAATACTTAATGGGGGCTCACAATCATAAAAGATGTCCAAGATATTATATTTGCATGTGAATCTTCTCTTCCCTTATTAACTTTTTCATGAATTGCATCATTGACTAATGCTATGCTTGTTAACCTCCAATAAATCTTACCACTTATACTTTTCTTTATGTAATGTCATTACTTTCCATAAGATTAGCATATGATCTCATTCATTATTTTCATTGCGAGGAATCACACTTATCATATCCAATGATATTTATGAAAGTTTTTATTATATCCCTCATGAATATTCATCACTTTGGTACCAAATTCATATCTTGTGCAAATTACCATTACTATTATTAACTCTCAAAAAGATATAAGTGAAGCATGAGAATTAATGACAAACTACTCCAAAATATATAAGCGAAGATCAATGAGTAGTGAAACAATTAAGTAGCTATGTGAGGACTCTCTCTCATTTAAAAAGTTTCAGATCTTGATATTTTATTCAAACAGCAAAGAAAACAAATAAAATGACATTCCAAGAATAGCACATATCATGTGAAGAAGCAAAAACTTAGGCTCAACCAAAACTGACCGATAGTTGTTGAAGAAGAAAGGTGGGATGCCTACCGGGGCATCCCCAAGCTTGAATGCTTGATACTTCTTGGAATATTAACTTGGGTATCCTTGGGCATCCCCAAGCTTAAACTCTTGTGTCTCGTTAATTCTTCTCATATAATAGTTTCCCTAAGTTTCAAAAACTTCATCCACACAAAACTTGACAAGAACTTGTGAGATATGTTAGTATAAATCAACTCAATACCTTAACATTCTCTACTGTAGAAAATCACAAAAATTATAATTAAACATGGCATACTAAATGCCTCTTCATATTTAATACTCCTATCCTCAAATAGAAACATTAAACACGCAAACTTATGCAAACAATGCAATTATAACAGCAATCTGCCAAAACAGAACAGTCTGTAAAGAGTGAATAAGAATCCATACTTCCCTAACTCCAAAACTTCTGAAAAATTACCACGTGACAGAGAACTCATGCATTCTTTCTGTGTAAAAATTTCAGATTTTTATCATGTTCTGACTATTCAGGAATATTCTGGACATAACAGAAAACTTTCTGTTTTCAAACAGCTACACATAAACTTGCAAACTGAGCATGGTAAAGGCTATCATTGGCATTTTATTGAACTAAAAGATGAAAAACATGATTATTTATAACACCAAGCAAATATCAACAGAATAAAATGATGCTCCAAGCAAAACTCATATTATGTGACGAATAAAAATATAGCTCCAAGTGAGGTTACCGATAATGTTGAAGACGAAAGAGGGGATGCCTTCCGGGGCATCCCCAAGCTTAGTTGCTTGGGTATTCCTTGAATATTACCTTGGGGTGCCTTGTGCATACCCAAGCTTAGGGTCTTGCCGCTCCTTATTCTCCTCATATCGATATCTCACCCAAAACTTGAAAACTTCAATCACACAAAACTTAACGGAACTTCGTGAGAACGGTTAGTATGATAAAGAATAAACCATCACTTAGGTACTGTCCAAGACAAGTTTCACAATTGTTCCCATATAATGCCTACTGTATTCTATCATTTCCACAATTTATATCTCATAATATAAGCTATGGAAACATTAAAACAAGCAAACTATGCATTGAAAACAGAATCTGTCAAAAACAGAAAAGTCTGTAATGATCTGAGAAACTACCATACTTATGGAACTCTAAAAATTCTGAAACATTAGGACAACGTCAAAAAAATTCATATCAATACTGTGTAAAAATTTCAGAATTTTTTGACGCTCCAGTAAAATCTGGGAAATTAAACACTGGAGGTAAAAGTTTCTGTTTTTGCACAGAATTGAATCAACAAGTATCCACACTATCCCAAAGGTTTTACTTGGCACTTTATTGAAAGAAAACATATAAAACATGATTACTACAGTAGCTTAATCATGTGAACACAAGAAAAACAGTAGGTATAAATATTTGGTTGTCTCCCAACAAGCGCTTTTCTTTAATGCCTTTTAGCTAGGCATGATGATTTTAATGATGCTCACATAAAAGTAAAGAATTGAAACACAAAGAGAGCATCATGAAGCATATGACTAGCACATTTAAGCCTAACCCACTTCCTATGCATAGGGATTTTGTGAGAAAATAGTTTATGGGAGCAAGAATCAACTAGCATAGGAAGGCAAAACAAGCATGATTTCAAAACTTTCAACACATAGAGAGGAAACTTGATATTATTGCAACACCTACAAGCATATGATCCTCTCTCATAATACTTTTCAGTAGCATCATGAAGAAATTCAACAATATATCCATCACACAAAGCATTCTTGTCATGATACATAAGCATAGAATTTTTATTACTCTCCACATAAGAATTTTTTTTCTCATTCATAATAGTGGGAGCAAACTCAAAAAAATAACTATCATGACATACTTGATTGGCATATTCCAATTGAAAATCAAAATCATGATGACAAGTTTCATAGTTATCATTATTCTTTATAGCATACATGTCATCACAATAATCATCATATATAGCAACTTTGTTGTCATAATCAATTGAAACCTCTTTCAAAATAGTGGAATCATCATTAAATAAAGTTGTGACCTCTCCAAATCCACTTTCATAATTATAATCATCATAAATAGGAGGCATGCAATCATCATAATAAATTTTCTCATCAAAACTCAGGGGACTAAAAATATCATCTTCATCAAACATAGCATCCCCAAGCTTGTGGCTTTGCATATCATTAGCATCGTGGATATTCAAAGAATTCATACTAGCAAGATTGCAATCATGCTCATCATTCAAATATTTTATGCCAAACATTTTATTGACTTCTTCTTCTATCAATTGAACACAATTTTCTGATCCATCATTTTCAAGAAAGACATGATAAAGACAAATAATATGAGGCAACCTCAATTCCATTTTTTTGTAGTTTACTTTTATAAGCCAAACTAGTGATAAACAAGAAACTAAAAGATTCAATTGCAAGATCTAAAGATATACCTTCAAGCACTCACCTCCCCGGCAACGGCGCCAGAAAAGAGCTTGATGTCTACTACACAACTTGTTCTTGTAGACTCGTGTTCGGCCTCCAAGCGCAGAGGTTTCTAGGACAGTAGCAATTTTCCCTCAAGTGGATGACCTAAGGTTTATCAATCCGTGGGAGGCGTAGGTTGAAGATGGTATCTCTCAAACAACCCTGCAACCAAATACAAGAAATCTCTTGTGTCCCCAACACACCCAATACAATAGTGAATTGTATAGGCGCACTAGTTCGGCGAAGAGATGGTGATAAAAGTGTAGTATGGATAGTAGATATAGTTTTTCTAATCTGAAAATATAAAAACAGCAAGGTAACGAAAAGTAAACGGGCATAAAAACGGTATTGCAATGCTTAGAAACAAGGCTTAGAAACAAGGCCTAGGGTTCATACTTTCACTAGTGGGATCTCCCAACATTGTTGACATAGTTGAATCATATGTAAATCCCTCACGTGCGACAAAGAGTTCACTCCAAAGTCACAAATAGCGGAGAACAAACGAAGAAATTGTTGTAGGGTATGAAACCACCTCAAAGTTATCCTTTCCGATCAATCTTATGAGCCATCCCCATTAATTGTCACGAACAGCCCTAGAGTTCGTACTAGAATAATACCTTAGGATACACATCAACCAAAACCCTAATGTCACCTAGGCACTCCAATGTCACCATGAGTACCCACGGGTTTGATTATACGATATGCATCACACAATCTCAGATTCATCTATTCAAACCAACACAAAGAACTTCAAAGAGTGCCCCAAAGTTTCTACCGGAAAGTCAAGACGAAAACGTGTGCCAACCCTTATGCATAAATCCCCAAGGTCATGGAACCCGCAAGTTGATCACCAAAACATACATCAAGTGACTCAAGTGAATATCCCATTGTCACCACAGATATCCATATGCAAGACATACATCAAGTGTTCTCAAATCCTTAAAGACTCAATCCGATAAGAAAACTTCAAAGGGAAAACTCAATTCATCACCAGAAGATAGAGAGGGGGAAACTCCATATGATTCATCTATATCAACAAAGCTCGCGATACATCAAGATCATGCCATCTCAAGAATACGAGAGAGAGAGAGATCAAACACATAGCTACTGGTACAAACCCTCAGCCCCGAGGGTGAACTACTCCCTCCTCGTCATGGAGACCGCCGGGATGATGAAGATGGCCTCCGGTGATGCCTTCCCCCCTTCGGCAGGGTACCGGAAAAGGGCTGTAGATGAGATCGTGGAGGTACAGAGGCTTGCGATGGCGTAAAAACTCATCTAGGTTAACTTTCGGGGGTTTTGAATATATATGATTTTTTGGCATTGGAATCACGCGAAGAAGGGTTACAGGGGGCCCACGAGGCACCAGGGCGCGCCTGGGGGGTGGCGCGCCCTGGTGGCTCGTGGAGCCCCTGTGGGTCTTCTGGCCTCCTCCCGAAGCTTCTAGTGTTTATCTTGGCCAATAAAAAATCTCCAAAAAAATTCGTGGCATTTGGACTTCGTTTGGTATTGATTTTCTGTAAAACAAAAACAGGGCAGAAACAGCAACTGGCACAGGGCACTTGGTAAATATGTTAGTCCATGAAAATCATATAAAAGTGCACCAAAATCATACAAAACTATAATAAACATGGCATGAATACTTCATAAATTATAGATACGTTGGAGACGTATCATTAGACCAAGCCAAGGCCGTCCCATTCCGGCAGGTGTGGCTGCACTGGAAAGTTCGGTTCAGTGGCACTTGATCAACAATGAAGGAATTCATCCCCAAGCAACTATAGTCATTACTGACACTCCGGTATTACAATGATCCAAGTCACAACCATAGCTAGCTAGAAATCCAATGAGCAATATGATCAAATACCACTACTGATCCCAAATATGAAGTACCGGGCGGAATCACAAAATAATCATAGACGGTAATCTCTTAATCCATCCGTATCATATCACCATCAAACATAAAATCTACTAATGACTATAATCTCATCACCATCATGACAGTAACCTACTCAAGACTTTCCAAGGGTTGCATGAATTAACTTATTTACAAATAATCCATATCCAACATTAAAATAATTATTTAAACCATGATATTGCAATGCAATTATGCAAAAGAGAGTTGTGGCTTGCCTTGCACCAATGAAGTGCGGGAGTACTCCTGGTCTTCACCAACTACTCAAATCAATCTGAAAAACATTTTTGAAAATATTTTCAAATATCACATAAAGCATTTTCTTTTGTCCAGAAATTCTAGACAGCAGAGAAAAATACCAAAATTTTACAGCAAATAGAGCAGCTCATAAGAAAAATAATGCAAAAAGAATGAACTCATTTGGACTTATGGTTTAAAAGTTATTGATGGTCAAAGTTCGGTCAAATTCTGTTTTGAATTGAATTTAAACAGAATTTCCAGAAAAACCTCAGCCGGCCACGTCGAAGGCATAAAGTGGGAGTACGTCTCCACTTACGTACCCCTTCGGGCGCGGCTGGGTCGCTGACATGCGGAGCCCGCCTGTCATATTTAAAGGAGAGAGGGAGAGAGCAGAGAGCGGCAGCTCACCGGCGATGGTTGGCCGACAAGGAGGCTGCGGTGGCGCCGGGAGGTGGTCGGGATGGATCGGGTGCTCAATGGCGAGCATGCCCGTACCTGTAGCTCCCTGAATGGTGACCGGACGGTGTCGGCCCCTTCTTCTCAGGCGGCGGTGAGCTACTGTGGTCAATGGATCCGGCGACTCTGGCGAGCTCTCGGGCGGAGGAAGGCCTGGGACGGGTTAGTGGATTTCGGCGAGCTCGATGGTGGATTCAGTGGGTGTTGGGGTGGGCGGAGATGAGCGGACGGAGCTGGGACAGCGCGGCGGAGCACCTCGCCAGAGATGGCGCAGGAGAGCTCTCCGGCTTGCTCCGTTACTGCGAGGCGATGATTGGGAGAGGGAGAGGGCCATGGGTGAGGAGAGGGAGGGTTGGGGTGTGGATTTTATAGCCGGGCGGAGCTGCTGTGGCTGAATGCCGCCACCGATGAGCTGGCACGGCAAAGACGGCGAGCTAGCGGCTGCGCTGGCCATCGCGGTGTGGCTGAAGTGGACTTGTGCGCGCAGGAGTGACGGGACGCAAGCGGAGCTATTAAGGACGTGAGGACAACGGCGACGACCGCGGCGCCATGTTCGGCCCGTGCGTGCACTTGGCCATGTGCGGCGGTGAGCTTCGCCGGAGGTGGGAGAGGGTTCCAGACAGGCTAGGTGGACGGCAGCGACGCAGTTGGCATGCTTGGACAAGGAGGGGCAGTACGGAATGGCCGGAGTGGTCGTGTCCGACGCGGTCGGCGTGCGGAGCACGACTTTGGCTCGGCCAGACGCGTGGTCACCGCGTGCACTAGCGCACGCGGTGCGCTCTGGCCAGACCAGTCGTGTCTACGTAGTAGTCCCTTCAACATGAGGCCTTCCGGTGCCCTTGGTTTGACAAGGTATGGTCTGGACAAGTGGCTAGCTTCCAGACAAGTTTCTGGATGAAAACTTGAGTAGCAAGCTGAGGTGAAAATATTGGGTAACTGGGAGAGGGAGTTTGTCCCACTGCATTGTGGTAGGAAGGTGCCCATGCTGGAGAAAATTCAGACCAAATGGACAGGTTTTGGAGGTAGTTGCTTTACAACCCCATCTCAGGTCCAGAAACATAGCAGAGGATGTTGCACTCACATAGAGGGGCTCATGGAGCTGAAACTTGGTTTAGGTGGGTTATTTGGTGCTGCCAAGCTGCTATAAAAATTTCAACCCATTTGGGTAAGTGTACATGGTACTTCCTTCACAACACTTCGCACTGGACAGAAACTTGGAGGAATTTTACAGACAAAATGGCTAAATGAAATGAGCTAAAAATTGGTGGAGACTGATCATATGGGTAGTAGGATGTCCTGGATTAATTTCAGAATTTTTGAAGCAATATAAAATATAGTTGCCTCACAAACTGAAATTATGACCAGAAGCCAAGAATGGGTGCTGTGCTCACCATGAGAAGTGAATCTTGAATATTTTCACATATCCAAGTTTTATATGGTCCAAAGAATTTATGAGAATTTTCCTGGAATTTTTGAAAGAACAGAAATATAGTTTGCTTCACAACCTAGAGCTCAAAGGGTTATTCCTTTAATGAAAAAGGATTATTTAATTGAGATGTGGCAAGAATGGAGATGACATGACTTGAGGAAAGTTTTTGGAAGCTTTGGTTCACTAGGGGAAGAAAATCAGAAATATTCCCAAGTTTTAAGTCCATAGAGCCATTCAAAACAAAATCCACACCAAAATCCAAATAAAATTCAAATGGGTTTTTGAAAAGAAAAGTTGGTAAAAACTAGGGTGTCACAAACCTACCCCCCTTAAGATAAATCTCGTCCTCGAGATTTGGTTGCTCAGGGAACAAGTATATGTAATCTTAAGGAAACCGGTTCCAACTTCGGTATCCTTCTCCGTGCACATGACCTGACTGTCGTGACTGGGGTGGTTTGCTTCATCACACTCACACTCTGACAGATCCTTCCTCATATGTTTGTTATTACGCTGACTCCAATCCTGTCACATCTGGTAGTTCATCTGACATGTTATCAAGACTGGAATGTGTCTTCTTCCCATATGTCCGAGAGAGGTTCCCGATCGGCATGTCATTCCTTTACTGATAGTACTCTAAGAAGTTGTGAATCACGGCCTTCCGCGGACACGAACCTTCAATCATTGCATCAAAATACTTGATGCATGCTTCCTAGGTTTGAAGCAGTACTGAGAACCACAACGTTTCTCTTGGCGGAGTCCGACTACGTGTAGGGAGTCTGAATCTTTCAGGCTGACTTCTTTGTCCCGAATCCTTACTTGCAACTCGGCTGCCACTTGCAACAGAATACCATAGGTGAAACCATTTCGAGTACCCATTGTCGATATATCCATATGCCATGCAATACTTATCGCGGTCATTGGAGTCCTACTACTGTGCTGGCCAAGAAGTCTTTGGTCTGACATAACAGGCTTGAATACGTGTTGCAGACAACTTTTAACATATGTAGTTGGACAGTGATATGAAACTCTTACAAACAGAGTGGTTCCGCTTGAATGTAGATTCATGGTGACCAATTCGGAATCAGGCTGTCCTAGGTATCCATGCCACTTTTGCTCCAGTGCAGTAGCTCTTGTTCCTTCACTATTGCCCTTTTTCCGAGTCCTTTGCTAAAAGAGCTTGGCCTAGTTCCTCCATATGTGCTGTCAGATGCAACATCCTGGTAAGCATACCTTATCCTTATCTTAGTGCAGACACCTTTCCCAGGCAATTTATTCCCTCAAGAACCTCAACAGTAGGGTAATGATTCTCCGAACCCCTTGCATGAAATCAACAAATAAATCAGTAGCCACCAGAACGGTCTTTACAACTCAGATCTGGGACTTCACTGAAATAATTCAACCATGGCTCAAGACGGCTGGAAAACAGCTTAGAGCATGAGACCATGTTGATAAGAAGAATGTAGCAGTTCCCTAAGACGGCCGAAAAATGGCTCAGAGCACGAGGTCACTACTACAAAAAGAAACTCAACAGCTGCCCGAGACGGCCGAAAAGCAGCTCAGAACACTGGTCAGTTGTTGAAAAGAGAAACATAAAGTCGGCATCCACCCCGGACGGCTGAAAGCAGCTCAGAACACAGGCGTGGTGCCGTTACCAAGACAAAGCAAGTAAGGGTTCATCAGAATTACCCATCAGGTTCTCAAGTGTGAGAAGACTTGCATGATCAACTATTGCCAAGATTGGCATCCCAAATTGCCTTTTCCTCATAGCTTATCAGTCCTTGCAATATGCTAAGGTGTGTATGAGTCTTCTTCCTCTTGCATGGCTTATGTAGCTATCGGATCCTTATCTTCCTTTGGTGACCTGCCTGAACATGGTTGCTTCGTGCATGGTGACTTGCGTGACCTGGGCAACATGCCCACCCTATAGGAAAGTATGTATAGCTAAACAGCTTATTCCCGGAACTTGACTCTTATGATACACTGCCAACGTATTGTATAATTATGGGTACCACTATCGCCAGCTGTGTGCTGGTGCCGTACTGATGAAGGTTGGATAGCTTACAAGAGAAGCCATCAAGAGTATCGTGCTGAAGAAGACTGGGTAGCTTATGCCCGAAGCTTCTGCTGGGATAGCGTGCTAAGGAAGGCTGGGTAGCGTGCCTCAGAAGCTTCCCTTCCTGGTTGCATATGCGAGAAGACAGGGTGCCTTATCCCGGAAACTTTCTACGGTAGCTTACCGAAAATGCCAGAGTAGCTTATACCGGAAGCTATCCACATATCGTACTGAGAAAGATCTAAGGAGCCTTGCACCGTAAGCTTTTTTGTTGGCGTGCGAAGGAAGACTGAGTTACTTACTCCCGAAGTTTCTCTTCATGATCTACTGACTGAATACCTTGTATACCACCTCACACTCCAATTGTACGAAAAAATTTGCCTGACTTTTCTTCTTGCTGGTTTCTCACCGTTGTCATAGCTACACCTTGAGGCAGGCTTGATGCTGATAGCCAATCCAAGATACCATTTATCTTCCAACCCACATATTCCCAATACCAGGCAGTCCATTAATAATTTCGTAAGGTTCGGCTGAGCTTACAATTATTAAAATCCTTATTAACTCTTTGAGTCCGTTGAGTGTGATGAGCAACTTTCATAGGGGAGAGTAAAGTGAAACCGAAGAGCCAAATAAAAGGGCAAATGAAAACTGCTCAATAGGATGCACTAAACTTACAAGAAAACCACACTTTATTGCTACTCAAGGCAATTTACAACACTCAGTACTACCACGACTCATGCAACATGAACCTCGCAAGCGCTTAAGTACTATGGTCAGATGGCGGGTTACTGGAAAGCGAAGGAGCTGGCGGAGAGGTTGACGGAGCCAAAGCCATACCAAGCGCTCTCCGGGCGCGAGTGGCATCCCTGGCCAGTTCAGCGATGAGGACATACTCGGCAATCATGTAACGAGACATGTATGCCACAGCTGGGTCGTCATCTGAGCGAACAGGAGGAAACCTAACTCGTCTGGGAGTGACGGCCATGGTGGGATAGTAGTGGAAGGAGCGATTCTCTTGCATCGTGCTTTCCTGATGACGAAGAACAGTGAGGCCTGCTAGAGCGGCAAGCTAGATGGCGTGTTCCGGGGTAGAGGCATAACCACCATGGAGACTATAGGTGCGCTTCCCCAAGGGTAGGTCAACTGACAGAATGACATTGGCATGATACTCAAGCACCAGTCCTGCAAGCGGGGTCTGAAACACTTGGTACCTCGGCATCTCTCCGCTGGGATAGAGAAGACGCCAAACATCCCGAAGCAAGGATGCGAAGCTGAGTGGTGCAGGGGTTGATTCGTAGTTAGTCGGGACGGAGGCCATCTACAAAATCAACCAATAAGTGAGCCAAATCTATATGCATGCGATGCAGCAAGCAAATGTAACAACCAAATGCAGCAATCAAATGCATCACAGAAACAAGTTGGGCTCTAGGCTAGCGATTTCTAACGCTCAGGTTGGCTAGGGTGTCCTATAGCCAGACCTGCTCTGATACCAAACCTTGTGGCACCCCAGCTCAGAATCACCGGAGCACCCCGTATTCCAGCCCAGAGATCGAGTCTTCTGGAATACGGCACTGCTTGGCATAGAACAAATCAGCTCTTTATTGCTAATAGTTGGGGTACAAGGGTTACAAAGAGTTACAATCGGGTACATTGATACCACTACTGCTAAAGTAGCTCTATGCTAGCAGTGGCTCAATCTCCTAGCAGCGGAACCACGACATTGGTAATGGACTCCACTCCGCAGGGACTCTGGCTGGGACACGTCCTAGCTCGCAAGTCGAACACCTCTAATATGCAAACAGGGCAGCACCTGCAAACTGGCATGACACGCCAGGTGAGTACTTTGAATGTACTCGCAAGCTCACAACAAACACAAGCATCAAAGCATAACAACATCATAGCAAGTATAGTTATGTATCAGGATTAGTTACTATTAAAAAGGGTGGAAGAAAATAATCAATATGTTATCTCTGACCCATTAATACTCTGAGTCACCTGGCCCACCTTACTCTTGTTTAACCAGTCCAGTCAACCATGCTCGTGACCCACTCACGGTCATCTCAATACCACCCGCTGATCATACCCAAGACCATTACCAGGATCACCAGCGATCCTCTACCAGACGAAAACTGAGACGAGTTCTTCCATCCTTAACAAGTCATTCCCTCATCGGTGTTGATTAGACAGTGTGACTTAGTACGAACTGTGTCCAATACCGTGGACGCGGCTATTCGAATAGATTCTTACACTCTGCAGAGGTTGCGCACTTTACCCACACTATGGAGCTTCTGGTCCCGTACCTCGGTACACTTCCCTTCCGGGTGGACCGGTGCTGCTCCAACGAAACTTGCCTAACCCGTGACTCTTCCACCGTACCACCAACAATCATTCCCCTTACCGGGTCATGCCCTGGGTGGCCCCTGTGTGACTTCTGACACCTGCCACCGTCGTGGCCAAACAAACTGTCCCAAACGGGGACCTGAGCTCAATAACCAAACTGGGCTCACAAGGTTATCGTCGTCTACCTAATCAGGGCAGCACGCACGCATAACCTCCCCTCGTTGGTGGTACCAATAAAAGAGCACGCGGTTAGACCAAGCCAAGGCCGTCCCATTCCGGCAGGTGTGGTTGCACTAGAAAGTTCGGTTCAGTGGCACTTGATCAACAATGAAGGAATTCATCCCCAAGCAACTATAGTCATTACTGACACTCCGGTATTACAATGATCCAAGTCACAACCATAGCTAGCTAGCAATCCAATGAGCAATATGATCAAATACCACTACTGATCCCAAATATGAAGTACCGGGTGGAATCACAAAATAATCATAGACGGTAATCTCTTAATCCATCCGTATCATATCACCATCAAACATAAAATCTACTAATGACTATAATCTCATCACCATCATGACAGTAACCTACTCAAGACTTTCCAAGGGTTGCATGAATTAACTCATTTACAAATAATCCATATCCAACATTTAAATAATTATTTAAACCATGATATTGCAATGCAATTATGCAATTAGAGTCGTGGCTTCCCTTGCACCAATGAAGTGTGGGAGTACTCCTGGTCTTCACCAACTACTCAAATCACTCTGAAAAACATTTTTGCAAATATTTTCAAATATCACATAAAGCATTTTCTTCTGTCTAGAAATTCTTGACAGCAGAGAAAAATACCAACATTTTACAGCAAATAGAGGAGCTCATAAGAAAAATAATGCAAAAAGAATGAACTCATTTGGACTTATGGTTTAAAAGTTATTGATGGTCAAAGTTCGGTCAAATTCTGTTTTGAATTGAATTTAAACAAAATTTCCAGAAAAACCTCAGCCGGCCACGTCGAAGGCGTAAAGTGGGAGTACGTCTCCACTTACGTACCGCTTCGGGCGCGGCTGGGTCGCTGACATGCGGGGCCCGCCTGTCATATTTAAAGGAGAGAGGGAGAGAGCAGAGAGCGGCGGCTCACCGGCGATGATTGGCCGACGAGGAGGCTGCGGTGGCATCAGGAGGTGGTCGGGATGGATCGGGTGCTCGACGCCAAGCATGCCCGTACCCGTAGCTCCCCGAATGGTGGCCGGACGGCGTCGGCCCCTTCTTCTCAGGCGGTGGCGAGCTACGGTGGTCAATGGATCCGGCGACTCCAGTGAGCTCTCGGGCGGAGGAAGGGCTGGGACGGGTCAGTGGATCTCCGCGAGCTCGACGGTGATCTCAGTGGGTGTTGGGGTGGGCGGAGATGAGCGGACGAAGCTGGGACAGCGCGGCGGAGCACCTCGCCGGAGATGGCGCAGGCGAGCTCTCCGGCTTGCTCCGGTACTACGAGGCGACGATTGGGAGAGGGAGAGGGCGATGGGTGAGGAGAGGGAGGGCTGGGGTGCGGCTTTTATTGCCGAGCGGAGCTGCTGTGGCCGAATGCCGCCACCGATGAGCTGGCACGGCAAGGATGGTGAGCTGGCGGCTGCGCTGGCCGTCACGGCGCAGCTAAAGTGGACTTGTGTGCGCAGGGGTGACGGGACGCAAGCAGAGCTATTAAGGACGTGAGGACAACGGTGACGACCGCAGTGCCCTGTTCGGCCCATGCGTGCACTTGGCCGTGTGCGGCGGTGAGCTTTGCTGGAGGTGGGAGAGGGTTCCAGACGGGCTAGGTGGATGGCAGCGATGCAGTCGGCATGCTTGGACAAGGAGGGGCAATACGGAATGGCCGGAGTGGTCGTGTCCGACGCGGTCGGCGTGCGGAGCACGACTTTGGCTCGGCCAGACGCATGGTCACCGCGTGCACTGGCGCACGTGGTGCGTTCTGGCTAGACCAGTCATGTCTACGTGGTAGTCCCTTCAACATGAGGCCTTCCTGTGCCCTTGGTTTGACAAGGTATGGTCTGGACAGCTGGTGAGCTTCCAGACAAGTTTCTGGATAAAAACTTGAGCAGCAAGCTGAGGTGAAAATATTGGGTAACTGGGAGAGGGAGTTTGTCCCACTGCATTGTAGTAGGAAGGTGCCCATGTTGGAGAAAATTCAGACCAAATGGACAGGTTTTGGAGGTAGTTGCTTTACAACCCCATCTTAGGTCCAGAAACATAGCAGAGGATGTTGTACTCACATAGAGGGGCTCCTGGAGCTGAAACTTGGTATAGCTGGGTTATTTGGTGGTGCCAAGCTGCTATAAAAATTTCAGCCCATTTCGGTAATTGTACATGGTACTTCCTTCACAACACTTCGCACTGGACAGAAACTTGGAGGAATTTGCAGAGACAATGGCTGAATGAAATGAGCTAAAAATTGGTGGAGACTGATCATATGGGTAGTAGGATGTCCTGAATTAATTTCAGAATTTTTGAAGCAATATAAAATATAGTTGCCTCACAAACTGAAATTATGACCAGAAACCAAGATTGGGTGATGTGCTCACCATGAGAAGTGAATCTTGAATATTTTCACATATCCAAGGTTTATATGGTCCAAAGAATTTATGAGAATTTTCCTGGAATTTTTGGAAGAACAGAAATATAGGTTGCTTCACAACCTAGAGCTCAAAGGGTTATTCCTTTAATGAAAAAGGATTATTTAATTGAGATGTGGCAAGAATGGAGATGACATGACTTGAGGAAAGTTTTTGGAAGCTTTGGTTCACTAGGGGAAGAAAATCAGAAATAT
This sequence comes from Elymus sibiricus, assembly GCA_039707655.1. Classification (NCBI taxonomy): domain Eukaryota; kingdom Viridiplantae; phylum Streptophyta; class Magnoliopsida; order Poales; family Poaceae; genus Elymus; species Elymus sibiricus. Next base: position 106,754,347 of record CM077668.1, on the reverse strand, counting down.
TCCCAAGTTTTAAGTCCATAGAGCCATTTAAAACAAAATCCAAACCAAAATCCAAATAAAATTCAAATGGGTTTTTGAAAAGAAAAGTTGGTAAAAACTAGGGTGTCACAGTTCAGCTTCAGCTTCTAAAAATGTAGTCGTGGTGGAAGCTAATTAACTAGTACTACTACTGTTGTTCGTCTGAATGAATCAACTGTCAAAGGGGTGTTTTCTTTCTGCCAATGGTTTGATTCATATCGAACGGCTGGCGTGCGTTTTCTCTAATCTCCCGTCTTCTTCTTCCTCCAGCCTCCCAAACCAGCGCCGGCCAGACCGCATGCTCCCACCACCCCGCGGCAGGCGACTGACACAAAACAAATGTTCTGTCGGCAGAAATATAAATAGTAAAAGCGAAAAAAAAGAGTTTCACCGCCAGTAAAATAGTGACATCTCGGACCCACCAGGTTGTCAACATAGTAAATAAACGAGTGAATTAAACAAGATGAGACAGTCACCAAAGACTTCTTTTTTTAGGTCGAGCAAATATAACTGGGCTTTGGCCTGCCCAGCCTAGTATATGCGCACCCCACGACATGCTGACACCAGGATCCAGCAGGTCTCGACTGGGCTGTGGGACACCGAGTTACCCATTTTTTTAAGAAAAAATGCATAGCTAAGTTCTTATTTTCTACTCCCTCCGTATAAAAATATAACACGTTTTGGTAGGCTAAAATAGCCTACAAAATGTCTTATATTTTATAAGAATGCTGTGGCCAGACCAACATTACTATTTAGCCCAGAGAAGCAAATGTGTGTTTTTCTAAAAAAAAGGTAATGGCTGTAAATTATCGATAAATATTAAAAGGGGCTTGTTCGCAACATTATTTTTTATTCTAGCCAAGAAATTGGTGTATTTAAAAAAACAATTGGGCTTTAAATTCTCCTAAAAAAGTTAATCGGATGCAGTCCGCAACATTATTTTTTCAGCCATCCTGTAAATTACTAAAGAAAATCTCGTGTCCAAATGAAATGCCTAGCCCTATTTTATTTTTTATATCATCTCTCTATCTAGCCAGCCCAGCAAATACGTGTATTTAGAATATATGCAAATGGGCTGTAAGTTCTAAGAAAAAAAAATTATTGGTTGCAGCATGCCCGCAACATTATTTTTTTCAGACAGCCCAGCAAATGGGTGTATTTCGATTTTTAACAAATGGGCAGTAAATTCTAAAAAATATGAAATGGGCTGAATGTCAAACATAGAATAGGAAGCTCACATTGTGGGCCCACGAGGTTGAAGCCCATGCAGGGCGTTGTCAACTTGGTCAACAAAAGGATTCTGATAGCCGAGGCGTTGGATGTAAATCAAACGGCCTACGTGCTACTTCAATCTCTCGTCCTCTTCCCCCCACGCTGGCGTGACTGTGCTGGGCTACAATTGTTTTTTGCGAATTACTGGGCTACAAATCTAGACAAGGAGGCATGCAGTCGGCTTGCCCAGAAAATTGTTTGAAATAAGTAATAAGAAAAGGTTGTAAATATAAAAAACACAACAAACTGGCAATTGGTTTCAAATTTAGGCTTTTTTCTTTGGATTTTGAGATTTTAAATATCATTGGATTTTATATAATCTAATTTAATTTAATTTTAAAATTAGTTTGAAACTGACGCGAAATTTCGAATTAAAAATATTTCGCACTACACCGAAGTATGCGAAATTTCGTTGAATTTATTAACCGTCGTACTGGGCAGAAAATAGGTTGTAATAAATTCCTTAAGAATTAGCAAATGGGTTGTAAATTATTTACAAAGATAGCAAATGGGCTGTATGATGTCTGTCACACATTTGGAGGCTGACTTGTGGCCCTACGAAGTTGACGTGTACGCAAGTCTTTCTCAACTTAGTTAACAATCGATTCTAGCAGCGTGACCGTTCGATGTTAATCCAACGGCCGCTGTGCTTCTTCAATCTCTGATTTGTTGCTCCAGCCGCCGAAATCAGCGCCGACAGGACCGCCTGATCCTGACTCCGATGGACGGTTGTGCTGCTGCGAAGGACTCACCGCCCCACCCTACTCCCACCACTGGCCAGTCCATCCCTCTACTCACCCACACCTTCTGTTGTTCTCCGGCGACGGCAGCCTCACACCGCAGCCGAACCAGTCAACCCTCGTACTCCCCTCCCCGTGGGCATCCACTGCCGAGTCTTCCCCGGCTCCGGGTCATTCCCACCATTAGCCTAGCCGTTGTCCACCGCCTTGGTCCTCTCGGCACGGCATCGAAACGCGGTCAACGAACGACAACCATCGGAAGAGGACTATACGTGGAGAGGCTGACTACTAGGACCCACAAGGTCCATGGTCGCACGCCACGAAGTGCCTCCATCCCCATATCACGCGCAAGAAAAATGATTCCTTCCCCAAACAGCTTGGACCCACCAGCTACATCTTCGCACGCAAGGAAGTGCCTCCTTATTACACGCAAACAAATGACTCCTCCCCTGACATCAGGGACCCACAGGCTACATCTTCGCACGCAAGGTAGTACCTCCTTATTACACGAAAAATAAATGATTCCTCAACCTGAGAGCTGGGACCCACTATTTATATCTTCGCACGGAAGGAAGTGCCTCCTTATTACGCGAAAAAAATGATATCTCCCAATGACAACTGGGACCTACCTGATTTGGGGGCTGACTTGTGGGCCTACTAAGTTGACGCGTACACAGGGCTTTGTCAACTTAGTTAACAAACGATTCTAGCAGCAGTGACCATTCAATGTTTATACAACGGACGTGCTGCTTCTTCAATCTCTGATCTTCTTGCTCCAGCCGCCCAAACCAGCGCCGGTGGGACCGCTTGCTCCTGCCTCCCGTGGCCGGTTGTGGTGCCGCGCAAGCCTCACGACCCGACCCAACTCCCACCGCTGGCCAGGCCTTCCCTCTACTCACCCACATCCCCTGTTATTCTCTGGCGACGGCAGCCTCACACCACAGCTGAACCAGTCAACCCTTGTACTCCCATCCGCGTGGGCATCCACTACCGCGTCTTCCCCAGCTCCGCGTCGTTTCATTCTGAGGCCTCGCCGTCGTCCACCACCTTGGTGCTATCAGCACGGCGTAGTCAGCGTGGTCAATGAACGACAACCATCGGAAGAGGAATGTGCGCGGTGAGGCTGACAGCTGGACCCACCAGCTACATCTTCGCATGCGAGGACGTGCCTCCTTATTACGCGCAAAAAAATGATTCCTCCCCCTTACAGCTGGGACCCACCAGCTATATCTTCACATGCAAGGAAGTGCCTCCTTATCCACTGATAGCTGGGACCCACCAGGTCGAAGCATACGTAGACTTGTCTGTTTGGTCGCGAACGTGTACGTACATACTGGTCGATCGGTCTCTCTGCAAGGTTCAACCGTGGCCGAGTAAGTAGCGCCACGTGTCGTAGTAGAGCATCCGACGTGGCAGTTCAGACAGTCCCGTCTAAATTGTGTACACATACGTACAGCCACATGGCAAAGAATACGGCCATGTACGTACATACGGGCGGGGTCTGGAACGTGTAGTCGCGCATATGTACGGCCAGGGCTCGTGTACATGGAGAGGCAACGGACGGTAGCAACAGCGTCGTGTTCATCGGCAGCCAACTGGCTGGGTCGGAATGGAGGAAACAGCGTCATGTTCATCGGGAGCCAAGCGAGTGGGTCGAAACACGTCCTGTTCATCGGGAGCCAACCGGCTTGGACGGAACAGCCGAAACGGGGTCCTGTTCATCGACTCGGGGTTTGGCGTACCACAAAACAGAGGAAACGGCCTTCTGTTCGACCGCGTACGGTCGAAATGGGGTCCTGTTCATCGGCTGGGGGTCTGGCGTACCGCAAAACGGAGGAAACGGACTTCTGTTCGAGCGCCTATGATAGAAACGGGGTCCTGTTCATCGGCTGGGGGTCTGGCATACCGCAAAACAGAGGAAACAGACTTCTATTCGAGCGCCTAAGGTCGAAACGGGGTCCTGTTGATTGGGAGGGGTCTGGCATACCGCAAAACAGAGGAAACAGACTTCTATTCGAGCGCCTAAGGTCGAAACGGGGTCCTGTTGATTGGGAGGGGTCTGGCGTACCACAAAACAGAGGAAACAGACTTCTCCCCAACTGCCTACGGTCAAAACGGGGGTCCTGTTCATCGGGAGGGGTGTGGCGTACCGCAAAATGGGACTCAACGGGCTACTGTTCATCCACGGTCGACCTCCTCTAGCCTCCACCAGCTACTGTTCATCCATCGTCGACTTCCTCTAGCCTCCACCGGCTACTGTTCATCCAGCCTCCACGGGGTCCTGTTCATCCACCCCCAACCAGCTGGGGTATGGCGTACCACGGCACGACCTCCTCGGGGTCCTGTTCATCCAGCGCCAACCACCTTCACATGGCCAGTGTACTGTTCATCAATAGCCAACCCACCGGCTGGGGTGGGGCGTGCGAGCGGGCGGCAGCAATGGGAACTGTTCATCCACAACCAACCAACCGGCTAGGTCAACTCACCACGTCTCGCGCAATGGGCTCGATCGATGCATCTCGACTTGTTCTACGTATCGCGCGCGCGGCAGCAACGGTCACTGTTCATCGAGAGGCAACCCAATACCGGCTATGTTTCGCACGTACGGGGGCTCGACCGGCTTCAGTTAGCAACGAAGGAATCGCTCGGGTTCAGTTAGCAGCGAAGGAATCACTCGGGTTCAGTTAGCAGCGAAGGAATCTCGCTCGGGTTCAGTTAGCAGCAAATGGATCGATCGGCTTCAGTACATAGCTAGTGCGATCGCTTGGGTTCAGTCAGCGAATGCCTCGCATCGGGTTCAGTTAGCGAGCACCTCGCACACACACGCGCGTACAAGAGAAACGCGCAAACCACACTGCATCGCTCGGCCCCGACCACCCACCGTAACCGGGAACTCCCCAAAAATTTCCTCGCCCTCAGTTCTACCATGATTTTTTATGTCATGAACGGCCCAAAGAATGTCGTGCGGGTGCGTCTCTTGCCCGCCCAGGATGAAAAGCCCATTTTCTATCATAATTTTTTGTCATAGAAGTAGGAGCCCACCACATCTACGATGATACGTGTTTTTGTCACAATTATTGTCATAGAAGTGTCACAACCATGACAGAAAAAGTTTTCATTCGGGCCATAATGTCACGGATGTGTCTTTTTTTGTAGTGCTTGCGGCAACTCGAGGTCGAACGACGTGGTCACGTCGCATCCAACGGTCACGGTGACACAACAGTTGCTGTCTCCTATGGACTTCCTGGATGCAAAGAAGGCGGTTGTCTCGGCTTCCAGGCGGCACTTCCGACCGACATGACCGTCTTCTGCCTCAATGGTGCGCTCCGTCGAACGCACTTCGCCAAAGCCACAGCGATTGCGATATCGTCGATGTCACCGTAATGGGGAAGAAAGTCAAATAGAAAGTATGATTAGCGCGATGATTGCGGCCGGAGGGGCGAAGATGACGCCTTTTTTACGGGATTTAGTAGAAAATTCTGCGTCATTATAATCGGGATTTCCATCGATGTATCGCGCGAAGGAAAAGAACCAAGTGTTATCTTCAGAATTTTTTTGAGGGGGTTATCTTCACAAGTTTAAAACGAGGAAAAGGAACACTCACAGCACGCCTGTCGTGTTCACATCAGACCAGCACACGGTCGATCTACCCCGCCACTCAACGCCAACCGGCTTGGCATTTCACTAGCATGTGGGAACACATGTCAGCAATCTGACCATGGGCCAAACTAGCCCACCCCGCCGTCGCATTTCTAATCAGGATTTGTATCGATTGATCGTGCGAAGGAAAAACCCCGCCCTTCTTTTTAACATAGTACTAAAATCGAAGTCGCTCACTCGCAAACCAAATGTTATGATTTACATGTTCAAAATGAAAAGGCGGTACACTTACGCATGCCTGTCGCGGTCGCACCGCACCCTCACACATTCGGTCTGGCACGCCACAAACCCAAGGGAACGCGCCTCGGCTTGCCTTTATCATTAACATGTGGTACTCCCTCCGCCCAGGTGTATTTAAGTCACCTAAGATGGAGCAGCGTGACCCGGTGGCTGCGGATTGGAGGAGGCAAAAGAGTCGGACCGGGAATTCTTCCAATCACCGCGCCTGTTTTTTCCTCATAAACCAAACGAAAATTAGCAATGAATCCCTAATTAACAGGGCTGCCATTTCAGCAAACCCATGCATGCAAACTGGGGCAATCCTCCCCTAATCAACGTGTTACGTCTCTGCATGCATAGGTCACCATTTCCTCCACGCACATGGTTCGGCCAAAAATTTCGCTCGCTGATGAACGAGGCAGCGAGGGGAACGTGGACGGAATTTAATGCATTGCGCCTAAGCATTTTGGGAATATCTAATTTTCGTAAGGTGACTTATACACCTGGATGGAGGGAGAAACCGCATGTGATCAAACCCAACTCAGCCATCCAATCGCTGACACCTAATTTTAGTCGATACAGTATGTTTATAAGGCCGATTTATTAAATATAAATATGTTTTTGCACAGCAAATGATCCCTAAAAAAACAACATAAAGAAAAACTATCACTGCTCACGGAACGAGCCGGTCTCGTCGTCTTTCGCTGCCAGCGCGAACCAGCCGGAGCTGCCGACGTGTGTCTCCACGGCGTGGTTGTCCTCGGCCTCCAGCTACTCGTTCACGCGGAGTGTGATGGCGCTCTGCACGGACGCGAGCACCGCCCGGTTCACATCCATGACGTTCGGTTTCGCCTGCACGAGGGCCTCAATGGCAGTGGCATCCACGCGCTCCGCGTCGAGTTGAGACTCCGCCACTCGGTTCAAGTCCACGATGTTCGGTTCCGCCTGCAGGAGGGCCTCGATGGCAGCGGCATCCGTGCGCTCCACGTCAAGTTGAGCCTCCGCCGCCTGGTTCACGACCAGGACATCCGGTTCCGCCTGCAGGAGGGCCTCGATGGCAGCGGCATCCGCGCGCTCCGCATCGAGTTGAGCCTCCGCCGCCCGGTTCATGACCACGGCATCTGGTTCCGCCTGCAGGAGGGCCTCGATGGCAGTAGAATCCGCGCGCTCCGCATCGAGTTGAGCCTCCGCCGCCCGGTTCACGACCATGACATCCGGTTCCACCTACAGGAGGGCCTCGATGGCAGCGGCACCGCGCGCTCCGTGTCGAGTTGAGCCTCCGCCGCCCGGTCCATGACCACGACATCCGGTTTGGCCTGCAGGAGGGCCTCGATGGCAGCGGCATCCGCGCACTCCCCATCGAGTTGAGCCTCCACCGCCCGGTGCTTCTTTAGGATCGCCAGGTTGAACCGCTGGTCCGGCTGCACCATGGGGGACCCGGACGCCGGCACAAAGTCGACGTCCATCGTCTCCTTCGCCATGGGGGCCTTCTGCGCCGCGACCTCTGCCATGAACATTGGATCGCCTTCCTCCTCGGAGCTCGGCTCCAGAGGACTCGGGGATTGGCCCACCGCAAAGAGAGCTTGGGAACGAAGGTCTGTGGCGCCTACCGCCGCCGCGATTTCTGCGCGGCGCTCCGGCGTTAACATCTTGTAGTATGTGATCTTGCTGCGCACCATGGCTATCCGGCGAACTAGGGGACGGCTGATACGGGCTAGGGGATCGAAAGGTGGGAGAATGGGCTGGGAGGTATTGTTTTGGGGGCAGTGGTGACCGGCCGGCAAGTAGCTGGCGTAGGCCGACCAGCGAAGGTTCCGGTCTGAATAGTGGTACCGGTGACGACCGGTCAATTGGTTTTGACTGTGCGGAGTTTGCAAAGCCGGACGGCTGGAACCTGGAGAGTTGTGGGGTGGGATGGGACCAAAGTTTCAGAGTTTGACGTCGCAGACGTCCGGACCTCCCCACCGGTCGATCTGTGGGATTGTTTTGTAGATGCTGTAGTTGGGATTTGTATCAATGGATTGCTCCAAGCAGCAAAACCAAGTGTTACGTACGCAATATGAGTACTTGAAGTATAGAAGTTCATTCCCTCCAAAAAAAAGAAGTATGGAAGTTCAAAAGGAACTGATGGTGTACATCACACTTGTCGCGTTCACATTGCACCCCGACACGGTCGGTCCGGCACATCGCTCACCGAATGGAACGCGCTTCGTCTTGCGTTTTCGCTCGCTTGCGGGACCGCAGTTGAGCGCAAACCGGCGGTAGGCAAACTTTCCCCCTCCATCTCCCCCTCCCCCGCCCGCGTCGGCTGAATTTAGAAGAGAGAGACGACTGATGTAAAAAAACACACTAGAAGAGAGAGACGAGGAGGGTGAGATTGTAGCACGGATTCCAAGAAATTTGTTGAGAGTGTGAGGTGGGCCATGTGTTAATAAGCACTCCATACTCTACTGCAGATGCCTCTGTCCTGGTTTATTGGTCCCCTTCGTATTTTGTGTCAAATTTTGACCTTAGATTTAACTAAAATAATAATAATGCATGTCACTGAAAATAATATCATTGGACACTATGTTCAAATACGAATCGAACGATATAATTTTTGATGACATGCATTAATATATTTTTAGTTGAAATTATGGTCAAAATTTGGCACGAAAAACAAAGGTAGTCCTAGTACTAGTACTCCTACTGCTATTGGACTGGCTAGACGTGGCGAAATCCTAGTAGCAAGTGCATGCGCGAGAACAAACATTCACGTGTTTGAATACAAATTGGAAACCATTTTCTGTTTGAATACAAATTTATGTATGTGCTTGTACATGGTATATTGTAAGTTGAAAAGCGAAACGAAGATTGAATGCCCTTTACATATGATTTGCAAATGCTATGATCACCGGTTCAAATATTTGAATCCACTTTAGGTTGAATTCTAATATTTGAAACTTTTTTTAGGTTGGATTCAAGTACCAAGTGTCTTCTTGTGCATAATGTGTCTCACACACCCAACATAGAGTGTTGTCATGTTTTTTTTCTTTGATGCACGCTCTCTCTGTATTGCACACCCGCTCGATCTCTCTCGGTTTCATCTTAGGGTCTCTCTCTCTCTCTCTCTGATCAACCTCTTGAGGTATCGTGATTGTATCTCGCTCATCAGGTCGCTCTTCGACACATGCCTAGGTCACTGTACCATGCATTAATTGTAACCAAGCCTTTCATCTATCTTTTTTTAAGCATACATTCATCTTTCTCTACACCCCTATGTACATCGGTCGATCGATCGATCTCCGGACCCACCCTAGTCCTCTTTCAATCGATCTATAGCTAGATGGTACATGACCGACTAGCGTACACACAAACACCCCCCCCCCCCTCTCTCCACCTCACACGATCATTTCTATCATAGACACACACCAAAACCTTGATTTGCACGACACACACTCGATCTCTCCACATCTATCGATCTCATCAAGACGTGTCGGGTCATGAACCGAAGGGGTTTGTTACTACTAAGATGGGGAGCGACACGTAGTGGATGGCTCACAAAACCGGCCTAGGTAACTATATTTCCAAGCAACTTACATAGTATAGTTACTACAGCCGGAACATGGTAAGTTGGACACCTAAATGCGGGCACGGACCAGGCACACCTCAATTATTCCTTCAAACAGCCGGACACCTCAATCGGCACACCTCAAATACATACAAAGACAGGCAACACACATTGTCCGGCTACTTAATCAAGCGTTACGCTTCACGAGTTGAAAAGGAAAGGGCGGTACACTAATTATACTGGTACATATGCTAGTATGAATAACTATTGTACATGTGGGCTACTAGGCTGGATATAGGTGAGGTGCCAACTTCATATATGCTTTCGGTCTTACGCTCTACAAGTGTTATGGTTTACAAGTTCGAAATGAAAAGGCGGTGCACTGACAGCACCCCTATCGCGTTCACGTCGCACCCCCAGACGGTCGGTCCGGCATGCTTCTAACCCAAGGGAACACGGGTCGTCTTGCTTTGTCACTGACATGTGGGATCACATGTGAGCAAAGGGCATCCGCAACGTTGTCACGCCCACAACTGACTACCCTGGCCCACAAAAAACCCTCGTCCCTCGCCCACGTGCGTTCCCCTCCGGCGCCAGCTGCCCGCATTCATGTTGTCCGTCCACATGCCGCCATTAAGCAGGCTCGTCGCCCGAGGTACGAACTCCGGTGACTCATTGATGCACCCGGACGCTTGGCCTCACCGGTATGTGCTACTTAATGGAGGCAACACCCAGCTAAACTCCACACCAGAGCACATCCTCCTCCCTGGCACCACATCCACCATGACCGCGGGCGGGAACGCTCTGCGGGAGAGCTTGTCTTCAGAGATGAAGCTTGAGGTCACCGCCCTTGTTCAACCCGCCGCTCGCAACGCAATGCTTCAGTGTCGTGTTCATCGGGAGGCAACCGACTCGGTCGGAATGAGTCATGTTCATCGGGAGCCAACCGGCTTGGATGGAACAGCCGAAACGGGGTCCTGTTCATCGACTCGGGGTCTGGCGTACCGCAAAACAGAGGAAACAGCCTTCTGTTCGAACGCCTACGGTCAAAACAGGGTCCTGTTCATCGACTGGGGGTCTGGCGTACCGCAAAACGGATGAAACGGACTTCTGTTCAACCGCCTACAATCAAAACAGGGTCATGTTGATCGGGAGGGGTCTGGCGTACTGCAAAATGGAGGAAATGGACTTCTCTTCGAGCGCCTACGGTCGAAACGGAGTCCTGTTCATCGGGAGGGGCGTGGCGTACCGCAAAACGGGACTCCACGGACAATTGTTCATCCATGGTCGACCTCCTCCAGCCTCCACCAGCTACTGTTCATCCACCGTCGACTTCCTCCAGCCTCCACCGGCTACTGTTCATCCAGCCTCCACAGGGTCCTGTTCATCCACCCCCAACCGGCTGGGGTGTGGCGGCCTCCTCGGGGTCCTGTTCATCCAAGCGCCAACCACCTTCACACATCCAGGGTACTGTTCGTCCACAGCGAACCCACCGGCTGGGGTGGAGCGTACGAGCGGGCGGCCGCAACGGGAGCTGTTCATCCACAGCCAACCAACCGGCTAGGTCAACACACCACGTCTCGCGCAAGGCGCTCAATCGATGCATCTCGACTCGTTCTACGTATCACGCGCGCGGCAGCAACGAGCACTGTTCATCGAGAGGCAACCCAACCGGCTACGTCTCGCACATACGGGGGCTCGACCGGCTTCAGTTAGCAGCGAAGGAATCGCTCGGGTTTAGTTAGCAGTGAAGGAATCGCTCGGGTTCAGGTAGCAGCGAAGGGATCGATCGGCTTCAGTACGTAGCTAGTGGGATCGCTCGGGTTCAGTAAGCGAATGCCTCGCTCGGGTTCAGTTAGCGAATGCCTCGCACACACGCGCGCGTATGAGAGAAACGCACAAACCACACTGCATCGCTCGGCCCCGACCACCCACCATAACCGGGAATTCCCCAAAAATTTCCTCGGCCTCACTTCTACCACGATTTTTAACGTCATGGACGGCCCAAAGATTGTCATGCGGGTGCGTCTCCGGCCCGCCCAGGACGAAAAGCCCATTTTTTGTCATAATTTTTTGTCATAGAAGTAGGAGCCCACCACATCTACGATGATACGTGTTTTTGTGAAAATTATTTTCATAGAAGTGTCACAACCATGACAGAAAAAGTTTTTGTTTGGGCCATAATGTCACGGATGTGTCTTTTTTTGTAGTGGTGACTAGCGGTGAACAGAGAGAGAGTGTGGCCACCGCTGTCTTGTTTAGATCTGGAGAGGGTGAGAGAGTGGAGAGAGCAACACTAGTAAAGCAAGCGCTGAGGCTCCTACCCATATATATAGTGGAGTGATTTTCTTTTGCTCTCCACAACAATCGTTTCAATTTGTGTACGTGACAATAAAGAAAAGAAACTCTCTATTTAACGTGCTACAGTGAACAAAACTCCACGGCGTCCGGAGTACTAGTAGTATTGTTCACTTGTGGACCCCGGCCCTCCATTCATAGAACAACCACACGGGTGAATATATATATAGAGAGAGAACAAACAAGCTTGAACTCTTTTGGCTTTGAGATATCAATGGTACCATTTGACCACACTGCATCAATGGCCTCAGTACTTTGAAGTTGCCGTAATGCGTGGCTTTTGCAGTTCCCATCTAAATGGGGGAATACCATACATTTTGTTTGATATACGTATAAACACATGCACGGTTTACATTCCGAATCGCTAGCTAGAACTTGAGCTGTATTTGTTTTCAACATAAAGTGGAATCAAATGTTTGAACTCATGATCTTAGCGTTTGCAGAGAAAATGTAAAGGGCCATTGATATTTGTTCTGCTTTTGAACATACTAGAACATATGCAACCCTTTTGTGAAAATGACCAGATCTATTATAAAAAGTTCACCATGAGTACTACCAAGCATCTCAAACATAATAAAAATTACATCGAGATTCCGAGGCCACCGAACGACCTACTACTGTCACAATGAGCCACCGACGCACTACTATTGCCGCCATCCTACCTGAGTCGGCTTGACCTCGTCGATGACAGCCAGGAAGTGTTTGTGCACTTGCCCCTAAGGAGCGGCAACCCAAAGCCATAGTAGTCTGTCACGCCCAATATGTGATCCTATCCTCGAGGGACTCGGAGGCCCCACCAGGGATAGAAGCGCATATCGAAGATGCTTGAAAGGTGGATATCATTACATCGTACCATGTACATAACAGATGGGGATACATACAAACACATACAGTCATCCCGGGAATACATCAATACATAGCAAACACCATACAGAAGAGCAGAATCCGACTACGGATGAAACACAAACGAAAAACACGAACGACATCCACCCTGCTAGCCCAGGCTACCGACAAGGAACCTATCCCAAGATCGACGAAGAAGAAGAACTCCAAAAGCAAACGCGCATCGCTCTCATGCCAAATCATTGCATTACCTATACCTGCATCTGTTGTTGTAGTAATCTGTGAGCCACGAGGACTCAGCAATCCCATAACCATGGGTAGCAAGACTATCAAAGCTTAAATGGGTATGGAAGGGGTAAGGTGGTGAGGTTGCAGCAAGCACTAAGCATTTTATGGTGGCTAACTTACGATTACAAGAATAAGAAGAGTAAACTACGCATAACGGTCGCAAACTAATAATGATCAAGAAGTGATCCTGAACACCTGCTTACGAGTCAAACATAACCCCGCCGTGTTCTCTTCCCGAACTCCCTCGAAAAGAGACGATCACGGTTACACACGCGGTTGGTGTATTTTAATTAGAATTAGTGTCAAGTTCTCTACAACCGGAGGTTATAAATATCCAAGTAGCCACATAACCGCGGGCACGGCTTCGCATAAGATTTAACCCTGCAAGGGTGTTCCAACCTGGTCCATCACAAACCAACACAAGCTGCGGTGGAAATACCTCAACCTCGATATAGCCCGAAGTATCCTCGGAATCCCGGTGCACAAGACATTTCGACAATGGTAACGCAATTCCAACAAGACCTCCCGGCGTGCCGACACCCCGATAGTAGTCGCGCGTATCTCGTCTCAGGCCACGACCGGATGAGCATAGCGTATAGCAACTGAGACCCGAGTTTCCCCGGGGGAAGCCGCAAACGACTCTGTTTTGGACCAACACCATCGGCACTGGCCCACCTGTATTATGTTGAATTAAGAATCCTCGGGTAGCGCTAACTCCCTATGCAAATTAATTATTCAATTAAGTATTATTATGTTGGCAAATGTTAAAACCAAAGTTGGGCCTTGCTGGAAGCGGTTATTCAAAGCAAACTGTCAAGAGGTTCCCATTCCCCTGAGCATGTTAGGAACGCTAATCAAGGATCATAACACCGGCATTACGGAAACTAGGGCGGCATGAGTGGAACAAAACACCAGGAAAAAGGCCGAGCCTTCCACCCAAAACCAAGTATATAGATGCATTAATTAAATAAGAGATATTGTGATATCCCATGATATCCATGTCCCAACATGGAACAACCTGCAACTGCACCTGCAACTAGCAACGTTATAAGAAAAGGGCTGAGCAAAGCGGTAACATAGCCAAACAACGGTTTGCTGGGTAGGGGTGGTTAGACGCTGTATCATGGCATATGGGAGGCTGACATATATGTGGTAGGAAGCGCGACATAGCGATAGCATCGAGACAACTAGCAAGCAAAGATAGTAGAGATATCCAAGGTCATGATCATCTTGCCTGAAATCCCACTAGGAAGAAGAACGAGTCCATGAAGAAGGCGAACCAACGTAGTCGAACGAATCCTCACAATCGCAACGAAACCGGAACTATCGAGAAGAAGCACAACCGGAAAGAAGCAAACAACATGGTAAACACACCAGCATAAACATGGCATGATGCACAACCAAATGTGATGCATGACAAGATTAAATGTTGTTAAACATGGCAAGAGATGAAGCATAAGCAATCCATACAACTAGACAAGTTTAAATGAGGCCGGAAACACAAACAACAATTCCGGTATTTCCCCATATGCAGATTTCGAAATTGGTACTGATCTGAATTAAACACAATGTTAAAGTGGTTAAACAGCAAGTTAACATGCACCATGATGATCTACACATCTTTCTAGTCAAGTTACATATGTAGAACATTTAATTCGGAGCTACGGTTTAGAAGATATGAGCTAAACAAGTTTAACATGGCAATAATGCAAAATGCATGCAAACATCAACCACAACACTCAAATCAAGTATGCAACATGAAAATATGAAACTACACACAAATCTAAGCAAGTTTCATATAGAACATGATTAAAACGGAGCAACGTTCAACAATTACAATCAACACAAGTTATAATACCAATCTGCCCCAAAACAGCAACATAGCACTTTGTCAACATCAAAACAGCAAGCTACAGTAACATGATGGGCACAAACATGATATGCACTTAAAGTAGACATGACATACTTCAAATCATCTTTAAGGTTCAGGTTCATAGTCATCAAGGTTAAGTCAATATGATCCATGCAAAATGCAATATTCTGCTACAGATTATGACAGAGCATATACATGAGCAGGGTTAATATGATGGCAACTTGAGAGCAAGAAAGAGACATGCTACAGGAACTTTACATGGTAACCAAAGGCATGACATCAAAGTACACATCACATAGGCCAAAACACATGAAGGAATCAAATACATATGAGCTATAGATTAGTGGCAACCATCAAGCAAAGTTGGCAAGTTTTATCACAGACAGCTTTTACTCAGAACAGCAACATTAACTAGGCATGTTTACAAGCTCATGGCACTCACATCAAGGCATATCATGGCATGAAATAAATACTAGCAGCAAGAAGACATGAAAATGCTCCAAAGTCATGTTGACAAGTTGCTTATATGGTGCATGTATTAAATCACACAAAAATGACAAAGTGTCAAATATTAACAGTTTCTAGCAGTAACATTAGGATGCACTTTTGCAACAGAGATAATGACATGTAGATGAATCCTAACATGAATGCAAATGACACCATCATGTAGAGCACGAAGAGTAGATCAAATTACATATAAAGTTCATCATCATCGGACACACATGCACAAAGTTATCACCAACACAAAATGCAACATATGCTGATAAAAAACCTAGGGGTTTAGTGGAATTTCACCTCGCGGGAGAAACTGGATGGGACGGTTCTGGGACGGCGGGGTACGGCTTCCCGTTTGGATCGGGGGACGTGGGCGTGGTCGGGACAGGGAGGTCCCGTGCAGGCAAAGGAGGTCCGGCCATGGCGGCACTGGCGACGGCGTGCGGTGGAGGTGGTCGGGACGGGCGTGGCGAGGCGAGGGAGGCCGGGATCCGGCTGTGGGAGGCGGATCCCACCGGATCCGTGGCCGGATCGGGCCGGTGGCAGCGAGCTCGACAGAGCTCCCATAGCGGCGACGGTGTCTTAGCGGCGCGGCGCTCCGGTGTGGCGGTGCGGCGGAGGAGACGGGGCGGCGAGGTGGTCGGAGCTGGGCACCGACGCGGCTCACGGCCGCGGGCGGCGGCGGCGCAGGGCGCGCGCAGGCGAGGCGATGGCGGCGCGGTGGAGGGAGGCGCTCCCGGGCGGCGCTAGGGTTAGGCGTGGGCTGGCGCACGGGCTGCCCTGGGCCCCGATGGGCTCGAGCGGGCCTGCCCCGGGCCCGGGCGGGCCGCGGCGGCTGTAGGAAGAGAGGAGGCGAGGTGGCGCCGCGGGAGTGGCTGTGCCCGGCGGCTCAGGTGGCGGCTCGGCCGCTGGGGCGCCGCCAAGTGGCGGTGGTGGGCTGGAGGCACGCGGATTTCGACGAGGCGGTGGGTGGAGCTGCGTGGAGGGCTAGGGGTTAGGGTTTTTGCCCAGATTTGGAAGGGGGAGGCTGTCCATTTATAGGCATGGACTGATTTGGGAGGCTAGGAGGAGTGTTTTGCGGTGGTTCGGAGCCCTCCGATCGCGATCCGACGGTTCCGGTAGGAGGGGGGTTCTAGGCAGGGCTAGGTGGGCTGTGTAGATGGGTTTTGGCTGAGGAGAGAGGGAGGATGGCAGCCTGGCACGGTTTTCGGAACACCGAAAACGTCCGACGTTTTATCCGGCTATAGTGCCGCTATAGGTTATCCGTTGGGGCATCAAACGAACTCCGAATGGGACGAAATTTGGCAGGCGGTCTACCTACAACATAATAAGACCGCACGCCAACTTTCAACCCATTCCGAGAACATTTTTATCCCACTTATAAAATAATATTTCGGAGGTGCCGCGGGCGCGTGCGAGTGTGTCGGGTCTCGAAACAGACAACGGAAGGGACTGGGAGAATCCGGCAACTACGAACGGAAGAAAGTTTTATGAAAACATGCGGATGGAATGCACACGATGACATGGCGAAGTGCAACAAGCAAACGAATCACATGGCAACGACGGAAATAAATGGAAGGAATCTGGAGCATCGGTCTTGGGGTGTCACATAGTCGTAATTAATGTGAAGCACCTAATTCATATAACACAAAATTTTGCCACACGACAAGAAACCCTAGCCTTACCGCCCCAAGGACACGACATGAATCTACGTTGGAGCTCCATCGACTATGCCCCGACGAGGATCAGAGCTCGAAAGACAAACTCATACAAGATGTGTCGATCGATATCGCCGCTGTCCTACCGGAGTCGGCTTGACCTTTTTGATGATAAACGGGAAGTCTTCGTGCAAATGCCCATAAGGACCAGAGCCGTAGAGCCATATTGGTACTGTACAGTACTATATAGCCGGTGTCTCGACCTTTTTTTTTTATTTCTCAACATATCTACAGCCCGTATGTTACTATCCCTCGTCTCTCTTTTCTACTGTACTGTAGTACTTAGTAGTAACTCAGCCTGCCTAAAAAAAAGTAACTCAGCCGTATGTTACCATCGCTCGTCTCTCTTTTAGTACTGTAGTAGTAGTAACGCGGCGCGCGTTCCATTTGGTGAGCGGCGTGCCGGACCGACCGTGGGGGAGTGATGCGAACGCGACGGGCGTGTGATACGTCCAATTTGCATCATGATTTCCTACTGTTATTCATAATGTATTTGATCATTATTTCACTTTATGGTGCAACTCTTATGCCTTTTCTCTCTAAATTTGCAAGATTTATATGAAGAGGGAGAATACCGGCAGCTGGAATTCTGGACCTGAAATAGCTACATCAGAGATACCTATCCTACAGAGCTCCAATTGACATGAAATTTCACGGAGATTTTTTATTGAATATATAAAAAATACTGGAGAAAAGAGATACTGGAGGGGACCCACCAGTTGCCCACAAGGCAACAGGGCACAGCCCCCCTGGGCGCGCCCTTATGCCTTGTGGGGCCCCTGGCTGGCCTCTGGCCCCTCCTTCTGCTATATAAGGTCTTTTGCCCTGAAAAAATTGATGGGAAGACTTTCAGGACGAAGCACCGCCGTCTCGAGACGGAACCTGGGCAGGAGCAATTTTGCTCTCCGGCGGAGCGGTTCCACCAGGGATACTTCCCTTCGGGAGGGGGAAATCGAAGCCATCGACATCACCAACGATCCTCTCATCGTGGGAGGACCAATCTTCATCAACATCTTCACCAGCACCATCTCATCTCAAACCCTAGTTCATCTCTCGTATTCAATCTTTGTCTCAAAACCTCAGATTGGTACCTGTGGGTTGCTAGTAGTGTTGATTACATCTTGTAGTTGATGCTAGTTGGTTTATTTGGTGGAAGATTATATGTTCAGATCCTTAATGATATTCAATACCCCTCTGATCTTGAACATGAATATGATTTGTGAGTAGTTACTTTTGTTCTTGAGGACATGGGAGAAGTCTTGTCATATGTAATCTTGTGAATTTGGTATTCGTTCGATATTTTGATGATATGTATGTTGTTGCTTCCTTTCACTGGTACAGCGAGCTGCTATACAAACAGTTTTTAACCCCTTTCCGCGATGGAATTTTAAACTGTTGCCTTGCTTGTGTGTGCGATAGGGGGGGGTCCTTCCCACACGACCAAGAAACCGTCGGCGATAGGGCCTCCGGTCACACACGCGGGGTAAAAAGAGCTCGTCTGCGATCGGGCGAGCCATCGCAGACAGTTATACTAGCCCAATCATTTCTGTTCGTATGTTCATCCCACATAGTGAATCTCAGAAAAACGTTTCCGTTCATATGTACATCACACACAATTTTTATGTGGAAACTGTGGCGTCCCGCCTGAATACCACTGTACCCAGACGGTCGCCGCACACGCCAGCCCAGGACATCACACTGGCGCGTGCCTTCACAACAAGTATCATGAACACAGACAGTTCTATTAATGGATATATAAGCCTTACATGAGATATGGCAGCGGAAAAGCTCTATCTAAGACAGCATGGTTCTGGTGTGGCTCCAATCCACAGGGATCTGACTGGGTTACTCTTCTAGCCCGCGAACACTCCGGCTCCTCGCTAGAGGTCGTCGAATCCTTAGGTGAACCTGGCCACATTGAAGGCCGCTGAGTACTTTTGAATGTACTCGCAAGCAAACCAAACCAACATATACACCAAGCAATGCAATCCATGGCATTCAAGCATCCAATTATTATCTTAACAGTATTAACTATCATGTTATGATAGGATTATCTAGCAAGATTTAACATCTAGCAGCATTAATCATCATGTAATAGCAGGATTATCTAGCATGATAATTACTGAAGTAAATGCAGTAAAGTATACCAGGTAAATAATCCGAACTTTGAATATGCTCACGATCCAAATCCGATCCAAGCTTTGCGGTCACCAGACCGCTTATCCAAAGGAGAAGGCGCATTCTGATCCGATGAAACAGCGGAGTACGTCTTCCCTTGACGAAAGCGTAGTTTGGAAACTATGTTTCCACTTAATCCAACGTGGCAGGCACTCCCTCGCCGAAAGCTGGGCCCGCGTTGACTTCTCCTTCTCCTTCTCCTCCCGCCCTGCTTCTTCCTCCCCCAACAGACGCAACGGAGCAGAGGGAGTCACCGGCGCCGGCGCTCGCTCGGCTGACTCCGGCCACCGTTTCCCGCGTTTCGGGTACCGGCGAGCTCGGGGAAGAGCGCCGCATCCATCTCGGGGCTTCATGCACGCCGGGGAGGTCGGAGGTGAGTGCACGTTCGGCCTCGGCGGACGGCGACCACGGCGAACTCGGGGCGAAGGCCACGGCCCTTCCGAGGACAAAATAGCGGCGGGGAGGGCACACTAGTGGTGGTGGTGGCTGGCCAGGGTGGACAGAAGGAGAGAAGGGGACCAGAGGCGAGCCAATTTAGGCAAGGCTCGCCGGCGGCCGTGGCGGTGATGGGGAAGAAATGGAGCTCTTCGAGCTCAAACGATGGCCGGGGAGGACGCTAGGAGAGAGGTGGAAGCTGCTGGAGTGCTCGGGGATGCCCAGGGAGAGCTCGGGCTACGGCTTATATAGCCGGCCGAGGCGGCTTCTCGGCGACCACTGAGGCTTCGGGAGTTCGCTGCCTTGGCGGCATCCCGGCGAGGTGGCGCGCGAAGAGTGGTGCCGACCTGACGCTCACAGAGGGAGGGGACGGCTCGAGGGGGAAGAAGCCAACGGGAGGGAGGAAGACGACGGCGTCACGGGGCGGACAGTGATGTGGCGGCAACTGCTGTGGCATGAGGAGGAGGAAATCGGAGAGGGGAAGAGCCTAGAGAGGGGCGCGTGGACGTCGCGAACTCACTAGACATGGCCGGACAAGTCGGGGACGGCCGGAGCTGGCTGGCCGACGAGAACAGTGCCGCAGAGCACCATTTTGGCCTGTACTAAGCGTGGTCACCACGGGTGCCACGTGTTATGGAGTTTTCCTGATTGCACAATCATGTCAATTGGATAGGTCAGAGGTTAGTGAGTTGACATATGAGGATTTGGAGGGAACTGGAGGCAAGAGTTGACTGATTTGAGTTGCGATAGGTTCTGAACAGAAACTTTGGTGGAATCTTGTGGAGAAATGTGTGAGAGTGGGGAGCTGAATCCTTGTCACAGTGCAATGGGGTAGGAAGGACTAGATGCTTGCCAAATTTGAGGTCATTTGGACAAGTTTTGCATACACTTCCTTTGTAATGCAAATTCTGGTCCAGAAACTTGACCTTGAAGCTGCACTCATTTGGCTTGATGAAATGAGCTGAATTTTGGTGTAGGGTGATTATTTGGATATATGTAGGTGCTGGAATAATTTCAGCTCAATTGGAAATGCCAAAGTGGTACTTCCTTCACAGAGCTTCAATTTGGACAGAAACTAGATGGAATTTTTGGCAGAAAATGGCTAGATGAAATGATGTGAATTTTTGCATGGTCACATCATTTAGGGAATGTGAGGTCCTGGATTAATTTGAGAATTTTTGAAGCAATATAAAATATAGTTGCTTCACAACCTCAAAATAAATCCAGAAACAATAATTGGATGATGCTCTCAAAATTTGATCTGTGGAACTTGGGATCTTGATGGAAATGGTGAATATATGGATAGGATAAGCTCCACAAATTATTTGGTATTTTTCCTGGCTACCAAAATGGTAGCTCCTTTGGAAAGTGCCCAAATTATAATATTGGCTTTAAATAGGAAAAGGCAATTTCCCCTATTTAATTATGGACAATATTTTTATTGGAGCTCAATATGATCACAAAGAATATCTCCACAAGTTTTCATGAACCTTGGAGATGGATAGATATTTTCCTGGATTTAATTCCTTTAAACAGCAGAAAAAGGAATTAATTTTAAATGAAAAATATTGCAAATGACTTGGCAATATTTTTACATATCCAGGGTTTAAAAAGATAGGATGATCACTGGGAGAAATTTGGGAGGCAATAGATCAAAGTAAATTGGGGTTCCTTTGTAACGGAAGGAATTAGGGTTTCCCTTCCGGCAACTGGGAAGGTAGGGTTTCGGTGGCAAAATACTGAGAAGATATCTTGGGTGGCAAGGTTGGTCTGGAGAGAGTCTCTGGTGGGATAGGGAAGGCAAGACTAAATGACCATCTTCATATACCCAAAGGCAAGAGAAAATCCAAGAACACCGAAAAAAAGACGGGAGTCAAATCCCGCGAAGGAAAAAAAACAAGGAGCGAAAACCAGGGTGTCACAAACCTACCCCCCTTAAGAAAATCTCGTCCTCGAGATTTCCGGGCTTACCTCCCGGTGAAGGGGGACTTACCTGTGTGCGACTTGGATCCATCAGCTATCTTGTCTTCATTTGTTTACTGACCTCTTAACTGCCTCTTTTGATGGCTCCGGTGCTGTCTTTTTCATACGGCTGCATTGAATCCTTCTCTTTCCTGCCAGGCAAACCCTTTGTGCTGGTAGTTTGTTGGCTGGGGTTGGTGGGTAGCTCCGGGTATCGGCAAATAGCTTGATTTTCATGACCCGAGGCTAACTGTTTCGGATTTTATTGCGATACTTCATACACTGCCTACCAAGGGTAAGTCATTCTTTCTGGGTACCGGACTCAAGTGCTCATATGGCCTAGAGTGGCCAGGAGTGGCTCTCTTTTTGCCTTGTCAGAATGCTCAATCTGGCTGTGGGTTCTATACGGATGCTTTCTTCCTGTCTCTTGTATTATGACTTCGTCCTCAGGTGATTCCCAACTGAAATGTCGGGCATGATCACAAAGTAATCATAGATGGTACTCTCTGAGGTGGCTCTGCCATATATAGCCTCTGTGGTCCGTGCTTTGACCACTGAACTGAACATGCTATGGCTATCATCCGGTGTATCTTTCGGAGCATAGCCTCTTATCTTGGTTGATGGCCTAGATTCATGATGAGTATAACATGCTGGCTGCATTGTTGTGGCCGTATATGCAAGAGTCTGACAAGGATTGATAATATCACCTTATCCATGAAGCTTTATTGTATTGCTCGTCATGGAGGTTGTTTATCCAAAACTTCTTTGTTCTTGAGGGTTCCTTTTGGGGAACTTGTCATGACCTACCATCATGGCTCCTTGGTCATATCCCAGCTTGTTGGGCTTGTATTCACAATTTACTCTTGCATATCTCGTAGGGATTGCTGCGTTCATATCCTTCTTTGAAGTGTGGAGCCAATGTTTCTCTGAACACAGTCATTCCCGTGTACGAGTGGCTCGCATGAACTGATCCACTGGACTGCATGCTCACAACATATGCAGGGGTAGGATAAATCCTTTCATAACCACTGAGTTCTGAGGCAAACGCGTGTCTGGACTAGTTTGTGTTTCTGACAAGCTTGTTGCGGGCACGATGGCGTGCTACAGAAGGTTGAATTCCTTGCGCTCGAAGCTTCTACCAGGGTAGTGTGCTGAAGAAAGCTGGGTATCGTACCTCAGAAGCTTTCCCTCATGTGGCTTACTCCGGAAGGTCAGGTGCCTTATGCTGGAGGCTTTCCGTGGTAGCATGCTGAGGGAGATGGGAGTGACGTACCCCAGAAGATTCTTCCACCAGTGGCATAGCAAAGAAGGTCGGGAGTCTTGCATCGCAAGCTTCTTCCGATAGCTTGCGGAAGAAGGCTGGGTTGCTTATACCAGAAGCCCTTTTACTGTGATATGCGGTTGGTCCTGTGGCCGGTTCTGTCTTCCTTCTGAGATATTCAGAATTTACCCATAGCGGAACCACAACTTGGTATAGGCCATACCTTGTCTGAAGATATTCCGTTGGTCACGCACACCGCTTGTCCTTCTGCTGATCGAATCATTGTTGCTGTAGAGGTTGCACTAGTGATGCAGACTTCATGTTGGTAATTAATCCGGAATACCCTTTGAATTCACACCACGTGTTGCTGGTAGTGAGCAGTTGACGGATAATTTCATTCAGTTTAGCTGAACTTCTAGGTGTTGGGAATCCTCATTGATTCTGGGCAGCCATGAACTCATCCATATTTCTTGCAGACCTTGCTCACAGTGCCCGGAAAATTTTGTATATGCACTGGTGAATTCCAGAATATGCGTGCCAGAATTTTGTTGTTGCTCTCGGCACCTTCACATTCTCGAAATATGTCTTCGGTGGGTAAATAATGGATTCTTGAGTCAGATTCACCCTACTGACTGAAATAATCTTTGTGTCGAGGACGGAATAATTTGTCCTTGTTGTAATCTATTCTGTGGCAAACTCCCTTAGATATATTCTGGCCTTGTCGGTTGCACTCAGATTCTGCTTCTGACCCGTTCTTCATTCTTGTCCGATCCGGTGTTGATGTTCTGAATATCAGGCAATTGGCTTGACTTGATTCTTACTGAATTTGGATTATTGGGTATTATCCCAGTTGTATGCTGGTCTTCTTGACAGCACTTGCGGATGGATCCAGTCGGAGCAAGAGAACGAAACCGACAAAAGAAGCAAAACAACGAAAAACCAAAAAGCAAATAAAGGTCAAATTTTGCGGACCTTACACATGTGGCCGAAGATCCACTAGTATAGCGCACTCGATGTACCTCTAAGGATTTTGAAGCAAAACCACACAATGCTCCTGGTAGCAGTTGGTGTCAAGCTCCTACTACTTCCTTAGGGAACATCACACTCGACGCACGACCATAGCCAAAGTGGCTTAGTCAACGATCCTAGGGTTGCCGGGGAAAAGATGGAATTTATAAGCGTTTCCCAAAGGAAACTGGATTTGAGAAGAGAAATGCCATGGTTAGCAAGCAAGGTAGGGATATCTGGTTTACCTAGGGTTTAAGGGCTCACGGGTCGTTGCCTGGTGCGGACATTTCCCACCAGAGGCAAAGGCCACGAGAGTTGGGGTCTGATGGAGCCAAAACCTATGGGGTTGCCTTATGATCAATAGTAGCCGTGCCGGTTTGGCAAAGATGGCTGAAATCCATCCGGGCTTTCTACTGATTAAGAGGCAATGAAATCTGGCTAGGGTAACCTACGGTCAGCCTGGCTCCGATACCATCCGTTGTGGCGCCCCGCCTGAATACCACTGTAGCCAGACGGTCGCCGCACACGCCAGCCCAGGACATCACACTGGCGCGTGCCTTTACAACAAGTATCATGAACACAGACATTTCTATTAATGGATATATAAGCCTTACATGAGATATGGCAGCGGAAAAGCTCTATCTAAGGCAGCATGGTTCTGGTGCGGCTCCAATCCACAGGGATCTGACTGGGTTACTCTTCTAGCCCGCGAACACTCCGGCTCCTCGCTAGAGGTCGTCGAATCCTTAGGTGAACCTGGCCACATTGAAGGCCGCTGAGTACTTTTGAATGTACTCGCAAGCAAACCAAACCAACATATACACCAAGCAATGCAATCCATGGCATTCAAGCATGCAATTATTATCTTAACAGTATTAACTATCATGTTATGATAGGATTATCTAGCAAGATTTAACATCTAACAGCATTAATCATCATGTCATAGCAGGATTATCTAGCATGATAATTACTGAAGTAAATGCAATAAAGTATATCAGGTAAATAATCCGAACTTTGAATATGCTCACGATCCAAATCCGATCCAAGCTTTGCGGTCACCCGACCGCTTATCTCATAGCCATCTTATGGCTAGCATTCAAACCTCTGACATCAACTGATGTCCATGTATCTGCACTGCAAGTCTGACAAATCATACCTTTCTCTGGTTCATTATTAACCTTAGCAATAACATTATATAGTTTGTTCCTCCAGACTCAACACGGACCAAATAGGGGCCTACACGAACTGTCCATGACCGAGGACGCGGCTATTCGAATAGATTTACACTCTGCAGAGGTTGCGCACTTTACCCACACCATGGAGCGCCTGGCCTCGTACTTTAGTACATGTTCCCATTCGGGTGGACCAGTGCTGCTCCAACAAAACTTGTCTATTGCCCTGGCACTCTTACGGTCCCACCGACAATCATACCCTCCCAGGGTCATGTCCTGGGTGGACCCTGTGTCACCCCGTGACACCTGCCACCGTCGTGGCCAAACAAAACTATCCCAAACGGGGACGTGCGCACATAACCATAAACTGGGCTCACAAGGTTATCGCCGCCTACCGGGCCAAGGTAGCGCGCACGCATAACCTTCCCTATTTGGTGGTACCGACAAGAGGCAAGACAATAGACCAAGCTAGGGCCGTCCCATACCGGCAAATGTGGCTGCACGGGTAAGTCCGGATAGGTGACACTATGACTCGATCCAGTCGACGGAGGAGGTTGTTGTCATTACGTCACATTCTTTATTACTGTAATAACAACAGTAATGCATGATGAAAATATAACAACCTATCTCCATACTGCCATCTACGAGTCACTAGGGCGATAATATGATGAGCATTAACAACTAATGTAAATAACAAATTCAATCTAGCAGGAGTTTAATTATTACTAACATAGGCATATGCATTAATTAAACACGCAAGAATAACACAGAGCAATGATTTAGAGCATATATCAGATGGTCGGCTTGCCTGGGGGTGAAGGAATACTCCGGGAAGAAGTGCGATAGCCTCGCGGAAAAATCGCCGGAAAGGGTTCTCTCTCGGAGGGGCTGATGAAGGGCAGGGGCAAATTGGTCATTTTCAGAAAGTGTAAACATGGTGGAAGTGATATCATCGGAACGGGCTCAACGAACTGAAGAAGTGGCGTTGGATTCACCTCGATCGGAGTCACGGTTAAAAAGTTATGCCCGTTCGTTTGTTAGGCAGTAAAATGAATAAAAGTATTCATTTTAGCCGCTAACCAGTGAACGTTCACAACATAACCGTTTCGGCAGCGGGCCTGAGGCAGAAAGCGCCTTTTGGAAATACGCCTTCCAAAGGAGAAGGCGCATTCTGATCCGATGAAACAGCGGAGTACGTCTTCCCTTGACGAAAGCGTAGTCTAGAAACTATGTTTCCACTTAATCCAACGTGGCAGGCACTCCCTCGCCCACAGCTGGGCCCGCGTTAACTTCTCCTTCTCCTTCTCCTCCCGCCCTGCTTCTTCCTCCCCCGACAGACGCAACAGAGCAGAGGGAGTCACCGGCGCCGGCGCTCGCTCGGCTGACTCCGACCACCGTTTCCCGTGTTCCGGGTACTGGCGAGCTCGGGGAAGAGCGCCGCATCCATCTCGGGGCTTCATGCATGCCGGGGAGGTCGGAGGTGAGTGCACGTTCGGCCTCGGCGGATGGCGACCACGGCGAACTCGGGGCGAAGGCCACGGCCCTTTCGAGGACAAAATAGCGGCAGGGAGGGCAAACTGGTGGTGGTGGTGGCTGGCCAGGGTGGACAGAAGGAGAGAAGGGGACCGGAGGCGAGCCAATTTAGGCAAGGCTCGCCGGCGGCCGTGGCGGTGATGGGGAAGAAATGGAGCTCTTCGAGCTCAAACGATGGCCGGGGAGGACGCTAGGAGAGAGGTGGAAGCTGCTGGAGTGCTCGGGGATGCCCAGGGAGAGCTCGGGCTACGGCTTATATAGCCGGCCGAGGCGGCTTCTCGGCGACCACCGAGGCTTCGGGAGTTCGCTGCCTTGGCGGCATCCCGGCGAGGTGGCGCGTGAAGAGTGGTGCCGACCTAACGCTCACAGAAGGAGGGGACGGCTCGAGGGGGAAGAAGCCAACGGGAGGGAGGAAGACGACGGCCTCACGGGGCGGACAGTGCTGTGGCGGCGACTGCCGTGGCGTGAGGAGGAGGAAATCGAAGAGGGGAAGAGCCTAGAGAGGAGGGGCGCGTGGACGTCGCGAACCCACTAGACATGGCCGGACAAGCCGGGGACGGCCGGTGCTGGTTGGCCGACGAGAACAGTGCCGCAAAGCACCATTTTGGCCTGTCCTAAGCGTGGTCACCACGGGTGCCACGTGTTATGGAGTTTTCCTGATTGCACAATCATGTCAATTGGATAGATCAGAGGTCAGTGAGTTGACATATGAGGATTTGGAGGGAAGTGGAGGCAAGAGTTGACTGATTTGAGCTAAGATAGGTTCTGAACAGAAACTTTGGTGGAATCTTGTGGAGAAATGGATGAGAGTGGGGAGCTGAATCCTTGTCACAGTGCAATGGGGTAGGAAGGACTAGATGCTTGCCAAACTTGAGGTCATTTGGACAAGTTTTGCATACACTTCCTTTGTAATGCAAATTCTGGTCCAGAAACTTGACCTTGAAGCTGCACTCATTTGGCTTGATGAAATGAGCTGAATTTTGGTGTAGGGTGATTATTTGCATATATGTAGGTGCTGGAATAATTTAAGCTCAATTGGAAATGCCAAAGTGGTACTTCCTTCCCAGAGCTTCAATTTGGACAAAAACTAGATGGAATTTTTGGGAGAAAATGGCTTGATGAAATGATGTGAATTTGTGCATGGTCACATAATTTAGGGAATGTGAGGTCCTGGATTAATTTGAGAATTTTTGAAGCAATATAAAATATAGTTGCTTCACAACCTCAAAATAAATCCAGAAACAATAACTGGATGATGCTCTCAAAATTTGATCTGTGGAACTTGGGATCTTGATGGAAATGGTAAATATATGAATAGGATAAGCTCCAAAAATTATTTGGTATTTTTCCTGGCTACCAAAATGGTAGCTCCTTTGGAAAGTGCCCAAATTGCAATATTGGCTTTAAATAGGAAAAGGCAATTTCCCCTATTTAATTATGGCCAATATTTTTATTAAAGCTCAATATGATCACAAAGAATATCTCCACAAGTTTTCATGAACCTTGGAGATGGATAGATATTTTCCTGGATTTAATTCCTTTAAACAGCAGAAAAAGGAATTAATTTTAAATGAAAAATATTGCAAATGACTTGGCAATATTTTTACATATCCAGGGTTTAAAAAGATAGGATGATCACTGGGAGAAATTTGGGAGGCAAAAGATCAAAGGAAATTGGGGTTCCTTTGTAACGGAAGGAATTGGGGTTTCCCTTCCGGCAACTGGGAAGGTAGGGTTTCGGTGGCAAAATACTGAGAAGATATCTTGGGTGGCAAGGTTGGTCTGGAGAGAGTCTCTGGTGGGATAGGGAAGGCAAGACTAAATGACCATCTTCATATACCCAAAGGCAAGAGAAAATCCAAGAACATCAAAAAAAAGACAAGAGTCAAATCCCGTGAAGGAAAAAAAACAAGGAGCGAAAACCAGGGTGTCACAGAAACATTTGTGCAAGGTGGCCTAACGCAAACATTTGTCGGGCGGAAGGCGTGTGTGATTGTTCATTGATCCAACATGGCTACTTTCTAGAAACTGTGTGCGTTGTTTGAGGTCATCGCCCACGGTGTTGTCTGAGAAACCGTCTGCAATTCAAAAACCCAATAAGCAAGCTAATTGGCCTATTATTGATAATGCATTTAGTAATCAAATTCACATTTCATATCAAACACACCATATGTTTCATAGCCGTATTACGGCAACCAGGATTTCATAGCTGAATTACATCAGAGTACAACATCACATAGCTTCAGCA
Organism: Elymus sibiricus; assembly: GCA_039707655.1. Taxonomy (NCBI): domain Eukaryota; kingdom Viridiplantae; phylum Streptophyta; class Magnoliopsida; order Poales; family Poaceae; genus Elymus; species Elymus sibiricus. The sequence goes on along the minus strand of CM077668.1, from coordinate 106,725,516 downwards.
CTCAGTTACACCATATAGGCATATGTAGCTACGCAATTACACAACAGCACGAAGTTTCACATGCAACATCTAAAACCTTTGGAAAGTAGCATCATATACGTTATATAGAGAGATGAAGCTCATCTGGAAAACTGCTGAATCTGAAGGCGAATATTGAGCCTTCAATGATGTTGAATGTCCTTGCAACTTTATGCCAGTGGCTGCGGATGATTGCCCGCCCAACCTTCGTTCTCTTGAGGGAGACTTCAATATTGTAACGTGGGTGTTGAATGAGTACCTTCCTCGCCTCTTGACCATGGAGGTGGTTTGAGAGGTAATCATCGGTGAACTGCTTTGGAAAGGACTGAAAACAAAGATATGCATAAATATCTGTTCTAAATTTTGAAATGGCGCATAGGAAAAAACACAAGGTAAAAGAGTTTGTACCATCCTATAGTTGACTGATGTCTTCTTCATTGTGCAAACAAAGATCTTGTTGTTATTCAACGCTAGTTTCTTTATCCTAATAATCTTTCTGAGTTTCCTGCAATTGCACAATAATGTGCTATTAGCCAAAGGACCATGCATGTGCAAACCTCGATGGTAAACCTCAGTGCCTCCCATTGTTTCCCTGCAACACATATAAGGCAGATATTGATCAGTTTAAGTGAGAGTTGGCATACTATCAGTAGAATATATTAATGAAAACTTGTACCCACAACAAATGAACATCACACTGCAGAATTGAACAAAAAAGTTAACTGGACACCACAACAAATGAAGCAAGCAGTTAATTGAGAACCACATTGCAGAATAGAACATATACTAGAAGATCATATAGTTAACCAAGCCTAGCGTGCTTAAGAACTACTAGGAAATATTGCATTTGTGTATGTTTCTCATGTATAGAGTACATCCAAGTTCGATTTTATTCCTCACATGCATAACAATACAAAAATTGTACCCATAGGAATTGAAAATCACATTTCAGAATTGAACCAAACAGTTAACTAAACATCACAACAAATGAACCAAACTGTTAACTGAACATCACATTTCAGAAGATCAGATTGCATATTAACATTACAGAGGACAATTCACTAGAAGGCACCGGAGGCGGCCTTTAGAAAACACCACGAACTGTCGTTTAAAGCAGCCAACCGCGTGGCAGCGTCCGCACGTGAGGGGTCGATGGTGGCCTCGACGGCGAGGTGCTCCTCCAAGATCTGGCGGTCGGCACGCATGGAAGCCATCGCGATCTTGTCCGCGCGTGCGGCCGCGATTTGCTTCACCGCTGCCAGATGCTCCTTGAGCTCCTGGCTATAATGCATGAACCATGATTATGGGCGGCGGTTATTTGGAGGATGGGGCAGTGATTTGAGTGGAAGATGTCGCGCCGGCGGTCGAGGCATGTGGGATGGAGAAGGAGGAGGAGGATGGGGGTGGGGTGTGGATTACCTGACTATATGGACGAGGCCGCGCAGCGGGAAGGAGCGCTACCGGCGAGGAGGCGGCGCTGCAAAGCAAGCAGTGAAGGTTTGAACTTAGAAAGGAAGGAGGAAACAGTGGAAATGTGGCTTTTAGTGGGGGGGAGGGGGCGGGGACCTAGATATTTCCACAGTTGCCGAAAATTTACGAACGGTGCAGCGAAAAACTGGCGCGCAAGTGTGGTTGATGCGCGGCCGGTGGACTATAGCCGACGAACCTTCCTGCGTAAGCCATACACGAGGGAGCCCCAAGATATTTTATACTGCATCGCATACGATTGTTGCTAACAAACTGTTTGTGGTGTAATTGATTTTTTTCATTTTGATTTGAAAGACAAAATGGGGTTACGGCAGGAAAGGTCGATGTTTGAATTGCTAGAACATTTGTCTGCAGTGAACATGCAACTATAGGAGTGTCATGCTAAAATTTGGAATTATTCTGGGTTCGTTTGGCATTTTTTATACATTAATTGAGTTTTCTAGGCATTTAATGTCCATAATTCAAATTAGAACTACAGGCACTTGCTCCAGTGCACTAAAATGGGTTGAAAAATCGTATATGTGTCCTTGGGTGAATGTTTGGGTCCCATACAAGAAATGGGAGTGAATTTCAAACATCTGGGCGTCGTGGCTCGGCCGAAAACATTTAGAAACTTGGTTTTTAAATTCCTGTAAATCCAAAAATTGCCTAAAAATCATGCAACTTGGCATGGTGTCTTGACATGGCACCAACATGTTGTGGTAAAAAATTTGTTTGATTTGGGACAAGTTTTGGTATAAGCTTCTTACAAACCGGAGCTTCTCCCAAGAAGGCTCATGGTTCCGATAGGGGATGTGTCACCTTTGTGGGCGAAATGATATACGCTACCTCTTCCTACCTTGATTTTTTTACAGAGGCAACAAAGACCAATAGGAGTGTCGTGCTAAAGTTTGGAATTATTCCGGGTTCGTTTGGCCTTTTTTATACATTTATTGCATTTCTAGGCATTTAATGTGCATAATTCAAATTTGAACTACATGCACATGCTCCAGTGCACCAAAACGGGTTGAAAAATCGTATGTGTCCTTGGGTGAATGTTTAGGTCCCATACAAGAAATGGGAATGAATTTCAAACATCTGGGCAACGTGGCTCAGCCGAAAACATTGAGAAACTTGGTTTTTAAATTCCTGTAAATCCAAAAATTGCCTAAAAATCATGGAACTTGGCATGGTGTCTCGACATGGCACCAACATGCTGTGGTAAAAAATTTGTTCAATTTGGGATAAGTTTTGGTGTAAGCTTCTTACAAACCGGAGCTTCTCTCAAGAAGGCTCATGGTTCCGATAGGGGGGTGTGTCACCTTTGTGGGCGAAACGACATACGCTGCCTCTTCATGCCTTGATTTTTTTTACAGAGGCAACAAAGACCAATAGGAGTGTCGTGCTAAAATTTGGAATTATTCCGGGTTCGTTTGGCATTTTTTACACATTAATTGAGTTTTCTAGGCATTTAATGTGCATAATTCAAATTTGAACTACAGGCACATGCTCCAGTGCACCAAAATGGGTTGAAAAATCGTATATGTGTCCTTGGGTGAATGTTTAGGTCCCATGCAAGAAATGGGAATGAATTTCAAACATCTAGGCGTCGTGGCTCGGCCGAAAACATTGACAAACTTGGTTTTTAAATTCCTGTAAATCCAAAACTTGCCTGAAAATCATGAAACTTGGCATGATGCCTTGACATGGCACCAACATGTTGTGGTAAAAAATTTGTCCGATTTTTTTGAAGGCGCACAGATTAACAACCAACAAAGTCATTTTGGGACAAAGAGCTGCCACGTTACAATCGGGAACACAAGTGCTATTCAAATCGTGGGCGTTGTACTAACCATTTACGTGCCACCATGCGTCCCCATTTTTATTGGCTAAGAGGCGCCATGCGGGGTAGCTATTTGAGTAGACGGGAGGCGTGGAGCAGACCGCTGCGCAGGCTCACCGGGAGGCGAGCCCTTTGACCTCCATCCGCCGCCCACCTCGCTCCCAACTTCTCCATTAATGGCGCCCGAGCCCCAGTTTTAATGGCGTGGCTAGGCCTCAGTCGACTGAGATTTAAGAGAGAGAAAAGAAAATTTTGCACGGATCTTGATGTAAGATCTCACGGACATAGCATCGACTGACACTTAGCAAGACTGATATATATGAAGACGATGGCAATGGATAATAATAATTGTCTTACATATTCAGGAAGATAATTAAAGATGCCACATGCGGCAATGCCCGAAAGACACAAGGGCAAAAGAAGGAAGACGCAGACAACGATCTGGGTCGCTGCTCTCTACTTCACCTCGATCTACTATGCCATCTTCGTCATTTCGTCCACCTTGATCTCCTTCACGTCCTCAATATGTCGCTTGCGAGCATCCACGGATTCCTCCAGGAGCATTTCACGCTCGATGCGGAGCTTAGCATTCTCGTCCATAAGTTTCCTGACCATGACGGCCATCTTCTTCAACACGACAGTTGTCTCCTCGTGCTGCTTCGCCCTACCGGCGATCTTCGCCCTCAGCAGGTTGCGCTCGGTGCGGAGCCTCACCTTTTCACCACGTAGTCCCCAGATGACGCCGGTCGACTTATCCAATGTGGCATAGCTCTCCTCCTGCAGCTTCGCCCAGCGGGGGATGTCATCGTCCATCAGCTTATTGAGCATAGCACGCATGCGCCTGTGAGATCCCTCGAGTGCCCGCGATAGATCCATCCAGGCCGCCGCGACACGGCAGGACCTCTCAACTGCTTCCGCGGTGCGGCGGGACATCTGTGCCACTTCCACGGCATGGCCGAACCACTTTGTTGCTTCGGCGGCATGGCGGGACCTCAGTGCTGCTTTGGCGGCGCGGCGAGACCTCTGTGCTGCTTCAGCGGCGCGACGGGACCTCTTGGCTGATATCGCAGCGAGGTGGGACATCTCTGCTGCTTCGCTCGATGCTCCGTGGTCATTTCTCGACCAAGAACTCCTCCCACGGGCCATGGCAGATGCAAGGAAGGACGAAGACTTGTTTGTTTGTTGATGAGGAATTGAGGAGGAATGTGCAGTTGTTTTCGAGTAGGTGGTATTTATAACCTAGTAATAAGCTGCTAAGTGGGAAAACGTTTAGGTTTTGATCGGTGTGAACAGGTTTGCAATTACATATCGGTGTGAATCGGAGTAATTTGGAATGTGACGGGAAACAAGCTCAAAATTATTTGACGGTTCCGGTTTCGAAGTGCGGCACGATTACCGGATGGTGTAATTAACGTGGGCAAGCTTTCTCAGATGCATACGTGGCGTGTGCACCGCAATCGGCGATGTCAGCACACGACTTGTTCCATCAACCGTGTGCGCTTGTTATTACCATCACGCACATTCTTTTAATTAGAATGTGTGCCCGTATATCGCAGACTCCTTGATCTGGCTGACTATTTCTGTTGTTTTGGCTCATCGCAAACAGTTCATCTAACTTAACTGTATGCCGTGTATCACACACACCTTGATATGCCTGACCGTTTCTGTTGTGTTGGGTAATAGCAAATAGTTCATCTGAGTGAACTGTGTGCCGTGTATCGCACACACCTCGATTTGGCTGACCGTGTTTGTTGTTCTGTCTTATCGCAAATAGTTCGTATGGATCAACTGTATGCCACGTATCGCACACGCGTCTCTAATGTAAATTGTGTTTGTTGTTCTATCTTATCGCAAACAGTTCGTATGGATCAACTGTATGCCACATATCGCACACGCGTCTCTAATCTGAATCGTGCTTGATGTCTCTGGCATCGCACATAGTTCGTCTTATTGGCGATGGTTTTAGTACGACACCGTATGCGATTAATGCATCGCACATAGTTTGGTCGCGGGGTCTCTGATTGATGTGTCGCGTTAGGACCATCCTGCAGTAGTGTTTAGTGGTGTCATGTGAACGTCGACTACATGACACTTCACCATCTTTGGGCCTAAGGGAAGGCATTGTGGAGTAGTAATTAGATGATGGGTTGCTAGAGTGACAAAAGCTTAAACCCTAGTTTATGCGCTATTCCGTAAGGGGCTGATTTGTATCCATATGTTTCATGCTCTGGTTAGAGTTATCTTAATTCTTCTTTCGTAGTTGTGGATGCTTGTGAGAGGGGGCAATCATAACTGGGAGGCTTGTTCAAGTAAGAACAGCACCCAAGCACCGGTCCACCCACATATCAAATTATCAAAGTAGCGAACGCGAATCAAACAAACATGATGAAAGTGACTAGATGAAATTCCCATGTGTCCTCGAGAACGCTTTGCTTACTATACGAGTTCGTTCCGGCTTGTCCTTTGCTATAAAAAGGATTGGGACACCTTGCTGCACCTTTGTTACCGTTATTACTTGTTACTTGTTACGAATTGCCTTACTATCAAACTATCTGTTACCGATAATTTCAGTGCTTGCAGAGAATACCTTGCTGAAAACCGCTTGTCATTTCCTTCTGCTCCTCGTTGGGTTCGACACTCTTACTTATCAAAAGGACTACGATTGATCCCCTATACTTCTGGGTCATCAAGACTCTTTTCTGGCGCCGTTGCCGGGGAGTGAAGCGCCTTTGGTGAGTGGAATTTGGTAAGGAAACATTTATATTACGTGCTGAAATTTACTGTCACTTGTCACTATGGAAAGTAATCCTTTGATGGGCTTGTTCGGGGTATATTCACCTCAACCGGAAGCATTGAGAGTTGCTCCTCAACTTACTGAACCTACTGAAAATATTTATTATGAAATTCCTTCGGGTATGATAGAGAAACTGCTAGCTAATCCTTATGCAGGAGATGAAACAGTGCATCCTGACATGCACTTGATATATGTGGATGAAATTTGTGGATTGTTTAAGCTTGCAGGTTTATCCGGAGATGGAGTTAAGAAGAAAGTATTCCCTTTATCTTTGGGGGAAAGGCATTGACATGGTATAGGCTATGTGATGATACCGGTTGAAGCTGGAATTTCACCAGAAATTTTATCCTATGCATTTGGTTCATCGTGATCGGAATTATATATATAATTTTTGGCCTCGTGAAGTAGAAAGTATCGCTCAAGCTTGGGGGAGGCTTAAGTATATGTTGCACACATGCCCCAATCATGATCTCTCAAGAGAAATAATTATTCAAAACTTTTATGCTCGGCTTTCTCATAATGATCAATCCATGCTCGATACTTCTTCTTCTATTCCTTTATGAAGAGAACTATTGAATTTAGATGGGATCTTCTGGAAAGAATTAAACGTAACTCTGAAGATTGGGAAATCGACAAAGGTAAAGTGTCAGGTATAAATCTTGAGTTTGATTGTGTTAAATCTTTTATGGAAACTGATGCTTTTCATAAGCTTAGTACTAAATATGGACTTGACTCTGAGATAGTAGCTACCTTTTGTGAATCTTTTGTTGCTCATGTTGATCTCCCTATAGAGAAATGGTTTAAATATCATCCACCTATTGAATTAAATGAAGAACCCGTTAGTGTTAAAGAAGAAACAATTGTTTACAATGTTGATCCAGTTGTGCCTACTGCTTATATTGAGAAACCTCCTTTCCCTGTTAGGATTAAAGAAGATGCTAAAGCTTCAACTGTGGTTAACAAAAGTAATATAAGAACACCTAGACCCTCTGAACAAATTAAGGTTGAACCTAATATTGCAATGGTTAAAGATCTTTTGGTTGATGATATTGAGGGGCATGTTATTTATTTTTGTGATGAGGCTGCTAGAATTGCTAAACCTGTTAGAAATGAATGAGATATGCTAGATAAGAACAAGCCCGTAGTTGGCATGCCTATTGTTTCTGTTAAGATTGGAGATCATTGTTATCATGGTTTGTGTGATATGGGTGCTAGTGTGAGTGCTATTCCGTTTTCTTTATATCAAGAAGTAATGCATGATATTGCACCTATTGAGATTGAAGATATTGATGTTACTATTAAGGTTGCAAATAGAGATACTATTACACCACTTGGGATTGTTTGAGATGTTGAAGTCTTGTGTGGTAAAATCAAATACCTACCGATTTCCTTGTACTTGGTTCACAACAAGATAATTTTTGTCCCATTATATTTGGTAGACCTTTCTTGAATACCATTAATGCTGAAATTGATTGCGTTAAAGAGAAGGTTAGAGTTAAGTTTGGTGATATATCTCATGAATTTAATTTCTCTAAGTTTAGTAGGCAACTTCATGATAAAGAATTACCCAATAAAGATGAAATTATATGTCTTGCTTCTATTGATGTGCCTCCTACTGATCCCTTAGAACAATATTTGCTAGACCATGAGAATGATATGCATATGAATGAAAGAAATGAAATAGATGAGTTGTTCTTTAAACAAGCACCTATCCTTAAACATAATTTACCTGTTGAAACTTTTTGAGATCCTCTTCCACCGAAGAGTGATCCTACGTTTGAATTAAAGCAATTACCCGATACACTTAAATATGCATATCTGGATGAAAAGAAGATATATCCTGTTATTATTAGTGCTAACCTTTCAGAGCATGAAGAAAAGAGATTACTTAAAACTCTGAAGAAGCACCATGCCACTATTGGATATACTCTCGATGATCTTAAGGGCATCAGTCCCACTTTATGTCAGCATAAAATTCATATGGAGCCAGATGCTAAACCCGTTGTTGATCATCAAAGAAGGCTGAATCCTAAAATGAAGGATGTGGTAAGAACTGAAATATTAAAGCTTCTAGAGGAAGGTATAATTTATCCCATAGCTGATAGTAGATGGGTAAGTCTTGTTCATTGTGTTCCTAAGAAAGGAGGTATTACCGTTGTTCCTAATGATAAAAATGAACTTATTCCACAAAGAATTGTAACCGGTTATAGGATGGTAATTGATTTCAGAAAATTAAATAAAGCTACTAGGAAAGATCATTACCCCTTTCCTTTTATTGATCAAATGTTAGAAAGATTATCTAAGCATACAAAGTTTTGCTTCCTAGATGGTTATTCTGGTTTCTCTCAAATACATGTTTCACCTGAAGATCAAGAGAAAACCACATTTACTTGTCATTTTGGAACTTATGCTTATCGTCGTATGCCTTTTGGTTTATGTAATGTACCTTCTACCTTTCAAAGATGTATGACTGCTATATTCTCTGACTTTTGTGAAAAGATTGTTGAGGTTTTTATGGATGGTTTTTTCGTTTACGGAACTTCTTTTGATGATTGCTTGAGCAACCTTGATCGAGTTTTGCAGAGATGTGAAGAAACTAATCTTGTCTTGAATTGGGAGAAGTGCCACTTTATGGTGAATGAAGGCATAGTCCTTGGGCATAAAATTTCTAAAAGAGGTATTGAAGTTGATAAAGCTAAAGTTGATGCTACTGAGAAAATGCCATGTCCTAAAGATATCAAAGATATAAGGAGTTTCCTTGGTCATGCTGGTTTCTATAGAAGGTTTATAAAAGACTTCTCTAAAATTTCTAGGCCTCTTACTAATCTCATGCAAAAAGATGTGCCATTTGTTTTTGATGATGATTGCGTAGAAGCCTTTGAAATACTTAAGAAAGCCTTAATTTCTGCACCAATTGTTCAACCACCTGATTGGAACCTACCCTTTGAAATTATGTGTGATGCTAGTGATTATGTTGTTGGTGCTGTTCTAGGACAAATAGTTGATAAGAAATTGAATGTTATTCATTATGCTAGTAAAACTCTAGACAGTGCTCAAAGGAATTATGCTACTACTAAGAAAGAATTTTTAGCAGTTGTGTTTGCATGTGATAAATTCAGATCTTATATTGTTGATTCCAAAGTTACTATTCACACTAATCTTGCTGCTATTAAATATCTTATGGAAAAGAAAGATGCTAAACCTAGACTTATTAGGTGGGTTCTTTTGCTACAAGAATTTGATTTGCATATTATTGATAGAAAGGGAGCTGAGAATCCCGTAGCTGATAATTTGTCTAGAATGGAAAATGTTCTTGATGGCCCACTTCCTATTAATGATGATTTCCCTGATGAACAATTAGCTGTGATAAATGCTTCTCGTAACACTCCTTGGTATGCAGACTATGCTAATTACATTGTTGCTAAATATATACCACCTAGCTTCACATACCAACAAAAGAAAAAGTTCTTCTTTGATTTAAGACATTACTTTTGGGATGACCCACATTTATATAAAGGAGTAGCTGATATTATTAGACGTTGTGTACCTGAGCATGAACAGGAACAAATCCTATGGAAGTGTCACTCCGAGGCATACAGAGGACACCATGCGGGAGACAGAACTGCACATAAGGTATTACAATCTGGTTTTTATTGGCCTACTCTCTTCAAAGATGCATGTAAGTTTGTCCTTTCTTGTGATGAATGTCAAAGAATTGGTAATGTTGGTAGATGTCAGGAAATGCCTATGAATTATTCACTTGTTATTGAACCATTTGACGTTTGGGGTTTTGATTATATGGGACCTTTTCCTAAATCCAACGGGTATACTCATATTTTAGTTGTTGTTGATTATGTTACTAAGTGGGTAGAAGCTATTCCAACTAGTAGTGATGATCATAACACTTCTATTAAAATACTTAAAGAAGTTATATTTCCGAGGTTTGGAGCCCCTAGATATTTGATGACTGATGGTGGCTCACATTTTATTCATGGTGCTTTCCATAAATTGCTTGCTAAATATGATGTTAATCATAGAATTGCATCTCCTTATCATCCTCAGTCTAGTGGTCAAGTTGAATTGAGTAAGAGAGAAATAAAATTAATTTTGCAGAAGACCGTTAATAGATCTAGAAAGAATTGGTCTAAGAAACTTGATGATGCATTATGGGCTTACAGAACTGGTTATAAAAATCCTATGGGTATGTCTCCCTATAAAATGGTCTATGGAAAAGCATGTCATTTACCTCTAGAGATAGAACATAAAGCATATTGGGCAATTAAAGAACTTAACTATGATTTCAAACTTGTCGGTGAAAAGAGGTTATTTGATATTAGCTCTCTAGATGAATGGAGAACCCAAGCCTATGAAAATGCTAAGTTATTTAAAGAAAAGGTCAAAAGATGGCATGATAAAAGAATCCAAAAACGAGAATTTAAAGTGGGTGAGCAAGTTCTATTGTACAACTCTCATTTCAGATTTTTTGCAGGAAAACTTCTCTCCAAATGGGAAGGACCCTATATCATCGAAGAACTTTACCATTCCGAAGCTATCAAAATCAACAACTCCGAAGGTACCAACCCGAGAGTGGTGAATGGACAAAGAATTAAGCACAATATCTCAGGTACTCCTATTAATGTTGAAACTAATATTATTCAGACAATGACACCGGAGGAACACATCAAAGAGTCCTTCCGAAACGCTCCAGAACCCTGAAAAGGGGTAGGTATGTGATACGGTAAGTAAACCGACTCCAAAAATTCCATAAAAATTATTTCGGTCAGTTTTGGAATATTAGAAAAATTACAAAAATAAGAAACAGCCGAGGGAACCCACGAGTCGCCCACAAGGCAATAGGGCGCGACCCCCCCTGGGGCGCGTCGTGATGCCTTGTGGGCCCCTCGTGTGCCCTCCTGACTCCGTTTTCCTCTTGTATGCTTGTTTTGCAAGATAAAAATTCTGTATATATACTCACGGGTGTTTTGGCCACCACATCGCAAGTTTCTCTTCTGTTCTTGTTTTGGGTTGTTTTCTGACAAATTTTAAAGCCAGGCATCATGTCTTCCTCCTCCTCCAACAACGTGGGAGACGATGCTTGGTTGTTGCAGATGGAACTCAGGGGAGAAGGGGAGGAAGAGGTTACCATGGAAGAAGATGATGGAGATTCGCTGGAGGTACAGCCCCCTGCTTCAGAGAGGGGTACCCTTGCCGGCATCTCCACATCGCCAAATCCTCATCAAGCTATGAGAAGCACTACCAGCCATGGGAGTCCAGAGGTACAAGATGAGCTTCCTCCTAGGAGGCCCTTACACAGGTTACATCGGAACAACTTTCATAATTTGGTCCACAATTATGGGGTCGAGAACACTCCTCGTATGCACATACCTTCCAATTGGGATATCTCCCATCCAAGTGAGAATGATGCAGGAAAGGGCTCATGGTGGCCGGAAAATAAACTTATTATGGTTGAAGTGCAAAAGATTGCCACCGCGGTTCAGCAGTTGCTTCGGGAGGTCCAAAGCTTGAAGGATATCTTACTAAATGTTTTGAAAGACAAGAGCCTATCACTTCATCACCACCATCGCCGAAGAAGGAGACTTGAGTACATGGGTATGGGCACCACCCTTGGCTTGTGCCAAGCTTGGGGGAGGTGCCCCAGTATTGTATCACCATCACTTTTTATCATCATTATCTATCTTAGTTCGATCCTTAGTTATTTCGTGATTTAGAAGAATAAAGTTTTAGTATGATCTAGTTTCGAGTTCTTGCTTTGTGGTCTATCTATCTATGTAATCATGTGTGGAAGTTATATAATAAAGAGTAGTTTGAGTTGAGTGTTTTGCTTTTGTTGATCCAATCTTGGAAATAAAATAAAGAGAATAAAAAGTAAGATCATATGCTAATCCCATGGGGAGTTATGACTTCACATAAAAGAAGTATAATTGATAAAACTTGTTGGAAGTGGACAAACATAGTATTGGTCATTGTTGCAATTCACGCAAACGTAATAAAGGAAGAGAGGTCTCACATATAAATATACTATCTTGGACATCTTTTATGATTGTGAGCCCCCATTAAATATTCTATGTCAATTAGTAGACGTTGGACAAGGAAGACAACGTAATGAATTATGTTTGCTTATATTCACATAGAAGTTATACTGTTTTGGATCCTCTAACATGTGGTGCTTGCCCCCTACCTTTTGCTAGCCAAAATTCTGTAGTAAGTAGAGATACTACTTGTGCATCCAAAAACCCTTAAACCCAGTTTCATGTCATGAGAGTCCACTATATCTACGTATGGATTGAATAAGATCCTTCAAGTAAGTTGTCATCGGTGCAAAGCAATAAAAATTGCTCCTAAATATGTATGATCTTTTATTGTAAGGGAAAATAAGCTTTTTACAATCTTGTGATGGTGAAGAAATAAAAGCGCCAGACTGCATAATAAAGGTCACTATCACAAGGGGCAATATAAAGTGACGTTCCTTTACATTAAGAGTTTGCACATCAAAAAAAAAGCGCTTGACAACCTCTGCTTCCCTCTGCGAAGGGCCTATCTTTTACTTTATGTATTTACTTTCATGCAAGAGTCAATAGTATTCTCCTCTATTCCGTTTTTATTTTCTCTCTTGGCAAGCATCATGTGGTGGGGATTGATCCAGGCATATATATCCAGTTGGATGTAGGTGATCATGAGTTATTATTATTGACATTGCCCTTGAGGTAAATATGTTGGGAGGCGAAATTATAAGCCCCTATCTTTCTATGTGTCTGGCTGAAACTTTTGCTCCATAAGTATGCCGTGAGTGTCAGGAATCATAGAAGACTAAATGATAGTTGAGTATGTGAACTTGCTAAACAAAGCTCTTACATAGACTCTTCCTGGTAATGTGATGAATTGCAATTGCTTCAGTGACTGAGATCATAGTTTGTTAGTTTTCAATTTGGTTTATGGTTCATACTTTAACTTGTGAATGAATTGTCACTTTTTCATGAGAAGTTTTATGATGGTATATTGCTGTTATAATAAAGATCATGATGCCTTCATGTTCGTATTTTATTTTTATCGACACCTCTCTCTCTAAACATGTGGTCATGATTATCAATTTCGGCTTTTGCTTGAGGACAAGCGAGGTCTAAGCTTGGGGGAGTTGATACGTCCAATTTGCATCATGATTTCCTACAGTTATTCCTAATGTATTTGATCATTATTTCACTTTAGGATGCAACTCTTATGCCTTTTCTCTCTTAATTTGCAAGATTTATATGAAGAGGGAGAATACCGGCAGCTGGAATTCTGGACCTGAAATAACTACATCAGAGATACCTATCCTACAGAGGTCCAATTGACTTGAAATTTCACAGAGATTTTTTATTGAATATATAAAAAAATACTGGAGAAAAGAGATACTGGAGGGGACCCACCAGTTGCCCACAAGGCAACAGGGCGCGTCCCCCCTGGGCGCGCCCTGATGCCTTGTGGGGCCCCTAGCTGGCCTCTGGCCCCCTCCTTCTGCTATATAAGGTTTTTTGCCCTAAAAAATTGATGAGAAGACTTTCGGGACGAAGCGCCGCCATCTCGAAGCGGAACCTGGGCAGGAGCTGTTTTGCTCTCCGGTGGAGCGATTCCGCTGGGGATACTTCCCTCCGAGAGGGGGAAATCGAAGCCATTGACATCACCAACAATCCTCTCATCGTGGGAGGACCAATCTTCATCAACATCTTCACTAGCACCATCTCATCTCAAACCCTAGTTCATCTCTCGTATTCAATCTTTGTCTCAAAACCTCAGATTGGTACCTATGGGTTGCTAGTAGTGTTGATTACATCTTGTAGTTGATGCTAGTTGGTTTATTTGGTGGAAGATTATATATTTAGATACTTAATGATATTCAATACCCCTTTGATCTTGAACATGAATATGATTTGTGAGTCATTACTTTTGTTCTTGAGGACATGGGAGAAGTCTTGTCATAAGTAATCATGTGAATTTGGTATTCGTTCGATATTTTGATGATATGTATGATATTGCTTCCTTTAGTGGTGTCGTGTGAACGTCGACAACATGAAACTTCACCATCTTTGGGCCTAAGGGAAGGCATTATGGAGTAGTAATTAGATGATGGGTTGCTAGAGTGACAGAAGCGTAAACCCTAGTTTATGCGCTATTCCGTAAGGGGCTGATTTGGATCCATATGTCTCATGCTATGGTTAGAGTTATCTTAATTCTTCTTTCGTAGTTGCGGATGCTTGCGAGAGGGGGTAATCATAAGTGGGAGGCTTGTTCAAGTAAGAACAGCACCCAAGCATCGGTCCACCCACATATCAAATTATCAAAGTAGCGAACGCGAATCAAACAAACATGATGAAAGTGACTAGATGAAATTCCCATGTGTCCTCGAGAACGATTTGCTTATTATACGAGTTCGTTCCGGCTTGTCCTTTGCTATAAAAAGGATTGGTCCACCTTGCTGCACCTTTGTTACCGTTATTACTTGTTACTTGTTACGAATTGCCTTACTATCAAACTATCTGTTACCGATAATTCCAGTGCTTGAAGAGAATACCTTGCTAAAAACCGCTTGTCATTTCCTTCTGCTCCTCATTGGGTTTGACACTCTTACTTATCGAAAGGACTACGATTGATCCCCTATACTTGTGGGTCATCAGCGTGCTATGTACATGTACCACCTTTTTCTTTTGGTTTTGCTCCATGCCACAATCCATCGATACAAAGTTATATTTAAAAGTCGAGGGCGGGGCTTTTCCCGCGCGGTACGCACGGCAGTTTCGCCTAGTCGGTTTGACTGAGAGATGAGGAAGATGAGGGAGTAGCGGATTCAACTTACTACTGGAAGAGTTGGACTGTGTGATTTGATGGCTCATTACTACAGGAAAGGTGGGGCCTTGTGATATGACTGCTCATTTATAGTCATTATTAGTATGGCGCTACGACTGGGTGAGGCTCCCCTTCCATTCCCCACTCTAATCTGGTGCATGACACGTCGACCCTGATGCTGGCTGTCCCACATATCGGCGAAAGGAAGAATAATTGTTGCCGACGACGTAATAAGGAGCAAAGAACCGTGCGGTATACTCTAGTTTAGCACTGGAGTACTAGTATACGTCGGAGGAGTGTGAAACACGGCAGCCCAGTGAACCAACAAGCGATATGGTGATAAAAAACAATGTGAAACACGGCAGCCCAGTGAACCAACAAGCGATATGGTGATAAAAAACAATGTACTACAGTCCAGCCTTAGCATGTAAAAACACGCCACTGCTTCCTCCTCCCCCTCTGGGTTTATCGCCATCAGCGAGCAAGAGCGTTGTCGCAGCTTAGCTAGTAGTACTCCTACTCCTCTCCAACCTTTTTTTTACAATTCCTTTGTTTTTCCTGTGGCGTTGAACACTCTTTGCTAATCCTATTGGATTTAGCACTCCAGTCCCATACTTTCCCCATTCCTATATTTTCAGTATCCTGGGAATCAAAGAGGCCCTTAGACTGGTTTAGGGCCGGTCATTTTTTTCTCAATGAAATATGTCCAAATGTAATGAATGTGCTCCGGTTTCTATGAAAATCATCCGGTTTGCATGTAGTAATTCATTTAATTATTCTTTTGCAGGGGGTTTGTATGTAATTCGTCCGGTTTGAAATGTACTCGTACGCCGGCACGGTTGGATGGCCCGCTGCGACATTACTGTCCGAGGACTCGTCCCTACCGGTTGGCGCTCAGCGTTGGAGATGCCCCGAGTGCTTGCAGGTGGACCAAGATGCTCTATCTCCCACATGTCGGCGAAAGGAAGCACGTAGAAATATTTCCGACGACCGCGGAGCCGAGCAGTACATCTCAGCAAGTAGGAAAAATGCGTGAAAAAATATGTACTATGAAGCGTAGCTGCAAACTGACGACGGGTATAGGTCGCACGCACCCAACGAGTGGTCGTAGTACGTACGAGTACAAACGAGTACGGGGTACTCCTACTCTATCAACACGAGTCCCATCGGACAACGACGTCCGTGCTACAGCAAGCTCTTTTCCCTCCTCGTTTCTCTCTTCTAATTCTAACTCAGCCGACGCGCAGCGGGCGGGGTGGGGATTTGCCGATAGTCGGTTTGCTAAACTGCGGTCCCACATGACAGTGAAAATGCTATACAACACGCGTTCCCTAGCTTGAGCGGCGTGCCGGACCGACCCTAGTACTCCCGACCGTGTGGGGGTGCCACGTGACACGGCAGGCTTTTCCTTTTGAACTTGTAGAAAATGTAACATTTGGTTCTGCTTCTGCTCCTTGGCATGGTAGACAGATAGAAACAACGATTAAAAACGCTAGGGCGGGGATTTTCCCGCGCAATAAGCCGGGGAGTTTGCCAGTTTGGCGCATCATCGGTTTTCTCACATCGGGCCCACATGTCAGTGATAATATGCCAAGCCAATGCGCGCTGAGCGGCGGGCCAGAACAACAGTGTGGGGTGCGATGCGAACGGGACAGGCGTGCTGTACTTGTTCCACTTTCTCGCTTTGAACTTGTGACATGTAACGCTTAGTTTTGAATTTATAAGTTTGGTTGTCACGCCCATATATATATACTACTATAGTTTGGTAGGTTGGGTCATGCATCGTACGTAAATTACGAAGTTGATGCAATAGGTAAGTACTACCTCCGTCCTGGTTTGTTGGTCCCCTTTGTGCCAAATTTTGACCATAGATTTAACTAACAAAATATTAATGCATGTCACCAAAAAATATATCATTGGATTCATATTTGAACATTGTTTCCAACGATATTGTTTTTTGTGACATGCATTAACTTATTGTTAGTTAAATCTGAAGTCAATATTTGGCACAAAACACGAAAGGTGACCAATAAACCAGGGCGAAGACAGTGATACATATAATTAACGCCGAATGAGAGCAAGGGATCACACATGTCATTTACGACTGGAATGATAATGCGAAACAGTAACACATTAAGGCCACGACGCGATGCAGTGCTGGTTACAGGAGGCAAGAAGAAAGATGCATCCATCGACGACCTCCTCCTCCTTGACTCAGGGCGTCGGCCCACCTAACGGCGGCTGAGTAGTAGTGGCTTTCGTGGCGAGGTCAACGTGCTTCTGAACAATGGCATCCAAGGCTTCCAGCCGGTCGAAGAAGGCCAACGTCTTAACGTCGTCCCTGGCCCTGTAGTGGCCTATGTAGACGATTTCCTCATGGACATGGATGTGTAGGTCGACGGTTTCTTGCTCGGCGAGGCGCTGCGCGGCGAGCGCGGCCTCGAGGTGGACATTCTTCGGCGCGACATCGGGCAACTGCAGGGCCACCAGTGCAGGAAAGAGGTTGTCACCATGGAGGCCGATGAGGGTGGCAGGCAACGAGAAGCCTGGGCGCGCGGGCTGGAGGAGTACGACAAGGTCGTCCGCGCGCTTCTTGACGGCGGTGAACTTGCGGATGGAGCGGACCATCATCTCTCCCATGTGAGAGGCGAAACCGTCGTTGCTGAGGGCTATGACGCTGGCGGTCGCCAGCACCGTCTGGAGATGCTGCTCGGTGCCGGGCCGTAGGCCAGCTTCGTGGATCATCTGGCACAGCCGCCTTCCGCTCGCGTCCATCGCCTCCATGGGTGGTTGTGGCTTCTGGTCACTTGGTCTTGGATTGGAGTAAGCAGTGTTGCGCATACTAGGTGCGTAGTACTAGTAGGTGCGTACGATTCGGTAGATGGATTGGAGTGGAGGGGCTCCTTCAAATGAGAGTGTAAACTACGTTGCATTCATATCGTGTTGGCTCCATTCTGCTTCTCCAATTAATTCCCTCTGCATGCTAATTGAATGAGGATGCATCATTGACCGTTCAACGTTTCGGGAACCGCTACCCTCTCCCTCATTGGCTTTCAAGCTGTATCAATGTTGTAAATTCGTGTCAAAAACAGACTAGTCAACAGTTCGCCACGAGCCTATAACTAGCGATCGCCACAATAACCATAAGATCTGCATCCGACGGTGGCACCTATTGGACGCAAACAGCAATAAAAAAACAAATGCCACGGCATTTTACAAAACTGCCACACCACGCCCCTCCCCTACACATGAGACTGCCACGCGAGCGTTCACAACTGCCACATTCGGGTTAACCATGCTCTAAAGTGAGAGATGGTGGTGCACGAGGAGGGCGAGATCATGCCGACGGTCAAGAACCCGATGATGGACGTCTTTATGGACCTCACCATGCTCCACTGCCCCTTCTGCCTCTGCCCTTGAAGCCTCCGGTGTACGAGGTTCGAATACATCGAGCAAGGCGCAGTTTTCTTGATTGAGTTGGTCTTCGATTGATTTGTGCAGTGCAAGGGAGGGCACCTGGCCTGCGCGGACTGCCGCGGCGAGTGCCCCGGGAACCAGTGGCAGTGCCAGAAGTGCGAGCACGGCGGCGGCTTCGACTTGCGCAACACAGCGATGGACACCGTCCTCTCCTCGGCGAGGGTGGAGTGCCCGCACGAAGGCTGTGGGCTCTACGTCACTTACCACAAGCTCGACGATCACCAGAGCGCGTGTCCGCTCGCGCCATGCAAGTGCCCCGTGCCCGGCTACGGCTACGAAGGCCCGCCGCCGATGCTCCCCAACCACCTCAGCACCGTGAACCCCATGCCCGTGCACAGGATCCAGTACGGCAAGGTACTCCAGCTGCAGGTGCCGGTGTCGGAGCTGTGGCGCTTGCTGTTCGCGGAGGAGGACGGCCGCACGTTTTTCGTGGTCGGCGGCGCGCTCGGCATGGGCGCGCCTACCGCCGTGTCGGTCGTCTGCATCAGAGCGGGGCATCCCCACCGCCGTACTACGCGGCCGAGGTGTGGGCGAACGGGCCGTCGGGGGTGCCCAACGGTAGTACCGATGCTGTCAAGGTGGAAATCGAGGTGACAAGCAGCAAGGAACCCGACGCCGTCACCGTGGAGGAGCTGACCTTCTTGATAGTGCGGCCCAAGCTGCTGGCCGGGGTTGGGTCATCTAGGACGGTATCCCTCCACATTCGGATTGACAAGCTCGCCTCCTAAATGATTCCACAATGCCTTCTAGTTATCTTAGTAATATGCTAATGTAGGGTTTAGTTTGGTCTACTTTACCTTAAGAGATGGTGGATTTTGGTGGCGATGCAGCAATTACTTCAACATCACTTCAGCAGTTGAAGTAATTCCCAATAGTCCAAGGGATATTTTGTGTCTGTTGGATATAAGATCCTTTGGGTAAGAAGTAAACCTAAATATAAGCTGCGTATATGTTTGTTTGTTAAGGAAGTGTTGCATACTTCTGCGAGTTGACGCGACACATCAAAATAGTACACTACTAGTACTCATCCGATTGCGCACCAGGCAGACCAATCTCGTATCGTGTTGGTGCCGTGTGTGGTACCCACATTAGCAAAACCTCGCGCCTCCAGCTGAGGCTCCACGTTTTTAACCTTTGAATCTGAAGGCCAAGGAGCAACATGAACCTTTGATAGAGTGAATCGGATGGCTGAGAACACTATGATTCGTAGCTACAGATGCGTGTGTGAGAGAGGACGAGTGCATGTGTGCACCTCTTCTCTTCGTGTACGACGTACTAAACCTAGAGTACAAGTGTATGTGTGTGCCATCGACCTAGAGAGCTAGAGATGGTGTGTGCGAGAAGTCCCGAGAGACTCGTGAGCGTAGGTGTGTGCGAGGGAAAGAGGGAGAGAGATGATATGTGTCGATGTAATGCGTGTGAAAAAAAAAGTCAATAGTTCGCCACTAGGCTATTCCTGGCGAATGCCCCAGTAACCGTAAGATCTGCATCCGACGGTGCCAGTTATTGGTCGAAAACAGCAGTAAAAAAAGTAATTCCATGGAATTTTACAAAACTGCCACACCACGCCCCTCCCCACACATGAAACTGCCACGCGAGCGTTCGCAACCTTTCAGACCAAAAAAAGAGGAGCCCGCTGCTGGCTATTTCTATAATTAGCTTTGAAATTCTCAATCATTCATGTGTGGCGTGATATCAGCCGTTCATTGATGTTGATCAACGGTCTAGGTGTTTCGGATTCGCATCTACAGTAACCTAAGTGTACCCACCCTAAAAAAAGTGTCTACGTTCTTCTAGAACCATCGGCAAGTCAGTGTGATCAAATCCACACTGGAAGCTGGCAAACAACACCTCCACATGGGCCACGTGGCTTCATTGATGCCCCCCCCCCCCATCATTTTATTCATAAATATATTTGTAACATCCCAAAATTCTAAATTTTTGGAATGTTATATTAATTAAGTAACTATGATTATTTGATTGATTGATTGTTTGAAAGTGAGTGAAATTTGAAACTTTTGAAAGTTGAATGAGAGGGAATAAAAAGGACTTTCCCAAAAGTGTTTCCATTTGAAATGACTTGAAATTTCAATTGAAAGTAATTCAAACTTCATGCCACTCAAGGACCTTCATGAGAGAAGATGAAATGACTTCTTCAACTTTAAATGAAAGAGAGTGGGGAGTTACACCATTTTTTAATTTCATTTGGAATCCATTCCATTTTTGAATTTGAATATTTTCAAATTCCTCTAACCAATTTCAAAATAAAGAGAGGAGCAACATGACACTCCAAACCAGAGGCAAACTTGAAATATATTTAGCCAAGAAAAAATAGAAAAGATTTGCAAGTGGTTTGAAATTCAAATTCGAACCCAATTATGAGTTACTAGTCATCATCCCGTGCACCCGCACGGTCTAGTGATTTTCAAAACATGAATGTAGAATAATATAGTTGGAGTATGAAATATATTAGAACTTGGAATGCAACTTGGAATATCTCGCAAGTAATCATTGTACGCCATATATAGAAATATGATTAACACTATGAGACAATAAAATTGGAAAGTGGAGTTAAATTATGGATTTTGAAAAAACGCTTAGAAGGAACCACATACCCAAAAGAGAAAAAAAGAGCATCACATATTAGACGTAATGAGAATTACAACCTAGTTAGTTTAATATTGTACATATATTCCCTAAGAAGAAAACATAGAATCATGCATGCTTATTATAGATGAGGAATGTAGTTATTATTTGGCTTAGAAACTCTAAACAACCTACGACGTAAGACAGGCTGAAACTTGATCTGAACAGCATCAAGCTAAGCACTGTGAATCAGCAACTAAACTTTGAAACCTTAGCCGTATAGATCTCTAAGAAAATATAAAGGCTCTCCTGCTAGCAGAATCCTCCTATTACAGCAGTTTCTTTACTTGAGAAACAAAGCACCAACCACTGATTTGGTTTGTAGGGACGGAAGAAACGGTGACAGTTAGCACTTGCTGCATAATATAGACAGAAATAAGAAGGCATGAAGATGAAAAAACGTGGTATTTTTATTTTCCACACAAAGCTACTTTTTAATAGTGTTGAGGAGGTGAATAACTTGCCGTTCAGCTTTACCATGAGGTTAACTTGAGCATCTTTTTAGATCTCCCGTGTTGCTTCAAATAGATAATGCTAAGGTACCATATTCTTGACCTCTTGAACACATAAATTTCCAAGTCTGCAAATAGCATATAAAAAAAACTGCAGACAACACTATAAATAAATAAAAATCAGCAGAACATTTGTTCTTCTATGTGGACATGAGCTATTGGATAATTAGGGAATCATAAAATTGAAAGTACAGATCCAAGTCAAACCTGCAGTTTTTTCCTATAAGAATCAGAGAGGAGTAGACTGAAGAAACCCTCCAAAACTACTCATCCAGTTTCCAACAACATAGGAAGAGGTGCTTGACTTTGTTGTGCGGAAGTACGGCCATATCTTTGGTGAATTGAATCCTCCAACTGGATTGTATGGCACCTCAGCCAAGATGGACCACAGGTCTGCAGCGTGGTTGGGGCAGTTGAGATTTTGTCATGAAGATGAAGGGGATCGCAAGAGGCTCATTGAATCGTTTTACTTGAAGCCTGCAGATAGGAAGCAGGGGGACGACCTGGAAGAGCAGCGCTAGGGATCTGTGGAAACATCTTTGGCGAACTGAATCCCCTAACTGGATTGTATGGCTCCTACAAATCTTATCCGTAGTTATATGTATCTAGATATAGGTCTGCAACTAAACGCTCATCATCAAAATCCTCCAAAACGAAACCCTAAGGTTGCACATGTTCTTTGAAATCAAGTCGCACTACATAAAAATTCCTAAAACAAAAACCTACTGCATTCTTGCTAGCTCCTTAATTACCTGCAATCAGTCTATCATAGTTCTTTGACTCTGCAGCTTCTCCAACAATGGCATCTGTCCGATCTGATTCAGGTAGCACCTCCTTCTCCAGTGCATTGTTTATCGTGGGTTGCGGTTTGGCTGGGGCATGGCATCTGAGGAGATTGAAAGGACCTTCTCCTCGCCCAAGATGGACCTCGGATCTGCAGCGTGGTTGGGGGAGTTGAGATTTCTGCGTGAAGATGAAGGGGATCGCAAGAAGCTCAATGAATCGTTTTGCATTAAGACTACAGAAGATATGAAGGAGGAGGAGGACCTGGAAGAGCAGCGCTAGGGATTTGTGGATGATGCGCAGGTGCCTCACGGATGTATCAAAGGAGGAAGAATTCCGCCAGGGAGATGATTTTTTTTATTTTACATTACATGGAGCATGACGTGGGACAGTAGGTTAGGACTCATTTTTTTCCATTACATGGAGCATGACGTGGGACAGTAGGTCAGGACTCCTCAGGTGTCTCATGGACGGCTGTAGATAGTTAATTCGGAGATCGGATGGATAATAATCTTACTTTTTAAGAATTAACGTGGTCGCTGCTTCTTTGGTGCCTCCAATTAGTAAATATAAGATTTGGTTTTATTCAAATTATTTTTCTCCTAAAAATAAAAATACGGAAATGAGGGTAAAATGATCCCCTCCAATGGAAAAATAGGGGAAAATCATTTTGGAGCTATTTTGAATATTTAAAAATTCAATTTGAATTATTTAAATGGCTACAGAATGCATTTGCATTTATTTAATTTTTCTGTAGATTTTATTTGCCTCTGAAAAATAGTTCAGGTTTTAGGAAATCTTTTTCTGAACATTTCGATACGTAATATGTACATATAATATTTTTTATTTATTTTATTCTATCTCTTTTCTGTTTCTGTTTTATTTATTTATTTTTAAAAGAAAATTCGGCCGAAGCCCCTAAGCCCACTAGGCCACCGTGGCCCAGCCCAGCGCAGCGCACCGCCCCGTACCTCTTTCCTTTCGGCCGCCCACACCTTTCCTTTTCTGTTTCACTCGCTGACAGGTGGACCCCACTGACCGCCCGCGCGAATCGGGCGATCGCCTTCCTTCTTCCTCCTCTCCTTTCCTTCCTCGCCGGCGCCGGATCCCACCATTGCTCCCCTGCCTTATCAGGCCTCGCCCCTCGCCCAAGGCTCGCCCCCTATAAAGCACCCCCTCTCCTCGCTCGATTCCGCCCCAAAGCCCCATCCCAAACCCTATCTGCTCGCCAAAATCCCTCGCCGGAGTTACCTTCTGCCGCCGCGCGCCCCCACTCGCCGCTGTCGCTATAGCCGTCCCCGACCCTCGCCGTCGCCACCATCGTGCTTCCCACCTTCGTCCACATCTCCCCACCCACTCGCCCGAGCCCAACGCCCGCCTGAACGCCGTCGCCGACGACCACCGAGCGCCGTCTCCGCCCCGAGCTCGCCGCCGTTTGTCTCCGTCATCCCCAAGACCGCCTCCGACCACCCCTGGACTCGCCGTCGTCCGCTGCGTCACCTCGTGTCCTCTATCTTCACCGCTGACCACCGTAGCGCCGCCACCGTCGACGCCCGACGCGCTCGCCGTCGACCACCACCACGGTGAGCTCCCAGCCGTCCGATCTGCAGCATACGGCGTAGATTAGATCTTTGTTTTATTTTTTATTTTTGCCAAACCGTTTTCCTTTACAATTTGGCCGTCCGCCCGTAGCTTTAGTGCGCGCACACCCCTCGGTCAATAGGAAAGCATCACGTAGCCCCCTGTCCGACGCTTAGTCGTTTTCTTTTTCTGTTTTGTTTTTTCCTGTTTTATTTTCAGTTTCTGTTTTAGAAATTTAATATCTCCTAGGATATTTGTCCTATTTGAGTGATTCAAATTTTCTTGTGTTCACAAAAATATGTAGTTTCTGTTTGTGCCATTATATTTTAAATTTGAATAGTTTAAATTTGAGTTTGAACAAATTTGCTTCAAACACCAAATAGGGCTTAAATCCTATTCAAAAATATATTTTTAATTAATTCCTTTTGCTACTGGTTCCTAATAAAATTGATTATCAAATGGTTTAAAGAAATTAATTTATAAAACTTATTTAGATTTGTTTTAAGCATATTCAAAACAGTAGCATTTATGCCTAGTTTTGTTAATAAGAAAAATGGTTTTCTTTTATTATAGAAAGTATTTCTTTTGGCCACTTTAGATTGATTCCACTAGGTTTTCACTTTGACACCAGTAGTTTTTCACCAAAAATATATTTTAGTTTAGTTTTAGTTTAGTTTTGAGCTTATATGCATAGAATCAATTCTAGTTTCATAATAACTTGTAATTGATGTCTTTGCTAATTTAGTTTTTTATTTTCTGAAAAATTTAGTTTTATAAGTTTTATTTACTGTTAACTTTAATTAGATCAAAAACAATTTGTATTGATAGTTGAAATTGTTTTTGGTTTAATTCTAAGTTAATATTGTTTTGATCATAACTAGAGCTTTATAATAGCTTTTGAATTAATTCTTTTTGCTAAGAAAACTTAGAGTAAAATTCTTTATCTTAATTTATTAAAACTTTATTTTCTTTTCTGTTAATTTATTAGTTTAGTATTTTTCTTTGCTGTTAAGTTTTTACTTAGGACAAAACTATTTTTGTTGTTGTGTAGTTAAGTCCTAGAGTTTTCTTTAGTAGTATCTTTATAGTTTCTTTTGAAGTTTTCTTTGGATTTTTATTTGTTTTCTTATTGTTTTCTTTATTGTTTTTTATTTGTTTGTTGTTAATATGATTGTTAGGATTGCTTGCTAGAGTAAATGCTTATGTGAATGCAATGCTTGACTATATAGATTTTCATAGGAGAGTGACGAATAGTTCTATCAAGTTAATTTCTGAGAGCGAAATAATCTTCATCAACTATACCAGGCAAGTTCACTTTGACCATATGTTCATACCTATGTTTTTAATTGCATTTAGTGTCACCTTTCCAACATTTTCCTCTAGTAGTATATTGAATCTTGTAGTTGAGTAGGAGCATGAGGTAGGAACCCACACCCCTGTTACTAAGCCCTGGAACGTTATTTATTGTAATGCTACGCTATAGTAGACAGGGATTGGTAAGAGTGCTCGTGAGTGGTGTGAGAAGCAGGACTCAACGTCAATGACGACAACTTCAAGATGGCAACGTCAAGGCCTGCATCTACAAGACCTCAAGACTTCAAGACTCGAGACAAGAATTCAATACACACTACTGGGTGGAGGATGGACTGATGGGCACCCTGGAGCAACCAGTGGATGACCCAGGATGCATGGAGAAGCGCCATGACATCTTGCAGAAAGCTTCACCCAGACTCAAAGAGACGGAAGAATACTTCATGCCCGGAAGCTTACCTGTGTAGCCACAAGTCATTATGGGCTCTGGCTTGGTTGACCTTAGTTGTGACTCTGGCTGGGACGGTGCTAGCAGATGTAGTCGACGGTAGGATTGGATGGGCACCGGACAGTGGTCAGGGGAACTCTTCGGAAGATCATGTTTTGATCGTCCTGTTCTCAAACACTCTGAAGTGCGAGGACTTAAAGGGAAGGATCAAATCTTGTGGGTAAAGTGCAGAACACTCTGCAGAGTTCAAACCTAATCGATTAGCTGTGTCCCTGGTTACAGACAATTTGAGCCTCTGGACTTGGATCTATCTCTAAACTCTCAACACCGGACTGGTAACTAATTGTGGGCAACTTATGATACTTGTGGGCTATGAGACATCGGTTGGCGGAACCATGTCATAGTAGATAACTCCGTAATGAAGACTCCTGATTATTCCTTTGCATTAGGGAAAATAAAACCAGCCTTTATGCAAAAACTCAGACACGGAGCCTCAAAGCCGTATTGCATATAGAATAGACTTTTCATCTGATTCCTATTGTGATCTTGCCAGTACATTCAATGTACTGACCTACACGGCTGCAACGTATCATGTTGCAGGTATTTCTACGATGAGTAAGAGTTACGTTGTAGGGTTACGGTCTACACTCAACCTGCCACTTGCGTTGATGGGACTCCACACCCTTATTAATTTGTTTCCGCTGTGATATATAAGGTATACTCTGGATCTACGATATTTATTTTACATGTGTTGTTATGGTATTTCATCGAAGTACTGTGTGTGCCAGCGTACTGATCCATGGATGGCACAGAAAGCACAGAGACTTGACCGTATTGGGTCGGGTCGCTACAGAGATGGTATCAGAGCACTTGTTGACTGTAGGATGTAACCCTAGAAACTAGAAAGCCCCTAGGTCAGGATATCTCTAAAACTTTATTTCTAAAAAGATCCCTTATTTCTCATCTTTTCTGAGCTTTATCAAATAGTCCCTCTTAACTCCAATAGTTAGAATATACCCTTGCCCTTTTGACCACATGGAGAATCAACTGAGGACCCCTTCAAAGTAAAAGGATTTCATCATGCAGAATTGCAGCTACAACAGCTGAAGACTCCAAAGACCCTGAAGAATCCCAATATTATTATGACCTTTAGAAGACCAAACCCCTGATGTATACTTACGTTAGATGCGATGATTTGTGAGCTGTCCTTTGTGTGTGTTTTCCGACAGCCACAAATAAAACCTATTTTCAAAACTATTGTTTGTATTGTGTGTATCTCTCTCTATCCCTCTCTTCTATCTCATCCTGAAACCCTTGGACCCAATAGATGATGAATGAAGATGGAATTGTAATCTCTGGACCGATGACTCAGCCGGAGGCAGAGCAATGGATTCAGAACATGGAGAATCACCTCGGGAACAATTCAGTTTGCAAGGAAGAATGAGGTTCAATATGCACTTCAGTACTTTACAAAAAGTGCTGCAACGTGGTGGAAAATGCATCAAGCTATACAAGGAAGGAATGGAGCAAAAACTTGGGAGGAATTCAAGAAGACTCTGTTAAGATCCCGTCTTATCCGGAAGCACTGTGATAACCCAAAGAAGAAACCTTGTGCATGCAAGATTTGCGGAGAAATAGGACACACCCAGGAAGAACACAAGGGTGGATGCCCTCATTGTGAAGAAAATCACCCAGAGGAAGAATGCCCAACTAGGCAGGTGACATGTTTCTTGTGTGAAGGAACTACTCATTACCTGGCTCAGTGCCAAATTTACCCCAAGGTACAAGAAATTACCAAACAGCAGAAGGAAGCCATGAAGGAAGCCCTCAGGGGAAAGTTTAGTAGAACCTGTGATGAAGGAAGACGTTGAAGACATAGATGAAGAAGGCCTAAACAACTTTTATTCCAATGCATGCTATTCATGTGGAGAAGAAGGGCATTTTTCACAGTATTGCATGAAGGAAAGAAAAGAGCATCTGGGATGCTTCCCGACAGAAGAAGTGGAGTTTGATCCACATGAAATAGAAGGTTTGATCGGAACGAAGAAATCCAGGAAGAAGAAGAGAAAGTATACCAGGAAGAGCCAAATCCCTGCACAGAAGGACCTGAGTTATATCACATCTTTCAATTGCAAAACATTAGGTCACTATGCCAATATGTGCCCAGGAAAGGAACCAACAACCCAAGGAGCAGACACAATCACCAAGAAGCCCCGAGACTTGTCGGAAGTCATCTGTTTACATTGCAAGGAAGTAGGACATGGTGCCAGGGAGTGTTTAGATTAGAAGAAAGCTTGAGCGGAGTACTTCAAATTTTGGTACTGGAATAAGGAATGTAATAAATATAGTAGGAAGCACTTTTATATTCATGAGGATGTGGAGTTGAGTTATGTAATGAAAGTCTCGTAGATTGCAACGAATTCATGAATCAATAAAATTAATGTGTCATGATTTCATATGTTGAATTGCATGAGTTGATACTCTATAAACAAAGATTTTGACCATTTTCGAGGATATGAGAAGTATGATCTATGGATGGATTCTGCAGTACATTTTAAGGGTAGTAATACCCTGTGTAAACACTAGACCAATGGAAAAGAAAATGTTGGAGTTTGGGACGAAATAAGTTGGAGGTTTGCTTTCGTTATGATGGTTACCCCAAGAGTATGAATAAATGAAGTACCATTGGATTTAAGGAGGTGTAATATGGAACAATAGTAACTCCAAGGATTAGTTAAAACTGTACAAGTGTTGAAGTGGGCCCGTAACCCATAGGCCCAGGAGTTAATAAGGATCAAGCACTACCTTGTTAAAGGAAGAAATTTGGAAGAAACTATGATTTCATCAGCAGACATTTCATAGGAGGTTAAGCAAAAACCCGAGAGTTATGAAGAAATGATAGATGTTATGTTTGGCTTGCAGAACCAACGGATTTACCCGAACCTAGTTCAAGGACAAGAGAAATTCTGCAATGCTTGTGAGAATGCCCGAGTGTTAGAAATGCGAGATTCGCTAAACCTTATACAGGGTAATGATTTGGGTGCGATATGGCTTGGCCACCATGACGATTTACTCTTATCATATGCTCTGCTATTTGGATTGGTAAATCTGAAGTGACTTACCAATAGTAGAGAGACGACGATCGTTGAAAACTTTGTTTAAGCCTTAGAATGGTAGGATGAGAAACCCCTGTACAAGGCATGCTGTCGCCCAACGTAGGTTATACGGTGAGCTTTACCCCAGACCCAATTCCTGCAGGAGAAACCAGAAATGGTTGACCACCATGAGAATTTTGATAGTTGCTTAGTATTGGCGACTGACCTGTCAGCTAAGAAGATCCAGTCATGGAAGAACTTTTCTTTTGATGAAAGGACTCAAGATTTTGAGGAAAACATTATACCTATACCAGAAGAGCATCAATAAAGAATTACCGCAAGATATGTGAGAATTCCGGTGTTGTCAACACTAAGGAGGAAGTACATGAGTTTTGATGGGACCGTAACTTTGCTTTTAAGGGTGGTAGCACCCCAGACTTTTCCGACCAATGGATTTGCTAGAAGACCCCCAAACCCTAACCTTTTCTTGCTAGCCTCTCCGAATCTCGAGGACAAGATTCAATTTAAGTGTGGTAGGTTTGTAACATCCCAAAATTCTAAATTTTGGAATGTCAAATTAATTAAGTAACTATGATTGTTTGATTGATTGATTGTTTGAAAGTGAGTGAAATTTGAAACTTTTGAAAGTTGAATGAGAGGGAATAAAAGGACTTTCCCAAAAGTGTTTCCATTTGAAATGACTTGAAATTTCAATTGAAAGTAATTCAAACTTCATGCCACTCAAGGACCTTCATGAGAGAAGATGAAATGACTTCTTCAACTTTAAATGAAAGAGAGTGGGGAGTTAAACCATTTTTGAATTTCATTTGGAATCCATTCCATTTTTGAATTTGAATATTTTCAAATTCCTCTAACCAATTTCAAAATAAAGAGAGGAGCAATATGACACTCCAAACCAGAGGCAAACTTGAAATATATTTGGCCAAGAAAAACAGAAAAGATTTGCAAGTGGTTTGAAATTAAAATTCAAACCCAATTATGAGTTATTTGGTTTTTATTCAAATTATTTTTCTCCTAAAAATAAAAATATGGAAATGAGGGTAAAATGGTCCCCTCCAATGGAAAAATAGGGGAAAATCATTTTGGGGCTATTTTGAATATTTCAAAATTCAATTTGAATTATTTAAATGGCTACAGAATGCATTTGCATTTATTTAATTTTTCTGTAGATTTTATTTGCCTCTGAAAAATAGTTCAGGTTTTAGGAAATCTTTTTCTAAACATTTTGATATATAATATGTCCATATAATATTTTTTATTTATTTTATTCTATCTCTTTTCTATTTCTGTTTTATTTAAAAATAAAAAAGAAAATTCGGCCGAAGCCCCTAAGCCCACTAGGCCACCGTGGCCCAGCCCAGCGCAGCGCACCGCCCCGTACCTCTTTCCTTTCGGCCGCCCGCCCCTTTCCTTTTTTGTTTCACTCGCTGACAGGTGGACCCCACAGACCGCCCGCGCGAATCGGGTGATCGCCTTCCTTCTTCCTCCTCTCCTTCCCTTCCTCGCCGGCGGCGGATCCCGCCGTTGCTCCCCTGCCTTATCTAGCCTCGCCCCTCGCCCATGGCTCGCCCCCTATAAAGCACCCCTCTCCTCGCTCGATTCCGCCTCAAAGCCCCATCCCAAACCCTCTCTGCTCACCGGAATACCTCGTCGGAGTTACCTTCTGCCGCCGCGCGCCACCACTCGCCGCCGTCGCTACAGCCGCCCCCGACCCTCGCCGTCGCTACCATCGTGCTCCCCACCTTCGTCCACATCTCCCCACCCACTCGCCCTAGCCCAATGCCCACCGGAACGCCGTCGCCGATGACCACCGAGTGCCATCTCCGCCCTGAGCTCGCCGTCGTTCATCTCCGTCGTCCCCAAGACCGCCTCCGACCACCCCAGGACTCCCCGTCGTCCGCTGTGTCACCTCATGCCCTCCATCTTCACCGCCGACCACCGTAGCGCCGCCACCGTCGACGCCCGACGCGCTCGCCATCGACCACCACCGCGGTGAGCTCCCAGCCGTCTGATCTGCCGCCTACGGCGTAGATTAGATCTTTGTTTTATTTTTTATTTTTGCTGAACCGTTTTCCTTTACAATTCGGCCGTCTGCCTGTAGCTTCAGCGCGCGCACACCCCTCGGCCAATAGGAAAGCACCACGTAGCCCCATGTCCGACGCTTAGTCATTTTCTTTTTTTGTTTTGTTTTTTTCTGTTTTATTTTCAGTTTTTGTTTTTGTTTTAGAAATTTAATATCTCCTAGGATATTTCTCCTATTTGAGTGATTCAAATTTTCTTGTGTTCACAAAAATATGTAGTTTCTGTTTGTGCCATTAGATTTTAAAATTTGAATAGTTTAAATTTGATTTTGAACAAATTTGCTTCAAACACCAAATAGGGTATAAATCCTATTCAAAAATTTATTTTTAATTAATTCCTTTTGCTACTGGCTTCTAATGAAATTGATTATCCAATGGTTTAAAGAAATTAATTTATAAAATTTATTTAGATTTGTTTTAAGCAGATTCAAAAGAGTAGCATTTATGGATAGTTTTGTTAATAAGAAAAATGGTTTTCTTTTATTTTAAAAAGCATTTCTCTTTGCCACTTTAGATTGATTCTAGTAGGTTTTCACTTTGACACCAATAGTTTTTCACCAAAAATATATTTTAGTTTTGTTTTAGTTTAGTTTTGAGCTTATATGCATAGAATCAATTCTAGTTTCATAATAACTTGTAATTGATGTCTTTGCTAATTTAGTTTTTTATTTTCTAAAAAAATTAGTTTTATAAGTTTTATTTACTATTAACTTTAATTAGATCAGAAACAATTTGTATTGATAGTTGAAATTGTTTTTGGTTTAATTCTAAGTTAATATTGTTCTGATCATAACTAGAGCTTTATAATAGCTTTTGAATTTATTCTTTTTGCCAAGAAAACTTAGCGTAAAATTCTTTCTGTTAATTTATTAAAACTTCATTTTCTTTTCTGTTAATTTATTAGTTTGGTATTTTTCTTTGCTGTTAAGTTTTTACTTAGGACAAAACTATTTTTGTTGTTGTGTAGTTGAGTCCTAGAGTTTACTTTAGTAGTATCTTTATAGTTTCTTTTGAATTTTTTTTGGATTTTTATTTGTTTTCTTATTGTTTTCTTTATTTCTTTTTATTTGTTTGTTGTTAATATGATTGTTAGAATTGCTTGCTAGAGTAAATGCTTATGTGAATGCAATGTTTGACTATATATAGATTTTCATCGGAGAGTGACGAATAGTTCTATCAAGTTAATTTCTGAGAGCGAAATAATCTTCATCAACTATACCAGGCAAGTTCACTTTGACCATACGTTCATACCTATGTTTTTAATTGCATTTAGTGTCACCTTTCCAACATTTGCCTCCAGTAGTATATTGAATCTTGTAGTTGAGTAGAAGCATGAGGTAGGAACCCACACCCCTGTTACTAAGCCCCGGGAACGTTATTCATTTTAATGCTACACTATAGTAGACGGGGATTGGTAAGAGTGCTCATGAGTGGTGTGAGAAGGAGGACTCTACGTCAATGACGACAACTTCAAGATGGCAACGTCAAGGCCTGCATCTACAAGACCTCAAGACTTCAAGACTCAAGACAAGAATTCAATACACACTACTGGGTGGAGGATGGACTGATGGGCACCCTGGAGCAACCAGTGGATGACCCGGGATGCATGGAGAAGCGCCATGACATCTTGCGGAAAGCTTCACCCAGACACAAAGAGACGGAAGAATACTTCATGCCCGGAAGCTTACTTGTGCAGCCACAAGTCATTATGGGCTCTGGCTTGGTTGACCTTAGTTGTGACTCTAGCTGGGACGGTGCTAGTAGATGTAATCAATGGTAGGATTGGATGGGCACCGGACAGTGCTCAGGGGAACTCTTTGAAAGATCATGTTTCGATCGTCCTGTTCTCAAACACTCTGAAGTGCGAGGACTTAAAGGGAGGGATCGAATCTTGTGGGTAAAGTGCACAACACGCTGTAGAGTTAAAACCTAATCGATTAGTCGTGTCCCCGGTTACAGACAATTTGAGCCTATGGACTTGGATCTATCTTTGAACTCTAAGCACCGGACTGATAACTAATTGTGGGCAACTTATGATACTTGTGGGCTATGAGACATCGGTTGGCGGAACCATGTCATAGTAGATAACTCCGTAGTGAAGACTCCTGATTATTCCTTTGCAGTAGGGAAAATAAAACCAGCCTTTATGCAAAAACTCAGACACAGAGCCTCAAAGCCATATTGCATATAGAATAGACTTTTCATCTGATTCCTATTGTGATCTTGCCGGTACATTCAATGTACTGACCTACACGGCTGCAACGTATCATGTTGCAGGTATTTCTACGACGAGTAAGAGTTACGTTGTAGGGTTACGGTCTACACTCAACCTGCCGCTGGCGTTGATGGGACTCCACACCCTTATTAATTTGTTTCTGCCCGGATATATAAGGTATACTCTGGATCTACGGTATTTATTTTACATGTGATGTTATGGTATTTCATCGAAGTACTGTGTGTGCCCGCATACTGATCCAGGGATGGCACAGAAAGCATAGAGACTTGACCGTATTGGGTCGGGTCGCTACAATATTGACTGAAAAACAGAGACATCACCCTAAACAAGATCTTCCTCGTATTTTGTTTCCTACGAAGTAGTGCCATGCTATTGGAAGTCCAACTTGGTTGCTTTGCACGTAGCGGAAGTACTAGTGCCACATCATCTAAAATGCCTTTCTACACGCGTCAAATTATCAATCATGTGGGCTGCCTCTTCTTATTGAAATGTGCTCCACCGTGTACCCGTGTGTGTGTATGATGGAAGGAGTGCGTGCGTGCGTGCACCTCTTCTATACATATGTTTGTGTCAAAGAGAGGCCTACATACATAGTATATGTATGTGCAGGGGGCGATGTACGAGAAGAGAGGGGAAGGATCATTTGCGCCAGATATCGATAGAGACGGATAGAGGGAAGAACTTTACGAGCGTACAAGCGCTAGGACAGAGGGGGTGCTTGAATATGGTGCGAGAGGCCAGGTAGACGAAGATAAGGAAGGAGTACAAGTGAGATATCGATAATTAAAGAGAGGGGACGAGAACGTGCGTGGGCGCGCGCGTCTGATTGATAGCTAAAGCAGAAGGCATGGATGATGAGATGGGGAGGAACAATTAATGTGTGTGTGGTAGGCGGTCCTATCAAGAGAGGTCGTAGTTCCGTCGATGTGTGTACGTGGGAAAAGAGGGGGAGACCTAACTAGAGATATAGATCAGTCGGTTTGTGTGGGAAAATAGTGAGAGAGACCTGGCTACACATAGAGGGAAATCGATTGGTGCACCTGCATGCATGTGTCAGAGATAAAGAACTCCCAGAGTGAAGAAGAGAGGGAGAGGTGTGGGGGGGGGGAGGGGTGCATCTAGCTAGCTAGCTACCTAGGAGATGGTGCGAGAGGCCTATTAGTTAGTTAACTTGAGACAGTGTACGAGTGCGAGATGGATAACAACAGAGGGGGCGACAGTGTGCGCGTTCCTCTGAGTTAGGGCGGGAGGCATGGATGGTGAGAGGAGGGTAGGACCATATGTGTACATGTTTGTGTGTGGTAGCTAGGCAGACCTAGCTAGAGGGGTATATCGATCGGTGTGTGTGGGAAAGAGGCAGATGGAGAGACCTAGAGAGATCGTGGGAGACCGACCTAGAGAACGAGAACGTGTGTGCGCGATGTAGAGGATGCCGAGTGGGGAGTCTGAGTGCATATATATATATATGCATGCACGATAGGAAAGTTAGTGGTATATATTCACAAAGAGAGGAGGAGTGTGCGTGTGGGTGTAAAAGACTCACATATAGATGATAATCAATATAAAAGTGGATTCAAATATTTGAATAAGAGATCATGATGTTTGTAACCCATGGATGCATGAATATAATCGAGATATGCGTGTGGTTTTGAATCGAACATGAAATACTATATACACGTCGAACAAGCCCAAATTGATTTGAATTTGAGACACCGATGGCAGGCATCGTTTGACCACATTGCATCCATGCATGGACATAACTATTCGAATTTGAGATAATGTGTGGCTTTCGCAGCTAACATCTAAATGTTGTGTGGGTGGGGGGCATGCATTGTGTGTGTTAAACACATTATACATATGAAAACAGGGTTTAGATCATTCTGAACGTCTAGCTAGAGCATGAAATGTACTGTGATTTGAATTCAACATAAAATGGATACAAATATTTGAATTGGAGATCGTATGGTACATGTAGTTCATATTTAAATAGGATTACTACTATATGCATGTATTGTGTTATCAAGATAATATTTAAATGATGGTATAACTTGACAACAATCGTATTCAAATAGGGAAAATTGATTCAAATTGAGTCAATCTGGTAGACGACAGTGTTTTGATTTGATTTTTTTGCGGGAGTGTTTTGATTTGTTTTTTTGTTGTTCTTGAGGGAAGTGCGAATTGATTTGGTACTGTACACGCTAAGCTTGTTCTACCGAATTTTTTAGTTATTTGTTGTTGGTTTTGAATGGCATTTGTAGTAATATAGTAAAACGGGACATGACTCTCTCTTGTCTTGTACAAATTGTCTTTTTTTGTACACGTTAAGCTTGTTCTCCCAAAATTCGAAGCCGCGCCTTGTTATCGCGAAATTTTCAAGCTAGAGTATCTATTTGTCTCTTGTGGTGTGAAACTCCCGACTCTTCAACCCGCGCCTCGTTATCCCAAAATTTCAATGCGCGCGAAAACTCCCTCCTCATCCGAAATTGGTCGCGCCGCCCAACACGCAAAATCCCCCTTCTACCCCTCAGCCGGAAATACCGCCTCGATGTCCCATGGTTAAAACTGGTGGGGGTACTTTTGTACCTTACCCCAAATTTCGGACAAGCGCGTTCCTAAGCCATGGCTCCCCCCTCTCTTCCCCTGCGTTACCCCCATTCGTACACCGAGGCCGCCAAAACCGGCGAAACCCCACCCTCCTCCGTCCACCACCCGACCGCCGCCCAGCCGAAGCCTCTTCCCCGACGACGTCGTCCACAGCAACAGCTCGACGTCCCTCATCCACCGCTCTGGATGAGGATCCGTCGTCGATCTCGTCATCTTGCCGGTTCGGCCGCCTCGTCCTCCACCTCCAAGGAGCTGCCCCGACATTCGCCTCGTCTAACGCGCCACCTCCATTCCCACAGTGTCGTCTTCACCTGCCCCACCGGAACCGCAGCACCCTCTCCAAATGCTCTGATGAAGCTGAAGTCCACTCGGCGCCACCAAGGAGGTTCTACACTCATCGCTACATTTTCTCTTATATTCGATCTCACGGGGCTGCCGGTGATCGATCCCGAGCCGTGAAAGTACATTTGCTCCCTTGGTGGTTTTGGTAATTCATAACAGCATATATCTCATTGAACTAATAAACATTCAAGTGAAAGATTTCAGGAAGTTCAATGATTGGCATGGCAAGGACTAGGGAATGTGGACCCCTCAAAATGCTAAGCATATACATTGGCAAAAGCTCAAGACTCTTCATCTTTGGTTTAGTGATCCAAGATCACATTGAGTCCATAGGAAAGCCAATACTATTAAAAGGGGATGAGGTTTTGATAATGATCTGATTGCTCAAGTGCTTAGTGATACTGCTCCAAAACCCTCAGCCACTTTCTCTATCCAAACTTGTCCAAATTTGCAAAGTCAAACTCGGTCTCACCGAATTTATCCATCCGGGCACACCGAGTTCATAAGGACAGTGCCACAAGCCAAACCCTAACAAGTCGGATCCACCGATATGGATCTCGGTCCCACCGAGATGGCCTGGCCAACTCTCTGTCATATGTTGCAATTATTTCGGTATAACCAAGTTTGCAATCGGTGCCACCGAGATGGCTTGACCAACTTTCTGTTGCCTTGTTGCAATTATTTCGGTCTCACCAAGATGTTGCAATCAGTGCCACCGAAACGAGGTTTGCCCTACCATTACACATCGATCGCTCCGAGTTGTTTCCATTCGGTCCCACCGAAACTTCAAAAGTTCACATCTTTTGCACAGGTTGGTCTCACCAAGAATTCCAATCGGTGCCACCGAGTTTGGTCAAAAGTGTGTAACGGTTGGAGTTCGTGTGGAGGCTATATATACCCCTCCACCACCCTTTTACCAAGTAAGAGAGCCATCAGAACATGCCTACATTTCCACCATACATTTTCTGAGAGAGAACCAACTACTCATGTGTTGAGATCAAGATATTCCAATCCTACCATTTGAACCTTGATTTCTAGCCTTCCCCAAGTTGCTTTCCACTCAAATCTTTCTTCCACCATAGCCAAATCTGTGAGGTAGTGTTTGAGTGTTGGGGAGACTATCACTTGAAGCACAAGAGCAAGGAGTTCATCATCAACACACCATCTATTACCTTTTGGAGAGTGGTGTCTCCTAGATTGGTTAGGTGTCACTTGGGAGCCTCCAAGATCATGTGGAGTTGAACCAAGGAGTATGTAAGGGCAAGGAGATTGCCTACTTTGTGAAGATCTACCCTGAGTGAGGCTAGTCCTTTGTGGACGTAAGCCATGGTGGAATAGACAAGGTTGCTTCTTCGTGGACCCTCTGTGGGTGGAGCCCTCCGTGGACTCGCACAACCGTTACCCTCCGTGGGTTGAAGTCTCCATCAACGTGGACGTACGATAGCACCACCTATCGGAACCACGCCAAAAATCATCGTGTCTTCATTGCGTTTGAAATCTCTGATCCCCTCCTTTACTTACATGTGCAATGTTTTACTTTCCGCTGCTATACTCTTAGAATTGCATGTGTAGGGTGTTACTTGACTTGATATACTTGATAAAATCTGCCCACAACTAAAATTGGGAAAAGGACAGTTTTTATTTGGTCAAGTAGTCTAATCACCCCCTCTAGACATACTTTTGATCCTACAAGTGGTATCAGAGCATTGGTCTCCATTGCATTGGTCTCACAACCTAGGAGAGTATGGCGTCTAGTGAGGGTAACTATTACCATAGAGGTCCATATTTCGATGGTACAAACTTTGCTAGTTGGAAGCATAAGATGAAAATGCACATTCTTAGTCCTAACCCCACCGTTTGGGCTATTGTTCGTGTTGGCTTGCAAGGTGAATTATTTGAGGATGGTAAGGAACTGGATCGTGAAGCAACCGCGGAAGAATTGAAGATGTTGCAATACAATGCTCAAGCTTGTGACATTCTCTTCAACGGTTTGTGCCGCGAGGAGTTCAACAAGATCAGCTGCCTTGAGAATGCAAAGGAAATTCGGGATACTTTGGTTGATATGCACGAGGGTACCGAGTCCGTCAAGGAATCTAAGTTGGATGTGCTTCAAAGTCAACTTGACAAGTTCAAGATGAAGGATGGTGAAGGTGTCGCCGAAATGTACTCTAGGCTTGCTCTCATCACAAATGAGATTGCCGGCTTAGGAAGTGAAGAGATGACCGACAAATTCATCATCAAGAAGATCCTTAGAGCTTTGGATGGAAAATATGATACCATGTACACATTGATCCAAATGATGTCAAATTATAAAGATCTCAAGCCCACGGAAGTCATTGGAAGGATTGTTGCTCATGAGATGTCACTCAAGGACAAAGAGGAGCTACACAACAAATCAAGTGGTGTTTACAAAGCCTCAACCGATGCTCCCGCAACTTCAAGCGACAAGCTAGTATCCAATGAAGAAATAAGCCTAATGGTGAAAAGATTCAACAAGTTTTACAAGAACAAAGGAAAAGAAAGAAGCTCAAGCTCAAGACACTATGAGAAAAGATCATCAAGTCGTGACCGTAATTGCTACAATTGTGGAAGACCCGGACACTATTCCAATGAGTGTACGGCACCTCACAAGACAAGAGACGAATCACCAAGAGGAAGACATAGAAGAGATGAATCACCTCATAAGGAGAGAAGGAGTAGGGATGATCGTTATGAACGAAGATCTTCTCGAAGAAGCAAGGATTCGGAAAGGAAGGACAAGTCATCCAAGAGCTACACTAGAAGAAGACATCAAGCTCATGTTGGTGAATGGATTTCCGGCTCTGACTCCCACAACCACTCCGAGAGAAGCTATCACTCCAACTCCGACTATAGTCAAGATGAATGTGTGGCCATACTTGCTCTTGTATCATCCAACTCCTATGATCTATTTGATTCACCAAATGAAGGAATTGGAAGA
Organism: Elymus sibiricus; assembly: GCA_039707655.1. Classification (NCBI taxonomy): domain Eukaryota; kingdom Viridiplantae; phylum Streptophyta; class Magnoliopsida; order Poales; family Poaceae; genus Elymus; species Elymus sibiricus. The sequence continues at coordinate 106,686,454 of CM077668.1, read as the reverse complement.
TGCTTCATGGCAAATGGCCCCAAGGTATCACACCCCGAATACTTTAACCTCAATAGTGATGATGATGATTTGCTTGGTAATGATGATTTACTTGTTGATAAGACTAGTGATGTGAGCTACAATGAAAATGCTAGTAATCATAGTCAAGAGGAAACAAATGACAATGCTATGAAGGAGATTGAGCGCCTAACTAAATAACTAAATGCTCTTAAGTTAGCTCATGAAACAACTCAAGAGGATCATAGAGAGCTTTTAAGATCTCATGAGAAGCTACGCTTCGAGAAGCTAAATTTAGAGCAAGAGCATGAGTTTCTTAAAGCTATCAATGATGATCTTCGAAAGAAGAGTTCTTCATATCTTGCCAAACGTTTACTCTTGTCTACCTTTATGCCACAAGTTAAATCTAAGCAAACTAGTAACAAGGGTAAAAAGGGTTCTACCTCTAGTAGTAACAATAACAATGTTAAATCCAATGTTGTTGCTTCTAGTAGTTCTATTGATTCCACTAATGATTCTCTTAGCCAAGTTACACTTGAACAAGAAAACAATCTATTGAAAGAAATTATAGAAAAGGGTGTCTACAAGAGCCTTGTCGGTAGTAAGCAATTTGAGGAAATTGTGCGCAAGCAAGGAAGGCACCGGAAGAACCAAAGTATTGGTTTTGAACGAAAGTTCAATGCCAATGGAGTTGAGTGGGAAGAAGATCAATACCCCAAGACGAAGTTTGTTCCTCAACAAGAGAAGTATGATCCTACTTCTTTCAAGGGAACACAAGCTCAAGATGATATTCCACCACAAGACCACAAGCTAAAAGGCAAGGACAAGCTTCAAGAGGAGATTGACTCATTTGAAGAAGCACCTCAAGCCTGGTCAAGTGGGTTCCCAAGACTTCATCAAGTTCTACTTCATCAAGTGCTACCACAACTCCAAGGATTCCCATCAATTTGATGTGGGTCCCAAAGAAGAAGAACTAGAGAGTTCTTGAGGGTGACTCCGCCAACAAACTTCACTCACATTCATTTATGGCAAGAACTTGTGCAACCAACTTCAACATCTTGCACTAGTTCATGGAGTCACAAACCCTCTTGTTGGTAAGGCAAGGAACAAGGTATTCAATGCATTCACGGACATCATCATATGTGCATTTCACTCTATGTCTATGGATATCTTTGTATGTTCCTTGTGTGGGACTAACCCATGTAGGTATTGAAAGTGCAAAACTCCAAGGATTGCTCCCAACTCTTGATGGTCTACATCAACATTGAGCATCCACATCTTCAACATCTACATGAAGTCATCATCGACAAAACCCAAGGTTAGTTCATCCCTCCTTGGGGGGATATCGCATCTAGGGGAGCTTTGCTCTAAGACTTGAGCTAAAGCAACTCTAATGGTGTGAACACATTAATGCTTTATGTAAAAGTGGTAACCCCACTTGTGCTTAAACGATGAGTATGACCTATGATCAAATGTTCTCATTTGACTTCTAAGTCAATATACTCATATATAGATGACTATGTCATCGCCCATTGCTTGATAGATGCTAGAATTGGTTGTGCATGTTTGACACATATTTCAATTGCCATCTTATTGTGTGAGCATGTTGCTATGCATATTTTTCTTCATTCAAGGAGATCCATTTGTTGTTTTGATTGTCTTGGTTTTTTTGGCCAAGTGGATGTACAAGAATGCCTAAGAACCTCCTCTAGCTATCTGTTCTTTCTTGTCTCAAATTATATTCTTGCTATATCACAAAAATTGAACAAGTCTTTTTCGGACCCTCCGGGTGAGGCGCACTCGGAGTCACCGATCTGTCAAGGACTAAACTCCAAAACCTTCTGGATGTTTTTCGGTTAGACAAACCCATTCTCATTCGGTCTCACCGAAACCATTTAGACTGATCAAATTTCTATCTTGGTGCAACCGACATGAATCGTCGAGGAGCCACCGATACGCCTAACTACAAGCAGTTGCACGTCTCGGTGCCACCGATTCGCTTCAAATTGGAGCCACCGACAGCCAGTGGGTATATATATCTAGCGGGTCCGTTCGATTGAAATTTCTCAAAACCCTTCGAACCCGCGCCCCACTGCTGCCGTCGCCAGGTCTCCGGACTATTGCCTTTGCATCCAGCGTGCCCTCGCCATTGGATTCTGTCGCCGTCAACAGGAATCTCTCCCTCCGTTGCTGCTGTAGAGGATTTGCGCCAAGTTAGGGTAAAATCCGATCCCCTTGTGCTTCAATTTCTGATTCTATGCACTAGGGAACTCGCCATGATTCATGCCACAGTTTCCAATACTCATTCCTCATATAAAATTCCTTAGAATAGATTCGAGCAAAAAATTTAGGTTTAAGTTTTCGCAGAATGCATCTCGGACCAACCGAATTGAAATTTTCGGAGTCACCGATTTGGCTTTAGCCATTGCACTAGTACCCCTCGGTGCCACCGAGTTGTACGAATCGGTGAGACCGAAAGTAAGTTTCTGTGAAACCCTAGCATATCGGAGACACTGAGCCACAAATTGGTCTGACCGAAACTGTGTGCCAAGTTTCTGTTGAGTGCTTCGGTATCACCGAAATGATTAACTTGGATGATCCGAAATCCCTTCTGTGAAAAGTTGAAACTAAGATTTGAACTCATATTTTTCAAAAACCAACTGTTTTTTTGTCATGACTCATCTACTCTGCCGATACCCAACTATTCACACTTCTATTTGCAAGATGTCAGATGCTAGTGACAGCCAGAACATGTCAGAGCAAGCAGCAGAGCTAAGTGCAGGGTCAAGCCCTGAGGAAAGTTTCTATGAAGGAGAAAGGAGCTCTCTAGAGTTGCCTAAGGCAGCCACCAGATCAAGGAAGAAGAAAAATTCTGATGATGATGATGAGGATTTTGCTGGTGAGGAAGCTACCTCCAAAAAGAAGAAGCCAGCTGTTGTAGCCAAGGAATATGGCACAAGGAAGGAAAGAGGAGTCACAAGAAAGATTTCAGAATCAGCTGCAGCTAAGCAAGGAATGACACTTGAGGAGCCAAGTGGCTCAAAAGCAAAAGTTGCAGGCAAGAAGAGAGAGAGAAAACAAACTGCCCAGGTGATCTTCAAGCCAACCTCCATGAGAAGAGATGATGCAACTGGTGAGGAAGAGGAAGAACCAGCAAATCCACCTCCTGCGAAGCAACAGAAGCTTATGGCAAGTGCAATGAAATCTAGCACCTCCTCCAAGACAAAGAAAGTTACAACAACTAGACCCAAGAGAAACACAAGAGATGTTTCAGCTAAGGAGAAGAACAAGGCCCCAGTGCCTGAAGCTGAGGTTGATGATGAGCCACTAGTGCTCAAGAAGCTAAGGCCAAAGTTGCCTGATCATGATGACACCCACCCTATTGCAGAAGATATGAAAGCAAGAAGGGACAATGGTCTGAGAAAATGGAGAGAGAATGATCCCTATTCCATCAGGAGAAAAACAGCTTGTGACTATAGGTTTCACACTCGAGAGCAACAAGACTTTTATGAGACAGTGCTGCTAGACAAGAAACCAATAGTCAGTGACATGACATGGGTCAAATGGGAGTACATTGATGAGAATGAAGACTATTTTCCTCATGTTCATGAGAGTTTCAAGCTTGCTGGGATTGATACCTTCATTGGAAGGAAACTTACATCATGGAGTGATGAAATGATCATGCAATTCTATTCCACGGCGCACTTCTATCCAAATGGGAAGATTGTGTGGATGACTGAAGGAGTGAGATACCGGTCTTCTATCACTGAGTGGGCTGCTCTTATTGATGCTCCTAAGGAAGAAGAGGATGATATTGATGTTTGTGCTAAGCCCAAGGAAGACCATAATTCCATGAAGAACATGTACAAGCCTATTCCAGAGAAGGATCTTGAGACACACAAGCTAGGTTCTGTCAAGCACCTGCTACCTGGTTTGGCCACCACCAACACTATTTTGTGGTATACATTGATGCCCAAATCTGGAGATGACAAGATGATACGTGGCCACTCCATCAACTTGCTGCACCTGTTTGATGTTCCACAGAAGTTCAAGGTTATGAGTCTGATTGTAGAGACCATAAAGAGGACAGCGGCTGATCAAAAGAGGTCATGTGGTTTTGCTCCGCACATTCAGTTGCTCATCAAATTCCAAGGTTGGAACGAGCACATATCTTATTGACCGAGAGCACCTTCCATTATTTCCTGAGTTTGAGGAGAATGTAGTGGTGATGGATCCTTCTCACCCTACTTCTGCTGAGGCACAAGCAAAGATTGAAGCAGTTAAAGCAGCCAATGAAGCATCAGCCCCTAGCTCATCCACAGCTCAGCTCAAGACCAAGTCTGATCAAATGACTTATCTGCTAGAAGCTACCCAGAGGATTGAACAAAGTCTGGCCAACCTTGTCAAGAATCAGGCAAACTTAGAGTGGATTGTGGAAACAAAGTTTTATGATATTGATGTGAAAGTCACAGAAATCTAGACTACAGTGGAGAAGCTCAAGAAAGACATGGACAGAGTCAGAGAGACTGATGAGGACAGTGGTGTTGAGAGACCTACCACAGACAGATTTCATACAGTGCCTAGGGCACTGAGGTCTACCGCTGTACCAACTGCAGATGTGAGGACTACAGTTTCTGCCCCAGCTGCTGCTCCATCCATTCCACCGCCAGTGTCTACTCCACCAGCACAGCAGACTTCAGCCGAAGCTTTTACAGATGCAGTTCTCTCAACGCCGTCGACGCATACCAGAGCTGCCAGCCAGAAATCTTCACCTCCAGGAGCTTCCGGAGATCGTGCCTAGAGTGACGAGTAGCTCTATACCTATTCAAGCTTTTTGGTACTTGTTGCCAAAGGGGGAGAATTTGTATAGATCTTTAGGCTTCGAGAGAGATCATCTTGTCTTTTGCTTCGTTTGATTTTCTTTGAGATTGTTTGGTTCGTGCTTGCTACTTTGGTTTGTTATGCTTGAGACTACGTTGGTTGATTGTGTGCTTGATCATACAATGCTTCATGTTATGCACATTGGTCATCTTTATCTCTAATCTATGTATGATCATTCACATGTGTTTTTGGTGATGCGTGCTTATCATTCCATTCATATCATTTTGTGCGCTCCACCAAGTTGTATGTGACATGGAAGAGTTACCCATGATCCTAATCGATTGCGCATTTGCATTCAAACACAAATTCTAAATAATGCACAAATTTAGGGGGAGCTTTTGCTTATCACACACTTCTCAAAGCGACAATAATATTCATTGATTACATCCTCTATCGAAGCTTTGATCTATATGTTGTCATCAATTACCAAAAAGGGGGAGATTGAAAGTACATTTGCTCCCTTGGTGGTTTTGGTAATTCATAACAACATATATCTCATTGAACTAATAAACATTCAAGTGAAAGATTTCAGGAAGTTCAATGACTGGCATGGCAAGGACTAGGGAATGTGGACCCATCAAAATGCTAAGGATATACATTGGCAAAAGCTCAAGACTCTTCATCTTTGGTTTAGTGATCCAAGATCACATTGGGTCCATAGGAAAGCCAATACTATTAAAAGGGGATGAGGTTTTGATAATGATCTAATTGCTCAAGTGCTTAGTGATACTGCTCCAAAACCCGCAGCCACTTTCTCTATCCAAACTTGTCCAAATTTCCAAAGTCAAACTTGGTCTCACCGAATCTTATCCATCCGGACCCACCGAGTTCATAAGGACAGTGCCACAAGCCAAACCCTAACAAGTCGGATCCACCGATATGGATCTCGGTCCCACCGAGGTCATCTGTTGCAATTATTTCGGTCTAACCGAGTTTGCAATCGGTGCCACCGAGATGGCTTGACCAACTTTATGTTGCCTTGTTGCAATTATTTTGGTCTCACCAAGATGTTCCAATCGGTGCCACCAAAACGAGGTTTGCCCTACCATTGCACATCGGTCGCTCCGAGTTGTTTCCATTCGGTCCCACCGAAACTTCAAATGTTCACATCTTTTGCACAGGTCGGTCTCACCGAGAATTCCAGTCAGTGCCACCGAGTTTGGTCAAAAGTGTGTAATGGTTGGATTTCATGTGGAGGCTATATATACCCCTCCACCACCCTCTTACCAAGTAAGAGAGCCATCAGAACGTGCCTACATTTCCACCATACATTTTCTAAGAGAGAACCACCAACTCATGTGTTGAGATCAAACTATTCCAATCCTACCATTTGAACCTTGATTTCTAGCCTGCCCAAGTTGCTTTCCACTCAAATCTTTCTTCCACCATAGCCAAATCTGTGAGGGGGTGTTTGAGTGTTGGGGAGACTATCACTTGAAGCACAAAAGCAAGGAGTTCATCATCAACACACCATCTATTACCTTTTGGAGAGTGGTGTCTCCTAGATTGGTTAGGTGTCACTTGGGAGCCTACAAGATCATGTGGAGTTGAACCAAGGAGTTTGTAAGGGCAAGGCGATTGCCTACTTCGTGAAGATCTACCCCGAGTGAGGCTAGTCCTTCGTGGACGTAAGCCATGGTGGAATAGACAAGGTTGCTTCTTCGTGAACCCTTTGTGGGTGGAGCCCTCCGTGGACTCACGCAACCGTTACCCTCCGTGGGTTGAAGTCTCCATCAACGTGGACATACGATAGCACCGCCTATCGGAACCACGCCAAAAATCATCGTGTCTTCATTGCGTTTGAAATCTCCAATCCCCTCCTTTACTTACATGTGCAATGTTTTACTTTCCGCTGCTATACTCTTAGAATTGCATATGTAGGGTGTTACTTGACTTGATATACTTGCTAAAATCTGTCCACAACTAAAATTGGGAAAAGGACAATTTTTATTTGGTCAAGTAGTCTAATCACCCCCCCCCCTCTAGACATACTTTCGATCCTACAAGCCGCCATGGCGCGTTTCCATCGACGGCGGCGTCGCCGGCCACTTCCTCCACGGCGTCTCTCCCCCATGGCGTTGCTCCCTCGGTGGCGATGTCCACACCAGCAGGAGACGCTGCTGCTCCGGCTCTCGCTCGCGCTGCTTCTCTGCTCTTGCTGTCGGTTGCGCTGCTGCTCTGCTCTTGCTCTCGTTCATGCTGCTGCTGTGCTCTGCTCTTGCTCTCACTCGCGCTGCTGCTGCTGCTACACGACCTGCTGCAGCTACACGAGTTGCTGCATTAGCTCTCGCTCGCGCTGCTGCTCCGGGCACAGCTGCTGCAGCTCCACGAGCTGCTCTCTGCTAGTGCGTTCACTGCTCGCGCGGCTGCTGGTTTAGATCACTGCTTCGGGAGCTACTAGTGCTCGAGCGTCCTAAACTTCTATTGCAGTGCTCTGCAACTAGTGCAATCAGTTTCGACAGTAAATTCAGTTTCGTCAGTAAAATTCAGTTTCGACTGTACAATTCAGTTTCTTCAATTAAGTTCAGAGTCAACAGTTTTTACATCATCTGTTGGAGCAACCGTGACGCGGCTGATGCATTTTACATGTAGCACTGTTTGCTGATGTATTTTACATCATCTATTGCAGATGCAATTAGAATCCTACTTCAGATTAACGTTGTCTGTCTTGTCCTGCTTCAGCCTCGCCGTCGTACACCTCACCGGAGCTGCTCCAACGATGGAACCGTCCATCACAGTGGAGCAGTACCCTCGACGCCGTCTCTAGACGCCTCACATCTTCTTCCCCGCCTCCGACAGTCACACCAGCCGCACCATCCTCCATGACCGACCCAATGATGCCAAAGTCGACAAGGCTATGCCAAAGAGGTTGTACACTTGTCACATCACTTTTTTACTCTACATTCATGTCGATCCCTTAGGGATCCTTTGGTTCAAAGCAGTTACAAATCTAGAAAGAAATGGACGGTGGTCTCAAAGTTAACAGGGAGAAAACTAAATGCTCTTTTGAACCACAATTTGAATCGGTTTAGCAAGATAGCCATTGTCTCATAATCATGTGGACCAAATAAGCTGACAAAATTTCAGATTACAACGGGAACATGTACTATTACCGAATTGTTTGGTTTTTTTAAAGATATAATTTTAACTAGAATAATGGACCTACTTATGTTGTCCATATCAGCTCAAATTTATTTAGAGTACAACAGATCACATGTAGTATATATTGAAAAACTTTAGGTTTCTTTTCGAAAAATATCCAGTTCATGCAGGCAAGAACACCCACTGAGAACACGTAGTAACGAGAAATACGAATAGTTTCTCCCATATGACAAGCAGTGAGGTAGTAGGCAAGTTAGCTATCTGTGTTGGACTCTCTCGGAAGCGATCGTTTTTTATTTCTGCGTGTTGGAGCCGTGCATGTGTAGACGGGCCTCAGAGTTGAGCTAGTTGGTTGTGTCCAAAATAGTAGTATTACAAAAACATTATTCGAGGGCAGGCTTCAGCCTGTTGAAGACTGCCTACTAGAATCGCCACTGGTTCAAAGAAAAAGTGAAGGAAAACATAGGACTTGGAAAGTTTCCTATGGTACTACTATTCATTCATTTGGTTAGAAGGAATGGAGCAAAGCAAAACTGGAGGATTTTTTTCCTTTGTTGTCTCTCTCAAAGAAAAAACATAGGAATTTTAATATCCACTTGGACGTCCTTTACAAATTCCTATGCATGAAGAACAAGACTAAGTGCATTAGTGGCGTAATAAGATTCTAACTTTACATTTTCATGTGGTTTGACTTTAATTTGACCATATTTCTCTGCATTCCTGTGTTCTTCCAATTGCTGTGAACCAAACACCCAGTTTGACAAAAATCATGTGTTTGCAAATGCTTTGTTTTGCACGTGCATTTCTACCCTATTCCTATGTTTTTCCAGTCCATGCATTTTTAGAATCCTCCAGTTCAAAGGAGCCCTTACAGATTTACTTCATTTACAGATAGGTGTCAAAGAAAACTCTGTGTGGTTTGCCCCGCTCCTGCCGTGCCGTCGTCCACCCCACCTAAGCTGCTTCATCGACGGAAGCGTCCACCGCAGCAGAGATCCCCACTCCAGACCTTCTTTTGCCGCCTCAGATCTTCTTCCCCGCTGCCGGCAGCCACACCAACTGCATTACCATCATCGACTGAGCAGATGAACATGTCGACTAAATAGTTCCGGAAGAGAGGTCGCACTCTTTTGTGTCTGCTTATGTCATACATCGATTAATATTACCTACTACTTTATCATCCTGTTCACCTCTTAGACTCTGAGTCAGGTCCAAACTAATGTTCAGACTTGAGTTTTAAAATGCTTGTGGGGCACATATCGAGGCAGCAACGAATAGTATCTCTGTCTACTATCTGGTTCATCTCGGGTCTTCTATATGGTTCATGTTGGGTGGGCAACAAATAGTAGAGGAGCCATCATCTGTCTTTTTTAACTGAAGCTATCATCTGCCTGCTACCATTAGTTTTGGACCTATCCACTGGTTGCTACCATCAGTCTGGATTTCTACATGCACCCCTTAGGCCTTACATAATCTGACTATGTTTTTTTATTATGCATGTCAGTTATTGTACATAATCGTACAGTACATGTAGAGAAAAAGAGAAGAGCATTGCATTGGAATATAATGTCATGCAGACGTCGCTCCATGGTGGGCGCAGTGGCAGCCCCCCTCCCCCCATTCCAAATTGTATTCTAGAGGAAGATAACTGTTCATAGGGGATTCAGAGGGAGCAGACCACTCCTATTTGCCCCCTGAGGTGTTTGCTCTAACTTGGCATGCTGATGTTGGTCATATCATGCATATGGCGCCTTGCATTGCTTACTTTATACATCGTATATGTCATCAGCTTAGTTAAGACATGCTTTGTGTGAATGCCACCTGTTTGGTTTCTATATCATATATGTGAATTATGCAGTGCCATCTTGTTTAGCCAGGCATCATATTTGTGAATCATGCAATGCCATCCTATTTAGCCAGTCATCGTATATGTGAATTATATCATGCCATACTATTTTTTCATCATGTATTCCATTTGTCGACAATGTTTGTACATTCATCTACTCTTCCTATGCATCAGCCATTTGAGTCGGTGATGGAAAAATCTGGAGTGAAAACAAGGTCTTCAGAGCAGTCAGTGCTACCTGTCGAATCAGATATCTTGCTGGTTACAGATAGCTCCTCAGAGGAGGATTCAGAGACAGATGGCCAGTCCTATTCGCCCCCCCCCCCCCCCCCCCCGAGGTTTATGCTCTAGCTTGGCAGGGTTATATTGCTCATATCATGCATATGGTGTCTTGCATTGCTATGTCATCTGCTTAGATTAGACCTGCTTTGTGTGAATGCCACCTATTTAGTTTCTACTCCCTCCGTTCCTAAATATAAGTCTTTGTAGAGATTCCACTATGGACTACATACATAGCAAAATGAGTGAATCTACACTCTAAAATGCATCTATATACATCCGTATGTGGTCTATAGTGAAATCTCTACAAAGACTTATATTTAGGAACGGAGGGAGTACATCATATATGTGAATTATGCAATGCCATCTTTTTTAGCAAGGCATCATATATGTGAATTATGCAATGCCATCCTCTGTAACCAGGCATCATATATGTTAATTGTGTCATGCCATCCTTTTTTTTCATTATGTATTCCATTTGCCGACAATGTTTGTATATTGAACTACTCTTCCTGTGCATCAGCCATTTGAGTTGGTTATGGAAAAATCTGGAGTGAAAACAAGGTCTTCAATGTAGACAATGCTACCTGTTGAAGCAGATATCTCGCTGGTTACAGGTAGCTCCTCAGAAGAGGATTCAGAGACAGATAACCAGTCTTATATCCCCCCTGAGGTGTATGCTCTAACTTGCGACGGTTATATTTCTCATATCATGCATATGGTGTCTTGCATTGCTTAGTTTAAACATCATATACACAATATTCAATGCCATCTGCTTAGTTTAGAGATCATATATGCGAGTGCCAGCTGCTTAGTATATCAATCAAATAGGTGAATTATATCATGCCATCCTGTATACTTAGACAACATGTATGTGAATTTTTTCATGCCAACCTATTTTATAAGGACATCATATAGTTATGTCATGTCATCCTATTTAGATAGTCATCATATGTTGAATTATGTCATTCTATCCTGTTTAGTTATCCATCATATATCTGAAATTGTGTCATGCTATCCTGTTTAGTTAGCCATCATATATGTGAAATTGTGTCATGCTGTCCTGTTTGGTTAGACAACATATATGTGAATTACTGCATCTGCCTATCATAAAATGTTTGTACCTTCAATTTCTTTTCTTGTTTATCAGCCATTTGAATTGGAGGGGGTGATGGCAGTATCTAAGGGAGTAAAACACGGTCTTCACAAAAGACGGTGCAACCCGTCGATGCAGATAGAACCACGGTTGTACTTGCCCAAGAGCCAGCCCCACAACACATAACCGATACTCTTGCAGATTGTACCCCTACCCCATTGTCCAGAGAACTAGCTACACCCCATCTAACCCCAACCCCAGCAGATAGTAACCCACTTCCAGTTGACACAGCACCATCTCCACCACAGAGCACCCACACACGAGCAGTTAGTAAGGCAACTGCAGTGCCCAAAGCACAAGGACCACCACAGCGAACCCAAACTCCACGCTTAAAGCAGAAGAACAACTGTTCTCAGGTCAGATTCCATAGCTATGGTGCATTCTCCTTTGCTCTTGCATCACTGTATTTACTCATACCAACTAATTTTTAATTTGAAGGATCCAATTGAAACTCCAATGGTGCAAAAGGTATGTTTTAAACATGTTTCTTTAACTGGTTTGCTGTTGTAACTTCTTGCTCTATGTTGATTTCAGTTTCAATTGTATAAACAGTTATGTTCTCATGTCATGCGCATTACAAGTGTTGTTAGTGCCGTGTAGTTTCCCACACTTATATTCTGTCTATGCTGCTTTGTTTTAAACAGATATGATTTGAACTGTGTCTCTATCTTGATTTGGCAACATAAACTAGGATGATATAGACAATACAGTGACCATAGTACATAGATATATGTTTGTTTCATTCTGTTATTATGTACTACCTTGCAATAGAAGACAAGTTAGTATAATCCTGTCAACCTTACTTCTGAACTGGTTTACCAAAATGAGTTTCATTACATGCTAAGCATGTGATGTGTCTACTTGTTCCTCTTTTAGAATGCCGGCAGAATAGTGGAGAAGAGTACCCCATTATGCAATGATAAAGGAAGTAATGCAGATAAGGTCCAAGATAGTGAGACAACCCTGTTGTTCTCCAAGAAAGCTGATAAAAACTATCTTGAAGACAGTGAGACAACCCCAAAGTCCTGCCTTGATGTAATGTTCGAGTTACTGGCCACTACCGCTGGCACAAGCCCTTCAAACTCGCTGCCTGAATCAGTTCTGTCGTGGGAAACGAACACCTATGGGATCGCTATCGAGCAGATCCCTTTACGGTTCGGCAAGGGGAGAGGATTGCACGAAGAGCAGAACTAGCGAACAGCACACGGGGAATTTACCCAGGTTCGGGCCGCACGGATGCGTAAAACCCTACTCCTGCTTTGATGGTATTATTGTGGATATTCTTGGCCAAGTTCTGGGAGCTACAGTAGCAGCTACGCATGCAGAATGAGCTTCCGAAGTGCCCTCCTTTCCATAGCTACGCCTTGGGCCTCCTTTTTATATGAGTCAAAGGGGCTACCACAGTGGCGTAAGGGATAAGGTATGAGGTGGGAAGTAGCTACAGGGTCACTACAGTGTTATCATACCTAACCCTGACGGCTTAGGACAAGCTCATTAAATGCACCGTGAGGTGTCTGTCGAGGTGTCCCTCAGCGTCTCGGGCTTGGAAAAGCTTTACAGGGGATGGGCAAAAGCAGCCATCCCATCAGCACCGCTTAAGCATCTCGTGGCCAGCATCGCGCCACGTCACCATGAGGACAAACCCTAAACGACAAGGCTGGCCGCTGCGCAGGAGCGATAGCGCTACACTGTGTAGAGCCTTGCCGGGGCGAATCCTTGCCGGGCCCGGGGCTTGCCGGGTCCGATGCTTGCCGGGACCGGGGCTTGCCGGGCCCGGGTCTCGCCGGCCGCGAGGCCTTGCCGGCAAGGGTCTTGCCGGGCGTTCGCACCCCTTTGGCCTTCTGCCTTCTGGTCCGGTCGTTGACTTGAACGTCTCTTCCTGGCAAGGCTTGCCGGGTTCCTGGCTTGCCGGCTCGCTCCTCGCCGGCAAGCACTATCTTCGTCTTGAGATTGCTCCTAGCTATTCCCCGGCAAGGCCTGCCGCGGTTCGGCTACAACTGCCCGTACACAAGTAAGGGGTACTAAAGGGGCCCATACTTTAGTACACCGACAGGAGCCCCCGGGCCTAGGCCATACACGGATGCCAGGCCTGTTGGGCTAGGCCCAAAACAGTGCACGGGTGCACGTGGCAGGGAATAACTGTCCGTAATCATGATCTCTTTTACCACGCCCCTCCACTACGCGCATTAATCGCGCGACGCGGGAGACGTGGGCGCGCAGTAAAAGCGGGCGGTTAAAGAGCCAGCCCCGCGCCTTCCCCATAAAAAAGGAATCGCAGAGACGCTGCTCATTTACCCCCCATCGCTTTCACCTTTCCAATCTTAATCTCAGAACCGTCGCCACCGTCTTCTTCCTTGCGCCCAAAACAGAGCTTTTCTCCCTCCGCCTGCCTCCACCGCGCTCTCGACGTCTTCAACGCCCACTCCCATAGCCACCATGCCGCCCAAGCCGAGCAAGGGCAAGGGCAAGGCGGAGGAAGCGGCCGCCGCGGAGAGCAAGCTGGTGAAGATGCGGAAGGAGCGCGCTGTCTTCCCCCCGACGCTTGATGCGAAGGCCTTGAAGAAGAGGTACCAGTTCGCATGGGCGAAGGAGACCACGGCGCATCCAGCCACCAAAGTGAGTGTAGCTTCTCGTAGGGCAGAGCCAGGGGATTATCCCTTCTTTGGCGATTACTTCTGGTGCGGCCTCTGCCCTCCGTACTCGGATTTCTTCGTAGATATCATGATCACTTACGGCTTCCAGCTGCTAGACTTCACGCCGAATGCCGTGACTTGCATGTCCGTCTTCGCGCACCTTTGCGAAAATTTTGTTGGGGTCATCCCGAGCACAGCACTTTTCCGGCACTACTTCTACCCCCGCACCCAAAAGGGAGACGCCCTCTCCGGTAGCATCGCTTGGATTCCGAGGATGGCGACCAAGGAGACGTACCCAGAGGGGCTCTATCGCGAGAGATGGGATGAGTGGCGCAGCAAGTGGTGCTGGGTCCGAGAAAAGGAGCCCCTACCGTTCTGCGAGGTGCGGAAGCAGAAGGTGGTCCGCGGCAAGGATTTGGGTGCTGCGGACCCTGACGACAGCAAGCTGACCATCGCCACCACCAGGATACTCCGCCTCAAGGCTGCCGGGCTGAAGGTGGAGATGATTGCTTCAGATTTCCTTCGCCGGCGCATCGCCCCACTGCAGAACAAAGGGCGTCCTGCCTGGGAGTACACGAATGCCGCCGACGTCATGAGGGTGCGGCCTGGGCTGGATAATAATCTAACAGCCATGGGGCACGCAGCCCTCTGCCAACAACTCTTCAATTCTGGAACAGTGGGGAACTTGCCGGCGGGCGTCGTTCCACTGTGCAACAACTCATCACTCACCTCCATCATCACCATGATGCCGGTGTTCAATGCCCATAGCATCGACAAGAGGTGGATCGAGCCGTCCGCGGAGCAGGTGCTGGCGTTCTTCGACAACTTGACGGAGAAGGCCATCCGCGAGGAGGACCTTGTCCGCGCCACCACAGAGGAGGAGCTCGCCCACATCGCCGACAGGGCGGAAGAGGCGAACCTTGCCGAAGAAGCCGGCAGCGCCGAGTCCAGCGAGGGCGAGGACTTGCTGCGGGAAAATCTTGTCGGGCGAGGTCAGGCTGCCGGGGAGCCGAGCGGAGCCGCTGCCGGGGGCCCTTTTGTTGGAGCGGCCGCCGACGAGGAAGAGGAGGAGGAAGAGGAGCCCCCAGCTCTTCGACAGGCACGGAGGCGCATCCTTCGGAAGGCCAGCACCGGCGCTCCTGCTTACCAGCCAGCGCCAAACGATGAAGCCTCCGGCAAGGAGGCTGCTGACGAAGCGGCGCGGCAAGCCGTTGCCGGCGAGGCAACGCGGCAAACCGTCGCCGGCAAGCGCCCCAGAACGACCTCTCCTCCTCCGCCAAGCACTGTGACGGAGGCCGGCTTCGACCTATCCATCCTCGAGAACGAGGAGGAAGAAGAGGAGTAAGTGTTCTGCCACAGCTTCCGTTCTTGCTTTCTGATTTCCTTGATTAATCTTGATGATCTTGCCTCCACAGGGATGAAGAGACCTTGGCGGAGAGGATGGCCAAGAAGGCCAAGATTTCCACGGGCGTCGAGCCGCCGGCAAGCACTTCTGAAGAGCCGGTGACTATCGAGTCCAGCCCGGAGCCAAGCCCAAGGCACAATCCTCGCCGCAGCCCCCGGCACAGCCCCCAGCGTGAGCCAATTACTCTCTTTCCGCTGGCGAGTGCCGGGGTGGTAATCTTCACAGCTAACATCTTGGGGCGCGCAGGAACAGAGCAGCAACAGAGGTCGCCGGCAAGGACCACCCTCGACATGCCGCACCCGTCGACCACGCAGCCCACAAAGGAATCTTCAGGCGGGTTCTACCGCGACGACCTTGACGCAGGTGAACCACTCGCCCTTAGAAATCTTTTCTCTCTCTTGTTTTTTTTTTTGTCTTCTTGAACTTCCTTCCCAGCTTCATCTTAATTAACTCCTTGATCTTCAATCTTCTTCTGACAGAGCTCATGGATACTGACGCCGTCACTGAAGAGACCGCCAAGGACGCCGCCACTGAAGCCGGCAAGGTTGCTGCCGAAGAGGCCGCCAAGCATGCCGCCGCCGAGGCCGCCAAGGCCGCCAAGGCCGCTGCCGCTGAGGCCGCCAAGGCCACTGCCGCCGAGGCCGCCAAGGCCGCCGAGGGAGCTGGCGAGGAGACCCGCGGCAATACTGACGGCGCTTCCGCCGCAGGAGCGCCAGGCGCTTCTACTGCCGCGGGGCCCTCGACTGCCGAAGACCAATCCTCGTCGTTCCAGGCCCCTCCCTCAAGCCAATATATCAGGGCCGGCAAGAACGTCGTCAGCATGCCGGGGTCGGCAAGCATCAAAGAGCTGGTTGAAGGAGAGCATCTTGACGGGGAAATCACCGTCACTGCCGTCAGTGAGCTCAAGGAGGAGCAGCTACTTCAGGCCATGAATGACAATTATCAGAAGCTCCAGACGCTCTACCGCGCCCGGAAGGAGAAACTGGACTCCCGGGCAGCGCTCGTCGAGGCCGCGGAAGGAGACTTCCAACAACGCGTCACGGAGACACAGGCTTGGTATGGCGAGGCCCTCCAAGAGCTGAATATTTATTGGGAGCAGCTGGCGGAAGAGCGGAACGTCCTCCTGCTGAAGCAATCAGACATCGAGAAGGCGCAGGAGGAGGCCGCCCAGCAAGCCGCCGCGGCAGAAGCCCTCTTGACGCAGCGCCGCATCAGCCTTGACGCCCAAGAAGAAGACCTTGCCGCCCGCGAGGCGGCGCTTGCCGCCAAGCTTCGCAACAAGGATGAAGAGCTCGAAAGTCTTGTCGCGCGGCGGGTCCAGGAGCTTGAACAAAGCCAAACGGCAGCGCTCGCCGCTCTGACTGCAGACCACGCCGGCAAGCTCAAGGAGGCACTCTATGCTGCCGAGGCTGCGGAGACCGTCAAGAACTCGCTGGAGGGGAAGGCGAAGAAGCTGGAAGCCATTCTCGAGGAACACGGCAAGAAGATCGCTGCCCTCGAGGCCGAGAAGGAGAAAACCCTCCACAGCCTGGTGGAGATGCAGCTCGCCGCGTCCGAGAAGATCAAACAGCTCGCCTCCGCCAACGACTCCATTGCAAATCTGAAGCTGAAACTATCCACGTTGGAGGAGTCCCTGGAAGCTGCCCGAGCTCGCGGAAAGACCTTGGCTAAGGACCTCCACGACGAGCAGGAGCTACTCAAGAACGCCTACGCCACGCATCAAGATTATGTCACCGGCACAGAGGTCTGGACCGCCAGGCTGGTGGACGTCGCCAAGAGGCTTGCCGCGGAGCTGGAGGGCATGAACCTTCAGGGCTTCGGGTATTCTGCCAGCGACAAGATAAGCGAGAGCGCCAGGATCACCATGTTCTTCGAAGGTCTCGTCGATGCGCTCAAGCAACTCCAAGCAACCCACTCCGGCAAGCTCGCCAGCGAGTCCAGGAAGCTCTGCCAGGACGTGGTCCAGATGCTGCTGATGAAAGTGGCGTACAGGAATCCCGGCGTCGATTTCACCAAGGTCTTCGGCCGCCTGCCGAAGGATGCGGACGCCAAGGCTCTGCAGGAGCTTGTCGCGCCCATCGTCGAACGGATAGGCCAAGTGAAGAGGGTAGAAGGCAACCGCCGAGATTAACTGTAGCCCTCCTTATCTTTCTCCTTGTCTTGCCGCCGCGTTACATGTAAAAGACAAACATTTGGTCTTATGTTAGTAACGTGGCGACTATCTTATATATAATCTGCTCTATCTGAATCTATGCATGCTATTCCCCCTTGATCAATCTCTCTTTGTATAGCATATACCCTACGCTTTACTGGGCACTCGCCGGAGCATGGCCTTGCCGCGAGCGCTGGACCGGAGCCCGACAGCGTTCAGCAGGCGGTGCTGCTCACGGCAAGAAACCTTGACGCTTTCAGCGCGGCCACCTAAACCGTTGAGCGGACTCGAAACGGAATAAGGGCGCAGCCTAATCGCGACAAGATTCCATCGCGTGCAGGTTTTCCATACAAAGCCGAAATCGTTCAAGGGATATAGCCTTACAAAAAATTCAAATCTGCTAAAGGTGTCAGCAACTTAGCTCTGGCTTTCGCCGCTATTCTTTTCTTCTCCCGGCAACCTTAGCTCTGGCTTTCGCAGCTATTCTTTTCTTCTCCCGGCAAAGCATCAACCTTGAACGTCCCCTGGTATCCATTCCATCATTCCCCTTCCCCCCCGGCAAACTTGCGCGCAAGGGAATCTTCTATCTCTTTAAGAAAAAGAAAGAAGAGAAAATAAATGTTATGGAACCTGGACGGTTCGTTAGATCTCACAGGGGGGCATTGCCAGGAGCTTGCCGGAGCGTTATGCTGCCGCGAGCACTGGACCGGAGTCCGACAGTGTTCAGCGTGGCGTATCGCTACTACGGCAGGAAATCGGGGCAAGCGCAATATACACTTCAGATAAACACATGCATACATAAAGCATGAAATCGGCAAGAAACGTAAAGCACTGCAAACTCATTAACTATGCACAAAAGATGCGCCTGCTCTGTACAAAGGATCACATGCCATCCGGCAAGATTAGTACAGAATGGCGTTGCCGGGATCCTGCCGGAGCGTTACGCTGCCGCGAGCGCTGGATTCGGGTCGTCAGCAGCCTGCTGGCCGTATCGCTATCACAGCAAGAAACCCAACAACTGCCCTTCACGGGTAGAACTTGCGAAGGTGCTCGATATTCCAGGAGTTGCTCACCGGCAAGCCCTCTTCGGTCTCCAGGCGGACAGCGCCAGGCCTGGTGACTCGCACTACCCGGTAAGGGCCTTCCCACTTCGGCGTCAACTTGTTGGAATTCTTGGCCGACTGAACGCGCCGAAGAACAAGGTCGCCTTCCTCAAGACTCCGGGCATGAACCTTGCGGCTATGATAGCGGCGCAAAGCTTGCTGATAGCGAGCGGCTCGCACAGCAGCCCGAAGACGGTTCTCCTCAAGGAGCAGCGCGTCGCCTTGCCGCAGCTGTTCTTGCTCAAGCTCATCATAAGCGAGCACTCGAGGTGACCCGTATATGAGTTCCGTGGGGAGAACTGCCTCCGCTCCGTAGACCAGAGCGAAGGGTGTCTGGCCGGTGGCTCGATTTGGCGTCGACCTGATCGACCAAAGAACCGCCGGCAGCTCATCAATCCAGCGTCTTCCATGCTTGCGCAGCTTGTCGAAAGTTCTGGTCCGGAGACCGCGCAGCACTTCAGCGTTCGCCCTCTCCGCTTGGCCGTTACTCCTCGGGTGAGCAACAGAGGCAAAACAAATCTTGCCGCCAAGGTCTTGGACGTACTGCTTGAAGGTGCGACTAGTGAACTGCGTACCGTTGTCGGTGATGATCCTGTTCGGCACACCAAAACGGCACACAATCCCCTTGAAGAACTTGACCGCTGACTGTGCCGTCACCTTCCTCACTGCTTCCACTTCTGGCCACTTCGTGAACTTGTCGACGGCAACGTACAAGTACTCGAAGCCCCCGGCAGCGCGGGGGAAGGGACCCAGTATGTCGAGCCCCCAGACCGAGAAGGGCCAGGAGAGAGGAATCGTCTGGAGAGCTTGAGCTGGTTGATGAAGTTGCTTCGAATGAAACTGGCACGCTTCACACTTGGTTACTAGTGCAGTTGCATCCTGGAGAGCAGTAGGCCAGAAGAATCCTTGCCGGAATGCCTTGCCGGCAAGGGCCCTTGAGCCTATGTGGGATCCACATATGCCCCCATGAATCTCTGCCAACAGTTCTAGTCCATCTTCCCGAGGAATGCACTTCAATTTCACACCGTTGGGTCTCTTTCTATACAGGACATCGTCGACGAACTGGTACATACTTGACTGACGGGCTACTTTTTCAGCTTCTTCCTGCTCTTCGGGGAGTTCTCCTGTCTGAAGGAAATGGACTATTTGCTGCGCCCATGCCGGAGCTTGCGGCTCGACGACAAGGACTAAAGGCAACTCTTCAGCTGCGGGAGCATTTGCTTCTACGGCAAGAACCTGAGGTTCTTGGCGGAGCAGCTACTCACCGGCAACTGGTATTTCTTCGGTCGCAGGGGCGCTTGCTTCGGCGGCAAGAACCTGAGGCTCTGCACGAAGCCGCTGCTCACCGGCAACCGGGTCGTTCCCGGCAAGATTCTTGCCGGGGGCTTCGGGAAGCCCTGCCGGGATGTACTCGCCGGTACTTAACTTTCTTCTCTTATCAGGCCTTGTCGATGGCGACACGGATGGTTGAGTCAAGCGGAGCACAAAAGTCCCTGGTTCCACAGGTAACTTGAGTGCGGCACGTTTCGACAGGTCGTCAGCAATGCTGTTCTCTGATCGAGGAACATGCTCTGTCTGAAGACCGTCAAAGCGCTCTTCCAGCTTCCTCACTTCATCAACGTAAGCTTCCATCAACGGGCTCTGATAATCTTTGTTGACCTGCCTCACGACGAGCTGGGAGTCACCCCTGACGATGAGCTTCCTGATCCCAAGGTCTGCCGCGATCCTGAGACCGGCAAGCAATCCTTCATACTCTGCCGTGTTATTGGTCGATCTCTCCCGGGGAAAATGCATCTGGATGACGTACTTGAGGTGCTCTCCGGTGGGTGCGACAAGCAACACACCGGCACCGGCGCCTTGCAGCGAAAAGGCTCCATCAAAGTACATGACCCATGTTTGCCCTGATTCCTTCCCGGGGGTCACTGATTCTTGAACTTCGTCGTCTGGCGTTGGCGTCCATTCTGCAATGAACTCTGCCAAGGCTCTGCTCTGGATAGTTGAAGTACTTTCGAACCTGAGACCAAAGCATGACAGCTCCAACGCCCACTCTACAATCCTGCCAGTCGCTTCCGGGTTCCGGAGAATCCGTTGCAACGGAAAGCGAGTGACGATGGTGATCTCATGTGCTTGGAAGTAATGGCGCAGCTTCCTCGAGGCCATGAGAAGGCCGAAGAGCAGCTTCTGCACACCAGAATATCTCGACCTAGCCCCCTGCAACAGGGAGATGACGAAATAGACTGGGCGCTGCACCATCTTCTTCTTCTGTGCTGCTAAACTTGACTGCGCAAATCCTTCCTTGCCGGCACCAGACTCTGCCGGGGCTGCCCCCGGCAAGCCGCTTGGCGGGCCTGCCGTTGCCGCTGCATCCTCCTCTGCTTCTCTCTCCGCCACCAGCGCAGCACTAACCACTTGATTTGTTGCCGCTAGATATAGAATCAACGGCTCTTGTGGCCTAGGCGCGACTAGTACTGGCGAAGAAGAGAGGTACCTCTTCAAATCCTGCAGCGCTGCCTCCGCTTCCGGAGTCCACTTCATTGGACCTGCCTTCTTCAAAATTTTGAAAAACGGCAGGGCGCGCTCAGCAGACTTTGAGATGAACCTGCTCAAAGCAGCGACGCAGCCGGCGAGGCGGCGCACATCCTTGACTCGTCTTGGTGCTTCAATCTGCTCAATCGCTTTGATCTTGTCGGGATTAGCTTCAATTCCACGCTGAGATACAAAGAACCCGAGAAGCTTGCCGGATGGAACGCCAAACACGCACTTCTCCGGGTTGAGCTTCAGGTTGATCCTACGCAAATTTGCAAATGTCTCCTCCAGATCTTGAATGAGCGTTGCTTTGTCCTTGGTTTTGACCACTATGTCATCCATGTAAGCTTCCATATTTCTATGGAGCTGGGTCTCGAAACCGATCTGGACAGCTCTAGCGAAGGTCGACCCAGCACTTTTCAGCCCGAAAGGCATACGCAAGAAGCAGTATGTGCCACATGGGGTGATAAATGCGGTCTTCTCTTCGTCTTCTTTCGCCATGAAGATCTGGTGATAGCCTGAGTATGCGTCAAGGAATGACAGCAGATCGCAGCCGGCAGTGGAATCCACAATCTGGTCGATGCGCGGCAAGGGAAAAGGATCTTTTGGGCAGGCTTTATTGATATTTGTAAAGTCAATACATAGCCTCCATTTACCATTCGCCTTGCGCACAACAACTGGATTGGCCAACCACGTAGGATGGAGGACTCCTCTAACCAGGCCTGCCGCCTCAAGCTTCTTGATCTCTTGTGCAATAAACTCTTGCCGCTCCAAAGCTTGCTTCCGCACCTTCTGCTTGACCGGCCGCGCGTGAGGACAGACAGCTAGGTGGTGCTCAATTACCTCCCTGGGAACACCGGGGATGTCAGACGGTTGCCATGCAAACACATCGACATTCGCCCGCAGGAAGGCAACGAGCGCGCTTTCCTATTTGTCATCAAGGGTGGAACTTATGGTGAAAGTTCCTCCCGTCCCGTCCTCCTTGGCAGGCACCTTCTTGGTCTCAGCCGGATCTGCCTTGGATTTCTTGGTCTGGCCGGCAAAGCTCTCCGGTGCATCCTCGACGGTAGCACAGCACTGCGGAGAGGCGCGCTTGCCGGAGTTTGTACCAGGGGTCTTGCCGAGATCTTGAACGGCAGGAGCATGCGCCTTGGCGGCGGACGTTGCAACTGCTTCCCGGTAGAGCTTGTCGGTGCAAATGAGCGCGTCTTTCTTGTCGGAGTGGACAGTGATGACACTCATCGGACCGGGCATCTTTAGGACGTTGTAGGCGTAATGCGATGCCGCCATGAACTTGGCCAGCGCGGGGCGGCCAAGGATCCCATTGTACGGCAACGGAATCTTGGCGACGTCGAAGACGACCTTTTCCGTCCGAAAGTTTAGCTCGCTGCCGAATGTTACCGGCAGCGTGATCTTGCCCTTGGGCTGGTATCTTCCTGGATTGACCCCTTGGAAGGAGCCTGTCTCTTCGAGGTCTTCATCAGGAATTTGCAGCCTCTTGAGGACGTCCGGCGAGATGAGATTCAGGCCGGCACCACCGTCAACCAACATCTTCGTTACCTGGAGGTTGCGAATTGTTGGCGAGACCAACAACGGCAAGCATCCGACAGCGGTAGTGCGATCAGGGTGATCCTCGGCATCGAAAATGATGGGCGTGTGGGACCACCCCAGCGGCTTCTGCGCATCAATAGAGGGCTCGGCCGCAAGAATCTCACGCGCCCACCGCTTGAGCTGGCGGTGAGAAAGATGCAGGGAGGCGCCTCCGTCGACGCACATAACCTCTGTGGCCTTCTGAAACTCCCGCTCGCTAGACTCGTCATCGCCCTCATCTGCATCTTCATCTCCTTCTTTCCTGCCGCGGCCCCGAGCAGGCTTCTCTTGCCGCTGTCCAGGCTTGCCGCGTCGTCCTCCTCGACCGCGCTTCCTGCCGGACCCTCCGGCACCATCTTGGGCTCGCTCCTTGTCGCGTCGTTCATACTCGGCGTGCTGCTTCGCGGCAAGCTCCTCTACTTGCCGGCAGTCCTGGAGGTCGTGGCCCTTGGTTCGGTGGATCTTGCAGTACTGCTTGCCGGATCCTTCTGACTTATCGGCAGCCGCCAAGGCCTGACACGCCGCACACCCGGCAACCTCCTTGCCGGGGTCGTCGGTCTTGGACTTTTTGGCGGTGCCGATGTTGCCGGAACTTTCAACGGCAAGCACGGCCTTGCCTTTGCGCTTCCTGTTCTTCCGCTTCCCTTTCTTTGCCGGGGCAGGAGTGTCATCGCTCTCGGAGTTGACTCCAGCACCGGCGTTCTCGCCGGGGAGTCTCCTCCCTTCCTCCGCCCGGGCGCACTTGTCGGCCAAAGCGTAGAGCTCGGCGACATCCTTGACCTTGTTCATCGCCAGCTCCTCCCGCATCTTTCGGTTGCGCACGTTCTGATGAAAGGCGCTGATAACGGCGGCAGGATGAATGTCAGGGATATTGTGTTGGACGCGGGTGAACCTCTGTATATACTTGCGTAAAGTTTCGCCTTCTTTCTGAGGAATGATGTGCAGATCACTCTCCTGGCCAGGAGCTTGATGGCCGCCGGTGAAGGCGCCAACAAACTGATGGCACAGGTCGGCCCAAGAAGAGATGGAATTCTCGGGCAGGTGCATCAACCACGATCTCACGTTGGGCTTCAGCACCAACGGAAAATAGTTAGCCAGCACCTTATCGTCACGAGCCCCGGCAGCCTGCACCGCGATGGTGTAGATGCTCAAGAACTCGGACGGATGAGTCTTGCCGTCGTACTTCTCCGGTACTTCCGGCTTGAAGGAGCGGGAGCTGGGCCACTGGACTTGCCGCAGCTCACGAGTAAACGCTGGACAACCCACCTCGTAAGGTAGGTAGCCAGGATACCCTGGCGCGGGCTCGTCAACAGTGATCCCAGCGCGCTTGTCGGACTGGCGACGCGCTTCCCTTCGGCGCTCGATGGTGGTTCGAGCGTCCTCCTTCTTCCGTTCCCGAAGAACGTGACGCTGATCGCGGCGAACCCGCGGATCAGACAACGCTGTGGAATCATCCTCACGGGCGCTGGTCCGCCGAGTTATCGACCGCTCTTGACGCAACGGAGGGGAACGCAACGTGGTCATTCCAGCTCCGGTCTTCTCTCCATCGGCACGCACCAGCCTAGACGACGGCAGCCACGAGGGTTCACCCTGCTGCGGCACGTCGTTGTTGGCTAGGCCGATGAGGCTCTGGATAGCAGCTCGCCACTCGTCTAGCTTCTCCGCGGCGGGAGGGAAGTCTAGGAGCAGCTGAGCCCGCGCCAACGCCTCTGCAGGCGTAGGCGGCGGCGATAGGTGCGAAGAACGTGAGGTGCTCAAACTCCTAACCGGGTTAGAAGGAGCATCATCACGACTCTGCACCCGCGCGCGGCCTCCACCAGCGCGCTGGCGTGGATCTTGGCCCTGCGCACCCTGGGAATGATGTACAGGGGACTTCCCATGCGGACGCCCAGAACCACCAACATCTTGAGGCCGCACGTCACGCGCGTCCTGAGAAGGTCGCGGTGCATGCGCCGGTGTATTCGTCCTGGAAGGCGCCGCTCCATCCTTGGATGTCGCTGCACCACCCGCAGGTTGCGCAGCTCCATCCCTGGACCTGTTGCTCGTCCGGCTCGGATTGCCGGAACGCCGTGGAAGCTCGGAGCCTCCACCTCCTCCACCCGCGCCTACCCCGTCGCCTGTGCGCGCAGCATCAGGTACGACGGACGCAGATGGACCAACCGCCATGAAACCCTTCTTCTTGGGAGCCATGGTGATGAAAATGATCGAAGATCTGACGCGCTGATCGCTAGATCAGGTTCGCACAACCTCGATCCCCCTACCTGGCGCGCCAAAGATGTCGTGGGAAACGAACACCTATGGGATCGCTATCGAGCAGATCCCTTTACGGTTCGGCAAGGGGAGAGGATTGCACGAAGAGCAGAACTAGCGAACAGCACACGGGGAATTTACCCAGGTTCGGGCCGCACGGATGCGTAAAACCCTACTCCTGCTTTGATGGTATTATTGTGGATATTCTTGGCCAAGTTCTGGGAGCTACAGTAGCAGCTACGCATGCAGAATGAGCTTCCGAAGTGCCCTCCTTTCCATAGCTACGCCTTGGGCCTCCTTTTTATATGAGTCAAAGGGGCTACCACAGTGGCGTAAGGGATAAGGTATGAGGTGGGAAGTAGCTACATGGTCACTACAGTGTTATCATACCTAACCCTGATGGCTTAGGACAAGCTCATTAAATGCACCGTGAGGTGTCCGTCGAGGTGTCCCTCAGCGTCTCGGGCTTGGAAAAGCTTTACAGGGGATGGGCAAAAGCAGCCATCCCATCAGCACCGCTTAAGCATCTCGTGGCCAGCATCGCGCCACGTCACCATGAGGACAAACCCTAAACGACAAGGCTGGCCGCTGCGCAGGAGCGATAGCGCTACACTGTGTAGAGCCTTGCCGGGGCGAATCCTTGCCGGGCCCGGGGCTTGCCGGGTCCGATGCTTGCCGGGACCGGGGCTTGCCGGGCCCGGGTCTCGCCGGCCGCGAGGCCTTGCCGGCAAGGGTCTTGCCGGGCGTTCGCACCCCTTTGGCCTTCTGCCTTCTGGTCCGGTCGTTGACTTGAACGTCTCTTCCCGGCAAGGCTTGCCGGGTTCCTGGCTTGCCGGCTCGCTCCTCGCCGGCAAGCACTATCTTCGTCTTGAGATTGCTCCTAGCTATTCCCCGGCAAGGCCTGCCGCGGTTCGGCTACAACTGCCCGTACACAAGTAAGGGGTACTAAAGGGGCCCATACTTTAGTACACCGACAGGTTCGGCTTCTTGAGTATCAACTACAAGCTGAAAGACAACGATCAGTTGTGCTGCGACAAGAAGCCGAAGGACTGAGGAAGTCCCTGCAAAATTCAGATGCATACTTTCTGGAGAAACAGCAAGAGTTGGAGGATTTTAGCGCCAAACAAGAGAAAGCTAATAAGCTTGCTAAGCTTCTTGCCAGCATGGTGGGTGCCCAGGATATTGTTTCTTGAGCTCTTCTGGAGTGGTTTCAGTTCTGGACTCGTTTTGCTGCCGCGTTTATTTGCACTGGTGGCCAATTTAGACACCCAATGTATGTAATATGCTGCTTTGTTGTTCCCTAATATTTGCACAGGTAGCGAACTTTGATGCCCAGTGGATGTAATCTGTGTAATCGCCGTAATAGCTTAGCGTTAGGTGCTTTCTTATTTATTTACTTATAGTCTTGTTTATTTGTTTGCTTGTAGTCACTACAGTTCTTTTTCCTCGGTTTGCTATGGCTGCAATAACCTTGGGCCACATACGGGCCGTGGTAACGATGGGCCTCCTACGGGTCGTAGGATCCATGGGCCTCCTACGGGGCGTAGGATCCATGGGCCTCCTACGGGCCGTAGGATCCATGGGACGTACTGTTTGTGGGCCAAAACCGGACCGCAATATGGACCGTTAACGGGCCTAAATCGTAACCTTCCGTTTATGGGCCCAGACCATAACGGGCGTTAACAGGCCGAAAGATAGCACAGGCTTAATTCTATCAAGAGGCATGACGGGTCGTTAATGGGCCGGATTACAGGACAGGATGAAAACGACCCAACAGTTAACGGGCCACAAATGGACCGATTGTTACCACGAGCTGAATTTGGCCCATTAGCATAACAGGCTAGTAATGGACCGTAAGTAATCGAGGGCCAGAAATGAGCCCAAGAATTTATGGGCCCTTAGTAGGCCGAAAGAGAGCACGGGCTGGAAACGGCCCAACAGAATCATGGGCCCTTAATGGGCTCAAAGTTGTTTACTGTTCATGATGGACCTGATTCACAACGGGCTGTCAATGGGCCCAGAGATGCAAAAGGCCTCATATGGGCCGAAAGACTTCACGGGCCATAGATGGGCCGAAAGTGACAATGGGCTGGAATCATATGGGACGGCCCACATGACGCTACTGGGCCGAATATTGAAAGGCCATAACGGGCCGTGAGTACCCGGGCCGTACATGGGCTGTATGCGAATAGGTCGTTAACAGGCTTTCCATGGGCCGGCCCATTAACTTTTGACCAAGTCAAACGGGTCGGCCTTTATAACCTAAATGGGCCACTGTTCGGCCGTGCCACGTGTCACTGTTCCATAGGCGCATCTCGTCCAATGAATGGACGCCATCTGTCGCAACGCCGACCTGACACGTGCATCAGTTGGCCAGTGAGAATTTTACACGTGGAAAATCCCCATTGGTCAGGGCTGTTAACGGGTTATCGGATCCAAACCGGAACCCGATAGCTTAATGGCGACCCATTATGGTGGATGCCACATGTTGGTTACCCTTGACGAAAACACTTCCATGACGCGGCATTTATCGTCATGGAAGTGGACACTTCCGTGATGATAATTTCAGTATTGTCATGGAACACTTCTACGACAGCACAGGTATGACTATCTAGATTCTACCATAAAATCATCACGGATGTACATGCATGACAGAAAATGTGACCTAGTGTGACAAAGACGTATCATCACAGAAGTGTTTTTTTGTAGTGTCAAGGTAGACTTCCAAAACCTTCACAGACTTGTTCATCGGCACGCCACAATTACTCTTGGGTGCTCAGAACATGACGCCTAACCTTCTGGAAGAATGACAGTCTTCAAAGGTAATAAGCGTCGGATCACACATATCAACTTCTTCAGTGATGCTCAATCACTTTGGCTCTGGTTGGGTTTTTCCTCACTTGGGTTCTCACAAAGTCGTCAGAGGAAGGGTTGCTCTCAAATGACAAGTGTCAATCTCTCTCTAGAGCAGCCAACCAACTAGTGGTTGTGGGGGCGGCAATTTATAGCCAGGGGGCAACCCGACATGAATTGCAATAAATGCCCTTCTCAGACATGACCGTTGTCAGGATAAGGATCCACTCGACAGCTGGCACGCGGCGCAACAATGGTCGGAAATTGGAACACTCAATTTCGTCGGGGCACTCAATTTCCTCATGACAGGCAGATCGCACTGGCGAAATCCTAACTCCTCAGCCTGACCTAATTCGTCAGCGACTAGATGAACTGTGTCACTATAGCCAGCAAATTCATCAGTTGTTCCGGAGATTTCCAAAGGCTTCACTCGAAGCGGCTGTAGTGTGTATAGGTTTGAGCATCACTTTGGAAATGTGATAAATGTTTCACCTAGACCCCCTTTAACAGTACGGTTTTTCCTATAACTCAAATAAGAAGAAAAAGAAACTATGAACACAAAGTCTTCAAGCATCAAAGTTTTCACATCAATTTCTTCAAAGGCCGCACCAAATTCTTCACTCGAAGAAATACAATTTTAGGCGTCGACTTCCATGGGTTAAACCAAGTCTTCAGGGACTATTTCACCTGTGTACACTCACAAACACATTAGTCCCTTAACCTATTTGTCTTCAATACTCCAAAACCACTAAGGGAGCACTTGATGCACTTACAATCTCCCCCTTTTTGGTGATTGATGACAAATCAGTTAAGTTTTCAACGGGAGTAAATAATGGAAGTGTATGTACAGAATGAGAAGACATTGGTTACATGATATAGAGGAACTCCCCCTAAAGATGTGCATGTGAAGAATTTGCTTTGGATTGCAAATGCACATGGCAGGTTGAAATTATGGAGATCTCCCCCTATATCTTGGAATCCAATCATGCATGATCATAAGATATTGAAGAATTTGAATGCATGATGAAAATTGGTGTCTGACGAATTATAACATGCATGCACATATATCATTGAGATTTAGAGCATAATCACGCATGCAGATAAACATATCAGAAAAGCGTCAGACCACCAACAGTTATTATGTTACAACTCATCAAAGGAGCGACCCAAATGAAAACCAAGAGTTGCAACTTAGCAAAAGAACAGCCCAATATATGACCCGCTTGAAGACTAACACTTAAATTTCTCCCCCTTTGTCATCAAATGACCAAAAGGAGACGAAACTGAGGACTAACACCCCTGAAAAATATCATCTTGACGAATTCGGCGGAGCGCCAGTGTTGTTGTCGTTGTTGCGCGGTGAAGAGGGGCCTGCTAGAGGGTCTTCAACATCTTCATTTTCATCAGTCATTCTGGAAGGAGACACTGAGCTTGGAACCATCTGAGGAACTTGAACCTTTTTGAACTTCTTCTTGGGCGGGTTGGCCCAATCAAAGTATCGTTGGAATTCCATCTCTACAAGTTCTTCAGGGGTCTTCAGATGTGAAAGAATAGCCCAGTTTCTGTCAAAGATCTCATGGGCATATGATACGTCCATTTTGCATCATGTTTTGCTACTGTTATTTATAGTGTTTTTAATCAATATAACACCTTGTGGAGCAATTCTAATGCCTTTTCTCTCTTAATATGCAAGATTCACACAAGGAGGGAGATTGCCAGCAGCTGGAATTCCGGACCTGAAAAAGCTATGGCAGAGATACCTATTCTGCACATCTCCAAATGAGCTAAAATTTTACGGAGATTTATTTTGGAATAAATAAAAAATACTGGAAGCAAAAAGTACCAGAGGGGGCCACCCAGGTGCCCACGAGGCACCAGGGCGTGCCACCCCCCCCCCCCCCGAGGCGCGCCCTGGTACCTCGTGGGGCCCCTGGCCAACCTCTAGCCCCCATTTTCTGGTATATAAGTCCATTTGCCCTAGAAAAAATATAGAGAAGACTTTCGGGATGGTGCGCCGCCGTCTCGAGGTGGAACTTGGGCAGGAGCACTTTTGCTCTCCGGCGGAGAGATTCTGCCGGGGAAACTTCACTCCGGGAGGGGGAAATCGTCGCCATCGACATCACCATCGATCCTCTCATTGTGGGAGGACTAATATTCATCAACATCTTCACCAGCACCATCTCATCTAAATCCCTAGTTCATCTCTTGTATTCAATTTTTGTCACAAAACCTCAGATGGGTACCTGTGGGTTGCTAGTAGTGTTGATTACATCTTGTAGTTGATGCTAGTTGGTTTATTTGGTGGAAGATTATATGTTCAGATCTATTATGCTATTCAATACCTCTCTGATCTTGGACATGATTATGATTTGTGAGTAGTTACTTTTGTTCTTGAGGACATGGGAGAAGTCTTGTCATAAGTAATCATGTGAATTTGGTATTCGTTTGATATTTTGATGATATGTATGTTGTTGATTCCCTTAGTGGTGTCGTGTGAACGTCGACTACATGACACTTCACCATTATTTGGGCCTAGGGGAAGGCATTGGGAAGTAATAAGTAGATGATGGGTTGCTAGAGTGACAGAAGCTTAAACCCTAGTTTATGCGTTGCTTCGTAAGGGGCTGATTTGGATCCATATGTTTCATGCTATGGTTAGATTTATCTTAATTCTTCTTTCGTAGTTGCGGATGCTTGCGAGAGGGGTTAATCATAAGTGGGAGGCTTGTCCAAGTAAGGGCAGCACCCAAGCACCGGTCCACCCACATATCAAATTATCAAAGTATCGAACGTGAATCATATGAGCATGATGAAAACTAGCTTGACAGAAATTCCCATGTGTCCTCGGGAGCGCTTTGCTTTATATAAGAGTTTGTCCATGCTTGTCCTTTGCTACAAAAAGGATTGGGCCACCTTGCTGCACCTTTGCTACATTTGTTACTTGCTACTCGTTACGAATTATCATATCACAAAACTATCTGTTGCTGGTAATTTCAGGTCTTGCAGAGAATACCTTACTGAAAACCGCTTGTCATTTCCTTCTGCTCCTCGTTGGGTTCGACACTCTTACTTATCGAAAGGACTACGATAGATCCCCTATACTTGTGGGTCATCAGCATCCAGGTCCCGCTATTGGTTATTGACCGTAGAGTTGTCTCGGTCATGTCTACATAGTTCTCGAACCCGCGGGGTCTGCACACTTAACGTTCGGTGACGATTTGGTATTGTTGAGTTATGTATGTTGGTGACTGAAGGTTGTTCGGAGTCCCGGATGAGATCCTGGATGTCACGAGGAGTTCCGGAATGGTCCGGAGGTAAAGATTTATATATGGGAAGTCATATTTTGGCGACCGGAAAAGTTTCGGGTTTTTCCGGTATTGTACCGGGAAGCTTCTAGAAGGTTCCGGAAACTTCTGGAGGAGTCCGGAAGTCCACCAAGGGTTCCACCACGTCCCAAGGGTTTGCATTGGCTGAGGGGAGGCGCCCTGGCCTTATTGGGCCAGGCGCACAAGTCCCTCAAGGCCCATGTGGCTTGGGAGAGGTGGAAAGTCCACCTGTTTATGGAAAGGGAGGGAATTGGACTAGGAGTCCAACTCCTCCCCCTTGGCTGAGCCCTAGGGCTTGGAGGGGCTGATATCCATGCCCCTCCACCTATATATAGAGGGGAGGGGGCGCCCCAAGAGTACACACGAAGCCCTTGGCGCCCCTCTCTCTCCCTAGATCGTTTTCTCCTCCGTTCGCGGTTTCGGTAGCGCTTGGCGTACCCCTGCTGGGATAGCACCACCACCGCCGCCACCACGCCGTCGTGTTGCCGGAGAACTCATCCACTACTCCGACCTTGCTCGCTGGATCGAGGAGGCGGAGACGTCATCGAGCTGTACGTGTGCTGAACGCGGAGGTGCCGTTCGTTCGACGCTAGATCGGGACGGATCGTGATTGGATCGCGGGACGGATTGCGATTTGGATCGCGAAGACGTTCGACTACATCAACCGCGTTTCTTAACACTTCCCGCTTAGCGATTTACAGGGGTATGTAGATACACTCTCTCTCTCTCGTAGCTGTTGATCTCCATAGATAGATCTTGGGTGTTCGTAGGAATTTTTTTTGTTTCCCATGCAACGTTCCCCAACAAAATATATGAGTAGTTAAATTTTTTTCATCGTGTATTTATAAAACATTTAATATGTGTTAAAAATGTTCAATGCAGGTTTCAAAATATTCCTTATATACGTTAAAAATGTTAAATATTCATTAATGTATATTTGAAAAAGCTATGTCAGAGATACCTTTTCTCTCTTAATATGCAAGATTCACACCAAGGAGGGAGATTGCCGGCAGCTGGAATTCTGGACCTGAAAAAGCTATGTCAGAGATACCTATTCTGAACATCTCCAAATGAGCTGAAATTTTACGGAGATTTATTTTGGAATAAATAAAAAATACTGGAAGCAAAAAGTACCAGAGGGGGCCACCCAGGTGCCCATGAGGCACCAGGGCGCGCCACCCCCCCCCCAGGCAGGCCCTGGGACCTCGTGGGGCCCCTGGCCAGCCTCTGGCCCCCATTTTCTGGTATATAAGTCCATTTTCCCTAGAAAAATATAGAGAAGACTTTCGGGACGGTGCGCTGTTGTCTCGAGGCAGAACTTGGGCAGGAGCACTTTTGCTCTCCGGCGGAGAGATTCTGCCGGGGAAACTTCCCTTCGGGAGGGGGAAATCGTCGCCATCGACATCACCAGCGATCCTCTCATCGTGGGAGGACTAATCTTCATCAACATCTTCACCAGCACCATCTCATCTCAAACCCTAGTTCATCTCTTGTATTCAATCTTTGTCCCAAAACCTCAGATTGGTACCTGTGGGTTGCTAGTAGTGTTGATTACATCTTGTAGTTGATGCTAGTTGGTTTATTTGGTGGAAGATTATATGTTCAGATCTATTATGCTATTCAATACCTCTCTGATCTTGGGCATGATTATGATTTCTGAGTAGTTACTTTTGTTCTTGAGGACATGGGAGAAGTCTTATCATAAGTAATCATGTGAATTTGGTATTCATTCGATATTTTGATGATATGTATGTTGTTGATTCCCTTAGTGGTGTCGTGTGAACGTCGACTACATGACACTTCACCATCTTTGGGCCTAAGGGAATCCATTGTGGAGTAGTAATTAGATGATGGGTTGCTAGAGTGACAGAAGCTTAAACCCTAGTTTATGCGCTATTCCGTAAGGGGCTGATTTGGATCCATATGTTTAATGCTATGGTTAGAGTTATCTTAATTCTTCTTTCATAGTTATGGATGCTTGCGAGAGGGGGTAATCATAAGTGGGAGGCTTGTTCAAGTAAGAATAGCACCCAAGCACCAGTCCACCCACATATCAAATTATCAAAGTAGCGAACGCGAATCAAACAAACATGATGAAAGTGACTAGATGAAATTCCCATGTGTCCTCGAGAACGCTTTGCTTACTATAAGAGATCGTTCCGGCTTGTCCTTTGCTACAAAAAGGATTGGGCCACCTTGCTGCACTCTTTGTTACTATTGCTTCTTTTCACTTGTTACAAATTATCTTGCTATCAAACTACTCATTACCGATAACTTCAGTGCTTGCAGAAAATACCTTGCTGAAAACCGCTTGTCATTTCCTTCTGCTCCTCGTTGGGTTCGACACTCTTACTTATCGAAAGGACTACGATTGATCCCCTATACTTGTGGGTCATCAAGACTCTTTTCGGGCGCCGTTGCCGGGGAGTGAAGCACCTTTGGTGAGTGGAATTTGGTTAGGAAACATTTATATTACGTGCTGAAATTTACTGTCACTTGTCACTATGGAAAGTAATCCTTTGAGGGGTTTGTTCGGGGTATCTTCACCTCGACCGGAAACACAAATAGTTGCTCCTCAACCTACTGCACCAACTGAAAATATTTATTATGAGATTCCTCCGGGTATGATAGAGAAACTGCTAGGTAATCCTTATTCAGGAGATGGAACAGTACATCCTGATATGCACTTGATCTATGTGGATGAAATTTGTGGATTGTTTAAGCTTGCAGGTTTATCCGGAGATGGAGTTAAGAAGAAAGTATTCCCTTTATCTTTGGAGGGAAAAGCATTGATATGGTATAGGTTATGTGATGATACTGATACATGGGACCGGAACCGATTGAAACTAGAATTCCATCAGAAATTTTATCCTATGCATCTGGTTCATCGTGATCGGAATTATAAATATAATTTTTGGCCTCGTGAAGGAGAAAGCATCGCTCAAGCTTGGGGGAGGATTAAGTACATGATGTACACATGCCCCAATCATGAGCTCTCAAAAGAAATTATCTTACAAAAAATTTATGCTCGGCTTTCTCATGATAATCAAACTATGCTTGATTCTTCTTCGACTGGTGCCGTTATGAAGAAAACTATTGAATTCAGATGGGATCTTCTGGAAAGAATTAAATGCAACTCTGAAGATTGGGAACTCGACAAAGGTAATGAGTCAGGTATAATACTTGAGTTTGATTGTGTTAAATCTTTTATGGCCATCGATGCTTTTCATAAGTTTAGCACTAAATATGGACTTGACTCTGAGATAGTAGCTTCCTTTTGTGAATCATTTGCTACTCATGTTGATCTCCCTA
Source organism: Elymus sibiricus (assembly GCA_039707655.1). Classification (NCBI taxonomy): domain Eukaryota; kingdom Viridiplantae; phylum Streptophyta; class Magnoliopsida; order Poales; family Poaceae; genus Elymus; species Elymus sibiricus. The sequence goes on along the minus strand of CM077668.1, from coordinate 106,652,043 downwards.
AGGAGAAGTGGTTTAAATATTATCCCCCTGTTAAAGAAAAGATTGAGGAACCCATTAGTGTTAAAGAAGAAACAATTGTTTATCATGCTGATCCAGTTGTGCATACTGCTTATATTGAGAAACCACATTTTCCTGTTAGGATTAAGGAATATGCTAAAGCTTCAACTGTGGTTAACAAAAGTAATATTAGAGCACCTAGACCCTCTAAACAAATTAAGGTTGAACATGATGTTGCTATGGTCAAAGATCTCTTAGTCGATAATATAGATGGGCATGTTATTTAGTTTTGTGATGAGGCTGCTAGAATTGCTAAACCTGTTAGAAATGAATGAGATATGTTAGACAAGAACAAGCCTGTAGTTGGCATGCCTGTTGTTTCTATTAAGATTGGAGATCATTGCTATCATGGTTTGTGTGATATGGGTGCTAGTGTGAGTGCTATTCCATTTTCTTTATATCAAGAAGTAATGCATGATATTGCACTTGTTGAGATTGAAGATATTGATGTTACTATTAAGCTAGCGAATAGAGATACTATTACACCACTTGGGATTGTTAGAGATGTTGAAGTCTTGTGTGGTAAAATCAAATACCCTACTAATTTCTTAATACTTGGTTCACAACAAGATAATTTTTGTCCCGTCATATTTGGTAGACCTTTCTTGAATACAGTTAATGCTGAGATTGATTGTGTTAAAGAAAAGGTTCGAGTTAAGTTTGGTGATATATCTCATAAGTTTAATTTCTCCAAGTTTCATAGACAACCTCATGATAAAGAATTGCCTAGTAAAGATGAAATTATTGGTCTTGCTTCTATTGCCGTACCTCCTACTGATCTATTAGAACAATATTTGCTAGACCATGAAAACGATATGCATATGAATGAAAGAAATGAAATAGATAAGATGTTCTTTGATCAACCACCTATCCTTAAACACAATTTGCCTGTTGAAACTCTTGGAGGCCCTCCTCCACCTAAGGGTGATCCTGTATTTGAATTGAAGCAATTGCCTGATACATTGAAATATGCTTATCTTGATGAAAAGAAGATATATCATGTTATTATTAGTGCTAACCTTTCAGTGCATGAAGGAAAGAGATTACTAAAGACTCTAAGGAAGCACCGAGCTGCTATTGGATATACTCTTGATGATCTTAAGGGCATTAGTCCCACTCTATGTCAGCACAAAATTAATATGGAGCCGGATGCTAAACCAGTTGTCGACCACCAACGACGGTTAAATCCTAAGATGAAAGAGGTGGTAAGAACCGAAATATTAAAACTTCTGGAAGCAGGTATAATCTATCCCATAGCTGATAGTAGATGGGTAAGCCCTGTTCATTGTGTCCCTAAGAAAGGAGGTATTACCCTTGTTCCCAATGATAAAAATAAACTCATTCCACAAAGAATTGTAACTGGTTATAGGATGGTAATTGATTTTAGAAAATTAAACAAAGCTACTAGAAAAGATGATTACCCCTTACCTTTTATTGATCAAATGTTAGAAAGATTGTCTAAGCATACACACTTTTGTTTCCAAGATGGTTATTCTGGTTTTTCTCAAATACCCGTATCACAACCCGATCAAGAGAAAACCACCTTTACTTGTCCTTTTGGAACTTATGCTTATAGACGTATACCTTTTGGTTTATGCAATGCACCTGCTACCTTTCAAAGATGTATGACGGCTATATTCTTTGACTTTTGTGAAAAGATTGTTGAGGTGTTCATGGATGATTTTTCCGTTTACGGAACTTCTTTTGATGATTCCTTAAGCAACCTTGATCAAGTTTTGCAGAGATGTGAAGAAACTAATCTTGTCTTGAATTGGGAGAGGTGCCACTTTATGGTGAATGAAGGCATTGTCTTGGGGCATAAAATTTCTGAAAGAGGTATTGAAGTTGATAAAGCTAAGGCTGATGCTATTGAGAAAATGCCATGTCCTAAAGATATTAAAGGTATAAGAAGTTTCCTTGGTCATGTTGGTTTCTATAGGAGATTTATTAAAGACTTCTCTAAAATTTCTAGGCCTCTTACCAATCTATTGTAAAAAGATGTTCCATTTGTTTTTGATGATGATTGCCTAGAAGCCTTTGAAACACTTAAGAAAGCCTTAACCACTGCACCTATTGTTCAACCACCTGATTGGAACTTGCCTTTTGAAATTATGTGTGATGCTACTAATTATGTTGTTGGTGTTGTTCTAGGACAGAGAGTTGATAAGAAATTAAATGTTATCCATTATGCTAGTAAAACTCTAGACAGTGCCCAAAGAAATTATGCTACTGCTGAGAAAGAATTTCTAGCAGTTGTGTTTGCATGTGATAAATTCAGATCTTACATAGTTGATTCTAAAGTAACTGTTCACACCGATCATGCTGCTATTAAATATCTGATGGAAAAGAAAGATGCTAAACCTAGACTCATTAGGTGGGTTTTATTGCTACAAGAATTTGACTTGCATATTACTGATAGGAAGGGAGCTGAGAACCCAGTAGCAGATAATTTGTCTAGAATGGAAAATGTTCTTGATGACCCACTTCCTATTAATGATGATTTTCCTGATGAACAATTAGCTGTGATAAATGCATCTCGTAATACTCCTTGGTATGCAGACTATGCTAATTATATTGTTGCTAAATTTATACCACCTAGTTTCACTTACCAACAAAAGAAAAAGTTCTTCTTTGATTTAAGACATTACTTCTGGGATGACCCACATCTTTATAAAGAAGGGGTAGATAGTATTATTTCATGTTGTATACCTGAGCATGAACAGGAACAAATCCTACGGAAGTGCCATTCAGAAGCTTACGGAGGACACCATGCAGGAGACAGAACTGCACACAAGGTATTACAATCTGGTTTTTATTGGCCTACTCTTTTCAAGGATGCTCGTAAGTTTGTCCTATCTTGTGATGAATGTCAAAGAATTGGTAATGTTGGTAGACGTCAGGAAATGCCTATGAATTATTCACTTGCTGTTGAACCATTTGATGTTTGGGGATTTGATTATATGGGACCTTTTCCTAAATCCAATGGGTATACTCATATTTTAGTTGTTGTTGATTACGTTACTAAGTGTGTAGAAGCTATTCCAACTAGTAGTGCCGATCATAACACTTCTATTAAAATGCTTAAAGAAGTTATTTTCCCAAGGTTTGGAGTCCCTAGATATTTAATGACTGATGGTGGTTCACATTTTATTCATGGTGCATTCTGTAAATTGCTAGCTAAATATGATGTCAACCATAGAATTGCATCTCCCTATCACCCTCAAACTAGCGGTCAAGTTGAATTGAGAATAGAGAAATAAAATTAATTCTGCAGAAAATCGTCAATAGATCTAGAAAGAATTGGTCTAAGAAACTTGACGATGCATTATGGGCTTATAGAACTGCTTATAAAAATCCTATGGGTATGCCTCCTTATAAAATGGTTTATGGAAAAGCATGTCATTTACCTCTTGAGTTAGAACATAAAGCATATTTGGGAAATTAAAGAACTCAATTACGATTTTAAACTTGCCGGTGAAAAGAGGTTATTTGATATTAGCTCATTAGATGAATGGAGAACCCAAGCTTATGAAAATGCCAAATTGTTTAAAGAAAAAGTTAAAACATGGCATGATAGAAGAATTCAAAAATGGGAATTTAAAGTAGGTGAGCAAGTTCTATTGTACAATTCTCGTTTGAGATTATTTGCAGGAAAACTTCTCTCTAAATGGGAAGGACCGTATATCATCGAAGAAGTTTATCGCTCCGGAGCCATCAAAATAAACAACTCCGAAGGCACTAATCCGAGAGTGGTGAATGGGCAAAGAATTAAGCACTATATTTCAGGTACTCCTATTAATGTTGAAACTAATATTATTGAAACAATTACACCAGAGGAATACATAAGAAAGACCTTCCAGAACACTCCAGAACCCTGAAAAGGAAGAGGTATGTGATACGGTAAGTAAACCAACTCCAAAAATTCCATAAAAATACTTTCTGTCAATTTTGGAATATTAGAAAAAATACAAAAAAAAGAAACAGCCGAGGGGACCCACCTGGTGCCCACGAGGCACTAGGGCGCGCCACCCCCCCCCCCCCCCCCCAAGGCGCGCCCTGGTGGCTCGTGGGCCCCTCGTGAGCCTTCCCGACTCCGTTTTACTTCTGGATCACTTGTTTTGCAAGATAAAAAATCTTTATATATACTCCCGTACGATTTGACCACCGTATCGCAGAAATCTCCTCTGTTCTTGTTTCGTGCTATTTTTCTGACAGATCTAGATCGCTATGGCTGCACTAAGGTCTTTCAAGGACAAGTTCTACGAGAAGGTCATCAACCCCTACTTACCGGAGGTGATGAAACACCCTCAAGCCATTGAGATGCGTGAGGGGGTGCTTCACATCCGGGATGTTCAAGGACCCAAGAAGACCGGGAGCGTGGAGTCCAGGCTCGAAGCGATGGAGCAGGAGATCTTCAAGTGCCAAGGGATGGTGGAACGTGGACTCAGCGCCAACCACTCCATGATCACGGAATTCCCCGTAATCACAAGGTGGATGGCCAATCAATGAGGGAAATCATCCTCAAGCTTAATGAACGAATTGACTATCTCCAAGGCCAAATCTATGATCTTCAAAACCAAAATTTTGAGTATGAGGCAAGATTCAAAGGTATGAGTTTAGCTACAAGTTTCAGGACTCCGGAGACTCGTTCATCTTTTTATGATGGGGAACCTATGCCATGGAAATCGGAGGATAAGCCCACTTCATCTCCACCACCATCTCCGAAGAAGGAGACTTGAGTACATGGGTATGGGCACTCCCCTTGGCTTGTGCCAAGCTTGGGGGAGGTGCCCCTGTATCGTATCACCATCACTTTTATTATCATTGCCTATTTTTAATTCGATCCTTAGTTATTTCGTGATCTAGTTGAATAAAAGTTTAGTATGATCTATTTTCGAGTATTAGCTTCGTGATCTATCTATCTATGTAATCGAGTTGAGAGTTATATAATAAAGAGTAGTTTGAGTTTTGTTTCTTTACTTTCATGTTTCAATTCTAGCAATGAAAATAATGAAAAAGATCATATGCTAATCTTATGGAAAATAATGACATTACATAAAGAAAAGTATAAGTGGTAAAATTTATTGGAAGTTAACAAACATAGCATTAGTCAATGATGCAATTCATGAATAAGTTAATAAGGGAAGAGAAGATTCACATGCAAATATACTACTCCCTCCATTCCATAATGTAGTGCCTATAGATTTTTCTAAAAGTCAAACATTACAAACTTTGACCATATTTATAGAGAAAAATAGATACATCTAGAATACCAAATACACATCATTGGATACATCATGAGTTATATTTTCATAATATACATGTTTGGTATTGTAGATATAGAAAGTTTTCTCTATAAACTTGGTCAAAGTTGGCATAGTTTGACTTTCAGAAAAATCTATATGCACTACATTGTGGAATGGAGGGAGTATCTTGGACATCTTTTATGATTGTGAGCTCCCATTAAGTATTTTATGTCAAATTGTTGACGTTGGACAAGGAAGACAATGTAATGAATTATGTTTGTTCATATTCACATAGAAGTTCTATTGTTATAGATCCTCCATGTGGTGCTTGCCCAATATCTTTGCTAGCCAAAAATCCGCACCAAGTAGAGATACTACTTGTGCATCCAAAACCCTTAAACCCAGTTTCATGTCATGAGAGTCCACTATATCTACCTAGGGATTGAATAAGATCCTTCAAGTAAGTTGTCATCGGTGCAAAAAGCAATAAAAATTGCCTCTAAATATGTCTGAACTTTTATTGTAAGGGAAATAAGCTTTGTATGAACTTGTGATGGTAAAGAAATAAAAGCGACAGACTGCATAATAAAGGTTGCTATCACAAGGGGCAATATAAAGTGACGTTCCTTTACATTAAGAGCTCTTGCATCCAACAACAAAAAGCGCATGACAACCTCTGCTTCCCTCTGCCAAGGGCCTATCCTTTACTTTTATGTATTTACTTTTTATGCAAGAGTCAATAGTGTTCTCCTCTACTTCCTTTTTATTTTTCTCTTTTGCAAGCATCATGTGGTAGGGAAAGATCTAGGCATATATATCCAGTTGGATATGAGTGATCATGAGTTATTATTGTTGACATCACCCTTGAGGTGAATAAGTTGGGAGGCAAAATCACAAGCCCCTATATTTCTATGTGTCTGGCTGAAACTTTTTGCTCCATATATATGTCGTGAGTTTTAGCACTCATAGAAGACTAAATGATGGTTGAGTATGTGGACTTGCTAAAAAGCTCCTACATGAGACCCTTCCTGAAAATATGATCAATTGCAATTGCATTGTTAACTGAGAACATAGTTTGTTAGTTTTCAAGAAAGTTTATGCCTTATACTTCATTGTTGTGATGAATTGTTACTTGCTCATGAGAAGTTTTATGATAATAAATATTGCTATTATAATAATGATCATGATGCTACTATGTCCATATTTTGTTTTTATCGACGCCTATCTCTATAAACATGTGGACATGATTATCGATATCGGCTTTTGCTTGACGACAAGCGAGGTCTAAGCTTGGGGGAGTTGATACGTCCATTTTGCATCATGTTTTGCTACTGTTATTTATAGTGTTTTTAATCAATATAACACTTTGTGGAGCAATTCTAATGCCTTTTCTCTCTTAATATGCAAGATTCACACAAGGAGGGAGATTGCCGGCAGCTGGAATTCTGGACCTGAAAAAGCTATGTCAGAGATACCTATTCTGAACATCTCCAAATGAGCTGAAATTTTACGTAGATTTATTTTGGAATAAATAAAAAATACTGGAAGCAAAAAGTACTAGAGGGGGCCACCCAGGTGCCCATGAGGCACCAGGGCACGCCACCCCCCCCAGGCGCGCCCTGGGACCTCGTGGGGCCCCTGGCCAGCCTCTGGCCCCCATTTTCTGGTATATAAGTCCATTTGCCCTAGAAAAATATAGTGAAGACTTTCGGGACGGTGCGTTGCTGTCTCGAGGCGGAACTTGGGCAGGAGCACTTTTGCTCTCCGGCGGAGAGATTCTGCCGGGGAAACTTCCCTCCGGGAGGGGGAAATCGTCGCCATCGACATCACCAACGATCCTCTCATCGTGGGAGGACTAATCTTCATCAACATCTTCACCAGCACCATCTCATCTCAAACCCTAGTTCATCTCTTGTATTCAATCTTTGTCCCAAAACCTCAGATTGGTACCTGTGGGTTGCTAGTAGTGTTGTTTACATCTTGTAGTTGATGCTAGTTGGTTTATTTGGTGGAAGATTATATGTTCAGATCTATTATGCTATTCAATACCTCTCTAATCTTGGACATGATTATGATTTGTGAGTAGTTACTTTTGTTCTTGAGGACATGGGAGAAGTCTTGTCATAAGTAATCATGTGAATTTGGTATTCGTTTGATATTTTGATGATATGTATGTTGTTGATTCCCTTAGTGGTGTCGTGTGAACGTCGACTACATGACACTTCACCATCTTTGGGCCTAAGGGAATGCATTGTGGAGTAGTAATTAGATGATGGGTTGCTAGAGTGACAAAAGCTTAAACCCTAGTTTATGCGCTATTCTGTAAGGGGCTGATTTGGATCCATATGTTTAATGCTATGGTTAGAGTTATCTTAATTCCTCTTTCGTAGTTGCGGATGCTTGTGAGAGGGGGTAATCATAAGTGGGAGGCTTGTTCAAGTAAGAACAGCACCCAAGCACCGGACCACCCACACATCAAATTATCAAAGTAGCGAACGCGAATCAAACAAACATGATGAAAGTGACTAGATGAAATTCCCATGTGTCCTTGAGAACGCTTTGCTTACTATAAGATATCGTTCCGGCTTGTCCTTTGCTACAAAAAGGATTGGGCACCTTGCTGCACTCTTTGTTACTATTGCTTCTTGTCACTTGTTACAAATTATCTTGCTATCAACCTACTCGTTACCGATAATTTCAGTGCTTGCAGAAAATACCTTGCTGAAAACCGCTTGTCATTTCCTTCTGATCCTCGTTGGGTTCGACACTCTTACTTATCGAAAGGACTATGATTGATCCCCTATACTTGTGGGTCATCAGCATACTAGTGATTTTTGCGGACTGAGTTCTGCGTCACGGTCATATTTGCGAGTATCGCTGCAAGCTGACGCTTTACCCAGTTGTGATTCCTGTCCACTTTCTGATGAAGACTTATGAGAAGCTCACAATCATTCATGACTCATGTAGCTTCACCTTGAGGCTTTTGCTACGAAGCATTTGCGTCAGTGTCTTGGCTTGAAGTGTCATAGCCGGTGGACTACGAGACAGGCGATACTGCCCATCAGGAGGATGAATTCCTTCATCAATGACTGCTTTGCCTTTGCCAGGAACTTAAGAAATGGTGTTCTGAAGAATTTCCACATCTGGCATAAAGCAGAGATGATTTTGGCAGTCAGCCATGTAGTTGATTGAAGACCTAGTTCTGATGAATCTCATAATCCAAGGTGCGTAAGGCTTCAAATCAAACGGAGATTGTGCAACTATGGCCAAAGTCCTTAAAAAGAAATCATGGATGTTTATTGGAATGCCATGAATGATGTTGAACGGCAAGTTCTTCGTGATGCCCACAACTTCTTCAGTCTCAGAGTTGTGACCTTTGATTGGACTGAGGGCTTGGGCAAGAATCCGATACACAGTGCGCGGCACAAAGAGCAAATCCTTCACTAAGAAGGTAGTCCTTGGAGCTTCTCCTTCAGCCAAAGGCTTCATTAGTACTTGCATCAGTTGGTTGGACAGCTCAGGTTCTTCATAAATTCTTCTAGCTTCATCTGAGGGTAATTCAACTGGAAGGGCTCGAATTAGTTCATCAGCAGGAGCCTTGTAGTGCGTGTTCTCACTCATCCAGTCGAGTGCCCAAGAGTGAATGTCGTCAACATCACCAAAAAGATGCATAGTGGCAAAGAATTGAAGAATGAGCTCTTCGTTCCAATCACAGACGTCAGTGACGAAATTGAGCAGCCCAGCATCATGAAGGACAGCCAAAACTGGCCTGAAACATGGTAGTGATTCCATATCCCCATGAGGAATATGGCGATGCAGGAAGACCTTATTCTTGTCAAACAGAAGAGATGAATAATAGTTCATCTGTGTATTGGTCCAGAATCGCTAACGCCTGATTTTTGCAGAGTCATAAGGTGACTCGCCTACGAAGAAATTCTTCTCTCCAAAGAAGGCAACATTATCAAACTTCCGTCTTCTGCTGCTTTTGCCAACTTTGGGCATTGAGGGCACTGGCTGAAGATTTATTTTCTTTGGCCTCACATCAAAAATGGGCCTAGGAGAGCCTGTTGAATCATTGGGATCCGTGATGGCCAAAGACTTGGCAACAGCGGTTGCAAATGGAATAGTTTTAGAATCTGCTGAGGGTGTTGGCTCTTCTTGTTGAGGTGGAGGAGGAGGTGCAACCTCTTCAGTGGTTGTTGGTTGCATGATTTGTTTAGCTGATGCAGCTGAAATTTCTTCAGTGATGGTCTGAAGGGATGGTTGATGTCCTTCAGAACCAGTATGAATTTCCTCAGTTATAGATGGCGACTGAGGCACTTTTGTCAGAGGCGTGGTGAGAGGTGAGTTCGGATGAGCAACATCCCAGAAATCGTCATGAATAACAGGTGTTGTGGATCCCACATCCACGTCCTCACCAGTTTCCTCATTGCTTCTGTGTGAAGCAGCTTGATCTTCAGTCACACGGACTGGTCGCGATTCGCGTGATGATACCTGATGAAGTGAAGCATCTGCTTCAACTTCAATTTCTTCATCCACCTGCTCTGTGGAAGCAGCAGAGTGGGTAATCTCTTCTTCGGTAGGTGGGATAACATATTCCACACCATAGGGAACAATCTGACATTCTTCTAGGTTTTGAATCGGGGGCGCTGATGAAATTGGTATAGCATCAATTGGCGAATTTGAAGACATTGGGGCCGTCTTTAATTTCTTCACTGTCTCAGTGGAAGGAGATGCTGATGCTTTTCTCTTCTCAGCTGCTTTAGTTTTCTTCACTTCTGATGCAGAAGGAAGTGCTATGAGCTTCAAAGATGAAGTCTGTTTAGGCGTTGCAGCTGAGGAACTTGGTGGAGCAATTTCCTCAGGCATGGCTGATGCAGTCGCCCTGGCTTGGACTTGCAGAGGAGGTGGAGGCATAGTCTCACTGGCCTGTGGAGCTGATGGCGGAGCTAAGGAACTTGATGGAGGCGCTTGACCTAACTTGGCAGCCTCCCTTCTGTTGTGATCAGCAACCACATTGTTGGTTGCGTTGATGAACCTATCCCTCATGCCATAGCAATGATTGGCTTGTCGTCCATATTCATCAGACAGCTGTTGGATCTCAGATTGAAGTGCGATGAGCTGCTGAGGAGATATGGTAAGCATGTTTTTCTTCAGCTCCTTCTCCTTCTGAAGCTGTTGCTTCTTTACAAGTTTGGCCTGTGCAATCTTGTGCTTCTCTGTCAATATAAATGAGGACAGCACATGGCTTGGACCAGGAGGCAAGTCAAGGTCATCAAGTGGCGTATCTGCTTCTTGCACCATATTTCAATGAAGTCCAGAATCTTCTTGGGATCAAGAAGAAGTGGAACTGAGGTGTTCCTAGCGCGAGCAGCTTCCTCTATCCTTCTCTGAATGAACTCTGCGAGTTCATCTTCGTCAGCCATATCATTTTCATCAGCTTGAGGCACTACGGCCTTGCTTCTGGGGCTGGGCCTCATACCATGGCCTGCTGTGGCCTTCTTCTTCAGCTTGGGTGTGTTTGATGAAATATGCCCACTAGCTGAGGCACTTGATGCTGCAATGGTGGCCGTTTGAAAACCTTCAGTGCGCTGGCAGGATGCTAGCACAACTGGCGTTGAAGCTCTTGCAGCGGCCATAGAAGAACTTGTGGCTGGCGGAGGCGCTGAAGAACTTGGAGCAGAAGGAGCCTTAGGTGCTGAAGCTTTTGAAGAAGACGGCTTTGGCTCAGAGGGCTTAGCAGCTGAAGATTTTGAGGGTGAAGATTTTGGCCGTGAGGGCATATCAGCCGAAGGCTTTGGCTTTTGAACCACCTTCTTCCCCATTGCTTTCTTGGGCATGTTGCCGCTTGAGCTAGCACCAGCATCTGCTGATGCCTTTGAGGCCCTGTTGAACTCTTCAACAGCCTTCTGAGCCTGTTTCTGCAATTTGACTTGACGCTTGGCCCATTCCTTGGGGAATTCTTCACCCCTTCTCACACTGGTGGGGTCAGCATTCTGACCAGGAGCAAGTGGAGGCCTCTTGCATGGAGGCTTGACAGTGAAGTCCTTCATGTATCTGGAAATGACGTATCTGTAACTCCTCCATTCATAGGTCCAATGCATCTTTATCTTTTGCATGCACGTTTTGCGCTGCTCCTTTGTCTCCTTGCCAAGGGTTTTTTCATCTGGCGTGCAATACCCTGCGTATAGATCATCAGGGATCTCAAATGTTGTGTGTTCCTCTTTTCTCTTGCCTCCCTTCTGAGGCTTTTTACCATCAGCCATTTTCTTCAACTGAGGGATTTGAACTTTTGACGTTTCTGAAGAAGTCTGACGATTTTCCTCAAGCAATGCTGCAAATGAATTAAGTTGATGAGAACCTAGAGATTCGTTGGTAGACATGTGTACCTGTGAACAGAGTATAGTTGCGAGGAAATTTGGAAGAGTCACATGCGTTCTCAGATGTTTTGAAAATAGATCCAGTTGGGGAAATTTGACCCTTATCGTCTTGAAGAAATTCACTAAGTGTTCTTGACTTAGGTTCCAGAGTTATACAGATTGTGAAATTTGCACAATTGAGGAATCTAATCGTTAAGCATAACTTAGATGAAATAACCAAGACTGGCCAGACGGAAGTGCTAAAGAATTGGAAAGAAGTAGTAAAAACAGCACTTGAAGATTTTTTGAGCAGTAGAAAGATCAAACTTGGGCAGTAAAAATAAATTTTAATTACCCCAAGGATGAACTTGATGAACTGGACGACGAGTTGAAGGAAATCGTCAGCTCTGATCTTTCGTGCCCTAACTTGGCGATGAAAGACAACTACAGCGGCGGCGGAGGTGAAGAAATCTGCGGCCGGCGCGAGTACGACGACGAAGAAGTCGAGGTAGTGAAGCTCTGCCTCTCCGGCGATGATGAATTCCAGCGGCGGCGCTAGGGTTCGAGAGTGAGAGCGACAGGGGCGCGAGAAGTGAAGTGGGATAAGTTTGACGGGGTCAAGCCTATATATAGGCGCAGTGAAAACCGGGCGGTCCGAAGATTTTGGACGGATAAGTCCCTGGTGATTGGCATCTCAGCGACATGCGTCACACATGCATTTTGAGTGCGCTTATCCACGCGTCGGATGCGCGGGATTAAGTTGTTGTGGCAACCGCCAAAAATTGGAATAGAAAATTTTAAAATGTGTTCACAATTTCTTCAGCTGTCAAGGACACAGTGAAGACTTTGAATGGTGTCAATTAGAACGCACATGAAGAGATTGTGAACAGAGTGGTGTGAGTTTAGCATAGAGGGGAGCGGGTGCGATCACATTCACATAGTCGAAAAACCAACTTGAAGAAGTAGCAATATGTGAATGCCGTTGAGGACATGAAAAACTCAAATATACATAGGAAGAATTAGCTCAAGCAATGAAGAACAACCTTGTCGTGGTTTTGTCACGGCAGATGTCCTTGTGAAAGGACTTAGTCGTGATGCCATCGCAGTTGCGTGGAAGCTTGAACGGGGTTGAACGGAAAAGAGGGAGACTGATTTACCAAGGTTCGGCCCCTCGCGGTGGAGGTAAAAGCCTACTCCTGCTAGATTGCAATTGCTTTGGATCTCGATTACAGGGGTGCGGAATCACTAACCTAACTCTCGAGAGATTGCAACTTAGTCTTTTTGACCTGGGGGCTCCCCTTTATATAATAGGTTGAGTCCCTAAGGTTACAAGAGATTCTGGGTCATACTATTACCCGTATCCTACTCTAACTTTGTATCTATCTTGCCTCCCAAGTAAGGAAATCATCCACCTCTTGGGTCTTCTTGTTGAGTCGGCCCATTGGTAGCTTATACATGAGCCGGCCTTTGGCGAACGTCCTCTTAGGCCTTCGGGTCTTCTTATCACCTTTGTAACCCAGAAACAATACTGACCCATGGAACCTCCATGCTCCTGGCCGGGTCAAGACTTTTGTCGGGTCTTAGTCGTGGGGAATATCCCCAACATTAGCCCTCAGCTTAACTTGGATTTATCCAGGTTAAGCTCCATCTTGTAAATAAGACAAGAGCCAATTGTTTAAGGATTAAACCGGGTCTAGATCTTTGAGCCGGCATCTTTCATCCTTCTTTTATGAAGCTGCCAGCCGGGTCAATCCATTTGCTGGCTTGCACAGCTCTCTCCACACTTGGTATGTTTTCTGCTCTTTCACGTCGTGACATCATCATACTGGTCTTCTGATTTCCACACATGACATCATAATGGATCTTTTGGGTGGATATGTTAGACCTCGTCAATCACGAAAATTGAGGCGTCTTTTTAGCCCACATTTACTATACACCCCGGGGTTTCGCGCCTGCCGTTTCGGGTTCTTTCCCCTTATAAATAATGCGGCAAACCCCTGAGCTCATTCTTCTACCTTCTCTGCTCCTTGCTCTTCTTCTCGCCTTCGACGCGCCGTGCCTCTTCGAGCTCGTCGCCCCCAAGGTCGGCTGCATCTGCATCACCTCCGCCGTCGCCAGAGCTCATCAGGAACGCCACGGCTACTCCTGCAATTTCTGCCACTTTCAAGACTCGTTGCACAGATCTGTAAGTACTTGCTCCTCGTCCATGCCATTATAGTTCATCCCGAGTTCATCGTAGTTCTTCTAGAAATGAAGCCGTAGATCTAGTTCATCAATAAACTGCTGCCCGTAGGGCATTTAAACACTTCCACAACGTAGTTCACCATATCTTGGATCCCCTTTACTGCGCTAGTAATCTCCATTGCCATCTCATACTTTAGCTTTTCTGCCAAACTTAGGGCTTTTATTTTCCCTTTTCAGACATTTTCCAAATCCATAGTCGTCTTGTAATCTGAACAGTAGCTGTTTGTAACTCTACTTGACTCAGCATGTACTTCATATGACTTGTTAAAATTTTCAATCACCTCCATTTGTCTGTACCGGCTTGACCTGTTGCCGGCTTTAACATTTGTTTCATGACTGCATAACCTAGAATAATGCTACAACGTTGCCGGCTTAACCGTGCCCTTTCATATTTTGTAGTTTCGCTTTTTCTGTCACAATGGCTCCAAACAACAAACTGGTTAACTGGACAAAGTCAAACATGTCTGAACTGAGGCTGCAAAGCCTAGTAGATTCCGGGTTGCTTCCAGCCAAAGAAGAAATTCAATGGCGAGCACCCAAAGAAGAGATCCATCCGCAGCTGGGTCAGGATGAAATCATCATATTTGGTGATCACCTGGAAAGTGGCTTCCGTCCTCCAGGTTCAAAATTCTTTCGGGATGTTCTTCACCACTTTTCCATCAGGCCCCAAGATCTTGGCCCGAATTCCATTCTGAACGTGTGCCAATTCCAAGTATTTTGTGAAGTATATCTGCAAATGGAGCCGTCTGTGAGCTTCTTTCAAGAATTCTTCTATCTCAACCACCAAACAGAACACAAAGGAGGGCTAAGCATAAAACTTGGCGGCGTATATATCCAGAGGAGGAAAACTTCTGCCTTCCCAGAAGTCAAGCCGGCAAGTCATCCAAAGGGCTGGCACAAGTCATGGTTCTACTGTAAAGACACCTCTCCAGCTCAACGGCATCAGTTGCCAGGTTACAGAATGGACCGGCTTGACGCCTCAATCATCTTTCCCGGCTTCACCTCCAAAGCAGAGAGGGAAGCATGCAACCCTTGTATCCAAGGATCAACACCTTAATCGCTCACGTCCTAACGGGAGTGGATTTGACCCGGACTTGGATGAGCTAGCGCATCCAGCCCCTGAGCCTAAGGAACAGGCTCATGTGTACTTATAATGGCGAGCCGGAAGACGCCCTGCGGTTCAGCTGGGTTAACCTTGATGAAAAAGATCTTATAAAATATACCAAGAAACTTCTTGGTGAAACTAAGGATGCAATTGCTCTTGTAGGGCTAGCTCCTTTCTTTGCTGGCAACCCGGCACCTGGAGTAAGTCGCCCTACCTGTCTTTCTTTCTTGCTTATAACTGCCTCGCCATTTGTATTTAACTTACTGATCTTTGTCATCTGTCCAGGAACATGCTGAGTGGTGGAAGACTGAACCCCAAGTTCCTACTCCTCCCCAAGACGATAATGGAGAAGAGCCAGAAGACGAAGAGGAGCATGAGGTAGAACTCGATTATCTCGGTCGTCTATTTAATCAACTTGCTGATGCCACCTATTCTCAGGAACAAGTCGAGTCCAGTCAAGCCGGCGAGGCAGAGGTAACCCTGATTTCCTCAGATTCAGACTCCACTATACCTATCCCAAAGAAAAACCGGGTCGCGGTCCGCAAAGTCCCATTTTCACATCCAGATGCTCACTTAGACCCATGATTTCTTTTGAAGAAAACTCAGCATGCTGGAACCTCCAAGCACAAGACCCGGAGTAGCTCGGGCACTCTATCAGGTGGCTTGCCTAACGAGCCGGTGTCACGAAGGGCACGAATTGAAGTGCCTCACAGCCCTACTTCTTCTCGCCCTCAAGCCGGCCAATTCAAGGAACCGCTTCACCCATCTGACCCGGCATACCAGATGACCTCTCTGTCCTCTGATGAATCCAGTGCTACTCAAGCGCCGGCTTTTGTCATCAACCCCGGGTAAGAATAACTTTGTCCTTCAAACTTTTAATGTTTTACCAATCCACTAATAGCCTTTTACTTTCTGTAGTACTAAAGCCATCAAAAAGAAGACAGCTACCGGGTCTTCCATTCCCACTGCAGGAGACAAGGAGGGCCCTTCACAGGATGTAGCAACTGACAACCCGGAGGTTCATGCTGACCCGGTTACCAATGAAGATCCACTGCAACAAGACATAATGATCCCTATTCACACTTCCACTCCTCCCCCTGCTGATCAAGAGAAGTAAAATATAATAGAAGAGCAACTTGCTGAAAAGGCCCAAGACAAGGTGGTGGTGATCGGTGAAACACAGAACTCTCCACCAGAAACCTCAACAGCCTTGGCTAAAATTCAAACCAAGAATGAGTCGCCAATCAAGGATAAAGGAAAGGCGGCTCTTGACTTCCAGTCCTTTGATGATCAAGACGTCAACTCGTTGCATCAGACATTCTTGACCCGGCTGTCTGAAAGCCGGGATGCTGAAGCGACTATAATAAATAGCTTGAAGAGAAAATATGAGGTAAAATTGGCTGCACCCTTATTTACTCATATATGTGGCCCTCCAAATCTGACGTAGAAAGTAATGGATTGCCTGAGATTTGCTTTGAACAAGTTGTAGAAATATCTGGAATATCCTTAGGTGTAGCCCCCAAGGGCCGGGTCATTATGAAATAGTGGCCTGGAACTTCCACATATCTGTCATATGCTTTGTTTGGACAAGTTTCAGCCACCAAGAGCCGGCTCAACATCATATGATGGGCCGGGTTTTGCAATATGCTGATAAAATGAGACCGCATTAGCCCCCAAGTGCCATATTGAATGCTTGCATCTTTATGGGACTTGATATAAAATAAGACAGAAGTGACTGATGTAGCCCCCAAGTGTCGGGTCGATCGCCTGCGGTGGCTCGGGACTGTCAAAATATAGTCCTAACTATGATGTTGATATGCAGGACATGCTGAACCAGGCTGAAGCACAAGCGACCGGCTTCCAAAGGGACATGAAGAAGGAAAAGAAGCTACGAGAAAAGGCAGAAGTCTTGTCTTCTGATTTTCACAAATCTTTACTCACAGTGACAGACACCCTGGAGAAGGCGAAGGCTGCCTTTGAAGAAGAGAAAAACAGCTTGGTAAAACGTGCTGAAGAGGCCGAGTCAAGGCTCGAGCCAATGACTCAGAAACTGCGCACGCTCAAGGGCCATATCACCAAAATGTGTTTAGCCATCTTTGGTAAGTCCGAAACTTTTGTAAAGTACAAACCATCCAATATACCGGGTTAGCTTGTAACCGGGTTACTAATTTCATTGCTGTATTAACAGGTAGAAGACAACACAATGTTGTGGAGCAACCGCTGGTGAAATTGAAGGCCGTGTATACCTTCTTGCAACAGCTGTATGTAGGCGGCTCATGCTGCATCATGGAGGTGAAGAATACCAAAGCACCACCACAACATATCATGGACATGCTAAAGGAGCTATCTATTCTGCCCCAATGGTTCCAGGAATGGAAAAGAGTGGCTTGCCGTCAAGGAGCCCTGACTGCCCTTTCTCGTGCTAAGGCGTATGTGCCAGAAATGGATCCGGCTCAAGTAGAAGATGGGTTTCCGGAGTTCAATGTTGATGACACACCGTTCACTAAGAAGGATTATCTGTAGTGCATGAAAGAGACCCGGGTTGTGGCGACGGCACTTCCAGAAGATTTGGACAACACAAAGTACCAAGACGGCTACTCTGAAACAGCGAACGCATAGATCCGCCCAACCCGCAGCCTGTTGATCTAACACAGCCTCGTAAGCAAACCTTTGCCCCTGATGTGAACCCTGCAACTGTGATGACATCAGATGCGGTATTTGAAGCTTTCCAATACGTCCAGTGGCTGGCGGATGAGCCCCCAATTCCAGAAGCAGAGGTAGCGGCTCCTGACGATCGTGAAGAGCCGGCACATGGTGACCTGTCAGCTTCGGGCGCGAACATCAACTCGGATGGTCAAATTGCCGGCTCACAGCCGTGAATACGTTGATGCAATGAAAAACAACTTGATTGAATTTTAGCCCTTTTGTGGAGCGGTAATAGCTAGTAGAAAAAACTTCCGTAATCTGTCAATGCCTTCGTGCATTTGAGTAGTCCTGAACCTTTGAATCTGTGATATATATCAACAGCACTGAGTGTGCATATTTGCTCAACTCAATTGTATGATCTGGAATCCAGAGTCATGGTTGCATAGATAACCCGGCAAAATATGTAACTTTGAGGAACTTCAAAGTACTATAGTATACTGCAAAGCAGCGGGTTGATATTCCATGGCCGGGTCAGACTTGTGACCTAGTAGACAAACAAGTAATTTAAACACCTACAAAAAAGCACAGATATAGATATATCTACGTAGGAAATAATAAACTTGTAAAGATAGAATAAGCCGGCTTTCGAGACATGACATAAAGACCGGCTTTTGAGGCTCGAGTCTGATTTGCTTCTGTGAAGCAGGCTGTTTAGCCTCTTTTGGTTTATCCTAGCTCTCTGAAATCCGGCTCTCATGTGACTTAACCGGTGTTTTAACTTTGATGAGTTCAGGGTCACCTCTGTGATTGACTCATCAGGCGTTCAACGGGTCACCTTTTCAGAGTAGCATCTTGCTAACAGGCAGGTATAACCAAGTATATAATGGCATATGCCGGGTTAAGAGGGATGTTAAAAGCTAAACTCGATGAGTTGGAAGCCCCCAAGTAACCAATGATCAAAGAATAAGACTCAACACACAATTTGAGGCGAAACGACAAACTCTCTTATACAGAGATGCCGGCTTTATTTCATTGATCATAATATATATACATAATGAAGGTATGTACAAAAGATACTACCAAGTCTGTGACTTAAGTATAATATGGCCGGAGATGTGCAATATTCCAGGGTCGGCTGCCCTCCTCCTCAGAGGTACGTGACTTATTTGCCTCACGTATGTCAACAAGGTAATATGACCCATTGTTGAGATTCTTGCTGATGACGAAGGGTCCTTCCCAAGGAGGTGAAAGCTTATGCATGCCTATCTAGTCTTGTATCATACGGAGCACTAAGTCACCTTCCTGAAAGGTACGGCTTCGAACTCTACAGCTGTGATAGCAACGTAGGTCTTGTTGATATATGGCGGATCTGGACGCGGCAAGTTCGCGCTCTTCTTCCAGAGCATCAAGAGCATCTTGGCGAGCTTGTTCATTATCCACCTCCACATAAGCTGTGATCTGGGGAGAGTCATGACGAATATCACTGGGAAGTACAGCCTCTGCACCATAAACCAGGAAAAACGGCATATAACCTGTCGACCTGTTGGGAGTAGTCCATATGCTCCAAAGTACTGCAGGTAATTCCTCTTCCCAGCAACCAGGGGTACGTTGTAGAGGCACCATGAGCCTTGGTTTTATTCCACTCAGCAATTCCTGATTAGCTCGTTCCACCTGTCCATTGGACTGAGGATGAGCGACGGACGTTAAGTCAAGTCGGATATGCTCCTTTTGACAAAACTGCTTCATGAACCCCTTGGACAGATTGGTTCCATTATCTGTTATTATGCTATGTGGATAGCCAAAATGATAGATCAACTTTTCAGGAATTTGACAGCCGTAGCAGCATCACAACAGCTGACTGGCTCTGCTTCAACCCACTTGGTGAACTTGTCAACTGCAACCAACAAGTGAGTATGTTTATGCTTGGATCTCTTGAAGGGTCCAACCATATCAAGCCCCTAGACTGCAAAGGGCCAAGTTATTGGAATCATCTGCAATTCTTGAGCTGACACATGTGCTTGACGAGCAAACTTCTGACAACCATCACACTTGCGAACAATTTCCTCTGCATCTGCATGAGCTATAAGCCAGTAAAAACCGTGCCGGAAAGCCTTTGCAACCAGAGACCGTGAGCCGGCGTGATGTCCACAATCACCTAAATGTATCTCATTAAGGATCTCTTGACCTTCCTTAGGGGAAACACAGCACTGAAAAACGCATGTGACACTTCGTCGGTGTAACTCGCCATTGACGATGGTCATGGATTTAGACCTCCTGATAATCTGCCGAGTGATGATTTCCTCTGCTAGGAGCTCGCCATGACTCAGATACGCCAGGTAAGGTACTATCCAATCTGGTATAGCATGAATAGCAGCTACCAATGTTGCTTCTGGATCAGGAATAGCGAGGTCCTCCTCCGTCGGTAACTTGACTGGCGGGTTGTGCAGAACATCCAGGAAGACATTGGGCGGAACAAGCTTGCGCTGAGAACCCAAGCGAGACAGTGCATCTGCTGCCTCGTTAAGCCGGCGATCAATGTGATCAACCTGATATCCCTTGAAATGTCCAGCAATATTGGTGACAGCGCGCCTGTAAGCCGCCATGAGGGGATCTTTAGAATCCCAAGTACCAGAAACCTGTTGAGCCACCAAATCTGAGTCGCCCAAACACCTAACCCGGCTTAAGTTCATCTCCTTAGCCATACGGAGCCCATGAAGCAAGGCCTCATATTCAGATACATTGTTAGTACAGGGAAACATAAGCCTCAAAAGATAACAAAACTTATCACCTCGCAGGGAAGTTATCACAACTCCAGCCCTCGAGCCTTTCAATTGCCTGGAATCGTCGAAGTGTATTGACCAATATGTGGTATCCGGCTTCTCCTCTGGAGCCTGCAACTCAGTCCAGTCATTGATGAAATCCACCAATGCTTGAGACTTAATGGCAGTTCGTGGCACATATTTGAGATGATGCGGACCAAGCTCAAGAGCCCACTTTGCAACCCGGCCAGTCGCCTTCCTATTCTGGATTATGTCCCCAAGAGGCGCTGAACTAACAACAGTAATTGGGTGCTCATGAATATAATGTTTCAATTTGTGACTTGCCATGAACACACCATAACCAGCTTTTGCCAATGCGCATATCACTGCTTGGACTCTATTAAAACTTCACTAACATAATATACTGGCTGCTGGACTGGGTACTCCTTACCTTCTTCCTTGCGTTCTATGACAACTGCAACACTGACAGCCTTGCTATTGGCAGCAATATATAGCAGCATCGGTTCTTTCTCCTGAGGAGCAGCAAGGATAGGCGGCTCAGACAACTGCTTCTTGAGAGACTCAAAGGCTTGATTCGCAGCATCACTCCAAGTAAAATTATCTGACTTTCGGAGCAATTCATAAAGAGGAATTGCTTTCTCCCCAAGCCGGCTGATAAACCAGCTCAAAGCCGCGACCCGCCCTGCCAGCTTCTGAACAGCGTTAATATTGGTCGGCTTGGCCAAAGTTGTGATGGCTTTGATCTTTTCTGGGTTGGCCTCAATCCCACGCTCAGAAATGAGGAAGCCCAATAATTTCCCTGCAGGAACACCAAACACGCATTTTTCTGGGTTGAGCTTCATCTGGTAAACTCTTAGGTTATCAAATGTCTCATTGAGATCATCCAGCAAAGTCTCTTTCCTCCGGGACTTAACCACAATGTCATCAACATACACATGAACGTTACGCCCAATCTGCTTGTGGAAACAATTCTGGACACAACGCTGATAAGTTGCCTGTGCACACTTCAGACCAAACGGCATCGGCGTATAGCAGAAAGCTCCGAAGGGCGTGATAAAAGCTATCTTTTCCTAGTCCTCCTCCTTCATCTTGATCTGATGATAACCGGAGTAAGCATCTAGAAAACATAAACACTCGTAGCCAGCTGTAGCATCAATGATCTGGCCAATATGGGGCAGAGCAAAGGGATCACTGGGACAAGCCTTATTCAAGTCCGTGTAATCAACGCACATCCGCCAAGTCCCGTTTTTCTTCAGAACAAGCACTGGGTTAGCCAGCCACTCTGGATGAAAAACTTCAACAATGAACCCGGCAACTAGGAGCCGAGCCACTTCTTCTCAAATGGCTTTCCGCCTTTCCTCATTAAAGCGACGGAGATACTGCCGAACAGGCTTAAACTTAGGATCCACATTAAGGGAGTGCTCAGTGAGTTCTCTCGGTACACCTGGCATGTCAGAAGGTTTCCATGCAAAAATGTCCTGGTTCTCACGGATGAACTTGATGAGCACGCTTTCCTATTTAGGATCCATATTCGCCCTAATGGTGAACTGCTCAGAAGGATCACCAGAGGTGAAATCAACTTCCTTTGTATCTCGAGCCAACTTGAACTTAAGTAGAGGGTCAGACTCTGTTGTTGGCTTCTTCAGAGATGTCCTATCGGCCGGGTCAATATTGTCCTTGTAGAACTTCAACTCCTCGGCTGTGCAAGCCGTCTCAGCATAGGCTGCATCTCCTTCCTCGCACTCAAGGGCAACTTTCCTGTTCCCATTGACAGTGATGGTGCCTTCTAGTCTAGGCATTTTCAATTTCAGATAAACATAACATGGACATGCCATGAACCGCGCATAAGCCGGCCTCTCAAAGAGGGCATGATACAGACTTTTAAGCTTGACCACCTCAAATGACAAGAACTCCGAGCGATAGTTAAACTCAGTGCCAAAAGCCACTTCCAGAGAAATTCTGCCGATTGGGTAAGCCGGCTTGCCAGGGAAAATGCCATGAAAGACTGTAGTGGAAGGGGTGAGCTACTTCTCGGACAAGTTCATTCGTCTGAAAGTATCGTAATAGAGGATATTAATGCTGCTTCCACCATCCATGAGTACCTTTGTCAGGGTGTAACAGCCGACTTGTGGAGCTACCACCAAAGCAAGAACACCTGGATTATCAATCCGTGGGGGGTGATCATCCCTACTCCAAGTTACTGGTTGCTCTGACCAGTTTAAGTAGTAAGGAACTGCCGGCTCAACTGTGTGAACAGCCCGCCTCTAAAGCTTGCGGTCACGCTTACATGTACCGGTGGTGAAGACGTGGTACTGACCACTATTCTGCTGCTTAGGATTGCTCTGAAATCCAGACTGACCTCCCTGATTCTGATTTCCTTGGTTATTACACTGGTTGTTGCCTCCGCCATTGCCAGCCCCCTGAAACCCAGAGTTTTGACCGCCGTTCCTTTGGAACCCGGGGCCTGCGAAGTGCCCCTGTGAGCCGGCTTCGTAGTTGCCGGGTCCCGGATTGCCAGGGTGTCCACCATTGCCACCTCCATTGTGATGATTCTAAAAAATTCGCTTGGAATACTCCTGCATGATGAAGCAGTTTTCCCATGAATGGCTCGACGGCTTACCATCAAAACTATGTTTTGGACACAGACCCTTGAGAGCCTCCTCGAAACTACGAGGGCGGTTACCAGAAAAGGGCTTCCTGGAGCCATTGTTCTAACGCTGGTTTTTATTGCCAGTATTGGTGTTTGCTACAAGATCAGAACTTCCCTCGTAATTCTTACGTTTGTTGTTGTTATTGGTATACCCATTGCCATTGTTCTGTTGTTGACTCTTGCCACTGTTTTTCTTGCCCTTGCCTGACTTTTCATCATCAGAGGTTGGATCCTTTGTGCTATTAGACTCGGCATATCGAGTTAATACATGAGATCACCCATGTCTCAGAACTTCCTCTTGAGACGTCCTAACTTCTGGACCAACGGTTGAAACTTGCAATTTCTTTCTAGGACAAGGACCGCCTGCTGAGCTGTGATGCTATCCGAAGAGTGGATGACTTCTACAATCCGGCGAGACCAATGATGTGCCGACTCATCTTCATGCTGAACGCAATGCTTGAGATCAACAATTGTGGTCGGACGCTTGCAAGTCCCTTGGAAATTCTTGATGAAGCGATCCTTCAACTCCTGCCATGTATTAATAGAATTCGCGGGTAAATTTTTCAACCAAGTACGTGCTGGTCCTTCCAACATGAGAGGGAGATAATGAGCACAGACAGCATCACTGGCTTCCATCATGTCCATAGCTTGCTCATAGCTTTCGATCCACTCGGCCGGCTCCAAATCGGCAGTATAGTTAGGAACCTTGCTAGGTCCCTTAAAATCCGGGGGTATCCGCGCATCTCATAATGCCGGGACCAAACACGGAGTCCCGATGACCCGGCTTGTGACACCGCTGGTGCGAGCTGCCGGCTAGGCTGAGGCGGGTGGGTCTTGCACAATAGGCTGAACATACACTTCCCCTGTGTTTCTTGCCTCTAACTCACGCAAAGCATGAGCCGCGTCGACGATCGCCTGTGCATTCGGGATTTCAGGCTGTGGCTGATTTCAAGGTGACTGCTGAGCCCCTCTCCGCTACGCACTGCTGGAAACCACCGGTGACTTGGCATGTTGGCTCCTACTGCGGCTTGGATGAGGGGTAGAGTGCAGCCGGTGCTGACTATGGGAGTAATTTGCCTCCTGAGTTATGATACGTCTCCAACGTATCTATAATTTCTGATTGTTCCATGCTATTATAGTATCAATCTTGGATGTTTTATATGCAATTATATATCATTTTTTGGTACTAACCTATTAACCTAGTGCCCAGTGCCAGTTGTTGTTTTCTGCTTATTTTTGGTTTTTTAGGAAATCAGTACCAAACGAAGTCCAAATGCCACAAAACTTTTTGACGATCTTTTTCTGGACAAAAGAGACCCTGGAAGCTTTGGGAGGATGCCAGAAGCCTCACGAGGAGGCCACAAGGCAACAAGGCGCGGCCCTAGGGGGCATGCCCTGATGCCTTGTGGGCTCCTCGTGGCTCCTTTTGACCTAATTCCACTTCTATAAATTCTCAAATATTCAGAAACCAACAGAGAGCCAGACGAGAAAACCCTACCACCGCCGCAATCCTCTATTCTTCCGTGATCCCATCTGGAGGCCTTTTTCGGTACTCTGCCAGAGGGGGAATCGATCACGGAGGGTTTCTACATCAACCTTCACTACAAAAAAACACTTCTGTGATGATACGTCTTTGTCACAGTAGGTCAAGTTTTCTGTCATGCATGTACATCCGTGACAATTTTATGACAGAATCAAGATAGTCATACCTATGCTGTCATAGAAGTGTTCCATGACAATACTGAATTTATCATCACGGAAGTGTCCACTTCCATGACGAAAAATGTCGCGTCATGGAAGTGTTTTCGTCAAGGGTGACCGGCACTTGGCTTCCACTGTAACGGGTCGCCGTTAAGCTATCAGGTCCGGTTTTGGATCTGATAACTCGTTAACAGCCCTGACCAATGAGGATTTTCCACATGTAAAATTCTTATTGGCCGAAGGAACCACGTGTCAGCTGGGCGTCGCGACAGATGTCATTCCTCCAATGGACGAGACAGGCCTATGGAAATGTTACACGTGACATGGCCCAACAGTGGCCCATTTAGGTTTAAAAGGCCGGCCCAGTCAAAGGCCCATAAGATTTACTCAGGTACTAGTGGGCCGGCCCACTAGCGGCCTGCTTAAACATGTCCCATTTACGGCCCACCGCCAGATAGGGCCCGTTAATTGCTCGCTCAGTCTTTGGGCCCCATTACGGCCCACTGAGTTTTCGGCCTATTAAAGGCCCGATGTAGAAATGGGCCCATTTCAGCCCGGTGTGCCTTTTGGCCTGTTAATGGCACGTGCTACACATGGGCCATATATGGTCCGACGCGACATTCGGCCCCTTAACGGCCCATGATCTCGATGGCAAAATTCCATCCCAACCTGACTTTGGGCCTATTAAAGGCTTGTCGTACAATTCGGCCCGTTGGTCCTCTACTAAGCTTTCGGCCTACTAAAGGCCCATGGTATGATTGGGCCAACCAAGGACCAAGATATGTTTCGGCCTGGTAGCGGCCCGTCATGTAACTGGGCCAATAATGGTCCGAGGTATATTTCAGCATGCTAAAGGCCCGTGGTCGACTCATGAAAATTGAGGCCCAACAAGCTTTTCGGCCTGCTAAAGGCCCATGCTATCTTCTGGGCCATAACAGGCCAGCAGAATATACAGCCTGTTAATGGCCCGAAGCTACATGGGCCCAACTAAAGTTTGGGCCCACTAGAGGCCCATGTGAGTTATGGGCCTCGGCATACCGTGTCCATGAAGGGCCATTACGGCAGGTCCGCACAGGCCAGAGTAAAGCCTGTTGCGTGGAACCCATTAATGGCCCACTGAAATGCAGGCCCGTTAGAGGCGCATGTTTCGGCCCGTTCGCCTAAATCAAATTTTCACCCTTTTTCAGATAGCGAATGATGACATATACGGTAACTACGAATTAAGAACAAACCTACACTATACAATAAAGAAATTACGGCATAGTAACTTAGAATAAACCTACACTATACAATAAAGGAATTAGGGCATATTACATCCACTGGGCATCAAAGTTCGCCACCAGTGATCATAAAGCGCAACCAAGAAGCAGATTACAAAACCTAGGCGTCCAAGGCCCTGTCATTGCAGCGCAACAAAATAATACTAAACCAAGACCACTTGAACACTGTTCAAGAAACATTAGCCTTGCGCGGGAGCTGCTGAGCAAGGCAGTGAGAACAGCCTAGCATGTCGGTCATATCTTCCTATTTAGCAATGAGGTTCTCATTGGAGTTCTCTGCGATCTTCCTTAGAGATTGGACTTCAAGTCAAAGTTGAGTTGCACTATGCCTTTCTGCTTGCAGCTGAGATTGAAGAAGTCGAACTGATTCAGGCAGCGACTTCTGTGAGCTTGTGTGACTGCTAGTCTAAAGTAACTTGAACACTGCATCAAGACATGACTTTGGGGTTGTCTCACTATCTTCAAGATGTTTTGCCTTCTTTGCTGCAATATACGTTGGGTTTGTCTCAGAGTCTTCAGCAGACTTGTGTGTGCCATCAGGCATATCACCCTGAAACAACAAGACAGATGACAGGTTTTGCACGTATATAAACAAAGATGGTAACTGCGCTGTCAATTCCATCCAGTGTCATATTACAAAATAAAGAGACGATTCAAAATATCAAGAGCATAATCTGGCATTGTTCATAATGCGGTGAGCTACACCACACTACTGGATTATAGATTAACAACACAAGCATAGATGCAGGGCCAAAGAAAATCATTGTGTCTCTTTTCGTTAACATGCATGCCATGTTCATATCATCAGCCAGATCGGTTAAGACAAAGCAGGAAATGACAAGTTGCAAATGTGGGCAGCTTCACCACACACTGGATTATAGATCAACAACACAAGCATACATGTAGGGCTAAAGAAAATCAATGAATCCATATTGAATAATGTGCATGGTATGAATAAGAAATTTGGTTTCACGACTAAAACTTGAAACTTGCAGTTGTTGCGAACATGCATTTTGATAGAAACAGCAAACTAAACAGCAGTTGACGATAGGGAGTATGGGCAAATTAAACAGCAGTTGAGGAGAAAGGCTTTAGAAGGACGGACTTACATTAACAGTTAACACCAGCTCTATAATGCCCTTCTCCATGTCAAGGGAGGGATAACTCAAGAATTTCAGCACCGAAACTTCTTCATAGGCATTGCCTGTACTCTACATTTTGTAGAGAGTAATTATTGATATGATAATACTGGAAGGGATAGAGGATAATGAAGATAAGATGCACAGTGATGCTACATAATCAACTACCTATCCATGTAAGTACAGTGTTACAGGACAAAATGTACTGACAAGAGCAATGGGTTACATTTCTGCACTGGCATTGTCTGTGTATTCAACTTTTTGATAAGATTAAGTATAGATTAGATAATTTTTAGGAAATGGTGGGCGAGGGAGACAAGATGAAGAGTAATGCAACACAATGAACTACTCACTCCGTCCCATAATATAAGTGTTTTGTACACTAGTGTAGTGTACAAAACGCTCTTATATTAGGGGACGGATGGAGTAGCTGTTAATGTAAGTACAGTGATACAAGACGTTCGGTCCTTACAAGAGGACTGCAGAGCTAAACTTCTTCAAAAGCATTGGGTTGATTCTAAATTTATGTAAGAGTCAATACGGATCTTATAATGTCCACCAAATGGATGATAAGGAGGCTAACATGTGTAGTGATGCTACATAATCAACCAGCTATGAAAGTAAGTATGGTGATACAGGGCAAGAGGTACTCACAAGAGCAATGCAGTGTGCAGTATAGTTGCGAGATCCTGTGGTCCCTTGAGAATGGATATTCTCCTGCAAATAGTTTTCATACAAATGAGACGGTAAGGCACATGCAGAAATGTAGTTCAAATTGTGATGTGATATCATAGACAGTACCTTACGCTACAGACGAGACCAGTGTGTAACAAGCTTATTCCAGTCACTGTCTAGTAAATGAAGCACCGACGACTTTACAAAAAATTTGTTTAGAGGCTTGCCATCGAAGTGTGCTTGCCTCAGGTAGCAACGGTACTTCCGCAAAGCATGCTTGAAAAGCGTAACCAAGCTTTGCTTGTCTTGACTATCCAGTTTGGTCCTCGCCTATTTGAATGAATGAAATCTTTTGAGTTCTATCAGCAAAAACATAGGCACTAATTACCATGAATAACATTAGTACATTACTTACACGTAAGTTGCGGAGGAAGATTGGAAATTGTTGTTTGTCTGTAGTATAATCTTTCCATGAAGGACAGATGCACACAAAGTTCCTGACAACAATAAAAGCTTCATGTTCTAAACTGGGAAGAAGTGGAACAGGGGTCCTATTTGCTGCAATTGGGGCTCTCTCCAGTTCGAAAAGGGATTTGGCAACTGGAGTTGGTGTACTCTTTGCTAGAATGGGGGTTTTGCGTCATAGAGCTGGTGCTATGTCAACTGGAATCGTCATACTTTTTGCTGCATATGGGGTCTGCTGAGTTGGGGCATCTGAGATGGCCAGTGGGGTAAGGGTAGAGTCTGCTAGAGTTGGGGCCATGTTTTGTGGGTCTGGTGATATTGCCACTACACCTAATGGGCTATTTGATTTATTAGGTGTCACTACCTTTTCCAAATACTTTGTTCGTGCTCCATAGCGATCAGCAATCGCCCTCTTCCTTTTGAGCGTCTGATACACAAGAATAGCATTTGAATGGAGAAATATGGTATGATGACAGATGGAATATGTACTGAAAATGGATAGGCATGGCATATTCACATATATGTTGTGTAAACTAAGCAAATGGCGGTGTAACAAAGTAGAAGCAATGCAAAGCATCATTTGCAAGATATGTGTGACCAATATAACCTTGCCAAGTTAGAGCAAGCACCTTGATGGGTGAATAAGATAGGGCATCTGCCTCTGACTCCTCCACTAGGGAGCTACATTAACTTAGGTCTCCCTCTAGCTCAGAATCATTGTTAGGATCATATTCTGAACACGAATCTGTAGGTGGAGAGCGTGCGCATTCCATTGCATCCAGACTAGATCTCAGTCCCTTAACGCCAGGTTTGATAGCCATGTCATTGTTCTGCTTTATTCTTCTCATGCACCCAAGCTCATAATCATTATGATGATGTTCAGTATCTGAGATTCATGAAAACATAAAAAGTAGTTAGATTATCTTTGGAATGCATTGCGGATTCTACTCCAATAGTGTCTCCCTACAAACCCCTGCGTATACAAAGTTCGTCCCACAACCGTGCTGACCAGACCACACATCCACCGCTGGCCAGGCCTTCCCTCTACTCACTCACATCCCCTGTTATTCTCCAGCGATGGCAGCCTCACACCGCAGCCGAACCAGTCAACCCTCGTACTCCCATCCGCGTGGGCATCCACTGCCGCGTCTTCCCCGGCTTCGCGTCATTCCCTTCCTAGGCCTCGCCATCATCCATTGCCTTGGTGCTCTCAGCGCGGCGTAGTCAACGTGGTCAATGAACGACAGCCATTGGAAGAGGACTGTACGCGGTGAGGCTGACAGCTGGACCCACCAGCTACATGTTCGCACGCAAGGAAGTGCCTCCTTATTACGCGCAAAAAAAATGATTCCTCCCCCTGACAGCTGGGACCCACCTGCTATATCTTCGCATGCAAGGAAGTGCCTCCTTATCCTCCCTGGCAGCAGGGACCCACCTGGTCGAAGCGTACATAGCGTTGTCTATCTGGTCGCGAATGTGTACGTACATACTGGTCGATCGGTCTCTCTGCAAGGATGAACCGTGGCCGAGTAAGTAGCGGCACGTGCCGTAGTTGAGCCCCCGACGTAGTAGTTCAGACAGTCCCATCTAAATCGTGTACACGTACGTACAGCCACACGGAAAAGAATACGGCCATGTATGTACATACGGGCGGGGTCTGGAACACGTACTCGCGCATACGTACGGCCAAGGCTCGTGTACATGGAGAGGCAACGGACGGCAGCAACGGCCTCATGTTCATCGGCAGCCAACCGGCTGGGTCGGAATGGAGGAAACAACGTCGTGTTCATCGGGAGCCAAGCGACTGGGTCGGAACTCGTCCTGTTCATCGGGAGCCAACCGGCTTGGACGGAACAGCCAAAACGGGGTCCTGTTCATCGACTCGAGGTCTGGCGTACCGCAAAACGGAGGAAACGGCCTTCTGCCTACGGTCAAAATGGGGTCATGTTCATCGGCTGGGGGTCTGGCATACCGCAAAACGGAGGAAACGGACTTCTGTTCGAGCGCCTACGGTCGAAACGGGGTCCTATTGATCGGCAAGGCTCTGGCGTACCGCAAAACGGAGGAAACGGACTTCTCCCCAACTGCCTACGGTCGAAACGGGGGTCCTGTTCATCGGGAGGGGTGTGGCGTACCGCAAAACGGGACTCCACGGGCTACTGTTCATCCACGGTCGACCTCCCTCTAGCCTCCACCAGCTAATGTTCATCCACCATCGACTTCCTCCAGCCTCCACCGGCTACTGTTCATCCAGCCTCCACGGGGTCCTGTTCATCCACCCCCAACCGGCTGGGGTGTGTGGCGGCCTTCTCGGGGTCCTGTTCATCCAGCGCTAACCACCTTCACACGGCCAGGGTACTGTTCATCCACAGCCAACCCACCGGCTGGGGTGGGGCATACGAGCGAGCGGCAGCAACAAGAACTGTTCATCCACAGCCAACCAACCGGCTCGATCGATGCGTCTCGACTCATGTCTACGTGTATCGCGCACGCGGTAGCAATGGGCATTGTTCATCGAGAGGCAACCCAACGCCGGTTGGCTACGTCTCGCACGGGGGCTCGATCGGCTTCAGTAAGCAGCGAGAAGGATCGATCGGGTTCAGTTAGTAGCAAAGGGATCGCTCGGGTTCAGTTAGCAGCGGAGGGATCGCTCGGGTTCAGTTAGCAGCGAAGGGATCGCTCGGCTTCAGTACACAGTGGGATCGATCACTCGGGTTCAGTACGTGTAGTAGTGCGAGGGATCGATCGATCGCTCGGGTTCAGTAAGCGAACGCCTCGCTTGGGTTCAGTTAGCGAACGCCTCGCACACGTGTGCGCGTACGAGAGAAACGCGCAAACCACACTGCATCGCTCGGCCACGACCACCCACCGTAACCGGGAACTCCCGAAAATTTCCTCGCCCTCACTTCTACCACGATTTTTTACGTCATGGACGGCCCAAAGAATGTCATGCAGGTGCGTGATGTCTACTACACAACTTATTCTTGTAGACTCGTGTTCGGCCTCCAAGCGCAGAGTTTTGTAGGACAATAGCAATTTTCCCTCAAGTGGATGACCTAAGGTTTATCAATCCGTGGGAGGCGTAGGTTGAAGACGGTATCTCTCAAACAACCCTGCAACCAAATACAAGAAATCTCTTGTGTCCCCAACACACCCAATAAAATGGTAAATTGTATAGGTGCACTAGTTCGGCGAAGAGATGGTGATAAAAGTGTAGTATGGATAGTAGAAATATATTTTTATAATCTGAATAAATAAAAACAGCAAGGTAGCAAATGATAAAAGTGAGCATAAATCGTATTGCAATGCTTAGAAACAAGGCCTAGGGTTCATACTTTCGCTAGTGTAATCTCTCAACAATGCTAACATAATTGGATCATATAACAATCCCTCAACGTGTGACAAAGAATCACTCCAAAGTTCCTATTAGCGGAGAACATAAGATAGAAATTGTTGTAGGGTACGAAACCACCTCAAAGTTATTCTTTCCGATCAATCTATTGAGCCATCCCTATAAGTGTCACGAACAGCCCTAGAGTTCGTACTAAAATAACACCATATGAAACACATCAACCAACCCTAATGTCACCTAGATGCTCCAATGTCACCACAAGTATCCATGAGTTGATTATACGATATGCATCAAACCACTTCAGATTCATAATATTCAAGCCAACACAAAGAACTTCAAGGAGCACCCCAAAGTTTCTATCGGAGAAAAGATAATGAAAACGTGCATCAACCCCTATGCATAGATTACCCCAATGTCACCTCGGGAATCCGCGAGTTGAGTGCCAAAACATACATCAAGTGAATCAATATTATACCCCATTGTCACCACGGGTATTCATATGCAAGACATACATCAAGTGTTCTCAAATCTGAATATTCAATCCGACAATAACGAAACCTCAAAGGAAAAAGATTCGATTCATCACAACAAGGATGGAGAGGGAAGAAACACCATATGATCCAACTATATTAACAAAGCTCGCGGTACATCAAGATCGTGCCAAATCAAGAACACGAGAGAGAGAGAGATCAAACACATAGCTACTAGTACATACCCTCAGCCCCGAGGGTGAACTACTCCCTCCTCGTCATGGAGGCCGCCAGGATGATGAAGATGGCCTCCGGAGATGATTTCCTCCCTCCGGCATGGTGCCAAAAAAGGGCTGTAGATGAGATCGTGGAGGTACAGAGGCTTGCGGCGGCGTAAAAACTCATCTAGGTTAACTTTCGGGGGTTTCTGAATATATATGATTTTTTGGCGTTGGAATCACGCGAAGAAGGGCCACAGGGGGCCCACGAGGCACCAGGGCACGCCTGGGGGGGTGGCGCGCCCTGGTGCCTCATGGGGCCCCTATGGGTCTTTTGGCCACCTCCCGAAGCTTCTAGTGTCTCTTATGTTCCAGAAAAAATCGTCAAAAAGTTTCACCGCATTTGGACTTCATTTGATATAGATTTTCTGGAAAACCAAAAACAAGCAGAAAACAGCAACTGGCACTGGGCACTAGGTCAATATGTTAGTCCATGAAAATCAAATAAAAACCATATAAAAGTGCACCAAAATCATACAAAACTATAATAAACATGGCATGAATACTTCATAAATTATAGATACGTTGGAGACGTATCAGCATCCCCAAGCTTAATTCCTGCTCGTCCTCGAGTAGGTAAATGATAAAAGAAATAATTTATGAAGTGTGAATGCTAGCATAGTGCATAAGTTTGATCAATGATAATTTCAATCACTTTTTCTAGCATCAATATATATCATAATCAGTAGCTCATCTCATAAAACTTCTCATGACCAAGTAGCAAGCTATTCACATGTTTAAAGTATAGGCCATAAACTTTCTTGAAAACTAATAAACTATGTTCTCAGTCATCAAACAATTGCAATTCATCTTATTTTCAGGAAGGGTCTATGTAAGAGCTTTGATCTAGCAAATTCCACATACTCAGCCATCATTTAGTCTTCCATGATTGCTGACACTCAAAGCATGTTTTTAGAACAAACCGTTTCAGTCAAACACATAGGAAGATAGGGGCTTAATGTTTCGGCTCCCAACTTATTTATCTCAGGGATAATGTCAACAATAATAACTCATGATCACCTATATTCAACTGCATATATGTGCTTGGATCTTTCCCTACCACATAATGCTTGCCAACTAAAAGAATAAATAGAGCGGAATAGGGATCAACATTAATGACTCTTGCATAAAAGTAAATACAGAAAATTAAAAGATAGGCCCTTCGCAGAGGGAAGCAGAGGTTGTCATGCACTTTTTGTTGTTGGATGCACAAGCCCTTAATGCAAAGGAACATCACGTTATATTGCCCCTCGTGATAGCAACCTTTATTATGCAGTCCGTCGCTTTTATTTCTTTACCATCACAAGTTCATACAAAATTAATTTCCCTTACAATAAAAGATTATACATATTTTAGGAGCATTTTTTATTGCTTTTTGCACCGATGACAACTTACTTGAAGGATCTTATTCAATCCATAGGTAGGTATGGTGGACACTCATGGCAAGAAACTGGGTTTAAGGGTTTTTGGATGCACAAGTAGTATCTCTACTTAGTACAAATTTTTGGCTAGCAAAGGATCCTAAGCAAGCACCACATGTTAGAGGATCCATGACAATATAACTTCTATGTGAATATAAACAAACATAACTCATTACGTTGTCTTCCTTGTCCAACGTCAACTACTTGATCAAGCTTGAAAATAATTAATGGGGGCTCACAATCATAGAAGATGTCCAAGATAGTATATTTATATGTGAAATTTCTCTTCCTTCAAAATTCTTTCATGAATTGTTCAAGTGACCAATGCTATGTTTTTTAACTTTCAATAAATTTTACCACTTATACTTCTTGTATGTGAAGTCACTACTCCCCATGGGACAAGCATATGAAGCATATAAATTTCAACTTTATGATATTCAATTCTTTCACAATTTACTCATAGGATATAAGTGAAGCACAAGAGTAAATGACAAACTACTCCAAAAAGATATAAGTGAAGATCAAATGAGTAGTTAAGTAAGTAGGTAGCTATGTGAGGACTCTCTCTCATTTAAAAATTTCAGATCTTAAGTATTTTATTCAAACAGAAAATAAAACAAAATAAAATGGCATTCCAGGGATAGCACAAATCATGTGAAGAAGCAAAAACTTAGGCTCAACCAAAACTGACCGATAGTTGTTGAAGAAGAAAGGTGGGATGCCTACCGGGGCATCCACAAGCTTAGATGCTTGAGACTTCTTGAAATATTATATTGGGATGCCTTGGGCATCCCCAAGCTTGAGCTTTTGTGTCTCCTTAATTCCTCTCATATCACGGTTTCTATAAATCTTAAGAACTTCATCCACACAAAACTCAACAAGAACTCGTGAGATAAGTTAGTATAAATCAACTCAAAACCTTAACATTCTCTACTGTAGAAAATAACAAAAATTATAATTAAACATTGCATACTAAATGCCTCTTCATATTTAATACTCCTATCCACAAATAGAAACATTAAACATGCAAACATATGCAAACAATGCAACTATAACAGCAATCTGCCAAAACAGAATAGTCTGTAAAGGGTAAATAAGAATCCATACTTCCCTAACTCCAAAAATTCTAAAAAATTACCACGTGACAGAGAACTCATGCATGATTACTGTATAAAAATTTCAGATTTTTATCATGTTCTGACTATTCAGGAATATTCTGGACATAACAGAAAACTTTCTGTTTTCAATCAGCAACACATGAACTTGCAAACTGAGCCTGGTAAAGGCTATAATTGGCATTTTATTGAACTAAAAGATACGAAACATGATTATTGATAACACCAAGCAAATATCAATAGAAGAAAATGATTCTCCAAGAAAAACTCATATTATGTGATGAATAAAAATATAGCTCCGAGTGAGGTTACCGATAGTGTTGAAGACGAAAGAGGGGATGCCTTCCGGGGCATCCCCAAGCTTAGTTGCTTGGGTCTTCCTTGATTATTACCTTGAGGTGCCTTGGGCATCCCCAAGCTTAGGTTCTTGCCACTCCTTATTCTCCTCATATCGATATCTCACCCAAAACTTGAAAACTTTAATCACACAAAACTTAACGGAGCTTGGTGAGATAGGTTAGTATGATAAAAATAAATCATCCACTTAGGTACTGTCAAGACAAGATTCATAATTGTTCTCAAATAATTCCTACTGTATTCTATCATTTCCACAATTTATATTACACAATATAAGCTATGGAAACACTAAAACAAGCAAACTATGCACCGAAGACAGAATCTGTCAAAAACAGAACAACATGTAGTGAGCGATTTAAAAACCATACTTCTTTATCTCCAAAAATTTGAAAAATTAGGAAAACGTAAAAAAATTGTAACCCAATACTGTGTAAAAATTTCAGAATTTTATCACGCTCCAGTACAGAATAGAAATTCCAGCACTGGACGCAAAAGTTTATGTTTTTGCACAGAATCAAATCAACAAGCATCTACACTATCACAAAGGCTTTACTTGGCACATTATTGAAAGAAAACATATAAAACATGATTACCACAGTAGCTTAATCATGTGGACACACAAAAACAGTAGGTATAAATATTGGGTTGTCTCCCAACAAGCGCTTTTCTTTAATGCCTTTTTAGCTAGGCATGATGATTTCAATGATGCTCACATAAAAGTAAAGAATTGAAACATAATGGGAGCATCATGAAGCATATGACAAGCACATTTAATCCTAACCCACTTTCTATGCATAGGGATTTTGTGATCAAACAACTTATGGGAGCAAGAATCAACTAGCATAGGAAGGCAAAACAAGCATAACTTCAAAACTTTCAACACATAGAGAGGAAACTTGATATTTTTGAGATATGTAAAAGCATATGCTCCTCTATCATAATAATTTTCAGTTGCATCATGAATGAATTCAACAATATAACTATCACATAAAGTATTCTTTTCATGATCTAGAAGCATAGAAATTTTATTACTCTCCACATAAGCAAATTTCTTCTCATCAATAGTAGTGGGAGTAAACTCAACAAAATAACCAAATTGAAAATTAAAATCATGATGACAAGTTTCATAGTTATCATTATTCTTTATAGCATACATATCATCACCATAATCATCATAGATAGAAACTTTGTTGTCATAGTCAATTGAAACCTCTTCCAAAATAGTGGATTCATTATTAAATAAAGTCATGACCTCTTCAAATCCACTTTTATCATTGTAATCATCATAAATAGGAGGCATGCTATCATCATAATAAATTTGCTCATCAAAACTTGGGGGACTAAAAATATCATCTTCATCAAACATAGAATCCCCAAGCTTGTGGCTCTGCATATCATTAGCATCATGGATATTCATAGAATTCATACTAACAACATTGCAATCATGCTCATCATTCAAAGATTTTATGCCAAACATTTTATTGAATTCTTCTTCTATCAATTGAGCACAATTTTCCGCTCCATCATTTTCAAGAAAGACATTATAAAGATGAATAATATGAGGCAACCTCAATTCCATTTATTTTTTTGTAGCTTTCTTTTCTAAACCAAACTAGTGATAAAACAAGAAACTAAAAGATTCGATTGCAAGATCTAAAGATATACCTTCAAGCACTCACCTCCCCGGCAACGGTGCCAGAAAAGAGCTTGATGTCTACTACACAACTTATTCTTGTAGACTCGTGTTGGGCCTCCAAGCGCAGAGTTTTGTAGGACAGTAGCAATTTTCCCTCAAGTGGATGACCTAAGGTTTATCAATCCGTGGGAGGTGTAGGTTGAAGATGGTATCTCTCAAACAACCCTGCAACCAAATACAAGAAATCTCTTGTGTCCCCAACACACCCAATACAATGGTAAATTGTATAGGTGCACTAGTTCGGCGAAGAGATGGTGATAAAAGTGTAGTATGGATAGTAGAAATATATTTTTATAATCTGAATAAATAAAAACAGCAAGGTAGAAAATGATAAAAGTGAGCACAAACAGTATTGCAATGCTTAGAAACAAGGCCTAGGGTTCATACTTTCGCTAGTGCAATCTCTCAACAATGCTAACATAATTGGATCATATAACAATCCCTCAACGTGCGACAAAGAATCACTCCAAAGTTCCTATTAGCGGAGAACATAAGATAGAAATTGCTGTAGGGTACGAAACCACCTCAAAGTTATTCTTTCCGATCAATCTATTGAGCCATCCCTATAAGTGTCACGAACAGCCCTAGAGTTCGTACTAAAATAACACCATATGAAACACATCAACCAACCCTAATCTCACCTAGATACTCCAATGTCACCACAAGTATCCATGAGTTGATTCTACGATATGCATCAAACAACTTCAGATTCATAATATTCAATCCAACACAAAGAACTTCAAGGAGCACCCCAAAGTTTCTATCGGAGAAAAGATAATGAAAACGTGCATCAACCCCTATGCATAGATTACCCCAATGTCACCTTGGGAATTCGCGAGTTGAGTGCCAAAACATACATCAAGTGAATCAATATAATACCCCCATTGTCACCACGGGTATTCATATGCAAGACATACATCTAGTATTCTCAAATCTGAATATTCAATCCGACAATAATGAAACCTCAAAGGAAAAAAGATTCGATTCATCACAACCAGGATAGAGAGGGAAGAAACACCATATGATCCGACTATATTAACAAAGCTCGCGGTACATCAAGATCGTGCCAAATCAAGAACACGAGAGAGAGAGAGAGAGAGATCAAACACATAGCTATTAGTATATACCCTCAGCCCCGAGGGTGAACTACTCCCTCCTCGTCATGGAGGCCACCGGGATGATGAAGATGGCCTCCGGAGATGATTTCCACCCTCCAGCAGGGTGCCGAAAAAGGGTTGTAGATGAGATCGTGGAGGTACAGAGGCTTGCGGCGGCGTAAAAACTCATCTAGGTTAACTTTCGGGGGTTTCTGAATATATATGATTTTTTGGCATTGGAATCACGCGAAGAAGGGCCACAGGGGGCCCACGAGGCACCTGGGCACGCCTGGGGGGGTGGCGCGCCTTGGTGGCTCGTGGGGCCCTTGTGGGTCTTCTGGCCACCTCCCGAAGCTTCTAGTGTCTCTTGTGTTCCAGAAAAAATCGTTAAAAAGTTTCGCTGCATTTGGACTTCATTTGATATAGATTTTCTGGAAAACCAAAAACAAGCAGAAAACAACAACTGGCACTGGGCACTAGGTCAACATGTTAGTCCATGAAAATAATATAAAAACCATATAAAAGTGCACCAAAATCATACAAAACTATAATAAACATGGCATGAATACTTCATAAATTATAGATACATTGGAGACGTATCAGTGCATCTCTGGCCCGCCCAGGACGAAAAGCCCATTTTCTATCATAATTTTTTGTCATCGAAGTAGGAGCCCACCACATCTATGATGATACGTGTTTTTGTCACAATTATTGTCATAGAAGTGTCACAACCATGACAGAAAAACTTTTCATTCGGGCCATAATGTCACGGATGTGTCTTTTTTTTGTAGTGCTTGCTGCCCATCCAATGATGTGTGAGTAGTTAACACAGACCTACGGGTCCATAGCTAGTAGCTAGATGGCTTCTTCTCTCTCTTTGATCTTCAATACCATGTTCTCCTCGATGTTCTTGGAGTTCTATCCGATGTAATCTTCTTTTGCGGTGTGTTTGTTGGGATTCGATGAATTGTTGATTTTTGATGAGATTATTCATGAATATTATTTGAGTCTTCTCTGAATTCTTTTATGCATGATTGTTATAGCTTTGTATTTCTCTCCGATCTATCCGTTTGGTTTGGCCAACTAGATTGATTTATCTTGCAATGGGAGAGGTGCTTTGTGATGGGTTCAATCTTGCGGTGCTTAATCCCAGTGACAGAAAGGGACATGACACGTATTTGTATTGTTGCCATTAAGGATAAAAAGATGGGGTTTAATCATATTGCTTGAGTTTACTTTGTCTACATCATGTCATCTTGCTTAAGGCGTTACTATGTTTTATACTTAATACCCTAGATGCATGCTGGATAGCGGTCGATGGGTGGAGTAATAGTAGTAGATGCAGGCAGGAGTCACTCTACTTGTTTCGGATGTGATGCCTATATACATGATCATTGCCTGGAATATCGTCATAACTATGTGTTTTTCTATCAATTGCCCAACAGTAATTTGTTTACCCACCGTATGGTGCTCGAGAGAGAAGCCTCTAGTGAAAACTATGGCCCCCGGGTCTACCATTATCATATATTAAAATCCAAAAATACCTTGCTGCAATTTATTTACTTTTATTTTATTTTGCAATTTAATTTTTATCTATCACTATCAGAATTAATCCTTGCAAATAACCGCTAAGGGGATTGATAACCCTCTTATTTGCGTTGGGTGCAAGTGTTTGCTTTTGTGTGTAGGTGCTGCTAATGAGGTTCTGTGTGGTTCTCCTACTGGATTTATAACCTTGGTTCTTAACTGAGGGAAATACTTATCTCTACTATACTGCATCATCCTCTCCTCTTTGGGGAAATACCAACACTGTTTACAAGTAGCAGGAAGAATTTCTGGCGCCGTTGCCAGGGAGACATCACCAAAATTTATCAAGTACCTTCGCATAAACTATCATCCACTTGCATTTATTTTATTTGCATTTGCCTCTCATTTTCATCTCCCCCACTTCTAAAACAATTTTACAAAAACACAAAAATATTTTTGTTTGCTTGTTTGCTAGTTTGCTCGCTCGTTAGTTTGCTTCACCACTAAGGCTAGTTCTTCGCACATTACTTATACTCCTGAAAATGAAGTGCTTAATTTTAAACAAAGGGGAGGAGAGAATTTAAAAGATGCTTGGTATAGGATTTGCGATGCTAAAAATAGATCAACTCGTAAGCAATCCACTGCCATTCTTCTTCGCAATTTTTATGTGGGAATTACTACTTGGTATAGATTTGTGCTTGACACTATTACCGGAGGGAATTTCTTGATGTGTCCCTCTATGGATGCTTTAAATGCTATGGGAAATCTAGTGGGATCACCACCTATCACTATTAATGAAACGGCATTGACTTTGGAACATGTTATGCAAAGGTTAGAGGCTATTGAAAATAAAATGTCTACTATTGAACATCTTGAGAATTTAGACAAAAAGGTCCATAATCACATTACTCAATTCGGTTCCAAGGTGGGAATTACATTGAAAACCTTAAAGGAAAAGGAGCCGATAATTAACGAAAGGATAGAACAAAGTCCCGCTAGAATCGATAAGCTAGAGGAAATTATTAATAATTTGGGTTCCGCTTTTTCCTCCGTTAAAACTATTGATAGAACTCCTCCCAATAAAAATTTCAAGTTCATGTATGTACCTAAAACTAAGGGTGCCACTTCTAGCAAGGGAAATGAGGATCTTAAAATGATTAGCGTGCACCCCAATTTCATTGATATAATAAAGGAACATGTCTTTAAAAGAAAAATTCTTAATTTTGTGCCTAGGAGCGTGATGATAAGAAACCCTCATGTTAAAACTTCGAGAAAGAGTGGATGTGTAATTGAGGATTTGGAAACCAAGGATGACAACACTTGAAACTATGCATTATGCCTAGCTAAGGGCATAAAACAATAGTGCTTGTTGGGAGGCAACCCAATGAATAAAATAAATTTTTGTTTTACTTTCTATTTTTGTGTGTTTACACAATTGAATCCTCCATTATGATTGTGTTTTTATCATTTAATTAGTGTTTGTGCCAAGTAATGCCTTTGGGATGATTTGGATAATAGTATAATTGATGCTGCTTGAAAACAGAAACTTTTGTGTCCAGTGATGGAATTTTGATTTTTTTTTCTCGAGTGTCAGAACCTTATAATTTTTTTACACATTATTGATATACGAATTTCCCACGTTGTCCTAATTTTTCAGAATTTTTGGAGTTACAGAAGTACAACTTTAATTCAGATCTTTACAGACTGTTCTGTTTTAGACAGATTCTGTTTTTGTTGCATAGTTTGCTTACGTTGATGAATCTATGGATCGTATCGGGGGGGGTATGAGTCATGGAGAAGTTAGAGTACAGTAGAATTATGCCAATATTAAATATGAATCAATTTACAATAGTACCTAAAGTTTAAGATTTGTTTGTTATACCAACGGATCTCACGAGGTTTCTGTTGAGTTTTGTGTGCTGAAGTTTTCAAGTTTTGGGTGAGACTACGATGGATAAAGGAATAAGGAGCGGCAAGATACTAATCTTGGGGATGCCCAAGGCAACCCAAGGTAATATTCAAGGAAGACTCAAGCGTCTAAGCTTGGGGATTCCCCGGATGGCATCCCCTCTTTCGTCTACAATCTATCGGTAACTCACTTGGAGCTATATTTTTATTCATCACATGATATGTGTTTTACGTGGAGCATCTTGTGCTATAGTTTGCTTGCTTTTGTTTACTTTTTAGTTTGCCACAATCATCTTTGCTGAACACACCTTTTTGAGAGGGACACACATTATTTGTGATTTGTTAGAATACTCTATGTGCTTCACTTATATCTTTTGAGCTAGGCAGTTGCTCTAGTGCTTCACTTATATCTTTTAGAGCACGGCGGTGGTTATATTTTAACGAAATATTTGCACTCTCATGCTTCACTTATATATTTTTGAGAGTCTAATGAATAGCAATGGTAATATGCATGGGTTATGAATTTGATCCTAATATGATAGGTATTCAAGAGGGATATAATAAAAACTTTCATGTAGATCACTAAATATGATAAGTTTGATTCCTTGCAATAGTTTTGCAATATTAAGATGGTAATATGTGGGAGGTGCTAGTAGATAATTGTAGTTTAGTAAGAATATTGGTGTTAAGGTTAGTGATTCCCGAAGCATGCACATATGATCTGTCGTTATGCTAAGAAGTTGGAGCATGATTTATTATTGATTGTCTTCCTTTGTGTGGCGATCGGGGGCGCGCGATGGTTAACTCCTACCAACCTCCCCCCTAGGGGCATGCGTAGTAGTACTTTGCTTCAAGGGCTGATAAACTTTCGCAATAAGTATGTGAGTTCTTTAAGACTAATGTGAGTCCATGGATTATACGCACTCTCACCTTTCCGCAATTTGCTAGCCTCTTCGGTACCGTGCATTGCCCTTACTCACATCGAGAGTCGGTGCAAACTTCGCCGGTGCATCCAAACCCCATGATATGATACGCTCTATCACACATAAGCCTCCTTATATCTTCCTCAAAACAGCCACCATACCTACCAATTATGGCATTTCCATAGCCATTCTGAGATATATTGCCATGCAACTTCCACCGTTCTTTTTTATGACACGCATCATCATTGTCATATTGCTTTGCATGATCATATAGCTGACATAGTATTTGTGGCTCAGCCATCGTTCATCATTTTTCATACATGTTACGCTAATATCATTGCACATCCTGGTACACTGCCAGAGGCATTCATATAGAGTCATATTTGTTCTAGTTTCGAGTTGTAATTTTGAGTTGTAAGTAAATAGAAGTATGATGATCATCATTATTAGAGCATTGTCCCAGTGAGGAAAATAAATAAGAAAGAAAAAAAAGAGGCCAAAAAGAGCCCACAAAAAAATGAGAGAAAAAGAAAGAAGGGGCAGTGTTACTATCCTTTTCCATACTTGTGCTTCAAAGTAGCACCATGTTTTTCATGTAGAGAGTCTCCTATTTTGTCACTTTCATATACTAGTGGGAATTTTTTATTATAGAACTTGGCTTGTATATTCCGATGATGGGCTTCCTCAAATGCCCGAGGTCTTCATGAGCAAGCTAGTTGGATGCACACCCACTTAGTTTTTCATGTTGAGCTTTCATACACTTATGGCAATCCCTACTCCTTGCATTGACATCAATTGATGGGCATCTCTATAGCCCATTGATTAGCCTCGTTGATGTGAGACTATCTTCTTCTTTTTGACTTCCCCTTATTAATCTCTACCACCACATTCTATTCCACCCATACTGCTATATTCATGGCTTGCGCTCATGTATTGCGTGGGGGTTGAAAAAGCTGAAGCGCGTTAAAAAGTATGAACCAATTGCTTGGCTAAAACCGGGGTTGTGCATGATAAATACTTTATGTTAAGAAGATGGAGCATGACAGGATTATATGATTTTGTAGGGATAACTTTCTTTAGCATTTTTATTTTGAAAGGCATGATTGTTTGTTAGTATACCTGAGTATTGATGTATTTATATCAAATTATAGACTATTGCTTTGAATCATTAGGATCTTAATATTCATACCATAAAGAGATTACATGATGAAACATGTTAGGTAGCATTCCACA
This sequence comes from Elymus sibiricus, assembly GCA_039707655.1. Classification (NCBI taxonomy): domain Eukaryota; kingdom Viridiplantae; phylum Streptophyta; class Magnoliopsida; order Poales; family Poaceae; genus Elymus; species Elymus sibiricus. The sequence goes on along the minus strand of CM077668.1, from coordinate 106,608,319 downwards.
TCAAAAATTCTGTTTTTATCATTTACCTACTCGAGGACGAGCAGGAATTAAGCTTGGGGATGCTTGATACATCTCCAACGTATCTATAATTTTTTATTGCTCCATGCTATTATAGTATCAATCTTGGATGTTTTATATGCAATTATATATCATTTTTTGGGACTAATCTATTAACCTAGTGCCCAGTGCCAGTTGTTGTTTTCTGCTTGTTTTTGGTTTTTCAGGAAATCAGTACCAAACGAAGTCCAAATGCCACGAAACTTTTTGATGATTTTTTTCTGGACAAAAGAGACCCTAGAAGCTTCGGGAGAATGCTAGAAGCCTCACGAGGAGGCCACAAGGCAAAAGGGCGAGGCCCCAGGGGGGCGCCCTGATGCCTTGTGGGCCCCTCATGGCTCCTTTTGACCTAATTCCTCTTCTATAAATTCTCAAATATTCGGAAACCAACAGAGAGCCAGACAAGAAAACCCTACTGCCGCCGCAAGCCTTTGTTCTTCCGTGATCCCATCTGGAGGCCTTTTCCGGTACTCTGCCAGAGGGGGAATCGATCACGGAGGGCTTCTACATCAACCTTGCTGCCCTTTCGATGATGTGTGAGTAGTTTACCACAGACCTATGGGTCCATAGCTAGTAGCTAGATGGCTTCTTCTCTCTCTTTGATCTTCAATACCATGTTCTCCTCTATCTCCTTGGAGTTCTATTCGATGTAATCTTCTTTTGCGGTGTGTTTGTTGGGATCCGATGAATTGTGGGTTTATGATTAGATTATTCATGAATATTATTTGAATCTTCTCTGAACTCTTTTATGCATGATTGTTATAGCTTTGTATTTCTCTCCGATCTATCCGTTTGGTTTGGCCAACTAGATTGATTTATCTTGCAATGGGAGAGGTGCTTTGTGATGGGTTCAATCTTGCGGTGCTCAATCCCAGTGATAGAAAAGGACATGACACGTATTTGTATTGTTGCCATAAAGGATAAAAAGATGGGGTTTAATCATATTGCTTGAGTTTACTTTGTCTACATCATGTCATCTTGCTTAAGGCGTTACTCTGTTTTATACTTAATACCCTAGATGCATGCTGGATAGCGGTCGATGGGTGGAGTAATAGTAGTAGATGCAGGCAGGAGTCGGTATACTTGTTTCAGACGTGATGCCTATATACATGATCATTGCCTTGAATATCATCATAACTATGCACTTTTCTATCAATTGCCCAACAGTAATTTGTTTACCCACCGTATGTTATGTGCTTGAGAGAGAAGCCTCTAGTGAAAACTATGGCCCCCGGGTCTACCTTTATCATATATTAAAATCCAAAAATACCTTGCTGCAATTTATTTACTTTTATTTTATTTTGCATGTTACTTTTTATCTATCACTATCAGAATTAATCCTTGCAAATAACCGCTAAGGGGATTGACAACCCTCTTATTTGTGTTGGGTGCAAGTGTTTGCTTTTGTGTGTGTAGGTGCTGCTAACGAGGTTCTGTGTGGTTCTCCTACTGGATTGATAACCTTGGTTCTTAACTGAGGGAAATACTTATCTCTACTATACTGCATCATCCTCTCCTCTTCGGGGAAATACCAACGCAGTTTACAAGTAGCAAGTTACTGCTGTCTTCAGCATCTCGATGGCGTTCCTAGCCTCAATCTGAATAGGACTATTTCCTTCAATCGGAATTGCCGCTAAGTTATGGGTTGCTGCCAATACATTATCTACTGGGTTAGAGTAATGTCCAATTGGGGTCTAGAAACGATGAGGCGGCAATTGTTGTTGCTGCTGAACTGGCGGCTGAACTGGCGGCTGAACCGGCGGCTGCTGCTGAATCTGTGGCTACTGCTGAGCCGGCTGCTACAACGGGGGCCCATCTAGGGACATGACGCTAGCCCCCGGGTTCACCGGAGCAGACGGATCCCGCAGTGTGCAAAACAGCTGAGTTGGCACAATGTGGGCAGGAAGCCGGCTCTGATGTCTTCTCTGGTGAACAACATCCGACTCACTCTGATGGCGGCTGAGATAAACGGCCTCTGCCTCCAGATGTTGTGTTTCTTCGGCGATGCAAGCCTGTGTCTCTGCCATGCGGGTGTTCTCGGTGTTGATATCCTCCTGTATCTTGATTAACTGCTCGCGACACTTCGTGATTTCTGTGTTGCACGCTGCAGCGTTCTCCACAGTTACCGGCTCTGCCAAAAGAGTCCCGAGGGTGGCCATCATCTCAGAGAGCGCCTGTGCCCCAGTTTTTTGAGCGCCGGTGGTACCTGAGCCGGTTGCACCTGAGTCGGCAATGGTAAGATTTTGTCCTGCCGCCGGATCCACCGGGTAGCGGAGCTGATTCTGGGCTCCAGCCATGTAAACCACAGCAAAACGAGCCGGCTCGTGGTACTCCGGAAAAAATTCATCTTCGGAGTGACCTCCCAACTTGCCATCAAGTAGTTGACAGGTTGACTCAGTCTCCCCCATAGACAACTCGCCGTCAAAATAGGCGAGCGTGTCATCGCCAGATACTGAATTTTCTGACAGGGCCACCCCCTGGGTGAAGCCCACAAAGGCATGCGTCTGTCTGGCTGTCGATGGGACGGGTCTTGCCTGGCAGGGACTGGCGCGGCGGGCTGACTCGGTGTTGGGGATGACATCCAACCCGGCGGCTGACTCGCCGATGACGCCGATGAAGACATGGATCTTGCCGAAGGGGACCCGGTACCCGTACTCGATTGAGTCGGCCTCGGGGCCCCAGCCAGAATCGTCGATGTAGAGCTTGCCACGGTGATTCTTGGTCATCTAACAAATCGTGTATCCCTCGATCCCTGAACAAGCTCCTGCCAAGAACTCAACTCCACCGTGCGCTGGCCCCACGGTGGGCGCCAACTGTCGTGGTTTTGTCACTGCAGATGTCCTTGTGAAAGGACTTAGTCATGAGGCCATCGCAGTTGCGTGGAAGCTTGAACGGGGTTGAACGGAAAAGAGGGAGACTAATTTACCCAGGTTCGGCCCCTCACAGTGGAGGTAAAAGCCTACTCCTGCTAGATTGCTATTGCTTTGGATCTCGATTACAGGGGTGCGGAATCGCTAACCTAGCTCTCGAGAGATTGCAACTTAGTCTTTTTGACCTGGGGGCTCCCCTTTATATAATAGGTTGAGTCCCTAGGGTTACAAGAGATTTTGGGTCATACTATCACCCATATCCTACTCTAACTCTGTATCTATCTTGCCTCCCAAGTTAGGAAATCATCCACCTCTTGGGCCTTCTTGTTGAGCCGGCCCACTGGTAGCTTATACATGAGCCGGCCTTTGGCAACGTCCTCTTAGGCCTTCGGGCCTTCTTATCTCCTTCGTAACCCGAAAACAGTACTGACCCATGGAACCTCCGTGCTCCTGGTCAGGTCAAGACTTTTGCCGGGTCTTGGTCGTGGGGTATATCCCCAACAAACCTCAAATGATGAATTTGAAAAAGTTTGACGAACTTGCAAATGACGAAAAACTCAAATTGAAGAACGTCAAGAAGAGGGTGGTGGCGTTACCCACCGTATAAGAATTTTGATGATTTCAGACACCGCATACAATTGTCATAGGGTTCTGAGAATCAAATTCTTCATTAATTTCTTCACACTTAGAGGGTTAGTCTTCATTGATTGAAGAAAAACGTTACTTTGTGTGTTGCGCATCAAAGTCATCAATAATGCATAAGCATTAGGATGTGTGTCCTTTTCAAAGGACATTCGAAGATTCTAGGATGTTTAGCTCACACCGCAACATGTAAAACCTTCTCTCATCCAAGGGCTTTGTGAAGATATCTGCAAGCTGGTCTTCAGTCTTCACGTGGTTGATGATGATGTCTCCCTTCATCACATGATCACGAAGAAAATGGTGACGAATCTGAATGTGCTCCGTCCTAGAGTGTTGCACTGGGTTGTGGGCGATCTTGATGGCACTCTCATTGTCGCAGTAGAGTGGCACTTTCTTCACGTCGACGCCATAATCCTTGAGGGTCTGCTTCATCCATAGCAGCTATGAACAGCAGGGACCAGCGGCAATGTACTCAGCCTCGGCTGTGGAAAGTGAGACGCTGTTCTGCTTCTTCAAGGACCAACAAACAAGAGATCGTCCAAGGAAATGGCATGTGCCTGATGTTGACTTGCGATCCACATGATCTCCAGCATAATCAGAATCAGAAAATCCAGCAAGATCAAGTGATGAGCCCTTGGGATACCATAATCCAAGCGTTGGTGTGTGAGCTAAATATAGAAGAATTCGTTTCACAGCCTGATGGTGTGATTCCTTCGGTGACACTTGAAAGCGGGCACACATGCAAACGCTAAGCATAATATCTGGCCTAGATGCACATAGGTAAAGCAGCGAACCAATGATGGAGCGATATACCTTCTGATCGAAATCTTTACTATTTTCGTCAGTGCAAAGTTGACCATTTGTTGGCATTGGTATCTTGAGGCCTTTGCAATCTTGCATGCCGAATTTCTTCAGGCAATCTTTGAGATATTTCTCCTGAGAAATGAAGATGCCATTGGGTTGTTGACGAATTTGAAGCCCGAGGAAGAATTTCAACTCTCCCATCATAGACATCTGATATTCTTCACGCATCATGTATGCAAATTCGTCACTGTATCGCTTGTTAGTGCAACCAAAGATAATATCATCAACATATATTTGGCATATGAACAGTTCACCATAATAAGATTTAGTGAAAAGGGTAGGGTCAAGTGAACCAGGTTTGAAACCCTTTTTCTTCAGGAACTCCTTCAGTATATCATACCAAGCCCTCGGGGCTTGCTTGAGGCCATAGAGAGCCTTGTTGAGCCTGAAGACTTTGTCCGGATGCTTTGGGTCCTCAAAACCTGGTGGTTGAGATGCACATACTTCTTCTCAAGCTTACCATTAAGGAATGCACTTTTCACATCCATTTGATATAACAGGACATCATGATGGTTAGCATATGCAAGCAGTATACGAATAGCTTCAAGTCTAGCAACAGGTGCAAATGTTTCATCGAAATCAATACCCTCAACCTGTGTTTAGCCTTGTGCTACAAGACGGGCCTTATTTCTCACCACTTGGCCATTTTCGTCTTGTTTGTTGCGGTAGATCCACTTGGTGCCAATGACATTGTGCTTGCGTGGATCGGGACGCTTGACAAGCTCCCACATGTTGTTGAGCTCGAATTGATGCAATTCGTCTTGCATGGCTTGAATCCATTCAGGCTTCAGAAATGCTTAATCAACTTTGGTGGGCTCTGAAATAGAGACAAACGCGTAATGCCCACAAAAGTTAGCCAAATGCGAAGCTCTTGAGCGAGTGAGGGGACCAGGTGCATTGATGTTGTCGAGGATCTTCTCAATCTGCACTTCATTCGCTACTCCTGGATGTACTAGATGAGGGCCTTGCTGTTGTTGTTGCTGTGGAGAGTCCTCAGCATCATTTTCTTTAGGATCAGCAGTTTCTTCATGACGAGGGATAACTACTTCTTCATCAGCTATTTCTTCACTGGGCACAATTTCATCAGTGCCCATAAGCTTGATAGATTCCTCAGGAGGCATTTCATCTAGCACGGGAGGCAGGTGCTCTCTTTGCGAGCCATTAGTTTCATTGAACCGCACATCTATAGTTTCAACAACCTTATTGTGGTAGGTGTTGAAGACTCTGTAGGTGTGCGAGTCCTTTCCGTAACCAAGCATAAAACCCTCATGTGCTTTCGGTGCAAATTTAGAACTGTGATGAGGATCTCTAATCCAGCATTTAGCACCGAAGACTTTGAAATAACTCACATTGGGTTTCTTGTCAGTGAGGAGCTCATATGAAGTCTTCTTGAGGAATTTGTGAAGATATACTCGGTTGATGATGTGACATGCAGTATCAATTGCTTCAGGCCACCATCGACAAGGTGTCTTGTATTCATCAAGCATAGTGTGAGCCATCTTGATGAGTGTCTTGTTCTTGCACTCCACGACTCCATTCTGCTGAGGCGTATAGGGAGCAGAGAGCTCATGAGTGATACCAAGTTCGTCAAGATAATCATCAAGTCATGTGTTCTTGAACTCGGTGCCATTGTCGCTCCTAATGTGCTTGATCTTGAGACCATAATTCATCATGGCCCAATTGGAGAATCGTCTGAAGACATCCTGAACTTCAGTCTTGAAGGAAATGATGTGCACCCAGGTGTAACGAGAGTAGTCATCAACTATGACGAATCCGTAGAGAGATGCTGCATTGGTTAGTGTGGCATAATGGGTAGGACCAAACAAATCCATATGAAGTAATTCAAAGGGACGTGTAGTGGTCATGATTGTCTTAGCCACATGCTTGGATCTGGTCATCTTTCCAGACTCACAGGCACCACACAGATGATCTTTGACGAATTTGACGCCTTCGACGCCAATGATGTGCTTCTTCTTGATGAGTGTGCTCAGATTCCTCATGCCAGTGTGTCCAAGGCGTCGATGCCATAGCCAGCACTCTGAAGCTTTTGCCAACAGACACGTGGCAGGCTGAGGACCTAGTGAGAAATCTACAATGTACAAATCACCTTTCCTAAAGCCTTCAAAGACTTTGGATTTGTCAGATTCCAACAGCACAATACATCTATATTTGCCAAAGATGACAATCATATCAAGATCACAAAGCATTGAGACGGACATGAGGTTGTATCCAAGGGATTCGACAAGCATCACTTTTTCCATGTGTCGATCCTTTGAGATAGCAACCTTACCAAGACCCAATACCTTGATTTTTCCTTTGTCGTCGTATGTGATATGCTTCAGATGAGACGGAGTAAGGGGAGCATCAGTGAGTAAATTCCTATCACCAGTCATATGATTCGTGCAGCCACTATCCAGGACCCATTCAGTGGCTGTGGGTGTGTCATCCTGTAGAAGCATTAGTCTGTCTTACAAATTCATATACTTCAAATGAAGAATATGATGATCAATTTTGTCAGACAATTTCATCAATGAATAGTAACTAGCAGAATAAGGGATGTGTGAAATGAATGATTCATTTCATCATGATTAGTCTGCATCCCAACAAGCATTTTGTTAGGTCTTCAGCAAATTCATCAGACATTTAGTTGTCTGAAGACCTGACTCTGCAGAAGAGATTAGTTCTTCTTCTTAACCACCCACATCTGAATGGGTGGCTGAGAAGCAATGTAACAAAGTACATTAATGGAGAACTTAGGCATTGAAGAATATGCATTTCTCTTCACAGGAGGGTTATAGTAATTGAATGAGTAAGCAGAGAAATTCTTTGAGGTTTTGTGAATGTAGTGGTTCGAAGAATAATGCTTGTATTCATCAGATCGCTGTTTTTCCCCTGCGAAACAGAGGCATTAGCATGACCATTAGTTGGTCTGCGTTCATTTGATGACTTTGATCCCTGTGAAGAATTTGGCCTGGGAAGTTTCTTCTTCATCGGTGGTGTCATGATGACATTCACCTGAAGATTTTCCAAAAGGCTTTTGTCATGCAAAGTCACTAACATATCCAGTGTCTTTTTCGGACCCCAAGAATGGATTGGATCGAAACGACTTTCCTGCTTGAAAATAGGGGCCCCTTTGTGTCTGTATGAATCTCTGACCGCACAAAATCTCCATAGCCAATTTTCCAAATTGGATTCTGAAATCAGAGGCAGCTTTTGGTACTAATCTTATTTCAAACAATCCAGGAACTTCCATAACATTGGCGTGATTCAGTTTGAGCAACAGATCCTGACGTAATACATCTTCGTAATGAAAATGGAGTGGAAACATCATGGCTTTTCCGCTTTTTTTGAGAATGAGCACTGTGAACTATCCGGAACCCAGATTTTCTTCACAGGTGGACCGTTCCTGCAGTTAGTACCAACAAATCTGGCAAATACTTCACCATTCTAATTTTTGAACAGTTTGTAGTTGGAGTCAAATGACTCATCTGAAGAATATGAAGTATCACAAGTATAGCCAGATAAAGTAGATGGGTCTATTGGTGGTCCCTTTGCAGCAACCCATGTGGTTTTGGGATACTACTCAGGCTTCCAATAAGAACCATCAGCATTAAGCTTTCTCTCAAAAACAATACCCTCTTTCCTAGGGTTCATGTTCAGAATCTGCTTTTTGAGCACATCACAAAGGGTTTGATGCCCTTTGAGGCTTTTGTACATGCCTGTAACGTACAATTCCTTCAACCCTGCATTTCCGTCAGTATCACTGGTGGCATCCTCAGATGAGGGGTTAGTGGCCACTGAAGCAGTTGAAGCAATTGAAAGTACTAAAGCATTTGAATATTCAGCTGAAGAATTTGCATTTTCACGTTCAAGGAATTTTAAGCATGGTGCAACAAATTCTTCCTGAGCGGTACTGATTTGTTGAGCGAGGAGTGAATCGTTCTCTTTTTGAAGATCATCATGAGACGCTCTCAGCTTCTCGAGATCTTGCTTCCTTTGAACAAATTCATAGGACAGCTTCTCTTGTTCGGCTGAGAGGGTCACATGATGACTTTCAAGTTCGTCATACTTTGACTGAAGACATTTGAGATCGTCAGTCAAGGTCTGAGAGCGTTCCATTCCATCGTTCAACAGATCATCGCTTTTGTCTAGCAAATTTTGAATTCTTTCCATTGCATTTTGTTGCCGAGTGGCAATGTTAGCAAGCTTGGAATAACTGGGAGTCATGTTTTCATCAGATTCACCTTCACTAGAGGAAGATGAAGGTCTTTGTAGTACCTTGGTGCCTCTTGCCATGAGGCAGACAACAGAGGAAGTTGAGGCAGGATCTGGTTCCCAAGATTTGAGGGAATTCCTGAATTCCACAAGCCAGGGATCGTCATGTCTATAAGCCCCTTCATAGACGTCAGAGATCCTGTCCCAGATGAGCTTCGCATTGCCCAGATGATAGATGCGAGTGAACTCATCCTTGGTCAGTCGAGAACAGATGAAGTATTTGGGCCGAGCATCGAGCTGAGTGTACTTGCGAATGTCATCAGCATTCGCCATCTTGCAGAGGTCAGTCAATCCCAGTTCAGTGACTGTCCATAGTTCACTGTCCATGGCCAAGAGACGCTTTCGCATCATGACCTTCCAGTATGGATAGTTCGTGACATCGAAGATGGGGCACGCAGCAGATACCTTGATCATTCCTGTGGTCGACATAACTAAAACTCCAGGTGATTAAACCAAAATCACACAGAACAAGGGAGTACCTTGCTCTGATACCAATTGAAAGCGCGGGTTTACTCCCAGAGGGGGGTGAAAGGGAGATTTTTATAAATTCATCAAACTCCGAAGATTTTGACAAAAATCAGAGTGACGAAATAGAAACAGAGGCGAAACTAGATCGACACAGATACAAGTAGCATGCGTATGAAATACATACAAGTGAAGAACATGTAATCATACAAGCATACATGCATAAGGAAGATGAACTGAAGAAATGAAAAACAGCATGATGAAAGTCTTCAGTTCAAATTCTTCAGAAAGGTACGACACAAGTTCTTCAGCAGCGGAATTGTGTAAAGGTAAAGGGTGAGGAATTTGAAACTAGGTAAGCTTGGTGAAGACACAATGATTTGGTAGACCAGTTCCAGTTGTTGTATCAACTGTACATCTAGTTGAGACAGCTGAGTCTTACCTCGGAGGACACTTAGTCCTCACCGTATTCCTCTTGAGCTAAGGTCACTTAGACCTTGCCCAATCACTCATGGTAAGTCTTCAAGGTAGACTTCCAAAACCTTCACAGACTTGTTCACCGGCACGCCATAATTACTCTTGGGTGCTCAGAACATGACGCCTAACCGTCTGGAAGAATGACAGTCTTCAATGGTAATAAGCATCGGATCACACAGATCAACTTCTTCAGTGATACTCAATCACTTTGGCTCTGGTTGGGTTTTTCCTCACTTGGGTTCTCACAAAGTCGTCAGAGGAAGGGTTGCTCTCAAATGACAAGTGTCAATCTCTCTCTAGAGTAGCCAACCAACTAGTGGTTGTGGGGGCGGCTATTTATAGCCAGGGGCAACCCGACATGAATTGTCATAAATGCCCTTCTCAGACATGACCGTTCTCAGGATAAGGATCCACTCGACAGCTGGCACGCGGCGCAGCAATGGTCAGAAATTGGAACACTCAATTTCGTCGGGGCACTCAATTTCCTCACGACAGGCAGATCGCACTGGCGAAATCCTAACTCCTCAGCCTGACCTAATTCGTCAGCGACCAGATGAACTGTGTCACTGTCGCCAGCAAATTCGTCAGCTGTTTCGGAGATTTCCAAAGGCTTCACTCGAAGCGGCTGTAGTGTGTATAGGTTTGAGCATCACTTTGGAAATGTGATAAATGTTTCACCTAGACCCCCTTTAATAGTACGGTTTTTCCTATGACTCAAATAAGAAGAAAAAGAAACTATGAACACAAAGTCTTCAAGCTTCAAAGTCTTCACATCAATTTCTTCAAAGGCCGCACCAAATTCTTCACTCGAAGAAATACATTTTTAGGGTCGAATTCCATGGGTTAAACCAAGTCTTCAGGGACTATTTCACCTGTGTACACTCACAAACACATTAGTCCCTTAAACTATTTGTCTTCAATACTCCAAAACCACTAAGGGGGCACTTGATGCACTTACACCCGTTGATATTTAAATAAATATAAAAGCCTCCTAAACATATTTAGAGCCTTTTAATATTAATTTAACATCACCGAAAACTATTTCTGCCTATATATAATTTATCGGTATTACCCGGCAAACCCCGAACCCCTTCCGGTGACCCCGAAATGCTTTCGGTTCCTCTCGAAACTATTTCGAATATTAATGACACTATTTCATAAATATTTTCTCGTTACTCATGTCCTACTAACACTCAACAGATCGTGATTACCTTAAGCTTGTGACCCTGTAGGTTCGGTAAAACATAGACATGAACAAAACCTCTTTCGTTCAATGACCGGTAGCGGAACCGTGGACGTCCATATCGATCCCTATGAGTACACGAATGACAATCGAGTGAACCTTTGGTTATCATGTGTTATTCTCTTTGCTTCATGATACTTTACAAAACCCGAGGTGAGATATATCGGTATCCTCTTGAGTCATACACATGCTCACTATACCGTTCTCCTCGTTACCGGTTTTGTTCTTCTTTCTCGTTGACAAGTTCCGGCATCCCCGTGACCTAGTCACCTGTGTCTGGCCAGACGATGATGGATGCCATCACACTGAGAGGCCCTAAGAACATCTCTCCATCGTCGGAGGAGCAAATCCCACTCTTGAGCTATCTAGTCCCTTGTCAAACTTTCCGATGGACCTGTAAGTTGTCGTTATGATCACCGTGTTACAGATGACGTTTGAGCAACCCCAAAGTTCATCGTACGGTAAGAAGTGACTATGATGCTCTCAGGGTCTAAGGAACTAAATCACATGTTAACACCCCGTGTTATAATAATTGATTTCTAATGATTGTATCTCAAAGTATAAAAAACAAGTTTGGGTCAATTCAATACGATCGTTCTACTAACGTCATACTCTCAAAGTTGTTTTAGGACTATCGTTACACTTAACAATATCCTAAGATCTGGCAAACATGATCACCAACAACATTTGAGCTAGTCTTAGAGGCGAGACTAGGAATCTAATTTTACCGTTTATCATTCCACATGTGCATATTTCCACTGAATCGCACATTCCAGGATCATAGTAGTTATAGCATAGAATATCACCTCTTAATTATGAATATGGAAGTATAATAATACAATATTATTGCCTCTAGGGCATATTTCCAACACCCGGGACGAAGATCTCGAAGGAGGGAAATAGTGATGGGGGTTTTGGCGGTCAGCTGAAGGATGCATAATAGGATGATCGAATGACAGGAGGTCACCTAATTCCTCGCGTCATTTTTTCGAGAAAACGCGCGAGTTCGCGCCATCTCCCTGCTTGCATGAGCTCAGCCCCGCATCCCCTTCACTGCATGCCGAGAGTCTGGCTAAGAGGAAACAACCAATGCATCTGTTCATGTGGGTCTGGCTAGGAGGTGCTTTAAGTTTCATTCAAACTAAGATTTTGATATAGGCTAGTGATACGTCTCTGTCGTATCTAACTTTCCAAACACTTTTGCTCTTGTTTGGACTCTAATTTGCATGATTTGAATGAAACTAACCCGGACTGACGCTGTTTTCAACAGAACTATCATGGTGTTGTTTTTTGTGCAGAAATAAAAGTTCTCGGAATTAGACGAAACTTTTTGGAGATTTTTTATGGAATAAATAAAAAATACTGGAGCCAAGATCCACTGGAGGGGGCCCACGAGGCACCATGGCGCGCTGATACATCTCCAACGTATCTATAATTTTTTATTGTTCAGGTTGTTCCATGTTGTTATATACATTTACAGCAATTATATATCATTTTTGGAGACTAACCTATTAACTTAGTGCCCAGTGCCAGTTGCTGTTTTCTGCCCTATTTTTGTTTTACAGACAATCAATACCAAACGAAGTCCAAATGCCACGAAATTTTTTGGAGATTTTTTTCTGGATAATACCAACACTAAAAGCTTCGGGAGAAGACCAGACGCTAGAGGAGGTGGCCACGAGCCACCAGGGCGCGCCTGGGGGAGGCAGGCGCGCCCTGGTGCCTCGCGGGCCCACCCCAGCTCCGTTTGACCTAATTCCACCACTATAAATTCCCAAAAAATCAGAAACCCTCGAGGGAGTCCACGAAATACTTTTTCCGCCGCCGCAAGTTTCTGTTCTCGAGAGATCCCATCTGGAGGCCTTCTCAGGTACTCCGCCGGAGGGGGAATCGATCACGGAGGGGCTCTACATCAACCTTGCTGCCCTTCCGATGATGCGTGAGTAGTTTACCACAGACCTTCGGGTCCATAGTTAGTAGCTAGATGGCTTCTTCTCTCTTTTTGATCTTCAATATAATGTTCTCCTCGATGTTCTTGGAGTTCTATCCGATGTAATCACTTTTTGCGGTGTGTTTGTTGGGATCCGATGAATTGTGAGTTTATGATCAGATTATCCATGAATATTATTTGAGTCTTCTCTGATCTCTTTTATGCATGATTATTATAGCCTCGTATTTCTTCTCCGGTCTATTGATTTGGTTTGGCCAACTAGATTGATTTATCTTGCCATGGGAAGAGGTGCTTTGTAATGGGTTCGATCTTGCGGTGCTCAATCCCAGTGACAGAAAGGGACATGACACGTATGTATCATTGCTATCAATGTTGAGGATATCGCTTATCGTTAGCGTCTCGGTCAGCCCAGGATTAGAGATTAATCAGAAATCGGCTGATTAATCGATTTTATCGGTCGACTATTAATCGGCCATTTTTTGCAAATCCCGAGTTCACAACACTAAAATATGCTATCTTCAACACCAAAAATATATTGGACAGAAGTGTTACCTTGATTCCTAGCCTCTGAATCCTCATATCATGACAAACAAAATAGGACAATAGTACATATTGCTTAACAAGGTCCACAAAACACAAATAAACATAGTTTTTGCAAAAATAGTGCTAGGAATAGGCTCGATTTATCAGTAGATTCTCGATAAATCGCTTGTCAGAGCGATAAATCGGCCCAAACAATAAATGGTGAAGATAAGGCATAATCTTATCGGTCACCCCAGGAGTAGCGATAAATCGGACGATAAATCGCTGAATCGGAAGATTTTTTGAACAGTGATTGCTATTAAGGGTAAAAAGATGGGGTTTATTCATACATGAGTTTATCTTGTCTACATCATGTCATCGTTCTTAAGGCGTTACTTCGTTCTTTATGGACTTAATACACTAGATGCATGCTGGATAGCGGTCGATGTGTGGAGTAATAGTAGTAGATGCAGGCAGGAGTCGGTCTACTTGTCTCGGACATGATGCCTATATACATGATCATTGCCTTGGATATCGTCATGATTATTTGCTTTTCTATCAACTGCCCAACAGTAATTTGTCTACCCACCGTATGCTATTTTCTTGAGAGAAGCCTCTAGTGAAAACTATGGCCCTCGGGTCTATCTAAATCATTTACTAAAACCCTAAAAATATTTGCTGCACTTTTTCTTTATTTATTTTATTTTGTATTTTTGTTTCAATATATCTATCTATCACCATACAATTTAATCTTGCAACTTACCGCCGAGGGATTGACAACCCCTCGTTTGCGTTGGGTGCAAGGATTTGTTGTTTGTGTGCAGGTACTGCTAACGAGGTGTTGCGTGGTTCTCCTACTGGATTGATAACCTTGGTTTCATAACTAAGGGAAATACTTACCTCTGCTGTGCTGCATCATCCCTTCCTCTTCGGGGATAATACCAACGCAAGCTACAAGTAGCACGCGCCACCCCCCCTGGCGCGCCCTGGTGGCTTGTGGGGCCCACGTGGCTCCGTTGACCCTAATCTCAGGCCTATAAATTCACAATTCCCGAGAAAAAAATAGGAGAGAAGTTTCATCGCGTTCTATGATACGGAGCCGTCGCCACCTCCTGTTCTTCATCGGGAGGCCAGATCTGGAGTCCGTTCGGGGCTCCGGAGAGGGGGATCTTCCGTCATCGTCATCATCAACCATCCTCCATCACCAATTTCATGATGCTCACCACCGAGAGTGAGTAATTCCTTCGTAGGCTTGCTGGACGGTGATGGGTTGGATGAGATTTATCATGTAATCGAGTTAGTTTTGTTAGGGCTTGATCCCTAGTATCCACTATGTTCTGAGATTGATGTTGCTATGACTTTGCTATGCTTAATGCTTGTCACTAGGGCCCGAGTGCCATGATTTCAGATCTGAACCCTTTATGATTTCAGATCTGAACCCTTTACTACTTCTGCTACGAATGATACTTATGATGATGCTAGTATTATGCTTGATAATGATGTGCCACTTGGTGAATTTCTTGATGAACAACTTGCTAAACCTAAAGAAATTGAGAATGCTAAAAATGTTGAAACTCTTGAGAATTATGATTCACCTATTATGCCTAGCTCTCCTACTAGAGTTGAATCACCTGATGAACATTTCTTTGATAGGAAGACGGCTAGAGCCATTCTTGCTTGTAATGATAGAGATGAGGTTATAAAATTGCTTGCTGAAATGAAAGAAAAATCTATGAGGGAGAGAATGAAATATGATCCTAAGTTTGCTACCTCTCCCATATTTGTTACTGATAAGGATTATGAATTCTCTGTCGATCATGAGTTAATTAATTTGGTTGAATCTGATCCTTTCCATGGCTATGAAACTGAAACTGTTGTGGCACATCTTACTAAATTAAATGATATAGCCACCCTATTCGCTCATCAGGAAAAATTCTCTATTACTATATCCTTAAGTTGTTTCCTTTCTCATTAAAAGGTGATGCTAAGAAATGGTTTAATACTCTTGCTCCTGGTTGTGTGCGTAGTCCCTAGGATATGATATATTACTTCTCTGAAAAATATTTTCCTGCTCATAAGAAACAAGCTGCTTTACAGGAAATATTTAACTTTGTGCAAATTGAAGAAGAGAATCTCCCTCAAGCTTGGGGGAGGCTTCTCCAATTACTTAATGATTTGCCTGATCATCCTCTTAAGAAGAATGAAATACTTGATATCTTTTATAATGGACTAACCCATGCTTCTAGGGACTACCTAGATAGTTGTGCTCGTTGTGTTTTCAGGGAACGAACTATTGAACAAGCTGAGGAACTATTGAATAATATATTGAAGAATGATAATGATTGGACACTTCCTGAATCACCGCCTAAACCCACTCCGAAGAAGAGGGGTATTTTATTTCTCAGTCCTGAAGATATGCAAGAAGCAAAGAAATGTATGAAGGAAAAAGGTATTAAAGCTGAAGATGTCAAGAATTTACCACCTATTGAAGAAATACATGGTCTTGACACACCGCCACAGGTAGTAGAGGTAAATTCTCTTATAAAGTTTGATGAAGGTGATATTCCTTTTAACAAACCTCCTAGTCAATGTTTGTATGAATTTGACAATTATATTATTAAGCAAGATCATTTCAATGCAAATGTTATGAAACAATAGAAACGAAATGCCTACATGATTGATCGCTTGAGTGATTTGTTATTTAGAATTGCTAATGATGTCAAAGGTGTAGGTAAACATGCATCTATGGTTCAAACCCAATTAGAACAAGTTGCTGAATCTCAAAGTGAATTGCTCAATGAAATGAATAACAATATGAATGATCATGCTGTTAGAGTAATGACTAGAGGAGGTAGAATGACTCAGGAGCCACTTTATCCTGAAGGTCACCCTAAAAGAATTGAACAAGACTCTCAAAGAATTAATGTTGATGCACCTAGTCCATCTAAAAAGAAAAAGAAAAAGAAAAATGATAGGACTTTGCATGCTTCTAGTGAACCTGAGGTAGAAAAACTCTTAGAGGATAGTAATGATGTTTCTATTTCCGATGCTGAGACACAACCTGGTAATGAACATTCACCTGATAATAATAATAATGATGATGCTCATATGGATGCCCAACCAGATAACGATAAAGAACCTGATAATGATGTTGAAATAGAACATGCGGTTGATCTTGATAACCCACCTCCTAAAAACAAACGTTATGATAAAAGAGACTTCGTTGCTAGAAAACATGGTAAAGAAAGAGAACCATGGGTTCAAAAACCCATGCCCTTTCCTCCTAAACCCTCCAAGAATAAGGATGAGGAAGAATTTGAACGCTTTGCTGAAATGCTTAGGCCAGTCTTTTTGCGTACTCGTTTGACTGATATTTTAAGGATGGCCCCTTATGCTAAATATATGAAAGACATTGTCACAAATAAAAAAAGATACCTGAAGCTGAAATTTCTACCATGCTTGCAAATTATTCTTTTAAGGATAGAGTACCTAAGAAACTAGGAGACCCAGGAATACCAACTATACCATGCTCCATCAAAAGAAATTATGTCAAAACTGCTTTGTGTGATTTAGGAGCCGGTGTTAGTGTTATGCCCTTCTCTTTATATAAAAGACTTGATTTGAATAAACTCACTCCCACTGAAATATCCTTGCAAATGGCTGACAAATCAACTGCCATACCTATCGGTGTTTGTGAGGATGTGCCCGTTGTAGTTGCAAATGTTACTATCCTAACAGACTTTGTTATACTTGATATGCCCGAGGACGACAACATGTCGATTATCCTTGGTAGACCCTTTTTGAATACTACAGGGGCTGTTATTGATTGCAAAAAAAGCAAGGTCACTTTTCATATCAATGGTAATGAACATACGGTGCATTTTTCGAAGAAACAATTTCAAGTAAACGGTATTCATGTTATTGAAAAGACTTCGTCAATTACTATTGGAAGTTTTCAACTCCCTCTTCCTACTGTCAGAAAGAAATATGAAACTCTTATTATTGGGGAGGTACACATCCCCGTTGAGGTAACCTAGTGTTATACGAAAATTCTTCGGTTTCATGTCACTCGAAAATAGTTTGTTAATAAGACCTGATCAACCTTATTAATGGATTCTTTTTGAAGGGCATGTGGTTGATGAATTTAGTAAGCACAACTTTCTGTACCTACCTTTTGCTCTTTGTTAATTATAGTTTAATAAAATAAAATGCCATGATTATCCTGTTTTCTGAATTATCTGTGCAATAAAAAAATGGCCCAAAAATAAAAGTGCTCAGAATGCAATAAAATTTTGACATGAATTTTTATAGAATATTTAAGAATTTTTGGCATTAAAAACATACCAGGGGGATGCCCCAGGTGCCCACGAGGCACCAGGGCGTGCCACCACCCCCCCCCCCCCGGGGGGGCGCCCTGGTGGCTTATGGGCCCCACAGGGACCCCCTCACTTATCCCTTCAGCCCACTTCGTCTCTTACCTCTAGCAAAAATTCCTGGTAACTCTCTCTCTCGTGTTCTTGCTCCCAAACCTGAGATTTTTGATCTCTTTGCTCGGAGCTCCGTTTCTGAAACTGTTTTGAGGGATTGCTACTTGGTATGTGACTCCTCCATTACTCCAATTAGTTTTTGCTCTAGTGGATTATATTTTGCATAATTAGCTGCTCTTGGTGCTACTGAAAATGAGCTTGCATGTTGAATTCTTTGAGTTCCAAGTAGTTTGAATGCTTGATATGGCCTCTAGACATCCATATGAGTAGTTGCTATCAATTTTATGAAGTTTTGTTAACATTTTTTTGTGGCCCAATTTTTTTTTCAGAAATTTGTCCTTAGGAAAATGAACTTCTTCCGGAGGAGTTCTTCGAGGAGGAGGTCCTCTGAAGCATCATCGAGTGAAAGCTCAGCACGCCAATCATATGAGGAACCAAGAGCAAGTTCGGTGAGAGGTGCCGAGGCAAAATCTTGTCGATGGCCCTGTGAGGAGTTCATGTTGGGTACAGGGATTAAGGAGGAATTCGAGCAATACATTCAGAACACTGAGCTTTCTGCCTTCATCGCAGATAAGCCTCCGTAGCACTACGACCTCACTCATTCATTCACTCAACATTTTGCGTATAATGCTCGTAATTCTAGAGTTTTGTTTCATCTCTATAATAAATCCTATAGTATGTCTCTAGAAGAATTCTGTGATGCATGCAAAATTCCATATTGGGGTTCGTTAGATGAACCACCAAAATCTGATTATGAGTTGTTTCTTAATGGCCTTTGCAACGGTGAGGATAGGGGAGTTACGCAGGCCAGAATAATTAGCATTCACTTTCCCGCTATTCGGTATTTTGCACTTTTTAATGGTAAATGCGTTGTTGGTAAGCAAGACTGCAGTGCACTTTGCGCCCCTGATCTGAGTCTCATTCATACAGCTTTGACTGGTAGCAAGCGTTATAATCTTGGGGCAATTGTTGCACGTAGACTGCAGCGTAACACGGGTAATGGTGATTTGTATGGAGGAATTTATGCCTCCCGCTTAGCTGCAAGGTTAGGGGTCTCGCCCAATTTCAATGATCCCCTCTTACCTGATAAATATTTGAATTTGGAAGCTATGCGAGAACATAAGTTTTTAAAACGCGACGCACATGGATATGAATATAACTTAGTTTTTGATAAATATCGTTCTGTGTATGTTGCTTTGCCTGCTCCTGCCCTCTTTGATTTTCAGAACAAACAGAGATATTTTCTATCAAAGAGCGAGGTGCACGAGTACAATGCGGCAGTTGAAACTATCCGTCGGGCTGAGGAGGCGGCTCAGAACGCCTCTACGAGTTACCACTTCGATTATTATCCAGGACAGCCATGGCAGTAGACCAAGTTAGGCAAAAGCCTAAGCTTGGGGGAGTACGTATCTCTCACCGACATTACATTCATGTCCACATATTCATTTCAGTTTTCGGTGTTCATCCTTTTTCATTGTATGATCCATGTTAGTTTTATTTTCTTGCTTTCTTCTTGTGAGTTTGAAAAACTTTGAGAAAATCCAAAAACATTTCTCTCTTCTTTTCGGTTTTTCTTTCTAGCTTAATTAGTTGTAATATTAAAAGAAAACCCAAAAAGATTTCCCGTTTCTTCTTTTGCTTGTTGGGAGCTTTCCTGTGTAAATAGTTTTTCTCGTTTTTGTTTTGTCTTCTTTAATTTGCTTCCTTCAAGAAAAAAGTAAAAACTCCAAAAATATTTTAGTGTGTTTCTATGAAATTCTTTTCTTTCGTTGAGTCATTGTAAGGAGAAGACCACGATGAAAATGTTGAGTGGCTCTCGTATGCATTATTGTTGATCTAACAAAGAGCCCATATTACCTTGTCTTCTCCTTTGAATAAAATGTTTGCAGATTCCAGCTTAGACCATGGCACACTTTCACTATTATTATTTTCATATCATTCGGTCGTGCAAGTGAAAGGCAATAATGACGATGATTTGATGGAGTGACTGTGGCAGGGAAAAGCGGGTATGAACTCAACTTGTTTTTGTTTTTGTAAATATGGTTAACTCAGTATCCATGATTCAGCATATTATGATTAAACATGTTTATGATGACAATTAGAGATTATAGTTGCTCATGCCATGCTTAAGTAGCTAGGAGTGGATAATGATTTATCTTGGGTGTCAACATGCATTAAAATGTTCATGATGTAGTATGATGATATGGTATCCTCCTCTGAATGTTTCGAGTGGCTTGACTTGGCACATGTTCACGCATGTAGTTGATTCAAAACCAACATAGCCTCCACGATATTTATGTTCATGGTGTTTATATCCTACTCATGCTAGTGTTCAATGTTGATTATTCATAATGCATGATTATGACCGTTTTCGCTCTCTAGCTGGTCGCTTCTCAACCTATTTGCTAGCCTTCGCCTGTACTAAGCGGGAATACTGATTGTGCATCAAAACCCTTAAACCAAAGTTATTCCAGATGAGTCCACTATATCTACCCATATGCGGTATTACTCTGCCGTTCTAAGTAAATTTGCATGTGCCACCTCTAAATATTCAAATGAACATCTGTTTTGTGTGCCCGTACCGCTCATGGAGCGACAGGGGGCTGTCAGTATCTTCCATGCTAAGCGGGTTATTCTCATGATGAGTGTTTATTCACTTGTCCTTGCACGAGAGGGGCTGGTAATCGGGATGCCCAGTCCCATGATTAAAATTGCAAAATAATAAAACAAACTCCCCCGGAAAGTTGTTGGTATGGAGGGCACCCGAGGATTCAGCTAGCCATGGCTTGTGTTTGTTGGTGGAGGGGGAGTAAACTTTACATTACCGCTTGGGAACCGCCGCTAATGTGTTTAGCATGGAAGATATTGAAAACTCTCGGTTGTGACATTGACAGGAAAGGCATACCTCCCAAAATTATATTTATCTCTGATTTAAGCTTTGAGCTCTGGCACCTATGCAAATCCCTGCTTCCCTCTGCCAAGGGCCCATCTATTTACTTTTATGTTATTTTACTTTTATTGTTGAGTCACCATCTTCTCAAATAAGCACCAGTCCTGAGAGCACTATTGTCATTCTCATGCATTGTGTATAGTTAATGTTGTTTGCATCATGACTGGATCTCTTCTACCATGAATTACAATGTTTAGTCGCTGCTTGAACTTTGGAGGTGCTCTGCATTTATGGTTTGTGGTCTCAAAAAGGGCTAGCGAGATACCATGTTGTCATATTATATCATGATTGTTTTGACAAATTGTTGGCATTTGAGATATCTTATTATTGCTCGCTAGTTGATTATGCCATTGATATGAGTGAATATAATTTCTAAGAGTTATCATTTGCATGGTTAGTTATAATCTTTGCTGAAACCCTGGGTATTATTTAAGCATATATATAGATAAAAGAACAAAAGAGTTCGTAAAAGTTTTTCTTTATCACTTTCAGTTTGTCAACTGAATTGCTTGAGGACAAGCAATGAGTTAAGCTTGGGGGAGTTGATACGTCTCCATCGTATCTACTTTTCCAAACACTTTTGCTCTTGTTTGGACTCTAATTTGCATGATTTGAATGAAACTAACCTGGACTGACGCTGTTTTCAGTAGAACTACCATGGTGTTGTTTTTTGTGCAGAAATAAAAGTTCTCGGAATTGAACGAAACTTTTTGGAGATTTTTTATGGAATAAATAAAAAATACTGGAGCCAAGATCCACTCGAGGGGGGCCCCCTGCTGCCCACGAGGCACCAGGGCGTGCCACCCCCCCTGGCGCGCCCTGGTGGCTTGTGGGGTCCACGTGGCTCCGCTGACCCTAATCTCAGGCCTATAAATTCACAATTCCAGAGAAAAAAAATAGGAGAGAAGTTTCATCGCGTTCTATGATACGGAGCCGCCGCCACCTCATGTTCTTCATCGGGAGGCCAGATCTGGAGTCCGTTCGGGGCTCCGGAGAGGGGGATCTTCCGTCATCGTCATCATCAACCATCCTCCATCACCAATTTCATGATGCTCACCGCCGGGAGTGAGTAATTCCTTCGTAGGCTTGCTGGACGGTGATGGGTTGGATGAGATTTATCATGTAATCGAGTTAGTTTTGTTAGGGCTTGATCCCTAGTATCCACTATGTTCTGAGATTGATGTTGCTATGACTTTGCTGTGCTTAATGCTTGTCACTAGGGCCCGAGTGCCATGATTTCATATCTGAACCCTTTATGTTTTCATGAATATATTTGCGTTCTTGATCCGATCTTGCAAGTTATATGCACCTGCTATGTGTTATGATCCGCATACCCCAAGGTGACAATAATTGGGATTCTTTCCAGTGATTACCGTAGTTTGAGGAGTTCATGTATTCACTATGTGTTAATGCTTTGTTCTGGTTCTCTATTAAAAGTATGCCTTAATATCCCTTAGTTTCCTTATGGACCCCGCTACCACGGGAGGGTAGGACAAAAGATGTCATGCAAGTTCTTATCGCAACCACATATGACTATATACGGAATACATGCCTACATTACATTGATGAATTGGAGCTAGTTCTGTGTCGCCCTAGGTTATGACTGTTACATGATGAATGTTATCCAACATAATCACCGATCCAATGCCTATGACTTTTTCACATATTGTTCTTTGCTAAGTTACTACTGTTGCTACTACTGTCACAATTGTTACAAAACTATTGCTGCTACCGTTACTGTTACTGTTACTATTATTGCTATTGCTATCAAACTACCATACTACTGTGCTACTGATCACTCTGCTGCATATATTTAGTCTCCAAGTGTGGTTGAATTGACAACTCAACTGCTAATACTTGCAAATATTCTTTGGCTCCCCTTGTGTCGAATCAATAAATTTGGGTTGAATACTCTACCCTAGAAAACTGTTGCGATCCCCTATACTTGTGGGTTATCAGCTAGACTAGCCAAATGGCTCAATGTCGCATCCTCAAAGCGTGAGTAAAGAGTGTACAAGCAACCAAACACATGTCCCTAGAGCGGAAAATATCAGGTGATACCAACCCTTAAATGCTACCATGATACCAACTTGCAATTTAAATTTAAACATGTCAAAAAATTCTATCAAAAATCATGGATGTTCACAACACATATGTCGACAACTCCTTAAAATATAGATCAAAATTTGACATACACGTAGAGAAAAAAAAAGACAAATCCATGATGAATAGTGCCAAAAGAAGACAAAAGCAAAAAAATGACACTATTCACATCTGAATTTATCTTTTTTGTTTCTCCATGTGTATTTTGAATTTTAATCTAAATTTTTTAGGAGTTGTCCACATATGTGTTGTGAACATCCATGATTTTTTTTTCAGAACTTTTTGACATGTTTAAATTCAAATTTTGCAAGTTGATATCATGGTAGCATGTAAGGGTGGGTTGAGAGCGAAGTAGTGGTGCACGGGCACCATGGTGTCCTTTATTTTGAAAAAAAAAAACATATTTAGAAGTTTAAAAAAATCGAAAAAAATATGTGGAAACTTGTATGTGCTCACTATGGATCCATAAAATTTTGTTTTGAAAAAAAGTAAGTTGTAAATTGTACAAAAAAAAATTCCGACCCAAAAAAAAGAGGCCCATTTTTTTCTCGAATACGCACAAGCATGCATATCATTCATTAGAGAAGAGGGGGAAAGACTCCCCAATGTGTGTGGCTGTACAAATATTTACAATCGGGCTTTGCCCAACAATCACCATACTCACGCGAACTAACTACTCACAAACAACCCACGGTGAGCCCTCCGCCTCCTTGATTACGCCAGCCTTCACCCATAGTCCGCCCTCCTCCTTTATCTGGTTGATGCAGCAGACACGGACGGCGTTGCTCCGTTGAAGATGATGTCATTTTGATGCTTCCATATCATCCACATTCCAAGGAGACACTTGGCGCGTGTGGATCTCCGGTGCTCCCGATCCTGATCTTGTCTGATGCACCACTCTTCCAAGGGCTCGTCGATCCTGGGATCGAACCCTTGTCGACCAGTACCCACCATGAACGAGTGCCATATTTGCCTTGCAAACACATAGTTGATTAGTAGATGTTGTATGGTATCCTCATTCTGATCGCAACGCAAAGTGGGCATGCAGCTTGATGTGGGAGCCCTCGCCGTGCCAGTCTATCGGACGTCCAGCAACGATTCTTGATGGAAAGCCAGGCCAAGAGGCAGCACTTGAGGGAGGCTTGCAACTTCCAAGTGAAGGGCGCTGTCGGCGAGGCCTCAAGTCCCATGAACATTGCCGCATAGGCCGAGCGTGCCGAGAAACGTCCATCTCCCTCCCAAGCCCAACATACCACATCTTCCGTGTCCTCCGTGAACTGAAGTGTAGATACTCTTTGCCATAATCTTAGGAATTCCTCTAGAGCTCCTGCTGTGAGGTCCGGCCCTACGTCCCTCGCCCATGCATGGTTTGCTAGCGCTTCCAGGACCGTCCGCGTCCTCCTCGTACGCCTCAAGACTTTCTCATATACTTCCGGAGCTAGCTCGTATATCCTTTGTCCATCAATCCATCGATCCTCCCAGAATATGGTATTCCTTCCATTTCCCACCGTGGCATGGGCTACCGCTTGGAACAGGGCCAAGGACTCCTTCGGCACAGGTATGGTGAATTATGTCCATGGCCTTGTTGTGTCAGACCACTGGAGCCATGGCCATCGCACTCGTAGTGCTTTGTTCAGCCAGTGCAGGTTTGGAATGCCGAGTCCACCAACCCACTTGGGCATGCACACCATGTCCCACGCAACCGCGCAGTTTCCACCATTCACTTCTTGTTTTCCACACCATAGAAATCCACGGCAGATTTTGACTAGAGCTGTTAACGTCTTCGGCGGCAAGTCAAGTGCTAGCATCGAGTGAATCGGGATGGCACATAGCATGTATGTGATGAGGAGTAGTCGTCCACTCTTAGGCATCATGGCCGCCTTCCAATTTGGCAGGCATCCTGCGAGTTGGTCCACCAGTTTTTGCAGTTGTTCCGTCGTTTGCTTCCTCAGTGTTAGTGGCAACCCCAAGTAGGTGCATGGGAACCCTCCAGCCATGCAGCCAAGTGTCGCACAGACCATGTCCATTTCCTCCTGGGAGCACCAGATCGGTATGGTCGCGCTCTTGTTCATGTTCACTGTCAGCCCGGACGCCTGCCCAAATAGCTGCAGAACTGCCCCACACGTGTGTGTTTCTATCTCTCTTGGCTTGAAGAATAACAGCTCTTTGCTTGCCGCATATTTGAAGAGTCCATGAAGGGGCTCCATGCATAGGATGAAGATCATGGGCGATAGAGGGGCCCCTTGCCGCAACCCTTGGCAGCTCAAGATTGGCTTGCCCGGAACGCCATTCGTCATGATTCTGGGAGAAGAGGTGGCCAACAACCCACATATCCACGATATCCATCTATCTCCAAAGCCCATCTTTCTCAGCACTTCCAAGACGAACGGCCACTGGATTGAGTCAAATGCTTTCGAAATGTCCAGTTTGAGCATCACCGTTGGGTTCTTCAGCGCGTGCAATCTCCTCGCCATGCATTGGACGAGCATGAAGTTGTCGTGTAACGACCGGCCTCGTACAAAGGCGCTCTGCTGCTGGCCCACCAGGCTCGGAAGATCATCCACAAGCCGTGTTGCGAGCACTTTGTCAAAAAAATTGATCGCGCCATGAACGAGGCTCACCGGCCGGAAGTCCTTGATGTTCACCGGCCCGTCCTTCTTGGGCAGCAGCAACACAATGTCTTTGTTGATCGTTGCCATTCCCCTCATGTCGCCCATGTGAAAGCGATCAAACGCCTTCATGAAGTCCCCCTTTATTATGTGCCAACATGCCGCGAAGAACCGGCCTGTGAACCCGTCTGGGCCCGGTGCCTTGTCGAGAGGCATCGATTTGATCGTTTTTTTCCACTTCTTCCGGTGAGAATGGGGTCTCCAAGTGCGAGAGATCGTGCGACGGGAGCTCCAGTGCGTCCAAGTCGATAGTGTGCTGCCTCATGGGTGCCGATCCCAGGAGATTTGTGTAGTAGGCATCCACAACCTCCGCGATGCTGTCCTGGCCTGTAAAGATCTCCCCATTGTGCTGAAGGGTGCTGATGATGTTTTTTCGTTGCCGATGCCGGGCCTGCCTGTGGAAGAACTCCGTGTTCGCGTCTCCCTCTCTCAAGTACATCAGCCGGGATCGTTGTCTGGCTATAGTCCGGTCGAGCGAGTTGAGTCCCAGTAGCTTTTTCTTCAACA
This sequence comes from Elymus sibiricus, assembly GCA_039707655.1. NCBI lineage: Eukaryota > Viridiplantae > Streptophyta > Magnoliopsida > Poales > Poaceae > Elymus > Elymus sibiricus. The sequence continues at coordinate 106,582,237 of CM077668.1, read as the reverse complement.
CTTTCCGTAGGTTATGCTCCTCGTCCGACAGGGCCCTTGATTCCGCTGCTACATCCAAGCGGCCGATCACTTCCATAGCAATGCCGAGCTGCAGGTGGACGTTGCCAATCCAGCGGTCACTCCACCGCTGTAGCGCCTTGGCCGTTGCGCGTAGTTTATTGTCCAGCACGATAAATGGGTTTCCCATGGATGACACAGACTGCCAAGCCTGCTCCATCGTTTCCTGAAATCCCTCCGCCTTGGGCCAAAAGCTCTCGAACACAAAACGCCTACCCATTTAGAATTCTGCGTCCAGGTCTAGAAGAAGCGGGCAATGATCGGATATAGCCAACCCGAGCGCTGCCAACATGCTGCTAGGGTATATGTCCTCCCACGAGTTAGTTACGAAGATGCGGTCGATCTTCTCCATGGTTGGCTCTCGGCGTTCATTCGACCAAGTGTACCATCTACCATTCAGGTATACTTCCTTTAGCTCGAGCCTATTGAGGAGTGCCTTGAATCTAGCCATCATCCGCCGGTTTATCGTGATCTTGTTTTTATCCTCCGGATTGACGAGGAGGTTAAAATCACCTACCAAAGCCCACGGTCCTGCATGTAGGTCACGCACGTCACTAATCTCCGTCATAAACTCCACTTTCTCTGCGTCCCCTTGGGGTCCGTATACACCGGTCATCCACCACATAGGTCCACATCTTGTTTTACGAGCGCTGTGATGGTATTTTGCGTTGTGTGAGGGTTGGAGAGTGACACCACCAGGCCACCCCAGGCCAGTAGCACGCCACCGCGGGTACCCATCGCCGGAAGATAAAAGAAGTTCTCGAATTTATTCCCGAGGCAATGCCTTACAATCTCGCTTGTGATCGCTTCCATTTTTGTCTCTTGAAGACATACAATGCTCACGTTTGCCGCCACTACTACTTGGTATATAGTATTCCGCCTTGCTGGTGAGTTCAATCCACGTACGTTCCACACAAGGGTCTTGGGAGGTTGTGTAGTCATTTAGCATGTCCACCGTTCCACCACGGGGTGTCTAGCTCTACTACCCATCCGGTGCGTCCCCGGAGTCTCCCTGCATCGGCAAAATCGCCGTGTCCCATCCAAACAGCGCCAAGATGGCCTTCACATGGCAGTCCGTGAGCAGCTGATCAAACAGTGCTGCGTACGCCCGTAGCGCCTCATCTCCAATCTCCTCGCCTTCATTAGCTAAGCATAGCTTCCTTATGAGCACCGCCTGCTGCTTCGATGCCTTGGATCTGCGTGGCCCTTTCGCCAGGCGAACACTGCGCCTTGGTGTGGTAACTGGCAGTCTCTTCTGCCTTGGTCTCCTCTGTTGCGTAGGCAGCTCTCTTGTCTCTGGTTGCTGCAGTATTGGCGATAGCACCCGCCAAATTTCAGTGCACAGCTAGGAAACTTGGGCCCTCGGGGAAGGTGGGACTGGCGGCTCCGCGGCGTGTGCAGCAGGCGCTGCACCCGTCTCCCTAATCTCTTCCGGAGGTGTGGTTGTCAGCTCCACGGTGCGTGCAGCAGGTGCTGCATCCGTCTCCCCAATCTCTTCCGAAAGGCTCACCATGAACCAGTTTCCTTCACGCGTGCATGGGGGTGTCCCATCACCATGCAAAGGCCGGCCATGCACTGGAGTGGGGCCGTCCATGTCCGTCCATCCGCCCAGCAATGAGACAGCGGTGGGATCCGCGCTGGCAGAGTTCCTGTTGAGATTCTCCTGAAAAGCAGCGTCCAGTGCCTTATCTGGTAGGCTTATGGCCCATGTGCCGATCCGCACTGTATCTGGGTCCCCAGGTCCCATGCCTGGCGACCGGTGTCGTGGTGGGTCTCTGGCATCCACCCGTTGGTCCTGGCGGCCCTCTTCCACTGGAATCCGCTCACAGGGTTTGGTTGATGGAGGCTGGCGAATCCTCTGGACGCGCCTGGCTGGCCCCACACCTACCCAATCCACCCGGTGACCGAGGCACGGGCCAGTTGGCCCTGGGTGTCGGTACCAAAACCGGCAGATCTCGGGTAGGGGATCCGAACTGTGGATCTAGGAATCAATGGGTAATAGAGAGCGTAGAGGCGATGGTTTACCCAGGTTCGGGCCCTCTCGAAGAGGTAATACCCTACGTCCTGCTAGATTGTATTGATGTGATTGTACGGAGGTTACAGAGTTGATCTACCTCGAGATCGACTGGGCTAAACCCTAGGTAATGAATATGATCATCTACGGATTAAGCCTCCTGGTTTATATAGACACCAAGGGGTCCTAGGGTTACACATGGTCGGTTACCTTCAGGGGATAAACATGCCGGTCACGCCAATTATTCCTTGGAGGAGACGCCAAGTCTGCGGAGGTTTCCTTCTGATACGCGGGGTCGCCCACAATCCGGCCTTCCAGCGATGTGTAGAGAGCGGCCCACCAGCCCGGCCTACGAGAGACAGGCCGGCAGCCCGAGTACTCCCTAGTCCGGGACACCCTCAGTAGCCCCCGAACTAGTCTTCGAAGCTGAGGTGTACGCCGAATACCAATCAGCTTTGTGGACCAGTTCCCTTCCTTCTGTGATATCGATGACCGGTCTGTATCTCCTCTGAGTCGAGTTCTCAAGCGTCGCCTAGCCGTACACGTCCCAAGATATGCTTCGGTTGCCGCGATGTATGAATAACTTAGCCCCGAAGGCTAGTCACTTTGGTGTGAACAGTACCCCCCTCTAACAACTTTTTACCGAAGGGTCACAACGTGCCATGATCCAGAGTCATTTTATGACAAAACTCGATTCACGGCTCGAGGCGGTTTTTTCATTGGCACGTCCCATCGATATGGAGATCGTGCCCTGTTTTCAAGGGATATGATCAATTATCTGCCTCATCCCACGCGCGCATAATGGCACGGTTACATGGGGAAATGGTGAGGACTGCGGCGTAGTAAAAGGACCGTGGGTTTTACAGCCCTTAAAAGAGGAACGGCCTTCGTTTCCTTCGCTCGCTCTCATCTCTGCCCTCGCCACTGCCTTTTCCATCTTCGAGCTCCAGCGCCCAGATCCACTTTCCCATCCAAGAACCTCTCCGGTTGCCAGTTCCAATCCAGCAATGGCGGGCTCTGGGTCCAAGGGCAAGTGGGAGGCGTCCGTCGTCACTGAGAGCGCCATCCTGGAGCTAAAGGGCACGGGCTATCTCCCCGCCAACGTCGCTCACCGAGCCCCAGAGGCCGGCCAGGTCATCCCCACGCCGCGGCAGGGCGAGCGGGTGGTATTCCTGCCCCACTTCATTCGAGGTCTGGGCTTCCCCCTCCACCCCTTCGTCAGGGGCCTCATGTTCTTCTACGGACTGGACTTCCACGACCTCGCGCCGAACTCCTTCCTCCACATCTCATCCTTCATCATCATCTGCGAGGCCTTTCTTTGGATCCGGCCACACTTCGGCCTGTGGCTGAAGATCTTCAATATCAAGCCGAAGATCGTCGATGGCCAGCAGGTGGACTGCGGGGGTGCGATGGTCAGCAAGCTCCCCCGAGTGGAGTGGCCAAAGGATACCTTCATCGAGACCGTCAAGGTTTGGCAGAAGGAATGGTTCTACATCACCGAGCCCAGGAGCACGGATTGGGGGGCGATCCCGGCCTTCCGATCCGGACCCCCTACGAGGTTGGTCTCATGGACCAAGAAAGGCCTCGACTGGGGGGCGAACAAGGAGGTGGCGCAGCTGCAGAGCCGGATCGCCAAGATGATAGAGCAGGGCATCGAGCTGCCCAACGTGATCCAGATCATGCTCGGCCGCCGAATCCTCCCATGGCAGGACAGGGCCTTCCCCATGTGGGCCTACAAGCCCGAAGACCCGGCCACCGTACGCAACTTCTTCCGCACCTCCCATGCTCAGCTGTGGAGGGCGTTGTTCAAGCCGCAGAAGGACTGGCCGGCCGTGGAGGAAGACATCGGACTCGACACCGCAAACCCCCACGGGAGGTATGACTAATTTTGCTCTTATATCCAAACTGTTCCCTTTTGATAAGGTACTTAGCTTTTTACTTCCCATCCGCAGAACTGGTTGAAGAAGTCCGAGCGGATCGACAGTCCGGCGCCGCTGCCAGAGGGACCCAGGACGCCCCTACTAGCAGCCATGCTGGCCGTGGAGCCATACGAGGCGCCGGAGAGGAAGGAGAAGAAGAAGGACCAGAAGGAGGAGGCTAGAGAGGGCCTCCGTTCCCGAGGACCCCCGGACACTAGATCCGGGGACACCCATGCTCCCTCCACACAGGAGGAGGAGAAGGAGCAGGGAGGAGAAGGGGAGGAAGACGATTCCTCCCGAACAGGGAAAAGGGCGGCGGCCGAAGACGTCGAGGAGGAGCTGCCCCAACCCGCCCCCAAAAGACCGTGCAAGGCCAAGGTGGCTTTGTCCGGTGACAGCTCGGCCTCTGTCGAGGACTCCGAGGCCTCCGAAGAGGTTACTCAGAGGATCCCCAGGGCCAAGTCGCGGGCTCAAAGGTACGCGTTCCGATATCCGTTCGAGTGTCATTGGCCGAACTAGATTTGACATTGATCGCCTCTTCACTTCTAACATCGCAGCCCGATGCGCGACCTCCCCATCGATCGAGTCTCGGAGGGGGACTCTCCACCGGCTGCGCTGGCGGAGAGCGGGACCGGATCGCGCGCCTCGCCTCCCCCAATCGTCGAGGAGGCCGAGGAGGTCCTATCAAAGAGGACCCCTCCCGCGCTGCACACAGGGGAAGGGGGCGACACCGTTATGGCCGAGGCTAATACCTCGGCCGCCGAAGACCAGGAGGGGAGGGCCCCTCCGGCAGACGAAGAGGAGGAACATGGACGGCCCGAGTTTTCTCCGAGGGCGGCTCCGGAGTCGTCCATGCGACCGGAGTCGGACACTCCGGTCTTCGAGAAGGAAGCAACCGAGGTACCCCCGCCACCCCCACACGCCCCGGAGTGGGCGTCGACTGGGTGGCCGGATGCGATGGAGGATGCTCTAACCAGCTCCTCCATCGCCGAAGAGCACCGTGCCCTTATGGGCGCGGTGTTGCAAAGCCTTCGGTCCGTGGATAGCGGACTGAAGGAGGCTTTCAATGGCCTTCTCACAGGCTTCAAGGTGAGCCAAGTAATGTTTTTCCTTAAAGAATTTCTTTTGTATAAATGTATAGCCGCATACACAGTAGCCCCCGAGACTCTGGCTGGCTGGATCCAAGCCGGTCAGAGGATCAAAGAGGAATATCTCAGATACTAACATGTGTAGAGTGATGTGCAGGCGTCGTCTTCGGCAGCAGCTGCCAACGCCGAGGAGTTGGCCGAGCTGAATCGGAAGCTCAAAAGCTCTGAGGACGACCTCAGCCTGGTGAACAAGAGGTTCGACGAGGCGCAAGGTAAGTCTGAACTGCGGTATTCACTCATGGCCGTTGCATGTTTGTTAAGTAAGGTTTGAAATTAGCCCAAACGGAATCAACTGATATGACTACAGCTGCCGCCGTGGAGGTCGAGAACCTCAAGGCCGCGCTGAGGACAGCTCAGCAAGAAGCGGCGGAACAGAGGTCGGCAGCCGAACAGGCAGCTGCCGAACTGACTTCGGTGAAAACCGCTAGTCAGAAGCACGAAGCCAGAGTGGCGGAAGTGCAACAAGAGCTCGCAGATGCCGTCACAAAGTGTGAGGCTCTCGAGCAGAAGAACAAAGAGCAGGCCGCCGAGCTAACCTCGTTGGGGTCGGTGGCTAAGGAAGCGTGGACAGAAGCGCGCGGCTACCAGGAGGAGCTCCGCCAAGTGAAGCTTATTGCGGATGGTAAGCCATATTTGCTGCAAAGTGTATTTGGAGGTAACAGGTTCGCGTTGCTCGCGCGGGTGTGGCGTTCCGCAGGCGCCTTTGCGGACCTCTCGAAGAGTGCGGCTGATGCGGCGAGGTTCTTTGCCACCCAGGAGGGTCGGGCCGAGCAGAGGTTATTCTAGGCGCAATTTCAAGCGCCCGAACACCCTCCCCTCCTCAACAACCAAATGAAGCAGTTGATGGAGCTGCATCGGATGGTGGAGCCGGTGATGAAGGACCTCTGCGTCAAGCTATGGCCGACGGAGCCGCTGCCGAGCAGCTACTTTGGTCTGGTGTAGAGGTTGTACGACGCCACTTCTCGGATCGACGCCTGGAAGCGCTCCACATGCATTGAGGGGGCTCGGATGGCCTTTGGCAAAACAATGGTACATTGGCCGAAGATAAAGCCAGCCGAGATGGCCACCGGACCTTCGCCGCCAGGGAAGGAGCATAGGCGCGCCGAGCAATACTTTCCCATCGTGATGGATGGTGCTCGGGCAGTAGAGGCCCAATGCTCAAAAGATGTAATTTATGAGTAGCTTTAGTTTCCTTGTAGCCAAGGAGTTGAAACTTTGGTTTTATTGTAATGGAAGTTGTTTTGCTGTGAAGAAAGTGCCTGCTTATGTTAATTTTGACTCCTGTGCGGCCGTTTGTAAACGAAAAGTTACCAGTCGTCCGCTTCGGCCCCCTTGCAGATACTGCATGGGGTGTTTTCTCGTAATACTTGAACCCTTAGCCGACGTCTCGGTGCCCAGAGGCGGTTGTATGTATGGAAAACCAGGCAATCAGACTATGCGATTTTAGTGCTTTCACTTAGCCATAGGAGCTTGACTGCGGCGGCTGGTGACTAGCACCTAGTGTTTGTGATATTCGGACGAGCCGCAGTTGATACCATCATCACATGGTTTCTGTAACAGAAGACCCTTCGTTTAACACGGATGAATCTCCAACGATTTTTCGTTTGACACGAGTCATTGGATCGCCGACCAGTTCTCGCTTATTGTGGCAGTCAGTTTTCGGCTTTCTCCACTCAGGTACTTAACCAGGCTAGCTAGAAGTACAATCGCAGTGGTTCTCCCTTTACCCTCTTAGCCTAACAGTGCGGAACGTAAGAGGGTAAACACAGGAGCCGGGCAACCCAACTATTGACCAGAGACGCAATTCGGAACTGATTCATATAGTGCAATATCCATGACGCCGAGCACAAAAAATAAAAGTAGGTGCCGGAATAAAATTTGAGGCAAGATTTATGTTCGAGCCCCCGGTCTATTAGCCGATTACTAAAAAGGGACGTATCGTGATAGCTTACTTCGGCCTAAAAAAGCGGAAAGGAATATGCAACGTGAATGACTGCACAATTACCAGAGACAAATTGGTCTTTATTTCCTTTGAAGATGTGACGTCCAACCATACAATCCGGATTTGCTAAAGTAACTTTGATAGATACTTTTGAAGAAATAAATACATTAGAGTAAAGGTTTACACAGGGCCTTCATGAGTGGTTTGACGTCCCTACTACACCCTGCTGCACGTCTGCGCCTTTGCTCTTTAAGAAGCTTCCGTGTGAGCGGAGCTGTCGACCGAATGTTCGGCGAAAGTAGTATTGTTCGGCAGACGAGACCTTGGGGAAGGGTTGTGAGAAGTCGTCGTGGTATATCAGTTTGACGCTGATCAGGCCCTAGATGGTGCCCGTTGTCGATGTTGATTCGAAGACATCTGTTGGCCATTGCTCGGTCGAACCGAGCTCTCGGCCTTTGTTTCATGTGTCCCCACAATTGCCCATGGAATTTTGAGCGCGAAATTGTGCACTCGAGGTACGTATTTCGCGATTAGGTGGGCCGCGTTGTGGGGCGCGTACCCCTATTTGGGGTGAGTATGGGAGTGCTCCTGGACCGAGGCTGCAGCTCGGGAGCGCTTGCGTGCGTCCAGTGTCTTCGCCGTAGACTGGGCTTGCGACGCCTCTTCGGCGGCTTGGACTTCGGCGGCTAGAGCCGCCGTGTGTTCCTCTGTTCGGAGCGAGCGCTCGGTATTACCGTTGATGGTGATAACGCCCCTTGGTCCTGGCATCTTGAGCTTCAGGTATGCATAGTGCGGGACGGCGTTGAAGCGGGCGAACGCGATCCGGCCGAGGAGTGCGTGGTAACCGCTACGAAAGGGGACAATATCGAAGATCAAGTCCTCGCTGCGGAAGTTATCGGGCGAGCCGGAGACTACTTCCAATGTCACGGATCCCGAGCAGCGTGCCTCGACACCTGGGATTACACCTTTAAAGGAGGTGTTGCTGGGTTTGATCCTTGATGGGTCGATCCCCATTTTCCTCACTGTATCTGAGTAAATCAGGTTGAGGCTGCTGCCTCCGTCCATAAGGACTCTGGTGAGGTGAAATCCGTCCACGATGGGGTCGAGCACCAGAGCCGCCGTTCCTCCATGGCGTATACTGGTCGGATGGTCTCGACGGTCGAAAGTGATCGGGCAAGCCGACCACGGGTTGAATTTCGGGGCTACTGGCTCTAAGGCGTAGACATCCCGAAGTGCGCATTTCCGCTCCTTCTTCGGTATATGCGTGACGTAGATCATGTTCACGGTTTTAACCTCTGGAGGGAACTGCTTTTGGCCTCCATTGTTCGGCCCGCGAGATTCGTCGTCGTCCTCGCTACGGGGGCCCTTGCCCTGTTCTTCGGCTGTGACCTTGTCGGCCTGTTTAATTACCCAACAGTTACGGTTGGTGTGGTTTGCGGGCTTGTCGGGGGTGCCGTGAATCTGGCAGGGTCTATCCAATATTCTATCCAGCGCAGACGGGGCGTCGCGGTTCCCTTTAGAGGGTTTTTTCCGCGGTCCCGATTTCGAACCGCTGAATCCGGCGTTTACTGTTGTGTCGTCGGCTTCACCGCCGTTGTTTGAGTGCCGACGCTTATTGCTCCTATTGCGCCGGGGTTTCCCGTTCCCGTCCCGGGTCTCAGAAGTGCCGGGGTCTTTGGGGTGGTTGCTTCGACGAGCTAACCAGCTATCCTCACCCACGCAAAAGCGGGTCATTAGGGAGGTAAGGGCCGACATTGTTCTCGGCTTGTCCTGGCCGAGCTGGCGGGCGAGCCACTCATCCCGAATACTGTGTTTGAATGCCGCAATTGCTTCGGCATCCGGACAGTCGACGATCTGGTTCTTCTTGGTCAAAAACCGGTTCCAGAATTGCCGGGCTGACTCTCCGGGCTGCTAAATGACATGGCTCAGGTCATCGGCGTCCGGTGGCCGAACGTAGGTGCCTTGAAAGTTAGCTCGGAATGCATCCTCGAGCTCTTCCCAGCTCCCGATGGAGTTTTCGGGTAGGCTGTTCAGCCAATGCCTTGCTGGCCCCTTGAGTTTCAACGGTAAGTACTTAATAGCGTGGAGATCATCTCCTCGGGCCATATGAATGTGGAGGAGAAAATCCTCAATCCACACGGCTGGGTCAGTTGTCCCATCGTAGGATTCTATATTGACGGGTTTGAACCCCTCGGGGAACTGATGCTGCATCACCTCGTCAGTGAAACACATTGGGTGTGCGGCGCCCCTGGCCCAGGCCACATCGCTCCGGAGATCGGTCGTCATCCGGGCATGGTGCTGCTCCCGAGCTCTGTCGTTTCTATTGCGCCAGGCTTGGTATACGTCCTGTCCAGCGGGTGCATATCCTGTGGATCCATAGAAGGATCTCGACTGGATCCCTCTGGCGTTCAGGTCGTGGCGCAGATTGTATTGGTCGTCCGGTTGAACCGGGTCTTTGCCTGCTCGGCGAGGGGGCACGGGTGGGTATTCGGCTTCCCCGGCCGCCCTATCCCGTCCGCGAGGGGGTGCGGGTGGGTATTCGGCTTCCCCAGCCGCCCTATCCCGTCCTCGAGGGGGCGCGGGTGGGAGTTTGGTTTCCATAGCCGGCCTATCCCGTCCTCGAGGGGGGCGGTCGGGCTGGTTTGCGTAAGTTCGTCTGGGTGGCATGGGCTCGAAGGCCTCATCCTCGAATTCTGGGAGTAAGCGCCGCCGTGGGTAACTCTTGTATTGACCCTGACGTTGATCGTCAAGGCCTTCTTGGGCAGCTAAAACCATCGTCCATCTGTCGTTAAGCGTATCCTTTTCGGCTTTTAGCTGTTGTTGTTTCCTCTTCAAGCTTCGGGCAGTGGCGATAAGTTGCCTCTTGAATTTCTCTTACTCCAGGGGATCCTCTGGGACGATAAAGTCTTCGGGTCCGAGGCTATCTTCCTCCTCGGACGGAGGGAGGTAATTGCTGTCCTCGGAATCTTCGAGGTCCTCGGGGTCACCCTGGTCCTCGTGCCCTTCAGGGGCGTCGGGGGCTGCTCGGTTGTGTTGTCGCCGAGCTCCCCCAAGTTGTCCGGAGTATCGTTATCTCCGGTGCCGTTTGTGTCTGTGTGATTTTCCTTGCCCTTTCCTCGCCCTCTGGCTCGCCATCGTCGGCGTCTGGGTGGTTCTTCAGCGGGGTCGTCGCCATCCTTTTTGGTTGTGTCACCGTCCTTCATGGGGGTGTCGACCATGTAAACGTCGTAGGTGGAGGTGGCGGTCCACTTTCCGGTGTTGGAAGTGGCAAGGGAGGGAGCCGTGTAGGGCGGGACGTCGATATCCCCGTCCATGTCGTCAGCCTCCTCGGAGGCGTAGTCCAGCATGTCGGTTAAATCTTCGACAGTGGCTACCAAGTGGGTGGTGGGTGGGACGCGAAATTCCCCGCGGCTGGCCTCCTGTCCGACTTGCTCCTGGTCCGAAGACGGGCCATCCGCGATATTCATCCTCTGGATCCGATCTAACATCTCACTTAAAAATGAGAGGTCAACCGAATGTCGTGGGAATGAGCCTGACAGTAGAAGGTAGGGGTACGTAAGGAGAGGGCAGAGTCCTAGCTACGGCGAGGGTGTACACACGGATGTATGAGTTCAGGCCCCTCTCGTGGAGGTAAAAGCCCTATGTCTCAGTGCTCGGGAGCTCTTGTCCAGTGAAATATAGGTGTCGTTACAGGGGATCCGAACCAACCCCTATACCAGAGGGGAGGGGTGGCTTATATAGAGTGCGCTGCCCCTCATAAGTGTCCGGCGTTTAAGGGTCAGATCGTGGTTATAAAGACGTACGTTACTGGTAACGTACGTAATAAACGCTATTAATGAGACAGACGAACGCCTGCCCATTGGCCTCCCTGGGGTGGCTTCTGGTCTTCTGCGGTCGACTGTCATCCGGTTATTTCGAGTGAATGGTACCCGTCGAGTGAAAAGATAATCTCTGAGTGGATATTGTCGAGTGACTTGTATGCCTTGGTGATTTCAGTCGGAGATCTCCTTGCAGCCCTTAAGCTTTCTAGGGCAGTGTCCTTGGGTAGAGCAGGTAGGTCAGGCCTATGACCCTACCCTAGGTACACATCCCCATCATTAGCCCCCGAATGGATCGGGGTTCGAGTGTAAAAGGTGTCAATACAAGTTCTGACAAGACACAAAAATTCCGAGTGCATTTTGAGGCTTCTCAGAAATCTGCGTCGATTGGAACCTTTGTTGTTCGCCCTGATCGATTCTGTCTTGAAGTATATCTGAGTGAAACCGAGCTCGAAATCAGGTCCGAGTGAAACTGAGCTCGAAATCAGGTTCGAGTGGTCTGCAGAGTCTTCTGATTTGACAGTTCGCTCCGTCGGGTCCGGATTTTACGGGATTTGAAAATTGGACAAACGCGCGCCGAGCGGAGATGACGCAACCGCAAAGGCAATTGGGGACGCGATGCCTCGATTACCGCGCCGCCAAAATCGCCACGCGGTGCGCCTCCTCTGAATTCGGGATACTCAGAGATCTGGCGGGACCGCAGGTCAGTGACCCACACGGGCGGATATAAGGGGCGACGACGCCGGTGCTGGTACAGTATTCTTCCCCCAAATCTGCTCTTCTCCTCCTCCTCCTCTGCTCAGCTCCACTCCAACGGCCGCCGCCGCCATGACGAAGGGCAAGATGGAGAAGCTCGAGCGTGCCAAGAAGGGAGGAGCCAAGGCGAAGAAGCCGTCGGGCGCCCGGTCGACGGTGCCGCCGGGGTGGATCCAGGGGGATTTCCTCCAATCGACGGTCACGGCGGAGGATGTGCAAAATCTTGTCAACGACGGGTTGATAGCTGCAGAGTCCTGGAGATTGCCGAAGGGGGAGACCGAACCAGAGCCACGCGACGGCGAGCGAGTTCTGCTTCTCACCCACGTCGAACGAGGTTTCTCCATGCCACCCCACCCATTCATCCATAGTTTCCTGAACTCTTTCGGGGCGCAGCTCCACCATTTCCCTCCGAATGCAATTGCCTATCTTTCCTGTTTCATAACCCTGTGCGAATGCTTCTTGGGCTGCTCTCCGCATTGGAGTCTGTTTAAACACATATTCTCTGTTAGATCTCAATCCTTCAAGAAAGCCAATCCCAGTGATAGCAAAACCCACGTAATCCAACTGTGTGGTGGCTTAGGGATCCAGAAGAGAGGTAGGAGTGCATTCCCCTCTATGACCTTTCCTGATTCTATCCGGGGTTGGCAGTCGACATGGTTCTATTGCAAGGATGTTGCATCACCAAATATGTCGACTGGACTTCCTCCTTTCACCTTGGATCGACCTACCACCCCCAAACCACTGTACGTGACAAAGGTAGAGAAAATCCAGGTAGGGATCCTAGTGAACGCTGTATCTGATCTGATCCGCGGCAGAGTGACTGGCTTGGATCTCCTTGAAACGTTTCTCAATCGACGGATCCAGCCTCTCCAAGCCCGGGATCACACCATGTGGCATTACTCGGGCCCTGAGGATACCACTCGGACTCATCCTGAAGAAGTTTCCGACGAGACCGTTTCTCAGTGGCTCAGGAGCATCACCGGAGCCTGTGATAATCCCGAGGGAGCCAAGCGAATTCCGCCTTTTTCTGCTTTGAACCCACCAAAGAACCTGGTGAGTTATACCTCTGTCGATTGTTTTAATATCTGTCGAGTAATTGGATCTTCAGTCGACTGACTTTGAAGCTTGTATCTTGCAGGAATTTACAAACATGTACTCGCCCGTGCCAAACGGAGAACAGCCTCACGAAGAAGAAGGGAGCGTAGATGGCAGCGCCGACGGCGATTACACCGAGGACAGCGAGAGCAGCGATGATGACCTGGAGGAAGGCGAGGTGGAAGCTCAGGTCCCTCTGCGCACCGGGCGTCGCACCAAGCAGCAGGAAGACCCAGAGGTTGCCCCGAGCAAAACTGTGGCATCGAGCACAAGGAACCCAAAGCGTGATCGTGCCGCAACATCGGGGTCAGCTGAAAAAGCTGCGAAACAACTCAAGCCGGACGCGCCAAAGCCTCGGAAGGCCCTGCCTCGTATCAAGATTGTTGTGCCTGTTGCCTCAACGTGAGTGTTTATTTTCCCGCAATTGTGATTGTGGCACTTCATGTCTCTGCTGACCGAGTGGAGTTTATCCGCCAGAGCTGCTACCTCCGTGACGTCGCCCCAGCGAAATGATGGGGACCATATGGAAGTGGACACTCCTGATGCGGCCACCTCCCAACGAGGTATAACAAACCCACACTCAACTCTGTTTTTTGAAGAATAATCGTCGAGTGACTTGATTAAAATTGCCGATTGATAGCTGACGAGGTCATCGAACTGGAAGACGACGAGGAGCTGCAGCGAGGAACGCAGGATGAAGCTGTGCCTCTGGGGGCTTCACGCGTACGCACTCGGAGAACATCGTCAGGACAGACGCCCCGTGGGTCGACTGCTGCGACACCTCCAGCCCTTGTGGCCCCGCTGTCGAGTGCTCCGCCAGCCACTTCAATTCTGGTGGCTTCAGCACCTACTGGACAATCTGAAGCACCTCCTGCTGCCTCAGTTACAACACCAACTCATTCGACGCCCGCATACCCTTTGTATCACGTCCCGGAGGACCAAACTGGACCTGCCAAGGAAGCCATGATTCAGGCTGGGCAGATGATGCTGCGAACAAAGGAGGCGTACGAAGCCAGCAAGTTAGCCTATGATGCCAGCTCAGCGCTTCAAGCCAACGTCCGAGTAAGTGCTATTGTAAGTTCATTTCCAATTGAATTCCTGTCCGTCTTGATTTTACACCCACTGGGTGTTTTCTTCGCAAGTAGATCAAGTAGTCTCTGGTCCAGTGGGGGCACGCTGAGTGCACCCACTGGGTGTAGTCCCCGAGACCGCCGTCGAGTGCGTGCATCGGCGGGGGTCTGATAGAAACAATGTTCGCTTGCTTGCTTTCTTCTTTTATACTCTGATAGGCCAGACCTGGTCGAGTGTTTTTGTATCCAGTGGGGGCACGCTGAGTGCACCCACTGGGTGTAGTTCCCGAGACTACTGTCGATCGTTGACGATGGGCAGTAGTCTTAAGAACCATTCTGCAGGTTTCATGGACATCATTTCCACCAACCATGATGTGACGCTGTATAGGGTTGTGGGGTGGGGCGGCGGGCCGCCTTTCAGTCGACTGCACTTGTACTTTTCCACTCGGGAATAGAGAAATATCCATGTCGACTGAACCCCTTCTTTGCTGATTTCAGAAAGCCTGTGGGCTAGGGACCAGGTACGTCGAGCTGGAGAAGGAAAAGAATCGACTTCTGCTGGATCTGGAGCTGACGAACAACAACCTGGACCGTGCACAGACCGAATTGAAGACTTTGGGAGGTAATCCTTGTCAACCAATTGCATTATCACTTTCATCTTCCGTCCTTTGAACCGAGTGAATCCACTCGAACAGACGTACGTGATGAGAACCGTCGTCTCCGAGCGCGACTCAACAATGTTATTTCTTTAGATACCATGAAGAAGGCGCTCGAGGACAAGGACAAATCACTTGCTGATGCTCAGAAGGAAGCGAAGGAGAAAACTGAAGCTGCTGAGAAGAAACTTGCTGCAGCCAGTAAACTGGAAGAAGAGAACGCCAAACTCAAGCAGGAATGATCCGACTGGATCAAAAAACTTGAAGTGCAGACCAAGGGAAAGAGTGCTCTGGAAAAACACTTAGGAGACTTTGCAAAGAAAATGTTCAGCATGCTTGAAGGTGACTTTCTTCTGTCTAATGAATTTCTTTGATTTCTTCAGAACGGCATTGTGATCACCCTTTCCCTTTCTCTTCATGCAGAATTCTGTCAAGACTTTGAGAAGGAAACTGAAGAGATTGAGCCCAATCTGGACCCCACGAAGTCACTCGTCGGAGACGCCGTGGCCATGGATATGTTTCGACTTGAAGCTCGTCTTAAGAGTGTCCAAGGATATGTCACTCGGCTGAAGGTTGCGTTCGAGAAGGTCAGCAAGGAGTTGTGGCCTGAAGATTCTCTCCAGACTGACCTCGAGTCTATGATGACTCGCCTCAACGAAATTCCCAGTCAAGTGCAGGCGTGGAAGAAATCCGCTGCTCGTTGTGGTGCTGATGTGGCACTTTCACTCGTCAGGGTTCATTGCAAGGAGGCCAAGGAGGACAAACTGAAGGCCCTCCGAGTGATCAACACAAAGAAGCTTCAATTTGAAGATTTCATGGAGACTTTAAACCAAGCAGCTACTCGGATCGCCGACGGAATTGACCTGGATACCTTTGTCGAGCCTTCAAGCCCTACTAGAGCTTGAACAAGTACTTTGCTTTCAGTAAAAACTTTATTTGCCTCGGTATGCCGAGTGATGGTGTAACTGATTATACTTCGTTCAGGCCTCAAGCCTGAGAACTTCCCTTTGCGCGAACAAGTTTTTGCTGCGCTAGAGATTCTAGTCTTACTCGCATTTTGCTTTCCGACATTTTGCTTAGGCGAAGACTGGTTCGCAGCTAAGTTTTCGAGTGTAAGGAATACCATACACTCGGAAGGATTTTTCAACTCATGTGAAAACTGGTTCACAGCTAAGCCCCCGAGCAAGAGGGTTGCTCTTGACTCGGAGAAGTTTTCTAAACTTAGGCGAAGACTAGTTCGCGGCTAAGTCCCCGAGTGTATTGAATGTTATACACTCGGAAGGGTTTTTAACTTAGGCGAAACGGGTTCGCAGCTAAGCCCCCGAGCAAGAGGGTTGCTCTTCACTCGGAGAAGTTTTCTGAACTTAGGCGAAGACTGGTTCGCGGCTAAGTATCCGAGTGTATTGAATGTTATACACTCGGAAGGGTTTTTAACTTAGGCGAAACGGGTTCGCAGCTAAGCCCCCGAGCAAGAGGGTTGCTCTTCACTCGGAGAAGTTTTCTGAACTTAGGCGAAGACTGGTTCGCGGCTAAGTCTCCGAGTGTATTGAGTGTTATACACTCGGAAGGGTTTTTAACTTAGGCGAAACGGGTTCGCAGCTAAGCCCCCGAGCAAGAGGGTTGCTCTTCACTCGGAGAAGTTTTCTGAACTTAGGCGAAGACTGGTTCGCGGCTAAGTCCCCGAGTGTATTGAATGTTATACACTCGGAAGGGTTTTTAACTTAGGCGAAACGGGTTCGCAGTTAAGCCCCCGAGCAAGAGGGTTGCTCTTCACTCGGAGAAGTTTTCTGAACATAGGCGAAGACTGGTTCGCGGCTAAGTCTCCGAGTGTATTGAATGTTATACACTCGGAAGGGTTTTTAACTTAGGCGAAACGGGTTCGCAGCTAAGCCCCCGAGCAAGAGGGTTGCTCTTGACTCGGAGAAATTTTCTGAACTTAGGCGAAGACTGGTTCGCGGCTAAGTCCCCGAGTGTATTGAATGTTATACACTCGGAAGGGTTTTTAACTTAGGCGAAACGGGTTCGCAGCTAAGCCCCCGAGCAAGAGGGTTGCTCTTCACTCGGAGAAGTTTTCTGAACTTAGGCGAAGACTGGTTCGCGGCTAAGTCTCCGAGTGTATTGAATGTTATACACTCGGAAGGGTTTTTAACTTAGGCGAAACGGGTTCGCAGCTAAGCCCCCGAGCAAGAGGGTTGCTCTTCACTCGGAGAAGTTTTCTGAACTTAGGCGAAGACTGGTTCGCGGCTAAGTCCCCAAGTGTATTGAATGTTATACACTCGGAAGGGTTTTTAACTTAGGCGAAACGGGTTCGCAGCTAAGCCCCCGAGCAAGAGGGTTGCTCTTCACTCGGAGAAGTCTTTGAATGCGAAATTGTGCGATCGGAATCGACAATAGACTGCGGAAGTCATAACTTAACAAACGACATCGTCTGGAGCACTCTTATTACATCAAAACAACTCAGCCGTCAAGTATAAAAGCGTCGAAGCAAATCCGCGTTCCAGGCGCGTGGCTCATCAATATTCTTCTTCAAGTTGAAAAGATGGTACGCTCCGTTGTTCAGCACCTTGGTGACGACGAATAGGCCTTCCCACACTGGGGCCAACTTGTGGGGTTGCAGCTGATCCACTCGGAGCACCAGATCACCTTCGTGGAATGAACGGCTCTTGACGTGTCTCGCATGGAAGCGGCGAAGGTCTTGTTGATATACAGTCGACCGGATCAGGGCCATCTCTCGTTCTTCCTCTAGGAGATCTACCCCATCTTGTCTTGCTAGCTCAGCTTCGTCTTCAGAGTAAAGATCCACTCGGGGAGAATTGTGAAGGACCTCACTTGGCAAAACGGCTTCAGCTCCATACACAAGGAAGAAAGGAGTGCGTCCAGTCGACCGGTTTGGAGTCGTCCTCAAGCCCCACAGAACAGACGGCAATTCAGTGACCCAAGCTCCAGCAGCATGATCAAGATCTCGCATGAGCCGAGGCTTCAGTCCTTGGAGGATAAGGCCGTTCGCTCGCTCAGCTTGACCGTTAGACTGGGGGTGTGCAACGGACGCGTAGTCCACCCGAGTGCCTTTAGAGGAGCAAAAGTATCTGAACTCTTCCGAGTCAAAATTAGAGCCGTTGTCTGTAATGATACTGTGGGGGACTCCATACCGGAATGTTATCTCTTTCATGAATTTGATAGCAGTGCGGGCGTTCAGCTTCTTGATGGATTTAGCTTCGATCCACTTAGTGAACTTGTCGACTGCAACCAGTAAGTGAGTGAATCCACTCTGACCTGTTCTAAGGGGTCCAACCATATCCAAGCCCCATACAGCAAACGGCCAGACGAGTGGAATAGTCTTCAAGGCAGACGCAGGTTTGTGTGACAGGTTCGAATAGAGCTGGCATCCTTCGCAGTGATCAACTATATCTTTAGCCATCTCATTGGCGCGTGGCCAGAAGAAACCCGCTCGGTAAGCTTTGGCAACAATTGTCCTAGAGGACGCATGATGACCACAAGTTCCCGAGTGAATCTCCTCCAAAATCAGTCGACCTTCTTCAGGAGAAATACACCGCTGAGTCACGCCAGTCACTCTTTCTCTGTAGAGTTGCCCATCCATAACAGTAAAAGCCTTGGATTTGCGGACTATCTGTCGAGCTTCATCTTCATCATCTGGGAGTTCTCTCCTAAGAATGTACGCAATATAGGGTACAGTCCAGTCGGGCGTGATCACTAAAATCTCCATGACCAGATCAATGACAGCTGGGACATCGACTTCAGTCGGATCAGAGACGCTTTTTGCCTGCGGGGGCTCTTCAGTGAAGGGATCTTCCTGCACCGAAGGAGAATGAAGGTGCTCGAGAAATACATTGCTGGGGACAGGCTTCCGAGTGGATCCAATCTTTGCCAGCTCATTAGCTGCTTGATTCTTCACTTGGGGAACATGATGGAGTTCCAAACCCTCGAATTTCTTCTCGAGTTTCCTTACTGCATTGCAGTATCTAGTCATAGCGGGGTTCCTGACATCCCACTCTTTCATCACTTGATTGACCACCAAATCAGAGTCGCCATATACCATCAGGCGCCGAACGCCGAGTGAAATGGCCATACGCAACCCATACAAGAGTGCTTCATATTCAGCTTCATTGTTGGAGGAATCAAAGTGAATCTGCAAGACGTAACTGAGTTTGTCGCCTTTTGGGGACACCAGTACTACGCCAGCACCAGACCCATTCAGCATCTTCGAGCCGTCAAAGAACATGGTCCAGTGTGACGAGTAAACTTGGATCGGCTGCTGCTGTTCAGTCCACTCGGCCAGGAAATCAGCGAGGGCTTGAGACTTGATTGCTTTCTTTGCTTCAAACTTGATATCAAAATAGAGGAGCTCAATAGCCCATTTGGCCACTCGACCGGACGCATCTCGATTGTGGAGAATTTCAGACAATGGAGCATCACTGACGACTGAAATTGAGTGATCTTGAAAATAATGTGCCACCTTCTTAGCTGACAGATATATACCGTACACGAGCTTCTGGTAATGTGGATATCTTTGCTTTGAAGGAGTCAACACTTCAGAGATGTAATAAACAGGACGCTGGACTTTGTAAGCTTTACCTTCCTCTTCCCTCTCGACAGTGAGAACTGTACTGACGACCTGATTAGTAGCCGCTATGTACAATAGCAATGGCTCTTTACTGTGCGGAGCAGCAAGCACCGGCTGGGTGGAAAGCAGAGCTTTGAGCTCGACAAACGCTGCTTCAGCTTCTGGAGTCCACTCGAATGTATCAGACTTCTTCATCAGTCGGTATAAAGGCAATGCCTTTTCACCGAGACGAGAAATGAATCGACTCAATGCTGCCAAGCAACCTGTGAGCTTCTAGACATCGTGCACATGCTCAGGGCTTTTCATTCGGGTGATGGCACCGATCTTTTCCGGATTAACGTCGATTCCCTTTTCGGAAACGAGAAAACCGAGTAATTTGTCGCCAGGAACACCGAAAGTGCACTTAGTCGGATTTAGCTTGATGTCATACCTCCTCAGATTGGTGAATGTTTCAGCTAAGTCAGACAACAGGTCGGAACCTTTGCGAGACTTGACGACAATGTCATCCATGTACGCTTCAACATTCCGATGGATCTGATCGAGTAAACATTTTTGAATCATGCGCATGAAAGTAGCGCCAGCGTTCTTCAAACCAAAAGGCATGGTGATATAATAGAAACACCCGAATGGGGTGATGAAGGCTGTCTTTATTTCATCCGGACCAAACAGACGGATCTGATGGTAACCAGAGTAAGCATCCAGAAAAGATAGACGCTCACACCCCGCAGTTGAGTCGACAATCTGATCAATGCGGGGGAGTGGGAAATGATCTTTCGGGCAGACCCGATTGATATGTTTGAAATCAATACACATGCAGAGTGACTTGTCCTTCTTAGGGACCATAACGACGTTCGATAACCACTCGGAGTGGTAAATCTCACGTATGAACTTAGCCGCCAAGAGACGAGCCACCTCCTCGCCGATTGCTTTTCGCTTCTCCGTTGCCGACCGATGCAAATGCTCCTTCACAGGCTTGGCCTTCGGGTCAACTCTCAATCGGTGCTCAGCCAGTTCCCTGGGTACTCCAGGCATGTCAGCAGGCTTCCATGCGAAGATGTCCCAGTTCTCACGGAGGAACTGGATGAGCTCGGCTTCCTATTTGCTGTCGAGTGTCATCGAGATGTTGGTCGGGGCAGCAGTTGGATCTGTCGGGTGAATGTTCACTTTCTTCACTTCTCCTGCCGACTGAAAAGCTGATTCAGAAGCGGGCTTCTTAGCGCGCAACAGGTCGGAAGGATCAGCGTTTTTCTTGTATTCTTCCAGTTCAACCATAGCCATCTGATGATCGGCGATCTTGGAGCCCTGCTGAAGGCACTCCTCAGCCCTCTGTCGATTGCCAGTGACTGTGATCACACCCTTGGGTCCGGGCATCTTCAGCTTGAGATACACGTAACATGGACGGGCCATGAAACGGGCGTAACCCGGACGACCAAGGATGGCGTGGTATGCGCTCTGGAAGTCCACCACTTCAAATGTCAATTTTTCCTTGCGAAAATGCTTATCGTCACCAAACACAACATCCAACGCTATTTGACCGAGTGAACGGGCCTTTTTCCCAGGGATGACGCCATGGAACTGCATGTTGCTTTCACTGAGTCGGGACATCGGAATGCCCATCCCCTTGAGGGTATCTGCATATAGGATGTTCAGACCGCTCCCACCGTCCATCAAAACCTTGCGGAGTCGAGTGCCCCCCACAACTGGGTCCACCACCAGCGCTTGCCGCCCGGGGGTAGCGATATGCGCAGGGTGATCTGACTGATCAAACGTGATAGCAGTCTGAGACCACTTGAGATATGTGGGGGTAGAGGGAACCGCCATGTTAACCTCCCTGTTGATAACTTTCAGTCGACTCTTGCTCTCAACATCAGCAAAAATCAACAGAGTGGCATTGATCTCAGGAAACTCTTCTTTATCTTCTTCATCTCCCTTTTCAAGGTCTTTTTCACTCGACTGACTCTCTTTGAACTGCTGGATCAGCAAACGGCACTGTCGAGTGGTATGTTTTGGCAATATTAAATTGCCCTCTTCATCTTTCCTCGTGTGGATTGCACACGGTAAATCCATAACATCTGTACCCGATTGATTCTTTGACTTCTTGAGGGTGAAATTAGCTTTGGACTTTCCTTTATTTTTGGCTTGTGCCGCCAGAGCGGCCGCTTCTGCCTGAGCAGGGGGATCAGCCTTGCGCTTCTGCTTCCGATTGGAATTTCCGCCTGCATCATTGTCGACTGGTTTTCCTTTACCGCTTCGGAGGCGGTCCTCTTCTTCACCATTGGCGTACCGAGTGGCAATCTCCATCATCTTACTCAGAGAAATATCACCAGTGCGACCAAACTTCAGATAGAGCTCTCTGTATCTAACCCCAGCCTTGAAGGCGCAAACAGCCTGATGTTCGAAAACATTCTCCACCGTGTGATGCAGGGTGGACCAGCGTTGAATGTAGTCTCGCAAGGTCTCATTGGGTTTCTGAACACAGTGCTGCAAATCAATCAAACCAGCCGGACGTTTGCAGGTGCCCTCAAAGGTTCTGATGAACACTCGGGCCAAATCCTCCCAGCAATAGATACTAGAGGGAGCCAAACGATTCAACCAAGCTCTGGCCGAACCATCTAACATCAGGGACAAATGCTTCATGGCTATGTTGTCGTTTCCTCCACCAATCTGCACGGCCACTCGGTAATCATCTAACCATGTCTCGGGCTTCGTCTCGCCAGAAAACTTGCTAATTCCAGCCGCCAACCTGAAGTTGGGGGGAATCTCTGCAGAGCGAATGGCTCTGCTAAAACACTCGGGACCAGACACAACAGCTCCACTTCCACTCGGATAGTCTCCGTGATAACCATCTCTGTGGGCTCTGCCTTTGTCGACCCGTCTTTGAGCAAGGACATCCCTTGCGTCAAATCCAGGATTCCGCTCATCACCGAACGGGCGCCTATCATCATTGTGCCGGGGCACATAGGAACCACTCCGCGGAGGAGAAAGCACTCGACGGCGGTCATCGCGGTGATAACGGGGAGCAAACTGATCTCGCCCCTGATCTCTGTACCGACCTTCACGGAAGCCTCCGCCTCTGTGGCGCAGGGGTGACCCAGGGCTGTGGACTGACTGAACTGTTTCCGCCCTGGGCGAATTGCTGTGTAACCTGTTCTGCGACTGAGAAACAGCCGCATTCTGCTGCTGCGCTACCTCGAGCAACGTTCTGATCTGTTGCACACCTCTACCAGCTTCCGATTGTAACGGCTGTATAGAATCTGCAATCCTAGCAGCAGCTGCAACATTCAACACTGGAGTACGGAATACCTCGACGTTATTCCGAGACCCACTCGGAAACAACTGTCGCTGATGTCGATTGGGACGCGGCGGACGCTGTCGAGCACGCTCGTCGAGTGCCTTCTGCATCTCTTTGAGTCGAAGGCGAGTCGCCTCCATGGCCTGGGCCTCAGCAGTCGTGCCGACAATGGGAGTATGGAGAACATCCTCATCCCGGCGCTGCTGTTCATTCGACGTTCCACCAATCTCGCGCCTGGCGTGGTTGAAGCCAGGCGGCGGACTCTGATGAGAGCCAGCCATAAGAACTTCAGCCGCAGGATCGCAGCTCTCGCACCCGGAGGGAACGTCAGACCGATCTGACGCCGAGTCGAACACGCCGAGAAGTGACTCGGCGGGCTCGATGGCGGCCTGCGGGGACGAAGCCTAGCGGGCCGCCGCATGTCGCACCCAACGCTGTAGCCGTGAACGACCGGATCGCCTGCGGCGACGAGCAGCATGGAGGGCCGACACGTACGGAGTCGACAGTTGAAGGAGAAGAACACCGCAGGAGCTTGCGCAGAAGTGCGTCGCTCCGCATATTGGGAGCGCCTCAACATCTAGAGGCGCTTCCTGGAGCCATGCCGAACCGTCGGCGATGAAGGTGAGCGCTCCGAGACGGATCTCGCGGCCCAGGAACAAATCACCGCCGGAAGACATGACGAAGGAAAACAAATGCAACCTCGCCGGAAGTCGCTTAGACGCCGGCCCCAAGGTGGGCGCCAACTGTCGTGGGAATGAGCCTGACAGTAGAAGGTAGGGGTACGTAAGGAGAGGGCAGAGTCCTAGCTACGGCGAGGGTGTACACACGGATGTATGATTTCAGGCCCCTCTCGTGGAGGTAAAAGCCCTACGTCTCAGTGCTCGGGAGCTCTTGTTGAGTGAAATATAGGTGTCGTTACAGGGGATCCGAACCAACCCCTATACCAGAGGGGAGGAGTGGCTTATATAGAGTGCGCTGCCCCTCATAAGTGTCCGGCGTTTAAGGGTCAGATCGTGGTTATAAAGACGTACGTTACTGGTAACGTACGTAATAAACGCTATTAATGAGACAGACGAACGCCTGCCCGTTGGCCTCCCTGGGGTGGCTTCTGGTCTTCTGCGGTCGACTGTCTTCCGGTTCTTTCGAGTGAATGGTACCCGTCGAGTGAAAAGATAATCTCCGAGTGGATATTGTCGAGTGACTTGTATGCCTTGGTGATTTCAGTCGGAGATCTCCTTGCAGCCCTTAAGCTTTCTGGGGCAGTGTCCTTGGGTAGAGCAGGTAGGTCAGGCCTATGACCCTACCCTAGGTACACATCCCCATCACCGGATTCACGTCGGGGCATCCGTCGGAGTCGAGCTCCGGCGCGTCGATACTGTGAATGTGTTCGGCCAAGGGTGATCCTTGGTTTTCTGGCGTTGGGGTTGGATCTGAACTCAGGGCCAGATCCGAACCGAGGCCCGGCCCGGGGATAGGGACGGGGAGGGAATCCGAGGTCAAGGCCTCGGGATTGGTAGGCTCCTCGGGTAAAGCCGAGAACCCAGCGATGACCAGATCGCCTCGAGCATCGGCGACGTACTCAAGGCCGCCGAACCTGATTTCCTGCTCAGGGGCGAAGCTACCGACCTGGTCAAGGTGACCGGTCGGATTGGCGTGCAGCACAATGCTGCCGAACGCGAAGAGCTGTCCGGGGACGAAGATGTCCCCGCTGCGGATTCCATCGCTGATGAGAAGGCGAGTCATTGATCCTTGGTGACCCACGGCGGAACTCTCAATGAAAGCACCAATGTCGGTACCAAAACCGGCAGATCTCGGGTAGGGGATCCGAACTGTGGATCTAGGAATCAATGGGTAACAGAGAGTGTAGAGGCGATGGTTTACCCAGGTTCGAACCCTCTCGAAGAGGTAATACCCTACGTCCTGCTAGATTGTATTGATGTGATTGTACGGAGGTTACAGAGTTGATCTACCTCGAGATCGACTGGGCTAAACCCTAGGTAATGAATATGATCATCTACGGATTAAGCCTCCTGGTTTATATAGACACCAGGGGGTCCTAGGGTTACACATGGTCGGTTACCTTCAGGGGATAAACATGCCGATCACGCCAATTATTCCTTGGAGGAGACACCAAGTCTGCGGAGGTTTCCTTCTAATACGCGGGGTCGCCCACAATCCGGCCTTCCAGCGATGTGTAGAGAGCGGCCCACCAGCCCGGCCTACGAGAGACAGGCCGGCAGCCCGAGTACCCCCTAGTCCGGGACACCCTCACTGGGCACGGCCTCACTTTGCGCAGAGGGGGGGGATCCCCACCCTCCTTGGATGTCGTCACGCGTACCGCTGCCACAAGCCCGTCCACACTTTCAGCTTCCATTGGGACAGCCGTACCTGTCCGCATGACCGCGCCTGCCACGCCTGCAGAGCTTGGGTCCCTATCGTTTGACCGAGTCGAATGTTGCGCCTCCCCACCAATTTGAAATCCACGCTGCCTCGCCGGCGTTGGGGCCGACGCCGAGGAGCTCGCCGGCTGCCCCTACGTAATATACATGCGTGTGTGTTACAAAAAAATCAATTGTTTTTGCGCTGTAGAAAATAGTTTTTTGAAACATTTTATTTTTCCGCTTGCAATTTTCGTTGGTATCACCTTTTTTTTTTTTTTGAGGAAATCGTTGGTATCACCTGATTCTTTTCGATTCACTCGGCACGCACTCAGCCCATACCTCGCACTACTACACACGATCCACTTCCGAACGGCGCAAAGCGCAAGAACCAAGACTGACATGCGGGCCCAAAGCCGAGTCTCCCTGTCCTGTCGTGCGTCTCGTCAACCCACTCTCCACTACTACGGCGAGCGCACTGTGGACATACATACAGTTACTGAGGTAAACCTCGCTGGCGGGTGGGCCACGTTTCCTCCGTGAGAAGCACGAGGCCCACCTGCCAGCATCAATAGCAGGCCTCCAACGGTCACCCAGCCCAGCACGCGGCAGGGTAAAAAACCGAGCGGTCGCATTATATACCACCCCCACCACGCCACGCACTGGCAAAAACCTCAATCTAACCGTTGGGCTTTCCCGGCTTTCTCCCCTTCCCGCAAAACCTCGCCGCCGCGCCACCTCGTAGACGCCGCCGCCGGAAGAAGGAGCCATGGCGACCATCGCCAGTGCGGAGGCCTCCCCGGCAGCACAGGCGAAGCGCCGCGGCCGGCCGCCCAAGGCCCCGCTGGCGGCCGAGGCGGCGGAGGTCGAGGCGCCGAGGACCCCGTCGCCCGTGTCCCCGCTGACGGCCGCGGCGGAAGGGTACGAGCGGGAGCGGGAGGCGAGGATCAAGGAGAACATGGAGCGGATGCAGAAGCTCGGCCTCGTCGACCTCGCCACCCGCTTCAACCAGTCCGCCACCCCCGCCGGCACCGGCACCGGCACCGGTCGCGGTCGCTGGCGACGGAGGCCGGAGACGCCGGGCTCCCCCGCCGCCGCCGCTCCCAGGATCAAGACCGCCTCCCCGATGCCGGCGCGCCGGTCTCTCAGGTTCGTTTGCAGCGGATCTATCTTCTTGGCATGTAGTTTCTCCTGTTCGGTTTATTGGAGGAATCCACGGACTTCTTGTGCGGCTTATTATTCTAGTGTTCATAATTTTCATTCCACTGCAAATACTCTTCTTCTTGTGCAGCTTATTATTCTTGTGCGTCTATCACAAGTATGAACATGCTAATTTCGTTCCCCTTTTGCAGTATGAGTATGCTCTTTTTCATGTTGTATAAATTTGGTAGTATAACGTGAAATACGATAATTGTGTCCACTATTTACTTCCATATATTCCCCTTCCTGGCTGTTTGTTTCATTCTGACTACTACTTTTGGCAGTATTTTAATGCTTACCCTCTAAAATTGGCACCTCGAATCCATAGTTTCCCGAAATAGGTTGATTTCTCATGGGATATATACAGTCCAGTTCATGCCACAAGTTCAGATTCAGTAGTGTCGCCTTCTTGTGTACATGAAGTGCTTTTACAATCATCAAGTTATTTTAGGGGCGTTTGCTTTTTTACTCAACGGTCTAGATTAGGCAATACTACAGGAGAATTCTTGTAGTTATGTTGATTGAGTTTAAGCTAGTTGGTTGATTACTTTTGATATTCATTTCCTTCAATCCTCAACATTCAGTCATCGCAGGTGTCCCTTTGGTGTCATAATGTGAATCTTACTAGTTTGCGATCATGTTCAATTTAGGTTGAAGAGCGTGGAGCCAGTTAGATATGTTGAAGTTTGCGAGAAGAAGGAGAAGGGTCTTGAAGGTGGAAGGCCTTTCTCGATTGAGGAAGGATGCAAGGAAGAAGTTTACACCGAAGAGCATGAGAAGCTTCTAGGTACATGCGGCACACCCTGGACTCTCTTTGTGGACGGTTGTGGCAAGGATGGTAAGCGCATCTATGATCAAGTCAGGGGCCAAACCTGTCATCAGTGCCGGTAAGTTTTCCCCCAAGAACTATCTGGGATTGTTGCAACTTTTCTACACGTTCCTTTGCTAGGCCGTTCTCATTTATGCTGTTTGCTGAACTTGTAGCATAAATAGCAGCATTCAGATGAACCTATAACACTTATTGTGTGGTAAAAATGGTCTGATATTCTTTGTGTAAAGAAAATGTAAAAAAGTTGTTGCGGTCACAACTTGTGATGGGTTAGAAGCTAAGAGCAATCCTAATTGGATATGCCCAGTTTGTCGCGGCATTTGCAATTGCAGTTACAACTCGTGAGTTTCTAGTATGCTTATCAATTACAGCATTCATATGCTGTTGGAAGTTATTGCAGTTACAACTCGTGAGTTTCTAGTATGGAAGTTGTTGCGGTCACAACTTGTGATGGGTTATAAGTAACAGAAGATTTAGAAGTTTCCTTGACGATGCATGATGTACAATTTAGAACTTTTGTTTTTTGTTTGTCATCTTTTTTTAACCTTGCCACAAAGTATGATCCTTCCATGGTACAGCAAGAAAATTCTGGGTCATCATACAAGATGCTGTAATTGCCAGATTGTACAATTTAGAACTTTGTTTTTTGTTTGTCATCTTTTTTTAACCTTGACACAAAGTATGATCCTTCCATGATACAGCCAGAAAACTCTGGGTCATCATACAAGATGCTGTAATTGCCAGATTGTCCAAGGGCAGTTCTGTGGAGATTGTTTGTACATGAGGTGAGTTCTTTTTCCAACAATTGAACATGAACACTTCTAGGGGAAATGAAACATACAATTTTACATTAATTTACTGTGAGCAGCCATGCTTCTGCGGAATATTTGTTACCAGTCTGTCTGGTAATCTATGATTATGCATACACAAAGGTTGATAGTATTCAAGTTAAATGAACAAGAAAAAATGGAAACATTCTGACTTGCAGTTTGTGAATCAGATATGATTTATAATGTTCAAGTTATGCCATCTGAACATGCACGTTTCTAGGCGAAATGAAACATACAATTTTTCTTTAATGTAAGCATGTACGCTTCTGTGAAATGTTACCAATCTATCTAGCAATCTATTATTATGTATGTGTACACTAATGTTTCATGGAAATGCTTCCTTGTCTGCCATCTTTGTCGCTAAATGCTTACAATGGCACCTGTCTATGATAAATTTATCACTTATAATAGGGCTGCATCTCTTTCTTATAAGTTTGTAGTTGCATCTTTTAACATAAAGGGGTTGACAGTATTCAAAGTAGATGAACAAATATTGAAAGTTTTCCCGACTTGCAGCTTGTGAATCAAAAGGGGTTGACACTTGACAGTATTCAAGATAAAGGAATAAAAATTGAAAGCTTTCACCTCCATTTTGCTACTGCAATGTTATAACAGAAAAGAGATTAGCCGATGTCTGTGTATTTTTCGTTGGACTGACATTCTATAACTAATGCAGGTATGGTGAGAATGTGTTAGAAGCTAAGAGCAATCCTAATTGGATATGCCCAGTTTGTCGCGGCATTTGCAATTGCAGTATCTGCAGAACTAAGAGGGGATGGTTCCCTACTGGCAATGCGTACCGGAAGGTAATATACTACAGCCTTTCAGAATGGAATGAGATGGTGTTTCCATGACTGTTAAGATTCAAAGTCACAATCATTTACTGGGGTAATAAAAAAAAGTGTTGATTGTTCAAACAGTGCTAAGCAAGCAGCTGTTTTTCTATCATGCAGGTTGTCAGGCTTGGGTACAAATCTGTGGCACACTATCTCATTGCAACAAATCGAGCGGGAGCAAACTCAGGGGATTCAAGCTCAGCTGACTCCTCAAACGAGCTGCCATCTGCCGACGAGGTCTCTGAGCATGCACCAGTTGCCAAGCAGGATACTGATCTGAGCAACAATGCTGGTGAAGTGGAGCAGAAGGAAGGAAACATGAAGAAGAAGGCAGCAGCTGCCAAGGATGAAGCCAAGGCCCCGAGGAAGAAGATTACGAAGATTACTACTGATGTGGTCTGCAAGGATGATGGCAAGAGCGAGTCCGGGGTGACATTTGATTCTCTGGAATGTCACCAGGATGTCGGTTGCGTGACTCCATCTAAGCCGGAGCCGAAGAAGAAGAGGAAGTGGGTCGAAGCAAGAAGCCCTGACTGCGTCGCAAGCAGGCTGCGCTCCCGGTCTGCTCCCAAGCCATGAGCACTTGTGATCTTATGAGGGCCGACGACTCCTTTTGCGCAGGCGGTTATCTGTCACTGGCATGATTCTGGTTGGTGGTGTGTTTTGGTTCGTTGGTCGTCGTTTAGTTGCTGTAGGTGATTGCGGGAAGCAATGATGGATGTGCCTGGTGTGGTGTGGACTTGCTATATGTGTGACCCTCCATTTTGTTGTGACCTTGACGCTCTGGTTTATCGTGTTGACTATCAACCTAGTGTTTCTGTTCATGCCGTGTTGTGGTTAGCTATTTATTTAAATACAAAAATGTTGTGCTCATCGTGCGTCCTCATGTGTAGTTTGATTTTTATATATCTCTTAAAATGTCTGGTCTAGCAGTGCTGCTCTCTTGTTTTCATCGTAATAGGCAGCTCGTATAAGATCTCTCCTCTGAATCTCGCATGCACAGAACAGTTGTGCTTGTGCAGATCTCTCTGCATCAAGAACTGCCTCCAAGATCAAGAACTGCGTCCCCTCCAGGCCTCCACCTCCTCCCCTCCACTTCTCTCGCCGCCATCGCTCGTCGCTTTCTTCGCCCGCGTCTGTCCCGGCGGCGGCGGCGGCGACCAGTAGTCCCGGCGGCGGCGGCGACGACCTGCAGTCCCGACGGCACGGCGACCTGCACGCAAAGGGCGATGATGCGGCGTTCGATTCGATGCAGTGCCATGGATCTGTCCCTGCAAGGCAGGAGAGAGAGAAGATGAGAGGGAGAGAGAGAAGGAAAGAGAGAGGAAAGAGGAGATGGAGGTGCATTGGCTGACGGGAGAGGGTCATCGGCCGGCGTCGGCCTGCGCCGGCGAGGTTGGGCGGGACCTGGCAGTTGGCGGCCTTCTCCTTGTTCCTTCCACTCCCCCGACACCACCTCCTCCCCACCCGGCGGCTCCTCCTCCTTCCTCCCCACGCAGCGGCGCCTCCTCCTCCCTCCCCACTTCCCACGGCCTCCTGGGCCGCTACCTACTGGCTGCACCCACACCACATCCTCGTGTACTGCAGCCCGCTTCCACAAATTGATGGAATATTGATGGATTCGGTTGTTCTGATGTGGGGTTTCTTTTGCTCCTTGGCTGAAGAACAAGGGGAGAACAGGCCACCGCTCACGCTGCTGCTGCCATGCCGCCTCTCCCTCTACGAGAGCAGGGGTGGCATTATCTTTCTTGCTGGCTATGGAGAAGAACGGCGGTGGGGCTGTTGCCGACCATCACTACTGGACGCTGCTCGCCGGCCGTCGTCATCGTCGCAGTCTAGGCTGCCCATTTGTGTCTCGCCATTTTCCTCCCCAAATTTTTACCTTAGTTCTGTCATAGTCTGATTTTAGTTTTTGATTTATGTTTTTTTTCTAATTACGATGTGTGTAGATCTGAGACAGAAAAGAAGAGGAAGAATCACAAGGAAGAGTTTGGTGAAGGAGAATACGTGACATGAATTCTCTCTTTCAGCCACATTTGTTTCTGCATTTTAATTTTGATATTTTATCACTGTTTAGATTAAACTCCCTTGAACCATCTATTTTTTCTTGCAATTTCTCTTATAGATTCTGTATGTCATCTGACTCCAAGATATTAATTGAGAAAGCACGCTCAATGTCCCCTGCTCTAAAGTGCCATGATAGCTGAGAGCCACAATACATGTTACAGATGGTATGCTCTCTATACCCTCTCTAAGAGCTTAACAGTTTAAGTAAGTTTCTATTTTATTCTTAGGGATGTTTACCTGATACAACAATTCTATATGTGGATATACATTCATCTGTAGGGAATCTTCTGCATCAACATACAAGATGTTGCCCTATCTTGTGTGTTAGCTGACTGAGTTATTTACTCCTCAGAAACTTTTTATAATGTTTATATGCTACACTCAACAAATCCATCAGCCGTTGAAAGAATTTGAACTGATTTCCTAACCTGTAAGCTATTTTGTACCATCTCGCTGTACAATAGTATTATGCATAACCATCTGCATAGTAGGTGGGTGCTGGAAGGACAAGTGCAACTCCAACAACAGAGAAACTCTGCTCTTGACAATTGCCATGACTGGCACCTTCGATGTATGTCTCCATTATAAAAGAAGGTCATCATGACTCATGCTTATTGTTGTTAGTATGGATGTGAAGAATCCTTATTAACTCATGCTTCATCTGTATCATAACTTAGTTGATCCATTTCTATTTACTTAGTTTCTGTTGTTGCTGGTAGTGCTACCTTTTTAGGTAACAAATCAACATTTGACCAAGGGAGATTCTGACAGAGATGTCCGCCATTTTGAATTGGAAGATCGACGTTCTGTATGTTCTTTCATCCATTTGATCATATATTTGCTTGCAACCATCTTCTGAGCACAAGAAGGAAACTAAAAGAATGTACCGTTTTGTCATTTTAGGCCATCAACTATCTAATTGGTGATGTTCTACAAAATTCTACCAAGTCAGGATCCATCACTTGTTGATGCTTTCAGTAAGCGTTGCAACTTGGATCCCGATTGTTACATTGCGGTATGTGGATCTGTTATGTTGTCTTCTGGATTTAGCATTTTATTCTCTGTGTGTTTATCTTCTACAGAGGTGGTTTTGGTTTTTCAACACTTCTGTGGCCAACATTAGTAGCTATGTGCACACTACTTTATTACATAATGAAAATAACTGATTGCTTGCTTTAGTGGTTTAGCTATAGCTAGAGAGTAGCCTAGCTAGCAGTAGTGCGTGCCAAGTAAAGATGTAAGAACTGCATGAGTAGTAACTTCAGTAGAGCTAGCAGTTTATCATGGTTTAGACAATACGCCTTTTTTAATTATCAATCTGTTGCAGTTCGCTTGCTAAAGAAAGTGGGAACAATATATTTTTCTGGCCAGGTTCGAACAAAGGGTGGGGACAAAGTTCCTAAAGGTCCACCTATGAACAGTTCGATCGATCCCATCAAGCTAAAGACCTTCGTTGCTTTGACGACGGATGTCACATCAGCTTCCCCTCGGGTTAGTTGCAAGTTAGGATTATTTCTCTCCATTGTATATATTCTTTATGTTTTGTGACAAATTTGATTTATTTTAGGTGAGGTACATGAATGGCGGGATGGACGAGGATTGAGGGCATGTAGATGTGGCTTTGTGAGCGTCCGTCGAGGTTCCTATAGAGAGCACTTACACTGAGGTGCTTTCAGGTCACTGACTGCTTTCTGCCCTATGCGCACAACATGTCTCTCCCTTTAGTTATCATTTGAGTAGGATACATGGTGTTGATGTTCTATTATATTCCATTCCTCTGTAATTTGGTCCTAAAGATGACACACACCAGAATATGGTTAGTTTCGTGTATGCCATGCTTTCTTCTGTTACACATAATTGCACTTTTGTCTTCGGTAGTTTGCTTTCTCTGCTTCTTGGTGATAGAATCATTATTGTTCTAGATTTTAGTTGTACTGATCATGACACTGTTTTTTTCCTATCTTCGTAGCTGAAGGATTAATGAGATTGTTTGGACTAAATTATAATTTTGGAGCACTTGTTCCATGTGAGACAGATAGCATATTGATGTCATCCTAAAATAATTGTGGACTCTTATAAAGAAAAATCTAGCGGTATGCCATCGATTATCAGTTGTAGAAATGCTATTCTAATTTTGCATTTGCATGCCTGCCAGTTTATGATGCCATAAAAGATAAGAGCCTTATACATCAGTTATTGTGTCTTGTTTTTAATGTCTTGATTTCCTATTTTGGTTCTAGATCTTTAGCTGTGAGCGGCTATTGATTTAATAGTTATAGGATCTAAAGAAATATGAAGGTGTGGTGTTTTTTTTTATCAAATCTTGTGCTGCCTCCAGATTTGGAGTTGCGACTGAGCCTGAACACTACTTACTTTCGTGGATGGTTAAATCTGAAAGTCTGAAGCTAAATCGCTTACCTGTGTTGCCTCCTCGACTATATTTGTGCAGAGGTCAGCTATCTTGAACACCCCTTTTTTCATTTCAGTACAACATGACCATGTGCATAAAAACTTTGCTCCTCGGCATTTGACTATTATTTGATTTGCGAGATTCTTCATATTTACCAGATCTTGGATCGCACATATGGCATTCATGCTAATGATGTCATTTTCCTGTGAATAAAACCATCAAGTCACACGTAGATGTGTTGTCACTGATGCTTCTATGAGAAATTGATGATAACAGAGCTGGTAGCCATTGCTGAAAAAATGAATGCTATGTTTGAGATCTTTAATTTAGATGTGGTTCTCCTGTTGCATTAATTCCGTTCAGATTAAAGAAGCAGTGCCTTTGAAGCCGTGACATGTGAATTGTTACATATATCCTGAGCCTTTTGCCTTTATTTTTTGTACTGAAAAAGACATGCATTTCATTGTTTTAGCTTTCATAATGAGTGCAAGTTGCAAGACCACATGCAGTCGTATTTTCATGTTATCGGGATTGTACCAAGTAGGCAATTATTGTAGTAACAAAAAAACAATTTTGTGCAAATGGCGTTATTGTTAGGATTATTCCCATGCGCTTTATGGTGATATTGAGATGACTATTTCCACTTGATGGAATTATTCCCTTAAATCAAGGGATGCCTATGGATTGTAAGTCAATAGCATGCAGAGGGCCTCTTTTTCCTTCATGAAGATGAGAGAGAACTTGCGATTTCTCATCTTAGCTCTAAATCTAATTCAAAGTGATGTGTTCTTTTTTTCATTACAAATAGAGATAAATCGTTTAAACTGAAAATGCTATACATGAAAAGGTATATTTACTGTTTCCAACTCCAAGAAAAGCATCATGCATCCTCCTTCGATGATACAAATGGTCAGTTGTGCTGGCGGAAAATATATGTAGCTTGCCATTCTAGATACATGAAATAAACTCATGATTTCCAGTAGATGTTATTTCTGAGTTTATTCTACCACTCCAAATTATGTTGTAATGAACTGGAAAAGTATCTTGAGAAAGTTTCTAGGATTTACAAAATTTAATGGACATAATATGTATAACAAATTTCCAATGTAAACTATGCTGCATTCATATAAGGTTATGTTTTTAACTTTTGTGATCTCGTCCTACAAAGCTTTATGCTACCCGTTTCAATGTCAGCAGACGGTTGCCTCAAGGTCCCTTTCCCCATCTCTTCCAACCGACCGAACACTGTTCCTCTGCATTCAAGCGGCGGTTTCGCCCGCAAGATCTACTCCCTCCCCTCTAAGCACCGCATCGTCAGGTTGATTCCTCAGGTGGATTCTCAATACATCAGGCCACCATACCCACCTCCAAGCGAAACTTGAGTGACAACAAGGTATATTATCCCAAATGACTAATCTTCTTTAATCAAACCATCGTTCGTTGTTGCGTATAGGCTTCTTACTCTGCCCTGAATAAGCGATTGTTACATAGATGTTTGTTTCCATGTGTTCTCCTGTTTTCGTGGTACTTCAAATTATCAAATACAATATATGCATGTGTCCTACTACAGTTTGAACGAGCTGAAAGCTCTGTTATTCTCAAAGTTCTTATCATCTATCAGTATATTTGTGTGCTTCTTGGTATTTATTAGGTTGCCTTTAAGATTACTTGGATGCCTTAGCTAAAACATAAGAGTTTAAAATAGTACATACTTGAGGTAGTAAACATGCTCCTGCTGATTACTTAAGTATCTGCACACATAATCTCTCTTCTCTAACTATAGCGGTTGTTGATTTCTGTTATCGATTATTTTCCACTGGCTTCGTAGAGAAGACAAGAATGTTTTGAAGGGAAAGAGAAAAAAGGTGCACCACAGTGAGTGTTCTATCACATATATAGTGATACACGCCAGTATAATATGCTACATAAATAGGATAGTGTGATATCAAGGGTCAAGACATCCATGATTTGGAAATATGCTTCCCGTTGAACTGGTCGTCGTAAATTGAACCACATTACCATTTCTTCTTCTAATTTTTTTTCTGTTTTGAGCTTTCGATCACCACGTTGTTCCGAGCACAAGTTTTGAAGAGTATTCAGTGTAATGGAGATTGTCAGGCTCACTGGAAGTATTCAAGATTACAAATGTAGCAGGTAAGATATGTTGCATATAAGATTTGTTTTAGATCACCTTAACGACGCAACTTTATAGTCAGAGCACATTCTACAAGAAACAAACAAGTATTATTGGGGGCTGGAAGATGATATGGAAGGCATTTCTGCTTTTGGCAGTGGCAGCCCACCAGATACGCCAACCATGAAGAGTTGCTTAGACGATGAAGTCATTTTCGATACCGATGGCACGTGCAGCGATGGCTCTACCTGATATGATTAAAGGTGTCTATATGATGCATCTCTACCTATGTACCTTGCTTGATAAAAGCAATGTAAATAAGCTACCGTATACTGATCTTATGCCTCTCTTAGAACACTATGTATCGACTGTATCTAAATATTCTGTTGTGCATGCTTTGAAAGCTCACTCTGCATAATACCATCACCTCCATTTCCTGGTCTTTCCAGTTGATGGCTATACAATACATCTTTGCTACTATAGCTTGCTTTATAAAACCAATGTATGCTATTATCAAGTGATCTAATTACTTCCTTTTAGCCTATCATGGTACCATGTAATCGAATATAAGTATCGATTAAGATGGTTCTAAATCAGTCACATATGCATGGTTTGAATACTCGGCTCGCTCTTGCTTTTTGCGCCATGGGCGCAACGGGTCATCTAGTAGGAGGAAAAAGGAAGAAGCGCTCCTTTCGTCTCACTGATGGTCTTGTCTACTTGTCTTTAAAAAATTATTTTCTAGTTGGTGCCATAATTTTCATCATAGCCAAAATTGCAGTCCTATTAGAGCATCTCCAAGGGAACCTCAAACCATTCTCGTATGTCGCGACACGGTCCGGACAAGAATATTGAGGTGGTTTGGAAATGAGGTTGTTAAAATCTTATCACGTCGGACCCGACAAATCCGACCCCACCCCAAACCATCCCAAACAGAACATACCCCCTCCCGCTGCGCGCCCTCTCCTCTCCCGTCAAACATGGAGAGCATCAAGAGAGGGAAGACGAGGATCACGTTGGCCGACACAAGCCTCATGGATGCCGATGCTAAGGAATGGATCATCAACGCGCGGAAAAAGAAAATGCTCGATTCATTCATTTTATTGGCTATGTATAAATTGTTGAATTTTATTTGTCGTCGATCATGTTAGCTTGTTTAAATTGTTGAATTGTTAAGTTATTGTGTGTTATATTTGTTGTTGAATGATCTACGTGTATGACCTACATGGGTTTGAAAAAGATGAGATGGGTGGAGGGGGCATTTTTACTAGGACGGATAAATGGGGATCGAATCTGCTGTATGTGGTCATGTCCGAACATTCCACGGATAAATAGAGATGGTGGACAAATGAGGATTCAAATTAGACACTTGTCCTTGCCCTTGGAGACGATCTTACAGTATACTCCGCGTACTTTAGAGTATACTTTCTTCATGTCATAATTTTTTTATGTCACCACTCTCTTCTTTTAACATGTTGTCACTGCTCTCTTGGCTACTTTGCTGTTTCGTTTTAGAAAAAAACTTTGTTGTTTAGCTCTCTCAGTGCCACCCGCATTCGTTGAGCGATTACGGATTCCCAAAACCTGCCTTCGTTCTCTGCCCACAGCAATATTGCTAGTGCGCCTCCTCTAGAACTTCCAAGTTCCTACCCGTGACCCAAACCTCGCCGTAGAGCAGTTTACCCCGCCGACGACGATGGCGGCGGAAGCGTCGAGCTCGTCGGCCTTCCCCGAGGGGGATTCGCTCCTGCGGCCCCTCGCCGCACGCGGCTGGCGCTTCCATGACACCGCGGACGAGTCCATCCAGGCCCTCCTCCACGCCTCCCCCTCCCCGTCGCCGGAGGCCCTGGAGGCCGACCTCCTCGACACGGACCTGAGGCTCTTCGGCGGGAAGTCCCTCCCCGACCGCGCCGCCGCCACCGCGACGAAGCGGCTCTCCTACCTCCACGGCCCCATCGTCCTGCAGGTACACTGCTGAAATCACCATGCCCAACACTTGTTCTTAGTTTTCAAGTCGGGGAAATACCTCATTTCCTTATGAATTACGTGGCTTGGAAGGAGATAGCTGTGTTGGCTTGTTAAACAGTGATCTTATTACCTTACATTTTGGCCTAGTCTGCATTCTACTAATGTCTGAGCATATGCTGATGTGTTTGATCCACTTTCTATGTTAACCTGTCCCTTCGAATTTGTACAGGTAGTTTCTGTAAGAGATATATATAGCAGCAGACTCGATGCCTCCTTTAAGAACCCACAGCAACGGCGCCTTCTGCGGTTTGGCCTCACTGATGGTATTTCTGAAGCAGTGGCCATTGAGTTTTCCCCTATCCCGTTCATCACAGAGATAGCCCCAGGTACCAAGGTTAGTTCACCATATTTTCTGTCTCAAGATTCTACTCGTGTAGAGGCAATTTCTTTTGTCATTGTTTTATACTACCAGAGGCAATATGCAGAGTCACCGTACCTGGTTTAATAAGCGTGTATATGTGCTGTCCTAAACTGCTAGTTCAATTTTACGTATCAATTCAACTTGGATTAGAGACTAGAGACAAGCCTGGAAAATATGGAGTACTTACCAAGCAGAATGCTCAGTTATTCCACTCATCTAGTATTGAATATATAACATAGCCAATCGTTGGAAAACAAGATACTGCTCTATGCAAGTAGTTGTGAAATAAACTACTTGAAATGATGTGTGGTGCAGCATGAGATTGGGTTAGGATGTAGTATTACTAATTCACATTGGTTCTCCGTCCAACAGTCAGTTCGAGTTTGCAACATTTAAAATAGCATACAATATCTGCATTTTTTTTATGCTTTGGCTATGTGTTAATTATTGACTTTTGTATGCATTTTCCTTTTTTTCTTTCCACTCTATAGATTCGTCTTGAAAACAAGATTCCAGTGAATCATGGCATATTGTGCCTGGGTGCAAAAAATGTGAGCGTCATCGGGGGAACTGTCCAGTCTTTGTATGAAGAATGGAAAATGAACCAAAAATTCTCTGGCTTATCACACCCATTATTGAGGTTGTCACAAGATGACGATGGAGTTGGGCCTCCACCATTTGAGAAATTAGATATCGAAGCACGTCCAAACAGAACATTCCAGTTGCAAGCACACCCCGGTAATGATTCATATTTCTTCTCTTTCTGTTTCTTCCTGTGTGTTCACTAAAATGATGTCATTAGGCGTTGGCATGTAGCTGTGTACTTTCAGGAAAGCTTAGCATCTTAAGTAAATAGCGTAAGATTTTATATTGGACTCAGGTTGTGAAATCCACATGCTTGGCGGATTATGATATTCACATGCCTGGTAATGATTCATACTTCTTCTCTTTATGTTTTTACCTGTATGTTCACTAAAAATATATCATTATGTGTAGACGTGTAGCTGTCTACTTTCAGGAAAGCATAGCATCTTAAGTAAATTGGCGTAAAATTTTGTATGAGACTTGACTGGTGAAATCCACATGCTTGGCAGGATCATGATGGTCTAAACAATTCCTCCAAAAAATATATATATTTCTATGTTATGAGCATCTTTGCACATCTACACAGTTGTCATTTTTCTATGTTTGCTGGTTCTGCATATAAAATGACCCGGGCGACAATTGCATGTGTTTGCAAAACCTTTGGTGATGTAGCTGTAGCTTGTGAACCACTCGACTTATCTCTTATTTTGTAGCAGACCACAAGGCTAGGAACTTGGGAGCCGCTCATGACCATGTGTCAGTTAATTCCAATTCAAAACCTATGAATGAGGGTTCAAGTAACATGAACAGAGAGAATACAGCTAGCAAAGCTGAACCCAAACAGTCTACTGCAGATATCAGACCAAAAGAAGGTTGGCCTCCAAAACCCTTGTTTCATTTCGTCTAAAATTTACTGGGCACTGTGGACATTATATTGGGCACAGTTAAAACTTTAAACTTGCTCATTTGCATTGTGCAGTGAGCGAAGCTGTCCCTGTTCAGAACCAAGCTGCTGCACAGAAACTACTGCAGAAAATGGCTGTGCCCGAAGATAGGCATGGTCGGGGTCGATTCAAGGGCAGGAGCAAGCACGAAGATACTCCGGTCTTTACCCTCGAGGAATGGGAGAGGAGAAAAGCAGTCGGTTCGGTGTCCACAGCAGAAAGGCACATACAAGACACCAGTCGAGATGAGGAACTGGCAAGACAGCTCCAAGAACAGCTAGATCTAGAAGATTCCCATGTTGGTTTCGACTCCCGTCTCATGTCGCTTTGCTGTTAAAAAAGCATCCAGTAACGCCGGTCCAGAAATATTGTTTTATTAAACAGCTATGCGATGTTTTTCAGGCGATGCCCGTGACCTCAGAGGCCGAACGCCTGCGTATGAACATGTTCAGCTTCAATGGCCCTGAAGAAATGGGTGGCGGTAGAAGAGATTTCCGAGGGCGTGGGCGGGGAAGGGGCCGAGGGCGAGGTCGAGGCAGGGGAAGATTTTAGCTCAGTTTCAAAACTGTGTTTTTTAGGGTACTCCAATCTGCAGAGATGGTGGAGTAGTATTGATGATCATCATCACCTTTTGAAAAGGAGGCGGTAATGTCATGATGGCCATCTTAAAAGCTTCTCTCTGTAGTATCTGGTGATGATGATGATGACCTTTTAACTCTTTATTAAGCATGTTCTTTTCACTCTGAGTTGAGTTGCCTCACCTGATGCTAGCAAATGTCAAGGGTTCAGAAACAAGTCAAGCAACATGTGTATTTTCATGGAATTTTTTTATTTTACTCTTGGATTTGTGGAATTTGCAGATGTTCTGAACTTCAAACTGTTCACAGTAAATCAAACTTTTTCATGACTTGTTTCTTCTTCTGTGTTTTTAGCTTATTCTTCTGTTTATAAAAATTGTAAAAATTATATAAAATTGGTCTATAGTTCCTGATGATAAATAAATTTGTAAAAATCCTACTATCCCACAGGACATTCTGTGGCCAATTCGGAACAGTACCAAGTCTCAAGGTGGGCCCTTGCTGAAAAATATGGGTGTGGATTACAACTCGGAACAACGTCAGGGTGGTTCCTGAAAAAAGTCCAAAACATAACGATCTTCTCCTGTGAATGAATTCTTAAACCTGACGGAATCTCACGAGCACGAGCGCGAGAGCCAGTGCCGCAAGCCACCGCCACCTTCGCCTCTCGCGTCGCGCTGCAGCTCCAAATCGAACCCACGGCCAGCTCGAGAAAGCAATTGGGGACCGGCGGCGGGTTGTGGGATCCCGAGGGCGCCGAGGATCGCCGCGATGGATCCGGCCGGCGTCAACGGCGGCGTGTGGATCCGCGCGGCGGTGGCCGTCGCGGCGGGCGGCGCGATCGCGGCGCGCGCGGTCCGGCGCAAGTCCGTGGACTTCACCGCCGTCTTCGCCGGCGTCCCGGCCATGGTGGCCCACACCGTCGCCGGGTACAGGTGAGGGGGCGCGCGCTTAGCTTGGAGATCTTCTTCCTTCTCCGTTGGACTCCTTCGTGACGGGGATCTCGGCTCTGGTCTTTGCAGGTTCGCAGGGCTACTGCTCGTCTTCTTTTTCACGGCGTCGCGGATGACGAGGGTCGGCGAGGCGAGGAAGCGCGCGCTTGATCCCGAGTTCAAGGAGGGCGGCCAGCGCAACTGGTGAGCCCAGATCGCTCCTTCCGTTGCTCTCTTTTATCATCTGTCCCAATTAATACTCTGATGAAAGGATGAGCGGATCTTGGGAAGCTGGTCTTGGTATTGTTAGGGATGCTTGATTTCGATCATGTACTACCCGTAGTGCTTTGACTCAGTAACAACTTCGTTGCTGCACTCCCACATGTGTACGGTGGATGTGACTGGTTTATGATGGCCCATGGGATAGAAACCTCAAATGAGTTCGGTTCCAATTGTAGAGCAGCACGATGATATAATCTGTCAAAAGAGATTTCGCTGTTGAGTGGAAAACGTTTGTAGTTCAAATGTTGAAAAGAAGGATTGCGAGCCTGAGTAGTATTGATGTCAGTGTGAGCCTTATTATAGAGAAGAATGGATTTTATATGATGATTATGTGAAAGACAGAAACATGTGTTAATTTGCATAGATTCATTTTAGAGAAGAGCTAGTGTGGTTCTACTTCTGTAGAGTTTAAACCTGAAGCATGTGGTTCAGTTTGCATGTGAATAGGAAACTTTGGTTAGAACAAAAGCAACTTTCTTCTATAGAGATCGTCGAGAACTTTATGCTGGTTCAAGTTGATGATATTATCTTGAGGTTTGTCTATTTTCTTTCAGCCCAGTAGCTATAT
Source organism: Elymus sibiricus (assembly GCA_039707655.1). NCBI lineage: Eukaryota > Viridiplantae > Streptophyta > Magnoliopsida > Poales > Poaceae > Elymus > Elymus sibiricus. The sequence goes on along the minus strand of CM077668.1, from coordinate 106,540,926 downwards.
TATTTGTTGCTGCATCAAGTTGAACCATGAATGAACTTTTGCTAGAACACCGACTAAAAATCATGAATATTTGCTACTTGATGCAATCTGTTACACCTTTCCCAGAGATTTCTCATTTGTGAGATTTGACTAGATATTTATAGAGAAGGAAAAAAAGTCAACATATCTAATGAGATGTGGAAGATACCTATGTTTGCATGTCTTCTCAATTTGATCAATATTGTGACCTCCGTTGTTGAGATAAGATGCTTTTCAGCTTCAGGACAATTCCCTTCTGAATCTTCCTAATGCAGGTCCGCACCACTCTTATTGACAGGAAGCAAGTCTTGTCAAACAGTGGTATTGCAAGTATCTTGGTAGTCCTGATAACCCTAATCACTGGAGGCAAAGACAAATGCTTGGATTCAAAAGAGTCAGGTCTTGTAACTGCCCTTATCGGTGGTGTTATTGGACATTACTCTTGCTGCAATGGTGATACATGGTCTTCCGAGCTTGGCATACTTAGCAAATCTGAACCACGAATTATCACAACACTCAAGGTATGCATGAAATCTTCTTTTGTAATCGAACAAAACTTAAGTATGAATGTAATTTCACTTTTTCTCTTGACATGAAACTTCATTAGAGGGTGAGGAAGGGGACCAATGGCGGGGTAACCATCGATGGACTTCTCGCAGCAGCAGCAGCTGGATGCTCGATTGGGCTTGCATTTGTGCTAATAGGATTCTTAACAACTCAGTGTGCTTCTGATGTATTTTGGAGGCAACTGCTAGTTATACCCTTAGCTACAGCTGCTGGCCTATGTGGAAGTCTGATCGATTCATTACTGGGCGCAACGGTTCAGTACAGCGGGTACTGCAGTGTTCGCAAGAAGGTATGACACTCCAAGCATTGTAGATTGCTATTATATGTTTAAATACCGTAATCATCTTTGAGTCATAATTTGATTGTTTGTTTGGCGCTGTATTATGCTGCTGTAGGTGGTTGGAGTAGATGGTCCAACAGTAACGAGGATTTCTGGAATGAACATACTGGACAACAACGGCGTCAATGTAGTGTCTATCTTCTTGACAAGTCTGCTTACTGCCTTGGTGTGCACATGCATTTTCTGAGGTCTAGTTGGGTAGTAGTGGTAGCACCACATTACAGAGGATAACTAGGAAGGAACACGGTTGGTAAATTAGAGCACGGAATCTTGAATAGTGGCGTTGTTCATTTATTTACGATCGGTGATATTGGCGGTTGTTGATTTAGCATTAGTGTTTCACACCAAGTATAGACTTCTAATGTAAAATTTCAGTTGTAGTTATTAACACTGAATATTCTGATAGACGAATGGTTCTACCAGAATATTGTTTTGCTGAAACTATTTATTTGTATAGGCCATTTGATTAGTTTATCTTATGGAGACTATAAGATCACCTCCTCAATTAACCAGAACTCGCTTATTTAATTGCTACATTACAAGATAACTGGAAGATTAAATCCTGCTTAATATCTCAACCAAACTACTCATCTACCAAATGTTGTAAAAGTTCGGCAGTTTTGCACCTACCTTGAAGTGGTTGCCCTACTCCACATAAAGATAGCTGGACCCAGTTTGTGTAATGTACAAAATCTCAAGAATGCATTTCAAATAATCAGAAGATTCCATTATACAAATAAATACAAACAATCACAAGATATTTAATTAAACTCAAATCTTGATCGTGACGAGGAGCAAATTTCACATCAGCCGCAGCAGCAGAGGCACTTGAAGGTCTCGTGGCAGCAGAAACAGCAGCACACGGTGAGGTGAACAGGCTGCAAGAGGAAACCAAGTATCTCTGTCAAAAACCAAAATTAAATAAAAGGTAATAAGACAATAAAGCCCTTCCTGACATGAAAATTGGCACTAACTAATCCTTTTCCGAGCCTGTAATACAATGAATTCACAGGAGCTAGAGCTCTTGAATGAATAGGTTTTATTTGCTGGCTGCTGGAACTCTTGCTCATGTAAAGCAGAAATCAGGCAGGCCGCCAGAAGAAAATTATACTCTCTCCGATTCAAAATAAGTGTCGTGGTTTTAGTTCAATTATTTTGGATCGAAGGGAGTAGCATATAATATGAGTATTATTGCCGTGCATAGACGCAGCCTTTGCCCTCATGGCGCTTCTGGACATGGCCGTAGTAGGACATGCCCTGCGCAACAGCCGGAAGGTTATACTCCCTCCGTTCCTAAATATAAGCCTTTGTAGAGATTCCATTATGAACCACATACGGATGTATATAGATGCATTTTAGAGTGTAGATTCACTCATTTTGCTCCGTATATAGTCCATGGTGAAATATCTATAAAGACTTATATTTAGGACGGAGGGAGTACAAGGTAGTAAGTACTCCCTCTGTAAACAAATGCAAGACGTGGAGGGAGTAGAAGAGAAGTCCAAGAGCAAAAGCAAGCAAAGAAGAAGATGGAAGGGGTCAGATGGCATGCGTGGTTGGTGCCTTGAGGCTTCTCTTATAGGGAGCTCGGCCCAAAGCTCAAGTAGCCTCCAAGCAAAAGGAAACTCAAGCTCAGGCTCCACCTGCAACATGCCACTCTGAGAACAACCGCTGATCTGGCCTCACAGGAAGCGATAACCGCGAAGAGTTAGCGCGTGTCTAGGGTTTATTTGGATACACCATTTCAGCTTTAGGTGCAAGTGAGAATGACAGAGCTTGTTCTATGAATGTTTTCTGTACATGACCCTTTGAGAATGTGCTTGTCATGTTCTTTTTTCATGAGATCACATGAGCATGGGAAAGGCACAAGGGTAGAGCAAGTGGATAACCTAAGCCCAACAGCTGCCAAAAGGGATATTCATGAGATTCCAACAACTCCTGTTTTCTTCATCTACTCCACATTGCTCCTTGGGTAGAAAACAATGAAAACTAACTTGCATATGTTGTTAGAGAAAGAAGCCATTTTGTTCAGAAACAAACTAGTGAATCTGACATTATATTACACTGTCAAAAAAAATTTGGAAATCTCACATACAAAAAAAAATGGCTGCAAAATTGCCATTCCTCACATACAAAGTCAGTAGCACCCACTCTTCACAGAACACTGGGGTAGAATCTCAATCAAGATTTTAACAAGAAAGCAATGCCCATTACTCGAGAATTCGCCGCCAAAAAAAATAAAAAATCAAGAATCCATTGTCTTCGAATCAACAACTATTAATTACAGACTTTGTGGCAAGGGTGGGGGGTTTACAAAGGTAACAAAATGCCTTCTGTATCCCAGAGAAGCAAGCAACTTCATCTAGCTAGCTAGGAAGCAAGGGAAGGTGGGGTGGAGTATATTCGGACCCATGTCATGTCACGGTGGGGACTCTCGGAGAGGCTGAAGAATGGGGCGCGTTAGCAGGTTGGAACGCAGGGTCAGCATTCCGCTCCAGTTGCTCCCATGTGAGCCTTCGACGCTCCTCCGCCGCGGCTCGCTTCTCTTCGTCCGCTTGGAAGTTGCTCTGGCAAGCCAGGAGCAATCTCTCATCCATGTCGAAGAACATTTTTCTCACATTCATCGTAACGTTGAGAACCGATTGGTTCCAGTGCAAACGTGCATTTCTCTCCAGAGCTGGGTATACGATTGGCACGATCACTTGACGGTTTTGGGAGATCATATCAAACAAATGTTCATTATTCCACAAGAATAAGGCTCTCTCAGCAACCTGCCAAAAGACAGGAAATAGATTAACCTTTTTTTCAAGAAAAATGAAATCTTAACAAATAACTTGGCCAAAAACTGCAAGAGAAGACCTGCAATATTTGTTCCAGGACATGGAATTTTCATGAACCAAGACAGTAGTAGTGCTACTAGGTCATTCATAATCTTATATTTATGCACTTCTCTAACATGAAAATCGATGGGGAGAAGACAGTATACATAAAAAATCTTCTGATGTTCTTTCCAGAGCAACTGCTATTAACTAGTATTTTAGTAGTCAATGCCAATCACTGATTTGTTTCCTTTCAAGCGTTGAGCTATCAAAGGATGTTCTCTACTGTGATGTTTCAGTCCAAACGACGCTCTTAATCAAATCATGGTTCTGTGGTTAGCATATCCCAATAAATTGATTAGAATATCAAATGGAAAGCAGAATTCTAACTAATTGATTGTCAAGCTCCACAAACCACAGGATCTGATTTATTTGGGTGGTTGCAGTCATAATTCTTACCATGACATGACCTTATAAGCTATCAAACAGTTGTGATCATCCTAACTTGTACCTCAACCAATATATTCTGCCACATTAATTGGGCCCAGTTTCAAGTTATCTGCCTTTGGATTGAGGATTTCACCTTTTTGTGACTGTGCAACCGCCCAGACATAAGATAGAGCCAAAATAATAATGTGGTATTTCATGTCTATATTTAAATGTGAGTGGTATACTCTCTACAGACTTCCAAAGTGAAGTGCAGACCACCAATTGCACCAGAACCAACAAGGCGACAACTGAGGTGTTTGGTCCCACTTTAGCCAACAAGGAATGAGTTTAACCACTGATCAAATATCTAAACAATAATGACTATGGCATAAAAGGTGCATGGGACCATGCAAGTAACACTAGCAAATTTAAAAGGTGCAAGGAAAAGGAAAGAGAAAAGCAGATTCTTCGACTAAAAACCTAAAATAAGCAATAGAATGGACCAGTATACAGCTTTGCAACTACTCTACAAAATAATGGTGATGGTAACTTCCTACCAGAGGACACTCATGCTAAATTCTTACTGATGTTTCACAAGCTTTTCTTGTTTCTTGTCGGTATTTCTAACCCTAGCAATTGTTGCAAGACAAAAAGCAATTGTTACAGGGGAGACACGGTTTAGGGACAAATATTAATCAATGGCTTGGGGAAGAAACTTGCCTGAAAATGGGAGCTATTGAGGCAAGTCGCAATCCTCCGGAATAATGGCACCATGCACTTCTGAAACTCAGCCATGTCAATCAACTCAAGCACTTCTTCTAACTCCCCCAAGAACATCATCTCCTTCTGACTATTTGTAACTGGCCAGTACTTTAACAGACCCCTAATCACAGTTCCTGCAAGCTTGGGTTCCTTCTCTATAAATTGTGTTATGCAGTAGGTCAGCTGCGGCAGATATACACCCACTGTCTTAGGCTTGTGAAGCGGGATCAACGCTTTCCATAGGAACAACTTATGCTCCTCCTTCAATGGCTTTGCAAACCCACTTATTACGCTGCCAAACACCTCCAACAGCTCGGATATCCCATTGTGATGATCGGCCTCAGAGACAAACCTATAGAAGATATTGCTCACGGCCTTGCGGATGAACGGTCGATTTCCCATGAATTTTCCATATATCCTATGCAACACTGTCTTCAAGCAGTCCCTCTCTCTGGGATCATCAGAATCAAACAGGTCAAGCAGCTTGGAGATGAATGAACTGTCCACATACTTCCTAGCTACCTTGGGGTCAACAAATGGCGAGGTCACAAACCGCAGAAGCAATTCATACACAACTTGCAGGTGGTACCAAGAGGGGTCGAAGAAGGGCTCGTCCTCCTCTGTCTCCGAGGCGGTGCTGCCTGATCGGACCTTGGGCGGGAAGACCCTGAAGAGGTTCACAGCGAACATGCGCACGCACGCCGACATCATCGCCTCCGTGAGGGGCTCCTCGGCGGCACCAATGGAGTCGACGAGGGACATGAGGACCTGCCGCTTCCTCTCTTTCTCCGGCGAGTCCTTGCCCCGGTCGGTGAAGTCGTACACCGTGCAGCAAATGGTCACCTTCTCGATGAAGGCGTCCTCCCTGGATCTCCCCTCGGCTCCGGCGGCCCCCGAGGGGGACCTAGGCGAGGCGGGGGGCTTCCCCAAGGCCCCATTTTCCCTGGGAGACATGGGATTGGACTTCGCCGTGGGCGAGCCCCCTCCGCCGCCGCCTCCAGGGCCAGATTTCAGCGATTTCCACGACAGTTTGCCGATAAATTGCTTCCACATGGCGGCAGAATACGGCGGCACCAACACCACATCAAATTCTCCCCCAATCAAAGAACCATTGCGAGAAATCCGTCCTCCCGAGAATCGGCCGTAAAATTCCTCGCAAAAATTTATGTAAAAGACGCACCTTGCGACAGCAACAGGAGATTGCAATGGCAGGGGGGGCCTTCCAAGGCAACAGCAACCGGAGATCTCAGGAAAAATTCCTTGCTCTCGGGCAGCTCAATGGCGCAAATGCGACGGATCAAGAACCAACGAATGAACGCACCGCCAAAAAAGGGGGGCAAGAACAGGCCGCCTCAATCAACGGGGCGCGTGGAGGAGCCGGGAACGCGACGGCGCGGAGGGGGGGTGCGGATCCAGCAATGGCGGCCTCAGGGCCAGATCCGGGGGCGGGAGGCGGCCATGGATGGGATCTCGGGAGGAGGGAGGGGGGGGAAAGGGTGCAGAAGTGGGGATTTTTTTGGGCGTTTTGGAGGGGGCGGTGGTACACAGACACACTGGAGGACGACAGTGCGAGTGAGCGAGAGAACGTCGCAGTGGTGATGCATGGACGATCCGGTTAATCTGGGCCGTCCGATCATGGGGGGCGTGGTACGGCAGCCGTTGGTTTGTCGAGCGGTTCTTTCCTCCCCCTCCTGGTAATTTGTTCTCCTTGCAGAGATGATGATGGCGATGTTGGATAATAGGAGATCAGGTGCAACGGTCGACGAATGGCATGTCATTCTGCAATTTTTTTTCTCTTTTGTATATTTATTTTATTAAATGATAAACTCACTGGCGATTAATTAATCATGGTGAAAGCCTGGCGTCTTTTTCGAAAGAGATAATAATGTATCATTATGGAGAGAATGCATGATACATAATCATCCGGGCTCATCGGTGAGGTTAGGCGGGGATCTCCTCGGGTTGCAGGACATACCGCTTGCTTCTAGATCTTGGCGTCATGGTAGGTGACTCATGGCGGCGACGACTCCAACGCAGGCCGTCTGAGGCAACACCACATCTTTGTTTCGGCGGCGACTCGGCAAGTGGGGGAGGAAGCTAAATTCAAGAGTTGGCGGTGGCGTGGAGTAGATGTTTCGTTATGGATTTTGTAGGAATCAGGAAATATTTTTGGGTCAAGGTTTGTGATCCTTAAAACTTTTAGAGCTAATTCCATTTTTTTTAATCCAAGTGAGGCCTTTTGGCTCTCAGGCTTCATGGAGCCCAAGATTTTCAAAAGTTCAAAAAACAAATTTTAAGTTAAAAAATGAAAATAAATACACAAGTTCTTACATATGTATATTAGACGTGTGTAAAATTTCATCATGAAATACGTTTTGATGTGAGCTGTACAAAAATCATGTACTTACATAGTGAATAGTACATGTGCTAGAAATACATGATTTTGTTATCTTTGTGTAGCTTGAATAAAAATGTATTTCTCCATGAAACTTTACAGAAAAGTAGTACATCCATATGTATGTGTGCAATTTTTTTCAGAACCTTTTGAAACCTAAAAAAATGATTTTTGAAAATTTCAAATTTTGCGCTCCATGGAGCTCGAGCTCAGTTAGTAATTTCCGTTTTTATCCCCTCTTTTGTCTTTTTTGTAGGGATTACTCAATCTTTTTTAAAAAGGTTTTGTTTACCCAATTTAATCAACCTTCTTAGCATGTTCTGTCAAGCTGGTCGCACGTGTTGGTTCAAACATGGCGTGCCTTAGATCAACTTAAACCTGAAAGGCTCATAACCTATAGAAATAAACCCGGAGGAAAATGCTGGTAAAAAGGCTGAAGAAGAAACGGCAGCTTGAAATGGCTAAAATAGCTCAAAGAAACTTCGAACATGCAGTGCATACTGGTACTAGAAAGAAAAATAAGTGGTTATTGTTAGGGCAATCAAGCTCCTTGGCCGGTTGCTTTTGCTAAGGTGGAATGATGCGCTCGTTTTCACATCCCCAAAACTCCTTTTGATCATTGCTCTCTTGAAAGTTTTGTCCAGCGTTTCCCTGATCCGACGGGGAAGAGACGACGGCGACGCTGACGGGCGCAGAGCGGCCCGACATGGGGCGGCGGGGTCGTTTTCTCCGGTGAACGAAAAGGAAAGGAGCCAGCCTGCCACCCAAGCCGGTCTGGTCTGATCGGAATAACCGTGGCGCGGCCCCAGACAGCGAAGTGACTGGCGGGAAAGGGGGCATAAGGGCCGAAAACGACCTCCCATCCGAGCTTATCAGCTCAAGCAAAGGAAAGGGGATCGTGGAACAACAGCAGCAGCATCAACATGGCCTTCAGTTCAGCACCACAAGTCCACAACAATCATTCCTTCAGCACAGTACAATTATTTTGATAATACCAGTCACCATGGTCGAAACACGGTGATCCGATCTCAACCCAGGCCAGTCAGGTGCCACACGGCCCACCCTGCTCTGGCCCCATTTTGAATGACCAGATGATTTGGCATAACAGTGGCCCGACATGGGGTTGTAAAGATTACTTCACTAAGAAAAGTTCAGACATGCACCATACACCCAAATTAATACTCAGTATGAACTAGCGAACCGGACTCAAACCTGGACGGCCAGCCACAGAATAAGGTGGGCACATTTCTTACAGTCTAGCATAAAAATGAACTTCAACCAAAACCATCACTTGACACAAAATAATCTTTACCAAGGCAAAGCCAAAGGCCTCACAGGTAACCTCGCGACGGAAGTTATGCAAGTTTGGTCTTATTCATCAAGAGACAAACAAACAAACTATATGTAGAGGTGTATATTTCAAGCTCCCAGTACTTTCACCATCATCATCTTCTATATGTAGTAGTAGAGACTATAGTGGTGCTACAGATGAGTAATGAAACCAACAACTTTTCACAACTCAAGAGCATCGAGCGACCGAAAGCGGTAAGCGAAGATAGCTGTACACATTCCTATCTCACATGAAGAACCTCCTCCTCGGCAGAGCAAAGCCTCCTCCTCCTTTCAGGCAGCACCGTCCGTAAGGGCCACGCAGCACACCTCACCGGGCAGCTCTGGGTGCTGCGAGCAACAGAAATGAGTTCAGCGAATCAGCATGGCTGATAGTGCACGTACGACGTGAGATGACAGGCGCAGAGCATGAAAATCGTGTCGAAAACGACCGAGCATGCACATACCTATGTTCACAGCCTCGGAGTTCTTCATCAGGCGAACGCGTTGGCAGGCTTCCTCAAACATCCTGCGTAAGCATCCACAGGTTAGGAAGTTAGGAATGTGTCGGTGCAACCAGTCCGGTGAGAACACTTCTCGTCATCTTCGGTTTCGAGTGGTTCGTTGCGATCCAACCTAGATAAAAGATAACGAAGAACTTGACGAGGGCCAGACCGCCAAACTATCTAGAACCCACACAAAGCAGTGACCACACTTCCTAGAAGGGTCAAGAAACCAATGAGGGTGCACAGTGAATTATAGTGGAGAACAAAACTAGAAAGGAAACCTTATCCCTAGTAGCCTATCTTAACAAAGTTACAAAGCGGATTCTTTTTTAGTTAGACATAGGCTGATGGATAGGCATCATGGTCTGCTCTGTACTGGAAAGAAGCTGGACATCAAAGTTTGCTTAATGTGCTAGGGATAGCATACAAATAGTAGTAATGCACTACAAGGCGCAAGAACCAAACATCCAATTCTTATAACTGACCCACAGGGTCAATTCCTCTGGATGTGACATGAGCTCAAAAACAGAGATGCAAGTAAATCAGGCAGAGTATATTCGTTTTCTTCGATTACCCATGCACCACTAGGTGAATTCAGATTAACTTCAGGGGAAAACAGGGACAGGTTATATTCATTTTTAAAATGGTATTCAGTTGGTTCCCAAATCACTTTGCTCAGGTCTGCCATATTCTTACAAGCTACAATAACATCGCTGCTAGATAAACACGGACGGAATCAGCGAAGCAATTAATCTGTTCAAATCTCATGGTACATACCCACGCAATGCACTGTATTAGTGTCAATTCACCCAGATCAACGATAACCAATTTGATCAGTTCAAGAAGCTAGCAAACAATGATCCAAGCACATAGCAGAAGCTGGCGACAGGACACAAACTTTGCATAATGAAGATAATAAATCAAGGGGAAAGCAGGGGGAGGGAGGCGCAAGAAGCTCACTTCCAGGGGACGTCGCCGACGAGCATCCAGTCGCCGTCCTTGTCCTCGTAGGTGGGCACGTACTCCGTCCCGTTCACCGCGTCCACCAGCTTCATCTCGTCATTCGCGAACTTCCCTGCGCACACCCAATACAGATCCTTCTCGTCAGCTCAGAAGTCAGAGTATGAAGCCGGCAAGCATGAGCAGGGGCCGGAAGCGGGGAGGAGTCAATTGAGGTACTCACTGATGGTGAAGTGGGAGCAGAACTTGCCCTGGAGCGCGCGGAGGAGCTGTTCGTAGCCGGCGTAGTCCCGCAGGTTCACCTTACGCAGGTACGGCGCGCCGTCGACGGCCACCTTGACGAACTTGGCCGGCGCGGTGGCCTTGGTCGACCCGGCGGCGACGTTTTCGAGCGCGTTCTTGCGGAACGACCTCACCGGCGGCCAGCCCACCACCCGCGCCCTGGCGAGCCAAACAAAGACAACGGAAATCCCGGGTCAGGTCAATCCCAACCCACTCCCGCACAGTTCGTCGCAAGAAAGCCTTTTTTTTTTACGGGGAACAGGGGGGGAGGTGGCACGTACTTGGGGGCCGGCGGAGCCTCGGCGAGGAGGGAGGAGCGGTCGGCGAGGGAGCAGGAGGAGGAGGAGGCGCCGCGCTTGCGGTCGGGGTCGGCGGAGGAGGAGCCGGGGAGGCGCAGGGTGAGGGTGAGCGCGGTGTCCTCGAAGTCGAGGCCGGACGCCGCGGAGGACTCCGTGGAGCTCCGCTCCGTCTCCGCCGACATGGCCACCGGCGTCGCCCTCGTCAGCCTCTCTCGAGCTCTGCGCGCGTCGGCGTCGGCGGCGGCGGCGGCTGCGTCGTCTTCTTCTGCTGCTGCGCTGCTGCTGCCTCTGGTCCAGCTTTGTGCGGTCCGGGGAGGCGGCAGGTTGGCTTATAGACAGACCAGGCGGGCGCTGCCACCGGTCACCGGCGGTCAACGGTCACGGCCCAGCTTTACGCACCGACGCACACACCACGCCGTATTTCCACTTACACCCCTACTTCCTTCCTCCGCTAGGACGGAGCTGCGATATCAAAGAAATGTGAGGTGCGGAGCGCAAAACGAGCAGGGGTCGGCTTTCCCGAAACGGAACAGAAAGCAGAACAGTGGCGGCACGGCGGCTCGCGCGAGCGGGTGGGCCCGGGCTGCCGGTTGGGCGCCCTGCAGCGGCCCGCGGATGCGGCGAGCGGCGGGGCCCGCCGTGCCTTGCGCTGCACGGCCGGCCGCGCGATCGCCAGCGGACGGCGCGGGAGGCGCCACTCGAGGACGGAACTGTTGGGCGCTCCGCAGGGACTCGCATCATATCATCGGCGCACGTACGTACGGTTGCACCATCGGCCTCAACCAACATGGATCCGTGCTGCCGGTGGGTCGCACCGATGGAACCAAATCTTGTGCGGGAGCTTTGTTCCCGGCTGACACGCCACCTTGTTTCGATTGGTTTTGGCTGGCCAATGGTGATAAATGGTTCCAAGATTTTATTTCTAGAAACACAACATTTTTTTATTTGAGGGGATTCTAGAAACACAACATGCGTTGTAGACTATCACATTCATGCGCGCAGCCTGTGAAGACTTCTAAAAGACTATCAACAAAAAAAAAGACTTCTAAAAGACTCGGGTGACGGAGTTTGAGATTGACAAAGTTATTGTAGACACCTAATCAAGTCATCATTGATCGACATGCCATACCACTGAAAAAATAGTGACGAAAATTGATAATTGGCCTTCTCATTTGAAGACCGAGATATCCAGTGTCACGTCATGTTCACAAGATAGCTTTGAATTGGTGAAATGTTGTTTAAAAAAGGGTGAAGTATATGTGCTACAAACATATTGAAAAATTCATGTATCCACTCGCCTACGAGCATCCCTACTCGAGATGTATATACTCCACATCGTAACTCTTAACTACTCTCGTTTGCAGAGGCGTGTCGAGAGAGAGCACCACGTCCCGCCTTCATCTTTGGTAGAAGGGTGTCGCAAGATCAAGCTCATTACTTGCCTTTTGGAAGATCAAGGATTTGATTGCCAAATCGTCTTTTCTATCTCGGGGGACGGAAGTCGCACCGCAATATACACATCTCGAATGTCACTAAGAAATAGTTCAATAGATCATCACCCATATTATTTCCCAACTTATTTTCACTCGATCCATTGCCGAAATACTCCTTCAACACTCGTCGTCGCCACAGGTAAGATCAATACCAATTTGATAAGTACACCACTTCTACTTCTATACACAACCAAAGCAAGGTGCTTGGTCAATGTAGGCTATGGAGCAAAATGAAGTTGCGCATCGGTCCACGATGATACACTAATGGTGTCTTGTAAGACCAAATCGAGCTACGGCGAAATGGAGAAGATTACCGAAAAAATATTATGAGGCCCTAAATTAATATGAACCATCCATTTCGCGGCATCCGATGGCTCATATTACTAGGTACTTTCTGAAAGGTAGGGCTAATTCGCTTTACATGGTATTTTTTTAGGGGTAAAACACCTTACAGATAATTAGTTGGCATCAGGATTACAATTGTTTTCCATGTTGTCTTAGGTTTTCTGGACGCTAACAAGACTATTTGTAAGGGGTAAAACACCTCACAGATGGGTTTTACATGATTTCTGTTGGCTTTACAGGATTTTCAAATCAAAGGAATAGAAAAAGTGAAGGATTAAGATGACCTCCCACTCCGATCATTAGAAATTTCCCATGTCACCTAATGCTAAGAATTCTTAGGAGTTAAATCAATATTGTCACAGTACTAATGAATCATATCCATTCACATGAAACGAACGCAATACATAAAAGAAAATATGAGGGTCAAAATCGCCTGAGAATCTATCTAAAATCCTACAAACCGAATGAGCCCCTAAGGGCATCTCCAAGGCGGATCCACAAACCGCCCGCATCCGTCCGGACCGCGGAAGCCATCCAACGCGGTCCTGTATCGGTCCGCGACGCGGTCCGGACGCGTTTTCTCCCGCAAATCGGAGACAAAAATGGGGGAGGTTCGCGGGAGTCCGGACCGATCCCAAGCCCGCTTCTGACCGCCCTGGCCCACCAAAAACCCGTCACCCGCCCCTCCCGCGCTTTCCTTCCGATGCACGCGCCACTTACCGCGTCGCATTCATGCCGGCCCAGGCATGCGGAGGCCGGCATTGATGCCGCGATGTGCCCGGAGGGATGGAGGGCGGCGCTGACCGACGCGATCTCTCGGCAGCCGCCGCTTCAATGCGGACGCAGGTTCCCGAGGAACCAACTCCGGTCGCTGCGCCGCATTGAAGCGGTTGACCGGCCCTTCGCATGGCCTGGCCGCGGCTATTTAAGCCGCGCTCCGGCGCCGACCACATCGCATCCTCCTCCTCCTCCTCCTCCTCCCCTCCACACCCATCTCCTTCCACATCTCTGGCGATGGGCAAGTCCTGGGCGTCGGCGCCGGCAGGCGGTTCCGGGGCGGGATCTGGAGGATCGTGGCAACGCCGCCCTCGAACTCCGGGGCCGTCGTCCTCATCGGCTGGCGGCGACTCGATGCGGGCGGAGATCGTCATCTCCTCCGGCGACGAGGAGGACCAGCAACCGCCGCCGCCGCCGCAGTCCGCGCCGGCGGTGCCGGGCCAGGTCTACGCCGGCACCAATGCGGAGTTCGAGGAGCAGATGGAGTTGATGCTCCGCCGCTCCGTCGTCCACAGCAACGGCCCGGCTCCGCCACCGGGGGCGCTCCTCCCCGTGAAGCCGGAGCCGGCATCCCCTCCACGCTCTCCGCCGCCGCGCAGCCGCGGCGTCCAAATCGGACACCGCATAAAGGAAGAGCGGCTCTCACTGCCGCCTCGACGCGTCGTGAAGGAGGAGCGCCGCTCGCCGCCGCCCCGGCGCTTCGTCAAGGAGGAGCGCCGCTCGCCGCCGCCACTGCCGAAGGCGCGCGGTCGCATTCTGCACTACCTCGGCAGCGGCGGCTCCTCGTCGTCGTCCTGGAGCGCCATGACGGCGCAGGAGTACGCCGACCGGGAGCAGCTCCGGCGGGACGGCGTCGATCCAAATTCGCGGACTCGGACGTCCCACCGCCACACATCGCGGCGGACCCGGACCTGGCGTATGCCTGGGCCGTCGACCGCTCCATCACGACGTCGGAGAAGGCCAAGCGCTGTAGGGGAACGCAACAGAAAACAAAAAATTTCCGACCTACGCACCAGCCCAGGACCACTATGAAGACTGCATACAAGGTTTTTGATCTTTTCGTTACCGACTCGTAGCGCAGCGGAAGTAGAGTCGATGACGATCGGCGGTGTAGATCCCCGCAGTTAGGATTTTACAACCTCCCAACCGCGAGGATGTTCTCCCTCGTCTGCCCCTCGGACAGCCCACCGGGAGGCAGTCGGACAGTCCCTCGGACGGTGTCACGGACAGCTCTTCGGGAGGACACTCGAAACTCGGGCGGTCACTTGGACAGCCCTTTGGGAGGACCCTCGAAACTCGGACAGCCCTTCGGGAGGCACTCTCGAACTAAGACCGAAACTACGATCTCTCTACGGAGTTGCACACATATGGTGTCATCTATCCGGCAGGGCTTCGCCATCCAGAACTAGTTCCCACCGGAACCCAGACAGCCTTTCGGCTCTACAAAACTATTTTGCGGGGAGGGAGAGAAGAAGCCAGATCATGCATGGCACTTGTATGTGAGAAATGAGTGAGTGTGGAGAGCACATCTCCACCTCTATTTATAGGAAAACCAAGGGGTAGGATTGGCACACAAAAAATTCCAAAATGCCCATGCAAATGTCACACATGAAGGGCATAATGGGGAGGCAAAGGAGCTCCATGGAGGAGCATCCTTGGCCGGCCACCCCCTTGTGGAACCCTCCCAAAAGGGATTCCTTAGTCCCTAAGTCTTTCCTTCTAGAAGCTTGACAAAAGCCCTAAAAGGTGGCTTTCCAAAAAGTAACCCAAAAAACACTTTCACTATTCACGGAAACATTTTTCCGCGACCGTTAAATCCGAAAATATTTCTGTGGGTCTTAGAACAATTCCAGTACCCACTAAAATGATTTTGGATGCGTTTCGAAACAATTCTGGATTGGTGATTTTCATCTGCGAAAAGCAAACAAAACGGTTCCGGCAGCTCCGGAACATTTCCGGGTTTTTTTCTCCGAAAAATTCTAGAAGTTCCCAAAACAATTCTGGCACCCTCCAAGAATTTCCAGGCGTGTGCCGCAACCAATTTGACTTAATGGTATACCCTGAAACAACTTTTCAGTTTTACCGAAACTATTCCGGTGTTCTCTCTGCGGAACTTTTCCGCTGTCTCCGAAACTTTTCCGGTGACTGTCTCTCAGACTCCCTGTCTAGTATTCAGTAGATAGATGACCCTTAATCGTGTGACCCTATAGGTTCGATGAAGTATAGACATGACCGGAACACTTTCTGATAAATGATCAACATCGGAGCCGTGGACACCCATATTGACCCCTATACCCACACGAATAAATATTCGAGTGAACCTCCAGTTGCCGTGTGTTATTCCTGTTGCTTCGCGATATGTTACAAATACCCGATGTGAGAATCATCGGCATCCCCGTGGATCAACACTTGTCCACAATGCCAGTTACCTCATTACCGGTTTTGTTCTCTTTTCTCGTTTCCGTGTTTCGGCATCCCTGTGATCAAATCACAATGTGTCTGGTCAGACGATGGTGGATACCGTAACACCGAGAGGGCCCAGAGATATCTCTCCATCGTCGGAGGAGCAAATTCCAATCTTGAGCTATCAAGTTACTTGACATACTTTTCCATGAACCCGTAAGCCACCGTAATAGTCACCCATTTACGGATGACGTTTAACAAACCCCAAAGTTCATGAAGCAAGCATGAAGAAACTCGATACTCTCATCGTCTAAGAAATTATGCAAACGTTAAATTTCTCTGTGTTATTAACCATAAACTTGTGACGAAAGTATCTCATAGCATAACATCAATCGGGTCGATTCAACACAAGTGTTCTCCTAACATTGTGCCCTCAAAGTTGCCGGCATAGTCATGCCTATGATCAGAAAAACAGAACCATCATGCAACACTTGAGCTAGTCTTAGAGGCTAGACTAGGAATACATTTTACCATTTATTATTCCACACGTGCATATGAGTCTTCCTCCGAGCCTCGTGGTTATTGTAGACTCGAGAACCATAGCAATTATAGCATGGAACATAAACATAATTGCAAACATGGAGATAAATAATAACATTTATTATTGCCTCTAGGGCATATCTCCTACAAGCGCCGTCTCCGCCGCCTCGACGGGGAGATGGCCAGGTACGGCGAGGAATGGTCCCTCGCCGACCCTGATGCCGACCCCGACGCCGCCAACGACGCCTCCTCCAACAACCGTCGCCCCCCCAGCCCACGTCCTCGGTGGCCACGGCCGTACTGCGCACGGCGCAAGAGGAAGCGGAGAGGATCATCCGCGAGCGTCAGGCGGCCGCCGGGAAGCCCTGCCGCGACGCCGCCACCTACCGCCGCGTGAAGCCCGACTCCAACGACTCCGACGCCGGATCGGGCGACGATGGCGGAGGAGGAGCCGCCGGCCAGCCCGGCATGGCCTACAAGGTCACTGTGAAGTATATGATAGTTTAGGGTTTTATTTTTAGGTTTTTAGTTCACCGGACGAAATATCGTCCGGTTTTATGTACAAATTATTCTAGTTTCAATGAAATCCGCCGTGTTTTTATCAAAATTCGTCCGGTTTGATCGAATTTCGTCGGGTTGGTTCGAGTTGTTGTGAAAATGTATGCGGCTACGGTTGGATGGCTGCCCCACGCAACCGTGTCCGCGGACTGGTCCCCCTGTCCGTGGACGGATGCAGGAGAATTTTTGCGGGTTGCCGTTGGAGATGCCCTAAGATTGGACATCAATTTTGTAAGTTTTGTTTTGCGAAAAAAAAAAACAATCTTGTAAGGTTAACCGTGCACTCTGTCTGGTGCATGCATTAAAAACATCATCAGCATGAGATCGCGTATATCTTGTTAAGCACGATTCAGGTCTTTTGTAGCATTTGTTATTAATTGCATTTCGCAAATTTGCAGAGCGCCTGCCACGCCAGAACCACACACTCTCTTCGCGTCCAAGAGAACTGATCCTTGGTGCGTGGTATTATACTTCTGATACCGTTTGGAAAAGGTAAACTGAAAGCAAATCTATGTTACGTACAGTACAATTTTCTTCAGCAAGCAACATTTTCTTGCACGCTTGTGTCCTGGCAAGTGAAACAATGCCTTGAGGCGAAATTGCTTATTTTTTCCATCCATCAACAGCAAAGAAGAATGAAAAGGCAGGCGGTCTGCAGGGAGCGACCGGACGGAACTGAGAGATTTTCAGCCGCGTGCATGTCTGGAGATCTGAACATGGTGTCCAGTTTAAGCCCGACCCGACAGATTGTAGAGGACGCGCGGCGCACTGCACGCACACACGAGTTGATTTGATTGTCTTATACGGCTGTGGCCTTTTGGGTATTCTAATCAGAAGCCGATTTGGTGGTATATATATAAACAAACTTGTAAGTTGATCACGCCAAGATCGTTTCTTATAAGAATCTAAAGTATGTTTGTGTAGCTGAAGATTCTGCACCAAAACCCCCCATTTTGTTCTGCCTTCTCTGTTTCTTTGGTGTGCATTTGATCATGGAGCAATTCATCGAGGGACACCACAAGAGATAATTGGCATCACTTGAAAAAAATGGGGTTGTGTATTCTTTCAAACAAAACTGCACTGCGACGCGTATCGCTCCTTTCTTCCTTCTTCGAGGAAGATCGCGATGAGACGCGGAAAGGGGGCAAGACATGAAGTGAAGGCCGGATCATAATGAATGAATGAATAGCGTCAAATCAAACGCATTATGCACGCACGGGCTGGCTGCTTTTCTTGACGCTTCGTGCTCAAGTCATTTAGTCGGATGTGGACGGCCGTCATCTCTGTCTCTCCAGAGCAAGACACGCCCAACTAATTCTCCTCCCATCTCCATGAAACATATGATGGTTTATTTGTTTATTATTATCTTTCTGATAAGAAAGAGCACCACATGATTTTCATGAATTAAGATAATATTTTTTTTGAGACAATGAATTCAGATAATTACTGCCAAAAGGTTCTGACTCCAAAAACAGACTACACCAAAAAGTTAACCTGCCAGCGGCTATATCAGAACTAATAAATTAACTTCGCATTTCTAACCTCGCACACCTAACTATCTGTATACTCTACTCTTTTTTTTTGCGAGATATCTGTATACTCTACTACTTGGCAGGCCATTTGGGCGCCGGTTCAAATGATAAACTTGATGGAATCTTCGTGGATCGCCGCTTTTGAAGCCGCGACTGCTTTTGGTCTCCCCGCGAGGCCGAGCACGCAGTAATCTGGTGGTCAAAGCAGCTTTGATAGTAGTACTACGATTCTCGCAGGCACAAAGGTGTGGGCTGCATTCTCGTGGTCAATGGCTTGTCTACGAAGACGGAGCAAATCGGGGTGTTGCTCGGTCAGTCAACCTACATCCTGTCTGGCTAGTGAGGGGCATCCCGTGCCCACTTTGCGTGCACCACCTCCTGGTTTCCGGTGTTTCTACGTTCAACTTTTGATTCCTGGAGTACTACATACGTACCACTGGCTGTTCTCCGGCTTCAGGATAACATTGGACTACCGTGTGTGTTTGCGTTTATCCTGTTCAAAAGGACCTTTTCATTTTCCTGACCAGCCCGTTTTGTTTTGATGGACGACGGCGCATGGCGGCCGCAGCTACTTGCCGGAGTGTGCACCACAGATCCAGCACGGCGGTAGAGGTGTGGCAGGAAACGCAAGGAGGAGCGGTGTGCAACGGATAGAATGTCAGGTGGAAGTTTCCAATGAAAACTTCGTGAAAACCACATTCAAAAGTTTCGAAAAATCTACAAAAAAATACAGTATATTAAGAGGGTAGTGTTCTATTAGCGTGTGATTTATTTTTTCGAAACACGAGGCAAAAGCTTTGCCCGTTTCATTAATTAAGAAGAAGGTTGCCCAGTTAATTACGGGAAACCGGGCCAAAACCGATACAAACAGGGCCAAGCCCCACTCGCCACATGGCCAAGCCAACTCGAATCGCCACACCACACTTGCCAACGACGCCGCAACCATCACTGGAGCACACTAACGCCACACACACAGATCAACCCACTGTTGCCGGAGAGAAGAAGCCACGACTGCTACGGGAGGAGCAGACCTGGGACGCTCCCGCAAGGTGAAGATGCCTGCAATCCACCAAACGCGACGGTTGATACGCCGCCAACCAATATCGAGAGCAACCTCGCCGCCCAAGCGACACGAGGTGAACGCAATCGATGTTGCCGAACTCTCGAGGCCGCTGCTCCGTTGTGCCCTGCACAGTCCACCAACATACCACCTTCCGGGACCGCCGTCCCGACATACCACCGCTCGCCCTCGAGCTGCAACGACGCACGACTTAGTCACCCACAACCCAATCTGAACAGGGCAACCACCCGCAGACCACGACCGTCACACCAACTCATCCGGGGCCGCTGCCCCGATGTAAAGTCAGACCGCCCCCTCTGGGCCACGTCGACCGAGCCGACAACCCCGCCACACTAGCGACATAGAATTGCCACCCAAGCCATGTTGAGATGTAGCCTCTCCTCATGGAACCGCTTCCACCCATGGTTCCCGAGGCCGCCGCCTCGACGCACAAACATCAAACATCCGGGGCCGCCGCCCCGACATCCACCAACCTCGACGACAAGAACTGCGCAAACATCTGCATCTGGCTCTCCAAGGAGGAAGCAACGTAGCCGCCACCGTCGCCCGCTCCGAGAGATCGGAGCTAGGGATTTCTCCCGGAGAGCCCATCCGCCACGGGATGGAAAGAGGCTCCACGACCACGCCTCCAACGAGGAAAATAGCACCGAGGTGCCACCGTTGCCGGCACCAACCGAGGTCGGGCAAGGCTTTCGCCTGGAGCTCATCCACAAACCCGAGAATGGCGAGGTTGCACAACCAGATCTGGGCACCGCAGCGCCAAGATGGCCGGAGCATGCAGCTTGTCGCAAACGCCCTGATCGAAGCCCACCAATCTGCATCTCGCGTCACGTCCTCCTCAGCACTTCTCGCTACGTCGGCCGAAACACAACCACCGGCCATGGATCCGCGCAGCAACCGCCAGATCCACGCACCACGGCTCCCTACCGGCAAGAACCAGCAACATCGAGCCCGGGGTCGCCACCCCGGCATCCTCCACTCCATCCACATACTCCATGAACCACCGCCCACGCCGGAGAGCAGCAGCAGCAGCCATGGAGCCCTGCACCCGTCGGACGGACATGAGAAGCCAGATCCGGCCGAGTCCGACCAAATCCAGCCCTCCCCACCCGCCTCTTCCGCACAACCGCAGCCACAGCCCTACCGGAGACGCGCGAGGCCGCCGGGCCGGCAGCTGCCGACCCCCACCGCGCATCGCGCCGCCGGTAACTGGATCGAGCGCCGTCGGCCGTAGCTCCCACCTAAAGAGAGCTGAGCAATGGAGAAGGCCCCGCGCCGCCACCACCACGCGGGCTTTGCCCGGAGGTGGCCACCGGCGGCGGCGAGGGGGGAGGAGCAGGTGGAGGGAGCTGCTGGTGGCGGGGAACCAAGTCGCCGCCCGTGTCGCCTAACCTAGACGACGCGAGGGCCTTTTTTTTTCTTATCGGTAAAGATTCACCAACATAGCATGTGAAATTTCAAGTTCAACCATGAAGTCATTTACGATGTACGGTAAAAACAAATTCAGCAATGAATATAGTGGTGTTTACTGTTCGACACTATTTATTACCAAATTTGTTTTTTTATACCACCTAAATGGATTAGAGTTTGAACTTGGAATTTTACATGCTAATAAAGCATCACTCCCTCAAAGTAACACTCCCTCTGTCCTAAAAAGCTTGTCTTAGATTTGTCTAGATACAACACATTTTAGTGTTAAATACATCCATATCCAGATAAATCTAAGACAAACTTTTTGGGATGAAGGTAATATAATTTATTGAGGTTACAAATTTGAAAAAGTTCTCTAATTTTTTGGGATGGAGGTAATATAATTTATTGAGTTCACAAATTTGAAAAAGTTCTCCAATTTTTTTAAAAAGTTCACAAATTTGAGAAAAAGTCCACGCTTTAGAATAAAAATGAAAAAAGTGAAAAATTAAAAACCGCTCGAAACCGAACAAAAAAACCTGTCCAAAAAACCTAAAAGAAAAAAAAACTGACCGGAAGCTTCCAAAACCAGGACTAGCTTCTCCTGCTACAACCTTAGATGGGCCGGCCCATTCCGAACGTCTTCAGGCGCCATGTACCAAATACACGTTAAGTGCTGCAGAAGGCACCAAATAGGATTCAGGCCTCCTGTCCTTGTTAGTGAAAATGTGTAAACGGGAGGACTAGCAGATGTCCACATGTGAGTGTGTGTGATGGCCTAGCGGAAACTGCCTCTCATGTCTGTACTGGAAGTTTTTTCCGAAGTAAGGTGTACTAGAAGACTAGCTAGGTTATCCAATTTGTCGTGCGGCCCATCTCATCGGTTCAGTTCAACAGTGTCGCCAATCCACACACCTGATATCGAATTATGATCTGCTAAACATACCGAGACCGCCTATTCAGTGCGAGGCTATATCTCGTCCGCACTGAGAGATCGTTTGGCCTCGCCTTTGGTGCGATGCTAGTGGACTGCCCCAGTATTGTAGCTGCCAGGGGCGGTTTTGGAAAGTTTTGTTTATTTTTTTCCTTTTATTCTATGTGTTTTCCTTCTCGGTTTTCATCAGTTTTCCTTTGTTTTTCTCTTTTCACTTTTTTCATTTTTTTCTTCTAATTCATGTCTACTTTTGTCAATACATGTTGTACATTTTTGTATACATCCAAAATATTTTGATACACATTGAACATTTTTAAATTACATGTTAAACATTTTTTCAAAATATGTTGAAACATTCTCTTAAACTAAAAGAACATTTTTTACATTGTATTTTTCTAAATTTTACAAACATATTTTTGAAACCGTGAACATTTAAATACAATTATAACATACATTTCTTTCAATGGCATGAAACAATTTTTAACATTATGCGAACACTTTTTTACATTGTACATTTTTTTAAATGTTACAAACATATATTTGAAACACGTAAAAAATGTAACGTATACCTTTTGAATTGTACGAAACAATTTTTAATTACACCGACTATTTTTTTAAATTGTATAAACATTTTTAGAAAAGCGTGAACATGTTTTAGATATCACTATTTTTTTTGAATGCAATCAACTTCTTTTAAAAAATACGCTAACAGTTTTTTACACTGCATTAATTTTTTATAATTCGCAGTTTAGTTTTTAAATGAATTATGTTCTTGGAATATATGTATTTAAAATATTTTTGAAATATAAATAACACCAAAAACATGGATACACTGTACGGCACTGTACTGTGCGTATGCTGTGCTATGGTGGAAACCTGGCCCCAGCGCATTGAGGTGGTGTCCCATACACACCTTGCAACAAAACCCGAGAAAAGACCTGCTTTTTCTTTTGAGAAATCTCGCCAACTTTATTGATTCATAGCAATGTTCATAGGTACAATAGTTGGGTCATGAGGATTACCCAACCAAACATGTCTACCTATTCCTAGGTTACAAGAGAACTTGGCGAGATTGTGAGCCTCAAAGTTGAAGTTTCTACGCTCGTGAATAAAATTACAAAACTGAAAATTAGCGTTGCGGTCTATTATTTCATGTATGATAGCTGCATGAGGACCCCTTGTTCCCTGGTTAATGTCGTTCACCACTCCCTGGCAGTCCGATGCCACCATGATATTCTGAATGCTGAGGTCCTCCGCAAGTGCCAACGACTCCCTGCAGATGAAAGTTTCCAAGATCACTGGGTCGTTAACACCCTAAAACACCACGACAGAAGACCCCATATATGCTCCATTGTGGCCGCGGCAAACTGCTTCTATGAGTATGCATATCGTACTATATTTGGCCCAAACGAAGGAGGAGGACAAAATTCTCAACGTCGCTGGCAGCGACGAGAGGAAGTAAAACCCTAGCTAGAGGGGAAAATCTCTACTAGTAACACATAGCGAAGTCAGTCGAGAAAAGACCTTTTTTTAGGGGTAGTCGAGAAAGGACCTGCTAAAAGGGAGTTTAGTAGTGCCTCCCAAAATGGGCCGGCCCAGTACATATACTAGGGGTGTGTGCGCGTTTTACAAATCGTACTATATTTGGCCCAAATAGGATATACTACTAAACACACCGGCCCCTAAAAAAGGCATTTTCTATTTGGCGCGTCAAGCGCCCGTTACTGCGTGTTTTGCAAACCGACGCACACAGCCTCCGCACTTGGGCCGACCCATTTGCTTTTTTTCTTTTCTGTTCAAACTGCAAATATATTAGCGTGTCGCCCAGAATCGAACACGGGACCTCGAGCTTCACTGAAGCAGTGCACAACCACTAGGCCATCGCACCAATTGTGTCAACTAACTTTGTTTTTTCCCTCTCTTTTTTTCCTGCTCGGAAAGCTCACATTCCTCCCGACGGCGCTTCTAGACCCACTGGTGAAGGAGCTGACCCGGCGGATCAAGCTCCCTCCGGCGCAGTCGCCGTCGCCAGAGGAGTTCCTGCTGTGCTTCGACGTGAGCGGGGTGCGGGAGGGGCAGGTTGCGGCCATGATCCCTGACGTGACGCTGGGGCTGGGCGGCGGCGCTGCGGTCACGCTGAAGGCGGAGAACACGTTCGTGGAGGTGCAGGAGGGGACCCTGTGCTTGGCGGTGGCGGAGATGCCGGAGCAGTTCCCGGCGTCGATCATGGGGAACATCGCGCAGCAGAACATGCACGTTGGGTACGACCTCGACAAGGGCACCGTGACCTTCGCCCCAGCAGACTGCGCGAGTTCCTACCCCGCCCCCTCACCCTCCGGCTCTGTGTAGCTTATGAAAGCGGAAAACTGAGGTTCCGCTAGGTGCCGGTAGATCCCGGACCTATAATCGAGTGCTCAAGATTCGAATAATGTATAACTCGTGAATTGTTACCCAAATGAAGTACACTGCAGTACACTCTTAACATGATGGATGATACAATAATAGATCTTATGTTTTTCAGTTCAATAATGCTATACCTACAAAAATCCACAAACATTTTAGAGCATCTACAGCCGCGATGGCCAAATCCGGCCCCTCAAACACCCACGGACGCGCCCGGGCGCGTCCGCGGGCACTGACCGGGCACGCCTCATATTTGTCACTGTGCATCCACGTATCTCATATCCGGCGCCTTATATCTATACTACACATGCAACGTTGATCTACTGTACGTAATCAAACGACGGACAACAAAAATCGGCTGCAAAGGAACACAAGATCGGTTGTAAACGAACATTAACAAACTTCGGCCACATCCAAAAGATCATAGTTCGTCACCGGACAAGTTCTTAAACTTCTACAACTAAAAAGATATAAACATTGAGGGGGGGGATCACCACTTCCTCGACGGGCCTTTGCCCTTCCGGTCGCCGGCGCAGCTGTAGGCGTCCGCGGCTGGTGGAGGGTCTTGGTCGTCCGACGAGGAGGTGCAGCTGTCGCCGTCGTCGGAGTCGGAGAGGACGATGAGCCCCTTCATCCGACGGACCGCCCTGTCCTGCTCCCGCTTCAACCTGGCGACCCGAGCATTCTCCGCCGCTGCCTCCTTCGCCTCACACTCCGACTACTCAATAGCAAGCCGGAGTGCCTTGGCGTTCTTCCGTCGGAGGCGGCGAGCATCCGTCTCCGCCGTCGTGAGGGAGCGGCGGTAGACCCATGTGAGGAGACGCGCGTCCTCGTCGGGGTCCGCCTCCGTCCCGCGGCGGCGACGCGCGGACTGCTCCGCTGCGTCCCTCTCCCGTGCACGCAGCCTCTCGCGGCGCGCGCCTCCGACTCCGGAGTGCGCATGTGGGCCGGCGGCGCGGGCACAAGCACCCACCGCTGGTCGCGTGGAGGAGCGGCCGGCGAGGGAAGGAGACGGCGCGGGGCCGGTGCGGACTGCGCTGTCCTGGCGTCGCTGCGCGCGGGCCGGGAGGGTCCAGCTCCGGCGTCCGCGCTGCGGCAGCGCGGGAGCTGCGGCGACGCTCCAGATCCGGAGATGTCGCCGGTCTCCACCTTAGACCGCTCCAGCGCAATGCGGAGGGCTATCTCCTCCTCGTAGTCGAGCTCGGAGCCGGAGTCGCTGCCGGAGCTGCTCATCGTAGTGGATGGGATCGGAATCAGAGAGGGAGAGGAGTGGACGGAGCGAGAGAGAGGGAGAGAGTGAGCTAGGGTTTCGAGCGAGGCGCCCGGATTGAGTTTTTTTGTGGGACAGCTGTGGGGTCGGTGGTGGGCCGGGCCTGTCAGGCGGACGCGCCCGGGCGTGCCCGGGCCGCCCCTTATCCGCCCTATATTTGGGCTGGATATGAGGGGTGTCGGTCAGCCCGGGCATTTGTCCGCGATTTGAGAGGTCCGGTTGGGTAGATTTTTTTTACCAGTCGGTGACCGGATGGCCTGCCCGGGTGTTTAAGACGGGTATGAGAGGCCCGGCTGTAGATGCTCTTACTTAACTTTTCAAACTAATCCTCTCCCTCCCCATGAATTCAATTGGAGTGAGCCCCTTCAAATTCCCCTATTACCAATCATTAACCTTTTATAGATAGGATTACTCTTTTCAGTCAGATGGTAAAGTATAGTTGCATGCATGCATTACCCATCTCTCTCCCAAACAAATGCACTCATTTATTTACCTATACTAACTTAAATCGTTCACATCTTTTAAACCAACATTCCGATTTTAAAACTTTTTGTATATTTGAACTCATGTCGCAAAGACCTTTAAACAAGACCGATTTCGGATACTCCCTCTGTCCCATAATGTAAGACGTTTTTTGAGTAGTGTCAAAAAACGTGTTACATTATGGGACGGAGGGAGTACATTTTAAACGAGTTTAAAATTCATGAAACATATTTCACCCGCTTAAAATCTTTTGAATAAAATGATTTCAATCAGTTTCACAAGTTGACATTTCAGTTTCATATTGTTTTTCACTTTTAGAACTTACATTTCACTTTTCACTGGCTTGTTTCAGAAAAATCACATCTAACATATTTCACTCTTTTAAAATAAATTGTTACACATTTCAAAATAATCAGTTTCACAAGTTGACATTTCAGTTTCATATGGGTTTTCACTTTCAGAACCTACATTTCACTTCCACTAGTTTGTTTCACAAAAATCACTTCTATTTCAATTGAACATTTTTGAAATAACATATTTCACTCTTTTGAAATAAACCGTGACACATCAAAATAATCAGTTTCACAAGTTGATATTTTAGTTTCATATTGTTTTTCACTTTCAGAAGGTACATTTCACTTTTCACTGGCTTGTTTCACAAAAATTACATCTATTTCAATTGCATATTTTTGAAATAAACTGTTACACACATTTCCAAACAATCAGTTTCACAAGTTGACATTTCAGTTTCATATTTGAGTTAAATAGGTTTCTGTGAAATAGGTTGTTTTCACATATTTTTAGTGAAATAGTGTTGTTTCATATTTTTCTAGTGAAATAGATTTTTTTCACACATGGAATGCGAAATGTAAAAATTTAAATGTGTTTGAAATGTATCCAAAATTGGTCTAGTTCTAAAGGTCTTGATGGCAGGAGTCCAAATATATGAAAAGTTTCAAAAACAAGTCTATAGTTTAAAAGATATGGTTGATTTAAATTGACAAAGATGAAATAAAGTCAATTTTTTGAGAAAATGAAATAAAGTCTATGGATTTGTTTTGGAGGTTGAGAGAGAGAGGAGAGAGCTGCATGCGTATCTTCCCTCATAAAAGGTGTAATTTGGGCCTATTAAGCTGACACTGATTTGACTAAAAAGAATGATATAATAAATATACTAGTATTATAATTTTGGTGGGCCATAACTTCACACAAATCTCGGAAAATGTGAGTGGTCTCAGATGTATCGGCATGTAACGGTACTGCGCAAAATGACTTTGCGGTCGCTATATGACTAAAAAGAAAGATACAAGAAATATACTAGCACTATATATTTAGGTGGGCCATAACTTCACACGAATCTCAGAAAAAGTGAGTGGTCTCATATGTACCGGCATGTAACAGTACTGCGCAAAATGACTTTGCTGTAGCTATATGTCTTCCACCATTACTAGTTGGTATTCCCTCTGTTTTTTTGCCGAGTCAAACTATATAAAGTTTGATCAAGTTTATAAAAAATATGAAAAATATGTTCAATGGTAAATTTAATGGTATTGATTTGGTATTGTACATGTCAATATGTTTACAAAGTTTGACATAAGAAAATCTAACATGCAAAACAAAAAAGTCAAAAGGGTATTTATTTGATTGCCATCGCATGCGTCAACATTGTGAAACCAAATAATAAAACGAAAATGTTATCTGGAGAACATCAGATTTTGGAGGTTTCCAACGAACTACACGACAGCCGCTGGATCAAAAACACAAATTTTAAAGCGCTCTAGGTTGCTATGTCAGGTAGTTCAATTCGCTCGCCGGGAACTCGCTCGCCGGGAACGTGTCGGCTACGAACACCTCTGCGTCTACTCCCTTTCCTCACCGACGCCCTCACGCGTTATCCATTTCTTGGGTGACCAAAGAAAGTGAGTGTGTGTGTGAGAGAGAGTAGAGCAGAGAGAGAGAGGATTTTGGCGACCTCGCAACAGCGACCGCGCTACGAACCGTGCCGGTGCCTGCGCCGTCGGACCCTATCAAATTCCGTGCCCAGCTAGGGGGCTCCTTGCTACTTGTGAGCTGCGTTGGGATTTCCTTGAAGAGGAGAGAATGATGCAGTACAGTAGAGATAAGTATTTCCCTCAGTTAAGAACCAAGGGTATCAATCGAGTAGGAGAACCAAGCAAAACCTCTTCAGCAGCACCTGCACACACAAAAGCCAATACTTGCACCCAATGCGAACAAGGGGGTTGTCAATCCCCTCGGCAATTAATTGCAACGATTAAATCTCGTAGTGATAGATAAATTGATAAAGTAAATTGCAAAAATGAAAGTAAATAAATTGCAGCAAGGTATTTTTAGGATTTTTGTTTATATAATAATGATAAATGACCCCGGGGCCATAGTTTTCACTAGAGGCTTCTCTCTCGAGCGCAGAACATACGGTGGGTAGACAAATTATTGTTGGGCAATTGATAGAAACGCGCATAGTTATGACGATATTCAAGGCAATGATCATGTATATAGGCATCACGTCTGAGACAAGTAGACCGACTCCTGCCTGCATCTACTACTATTACTCCACTCATCGACCGCTATCCAGCATGCATCTAGAGTATTAAGTATAAAACAAAGTAACGCCTTAAGCAAGATGACATGATGTAGACAAAATAAACTCAAGCAATATGAATAAACCCCATCCACTACAAGAAATATGTCAACTTGCGACCATCAATATTGGTCACTGAATGGTCATTGTTTTTCATTTGCGACCTTTTTGTGACCAAAAACAGTTGGTCAAAAGATGACCGTCTTTAATGAAACTTAACGACCTTTTTTGTGAAATGGTCGTAGAAGGTAACGACCAAAATAAAAGGTCATAGATTTTACGACCAATTGTTTTGGTCACTGGCAGCTTGCCCAAACCACGTCAGATCCAACGTGGCAAGCTGACGTGGCAAAATTATGACCAAATGAATTGGTCGTAGATCAGAATCAGCCCGGTCCACTTCAGTGCTTTACATGGGCTGAGCCCAACAATTCAGCTTATTTATATACAGAGTATTTTTTTTTCTGTTAATCTTGGTCAGCTACATGGGCCAAGCCCAACATTCCAACCCATTTATTTTTGGGTCGTGGCCTTTTTAGTCAATTGATTTTCTAGTTTCGGCCATTATATTTAGAGCTGGTCCCACTAGTCAGATGGGTCCCGCTTGTCATGATCTCATACATTGGACCCACACGTCAGAAAATTCAAAATTGGTAAAATTATTTTGATAAGTGGGTCCCACTAGTCAAGTTTCCATTTCACACATTTTCAAATCACACACATAATCACTATTTCAAACAAAACAGAACAATAGTAATTCAGAAATATACAATATTTCATTCAGAAACAGAGAGAAGATACATGAAATTCCAGAGTTCACATCGCCCAGATAACCCAGCTATCATTACATAGCTTGCTATACAAAAATATATTATCGCTTCTTTGAACATCTTCAGCCTGGCTTCACTTGTATAAGAGGGAGAACACTTTCGTCTTGAATTTAGGCAAAATATCTGCCAACAAGAAAACAGAACAGTGAGTATAGAGTGAAAAACACATCCACAGGGAGCTAGATTAAACCATGAAGCATTGCCAGGGAGTACATGCTTTCAAGTAACATGATAGTTCAATACTACTATCCAATAGTTTAATAGGGGACTCAGAATTACCAAAGTAAAAGTATTCCAATAGTTCACTACTGTTCCAATAGTCCAATACTGCTAGGCTACGTAATAGGAAAAATCAAAGCAACATTCTAGACTTGCTGTTAACGAACAGAGAATGTAAATCAATAGCAGATTAAGCACCAATTTTGTCACAGATGCAGGGAGAAGATAAGCAAAAAAGCACATAGCAGTGGACAGTGCCATACCTGTAGATGGGTGTTCGCAGTCGGGGGTGATACATGGGGCATGGGCTCTCTAAGAATCGGAGTTGCAGCTGCAGCGGGAGTGGCGACCTCAGCTGGTGCATTCTCCTCCCTCGTCAACAGAAAGGAAAGATTCAATCAGGAGAATAAAAACAAGCTAGCACATGCATTTGTATCACATAGTGGACTTGAAAGTTGAGCAAGCCATCAGATAATGTGCATATCTTGCGCAAAAAATCAAGGGCATAACAGATTCAAGTCAGCAAAAGTTAACATGTGCACATCTTGCACAAACTATCATCATTCATAAAAAATACAAAACAAATATGCAAATGGCTGTACAATGGTTGAGTGCTCATACTTATATCATATCAAGCAATAGCATTTAGCAACAGTGATGATCAACTACACCATTCGGATATCATGAATTAATCCTTAAGATGCAGAAAGCTTATTTACAATAGTTTGGGTTTAAAAATTTGTCATCTTGAAGCATCACACTATCAAATGATAGGAAAGATCACAGGAAATAACAATGCCCTGATCAAGTATACTATAAGCATCAAAAAGTCAAACAAACTCATTGTGCATTTTCTTTTTCAGCATGAGACACAATAAGCACAAGTAACCACTAGGAATTTAACTTTCTATCTACAGGTCCTATTATCGGCAACAAGAACATTAGGTAATGAAGAACAACATATTTCCAATGCAATCTGTTAGCCAACCACAACATAATTCCAGATATAAACTATGATGGTCATCATGTACAACTAACTACAAGTGAGATGCAGAGAGACAACCACATAAATATAGCAGTGCATAGTAGAGAGCAAAACAGGGACAACTCATCGACAACAACATGTATAATTGGGAGACTGCTATGCAACACAAGGACATTTCCATGACACATAAGAAGCTGAACCTAAGACAGCGCATGGTAAATGTTAGAGAGCTCATATGCTGAACTCATAAGCATGTCAAGTCGGCTTGCAGCCAAAACAGGTACTATGCAGTGGAAACACACCCTGCTTCGAGATCTGAGGGGAGGAGGGAGCGGGCATGCAGACAGGACCTGGAGGCTCGTGTAGTCGTGGGCGAGCGTGTAGTCCTTATAGAGGAAGTAGCCGCTGCCGCCGGCCACGGCTGCCGCCCTAGTCGACCCGGCCTAGATGTTGCCGAGCGTGTTCTTGCGGCCACTGCACCACCCGCGTCCTGAAAAACCAGTCACACGACAAAAAAGTCAGATCTGAGTCGTCTATGCTGCGGATAACCGCGAGAAGAAAATGGAGGAGTGGATCTGCGGCCGGCGCTGTCGGGGAAGAAGGTATCCGACGGCGTCCTTGATGGGGGGAGGGAGAGTTGAGGATGCATCCAGGCAACGAGGGGTCGGGTCCAGCAGCAGCCGTCGGGGACACGGTCGTCTCGGCGCGGTGCCGGGCGGAGGAGCAGCATCCAGGGGGCTGAGCCGCATGTGGGGGCGCAGTAGATGTCGGGAAGGAGCCGCCAGAGTCTCCAGAGCCGTGCCGGCGATGGAGGCGCCGCCGCCCCCAAAACCCTAGCCACGGGGAGGGCTGCGGGTGAGCGTTGGAGGCCGGGAGCAGTGAATCTCGCCGGGGGAAAAGACCCAGCGGAGCGAGACGAGCTCGTGTTGTGCCGCGCGGTAGCGAGAGTCGCCGGAGAACGCCGGAATCGTCCGGCATCTGTGGCGGCGGAGATGTGTCCCGGCAGAGAGAGAGGGGTCACTGGAGAGAGAGATGGATAGGTGGGGGGCTCTGCCTGAGGTGGGAGGGAAGCGGAGAGGAGGGGGAGAGGCTGCCGGCGGAAAAGGTTTGGGAGGGACGAGGCGGTGGATGGGTGGCGGCGGCGATGTGGGAGACGAGAGGAGGGATGGGATCGGGGTGGGTGGGAGACGAGGTGTGGGATCAGGGTGGGTGGGGGGTTCCCTTTTTCATCTTCTTTTTTTTGTTTCAGTTTCAATTTTAAAGTGGAGGGCGGGCTGGGTCTTTTGGGCACGCGCGCTTGTTGGCACCGAAATTTTCATTTTCATTTTGGGCTGGGTCTTTTTCTCCCTCCTTTTCTTTCTTTATTTCATTTCTCCCTCTTCTTTTTCTTGTTTTCTGTAGATAGATGGATGGATGGGTGTGGGATGGAGATATGGATAGATGGATGGATGGATGGGCACCATGTCATCGATCCGTGTCACAACTAATTCCATCAATGAGAATTGAGCACATGTAATTGTGTTTTTCCTTTTGTTTTTCTTCTACTTTTTCACATGAAAAATTAAAAAAAAAGATCTCTTATTGTACACAAGGGTGCATATTGGAATGGCAAACAATGTTTCCAAAGGGAGTTTTCATTTTCTTTGCACAAAAAAGTCATTTTCCATTTTTTGAGTGCCCAAAATGGATTTTTTTTGTGAAGAACCTAGCAAATATTTGTTGTAAAATTGGGCCAAATAATTTTTCTAAAATATTAGGCCATATTTAATGTACAATTGACCAAATGGTTGGGTGTCAAAAGCTTTTGATCCACCTCTCGTGAAAAACACAAATTTCCGCCGATTCAGAAGGAAGCGGGTCAAATTTGAACTACACCCGCCTCATAGTTTTCTCTTTAT
Source organism: Elymus sibiricus (assembly GCA_039707655.1). Lineage (NCBI taxonomy): Eukaryota > Viridiplantae > Streptophyta > Magnoliopsida > Poales > Poaceae > Elymus > Elymus sibiricus. Next base: position 106,508,460 of record CM077668.1, on the reverse strand, counting down.
TTTTTCCAAAAATAATTTCTAGGTACATAAGTATCTATTTAATCAGAGAAACTCCGAAAGTTTTGCAAGATTCAACCCCTAGCTACGAACGGTCATGCCCGTCGTTTTGATCGCATTTTGAAACGGGCATAAGAAATTCAAAAAAAAATCAAAAAAATTGAAAAGCTTCGCATTGTGTCATTATATATGACCTAGTTTCCAGGAAAAATAACAAACTTGGACTACAGTAAATGTCTTAAAAAAGTGTTCTCAGAAACGAGCTATCATGTATGAAGATCCATGGCTTTCAAGGCAAATGGCCAATGTTATGGCAACATTCATGGCATAGTTTGTTCAAATGATCTCTTATTGTGCATAAGGATGCATATTAGAATGACAAACAATGTTGCCTAAGGTAGTTTTCACTTTCTTTGCACGAAAAATTCATTTTCCATTTTTTGAGTGCCCAAAATGAGTTTTTTTGTGAAGAACCTAGCAAATATTTGTTGCAAAATTGGACCAAATCAATTTTCTAAAATATTAGGCCATATTTAATGTACAATTGACCAAATGGTTGGGTGTCAAAAGCTTTCAATCCACCTCTTGTGAAAAAGACAAATTTCCGCCGATTCAGTAGGAAGCGGGTCAAATTTGAACTACAGCTGCCTCATAGTTTGCTCTTTATTTTTTCCATAAATCATTTCTAGGTACATAAGTATCTATTTAATAAGAGAAACTCCAAAAGTTTTGCAAGATTCAACCCCTAGCTACGAACGGTCATGCCCGTCGTTTTGACCGCATTTTGAAACGGGCATAAGAAATTCAAAAAAAATAAAAAAAATTGAAAAGCTTCGCATTGTGTCATTATATGTGACCTAGTTTCCAGGAAAAATAATAAACTTGGACTACGGTAAATATCTTTAAAAAGTGTTCTTAGAAACAAGCTATCATGTATGAAGATCCATGGCTTTCAAGGTAAATGACCAATGTTATGGCAACATTCATGGCATAGTTTGTTCAAATGATCTCTTATTGTGCACAAGGGTGCATATTGGAATGACAAACAATGTTGCCTAAGGAAGTTTTCATTTTCTTTGCACGAAAAATTCATTTTTCATTTTTCGAGTGCCCAAAATGAGTTTTTTTGTGAAGAACCTAGCAAATATTTGTTGCAAAATTGGACCAAATCAATTTTCTAAAATATTAGGCCATATTTAATGTACAATTGACCAAATGGTTGAGTGTCAAAAGCTTTTGATCCACCTCTCATGAAAAAGACAAATTTCTGCCGATTCAGTAGGAAGCGGGTCAAATTTGAACTACAACTGCCTCATAGTTTGCTCTTTATTTTTTCCAAAAATCATTTCTAGGTACATAAGTATCTATTTAATAAGAGAAACTCCAAAAGTTTTGCAAGATTCAACCCCTAGCTACGAACGGTCATGCCCGTCGTTTTGATCGCATTTTGAAACGGGCATAAGAAATTCAAAAAAAATCAAAAAATTTTAAAAGCTTCGCATTGTGTCATTATATGTGACCTAGTTTCCAGGAAAAATAACAAACTTGGACTACGGTAAATGTCTTAAAAAGTGTTCTCAGAAACGAGCTATCATGTATGAAGATCCATGACTTTCAAGGCAAATGGCCAATGTTATGGCAACATTCATGGAATAGTTTGTTCAAATGATCTCTTATTTTGCACAAGGGTGCATATTGGAATGACAAAACAATGTTGCCTAAGGAAGTTTTCATTTTCTTTGCACGAAAAATTCATTTTCCATTTTTCGAGTGCCCAAAATGAGTTTTTTTGTGAAGAACCTAGCAAATATTTGTTGCAAAATTGGACTCCTGCTGAATCAACATGGTAAGTACAATAAAAGTATTGTTGCTAACAGGGCAACACAAGGCATGTATTAAACTAGCAAGACATTGAATAACCGGAAGGAATCATCACTGTAGAACGACGACATTTTCCAAATGAATAGTGTCTGCCAAAATAAATATTCAAATGTTCATGAGACCACTATAATTGGATTAGGCTCGAAAAACGATGAAGTTGGGCTTTTGAATCACCTTAATATGACTTACGGATTTTTTTTTGAAACTTGATGACAGTGGGAGAGGCTCCCACTGACTTTATATTAGCATGGAGAACAGGGATAGTTACATAATTACAAGGAGAGGGGGGCGGTTAGAGAAGAGGGGGGTTAAGGGGTGTAACACTCTAGGAGTACACAAGCTCAAGCAAGAAAGACAGAGAAGGTTACAAGAGAAGGTGAAGCAGACGAGCTGAGCAGGCTAGACAGAGGCAACCAGAGCGTTGATGAACGGGTGCAAGGTGTTTTTCGTTCTGTGCACCATCATGGACATGTCATTTTTGAATCTGTCCCTCCATGAGTCCAGCGATGGAACAATCCCTCTGAAATGCTTGTTAGTCCTCTCTTTCCATATCCCCCATGCTCCAATGATAAATACCTCCATGAACATTGGCCTACCCCACGAGCTTCTCCCCCCATGCAAGAGAGCTAATCTGCAGTCATTATTCTGCCATGAGATTCCCAAAGTATTCCAGCACTCAACCACAAAGGGGCTTTTGAAAAATAGATGAGCCACGGTTTCTTCAGGGGGTGTCGAGCATAATAGGCAGGTGTACACATTGTCGCTGAGCACATAGTGTCTCCTTTTCAACATGTTTCTGGTATTCAGGCGGTCAGCCAAGAGAAGCCACACAAACACCTTCCACTTGCTCGTGCATTTTGATCTCCACACCCAGGAAAAGGCTTCATCAACCGGCATATCCTTGAAACGGTGTGCGTAGAACTCACCGGCTGCAAATCCTTTGCTGCCATTGTTGTCCCAGACGCTTATCCATCTGTCATTCACATGGCTACCCGGGTCCACCTCAGCAGTGATGGCCTGCAGCGATCGGACCTCCTCTCTGGCTTGCAACGATAAAGGGAGGTGGAAGGTGTTAGGACCGAGAGTATATCGACCAGAGGGGGGGTGAATGGGAGATTCAAAAATTCTTGCGAAAGTTTTGAACTGATCCCAAACACAGCAGCGGAAATATGGTTCAGTAGAATAACATTTAATTGAGCTCGCTATAGAAGAATATATCTATCGAAGTAGAAGTCAGTTATCATTCGAACACAGGTTCGACAGATACGAAGGTAATGCAATACACGAACAGATCCAACAGCATGAGGAAAAACAATATATGGACTACGATGGAAATGCACGAATAATGGTAACAAGATAAATAGATTCGGCACTGAGCGTAATTACGCAGACATACAGAAATACGAAGGGAAACAAATTAACCTGAGACGATGGAATGGAATGATGAGAATGCAACAGATAATTGATCAGATAAATCTATCGGCACCGAGCACAAATATAAATTGCTGAAAGAAATGCAGTGAAATAGAATGAACCAGTGGTGCTCGATGGCGACAGATGAATTTGGTAGACCAGTTCGCCCTTCTGCCAAAGGACTACGTCTGGTTGGAGGGGTTGTGATTTAACACAGAAGATAAACTCTCTTCGCCCTATTCTCCTTCAACTCGGAGCTGATCAGACTCCAGTTGATTTCACTCGTGGTAGATACTTGTCGGCGATCTCCAAACCTTCGACAGACTTCTTCGCAAACCACAATAACTCTTGGTTGCTGAAGATCTTCCTCGGTGAAGACAATTACTCTTCGACACTCGAGCCGACACCTATCCGTCTAGAGAGTGTGCAGCTCTCAAGAGTAATAGGTACAAGAACTCTAACTCAGAACTACTGTGATGCTCAACCACTGTCTAAGTTTTGGCTCTTGATTTTTCTCTCGGTGGATCTTAAACTCAAATCTCTCGGAGAGGGGATGCTCAATCAATCTTCTCAGAAATCTTAAGCGGAGCAACCAACGGGCAACGTTGGAGCGGGGTGGCTATTTATAGCCGCAGCCTTCCCTGAAGGGAAAAGACCAAATTAGACATGTGGAGCAGCCAACGGTTGAACGACACGAGTCCAACGGTCGGAATTTGAGCACAACGGTAACATTACGTGCGGAGCAAGTAATGCTAACTCCTCAGTTCTAAAGATATCTCCTGCAGCACCGAAGAACAACGTCTTCTGCTGGCAGGTAATCATTCGAAACATAAAGAGATTTCTCTCAGTCTCGCATAGGTTTGGGCTAAGCATCATAGCGGATCTAAGCTTCGAGAACCTATACCCCTCTTAATAGTACGGAGGTCCTATGACTCAAATGAATGGAAGAAGAACAACGAAAAGAATGCTACGTCTTCACTTCGTCTTCGTCTTCCATCGCTGCAGTTAATTTCTTCGGACAAAATCACTGAACCAATTGCTTCGCGTCAGCAATAAATTTTCGAGGGGTCAACTCCTTCACCTCATTCTTCTTGTCTACAAGTCTTCAAGGAATGTAGCTCATTCTTCTCTGTAGTGCAAATATTCTTCGGTGAAGTTCTTCGAACTTGACACCGGAGACAACATTTTCTTCGGCACTGCATGGACTATTTCTCTCTGTGTGCACTAGCAAACACATCAGTCCATGCCTGTTTCTGTCAACAATCTCCAAAACACAAAAGGGCAAGAATTGCACCAACAATCTCGCCCTTTTTGGACGATTGTTGACAAAACAAAACACATCGAAAGATAGATAAAAGAATGAAATGGAATGTGAAGGAAGGTGAAAGACGAGAGATAAATACGAAGATAAAACACGCTCCCCCTGAAGATATGCATCATTCTGATTGGAGTGAGCATAGGAGATAATATGGAAGGTAGCAAGGTAAATCTTCGTATGAGTGACATTGGCAGATGATCTGATTCGTAGTTTCATCCAATGCACTCGACGGTGTCTGAGGTATTTCCTGCCACACACAACCTTTGACATAGATTAGTTAGATAGCGAAGATAATTTGAAAAGCGTTGTGGCAAAGGATACGCCATGAAGATTTTCTCAGAACACAGTTTAATTCCACACGAGATATAGGTTCCCTGCAAATTAGATGTTCGAGCAATAATCAGAGCAAAGGAGTCACAAGTATATTGCTCGGAGTGGATATGCTTCAAACGATGTTTTCCTGCAACAAAGATGATCCCATAGACATATGCGAAGGAAAATAGCTTATCAGATAGAAAAGAATTTTGTTTTGACTTTCACGAATAATTTTACTCTGAAGCGACTCCTCTTCTCCTTGCACGAAAGATAAATATCGGGGATAATCATTGCAAGGAAGTAAGCATTCGATAGCACCTGCAAACAAATAACTGGAAGCAAATATAGCATTGCAGGGGTTATTAACGGTACATGACGACGCATTATACCATCACCACAGGCGGTGAGATTAAGTTCCACGACCAAAAATTCAACGACCAAAAGCAAATTGTTTGAGAGAAGAGCAAATGGCGAATGGAAACACCCTGCAAATAACCCGCTTGCCTATCTCTCGATGTTCTTCTCCCCCTTTTTGTCAACAAGTGTCAAAAAGGAAAGAGAATGCATGCGAGGAACTACTCGTCCGAAGAATCCCCAGAACTCGAGCTGTTCGGCGAAGCAGAACGAGCGATGGTCGAGGCCGAAGCAGGAGTTGGAGACGCAACACGGGCTTCGGGATCAGCTTCGGGAGTAGCAGTGCGAGGTGCATCTGGCTTGTATATGAATGTGCCTGCTATGTCTTCAAGTTCATCATCAGGTTCAACAAATAGCAGGTCGGTGGAGGCGGAACGCTGAGGAAGCACTGGGGTTTGCCTTCGGATGCGAGGAACTTCAAACAGCTCCAGATGATCATAATCTTTCTCGATTCCCTTGGCAGACAGTTGTTTGCGAGAATAATGCTTGCGCAGAAGGGTCCACGAGCGCTTCTTCTGTTCTTTCTCATACAGCAGAGTTTGATGAGCATAATTGTGAAGCAGATTGAGCTCAGTCATCATTTTCACTTTTTCTTTGCGGTCGAGCTTGATGTGACTTTCCAAGGCTTGCTGAGTGCGAAGACAAATCTCGTATAGTGAGGGATTTTCTTCACGAGGGATTTCTACTGTGACCTTCTTGACCTTCGGAACTGTAAGCTCATCAAGACCGTCCACATGTTTAATGATTACAGCAAGGTCAAATAGCATATTAGGAGGATGAGACTGGCCTAATCGTTGCTTGTAAGCCTGTAAGAGTACATATGCCTTACCCACATGATCTGTGATTATCATACCATCTTCAGTTTTCAGTGATGCGATGGAATTCTTTCGGTATCTTTCTGTGGCTACAGTGTGAAAGAATCCAAGCGGGAATATGACTTACGGCTGCAAAGTTATGGTCGTTCATTCGTTAGGCAGAAAACAAATAAAAACTTGTCCATTTCTGCTCTTAACCAGTGAACGTCCAGAACATAACCGCTTGGGCGCCGGCTCAGATTGAAAGCGCCTTTCCAGATACACGCTTTCTGTCAACGTGAAGCGTAATACGGTCGGAAGCCGTGGTTGTTTACGCTTTCCTGAAATGAAAGCGTACTATAGGCGGTATGCTTCCACTTAAATTGACCGATGGGTCCCGGGCGTTAGTTATAGCCACTTACAGGTGGGCCCCACCTTATCTCTCTCTCTTCCTGGTCTTCTTCTTCCCCTCGACCAGGGCAAAGGAGAGCTTCGGCTCTTGCGGTTACCGACGAACGGCAGCACGGCGAAGGCCGTCGGCCACCGTGGCGGGACCGTGGAGCCCTGATGAGCTCGCCGGACCTGCGCGCGGACACCGGAGGCGGCTGGGGTGCTGCAATCGACGCCATCCTCGCCGCCTCTGCAGGTCATCGCCGACATCGATTCGTCCTCTCCAGGCTGCCCCCGAGGCCACTGACCGTCTGTCCGGAACCGCTATGATCTTCTCTTTGTTTCCCCCCTGTCTCCCTCATCGAATGCGTCCTCTAGCCGTGTTTCCCACCATGGCCAGAGCTCGTTGCCGCCGCCGCGTAGCCCGCTGCTGCTATCATCCTTACTTGACCAAACCAAGGACCCAACCGAGCTCCTGGAGATCCCAGGAGGCCGTAGCGCTCGTCACCTCTCCCACTAGTGCCCTGTAGTATCGCCGCCGTCACACCCGTGCCATGGCCGCCGCCAAACCTCGTCGCCGACCCTGTTTCCGGCGACCTCCGCGACCAAAACTATCACCAAGAGATGCGCGCGAGCGCCAGCTCCCTATAAAACCCATATGCGCGTCAAATGGACACCGGAGCAGCGATTCCGATGAGATCAGAGGTCACCGGCGTTTAGCCGCCGGCTACACGTCAATAGACGCTAATTACCTGTTTAGATTAGTCTTGAGCCCATAAAAGTTGGGCCCACCACTTAGTTAACCCGTTGTTCTTTTTCTATTAAAAATTACATAATCTAATCAATGTGGGTCCCACATGTAAGTGACCTGGTGATAATAGCCTCACCCTAAAACAATGAACAAAGATTTCATAATCTAAATGCCACGTCACATGACACGTAGGACAATTGCTTAGGTGTCCGTCCAGTCACCACTTTGTACATGAAAATATAATGTTATAACATGTTACGACGATCTAAATTGGTCATAATCGACAAGAAATAACATTGTAAATCATGTTCACAAATTTACGACCATTTCGTGTAACACAGTTACGACCTTTCTGACCAGAATGGTCATTATGGTTTAGGGTTTGGACCCTCCCAAACAGCTTAAGACCAATTGGTTCTAAATGGTCATAGATTTACGACCAATTAACACACGGTCACTAAGAGAAGGTCACAAGTTGACATATTTCTTGTAGTGATCGTTTTATCCTTAATGGCAACAATACAAATACGTGTCTTGTCCCTTTCTGTCACTGGGATATAGAACACCGCAAGATTGAACCCATCACAAAGCACCTCTCCCATTGCAAGATAAATTAATCTAGTAGGCCAAACTAAACGGATAGATCGGAGAGAAATACAAAGCTATAACAATCATGCATAAAAGAGTTTAGACAAGACTCAAATAATATTCATGAATAATCTAATCATAAATCCACAATTCATCGATCCCAACAAACACACCGCAAAAGAAGATTATATCGGATAGAACTCTAAGAACATCGAGAAGAACTTTGTATTGAAGATCAAAGAGAGAGAAGAAGCCATCTAGCTACAAACTATGGACCCGTAGGTTAGTGGTAAACTACTCACACATCATCGGAGGGGCAGCAAGGTTGATGTAGAAGCCCTCCGTGATCGATTCCCCCTCCGGCAGAGTGCCAGAAAGGCCTCCAGATGGGATCATGAAAGAACAGAAGCTTGCGGCGGTGGTAGGGTTTTCTCGTCTGGCTCTCTGTTGGTTTCCCAATATTTGAGAATTTATAGAAGTGGATTTAGGTCAAAAGGAGCCACGAGGGGCCCACAAGGCAACACGGCGCGCCCCCGTGGGGTCGCGCCCTGTTGCCTTGTGAAGCCCTCGTGAGGCTTCTGGCCTCCTCCCGAAGCTTCCAGGGTCTCTTTTATCCAGAAAAAAATCGTCAAAAAGTTTCGTGGCATTTGGACTTCGTTTGGTATTGAATTCCTGAAAAAACCAAAAACAGGCAGAAAACAGCAACTGACACTGGGCACTAGGTTAATAGGTTAGTCCCAAAAAATGATATATAATTGCATATAAAACATCCAAGATTGATACTATAATAGCATGGAACAATCAAAAAATATAGATACGTTGGAGACTTATCAAGCATCCCCAAGCTTAATTCGTGCTCGTCCTCGAGTAGGTAAATGATAAAAATAGAATTTTTGATGTGGAATGCTACCCAACATGTTTATTATGTAATCTCTTTGTGGCATATTGCTACTTGTAGACTGCGTTGGTATTTCCCCGAAGAGGAGAGGATGATGCAGTATAGTAGAGATAAACATTTCCTTCAGTTAAGAACCAAGGTTATCAATCCAGTAGGAGAATCAAGCAAAATCCCGTTAAGCGCACCTGCAGACACAAAAGCAAACACTTGCACCCAACGCAAATAAGAGGATTGTCAATCCTCTTAGCGGTTATTTGCAAGGATTAATTCTGATAGTGATAGATAGATAAACTAAAATACTAAATAAAATAAAATTAAATAAATTGCAGCAAGGTATTTTTGATTTAAATATATGATAAAAGTAGACCCGGGGGCCATAGTTTTCACTAGAGGCTTCTCTATCGAACACATAGCATACGGTGGGTAAACAAATTACTGTTGGGCAATTGATAGAAAAGCAAATAATTATGAAAGATTCATGGCAATGATCATGTATATAGGCATCACGTCCGAGACAAGTAGACCGACTCCTGCCTGCATCTACTACTATTACTCCACCCATCGACCGCTATCTAGCATGCATCTAGGGTATTAGGTATGAAAGAGAGTAACGCCTTAAGCAAGATGACATGATGTAGACAAAGTAAACTCAAGCAATATGATTAAACCCCATCTTTTTATCCTTAATGGCAACAATACAAATACGTGTCATGTCCCTTTCTGTCACTGGAATTGAGCACCGCAAGATTGAACCCATCACAAAGCACCTCTCCCATTGCAAGATAAAACCAATCTAGTCGGCCAAACCAAATCGATAGATCGGAGAGAAATACAAAGCTATAATAATCATGCATAAAAGAGTTCAGAGAAGACTCAAATATTTCTCATGAATAATCTGATCATAAACTCACAATTCATCAGATCCCAACAAACACACCGCAAAAGAAGATTACATCGGATAAAATTCCAAGAACATTGAGGAGAACATGGTATTGAAGATCAAAGAGAGAGAATAAGCCATCTAGCTACTAGCTATGGACCTGTAGGTCTATGGTAAACTACTCACACATCATCGGAAGGGTAGCAAGGTTGATGAAGAAGCCCTCCGTGATCGATTCTCCCTCCGGCAGAGTACAGGAAAAGGCCTCCAGATGGGATCGCGGAAGAACAGAGGCTTGCGGCGGCGGAAAGGTTTTCTCTTCTGTCTCTTTGGTATATTGGGAATATTTGGGAATTTATAGCGCTGGAATTAGGTCAGGAGGGGCTACGAGGGGCCCACAAGCCTGGGGGGCGCACCTACCCCCCCTGGGTGCACCCTCCAGGCTTGTCGCCTCCTCGTGGCTCTTCTGGTCTTCTCCCGAAGATTCGTGGGTATCTTCTGGTCCAGAAAAAATTAATCCAAAGTTTTTTTTCTCGTTTGGACTCTTTTTGATAATGATTTTCTGAAAAGACAAAAACAAGCAAAAAACTGCAACTGGCACTAGGCATTGGGTTAATAGGTTAGTCCCAAAAAATGATATATAATGGCATATAATTGCATATAAAACATCCAAGATTGATACTATAATAGCATGGAACAATAAAAAATTATAGATACGTTGGAGACGTATCAAGCATCCCCAAGCTTAATTCCTGCTCGTCCTCGAGTAGGTAAATGATAAAAACAGAATTTTTGATGTGGAATGCTACCTATCATGTTTCATCATGTAATCTCTCTTACGGTATGATTCAAAGCAATAGTCTATAATTTTATATAAAGACATCAATACTCAGGCATACTAGCAAACAATCATGTCTTTCAAAATAAAAATGCTAAAGAACGTTATCCCTACAAAATCATATAATCCTGTCATGCTCCATCTTCTTAACACAAAATATTTATCATGCACAACCCCGGTTTTAGCCAAGCAATTGGTTCTTACTTTTTAATGCGCTTTAGCTTTTTCAACCCCCACGTAATACATGAGCGCAAGCCATGGATATAGCACTATGGGTGGAATAGAGTGCGGTGGTAGAGATCAATAAGGGGAAATCAAAAATAAGATAGTCTCACATCAACGAGGCTAATCAACGGGCTATGGAGATGCCCATCAATTGATGTCAATGCGAGGAGTAGGATTGCCATGCAACGAATGCACTAAGAGCTATAAGTGTATGAAAGCTCAACATGAAAACTAAGTGGGTGTGGATCCAACTTGCTTGCTCATGAAGACCTCGGGCATTTGAGGAAGCCCATCATCGGAATATACAAGCCAAGTTCTATAATGAAAAATTCCCACTAGTATATGAAAGTGACAGAATAGGAGACTCTCTATGTGAAGAACATGGTGCTACTTTGAAGCACAAGTATGGAAAAGGATAGTAACATTGCCCCTTCTCTCTTTTTCTATCATTTTTTGGTGGGCTCTTTTTGGCCTCTTTTTTTTATTTCCTCACTGTGACAATGCTCTAATAATGATGATCGTCATACTTCTATTTACTTACAACTCAAAAGAAAATTACAACTCAAAACTAGAACAAAAATATGACTCTATATGAATGCCTCTGGCGGTGTACCAGGATGTGCAATGATACTAGCGTAACATGTATAAAAATGATGAACGGTGGCTGAGCCACAAATACTATGTCAGCTATATGATCATGCAAAGCAATATGACAATGATGATGTATGTCATAAAAAACGGAACGGTGGAAGTTGCATGGCAATATATCTCGGAATGGCTATGGAAATGCCATGATAGGTAGGTATGGTGGCTGTTTTGAGGAAGATATAAGGAGGCTTATGTGTGATAGAGCGTATCATATCACGGGGTTTGGATGCACCGGCGAAGTTTGCACCAACTCTCGATGTGAGAAAGGGCAATGCACGGTACCGAAGAGGCTAGCAAATTGCGGAAAGGTGAGAGTGCGTATAACCCACGGACTCACTTTAGTCATAAAGAACTCACATACTTATTGCGAAAGTTTATTAGCCCTCGAAGCAAAGTACTACTACGCATGCCCCTAGGGGGGAGGTTCGTAGGATTTAACCATCGCGCGCCCCTGACCGCCACACAAAGGAAGACAATCAAGAATAAATCATGCTCCAACTTCTTAGCATAACGACAGACCATACGTGCGTGCTTCGGGAATCACAAACCTTAACACTAATATTCTTACTAAACCACAATTATCGACTAGCACCTCCCACATATTACCATCTTAATACCGCAAAACTATTGCAAGGAATCAAACTTATCATATTCAGTGATCTACATGAAAGTTTTTATTATATCCCTCTTGAATACCTATCATATTAGGACCAAATTCATATCCCGTGCATATTACCATTGCTAATCATTAGACTCTTAAAAAGATATAAGTGAAGCATGAGAGTGCAACTATTTCTTTAAAATATAACCACCGCCGTGCTCTAAAAGATATAAGTGAAGCACTAGAGCAACTGCCTAGCTCAAAATATATAAGTGAAGCACATAGAGTATTCTAACAAATCACTAATAATGTGTGTCCCTCTCAAAAAGGTGTGTTCAGCAAAGATGATTGTGATAAACTAAAAAGTAAACAAACTATATCACAAGACGCTCCAAGTAATACACATATCATGTGATGAATAAAAATATAGCTCCAAGTGAGTTACCGATAGATTGTAGACGAAAGAGGGGATGCCTTCCGGGGCATCCCCAAGCTTAGACGCTCGAGTCTTCCTTGAAGATTACCTTGGGGTGCCTTGGGCATCCCCAAGCTTAGGCTCTTGCCGCTCCTTATTCCTATATCCATCGTAGTCTCACCCAAAACTTGAAAACTTCAGCACACAAAACTCAACAGAAACCTCGTGAGATCCGTTAGTATAACAAACAAATCTTAAACTTTAGGTACTGTTGTAAATTGATTCATATTTAATATTGGCATAATGCTACTGTACTCCAACTTCTCCATGACTCATACCCCCCGATACGATCCATAGATTTATCAAAATAAGCAAACTATGCAACAAAAACAGAATCTGTCTAAAACAGAACAGTCTGTAAAGACCTGAATTAACATCATACTTCTGTAACTCCAAATATTTTGAAAAATTAGGAAAACATGGGAAATTAATATAAAAATATTGTGTAAACAATTCAAAAGGTTCCGAGTCTCCAGAGAAAAATCAAAATTCCAGCACTGGATGCAAAAGTTTCTGTTTTCAAACAGCATCAATTATACTAGCATCCAAATCATCCCAAAGGTATTACTTGGCACAAACACTAATTAAAAGATAAAAACACAATCATAACAGAGGCTATAATTGTGTAAACACACAAAAACAGAAAGTAAAAACAAAAATTTATTGTATTCATTGGGTTGCCTCCCAACAAGCGCTATTGTTTTATGCTCCTAGCTAGGCATAATGCATAGTTTCAAGTGTTGTCATCCTTCATGTTAATTCCATAAGTGGACCTCATAATAGATTCATAAGGTGCCTTAATTTTCTTTCTAGGGAAGTGTTCCATCCCTTTCTTTAATGGAAATTGAAATCTTATATTACGTTCTTTCATATCAATAATAGCATATATTGTTCGTAGGAAAGGCCTACCAAGTATTATAGGGCAAGAAGGATTGCATTCAATATCAAGAACAATAAAATCCATGGGTACATAATTTCTATTTGCAAGAATAAGCACATCATTTATTCTACCCAATGGGTTTTTTATAGTACAATCCGCAAGATGCAAATTAAGGGAACAAGGATCCATATCGGTGAGACCTAGCACATCACACAAGGACTTTGGTATAGTGGAAACGCTAGCACCAAGATCACATAGAGCATTACATTCATAATCTTTAATTTTGACTTTAATAGTAGGTTCTCATTCATCTTGTAATTTTCTAGGATTTGAAACTTCCAACTCAAGTTTTTCTTCATGCGCTTTCATCATGGCTTCTACAATATGTTTAGTGAAAGCTTTATTTTGCTCATAAGCATTTGGTGAGTTAATCATGGATTGCAACAAGGAAATGCACTCAATTAAAGAACAACTATCATAATTAAAGTCCTTGTAATCCAAAGTAGTGGGTATATTACTATTTAAAGTTTTGACCTCTCCAAACCCACTTTTTCATTTTTATCATTAAGATTATCACCCTCCAAGCAATTGGGACTCCTTCTATCTAAAGTTGACTCTTCTTCAGTCCCTTTTTACTCAAGTTTTATGTTACTAAATAATGGTTCAATAGGAGTGACACCAATCATTTTAATATCTTCATCGTTACTACGATAGAAACCGGGTGGAATCGCTTTTTCTTGGAATTCTCGCTTAGCTCTCAACCTAGCGGTCCTTTCTTTACTTTCATTAATGGAGACATAGATAGCTTTAATAGACTCATTTATATCATGCTTGGGTGGCAAGATTTTAGTTTTGAGATTTTCCACATCATGAGCAATTCTATCCATGTTCCTAGCCAATTCATCAACTCTATTCAAATTTTCTTCTATCATAGCATTGAAATTCTTTTGTGAATTAATAAATTCTTTAATATTACTCTCAAGATCAGAGGGCATCCTATTATTATTATTATATGGATTACCATAGGAATTACCATAATTATTAGAGGAATTTCCAGGAAACGGCCTAGGATTGAAATTACCCCTATAAGCATTGTTGTTGAAATTATTTGTAGAGACAAAATTCACATCAATAGCATCATTATTTTGCTCAATCGATGTAGACGATGGCACATCATTAGGATCAATTTGAGCATTTTTACTAGCAACCAATTTCATAAGAGCATCCTTCGTATCACTCAAAGTATTAATTTGTTCAACATAATTTACCTTCTTACCAGTTGGAGTTCGTTCAATGTGCCTTTGAGAATAATTTGTCATGATATTGTCAAGAAGTTTTGTAGCTTCTCCCAATGTAATTTCCATAAAAGTACCACCTGCGGCAGAGTTTAGCAAATTTCTAGAAACAAAGTTTAGTCCCGCATAAAAATTTGGGCCAAATACATTTTTGCACCTAGTTGGAACCCACCCACGGGGTTTGCCCTTATTTTTCCACCTTGCTCAGTTTTGCCCTTAGATTTGTCACAGGGCTCGCTCGAATGCCCTTCCGTGACTGCTCCATGTGGTCAGCGTCGTTTGACCACGGTTATGCGCCGTTTTGGACAGTTTTACCCCTGATTCGATATCCCTAGCCTTTTAGTCATCTGCTACCTCACGCTAGACAGAAGAAAAGAGAGGAGGCGAAAGGAAGGAGCTGTTCGAGGGGGCGCCATGCAGCTGTTCGAGGGGGCGCCGTGCAGGCCTTGTGTACGCCATTGAGATGTCCGCTGTGTCGTCGGAGAGCTCGTCGCCGGCCACCGCCGGAGAGGTAATTTGTAATTTGTAGAGTTAAATTTCCCCATTTTCTAGGGTTAGCTCGATTTGGGGGTGATTTCTCCGGTTTTGGTCAAATTAGGTGGATGGGGTAGGAATCGTGCAGCACAGCTCGGAGTTTTACATGCCAGACTCCACCTTTTCCGGCTTAGAGCATCGCTCGAAGCATCGCTGTCCAGGGCATGGCCTAATCCCTGCTCGTCGTGTGTCGTGGGGTGGAGCTAGCACCGGTCGGCGATTTTTGGGTTGCCCCCTCGATGTAAGATTTTGCATTGCATTTTACATTCTCGGGTTTGAATTATTGATGAAGCACTCGACATCGGATCTAATCAAAACTGTTCATGTAGTTGCCAGATGAATGTGAGTGGGCGGTTTCGGTTGACCCTGCACCTCCATCCAGAGTTGGGCTTGCTTTTGAAGATTTGCATGCAATGCTTGAAGCTAGCTGGATCAAAAGTCATAAGTTGGAGAAGCAAGCACTTGATCTAGCGAAGAGAAATCATGTGCTGACCAAAGAATTGAAGGAAAGAAAGGAAATGATGCGCATTTGGACATTGTTTTTCCCTATAGTTACAATTTGTCTGCTAGCTATCGCAATGTCAGTGTGTGCACAAAATGCACATTAAATAGTTTCATTGTAAATGTAGTAGCTCATGTATTTTGATTAGTTATGAATGCACTGATGTATGAATGCATTGATGTATGAATGCACTGATGTATTTGCAGTTTATGATTTATGAATGCACTGATGTATCAATGCATTTGTTAATGTAGTACCTCATATTTGAAGATATAAGTCAACATAGTAACAAATTCAGTTGCATAGCATGGGAGAGAATATTCAGTGATAATACCTATCAACCACAAATAGTTATTCAGACAACATAGTACCAAATTCTGTTGCATAGTACTTCAGACAACATAGTACCAAATTCAGGTTCACAAACTAGAGTGCACAGTGCACATAGCTATCAACCACAGATAGTTCACACATGACATATTACAATAGTCCCCAAACTGATAATTCACACATGAAAACACTCATGATTTGGCCCTTTTGCTCCTGGTGTTTCCTGCTGGGTTTGTCATCTCCTTAGCTCTGCTTCTAGTCACTTTTGCTGGGATTTGGGGCTCACCAGCCTGCACTTCCTCTTGAGCTGCAGCAGTTTGGTCATGCATATTGCTGCCAGTCACAGACCCATGTGTGCTTGCCGCTATAGAAGTAGTGCTCATCTTCCTCTTCTTGCAGGGAGATGGTCCTCTCATAGCTGGCCTTTTCCAATTCTTCTTAGGAGTGTTGGAAAAAGGAAGAAAGTTAGTTAGTTAGTTGCAGTGCAATACATAAAAGGAAAAAACATTACAAATATTACAAACAATTGAACTGCACTGGCAACAATAGAAGCTTGTGTAGCAGGCTCTTTTGATACATCATCTTCACTAGCTGGCTGCTCTGGAGGAAGCTCTGCACTTGCTGACTGCTCCGGAGGAAGCTCTACACTTGTAGTATGCTCTGGTTCTTCAATTTCATCTTCACTAACTGCATCATCTTCTCCTTGGTCAGCATTGTGTGGCTCTATAGGCTCTTCAGCATTGGCAACCCCCCAATATGTATCCTCTTCTCCAAATCCAGGATCAATGGCATTTTTGCAGTGCTTTAGGAAATGTCCATAGCCTCCACATCTTTTGCATTTCCTCTTCCTAACTCCAAGGCCTTTCCCTTCACTTGCTACCCTGATTCTTGTTTTCCTTGGCCTTCCTGCTGCAGCTTTGTGCTGAATAGGAGGACAAAGTCCGAAACCTGGATCAACAATATCCCACTATTGTTTTCCCTCTAGTGAAGGTATGTTTTTAGCATATGTTTTCTTGAACATTTCAACTGAGAAATAGTGATGCACATACTGATCTATGATATTTGCATCTCCTCTCAAAGATATAATGAAGAACAATGCATGTATGCATGGCTGGCCTGTGATCTGCCACTTCCTGCAACTACATTGACCCTTTTCAAGATCAACAGGGTATCTCCACTCTCTCTTCTCCTTGTCTACAGCAGTGACTTCTCCTTCAGTTGGACTTCTCCTCACTGGAGTCATATCCAACCCTTTGCTCTTTGCCATTAAGATCTTCATAACTCTAGGAATGATTATGTGCCCCATGAATTTTTGAAGTTCTATGCTGCTCCTAAGACCAAACTTCTCCATAATGTATTGTCTGATCTTATCCAGCAAGTCTACAATGTGCAGGCCCTTCAGTTTTTTAATTTTGGAATTAAATGATTCTGCAAGGTTGCTGGTGACATAATCAACCTTGCATATCTCATTAAACTTTGCTCTAGCCCATATCTTATTATGGTGCTCTTCAAGGTAAGTCTGCACTTTGGGTTTTGTGCACAGCTGTCTCAAGTGGTAATTGTGCTTCTTGATGCTATAAGTGAGTGAACATGGCCACAAATGCTCATCATAAAATTTCCCCTTGAATTTCTTAGAAAAATTTGCTGCAAGATGTCTCATGCACTCTCTGTGCTCTACTCCTGGAAAGACTACATCAACTGCTGACTCTAGACCTTTGCAGGCATCAGTATAAATAACAAGTCCTTCAGGGTGTCCTTCTTGAAATTTTGGAAGAACCAGGCCCAGCTCTCCTGGGACTCTGTCTCTAGTACACCATAGGCCACTGGAAAAATCCAGTTATGTGCATCAACTGCACATGCTGCTACCAATTGCCCTCTGAATCTTCCATTAAGAGTTCTAGCATCCACAACAAGGTAGGGCCTGCATCCAGCTAAAAAGCCACTCCAAAAAGCTTTGAAACTAACAAAGACTCTTCTAAAACACTCCTTCTCAAAACTCTTTCCCTTCAACTTGAAGGGAACAGTGTGCCTATCTATTTCTACAACACTACCAGGAGAAGCTCTCTCTACTTCAGCTTTGAATGTGTACAGAAGTTGAAAGTTGTCCTCATACTTTCCATAAATGTTATCAATAGCCATTTGTTTACCATAATAAACTCTCATGTAAGGCAATTCTAGACCATATTTTTTCTTCAAGTTGGTTTGCAATTCAGTAGGACCAATGTTTGAATTTTCTCTTACCCAGTTCTGCACAGCATCAGCAATCCATCTCCTCTTGGCTGCCCTCAATCTTTCAGTTCTGTTGACACTGGGACAATGGTGCCAATAAGGATTTACTTTGATCTGCACATACAATTTAAATTAGTTACAAAATAGAAAATTTAATCATAAATACTATGTTACAACAGCAATTGCAAAATAGTCAGTAATGATTATGCAATTTGTTAGTACCTGAAACAAAGTGTTGTTTCTCTTTAGAGAGGCATGTAGCCTCCACCTACATCTTGGAAAAGCACAATACACAGTGAACCTTGATGGATCACTATGCTCTATTTTGCACTCTACTTCATTTTTTATGGAGAATGTAGCTACATCATTTCTACAATCCACAGAAGAAGGAAAGACAACCCCTTCAGCTAGACTTGGATTATCTCTGCCATACAACATCTCAGGCCTATCCTCATCATCATTCTCAAAACATCCCATGTCAATGTTCTCCTGTTCCTCTTCTTCATCTGTATCTGAAAACTCTGCTGGAATGTAGTCCTCACCCTGCTGCTCCACATTCCTCCTGGGAACTAGATCAGGGAACATTCTCTCATCTTCTTCATCTGAACCTAGCACATCATCAGGCTCTGCCTCCTCAATTATAGGATCTGTGGGTATCTGAGTGGAAGTATTAGAAGCATGACTGTCACTAGAACCAGGTTGAGTTGGCACATTTGCACTAGGAGTTCCTGGTGGATGACAGCTACTACTTGAAGCTGCTCTGCTGCTCCATGACCTAGTACCAGCAGATTTTGATTTGTTTCCTGGGACAGGGGGCTTTGCTGTACTAGGAGCTGCATCTGGTCTGGCTCTCTGTATGACATTGGCCTCAATTTTGGCAGTGCATTTGATCCAAACATCTGGGCTAGCTCATCATCACACTGCAGAGGGATCCAAGCAAATTTATCCTGGTCCCAAAATCTAAACTCAACAGCATCGTACAAACCCCATGGATATTTTGCGTATATTGCATCCCTAAAAGAGTTGAATGTGCTTGTAGCATCGACCACAAGCGGAAAAGTAAAGCATGTGCCTTGATCCTTAGTACCACCCATTGCTAAAATAGTCGTTTCCATTCTAATGGACAGCGAAAACGCGGACGCTGGATCCATCCTACGAATGCAAGCAAACGTCCGAAAAACATCACGCACATCAGATCTATCTAAAACACAAGTAAGAATTAGTGAAAAGGAGCAGTCGAACTTACCCAACCGGGATCTGTTGGCTCCTCTCCTCCATTGACGGCGGAGTCCTCTCCATCGACGGCGCACTCTCCTTTTCGCCGCCGCCGTGTGAGCTACGGGTCTTCACCATCGTAGCCGATGAAGATGTGGTGAGGATCTATCACGACATCGAACAAACCACGGCCAGGGCTCGAATGTGCGCCGCCAAAAGCTAGGGTTAGGGTTTGCTAGCGTCGCCACTGTGCTAGGGTTCTACAGACCGATTCGGGAGAGAGGGGGGAAATGAGATGCGATACATACGTGGGTCCCACCTGTAAGGAAAGGCCAGGGGCATCTGCTGTCCAAAACGGCGCAAAACCGTGGTCAAACGGCGCTGACCACACGGAGCAGTCACGGAAGGGCATTCGAGCGAGCCCTGTGACAAATCTAAGGGCAAAACTGAGCAAGGTGGAAAAGTAAGGGCAAACCCCGTGGGTGGGTTCCAACTAGGGGTAAACTTGCAATTGTCCCTAAAAAATTTGTATGACCATCCATAGATTTAAGCCATGAGTTGGGCAATTTCTTATCATTAATTTCATTCTCTCCCAAGATTGTGCAATATGTTCATACTCAAGTTGCTTAAAATTCATAATTTGATTTCTTAAAGAAATAATCTTAGCAGGAGGAAAATACTTGGTAATAAAAGCATCCTTACACTTATATATCCCAAGAATCAATACTATTACTAGGCAAGGATGAAAACCAAGTTTTAGCGCGATCTCGTAGTGAGAATGGAAATAATTTTAATTTGACAATATCATTATCCACATCTTTTTTCTTTTGCATATCACAAAGCTCAACAAAAGTATTTAGATGGGATGCAGCATCTTCATTAGGACTACCAGAAAATTGTTCTTTCATAACAAGATTAAGCAAAGCAGCATTAATGTCACACGACTCCGTACTAGGGGCGGGAGGAGCAATAGGAGTACTAATAAAATCATTATTATTAGTATTGGAAAAGTCACACAATTTTGTATTTTCTTGAGACATCGCGACGAAGCAAGCAAACTAGCAAACAAGCTAGTAAAAATATTTTTGTGTTTTTGTAAAAAAAAATAGAAGTGGGGGAGATGAAAACGAGAAGCAAATGCAAATAAAAAGGCAAATAAAATAAATGCAAGTGGATGATAGTTTCTGCGAAGGTACTTGGTAATTTTGATGATGTCTCCCCGGCAACGGCGCCAGAAATTCTTCGTGCTACTTGTAGACTGCGTTGGTATTTCTCCGAAGAGGAGAGGATGATGCATTATAGTAGAGATAAGTATTAATTGCAACAAGGTAGACTGCGTTGGTATCTTAGCGGTTATTTGCAAGGATTAATTCTGATAGTGATAGATAGATAAACTAAAATACTAAATAAAATAAAAGTAAATAAATTGCAACAAGGTATTTTTGATTTTAATATATGATAAAAGTAGACCCGGGGCCATAGTTTTCACTAGAGGCTTCTCTCTCGAACACATAGCATACGGTGGGTAAACAAATTACTGTTGGGCAATTGATAGAAAAGCAAATAATTATGACGGATTCATGGCAATGATCATGTATATAGGCATCACATCCGAGACAAGTAAACTGACTCCTGCCTGCATCTACTACTATTACTCCACCCATCGACCGCTATCCAGCATGCATCTAGGGTATTAAGTATGAAACAGAGTAACGCCTTAAGCAAGATGACATGATGTAGACAAAGTAAACTCAAGCAATATGATTAAACCCCATCTTTTTATCCTTAATGGCAATAATACAAATACATGTCATGTCCCTTTCTGTCACTGGGATTGAGCACCGCAAGATTGAACCCATCACAAAGCACCTCTCCCATTGCAAGATAAACCAATCTAGTCGGCCAAACCAAATCGATAGATCGGAGAGAAATACAAAGCTATAATAATCATGCATAAAAGAGTTCAGAGAAGACTCAAATATTTCTCATGAATAATCTGATCATAAACTCACAATTCATCGGATCCCAACAAACACACCGCAAAAGAAGATTACATCGGATAGAACTCCAAGAACATCCAGGAGAACATGGTATTGAAGATCAAAGAGAGAGAATAAGCCATCTAGCTACTAGATATGTACCCGTAGGTCTGTGGTAAACTACTCACACATCATCGGAAGGGAAGCAAGGTTGATGAAGAAGCCCTCCGTGATCGATTCCCCCTCCGGCAGAGTACCGGAAAAGGCCTCCAGATGGGATCACGGAAGAACAGAGGCTTGCGGCGGCAGAAAGGTTTTCTCTTCTGTCTCTCTGGTATATTTGGAATATTTGGGAATTTATAGCGCTAGAATTAGGTCAGGAGGGGCTACGAGGGCCCCACAAGCCTGGGGGGCGCGCCTACCCCCCTGGGCGTGCCCTCCAGGCTTGTCGCCTCCTCGTGGCTCTTCTGGTCTTCTCCTGAAGCTTTGTGGGTCTCTTCTGGTCCAGAAAAAATTAATCCAAAGTTTTTTTCTCGTTTGGACTCTTTTTGATAATGATTTTCTGAAAAGATAAAAACAAGCAAAAAACAGCAATTGGCACTAGGCACTGGGTTAATAGTTTAGTCCCAAAAATGGATATATAATGGCATATAAAACATCCAAGATTGATACTATAATAGCATGGAACAATCAAAAATTATAGATACGTTGGAGACGTATCACATATAAGTTGTGAAGCGACGAACTAACAATATCAACATAATAATATCCATGAACATAAGAAGCATAATTATTAACCTGCAAAATATACGATCCTTAACGAGTGTTATCCCTACTCACTTTCTCATATTAATCATGGCATGGCTCTATCTTCACCGCAAATATATAAATAGTGAGCACCCCGGTGTCAAACCAGGCAATTGGATCGTACTTCTAACATGCTTCAGCATTTTCAACTCTCACGCAATACATGAGCGCAAGCCATGGATATAGCACTAGGTGGAATAGAATGCGGTGGTAGGTATCAAATAATGGAAAGGAGAAGAAGAAAGTCTCGCATCAACTCGGCGGATCAACGGGCTATGGAGATGCCCATCAATCGATATCAATGCGAGGAGTAGGGATTGCCATGCAACGGATGCACTAAGAGCTATAAGTGTATGAAAGCTCAAACTGAAAACTAAGTGGGTGTGCATCCAACTTGCTTGCTCATGAAGACCTCGGGCATTTGAGGAAGCCCATCATCGAAATATACAAGCCAAGTTCTATAACGAAAAATTCCCACTAGTATATGAAAGTGACAACATAGGACACTCTCTTTATGAAAAACATGGTGCTACTTTGAAGCACAAGTGTGGAAAAAGGATAGTAACGTTGCCCCTTTTCTCTTTTTCTCTCATTTATTTATTTTTTCTTTTTTTTCTTTTTCTTTTTTCCTTTTTTTCTTTTATTTTTCGTCCGGAGCCTCATCCCGACTTGTGTGGGAATCATATCCTCCATCATCCTTTCCTCACTAGGACAATGCTCTAATAATGATGATCATCACACTTTTATTTACTTACAACTCAAAATTACAACTCGATACTAGAACAAATATGACTCTATATGAATGCCTCTGGCAATGTACCAGGATGTGCAATGATCTAGCGTAACATGTATGAAAAATGATGAACAGTGGCTTTGCCACAAATACTATGTCGGCTATATGATCACGCAAAGCAATGTGACAATGATGATGTGTGTCATATAACGGAACGGTGGAAGTTGCATGGCAATATATCTCGGAATGGCTATGGAAATGCCATAATAGGTAGGTATGGTGGCTGTTTTGAGGAAGGTAAAAAGGGGTTTATGTGTGAAAGAGTGTATCATATCATGGGGTTTGGATGCACTGGCAAAGTTTGCACCAACTCTCGAGGTGAGAAAGGGCAAGGCATGGTACCGAAGAGGCTAGCAAATTACGAAAAGATAGGAGTGCGTATAATCCATGGACTCACATTTGTCATAAAGAACTCACATACTTATTGCAAAAGTCTACTTAGCCCTCGAAGCAAAGCACTCACCGCATGCCCCTAGGAGGAGGGTTAGTAGGAGTTAACCATCGTGCGATCTCGATTATAACAACACTCAAGGATTTCATTTCAGACATATAAATGCTCAAACTTCCTCACCATGCCACAACTAATATTTAGGTGAATATGTCATAACAAACTTTAATACCAATATTTCTACTAACCAATGATCATGAACCTATATCCTTTCATATTACGACATTAATAAAATTAACCATGCATTTCATTCTTTAGTGATCTACATGAAGGTTTTTATTATATCCCCCTTAGATACCCTATCATATCAAGACCATTCTTTTAACATGTGTAAATTGCCATTACTATTTATTAGACTCTCAAAAAGATATAAGTGACGCCTGAGAGTGCAACAATTTCTTTAAAATATAACCACCGTCGTGCTCAAAAAGATATATAAGTGAAGCACTAGAGCAACTGCCTAGCTCAAAAGATATAAGTGAAGCACATAGAGTATTATAACAAATTATGATGAATGTGTGTCCCTCTCAAAAAGGTGTGTTCAGCAAAGATGATTGTGGCAAACTAAAAAGCAAACAAAGAAAATAAAACTATAGCACAAGACGCTCCAAGCAAAACGCATATCATGTGATGAATAAAAATATAGCTCCAAGTGAGTTACCGATAGATTGTAGACGAAAGAGGGGATGCCACACGGGGCATCCCCAAGATTAGACGCTTGGGTCTTCCTTGAATATTACCTTGGGGTGACTTGGGCATCCCCAAGCTTAGGCTCTTGCCGCTCCTTATTCCTTTATCCATCATGATCTCACCCAAAACTTGAAAACTTCAGCACACAAAACTCAACAGAAACCTCGTGAGATCCGTTAGTATAATAATCAAATCTTAAACTCTAAGTACTATTGTAAATTGATTCATATTTAATATTGACATAATTCTACTGTACTCCAACTTCTCCATGACTTATACCCCCCGATACAATCCATAGATTCATCAAAATAAACAAACTATGCAACAAAAACAGAATCTGTCTAAAACAGAACAGTCTGTAAAGATCTGAATAAAAGTCATACTTATGTAACTCCAAAAATTCTGAAAACTTAGGAAAACGTGGGAAATTCATATTAAAATACTGTGTAAAAATTCAGAATTTATTGACGTTCCAGCAAAAAAATCAAAATTCCAGCACTGGACGCAAAAGTTTCTGTTTTCAAACAGCATCAATCATACTATCATCCAAATCACCCCAAAGGCATTACTTGGCACAAACACTAATTAAAACATAAAAACACAATAATAACAGTAGCTAAAATTGTGTGACACAAGAAAATAAAAAGGTGCAATAAAAATAAATATTGGGTTGCCTCCCAACAAGCGTTATTGTTTTATGCCCCTAGCTAGGCATAATGCATAGTTTCAAGTGTTATCATCCTTCAAATTTATTCCATAGATGGCCCTCATAATGGATTCATATTATGGCTTAATTCTCTTTCTAGGAAGTGTTCCATTCCTTTCTTTAGTGGAAATTGGAATCTTATGTTACCTTCTTTCATATCAATAATAGCACCTATAGTTCGTAAGAAAGGCCTACCAAGTATTATGGGGCAAGACGGATTGCATTAAATATCAAGCACAATGAAATCCACGGGCACATAATTTCTATTAGCAAGAATAAGCACATCATTTATTCTACCCAATGGTTTCTTAATAGTAGAATTTGCTAAATGCAAGTTAAGGGAACATTCATTTAAATCGGTAAGGCCTAGCACATCACATAGAGATTTTGGTATAGTAGAAACGCTAGCACCCAAGTCACATAAAGCATTGCATGCATAATCTTTGACTCTAATTTTAATAGTAGGTTCCCATACATCATGCAATTTTCTAGGAATAGAAACTTCCAACTCAAGTTTTTCTTCATGAGCTTTTATCATAGCTTCTACAATATGATTAGTAAAATCCTTATTTTGTTCACAAGCATTCGGAGAGATAATAATGGATTCCAACAAGGAAATACATTCAAATAAAGATCAATTGTCATAATTAAAGTCCTTGTAATCCAAAGTAGTGGGCACATCACTATTTAAAGTTTTGACCTCTCCAAACCCACTTTTTTCATTTTTATCATTAAAATCATCACCCTCCAAACAATTGGGATGCCTTCTAGCTAAAGTTGAGTCATCTTAAGTCCCTTTTTCATCAAGTTTTTTTTACTAAATAAAGATTCAATAGGTGAGACACCAATCATTTTAATATCTCCATCCTTACTACGATAAAAACCGGGTGGAATAGCTTTTTCTAGGAATTCACGCTTGGCTCTCAACCTAACGGTCCTTTCTTTACTTTCATTAATGGAGACATGGATGGATTTAATAGACTCATTTATATCATGTTTAGGTGGCAAAATTTTAATTTTGAGATTTTCCACATCATGAGCAATTCTATCCATGTTCCTAGACATTTCATCAACTCTATTCAATTTTTCTTCTATCATAGCATTAAAATTCTTTTGAGAATTAATAAATTCTTTAATGTTGCTTTCAAGATCAGTTGGTATCCTATTATTATTATAAGAATTACCATAGGAATTAGCATAACTATTAGAGGAATTTCCGGGAAACGGTCTAGGATTAAAGTTTCCTCTATAAGCATTGTTGTTGAAATTATTTCTAGAGATAAAATTCACATCAATAGCATCATTATTTTGCTCAATCAAAGTAGACAATGGCACATCATTAGGATCAACATGAGCATTTTTACTAGCAAGCATTTTCATAATAGCATCCATTTTATCACCCAAAGTAGAGATTTCTTCAACAGAATTTACCTTCTTACCAGTTGGAGTTCTTTCGGAGTACCATTGAGAATAATTTGTCATAATATTATCAAGAAGTTTTATAGCTTCCCTCAATGTAATTTCCATAAAAGTACCACCTGCGGCAAAGTCTAGAAGATTTCTAGAAACAAAGTTTAGTCCCGCATAAAAATTTTGTATGATCATCCATAAGCTTAAACCATGAGTGGGACAATTTCTTATCATTAATTTCATTCTCTCCCATGCTTGTGCAACATGTTCTTGCTCAAGTTGCTTAAAATTCATAATTTGATTTCTTAGAGAAATAATTTTTGCGGGAGGAAAATACTTGGCAATAAAAGCATCCTTACACTTATCCCAAGAATCAATACTATTGCGAGGCAAGGATGAAAACCAAGTTTTAGCACGATCTCTTAGCGAGAACTGAAATAATTTCAACTTAATAATATCATTATCCACATCTTTCTTATTTTGCATATCGCATAATTCTATGAAAGTATTAAGATGGGAAGCAGCATCCTCATTAGGAGTTCCAGAAAATTGTTCTTTCATAACAAGATTTAGCAAAGCAGCATTAATATCATAAGACTTCGCACTAGCGGCGGGAGGAGCAATTGGAGTACTAATAAATCATTATTATTAGTATTGGAAAAGTCACACAATTTGGTATTTTCTTAAGACATAGCGACAAAGCAAGCAAACAAGCAAATAAAATATTTTTGTGTTTTTGTAAAAAAAAATAGAAGTGGGGGAGATGAAAACAAGAGGCAAATGCAAATAAGAAAAAGGCAAATAAAATAAATGCAAGTAATGGATAGTTTGTGCGAAGGTACTTGATAAGTTTTGATGATGTCTCCCCGGCAATGGCGCTGATACGTCTCCAACGTATCTATAATTTTTGATTGTTCCATGCTATTATAGTATCAATCTTGGATGTTTTATATGCCATTATATATCATTTTTTTTGGGACTAACCTATTAATCCAGTGCCCAGTGCCAGTTGCTGTTTTTTGATTGTTTTTGTCTTTTCAGAAAATCATTATCAAAAAGAGTCCAAACAAGAAAAAAAACTTTGGATTAATTTTTTCTGGACTAGAAGAGACCCACGAAGCTTCGGGAGAAGACCAGAAGAGCCACGAGGAGGCGACAAGCCTGGAGGGCGCGCCCCCCAGACTTGTGGGCCCCTCGTAGCCCCTCCTGGCCTAATTCCAGCGCTATAAATTCCCAAATATTCCCAATATACCAAAGAGATAGAAGAGAAAACCTTTCCGCCGCCGCAAGCCTATGTTCTTCCACGATCCCATCTGGAGGCCTTCTCTGGTACTCTGCTAGAGGGGGAATCGATCACGGAGGGCTTCTTCATCAACCTTGCTGCCCTTCCGATGATGTGTGAGTAGTTTACCACAGACCTACGGGTCCATAGCTAGTAGCTAGATGACTTCTTATCTCTCTTTGATCTTCAATACCATGTTCTCCTCGATGTTCTTGGAGTTCTATCCGATGTAATCTTCTTTTGCGGTGTGTTTGTTGGGATCCGATGAATTGTGAGTTTATGATCAGATTATTCATGAGAAATATTTGAGTCTTCTCTGAACTCTTTTATGCATGATTATTATAGCTTTGTATTTCTCTCCGATCTATCGATTTGGTTTGGCCAACTAGATTGGTTTATATTGAAATGGGAGAGGTGCTTTGTGATGGGTTCAATCTTGCGGTGCTCAATCCCAGTGACGTGCTGCCTTGTGGGGTCCTCGTAGCTCCTTTTCGCGTGATTCCAATGCTGAAAAATCCTATATATAGAGAAACCCCCAGAAATAAACCTAGAACTTCGACGACGCCGCCGCAAGCCTCTGTACCGAAGAAATACCATCTGGAGCCCTGTTCCGGCACCCTGCCGGAGGGGGGAATCATCACCGGAGGCCATCTTCTTCATCCTGGCGGTCTCCATGGCGAGGAGGGAGTAGTTCACCCTTGGGGTTGAGGGTATGTACTAGTAGCTATGTGTTTGATCTCTCTCGTGTTCTTGATTTGGCACGATCTTGATGTATCGCGAGCTTTGTTAATATAGTTGGATCATATGGTGTTTCTTCCCTCTCTATCTTCTTTTGATGAATTGAATCTTTCCCTTTGAGGTTTCGTTATTGTCGGATTGAATATTTCAGATTTGAGAACACTTGATGTATGTCTTGCATGTGGATACCAGTGGTGACAATGGGGTATTCTATTGAGTCACTTGATGTATGTTTTGGTGATCAACTCGCGGATTCCCGTGACCTTGGGGTGATCTAGGCATAGGGGTTGGTTGCACGTTTTCATTATCTTTTCTCCGATAAGAAACTTTGGGGTACTCTTTGAAGTTCTTTGTGTGGATTGAATATTATGAATCTGAAGTTGTTTGATGCATATCGAATTATCAACTCATGGATACTTGTGGTGACATCGTAGTATCTAGGTGACATTAGAGTTGGTTGATGCGTGTCATATGATGTTATTTTAGTACGAACTCTAGGGTTGTTTGTGACACTTATAGGAATGGCTCAATAGATTGATCAGAAAGGATAACTTTGAGGTGGTTTCGTACCCTACAACAATTTCATCTTATGTTCTCCGCTAATAGGAACTTTGGAGTGATTCTTTATTGCACGTTGAGGGATTGTTATATGATTCAATTATGTTAGCACTGTTGAGAGATTGCACTAGTGAAAGTATGAACCCTAGGCCTTGTTTCTAAGCATTGCAATACCGTTTGTGCTCACTTTTGTTACTTGCTACCTTGCTGTTTTTATATTTTCAGATTACAAAAACCTATATCTACTATCCATACTATACTTGTATCACCATCTCTTCGCCGAACTAGTGCACCTATACAATTTACCATTGTATTGGGTGTGTTGGGGACACAAGAGATTTCTTGTATTTGATTGCAGGGTTGTTTGAGAGAGACCATCTTCATCCTACGCCTCCCACGGATTGATAAACCTTAGGTCATCCACTTGAGGGAAATTTGCTACTGTCCTACAAAACTCTGCACTTGGAGGCCCAATAACGTCTACAAGAATAAAAGTTGCGTAGTAGACATCAAGCTCTTTTCTGGCGCCGTTGCCGGGCAGGTGAGTGCTTGAAGGTATATCTTTAGATCTTGCAATTGAATATTTTAGTTTCTTGTTTTATCACTAGTTTGGTTTTATAAAAGAAAACTACAAAAAATGGAATTGAGATTGCCTCACATGCTACATCTTTATAATGTCTTTCTTGAAAATGATGGATCGGAAAATTGTGCTAAGATTGTAGAAGAAGACTTTAATAAAATGTTTAATGTGAGTCCTTTGAATGATGAGCATGATTGCAATGTTGTTAGTATGAATTCTTTGAATATCCATAATGCTAATGATGATTGCACTAGTCATGATAAAAAAGTTTCTTATAAGCATGTCAATTTTTGTGGAGTGAATAAAATTTGTGAAGACATGCCTTATAGAGATGATAGATTTTGTAAGAAGCATAAACATGATAAAACCAATTGGTGGCTTAAGGTGATAGATAAATTTGCTATGAAATTATGCTCTCTTCATCCCATTACTTGTGAACTTTGCAATAAGGTTGGTCATCTTAATTTTCAATGCATACTTTTTCATGATCAAATCATGTCCAAATATTGCAATAACTTGATCACCCTTGAACTTTATAATGAACTTTGTTTATTTTGGGGTGTGAAGAATTGACACATAAAAATAGTTGGTTTGGAGTATTCATTCTCACAAAAGACATTGAAAAATAATTTAGAGGAAATCTATATGTTTTGTGTGGTAAATTGCAATGAGAATGCTTATATAGCCAACTATAGAAAAACGGGAAAACAAATAGAATATAAAATAAATACTAATGGAAGGGTAAAGATTCCCCCTTTCCCTCCTATTTTCTCTCATGATGAAACAGGTAACGAGGAGGAGCTTCATATCCAACCAATCTCTTCAATAAGAAGCTCGGAAGAATTAAATAAACCCACACATAATGTGGTAAAGAAAAAGAAAAGAAGGAAAAGTAGAGGTAAAGAGGTATCTCTCCCAAATAATGTTGCTCCTATTATTGTTGTACCTAATGAGAATGAATCAAAAATAATTGTGGAAGATGATACACTTGATGATGATTTTGTTATGCCTATTGCTTGTTATGATGATTATGATTGGGAAGATAATGATACTTCTTATGATCTTGAAAATCTTTATGGCACCAACTTGGAGGAATATGATAATAATTGTTATACTATTGGTGCTATTCATACTATTGATGATAATAGTGATAATGCTAATGATATGCAAACCAACAAGCTTGAGGATGCTATGTTTGATTGGAATGATATGTTTGAGAATTTATTTGCTGCAAATAACGTTTGCCCTAAGCTTGGGGATGCTATGCTTAATGAAAATGATCTTTTTATTCCCCCTACTTTTGATGAGCAAATTTATTATGATGATGACATGCCTCCTATCTATGATGATTATTGTGATGATACTTATGTTATGAAAAATAGTGATGATTATTATTATAATACTTGTTATAATTATGAAAATCCTTTTACTGAACATCACTCTTTTAATGTGTAAACAATTTATAGTATTCGAGTTTCATACGATACTCCCACTATTATGAATGAGAAGAAAATTGCTTGTGTGAAGAGTAGTAAAAATTCTATGCTTGTGGATCATGAAAGGAATGCTTTGTGTGATGGATATATTGTTGAATTTCATCATGATGCTACTGAAAATTATTTTTAGAGAGGAATATACGCTTCTACATATCTCAATAATATCAAGTTTCCTCTCTATGTGTTGAAAGTTTTTAAGTTATACTTGTTTTGCCTTCCTATGCTAGTTGATTCTTGCTCACATAAATTATTTGCTCACAAAATACCTATGCATAGGAAGTGGGTTAGGCTTAAATTTTCTTGTCATGTGATTCATGATGCTCTCTTTATGCTTCAATTCTTTATTCTTATGCGAGAATCAATGAAATCATCATGCCTCGCTAAAAGGCATTAAAGAAAAGCGCTTGTTGGGAGACAACCCAATATTTACCCCTACCGTTTTTATGTGTTCACATGATTAAGCTACTTCAGTAATCATGTTTTATATGTTTTCTTTCAATAATGTACCAAGTAAAGACTTTGGGATAGTGTGGATGCTTGTTGATTTGATTCTGTGCAAAAACAGAAACTTTTGCGTCCAGTGCTAGAATTTATATTCTGTACTAGAGCGTGATAAAATTCTGAAATTTTTACATAGTATTGGGTCACAAATTTTTTACGTTTTCCTAATTTTTCAGAATTTTTGGAGGTACATAAGTATGATTTTTAAATCATCTACTACATGTTGTTCTTTTTTTGACAGATTCTGTTTTTGGTGCATAGTTTGCTTGTTTTAGTGTTTCCATAGCTTATATTGAGTAATATAAATTGTGGAAATGATAGAATACATTAGGAATTATGTGAGAACAATTATGAATCTTGTCTTGACAGTACCTAAGTTGATGATTTATTTTTATCGTACTAACCTATCTCACAAGTTCCGTTAAGTTTTGTGTGATTGAAGTTTTCAAGTTTTGGGTGAGATATCGATATGTGGAGAATAAGGAGTGGCAAGGCCCTAAGCTTGGGATGCCCAAAGCACCCCAAGGTAATATTCAAGGAAGAATCAAGCGTCTAAGCTTGGGGATGCCCCGGAAGGCATCCCCTCTTTCGTCTTCAACATTAACGGTAACCTTACTTGGAGCTATATTTTTATTCAGCACATGATATGTGTTTTGCTTCGAGCGTCATTTTATTTTGTTGATATTTGCTTGCTGTTATAAATAATCATGTTTTGTATCTTTTAGTTCAATAAAATGCCAATTATAGCCTTTACCATGCTCAGTTTGCAAGTTCATGTGTTGCTCTTTGAAAACAGAAAGTTTTCTGTTATGTCCAGAATATTCCTGAATTGTCAGAACATGATAAAAATCTGAAATTTTTACAAAATAAGCATGCATGAGTTCTCTGTCACATGGTTATTTTTCAGAATATTTGGAGTTCGGGAAGTTTGAATTCTTATTCACCCTGTACGGACTGTTCTGTTTTGGCAGATTGCTGTTATAGTTGCATTGTTTGCATATGTTTGCCTATTTAATGTTTCTATTTGTGGATAGGAGTATTAAATATGCAGAGGCATTTAGTATGAAATGTTTAATTATAATTTTAGTGATTTGTTACAGTAGATAATGTTAAGGTTTTGAGTGGATTTATACTAACTTATCTCACGAGTTCTTGTTGAGTTTTGTGTGGATGAAGTTTTTAAGATTTAGGAGAAGCCATGATATGAGAGGAATTAAGGAGACACAAGAGCTCAAGCTTGGGGATGCCCAAGGCACCCCAAGATAATATTCCAAGAAGTCTCAAGCAACTAAGCTTGGGGATGCCCCGGTAGGCATCCCACCTTTCTTCATCAACACCTATCGGTTAGCCTAAGTTTTTACTTGTTCACATGATATGTGCTATTCTTGGAGTGTCCTTTTATTTTCATTTTGTTTGCTGTTTGAATAAAAATTTCAAGATATGAAATCTTTATTGAGAGAGAGTCTTCACATAGCTACTTAATTGTTTAACTACTCATTAATCTTCACTTATATATTTTGGAGTAGTTTCTCGTTTACTCTCGTGCTTCACTTATATCCTAAGAGTAAATTGTTGAATGAATTGAATGTCATAAAGTTGAAATTATATGTGCTTCATATTCTTGTCCCATGGGGAGTAGTGAATTCACATATACAAAGTATAAGTTGTAAAATTTATTGAAAGTTAGCAAACATAGCATTGGTCACTTGAACAATTCATGAAAGAATATTGAAGGAAGAGAGATTTCACATATAAATATACTATCTTGGACATCTTCTATGATTGTGAGCCCCCATTAATTATTTTCAACCTTGATCAAGTAGTTGATGTTGGACAAGGAATACAACGTAATGGGTTATGTTTGCTTATATTCACATAGAAATTATATTGTTTTGGATCCTCTAACATGTGGTGCTTGCCCACTATCTTTTGCTAGCCAAAATTCTATACTAAGTAGAGATACTACTTGTGCATCCAGAAACCCTTAAACCCAGTTTCATGCCATGAGTGTCCACTATATCTACCTATGGATTGAATAAGATCCTTAAAGTAAGTTGTAATCGGTGCAAAGCAATAAAAATTGCTCCTAAACATGTATGAACTTTTATTGTAAGGGAAAATAATCTTTGTACGATCTTGTGATGGTGGAGCAATAAAAGCGACAGACTACATAATAAAGGTCGCTATCACAAGGGGCAATATAAAGTGACGTTCCTTTACCTTAAGAGCTTGCACATCCAAAAACAAAGAGCGCATGACAACCTCTGCTTCCCTCTGCGAAGGGCCTATATTTTACTTTATGTATTTACTTTTATGCAAGAGTCAATAGTGTTCTTCTCTATTCCATTTTTATTTTCTCTCTTGGCAAGCATCATGTGGTGGGGATTGATCCATGCATATATATCCCGTTGAATATAGGTGATCATGAGTTATTATTGTTGACATTATCCATGAGATAAATAAGTTGGGAGGCAAAACATTAAGCCCCTATCTTCCTATGTGTTTGACTGAAGCGATTTGTTCTAAAAATATGCTTTGAGTGTCAGCAATCATGGAAGACAATATGATAGTTGAGTATGTGGAATTTGCTAAATCAAAGCTCTTACATAGACCCTTCCTAAAAATAAGATGAATTGCAATTGTTTGATGACTGAAAACATAGTTTGTTAGTTTTCAAGAAAGTTTATGGTCTATACTTTAACATGTGAATAGTTTGCTACTTGATCATGAGAAGTTTTATGAGATGAGCTACTCTCTATGATATATAATGATGCTAGAAAAGTGACTGAAACTATCATTGATCAAACTTATGCACTATGCTAGCATTCACACTTCATAAATTATTTCTTTTATCATTTACCTACTCGAGGACGAGCAGGAATTAAGCTTGGGGATGCTGATACGTCTCCAACGTATCTATAATTTATGAAGTATTCATGCCATGTTTATAACAATTTTATATGGTTTTGGTATGATTTGATTAGAACTAACCTGGACTGACGCTGTTTTCAGCAGAACTACCGTGGTGTTGTTTTTTGTGCAAAAATAAAAGTTCTCGGAATTGGACGAAACTTTTTGACGATTTTTTTGGACCAAAAGAGACCCCCGAAGCTTCGTGGAAGGACCAGAAGCCTCACGAGGTGCTCACAAGGCACCACGACGCGGCCTGGGGGGTCGCATCGTGCTGCCTTGTGGGGCCCTCGTAGCTTCTTTTCGCGTGATTCCAACGCTGAAAAATCCTATAAATAGAGAAACCCCCAGAAATAAACCTAGAACTTCGACGCCGCCGCCGCAAGCCTCTGTACCGAAGAAATACCATCTAGAGCCCTGTTCCGGCACCCTGCCGGAGGGGGGAATCATCACCGGAGGCCATCTTCATCATCCCGGCGGTCTCCATGGCGAGGAGGGAGTAGTTCACTCTCGGGGCTGAGGGTATGTTCTAGTAGCTATGTGTTTGATCTCTCTCTCGTGTTCTTGATTTGGCATGATCTTGATGTATCGCGAGCTTTGTTAATATAGTTGGATCATATGGTGTTTCTTCCCTCTCTATCTTCTTGTGATGAATTGAATCTTTCCCTTTGAGGTTTCGTTACTGTCAGATTGAATATTTCAGATTTGAGAACACTTGATGTATGTTGTAACACCCCTATGTAATGAGCTACAGTGATCCACCGTGTTAATGCCAAGTCACCTTGATTTGCAATGCTTGATCATAGTGGATTCATATCTCATTTCAAATTCCACCACTGAATTCAACTCAAATTGCAAGTGAAATTTGAAGTTGCACAAAAGTTGCTGGAAAATAGTTCATGTTTTAGCAAATATTCCAAAACTAATATTTGTTCAGGAAAACAACATCACCATCAAGCTAAAATGAGTTATCGCAATTAAAACAATGCTATTTCAGCATTTTAAAATGCATTTTCATTTGTGAAAAATTCAAATGAATTCAAATGCCTTCCAAACTTTTTGTGGCAGTACCAAATATTGCAAAGTATTTATGTGGCCTAGTTCCACATTTTACAAAACTCATTTGGCAGCTCAAATAAAGTGCAACAGCTTCTGTAAAAATAAAAACGAAAAACAAAAGGGAAAAGGCCCTAACACTACTTCGCATATGGGCCTAAGTGCACAGTGCCCGTGGCCCAGCCCATCCTTCTCTCTCTCACCTCCCGCCTCTCTCTCTGTGGCATGTAGCCGCGCCCGTGGCCGCGCGCGCACTCTCTGGCGACCGGCCGACACGGCGCTGCTATAGGGCTGCCGAGGGGATAAGGACGTGCCCCCTCGGCCTCCTCGTCGTCCTCATCCACTCCTTCCTCTCTCTCCCTCACTCTCTCGCTCTCTTTCTTACTCGCCCGAACACAGCCGTCGCCGCCCGCCGTCGATCCCGCGGCCACCGTTGTCCCCGCGTCGCGCCGTCATGTCCGTTCGCTCCGCCGTCGACCGCTCCATCGCCTGGTGCCACCCGTTGGAGCCGGGAGCCGCCACAGCCTCGCCCACGTCTTCTTCTTCCTCCTCGGACGCCGAAGCTCACCGCCGTCGATTCGCTCCGCCTGCTGCTCCTAAGCTACCAACGGGCCACCGTGAGCCTCCTCGATGAGCTCCGCCTCTTTCCCTCTCTCTCTGAGCTCACGCGCGTCCCGTAGCCATAGCTGCCGCCATGGATGAACTCACCACCGACGTTGAGCTCGCTGTCGTGGCCACAGCCGTTGTCACGCGCGTCCGAGCTCATAGTCGAGCTCCTGGAGTTCCCAGGAGCCCAAAGCGCGCACGCACGCGCCCTCTCGTGCCCCGTAGCATCGTAGCCAACCTCGCTCGAACTCCGGCGTCGTTTCCGGCCATCCCCGCGCGAACCACGGCAACCACTCGACGCGGCGTTGAACAGCCGTTCGAACGCGACCAGCCGCGCCTCGTTTGGTGGCCTCTGGCGAAACCCGACGCGCGCCCGAGTCCCTCCACCGCGAAATGAGGTCGCCGGCGTTTAAACGCCGGCGCCGCTGACCTGGCTTGCCACGTGGGCCTCCCTGGGTCACTGACCAGTGGGTCCCAGGGGCCCAGTTGACTGGGTTGACCCAGTCAACGTGCTGACTGGGCAGCCCCAGTCGCTGACAGGCGGGCCGCACCCGCTAATTAAACTATTTTTCTAAATAAAATTAATCTAATAATTATTATTCACTGACTGTGGGGCCCCACCCTCTA
This sequence comes from Elymus sibiricus, assembly GCA_039707655.1. Lineage (NCBI taxonomy): Eukaryota > Viridiplantae > Streptophyta > Magnoliopsida > Poales > Poaceae > Elymus > Elymus sibiricus. Next base: position 106,471,862 of record CM077668.1, on the reverse strand, counting down.
ATTAACCCCTATTAGTTAATTTATAATCCCTATTTATCCCTCTGTGTATGACATGTGGGTCCGAGCGGTCAGGTTTGACCTGGACCGGCTGGGTTGACTGCTGACGTCATCCTGACGTACTGCTGACGCAATAAAGTTATTTTCGAATTAAAATAATCCCAGGAATTTCAGAATATTGTTTAAAACTTTGAAAAATCATAGAAAATAATCCGTAGCTCGGATGAAAAAGTTTTCTACATGAAAGTTGATCAGAAAAACAAGACGAATCCGAATATGCCCTCCATGTAGCTGTCACATGCCCATAACACTGCAAACATGGAACCTTCCGCTCCGGTTCATCTGTCTAACAGATGCCTAAAGCCGGGAAAATATTCCCAAATATTTTCCCGCTCCGTCAGTAACACTTGGCACTGCGTTAGGTCACCCCTAGCACAGCATATTGCCATGTCATGCATTGTGTTGCATTTGTTTGCTTTGTATTTATTGTTTCTTCCCCCTCTTCTCTCCGGTAGACCCCGTGACCGACGCTGCCCCTGAGGACTGCTACACCCCTGACGATCCCTCTTTCCCCGCAGAGCTTCCAGGCAAGCAAAACCCCTTGATCATTCCTATATCGCCTATTCCTTCTCTCCCATGCTTGCATTAGAATTTGCTACTGTATTTGATTGCTCCTATTCTGATGCATAGCCTGATTTTGTAACCTGTTGTTGATACCTTACCTGCTATCCTAAATGCTTAGTATAGGTTGGTTAGTGATCCATCAGTGACCCCTCACCCTTGTCCCTGTTGCCCCGCTTTGTTTCTGGTGCCCCGATCAATGTGATCGATGTGCAGAGACCGACACAGCACCGCACACCCCCTTAGTTGTACGACTCTGCAGAGCTACTATCGAGTGCCGAGGGTGATACCTCCTACCTCACTCCTGATGATATCTCTGTAGCGTAGCTAGTCGGTTGTGGGTTACCGAGGGTGATTCCTCTTTCACCACCTCCGATGACGCCTCTGTCGTACAGCCCCTCAAGTGTGAACCCATCAAGGGTGATTCCTCCGAGTTCACCTTGACGGATACATCGAGTGGGAATCCAACGAGGGTGATTCCTCGGATTCCTTCTTGATGTTATGGACACACGGATACCTTGTACTTACCTCAGAAATTTGTGAAAGTCGGGTCGGCCACGAGGGGTACCCGCAAGAGATGTGAAGTCAGGTTGACCGAGAGGGTACCCGCGAGATAATTACGAGGCGCGGCCGGGCAGGCAGATTGCCTCAGGAGAGGGATTGGGCCTGGACCTTGCCGCAAGTCCTCGAGACGGGGCGACGGGACCACTGATCGTGGAGCACTGATCGTCACCGCGAGCTCCCAACACACTAATGGGTTAGGATATGTGATCTGAGTAGGCCTCTGGCCTTTTCGCACTAACCACCACGAGGGAATAGTATGGGCACTCAGCGTCGTATGTATCGGTCGAAGTTCTTCAGACGTCAGCAGTTGAGCGGCACGCGCCCGAGTGGACCGCGAAAGCCTGCGTGTGTATGCAGGGGCTAGGTCTGGTCCCGGCTGTCCTCGCAACGCGCAGGAGTGCAAACGGCGATGGGCCCAAGACCCCCGAGCGCTTAGGGTGTAGACCGGCGTGCTGGCCTCTCTGTTGAGCCTAGGTAGGGCTGTGGCGTGTCGATCAGCCGAGGCCGGGCATGACCCGATAAAAGTGTGTCCGGCCAGAGTTAATCGAGCATCTTGGGTAAGTTGGTGCACCCCTGCAGGGAAGTATATCTATTCGAATAGCCGTGTCCACGGTAACGGACGCTCAGAAAGTATCCCGATCTACTACAACTAGAAATGGATACTTGTGGAACTTAATAATATGTTAGCTCCGGGATTGCTTTCTCGCAGGGAGTTGAGGAAGGATCTCTGGGCTTTACTATTAGATAATTATTACTTTATGATATGCTAATCTGCACTCTTCTAATGCTGCAAGACGTTGAAGATGCTAGTCTTCGACAGGCTAGGCCTTTCCCTCTATTCTGGCTTTTCTGCAGTCTAGTCCACAGATACCGCCCCTTCATTTGATACTGATGCATAAATAGAATAGATCTGATGTAAGTCTTGTGAGTACTTTGGATGAGTACTCATGGTTGCTTTGCTACCTCTTTTCCCCATACCTGATTGCTGCGATCACAGGACGAAGCCCCGGAGCCAGCTGACCCCACCGACTACTACTACCACGGTGGAGCCTACTACTACATGGAGACCGATGACCAGGAGTAGATTCGGAGGCTCCCAGGTAGGAGGCCTGCGCCTTTTCATTCTAGTGTCGTTGTTTTGCTCTGCCTTCTTAAGGCGGACTTGTTTAGCTTTATGTCTGTACTCAGATATTGTTGTTGCTTCCGCTAACGCTTGTACGCGAGCTTATGTATTCGATACGTCTCCAATGTATCTATAATTTTTTATTGTTCCATGCTGCTATAATATCAATCTTGGATGTTTTTATAATCATTTACATCAATTTTATATCATTTTTGGAGACTAACCTATTAACCTAGTGCCCAGTGCCAGTTGCTGTTTTCTGCCCTGTTTTTGTTTTACAGAAAATCAATACCAAACGAAGTCCAAATGCCACGAAACTTTTTGGAGATTTTTTTCTAGACAAGATAAACACTAGAAGCTTCGAGAGAGGGCCAGAAGACCCAGGAGGTGGCCATGAGCCACCAGGGCACGCCTGGGGGGCAGGCACGCCCTGGTGCCTCGTGGGCCCCTCTTTGCTCCGTTTGACCTAATTCCACCACTATAAATTCAGGAAAAATCAGAAACCCTCAGGGGAGTCCACGAAATACTTTTTTCGCCGCCGCAAGTTTCTGTTCTAGAGAGATCCCATCTGGGGTCCTTCTTCGGTAATCTGTCGGAGGGGGAATCGATCACGGAGGGGTTCTACATCAACCTTGCTGCCTCTCCGATGATGCGTGAGTAGTTTACCACAGACCTTCAGGTCCATAGTTAGTAGCTAGATGGCTTCTTCTCTCTTTTTGATCTTCAATACAATGTTCTCCTCGATGTTCTTGGAGTTCTATCCGATGTAATCACTTTTTGCGGTGTGTTTGTTGGGATCCGATGAATTTTGAGTTTATGATCGGATTATCCATGAATATTATTTGAGTCTTTGCTGCACTCTTTTATGCATGATTATTATAGCCTCGTATTTCTTCTCCGATCTATTGATTTGGTTCGGCCAACTGAGTTGATTTATCTTGCCATGGGAAGAGGTGCTTTGTAATGGGTTTGATCTTGCAGTGCTCAATCCCAGTGACAGAAAGGGACATGACACGTATGTATCATTGCTATTAAGGGTAAAAAGATGGGGTTTATTCATACGTGAGTTTATCTTGTCTACATCATGTCATCGTTCTTAAGGCGTTACTCCGTTCTTTATGGACTTAATACACTAGATGCATGCTGGATAGCGGTCGATGTGTGGAGTAATAGTAGTAGATGCAGGCAGGAGTCGGTCTACTTGTATTGGACGTGATGCCTATATACATGATCATTGCCTTGGATATCGTCATGATTATTTGCTTTTCTATCAATTGCCCAACAGTAATTTGTCTACCCACCGTATGCTATTTTCTTGAGAGAAGCCTCTAGTGAAAACTATGGCCCCCGGGTCTATCTAAATCATATTACTAAAACCCTAAAAATATTGCTGCCATTTTCTTTTATTTATTTTGTTTTGTATTTTTGTTTCAATCTATCTATCTATCACATACAATTTAATCTTGCAATTTACCGTCGAGGGATTGACAACCCCTCGTTTGCGTTGGGTGCAAGGATTTGGTGTTTGTGTGCAGGAGCTGCTAACGAGGTGTTGCGTGATTCTCCTACTGGTTTGATAACCTTGGTTTCATAACTGAGGGAAATACTTATCTCTACTGTGCCGCATCATCCCTTCCTCTTCGGGGAAAATACCAACGCAAGCTACAAGTAGCAGTATTCGAGCCCTCGAGGCCCCTGGCTTGTAATATAAAGGTTGTACGACTTTTATTTGTGTTTCGAGTTGTGTTGTGATATCTTCCCATGAGTCTCTGATCTTGATCGTGTGCATTTGCGTGTATGATTAGCGCACGATTGAGTCGGGGCATCACATATGTCTTGCATGTGGATACCCGTGGTGACAATGGGGTATTCTATTGAGTCACTTGATGTATGTTTTTGTGATCAACTCGCGGATTCCCGTGACCTTGTGGTGATCTAGGCATAGGGGTTGGTTGCACGTTTTCATTATCTTTTCTCCGATAAGAAACTTTGGGGTACTCTTTGAAGTTCTTTGTGTGGATTGAATATTATGAATCTGAAGTTGTTTGATGCATATCGAATGATCAACTCATGGATACTTGTGGTGACATTGGAGTATCTAGGTGACATTAGAGTTGGTTGATGCGTATCATATGGTGTTATTTTAGTACGAATCTAGGGCTGTTTGTGACACTTATAGGAATGGCTCAATAGATTGATCGGAAAGGATAACTTTGAGGTGGTTTCGTACCCTACAACAATTTCATCTTATGTTCTCCGCTAATAGGAACTTTGGAGTGATTCTTTATCGCACGTTGAGGGATTGTTATATGATTCAATTATGTTAGCACTGTTGAGAGATTGCACTAGTGAAAGTATGAACCCTAGGCCTTGTTTCTAAGCATTGCAATACCGTTTGTGCTCACTTTTGTTACTTGATACCTTGCTGTTTTTATATTTTCAGATTACAAAAACCTATATCTACTATCCATACTACACTTGTATCACCATCTCTTCGCCGAACTAGTGCACCTATACAATTTACCATTGTATTGGGTGTGTTGGGGACACAAGAGATTTCTTGTATTTGATTGCAGGGTTGTTTGAGAGAGACCATCTTCATCCTACGGCTCCCATGGATTGATAAACCTTAGGTCATCCACTTGAGGGAAATTTGCTACTGTCCTACAAAACTCTGCACTTGGAGGCCCAACAACGTCTACGAGAATAAAAGTTGCGTAGTAGACATCAACATCATTTCATCTTACTTAAGGCGTTACTCTGTTTCATACTTAATACCCTAAATGCATGCTGGATAGCGGTCGATGGGTGGAGTAATAGTAGTAGATGCAGGCAGGAGTCGGTCTACTTGTCTCGGACGTGATGCCTATATACATGATCATTGCCATGAATCCGTCATAATTATTTGCTTTTCTATCAATTGCCTAACAGTAATTTGTTTACCCACCGTATGCTATGTGTTCGAGAGAGAAGCCTCTAGTGAAAACTATGGCCCCCGGGTCTACTTTTGTCATATATTAAAATAAAAAATACCTTGCTGCAATTTATTTACTTTTATTTTATTTAGTATTTTAGTTTATCTATCTATCACTATCAGAATTAATCCTTGCAAATAACCGCTAAGAGGATTGACAACCCTCTTATTTGCATTTGGTGCAAGTGTTTGCTTTTGTGTGTGCAGGTGCGCTTAACGGGATTTTGCTTGGTTCTCCTATTGGATTGATAACCTTGGTTCTTAACTGATGGAAATACTTATCTCTACTATACTGCATCATCCTCTCCTCTTCGGAGTAATACCAACGCAGTCTACAAGTAGCAGGAAGAATTTCTGGCGCCGTTGCCGGGGAGACATCATCAAAATTACCAAGTACCTTCGCAGAAACTATCATCCACTTGCATTTATTTTATTTGCCTTTTTATTTGCATTTGCTTCTCGTTTTTATCTCCCCCACTTCTAATTTTTTTACAAAAATATTTTTACTTACTTGTTTGCTCGTTTGCTTGCTTTGTCGCGATGTCTCAAGAAAATACAAAATTGTGTGACTTTTCCAATACTAACAATAATGATTTTTTTAGTACTCCTATTGCTCCTCCCGCCACTAGTGCGGAGTCCTGTGACATTAATGCTGCTTTGCTTAATCTTGTTATGAAAGAACAATTTTCTGGTAGTCCTAATGAAGATGCTGCATCCCATCTAAATACTTTCATTGAGCTTTGTGATATGCAAAATAAAAAAGATGTGGATAATGATATTGTCAAATTAAAATTATTTCCATTCTCACTACGAGATCGTGCTAAAACTTGGTTTTCATCCTTGCCTAGAAATAGTATTGATTCTTGGGATAAGTGTAAGGATGCTTTTATTACCAAGTATTTTCCTCCCGCTAAGATTATTTCTTTAAGAAATCAAATTATGAATGTTAAGCAACTTGAGCATGAACATGTTGCACAATCTTGTTAGAGAATGAAATTAATGATAAGAAATTGCCCAACTCATGGCTTAAATCTATGGATGATCATACAAAAAATTTATGCGGGACTAAACTTTGTTTCTAGAAATTTGCTAGACTCTGCCGCAGGTGGTACTTTTATGGAAATTACATTGGGAGAAGCTACAAAACTTCTTGACAATATCATGACAAATTATTCTCAATGGCACACTGAACGAACTCCAACTGGTAAGAAGGTAAATTCTGTTGAAGAAATTAATACTTTGAGTGATAAGATGGATGCTCTTATGAAATTGGTTGCTAGTAAAAATGCTCAAATTGATCCTAATGATGTGCCATTTTCTACCTTGATTGAGCAAAATAATGATGCTATTGATGTGAATTTTGTCTCTAGAAATAATTTCAACAACAATGCTTATAGGGGTAATTTCAATCCTAGACCGTTTCCTGAAAATTCCTCTAATAATTATGGTAATTCCTATGGTAATCCATATAATAATAATAATAGGATGCCCTCTGATCTTGAAAGTAATATTAAATAATTTATTAATTCACAAAAGAATTTCAATGCTATGGTAGAAGAAAAATTGAATAGAGTTGATGAATTGGCTAGGAACATGGATAGAATTGCTCATGATGTGGAAAATCTCAAAACTAAAATCTTGCCACCCAAGCATGATATAAATGAGTCTATTAAAGCTATCTATGTCTCCATTAATGAAAGTAAAGAAAGAACCGCTAGGTTGAGAGCTAAGCGAGAATTCCTAGAAAAAGCGATTCACACCTCGTTTCTATCGTAGTAATGATGAAGATATTAAAATGATTGGTGTCACTCCTATTGAACCATTATTTAGTAACATAAAACTTGAGGAAAAAGGGACTAAAGAAGAGTCAACTTTAGATATAAGGAGTCCCAATTGCTTGGAGGGTGATAATCTTAATGATAAAAATGAAAAAAGTGGGTTTGGAGAGGTCAAAACTTTAAATAGTAATGCACCCACAACTTTGGATTACAAGGACTTTAATTATGATAGTTGTTCTTTAATTTAGTGCATTTCCTTGTTGCAATCCATGATTAATTCACCAAATGCTTATGAGTAAAATAAAGCTTTCATTAAACATATTGTAGAAGCCATGATGAAAGCGCATGAAGAAAAACTTGAGTTGGAAGTTTCAAATCCTAGAAAATTACAAGATGAATGGGAACCTACTATTAAAGTCAAAATTATAGATTATGAATGTAATGCTCTATGTGATCTTGGTGCTAGCGTTTCCACTATACCAAAGTCCTTGTGTCATGTGCTAGGTCTCACCGATATGGATCCTTGTTCCCTTAATTTGCATCTTGCGGATTCTACTATAAAAAACCATTGGGTAGAATAAATGATGTGCTTATTATTGCAAATAGAAATTATGTGCCCGTGGATTTTATTGTTCTTGATATTGAATGCAATCCTTGTTGCCCTATAATACTTGGTAGGCCTTTCCTACGAACAATAGGTGCTATTATTGATATGAAAGAAAGTAATATAAGATTTCAATTTCCATTAAAGAAAGGGATGGAACACTTCCCTAGAAAGAGAATTAAGGCACCTTATGAATCTATTATGAGGGCCACTTATGGAATTAACATGAAGGATGACAACACTTGAAACTATGCATTATGCCTAGCTAGGAGCATAAAACAATAGCGCTTGTTGGGAGGCAACCCAATGAATAAAATAAATTTTTGTTTTTACTTTCTATTTTTGTGTGTTTACACAATTATAGCCTCTGTTATGATTGTGTTTTTATCTTTTAATTAGTGTTTGTGCCGAGTAATGCCTTTGTGATGATTTAGATGATAGTATAATTGATTCTGTTTGAAAACAGAAACTTTTGCGTCCAGTGCTGGCATTTTGATTTTTCGCTGGAGATTCAGAAGCTTCTGAATTTTTTACAAAATATTTATATATGAATTGGACACGTTGTCCTAATTTTTCAGAATTTTTGGATTTACATAAGTATGACGTTAATTCAGGTCTTTACAGACTCTTCTGTTTTAGACAGATTCTGTTTTTTGTTGCATAGTTTGCTTATTTTGATGAATCTATGGATCGTATCGGGGGGTATGAGTCATGGAGAAGTTGGAGTACAGTAGCATTATGCCAATATTAAATATGAATCAATTTACAACAGTACCTAAAGTTTAAGATTTGTTTGTTATACTAACGGATCTCACGAGGTTTCTGTTGAGTTTTGTGTGCTGAAGTTTTCAAGTTTTGGGTGAGACTACGATGGATAAAGAAATAAGGAGCGGCAAGAGCCTAAGCTTGGGGATGCCCAAGGCACCCCAAGGTAATATTCAAGGAAGACTCAAGCGTCTAAGCTTGGGGATGCCCCGGAAGGCATCCCCTCTTTCGTCTACAATCTATCGGTAACTCACTTGGAGCTATATTTTTATTCATCACATGATATGTGTATTACTTGGAGCGTCTTGTGATATAGTTTGTTTGATTTTGTTTGCTTTTTAGTTTGTCACAATCATCTTTGCTTAACACACCTTTTTGAGAGGGACACACATTATTAGTGATTTGTTAGAATACTCTATGTGCTTCACTTATATCTTTTGAGCTAGGCAGTTGCTCTAGTGCTTCACTTATATCTTTTAGAGCACGGCGGTGGTTATATTTTAAAGAAATAGTTGCACTCTCATGCTTCACTTATATCTTTTTGAGAGTCTAACGATTAGCAATGGTAATATGCACGAGTTATGAATTTGGTCCTAATATGATAGGTATTCAAGAGGGATATAATAAAAACTTTCATGTAGATCACTGAATATGATAAGTTTGATTCCTTGCAATAGTTTTGCGATATTAAGATGGTAATATGTGGGAGGTGCTGGTAGATAATTGTGGTTTAGTAAGAATATTGGTGTTAAGGTTTGTGATTCCCGAAGCATGCACGTATGGTCTGTCGTTATGCTAAGAAGTTGGAGCATGATTTATTCTTGATTGTCTTCCTTTGTGTGGCGGTCGGGGGGCGCGATGGTTAACTCCTACCAACCTCCCCCCTAGGGGCATGCGTAGTAGTACTTTTCTTCGAGGGCTAATAAACTTTCGCAATAAGTATGTGAGTTCTTTATGACTAATGTGAGTCCATGGATTATACGCACTCTCACCTTTCCGCAATTTCCTAGCCTCTTCGGTACCATGCATTGCCCTTTCTCACATCGAGAGTTGGTGCAAACTTCGCCAGTGCATCCAAACCCCGTGATATGATACGCTCTATCACACATAAGCCTCCTTATATCTTCCTCAAAACAGCCACCATACCTACCTATCATGGCATTTCCATAGCCATTCCGAGATATATTGCCATGCAACTTCCACCATTCCGTTTTTATGACACACATCATCATTGTCATATTGCTTTGCATGATCATATAGCTGACATAGTATTTGTGGCTCAACCACCGTTCATCATTTTTATACATGTTACGCTAGTATCATTGCACATCCTGGTACACCGCCAGAGGCATTCATATAGAGTCATATTTTTGTTCTAGTTTCGAGTTGTAATTTTCTTTTGAGTTGTAAGAAAATAGAAGTATGATGATCATCATTATTAGAGCATTGTCCCAGTGAGGAAAAAAAAGAGGCCAAAAAGAGCCCACGAAAAAAGAGGCCAAAAAGAGCCCACAAAAAAATGAGATAAAAAGAGAGAAGAGACAATGTTACCATCCTTTTCCATACTTGTGCTTCAAAGTAGCACCATGTTCTTCACATAGAGAGTCTCCTATTTTGTCACTTTCATATACTAGTGGGAATTTTTCATTATAGAACTTGGCTTGTATATTCCGATGATGGACTTCCTCAAATGCCCGAGGTCTTCATGAGCAAGCAAGTTGGATGCACACCCACTTAGTTTTCATGTTGAGCTTTCATACACTTATAGCTCTTAGTGCATCTGTTGCATGGCAATCCGTACTCCTCGCATTGACATCAATTGATGGGCATCTCCATAGCCCATTGATTAGCCTCGTTGATGTGAGACTATCTTCTTATTTTTGATTTCCCCTTATTGATCTCTACCACCACACTCTATTCCACCCATAGTGCTATATCCATGGCTTGCGCTCATGTATTGCGTGGGGGTTGATAAAGCTGAAGCGCGTTAAAATGTATGAACCAATTGCTTGGGTAAAACCGGGGTTGTGCACGATAAATATTTTGTGTTAAAAAGATGGAGCATGACAGGATTATATGATTTTGTAGGGATAACGTTCTTTAGCATTTTTATTTTGAAAGACATGATTGTTTGCTAGTATGCCTGAGTATTGATGTCTTTATATCAAATTTACAGACTATTGCTTTGAATCATTCGGATCTTATTATTCATACCGTAAGAGAGATTACATGATGAAACATGATAGGTAGCATTCCACATCAAAAATTCTGTTTTTATCATTTACCTACTCGAGGACAAGCAGGAATTAAGCTTGGGGATGCTTGATACGTCTCCAACGTATCTATAATTTTTGATTGTTCCATGCTATTATAGTATCAATCTTGGATGTTTTATATGCAATTATATGCCATTATATATCATTTTTTGGGACTAACCTATTAACCCAGTGCCTAGTGCCAGTTGCTGTTTTTTTGCTTATTTTTGTCTTTTCAGAAAATCATTATCAAAAAGAGTCCAAACGAGAAAAAAAACTTTGGATTAATTTTTTCTGGACTAGAAGAGACCCACAAAGCTTCGAGAGAAGACTAGAAGATCCATGAGGAGGCGACAAGCCAGGACGGCGCGCCCAGGGGGTAGGCGCGCCCCCCAGGCTTGTGGGCCCCTCGTAGCCCATCCTGACCTAATTCCAGCGCTATAAATTCCCAAATATTCCCAATATTCCAGAGAGACAGAAGAGAAAACCTTTCCGACGCCTCAAGCCTCTGTTCTTCAGTGATCCCATCTGGAGGCCTTTTTCGGTACTCTGCCGGAGGGGGAATCGATCACGGAGGGCTTCTTCATCAACCTAGCTGCCCTTCCGATGATGTGTGAGTAGTTTACCACAGACCTATGGGTCCATAGCTAGTATCTAGATGGCTTCTTCTCTCTCTTTGATCTTTAATACCATGTTCTCCTCGATGTTCTTGGAGTTCTATCCGATGTGATCTTCTTTTGCGGTGTGTTTGTTGGGATCCAATGAATTGTGAGTTTATGATCAGATTATTCATGAGAAATATTTGAGTCTTCTCTGAACTCTTTTATGCATGATTATTATAACTTTGTATTTCTCTCCGATCTATCGATTTGGTTTGGCCAACTAGATTGGTTTATCTTGCAATGGGAGAGGTGCTTTGTGATGGGTTCAATCTTGCGGTGCTCAATCCCAGTGACAGAAAGGGACATGACACGTATTTGTATTGTTGCCATTAAGGATAAAAATATGGGGTTTAATCATATTGCTTGAGTTTACTTTGTCTACATCATGTCATCTTGCTTAAGGCGTTACTCTATTTCATACTTAATACCCTTGATCCATGCTGGATAGTGGTCGATGGGTGGAGTAATAGTAGTAGATGCTGGCAGGAGTCGGTCTACTTGTCTCGGACGTGATGCCTATATACATGATCATTGTCATGAATCCGTCATAATTATTTGCTTTTCTATCAATTGCCCAATAGTAATTTGTTTACCCACCGTATGCTATGTGTTCGAGAGAGAAGCCTCTAGTGAAAACTATGGCCTCCGGGTCTACTTTTATCATATATTAAAATAAAAAATACCTTGGTGCAATTTATTTACTTTTATTTTATTTAGTATTTTAGTTTACCTATCTATCACTATCAGAATTAATCCTTGCAAATAACCGCTAAGAGGATTGATAACCCTCTTATTTGCGTTGGGTGCAAGTGTTTGCTTTTGTGTGTGTGCAGGTGCGCTTAACGGGATTTTGCTTGGTTCTCCTACTGGATTGATAACCTTGGTTCTTAACTGAGGGAATACTTGCCTCTACTATACTGCATCATCCTCTCCTCTTCGGGGAAATACCAACGCGGTCTACAAGTAGCAGGCGCCAGAAATTCTTCCTGCTACTTGTGAGCTGCGTTGGGATTTCCCCGAAGAGGAGAGGATGATGCAGTATAGTAGAGATAAGTATTTCCCTCAGTTAAGAACCAAGGTTATCAAACTAGTAGGAGAACCAAGCAAAACCTCTTTAGCAGCACCTGCACACACAAAAGCCAATACTTGCACCCAACGCGAACAAGGGGGTTATCAATCCCCTCGGCAGTTAATTGCAAGGATTAAATCTCATAGTGATACATAAATTGATAAAGTAAATTGCAAAATAAAATAAAAGTAAATAAATTGCAGCAAGGTATTTTTAGGATTTTTGTTTATATAATAATGATAAATGACCCGGGGGCCATAGTTTTCACTAGAGGCTTCTCTCTCGAGCGCAGAACATATGGTGGGTAGACAAATTACCGTTGGGCAATTGATAGAAAAGTGCATAGTTATGACGATATTCAAGGCAATGATCATGTATATAGGCATCATGTCCGAGACAAGTAGACCGACTCCTGCCTGCATCTACTACTATTACTCCACTCATCGACCGCTATCCAGCATGCATCTAGAGTATTAAGTATAAAACAGAGTAACGCCTTAAGCAAGATGACATGATTTAGACAAAGTAAACTCAAGCAATATGAATAAACCCCATCGTTTTATCCGTAATGGCAACAATACAAATACGTGTCTTGTCCCTTTCTGTCACTGGGATATAGAACACCGCAAGATTGAACCCATCACAAAGCACCTCTCCCATTGCAAGATAAATCAATCTAGTAAGCCAAACTAAACAGATAGATCAGAGAGAAATACAAAGCTATAACAATCATGCATAAAAGAGTTCGGAGAAGACTCAAATAATATTCATGAATAATCTGATCATAAACCCACAATTCATCGGATCCCAACAAACACACCGCAAAAGAAGATTACATCGGATAGAACTCCAAGAACATCAAGGAGAACTTTGTATTGAAGATCAAAGAGAGAGAAGAAGCCATCTAGCTACTAACTATGGACCCGTAGGTCGGTGGTAAACTACTCACACATCATCGGAGGGGCAGTAAGGTTGATGTAGAAGCCCTCCGTGATTGATTCCCCCTCCGACAGAGTGCCGGAAAGGCCTCCAGATGGGATCGTGAAAGAACAAAAGCTTGCGGCGGCGGTAGGGTTTTCTCGTCTGGCTCTCTGTTGGTTTCCAAATATTTGAGAATTTATAGAAGTGGATTTAGGTCAAAAGGAGCCACGAGGGGCCCACAAGGCAACACGGCGCTCCCTCCTGGGGCCGCGCCCTGTTGCCTTGTGAAGCCCTCATGAGGCTTCTGGCATCCTCCCGAAGCTTCTAGTGTCTCTTTTGTCCAGAAAAAAACAGTCAAAAATTTTCATGGCATTTGGACTTCGTTTGGTATTGATTTCCTGAAAAACCAAAAACAGGCAGAAAACAGTAACTCGCACTGGGCACTAGGTTAATAGGTTAGACCCAAAAATGATATATAATTACATATAATTGCATATAAAACATCCAAGATGATACTAAAATAGCATGGAACAATCAAAAATTATAGATATGTTGGAGAGTTATCACTCCTCCTCGATGCATCTCAGCGAGGTCGCGGGGGTGGTTGTTGGGGATATTCCCCACAACCAAGACCCGGCCAAATGTGTGACCCAGCCAGAAGCATGGCGGCTTCATGGGTCACCTTATTTTCTAGGTCATGGCAAGAACAAGAAGGGCCCGAAGGCCTAGAGTGAGACCCGGCCGAATGCCGAGTCATGGAGGAACCACGAAGGGCCGGCTCATGGAGAAGGCACAAGAGGGATTGTCTTAACTCGGAAGAAAAGACCTGGACTAGGATCCAACTTGTAATAGACTAGTTGTAGTCCTACTAGGACTCTACATGTAAGCCGGCCCTTTCAACTTATATAAGGAAGGGCAAGGCACCCCAAAGGGGACAAGTCAAGATAGACAGAAAAATCAGTAGCTCTCGAGAGAAGTAGCGAAAGAGCACCCTTGTAATCGAGATCATCATCAATAGCAATCAAGCAGGATGTAGGCTTTTACCTCCATCGCGAGGGGCTGAACCTGGGTAAAACACGCGTCTCTCGATTCCGATCAACCTCGTTCAAGCTACCACCTAGTTGCGATGGCCTCACGATTAAGTCCTTTTTTGAGGACATCTGCCGTGACAAAACCACGATAGTTGGCGCCCACCGTGGGGCCTGCGCACGATGGTGTTGAGTTCTTGGAAGGAGCTCTCCCAAGGATTGAGGGCTATGAGATCGGCCGGATGACAAAGAGCCGGCGCGAAAGGATCTACATCATCGAGGAGCAGTCAGAACGGCATATACGAGATTTGAGATCAAGAAAAATTAGGGTTGCATCATGTGCGCCGCCGCATGACCAAGGCAATCCGTCGATACGAAGCCGTGTCAATTCCCACTGCACCGCTGTATGAAGTCGCCGAGTTGGACAGGATTTTCCGCTACAGCGAACGTACTGCAACGGTCCACCAAGGCCGACACGAAGTCGATTTGCCCGGCCGTCACTAGCCCACGAGGCGGTTTGTTAATCCACATAAAGCTTCAAAGTCCCAAGAAGATTTGACTGATCGCTGCTGCTACTACTCATCACTTCAAGGAAAACCAGAGGCGATCCGCTATGTTGTTGAACCAAGTAGTACTACCACTATCCCTAAAAAAAGAAGAAGTAGTGATACTACTACAACATCTCTCGTGAAGTAAGTCATGGTCAAAGGAGTACTAGTTAAGTACTGCTACTAGTACTTGCACAGTTTATAAAAAAAGGGAGTAGCTTGCCAATTCGGATATGACTCATGCATTAAGAAGGAAACAAGACAAAGGAGTTTTTTACTGGATGGAATAAAAAAGCGATCATGACACTCCCAGGCAATCATTACTCAAAAAGAAAAGGAGACAACTGCTACATCAGCTAGACGTACATCTAGGCGGGTTATCTTTTTCGTCCGACTACGTCCAGCATTATCCAGCATCAGTGTTCGCATTCATCCGATAAAAATACCAGGTGCTATCTGTTCCATCTATTTTATTAGCACATATTAATTTCTTTGAGAACAATTACTTTGGCCTGTAATATTTTTACGCAAGACAATTGTTTATTACAAAAGTGGCGTGACGTTATACCGCGAATACGGAGCTCGCGCCAATATCATCATGCTGGCAGCGTCCGTCCATGCCGCACTATCCGACGGACACGCGTGCAGGCCGCAGCCCCTGCGCTCCGATCTATATCAACATGCCACGACCGACTCACGCGTCCGCGCCGGCTTCCAACGCCATGGCCGAGGCCGAATCTCGCGCGTCCAAGCCGGCTTCGAATGCCGCGGCCGACTCCCGTGTCCACGCCGGTTTACCGGCCAACTCCCACGTCGACATCAACACACCGGAGCCGCGCCCGTCCGCACGAGCTGCTCAACGAACACGCCCAGGCCGCCGCTCCTGCAGCCCGGTCTACTCCAACAACTCTGAAGCAAAAAATAATATACTATCAGCCTCCGCCTGCACCGGATTGCTCAATGGACAGGCGCACTAGTCATCGCCCCTGCGGTTCGGTCAACTTCAACAAGCCGCCGGTTCGAACCATCTGCCGGGTTACCGACACGCGACTCGTACGGGATCATCTATAACCCGCCACAGTTGACCTCAACCTTTCGCGGGTTCACATTGCGTTATCAATGCTGAGGCATAAAAACAGCTAAGTCATTTTCATGTTTTCCATGATTTTATTATTCAATGAAATAAACTGGCACTTTTGAGTTAACCTTGGAGGTAGCACCACGTTCATCTTCACGTGATTTTACGGTTCGGCAACCTTAAAATGCCTACGGCTCAAAAGCCTTAACATGCCTACAGTAGTAGCATTGTCTCATGTATATATTATGATCAATGGAATAAAGCCGGCTTATCTGGACCCCAGATGTTTTGCAGTAGTAGCATTGTCTCCTGTATATCCTATGCTGAGCTTTTCCATGATCATATGGTTACTTGGGGGCTTCCAACTCATCGAGTTTAGCTTACAAAACCCTTTTAACCCGGCGAAAAGCCAAAATATACTTGGTTAAACCTGCCTATTAGCAAGATGCTACTCTGAAAAGGTGACCCGGCGTACGCCTGATGAGTCAATCACAGAGGTGACCCTGAATTCATCAGAGTTAAAACGTCAGTTGGTCACGTGAGAGCCGGCTTTCAGAGAGCTAGGACAAAACAAAAGAGGCCAAAAAGCCTGCTTCCACAGGAAGTGAAACCAAGACTCGAGCCTCGAAAGTCGGTCTTATGTCGTGCCTCGAAAGCCGGCATTTTTATACTCTGTTACCATACACATACATCATCATACATTGCATCATCATACAATGCATATATATATTCGTTTATGTTGCAGGAACCGGTCTATTGGCCGGGTTAACCATTTGCAGTTATAAAAATTTGTTAAGTCAATTACTCTGACGACTATATGGTTTTTGTTATAATACCAATGGCTATCAAGCCGGCTTCAACATGAAGCACCAATAACTGGCCTCGAAAGCCGACATTTTTCCATGTTTATTCAAACTTGGTTCATATTGATTTTATATCATATGATTTGTTATAATAACAATTCATTGTCTTGTCAAAGCATATATATTGGTTTCCTGTATCGCAGGAGCAGGTCTTCAAAACCGGGTTACATTGTAACTATGCAGGAACAAACAAATCCTTGATAGCCAAAATGGCCGGGTCTTATATGGTTTATCAAAACCAGTTTCAAATAACATGGCTATCACTGCCGATTTTGAAAAAATTGCAGGTACATATTTACTATATCTACAAAACCGGCTTACAATTGAGAGCCGGGTCTTCATCATGGTTTATCATAACCAGTATTAAATGATTGAGGTTTTCAAAGCCGGCCCAAGGAGATGATTATTTCCTTCTAAATCCAAAACGCTAGCTTACAGTAAGGAGCAGGGTTTAATGAATTACCAGTGGCAATTCACAATTCGGATTATTCTGATGCTGCAAAGGAGAACAAAATTCAAGCAAGGATATCATGGCAACCGGATTTATTAAAGGCAATGAAATATGAAGTGTTATGTGATACGTCTCCAACGTATCTATAATTTATGAAGTATTCATGCCATATTTATAACAATTCAATATGGTTTTGGTATGATTTGATTAGAACTAACCCGGACTGACGCTATTTTCAGCAGAACTACTGTGGTGTTGTTTTTTGTGCAGAAATGAAAGTTTTCCAAATGAGCTGAAACTTTTTGGAGATTTTTTATTGGACAAATAAAAAATATTGGCACCAAGACCCACTGGAGATGGGCCACCCAGTGCCCACGAGGCACCAGGGCGCGCCACCCCCCCAGGCGCGCCCTGGTACCTCGTGGGGCCCACGTGGCTCCGTTTCGCGTGATTCCAACGCTGAAAAATCATATATATTCAGAAACCCCCGAAAGTTAACCTAGATGAGTTTTTACGCCGCCGCAAGCCTTTGTACCAGAGAGATCTCATCTACAGCCCTTTTCCGGCACCCTGCCGGAGGGGGGAAAGCATCACCAGAGGCCATCTTCATCATCCCGGCGGTCTCCATGACGAGGAGGGAGTAGTTCACCCTCGGGGCTGAGGGTTTGTACCAGTAGCTATGTGTTTGATCTCTCTCTCGTGTTCTTGAGATGGCACGATCTTGATGTATCGCGAGCTTTGTTGATATAGATGAATCATATGGAGTTCTCCCCTCTCTATCATCTTGTGATGAATTGAGTTTTCCCTTTGAAGTTTTCTTATCGGATTGAGTCTTTAAGGATTTGAGAACACTTGATGTATGTCTTGCATATGGATATCTGTGGTGACAATGGGATATTCACTTGAGTCACTTGATGTATGTTTTGGTGATCAACTTATGGGTTCCGTGACCTTGGGGATTTATGCATAAGGGTTGGCACACATTTTCATCTTGACTTTCCGGTAGAAACTTTGGGGCACTCTTTGAAGTTCTTTGTGTTGGTTTGAATAGATGAATCTGAGATTGTGTGATGCATATCGTATAATCAAACCCGTGGGTACTCGTGGTGACATTGGAGTGCCTAGGTGACATTAGGGTTTTGGTTGATGTGTATCTTAAGGTGTTATTTTAGTACGATCTCTAGGGCTATTCGTGACAATTAATGGGGATGGCTCATAAGATTGATCGGGAAGGATAACTTTGAGGTGGTTTCGTACCCTACAACAATTTCTTCGTTTGTTCTCCGCTATTTGTGACTTTGGAGTGAACTCTTTGTTGCACGTGAGGGATTTACATATGATTCAACTATGTCAACAATGTTGAGAGATTGCACTAGTGAAAGTATGAACCCTAGGCCTTGTTTCTAAGCATTGCAATACTGTTTTTATGCCCGTTTACTATTTGCTACCTTGCTGTTTTTATATTTTCAGATTACAAAAACCTATATCTACTATCCATACTACACTTTTATCACCATCTCTTCGCCGAACTAGTGCACCTATACAATTTACCATTGTATTGGGTGTGTTGGGGACACAAGAGATTTCTTGTATTTGGTTGCAGGGTTGTTTGAGAGATACCATCTTCAACCTACGCCTCCCACGGATTGATAAACCTTAGGTCATCCACTTGAGGGAAAATTGCTACTGTCCTACAAAACTCTGCGCTTGGAGGCCCAACACGAGTCTACAAGAATAAGTTGTGTAGTAGACATCATTATGCAAGGCAACACTCTTGATGGATTTAGCAACAAATTCAGCGTTGATATGCAAAGTACCCAGCAACATCATCCAAACAAACTGTCCCTGAGACTCAGGCAAGTTTTTCTCCACAATTGTCAAACGCCGGGTCTTCAAGAGTTGGTTTGACTGGCTTTGCTTGGTTTTCTCCTTGAGTACCGGGGGCTACAGTGGATCTGATTTTATTCTACAAAGGAAGGAAAAGTCCCGAGTCACCGCAGGCACACAACCCGGCACTTGGGGGCTACATTATTCAAATCAAGATTACATTCAGTATGAAAGTCCCATGTCGCTGCAAGCATGCACCATGTCACTTGGGGGCTAATGCATTGTCATTTTAAACTACTTTCATTGAAGACCCGGCTCACTATTAATAGTAACCCGGCCCTTGGGGGCTACAGTCATTGACTCTACAGATAGTTCAAGTTCCAGATTGATGAGAACAGCTAAACCGGCCCTTGGGGGCTACATTATTTGCACTTATACATGTACAAACATCAAAAGCTAAGTTCAAGTCCCAGGTTGCTGCAGGCAAGACAACCTGGCACTTGGGGGCTACAGCGTTCAGTTGTTTAAACAGATCATAAGGTCCAAATTAAAGACCCGGCCCATCACATACTGATGAGCCGGCCCTTGGGGGCTACACATGTGAAATGCAAATATTCAGTTTATGACCGGTGACTTAGATGAACAACCCAGATTTCTCCAAAGTTGCAACATTTATATTTAAGCAAGTCTTAAGCTATCACTACGTTCTACTCTTAAGGCATGGGGGCTATAGGTAATATGGATATAAGGGAGGAACACCTTCAAGTTCTCAGTTTTGAGCGAGCCGGGTCTCATATCCTTGGTGAAAAAAACAAATTCAAGTACCGGCTCAATATCATATGGATTTCTTATTCCCAAGCCGAAGCATTGAAAGCTGGCTCAATATCATATGGATTTCTTACTCCTAATATTTTCATCAAGTCTAAAGCATTGAAAGTTGGCTCAACATCAGATGAATTTCTTTTTTCCAATAATTTTATCAAGCCAAAGCATTGGAAGACAACTCAAAATGTCATATGGGTTATTTTTCCAATATTTTTCTGCGTGGAACCAGCGTCAGTCAGGGAATTATGGTTAAACATGTTAATCACTAATTCTTGGGTATTGTGAGTTAATCACAAAGATACCCACTCGATTGCATTCTGTTGCAACTCGATGTAAGAACTACTATGGCCTGAAAGACTAGCCAGGAATGAGATTTAGATACACGCAGGGAACATAGTAAATGTTACTATGCCTTCCATCGGTGTATTCCCTATGTATTTACTTTCATAATTCATTTTAGAGTTTCACACTCTAGCCCTTTGCATAAAGTATCTTGCAAGAAGGTTGTTCATAAGAGAACTTTTAATGTTCGGAGTTATGAATAACAAAAGGGGGCCATACTTTCATTATGAATGAGAAGTATGTTATGAATATTGATAATAATACATTACCTCTGTATTTACTTTCATAATTCATTTAGAGTTTCATACACTCTAGCCCTTTGCATAAGGTATCTTGCAAGGAGGTTATTCACAAGAGAACTTTTGATGTTCGGTGTTATGAATAACATAAAGGGCCATGCTTCCATCCAGAATGGGATGTATGTTATGAATATTGATGGTAATATAATACATCCATAACACTGACGCTAAATATCGCAAGACTAAAAGAATACCACATATGTGTGGCACTGCATTTGGTCACATTGGAGAAACCCGCATGGAAAATTCCATTATGATGGATTTTAAAGTCATTTGATTTTGAATCATCTGACACTTGCAACTTTCCTCTGAAAGGTGAAGTGACTGAAATACCGTTCACATGCCATAAGGAACGAGCATAGAACATATTGGTGATCATACATTATGATGTGTGTAGTCCAATAAATGTTGTTGCAAGGAGTGGATTTATCTATCTTCAGAAATGACTCAGGTAGATATATGGATATTTACTTGTTGAGACGTAAGTCTGGATCTTTTGAATTCATTCATAAGGTTTTCAAAAATGAAGTAGAAGTTGTTGTAACAAGAAAATTATGTTTCTACAATTCGATTGCAGAAAGGAATATTTGAGTTACAAGTTTAGCGAATGTCTGATGAGTTGTGAAAGGGGTTTCATAACTTGCACCTCCCGGAGCACCACTGCAAGTGGAGAGTCCGTGTTGATGTAATCGAACCATTCATGACATGGTAAGATCAAAGATGACATAAATAAATTTGCCATTATCCCTTTTAAAGTGATGCTTTAGAGACTGCGGCTTTTACACTGAAAAGAGCTCCATCAGGTCTGTTGAAATGACGCCATGGTGTGGTACGCCCAACCATGTTATATCTTTTCTTAACATTTGGAATATGGGGCTTGTGTAAAAGGTTACAAACCTATTCCAAATCAGACAAGTGCTACTTTGTAAGGTTATCCCAAGTCATTGGGTATTCCCCCACCACTATACCGAGGCAAAGGGTTTTTGCCGCAAAACGGTATGCTTTTAAAGAGAATAGTTCTTTCAAAAGGTGAGTGGGAGGACAGTGCAACTCGACGAGATAACCAGTATCTTCGTCATCAGATCAAAGGAAAGAAACCTTGGAAGTGATTCCAGAGTTTCCTACTGCGATTGATACGGAAGTCTCTACAATAAAATGTATGGACTTCGGTCAAACTTGCAGCTGAACCACGTAGGCAAAGCTCGTGCAAACCTATCAGGTGCGCAAACGAGATATTGTTGTTAGACAACAGTATACCTACGATACACAAGGAAGCGTTGATGGGCCCTGACTCCGGAATTGGCTAAATGCCAATACAATCCGAGATAGTTTCCATATATGTGATTCGAGATTAAAATCTTGATACACCTTTCGGAAGACTTAGAGTATAACGAATATTTATGGAACTAAAAACTGATACGGAAAAAAATGTTTTATCCATGAAGCTCGACTTGTTGCAATAACAAGTTCAAGGAGTTGACTACGATGAGATTGTCTCACCGTAGCGATGCTTGAAGTCGGTTCGGGTTGAACTAGCAATTAATACATATTTCAATCATGAGATATGAAACATGGATGACAAAAGGATTTCCATCTGATGGAAATGAAACCTAGGACTTGTATGTGATACAGTCCAAAGTAATTGTCGATCCAGAGGATGCTAGTAAGTATGCAAACTTCAGAGTTCCAGCGATGGACAGAAGAGAGCAAAGTGGAGTTGGAATCTTCGTTTTTGATGGAATGGTCAAAGGGGTTTGACTTCATCAAATGGGTATCGAAGATGCTTGTGATTCAAGTAAAGTAAGTGGGAGCATAATAATATTTCTAGAAACCTTGTGTACTTGACACATTGTTAATTGGAAATAAATTTCTTGACACGAATTAGGACTTCATTTGAAAATAGTTTTTCGATGAAGTGCTTAGGCTAAATAGCCTCAATATTAGGCATGATGATCTATGGAGATAGATTTACCTAATGGGGCTAAGCTATGAATACATATTGACAAGATGCTAAAACCTTTTAGCATTGAAAACCGTCAAGGAGTGATTCTTGCCGAAGTCACATGGAAAGAGTTTTTGCAAGACTCGGTGTCCCAAAACACTGATGAGCAAAATACATGATGGTGATTCCACACACTCTTGTGTTTGGATTAATCATGTATTCCATGGTATGTAAAAACAACCAGATATGTCCAATACTCCAAAGTTGTTGCGAGTATAGATACCAAAGTGATCAAAGTACTGATCATAGGACAACAGTGAAAGATGTCATTGAGTACTAGAGTAGTAGTGATGACATGTTTTCACGCAAGCGGAGATTATGAAGTACTCGTTGTAAGTAATTACATCGATACAGTCTTCATCAATGCTCCATGCAATTTTCGATTTAAGTTAAGGGTTTTGTGTAATACACAATATGGTGGCACGGTAGTTGGAAATTGTTCCAAACAAGATACTGTGGCGAATTCTATAACAAAGGCTAAGTATGTTGACGCTTAAGAAGTGACAAAGAAGTTGTTGAATCATATAGTTCATTCATGAACTTAGTATGGTTCCAAGATGGCTTTGGTCTATGGGACACTATTGCAGATAGTTGCTCCATAGCTCAGTCTGAGGAATCAGGTTTCGACCAATGATTCACACATATGCAAAGCCAAGTCCACACAAAATATGAATTTTGTGAAAGCGTGAAAACGCGGGGATATGCAAAGTTACACACGGAGCTGAAGTCGTCAGATCCGTTGGACATCAGGCTATACCACATGCGAAGCATATTTTACACCAGTATGCCATAGGTGTAAAGTGCATTAGCATTGACTAGATT
This sequence comes from Elymus sibiricus, assembly GCA_039707655.1. Lineage (NCBI taxonomy): Eukaryota > Viridiplantae > Streptophyta > Magnoliopsida > Poales > Poaceae > Elymus > Elymus sibiricus. The sequence goes on along the minus strand of CM077668.1, from coordinate 106,448,444 downwards.
ATTGACTCTAGTGCAAGTGGGAGTCTGTAGGAGATATGCCCTAGAGGCAATAATAAATGTTATTGATTATCTCCCTATTCATAATTATGTTTATGTTCCATGCTATAACTGCAATGATTCTCGAGTCTGCAAATAAAACGAGGCTTGGAGGGAAAATCATGTGCACGTGTGGGATAATAAACGGTAAAAAGTATTCCTAGTCAAGCCTCTATGACTGGCTCAAGTATTGCATGATGATCCTGTTTTCCTAATCATGGGCATGACTATGCCGGCAATTTTGAGGGCACAATTGTTGGTAGAACACTTGTGTTGAATCGACCCGAATTGATGTTATGCTATGAGATACATTCGTCATTAGTTAATGGTTAATAACACAGAGATGGTTAATGTTTGCATGATTCCTTAGACCATGAGAGTATCGAGTTTCTTCATGCTTGCTTCATGAACTTTGGGGTTTGTTAAACGTCATCCGTAAATGGGTGGCTATTACGGCGGCTTACGGGTTCATGGAAAAGTATGTCAAGTAACTTGATAGCTCAAGATTGGGATTTGCTCCTCCGACGATGGAGAGATATCTCTGGGCCCTCTCGGTGTTACGGTATCCATCATCGTCTGGCCAGACACTTTGTGATTTGATCACGGGGATGCCGGAACACGGGAACGAGAAAAGAGAACAATACCGGTAACGAGGTAACTGGCATAATGGACAAGTTGTTGATCCACGGGGATGCCTACATGTCTCACCTCGGGTATTTGTAACATATCACGAAGCAACAGGAATAGCACACGGCAACTGGAGGTTCACTCGAATATTCATTCGTGTGGGTATAGGGGTCAATATGGGTGTCCACGGCTCCGATGTTGATCATTGATCGGAAGGGGTTCTGGGTCATGTCTATGCTTCACCGAACCTATAGGGTCACGCGCTTAAGGGTCATCTATCTGCTGAATACTAGACGGGGAGTCTGAGAGAAAATCACCGAAAAAGTTTCGGACGAAACGGAAACGTTCCGGAGAGGATATCGGAATAGTTCCGGTGAAACTGAAAAGTTGTTTCAGGGTATTCCATAAAGTCAAATTGGTTTCGGCACATGCCTGGAAATTATTGGAAGGTACCAGAATTGTTCCGGTAACTTCTGAGATTTTTCAGAGACAAAAACCGGAAATGTTCCGGACTGCCGGAACCGCTTTAGTTGCTTTTCACAGATGAAAATCACTAAACCGAAAAGTTGTTTCGGAGTACACCATAAAGTCAAATTGGTTTCGGCACATGCCTGATAATTCTTGGAGGGTGCCAGAATCATTCTGGAAACTTTCTGGAATTTTCCGGAATGAAAACCGGAAATGTTCCGGAGCTGCCGAAACCGCTTCAGATGCTTTTCGCAGATGAAAATCACTAAACCGGAATTGTTCCGGCTCGCGTTGAAAATTATTTTGGTGGGTACTGGAAATGTTCTAAGACCACATGAATATTTTCAGTTCGATCAGACGCTGAAAAATGTCGTCGTGAATAGTGAAAGTGCTTTTTGGGATATTTATGGAAAAGTCACCTTTTGGGATATTTTCCCAAAAAGGTTTCTAGAAGGCTTGGGGGCCAAGAAACCCTACCCCTTGGATTTCCTATAAATAGAGGTGGAGGGGCTGCCTCCACACTCACTCCTTCTCACATACAAATGCCATGACATTTCTGGCTTCTCTCTCCCTCCCAGCGAAATAGTTTCGTAGAGCCGAAAGGCTGTCTGGGTTCCGGTGGGAACTAGTTCTGGACGGCGAAGCCCTGCCGGATAGATGACACCGTATGTGTGCAACTCTGTAGAGAGATCGTAGTTTCAGTCTTAGTTTGAGAGTGCCTCCCGAAGGGCTGTCCGAGTGACTGTCCGAGTTTCGATGGTCCTCCCGAAGGGCTGTCCGAGTGATCGTCCGAGTTTCAATGGTCCTCCCGAAGGGCTGTCCGTGACACCGTCTGAGGGACTGTCCGACCGCCTCCCGGAGGGCTGTCCGGGGGCGGATGAGGGTATACATCCTCGCGGTTGGGAGGTTGTAAATCCTAGCTGCGGGGATCTGCACTGCCGATCGTCATCGACTCTACTTCCGCTGCGCTACGAGTCGGTAACGAAACAGATCAAACCTTGTATGCAGTCTCCATAGTGATCCTGGGCTGGTACGTAGGTCGGAAATTTTTTGTTTTCTGCTGCGTTACCCTACAGTATTCCCCACGACCAAGACCCGGCCAAATGTGTGACCCGGCCAGAAGCATGGTGGCTTCATGGGTCACCTTATTTTCCGGGTCATGGCAAGAAGACAAAAAGGGCCCGGAGGCCTAGAGTGAGACCCGGCCGAATGCCGGGTCATGGAGGAACCACGAAGGGCCGGCTCATGGAGAAGGCACAAGAGGGATTGTCTTAACTCGGAAGAAAAGACCTGGACTAGGATCCAACTTGTAATAGACTAGTTGTAGTCCTACTAGGACTCTACACGTAAGCCGGCCCTTTCAACTTATATACGGAGGGGCAAGGCACCCCAAAGGGGACAAGTCAAGATAGACAGAAAAATCAGTAGCTCTCGAGAGAAGTAGCGAAAGAGCACCCTTGTAATCGAGATCATCATCAATAGCAATCAAGCAGGATGTAGGCTTTTACCTCCATCGCGAGGGGCCGAACCTGGGTAAAACACGCGTCTCTCGATTCCGATCAACCCCGTTCAAGCTACCACCTAGTTGCGATGGCCTCACGACTAAGTCCTTTTTTGAGGACATCTGCCGTGACAAACCCACGACAGTGGCGATGCACGTCACTGGTGGCGGCTGCAGACGACTATGAGCCCCCCTCCGATGACTCCTCGCGCCCGCTCGACCTCGGTGGGATGCCCGGCGGCGGGCGCACAATGTTGCATGTGGTGGTGGTGAGCTGGGGGCAAGGGCGGTGTGGGGAAGATCACCACCACGCCCGAGTGCACTGTCCGGAGACCAAGCACGCAGGTGTTCACCGTAGGCCCCAACAAGCGCATCTTGTGATTGTTTGCTTGTCGGTCTGCTCCTTGACGTTTGAGGTAATTGTCTCTGAAGTCTCGAATTAATCTCTTGTGGGAACTAGGGAGCAACTGCCTAATTCGTGCGCCATTGTATTAGGTATGTAGCATCCATGTTTTGATAATTTCATGGACATTTCTCAATTTTTCCTCTCGGTGCATGTTGTTTGTTCTGGAGTGGAGTATTTTGCGGTGCTGGTTGGTGTTGAGTGGAGGATTTTCATTGGTTATGTAGCATCCATGTTGTTTGTTGTGGCGTGGAGAATTTTCATTCACATAGAGTACAGATTGAATGTCAATAACTAGGGATGTCACACTTGCCAGGGATGTTGATTTTGCTGGAGCCAGAGCCACTGATGTGGCCCTGCTAAATAGTGTGTAAATATTTGCCATGGCATTTTTTCACAAACAATTGCCATAGTTTCAAAAACTTTAGTTTCTCATGCATGTTTTTTACGATAATGTTAAAAATCTGACGTCGGATTTTTTAAGCATGGCAAATCGAACATTTTTATGGCAATTTATGTTTGCTAAGGATGACAAGTTTAGTTGGCAAGCATGACAAATCCATCCCAGTTCATTTTTTTGCCAAAAAAATTACCGTGGTAGCAAACTAAATTTTCCATCCTCGCGCCAACATAAATTGCCATAAAAAAGTTTGATTTGTCATGGTCAAAAATCTGACGTCGGATTTGTAATTGAGTCCTTGGAATTTTTCACAAATAATTACCATGTTATGTTTTAGTAACATCATGGCAAGTAGTTGTTTTGTATAGTTACATGGCACCTTTTTCATAAAGTGTCTTGCCATTTTTTCTGATATTTAGTTATTTACTACTTACTCCAAGAGCGCTGGTTGGGAATACTGAAATGGTGTAGTTCATCTTTAACAAAGGGAAGTTCGTTTTCTAAATGATTTTTTTTAGTCCTATGCATGTCAAATTAAGAGAAACTATTCTAAAAAAACCATGGCATTTTTTGTATAGTTACATGGCACATTCTCATAAAGTATCATGGCATTTTTCTGTTTTTTTTACTGCTTACTCCAAATGTTATCTAGAGCATGGCAAAACTGTTGGAAAGTGTCATGACATTTTGCTGATATATTACTGCTTTATTCCAAATGTTTTGTTTCTTGGTCAATGTCAATTTTTTAAAGAACAAATTGTTGTATAACTTGGCATCTACACCACTATTTTGCACATGGCATTTTTTAAAACATAATATGACATTTGAGTAGAAACATGTCAATTTGTTGAGTATTCTATAGATTTTGGCACAATATTTTTACTGAAATATCCCCCCTCACACTGCTATCTAGATCAAGGCATTTCTGTTGGAAAATGTTATTTAGACCATGTTGTATTTTTTAAGAACAAAATGTTCGTTGGACATGGCATATATACTAATGTTATAGAATATGGCACATTTGTTTTTTTTTTGACAAATGTATTCAAGTGGGTGGCATTTTTCTTAAACTAAGTTGTTCTAAGTATTGTTCAGAGCATGACAATTATACTAAATAGATCACAACAATTCTTTTTAACTAGTCTACGGTAGTGTTTTGGTGGGTAGCATGGCAATTATAATTTTTAGGCCATGGCAATTTTTATATATTTTTCCATGGCAAAATTCATTTATTTTTCTGCCATGGTAGTTTCATTGTGTGTGCCATGGCACTTTTATTGTTTGGGCCACGATAATTATTTTGAATTAGGCCATTGCACTTTCTATATTAATAGATCATTGCACTTGTTCTACCAAAATTTGTTCTAACTTAAAACAAAGTTTGGCATGGCATTTTGTTTGATTCTAGTGCTCACATGCCATGACATTTTGTGCTTATACCATGTGAAAATCCTTTTTTTGCAATCGTTGTTGTACAGAGCACTTTTTTGCAAAATGATGTTTCATGTAAATTTGCCATGCTAGTAGGGCACTTTTATTTGTTAGACGCTGGCATTTTTATTTTAAAGAGCATGACATTCTAATTTTTAAGAGCATCACATTTTTGTTTACTAAGAGCATGGCATTTTTTTTAGAGCATGCATTTTTATTATAAATAACATCACATTTTTATTTTAAAGAGCATGGCATGTTTTTGTAGAGCATGGCATTTTTTTATTTTAGAGAACATGTCATTTTTTTGTAGAGCATGGTATTTTTTATTTTAAGATGCATGACATTTTTTTGTAGAGCATGGATTTTTTTTGTACAACCGTGGCCTTATTATTTTAAAGAACATGCCATTTTTTTATTACAAAGAGCCTGCCATTTTTTTATAGAGCATGTCATTTTTACTTTTTGTAGATCATGGCAATTTTGTTAGTAAGAGCATGCCATTTTTATTATTAATAAACATGGCATTTTTATTTTTTAGAGCACGGTAAGTTTATTAGAAAGAGCAAGCAGTTTTTATTGCTAAGAACTTGTCATTTTTTTGTATAGCATGGCATTTTTTAGCATATCATGGTAATTTCTTCTTGTATGGCATTTTAAGGTACAAACAGCATGGAGCACCATTTTGTGTGCATAAGATTTCTTTTTTATTTAGATATGGGCAAATGTGTGTATAAATAGACCCCTACTATGTGCTCAGTCTGTATTCTTAAGGCATGTAAATTCATTTTTTTCAAGGTGTTGTATATGATCCATTTTCTGAACATGATGTCATTTTTATTGTGTATGTAATAACATTTTTTGTTTTTGAGTCGCTAATCTAAGTCAGGTTTGAAATATCAGGGTTAGGCTAAACTGGGTATTTTTTGGGCCCAACATGCATTAAAAATTAACGTTTTCCAAAACATGTTCATCCCGTACTTCCAATTTTTTAATAGTATTCCAAAATGTTAATCATGTATTTCAAAATAATTTGTCATGAACCTAAAACTAGTTCAACGATGTTTGAAAATTGTTTATTGCATAACTAAACTGTTTAAGTTGGTCGTGTTTGCAGTTGCAGCCGCATTGTACAAATTCTTCAGCAGCGGAATAAAGTAAGAGAAGGTGAGGAATTTGAAACCAGGTTGGCTCGGTGAAGACAATGGAATTTGGTAGACCAGTTCCAGTTGCTGCATCAACTGTACGTCTGGTTGAGGCGGCTGAGTCGCAACTCAGAGAACACTTAGTCCTCACCATATTCCTCTTGAGCTAAGGTCACTTAGACCTCGCCCAATCACTCGTGGTAAGTCTTCAAGGTAGACTTCCAAAACCTTCACAGACTTGTTCACCGGCACACCACAATTACTCTTGGGTGCTCATAACATGACGCCTAACCGTCTGGAGGAATGACAGTCCTCAAAGGTAACAAGCGTCGGATCACACAGATCAATCTCTTCAGTGATGCTCAGTCACATAGGCTCTGGTTGGGTTTTCCTCACTTGGATTTTTCCTCACTTGGGTTTTTCCTCACTTGGGTTCACTCAAAGTCGTCAGAGGATGGGTTGCTGTCAAATGACAAGTGTCAAGTTCTCTCAGAGCAGCCAACCAACAACTGGTTGGGGGTGGCTATTTATAGCCAGGGGGCAACCCGACATAAAATATCATAAATGCCCTTGTCTGATTCGACCGTTGTCGGGATAAGGATCCACTCGACAACTGGCACGCGGTGCAGCAACGGTCGGAAAATTGTACTCTCAATTTCGTCAGGGCACTCAATTTCCTCACGATAGGCAGCTCGCACTGGCGAACTCCTAACTCCTCAGCCTGACCAAATTCGTCAGCGACCAGATGAACTTCGTCACTGTCGCTAGCAAATGCGTCAGCTGTACTGGAGATTTCCAAAGGCTTCACTCGAAGCAGCTTGTGTGTATAGGTTTGAGAAGTTTTGAGCATCACTTTGGAAATGTGAAATATGTTTCACCTAGGCCCCCTTTAACAGTACGGTTTTTCATATGACTCAAATAAGAAGAAAAGAAACTACGAAAACCAAAGTCTTCAAGCTTCAAAGTCTTCACATCAATTTCTTCAAAGGCCGTACCAATTTCATCATCAAATTCTTCACTAGAAGAAATCTACTTTTAGGGGTCGTCTTCCATGTGTTAAACCAAATCATCAGGGACTCTGTCTCCTGTGTATACTCACAAACACATTAGTTCCTCAACCTATTTGTCTTCAATACTCCAAAACCACTAAGGGGGTACTTGATGCACTTACAATCTCCCCCTTTTTGGTGATTGATGACAAATTGGTTAGGCTTTCAACGGGAGTAAAAATAATTGAAGTGTAAGTACATAGTTTGAAGAAATTGATTACAAGATATTGAGGAACTCCCCCTGAAGATGTGCATATGAGGAATTTGCTTTGGATTGCAAATGCACATGGCAGGTTGAAATTGTGGAGATCTCCCCCTATATCTTGGAATCCAATCATGCATGATCATAAGATATTTGAAGAATATGAATGCATGATGAAAATTGGTGTCTGACGAAATTGTGCATGCATGAGTAGATATATTTAAGATTAGAGAATGCATATGAAACATTGCAAAAGCGTCAGACAACCAACAGTTATTTAAGTTACAACTCGTCAAGAGGGAATAAAATGAAGTTCAAGAGTTGCAACTTAAGCAAAAACAGCCCATATATCGACCCGCTTGAAGACTAACTCACACTTCTCCCCCTTTGTCATCAGATGACCAAAAGGAGACAAGGTGAGGACTAACGCCCCTGAAGAAGAAAAAACATCGCGATGAAGACTATGGAGCGCCAGCGTTGTCGGGGTCGCGTGAAGCAGATGGACCAGTCGCATCGTCTTCAACAGCTTCATTTTCATCAGTGGTGCGTGATGAAGACTCTGAGCTCGGCATAAGAGGAGAAACTTGAACTTTCTTGTACTTCTTCCTTGGCGGTTCTGCCCAGTCAAAGTTCATTTGGAAATCCATTTCTGCAAGTTCTTCATCTGTCTTGAGGTGCGAGAGGATGGCCCATGATCTGTCAAAGATCTCATGAAGATAATAGCAATTTTTGCGCACTAAGTTATGCGTCACAGTCATGTTGGCTTGAACGGCAGCAAACTGACGCTTAACCCATCTGTGATTCCTGTCCACTTTCTGGTGAAGGCTTATAAGCAGCTCACGGTCCGTCATGACACGTGGTGCTTCTGGTGAAGAAGTTGGCCTTGAAGCTTTTGCAGCTGTGTCTTGGCTAGCAGATTCATCAGCATGAGAGCTGGAGATTGGTTGATGAAATTGTCCATCAAGGGGACGAATTCCTTCATCTACAGGTGTCTTGCCCTTGCCAGGAACTGAGGAGATGGTGCTCTGAAGAATTTTGACTTCAGGCAAATAGCTCAAGTGATTCTGATTGTCAGCCTTGTAGTGAATAGCAGATCGGGATCTGATGAATCTCATGATCCACGGAGCATATGGCTTCAGATCAAAAGGCGACTGTGCCACCGTGACTAAAGTCCTCAGAAAGAAGTCATGAATGTTGATGGGAGTTCCATGAATTATATGGAACAGCAAGTTCTTCATAATTCCCACAACTTCTTCAGTGTTGGAGTTGTGACCCTTAATTGGGCTGAGGGTTTTGGACAGAATGCGAAAAACGGTCCTTGGCACATATAGCAAGTCCTTCACTAAGAAGGATGTCCTTTGAGCTTCTCCTTCAGCGATTGGCTTCATCGGCACTTGCATCAGGTGATTAGGTAGCTCAGGTTCTTCATATATTCTCTTTGCTTCGTCTTGGGATGGATCAACGGGTAGAGTACGAAGAAGTTCTTCAATTGGTGCTTTGTAATGAGTGTCTTCACTCGTCCATTCCAGAGCCCAAGTAGCAATGTCTTCAGCCTCTCCAGAAAAATGAACTGTGGCGTAGAACTGAAGAATGAGTTCTTCATTCCAGTCGCAGACGTCAGAGCAGAAGCTAAGTATTCCTGCATCATGAAGAACAACCAGAACTGGCTGAAAGCACGGTAGAGACTCCATATCCACGTGAGGAATATGGCGATGAGGAAATACTTTGTTCTTGTTGAATAGCAATGATGCATAAAAATTCATTTGCGTCCATGTCCAGAATCGCAGGCGCCTGATCTTGGCTGAGTCATATGGGGACTCGCCTATGAAGAAATTCTTCTCTTCGAAGAATTTGGCGTTATCGAACTGAGGCCGCCTGAGGGTTCTGCCAATCTTAGGCATCACTGGGACTAGGTGAAGGTTATGCATCTTCTTGCGAACGTCAAACACTGGTCATGGGGACCCAATGGAATCATTGGGATCGGTCACATCGAGGGACTTGGCAATTTCCTCAGCAGTGGCGGTAGGAACTGTATCTATGTCTGCTGAAGGAATTGAGTCTGTACACGGAGGGGATGTATTGACGACATCAACCGTGGGCTCATCTTGAGCAGTTTCATCAGCTGCTGCAGCTGGTATTTCTTCAGGAATGCTCTGGAGAGGTGATGGTTGTTTCTCCTCAGAGCCCGTATGAATTTCTTCAGTGACGGCGGGTGACTGTGGCACTTGCGTCAGAGGTGTGGTGAGGGGCGAATTTGGATGGAAAGCTTCCCAAAATTCATCAACGATCAGAGGGGTAGTTGCACCATCAATATCCACATCCTCTTTTGTTTCCTCACTACTTCCAGACGAAGCAGTGTCATTCTCTTCAGTCATCGGAACCTGTGAAGGCTTCCGTGACACGACTTGGTGAAGCGAAGCATCATCTTCGACTTCAATTTCTTCATCCACTTGCTCTGTGGTAGCAGCAGAGTGGGTTTCAGTCTCATCTACATCAGCCTAAGGAATTTCATATTCCACCCCATACGGAACAAGCTGAAGATTTGCAGTGGCAGGAGTAGGGGTGCTGATGAGATGGGTATGGCATCAAACGAAACATCTGAAGATATTGGTGCCGTCTTCATTTTCTTCACAGATGCTGTGATGGTAGGTCGAGCTGAAGCTTTTCTCTTCTTTGCTTCCTTCTCAGCAGCCTTGGTTCTCTTCACTTCTGATGCAGAAGGAAGTGTGATATGCTTCACAGGTGAAGTCATCGGTGGTGCAGCTGCTGAGGAATTTGTCTGTTCAGTTTCTTCAGGCATGACTGATGCAGTCGCCCTGGCTGTTTCTTCAGGATCAATTTCTTTAGTTGCCCTTTCAGATTCTTCAGGCGCAACCTTGGGTGCCCTGGCAGTTTCTTCAGTTGGCGCAGATGGTGGAGGTGCTGAAGAACTTGAAGGAGGCACGATGCCAAACCTGGCAGCCTCACGCTGGTTGTGCTCATTGACCACATTGGTTGTGGCTTGGATGAATCTGTCACGCACTCCACAACAGTGACTTGACTGTCATTCAAATTCTTCACACAGCTGTTGAATCTCAGTCTGTAAAGCAACAAGCTGCTGAGGGGAAATGGGAAGCATGTTCTTCCGCATCTCTTTCTCTTTCTGCTGCTGCTGTTTCCTCACCAGCTTTGCTTGTGCAATTTTGTGCTTCTCGTTCAAAATGAAGGCAGAAAGCACATGACTTGGTCCAGGAGGCAGATTCAGTTCGTCAAGAGGCGTATCTGGCTTGGTGCACCAGATGTCAATGAAGTCCAGAAGCTTCTTGGGATCCAGCAGTAGTGGTACTGAAGAATTCTTAGCAATTGCAGCTTGCTCTTGCTTTCTTCTGAGGAACTCAGCGAGTTCATCTTCGTCAGCCATCCCGTGTTCATCAGCCTGAGGCACGACGACCTTGCCCTTGGGACTTGGCCTAGTTCCACGGCCAGCAGTAACCTTTTGCTTTAGCTTGGGCACTGAAGATATTGGTTGCCCACTAGCTGAGGCACTTGATGCAGCGATTGAGGCTGTTGCAAAGCCCTCGGTGCGCTGGCAAGATGCGAGCACGACCGGTGTTGAAGATTTTGATGCTGCCATTGACGAACTTGATGCAGGAGGAAGCACTGAAGATTTTGATGTCTTGGGTGTTGAATCCTTTGGGACAGACGGCTTTGGCTTGTTGGCAGGCTTCTTCTGCATGGCTTTCTTAGGAGCACTGGCACTGCCACTTGCATCTGCTTCAGCTGAGGCCTTTGCGGCCTTGTTGAATTCATCAACAGCCTTTTTGTCCTGTTGCTTTGCCCATTCTTTGGGGAATTCTTCACCCCTACGGATGCTAGTTGGATGAGCAGTTTGGCCTTCAGCAAGTGGTGGCCTGTTGCATGGAGGCTTCACAGCAAAGTCCTTCATGTACTTGGTGGTGACGAAATTGTAATCCCTCCACTGGTATGTCCAATATCTTTTGATCTTTTGCATGCGCGTTTTGCGCTGCTCCTTTGTTTCTTTTCCATAAGTTTCCTCATATGGAGTGCAATATCCATCATACAAGTCGTCAGGAATCTCAAAAGTTGTATGTTCCTCTTTTCGCTTGCCTCCCTTCTGAGGCCTTTTCCCATCAGCCATTTTCTTCAGCTAAGGTTTTTGAACTTTTGAGGGCTCTGAAGATGTTTGAAGATTTTCCTCAAGCAATGTTGCAAATGAAGTAACTTGATGAGAACCTAGTGATTCGTCTGCAGACATTGTACCTGTGAATAGAGTATAGTTGCGAGGAAATAGGGAAGAGTCACATGCGTTCTCAGATAATTTTCAAAATCAACCAGGTGAAGAAATTGACCCTTATCGTCTTGACGCATTTCACTAAGTGTTCTTGACAAAGATTCCCGAGTTGTACAGATTGAAGCAATTGCACAATTGAGGAATCTTGTTTTTAAGTGTAACTTAGATGCAAATACTCAAGACTGGCCAAAAGGAAGTGCTGAAGAATTGGAATGGTGGTAAAAACAACACTTGAAGATTTAGTGGCAGTAAAAAGATCAAACTTGGGCGGTAAAAATAAATTTTATTTACCCCAAGGATGAACTCGACGAACTGGACGACGAGGCGATTGAAATCGTCAGTTCAGATCTTCCGTGCCCTAACTTGGCGACGAAAGACGTCTACGGCGGTGGCGGAGGTGAAGAAATCCGCGGCCGGCGCGAGTACGACGGCGAAGAAGTTGAGGCAGTGAAGCTCTTCCTCTCCAACGACGATGAGATCCAGCGGCGGCGCTAGGGTTTAAGAGCGACAGGGGCGCGAGAGTGAAAGGAGTTGAGGTTGACGAGGTCAAGCCTTTATATAGGCGAGGTAAAAACCGAGTGGCCCGAAGATTTTGGACGGATAAGCCCCTGGCGATTCGCATCTGTGTGACACGCGTCACACATGCATTTTCATCTCTATCCACGCGTGCGAAGCGCGGGATGAAGTTAATGTGGCAACCGCCAAAAATTGATTAGAATATTTTCAAAATGTGTTCGCAATTTCTTCAGCTGTCAAGGACACAGTGAAGACTTTGAACAGTGTCAAGTAGAACGCATATGAAGAGATTGTGAACAGAGTGGGTTGAGCTTAGCATAGAGGGGAGCGGGTCCGATCACATCCACATAGATGACGAAAAACACGATTGAAGAATTAGCTATATGCGGATGCTGTTGAGGACATGAAAAACTCAGATATATATATATATATATATATATATATATATATATATATATATATATATATATATATATATATATATATATATATATATATATATATATATATATATATATATATATATATATATATATATATATAGGACTCCTATTCTGTACTCTTGGGAGTATGTACTCCCATCTTCAATATACCTCATATACGTATTGATTATACCTCTTTATCATTCTAAATATACTTCATTAAATATTCTAAGATACCCCAATACGAGTTTTGCCGAAAAAATATCATTTGTAACGTACTTTTTGTAATATACCTTTTTCACGTAGAAATAAATCAGTATATACGTAAACCATTAAAAATATGTAGACTCATATGATTTTTTTTACGAAACTCACTTTGGGGTATATAGTAATTATTAATGAAGTATATTAAAAATAATAAAGACTTATAAAAGATTCATCTATGTGGTATATGAGCAGTGGGAGTACGTACTCTCAGGAGTACACAGTCATTTTCCTATATATATATATATATATATATATATATATATATATATATATATATATATATAGGTATAGAACCAAACACAGTGAAGAATAACCTCAAATGACGAATTTGAAAAGTTTGATGAAATTGCAAATGACGAAAAACTTAAATTTGAAGAACGTCAAAAAGAGGTGGTGGTGTTACCCACCGTATAAGAACTATGATGATTTCAGACACCGCGTACAATTGTCGTAGGGTTCTGAGAATCAAGTTCTTCATTAATTTCTTCACACTTAGAGGGTTAGTCTTCATTGATTGAAGAAAAATGTTATTTCGTGTGTTGTGCATCAAAGTCATCAAGAATGCATAAGCGTTAGGATGTGTGTCCATTTCAAAGGACATTCAAAGATTCTAAGATGTTTAGCTCACACCGCAACATGCAAAACCTTCTCTCATCCAAGGGCTTAGTGAAGATATCTGCAAGCTGGTCTTCAGCCTTCACGTGGTCGATGACGATGTCTCCCTTCAGCACATGATCACGAAGAAAATGGTGACGAATCTCAATATGCTTCGTCCTTGAGTGTTGCACTGGGTTGTGGGCGATCTTGATGGCGCTCTCATTGTCGCAGTAGAGTGGCACTTTCTTCACGTTGACGCCATAGTCCTTGAGGGTTTGCTTCATCCATAGTAACTGAGAGCAGCAGGCTCCAGCAGCAATGTACTCAGCCTCGGCAGTAGAAAGTGAAACACAGTTCTGCTTCTTCGAGGACCAACATACAAGAGATCGTCCGAGGAAATGGCATGTGCCTGATGTTGACTTGCGGTCCACACGATCACCAGCATAATCAGAATCGGAATATCCAGCAAGATCAAGTGTTGAGCCCTTGGGATACCATAATCCAAGCGTTGGGGTATGAGCCAAATATCGAAGAATTCGTTTCACAGCCTGGTGGTGTGATTCCTTCGGTGACGCTTGAAAGCGGGCACACATGCAAACGCTAAGCATAATATCTGGCCTAGACGCACATAGGTAAAGCAGCGAACCAATGATGGAGCGATATACCTTCTAATCGAAATCTTTACCATTTTCGTCAGTGTTGAGTTGGCCATTTGTTGGCATTGGTATCTTGAGGCCTTTGCAATCTTGCATTCCGAATTTCTTCAGGCAGTCTCTGAGGTATTTCTCCTGAGATATAAAGATGCCATTGGATTGTTGACGAATTTGAAGCCCGAGGAAGAATTTCAACTCCCCCATCATAGACATCTGATATTCTTCTTGCATCATATGAGCACATTCGTCACTGTATTTCTTGTTAGTGCAACCAAAGATAATATCATCAACATATATTTGCCATATGAACAATTCACCATCATAAGATTTAGTAAATAGAGTAGGGTCAAGTGAACCGGGCTTGAACCCCTTTTTCTTCAGGAATTCCTTTAGTGTATCATACCAAGCCCTAGGGGCCTGCTTGAGGCCATAGAGAGCCTTGTTGAGTCTGAAGACTTTGTCAGGATGCTTTGGGTCCTCAAAACCTGGTGGTTGAGCAACATATACTTCTTCCTCAAGCTTACCATTGAGGAATGCACTTTTCACATCCATTTGATATAAGAGGATATCATGATGGTTAGCATATGCAAGCAATATACGAATGGCTTCAAGCCTAGCAACAGGTGCAAATGTTTCATCGAAATCAATACCCTCAACCTGTGTGTAGCCTTGAGCTACAAGACGGGCCTTATTCCTCACCACTTGGCCATTTTCGTCTTGTTTGTTGCGGTAGATCCACTTAGTGCCGATGATATTGTGCTTGCGTGGATCAGGACGCTTAACTAGCTCCCACACATTGTTGAGCTCGAATTGACGCAATTCATCTTGCATCGCTTGAATCCATTCAGGTTCCAGAAAGGCTTCATCAACTTTGGTGATCTCTGAAATAGAGACAAACGTGTAATGCCCACAAAAGTTAGCTAAATGTGAAGCTCTTGAGCGAGTGAGGGGACCAGGTGCATTGATGTTGTCGAGGATTTTCTCAATCCGCACTTCATTTGCCACTCGTGGATGTGCTGGACGAGGGCCTTGATGTTGTTGTTGCCGTGCAGAATCCTCAGCATCATTTTCATCAGGATGTTCATTTTCTTCACGATGAGGAACGACCACTTCTTCATCAGCAGCTATTTCTTTACTGGGCACAATTTCACCAGTGCCCATCAGCTTGATAGATTCCTCAGGTGGCATTTCATCTAGCACAGGAGGTAGGTGCTCTCTTTGCGAGCCGTTAGTTTCATCGAACCGCACATCTACAGTTTCAACAACCTTGTGGTGGAAGGAGTTGAAGACTCTGTAGGTGTGCGAGTCCTTTCCGTAATCAAGCATAAAACCTTCATGTGCTTTCGGTGCAAATTTAGAATTGTGATGAGGATCTCTAATCCAACATTTAGCACCGAAGACTTTGAAATAACTCACATTGGGTTTCTTGTCAGTGAGGAGTTCATATGAGGTCTTCTTGAGGAATTTGTGAAGATATACCCGGTTGATGATGTGGCATGCAGTGTCAATTGCCTCAGGCCAGAAGTGACGAGGAGTCTTGTATTCATCAAGCATAGCGCGCGCCATCTCGATGAGGGTTCTGTTCTTGCGCTCCACGACTCCATTTTGCTGAGGAGTGTAGGGAGCAGAGAGCTCATGAGTAATACCAAGTTCATCAAGATAATCATCGAGGCCAGTGTTCTTAAACTCAGTGCCATTGTCACTCCTGATGTGCTTGATCTTGAGACCATAATTCGTCATGGTCCGATTGGAGAATCGTCTGAAGACATTCTGAACTTCAGTCTTGTAGGTAATGATGTGCACCCAGGTGTAGCGAGAGTAGTCATCAACAATGACGAATCCGTAGAGAGATGCTGCATTGGTTAGTGTGGCATAATGTGTGGGACCAAACAAATCCATATGAAGCAATTCAAAAGGACGAGTAGTGGTCATGATTGTCTGCGCCTGGTGCTTGGCTCTGGTCATCTTTCCAGACTCACAAGCGCCACAGAGGTGATCCTTGACGAATTTGACACCCTCGACGCCAATGATATGCTTCTTCTTGACGAGAGTGCTCAAATTCCTCATTCCAGTATGTCCAAGTCGTCGATGCCATAGCCAGCATTCCGAAGCTTTTGCCATTAGACATGTTGCAGGCTGAGGACCTGTAGAGAAATCTACAATATACAAGTCACCTCTCCTAAAGCCTTTGAAGACTTTGGATTTGTCAGATTCCAACAGCACAATGCATCTATATTTGCCAAAGATGACAATCATATCAAGATCACAAAGCATTGAGACAGACATGAGGTTGAATCCAAGGGACTCGACAAGCATCACCTTTTCCATGTGTCGATCCTTTGAAATGGCAACCTTACCTAGACCCAATACCTTGCTTTTTCCTTTGTCAGCGTAAGTGATATGCTTCAGATGAGACGGAGTAAGGGGAGCATCAGTGAGGAGATTCCTATCTCCAGTCATATGATTCGTGCAGCCACTGTCCAAGACCCATTCAGTGGCTGAAGGTGTTTCATCCTGTAGAAGCATTAGTCTGACTTACAAGTTCATATACTTCAAAGTGAAGAGTATGATAATGATCAATTTCGTCAGACAAGTTCATCATCGTATAATATCAAGCAGCATAAGGGATGTGTGAAATGAAGCATTCATTCCAACATGATTAGCCTGCATCCCAACAGGTATTTTGTCAGGTCTTCAGCAAATTCATCAGACATTTAGTTGTCTGAAGACCTGACCCTGCAGAAGAGATTAGTTCTTCTTCTTAACCACCCACATCTGAATGGGTGGCTGAGAAGCAATGTGACGAAGTGCATTGATGGAGAACTTAGGCATTGAAGAATATGCATTTCTCTTCACAGGAGGGTTATAGTAATTGAATGAATAAGCAGAGAAATTCTTCGAAGATTTGTGAACATAGTGGTTCGAAGAATAATGCTCATATTCATCAAATCGTTGTTTGTTTCCCTGCGAAACAGAGGCATTAGTGCGACCATAAGTGGGTCTGCGTCCATTTGACGACTTTGATCCCTGTGAAGAATTTGCCCTGGGAAGTTTCTTCTTCATCGGTGGTGTCATGATGACATTCACCTGAAGATTTTCCAAAAGGCTTTTAGGAACCCAGATTTTCTTCATAGGTGGACCGTTCCTGCAGTTAGTACCAACGAATCTGGCAAAGACTTCACCATTCTGATTCTTGAACAGTTTATAGTTAGAGTCAAATGACTCGTCTGAAGAATATGAAGAATCACAAGTATAGCCAGATAAAGTAGATGGGTCTACTGAAGGTCCCTTTGCAGCAACCCAGGTGGTTTTGGGATACTGCTCAGGCTTCCAGTACGAACCATCAGCATTGAGCTTTCTCTCAAAGGCAATACCCTCTTTCCTAGGGTTCCTATGAAGAATTTGCTTTCTGAGCACGTCACACAGGGTTTGATGCCCTTTGAGGATTTTGTACATGCCAGTGACAAACAATTCCTTCAGCCCTGCATTTTCATCAGTATCACTGGTGGCTTCCTCAGATGAGGGGTTAGTGGCCACCGTAGCAGTTGAAGCAATTGCAAGTACAGAAGCATTTGAACATTCAACTGAAGAATTAGCATTATCACGTTCAAGGCATTTTAGGCATGGTGCAACAAATTCTTCCTGAGCGGTACTGATCTGTTGAGCGAGGAGTGAATCATTTTCTTTTTGAAGATCATCATGAGACGCTCTCAGCTTCTCGAGATCTTGCTTCCTTTGAAGAAATTCATAGGACAGCTTCTCATGTTCAGCTGAGAGGGACACATGACGACTTTCAAGTTCGTCATATTGAGACTTAAGCCTTCTGAGATCCTCAGATAGGGCTTGACTACGATCCATTTCCTCGTCCAACAGGTCATCGCTTTTGTCTAGCAGTTTTTGAATCTTTTCCATGGCATGTTGCTGTTCAGTTGCAATTTTAGCAAGTTTCTTATAGCTTGGTTTAGATTCACACTCAGAGTCATCATCACTGGAGGTTTCAAAGTAAGCTTCTCGTGAGGTTACCTTTGCACCTCGAGCCATGAAGCAATAGGTGGGAGCATAGTCATCAGCACAGTCATCATTGTTGGTGGAGATACCATTATCCTCAGTGTTGAAGATGGACTTGCTGACGTACTCAGTAGCGAGTGCAAGGCTTGCCACACCAGTGTCTGAATCCTCCTCGGATTCCTCAGCTTGCTGATCATCAGATTCTTCTCAGAATCCATTTCCTTCCCAAGGAATGCACGAGCTTTGCTAGAACTAGATTTCTTGTGAGATGAAGATTTTGAGGACTTTGATGAAGACTTTGAGAACTTCTTTTTCTTCCCATCAGATTCATCATCATCCCTGCTCTTCTTCTTCTTCTTTTGCCAAAGAGGGCAGTCGGCGATGTAGTGGCCTGGCTTCTTGCATTTGTGACAGGTTCTTTTGTGGTAGTCTCGAGCAGACACTTCTCCAGTGTTCTTCGAGTTATACTTTGAAGATTTTCCGAATCTGTTCTTCATGGAAAACTTCTGGAACTTCTTCACCAGCATAGCCAGTTCTCTGCCAATTTCCTCAGCACCGTCAGAACTGCTCTCATATTCCTCTTCTTCTTCTTCTTCTTCTTCTTCTTCTTCTTCAGATGAAGAAATAGTCTTGGCTTTTGCTTTAGCTTGCAGAGCACGGGGGCGACCATAGCTGGGTCCATACATGTCTCTCTTCTTTGCTTGCTGAAATTCATGTGTGTTGAGCCTCTCAAGAATGTCAGCAGGATCCAGTGACTTGTAATCTAGGCGCTCTTGAATCATTAGTGCCAAAGTGTCGAAGGAACTGTCCAGAGACCTCAGCAATTTCTTCACCACCTCATGATCGGTGATGTCAGCAGCACCAAGAGCTTGAAGTTCATTGGAGATATCAGTGAGGCGGTCAAAAGTTTGCTGCACATTTTCATTGTCGAGTCTTTTGAAGCGATTGAAGAGATTGCGCAGAACATCGACTCGGGAGTCACGTTGAGTAGAAACACCCTCATTCACTTTTGAAAGCCGGTCCCGGATAAGCTTCGAGGTTTCCAGTGCACTCACTCTGCCATACTATCCTTTGTTGAGATGACCACAAATGATGTTCTTCGCTTGAGAGTCCAGTTGCTTGAATCTCTTCACGTCAGCAGCGTTGATACTCGGTGAAATGGTGGGGACGCCGTTCTCGACTACGAACCAGAGATCGTTGTCAATAGCCTCAAGATGCATTCGCATCTTGTTCTTCCAGTAGGGATAGTCTGTGCCATCGAAGATGGGGCACGCAGCGGAGACCTTGATCATACCTGCGGTCGACATAACTAAAACTCCAGGTGGTTAAACCAAAATCACATAGAACACGGGAGCACCTTGCTCTGATACCAATTGAAAGCGCATGTTATCTCCCAGAGGGGGGTGAATGGGAGATTTTTAGAAATTCGTCAAACTCTGATGAATTTGACGAAGATCAGAGTGAAGAAATAGAAACACAAGGGAAACTAAGTCATCACAGAATCATAGTACATGCGAAAGGATACATAAGGGTGAAGAACATGCAATCATACAATCGTACACGCATGAAGAATATGAACTGAGGAAATAAAAGATAGCATGATCAAATACTTCAGTTCAAATTCGTCAGAGGACAGATCACAAATTCTTCAGCAGCGGAATAAAGTAAGAGAGGGTGAGGAATTTGAAACCAGGTTGGCTCGGTGAAGACAATGGAATTTGGTAGACCAGTTCCAGTTGCTGCATCAACTGTACGTCTGGTTGAGGCGGCTGAGTCGCAACTCAGAGAACACTTAGTCCTCACCGTATTCCTCTTGAGCTAAGGTCACTTAGACCTCGCCCAATCACTCGTGGTAAGTCTTCAAGGTAGACTTCCAAAACTTTCACAGACTTGTTCACCGGCACGCCACAATTACTCTTGGGTGCTCAGAACATGACGCCTAACCGTCTGGAAGAATGACAGTCCTCAAAGGTAACAAGCGTCGGATCACACAGATCAATCTCTTCAGTGATGCTCAGTCACTTAGGCTCTGGTTGGGTTTTTCCTCACTTGGATTTTTCCTCACTTGGGTTTTTCCTCACTTGGGTTCACTCAAAGTCGTCAGAGGATGGGTTGCTCTCAAATGACAGGTGTCAAGTTCTCTCGGAGCAGCCAACCAACAACTGGTTGGGGGGGGGGGGGCTATTTATAGCCAGGGGGCAACCCGACATAAAATGTCATAAATGCCCTTGTCTGATTCGACCGTTGTCAGGATAAGGATCCACTCGACAGCTGGCACGCGGTGCAGCAACGGTCGGAAAATTGTACTCTCAATTTCGTCAGGGCACTCAATTTCCTCACGATAGGCAGCTCGCACTGGCGAACTCCTAACTCCTCAGCCTGACCAAATTCGTCAGCGACCAGATGAACTTCGTCACTGTCGCTAGCAAATGCGTCAGCTGTACTGGAGATTTCCAAAGGCTTCACTCGAAGCGGCTTGTGTGTATAGGTTTGAGAAGTTTTGAGCATCACTTTGAAAATGTGAAATATGTTTCACCTAGACCCCCTTTAACAGTACGGTTTTTCCTATGACTCAAATAAGAAGAAAAGAAACTACGAAAACCAAAGTCTTCAAGCTTCAAAGTCTTCACATCAATTTCTTCAAAGGCCGTACCAATTTCATCATCAAATTCTTCACTTGAAGAAATCTACTTTTAGGGGTCGTCTTCCATGTGTTAAACCAAATCTTCAGGGACTATGTCTCCAGTGTATACTCACAAACACATTAGTTCCTCAACCTATTTGTCTTCAATACTCCAAAACCACTAAGGGGGCACTTGATGCACTTACAAGGTCCATCCCACAAAGCATACACGCGTCGAGCTCTCCCAACTTCGGTTGAAGTTGTCGGATTCCCCATCTCCAAGAACGCATGCCGTCGGTTCCACCTTCTCCATGCACAATGGACTCCAAACCCGGCTTCTCCAAGCATGACCACTATCGACCCCCTGGTCCAAGCACGATGACCACCAGACCCGTCCCCAGGCATGGCCACCACCGGACCCTCCTGTCCAAGCACGGTCAACCCATGATACCGCTTATCCAAGCACGACCACAAAACGGATCCACCTTCTCCAAGTACAGACCCACCGGATCTGGCTTCTTAGCGTAAATGTGGACGCGCATCACACACATATCCACCGAACTAGATGCCCACCAATCTTGTTTCCGGTGACCCCCTCACGGATACAACGAACAGGCATGTTGAAGCACAACCGGTGACCTAGACGGACTCGTGCCGCACACGCCAGCGAGGGACCGATGGCTCCCTCCTACAACATAGATGTATCCGCGACAGTTACGTCAACGATGCCCAATGAGCTTGTCCTCCCCCATCTCATGCTGACTACCTCCTCACCCTGACAGTCTCTGTCCCCAAACAACACCGACTCTTTTTGTAAAACATGTGATATGATATTTGGTACATGAGTGAGATTCACTCCAATTTTTGATATATGATGAGGATGAACTTTGTGGAATATGATTAGGAGGCATATCTAGTAGTTCTCTCAATGAAATATGGCACTCAAATTTGAAAAGGATGTCTTGACTTCCAAAGAGAATGCGGCGATTCGATGCCCAGGTGCAGAAAAGGATGTCTTAACTTCAGAAAGAGAGTGCAACGATTCGATGCCCAGGTGCATTTGCACTTGGCCGTGAACATAGATAGATTCAAATAAAAAGCAGAAAAAACAAACAATCTAGAATTTGTTGGCATCGAAGATGATCCAATGCGCTAGGTGCGTACAAAAATGTGTGGTAAAATGACATTCGAGTAGCTATCGGAAAATACTAACAAAATTCTGGTGTTAGAGAAATTTTGAAAAACAACACTCTCTGGAGTTGTTTCTTTAGAGCTCCTCGATTGTTATTTCGCCCGAAAATTCACACGGACCGTTGGAGCATCTTCGATGCCAAAAAATGTCATATATTTTCAATTTTACTATTTGTTTTGAATTTACTGTTCATCGGGTGCAGATGAGCTTGGACGCAGACGCGAATTACCGTTCAAAAGGAGCATTTCTTTGATCTGCATGATTTGAGATATGTGAAACACATATTTCAGTGTCACATTGATCTGTCTGATTGTAAATTTTATCATGTCTATTTCACTTTTAATGCTCTCGGATTACTGAAATGAAGTTGAAAGGTGTGATCCGTGAACATATCACATAACTGATTGTTTCTGAAAATAAAAAGGGTGAATTAGATTGAAGCACATCACATATTTTTGAAATCTGGGAACATTTTCTCAAATTCATGAACTATTTGGGAATTCGAGGAACATTTTTTCAATTCATGAACTTTTTTTAATTTGAGGAACACTTTTCTTAATTCATGCCATTTTTTTTCCAAATTCATGAATACTTTTGAATTCGTAAACATTTTCTGAGTCAGCGAATTTCTTTTTGCATATCCGCGAACATTTTATATTATAGTAATGAGAGCTTTATTGCGAATGTTCTACCAATCTATCTTCCGGCATACTTTCAACCAACCCTCCGTTCTGTATCCAACGGCTCAAAAGCCATTGGTGCATCCGGTGCACCAGTTGTTTTTTTTTGTTGTTGTCGTTGTTGAGAATAAGGTGCACTGGATACGTTATCCCACGTACATGCCCAGCAAAGGCCCAAGCAGCGGCAAAAGAGAAGCCTCCGCGAGGCCCCAACGCTCTGGTCGCAATGCTCTGCCGTCTCCTCTCCCTGCTGCTCCTGTCCGCCCTTCTCGCCGCCGCGGCTGGGCATGGGGATTCCTCCGCGTCCTCATGCCCCTTCCACGGCGGCCACGACGGGGAGCCCCACGAACACCATGACCACGGGCACAGCTGCGGGGGTGCCCTCGATGATTCCAGTCACGAGCATCACCACCACCACAGCCACCATCACCGCGACGAGATCCAGCGGCTGCTTCCGGAGGAACTGGCCGAGGAGGCGGATCTCGAGCTCGACGGCTTCCTCCACGACCACCATCACCACCATGATCACCACCACGACCACATCCACCGCGATTTCCAGCCAGAGTCAACACCCATGGGTCAGGATTTTCACCTGTTCTGTATACTTTCTGCGGAATGTGCGATTTCTAGGCGTGCTACGCCACGACACGACTCATAATTTCGGGGATTTGGCAGGCGTGTGGCTGAGAGCGATGGGGTGCTCGCTGCTGGTTAGCATGGCGTCGCTCGTCTGCCTCATCCTCCTCCCAGTAATCTTGTGTGAGTTCCCTGCTTTGATCCATGGCAACCATTCTTCTGAGTAAGTGTTCACATTCTGACTGTTTTTTTATTTGAATTTTGCAGTTCAGGGGAAACCGTCGAAGGCCGTTGTGGATGCACTTGCAATGTTTGGGGTAGGTGCAGAACTTGCAGTTATTAGAACTTTCTTAAAGACAAAAATATTAAGCTAGCAAATAGATGGGCGATGGCTTGGTCAAAGTGGACTGCGATGACCACATTGGGAAGATTAGATGTGTCGGCTGGTAAAACGGCACGGTTGGGTTGATGCACCGGCCCGACGGAGCCGATGATATCGATAAAGGTCGAAAAGATGATTGCGTTGGCGGAGATGATGGAGAGGAAGTTTGAAGATAGGATAGATCTGTAGATCCGATTTAGTAGCTTGAGGCTC
Organism: Elymus sibiricus; assembly: GCA_039707655.1. Classification (NCBI taxonomy): domain Eukaryota; kingdom Viridiplantae; phylum Streptophyta; class Magnoliopsida; order Poales; family Poaceae; genus Elymus; species Elymus sibiricus. The sequence continues at coordinate 106,424,762 of CM077668.1, read as the reverse complement.
CCACCAGTCGGCGCAAGCTGTCGATGGTGTTCCGTGATGTACCTAACAACAATGCGGTGGATGTACATAGATTTGTATGACAGAGGGACATCACCTTAGGTTACCAGATGGACACGGGGGACAAGTTTACCTAGGTTCGGGTCCTCGCGTAGTCGCGTGGCGAGTAATAACCCTACTCCTGCTTACATGAGATTATATCATAGAGGGATTACAGTGGAGGTGCACAGTGGTGTATGTGGTGAGTTGAGGATCAAGTCGCCGAATAAGACGGAGGTGGACGATCTAGGCAGAATGCCAAAGATCGGATCTACGAAGCCCTATCTTGCTATTCTAGGGTTTTTGGAGTGGTGGAAGAACCCCCCCCCCCCCCCCCCCCCCCCCCCCCCCCTCCTAATTGTCTTGCGGGGATACCCGTATATAAGGGTCTTGGTCGGTGGCCGCCGTCCTCCATCTTGACCTTGCCGTGCAAGCCTTGGACTCCTTTGGTAGTCGTACGGTTCCCTTTAAGGAAACCAGGGGTGACACGTCTAAGGGAACCGGCTGCTCAGGTATGGTCCCCTCGAACCGCACATGTACGGGCAAATACAGCCCACAACGTACTGTGTGCGGCACAGGAATACTGTAAAACCACTTCCCCTCAACAAAAATTAATCTAACAAATAATCTGAGATGACTTTATGCATCGCAATTATTGAATTTCTTGGTTTATCGTATCAAGTATTTGTTTTGCTTTTATAATTTTCTCTAGGTTCCTTACTGAGCTGCTGTTGAATAATCAATAACAGAATTTTTGTCGTTTCGTTTATGATGTTTTGTAGGCAGGCGCAATGCTTGGAGATTCATTCCTTCATCAACTGCCTCATGCTTTTGGTATTGATGCATTTTATGTCTTTTGTTCTTATGTTTTTGTTTCATGCCTTCATTGTTGTGCATCTCAGAAAGTCAGAATTTGTGTGCACTAACAGTTGATCTACTCATTATCAACATCAATTGCCATCAGTTAGCAACTTAACATTTTCTCGAACGCACACCGCACCGCATGTTATTTTTTATTTAGAAGAAGAAAGCGTTGAAATGATGTGAGGTTTACAAAACAAACTCAAACCTGAACAAAAACTAAAGCAAAAAGCAGCCTAGCCTAAACAAAAAGCAAAGGGAGAAGAAAAGCCCCCAAAACAAAGAGCTCAAAAACTCTACGGAGGTAACTTAGCACTTATGTTTCCATGATAACTGTAGCTGCATGTCAGCCTCCCTATCAGTTTTTAAGGGCTGTTGTATATTGTTCCCTGTATGTATGCTGGTAAAGGAGGTATCGTGGGGTATAGCAGGTGGGTGTATGCAAAGGGTCTGTTGGAGTGAAACTGTGCGCAATGTTGATAAATGGTCTGCTTGCTACAGTGTATTTTGCTGCCCGGTTTTTAAAGATATTTTGTTTATATGCCAAATAGAAGCACAGTAGCCCGCAAACAAATTATCTGATGCGTGCACTCTGTTAGGAGACTAAAACTGAACCATCTACTTGATAACGATATCTTCTATTTGTAGGATCTAGGACATGATTAACATTTTTTTCAACCCTTTCCCCTGATTGTTAAGAGTTTATACGGGACTGAAGTATTGCACTTCAGCTAACATGTAATAGCATCATTTGTTTGTCATGCTGATATTAAAGTTTGGACAAAAACTGTACACCTAGCAACGGTCTTGTTAGGAACCTTGGATGTTATAGGGCATTTCTGCTTGAATTATATCATTTCCTGAGAAATCCGGGGAAATTCTAGTGTTTCAGACATGCCCTAAGTAATGCATTTTTCTTGAACCTTTTTTTTGGCTATGTTTCTGACCTTTGTACCTGCAGTACTCTTACACCATTTGTGGTGCTAATCTGTCTTAGCCGCACTCTTATTTGTTCCTCATTTTATGTTTCATTGGGTACACAGGTGGAGGGCACTCTCATTCACACAATCATGAGGATCATGATCATGCTCATGAGCATTCACATGCACACTCCCTGAAAGATCTTTCTGTTGGCTTGTCTATTTTATGTGAGTATTACCTTACATACCTATATCAAACAGTGTTTTCCCTTAGGGTTAACATGCCAAAAGGCCTTATTTATCGAAGTCGGAATTTTGTTTTCAGGATAATCAATGTTGACATGCCATAAGGCCTACCAATTTTATCTTATTATTTCTTATTATGTGATTACTCAGTTTTGTTAGGAATTAATCATTGTTGCATGTTACTGAACAAATGTAAATACAATGATGAAATTGTTAATCATTTTATAACTCAACTGCTAATCTCTTTTCTTTTTCCATGCTTCTATGCAATATTCCTCGAAACATCCAACCATTTCATGCAGTTGGTATTGTATTGTTCTTTATTGTCGAGAAGATTGTGAGGTACGTTGAGGACAATTCTCAAAGAGGGGGTCATAGCCATGGGCACCATCATCATCATCATAAACGACAAGACATTAGTGATAAGGCCAAGTCGGGTCACATAAAAAGCGACGATGAGGGTAAAGACACAGATCAAGCACAACAAAATTCTTTGCATGATGGCGCAACTGGAAAAATAATAGATGCTGAAAATGAGCAAGAGTCAAATGCTACTAAGGTATACCTAATTCTAGTTGATATAAATTCTGAAGGTATCCAATATGTTCTCCTAAGCCTTCAAATCTTATCATTGCATGGGTACTTGTGTGTGGAAATGCTGATCTCCACCTGTGCAGCGTCGCACCCTATATTCCGCTTGTGTGTTTTCCAATTCAAAATGTTATGAAAAAGTATGGAAAAAAAATTCTTGAATGGACATTAAGACATGACATACACACTTGCAAAATTTGAATCATATGCATCCTGTGAGAAACAAACAAATTGATACACCTTGCATATCATACTATTTACTATGCAAGCTGCACCAATTTTTTCTTTTTACTCAGGACACATGTATTCATGTTTTGGTACCAAAATTTTCATGTGGACATGTTAGAACCTGATGGACATGCATGATTTGTTTTAAATTTTTTGGTACAATTTGAATATGGCAAAACATATCTCAAATATAGTGCCCCCACCCAGGTGTGCAAAATCTGCTTTTTTCCTTGTATAGTTTATTTACATTTATGAAGTACAATAGCTAGCTGTCGAAATTTGTGAACAAAAATGGCCTTGGATGGAAAACATGCCTGTAAAGTGTGGAAACTTGGTTAGCTGGGCAATAAAATTTAGTGCATTCCAAAAATCGAAGGACACTAGGTTCAGCTAAAGACAAGTATGTTTGTGTGAACACAACACTACCTTTTGTGGTTGTCAAGTCGCCCTGCAAGCATGCCAAATGATATATTTGTGAAAGGTGCACCATGACACACAAAACTGTGATGTGCCACAGCTGTGGTAACAATCTACATACTGACTGCCACATATAAATAAAAGAGATAAAATAGCAATTGTAGCAGTGAAACTAAATTAATATTTTGGTAATTTCTACTGTAACTAGTCTGTCATCTCTACTGTTTTAGTGAAAACTTTTTGTATTATTCACAGGAAGCCGTTTTAGGATCACAGAGATCAGCTTTGGACGTGGTGCCTGGTGCCACCGACAGAGAGCCTATCAATTCTGAAACTGATCCTGCCCCTGGCAAAGCATTATCGAGTGAAGATCCCTCTGTTTCAAATTCCAACCTCGTGTTTGGCTACCTCAATCTTTTCTCAGATGGTGTTGTAAGTCATGATCTGAATACTCGCAGCTATTTTTATGTTTAGTCTTGCGCATGCAGTCGGATTGTAAATTAGATTTTTCAGCTTTTACTAGGTTTGATTTAATGGAATTTCAGAAAATAAGTATGTGATTAATGCAGCATAACTTCACTGATGGGATGGCTCTTGGAAGTGCTTTTCTGGTACATGGTTCTGTTGGAGGATGGTCTAGAACTTTATTTCTGCTCGCTCATGAACTTCCTCAAGAGGTTACCTTCCTCCTCAACTGATTTCAGATCTAACTTACCGTATTACTCTCCTCTTGCCTCCTACCAGTGTTACTTTTTTTTGCATTGTTACGTGGTATTAGTTAAAACACATATCTGGCATTGGTTCAGTATGTTAGACCATGAGCCGTGTGCTACTTTCATTGGTACCAAGAGGTGAGAGAAGTCTTGGTACCGGAACCTCACATTGACACAAAATGTCAACCGTGACCAAGACTGTTTGGAAATGCTAGCTTAGACATGGTGTGATGTGTCAATCTGGTTAGCGGTTCCGGGACCACACGTAGTTTGTGGCTTTGTGCCCTAAGTTCATGAGACAGTTCATGTTTTGCTGTTCTGGCAATTTTGTGATATTCTCTATCCAAGTGCATCAGATCCAGAAGATAAGAATCCAGTATCACATCTAATCTTTCTTATCTGTGACTAATAATGATTGTATCTTTTTAGAATATACTTTGCCGTGGTATCATGTGAAAACTGGAGATTACATTAATATATGAACTCTTTTTGCATGCTGGTCGCTCAGGAAGTTCTGCTGGAGTGAAAATATTGGTCATGATATATGAATGAATAGCTAATGTGTCACGCGGAATTTAGATTTTCATATATTATTATAGTATTATGCTTCTAGCTTTGGATCTCTACTTCTCTAAGCTCTCCATAGTTGGGAAATGAATCTTGGTTTGTTACAACCGGATTAGTCAGATTATCTTCAGTGATGCTTGTTTTTTGTTTACGTGTTGCATGTAGGATACTTTATTGGAAATGCTAATGGGCGAACGTTCGCTGGGAAGGCAGTCCCAGCGAACGCCCTCACAGCCATTGGATCCAGATCACGTGGATGGCAATTTTTTTAAAAATCGCTGGCAATTCTTTCCTATACATGTCAATTTCACCTTCCATACATGGCATTTCCCTAAAAAACGCATGTCAATTTTAGTTATTCCGTCATGGCAAGTGGGGCGTTCGCTGGCAATTCGCCCCTAGCGAACATTCGCCAGATAAACGCGTCCTACTTTATTTGAATTAACTTTATTTTTCCTGAGCTGAACAGTTTTATTGAATCACACGAAAAATGATACTGCTGGTTGATGGTAAACTTCTCATCTCTTTGTTAAGATTGGGGATTTTGGGATTCTGGTTCGCTCAGGATTCACCGTATCTAAAGCCCTGTTTTTCAACTTTCTCTCTGCGCTGGTTGCTCTGGGTGGGACAGCACTGGTAAGTTCTTGTTCTACCCTCTCCCGAAATAAAATTATTATTCTGGATTGAGTCCCTAATTTTCTACCTCATGTGTAGGCACTGTCTTTGGGAACGGATCCAGGACATTCCTCTTTGATTGAGGTAAGTTATCTATATATTATTATTTTATTATTAAAACGGAAGGCAAACGAGTCACCATGTGCTTCCACATGGACTGAATTATCTAAGTCCATTGATCATCAATTTGAATGGCTAAGATTTAGAAATCAATGTACCTAACATATGAGCTTAAACCCACTATGTAATACACCAGTATTTGTATCCGAATTAGCAGTGACCGAAGTCCATCCAAATCAGTCCATAACATATGCAAGCAATGACATCACCACTGAGCAACAAATGATTTCACTTATTTGCTTAGTATCTACTCCCTCTGCAACTTAATATATGATGTTTTTTGGCACTGTCATGGACTCTAAAAACATCTTATAAAAAGTTACAGAGGTAGTACTTGCTATAGAATGTGAAAGGTAAATCATATGTATTTTAGTTGTACTGGATGTGGTCATATTGTATTAATTAAATAGATAAAAGTATAAATCTACTAAAACAGTCCCTCGGTTTGAAAATGTAAGGTGCATAACTGAGCGTGTAGTAAATGTTTTAAAGTTTGATCAGTAATGCATAAAAAAGTTGATTGAGTATGCAAGAATGATACTATTGCATTATTTCAGACCAGGGAATAGTAGATAAAAATTTATTAGGCAGGTAGAAAATACAACTCTCTTACACATGAAAATTTGAGTTTAAAAATATAGCAAATTTATTTCCGTATGTACTCCATATTAAGGTCACAAATAATTAAATTTAAGAGTAAACAATTGTACACTAATTTAATCTAAAACTGAAGTGTCAAGTATTCTTTTTTATTTCCATTCAGTACCATTTAAGTATGTAGACACAATGAAATCGCAAATTTGTAAGAATCAAGTAGTATGTGTGTGTACAACCAGGTGTAGACCTACAAATCATCGGATATTTTTTTTACTTGAGAAAACGCAAAAGCCTTGCGTTTCAATGCATTGTAAGTTTGTACAAGCCCTAAGAAGGGCAACACTCGGCGGTGATTAGAACATGACGCCTCTACACGCTTGACACGGACATCGTCGGAAGCAACGCCGCGAGGCTCCTTGCACCCGCCATTGCCCATTGCCTGGCTTCTGTCTTGATTGTGTTAAGAAGGCACACCAAGCTCAGTTGGGAAGATGAATGCGATGCATGTGCAAGCGGCATATCATAAGAATGAACCTATATATTGCTCCCATGCAACATCCAAGGTTGGAGGAAATAAATTATGTCAAAGTATGTAATACAAGTTGTTGGAGTTGTGCTAATAAGGAGTACAAGTCACTGATGACATGTGTCAGTGAAATAGGAATACAGAATGTTACATAAATTAATAATGAATACAAACTAATTGTTATAACTTTCTAGCAACCCATAGGAGAGGCCATGGCCAGAACAACAACAATAACAAAAACAACAAAGCTTTCTGTCCCAAGCAAGTTGGGGTAGGCTAGAGATGAAACCCAATACAAACCTATGAGAACCCATAAAAGAACTGATCGTGTACAGGGCATCATCAGAGTAAACAATCTACAATAAGCGTGACGAGGAGAGAATATTTGAGGATCGTGTACAGGGAACGCATGACATGGGTAAGAACCAGCAGATCGATACGACATGAGTAAGAACCACCAGATAGATGCACAACAATCCATGTCCCTTGAAGTGGTAAACAATATAACTTGAATAAAACGACATGGACATCCTTGGAAAAAGGCATGCTAGAACGGGAGTGATTGAGGGGCATAATGTTTTAGCAATCCATACGTATACATGTGCATCATGTATAAATTGCATTAGATGGATGGACGACAAATAAATAAAGACATGTGAACGCATCCTTATTCACGATATAGCACAAATTTGATAACGTAAATGCAATATCACTAACAATGTGAGGGTGGAGGGAGAAAACACAAGATGTACTTATGAGGCTTTTATACATAGATTTATTTATTGGTCGAATAATCCTTCAGATTAAAAAAAACTATATATTGATAAATGCCTTCTTTGATATCTAGTTATTTATCATCAATGAAATATAAAAGCATAGACTAAAATCATGGGTGCAGAAGTAACATTTTTGAGTTGGGATATTAGTATCTGATAACATATTTATATTGGTGAAGTGAAATTAGTTATCATTTTATTCGTCATGGATTTTTGATACTATCATGTATAACTTTTTGCAAGCATGTTCATATGAAACATAATGGCCAATTTTTTTTTCTGGAGTATGGAGATTTTGTAAAAAGATGTCGCGATAGGAAATTTAGCGGTGCTAATGCGCTGGTCACCATCTAGTTTTCTATTAAAGCTGTTTCTACTTTCTACACAACACAAACCATCTAATGTCTCATTCATAGATCTTGATAGGATATAATCTTCCTTCTTTTGGGACGCCCAAGTTTCACACACAACCAAATGAGCTTCCATCCGTATTACATTATTACTCCCTCCTATCCATAATAAGTGTTGCAGTTTTGAACTAAAGTTGAACTAACCTTAGTTCAAAACTGCGACCCTTATTTTGGATCGGAGGGAGTAGTTAATATAAGTAATGTTTACTTTGTGTGCTATTATAGCTGATTCGGTACCTGGTATTCATACGTCTACAGGGATTTACTGCTGGTGGTTTCATTTACATTGCTGTTGCCGGAGTCCTCCCACAGATGCACGATCAGAAAACTACGCTAAGCAACTCAATGTGTCAGTTGATTTTCCTGACAATGGGAATGCTGGTCGCTCTTGGCATATCTTTGGTAGAATGATTTGGGCATCCACTTCTCTGTAGCTTTAGCGCTGAGATGCACTTACATTAGTCCGGTGAAATTTTCAACTACAACTGTTCTGTCGATATTGTGGCTTAAAAATATAGCAGAACTTTGTTGGCGACTAAATTAATTTCACTTGCATCACTAGTATCATCGATAATTTCACTTGCATCACTAGTATCTTGTGATCATAATTAGTGCAACTCAAACAAGCCAGTACCAAGGGAAAGGGTGGTCAGATGCTCCTACCTATGAACAATTCTTAAAAATAGAAAAAAGTCAACAACATTCTTTTTTTTAATATTTACATCCAATATGCTCATGTGTGCTATGTGCGTGTGAAAATTTGTGGTGTTTGGACATTCGAGGAGGTTGTGGCAATTTTTTTGGCTCTTAAATAAACTTTTTTTTAAGAACTCAGGGGCTACTGATGATGGGATCCCTCGGGTTAGGCCTATGACAAAGGATACGACCCAGCAGGCCCAAGCGGCCCGAGTCAATGTTAGAAGATCACTCGGCTGGGTCGACACCGTGAAGCCCATCCGGCTACCTAATAGCACGACGTCCATCCGACTGGACCGATGGTGGTCAATCAATATGGACGTCACCGTCAACCAATATGGACGTTACGAACGACACCTTCATGATGACTTCATGCCGCCGTGGTAATTCCAATAGTATCGCCAATAGTATCGGTCATCAAAATGGCACGGTTATTACATCATGACTCTTAATAGCTATTGTATCCTTCACGCTCGCCGTCCCATATAAGGTGAGGGTAGAAGGGGATCTATGAGAGGTTCATGAGATCCAACGAGATCACAAGTACACATACACACCATCCATGGTCATCAGAACCCCCCCCCCCCCCCCCCCCCCCCCCCCCCCCCCCCCTGTAAACGCCTTTGATAGACAAAGCGACAAAGCTTTGAAGACTACAGTAACCACTAGTTGCTAAAAATGAGACTTAACCTTTAATGAAGCATCAGTTGGGAGCTGGACATCAAATCACGCATCACAGATTTACGATCCTTCACCACAAGACCAAAGGGTTAAAGAAACCGGGTCACCATGCTCGTGTTCGGCCACTAGAGCACCTAATAAATCACCATAACCAATAAATGGTTCGTTAGTTAATTGTTTTGCCCAGGGAAATCAATGGTACTATTTCTCATCAAATCGATCAAATTTCCCAACGTTTCGACTGCGACGTCCGTATCCAGGTAGGCACGATGATGTGAGAAACAATGGGGGATAGGAGCTGTTTGGTTTGAGCTAAGTTTGTCAAAGGTTGTCACATCTAAGCTTAGACAAGTTTAACCAAGTTAAATGGATGTTTGGTTCAACCCACACCTTAGGCAAGCAACATTAGGGCCTCACATTATACACACACAAAATGTGTGGCAAAATTCCTTTAGGCTTGCCAACTTGTGACTCTTATTTTGTTAAACTAATTTTGGACAAGCTTGTTTCAAAAAAATAAAATAAATTAGACAAACTTGACAAAAAAAATATGTGGCAAAAATATGGCAATCCAAGGCATAGAACCAAACATCAATGTAGCTATCACAACAATTCGCACTCCACGTCTCGCTTTGACATCGTCCAGGCACCCATTTCACTAAGAAACTACAGATCCAACGAGGGCCGACAAAAATTGGCCCCAATGGATCGCACTACACACGATACAGTGCACCCTCCAACAAAAGAAAAACAAAGAAAAATGAACGCAGTGACAAACAAAACAACAGAATCGCCGAACCGAGAGCTACGACTGGTGGCGCTACATGATGGAGCAGCCGGTCGGATCGCCGGCCGTGTACTCGTGGTGGACGACGGTGGTAGCGTACGGCGCCGGCGGGTAGTACTCGTACTCGTACGACGGCTGCTGCTGCTGGCGGTGGTACTGATCGGCCGGCACCGGCGAGTAGCCGGCCGCGCTGTAACTGTTGTACCCGCCATAGGCGGCGGCGTCCCCGCGTGCGCCCGCGCCCGCGGCCTGCGCAGAGTGGTAGCCAGCTCCGGCGGCAGCGTTGGCGCTCGCGTAGCCGCGGCCCGCCTGCAGGGTCCGCAGCTCGACGATGTCGGCGTGGCCCACCTTCCGCCGCAGCCTGCTGGTGAGGTGGTTGGAGTCGACGCCTTCGCCGACCACCCGCAGCAGGTTCCGGCCCTCCCCCGCCAGCGTCACCGACTCCACTCCTGGTCGAATCCGTCACAGACGCATTGAGAAATTGCAGAGTCTCACGAAGAACAGAGGAGTTTTTTTTTTTCCTCAAAAAAAAAAAAAAAAAAAAGAACAGAGGAGTTTTTATGTGGGGGTGCGTTGCGTACCATCGATGGCGGCTGCGATCTTCATGGCCTTGGAGTGCTGGCCCTTGTCTGAGCTCGCCGGCATCCTGATCACCATCTCCGTCTGCAACAACACCAAGCAGAAATCGATCAAAAATAGCCCAATTAAACAGAATCCACACAAAATTTCCAAAGATATTGCAAGTAAACGGAACCCGTACCCTCATATTGTCGCCGGACTCGATCCTCAGCTGAGTATGGGTTAAGCAATGGACCAGGAGCGGTTTATGGTTGAGCAGCGCGCGTTTGCTCGCTTTATATATATATTGTACTACTACTAGTAGCGGTAGTAATGTGTGCCGTACGGGCAAAGATTCCAACCATTTGAGTTTCATGGCAACTACGCGTGCCCCACCTCTGAAGTCCACCCTAATTTTATCGGAGATTCGTGGCAAAGCATCCAAGTGACCAGCAAACACGGCGTGGCGATTTGTATATTGCGACTGATCAGATCAGCACGTCACTTAATTCTACTGCCAACAGACTTGTTATGGTCGAAGGGCGATGGATCTCGGACGTTAAACGCAGGGACTCACTGTGATCGGCGGTGGAGACTGGTTTGAGCTACCGACCTGTTGGTATCTTTTTTTCTTCTATTCTAAGATAAGATGGTGGCCAGTTAGCACTCGACAGTGTAGGTGATACCAAGTGACCAACTTAAACAAATTCCACGGGAAGGTTGGAAGTAGTTGCCACTTTGTCGTTAATAGTCAAACCAAAACATAATGGACCACCGTCCACCGATGATGTGCTCCAGAAGCCTTAAAAAGTTTTTTCAACTTATGCTGACTAGATGACCCTGTTATGCCCAATGGCTTAACACTAGCCATAGTGGAGAGTAATTTTAAGAGTAACATACACATTATCCTAGGCTATGTTACTACCTTCATAGTGGGTAGTAACATAAGTGTGGTGTCATGCAAACATTCATTTATTAGGTTATACACTCATATTGTATTGGGATATGTGATGTTATAGTCATACACATTCATCCACGGGAGAAAGAAGTCCACATAACCCCCTAGGATATTACAAACGGGCTAATCTACCCCCTGAAGTCTAAAACCGGGTACTTAACCCCCTGTCTTTCTCAAAACCATGTGGATCACCCCCTAAACCTGATTAGAGTGGTTTTGGCAGGCGGTTTTGCTGACGTAGCAACGTTGCACCTCCTTCCGGACCTCCACCCAGCTACACCTGGCCTCGTCCATCCTCAGCTGCACCACGCCGGCGTCGCGTGCAACGCGTGGATGCCCGGCATCAGCATGTAGCTTGCCGGCTCCATTATATTCTTCTAACTCTGGCAGCTTCTCGTGGTGAACCTCACCGTCCAGGTTGCCGTCCAGCCTGCACGACGCTAGCAGAGTCTTGCATACATCGAAAGGCATCGCATCGACCAGACGCGAGCGCATCATCGAACCTGTAGCTCCGCCCTAACCACGCACGCGTAGTGTGGCGGCATCGACGCGCAGCCAGCCATTTCTGATCTGAAGAACACTGCTAGGACTACCACGAGCGTTGACTCGTCCGGCTTGCCGCTGTCGAAGCACATCTAGCCAAACGCGAGTCTCGCGGGGAAGATCTTCCCGCCTTCGTCTTCCCTCACCGCCATGCCGGCCTACCAGGCTGGGACGCTGGGCTGCTGAAATCACCTACGTGTGCACACAAGGTGAGTCGTGCATGTTACCATGGCGTCCTCAGCTCCTCGCCTGGCTCGAGGCCAGTCATGCCCCCGCTCTTGATCAAGGCTCGTCGCCCAGCTCGGCAAGCTGGTTCTCGTCATCGGCCTGAGCATGCCGGAGCCGCCGCAGAGCGAGCTCGAGGAGCTATGCGCACAGTGGCTCTCCTCCTTCCACAACGCTGTAATGTTTGACACCTTTGGGAGCGAGACGTTCCTCCCGGCCGCCTGTACAACTTCCATATGGGCATGGAAGCTCGAGACATGCATAACGCCGGGGTTCCATAAGAGGGTGAAGGGAGGTGATGTGGTGCACACTGGGTGGGTACAACAGTAGCACATCCTACGAAACCAGAGCGTGGGGAGCTTCGTGAACCACGCCAGACTGAGCTCCGTCATGCTAGGGCTCCTCGTTTGGCTGCTGGATGCTGCTGCTGTCAATGAACAGCCAGTACCTCGACATTGTTCGCGCGGGACCTTGGTGTTCGGGCGGAAGTGGCACGGCGCGACGGTGACGGGTGGTTTGAGTGAGAGGATATGAACGACGCCGTATACACGCGATTGCAAACAGATGGACGGGGAAGAAAGAACTGTGCCGACCTGCCCCCCGCAACGTTGCTACGTCAGCAAAACCGCCTGACAAAACCACTCCAATCAGGTTTAGGGGGTGATCCAAGTGGTTTTGAGAAAGACATGGGGTTAAATACCCGGTTTTAGACTTCAGGGGGTTAATTAGCCGGTTTCTGAAACCCTAGGGGGTTATGTGGACTTCTTTCTCCACGGGAAGGTTGGAAGTAGTTGCCACTTTGTCGTTATAGTCAAACCAAAACTTAATGGACCACCGATGATGTGCTCCACAAGCGTGTTTGGGCCTTCAGCGATTTTGCTGTATTGCATGTGTTTCTCAGTTGGGTCTGGTTGAGAAAAAAACAGACCAAAAACAAACATCTGCATGTGCCTGCATTCCCTCTAGCCTGGGTGCGGCGAAACGGAAGGCGGGTTGTTTGGTTGCCGGTTTGTTTAGGCGGAAACATAAGTAAGGGTGTTTGGTTACATGCAACACATGTTGTCTGGTAACCTCCTCGTGGAGGTGGTGAGGCTACGAGCACACTAGCAAGACAGAACAAAACATAGACACACAAAATAGATAGCTTAGCAAGTTATACATAGTACCACACTTAAAACAAACAGTCTTAAACCGAACCAGTACGACATAGACTTAAAACACAAACCAACATGCGCAATCAGGCAACAACGAGCTCTCTAGACGTTCACGGCAAAGATGTCGTCGTGCTTCTTACACCTTGTCACCACTTCAATGTTGTCGTCGTTGAAGACGATCACCTTCAGGGTGTCGGGAGTCAGCAGCTTGAAGGTGACCATTTAACCGATCCTGATCTGGTGGACAGCGGCGAAGGGGGCCCAACCCTCCATGCGCAGCGGGTGTTTGTCTTCAGCTTGAACTCCCGAGGCATGGCCGGGAAGTGCTTCATGAAGTCTAGAGGCATAGGCAGGCACTCCAGTTTTGGGGAAAGGATCACCTTGCAGAAGTGAGTTGGGTCTGCCTCCTCATGGTAGTGTCCGTAGTTCCTCCGCTTGCCGCTGGGAGGCTCCTCAAGCACCACGTCGTCGTCCAAGGGCGACACCACCTCCTTGCCCTTCTCCAAGGCCGGCACCATCTCTTTGCCCTTGTTCTCTGCCTCGATCTGCATTATGAACACCACAAAGTTCAAAGGTTAATCAGCATTCAATGCAATCGTCCCAAGCCCCTATATTTACCCACCCAAAGGCTCTACTACTTACCCACCACCGCACTGAATTAATCCTCTCTGTCTCTCACTGTCACTCCTCTTCCATATCTCCATCGCCATGAACCCCACCCCAACCCCTTCCTCTGGGGCATTGGTTGGAGGTCTTTCTTCCTTGGGTGCTCGCTCGGTGATCGCACCAAGTTCGAGAACACCATGGAAGTGTGCTCTAACTTTACCAGCATCGATGATACGTCCCAAACGTATCCACTTTTCCAAACACTTTTGCTCTGGTTTTGGACTCTAATTTGCATGATTTGAATGGAACTAACCTGGACTGACGCTGTTTTTAGCAGAATTGCCATGGTGTTATTTTTGTGCAGAAATAAAAGTTCTCGGATGGACCTGAAAATTTACGGAGAATTATTTCAGAATATATAAAAAATACTGGCGAAAAGATCCACTGGAGGGGGGCCACCCAGGCGCCACAAGCCCAGGGGGCGCGCCCACCCCCCAGGGCGCGCCTACCAGGCTTGTGGGGCCCTGGCAGCTCCGTTTGCCCTAACTCCAACGCTATAAGTATCTATTCGTGGAGAAAAAAATCAGAGAGAAAGAATCATCGCGTTTTACGATATGAAGCCGCCGCCATCTCCTGTTCTTCATCGGGAGGGCTGATCTGGAGTCCGTTCGGGGCTCCGGAGAGGGGGATTCGACGCTGTCGTCATCATCAACCATCCTCCATCACCAATTTCATGATGCTCACCGCCGTGTGTGAGTAATTTCTTCGTAGGCTTGCTGGACGATGATGGGTTGGATGAGATTTACCATGTAATCGAGTCAATTTGTTAGGGCTTTGATCCTTAGTATCCACTATGTTCTGAGATTGATGTTGCTATGACTTTTCTATGCTTAATGCTTGTCACTAGGGCCCGAGTGCCATGATTTGAGATCTGAACCCTCTATGTTTTCATGAATATATTTGAGTTCTTGATCCTATCTTGCAAGTTATATGCACCTATTACGTGTTATGATCCGCATACCCCAAGGTGACAATAATTGGGATTCTTTCCGGTGATTACCGTAGTTTGAGGAGTTCATGTATTCACTATGTGTTAATGCTTTGTTCCGGTTCTCCATTAAAAGGAGGCCTTAATATCCCTTAGATTTCCTTATGGACCTGATGTCTACTACACAACTTGTTCTTGTAGACTCGTGTTGGGCCTCCAAGCACAGAGGTTTGTAGGACAGTAGCAATTTTTCCTGAAGTGGATGACCTAAGGTTTATCAATCCGTGGGAGGCGTAGGTTGAAGATGGTATCTCTCAAACAACCCTGCAACCAAATACAAGAAATCTCTTGTGTCCCCAACACACCCAATACAATGGTAAATTGTATAGGTGCACTAGTTCGGCGAAGAGATGGTGATAAAAGTGTAGTATGGATAGTAGATATAGGTTTTTGTAATTTGAAAATATAAAAACAGCAAGGTAGCAAGTAACAAAAATGAGCACAAACGGTATTGCAATGCTTAAAAACAAGGCCTAGGGTTCATACTTTCGCTAGTGCAATCTCTCAACAATGCTAATATAATTGGATCATATAACCATCCCTCAACGTGCGATAAAGAATCACTCCCAAGTTCCTATTAGCGGAGAACATAAGATAGAAATTGTTTGTAGGGTACGAAACCACCTCAAAGTTATCCTTTCCGATCGATCTATTGAGCTATTCCTATAAGTGTCACAAACAGCCCTAGAGTTCGTACTAAAATAACACCATATGATACACATCAACCAACTCTAATGTCACCTAGATACTCCAATGTCACCACAAGTATCCGTGAGTTGATTATACGATATGCATCAAACAACTTCATAATCATAATATTCAATCCACACAAAGAACTCCAAGGAGCACCCCAAAGTTTCTATCGGAGAAAAGATAATGAAAACGTGCATCAACCCATATGCATAGATTACCCCAATGTCACCGCGGGAATCCGCGAGTTGAGTGCTAAAACATATATCAAGTGAATCAATATAATACCCCATTGTCACCACGGGTATTCATATGCAAGACATACATCAAGTGTTCTCAAATCTGAAATATTCAATCCGACAATAACGAAACCTCAAAGGGAAAAGATTTGATTCATCACAACAAGGATAGAGAGGGAAGAAACACCATATGATCCAACTATATTAACAAAGCTCGTGGTACATCAAGATCGTGCCAAATCAAGAACGCGAGAGAGAGAGGTAAAACACATAGCTACTGGTACAAACCCTCAGCCCCGAGGGTGAACTACTCCCTCCTCGTCATGGAGACCACCGGGATGATGAAGATGGCCTCCGATGATGATTCCCCCCCTCCGGCAGGGTGCCGGAAAAGGGCTGTAGATTAGATCGTGGAGGTATAGAGGCCTGCGGCGACGTAAAAACTCATCTAGGTTAACTTTCGGGGGTTTCTGAATATATATGATTTTTTGGCGTTGGAATCACGCGAAGAAGGGCCACAGGGGGCCCACGAGGCACCAGGGCACGCCTGGGGGGGGGGGGGGGGGTGGCGCGCCCTGGTGGCTCGTGGGGCCCCTGTGGGTCTTCTGGCCACCTCCCGAAGCTTCTAGTGTCTCTTATGTTCCAGAAAAAATCGTCAAAAAGTTTCGCTGCATTTGGACTTCATTTGATATGGATTTTCTGGAAAACCAAAAACAAGCTGAAAACAGCAACTGGCACTGGGCACTAGGTCAATATGTTAGTCCATGAAAATCATATAAAATCCATATAAAAGTGCACCAAAATCATACAAAACTATAATAAACATGGCATGAATACTTCATAAATTATAGATACGTTGGAGACGTATCAGCATCCCCAAGCTTAATTCCTGCTCTTCCTCGAGTAGGTAAATGATAAAAGAAATAATTTATAAAGTGTGAATGCTAGCATAGTGCATAAGTTTGATCAATGATAATTTCAATTACTTTTTCTAGCATCAATATATATCATAATCAGTAACTCATCTCATAAAACTTCTCATGATCAAGTAGCAAGCTATTCACATGTTTAAAGTATAGGCCATAAACTTTCTTGAAAACTAACAAACTATGTTCACAGTCATCAAACAATTGCAATTCATCTTATTTTCAGGAAGGGTCTATGTAAGAGCTTTGGTCTAGCAAATTCCACATACTCAACCATCATTTAGTCTTCCATGATTGCTGACACTCAAAGCATATTTTTAGAACAAACCGTTTCAGTCAAACACATAGGAAGATAGGGGCTTAATGTTTCGCCTCCCAACTTATTTATCTCAGGGATAATGTTAACAATAATAACTCATGATCACCTATATTCAACTGGATATATGTGCCTGGATCTTTCCCTACCACATAATGCTTGCCAACTAAAGAATAAATAGAGCGTAATAGGGATGAACATTAATGACTCTTGCATAAAAGTAAATACAGAAAAGTAAAAGATAGGCCCTTCGCAGAGGGAAGCAGAGGTTGTCATGCGCTTTTTGTTGTTGGATGCACAAGCCCTTAATGCAAAGGAACGTCACGTTATATTGCCCCTTGTGATAGCAACCTTTATTATGCAGTCCGTCGCTTTTATTTCTTTACCATCACAAGTTCGTACAACGCTTATTTTCACTTGCAATAAAAGATCATACATATTTTAGGAGCAATTTTTATTGCTTTTTGCACCGATGAAAACTTACTTGAAGGATCTTATTCAATCCATAGGTAGGTATGGTGGACACTCATGGCAAGAAACTGGGTTTAAGGGTTTTGGATGCACAAGTAGTATCTCTACTTAGTACGAATTCTTGGCTAGCAAAAGATCCTAAGCAAGCACCACATGTTAGAGGATCCATGACAATATAACTTCTATGTGAATATAAACAAACATAACTCATTACGTTGTCTTCCTTGTCCAACATCAACTACTTGATCAAGCTTGAAAATAATTAATGGGGGCTCACAATCTTAGAAGATGTCCAAGATAGTATATTTATATGTGAAATTTCTCTTCCTTCAAAATTCTTTCATGATTTGTTCAAGTGACCAATGCTATGTTTGTTAACTTTCAATAAATTTTACCACTTATACTTCTTGTATGTGAAGTCACTACTCCCCATGGGACAAGCATATGAAGCATATAAAATTTCAACTTTATGATATTCAATTCTTTCACAATTTACTCATAGGATATAAGTGAAGCACAAGAGTAAATGACAAACTATTCCAAAAAGATATAAGTGAAGATCAAATGAGTAGTGAAACAATTAAGTAGCTATGTGAGGACTCTCTCTCATTTAAAAAGTTTCAGATCTTGATAATTTATTCAAACAGCAAGCAAAACAAAGACTCAACCAAGTATAGCACACATTATGTGAACGAGTAAAAACTTGGGTTCAATCGAGACTAACCGATAGTTGATGAAGAAAAGTGATGGGATGCCTACCGAAGCATCCCCAAGCTTGAATGCTTGATACTTCTTGGAATATTAACTTGGGGAGCCTTGGGCATCCCCAAGCTTGAACTCTTGTGTCTCGTTAATTCTTCTCATATAATAGTTTCCCTAAGTTTCAAAAACTTCATCCACACAAAACTTGACAAGAACTTGTGAGATATGTTAGTATAAATCCACTCAAAACCTCGACATTCTCTACTGTAGCAAATCACTAAAATTATAATTAAACATTAAATACTAAATTCCTCTGCATATTTAATACTCCTATCCTCAAATAGAATCATTAAACAAGCCAACATATACAAACAATGCAAACATACCAGCAATCTGCCTAAACAGGACAGTCTGTAAAGGATAATTAAGAATCCATACTTAGATAACTCAAAAAAATCTGAAAATTTACCACACTGGAAATAATTTATCAAAGTTGACTGTATAAAAATTTCAAGATTTTATCACATTCTGGCATTTCTGGGCAATTTAATCAATAGCAGCAAACTTTCTGTTTTGAAACAGCAACTCATGAACTTGCAAAATAAGCATGGTAAAGGCTATACTTGACATTTTTATTGAAATAAAAGATACAAAACATGACTCTAAGTAACAGCAAGCGAACACAAACAAAATAAAATGATGCTCCAAGTAAAACACATATCATGTGACGAATAAAAATATAGCTCCGAGTAAGGTTACCGATGGATTAAGACGAAAGAGGGGATGCCTTCCGGGGCATCCCCAAGCTTAGACGCTTGGGTCTTCCTTGAATATTACCCTGGGGTGCCTTGGGCATCCCCAAGCTTAGGGTCTTGCCACTCCTTATTCCTTCATCCATCGTCATCTCACCCAAAGCTTGAAAACTTCAATCACACAAAACTTAACGGAACTTCGTGAGAACGGTTAGTATGATAAAGAATAAACCATCACTTAGGTACTGTCCAAGACAAGATTCACAATTGTTACCATATAATTCCTACTATATTCTATCATTTCCATAGTTTATATCTCATAATATAACCTATGGAAACATTAAAACAAGCAAACTATGCATTGAAAACAGAATCTGTCAAAAACAGAACAGTCTGTAATGATCTGAGAAACTACCATACTTCTGGAACTCTAAAAATTCTGAAAAATTAGTACAACGTCAAAAATTTGCATATAAATACTGTGTGAAAATTTCAGAATTTTTTGACGCTCCAGTAAAATCTGGGAAATTAAACACTGGAGGCAAAAGTTTCTGTTTTTGCACAGAATTGAATCAACAAGTATCCACACTATCCC
Organism: Elymus sibiricus; assembly: GCA_039707655.1. NCBI lineage: Eukaryota > Viridiplantae > Streptophyta > Magnoliopsida > Poales > Poaceae > Elymus > Elymus sibiricus. The sequence continues at coordinate 106,405,132 of CM077668.1, read as the reverse complement.
AAAGGTTTTACTTGGCACTTTATTGAAAGAAAACATATAAAAAATGATTACTACAGTATATTAATCATGTTAACACACTAAAACAGAAAGGATACATATTGGGTTGCCTCCCAACAAGCGCTTTTCTTTAAAGCCTTTTAGCTAGGCATGATAATTTTGAATGATGCTCACATAGAAGTAAAGAATTGAAACGTAAAGGGAGCATCATGAGAAATGTATCAAACACATTTAAGCCTAACCCACTTCCTATGCATAGGGATTTTGTGAGCAAATAGTTTATGGGAGCAAGAATCAACTAGCATAGGAAGGCAAAACAAGCATAACTTCAAAACTTTCAACACGTAGAGAGGAAACTTGATATTATTGCAACACCTACAAGCATATGATACTCTCTCATAATAATTTTCAGTATCATCATGAAGAAATTCAACAATATATCCATCACATAAAGCATTCTTGTCATGATACATAAGCATAGAATTTTTATTACTCTCCACACAAGCAATTTTCTTCTCATTCATAATAGTGGGAGCAAACTCAACAAAATAACTATCATGAGATACTTGATTGGCATAATCCAATTGAAAATTAAAATCATGATGACAAGTTTCATATTTATCATTATTCGTTATAGCATACATGTCTTCACAATAATCATCATAGATAGGAGGCATGCAATCATCATAATAAATTTTCTCATCAAAACTTGGGGGACTAAAAATATCATCTTCATCAAACATAGCATCCCTAAGCTTGTGGCTTTGCATATCATTAGCATCATGGATACTCATAGAATTCATACTAACAACATTGCAATCATCCTCATCATTCAAAGATTTTGTGCCAAATATTTTATTGAATTCTTCTTCTATCAATTGAGCACAATTTCACGATCCATCATTTTCAAGAAAGACATGATAAAGACGAATAATATGAGGCAACCTCAATTCCATTTTTTTTGTAGTTTTGTTTTATAAGCCAAACTAGTGATAAACAAGAAACTAAAAGATTCGATTGCAACATCTAAAGATATACCTTCAAGCACTCACCTCCCCGGCAACGGCGAGAAAAGAGCTTGATGTCTACTACACAACTTGTTCTTGTAGACTCGTGTTGGGCCTCCAAGCGCAGAGGTTTGTAGGACAGTAGCAATTTTCCCTCAAGTGGATGACCTAAGGTTTATCAATCCGTGGGAGGCGTAGGTTGAAGATGGTATCTCTCAAACAACCCTGCAACCAAATACAAGAAATCTCTTGTGTCCCCAACACACCCAATACAATGGTAAATTGTATAGGTGCACTAGTTCGGCGAAGAGATGGTGATAAAAGTGTAGTATGGATAGTAGATATAGGTTTTTGTAATTTGAAAATATAAAAACAGCAAGGTAGCAAGTAACAAAAATGAGCACAAACGGTATTGCAATGCTTAAAAACAAGGCCTAGGGTTCATACTTTCGCTAGTGCAATCTCTCAACAATGCTAATATAATTGGATCATATAACCATCCCTCAACGTGCGATAAAGAATCACTCCCAAGTTCCTATTAGCGGAGAACATAAGATAGAAATTATTTGTAGGGTACGAAACCACCTCAAAGTTATCCTTTCCGATCGATCTATTGAGCTATTCCTATAAGTGTCAGAAACAGCCCTAGAGTTCATACTAAAATAACACCATATGATATACATCAACCAACTCTAATGTCACCTAGATACTCCAATGTCACCACAAGTATCCGTGAGTTGATTATACGATATGCATCAAACAACTTCATAATCATAATATTCAATCCACACAAAGAACTCCAAGGAGCACCCCAAAGTTTCTATCGGAGAAAAGATAATGAAAACGTGCATCAACCCATATGCATAGATTACCCCAATGTCACCGCAGGAATCCGCGAGTTGAGTGCCAAAACATATATCAAGTGAATCAATATAATACCCCATTGTCACCACGGGTATTCATATGCAAGACATACATCAAGTGTTCTCAAATTTGAAATATTCAATCCGACAATAATGAAACCTCAAAGGGAAAATATTCGATTCATCACAACAAGGATAGAGAGGGAAGAAACACCATATGATCCAACTATATTAACAAAGCTCGTGGTACATCAAGATCGTGCCAAATCAAGAACGCGTGAGAGAGAGGTAAAACACATAGCTACTGGTACAAACCCTCAGCCCCGAGGGTGAACTACTCCCTCCTCGTCATGGAGACCGTCAGGATGATGAAGATGGCCTCCGGTGATGATTCCCCCCCTCCGGCAGGGTGCCGGAAAAGGGCCGTAGATTAGATCGTGGAGGTACAGAGGCTTGCAGCGGCGTAAAAACTCATCTAGGTTAACTTTCGGGGGTTTCTGAATATATATGATTTTTTGGCGTTGGAATCACACGAAGAAGGGCCACAGGGGGCCCACGAGGCACTAGGGCGCGCCTGGGGGGGGGTGGCGCGCCCTGGTGGCTCGTGGGGCCCCTGTGGGTCTTCTAGCCACCTCCCGAAGCTTCTAGTGTCTCTTATGTTCTAGAAAAAAATCGTCAAAAAGTTTCGCTGCATTTGGACTTCATTTGATATGGATTTTCTGGAAAACCAAAAACAAGCAGAAAACAACAACTGGCACTGGGCACTAGGTCAATATGTTAGTCCATGAAAATCATATAAAATCCATATAAAAGTGCACCAAAATCATACAAAACTATAATAAACATGGCATGAATACTTCATAAATTATAGATACGTTGGAGACGTATCAGGACCCCGCTGCCCCGGAAGGTAGGACAAAAGATGTCATTGCAAGTTCTTACTATAAGCACGTATGACTATATACGGAATACATGCCTACATTACATTGATGAATCAGAGCTATTGTGTATCGCCTTAGGTTGTGACTGTTACATGATGAATGTCATCCAACATAATTATCCATCACCGATCCAATGCCTACGCTTTTCGCACATTGATCTTTGCTAAGTTACTTTCGCTGCTGCTGCTGTTACAATCACTACAAAACTGCTACTGTTACTGTCCTTGCTACTATTGTTACTGTTACTATTGCTATTCAAACCATCATACTACTGTGCTACTAAACACTTTGCTGCAGATATTTAGTTCTCCAGGTGTGGTTGAATTGACAACTCAACTGCTAATACTCGCAAATATTCTTTGGCTCCCCTTGTGTCGAATCAATAAATCTGGGTGACATACTACTCGCGAAAACTGTTGCGATCCCCTATACTTGTGGGTTATCAAGACCTTTTTCTGGCGCCGTTGCCGGGGAGCATAGCTCTATCTGTTGAGTCACTTGGGATTTATATCTGTTGATCACTATGAAGAATCTGAAAGACGCTAAGACGAAGATCGTCCCCTCTATGACTAGAGGAGGTAAGGAACTGCCATCACACTCGGCACTTGATTCACCTTCTGTTTTGAGTAGGCTTGCGACACCACCACCTGCTATTCATTCTGATATGTCGCAAGTAATTGATGATACTACTTTTGCTATGAATGATACTTATGATGATGCTAGTACTATGCTTGATAATACTGTACCACTTGGTGAATTTCTTGATGAACAAATTGCTAAAGCTAAAGAAACTGAAAATGTTGAAACTCTTGAAATTTTTGATTCACCTATTATGCCTAGCTCTCCTACTAGAGTTGAAATGCCTAAGACATCTGATGGTTATGTTTTTGATAGGGAGACAGCTAGGGCAATTCTTGCTTGTAACGATAGAGATGAGGTTATAGAATTGCTTGCTGAGTTGAAAGAAAAATCTATGAGGGAGAGAATGAAATATGATCCTAAGTTCGCTACCTCTCCCATATTTGTTACCGATAAGGATTATGAATTCTCTGTCGATCCTGAGTTAATTACTTTGGTTGAATCTGATCCTTTCCATGGTTATGAAACTGAAACTGTTGTGGCACACCTTACTAAACTGAATGATATAGCCACCCTATTTGCTCATGAGGAAAAGATTCATTACTATTACATCCTTAAGTTGTTTCCTTTCTCATTAAAAGGTGATGCTAAGACATGGTTTAATACTCTTGCTCCTGGTTGTGTGCGTAGTCCCCAGGATATGATATATTACTTCTCTGAAAAATATTTTCCTGCTCACAAGAAACAAGCTGCTTTACAGGAAATATTTAACTTTGTGCAAAATGAAGAAGAGAATCTCCCTCAAGCTTGGGGGAGGCTTCTCCAATTACTTAATGCTTTGTCTGATCATCCTCTTAAAAAAAATGAAATACTTGATATCTTTTATAATGGACTAACCGATGCTTCTAGGGATTACCTAGATAGTTGTGCTGGTTCTATTTTCAGGGAACGAACTGTTGGACAGGCTGAAGAGTTATTGAATAATATATTGAGAAATGCCGATGATTGGACACTTCCTGAACCACCACCTAAGCCAACTCCAAAGAAGAGAGGTATTCTATTCCTCAGTCCAGAAGATATGCAAGAAGCTAAGAAGTCTATGAAGGAAAAAGGTATTAAAGCTGAAGATGTTAAGAATTTACCACCTATTGAAGAAATACATGGACTTGACATCCTGACACAGGTAGTAGGGGTAAATTCTCTTCGTAGATTCAATGAAAGTGATATTCTCTATAATAAATCTGCTAGTCAATGCTTGGATGAATTTGATAACTACATTGTTAAGCAAGAGAATTTCAATATGTATGTTAGCAATCAACTAAAACGGAATGCCATCATGATTGAACGCTTGAGTGATTTGATGTTTAGAACTGCTAATGACGTTAAATGCTTGAGTAAACATGCTTCTATGGTTCAGACTCAGTTAGAACAAATAGCCAAGTCACAAAATGATTTGCTTGATGAGATGAATAATAAAAAGAATGATCATGCTGTTAGAATTGTTACTAGAGGAGGTAGAATGACTCAGGAGCCTCTGTATCCTGAAGGTCATCCTAAAGGAATTGAACAAGATTCTCAAAGAAACAATATTGATGCACCTAGTCCATCTAAGAAGAAAAAGAAAAAGAAAAATTATAGGACTTTGCATGCTTCTAGTGAACCTGAGATAGAAAAATCTCCTGAGAATCATAATTATGCTTCTATTTCTGATGCTGAGACACAATCTGGTAATGAACATACACTTAATGATAATGATAATGATAATGATGATGTTCATGTTAATGCTCAACCAGATAATGATGTAGAAATAGAACCTGCTGTTGATCTTGATAACCCACCTCCTAAGAATAAAAGATATGATAAAAGAGACTTTCTTGCTAGAAAACATGGGAAAGAAAGAGAACCATGGGTTCAGAAACCTATGCCTTTTCCCACTAAACCATCTAAAAACAAGGATGAGGAAGACTTTAAGCGCTTTGTTGAAATGCTTAGACCTGTCTTTTTGCGTACTCGCTTGATTGATATGTTGAAAATGTCTCCCTATGCTAAATACATGAAAGATATTGTCACTAATAAAAGAAAGATACCTGAAACTGAAATTTCTACCATGCTTGCAAATTATTCTTTTAAGGGTGGAGTACCTAAGAAGTTAGGCGATCCAGGAATACCTACTATACCATGCTCCATTAAAAGAAGTTATGTTAAAACTACTTTATGTGATTTGGGAGCCGGTGTTAGTGTTATGCCTTTTTCTTTATATAGAAGACTTGATTTGAATAAGCTCACACCTACTGAAATATCTTTGCAAATGGCTGATAAATCAACTGCTATACCTATTGAAATTTGCGAGGATGTTCCCGTTGTAGTTGCAAATGTTACTATTTTGACAGACTTTGTTATACTTGATATGCTTGAGGATGACAACCTGTTGATTATCCTTGGAAGACCCTTTTTGAATACTGCAGGGGCTGTTATTGATTGCAACAAAAGCAAGGTCACTTTTCATGTCAATGGTAATGAGCACACGGTTTATTTCCCTAAGAAACAAAGTTCGGTCAATGGTATCAATTGTATTGAAAAGGTTTCGACAATCACTATTGGGGGATTCAAATTTCCTCTTCCTACTGTCAAAAAGAAATATGAAATTCTTATTGTTGGGGAGATGCACATCCCCATTGAGGTAACTTAGTGTTATACGAAGATTCTTCGGTTTCATGCCATTCGGAAATAGTTTGTTAATAAGACTTGATCAACCTTATTAATGGATTCTTTTTGAGGGGCATGTGGTCGATGAATTTAGTAAGCACAACTTTCTGTACCCACATTTTGCTCTCTGTTATTTGTAGTTGAATAAAATAAAATGCCATAATTATCCTGTTTTCTGAATTTTCCGTGCAATAAAAAATGTCCCAAAAATAAAAGTTCTCAGAATGCCATGAAAATTTAGTATGATTTTTTCCAGAATATTTAAGAATTTTTGGCACTGAACACACCCTAGGGGAGTGCACTTGTGAGCCACAAGCCCACAGGGCGCGCCCACCCCCCTAGGCGGGCCCAGCAGGCTTGTGGGTCCCACAGGGACGCACTCACTTATGCCAGCCACCCATCTCCTTCTTCTTCCTCCAGAAAAAATCAAACTTGCTCCCAAACCCGTGTTCTTGTTCATATTGCTGTGATTTTCGATCTCCTTGCTCGGAACTCCGTTTCCAAAACTGTTTTGAGGAATTACTCCTTGGTATGTGACTCGTCCAATGCTCCAATTCGTTTTTGTTCTAGTGCTTTATACTTTGCAAATTTTTGATGCTGTGGTGACCATGTTTATGAGCGTGCATGTTGAATTTGTATGGTCCAAAGTAGTTTTGATGCATGATATAGCCTCTAGATACTTGTGGGAGTAGTTGCTATCAATTTTGTTGAGCTTCGTTCACTTTTATTTTGAGTCACTAAAAATTTCAGAAATTTTTCAGAGGAAGAAAATGTTCAGGAAGCTATTCCATGGGGGTTCCTCGAGCAAGAGTGCCCCTAGGCCCGCGATACGCGAGCCGGATACCGAACCGCCGCGGGAGGCTTCGGTTTTACCATGCGAATGGCCGTCGGATGCTTTCATGATTCGAGCCGGCATTAAGGAAGAGTTTGATATGTACGTGCGCAACGCTGAGCTCATGGGCTTCTTAACAGATAAGTGCCCGCAATACTATGATCTCCCTGACTCCTTTGTGCGGAGATTCGAGTATGTATATCAGCGCACTTCACATGATGTTATTTTCAACTTATATGAAAAGTCTTTTCGCATGACCGTTGAAGAATTTAGTAGTGTTTGTAAAATTCCATTCTGGGGAACTTGCACTGAACCTCGTAAATCTGATTGCAATGAATTTCTCATGAACATTACTAGGGGTGAAACTAGAGGCATTACACAAGCTACTATGGGGAGCATTCATTTTCCTGCTATACATTATTTTGCTCTGTTCATTGGTAGATGCATTAATGGTAAACATGACCATAGTCATCTTTGTGCCCCCGACCTAAGCATTCTTAAGAGTGCGGTGCTAGGAGATAGAAAATTTAACATGGGAGCTATTGTTGCACGTCGTTTACATAATAATGCCTTAGTTGGTGACTTCTTTGATGGAATTTATGCTACCCACTTAGCCACTTATCTTGGTGTGCCCATTAAATGTAATGATACCCTGTTGCCACCGAGTTTTCTTGATTGTGATGCTATGGAACACCATCAGTTCCTTGAGAGGGGTGACCCTCCGTTCAGATGCAGGCTAATCTTTAACAGGCGTCGTGTTTTCCATATTGTTTTGCCTGCTCCTGCCTTCTTTGATTTCCAGGGAAAATATAGATATTTCATACTTGAGGAGGAGGCTGAGGAGTACGAGAGGGCAGCAGAGACGGAGCGCCTTAACGAGGCAGCTCGCCAAGCTGTGGTGGCTGCATTTCAGTACAACCTGAACTACCATCACGGGCATTATCCAGGCCAAGAGTGGCCGTAGACCAACTTAGGCCAAAAGCTTAAGCTTGGGGGATTACGTATTTCTCACCGACATTACATTCATGTTCACACACTCATTCCAGTTGTCGGTGTTCATCCTTTTTCATTGTATATCCATGCTAGTTTTATTTTCGCTTTCTTCTTGTGTGATTGAAAATTTTGAAAATCCAAAAAAAAAATTAGTTATAGTTTCTTTCCCGTCTAGTTAATTTGTAGTATTAAAAGAAAACCCCAAAAGATTTCTCATTCCTTCTTTTACTTGTTGGGAGCTTTCCCGTGTAAATAGTTTTTCTCTTTTTTTTTTCGTTTTTCCTTCGTTAACTTGCTTTCTTCAGAAAAACTAAAAACTCCAAAAATATTTCAATGTGTTTCTCTGAATTTCTTTTCTTTTCGTTGAATCGTAGTAAGGAGAAAGACCACGATGAAAATGTTAAGTGGCTCCCATATGCTTTATTGTTGATCTAACAAAGAGCCACTATTATTTTGCCTTCTCCTTTGAATAAATGTTTGCAGACTTCAGTTTAGTCCATGGCACTCTTGCACTATTATTATTTTCATATCATTCGGTCGTGCAAGTGAAAGGCAATAATGACGATATTTGATGAAGTGATTGCGGTGGAGAAAAGCTGGTATGAACTCTTCTTGTTTTTATCTTTGTAAATATGTTTAGCTCAGTATTATTGGTTCATCATTATTATGAGTAAACATGTTTGTGATGACAATTAGAGATTATAGTTGCTCATGCCATGCCTTAAATAGCTAGGAGTGGATAATGATTTATCTTGAGTGTCAACATGCATTAAAATAGTTGTGATGTAGTATGTTAGCATGGTATCCTCCTCTTAGTAATTCGAGTGGCTTGACTTGGCGCATGTTCATACATGTAGTGGAATCAAAACCAACATAGCCTCCATGATATTTATGTTCAGGGTGTTGATATCCTACTCATGCTCGTATTCAATGTTAATTATTCGCAATGCATGTCTATGACCGTTTTCGCTCTCTAGCTGGTCGCTTCTCAATCTATTTACCAGCCTTCGCCTGTACTAAGCGGGAATACTGCTTGTGCATCCCAATCCTTAAACCAAAGTTGTTCCAGATGAGTCCACTATATCTACCTATATACGGTATTACTCTGCCGTTCCAAGTAAATTTGCATGTGCCACCTCTAAATATTCAAACGAACATCTGTTTTGTGTGCCCGTACCGCTCATGGAGCGACAGGGGGCGGTCAATATCTTTCATGCTAAGCGGGTTATTCTCGAGATGAGTGTTTATTCACTTGTCATTGCACGAGAGAGGTTGGTAATCGGGATGCCCAGTCCTATGCTCAAATCGAAAATACATAATGCAAACAAACTCCCCCGGAAAATTGTTGGTATGGAGGGCACCCGTGAATTCGGCTAGCCATGGCTTGTGTTGGTATGGTGGAGGGGGAGTAAACTTTACCTTTCCGCTTGGGAACCGCCTATAATGTGTTTAGCATGGAAGATATTGAAAACTCTCGGTCGTGACGTTGACAGAAAAAGCATACCTCTCAAAATTATTTTTATCCCTGATTTAAGCTTCGAGCTCTGGCACCGCTGCAAATCCATGCTTCCCTCTGCGAAGGGCCTATCCATTTACTTTCATGTTATTTTATTTTTATTGTTGAGTCATCATCCTCTCATTTAAGCACCAGTTGGAGATCACTATTGTCATTTTTATGCATTGAGTATAGTTAATGTTGGGTGTGACCATGATTGGATATCCTCTACCCTGAATTACAATGTTTAGTCATTGCTTGAATCTCAGAGGTGCTATGCATTTATGTTTTGCGGTCTCAGAAAGGGCTAGCGAGATACCATGTTATCATATTATATCATGATTGTTTTGACAAAGTGTTGGCATCCGAGATATCTTATTATTGCTCTCTAGTTGGTTATGTTATTGATATGAGTAAATGTGAGACCTAAGTGTTATCATTCATATGTTAGTTCATGATCTTTGCTGAAAATTTGAATACTAGTTAAGTATATATACAGACAACAAGAACAAAAGAGTTTGTAAAAGTCTTTCTTTATCACTTTCAGTTTGTCAACTGAATTGCTTGAGGACAAGCAATGAGTTAAGCTTGGGGGAGTTGATACGTCCCAAACGTATCCACTTTTCCAAACACTTTTGCTCTGGTTTTGGACTCTAATTTGCATGATTTGAATGGAACTAACCCGGACTGACGCTGTTTTCAGCAGAATTGTCATGGTGTTATTTTTGTGCAGAAATAAAAGTTCTCGGATGGACCTGAAAATTTACGGATAATTATTTCAGAATATATAAAAAATACTGGCAAAAAGATCCACTGGAGGGGGGCCACCCAGGTGCCACAAGCCCAGGGGGCGCGCCCACCCCCCAGGGTGTGCCTACCAGGCTTGTGGGGCCCTGGCAGCTCCGTTTGCCCTAACTCCAACGCTATAAGTACCTATTCGTGGAGAAAAAAATCAGAGAGAAAGAATCATCGCGTTTTACAATACGGAGCCGCCGCCACCTCCTGTTCTTCATCGGGAGGGCTGATCTGGAGTCCGTTCGGGGCTCCAGATAGGGGGATTCGACGCCGTCGTCATCATCAACCATCCTCCATCACCAATTTCATGATGCTCACCGCCGTGTGTGAGTAATTTCTTCGTAGGCTTGCAGGACGGTAATGGGTTGGATGAGATTTACCATGTAATCGAGTCAATTTGTTAGGGCTTTGATCCCTAGTATCCACTATGTTCTGAGATTGATGTTGCTATGACTTTGCTATGCTTAATGCTTGTCACTAGGGCCCGAGTGCCATGATTTCAGATCTGAACCCTCTATGTTTTCATGAATATATTTGAGTTCTTGATCCTATCTTGCAAGTTATATGCAACTATTACGTGTTATGATCCGCATACCCCAAGGTGACAATAATTGAGATTATTTCCGGTGATTACCATAGTTTGAGGAGTTCATGTATTCACTATGTGTTAATGCTTTGTTCCGGTTCTCTATTAAAAGGAGGCCTTAATATCCCTTAGATTTTCTTATGGACCCCGCTGCCACGGGAGGGTAGGACAAAAGATGTCATGCAAGTTCTTACTATAAGCACGTATGACTATATACGGAATACATGCCTACATTACATTGATGAATTGGTGCTATTGTGTATCGCCTTAGGTTGTGACTGTTACATGATGAATGTCATCCAACATAATTATCCATCACCGATCCAATGCCTACGCTTTTCGCATATTGATCTTTGCTAAGTTACTTTCGCTGCTGCTGCTGTTACAATCACTACAAAACTGCTACTGTTACTGTCCTTGCTACTATTGTTACTGTTACTATTGCTATTGAAACCATCACACTACTGTGCTACTAAACACTTTGCTGCAGATATTTAGTTCTCCAGGTGTGGTTGAATTGACAACTCAACTGCTAATACTCGCAAATATTCTTTGGCTCCCCTTGTGTCGAATCAATAAATCTGGGTGAAATACTACCCGCGAATAATGTTGCGATCCCCTATACTTGTGGGTTATCAATCGACGACATGCATAAGGAGGCGGACGCTGTGGTAAAGAAGACGACGACAAAGGAGTTGAAGACGCTGATTCCTGACCCAGTGAGAGGCGCTATGTCAGTGGACATACTACGCTGGGCCATGGATCAGGCCGAGTCCACCAATGCTGGTCAAAGAGCAAGATGGGACAAGTATAGGGGGTATAGGGCTCGTCAAGATCAGACGGCCGCCTCGGTGTCGCCGGTTGTCATCGTTCTGGAGCTGGAGGAAGAAGAAGCGGTGGATGTGGTGGTCAGGGCGCCGGAGCCAGGCCACCGTACCATGCCAATTGTTCTAGACGACGGCGAGGATGAGGAGACGGTGCATTCTACGGTCGAGCTGGACGACAACTACAAGGCCAAGGGCCCCCGACGCTCCAAACGCCTCCAAGGTTGCTGCGGCTAGGATTTATCGCTACTGGGTAAGATTTACCCCGACTCCTCGTTCCTCTTGTACTCAATCCCGATCGAAACCCTAAAATCCATTGCTACTTGCTACTCATCAAGATGTGCTGATCAATCCTATTGCTTTTTACCCCGATTCCCAATTCCCCCGGCACCCGGATCCAATGCCCAAACCGAATCTAAAACGCGGATCGAATACAAAAATCGTTAGCGAGGAGGTGAAAATGGGGCTTACCGCCATTGCCGAAGTGCTGCCGGTGATGTAGGTGATGCTGGTGATGGACGCCGGTGCTCGCCTTGCTATTCTCCGATCCGCTGATCGCCGCCGCCGGTGTGAGAATGGGAGTGTGGAGAGAGGGGAGAAAGAGCGGTGAGGGAAGGTGAGGGTAATTATGCTGGCGCTTCGGGAAACAATGCGACGTCTCGAGCGTGGCTCCTCGCGTGCAGCCGTCGCCACCCACGTGCATCCCGTGGGCCTGGCTATGGAAAAACTGCCGAATCGGCGGTTCCCAGCGGGCCTGGCCCCAAGGTGCTTTACCTTGTGCTATGCAGGCCGAACAGTGAACATAGACAACCAAACAGGTCAGTTTCTTCCCGCACGGGTCTGGTTGGGGTCTATCCGAGCAACCAAATACGTCCCAAAAGTTCTTTCTTCTTATGATGACTAGATGACCCTGTTCTGTCCAATGGCTTAAAAACCAAATGTGGCTGAGAAGTGAGGGTAACTATATAAAACTGTATCTTTGCCTAAAAATATACATAAATTGTATCTGCAAGGTATTATAAGAAACTTGTAGGTGTATAAGATGGAATCTGATGTAGCCTAATATGAGTGGGATTCTTAGTTTTGTACGCAAAGTCGCAAAGTCAACGGTGCACTCTTAGGCCAATGGCGTTGGCCCAGTGGGCCGACGTAGTGGCACACCGCCACTTTTTTTTTGAACAAAGAGAGGCGCTCAAGGCGCCAAATTCATTTCAAACCAAGCTCAAGCACATGATACAACATAGATTACAACTCCTGGGCAATCAAGCAGTAAAAAATGTTGTAAGAAGGACATCTAAGTTGCCAATGAGCTTGATTGAAACCCCTAAAGACAGGTTCCACACTGGACCACCACTCTTTGTGCTCCATATATATATATTAGAATAAGCAATATCCAACGAATTAGAATTATCATGATAGACATAACATGCCCTAAAAATAGATCAAGACCAATGCTATGTGACGCAAGTATGACTCTCACGACGCCAGAGCCTCAGCTCCCACCGCCGCCGCGACCTCCCCCTCCGCCACGTCAGCTGCCTCCTCTACCATTCTAGAACCAATGCAATTCTAGTATAGAAATATAAACTGAATTATAAACATGGAAATATAATAATAACAACTTTATTGTTGCCTCTAGGGAATATTTTCAACAGCCGTGGACCGCATGAGGCTAGAAATGATGGGTAACGAAGCATGCAAATCAAAAAAAATTCCTACGAACACCCAAGATCTGTCTAGGAGAAGCATAGCAACGAGAGAGGAGAGTGTGTCTACGTACCCTCGTAGACCGAAAGCGGAAGCGTATATAATGCGGTTGATGTAGTCGTACTCTTCACGATCCGATCACGATCCAACCGATCTAGTGAAGAACGGACGGCACCTCCGAGTTTAGCACACGTGCGGCTCGATGATGTCTCCTCCTCCTTGATCCAGCAAGAGAAGGCGGAGAAGTAGATGGGATCACAACCAACACGATGGTGTGGTGGTGATGGTGGTGGTGGAGCACCGACAGCGCTTCGCTAAGCGTCGTCGGGACGAGGCGGTGGTGTAACGGGAGAGAGAGAGAGAGAGAGGGGCGCCCAGGGGCTGGTCTGTTGTTTGGGGCGCCCCCTCCTCTATATATATAGGTGGAGGGGCATGGGGAACAGCCCCTCCAAACCCTAGGGCGCAGCCAAGGGGGGGGGAGGACTTGAACTCCAAGTCCAATCCTATTCCTACTAGGACTCCCCTTTTTTTCCCCTTCCCTAGCCACATGGGCTTTTGAGGACTTGGTGCGCCTAGCCCAATAAGGCCAGGGCACCTCCCCTCAGCCCATGCCAGCCCTTGGGACATGGTAGACCCACTTGTGGACTTCCGGACCTCTCCGGAATCCTCCGGAACCTTCTGGAAGCTTCCCGGTACAATACCGAAAAAACTGCACCTTTTTCCGGAATCCCGAAAACGACTTTCCATATATAAATCTTTACCTCTCGACCATTACGAGACTCCTCGTGATGTCCGGGATCTCATCCGGGACTCCGAACAACCTTCGGTTACCAATCATCAAATATCCCAATACTACTCTAGCGTCAACGAACGTTAAGCGTGCGACCCTGCGGGTTCGGGAATCATGTAGTCATGACCGAGACACCTCTCTGGTCAATAACCAATAGCGGGACCTGGATGCCCATATTGATTCCTACGTATTCCACGAAGATCTTTTATCGATTGAACCACGATGTCAAGGATTCGGTTAATCCCGTATGCAATTCCCTTTGTCCGGCGATATGTTACTTGCCCGAGATTCGATCGTCGGTATCTCCATACCTAGTTCAATCTCGTTACCGGCAAGTCTCTTTACTCGTTCCGTAATACATGATCCCGTGACTAACTCATTAGCCACATTGCTTGCAAGCTCTTTATGATGTTGTATTACCGAGAGGGCCCAGAGATATCTCTCCGTCATACGGAGTGACAAATCCCAGTCTCGATCCATGCAACCCAACAGAGACCTTCGGAGATACCTGTAGAGCATCTTTATGATCACCCAGTTACGAAGTGACGTTTGATAGCACACAAAGTATTCCTCTGGTATCCGGGAGTTGCATGATCTCATGGTCTTAGGAATAGATACTTGACATGAAGAAAGCTGTAGCAAATAAACTAAACGATCTGGTGCTAAGCTTACGGTTGGGTCTTGTCCATCACATCATTCTCCTAATGATGTGATCCCGTTATCAAATGACAACTCATGTCTATGGTTAGGAAACCTTAACTATCTTTGATCAACGAGCTAGTCTAGTAGAGGCTCACTAGGGACACGGTATTGTTTATGTATTCACACATGTATTTAAGTTTCCGGTCAATACAATTCTAGCGTGAATAATAAACCTTTATCATGAACAAGGAAATATGATAATAACCATTTTATTATTGCCTCTAGGGCATATTTCCAACAAGAAACATTTGCCACCGCAGAGGAGGCGGTGTGCGCCTACGCCGCCGCCATGTGTCGCTTCTTCGGGCCATGAACTAGGCTTAACTTTACCGTCACTGCGGTGGCCGCGGTCGATCTTGCCTCTCCCGTTGTTCGAATCGTCTCCCCGGCCGAGGAGAAGGAGCATCGGAAGGCCGAGGCACTAGCCAAGCTTGTCGAGGAGGACTCGAAGCTCCTCGCCGAAAATCAAGCCGTCTTCAAGTCTGTGGCGGACGAGTGCACGATCGAGCGTGAGCGCGCATAGCTCGCCGGCCTCCAAGCCAAGAATGAGAAGATTTTCGACGAGCTCACCGACGAGGACGAGGATGAGGACGAGATGATGTGGAGTCGACCCACCACCAATGATAATAAGGCCGGCTGCTCTAACGGGCGCCTTGTGTGTGTGTGTGTGGGGGGGGGGGGGGGGTCCCTGCCTCCTCCTCAGACTCGGACTTGTCGGACTACCTTATGGGCAACGATGAGCAGAGCGATTTAGTATATGTAGTTTTATATGTTTTATCTCGATGCTTAACCTAGTCCAATGTCGATGTATTGTTTAATGTAGCAGACAATGGACTGTTTAATTATCTATGTATGATATTAATATGGTACCATTGTCGAATTATGCAATGAACTAGTTTAAATTTGTGTTTGAAATGAGTTTGTGTATACATTTTTGTGTTCAGTTTTTTTGGGGGATTAAGTTATAAACTTTTGTGTTCGAATTTCTAGATGAAGAAAAGTTTAATCCTATGGAATAAAAGATATGTTTTGAACTTTTAGGATAGGTGTCTACTAGAGATGGTCAAGAAAATTTACTAGAGAAATTTCGCAGTGTCGAGGTATGGCCTTCTTGTGTGAAGTTGGATACTTCCAACTGAAGAAAAAAAAAATCCCTTGTTTGGTTTCAGGAGGTTCGCTAGCTTACCTGAAAGTAAGGATCTTACTATGTTAGCTTGAAAAACGTTCTTATATTATGGGACGGAGGGAGTAAAGTTTATGTTTCATGTTGCAGAAGAAAAGTTTGGGTAGTCAAGTATTGTGATTTTCTCAAATAACAATCATATGCTAATATTGGGTTGTGCACAAGCACAAACTTGAGCAGGATCAAGTTCATCATCACGTTCACTGGAAGGTCTTCAAGGTGGAGAGAGAATACCCCCATCTACCAGTGTGGAAATACCATCGGATGGAGCAGATGTTTGGGAAATACTCCCTCCGTTCCTAAATATAAGTCTTTGTAGAGATTCCACTATGAACCACATACGGATATATATGGATGCATTTTAGAGTGTAGATTCACCCATTTTGCGAGGTATGTAGTTCATAGTGGAATCTCTACAAAGACTTATAGTATTTAGGGACGGAGGGAGTAGACGTGAAGCTGCTCAAGGTTGGGAACAAGGTTGCATCTGGACGAAACGGCGACCAAGTTCCGGTTTTTGTTAGGATTGCGAAGTGAAAACAGTTTAGCCGTACATTCTGTTTCAAAATATTGCCATTTTGAATCTAGTGCAGTTGAATCTACCCTGAATTCCATGCATAGTGCAGCACGTACGTATAATTAGTAATGCAAGAAGCTGGCTGATGGCGCAATCACAGTTGGTAGCCTATACCGACTTGTCCCATTCATCTCCCCCATTAATCAACTTACCATTTTCATCTTACGCCAATTCCCCTATTAATACTCTGCAGTGCATAGCAGCAGCAACACACCATCGGCAGTAGAGTTAGCACACAATGCCTGCGACGACGACATCCCGCGCTCTGCTGCTCGTTGGCGTCGTCCTGACGGCGCACGTGTTCTTGTGCACGGCGTACGTCGGTGGCGATGGGTTTAGCGTGGAGTTCATCCACCGTGACTCCGTCAAGTCGCCGTACCATGACCCGTCGCTCACCGCGCACGCCCGCGTGCTCGAGGCCGCGCGCCGGTCCACATCGCTGCGCCGACGCACCATCAGCTGACGGCGCCGTGTCCGAGCTCACCTCCAGGCCCTTCGAGTACCTGATGGCCGTGAACGTGGGCACACCGCCCACCCGCATGCTCGCCATCGCCGACACCGGCAGCGACCTCATCTGGCTTAATTGCAGCAACGGAGATGGGGCTCCTGGTCTGGCGGCCGCCCGTCACGCACACGCGCGCGCTCCCGCTCCCGCCCCCGCCCACGCGTCCGCGCCGCCGCCGGGCGTTCAGTTCAATTCCTCCAATTCGACGACGTTCGGTCTCGTGAGCTGCGGCTCCGGCGCATGCCGCGCGCTCCCCGATGCCTCCTGCGCCGACTCCAAGTGCAGGTATCTCTACTCCTACGGCGACGGCTCCCAGACGAGCGGCCTCCTCTCCACAGAGACCTTCACCTTCGCCGACGACCAAGGCACCCGCGGCGATCGGACGATTCGCGTGGCCAACGTCAACTTCGGCTGCTCCACGACCATGATCGGCTCGTTCATCGGGGACGGCCTCGTCGGACTCGGCGGCGGCGACCTCTCCCTCGTCAATCAGTTAGGCGCAGACACATCGCTCGGCCGGAGGTTCTCCTACTGCCTCGTGCCCTACTCCATCAACGCCTCCTCCGTGCTCAACTTCGGCCCCCGCGCCACCGTGACGGAGCCGGGCGCGGTGACGACGCCGCTGATCCCATCCGAAGTGAAGGCCTACTACACCGTCGACCTCCGGTCCGTCAAGATCGGGAACAAGACCTTCGCGGCGCCGCAGCAGTCCCCCGTCATCGTCGACTCCGGCACGACGCTGACGTACCTCGCGAACGAGCTTGTGGACCCATTGGTGAAAGAGCTGACCCGGAGGGTCAAGCTCCCGCCGGCGAAGTCGCCGCAAGATCTCCTGCCACTGTGCTTCGACGTGAGCGGGGTACGGGAGGGGCAGGTGGCGGCGATGATCCCTGACGTGACGCTGGGGCTGGGCGGCGGCGCGACGGTCACGCTGAAGGCGGAGAACACGTTCGTGGAGGTGCAGGAGGGGACTCTGTGCTTGGCGGTGGCGGCGGCGTCTGAGCAGTTTCCTCCTGTGTCCATCATCGGGAACATCGCGCAGCAGAACATGCACGTTGGGTACGACCTCGACAAGGGCACCGTGACCTTCGCCGCCGCAGACTGCGCCAGGTCCTCCGGCTCTGTCTAGTTGGCATTTTTAGATGAGGGAGGATTTATTTGCTTGCCGATCGCATGCATCTGCAAAAAAATATGAAACATTACGAGAAATGAGATTCTATCATGCACGGGAATCTACTGTTCATGGTTACTATGAGATTCATGCTGCTTTTTTTTGTTGTGTTGGCAAAATTTGTCATGTTTCAAAGTGTTACATCAGGTTTTTCTCTCGTTCCAAAGTGAATCGTAATGTTTCATCGTGTATCATCAAAACTAATCTGAAGACAGTGCATTATTTTTTGTCAATATAAGCAATGAAACATGATGTACACATTCGGTGGCGAGGCCAGCCTCAAGAATCTGTGGGGTCGTTGCTATTTTTTTGAAAAAATTTCTTCACAATGTACGGTAAATAAACAGTGTTTCTAGGCTATTTTTCTTGAAAGCTGACCCCACAGCCAACACATGGAATCGCCACTGTACACATTGAAATAAGATAAGAAAACAAACAAACAAAAAATTATGAAAAATAAATAAATTTTAGTAACAATTAAAAAATAGCACGAATCTCAAAGCAAACATGGACGATCCATACACAGGATATAGAAAAAATCACTCTCGAAACATTATTCTCCTCCTACAACGACAAAGAAATGGAAGATCCAACAAGCCCAGTCGAAGCTTGCTCACTATGCACAAAGACGGTGCCTAAGAGCTCCAGTTAACAGCATCGTCAGGAACCTATAGAACCTACAGGCTAAAGTAACGAACTCCAGTTCATGCATACGCTGCACGGCACCTGCAATACAAGCAAAAGCACAAACAAAATGCACACACAATGGGTAACCTGAAAAATCACTATATAATTTATGTTGTATAAAAAAACACCACTTTAAGAATCAATCTATTTGACACATGTGTGAATTATAAAGATGGAGTATTCTTTTAAGGAAAAACCTGGCGCTCACCTGGCTGTTAACTGCGCACACGACGATCGCCTCCGCTTCCATTAGATTAAGTTTAGATCGTGCGGCGTACAACAACCTGAACAACCCTCATTATGTATCGGTGTCTCGGTTGTATGCGGTGATGGTTGCTTTATATATAAAACGGGGGGAAACCCTTTTTCGTAAAAACAACCCTCATTACAGCACAAGCTTTGTAACGCGCCCTGTGTTGCACTCAGCTGCTTTTGGAACATAAGATGTGTTGCAAACCCTCTCCCTCGTTTGTGCGCCATGTGCACACACTACTGGAAAAAATACTTATAGGTGAGGTCATAATAGTGACGGGAGTACTGGGAACCGCCACTGCTATTTTGAAAAAGTACGTGGCGGGTGATAAACAGAGCCGACCGCTGGACACCAGTGGCGGGATAATATAGCCACCCACCACTCCACTTGTAAGTTTTTACAGAATTAGCTAGTATGGGATAAAAACATTAGGGACGGGAACCAAAAGGTCGGTCAAATGTGCCAGTGGCTCGCAATCAAAGCAGCCGCCACAACTATATTTCGTCAACTGAGTCAATAATTTTGAAACTTTGTAGTTGTGAACGCTCTGTAGTGCCACTACTGGGATTTCAACATACGCCGAGTGCTTGGCTCTTCGTCGAGAATCAAAACACGGGCACTCAAAAATTATCAAATGAACCCAAACCGGTGGGCAGAAACATTAATCCCTTTGTTAATAGATATAAATATTGATATAGAAACCGCATGATCCCCTCTCCAATCAAATTAATGTACCATCACCATTCATTGTCCATGCATGCATGAGTGTGCACTGCGCTATATTTAGCAGTCAATCACAATTCATATCAAATCATGGCTTGCCCCATTCGTCTCGGCTCCCCATTTACTAATTACCTCCTATGCCACACCATCATCATCGTTTATACGTACGCCGCACCAGCGGCACCCGCAACACGACCAGTGAAGGTGGTGCTAATCCTTGGTATTTCGGGCACAAATGACGGGTGTGGTATCTGGTGCTGTCCTGCTCCTCGGCGTCGTCCTCCTGACGGTGCAGCTGTGCGGGTGCACGGCGTACGTCGGCCGTGGCGACGGGTTTAGCGTCGAGCTCATCCACCGTGACTACTCCGTCAAGTCGCCGTTCCACGACCCGTCGCTCACCCCGCATGGCCGCATGCTCGCGGCCGCGCGGCGTTCCACGGAGCGCGCCGCGGCACGGGCAAGCTCGTACGCCACCGCCGGCACTGGCTCTCCTGACGGCGGCGTGGCTGAGGTCATCTCCATCCCGCCGTTCGACTTCCTCATGTACGTCAACATCGGGTTGCCGTCTACACGGATGCTCGCCTTCGCCGACACCGGCAGCGACCTCCTGTGGGTCAAATGCAGCAACGGCACCGCCGATCTTCCCAAAGCTGCCGGGGGAGCGCCGCCGAGGGTCGTGTTCAACCCGTCCAAGTCGTCGACGTTCGGCCGCGTGGACTGCAAGTCCAGCACGTGCAACGCGTTCACCGGTACCGACGTCTCCTGCGACGCTAAATCCAACTGCAAGTACCTCTACTCCTACTTCGACGGCTCCGAGACTAGCGGCCTCCTCTCCACGGAGACCTTGACCTTCGACGACGCCCCAGGCGGCTGCTTCGGGTGCCGCGACCGTCCGCAGCTGCAAGTGGCCCGTTTCAACTTCGGCTGCTCCACGTCCACGAAAGGCGTCTTCACCGGGGACGGCCTCGTTGGCCTCGGTGACGGGAACTTCTCCCTCGCCAACCAGCTCGGTGCCGCCACGTCGATCGGCCGGAGGTTCTCCTACTGCCTCGTGCCCTCCTTCGTGAACACCCCCTCGATCCTCAACTTCGGCGCCCGCGCCGCCGTGACGGAGCCAGGCGCAGCAACCACGCCGCTGCTCCCCTCCGACGTCGGCGCATACCTCACCATTGCGCTCGAGTCCGTCAAGATCGGGGACAGGAGCTTCACGATGCCGCAGCAGCCCCGCATCGTGGTGGACTCTGGCACGACGCTGACGTCACTTGTCAAGGAGCTGCTGGACCCGATGGTGGAGGAGCTGACCCGGAACATCAAGCTCCAGCGGGTGAAGTCACCGGACGAGGAGATACCACTTTGCTACGACGTGTCCGGGGTGGGGGAGACGGCGTTCGGGAAGATTGTCCCGGAGGTGAAGCTGGGCCTGGGAGGCGGTGGGGTGGTGACCCTGAAGGCGGAGAACACGTTCGTGATGCTGCGGGAGGGGACGATGTGCATGGCGTTGGTGGAGGTCCCCAAGGAAGATGGGGGCATGGTGATGGGGAACATCGCCCAGCAGAACATGCACATCGGGATCGACCTCGACAAGCGCACCGCCACCTTCGCCAGTGTAGACTGTGCTAGCTCCTATCCCTGGCCCTCCCCTCCGGCGGCCTATCTGTAGCTGCTTCTTTTAGTTTTAGGTCAGGAAAGGTGTTATTTTCCTTGGCGTAGTCGCATAAAGACGTTACACGTGCAAGATAAAACTGCTTTGCTAAACCTATTCAAATACTGCCTACATTTCGTAGTACTACATCCGTCCGGCTTTATTAGGCCCCTTTTCATTTTGTGCCAAAGTTTGACCATGAATTTCAACTTATAAAATGTAAATTATATTTCATGATAATTATACCATGAAATACCTCTTTGAAATACAAATCCATCAATATAGTTTTATAGCAATGTTTTACGTTTTTTTACTCAAATACATGATCAAAGTTGGACTCAAAATATAAGGGGGCCTAATAAACCCGGACGGAGGGAGTACTATACAAACCAAAACATAAATACTCCCTCCGTTTTTATTTACTTCATATTAGCTTTGCCTCGAGTCAAATCAATACCATTAGAGTCATCATTAAATATATTTTCATACCATATATACTTGTTATTGTGAAAGTTTAGATTGTTTTTGATAAACGTGTTCGAACTTTATATAGTTTGACTTAGATCAAAACTAATATGCGGAGTAAATAATAACGGAAGAGTACGTAGTAACAGTTTAAAGAAGCAAATGAAAATAGCAAAACCCAAAAACAATAATTCTAAGAATTTCAGCCGGGTAACCCTGCAAAATGCTCCCCGTATGTGGAGCATTGCTTGCCAAGATGGGTAAACTTAGAGTGTGGTTAACAATATATCCAACATCCGGCTATATGAAGCTGCCATATCACATATAGTCAAACTAATAGCCCACTTGTATAATAGTTAGTCATACAACTATGCCACGTTATTAATATATGGCTCATCTTTTTCTCTCACGAAGTATGTTGAAGCACGTGCTACATCCCGCTTCTCTTCTGTCAGCGACCTTCCCCGTCCTGGGCTGGATTATTAGCTGCTCTTGGGCCTTGGGCCTTGGGCCTAAGCAGAAGCTATTAGAGACATTCACTACATATACACAGGGAATGACTTGGCTTGGACCGGACGGCGGCTTCGGCCGAGGCTTGACTCTGGCTTAGGCTTCATCTTCTTCCTTCCTCTGTTGTAATCCCTCTCTCTTCCTCCTGTAACTCAAGCTTGTAACCCGAATTCATGGCGATTGGGTGGAACTAGTAGAGTGAACCTAACATTTGGTATTCAGAGCCAATTGATCCTCAGCCCCAAATCCACATAAAAAATTCCACCAAATCCACACCAAAATTTTCTTCCACCGCCCCAAATCCTCGCCATGGAGGACGAGACTCCATTGATGAAGGTGATGCCGGAGTTCGCCTTGGCCGATCCAAGTAATTGCCACCGGGAGTGGGTTGCATACATAGCCCTGGTGAAGAGGAAGGAGACCGCGTCGAATTTCTCTCCAACAAGCTCTTCCTCGTCCCTACGTGTTCCCAGGCGCGTTTCCACAACAGCGGCGTCGGCTTCACAAGCGACGACTGTGTCTACGCGCGGCGCCCCATCCACCAATAGTTATGACGCGGCCTCCGTGCGTGCAGCGACGGCCATGGACATCTCTACCCCGACACCGACCTCCGCGCTAGCCGACTCACACGCTCCAATGGCGCCGGCTTCCTCAGCCCTGTGCTCTGCTTCGCATCAGCAAGCCCCCATGTGCTTCCTCGAAACAGTGGCCTTACACGTTTCTGAAGCTGCTCCAACCTCTGACCCACCTGCACGTCACCTGTTCGGCCAAATGCCGAATCGGCAGGATCCTGCTGAAGATCGTGTTCTCAGCATCACCATCTCCCTGGCACATTACCCTATCACTGAAGACATACTACATTACATTTTCAAGCCATATGGAGTGGAGCAGATCATGGTCTACCCGAGGGTCACAACTCTCCGGGGATCAGTTTATGTGCCTGCCGAGGTCAAGTTCAAATCAAGGCTTGCCGCATCGAGGGCTCGTACTGATTGGCATCGCCAGTACATCTACAAAGGGTCTTGTGTCCTCCACGTCAACCGGGCTTTTCCTGATTTTTCCCATGTGATCAGGGAGAAGAAAGGGTTGCAGCTGGAAGCATGTCTTACCCAGTTCAAGGCTGATTTGGAAGGGAGCTCCATTGATCTGTTGGCAACCATGAATGAGACGGACTCAACGGCCTCACTGAAGCTTGTGTCTGCTTTCGAGCATCCTTGCAACACGAGCATAGTGGCAGCCCCGACAACAACCCCGGCGACGACGGTGTCAGCTTCCTCCACACCGACCTCAGCAGCTGTCGTGATCGTCTCGGCTGTGTGTGCAGTGCCTCAATATGATAATGTGCCAACGTCTGAGGTGTCCGTAAGTCATTCGGTAGTGCCTTCCATGGCGAGGGACATCACTGTTCCCAGCTGGTCTTCGGAGCACCTTAGTGCCACCAACGTCACGTCAGCTCCAGCAGCATCGTCCATGTGCGATCATGCACTGCAGGATTCTATGGTGGTTTCCGTCCAGGCTACGCCGACATCATGTGGGGTCGACATCACTTATTGGCCTGCGTTGGGCTCCAGCCTTGGCAACAACTCATTGGCCTGCGTATTAGTACCTTAAACGTTGGATATTGTTGATATGGCCATTGCCGAGCAACATGACAATTCCAAGGAGGCTGATGATCTTGTACAACATGAGGACAGTACGTCGGTACAGCATGCCACCATTCCTTGTGAGTTCCCATCATCTAGTGCTCAACAGTTTTTTCCATGGAAATTGTCCAAAATTGCTATTGCACTAGTTTGCTTGCCAATATTGCCTTGGGATGGAAAGTGTATGTGGCTGCCACCCGACCAGTTGTATGGGCAGAATAACAAGTATAGTTTATTAGCACCTGTTCGACCAATTGCTCAGGAAACAAAGATATTATACTGCACTATTCTGGAACATGACTTGAGAAGCAGTGCCATCGACTCATATGTCAATACAGTAAGTGCCAAGGGATCATGCGTGCAGAGGCTACACAATATGAAGGGGGCAAGGTATAGGAAGAAGTATTCTCAACCATCAATCACAAGAATGATTAGCTACGAGGAGATGGGTCTTAATTCCTCATATACACATTTGCAGCTACACATTTTTACAAAACATAGCGAACTAGTAACAAGTCATGGATTAGCATGGCTCACGTGCTTTCTTGATATTTGCGAATTATTGGGTCTAGATTTTGATGCTCTTGCACTGCTAACCATTGGATTTCAACTGAACTACATTTGCACAAGAGATCAATGAAAGATTGCTTGGTCCTCTTGGGGTTCTAATCACCGTCAGTGACATGGGCGACATGGATCAAAATTGGAAATTGCTTGGCTGTTCATCAAGGGTACATGCTATGTCAGGGTTCAACCGGAGCTATTGTGGTTCAACACCGGTTGTGTTTTTCCTAGTCGACATGACCGGTCCAATAAGTCAATGGCCATGATGATGTGGCAGTATTAGGATATTGGTAAGATGAAATTTATTAAGACAATTTATTCTGAAGGCAGTGCATGGGAGTGGCAGCCCGTTTGTTGGTCGTCATTCTTCTTAATCCCATCCAAAAATGCAACTGATCAGTGTGCTGGACTATCGCCATGATGAGCAGCCGAAGCACGCCAGTGACTACTGTACTTTTCAGGTGTTGCGACCACCTTGGGCACCACCGATGCGAGCAGGTCTGCACAAACCTGAGGCACAGAGTACTTATAGTTTGAAATGCAGCCTTATTGCAGTTATGGAAGATCTGTTCTTGGCAGTAAGGCACTTCGACAGTGGTAAGATGTTCAGACAACCACACTCTGAAGCACTGCTAAGGGTGCATTCTAGTTGTTTTGAGCCCGTGATTGATGGTTCCTTGCAAGCTTGGTATCTCTCATGCCTCAGTAGTCATATTATTCAGGGAGCTCATGAGCTTGTGCAACGGATGATTTCATGGTTATTCGGTAATCCATTACTGCGAGATTGGCTTTAGTTTTGCCCAACTGGTTATGCCCCTTCTAACTCCGAAAAATTCCAAGGGAAAATTACATGGTCGTTTGACATGGCCTACTCTAATGTCCGCAACTTGGAGCGATTTACAGTGATCTGCTACTTCGTGACTGAGATAGGAGGATCTCTTCATGTCTCCAGGCTCGAGTTGGTGCCCTGTTATGTCCATACTGATGAGGCCTGCAGCTTCCAATCCTTAAAACTGAATTGGGATACAAGTGAGACGCTTATTCATTGGGTTCGGTCTGTTGTACAAGTGCCTTGGGATCCCGGTGGTTCGGCATGGAGTCGGCTTGAGGGCAAGCCGAATTTTATGAAGGGGGGATTGTCAGCGACCTCCCCCATCTTGGGCTGGATTATGAGCTGCTCTTGGGCCTTGGGCCATGGGCATAAGCAGAAGCTATCAGAGACATTCACTACATATACACAGGGAATGACCGTGAGCGACTTGGCTTGGACCGGACGGTGGCTTCGGCCGAGGCTTGACTCTGGCTTAGGCTTCATCTTCTTCCTCCTTCTGTTGTAATCCCTCTCTCTTCCTCCTGTAACTCAAGCTTGTAACCCGAATTCATGGCGATTGGGAGGAACTAGTAGAGTGAACCTAACATCTTCACTCTTCTCCAACTAGGCAAAAATCTGATATGTCATCTCTTATAGCCCGTCTATGTGTCCCTATTGCATTTGCTCTTGCCCATGGAACCTCTCTCCTGAATTTCAGTGCCCCCACCCCCTTCCCCCTAATTTTTGAACAAAAAGGGCCAAGTCACCTTCAGGTTGTGCATACACATTGGCTAACCCTCTCAACCGTGCTTGGCTACGGGCGCTCTTTCAAAAGCTCAAAAGCTTATTGGGGACATATAGGATAGATCCACTATGCAATGTGACAAAAATTATATGAGACCAGGTCTCACACTTCAAGAAATTAGACTCACTATGATACGTGACACGTGGCTATCACGATCTAAGCATCCGCACCCCATCACTTCTCTAATTCTGATTCCTATTTCCTATTCTTCAATCCCTATAAATTACAGTCAGCTTGACAGCGGTCGCATCGTCGGAGCAGCAGCACGGCAGCGCAACGCCGAACCTCTCCTCTCGCAGAGCAGTATCTTATCACCGCGACACTGAATTTTCATCCGACGGAGAAGCGACACGACAACACATGTCAAACCAAGATTGAGCCCATGTCTTCACAGGATCCCCTCCCGTCGCCTCGAAATGGGGGGTGTCGCACTCTAGGTCATGTTTGTGAAGCAAGTGCCACATTAAAGTTCTGTATTGGATATTTAAACATCACACCATCCATTTATACATGGATTAGGGCCACATTCAGATGGGGGAGGTTTTCCGACACTTCCTTGTGCGGTTTCGAACGCAGCCTTGATCATGCATCAAGTCTGTCAAACATGACACCTAGTACACAACTAAAACCTGAACAAAATTTGGTCCCCAAGTTAAGTCTTGGAAACTTGATTTCTATATGATATTCTCCTATCTTTGTTTATATTATGCACGCTCCTTCGGCTTTCTTCTGTATAGTCATGTGGTTTCTTCTCCACTCCATCTGGAGAAATAGATTGTGTTGTCCTACTCGTCACTTCATGCTAACTCGGCTCCCCATCGATATGCTAGCTGCACCATCATCTTTGAATGAGCACGAGATCCCATGCTTCATGGTAACCTTTGGGAAATGGATCAATGTACCGCCATCCTGTATCAAACCAATGGATCCCATCCCATGTTGCACCCTAGCCTTCAAAAGAAAGAACAATGCATGAGTCTGAAAGATTCAACTGTCAGCATATCTTAATGTATGATAATATAAATATAAACAATATCTTGTCATGCACATTAATTATAATAGAAATCTTGATGTAAAATAACTAAGTATTTGCTAATTTATTTTTCTTTGGAGTCATTTGTGGAATTGTGCAAGATGCTCGTGCATCTACATCATTGTTTCATGAACAGTTCAGCAGAGAAGAGTGCATCGAGGTAAAACAATAAATACAAATGAAAAGCATAAAAATAACATGCCGACACATTTGGTACTCACAGCTCTCAACAGTTCTATCTAGCAAATCTGAAACCAAACAACTCAACTCCAAGAATAAAAATTGCAGGAAAGCTAGTTACTACAGATGTAGTATATACTAGAAGGGTTGTGCGCACTTCGCTGCGCCATCGGTGTTGTTGGGATTTCATAATTTTTATTTATTATTTGGTTTGGCGCGTGGGGAATATGTTTTTTCTTATAATACGGTGTTTTAGTGGGCCTTCTTGGCAATGTGATTCTATGATGTGCTAATTAATTCATACTTATGTGGGGAAGTTTCTGGCGTTGGTAGCCGCATGTGCTACAATGTCACATGTTAGCGCTTCTTTTTTCTAAGCGTTGAGAGGATGCGTTGGACTGATGTATTTTTTCGGCTGGTTGTTGCCGATTAATTTGAGAAATCATTGTCCTAGTCAAAGTTGTAATCAAATTCAATATTGAATACCTTAACTTAATGAAGAGCTCCTTAAGAAATTGTTGACTCACTCAGAATCATCAACCAAATTCAAAATGAACACTTCAGTTGAATGAGAGGGCTCCAAAATTAGGGATCATTGTGTATTAGAGCATCTCTAGCAGGACCCTTATCGCGTGGACCTTTAAAGTGAGTATAAGGGCCGCAGAAAACGTGTTTTGAGGGCTGGCGCGGGCTGCGGCCGAACAGACCCCGCAAGGCCGAACGGTAAAACGGAGAATATATTCCGTTTTACCGTTCGGCCTTGCGGGGTCTGTTCGGCCGCAGCCCGCGCCAGCCCTCAAAACACGTGGTTTTTTCTCAATTTGACACATATGTGTCATATTACATAGAAATATGAAATTAATATAAATTAAAATCTGAATATTACAATACAACAATCATCCAAATTACAATAATTATTCAAATCTAAGAATTAAACTTATAATTCAATACAAGAATTGTTCCGAATATAACAATGATACAAATCACACATGAATTAAATTAAATGCATGTAAAAATGGCAGGTTTTATTATTGCCCATGCCTTTGCCAGTTGTGCTCAATGAGATCGTGCTGAAGCTGGTGGTGGGAGTTTGTGATGGAAATATGCCCTAGAGGCAATAATAAAGTTGTTATTATTTTATATTTCCTTGTTCATGATAAAGGTTTATTATTCATGCTAGAATTGTATTGACCGGAAACTTAAATACATGTGTGAATACATAAACAAATACCGTGTCCCTAGTGAGCCTCTACTAGACTAGCTCGTTGATCAAAGATGGTTAAGGTTTCCTAACCATAGACATGAGTTGTCATTTGATAACGGGATCACATCATTAGGAGAATGATGTGATGGACAAGACCCATCCGTTAGCTTAGCATATGATCGTTCTGTTTATTGCTACTGCTTTCTTGAATGTCAAATACATGTTCCTCAGACCATGAGATCATGCAACTCCCGGATACCGGAGGAATACCTTGTGTGCTATCAAATGTCACAACGTAACTGGGTGATCATAAAGATGCTCTACAGGTATCTCCGAAGGCGTCCGTTGAGTTGGCATGGATCAAGACTGGGATTTGTCACTCCGTGTTTCGGAGAGGTATCTCTGGGCCCTCTCGGTAATGCACATCATAAGAAGCTTGGAAGCAAAGTGACTAAGGAGTTAGTTACGGGATGATGTATTACGGAACGAGTAAAGAGACTTGCCGGTAACGAGATTGAACTAGGTATGGAGATACCGACGATCGAATCTCGGGCAAGTAACATACCGAGGGACAAAGGGATTTACGTATGTTGTCATTGCGGTTCGACCGATAAGATCTTCATGGAATATGTAGGAACCAATATGAGCATCCAGGTTCCGCTATTGGTTATTGATCGGAGAGGCGTCTCAGTCATGTCTACATCATTCCCGAACCCGTAGGGTCCGCACGCTTAACGTTCGTTGACGATATAGTGTTATATGAGTTATGTGAATTGGTAACCGAATGTTGTTCGGAGTCCCGGATGTCATGAGGAGTCTCGGAATGGTCGAGAGGTAAAGATTTATATATGGGAAGTCATATTTTGGGTTCCGGAAAAAGGTGCAGTTTTTTTGGTATTGTACCGGGAAGCTTCCAGAAGGTTCCGGAGGATTCCGGAGGAGTCCGGAAGTCCACAAGTGGGTCCACCACGTCCCAAGGGCTGGCATGGGCTAAGGGGAGGCGCCCTGGCCTTATTGGGCCAGGCGCACCAAGTCCTCAAAAGCCCACGCAGCTAGGGAAGGAAAAAGGGAGAGTCCTAGTAGGAATAGGATTGGACTTTGGAGTCCAAGTCCACGTGTGTACTATTCATGGTTACTGTTCACGTGGCACTATTCCTTCTACTCCAAGAGTTTGAGTCTTCAATTTCCCGGTATGTCTGAAGGAATGCTTGTATGCGGTCAGGGTCTCTAGATGGTTTCACACGACTATCGACATTGTCGTAGAAGAACTCCAAGTTCATGTCCCTCTCATCTTCGATGATCATGTTGTGAAGAATCACACAACATGTCATGATGTTGTTCAGGGTTCGCTTGTCCCAAAAACAAGCAGGACCACGAACAATGGCAAACCTAGCTTGCAAAACCCCAAAGGCTCTTTCAATATCTTTTCGGGCAGCCTCTTGTGCCTTTGCAAATTCAGCTTGCTTCCTATTTTTGGGTTTTCTGATGGTCTTGACAAATGTAGACCAAGAAGGGTAAATACCATCAGCAAGATAGTAGCTCTTTGTGTACTGATGCCCATTCACCGGGTAGTTGCAAGCAGGAGCATCACCACTAGCAAGTCTAGCAAACAAATGAGACCGATGCAACACATTGATGTCATTGAGAGTACCCGACAAACCAAAGAAGCAATGCCAAATCCATAAATCCTCGGATGCAACGGCCTCTAGCACAATTGTTGCATCACGAGACTTGCTACAATACTGCCCGTGCCATGCCTTCGGGCAGTTTTTCCAAGTCCAATGCATGCAATCAACACTTCCTAGCATGCCCGGCCAACCTCGCTTCTCATTTGTTGCCATCAACATTTTCGTATCTTCCTCGTTGGGTGCCCGAAGATAGACAGGACCAAAGACACGGATGATCACTTTGGCGAACCTACGCACTGACTCAATTGTAGTATCTTCGCCAATGCGAAGATATTCGTCCGCAAGTCAGCCGGAATGCCATATGCAATCACCCGCATAGCTGCCGAGTTTTTTTATATGCGCTAAAACCCTTCAAGCCCGCGTCGTTTCTCCTTTGGGTAAAAAATCGAGAATTGGCCTCGCAAGCTTCTACTATTTTTACGAAGAGGGATCGGCGCATTCGATACCTTCTCCGGAAGAGGTGCGGCGGATACGTAGGTGACGCCGCGAAGTAGTCTTGCATCAGCATCATGTTCCCGAGATAGCGGTTGCGAGGGATGCAAACACGGTCGACGGTCGATCCTCGCCGTCTCTTTCTGTTCCTATCCTCGAGCTCCTTCACGGCGAGGACCACCACCACCATCTGCTGCCGATTGTTCTCGAGCAGCGTCTCTATGTCCGAGTCGTCGGACAAGGACGAATCCTCGAGCAAAAATTCCTCGCAAGGGCTCAAATTCATCTACAAATCGCAACGTAGCTCGCATGAACGGAAATTGATCGCTAACTCTAACTTGAAGCTGCAGAAAAGGATTCACCGGTGGATCCGGGGCGGCTGGGCGCAACGGATCCGGGGCGCCGGCGAAGTGGCGCGGTGGACCCGGGTCCGCAGCTGCCCGGCGGTGGATATGGCTGGAATCGAAGGCGGCAGGCGGGCGGCGGCGGCGGCGGGCGGGCGGGGACGGCGGCGGGTGGCTGTGGAATGGGGGAGGGGAACGCACATGGGTTGAAATGTCCCTCCCGCCAACTGCTTTTCCACGATACAGGGTGATACGTCTCCAACGTATCTATAATTTATGAAGTATTCATGCTATGTTTATTATAGTTTTGTATGATTTTGGTGCACTTTTATATGGCTTTTATATGATTTTCATGGACTAACATATTGACCTAGTGCCCAGTGCCAGTTGCTGTTTTCTGCTTGTTTTTGGTTTTCCAGAAAATCTATATCAAATGAAGTCCAAATGCAGCGAAACTTTTTGACGATTTTTTCTGGAACATAAGAGACACTAGAAGCTTCGGGAGGAGGCCAGAAGACCCACAGGGGCTCCACGAGCCACCAGGGCGTGCCACCCCCCCAGGCACGCCCTCGTGCCTCGTGGGCCCCCTGTGGCCCTTCCTCGCGTGATTCCAATGCCAAAAAATCATATATATTCAGAAACCCCCTAAAGTTAACCTAGATGAGTTTTTACGCCGCCGCAAGCCTCTGTACCTCCACGATCTAATCTATAGCCCTTTTCCGGCACCCTGCCGGAGGGGGGAATCATCACCGGAGGCCATCTTCATCATCCCGGCGGTCTCCATGACGAGGAAGGAGTAGTTCACCCTCGGGGCTGAGGGTTTGTACCAGTAGCTATGTGTTTGATCTCTCTCTCTCCCTCTCTCATGTTCTTGATTTGGCACGATCTTGATGTATCGCGAGCTTTGTTAATATAGTTGGATCATATGGTGTTTCTTCCCTCTCTATCTTCGTTGTGATGAATCGATTCATTTCCCTTTGAGGTTTCGTTATTGTCGGATTGAATATTTCAGATTTGAGAACACTTGATGTATGTCTTGCATATGAATACCCGTGGTGACAATGGGGTATTATATTGATTCACTTGATGTATGTTTTGGCACTCAACTCGCGGATTCCCGAGGTGATATTGGGGTAATCTATGCATAGGGGTTGATGCACGTTTTCATTATCTTTTCTCCGATAGAAACTTTTGGGGTGATCCTTGGAGTTCTTTGTGTGGATTGAATATTATGATTATGAAGTTGTTTGATGCATATCGTATAATCAACTCACGGATACTTGTGGTGACATTGGAGTATCTAGGTGACATTAGGTTTGGTTGATGTGTATCATATGGTGTTATTTTAGTACGAACTCTAGGGATGTTTGTGACACTTATAGGAATGGCTCAATAGATCGATCGGAAAGGATAACTTTGAGGTGGTTTCGTAGCCTACAAACAATTTCTATCATATGTTCTCCGCTAATAGGAACTTGGGAGTGATTCTTTATCGCACGTTGAGGGATGATTATATGATCCAATTATGTTAGCATTGTTGAGAGATTGCACTAGCGAAAGTATGAACCCTAGGCCTTGTTTTTAAGCATTGCAATACCGTTTGTGCTCACTTTTGTTACTTGCTACCTTGCTGTTTTTATATTTTCAGATTACAAAAACCTATATCTACTATCCATACTACACTTTTATCACCATCTCTTCGCCGAACTAGTGCACCTATACAATTTACCATTGTATTGGGTGTGTTGGGGACACAAGAGACTCTTTGTTATTTGGTTGCAGGGTTGCTTGAGAGATACCATCTTCAACCTACGCCTCCCACGGATTTATAAACCTTAGGTCATCCACTTGAGGGAAAATTGCTACTGTCCTACAAAACTCT
The DNA here is from genome assembly GCA_039707655.1 of Elymus sibiricus. Lineage (NCBI taxonomy): Eukaryota > Viridiplantae > Streptophyta > Magnoliopsida > Poales > Poaceae > Elymus > Elymus sibiricus. The sequence continues at coordinate 106,372,013 of CM077668.1, read as the reverse complement.
GCGCTTGGAGGCCCAACACGAGTCTACAAGAATAAGTTGTGTAGTAGACATCAAGCTCTTTTCTGGCACCATTGCCGGGGAGGTGAGTGCTTGAAGGTATATCTTTAGATCTTTCAATTGAATCTTTTAGTTTCTTGTTTATCACTAGTTTGGCTTATAAAAGAAAACTACAAAAAAAATGGAGTTGAGGTTGCCTCATATTATTCATCTTTATAATGTCTTCCGTGAAAATGATGGAAAGGAAAATTGTGCTCAATTGATAGAAGAAGAATTCAATAAAATGTTTGGCATAAACTCTTTGAATGATGAGCATGATTGCAATGTTGCTAGTATGGGTTCTATGAATATCCATGATGCCAGTGATATGCAAAGCCATAAACTTGGGGATGCTATATTTGATGAAGATGATATTTTTAGTCCCCCAAGTTTTGATGAGAAAATTTATTATGATGATTGCATGCCTCCTATTTATGATGATTATATTGATGAAAGTGGATTTGGAGAGGTCACAACTTTATTTAATGATGAATCCACTATTTTGGAAGAGGTTTCAATTGGTTTTGACAACAAAGTTGCTATCTATGATGATTATTGTGATGACATGTATGCTATAAAGAATAATGATAACTATGAAACTTGTCATCATGATTTTAATTTTCAATTGGATTATGCCAATCAAGTATCTCATGATAGTTATTTTGTTGAGTTTGCTCCCACTATTATGAATGAGAAGAAAATTGCTTATGTGGAGAGTAATAAAATTTCTATGCTTGTAAATCATGAAAAGAATAATTTATGTGAAAGTTATATTGTTGAATTCAGTCATGATGCTACTGAAAATTATTATGAGAGAGGATCATATGCTTGTAGGTGTTGCAATAATATCAAATTTCCTCTTTATGTGTTGAAAGTTTTGAAGTTATGCTTGTTTTGCCTTCTTATGCTAGTTGATTCTTGCTCCCATAAACTATTTGCTCATAAAATCCCTATGCATAGGAAGTGGGTTAGGCTTAAATGTGCTAGTCATATGCTTCATGATGCTCTCTTTGTGTTTCAATTCTTTACTTCTATGTGAGCATCATTGAAATCATCATGCCTAGCTAAAAAGGCATTAAAGAAAAGCGCTTGTTGGGAGACAACCCAATATTTATACCTACTGTTTTTGTGTGTTCACATGATTAAGCTACTGTAGTAATCATGTTTTATATGTTTTCTTTCAATAATGTGCCAAGTAAAGCCTTTGGGATAGTGTGGATGCTTGTTGATTTGATTCTGTGCAAAAACAGAAACTTTTGCGTCCAGTGCTGGAATTTCTATTCTGTACTGGAGTGTGAAAAATTCTGAATTTTTTACAGAGCATTGGGTTACAAATTTTTGACGTTGTCCTAATTTTTCAAAAAAATTGGAGGTCCATAAGTATGGTTTTTAAATCGCTCTCTACACGCTGTTCTGTTTTTAACAGATTCTGTCTTCGGTGCATAGTTTGCTTGTTTTAGTGTTTCCATAGCTAATATTGTGTAATATAAATTGTGGAAATGATAGAATACAGTAGGAATTATGTGAGAACAATTATGAATCTTGTCTTGACAGTACCTAAGTGGATGATTTATTTTTATCATACTAACCTATCTCACCAAGTTTCGTTAAGTTTTGTGTGATTGAAGTTTTCAAGTTTTGGGTGAGATATCGATATGAGGAGAATAAGGAGTGGCAAGACCCTAAGCTTGGGGATGCCCAAGGCACCCCAAGATAATACTCAAGGAAGACTCAAGCGTCTAAGCTTCGGGATGCCCCGGAAGGCATCCCCTCTTTCGTCTTCGACACTATCGGTAACCTCACTCGGAGCTATATTTTTATTCGTCACATAATATGAGTTTTGCTTGGAGCGTCATTTTCTTCTGTTGATATTTTCTTGGTGTTATCAATAATCATGTTTTGTATCTTTAGTTCAATAAAATGCCAATTATAGCCTTTACCATGCTCAGTTTGCAAGTTCATGTGTTGCTGTTTGAAAACAGAAAGTTTTCTGTTATGTCCAGAATATTCCTGAATAGTCAGAACATGATAAAAATCTGAAATTTTTACACAGTAAGCATGCATGAGTTCTATGTCATGTGGTAATTTTTCAGAATTTTTGGAGTTAGGGAAGTATGGATTCCTATTCACCCTTTACAGACTGTTCTGTTTTGGCAGATTGCTGTTATAGTTGCATTGTTTGCATATGTTTGCGTGTTTAATGTTTCTATTTGTGGATAGGAGTATTAAATATGCAGAGGCCTTTAGTATGCAATGTTTAATTATAATTTTTGTGATTTGTTACAGTAGAGAATGTTAAGGTTTTGAGTTGATTTATACTAACTTATCTCACGAGTTCTTGTTGAGTTTTGTGTGGATGAAGTTTTTAAGATTTAGGGAAGCCATGATATGAGAGGAATTAAGGAGACACAAGAGCTCAAGCTTGGGGATGCCCAAGGCATCCCAAATTAATATTTCAAGAAGTCTCAAGCATCTAAGCTTGGGGATGCCCCGGTAGGCATCCCACCTTTCTTCATCAACAATTATCGGTCAGTTTTGGTTGAGCCTAAGTTTTTGCTTCTTCACATGATATGTGCTATTCTTGGAGTGTCATTTTATTTTGTTTTCTTTGCTGTTTGAATAAAATACTTAAGATCTGAAATTTTTAAATGAGAGAGAGTCCCCACATAGCTACCTATTTACTTAACTACTCATTTGATCTTCACTTATATCTTTTTGGAGTAGTTTGTCATTTACTCTTGTTCTTCACGTATATCCTACGAGTGAATTGTTGAAATGAATTGAATATCATAAATTTGAAATTTATGTGCTTCATATGCTTGTCCCATGGGGAGTAGTGACTTCACATACAAGAAGTGTAAGTGGTAAAATTTATTGAAAGTTAACAAACATAGCATTGGTCACTTGAACAATTCATGAAAGAATTTTGAAGGAAGAGAAATTTCACATATAAATATACTATCTTGGACATCTTCTATGATTGTGAGCCCCCATTAATTATTTTCAAGCTTGATCAAGTAGTTGACGTTGGACAAGGAAGACAACGTAATGAGTTATGTTTGTTTATATTCACATAGAAGTTATATTGTCATGGATCCTCTAACATGTGGTGCTTGCTTAGGATCTTTTGTTTGCCAAAAATTCGTACTAAGTAGAGACACTACTTGTGCATCCAAACACCCTTAAACACAGTTTCTTGCCATGAGTGTCCACTATATCTACCTATGGATTGAATAAGATCCTTCAAGTAAGTTGTCATCGGTGCAAAAAGCAATAAAAATTGCCCCTAAAATATGTATGATCTTTTATTGTAAGGGAAAATAAGCGTTGTACGAACTTGTGATGGTAAAGAAATAAAAGCGACGGACTGCATAATAAAGGTTGTTATCACAAGGGGCAATATAACGTGACGTTCCTTTGCATTAAGGGCTTGTGCATTCAACAACAAAAAGCGCATGACAACCTCTGCTTCCCTCTACGAAGGGCCTATCTTTTACTTTTCTGTATTTACTTTTCTGTATTTACTTTTATGCCAGAGTCATTAATGTTCATCCCTATTCCGCTCTATTTATTCTTTAGTGGCAAGCATTATGTGGTAGGGAAAGATCCAGGCACATATATCCATTTGAATATAGGTGATCATGAGTTATTATTGTTGCCATTATCCATGAGATAAATAAGTTGGGAGGCAAAACATTAAGCCCCTATCTTCCTATGTGTTTGACTGAAACGGTTTGTTCTAAAAATATGCTTTGAGTGTCAGCAATCATGGAAGACTAAATGATGGTTGAGTATGTGGAATTTGCTAGATCAAAGCTCTTACATAGACCCTTCCTGAAAATAAGATGAATGGCAATTGTTTGATGACTGAGAACATAGTTTGTTAGTTTTCAAGAAAGTTTATGGCCTATACTTTAAACATGTGAATAGCTTGCTACTTGATCATGAGAAGTTTTATGAGATGAGCTACTTATTATGATATATATTGATGCCAGAAAAAGTGATTAAAATTATCATTGATCAAACTTATGCACTATGCTAGCATTCACACTTCATAAATTATTTCTTTTATCATTTACCTACTCGAGGACAAGCAGGAATTAAGCTTGGGGATGCTGATACGTCTCCAACGTATCTATAATTTATGAAGTATTCATGCCATGTTTATCATAGTTTTGTATGATTTTGGTGCACTTTTATATGGCTTTTATATGATTTTCATGGACTAACATATTGACCTAGTGCCCAGTGCCAGTTGTTGTTTTCTGCTTGTTTTTGGTTTTCCAGAAAATCTATATCAAATGAAGTCCAAATGCAGCGAAACTTTTTGACGATTTTTTCTGGAACATAAGAGACACTAGAAGCTTCGGGAGGAGGCCAGAAGACCCACAGGGGCTCCACGAGCCACCAGGGCGCGCCACCCCCACCCCCCAGGCGTGCCCTGGTGCCTCGTGGGCCCCCTGTGGCCCTTCTTCACGTGATTCCAACGCCAAAAAATCATATATATTCAGAAACCCCCTAAAGTTAACCTAGATGAGTTTTTACGCTGCCGCAAGCCTCTGTACCTCCATGATCTAATCTACAGCCCTTTTCCAGCACCCTGCCGGAGGGGGAAATCATCACCGAAGGCCATCTTCATCATCCCGGCGGTCTCCATGACGAGGAGGGAGTAGTTCACCCTCGGGGCTGAGGGTTTGTACCAGTAGCTATGTGTTTGATCTCTCTGTCTCTCTCGTGTTCTTGATTTGGCACGATCTTGACGTATCGCGAGCTTTGTTAATATAGTTGGATCATATGGTGTTTCTTCCCTCTCTATCTTCGTTGTGATGAATCGAATCTTTTCCCTTTGAGGTTTCGTTATTGTCGGATTGAATATTTCAGATTTGAGAACACTTGATGTATGTCTTGCATATGAATACCCATGGTGACAATGGGGTATTATATTGATTCACTTGATGTATGTTTTGGCACTCAACTCGCGGATGTTAGAAATATGCCCTAGAGGCAATAATAAATTGGTTATTATTATATTTCCTTGTTCATGATAATCGTTTATTATCCATGCTATAATTGTATTGATTGGAAACTCAAATACATGTGTGTGTACATAGACAAACACTGTGTCCCTAGTAAGCCTCTAGTTAACTAGCTTGTTGATCAAAAGATGGTGAAGGTTTCCTAGCCATGGACATGAGATGTCATTTGATAACGGGATCACATCATTAGGAGAATGATGTGATGGACAAGACCCAAACTATAAACGTAGCATATGATCGTGTCAGTTTATTGCTATTGTTTTCTGCATGTCAAGTATCTGTTCCTATGACCATGAGATCATGCAACTCACTGACACCGGAGAAATACCTTGTGTGTATCAAACGTCGCAACGTAACTGGGTGACTATAAAGATGCTCTACAGGTATCTCTGAGGGTGTCTGGTGGGTTGGCATGGATCAAGACTGGGATTTGTTACTCCATGTAACGGAGAGGTATCTCAGGGCCCACTCGGTAATACAACATCACAATGAGCCTTGCAAGCAATGTGACTAAAGTGTTAGCCATGAGATCTTGTATTACGGACCGAGTAAAGAGACTTGCCGATAACGAGATTGAACTAGGTATAGAGATACCGACGATCGAATCTCGGGCAAGTAACATATCGAAGAACAAAGGGAACAGCATACGGGATTAACTGAATCCTTGACATAGAGGTTCGACCGATATAGATCTTCGTAGAATATGTAGGAACCAATATGGTCATCTAGGTCTCGCTATTGGTTATTGACCGTAGAGGTGTCTCGGTCATGTCTACATAGTTCTCGAACCCGCAGGGTCTACACACTTAACGTTTGGTGACGATTAGTATAGTTGAGTTATTGTGTTGGTGACCGAAGGTTGTTCGGAGTCCCGGATAAAATCCTGGACATGACGAGGATCTCCGGAAGAGTCCGGAGGTAAAGATTGATATATGTGATAATAGTGTTTTGATCTCCGGAAGGGTTCCGGAATTCACCGGAAGGGGTTCCGGATGTTTACCGAAGTGTTCGGGTGCAGCAACACTTTATATGGGCCAAAGGGGTAAAGCCCACGAGGTATTGGAAAGTGCAAAAGGAAGTTTTGCTGCTGCCTTAAGCGGTACTACCGCTGGTATGGCAGTACTGCCGCGTAAGCGGTACTACCGCTTGTGTGAAACGGTACTACCGCTCATGAGCGGTACTACCGCTTGTACGCGGTACTGCTGGAATCCGAGTGGGACTCTTTCCGTGCGGGCCAAACCGACCTTGTGCGGGCAAAACCGACCTTGTGGAGGCTTTCTCTCCAAGTTTAGACCCCAGGGCTCAACATATAAATAGAGAGGCAGGGCTAGCACACGGGATACATCAAGATTTCCCAAGCCGTGTGCCGGCGACCCTAACCCTCTCGTTCCTCCCGTCATAATCTCCGTAGTGCTTGGCGAAGCCCTGCAGAGATTGTTCCTCACCACCATCACCACGCCGTCGTGCTGCCGGAACTCATCCACTACTTCACCATCGCTCGCTGGATCGAGGAGGTGAAGGCGTCATCAAGCCGTACGTGTGTTGAACGCAGAGGTGCCGTCCGTTCGGCGCTAGATCGTGTTTGGATCGAGGGACGACTTGCGATTTGAATCGCGAAGACGTTCGACTACATCAACCGCGTTTCTTAACGCTTCCGCTTAGCGATCTACAATGGTATGTAGATTCACTCTCCCTCTCGTAGATGCTCATCACCATGGATAGATCTTGCATGTGCGTAGGAAAATTTTTGTTTCCCATGCGACGTTCCCCAACAGTGGTATCAGAGCTAGGTCTATGTGTAGATGAGACTCGAGTAGAACACAAAGGAGTTTGTGGGCGTTGATATTCAGATTGCTTCCTCCCTTGGTCTTTTCTTGTTTCGGCGGTATTGTGGGATGAAGCGGCTCGGACCAACATTACTCGTACGCTTACGAGAGACCGGTTCCATCAACTGATATGTAACTTCGTTGCATAAAGATGGCTGGCGGGTGTCTGTCTCTCCTACTTTAGTCGGATCGGATTTGACAAAGACGGTCCTTGAGAAGGTTGAAAAGCAATTTTTGTATCACCGTTGTGGTTTTTGCGTAGGTAAGAATTGTTCTTGCTAGATACCCGTAGCAGCCACGTAAAACTTGCAACAACAATTAGAGGACGCCTAACTTGTTTTTGCAGGGTATGTTGTGATGTGATATGGCCAATTTCATGATGAGATATATGTGATGTATGAGATGATCATGTGTTGTATAGAATATCACGACTTGCATATCGATGAGTACGGCAACTGGAAGGAGCCATAGAGTTGTCTTTAATTATTTTCGTCGTTTTGCTTTACTTTATAGCTTTGAGTTAGCAAAAGTCGTGGAAGCAACAGTCGGCACGACAACCTCATGGCGACACGTTGATGGATATCAAGATGATGGAGATCATGGTGTCATGCCGGTGACGATGGAGATCATGCCGGTGCTTTGGAGATGGAGATCAAAAGCACAAGTTCATGGCCATATCATGTCACTTATGATTTGCATGTGATGTTAATCCTTTTATGCATCTTATTTTGCTTAGGACGACGGTAGCATTATAAGGTGATCCCTCACTTAAATTTCAAGATAAAATTGTGTTCTCCCCGAGTGTGCACCGTTGCGAAAGTTCGTCGTTTCGAGACACCACGTGATGATCGGGTGTGATAGACTCTACGTTCGCATACAACGGGTGCAAGCCAGTGTTGCACGTGTGGAACACTCGGGTTAAACTTGACGAGCCTAGCATGTACAGACATGGCCTCGGAACACAAGAGACCGAAAGGTCGAACATGAGTCATATAGTAGATATGATCAACATGAAGATGTTCACCATTGAAACCACCTCAACTCACGTGATGATCGGACTTGAGTTGGTGGATTTGGATCATGTGACTCTCGAATGACTGGGGGGATGTCAATTTGAGTGGGAGTTTTTTAAGTAATATGATTAACTAAACTCATTATCTTGAACAATAGTCTAAGTAGTCTTTGCTATATTTATGTTGTAGATCATGGCTCGCGCAGTAGCACCCCTGAATTTTAATGCATTCCTAGAGAAAGCTAAGTTGAAAGATGATGGAAGTAACTTTGTGGACTGGGCCCGTAATCTAAGGATTATCCTTACGGCTTCCCAGAAGGCTTATGTCCTTGATGCACCGCTTGGTGATCCACCCGCTCCAGTTGAGTCTCTAGACGTTGTGAACGCCTGGCAGGCTCGCTCTGATGATTACTCAATAGTTCAATGTGCAATTTTGTATGGCTTAGAACCGGGACTTCAAAGACGTTTTGAACGTCATGGAGCATATGAGATGTTCCAGGAGTTGAGGTTTATCTTTCAGAAGAATGCCCGAATCGAGAGGTATGAGACCTCCGATAAGTTCTATACTTGCAAGATGGAGGAGAACGGGTCTGTTAGTGATCACATACTCAGAATGTCTGGGTACTCCACCCGTCTGGCTGAATTAGGGATGCCCCTTCCGCCAGAGGCTATCACTGACAGAGTTCTTCAATCATTGCCACCTAGCTACAAGAGCTTCGTGTTGAACTATAACATGCACGGGATGAACAAGTCAGTCGCCGAGCTGTTTGCGATGCTGTAAGTCGCTGAGTCTGAAATTCAGAAGGAGCATCAAGTGTTGATGGTCAATAAAACCACTAGTTTCAAGAAAAATGGCAAGGGTAAGAAGGGTAAATCCAAGAAGAGTGGCAAAGCAGTTGCTCCTCCCGTGAAGAAACCCAAGGCTGGACCCAAACAAGAAACTGTGTGCTTTCATTGCAAGGGAACTGGACACTGGAAGCGGAACTGCCCCAAGTATTTGGCTAACAAGAAGGCGGCCAACAACAAACAAGGTATATATGATATACATGTTATTGATGTGTACCTTACCAACTCTCGTTGTAGTGCCTGGGTATTTGATACCGGTGCGGTTGCTCACATTTGCAACTCTAAACAGGAACTGCGGAATAGACGGAGGCTGGCAAAGGATGAAGTGACGATGCGCGTGGGAAATGGTTCCAAGGTTGATGTGATCGCCGTCGGCACGCTCGCTCTTCGATTATCATCGGGATTAGTGATGAACCTGAATAATTGTTATTTAGTGCCTGCATTAAGCATGAACATTATATCTGGATCTTGTTTATTGCGAGACGGTTACTCATTTAAATCAGAGAATAATGGTTGTTCTATTTATATGAGTAATATCTTTTATGGTCATGCACCCGAAGTGAGGGGTTTATTTTTATTTAATCTCGATAGTAATGATACACATGTTCATAACATTGATGCCAAAAGATGTAGAATTGATAATGATAATACCACTTTCTTGTGGCACTGCCGTTTAGGTCATATTGGCGTAAAACGCATGAGGAAGCTCCATGCTGATGGACTTTTGGAGTCACTTGATTTTGAATCACTTGACACATGCGAGCCATGCCTCATGGGCAAGATGACTAAAACGCCGTTCTCTGGAACAATGGAACGGGCAAGTGACTTGTTGGAAATCATACATACTGATGTGTGCGGTCCGATGAGCATTGAGGCGCGCGGTGGTTATCGTTACTTTCTCACCTTCACTGACGACTTAAGTAGATATGGGTATATTTACTTAATGAAACACAAGTCTGAAACGTTGAAAAGTTCAAACAATTTCAGAGTGAAGTTGAGAATCATCGTAACAAGAAGATTAAATTCCTACGATCTGATCGAGGAGGAGAGTATCTGAGTTATGAGTTTGGCAGTCACTTAAGACAGTGTGGAATTGTTTCACAATTAACACCGCCTGGAACACCACAGCGTAATGGTGTGTCCGAACGTCGTAATCAAACCTTATTAGATATGGTGCGATCTATGATATCTCTTGCTGATTTGCCACTATCGTTTTGGGGTTATGCATTAGAGACAGCTGTATTCACTTTAAATAGGGCACCATCGAAATCCGTTGAGACGACGCCATATGAACTTTGGTTTGGCAAGAAGCCAAAGCTGTCGTTTCTTAAAGTTTGGGGATGTGATGCTTATGTCAAAAAGCTTCAGCCTGAAAAGCTGGAACCCAAAGCGGAGAAATGCGTCTTCATAGGATACCCAAAAGAGACAGTTGGGTATACCTTCTACCTCAGATCCAAAGGCAAAGTGTTTGTCGCTAAAAACGGAACATTTCTTGAGAAAGAGTTTCTCTCGAAAGAATTGAGTGGGAGGAAGATAGAACTTGATGAGGTTGTTGAACCTTTACTTCAACCTGAGAGTAGCGCAGCGCAGAAAGATGTTTCTGTAGAGCCTACATCAGCTGAAGAGGAAGTTGATGATGATCATAAAGCTTCGGATCAAGTTGCTATCGAACCTTGTAGGTCGACAAGGACGCGTACTGCTCCTGAGTCGTACGGCAACCCTGTCTTAGAGGTCATGTTGTTGGACAACGATGAACCTACGAGCTATGGAGAAGCGATGATGGGCCCGGATTCCGAGAAGTGGTTAGAGGCCATGAAATCCGAGATGGGATCCATGTATGAAAACAAAGTGTGGACTTTGGAAGTATTACCTGAAGGGCGTAAGGCCATTCAAAACAAATGGATCTTTAAGAGGAAGACGGACGCGGACGGTAATGTCACCGTCTATAAAGCTCGACTTGTGGCAAAGGGTTTTTCACAAGTTCAAGGAGTTGACTACGATGAGACCTTCTCACCCGTAGCGATGCTTAAGTCCGTCAGAATCATGTTAGCAATAGCTGCCTTTTTCGATTATGAAATTTGGCAGATGGATGTCAAAACAGCGTTCCTTAATGGTTTCCTGAAGGAAGAGTTGTATAGGATGCAACCAGAAGGATTTGTCGATCCAGAGAATGCTGACAAAGTTTGCAAACTCCAGCGATCCATTTATGGACTGGTGCAAGCATCTCGGAGTTGGAATCTTCGCTTTGATGAGGTGATCAAAGCGTTCGAGTTTATACAAGTTTACGGAGAAGCTTGTATTTACAAGAAAGTGAGTGGGAGCTCTATAGCGTTTCTAATATTATATGTGGATGACATATTACTGATTGGAAACAATATAGAAATGTTGGAAAGTGTGAAGGAATATTTGAACAAAAGTTTTTCAATGAAGGACCTAGGAGAAGCTGCTTTCATATTAGGCATCAAGATCTATAGAGATAGATTAAGACGTTTAATAGGACTTTCACAAAGCACATACCTTGATAAGATTTTGAAGAAGGTCAAAATGGATCAGTCCAAGAAGGGGTTCTTGCCTGTTTTGCAAGGTGTGAAGTTGAGTAAGACTCAATGCCCAGTGACTGCAGAAGATAGAGAAAAGATGAGTGTCATCCCCTATGCTTCAGCCATAGGCACTATCATGTATGCAATGCTGTGCACAAGACCCGATGTCAGCCTTGCCATAAGTATGGTCGGAAGGTTTCAAAGTGATCCAGGAATGGAACACTGGACGGCGGTCAAGAATATCCTGAAGTACCTGAAAAGGACTAAGGACATGTTTCTCGTTTATGGAGGTGATCAAGAGCTCGTCGTAAAGGGTTACATCGATGCAAGCTTTGACACTGATCCGGATGACTCTAAGTCGTAAACCGGATACGTATTTATTCTTAATGGGGGTGCGGTTAGCTGGTGCAGTTCCAAGCAAAGCGTGGTAGCTGATTCTACATGCGAAGCGGAGTACATCGCTGCCTCGGAGGCAGCGAAGGAAGGTGTCTGGATGAAGGAGTTCATGACAGATCTTGGAGTAGTGCCTAGTGCGCTTAACCCAATGACTCTGTTTTGTGATAATACTGGTGCCATTGCTCTAGCCAAGGAACCAAGATTTCACAAGAGGACCAGACACATAAAGCAACGTTTCAATTCCATCCGCGATTACATCAAGGAGGACGACATAAATATTTGCAAAGTACACACGGATCTGAATGTTGCAGATCCGATGACTAAACCTCTTCCAAGGGCTAAACATGAACAACACCAGAACTGCATGGGTGTTCGATTCATTACAATGTAAATCACATAGTGATGTGAACTAGATTATTGACTCTAGTGCAAGTGGGAGACTGTTGGAAATATGCCCTAGAGGCAATAATAAATTGGTTATTATTATATTTCCTTGTTCATGATAATCGTTTATTATCCATGCTATAATTGTATTGATTGGAAACTCAAATACATGTGTGGGTACATAGACAAACACTGTGTCCCTAGTAAGCCTCTAGTTAACTAGCTTGTTGATCAAAAGATGGTGAAGGTTTCCTAGCCATGGACATGAGATGTCATTTGATAACGGGATCACATCATTAGGAGAATGATGTGATGGACAAGACCCAAACTATAAACGTAGCATATGATCGTGTCAGTTTATTGCTATTGTTTTCTGCATGTCAAGTATCTGTTCCTATGACCATGAGATCATGCAACTCACTGACACCGGAGGAATACCTTGTGTGTATCAAACGTCGCAACGTAACTGGGTGACTATAAAGATGCTCTACAGGTATCTCTGAGGGTGTCTGGTGGGTTGGCATGGATCAAGACTGGGATTTGTTACTCCATGTAACGGAGAGGTATCTCAGGGCCCACTCGGTAATACAACATCACAATGAGCCTTGCAAGCAATGTGACTAAAGTGTTAGCCACGATATCTTGTATTACGGACCGAGTAAAGAGACTTGCCGATAACGAGATTGAAATAGGTATAGAGATACCGACGATCGAATCTCGGGCAAGTAACATACCGAAGAACAAAGGGAACAGCATACGGGATTAACTGAATCCTTGACATAGAGGTTCGACCGATATAGATCTTCGTAGAATATGTAGGAACCAATATGGGCATCCAGGTCACGCTATTGGTTATTGACCGTAGAGGTGTCTCGGTCATGTCTACATAGTTCTCGAACCCGCAGGGTCTACACACTTAACGTTTGGTGACGATTAGTATAGTTGAGTTATTGTGTTGGTGACCGAAGGTTGTTCGGAGTCCCGGATAAAATCCCGGACATGACGAGGATCTCCGGAAGAGTCCGGAGGTAAAGATTGATATATGTGATAATAGTGTTTTGATCTCCGGAAGGGTTCCGGAATTCACCGGAAGGGGTTCCGGATGTTTACCGAAGTGTTCGGGTGCAGCAACACTTTATATGGGCCAAAGGGGTAAAGCCCATGAGGTATTGGAAAGTGCAAAAGGAAGTTTTGCTGCTGCCTTAAGCGGTACTACCGCTGGTAAGGCAGTACTGCCGCGTAAGCGGTACTACCGCTTGTGTGAAACGGTACTACCGCTCATGAGCGGTACTACCGCTTGTACGCGGTACTGCTGGAATCCGAGTGGGACTCTTTCCGTGCGGGCCAAACCGACCTTGTGCGGGCAAAACCGACCTTGTGGAGGCTTTCTCTCCAAGTTTAGACCCCAGGGCTCAACATATAAATAGAGGGGCAGGGCTAGCACACGGGATACATCAAGATTTCCCAAGCCGTGTGCCCGCGACCCTAACCCTCTAGTTCCTCCCGTCATAATCTTCGTAGTGCTTGGCGAAGCCCTGCAGAGATTGTTCCTCACCACCATCACCACGCCGTCGTGCTGCCGGAACTCATCCACTACTTCACCATCACTCGCTGGATCGAGGAGGTGAAGGCGTCATCAAGCCGTACGTGTGTTGAACGCGGAGGTGCCGTCCGTTCGGCGCTAGATCGTGTTTGGATCAAGGGACGACTTGCGATTTGAATCGCGAAGACGTTTGACTACATCAACCGCGTTTCTTAACGCTTCCGCTTAGCGATCTACAAGGGTATGTAGATTCACTCTCCCTCTCGTAGATGCTCATCACCATGGATAGATCTTGCGTGTGCGTAGGAAATTTTTTGTTTCCCATGCGACGTTCCCCAACAGCGGATTCCCGAGGTGACATTGGGGTAATCTATGCATAGGGGTTGATGCACGTTTTCATTATCTTTTCTCCGATAAAAACTTTTGGGGTGCTCCTTGGAGTTCTTTGTGTGGATTGAATATTATGATTATGAAGTTGTTTGATGCATATCGTATAATCAACTCACGGATACTTGTGGTGACATTGGAGTATCTAGGTGACATTAGGGTTGGTTGATGTGTATCATATGGTGTTATTTTAGTACGAACTCTAGGGCTGTTTGTGACACTTATAGGAATGGCTCCATAGATCGATCGGAAAGGATAACTTTGAGGTGGTTTCGTACCCTACAAACAATTTCTATCTTATGTTCTCCGCTAATAGAACTTGGGAGTGATTCTTTATCGCACATTGAGGGATGATTATATGATCCAATTATGTTAGCATTGTTGAGAGATTGCACTAGCGAAAGTATGAACCCTAAGCCTTGTTTTTAAGCATTGCAATACCGTTTGTGCTCACTTTTGTTACTTGCTACCTTGCTGTTTTTATATTTTCTGATTACAAAAATCTATATCTACTATCCATACTACACTTTTATCACCATCTCTTCGCCGAACTAGTGCACCTATACAATTTACCATTGTATTGGGTGTGTTGGGGACACAAGAGACTCTTTGTTATTTGGTTGCAGGGTTGCTTGAGAGATACCATCTTCAACCTATGCCTCCCACGGATTGATAAGCCTTAGGTCATCCACTTGAGGGAAAATTGCTAGTGTCCTACAAAACTCTGCGCTTGGAGGCCCAACACGAGTCTACAAGAATAAATTGTGTAGTAGACATCACAGGGCACCGACGGGGCGGGGGGTGATACGTCTCCGTTGTATCTACTTTTCCAAACACTTTTGCTCTTGTTTTGGACTCTAATTTGCATGATTTCAATGAAACTAACCCCGACTGACGCTGTTTTCATCAGAACTACCATGGTGTTGTTTTTTGTGCAGAAATAAAAGTTCTTGGAATTGGACGAAAGTTTTTGGAGATTTTTTTATGGAATAAATAAAAAATACTGGAACCAAGATCCACTGTAGGGGGGCCACCTGCTGCCCACGAGGCACCAGGGCGCCCCCCCCCCCCCGGTGCGCCCTGGTGGCTTGTGGGGCCCACGTGGCTCCGCTGACCCTAATCTCAGGCCTATAAATTCACAATTCCAAAGAAACAAATAGAGAAGAAGTTTCATCACGTTCTATGATACGGAGCCGCCGCCACATCCTGTTCTTCATCTGGAGGCCAGATCTGGAGTCCGTTCGGGGCTCCGGAGAGGGGGATCTTCCGTCATCGTCATCATCAACCATCCTCCATCACCAATTTCATGATACTCACCGCCAGGAGTGAGTAATTCCTTCGTAGGCTTGCTGGACGGTGATGGGTTGGATGAGATTTATCATGTAATCGAGTTAGTTTTGTTAGGGCTTGATCCCTAGTATCCACTATGTTCTGAGATTGATGTTGCTATGACTTTGCTATGCTTAATGCTTGTCACTAGGGCCCGAGTGCCATGATTTCAGATCTGAACCCTTTATGTTTTCATGAATATATTTGTGTTCTTGATCCGATCTTGCAAGTTATACGCACCTGCTATGTGTTATGGTCCGCATACCCCAAGGTGACAATAATTGGGATTCTTTCTGGTGATTACCGTAGTTTGAGGAGTTCATGTATTCACTATGTGTTAATGCTTTGTTCCGGTTCTCTATTAAAAGGAGGCCTTAATATCCCTTAGTTTCCTTATGGACCCCGCTGCCACGGGAGGGTAGGACAAAAGATGTCATGCAAGTTCTTATCGCAAGCACGTATGACTATATACGGAATACATGCCTACATTACATTGATGAATTGGAGCTAGTTCTGTGTCGCCCTAGGTTATGACTGTTACATGATGAATGTTATCCAACATAATCACCGATCCAATGCCTACGAGTTTTTCACATATTGTTCTTTGCTAAGTTACTACTGTTGCTACTACTGTCACAATCGCTACAAAACTATTGTTGCTACCGTTATGTTACTGTTACTATTATTGCTATTGCTATCAAACTACCATACTACTGTGATACTGATCACTCTGCTGCAGATATTTAGTCTCCAGGTGTGGTTGAATTGACAACTCAACTGCTAATACTTGCAAATATTCTTTGGCTCCCCTTGTGTCGAATCAATAAATTTGGGTTGAATACTCTACCCTCGAAAACTGTTGTGATCCCCTATACTTGTGGGTTATCAAGACCTTTTTCTGGCGCCGTTGCCGGGGAGCATAGCTCTATTTGCTGAGTCACTTGGGATTTATATCTGTTGATCACTATGAAGAATTTGAAATACGCTAAGACCAAGATTGTTCCCTCTAAGACGAGGGGAGGTAAGGAACTGCCATCTAGCTCTGCACTTGATTCACCTTCTGTTTTGAGTAAGCTTGCAACACCACCACCTGCTATTAATTCTGATATGTCGCAAGTTATTGATGATACTACTTCTGCTATGAATGATACTTATGATGATGCTAGTACTATGCTTGATGATACTGTGCCACTTGGTGAATTTCTTGATGAACAAATTGCTAAAGCTAAAGAAATTGAAAATGTTGAAACTCTTGAGAATTATGATTCGCCTATTTTGCCTAGCTCTCCTACTAGAGTTGAATCACCTGATGAACATGTCTTTGATAGGGAGACGGCTAGAGCCATTCTAGCTTGTTATGATAGAGATGAAGTTATAAAATTGCTTGCTGAAATGAAAGAAAAATCTATGAGGGAGAGAATCAAATATGATCCTAAGTTTGCTACCTCTCCCATATTTGTTATTGATAAGGATTATGAATTCTCTGTCGATCCTGAGTTAATTACTTTGGTTGAATCTGGTCCTTTCCATGGCTATGAAACTGAAACCGTTGTGGCACATCTTACTAAATTAAATGATATAGCCACCCTATTCGCTCATGAGGAAAAAAATCGCTATTACTACATTCTTAAGTTATTTCCTTTCTCGCTAAAGGGTGATGCTAAGATATGGTACAATACTCTTGCTCCTGGTTGTGTGCGTGGTCCCCAGGATAAGATATATTACTTCTCTGAAAAATATTTTCCTGCTCATAAGAAACAAGCTGCTTTACAGGAAATATTTAACTTTGTGCAAATTGAAGAAGAGAATCGCCCTCAAGCTTGGGTGAGGCTTCTCCAATTACTTAATGCTTTGTCTGATCATCCTCTTAAGAAAAGTGAAATACTTGATATCTTTTATAATGGATTAACTGATGCTTCTAGGGACTACCTAGATAGTTGTGCTGGTTGTGTTTTCAGGGAACGGACTATTGAACAAGCTGAGGAGCTATTGAATAATATATTGAAGAATAATAATGATTGGACACTTCCCGAACCACCGCCTAAGCCCACTCTGAAGAAGAGGGGTATTTTATTTCTCAGTCCTGAAGATATGCAAGAAGCAAAGAAATGTATGAAGGAAAAAGGTATTAAAGCTGAAGATATTAAGAATTTGTCACCTATTGAAGAAATACATGGTCTTGACACACCGCCACAGGTAGTAGAGGTAAATTCCCTTTTAAAGTTTGATAAAGGTGATATTCCCTATAACAAACCTCCTAGTCAATGTTTGTATGAATTTGACAATTATATTATTAAGCAAGATCATTTCAATGCAAATGTTATGAAACAATTGAAACAAAATGCCTATATGATTGATCGCTTGAGTGACTTGTTGTTTAGAATTGCTAATGATGTCAAAGGTGTAGGTAAACATGCATCTATGGTTCAAACCCAATTAGAACAAGTTGCTAAATCTCAAAGTGAATTGCTCAATGAAATGAATAACAATATGAATGATCATGCTGTTAGAGTAATGACTAGAGGAGGTAGAATGACTCAGGAGCCACTTTATCCTGAAGGTCACCCTAAAAGAATTGAACAAGACTCTCAAAGAATTAATGTTGATACACCTAGTCCATCTAAAAAGAAAAAGAAAAAGAAAAAGAAAAAGAAAAATGATAGGACTTTGCATGCTTCTAGTGAACCTGAGGTAGAAAAACCCTTGGAGGATAGTAATGATGTTTCTATTTCCGATGCTGAGACACAATCTGGTAATGAACATCCACCTGATGATAATAATATTGATGATGCTCATGTGGATGCCCAACCAGATAATGATAAAGAACCTGATAATGATGTTGAAATAGAACCTGCTATTGATCTTGATAACCCACCTCCTAAGAACAAACATTATGATAAAAGAGACTTTGTTGCTAAAAAACATGGTAAAGAAAGAGAACCATGGGTTCAAAAACCCATGCCCTTTCCTCCTAAATCATCTAAGAATAAGGATGAGGAAGAATTTGAACGTTTTGCTGAAATGCTGAGGCCAGTCTTTTTGCGTACTCGTTTGACTGATATTTTAAAGATGGCCCCTTATGCTAAATATATGAAAGACAGTGTCACAAATAAAAGAAAGATACCTGAAGGTGAAATTTCTACCATGCTTGCAAATTATTCTTTTAAGGATGGAGTACCTAAGAAACTAGGAGATCCAGGAAATACCAACTATACCATGCTCCATTAAAAGAAATTATGTCAAAACTGCTTTGTGTGATTTAGGAGCCGGTGTTAGTGTTATGCCCTTCTCTTTATATAAAAGACTTGATTTGAATAAAATCACTCCCACTGAAATATCATTGCAAATGGCTGACAAATCAACTGCCATACCTATCGGTGTTTGTGAGGATGTGCCCGTTGTAGTTGCAAATGTTACTATCCTGACAGACTTTGTTATACTTGATATGCCCGAGGACGACAACATGTCGATTATCCTTGGTAGACCCTTTTTGAATACTGCAGGGGCTGTTATTGATTGCAACAAAAGCAAGGTCACTTTTCATATCAATGGTAATGAACATACGGTGCACTTTCCGAAGAGGTAACCTAGTGTTTTACGAAGGTTCTTCGGTTTCATGTTACTCGGAAATGGTTTGTTAATAAGACTTGATCAACCTTATTGAGAGGCATGTAGTCGATGAATTTAGTAAGCTCAACCTTCTGTACCCACTTTTTGTTTTCTATTATTTTTAGTTAAATGCAATAAAATGCCATGATTATCCTGTTTTCTGAATTATCTGTGCAATAAAAAAGTGCCCAAAAATGAAAGTGCTCAGAATGATCTGAAATTTTTACATGAATTTTTATAGAATATTTAAGAATTGTTGGCACTAAAAACATACCAGGGGGATGCCCCAGGTGCCCACGAGGCACCAGGGCGCGCCACCCCCCCTGGCACGCCCTGGTGGCTTGTGGGCCCCACAGGGACCCCCTCACTTATTCCTTTAGCCCACTTCGTCTCTTACCTCTAGGAAAAATTCTTGGTAGCTCTCTCTCTCTCGTGTTCTTGCTCCCAAACCTGAGATTTTCGATCTCTTTGCTCGGAACTCCGTTTCCGAAACTATTTTGGGAGATTGCTACTTGGTATGTGACTCCTCCATTGCTCCAATTAGTTTTTGCTCTAGTGGATTATATTTTGCATAATTAGCTGCTCTTGGTGCTACTGAAAATGAGCTTGCATGTTGAATTCTTTGAGTTCCAAGTAGTTTGAATGCTTGATATGGCCTCTAGGCACTTGTATGAGTAGTTGCTACCAGTTTTGTGAAGTTTTGTTAACATTTTTTTTGTGGCCCAAAAATTTTCAGAAATTTTTCCTTAGGAAAATGAACTTCTTCAGGAGGAGTTCTTCAAGGAGGAGGTCCTCTGAAGCGTCATCAAGTGAAAACTCAGCGCGCCAATCATATGAGGAACCAAGAGCAAGTTCGGTGAGAGGTGCCAAGGCAAAATCTTGTCGATGGCCTTGTGAGGAGTTCATGTTGGGTACAGGGATTAAGGAGGAATTCGAGCAATACATTCAGAACACTGAGCTTTCCGCCTTCGTCGCAGATAAGCCTCCGCAGCACTACAACGTCACTCATTCATTCTCTCAACATTTTGCGTATAATGCTCGTAATTCTATAGTTTCGTTTCATCTCTATAATAAATCCTATAGTATGTCTCTAGAAGAATTTTGTGATACATGCAAAATTCCATATTTGGGCTCGTTAGATGAACCACCAAAATCTGATTATGAGTTGTTTCTTAATAGCCTTTGCAACGGTGAGGATAGGGGAGTTACGCAGGCCAGAATAATTAGCATTCACTTTCCCGCTATTCGGTATTTTGCGCTTTTTAATGGTAAATGCGTTGTTGGTAAGCAAGACTGCAGTGCACTTTGTGCCCCTGATCTGAGTCTTATTCATACAGCTTTGACTGGTAACAAGCATTATAATCTTGGGGTTGTTGTTGCACGTAGACTGCAGCGTAACGCGGGTAATGGTGATTTGTATGGAGGAATTTATGCCTCCCGCTTAGCTGCAAGGTTAGGGGTCTCGACCAATTTCAATGATCCCCTCTTACATGATAAATATTTGAATTTCGAAGCAATGCGAGAACATAAGTTTTTAAAACACGATGCACATGGATATGAATATAACTTAGTTTTTGATAAATATCGCTCTGTGTATGTTGCTTTGCCTGCTCCTGCCCTCTTTGATTTTCACAACAAACAGAGATATTCTCTATCAGAGAGCGAGGTGCACGAGTACAATGCGGCAGTTGAGGCTGCCCGTCTGGCTGAGGGGGCGGCTTAGAACTCCTCTACGAGCTACCACTTCGATTATTATCTGGGACAGCCATGGCAGTAGACCAAGCTAGGCAAATGCCTAAGCTTGGGGGAGTACGTATCTCTCACCGACATTACATTCATGATCACACATTTCATTCCAGTTGTCGGTGTTCATACTTTTTCATTGTATGATCCATGTTAGTTTTATTTTCTTGCTTTCTTCTTGTGTGTTTGAAAAACTTTGAAAAAATCCAAAAACATTTCTCGCTTCTTTTCGGTTTTTCTTTCTAGCTTAATTAGTTGTAGTATTAAAAGAAAACCCAAAAATATTTCCCGTTTCTTCTTTTGCTTGTTGGGAGCTTTCCCGTGTAAATAGTTTTTCTCGTTTTTGTTTTGTCTTCTTTAATTTGCTTCCTTCAAGAAAAAACTAAAAACTCCAAAAATATTTCAGTGTGTTTCTCTGAAATTCTTTTCTTTTGTTGAGTCATTGTAAGGAGAAGGCCATGATGAAAATGTTGAGTGGCTCTCGTATGCATTATTGTTTATCTAACAAAGAGCCCATATTACCTTGTCTTCTCCTTTGAATAAAATGTTTATAGATTCCAGCTTAGTCCACGGCACTCTTGCACTATTATTATTTGCACATCATTTGGTCGTGCAAGTGAAAGGCAATAATGACGATGATTTGAAGAAGTGACTGTGGTAAGGAAAAGCGGGTATGAACTAACCTGCCCACTCGGACAAACCCAAGTTCACTCAGGACGGGACTGGCTCACTCGGAGCGCATGGGCACGCCGCCGCGCACCGGCTTCCCCGAACTCTGGCGCATCAGTCGCACCGGATCCGCTCCACCAGTGGTGCTCGCGAGTCCCGCTGCCGTAGCCGTCGCCCGGGGTGGAGAGACGTGGCGCGGGCAGATCTTCCCTCCGATCAGCAGCCCGTTCTTCCTCGCACCCCCGGCAGACCGGCCGGCCATCACGACGTTCCTCTCTGACGGCGCCCCGCTGCGCCAACCTTTCGCCGGGAACCCCTGCTATTTTGTCTCAACCACCAACAGCATCGCCATCAACGGGGCGCGCATGGCGGTGTCCGGCTCCGACGCGCTCATGGTTGGCCTCTCCAGCGCGATCACCTCCTCGTCATCCAACTGCTCGACGCGGTGCACGCGCGTGGCGGCTCCTCCCGCGGCATCAGCCGTTCGGTGGCAGCTCCCGTGGCGGGAAGCGCAGGCCCGACGTAGCCGGAAACTGGAGGCTGACTGCATCCCGCGCGTGCAGTTGCTCTTCCTGCCTACAGGTTCACCAACACAGATCATTCACTCGGCTGCCCGTGCGCCGTCGCTCAGCTAGACGCGTCTTCATCCCTCGGCCGCCCGCGCGCCGTCACTCAGCTGGACGCGTCTTCATCACTCGGCCGCCCGCGCGTCGTCGCTCAGCTGGACGCGTCTTTATCACTCGGCCGCCCGCGCGTCGTCCCTCAGCTGGACGCGTCTACATCATTTCGCCGCCCGCGCACCATCGCTCAGCTAGACACATCTTCATCACTTGGCCGCCCCGTGCGTCGCCACTCAGCTGGACACGTCTTCACCACTCGGCCGCCCTGCGCGTCGCCACTCGGTTAGGCACGTCCTCACCACTCGGCCGCTCCGTGCGTCGCCACTCAGCTGGACACGTCCTCACCACTCGGCCGCTCTGCGCGTCGCCACTCGGTTGGACACGTCCTCACGACTCGGCCGCCCCACACGACGCCATCGGTTGGACTCGCCTTCACCACTCGTCCGCCCCGCGCGTCGCCATTCGGTTGGGCACGTCCTCATCACTCGGCCGCCCCGCGCGTCGTCATCGGTTGGACTCGCCTTCACCACTCGGCCGCCCCGCGCGTCGCCATTTGGTTGGGCACGTCTTCATCACTCGGCCGCCCCGCGCGTCGCCATTCGGCTGGGCACATCTTCATCAACTTGACCGACTCGGCGGCCCCGCACGTCGTCATCGGTTGGACTCGCCTTCACCACTCGGCCGCCCCACGCGTCGCCATTCGGTTGGGCACGTCTTCATCACTCGGCCGCCCCGCGCATCGCCATCGGTTGGACTCGCCTTCACCACTTGGCCGCCCCGCGCGTCGCCATTCGGTTGGGCACGTCTTCACCACTCGGCCGCCCCGCGCGTCGCCACTCGGTGAGACACCTCTTCACCACTCGGCCGCCCCGCGCGTCACCACTCGGTGAGACACATCTTCACCACTCGACCGCCCTGCGCGTCGCCACTCGGTGAGATACAACTTCACCACTCGGCCGCCCCGCGCGTCGTCACTCGGTGAGATACATCTTCACCACTCGGCCGCCTCGCGCGTCGCCATTCGGTGAGACACATCTACATCACTCGGCCATCCCGCGAGCCGCCACTCGGTTGGGCGCGTCTTCATCAACACGCCCACTCGGGCGCTCGTGCGCCATCAGACAGCTAAGTCATTCTTCACACACTGCATTCTATTAAATAGCTATTTTCATGTTCCTGAGCGTCCTGTAATCCACACTTGACGTTCACTCAGAGGCCAGGCCGCCGAGTGTACCTCTACGCTCGGTTGTTTATTTTCATGTCGGAACACTGCGCTTCCGCCTCATTCGGGTCCAATACTCTAACGAGTTCAGTCGGATCCTTCACTTCGACAAATTCGATCAGATCCTTCGCTCTTTTAGACTCTTGCTGGTTACGAACCAGCAAGCCCCTTGCACACCCACCGGGTGTCTATGGGTTTTATTTACACAAATCATTTCAGCACACATCAAATTACTTCGAGAAATTTTTACGTTGGCTTGTGCTATTTTTCATACACAGGTTACACGATCACTCGGCGGCTCTGTGCACCAACTTCATTGCTACTCGGACTCGGTCACCACACCGATCCTAATGCAGTGCAACACCGACCTCGTCGCTCTGTTGACTTCAGACACATCCGGCCAACCCCTCCGTGGAGTCCTCTTCATCGTGTCAACAACATAGACCTCGTCGTCACGTTGGGCATGAGACAGATAAGTCCCTTTTATAATTAAACTGCATACTTCATTCCTTTGCGAGTTTGCCTCTTTCGAGCATCACTCGGGAGCTGCTCCTCACCTTTACCCGAGTTCGACTCGATGAATTACAATTTACCCATTCAATACTATATTTCTCGTATTCCGACAGGTCCGCCGTCGGAGCCTATAGTGCGCTCGGGGGCTACGCCGCACTCGGGGGCTGCAACTTATTCGGAATCACACTTTCCTGAGTGGTCTAGTACTTCGTCGCCAGTCGGATCCTTCAATTCAACGAGTGCAGTCGGATCCGCCACTTCGACAAGTCATGACCACTCGGCCGCCCCGCGCGTCGCCACTCGGTGAGATACAACTTCACCACTCGGCCGCCCCGCGCATCGCCATCGGTTGGACTCGCCTTCACCACTCGGCCGCCCCGTACGTCGCCGCTTGGTTGGGCACGTCTACATCAACTTGCCCACTCGGCCACCCTACGCGCTGCCACTCGGTTGGGCATGTCTTCACCACTCGGCCGCTCGCGCGCCATGAGACAGTCGGATCCTTCACTTCAACGAGTGCAGTCGGATCCGCCACTTCGACAAGTTACATGATCACTCAGACGCTCTGCACGCCGTCTTCGTCGCTACTCAGGCTGAGTCGCCGTGCCGGTATTGTTGCACCGCAACCGCGCTACACCGACCTCATCGCTACATCAGCTTCGAAAGCATCTGACTGACTCCTCCGAGGACCGTTTTTCGCCGTGTCATGGCTTCAACGACTTCAACCACATCCCCAACGCGGAAACAGCTAAGTTACTCATATGATCAAACCTCATATCGCACTCTGTAGCGAGCTTACCTCTTTCGAGCATCACTCGGGGGCTACGCCACAGCCGAGGGCTATGCCACCCTCGAGGGTTTACGCCCGATTTGATTAACCTGTTGATCATGTCAGGAATATTTTTCTGAACATACTTGCTCGGTCCGCCGAAGATCTATATGGGTACCAGCGTCCACTCGGATGATCGCCCAAATCACTACCTGGAGTCATCTTCAGGACTGCAAAAGGGTGAAACCGGCGCTCCTCTATGGATACACTTTGCCCTTCTTCTAGGCTCCAAGGCGTCAGTTTCACAAACTTGGACTCGGAGATGGCCTGTGCTGGTGCTCCCCTGGGATGATGAGTGGCTTCTCTCCGGAGAGTCAGTCCACGCGCTAGCCTCGCCACTCGGGTTTTCATGGCACGTCCACATCGGACTACTAGTCTATCTCTTCCGGGAGACATACGAGTGCCACCAAGTTTTTCCTCGCAGACAGCATACCCCGATCAGTCGGGAAGCACCCAGTCCACTCGGACAAACGCATGAATCATTACCTGGAGTCATCTTCAGGACTGCAAAAGGGTGAAACCGGCGCTCCTCTACGGATACACTTGGCCCTTCTTCTAGGCTCCAAGGCGTCAGTTTCACAAACTTGGACTCGGAGATGGCATGTGCTGGTGTTCCCCCGGGATGATGAGTGGCTTCTCTCCGGAGAGTCAGTCCACGCGCTAGCCTCGCCACTCGGGTTGTCATGGCACGTCCACATCGGACCACTAGTTTATCTCCCCCGGGAGACATACGAGTGCCACCAAGTTTTTCTTCGCAGTCAACATACCCCGATCAGTCGGGAAGCACCTAGTCCAGAATCCGTGTTGAAGTTTTGTTCAAATCGTAGTTGACTATAGCTTGACGACTGGCGCCGAGTGCCCCCGCAGTGCTCGGGCCAAATCAAGTTTTTAGTAAACTCGTTCTACAAAACCTCAACAGATTCGGGGGCTAAACCTATGGGCGCGCCGATAGTTGGCATGTTCCTCACTCGGCTTTCTACTTCTTCATAAAATATGCTCAATACCTAACGCTCACTCTTCGTCTCCAACCCGGTCCCAACCCGATCGTCTGGTTGGCAAGAGCAAAAGCAAACGGTCAATGTAAGAAGTACTACTGGAATGATTACTCCCTGGAGTGTCCAGCTTTTTTCTACAGTCGGCAGTTTCGAGGCCAAATTCATTCATCGTGCCGAATGCACGAAGATTCGCCAGCTTGACCCAGTTCCAGGCTGAATTTATGTACCGTGCCGAGTGCACGAAGATCAGTCCGACTGATTCAGCTCCAGGCTGAACTTATTTACCATGCCAAGTGCATGAAGATTTGCTTGACTGGCCCAGTTCCAGGCTAAATTTATTTACTATGCCGAGTGCATGAAGATCCATCCGATCGACTCAATTTCAAACTAAAAGTTATTTACCGTGCCGAGTGCACAAGATTCACCTGATTGACCCAGTTCCAGGCTGAACTTATTTACTGTGCCAAGCGCAGGAAGATCCATCAGATTGACTCAACTCCAGATTGCAGTTATTTACCGTGCTAAGCCCACGAAGATCCATTCCGAATGCATGAAGACCCACCACAGTTCTAGGCTGAAGTCATTTACCGTGCCGAGCGCACAAGGGTTCACCTGTTTAATTCAGTTCCAGACCAAAAGACTTAAACCCTCTGCCAAACTCATCTAGTCCGACAGAGGCTCGGGGACTACACCCAGTGGGTGCACTCAGCGTGCCCCCACTGGAAGAGAAACCAAAAAGAAACATTCTGCTCGGTCAAGTCCAGCAACAACATTTGAGTACAACAAATCTTACAGACTCCAACCGACTACCAGCAATCAGTCAGAGTCTCGGGGGCTACACCCTATGGGTGCGCTAATCGCGCACCCATAGAACAAAATTCCGAGTATCTTCACTCGAGCAAACGTTTCGTGCCCAGGCGCGAAGAAATTCCGAGTAATCAGTTACTCGATACAGGACCGGCTCCAAATCACTCAAAAAAATTTGCTATAAGGTGAGTTTAACGCTCCTCCGCGGACCCGTTTGGGCCTTCTTCTAGGATTCAAAGCGTGAAACTCATAAGTTTGGATCTAGAGCCGACTTGTATTGACGTTCCTCCGGGATAAGAATGCCATCTCTCCGAGAGAGCGGTCCATGCGTCAATCTTGTTGCCTAGATTTAATGACTCTTCCATACTCAGATCACGAGTCAGCTGAGGGTGTCCCGGACTAGGGGGTATTCGGGCCGCCGGCCTATCTCCTATAGGCCGGACTAACGGGCCGTTCTTAACTCATTGAAGGAAGGCCGGATTGCGGACGACCCCGTGCACCAGGAGGAAGATTCCACAAGACTTAGCGCCCAAGACGACGACTCTCCTAAACCCTAGGCCTCCGGTGCATATATAAACCGAGGACAGGCTAGTCAATAGATCATCGGAACTCAGATTCATTAGAACAAACTCGTGGTAGATACATGTACTCTGTACTATACCTCATATGAATACAATCAAGAGCAGGACGTAGGGTATTATCTCTTCGAGAGAGCCCGAACCTGGGTAAAATCCTGTGTCCACGTTACCATCGCCCCAAGACGCCTAGCTTAGGAACCCTACTACGAGATATGCCGGATATAGAATCGACATCAGCCTCTTCCGAGAGATGAACGACTGTCACCAAGTTTCTCCACACGGTCTCCGTCGATTTGCGTGCGCACGTCTCTGATTTCGAATCCCGCAAAATCCGGGATCCAGCAATTCGATTGCTCGACCTTTAGAACCCTTCCAAAAACGGTCAGGTCCGGTCCGCCACCCGACGCGCGAAGGGCTCATTTCACTCGGACACCATGTAGTCCGGAATCCGTCAAGGCAACACGCGGAGATAAGACCGCCGGGTGACCAGAGGGACTTCATGAGTGCCTCTGTAGCACTCGACTCATATGGGAATTCACCTCGACTCGACCCACTCAACCTCGACCGATTCGGGGGCTAATGACGAGGACATGTATTGGGGGTAGGGTAACAGGCCTGACCTAAAGACCCTACCCATGGACACCGTACTTTTTGTACTGGGCCCCTGGGCCAGATCGCCGTTCAGATGTACCGCAACTTGAAAGTCACTCGGATGGAAACAACCACTCGGAGCATAGCACTCCACTCGACGAACTCATTCCACTCGGAGTACCTGGTTTCACTCGGACATACGAAGACCAATAGTCAGCATGGCGGTTTCATAGTGGGCAGATATTATGGCATTGATGGTCCACCATGTAACATAAGAGGTGAGGGGGTGGCGCACTCTATATAAGCCACCCCCCACCACTAGACTAGGGGCAGGCCCTCATTCTTCTCCCTTGGCTCTCTCGCCATTAGTCTCAGGACTTAGCTCAGGCATGGAGATCTGTTCTCCTCTTCCTCTCTCACACATTGTAATCTCCGGATTCATACTCAGAGAAAACAAAGCCTCTCCGGAGCACGAGACGTAGGGTTGTTATCTCCACCGCGAGAGGCCCGAACTCGCTAAAACACTGTGTCACCCATATGCATCTCGATAGATCTTGCTCCTTTAAACTACCCCTTTCTATTGTCAGATTCGATACCACAACAAAGCCCCCGAGTGAGAGGGATGCTCTTCACTCGGAGTAGCATTTTTAACTTGGGCGAAAGCTGGTTCGCAACCAAGCCCCCGAGTGAGAGGGATGCTCTTCACTCGGAGTAGCATTTTTAACTTGGGCGAAAGCTGGTTCGCAGCCAAGCCCCCGAGTGAGAGGGATGCTCTTCACTCGGAGTAGCATTTTAACTTGGGCGAAAGCTGGTTCGCATCCAAGCCCCCGAGTGAGAGGGACGCTCTTCACTCGGAGTAGATTTTTGACTTAGGCAAAAACTGGTTTGCAGCTAAGTTGAACGGCGTACACCCACTGGGGGTTGTAAGCCAGAGAATGCGTACGTGTGAACTTCAATGTGGAACCGGAAAAGTCATGCTTTTATTCATCAAATATCACTCGAGTACTTTTATTACATCTCATCATCAGGTATAAAATCGTCGCAGCAAATCCGCATTCCAAGCACGGGGCTCGTCTGCTTGCTTCTGGAGGTTGTACAGGTGGTACGCTCCGTTGTGCAGAACCTTTGAAATGACGAAAGGGCCTTCCCACGCAGGAGCAAGCTTGTGAGGTCGCTGCTGATCCACTCGGAGCACAAGGTCTCCTTCTTGAAAGGTCCGACTTCTGACGTGTCTGCTGTGAAAACGTCGTAGATCTTGCTGATAAATGGTCGAGCGGATAAGAGCCATCTCCCTCTCCTCTTCCAGGAGATCAACCGCGTCTTGCCGCGCCTGCTTTGCTTCAGCTTCGGAGTATAGTTTCACTTGGGGTGAGTTGTGAAACAGGTCACTCGGCAGGACGGCTTCAGCTCCGTATACCATGAAGAAGGGAGTGCGATTGGTAGACCGATTGGGGGTCATCCTCAAGCCCCAGAGAACTGACGGCAACTCGACTGCGGGTGCGCCACAGATGCATAGTCGACTCGGGTGCCTTGGGCGGCACAGAACGCCCTGAACTCTTCCGAGTCAAAGTTTGAACCGTTGTCAGTGATGATGCTGTGGGGCACGCCGTATCTGAAGACTATCTCTTTCATTAACTTGATCGATGTACGAGAGTCTAGCTTCTTGATGGGTTTGGCTTCGATCCACTTAGTGAACTTGTCGACTGCAACCAGTAAGTGGGTGAATCCACTCGCTCCTGTCCGGAGGGATCCCACCATGTCGAGTCCCTAGACTGCAAACGGCCAGACGAGTGGAATGGTCTTCAGAGCAGACGCGGGCTTGTGGGATAAGTTTGCATAGAACTGGCATCCGGCGCAGTGTTGGACTATCTCCTGCGCAGCTTCATTGGCACGTGGCCAAAAGAAGCCGGCTCGGTAAGCTTTAGCCACGATTGTCCGAGAGGACGCGTGGTGTCCACAAGTTCCTGAGTGAATCTCCTCCAGGATCAATCGATCTTCTTCCGGAGAAATGCAGTGCTGAGTCACACCGGTGACGCTCTTCCTGTACAACTGATCGCCCATCACTGTAAAGGCTTTGGACCTGCGAACAATCTGGCGGGCCTCGGCTTCATCTTCTGGAAGCTCCTGCCTGAGCAGGTACGCAATGTAAGGCACTGTCCACTCGGGTGTGATTGCTAGGACCTCCATGACCAAATCAATGACTGCCGGGACCTCGACTTCAGTCGGATCAGAAGGACTGACCGCCTGTGGGGGCTCTTCCGTGAAGGGATCTTCTTTTACTATCGGAGAACATAAATGCTCGAGGCACACATTGCTGGGTATGGGCTTCCGAGTGGACCCGATCTTTGCCAGATCGTCTGCCTCCTGATTCTTGGCTCGGGGAACGTGATGCAGCTCTAGACCTTCAAATTTCTTCTCCAACTTTCTCACTGCGTTGCAGTATCCTGTCATAGCGAGGCTTCTGATATCCCACTCCTTCATCACTTGGTTCACAACTAGATCCGAGTCCCCGTAGACCATCAGGCGCCGGACGCCGAGTGAGATGGCCATACGTAGACCATAAAGGAGCGCTTCGTACTCGGCTTCATTGTTGGAGGAATCGAAGTGAATCTGCAGATCATATCTGAGACGATCGCCCTTCGGAGATACTAACACGACCCCAGCCCCTGAACCATTCAGCATCTTGGAACTGTCAAAGAACATGGTCCAGTGTTCCAGGTGACTCTGAGTCGGTTGCTGCTATTCAGTCCACTCGGCTAGGAAATCGGCTAATGCTTGGGACTTGATCGCCTTCTTCGCCTCGAACTTGATGTCCAGGGGCAGGAGCTCGATAGCCCACTTCGCCACTCGACTAGTCGCGTCCCGATTGTTCATGATCTCAGACAGCGGGGCGTCGCTGACGGCTGACACGGTGTGCTCTTCGAAGTAATGGGCTACTTTCTTCGTAGTCAGGTAGATGCCATAGACGAGCTTCTGATAATGAGGATACCTCTGCTTGAAAGGAGTCAGAACTTCAGAGATGTAATAGACTGGGCGCTGAACTTTGTAAGCCTTGCCCTGTTCTTCTCGCTCGACTATGAGGACAGTGCTGACGACTTGACCAGTGGCCGCAATGTACAAGAGCAACGGCTCATTGCTGTTCGGAGCGGCAAGCACTGGCTGGGTGGAAAGCAGAGCTTTGAGCTCAACAAACGCTACTTGTGCTTCAGCAGTCCACTCGAACGAATCAGATTTCTTCATCAATCAGTACAGGGGCAGTGCCTTCTCACCGAGACGGGAGATGAATCGGCTCAGAGCTGCGAGGCAACCCGTGAGATTCTGTACATCATCAAGACGTTTTGGACATTTCATTCGTACAATCGCCCCGATCTTCTCAGGATTGCTATCTATCCCTCGTTCGGAAACGAGGAAACCGAGTAACTTGCCCCCAGGAACTCCGAAAGTGCACTTTGCTGGATTCAGTTTGATATCATACTTCCGCAAGTTTGCGAAAGTTTCAGCTAAGTCAGCCAGTAGGTCGGAACCTTTTCTGGACTTGACCACTATGTCATCCATGTATGCCTCGATGTTCCGACTGATCTGTTTATGCAAACACTTCTGCACCATGCGCATGAAAGTGGCACCAGCATTTTTAAGACTGAATGGCATGGTGATATAGCAGAAACACCCGAATGGGGTGATAAAAGTTGTTTTTATTTCATCTGGCCCATACAGTCGGATCTGGTGGTACCCGGAGTACGCATCCAGAAAAGACAGTCGCTCGCAACCCGCGGTGGAATCTACGATTTAATCTATGTGGGGGAGCGGGAAATGATCCTTGGGGCAGACCCGATTGATGTGCTTGAAATCGATGCACATTTGGAGAGACTTGTCCTTCTTAGGGACCATGACGACGTTGGCGAGCCACTCGGAGTGGTACACCTCACGGATGAACTCGGCTGCCAGGAGCCGAGCAACTTCTTCGCCAATGGCCTTCCTCTTCTGTGTAGCAGAGCGACGGAGATGCTCCTTCACAGGTTTCGCCTTTGGGTCGACTCGCAAACGGTGCTCAGCCAGCTCCCTGGGTACACCCGGCATGTCGGATGGTTTCCATGCAAAGATGTCCCAGTTCTCACGGAGGAACTGGATGAGCGCTTCTTCCTATTTGCTGTCGAGTGTTGTTGATATGTTGGTGGGAGCAGCATTGGGATCTTCCGGGTGGATGTGCACAGGCTTCGTGTCGCCGGCCAACTGAAACGCAGATTCTGCAGCCGGCTTCTTGGAGCGCAGCAGATCACTCGGATCGGCATTTTTCTTATACTCCTCCAGTTCCACCATGGCCATCTGCTCATCAGCTATCTTGGACCCTTCCTGCAAACACTCCTCCCCGCGCTGTCGACTGCCAGTGACTGTGATCACACCTTTGGGGCCGGGCATCTTCAGCTTGAGATACACATAACATGGACGGGCCATGAAACGTGCGTAAGCCGGCCGACCAAGGATGGCATGGTAGGCGCTGCGGAAGTCGACCACTTCGAAGGTCAGCCTTTCCTTCCGGAAGTTCTTGTCGTCTCCAAAGACCACGTCCAAGGCGATCTGCCCGAGTGACTTTGCTTTCTTGCCGGGGATCACTCCGTGGAACTGCATGCTGCTCTCGCTGAGTCGGGACATCGGAATGCCCATCGCTTGCAGAGTATCAGCGTACAGTATGTTCAGTCCGCTCCCACCATCCATGAGGACCTTGCGCAATCGGACGCCTCCCATGACTGGATCGACCACCAGCGCCTGCCGCCCAGGGGTGGCAATGTAGGTTGGGTGTTCCGACTGATCAAAGATGATCGGAGTCTTCGACCAGTTCAGAAACTTTGTCGTCACCGGCATGGCCATGTTCACTTCTCGGTTGATAACTTTCAACCGGCTCCTGCTCTCTACATCTGCAAAGATCATCAGGGTTGCATTGACACTGGGAAAAGGTTCATCTTTGTCTCCATCATCAGTGTCTTCTGGGCTCTTCTCACTCGACGGGCCCTCTCGGAACTGCTGAATCAACAGTCTGCACCGTCGAGTGGTATGCTTGGTCAATATCAGATTGCCCTCTTCATCCTTTCTGGTGTGGATGTGACACGGCAAATCGAGGACATCTTGGCCCGACTGATCTCTCTTTTTCTTTGGGATCCATTTTTCCTTAGCCTTCCCCTTGTTCTTGGCTTGACCGGCCAGAGCGGCAGCCTCGGCCTGAGTCGAACCATCAGCCTTGTGCTTCGGCTTCCGACTAGGATTACTGTTTCCGGGGTTGGGCTCGCTTGTTTTCCCTTTGCCGTTACGGAGACGGTCCTCCTCTTCTCCGTTTGCGTACCGAGTGGCAATCTCCATCATTCGGCTCATGGTCAAGGATCCTGATCGACTGAATTTTAGGATGAGCTCCCGATATCTGACTCCTGCCTTGAAGGCACAGACGGCTTGATGCTCTGTGACGTTCTCCACCACGTGATGCAAGGTTGTCCACCGCTGGATGTACTCCCTCAATGTTTCATTCAGTTTCTGCACACAGTGCTATAGCTCAGACAATCCAGCCGGGCGTTTGCACGTGCCCTCGAATGTTTTGATGAACACTCGGGCCAAATCTTCCCAGCAGTATATGCTGGCTGGAGTGAGCTGGTTGAGCCAGGCACGGGCGGACCCTTCCAGCATCAAAGGCAAATGCTTCATAGCCACATAGTCATTTCCTCCACCAATCTGCACAGCCACTCGGTAATCCTCTAACCAAGTTTCTGGCTTGGACTCACCGGTGAACTTGCTCACTCCAGCTGCCAATCTGAAGTTAGGAGGGATCTTAGTGGCCCGGATGGCCCTGCTGAAACACTCGGGCCCGGAGATGAATGCTCCACTTCCACTCGGACGATCTCTGTCCAAGTTCTCTCTCAGAGCTCTGCCTCTGTCGACCAGGTTCTGAGCGAGGACGGATCTCGCGTTGAACTGCGGGTCTCGGTAGTCGACTGGCTCTCTCTGGTGATAACCGTCACCATGACGGGGAGGGCTGGCCCTCTAATCGTTGCCATAAGGACGCCTGGCGTCGTACGGCCGGGGCGCGTACGAGCCATCCCGCGGAGGGGGCGACTGCATGCGGCGGCGATCATCTTGACGCCGCGGGGGCGTATTCCAACTGTGACCCTGCTCCGAGAACTGGTCTCGGTGGCGGTCTTGGTCGTTTCGCCGCGGAGGCGAGTGTCTGTTTCTCCTTGAAGACGCTGGGCTGTGGGCCGACTTAACGGTGTCAGCCCTAACGGATCTACTGTGAATCCGGTTGCGCGACTGGGATACTGCCGAATTTTTCTCCTCTGCCGCCTTGAGCAGGGCCCGGATCTGCCAAAGACCCTCCCCCGCCTCGAATCGGGACGGCTCAATGGAATCTGCTATCCGAGTGGCCGCCGCCAGATTCTGGACGGGAGTGCGGAATACCTGGAAACTCTGTTGCTGGTCATTCGAGAACAACTGTCGCTGCCGCCGACTGGAACTGGGCGGATGCTGCTTGCAGGCGCGGTCGTCGAGTGATTTCTGGAGCGCCTCCAGACGACTGCGCTCGGCCAAGTTGACCTGGCGCGCGGGTCTCCAAAGCCTGAGCCTCGGGGGTCGTCCCAACGATGGGCGTCTGGAGGGCCTGCTCGGTTCTGCGTTGTAGATCTTCCCTCTGCTGCCGAGTGAGAGGTCGGGGGACGTACTCGTCGTCATGTCCGTCCCTGCCGCCGCCAAGATCAGCGCGCGACGAGTCACCGTTCTCCGCGCCGCCGTGGCCGTACCCAGGCGGACTGGGCAGGGAATCAGCCATCAGCACCTCCGCAGCGGGATCGCTGCTCTCGCACTCGGATAGGCTTTCCGAGTGCTCATGCACGGAGGCGAACAGATCGAAGACAGGTTCATCGGGCTTGATTGCCGCGATCTGCGGGGCTGCAGCCTGAAGGGCCACCGCGTGCCTGATCCATCGTTGAAGCCGTGAGCGTCCAGAGCGCTTGCGACGACGGCTGGTGGAGAGCGAAGAAGTCGACTGATAAGGAGTCGACGGTTGCCGAAGAAGGACGCCGAATGTACTCGCGCGGAAGTGCGCCGCGCCGCGGACGGGCAACGCCTCGACATCTAGCGGGGCTTCATGGAGCCACGCCAAATCGTCGGCGATGAAGCTGAGGACGTCGAAACGGATCTCGCCGCCCAGAGTCAGTCCGCCGCCGGAAACCATGGTGATGGTGGAAAAAAAATGCAACTACGCCGGAAGTTGCTAGATGCCTGCCCCACGGTGGGCGCCAACTATCGTGGGTGCAAGTCTGACAGTAGTGTGTAGGGGTACGGATGAGAGGGCAGAGCCTAGCTACGGCGCAGTTGTTACACTCGGATTTACGAGTTCAGGCCCCTCAGCGGTGGAGGTAACAGCCCTACGTCTCGGTGCTCTAGAGCTTGATTGCTTGAGTGTATGAGTTACAAATGGATTGCGAACCCTTGGAATGGAGCTGGGGGGTGGCTTATATAGTCTTCGCCAGCCCTCCCATGAATGCCGCCATCACCAGGGGTTAAGAGGGGGTTTAAGGGCGCCAGGTAACGGGCACATTGATTACAATTAATACAAGCGAACGTGTGTCCCGACCGTTGCGCTCCCGGAGTCTCCTGGTCTTCTCTGGTCGAGTGACTTTCGGGTGCTCCGAGTGAAACAAGCTGGTCGAGTGAACTCTTGCCTCCCGAGTGGTTCGTCGAGCTCCGAGTGAATGTCAGTCTGCAGAACTCTTGGCCGCTGATCTGGCCCTGGGGCCCAGTATAAGGCGCGTGGAGTCATAGGGTAGGGTCTGTAGGACAGGCCTGTTACCCTATCCCTAGTACATGCCCTCGTTACTCATGCCATGCTTAAGTAGCTAGGAGTGGATAATGATTTATCTTGGGTGTCAACATGCATTAAAATGTTTGTGATGTAGTATGATGATATGGTATCCTCCTCTGAATGTTTCGAGTGGCTTGACTTGGCACATGTTCACACATGTAGTTGATTCAAAACCAACATAGCCTCCACGATATTTATGTTCATGGTGCTTATATCCTACTCATGCTAGTATGCAATGTTGATTATTCATAATGCATGATTATGACCGTTTTCGCTCTCTAGCTGGTCGCTTCTCAACCAATTTGCTAGCCTTCGCCTGTACTAAGCGGGAATACTGCTTGTGCATCAAAACCCTTAAACCAAAGTTATTCCAGATGAGTCCACTATATCTACCTATATGCGGCATTACCCTGCCGTTCTAAATAAATTTGCATGTGTCACCTCTAAATATTCAAATGAACATATGTTTTGTGTGCCCGTATCGCTCATGGAGCGACAGGGGCGGTCAGTATCTTCCACGCTAAGCGGGTTATTCTCATGATGAGTGTTTATTCACTTGTCCTTGCACGAGAGGGGTTGGTAATCGGGATGCCCAATCCCATAATTAAAATTGCAAAATAATAAAACAAACTCCCCCAGAAAGTTGATGGTATGGAGGGCACCCGAGAATTCGGCTAGCCATGGCTTGTGTTTGTTGGTGGAGGGGGAGTAAACTTTACTTTACCGCTTAGGAACCGCCGTTAATGTGTTTAGCATGGAAGATATTGAAAACTCCCGGTCGTGACGTTAACAGGAAAGGCATGCCTCCCAAAATTATATTTATCTCCGATTTAAGTTTTGAGCTCTGGCACCTATGCAAATCCCTGCTTCCCTCTGCGAAGGGCTCATCTATTTACTTTTATGTTATTTATTTTTATTGTTGAGTCACCACCTTCTCAAATAAGCACCAGTCCTGAGAGCACTATTGTCATTCTCATGCATTGTGTATAGTTAATGTTGTGTGCATCATGACTGGATCTCTTCTACCATGAATTACAATGTTTAGTCGCTGCTTGAACTTTGGAGGTGTTCTGCATTTATGTTTTGCGGTCTCAGAAAGGGCTAGCGAGATAGCATGTTGTCATATTATATCGTGATTGGTTTAACAAAGTGTTGGCATTTGAGATATCTTATTATTGCTCGCTAGCTGATTATGCCATTGATATGAGTGAATATAATTTCTAAGAGTTATCATGAGCGTGGTTAGTTCATGATCTTTGCTGAAAACTTGGGTACTATTTAATCATATATATAGATACAAGAACAAAAGAGTTTGTAAAAGTTTTTCTTTATCACTTTCAGTTTGTCAACTGAATTGCTTGAGGACAAACAATGAGTTAAGCTTGGGGGAGTTGATACGTCTCCGTCGTATCTACTTTTTCAAACACTTTTGCTTTTGTTTTGGACTCTAATTTGCATGATTTGAATGAAACTAACCCGGACTGACGCTGTTTTCAGTAGAACTACCATGGTGTTGTTTTTTGTGCAGAAATAAAAGTTCTTGGAATTGAACGAAACTTTTTGGAGATTTTTTACGGAATAAATAAAAGATACTGGAGCCAAGATCCACTGGAGGGGGGCCACCTGCTGCCCACGAGGCACCAGGGCGCGCCACCCCCCCCCCCCCCCCGGCGCGCCCTGGTGGCTTGTGGGGCCCACGTGGCTCCGCTGACCCTAATCTCAGGCCTATAAATTCACAATTCCAGAGAAAAAAATAGAGAAGAAGTTTCATCGCGTTCTACGATACGGAGCTGCCGCCAC
The DNA here is from genome assembly GCA_039707655.1 of Elymus sibiricus. Classification (NCBI taxonomy): domain Eukaryota; kingdom Viridiplantae; phylum Streptophyta; class Magnoliopsida; order Poales; family Poaceae; genus Elymus; species Elymus sibiricus. The sequence continues at coordinate 106,334,862 of CM077668.1, read as the reverse complement.
CTCCTGTTCTTCCTCGGGAGGCCAGATCTGGAGTCCGTTCGGGGCTCTGGAGAGGGGGGGTCTTCCGTCATCGTCATCATCAACCATTCGTCATCACCAATTTCATGATGCTCACCGCCAGGAGTGAGTAATTCCTTCGTAGGCTTGCTGGACGGTGATGGGTTGGATGAGATTTGTCATGTAATCGAGTTAGTTTTGTTAGGGCTTGATCCCTAGTATCCACTATGTTCTGAGATTGATGTTGCTATGACTTTGCTATGCTTAATGCTTGTCACTAGGGCCCAAGTGTCATGATTTCAGATCTGAACCCTTTATGTTTTCATGAATATATTTGTGTTCTTGATCCGATCTTGCAAGTTATACGCACCTGCTATGTGTTATGATCCGCATACCCCAAGGTGACAATAATTGGGATTCTTTCTGGTGATTACCGTAGTTTGAGGAGTTCATGTATTCACTATGTGTTAATGCTTTGTTCCGGTTCTCTATTAAAAGGAGGCCTTAATATCCCTTAGTTTCCTTATGGACCCCGCTGCCACGGGAGGGTAGGACAAAAGATGGCATGCAAGTTCTTATCGCAAGCACGTATGACTATATACGGAATACATGCCTACATTACATTGATGAATTGGAGCTAGTTTTGTGTCGCCCTAGGTTATGACTGTTACATGATGAATGTTATCCAACATAATCACCGATCCAATGCCTACGAGTTTTTCATATACTGTTCTTTGCTAAGTTACTACTGTTGCTAATACTGTCACAATCGCTACAAAACTATTGCTGCTACCGTTACTGTTACTGTTACTATTATTGCTATTGCTATCAAACTACCATACTACTGTGTTACTGATCACTCTGCTGCATATATTTAGTCTCCAGGTGTGGTTGAATTGAAAACTCAACTGCTAATACTTGCAAATATTCTTTGCCTTTCCTTGTGTCGAATCAATAAATTTGGGTTGAATACTCTACCCTCGAAAACTGTTGCGATCCCTATACTTGTGGGTTATCAGGGGGAAACCTGGTTTTCGTGGGTCGGGGGGGGGGGGCAATTTACCGCGCCCCTCAAAAAAAATTAATTGTCGGGGGCGTTTAAGGTGTCTGTTCAGGCCGCTTTTTCTGCGCAAAACTGTGAACTGACGGTTATTTTACAGTTCAACGCGATATAAGGGGTCTGATAGAGATGCTCTTAGATGATGAAAAATATTAATTGCATCATACGAAGCATTGCATGCCTAGGTAGCAATAGTCACCAAACAAAAATAATAGTTCATCATACGAATGGGCGATTGACGCCTTGGCGGGATATATCTAATGTATGCCGAGTGCATTTTGTCAGCCGCTCGGCTTATGAAATGTTTCCGGATTTAAGAAAATGTATTATATACGCCGTGAGTTTCGTCAGGCAGCACTCGACTTATACGAACCACCGTCATGGTGCCATCAAGTGCGATGAGCACGTGGCACGGTTGTTCGCCGCGCGGGCCACAATAACACTCAGCTTGTACCACTATACGCCGAGTTTTTTTTAATACGTTGAGTGTTTTCGAGTCATGCCATGACGTACGTGGTGGTAGACACCGCTGTGTGCTTCTTGGCGTCGACACACTCCTTAGAGGGCCATAAGCCGAGTGGCCGGTATAATACTCTACCGATAAACACAAGGCAAAATATGTTTTTCCTATAGTGACAGAATCATTATGCGAACCAACCTGTGGTTGGATGGTTAGAGGGACTGTGGTATCCTAGCCCATCAGGGTTCAAATCCTGGTGCTCGCATTTATTCCTGGAATTATTTAAGGATTTTCGGCGATGCGCATTCAGTGGGAGGAGACGTTCCCGTCGATGACGAGGTGCCTACGGTGACTTCGTAAATTTCAAGATGATATGCCGGCTCAGTCTCTCGGAGGTGCTCATAGGGGTAGGGTGTGCGTGTGTGCGTTCATAGGGGTGAGTGTATGCGCGTGTATATGAACGCTTGCGTCTGTACTGTGTTCAAAAAAAAAAGACAGAATCATTATTTTTTTAACAAGGAAAACGCAAGAGAATTATGAAATAAGGTCAGAGGAGAACATAATAAAGAAAAATAATAGGAGAAAATCATGCAGTTTAACCGTTGCCGTTTGTGAAAGATTTAATGTCCCTTCCATTTTTCTGGCGGAGGAAAAGACTCAATCAGCGGCCTGTCTCACTGATCACTAATAATCATTTAGCACGAACCTAATTACCGCCTTCAAATCTCTAATCTCTCTCCAATCAAATTATTGCAGGAAATTATCAATTCTTGCTTACCACATTCGTCTCCCCACCTCCCTATTAATACGGCACCAGCAGCAGGAGGCACCGGGTGTAGAGCTAATACTGAGAAGAAGAGTTAGGACACAAATGGCGGATACGACATGGCGTGCACTGTTGCTCCTTGGCGTCGTCCTGACGGCGCAGCTGTGCGGGTGCACGGCGTACGTCGGCGGCGGGTTTAGTGTGGAGTTCATCCACCGGGACTCTCCCAAGTCGCCGCTCCACGACCCGTCGCTCACCTCGCACGACCGCGTGCTTGCCGCCGTGCGGCGTTCCTCGGCGCGCTCGTACACCGTCGGCGATCCTTCCGGCGGCGTGGCCGAGATCAGGTCCAGTCCGTACGAGTACCTGATGTACGTCAACATCGACACGCCGCGCACCCGGATGCTCGCCATCGTCAACACCGGCAGCAACCTCGTGTCGTTCAAATGCATCAACGGGACATCCGGTCCTCCGCCAGCCGCCGGGGGCGCGCCGTTGAGCTACGTGTTCGACACGTCCTCCTCCTCGTCCTACGGCTTCGTGGCCTGCCGGTTACCCTCGTGCCACGCGGTCCACGGCACCTCCTGCGACGCCCACTCCCTGTGTCAGTACCACTTCTCCTACGGTGACGGCTCCACGACGGACGGCATCCTCTCCACCGAGACCTTCACCTTCGACGACGCTCCCGGCGGCTGTGTTGGATGCCGCGAACGTCCGCAGCTGCAACTGACCAGAGTCAACTTCGGCTGCGACACGAACACGACCGGCGGCAACCCGTTCCTCTTGACCGGCAACGTCGGCCTCGGCGCCGGGAACATCTCCCTCATCGACCAGATCGGCGCCGCGACATCGCTCGGCCGGAGGTTCTCGTACTGCCTCGCGCCCTTCTCCGTCAACGCCTCCTCCATCATCAACTTCGGCGCCCGCGCCACCGTCATGGAGCCGGGCGCGGTGACCACGCCGCTGGTCCCCTCGGCCGTGGACGCTTACTACACCATCCTGCTCACCTCCGTCAAGATCGGGAGCAAGACCATCGTGCCGCCGAAGCGGTCCCCCGTCATCGTCGACTCTGGCACGGCACTGACGTTCCTCGACAAGGCGCTGCTGGACCCGATCGTGGAGGAGCTCACCAAGAGCATCAAGCTCCCGCGGAAGCAGTCGCCGGAGAAGCTGCTGGATCTATGCTACGAGGTGGGCGGCACGATTGAGGACTGGGTGCTGGAGAAGCTTTTCCCGGAGGTGACGCTGGGGTTTGGCGGCGGCGCCGTGATCACCCTGAAGGCGAAGAACGCGTTCGTACAGGCGGATGCGGGGACCGTGTGCTTGGCCATGTCGGCGGTGACGGACAATGTGGCGGTCATCGGGAACATCGCGCAGCAGAACTTTCACGTCGGCTTCGACCTGGACAAGGGCTCCATCACCTTCGCCGCTGCCGACTGCGCGACATCCTACCCCTCTCCTCCCGCCTCTATCTCTGTGTAGTACTAGGAGTAGATATAGCTAATCACCATGTAATAACTAATAGGGACATTTACATCTGTGCCCCTAACTCGAACCCACTACTCAGTTTTGCCCCTAGTTTTCGAGTATGCTCAATTTTGCCCCTCCGCCGTCAGTGCCACTTATAGAAATGCCCCTCCGCTCCGTTTCCGTCCAGTCAAAGTTGTTTGACCGCTAACTTGCCGTCAGTTTGACATATTTGCCCCTCCGTTCTTACATGTGGGCCCTCTCTTACCTCTTCGCTTCACACTCTCTCTCTCTGCTCATTCTCTCGCTCGAACTCTAGCTCTCTCCCCCAAATCGCTCCCTCACCCGAACCCTAGCGGCTTCGATCCCCACCATGGAAAACTCCAGATCAATGGCGGGCACGGTGGAGATTCGGTGGACCTGACTCTTTATGTGAGCTGTGCTGCGGTTCGGAGCCAACCGCTGCGGATGGAGGTCGACGGTGGTTGCGGCGCCGGCGCCGGCCATGAAGGGAGCACAAATCCGATAGGGTAAGTGCACTACTTTCAGATCTGAAGCATGCTGTAGGTATTGTAGTTCGATTTGATTCCTAGTGGTCATCTGCGTTCGTAGTGCTCATTTGGTTCGATTTTTTTTTCTGTTTTTCATGGTCATTCGTAGGGTGGACTATATATGTTTGGATTGTAGAATGGAAACAACTCTTCTAGTTCCTGCGGGTACAAAAGCAGGGGAGACAGGATTTTCATTTCCTTTGGTAGTGGAGAGTACACTGAAGTTTGAGCAGTTTAGATCTCATATCTGTGCTAAATACCCGTGGGTAATACATGATGCAGTTGAATTGAGGTACTGGGATATTGATAGTTCTGTTTGGGTCCCAGTCCAATGTGATGCTGAGTTAGAAAAAATGTTTAGAACTCATGCTCATGTCCCAGTCAAATTAGAAATCAATGTCATACAAAGAAAAAGAGGATTGACAGAGAGCAGTGGCAGAAAATCACAATCTACTAGTTCCAGAGGTAGGAGCAGAATATCCAGGGGGAGAAAAAGAAGTGTTAGTGCTTCAGTGCTTGACAGCAGTCAGAAGAGAGCTTTAGATGCAGGAGAGAGCTCTATGCAGGTACCAGGAACACCATCAGAGCAAGTGCCTAGTTATGCAGGTCCTACTCAGAGCAGAGATTCTGTTGATCCAAATATTGAGGAGGGACTTCCTGATGACTGGCCTACAGATGATGAGGATGAAAGGCTTTTCCCTCAGTTTGTTACAAAACAGAAGGCCAAGCAGACAGATGATGATGGGGATGAAGATTATATTCCACCACCAGAAGGAATGTTTGATGAGGCAGGTGAAGATGAGTTGGAGGAGGACCAGGACATGGGATATAGTGAGGATTCAGATGATGGAAGGCCAGATGTGCAGTACAACAGAGATGATCCTTCTTTAAATGAAGGAACTATATTTTCCAGTGCTTTAGACTGTAGGAATGCACTAGCTACATTTTCAATAAAAACTCAGAGTGAGTATGTAGTAGACAAGAGTGATCCTACCAAGTTGACTGTTCATTGTGCTTATAAGAGGTGTAGATGGAGGATGCATGCCTCCTTAATGAGAAATAGCTCATTGTTTCAGGTACAAACAGTAGGTGCATATGTAGTTACATTGCAAATCTTTCAGTTATTTGTTGCAGCAAGTATGTCTGACATGTAATTGAACTTTCAATATTGCAAGTCAAAGTGAACCAGTCTGCACATACTTGTCCAAGTGTAAACAGAAGGCAAAGACTGAAGTCAGCTAAGAGCAGATGGGTTGCTGATGCAGTGAAGCATTGGGTTTTAGAGGATTCAGAGGTTGGAGTTACAGAGTTGAGAAAGAACCTGAAGAAAAAGTATGGCCTGCAAGTCCCATACATGAGAGTGTTCTATGGAAAGCAGATGGCACTGGACAACATTTATGGTAAGTGGACTGACTCATTTCAATTGTTGTACACTTACAAGGCAGAAGTTGAGAAAGCATCTCCTGGAAGTGTAGTTAACATTGACAAGCACACTGTAGAGTACAAAATAGCTGGAAAAACTAGACAAAAAGAGTGCTTTAGGAGAGTGTTTGTTTCTTTCAAAGCATGCTGGCAGGGTTTTTTAGATGGATGTAGGCCTTATCTTGCAGTAGATGGCACAGCACTGAATGGCAGATATAAAGGCCAACTTGTGAGTGCATGTGCAGTGGATGCTTGCAACTGGATCTTCCCAGTAGCATTTGGAGTTTTTGAGTCTGAAAATACAGAAAGCTGGACATGGTTTTTCCAGAATTTAAAAAAACTAATAGGGCATCCACCAGGTCTTGTCATCCACACAGATGCATGCAAAGGACTAGAGACTGCTGTTGAAGATGTATTCCCAGGAGTTGAGCACAGGGAATGCATGAGGCATTTGGCAGCTAATTTATCCAAAAAAATTAGAGGAAATTTTTTTGATGAAAATTTGTGGCCCTGTTCATTGACATATAGCATCAAAAAACACAATTATCATCTTAGACAGCTGCACAGCAAACCTGGTGTGAAAGAGTACCTAGAGGAGCATCATAGCAAACTATGGGCCAGGGCCCTGTTCAATGAAATATGCAAAATTGACTATGTCAATAACAATTTAGCTGAGTCATTCAATTCCAAAATTAAGAAGTGGAAGGGGATACACATTGTGGACTTGCTTGACAAAATTAGGCAGTTCATAATGGAAAAGTTTGACTTGAGACAGCAGATTGCAGCTGGCACATACAATGGGCACATCATAATCCCCAAAATCATGATTATGCTTCATGCAAAATCAAAAGACCTTGATATGTCCATAGTGAAAAGAAGCACATTTGAGGCAGAGATTACTGCAATTGACAAGGAAAAAAGAGAGTGGAGATATCCTGTTAATTTGCAAACAAAGACTTGTAGTTGCAGAAAGTGGCAAATAACAGGACAACCATGCATACATGCATTGTACTTTATCACTTCAATGAGAGGTCCAGTGAGTGAGATTGATCAGTATGTTCATGAGTATTTCTCTGTGGCAAAATTCAATGCTACTTATGCTGATAATCTGCCACTTCTGGAGGGCAAGCAACAATGGGATGTTGTAGACCCAGGATTTAAATTGAGTGCTCCATTGCAAAATAGGCCCCCTGGTAGACCTAGGAAGACAAGAATTAGGGCAAAATCAGAGGGAAAAGGACTTGGAGGAAGAAAGAATAAGTGTTCAAGATGTGGGAAGCTTGGGCACAAAGGCAGCCACTGCAAAGAGTCCATTGACCCTGCATTTGGAGAGGAAGAACTTTGGGGTGCTGATAATGCTGATGATGAACCTCTGGCTATAAATGATGAAGCAACTGATGTTGCTACTGATGCAACTGCTGCTACTAATGAAACTGTGGCATATGCTGCTACTGATGATGTAAATGCAAATGCAAGTGCTGGAGATGCTGCAAATGCAAATGCAAATGCTGGAGATGATGTAAATGCAAATGCAAATGCTGCTAGTGCTGGAGATGATGCAAATGCAAATGCTACTACTGATGGAGATGCAACAACAGTCAGTAGTGTAGTCAGGTACTTTTTTTGGTTTATTTTTGAAGTTATTTCCTAAATTATTCAATGTTTGGTAACTGACTTCTCCCATTTATTTGTGACTTTGCAGCCCAAGAAAGAACTACAAAAGACCAGCTGAGAGGGGACAGTCACCACTTAAGAAGAAGTTCAAAATTGCAGAAGAGGAGACTATAGGTTCTGTCACTGCAAGCAATAATCCTACCAGTTCTTCTACTACAAACAAGGTTGTGAGCAAAACTGTGAGCACCAGGAGGAGTTCTAGGCTCTCTTCAAACCCAGCTTGCAACACCAGGAGCAAGAAGAACAAGTAGATGTGGTGGTAGTTGTAATGCTGTGAAAATTTGTTGTGGATGTCAAAACTGTAAGGTCATGTACCAGATTTGGTGGTAGTTGTAATGTTGTCAAAATTTGTTGTGGCACAATGCTGTGAACTCTCTTATGTTTCAATGTGATCATGTCCTATGTTTGGTCCAGCTGCTGATGTGCCCAATTAACTGTCAATTTTGTCACATTACTACTGCACTGTCAAGTTTTGTCACATTACTAATGGACTGTCAACTTTTGTCACATTACTACATTGCTACCAAATGGAACACAATATACTCAAAATAGCAAACTCATTTCCAGATGAAACTTGTCACATTACACCAGATGAAACTCATTTCCAATGTGCTTTGGTCCAAATACAACTAATTAAGATAGCTCACACAGCAATACATTACATTTCATTACATACCATAATCCAGTTAGTATGGATTCTTAAACCACTCAGAAAAAACTGATGCCAAAATGCTAATGCCAAGTACTATGAGAAATCCCCATGTTTGCATAAGCTCATTTCTCTTCTTGATCTTCAACTTGAGTTTCTTGTTCTTCTCTGTTAAGTACATCAACCTCCTCTCTAAATCATGGGCCTTTAGCCAGCTTTTCTCCAATCCAGCATGAAGTTCCTCAAATGCACGAGCAACACAATCTGTGGGAGGGGGATCAATCCAAACTACCCAGTCGCATTCATCAGGGAGCTGCAGAATTAAATCTTACATTATACAAAAAAAAATTGGCAAATAATGAAAGCAAAATGAGAGGACAGACAGAGCGGGAATGAGAGGTAATTACATCTAGGGGGCAGCCTAAGAATCTTCTTCCCGTGCTTGCACCTCCCCAGGCGACGCGACGAGCGGGAATGAGACCGTGCCCTGGGCACCGCCGCGTCGTGCTCATCTCCAGCCCAGAGAATGACGGATGGGGGATGTAGAACTCGGATTGAAACTGAACAATCCCAACACCATCGACCTAAACGCAAGAAATCCCCAAACCAATGAACCATAATTGGGACAGAAATCCCCCAGATCGATCCACCGACGAGCAACACTTACCTCGCAAGCCACCGACGAGCTCGACGTGCCCGACGTGCCCGGCGTGCACATGCCGTCGCCCTCCAAATCGACCCGCCGTCGGCCTCCGAATCCTGCTGCGGTCGCTCTCCAAATCGAAGCCGCTAGGGTTCGGGTGAGGGAGTGATTTGGGGGAGAGAGCTAGGGTTCGAGCGAGAGAATGAGCAGAGAGAGAGAGAGTGAAGTGAAGAGGTAAGAGAGGGCCCACATGTAAGAACGGAGGGGCAAATATGTCAAACTGACGGCAAGTTAGCGGTCAAACAGCCTTGACTGGACGGAAACGGAGCGGAGGGGCATTTCTATAAGTGGCACTGACGGCGGAGGGGCAAAACTGAGCATACCCGAAAACTAGGGGCAAAACTGATTAGTGGGTTCGAGTTAGGGGCAGAACTGGAATTGGCCCTAACTAATAACCCCTACGTGTAATGTTTTGCCATGCATGACGCATGCGTTGATGTGTCTCGGTGAAATTGGACCATGAATGCAACATGTAATTTCATCTCCACGTCTGTCCCTCTCAGGTTAGGATATCTGTGTTCTTCGATTTTGCTAAATCTAAATCGCTAGAAATTTTCGTATGTCAATAAATCAATACCCTAAAGCAGTCAAACTTGTGATGGTAGCATCATCACGATTTAGTTGTCTATACGCTGTGCCTGAAAAAGCAAAGGGCCTGGATTAACATAAACCAATTTGAGTTGGTCGATCCATCATCTGTTTTTGTTAATGAAAAACAGAGACAAAGGCCCTTATTGTAAATCGGTCGATCCATCATCTATGTTTTTTGTTGTAAAAAGAAAAACACAGAATAAAAATTAACTTGATCAAAATAATGTTTAAATATTCACACGCATCACCCCGTGTGTAGAGAACGAACAAAAAAGAAACTACTCCATGCATAATTTTGAACTCGCCCACCCAATAGAAATGCCTGAATTTATTTATTTTTGCAGGGAAAACTTCCGATTTATTCATTAAACATCATGGCAGTACAAAGAACACGAGGAATAACAAAAATTACATACATGTGTGTATTCACCTAGCGACGACTATAAGCACTGGAGCGAGCCGAAGGCACGCCGCCATCATCGCCCCTCCCTCACCAGAGCCGGGCAACCTTACTGTACTAGGCAGTCGAAAAGTCGTCGTGCTACGACGCCAAAGGACCAGTGCACCAAAACAACAATTGTCACCGATGAAAAGAAGTATAGATTGAAAGGATCCAATCTGTAGACACAGAACGCAAACGAACGAAGACCGAATCACACGGATCCACCGAAGACAAACACCGACTGAATCCCGTGACATCTGTCAGAGAGAGACACCTCCACATGCCCTCCAATGACGTGAGATGGGTAGCGCACCTGCTGGAGGGCTGGGGAGGTGCGAACAATGTGGGTGTGATGCGCATGGATGACGCAGAGGCGATCCAACGCCTACGAGCGGCCCAATCCTATGGTGTAGGAGGCGACACCCAAACCTATCTTATATTTATTAGGAAAAACAGTAGCCAATATAATGGAAAGACACCTGGGCGTAGATGGATCAGTCCAAAGTAAAATTGCATTGAAAAATATACTAGACTTTTTCTTCATCCAATTGCGTGTCACTTGTCGAAGTTTGAAAATTGCACTGAAACAATAGTAAAGGAAAGTACGCCTACAAACGTCTGCGCCACACCAGGCTTTAAAGACCACAATAGCCACTCGCCCCTTGAGACGAGATCCACGAGTCATTGAAGAAGCATCAGCTGGAGCATCACCTCATGCAGTACAGATTTGTAATCCATCACCACCAATCCCGAGGGTAGGAGAAACCAGAACATGTCGCAGAACAACACAGGAAAAGATGTTGAAGTCGTCGCACCAAAGGCCAACCAATTGCTCCAATTGAAAGACACACCAACTACCGAGATCAGAAGAGAGCCAACAGATCCGAGGATACAAATTCGCACTGGTTCTTCGCCGGAGCCGGGCCAGACATCGTCGTGATAGGGAGATACCAGACATACCTTATTCCAACACGTCATCGCCGGCCATCACCTCATCGATGTCGCCGGAGAAACAAAACCCTAAGGGGAGAAGCAAAGAACGCACGGATGGGTCCCATTCCTCTTGCCGTCGCCGAGGCCGCCAGACGGAGAAGAGGGGAGGGTGTGTGGGGGAGGGTGAAAGCAGGGAGAACAAAATAAAATAAAAGAGGCAAATTTGTATTCGGTTTATTAATCGCTGCCATTCTTATAAGATTTAATGTTCATGCCATTTTTCTGGCCAAGGAAAAGAATCAATCAGCTGCCCTGTCTAGCCTGTGGTATTCGCGTTCTAATTAACAAGTAGCCACTAATCATCTTTAACAAGACATTAATTAAGGAGAGGAGAAACGAATGCACTAAAAATCCTTCTAAGTGGTCAGTTTCGTCTTCCATTATTAGGTCAACCGTTTCAAATTCTTTCTTGCGTGACAAAAAATAAGCACAGCTCGATCAGGAAACACGACGCGCGTGTGAGGTGAGGCGTGGCGAGGTGGGCAGCGGAAGAGGAGCACACGGTTACGTGTTCTCTTCTCAAGCTCTTAGTGATATGTCGAACAACTCTCCTTATAAGTTGGTCTCACACACTCTTCACTAGCGGGATGGGACTAAACTTTCCACACCACCTTGTCATGCAGAAATGAGCCACATGGGCCTATGGGATATTAAACGGGCTAGGCCCAATAATTCCAACAGAAAGGTTATATTTGGCCGAATTAGCTATACGGACCAGTGCGAATGGCGTACAAGATGTTAGTGCATACAAAAACTACCAGAGAAGCCTGGTTGGAAGGCTCGGCCTCCTCCTCAGAATCAAAGAGGGAAGAAAAACAGTGGGCTTCACTATGGAGAATCCAGGTTCCTTCAAAAATTAAAACTTTCCTATGGAGGTTGGCCAAGCACTCTCTCCGGACCAATGATGTCTGCAAGCATAGGAATATGACGGATGATGATAAGTGTGCTATGTGTGGAGAATCTGACTCATGGAAGCACTCTCTGATTGACTGCACGATGGCGAAGTGTGTGTGGGCGTTGGCATCTGAGAATGTTGCGGAGCAGGTGGCTCTAACGCAACAAGGAAATGCAAGGGACTGGACCTTCGAGCTCATTGAGAAGCTGCCCAGCATGAAATGACAGAAACTTTTGTTACGCTTTGGGCGATATGGCATGCACGAAGGAAGGCAATTCATGAATCTGTTTCAGAGCCCTTTATCTACTCATTGCTTTGTCACAAAAATTTTGGAAGAACTTGGTTTGGTACAGGAAATGAAGAAGCATGAGGTGCAGGTGAGACAAGAGGCGGCCACTGTTGAACAGTTGGATACCGCCACCGACCGGCTGGATTAAAATCAACGTGGACGGAGCTCTGGGGAAGACGGACGATATTGCGGCAGTAGCTGCTGTTGCCAGAAGCTGTGATGGCGAGTTCCTGGGAGCCTCTTCTGTGGTTTTCTCAGGCTGTATGGAGGCAGAAACGGTCGAGGCCGTTGCAATCAGGGAGGCCCTCTCCCTAGCAGATGACCTGCTTGCTCAGAGAATCAAGATCGCATCTGATTGTCAAAGGGTAATCAACATGCTAATGGCTTATGTATCCCTAGAACTCTTGTTATTTGATGTAAATAGGGGTACTACACCTCAAAAAAAAAAAACTATACCGATCAGTGTGCTTGATCGACGATGAGCACTTTTTTGGCTGATTAATAAATTTGAATTATTATATGAGGTTAGAGGAGAAAGTGGGGAGAACAAAAGAAAAGAAAACGCGAAAAATTTGCATTCAGTTGCCGTTGAAAAAGATTCAATGTTCATGCCATTTCTCTGGCGAAGGAAAAGAATCATTCAGCTGCCCTGTCTTGCCAATGGAATATTCGCGTGCTAATTAACAAAGTAACCAATAATCATCTTTTAGCACGAACTTAATTACCGCCTTCAAAATCACAAATCTCTCCAATTCACCATTACGCACACGGCGGGAAATCAGCAATTCATACCAAATCCTTACATACCACATTCGCCTCCCCACTCCCCATATTAATACGCACCAAGCAGAGGAGGCCATTAGCAATCGATCGGCAGAGCTAACTAACACTGACAGTAAGAAGAGTGAGCGCACGATGGCGGGTCGCGCCCTTTTGCTCGTCGTCCTCGTCCTGACAGCGCAGCTGTGCGGGTGCACGGCGGCGTACATCGGTGACGGCGGGTTTAGCGTGGAGTTCATCCACCGGGACTCTGTCAAGTCGCCGCTCCACGACCCGTCGCTCACCCTGCACGACCGCGTGCTTGGCGCCGTGCGGCGCTCCACAGCGCGCTCGTACACCGGCGGCGATCCTAGCGGCGGCGTGGCCGAGATCGTGTCCACTCCGTACGAGTACCTGATGTACGTCAACGTCGGCACGCCGCCCACCCGGATGCTCGCCCTCGTCGACACCGGCAGCAACCTCGTGTGGTTCAAATGCAGAAACGGAACATCTACCTCCGGTCCTCCGCCAGCCGCCGGGGGCGCGCCGCTGAGCCTCGTGTTCGACCTGTCCTCCTCGTTGTCCTACGGCCTCGTGGCCTGCCACTTACCCTCGTGCCAAGCGATCTACGGCACGTCCTGCGACGCCAACCACTTCTGTCAGTACCAGTCCTCCTACGGCGACGGCTCCACGACGTCCGGCATCCTCTCCACCGAGACCTTCGTCTTCGACGACGATCCCGGCGGATGTTTTGGATGCCGCGAACGTCCGCAGCTGCAACTGTCCAGAGTCAACTTCGGCTGCGCCACAAAAGCGACTGGCAACACGTTCCAGTTGACCGGCTACGTCGGCCTCGGCGCCGGGAACGGCTCCCTCGTGAACCAGATCGGCGCCTTGACGTCGCTCGGCCGGAGATTCTCGTACTGCCTCGCGCCCTTCTACGTCAACGTCTCCTCCATCCTCGACTTCGGCGCCCGCGCCACCGTGACGGAGCCGGGCGCGGTGACCACCCCGCTGATCCCCTCCGTCGGGGTTTCTTTCTACTCAATCCTGCTCGCATCCGTCAAGATTGGGAGCTCGACCATCGTGCCGCCGAAGCGGTCCCCCGTCATCGTCGACTCTGGCACGTCTCTGACGCAGGGCCGGCCCTGGCGTATGGCGGGAGGGGCGACGGCCCAGGGCCCAGGCCGGAGGGGGGCCCATGATGTAGGATACATATATAGAATAGCCCAACAAATAAAAGGTATGAAAAAATTTATATGAGAAAAGAAATGAGATGGACCGGCCCTGCAGCTAGCTAGCTAGCTCGGGATAGCGAAGCGTCACGCCAGCCGTGAGGCACGGCGCCACGGCCGCTCGTTTCGCTGCTGAAACAAATCAATCGAAGATCTGGTCTTGTGTCTCCGTCGCTTGTCGGTTCGTGTTCATGACTTCGTCCTCTCGTCAACCGTCGGCCTATCGGTCGGCGCCCCCGCCGCCGCTGGTCGTCGCCGCTACGCGCGCCGCGCGGCCATCCGGCATCAGGCAAGACGGCAATACATATACTATACGTATGTGTACGTGAGTGCACATCGGTACGTATCCATGAAGCGAAGGCCGGTTTGCATTCGTCTCCCTCCTCCTCCTCCTCCTCCTGGCTGATCTGCTCCTATTCCTCTTCATACTCTGCTTCGGCCAGATCTCCGTACCACTAGAAGGGGGGTCAACATCGCCGCCCAGATTGATTGCCAGGCCTCGACTGACATACTGCACACTCTCATTGTCGCAGATCAGATGAGATCGACTGCTAGGCTTGCTTTGCTTCGCTACAAGATCCATCCATGGCTCCCTCACATGACTCGTCCACCAATGGCAACGGCATGGCCGCCGCCCCGAACTGCCCGAAGAGTAAGAAACACCTGAAGAAACTTTTTCTGAGGCACCAAAGTATTATTGTTGTCGATGGAGTCAGTCAAATTTCGTTCTTATTTAAGATAATCATGTCATGTTAGTTTTATTTTGCTACATTTATAGTATCTCTGTTTTAATATGGCATCGTCCAACAATTATTATAGTCAACAATCATATCTAAAGATGTGTGATTGGAAATTTACTCTTAATATTATGCAAATGAAAATATGGTGTTAGGACATAGGGGCCCATGTCGTCGAATTTGCCCAGGGCCTCCCGAAACACAGGGCCGGCCCTGCTCTGTCTGACGTTCCTCGACAAGGGGCTGCTGGACCCGATCGTGGAGGAGCTCACCAAGAGCATCAAGCTCCCGCGCAAGCAGTCGCCGGAGAAGCTGCTGGATCTGTGCTACGACGTGGCCGGTGCGGCGCAGGATTGGGTGAAGCTTTTCCCGGAAGTGACGCTGGAGTTTGGCGGCGGCGCCGCGATTACGCTGCAGGCGCGGAACGCGTTCGTGGAGGCGCGGGTGGGGACCGTGTGCTTGGCGATGTCGCCGGTGACGGATGATCGGTCGGTGGCAATAATCGGGAACATCGCGCAGCAGAACTTCCGGGTCGGCTTCGACCTGGACAAGGGCACCATCACCTTCGGTGCTGCCGACTGCGCGAGCTCCTACCCCTCTCCTCCGGCCTCTGTCTCTGTGTAGCTAGCTAACTGATGGAATCGCCACGTAATAATCACTACGTTAGTGTGTTATTAGTCAGAAAAAGAAACAAAAACGCTCTTTCTAGTTTCAGCTCCACTTCTCGGCTTGTTTCAGGTTTGGATATCCGTGTTTTTTTTATTTAGCTAAATTTATATCATTTTTTTGAAACTTACGTCATGATTGTCACGTAATTCTAAATCGATACAGGTGATCAAATAGTGTGGATCCTTCTCGCAACAAAAAAGTGTGGATCCATTTGAAATATTAAAATTCAGTGTGGATAAAATCATGATCATCACGATTGAGTTTGTTTGAAACAAAGAGACTGATAAGTGCCGTAAGAATTTGAGTTGGTCGATCCACAGTTTTCTTATTTTATTTATCCTACACTGACAAACATATTATTTTGCTTCAACGTGAGAAAAATAACATTACATGTCCTTTTTTTATTAATGAAAAGATACGCAAGCTTTACGTATTCACAAAAAAATGTTTTTTTTACGGGAAGACCTTCATGGTTAGCTTTATTAAACTCAAATAATGCTTACATCATCTGCTAAAAGTTTAGCGATAGTACACAGAGGTGCATCCACCCATAAGGAAGGGGTGTTTGCACGCCCCCACTAAGCTAGCTCATAAGCAACTACATTTGATTCTCTATTACAGTGCTCGATAGTAAACTTCCCAAACTCTCGTAATAACTCTCTACAATCATCTAAAACTGCAGCCGCCACCATAGAATGTCCCTCATTCAGACGTATAGAATCGACCACAACAGAATTATCCAATAGGTATGGCTCATGACCCCACCGTTTCTAGGTCATTTGAACAAACACTTTATATTAATAGCAATGGAGTGGTGAATTTTAATACCTTACATTCGTCAACAACAACATTTTTGCATTTGTAGCAACAAATTTGACCACTGACAATGTCTTTTTTTTGCGAAAAAAGTTCCAAACTATTATCAAAGTTCATCGGAAGTACATAATAAAAAATTACATCGAGATTTCGAGACAATCAAACCTCCAGCAACCATCCGGACTAAGCTGTGCGGACGCAATTGTTATCCAACGCAATCCCGCATCGGTCCGTCGACGCGTCCGGCTGTCCGTTTTTCGCAAGCCGGAAGCAAACTAGGGAGGGGAGGGGGAGGTTTTTGGTACTCCGACACCCGCGGCTCACTCAAATCCCCTTTCGGTCCACTTTTCTTCCACTCCACCCCTGCTCCCCTTGCTTTCATCCGCACCCTCCTCGTCCAATGTCGCCGTTGTACCTCTTCGGTCGTCGCTCAGGCATCCTTGGACGTCCGCAGCCCCCACCCACATGCCTGCCCGCCTTGGACTACGCCACCGTCCACCCAGGATCCCTCCGCAGCCGGGTACCCTCCGCCCCCTGCCGATGCCGTCCATGATGGACACCACGCCTGGCAGGTGTTCGGTCAAATGCCATTGAGATTTTTGTTAAACTTCTTGTTGTTTTCTAGAGTAAGCATGATGGCGGAGTACTCAGTGATCGAGGATGAGTTGTTGTGCGATGCGTGGTTGGCCGTATTTGCGGACTTTGTAGGTATGAACAAGGTCTCGGCCCTGGCAGAACGTGCAAGCTTCGTTCCATGAACGAAAGAACTTCGCACCCTACGACATGCATGTCATCCATGAACACAATGCGAAGTTGCTAACACATCGGTGGTACACCATCTCCAACTTCATCGTGAAGTTTTGCGGTGCGATTGCACGAGTGGAGACAATGTGGCCATCGGGCGGCTCATCAACCATGGAGATCGTAAGTTTGCTTCTTGTTGCTCTACATGTTGTTGGTCAATTCATTGATTCACATAATGTTGCAACTTGATAATCATCACGTTGTACAGCCTCGACGCGCTGCCGTGATGTACCAGAGGACCAAGGGCCGGCCATTTACCCTCATACGTTGTTGGATTAAGGTCAAGGGGAACTATGTGTAGGATGACATTTGCCAGCTATGAGTCTAGCAGCGTTGAATTTGGAATCGATGAATTCCAAAAATTTGTTGAACATCCTGCTATCTCAAATGTAATATTTACATTTGAACTACTGTTATACTAGGGATATTTGCATGTTATTTATGGATGAATTGTGCTATTTCTATAATTATTTTGAGTGTTGCAAAATTAGAAGAAAAAAAGAGGAACATTTAGGGAACAGGGTTGGATGACCGGCTCCCATATCCGTATCCGCATAGTGTGTGTCCGTTTTAAAGGTCAGTGTTGGAGATGCCCTAACCCGGTTTCCCCTCCGTTCTTTTTAAAAAAAAACCGAGGCAAAAGATTTGCCTCATATATTAATTAAGAAGAGGATAGAATTTGTGTTACAAGACCCAAACTACACAAGCCTCACTCTCCTGGTACAATAATTCCCACGTTTTTTGCTCCTGGAGATCCAAAGTTTGATCTCACATCTAATATTGTTGAACAGGATTGATGTTAGTGTATTCTTGTGCTCAAAGACACGGGTGTTCCGCTCAATCCAAATGGTCCATCCCACAAGCAATATCAGGAACGCCGTAGCCTTCCTGTTGAGCGTGCGGTCGTCGAATCTCTTGGACCACCATTCGCTAACGGAGTCCTCGAGATGCCAATCTGAAGTATCAAAGTCAATCAAGTGTAGCCAGTCATTTATCAAGTTTCAAATTCTAAGCGTGAACCAACATTTGTAGAAGAGGTGTGGCCCGGATTCCTGAACTTGCTTGCATAGCGGGCAAAGACCACAGTTAGGCCATCCCCGCTTGCCCAGTCTATCGGCGGTCCAAATACGATCTTGGGTAGGCAACCAAGAGAAGAACTTGACCTTGGGATCGGAGGGGGCCAAGCTTTCCATATCATGTGCTCCATGGGAGAGTAGACCGTTCCCAAGAAGTGGGCCGCGTAGGCAGAGGCATCCGAGTAATGCCCACTGGCCGTGTGTTTCCACACAATGTCATCTTCGACATGCTCGTCAAGGTGAAAACCTTGGATGGACGTCTAGAGGGCCACAAATTGACGGAGATGCTCCATAGTGAAGTTGGCAGAAATTTTGACCTTGGCAACCCAAGCATCATTCTTCAGCGCCTCTCTGACCTTCCAGTTTTTGTGCGATGAAGCCTCAAAATGAGTGGTGCTATCTCCTTGGGCTTCCGGTCATTTATCCAAGGAGCCTCCCAAAAAGCGGTTTTTGCTTCGTCCCCAACTGTGTTGATGGTGGATGCGTAGAAGAAATCAAGATCATGCTCATCACATGGATTGCCCATGCCAACCCACGGTTTGTAAGGCTCTTTCCATTCAAACCAAGGCCATCGAAGCCGCAAAGCTTGCACAAACTTGTCCGTGTTGAGCACTCCAAGGCGGGTTGCTAGGGTTTGGGGTACGAATCAGGGTGGTGAGGAGCAAGACGGCGGTGAGGAAGACACCGACGAGAGGGAGAGGGCGGCGACTGGCCGGCGAGCGATCTGGGGTGGGGAGGAGCGACTGGTCGGGGAGAGAGCGAGTGGTCGCCTGGTCAGTGCGAGTGGGAGGGCAAATTGGGAAAGAGAAGAAAACTGGTAACGTGACAGAAATTGTACTGAGATTCCAAAACGACAACTATTTCGGTATAGAGCGGGTAATATTTACATTTGAATTACTGTTATACTAGGGATATTTGCATGTTATTTATGGATGAATTATGCTATTTCTATAATTATTTTGAGTGTTGCGAAATTAGAAGAAAAAAAAAGAGAAATATTTAGGGGATAGGGTTGGATGACCGGCTCCCACATCCGTGTCCGCCAGTTCTCTTCCACGCCGATGGTGAAACTTTCTACTTGGACAGTTTTTCTTTCCGCCACAAATTTGGGTAGGATGGTACTTTGGATGGAAAATCAATATATGGATTTCACAAAAATGATATCAATATATGGGTATTTGGTAGCAAAATATGGACATCTGCCCAAACGCGTGCAAAATTTTTTTAAGAGACACTGCACTTTGGGGTATGCTGTTGGAGGTACTTTTTGGACAAAATATCCATATTTCGTAATTTCAATTATGGGTGTGGCTAGGTCTAAGTGGACTGAGATTTAACCAAGTCTCAGTCAATGACATAACATGCAAGAGAGAAAAAGAAAAAACTGAAAAAAAAATTCTTCACGGATCTTAATGTAAGATCTCACGGATATAACATCGACTGAGACTTCGACTAAGACTTAGCAAGACTGTTCAATTATTGTGTGAAAAATTTGGATGCGCCGTTGGAGATGCTCTAATCCTTGCCATTTCTCAAAGATTGGCAGTTGCTAGCATCCGAAGGAAAAGAACCTTTCTTCTGCCTCATATTACCACTAGAATGCCCGATCGTCCCTCTTCTACAAGATTGATAAGTACGTAATTAATTACTCGTCATCTCTTAGCATGAAATTAATTACTGCCTTCAAAGTCTTCTGTTTCACATGCAAAAAGTAGTAACCGCCCTCCCCTCCTCTTCCTCTTCCCAATCAACTCTACGCTTACGTTACACTAACCCCCCTATTAATAAGACTAGTAGAATGCCCGTGCGTTGCTACGGGCTACAATGTATATAAATGAACTAAACAAATAATTTAGATCTTCTTCAAGGTCAAAACTCATTTCTTCCTCATACGACCGAGAGCGTGTTCGGACATCAAATGGGTGCCCAGCAGGCTCCCCAAAATTGAACGTCTGGACAGTCCGGGCATCCCCAAATCCAGACCATATATGGGGGAGAAATGTGGTTGTCCGGACTATCCGCCATGCATGTTATCTCTAACATGCAGGCCCAGCACAAAAACCCCACCTCACGGCGCACTCTTCCCTTTTTCTGTCGGACCCTTCCCTTCCCCTCGGTTTCCCGCCGTAGCGGGACATTTTTCGCTGGAGCCCTCTCCTTTAAAACCGGATGACGACCACCTCACATTCGCCATGGCACCATCTCTCCTTCACACCGTACTTCCACACAAACCGCCAAGTAGGAGTCCCCAACCAACCGCCCCGCTCTCCACCCAGATCCCCTCCCCACGTGCTTGTGCCGATCCGCCACCGCCATCAAGGGGGAGGAGGCGTGTGCCGTTCATGACGCCCCCAAGCCAAGAAGGTAGATCTGATGTCTCCTAAGTCATTGCCACGTTGTAACATACAGTTGAATGCCATGCATTATACCATAAAAAATGATATCTATTGTTGTTAGGCATGCAACTGATACGTCACCGTGTCCATTATTAACTCTTGAATCAACCAATCTCACATCCCACATGTGTCCACATAATTTTTTACGGGACAAGTGGATATCCCACATCCCACGTAATCTCACGTCAGGATAGACTCAGCTAAGCTATTGTACCGAAACAAAATACTGCCGCTGGACACTTCAAGTAACTTCCTACATGATCCAACACCACCCACCCACCGTGCCCCCCCCACCTACCAGCGTCGCTCACCCGCTGCCGCTCCTCCAGCTACCAATATCACCTAGCTGTCAGGCATCCCCTCCACGATCGTGATGGTGTCGCTGCCCCAGTGTCTGCTCCCTCGAACACCCTCTCCCCATGCTGCACCTCCATGGCCACGTCACTACGTTAATTGCCTGTTGCTATGGGAATACATATTCTAATATTTGAACATCAATCATGTCTTATATATCTCTAGGTCAAGGACATTGTTTACTAAATTTTCATGTGGACTTTGTTACTACAATATGTTCTTCATTGTGCCACACATACAAGTTTTTGTCAACTCCCTACTGTTGTAAGGTCTTGAGTTAACAAAAAAGATCAGCCTAGTCGCCTCTCCACCATCCAAGTCCCCAAGAGCTTAAGGTTGCCATCTCTTTGCTAGTGTCGTTGCTCCCTTAAGCTCATCCTTCATATGAAATTTTAGTAGCAAAATATTTTTTGACAACTCATAATGTTGATTCAATTTTGTGCAATGATCTAGAAACTGAAATGTTCCAGATGAATAAAAATAATATACTGACATGCTACATGACCAAAATAATGATGAAACCCACCTGTGTATATAGCTGCATGTATAATCATACATCTCGTAATTTGCACCTGGGTATAAACCAATGAATTTCTTATATCAAAGAAAAATGAACATCTTCTGAAGATAAAGAGAATGGATTTTCAGTTACATCATCTATCAAGATCACCGTGGGAAGCTGAACAAGACTTCTCGAAATGAAGCATCAATGGAACGACTTGGTCCTATCCTCGAAAGA
Source organism: Elymus sibiricus (assembly GCA_039707655.1). Lineage (NCBI taxonomy): Eukaryota > Viridiplantae > Streptophyta > Magnoliopsida > Poales > Poaceae > Elymus > Elymus sibiricus. Next base: position 106,313,318 of record CM077668.1, on the reverse strand, counting down.
GCATCCAGTGTTAGCATTGAGTTGGCTAAACAAATCTACAAACTCACCCGTCAATTTACCAACAAAAGGGGGGAACGAGAAGTCCCAGATTTTTCATGTAGAGGCATCCAGTCCCATAGAGGGACATGCCACTGTCCGTCAAAGCAGTGCCGGCCGTTTTCCTTGGTAAAAGGAATGGCGAGCGGCCGTCGGCGGCATCCGGAGAAACAGTTAGTGCGGATGCGGCTCAGGTGGAAGATGAATGCCCCTCCCGCAATGTTGCCGCTGCGCGGAGTGGTCAATCCCTCTCTGCTCCACACCCTTCCCTTCCTCTCTTTTATCGATCGGCCATGGCATGTTGCCCGGCCTCCGGAAAACTTGGTTGTGCAGGCGCAGGCGACGGCGACAGAGCGCGAGTCTTGGGCACTTTTTGACATGGGGCCCATCGATCCGCCGCGTCTCATAGTGATGCTGCTCCACTCCCATAGCGATGGCGGCGACTTCACTGTTTCTAAGACAATAATATCTCTGTTTCATGAGCTACTAAATTTCAAGACATTTAGGAGCTCTGCTCGACCTCTGGAGGAAATATACCATAATATTTGCTATAATTATATTACTACATCTCTAGGTTTTTCAGAAGTACTATCAAAATCAAAATTAACAAACGGCAGCTTGGTTATTAGACAATCAATGCTCTTGTAATTGTAAGATTGCAGGTTCAGTTAAGCCACTACTTACCTCGCCATGAAATAGTCATGTTTTCCTTTCCTCTTTGAAGTACCAAAGTTGCAGCCTCAATTCTACCGCACTGGTCGTCGCTGCAGTAGCAGCAGCACCATCACATTAGAAGAGGTGCGGTGGCATTACTGAACTGAAGTCAAACAGTGCAGGAACTGTTAAGGAAAATATACTTTTAGATGGGTCAGTGCAAACTCACCTGCCACCACACATGCTTCTTTTTCTCTTCCAGACACAGTAGCGGTGGCAAGCACGTACAGATACACCAACAGCGGCAGCAAATACGCACACATGTATCTATAGTGATGCCCCTTCTGGCTTCCATTTCTCTTCCAGACACAGCGGTGGCAGCAAGCACATACGCACACATCAGCAGATCATGAATGTTGCTACTACACAATATCTACTGTGACTTGTTGTTGCTCTTTGTCTCTCCTATAACATTGAAAGTTGTTTTTTAAATCAAAGCTTATGGAAGAAAACAATGTCAAGATCATTTCGAAAATCTAAAGCATACACTGAAAATATATATGTACGATGATCCTTCAAACCAGCTAGTAGGGATGTTTATCCGAAGGACAAATAAAAGAGTTCTACTATCGGCAATTCATGCACCTCTAAAAAATGAATTCAAAAGTGCTTGCCCTACATGATATTGCACTGGGAATATAGGAAGATAGAGGGCAGACAAGAGAGGATTATCACCCATTAATTCAAGGCCACCCTGTGTCTAATAAAGTTGCTACGCATCTGCATAAATTCAGCGTTTATAAAACTATAGAAAAGCTAACCTTTGATTGACCAATGTAAATACCGCAATGTGAGCTAGCATGTGTAATTGTTGATCTCCTCCTCTGCATACCAAGACATGCAAATTGGCTGAAGTGAGCATCAATTTTCTTCTAGAAAAACTACACTGAAAGCTTCATGGAAAAAAAATCATTTTGGCCAATACCATATCAGAACGAAGCGGATCAAATTGGACAGAGAAAAGCTTCAGGCATGTATAATATGCAGAAACTAAATTCAGCATAGCTCTAATATAAGCATTTTAGAGAGTCACAGAGGTTAAGGTTTTAGTCCATGAGACAAGGGTTGAAAAGGGAAGGATTCTAACTTCAGCAGTACTCAATTTGCATTTTACCAGATATATTCACATGGATAACACAAAGGCCATTGGAGAGAAATACATCTCTAAAAGGTAAACATAAATAAGTGAATATATGCATTTTTCCTGTAACAAAATTCTAACCCTTACTATTATAGATTATAATAACTATAGAACAATTTGTATTGCGTGGTACTTCTTCAAGAAGATATGTTGTTTTCACCATAAGATTAGAAAAAAAATCCAACAATATATAAGTGCAGCCATATGCATGTAACTACGTACTGTTGTAACTGCAACGACCATGCATTCAGATAGTCTCACTGTAGCATCCGGGATAGATTAGCGCCTGAATGCACCCGTTGTTCATTAGCCCAAAATGATGGAGACGGTGTTGTAGCAATGTGGGTGCCCCAGTCCGGGTGGCAACCAGGGATCCGGGCGCACTGGGTGGTAGGCCTCGGTAGCTATGACAATAATGTGTGTCGGTTCCATCCTCGGTGGTACCGGCGATGATCATATATCTTCATCTGCGGCGGCGGCAAGGCAACAGCATATGGAGGATGCTGCGACTCGGGCAGAGGGAGGTTGTGCAGGTATGGGCGTGCTTCGGTGTAGCAGGGCGGCCCGACCACCACCGCCACCATTACTTCAGCAAGAGACAGGAGAGCAGACGGGGGGCGCCGGAAAATCAGGGAGAGATAGGAGAGGAGATGGGAAGCGACGCTGGATCGGTGAGAGATAGGAGACAGATGGGCGACGCTCGATGGGAGAGGAGGAAGGGGAGATTTTTTTTTGAGGGGTATGAGGAAGGGGAGATGGGGAGGCGATCTGATCGAGGAGACGAAGAAATGGGAGGTGGGCTTTATTTGCAAACAAATCGGTGGGATTTTCTTCCCGAAAAAAAAAATTCAATGGGATTTTCTTCAATCGGTGGGGGTTGATTTCCTTCGATGGGGAGGGGGAGGAACGAACGAAAGAACCAATGACCTATGTACTGCCCTTTAGGAGTAGAGACTTTCACAATAAGATTTGTTTGTCATGTTTTACTTGTTAATTTCCTTAAAATCTATTATTTGTTTTCTGAAAATCTATTATTTGTTTTCCAAAACAAATTGCATTAATGAGAGAGATTGGTTGATTTGGATAGGTTAGGAAAGTTAGAACCGTGATCTTTTGTATGTTAGGAAAGTGCTGATTTTTTGAAAGAAAGAGTGGAGAGAAAAATAAACCAATGGATTAGAAAACCAGTGGGAGGGGGTGGTGGGAGGTGGGACGAAGAAAAACCGGACGAAAATAAACCGTACCAGGCTACCAAGTGCTCCATTAGGAGTAGAGAGTATCCCAGCACTGCGTGTTAGTACGCCAGAACATCATCGATCGTACGCCATGGCAGGTGCGAGATGCTACGCTCTCCTTCTCGTTGCCATCGTCCTGACGGCCCAGCTATGCGGATGCACGGCGTACGTCGGCGGCGATGGGTTTACCGTGGAGTTCATCCACCGTGACTCCGTCAAGTCGCCGTTCCACGACCCGTCGCTCACCTCGCACGCCCGCCTGCTTGCCGCCGTGCGGCGCTCCACGGCGCGCGCCTCGGATCTCGCGCGCTCGTATGCCGGCGGCTCCCCTCACGGCGCTGTGTCGGAGATCGTCTCCGGGCAGTTCGAGTACCTGATGTACGTCAACGTGGGCACGCCGGCCACCAGGATGCTCGCCATCGTCGACACCGGCAGCAACCTCGTCTGGTTTAAATGCGCCAACGTCCGTGCCGCAGCGACGACTCCGGCAGCAATCCCCGGTGGCGTGAGCCTTGTGTTCAACCCGTCGTCCTCGTCGACGTTCGGCCGCGTGTACTGCCAGTCCGGCACGTGCCACAAGCTCCCCGGCACCTCCTGCGATGCCAGCTACAGATGCAAGTACGTCCGATCCTACGCCGACGGCTCAAAGACAACTGGCCTCCTCTGCACCGAGACTTTGATCTTCGACGATGCCCCCGGCGGCTGCGTCGGGTGCCGCCAGCGTCCGCAGCTGCTCGTACCCAATTTCAACTGCGGCTGCTCCACGGCCACGGCCGGCACGTTCCGCGCGGACGGCGTGGTCGGTCTCGGCGGCGGCGACTTCTCCCTCATCACGCAGATCGGCGCCGGCACCTCGCTCGGCCGGAGGTTCTCCTACTGCCTCGTGCCCTACTACGTTAACGCCTCCTCCGCGCTCAACTTCGGCGCCCGTGCCGCCGTGACGGAGCGGGGCGCGGTGATGACGGCGCTGATCCACCCCGACCCGCGCGCGCCGCACTACACCGTCGTGCTCGAGTCCGTCAGGATCGGGAACGCGAGGTTTGAGCACCTGTCCAACATCATCGTCGACTCCGGCACGACGCTGACGTTCCTGGACAAGGCGCTTCTGGACCCGATAGTGGAGGAGATGACACGGCGCATCCGCTTCCCGCGGAAGCGGTCGCCGGACAGGCAGCTGCTGTTAGGAATAATCTTGACAAGGTTAATTAGTTTGATCGTGTCCAAGTTAGACATGCAACGTGAGTCCGGTTTGGAGTCAGCTTTCTTGTACGTGTGTACCAAGTTGTATGTCGGGAGTCAATTAGCAGAGTTTGGTTAGAGTCCTGGTAGTACTAGGAGTCACATACGTACAGGGTTAGAAGTCCAAGTCCGTGTAGGTGTAGGTTTAGGAGTGCCAAGCTCCGGACGGCTTGGTGCGTGTAGGCTAGCTCCTATATATATTTGAGGCTGCCGTGAGAAGATCGTGGTGAGAAAAACAGAAAAGGAATAAAGAGAAAGAGGGCACGACAAGGGCCCTTGGTTATCAGTTTTTTGTGCGCGTGTTCATCGTGATTTGATGTGATCGATCCTGTGGGCGAGTTCCAACAATTGGTATCAGAGCCAGGCTCAAGATTTGAAGCCGCGCTTGCCCCGGGGTCGCGACCCGACTAGCGCCTCGGGGCGGGCTATGAAGTTGCTGGGTGGTGTAGCGACGAGGAAGAGCGGGCGATATAGTCGCTGGGTGGTGCAGCGATGAGGAGGATCGGGCGATCGTCGTTCGGCGGAGCGACAAGAGAAAGACGGCGGGTTGTCGTCGACAAGATTGTGGAAGGTGATCGTTGATGGGTGCGGTGGTGCCGAGGTGCGGTGCCGGAAGATCTCGTCAAGATCATCGTCCTGGGCAGTCAAGAGTCGTGCGGGTTAGCACGGTCAGTCGTCATCGTGTCAGTGAGTCGTCGTTGTCAAGTCCAAGTGCTCGTCTTTGTGAGGAGTCGTTGAAGATGAAGCCCAGGTCGTCTATGTGTCTCGACGAGAGGATCAAGTTCAACTATGTGGGGGCGGTAAACCAGTGAAGGTGAGTCTCTTCAATGAGACCATGTCTCTACATGAGGCTGGAGTGCATGGTGTAGTGCACGGGGTGGTGTGATCCACAAGGAGCCGGCATGTATCTTGCTAGGGTGGATGGTGAAGTCCACCGGGTGGTGTATTCCACAGGTTACTAGCGAGACTGGGTAGTCCAAGGCATATTTGAGGTGGTCCGTAAATTCGCCAAGTTGAAATTGGGGAGAGATTGTTGCGATCAATGAAGCCTATCAATTTAACTTGTCGTGGTGCGAGACGGATGAGTCGACAAGGGGTGAATCGACAACGTGCCAAGAGCAGAGGAGCATAGAAGACAAAGATTCAAGATTAGGGAGAGATTGTTAGGAATAATCTTGACAAGGTTAATTAGTTTGATCGTGTCCAAGTTAGACATGCAACGTGAGTCCGGTTTGGAGTCAGCTTTCTTGTACGTGTGTACCAAGTTGTATGCCGGGAGTCAATTAGCAGAGTTTGGTTAGAGTCCTAGTAGTACTAGGAGTCACATACGTACAGGGTTAGAAGTCCAAGTCCGTGTAGGTGTAGGTTTAGGAGTGCCAAGCTCCGGACAGCTTGGTGCGTGTAGGCTAGCTCCTATATATATTTGAGGCTGCCGTGAGAAGATCGTGGTGAGAAAAACAGAAAAGGAATAAAGAGAAAGAGGGCACGACAAGGGCCCTTGGCTATCAGTTTTTTGTGCGCGTGTTCATCGTGATTTGATGTGATCGATCCTGTGGGCGAGTTCCAACAGCTGCAGCTGTGCTACAGCGTGATCGGGCCGAGTGGTAAATATTACTTCTACAAGTTTGTCCCGGACGTGACGCTAATGCTGGCCGTCTTCGCGGAGGCGGTGACGCTGAAGCCGGAGAACACATTCGTCGAGGTGCAGAAGGGGACCATGTGCTTAATGATGGCGCCGGTGACGCAGCAGCAGCCGGCGGCCATCATCGGGAACGTTGCGCAGCAGAACTTTCACGTCGGTTACGACCTTGACAAGGGCACTGTCACCTTCGCCCATGCAGACTGCGCGAGCTCCTACCGCTCGTCCTCCGCCTCCGTGTAGCTATCTGATCATCATTAGTTTCTACAGTAATAATTATGCGTTTAGTGTTGCCATGTGGTGCATCTTTCATGCGTTGCTGTGTCTCAGTTAGGCTCCTGAATGCCACATATAGGCTCTCTTTGGTTGGTCTTCCAGAGTAGCTTTCTAAAAATTCAGTCCACCGTATTATGCAGCTGGTGTGCGGCGGTCATATTGTCATTTGTATCAATTGGGTGGTGGATCCTTGCCTCGCAAATGGTAGAGGCCTCCGACAAGGCGATCCAACACCTCCCATGTGTTCAATTTTATGGTGGGCGCTCTCTCTAACACGTTGAATGATGTGACTTCGGCTGGGCACGTTAGGGGTGTGCTAAGTCATTTTATTCTTGGGGGTTTTCTATCTTCAATATGCCGATGACATAATTATCATGATTGAGAAGAATGACCTCCAACTTGAGTGAGACGATTGTTATGGGTTAGGGCATCTCCATTGGCGACCCGCAAATTTCCTCCCAAATTCCCTCCCGCATCCGTCCACGAACAGGGGGACCCGCGGACACGAATGCGGGAGGCCACCATTCAACCGTAGCCGCATACATTTCAACCTGCATTGAACTAACCGGACGAAATTCATGCAAACCGGCCGATATTCATCAAAGTTCGGATAGAAAATAGCACAAATCATCCATACATAGCATGCAAATTAAGTCTAGTACAACAATGCATCAAATTCGACTAGATAAACCGGATGTCCAATTAGTTTTTCGTCAACGGATCATGCCCTCCCACACATACTCCCCCTTCATCCAATGGTGTGTGCACGTAAATGGCCGCCCCTTTGTCCTGTGGTAGATCACGGCAGCGCGTGCGGGCTACATAGTGGGTCGGCGTTGGAGATGCCCTTATTCCCCCCACAGAACATGCTTGTGTCGCTAACTTGTTGAAATGCGAACTTGATTTCTCCCCCCCCCCCATTAAATACTTTGGGATCCTTGTCTCGTCCCATGAACTCAATGACGTGGACTTTTTCCCCATTGAGCAGAAGCTTGCTTCTAGGGTGGCCCGATGGAGGGACAAGTTCAACACCTATGGGTGAAGTGATCTTTATTTTTTATTTCGAAATGGAGGCAAAATTTTTGCCTCATCGATTAATTAAGAAGAAGAGAATTGCCCAGTTAATTAACGGAAAACCAGGCGAAAACCAATACAGACGGAGCACATAAACTACTCACACGGGATGAAACCCTACAACCGCACAGGCGGCCCGTCACACTCGTCGAATACACAACATCCACAGACCCTGAGGCACCTCCCAACCCACAACAACCCAATCAAGCAGCGAGAGACATCTAGCCTTTGGCACCACTCTTGCCTTTGCCCACCTTCTTTTGTTTGTCCCTTATTGGCGTCCCCGTTAGGAGGCAAGCAATCAACCTGCCCAAACCAGGTCTAGCAACCTCCACGCTGGCTAGCAAGTCACAAAGTTCCTTCGCGAAGAGAGCATTTGAATTTGGAGTAGGTGCCAACACAAGTGGCTCAATGGTCATGCCACTCACACGCATCACCTGCCCGATGGTCACAGACGAGGGAATGGCGGCAACATCTAGAACTCCGCGCTCCATGACACCGAGAGGTAGGCTGTTTGACGCATGACAAGGCTCCGTGGGAGGTGGTGAGGACACCGGGTCCACCTTCGAAGCCGGGAGCCTATTCAGCTTGCCCATTTTCACCATGGCTTACGTCATCTTTCTGAAAGCACTCATGCTGGATTTGACAAACACCGCAATGCTTTCCAATAATAAAAAATAAATATAGGTTGGTTAAATGGAGACTTATGTGTAAGCCAAAGAATCTTGGGGGTGGGCATCATTAACACGTATATAGTGAACAAGTGTGGTGGTGGAAGATTTACCATGATAATTCCTGCTCTCTTTGGGAATAGTTGCTCAAGGTTAACTATTTCCCCTTTGGGCCCTCCTAATGCTAATCCTCGAGGATGGTCTCAATTTTGAAGATCTATCGTGAAAGTTAAAGATGAATTTAGAAATCATGTTAAGTTTGAGGGTGATAATGGAACCACCACTCGGTTTTGGCACGAGAAGGCCCCCCTTAGTTTGGCCTTCCTGGACTTGTCTTCCTATTTGTTCTAAATATGATATCTCCATTTTTGCCAAACATGCGGTAATTGTTTGATAGATGTGTGAACATTAGATAGAAAATGTGGTTCTTAATAATTTCTGGAATTCTTTTGGATCTCCATAAAATTTATTTCCCTGTAAATCCAAAAACATGTAGAAAAAAAACTGACACTAGCACTAGGCATGGAGTTAATAGGTTAGTCCATAAAAATGATAAAAAATGATGTCAAAACTATGCCAAAATGAGATAAACATATATAGCATGAAACAATAAAAATTTATAAATACGTTTGAGGAGTGTTCGTGCTCCACCAATATTTCGTCATGCATGATGTAATCTTTTTCACACTTTCTTTGTGAGTCGAAAACAACTCATGTTATATGTGGGAATAGCTTCTATAACAGATTTCAGTAAGGTCTCTCTCCCATCACAAAAACAAAAACTTTGAGTGAAGAAAACAAAAACATTTTTCCTTGTTGACACTTTGTCCTAAGCAGTCAGCATATATTTGCAAGATTTGATTCAACATGTCTGCACTCTGGTCACTTGCACTGATGAATATGAGACTATCATCAGCAAGTAATAAATGATTCACCCACGGTGAGAGATATGAGATACGTATCCCTCTGTCACAAAGTCACCTCCGATATGATTAAAAAAAAGGTCAACCCCTCGACGCAAAGTAGAAGAAAATGGAGACATTGGGTCCACTTGCAATTCACCATTCACGTGGACTGTAAATCTAAGCGACATGACACGCCTCATGATCAATCGCTTCAACAAAATAGCCTTCAAGTAATGCTATTTTAGCCTGTCATAGGCTTTCATTATATCAAGTTTGACATCATACGAGTAGTTTTTTTTTCTTCTGTCTTCTAATCGGATGGAAACTTTCAAAAACACAAGTACATTATCGGTGATGAGACATATGAGAACAAAAGCACACTGTTCTTATCTCACAATCACATCTATCCATTCTTTCAAATGATTGGTAATCACTTTCGCAGCAATTTAATAAGGCACATGGCAAAGAGAGATGGGGCGATACTGGGTTATGAGCTGTGGGTGCCGTACCTTTGGGGTGAGGATAATGGAAGTGTGGGAGGAGTGAACATACGACCACCAACTCAAATTATTATAGGCAAATACTCCATCTGTTTGGGATGTATAAGGCACGCACATATTTTTAGAACAGTTTTAACCACTGATTTTGTCAACAAAATTTTAGTTATATGCCACAAAAATGATACTGCTATATTCACATTTTAAAGAAGTTTCCAATGGTATAACTTTTGTGACACGTGACTGTTTTCTTGACCACGTTAATGGCTAACTTTTTCCTTGAAATATGTGTGAGCCTAATAAATCCAAACAAAGTGAGTACGAAAAATATTTGAGTCAAACCTAAATCTTTTCGAGGGAAAGATATTTCAGTTATGCCGGTATTTGATGAGGACATCACTACCTTTGATACTGAACATTTGATCAAGATAGTAAAGTAATGAGACATGTTTTGATGTTGTACGAGAAGTTCTCTCACGCCATGTTGGGTTAAGAGAAGTTAGAGATCAAGTCTCCCCATGTCTTTTGGTCTGGACCGTTGAGACAACCCATAATGCTTAGTGCTTGAGCAGAGAGTGGATGAAGCGGAGCGAGGTGTAGTGACCGACGTAGATGTTGAGACAATCATAGTTCTCAATGAGGAGTGACCAAGTGCAGGTGTCTAGGGGCGCGACTAGAGACTGGGGCTTGATCATGTAGCCATTGATCTTTGCCTCGGCCTCCTCCGTGATGAGGTGTTAACGAAGCCGGTATGGTCAACGGAGGCATCTTTGGATTTGCTCTTCTTCTCTTTCTTCGATTTGGTTAGCTCAGAGGCTAGGGATGTGATTGCAATAATGTACATGACATGGCAGATTAGGGGTTTTGCGGGAGGGGGGTGGTGTCGTGGCTGAGAACGGTAAAATTAGGTGGCTGCTACAAATCTACTGGATGATTTCTCCGCCTAGCTTGCCGTTCGATTCCAAACTTGTAACCGTCCGATCTCGTCTACATCATCTCGTCCTTCCTCACGTCCGTGCACCCCATCATAGCACAACAGCGCCCTGACCACCAGTTGAGCCACAAAACATTAGCACCCCTCACCTCTTCCCTTCCCGCACAGGCATCTGCGGGGGACGGCGTTGATTGCAGCATCAGCACTCTTCGGCGACTCCCCGGGCGAGCTGCATCGCAGCACTTCGCTGGTGCTGCCACCGATGCTCTGCCAACGACCAGTTCGCAGCTAGCTACTTGCAGCATGGGCGCTCTCTCCGGCAAGCTACAATGCAGCACTCCATGGCAGCACCGACGGCCCCCAGCGAAGCTCCATGGCAGCACGGGGCGGCGCGGCAAAGCTTCATCGCAGCACCAACGAACTCCCCGGCGCTGCTTCATTGTAGCTCCATGGCAGCACGACACGACGCAGCAAAGCTTCATCGCAGCACCGACGAGCCCCCGGCACTGCTTCATTGTAGCTTCATGGCGGCACCGTGTGGCGTGGCAAAGCTCCATTGCAGCACTGACGGCCCCCGGCGATGCTCCATTGCAGCTCCATGGCGGCACCGCGCGGCGAGGCAAAGCTTCATCGCAGCGACGACGGCCCCCCCGGCGAAGCTCCATTGCAACTCCACTGTCGTGCATTGTAGCATCCACTGCCGACGAAGAACCCAGCGGTTGTAGCGCCGACTACCGATTTGCAGCAGCACGAGCGTGCGTTGAGATGATGCGCCGGTGTGTTCGAGGCTGCAGAGGAGAGAAGCGAGAGGAAGTGAGAGAAGACACTTGTAGCAGTTGCGGTGCGATGGTGGCGTTTTTGCAGCAACAACGTGCGGCGAGTGGCAGCTCCAGTGGTTGCCGGCCAGCCTGCAAGAGAGAAAGGCGAGAGAAAAGGGACGGGGTAGGAGAGAAGAAGAGGTTGGAGACGGAGAAGGGAAGGGAATGAGTGGCTCTCCGTGACCGGTTGGAGATAAGGGAAAACGTGATCCTAAAAAAAGATAAAGGAGAACGTGATAGGCAGTGCGACAGTGCGTGGCCTGATGGACGCGTAGCGCTTGAGCGACGCGGTTGATTTCTCTAGAAATCCGTCGGATGTTTTTAACACTTTTCCTAAAATTATGGGGTCAAGGAGGGAGTTTTTTTTTTGTTGAGACAAACCCACAAAGCTTTATTCAACCGTCACAAGATTTACAGGGGCGAAATCAAGATCACCAGGCTGGCCTAACCAAGCATGGTGGCCTGTACCCAGTGTTAAAGCATGCTTTGCAAGTCTGTGAGCCTCCACATTGGAGGTTCTAAATTCGTGACTAATCAAACAAGAAGAAAAAAAAAACTCTAGAACGGTCTATGATTTCATGTGCTACGGCCCCATATAGTGCAGATGTACCGAAATTGATTGCTTTAACGGCCTCTTCGCAGTCTGACGCAACTGAAATTTTGTGCAAGTAAAGATCATCAGCGAGATCAAGTGCCTCACGAATGGCCAAAGTCTCCAATACAGCAGGATCATCCATATGATTGTACACCACTACTAAAGCCCCCTGATAAACCCCTGATATGTCTCAGCAAATCGCCGCAACAGCACCAAACCCTCCATGTCGCGCAACCGCTGCATCCACGTTTACTTTCATATGCTGATCTAGGGGAGGAATCCAGTGCGTGGGTCTCGACGTTGCCGTTGCACTGGCTCCTGTGACCGGCTTCTTCATAAGCTGCAAGTCCGACAGATAGCTGGATATGAAGCAATGAGTACTGTACGGTGTCTGAAAAATTCCCTCATGAATAACTTTACGCCGGGCAGACCAGATGGCCCATAATGTAACTATCATGACCTCAAGCTCATCCTGGGGTATTGATTCAGTCATGGAAAACAGCCAGCTCTTGCCATTCTCGTCTCTATTCATGGACATGTGTTGTACCAACTCCTCATTAGATAGTGCCCAAATGCTTCTGGACATCGCACAATCAAGTAGAGAGTGGCACCAGCTATCTTGTGCACCACAAATCCCGCACACGTCCGTCGTTGCCATATTTCTGTGTTGAAGCACGTCTCCGCCAGTCGGCAGTGAGTGATGAGCCAGTCTCCACGTGAACACTTTCAGTTTCGACGGCACCTCCAGCCTCCACAGCGATGACCAACCTGTCAACTCCCCCTGCATGTTGGACATATTTTCAGCTTCCTCAAGCCATGCCTCCCTTCCCATCTTTACACGAAAAATCATCTTGTATGCAGTCCTTACGGAGAACCGACCCCTTGGATCCTCGGCCCATGCCCAAAAGTCCTCAACATGTCTGGTGCAGAGGGGTATTTTCAAAATTGCATCAGCGTCCACAGGTACAAAAACTTGCCTGATTACTTGCTCTTTCCAAGTTGCCGAGGTAGTATCAATGAAATCAGCTACTAGCCGTGGTGGATTCGGCAACAAAGATGTGATAGGCCTCATTAAACCCGCACGTGGAATCCAGTTGTGCTGCCAAACATTGGTTGACCTACCATCTCCGATCCTTCTTATGATGCCTTGCTTCATGATGTTCCTCCCATCAACTATTGCTCGCCAAATCTGAGAGGGATGTTGTCCTAGTTCTGGATCTAGGATGGATGAGTCAGGGTAATAGACTGCTTTAAGTATGCGTGCACTCAGAGAATTGGGTTCATTCAAACACCTCCAAGCTTGTCTTGATAAGAGAGCCAAGTTAAAGATTTCCAAATCTCTGAACCCCAAGCCCCCTAAATTCTTCGGCCGTGTTAGCACATCCCATGACACCCAAGCTGGTTTCCTCTTCCCTTGCTTCGAGCCCCACCAGAATTATCTTATGATAGATGTCACAGTCTCACACAGTCCTCTGGGAGTCTGAAACAGGCCATAGAGAAAACGGGTATCGCCTGTGCAACAGATTTTATAAGGACCTCCTTACCAACAGCTGAGAGGAGCATTTGCATCCATCCTCTTACTTTCTCCCAAACTCTGTCCCTCAATTACTTGAAAGTGCCATTCTTGGATTGTCCAACCTCACTAGGCATACCGAGATATTTCTCACTCAAGGATTCATTCTGCACATTAAGAATATTTTTAATTAACCTGCTGCCTTAAAGTACCTGGGCAACCTTTACTGAAGAAAATTGAAGACTTGTCATTGTTGATCCTTTGTCCAGAAGCATGACAATAAGTATTAAGCAAGTTTGAAACCAAATTTGCACCCTCAACACTAGACTTAAATAGCAACAGGCTGTCATCTGCAAACAATAGGTGGTTCACCTCAGGAGCTGTAGGAGCCACCTTGACACCACTGAGTACTGATGACTGAGAACTGGATTTTAAAAGGTACGAAAGGCCCTCTGCTGCAAGTAAGAATAAGTAAGGGGAAATTGGATCTCCCTGCCGAATACCTCTTGTAGGTTTAAATTGCTCAAGCTTTTCACCATTGAAGAGAACTGAAAATGACACTGTCTTTACCAATCCCATGACAGTTTCTATCCAAGTCGGAGAAAAGCCCAACTTGGTCATGATTGCATGTAGATAAGCCCACTCAACCCTGTCATAAGCCTTCATCATGTCCAACTTAAGAGCGCAAAAGTTGTTAGTCTTGGACCTGTTTCTCTTCATGAAGTGCAAACACTCATACGCCGATATGATGTTGTCAGTGATCAATCTACCAGGCACAAAAGCTAATTGCTCTTCAGAGATGATATCAGGTAGTATTAACTTCAATCTGTTTGCTACCACCTTTGAAGCAATTTTATACAATACATTGCACAAACTAATTGGCCGGAACTGAGATAGGAGAGATGGATTTGTTACCTTAGGTATCAAGACCAGGACCATGTCATTAATACCCTCAGGGCTTTCCTCCCCTCTAATGATGTGCATAATTACCGATGTTACCTCATCTCCGCAGATATCCCAGTGTCTTTGGTAGAAGTGTGCTGGAAAGCCATCAGGCCCCGGTGCCTTTGTTGGGAACATCTGAAACAACGATGTCTTCACCTCGGCACTGGTGTAAGGGGCACATAGAGTTTCATTCATTGCAGCCGTGACCTTCCGAGGTACATGTATTAGGACCTCTTCCATCCCACTCACTCCCTCGGACGTATACAATTTTTTATAAAAGTCAACTACCATCGCCTTCAACTCAGCCGGATCATCTGTGAGAACTCCCAAAGCGTTCGAGAGTGCTCTTATCATATTCTTCTTCCGGCGCATACTTGCCCTCATATGAAAAAATTTAGTGTTTCTGTCTCCCGCTGATAGCCACTCAAGTCGAGATCTTTGGCGCCACATTAGTTCCTCTCTGTGATAGAGTTCCACTAATCTCTCATTAAGCTTAATCTCAACATGCACCGGAGCTACACGGGCTGGATCGTTGTGTGATGTCTACTACACAACTTGTTCTTGTAGACTCGTGTTGGGCCTCCAAGCGCAGAGGTTTGTAGGACAGTAACAATTTTCCCTCAAGTGGATGACCTAAGTTTTATCAATCCGTGGGAGGCGTAGGTTGAAGATGGTCTCTCTCAAACAACCCTGCAACCAAATAACAAAGAGTCTCTTGTGTCCCCAATACACCCAATACAAAGGTAAATTGTATAGGTGCACTAGTTCGACGAAGAGATGGTGATACAAGTGTAGTATGGATAGTAGATATAGGTTTTTGTAATCTGAAAATATAAAAACAGCAAGGTATCAAGTAACAAAAGTGAGCACAAACGGTATTTCAATTCTTAAAAACAAGGCCTAGGGTTCATACTTTCACTAGTGCAATCTCTCAACAATGCTAACATAATTGGATCATATAATCATCCCTCAACGTGCGATAAAGAATCACTCCCAAGTTCCTATTAGCGGAGAACATAAGATAGAAATTGTTTGTAGGGTACGAAACCACCTCAAAGTTATCCTTTCCGATCAATCTATTGAGCTATTCCTATAAGTGTCACAAACAACCCTAGAGTTCGTACTAAAATAACACCATATGATACACATCAACCAACTCTAATGTCACCTAGATACTCCAATGTCACCACAAGTATCCGTGAGTTGATTATACGATATGCATCAAACAACTTCATAATCATAATATTCAATCCACACAAAGAACTCCAAGGAGCACCCCAAAGTTTCTATCGGAGAAAAGATAATGAAAACGTGCATCAACCCTTATGCATAGATTACCCCAATGTCACCGCGGGAATCCGCTAGTTGAGTGCCAAAACATATATCAAGTGAATCAATATAATACCCCATTGTCACCACGGGTATTCATATGCAAGACATACATCAAGTGTTCTCAAATCTGAAATATTCAATCCGACAATAATGAAACCTCAAAGGGAAAAGATTCGGTTCATCACAACAAGGATAGAGAGGGAAGAAACACCATATGATCCAACTATATTAACAAAGCTCGTGATACATCAAGATCATGCCATATCAAGAACACGAGAGAGAGAGATCAAACACATAGCTACCAGTACATACCCTCAGCCCCGAGGGTGAACTACTCCCTCCTCATCATGGAGACCGCAAGGATGATGAAGATGGCCTCCGGTGATGATTCCCCCCCTCCGGCAGGGTGCCGGAAAAGGGCTATAGATGAGATCGTGGAGGTACAGAGGCTTGCGGCGGCGTAAAAACTCATCTAGGTTAACTTTCGGGGGTTTCTAAATATATATGATTTTTCAGCGTTGGAATCACGTGAAGAGGGGCCACAGGGGGCCCACGAGGCACCAAGGCGCGCCAGGGGGGTGGCGCGCCCTGGTGGCTCGTGGGGCCCCTGTGGGTCTTCTGGCCACCTCCCGAAGCTTCTAGTGTCTCTTATGTTCCAGAAAAAATCATCAAAAAGTTTCACTGCATTTGGACTTCATTTGATATAGATTTTCTGGAAAACCAAAAAGAAGCAGAAAACAGCAACTGGCACTGGGCACTAGGTCAATATGTTAGTCCATAAAAATCATATAAAAGCCATATAAAAGTGCACCAAAATCATACAAAACTATAATAAACATGGCATGAATACTTCATAAATTATAGATACGTTGGAGACGTATCAGCATCCCCAAGCTTAATTCCTGCTCGTCCTCGAGTAGGTAAATGATAAAAAGAAATAATTTATGAAGTGTGAATGCTAGCATAGTGCATAAGTTTGATCAATGATAATTTTAATCACTTTTTCTAGCATCAATATATATCATAATCAGTAGCTCATCTCATAAAACTTCTCATGATCAAGTAGCAAGCTATTCACATGTTTAAAGTATAGGCCATAAACTTTCTTGAAAACTAACAAACTATGTTCTCAGCAATTCATCTTATTTTCAGGAAGGGTCTATGTAAGAGCTTTGATCTAGCAAATTCCACATACTCAACTATCATTTAGTCTTCCATGATTGCTGACACTCAAAGCATATTTTTAGAACAAACCATTTCAGTCAAACACATAGGAAGATAGGGGCTTAATGGTTTGCCTCCCAACTTATTTATCTCATGGATAATGTCAACAATAATAACTCATGATCACCTATATTCAACTGGATATATGTGCCTAGATCTTTCCCTACCACATAATGCTTGCCAGCTAAAGAATAAATAGAGCGGAATAGGGATGAACATTAATGACTCTTGCATAAAAGTAAATACAGAAAAGTAAAAGATAGGCCCTTCGCAGAGGGAAGCAGAGGTTGTCATGCGCTTTTTGTTGTTGGATGCACAAGCCCTTAATGCAAAGGAACGTCACGTTATATTGCCCCTTGTGATAGCAACCTTTATTATGCAGTCCGTCGCTTTTATTTCTTTACCATCACAAGTTCGTACAACGCTTATTTCTTGCAATAAAAGATCATACATATTTTAGGAGCAATTTTTATTGCTTTTTGCACCGATGACAACTTACTTGAAGGATCTTATTCAATCCATAGGTAGATATGGTGGACACTCATGGCAAGAAACTGGGTTTTAGGGTTTTTGGATGCACAAGTAGTATCTCTACTTAGTACGAATTTTTGGCTAGCAAAAGATCCTAAGCAAGCACCACATGTTAGAGGAACCATGACAATATAACTTCTATGTGAATATAAACAAACATAACTCATTACGTTGTCTTCCTTGTCCAACGTCAACTACTTGATCAAGCTTGAAAATAATTAATGGGGGCTCACAATCATAGAAGATGTCCAAGATAGTATATTTATATGTGAAATTTCTCTTCCTTCAAAATTCTTTCATGAATTGTTCAAGTGACCAATGCTATGTTTGTTAACTTTCAATAAATTTTACCACTTATACTTCTTGTATGTGAAGTCACTACTCCCCATGAGACAAGCATATGAAGCATATAAATTTCAACTTTATGATATTCAATTCATTTCAACAATTTACTCATAGGATATAAGTGAAGAACAAGAGTAAATGACAAACTACTCCAAAAAGATATAAGTGAAGATCAAATGAGTAGTTAAGTAATTAAGTAGCTATGTGAGAACTCTCTATCATTTAAAAATTTCAGATCTTAAGTATTTTATTCAAACAGCAAAGAAAACAAAATAAAATGACATTCCAAGAATAGCACATATCATGTGAAGAAGCAAAAAATTAGGCTCAACCAAAACTGACCGATAATTGTTGATGAAGAAAGGTGGGATGCCTACCGGGGCATCCCCAAGCTTAGATGTTTGAGACTTCTTGAAATATTATATTGGGATGCCTTGGGCATCCCCAAGCTTGAGCTTTTGTGTCTCCTTAATTCCTCTCATATCACGGTTTCTATAAATCTTAAAAACTTCATCCACACAAAACTCAGCAAGAACTCGCGAGATAAGTTAGTATAAATCAACTCAAAACCTTAACATTCTCTACTGTAGCAAATCACAAAAATTATAATTAAACATTGCATACTAAATGCCTCTTCATATTTAATACTCCTATCCTCAAATAGAAACATTAAACACGCAAACATATGCAAACAATGCAACTATAACAGCAATCTGCCAAAACAGAACAATCTGTAAAAGGGGAATAAGAATCCATACTTAACTAACTTCAAAAATTCTGAAAAATTACCACATGACAAAGAACTCATGCATTCTTACTGTGTAAAAATTTCAGATTTTTATCATGTTCTGACTATTCAGGAATATTCTGGACATAACAGAAAGCTTTCTGTTTTCAAACAGCAACACATGAACTTGCAAACTGAGCATGGTAAAGGCTATACTTGGCATTTTATTGAACTAAAAGATACAAAACACAATTATTGATAACAGCAAGAAATTCTCAACCAAAGAAAATGACGCTCCAAGCAAAACTCATATTATGTGACGAATAAAAATATAGATCCAAGTGAGGTTACCGATGGTGTTGAAGACGAAAGAGGGGATGCCTTCCGGGGCATCCCCAAGCTTAGTTGCTTGGGTCTTCCTCGAATATTACCTTGGGGTGCCTTGGGCATCCCCAAGCTTAGGGTCTTGCCACTCCTTATTCTCCTCATATCGATATCTCACCCAAAACTTGAAAACTTCAATCACACAAAACTTAACGGAACTTGTGAGATAGGTTAGTATGATAAAAATAAATCATCCACTTAGGTACTGTCAAGACAAGATTCATAATTGTTCTCACATAATGCCTACTGTAGTCTATCATTTCCACAATTTATATTGCTCAATATAAGCTATGGAAACACTAAAACAAGCAAACTATGCACCGAAAACAGAATCTGTCAAAAACAGAACAGCATGTAGTGAGCGATTTAAAACCATACTTATGTACCTCCAAAAATTCTGAAAAATTAGGTAAACGTAAACAATTTGTAACCCAATACTGTGTAAAAATTTCAGAATTTTTTCACGCTCCAGTACATAATAGAAATTCCAGCACTGGACGCAAAAGTTTCTGTTTTTGCACAGAATCAAATCAACAAGCAACCACACTATCCCAAAGGCTTTACTTGGCACATTATCGAAGAAAACATATAAAACATGATTACGACAGTAGCTTAATCATGTGAACACACAAAAATACAAGGTATAAGTATTGGGTTGTCTCCCAACAAGAGCTTTTCTTTAATGCCTTTTTAGCTAGGCACGATGATTTCAATGATGCTCGCATAAAAGTAAAGAATTGAAACACAAAGAGAGCATCATGAAGCATATGGCTAGCACTTTTAAGCCTAACCCACTTCCTATGCATAGGGATTTTGTGAGAAAATAGTTTATGGGAGCAAGAATCAACTAGCATAGGAAGGCAAAACAAGCATGACTTCAAAACTTTCAACATAAAGAGAGGAAACTTGATGTTGTTGAAATATGTAGAAGCATATATTCCTCTCTCAAAATAATTTTCAGTAGCATCATGAAGAAATTCAACAATAGAGCTATCACATAAAGCATTCTTTTCATGATCCACAAGCATAGAATTTTTATTACTCTCCACATAAGCAAATTTATTCTCATCAATAGTAATAGGAGCAAACTCAACAAAATAACTATCATGAGATACTTGATTGGCATAATCCAGTTGAAAATTAAAATCATGATGACAAGTTTCATAGTTATCATTATTCTTTATAGCATACATGTCATCACAATAATCATCATAGATAACAACTTTGTTGTCATAATCAATTGAAACCTCTTCCAAAATAGTGGAATCATCATTAAATAAAGTCATGACCTCTCTAAATCCACTTTTATCAATATAATCATCATAAATAGGAGGCATACTTTCATCATAATGAATTTTCTCATCAAAACTTTGGGGACTAAAAATATCATCTTCATCAAACATAGCATCCCCAAGCTTGTAGCTTTGCATATCATTAACATCATGGATATTCATAGAATTAATACTAGCAACATTGCAATCATGCTTATCATTCATGGATTTTATGCCAAACATTTTATTGAATTCTTCTTCTATCAATTGAGCACAATTATCGAAATCCTTATTTTCAAGAAAGACATTATAAAGATGAATAATATGAGGCAACCTCAATTCCATTTTTTTGTAGTTTTCTTTTATAAGCCAAACTAGTGATAAACAAGAAACTAAAAGATTCGATTGCAAGATCTAAAGATATACCTTCAAACACTCACCTCCCCGGCAACGGCGCCAGAAAAGAGCTTGATGTCTACTACACAACTTGTTCTTGTAGACTCGTGTT
This sequence comes from Elymus sibiricus, assembly GCA_039707655.1. NCBI lineage: Eukaryota > Viridiplantae > Streptophyta > Magnoliopsida > Poales > Poaceae > Elymus > Elymus sibiricus. The sequence continues at coordinate 106,292,764 of CM077668.1, read as the reverse complement.
GGGCCTCCAAGCGCAGAGGTTTGTAGGACAGTAGCAATTTTCCCTCAAGTGGTTGACCTAAGTTTTATCAATCCGTGGGAGGCGTAGGTTGAAGATGGTCTCTCTCAAACAACCCTACAACCAAATAACAAAGAGTCTCTTGTGTCCCCAACACACCCAATACAATGGTAAATTGTATAGGTGCACTAGTTCGGCGAAGAGATGGTGATACAAGTGTAGTATGAATAGTAGATATAGGTTTTTGTACTCTGAAAATATAAAAACAGCAAGGTAGCAAGTAACAAAAGTGAGCACAAATGGTATTGCAATGCTTAAAAACAAGGCCTAGGGTTCATACTTTCACTAGTGCAATCTCTCAACAATGCTAACATAATTGGATCATATAATCATCCCTCAACGTGCGATAAAGAATCACTCCCAAGTTCCTATTAGCGGAGAACATAAGATAGAAATTGTTTGTAGGGTACGAAACCACCTCAAAGTTATCCTTTCCGATCGATATATTGAGCTATTCCTATAAGTGTCACAAATAGCCCTAGAGTTCGTACTAAAATAACACCATATGATACACATCAACCAACTCTAATGTCACCTAGATACTCCAATGTCACCACAAGTATCCGTGAGTTGATTATACGATATGCATCAAACAACTTCATAATCATAATATTCAATCCACACAAAGAACTCCAAGGAGCACCCCAAAGTTTCTATCGGAGAAAAGATAATGAAAACGTGCATCAACCCTTATGCATAGATTACCCCAATGTCACCGCGGGAATCCGCTAGTTGAGTGCCAAAACATATATCAAGTGAATCAATATAATACCCCATTGTCACCACGGGTATTCATATGCAAGACATACATCAAGTGTTCTCAAATCTGAAATATTCAATCCGACAATAATGAAACCTCAAAGGGAAAAGATTCGGTTCATCACAACAAGGATAGAGAGGGAAGAAACACCATATGATCCAACTATATTAACAAAGCTCGTGATACATCAAGATCATGCCATATCAAGAACACGAGAGAGAGAGATCAAACACATAGCTACCAGTACATACCCTCAGCCCCGAGGGTGAACTACTCCCTCCTCATCATGGAGACCGCAAGGATGATGAAGATGGCCTCCGGTGATGATTCCCCCCCTCCGGCAGGGTGCCGGAAAAGGGCTATAGATGAGATCGTGGAGGTACAGAGGCTTGCGGCGGCGTAAAAACTCATCTAGGTTAACTTTCGGGGGTTTCTAAATATATATGATTTTTCAGCGTTGGAATCACGTGAAGAGGGGCCACAGGGGGCCCACGAGGCACCAAGGCGCGCCAGGGGGGTGGCGCGCCCTGGTGGCTCGTGGGGCCCCTGTGGGTCTTCTGGCCACCTCCCGAAGCTTCTAGTGTCTCTTATGTTCCAGAAAAAATCATCAAAAAGTTTCACTGCATTTGGACTTCATTTGATATAGATTTTCTGGAAAACCAAAAAGAAGCAGAAAACAGCAACTGGCACTGGGCACTAGGTCAATATGTTAGTCCATAAAAATCATATAAAAGCCATATAAAAGTGCACCAAAATCATACAAAACTATAATAAACATGGCATGAATACTTCATAAATTATAGATACGTTGGAGACGTATCATTGCGCATCTGTTCCAACTGTATCTTGATTTGTTTAATCTCCTTTCTGACGCTGCCGTACATGTCATTGCTCCAAGCGAACAAATCTTTGGTAATGGACATAAGTTTATCCCGAAAATCACCCACTCCATAGCCTGCTGACGCGGAGTTCCAACTATTCAGGATTGTGTCCCTCCACGTTTCGTGGGTCTCCCACATAACTTCATACCTGAAGGTTCTCCTCTGCGCCGCATTATTCTGTGAGCTATCAAGTTTCAACAAAATTGGCCCATGATCAGAAGTAGCTAAAGTCAAATGAGTTACAAGCGCGTGTGGGAATCTCGTCATCCAACTGGCCGAGGCAAATGCACGATCCAGTCGCACTCTAGCATAAGCGCCCCCAGTAATCTTCTTTTCGAAAGTCCAGAACCTTCCTTGGTAGCCTAGGTCCATCAACATACATACATCAACAGCATCTCGGAATCCTTGGATCTGTGCGTTACTCCTGTTTGCTGCTCCTTCATGTTCCTCCGGCCGTAATACTTCATTGAAGTCTCCGAAACAAAGCCACGGCAAATCGCTAACTGACGGTGTCCTATATCAGGGGGTGCTAGCCCAGCCGGCCCGTCTCCTCGGATGGGCCGAGGGGCCCTCGTACGTGACCAAGATGGACTCCGAAGGCCGTACACAGGAAGCGTGATCGAGATTGTCTCTACCGAAGACTTGACGTATACTCCAAGATCTCTCCTGCCGCCTCTTTCCTAGATACCGACTTTGTAACCCTAGATACCCTCCCTGGGGTGTATATAAGCCACAGGGTTTAGCCCGTAGAGGGGGACATAACGCAATATCGCTCACCTAGCCCTAGAAGTTAGACACACATTACGATCTCGAGGTAGATCAACTCTATATTCGATATATCTCCATTATATAAACAGAAGCAGGACGTAGGGTTTTACCTCCATCAAGAGGGCCCGAACCTGGGTAAACATCGTCTCCCTTGTCCTTGTTACCACCGATCCGAGATCCACAGCTCGGGACCCCCTACCCCGAGGTTTGCCGATTTTTACACCGACACTGGTGCTTTCATTGAGAGTTCCGCTGCGCGATCACCTGAAGGATCGATGACTCACCTGCAGATCAACTGCGTCAACGGCCATGGGGACGTTTACGCCCCCGGCCAGCTCTTTGTCTTTGGCAGCATGGTATTTTGCACCGACTCGACAGGCCATCTGACCTCTGTCGAGAACTACGCCCCAGGTCGGATCGTGACCTTCGGTGGCCTCGAATACACTGCGGATTCCCATGGTGAACTCATCCTATCGGGATGGACTCCCGACCGGATTGAGAGCTCGACCGGTTCTGGAGGCTCGACTCCGAAACCGAACTCTGTCGCGGCGCCTCTTGAGACCCCTGACGCCACCACTCCGGTCAGTTTCCTTCGGATCGCAAGTCTGGAGATAGATCCGGCTCCCACTCCCAAAATTACGTCAGTGCTAGAACTGACTTCGGCGCAGAACTCGAAATTATGTTCGAATTCCCTTCACACCAAAAACGCATCCGGTTACACGCCGGGCGTACTTCGAGTTAGCCCTGCCTATGGCGCATCAATGAATCCCGAAGAGTTATCTCACCTCGATGAGATGCTTGATCGCATCCGGAGCATGTCCATCTCGGACGGCAAGACTTCGGTTTACAATCAGATCAGACTTAAAGCCGACGAGAGGGAAATTTACATCCCACCCACCACCCACCTAGTCGCCATGATCGCCGATTTAACCGACGTGCTGGACTATGGCGAGGCCTCAGACATGGAGGAGGACGCTGATGGCCCCATCGAGAACACCTTGCCCCCGGTAAACGCGGGCAGGTGGACCGCCACGTCCACCTACGATGTTTACATGGTGGACACCCCCAAATCCCCTCCAAGACGTCGGCGGAGATGCTGAAGGGGTCCTAACGGGGAACCCAGTGGTAATGATGCGACAGCCAATAACGGCGACGCGGAGGACGGCGATGCCGGCAACCGTGAAGAGGAAGTTCAAGCCTCCCCAGTAAGGAACGACACACCGGACCGACTTCTTAGGGACTCAGATCCCGATGACCTCTTCGAAGGGGCCGACGACAACTACATGCCAGAATCCGAGGAGGACGAGAGCCTCGATACCAAGGACTACATCGTCCCCGAAGACCCTATCGAACAAGAGCGCTTCCGGCGGCGCCTTGTTGCGACCACCCGGAGCATGAAACGCAAGCAGCAGCAGCTGCATGCCAATACCGATGCACTAAATGAAAAGTGGATCGAAGTGCTCTCCGCCGAGCAAGACATGGAGAACCGGCGCCATAGTGCGCCAAAATCATACCCACGTAGGCGTCTCTTGCCGGAGTTCGACGAGGAGCTCGCTGACGACTTCGACCGACCCCCTAGAGGCCGGGACAGGCCAAGACGAGAAGACCTCAGTGAACGGCCACCTCCACGCCGTTATGGCAAGGACCCCGTGGATTACTTAGATCCTCATGACGCTAGACGTCACATTGAGGAAAACAAGGCTCCCCCTCGGTCCATCTACGGATCAAGGGGACGCACACTTGTTGGGCTCGACGACTACGATGCCTGGGTGGACAGGAACGGCCGTGCCCGAGATCAAGCCTACTCACGGCTTTCTCCCGACCTCCGACAAGATGCTCCTCGGTTCCGAGGTCTGGCTCACCCAATCTGCTTCACAGACAGGGTGATGGAACATCAATTCCCGGAAGGATTTAAGCCCATCAATATAGAGTCATACGATGGCACCACAGACCCAGCAGTTTGGATCGAGGATTTCCTCCTACACATACACATGGCCAACGGAGATGATCTCCACGCCATTAAATATCTGCCGCTCAAGCTAAAGGGGCCGGCGAGGCATTGGCTTAACAGCCTCCCTCCTCACTCTATCGGCAGCTGGGAGGCCCTAGAAGACGTTTTTCGAGCAAACTTCCAGGGCACATATGTCCGACCTCCGGACGCGGATGACCTCAGCCGTGTCACCCAGCAGCCAGGTGAATCAGCCCGGAAATTCTGGAACAGGTTCCTCACCAAGAAGAACCAGATCATAGACTGCTCCGAAGCCGAGGCCATCGCCGCATTTAAAAACAATATCCGAGATGAATGGTTGGCTCGTCAACTCGGCCAGGATAAGCCGAGGACTATGGCGGCCCTGACCTCACTAATGACTCACTTTTGTGCGGGAGAAGACAGCTGGCTCGCTCGTAGTACTCATAACGGCGAAGCAGGCACCTCAGAAACTCACGACGCCAATGGAAAACCCAAGCGTAACAAAAATAAGAGCAGGTATAAAAATGGCGGAAGCGACACTGAAGATGCTGCGGTGAACGCAGGGTTCACCGGACCTAAATACGGGCAGAAAAGAAAAGCCTTTAAAGGGAACAAAGATGGACCTAGCCAGCTTGATAGGCTCCTGGACCGCCCATGTGGAATTCACGGCACTCAGGAAAAACCAGCAACCCACACTAACAGGAATTGTTGGGCTCTTTAAACAAGCCGGCAAGATAGCGGCAGAGGGTCAGAGTAAAACCCAACACCGCAGCGAAGACGAGGATGAACCTCGACGGCCCAATAATGGAGGCCAAAAGAAGTTTCCTGACGAGGTAACATAGGTCAATATGATCTATGTCACCCACCTCCCTAAAAGGAAGAGGAAGCGTGTGCTTCGGGATGTATACGCGCTGGAGTCCGTCACTCCGAAGTATAATCCATGGTCGGCTTACCCGATCACGTTTGACAAGCACGATCATCCGACCAACATCAGGCATGGCGGATCGGCGGCACTCGTCCTGGACCCCATTGTTGATGGTTATCATCTAACACGCGTCCTGATGGACGGAGGAAGCAGCCTCAACCTCATCTACGAGGACACAGTTCGGAAGATGGGCATCGACTCATCTCGGATCAAGCCAAGCTCCACCACCTTTAAAGGTGTCATTCCGGGCGTCGAAGCCCGCTGTACCGGAACGGTCACCTTAGAGGTAGTCTTCGGCTCGCCCGAGAACTTCAGAAGTGAGGAGTTAATCTTCGATATCGTGCCTTTCCGAAGTGGATACCACGCACTCTTAGGGCGCACAGCCTTCGCGCGTTTCAACGTAGTTCCGCACTACGCCTACCTCAAGCTCAAAATGTCGGGACCTAACGGCGTTATCACAGTCAATGGTAACACCGAACGTTCACTCCGGATGAAGGAACAGACCGCGGCTTTCGCAGCCGAGGTAAAGGCGTCCGAGGAGGCAGCCCGCAGCGATAAACATGCCGCCCGCTCTTTGAAGCGTGCCCGAGCTGCACAGATCAACCTCGGCCAGGTACCCCCGCACCCGAAATAGGGATGTGGGCTCCTCGCGTGCCCTCTCTGGAGTGGGCACTACGTCCCCAGAGTGCATAATTTCGCACTGAAGATTCCCTGGGCCGTCGAGGAGCCAAAAATTTACTCAAACGTCGGCGCGGTTCAACCAAGCAAAGACGCGGCTTCGAGCCCCTGCACAGGCAAGTCTCTGTAAAAGAAATAGCCAAAACATGACTACGTCCACGCGGTTTCAACCGCAGAACGGACTTCGGCAACGTCTCCTCTAAAGGAGCTCGGTCAATCAAACGCTTGAAGCGTATAAAGGGCCGGAAAGGCATCGACCTCCACAAATTCCTCACCATTAATGGCGAAACATCTGGTCAACAGCTCGGAAACGCAGACGTGCGGCAGGTAGCGTCCCGTATTCTTCAAAATCCGTTAACAAATATCTGCATTGTTTCTTCCTCTTTTCTCTTTACTTTTTACGTTGTATTCTTTCAAATCCTCTCGCCGCAGCTGGGCATGTACACGATTGAAATTATGAAATAAAGAAACTGTGCCCCGTCGAGGTCTCCATTATATTTCTTTATCATCATGGCCCCTGTGGGACGAATAGGTTCTCTAAAAAGATACAATTGTATAACAAGTCCGAAGTATTCGGCGTCTCGGATTTTGGCCTTATATGCATCCGTTTCGAACCTTGATTTTGGTCAATAGTTGGGTTGCCTAGCTCCTATGTGTACCCCTTACGTTTCTGATGAATTCGGCTAAGGGCGTAACGGGAGAACCACTGTGATTGCGCTGCCAGGTCAATTGGCATAGTGCCTCAGTGGAGAAAGCCGAAAACTGACTATCTAGGTATGCGTAAACTGGTCCGCCATCCATAGACCGCGTCAAGCGATGTGACGATAGAGATCACCCGTGTTAAACGAAGGGCTTTCATTACTAGCCGAAGTGTGTCATGGCCTAGACCTCGGCCGACCTGGCCGAACACTTCCCACACCGGGGGCTGGTCATCAGCCCCCACAGTCAAACTCCTATGACTAAGTGAAATTTATAAAGCCACTATAGTTTGATTGCCTAGTTCCTATAAAGCACCGACCACCTCCGGGTACCGAGACGTCGGCTAAGGGTCAAGTGTGCCTTAAGGAACACCCTTTGTATGACCTACACTGGGGCTGAAGCTGACGACTGGCCACTCTAATTTTAAAACAGTCATATCGGAGGAAAAGTTATTTATAAAACAACACACATGGAATTTAAAGCCATCTTCATTCAACCAAAAGACAAAGTTTTATACATCACACACTTCGGCATTCCGAAGTACTGTCCAGAAATACATAGTGTCCTTTGGACACATGGCTTCTGTGGTACGAGCTCCCGCCTCCACCTCGGCGAAGAACTGTTCCGCTGTGCGCGGCTTGTCGGCAGGAGGGCCCGCGACACATGTCACCGCATCAACCTTTCGGAAGTGCGTCTTCACGCAGGCGTACGCCTTCCGCGCTCCTTCAAAGCACGCGGACCTCTTCCGGCGGTTCACGCACGGCACGGCATCTCGGAGACGGGCCGTAAGACCGAAGAGGCTCTTAGGCATGGCTTCGGCAGACCACAACGCGATGCAGAGGTCCTGGAGCGCCGGTCTTGTCATGCGAAACAACTCCACCAGCTGCTTCACTCGATGATTCAGCAGCTGTGCAGACGGGGACCCCAGGAACTGCCCCCAGAAAGCCTTCTCCGCCTCATGGCCCGCTAGCTGGCCGAAGTACGCCACCGCATCCGCCGCGCTCTGCGGAATATCCGCAAAGACCTCTGCGGAACGCCATAATTGGGTGAGCTCGACACACCCTTTGCTGCCAAACGAACACTGCAGCAAAAATAGCTTACCCGAGGCGATTTGCTCCACTTGCTGGAGCACCTCGCGGTCAGCTCGGGCCGAGGTCTTGAGCTCGGAGTGGGCAAGTAGAAGCTTCTCGAGCTCCTCTGTTGTTCGTTGCCCCTCCTCCTGAAGCTTGTCGCGTGCTTCAAACACGCCCTTCAGGGTCTCCTCAACCTCGAGCACCCACGCTTGGTGCCTCTCCCCGGCCGCCTTCTCGGCGGCCCGGGCCTTCTCTGCCGCGGCGGCAGCAGCCTCCTACTGTCGCACCTCCTGCCGAGCCCTTTTGAGCTCGGCCTTGAGCGTCTCCAGCTCCGCTAACGCTACTGTTGTCAAAACAGTCCGGCCTTAGTTGTTTGCTTTAACACAACATATCTCCTTCGTCCAAAGTACAGTGTAAGTTTAAACTTGCTTACCTTGCGACTGCTCGAGTTTCTGGTTTGCCAGGATGAGCTCCTCCTGGGACCTCTCGAGTTTCCGGTTCATCTCCGCAATCTCCTCGGAGATGGAGTCCGGAGCCGAGGTCGAAACCTGGCACAAAAAAGATCCTTATTACAAAGGGAAAAGTTAAAACACTAAAAGGTTCCAGGGTGGCTGCCTCAAGCAGCGCCCTGGGGGCTACTTAACGGGCTCCTATTTAATCAAACGACCCCAATGCCGATTTCTTGAAACCGACTTCGGGCTCGGGGGCTACTCACTCACTAAGCCGTTTAGCAGGCTACTCTTATGTCCTCGGACAAACTCATAACTCAAAAAAGCCCAAATAAACAAATTAGACTGGATGCGCAGTTAGAAAGCGTACCTTGAAACCTGCTACGAGGTTCTTGAAAACCTCATGCAGGCCAGCCCCTGCGGACCGGTTGCCCTGTAGCGCCGCGCCTATCAAGGCACGGTGCTCTTCCTTGATGGAGGAGCCCTTCAGGGCGTCCTCCATCTCCTTGGTCCACCCCGCGCCAGCCCTTCCTTGGGCAGTTGGCTCGGGTGGAGGGATGACCTCGGATACATCTACCCGGGTAGCCTCCACCTGGGGCGGCGGAGCCGAGGTAGATGTCGGCTGGGCCGATGACTGGCCCAGCCCTTCTTCGATGACCGCGGGGCGCTTCTCCCCCGGGTCCTGTTGGGCCGAGGTGTCGACCTCGGCCATGATGGCCACCTCGCCGGCCCCCGTCGTGTTAACGTCAGGGACCAAGGTGGATCTTGCCTCCCCTAGCCCGTCATGCGCCGGGGGAGGATCAGCGGGCTCTGGAGTCCCGCTGGCGGATGGCAACCCACTTGAGGAATGCTACTTGTGAGCTGCGTTGGTAATTCCCTGAAGAGGAAGGGAGATGCAGTACAGTAGAGATAAGTATTTCCCTCAGTTATGAAACCAAGGTTATTAATCCAGTAGGAGAATCACGCAACACCTCGTTAGCAGCACCTGCACACAAAACAACAAATCCTTGCACCCAACGCAAACAAGGGGTTGTCAATCCCTCGACGGTAATTGCAAGATTAAATTGTATGTGATAGATAGATAGATTGAAACAAAAATACAAAATAAAATAAATAAAAGAAAAGTGCAGCAAGATATTTTTAGGGTTTTTAATATAAGATTTAGATAGACCCAGGGGGCATAGTTTTCACTAGAGGCTTCTCTCAAGAAAATAGCATATGGTGGGTAGACAAATTACTGTTGGGCAATTGATAGAAAAGCAAATAATCATGACGATATCCAAGGCAATGATCATGTATATAGGCATCACGTCCGAGACAAGTAGACCGACTCCTGCCTGCATCTACTACTATTACTCCACACATCGACCGCTATCCAACATGCATCTAGTGTATTAAGTCCATAAAGAACGGAGTAACGCCTTAAGCAAGCTGACATGATGTAGACAAAGTAAACTCACGCATGAATAAACCCCATCTTTTTGCCCTTAATAGCAATGATACATACGTGCCATGTCCCTTTCTGTCACTAGGATTGAGCACCGCAAGATCGAACCCATTACAAAGCACCTCTTCCCATGGCAAGATAAATCAATCTAGTTGGCCAAACCAAATCAATAGATCAGAGAAGAAATACGAAGCTATAATAATCATGCATAAAAAGAGATCAGAGAAGACTCAAATAATATTCATGGATAATCTGATCATAAACTCACAATTCATCGGATCCCAACAAACACACCGAAAAAGTGATTACATCGGATAGAACTCCAAGAACATCGAGGAGAACATTGTATTGAAGATCAAAAAGAGAGAAGAAGCCATCTAGCTACTAACTATGGACCCGAAGGTCTGTGGTAAACTACTCACGCATCATCGGAAGGGCAGCAAGGTTGATGTAGAGTCCCTCCGTGATCGATTCCCCCTCCGGCGGAGTACCGGAAAAGGCCTCCAGATGGGATCTCTCGAGAATAGAAGCTTGCGGCGGCGGAAAAAGTATTTCGTGGACTCCTCTGTTGGTTTCCCGATTTTTGGGAATTTATAGTGGTGGAATTAGGTCAAAAGAGGCAGAGGTGGGCCCACGAGGCACCAGGGCGCGCCCTGGTGGCTCGTGGCCACCTCCTGGGGCTTCTAGCCTTCTCCCGAAGCTTCTAGTGTTGGTTATGTCCAGAAAAAAATCTCCAAAAAGTTTCGTGGCATTTGGACTTCGTTTGGTATTGATATTCTGTAAAACCAAAAACAGGCAGAAAACAACAACTGGCACTGGGCACTAAGTTAATAGGTTAGTCCCAAAAATGATATATAATTGCTGTAAATGTATATAAAAACATCCAAGATTGATAATATAACAGCATGGAACAATCAAAAATTATAGATACGTTGGAGACGTATCAGCATCCCCAAGCTTAATTCCTGCTCGTCCTCGAGTAGGTAAATGATAAAAACAGAATTTTTTATGTGGAATGCTGCCTATCATATTCATCATATATTCTTTTCTTTGTAGCATGGACATTTGGGCTTGAATGATTCAAAGCAATAGTCTATAGTTTGACATGAAGATATAAATACTCAAGCATGCTAACAAGCAACCATGTCTTTCAAAATATCAACGCTAAAGAAAGTTATCCCTAGCCCATTATGCTCAATCATTGATCCATTCACGAAACACACTCAAATATTAGCTACAAACAATGCACAAGTATGACAATAGTGCTCTCTAGTTGGTGCTTTATAAGAGAAGATGGAGACTCAAAATAAAAATAAAAATTGTATAAAAGTAAATATATAGGCCCTTCGCAGAGGGAAGCAGAGATTTGCTAATGTGCCAGAGCTCAAAGCTTAAATTAGAGAGATGAAAATATTTTGAGAGGCATGCTTTTCCTGTCAACGAAAACGACCGAGAATTCCCAATATCTTCCATGCTAGACACATCATAGGCGGTTCCCAAACAGAAAGTAAAGTTTATTTCCTTTCCACCATTCTTTCACAATTCATGGCTAGCCGTATCCACGGGTGCCCTCCATACCAACACTTTTCAAGGAATTTTGTTGTTATTAATTTTTGATTTCATTGAGGGACTGGGCATCTGATGTCTAATACACAACTTATTCTTGTAGACTCGTGTAGGGCCTCCAAGCGCAGAGTTTTGTAGGATAGTAGCAATTTTCCCTCAAGTGGATGACCTAAGGTTTATCAATCCGTGGGAGGTGTAGGATGAAGATGTTCTCTCTCAAACAACCCTGCAATCAAATACAAGAAATCTCTTGTGTCCCCAACACACCCAATATAATGGTAAATTGTATAGGTGCACTAGTTCGGCGAAGAGATGGTGATACAAGTGTAGTATGGATAGTAGATATAGGTTTTTGTAATCTGAAAATGTAAAAACAGCAAGGTAGCAATTGATAAAACGGAGCACAAACGGTATTGCAATGCTTGAAAACAAGGCCTAGGGTTCATACTTTCACTAGTGCAATCTCTCAACAATGCTAACATAATTGGATCATATAACAATCCCTCAACGTGCGACAAAGAATCACTCCAAAGTTCCTATTCGCGGAGAACATAAGATAGAAATTGTTGTAGGGTACGAAACCACCTCAAAGTTATTCTTTCCGATCAATCTATTGAGCTATTCCTATAAGTGTCACAAACAACCCTAGAGTTCATACTAAAATAACACCATATGACACGCATCAACCAACTCTAATGTCACCTAGATACTCCAATGTCACCACAAGTATCCGTGAGTTGATTATTCGATATGCATCAAACAACTTCAGATTCATAATATTCAATCCACACAAAGAACTTCAAAGAGTGCCCCAAGATTTCTGCCGGAGAAAGTAGGACGAAAACGTGCATCAACCCCTATGCATAGATTACCCCAATGTCACCTCGGGAATCCGCGAGTTGAGTGCCAAAACATACATCAAGTGAATCAATATAATACCCCATTGTCACCACGGGTATTCATATGCAATACATACATCAAGTGTTCTCAAATCCATAAAAGTATTCAATCCGATAATAGTGAAACCTCAAAGGTAAAAACTCAATTCATCACAAGAAGATAGAGAGGGAGAAACACCATATGATCCAACTATATTAACAAAGCTCGCGGTACATCAAGATCGTGCCAAATCAAGAACACGACAGAGATCAAACACATAGCTACTAGTACATACCCTCAGCCCCGAGGGTGAACTACTCCCTCCTCGTCATGGAGACCGCCGGGATGATGAAGATGGCCTCCGGTGATGATTCCCCCCTCCGGCAGGGTGCCGGAACAGGGCTCCAGATGGTATTTCGAAGGTACAGAGGCTTGCGGCGGCGGAGTCCAAAATCTAGGGTTATTTCTGGGGGTTTCTCTATTTATAGGATTTTTCAGCGTTGGAATCACGTCAAGATGGGCTAAGATGGGCCCACGAGGCACCACGGCACACCACCCCCCTGGTGCGCCGTGGTGTCTTGTGAGCACCTCGTGAGGCTTCTGGTCCTTCCACGAAGCTTCGGGGGTCTCTTTTGGTCCAAATAAAATCGTCAAAAAGTTTCGCTGCATTTGGAGAACTCTTATTTCTACACAAAAAACAACACCACGGTAGTTCTGCTGAAAACAGCGTCAGTCCGGGTTAGTTCTAATTAAATCATACCAAAACCATATAGAATTGTTATAAATACGACATGAATACTTCATAAATTATAGATACGTTGGAGACGTATCAGCATCCCTATTACCAGCCACTCTCTCGTGCAATGACAAGTGAATAAACATTCATCGTGAGAATAACACACCTAGCATGGAAAATATTGGCCACCCCCTGCCGCTTCATGAGCGGTACGGGCACACAAAACGGAAAAATTATTTTGAAAATTAGAGTTGGCACACGCAAATTTACTTGGAACGGCATGGAAATACCGCATATAGGTAGGTATAGTGGACTCATTTGGCACAACTTGGGTTTAAGGAGTTTGGATGCACAAGCAGTATTTCCGCTTAGTACAAATGAAGGCTAGCAAATAGATTGAGAAGCAACCAACCAAAAAACGAAAACGGTCATAAACTTGCATTGAACATAACTAATACCGAATAATGCACCATAAGTAGGATATAATTTCTTTGCATAACTATTGACTTAATGTGCATGCATAGGGAATCATAAACCTTAACACTAATATTCTTACTAAATCATAATTACTCACTAACATGACTCACATATTATCATCTCCATATCGCAAAACTATTGCAAGGAATCACACTTATCATATCCAATGATCTATATGAAAGTTTTTATTATATCCCTCTTGAATATTTATCACTTTGGGACCAAATTCATATCTTGTGCAAATTACCATTACTATTATCCACTCTCAAAAAGATATAAGTGAAGCATGAGAGTGCAAATATTTCTTCAAAAATTTCATCTTATCAACTCTCAAAATAATATAAGTGAAGCATGAGAGTTTATTTCTTCAAAATTTTAATCTTATCAACTCTCAAAATAATATAAGTGAAGCATGAGAGTTTATTTCTTCAAAATATAGCCACCGACGTGCTCAAAAAGATCTAAGTGAAGCACTAGAGCAACTGCCTAGCTCAAAAAATTTAAGTGAAGCACATAGAGTATTCTAACAAATTATGATGAACGTGTGGCTCTCTCAAATTGGTGTCTCCAGCAAAGATGATTGTGACAAAATAAAAGGCAAACAAAGCAAAGACTCATATAATACACGACACTCCAAGCAAAACACATATCATGTGACGAATAAAAATATAGCTCCAAGTAAAATTACCGATGGTTGGTAGAAGAAAGAGGGGATGCCTTCCGGGGCATCCCCAAGCTTAGGCTCTTGCCACTCCTTATTCCTTCATCCATCGTGATCTCACCCAAAACTTGAAAACTTCAATCACACAGAACTCAACAAAACCTTCGTGAGATCCGTTAGTATAACAAAACAAATCACTACTTTAAGTACAGTTGCAAACCCATTCATAATTTATTTTTGCATTATACCTACTGTATTCTAACTTCTCCATGGCTTATACCCCCCGATACAATCCATAGTTTCATCAAAACAAGCAAGTAGTGCATCAAAAACAGAATCTGTCAAAAACAGAACAGTCTGCAGCAATCTATTTAAAATCTATACTTCTGTAACTCCAAAAATTCTGAAAAAATAGTAAAACGTGGGAAATTCATATAAAAATACTGTGTAAAAATTTCAGATTTTTCTGACGCTTCAGTAAAGAACAAAAATTCCATCACTGGACGCAAAACTTTCTGTTTTCCAAACAGCATCAATTATACTATCCTCCAAATCACCCCAAAGGTTTTACTTGGCACAAACACTAACTAAAACATAAAAACTCAATCATAACAGTAGCATAAATATAAAAACACACCATAACAGAAACAAAAAGTAAAAATTTATTTTATTCATTGGGTTGCCTCCCAACAAACGCTATTGTTTTATGCCCTTATCTAGGCATAATGCATATTTTCAAGTATTGTCATCTTTCAAGTTGATTCCATAAGTGGCCCTCATAATGGATTCATATGGTGCTTTAATTTTCTTCCTAGGGAAATGTTCCATACCCTTTTTTAGTGGAAACTGAAATTTTATATTCACTTCTTTCATGTCAATAATGGCACCTATGGTTCGTAAGAACGGTCTACCAAGTATTATGGGGTAAGAAGGATTGCATTCAATGTTAAGTACAATAAAATCAATGGGAACATAGTTCCTATTTGCAAGAATAAGAACGTCATTAATTCTTCCCAAAGTCTTTTTAATGGTAGAATCCGCCAAGTGCAAATTAAGAGAACATTCATCTATATTGGTAAAACCTAGCACATCACATAGAGATTTTGGAATTGTGGAAACGCTAGCACCCAAATCACATAAAGCATTGCACTCATAATTTTTAATTTTAACTTTAATGGTGGGTTCCCATTCATCATATAATTTTCTAGGAATTGAAATTTCTAGGTCTAGCTTTTCTTCTAACGCTTTCATCATTGCTTCTACGATGTGTTTAGTAAAAGCCTTATTTTGCTCATAAGCGTTGGGTGAATTTAGCATGGATTGTAACAAAGAAATGCACTCAATCAAAGAACAACTATCGTAATTAAAATCTTTGTAATCCAAAAGAGTGGGCACATCACTAGTTAAAGTTTTTACCTCTCCAGACCCACTTTTATCAATTTTCTTATCAAGATTTTCACCCTCCGAATTATGGGGACGCCTACTAGCTAAAGTTGACTCTTCTTCAGTCCCCTTTTCATCAAGTTTTATATTGCTAAACAAAGAATCAATAGATGAAACACCAATCATTTTAATATCCTCATCATTACTACGATAAAAACCGGGAGGAATCGCTTTTTCTAAAAATTCTCGTTTAGCTTTTAGCATGGCGGTTCATTTCTTACTCTCATCCATGGAGACATATAAAGCTTTAATTGATTCATTAATATTAATTTTGGGTGGCAAAATTTTAGTTTTAAGATTTTCCACATCATGAATAATTCTATCAATGCTCCTAGACATATCATCAAGTTTACTCAATTTTTCTTCTATCGTAGTGTTGAAAACTGTTTGAGCATTAATAAATTATTTAATATTACTTTCAAGATCAAGAGGGCATCCTATTATTATTATTATAAGAATTACCATAGGAATTGCCATAACTATTAGAAGAATTTCCAGGAAACGGTCTAGCATTGAAATTACCTCTATAAGCATTATTATTAAAATTGTTTCGCGAGACAAAATTCACATCTACGGGATCATTATTTTGCTCAATCAAATTGGATAAAGGCACATCATTAGGATCAATAAGAGTATTTTTGCTAGCAACCAATTTCATAAGCGCATCAACTTTATCACTCAGAGTTTTAATTTCTTCAACAGAATTCACTTTTTTACTAGTAGGAACTCTTTCAGTATGCCATTGTGAATAATTTGCCATAATATTATCAAGCAATTTAGTAGCTTCGCCCAAAGTAATTTTCATAAAAGTACCACCCGCGGCGGAATCTAAAAGATTTCTAGAGACGAAATTTAATCCCGCATAGAAATTTTGTATGATCATCCATAAATTTAAACCATGAGTAGGGCAATTTCTTATCATTAATTTCATCCTTTCCCAAGATTGGGAAACATGTTCATGATCAAGTTGCTTAAAATTCATAATTTGATTTCTAAGAGAAATAATTTTTGCGGGAGGAAAATACGTGGTAATAAAAGCATCTTTACACCTATCCCAAAAATCGATACTATTTCGTGGTAAAGATGAAAACCAAATTTTTGCACGATCCCGCAATGAGAACGGAAATAATTTTAATTTCACAATATCATTATCCACATATTTTTCTTTTGCATATCACACAATTCTACGAAAGTGTTAAGATGGGATGCAACATCTTCATTAGGACTACCAGAAAATTGTTCTTTCATAACAAGATTTAGCAAAGCGGCATTAATATCACAAGTCTCCGCACTAGCGGCGGGAGGAGCAATTGGAGTACTAATAAAATCTTTATTATTAGTATTGGAAAAATCACACAATTTTGTATTTTCTGGAGACATCGTGGCTATGCAAACAAGATAGCAATCAAGCAAACAAGAAAAAGACAAACGGAAAATATTTTTGTATTTTTGTAAAAACTTTTTAGAAGTGGGGGAGATGAAGATGAGAGGCAAAGGCAAATAAAATAAATGCAAGGAGATGTAAGTTTTATGCGAAGGTACTTGATAGATGTTGATGATGTCTCCCCGGCAACGGCGCCAGAAATTCTTCCTGCTACTTGTGAGCTGCGTTGGTAATTCCCTGAAGAGGAAGGGAGATGCAGTACAGTAGAAATAAGTATTGCTGGAAATATGCCCTAGAGGCAATAATAATTTAGTTATTATCATATTTCCTTGTTCATGATAATCGTTTATTATCCATGCTATAATTGTATTGATTGGAAACTCAAATACATGTGTGGGTACATAGACAACACTGTGTCCCTAGTATGCCTCTAATAGACTAGCTCGTTGATCAAAGATGGTCAAGGTTTCCTAGCCATAGACATGAGATGTCATTTGATAATGGGATCACATCATTAGGAGAATGATGTGATGGACAAGACCCAAACTATGAACATAGCATATGATCGTGTCAGTTTATTGCTATTGTTTTCTGCATGTCAAGTATCTGTTCCTATGACCATGAGATCATGCAACTCACTGACACCGGAGGAATACCTTGTGTGTATCAAACGTCGCAACGTAACTGGGTGACTATAAAGATGCTCTACAGGTATCTCCGAGGGTGTCTGTTGAGTTGGCATGGATCAAGACTGGGATTTGTTACTCCGTGTGACGGAGAGGTATCTCAGGGCCCACTCGGTAATACAACATCACAACAAGCCTTGCAAGCAACGTGACTAAAGTGTTAGCCACGGGATCTTGTATTACGGAACGAGTAAAGAGACTTGCCGGTAACGATATTGAACTAGGTATAGAGATACCGACAATCGAATCTCGGGCAAGTAACATACCGAAGAACAAAGGGAACAGCATACGGGATTAACTGAATCCTTGACATAGAGGTTCAACCGATAAAGATCTTCGTAGAATATGTAGGAACCAATATGGGCATCCAGGTCCCGCTATTGGTTATTGACCGTAGAGGTGTCTCGGTCATATCTACATAGTTCTCGAACCCGCAGGGTCTGCACACTTAAGGTTCGATGACGTTTCGGTATAGTAGAGTTATGTATGGTTGTGACCAAAGGTTGTTCGGAGTCCCAGATGAGATCCTGGACATCACGAGGAGCTCCGGAATGGTCCGGAGGTAAAGATTGATATATAGGAAGTCCTGTTTTGGTCACCGGAAAAGTTTCGGGTATTTCGGTAGTGTACCGGGAGTGCCGGGAGGGGTACCGGGGACCATCGGGAGGGGTGTCTCGACCCAAAGGACCTCATGGGCTGTGGGAGGAGTCAAACCAGCCCCTAGTGGGCTGGCCTAACCCCCCCACTAAGGCCCATGTGGCTTTGGGTGGAAAAAATCCAAAGGAGGAAAGGTGGAAAGGGTTTCCAAGTGGAGAGGAGGAATCCTACTCCTAATAGGATTGGAGTAGGACTCCTCCACCTCCAATTTTGGCCAAACCTTGAGGGTTTGAGGCTGCCTCCTCCCCTCCCTCCCTCCTATATATACTACAGGATTTAGAGGGAAGAGCCAACCCTAATTGCCACGTGCTCCCTCTACTTCATCTAGATCGGTTTCTCCTCTAGTCTAGTTTCAGCGGTGCTTAGGCGAAGCCCTGCCGGAATTGTTCCACCACCATAGCCGCCACGCCGTTGTGCCGCCGGAGAACTCTTCTCCCTCTCCGCTCCCTCTTGATGGATCAAGAAGGCGGAGATCGTCATCGAGCTGTACGTGTGCTGAACGCGGAGGTGCCGTCCGTTCGGCGCTAGATCGGAAGGACCGTGATCAGGATCGCGAGACGATTCGTGATTTGATCGCAGGACGGATCGTGATGGGATCGCGGGACGGATCGTGATTGGATCACGAGACGGATCGTGATTGGATCGCGGGACGCTCGGCGATTTGGATCGCGAAGACGTTCGACTACATCAACCGCGTTTCTTAACGCTTCCCGCTTAGCGATCTACAAGGGTATGTAGATCCACTCTCCCTCTCGTAGATGCTCATCACCATGGATAGATCTTGCGTGTGTGTAGGAATTTTTTTGTTTCCCATGCAACGTTCCCCAACAAGTATTTCCCTCAGTTATGAAACCAAGGTTATCAATCCAGTAGGAGAATCACGCAACACCTCGTTAGCAGCTCCTGCACACAAATCAACAAATCCTTGCACCCAACGCAAACAAGGGGTTGTCAATCCCTCGACGGTAATTGCAAGATTAAATTGTATGTGATACATAGATAGATAGAAACAAAAATACAAAATAAAATAAATAAAAGAAAAGTGCAGCAAGATATTTTTAGGGTTTTTAATATATGATTTAGATAGACCCGGGGGGCATAGTTTTCACTAGAGGCTTCTTTCAAGAAAATAGCATACGGTGGGTAGACAAATTACTGTTGGGCAATTGATAGAAAAGCAAATAATCATGACGATATCCAAGACAATGATCATGTATATAGGCATCATGTCCGAGACAAGTAGACCGACTCCTGCCTGCATCTACTACTATTACTCCACACATCGACCGCTATTCAGCATGCATCTCGTGTATTAAGTCCATAAAGAACGGAGTAACGCCTTAAGCAAGATGACATGATGTAGACAAAGTAAACTCACGCATGAATAAACCCCATCTTTTTACCCTTAATAGCAACGATAGATACGTGTCATGTCCCTCTCTGTCACTGGGATTGAGCACTGCAAGATCGAACCCATTACAAAGCACCTCTTCCCATGGCAAGATAAATCAATCTAGTTGGCCAAACCAAATCAATAGATCGGAGAAGAAATACGAAGCTATAATAATCATGCATAAAAAGAGATCAGAGAAGACTCAAATAATATTCATGGATAATCTGATCATAAACTCACAATTCATCTGATCCCAAGAAACACACCGCAAAAAGTGATTACATCGGATAGAACTCCAAGAACATCGAGGAGAACATTGTATTGAAGATCAAAAAGAGAGAAGAAGCCATCTAGCTACTAACTATGGACCCGAAGGTCTGTGGTAAACTACTCACGCATCATCGGAAGGGCAGCAAGGTTGATGTAGAGCCCCTCCGTGATCGATTCCCCCTCCGGAGGAGTACCGGAAAAGGCCTTCAGATGGGATCTCTCGAGAACAGAAGCTTGCGGCGGCGGAAAAAGTATTTCGTGGACTCCTCTGTTGGTTTCCCGATTTGGGAATTTATAGTGGTGGAATTAGGTCAAAAGAGGCAGAGATGGGCCCACGAGGCACCAGGGCGCGCCTGCCCCCCCAGGCGCGCCCTGGTGGCTCGTGGCCACCTCCTGGGGCTTCTGGCCTTCTCCCGAAGCTTCTAGTGTTGGTTATGTCCAAAAAAAAATCTCCAAAAAGTTTCGTGGCATTTGGACTTCGTTTGGTATTGATATTCTGTAAAACCAAAAACAGGCAGAAAACAGCAACTGGCACTGGGCACTAAGTTAATAGGTTAGTCCCAAAAAATAATATATAATTGCTGTAAATGTATATAAAAACATCCAAGATTGATAATATAACAACATGGAACAATCAAAATAGATACGTTGGAGACGTATCAAGGAACCACTGGGGATTACCCTCGGTGGACTACATAAGAAAAGACGCCTTTATAAGTTTCCCCTTGCCTAGAAATAACTTGTCAGATTAAAAGACGGGATGAAAAGACGACGGCTTACCCTCGGGGCGCCGGCTTCTTCCTCCCCACAGCGAGGAGGTCTTCTTCTGAGTCACCGGAGAGTTCGGCTCTCTCCGACAACTTGTTGGCAGCCCCGGACGAGGTTCGCCTCGGCCTCTTTGGGCCCTTCGGCGGCATGCCCACGTCGGCGTCTTCTAACGCTGACCTCTTCCCCTTCGGGGGGGGAGGACCTCCTCCTCCTCACCCTCCTCTGCATCGCCGTCTTGGGCGGCGGAGGTGTGGGTCTCTTTGAACCGGGTGACCGAAGTCCCCCGAGTCCGAGCACTTGACCTACCCCTTTGGGACTTCGTCCCTTTGGGGGCCACCACGTGTGGCTCCTCGGTCAGGAGCGCCGAGAGCAGGGGGGTTGGAGGCTCCTCAGGCAGTGGGGCCGGGCATCGCACTCCTTGTACCCAGGCCAACCACTTCTGCAAAACATCAAACATGACGATTCAAGCAAAACTTTACTCCTTGGTACGATGGGCAAGGAATAACGATTGAGGGGCAGAACCACTCACCGGGGGGGCTTCATAGTCTTGTTCGAGGCCGCGGTCCTCCCCTTCTTGAGGGATCTTGTCCTTGGCCAGCTTCATGAGCTTCGACCACATGGCGGCCAAGGTGGAGCGGAAGAAGGTGGTGATGGTGTCCATGTCCTCGGGCTTTTGTGCCCACATCGGGGTAGCCCGAAGTTGCAGAGGGAGTATGCGGCAGTTGAGCATGACGTTGATGACGTCGGCAAGCTCAACCTTCCCCGTGGTGGACCACCACAAGATCCTATCGATCAGGGTCTCCACCTCTTCTGGGTTCCCCCAGGCGACGCCCTTCTCCTTCCAGGATTTGAGCTTCTTGGGAGGCCCAGCTGAGAAAGCCGGGACCTCGGTCTGACCAGGGGCGAGCGGTTCAGTGATGTAAAACCACTCTCTTAGCCACTCCTTCACTGTTTCGATGAAGGTGCCCTTGAACCAGGTGGCCCCCTGGTTTTTGCTGATCATGGCCCCTCCACACTCCGCGAGATCCGAGCCGCTGGACTTCGGCTTAATCCCGAAGAGCTTCAGCCATAGGCCGAAGTGCGGCTCGCAGCGGAGGAAGGCCTCGCAGACCGTGATGAAAGAGGCAAGGTGAAGAATGGAGTTGGGGGCCATGTGGTGGAAGTCCAGCCCATAGTAGTACATCACTCCGCGCACGAAGGGATGCAGCGGGAACCCCAGACCTCAGATGAGGTGGGAGACGAAGACTACCCGCTCCCCGGCGTTGGGAGCGGGCACCAACTGGCCAGCCGCCGGAGCGCGGGCGACGGTGGCGGGGGACAGGTACCCCGCGCTGCGCAGCTCCGAGATGGTCGTCGCCGTCACGACGGAGCCGCCCCAGTGCCCCTTGAGGGTATCGGCCATGGCTGGTGGTGGAGGTTGGGCTCGTGAAAGGGAAAAGCGAGCAGGATGGATATGGGCGCTGGAGCTAGACGAAGCAGTAGAAGGGAAGAATGGGAGCGTGGTCGATTGCGCTGTCCTGCTTTTTGCTCTTATAAGCCTGTGAAAGGCCAAGAGTCCCCCTTGCTGCGCCGATAAACTCGCTATTCCCATCAAAAATGCCGTTGAGCATATAGGGGAAACAAAATGTTGATGATATCCCTAAGAAAACGGGCACGATCTCTGCCTCGAGGGGACGTGCCAGTAAAAGGCTGCCTCAAACTGCGATTTAGGGGGGGAGGCAGTAACTGCTCGACCTGTCGTGAGGCAAGCCTCTTCGATAAAGTTGTCAGGCCGGATTGGACCGTTCTGTGATAGCCTGGCTTATTAGGGATGATAGACTACTCATATAAATAAGGAATTCCTTCTTTTCCGGGAGCACATTCAGACAGAACTCCAATGTTAAGCGTGCTCAGCTTGGAGTAATTTCAGGATGGGTGACCGACCGGGAAGTTAGTCCCGGGTGCGCACGAGTGAGGACAAAGTGCGCAGGAAAGACTAGTATTGATCTGTGGGGCCAGTCTAGATCCCGCCAGGAGTAACGACCACCGGCGGGTGTGTCCGGGGCGTTACAAGTTGGTATCAGAGCTGACCCTCACGGTTACACGGATGTTTGCGGACAGGTGCGCGGTCATGCTGTGCATGACGTTTGTGACCCGTCGTGGCACACGGCATGACACATGTACCGGACTGGATGCACAGACGTATGTGCCAAGAGTGAACGTTCCTGTGGCCCGACGAGGACGTCGGTTCCTCTGAGTGGGGGTGTATGTGATAGCCTGGCTTATTAGGGATGATAGACTACTCATATAAATAAGGAATTCCTTCTTTTCCGGGAGCACATTCGGATAGAACTCCAAAGTTAAGCGTTCTCAGCTTGGAGTAATTTCAGGATGGGTGACCGACCGAGAAGTTAGTCCCGGGTGTGCACGAGTGAGGACAAAGTGCGCAGGAAAGACTAGTATTGATTTGTGGGGCCAGTCTAGATCCCGCCAGGAGTAACGACCACCGGCGGGTGTGTCCGGGGCGTTACACGTTCATACCTGAACAACGGGCCTTCGAGGCTAAGATATCTACCCCTTCGGGCAGGGTGCAATCTCGGCTGGACCTCGGATGTCAGCGCTCTGTTAAGAGAAGATGAAATATGAAGGGGAACTCGTCTGTCAAGCCAAAGACTCCGGATCCGAGGTGGTATCTGTGGAGAAAGTCGTCCTCGCCATAGAAGACCAGTTCGGGGGCTACTGACGGTGTCCTGGATTAGGGGGTGCTAGCCCAGCCGGCCCGTCTCCTCGGATGGGCCAAGGGGCCCTCATACGTGATCAAGATGGACTCCGGAGGCTGTACACAGGAAGCGTGATCGAGATTGTCTCTACCGAAGACTTGACGTATACTCCAAGATCTCTCCTGCCGCCTCTTTCCTAGATACCGACTTTGTAACCCTAGATACCCTCCCTGGCGTGTATATAAGCCACAGGGTTTAGCCCGTAGGGGGGACATAACGCAATATCGCTCACCTAGCCCTAGAAGTTAGACACACATTACGATCTCGAGGTAGATCAACTCTGTATTTGATACATCTCCATTAATATAAACAGAAGCAGGACGTAGGGTTTTACCTCCATCAAGAGGGCCCGAACCTGGGTAAACATTGTCTCCCTTGTCCTTGTTACCATCGATCCGAGATCCACAGCTCGGGACCCCCTACCCCGAGGTCTGCCGGTTTTTACACCGACACTAACTGTACTGATTCCTTTCAAAATATCCCACGTCTGGTGACGGAGATGAGTTTGTGCTTCGCCATAGACACATGTGAGCCTCCACGGATCATGGCCCGCCTCTTCAATCTTAGCATCAATGTGATAAATAGAGTCTCCCAAAATCTCAACTTGCTTGTGTTATTCCAAAACATACCAAGAACACCACTTCTTCCTTGACTACTAATAGCATAAGAATTATCATACCCTAGAGTACCCTCAAGAGCTTCTACACGTGCACCACTTATCTGTGTCTCAACTATACAAAGCACAGTAGAGGTAAACTTCATCGCGAAATCGCGAATTTCTCGAACTGTCGCAGGTTTACCCGCTCCACGACAGTTCTAACAAAAAGCACTCATTGGGCTCGGTGGCGCCCCACTAGGGAGCCCGCCAATTTTTTTGCAGTAGTGTTGTTGCCATCTTTCCCATCTGTCTTCATCTTTGATCTCTTGGGGTCTCTCTTCGGAGGTGAACTAAGAATTGTGTTGCCTGCAGGAACTACTGCCAATTGGTTCCCCTCGGAATCAGTGCGAGGAACTTGATCAGCCGAGCTAGCATCAGGCTTTCTCTTTCTACAACAATCTGCATCTTGCATGTATAAATCTGTGGACACGGCCGCCGGGTCATCCTCCCCTTCTACTCCAGAGGATTGTCCAGCAGCCATCTTTTTGAACCCTAACCCGAAACTTGACTCCAGGATCCCTAAATCCTCCGATCTTCGAGAGCTACGACCAAGGCCCGGCGATGATCCAAGGATCACCCCGTATTTTGCCCGAATCGAGAGATCCCGGAGGAAACTCGGTGGTAGGGGAGTTTTTTTTCTTGAAAAACTCAAAGAGGAAGGGTTTATCGGGGTTAGGAACAAGTGCTGCCCTGCGTGGGCCAGATCTATGGGCTTTATTGGGCCACCCATTCCGAGCGAGACTCTGCTGGGAGGGAGAGAACACGGGCCACAAAGCGAGGAAAATTTTCATGTTTTGACCCTTTTAACAAAGATTTTCAGGATCTAACCCTAGTTGAATTTTTTTTGAGATCTGACCCTTTTGCTACCGCCAGGGGTATAGGCGGTAGGGTCAGACATCCTACCGCCAGGGACTCTGGCGGTAGCAAAGACGGCCACAGCCGTCAACTAACGGCAAGCACAACACCCTACCGCCAAATGCCTCGGCGGTAGGTTATGGGACCCTACCGCCAGAGGTCGCGGCGGTAGGGTCCTGGGTTTTTGCCTGCGAACGTGCTGTAACCAAAAAACACAAAACCCTGGCGGTAGGTTATGAGACCCTACCGCCAGGATTGTTGGCGGTAGGGTTCTGTGGTTTTGCCTGCAAACTTGCTGTAACCGAAAAACGCAAAACCCCGGCGGTAGGTTATGAGACCCTACCGCCAGGGGGCTTGGCGGTAGGGTGCCCATATTGCATTTTTTGCAAGTTTTAATGCTTGTTTCTTTTCTAAAATTTTATCACAGCAAAGAATACAATATAATATGCAGATCTCACACAATATAACATGTATCACACTCGAGATATTAATAAAAGTTCAACTAATAGACATGTCACACATAGCAAATTGTAGCAAACAGTTCCACATAGTTTCACAAATAGCAAATAGCAAACGGTTCCACATAGTTTGACAACCCCAACTAACACAAGTAGTTTGACAAAGCCAACTAAAACAAGTAGGCTAACAAGCCAAGACCACAATTACGTGCTTCTTCCCCTCTTGGAGGTACGGTCCTCGTTGTTCTTTGAACGATTCTCTTCAGGCTTCTTCTTGCGCCCTCCTCGAGGAATCGGTTTCTGGAATGGGGATGTACTCTTCCAATCCTTCTTTGGCTTATTCCTCTTCGAAGGCTGAGATGGTTGACTTGGTGGAGGTCCGTATTCTTCATCGTACTCCTCCTCCCCATTGCTCTCCTCCTCCTCTTCTTCTTCATGGGCCTCCTCCTCCTCCTCCTCCTCGTCCTCAACCAACCTAGCCGACGAGGCAGCATGGCTCGATGAAGCGATATTACCCTGTGTGCCTGCAGGATCATGAGCTTCAACCGAGCCAGCGCACCCAAGCAGGCCTACCAGCTTGCGACAACGCTTCACGAACTTTTGCACTCACAATGAAACAAGGACATAATACGGATCAGATTTATGATTGCAAATGAACAAGAACATAGGGTATTTCTAGGCGGCTGAAATGTTACCTTCATCGTCTCCCTCATGATGTTCTCAGAATCTCCGGTCCCGGGGGCACCACCTAGTGCATCCGAGGCATCAAAGATGCATCTGTTCAGCTCGCCGGACTATAAAGGCATAAGTGAGTCACAATGACGAATAAAATAAATTACATACAACCGCCGGTTCAAGACAGAAGAACACAACTTACCACTCTGTTGATCAGGGGTGCAAACTCCCTAAATCCACTCATGTCTCTGATGCTGGCCTGGTAGGCCTCTTCCTCGGGGGCATCCATCTCCAACTCCGCGATATCTTCTGTCGTCCACCGAGGCCTGAGACGAAGACGGTGCTTCTGACCATCATCGTACCACCTCATGTGTTGGGCGTAATCATCCCAGTCAGTCACTCGCCTCTCCCCATCTTTACGCCACCTGCGCCGGTTCCACTCCGTCACAAAAGTTTTATGCTCCTCTCCCCAGTCTGTGATCGACTGATTTTTCTGCCGGCTGTTCCTACAAGGCATAAACAACACAAAACATCATAAGAACGTCAAACGCAACGAAATCATGGTAACGGAGAACAATGCACTCACAAGTGGAGTTCGTGGCCGCCGGTATCGTTCGGCATGCCCGGTGGTGTATGCTGGTAGATCCCAAACTGCGCGGCCACGCGGTGTGGCAAGTGCCACTCGACGGCGTACACACATAGCATGGGCACCATGCACCGCCAAAGACTCCTGTCCTGCTCGCACATCACATTCAGCTCGAACCCCCACTCTCGGTCATGATATGGCCACCAGTTTACCTATTACACAAACATTGGTAAGTTCCCGATGAAAGTGGCGTCAAAGAGAAAGGTGAGCTAGTTCATATACCTGCAAAGTCGTCAAAGCGTCCATCTCGTTGGTGAAGGCCTTGTACAAAGCCTTGTTTATGCCCGTGTAGAGATGCACAACGTCCCACTCGTAAGCTACGGTCGGGTATCGAGTAGAGTCGCCATCTTCGCCATAGGCATCCCATGGACGTCTTGGCAACTTCTCCGGACGCCCCACCGGCAGCCGCTCCCACATCCAAATGGAGAGGGACCACACAAATCCACACATACCAAAAGTATCTTCCGTCCTCTGGGTTGCCTCGTCAAGCTACAAAACAACAATTGATGATCAGATATAACACAATATCATGGAGCATACATTCGTAAAAAGCAATGAGATACTCTCTTACCGAGCGGTATAGGTAGGCGAGAGAGGCGGCCCCCCAACTGTACCCTGCATCCCAGTCGGCTAGGAAGAAGAGATATGACCAGAGGGCAGAGTTCCCGGAGCAGTCTGGAAACACGACCTCTGTGAGAAGGTACCACAGGTAGGCCCTCGCGTACTGCTCCACCGTACCCTCATCGGCATTTACGGGGCATTTCTTCCAGTTCTTCAGGAGCCAGGGCAGTGGTACACCGGATGTCCGGTTACCCTTAGCGTCGGGGCAGTCGCCGATGAGGGTGGTAACCCTCTGCTGCCAGTTGGTCCTCTCCACTCGCCCGGTGAGTGCATGACCCTCGATCGGTAGGGCCGTAATCATCCCCCAATCCTCGAGGGTCACCGTCATCTCCCCGCATGGGAGATGAAAAGTATGCGTCTCGGGTCGCCACCGGTCAATCAAAGCCGTGAGAGCTGCGTGGACGAGCGTCGGCGGCTGGCGCTTGAACTGCAGGACGAAACCCAACAGTCGGGCTCTCCTGAAGTACGGCGCGTAGCGCTCGTCGTACTCCATCTTCACGGCTTTCGCGTGACCCCTCATGCGCAGTGGCGGGAGCATCTGTCAAAAAGTGGACGCCAAAAGTTAGTAACTTATTTTCATCAATCCAAAAACTTTGGTTCAATATTTCGATCGTAGTACTTACCACTCCGTTCTCTATGAAACGGGCACGATGACCCTTGTCGAACGCGTAGTCAAGCATGGAGTACCGTTTGCCGATGTTGTCCGGAAGAGGTGCCCGCCTAAATAAAATTTCATAAACATAAGCATTATAAGCATAAGCATAAGCATAAATAAAAAAAAATGAAACATGGTTGATTCATTCATACAACATTCATATATTTATTCATACAACATTCATATATAACATCCACATGCATCATATATCAATACAAATTCCTCCAACATGCATCATATATCAATACAAATTCCTCCAACATGCATCATATCATCATTTTTTTAACAATTTTTTTTATGAACTAGGGTTCATCTTGAGGGTTCACCATTTTTTCTCCAACAACATCCACTATACATCTTGCATCATATCATATCATATCAACATGCATCATATATCAAAACAAATTCCTCCAACATGCATCATATCATCATTTTTTTAAACAAAAAAAATTATGAACTAGGGTTCATCTTCACACTACCATTCGAACTAGTGAGTAGTGTTCATATTCAACAGCACTAGTGATTAGAGAACATCTAAAATCAACCTAAAACAATCCTAGGTAAAAAAAAATCAATCTTAGTTCAAAAATAGGGGTGATTTGAAGCAAATAATGCGTCGAATCGGAAGCTATTTGACTAAAAGTAATTGGAGGGATCGGAGGAGCTTACTTTTCTTTCTTCGGAGCCATCTCGATCCGCAAAAACGGTGAAGAAACAAAAAAGATCCAAGGGGAGGAGTAGAGAGGGGCGAGAGAGAGCAAGAACTCTGTTCTTGGCGGCTGGGAGGAGAGGGGATGGGGCTGGGGCGGAGGCGTCGGTCCGTATAACTGCTCGCACCCTACTGCCAGGGTCCACGGCGGTAGGGTTACACATCCTACCGCCAGGGACAGTGGCGGTAGGGTGGAACGGAGGGGGACGGTGGCCGTCTAGGGCTGCTGACGTGGATTAGTGACTTACCGCCAGGGTCCCTGGCGGTAGGATGTGTAACCCTACCGCCAGGACCCCTGACGGTAAGAAAAAGGGTCAGATTTCAAAACAAAATCAAACGAGGGTCAAATCCTGAAAATCTTTCCTAAAAGGGTCAAAACACGAAATTTTCCCACAAAGCGATGGCATCCCAGCCCATCTGATAAACCCACATGTCAGTGTCACACTCGGACACGGTATCCTCTAATCCCTTTCACCATCCTCCAAAACTAGAAGATATCCCGCAAAACCCTAACCTCTCAGCGACCCTCTGCTCTCGCCGTGCTCCGCAACGTCCAAGCAAGCGCCGGCGCGCGGCCCCGGCGGCGCGACCAGCCGTACCACCCGATCTCTCACCATGGAGAAGGTAATCCCGCGCTCATCCGCTCCCATTGATGGATCTCTTTGCTCGCGCGCCTCTGATTCTAGTTTTGCTGGCCTCGTGCAGCCCGTGGCGCAGGCACCGGAGAAGGCGGCTTCAGAGGAGAAGGTTTGTGCGGAAGTTGCCGCGACGGCAGTCCAATTTTGCGTTCTGTTTATTATCAGCGGCTCATCCGATTTCTCTATCTCTTTTGGCGGTGATGCGAGCAGCAGCTTGACGACAAGGAGCTGGAGCTGGAGCTAGAGCGGGAGCGGAAACTGAAGAAAGAGCAGAAGGTATGCTTGGCCGAGATCCGTGTGAACTTGCTTTCCGCGAATTTAGTCCTTGTGTTGTTGTTCGTTTTGACGTGCATTGATAACCGCAAGTCAGTTCCCCCGAATTGGTTGTGCGGTCATCTGTGAATTGTGCTGATGTTAGAAACTACAGGTTCAGTGCTAAGATAAAGTTATTACTCCCTCCGTTCCTAAATATAAGCCCTTTTAGAGATTCCAATATGGACTACATATGGAGCAAAATGAGTGAATGTACACTCTAAAATATGTCTATATACATCTGTACGTTGTCTGTATTGAAATCTCTAAAAAGTCTTATTTAGAAACGGAAGGGAGTAGTTATGTTTATGGGAAAAGATCGCTTATGGATTGAGTGTTCTACTTGCAGGCTAGAGAGAAAGAAGAGAAAAAGCTCAAAGCAAAGCAAAAGGAGGCTGCTAGGCTCCAGGTTGCAACATTCTTAAATGAGTTTGGTGCTGAAACGCTTGGTGGAGATGGGTTTGTGCTGATTTCGTCTTCTGTAGGCTCAAGCAACTTCGGATGGACCTAAGAAAAGTGAGAAGAAGCAAAAGAAGAAGGCTGCGGGGGATGAAAACCCCGAGGATTTCATTGACCCTGAGACCCCTAGTGGGGAGAAGAAATCGCTTGCACCTCAAATGGCTAAACAGTATAGCCCAAGCGCAGTTGAAAAATCGTAAGATGCTAGTCTGCTTTTCTCGTATTTGTAATTCATAGCATCTGAAACGCCTACCTGAACTGAATACCTTTTTCCCCCACAATGTAGGTGGTACTCCTGGTGGGAGTCAGCAGGATATTTTGGGGCAGACCCTGCAAGCTCAAAACCACCCTTTGTTATCGTAAGTGACCCACTTCTTATGAGCTTCATGCAAGATGTGCACTGGGAGCTGGGTTAGCATACTGTCATCTTATGGGATCACTAGTGTTTTTTTATAAATGTGGATTTAGATTTCCTTCCAGCAAAAGTGCTAAGTTATTTCATTTCAGGTTCTACCACCTCCGAATGTGACTGGAGCGCTTCATATTGGTCATGCACTTACAGTGGCTATAGAGGTGTAATTTTTATGCTTGTAGAGATGTGAGACCTATTTGCCATTCCCTGGTCATTCACGAGACATTTTAAGCTCTTTGCTTTTATTTTGTTTCAACAATGCAGGACGCTATGATACGGTGGAGGAGAATGTCGGGATATAATGCTTTGTGGGTCCCAGGAGTGGACCATGCTGGCATTGCTACACAGGTCTGTATCTTGGACTTGATTCACTATCAGCTGAAGTTCATCTTGTGAATGACATACACATATAGTACAGTTGAGTTCCTCATATCTTCTTTGGTGGCACTTGCTGTCACTCAACTTATGAAAAAAATACCGTGTTTGTTGTTCGTGTGCCACCACTAAAATAAAGCTGCCAACAGGGGTTTTAGGCCCTGTTAGTATATGTAATGTTTGTAATATTGGCAAAAATATTTGGAACACTATTTCCAAAGACCAGATGTTTCTTACCGTGTTACTGCCTTACTGGTAGACTTGCCAATTTCGCATGCACCAAAGTAGAAAAATGGCCACATGGATATTTTAGTTTTGGCAGAATGATGTACTTTCTCTTTATCAGACTTTCTTTTTCCCTTTTAGCAAATGAAACTAAATCTTGTATGGTGTTGCCAAATGTAGTTATTTTGTATTGATTTCAACCTGCATTATATTCTACACCCTCTGTTTGATTTAATAGTCTGTTCTCCTAAGCCAGGTTGTAGTGGAAAAGAAGCTAATGCGTGAAAGGAAGCTGACAAGGCATGACATAGGCCGTGACAAATTTATATCTGAAGTAAGCACCTATTCCCCTTAATACATGGTTATGTTTGTTGTTCATCTTCTCCTGTGTCAGATCATAATTCATTTAATCATCACCTTTATACTATGCAATATGAATAATCGGGCTCAATATCCGATGTAGTCATGAAAATCACAGTGAGCATAGCTTCACACTGGGCTTAATTTGATTCCATTGTGCTAATCATTTTCTTGCTTATTCTATTTTGTGTCATCATCTTTCGGTCAGGTTCTGAAATGGAAAGATCAGTATGGTGGTACCATACTGGGTCAATTACGTAGGCTTGGGGCTTCGCTTGATTGGTCTCGTGAGGTAAAATTCCTGTTTTCTTTAGTTGAGAAAAAAACACACGCACTTGTTTTTTTTTACTCTTATATTTCTTACTCTGAAATTACCAACTTAATCTTAACTCGTGTATCAGTGTTTCACAATGGATGATCAACGATCGAAAGCTGTAACCGAAGCATTTGTTAGGTTGCACAAAGATGGCCTAATTTATAGGTTAGTTTCCTCTCCTTCTGTTGCTGTAAGTGTTAACATTTTTTTAACTATCATCTCTATGTCATTCAATGACCGACCTAGTTTTCTTACCTCTTATGTATGATTTGGTCCTTTACAGGGACTACCGCCTTGTGAATTGGGACTGCACACTTTTAACAGCAATATCTGACATAGAGGTTAATAAAGCTTATTATATTGTCTACACTATACAGTTTGATTCCACACCCATGACTAAGATCAACTTCTTTATTAAAAATGCTGTTTTCTCAGGTGGATCATCTAGAGCTTAAAGAGGAAACTATGCTGAAGGTCCCTGGTTATAGTAGTCCTGTACAGTTTGGTGTGTTGATATCCTTTGCCTATCCTCTTGAAGAAGGACTCGGTGAAATTATTGTCGCAACAACAAGAATTGAAACAATGCTCGGTGATACGGCAATAGCTGTTCATCCTGAGGATAAAAGGTATAAGCATCTGCATGGAAAGCATGCCATTCACCCGTTCAATGGCCGAAAACTCAAAATAATCTGCGATGCTGTGTTAGTGGATCCCACTTTCGGTACTGGGGCTGTCAAGGTATGTTATAATGCCTAGGACTGACCAATTTATTTTTATTTCAATTTACCTAGTTGAACCTTCTGCATATACTCCCCCCCCCCCCCCCCCCCCCCCCCCCCCCCCTTAGCTTTTATTGCTGTGTGCTCGTTTTGCAGATTACACCTGCCCATGACCCAAATGACTTTGAGGTTGGAAAACGACACAACCTAGAGTTCATCAATATCTTCACAGATGATGGGAAGATAAACAGCAATGGAGGTGCACAATTTGAAGGAATGCCAAGATTTGCTGCTCGGGTTGCAGTTATTGATGCACTGAAGGAAAAGGTATTACTTTCATTTAGCTATTGGTGCATAACGTTTATGATGTAGTATTTGAAGAATGGTTGTTGGGTTATTGCGCTGGATTAGTATAAATTTAGGTGATGGCATACAAAGAGAGACTATGCAGTGAAATATCATGAACTATGTAGTGTAATATTCACATTTCTATTTTGCTAACACTTACTACAAAAAACAAATTGCAACTTGCTAGCCTTAAGCAATATTGATTCTTGTATAAACATTTCTACCTCTTACATGGTTGTCCTTCACCCGTTCTGATTAATCTAGTTAATGAGTCTCT
Organism: Elymus sibiricus; assembly: GCA_039707655.1. NCBI lineage: Eukaryota > Viridiplantae > Streptophyta > Magnoliopsida > Poales > Poaceae > Elymus > Elymus sibiricus. The sequence continues at coordinate 106,259,661 of CM077668.1, read as the reverse complement.
CAGTACAGCGTTCTTTTTATGAGAAATATGTGTTTTGGCAGTTTATGTATATGTTGCTTCAAGGTTTCTTCATGTGGGTATCCATCGTAATTGTAGTATTTGAAGAATGGTTGTTGGGTTATTGCGCTGGATTAGTATAAATTTAGGTGATGGCATACAATTTAGGTATTGGATTAGTATAAATTTAGGTGATGGCATACAATTTAGGTATTTGAAGAATGGTTGTTGGGTTATTGCGCTGGATTAGTATAAATTTAGGTGATGGCATACAATTTAGGTATTTGAAGAATGGTTGTTGGGTTATTGCGCTGGATTAGTATAAATTTAGGTAATGGATTCTCATTTCTTATTAGAAATATAATTTGCATGCCCGTGGAATCCAGTGACCAACTATTTACCTTTACTTGCTACTTAATCACTTTAGACTTTTTTTTTTTGCCTTTTCCAATTTATTTCATTTGGATTTAATTAAGTAGTTCTGAGTTTTGGACTAACAATGTTTTATTCTGCCAAATTAAGGGATTGTACAAGGACACAAAAAAGAATGAAATGAATTTGGGCATTTGTTCAAGAAGTAATGATGTAGTGGAACCTATGATAAAGCCTCAATGGTTTGTTAATTGCCATACGATGGCAAAGGCAGGTCTTGATGCTGTAAGATCCAAAAAAATTGAGATTATTCCGCAACAATATGAACAAGACTGGTACAGGTATCTTCTTTTGCCTAGTTATAAGTGCCACCTCTTGCAGACTTCAGGTCAAAGTAATGAAATATCAAGAAACATGATCCATCCACCATTCTTGCAGATGGCTTGAAAATATACGCGATTGGTGTGTTTCAAGGCAACTCTGGTGGGGACACCGTGTACCTGCGTGGTATGTGACACTAGAAGATGAGCAATTGAATGATCTGGGATCAAACAATGACCGTTGGATAGTCGCAAGGAATGAATGTGATGCACTGCTTGAGGCACAGAAAAAGTATCCGGGGAAGAAATTCCAGTTAAATCAAGATCCTGACGTTTTGGATACTTGGTTTTCATCTGGTCTCTTCCCATTGACAGTGCTTGGTTGGCCAGATGATACTGCTGATCTTCGTGCTTTCTACCCTAGTTCAGTACTTGAAACTGGACTTGATATTCTCTTCTTCTGGGTGGCACGTATGGTGATGATGGGTATGCAACTTGGTGGTGATGTGCCATTTCAGAAGGTAACGACACAAATGTTTTTCTCTGTCAATCAAACTGTATTCTACAGTTCTAATAGTCCATTATACATAAATAATCTAATAATTCCTTATGCGCACTCTTTAGCTTATAGCTACCTCTTCCTTCTGTCTCCATAGGCCTGGACATAGTGAAACTTTGCTTAACAGTATAGCTATGCCCAAATGTCCAAAAACTGAAGCAATCTACATTTAATATTGGCAGTGCATAACCACCATTGTTTGACAAAATCATGCATTGTAAATTCTACAGACATTTGCTGAATGGATTAATGAGCTTGTGCATTTTGCACTATTTGCTGCTCTGCCATTTGCCTCTACATGCCATTCCAGTGTTGTCCTGATTGAACTCTGAAGATATGTTACTTGCGGCAATCTACTTTAAACCTTTGGTAGTAGAGTATGTGGATGTTACAGACAAGGTTCAGTTCAAAAAATGAGAGCGTAATTGTTTGACAATATAGTGCACTATAAGTTCCCCAGATACTCGTCAGAGAAACTTCCGCCCTTTTTCAATTATTATTCCGCGATCTGTCATTTGTGTCAACGGGTCATCTTCTTGCATGAACTCTGTTCTTAGTTAAGTTTTAACACAAGTTACATTTCTGTCATCATCATCCTTTGTCATATTGTACTGTATGCTTGATTGAGACTATCATGTAGTGTTAAATGCTTAAACTCATTAACTTGCCCTTTTCTTTTCTGGATGTAAGGTGCTTCTCTTTAAATTCCGAAACTACTTATTTAACCAATCATATTGAGCTTCAACTCTTTTCTAAACTACCCTAGTTGAAGATATGCTTTAATTGTTTCGCATCCCGAGTCATGATTGCACCCTCTTTTGCAGGTGTATTTGCATCCTATGATCCGTGATGCACATGGCCGCAAAATGTCCAAGTCTCTTGGTAATGTTGTTGATCCCCTCGAGGTGATAAACGGTACGACACTTGAAGATCTCCTCAAACGTTTGGAAGAAGGCAACCTGGATCCAAATGAGCTAAGTGTTGCAAGAGAAGGGAAGAAGAAAGATTTTCCTGATGGCATTGCTGAATGTGGCACTGATGCACTCCGTTTCGCACTGATTTCTTACACTTCTCAGGTTATAGTCACACCCATTTGAGTTTCTGTTGTAGTATTAAGCTTCCAATTCATCTTTTTATAGAATCTCTCTTGTTTTGCAGTCTGACAAGATAAATCTGGATATCAAGAGGGTTGTTGGATATCGCCAATGGTGTAATAAATTGTGGAATGCCATTCGTTTTGCAATGGGCAAGCTTGGTGATCATTATACTCCACCGGCAACCATTGTTGTGTCTCCAATGCCCCCGGTCTGCAAATGGATACTCTCGGTACTTAACAAGGCTATTGGCAAGACTGTGACCTCATTGGAAGCATACAAGTTCGCTGATGCAACATCTGCTATTTACTCATGGTGGCAATACCAGCTATGTGATGTATTTATAGAAGCTGTAAAACCCTACTTCTTCAATGACTCTCAAGAGTTCGATTCAGCAAGAGCTGCTTGTAGAGATGCCCTATGGGTTTGCCTCGACAATGGTTTGCGTCTGCTCCACCCATTCATGCCTTATGTAACAGAAGAACTCTGGCAGCGTCTTCCTCAGCCCAAAGATTCTTGTAGAAAAAGTTCCATTATGATATCAGAATATCCATCTGTTGTTAAGGTAATACTCATGTCTTATGAAGACTTTAAATACAGAGAACTTCATGTTGCAATATCCTTTTCTTAGTGGAAAACAATTATTCTTTATGACAGGAATGGGCAGATGATAAACTTGAAAGTGAAATTGATATTATCTTGGATACTGTGAACAAACTAAGATCTCTGAAGCCACCTACAGATACAAATGAAAGGTGCGTATATGTGGTCGTCTACCTGGGCTGTGTTCACAATATGGTGCATGATATATGGTTGCTTGATTCTTCTTGTTTTAATCTACAGTTGGTTTGCCAAAACAACATCTTATTTCTTATCTTTTTCATGAACAGGCGACCTGCTTTTGCACTTTGCCGAGGCGAAGATATTGCTGCCACTGTTCAGTGTTATCAATCTCTAGCGGTGTCTCTTTCTTCTGTATCGTCGCTTAAGGTTTTGCCTTGCATTTCCTTAGTTGTGTTATCTGTTTTATTATATCTGAAAATTTCCTTTACGGATCTAATGTTTTGCTAAAACCTGGGGTGGAGCATATCATCTCAAGTGACTGTATCGCAGAATAATCATTTTTTGTAGTTGACGTCATACTTTTAGTCTGTTCATTGAAAAGCACTAATTTGATGTTGGACAATTTTCAGATCCTGGCAGAGACTGACGAAACCCCACCTGACTGTTCAACTGCTGTTGTAAACAAAGATCTGTCCGTATACCTTCAGCTTCAAGGAGCTCTAAACGCGGAAGTGGAGCTCGAAAAGCTAAGGAAAAAGAGGGATGAAATCCAAAAGTAAGCCTGATATGCCATCTAATTGTTCTCTCCCGCTAAAGATCCGCATGTATGGTTGTCTTTGTTAATCCGACTGTATCACCTGTAACATGTTTTCTTGTTATCCATACGCGCAGGCTACAGCATGCCCTGTCTCAGAAGATGGAAGCGTCCGGTTACAGAGAGAAGGCTCCGCCCAGTGTCCAAGAGGAGGACATGAGGAAGCTCACCGCCTTTTTCGAGCAACTGCGGGTCATCGGTGAAGCTGAGAAGAAACTAGATGCGTAAACTGGCAATGCTTTTGAGTCGGCTCTCTGTTTCTATTGGGAACTACTGGCATCTTTGTTTTGAAGTCGATACTGCATCGGTTTTTTGCGGATGGTGGTGATGTGCTCACATTTATAGAAAATTCAAATGGGACAATGAAACTCCAGTTTCTCACAATTGCCTTACGTTTGTAAATGATGTTGATCCGTGAGTGCGAGTACAAGTGACTAATTTTTTCAGTGGCCAAGCCCTTGAGTTTTTTTTTTTTTTTTTTTTTTTTTTTTTTTTTTTTTCTTCAAAGTTATGCACTCAGTTTGAACTTGTCTGTTTTTTAGTTGAGCTTGTCTGTTCTATACATGGGTGGAAAGAGTAGAAAGGGCGGCAATATGCAGCAGAAACGCAAAACAGCATTTTATGAGAGGATATTTTGTACCCCCTCCGTCCCATGATATAAGATCGTTTTTGACACTAGTTATATTATGGGACGGAGGGAGTATTTATGTACTCTCTTCGTGAACTAATATAAGATCTTCTAGATCACTAATGTATTAGTGATCTAGAAGATCTTATATTAGTTTACACAGGGAGTACTTAAATCATCATGATGCAATGCCATAACAAAGGGATACTTCTTGGAAAAGCTAAACAATTTTAAAGATTTATTAACTAGTCACTCCCAAAAATAGAACACTTGCGCACTTGAAACGTGCGCTTGCTATATTTGTGATGGGGAAAATGTGTTTTGCAGTAGCCATATATCTGTTTTACCTAACATTAGTCGAAGAAAAAAGAGAGGCTTTTTTTGCTAATAAAAAAGGCTTAATAATCCTTTGCCCCTACTGTTACTCTACCTAATCCCACACGGTTTTTACGAGGAAAACGACTCCATTTTCAAACAAAGAAGTTTCTAATCCTGCACGCGCCAACGGCCAACCCGTCCGCCTCCCACCAGCCGTCCGATCCCGCTCCGCTGGTCACACCAGTGGCCACGATGCGTTTCATCTGTAATTACCGAACTGCCCCCGCTTGACCCCCGCTTGACCTGTTCGTCCCTGACCGTTGACCTACATAAGGCAAAGCACCGACGGAGCAGACAAAAATGGAGGAGAGAGGATAAAATTTTCCGCCAGGAACGCGACGACGACGACGACAAGGACGAAGGCAGCTCCAAGCTTCGGTTCACGCCCCGCCTCTGCCCTGCCCGGTACGTGCGTCCCTTCCCTTCCTTGCTCCGGGATCGGGGGGGCGGCGCCGTTCGCCTCCGGATTCGCCGCAGGGTTCGCCGGCTCGATTGAAATCGGCTGCGAGCTGCCGGGCTGTTCCTGTCGGTGTGTTCGTGCTGGGTATTGGATTCTCATAGCCACGTACGTAGCTGGGTTGAGATGGCGTGAGTAATATGCCCGTTGGATTTGGTTTCCCTGTAGCTGCTGTTCTCTACATGCATTTTTTCTTTTTGAAACAGCCCCAGTGATTTTGTGGCGTTGACGATTATGCGGAGCATTTCTTCTGTTTCCTTCCGTTGAGTTAGTATTTTGTGGCGCCGTTTGAACTAGTATTTGGGGCCTGCCAGAATTGGTCTGTGTTTCTAGTGCTGGTAGGTGTATTAGTCACATTGGGTCCGCTAATCCAATGCATACCACTTGAAAACTAATTGGTTTTACCTTAGGAATTTTGATTAGCCTGTTTCTCATGATTGTCCTGTGGTCAAGTTCTAGGATTGCATGCAAATTATTGATGAAACGTTCTATAATGCCAAATTTTTGGAGAAAAGAATTGAAATTTTGGATGGTAAACGAGGCTTGCCTTACACGAATGCTCTGGTGCTTTGCGATCTTCCATAAAGTCAGATGTAATACTGTCGAATGATATATGATGTCTTACCTCATACTGTCATACAAAGACCGCCTGCTCCTATTGTCGGGATTGGGGGTGGTTCTGTTTGCCTCCGGGTTTGCCGATTTGCGTTCAGGGTTTGCTGATTCAATTGAATCGTTGTGATCTACCGGATTGATCTTGTGGTTGTGTTCATGCCGAATATTGGATTCGCTTAGCCACATTGTTGGGTTGAGATGGATGCTCCTTTTATGACTATGAGTAATGCCCGTTGGATTTGGTTTCCCTGGTGCTGCTGCTCTCCATGCGTATCGGACAGCCAGGTGATTTGAGGGAATGGTGAGCGTTGATCATTAGGAGGGGCATTATTGCAGCATTTTTTTTGTTTCCTCTGTTTTCATTGTAATGCTCATTTGAGCTAAATGTGTCGACGCGGCGTTTGAACTAGTATCTTGGTCTGCCACAATTGATATTTGTTTCTAGGGTTGGTAGATGTTACATTGGATCCATTAATCCTATCGTTCCTAAGTTCCTACTCGTTGCATGCCACTGGGAAAAATCATTGACTTCTGGCGTGCCTTCGGAATGTAGATTGATCCTTTTCTCTTCCTTGCATAATTGGTTTGTGGTCAAGCTGTAGGATTGCAGAAAACTGTTGATGAGAAGGTTGATTCTATAATGCCAAAATTTGCAACATTACATTGGAATTGGGGATGGTAAATGAGGCTTACCTTACACACTAAATATGATCATTGTAATCTTTCATAAAGTCAGGCTATGGTCTTTCCTTCAAGTGCAATCGTGTCTATTGATATATGATGTCTTACCTTATACAAAGGCTTTCATAATTTAGTGACACAGATTTGCAGTGAACTGAAGTTTCCAATTAACTTTCCTTTCCTTCAGGTACACTAAAAGTCACCCGAAGGTGGTGTAGGGGGGAAACATATCGGTTCAGAGTGTGTGAGAAAGATATAGAGCATTCTGTCGGAAACTGCTGCATACCAAGGAAAATGTCAAGCTAAGGTGCTGGGTTGGTTTCCAGTTTACAGCCGCTCCTGTTGAATCGCAGTGTGAAGGTGCAGCAGATTAGCATCCTTTACTGATGGATCACCCTGGAAATGTCACTCGTCATGATCACACAATTGACATACCAAGGAATGATCTGACGTCGCCGTCAACATCCCGTCCGGACAATCATAATCACTTGGATGAGTTGAACCGCAACAGAGGTCCTTCAAATGAAGTTCCTCCTGTCCCAGAAAGTTCTGGCACAACCGGTATCCCTGACTTTCGAAGCGCATCTTTCGTGAGAAGGGATCAAGTCAATCGTCAGCAGAATCCTCTGAATTCTGGCTTATGGATCTCAATCGAGCTTATTGTAAATGTTAGTCAGATTATAGCAGCTGTTACTGTCCTGTCGGTATCAAGGAATGAGCATCCACGCACTCCACTATTTGAGTGGGTTGTTGGCTATATAATAGGCTGTGTTGCTACTATTCCACATCTTTATTGGCGCTATCTCCATCGCAATTGCCAGAACATCGAGCAAGAACCATCAGCCCAGGGTTCATCTCAAAGGAACATATCCGAGTCTGATTCTTTTGCAGCAATTTCATCTGCTCATGCATCCGAAGCTGTAAACGAAGATAACAATACTGGAGTCCCAAGAAACAATTTCCCCATTGCAAGTCCAAGGTAACATTTTCTTCCCCTGTGAAAAAATTAACATTCTCTTCGACTGAACCACCTCCACGAGCAGTTTAGCTATGACGATTTGGCAGCTTCTGCATAACTAATAATGAGAGTAAACATTAGGTCTTTCAGGATTGCCCAATACATTAGATCATTTTACTCTGCCCCCTGGATGAGATGCAACGTTTTGAATTCTTCCTGATGTTTAAAGTTACGAAGTAACAAGTTTTTTTTACTTGTAGGGTCTACGCATTGGTTGCGTGCTTGAAGTTGGCCTTGGATTGTTTCTTTGCCGTGTGGTTTGTTGTGGGGAATGTGTGGATATTCGGTGGCCGCTCTTCTGTCCATGACGCTCCTAACTTGTACAGGTGTGTGTTGCTAGGTGCTGCGCGTGGCACGTTCCTTCTCACCTTGGATGTACCTCGCTTATTTGTTTGTAACCATTTTTCAGGCTGTGTATAGTGTTCCTTGCATTCGGCTTCATCGGCTATGCACTGCCTTTCATCCTGTGCACGATGATATGCTGTTGCCTGCCCTGCATAATCTCCATGGTAGGCTTCCACGAGGATCTGGATCTGAACAAAGGTGCTACCGCGGAAGTAATCAACACGCTGGTGGCGTACAAGTACAAGTCGATGAGGATCCGCGATGGAGGAGAAGTGGGGGAAGACAATGGCGGAGTTCTGGCATCTGGAACCGACAAGGAGCGAACTATCTCCGCGGAAGACGCCGTGAGTTTCCCACCCGTTTTCCATTTTACACTTATCAAGTGTGGAATCTTGTGCTCATGCATACACATTTGTGCCACGTTGCGTGATTAGCTGACACCTGCGATCCTCTGGGTTCTTTCAGGTTTGCTGCATCTGTTTATCAAGGTTCTCGAACAACGAAGATCTGCGAGAGCTTCCCTGCGGGCATGTCTTCCACATGGAATGCATCGACAAATGGCTCAAGATCAACGCGCTGTGCCCTCTTTGCAAGTCCGAGCTGGGCGGCTCAACGGCAGCATCTACCGACGCTGGCCCTGAGGGCCAACACCAACAGAATGAAAACAGGGAAGGAGGCGATGTCGAGTCACAGCGGTAGTTGTTCTTCTGCTTGGTCCCATGAGCATGGGCATGAGGATGGAACACGCCCTTTCGTGTGGTGCACACTGATCAACTCCTGATTTTACGTGACAAGCTATAAGTAGGACGCAAGTCCATTTTTCCCATTCTGGCGGAATTGTCTCGTATATATTGTAAATACTCACACCTGCTTAGATAGTGATCATACTCAGTATTTATCAAATGTGGCATTCACCAGAAGCAGTGGTTGGAGCATTGGAATTGTCTCCAAATCATGCAGAAATTGAACTGTTTCATGTTAAATTCCAAAGCAGAAAGCTCATGACCCTGTAACTAATTAATGCTGCGCTTGAGTCCATTCGAGAGTCTTACTTTTTTTTTGTGGGAAAATACTTTGTATTACTCAAATACCAGGGTTACATTCCTCGTTACAGCGATTTACGACCACATCTGGTCCAGACCCTAACCAAACGACAGTGCGTTTCTGACATCTACCTCCGTCCGGGTTTATTGGACCCCCTCGTATTTTGGGTCAATTTTTGACCATCTATAAAACTAACAAATTATAAATTACTCCCTCTGTAAAGAAATATAAGAGCGTTTAGGCCACTACGGAGGGAGTATATGATACAAAAAGTATATTGCTGGATTCGTATTTGAAAGAGCTTTCCCATAGTATAATTTTTGTGACATATAATTTACATTTTATTAGTTAACTTTATGGTCAAACTTTAGCCTAATAGTTTCTCCAGCTTCACTTTTATTTCATCCACCATGAAAGTGTATCTTGATCTATCAGTGTCGCTGACCTTCAGAAGATTAAATGCTTCCAAACAATCTGTCTCCACCAGAATTGGGAAATTACTCCAGACCTAAACCACGTACGGGTAGCCTTCCATAGACCCCCACCTGAACCACACTGATGGTCAGGCCTCTTTTTTTGTTCTATGCCTAATGGCAACTCTCTTGTACATTCTTTATCTATAATGCAAAGGCAGAGCACCTGCCATTCGTCCTCCAAAAGAAAAAATCACTCCACTGAAGGCTAGGGATAAACCCTCATCCAGCGCAGCTAACTGAGCTTGTTAGTGCATCCCACGCCTTCCAGTGTGTTTTCCTCTCCCCTTTCTCAGAAGCCCACCACTAATTGCGGATGAGCACAAGGGACTGAATAATGTGTAAATCCCGGTGTGAGTATGACCATTCGAGAGTCATACGGATTCCTACTAGAAGGCTACAATCATTCCTGGATGAGTGCGGGGGACGGAACGACGTGTAAATCCACACGTTTATTTAATTTAGCACACATGCAGTTGCAGATCCAACAATCTGGTGTTGTCCTCCTCCTACGTACGTACGTAGTATGAGCTGCAAAGCTTTATTCATTGACCGCATTATTGAAACCAACCAAACAGTTAGTCTGGTGGCTGTTTCATCTCCTCTGTCCTTGCACACGCAGGGAGAGAGGAAGATCTGCAATTATTGGCCAAGCCTGGTTCCTTTTTTTTCTTTCTTGTTTGCTCCGAAGACAGCACAGCTGGTGCCAATCGGCAGCCATTCCTGGTGTCTGTTCCTCCTCTCTAACATCTCCCTCTCGCGCCGTGTCAAATTTTGCTGGCGGAGACGTGACCCTGCACTTAGGTGCGTGCGCGACATCCCACGAGGGCAAGCGGGGAACCCCGTACGTGCGTGGACTGACTGGCTGTCTGTCTCAACGCCGAGAGCTACGTGTGTGCTTTGGCCGATCCCAGTGTTATCATCTCATCTATCTGTAGTGTCGACGCCATGGACCACTTCGGTATTAGCCGTAGTGTACGTGTCTGTTTGTGTGTGTTTGAGGAGAAAATGCATGCACGAGGGACAAGGACGCCGCGCGGCGCGTACGCGTATGAACGTAGCGGTGTGGGCGCGCACAGTGAGGCGATGATAGGAAAGGGACGCGCGGCGGTGGGCGTGCGTGCGGGAACGTGGTGTGTCCGGAGCTCGCGGAGGAGGAAGACGACGCCACCGCCCGCGCGGTAGCTCGCGGAAGCCTTCGTGCGCGTCGTTGGTGTACAGGGCCAGTGGCGGACCTAGCCCACTGGGCCAGGGTGGGCCAGCAGTGCTACTGTACACACACACACATATATATATATATATTATTTTTTCCATTTATTTTCTAGCCTTTCTCCTATGGTATATTAGCTATTTTCAAATCTCAGGGTGGGCCAGGCCATCCTCTACCTCCGCCACTGGTACAGGAACGTACGTTCGTGGGCGCAATGGCATCGTGCGTGTGCCCGTGCGCGGGATGCCTGTGGGGCTAGCATGGAAGAACGCCGGCCGGCCGCGGCATTCCATCCACCGCCGGTGGACCGTGCGCGCGTGCGATCGAGCTTCCGACCTAGGTAGCTCGACTGGCCCGGATGTAATTGGTATCTTCTCCATATTAATATTTTTTTTGTTGAGTATTATGATTATTAGGAAGTATAGGATAGACTAGGATTTGTTCCTGCCTTGTCTTGTACTCCAAGTTGGTCATTATACTCGTATATATATATATATATATCCACGAGGCTCAACCAATAAACAACCGATTCCACCAATCCCTCTCTATCTCTTCTAACATGATATCAGAGCAATATGTCTTGAGTTCAAGACCCGGCTGGCGCAATTAAAATTGCAGCATACTTTCGGTCCACGTTTAGGCCTGAGGAAGCCACACGTGAGGGGGAGTGTTGACGTATAAATGTATTGCCTAGTCTCTTCCATCAGATCGGTCTTTTGGTTGCATTGGCTAGAGCATGCACTTCTTTCTTCACACGGCTACCTCGACCACGGCTACACCACCCTACGCTCTCGGCTACATCGACATCGGCACAAAGGGCTATCGCCTTGCTTGAGCAACCTCGTCGGTTTCCACTTCAGCCACGACTTCCGCGATGCATCGACCGTTACGACTGTGTGTGTGTGTGTGTGGGGGGGGGGGGGGTGCTCCGTCGGCTTACCTTCGGATTCTTCTCCAGTCTCACCGTCTGCGTCGCTACCGTTGTGACTGCGGGGGGATGTTGAGTATTATGATTATTAGGAAGTATAGGATAGACTAGGATTTGTTCCTGCCTTGTCTTGTACTCTAAGTTGGTCATTGTACTCCTGTATATATGACCATGAGGCTCAAGCAATAAACAATCGATTCCACCAATCCCTCTCTATCCCTTCTAACATCTTTAACAGGAAAATAATACTACTACATAATTAGATTTGGTGGTTTGTTTCGGAGATGCCGTCGCGAGGCATGTCCTATGAGGATGGCCTTAAGTTTTTTTCTTTTCGTTCTTTGTAAGCCGATTTATTTGGCACTATCAATAACTGATAATATACGGCTGTGTGCATCATCTGATGCAGAGGGTGAGGGTCTATCCCTCTTTTTGAAAAAAATTGGTCTCATGAAGCCAGTTTACCATTTTGCCCCTGCTTGCATTCTCATTGCTCTCATTATGCCACACATCGCAAACCAATCTCGGTTGTGGAAAGTAGTCGTGAATCTTTGTCTTGTGCAAAAGCTACAAAACCATATCGCAAAGCGGATGTTGGTTATGAGGGCGTATGTCTAAATTACTCACGAGGATGGAGCTGAGAGACTTAATACATGTTGTTCCATGATAAATATTTTTTGAGCAATCACCGGAGGAAGGGGGGAGGGGGGGGGGGGATGAAAGTACATTTGCTCCCTTGATGGTTTTGGTAATTTATAACAACATATATCTCATTGAACTAATAAACATTCAAGTGAAAGATTTCAGGAAGTTCAATGATTGGCATGGCAAGGACTAGGGAATGTGGACCCCTCAAAATGCTAATGACATACATTGGCAAAAGCTCAAGACTCTTAATTTTTGGTTTAGTGATCCAAGATCACATTGAGTCCATAGGAAAGCCAATACTATTAAAAGGGGTGAGGTTTTGATAATGATCTGTTTGCTCAAGTGCTTAGTGATACTGCTCCAAAACCCTCAGCCACTTTCTCTATCCAAACTTGTCCTATTTTCCAAAGTCAGACTCGGTCTCACCGAATCCTATTCTTCCGGACCCATCGAGTTCATAAGGACAGGGCCACAAGCCAAACCCTAACAAGTCGGATCCACCGATATGGATCTCGGTCCCACCGAGATGGCCTGGCCAACTCTCTGTCATCTATTGCAATTATTTTGGTCTAACCGAGTTTGCAATCGGTGCCACCGAGATGGCTCGACCAACTTTCTGTTGCCTTGTTGCAATTACTTTGGTCTCACCGAGATGTTGCAATCGGTGCCACCGAAACGAGGTTTGCCCTACCATTGCACATCGGTCGCTCCGAGTTGTTTCCATTCGGTCCCACCGAAACTTCAAAAGTTCACATCTTTTGCACAGGTCGGTCTCACCGAGAATTCCAGTCGGTGCCACCGAGTTTGGTCAAAAGTGTGTAACGGTTGGATTTCGTGTGGAGGCTATATATACCCCTCCACCACCCTCTTACCAAGTAAGAAAGCCATCAGAACGTGACTACATTTCCACCATACATTTTCTGAGAGAGAACCACCTACTCATGTGTTGAGTCAAGTTATTCCAATCCTACCATTTGAACCTTGATTTCTAGGCTTCCCCAAGTTGCTTTCCACTCAAATCCTTCTTCCACCATAGCCAAATCTGTGAGGGAGTGTTTGAGTGTTGGGGAGACTATCACTTGAAGCACAAGAGAAAGGAGTTCATCATCAACACACCGTCTATTACCTTTGGAGAGTGATGTCTCCTAGATTGGTTAGGTGTCACTTGGGAGCCTCCAAGATCATGTGGAGTTGAACCAAGGAGTTTGTAAGGGCAAGGAGATCGCCTACTTCATGAAGATCTACCCCGAGTGAGGCTAGTCCTTTGTGGACGTAAGCCATGGTAGAATAGGCAAGGTTGCTTCTTCGTGGACCCTTTGTGGGTGGAGCCCTCCGTGGACTCGTGCAACCGTTACCCTCCGTGGGTTGAAGTCTCCATCAACGTGGACGTATGATAGCACCACCTATCGGAACCATGCCAAAAATCATCGTGTCTTCATTGCGTTTGAAATCTCCGATCCCCTCCTTTACTTACATGTGCAATGTTTTACTTTCCGCTGCTATACTCTTAGAATTGCATGTGTAGGGTGTTATTTGACTTGGTATACTTGCTAAAATCTGCCCACAACTAAAATTGGTAAAATGATAGTTTTATTTGGTCAAGTAGTCAAATCACCCCCCCCTCTAGACATACTTTCGATCCTACAAGTGGTATCAGAGTTTTTGTCTCCATTGCATTGGTTTCACAACCTAGGAGAGTATGACGTCTAGTGAGGGTAACTGTCACCGTAGAGGTCCATATTTTGATGGTACAAACTTTGCTAGTTGGAAACATAAGATAAAAATGCATATTCTTGGTCATAACCCTGCCGTTTGGGCTGTTGTTCGTGTTGGCTTGCAAGGTGAATTCTTTGAGGATGGTAAGGAACCGGATCGTGAAGCAACCGCGGAAGAATTGAAGATGTTGCAATACAATGCTCAAGCTTGTGAAATTCTCTTCAACGGTTTGTGCCCCGAGGAGTTCAACAAGATCAGCTGCCTCGAGAATGCAAAGGAAATTTGGGATACTTTGGTTGATATGCACGAGGGTACCGAGTCCGTCAAGGAATCTAAGTTGGATGTGCTTCAAAGTCAACTTGACAAGTTCAAGATGAAGGATGGTGAAGGAGTCGCTGAAATGTACTCTAGGCTTGCTCTCATCACAAATGAGATTGCCGGCTTAGGAAGTGAAGAGATGACCGACAAATTCATCATCAAGAAGATCCTTAGAGCTTTGGATGGAAAATATGATACCGTGTGCACATTGATCCAAATGATGTCAAATTACAAAGATCTCAAGCCCACGAAAGTCATTGGAAGGATTGTTGCTCATGAGATGTCACTCAAGGACAAAGAGGAGCTACACAACAAATCAAGTGGTGCTTACAAAGCCTCAACCGATGCTCCTGCAACTTCAAGCGACAAGCTAGTATCCAATGAAGAGATAAGCCTAATGGTGAAAAGATTCAACAAGTTTTACAAGAACAAAGGAAAAGAAAGAAGCTCAAGCTCAAGACACTATGAGAAAAGATCATCAAGTCGTGACCGTAATTGCTACAATTGTGGAAGACCCGAACACTATTCCAATGAGTGTACGGCACCTCACAAGAAAAGAGACGAATCACCAAGAGGAAGACATAGAAGAGATGAATCACCTCACAAGGAGAGAAGGAGTAGGGATGATCGTTATGAATGAAGATCTTCTCGAAGAAGCAAGGATTCAGAAAGGAAGGACAAGTCATCCAAGAGCCACACAAGAAGAAGACATCAAGCTCATGTTGGTGAATGGATTTCCGGCTCTGACTCCGACAACCACTCCGAGAGAAGCTATCACTCCGACTCCGACTATAGTCAAGATGAAGGTGTTGCCGGCCTTACTCTTGTGTCATCCAACTCCTATGATCTATTTGATTCACCAAATGAAGGAATTGGAAGATGCTTCATGGCAAATGGCCCCAAGGTATCACACCCCGAATACCTTGACTTCAATAGTGATGATGATGATTTGCTAGGTGATGGTGATTTACTTGTTGATAAGACTAGTGATGTGAGCTACAATGAAAATGCTAGTAATCATAGTCAAGAGGAAACGAATGACAATGCTATGAAGGAGATTGAACGTCTAACTAAAGAACTAAATGCTCTTAAGTTATCCCATGAAACAACTCAAGAAGATCCTAGAGAGCTTTTAAGAACTCAGGAAAAGCTACGCTTCGAGAAGCTAAATTTAGAGCAAGAGCATGAGTTTCTTAAAGCTATCAATGATGATCTTCGAAAGAAGAGTTCTTCATATCTTGCCAAACGTTTACTCTTGTCTACCTTTATGGCACAAGTTAAATCTAAGCAAACTAGTAACAAGGGTAAAAAGGGTTCTACCTCTAGTAGTAACAATAACAATGTTAAATCCAATGTTGTTGCTTCTAGTAGTTCTATTGATTTCACTAACGATTCTCTTAGCCAAGTTACACTTGAGCAAGAAAACAATTTATTGAAAGGAATTATAGAAAAGGGTGTCTACAAGAGCCTTGCCAGGAGTAAGCAATTTGAGAAAATTGTGCGCAAGCAAGGAAGGCACCGGAAGAACCAAGGTGTTGGTTTTGAACAAAAGTTCAATGCCAATGGAGTTGAGTGGGAAGAAGATCAATACCCCAAGACGAAGTTTGTTCCATAACAAGAGAAGTATGATCCTACTTCCTTCAAGGGAACACAACCTCAAGATGATCTTCCACCACAAGACCACAAGCTAAAAGGTAAGGACAAGCTTCAAGAGGAGATTGGCTCATTTGAAGAAGCATCTCAAGCCTTGGTCAAGTGGGTTCCCAAGACTTCATCAAGTTCTACTTCATCAAGTACTACAACAACTCCAAGGATTCCCATCAAGTTGATGTGGGCCCCAAAGAAGAAGAACTAGAGAGTTCTTGAGGGTGACTCCGCCAACAAACTTCACTCACATTCATCTATGGCAAGAACTTGTGCAACCAACTTCAACATCTTGCACTAGTTCATGGAGTCACAAACCATCTTGTTGGTAAGGCAAGGGACAAGGTATTCAATGCATTCATGGACATCATCATATGTGCATTTCACTCTATGTCCATGGATATCTTTGTATGTTCCTTGTGTGGGACTAACCCATGTAGGTATTGAAAGTGCAAAACTCCAAGGATTGCTCCCAACTCTTGATGGTCTACATCAACATTGAGCATCCACATCTTCAACATCTACATGAAGTCATCATCGATAAAACCCAAGGTTAGTTCATCCCTCCTTGGGGGGATATCACATCTAGGGGGAGTTTTGCTCTAAGACTTGAGCTAAAACAACTCTAATGGTGTGAACACATTAATGCTTTATGTAAAAGTGGTAACCCCACTTGTGCTTAAACGATGAGTATGACCTATGATCAAATGTTCTTATTTGGCTCCTAAGTCAATATACTCATATATAGATGACTATGTCGTCGCCCATTGCTTGATAGATGCTAGAATTGGTTGTGCATGTTTGACACATATTTCATTTGCTATCTTATTGTATGAGCATGTTGCAATGCATATTTTTTCTTCATTCAAGGACATCCATTTGTTGTTTTGATTGTCTTGGTTTTTCTGGCCAAGTGGATGTACAAGAATGCCTAAGAACCTTCTCTAGCTATCTATTCTTTCTTGTCTCAAATTCTATTCTTTCTATATCACAAAAATTGAACAAGTCTTTTTCGGACCCTCTGGGTGAGGCGCACTCGGAGTCACCGATCTGACAAGGACTGAACTCCAAAACCTTCTGGATGTTTTTCGGTTAGACCAACCCACTCTCATTCGGTCTCACCGAAACCATTTAGACTGATCAGTTTTTCAACCTCGGTGCAACCGACATGAATTGTCTCGGAGCCACTGATACGCCTAACTGCTTGCAGTTGCACGTCTCTGTGCCACCGATTCACTTCAAATCGGAGCCACTGACAGCCAGTGGGTATATATATCCAGCGGGTCCGTTCGATTGAAATTTCTCAAAACCCTTCGAACCCGTGCCCCACTGCTGCCGTCGCCAGGTCTCCAGACTGTCGCCTTTGCGTCCAGCGCGCCCTCGCCGTTGGATTCTGTTGCCGTCAACGGGAATCTCTCCCTCCGTTGCCGCCGTAGAGGATTTGCGCCAAGTTAGGGTAAAATCCGATCCCCTTGTGCTTCAATTTCTGATTCTATGCACAAGGGAACTCGCCATGATTCATGCCATAGTTTGCAATATTCATTCCTCATATAAAATTCCTTAGAATAGATTCGAGCAAAAAATTTAGGTTTAAGTTTTCGCAGAATGCATCTCGGACCAACCGAATTGAAATTTTCGGAGTCACCGATTTGGCTTTAGCCATTGCACTAGTACCCCTCGGTGCCACCGAGTTGTACGAATTGGTGAGACCGAAAGTAAGTTTCTGTGAAACCCTAGCATATCGGAGACACCGAGCCACAAATCGGTCTGACCAAAACTGTGTGCCAAGTTTCTATTGAGTGCTTCGGTATCACCGAAATGATCAACTCGGATGATCCGAAATCCCTTCTGTGAAAAGTTGAAACTAAGATTTGAACTCACATTTTCAAAAGCCAGCTGTCTTTTTGTGATGACTCATCTACTCTGCCTATACCTGCTACTTGTAGTCTGCGTTGGTATTTCCCCGAAGAGGAGAGGATGATGCAGTACAGTAGAGATAAGTATTTCCCTCAGTTAAGAACCAAGGTTCAATCCAGTAGGAGAACCAAGCAAAATTCCGTTAAGCGCACCTGCACACACAAGAGCAAACACTTGCACCCAACGCAAATAAGAGGGTTGTCAATCCTCTTAGCGGTTATTTGCAAGGATTAAATCTTATAGAGATAAATAGATAAACTAAAATACTAATTAAAATAAAAGTAAATAAATTGCAGAAAGGTATTTTTAGGTTTTTAATATATGATAAAGTAGACCGGGGGCCATAGTTTTCACTAGAGGCTTCTCTCTCTAACACATAGCATACGGTGGGTAAATAAATTACTGTTGGACAATTGATAGAAAATCAAATAATTATGATGGATTCATGGAAATGATCATGTATATAGGCATCACGCCCGAGACAAGTAGACCGACTCCTGCCTACATCTACTACTATTACTCCACTCATCGACCGCTATCCAGCATGCATCTAGGGTATTAAGTATGAAACAGAGTAACGCCTTAAGCAAGATGACATGATGTAGACAAAGTAAACTCAAGCAATATGATTAAACCCCATATTTTTATCCTTAATGGCAACAATACAAATATGTGTCATGTCCCCTTCTGTCACTGGGATTGAGCACCGCAAGATTGAACCCATCACAAAGCACCTCTCCCATTGCAAGATAAATCAATCTAGTAGGCCAAACCAAATCGATAGATCGGACAGAAATACAAAGCTATAATAATCATGCATAAAAGAGTTTAGAGAAGACTCAAATATTTCTCATGAATAATCTGATCATAAACTCACAATTCATCAGATCCCAACAAACACACCGCAAAAGAAGATTACATTGAATAGAACTCCAAGAACATCGAGGAGAACATGGTATTGAAGATCAAAGAGAGAGAAGAAGCCATCTAGCTACTAGCTATGAACCCGTAGGTCTGTGGTAAACTACTCGCACATCATCAGAAGGGCAGCAAGGTTGATGTAGAAGCCCTCCGTGATCGATTCTCCCTCCGGCAGAGTACCGGAAAAGGCCTCCAGATGGGATCACAGAAGAACAGAGGCTTGCAGCAGCGGAAAGGTTTTCTCTTCTGTCTCTCTGTTGGTTTGGGAATATTTGTGAATTTATAGCGAAGGAATTAGGTCAAGATGTGCCACGAGGGGCCCACAAGCCTGGGGGGCGCCTACCCCCCTGGGCGCGCCCTCCAGGCTTGTCGCCTCCTCGTGACTCTTCTGGTCTTCTCCCGAAGCTTCCTGGGTCTCTTCTGGTCTAGAAAAATTAATCCAAAGTTTTTTTCTCGTTTGGACACTTTTTGATAATGATTTTCTGAAAAGGCAAAAACAAGCAGAAAACAGCAACTGGCACTGGGCACTGAGTTAATAGGTTAGTCCCAAAAAATGATATATAATGGTATATAATTGCATATAAAACATCCAAGATTGATACTATAATAGCATGGAACAATAAAAAATTATAGATACGTTGGAGACGTATCAAGCATCCCCAAGCTTAATTCCTGCTCGTCCTCGAGTAGGTAAATGATAAAAACAGAATTTTTGATATGGAATGCTACCTATCATGTTTCATCATGTAATCTTTCTCTTACGGTATGAATAATAAGATCCGAATGATTCAAAGCAATAGTCTATAATTTGATATAAAGACATCAATACTCAGGCATACTAATAAACAACCATGTCTTTCAAAATAAAAATGCTAAAGAACGTTATCCCTACAAAATCATACAATCCTGTCATGCTCCATCTTCTTAACACAAAGTATTTATCATGCACTACCCCGATGACAAGCCGAGCAATTGGTTCATACTTTTTAACGCGCTTCAGCTTTTTCAACTCCCACGCAATACATGAGCGCAAGCCATGGATATAGCACTATAGGTGGAATAGAGTGTGGTGGTAGAGATCAATAAGGGGAAGTAAAAAATAAGAAGATAGTCTCACATCAACGAGGCTAATCAACGGGCTATGGAGATGCCCATCAATTGATGTCAATGCGAGAAGTAGGGATTGCCATGCAACGGATGCACTAAGAGCTATAAGTGTATGAAAGCTCAACATGAAAACTAAGTGGGTGTGCATCCAACTTGCTTGCTCATGAAGACCTCGGGCATTTGAGAAAGCCCATCATCGGAATATACAAGCCAAGTTCTATAATGAAAAATTCCCACTAGTATATGAAATTGACAAAATAGGAGACTCTTTATATGAAAAACATGGTGCTACTCTGAAGCACAAGTGTGGAAAAAGGATAGTAACATTGCCCCTTCTCTCTTTTTCTCTTATTTTTTTTCATGGCTCTTTTTCGCCTCTTTTTTTTCGTCCGGAGTCTCATCCCGACTTGTGGGGGAATCATGGTCTCCATCATCCTTTCCTCACTGGGACAATGCTCTAATAATGATGATCATCACACTTTTATTTACTTACAACTCAATATTACAACTCGATACTAGAACAAAAATATGACTCTATATGAATGCCTCTGCCAGTGTACCAGGATGTGCAATGATGCTAGCGTAACATGTATAAAAATGATGAATGGTGGCTGAGCCACAAATACTATGTCAGCTATATGATCATGCAAAGCAATATGACAATGACGATGTGTGTCATAAAAACGGAACGGTGGAAGTTGCATGGCAATATATCTCGGAATGGCTATGGAAATGCCATGATAGGTAGGTATGGTGGCTGTTTTGAGGAAGATATAAAGAGCCTTATGTGTGATAGAGCGTATCATATCACGGGGTTTGGATGCACTGGCGAAGTTTGCACCAACTCTCGATGTGAGAAAGGGCAATGCACGGTACCGAAGAGGCTAGCAAATTGCCGAAGGGTGAGAGTGCGTATAATCCATGGACTCACATTAGTCATAAAGAACTCACATACTTATTACGAAAGTTTATTAGCCCTCGAAGCAAAGTACTACTACGCATGCCCCTAGAGGGATAGATTGGTAGGACAAGGTCCATCGCTCGTCCCCGACTGCCACTCATAAGGTAGACAATCAACAATAAATCATGCTCCAACTTCTTAGCATAACGACAGATCATACGTGCATGCTTTGGGAATCACAAACCTTAACACCAATATTTTTACTAATCCACAATTATCTACTAATACCTCCCACATATTACCATCTTAATATCGCAAAACTATTGCAAGGAATCAAACTTATCATATTCAGTGATCTACATGAACGTTTTTATTATATCCCTCTTGAATACCTATCATATCAGGACCAAATTCATAACCCGTCCATATTACCATTGCTATTCATTAGACTCTCAAAAAGATATAAGTGAACCATGAGAGTGCAACTATTTCTTTAAAATATAACCACCCCCGCGCTCTAAAAGATATAAGTGAAGCACTAGAGCAACTGCCTAGCTCAAAAGATATAAGTGAAGCACATAGAGTATTCTAACAAATCACAAAAAGGTGTGTTCAGCAAAGATGATTGTGACAAACTAAAAAGCAAACAAAAGCAAACAAACTATATCACAAGACGCTCCAAGTAAAATACATATCATGTGATGAATAAAAATATAGCTCCAAGTGAGTTACCGATAGATTGTAGATGAAAGAGGGGATGCCTTCCGAGGCATCCCCAAGCTTAGACGCTTGAGTCTTCCTTGAATATTACCTTGGGGTGCCTTGGGCATCCCCAAGCTTAGGCTCTTGCCGTTCCTTATTCCTTTGTCCATCGTAGTCTCACCCAAAACTTGAAAACTTCAGTACACAAAACTCAACAGAAACCTCGTGAGATCCGTTAGTATAACAAACAAATCTTAAACTTTAGGTACTGTTGTAAATTGATTTATATTTAATATTGGCATAATGCTTCTGTACTCCAACTTCTCCATGACTCATACCCCCCGATACGATCCATAGATTCATAAAAATAAGCAAACTATGCAACAAAAAGAGAATCTGTCTAAAACAGAACAGTCTGTAAAGATCTGAATTATCGTCATACTTATGTAACTCCAAAAATTCAGAAAAATTAGGACAACGTGGGCAATTCATATGTCAATACTGTGTAAAAAATTCAGAAAATTCTGACACTCCAGCGAAAAAACAAAATTCCAGCATTGGACGCAAAAGTTTCTGTTTCCAACAGCATCTATCATATTATCTTCCAAATCATCCCAAAGGCATTACTTGGCACAAACACTAATTAAAACATAAAAATACAATCATAACAGAAGCTATAATTTTGTAAACACTCAAGAACAGAAAGAAAAAGCAAAAAAATATTTTATTCATTGGGTTGCCTCCCAACAAGCGCTATTGTTTTATGCCCCTAGCTAGGCATAATGCATAGTTTCAAGTGTTGTCATCCTTGTAAGGAAGATCATCCATGCTCATCTCATACTCTCTTCCTTCAGCAGCAAGTTTTCTAAGTGGGAAGCAAAAATACTCAAAAGTGCTAAATTTAATAGGGTCAAGATCCGTAAGATCAAATTTAGGAGGAGGGGATCCCTCCATTGGCCCTTTGTAAGTGATGACTATTTCTTCATTATACATGTTTCTTTGAATATGCTCCTTTAATTTTTTCTCAAGCACTAACCCCAAACCATTATTTTGTATATCAAAATTATCATTAAGTTCAGAAATTTTATCAAGTAAAGTGGATGGGGGAACCTTTTTTCTAAGATTCTCATTGTAAGCAGCATAATCTGGAGATTGTAATCTCCTTTTTGCCTCCTGGTTGTAAATGATTTCTTCTATAGGAGGGCATCCACTATTTATATTGTAATTAGCAAATATTTCACGGGCCTCTTTCATGATGTGGCCAAATTCATAAGCTAGGAATAAAGTGACTACACGTTTAACGGAAGGATTACGAATGTTTGAAAACTCTAGGAGTATTCTTTGTATAGCGGGATGCATATGCACAAATTGTCTCTCAAATTCAACTATAAGCAAAGATATGGCATCCGCAAAGCTAGAAGTTTTATTAAGAATTGACCCTCCTAGCATAGGTAACGTGCCAGCACAAGTAAAAAAATTCTTGAATAACACCTTTTCCAATTATATTACCACTACATATACGGAGTTTTTTAGTATGCATGATAGTGGGTTGTTCTTTGTCAGGGTCATCATTGGCAAGATTATCTAATTTTTCTTTAGCAACTTTAGGAAAACCTTTCTTTTCATTTATAAGCTTCAAAAGTACGGAAGGGTTGTCTAAAGACTCCATTCTAGTGGTGGGAGAATTACCAATTTTTCCAAACTTAGCCATGATGATAGCTTCGAGCAAGCAAACAAGCAAATAAAAATATTTTTGTGTTTTTGTAAAAAAATTTAGAAGTGGGGGAGATGAAAACAAGAGGCAAATGCAAATAAAATAAATGCAAGTGGATGATAGTTTGTGCGGAGGTACTTGGTAATTTTGATGATGTCTCCCCGGCAATGGCGCCAGAAATTCTTCCTGCTACTTGTAGTCTGCGTTGGTATTTCCCCGAAGAGGAGAGGATGATGCAGTACAGTAGAGATAAGTATTTCCCTCAGTTAAGAACCAAGGTTATCAATCCAGTAGGAGAACCAAGCAAAATTCCGTTAAGCGCACCTGCACACACAGGAGCAAACACTTGCACCCAACGCAAATAAGAGGGTTGTCAATCCTCTTAGCGGTTATTTGCAAGGATTAAATCTTATAGAGATAAATAAATAAAATAAAATACTAATTAAAATAAAATTAAATAAATTGCAGCAAGGTATTTTTAGGTTTTTAATATATGATAAAGTAGACCGGGGGCCATAGTTTTCACTAGAGGCTCCTCTCTCGAACACATAGCATACGGTAGGTAAACAAATTACTGTTGGGCAATTGATAGAAAAGCAAATAATTATGACAGATTCATGGCAATGATCATGTATATAGGCATCACACCCGAGACAAGTAGACCGACTCCTGCCTGCATTTACTACTATTACTCCACCCATCGACCGCTATCCAGCATGCATCTACGGTATTAAGTATGAAACAGAGTAACGCCTGAAGCAAGATGACAGATGTAGACAAAGTAAACTCAAGTAATATGATTAAACCCCATCTTTTTATCCTTAATGGCAACAATACAAATACGTGTCATGTCCCCTTCTGTCACTGGGATTGAGCACCGCAAGATTGAACCCATCACAAAGCACCTCTCCCATTGCAAGATAAATCAATCTAGTAGGCCAAACCAAATCGATAGATCGGAGAGAAATACAAAGCTATAATAATCATGCATAAAAGAGTTTAGAGAAGACTCAAATATTTCTCATGAATAATCTGATCATAAACTCACAATTCATCGGATCCCAACAAAAACACCACAAAAGAAGATTACATCGGATAGAACTACAAGAACATCGAGGAGAACATGGTATTGAAGATCAAAGAGAGAGAAAATCCATCTAGCTACTAGCTATGGACCCGTAGGTCTGTGGTAAACTACTCGCACATCATCGGAAGGGCAGCAAGGTTGATGTAGAAGCCCTCCGTGATCGATTCCCCCTCCGGCAGAGTACCAGAAAAGGCCTCCAGATGGGATCACGGAAGAACAGAGGCGTGCGGCGGCGGAAAGGTTTTCTCTTCTGTCTCTCTGTTGGTTTGGGAATATTTGTGAATTTATAGCGAATGAATTAGGTCAAGATGTGCCACGAGGGGCCCACAAGCCTGGGGGACGTGCCTACCCCCCTGGGCGCGCCCTCCAGGCTTGTCGCCTCCTCGTGACTCTTTTGGTCTTCTCCCGAAGCTTCCTGGGTCTCTTCTGGTCCAGAAAAAATTAATCCAAAGTTTTTTTCTCGTTTGGACACTTTTTGATAATGATTTTCTGAAAAGACAAAAACAAGCAGAAAACAGCAACTGGCACTGGGCACTGAGTTAATAGGTTAGTCCCAAAAAAGATATATAATGGTATATAATTGCATATAAAACATCCAAGATTGATACTATAATAGCATGGAACAATAAAAAATTATAGATACGTTGGAGACGTATCAATACCCAACTATTCACAGGTCTGTTTGCAAGATGTCTGAAGCAAGTGACAGCCAGAACATGTCAGAGCAAGCAGCAGAGCTAAGTGCAGGGTCAAGCCCTGAGGAAAGTTACTATGAAGGAGAAAGGAGCTCTCCAGAATTGCCTAAGGCAGCCACCAGATCAAGGAAGAAGAAAAATTCTGATGATGATGATGAGGATTTTGCTGCTGAGGAAGCTACCTCCAAAAAGAAGAAGCCAACTGTTGTTGCCAAGGAATATGGCACAAGGAAGGAAAGATGAGTCACAAGAAAGATTTCAGAATCAACTGCAGCCAAGAAAGGAATGACACTCACTCTTGAGGAGCCAAGTGGCTCAAAAGCAAAAGTTGCAGGCAAGAAGAGAGAGAGAAAACAAACTGCCCATGTGATCTTCAAGCCAACCTCCATGAGGAGAGATGATGCAACTGATGATGAAGAGGAAGAACCAGGAAATCCACCTCCTGCAAAGCAACAAAAGCTTATGGCAAGTTCAATGAAATCCAGCACCTCCTCAAAAACTAAGAAAGCTACAACAACCAGACCCAAGAGAACCACAAGAGATGTTTCAGCTAAGGAGAAGAATAAGGCCCCAGTGCCTGAAGCTGAGGTTGATGATGAGCCACTAGTGCTCAAGAAGCTAAGGACAAAGTTGCCTGATCATGATGACACTCACCCAATTGCAGAAGACATGAAAGCAAGAAGGGATAATGGTCTGAGAAAATGGAGAGAGAACGATCCGTATTCTATCAAGAGAAAACAGCTTGTGACTATAGGTTTCACACTCGAGAGCAACAAGACTTTTATGAGACAGTGCTGCTAGACAAGAAACCAATAGTCAGTGACATGAGATGGGTCAAATGGGAGTACATTGATGAGAATGAAGACTATTTTCCTCATGTTCATGAGAGTTTCAGGCTTGCTGGAATTGATACCTTCATTGGAAGGAAACTTACATCATGGAGTGATGAAATGATCATGCAATTCTATTCCACAACACATTTCTATCCAGATGGGAAGATAGTGTGGATGACTGAAGGTGTGAGATACCAGTCTTCTATCACTGAGTGGGCTGCTCTTCTTGAAGCTCCTAAGGAAGAAGAGGATGATATTGATGTTTATGCCAAGCCCAAGAAAGATCACAATTCCATGAAGAACATGTACAAGCCTATACTAGAGAAGGATCTTGAGACACACAAGCTAGGGTCAGTGAAGCATTTACTACCTGGTTTGGCCACCACAAACACTATTTTGAGGTATACATTGATGCCCAAATCTGGAGATGACAAGATGATTCGTGGCCACTCCATCAACATGCTGCACCTGTTTGATGTTCCTCAGAAATTCAAAGTTACGAGTCTTATTGTAGAGACCATAAAGAGGACAGCAGCTGACCAAAAGAGGTCATGTGGTTTTGCTCCGCACATTCAGTTGCTCATCAATTCCAAAGTTGGAACGAGCACATGTCTTCTTGACCGAGAGCACCTTCCATTGTTTCCTTAGTTCGAGGATAATGTAGTGGTGATGGATCCTTCTCACCCTACTTCTGCTGAGGCACATGCAAAGATTGAAGCAGCTAAAGCAGCCAACGAAGCATCAGCCCCTAGCTCTTCCACAACTCAGCTCAAGACCAAGTCTGATCAAATGACTTATCTGCTAGCAGCTACCCAGAGGATTGAATAGAGTCTGACCAACCTTGTCAAGAATCAGGCAAGCTTAGAGCGGATAGTGGAAACAAAGTTTTATGATCTTGATGTGAAAGTCACAGAGATTCAGACAACCGTGGAGAAGCTTTAGAGAGACGTGGACAGAGTCAGAGAGTCTGACAGTGGTGATGAGAGACCTACCACAGACAGGTTTCATACAGTGCCTCGGGCACCGAGGTCTGCCGCTGTACCTACTGCAGATGTGAGGACTACAGTTTCTGCCCCAACTGCTGCTCCATCCGTTCCACCGCCAGTGTCTACTCCACCAGCACAACAAACTTCAGTCGAAGCTTTTGCAGACGCAGCGATCTCAATGCCGTCGACGCACACCGGAGCTGCCAGCCAGAGATCTTCACCTCCAGGAGCTGCCGGAGATCGTGCCTAGAGTGACGAGTAACTCTATACCTATTCGAGCTTTTTGGTACTTGTTGCCAAAGGGGGAGAATTTGTATAGATCTTTAGGCTTCGAGAGAGAGCGTCTTCTCTTTTGCTTCGTTTGATTTTCTTTGAGAGTATTTGGTTCGTGCTTGCTACTTTGTTTGTTATGCTTGAGACTACGTTGGTTGATTGTGTGTGCTTGATCATAGAATGCTTCATGTAATGCACATTGGTTATCTTTATCTCTAATCTATGTATGATCATTCACATGTGCTTTTAGTGATGTGTGCTTACTATTCCACTCATATCATTTTGTGCACTCCACCAAGTTGTATGTGACATGGAAGAGTAACCCATGATCCTAATCGATTGTGCATTTGCATTCAAATGCAAATTCTAAATAATGCACAAATTTAGGGGGAGCTCTTGCTTATCACATACTTCTCAAAGCGATGATACTATTCATTGATTATATCCTCTATCGAAGCTTTGATCTATATGTTGTCATCAATTATCAAAAA
Source organism: Elymus sibiricus (assembly GCA_039707655.1). NCBI lineage: Eukaryota > Viridiplantae > Streptophyta > Magnoliopsida > Poales > Poaceae > Elymus > Elymus sibiricus. The sequence continues at coordinate 106,232,211 of CM077668.1, read as the reverse complement.
GGGGGAGATTGAAAGTACATTTGCTCCCTTGGTGGTTTTGGTAATTTATAACAACATATATCTCATTGAACTAATAAACATTCAAGTGAAAGATTTCAGGAAGTTCAATGATTGGCATGGCAAGGACTAGGGAATGTGGACCCCTCAAAATGCTAAGGACATACATTGGCAAAAGCTCAAGACTCTTCATTTTTGGTTTAGTGATCCAAGATCACATTGAGTCCATAGGAAAGCCAATACTTAAAAGGGGATGAGGTTTTGATAATGATCTGTTTGCTCAAGTGCTTAGTGATACTGCTCCAAAACCCTCAGCCACTTTCTCTATCCAAACTTGTCCTATTTTCCAAAGTCAGACTCGGTCTCACCGAATCCTATTCTTCCGGATCCACCGAGTTCATAAGGACAGTGCCACAAACCAAACCCTAACAAGTCGGATCCACCGATATGGATCTCGGTCCCACCGAGATGGCCTGGCCAACTCTCTGTCATCTATTGCAATTATTTTGGTCTAACCGAGTTTGCAATCGGTGCCACCGAGATGGCTTGACCAACTTTCTGTTGCCTTGTTGCAATTATTTCGGTCTCACCGAAATGTTGCAATCGGTGCCACCGAAACGAGGTTCGCCCTACCATTGCACATCGGTCGCTCCGAGTTGTTTCCATTCGGTCCCACCGAAACTTCAAAAGTTCACATCTTTTGCATAGGTCGGTCTCACCGAGAATTCCAGTCGGTGTCACCGAGTTTGGTCAAAAGTGTGTGACAGTTGGATTTCGTGTGGAGGCTATATATACCCCTCCACCACCCTCTTACCAAGTAAGAGAGCCATCAGAATGTGCTTACATTTCCACCATACATTTTCTGAGAGAGAACCACCTACTCATGTGTTGAGATCAAGTTATTCCAATCCTATCATTTGAACCTTGATTTCCAGCCTTCCCCAAGTTGCTTTCCACTCAAATTCTTCTTCCACCATAGCCAAATCTGTGAGGGAGTGTTTGAATGTTGGGGAGACTATCACTTGAAGCACAAGAGCAAGGAGTTCATCATCAACACACCATCTATTACCTTTTGGAGAGTGATGTCTCCTAGTTTGGTTAGGTGTCACTTGGGAGCCTCCAAGATCATGTGGAGTTGAACCAAGGAGTTTGTAAGGGCAAGGAGATCACCTACTTCGTGAAGATCTACCCCGAGTGAGGCTAGTCCTTCATGGACGTAAGCCATGGTGGAATAGACAATGTTGCTTCTTCGTGGACCCTTTGTGGGTGGAGCCCTCCGTGGACTCGCGCAACCGTTACCCTCCGTGGGTTGAAGTCTCCATCAATGTGGACGTACGATAGCACCACCTATCGAAACCACGCCAAAAATCATCGTGTCTTCATTGCGTTTGAAATCTCCGATCCCCTCCTTTACTTACATGTGCAATGTTTTACTTTCCGCTGCTATACTCTTAGAATTGCATGTGTATGGTGTTATTTGACTTGGTATACTTGCTAAAATCTGCCCACAACTAAAATTGGGAAAATGATAGTTTTTATTTGGTCAAGTAGTCAAATCACCCCCCTCTAGACATACTTTCGATCCTATAGGGGAGGATCCCCACCGGAATACATTACTCAAAGGGTCGTGAGGCCAAGCATCACATCAGAGATTGCATCTAGAGGAGAGGTAAAGGGGCCATGACATGGCAGCTTCCCTTCTAACAGGGTCCATAAATCTAAAGGTCCAGAGAGTGAAGTCGGAGATGATGTTCTTTAGGACGACATTTGCCGATAATTGTCTCATTATATTGAGTTAGCCATGAATGATCATGTTGTAGTTAAACCTTTCAATTGACTGATTAATCAAGATTTGCCACTTTTCAGGTTCAAATAGAATACCAAAGTAGTACAATTTAAACTTTGGTATCTACCACAACACTCATAAGTGAACACCATTTTTGTAGCACCTCACCGAGGTCGTGCATGTCAAAGGTCGGGGCTGGAGGAGTAGGGTGACGATCAGCTACTGGTTAACGCCCCAAGCTGGAGAAGCATAAGGGTCTGGAGCTTGCGTGAATCAACGGTCAGAGGTGGAGGAGAAAACAATGACCGATGGTCAATGCTTGAGCTCTACCAACATAGTTGGGCAATAGAATTGTCGAGGGTTGTGTTATAAGAGAAGAAAAACACAACGATGGCGAGTGACACGAGGGAGGCAACAACAGTCGACAACGAGCGAATATGCTTGAGCGCCTCGGCCCGGAAACCCTAGTCACCAGAGTGGAGCGGAAGGACTCGGATGGAGGACATAACTTCTGTTATTTTAATTGATTGGAGGTGGGCAAATAACTAGTAACATTAAGTAGCAAATTCAAATAAGTTTCTCCAGATCAGATAGGTTTTGTAACCTGCTTATCGGATAGTATACTGTGCATTTTTGTGTTCAGTTGGGCTCACGTCTTAGGTTGGTCATAACTGCAAAAACGTCTTATATTTAGTTACAGAAGTAGTACTAATGTATGTATGATATTTATCTCTATAGTACATATCATAATATGTTGATATTTTAGGTGTCTAAATTATTTTTTGAATGATCCATAGTAGTCCATCTTTTCTAAATTAATGTCATGTTATGCTGACATCGCGAGAGATTTTATAAGAGCATCCACAATGTTCACTTTTGCTGCCTCTATAGTTGCCTCTAAGGATTTAGAGACTGCCTCTATACACTGCATTGAGGTGCCTCTAACAAAAAATTCTTGGCATCGCCTCTAAGCTAAGAGGCTGCCTCCAAGCATTTGTTCCAATTAAAATATCCATCTGTCCCTACATGTCATTGAGCCTCTCAACTGAAAAGTGAATCCCATGTCTACTTAATTATTGTTTTTGTGGGACTGTAATAGAGGCTGCACTCAATGCCATACATTGCAACGTTTTTGGCTAACCTTAGAGGCAGCAATGTGGACCCCAGTTTAGAGGCAATGTTGCCTCCAACCACTGTGGATGCCCTAAGAGCAACAACATGCACGAGGGCAAAATCGTCACTGCCCAGTCACCATCCAGTCCACCGAATCCGGCCCACCGCCACGTGCTGACATGCACCCCACCTCACGCGGGCCCGGCCCTGGACCAGCTGATCCATCCACCCGACCGGGCCTATTTAACTACCGGCATCGATCTTTCTTCATCGCTCTACTCCACTCCATCTCAAAACTCTCTCTGTCTCTACACGTCTCGACGTATATCCTCGTTCGTTAGGCCGCGACGCCCGCTCGTCTGAAAAGTGAAAACATGGAGCTCCCGGCCGCCTCCGTCCCCCACTCCGTCTGCACGGCGTACTGCAACCTCGTCACGACGGCGGTGGCGCAGCATCAGCGCTCCCGGCGGCCGCCGCCGCGCCCGCGGCAGGGCAGGTGCTGCGCCATGCTGAAGCAGCACAAGACGAGGCTGTACATCCTCGGGCGGTGCGTGTCCATGCTCCTCTGCTGGCACGACCGCGACGACTCCGACTGAGCCCCTCCGGCTATGTTTGGTGCAGGCCTTTTTTTTTTCTCTTGTTGATTTTGTTGTTGTTGTTGTTCTTTTGTGTGAAGTGTGAACAGAAGCGTCATACATACTCGAAGAGAGATGATGGAAATATTGGCTGGTTATGGAATGAAACCAAGCAAATGTACATGAAAAAAGTTATATATATATATAAAGTTATATATATATATATATATATATATATATATATATATATATATATATATATATATATATATATATATATATATATATATATGATTATATTGCATTTCCAATAATTCTGAGAGAAAACTGTAATATCTAGTATATGCTTTTTTTAGCTGAAATGTCTATATGCCGAATGAACAAAAACTTATTACTTGTTCTTTTAGCAATCAGGGCCTAATTTGATACTTGTATAAGGCCAGTAGTTTCTCGGTTAGGGCCTTGCTCTTGTGTGTGTAGACGGCCTCAAGGTGGACGACCATGTCGCGGCGGCACAGGGGGCACGTCGTCACCTTCTCCAACCACCGCGCAAGGCAGCGGACGTGGAAGGTGTGTGAGCACGGCAGCGTCAAGGTGCCGCCGTCGCCGCCGCCCTCAGCAGGCGCGATATCCTGATCCTGACATATGCAGCAGCAACCGCGGTCCGCCACGGACAGCCCACACTGGGCGGTGGCCTCCCTGCACGCGAGCGCCAGCAGCCTTGGCCTCGCTGCAGACGGCCCGCACGAAGACGGTCAGGGACAGGTCGAGGTTGAAGCGCGGCGCGTCGCCCCCGTGGTCCTCCTCGTCGAGCCGGGCCCCTCCGTGATGGTTCCGGCGAGGTCGTCGGGCAGGAAGCCGCCGTCCCAGTTGGCGGCGGCGAGGTCGAAGTCGCGGAGGGCTGGCGTCCGCGTGAGCATTCCGTGGATCTCGTCGCGGCAGGCCGAGCGGCTCCGGAAGAAGGTCCTGGGGTCGTCGAGCAGGAACGTGCGGTCGAAGCTCCGGGGCGCGTCCTCGTCGTGCTGGACCTGGAGGTGGTGGAGGGGCCTGCTGGTGCGTGAACGCCCCAGCTCCAGCAGCCCGTAGACGACGGTGAGGTGGCCGTGCACGCGCACTGTGCACAGGTGGCGTTTGCTTTGGTTGATGTGTCTCTTGCTTGTGCCTAGTCCGGTGAGCCGGCACTCGGTCGCCGCCGCGGCCAGCGGCAGCATGTCCCTCAACGGCGGAGGCATCGCGCATGCAGAGGGCGGGCCTTCTTCCCCGGCACGCTGATGAGGGAGTCCAGGAACGTTGGATATAGCCGCATTGGTCTCTGAGGAATCCGGGTCGGATTCAACAATCTGAGAGCAAACAGAGCAAAAATTGCCGTCCTGAATCCATCCGAGGCCAATACGTAACGTGGCATTTTGGCAGGATGCATCAGTGTTCATGAAAACTTTGGGTACGTTTGGTGTAGCCAAAATATATGGGCAGTGCTACGCGTCCGCCGAATGATAAATCAATTAGGTCGGCCGGTTCGATAACCGTCGGATGCCGTCCGGCCAGTTGAGAACCTTTGCAACTGTCTTGTTGCAAAGGTCCGCCGAGACAGCACGCCGCACGCCTAGGCTAGAGCGTAGCCGCCGCGCCGCAATGGCCCGAGCGTCTCGGCCATGAAGCGCCGTCGCTCGCCGGAGTTGCTGCTCCTCCTCCGCCTCAGCCTCGCAAGCAGCTGCCAGCTCCACTCCAGCACAACGACGACGATCTCTCACGTCGGGCGCTCTTCGCTTTTTTTGCAACTGGAGCTATGTTGCTGAAACATGCCTCATGTTGCAATGTCTGACCACTCACTCTCTAACGCCGGGCGCTCCTCCGGCGCTTTCTGCAACTCGGGCTATGTTTCTGAAACAAGACCCCTGTTGCAGAAAAAAAAACTTCACCTCCGAACCATTTTTCTTCTTTCTGAAACAAGAGGTATATTGCAGAAACCTTTTGAAACAAAACCCCCGTTGCACGAAAAAAACTTTCACCACCAAATCTTTTTTTCTTTCTCAAACTAGTCCCGTGTTGCAAAAATTTACTGAAACAAGACCCTTATTGCAGGAAAAAACTGGCTGCGCAGGATTGACTTGTGGCTAGCGTGAGTGCTCGATCAGAATTGATCCGACGGCTACGCAAGCGGCGGATGTTGCGTGTGCATCAGCCGGCTGAAGGGTAGTGTTTTCTAAAATATATAGGGAAATGATTCCGCCCTGCCGGCTGATGACTCGTGCACGTCGCCGTCCGATCCGAATTTGATCGTACGGCGGGCAACGCAATTCGAATTGACCAGCCGTTTTGCAACATAGGCGTTGTTGCAAACATATGTTGTGCAGCACAATACCTGTTGCAGTATCGAGCAACGACAATCACATATTCATGCACACACCACACAATACCATCGCAGTTGCTCCATCGAGCTCACATGCCCATGGCCATCGTCGTCGTGGCGCCGTCCAGAGAGGTGCCTGCCGTTGTCGTGGATGAGATCTGCTTGCCCGTCGAACCCATCATCGCTCGTGCGCGTCGTCGTGGCTTGCGCCTCCTTCCGCCTCTTCATCTCCTCTATGCGCTTCCTCCGCTGCCACCGCACGCTCCACCCGAACGCGGCCGCGCCCTTCCTCAGGTGTTGGGGATACACATAACAGGTAGGCCCATGAAGGGTCAAAGTATCATAAAGCATGGGGTCCACATATCAGGTGGGTCCAGATAAATCTCATACAGACATACTATCCACTCGGACATATCGACATACCGTCCACTCGGATGACAGGCAACCACTCGGCCGTATGACTCACTCGGACCTGTGAAGACCAATAGTCAGCATGGCAGTTTCGTAGTGGGCTGATATTATGGCATTGATACTCCACCTTTGTAACATAAGAGGTGAGGGGGTGGCGCACTCTATATAAGCCACCCCCCACCACTAGACTTGGGGCAGGCTCATTCTTCTCCCCTGACTCTCTCGCCATTAGTCTCAGGACTTAGCTCAGGCATGGAGATCCGTTCTCCCTTCTCTCACACATTGTAATCTCCGAATTCATACTCAGATAAAACAAAGCCTCTCCGGAGCACGAGACGTAGGCCTGTTATCTCCACCGCGAGAGGCCCGAACTCGCTAAAATCATTCGTGTCACCCGTTTGCATCTCGATAGATCATGCTCCTTTACCCTGGGTTCGGCTCCTCTGCAGTTGAGTTATCACTGCACGGGTACTGTAGCTTTAATATCTACCATCCATTGTAATCTGATGGTTCTCCTTCCTCCTCCTTAATCCTGTTAATCAATGGAAACAAAAACCTTTTAGCTCGTGAGCTGCACTGCTTCGTTCTCATTGTGGCCATTAGAGGCCTGATCAGAATCTGGGCCTGATGCGGCCGGAACCCGGAAGTTCTTGGGGCACCAGCCGTGGAGGGCATCGCAATGGTCGATGAAATCGATCAAGGATGGCGTGGCGGCCGCGGCGTGCTTGTCCCCTCGTCTGGCTGCTACCTTCCTCCCTGTCCGGGTCGCCCGTGCTGCTCCGAAATTTCACCGTGGCCGTGTTCCTTGTCCTTGTCGAGGTCAGCGGGAGGCGCCTCCATGCATGTCGCCAAGCTGCTACGTTCTTCCCTGTTCAGGTCGCCCATGCTTCTCCGGAACGTCGCCGTCGCCGTGTTCTCGTGGAGCATGGCGTCGCCCTGCTGCTCGTGGAGCTGGCTTTCGCGGGATCCTTGTCCCCGGTTCTGAAGAGCAAGCCTCCGTCCTCGACCACCAGGAGGGCCATAATGAGAACGAAGTAGTGGCCACCGGTGCACTAGTGGTGCGGCCGTTCTTGCTGTCCGACGGCGCTCACCGACCACCAACCAAATCGAGAACCTGCACGTTGCACGTCAGGCACCCTATGATGCTTTATCTGCTTTGCACCTAGCCATTCCGGCGTAATACTTAGCGCTGCTAGCTGCTGCACCGGGTGGCGAGTGCTGCGTGAGGCATCTGCTGCACGCCGTTGATAAGCAGCGCCGTCGTCGACTCGTCGTCATAAGCAGCACAGGATGTTGTGGCCACCGGCATCACAGCTGATGTGGACGAAGGCAGGCGTGGTGTCCAGCGGGAGCGGCACCTACCTGCCCGGCTAGCAGGTCGAGAAGGTGGAGGGCGGAGGCGGCATCGGCAGAAGGAAGAGGACATCACTTTGACAGAGACAGATGGGGAGAAATGAGGGCCTTCCGATTATATTGAACGGTAGATAGTACAAGTAACTGTACCGGTACAGTAATAACATGACTGCAGAGGAGCCGAACCCCTTTACCTTACCCTTCTCTATTGTCGGAGTCGTTCCCACGACAGTTAGCGCCCACCGTAGGGCATGGCGTCTATCGAGCCATGATGCAAATGGTTTTTACATTCATCGATCCTCAAGCAAATCTCATGAAGCCAGCCTTCCACCTAATCGACTGCACAGCTGCAACCTCCACCATGGAGTTGTTGGCTCGACACGCGACGACGAACTCCATGGCGATGGCACGGCCACTACGCGACGCAGATGACGGGGCGGCCACGCCCTAGTGCGCGCGGCCGCCGGCGCCATCCGCACATCGTCGTCTCCGGCCACGCGCGTGACGCCGACGTCGCGCCCCGCGCACAGCCACCGAGGAAGCGCAGGTCCGACCGGCGGCTCGACTCCCCCCTCTGATCCGAGGCTTGCTGTCCTCCCCGGGTGACAGATCGCAGCATCCGGCGACACGGAGCTCTTCTCTCAGATCAGCTGCTTGCCCGTAGCCTCCGCGACGGAACTGCCGACCCTACCGGCGGTCTGTTCCCCCAAGCGGCGAGGCGCAGGTCCGACACGTTGCTGGCATGCGGCGTTTCCTCCGCCGACACCAACTACTCGGCGGCGAGCCCCACCAGCATCAACTACTCAGCACCCACCGAGAGCCACTCTCCGTTAAATCTCGATTCCTTCCCAGGGAGTAAACTGCATGCAGGGAGATAAATGACCCGTGGAAGAAGGAAACTTCCATTGCATGCAGTCCCGTCTTAAATTCTTGCTTAATTACCGCTAATTAAGCCTCTTGCATGAGCGTACAGGTTTTGGACGTGGTCAACAACATCAATGCATGGTAACGGCATCTGAAGCGGCAGGCGTTGGCGAATCCCCGCGACCGATGGCCTCCAGCACGACGCCCCGGCAGTTCCTCCGTCCGACGCCGAGCGCTCGCCGATAGCCTGTACGATGGAGTCAACACCACACCGCAGCAACCGGAAGCTGGCTCTGCCCTCGCACACGACAGTGTCTCCCGCGCTGGAGGCACAAACCCGACGCGGCGTGGGGACCAGGAGTTGGCCATGCCGCCATTCTCAGCAGCTTCTCCCTCCGGCATCATCCACTCGGCAACAACTCCCTCCAGTCAGCATGATCACTCGGACGGGACTAGCTCGCTCGGACCAAACCGGATCATTGGCACTCGGCCGCTCGTGCGCCGCCACTCGGCCGCCCCGTGCGTCGTCGCTCGGCTGGACATGTCCTCGTCATCACTCGGCCGCCCCGCACGCGGTCACGGGGCTGCTCGCGTCATCATCAACGTGCCCACGCGACCGCTCCGCACGTCGTCACTTTATTGGGCGCATCTTCGTCAACTTGCCCCACCCGGCCGCCCCGCGTGCCGTCGCTCAGCTGTACGCATCTTCATCACTCGGCCGTCCCGTGCATCGCCACTCAGTTGGACATGTCCTCACCACTCGGCCGCCCCGTGCGTCGCCACTCGGTTGGACACGTCCTCACCACTCGGCCGCCCCGCGCGCCGTCGCTCAGCTTTACGCGTCTTCACCACTCGGTTGCCCCCGCGCGCCATCGCTCAGCTGTACGCGCCTTCATTACTCGGTCGCCCCCGCGCGCCATCGCTCAGCTGTACGCGTCTTCATCACTCGGCCGCCCCGCGCGCCATCGCTCAGCTGTACGTGTCTTCACCATTCGGCCGCCCCGTGCGTCACCACTCGGTTGGACACGTCCTCATCACTCGGCCGCCTCGCACGCGGTCACGGGGCTGCTCGCGTCATCATCAACGTGCCCACGCGACCACTCCGCGCGTCGTCGCGCCATCGCTCAGCAGTACGCGTCTTCACCACTCGGTCGCCCCCCGCGCGCTATCGCTCAGCTGTACGCGCCTTCATCACTCGGCCGCCCCGCGCGCCATCGCTCAGCTGTACGTGTCTTCACCACTCGGTTGGACACGTCCTCATCAATTGGCCGCCCCACGCGTCGCCATCGGTTGAACACATCTTCACCACTCGGCCGCTCGCGCGCCGTCAGACAGCTAAGTCATTCTTCATGCACTGCATTCTGTTAAATAGTTATTTCCGTGTTCCCGAGTGAAAGATCGTGGATGTCGCCTAGAGGGGGGGGGGGGGGTGAATAGGCGCTTTAAAATAATTACGGTTTAGGCTTGAACAAATGCGGAATAAAACTAGCGTTTAATTTGTCAAGCACAAAACCTAAATCGACTAGGCTCACCTATGTGCACCAACAACTTATGCTAAGCAAGATAAACAACTAAGTGATAGCAAGATATATAACAAGAAACAATATGGCTATCACAAAGTAAAGTGCATAAGTAAAGGGCTCGGGTAAGAGATAACCGAGGCACGCGGAGACGATGATGTATCCCGAAGTTCACACCCTTGCGGATGCTAATCTCCATTAGAGCGGTGTGGAGGCACAATGCTCCCCAACAATGCCACTAGGGCCACCGTATTCTCCTCACGCCCTCGCACAATGCAAGGTGCCGTGATTCCACTAAGGGACCCTTGAGGGCGGTCACCGAACCCGTACAAATGGCAACCCTTGAGGGCGGTCACCGAACCCGTACACTTTGGCAACCCTTGGGGGCGGTCACCGGTACCCGTCAAATTGCTCGGGGCGATCTCCACAACCTAATTGGAGACCCCGACGCTTGCCCGGAGCTTTACACCACAATGATTGAGCTCCGAGGCACCACCAAGCCACCAAGCCGTCTAGGGCGCCAAGGCACCCAAGAGGAACAAGCTCTAGGGTGCCCAAACACCCAAGAGTAATAAGCTTCTCAACAACTAACTTCCACGTATCCCGCGGAGAACTCAAACCGATGCAACTAATGCAATGGCAAGGGCACACGGAGTGCCCAAGTCCTCCTCTCCCAAATCCCACCAAAGCAACAAAAGCTATGGAGAAAAAGGAGAGGAAGAACGAAGAAGAACACGAAGAACTCCAAGAACTAGATCCAAGGGGTTCCCCTCACTTAGAGGAGAAAGTGATTGGTGGAAATGTGGATCTAGATCTCCTCTCTCTTTTCCCCCCAAAACTAGCAAGAATCCATGGAGGGATTGAGAGATAGCAAAGCTCTAGAAAGTCAACAATGGAGGAGAGAGAGCTGCAAGGGATAAAAGAACCGTTGGGGGCAAGGGGGAAGAAGACCCCCTTTTAAAGGAGCCCCCAAATCCAACCGTTACCTGTCTCAGCCCGCACAGAGCGGTACTACCGCTCCACAGAGCGGTACTACCGCTCGGGCGGTAGTAATTCAAAAGGCAGCAGGCAACAACAAGAAACTGGAGCGGTAGTGCCGCACAAAGCGGTACTACCGCTCAACTTCCGCGGTACTACCGCTTAAGCTTTCGCAGGACAGAAGAAACAGAGGAAGTGGGGTAGCACTGGAACGGCAGTACCGCAACAAGCGGTACTACCGCTCCACTACCGCCCCACTACCGCTTAGGAAAAAATAGCACCAGAAGAAAACACGGTAGTGCAACGGTAGTAGGGGGCGGTAGTACCGTGTCAAGCGGTACTACCGCTCTACTACCGCTTTACTACCGCTTAGCGGAAAACAACACCAGAGGAAAACACGGTAGTGCAACGGTAGTAGGGGGCGGTAGTACCGTGTCCAGCGGTACTACCGCTCTACTACCGCTTTACTACCGCTTAGCGGAAAACAACACCAGAGAGATGCACCCGCCGGGCGGTAGTGCTGCGGTAGACCACAGCGGTACTACCGCATAAGCGGTACTACCGTGGTACCGAGCGGTACTACCGTTTGGGTGACAGGAAAACTGCCCAGACAAACAATAAACCCTGAACTGCCACAACTTCTGCAAATGAGCTCCGAATTGAGCAAACTCAAGCTTGTTGGATAGATGACGACAAATACTATCCAACAGCGACTGGTTATAATAAGAAGTGGCAGGGGAGATATGCCTAACATATAGAGATGAGAAACCTCTATGAATGAAGAACCGGCATAAACTCCAACATCGAAAACATCATAGAAGATGCATACATGAACTCCGTTTTCGATGAACTCGAGCTTGTCATGAAGATGACCAAAAGCTCAAAGACTCACAAAGAGAAACACCAAACACGAACCAAGAAAGATGATGCAAGGATGCAATGGTTTGAGCTCTCGACGAATGATACGATAAAGCTACTCACTTGAGAGCCCCCCTTGATAGTACGGCTATCGATCCTATAACCCGGTCTCCCAACTACTACCATGAGACCGGTAAAATAGAAAACCTATCAAGGGCAAACCTTTGCCTTGCGCATAGTCCACTTGAGCTAGATGATGACGATCTTGACCTCCTCAAGTTGGATCACCTTTCTTGATTGCGCCGGCTCGATGAAGACTAGTTGATTGCTCCCCCATACTCCACTATGGGTGAGCCACTCTTCGGCACATCTTCACAAGTCCATTGTCACCACAATGGACGGCAAGCTTCAAGCATGTGATCTCTTCGTGATGCTCCACTTGAACTTGCACACCGCAATGTTGATGACGATCACCACTTGATGTCATACTCCATGGGTTGAATGAGATCTTCCTCTTGACGCAAGCCCATGGAAACATACCTAACCCCACATAGAACTCTCGCATAGAACATGGGTTAGTACACAAAGCGTAATGGACAATGCTTACCATACCGTGAGATCACTTGATCCCACTCGGTACCTCTTCTACGCTTTGTGTGTTGATCAACATGACCAATCTTTGGATAACTCCATGAATAACCTTGGTCAACACATATTCTTCTTCTAATAACCTTGAAACCAACAAATGGTCTTCAAGCAATGCCTATGGACAAACCCTTCAAATATAACTCAAGGCAACCATTAGTCCATAGAGATTGTCATCAATTACCAAAACCAAACATGGGGGCAGCACATGTTCTTTCACCGAGTGTCCCGTAATTCACACATCACGTTCGGAGGCCACGCCACCGAGTGTACCTCTACGCTCGGTTGTTTATTTTCACGTACTTGCTTAGTACTGGTTATTTGACTCCCGAGTCCAACTTTCATTTTAATGCATACGTCACTCACGAACACCATGTGTTCTTCATTTTGAGTTTGCATCGGTCCTTGGGGATGCAACTCAGTCGGAACACTACACTTCCGTTTCATTTGAGTCCAGTACTCCAACACGTCCAGTTAGATCCTTCACTTCGTCAAGTTCGATCGGATCCTTCGCTCTTTTAGACTCTTGCTGGTTCTGAACCAGCAAGCCCCTTGCACACCCAGCGGGTGTCTATGGGTGTTATTTACACAAATCATTTCAGCACACATCAAATTACATCGAGAAATTATTACGTTGGCTTGTGCTATTTTTCATACACAAGTTACGCGATCACTCGACGGCCCTGTGCGCCAACTTCATCGCTACTTGGACTCGATCACCGTACCGACCCTAGCGCACCGCAACACCAACCTTGTCACTCTGTTGACTTCGAACACATCCGGCCGACCCCTCCGTGAAGTCCTGTTCATCTTGCCAACAACATAAACCTAGTCGTCTCGTTGGGCATGAGACAGATAAGTCCCTTTTATAATTAAACTGCATACTTCACTCCTTTACGAGTTGGCCTCTTTCGAGCACCACACGGAAGCTGCTCCTCACCTTTAACCGAGTCCGACTCGATGAATTACAATTTATCCATTTAAAACTATATTTCCCGGGTTCCGACAGGTCCACCGTCGAAGCCTGTAGTGCGCTCGGGGGCTACGCCGCACTCGGGGGCTGCTGCTCATTCGGAATCACACTCTCCTGAGTGGTCGAGTACTTCATCACCAGTTGGATCCTTCACTTCAATGAGTTCAGTCATATCCACCACTTCGACAAGTTACATAATCACTCAGATGCTCTGCGCGCCATCTTCGTTCCTACTCAGACTCAGTTGCCGCGCCGGTCTTGTTGCACCGCAACCACGCTACACTGACCTCGTCGCTACATCAGCTTCGAAACCATCTGACTAACTCCTCCGAGGACCATTTTCGCCATCGGTTGGTCGCGTCTTCACCAATCGGCCGCCCCATGCGTTGCCGCTCGGTTGGACATGTCTTCACCAATCAACCGCCCCGGGCGTCGTCGCTCAGCTGTACGCGTCTTCACCACTCGGTCGCCCCCGCGCACCATCGCTCAGTTGTACGTGCCTTCATCACTCGGCCACCCCCGCGCGCCATCGCTCAGCTGTACGCCCTTCAGTTGAGCATGTCTTCATCAATATGCACGTCTTCACCAATCGATCCACCCCGGGCGTCGCCGTTCGGTTGAGCATGTCTTCACCAATATGCACGTCTTTGCCACTCGACCGCCCCGCGCGTCGCCACTCGGTTGGTCACGTCCTCACCACTCGGCCGCCCCGCACATCGCCACTCGGTTGGACATGTTCTCACCACTCATCGACCCCCGCGCGTCACCATCGGTCGGACACGTCTTCACCACTACATCCCCAGCGCGGGAACGACTAAGTTACTCATATGATCAAACCTCATATCGCACTCTGTAGCGATCTTACCTCTTTCGAGCATCACTCGGGGGCTACGCACAGCCGAGGGCTATGCCACCCTCAGGGGTTACTGTTGGGGAACGGAGCATGAATTTCAAAAAATTTCCTACGCTCACGCAAGATCTATCCATGGAGATGCATCGCTACGAGAGGGGAGAGTGTGTCTACGTACCCTCGTAGACCGTTTAGCGGAAGCGTCTCACAATGCGGTTGATGTAGTCGAACAATCCTTCGAGCTCCACCGATCGAGTACCGAACGTACGGCACCTCCGAGTTCTACACACGTGCAGCTCGGTGACGTTCCTCGCCTTCTTGATCCAGCAAGACGTCGAGGTAGTAGATGAGTTCCGTCAGCACGACGGCGTGGCGACGGTGACGGTGAAGTGATTCCGGCAGGGCTTCGCCTAAGCTCTCCGAAAATATGACCGAGGTGGAAAACAGAGATCGGGGCACCGCACACGGCTATGGGACAATTGTTGTGTCTCCAAGGGGTGCCCTTCCTCCGTATATAAAGGAGGGAGGCTGGCCGGCCCCCTAGGGGTGCGCCAAGGGAGAGAGAGGAGTCCTACTAGGACTCCAAGTCCTAGTAGGATTCCCTCTTGGAAGGGGGAAGGAAGGGAGAGAGAAGAGGAGAAGGAAAGGGGGGGGGTGCGCCCCCTTCCCCTAGTCCAATTCGGACTCCCTAGGGGGAGGGGCGCAGCCACCCCTTGTGGGCTGCCTCTTCTTTCCCGTATGGCCCATTACTTCCCCGGTGAATTCCCGTAAACTCCCCGGTACTCCGAAAAATACCCGAATCACTTGGAACCTTTCCGACGTCCGAATATAGCCTTCCAATATATGAATCTTTACCTCTCGACCATTTCGAGACTCCTCGTCATGTCCGTGATCTCATCCGGGACTCCGAACAAACTTCGGCCACCAATCACATAACTCATATAATACTAAATCGTCATCGAACCTTAAGTGTGCGGACCCTACGGGTTCGGGAATGATGTAGACATGACCGAGACGACTCTCCGGTCAATAACCAACAGCGGAACCTGGATGCTCATATTGGTTCCTACATATTCCACGAAGATCTTTATCGGTGAACCTCATATGTCAACATACGTTGTTCCCTTTGTCTGGCGGTATGTTACTTGCCCGAGATTCGATCGTCGGTATCTAATACCTAGTTCAATCTCATTACCGGCAAGTCTCTTTACTCGTTCCATAATACATCATCTTGCAACTAACTCTTTAGTCACGGTGCTTGCAAGGCTTCTGTGATGCTGTATTACCGAGAGGGCCCAGAGATACCTCTCCGATAGTCGGAGTGACAAATCCCAATCTCGATCCATGCCAACTCAACAAACACTTTCGGAGATACCTGTAGTGCACCTTTATAATCACCCAGTAACGTTGTGACGTTTGATACACCCAAAGTATTCCTACGGTATCCGGGAGTTGCATGATCTCATGGTCAGAGGAACGTGTATTTGACATAGTGAAAGCAATAGCAATAAACTGAACGATCATTTGCTATGCTAACGGTTGGGTCATGTCCATCACATCATTCTCCTAATGATGTGATCCCGTTATCAAATGACAACTCATGTCCATGGTCAGGAAACCTTGACCATCTTTTGATCAACGAGCTAGTCTAGTAGAGGCATACTAGGGACATAGTATTTGTCTATTATCCACACATGTATTTAGTTTCCGGTCAATACAATTCTAGCATGAATAATAAACTATTATCATGAACGGGGAAATATGATAATAACTAATTTATTATTGCCTCTAGGGCATATTTCCAACAGTCTCCCACTAACCGCGACGTAACCACCTCCGCGCGCGCACGCACGGTTTATCTTTGTGCCTTTCCTAAAGGACACACGTCGGTCTGACCGACCACCCTCCAAGGGTCTTCGTGCACTCGGACACGTAAAACACCCGACTGAAGTCACCTTCAGGATTGCAATGGATGATCTCGACGCCCCTCCGCGGGTTAACTTGGCCCTTTGTCTAGGCTCCAAGGCGCGTGCCTCATAAACTTGGACTCGGAGATGACCTACGCTGGCGTTCCCCTGGGATAGTGAGTGGAATCTCTCCGGAGAATCAGACCACGCGCCGGCGTCGTCACTCGGGTTTCATGGCATGTCCTCACTCGGACCTCTAGTCAATCTCTCCCGAGAGACATATGAATGCCATCGAGTTTTGCCCAGCAATCAACCCAATCCGATCAATCGGAAAACGTATAGTCCAAAATCCGTTGAAGTTTTGTTCAAATCTTAGTTGACTAAAGCTTGACGACAGGCGCCGAGTGCCCCCGCAGTGCTCGGGCCAAATCAAGTTTTTAGTGAACTCGTTCTACAAAACCTCAACCGATTCGGGGGCTAAGCCTATGGGCGCGCCGCCAGTCGGCATGTTCCTCACTTAGCTTTCTACTTTTTCACAAAATATGCTCAATACCTAACGCTCACTCTTCGTCTCCAACCCGGTCCCAACCCGATCGTCTGGTTGCAAGAGCAAAAGCTAACGGTCAATGTAAGAAGTACTACTGGAATGATTACTCCCTGGAGTGACCAGCTTTTTTCTACAGTCGGCAGTTTCGAGGCCGAATTCATTCATCGTGCAGAGTGCACGAAGATTCGCCTACTTGACCCAGTTCCAGGCTGAATTTATTTACCGTGCCTAGCGCACGAAGATCAGTCCGACTTATTCAGCTCGAGGCTAAACTTATTTACTGCGCCAAGCGCATGAAGATCCATCTGATTGACTCAATTTCAGACTAAAAGATATTTACCGTGCCGACTGCATGGAGGTTCACCAGGAGACTTAAACCCTCTGCTAGACTCATCTAGTCCGACAGAGGCTCGGGGACTACACCCAGTGGGTGCACTTAGCGTGCCCCCACTGGAAGAGAACTCAAAAAGAAACATTCTGCTCGGGCAAATCCAGCAAAAACATTCAGGTACAACAAACCCTACAGACTTCAACCGACTACCAGCAATCAGTCAGAGTCTCGGGGGCTACACCCTATGAGTGCGCTGATCGTGCACCCATAGTACAAAATTCTGAGTAATCAGTTACTCGATGCAGGACCAGCTCCAGATCACTCAAAAAAAATTGCTATAGGGTGAGTTTAACGCTCCTCCGCGGACCCGTTTTGAGCCTTCTCCTAGGACTCAAAGCGTGAAACTCATAAGTTTGGATCTAGAGCAGACTCGTGTTGACGTTCCTCCGGGATAAGAATGGCATCTCTCCGAGAGAGCAGTCCATGCGTCAATCTTGTTGCCCAGATTTAATGACACTTCCATACTCAGATCACGAGTTAGCCTCTTTCGAGAGATGAACGACTGTCACCAAGTTTCTCCTTGCGGCAACTTACCCTAGATCAGTCGGGAAGCTCAGTGCTAGAATCCATTGAGATTTTGTTCAAACCTCGGTTGTTTGGAAGCACGATGACGGGTACCGAGTATTTCCGTAATAACTCGGGCCAAATTGTGTCCTTCACAAACTCTTTCTGCAAAATCTCAACCGATTCGGGGGCTAATGTTGGGGATACACATAACAGGTAGGCCCATGAAGGGTCAAAGTATCATAAAGCATGGGGTCCACACATCAGGTGGGTCCAGATAAATCTCATACAGACATACTATCCACTCGGACATGTCGACATACCGTCCACTCGGATGACAGGCAACCACTCGGCCGTATGACTCACTCGGACCTGTGAAGACCAATAGTCAGCATGGCAGTTTCGTAGTGGGCTGATATTATGGCATTGATGCTCCACCTTTGTAACATAAGAGGTGAGGGGGTGGCGCACTCTATATAAGCCACCCCCCACCACTAGACTTGGGACAGGCTCATTCTTCTCCCCTGGCTCTCTCGCCATTAGTCTCAGGACTTAGCTCAGGCATGGAGATCCGTTCTCCCCTCTCTCACACATTGTAATCTCCGGATTCATACTCAGATAAAACAAAGCCTCTCCGGAGCACGAGACGTAGGGCTGTTATCTCCACCGCGAGAGGCCCGAACTCGCTAAAATCATTCGTGTCACCCGTTTGCATCTCGATAGATCATGCTCCTTTACCCTACCCCTCTCTATTGTCGGAATCGTTCCCACGACATCAGGGTCTCCCGCGAGCTAGCCGGCGAGATCCGTGTTGCCCTCTAGTCTTTCCTCTCCCTGCTTTCCATCCTCTCCCTTTGCGCCCATTCCCCAGCCCGAGCTCGCCCGCCCATGCGCCATGGAAGCCATTGCGACCGGCTTCGTCGCTCTGCAATAACGACGGTGTTGCAAACGGCAACGGTGCTGCTGCGACACGTGTCGGAACAGCGGCGACGTTTCTGCACAAACATCTCCATTGCAATTTTTTTCGCAACATCATCCATGTTGCAAAGTCCTTCCGCAACATCATCTATGTTGCAAAAATGGTAAAGGCGAAAAAAAATCTGCGACACAACCTCTGTTGCAAATGTTTCTACAACATGAGCTCTGTCGCAAAGCGTTCTGCAACACAGCCTTTGTTGCAACGATGAGGATGGGGTTGGGCTGCTGGATGACGCCAGATCTAACGGCTGCCAAGACGGCGGATCTTTTAAAAAGTCCGCTGGCCGACGCGTAGCATGCCCCAAATATATACCTTACTAAAACTCCTTCCAATCTTTGTTTGGATGGTTTCCAATCTTTTAGCGTGTCTCCGGCCAAAAAATTATAGCAAGATAAGGAGCTTACCTTTGAAACTTTGTTGAATAACCGGAGAGCACTGCAGCATAGGTTGTTGAAGCACACATAAAGCAATAAGGTGCCTTCTACCTAATCAAAAAACATAAGATGCATAACAGGTGAAATAAGTAGATTTCTTTCTGACGGAGGGAAAGAGGCCAACCCATGTAATACTTATGTGTTAAAAGTGGATAAACATACCAAACCAAGTGCCTCTTTCATGTTTTCTAGTGCTTTACATCCAAAGATATGTTATACTACCACTACCAGCAAAGATTCATCAGAGAAGAGAACCTCCAGGGAAAGGAATGTCAGAGACAACTGGAAGAGATAAGCACCATGTGCAGCATTTTACCTGAAGTGTAGAGAACCCTCAGAGTCACATTTTGTGCCGCTTTTTTTTTTTCAAAAATAACAAATGAAGGGAACAACTCGGTTGATTTGTTTCAATCATATTAAGTCAGATAACTGTCAATGGTCTCTATTGGTATTTTCTAATCATAAAGATATGTTCGGAGAAGCAAGTAACAAAGAAGGTGCAATGCAACAAAGATCGTTCCAACGGCAAAATACATCAATCACTCGAGAACAAAATCAAATGGCAGCAAACTGAAATGAGGCACAAAACAAAGTAGACTTGGAACAACACTGGCCTAGTACTTAAGCAATATCAGAAGCACGAACACTGGCACAGGCCGCCTCAGGCCTACTGAGAAACCCAACATGAGTGAGTAGTGTCCACAGGAGTGTAATCAGCTTGCCACCCTGGGCAATTGCCTCCGCATGCCCATCGAAGTTATCCGACGGAGCAATATACAGGTTCATCTCAGACCAAAATCCAGCCAGAATCTTCCACCCCTCGTCCTCTCCTTCAATCCACCTCACCATTTGTTCGCCAAGCTTCGCACCATCCTTGAGCACCTCATGCTTCGACCTTGCACTCAGCAACTCAACCAACTGCTGATATTCCAGTTCAGGAGTCGACTTGGTGACGCGACCGGCAAGGACACGCTCAGCGTCTTCCTTGGTGGCCTTGTAAAGACTCTTGCTCCACGCATAGTCATCGGGAAGTAGCTCAGGAGAATATGCCACCAAGTAGGCATAGTAGCGTGAAAAGTGGGTGGCAACAATCTTGTGGTCAGAAGCTGGTGATGATTGTGGGTGCCTCACCTCAAAGATGCTTGTGGCGATGTGCCATGCAAGTAAGGTGTCAGATGTACCTTTGGTGCTGCATGCCCGGAGCGACTTGCACGCCGAGTTGCAAACATCTCATGCCATTTCTGAGGTTTCCCATGCTGCTTCTTAATGTGTTGGCAATGGCAGTCTTCACCTCTCTTGGCGTGTCGACGTTCTTCTTTGGCTCAGGAAGAGGAACGAGACGCCCAACAAGAGCCACCGGCGTTTTTCTGTGACTGAGCACTAGGACTGAGCACTGATTCATTTTGTCCTGCCAAGGCTTCACTAGCTTGCATCTGTGTTGTAATAATAGGCCAATCCATTTCCGCAATGTAGGATATCCATGCCAAGAAGGCAAGAAGCATGGCTTACATAGCGGCACATTAAGGCCACTTTAGTCCACTCTGAGCAGATGTAGGATGCAATATCCCTCACCTCACAGAGCACGACTAATGCAGCTAGCGAGAACAATGGCAACAAATCATACAATAAACTTCCGAAACTCATGACAGTACCATCTCCACTAGGATCCCACTTGCACTGCACACGACAACTTATCTGTTGTGCACCCATCTCACTCCAATCGTAGGGTAAATTTATCTTCAGAATAATTGCGGCCAATAAACAATAACCAATGCTCAAGAGTGAAAGGGATATGCTCAAGATGGGCAGCCAACTCTTGGAGTATGAGGTTAGAAGGGAGGAACAATAATAGTCATGTAGAAAGGAAAGCTCATATGCAATCAACCCAAGTACCCTTCCACCATCCCTATCCTCGGCCAGCACATGCCATAAGAAGTTGTGGGCCTTCATGAAGCAGTTTCAGCGGCGGGTGTCTTTTGCGAAACGACACCTTAGCAGTTTGAACAATGCAAATGAAGAACATAGATCCTTGAGTTGTGCCGTTGACTTGTGAAAGATGTCATCTGACTCCCAGACTTTGTCAATGGTCACTAAGCCATTGCTGTTCATCCCTGTCCCATCACCTCTACTAAAAGTGTAACCATGAGGGTTCTTCTCTACCAACAATGTGTCCTCCTGTGACTATAAGAGGAGGCATATTTTCACTGACTTCCTCGGCATGCTGACTTGTATCTGGTAGCTGCTCCATGTATCCCATAATAAGACGAGGATTGTGTCCAAATGCGAAGAATTGTCTAGCACCATACCATGCATAATACTTGACAAATATTTTGGCAATGATAAGAGCAAATGGTGCAAAAATGGCAAGAACAGACACGGAGGTGACGTATTCTTTTATATCTTCTAGGGATGACAAACTTTGATTTGGACCTTGAATGATGTTGGCCCCAAGGTAGGTTGTCCATATTGCTTGCACCAGCAGTACTGCAGGGGGCGCAATGCTTCGACCTTCTCTAGCATGAGCGGCAACTATTGTGGTTGTATTGATACCAACAATCATAACAAAGGAAATCCATACTAAGACCAGGCCGGGGTGAATACCTGGCTCGCAATTCCCTGTGGCTATGATATTAAAAGGAGCCAGGACAGCGACGATATACTGAACATCAGTGACAGAGGCAATATAGGAGATGATGGGCAAGAACAATATGGTGGCACCGAGGAAGAGGTAACGGGTCAATGGATGGTGACGGTAGTGATGGCCGTAGGTGCCTATCCCGACCATGATTCCCATCAGGATGGTGTTCCCCACCAGGAGAGCATTCACTTGCAACATCTGCCTTCCCATGAACTTATCGAAGTTTGCCAATGCAGCGGGGGTGCAATCAGAATATGGTGCTTTATCCATGATCTGTCTGAGTATCAAATCTGAACCCAGGAACAAAACAAACAAGACCAACATTACAACAACCAATTAAGAGGGCCTCATCGACGAATTGATCATGTTTTTTTTTTCTAAAAGAAGAGTGGTTTACCTGAAGGTTGCGGTCGAGTAAGCCAAGACCTTGTGGAAGCTCTGGAGGTGAGTGGACACCGATTTCGCTTCTGTGCTGCAAACACATGGGTGTCTCTCGGCTATTTTTCTGCTTTAGTTTGTACACCCTCCGTAAAGAAATATAAGAGCGTTTAGATTTATTCACGGAGGGAGTATCTTTAACCAGAGGTGACCATGGCTTTATTCCTTGCTTGTGTGCTACCTCGGCCTGCCAATGCTGTTGCTATTGCTGTGTGCTGCATTGTACGTCTAGATACCTTCTGTTTTTCCTCTTATATCTGCTATTCCTTTTGATTTTGCACTTCTCAGATGAACGTGATCGTCAAAGAACAGCTGGCAATCTCTGGCAGGAGCTTCGACTAGACCAAATTGCTGCATTACCTTTTCCTTTTCAGAGATCTCTGTTTTTTTTCTTTTCCCTTACCATCATAAAAGAAAAAAAAGAGATAAAGCTCACAAACAAATATACCGAAATACATAAAAAAAAATTCACAAGCACAAGGGGAAAATAGCTCTGTTTCCAAATTAGTTTTCCTTCAAGTCAAGGCTCATGTACTCGAGAAAATATCTGTCGTTCCTTATGAGATATGCTCTGCCAAACAGCATGAAAGCGAACTAGTTTGCTTGTAAATACATCATGCAACTGATGATTTCTTTAAATGCTCAGGATTCAGTCAGCACTACAGATAACACAATCATAACCAAAATGACATAACTTGATGAGTTCACTACCACTTTTGAGCATGCCAACATTCAGATCTTACACACCAAAGGCGTTGAGAACTCCATTCGCGAGCAGTACAACAGATGAAACATGAAGCAAGTTCTAACATCTTGCCAAATCGGTTGATGACATTGTAACATCTTGGACCGCTCTACTAGATTTTGATCTTTACATAGAGTGCTGTTGACACTGGAAGAGTATTAGCAACTAGTGCAAGACACAAGCAGGTGCCTTAGCCTTCAGGAACATGACCTTCCTGTACAAGCCATGGTACACGTAAAATTTCATGCACGTTTCCGGCCTAGAGAAGCTTAGTAATGTCTGGCAGAGATCCTCCGCGTTGCTTTCAGTAACTGACTGATGGAAAGTTATGGTCATTTCTTTTAGCACTGTTGCCCAATTAAGCAACCGTTCCACAAAGGCAACTTCATTTTCAGTTCCTCTCCAGGCACTGATTCCGATTATTACGAGGTGACTCAGCAGGAGTTCATCAGTTTTCCAGTTTGGTGGCTGATGGCATATGCAACCCACTGAGCATGTAGTTTGAGCCTGAAACAACATATCGCCTTAATAAGAATAAGTGAATAACTGGTATGATTTGATGATGTAAAATGAGAGATGAAACTGGAAATGATCAAACTATGACCTGAATACTTTGAGATATGCCATCAACAACATTAACAAAAGTATACTACCTAGAAATTAGTTGGGGCCAACCTATTGCAGACACTATGATTGTTCTTCAGGAAGAGGGGGTCAAACAACAGAACCATTATAAAAGAGCCTCCATCGGTAAATAACATTCAATAAGATATTAAATTTTCTGAAAAAGTTGAGCAGAGAAGAGGAAGGAAGTGCTCAATTTTTTTTGCTGGAAAGGTTCCTAATTTCTCTGATTTTCAATAGACAGACGATCTTTACAAATGCAACATATTACCTAGCTACCAAACCCAATTAGTATGCCATTTTGTCAAAGTTTGAAGAGCAAACCAACACCTAGAGTAAGGCAACTAGCAATCCAAGCCAAAGTATGCATAAAAATGGAAGTACATATTGAATAGATTGTGACTTTCCAGGTAACTCAAGTACTATTAGATAAACAGATTAAGGATGTAACTTTACCTCTAGTTGCCTGGTACTGACATCAAATGCAAGAGTCAGCTTTCTTACACAAGTACACAGCCTGAGAACATGGAATAAGCTGGCCCCAAAGGAATGTTCATTCGCTGCCACATTTACGGACAAGAATAAAATATATGGGAGCCTTGGCATGTCCTCCATCAAGTAGCATTGGTAGTCAGACATGTCCTACAGGTTGATAGAAAGTCACAAAGGAGGATTATATTATATAACGGTTGGAGAAAGACACAGACATACTCATTTTTCTCACACTACAAATGGTTTTGTGTGTGCTGGTGGGAGGATATCCAATCCAGCCACAAGGACAGCTGGTGTTCCAAGTTTTTCCGCTCTTGAGTATTCATGTCCCATTCAATAACTAAATCCTAGTTCAGTAATAACTAGATCCTAGTGCAGTAATGCTAGCGTGCAGCTTTAATGCTAACTACTCAAAGGTGGCACAAAGCAATACCATCTAAGAGGATAAGTATATAAGTATTGGGAAAGAATAAAGATTGAGTGCGCTAAGCCATGTTGCACAGACATGAGCAAAGACAAACAAGTGAGAATTCTGTAATGCTTACTCAAATATACCAAATATCATAACCCCATATTTGCCTTGTTATTATTGACTTGGTAGCATATTATGATGATGGAATATCACGTAAGAATGGAACTCACCTTCCGATAGTAAAGCGCAAGGTTAAGACTGATGATGAACTCGAAGCGCTGCAAAAGCCTGATACGATTGTGTGCAAAATCCTCATCTGATCCATATACAAGAAATTGACTAGCGTGCAGCCATTGGAGATGTGCCATCTTGCCAAGCTGGACGGATCTTCGATCATAACGAGCATTCCACTCAAGCAACGTGAGCTGAGGGGCTGAGATGTTGGCAACTGGTTGACTCGGATCCACAGGATCAGCAATGTAGGTGGTGTCTTTCTCTTTCAACGAAATGAGTGCTGGCGCCACGACAAGGAGCTGCCGCACGCCAATTAAACTCTTCAGATCTATTTGGAGGACAGACTCTTGAGGAAATGGCGAGGATGCCCGGACCCAAGGTGTTGTGGTCTAGTAACACATTATCCATCCCTATTTCTAAGAGAGACTCTGAGTAGATTACAATGTCAGCCCGGACCTGGGCGTCGCTTAGGAAGAGCTTCCGCAGTGATGGGCACCATGGCAGTGGCGGAGCTTCACGCAAATTGCTGGGCGGGCCGGTGGGGCCTATCTGAAGGAAAGTACTACTAGGATGTTACTCCTTGGCCCAATATTAGGTGTACACTACAGAGATTTGAATTGGCTGGGAGGGCCAGGGCACGGGTTTGCCCAGCCGTAGCTCCGCCACTACACCGTGGCGAGGAGACAATATCACCGAGTCTGCAGGGACCACGCATCCTAACGCATACCAGACGGAGATCGGTGAGCCGGGCAAACACGCCGGAGGGCGGCAGGGCGAGGCCAAGATCGTCTAGGTCGAGGGAAATCCGGTCGGCACTCTGAAAGCAAGGCAGCTCAACGGTGCCTGTTTCCCCGTCCCCGTCCAGCCTGAGATTGAGGATGAATAGTTCGCCGAAGAGGCGGGGCGCGATGATGGGGAGCCACGTCGCCACCGACTCCGCAGCGGCGTCCCGGAGGTCTACGACGAGGAGGCGGATGACCGGCGCTTCGTGGGCTGTGAGGGCGGAGAGTATGCGGTGCGGCTCGGTGCCGAGGGGAAAGTTGAGCTCCGGGAGGAGCTTCCAGAGGCCCCGCCAGCGGCGGCAGAGGACGCTGGTCCGAGCGGCCATGGTGGTGCCGCGGAGCTTGACGAGGATGTGGATGAGAATGTCGTCGGGCAGCACGCTGAGGCGGCCCTCGTCGCCGTCGTCGGCGTCGGCGAGCTTCGGTCGCTTGGGCCCATCGCTCTGCTCCATGGTTGGAGGAGGGATTTGGCGCCTCTCACACTCACAGATCACATTGCGCCATTGCGGTGAACTGGAGCTCGGGAGAAGGGGTTGGCACTGTGATTTGGGGGAGCTAGGGTTTGGGGGTTTGCAGATTTGGTGGAGATCGGCCAGCGATAGTCGATAGATGGAGTCTTGGGTGAAATGGTGTTTTCCTTTTCTGCTCTGCGGAAATGTGATTTTAATTATGGAAATAAAGTGTGATATGATTTGTAATCATGGTAACACTCATATCACACACAAACAGACATCTTTATAAACGCATGAAAGCATCACCTCTCATTGATAGAATATTTCACCTTCACGACACACACATGAGGTTTGATCCCTGATGGGCTGTGGGTACCATCACCCTTGTAATCATTCAACATAGGGTGGTTCTCAACGTGATATGATCCTCACTATTGTAAGAAATATGATTTGGATGTGAGCAGATGAAGTAGCAAACATTTTTTTTTTCAAATGTTTAATTAGAATGTTATCTAAGCAAGTATAGAGGCCGCGAACGAATCAAAATTCCTTATGTGCAAGGGTACTTAAATGAAAACATTATCATGACTATGAGTTTGTAAAGGAAAGAAAGGATCATCGCATGTGTGGCATACATTTTTTTTGAAAGAGAAGTGCTGTATGTCGAAATTACTCAGAGAGTTGGTGATGACTCGACCATTAATCTATGGAAGGACCCACAGATCCCTTTGAATACAAGCAGACGACCGTTGGTCAGATTACCGAATGTGAATGCTCAAACCATGAAATGATTAATTGATGAGGAGAATGGCACATGGAATATGAACAAACTGCAGGACAATTTCATCGGCCCTGATGTGTGTGCAATATGCTGGATCCCACTTGGTCGCTTCATGGAGGACATGTGGTCTTGAAGCATAGAAAAGAGTGGACTATTCACAATTCGTTCGGCTTATAGAGCTTTAACGGAGAGGTCATGACAACAACGTCAGGCGTCAAGTTCTAGAGGGGGGGCGTTTTCAAAAGAAAACTTTGGCACATGTCAATTCCTCACAAGGTTTGGAACTTTTTGTGGCGGGGGAGATCAATAAGTTTTTGCCGTACATGTGGAAAGAATTGGCCTGTGTGAAGGATACGGTCTAGAGGAAACTATATTCCATGCATGTTTTGAGTGCTCACGGGCTCGCATATTTTGGCAAGAGTTGAAGGGGTTTGCAAGCATGAAGATTGCGCAATTGCATCCAAAATCTTGGGTGAAGGATCTGGTCAATGATGTAAAAGTGCGTAGTGTTGATACTTACATCACTTCATGTGAATGCGGGCAATATGGTCAGAAAGACACATGAGACGGCATGGTGAATAGGGATGAACGATCATGGCATCAGTGAAAATGGGTGGTGGACACGGCAAGTATCTCTATGGATATGGCAAGCATAAGAAGGCGAAGCAACCTAAGTTGATCCAGAGATGGAAGCCCCCAGAAGTTGAAGAAAGAAAAGATCAATTAAGATGCGTGTTTTTATGAAAATGATATTTTTTGGATCTACTGCTATGGTAATGTCAGACAGAACTGGCTCTATGATCCGTGCTCAAGCGATCTGGTATGAATACGCTACAGATCTAAGACGATGGGACCTCAGGAGGTTTGAAGTTTGAATTGGGTAGTAATGGACAATGATGCACAACAAGTTATTAAGTTGTGGGACATGGCTGGACATGAGAGAACACAAATTTCTAGAGTCCTCCGGGAGATTAGAGAACTAAGTGGACACTTTGCAAATTTTACTTTGAGCTTTATTTCCTGGGAAGGAAATGAAGTTGCTCATCTATGTGCCAAACAGGCAACTAATCTAAGGAGAAGATGCATGTGGCTAAACTATACACCCCTTTCCTTGATGATAATCTTTAATGTGATTGTATGCTCAACTATGATTAATAAAACTCCCTATTTATAAAAAGAATGTCATGTCGTTCATCATTGGGAAAAGGATCCTTCTCGACCAATTGATTCAAAACAATTCATCAGTCAACTCGTTGTTTCCTCTTCTCTAACCTGCAGCGTCGTTCTTTCTCCTTCAATGTAGCACCTCTTATCCGCCACCGATGGAGTCTAGTTTATTCTCTCTCGTATCACTTCCCCTCCTAGCATCCCTCTTCCTCTCAGAAGCGCCTTCTCTAGCTCTTCTTCCAGATGCCGCATTGCCCCTTCTCCAAGGAGCTTCTCCTCCTTTGCGATAGATGGTGACCGAGGGGATCACGCGATGGACATATTTTAGGGGTGGAGACTCAATTTGGAGACTTGTTGCTCCTCCACAGATACCTCGCCGTGGAGCTTGAGTCCATGAGACCTACCTCCGATAGAGATTGGGGCAAAAGGGACCATGAGTTGTCACATTTCGCTCCAACGAGGATTTGGTGAGCCTGATTTGTGGTCGGCAACAAGCTCAAATCTGTGCAGAAGGCGGTGCCTCCATTGTTGATGACGTGAGGTCAATAAAATCAAGAAATTTGGATGCTACGTATGGTGTTCTTACATGTTGTAGATGTGTATGGTGTTTGTTGTGTACACACGAGAAGTATGTTCCAATAGTTCCACATGCCTATTGGAAAGGATCATTTTTAGTGCTACAAACGTGGTTCTTCATTGTTGTATTCGCCGATCATGTATATTGTATTTTTTACACTAGGTGTAGTGTCAAAAAACGTCTTACATTATGGGACGGAGGGAGTACGTATTTGTCTTCCATGATGTGAGTGTTGCAAGCCATTCTCAAGCATACCTGCTCCAGTCAATGGCATTTGTTGCATGCCTACATATTCTTGTTGTACGTGTTTGTTTGAAATGATGATGTTTTTCTCACAATCTTTCTAAAAAACATGGAGAAAAATGTTGCAATTGTACACATGACACACATGTCGATCATGAGTTAAGCCAGATCCGATGGTTGGGGCAGCAACTAATTTCCACCCCTCTCCCTCCCCCCAACCGCCGCGGCTACAGCCGGCTAAACGCCTAGCACATGAGACCAAGGAGCTTCTTTTGTCAAATCTCACAAAAAAGAAACATATGCGTTCACATAGTAATTCCAATACAAGCCTTGTTTTCTGATTGTTTAGTGTGTGTGGTTACTCTATGTCCGTAATGATTTCTTGAGCAAGTTTGCCTTGCTCCTGTATCCCATAACTGTCTAGAAAGAATAGCATGGGGCCGGTAAAACCAGAAGCACTTGGAGATCATCAGTGATGATAAACTTCAAGCCTCCTTTCCACAAAATATCTTCCTCAATTATTTCCAAATCAAGTTGTTCTTTTCATGTGGAAGGACAATGACACGTAACTCATGTTACTGCAAATTTCGCTACAAGTATGATATTTTACACATGGTCTGTAATGAGTAACTGAAATTACATTTGAACATTTTTCTCTTTCTGTGAAAGATTCATGTAACAGTGGCATCCTGATCTCTCTCTCCCATGTCTCTATGCTCTTGCCCTGTCAAGAATCTCTTGAGAGTTCTTCTCAGCCCGATCCCTTTTCTTCTCCATCGATGCCGCCGGCTGGAGCAGAGATTGGATTGGTGCCCTTGTAGACTTGTTCATATTACCATGGGGGAATCCCTCATGGTTCCTGGTCAAAAAAGAAAAAAACACAGTAGCCGTCCATTCTATTTAGCTAGTCGAGTATCAACACTTTTTTATCCGTTCACTTGATTGATGCAGACTTTAAGATACTTATTTGCAACAAGTTGTGGAATGAACGTTAAACAATTCATGCAAATAATACTGCAGAAACTCCGTCGCAACAGCCGGGCAGCTTCAGCATTACCATGCGATTTCCCAGCAACAGACAAATTGAGTTAACGATGCACGCGCCAAACATATTTTAGGTGATCTGCGTTCTCATTCATTCAGAGAGCAGAAGGTGCACCTTTGCATGCCGGCCCCTTTTAAGTAGCCGCTCTACATATACACACCCTAAAAAAGCATAAAAGGTTATCATCCTCTGTCCCTGAAACAGACTAAAAAAAAAACAGACTAGAAAGCTAGGAACTGCAGAATTTCCAATCTAGTGGTTACAACCCTGGTCAGAAAGATGAATCGGCGCGCACAGATTTGCCGCAACCGTCACAGCTGAATGGCCAACTGGTACCAGAATTTAGTGCAACATCCTCAATGTGCCAGGTCCCTCGCCTAACGCCACATCGACACTTCCATATCATTAGTAGTGTACAGAGGGTAACCTGCAAGATAAAAAATAAAATTAATAAACATATTGCAGACAGAAGTAATGTGCATAGAAGTTGGAAGCTAATAATATCTACTAATATGTAAATGGAGGTTGACAGCACACTCCATTTTCATCTTCAACTGCTTGCTCAACAGCACATTTTCTTGAGGGACAAAAGCTTACATCGTTACTCTCTTCAAATGTTGACACTGGTGTAGATGGCGCCCCATGGGGATTGCTGCCTCCAGTGACCAGAAGTTGGAGATCTTGGGTACCATGATGTCCTGGAAGTGTATCTTCACCTTCAGACTGATCAGCATCAATTACCTCTGCATCTGTTGACCCCTCAGAGTGCATGTCAGCATGACTTGTCTGGATAAAGCAACCAATCTGAAAACAAAGAAAGTTACATCACTGACTGGCCTGGCAGACTAATCACTAAATGTAACAAATAACTAACCTCTTGAGGGAGCCATGCAGTAGAATTTAACTCCTGCTGAAGACAGTGGAGATGGCTACTCTGTCTATTTACAGATACTGCCTGGAGCTTCTGCAGATCTTTCTCAAACCTCTTTCTCCGGTATCCAGGCTTTAGAAAAGTCTGAAATTCAAGACAATAGGTGTAAAAATTGCAACTAAATAAAAGCTTTTCTTAAAATGAGCCTTAACTGGGATCTATAGTAAGTACCAGGCGAGGACGATGAAGCAGTTTAGCACGGCGGTGCTTCCGCCGACGAGGTGCGTCTCGAGTCATGTTGGCAGACGGGAAGGCGTCGGGCGCAAGCTGAATAGAACAACGGGGTTATATAGGAGCATCCGTGTTTCCCCTTCCCCACGAGGGTTCTTCCATAATTGGGGGCCAGCTGACGGCTCCAACGACGGTGCTGGGGTAAGGTATGCACCGATCGTTCCCTTAGATTGCAGAATTGGAGCCGGATTCAGTCTCGGAACTCTGACTTCTCCGGCCATGGGTCTCCTGATCCGTGCTAAGCTTATTTTGAGAGAGAGATAATATCGCCCCCCGCTGGCTGGCTAGGGGGCTCATGATGCCTTCACCGTTGAGTAGCATGCCGCCGTTGGCCGCGGCAGCGACAGAGTGCAGATTCAGTGGAAAATACAGCGCGCGTCGAGAAATCAACCCGGCCAAAGACAAGCCCTGCTCCGTGCGCTTGCATGGCGATTTGGTCATCATCTACAAGCTGCGTGAGGTCGGGGGTCTGAAGATGCCACGGCTTGTTCGCGAAGCGGCACCCAAGACATTCGACCAGGTGTTCCTGCTCCACGACCCAGCTGAGACCTTCTTCCGAAGCTATTTGGCCTGCCGCGAGGCCATCCACCAGATGATCACCCAGTCGCCATTGCTCCGCAAGTTCGACCTCGCCGCGGACAACTGGGACGATTTCCTGCCCCATGATCTAGCTAGAGTGATCGTGAACAAATATAGGCAGGATACCGACGAGTATATGGATTTCTTTTTGAAACTGTGATGATTTTTATAGCCAATTCGGAAAATATATGACCTAAAGCAATTTTTTGAGAACTATGACCCCGTCGGCTTCTAGAAGGCTGAAGAGGTAGTTTTCGGTCAACCGAAGGCCGAAAAGAGCTCTTCGGTCGGCTATTGGCCGAAGAGGTGGGGGAGTGGGCCGAAGAGCTGGCTGTCGGTGGGGAGTGGGCCGAAGAGCTGGCTGTCGGTGGGCTGCCGACCGAAGGGGCTCTCTTCGGCCAACCAGCGGTCGAAAAGTAGCACTCTTCGGCCAACCAGCGACCGAAGAGTTCGGGATAAGCCCGAACGAGCCCGAACGGCCATCTTCTTCCTCTCTGTTCGTTCATCCTCTGTCCCTCTCGTTTCTCTCTCTTTCTCTCACCACCCTGCGCCAATCTCCTTGCTGGTCCGTCCATTTTCGCATCCAAGCCGCAGAAAGAGTAGATCGTAGCCATCTCCGGCGGCCTACGGTCATTTTTTTTTCAATGGGATAGTTTTTTTTGCTCGTACAAGTGAGGTGAGGAGGAGCCATGGTGGAGGTGGTGGTGAGGAGGAGGTGCTGCTGGGGAGGAAGAGGTGGTGAGGAGGAGGAGGTGCGGCTTGGGGGGTAGCCGGAGTCCAACCTCCGGTAGCCGAGGGGGCGGCGGTGGTGTTGTCCGGTGGTGCAAGTACTACGCGAGGTGGCCGGTGCCGCTGAGTTGAAGAGAGGAGCAAGAAGCAGGGGCACACGCGTCGAAGGTATAACCATGTCGTCATAAATTTTCTTTGAGTTGTAAAGTTTAGTTAGTGTAGATAAGTCATATTGCGTACTTCGAGTGTTAATTTGTCTGTGGCATTTTAGCGGTTAGTTAGTGTAGCGGGTAATATTTTTGTTCTTCGTGATTAATGAGAAGATGGAAATGTCTGACATGTGAAAATGTCTGAATCAGTAAATTTGTCTGTGCCGGCATTTTAGCGGTTAGTTAGTGTAGCGGGTAATAATTTTGTTCGTCGTGATTATTGAGAAGATGGAAATGTCTGACAGGTGAAAATGTCTGAATGAGTAAATTTGTCTGTGCTGGCATTTTAGCGGTTAGTTAGTGTAGCGGGTAATAATTTTGTTCATTGTGATTAATGAGAAGATGAAAATGTCTGACAGGTGAAAATGTCCGAATCAGTAAATTTGACTGTTTACTATGGCCCTGGTAATGTTCGATACAATGAGTTGGGGGTTGATCTTAGCGAGTATAAAAATGGCGTCATGACACTTCCAGACCCGGACAGACTGGACATTAGACAGTTGAAGTACTGGTTGACTACTAGTTTTGGGCTGGATCCTGAAGTATGTTCCGTCAGTATTCATGCATTGTGGACCAAATCCTGTAAAAATGTCAAGTGGGAGTTGATGCCGATAGATAGGAGCCAGCATTGGTTGACGCTGTTAAGTCGTTGCCGAGACCGAAGAATCCACCCATATGCCCTAGTGCAACATGTGGCGAAGGAGGAGAATACCGTACAACTCCACGTGGGGTATGAACCCGGCCAGGGCAGTGAAGTGGCTAACGAGATTTGTTTATCCGGGTCACAGCCACCGGATGTGGATGGTACGCAACCTGAAAAAGAGTCAGACTACGTGCCACACAATGTGTGTGGTCATGATACTGGGCAGAGTAGTCAGTCGATAATATTGGCGGAGGATCTGGATTCTGATGGGGACGAGGAAGAGGAGGAAATGCAGAGGGTGATGGAGGAAGAGGACGAGGATGGATTGGCGGAGGATCTGGATTCTGAAAATTCCGAGGATGAAGTGGAGGTACCGATTCCTTCTGCATGGGATCAGGACATATCCACCGGCCTTACAGTCAACGATGGCCATGAGGCTCCATGGCAGTATAATCTGAACCAAGTCCAGATTGGGGCTATGTTTGATACAAAGAAAAAATTGAAGTATGCGGTGATCAAGTGGGCTATGTCTACGCAGAGGGTTTTCCGGACACACATATCAAGTCCAACAAACTATACCGTGAAATGTGTTGAAACAGGTTGTCCTGGGAAGGTGCACGGGCATGTCCCGAAGTATAACATCCACTGGGTTGTGACCGATGTCGTCCCACATAATTGTGTGAGGAAAAACCTTCTGGTGAATCATCCAAACCTGACTTCAACTCTCATTGCGCAACTCATGTATACTGAGATAGTGCAGAAGAAAGATATGGAAGCAAAACACATCCATACAGCAGTGAAGGTCAGATGGAATTATGACATTCCTTATGGGAAGGCTTGGAGGGCTAAGCAGAAGGCTATGGAGGAAAGGTTTGGGACGTTCTTCGACTCATATGATAATGTTGTCCGTCTCCTTGACATACTGAAGGAGAGGAATCCCGGCACTTATGTTAACGTACAACACACGAGGTTGCAGAGTATACCAGATTTCAAGGTTTTGAAATGAGTATTCTTCTCTTTCGCTATGTGCATCGAAGCTTTCCGGCATTGTCCTCCTGTGATATTTGTGGATGGTACATTCCTGATTGGTCAGTACAAAGGGCAAATCCTGACTGCTATTGGTGTGGACGGGAACAATCAAATCATCCCACTTGCCATGGCATTTGTTGAGGGTGAGAACTTTCCGAGCTGGGTATGGTTCTTCCGGCAAGTGAAAATTGCCATCGTGAATGACCGACCAAACGTGTGTGTCATTCATGACAGACATGCTGGTATATTGAAGGCCGTGAAGACACTAAGGAATCCAACAGAAGACGAACGAACACCTTGGAAGGACTTGCAGAGCCGGTGGTGCATGCGCCATCTTGGGGCTAATTTTTTCTCATAGTTCAAGAACAAGCAGTTGATGAACTTGTTCAAAAAATTATGCAAGCAGAACCAGCAGCATAAATACCATTTTATTTGGTCAAAACTTGATGAGTTTACTAAGAAGCAGGTTGGTGCCAGGAAGAAAATGGAAGAAGATCAAGCTAAATTAGCAACACTCATGGCGGAGCTAGAGGAGCCAGTAGGTCTTTGTGACTTGCCAGCAATTGACCCTCCTGGTACTAAGAGAAAGAAGGGGAGGACAATAAAGAGTTTTACTCGGTGGATAGAGAAAGAGCCTCCCGTGAATTGGTTTTTGATGCATGACACCCATGGAGCTAGGTATGTCCACATGACAACCAACCTTGCAGAGGTGTATAACTTTGTACTCAGAGGGAATAGAGCATTGCCACTCACAGCTATTGTGGAGGCTGTATTCCATGGCACTTCGAGATATTTCAGAGAAAGGCACGAGTTAGCAAAGAAGCATATTGCAAATAATCCCAACACACCTTATTGTAGCCGTGTCATGGAGTACATGGCAAAGAAGATAGAGAAAGCAAAGAAGCACACTGTCAGACTCATAGGTAATCAGGAAAGGAGGTATGAGGTTCAGCTACCTACCGATGCTTTTGGTTCTGCAAATGAGGTGAAGACGCACGAGGTAACAATTGGAACGGAATTTTATCCAACGTGTGAGTGTACATGCAACAAACCGAAGTTGTTGCACCTGCCTTGCTCACATGTGTTGGCTGCCTGTGGCCAGATTGAGTTGGACGCCATCTCCTTCGTGTCCCCATACTATTCAAAAGAGGCAGTTAATAGGTAAGATTGATAGAGTTCACCGGGCTACACTCTTGCAAGGAGGCAAGAACTTCGACGTGTTGGTCACTCGCACACCAAGGACTAACTGGATGATACACCCTTTATGGGTTAATAGGTATGTGTACATATAATGACTTACATGTTTGACATACTTTTGATACCCACTAACTGTATGCTACATTCTCTTTATTTTGTAGGTTAAGTTGGGCTGGACTTCTACCGTTGGCATGGCTGGTTGAGGGTACATTGGATGAGTGAGTTGAACATCCGGACTTGGATGAGGAAGGTGAACCAATGCAGTTATGCGAGAGGCAAGTGAAATGTTTCTCTTACGACAGGTCACTGCTTACCTGCTTAGTAGATAGATGGAGACCAGAGACACATACGTTTTACTTTCCCTGGGGAGAGATGGCTCGTACTCTACAGGATGTGTCTTTCTTGTTGGGATTACCTTTGGCCGGTGCTGCCATAGGTCCTTTAGAGCCAGAACTTGGCTGGCTAGCACTGATGCAGGCACATTTTCTTGATGCGTTGCCAACTGCTCTGGCCTTAGACGACGATCCTCACGGGCCTCGTTTTAGGTGGTTGAGCCAGTTTTAGGTAACCTTCTCAGTGAGCTGAACATATTTTGTTTTCCTAGTTGCCCTTACTAGATAGTTTACACAATCGTATGGTTTCTATACAGATTGTCTCGTTAGGATACCCCGGAGTTGAGTTGTCAGAGGCACAGATTGATCGATCCCTAGAGGCATATATTCTTTGGTTGTTCGGCAAGACGATGTTCACGGAGAACCACATGACTACTGTCGATGCGCGACTCATCGATATTGCACGAGAGATAGCTGACGCACGTTGCCCTGGGGACATTGTGCAGAGGAGTTTTGGTTCTGCTGTGTTAGCAGCTACGTACAGAGGCCTGTGCAAAGCTTGCTCGTTGAAGTCCAGAAAATCAGCTCTGGTTGGATGTCCACTACTCTTGCAGCTCTGGTCATACGAGAGATTCCCTATTGGACGACCCTATGTATACGTTGATAGACCTTTTGGGATGGAGGACATAGCAGGGGCTTACGTGCCTGCTATTGGCGATTTTCCTACTGTGGGATCTGTTTGGGCACGGAGAGAGGTACATATATATTACGTAACAATTTATTCGATTAATTATTTCCATGCAAAAGTATTACTAATGTTTATTTGTTGTCATGTACAGAGACAGTTTGCGCATACCCAGGTTAGGGGCTGCTACCCGTCCTTCACGGCGCAGTTTGATAGTTTACACGAGGATCAAGTTATCTGGGAGCCATACTCGCATCAGGCTATATCATCCAGGTATCCAGTTGGGATATCTGGAATGTGCACTAGAGATCAGCACTATTGGATGACCAAGGCCAGAGTGGTGTTCGACGTGACGGTTGAGGAGATGGCTCTTCATAGGGTGATGAGACAGTTCGGTCTATGTCAAGAGCCTCAAATTCCAGTTATTCCACACATACCAGCACACGTGCACAAGTAAGTAATTGTAATTTAGTTCTCAACATTGCATTCCGAACATAGCTAACCATGTAACACGCATGTCAATCTCAGGGAAAGCCACGTAGGAGGAAACAAGTCCATGGTTGTTTGGCTTTAGACCATTGGCCCTTACGTTCAGGAATGGGCTAACGCGCCGACAAATATCTAGGATGAGGTTGGGCCCTTTGACTGGGACAAGTTCGGGTTGTATCTGCGACGTTACCGGCATAGCACGAGGATCTACTTGGTTCCATCAGCTGCTCCTGATCAGATGGACGCCCCTCTCACCAGCGATATGTTCCCAACTGCCTTTGTTGTGGGAACCAGACACCACGCGGTACGTGCCATGGTTCTCATATGTGTAGTTTTATCATAACCTGAACATATACAATTGGTTAACTCTTCATGTACAGAGTGACTTGACAGTCGAGGCGCGAGAGGAGGTTTCCGCTTTAATGCGGCGGGTTGAGAGGGGGGATACTATCCCACAGCCAGAGCACCTCTCATGGTTGAGGCGTTTGGATGAGAAGCTACGAGGGATTTACGCAGCTGTTACGTGTAGACGATCTTCGGATGTTGCAGTTCCTCGTCCAGCACATCGTCCCCCACGTCCCTCTGTGCAGCGTTCAGAACCACGACACTCTGTGCAACGTTCAGAGCCACGCCACTCCGTGCAGCGTTCAGAGCCACCTCCTTCACAACCAGGGAGCTCGTCCTGGCATCAGCCACCTCCTTCACAACCAGGGAGCTCGTCCCGGCATCATCAAATGGAACTAGGTAACACTACTTTGTACATTCTTTTAAACATTGTAGTTTCGCTCATCAATTTTACATGTTTTACTATACTGCAGGCGGCAACCAGTCGCAACAGTTCATGCATTCAGTGCAGTCACCGATACTTAGTGGTGCTGGA
This sequence comes from Elymus sibiricus, assembly GCA_039707655.1. Taxonomy (NCBI): domain Eukaryota; kingdom Viridiplantae; phylum Streptophyta; class Magnoliopsida; order Poales; family Poaceae; genus Elymus; species Elymus sibiricus. The sequence goes on along the minus strand of CM077668.1, from coordinate 106,194,612 downwards.
TGTGGATTAGAGGGCTACGGCGATGATGATGACGAAGCTGCAAACACTTATGACTTCTCTCAGACAGTGTTTCACACTCCACCACCAGCACCGACGCAGGAGACACAGACCGTGTCAGACGATGTTATCTACGGTCGTGGATACCATGAGCATCGCCCACCGCCTCATTGCTTATCGCCTTCCGGTCCTCGCCCGAGGAAGACCCAGATTCATCGTCGTCCCCAGCAGTGATATGGTTATCTATGTATTAGTCATTATCTATGTTAGTTTCAGACTTTTCTCATGTGTGAGTCATTATCTATGTATGAGACATGCTTCATGTATGTGTTACTATCGCACTTGCTTCTATCTGATCAGGAGACATATATCTACCTATGTATGCGAGAGACATATTACTATTAATTCACATTGTTATTCCAGTTACATTTCCAAAGAGACCGCAACAGATAATTAAGATACAAGTACATCTGAATTAAACGGTACGGCTGAACTTAAAAAATACAGCTTACAAACTACATGAAGGCATCATCGTCATCCTCCGTCGATGCAGCACTCTTGCCCTTCGACGATGCGGTACTCTTGCCCTTCGACGATGCAGTACTCTTGCCCTTGGTGCTCGGCATAAAAATATCGTCTTCGTCCTCGCTGTCTTGGGTCCATAAATAAGTATGTTCTGCTGCAGCCTTTAGGAATGCTTCACCCTTATGTTGTTACTTCTTCCACCTTCCATGCAACCTGAGAAGTTCTTTTCGTATCTCCTCAAAGGTCCTCGCAGGCCACCCGCACCTACTTAATGCGTGAGCCAACTCATTCAGTAAGGTGTCACTACTGAGGAGTTCGTCCCATGGAACTATCCTATTGTCTATCTTGAAATCGGTGGCTAAGCTCAGAAGACATTTGGACATACTAGGGTGAAAACAACTACGATCGAAAGGATAACCGGACATCTTGACGAGACTACACTGGCCTCCTTAGTGTGGAGGGGGTTTTATAAGTTGAGAAGAGAAGATGGCGGGAAAGAAGATGGCGGGAGAGAATGACGGGAAAGAAAATGGCGCGAGAAAATGGCGGGAGAAAATGGCGGCAAAGAATGACGGGAGAGAATGGCGGGAGAAAATGGCGGCAAAGAATGGCGGGAAAGAAAATGGCGGGAGAAAATGGAGGGAAAGAACGGCGGGAAAGAAAATGGTGGGAAAAAATGGAGGGAAGGAACGGCGGGAAAGAAAATGGAGGGAAAAAGATTACGGAAAAGTATATTTTTTTCATGTATAAAACAGCAATGGTTGTACAGGATTTATAAGCCACTTTTAAATATAAAAAAACACTTCGGCCTACTATAAACCGAAGAGCATGCATCTTCGGCCAACGCCTGACCGAAGACCACTCTTCGGCCAACTGTAAGCCGAAGTTACTATTTTCGGCCCAGCTGGCCACTCTTCGGCCAACGGTAGGCAAAGAGCACTCTTCGGTCAACGGTTGGCCGAAAAGTCCCTCTTCGGCCAACAGGAGGCCGACGGGGTCATACTTTTGATTTTTATGCATTAGGGCGTATAGTTTCCGAATTTGGTATAAAAATCATCATAATTTCAAAAAAAAAAATTGAGTATATGGGTGTCGGCCTTCGCTACAACGTCGATTTAGCTCTGACCATCTGGGTAAGGGCTGTCTATAGTGAGCCCAAGGCGCTGCTCCTCGCGTGCAAGGAGGCCACCGCGGCTCAATGTCGGTGCGTGGCCACCACTTCAGAGTGTTCTGTATGTATGGAAGATTTGTCAGTTGAAGACAATGCTGACGCCGTGGTGCTGCCGTGCTCTCATGCCTTCCACGGCAGGTGCCTTGGGCCGTGGTTCCATAGGGTGTCGACATGCCCGATGTGTCGCCGCGATATGGCCATGTACCTGGCTGCCATCACGCCCAAGGGGAAATTTCCAGGTCTAGAAGCATGATCAGAATGTTATTCTGCAAGTGCAGCATGGATCAAGTCTCCACTGGAGAAGGTGTTCACCCTCCATTCAGATGTTGTGTTTCCGTGGTTTTATCTCTACGGCCAGGATAACCAGTGTGTGCAATCCTGGGAGTAGCCACATCTTTCCGATTTGACAAACAACAAAAGAGGTGCGGCCTAATTGTACTTTAATTCTCCAATGTGTCCCTACAAACTTTCTGAAACTGGTCCTTGTAGTATTGTGGTTCTACTTGTAGGTGTAACTGATTCAGGAGCAAATGCATGCCAACTTTAAGTTTCTCATGAATGACAAACTAGTCCATGCCCCGTGATCGAGATGATGGCATGTCTCAAATATCTTTCCTGCTTTCAAAGATTTGAGTTGGTGTTGTTCTGTCAGTTTGATTGGACGTGTTCATTTGTTTTTTTCGTGATGAATACATAAAAGACTTGCGTATCATTGTATTGATAGAGGGAATAGAATGTGACTGTTACACGGGTAATCTCGTAAGCACATGCGCGGGAGATGGTGTGAACGAGAATTACAAAGGCACAAGAAGACGGTATGTGCGACCCAAAGACAAAAACCCTACGTTTCGTCGATCAGTTGGCCAAGCCCCTTGGGCCGGCGTGGGCGTCTTACTTGATGCAATCGGTGAGTCTGGTGACATAAGGGTTGCCGCTGTTGAACACGCAGTCGTTTCGGTGCTTCCATAGTCTCCAGGTAGTAAGGATGAAGATGGTGGCAAGCCCTCCACGAATAGCGGTTGGAGAGTCATGGATGGAGGCAGAGAACCAATCGCGGAACTCGCAGTCCGGGTTGGGAAGGGTGATTGTGGCATGGCACCAAGAGAGGATCTCATGCCAAATCTGACGCGAGAAAGAGCAGCTGGCCAGCAGATGTTGCATAGTCTCCGGCTCCTGGTCGCACATCAAGCAAAGAGGCGCGTGGGGTAGGCCGCGGCGTGCCAGCCTATCAGCCGTCCAACATCGGCCTTGGTAAGCCAGCCATAGGAAGATCTTGACCCGGAGAGGCGTCCAAGACTTCTAGGTAAGCCGCCAAGCCGGCTCGATGGTCGATCCGGAGAAGAGCGCCTGATAGCAAGACTTGGCAGAGTATGTGCCAGACGTTGTCCATCGCCAGGAGATGCGATCTGGTACGTCCGAGAGAGTGAAGTCCCGCAGCTTAGTCCAAAGAAGAACGTAATGGACCAAGGCTTCGGGGCCAAGGGCTCCGTGGATGTCACGGATCCAAGAGCTGTTGTGAAGGCCATCGCAGACGGTGCGGTGTCTGCGCCATCGGCTCGGGACCATGGCATGAAGCAAGGGTGCAATCTCGGCGATGGAGTTGCCGTGGAGCCAATGGTCGTCCCAGAAAAGGTAGGAGGTGCCGTCGCCGAGCTCCCAGCTGGTGGACGCCCGGAAAATCGAGTGAATCTCGGGCGCGCATGGGATGTGGAGGTGCTGCCAAGGCCTGGAAGGGTCCGTCTTGCGCAGCCAGAGCCACCTAGCCTGGAGCGCGTGGCCAAACCGCTGGAGATCCGGGATGCCTAAGCCGCCGAAAGCAATCGGGCGGCAGACACGACCCCAGCTCACGAGATAATGCCCTCCGTTGGCAGTCTTGCGCCCGTGCCAGAGGAATGCGCGGACCAAGCGGTTGATCTGCCTGAGGATGGAAGGGTGCAGCGCCATGGCAATGAGGATATGCGTTTGCATGGCGTAAAAGACGTGCCTCACGAGAGCAAGACGCTCGTCGCGGGAAAGCATCAAAGCCCACCAGGGGGAGAGCTTCTTCTCCAACTTGTCAACATAGAGCGGCAGTGCGGAGGCGGAGACCTTGCAGATCGATAGAGGGAGGCTGAGGTATCGCGTGGGGAACTCGAGGATCGGGCACGGAAAGTGGTCAAGCGATGGACTCGCGATGGGCGGGCGTGCACTGGATAGGCAACGCCGAACACTTCGCAAGGTTGGTTTGAAGACCGGATGCCGCACCAAAGATCTTGAGGAGCTGGACGTGTTCATTTGTTACTCTTAATATATTTGGAAGTAAATTGCTTGAGAATAGACAATGATTAGTTGACCAACCATTAATTGCCAGCCAGACAATTTTTAGTACCCTGTGCTTTAGGCTGGTCGTAGTGGGGAGTATCATATAGTAGTATTATGCATATGATACTAGTGTATGATACTACCTCAGTAGTGCATAGTATCATAGACTAATATCTTATGTGGTCTTATTTATTGCCATGCATGACACATAGTAGCATATAATTTATTATGATACGGTATCATAATATGATACTTAACTCTCTCTTTCTTTATTTAATTATATGCCACCTCATCAAAATTGCCTAGTTGGCATACATGATACTAGCTATGATACTCCCATTACAACCAGCCTTAGTGGAAGCGGATTTGTAGCACTCGGGTGCTCCACACCCCTATACGAACATTAAATTCAAAAAAATACCAAGAAATTTGAAAAAAAAACCCTGACATTTTGGGATATCAAACCTGGTTCCCGATCTACTCCCGTGTGAAATTTTGTGAAAAAAATACCAGGAAACGTATTCATGGCAAAAAAGACAAAAAATTCCTATGTATAGAAAAAACCTGTTTGCATGGATTTTTGTGCGGACAATATTTCCTTTGCCACGGATACGTTTCCTGGTATTTTTTCACGAAATTTCACACGGGAGTAGATTGAGAACCCAGGTTTGATATCCCCAAATTTCAGATTTTTTTGAATTTTTTTGTTATTTTTTACGTTTAATATTCGTATAGGGGTGTGGAGCATCCAGGAGCTCCTGTGTATTTTCCGTGCTTTAGTGCTCTACCATGCCTTGATATGAAATGTATGATGTAAACGCGCTATGTATCACATTGGTCATGAACATGAATTTATTTATTTATTTTCTCTAGATTCCTTGTATGGTAACTATAGTGGCTCTGGTTGTCTTATTCTTAAGTATGGACAGCAAAATAAGTACTACTCCGTCTGTATAGTAATATAAGACCTTTTATATCACTATAGAGGGGGTAAGTGATAACATAAGACTGCTCAGCACTATGGCCTTTGTTGAGTTGTGCGTTCCTTCTTGGTTCCAAGTTTGTTTTAAGGGAAAGCCTCTCGGTATTCAGCCAGCAAAGTTACATCATTTATTACAAAAGGCATATTTTTTTCACTAATACACATGTTGCGTATCATTACATTGATAGAGGGGAAAGAAAATATAGAGTGGCGATCCTCACGAAACGTACACTGTCAGGCGCTAGCGAGGATGCTTAGGAGCAGAGAGGTGGTTTGCTCAGCCCCGGTAGGAGTTTTTGTTTTGCGAGAAAACTTCTGATCTATTCATCTTCAGAGTTTATGTTACAGGTAAGATGTTACTAAGCCCTGGAGCACCCACTTTCGCCCAGGTGTGAGCTTCCTCCTGTATGTAACTAACCAGGTGGGTATGAGAAGGTGTGACAAAAAACGCAAGCGTTCCAGTGTTTCCAAATAAACCACGAAATGAGAGTTGTGCGCGTTCCGATTACAAAAGGCATAATGAAAATGGGAGGATCTCCATCCCAATCAAAATTAGACTGAGTACCACTCGATTGGCTTCCCTCGGACAGTATGAGAATGTAACTCCATCGATCATCATGGCTCTTGCAAAACAATCAGCTAAAATCGCAGTGTGTGGACCAAAGATTTCTACCTCTCCATTGCATGCATTGATTAGCTCAAGAGAGCCAGACTCGATTGTCACATGAGTAGGGCTGCAAGACAAGCTCGAGCCTCGTGAACCGCTCGAGATCGAATTGTTTTTTAGCTCAACTCGAGATCGACTCGAAAATAAACGAGCTGAGTTTGAACACTTTGTGCAGGTCGACCGAGAAACGAACCGATCTTGAGACAATACTAGCTCGCTCAATTTTAGCTCGATAGCTCGACATAATATCATTATGTTAAATGATCATGCTATATACTGAATGGAAATAAGATAATTTATTACCATATATGTTGTCCACAATTTTTCTCAATTTTATTTACCAGTAAACATGGAAGTTTTATTAAGTGCAGAGAAGATTTAGGCCTTATTATGGTCTTTGGCCAATAATTTGTTTTTCCAATTATATGTCTGTCATGACTAATCTGGTGCATACTAGAGTTGCTGTATATGTATAAAAAATAAAACTCTGTTTCAACGACATGAACCCGAATTGTATGATACATAAATCTCTTCCAAATATATGCATGTGTTCGGTAGTATTTAGAGGTGCAATTGTGTTGGAAATTCAGCTAACTCTCTCAAATCAATATTCAGCTTAGGTAGCGAAAACAACGCACCTTATATCTAGCTGAATTTCCATTCTTATGTGTTCATACTGTAGTGAGTCCAGTCTTGCAAAATATGATGCCTCTGCCAATTTGGCTTTGGGTTTACATATGACCTGGCATTTTCACGTTATGTTTTTCTCCCCACGAAAGCATCAAATAGTAGTAAAGGAAGCAGAAGTTTTAAATATGTTGATGCCAGCTTGCTGTTGCGATTTTTTTTTAAACTATTCTTATTATTTTAACAAATCCCAAAACTATAAGTCCAAATTCATAAATTACAATTCTATGACCCCGTCGGCTTCCCTTAGCCCGAAGAGTGACTCTTCGGCCTCGCTTGGCCCGAAGAGGCCATTTTCGGACTCTGTTGGGCCGAAGACCACTCTTGGGTCGAACTGTTGGGCCGATGACCACTCTTCCCTCTCCCTTAGACCGAAGAGTCGCTCTTCCTTCTGCTGCTGAAGGTCGAAGAGTGTCCTGCGGTGCCCATCAACCCCACCCTATACACCACAGCTCCTCCCGGTCAAATCTTCGCGTCACCAGGACCGCATCGACGAGTAGAATCCATTCAGATGAAGAACAACTTGAACCGTGCATTGTGGAGGACGAATTTTGACTGTCAATCTACACTGATCACCGCAAGCCTACATGGCCCTCGGTGAGAGATTTTTCAATTAATCGCACACATATACTCATCTAGATGCCCCGAACATCCTAGACATTACCCCTTGTTTATTGTTATTATTGTCAAAGTTGGCGACTTCCGGTTCACGTCCGTGGGTGGCAAGGGTCATGGTGTGCGCGGCCAGTGATAAGAATAGGACGAGGGGTAATGTCTAGGATGTTGGGGACATCTAGATGTGTACATGTGTGCGATTAATTGAAAAATCTCTCACGAGGGCCATGTAGGCTTGCGGTGATTAGTGTAGATTGACTGTCAAAATTCGTCCTCCACAATGCACGGTTCAAGTTGTTCTTCATCTGAATGGATTCTACTCGTCGATGCGGTCCTGGTGACGCGAAGATTTGACCGGGAGGAGCTGTGGTGTATAGGGTGGGGTTGATGGGCACCGCAGGACACTCTTCGGCCTTCAGCAGCAGAAGGAAGAGCGACTCTTCGGCCTAAGGGAGATGGAAGAGTGGTCATCGGCCCAACAGTTCGACCCAAGAGTGGTCTTCGGCCCAACAGAGTTCGAAAAGGGCCTCTTCGGGCCAAGCGAGGCAGAAGAGTCACTCTTCGGGCTATGGGAAGCCGACGGGGTCATAGAATTGTAATTTATGAATTTGGACATATAGTTTTGGGATTTGTTAAAATAATAAGAGTATTTTTAAAAAAAATCTGTTGTTGCAGGGTTGGGGGCTGTTGTGACAAAGAGATGGCTCTGAGCAGAACGACAACGTCTCCACTGCACTCAGCTCTTCTTAATCTCTCTCTCAGTAAAATTGGTCACAGCTTTGTATTGACGATAAAGGGTTTCCCCCACTTTAAATTATAAAGCAACCACACGATACATCAAGCATGCTGGGGCCGCAACACAACCAAGCCCAAAAGAAAACAAGAGAAAGAAAGAGAAACAAATGCCGACACCGGCAGCTTGACGAAACGAAGAAGACCGGCAACCGCTGCGCCCCCCGGAGATTTCCCACCACGCCCCAAGCACACCTAAGCGCTGTGTACTGTCATGCGAAACGACTATCTATGGGACCGAACGGGTCCCTTTGCGATTCGGCTCAGGGGACATGCACGGAACAAAGAGCAGGTTTTTAGTAAATGCAAGAACACACGGGGGATTTGTCCAGGTTCGGGCCGCTATGAGCGTAAAACCCTACTCTTGCTCTGTGGTTGATCGACTATGAACTTTGGTTACAGGGAGCGCAGTTTTCCGGCAAGGTGCTCGGGAAAATGCAGCTGCCGCGTGTAATTGAACTGGGTGTCCACCGTTCTCCCTGTAGCCGTGGGCCTCCTTTTATAGGCTAAGGGGTTACCACAGTGGCTAATACGGTCATTTACAGAGTGTGAACAGTGAATTGCACCGTCATCACATTTATCTTCCAACGGGGTAAGACAAACACATTTAATGCATCGTTTAGGTGCTACGTTGGGGAGGCGAGGCCTTGGGCAAAAAATTTGCACCACCGGTCTTGGCGCCCTCCTGCAATTTCGACACGTCCCGGGGACGGGTGTCATTAAAGTTAATCTCGGCGTGGCGTGCTGACACGTGCCTCGGCTGGCCATGTTGACTGCCTGCCCGCTCGACACCTAGCCCACGAGTCTATCTGGTCGATGGCGAGGTGGAGCGGTAACAGGACAGAACATACCTACTGGCACGGTGCTTGCCGGGCCTTGCTTGCCGGGAAGGAAGCTTGCCGACAACCATAGCTTTGGTCTTTACCTTGCCGGGGCGAAGCTGGCCGGCAAGAACAGCGTCGATCTTCGGTACTGAGAATAGTACTTCTCGATGACCTGCCTTGAGGTCTTCTTCACGGTCTTGGTGTTGATTCCCTCGTGTTGTAGTTATCCTTCGTCAAGCCCTTGCCGTCAGGGAGGCTACAACTGCCTGTGTACAAGTCCGGGTATGAGGGCACCCATGTCTCAGTACACCGACAGGAGCCCCTGGGCCTGGGCCACGCGCGCATGCGAGGCGTCGTTGGGCTAGGCCCAAGCAGTGCACATGCGGCGCGTGGCACAGGATAACTGTCTTAATCTTCTCTTTTACCGCACCCGCTCATGATGCGCATTAAATGCGAGCGTGGGAGAGGTGGAGTGAAGCGGCAGCGGGGGGTAGTGCGCCTAAAAGGCGCTGTCACATAGGAGGGAGAAAGAGCCAGCTCTCGTGCCTTCCCCATGAGAAAGGGGGAACGTGGAGAGCGCTGCTCATTTCGCCCGACTCCTCGTATTTCCCTCCTCGATTTTTCGCTATTGAAGAAGGTAAAGCGGCGGGGAGAGTGATCTCCTCCCCCCCTAAGGTGCTATAAAAGGGGGCGGGGGAAGTGGCGATCTCCCCCATCCATCTTCTACATGCGCCACTCTCCTCCTCCAACCTTTCATCCATCTTTGCTTCCCCGAGGTCCACCGTCGTGATGGTGAGGGGTAGGGGTCTGGCCCGTGCACCTGCCTCCGCCATGAGGGTCCCCTCTCGGGGCTGAACGCGTTCTTCGGTGATCGTGTGAATGCCAGCCCTGGCACCCACGGAAGAGTCGCCCCCCGTGGCCGTGGGGGGCGCAGCACCCGTGGTCGAGGCGGGCGCGGTGGGCGTGGCGGCCGTGGCGGGGCAGCCGCCCCTCCCCTTCAGGCGGAGGCCCATACGGTGGTGGCGGCGCACGAGTTCGTCGTGGTGATGCGCCGCCGGCTTCACAGCTGGCTCCGGCTTCCGGATCCCTTCGCAAAGGTAATGGAGAGCAGCAGGCCCTCGGGCCTGTGGCTACAGGTGGATGGCTGCTGCAATGGCCCCTCCTGGGTGGTGATCGAGTTCTCTGCCGCCGGTTCCTTGCTCTTGACGCGGGGGTGGAAGTCGTTCACCCGCTCTCGTGGCCTAGGGCATGGGCAGCTCCTCCAGTTCAGGTATGATGGGGCTGCCACACTTTTTGTGAAGTTCTTCGGGCTCTCCGGCGGCCGCATGGAGTGCTGCGCGGAGAGCGAGAGCAGCAGCGATACCGACTCCTCCAGCGAGAGCGAGAGCGATGAAAGCTCCTCACACATCAAGAGTGAAGGCGACGATTCTGACTAGGCCTAGGTAGTGCCCAAGTCGAATCTTGAAGATGAACTGTACTCCGCCTAGGTTCCTTTCTTTTGCCCCTGTATCAGAAACAATGTAACCCCATGGGGGTGTAGAAGATCTTTTGTATCTAAACGTTTAACAGTTGCTGTAGCTCGTACTTTAAATGGATGTATGCATGTTGTTCTCCTTATTCCATTCTGTCTTTGCATGATTTTTCGTACCCTACGCTTGCCGGAGACTTGCCGGTGTGCACACCCTTACCGGAATTACCCGAGGAACAAGTCCTCAGCAGCTTGCCGGGGGTGCCGCTACCGGCAAGGTCACACTTGCCGATCACAATGCAGCTACTTAGGTTGCCAAGCGGTCTCGAAGCAAAGTAAGAGCGCAGTTGATTACGGCAAGGTTCCTTAGCGTTCATGTTTCTCATACAAAGGCCAGGATCGGTCAAGGAGAGCCATAACTACAACAAATAATTTATTTTTAAAGTTTTGCAACTTAGCTCATTCCTTGCTGTACTTCTTGCCGTAGGGCGATATCTTGAACGCGTCCTTTGGTATCCATGACTGTCACTCTCCCCGGGACGCTTGTACGCGAGGAATCCTTCCATCCTTTAGGAAAAAGAAAAGAAGAGAAAAGAGGAGATTGGAACCCTGGCGGTTCGTTAATTACCTTTATGCAAGGCAAAAACTGTAACACAAGACTACATGCAACACATAATTAAATATGCATTTGGACAAATAGTTGTGAAACACTTAGTTTTATTGTGCACGGGATCTGCGCCCGGCTTTGTACGAAGGTTTACATGCCTTGACGGCAAACTTGTACAAAATAGGTTGCCGGACAGCCCGGCAACCGCGCCTTACGGGTAGAACTTACGAAGATGCTCAATATTCCATGAGTTAAGCACCGGAGTGCCATCTTCGGTCTCTAGGCGGATTGCGCCGGGCCTAGAGACTCGTACTACCCGGTAAGGGCCCTCCCACTTTGGCGTCAACTTGTTTTTACCCTTCGTGGATTGAATCCGACGAAGAACAAGGTCGCCTTCCTCAAGGTTCCTGGCATTCACTTTGCGGCTATGGTAGCGGCGCAAAGCTTGCTGGTACCGTGCAGCACGGACAGCAGCCCGAAAACGATCTTCCTCATGGAGCGTGGCATCGTCATGCCGCAGCTCATCTTGGTCCTCCTCATCGAAGGCCAAGACTTGAGGCGACCCGTATTTGAGTTCTGTGGGGAGTACCGCTTCTGCACCATACACAAGGGAGAAGGGTGTCTGGCCGGTGGCTCGATTTGGTGTCGTTCTGATTGACCAAAGAACCGCCGGCAATTCTTCCACCCAGCGCCTTCCACACTGGTGCAGCCTGTCGAAAGTCCTAGTCTTTAGACCACGCAACACTTCTGCATTTGCCCTCTCTACTTGCCCATTGCTTCTTGGATGAGCAACGGAGGCATAGCAGATCTTATTTCCAAGTTCCTGGCAATATGCTGTGAAGGCGCGGCTCGTGAATTGGGTGCCGTTGTCGGTGATGATCCTGTTGGGTACACCAAAACGGGCAACCAATCCTTTGAGGAACTTGATAGCTGACTGTGCCGTCACCTTTCTCACTGGCTCTACTTCAGGCCACTTTGTAAACTTGTCGATTGCAACGTACAAGAATTCAAAGCCCCCAGTAGCACGGGGGAAGGGGCCGACGATGTCAAGCCCCTAGACCAAGAAGGGCCAGGAAAGAGGGATGGTTTGGAGGGCTTGAGCTGGTTGGTGGATGTCCTTGGAGTGGAACTGGCACGCTTCGCACCGGATAACCACCGCCAAGGCGTCTTGAAGGGCTGTCGGCCAGTAGAATCCTTGACGGAACGCCTTGCCGACAAGTGCGCGTGATCCAATATGAGATCTACACATCCCTTCATGTACCTCTTCCAACAGCCTTTGTCCATCTTCCCGGGAGATGCATTTTAATTTTACCTCATTAGGTCTCTTCCTGTACAAGGCGTTGTCAATGAACTTATACATACTTGATTGACGGGCCACTCTTTCTGCATCTTCTTGCTCATCGGGAAGGTCTCCTGTCTGGAGGAATTGGACAATCGGCTGCGCCCATGCCGGAGCTTGCGGCTCGACGACAAGGACAAAAGGCATTTCTTCCTCTGCGGGAGCACTTGCCTCGACGGCAAGGATCTGGCTTGCCGGATGCTGTGGCTCACCTGCAAAGGGTAGCTTGTCGGTGGTATCTGCTTTCTTGGCGGCTACGGGTAGCTCTGCCGGAAAGTAACCATCAACATCTTGTTTTCTTTTCTTTGCCAACTTCGATGGTGTAACGGATGGCTGAGTAAGTTGGAGCACAAAAGTTCTTGGTTCCATAGGCATCTTTTGAGCGGCAAGCTTTGACAGGTCATCGGCAATCTCATTCCGGGCACGAGGAACGTGCTCTGCTTGCAGACCGTCAAAGTGCTCTTCCAACTTTCTCACTTCATCGACATATGCCTCCATCAAAGGGCTTTGATAATCCTTGTTAACCTGCCTCACCGCAAGCTGCGAGTCACCTCTGATAATCAGTTTCTGGATACCGAGGTCGATTGCAATGTGCAGGCCGGCAAGCAACCCCTCGTACTCAGCAGTGTTGTTGGTGGCCTGCTCCCTGGGGAAGTGCATCTGGACCACATACTTGAGGTGTTCTCCGGTGGGCGCGATAAGTAGCACACCAGCACCGGCGCCTTTCAGCGTGAAAGCATCGTCAAAGTACATGACCCAATCATCAACTGTTTCCTTACCGGGGAGAGAGGTCTCTGGTTTTTCTTCATCCGGTGTCGGAGTCCATTCTGCAATGAATTCCGCCAAGGCTCTACCCCGGATCGTCGAGGTGCTCTCAAATTTTAGATCAAAACTTGATAACTCCAGCGCCCACTCCACAATCCTTCCAGTCGCCTCTGGATTTCTCAAAATGCGTTGCAATGGAAAGCGAGTGACAACGGTGACTGGGTGTGCTTGAAAATAGTGGCGCCGCTTCCTTGAGCCCATGAGAAGGCCAAAAAGCAACTTTTGCACACCAGAGTACCTTGACCTAGCCCCTTGTAGGAGGGAGCTGACAAAGTATACTGGGCGCTGCACCATCTTCTTCTTCACAACTTGCCGATCTGGCTGGCCGGCTTGCATAATCTCTGTCTTGTCAGCACCTGACCTTGCCGGAGAAGACTCCGGCTCGTCCTGTCGTGGCTTTGCGGTTGCTACCTCTTCCTCATCAGCCTCTCTTTCAGCCACAAGTGCGGCACTAACAACTTGATTCGTTGACGCTAAATATAGCAGCAACATCTCTTGCGGCCTAGGCATGACTAGGACTGGCGGAGAGGACAGGTACTCCTTCAAATCTTGGAGTGCAGCCTCCGCTTCCGGAGTCCAGTTTACTGGACCTTCCTTTTTCAAAATTTTGAAGAACGGCAAGGCGCGCTCTGCTGATTTGGAGATGAACCTGCTGAGGGCGGCAACGCAGCCGACAAGGCGCCTGACATCCTTGACGTGTTTCGGTGCCTCCATCTGCTCAATTGCTCTGATCTTGTTAGGGTTGGCTTCAATCCCCCTTTGAGACACGAAGAAACCGAGAAGCTTGCCGGATGGAACACCGAACACACACTTCTCGGGGTTGAGCTTCAAGTTAAGCTTGCGCAAGTTGGCAAAAGTTTCCTCGAGATCCTGGATCAATGTTGACTTGTCTCTGGTTTTGACCACAATGCCATCCATATAGGCTTCCACATTTCTGTGCAGCTGTGGCTCAAAACCGATCTGGACCGCTCTGGCAAAGGTCGCTCCGGCACTCTTCAGTCCGAAAGGCATATGCAAAAAGCAGTATGTGCCACATGGAGTGATGAATGCGGTCTTATCCGCATCTTCCTTGGCCATAAAAATCTGATGATAACCAGAATAGGCGTCAAGGAAAGAGAGTAGGTCACAGTCGGCAGTGGAGTCTACAATCTGGTCAATGCGCGGCAAAGGGAAAGGGTCCTTGGGACAAGCTTTATTTATATCGGTGAAGTCAATACAAAGCCTCCACTTCCCGTTCGCCTTGCGCGCCGCCACCGGATTGGCTAACCACGTAGGGTGTAGCACTCCTCAAACCAGACCTGCTGCTTCTAACTTCTTAATCTCCTCGGCAATGAACTCTTGCCGCTCCAAGGCTTGCTTCCTGATCTTCTGCTTGACGGGCCTTGCATGAGGGCAGACAGCAAGGTGGTGCTCAATTACCTCCCTAGGAACACCGGTGTAACACCCCTAGGTAATGAGCACAGTGATCATCTGTTAATCATGCCAAGTCATCTTCAATTACAATGCTTGATCACATTTGAATCATATCTCATTTCAAATTCCAATTCAAATTGAAATTCAAATATGAGGTGAAAATAAAAGTTGTTCAAATCCAGGAACTATAATGTTCATAATTTTGGAAATAATCCATTGTGAATTATGTTCAGGAAAACAACATCACCAAATTTTCCTAGATGACTCTAACATCATTAAAATAGTGCCAAGTCAGCATTTTAAATGCCATTTCCTTTATGGAAAATTCAAATGGAATTATATTGCACCCAAACTTTTTGGGGTAGTGAGGAATATTGCATACCAAATTTTGAGCCCAACTGCATATTTTTCATAAGTCATTTGATGGCTGAAATAAAATGCAAAACAGCAGTGGAAATAAAGGCAGAAAAGAAAAAAAGAGAAAAAGGCCGAAGCCACTGTGCACTCAAGCCTGTGGGCTACAGTGCCCGGCCCAGCCCAACACGGGTCTCCCCTAACCTCCCGCTCTCTCTCCTCTTTGTCGCGCGCGCGCACTCCCGCACTTGCCCCCCTCTCGATGCTCGACAACACACCGCTACAGGGCCGCGGAGGGCTAGATGACCTCGCCCGTGACCCCTGGGACAAACCCTAGCCGCCCATTCTTCCTCCCTCGCTCTCTCCCTCCTCTCCCGAACGGCGCCATGGCCGCACCCCCGTGAAGCTCGCGGCCACCGAGCTCCGTTCGCCTCCCCGACGTGTCCATCGGCCTCCCTGTCGTCGGCTACGTCTCCTATGCCTCCGCATTCGAGCCGGGAGCCCCTGCTTCGTCCCCGGCGCCGTCTTCCCCAACTTCGATCGCCGGAGATCGCCGCCTCCACGCCGTCGTCTCCAAGCCTCCCCGAGCCCACTGCCTCTCCCTATGGCTCCGCTGTGAGCTCCGCTTCCCTCCTCTCTCTTCCGCAGCTCCTTTAGCTGCCGCTGTTGCTCGCCGCCGTGCCCGTGCTCCGCTCGCCGCCATTGCCGCAAACGTCGTGCTCCCGAGCCGCTACGGCCTCGCCCGTCCGCTCTAGCGCGCTCCTGGAGCCCCGTAGTTGCCGCCTCGCTGCTTATTTTGCTCGCGCGCGCTGCGTTTCGCCGAATCCATGCGCGGCCGAACTCCGGCGCCGCCTGCGAGCTCGCTGCCGTTGTATTAGGCCACCCTAGCCCTCGCCGCCACCGCAGGTCGACGCGGCCTTCTCTCCTCGTTCGAACGCCACCTCCCGCACCCGATTTGAGCCACTTTGGCCGATTTCCGGCGATGGCCGACGCGCTCCGCCGCGGGAAAGCTCGCCGGAGCGGTCTCCGGTGCCGGCGCCGACGTGGCTGCCATGTGGCCCACCCTGAGCCACTGACCGCTGGTCCCCACGGCCATGTTGACCAGGTTGACCTGGTCAAACCTGCTGACTGGGCTTGACCAGTCACTGACATGTGGGTCCCGCACTAATTAAACGGTTTTATAATTAATGAAAAATGCTAATTATTCTGTTAAGTTAAACAGTCATTGACAGTGGGTCCCACTAGCTAATTAGGTTAATTAGTTAAAATTAAACCCCTGTTAAATAGTTCTGTGTATGACAGATGGGCCCCACCTGTCAGTTTGACTAGTCTGCTGGTCAGTTGACTGCTGACGCAATGCTGATGCAATGCTGACGTCATAATTCTTTTTCTGTCGAATTTAGTAATTAAAACAATTTCAAAAAATGTTTAAAACTTTGAAAAATCATAGAAAATAAACCGTAGCTCGGATCGAAAAGTTTTCTACATGAAAGTTGATCAGAAAAACAAGACGAACCCGAGTACGCCCTCCGTTTACCTGTCACTTGCCCACAACTATACAACATGGAACCTTCCCCTCCGGTTCATTTGTCCGACAGATGCCCGAAGCCGGGAAAATGTAGCATTGTTTGCTTTTATTTATTGTTTCTTCCCCCTCTTCTCTCCGGTAGACTTCGAGACCGATGCTGCTGCCGAGTACGACTATGCCCCTGACGACCATCCCCTTTCAGTAGAGCTTCCAGGCAAGCAAAACCCCCTTGATCATTTCAATATCGCCTGTTCTTTCTCCCCCATGCTTGCATTAGATTTTGCTACTGTAATTGATTGCTCCTATTCCGATGCATAGCCTGTCTTTGTAACCTGCTGTTGTTACTTTAACTGTCATCCTAAACTGCCTAGTATAGGTTGGTTAGTGATCCATCAGTGACCCCTCACCCTTGTCCCTGTTAGCCCGCTTTACTACTGGTGCCCCGATCATTGTGATCGATGGGCTGATACCGGCACATCACCGCACCGTCCCCCTTAGTTGCACGACACTGCAGAGCTAATATCGAGTGACGAGGGTGATACCTCCTAACTCACTCCTGATGACATTTCTGTAGCGTAGCTAGTCGGATGTGAGTCACCGAGGGTGATTCCTCTTCCACCACCTCCGATGATGCCCCTGTCGTGCAACCCCTCAAGTGTGGACCAACGAGGGTGATTCCTCCGAGTTCACCTTGACGGATACATCGAGTAGTAATCCAACGAGGGTGATGCCTTGGATTCCCCCTTGATGTGATGACCACACGGATACCTTCACTTTTACTACAGTACATTGTTTGAGGCGGGTCGACCCCGAGGGGTACCCGCGAGAAATGTGGAGTCGGGTTGACCGTGAGGGTACCCGCGAGTTAATTACGTGGCACGGCCGGGCATTCTTGGCCCTTGCCGTAAGTCCACGAGACGAGGCGACGGGACCACAGATCGTGGATCACTGATTGTCACCGCGAGCTCCCAGAGCACTAACGGGTTAGGATATGTGATCTGAGTAGGCCTCTGGCCTTTTCACACTAACCACCACGCGGGAATAAGTATGGGCACTCGGCGTCGTATGATTCTTCCGAAAGCTCTCAGATGTCAGCAATTGAGTGGCGCGCAGCGGGTTGGACTGTGAAAGCCTGCACTTGTATTAAGGGGGCTAGGTCTGCTCACCGGCCGCGTTCGCAACGCGCAGGATTGCAAAGGAAGATTGGCCCATGACACCTTCGCATTTAGGAGTTAGACCGGCGTGCTGGCCTCTCTATTGAGCCTAGGTAGGACTACGGTGTGTCGATCAGCCGAGGCCGGGCATGACCCGATAAAAGTGTGTCCGGCCAGAGTTAATCGAGCATGTTGGGTAAGTTGGTGCACCCCTGCAGGGAAGTATATCTATTCGAATAGCCGTGTCCACGGTAACGGACGCTCAGAGAATATCCCGATTTACTACAACTAGAACTGGATACTTGTGTTACTAAAATGATATGTTGGCTACGGGATTGCTTTCTCGTAGGGAGTCGAGGAAGGATCTCTGGGCGTTGTTACTACTTACTTGCTACTTTATATTATGCTAATCTGCACTCTTCTAATGCTGCAAGATGCTGCAAGTTGCTAGTCATCGATAGGCTAGGCTTTCTCTTTATTCTGGCATTTCTGCAGTCTAACCCACAGATACAGCCTTTCTTTGATACCGATGCATAACTAGATAGTTCTGATGTAAGTCTTGCGAGTACTTTGGATGAGTACTCACGGTTGCTTTGCTTCCCTTTTTCCCCATACCCAATTGCTGCGACCAGATGACGGAGCCCCGGAGCCAGCTGCCCCAGTCGATGACTACTACTACCCTACTGGTGGAGCCTACTACTACGTGGAGACCGACGACCAGGAGTAGATAGGAGGCTCCCAGGCAGGAGGCCTGCGCCTTTTCGATCCAGTGTCGTTGTTTTGCTCAGCCTTCTTAAGGCAAACTTGTTTCCCTTTTATGTCTGTACTCAGATATTATGTTGCTTCCGCTGACGCTTGATCGCGAGCTTATGTATTCGAGCCCTCGAGGCCCCTGGCTTGTATTATAAAGCTTGTAAGACTTTTATTTGTGTTTAGAGTTGTGTTGTGATATCTTCCAGTGAGTCCTTAGGCTTGATCGTGTGCATTTGCGTGTATGATTAGTGCACGATTAAGTCGGGGGTGTCACAACCGGGGATGTCAGATGCTTGCCAGGCAAATACATCAACATTCGCCCTTAGGAAGGCAATGAGCTCGCTTTCCTGCTCGTCACTGAGAGTGGCACTTATAGAGAAAGTGCCGCTCGTCCCACCCTCTTTCGCAGAGACTCGCTTGGTTGCCGGCGCAGAGGCCTTGGCTCTCTTGCTCTTGCCGGTAGAGCTCTCTGGTACGTCCTCGACAGGCATGCTGCACTCTGAAGTGCGCTTCCCGGAGTCCTTCCCAGAGGTCTTGCCGGTCTTCTTCTTCTTTCCTCCCCCGGGAGCTCTGGCGGCAGGGGCAAATGCCTTGACGGCAGATGCTGCCACCGCCTCCCGGTAGAGTTTGTCGGCGCAGATGATCGCGTCCTTATGGTTTGACTTGATGGTAAGGACCCCTATTGGTCCCGGCATCTTGGTGACGTTGTACGCATAGTGCGACGTGGCCATAAACTTTGCCAGGGCCGGACGGCCCAGAATCCCATTGTACGGCAATGACATGTTGACGACGTCGAAGATAACCTCCTCTGTCCGATAGTTGAGCTCGCTGCCGAACGTGACCGGCAACGTGACTTGGCCCTTCGGTTTGTTCCTCCCCGGACTGATCCCTTGGAAATTGCCCGTTCCTTCGAGATCCTTGCCGGGGATCCGTAGCCTCCTAATCACGTCTAGGAAGATCAAGTTCAAGCCAGCCCCACCATCAACTAGCATCTTTGTCACCTTGAGGTTGCGGATTGTTGGTGAGACCAACAACGACAAACACCCGACCACAGTGGTGCGATCAGGGTGGTCCTCGGTGTCAAAGATGATGGGCGAGTGCGACCACTTGAGTGGCTTCTGTGCCTCCATCACCGGTTCCGCTGCGTTGACTTCGCGGATCCACTGCTTTAGTTGCCAATGCGAGGAGTGCAAAGATGCGCCTCCGTCAACACACATGGCATCCGCTGCAGTTCAGAATTCCTTGTTGGATCCGCCTCCGTCGTCATCATTATCATCCTCTTTTTGCTGGCCTTGAGCAGCTTTTTCATCTGGCTGCTTGGCCTTGCCACGGCGCCCCCTGCGGCCGCCACGGTCCTGCTTGCCGGGCCCACCAGCACTATCTTGGCCCTTCTCCTTATCACGCCTCTCGTACTCTTGCTTCTGCTTCTCGGCAAGCTGCTCTACTTGCCGGGACTGCCAGAGGTCGTGGCCCTTGGTGCGGTGGATCTTGCAATATGGCCCGCCGGTCTTGCCGGCAGCGAAACTGACGAGACTCTGAATGGTGGCTCTCCATTCGTCCATCTTGTCAGGGCCTGGCGGAAAGTTCAGAAGCATCTGAGCTCATGCCATGGCCTCGGCCGCCGTGGTCGGCATGGCTGGGAGCACAGAACGAGGCGTCGCTCGACTCCTGGCGGAGCCAGAAGGAACTTCGTTACGTCCGTGCCGCCACGGCTCATGCTCGCCAACAGGCGGACGTGGCGGTGGCGGTGGTGCTCCGTGAGCAATCGGAAGTTGCTGCGCGGGGATTCCGCCTTGCGGTCGTCTGGAACAGCCAACAACGTGAGGGAGCGTGTCATGCCCATCTTGCGATGGTCGCGGCGCACGCCTCCCCGCACCGTTGTTGGGCGTCGCCGCCACGTCCTGAGACGTTGCGGCGGCTGGGTTCTGGGTGGCAGCAGTATGAACTATATTACTATAATTACTGCGCTCACCAGAATGTCCTGGAAGCTGACCGACTGCGACGTCACCGGTCCTGTGGCTAGGCTCAGCATCGTGGTGGGGGTGCTGGGCACCCGCACCACTTGCGCCTCCTGTGTCGCCCGACCCAACCGTAGTGCCTGTGGCGGCTACGTCACCTGCGGCCGCCCAGGAAGGTGGCTTGGGCGCGGTAGGAGCCTTCGTGGCTCCCCTCTTCTTCTTCGGTGCCATCGACAAAGATGGTGAAGTTGGCTCACACTACCAAAAAATTGATTTGTGACACACACAGCCCCCTACCTAGTGCGCCAAAGATGTCATGAGAAACGACTATCTATGGGACCGAACGGGTCCCTTTGCGATTCGGCTCAGGGGACGTGCACGGGACAAAGAGCAGGTTTTTAGTAAGTGCAAGAACACACGGGGGATTTGTCCAGGTTCGGGCCGCTATGAGCGTAAAACCCTACTCCTGCTCTGTGGTTGATAGACTATGAACTTTGGTTACAGGGAGCGCAGTTTTCCGGCAAGGTGCTCGGGAAAATGTAACTGCCGCGTGTAATTGAACTGGGTGTCCACCGTTTTCCCTGTAGCCGTGGGCCTCCTTTTATAGGCTAAGGGGTTACCACAGTGGCTAATACGGTCATTTACAGAGTGTGAACAGTGACTTGCACCATCATCACGTTTATCTTCCAACGGGGTAAGACAAACGCATTTAATGCATCGTTTAGGTGCTACGTTGGGGAGGCGAGGCCTTGGGCAAAAAATCTGCACCACCGGTCTTGGCGCCCTCCTGCAATTTCGACACATCCCGGGGACGGGTGTCATTGCTACTTGTAGTCTGCGTTGGTATTTCCCCGAAGAGGAGAGGATGATGTAGTACAGTAGAGATAAGTATTTCCCTCAGTTAAGAACCAAGGTTATCAATCCAGTAGGAGAACCAAGCAAAATTCCGTTAAGCGCACCTGCACACACAAGAGCAAACACTTGCACCCAACGCAAATAAGAGGGTTGTCAATCCTCTTAGCGGTTATTTGCAAGGATTAAATCTTATCGAGGTAAATAGATAAACTAAAATACTAATTAAAATAAAAGTAAATAAATTGCAGCAAGGTATTTTTAGGTTTTTTATATAATGAAGATAGACCCGGGGACCATAGTTTTCACTAGAGGCTTCTCTCTTGAGCACATAAGCATACGGTGGGTAAACAAATTACTGTTGGGAAATTGATAGAAAAGCAAATAATTATGACGGATTCATTGCAATGATCATGTATATAGGCATCATGTCCTAGACAAGTAGACCGACTCCTGCCTGCATCTACTACTATTACTCCACCCATCGACCACTATCCAGCATGCATCTAGGGTATTAAGTATGAAACAGAGTAACGCCTTAAGCAAGATGACATGATGTAGAGAAGCAAATTCAAGCAATATGAATAAACTCCATCTTTTTATCCTTAATGGCAACAATACAAATACGTGTCATTGATACGTCCATTTTGCATCATGTTTTACTACTGTTATTTATAGTGTTTTTAATCAATATAATACTTTGTGGAGCAATTCTAATGCCTTTTCTCTTTTAATATGCAAGATTTACACAAGGAGGGAGATTGCCGGCAGCTGGAATTCTGGACCTGAAAAAGCTATGTCAGAGATACCTATTCTGCACATCTCCAAATGAGCTAAAATTTCACGGAGATTTATTTTGGAAAAAATAAAAAATACTGGAGCAAAGAAGTACCAGAGAGGGCCACCCAGGTAGCCACGAGGCACCAGGGCGCGCCACCCCCCCAGGCGCGCCCTGGTGGCTCGTGGGGCCCCTGCCCAGCCTCCGGTACCCATTTTCTGGTATATAAGCCCATTTGCCCTAGAAAAAATAAGGAGAAGACTTTCGGGATGGTGCGCCGCCGTCTCGAGGTGGAACTTGGGCAGGAGCACTTTTGCTCTCCGGCGGAGCGATTCCGCCGGGGATACTTCCCTCTGGGAGGGGGAAATCGAAGCCATCGTCATCACCAACAATCCTCTCATCGTGGGAGGACCAATCTTCATCAACATCTTCACCAGCACCATCTCATCTCAAAACCTCAGATTGGTACCTGTGGGTTGCTAGTAGTGTTGATTACATCTTGTAGTTGATGCTAGTTGGTTTATTTGGTGGAAGATTATATGTTCAGATCTATTATGCTATTCAATACCCCTCTGATCTTCAACATGAATATGATTTGTGAGTAGTTACTTTTGTTCTTGAGGACATGGGAGAAGTCTTGTTATAAGTAATCATGTGAATTTGGTATTCGTTCGATATTTTGATGATATGTATGTTGTTGATTCTCTTAGTGGTGTCATGTGAACATCGACTACATGACACTTCACCATCTTTGGGCCTAAGGGAATGCATTGTGGAGTAGTAATTAGATGATGGGTTGCTAGAGTGATAGAATCTTAAACCCTAGTTTATGCACTATTCCGTAAGGGGCTGATTTGGATCCATATGTTTAATGCTATGGTTAGATTTAAGTTAATTCTTCTTTCGTAGTTGCGGATGCTTGCGAGAGGGGTTAATTATAAGTGGGAGGCTTGTTCAAGTAAGAACAACACCCAAGCACCGGTCCACCCACATATCAAATTATCAAAGTAACGAACGCGAATCAAACAAACATGATGAAAGTGACTAGATGAAATTCCCATGTGTCCTCGAGAACGCTTTGCTTATTATAAGAGATCGTTCCGGCTTGTCCTTTGCTACAAAAAGGATTGGGCCACCTTTCTGCACTCTTTGTTACTATTGCTACTTGTCACTTGTTACAAATTATCTTGCTATCAAACTACTCGTTACCGATAATTTCAGTGCTTGCAGAAAATACCTTGCTGAAAACCGCTTGTCATTTCCTTCTGCTCCTCATTGGGTTCGACACTCTTACTTATCGAAAGGACTACGATTTATCCCCTATACTTGTGGGTCATCAAGACTCTTTTTTGGCGCCGTTACCGGGGAGTGAAGCGCCTTTGGTGAGTGGAATTTGGTAAGGAAACATTTATATTACGTGCTGAAATTTACTGTCACTTGTCACTATGGAAAGTAATCCTTTGAGGGGTTTGTTCGGGGTATCTTCACCTCGACCAGAAGCACAAATAGTTTCTCCTCAACCTACTGCACCTACTGAAAATATTTATTATGAGATTCCTTCGGGTATGATAGAGAAACTGCTAGCTAATCCTTATGCAGGAGATGGAACAATACATCCTAATATGCACTTAATCTATGTGGATGAAATTTGTGGATTGTTTAAGCTTGCAGGTTTATCCGGAGATGGAGTTAAGAAGAAAGTATTCCCTTTATCTTTGGAGGGAAAGACATTGACATGGTATAGGCTAAGTGATGATATTGGAACGTGGGATTGGAATCGATTGAAATTGGAATTTCATCAAAAGTTTTATCTTATGCATCTAGTTCATCGTGATTGGAATTATATATATAATTTTTGGCCTCGTGAAGGAGAAAGCATCGCTCAAGCTTGGGGGATGCTTAAGTACATGATGTACACATGCCCCAATCATGAGCTCTCAAGAGAAATTATCTTACATAATTTTTATGCTCGGCTTTCTCATGATGATCAAACCATGTTCGATTCTTCTTCGACTAGCTCCTTTATGAAGAAAACTATTGAATTCAGATGGGATCTTCTGGAAAGAATTAAACTCAACTTTGAAGATTGGGAACTCGACAAAGGTAATGAGTCAGGTATAACACTTGAGTTTGATTGTGTTAAATCTTTTATGGATACCGATGCTTTTCATAAGTTTAGCACTAAATATGGACTTGACTCTGAGATAGTAGCCTCCTTTTGTGAATCTTTTGCTGCTCATGTTGATCTCCCTAAGGAGAAATGGTTTAAATATCATCCACCCATTGAATTAAAAGAAGAACCCGTTAGTATTAAAGAAGAAACAATTGTTTACCATGTTGATCCAGTTGTGCCTACTGCTTATATTGAGAAACCACCTTTTCCTGTTAGGATTAAGGAACATGCTAAAGTTTCAATTGTGGTTAACAAAAGTAATATTAGAGCACCTAGACCCTCTAAACAAATTAAAGTTGAACCTAATGTTGCTATGGTTAAAGATCTCTTGGTCGATAATATAGATGGGCATGTTATTTACTTCTGTGATGAAGCAGCTAGAATTGCTAAACCAGATCCTAAAGATAAAAACAGACCTGTAGTAGGCATGCCTGTTGTCTCTTTTAAAATAGGAGATCATTGTTATCATGGCTTATGTGATTTGGGTGCTAGTGTGAGTGCTATTCCGTTTACCTTATATCAAGAAATTATGAATGATATTGCACCTATTGAAATAGAGGATATTGATGTTACTATTAAGCTTGCAAACAGAGATACCATTACGCCGCTTGGGATCATTAGAGATGTTGAAGTCTTGTGTGGAAAAATAAAATACCCCACTGATTTTCTAGTCCTCGGTTCTCCACAAGATAATTTTTGTCCCATTATATTTGGTAGACCTTTCTTGAATACTGTTAATGCCAAGATTGATTGCGCTAAAGAAACTGTTAGTGTTAATTTTGGTGGTATATCTCATGAGTTTAATTTCTCTAAGTTTCGTAGACAACCTCATGATAAAGAATTTCCTAGTACAGATGAAATCATTGGTCTTGCTTCTATTGCCGTACCTCCTACTGATCCTTTAGAACAATATTTGCTAGACCAAGAAAATGACATGCATATGAATGAAAGAAATGAAATAGATAAGATGTTCTTTGATCAACCACCTATCCTTAAACACAATTTGCCTATTGAAACTCTTGGAGGCCCTCCTCCACCTAAGGGTGATCCTGTATTTGAACTGAAACAATTGCCTGATACATTGAAATATGCTTATCTAGATGAAAACAAGATATAACCTGTTATTATTAGTGCTAACCTTTCAGAGCATGAAGAAAAGAGATTACTAAAAACTCTAAGGAAGCACCGTGCTGCTATTGGATATACTCTTGATGATCTTAAGGGCATTAGTCCCACTCTATGTCAGCATAAAATTAATATGGAGCCTGATGCTAAACCAGTTGTCGACCACCAACGACGATTAAATCCTAAGATGAAGGAGGTGGTAAGAACTGAAATTTTAAAGCTTCTGGAAGTAGGTATAATTTATCCCATAGCTGATAGTAGATGGGTAAGTCCCGTTCATTGTGTCCCTAAGAAAGGAGGCATTACCGTTGTTCCTAATGATAAAAATGAACTCATTCCACAAAGAATTGTAACTGGTTATAGGATGGTAATTGATTTTAGAAAATTAAACAAAGCTACTAGAAAGGATTATTACCCCTTACCTTTTATTGATCAAATGTTAGAAAGATTGTCCAAGCATACACACTTTTGCTTTCTTGATGGATATTCTGGTTTCTCTCAAATACATGTATCACAAGCTGACCAAGAGAAAACCACCTTTACTTGCCCTTTTGGAACTTATGCTTATAGACATATGCCTTTTGGTTTATGCAATGCACCTTCTACCTTTCAAAGATGTATGACTACTATATTCTCTGACTTTTGTGAAAAGATTGTTGAGGTTTTCATGGATGATTTTTCCGTTTACGGAACTTCTTTTGATGATTGCTTAAGCAACCTTGATCGAGTTTTGTAGAGATGTGAACAAACTAATCTTGTCTTGAATTGGAAGATGTGCCACTTTATGGTGAATGAAGGTATTGTCTTGGGGCATAAAATTTCTGAAAGAGGTATTGAAGTAGATAAGGCCAAAGTTGATGCAATTGAGAAAATGCCATGTCCTAAAGATATTAAAGGTATAAGAAGTTTCCTTGGTCATGCTGGTTTCTATAGAAGGTTTATTAAAGACTTCTCTAAAATTTCTAGGCCTCTTACTAATCTCTTGCAAAAAGATATTCCATTTGTTTTTGATGATGATTGTGTAGAAGCCTTTGAAACACTTAAGAAAGCCTTAACCTCTGCACCTATTGTTCAACCACCTGACTGGAACTTGCCTTTTGAAGTCATGTGTGATGCTAGTGATTATGCTGTTGGTGCTGTTCTAGGACAAAGAGTTGATAAGAAATTAAATGTTATCCATTATGCTAGTAAAACTCTAGACAGTGCTCAAAGAAATTATGCTACTACAAAGAAAGAATTTCTAGCAGTTGTGTTTGCATGTGATAAATTCAGATCTTACATAGTTGATTCTAAAGTAATTGTTCACACCGATCATGCTGCTATTAAATATCTTATGGAAAAGAAAGATGCTAAACCTAGACTCATTAGGTGGGTTCTATTGCTACAAGAATTTGACTTGCATATTATTGATAGAAAAGGAGCTGAGAATCCCGTAGCAGATAATTTGTCTAGAATGGAAAATGTTCTTGATGACCCACTTCCTATTAATGATGATTTTCCTGATGAACAATTAGCTGTCATAAATGCTTCTCGTAATACTCCTTGGTATGTAGACTATGCTAATTATATTGTTGCTAAATTTATACCACCTAGTTTCACATACCAACAAAAGAAAAAGTACTTATTTGATTTAAGACATTACTTCTGGGATGACCCACATCTTTATAAAGAAGGAGTAGATGGTATTATTAGACGTTGTATACCTGAGCATGAACAGGAACAAATCCTACGGAAGTGTCATTCCGAGGCTTACGGAGGACACCATGCGGGAGACAAAACTGCACATAAGGTACTACAATCTAGTTTTTATCGGCCTACTCTTTTCAAGGATGCACATAAGTTTGTCTTATATTGTGATGAATGTCAAAGAATTGGTAATATTAGTAGACGTCAGGAAATGCCTATGAATTATTCACTTGTTATTGAACCATTTAATGTTTGGGATTTGATTATATGGGACCTTTTCCTAAATCCAATGGGTATACACATATTTTAGTTGCTGTTGATTACGTTACTAAGTGGGTAGAAGCTATTCCAACTAGTAGTGCTGATCATAACACTTCTATTAAAATGCTTAAAGAAGTTATTTTCCCAAGGTTCGGAGTCCCTAGATATTTAATGACTGATGGTGGTTCACATTTTATTCATGGTGCATTCCGTAAACTACTTGCTAAATATGATGTCAACCATAGAATTGCATCTCCTTATCACCCTCAATCTAGTGGTCAAGTTGAATTGAGCAATAGAGAAATAAAATTGATTTTGCAAAAGACCGTTAATAGATCTAGAAAGAATTGGTCTAAAAAACTTGACGATGCATTATGGGCCTACAAAACTGCTTATAAAAATCCTATGGGTATGTCTCCTTATAAAATGGTTTATGGAAAAGCATGTCATTTACCTCTTGAGTTAGAACATAAAGCTTATTTGGCAATTAAAGAACTTAATTATGATTTTAAACTTGCCGGAGAAAAGAGATTATTTGATATTAGCTCGCTAGATGAATGGAGAACCCAAGCTTATGAAAATGCCAAATTGTTTAAAGAAAAAGTTAAAAGGTGGCATGACAAAAGAATTCAAAAATGGGAATTCAAAGTAGGTGATCATGTTCTATTATACAATTCTTGTTTGAGATTCTTTGCAGGAAAGCTTCTCTCTAAGTGGGAAGGACCATATATCATCGAGGTATTTTATCGTTCTGGAGCCATTAAGATCAGTAACGCCGAAGGCACTAATCCGAAGGTGGTCAATGGGCAAAGAATTAAGCATTACATCTCAGGTACGCCTATTAATGTTGCGACTAACATTATTGAAACTATGACACCGGAGGAATACATAAGAGAGACCTTCCAAAACACTCCAGAACCCTGAAAAGGAAGAGGTACGTGATACGGTAAGTAAACCGACTCCAAAAATTCCATAAAAATACTTTTTGTCAGTTTTAGAATATTAGAAAAAATACAAAAATAAGAAACAGCCTAGGGGACCCACGAGGTGCACATGAGGCACCAGGGCGCGCCACCCCCCAAGCGCGCCCTGGTGGCACGTGGGCCCTTCGTGAGCCTTCCCGACTCCGTTTTCTCCTGGATTACTTGTTTTGCAAGATAAAAATTCTTTACATATACTCCCGGATGTTTTGACCACCGCATCGCAAGATTCTCCTCTGTTCTTGTTTCGTGCTATTTTTCTGACAGATCTAGATCACTATGGCTCCACCAAGCTCTTCCAAGGACAAGTTCTACGAGAAGGTCATCAACCCCTACCTACCGGAGGTGATGAAACACCCTCAAGCCATTGAGATGCGTGAGGGGGTGCTTCACATCCGGGATGTTCAAGGACCCAAGAAGATCGGGAGCGTGAAGGCTAGGCTCGAAGTGGTGGAGCAGGAGATTTTCAAGTGCCAAGGGATGGTGGAACGTGGACTCAGCGCCAACCACTCCATGATCACGGAATTCACTCGCGATCATAAGGTGGATGGCCAATCAATGGGGGACATCATCTTCAAGCTCAATGAACGAATTGACTATCTCCAAGGCCAAATCTATGATCTTTAGAACCAAAATTTTGAGTATGAAGCAAAATTCAAAGGTATGAGTTTAGCTGCAAGTTTCAGGACTCCGGAGACTCGTTCATCCTTTTATGATGGGGAACCTATGCCATGGAAGCCGGAGGACAAGCTCACCACTTCATCACCATCATCATCACCGAAGAAAGAAACTTGAGCATATGGGTATGGGCACTCCCCTTGGCTTGTGCCAAGCTTGGGGGAGGTGCCCCGGTATCGTATCACCATCACTTTTATTATCTTTACCTATTTTTAGTTCGATCCTTAGTTATTTCGTGATCTAGTTGAATAAAAGTTTAGTATGATCTATTTTCGAGTGCTAGTTTTGTGATCTATTTGTCTATGTAATCGAGTTGAGAATTATATAATAAAGAGTAGTTTGAGTTTTTGCTTCTTTACTTTTATGTTTCAATCCTAGCAATGAAAATAATGAGAAAGATCATATGCTAATCTTATGGAAAATAATGAAATTACATAAAGAAAATATAAGTGGTAAAATTTATTGAAAGTTAACAAGCATAGCATTAGTCAATGATGCAATTCATGAAAGAATTAATAAGGGAAGAGAAGATTCACATGCAAATACACTATCTTGGACATCTTTTATGATTGTGAGCCCCCATAGAGTATTTTATGTCAAATTGTTGACGTTGGACAAGGAAGACAACGTAATGAATTATGTTTGCTTATATTCACATAGAAGTTATATTGTTATAGATCCTCCAACATGTGGTGCTTGCCCAATATCTTTGCTAGCCAAAAATTCGCACCAAGTAGAGATACTACTTGTGCATCCGAAACCCTTAAACCCAGTTTCATGTCATAAGAGTCCACTAAATCTACCTATGGATTGAATAAGATCCTTCAAGTAAGTTGTCATCGGTGCAGAAAGCAATAAAAATTGCCTCTAAATATGTATGAACTTTTATTGTAAGGGAAAATAAGCTTTGTACAAACTTGTGATGGTAAAGAAATAAAAGCGACAGACTGCATAATAAAGGTTGCTATCATAAGGGGCAATATAAAGTGAAGTTCCTTTGCATTAAGGGCTTGTGCATCCAACAACAAAAAGCGCATGACAACCTCTGCTTTCCTCTGTGAAGGGCCGATCTTTTACTTTTATGTATTTATTTTTTATGCAAGAGTCAATAGTGTTCTCCTCTATTCTTTTTTATTTTTCTCTTTTGCAGGCATCATGTGGTGGGGAAAGATCTAGGCATATATATCCAGTTGGATATGAGTGATCATGAGTTATTATTGTTGACATCACCCTTGAGGTGAATAAGTTGGGAGGCGAAATTATAAGCCCCTATCTTTCTATGTGTCTGGCTGAAACTTTTTGCTCCATATATATGTTGTGAGTGTTAGCAATCATGGAAGACTAAATGATGGTTGAGTATGTGGACTTGCTAAAAAGCTCCTACATGAGACCCTTCCTGAAAATATGATGCATTGCGATTGCATTGTTGACTGAGAACATAGTTTGTTAGTTTTCAAGAAAGTTTATTCCTTTTACTTCGTTGTTGTGATGAATTGTTACTTGCTCATGAGAAGTTCTATGATAATAAATATTGATGTTATAATAATGATCATGATGCTACTATGTCCGTATTTTGTTTTTATCGACACCTCTCTCTCTAATCATGTGGACATGATTATCGATATCGGCTTTCGCTTGAGGACAAGCGAGGTCTAAGCTTGGGGGAGTTGATACGTCCATTTTGCATCATGTTTTACTACTGTTATTTATAGTGTTTTTAATCAATATAATACTTTGTGGAGCAATTCTAATGCCTTTTCTCTCTTAATATGCAAGATTTACACAAGGAGGGAGATTGCCGGCAGCTGGAATTCTGGACCTGAAAAAGCTATGTCAGAGATACCTATTCTGCACATCTCCAAATGAGCTGAAATTTCACGAAGATTTATTTTGGAATAAATAAAAAATACTGGAGCAAAGAAGTACCAAAGGGGGCCACCCAAGTGCCCACAAGGCACCAGGGCGCGCCACCCCCCAGGCGCGCCCTGGTGGCTCGTGGGGCCCCTAGCCAGCCTCCGGTGCCCATTTTCTGGTATATAAGCCCATTTGCCCTAGAAAAAATAAGGAGAAGACTTTCGGGACGGTGCACTTTTGCTCTCCGGCGGAGCGATTCCGCCGGGGATAGTTCCCTCCGGGAGGGGGAAATCGAAGCCATCGTCATCACCAACGATCCTCTCATCATGGGAGGACCAATCTTCATCAACATGTTCACCAGCACCATCTCATCTCAAACCCTAGTTCATCTCTTGTATTCAATCTTTGTCTCAAAACCTCAGATTGGTACCTGTGGGTTGCTAGTAGTGTTGATTACATCTTGTAGTTGATGCTAGTTGGTTTATTTGGTGGAAGATTATATGTTCAGATCTATTATGCTATTCAATACCCCTCTGATCTTCAACATGAATATGATTTGTGAGTAGTTACTTTTGTTCTTGAGGACATGGGAGAAGTCTTGTCATAAGTAATCATGTGAATTTGGTATTCGTTCGATATTTTGATGATATGTATGTTGTTGATTCTCTTAGTGGTGTCATGTGAACGTCGACTACATGACACTTCACCATCATTGGGCCTAAGGGAATGCATTGTGGAGTAGTAATTAGATGATGGGTTGCTAGAGTGGCAGAAGCTTAAACCCAAGTTTATGCACTATTCCGTAAGGGGCTGATTTGGATCCGTATGTTTAATGCTATGGTTAGATTTATGTTAATTCTTCTTTCATAGTTGGGGATGCTTGCGAGAGGGGTTAATCATAAGTAGGAGGCTTGTTCAAGTAAGAACAGCACCCAATCACCGGTCCACCAACATATCAAATTATTAAAGTAACGAACGCGAATCAAACAAACATGATGAAAGTGACTAGATGAAATTCCCATGTGTCCTCGAGAACGCTTTGCTTATTATAAGAGATCGTTCTGGCTTGTCCTTTGCTACAAAAAGGATTGGGCCACCTTGCTGCACTCTTTGTTACTATTGCTACTTGTCACTTGTTACAAATTATCTTGCTATCAAACTACTCGTTACCGATAATTTCAGTGCTTGCAGAAAATACCTTGCTGAAAACCGCTTGTCATTTCCTTCTGCTCCTCGTTGGGTTCGACACTCTTACTTATCGAAAGGACTATGATTGATACCCTATACTTGTGGGTCATCAGTCATGTCCCTTTCTGTCACTGGTATTGAGCACCGCAAGATTGAACCCATCACAAAGCACCACTCCCATTGCAAGATAAATCAATCTAGTAGGCCAAACTAAACCGATAGATCGGAGAGAAATACAAAGCTATAACAATCATGCATAAAAGAGTTCAGAGAAGACTCAAATATTTCTCATGAATAATCTGATCATAAACTCACAATTCATCGAATCCCAACAAATGCACCACAAAAGAAGATTACATCGGATAGAACTCCAAGAACATCAAGGAGAACATTGTATTGAAGATCAAAGAGAGAGAGAGAGAGAGAAGAAGCCATCTAGCTACTAGCTATGGACCTGTAGGTCTATGGTAAACTACTCACACATCCTCAGAAGGGCAGCAAGGTTGATGTAGAAGCCCTCCGTGATCGATTCCCCCTCCGGCAGAGTACCGAAAAAGGCCTCCAGATGGGATCGCGGAAGAACAGAGGCTTGCAGCGGCAGAAAGGTTTTTTCTTCTGGCTCTCTGGGGGTTTCCCAATATTTGTGAATTTATAGAAGTGGAATTAGGTCAAACGGAGTCACGTGGGCCCCACAAGGTACCAGGGGGCGCACCCTAGTGCCTTGTGGAGCCTCTGTGAGGCTTCTGGCCTCCTCCCGAAGCTTCCCAGGTCTCTTTTGTCTAGAAAAAAATCTCCAAAAAGTTTCGTGACATTTGGACTTCATTTGGTACAGTTTCTCTGAAAAGCCAAAAACAAGCAGAAAACAGCAACTGGCACTAGGCACTGGGTTAATAGGTTAGTCCCAAAAAATGATATATAATTGCATATAAAAACATCCAAGATTGATACTATAATAGTATGGAACAATAAAAAATTATAGATACGTTGGAGACGGATCAAGCATCCCCAAGCTTAATTCCTGCTCGTCCTCGAGTAGGTAAATGATAAAAACAGAATTTTTGATGTGAAATGCTACCTATCATGTTTCATCATGTAATCTCTCTCTTACGGTATGAATAATAAGATCCGAATGATTCAAGGCAATAGTCTATAATTTGATATAAAGACATCAATACTCAGGCGTACTAATAAAGAATCATGTCTTTGAAAATAAAAATGCTAAAGAACGTTATCCCTACAAAATCATATGACCCTTTCATGCTCCATCTTCTTCACACAAAGTATTTATCATGCACTACCCCGGTTTTAGCCAAGCAATTGGTTCATACTTTTTAACGCGCTTCAGCTTTTTCAACTCCCACGCAATACATGAGCGCAAGCCATGGATATAGCACTATGGGTGGAATAGAGTATGGTGATAGAGATAAATAGGAGAAGTCACATCAACGAGGCTAATCAACGGGCTATGGAGATGCCCATCAATTGATGTCAATGCGAGGAGTAGGGATTGCCATGCAACAGATGCACTAAGAGCTATAAGTGTATGAAAGCTCAACATGAAAACTAAGTGGGTGTGCATCCAACTTTCTTGCTCATGAAGACCTCGGGCATTTTAGGAAGCCCGTCATCGGAATATACAAGCCAAGTTCTATAATGAAAAATTCCCACTAGTATATGAAAGTGACAAAATAGGAGACTCTCTATATGAAAAACATGGTGCTACTCTGAAGCACAAGTGTGGAAAAGATAGTAACATTGTCCCTTCTCTCTTTTTCTCTCATTTTTTTCTTTTTTTTCTTTCTTTTTCTTTTTTTCATTTTTTTTCTTTTTCTTTTTTTTCATGGCTCTTTTTTGCCTCTTTTTTCCCCTTTTTTATTTTCGTCCGAAGTCTCATCCCGACTTGTGGGGGAATCATAGCCCCCATCATCCTTTCCTCACTGGGACAATGCTCTAATAATGATGATCATCACACTTCTATTTACTTACAACTCAAAATTACAACTCGATACTAGAACAAAAATATGACTCTATATGAATGCCTCTGGCAGTGTACCAGGATGTGCAATGATGCTAGTGTAACATGTATAACGATGATAAACAGTGGCTAAGCCACAAATGCTATGTCAGCTATATGATCATGCAAAGCAATATGACAATGATGATGTATGTCATAAAAACGGAACGGTGGAAGTTGCATGGCAATATATCTCGGAATGGCTATGGAAATGCCATGATCGGTAGGTATGGTGGCTGTTTTGAGGAAGATATAAGGAGGCTTATGTGTGATAGAGCGTATCATATCACGGGGTTTGGATGCACCGGCGAAGTTTGCACCAACTCTCGATGTGAGAAAGGGCAATGCACGGTACCGAAGAGGCTAGCAAATTGCGGAAGGGTGAGAGTGTGTATAATCCATGGACTCACATTAGTCATAAAGAATTCACATACTTATTGCGAAAGTTTATTAGCCCTCGAAGCAAAGTACTACTACGCATGCCCCTAGGGGGGAGGTTGGTAGGAGTTAACCATCGCGCGCCCCCGACCGCCACACAAAGGAAGACAATCAATAATAAATCATGCTCCAACTTCCTAGCATAACGACAGATCATACGTGCATGCTTCGGGAATCACAAACCTTAACACAATTATTCTTACTAAACCACAATCATCTACTAGTACCTCGCCCATATTACCATCTTAATATCGCAAAACTATTGCAAGGAATCAAATTTATCATATTCAGTGATCTACATGAAAGTTTTTATTATATCCCTCTTGAATACATATCACATCAGGACCAAATTCATAACCCGTGCATATTACCATTGCTATCATGAGACTCTCAAAAAGATATAAGTGAAGCATGAGAGTGCAACTATTTCTTTAAAATATCATCACCGCCTTGCTCTAAAAGATATAAGTGAAGCACTAGAGCAACTGCCTAGCTCAAAAGATGTAAGTGAAGCACATAGAGTATTCTAAAAAATTACGAATAATGTGTGTCCCTCTCAAAAAGGTGTGTTCAGGAAAGATGATTGTGACAAACTAAAAAGCAAACAAACTATTTCACAAGACACTCCAAGTAAAACACATATCATGTGATGAATAAAAATATAGCTCCAAGTGAGTTACCGATAGATTGTAGACGAAAGAGGGGATGCCATCCGGGGCATCCCCAAGCTTAGACGCTTGAATCTTCCTTGAATATTACCTTGGGGTGCCTTGGGCATCCCCAAGCTTAGGCTCTTGCCATTTCTTATTCCTTTGTCCATCGTAGTCTCACCCAAAACATGAAAACTTCAGCACACAAAACTCAACAGAAACCTCGTGAGATCCGTTAGTATAACAAACAAATCTTTAACCTTAGGTACTGTAGTAAATTGATTCATATTTAATATTGGCATAATGCTACTGTACTCCAACTTCTCCATGACTCATACCCCCCGATACGATCCATAGATTAATCAAAATAAGCAAACTATGCAACAAAAACAGAATCTATCTAAAACAGAACAGTCTGTAAAGATCTATTTAAAAGCCATACTTCTATAACTCCAAAAATTCTGAAAAATTAGGAAAACGTGGATAATTCATATAAAAATACTGTTTAAAAATTTCAGATTTTTCTGACACTCCAATACAGAATTAAAATTCCAGCACTGGACGCAAAACTTTCTGTTTTCCAAACAACATCAATTATACTATCTTCCAAATCATTCCAAAGGCATTACTTGGCACAAACACTAATTAAAACATAAAAAAATAATCATAACAGAAGCTATAATCATGCAAACACACAAAAACCATAGGTAAAAGCAAAAAATTATTTTATTCATTGGGTTGCCTCCCAACAAGCGCTATTGTTTTATGCCCCTAGCTAGGCATAACGCATAGTTTCAAGTGTTGTCATCCTTCAAGTTGATTACATAAGTGGCCCTCATAATGGATTCATAAGGTGATTTAGTTCTCTTCCTAGGGAAGTGTTCCATCCCTTTCTTTAGTGGAAATTGAAATCTTATATTACCTTCTTTCATATCAATAATAGCACCAATAGTTCGAAGAAAAGGCCTACCAAGTATTATGGGGCAAGAAGGATTGCATTCAATGTCAAGAACAATAAAGTCCACAGGCACATAATTTCTATTTGCAAGAATAAGCACATCATTTATTCTACCCAATGGCTTTTTAATAGTGGAATCCGCAAGATGCAAATTAAGGGAACAAGGATCTAAATCGGTGAGACCTAGCACATCACACAAAGACTTTGGTATAGTGGAAACGCTAGCACCATGATCACAAAGAGCATTACATTCATAATCTTTAATTTTTACTTTAATAGTAGGTTCCCATTCATCTTTTAATTTTCTAGGAATTGATACTTCCAACTCAAGTTTTTCTTCATGCGCTTTCATCATGGCTTCTACAATATGTTTAGTGAAAGCTTTATTTTGTTCATATGCATTTGGTGAATTAATCATGGATTGCAACAAGGAAATAAACTCAATTAAAGAACAACTATCATAATTAAAGTCCTTGTAATCCAAAGTAGTGAGTGCATTACTATTTAAAGTTTTAACCTCTCCAAACCCACTTTTTTCATTTTTATGATCAAGATTATCACCCTCCAAGCAAGTGGGACTCCTTCTATCTAAAGTTGACTCTTCTTCAGTCCATTTTTTATCAATTTTTATATTACTAAACAAAGATTCAATAGGAGTGACACCAATCATTTTAATATCTTCATCATTACTACGATAGAAACCGGGTGGAATCGCTTTTTCTAGAAATTCTCGATTAGATCTCAACCTAGCGGTCCTTTCTTTACTCTCATTAATGGAGACATAGATAGCTTTAATGGACTCATTTATATCATGCTTAGATGGCAAAATTTTAGTTTTGAGATTTTCCACATCATGAGAAATTCTATCCATGTTCCTAGCGAATTCATCAACTCTATTCAATTTTTCCTCTATCATAGCATTGAAATTCTTTTGAGAACTAATAAATTCTTTAATATTGCTTTCAAGATCAGTGGGCATCCTATTATTATTATTATAAGAATTACCGTAAGGATTGCCATAATTATTAGAGGAATTTCCAGGAAACGGTCTAGCATTGAAATTACCCCTATAAGCATTGTTGTTGAAATTATTTCTAGAGACAAAATTCACATCAATAGCATCATTATTTTGCTCAATCAAAGTGGACAATGGAACATCATTAGGATCAATATGAGCATTTTTACTAGCAACCAATTTCAATAAAGCATCCATCTTATCACTCAAAGTATTAATTTATTCAACATAATTTACCTTCTTACCAGTTGGAGTTCGTTCAGTGTGCCATTGAGAATAATTTTCCATAATATTATCAAGAAGTTTTGTAGCTTCTCCCAATGTAATTTCCATAAAAGTGCCACCTGCGGCAGAGTCTAGCAAATTTCTAGAGACAAAGTTTAGTCCCGCATAAAATTTTTGTATGATCATCCATAAATTCAAACCATGAGTTGGGCAATTTCTTATCATTAATTTCATTCTCTCCCAAGATTGTGCAACATGCTCATGCTCAAGTTGCTTAAAATTCATAATTTGATTTCTCAAAGAAATAATCTTAGCAGGAGGAAAATACTTGGTAATAAAAGCATCCTTACACTTATCCCAAGAATCAATACTATTTCTAGGCAAGGATGAAAACCAAGTTTTAGCACGATCTCGTAGTGAGAACGGAAATAATTTTAATTTGACAATATCATTATCCAAATCTTTCTTCTTTTGCATATCACAAAGTTCAATGAAAGTATTTAGATGGGATGCAACATCTTCATTAGGACTACCAAAAAATTGTTCTTTCATAACAAGATTAAGCAAAGCAACATTAATGTCACACGACTCCGCACTAGTGGCGGGAGGAGCACTAGGAGTACTAATAAAATCATTATTATTAGTATTAGAAAAGTCACACAATTTTGTATTTTCTTGAGACATAGCGACAAAGCAAGTAAACTAGTAAACAAGCAAATAAAATATTTTTGTGTTTTTGTAGAATTTTTTTTAGAAGTGGGGGAGATGAAAACGAGAGGCAAATGCAAATAAAAAGTAAATAAAGTAAATGCAAGTGAATGATAATTTGTGCGAAGGTACTTGGTAATTTTGATCATGTCTCCCCGGCAACGGCGCCAGAAATTCTTCCTGCTACTTGTAGTCAGCGTTGGTATTTCCACGAAGAGGAGAGGATGATGCAGTACAGTAGAGATAAGTATTTCCCTCAGTTAAGAACCAAGGTTATCAATCCAGTAGGAGAATCAAGCAAAATTCCGTTAAGCGCACTTGCACACACAAGAGCAAACATTTGCACCCAACGCAAATAAGAGGGTTGTCAATCCTCTTAGCGGTTATTTGCAAGGATTAAATCTTATCGAGGTAAATAGATAAACTAAAATACTAATTAAAATAAAAGTAAATAAATTGCAGCAAGGTATTTTTAGGTTTTTTATATAATGAAGATAGACCCGGGGACCATAGTTTTCACTAGAGGTTTCTCTCTTGAGCACATAAGCATACGGTGGGTAAACAAATTACAGTTGGGCAATTGATAGAAAAGCAAATAATTATGACAGATTCATGGCAATGATCATGTATATAGGCATCACGTCCTAGACAAGTAGACCGACTCCTGCCTGCATCTACTACTATTACTCCACCCATCGACCGATATCCAGCATGCATCTAGGGTATTAAGTATGAAACAGAGTAACACCTTAAGCAAGATGACATGATGTAGAGAAGCAAATTCAAGCAATATGAATAAACCCCATCTTTTTATCCTTAATGGCAACAATACAAATACGTGTCATGTCCCTTTCTGTCACTGGGATTGAGCACCGCAAGATTGAACCCATCACAAAGCACCTCTCTCATTGCAAGATAAATCAATCTAGTAGGCCAAACTAAACCGATAGATCGGAGAGAAATACAAAGCTATAACAATCATGCATAAAAGAGTTTAGAGAACAGAAAAAAGATCGACCTCACAGCTTTGTATTGGAGTTTTTTTTTGCATAATCCTGTTAATTTCCGTGATTGTCTTACCTTATTACTGTTGTGTTCATAGTACTCCCTCCATTTTTATTTAGTCCGCATATTAGGTTTGTCTAAAGTCAAACTTTATGTACTTTCAATAAGTTTGTAGAAAAATATATTAACATATACACCACCAAATCAATATCATTGGATTCATTATTGCATATATTTTCACATCATATAAATTTGTCACTGTAAATGTTCATATTGTTTTCTACAAACTTGGTCAAACTTTAGAAAGTTTGACTACAGTCAAAGCTAATATGCGGAGTAAATAAAAACGGAGGGAGTACTATTTATGTAGCTCATCCCTGGTTTGTTTATTGAATGCAGTTTAACTTTCGATTTTAACAAAACTGACTGCCATTTTCCTGAGCCTGACATGCCAATAGTCTATGCCAAAAAAACAAGTCTATGCTAGTTATGTTTTTCTGTCATTAACAGCTTGATCGGTACTACTTATTTTTGTATTTTGAAAGTGTGATGCCACTTTGCTCAATTGACTGAAACCTTTTTATAATAAGATAGGGATAGTGGAACATTTGTGTTTTTGGCATATTTGTGGGATATTCTCCTATGAAATGCATACATTCACGCAATAGACTGAATCCTGACATGCTCTTGAGTTATAGCCAGATAATTTTTGGTTTGTCGGTGGTTCCACAAGGTAGTGTGATTGAAGATTCAGAAACAGAAGTGACAAAGGTTAATGAAATAGTTCAGGGAAAAAAGAATACTGAAGTGGCACAACAACTGTTAGGATTAATGCTCGCGACATTGTTAAACCTTTCACGTTAGACGAGATCAAACGGTCTCTCTGGGATATGAATGATAATGCTAGCCCAGGCCCAGATGGGTTTGGACCGGCGTTCTTTAAGTCTAGTTGGATTCTGGTTAAGGATGACCTTTTCAATCTTTTAGCGGATTTCCACGGCATTTCCTATTTGGCGCATTAAGCGCCGGTTACAGTGCATTTTGATAACCGGCGCACACCCCCCTGCGCGCATGGGCCGGCCCATTTGCTCTTTTCTTTTCCGGTTGAAACACTGCAAAAATAGAGCGTGCACGCGACGGATTCGAACAGCAGACCTCAGGTTTCACGGAACAGCGTACCAACCACTCGGCCATAACACTACAGGTGCCCAATTTTATTCGTTATACTGTTTTATTTATTTATTTCCAGTTGTTAAAGCCCTGGTTTTTTTCCTTTTGCTCTTTTTTGAACCGGTTTTGTTCGGTTTTCCTTTTCTTTTGCTAAATGCGTGGATTTTTTTTCCATTTTCGTGATTTTTTTTAAATCAACAATTTTTTATAAAATTCTTGAATTTTTTTTCAAAACCGATGAACTTTTTCTAAAAATCGGTGAACTTTTTTTCCAAATTGATTAACTCTTTTTCAAATGTGTGTACTTTTTTTAAGTTTGATGAACCTTTTTTCAAATTCGATGAACTTTTTTCAAATCGATGAACTTTTTTTCATGTTGATGAACTTTCTTTCAAAATCGATGAACTTTTTATCAAATTCAATGAACTTTTTTTCAAATTGGTTGAACTTTTTTCAAAATCAATGAACTTTTTCAATTTCATGAACTTTTTTGAATTCATGAACGGTTTTTGAATACATGAACTTCTTTTCAAATTCGTGATATTTTTTGAAATGTGTGGACATTCAAACTTTGTTCACATTTATTTTTGAAAAGAAATCACGTTATTCTAAACAGCGCGGCTAAAGTGTTGTTCTTAATCCATACGCGCAACAATGTTTCACCAAGAGGCCTAATAGCAGTAGTGGTTCACCAAGCAGACCCTGGAACTAAATGGCCAGGGTTCGATTCCTCACGAGAGCCATTATTCGGGGTTTTACTTCTCGCTGAGGGACTACTGCAGAGTCGCAACTCGTGAAATCACCTAACCTGACTGGTTCAGACCCCGCTCCCGACCCCGCCCTTGCGCCGTCTTCCCGGGAGGCGGCCGGGGCGGCGCGAGTCCCCTTCCCCCTCGTCAACCCCCCTCCTTCCTCCCCCCCCCCCGCCGCCGCCGGCGGACGCCCCCGGATCTGGCCCGGGTGGTGTCGGCGGCAGCGGGTCTTCCCGTACCCGCACGCGCTCCTCCTTCCCGGGGCAGGGGGCGGCGGCGGTGTTGATAGGCCGGTGGCGGTGGCCGGCGGCGAGCACGGTGGTGGTGCTTCCACTTGGCGGCGGGGCGGACCGGTGGTGCTGGGTAGCCGGCGGCGCGACCCCGGCCCAGATCTGGGCCCGTAGGGCCCCATCTGGGTCCTAGTGGGCCGGCTCCGGCGCGGCCACGGCGCCCACTGTGCGGGGAGGCGGGGGAGCGGCTTGGACAGGCGGCGGCGACGCCGACGGCGTGCCGACTGCAGCGCGAAGGCGGGAGCTTTACGGGCTTCTGAGGGCCCGGCCGGGCCTGTGGGGCCACGGGCCTGGTATGCTCCTACTATTGCGTCCGGTCGGCTACCGTCGTTGACGGTGGAGGTGGAGCCCTCCCGCGTGCTGACGGTGCTGCTGCCCTAGTCCCAGCTCCTCTTCTTCGTTATGCAGGCCCTACTTCGCTGTGCCGTGGGGAGACATCGTGGGAAGCTTCAAGACCGTGTTGGCGCAGGGTGGTGGTCGGTTTGGTGGCGAGCTCCGGAGCGCCCGAGGTGAAGGTTGGGATCGGGAGAAATCCCTGTCGGCCTAGCCGACACCGACGCGGTGGCGCCTGAGGGTGCCGCCGGACCTTCCTGGAGGGCGTCGAGGGCTACCCTTCCTCTCTCCTCGCCGTGTACCGGGGGAAACCCTTGGCAGCAGTGTCGTCATCGTCGCGTCCCTTCTTGGAGGTGTTGATTGGTACCGGTGCTTCGGAGTCTAGGAGCTTGGTGGGAGATCTCCGGTGGGCGCAGTGGTCGCGAGGCTTCTTCGTTTTTGTCGATCCGCCGTTGTCGGCATTTGTTCCTTTTGTATTTTCTTCTTCCGTTTCTTTTGGGCGTGACTGTGCTGCTTCCGCCCCAGTACCTATCGTTGGTTGCTTTGTAATACAAAGCGGGGGGAAACCCTTTTTCGGATTTACTTCTCGCTGTACATACTTTTTGCACTGTCCTGCGTGTTCATGGGCCGGCCCACTAGCATGCTGCAGTGAGCGCTAGCTGGCTCAACCGGCGCATAAGGCGCCCATTAGGAGGTCCCGATTTCCACGCTTGTTCTGCCGATCTTCGCCGTATCAACAAAGCCAACATTGTGCTTCTCCCTAAGAAAATAGGAGCTAATCACCCTGAAATTTACAGACCCGTCTCCCTTCAGAATTGCGCGGTAAAAATTGTGTCCAAATGCCTGGCCAACAGAGCTCATTGTCTCATGTCAAATCTCATTCACCACGGTAAACAGGTTTCATCAGGGAGCGAGGCATTGCTGAGAATTTCCTTCTTGCCGCCGTTTTAGTTCAAACTTGTTTCAAAAGAAAATCTCCCTCCATTGTCTTGAAACTGGATTTCCATAAGGCTTTTGACTCCGTCTCCTGGGATGCCCTTGCCGTTGTTATGCGCGCTAAAGGTTTTCCTTCTCTCTGGGGAATTGGATAAACCTGTTAAACTCTTCAAGCACCTCTGCCATCCTGCTAAATGGGAAACCTGGCCCGTGGTTCTCTTGTTGGCTTATCTTTTCATCTTAGTAGCTGATGTGCTCCAACGCATGATCATTCAAGCTTCAGATGATGGACTTCTCTCCCACCACCGGATAACAACCTTCCTTGCCCGGTTCTGCAATATGCTGACGATACGTTGATCATCCTCCCTTCCGACGTTGGGCAACTTCATCATTTAAAACTTCTTCTCAACCAGTTCTGGGAGGCCCTGGACTGGACGCTGCCATACCATCCTTGTTGTCCATCACGTTCTTCCCTCCCTCCTTAGCCTTCTTTTTCTTGCAGCAAGATCAGTATAATCCACAGCTAGGAAAATATTCTGTTCAGCATCCTGCAACACTCAGATAGAGTGGGCTGCATGAGGAAGCTCCTCTTGGCCAGAGGTGTCATGTCCTCCTCTTCCATTATACTTTCGGCATGAGGGCGCACCGTGTGCCTTCACCGACTACTGTATTTTATCCCTCAACATAAATATATTATCACCTACATCCCAAACAAGAATATGGCAAAACGTAGATATAACCATATAAAAGGGAAATTGACCCCCCTCCTCTCCCGTGGCGCTCCCGCGGGCACCCGGGGAGGAAACCCTAGCCGCCTCACCACTCTTCTTCTCCCTCCCGGTGGTGTGCGGCGCGGGCCATGGCCGTAGGGTGGTGGCGCGGCGCTGAGCACGGGGCGCGGCCGCGCGGCCGCGGGAGCCGTCGGTGTGGCGGCGGCCCTTGAGTGGCGGTGCGAAGGGCTGTGGGCGGCGGTGGTGCGCGCCGTGGATGGGCCCGGCGGTTCGGGCGGCGGCGGCTCCATCCTCCCGTCGTCTCTAGTGCCTTCGCCGTCGATATCTGCTTCGATCCGGCTAGCTGGTAGCCAGATCCGGCCTCCCCTGTGGCCGGCGGTGCCGCCCGTGGCCCGCGGCGGGTTGGTTGTTCGTGGGAGGTCGGGGGTCTCCAGTGGCTCGAAAGGAGGGGCCTTTCCGTCCTTCCGGCGATGGGCGTGATGTTCGGGGGTTGGTGTTGGGTGGCGGCTGGATGCGCGTGTGTGTGCCCGGCGGCTCCGACGCTTGGAGCTCGCCGGGCGGTGCGGGTTGGGCAGTGGCCCGGGGTGGCTGCTGCTCCGGCCGTGGGTGGCTCCACGGCAGCTTGGCAGGTCAGCTGTGGCGGCGGCTGGCATGTCCCGGCGTCGGCTCGTCCGTAGGCGGCTTGTGTCGGCCTTCGATCTCTCTCCTCAGCGTTCGGGTGCTACTTCCGTTGAAGGGCTGGCCCTCTCCCAGCTGCGGCCCATCGCTAGTCTCGCGCCCGGCAGCAGGACCGAGCTCGTCTCGCGCCCGGCAGCAGGACCGAGCTTGTCTCACGCCCGGTGCTGCAGGACGGGTCGATGGAGGCTAGTTTGCCCATGGGTGCGAAAGGCGGGGCCTTTCCGCTCGTCTCTTTGGTTGGGGTAGTGGCGGGTATCGGGTGAGGAGGTGTCAAGGTCTTGGATGCCGGGGCGGCTGCCCTGGTAGCGGTAGCGCGGTGCTCATGGGCAGAGCCCGTCGCTTGGTGCTGCCCGGTGGCCATGGCCATGTGGGCGGCGTGGTAGCTGGGGTGTGGCGTTCGGTAGCGGTGAGTGTTGGCCGGGGTGAAAACCTGCTCTATCCTCGGACGGACCGGCGGCGGCGAAGCACATTCCCTTCTTGAAGGCGTCGTCGCGGCTCTCATTGCCCGTCGTGTGGCTCCAGGGGAAACTCTGATCCTCGGATCGGGGGATGGCGGCGCTCCGGTGTCGTAACCTTCCTGAAGGCGCCGTCTTGGAGCCCACGGTTCGTCGTATCCGGCTTAATTTCTTCGCGGTGGCGTGTTCACTGTTGAAGCCCCCGGTTGCTCTTGTAGTGCTAGGAGTCGTGTTGCTGCACTCAGCGCCTATGTATCCTGCCTTGGGTGTGTGCGTGTGTTGTGATGGCGTGTGTTTGGACCGGGTTATTGATGATCGTTGCTTTATATATAAAGCGGGGCGAAAGCCTTTTTGGGTAAAGGGAAATTGAAGGAAACAACACAAACATGACATGGAAATGTAAGGGTTGCGTAAAGAAACCTTCTCTCATCAGCAAATAATTTGTACTGTGTACTTAACACTACTTATCTAACATCTTAATGCTAATTTGGAGCTATGATGTGTTTAGACCAAATTACATTAATTTTTTTTAACCGTGGCACCCCCAGAGTGTTGAGATCATAGATCCGCCACTGCTTTTCAATTGACTCATTATGTACATACCTCCTAGCGCATACTCTACCAGTCTCCTCTTCACCATATGGAACATTACGTGACAACATTTAGCTGCTCATATATGATTCATCTCCACAAAGAGTGACGATCAAATCTAGCGCCTTAAGAAAAAAAACTAGCAAGGCATAGATAAAAACGGGCAAATGGTTGCCAAATCGTAATGTTCATCCAAAAAATCAATCAGTTTAAACAGAAGTCTATATAAGGTCAGATCTTGAAAGACATGCCAATCACAAGGTTCACATCAAGAGATCTATCCAGGCGATTAAGGATGAGATCCGGCTGGGTGCTACCTTCTCAGTTGGCAATGGGAATGGCACCCAGTTCTGGATTGACCCCTGGCTGGATGGGGAGCCGCTTCGTGTTCGGTTTC
Organism: Elymus sibiricus; assembly: GCA_039707655.1. NCBI lineage: Eukaryota > Viridiplantae > Streptophyta > Magnoliopsida > Poales > Poaceae > Elymus > Elymus sibiricus. Next base: position 106,149,731 of record CM077668.1, on the reverse strand, counting down.
CTAGGCTGTTTGCTATCTACGAGGACCCGCATCTGCTGGTCTCCGCGGCCGGTTTGGATGAGCAGTGGAACATCGCGTTCCGCCGTTCATTTGGGCCAGAGGAGGTGCGAGAATGGGCGAGTTTGAGGGAAGTAGTCCCTCGAGAGCTGTCCCAGTCTCCTGACACCATTTCCTGGAAACTCTCTCCTTCGGGAGAATTCTCCGTTAGCTCTGCATACCAGGCGCTCTGCCGCCAGCCGGTCATACAGTGGTTATCCCCATTGTGGAAGGCGCCGATGCCCCTCAAGATCAAGATTTTCGTTTGGCAGCTTTTACGTGATCGCTTACCCTTTGGGACAGAGGTTCTTAAGCGACACGGTCCGGGCGATGGCCAATGCCCTCTGTGTAATGTCCTGGAGACGGGAACCCACATTATGTTTTCTTGCATCGCGGCACATGCTCTCTGGAGCTTTGTCCGCGAGGCCCTCGGGCCGGATTGGGAGGCCTGGGACCTTGCAGAGTTCCTGCAATCCAGGGCCACCCAGGTGGGCCGCAAGCGCCGCCTGTTCTGACTTATCTTTGTGGCAATGGCGTGGACCCTTTGGACGACTCGCAATAAAATGGTGATTGAGCGGATCTTCCCGCGGCAAGCCTCTGACTCGTTCTTCAAATTTCTTGCCTTCTTGCAGCACTGGCATCCGCTCGCTAGACAGCGGGACCGCGACCGACTTGGACTCCTCATGGACGCTCTCCTAGCTTCCGCGCGCCGGCTTTCTGCCCGTACAATGACTTCTTAGTTTGCCACCCGGTGGCCTTTTTATGTTTCTTCTTTCTTTCTTGGGCGTGATTGTGATGTGGCCCCAGCCGTCTTATTTGCTATCGTGATTGGTACTTGGCTGTATGGATGTTTGCTTTATCTATAAAGCGAGGCGAAAGCCTAGTTCGAGAGAGAGACCTATACAGGATCTCAGGAGCCTGGCAAATAAAAGAGGCGTTCATAATTACATAACACATTGATTCAGAAGCAAAACCAATTTGTCTTCGCGATAGCTATTTTAGCTTAGAAAAATAGCTGTAATAATTTTTGGTGATAGTAGTGTTAAGTAGTGTATTTTACTTCATATAAGTTTTAGTGATAATTCTCGCTTTATAATGAAAGACTAGACGCCTTTTTGCACACTCTATACGCTCGCTCGCTTGCCGGTTTTCTCACGAAATTTTTACGATGATTTTTTACTGGTTCTTTAAACGTGTGAGTAGGGTAGGAGGTGTTGCTCACCCATCGAGAGTAAGTGTTTATTTTTTTGGTTCTCTTGTGAACACATTAATTAGAGAAAAAATTGGCACAACTAAGAGCATAACTTTTCATGAAAAAAAATGCCTTTACATCGTCACAATAGTTCCTTTTTAATTTTTTTTCCATTAGATCCTAAATTCATAGCTTTGTAAGTACAAGCGTACAACTTTGTTCTAACCTCATTATGGCAGATGATGAGGCCAGAGAGCATGGAGATTGAGCAAAGAAAACGCCCATGCTTTCCTTATAAAAAGAGAACTATGACTAAAACCTATAAAGTAAGATACACTCCCAATTTTATCATTTTATTTGTAAATTAAGATACACTCATTAATACACAAATAAAATGATGGCATTAAGAGTGTATTGTACTTCATAAGTTTTAGTGGTAGGTCTTGTTTTATAAGGAAAGACTAGACGCTTTTTGCTCACTCTACATGCTCTGTTGGCCTCATGATACGCCATAATGAGGCTACATCAATCAGTTGTATGTTTATACTTTATGAAAAATTATGGTCGAGATGGAAAAGAAAACAATAAGTAATCTTCTTGTCATTTTTTCCACACTTCCTTTTTTTTTTAATCCTACCACTGCGATGTAAGGACATCATTTGTATCATTAAAAGGTAATTATCTCATGGAGCCATTTACGGTCCAATTAATGCACATACACACGAATACTAAAGCAACAAAACCCTTACTTTCAAAGGAACAAAGGCAACCTCGTCGCCATCTGGAACAAACTCGTTGTCATAGACTGCTGAGCAACACCAGTAGCAAGTTCCTAGTCCTACAATCACAAAAATTTTGTGCCAGAAATTCTAATTTAGTAAAAGACCAAAAAGGAACATCATTGTGCACTTATACTAGTCACTGCAGTACTATTGAGCACAGAAAGAAAAAGCATACGCAAAGAATTTTTGGTTTGTCAGGCAGTTCCTCAAGGTAGTATGACTGAAGATACGAAAACACAAGAAAAACAGGCTAATGAAATAGTTGACAGAAAAGACTACTGAAGTGGAATCACAACAATCTTTCCTCAGTGTTTGATCCATCGAACGACCAACCGACCGACAAACTAAACAATAAAAGTGTTTTTCTATTTATTTTTTATAGTTGATATATGGAAACATGCATGCATTTGGCACTCTAAAATGCATGTAAAATGGTTCCTGTAGTGTCTGAAGCTTGGAAAAGAAGAGGTGCGTGAAATTGCAGCAGTGTAAGATCATTAGATGGTCGCCTGAAGGCTCTCACCATCTGCTCAAAATCATCATTACCATGTACGTGTCTACTACTATGGTGGTTGTTGTTGATACAGCCGTCATCAAGCAAAGACAACGTTTGATGCAACAATGCCATTTTCTGCCCCCTTTTGGTCTTGATTGACAGACTAGGGATCACCTGCTGCCATCTTTCCCTTCCTCCGGAAAGTAGTTAAGCAACCATGGCAGATTACTCATTGTTATGCGCGTAAACCTGAACTAGTAGATCAATAATTTTAGCTCTACTAAATCTCAACTAGTGATCTAGCAAGAAAGTAGCAGCAGCAGTAGTCACTAGTCGGCTTAACTAGATCACAAAATATCCCGCAATGAAAAGACAAGGAAACAAGATTACACGGCCGACGACCAGACCAGAAAGACATAGAGCCAAAGGCCAGAGGAAGGCAAAGAAAACAAAACAGAAGGGGGAACAGGCCCCTATGAACCTAAATCTTTCCTAGCCACAGACTCACCATCCGCCTTAAGCTGATTCATGACCTGAACGATGGGAGTGACCTTGATGTAAAATACAAGAGCGCTCCTTTCTCTCCGTATGGTCCAGGCCCCGATCACACAGAGACAATCAATCCTCTTCCGGTCCTTACCGTGGTAAGCTTCCCTAGCAGTGATCCCCCAGAACACGAGGTCCTGATCCATGGTTGGGACGACCGCCTGCAAGTTAGCCTATTGGAGGATGGTGTTCCAAAGTTATACTGGCAATGGCGCAAACGGCAAAGAGATGACTGCAGTCCTCAGGCATGAGACTGCACAGGGTACATTGCTCGTTATGAGGGAGACCTCTCTTGACGAGGCGATTGGCGTCAAGATTCTCTTGCACGACACAAGAGAAAGGTGGAGCTTACACTGGAGCGGGGCTTTAGCCTTCCAAATGGCCCCATCGAAGCTGCTCCTAAAGGAAGTGGCAAAGTGTTCCACGTAGAAGGACTTTACCTGCAAACTACGGCTAGCCTCCCATGACCACGACCAGCTATCTTTGTGCTCTGGGTGGAGAGCAAAGTCTTTCCCAGAGCTAGAGTGATTGAAGATAAACACGGATGTTAAGGGGCCCCCTTATGTCTTTTAACCCAGCAGAATCAAGCAACGCCTCAGCCATCGTTCTGCGCTCTAGTAGAGGGGGTGATCAGGTCGACGATATTCGCTGCGATGTCCAGTGAAACGCCACCGAGCCACTTATCACACCAAAAGTAGGTGTGTTCACCATTTCCCACCACGACTTTTGTTGCAGCATTGAACATATCCTTTTCCTCACAAAAAAACGGTGCACATTGTCTACATTGTACTACTCACTTTAAAAAGATAACATACCAGGGAGTTTCAACAAAAACCTCAGATATATTGTACCAACATGAGAAAATAAATAAAGAATTCAATAAAATGTTCACACAAAAAAAGGAATTCAAGAATACAAAGGTTCAAGAAATGATAACTGGTCAAAACAATGGTGATTCTTTTCGGCTTCTCAAGAATCGCCTCTCTGTCGAGTAGCTGGATCATATTGTAGATAAGCAATCCTTCTTTATTTTCTACTCGTATTGTATAATCTCATTAAGACACATCGCATGCGTGCATTATATTGGATAACAGCTTAAGACTCCATAAACCTATCTTCCAAAAAAAGACTCCATAAATTGGTCATCACGTGTCCTGTGAGTTGTTTCTTAACATAGTCTCAAATTAAGTTCAAAAATGTTGTTTTTCCTCCTTGAGTCTGAGAAGATCCATGATTCTTAAGCTATTTTCCTATACTTCATCTGGTCTCTCTCCTTCATGAAACGTAACAGTGAACTCAATCAAAACATGTATGTCCAGTTTGACACCAAATCAGTAGCTACAGAAACAAACAAATAGCACACACTCATAACAAACCATGAAACCTCACGACATTTAATCTCCACCACCCATCATTGTTGTGCACCAAAATACAACATCGATCTTTCTAGTGGTACATACGAGTGTACCAAAAACCAAGTAGATAGGCACAAGTAGAACTAGATAGATAGGGCAAGTGCAATGAGATAGTTGTGTGGTGCCAGTTACTAACAACGTACACACAAGATGTCTTCAGCCACCATGGCAATCCGCTGCCAGTCACCATCTTTTACTCAAGTGACCTCAGCTTCTCCACGGTGGGAGCACGCTCCAACTTCACCTTTTCGTGCCCCTCGGACTGTTGACAGGTGATACGACGATGATCAGGCAATGAGAAGGCCAAGGAGTTCATCATCGCACTTGTGCATGAAGCCAACATCCATGCTTAGCAGCCCGAAGAACTCCAGGGTATTCTTCCACTCCGTGAGGTCCTCATAGGAAGGCAAAGAGGCGGAGAAGGCCTAATGCCCTCAACGATGTTGACCTTTCCCGTGATCACTCCTACAGTGAGCGTCGAGTTCATATGCTTCGGTATACGCCCATGGAGGAGTGACTTCTGGCCGTGGGAGAGCACGTAGTATGCCTAGGCCGGTGAATGATGAGTAGTTTACGGTCGATGACCACACCGTTGACGACGATCTTGAAGTTTTCAAAGCTTCGAACGACATCAAAATCTGTGTCTAGGGATGTAGAACTGATGGCATTTTTTCGCAAGCTAGGTTATTGCTATTGTCCTTCGCTACTAACTAAGTTATCTTTGGATCTTCTTTGGCCTTGACATGATCATCAAAAAAAAAAAAAATCTTCTTCCATGTTGTAAGAACACATGATTCAGAATATTCGAATTCCATAAAGACTTACTTCGATGTGCAAATAAACCAGTAGGTGCTAGAATGAACAAGACATAACTTTCAACTCATTCAATGTATTGTTTTCCTTGGACATGTATTGTTCTCCTGAGTTTGAGCACGTCTAAGGAAAATAGTACATACAGTGAGTTGTAAGTTTTATCTTGATCATTTTTTGTGCATCAGAGTTATGAAATTCGACTCTTTTGAATCATGTGCTTTATTTACAATGCAGAAAAAAAATTCCAATGATGATGTCAAGTCCAAGGAGAATCCAAAGGTCACACGAGTCAGTAGCAAAGGAATCAAGGATTATAGCAATAACATAGCCAGCAAAGAAGACCTAGACACCGATTTTGATACCGGCAAAAGCTTCAGAAGGTTCAAGATCGTCAACGACGCCGCTCCCGTCAACCGCCAACTACTCCATGTTCACCAGTGTAGGGCATACTATGGCCTCTGCCGTGACTAGATGTCGCTCCTCCATAGGCGTATGTGGGAGCACATAAACCTGACGCTCACTATAGAAGTAATCACCGAGGGCATTAGGTCCAGACCCGCCTCTTCGTCTTCCCACGAGGACCTCACAGCGTGGAACAAGACCCTAGAGTTCTTCGAGCTACTCGGAATATGGATGTTGGATTCATGGACAAGCACTAGCGACTTCCATGGCCTCTTGGTAACATCATTGGATAACCTGTCGACAGGCCCGAGGAGCACGAAGTGGTAAAGCTAGAGGGTGATGATCGTGCCGTGGAGAAGTTGAGGGCCCTCGAGTCAAATAAGTCGATCATGAAGAATGCTCTCAAGGAGATGAACATGCGGATGAAGGGAATGGTACGGTCAACCAAGCTACATGGCAGAGCTGGCAACCATATCATTAGTAATTGGCACCACATTGCTATCTCACCAGTCTTGCCCTATGTATCTAGTTATGTTTGTGTTTATCTACTTGGGTTTTGGTACATACAACAATGTACTACTAGGAAGGCCACTATGTCGTTCAAGGCCGTGCTCCACCCTATCGTCCCAGCCTTTGTGGAATGACGGAGAGGGACTCCATGCCACCTTCCAACTCAGTAATGCTACACGTACAGAAAAGTTACAGGGTTTTACAAACTGGGTTAACTTGATTGGTTAATAGGTGAGGGAGGCGGCCCACCCCCCGAAAATCAGGGGGGGGGGGGCAAGTTTGTGATTGGTTCTTAGTTGGAAAGAGCCTGTAAAATCATGTATTTGTTTGTCTGTCTAGCATTTTTGTTCCAACTCGGCTTTGCAACCATTGGTGGTGACTCTAGCAGTTACATCTAATGAGTGGCGGAGTTGTGGGGAACCTTAAGCCAACATGGTGGTTAGCCTTCGCTCCGAGCAACAGCATTTGTATGTTCATGTCTTTGGCGCCACCGTTGAGATGGCTATCTGGATGGAGGACAACCTCGTGCAGCGAAGGGACATGCATGGAAGGGCTAGAGCCAACGAGATGCACCGATGGTGATGCTCCAGAGGCCTTCTTCGATTCTCCACACCCGTGGGAGGTGGTCTTGAGGTGGTGGTGGTTGTTGGTGGCAACAATGGCTCCTCAACAGACGTTGCATAAACCATCCAGCGGCTCCGACGATGATCTGCCGCGCCGCCGTTCTCTTTGGTGGCGCTTCGGCTACGAGGACACCTGGAGGACCACCCCTTCCCGTCGCTCGGCTCATCAGCGCCTAGGACCGCGCCGCCGGGACCCCTCAGTCCCTCACCCGATGGTGGCGGCCCTAACGGCGGCAACCCTGGCCGGCACAACTCCACTGCCGCGGCGCCTCCCTCTGTTGCTTCAGGACTTGGCTGTGGATTCCACCTCTCCAATCCCTACTCAGGCAAGTGACATTGCGACATTGCGCCTTTTGCTGCTTCCAGCCACTCCCAGGTGGACACTGTCGGCATGTTGTCTAGAGAGGACAGTCACGAGACAAGTCAACCACTCGTCCAAGGCTTGGGCGTCGTCCACGAACCAGGGTCTACGACGGTGCACCAGGCACTGTCACCGCGGCCGGATGGACTGTCTACCCCAACAACGCAGCCACCCCAGGACCGGGCCAGCCCACGGTGCTCTCTGGGCAGGTTGAGCCCCCAACCTACTACAGCCCAGATATTGGGCCAACCGACGATCCTCTCGTCAATGAAAGAAAGAAGTCCATATTTCACCCTCAAATGTGGCTAGAGGGACAAATAACCCCCTAAACTCCAATTTGGTACGATTTTAACCCTCAAATCCTTAAAACCAGGTAAATCTCCCCCTCAGCTGGTTTTGGCTCGATTTAAACCGGTTTTGGGACACTACTGCCTGACGTGGCGTGGCTTTATGGTGAGTACTGACAGTTATGCCCTGCTGACATGCTTCGTTGCACCGGACAGGTTGTTGTTGGTTGCACCAGACCATACGAGCCACTGCTCCAAACAAGACCAGACAAGTCGCTCCCCTTCCAGACGAGCCGCTGCTCCAGACCACACGCCGCCGTAGCGCTCCAGACCACATGCCGCCGTAGTGGCCGCCGCCGTAGCAGCCGCTGCCGTTCAGGGTTGGGCTCGGCCGTGGCGCATGAGCGCTGCTCACCTCCATTCAGTTGAAAGGTGAGCATCAGTAATGTACAGTATTTCCTTCTCCTTACACACTTATATATATTTTTAGTAGTGCAGCCTTTACCTTGTGAGAGCTGAAGTAAACTAGCTGTACAAAGACTTGTCTACTATATTGAACAGATAAAATTGAAGTTTCTGTTGTCCAAAGAATGTAATTTCTATTCTGCAATTAAAGTTCAGATACTTTTGCAGCGAATATGCAGTGAAGCCCAACTGATTCACCCGCCCTCATGCTCCCGATCAAGTAAACGAGCAGGCTAGTATACATGCGTATGGAGATGGTCACATATTACCTTTTCTGAATTTCTGTCACCACATAACACCACACTACGTACACTATGATGTACTATTACCTTTTTCTGAATATCTGTCCGTAACTGAAGCTGTTTCTATACTGAAAATGTCACTGAAACAAGTATGCTCTGCTTCTTTCAGCAAAAGATGGTGATCAGGGTGCACATGACGTGCGACAAATGCCAGTCCAAGGAAATGGGGTTGATTGCCTCGATATATGGTGAATTGTACTTCTCTTCGCCGGGTTCATATACTCTGCCATATCATTATCAGTTCAGGCTTCGTGCTGAAAAATAACGTGATTGTGTAGGAGTGGAGCGTGTGAAGATACAAGGAGATTGCTCACGCGGTAGACTCTTACTACTCCATCTTGTTCGGCGAAGCACCCTCTCGGGCACACTCTATCGAGCTCAACGGACTACAGCTGCCATCCCTGGACTTATCCCACCTTGAGGAACCATTCACTAAGGAGGAGGTGGAGCGGGTGGTGAAGGCCATGCCGCCGGACAAGGCACCGGGGCCGGATGGATTCACAGGCAGGTTTTTTGCCTCGTGTTGGCACATAATAAAGGGTGACCTTTTGCGAGCCATGGAGGCTTTTTTCAGGGGTGACATGAGAGGATTACCCGCAATAAACAAAGCAATTGTGGCTCTTCTCCCTAAGAAGGATGGCGCGGTAAACATCAAAGACTTCAGGCCCGTGAACCTTGTTCATGGTGCAATCAAGATCTTCGACAAGGTCCTAGCGACGAGGCTTGTCGACGATTTGCCAAAGCTGGTGGGGAAACACCAAAGTGCATTTGTAAAAGGCCGTTCCATCCACGACAACTTCATGCTTGTGCAGTGCACTGCACGTCATCTCCATGCACTTCGAGAGCCCACGGTGATGCTCAAGCTAGACATTTCAAAAGCATTTGACTCGGTTTCATGGTCGTTTCTTGTGGAGGTGCTCACTAGGATGGGTTTTGGCGAACGGTGGCTCGCATGGATATGTGGACTTTTGGCAAATTCATCGACGCGCATCATGGTGAATGGGGTACCAGGCGAACCAATATTCAATTGCAAAGGCCTCAGACAGGGAGCACCGCTATCCCCAATGCTCTTCATTTTGATCATGGAACCGCTTCATCGGATGTTTGAGCTGGCCACTGCGAGAGGCATCCTTGCACCCCTCGCGAGGGTGGGAATGAAACAGAGGCTCTCCATGTATGCTGACGACGTGATGATCTTTCTCAAGCCGACCGACTGCGACCTGCAAGCGTGTGCTGCTCTATTAAGGATGTTTGGAGAGGCCTCGGGGCTGAAGGTCAACCTCTCGAAAAGCGCGGTCTTTCCGATCCGGTGCTCGTCGGAGACCATGCAGAGGGTAGAGCAAATTCTGGGCTGCCCCCACGACACTTTCCCATGCAAATATCTCGGGCTACCCCCCACCATTCGAAAGCAATCAGCAGCACAAATGAGAGGCCTGGTGGATCAGCTAGCAGGTTGCTTACCAAGGTGGAAGGCCAGCTCTATGCCGAAGAGTGGAAGACTTCTCCTTGTCCAGTCAGTTCTTTGTGCAATACCAGTCCACGCAATGCTTGCGCTTGATCTACCTATAAAGACTATCTCCGCCATGAACAAAATTTGTCGTGGATTCCTATGGTGTGCAAAGGCACAGGCAAATGGCGGTCACTGTGCGGTGGCTTGGGAAATAGTATGTGCACCAAAGTGGGCTGGTGGCCTTGGCATCCCGAACCTGAAGTGGCTCAATATTGCAATGCAAGCCCGATGGCCATGGCTGAAACGGACGGAATACCTCAAGGCCATGGGCGGAGTTCAACATCAAAGTGCCGGAGGAGTCTATGCAGCTAGTGAGAGCTGCCGCCCGATCAACGGTTGGTGACGGAAGAAACACTTTCTTTTGGGAGGATAGATGGTTAAACGGGAGAAGAGTCCAAGACCTTGCACCTTCAATATACGCAAGGGTCGGGAAACGAGTAAGGGCAACACGCACGGTCTACCAGGGGATGGAGGAAGGGACCTGGGCTCGCGATGTTGGCCCGGAGCTCACGGCTGATATGTTACAGGAATACCTGACACCATGGACGGAAACAATGACAGTGCAGCTGGATGATGAGGTGAGAGACACCATCGTGTGGGCATGGGAGTCAGATGGTAACTGTCGTGGTTTTGTCACGGCAGATGTCCTCGTGGAAGGACTTAGTGGTGAGGCCATCGCAACTAGGTGGAAGCTTGAAGGGGTTGGTCGGAATCGAGAGACGCGAGAGTTACCCAGGTTCGGCCCCTCATGATGGAGGTAAAAGCCTACATCCTGCTAGATTGCTATTGATGATGATCTCGATTACAAGGGTGCTGTTTTCCTACCTCTATCTCGAGAGCTAGTTTTTCTGTCTCCCCTGACTTGTCTGTCTCTCAACTTGTCCCTCTTAGGGTGCCTTGCCCCTCCTTATATAAGTTGAAGGGGCCGGCTTACATGTAGAGTCCTAGTTGGATTAGGACTAGTCTATTTTCTATTATAAGTCGAATCCTAGTCCGGGTCTTGCTTCCCTTGTCAAGGAACTTTCCTCTTCTTGGACCTTCTCCGCGAGCCGGCCCATTGGGCTCCCCTTAAGCCGGCCTCCTGCCGGGTCTCGCCCTGGGCCCTTTGTCTCTTTTGTTGTCTCGTCGTAACCCGGAATATGAGATGACCCATAGAGTCTCCTGACTCTTGGCCGGGTCAAACTATGGCCGAGTCATAACCGTGGGAAATATCCCCAACATTAGCCCCCAGTTTAGCTTGAATTTATTCATGCTAAGCTCCTGAAATAAGAATAACTATTATGTTAAAGGACCGGCTCATTCAAATGGCCGACTCATTCAATGGACCAACTCCTGGAAAAATCCAGGTTTTCTTGTCATATCAATATTCTGGCTTCACAATCAACTTGCTGGCACTGACTCCTCGCAGAAAAATATAGAGAAAAATAATCCATCTGATGTTGAGCCGATTTTCGGTGTTTCAACTTGATAAAAAAATTGGGAATAAAAACCCGTCTGATGTTGATCTAGCTTTCAATCCTTTGGCTCGATGAAAATATTAGAAATAAGAAATCCGTATAATATTGAGCCAGCTTTCAATGCTTCAGACTTGATAGAAAATATTAGAAATAAGAAATCCGTATGATGTTGAACCAGCTTTCCGGGCCTTTCTATGAACAGCTTGGAAAAGATAAACTTTGCAAATTTCTCCACTAAGAATATGATACCCGGTTTGCTCAAAACTGAGAACTTGAAGGTGTACCTCCCTTATATCCATATTACCTGTAGCCCCCAAGTCTTAAGAGGGGAACGTAGTGATAGCTTAAGACTTGCTTCAATATAAATGTTGCAACTTTGAAGAAATCCGGATTGTTCATCTGAGTCGCCAGTTATAAACTGAATGTTTTGCATTTCACATGTGTAGCCCCCAAGGGCCGACTCATCAGTATGTGATGGGCCGGGTCTTCAATTTGGACCTTATGATCTGTTTAAACAACTGAACGCTGTAGTCCCCAAGTGCCAGGTTGTCTTGCCTGCAGCAACCCGGGATTTGAACTTAGCTTTTGATGTTTGTAGATGTATAGCTGAAAATAGTGTAGCCCCCAACGGCCGGTTTAGCTGTTCTCATCAATTTGGAACTTGAACTACTATCTGTAGAGTCAATGACTGTAGCCCCCAAGGGCCGGGTTACTATTAATAGTGAGCCAGGTCTTCAATGAAAGTACTTTTAAAATGACAATGCATTAGCCCCCAAGTGCCGTGGTGCATGCTTGCAGCGACATGGGACTTTCATACTTAATGTAATCTTGATTTGAATAATGTAGCCCCCAAGTGCCGGGTCATGTGCCTGCGGCGACTCGGGACTATTCCTTCCATTGTAGAATAAAATCAGATCCAGTGTAGCCCCCAGGACTCAAGGAGAAACCAAACAAAGCCGACCAAAACAAGTCTTGAAGACCCGGCGTTTCGACAATTGTGGAGAAAAACTTGCCTGAGTCTGAGGGACAGTTTGTCTGGATGATGTTGCTGGGTATTTTGCACATCAATACTGAACTTGTTGCTTAATCCATCAAGAGTGCTGCCTTGCATAACACTTCATATTTCATTGCCTTTGATAAAGCTGATTGCCATGATCTTTGCCATGATATTCTTTTTTGAATTTTGTTCTCCTTTGCAGCATCAGAATAATCCAAATTGTGAATTACCACTAATAATTTATCAAACCCTGCTCCTTACTGTAAGCCAGTATTTAGGATTTAAAAAGAATAGCCATCTCGCTGAGCCAGCATTGAAAACCTCAATCATATAATACTGGTTATGAGACACCATGATGAAGACCCGGCTCTCAATTGTAAGCCGGTTTTGTAGATGTAGTAAATATGTACCTGCAATTTTTTCAAAATCGGCAGTGATAGCCATGTTATTTGAAACTGGTTTTGATAAACCATATAAGACCCAGCCATTTTGGCTATCAAAGATTTGTTTGTTCCTGCAGAGTTACAATGTAACCCGGTTTGAAAACCGGCTCCTGCGACATAAACAAATATAGACATGTACTAGCACAAATGCCCGTGCGTTGCAACGGGAGAAAACATGGATGGAGACTGCCCGCCTTCTATTTCAACACGGCACCCTATTTTAAAAATAGTAACTGGTTCAAAGTTATTCAATCAAATACTAACGGGTTATTCCTATAGAAAGAAAATTAACAGTTTCAAAGTTATAACTCACTTTTGTGATGCTTAGATTGGATGATGAACTTCAAACTCACCCCATCTCTCCTTCATACGTATAGGTATGTGCTTCGCTGAAGAGAAAGGGCGAGGAATGACTGCGTCGCAACAAGCGCTAAAGTTTCTCTCTCGCATCATGTCTCTCCCTCGACCACTATGCGCTTCATCAATCTGTCGGCTTCACAAGCTAATGCTTAAGTTATAAATAAAATTGGAAGATCAAATGCAAGCACCAATGAAGAGAAGCGAATGAGATGACACAAGAGCTAGCTAGCTTTTGTTTTTACAATAAAAACCATTGTAATTGCGCCAATGAACCCTGAGCTTTTCTCAATATAATCTCATAAACAGTGTAACTATTGTTTGATACCAATAAAGGGAACCACCATCACCTCCCCTAAAAGAAGCAGCAGACTGCCCACGAATTTCCATACTTTTGCATGTTCCACTTCAACTATCTGCCTTGATCCTTCATCAAGCAACACGTTCCTCGATACCACTTGCTGAAAGTTAGAACAATATCACGGGCATAGGTAATACATCACTATTACTTCATGAAAGTTTCTGATGAACTATCCTTACTGTATGTTTTTTGAAAAATAGAACTCTCCTCACTGTACCAGAAAAGCACACCTACAACAGCAGAACTGCATCAACTATGAAATATACCACTTCGATTCTACAGAAAACTGGAACACCATGAAAGAGTGACGTATAGAAAAAACATGTCAATTATTATTCAGTAACCAACCAAAGGGCTGCTAAATCTCTTGAGGCATAGTTGAAGCCACCATCTCTTTTAAATTTTTAGGATTATAAGTCAAGTTCCAGTAGAAAGTATGACTACCTCATCTTAAAAATGCACATCTAATAGCTTGTAAACCTCGTCAAATTGATGCCTGCTAATTTCGCATATCTTTTTCCAAGCAATACAATATTTCTTCTCGCATACCTGCAGTGTATGTATTGTTTAGAAAAGAATGAGAGAAGACCATGATCTTCCCAGGCTCTGCATGTAAGAGGAGCAACAGACCTAATTGAACTACAGCTTGTTGACCGAGCATGAGGCGGGTCGTGGGCGATGTTGGCGCCTGCGCTCTCCCAGGTGAGGTGGTGAGGAGGCAACGACAGTAGTGCGCCTGTCGAATGGCGGCAATGGAGCTCCAAATTGGAGGAGGAGAGGGTGGTCTCCGGTCTTGCTCCGTCGGTTGGCAGCCATGGAGCCCCAATTTAGAGGACGAACGGATGTTGGATTCTGCCATACTCATCGAGGAAGATAAATGCATGTCCAATAGGGGTAAACTATCTATGTTGGACTGGATTATAAGTGTTTCGGTTGCACCGAACTCGGGAACTGTCTAGCTGTCAAAAACTGTGATGTGAGCAAAATCATGGACAGATATAAACTGAAAACCAATACAGTTTACTTTATAAAAGTACGCTTTGGGAAAAAAATGCCCACGCAAAGAGGGTACAAAGTTGATGATGAGAGGCAAACTAATCTCCCCTATTTGAAGTATGGTCATGGAAGCAACCTGCATTGGAAGGGTGTGCCATGGTCCAGTAAGTATGACCCTTACGAAAATTGGTAACTGAACAATGCAAGGAATCTATGAACACTGCATATAGAAATCTGAATGATATATAAATGAAAATTTACCACTTAATAGGTCTAGTGAGATACGATGTAGCACTTTGGCAGCCAAATTATCTTGCAAAATGCAAATACAGTACATAAATTATTGGGTTTGGCACCTGAATAGCAAATTCAGGTTAGAATTTTATGTCGACAAAAACACATCGGTTCCGGTAGGTAATATGCAGTGAAGACTCCGCGTTGCAATCATATCACACAGCTGCTACATTGCCATTACGAAAGGACAAAGAAGAGTAGAGTTAGCAGCAACTGAAAGTCTGAATACTAAAACTATCTAGCCTCTGCACCACGGCTGGCTCTACCATGTGAACTATTTGCTACAGAGTTAAGAAATGTTCGAATGACTACCTACACGAACCTGAGTTGCATCCTCGTTTGATTTACTCCATGATCCCAATCCAATTTCTTCACTCCATCCCTACAGATATCAAACATATTGTAATGCATATGTTGGGACCTGAGAGCTAAGATCGAAGAACAACCGAAGCAAACAAAACAATCAAGGTTCCTCCAACAAAGAACTGAAGCACAACAACAGAGCAGATGCCAAAATCCAAAACGTGAGCAATGGCCTCTCCGAGTAAAATATGACGTGTGGCATGGGAGAGGGTGGGTATTCGAGGTACCTTGCTGGATACGGTCATGGCGATGAGCCGCTGGGTGCAGTGGCAGGAGTACTCGAGGCGGAGATGCTGGTGATGTGGGGCCGAGGCCTGGGCGACGCAGCAGATGTCGTCAAGACAGGAGAGGTGAGAGGAGGAATACCAGGGAGGCGAGGCAGCGACCAGGAGAGTAGCAGCGGCACCGAATCCCTCTGTCTCCCGCGCCCGTCCGCCGTTGCCCGGCTCCGGCGAACTCCTGCTTAGGTCGCCGCACCGCCCCTCCTTTCCCCCTTCTTCTCTCCCTCACCTCCATATCTCCTTTGTGCCCAGGAGCCGCGGATGCCATTGATCCACTCCGGGAAGCCGCGTTCCTGTCTTCCTCGTCGTCACCGGCGACCCCGCCTCGCCTCCCGCCTCCGGATTCGCCGGCGACACGGCGGCTGGTCTGGAAGGCGAGCGCGCGGGCGCTGGGCACTGGGAAAGGGGGGGGAGGCGACGGCGGGCTGTAGCGGGGGCAGCAGCCGATCCGCTGCGGCGAGCGGAGGTGGGGCGACGGCGGGCTGTAGCGGGGGCTGGGGCGGCGGCGGATTCATCCGCCCGTGAGAAGGGGAGGATAGAGGAGACTGCTATTGGGGACTGCGGGTTGATTCTTAAAGAGATCAGGGACTTTTTTGCAAAACTGAATCGTTTTTTCATAATACACTTAAGTACGGACTGCGGGTTCAATTTCCAGAAAACAGGAGGGCCTTTTTACAAAAAGACCGCGACGGGTGAGCAGGCAGAAGCGATGCGTGCTTTATTATTATTATATTATATATATATATTATATATATATATTATTAATATTAATTATTAATTATTAATTATTATTATTATTATTATTATTATTATTATTATTATTATTATTATTATTATTATTATTATTATTATTATTATTATTATTATTATTATTATTATTATTATTATTATTATTATTATTATTATTATTATTATTATTATTATTATTATTATTATTATTATTATTATTATTATTATTATTATATTATTATTATTATTATTATTATTATTATTATTATTATTATTATTATTATTATTATTATTATTATTATTATTATTATTATTATTATTATTATTATTATTATTATTATTATTATTATTATTATTATTATTATTATTATTATTATGTAGAGATATATGATGCATTGTATGATGATGAAATGTATGATGATGGAATGTATGATGATGTATATGTATGATAACAGAGTATAAAAATGCCGGCTTTCGAGGCACGACATAAGACCGGCTTTCGAGGCTCGAGTCATGGTTTCGCTTCCTGTGGAAGCAGGCTTTTTGGCCTCTTTTGGTTTGTCCTAGCTCTCTGAAAGCCGGCTCTCACGTGACCAACTGACGTTTTAACTCTGATGAATTCAGGGTCACCTTTGTGATTGACTCATCAGGCGTACGCCGAGTCACCTTTTCGGAGTAGCATCTTGCTAACAGGCAGGTTTAACCAAGTATATTTTGGCTTGTTGGTTTATCCTCGCTTTCTGAAAGCCGGCTCTCACACAACCAATCGAGCGTTTTAACTCCGATGAATTCATTGTCACCTTTGTGATTGACTCATCAGGCGTACGCCGGGTCGCTTTTAGGGAGTAGCATCTTGCTAACAGGCAGGTTTAACCAACTTATGGCATCTTGCTGGGTTAAAGGGTTTTGTAAGCTAAACTCGATGAGTTGGAAGCCCCCAAGTAACCATTTGATCATGGAAAAGCTCAGCATAGGATATACAGGAGACAATGCTACTACTGCAAAACATCTGCGGTCCAGATAAGCCGGCTTTATTCCATTGATCATTATTGAGCAGGATACCCATGTTTAGACTGCGCATCATGGCAATTAGTCTTCTTTGGTAACCTTTATTTTCGCCAATATGGCAGGGTACCCATGTTTGAACTGCGCATCGTGGCAGCTAGTTCTCATGGGCAACCTTTACTTTTTCGCCAATAAGGCAGGATACCTATGTTTGAACTGCGCATCATGGCAGCTAGTCCTCTTTGGTAACCTTTACCTTTTCGCAAATAAAGCAGCAGTCCCTGGGACCGGGTTGTCTTCCCTTCAACGACCCGGGGTTCTTGTATTTGTAAAAACCGGCCAAATTCGCCGAGTCATATCTGTGTAGCCCCCGAGTCTTAAGTCGACTCGAGGAGTTGGCTTGAGATTCTTTATACTTGGCTATGGTATAAGCCGGAGTAGAGTTGACAGCTGAAAGCTGTAATTTATTGAAACCGGAGGCGATGTGGCGAGTTGATGATCTTTGTGATGCTCATCGTATGTCCTCCCATTCCTTGATATTCTCTTTTAGTCTGGCTCTCCTGTCTCTTACAGTGTCATTTTCTTTTCTGTTTCTTCCCTGCCGGTTTTTGAATTGCCGGCTCTACTGAGACCGGCTCTCTTTGCTCTTTCGGGGATGTTTCCTCCATGGCCGACTCTTCTGTTTCTTTTGATGTGGTGAATTAGACCAGACCGCAGGATGGTAAGCTGCGTGTTTTGCCGGATAGCTTGACGTGGCCGGTCGACGAAGCGGACTCTGGCATGCTTTGGTGTGTTGATGTAAATTGGACCGCGGTGGCGGCGGCTCGCGCGCGTGTCCGTTGGGCAGCTCGTACGGGCGGGCGAGGCCCCGGTGTGTTGATGTAGACGTGAGAGCTGGCTGGTAAATTGACGTGGACGCGGGAGTCGGCCGCGATGGTCGAAGCCGGTGCGGATGCGAGAGTCGGCCGCGGCGTTGTAAGCCGGCGCGGGCGCGCGGGTCGGCCGCGGCGTTTGTAAGCCGGCGCGGGCGCGCGAGTCGGCCGCGGCATTGCAAGCCGGCGCAAACGAGGGAGTTGCCTGGCGTGTTGATGTAGACTGAACCGCGGAAGCGGCGGCTTACACGCGTGTCCGTCGAGCAGCGCGGCACGGATGAACGCCAGTGTAGAATGATGCTGGTGCTCGCTCCGTATCCGTGGTATAACGCCACTTTTGTGATGAACAATTGTCCTGCGTAAAATTTTTACAGGCCAGAGTAATTATTCTCGGATGAATTAATATGTGCTGATAAAATATATAGAAAGGATAGCACCTGATGTTTTTGAGACGACAGATGATCCGTGTGTACGTCCGCCAGGATGTATGATTAATGAGACTTGCCCTAATATTTCATGCCACAGACCAATCCACTCCTTTTTTTTACGTCTTGTTGAAGTAGACGGGAACAGAGGGATGATAGGCTGCGCGCATCCTCCTCGGACGACGCATTGTGGTGAGGATGCGGATGCAGCCTCGGTGTGTTGAAGTAGAATGAACCGCGGAAGCGGCGGCCTATGCGTGCATCCGTCGGGCCGTGCCGTGCGGGGGAATGCCAACGCGGCCTCCGGTGTGTCATTGTAGACTGGACCGTAGACTGGACCGCATGGACGGAGGCCTGCGCGCTTGTCCACCGGACAGCATGGCACGAACGCAGTGCAGGACAATGCAGGCGCGAGCTCCGTATCTGACAATGTACGAGGGGCATAGCCGGGCCACCCGAGTCTCTGATGGAAAATCACCTGACGAGGAGTCGATCGAACGGTATATACAGAGCCGCGAAATAAGGCACGGTGCAGAGACGTGGTTGCACTGTAATCAATTAAACCTTGAAATCCTCATAGCACTACATGTACTTTGGGATTTATTTAGTCTCCACGTGAGGAGCTCCTGGGGCATTCCAGCGTACTCTATAATTAGCAGTGCTTTGGATGGAATCAGGCGTGGGGACGTGGGTCCATGGCCGCGTGCCAACCTCCTTTTTTTCTTTGTCTTATGCAGGCACATGGACCCCGGTCTTCTAGGGCTTGAGGTGCTCCGTGTACACCGCGACAACGAAGATGTGTGGATGATTTTTCTAGGGACTCCGAGCGCTCTGGCTGGATCTCATAGTGTCGGGGCCGGATTTCCGGGACAAGATATCCCAGAAATTTACCCCTCGTGTCGTCACCAGCCCAGGATTACTGTTACTGGTGGACACGTCCTTGTTACAGATTACCAAGCAATTACAAGAATTGGATACAAGACCATAAAGGTCTAATGATACAACAATGATTTCTAGTGACGGGTGACGGAAGCAACTCATGGCTCTCCAACATCGATGGGGCTCCATTCCCACAGGAACAGTTGACCCGGATAATTCCTATCCCGCGTGGCTGGTATCCTAGGCTCCACATGGACGTCGTTGTGGTACTCCCCGTTGAACTCCTGACCTGGCCAATTAAATAGCCAGGGACAAGCCTGTGAGTACGTTTGAATGTACTCGCAAACATAAAGAACAAAAGATATACCGAATACATATGATCATACTGGATTAAATGAGATGCATATGTTGGCTGAAATTAGAATATGGCATGAGAAATATTAGCATGTGCAGAAGTATGAGTAAATAAAATATTAGTGACAAACCAAGAAAGTTAAAAGTGGATAATCGGGCGAGACAGGACCGCCCGAGAATCCAAAAGAAAATATAAAGTGGAGAATCAGGCGAGACAAGACTGCCCGAGTATCCAAGAGAATTGCCAAACGGGTGTCTAAAAGAGAATCGGGCGAGACAGGACCGCCCGAGAACTCAAGCGACGCCACGAGAGGTCTTGAAAAGAAATGCCAAACGGGTGTCTAAAAGAGAATCGGGCGAGACAGGACCGCCCGAGAACTCAAGCGACGCCACGAGAGGTCTTGAAAAGAAATGCCAACCGGGTGTCTAAAAGAGAACCGGGCGAGACAGGACCGCCCGAGAACTCAAGCGACGCCACGAGAGGTCTTGAAAAGAAATGCCAAACGGGTGTCTAAAAGAGAATCGGGCGAGACAGGACCGCCCGAGAACCCAAGCGACGCCACGAGAGGTCTTGAAAAGAAATGCCAAACGGGTGTCTAAAAGAGATTCGGGCGAGACAGGACCGCCCGAGAACTCAAGCGACGCCTCGAGAGGTCTTGAAAATAAATGAGTATCCCGGGTAGTCTAGCCAGCCCATGAGATACTCAGAAAATAAAAATAAGAGAGACGGTTAGTCCATAATAATAACAATAATATTCATGACAACCATAATATTCATGATAGCGTCAGTGGCGACAATAATTATCCTGCAAAATAAATCATGCTCAATTTTAATTATTTTCCTCCGGAGACCGACACTAAGACCGACACTTGACCAACCCAGACTGTAGTCCTTAACCGCGGACACGGCTATTCGAATAGGTATAACTCTGCAGAGGGTGTACTCTTTACCCACAAGTAAAGGATTTCTTTAGCCAGCACCGAGACGCTGACTAATTCCCATTACGATCTTTGGGTTGAAAACACACCTGACCAGCACACACCAGATTAACTTTCCTGATTCCAGGAATCACCCAAAGCATCGTTCAAGATAAACTCTAAGACGGGGAGACTACAATCTCGAATAGCATGGGATCACTATTCATACGCGCGGATTACAAGGGGTGCCCCCCTCTTGGCCCAGCCGGATACACCCATGCCCCCTGACCAGGTGACATGCCTACCAGAGGCCTCTGGTATCTTTCACCATGGCCTCTCTGTACGGTGTGTGCACGGAAAGGGGTTATCAACTTACTAAACCATACCCTACCTGTGGCAGGGACCAGTGGCAGCACGAAACAAGTATGGGGGTTACCGGAACAAGACTCGATCTACGGTCGACTCAGGAGGTTAAAGTTTTTCCTGCAGTGGTTAGCACAAAATAAACTAGATGAAAAATGAGGAATATCAGAAAAAGAATCAAAGGATTTGGAGTTTATATGAATTTCCTAGGAATTTTCTAAGCTGAAATAAATGACTAAATGGACTATTTAATTGATCCAACAAAAACTAAGCTTAGGAAAAATGTTCACCCTAGCTGGATTAATAGATAATTATTTTAGGAGTATGTAGAAATTTGAATAATCAAATTTGGATGTGAAATGATGGCTGTGGAATTATTTGAAGTCTACTGGAAAAGGAAAATAGAAAAGAGCAGAAATGCGCCCTGAGCGCTGTATAGCGGCCTGGCGCCACTGGGCCTGGCCCAGTCGCTCGGCCACGCGGAAAGCTATCGACGTCGGAAGCGAATTCTGTGCATACGGTTCCTGGCAGCGAAAGCGTATTTTCAGAAGCCGTTTCCACTTAAACGGCGGGCCCGCGGGTGGAGTCACTGACGAGCGGGGCCCGCGCTTGTTCTCTCTCTCCCCTCCCCTGTCTTCTTCTTCCTTTTGACAGGAACAGAGGAGGGCGTCGGCGTCGATCGCTGCAGCGGCTACGGGGCTCGAGGCGGGCCGGCGAGGGCGGGGATGGATGCGGGACTCCATGCCACGGCCAGGGGTGGGTCGCACGGTGCCGGGAGATGACCGGAGGGAGTGCGGCGATGCAGCACAGAGGCGGCCAGAGTTGGATCGAGATGAGGCCATGGCCATCCCCGAGGCTAGCTAGGGCTTGGGAGGGCCTCGTGGTGGTGGTGAGGGTTGGCCGGTGGTGCTAGGTGGAGAGGAGAGGGTCAGGGCAGGGTGAATTTGACCGAGGTGAGTTGCGGCCATGGTGGTGATGTAAAGCACCATGGGTGGGGAAGATGAGCACGAGGGATCGAGTCCTTCGTCCAGGAAGCTACTGAGCGGACGAGGAGGAGTTCCTTGCATTCGGGTGAGCTCAGGGCAGCTTATATAGCAGGGTACGTCGTGGCTTTGTGGTTTCCAAAAATGGGCATGGCGACGGCGGCCATTTAAGGCGGAGCTGAGGACGGTGGCGAGGCCGTTGGCTACAGATAAGCTCGGGAGGTTGGCCGTTGAGCGAGGACATGCTGCCGATCGCAGATTTGGCCATGTGTCCCGGGACTTGGTGTGACCGAGAGGGCAACGAAGAACGGCGGCGGTGGTCGGTGGTGGACGGCACCAGAGGCCAAGGAAGGGTGTCGGCAAGGTTCTGGTGGCTTGCGGAGCAAGGGAGGAGTGGAGCGCGTACAGGGGAGGCAGGGAGGCGACGGCAGAGGCTCGGGCACGGGCACTGTCATATGCGCGCGCCAGGCATGCCGTGCGTGCACTGGACATGCACGCAACGTGCTCGCCAGAATGCCAGGGGGCCCTAGAAGAATGTTTTGCAAGGGAGACTTAGCAGGGTAGGGCTCCTCTAGATAGCAAGGCTGGTGGACATGCTGGATTAGCCATAGGATCAAGTTGTATGTGAAGGTTCAGAAGTTGCTAAACGTTTGCCATGCCCACAAGTTGTTCGACAGAATGCTAGAGCTATCTAGAGAATTTGGTTGGAATTGAGATTTGGCAGGATGGTGTCTCCTTTAGATGATAGGGAGGATGAAAGGATTGGTTTGACCAAAACAAAAACTTACAAGTGCAAGTTTTGGTGAATTTCAGTTCTGGACCCAAACTTGGGGGATTAATTTGGAGGTCTTCCAGAAAGCAATTGGAGTTGATCTTCTGGACTTAAGGGTTTCTTAGGAAGGACTATAAGGTGGAATAATTGCAGAATTTTTGGAGCAATAAAAATTGAGGTTGTAGTTAAAACTCAAGAATGGGACATAATTGAAAAGAGGATGTTTTACTTAAAATTTCCAAAATACCAAGTTGGGTTTTTGCATAAAAGTGATCTATAGGCCTCACATGACCCCTCATAATTTTTGTGGAATTTTTAAAGAATTATTTAAAATAGTTACAGTGCAACAAAGGCAATTAAAGAATTTGAAAATGCTATAAAAAGATTATCTTGGGCAAAAATTTATTATGAAAATATTTCCTACTGTTATTAAAATATAATTAAAATGATTTAAGAAAACTACCAAAGCCCACAATATTTTACAAAAATTTCTAAATGGAGGGAAGAATTTTGAAAACAGAAAATAGAAAATACTCTAAAATTAATAAAAGACCTATTATAATTCAAAATTTTATTTCTGGCCAAATTTTACTTAAATAAAATATGATTAAATTTTTGGGGTGTTACACATAGGTCTCGTACAGTAACTGTTCAATTGCTTTTCTCCTCGGTATGGGATCTATATCAATTGGATCGACTTTGACTGATTCTTCCAAACGGACGTGGTGGCGATACTCCCGATTAGGAGACGAATCGGTAGACTTTTTTGATCCCAAACGCTATCCACCTCGGCGAAAACGGCGAAACAGCGTAGCACTGTAGCTGCCGCTCATCGGTAGCAGATCCAAATTTACCATGATTTTGATCACCCGGTATTTTTTTATGCCGCCCGTCTCGATCTCCTCTGGCTTGCTTTTGCTAAATGCCGCCGCTAAACTTTTTCTTTTCTTTTTTTCCGACAGATGAATTTGGAGTCGATGTAAATCCTTTCGAGCCGGATTTTCTTCATCCGGCCAATCGCGAACTTCTCGATCCTTGGAAGGGCTTCCCTCCAAGAACACAACACCACCGTGCGCGTGCCCCACGGTGGGCGCCAACTGTCGTGGTTTTGTCACGGCAGATGTCCTCGTGGAAGGACTTTGTGGTGAGGCCATCGCAACTAGGTGGAAGCTTGAAGGGGTTGGTTAGAATCGAGAGACGCGAGAGTTACCCAGGTTCGGCCCCTCATGATGGAGGTAAAAGCCTACATCCTGCTTGATTGCTATTGATGATGATCTCGATTACAAGGGTGCTGTTTTGCTACCTCTATCTCGAGAGCTAGTTTTTCTGTCTCTCCTGACTTGTCTATCTCTCAACTTGTCCCTCTTAGGGTGCCTTGCCCCTCCTTATATAAGTTGAAGGGGCCGGCTTACATGTAGAGTCCTAGTTGGATTAAGACTAGTCTATTTTCTATTACAAGTCGAATCCTAGTCCGGGTCTTGCTTCCCTTGTCAAGGAACTTTCCTCTTCTTGGACCTTCTCCGCGAGCCAGCCCATTGGGCTTCCCTTAAGCCGGTCTCCTGACGGGTCTCGCCCTGGGCCCTTGGTCTCTTTTGTTGTCTCGTCGTAACCCGGAATATGAGATGACCCATAGAGTCTCCTGACTCTTGGCCGGGTCAAACTATGGCCGGGTCATAACCGTGGGGAATATCCCCAACAGTAACTTCTCGACTTCCTCGGTGTACCGTGCGAAGTTCTAGGGCAGACAGGTGGTCCCTACGGCAGATTTTACGTGGAAGTCCAAAGCGCCACTGCGATGTCGTTTCTTCGCGTGGCTAGCTCTCCAGAACAGATGCTGGACTTCTGACAGACTGGCACGACGTGGACTAGACCACCAGGAGGCTTGCCCGTTCTGCGACCAGGAGGAGGAAAGCATAAACCATATTCTGCTCGATTGTGTCTTCACAAAAGAAGTGTGGACTCGCGTCAGCCAAGCAATGAACAAACCCGAGTGGGCTCCAACAAGTGGCTTGAAACTAGCGGAGTGGTGCACCGACAAGACAGGAGGTGGCCCACGAAGGAAGGACACGCGGGCGGTCATGATACTTGTCATGTGGGAACTATGGAAACATCGTAATGCTATTGTCTTCAATGGGGCAACGCCATCACTAAACCATGTAACTCATACGATAGGACTAGAGGGTAGAACGTGGAAGCGAGCGGGACTCCTAAAGGGAGAGCTAGACGCCTACTTGGAGGCGTTGGAAATGTGGGCTACTGCGGCAAGTTAGTTTCGTTTTTAGGTAGAATAGGTGGAGTTGATGTGCATGTAAGATGTAACATTAACGTGGAGGGTCTCTTTACCCCATTCCCTTCTTTAATATAAAGTACGCACACTCGTGCGTATTCGAGAAAAAAGATACAAGGAGATGACAGGGACCGGCTGGCGGTGGTCAGAGATGGGGTGGACGCCGCCAACTTGACGTCTATTACAGATTTTGCAAACCGATCGTGACAAAGCCAAAGCCAGCACCGAAGCCACATACCTCACCGCCGGCCAAAATTTCACTACCAGAGGCTTGCTCAAACACCAGAACAGCTGCGAGATGGTGCCGCTTAAGCTAGTAAGCCGGCCAGTGAGGGAGGTGCGTGGGAGCAGCCTGCAGCCGAGCAGATGGACACCGACAAACCAACTGAAATCCCCCAAATCCTCCCTCCAACAAACCAACTGAAATCCCCCAAATCCTCCCTCCAACAAACCCCTTTCTCACGCGCCCTGAAATCCCTATATCATCAGCGGAATATACAGAGAGATGGCCAGCAGGCTCGCATCAAGTACCGGGATCCATGGCTTCAATCCGATCGTGATATCGTCCTCTCGATCATGGACTGTGTTGGATGCGTCAGTTTTGCCCTCGACGGCGACGTTGATGACGAGTGGAAGGAAGCAGAGGAGGCAAACCGACCGGAAAGAGGAGGGTTCGATGCAACCAAGCCACATCAGCAGGGCATAACTCTCACTAACCACCATAAAGCCACGCCACGTCAGGCAGTAGTGTCCCAAAACTAGTTTAAATCGAACCAAAACCGGCTAAGGGGGAGATTTACCCGGTTTTAAGGATGTTGGGGTCAAAATCATACCAAATTGAAGTTTAGGGGATTATTTGTCCCTCTGACCACATTTGAGGGTGAAATAGGGACTGCTTTCTCAATGAAAAGCACCTACAGTGACCTTCCCCTGGTTTGGACAGTGCGTCCTTTGCCACGGCCATCTGCTCCGCCCTGCTGCCTCCTCTGCTCGCCCTGCCAGACCCTATGTCCACTACAACCCCTGCTCCTCCACCACGACACACCAGCCGACGCCTTGCCGGCAAGCCAGCTGCTTCCCTCTCCACCATCGAGCGTGCCCGTGGTGTGCTCCGAAAAAAGTGGGGAATTTCAGAGGAAGAGGGCGACGGCGACTCGGAGGATGCGCTGCTGCAGCGGTTCCTCGAGCTCTTCAACGAGCCCCTCACCGCCGGCGAGATCGAGGCTGTTAGGGCGCTCTTTGGCTCCTGCAAGCATACCAAGGCCAGCAACCCCCCGAGGCGCCCGGCATCCACTCGCAGGGGCAGGGGGAGGGGCCGTCGCGCGGCGGCGGCATGACTCTGACGTCTAGCACCTCGCCACCACGTCGCCATCGGTCGACATGAATGGCCTTTCTAGGTTGCAGCAGGACTGCTTCATGCCTCCTGCAGATGTTCCGTCAGCCTTTCCCTTTAGTTTCATCAGTTTGTGTTAGCTTTGTCGTTCCGTCAGCCTTGGCCGGTTTGACAGTTTTGTCTGTTCAGGCATGCATCCATGTTATCCTCCAGCATCACCCTTTGCTCCCCTTTGTTTCCCACTATGAGGATACAGTTTCTTATGGCTGATCACAATTGTACTGTCCTCAATTGGAACGTGCGCGGATTGAATAACCCTGCACGTCGCCAAATTGTTCGTGACCTTGTCTCCCTCCAAAAAGCGTCCATTGTTTGTCTTCAAGAATCTAAGTTAAGTGTTGTTGATCGGCCCCTCATCCTTGAGCTGCTCTGAAAGCGTAGGATAACTCCCAGAGGGGGGTGAATGGAAGATTTTTAGAAATTCGTCAAACTCCGAAGACTTTGACGAAAATCAGAGTGAAGAAATAGAAACAGAATCGAAATTAAGTCTACACAGATATGGAAAGCATGCATACGAAGTATAAGCAAGTGAAGAACATGCAATCATACACACAGATAAGCATGAGGAAGATGAACTGAAGAAAATGAGATAGCATGATAAAAGTGTTCAGTTCAAATTCTTCAGAAAGGAAAGACACAAGTTCTTCAGCAGCGGAATAGTAGTAAAGTAAAAAGGTGAGGAATTTAAAACCAGTTGAGCTTGACAAAGACACAGCAATTTGGTAGACCAGTTCCAGTTGCTGTATCAACTGTACGTCTGGTCGAGGCGGCTGAGTTTTACCTCAGAGGACACTTAGTCCTCACCGTATTCCTCTTGAGCTAAGGTCACTTAGTCCTCGCCCAATCACTCATGGTAAGTCTTCAAGGTAGACTTCCGAAACCTTCACAGGCTTGTTCACCGGCATGCCACAATTACTCTTTGATGCTCAGAACATGATGCCTAACCGTCTGGAGGAATGACAGTCCTCAAAGGTAACAAGCGTCGGATCACACAGATCAACTTCTTCAGTGATGCTCAGTCACTTAGGCTCTGGTTGGGTTTTCCTCACTTAGGTTCTCACAAAGTCGTCAGAGGAAGGGTTGCTCTCAAATGACAAGTGTCAAGTTCTCTCTAGAGCAGCAAACCAACTAGTGGTTGTAGGGGGTGGCTATTTATAGCTAGGAGGCAACCCGACATGAAATGTCATAAATGCCCTTCTCAGACAAGACCGTTGTCAGGATAAGGATCCACTCGACAGCTAGCACGCGGCGCCGCAATGGTCGGAATTGAACTTTCAATTTCGTCGGGGCACTCAATTTCCTCACGATAGACAGATCGCACTGGCGAAATCCTAACTCCTCAGCCTGACCAAATTCGTCAGAGACCAGATGAACTTCGTCACTGTCACTGTCAAATTCGTCAGCTGTTCCGGAGATTTCCAAAGGCTTCACTCGAAGCGGCTTGTGTATGTATAGGTTTGAGCATCACTTTGGAAATGTGATAAATGTTTCACCTAGACCCCCTTTAACAGTACGGTTTTTCCTATGACTCAAATAAGAAGAAAAAGAAACTATGAAAACAAAGTCTTCAAGCTTCAAAGTCTTCACATCAATTTTCTCAAAGGCCGCACCAAATTCTTCACTTAAAGAAATACATTTTTAAGGGTTGTCTTCCGTGGTTAAACCAAATCTTCAGGGACTATATTCTCCTGTGTACACTCACAAACACATTAGTCCCTTAACCTATTTGTCTTCAATACTCCAAAATCACTAAGGGGGCACTTGATGCACTTACAATCTACCCCGTTTTGGTGATTGATGACAAATCAGTTAAGTTTTTAACGGGAGTAAAACAATGGAAGTGTAAGTACTGAATGTGAAGACATTGGTTACAAGATATTGAGGAACTCCCCCTGAAGATGTGCATATGAAGAATTTTCTTTTGATTGCAAATGCACATGGCATGTTGAAATTGTGGAGATCTCCCCCTATATCTTGGAATCCAATCATGCATGATCATATGATATTGAAGAATTTGAATGCATGATGAAAATTGGTATCTGACGAATTGCAGCATGCATGCACACATAATATTGAGGAATTAGAGCATAAACACATAATCATACATGCAGATAAACCATCACAGAAAAGAGTCAGACCACCAACAGTTTAAGTTACAACTCTTCAAAGAGCAAATCGAATGAACGCGAGAGTTGCATGACTTCGCAAAATAAACCACCCCATAGTTTATATGACCCGCTTGAAGACTTAACACTCAAATTCCTCCCCCTGTGTCATCACATGACCAAAAGGAGATGAAACTAAGGACTAACACGCCCTAAAGAATGAGATCATGAAGCAGTCGAGGGAGCGCCAGCATTGTCGTTGGGGTCGTGGGTTGAAGAAGGACCTGCAGCAGTGTCTTGAATGTCCTCATATTCGTCAGTAGCTTGAGAGGGAGACACTGAGCTGGGAACCATTGGAGGAACTTGAACCTTCTTGAACTTCTTCTTGGGCGGATTGGCCCAATCAAAGTTCATTTGGAATTCCATTTCTTCATGTTCTTCAGGGGTCTTTAGATGTGAAAGAATGGCCCAACTTCTTTCAAATATCTCATGCAGATAATAATGATTTTTGCGCATAGAGTTTTGCGTCATAGTCATATTGTCCAAAATGGCATGGAGCTGACGCTTAACCCATTTATGGTTGCGATCCACTTTCTGATGAAGGCTAATAAGAAGCTCACGATCAGTCATCACTCGAGGGGCTTCACCTTGAGGCTTTTGCTTAGCGGCATTTGCGTCAGTGTCTTGACTTGATGAGTCATATCCTGTGGATTGTGAGACGGGCTGACGAAATTGGCCATCAAGGGGTCGAACTCCTTCATCAATAACAGCCTTGCCTTTGCCAGGAACTGAAGCAATTGTGATGGGAAGAATTTCCACATCTGGCATGAAGCAAAAGTGATTTTGACAGTCTGCTCGATAGTTGATTGAAGACCTTGTTCTGATGAATTTCATGATCCAAGGTGCATAAGGCTTCAATTTAAACGGTGATTGAGCAACAGTCGCCAACGTCCTCATGAAGAAATCATGGATGTCAATGGGAATCCCATGAATGATGTTGAATAGCAAGTTCTTCATGATGCCAACAACTTCTTCAGTCTCAGAATTGTGGCATTTGATGGGACTGAGGGTTTTGGCCAAGATCCGATACACGGTACGTGGCACAAAAAGTAGATCCTTCACTAGGAAGGTAGTTTCCGGTGCTTTCATCTAGTGGTGTCATCAGCACATTCATCAGATGATGTGGCAATTCAGGTTCTTCATAGATTTTCCTTGCATCAGCAGAGGGCAGATCAACGGGAAGGGCTCGAAGCAATTTATCGGGGGGATGACCCCCGGGTAGGCGAGCGAACCCGGAGCCCCGTTTTGAAAAACGTCGGGGCAGCCCGTGCCCCTCCCCGCCGGCTGGCGAACCGGCCGGCTCCTCGGCGCTAGCCGGCTAGGCCCGGCCCTGGGCCGGGTCCGGCTGGCGACAGGTCGGCGGCCGTCCCATCGCGTCCAGCGACAAGACAGCCCCCCACGAGGGGAGAACATGGCTACAGTGCAATCCGTCTCGGGAGGGCGCGCCGGCAAAGCTGCCAACCCAGTTGACGCGACGGCCGGTGTCAGCACCAGCGCACCAGTGCAGCCCCCCGCGAAGCCGCCTACTCCGGCACGCCTCTGCAGAGCGCACACGCGCCGTCTACTCCTGCACGCCTCGGCAGAAGCGCGCACGTGCCGACCACTCCTGTGCGCCTCTGCAGAAGCGCGCATGCCCCGTCCACTCCGTGACGCTCGAAGCGACGGGCCACAGTGTCGCGCCGCCCTCGGGTGCCGCAGCCGGCGGGGCCCAGCAGCCGGCGGGCCCGCAGCCGGCTCCAGACGCCGACGTCCGGGTCCCGGCGCGCGTAGTTTACCCATGTAACCCTGGGGGTCGAGCTATAAGACCCCCCAGGAGGCCTCCATGCAGAGGGGTTCGGTTCAGTTCGATTTAGTTCAGTCAGTTCACTCATTCTTCCCCGACGCATACACGCACACAGGAGAGGCCGAACGGGGACTTAGCTCCTTCTGCCTCCTCCACTCAAACAGCTCCAGGAGCACCATTGTAACCATTGTGGCCCCTGAGCCTATCAACCCACTCGGCAGGACTAGGGGTGTTACCTCCCCGGAGGGCCCCGAACCTGGGTACGTCTTGTGTCTCTCGCAGGCGCGTGCCAACCTCGCTTCCGGAACCCACCGGCGTCCTCACGCAGCCCCCCACTTTTAGGCATCTCATGGCACTTGCCGTGATTTCACCACGACAGTTGGCGCCCACCGTGGGGCTGCTCGCGGCGTCGACCGGAGTCAAGTTCCGGACGAGGCCCTTCACCAGCTCCGGCGAGCGCATCGTGCACGGTTTGGTCCGTGCGCCTCGCACGGCCAACCCGGCTGGCTACGGTGCCGTATCAGACGCGAACGCCGCCTGCCCCGCAGGCTGCTTCGTCGTCCCGTTCGGCGCGCTGCGCGTCTTTATCGTGCTCGTCCCCGACGTGTTTCCTGGCAAGGTACACAGCTTCACCGATTCGCCCGTCCCCGTTGGCGGCGCCGCCTCCGACTACGGCGCGAACCTCTGCGTTCGCGCGGAGGTGCTAACCATCGGCGCCAGTTCCGGCGCCCCGCGCGCCAAGGAGAAGGCTGCCGCGGCCGCCGCTGCCGCGGCTGCGGCCCCTCATCGCCGCACCGACCCGCTCCACGAGACGATCCGGAGCCTGCGGGCCCCCATCACGCCCGACGCCGACACGGCGGCAACGGCGGCTCAGCTCAACGAGGACCGTGAGCATTTGCTGCTCGAGGCCACGGAGCTCGCGGCGACGTGACGCCGGCTGGAGTCCGACCAGCGAGAGTACGATAGCGCCCACGGCTTCACACCGACCGCTGCTGAGCCCATCCGGGTTGCGGAGGTGCGAACCCGTGGGGGTGCGATCGGCCGCGCGCTAGGCGCAGGCCGGCCCGTCTACGACACCCCCGTCAAGAACATGCGCGCGGTGCAGGCGGCCATGGCGGATCTCGAGTTCCTGGAGGGCGAGGAGCTGCTGCAGCAGCAGCAGCGCATCCGCGACCTCATCACCGCGGCAAACGAGCAGCAGCAGCGTTTCGACCCGGCCCAGCCGTCCGCCTCCACCTCAGGCAAAACCAGAGACCCGGAGAGGGCTCTTCGGGACACGCAGCAGGCGTCTTCCCCTGCCGGCTCGACGAGTCGCAGCTCTGGCCGGTACCGGGCAAGCCGGAGCCGGCACAACCGCGTCGCGGCCACTGGCGATGACGTTGCCAACAAGGCTGCCGTTGACGGCCGTACCCAGCGGCCGGAACCTCCCCTCCCGCCGCCTCGACAGCCCCGGCCGGCTTCCGCCAGCGCGGTGCCACGCGGCCCCGTCGCAAGCCGGCTGGGTCCCCGTGAGCCCTACGACGAAACCGACGCCCGCCGCCGCATCGACCGACTGGCGCGGTCCGCGCTTCTCGAGGAGGAGAGCTCTGTCGGTCCGGCGTGCTTCGGTCCCCGCATCCGCGAGGAGCCCTTCCCCAGAGGCTTCTCGCTGCCCCGCGACTCCCCCAAGTACAGCGGCGTCTCCAAGCCGGAGGACTGGCTAACCGACTACACCACGGCTATCGGCATCGCCGGCGGCAACCGGCTCGTGGCGGTCCGCTACGTTCCCCTCATGCTGCTCGGCTCGGCTCGGACGTGGCTTAACAGCCTGAGGGCCGGCAGCGTCAATTCCTGGCTAGACTTCGAAGATGCATTCATGCGCAACTTCACCAGCACGTACAAGCGTCCGGGTCGGCCTCGCCAGCTCTCCATGTGCGTTCAGAGCCCGGGCGAGCCCCTCCGTGACTTCCTCACGCGGTGGACCGAGTTGCGCAACTCCTGCGAAGGCGTCCACGAGGTGCAAGCCATCCAGTACTTCGTCGACGGGTGCCGAGACGGCACCCTGCTCAAGCACCGCCTGATGTGCGACGAGCCGAACACCCTGGCGGAGCTCATGGCGGTGGCGGACAAATACGCCACGGCCGACTCCGCGATGCGTGTAAAGATTACAGTCGACGCTGATGGCAAGCCGGTCCCGGTCCAGCCGGCCACCCCGAAGCCGGCGGGAGAAACCAGCTAGCGCCGGCAAGACAACCACAACAACAACAAGCGGAAGGCCGAGCTGCCAGCACCTCGCTACAACAACCAGCAAGTAGCCACGGTGGAAGGGGAGCGGCAGGCTGAACAAGCAGCCGGCCAGCGTCCGCGCACCGGCAAGGCCACCTGGCAGCCCAAGCTGTCTTTCGAGCAGATGCTCGACGCCCCCTACAAGAACCACAGCGGCGCGAAGCCGTCGACGCACACGCTCCGGCAGTGCAGCTTCACCCAGCGTCTGTTAAAGGGCAACCTTCCACCCCCGCCACCCGGGGCCGGCCCGCAGCAGCCGCTGCTTCCGCCTCCTCCGCCGCCTCCGGCAGCCAGCGCCCTCGCCAACGACCCCTATCCGCAGCAGGACGCGGCCTACGTCGTCTTCACCAGCGAAGGCGACGACAAGCACAACAAGCGCAAGTACCAGCACGAGGTGAACGCCGTCGTCCCCTAGGTCCCCCAGTACATGCACTGGTCCGACCGTCCTGTCAGCTGGACCAGGGAGGATCACCCGGTTGTGATGCCCACGCCGGGTGGCTACGCGGTCATCCTCGACCCCACCTTCGTCGCTGAGAAGCGCACCTGCCACTTTTCGCGGGTGCTGATCGACGGCGGCAGCAACATCAATATCCTCTACCGCGACACCATGGTCAAGCTCGGCATCGAGGTGGGCCAGCTACAGCCAACCCAGACGGTGTTCCATGGCATCGTGCCAGGCGCCTCGTGCTCCCCCATCGGCCGGGTGCGGCTGGACGTGCTGTTCGGCACCAGCGCGCATTTCCGCCGAGAGCCAATCTGGTTTGAAGTGGTCAACCTCGCCAGTCCCTACCACGCGCTTTTGGGCCGGCCCGCCATGGCCAAGTTCATGGCGGTTCCGCACTACGCCTACCTCAAGATGAAGCTGCCGGGTCCTAAGGGCATCATCACCATCACCGGCGACTACAAAAAATCCTTGGAGTGCGCCAAAGCCGGCTCCAAGCTGGCCGAGTCGCTGGTCATCGCCGAGGAAAGGCGCCAGCTCGACCGCCTTGTCGCGCTGGCTGGCGAGCAGCCGGTCATGCCGGCTCCGCTCAAGTAGCCTGCCGACGAGGGGTCCTTCAAGCCGGCCAAGGGCACGAGGAAGGTCTCGCTCGACCCGTCTAACCCCGACTCGAGCGAATACGTCGTCGTGGGCTCTGGCCTTGACAGCAAATAGGAAGGCGAGCTCGTCGACTTCCTCCGTGAGAATCGGGATATCTTCGCGTGGTCCCCCAAGGACATGCCGGGTGTTCCGAGGAAGTACGCCCAGCACAAACTCCACGTCCGGCCGGATGCCAAGCCGGTCCGGCAGCCGCTACGCCGCTTCTCCGAAGAGAAGCGAAGAACCATTGGCGAAGAGATCGCCCGGCTGCTCAGAGCCGAGTTCATCATGGAGGTATTCCACCCCGAGTGGCTGGCCAACCCGGTTCTCGTCCTGAAGAAGAACGGCACTTGGCGCATGTGTATTGACTACACCAGCCTGAACAAGGCCTGCCCCAAGGACCCATTTGCCCTTCCCCGGATTGACCAAGTCATCGACTCCACAGCCGGTTGCGAGCTCCTGTCCTTCCTGGACGCTTACTCCGGCTACCACCAGATCAAGTTGGACCCGGCAGATGCCCTCAAGACGTCCTTCATCACCCCCTTCGGGGCGTATTGCTACATCACCATGTCGTTCGGCTTGAAGAACGCCGGTGCCACCTTCCAACGCTGCATGCAGAAATGCCTCCTGCCGCAAATCGGCCGGAATGTGCACGTCTACGTCGACGACATTGTGGTAAAGACCAAGCAGCACCTCACCCTCCTCGAGGATCTCAGGGAGACGTTCGCAAACCTGCGCCAGTACCAGATCAAGCTCAACCCGGAGAAATGCGTCTTTGGCGTGCCGGCTGGCCAGGTCCTTGGTTTCCTCATCTCGGAGCGCGGCATCGAGGCCAACCCGGAGAAGATCAAGGCCATCGACCGCATGCGGAAGCCGGCCCGGCTGCGCGATGTCCAGAAGTTCACCGGCTGCTTGGCCTCTCTCATCCGGTTCGTCAGCCGGCTGGAGGAGAGGGCCCTGCCCCTATATCAGCTGATGAAGAAGACGATGCCGTTCGAGTGGTCCGACCAGGCGGACGAAGCTTTTCGCGACCTCAAGCGCATGCTCTCTACCACACCCGTCTTGGCCGCGCCGGCTGAGAAGGAGCCGCTCCTGATGTACATCGCGGCGACCACCCGCGTGGTCAGCGTAGTGCTGGTAGTGGAGCACCCCGAGGAAGGCAAGGCACAGCCGGTCCAGCGCCCTATGTACTACCTAAGCGAGGTTCTCTCCACCTCCAAGCAGAACTACCCCCACTATCAAAAGATGTGGTACGGCGTCTACCTGGCCGCCAAGAATCTCCGGCAGTACTTCCAAGAGCACGCCATCACAGTGGTCAGCACGGCCCCCCTCGGCGAGATCATGGGCTGTCGGGATGCCTCTGGCCGGATCACCAAGTGGGCCATCGAGCTAGCCGGCCACACCATCCTCTACGAGCCTCGCACCGCCATCAAGTCGCAAGCATTGGCCGACTTCCTCGTCGATTGGGCGGAGACCCAGTACTTGCCACCGGCTCCCGACACAACACACTGGCGCATGCACTTCGACGGCTCGAAGATGGCGTCCGGCTTGGGAGCCGGCATCGTGCTCTCCTCCCCCAAGGGCGACCGGCTGCGCTATACGCTGCGAATCCACTTCGCCGCCTCCAACAACGTCGCCGAGTACGAAGCCATCGTCCACGGCCTCCGGCTGGCCAAAGAAATCAGCATCCGGCGCATCCTCTGCTTCGGCGACTCCGATCTGGTGGTCCAGCAAGTCTCCGGCGAGTGGGATGCCAGGGACTTCAACATGGCCAGCTACCGTAACCTGGTCCAACAGATGACCGGCAACTTCGACGGCTGCGAGTTCCTCCACGTCCCCCGCAATGAGAACGAGGCGGCCGATACTCTAGCCAAGCTTGGTTCCAGCCGGCAAGCAATCCCAACCGGCGTCTCCCTCAAGCACCTGCGCAAGCCGTCCATCAAGTCGTCTCCGGATTCGGAGTCCATCTTCGTCCCGGCCGACCCAACAGCCCTTCGCCTGGCCCCGGGGGTAGCCGACTCCGGCTCGGGGGCTGCCTGCTCCGGCTCGGGGGCTGCCGGCTCCGACTCGGGGGCTGCTGGCTCCAGCTCGCCGCCCCCCGACCCGGCCGAACCCGCGCAAATGGCCGTCCTCACGGTGCTGGAGGCGCCGTCTTGGGCTCAACCAATCCTCGCATTCCTGGCGAACGGCGAGCTCCCGGCGAACGAGGTCGAGGCTCGGCAGGTGCAACGTCGGGCTTCCGCCTACAGCATCATCAATCGCGAGCTCGTCAAGCACAGCACAACCGGCGTTTTCCAGCGATGCGTCGAGACGGCCAAGGGTCTCGAGATCTTGCTCGATATCCACCAGGGCGAGTGGGGGCACCATGCTGCCTCCCGGTCCCTGGTGGCTAAAGCATTCCGCCACGGCTTCTACTGGCCGACTGCGCTGAAGGACGCCGAGGAGCTGGTTCTCAAGTGCAAAGGCTGCCAGCGCTTCAAGGCCCAGAGCCACCAGCCGGCTTCGGCGCTCCAAACCATTCCCATCGCGTGGCCCTTTGCCGTCTGGGCCTCGACATGGTGGGACCCTTCAAAACCGCCCGGGGCGGCATGACGCACCTTCTGGTAGCCGTCGATAAGTTCACCAAGTGGGTCGAAGCAAGACCGATCAAGAAACTCGACGGCCCCACGGCCGTCAGGTTCATCACCAACATCGCTGTCCGCTACGGCGTCCCCAACAGCATCATCACCGACAACGGCACCAACTTCGCCAAAGGCGCGCTAGCGCGCTACTGCTTCGTCTCCGGCATCCGGCTCGACCTGGCCTCCGTCGCCCACCCTCAGTCCAATGGCCAGGCGGAGCGGGCAAACGGCCTCATCTTGGCCGGCATCAAGCCGCGACTCATCGAGCCGCTCGTACGTTCACCCGGCAGCTTGATCGACGAGCTGCCGGCCGTCCTATGGAGTCTTCGGACCACCCCCAACCGCTCAACCGGCTTCACCCCGTTCTTCCTCGTCTACGGAGCCGAGGCGATCATCCCCACGGATATCGAGTTCGACTCACCTCGCGTCACCCTATACACGGAAGTGGAAGCCGCGGCAGCACGCGAAGACGGCGTCGACCTGCTCGAGGAGGCGCGCCTGCTGGCCCTCAGCCGGTCAGCCATCTACCAGCAGAGCCTACGCCACTACCACAGCAAGAAGATCAAGCCCCTCGCTTTCCGCGAGGGCGACCTCGTGCTCCGGCTGATCTAGCGAACAGCCGGCCAACACAAGCTGTCCTCCCCATGGGAGGGTCCCTTCATCATCAGCAAGGCCTTGCGCAACAACGCGTACTACCTCATCGACGCGCAAAAGCGAAGCAAGCGCAAGAGAGACGCCTCCGGCGAAGAGACGGAACGCCCCTGGAACGCGGAGCTCCTCCGTCCGTTTTACAGTTGAGCCATGTATGTATGTATCACTACCCCTTTTGAAGTTAATGAAAGCAACGGGTCCCCCGAACGACGCTCGGGGGCTACCTTTTCATCTCTACCGAGTTTTTCTTTTCGCACTTTACCGCATTCGCCTCCCTCCCACCGGGTCGGCATGGCCGGCTCGGGGGCTCGGGGGCTCGCCGGCTAGCCCGCGCCGCGTTCTCCTCAACCCAATCTGTAACGTGCGTACCGCCGAAGCCCTCTCTGCCATAAGCCACAGACCGGCTCCCGGCTGTTGAAGGCTGGCAAGAGCCAAAGGCTGCAAGCATCCGCACGCGAAAAACGGTTAAGTACGAACAACCGGCTCGGCTATCCCGGCCCCTCTCGCTTCACGCTCTGCCGCACAGACCGGCTGCGCTCCAGCCGGCGTCGCCGGCTGCAGCCAGCCGGCCAAGTGGGTGTTTCGCTTGCGCTCAAATCCCAAGGCCCAAGTACTAGGCGCTCTCTTCTGAGTCCGGCTCCCCGTCCTAGCTACAGACCGGCTCCCGGCTGTCCGGCTGGCGGGGAGAAGG
Source organism: Elymus sibiricus (assembly GCA_039707655.1). Taxonomy (NCBI): domain Eukaryota; kingdom Viridiplantae; phylum Streptophyta; class Magnoliopsida; order Poales; family Poaceae; genus Elymus; species Elymus sibiricus. The sequence continues at coordinate 106,112,205 of CM077668.1, read as the reverse complement.
ACGAAGGCGGAAGCAAACAGGAAAACGGCTAAGGGAAAAGAACAAAAGCGAAACCGCCACACAGCAGCCGCAAGCACACGAGAAACAAGTATGCATCCACATGTACAGCACGGCCCGCGGCCAATAAGTTCATTACATTAAACTTACACCCCCCAGTGGGTGGATCTGCTGGCTAACAAAAGTTCCGAGTTCCAAAGAAACAGGAAAAAATAAAAAAAAACCCTAGGCTGCGGCTTCGTCGGCTTCGCTCGGCACCGGGTCCTCCGTGGTGGCGGTGTCGTCCAGCTCGCCTGCGTCGTCGTCCGCGTCGGCGATCGTCTCGGCCGAGCTACCCTCCGGATCCCCGAGCTCCAGGCCGAAGTCGTCGGCGCGAAGCTGCGCGCCGTCCGGCGCCCGCTCTGGCACGAAGTCCCCGTACGGGGCGAACGACGCGATGTCGCTAGCCCGCACGGCGATCGCCGTCTCCCGCTCCGCCAAGTCTGCCTCCGCCCCAGCCCTCCGAGCGCGCAGTTGGTCCAGGCGGATGGTGGGATACCATGACAGCACGACCCCGAGCGCCATTTCCGCGCCGGCTCGTGCTGCGGAAGCCCTCCACGCGTTGAGTCGCGCCGCGCCGGCCTCCAGCCAACGTGCCAGCCGGCTCACGCTGCTCGACGCCACCGCACCCGGCCACAGCGCGGCCACCATCGACAAGCCGGCTTCGAACAGCCGGTTCATCTGGCGCTCCACCGCCTCCAGGCGAGCCTTGGCGGCCACGGTGATCTCCGCCACCGACCAGGCGGCGTATTCCTCGATAGCGGCCCCCGCCGCAATCTGCTCCTGCCGATGGGCGGCCACCGCCGTTTCGGCCGACCCTTGGGTCTCGGGGAAGAACCCTGGAAGAGAAGGGGGGAAGATTGACCAAGACGCCAAAGGGCGGAAAACAGAAAGAGCCAAAAAGACGAAAGCGAAAGCACTTACGCGTGAGGAGCTCGTCGATGTAGAGCGCATCTTGCAGCACCTCCCGCTCCCTCGCCGCCAGCGCGTTGGCGCTGCGGTCGCGGTCCGCCTGAAGCTGGCTGACCTCCTCGGCGGCTTTCTTCGCTGCCTCCTCCTGCCGCGCCACCGCTTGGCGGCGTTCTTCGTCAAGCCGGTCCAGCTCGGCTTTATGGGCGGCGGCGGCTTCGTCCCTCTCCCGGACAGCCCGGGCCGCCTCCTCCTGCAGCCGGTCGCGCTCCGCCGCCGCCTGGTCACGGAGCTGGCCGGCTTCCGCCAGTTGGCATCGGAGCGTCTCCATCTCCGCCGGGTCAACTGCTGCGGCTGCGCATCCGGACCCGGATTCCGGTCAGAAGCCGGACATGAAAGCAAAGAAGATCCGACCCGGCTGCTGCGCAAGCCGGCCCGGCCCCACTAGAAGAACGCAAGAAAGAAGTTGGAAGCAGTACCTCGGACCTGGCGAAGTTCCCCCTCCTTGGCCGCCAGCTGGTCCCTGGCCGCGCGGAACCGGCCCTGGAGGCGGTTGTACGCCGCCACCCGCTGGTCGTAGATGGACTGCAAAGAAGACAGTCAAAACACGGACGCCTGAGAAGGCCCGACCCGCCTGCTACGCAGCCGGCCCGGGCCTCGGGGGCTACACCCAGTGGGTGCGCTGACGCGCCCCCACAAGAAAGCGACCAAGCCGGTCGAAAAGAAAACAAAAAGCAAGAAGGCACGAAAAGGAAAAGAACTCACCGCGAAGGTCTGCTCCAACTGGCGCAGCCGGCCGCTCTCCGCCTGGGCGAAGCTCTGCCACTGGCTGTGGTAGTTGGCAATCTGCAGCCGCAGAGAGTCCACCGCCGCGTCCAGCTCGCTCCGGGGGGCGCCGCTCGTCGCCTCGCTGGAGCTCGCCGCCCAGGTCCGCTGCGGCTGAACAGCGGACCCGGCGCTGGTTCCGCTACCGGCCGGCCTCGGTTCGAGGCTAAGCCCCGCGGCCCGCGGCTCCGTCGTCACCAGGGCGCGCGAGCTCTCCGGCGCGGTCTCCGTCCTTGGCGGCGGCGCTCCTCCTCCGCCCGGCGCTGCCTCCGGCTCGTGGTCCCCTCCGCCTCCGCCTCCGGCTCCGTCGACCGGGTCTACAGCCGGCGGCACCTCCTGGTCGGCCGTCGGGTCGGCCTCCGGCTCGTGGCCGCCGGATTCGCCGCGACTGGCGGCTTCCTCGGCGGCCGCACGAGCATCCGCCTCCGGCCGGCGGGCCGGATCATGCACCATCTTGGAGCGATGCTCCGCGACCGGCGATGGCGGCGGCGACGACGCCGTCCACTCCGGCCACGCGGTCTCCTCCGCGACCCGCGCCCGCCTCGCCATGACCTCGGCCACGGCAACGCTCCACGCCTTGGCCGACGCCTCGGCCACTTCCTTCTCGGCCTCGGCCCGGGGTCTCCAGGCGTCCCGCTGGGCGTCCTCCAAGGCGGAGCCGGCTTGGCGGGCCGCGAGCACCTCTTCGGGGGTCTCCCCTGCCTCGCTCTCCCCCGTGCCGCTTCGGCCCCGTCGCTGGTTGGCCTCCTCCGCGGCCGCCGCTGCCGTGGCAGCCTCCGCCAGCTCGAGCGCGCTCCTGGACGTCGCGCGAGAGAGATGAAGAAGAAGAAAAGAAAAGAAAGAACGGTAACAGCGGCAACTCCAACTGCAAAAATAAGAAACTTACCCTATGGCCACGGGAACCGCTCGCGTCGGGCCCGCCGGCGGCGCCATCCGGCGCGCCTTCTTGGCGGACCTCTTCAGGGTGCCCGCCTGCGCCGCAGCCGGGCGCTTCGCTGATGGCCGCGCCTAGACCGGCTGCTTCCCGTGCGGCCGGCTCGAGCCAGCCGGCTCCCCGGGCGCCCTCTTCTGTCGCCCCCTGGGGGCGGCCCCGTCGCCCGCTCCCGTGCCCTGAGGAGCTGCATCGCCCATCCCGTCCTCGTCATCTTCGTCGTCATCGGGCCACTCATGCAAAACATCCGGGATCAGAGACGTACCGGTTTGAGCGGAGCCGCCGGCTTCCGCGTCCGCCGGATGCTCCACGCCGCCTTCGGCTCCTACGTGGCCGGCCTCCTCGTCCTCCAGGTCCGACTCGGCCCGGTCCGGCTTCAGAACCATGGGACTCGGGCCGTCATTCACCAGCTGGCTTGGGAAGCGCTGCAGCCGTCCCAGGGCGTCAGGGCGCATGAGAAGGGCGGACGCGGCGAAGAATAAGGACCAGAGACTTACCGCTGGCGCCGGGTCGTCCCGGCTGTACGGCTCCTTCCCGAACTGCCACTCCTTCACCTTGAGCCCGGCAGCAGAGACGTCATTGACGCGCACGGCGATCTCCTCTGCCGTCAGCTCCTTCATCGACAGCCGGCAGGGGTCGCGCCTGCCGCTCATGTCGCAGATCCGGTGTGACCGCCTCTGCAGCGACAGCACCCGGCGACCGATGAAGGCGACGATGAGGTCCACATCGGTGAGCCCCTCGCGGTCCGTCATCTCCTTGATCCGGCTGCAGATCCCAAAGATCTCCGCGGAGGGGCTCTTCGGGTTGTGCCCCCAGTTCCGCTTCTCAGCCGGGGGCGCATCGGCGAATGGAGGGAGGTTGATCCAGTCGTTGGCCGGGTTCACGTTCTTCACGTAGAAGAAAGATTTCTGCCACGTTTTGGCGGACTCCTCGAGCGGCAGCTTCGGGAAAGGGCCCGCCGTCCGGGTCACCGCCACGGCCGCCCCGCACTCGGACATGACGCCGGCTGCCGCTCCTTGCTGCTTGAGGTAGAACTGCCGGCACCACAGCTCCACATACGGGAGGATGCCGACGTAACCCTCGCACAGCGTTGCGAAGCCGGCGAGCTGCAGAATGGCGTTCGGCCCCAGGTGGTGCGGCTGGAGGCCGAAGAAGGTGAGGAAGCGCCTGAAGAAGACGCTCGCCGGGAGCCCGAGCCCGCGGAGGAAGTGGGTGTAGAACACCACCACCTCGCCATTCCGCGGTTCCGGCGCCGTCTCCTCGCCGGGCGCGCGCGTCTCCACCTCCGCCGCCGGTGGCAGCCGCCTCGTGCGGCGAAGGTACTCGATGTCGTCATCGGTGACCACCGACCCCTCCCACGAGCCCTTCAGCGGCGCCATTGGTGAGAGCGGGAGAAGCACGGAGGAGGGAGAAAGAAAGCAGCAGCGGAGCGAGAAGGCGACGGCCGTGCGACTCGCAGCACGGAGCGGTGGCGAGCCTGGCGGGCAACGATGGTGAGCCTGGCGGGCAACGGTGCGCGGGCGACGGCGAACGGCAGCGGTGTGCGCGAGAAGGAAGAAGGGGAGGCGGAAGCGAAGCGACGGGCGGGGGCAGAGAAGCGAGTGCCTTGGCCTCTCCCCCTCCCCTCCCATTTAAAGACTGCGCACGGGCGTGGGGGAGTGGGATCGATTGCGCCCACGATCCCCATTCCCCCGCAGTACACGGGCACGTTAAGACGCGCCTTAACTACCCCGGGAGCCCCAACAGGCGTGTGCAGCCGCAGTGAATCCCGCGCGCGGGCCGAGACTGCGGTCCAGCGGGACCCAGCCCACCGCGACGTCTCGTCACGCGCGTGGCCTGGCAGGCCTCTTCGGCCGCTGGGCTGCACGTGGCAAGATTTCGTCTGGCGACTGGCGCGCTCCCCCATACCGGCGGGACCAGCCGGCCAAGCCGCTCAGGCTCCGGCGAAACCGAGTACCTCAAGCCGGCTCCCGGAGGTCGGCAGATGGCGGCCTCGAGCCGGCACAATCTCGTCACATTACCGCACTCCTTCGGGGGGGAAGAAGCTGCAAAGCCTCTCCCGCTTGGAGACGGCGAGCCTTCACAGCTTCGGGGACTACTGTCGGGGGGATGACCCCCGGCTAGGCGAGCGAACCCGGAGCCCCTTTTCGAAAAACGTCGGGGCAGCCAGTGCCCCTCCCCGCCAGCTGGCGAACCGGCCAGCTCCTCGGCGCTAGCCGGCTAGGCCCGGCCCTGGGCCGGGTCCGGCTGGCCGCTAGCCGGCTGGCGACAGGTCGGCGGCCGTCCCATCGCGTCCAGCGACAAGACAACCCCCCACGAGGGGAGAACATGGCTACAGTGCAATCCGTCTCGGGAGGGCGCGTCGGCAAAGCTGCCAACCCAGTTGACGCGACGGCCGGTGTCAGCACCAGCGCGCCAGTGCAGCCCCCCGCGAAGCCGCCTACTCCGGCACGCCTCTGCAGAGCGCGCACGTGCCGTCTACTCCGGCACGGCTCGGTAGAAGCGCGCACGTGCCGACCACTCCTGTGCGCCTCTACAGAAGCGCGCACGCCCCGTCCACTCCGTGACGCTCGAAGCGACGGGCCACAGTGTCGCGCCGCCCTCGGGTGCCGCAGCCGGCGGGGCCCAGCAGCCAGCGGGCCCGCAGCCGGCTCCAGACGCCGACGTTCGGGTCCCGGCACGCGTAGTTTACCCATGTAACCCTGGGGGGTCGAGCTATAAGACCCCCCAAGAGGCCTCCATGCAGAGGGGTTCGGTTCAGTTCGATTTAGTTCAGTCAGTTCACTCCTTCTTCCCCGACGCATACACACACACAGGAGAGGCCGAACGGGGACTTAGCTCCTTCTGCCTCCTCCACTCAAACAGCTCCAGGAGCACCATTGTAACCATTGTAACCATTGTGGCCCCTGAGCCTATGAACCCACTCGGCAGGACTAGGGGTGGTAACTCCCCGGAGGGCCCCGAACCTGGGTACGTCTTGTGTCTCCCGCAGGCGCGTGCCAACCTCGCTTCCGGAACCCACCGGCGTCCTCACGCAGCCCCCCACTTTTAGCCATCTCATGGCATCTGCCGTGATTTCACCATGACACAATTCATCAGATGGAGCCTTATAGTGTGTATTCTCACTCATCCAGTCAATCACCCATGAGTGTATATCATCAACTTCTCCTGACAGATGCAGAGTGGCGTAAAATTGAAGAATGAGCTCTTCATTCGAGTCGCATACGTCTGTGACGAAATTGAGCAGGCCAGCTTCATGAAGAACAGCCAATACTGGCGTGAAGCATGGCAGCGATTCCATATCAACGTGAGGAATATGACGATGTGGGAATACTTTGTTCTTGTCAAAGAGCAGCGAGCAGTAGTAATTCATCTGAGTGGTTGTCCAGAATCTTTGACGCCTTATCTTGGCCGAGTCATATGGAGACTCGCCGATGAAGAAATTCTTCTCTTCGAAGAAGGCAACATTATCAAATTTGGGCCTTCTGATGGTTTTGCCAACTCTGGGCATTGAGGGCATAGGCTGAAGATTTATCTTTCTTGGCCTCAGATCCAGAATGGGCCTTGGTGAGCCTGTTGAATCGTTGGGATCTGTGAGGGCCAGAGATTTGGCAACTTCCTCAGCTGTTGCTTCTGGTACACTTTCTGAATCGGCTGAGGGAGCTGGATCTTCTTGCAGAGGGGTGGTGGTGCAATGTCATCAGTGACCATTGTTTGCACAATTTCTTCAGCTGATGCAGCTGGAATTTCTTCACTGATTGTTTGAAGGGATGGTTGTTGACTTTTAGACGCAGTTTGAATCTCCTCAGTAATAGCAGGTGACTGAGGTACTTGCGTGAGCGGCGTGGTGAGGGGTGAGTTCGGATGAGCGACATCCCAGAAGTCATCATGGATAACTGGAGTTGAAGAACCCACATCCACGTCCTCATCAGTTTCTTCATCAGTCACTTGGACTGGAGGCGATGATACCTGGTGTAAAGAAGTATCTGCTTCAACTTCAATTTCTTCATCCACTTGCTCAGTGGAAGCAGCAGAGTGGGTATCAGTATCGTCTTCAGGTGGGATTACATATTCCACACCGAAGGGAACAATCTGTAACTCTTCCAGGTTTCTTGTTGGGGGTGCTGACGAGATTGGAATGGCATCAATTGGGACAGTTGAAGACATTGGTGCCGTCTTCAACTTCTTCACAGTCTCTGCGGCATGGGGTTCTGATGCTTTTCTCTTCTCGGTTGCCTTGGCCTTCTTCACTTCTGATGCAGAAGGGAAGGTGATAAGCTTCATAGATGAGGTCGGTTCTGGCGCTACAGCTGAGGAACTTGGTGGTACAATTTCTTCAGACGCGACTGATGCAGTCGCTCTGGCATTCTCTTCAAGTGATGCTGATGCAGTTGCCCTGGCTTGGTCTTGCAGAGGAGGTGAAGGTATGGTTTCACTGGCCTGAGGGGGTTGCGGAGGAGCTGAGGAACTTGACGGAGGTGCTTGGCCAAACTTTGTAGCCTCCCTTCTGTTATGGTCATCAACTGTGGCACCCCGATAGAGGGCCGACGCACGCCAGTCCCAGGATAAGACCTGGCGCACACCTGAGACATGATACAGCAATTCCAGGCACAAAAATGGCTTTATTAAATGGAATGGAGTTTTACAATACTGTTGATTACAACAATATTACATGGCTCCAAGGCTAACTAAATGGCAGCGGAGGTCTTGGTTCAGTGGCAACGACGTCTCTGGCTGGGCTCCACAACTCACAGGACTGGCTGGGTTATGATCTAGCCTGATGGATCTTCTCCTGCAACTGGCGACGTGCAAGGCCAGGTGAGTACTTTGAATGTACTCGCAAGACAACCAAACACATAGCATCCAAACAAGCAGATGACAAAGCAAGCCCTATGCTTCTATAAGAATTTAATCTAAACATGGCATGGAATTAACAGGAAATCATGGATCAAACATGGCATACATGGATCAGATATACCAACTATATATCATAGCATGGCATGGATACTTATACTAAGCATGGCATCCAAGATTAAACTGAAACCTACTCGACACTAACCCCTTGCGAAGCATTAAAATATTATGATGTGACATCACCCAGTTTTACTGCCCTGCTGGGCTAACTCATGACTCACCAAGATCTCATCTCGTGATCATGTCAGAACCACATGGCGACTGCTCACAATTATCCCATAGTCCAAGTTACCACATTACTTAGTAGCACGTTCGTTAACAAGTTTATAATAATAGGTTTGTCCTCCAGATCGACCAAGACCAAATAGTGTGACCTAGTATGAACTGTCCATGACCGAGGACGCGGCTATTCGAATAGATTTACACTCTGCAGAGGTTGCACACTTTACCCACACTATGGAGCTCCTGGCCTCGTACTCCCATTCGAGTGGACCAGTGATGCTCCAACGAAACTTGCCTAACCCGTGACTCCTTCATCGTACCACCGGCGATCATCCTCCCCCGGAGTCCTGCCCTGGGTGGCCCATGTGTCACCCCGTGACACCTGCCACCGTCGTGGCCAAACAAAACTGTCCCAAACGGGGACTCCCGGGCTAAACAATCAACTGGGCTCACAAGGTTATCGCCGCCTACCGGGCCAGGGTAGCACGCACGCATAACCTTCCCTCTTTGGTGGTACCGACAAAAGAGCACATAGCTAGACCAAGTCAGGGTCGTCCCATACCGGCAAATGTGGCTGCACGAGTAAGCTCGGTTTGGTAGCACTATGACTGGATCCCATCGATAACGGAGGAGGTTTAATTTACAAGTTCAATTTAATATTTCCATCATCTCATCATAACATCAACATTTATGAGCAAGAACAATTACTTAACAACAGCATAGCAAAATCATAACGGTACTGACAATCATGGCGTGAGATCAAATCATAGTACTAACATGATAATGGTAATAAAATATTGTTACTAGCATGGGAAAATATGACATGACAGCAATTCATGATATCACATGGTACATAACACTAGTATCTAGCACAGATGAAATAACAGGGCTACGGCAGTGCAGACTAACAGATGATCTGAAATATACGGCAACACACAGGGTGCAAGCAAAGTCATCACGCAAGTCCGGAGCTCATGATAAGAGGTTGGCTTGCCTTGGGGTTGACGGAGTCACCGGGAAGAAGTGCGATGGGCTCGCGGAAAGATTTGCCGGAAAGGTTTCCCTCTCGAAGGGGGCTGATTAAGGGCAAGGGCAGAATGGTCATTTTCACAGTGTGAAAACATTATGAAAATGATGCCATCGGAACGGGCTCGACGAGCTGAAAACGTGGGCGTTGGATTTACCTCAATCGGAGTTACGGTCGCGGAGAAATGGCCGTTCGTTCGTTAAGCGATAAAACAGACAGAAAACTGTCCATTTTAGCCCTTAACGGGTGAACGTTCACTATTTAATCAGTTCGCCCGCCGGCTGGAAATTGAAAACGTATTCACTAGAATACGCCTCCCGCAACTGAAAACGGTTCAGCCGAAAGCCGTTTCCGCTTACTGGCGCGGGCCCGGGGCTACAGCGGCTGACGGGCGGGGCCCGCCCTTATCTCTCTCTCTCTCCCCTTCGCCCGAGTCGTCCTCATCCCCATGACCGGAAACAGAGCAGGGACAGGGGCGCTCGGCCGCCGGCATAGCCGATGCCTCACTGCTCGCGGGAGCCGGCCGATGAGCGGAATAGCTCCGGCGCCGTGCGCCGCCTCCATCGGTGGTCGCGGGACCTCGCGGAGCGGGCTGCGTCGCCGTGGCCACTGGCCGGAGCGCAGTGGTCGTCGGCCATTGGCGGAGCCGCTGCGGCAATGCTTCCCCGGAGAAGCGGAGAACGGCGGCGGCTTGCGGGCGCTTGGGGGAGGCCGAGGGCGAGGATGGAGAGGAGGGGGAAGGCCAGGGCTGGGTTGGCTCGAGGGGGGGAATGGGCGGCAGCAGAGCTTCGGCTGCAAGTGAGGGGAGAGCTCAGGGAGCTCGAGGGGAGAGGGGCTGGGCTGCTGGTGAAGAGGAGGGCTGGAGGGCACGCTTATATAGCCGCGGGAGGGGGCAAAGCGACGACGGCCGAGGCTTCGAGAGCTCACCACCGTGGCGGAGCTCGAGCGGGGAATCCAAGTCGGCAGAGGCGGCCACAAGCTAGAGGACGAGGGGGAAAGCTTCTAGGCGGCGCATGTGTGCGGTGGAGAGCTCACCGGCGCGCCCGGACGAGCTGGAACCCGCTGGAAGTGCCCTCCCGAAGACTCGAGTGCACAGGGCGCTGGTTTGGCGCGCTCTATCTGTGGTCACCGCGTGGCCATGGCAGTGCCACGCCGCGCTTGATGCCAATTCATGTCTAGGGTGTTCTCCACGCATCACTGAGTTGACTAGTGCAACTGGAAGACACGGGAAAGCTCTGAGGTGACTGCACCTAGGTCAAACAGGTTCCAGCAGCAAACTTTGCACACGTGGTGCGGCCACCACAGTGCTCCTCTTGGCCTGATCTTTGGCATATGTCAATAATCTACCAAGGTAGTCATCCTGACCAAGTTTCAGCTCAAATGAACAAGTCTAGATGGTACTTCCTTCACAAAGCACCAAACTGGCCAGAAATGTAGATGATGATGCTGGGGTCAAATCGCTAACTGGAATTAGCTGACTTTTGGTGTAGCGTGATTATTTGGTCATGAGAGATAGCTGGAAAAATTTCAGCTCAAATTGATCATCCATGAGGGTACTTCCTTCACAGAGATACAATCTGGACAGAAATTAAGATAATTTACTGGGGAATATTGGCTAGATGAAATGGGCTGGTTTTTGGTATCCAAAGGTTATTTATCAATGTTAACCACCCTGAAAAATTTAAGCCCAAAAAGATCAAGGGAACAAGCACTTCCTTTGCAAATTGGAAATCTAGACAGAATTTGCAAATGGATGTTGTACTCAAAATTTGAATTGTGGAACTTGAGATCTTGATGGAAATGGTGAATATATGGATAGGATAAGCTCCACAAATTATTTGGGATTTTTCCCAGCTACCAAAATGGTAGTTCCTTTGGAAAGGCCCCAAATTGAAATATTGGCTTTAAATAGGAAAATGCAATTTGCCTTATTTAATTGTGGCCAATATTTTAGTGAGAGCTCAATATGATCACAAAGAATATCTCCACAAGTTTTCATGAACTTTGGAGATGGATAGATATTTTTCTGGATTTAATTCCTCAGAAAGGCCGAAAAAGGAATTAATTCTAGATGAAAAATATTGCATATGACTTGGCAATATTTTTGCACATCTAGGGTTTATGGATGTAGGAGAGTCTCTGGAAATTTTTGGGGGATCAACCGAGCAAGGAAAATGATAGCTCCTTTGTAAACACAAAGGCAGGATTTCCAGTTCCAATATTTTGGAACTAGGGTTTAAATGAGGTTTGGGGTTGACTGACAGGAGCTTGGCTGGCACAATAGCATGAGAAAGATATGGAAAGGCTGAGGATTGTCTGGATTCACCTGGTCACTCACCAGATTCCAGAGGAAAAATTTGGGAGAGAAAAGCTAGGAAGGAATAACAGCACAAAAATCGATAACCCTATTTTTGGGGTGTTACATCAACAACTTTGTTTGAAGCGCTGATGAATCTGTCCTTCACTCCGCAGCAGTGCTCAGCTTGGCACTCATATTCCTCAAACAGACGCTGAATTTCAGTTTGCATCACCACTAGCTGTTGAGGGGATATGGTGAGCATGTTGTCCTTGAGCTCTTTCTGCTTCCTCTTCATCTCCTTCCTCACAAGTTTATCTTTCTCAATCTTGTGCTTCTCATTGAGGACAAATGCAGACATAACGTGACTTGGTCCAGGTGGCAAATCCAAGTCATCAAGTGGTGTATCTGGTACTGACACCATACATCAATGAAGTCAAGGATCTTTTCGGACTGAGAAATGTTGGGACTGAGGAATTCTTGGCACGAGCGGCCTCTTCCATTCTTCTCTGTACAAATTCTACAAGTTCATCTTCATCAGCCATATCATGTTCATCAGCTTGAGGCAACACTGCCTTGCTCTTGGGGCTGGGCCTAGTTCCTCGGCCTGCAGTGGCCTTCTTCTTCAGCATTGGCATATTTGAGGAAATATGCCCTGATGCTGAGGCACTTGATGCAGCAATGGAGGCTGTTGGAAAGCCTTCAGTGCACTGGCATGACGCCAGCACAACTGGTGTTGAAGCTCTAGCTACAGCCCTTGAAGAACTTACGGATGGTGGAGGTGCAGATGAAGTTGGAGCAGTTTGTACCTTAGGCGCTAAGGCCTTTGAGGAAGATGTCTTTGGGCTCTGAGGGCTTTGCAGAAGATTTTGGCCGTGAGGGCTCTTCAGTTGAAGGTTTAGGCCTTTGAGCCGGCTTCTTCTTCATGGCTTTCTTGGGCGCTCCGCCACTTGAGCCTGCACCCGCTTCTTGTGAAGCTTTTGTGGCCCTGTTGAATTCTTCAACAGCTCTTTGAGCTTGCTTCTGCAATTTTGCTTGACTCTTTGCCCATTCCTCAGGGAATTCCTCACCTCTCCTGATGCTTGTGGGATCTGCTGTTTGTCCAGGAGCCAGAGGTGGCCTTTTGCAGGGTGGCTTTACAGCGAATTCCTTCATGTACTTTGGAGTCACATATCTGTAAGCCCATCATTCATAAGCCCACCTGCGTTTGATTTTCTGTAAGCGCGTCTTGCACTGCTTGTCAGTCTCTTTGCCATGAATTTCTTCATCTGGCATGCAGTTCAACTGAGGGTTTTGAACTTTCGAAGTTTCTGAAGAAGTCTGGAGATTTTCCTCAAGCAATGCTGCAAATGAATTAAGTTGATGAGAACCAAGAGATTCGTCTGCAGACATGGGTACCTGTGAACAGAGTATAGTTGCGAGGAAATTGGGAAGAGTCACATGCGTTCTCAGAGATTTTCAAAATTAAACCTTGTTGACGAAATTGACCCTTGTCGTCTTGAACAAATTCACTAAGTGTTCTTGACTTAGATTCCAGGGCTGTACAGATTGAAGCAATTTGTACAACTGAGGAATCTATGAATTAAGAGTAACTTAGGTGAAATAACCAAGACTGGCCAGAAGGAAGTGCTGAAGATTTGGAAAGAAGATGATGTACGGTGGAACCCTAATTCGTCGATCTTTTCACACTTGGAGGGGGAAAAGGTAAAATTGAGAGAAGAACACAAGAACAAAACACTCGATGGACACAATCCAAATCACACATGCACTAGATCCACATACACATAGTAGAGATACAAGATCCAAAGTCAACACAAGAGGATACACGATAACTAGTTCATCCCGATCCGGAGAGGAGTCGAGGTCTTGAATCCGGAGTGGATCTTCTCACATGGGTCTCATGGAGGTCTTGATCTCCATGGGAGAGGTATGGATGAGCAAAGCTCTAATCTCAAGAGCTATCTACTTTGCTAACCCTAAAACATAGGTAGGGGATGAGTATATATAGTCTAGGGGGGTGAAGGGGTACATGGGACTCAGGCCCGAGAGGTGGTGCACGACAGGCGTCGGACGTCCGGTACTTACCGGTCGTCCGGTGGCTCGTGAGGGTCTGGACGTCCGGTAAGCATCGGACTTTCGACGTTTACGCTCTGTTGGGCCGCTGTCGGATTTCCGGACGATGTCGGATGTCCGGTGCGTCGGTCGTCCGGTAGGCTTCGAAAATCTGATGTTTTGGTTCTGTTGATGCAGTTCCGGATTTTCGGAGGCGGTCGGACGTCCGGTAGCTGTAGGGTGTCGGACGTCCGGTACGTGTTGGACGTCCGGCCGCTGTAGCGTGCGTCGGCTGGGTCTTCTGGGTGGCTGATGCTCCAGGCGTCGGACGTCCGACAGGTACCGGTCGTCTGGGGGCTGTAGTTTCCAGCCAGTTCTCCTTCTTGTTTCCCACGCTTGGTGTCCTCGCCATCTTGTCCATTGGTGGTAGCAACTTCATGTCCTTCCTCCAAATACCTAATCACACACAAGGTCTCCGTTTGAGGTAGTAGCCATGTCTCACAGGTAGAATGTGTAAGTTCGAAGAAGAGCGAGTTCACCTCGGTTTCGAAGGCTCTTGCACGTGCTCTAGTCATGGGTCCACGTGGTGCTTGGGGAGACGGGGGTGGGTCCATGGGGATGACCGTAGGATGCTCCGCATCAGAAGTGGTAAAAATAGCACTTGAAGAATTTGAGGCAGTAAAAAGATCAAACTTGGGCAGTAAAAATAAATTTTAATTACCCCAAGGATGAACTCGATGAACTGGACAACGAGTTGATGGAAATCGTCAGCTCAGATCTTTCGTGCCCTTACTTGGCGACAAAAGACAGCTACGGTGGCGACGGAGGTGAAGAAATCCGCGGCCGGCGCGAGTACGACGATGTAGAAGTCGAGGCAGTGAAGCTCTTCTTCTCCGGCGACGATGAATTCTAGCGGCGGTGCTAAGGTTTGAGATCGACAGGGGCGCGAGAGTGAAATGAGTTAGGGTTGACGAGGTCAAGCCTTTATATAGGCGCGGTGAAAACTGAGTGATCCGAAGATTTTGGACGGATAAGCCCCTGGCGTTTCGCATGAGAGTGACACATGTCACACATGCATTTTAAGTGCGCTTATCCAAGCATCGGATGCGCGGGAAGAGGTTATTGTGGCAACTGCCAAAAATTGATTAGAATAATTTTGAAATGTGTTCGCAATTTCTTCAGCTGACAAGGACATAGTGAAGACTTTGAACAGTGTCAATTCGAACGCATATGAAGAGATTGAGAGCAGAGTGGTTTGAGTTTAGCATAGAGGGGAGCGGGTCCGATCACATCCACATAGATGACGAAAAACACAGTTTGAAGAATTAGCTATATGTGGATGCTGTTGAGGACATGAAAAACTCATATATATATATATATATATATATATATATATATATATATATATATATATATATATATATATATATATATATATATATATATATACCAACCCCCTTAAGACCTTATTTTAGGGTGAGTCTATTCTACCAACCCCCTTAAGACCTTATTTTACCATCTTTTTCTTATTCTGCCAACACCCTACCACAGAGCCACCCGACCCACGAGAAGAAGGCAGTCAATCCCCGGCCACCCCCACTCCTCCACAACTCCTCGTGCCCACCCACCTTCGTCTCTCTCCCTCCCCCATCTTCTTCCCTGCCCACGATCCCCACAACCCCACGATCCACCGCCCAGCCTCCATCCCGCGCCGCGCCACGCCCCGCCAGCCTCCTCCTGCGCTGCGCTGATGGGGTGGGCCAGAGCCCCTGACCCCCCGCCCTCCTCCTTCTTCCTCCCAGGAGCCCCTCCCCACTACCTCCCCACCGGTGTCCTCCCCGGCGCCGTCCCGCACCCGCCGCGCGGCATCGTCCCCGGCGCTGCCCCGCACCCGCCGCGCGCCACCCCGGGAGCAATCTTTCTAGCGCCCGCCGGTAGACCTGGCGTGCCTCCATACCAACAGATCTGGCCTTGATTTCTCCATCACCGACGGGCCTCCCCTCCCCCTGGCTGGATCCACCCATGCCGAGATGTGGCGCTGTTCCCCGACGCCGACGAGCTCCATCACCCATCCCCTGCTCACCCTCATCGTTGTTTCGTTTGCAGGTCACCCGTCGAGGGCATGTGGTGCAAAAGCGAGAGGAGGTAGGAGGCCACCGGCAGAGAAGAGGTAGGAGGGTTTTTCCCCCTGTCCCATTCCCCTCCTCCATTATCTCCGGCGAGGCCCACCGGTGAGCCCCCTCCCAACGGGATCCAGCTCCTCCCTCGAATTCCTCGCACGTCCGCCTCCACGAGGTACTGCATTGCATTGAGCTCCCCTTGTATCTTATTCCAGAGCTCCCTAGTATCCCAATTGCGATTCACTTTTTGATTCAGAAAAGGGGTGTTGTGTAATTTTCTAGGGAACTAGAAGTTCATATTTTTCTTAGAAAAATTCACTGCCTTTTGGAGAGGTTCGCTCATATGTCTGTTGTGGTTCACTCTGTCCGCTGAGGTTCTTGTTATTTTTCGCAGGAAGAAAAGGACTGCCACTGCAAGCAATACATCACTGCGACCGTGGACTGGTCGCAGTGCGGGTCTCCTCCCCCGGAGTGAACTGCTCGCGCCACCCCGCCGCCCCTTACTTCCCCTGCTCGACTTTGCATCTTCTCAGGACTGCAGTTCGGCTCCTGGAGGGCTGCTGTGTCCGGCAGCGCCGCCATGCAGTACGCGCGTCGCGGTCGTGCGGTTCGCTGGCGACTCTAGACCAGAGATGCCACGTACGTGCGAGGTTCAGATGGCCCTGGAGTGCAGCTCGTATGGGCGGCGTGCGCGGTTCAGATGGCCTTGGTGTACTTTTATTTTTTCTGTTGTCCCTGTTTTTTTTTATTTTGATTTGAGGAATTTTGATGCGGTTTGCATTGCTCTGAACATGCATTCTTTCATGGACAGGATTGCAGTACAGTGCATAGTACAAAGGAGTTCACTTTGTAAAAAATTGTACAGAGGAGTTCACTTTTTATTATTTTTGGAGGAATTGTTTTTTGCAAATTTGTATGGACATCGATGCAGTTTATTAAGAAAACCTTGGCGGTGCACTTCGCAAAACAAAAAAAAAGCGATGAAGTTCATGGTTGCCCTGATGCATTACACACATGCGGTTCAGTTAACTATATTTTGCAGGAGAAGACGAACACATAAAAAAATTGATGCACCTCACTAACATTAACCATGTAGCTCACTAATATTGACCATGTAGTCCAGATGAATTTAAAAAAAAGTAAAAAAGACAAAACAATTATGTAGTTCACTTCGACATAGGTTGTGGTTCACTTGTCCTCGTCACCGCGGTCCACTCTTGTTCATAAAAAAGTTAGAAAAAGACACACTAAATCAAGCGGTTCACTTGCCCGTCCGATGCAGTGCGGCCTACGGTTTGAAGCAGTGCATTTTTCTATCTGATGCAGTTCCCTCGTCGATTTTGGTATCGAGAAAAACAGAATGTCCGTATTTCGGTAATTTCAAATCTGCTCTTAAATCGTAAGGAATTAGAGAGAGTGTTTTACATGAAAAAGTTGCGTCTCGTCGATATCTTGCCAACGGCGTATCATTTGAATCATTCTGACCCGCGGTTTGTAAAAAATTCAACATGGCGAAGTTACGCCTAATCCATAGCTTTCCAACGGTATATCATACGCCTCGTTCCGACAAACGGTTTAAAAACTGGCTCGAAAACAGTACCGAAAAAATACCGCGTGCAGTTTTTTGGGACGAGAAGTTCACTAGTGTGTGTATTGCAGTACCTTTGCTTCAGAAAGTGCAGTGCCCTCGCGTTGAGCGTGCAGTTCGGAAGTGTGGGCAGAATAACTATTCTTCCAATATTGCAATATTGGAAGAATAGTTATTCTGCCCACACTTCCGAACTGCACGCTCAACGCGAGGGCACTGCAGTTTCTGAAGCAAGCGCACTGCAATACAGAGACTAATGAACTTCTCATCGAAAAAACTGTACGCGGTGTTTTTTGATACAGTTTTCGATCCAGTTTTTAAACCACTTATCGGAACGAGGCGTGTAACATACCGTTGGAAATCTATGGATTAGGCGCAACTTCGCCGTGTTGAAATTTTTTCGAGATTCCTCGCGGTTTAAGAGCAGTTTCAAAAACGATGGGCGCCCGACGAGTGGTCGCGAGCGTATTTTCACGTTTTTTCGCAAACCGCTTGTCGGAATAAAGCAAATGATACGCCGTTGGAAAGATATCGTCGAGGCGCAACTTTTTCATATATATTACTTTCTCTAATTCCTTACGGTTTAAGAGCAGTTTCAAATTTACTAAATTGCGGAATTCTGTTTTTCAAATTTTTGCAATTTTTTGGTACTGTTTTAGCTCCAGTTTTTTAACCGTTTGTCAAAACGAGGCGTGTGATACGCCATTGGAAAGCTATGGACGAGGCGCAACTTTCATATGTAGAAATTATTTTGATATTCCTTACGGTTTTAAATTAATTTTGAAAATGGTGCGGCGGACGACGAGTGGCAGCGGCCGTTTTTCGCGAATTTTTACAAACTGCTAGTCGGAATGATTCAAATGATACGCCGTTGGAAAAGTATCGACGAGGCACAACTTTTTCATATATATTAGTTTCTCTAATTCCTTACGGTTTAAGAGCAGTTTTGATTTTACCGAAATACGGACACTGTTTTTCGCGAAAACAAAATCGACGAGTGGACTGCATCAAACAGAAAATCGCACAATGTCAGACTGAAAACCGCACTGCATCAAATGGGCAGACGAACTGCTTGATTTATTTTTTGTCAGACGTAAATTTTCCCAGACGAGGAAGTGGACCGCGCTTCATATCGGGCGTAAGCGAACCGCAAAACTATCGAGAAGTGAACCGCATCGCTTTTTTTTCGTTTCGGTGACAACTTTCTTGCACTTCGCATTTTGGGTGTAAGTAAACTGCGACACTGCCGAAAGTGAACCGCGACACTATCGAAAGTGAACCGCGTGAGTTTTTGTCAACTCCCTAACATTTTTTTGCACTTCACATTGAGCGTTAGTGCACTTCACATTGAGCGCTAGTGAACCGTGACACTACTGAAAGTGAACCGCATTACTTTTTTTTCTCGTTGCCCTAACATTTTTCTTTGCACTTCACATTGGGCGTAAGTGAACCGCAACACTACCAAAAATGAACCGCAACACTCTGGAATGTGAACTTCGAAACTTTCTTTTCAATCGTCCGACACAACGAAACAAAGTGCATTAGGAAAAGAAGTGAACCTCTCGCGGGATTTTCTTTTTCTCCTTTTTTACAAAGTGAACCACCAACCACCACAAAATGAATCACATCATATTTTTCATATCCATGGGAAATGAAAAAACAACATTTTGAGCAAACATTGTGAACTGCACAAATTATAATAAATACATCTCAGGGTCTTTTTGGAACTGCAAGAAAAAAGTGAACCGCGTTGATGGAGTTGCAGCAGTGGCATCCCGATGGCAGTTCTTTTTTTGTCCTTTTGCTGTTCTCCCCTGTCCTGCAAAAGAAATTATACTAAACTGAACCACAAAACAGATAAACTCAAAACGTGCAGTGCACTGAAATTTTCTACAAAAAGAAATCAACTGCAAAAAAAACTTTTCTCCAAAAAATGCGAACTGCACGTCGGGGCCTTCTCACAGTACAGAAGTGTACTTCACGGGTATTCGACTATGGCCATGCGCGCCTGGTGTGTGGTCTGCTCGAGCGATGCACTTGGGTTGTTCATCCCGGAGAGGACCACCCAGTTGACCTGCGACAGGGAGCATCCTGTACTGCTCGTCATCAGTGGAGAAACAGCAGGGAGAGGAGCAGAGGAGGGGATCTCGGCCTGGTGTGGCGGTGGCTTGCACCTGCGAAGGTGAACAGTAGAAATGGGAAGGCGTACTGCATGGGCCCGTGGTCAGAACTGCAAGACGCCGTCGATCGAGCCGCATGCCGCTTTACTCTGGCTTGCGGATCCGGCAGGGGGTGGTGATGCCCGGTGCTCTGGTGTACTGCAGCACAGTGGGTGTGCACTGCTAAAGGGAGAGAGAGCTGGACGCCGTGAACCCAGAGCCCATCGTCGCCGTCCTCTAAGGAGGCCGTTGCGGCGCGTGGTTGGGTGCCCGTCGACCCCTCCCTGTAGATCGACGCAGGAGAGGTAGTGCGGATCCGGGGAGCAACGCCCGCCGAGGTAGATGATTGGCGGCGTAGGAGGCGAGATCCGGAGAGGAGCGGGAGAGGTCACCGGATCTCGGCGAAAGGAGGAACACCACCTCAGCCCGTGCAGTGCGGACGGTGAGCACACGTAGTGCGATGGCGCCCTGGAGGCAACCGTGGACTGCAACCGCGGGCGAACTGCACACCTCCTCACTGCGAAACCGCACTGCCATGGCGCGCTCCGTCAGAGAGGAGCTCGTGTACGGGTGGGCTGGGGAATTTGGCCATGGCGGCGACTGGAGGGAGAGGAGACGGAGGTCCTGCTCTCCCCCGAGTGGGATGAGCCCCGCGCGCCCGCATCTTCCCCCGCCATGAGCACGCTTCTCCGCCGCCGCTCCTCGCTCCCCAAGCGGTGTGGGTGAGGGGAAAGAAGAGACTCGTCGTGGGAAGCCCAGTCGGGAGGGCGCCCGATGTGGCCCTACTAGTGAGGAAGGCAGAGGGGATGGGGAGGGCGCGGGAAGCCGATTCGGCCGGCCGGAGGAAGAGTAGCAGCAGGGCGCTGGCGGTGGCCGGATCCGGTGGTGACGGCCATGTCCGGGGCTCGTGGCGGCCGGATCTGGTAGGATCCGTCGGGCGGCGGCCGGATCGCTGCGGGGGACGACCGGTGGCGCTCGGGAGGTGGCCGCCGTTGCACGGGGCGGGGCGCCGCGGCGGAGGCCGCCGGTGCATGGGGAGATGTCGGCAGGGTAGGTTCGGGGGGGAGGCCGGTTGGTGGAAGGTGGCCGGCCGGGGCGACGCTGGTGGCCGGCCGGCAAAGGGGAAGAAGGTGAGGGGGATTGGGATCGGGGTGGTGTGTAGTTGGGCCGGGCGTGGTGGAGTTGGAGTGTGGGGGTGGGGTGGGGGGGCTCTTTGCTTTTGTCCGCAGTTCGCTGTATTAGACTAGTTGGTTCTGTTTTGTTGGCAGAATAAGCGTTTTTGTGGGTAGAATAAGGTCTTAAGGGTGTTGGTAGAATAGACCCACCCTATATATATATATATATATAATCTCCTCAAGAAATGAAGAATAACCACAAATGACGAATTTGAAATGTTTGACGAAATTTGCAAATGACGAAAAACTCAAATTGAAGCAAGTCATAAAGTGGTGGTGGCGTTACCCACCGTATAAGAACTATGATGATTTCAGACACCGTGTACAATTGTCGTAGGGTTCTGAGAATGAAGTTCTTCATTAATTTCTTCACACTTAGAGGGTTAGTCTTCATTGATAGAAGAAAAACGTTACTTCGTGTCTTGTGCATCAAAGTCATCAAGAATGCATAAGCGTTAGGATGTGTGTCCTTTTCAAAGGACATTCAAAGATTCTAGGATGTCTAGCTCACACCGCAACATGCAAAACCTTCTGTCATCCAAGGGCTTAGTGAAGATATCGGCAAGCTGGTCTTCTGTCTTCAAGTGGTCGATGACGATGTCTCCCTTCAGCACATGATCACGAAGAAAATGGTGACGAATCTCAATGTGCTTCATCCTTGAGTGTTGCACAGGGTTGTGGGCGATCTTGATGGCGCTCTCGTTGTTGCAGTAGAGTGGCACTTTCTTCACATTGACGCCATAGTCCTTGAGGATTTGCTTCATCCATAGTAACTGAGAGCAGCAGGCGCCAGCAGCAATGTACTCAGCCTCGGCAGTGGAAAGTAAGACGCAGTTCTACTTCTTGGAGGACCAACATACAAGAGATCGTCCGAGGAAATGGCATGTGCCTGAGGTTGACTTGCGATTCACACGATCTCCAGCATAATCAGAATCAGAATATCCAGCAAGATCAAGTGATGAGCCCTTGGGATACCATAATCCAAGCGTTGGTGTGTGAGCTCAATTTCGAAGAATTCGTTTCACAGCCTGGTGGTGTGATTCCTTCGGTGATGCTTGAAAGCGGGCACACATGCAAACGCTAAGCATAATATCTGGCCTAGATGCACATAGGTAAAGGAGCGAACCAATGATGGAGCGATATACCTTCTGATCGAAATCTTTACCATTTTCGTCAGTGTTGAGTTGGCCATTTGTTGGCATTGGTATCTTGAGGCCTTTGCAATCTTGCATTCCGAATTTCTTCACGCAATCCTTGAGATATTTTTCCTGAGATATGAAGATGCCATTTCGTTGTTGACGAATTTGAAGTCTGAGGAAGAATTTCAACCCCCTCATCATAGACATCTGATATTCTTCTTGCATCATATATGCAAATTCGTCACTGTATTTCTTGTTAGTGCAACCAAAGATAATATCATCAACATATATTTGGCATATGAATAGTTCACCATCATAAGATTTTGTGAAAAGAGTAGGATCAAGTGAACCGGGTTTGAAACCCTTTTTCTTCAGGAACTCCTTCAGTGTATCATACCAAGCCCTAGGGGCTTGTTTGAGGCCATAGAGAGCTTTGTTGAGTCTGAAGCCTTTGTAAGGATGCTTTGGGTCTTCAAAACCTGGTGGTTGAGCAACATATACTTCTTCCTCAAGCTTACCATTGAGGAATGCACTTTTCACATCCATTTGATATAAGAGGATATCATGATGGTTAGCATATGCAAGTAGTATACGAATGGCTTCAAGCCTAGCAACAGGTGCAAATGTTTCATCGAAATCAATACCCTCAACCTGTGTGTAGCGTTGAGCTACAAGACGGACCTTATTCCTCACCACTTGGCCATTTATGTCTTGTTTGTTACGGTAGATCCACTTAGTGCCGATGATATTGTGCTTGTGTGGATCGGGACGCTTGACAAGCTCCCACACATTGTTGAGCTCGAACTGATGCAATTCATCTTGCATTGCTTGAATCCATTCAGGTTTCAGAAAGGCTTCATCAACTTTGGTGGGCTCTGAAACAGAGACAAAAGCGTAATGCCCACAAAAGTTAGCTAAATGTGAAGCTCTTCTCGATCTGCACTTCATTTGCTGCATTGATGTTGTCGAGGATCTTCTCGATCTGCAATTCATTTGCCACTCGAGGATGTGCTGGACGAGGGCCTTGCTATTGTTGTTGCTGCGCAGATTCCTCAGCATCATTTTTGTCAGGATGTTCATTTTCTTCACGACGAGGAACAACCACTTCTTCATCAGCAGCTATGTCTTCACTGGGCACAATTTCACCAGTGCCCATCAGCTTGATAGATTCCTTAGGAGGCATTTCATCTAGCACAGGAGGCAGGTGCTCTCTTTGCGAGCCGTTAGTTTCATCGAACCGCACATCTACAGTTTCAACAACCTTGTGGTGGAAGGGGTTGAAGACTCTGTAGGTGTGCGAGTCCTTTCTGTAACCAAGCATAAAACCTTCATATGCTTTCGATGCAAATTTAGAACTGTGATGAGGATCTCTAATCCAACATTTAGCACCGAAGACTTTGAAATAACTCACATTGGGTTTCTTGTCAGTGAGGAGCTCATATGAGGTCTTCTTGAGGAATTTGTGAAGATATACCCGGTTGATGATGTGACATGCAGTATCAATTGCTTCAGGCCAGAAATGACGAGGTGTCTTGTATTCATCAAGCATAGTACGCACCATCTCGATGAGGGTTCTGTTCTTGCGCTCCACGACTCCATTATGCTGAGGCGTGTAGGGAGCAGATAGCTCATGAGTGATGCCAAGTTCATCAAGATAGTCGTCAAGGCATGTGTTCTTGAATTCAGTGCCGTTGTCACTCCTAATGTGCTTGATCTTGATGCCATAATTCGTCATGGCCCGATTGGAGAATCGTTTGAAGACATCCTGAACTTCAGTCTTGTAGGAAATGATGTGCACCCAGGTGTAGCGAGAGTAGTCATCAATAATGACAAATTCATAGAGAGATGCTGCATTGGTTAGTGTAGCATAATGGGTTGGACCAAACAAATCCATATGAATCAATTCAAAAGGATGAGTAGTGGTCAAGATTGTCTTTGCCAAGTGCTTGGATCTGGTCATATTTCCAGACTCACAAGCACCACAAAGATGGTCCTTGACGAATTTGACACCCTCGACGCCAATGATGTGCTTCTTCTTGACGAGAGTGCTCAAATTCCTCATCCCAGTGACACGCCTCCAACGTATCTATAATTTATGAAGTATTCATGCCATGTTTATAACAATTTTATATGGTTTTGGTATGATTTGATTAGAACTAACCCGGACTGACGCTGTTTTCAGCAGAACTACCGTGGTGTTGTTTTTTGTGACGAAATAAAAGTTCTCGGAATTGGACGAAACTTTTTGACGATTTTTTGGACCAAAAGAGACCCCCGAAGCTTCGTGGAAGGACCAGAAGCCTTGATGTCTACTACGCAACTTTATTCTTGTAGACTTGTGTTGGGCCTCCAAGCGCAGAGTTTTGTAGGACAGCGGCAATTTTCCTTCAAGTGGATGACCTAAGGTTTATCAATCCGTTGGAGGCATAGGATGAAGATGGTCTCTCTCAAACAACCCTGCAATCAAATACAAGAAATCTCTTGTGTCCCCAACACACCCAATACAATGGTAAATTGTATAGGTGCACTAGTTCGGCGAAGAGATTGTGATACAAGTGTAGTATGGATAGTAGATATAGGTTTTTGTAATCTGAAAAATAAAAAAACAGCAAGATAGCAAGTGATAAAATGGAGCACAAACGGTATTGCAATGCTTAGAAACAAGGCCTAGGGTTCATACTTTCACTAGTGCAATCTCTCAACAATGCTAACATAATTGGATCATATAACAATCCCTCAACGTGCGATAAAGAATCACTCCAAAGTTCCTATTCGCGGAGAACATAAGATAGAAATTGTTGTAGGGTACGAAACCACCTCAAAGTTATCTTTTCCGATCAATCTATTGAGCCATCCCTATAAGTGTCACGAACAGCCCTAGAGTTCGTACTAAAATAACACCATATGATACGCATCAACCAACTCTAATGTCACCTAGATACTCCAATGTCACCACAAGTATCCGTGAGTTGATTATTCGATATGCATCAAACAACTTCAGATCATAATATTCAATCCACACAAAGAACTTCAAAGAGTGCCCCAAGATTTCTACTGAAGAAAGTAGGACGAAAACGTGCATCAACCCCTATGCATAGATTACCCCAATGTCACCTCGGGAATCCGCGAGTTGAGTGCCAAAACATACATCAAGTGAATCAATATAATACCCCATTGTCACCACGGGTATTCATATGCAAGACATACATCAAGTGTTCTCAAATCCATAAAAGTATTCAATCCGATAATAGTGAAACCTCAAAGGTAAAAACTCAATTCATCACAACAAGATAGAGAGGGAGAAACACCATATGATCCAACTATATTAACAAAGCTCGCGGTACATCAAGATCGTGCCAAATCAAGAACACGAGAGAGAGAGATATCAAACACATAGCTACTAGTACATACCCTCCGCCCCGAGGGTGAACTACTCCCTCCTCGTCATGGAGACCGCCGGGATGATGAAGATGGCCTCCGGTGATGATTCCCCCCCTCCGGCAGGGTGCTGGAACGGAGCTCCAGATGAGATCGCTTCGGAACAAAGGCTTGCGGCGGCGTAAAAACTCATCTAGGTTAACTTTCGGGGGTTTCTGAATATATATGATTTTTCAGCATTGGAATCACGCAAAGAAGCGCCACAGGGGGCCCACGAGGCACCAGGGCACGCCTTGGGGGGTTGGCGCGCCCTGGTAGCTTGTGGGGCCCCTGTGGGTCTTCTGCTGCTCCCCCAAAGCTTCTTGGGTCTGTTTCCTTTCAAAAAAATTGTCAAAAAGTTTCGCTGCATTTGGACTTCATTTGATATGGATTTTCTGGAAAACCAAAAGCAAGCAGAAAACAGCAACTGGCACTGGGCACTAGGTCAATATGTTAGTCCATAAAAATAATATAAAAGCCATATAAAAGTGCACCAAAATCACACAAAACTATAATAAAAATGGCATGTATACTTCATAAATTATAGATACGTTGGAGACGTATCAAGCCTCACGAGGTGCTCACAAGGCACCACGGCGCGGCCTGGGTGGGGGGCGCGCCGTGGTACCTTGTGGGGCCCTCGTAGCTCCTTTTCGCGTGATTCCAATGCTGAAAAATCCTATAAATAGAGAAACCCCCAGAAATAAACCTAGAACTTTGACGCCGCCGCCACAAGCCTCTGTACTGAAGAAATACCATCTAGAGCCCTATTCCGGCACCCTGCCGGAGGGGGGAATCATCACCGGAGGCCATCTTCATCATCCCGGCGGTCTCCATGACGAGGAGGGAGCAGTTCACCCTCGGGGCTGAGGGTATGTACTAGTAGCTATGTGTTTGATCTCTCTCTCTCGTGTTCTTGATTTGGCACGATCTTGATGTATCGCGAGCTTTGTTAATATAGTTGGATCATATAGTGTTTCTTCCCTCTCTATCTTGTTGTGATGAATTGAGTGTTTCCCTTTGAGGTTTCATTATTACCGGATTGAATATTTTGGATTTGAGAACACTTGATGTATGTCTTGCATGTGGATACCCGTGGTCACAATGGGGTATTCTATTGAGTCACTTGATGTATGTTTTGGTAATCAACTTGCGGATTCCCGAGGTGACATTGGGGTAATCTAGGCATATGGGTTGGTACATGTTTTCATCTTCTTTTCTCCGATAAGAAACTTTGGGGTACTCTTTGAAGTTCTTTGTGTGGATTGAATATTATGAATCTGAAGTTGTTTGATGCATATCGAATGATAAACTCATGGATACTTGTGGTGACATTGGAGTATCTAGGTGACATTAGGGTTGGTTGATGCGTATCATATGGTGTTATTTTAGTACGAACTCTAGGGCTGTTTGTGACACTTATAGGGATGGCTCAATAGATTGATTGGAAAGGATAAATTTGAGGTGGTTTTGTACCCTACAACAATTTCTATCTTATGTTCTCCGCTAATAGGAACTTTGGAGTGATTCTTTATCGCACGTTGAGGGATTGTTATATGATCCAATTATGTTAGCATTCTTGAGAGATTGCACTAGTGAAAGTATGAACCCTAGGCCTTGTTTTCAAGCATTGCAATACCGTTTGTGCTCACTTTTGCTACTTGCTACCTTGCTGTTTTTTATTTTTCAGATTACGAAAACCTATTTCTACTATCCATACTACACTTGTATCACCATCTCTTCGCTGAACTAGTGCACCTATACAATTTACCATTGTATTGGGTGTGTTGGGGACACAAGAGATTTCTTGTATTTGATTGCAGGTTTGTTTGAGAGAGATCATCTTCATCCTACGCCTCCTACGGATTGATAAACCTTAGGTCATCCACTTGAGGGAAATTTGCTACTGTCCTACAAAACTCTGCACTTGGAGGCCCAACAACGTCTACAAGAATAAAAGTTGCGTAATAGACATCAAGCTCTTTTCTGGCGCCGTTGCCGGGGAGGTGAGTGCTTGAAGGTATATCTTTAGATCTTGCAATTGAATCTTTTAGTTTCTTGTTTTATCACTAGTTTGGTTTATAAAAGAAAACTACAAAAAAATATGGAATTGAGGTTGCCTCACATACTTCATCTATATGATGTCTTTCTTGAAAATAAGTATTCCAATAATTGTGCTCAATTGTTAGTGGAAGAATTTAATAAAATGTTTAATGTGAGTCATTTGAATGATGAGCATGATTGCAATGTTGTTAGTATGCTTTCTATGAATATCCATGATGCTAATGATATGCAAAACTACAAGCTTGGGGATGCTATGTTTGATGAAGATGATATTTTTAGACCCCCAAGTTTTGATGAGAAAATTTATTGTGATGATAGCATGCCTCCTATTTATGATTATTATATTGATGAAAGTGGATTTGGAGAGGTCATGAATTTATTTAATGATGATTCCACTATTTTGAAAGAGGTTTCAATTGACTATGACAACAAAGTTGCTATATATGATGATTATTGTGATGACATGTATGCTATAAAGAATAATTATAACCATGAAATTTGTCATCATGATTTTAATGCTCAAATGGATTATGTAAATCAAGTATCATATGATAGTTATTTCATTGAATTTGCTCCCACTACTATTCATGAGAATAAATTTGCTTATGCGAAGAGCAATAAAAATTCTATGCTTGTGGATCATGAAAGGAATGCTTTGTGTGGTGGATATATTGTTGAATTTCTTCATGATGCTACTGAAAAATATTTTGAGAGAGGAATATATGCTTCTACATATCTCAATAATATCAAGTTTCCCCTCTATGTGTTGAAAGTTTTGAAGTCATGCTTTGTTTGCCTTCCTATGCTAGTTGATTCTTGCTCCCATAAATTGTTTGCTCACAAAATCCCTATGCATAGGAAGTGGGTTAGGCTTAAATGTGCTTATCATATGATTCATGATGCTCTCTTTATGTTTCAATTCTTTATTATTATACGAGCATCATTGAAATCATCATGCCTAGCTAAAAAGGCATTAAAGAAAAGCGCTTGTTGGGAGACAACCCAATATTTACCCCTACTGTTTTTGTGTGTTCACATTATTAAGCTACTGTAGTAATCATGTTTTATATGTTTACTTTCAATAATGTGCCAAGTAAAGCCTTTGGGATAGTGTGGATACTTGTTGATTTGATTTTGGGCAAAAACAGAAACTTTTGCGTCAAGTACTGGAATTTCTATTCTGTACTGGAGCGTGAGAAAATTCTGAAATTTTTACACAGTATTGGTTTACAAATTTTTTACGTTTTCCTAATTTTTCAGAATTTTTGGAGGTACATAAGTGTAGTTTTTAAATCGCTCATTACATGTTGTTCTGTTTTTGACAGATTCTGTTTTTAGTGCATAGTTTGCTTGTTTTAGTGTTTCCATAGCTTATATTGAGTAATATAAATTGTGGAAATGATATAATAGAGTATGAATTATGTGATAACAATTATTAATCTTGTCTTGACAGTACCTAAGTGGATGATTTATTTTTATCATACTAACCTATCTCACAAGTTCCGTTAAGTTTTGTGTGATTGAAGTTTTCAAGTTTTGGGTGAGATATCGATATGTGGAGAATAAGGAGTGGCAAGGCCCTAATATTGGGGATTCCCAAGGCACCCCAAGGTAATACTCAAGGAAGACTCAAGCGTCTAAGCTTGGGGATGCCCCGGAAGGCATCCCCTCTTTCGTCTTCAACACTATCGGTAACCTCACTTGGAGCTATATTTTTATTCGTCACGTAATATGAGTTTTGCTTGGAGCATAATTTTATTTTGTTTATATTTGCTTTATGTTATCAATAATCATGTGTTGTATCTTTTAGTTCAATAAAATGCCAAATATAGCCTTTACCATGGACAGTTTGCAAGTTCATGTGTTGCTGTTTGAAAACAGAAAGTTTTCTGTTATGTCCAGAATATTCCTGAATAGTCAGAACATGATAAAAATCTGAAATTTTTACAAAGTAAGCATGCATGAGTTCTCTGTTACATGGTCATATTTCAGAATTTTTGGATTTAGGGAAGTATGATTTTTTATTACCCCTTTACAGACTGTTCTGTTTTCGCAGATTGCTGTTATAGTTTCATTGTTTGCATATGTTTGCCTATTTAATGTTTCTATTTGTGGATAGGAGTATTAAATATGCAGAGGCATTTAGTATGCAATTTTAAATTATAATTTTAGTATTTTTTTACATTAGAGAATGTTAAGGTTTTGAGTTAATTTATAGTAATTTATCTCACGAGTTCTTGTTGAGTTTTGTGTGGATGAAGTTTTTAAGATTTAGGGAAACCATGATATGAGAGGAATTAAGGAGACACAAGAGCTCAAGCTTGGGGATGCCCAAGGCTTCCCAAGATAACATTCCAAGAAGTCTCAAGCAACTAAGCTTGGGGATGCCCCGGTGGGCATCCCACCTTTCTTCATCAACACCTATCGGTTAGCCTAAGTTTTTACTTGTTCACATGATATGTGCTATTCTTGGAGTGTCCTTTTATTTTCATTTTGTTTGCTGTTTGAATAAAATTTTCAAGATCTGAAATCTTTATTGAGAGAGAGTCTTCACATAGCTACTTAATTGTTTGCCTACTCATTGATCTTCACTTATACCTTTTGGAGTAGTTTCTCGTTTACTCTCGTGCTTCACTTATATCCTAAGAGTAAATTGTTGAATGAATTGAAAATCATAAAGTTGAAATTATATGTGCTTCATATGCTTGTCCCATGGGGAGTAGTGACTTCACAAATAAGAAGTGTAAGTGGTAAAATTATTGAAAGTTAGCAAACATAGCATTGGTCACTTGAACAATTCACGAAAGAATATTGAAGGAAGAGAGATTTATTGAAGGAAGAGAGATTTCACATATAAATATACTATCTTGGACATCTTCTATGATTGTGAGCCCCCATTAATTATTTTCAACCTTGATCAAGTAGTTGATGTTGGACAAGGAAGACAACGTAATGGGTTATGTTTGCTTATATTCACATAGAAGTTATATTGTTTTGGATCCTCTAACATGTGGTGCTTGCCCCCTATCTTTTGCTAGCCAAAATTCCGCACTAAGTAGAGATACTACTTGTGCATCCAAAAACCCTTACCCAGTTTCATGTCATGAGAGTCCACTATATCTACCAACGGATTGAATAAGATCCTTCAAGTAAGTTGTCATCGGTGCAAAGCAATAAAAATTGCTCTTAAACATGTATGAACTTTTATTGTAAGGGAAAATAAGCTTTGTACGATCTTGTGATGGTGGAGTAATAAAAGCGACAGGCTGCATAATAAAGGTCGCTATCACAAGGGGCAATATAAAGTGACGTTCCTTTAAATTAAGAGCTTACACATCCAATAACAAAGAGCACATGACAACCTCTGCTTCCCTCTGCGAAGGGCCTATCTTTTACTTTATGTATTACTTTCATGCAAGAGTCAATAGTATTCTCCTCTATTCTGTTTTTATTTTCTCTTTTGGCAAGCATCATGTGGTCGGGAAAGATCCAGGCACATATACCCCGTTGAATATAGGTGATCATGAGTTATTATTATTGTTGACATTATCCATGAGATAAATAAGTTAGGAGGCAAAACATTAAGCCCCTACCTTCCTATGTGTTTGACTGAAACGATTTGTTCTAAAAATATGCTTTGAGTGTCAGCAATCATGGAAGACTATATGATAGTTGAGTATGTGGAATTTGCTAAATCAAAGCTCTTACATAGACCCTTCCTGAAAATAAGATGAATTGCAAATGTTTGATGACTGAAAACATAGCTTGTTAGTTTTCAAGAAAGTTTATGGTCTATACTTTATGATGTGAATAGCTTGCTACTTGTTCATGAGAAGTTTTATAAGATGAGCTACTGTTTATGATATATAATTATGCTAGAAAAAGTGTTTGGAATTATCATTGATCAAACTTATGCACTATGCTAGCACTCACACTTCATAAATTATTTCTTTTATCATTTACCTACTCGAGGACGAGCAGGAATTAAGCTTGGGGATGCTGATACGTCTCCAACGTATCTATAATTTATGAAGTATTCATCCCATGTTTATAACAATTTTATATGGTTTTGGTATGATTTGATTAGAACTAACCCGGACTGATGCTGTTTTCAGCAGAACTACCGTGGTGTTGTTTTTTGTGCAGAAATAAAAGTTCTCGGAATTGGACGAAACTTTTTGACTTTTTTGGGACCAAAAGAGACCCCCGAAGCTTTGTGGAAGGACCAGAAGCGTCACGAGGTGCTCACAAGGCACCACGGCGCGGCTTGGGGGGGGGGCTCGCGCCGTGGTACCTTGTGGGGCCCTCGTAGCTCCTTTTCGCGTGATTCCAATGCTGAAAAATCCTATAAATAGAGAAACCCCCAGAAATAAACCTAGAACTTCGACGCCGCCGCCGCAAGCCATTGACGGAAGAAATACCATCTGGATCCCTGTTCCGGCACCCTGCCGGAGGGGGGAATCATCACCGGAGGCCATCTTCATCATCCCGGCGGTCTCCATGACAAGGAGGGAGTAGTTCACCCTGGGGGCTGAGGGTATGTACTAGTAGCTATGTGCTTGATCTCTCTCTCTCTCTCTCTCTCTCTCTCTCTCTCTCTCGTGTTCTTGATTTGGCACGATCTTGATGTATCGCGAGCTTTGTTAATATAGTTGGATCATATGGTGTTTCTTCCCTCTCTATCTTGTTGTGATGAATTGAGTCTTTCCCTTTGAGGTTTCATTATTATCGGATTGAATATTTTGGATTTGAGAACACTTGATGTATGTCTTGCATGTGGATACCCGTGGTGACAATGGGGTATTCTATTGAGTCACTTGATGTATGTTTTGGTAATCAACTTGCGGATTCCCGAGGTGACATTGGGGTAATCTAGGCATATGGGTTGGTACACGCTTTCATCTTCTTTTCTCCGATAAGAAACTTTGGGGTACTCTTTGAAGTTCTTTGTGTGGATTGAATATTATGAATCTGAAGTTGTTTGATGCATATCGAATGATCAACTCAAGGATACTTGTGGTGACATTGGAGTATCTAGGTGACATTAGGGTTGGTTGATGCGTATCATATGGTGTTATTTTAGTACGAACTCTAGGGCTGTTTGTGACACTTATAGGGATGGCTCAATAGATTGATCGGAAAGGATAACTTTGAGGTGGTTTCGTACCCTACAACAATTTCTATCTTATGTTCTCCGCTAATAGGAACTTTGGAGTGATTCTTTATCGCACGTTGAGGGATTGTTATATGATCCAATTATGTTAGCGTTGTTGAGAGATTGCACTAGTGAAAGTATGAACCCTAGGCCTTGTTTTCAAGCATTGCAATACCATTTGTGCTCACTTTTGCTACTTGCTACCTTGCTGTTTTTTATTTTT
This sequence comes from Elymus sibiricus, assembly GCA_039707655.1. Taxonomy (NCBI): domain Eukaryota; kingdom Viridiplantae; phylum Streptophyta; class Magnoliopsida; order Poales; family Poaceae; genus Elymus; species Elymus sibiricus. The sequence continues at coordinate 106,079,953 of CM077668.1, read as the reverse complement.
CAGATTACAAAAACCTATTTCTACTATCCATACTACACTTGTATCACCATCTCTTCGCCGAACTAGTGCACCTATACAATTTACAATTGTATTGGGTGTGTTGGGGAAACAAGAGATTTCTTGTATTTGATTGCAGGGTTGTTTGAGAGAGACCATCTTCATCCTACGCCTCCTACGGATTGATAAACCTTAGGTCATCCACTTGAGGGAAATTTGCTACTGTCCTACAAAACTCTACACTTGGAGGCCCAACAACTTCTACAAGAATAAAAGTTGCGTAGTAGACATCACCCAGCATGTCCAAGTCGTCGATGCCATAGCCAGCATTCTGAAGCTTTTGCCATTAGGCATGTTGCAGGCTGAGGACCTATAGAGAAATCTACAATGTACAAGTCACCTCTCCTAAAGCCTTCTAACACTTTGGATTTGTCAGATTCCAACAGCACAATGCATCTATACTTGCCAAAGATGACATTCATATCAAGATCACAAAGCATTGAGACAGACATGAGGTTGTATCCAACGGACTTGACAAGCATCACCTTTTCCATGTGTCGATCCTTTGAGATAGCAACCTTACCTAGACCCAATACCTTGCTTTTTCCTTTGTCAGCGTATGTGATATGCTTCAGATGAGATGGAGTAAGGGGAGCATCAGTGAGGAGATTCCTGTCTCCAGTCATATGATTCGTGCAGCCACTATCCAAGACCCATTCAGTGGCTGAAGGTGTATTATCATGTAGAAGCATTAGTCTGACTTACAAATTCATATACTTCAAAGTGAAGAATATGATGATGATCAATTTCGTCAGATGATTTCATCAAGGAATAGTATCTAGCAGCATAAGGGATGTGTGAAATGAAACAGTCATTTCATCGTGATTAACCTGCATCCCAACAGGCATTATGTCAGGTTTTCAGCAAATTCATCAGACATTTTGTTGTCTGAAGACCTGACCATGCGGAAGAGATTAGTTCTTCTTCTTAACCACCCACATCTGTATGGGTGGCTGAGAAGCAATGTAGCGATGCGCATTAACGGAGAACTTAGGCATTCAAGAATATGCATTTCTCTTCACAGGAGGGTTATAGTAATTAAATGAATACGCAGAGAAATTCTTCGATGATCTGTGAACATAGTGGTTCGAAGAGTAATGCTCATATTCATCAAATTGCTGTTTGTTTCCCTACGAAATAGAGGTATTAGCACGACCATAAGTGGATCTGCGTCCATTTGATGACTTTGATCCCTGTGAAGAATTTGCCCTGGGAGGTTTCTTCTTCATTGGTGGTGTCATGATGACATTCACCTGAAGATTTTCCAGAAGGCTTTTAGGAACCCAGATTTTCTTCATAGGTGGACCATTCCTGCAGTTAGTACCAATGAATCTGGCAAAGACTTCACCATTCTGATTCTTGAACAGTTTATAGTTGGAGTCAAATGACTCATCAGAAGAATATGAAGAATCACAGTTATAGCCAGAGAGAGTTGATGGATCAACTGGAGGTCCCTTTGCAGCAACCCAAGTGGTTTTGGGATACTGCTCAGGCTTCCAGTAGGAACCATCGGCGTTCAGCTTTCTCTGAAAAGCAATACCCTCTTTCCTAGGGTTTCTGTGAAGAATTTGCTTTTTGAGCACGTCACACAGGGTTTGATGCCCTTTGAGGCTTTTGTACATGCCAGTGATATACAATTCCTTCAGCCCTGCATTTTCATCAGTATCACCGGTGGCTTCCTCAAGTGAGGGGTTAGAGGCCACCGTAGCAGTTGAAGCAATTGAAAGTACAGAAGCATTTGAACATTCAGCTAAAGAATTTGCATTATCGTGTTCAAGGCATTTTAGGCATGGTGCCACAAATTCTTCCTGAGCGGTACTGATCTGTTGAGCGAGGAGTGAATCGTTTTCTTTTTGAAGATCATCATGAGACGCTCTCAGCTTCTCGAGATCTTGCTTCCTTTGAAGAAATTCATAGGACAGCTTCTCATGTTCAGCTGAGAGGGACACATGACGACTTTCAAGTTCGTCATATTGAGACTTAAGCCTTCTGAGATCCTCAGACAAAGCTTGACTATGATCCATTTCCTCGTCCAACAGGTCATCACTTTTGTCTAGCAGTTTTTGAATCTTTTCCATGGCATGTTGTTGCTCAGTTGCAATTTTAGCAAGTTTCTTATAGCTTTGTTTAGATTCACACTCAGAGTCGTCATCACTGGAAGTTTCAAAGTAAGCTTCCCGTGGGGTTACCTTTGCACCTCGTGCCATGAAGCAGTAGGTGGGAGTGAAGTCATCAGCACAGTCATCATTGTTGGTGGAGATACCATTATCCTCAGAGTTGGAGATGGACTTGCTGACGTACTTAGTAGCGAGTGCAAGGCTCGCCACACCGGAGTCTGACTCCTCCTCAGATTCCTCAGCTTGCTGATCATCAGATTCTTCTTCAGAATCCATTTCCTTCCCAATGAATGCACGAGCTCGGCTAGAACTGGTTTTCTTCTGAGATGAGGACTTTGATGAAGACTTCGAGGACTTCTTCTTTTTGCCATCAGATTCATCATCATCTCTGCTCTTCTTCTTCTTCTTCTTCTTTAGCCAGAGAGGGCAGTCGGCGATGTAGTGTCCTGGCTTCTTGCATTTGTGACAGGTTCTCTTGTTGTAGTCTCGAGTAGACGCTTCTCAAGTGTTCTTCGAGTCATACTTTGAAGATTTTCCAAAGCAATTCTTTTTGGAAAACCTCTGGAACTTCTTCACCAGCATAGCCAGTTCTCTGCCAATTTCCTCAGCACCATCAGAACTGCTCTCATATTCCTCTTCTTCTTCAGATGAAGAAATGGCCTTGGCTTTTGCTTTTGCCTTCAGAGCGCAAGGACGACCATAGCTGGGTCCATACATATCTCTCTTCTCTGCTTGCTGAAATTCATGTGTGTTGAGCCTCTCAAGAATGTCAGCAGGATCTAGTGACTTGTAATCAGGGCGCTCTTGTATCATCAGTGCCAAAGTGTCGAAGAAACTGTCCAGAGACCTCAACAATTTCTTCACCACCTCATGATCGGTGATGTCAGCAGCGCCAAGAGCTTGAAGCTCATTGGAGATATCAGTGAGGCGGTCGAAGGTTTGCTACACATTTTCATTGTCGAGCCTTTTGAAACGATTGAAGAGATTGCGCAGAACATCAACTCGGGAGTCACATTGAGTGGATACTCCCGCATTGACTTTAGAGAGCCGGTCCCAGATTAGCTTCGAAGTTTCCAAAGCACTCACTCTACCATACTGGCCTTTGTTCAGATGACCACATATGATATTCTTCACTTGAGAGTCCAGTTGCTTGAATCGCTTCACGTCAGTGGCGTTGATGCTTGGAACAATGGAAGGCACTCCATTCTCAATGACGAACCAGAGATTGTTGTCAATAGCCTCAAGATGCATTCGCATCTTGTTCTTCCAGTAAGGATAGTCTGTGCCATCAAAGATGGGGCACGCAACGGAGACCTTGATCATTTCTGCGGTCGACATGACTAAAACTCCAGGTGGTTAAACCAAAATTACACAGAACAAGGGAGTACCTTGCTTTGATACCAATTGAAAGCGCAGGATAACTCCCAGAGGGGGGTGAATGGGAGATTTTTAGAAATTCGTCAAACTCCGAAGACTTTGACGAAAATCAGAGTGAAGAAATAGAAACATAATTGAAACTAAGTCTACACAGATATGGAAAGCATGCATACGAAGTATAAGCAAGTGAAGAACATGCAATCATACACACAGATAAGCATGAGGAAGATGAACTGAAGAAAATGAGATAGCGTGATGAAAGTCTTCAGTTCAAATTCTTCAAAAGGGAAAGACACAAGTTCTTCAGCAGTGGAATAGTAGTAAAGTAAAGAGGTAAGGAATTTGAAACCAGTTGAGCTTGACGAAGACACATCAATTTGGTAGACCAGTTCCAGTTGCTGTATCAACTGTACGTCTGGTTGAGGTGGCTGAGTTTTACCTCAGAGGACACTTAGTCCTCACCGTATTCCTCTTGAGCTAAGGTCACTTAGTCCTCGCCCAATCACTCGTGGTAAGTCTTCAAGGTAGACTTCCGAAACCTTCACAGACTTGTTCACCGGCACGCCACAATTACTCTTGGGTGCTCAGAACATGACACCTAACCGTCTGGAGGAATGACAGTCCTCAAAGGTAACAAGCGTCGGATCACACAGATCAACTTCTTCAGTGATGCTTAGTCACTTAGGCTCTGGTTGGGTTTTCCTCACTTAGGTTCTCACAAAGTCGTCAGAGGAAGGGTTGCTCTCAAATGACAAGTGTCAAGTTCTCTCTAGAGCAGCCAACCAACTAGTGGTTGTAGGGGGGCGGCTATTTATAGCCAGGAGGCAACCCGATATGAAATGTCATAAATCCCCCTCTCAGACAAGACCGTTGTCAGGATAAGGATCCACTCGACAGCTGGCACGCGGCGCAGCAACGGTCAGAAATGAACTTTCAATTTCGTCGGGGCACTCAATTTCCTCACGATAGGCAGATCGTACTGGTGAAATCCTAACTCCTCAGCCTGACCAAATTCGTCAGAGACCAGATGAACTTCGTCACTATCACTGTCAAATTCGTCAGCTGTTCCGGAGATTTCCAAAGGCTTCACTCGAAGCGGCTTGTGTATGTATAGGTTTGAGCATCACTTTGGAAATGTGATAAATGTTTCACCTAGACCCCCTTTAACAGTACGGCTTTTCCTATGACTCAAATAAGAAGAAAAAGAAACTATGAAAACAAAGTCTTCAAGCTTCAAAGTCTTCACATCAATTTCCTCAAAGGCTGCACCAAATTCTTCACTTGAAGAAATACATTTTTAGGGGTCGTCTTCCGTGGTTAAACCAAGTCTTCAGGGACTATATTCTCCTGTGTACACTCACAAACACATTAGCCCCTTAACCTATTTGTCTTCAATACTCCAAAACCACTAAGGGGGCACTTGATGCACTTACATGCTCGGGCCCCAATTCGCTAAGTCTTTTTGTTTTCTGCCTGCGGCCGGTACAAGGGGAGACATCATTCTTGCCTTCGACTCCGATCTCTTTGACATATCCAGCCCTTCCACAACCACCAATTCGGTCTCTGCTAATGTAGTGATGAGGGCGTCTAACGCCACCTGGAGCATCACCGGGGTCTATGGCCCCCAGTCTGACTGCGACAAGCACGATTTCATTGAAGAACTCAAACTACTCAAACAATCCATGCTTCCCTCCTGGCTGCTATTGGGGGACTTCAACCTCATTTACAAGGCAGAAGATAAGAGCAATTCTGCAATTAACAGACGGGCGCTTAACTCTTTTCGTGCTGCGCTTAATATCCTGGAAGTTCATGAGGTGAGGCTCCACGACCGCCGCTTTACCTGGGTTAGTTCCTGTCAGCAACAAACCAAAACCAAGATCGATCATGTCTTCTGCACCACCGAGTGGGGAATGCTTTTTCCTCAATGCCACCTTACATCAACCTCTTCTTCTATTTCTGATCATTGTGCTATGGTGCTCACGGGTCAGATTTGTCAGCGCCAGTTCAAGGGGTTCCGCTTTGAGGATTATTGGTTGCGGCTTAAGGGATTCAATGATGTTGTTTCACAGGGAGATGCCATGAGGACTCTCCATCACAAGCTCACTAGGCTAAACCATGTCTTGCGTCTTTGGGGCAGGGCGAGGGTGGGCAATATCAGCCTACTTTCTGTAGCGGCCGATCAGCTGATTCTTGGACTCGATCACGCCCAGGATCACAGGGACCTCACCTTGGCTGAGCTTGGTCTTCGGGCCTTCCTGCGAAAAAAGCTTCTGGGACAGGCCACCATCCACCATATCCGCATCAGGTAGCGCTCTAGACTGATTTGGCTGAAGGCGAGAGACACTGACTCTAAGCTTTTTCATATCAAGGCTAATGGTCGCAGGCGTCGAAATTTCCTTCCGGTTCTGGTCACTGAACAGGGTACCCTGACCGTTCAGGCTGACAAACACACGACACTGTTACACCACTTCTCTGCCCCACTGGGCACTGCCACTCCTCGCTCCTCCACCATCAACTGGGATTTCCTGAACATTGAGAAACATGACTTAAGCTCTCTGGTTGCTCCCTTCACCGAAGATGAGGTCAAGACTGCAGTCTTCTCCATGCCTATCGGCAAAGCACCGGGCCCCGACGGCTTCACTGCTAGCTTCTTCCGGCATGCTTGGGGGCTGATTAAAGGGGATAGTTTGGCTGCTCTGAATCAGCTTTTTGACCTAAGGGGCAGGCATTGGTTCCTTCTCAACACTGCACACATTACCTTGATCCCCAAGGCCGGCGATGCCACAAGAGTAAAAGACTTTAGGCCTATTAGTCTGATGCACTCTATCGCCAAAATACTTTGCAAGCTGCTTTCTCTCGGATTGGCGCCATACCTTCAGCAGATCGTTCCTTTCTCTCAGAGTGCCTTCATCCAGTCAAGATGCATTCAAGACGACTTCTTGTATGTCAAAAACTCCATCAGCCAGCTGCACAAGAACAAAGAAAATGCCCTCATGCTTAAGCTTGACATTGCTGGTGCCTTTGACGCTGTTTCTTGGAGTTACATGCTAGAGCTTATGGAACGCATGGGTTTTGGCTGCAAGTGGTGTGACTTGATCTGCCTGCTGTGGAGTTCTGCCTCGTCTCGCGTCATGGCCAAGGGTGAGCTAGGGAAATCGTTCACTCATCGTCGTGGTTTGCGTCAGGGAGACCCTCTCTCCCCAATGCTCTTCACCATCGCGATCGCTCCCCTCCACTGGCATTTCGCCAAGGCTGCTTCTTCTGGGATTTTGTCTCCGCTCCGGTTACCTCCCTCCCAGCTAAGAGTCAGCTTATTCGCGGTTGATGCTGCCATGTTTATTTCCCCCTGCATTCAGGATGTTCTAGTCACGAAACAGATTCAGCAGTGTCAATTGGCGCGCGTGAGCCTGTACGTCGATGATGCAGTCATTTTCACTAATCCTGTTCTCCACGAGATCGAGTCCCTCGCGATTCTGCACCAGTTCGGAGAGGCTTCAGGGCTTCGGATTAACCGAGCTAAATCAATAGCCTCCCCAATCTGCTGTGACAACATTAACATCGAATAGATCATGGCAAATTTTTGGGGAGATGTGGCGGCCTTCCCCATCAGATACCTGGGCCTGCCGATCACTCTGTCCTGGACAAAGCTGGTTCATCTTCAATTTGTTTTGGATCGAATCAGGGCTCGGCTGGCTGGCTGGAAAGGCAGGCTCATGAACATCACCGGACGCCGTGTCCTCGTGCGTGTTGTGCTCAGAGCAATACCCACTTTTTCCATGACAGCCTTGCGGATGCCGAAGAAATTTTTCAAGGAGATTGACAAGGCACGGCGGCGGGTTCTTTGGGTTCAGGAAGAGGAGCTCACCGGAGGCAAATGCAAGGTCAGTTGGTCCAAAATCTGCTCCCCGATCTCATACAGCGGCCTGGGAACTCTGGACCTACAGCGCTTCGGCCGTGCCCTCAGGCTGTGCTGGCTGTGGCACGAATGGAGACACCCGGATCGACCTTGGGTGGGAACTGCGGTACCGTGCACTGAAGCTGACAGAACTTTCTTCAGCGCTGCCACCACAGTTTCAATTGGCGACGGCCAAACAGCCAAATTCTGGACATGTTCCTGGACTGGCGCGGGCACGCTGAAACTGTCTTTCCCAGCCCTGTTCAAACACTCACGAAGGAAGAACAGAACAGTGGCCGACGCCTTATCTGCTGATAATTAGATAAGAGACCTGGCTCACGGCAACACGACGGCCTTCATTACTGATTTAGTGGCCCTAGCGCGGTTGATTAGAAGCTTGCAACCCATCATCAACCAGAGTTCTGTCGATGTGATCAAATGGAACCTTGAGACCAATGGGAATTACACTGCTTCATCTGCGTATAAGGCTCAGTTTCAGGGTTGCTGCAGCTCGAATTTCAGAGAATTGTTCTGGAAAGCATGGGGGCCTGGGAAGCTGAAGTTTTTCAACCGGCTACTGCATCTGACATGGCGGGCGTGTCTGGGCATCCCCATATCCACCCCAGGATTGGGCTGGATATGGGGAGTGCCGGTCAGTCTGGGCGTTTGGGCCGGTTGTGGGGAGTCCGGTTGGGTGGCGTTTTTACGTCCGGACACTGACCGGGTGTAACACCCCCATGTATTAGCAACAGTAATCACCTTTTGATAATGCCATGTCATCATGATTAACAGTGCATGATCATCATTTGCATCAAATCTCATTTCAAATTCTAATTCAAATTGCAATTCAAATCTAAAGTGAAAATAAAAGTTGTTCAAAACCAGAAACCAAAATGTTCATAATGTTGTAAATAATCTAGAGGCAATTATAAAAATACAACCAACATTTATTGGACTAGCTAAGTGACCCTATCATCCTCAAAACAGAACCAATACAACCACATTTAATCCTTTTTATTTAATTAAAATTCATATGAAATCCTATCTTCACCAAACCAATTTCTGGTGTTAGGTAATAATACACTGTAATATTTGGGCCACGTCATATATTTTACTAAACTCATTTTGTACCTAATCTAATTGCAAAACAGAGAACAAAATAGAAAAACAGAAAAGAAAACGAGAAAACAGAAAAGGCCCAACCGTGTTGGGCTCTAGTCAACCAGCCGGCCCAGCCCAGACGCGCGGTCGCCTTCCCCTTCCCCTGTTCATGCGCGGTCGCTCGCGCGCACCGACCGCGCCCGACGCCGGCAGCCGTCCCGCCGCGACCACCTCACTCCCCGCGCCGCTACAGAGCTCCTGGAGACGATAAGATCGCCACCGCGCCCCCCCCCCTCGACGTGCCCAAGTCCGCTTTCCCCTTCCCTTCGCTTCCTCTCTCTCTCACCCGAAAGCGCTCGCCGTCGCCGCCGTCGATCCCACAGCTACCGGCCTCCCCAGCCGTCGCCGAGATGGCGTAGAGCACCGCCTCCGTCCGCTACACCGCCTGGACCCAGCCATTGGAGCCGGGAGCCCCCACCGACGCCGCCTCGACCTCTTCTTCCCCGACGCCGTCCGCCGCTGTCGCCGTCGAATACGCCGCCCCGAGCCTCCCCCGAGCTCACCGTTGCACACCTACAGGACCGGTGAGCAGTCGCGCATCGTTCTCCCTCTCTCCCCGGCCTCTTATCGCCTCTGCAACCGCCGCATTCGCCGTGCCCGTAACCGTCGCCGCCGCGAAGCTCGTCGCCGTCGTGCTCCTCGCCGTCATGCTCGCCTGAGCACAGGAGCGTGCTCAGGACAGCTCGCTGGTGCCGCCCGTGCCGCCAGTTCTTCTCCCCGTAGTCTCTAGCACTGTACTCGATTTCGTCAGTACTCCGGCGAAGTTTGCGAGCTCGTCGTCGTCGCCGTAGAGCTCCTCCGGCCGCAAGACCGCCGTAGACCAACGCGGCTCGGTCTCCGCTTTCGAACGCCACCTCGCGCGCGTCGAATGGTGCCCCGTACGCGAATTCCGACCACGTCCGCATCGCGCCACCGCTGGATTGGTTGCCGCCGGCGAGATTCCGGCGACGCCGCGGTCGTCGCCGACGTGGACGGCCTGGCCCGCCTCTAGTGCCACTGACTGGTGGGCCCGTTGACCGGTCCACCGCTGACGTGGCGCTAATGGCCCACTGACATGCGGGTCCCGCCGCTTAAACGAATTTAAATAAATAAATAAAAACTAATTATTTCGTTAATTAAATTAATTAAGTTAATTAGTTGCAGACAGAGCGGGCCCACCTGTTAGTTAGCCGTTTTAGTTAGAGTTAATCCATGTTTAATTAGTCCAGTCGCTGACAGGTGGGTCCCACCTGTCAGGTTTGACTGGTCAGCGCCCCTGTTGACTGCTGACGTCAGCAATACGTCATGATGACGTCACCCTTCTACTGTTCTGGATAATTCGTATTTAATTAATTAAAAATAAACCCAGGAAATGTTTAAAACTTTGAAAATTCATATCTTTTAAACCGTAACTCGGATTAAAATAATTTATATATGTAAAACAATCAGAAAAATGTGTAGAATCCGAATAACCTATCCACATGCCTGCCACACCCCTCTAACATACTGAACATGCAACATTTTGCCCGTATCCGGTATATGAATAGTGCACAACCTTAATAAAATAAATCCAAATAAATTCCTAAATTAACTAAATCATTTAGATAGTCAATAAAACACCTCTGCATATCACTTAGGCATGTCATGCATCGCTGTTGCATCTTTGTCGTGTATTTACTGTTTCTTCCCCCTCCTTCTCTCCCGATAGCCCCCGAGTCTGCCGACGACGCTGCCGTGTACGACGACGTCGCCGACGATCAGCCCCCTTCAGCAGAGCTTCCAGGCAAGCAAAACCCCCTTGATCATCAGATATCACCCATCCTCCTCTCTCTTATTCTTGCATTAGAATTGCCCCTGCTACTGTTCCGATAGCACCTATTCCGATGCATAGCCTAATTTTGTAGTCTGCTATTGATACTCCAACTGTTGTCCCATAATGCTTAGTTAGCTGTGCTACTGCTTCATCGGTGGCCCATCACCCTTGTCCGTACGCCATGTTTGTTACCGGGCCGTGATCACTCTGGGTGAGGATCACGGAAATGTTTACATTACTACATTCTTTTACTGTTACGGGGCTGAAGGGCTGGTGGTACCATCCAGTCAGGGATGGAGCTGAGTCCCGACAGCTCCCAATGTTAAAGTCGGGCTGGCCCCAAGGGTGCCCGCGAGTGAATATCATTAAAGACGGGTCGGCTCCAAGAGCACCCGCGCGTTATGTCTTACCAAGTCGGCGCGACAGGAACCCTGTTCGTCTCTGCGAGTTACTAAACGAGCTTAACGGATTTGGGTATTTGATCTGAGTTGGCTACGTGCCTATACGCACTACCACCACGTGGGATAATGGTTTAATGGGGCCCTCTACGTTGTACGTTTCTCCCGAAGGCTCTTCAGATGTCACAGCTCAGAGATGCGGGCTGATTGTTGGGGTTGGGCTGGTTACGTCACTGGTGTATTCAGTGTCGCGCCTGCTCCCCGGCCAGTCTCGCAACGTGCAGGAGTGCGAAGGGCGATGGCCCAAGACCCCTTCGTGCTTAGGATTTAGACCGGCGTGTTGACCTCTCTGCTGAGCTTAGGTAGGGCGCTGCTTCGTGTCGATTACCCGAGGCTGGGCATTACCCAGCAAGTGTGTCCGGCCAGATGTAATCGAGCGTGTTGGGTAACAGTAGTGCACCCCTGCAGGGAAGTGATCTATTCGAATAGCCGTGTCCACGGTAACAGGACGCTCAGAGTTGTATCTCGATCTGCTACAACTATAAATGGTTACTGTCACAATATTAAACTGCTACTACTGCTCTCGGGATTACTTTCTCGCAGGGTAGTCGAGGAAGTATCTCAGGGCTTTACTAAACTATGATTGCTATATAATATCTTGCTCTACTCTCTTCTGATGCTGCAAGATTGCTTCAAGATGCTAGTCTTCGATAGGCTAGGCCTCTCCCCCTTTATTCCAGCATTCTGCAGTACAGTCCACAGATATAGCCCCATTCCTTTGATACAATGCATTTAGTATAGTTCTGATGTCAGTCTTGCGAGTACTTTGGATGAGTACTCACGGTTGCTTTGCTATTATTTTCCCCCATACCCAATAATTGCGACCAGATGACGGAGCCCAGGAGCCAGATGACGCCGCTACAGGAGGTTACTACCAGGAGAGCCCCGGAGGTCACTACTACTGGGTTGAGCCAGCCGACCAGGAGTAGTTTGGAGGCCCTAGGCAGGAGGCCTTCGCCTTTCGATCTGTATCGTTGTTTGTGCTAGCCTTCTTAAGGCAAAACTTGACTAACTATGTCTGTACTCAGATATTATGGTTTGTATGACTTATGTATTCGGGTCCTCGTGACCCCTGGCTTGTAATATGATGATTTATGTTTAAATTTGAGTTTAGAGTTGTGTTGTGATATCTTCCCGTGAGTCTCTGTTCTCGAGCGTTTACGTTTGCGTGTATGATTAGTGCACGTGTCGAGCAGGGGCGTCACAAGTTGGTATCAGAGCCGACTGCCTGTAGGAAGCCCCCTTCCAATTCCTTGGTCGAAGTTGAGTCCAGACGATGAAAAACTATATTTTACTAACAGTGTTGTGTGGCTTACGGGCCCACGATGCACATGGATGGGATTAGGATCTTTTATTCCTCTCCCTTACTCTGGGACTCTAAATTTCTCATCCTTTCGGGTTAAATGATTTTACTAACTCTGACTTTAGGTTCTCGTGATCACATCCACTCGGCGCTTTGATTGTCTGCAAGTTACTTCTTTAAATACACGATGCAAAATTCACTCACTGTCATTTGACAATCTTGAACTTCCTCTGTTTCAGATGGATCGTTTGTTCCCGCCGCATTTCACAAGACAGCTTGTCCGTCTGACCATGGTTGTTGATGCGACTGGGTTTCCGGCCATTTTGGTCGAACTTCTGACCCGGCTGGGATATCGCTGGTATCCCGAGTACACTGTTTACGAGGATTACCGCGAGTTCAACCAGGAGCAGTACCATGCTGAGGTTTGCATCTTCGATCGGCAGGACACCTCCGTCACTGAGTTGCACACCTTTCACGGTGTTGGAGTGACTGTTGACATGGCAGTCCATGATGCTGCCTATACTGCTATTGCCCGTCTCCGTGGTGAGTACAGCAGTCGCTTGGAGCATACTGCCTTCAGATACATTCCGTATGCTCCTGCTGGGAATGAGACTGGATACTACACCGCTGTTTGTACTCCTTACGTGCCGCGTCGTTATGACCCGCAGGTTTTGGTACAGTACACTCAGGCTCTGGACCGCACTGCTCGAGCTCTTGCTGTCGAGTTGCACGCCACTCGTGCTCGTCTTTACGACACTCTGACACAGTTGCTGCCAGCAGTCAGTGCACGGATGCACCCAGAGTACATTCTTTACCCGCGCAGGACGGAGATGCCACCAGGTCTTGACTGGCCTGCTGTTGGAGGTTTTACCGCTCCACGTGGTCCTCATCTTCCAGTTCGGGACCAGGTTCTGCATCAGAGTGTCCATGGAGCACAGGATCCTCACCTCGAGGGTGCCCGGCGTCGTCACTTGTAGTTACCTAGGTTCAGTGGTTTTCTCCGACGCTGATGTAGCATATCGCTGTGTCACGTTGTTGTATCCCTCCACCGCGTGCCTGCGCGCCGCCTAGTATGTCTTTTTCTTTAATTTTACGCCGTTATGCTGTCCGCATGTAACCGACTCTGTGTATGGATCTGTATGTCTTAATTGACTACTGTTATGTATCTATTGCACTGCTTATTCATTGTCGTGTTACATTAAGCTTGACTTTAAACACTCGCAAGTGCTTTTCTAAACTACCCCCTATTAAATTTTAGCAGGATGGTTAGGCCAGGTGCTCGTGGCCGTGGTCGTGCCCCCGAAAACCCACCACCGCCCGACTACATGGCCGCAATGATGCAACAGTTCGAAGTGAACCGTCAATTCATACAAGGCATCATGGCCCAGTTTCCGTATCAGAACCAGAATCAGAACCAGGCACTTGCCCCAATAACTCTACAGGAATTTGTGCGTCTCAACCCAACCACTTACCACAACTCTGAACAGCCACTGGATGCCGATGACTGGCTTCGCGACATCGCGTACGAGATGGAATCTGCCAGTGTCGCCCCTGACAGCTATGTCACCTTCGCGACCTACTTTCTGAAGGGCCCCGTTGCTCAATGGTGGTCCACCCACAGGCGTTCACTACCTGAGGGAACAGTCATCACTTGGCTCGAGTTCCAGACTGTGTTCCGTGCTCGTTACATTCCTCAGGGAATTATGGACCGGAAGAAGACAGAGTTTCGCAACCTCACTCAGGGCAACAAGTCTGTCGAAGCTTATCAGCGGGAGTTTCTTAACCTGTCCCGCTATGCTAAAAAAGACATTCCAACTGATGCTCGTAGACAGGAGAAATTCCGTGGTGGACTTCACCCGGACCTCAAGCTAGCAATTGCCACTCAAGACTTCACCGACTTTGCCACCCTTGTGAACAAGACTATCCTGCTGGAGACTGCTCAGATGGAGCACAAGGAGTCACAGAAGCGCTATCGTGACGTTGGCTCATCCTTGAGCGCAGGACAAAGGCGTAACATATGGATTCCCAACAGCATGTACCGCCCAGCTGCCCCTGCGCCAAGGCCCTCCTATGCTGCACCTCGTCTACCTCCTCCACCACCGAGGCAGCCAAGAACTCAAGCTGCTCCTCTTCGTCCTGAAGACGGTCTGTGTTTCAAGTGCCGCAAACCAGGTTACATGGCCAAGGACTGCCGCCAGAGTCCGAATCAGTTGGCACTTCCTTATGCTGGCCGTGGCAATGTTCGTAGCAACAATCAGACCCGCAACTATAATACCGGGCCTGCTGCTTATGGTCGTGGACAGCCTTACCACGTTGACATTGAAGAAGTTCAGGATCAACCTGACACTGTGATGGGTACCCTTCTTGTTAACTCAGTACCTGCTTCTGTTTTATTTGATTCAGGAGCATCGCATTCATTCATGTCAGGAAAATTTGCATTCATGCATGGCATACAATATGAGAAGATGCATACCCCACTAGTCGTTAAAACCCCCAGTGGCCATTGTCATGCTGACATGATCGCACCCAACGTCCCCGTCGAAATCAAGGGATTGGAATTCCTTGCCTCTCCCATTATTCTGAAGTCTTCCACCATAGACCTCATTCTGGGAATGGATTGGTTGAAAGCTCATACTGCTTCAATCAATTGTGCCACCAAAGTCGTCCAACTACTTCACCCCTCTGATGAGATAGTGAACTACACCGCCCACATTACTCGGAATGCTGAAGCTCAGATATATCCTCTCAATGCATTGAACGCTTCACCCCTTGAAGGAATTGAGAACATTCCAGTTGTTCGCGATTTTCCGGACGTCTTTCCAGAAGAACTTCCCGGAATACCCCCTGTTAGAGCCGTTGAGTTCGTCATCGACTTGAAACCAGGCAACACTCCTATTGCTAAGCGCCCGTACAAGATGCCGCCGCATGAACTCCTTGAGCTTAAGGAAGAAATCGACAAGTCACTTAAGAAGGGTTTCATCCGCCCCAGTTCCTCTGCTTGGGGAGCACCTTCTCTCTTTGTTAAGAAGAAGGATGGAACTAACCGATTGGTCCAGGACTATCGGCCCATTAACCAAGCCACAATCCAGAACAAGTATCCACTTCCTCGGATCAACGATCTTTATGATCAGCTTGCTGGATCCTCTGTGTTCTCTAAACTCGACTTAAGGTTGGGTTATCATCAGATCCGAGTTCGTAAGGAGGATATTCCGAAGACCGCTTTAGTTACTCGCTATGGATCATACGAGTACACCGTTATGTCCTTCGGCTTAACCAATGCTCCAGCAACCTTTTCTCGATTAATGAACTATATCTTCATGGACTACCTCGACAAGTTCATCATGGTTTACTTGGATGATATCCTTATATTTTCCAAGAATGAAGAAGAACACGCCGAACATCTTCGGCTTGTATTGGAGAGGCTTCGAGAACATCAACTGTATGCCAAATTCTCCAAGTGTGAATTCTGGTTATCTGAGGTGACCTATCTTGGTCATGTGATCTCCAAAGATGGCATTGCCGTTAACCCAGAACGAGTTCAGGCTATTCTGGACTGGACTCCCCCGAAGAATGTCAAGCAAGTCAGAAGTTTTCTCGGTCTCGCTAGCTATTGCCGCCGATTCGTCGAGAACTTCTCCAAGATTGCTAAACCACTGACTGATCTGCTCCACAAAGGCGTTAAGTTTGAGTGGACAGAAAAGTGTCAGGACAGTTTCCAAACGCTCAAAGACAAGTTGACATCTGCCCCAGTGCTAGCTCCCCCTGATTCTCGCAAGGACTTTGTGATATACTGCGATGCATCCCGTCAAGGATTAGGCTGTGTCCTAATGCAAGAGCGCAAAGTGATTGCTTATGGCTCTCGTCAATTGCGTCCTCACGAAGATAAGTATCCAACACATGATCTTGAGTTAGCAGCAGTTATCTATGCTTTGAAGCTGTGGCGACATTACCTTCTCGGTAATCGTTGCGAGATATACACGGACCACCAAAGTCTGAAGTATCTGTATACTCAACCAGATTTGAACCTTCGTCAACAAAGATGGCTCGAGACAATAGCTGATTATGACATGGATATTTCTTATACCCCTGGCAAGGCTAATGTAATGGCCGATGCCTTGAGTCGCAAGTCTTACTGCAACAACCTCACGGTTCAGCAAGCACAACCCCTTCTTTATGAGGAGCTTCGCAAGTTGAACCTTCACATCGTGCCTCAGGGTTATCTCAATACCCTGGTTGTTGAACCAGACCTCGAGTCCAACATCAAGACGAGGCAGAAATATGACTCTGAAGTCGAGAAGATTAAGAAGTTCCTCTCCGGGGGAAATCCTTCTTTCTACTATGTTGGTAATGATGGTGCCTTGTTCTTCAAAGGCAGCCTAGTGGTCCCCAGAAAACATAATCTAGACTCTCGTTCGGATGTGATGAAAGAAGCACATGATACGCCTCTTTCAATTCACCCCGGTAGTACCAAGATGTACCAAGACATTCGTCAACGGTACTGGTGGCCTGATATGAAGCATGACATTGCTCGCTATGTGTCTGAATGTGACGTTTGCCGTCGCATCAAGGCAGAACACCAAAGGCCTGCTGGACTTCTGCAACCCCTTGATATTCCAGAATGGAAATGGGACAAGGTCGAAATGGACTTCATTACTGGTTTTCCCAGATCGCAGAAAGGTCATGATGCTATCTTTGTCGTCATTGACCGATTCTCCAAGGTTGCTCACTTTATGCCAGTCAAGGAGACAATCACTGCTAGCCAGTTAGCAGACTTGTATGTTTCCAGAATCGTGTCACTTCACGGTATTCCGTTGGAGATCAGCACAGATCGTGGCAGCCTCTTCACCTCAAGATTTTGGAACAGTTTCCAAGAAGCCATGGGAACTCATTTGTCCTTCAGCACCGCATTTTGTTGGTGCAATACTTGCCCTCTTGTGTTTTGGAGATTGTTGACAGAAACAGGCATGGACTGATTTGTTTGCTAGTGCACACAGAAAAAAATAGTCCATGCAGTGCCGAAGAGAATGCTGTCTCAGGTGTACAGTTCAAGGAACTTCACCGAAGATTATCTATGTCGAAGAAGAGAATGAGCAACCGAGAAGAATGAAGTGAAGGAGTTGACCCCTCGAAAGTTTATTGCTGACGCAAAGCAATTGGTTCGGTGATCGCGTCCGAAGAAATTGACTGCAGCGATGGAAGACGAAGACGAAGTGAAGACATAGCATTCTTTTCGTCGTTCTTCTTTCATTCATTTGAGTCATAGGACCTCCGTACTATTAAGAGGGGTATAGGTTCTCGAAGCTTAGATCCGCTGTGATGCTTAGCCCAAACCTATGCGAGACCGAGAGAAATCTCTTTATGCTTCGAATGATTACCTGCCAGCAGAAGACTTTGTTCTTCGTTGCTGTAGGAGATATCTTTCGAACTGAGGAGTTAGCATTACTTGCTCCGCACGTAATGTTACCGTTGTGCTCAAATTCTGACCGTTGGACTCGTGTCGTTCGGCCATTGGCTGCTCCACATGTCCAATTTGGTCATTTCCCATCCGGGAAGGCTGCGGCTATATATAGCCACCCCGCTCCAACGTTGCCCATTGGCTGCTCCGCTTAAGATTTCTGAGAAGATTGATTGAGCATCCCCTCTCCGAGTGATTTGAGTTTAAAATCCACCGAGAGAAAAAAATCAAGAGCCGAAACTTAGACAGTGGTTGAGCATCACAGTAGTTCTGAGTTAGAGTTCTTGTACCTATTACTCTTGAGAGCTGCCCACTCTCTAGACGGATAGGTGTCGGCTCGAGTGTCGAAGAGTATTGTCTTCACCGAGCGAGATCTTCAGCAACCAAGAGTCTTGTGGTTCGTGAAGAGAGCTGAAGAGAGTTTATCTTCAGTGAAGGTTTGGAGATCGCCGACAAGTATCTACCACGAGTGAAATCAACTGGAGTCTGATCAGCTCCGAGTTGAAGGAGAACAGGGCGAGGAGAGTTTATCCTCTGTGTTAAATCACAACCCCGCCAACCAGACGTAGTCCTTTGGCAGAAGGGCGAACTGGTCTACCAAATTCTTCTGTCGCCATCGAGCACCACTGGTTCGCTTTACATTACTGCATTTCCTTCAGCAGTTTACATTCGTGCTCAGTGCCGATAGTTGTACCTGATCAATTACAGTTCATCAACTATCTGTCGCGTTATTTTCGTTCTTCACTTCGCATCAAGTTAACTTGTTTATCATCGCAATACCGTATGTCTGCGTGATCTCATCTCATGCCATATTCATTCACCCTGTCATCATTTCCAGTGCATTTCTATCGCAGTCATACTTAGTTTTCTCTCGTAATTGAGCTCTAGATTACAAGTTGCATTTCTATCGATCAAGTTGGACTTGTGATATTCATCGCTCGATAAAATTGATGCATTCTTTATCGATAGATTTGGTCCTCTATAGTGAGCTGAATTGAGTGCGTTGCTACCGAACATTATCTCCGCTGCCGTGATTGGGATCGGTTCAAAACATTCGACAGAAATTTTGAATCTCCCATTCACCCCTCCTCTGGTCGATATACTCTCGGTCCTAACAATTGGTATCAAAGCAGGTTCTCCCTGTCCCTGTTTATTAAAAGTCTAACAACCTTGGAGTTTTGAGTATGTCGTATGCAGGTAGATCCTCGAACTCTGAAAGGTTTCCTATCTTCGATGGAAATGATTATATCTACTGGAGAGATCGAATGAAAATCAGACTTCAAGCTATCAACATTAAACTTTGGCAAATTGTGGAAGGTAGATACACTGTTAGGCATCCTGATGCTCCTTCTTCGAATGACGAAGTTATGATACAGTTGGATGCTCAAGCAAAAGATATTATCAGCAACAGCATCTCGAGAGATATCTTTATTCGGTTCCGAAAGCTAGACACTGCTAAGCAACTCTGGGATGCCATCAAAGATGTTCATGAAGAATTTATCGCCAGAACAGATCAACACACAGATATGCTTCGTGCCATGTTCGCTGGGTTCAGAAGTCTTCGTAAGGAAAGTGTTATGGAACTCACTGATCGGTTGACAAATATCGTTGAAAGGCTTCGCCAACGTGGAGTAACAGATATCACCGATAGAGACGTGGTCAACAAGCTACTAAGTGCTCTTGATGCAACCTACGATCCAATCGTGACTGAAATCAAGCAAAGACCAGACTATGAAGAACTTCACCATGTCGAGATCATGACGCTGTTATCTATTCATGAAGAAACGATGGAACTGGAAAATGGGCATCAAGGATCTTCTTCGGAAAGCGAAGGAGAAATTATTTCACACTATGGCAGTCCTCAAGAAGAAGATATCGAGAATCAACACTCCATCACTAGAGAAATGGAAATGCTCACTGAATGACTAAGCTATCTCAGAAGACAGAATCTATGCCTCACAAATGATGATGAAGTTGACACGCCTGAATCGTCTATGAAATTACCTCCGAAAGAAATGAAATGCTTCAAGTCCAAACAACCTGGTCACTTCATAGCAGACTGTCCTTGTTGGGAACAAGATGAAAAACACAGCAACAGATGGACTAATCGTCACTGCTCTGGATTCATTCAAGTGGATCGTCACACTAAGCTCTCGAAGAAAAATTGAACTACCGCATCATCTTCTTCGTCGAGACCAGTCACTGACGTGCAAACAAGAGCGACCATTGAATCCAACCTGAAGAAAATATCGCAGCTGACTAGAGTGTGTGCAGAAATGAATATGGAATCTGAAGATGAATCATCTGACTCTGAATCAGAAGACAAAGAGTTTTACAGAAACCTAGGAAAAGGCAATGCATTCGTCACATATGAACCGTCCGCGAAGTCTCTTGAATCAGATACGGATGACAATACTTCAAGTGATGATGAACCTGTCGCATTCTGTCTCATGGCAAAAACCTCAAAGGATCAGGTATCAGCAAAGCACCAAAAATCTAAGACTGCATATTCCTCTGAATACATTGCCTATGCTAAACTTGTTAAGATTGCAAAATCTCAACAAGATGAGCTAGAACGACTTGAGATGAATCTCAGGAAAACCGAAGGATTACTGGTCGAAGAGATGGAGAAGAATCAAGAGTTGGCTGAAAAGCATGATGCTTTTTCTTCAACGCTTGATGACCTTTCCGAACGATATGACTCTCTTTCAGTTGACTACGAGAGTTTATCAGATGAACTACTTGACAGGAATCAAGAACTCGAGTCAATGAAAGAGTCTTATAACGTGCTTGCGAAAGAAAAATCTTCTCTCTTCGCCGAGCAATCTAACAACCTTCCTGATGATTTTGTGCCTCCTTGCTTAAAATGCCTAGAATGTAGCAATGCTGAGTCAAATGCTGAAACATCTAATGCTGCCATCAAGAATATTGCAACTGCTTCGAATGAAATCTCTAACCCCTCCTCCGAGGAATTTGTTGCTATTTCTGATGAAAATTGCAGGCTAAAGAACTTGCTTGAGACTGGTATGCTAAAGAGCCTCAAAGGGCATCAAACACTTTGTGATGTGCTCAAGAAGTCAATACTGAACAGAAATCCCCGAAAGGAAGGATTGGGTTTCGAAAGGAAACTCAACGTTGATGGAACCTACTGGACTCCCGAACAATATCCTCGAACAAGTTGGGTTCTTGCTAAGAGCAAAACTCTCGAACCTGCGCTCCTGTCTGGATATGACACTCCCATTTCTGCTATTTTTGACGAGTCTGATGACTCAAATTACAAATTATTCAAACAACAGAATGGTAAGGTCTTCGCTCGGTATGTTGGAACTAACTGCAGGTCTGGATCACCCAAGAAGCAAATCTGGGTGAAGAAATGTATCATTGAAAATCTATCTGTCACTGCTAACCTGAACCTGCAGGGCAATTCTCCTCGAGGAAATGAAAATCCATCGCAGTATGGGACTACAACTTCCTCGAATGCATATCAGCTAAACCTTCGACAAAAGGAGTATATGCGCATCTCCTCGAATCATTATGCTCATGTCTCTGGGAACAATTTCAATGCTTACTCATATGATTACTCTCGAGATACACAGGTGATCTACGGAAATCAACGAAGGAATGTCCCTGCTCAGTCAAGACAAATGAGATCTACGCCGCCCACACAAGTGTGGGTTGCGAGAAAGAACTAACCCATTTTGCAGGAACTCGCTCTCAGGGACTTTGATCGTATATCCTTTGCCCTGAGATCTATATTGTTGGTGCTAGTTCTTTGTGTTTATTTTTTCTTTGATTGTTGTTTGTTTTCGAGTCGCCGTGTTTGTGTTTCGTCCGATGAACAACTCACTCATAGCTTCTCTCGTTTGGTGTTTCTTCTCGTTTGCCTGAGTGATTTGTTTTGGACCCTTTTATCCCTCTATTCTCTCTCATCTAAATCTATGCTGTCCGTCATGAGCATGCAATTTGATCTGAGGTAAATCTCTCTCCGACGTCCTTGGTCGCGAAAGAAATTATCTTCGAACATTTACTCATTTTTGGCATTGTGCCCTTCATACCTTTCGTCCTCCCGCTCTCTTCCCGAGATTTTCGCAGGAAACGGTTGCCACGTGCCCACGATCTTTTTGATCGTGATCGTGTCCGTTGAATGCGGAATGTCCCGCATCTGTAGGCCGTAGATTTCGGAGGGGTGGTTCAGCCCTCCAGCTATAAATACCTCTCGCCGCGTCTTCTTCTTCATTCGCGCAAACCCTCGTTTCACCCTCATCCGAGCCCGAGCTCGAAGCAACTCCGGCAAGAATCTCCGCCGAGCAACTCCGGTGAAGCCTCGTCGTAGCTGATCACGCCGGTGCGGTAATCCTCCTTCCCGCATTGCCGTAGTTGATCTAAGTTGCCAAGTTAGGGCGCTTAGATCTGGAACTGCTCGTCTCCATCTCTCTGTTCTTGGGCAGTTCTTACCATCGCAATTTATCTCGATTTATTTCACTGTGGTAGATCTTTAGGAATCACTAGGAATTGACTAGTACGGTTTGTAGTTCTTCCTCGTACTCGGTCTCCTCATCTTGGGTTCATATGTGTTGTCCGAAAGATTAGATGGTTTTCAAAATACCCTGTATCATCTGAGGCTAGCTTGTAAAATCTATCAAGGATATCTAATTGGATTTCCATGGGTTCCCTAATCCTCCTAAAAAAAATTATTCAAAAATAGTTCTGTGCATGCTTATGACCCTACCTTGTTTTTCCCTCGCATCTATTCTATTTCACAGGTCGGTCATGTCACAGAGTTCAGAAGAACACTCAGATTCCGAAGGATATTTGCCTCAGTTCCCACCAAGATCAGAACGAATGAGAATGACAGGAGGAGGAAAATCCTCGAAGCCACCCAAGGCCCCGAAAAAGAGACAAGAGTCTGTGTCTGAAGAAGATTCGGAAGAAATTCCCTCTGCTCACAGTCAGCCCGAGGATGAATTGGTCACTGACGCTCTAACCATCTTCTCTGATGCAAATCCCAAAAAGGGCGGTCGTGGCAGAGAAAAGAACACTACTGCTGAGATGTCAGATCCCGAAAGCTACAGAACTCCACCTGAAGGAGAATCAACAACAGATCGCAACAACAGGTTGCAGAGAATTCGCCACCACTGGGCTGGCAAATGGATCCGTTATCAAAATGTTCACGAAAAGTACCAGATCCTATTTGCCTTCACGCCACCATGGAATGACTGCATTGCAGAAAATTGCATAGGCCCAGATGATGAAAAAGTCAGGCCACCTCAGCCAGCAAATGTTCATCCTGACTCCCTCAAAACTATCGCTGATTTCCCCGAGGAAGTGGCTAAAAGGGCGAAAGCCAAGGCCAAACGTGAAGCCAGAGAAGCTAAGAAGAATCAAGTCAAAGCTAGAAACGTCGCGCTAACCCAGCAAGACGTGCAGAAAAAGAAGGAACGTGCATCAGCTTCGAAGGGAAGCAAGTCTGAGAAATCGGTTTCCCCTCGTGCACCACGAAAGAAAACCCTTGTCAAAAGAACTAAGAAGGCTGTTCTCGACTCGTCTGATGAGTTATCCGATGAAGAAACCCCAGATGAAATTCATTGTATGATCGTCCCACCATTCTCAACAAGCCACACTTGAGTCCTTCGCCAGTGAAAACATTGCCATCACCGAGGAAGTCTCCCAGGCATGCACCTATGCCATCCACTGATAAACCTTCGGGTTCTGCAGCCCCGAGAACTTTGTCAGGTGCCGCTACGAAGAGAAAGCTGCAGTCAGAAGAGAAAACAGATGTGGCTGCCAAAAAGGCCAAGCTCAATGTTCCTGCTTCCACAGAGGAACAAAAATATGACTTCAATTTCATGATTGATGTTATTGACAGCGCTGCTTATGATGCTAATGCTAATGATGTGTGCGATCTCGGTTTACCCGATGATGTTACCAAATTGGTGACGAAGCATTTTATTGAGCTGAAGAAAATCTCCAAGAAGCTCAACAAAGTTGTCAAAGAAAAACAAGCTGTCGAGCAAATGAGAAATGAGGCCAAATCTGAGTCCGAAAGGAAAAAGAGGAACAAAGAAATTGTTGAACTCACCAAGGCTCTGAGCGTCTTGCGTAATGAGAAAATTGAGTGGCACTCTCGCTTGCACATGGAAGTATCTCAACTGTGTGACAGGAGAAACAAGGAGATTGCTCACCAGGCAGATCTCGCTCGGAGAAGAGCTCAAGAGGAAAAGTGTCAGAAGGCTATGGCGAGAGCAAGCAAGCCGAAAACAAACAAAGAACGCCGCCTTCAGAACGTCTCTGTTGATCCTACCCCAATACCCTTGCAGCAAGTTCCACCTTCTCCTCCTCGCGAAGATGAACCCATGCAGCAGGCCGGTACTGAAGAGGTTCTCATTCCTGATCCAGTTGCCCAAGTGCAACATGAAGAAGTTGATATATTCCTGGTAAGGACTGATGAGGAAAATGCACCTCCCAAGCAGCAATCCCCAGCTGATGAAGTTGATGAAGAGATTGAGGTTGAAAAGCCAGATCCATCACCTCAGAAAACATTGCAAGCTGAGCCCTCAAAATCAAATGAGGAAAATGATAAGAATGAGGGGGAGCTCAATGCTTCCCGAGAGAAAACACCCCCGGTCTCATCATCTGGTGCCCCAACCCAGATGGATGTTGATCCTGCTCCTCGTACCACCGCACCACAGTTGGTACAGGAAGAAAAGAAATCAGATGAGCCGATGGCTCGAGAAGAAACTGCCCCACCTGCCGTGCCTCATGCTACCGAGAAAGAAGTTGTCTCACCTCCCACCGAAGAAACTGCAAGAAAAGAAAAGGCCCTTGTGCCTGAAAGTCAGAAAGATGCCGAAGGAGTTCCGGCGAGCAAGAATAGCAGTCAGTCAAGTGCTTCAAAGCTGTCTGCACGACAGAAATCAAGGAAGTCTCATGCTCCACTCAAGCCTATCGATGAAAATGTGCCTGCACCTGATGATGTCCGAACCAAATCCATGGCCGATGAGGAATCACTGTGAAATCCACTGGAAATCTTTCCTCTGTTTCCCGTCGAAGATGGCCCGAACGGTCCAGCGTTTAACGAGCAGTTTCATCGCTCGAAACTTGCATTCTTTGGGACCAGTCCATATGAAGGAGAAAGGACTTCGTTGTCACCGAGGTTCTGGACAAAGGAACAGGCTGTGTATTATGCTCGTATCCTTTATGGCAAGAATCGTATATTCGAGCACCAGATTCTGGACTTTGCCAAACTAGAAAGCATACCCTGCTTCCATCACACCATCGAGCAAATTGAGCAGGTCTATCTGAAGAGTTTTCTTCGATTCAACCATGGCTGGAACCGTGAAGTTGTCCTTCAGTTCTATGCCACTCTTTATATCTCTGGGGACCTCAACGACAGCAGCACATGGATCCTCGAATGGATGACCGAGGAAGAAAGAATCAAATGCTCGGCTGACCAGTTTTTGGCCCTGTTAAATTTACCTCGTTTCGAATTCGATGCCTCACGAGAACACAGACTGTATTTCTGGGATGTATCTGAAGCTCAATTGCATATGCTGATGGACCCTAAGCTTGTTGGTGACGAGTGCACTGAAGCAAATCCAAAGCATCTGGCTTATGAGAACAAAGTGTTGTTCTATATCCTCTGCAATTCTCTCACGCCAACAAGCCGGCCTGAAAACATTCAAGGAATTGTGGCTAATACTCTTCATGCTATAGCTCATGGTATTCGGTTTGACATTCCCGATCTTCTTATTCGCAACCTGGCCTATGCAGCTGATAGCCCTCAAGTACTGAAGCCATTCGCACCATGGGTCATGTTCGCCATTGAGCAGCTTGTCGAGAAAAAGTTTTTCTGCCCATATGTCCCGAAAGTTTTCATGCCACCAGTCCGAGACACTCTCCGAATTGTAAAGGGTATTGGGAAAGGAAAGACACCAATTGATGCAACTGCTTCTGCCTCTGCGAAAGCTCCGAAGGTTAAGAAGGTCACAATTGAAATCCCTCGTGAAGAAAATCCATCTCTGTATGAGATCTGTCTCCGTACTCAGCAAGCTTTGGAAAGTCACATCAAGCTCGATCATAAAGAAAAAGTGAAAATGATGACTGAAATCAATCTGCTTCATAATTATGCTCGTCAAGCCCTGCTGGATGAAAAGGAACAGAAAAGGCACTCATGGACCCTTCTCCGCAAGCATTACTCTCGTAAACAACTGTCTGCGAAGGGAATCGAGAAACATTATGATCATCTGGAGTTGTTTGAAGTCCCTCGCATCCGAAGGCAAACTCCTGTGCTTCCTCAGCGCTCTGCCTCAACCGACCTGCTGTTTGTCGAACCCGATGATGCACTCGAAGACACAGCAGGCACATTCATATACAAACCAAATGAAACTCGCTCTGCTACTCCCGATGCTGATCCCGAAGCCCGTGCTGCATCTCCAACTCGTGCCTCGGCCCCGACCATCGCTCGTTCTGCTTCGCCGAACAGTTCGAGTTCTGGGGATTCTTCGGACGAGTAGTTCCTCGCATGCCACCTCTTTCCTTTTTGACACTTGTTGACAAAAAGGGGGAGAAGAACATCGAGAAGATAGAAAAGTGGGTCATTTGCAGGGTGTTTCTATTCACCATTTGCTTTTCGTTCGAACAATTTGCTTTTGGTCGTGAAACTTATTCTCACCGTCTGTGGTGATGACACACTGCGTCGTCATGTACCGTTAATAACCCCTGCAATGCTATAGTTGCTATCATTTCGTTATTTTTTTGCAGGTGCAATCGAATGCTTACTTCCTTGCAATGATTAACCTCACTAATTCATTTTTCATGCAAGGTTAAGTGAAAGCAGTTCAAGGAGAATTGGAATTCATGTCTCTCGAAGAGAGAAATATCATTACTTAAAACTTCATATATCTTACTCCTATGCTTATCTTTCGATATCTAACGATGCAGGAGAAGAAAAATAGCTTCAGAATAAAGTCATTCATGAATTCGAAAGAAAATTCTATCTATCTATCTGACAAGATGTTTTCCCTCGCACATATCTATGGTATCATTTTTGTTGCAGGAAAACATCGTCTGAAATATATCCACTCCGAGCAATATACTTGAGTCTCCCTTGCTCTGATTGTTCCTCGAACATCTAACTTGCAGGGAAATTTATATCTTGTGTGGAATTTAAACTGTGTTCTGAGAAAATCTTCATGGCGTATCCTTTGCCACAACGCTTTTCAAACTATCACTGCTATTTAACTAACCTTTGTCAAAGGTTGTGTGTGGCAGGAAATACCTCAGACACCACCGAGTGCATTGGATAAAGCTACGAATGAAATCATCTGCCAATGTCACTCATACGAAGATTCACCTCGCCTCCTTATTAGGTCCTAATAATCAGTCAAATCAGAATGATGCATATCTTCAGGGGGAGCGTGTCTTATCTTCGTATTTATCTCTCGTCTTTCAATTTCCTTCGCATTCCATTTCATTCCTTTATCTATCTTTCGATGTGTTCTGTTTTGTCAACAATCGTCCAAAAAGGGGGAGATTGTTGGTGCAATACTTGCCCTCTTGTGTTTTGGAGATTGTTGACAGAAACATGCATGGACTGATTTGTTTGCTAGTGCACACAGAAAAAAATAGTCCATGCAGTGCCGAAGAGAATGCTGTCTCAGGTGTACAGTTCGAGGAACTTCACCGAAGATTATCTACGTCGAAGAAGCGAATGAGCAACCGAGAAGAATGAAGTGAAGGAGTTGACCCCTCGAAAGTTTATTGCTGACGCAAAGCAATTGGTTCGGTGATCGCGTCCGAAGAAATTGACTGCAGCGATGGAAGACGAAGACGAAGTGAAGACGTAGCATTCTTTTCGTCGTTCTTCTTTCATTCATTTGAGTCATAGGACCTCCGTACTATTAAGAGGGGTATAGGTTCTCGAAGCTTAGATCCGCTGTGATGCTTAGCCCAAACCTATGCGAGACCGAGAGAAATCTCTTTATGCTTCGAATGATTACCTGCCAGCAGAAGACTTTGTTCTTCGTTGATGTAGGAGATATCTTTCGAACTGAGGAGTTAGCATTACTTGCTCCGCACGTAATGTTACCGTTGTGCTCAAATTCCGACCGTTGGACTCGTGTCGTTCGGCCATTGGCTGCTCCACATGTCCAATTTGGTCATTTCCCATCCGGAAAGGCTGCGGCTATAAATAGCCACCCCGCTCAAACGTTGCCCGTTGGCTGCTCCGCTTAAGATTTCTGAGAAGATTGATTGAGCATCCCCTCTCCGAGTGATTTGAGTTTAAAATCCACTGAGAGAAAAAATCAAGAGCCGAAACTTAGACAGTGGTTGAGCATCACAGTAGTTCTGAGTTAGAGTTCTTGTACCTATTACTCTTGAGAGCTGCCCACTCTCTAGACGGATAGGTGTCGGCTCGAGTGTCGAAGAGTATTGTCTTCACCGAGCGAGATCTTCAGCAACCAAGAGTCTTGTGGTTCGCGAAGAGAGCTGAAGAGAGTTTATCTTCAGTGAAGGTTTGGAGATCGCCGACAAGTATCTACCACGAGTGAAATCAACTGGAGTCTGATCAGCTCCGAGTTGAAGGAGAACGGGGCGAGGAGAGTTTATCCTCTGTGTTAAATCACAACCCCTCCAACCAGACGTAGTCCTTTGGCAGAAGGGCGAACTGGTCTAACAAATTCTTCTGTCGCCATCGAGCACCACTGGTTCGCTTTACATTACTGCATTTCCTTCGGCAGTTTACATTCGTGCTCAGTGCCGATAGTTGTACCTGATCAATTACAGTTCATCAACTATCTATCGCGTTATTTTCGTTCTTCACTTCGCATCAAGTTAACTTGTTTATCATCGCAATACCGTATGTCTGCGTGATCTCATCTCATGCCATATTCATTCACCCTGTCATCATTTCTAGTGCATTTCTATCGCAGTCATACTTAGTTTTCTCTCGTAATTGAGCTCCAGATTACTAGTTGCATTTCTATCGATCAAGTTGGACTTGTGATATTCATCGCTCGATAAAATTGCTGCATTCTTTATCGATAGATTTGGTCCTCTATAGTGAGCTGAATTGAGTGCGTTGCTACCGAACATTATCTCCGCTGCCGTGATTGGGATCGGTTCAAAACATTCGAAAGAAATTTTGAATCTCCCATTCACCCCCCCTCTAGTCGATATACTCTCGGTCCTAACACATTTCACCCCCAGTCTCAGGGTCAAGTTGAACGAGTCAATCAAGTGCTTGAAGATATGCTTCGAGCTTGTGTCATCTCATTCGGTAAGAAATGGGAGGAATATCTCCCCTATGCCGAATTCTCTTACAACAATAGCTATCTGGCTAGTTTGAAGATGGCACCCTTTGAAGTTCTTTATGGACGTAAGTGTCGGACCCCTCTGAATTGGTCAGAAACTGGGGAACGATCACTCGTTGGACCGGATATTATTCAGCAAGCTGAAGAACAAGTCCGCATTGTCCGTGAACACTTGAAAACTGCTCAGTCTCGTCAGAAGAGCAATTATGACCGCAAACACCAGGTAATGGTCTATCAACCTGGCGAGCAAGCTTACCTTCGCGTCACTCCGATGAAAGGCACTCATAGATTTGGGATAAAGGGCAAGTTAGCTCCTCGCTACATTGGCCCGTTCCGTATTCTCGCCCGTCGCGGAGAAGTGTCATATTAGTTGCAATTGCCGCCGAACCTTTCTCAAGTGCATGATGTCTTTCATGTATCGCAACTCCGACGCTGCTTCAAGGATCCTATCCGAGCAGTGGATCATGAAGTACTTGAATTGCAAGAGGATCTTTCTTATCAAGAGTATCCGATCCGCATTCTTGATCAAGCTGAGCGTCGAACCCGTCAAAAGGCAATCAAGTTCCTTAAGGTTCAGTGGTCGAATCATTCTGAAGATGAAGCCACTTGGGAACGCGAAGATCGTCTTCGTGAAGAATACCCCTCTCTCTTTCAGCCTACCTCTTAATTCTCGGGACGAGAATTTCTTTTAGAGGAGGAGAATTGTAACACCCCCATGTATTAGCAACAGTAATCACCTTTTGATAATGCCATGTCATCATGATTAACAGTGCATGATCATCATTTGCATCAAATCTCATTTCAAATTCTAATTCAAATTGCAATTCAAATCTAAAGTGAAAATAAAAGTTGTTCAAAACAAGAAACCAAAATGTTCATAATGTTGTAAATAATCCAGAGGCAATTATAAAAATACAACCAACATTTATTGGACTAGCTAAGTGACCCTATCATCCTCAAAACAGAACCAATACAGCCACATTTAATCCTTTTTATTTAATTAAAATTCATATGAAATCCTATCTTCACCAAACCAATTTCTGGTGTTAGGTAATAATACACTGTAATATTTGGGCCACATCATATATTTTACTAAACTCATTGTGTACCTAATCTAATTGCAAAACAGAGAACAAAATAGAAAAACAAAAAAGAAAACGAGAAAATAGAAAAGGCCCAACCGTGCTGGGCTCTAGTCAACCAGCCGGCCCAGCCCAGACGCGCGGTCGCCTTCCCCTTCCCCTGTTCACGCGCGGTCGCTCGCGCGCACCGACCGCGCCCGACGCCGGCAGCCGTCCCGCCGCGACCACCTCGCTCCCCGCGCCGCTACAGAGCTCCTGGAGACGATAAGATCGCCACCGTGCCCCCCCCTCGACGTGCCCAAGTCCGCTTTCCCCTTCCCCTCGCTCCCTCTCTCTCTCACCCGAAAGCGCTCGCCGTCGCCGCCGTCGATCCCACAGCTACCGGCCTCCCCAGCCGTCGCCGAGATGGCGTAGAGCACCGCCTCCGTCCGCTACGCCGCCTGGACCCAGCCATTGGAGCCGGGAGCCCCCACCGACGCCGCCTCGACCTCTTCTTCCCCGACGCCGTCCGCCGCTGTCGCCGTCGAATACGCCGCCCCGAGCCTCCCCCGGGCTCACCGTTGCACACCTACAGGACCGGTGAGCAGTCGCGCATCGTTCTCCCTCTCTCCCCGGCCTCTTATCGCCTCTGCAACTGCCGCATTCGCCGTGCCCGTAACCGTCGCCGCCGCGAAGCTCGTCGCCGTCGTGCTCGTCGCCGTCATGCTCGCCTGAGCACACGAGCGTGCTCAGGGCAGCTCGCTGGTGCCGCCCGTGCCGCCAGTTCTTCTCCCCGTAGTCTCTAGCACTGTACTCGATTTCGTCCGAACTCCGGCGAAGTTTGCGAGCTCGCCGTCGTCGCCGTAGAGCTCCTCCGGCCGCGAGACCGCCGTAGACCGACGCGGCTCGGTCTCCGCTTTCGAACGCCACCTCGCGCGTGTCGAATGGTGCCCCGTACGCGAATTCCGACCACGTCCGCATCGCGCCGCCGCTGGATTGGTCGCCGCCGGCGAGATTCCGGCGACGCCGCGGTCGTCGCCGACGTGGATGGCCTGGCCCGCCCCCAGTGCCACTGACTGGTGGGCCCGTTGACCGGTCCACCGCTGACGTGGCGCTAATGGCCCACTGACATGCGGGTCCCGCCGCTTAAACGAATTTAAATAAATAAATAAAAACAAATTATTTCGTTAATTAAATTAATTAAGTTAATTAGTTGCTGACAGAGCGGGCCCACCTGTTAATTAGCCGTTTTAGTTAGAGTTAATCCCTGTTTAATTAGTCCAGTCGCTGACAGGTGGGTCCCACCTGTCAGGTTTGACTGGTCAGCGCCCCTGTTGACTGCTGACATCAGCAATACGTCATGATGACGTCACCCTTCTACTGTTCTGGATAATTCGTATTTAATTAATTAAAAATAAACCCATGAAATGTTTAAAACTTTGAAAATTCATATCTTTTAAACCGTAACTCGGATTAAAATAATTTATATATGTAAAACGATCAGAAAAATGTGTAGAATCCGAATAACCTATCCACATGCCTGCCACACCCCTCTAACATACTGAACATGCAACATTTTGCCCGTATCCAGTATATGAATAGTGCACAACCTTAATAAAATAAATCCAAATAAATTCCTAAATTAACTAAATCATTTAGATAGTCAATAAAACACCTCTGCATATCACTTAGGCATGTCATGCATCGTTGTTGCATCTTTGTCGTGTATTTACTGTTTCTTCCCCCTCCTTCTCTCCCGATAGCCCCCGAGTCTGCCGACGACACTGCCGTGTACGACGACGTCGCCGACGATCAGCCCCCTTCAGCAGAGCTTCCAGGCAAGCAAAACCCCCTTGATCATCAGATATCACCCATCCTCCTCTCTCTTATTCTTGCATTAGAATTGCCCCTGCTACTGTTTCGATAGCACCTATTCCGATGCATAGCCTGATTTTGTAGTCTGCTATTGATACTCCAACTGTTGTCCCACAATGCTTAGTTAGCTGTGCTACTGCTTCATCGGTGGCCCATCACCCTTGTCCGTACGCCATGTTTGTTACCGGGCCGTGATCACTCTGGGTGAGGATCACGGAAATGTTTACATTACTACATTCTTTTACTGTTACGGGGCTGAAGGGCTGGTGGTACCATCCAGTCAGAGATGGGCCTGAGTCCCGACAACTCCCAATGTTAAAGTCGGGCTGGCCCCAAGGGTGCCCGCGAGTGAATATCATTAAAGACGGGTCGGCTCCAAGAGCACCCGCGCGTTATGTCTTACCAAGTCGGAGCGACAGGAACCCTGTTTGTCTCTGCGAGTTACTAAACGAGCTTAACGGATTTGGGTATTTGATCTGAGTTGGCTACGTGCCTATACGCACTACCACCACGTGGGATAATGGTTTAATGGGGCCCTCTACGTTGTATGTTTCTCCCGAAGGCTCTTCAGACGTCACAACTCAGAGATGCGGGCTGATTGTTAGGGTTGGGCTGGTTACGTCACTGGTGTATTCAGTGTCGCGCCTGCTCCCCGGCCAGTCTCGCAACGTGCAGGAGTGCGAAGGGCGATGGACCAAGACCCCTTCGTGCTTAGGATTTAGACCGGCGTGTTGACCTCTCTGCTGAGCTTAGGTAGGGCGCTGCTTCGTGTCGATTACCCGAGGCTGGGCATTACCCAGCAAGTGTGTCCGGCCAGATGTAATCGAGCGTGTTGGGTAACAGTAGTGCACCCCTGTAGGGAAGTAATCTATTCGAATAGCCGTGTCCACGGTAACAGGACGCTCAGAGTTGTATCTCGATCTGCTACAATTATAAATGGTTACTGTCACAATATTAAACTGCTACTACTGCTCTCGGGATTACTTTCTCGCAGGGTAGTCGAGGAAGTATCTCAGGGCTTTACTAAACTATGATTGCTATATAATATCTTGCTCTACTCTCTTCTGATGCTGCAAGATTGCTTCAAGATGCTAGTCTTCGATAGGCTAGGCCTCTCCCCCTTTATTCCAGCATTCTGCAGTACAGTCCACAGATATAGCCCCATTCCTTTGATACAATGCATTTAGTATAGTTCTGATGTCAGTCTTGCGAGTACTTTGGATGAGTACTCACGGTTGCTTTGCTATTCTTTTCCCCCATACCCAATAATTGCGACCAGATGACGGAGCCCAGGAGCCAGATGACGCCGCTATAGGAGGTTACTACCAGGAGAGCCCCGGAGGTCACTACTACTGGGTTGAGCCAGCCGACCAGGAGTAGTTTGGAGGCCCTAGGCAGGAGGCCTTCGCCTTTCGATCTGTATCGTTGTTTGTGCTAGCCTTCTTAAGGCAAATTTGAATAACTATGTCTGTACTCAGATATTATGGTTTGTATGACTTATGTATTCGGGTCCTCGTGACCCCTGGCTTGTAATATGATAATTTATGTTTAAATTTGAGTTTAGAGTTGGGTTGTGATATCTTCCCGTGAGTCTCTGTTCTCGAGCGTGCACGTTTGCGTGTATGATTAGTGCACGTATCGAGCAGGGGCGTCACACCGGGCAGCCCGTCCAGATGTTTGGGGATGGTATGAGGGGTCCGGTTGTAGATGCTCTTACACAGTCAAAGCGATGGAGCATCATTGCGTGGGTTGGATAGACGAAAACAGTTGAACAACACACCCTCTTTCCTAAATATAAGACATTTTGACAGTTTAATACTTAGAGAAGCATAGGTAGTAGCTTACAACAGGGTGAGCTTTCATATAAGAGAGAAGTCCATATTAAAATCCTAAACTCTTCCATTTGTCTAAGATTCAACCATAAACTCTGCCAGGCTCCCCGGTCGCTACCGCGGGCGGCCCGGGAGCGAAACCTAGCCGACGCCGGTGCCACACCACGTTGTCCCTCCCCCCCTCGCCGCTGCCGGCAGGTGTCGTCGGGGAAAGCCCGCACGGCTTGGCGGCGGCGGGGCCCTTTCTCCTCCCGCTCCAGGTCGAGCGACACGGGTCGGTCGCATCAGAGGGAGCTTGGGCGCGTGGGCGTTTGAGGTGGTGCAGCGATGGGTTATTCCGGTCGCCCAGCTCGTGCAGCCGCTGCTCCTGGTCGCTGTCGAGTTCGCGCCGCTATGATTGGATGCGGTGGCACTAGTTAGACAGGGGAGATGGATGGGGACGGGAAGCACATCTCCTACGTATCCTCCGTTGCCGCTATCCTTCCGTCTCCGGTGTCGGCACCACCATAAAATCACGAGAGAGGAATCGAGAGAGAGACAAGGTTTGCTTCCACGAGGTGGGATGCGTGGGCTGCTTTCCAACAGTTTCCGAGTGGTTTGGAAGGGGTTGAATCCCGACCGGGTCTAACCGAAGCTTGTTATAAAACAGACAATGATCTTACCTCGGCTGGGGCAAAACCTACGGGGATCGGCAGGGTTTTGGTCCAATCCCGGCGGGCCTAGGGATAACCGAACCAAACCTGGTCAAGTGGGCCACGACGCCCCGTGAGCACGTGCTCGTCCTGCCATGTGTCTAAACAAGCCATGCCCAGCACACGGGATACCGTGGGCCGTGGGTGGGCTGCAAGGCCAGGCCCGCGTGCCGACATGACATGGTCCTTTTTGATTTTTCCAATATTTATAGTAAAATATGAGCCCATTATGGTAAACGTGATGTGTGCCGGCCTGTTTAATATATGTGCCATGTCACACGGGCCTGCATGGCATGGCCCATTTATAATCAGGCTGACGTGGGCCGTGCCGTGCCAGACACGTTTAGCAGGGGCTGGGCCGTGCCGGCCCACTTGGCCAGGTTTAAACGAACATAACCTAAAGAAGAAGAAAAAATCCCTTCACAAAACTGCTCCCGTGAGAATCGGCCGTTCGTCCCCTGGTCTCGGGTTCCCGTCGGGAACGAAATCCCCAGCCGCCGGCCTCGCACTTCCGTCTTCCCTGCGACCGCCCCACGCGCCTCCCCCGCGGCACCACAGCCGCCTCTCGCGCCACCGTCTTCCCCGCCTCCCAAAGCTCTCGACCACCGCCGGACGCCGCCCTGCTTCCCCTCCGTCCACCGCGACCTCCTCACGTCCAGCACCTCGTCTCCCTCTCGAATCGGCCGAAGTCGGTGAGTGCCTCGCCTCCTCTCCGTCTACTTGATTCAAAGTTGTTGCTGGAGGTTACTGCCTCCCCCTGATTCAAAGTAGTAGTTATTACTGATGTTGCTTGATAGTGTTGTGTGTATGATGCCACTGATCGATGTTGGTACTGCTTGATGTGGTGTATGCTGCAACTGATTCAAATGGGGAGTGCCCATTTTCTTGCTGTGTATGATGTGGTGTATGCTGCCACTGCTAATCCTCATTTTGTTGCTGTATATCTATATCATAGATGGAACAGCTGAAAAGAACTGGACGACTTATTCTGCACACAGCCAATTTTCTGGGCAGTTTCTCAGAATCTGATTCTCTGGGCAGATAAGCTGAAAAGAACTGGCCCTCAGTTTAGTTGGTGCCGTGCAGCCGCCATCAACTCCTCACCATCAGCTGGAAAAAAGTTAAGTGAAATTTATTCAACTTGCGTGGAAAGTATTAGCCGACCGTGTTAAATCCCTGCGATCTTGGAGTTACCGTTGCACCGTGCAATTTGATTCTCGCCAATCCAATCCAGGCCGGCAAGGTTTCTTCCTCCTCGGGTTTGGTTCCACCCCAGCCTGGCGCATAAGTCCATCACCTGCGGGTTTGGTTCCACCCCAGCCAAACTCGAGAGCATGGTTTCTTTGGCCATGACGGTCTCCGCTCCTCTTTGCCACAGCGTCCTGCCCTTCCCGGCCGCTGCCTGGGACTCCTCAGCGCGCTCCCGAGGGGGAAGGCTGGGCCTGGCCGCGGGCTGCTGCTCCGGTCCTATCGCCGTCGCGGTGACCAACACGGGCCCGGTGGCCGATGCCACTCACGTCGGTAGGAGGAGGTACTCTCGGTTCGTTAATTTTAATTGCTATGGTTAGTTTTATTGAAAGGTCCAACCAACAATTCCAATGAGTCTCAGCTACGAAGAGATGCGCCATTAACTAGTAGTAAAGAATGCGGCTGCATTTGTTTTGTTTAGCCCAATGCTTTGTTGATGAGGTATTCTTAATGATTTTGATAAAGGGGTTGCAGAAATGCACTTGAGCACAAGCAAATCGGATTACTGTTCTGTTATGCACAATATTTGTCGTGATGTATTTACAAGCTAGGCAGCTCCAAATAATTTGTGTAATGATAGGTTTGCCGTCTGCATTACCACCTGAACTGAAGCTGTGAGCACTGTTGTAGTATTTCAGCCTTCTATTGCTTGCTTGTATGGTGTTCATTGTGGCGAATGACACTCTTCGTATTCAACAGGTGTGAACTCTTTGATCTCCATCGGCAGATAGTTCCTCTTGTTGATTCATGGGGTTGGCAGTGTTAGGAAAGAGCAACTAGTATTCACTGTGGGCCAAAGGCCAGTACATATACATGTGAGGTATTACAAGCGGTAGTACCGTACTCAGAGCGGTAGTACCGCATCGGGCGGTAGTACCGCACTCAGAGCGGTACTATCGTCTACACACATCTAACACCCCCCCCCCCCCCCCCCCCCTCAAACTCATGGTGGATCAACAACACTGAGTTTGGAGAGAAAGAAGCCATGCTGCGCTCGAGTCTGTGCCTTCGTGAAGAAGTCCGCCAACTGTAACTCAGAGGGCACATAGTGAAGAGCCAGTGTCTGATCCTGCACAGCAGCACGTACAAAGTGGGCATCCACACCGATGTGCTTGGTGAGCTCATGCTTCACCGGGTCACGCGCAATACTGATAACACCGGTACTGTCTGACAGTAAGGGAGTCGATGTAGTAGCAGACACACCAAAGTCCTCAAGTAACCATCGTAACCAGATCACCTCAGCCGTCAGCATAGCCATCGCTCGCAACTCAGCCTCTGTACTCGAGCGAGAAACCGCAGTCTGTTTCTTTGTCTTCCAGGCAATAAGAGAGCCACCAAGGAAGACACAGTAAGCAGACAGCGAGCGTCGATCAGAGGGATCACTAGCCCACGTAGCATCAGAGTAGGCCTGGAGCTCGAGAGAACTGGAGCGAGGAAAGAAAAGGCGATGAGAGATCGTGCCACGAAGATATCGTAGAACACGGAGAAGGTGACTATAGTGGACAGAGGTGGGGGCTGAAACAAACTGACTGAGAATGTGGACAGGATAGGAGATGTCAGGACGCGTAACAGCAAGATAGACAAGGCTCCCAACGAGGTGGCGATAGCGAGTGGGATTAGGAAGAGGGTCACCATCAGAAGCACGAAGCTGAACGTTGAGCTCCATAGGAGTCACAACAGTGCGCTCATCACCGAGAGCGGCACGAGTAAGAAGATCCTGAATATATTTTTCCTGGGAGATGAAGAAGCCTGCAGAGGTCTCAGAAATCTCGATCCCAAGAAAGTAGCGAAGAGGACCAAGATCAGACATCAGAAACTGTTCCCGGAGGCGGGCCTTAACAAAGGCAATATACTCAGAATCGTCACCAGTGATGATCATGTCATCCACATATAGAAGGAGAAGAGTCCGACCACGAGAAGAGGTGTGGACAAACAGTGCTGGATCATGATCACTGGGCAAGAAGCCAGCGGCAGTAACGACAGAGGCGAACCGCGAGAACCAGGCGCGAGGAGCCTGTTTAAGACCATAGAGGGAGCGACGAAGTCGGCAGACCATACCATCAGGAGCATAGTACCCCGGTGGTGGCTGCATATAAACCTCCTCACGCAACTCACCATTGAGAAAAGCGTTCTGGACATCAAGCTGAGATACAGACCAATGACGAACAGAAGCCACAGCAAGGAGAGTGCGGACAGTGGTCATGTGGGCCACAGGAGCGAATGTCTCATCATAATCGCGTCCCTGCTCCTGCTGAAAGCCACGAGCCACAAGACGAGCTTTGTATCGCTCAAGGGAACCATCGGAGCGAGTCTTAATCTTATAGACCCACTTGCAGGTGATGGGACGAACACCGGAGGGAAGAGAAACCAGATCCCACGTGCCATTGCGCTCAAGCGCCGCAAGCTCCTCGGCCATCGCAAGCTGCCATTCAGGCTGAGTCATGGCAGCCCGATAGGTGGTGGGCTCAGCAAGGGCAGAAAGACCATACCGGTCAGGAGAATAGCGATCAGGTGGGGGACAAGGCCTAACACGGAGGTTATGGACCGGCGGAGGCGTGAGAGGAGGTGCACTGGAAGTAGAGGGCACATCAGTAGGATCATCCACAGCACGAGGACGACGAGTGTAGTGGAGAGGAAACGGGGAGTGAGGTCGAAAGACTGGAGAGGAGGGTGGGGAGGGAGGAGATGGTGGAGACGAGGGAGAGGAGGAGGAGGGAGGGGATGGTGGAATCGGTGGTGTAGGGGGACGCACCGGGGGAGAGGGAAGAACAGGAGGCACAGTGGGAGATGTGTCAGGAAGGAGAAGGAAGGAAATATCTTCCACGGAAAAGCTCGAGGAGGAGGGACGCGGATAGTAAGAACGAGACTCATCGAACGTCACATCCCGAGAAATGCGCAGACGGCGACCAACAGGGTCCCAACAGCGATAGCCCTTGTGCTCATCACTGTAGCCAAGGAAAACACACTCAACTGACTGAGCAGTCAACTTGGTTCGTTCTCGCGGAGCAAGAAGAACATAGCACACGCATCCAAACATACGAAGAGCGGAGTAGTCAGGAGAGCGACCAGAGAGACGCTCCATAGGAATACCACCCTTCAAGGCAGCCGAAGGCTGAATGTTGATGAGGTGGGTGGATGCGGAAACGGCCTCAGCCCAAAAATGGGGTGGAAGAGAGGCGGCGATCATCATCGCACGAGCCGTCTCAAGCAAATGGCGATGTTTGCGCTCAGCAACTCCATTTTGAGCATGGGCACCAGGGCAAGAGAATTGGGCAAGAGTGCCCTGCTCCGCAAGAAAACCACGCAACATGTGAGAGATATACTCTCCAGCTGAGTCAGCACGGAAGATACGGACAGGCATGGAAAATTGAGTGCGAACCATGGCAGCAAAACGTTTATATATGGGGAGAACCTCGCTGCGAGATTTCATGCAATAAAGCCAAGTGTAGCGAGAGAAATCATCAATAAACAGAACATAGTAGCGATGACCCCCTTTCGAGTCAAAAGGAGCAGGACCCCATACATCAGAATGAACTAAGTCAAAAGGACGCTGAGATACAGACTCACTGGTAGGATACGGTAACTGAGTCTGTTTGCCAAGCCTACAACCTTCACAATGCAACGAAACATCACCGGAGACAGACCCTAAGACGCCTTGGTGTACTAATGAGGACAAGCGAGAGCCACAGATGTGACCAAGTCGATGATGCCACTGCTGGAAGGATGCAGAAGAGGAGGCAGCAAGAGCATGAGAACTGGCGTATGTGGTAGCAGCGGAAGGAACACGAAGCCAGTCAACCTCCCAAAGGCCCTCAGACTCATGGCGCCGAGGGCCACCGCCAACCAGAGCCTGAGTGCGACGATCCTGAACAGAGCAAGAGTCGGCATCAAGAATGACACGACAGCCAGAATCAGTAAGTTGGGCAGCGGAAAAGAGATTCATGGTAAGACGAGGAACATGAGAAACACTAGGGACCGAAAAAGACGGAGTGGAAAGGATGCCACGACTAGCAACAGGAAGAGGTGTGCCATCGGCAGTGAGAACATTAAGAGGAAAATCAAGAGGTCGAAGAGAAGATAAAGCAGAGGAATCAGAAGACATATGAAAAGAAGCTCCAGAATCCAGAACCCACGAGGATGTACCTGACTGAGTATGCTCCGGCGGGGGCGGAGTTGTGGTGGCAGTCACAGCGGCAATAGAACCCGTCGAAGAAGAACCGGAGGAAGCCAGGAGGCGCTTGAGCCGCACAATGTCCTGATCAGTGAGTGACGGAGTCGAGGAAGGTGCATGAGTCCCACTGGAAGATCGCCTCTGGTCTCGCTGTTTCTGGCGACACTCAGACTCTGGGTGACCTGGCCTGGAGCAGTAGCCACAGAAGGTGTCACGGCGCGACCGGCCCTTCTCAGCATAAGGAGGGCGACCCACCCCCCCTGAAGGTGTGGGCAGGAGCGGTGGAGTGGTGAGGCGAGCAGACGACACAGGAGCTCGGGCAGCAAGAACAGTGGGAACCACAAGCAGACCAGCAGAACGGAGGCGTGTCTCCTCAGCACGAAGCTCTGCAAGCACCTCCGAAATAGGAACACGACCACGAGCAAGTAGGTGAGCACGCCGAGGCTCAAACTCTGGACGAAGGCGAGATAAGAACTCATGGAGGCGATGAAACTCCAAGTCCGACCGCACAGTCTGGCAACAACGGCAAGTACCACAAAC
The DNA here is from genome assembly GCA_039707655.1 of Elymus sibiricus. Taxonomy (NCBI): domain Eukaryota; kingdom Viridiplantae; phylum Streptophyta; class Magnoliopsida; order Poales; family Poaceae; genus Elymus; species Elymus sibiricus. The sequence goes on along the minus strand of CM077668.1, from coordinate 106,039,607 downwards.
AACCGTCCGGAGAGAGTCAAGCTGGCGCCAGATGGCAGAGCTCTGTGAGTAGAACTCATCGACAGAAGAGTCACCCTGCTGGAGAGCGTGCTCCTGACGCACCACAGATAAGTAGAGAGCATCACCAGATGGCTGATAGCGCTGACAAAGATAGGACCACATCGCAGCAACAGGACCGAGACCCATGAACTCAGACGCAAACTGAGGTAAGACACTCGCAGTGAGAACAGCAGCAGCTTGAGCATCATCGTTGCACCACTGAGTGTAAGCAGACAGATCATCTCGGTAAACAGCAAGAGCATCTGAGTAGGCAGATACCTGCTGATCATAAGCATCAACCGCAGCATCGTCAAGGGCCTTGGCTGTATCCCGATCAGCCTGAGAAGCATCAGCAGCGAGAACAGGCGGCACCGGCGGGGTAGGAGCCACAGGTGCAACAGGGCAAGGCGGACAGGGAACCTCGCCAGAGAGAACGCCCCACAGGAGAAGACCGCGCATGTGGATGCGCATGAAGCCCACAAACTCAGCATAGTTGGTGCCATCGAAGATCACGGAGCACCGAGGAACAGCCACATAGCCCGACGAAGACATGGCGCCGAAGTGCGCGGTAGTACCGCTTCAGACGGTAGTACCGCTCTTGTTAAGCGGTAGTACCGCGCTGCGCAGGGCGGTAGTACCGCTATTGCTAAGCGGTAGTACCGCTTGTGCGGTACTTCCGCGGTCCAGTGCCGTGGGCACTTCCGCTTATATTTAGTCTTCGGGTATGCCTGGCCTTTAAGCGGAAGTAGAGCGGTAGTAACGGGCGGTAGTACCGCTTCAAGCGGTAGTACCGCTCTTGCCAGCGGTAGTACCGCGGAGCCGAATCGGGATCGGGATCGGGATCGGGATTCAGGGCAGCGCCGGGGGCGGCGGCGGCCAGTCGAGGCGGGCGAGGGCGGCCGGTCGAGGCGGGCGAGGCGACGCAGCAGCCGGGGGCGGCGGCGGCCGGTCGAGGGCGGCGGCGCGGCCGGTCGAGGGCAGGCAGCAGCAGCCGGCAGCGCGGGGGCGGGCGAGCCGGACGGCGCGCGGAGGCGGGCTCCGGTGGCGCGGCAGAGGCGGCGAGCCCAGGGGGACGCCAGACGAGGGGAGGGCGGCCGGAGCAGCTAGCTCGCAGCTAGCAGCGGCGGCGGTGGAGGAGGAGAGCACGGAGCTGCGGCGTGCGGGGTGGGAGAGAACCTAAGCATCTGATACCATGTTAGGAAAGAGCAACTAGTATTCACTGTGGGCCAAAGGCCAGTACATATACATGTGAGGTATTACAAGCGGTAGTACCGCACTCAGAGCGGTAGTACCGCATCGGGCGGTAGTACCGCACTCAGAGCGGTACTACCGCCTACACACATCTAACAGGCAGAAGTCCATTGTTGAGAGGAGGAAACCATTGGTAGGCATAGACACGGACACAGATGAAGATCACTCGGACACCTTAATCGCGCTGCAACATCCACCAGTTTATACACTGGGCAACGGCAATAGCGAGAAGTACCCCAATTTCAATATAGAAGATTCTCCTATTGAGATTCATCGTATTGATCGTGGTGGGGAGGTGACATATCATGGTCCTGGACAGGTATTTGTTAGTTATTTTAGCTGTATTGTGGGTCTGATAGTGTACTTGCGCCCGCCATTGTTTCCAATTTAGTTTTCTGCTTCAAGGTAATTAAATCTGAAGTAACCTAAGCTTCAAAGGAAAGTAAATAATGAACAAATAAGGTTTTCCATATCCTTTTTGGTTAGATCAACCTATGACCATTTGGAAATAAGAACAAACTTCCTGACTTTCGAAATATTGAACACAAAATCTTAGTTATTCATGTTTTTCTTTTGTAGCTTAACACTATTATCTTACAATCTATTATTCTGCTTCCTTAGCTCGTTCTGTACCCGATTCTCAATTTGCGGTATCAAAAGAAGGATCTTAACTGGTACCAAAGATCACTTGAAAGTGTGATCATTCGTGCCCTTCAGTCCGCATTCTCTATTAAGGCATCAACAATAGAAGGCCTCACTGGTGTTTGGGTTGGTATGTTACTATCCATTTGGATACTGCAAAATGTTTTATCATGTTATCACGCATCTTTCTTAACACTCTATTTCCTCTCCAGGGGATCAGAAAGTTGCAGCTATTGGAATTATGTGTGCAAGATGGATAGTATATCATGGTCTAGCGCTAAATGTCACAACTGACCTAACCCCTTTTGAACACATTGTTCCCTGCGGCATAAAGGGCCGTGGTGTTGGGAGCATTAAGCAGATATTACAAAAGGCTTCCAACGGTAGAGAATATAACGATGCAGAACTGATGGATATAGCTTACGAGTCGTTGATCAAAGAGTTTGCCGAGTTTTTCCAGCTCTCTCTGGAACCCAGCCCTGATTTGTATCTTTAGCTAGATAACATTATCAATCAACTGCACAATGTTTTATTAGATTATTGGAACTAGACTCCAGCGTAGAAGTCAGAAACAAATACAAGCAGGTAGCAGAGGCAAGCTTGTATTGAAAAGTGCAGTCTCCTTCAGTCTGGTAGTTGCAAAACTAGCAATCCGTGTGCATGAATTCAAGCTTTTGCTTCACCTGCAAGGTCGGGCATGGAAACCATTTTCAGCAAGCAGTAGCAAAAGCACATCACTTCCTTCAGTGGTTGAAGCCGACCCTTCCGCCTTCCTGCCGACACCCGGCCACGCCTTACAGGTGCAGTGCTTTCGCTTCTCGATGCCTTCATAGACGGACGCGACCGGTTTTCCGCACCCCTTCCAGGTGATCTTGCAGCATTTTTCGCACTCCACCTTGTAGCACATCCTGTGTTCTTCTTAAGATGATCACTGAGCCCTTGTTGGCTGGACTAGCTAGTGCTTCCTTTGCTCTCCATGGATTCAACATTTATAGGAAAACATGAAGTTTGGATAAGTTGTGTGATTTTGCAGCTTGTAGAACTATTAAACACCACGTGAGAGGAGAGGAACTCGGACGTTCTTGTCATGTATCTCGCCCGTTGCCACCTCGGTCGTCACCGTGTTCATTTTGCTTACGAAAGTGAACAGGTGACGAGCACCTTCCTCTCTGTATAGACAGTTGGATACCATTTTTGTCATGTCTTAGATAATGTTACAGAACAAACCACAGGTGGTTTGGCAGAAGAAAGTAAAAAATGAAACTAGATTAGATACGAGAGACACAATTGTTATGCCTGGTACCTTATGAACTGAGCAAAAACAAAGTCATGTCGCCTACCCGATGCAAAAATGTACTTCCTCTGTGTTGAGTATGTTATTTGTGCATGTATATTGTCTTACGTACATTAGGCCCACCTCTCTAGTTTGTTGTATAGATTGAGGTAGAGGCCCCACCTTGTACTCATATATACCGTGCACATTGCACCGAATCAATACATCGTGCAATTACATCATCTATCATGGTATCAGTTTTCGGGTTCTAAAACCCTAGCTTCCGCCCGCGCCGCCGCGCCTCTGCCCTAGCACCGCCGCCGCCGCACCTCTCCAGTGCCGCCGCGGCCGCGCTCCTCCTACCCCTGCTGCCGCCGCGATCTGCTGTCGCTGCCGCCGCAACCCTAGCCGCCGCCTTCATCATGTCTTCCGTCACCTCCTCGGCCTCCAACCCGTTCGCCAATGCCAACCCTCCCGACGCTGCCGACATCCGCAACCTCAACATCTACGAGCGGGTTCCGGTTCGTCTTGCTCAGACGCACTCCTCCTACTATGCATGGAAGACTTACTTCTCCCTTGTGTTCCGGGAGTACAACCTTCTCGATCACGTGGATGGTTCCGTTGACTCAAGCCTTGTGCCCGCGCATCACGAGTGGTCCACCATTGACGCCACGCTCATCCGATGGTTCTTCCTCACCATCTCGCCGGACCTGTTCCACACGGTCGTGCAAGACGGTGATGATGCCCACGCCGTTTGGACCAAGCTGAACGGACTCTCACCGACAATCGTCTCCAACGCCGCGTTTTTTTGCAGCAAGAGTTCTTCGGGTGCCATCAAGATAACTCTTCCGTCGACGACTACTGTCGCCGTCTCAAGACCCTCGCTGACGAACTCCGCGATATTGGCGCGAAGATCGATGATGATCTCCTTCTCAGCACGCTCACCGCCGGCCTCAACGAGGATTTCGGCAACGCCGCGGCAAATCTCACGCTCATCCCCGAGCCCTCCTTCACCAAGTTTGTGGCTTATCTCCGGTTGGAGGAGCGCCGGATGAAACAACTGAAGACCCGGGCCATGCATACTGCCCTCACCGCCGGCACCACTCGCGGCGGCCCTCCACCACCACCCGCCGCTCCTCAACAGCAGCGGGCCCCCGCGCCCTGCCCATCTCAGCAGCAGCCGTCGCTGCTGCCCTTCCCGCCGGCTCCCTACGGCGCGCCTGCCCCCCAGCCGTCGCCCGCGCCTCCTACTGATCGTCGCAGGGGCGGTCGGCGCGGTGGCCGTAAGCAGCAGCAGCAGCAGCCCGCCGGTGGCGCTCCTCGTCAGCAGCTGCCCACTCCGCCTTGGGCCGGTGGCTACAACCCGTGGACGGGCGTCGTCCACGCGTACACCATGCCGGTTCCTCGGGCGCCGGCGCCGAGTCTTCCCGTGCCGCGTCCCCCGGCTCATCAGGCGTACTACGCCGCACCGTAGCCGTACGGAGGGTACCCGCCTCCCCCACCACCACACGCCGGCGGAGGGTTCACTCGCCTGCACCGCAGCTGACAGGCGCCTACAGCTTCCCCATGGCGCCTCCATCGCTGCCTCCGGCGCCGTGGGACCCGGCGCTTCTCGCCGCGCTGCACACCGCTCCTTCGCCCAACAACTATACTGGCGGTGGCGATTGGTACATGGACACCGGGGCTACTGCTCACATGTTTGCTCATCCGGGTAATCTTCACTCCTTTTATCCCGTCACCACCGCCACCCGCATCACTGTCGGTGACAGTTCCACCCTTCCTATAACACATGTTGGTCACACCTCGTTTCCTTCCAATTCCATGCCTTTATCATTATCTAACATACTTGTTTCCCCCAACCTCATTAAAAATCTTATTTCAGTTCGTTGTTTCACTCGTGAAAATCCGGTTACTGTTGAGTTTGCCGATCTTGGTTTTTGTGTCAAGGACGCTCGAACCAGGATGGTACTCCACCGATGTGACAGCCCCGACGAGCTCTATCCGGTCCACCCGCCATCCTCCACCGCCACTGCTCCAGTTGCTCTCTCCGCCGGCGTCGATCTCTGGCACGCTCATCTGGGTCATCCCAACCCCGTCACTCTTCGTCATATTCTTAGGAGTTTCAGTTTCAGTTGTAATAAGATTGAGGATCATACTTGTCAGGCATGTCGCGTTGGCAAACACGTTCGCCTTCCGTTTAATAATTCCATCACCATTGCTTCATTTCCTTTTCAGTTGATCCATAGTGATGTGTGGACTTCACCAGTTCCTAGTAATTCGGGCTATCTATATTATCTTGTTATTCTTGACGATTACTCCCATTATGTGTGGACTTTTCCTTTTCGACGAAAATCGGATGCGCTCTCCACTTTGACGGCTTTTTACTCCTATGTCAGCACGCAGTTTGGGCGTCCCATTCTTGCTCTTCAGACTGACAATGGAAAAGAGTTCGACAATCTTGCCTTCCGCACTTTTCTCTCGCGTCATGGCACAGTTTTTCGTCTCACTTGCCCGTATACTTCACAACAAAACGGTCGAGCCGAACGTGTCCTTCGCACTCTTAATGACTGTGTTCGCACGCTCCTGTTTCATGCCAACGTGCCGCCCCGCTTCTGGCCGGATGCCCTCGCTACCGCGCCGCTTCTACTTAATCTCCGGCCATGTCGACCGCGATGGAACTATGCACCCCATCACTTACTCTTCGGTACGCCACCTTCTTATGATGGTCTGCGTATTTTTGGGTGTCTCTGTTATCCTAGCACTGCCGATACCACTCCTCATAAACTTGCACCGTGTTCTATCGCATGCATCTTTATCGGCTATCCTGCCAACTCCAAAGGATATCGGTGCTACGATCCTATCTCCCATCGCGTCTTCACCTCCCGGCACGTTTACTTTGACGAGCATGTGTTTCCGTTTCAGCAGGTACCTCCAGTCGCCACTTCATCACCGGTTGCTGACGGCGTTGTGTCGCCGACCTCTCACCAGTGGCGTTCGCGTGCAGCTCTCGGCCCGCCCCTGGCTTCGAGGCACGCCACGCCACTCCCGCGGCTGGGTCGTCTCCCTCGGCCTCCTCGGCGACTCCCACGGCGGCCTCGCTGTCGGCCGCCCCCGGCGCCGCGCCAGCCTCGCCCGAGGCCTCGCCTTCGGCCCGGTCTGGCTCCGCTTCTGGTGCTGCGTCGGCTGCCCCCCCACCGGACTCGGTGGGGTACTCGTCGGCCTCCGTAGCCGGCTCGGCCACTGCTACGTTCGACGCCACGGATTCGGAGGCGACGGGATCTTCACCACCAGATTCCTCCGTTGCCCCGGCTCGGCGCATCGCTACTCGTGCTCAGGCCGGTGTTCATCGCCCTAGCACGCGATACTCCGCTGCTGAGTACCTCCTTGCAGCCGAGGTGTCTTCGCCATCTCCTCTTCCATCCACAGCTCGAGCTGCTCTCCGTGATCCTCACTGGCTCGCTGCGATGCAAGAGGAATTTGACGCTCTTCAGCGCAACCGGACATGGCAGCTTGTCCCTCGACCTCGGCACGCTAACGTCATTAGCGGCAAGTGGGTCTTTCGCCATAAGACTCGGCCTGATGGTACCCTCGACCGGTACAAGGCCCGCTGGGTCGTCCGTGGTTTTCGGCAGCGTGCTGGAGTGGACTTCACCGACACATTCGCTCCCGTTGTCAAACCCGGCACGATTCGTACGGTGCTTCAGCTTGCGGTCTCTCGTACCTGGCCAGTGCATCAGATGGACGTCTCCAACGCTTTCTTGCACGGTCACCTTGATGAGCAGGTCTACTGTCAGCAGCCCACTGGTTTCGTTGATGCCACCTATCCTGATCATGTGTGCTTGCTCTCGCGCTCTCTTTATGGGCTCAAGCAGGCTCCACGTGCATGGTACCAGCGGATTGCTGGCTTTCTTCAGCAGCTCGGCTTCAGTATTACACGGTCTGACGCCTCTCTGTTCGTGTATCATCACGGCACTGCGACAGCCTATCTTCTGCTCTATGTTGATGACATCATCCTGACAGCCTCCTCAGTTGAGCTTCTTCAGCAGCTCATTGCTCGTCTGCGCGACGAATTTGCTATCAAGGACTTGGGCCCCTTGCATTATTTTCTCGGGATTGAGGTTGTTCGCCGAGCTGATGGATTTTTCTTACATCAACAGAAGTACGCTCATGAGCTGCTCGAGCGTGCTGGCATGCTAAATTGCAAGCCCGTCTCTACGCCTGTTGATACGAAGGCCAAGCTCTCCTCTCAGGATGGTTCACCCGCCTCGGATGCTCCCTTCTACCGTTCCATCGTCGGTGCCCTTCAGTACTTGATGCTCACCAGGCCTGATCTGCAGTATGTTGTCCAACAGGTGTGTCTTCACATGCATGCGCCTCGTGATGCTCATTGGAATTCGGTGAAGAGGATCCTCCGTTACATCCGTGGTACTCTGGCACTTGGTTTGACATTGACTGCGTCACCCTCTACTGATATGGTTGCTTACTCCGATGCTGATTGGGCCGGCTGTCCTGACACTCGGCGTTCCACTTCTGGTTATTGTGTCTACCTTGGTCCCTCCCTCATCTCGTGGTCGTCCAAGCAGCAACCCACGGTCTCGCGCTCTAGCGCGGAGGCGGAGTACCGAGCTGTGGCCAATGCGGTGGCAGAGTGTTCTTGGCTACGCCAACTTCTTCAGGAGTTGCATCACGATGTTTCTCAGGCTACGGTGGTATATTGTGATAATGTATCCGCCGTTTACCTCTCCGCCAACCCCGTTCATCATCGTCGGACGAAACACATCGAGCTTGATATCCACTTTGTGCGCGAACAGGTTGCCCTTGGGCGTATCCGGGTTACCCATGTTCCGACTGCACAACAGTATGCTGATGTGATGACCAAGGGTCTGCCTACTTCCACTTTCGAGGAGTTTAGGTCCAGTCTTTGTGTCGCTCACGACGCTTCGACTGCGGGGGGGGGGGGGGGGGGGGGGGGGTGGGTGGGTGTTGAGTATGTTATTTGCGCATGTATATTGTCTTACATACATTAGGCCCACCTCTCTAGTTTGTTGTATAGATTGAGGTAGAGGCCCCACCTTGTACTCATATATACCGTGCACATTGCACCGAATCAATACATCGTGCAATTACATCATCTATCACTCTGTACACTAATACAAAACGTTTTTACAGTTCAATTACATTAGCTTATGGAGGGAGTAGATTTCAAAAATAATTCCGGAGCTAATGGAGTTGCTTGTGTTCAGTGAACTTGGAGTTAGCTTGGTTCCTGGAATCTTTTGATCCGTCCCTCATGGCGGATCAGACGGCAACGGATAGAGATCAGGATTCAGAACCCAGACCGACTAACCAAACCAGCCACCCTGCACACTGTCAGAAGTATTAACCAACCACACCGCACAGCGTCAGACAAAAGGATCAACCAGCCAGAGGCTGCGCGACCATCATCACCATTAAACTATGCCTCTCTAACAAACCACGCACAAATGGTCCATCAGATTAGATGCGTGAGATCTTTTATATATGGCGGAGTATAGATCATATCATTTGTCTAGATCAGACGCACAGTGCTACCGTACTGGCAGTAGACGAGTGAGCTTAATCAAATGGGATTTGGTGATCAGCTCACCCATGTGGTTAGCTTATGATCTGGTCTTCTTTTAAGCGGCCCATGTATTTATTGCCTGGAGCATCTGTGGTTGGCATCCCGAGTTTTCTAAGTGGGGGTGTGAGGAGCGTGCAGTGCAGATCCAGCAGACATGTTTTGATTGGACTGCAGTGTGTGTGACAGCCTGCTGCCTGTCAGATGAACTGAATAATTTGCTTCGATAAGCGAGTGTTTAATACTGTCCACTATGAAGACAGCAAGATGGGGGTCAGTGTAACTGTCCACTCAGGAGGAAGAGATTCAGCTAGCTTCGAATCAGTATCCAATTACGATCTACTCCTAGTCAACTGCATCCCAAGTTCTGACGGTCTGAGCTCGACTAGCAGGTAAACAACAGACATGGTCAGAAGATGATCCAAGTGGGGGACCAATATCTGAGATCTCAGATCCGACGGCTCCCGGGAGTTGTTGAACATTTTGCAAAAAAGTCATTCGGGAGTCTTAAAATTGCGTGCAGGTACAACAGCTTCTCAGATGCCGTTGGATCTCACGAAAGCCCGTATCATGGTATCACCTCAAGGCTGGTAGCACCTGATATTTCCCCTCCAAGTGGGTCTGCTGAACTGTAGCGCAATGTAAATAATACCCGTTTGAGCCATCAACTAGCTCCAGGAGTAAGTACTAATCCACGATGCACGCTGCTACGGCGGATGCCAAGCTCCTTTCAGTCAGTGAGTGACGGGAGAACAAGAGCTCTGTATCCGATAGTTTATTATCCTCCACGAAAAACAAGTTCAGTTGGTGGCTTTCCACCAAACCCATACAATCAGCTCCCCAAATTCAGGACCAGTTGCTTATTTTCAGTCACGCTACACACCATGAATCAATCCACCCATCAACCAATCCAATGCAACAACCATATCTATCTCTAACCACGCATCTTTTTGCCTTCGCCTTCACTTCTTCTCCGGCTCCGGTCAGTTCATGTCCAGCATTCCCTGGTGGAAGGCGGCGACGCGGTCGGGCGTCACGCACTGGGTGATGAGCCGCGCCCCTGGCTTGTGCGCCCACGGCTTCACCAGTATGCACGTCGCGATGTAGTCCAGGTTCGTGAGTGGCACGACGTGGGCCGGCGGGCCCCAGCCGTAGTCCACCTCGGCGAACCCGAGCCGCGTCCAGTCCGACACCAGCAGCGTCCGGTAGTCCGACGTGATCTGGTACGGGTCCTCGCCGCCGTCGGCGCCGGCCTCCCCGGTCGCCCACCGCGCGAACTCGGATGGCATCCGTCTCTTCCCGTCCTTGATGATCTTCACCACTTCCGGGATCGAGGAGCCGGACACCTTGCCCGCGGGGGCGGACACGCGCATGATGTAGTAGCAGTTGCCGTAGAACCCGGCGCCGGCGCGCGGGAGCGACGCGTGCAGGAGGGGCCGGGCGTTCATGGCGAAGCAGAGGTGGACGGTGGAGTCAGGTTCGAACCCCGCCGCGCGCGTGCGGCTCTGCCACGCCTTGGCCACCAGCACCTCGAACGCCGAACACCAGGAGCCAGCGTGCTCCGTGTTGTACTGGGACTTGAAGTGGCCGATGTAGTCCGCGGAGATGTCCATGGCGAGGTACTCGAGCCGCTTGGCATCCGCAGGGCTCGGCAGGCTGCCCACGACAGCGCCGGCCGGGTCCGGAATCGCCTCGCGGCCCCACTGCGGCTCCACCGCCAGGCTTTCCACTCCGCGGCCGCGGGCGAGCTCGCCGACGGCGGCCATGAACTGCGCGGCACCGGGGCCGTCGGAGACGGCGTGGCTGAAGCGGAAGCCGACGACGAAGCCGCCACACGCGAAGGTGGTAACCTGGACGAGTAGAACGAGCCTGCGCTCGTCCTCCTCCTGGGCGGGCGTGGGCGGCAGCAGCTCGTCCTTGGCGATCATCATGGGGTGCTCCAGGTACTCCACGTCCTCTAGCGCGCAGGCGGCCGCGGCCTCGGTGAACCAGACGCCGCTGCCGTCACCGCGGCAGTCCACCTGCAGCAGCCCGCCTTCCTCCGTGAACCCGAGGCGGCCGGCGAGCGGGTAGTACTGCACCAGGGCCTGCGCTAGGGCCCGCTCGATGGTCCTCGCCGGGCCAGCGTCGTCGTCATCGCCGCCCTCAAAATGCCGGTCAAGAGCCGGCTTGAAGACGTGCAGCGACTCGATGAGCGCCATCTGAGTCGGGTAGCGGTCGAGCCAGGACAGGCGGAGCGGGCCGACCGGCGTGGGCTCGGCCGGCGTCACCAGGCGCTGCGCCAGCCGGTCGACGGACTTGTTCACGGCCGCCATTGCAACGAAGCCGCGAGAATTGAATGGAGCTGGCGGGAGAGCAAGAACTGATCGGTGGGCTTGGATGTTCGGCAGTTAGCTTACTGCTACTGCTCCTTGCTTGGATTTGGTGGCTGGGTTGCTTGACTTGCCATTGAAGGGGACGGAAGCGCATGGTATTTATAGGGGGTGTTGCGTAGGCTCATGGCAGTGACGAGGATGAGAGTCGGATGGAAGCTGACCGTGGCTTGTGCAGTTGCTCTGCTCTGCGTCGAGCCGTCGGGGTCAAAAGGTGGTGGAGCGGCGCTTTCATAGCTCTATCCAGTTGCAACCAAGAGCTGAATTCGACTACACAGGGGCACAGAGCAGCTCATCTTACTACTACTATTAATTACGTGCCCTCCCACAATGTCCACATGCGCATCTAGTTTATCTTTTTTTGTTTTTAGGGGTGTATTGTGTTTTGAATTGGACCATAACAAATTTTTTTGTAGTCACCACGATCTTTCTAGATAGTGTTGCCAATTTCTTTCTTGGTCATAATTTGTAGCCATGTCCCTCTTGGTACAAGTATTTGACATTTTTTAGGCCTATGGCAAATTTTGAGTAAGACCATAGCAAAACTGTAGACATTGTAGAATTGTATCTAAGTCACATGGCAATTTTTGTCATGTTTTTGTGTACACCAAATATGTGTAAATTTTCCATGTGCAAGAATACATAAATTTGACATGTGACAAGTTTTAAACTTCCTAGTTTTGCCATGTGGACATTTTAAATATCTATACACTTTTGTTTGCCATGATTTTTCTAGGGAACACAATGTTTTTTTATAAATTTGCCATGTGATCAGACGTGAAACTTGCCATGCTATGAACAAATTTCTAAATTTTCCTTTTGTGACTAGTCCCCCGAAAAATACATTCCACCATGATATGTACATTTGCCATCATTTTTAGATTGCAAACTTTTTGTATAAACTTGCCATGTGATCTGTGCACACAAAAAATGATCATCAAAATTTTACCATTTTTAAAAACAGGACTATTTTTAGATTGTATCATGTCAATTTTTTTAGTTTAGTGGGCATGGCAATTTCAACCTTTCTATTTTGCCATGGTAGATTTACCCTTATTGACATGGCAATTTTACCTAAATCGCCATGGCAAATTTTAACTATTATTGCCATGGCAATTTCTACTCTTTATTTTTTCATGGAAAATTTTACATTTTTTTGCCATGGCAAAATTATCTATACTGCCCTGGCAATTTTTTAGTTGAACATACATGTCAATTTTTTACTATAGTCGATCACGGCTAGTTAAATTTATTTTCTTTTTTGCCATGGCAAATTCACCTTCATTCACATGCAAATTTACCTGTATTGCCATGGCAATTTCTACTCTTATTTTCCATGACACCTTCACACTTATTTTTGCCATGGCAACACTATCTATTCCGCCATGGCAAAATTTAGATTTATTGTCATGGCAACACTACCTACTGCCATGGCAAAATTTACTTTTACATACAAGTCAAATTTTTTATTTTAGTCTATCATGGCAAATAAAATTTACTTTTCTATTTTTGCCATGGCAAATTCACCTTCATTGACATGGCAGTTTTAGCTATATTGCCATCTCAAATTTTACCTTTTATTGCCATGGCAATTTTTACATTTTCTTATACTGTTTTATTGCCATGGCAAAATTATCTATGCTGGCATGGCAAATTTAGTTTTATTGCCATGGCAAAATTATCTACACATGACAAATTTAGTTTTATTGCCATGGCAAAATTATACTTGGTCGATCATGGCAAATTATTGTTTATTTTTGTCGTGCCAATTTTAACTTGCATGGACCATGACAATTTTAACCTTGGCAAAGTTGTTGTCATTTTTTCCCTAGCACAGCAAAAAGTGGGCTTTTATTTGTCATAGGAAAAAAAAGTCTAGGCTTTTTTTCTTTGTTTTCTTATACTGGGCCTTTTGTTTCTTTTTCTATTTTGGCAGAGAAAAGGCCGACGAAAGGGAGCCGTTCGGGCTGGGGGGCTCCTCATACCGAACGAAATCGTTCGTGGGAGTCGATCCCTCGTACCGAACACTCGTTCGGTCTGGGAGTTCCCCAGGCCGAACGTACGCGCCTTATCGGCGTCCCAAGGAAAAGGTAGGGGAAACGTTTGCAGAGATCATGTACGTCCATCGGCTTGTTTCCATTGCAATGCAAAGGGAAATCGTCTCGATCTTCGATGGGGAAGGCACGTGTTCCCTCTAGGTACAAAGTAACCGGGTCCATGGACTGACTCCGCGCAAGGGTTAGGCGTGTTGATCCACTCGATCGGAATACGCGACTGACGGGTGCAGTTGGTGGAAAAAAAACAATGCTGCTGGTTAATGTTCTTCGATATAAAGGCATCTCCAACGCCGACCTTCAAACCTGCCGCAACTGTCCGGATCACGCTATCCGGACCGCGGAAGCCATCCAACGCGGGCCTGTGTCGGTCTGCGGCGCGGTCTGGACGCATTTTCTCCCGCAAACCGGAGACAAAAGTGGGGGAGGTTTGCGGGAGTCCGGACCGATCCCAAGCCCGCTTCTGACCGCCCTGACCCACCAAAACCCCTCCTCCCTCGCCCGCATGCGTTCCCGCCCGGCGCCAGCTGCCCGCATTCATGCCGCTGTAAAGCGCGCCGCTCAACATTGAAGACGGCTCAGGGCGGACGCGACCTCTCACTGCCTCCGCCATTGAAGCGGCGCCGGCCGAGGGTGCCGCCCGCGATGCGTCTCCGGTGTCCGCGCCTGTTCAATGCCGGAGACGCGTGACTGAACGGGACGGGACGGATATCTACCACGCTCGTTCAATGTCGTTGTCCGTCCGTATGCCGCCACTAAGCAGGCTCGCCGGCCGAGTAACCCACTCGGGCGTCTCGCATTGACTCCTGGCCTCACCGGAATCCGCTATTTAAGGGCGGCCACACCCGGCTATCTCCACAGCACAATACATCCGCTCCACGTCCTCCTTCTTTCCTCCACATCCGCCATGACCGCAAGCGGGAAAGCACTGCGGGTCAGTCTGTCGCCGGAGATGAAGCACGCGGTGGCCGCCCTGGCCGCTGCTTGGCAGAGCCACCGTGCCAGGCGGATCGAGGCCGGCTTGCCGGCCAGCTCGCCCGAGGTCTCCGACGACGAGGACGACCCCATGAAGGAGACGGGCTCCGACGACACCGGCCCGGCTCCCGTGCCTGTGCACGCCGGCTTCACCATGGAGAAGGCGCAGACACACTACAACGCCGCCATCGCGGAGGTGCAGCCTGCACCGGCGCCTTTGTCGGCGTTCCGGCAGGTGCAGGAGGAACAACGGTACAACCTGTTCCTCCTGGAGCAACACCGGCTGGCGGAGGGCCAGATCTACGGCGAGCGCGCGAGCGAGGAGGCCGTGGCGGCCATGGCCGCGGCGAGCCCTAACTTTGTCACGGAGGAGCGTGCCATCTACGATGCCCTCTGTGCTCAAGCCGCCGCTCGCCAGGAAGCGGCCGTTGCCGAGGCGCAGCTCCAGGCGATCCCGGAGGAGAACAACGCCAGCTGCGCCTCCTACGCGCCGCCGACAAACCATCAGGCGGCCCGGTGGGACGATGACAGCGCGGGCGCCACAATTTCAACCGTGGACCTCACGTCCACCAGCGACGGACAGGTCGCGGACTCCTCCAAGGATGAGTAGGGCACGAGAGGCGGCAGGGCCTGGTGTCCAATGTGGGCCGGTCCGTCTCCCGTGTTCTACTCTTCATCGCCGGAGACCGTACCTTCACCTCATGGGTCTTATCGCCGGTGGTCATGAAGACGGCGGATGGAGGACGACACGGGCTCGGATGTCGGGCGCTGCCACCGTGTAGGATAGGTTTAGGGTCGGGTCTTTTTTTTGTTCTAAATGTTCGAAATCTAATGAAAATCCGCCGTGTTTGTATGAAATCCGTCATGTTTGTATGAAATCCGACCATGTTTGCATGAATTTCATCCGGTTTATTGAAAATGAGTTTGAAATGTATGCGGCTAGCGTTGGATGGTGTCCTCCCGCATCCGTGTCCGCGGACTGGCCACCCCTGTCCGCGGACAGATGCGAGAGGCAATTTGCGGGTTGCCGTTGGAGATAGGGCATCTCCAACGACAACCCACAAATTTCCTCCCGCATCCGCGGACAGGGGACCAGTTGTGGGGTCAAGGAGATAGGTCTAGAGGGGGGATTAATAGACCCTTAACCAACCAAAGGTGCAGTTTTTAGTTCTCTTGGAATTTAAGCAGATTTTGGTACAAGTTAAGATATCACCAAGACTTTCTACACATGCATATCTAGATATTGAGCAGCGGAAATAGTAAAGCATGCAAGTGTGCGAAAAGTAAAGGGGTATAGAAAAGAAGATCAAATGCAATGAAGACACGGTGATTTTTGGCGTGGTTCCGATAGGTGGTGCTATCGTATGTCCACGTTGATGGAGGCTTCAACCCACGGAGGGTAACGGTTGCGCGAGTCCACGGAGGGCTCCACACATGAAGGGTCCACGAAGAAGCAACCTTGCCTATTCCACCATGACTTCCGTCCACGAAGACTAGCCTCACTCGAGGTAGATCTTCACGAAGTAGGCGATCTCCTTGCCCTTACAAACTCCTTGGTTCAACTCCACATGATCTTGGAGGCTCCCAAGTGACACCTAACCAATCTAGGAGACACCACTCTCTAAAAGGTAACAAATGGTGTGTTGATGATGAACTCCTTGCTCTTGTGCTTCAAATGATAGTCTCCCCAACATTCAAACACTTCCTCACAGATTTGGATTTGGTGGAAGAAAGATTTGAATGGAAAGCAACTTGGGAAAGGCTAGAAATCAAGGTTCAAATGGTAGGATTGGAATATCTTGATCTCAACAAATGAGTAGGTGGTTCTCTCTCAGAAAATGTATGGTGGAAGTATAGGCACGTTCTGATAGCTCTCTCATAGAGTAGGTGGTGGTGGAGGGGTATAAATAGGCAGCACCAAAAATCCAACCGTTACAAGTACTTTACCCAACTTGGTGACACCGACATGAAAATCTCGGTGAGACCGACTATTGTAAAAAACTTGACCGTTAGGCTTTTCGGTGAGACCGAAAAAAACATCTCGGTGAGACCGAAGTGCAATGGCTAGGGCAAGACCATGTTTCAGTAGTTCTGAAAATTTCATCTCGGAAATTCCGAAGTGAAGTGACATCGTTACAGCAACTTGGTCAGGCCTTCTCGATGAGACCAAGAACCATTTCGGTTACACCGAAGTGTTAGGGTTTGGCATGTGGCATTGTATATAGCAATCTCGGTGGGTCCGGATGGGAGTGTTTCGGTGGGACCGAGATCAACTTTAGGGTTTTGGATAGGAATGAAGTGGAGAAGTGTTTGAGGGTTTTGGAGCAATATCACTAAGCACTTGAGCAATTGAGTCATGACCAAAACCTCATCCCTTTTTAATAGTATTGGCTTTTCCTATGGACTCAATGTGATCTTGGATCACTTAACCACAAATGTAGAGTCTTGAAGCTTTGCCAATCTTTGTCCTTAGCATTTTGAAGGGTTCCACATCTTCTTGTCCTTGCCATGCCATTGTTGAACTTGTCTGAAATACTCTAGGTAAAGGCATTAGTCCAACAACATGTAGTCATAGATTACCAAAACCACCAAGGGAGCAAATGTGCTTTCAATCTCCCCCTTTTTGGTAATTGATGACAACATACATCAAAGATTCAAATAAAGATGTAATAGAAGATTGTGTGAAAGCTTTGAAGAAAACATGTAACATGTATGAGCTCGCCCAAGAGATGTGCAGCTAGTAAATGATGATAGCTTAAGGAAAGTAGAGGCACAAGGTGAAGGAAATACACATGTAACATGTATCTTGGCAATATGCATCAGAGCAACAAAATGAAGTTGAAGTACCCACATGTTCATGACTATTTTCTTACAAACAATATGTGCAAAAGCAAGAAGACATCATGCACATGAGTATGATGCACATACTTACCTCGAAGTTCTTGACCATATACCTGAAGAAAATACACTTGAGAAAACAGGGTTAGATAACACAAGATAATTTCTCTAAGAAAAGACACAAGATCAACGAGAAACCAAGATTGAGATGACATGTAGAAGAAAGTATCACTAAGTGAATACTTTTTCAGAAGCAGACATGTCCCCAAAAAAAAGATCAAAAAGAATTAGTTATCTCCCCTAAAAGAAACTTCCTCTCCCCCTGAATCTAGCATTGAATATTGGGAGTAGGTAGGGTGAGAAAAACTAGAGCATCCAGAAAATAGATCATGTTTCTCCCCTCATAGAAACATGTAGCATTCTCTCCTCTTGTAAAGTGCATCTCTCTCCCCCCCTTTGACAAGGAAGAGCTTGTGGTGATAAGCTTTGATGTGCATCTCTCTCCCCCTTTGACATCAATTTCCAAGAAGGGATACTTCAAGGTTATTGGTCAAGTAGGTGTGGTCCTTGAGAAACACAACTAGCCATTATGCAGTTCCAGACGCAAGCAGAGGGAAAGAATCATTGAGTGGAGCTGGAGCAGAAAACTCAGGAAATATTTGACAGATAATTTCTGTGAGCAGCAAAGTCGGTGACTCCGAGTTGAGACAAGTCGGTGTGACCGAGTTTAGTGCAAAGAGAAGAATTCTGTCAATTCAGCTCACTAGGCAAGAAATCCTCACAAAGATTTGCAATGAATTTACTAACAAACTAGCTAAGAGAAAAGAACTCAGAAAAGACACAAATAAAGAAACATCTAGATGAAGTTTTTTTTTAAAGAAACACTCTAGCAAGAAAAGGGCACAAGAGATACACTAGAGAACTTCATCTAGAGGGGTCGGCGACTAGGTCACCTATATTAGAGTATATTGACTTAGGAGTCAAGTGAGAACACTTGATCATAGGTCATTGTAACACCCCTGTAATTATGCTACAGTGATCCCTGACTAATGATGCCATGTCATCCTAATTTTGCTAAGCTTAATCTCTCCTGGATAAAATTCAAAGTCAAATTCAAATTTAAATTACAAGTCAAAATATTATTTCTTCTATCTACAAAACAAAAGTGTTCATAATATTGCAAATAATCCACTGATTTTTTTCATAAAGAAACCCCACTTGAGAGAATTTCTAAATGCCCCTAACTAATTTTGGAATGTACCAACAGCATTTAAAGTGGTCCAATTAAATGCAAACACAATTCTAAATAATTCCAATTGGCCCCAAACTTAATGTGCAACCTAATAATATTGTGCATGAATTATGTGCCAAGTTTCACTTTTAACAAAAATCATTTGGATCAAAAATAAAATAGAGAAACAGAAAAGGATAAAAAAAAGAAAAAGAAAAAGGAGAAACCCCCTGTTCACTTTGGCCCAGCACAGCCACAGTGCGGCCTGGCCCAATTCGGCCAGCATTTCGACCTCCTCCCGCAACAGGAGAAGGCCGAGGCGCCATGGCCGCAGGGCACTCAGCTCCGCGTGCTGCTGCGCCGCGGGGGGGGGGGGGGGATAAGGGCAAGCCCCTGGCCTCCCCTCTCACTCACTCGAAACCCTAGACGTCACTACTCCCCTCCCTCTCGCTCTCCTCATCGTTTCTGTCGTCACCGAGCGAAGCCGTCGATCCCGTGGCCACCGGCCTTCCCTCGCCGCCTCGCCTGGTCCAGGAGCTCCGCGAGGGTCTTCTTCGTCGACTGCTACTCTGGATCGGAGCCGGGGAGCACCTGCGACGCTGCCCGTGCCGTTCCCCTTCGTCGCCGTCCGCCTCGGCCATCGCTTCATCCCGCTACTCCGGCGCCTCCCCAACCTCCTCCAGCTCACCATCGTTCCTCCCGGTGAGGTCCGCTCCCGTTCCCCCCTTTCTCCCCTCCTCACTGTCGCCGTAGGACTGCCGCCCCGCCATGGGCGAGCTCTTTGTGAGCTCGTGCTCACCGCGGGCCATGGCCGCGCTCACCGCGTCGTGGCCGCGCCCTCGGGCGCCGCTCGTGCCCGTACGCGCCTCTGCACGCGCCCGCTGCCGCCCAACCCGCGCGCCCCGCCCGCGCTGGCCGTGCCCGGCTCGACCGCGCCCCCGCTCGCCCGCGCCCTGCCGCTGCTCGCCGCGGCCCGCGCCCACGGCCGCGTCGTGCGCCTGTGCCTGTGTGCGCGCGCGCGTGCACAGCCAGAGTGGCCAGCCTGGGCCGGCTCCCATGTGGGCCCACCCATATAAAAAAAAGAGAAAAGAAAAGAAAAAAATAAAAATAAAAATAAAAATAAAACATGAGGCACCTTTGACTGGGTCAACTGGGCCCCCTGGACTCACCTGTCATACCCATTGCATAAAATGCTGGGTACACTTCTGTGTACCCCTAGCATTTTATGTTTATTGATTTTCGAATTAAATTAAATCCAGAAAATGATTAAAACTTTGAAAAATCATTTAAAATAAACCGTAACTCGGATGAAAATAATTTATATATGAAAAATGATCAGAAAAATAAGACGAACCCGAATATGCCATCCACATACCTGCCACACCCCTCTAACCTATTGCACCTAGAACTTTCCCCTCCGGTTCAATATATCGATAACTGCCCGAAGCTGGGAAAATATTCCCGAATATTTTCCCGCTCCATTTAAAATACCTAGCACTGCATTAGGACACCCCTAGCATAACCTACCGGCAGGTTGTGCATCTGTGTTGCGTCTGTGTGCTTTATATTTACTGTTTCTTCCCCCCTCTTCTCTCCGGTAGACTCCGAGACCGATGCTGCTCCCGAGTATGACTACGTCGTCGACGACCTTTCTTCCTTTTCAGCAGAGCTTCCGGGCAAGCAAAACCCCCTTGATCATTCCTATATCACCCATTCTTTCTCTCCCATGCTTGCATTAGATTTTGGTACTGTAATTGATTGCTCCTATTCTGATGCATAGCCTGATTTTGTAACCTACTGTTGATACTTTATCTGTTGTCCTAAATGCTTAGTATAGGCTGGTTAGTGATCCATCAATGGCCCCACACCGTTGTCCTTATTGCCATGCTTTACCACCGGCGACTCGATCAGTGTGATCGATGTACAGAGACCGAACACAGCACTGCACACCCCCTTAGTTGTACGACTCTGTAGAGCTACTATCGAGTGCTGAGGATGATACCTCCTACCTCACTCCTGATGATATCTTTGTAGTGTAGCTAGTAGGTTGTGGGTTATCGAGGGTGATTCCTCTTTCACCACCTCCGATGATGCCTATGTCATGCAGCCCCTCAAGTGTGAACTTATCGAGGGTGATTCCTCCAAGTTCACCTTGACGGTTACATCGAGTGGGAATCCATCGAGGGTGATTCCTCGGATTCCCCACGATGTTATGGACACACGGGTACTTTGACCTTCACCTCAGTCCTTTGGGAAGTCGGGTTGGCCATGAGGGCACCCGCGAGAGATTATTGTGGCAGAACGACAGGGCAGGTGGAGACCACCTAGGAGAGAGGTGGGCCTGGACCCTAGTCGTTGGACCGCGGGTTACCAAGTCGGTGCGGCACGGTGTCGGAGGTGAGCCTTGAGCCCTGTCTGTGTCCGCGAGTTACTAATAACACGCTTAACGGATTTGGGTATTTGATCTGAGTTGGCCACTGGCCTATATGCACTACCACCACGCGGGATAATGGTTTACTGGGGCCCTCGGCGCCGTATGTATCAGCCGAAAGCTCTGTCAGACGTCCAGTTCAGCATTGCGGAACGGCTGACAGCAGATACCCACATGCACAACGTGGTGAGGCTGGCCCTGCTCGTAACGACCCCGAGTGCAAAGGGCGATGGGCCCAATACCCCTGAGCACTTAGGATGTAGACCGGCGGGGACCTCTCTGCTGAGCCTAGGTAGGACTACGTCGTGTCGATCAGCCGAGGCCGGGCATTACCCGAAAAAGTGTGTCCGGCCAGAGTTAATCGAGCGTGTTGGGTAATAGTAGTGCACCCCTGCAGGGAAGTTATCTATTCGAATAGCCGTGTCCACAGTAATAGGACGCTCAGTGTTGTATCCCGATCTACTACAACTTGAATTGTATACATGTTACTTTAATTAATATGTTAGCTCCGGGATCACTTTCTTGCAGGGAGTCAAGGAAGGATCTCTGGGCATTGCTACTATTACATACTATTATATGTTATGATACTAATCCGCACTCTTCCAATGTTGCAAGACACTGCAAGATGCTAGTCTTCGATAGGCTAGGTCTTCCCCTCTATTCTGGCATTTCTGCAGTCCAGACCACAGATACAGCCCCCTCTTTTGATACCGATGCATACTTAGCATAGTTCTGATGTAAGTCTTGCGAGTACTTTGGATGAGTACTCACGGTTGCTTTGCTACCTCTTTTTCCCCATACCCGGTTGCTGTGACCAGATGACGGAGCCCAGGAGCTGAAGATCCCCGATGGTGCCAACTACTACGTGGAGGCCGACGATCAGGAGTATTTAGGAGGCTCCCAGGCAGGAGGCCTGCGCCTTTTCGATCTAGATGTCGTTGTTTTGCTCAGCCTTCTTAAGGCAATCTTGTTTAGTTAAGTCTGTACCCAGACATTGTTGCTTTCGCTGACTCTTGTGTAACTCGAGCTTATGTATTTGAGCCCTCGAGGCCCCTGGCTTGTAATATAAAGCTTGTATTATTTTATTTTGTGTCTAGAGTTGTGTTGTGATATCTTCCCGTGAGTCCCTAGGCTTGATCGTGCGCATTTGCGTGTATGATTAGTGCACGGTCGGGCCGGGGGCGTCACAGTCATACTCATCGTTAAGCTCAAAATAGGGTTACCATTTTTCCTTTAAGCATTTCAATGTATTCACATCTTGTTGAGTTGCTTTAGCTCATGTCTTTGAGTAAAGCTTCTCTAAGATGTGAGAACTTACATTGGGGTTTTGGTGGTGATGTCCATCATGTAGTTGAACTTGAAGTGGATGCTCGTGAAGTGAAGTTGGGAGCCATCCTATCATTTGTAGTCCATTTTCCTACATGGGTTAGATTTGCAAGGAACAACATATGTATCCAAAATGACAAGAGTGACGTATAGAATCAAATGTTGTCAAAGGATATGTGTGAGTTATCTTGTTCCTTGGCACACCAAAGATTGTTGATACTTGGATTATACAAGATTGCTCAAGATAAGAGTGAGATGCAATCTTGTGACATGAAGCTTGTCCAAGTACCTACAAGAGATTAGATACAATACAAGGGAGCAAAGTGTCCAAGATATAAGATGATCATATAAGTATCATGGATTAGTCAAGAATGCTCATGCCCTTGCATGCATCCAAGTGAATCTCTAGTTCACGTTTGAAGCATCAATGATGTTCAACTCACTCCTCAAGTGACAAAATACCTTCTCATCAAGAGGTTTAGTGAAGATATCCGCCAATTGCTTTTCGGTAGAACATGTTTGTGGTTAATGTCACCTTTCTCAACATGATCCGAATGAAATGGTGACGAACCTCAATATGCTTAGTTCGAGAATGTTGTACGGGATTGTGTGCAATCTTAATAGCACTCTCATTGTCACATAGTAATGGTACATGTCTCACATGCACACCATAGTCTTTAAGAGTTTGTGTCATCCATAGTAATTGAGCACAACATGATCCCGCGGCAATGTATTCCGCTTCGGCGGTAGATAGAGATACCGAGTTTTGTTTCTTGGAGGACCAAGACACAAGAGATCTACTAAGAAATTGACATGTACCTGAAGTGGATTTTCTATCAACCTTGTCTCCGGCATAGTCCGAATCCGAATAGCCAACAAGATTAAAAGAAGATCCTTTGGGATACCAAATGCCAAAGTTTGGTGTATGTAACAAGTATCTCACAATTCTTTTCACGGCCTTAAGGTGACACTCTTTTGGTGCCGCTTGGTATTGTGCACACATGCACACACTTAGCATAATGTCGGGACGGGAGGCACATAGATATAGCAATGAACCAATCATAGATCGATAAACCTTTTGATCAACCGGTTTGCCATCCTTGGTCAAGTCAAGATGTCCACTCGTGGGCATGGGGGTTTTCATACCTTTACTTTCTTGCATGTTGAACTTCTTGAATAAGTCCTTGGTGTACTTTGTTTGAGAAACAAAGGTACCCTCCTTAGTTTGCTTGATTTGCAAACCAAGAAAGAATTTGAGTTCACACATCATAGACATCTCATACTTCTCCGACATCAACCTTCCAAACTTTTCACTAAAAGAGGGATTAGTAGATCCAAAGATAATGTCATCAACATATATTTAGCATACAAATAGTTCTCCATTAACCCTCTTAGTGAACAAAGTTGAATCAATTTTCCCAATTTCAAAATCCTTTTCAAGAAGAAACTTTGTCAAGCATTTGTACCAAGCTCTAGGGACTTGTTTGAGACCATAAAGAGCTTTACGAAGTTTATAAACATGGTTAGGTTTCTTGGGATTAACAAAGAGGTTGTTTAACATAAACTTCCTCCTTAATTTCACCATTCAAGAAAGCATTTTTAATATCCATTTGGTAGAGAGTGATATCATGGTGATTGGCATAAGCAAGTAAAATGCGAATGGACTCAAGTCTAGCAACGGGGGCATATGTCTCACCATAGTCCATACCCTCGACTTGTGTGTAACCTTGTGCTATGAGACGAGCCTTGTTGCGTACAACTTGTCCATCTTCATCTTGCTTATTCCGAAACACCCATTTGGTTCCAATGATGTTTTGCTCATCTTTAGGCTTCTCAACCAATGTCCAAACTTGATTCCTCTCGAAGTTGTGTAGCTCCTCATGCATTGCATTTACCCAATCGGGATCCTTGAGAGCTTCTTCTACCTTCAAAGGTTCAACACTAGAGATGAATGAGTAATGCTCACAAAAGTTAGCTAAACGAGATTTAGAGCGAGTGATTCTCCCGGATTAGATATCTCCAAGTATTTGTTCGATGGGATGATTCTTGTCAATTCTTGCTCTAACTCGAGCTAGCTTTTGCTTGGGTTGTGGTGAGGCTTCCTCATCATCATCATCATTGTCTTCCTCATTGTTGTGGTTGTCGTTGTTCGCTTGTGGAGGTGGAGAAGGAGGTTGAGGTGGATCATCTTGTTGCACTTCCTCATTCCCTTCATCTTGACGTGTTCCACTTGTGGATGCCTCCATGTCAACTTGTGGTTCACCTTGACGTGAGGTTGGGGCTTCCACTTGAATGGACGAAGTACTCTCCTTTACCTCCACGGGACGAATCTTGCCAATAGACAAGTCTTGGATTGCTTTCGATGGTTCTTGATCTCCTACATCAATTGGCAATTGCTCGACTTGTGAGCCGTTAGTCTCATCAAACTTCACATCTACCATTTTTTCAACTTTTTGAGTGAAGTTGTTGTAGACACGGTAGGTGTGAGAGTTAGATCCATAACCAAGTAGAAAACCTTCATGAGGCTTAGGAGCAAATTTTGAACGACGATGCTTATCAAGAATGTAACATTTTGAACAAATACTCGAAAGTATCCAACTTGTGGTTTGTTACCGGTGAGTAGTTCATACGCCATTTCTCCAAGAAGCTTGTGAAGATAGAGTCGATTTGTAGCATGACAAGCTGTCTCAACCGCTTCCGCCCAAAAGTGTTTTGGTGTCTTGTATTCATCAAGCATTGTCCTTGCCATCTCAATAAGAGTCCGGTTCTTCCTCTCAACAACTTCTTTTTGTTGAGGTGTGTACGTAGCCGAGAACTCATGTGAAATGCCTTCCTCATCAAGAAAGGTATCCATATTGGCATTCTTGAACTCCGTTCCATTGTCACTCCATACCTTCTTGATCTTCACTTCAAATTGATTTTGGGCCTTCCTAGCGAAGTTCTTGAAGATCTTTTGTACCTGCGATTTGTCATCGAGAAAGAACACCCACGTAAATCTGGAAAAATCATCAACAATGACCAAACCGAAAGAGTTACCACCAAGACTTTTATAGGCATTGGGACCGAAGAGATCCATATGGAGTAGTTCGAGTGGTCTCCTTGTGGTCATGATGTTCTTCATGGGATGACTTCCTCCAACTTGTTTTCCTGCTTGGCAAGCACTACAAAGTCTATCCTTGTCAAAGATAACATCTTTCACACCAAGAATATGATCTCCCTTAACAAGTTTATCAAGATTACGCATGCCAACATGTCCAAGTCTTCTATGCCATAATCAACCTTTAGAAGATTTAGCAATTAAACATGTACGAGGTTGGGCTCTCTTAGTGAAATCAACAATGTATAGATCACCTCTACGAATGCCGGTAAAGACCTATTATGATTATCTCAACGAAACACTTGACAATCTACTTCGGTAAATAGAACTTTGAAACCAAAGTCGGCTAGTCTAGATACGGAAAGAAGATTGTAACCAAGAGATTCAATGAGCATAACATTTTGAATGGAGCTATCATTGGATATGGCCACCTTACCAAGGCCAAGTACCTTACCCTTGGAGTTGTCTCCAAAAGTCACATACTTGGTGGACCATCGCTTTTTGCAAGCTCACAAAACATGTCTCTATCTCCGGTCATGTGATCGGTACATCCACTATCAAGAATCCACTCTTTTTCTCCGGCCATATAATCTTGAAGATTAGCCATGAGACTAAGATTCCTCATAGTCTTCTCACATTCGATGTCGAATTCTTCGTCCACATCATAATAGCCATGCTCAACATCATCATCATCAACATGTATGTGATCATCACCTAGGGCAATGAATTTATAAGTTTCATGATCATGACAATGTTCAAGTTTACGAATTCTAATGGCTTCCGTGATAATGTTACTAATGGTTCTAACATCTCCTTTAGCATGCATAAGATCACGTAGCTCAAATAAGCAATTATCAAAGTTGGGATCACTAGGCTTCATGTTGTGAAAAGCAATAGTCTTATGAAGAATCTCATCAAGATTCTTTAAAGAATAGTTTGGATATCGCTTTTCCAAGTCATTCCATAGAGTATAGGCACACTCAAAGTTTTGCATACAACCAAGCACAACTTTAGGTAATCCTCTAATGATAAGATTGATAGTTCTAAGATTACGAAGCATGTCAATTTCCTCTTCATGAGTGGGATGCAAGGGATCAATGGGAGGCACATAAGGATTATGAATGTACTTGCTCAAGTTAAATTCATCAAAGATATCAAGCATCTCATCCTTCCAAAAGTGATAATACCCCCCATTGAGAATAGGCACTCTACGTCTAAGACTCCCCAAAGTAGATACATTCATCTCCCTCCAATGGTGATTAAACCAAAGCAATGGAGACCAAAGCTCTGATACCAATTGTGGGGTCGAGGAGATAGGTCTAGAGGGGGGTGAATAGACCCTTAACCAACCAAAGGTGCAATTTTTAGTTCTCTTGGAATTTAAGCAGATTTTGGCACAAGTTAAGATATCACCAAGACTTTCTACACATGCATATCTAGAGATTGAGCAGCGGAAATAGTAAAGCATGCAAGTGTGCGGAAAGTAAAGGGGTAGAGAAAAGAAGATCAAACGCAATGAAGACACGGTGGTTTTTGGCGTGGTTCCGATAGGTGGTGCTATCGTACGTCCACGTTGATGGAGGCTTCAACCCAAGGAGGGTAACAGTTGCGCGAGTCCACGGAGGGCTCCACCCATGAAGGGTCCACGAAGAAGCAACATTGCCTATTCCACCATGGCTTTCATCCATGAAGGACTAGCCTCACTCGAGGTAGATCTTCACGAAGTAGGCAATCTCATTGCCCTTACAAACTCCTTGGTTCAACTCCACATGATCTTGGAGGCTCCTGCTACTTGTAGTCTGCGTTGGTATTTCCCCGAAGAGGAGAGGATGATGCAGTACAGTAGAGATAAGTATTTCCCTCAGTTAAGAACCAAGGTTATCAATCCAGTAGGAGAACCAAGCAAAATCCATTAAGCGCACCTGCACACAAAAGAGCAAACACTTGCACCCAACGCAAATAAGAGGGTTGTCAATCCTCTTAGCGGTTATTTGCAAGGATTAAATCTTATCGAGGTAA
This sequence comes from Elymus sibiricus, assembly GCA_039707655.1. Taxonomy (NCBI): domain Eukaryota; kingdom Viridiplantae; phylum Streptophyta; class Magnoliopsida; order Poales; family Poaceae; genus Elymus; species Elymus sibiricus. The sequence continues at coordinate 106,012,460 of CM077668.1, read as the reverse complement.
ATAGATAAACTAAAATACTAATTAAAATAAAAGTAAATAAATTGCAGCAAGATATTTTAAGGTTTTTAATATATGATAAAGTAGACCGGGGGCCATAGTTTTCACTAGAGGCTTTTCTCTCGAACACATAGCATACGGTGGGTAAACAAATTACTGTTGGGCAATTGATAGAAAAGCAAATAATTATGACGGATTCATGGCAATGATCATGTATATAGGCATCACGTCCGAGACAAGTAGACCGACTCCTGCCTGCATCTACTACTATTACTCCACCCATCGACCGCTATCCAGCATGCATCTAGGGTATTAAGTATGAAACAGAGTAACGCCTTAAGCAAGATGACATGATGTAGACAAAGTAAACTCAAGCAATATGATTAAAACCCATCTTTTTATCCTTAATGGCAACAATACAAATACGTTTCATGTCCCCTTCTGTCACTGGGATTGAGCACCGCAAGATTGAACCCATCACAAAGCACCTCTCCCATTGTAAGACAAATCAATCTAGTAGGCCAAATCAAATCGATAGATCGGAGAGAAATACAAAGCTATACTAATCATGCATAAAAGAGTTCAGAGCAGACTCAAATATTTCTCATAAATAATCTGATCATAAACTCACAATTCATCGGATCCCAACAAACACACCGCAAAAGAAGATTACATCGGATAGAACTCCAAGAACATCGAGGAGAACATGGTATTGAAGATCAAAGAGAGAGAAGAAGCTATCTAGCTACTAGCTATGGACCCGTAGGTCTGTGGTAAACTACTCACACATCATCGGAAGGGCAGCAAGGTTGATGAAGAAGCCCTCCGTGATCGATTCCCCCTCTGGCAGATTACCGGAAAAGGCCTCCAGATGGGATCGCGGAAGAACAGAGGCTTGCGGCGGCGGAAAGGTTTTCTCTTCTGGCTCTCTGTTGGTTTTGGAATATTTGTAAATTTATAGCGTTGGAATTAGGTTAAGAGGTGCCACGAGGGGCCCACAAGTCTGGGGGAGCGCCAACCCCCTGGGCGCGCCCTCCAGGCTTGCCGCCTCCTCGTGGCTCTTATGGTCTTCTCTCGAAGCTTCCTGGGTCTCTTCTGGTCCAGAAAAAATTAATCCAAAGTTTTTTTTCTCGTTTGGACACTTTTTGATAATGATTTTCTGAAAAGGCAAAAAACCAGAAAACAGCAACTGGCACTGGGCACTGGGTTAATAGGTTAGCCCCAAAAAATGATATATAATGGCATATAATTGCATATAAAACATCCAAGATTGATACTATAATAGCATGGAACAATAAAAAATTATAGATACGTTGGAGAAGTATCAGCTCCCAAGTGACACCTAACCAATCTAGGAGACACCACTCTCCAAAAGGTAACAAATGGTGTGTTGATGATGAACTCCTTGCTTTTGTGCTTCAAATGATAGTCTCCCCAACACTCAAGCACTTCCTCACAGATTTGGATTTGGTGGAAGAAAGATTTGAGTGGGAAGCAACTTGGGAAAGGCTAGAAATCAAGGTTCAAATGGTAGGATTGGAATATCTTGATCTCAACACATGAGTAGGTGGTTCTCTCTCAGAAAATATATGGTGGAACTATAGGCACGTTCTGATAGCTCTCTCATAGAGTAGGTGGTGGTGGAGGGGTATAAATAGGCAGCACCGAAAATCCAACCGTTACAAGTACTTTACCCAACTCGGTGAGACCGACTAGTGTAAAAAACTTGACCGTTAGGCTTTTCGGTGAGACCGAACAAAACATTTTGGTGAGACCGAAGTGCAATGGCTAGGGCAAGACCATGTTTCGGTAGTTCCGAAAATTTCATCTCGGAAATTCCAAAGTGAAGTGACATCGTTACAGCAACTTGGTCAGGCCGTCTCGGTGAGACCGAGAACCATTTCGGTTACACCAAAGTGTTAAGGTTTGGCATGTGGCATTGTATATAATCTCAGTAGGTTCGTATGGGAGTGTTTCGGTGGGACCGAGATCAACTTTAGAGTTTTGGATAGGAATGAAGTGGAGAAGTGTTTGAGGGTTTTGGAGCAATATCACTAAGCATTTGAGCAATTGAGTCATGACCAAAATCTCATCCCCTTTTAATAGTATTGGCTTTTCCTATGGACTCAATGTGATCTTGGATCACTTAACCAAAAATGTAGAGTCTTGAAGCTTTGCCAATCTTTGTCCTTAGCATTTTGAAGGGTTCCACATCTTCTTGTCCTTGACATGCCATTGTTGAACTTGTCTGATTGTTCATCGGCGACGCTTAGGAGGCGCAGCTGGCGTTGTTCTCCTCCGCGATCGCTTGGAGCTGCACCTGGGCGGCAGCCACTTCCTGGCGAGCGGCGGCTTTAGCGCGGAGGGCATCATAGATGGCACGCTGCTCCGCGACGAAGGTGGGGTTCGCCGCGGCCTCCTCGCTCGCGCGCTCACCGTAGATCTGGCCCTCCACCAGCCGGTGCTGCTCCAGGCGGAACAGGTTGTATCGTTATTCCTCCCGTGCCTGCTGGAACACCGACGAAGGCACCGGCGCAGGCTGCACCTTCACCATGTCGGCATTGTAGTGCGCCTGCGCCTGCTCCATGGTGAAGTCGGCGTGCACAGGAGGCGCGGGAGCCGAGGCGGTGTCGTCGGAGCCTGTCTCCATCGTGGGGTCGTCCTCGTCGTCGGAGACCTCGGGCGAGCTGGCCGGCAAGCCGGCCTCGATCCGCCTGGCACGGCGGCTCTGCAAGGCGGCGGCAAGGGCGGCCACCGCGTGCTTCATTTCCGTCGACAGGCTCTCTCACAGAGCGCTCCCGCTCGCGCTCATGGTGGATGTGGTGCAAGGGAGGAGGATGTGGGGCGGATGTGTTGTGGTGTGGTGTTAGCCGGGTGTGGCCGCCATTAAATAGTGGATTCCGGTGAGAGCAGGTGTCCGGGTGCGTCAATGCGCGGCGCCGGAGTGGGTTTCTCGGCCGGCGAGCCTGCTTAATGGCGGCATACGGACGGACAGGGCATTGAACGGGCGTGGTAGATATCCGTCCCGTCCCGTCCAGTCACGCGTCTCCGGCATTGAACAGGCACGGACACCGGAGACGCGTCGCAGGCGGCGCCCTCGGCCGGCGCGCCGCTTCAATGGCGGAGGCAGTGAGAGGTCGTGTCCGCCCTGAGCCGTCTTCAATGTGCAGCAGCGCGCTCTACGGCGGCATGAATGTGGGCAGCTGGCGCTGGGCGGGAACGCGCGTGCGGGAGGGATGAGGGGGTTTGGGTGGGCCAGGGCGGTCAGAAGCGGGCGTAGTAGCGGTCCGAACTCCCGCAAAGCCCCCCACGTTTGTCTTCGGTTTGCGGGAGAAAACGAGTCCGGACTGCCCTGCGGACCGATACATGACCCTGTTGGATGGCTTCCGCGGTCCGGACTGCGCGATCCGGACGGTTACGGGAGGTTTGCGGGTCGGCGTTGGGGATTCCCTAATCCTTTTTATCGATGCTTATAACGTGTAAGGTTGCTTCAACAAGTATAGTATGTGGTTAAAATTTTAAAAGGATTTGGAAGACTTTTTTGAACACAATACAATCGAAGCCGCTCACATACATGAACATATACTCATCTCTATCAACTTGGAGTAGATTGTTTAGAAATTGAAGATGGCCTCGTGAGTCAAATTATTGAACATGTAGTTGTTTCTTGCATATATGACCTAAATGCATACTCGAGAACTAAAACTGGATTTTTGCACCATTTTGGGGATTTTTTAATGTATATGTAGTTTATATTTGATTTTGTTTGTTAAATAGCTACAAATCTATTAAATGCCGTAAATATATCATATTAACTCAAAATTGAACATGAAACTAGAGATGGTGTATGCTCAACATAGAAAAGTTTCAAGGGAAAATTATGAAAATAAAACTGGTATTTCTGTTCAGACTCGTCACTTTCCCTTCCACATTTCGATACTTCACTGGAGACTCTTCGGTTTCCAAGCGAAGTGCATCACAACTTTCCTGTAACTATCTGAAAGTTTTAAAACACCCTTTATTTATCGTACCATGACAGCATGGCCAAGTTTCATTATTTCTGACTTCATTCACCGTATTTAAAATTAAAAGTCATATACCTCAATTAATACCTAGAATTTCATTTGATGCCCTAGAAATAGCAAGTCAAAGTGCCAAAGTTTTACATGACTCTTCTAAAGGTGTAACTTGAACCTCCCAAAAATTTGGACCCAAACCTCCTTTCCGTTTTATAAGGCTTGCGCGTATCTCTAGGTTGACAAATAGACTAATGTAATACAAGTTATATATCGCAAAAAATATATCATTAGAAAGTTCAAATCGTATACTTTCTAATGGTATAATATTTAGACTATACAACTCATCTTATCTTGGTCAAATTATAGATCTAGAAATACACGCAAGCCTTATAAACCGGAAAGGAGGTAGTATATGGATGGAGGGAGTAGTTTAACATGGAAAAGAATACGTGCGAGACAAGCTAAAATAGCATTATTGTGGTTGAAGTTCATGCACTGCTGGAGTGGCTTAGTTTGGTGTGCTTAGGAGTGGTAAGCTCGCAGCCAGATATAAACAAGCTATGAGAGACTTCTTCATAAAAAAGATGACCCATACAAACAAATGTCCATGCAACTTTTTCAATGGGTGCTTACAAGGTCGCAACAGACGCGACATTATACATGCTCGATATATATTTTTCCATCAACACATGAAGCAGATGAGTAAATGCAGCGTTTGGCGAAGTGGCAAATGCAATCATCCATATATACTTTCCCTTTGATTAATCTGATGATAATCATCCATTTGGCTAGCGCGCACACGATAAAATCTACCACTAGCACAAATCTACAGCTTTACCCCTCTTAATTCAGTTCTGCCGGAAAGTGCGTCCATGTGTATATAGTGTTAATTTAGTACTAGTATCCTATACGCGCGGCTGCTGCTTTAACGCATTCGATTCGAATGCCTTTTCATACAGAGCGCAACCATGTCAACTCGAGTAAAATGTGGTTTGATATGCTCCCAAGAACTATATAACACGAACAAAAGGGGAGATCATCTAAGATCAGGCTGCTACGATGCACTGCACTGGATCACTTTCTATGTCAATAAGTACTCCTTCTGTAAGGAAATATAAGAGCGTTTAGATCACTAAAGTAGTGATCTAAACGCTCTTATATTACGGAGGGAGTACTACTTTTGTTCCGTTTTCGTTAGCGACACACTCTCTCTCACACGCGCAATCCGTTTTCGTGTTAAACTAGCACACACGCAGCTTGTCCCTCTCGTCGATTCGTCGGTCATCGTCAAGTATAGTCCATCACCATCACCATCAGCAACACCATCCATCATCGTTACTTTTTTGGATCAATAAAGGCCCATCACTATCCATTAACTAATTAAGCAGTTCGTTAATTCGCCACCAGCCTACCTGCACCACTCGCGTTCTCCACGCCAAGAGGATAATTAGTAACGGAACTGTCAGTCGCAGCTGCTTGACTGACACAAGAATTCCTTCTTCTTTGGCCTACCCCCCCCCCCCCCCCCCTGGTCTTCTTTCTGTGGGAATCAGGAATGAGAACGGAGAAAATGGTGGCACTTGATTGAACGCGGATTTCAGCACACTGGCACCGTCTGAACTGAACAAGAACACCGTGAAGAGGAAGAAAAATTGTTTATAGATGTCAAGGGTAATTGAGGAGCCGATGGGGTTGCTTATTTTCAGTGACACTAGAGGCCAACAATGACGTTGGTTCATGTAATCTCTTGATCCGTTCCTCATGGCGGGTCAGATGGTAACCGCAGATACTCAATTCAGAACTCACCACACTGCAGTGTCAGACAAAAGGATTAACCAACCACACTGCACAGTGTCAGACAAAATGATCAACCAACCAGAGGCTGCGCGACCACCACCATCATATAACTATGCCTGCTAACCAACCATGCAGAATAGCCCATCAGATTAGATGCGTGAGATCTTTTATATGGTGGAGTAGATCATCGTCTGTCTAGACTCTAGATCAGACGCGCAGCGCTACTGTACCAGCAGCAGACGAGTGAGCTTAATCAAATGGGATTTTGTAATCAGCTCCCCCATGGTTTTTCGAGCAGAACCTAGCGCGGACGCGACCTAACCTAGCGCTGCCGCCGCCACACAGCAGCTCCGCCGCCCGCTGCTTCCTCCCTTCCTCTCCCCTTCGTCGCCCCCCGCGCGGGCGGCTGAGGGGCCCCAACCTTAGCCGCCGGTCACTCCCCCTCCCATCACCCCCCTCCGCCGCCGCTGGAGGAAGCCGCCGGGCTAAGCCCGGGCGGCTGATGGCGGTGGCAGAGGAGCCTCTCCTTCTCGCGCGCGAGGGTGGCATGGGGCACTCAGGCTAGCGGAAATGCGCCCCCGGATCCGAGCCTCCGCGGCGGTGGCTCACTCCCGGCGGCAAGCGACGGCGGATGACTAGTGGTGGAGCTGCTGCACCTGGTCGCGGCGCTGCGGCACCTCGGATCGGCGGCGGCGTGGATGGCTTTGGTGGACTGGTCGGCTGCGGGCGTGGTCGGCCCTCCGGTCAGATCTGATCTGGCCAGAGTGGCTTGCTCGCTCCACGGCAACGGAGATCGGTGGTGGTCCGTGCGCACGATGCGAGATGGAGGTCCGTCGAGCGGATTCGGGTGAAAACCTCGTTCTCGGCTTGTTGCCAAGACCGGCGATGGTGGCACTCTTTTGTGTCGTTATCTTCTTGAAGGCATCGCCGTGGAGAAGCTCCAGACCTCTATCCGCTACCTTCGGGGGAAACCCTAGATCAGTAGATCGGATGACGGCGGCGCTCTGGTTGTCGTGGGTATAAGTCTGACAGTAGTGTATGGGGGTACGGATTAGATGGCAGAGCCTAGCTACGGCGCAGTTGTTACACTCGGATTTACGAGTTCAGGCCCCTCGCGGTGGAGGTAATAGCCCTACGTCTCGGTGCTCTGGAGCTGTTGATTGAGTGTATAGATTACAGAAGATGCGAACCCCTGGAATGGAGCTGGGGGTGGCTTATATAGAGTCCGCCAGGCCCCCATGAATGCCGCCATAACCAAGGGTTAAAGAGGGGGTTTAAGGGCGCCGGTTACTGGTAACAGGCGCATTAACTACACTTGATGAGGGTGGACGCACGTCCTGGCCGTTGCGCTCCTGGAGAGTCTCCTGGTCTTCTCTGACCGAGTGATGACAGATACTCCGAGTGAAATAGGCCGGTCGAGTGAAGTGTTGTCTTCCGAGTGGTCCATTGAGTTCCGAGTGAATGTCAGGCTGCAGAACATCTGACTACTGGTCTGGCCCTGGGGCCCAGTATAAGGTGTATGGCGTTCTAGGGTAGGGTCTGTAGGTCAGGCCTGTTACCCTATCCCTAGTACATGTCCTCGTCATTAGCCCCCGAATCGGTCGAGGTTAAGCGGGTCGAGTCAAGGCGAATTCCCAGGTGAGTTGAGCGCTGCGGGGGCGCTCAGGAACTCCTACTGGACATTAGACGGCCTTGTCTTCGCATGATACCTTGACGGATTCTGGACCGTATGATGCCCGAGTGAAAATCTCATTGTGATCTCGAGCCGAGCGAGAAGTGTCTTCACCCGAGTGAAATGAGCCATCACGCGTCGAGTGACGGAACGGATCCGAGCGTTTTTGGAATGTCTTTAAAGGGCGAGCAATCGGATTGCTGGACCCCGGATCTTGCGGGATTTGAAATCAGATACGAGCGCGCGCGAACGGTTGCGGCGCGGTGAGTGGGGAAAGTGGAGCGTGACGCCTCGATTTTCGCCCCACTTTTCGCCACGTACTGCATAATCTCCGCTAGCGGGATTTGAGGGGATCTGAGGGCCCACGCATCACCGGTGAGGATTGGAGGGCGAAGCGAGCGGTGGTATAAAGGGCCGCCGCGTCGGAGGGAGAGGAAAAGAGCCAGATCCCCTTTCTCCCCTTGCTCTCAATCTTCCGGCCTTCTTCCTCCTCTGGTTCCACTCCGCACGAGCCAGATCGGCGCCGGGGCACCTCGCCGTGATGGCGAAAGACAAGACGGCGCAGCTGGAGAGAGTGAAGAAGGCGAAGAAAGCGTCAAGCTCCCGGGTCGCACCGCCGTGGGGATGGATCCAGGGAGATTGGCTCCCGCCGACCACCACTGCTGAAGACGTCGGCGGGCTCGTCATTGACGGACTGGTGCAGGAGGGAAGCTGGAGGCTGCCGGAGGAGGGGGAAATCGAGCCGGCGCCGCGGGCGGGAGAACGCATGCTCCTCATCACCCACGTGGAAAGAGGTTTCTCCATGCCGCCCCATCCCTTTCTCCGTGGTTTCTTGAACTTTTTCGGCGCCCGGCTCCATCACCTCCCTCCGAATGCCATAGCATACCTCGCGGCGTTTATTTCCATGTGCAAAAACTTCTTGGGTTGCCAGCCGCATTGGGGGTTATTCAAGCATATCTTCACGTGTCGTTCTCAGTCGGCTAAAAAAGCCGACCCCGAGGGAGAGAGAACCCATGTGACCCAGCTATGTGGCGGTTTGGGTATTCAGATGCGGGGTAGGAGCGCTTTCCCAACGATGACCTTCCCTGAGTCGGTTAGGGGCTCGCAGTCGGCTTGGTTTTACTGCAAAGACATCCCTTGTGCTGGCTCGTCGACTGGTCTCCCCCCCTATACGCCCGAGAGGGTCAACGCACCTCCATCGTTGACAGTGGACAAGGAGGAAAAGACTGACGTGGGGATCTTGGTTGCCGCGGTAGTCGGGTTGGTTCAGGGTGGGGTGACTGGTCTGGACTTGTTGGAGGTCTTCCTCAGTCGGCGAATCCAGCCGCTGCAGGAACGGGCTCACCCTATATGGAAATACACTGGAGCCGACGATCCGACCCGAGTGCACCCGAAGGACGTTGACGAGAAGACTGTGGCAGGGTGGCTCAAGAGTATCACTGGCGCACGCGATAATCCATGAGGGTCGAGACGAATCCTACCCTACGATGCCGCGCACCAACCATCGGAGGTATGACACGCATTTTTGAGTGAATTATTTACGCGCAAATTATCCGAGTGAACTGAATGATCTGACTGCCTCTGTTCTTCGTGTCTTGCAGGATTTCCAGAAGATGTTCTTGCCTGTGCCGAATAGGGGACACCTTGTCGGGGACGTGGAGAGCGACCATGGTAGAGTCAAGGACAGCTACGCGGAGGATAGCGAGGAGGGAAACGACGACTCGGAAGGAAGCGACGAGGTCGAGTCTTCTCCGTCCCCAGAGATGCGCGCTGAGCGCCGCTCCAAGAAGACTCAAGATTCGAGTGCTGGCCCGGGGAAGACGGTGATTCCGAGTGCTAAGAACCCAAAGCGCACTCGGACTTCGACACCGGAGACGTCGGAGAAGCTCGCCAAGCAGCTCAAGGTCGCTTCGCCCAAACCTCAGAAGGCTCTTCCTAGGATCAAGGTTACCGTGCATGTCACCTCGACGTAAGTGCCGCGTCTTTCCCTTCTGTCTCTGTGAACTTCTGGACTTCTTTTTCTGACCGGGTGAAACTTATGAACCAAGGCTGCAACCTCGACGACGTCTCCCATGCAGATCGACGGAGACCGCGTCGAAGCCGAGTCAGCGGACGTGGCCACCTCTCAGAAAGGTAGCGACGATTTCATTTTTTACTTCGACCTGCGATCCGACTGAAATGTCTCCATCCGACTGAATTGTGTATTGTGACTGATTGTGTCGAGTGGACGTAGCGCTTGAAGAGATCATCCACGTCACGGACGACGATGAAGGACCGCCACGGAAGGACACCGAGAAGGGGACCGCAGCCCCGACTGCCTCTCAGGCCACCGCACAGAAGACACCGCCAAGCAAAGCACCTCAAGTTCTCCCTGCGCCTAACGTGACCGCGCCTCTCGGGCAAGGTTCTTCTCAGGCCGGTGCTGGCCCTGTCATGGCTTCGTCGACTGCTCTGGTCTCGGCTCTGACTCCTCCCGTCAACATATTCAATCTGTATAAAGTGTCAGAGGACCAAACTGGAGCCAGCAAGGAGGCGATGATCCAGGCGGACCTGATGACCCAGCGCCTGAAGGAGATGTGTGAAGCTGGCAAGCTGGTGTATGATGCCAGTGCTGCTCTCCAGGCGAATGTCCGAGTAAGTGCTCTTGTAAGTTGACCTCCAATTCATTTTTCTTCTGTAGGAGTTCCAGTCGGTAGATTTTCGGTACACCCACTGGGTGTGTGCCGTTTCAGTGGGGGCACGCTGAGTGCACCCACTGGGTGTAGTCCCCGAGACTGCCGTCGACTGCGGGCAGTCGGCGGGAGTCTTAGAACTTTTTTGTTGTTATTGTTTGGCCGTCACTCGGATCGGGCGGACCGTTCCGAGTGGATACCATTCCAGTGGGGGCACGCTGAGTGCACCCACTGGGTGTAGTCCCCGAGACTGCCGTCGACTGCAGGCAGTCGGCGGGAGTCTTAGAACTTGTTTTAAAGGGTACTTCAGAATCTGTTACTGGTCAAGCTTGTTCCTTTCTAACAAAGGGTACTTCAGAATCTGGTATTGGTCAAACTTGTTCCTCCCTGACAAAAGGGTACTTCAGAACCTGGTATTGGTCAAGCTTGTTCCTCTCGGGAGTGCTGCTCTCCGGGCACTCGGAGTGCTTCTTATCACTAACTGGTCTGCTCTCTCTTGTGTTTCAGAGAACCTGCGAGCTCGGGGCTCAGTATGTGTCACTGGAGAAGGAGACGATCCAACTCCGACTGGACTTGGAGGTGGAGAAGAAGAACGTAGCTCGCGCCCAAGCGGAGCTGAAGACTATGGGAGGTAAGCCTCAGCTACCGAGCGTTCTGCTTTTGCTTTTCTCCATTCTTTGAACCGAGTGACTTCACTCGAACAGATGTGCGTAGTGAAAACCATCGACTCCAAGTGTGGCTCAGGACTTCTATTTCTTTAGAAACTATGAAGCAGGCACTCGAAAATAAGGACAATGAGCTGGCGGGGGCACAGAAGGTGGTGACGAGGGCATGTACTAGGGATAGGGTAAAAGACCTGACCTATAGACCCTACCCTAGGACACCACATGCCTTATACTGGGCCCCAGGGCCAGATCAGCGACCGAGAATTCCGCAGACTGACATTCATTCGGAGTTCAACGAACCACTCGGGAGGCAAGAGTTCACTCGACCAGCTTGTTTCACTCGGAGCATCCGAAAGTCACTCGACTAGAGAAGACCAGGAGACTCCAGGAGCGCAACGGTCGGGACGCACGTTCGCCTGTATTAATTGTATTCAATGCGTCCGTTACCTGGCGCCCTTAAACCCCCTCTTAACCCCTGGTAATGGCAACCTTCATGGGGGGACTTGGCGGACACTATATAAGCCACCCCCCAGCTCCATTCCAAGGGTTCACAACATTTGTAATCGTACACTCAAGCAATACAGCTCCAGAGCACCGAGACGTAGGGCTATTACCTCCACCGCGAGGGGCCTGAACTCGTAAATCCGAGTGTAACACATGCGCCATAGCTAGGCTCTGCCCTCTCATCCGTACCCCTACACACTACTGTCAGACTTGCACCCACGACAGTTGGCGCCCGCCGTGGGGCAGGGGTCTAGCGACTTCCGGCGTAGTTGCATTTTTTCCACCATCACCATGGTTTCCGGCGGCGGACTGACTCTGGTCGGCGAGATCCGTTTCGGCGTCCTCAGTTTCATTGCCGACGATTCGGCGTAGCTCCAGGAAGCCCCGCTGGATGTCGAGGCGTTGCCCGTCCGCGGCGCGGCGCACTTCCGCGCGAGTTCCTTCGGCGTCCTTCTTCGGCAACCGTCGACTCCGCACCAGTCGACGTCTTCGCTCTCCACCCGCCGTCGTCGCAGGCGCTCCGGACGCTCGCGGTTTCAGCGGTGGATCAGGCATGCGGTGGCCCTTCAGGCTGCGGCTCCGCAGATCGCGGCAATCGAGCCCGATGAACCTGTCTTCGATCTTTTCGCCTCCGTGCACGAGCACTCGGAAAGTTTATCCGAGTGCGAGAGCAGCGATCCCGCTGCGGAGGTGCTGATGGCCGATTCCCCGCCCAGTCCGCCTGGCTACGGCCGCGGCGGCACGGAGAACGGTGACCCTTCGCGCGCTGATCTTGGCGGCGGCAGGGACCGACATGACGACGAGTACATTCCCTGACCTCTCACTCGGCAGCAGAGAGAGGAGCAGCAGCGCAGGACCGAGCAGGCCCTCCAGACGCCCATTGTTGGGACGACCCCCGAGGCTCAGGCTTGGGAGGCCGTGCGCCAGGCCAACTTGGCTGAGCGCAATCGTCTGGAAGCGCTCCAGAAGTCGCTCGACGATCGCGCCCGCAGGCAGCATCAGCCCAGTTCCAGTCGGCGGCAGCGGCAGTTGTTCTCGAATGACCAGCAACAGAGTTTCCAGGTATTCCGCACTCCCGTCCAGAATCTGGCGGCGGCCACTCGGATAGCAGATTCCATTGAGCCGTCCCGATCCGAGGTGGGGGAGGGTCTACGGCAGATCCGGGCCCTACTCAAGGTGGCAGAGGTGCAAAATTCGGTGGTATCCCAGTCGCGCAACCGAATTCACAGCAGATCCGTTCGGGCAGACACCGTTCAGTTAGCCCACAGCCCAATATCTCCAAGGAGAAACAGACACTCGCCTCCATGGCGAGACGACCAAGACCGCCACCGAGATCAGTACTCGGGGCAGGGTCGCAGTCGGAACACGCCCCCGTGGCGTCAGGATGATCGTCACCACATGCAGTCGCCCCCTCCGCGGGATGGCTCGTACGCGCCCCGGCCGTATGACGCCAGGCGTCTTTACGGCAACGATCGAAGGGCCAGCCCTCCCCGTCATGGTGACGGTTATCGCCAGAGAGAGCCAGTCGACCACCGAGACCCGCAGTTCAACGCGAGATCCGTTCTCGCTCAGAACCTGGTCAACAGAGGTAGAGCTCTGAGAGAGAACTTGGACAGAGATCGTCCGAGTGGAAGTGGGGCCTTCATCTCAGGGCCCGAGTGTTTCAGCAGAGCCATCAGGTCCGCCGAAATTCTGCCAAACTTCAGATTGGCGGCTGGAGTAAGCAAGTTCACCGGCGAGTCCAAACCAGAAACTTGGTTAGAGGATTACCGAGTGGCCGTGCAGATTGGTGGAGGAAATGACTATGTGGCTATGAAGCATTTGCCATTGATGCTTGAAGGATCCGCCCGCGCCTGGCTCAATCAGCTCGCTCCGTCCAGCATATACTGCTGGGAAGATTTGACCCGAGTGTTCATCAAAACATTCGAGGGCACGTGCAAACGCCCGGCTGGATTGTATGAGCTACAACATTGTGTGCAGAAGCCGAATGAAACTTTGAGGGAGTACATTCAGCGGTGGACAACCTTGCATCATGTAGTAGAGAACGTCACGGAGCATCAAGCAGTTTGTGCCTTCAAGGCAGGAGTCAGATATCGGGAGCTCATCCTGAAATTTGGTCGGTTAGGATCTTTGACCATGAGCCGAATGATGGAGATAGCCACTCGGTACGCAAACGGGGAAGAGGAAGTCCGTCTCCGTAACGGCAAAGGGAAAACCAACGAGCCCAACCCCGGAAACAGTAATCCCAGTCGGAAGCCGAAGCGCAAGGCTGATTGTTCGGCTCAGGCCGAGGCTGCCGCTCTGGCCGGTCAAGCCAAGAACAAGGGGAAGGCCAAGGATAAATGGATCCCGAAGAAAAAGAAAGATCAGTCGGGCCAAGATGTCCTCGATTTGCCGTGTCACATTCACACCAGGAAAGATGAAGAGGGCAATCTGATATTGCCCAAGCATACCACTCGACAGTGCAGACTGTTGATTCAGCAGTTCCGAGAGGGCCCGTCGAGTGAGAAGAGCCCAGAAGATGCTGATGATGGAGACAAAGATGAACCTTTTCCCAGTGTCAACGCAACCCGGATGATCTTCGCAGATGTAGAGAGCAGGAGCCGGTTGAAAGTTATCAACCGAGAAGTGAACATGGCAGCGCCGGCGACGACAAAGTTTCTGAACTGGTCGAAGACTCCTATCACCTTTGATCAGTCGGACCACCCAGCCTATATTGCCACCCCTGGGCGGCAGGCGCTGGTGGTCGATCCAGTCGTGGGTGGTGTCCGATTGCGCAAGGTCCTCATGGATGGAGGAAGCGGACTGAAAATACTGTATGCTGATACTCTGCAAGCGATGGGCATTCCGATGTCCCGACTCAGCGAGAGCAGCATGCAGTTCCACAGAGTGATCCCCGGCAAGAAAGCAAAGTCACTCGGACAAATAGCCCTGGATGTGGTCTTTGGAGACGACAAGAACTTCCGGAAGGAAAGGTTGACCTTCGAAGTGGTCGACTTCCGCAGCGCCAACCATGCCATCCTTGGTCGGCCGGCTTACGCACGTTTCATGGCCCGTCCATGTTATGTGTATCTCAAGCTGAAGATGCCCGGCCCCAAAGGTGTGATCACAGTCACTGGCAGTCGACAGCGCGCGGAAGAATGTTTGCAGCAACGGTCCAAGATAGTTGATGAGCAGATGGCCATGGTGGAGCTGGAGGAGTACAAGAAGAATGCCGATCCGAGTGATCTGCTGCGCTCCAAGAAGCCAGCTGCAGAATCTGCGTTTCAGTCGGCCGGTGACACGAAGCCTGTGCACGTCCACCCGGAAGATCCCAATGCTGCTCCCACCAACATATCAACAACACTCGACAGCAAATAGGAAGAAGCTCTCATCCAGTTCCTCCGTGAGAACTGGGACATCTTCGCATGGAAACCATCTGACATGCCGGGTGTACCCAGGGAGCTGGCTGAGCACCGTTTGCGAGTCGACCCAAAGGCAAAACCTGTGAAGGAGCATCTCCATCGCTCTGCTACACAGAAGAGGAAGGCCATTGGCGAAGAAGTTGCTCGGCTCCTGGCTGCCGAGTTCATCCGTGAGGTGTACCACTCCGAGTGGCTCGCCAACGTCGTCATGGTCCCTAAGAAGGACAAGTCTCTCCGAATGTGCATTGATTTCAAGCACATCAATCGGGTCTTCCCCAAGGATCATTTCCCACTCCCCCGCATAGATCAAATTGTGGATTCCACCACGGGTTGTGAGTGACTGTCTTTTCTGGATGCGTACTCCGGGTACCACCAGATCCGACTGTATGGGCCAGATGAAATAAAAATAGCTTTTATCACCCCATTCGGGTGCTTCTGCTATATCACCATGCCATTCGGTCTCAAAAATGCTGGTGCCACTTTCATGCGCATGGTGCAGAAGTGTTTGCATAAACAGATCAGTCGGAACATCGAAGCATACATGGATGACATAGTGGTCAAGTCCAGAAAAGGTTCCGACCTACTGGCTGACTTAGCTGAAACTTTCGCAAATTTGCGGAAGTATGATATCAAGCTGAATCCAGCAAAGTGCACTTTCGGAGTTCCTGGGGGCAAGTTACTCGGTTTCCTCGTTTTTGAACGAGGGATAGATGCTAATCCTGAGAAGATCGGGGCGATTGTACGAATGAAACGTCCTGAACGTCTTCATGATGTACAGAAGCTCACGGGTTGCCTCGCAGCTCTGAGCCAATTCATCTCCCGTCTCGGTGAGAAGGTGCTGCCCCTGTACCGATTGATGAAGAAATCTGACTCGTTCGAGTGGACTGCTGAAGCACAAGCAGTGTTTGTCGAGCTCAAAGCCCTACTTTCCACCCAGCCGGTGCTTGCCGCTCCGAATAGCAACGAGCCGTTGCTCTTGTACATTGCAGCCACTGGTCAAGTTGTCAGTACTGTCCTCACAGTCGAGCGAGAAGAACAGGGCAAAGCTTACAAAGTTCAGCGCCCAGTCTATTATATTTCTGAAGTTCTGACTCCGTCCAAGCAGAGGTATCCTCATTACCAGAAGCTCGTCTACGGCATTTACCTGACTGCGAAGAAAGTAGCCCATTACTTCCAAGAGCACACTGTGTCATTCGTCAGTGACACCCCGCTGTCTGAGATCATGAACAATCGGGACGCGACTGGTCGAGTGGCGAAGTGGGCTATTGAGCTCCTGCCCCTGGACATCAAGTTCGAGGCGCAAAAGGCGATCAAGTCTCAAGCATTAGCCGATTTCCTAGCCGAGTGGACTGAACAACAGCAACCGACTCAGAGTCACCCGGAACACTGGACCTTGTTCTTTGACGGTTCCAAGATGCTAAATGGTTCAGGAGCTGGAGTTGTGTTAATATCTCCGAAGGGCGATCGTCTCAGATATGTTCTGCAGATTCACTTTGATTCCTCCAACAACGAAGCCGAGTATGAAGCGCTCCTGTATGGTCTACGTATGGCCATCTAACTCGGCGTCCGGCGCCTGATGGTCTACGGAGACTCGGATCTAGTTGTGAACCAAGTGATGAAGGAGTGGGATATCAGAAGCCCCGCTATGACAGGATACTGCAACGCAGTGAGAAAGTTAGAGAAGAAATTTGAAGGTCTGGAACTGCATCACGTTCCCCGAGCCAAGAATCAGGAGGCAGACGATCTGGCGAAGATCGGATCCACCCGGAAATCCATACCCAGCAATGTGTGCCTCGAGCATTTACGTTCTCCGACGGTGAAAGAAGATCCCTTCACGGAAGAGCCCCCGCAATCGGTCAGTCCTTCTGATCCGACTAAAGTCGAGGTCCCGGCAGTCATTGATTTGGTCATGGACGTCCTAGCAATCACACCCGAGTGGACAGTGCCTTACATTGCATACCTGCTCAGGCAGGAACTTCCAGAAGATGAAGCTGAAGCCCGCCAGATTGTTCGCAGGTCCAAGGCCTTTACAGTTATGGGCGATCAGTTATACAGAAAGAGCGTCACTGGTGTGACTCAGCGCTGCATTTCTCCGGAGGAAGGTCGATTGATCCTGGAGGAGATTCACTCGGGAACTTGTGGACGCCACGCGTCCTCTCGGACGATCGTGGCTAAAGCTTACCGAGCCGGTTTCTTCTGGCCCCGGGCCAATGAAGCTGTGCAGGAGATAGTCCAACACTGTGCCGGGTGCCAGTTCTATGCAAATTTATCCCACAAGCCTGCGTCTGCTCTGAAGACAATTCCACTCGTCTGGCCGTTTGCAGTCTGGGGACTGGACATGGTGGGACCCCTTCGGACAGGGGCGAGTGGATTCACCCACTTGCTGGTCGCAGTCGATAAATTCACCAAATGGATTGAGGCCAAACCCATCAAGAAGCTAGATTCCCGTACAGCGATCAAGTTCATGAAGGAGATAGTCTTCAGATACGGCGTGCCCCACAGCATCATCACTGACAACGGTTCAAACTTCGACTCGGAAGAGTTCAGAGCATTCTGTGCCGCCCAAGGCACCCGAGTCGACTATGCATCTGTGGCGCACCCGCAGTCAAATGGACAAGCTGAGAGAGCAAACTGACTGATTCTGCAGGGGTTAAAGCCACGACTCATGCGCGATTTGGAGCACGCAGTTGGAGCTTGGGTCTCCGAGTTGCCGTCAGTTCTTTGGGGCTTGAGGACGACCCCCAATCGGTCCACCAATCGCACTCCCTTCTTCATGGTGTACGGAGCTGAAGTTGTCCTGCCGAGTGACTTGCTCCATAATTCACCCCGAGTGGAACTGTACTCTGAAGCTGAAGCAGAGCAAGCACGGCAAGACGCCGTTGATCTCTTGGAGGAGGAAAGGGAGATGGCTCTGATCCGTTCGACCATTTATCAGCAAGATCTTCGACGTTTTCACAGCAGGCACGTCAGGAGTCGGACCTTTCAGGAAGGAGATCTTGTGCTCCGACTGGATCAGCAGCGACCTCACAAGCTTGCTCCTGCGTGGGAAGGTCCTTTCGTCATTTCAAAGGTTCTGCACAATGGAGCATATCACCTGTACAACCTTCAGAAGCAAGCAGACGAGCCCCGTGCTTGGAATGCAGATTTGCTACGACGATTTTATACTTGATGATGAGATGTAATAAAAGTACTCGAGTGACATTTGATGACTAAAAGCATGACTTTTCCAGTTCTACATTGAAGTTCACTCGTACGCATTCTCTGGCATACAACCCCCAGCGGGTGTACGCCGTTCCACTTAGCTGCAAACCAGTTTTTGCCTAAGTTAAAAACGCTACTCCGAGTGAAGAGTGTCCCTCTCACTCGGGGACTTGGCTGCGAACCAGCTTTCGCCCAAGTTAAAATCCTACTCCGAGTGAAGAGCGTCCCTCTCTCTCGGAGGCTTGGCTGCGAACCAGCTTTCGCCCAAGTTAAAAACTACTCCGAGTGAAGAGCGTCCCTCTCTCTCGGAGGCTTGGCTGAGAACCAGCTTTCGCCCAAGTTAAAAAACTACTCCGAGTGAAGAGCGTCCCACTCACTCGGAGGCTTGGCTGCGAACCAGCTTTCGCTCAAGTTAAAAAACTACTCCGAGTGAAGAGCGTCCCTCTCACTCGGAGGCTTGGCTGCGAACCAGCTTTCGCCCAAGTTAAAACCTACTCCGAGTGAAGAGCGTCCCTCTCACTCGGGGCTTGGCTGCGAACCAGCTTTCGCCCAAGTTAAAACCTACTCCGAGTGAAGAGCGTCCTTCTCACTCGGAGGCTCGGCTGCGAACCAGCTTTCGCCCAAGTTAAAAACTACTCCAAGTGAAGAGCGTCCCTCTCACTCGGGGGCTTGGCTGCGAACCAGCTTTCGCTCAAGTTAAAAACTACTCCGAGTGAAGAGCGTCCCTCTCACTTGGAGGCTTGGCTGCGAACCAGCTTTTGCCCAAGTTAAAAACTATTCCGAGTGAAGAGCGTCCCTCTCACTTGGAGGCTTGGCTGCGAACCAGCTTTCGCCCAAGTTAAAACCTACACCGAGTGAAGAGCGTCCCTCTCACTCGGGGGCTTGGCTGCGAACCAGCTTTCGCCCAAGTTAAAATCCTACTCCGAGTGAAGAGCGTCCCTCTCTCTCGGAGGCTTGGCTGCGAACCAGCTTTCGCCCAAGTTAAAAACGCTACTCCGAGTGAAGAGCGTCCCTCTCACTCGGGGGCTTGGCTGCGAACCAGCTTTCGCCCAAGTTAAAACCTACTCCGAGTGAAGAGTGTCCCTCTCACTCGGGGGCTTGGCTGCGAACCAGCTTTCGCCCAGGTTAAAACCTACTCCGAGCGAAGAGCGTCCCTCTCACTCGGGGGCTTGGCTGCGAACCAGCTTTCGCCCAAGTTAAAACCTACTCCGAGTGAAGAGCGTCCCTCTCACTCGGGGGCTTGGCTGCGAACCAGCTTTCGCCCAAGTTAAAATCCTACTCCGAGTGAAGAGCGTCCCTCTGTCTCGGAGGCTTGGCTGCGAACCAGCTTTCGCCCAAGTTAAAAACGCTACTCCGAGTGAAGAGCGTCCCTCTCACTCGGGGGCTTGGCTGCGAACCAGCTTTCGCCAAGTTAAAACCTACTCCGAATGAAGAGCATCCCTCTCACTCGGGGGCTTGGCTGCGAACCAGCTTTCGCCCAGGTTAAGACCTACTCCGAGCGAAGAGCGTCCCTCTCACTCGGGGGCTTGGCTGCGAACCAGCTTTCGCCCAAGGTAAAACCTACTCCGAGTGAAGAGCGTCCCTCTCACTCGGGGGCTTGGCTGTGAACCAGCTTTTGCCCAAGTTAAAATCCTACTCCGAGTGAAGAGCGTCCCTCTCACTCGGGGGCTTGGCTACGAACCAGCTTTCGCCCAAGTTAAAATCCTACTCCGAGTGAAGAGCGTCCCTCTCACTCGGAGGCTTGGCTGCGAACCAGCTTTCGCCCAAGTTAAAACCTACTCCGAGTGAAGAGCGTCCCTCTCACTCGGGAGCTCGGCTGTGAACCAGCTTTCGCCCAAGCTAAAACCTACTCCGAGTGAAGAGCGTCCCTCTCACTCGGGAGCTCGGCTGTGAACCAGCTTTCGCCCAAGCTAAAACCTACTCTGAGTGAAGAGCGTCTCTCTCACTCGGGAGCTTGGCTGTGAACCAGCTTTCGCCCAAGCTAAGCCATACTCCGAGTGAAGAGCGTCCCTCTCACTCGGGGGCTTGGCTGCGAACCAGCCTTCGCCCAAGTTAAAAAACCACTCCAAAGATTCGAAAGACTCGAAGGAAAGCATTCAAATAACTCCTGAAGTTCAAAAGCAAATACGAGTACTCGGGCCCGAAGCCCGAAAGCGTTTAACGATTATAGATCCACTCGGCATACCGAGGATAATGGGTAGGACTTAAAGTTTTCGCACGCGGCTGTGGGGTTGGCCGGCTCGACAAAGGAATCCATGTCGATGCCGTCCGCGATCCGAGTGGCCGCTTCGATGAACGTCTCCATGAAGTCCTCAAACTGGAGTTTCTTCGTGTTGGCGACTTGGAGTGACTTCAGCTTCTCCTCCTTGGCGTCCTTGCAGTGCACTCGGACAAGAGAAAGCGCCACGTCGGCCCCGCAGCGAGCAGCCGACTTCTTCCACGCTTGCACTCGACTCGGAATCTCGTTGAGGCGAGTCATCATCGCTTCCAGGTCGGTGTCGAAGATTTCTTCAGGCCATAGCTCCTTGTCGATTCTCCTGAGTGCACCCCGCAGACGGATGATGTACCCTTGGACATCTTTGATGCGAGTTTCCACCCGCAGGATGCCCAGAGCAGCCTTGTCGCCGACGAGTGACCTGGAAGGATCTAGATCCCTCTCGATTCTATCAGTTTCCAGATCGAAGTCTCGGCAGTACTCTGTGAAGAAGAAAAGAGGAGAGTTGAACATCAGCATGCAAGAAGTTCACTCGGAGATAAGTCGAAATGCACTCGGAATTATAAGTTACCTGCAAGCTTGGTGTACATCTCCTCCGTGAACTCCTCTATATACTTCTCCAGGGCGTTCTTCTTCTCGATAAGCTGGGTTATCTTCTCATTCAGAGTCTCCTTCTCTTTCTCATAGACTTCCGCCTGGGCCTTGAGCTTGCTCTCCCACTCGGTTTGCTGCTTCTTGAGCTCGAGTACCTCTTTCTTCAGCAATGCGTTCTCTGCTTCGAGCTTCCCGAGTGAGGCCAGCTTCTCTTTGGCGGCCTTGGTCTTCTCCTTCGCCAGTTGCTGTGCTCCCGCAGCTCGTTTTCCTTGTTCTCGAGTGCCTGCTTCATGGTATCTAAAGAGATAGAGGTTCTAAGCCGCACTTGGAGTCGATGGTTTTCACTACACACATCTGTTCGAGTGAAGTCACTCGGTTCAAAGAATACAAAAAGATGAAAGCACAATTCTCGGTAATTGAACCTTACCTCCCATGGTCTTGAGCTCTGCCTGAGCACGCTCTGTGTTCCTCCTCTCCACCTCTAAATCCAGTCGGAGCCGAGCCGTCTCCTTCTCCAGTGCCACATATTGAGTCCCAAGCTAACAAGTTTTCTGAAACACAAGAAAGAGCAGATCAGTTAACGTTAAGAAATATTCCGAGTGCTCACAGACTGACGCTCCTGGAAGGAACAAGCTTGACCAGTATCAGATCCCGAAGTACCCTTTGACAGGGAGGAGCAAACTTGACCAGTATCAGATTCTAAGTTCTAAGACTCCCGCCGACCGCCCGCGGCCGATGGCAGTCTCGGGGACTACACCCAGTGGGTGCACTCAGCGTGCCCCCACTGGAATGGTATCCACTCGGAACGGTCCGCCCGATCCGAGTGACGGCCAAACACAAAAAAAAAGAGAGAGACAAAAAGTTCTAAGACTCCCGCCGACCGCCCGCGGCCGACGGCAGTCTCAGGGACTACACCCAGTGGGTGCACTCAGCGTGCCCCCACTGGAATGGTATCCACTCAGAACGGTCCGCCCGATCCGAGTGACGGCCAAACACAAAAAACAAACAAAAAGTTCTAAGACTCCCGCCGACCGCCCGTGGCCGACGGCAGTCTCGGGGACTACACCCAGTGGGTGCACTCAGTGTGCCCCCACTGGAACGGTATCCACTCGGAACGGTCCGCCCGATCCGAGTGACGGCCAAACACAAAAAACACCCAGTGGGTGTACCGGATATTTTCCAACTGGAATTCCTACTGAAGAAAAAAGACTTGGAGATCAACTTACAAGGGCACTTACTCGAACGTTCTCCTGGAGAGTGGCACTGGCATCATATGCCAGCTTCCCAGCCGCGCACATCTCCCTAAGCCGTTGGGTCATCAGTTCCGCCTGGATCATCGCCTCCTTACGGGCCCCAGTTTGGTCCTCCGGCACCTTGTACAGATTGAAGATGTTGACGGGAGGAGTCGGAACCGAAGCCAGAGCAGTCGACGGAGCCGCGGCAGGACCAGCCCCAGCCTGAGAACCCTGCCTCAGCGGCACGGTCAAGGCGGGTGCAGGTGGAGCTCGAGGTGCTTCG
Organism: Elymus sibiricus; assembly: GCA_039707655.1. Classification (NCBI taxonomy): domain Eukaryota; kingdom Viridiplantae; phylum Streptophyta; class Magnoliopsida; order Poales; family Poaceae; genus Elymus; species Elymus sibiricus. The sequence goes on along the minus strand of CM077668.1, from coordinate 105,990,202 downwards.
TTCGGTGGCGTCTTCCGTGTGGTGGCCTGAGGAGCAGTCGGAACTGGGGTCTCCTTCTCAGTGTCCCTCCGCGGCGGCTCCTCATCATCATCTCCGACGTGGATGACCTCTACAAGCACTATGTCCACTCGACGCAATCAATCACAGTACACGCTTCAATCGAATGGAGGTATTTCAGTCGAATGACAGGTCAAAGCAAAAGTGAAGTCATTGTTACCTTTTCGAGAAGTGGCCGCGTCTGCCGACTCGGCCTCGGCGCGGTCCCCGTCAGTCTGCATGGGAGACGTCGTCGAGGTTGCAGCACTGGTTCATAAGATACACTCAGTCAGAAGAATCACGAAAGTTGACAAAGACAGAAAAGAAAAGCTGAGAAGGATACTCACGTTGAGGCGACAGGCACAGCGACCTTGATCCGAGGCAGAGCCTTCCGAGGCTTGGGGGAAGTGACCTTGGGCTACTTGGCGGCCTTCTCAGTCGGCGCAGGCGGCGACGTCCGAGTGCGCCTCGGAGCCTTAGCACTCGGAACCGCCTCCTTCTCCGGGCCAGCACTCGGATCATGAAGTCGTTTGGTGCGGGGCTCGGAGCGCAGCTCCGGAGACACGGAAGACTCGACCTCGTCACTCTCTTCCGAGTCCTCACTTTCTTCCTCGCTGTCCTCCGCGTAGCTGCCTCCGGCGCTGCCACGTTCGCTCTCCACGCCTCCGGCAAGTTGTTCTCCGTTCGGCACAGGCGATAACATCTTCTGGAACTCCTGCAAGACATGAAGATTGAAGACAGACAGTTCAGTCAGTTCACTCGGATCGATCAGTTCACTCGGATAATTTGTGCATCGGTAATTCATTCGGAAATTCGTGCCTCACCTCCAATGGCTGGTTGTTGACGTCGTAGGGCGGGATCCGTCTTGACCCTCGCGGATTGTCACGTGCGCCAGTGATGCACCTGATCCACTGCACCACCGTTTTCTCCTCTACGTCTTCCGGATGCACTCGGGTCGGATCGCTGGGTCCAGTGTAGAGCCACATGGGGTGAGCCCGCTCCTGCAGCGGCTGGACCCTCCGACTGAGAAAGACCTCCAGAAGGTCCAGACCAGTCAATCCACCCTGAATCAGGCTAACCACGGCGGTCATCAAGATCCCTACATCCGTCTTCTCCTTTTTATCAACTGTCAGCGAGGGAGGAGTCTGAACTCTCTCAGTCGTGTAAGGAGGAAGGCCAGTCGACGAGCCCGAGCATGGTAGGTCGTTGCAGTTGAACCAGGTCGACTGCCAACCCCTCACCGAGTCGGGAAAAGACATGGATGGGAATGCACTTTTTCCCCTCATCTGAATACCTAAGCCACCGCACATCTGAATCACGTGCGTCCTCTCTCCATTGGGGTCAACCTTCTTAACCGATTGAGATCGACACGTGAAAATATGTTTGAACAAACCCTAGTGCGGCGGACAACCCAGAAAGTTTTCGCACAAGGAAACGAATGCAGCAAGGTACATTATGGCATTTGGAGGCAGGTGATGGAGCTGAGCACCGAAGAAGTTCACGAATCCGCGGAAAAAAGGGTGGGGTGGCATGGAGAAACTTCGCTCGACGTGCGTGGTGAGGAGCACTCGCTCCCCGGGGCGCGGCGCGGGATCAGTCTCCCCTTCTTCCAGCAACCTCCAGGTCCCGTCGCGGATCAGCCCGTCCACGACGAGCCCGCTGACGTCGTCGACCGTGGCGGTCGGCGGGATCCAGTCGCCCTGGATCCACCCGGGCGGGAGCATAGCTCGGGAGCTCGACGCTTTCCTCCCCTTCGCCGCCTTCTTCGCTTTCTCAAGCTTCGCCGTCTTGTCTTTCGCCATCGCCGCCAAGCTCTTCAGCACTGAGGAGGATTCGTGCGGAGTGGGTCTCCGGAGAAGAGATTGGGCGGAATGGGAGGAGTGGAGAAAAGGGGATCTGGTCCTTTCTTCCTCTCCAACGCGGCGGCTCTATATATCGTCGCCCGCTCCCCAATCCACGCCGCTGAACCACGGGCCCGCGGATCCCTCAAATCGCGCCGTCGGAGATCCAGCGGTACGTGGCGAAAAGTGGGGCGAAAATTGAGGCGCCACGCCCCACTTTCCCCACTCGTTGCGCTGCAACCGTTCGCGCGCGCTCGGATATGGTTTCAAATCCCGCAAAATCCGGAGTCCAGCAACCCGGTTGCTTTCACTCCGAAGACGTGCCATGTACGCTCGGATCCGCTCCGGCACACGGCATATGGCTACTCATTTCACTCGGATGGGAACTACTCACTCGGATGGAAGTTACCCATTCGGATTTAGACTACTCATTTCACTCGGACGTCATATGGTCCAGAATCCGTCAAGGTGCCACACGAAGACAAGGGCGCCTAAACGACCAGTAAGAGTTCTTGAGCGCCTCCGTAGCGCTCAACTCGCCTGGGAATTTGCCTTGACTCGACCCGCCTAACCTCGACCGATTCGGGGGCTAATGACGAGGGCATGTACTAGGGATAGGGTAATAGGCCTGGCCTATAGACCCTACCCTAGGACACCACATGCCTTATACTGGGCCCCAGGGCCAGATCAGCGACCGAGAATTCCGCAGACTGACATTCACTCGGAGTTCAACGAACCACTCGGGAGGCAAGAGTTCACTCGACCAGCTTGTTTCACTCGGAGCATCCGAAAGTCACTCGACCAGAGAAGACCAGGAGACTCCAAGAGCACAACGGTCGGGACGCACGTTCGCCTGTATTAATTGTATTCAATGCGCCCGTTACCTGGCGCCCTTAAACCCCCTCTTAACCCCTAGTAATGGCAGCCTTCATGGGGGGACTTGGCGGACACTATATAAGTCACCCCCCAGCTCCATTCCAAGGGTTCGCAACATTTGTAATCGTACACTCAAGCAATACAGCTCCAGAGCACCGAGACGTAGGGCTATTACCTCCACCGCGAGGGGCCTGAACTCGTAAATCCGAGTGTAACACCTGCGCCGTAGCTAGGCTCTGCCCTCTCATCCGTACCCCTACACACTACTATCAGACTTGCACCCACGACAGGTGGCGAGGGAGAAGACCAAGGCCGCTGAAGAGAAGTTGGCCTCGCTCGAGAAGCTTGAAGGAGAGAACAAGACACTGAAGACCGCCGTTGAGGAGGTGAAGAAGGAAGTGGTCAAGCTCAACAAGCAGCGGACCGAGTGGGACGGCAAGCTCAAGGCTCAGGCGAATGCTTATGAGCAAGAGAAGAAAACTTTGAGCGAGAAGATCGCCCAGCTTACCCAAAAGAAGGATTCTCTGGAAAAGTATATAGAGGACTTCACGGAGGAGATGTACACCAAGCTTGCAGGTAACTCGTAACATCCGAGCGAGTTTTGACTTATTTCCGAGTGAACTTCATGCATGCTGATACTCGTCTCTCTCCTTTCCTTGTTCACAGAGTACTGTCGAGACTTCGAGCTAGAGACTGACAGAATCGAGAGGGACCTGGATCCCTCCAGGTCACTCGTCGGTGACAAGGCCACCCTAGGCATCCTGCGGCTCGAATCTCGCCTTGAGGACGCCCTGGGGTACATCATCCGTCTGCAGGGTGCACTCGGGAGGATCGACAAGGAACTGTGGCCAGAAGACACGTTCGAGACTGATCTGGAAGCGATGATGACTCGCCTCAATCAGATTCCAAGCCAAGTGCAAGCATGGAAGAAATCAGCTGCCCACTGCGGGGCCGATGTGGCCCTCTCTCTTGTCCGTGTACACTGCAAGGACGCGAAGGAAGAGAAGCTGAAGTCTCTTCAGGTCGCCAACACGAAGAAACTCAAGTTTGAAGACTTCATGGAGACGTTCATAGAGGCAGCCACTCGGATCGCAGATGGCATCGACCTGGACGCCTTCGTCGAGCCGGCTAGCCCTTCTGGAGCATGAGAAAAACTTTAAGCTTTACCCATTTGCCTCGATATGTCGAGTGGATTTGTATCCGTTAATCTCTTTCGGGCTTCGGGCCAGCGTACTCGCATTTACTTTTGAACTTCTGAAGTTATTCGAATGATTTCTTTCGAGTCTTTGGATGTGTGCAACTTAGGCGAAAGCTGGTTCGCAGGTAAGCTCCTGAGTGAGACGGACGCTCATCACTCGGAGTCGTCTTTAACTTAGGCGAAAGCTGGTTCACAGCTAAGCCCCCGAGTGAGAGGGACGGTCGTCACTCGGAGTTGTTTTTAACTTAGGCGAAAGCTGGTTCGCAGCTCAGCCCCTGAGTGAGAGGGGCGCTCGTCACTCGGAGTTGTTTTTAACTTAGGCGAAAGCTGGTTCGCAGCTAAGCCCCCGAGTGAGAGGGACGCTCGTCACTCGGAGTTGTTTTTAACTTAGGCGAAAGCTGGTTCGCAGCTAAGCCCCCGAGTGAGAGGGACGCTCGTCACTTGGAGTTGTTTTTAACTTAGGCGAAAGTTGGTTCGCAGCTAAGCCCCCGAGTGAGAGGAACGCTCGTCACTCGGAGTCGTTTTTTAACTTAGGGGAAAACTGGTTCGCAGCTAAGCCCCCGAGTGAGAGGAACGCTCGTCACTCGGAGTCGTTTTTTAACTTAGGCGAAAGCTGGTTCGCAGCTAAGCCCCCGAGTGAGAGGAATGCTCGTCACTCGGAGTTGTTTTAACTTAGGCGAAAGCTGGTTCGCAGCTAAGCCCCCGAGTGAGAGGGACGCTCATCACTCGGAGTTGTTTTTAACTTAGGCGAAAGCTGGTTCGCAGCTAAGCCCCCGAGTGAGAGGGACACTCGTCACTCGGAGTTGTTTTTAACTTAGGCGAAAGCTGGTTCGCAGCTAAGCCCCCGAGTGAGAGGGACGCTTGTCACTCGGAGTTGTTTTTAACTTAGGCGAAAGCTGGTTCGCAGCTAAGCCCCCGAGTGAGAGGGACGCTCGTCACTCGGAGTTGTTTTTAACTTAGGAAAAAGCTGGTTCGCAGCTAAGCCCCCGAGTGAGAGGGACGCTCGTCACTCGGAGTCGTCTTTAACTTAGGCGAAAGCTAGTTCGCAGCTAAGCCCCCGAGTGAGAGGATCGCTCGTCACTCAGAGTCGTTTTTTAACTTAGGCGAAAGCTGGTTCGCAGCTAAGCCCCCGAGTTAGAGGAACGCTCGTCACTCGGAGTCGTTTTTTTTAACTTAGGCGAAAGCTGGTTCGTGGCTAAGTCAAAGGGCGTACACCCACTGGGGGTCGTAAGCCAGCGAATCTGTACGAGTGAACTCAATGTATTACTGGAAAAGTCATGCTTTTATTCATCGAACATCACCCGAGTGCTTTTATTACATCTCAATATCAAATATAAAATCGTCGAAGCAAGTCGGCATTCCAAGCATGGGGCTCGTCTACTTGCTTTAGAAGGTTGTACAGGCAGTATGCTCCATTATGCAGAACCTTTGACATGATAAAAGGACCTTCCCACACAGGAGCAAGTTTGTGAGGTCGCTGCTGATCCACTCGGAGCACAAGATCTCCTTCCTGAAAGGCCCGACCTCTGATGTGCCTGTCGTGAAAACGTCGTAGGTCCTGCTGATAGGTGGCTGAACGGATAAGAGCCATCTCCTTCTCCTCTTCCAAGAGATCAACGGCGTCTTGCCGCGCCTACTCAGCTTCAGCTTCGGAGTATAGTTCCACTCGGGGTGAATTGTGGAGCAGGTCACTCGGCAGGACAGCTTCAGCTTCGTACACCATGAAGAAGGGAGTACGATTGGTAGACCGATTGGGGGTCGTCCTCAGGCCCCAAAGAACTGACGGCAATTCAGTGACCCAGGCTCCGACTGCATGCTCCAAATCACGCATGAGTCGTGGCTTTAACCCTTGAAGGATCAGTCCATTCGCTCTCTCGGCTTGCCCATTCGACTGTGGGTGAGCCACGGATGCATAGTCAACCCGAGTGCCTTGGGCGGCACAGAACGCTCTGAACTCTTCTGAGTCAAAGTTTGAGCCGTTGTCAGTAATGATGTTGTGGGGCACGCCATATCTGAAGACTATCTCTTTCATAAACTTGATCGCCATACGAGAGTCTAGTTTCTTGATGGGTTTGGCTTCAATCCACTTAGTGAACTTGTCAACTGCAACCAGCAAGTGGGTGAATCCACTCGCCCCTGTCCGGAGGGCCCCCACCATGTCGAGTCCCCAGACTGCAAACGGCCAGACGGGTGGGATCATCTTCAGAGCAAACGCGGGCTTGTGTGATAAGTTTGCATAGAATTGACACCCGGCACAGTGTTGGACTATCTCCTGGGCAGCTTCGTTGGCGCGTGGCCAGAAGAAGCCGGCTCGGTAAGCTTTAGCCACGATTGTCCGAGAAGACGCGTGGTGTCCACAAGTCCCCGAGTGAATCTCCTCCAAAATCAATCGACCTTCCTCCGGAGAGATGCAGCGCTGAGCCACACCTGTGACGCTCTTTCTGTACAACTGATCGCCCATCACTGTAAAGGCCTTGGACCTGGGAACAATCTGGCGGGCCTCGACTTCATCCTCCGGAAGCTCCTGTCTAAGCAGGTACGCAATGTAAGGCACCGTCCAGTCGGGCGTGATTGCCAGGACCTCCATGACCAAGTCAATGACTGCTGGGACCTCGACTTCAGTCGGATTGGAGGGATCGACCACTTGCGGGGGTTCTTCGGTGAAGGGATCTTCCTTCACCGTCGGGGAACGCAAATGCTCGAGGAACACATTGCTGGGTATGGGTTTCCGAGTGGACCCGATCTTGGCCAGATCGTCTGCCTCTTGATTCTTGGCTCGGGGGATGTGATGCAGCTCCAAACCCTCGAATTTCTTCTCCAGCTTTCTCACTGCGTTGCAATATCCTGTCATAGCAGGGCTCCTGATGTCCCACTCCTTCATTACTTGATTCACCACTAGATCCGAGTCTCCGTAGACCATCAGGCGTTGGACGCCGAGTGAGATGTCCATACGTAGACCATAAAGGAGCGCTTCATACTCGGCCTCATTGTTGGAGGAATCGAAGTGGATCTGCAGAACATAACTGAGTCGATCGCCCTTTGGAGACACCAACACTACGTCGGCTCCTGAACCATTAAGAATCTTGGAACCGTCAAAGAACATGGTCCAGTGTTCCGGGTGACTCTGAGCCGGCTGCTGTTGTTCTGTCCATTCGGCTAAGAAATCAGCTAATGCTTGGGACTTGATCACTTTTTTCACCTCGAACTTGATGTCCAGGGGCAGGAGCTCGATAGCCCACTTCGCCACTCGACTAGTCGCATCCCGATTGTTCATGATCTCAGACAGTGGGGCATCGCTGATGACTGACACGATGTGCTCTTGGAAGTAATGGGCTACTTTCTTCGCAGTCAGGTAGATGCCATAGACGAGTTTCTAATAATGAGGATACCTCTGCTTGGACGGAGTCAAAACTTCAAAAATGTAATAGACTGGGCACTGAACTTTGTAAGCTTTGCCCTCTTCATCTCGCTCGACGGTGAGGACGGTGCTGACAACCTGACCAGTGGCCGCAATGTACAAGAGCAACGGCTCGTTGCTGTTCGGAGCGGCGAGCACCGGCTGGGTGGAAAGCAGGGCTTTGAGCTCAACAAACGCTGCTTGTGCTTCAGTAGTCCACTCGAACGAATCAGACTTCTTCATCAATCGGTACAGGGGCAGTGCCTTCTCACCAAGGCGGGAGATGAATCGGCTCAGAGCTGCGAGGCAACCCGTGAGCTTCTGTACATCATGAAGCCGTTCTGGACGTTTCATTCGTACTATTGCACCGATCTTCTCAGGGTTGGCATCTATCCCTCGTTCGAAAACGAGGAATCCGAGTAACTTGCCCCCTGGCACTCCGAAAGTGCATTTTGCTGGATTTAGCTTAATATCATACTTCCGCAGATTTGCGAAAGTCTCAGCTAGGTCAGCCAGTAGGTCGGAACCTTTTCTGGACTTGACCACTATGTCGTCCATGTATGCCTCGATGTTCCGACTGATCTGTGTATGTGAACACTTTTGCACCATGCGCATGAAAGTGGCACCGGCGTTCTTGAGACCGAATGGCATGGTGATATAGCAGAAACACCCGAATGGGGTGATAAAAGCTGTTTTTATTTCATCTGGCCCATACAGTCAGATCTGGTGGTACCCGGAGTACGCATCCAGAAAAGACAGTCGCTCGCACCCCGCGGTGGAATCTACGATCTGATCTATACGGGGGAGCGGGAAATGATCCTTGGGACAGACCCGATTGATGTGCTTGAAATCGATACACATCCGGAGAGATTTATCCTTCTTAGGAACCATGACGACGTTGGCGAGCCACTCGGAGTGGTACACCTCACGGATGAACTCGGCTGCCAGGAGCCGAGCAACTTCTTCGCCAATGGCCTTCCTCTTCTGTGTAGCGGAACGACGAAGATGTTCCTTCATTGGTTTTGCTTTTGGGTCGACTCGCAAACGGTGCTCAGCCAGCTCCCTGGGTACTCCCGGCATGTCGGATGGCTTCCATGCGAAGATGTCCCAGTTCTCACAAGGAGCTGGATGAGCGCGGCCTCCTATTTGCTGTTGAGTGTCGTCGAGATGTTGGTGGGTGCGGCATTGGGATCCTCCGGGTGAACATGCACAGGCTTCGTCTCACCGGCCGACTGGAACGCAGACTCTGCGGCTGGCTTCTTGGAGCGTAGCAGATCACTCGGATCGGCGTTTTTCTTGTACTCTTCTAACTCCACCATAGCCATCTGTTCATTAGCAATCTTGGACCCCTGCTGCAAACACTCTTCCGCGCGCTGCCTATTGCCAGTGACTGTGATCACGCCTTTGGGGTCGGGCATCTTAAGCTTAAGATACACGTAACATGGGCAGGCCATGAAGCGTTCGTAGGCTGGCCGACCAAGGATGGCGTGGTAGGCGCTGCGGAAGTCGACCACTTCGAAAGTTAGTCTTTCCTTCCTGAAGTTCTTCTCGTCTCCAAAGACTACATCCAGGGCGATCTGCCCGAGTGATTTTGCTTTCTTGCCGGGATCACTCCGTGCAATTGCATACTGCTCTCGCTGAGACGGGACATCGGGGCCCATCCCCTTCAGGGTCTCAGCGTAGAGTATGTTCAAGCCGCTTCCACCGTCCATGAGGACCTTACGCAACCGAACACCTCCCACGACAGGATCGACCACCAGCGCATGCCGCCCGGGGGTGGCAATGTAGGCCGGGTGGTCCGACTGATCAAAGGTGATCGGAGTCTTCGACCAGTTCAGAAACTTTGTCGTCGCCGGCATGGCCATGTTTACTTCTCGGTTGATGACCTTCAGTCGGCTCTTGCTCTCAACATCCGCAAAGATCATCAGAGTTGCGTTGACACTAGGATAAGCTTCATTTTTGTCTTCATCATCAACATCGTCTGGAATTTTCTCACTCGACTGGCTCTCTCGGAATTGCTGTATCAGCAATCTGCACTGTCGAGTGGTATGCTTGGGCAATATCAGATTGCCCTCTTCATCTTTTTTGGTGTGAATGTGGCACGGCAAATCGAGGACATCCTGGCCCGATTGATCTTTCTTTTTCCTCTGGATCCACTTTTCTTTAGCCTTCCCTTTGTTTTTGGCTTGACCGGCCAGCGCGGCAGCCTCGGTCTAAGCCGATCCGTTAGCTTTGCGCTTCGGCTTTCAACTGGCGTTGTTGTTTCCGGGGCTGGGCTCACTAGCTTTTCCTTTGCCGTTACGGAGACGGTCTTCCTCTTCTCTGTTTGCATACCGAGTGGCGATCTCCATCATTCGGCTCATGGTCAAACATCCCGACCGACCAAATTTCAGGATGAGCTCTCGATATCTGACTCCTGCCTTGAAGGCGCAGATGGCTTGGTGTTCAGTGACGTTCTCAACCACGTGATGCAAGGTTGTCCAACGCTGAATGTACTCCCTCAAGGTTTCATTCGGCTTCTACACACAATGCTGCAACTCAGTCAATCCGGCGGGGCGTTTGCACGAGCCTTCAAATGTTTTGATGAACACTCGAGCCAAATCTTCCCAGCAGTAGATGCTAGCCGGAGTGAGTTGGTTGAGCCAGGCTCGGGCAGACCCTTCCAGCATCAAGGGCAAATGCTTCATAGCCACATAGTCATTACCTCCTCCAATCTGAACAGCCACTCGGTAATCCTCTAGCCAAGTTTCTGGCTTGGACTCACCGGTGAATTTGCTCACTCCAGTCGGCAATCTGAAGTTAGGTGGAATCTCTGCGGCCCTGATTGCTTTGCTGAAACACTCGGGTCCAGAGACGAAGACTCCACTTCCACTCGGACGATCTCTGTCCAAACTCTCTCGGAGAGCTCTGCCTCTGTCGACCAGGTTCTGAGCGAGTACGGATCTCGCGCTGAACTGTGGATCACGGAAGTCGACTGGTTCTCTCTGGCGATAACCGTCACCATGGCGAGGAGGGCTGGCCCTCCGATCATTGCCGTAAGGACGCCCAGCATCGTACGGCCGGGGCGCGTACGAGCCATCCCGCGGAGGGGGCGTCTGCATACGGCGACGATCATCCTGACGCCGCGGAGGCGTATTCCGACTGCGACCCTGCTCCGAGTACTGGTCTCGGTGGTGGTCTTGGTCGTTTCGCCGCTGAGGCGAGTGTCTGTTTCTTCTCGGGATCACCGGGCTGTGGGCCGACTGGACGGTGTCAGCCCTGACGGATCTGCTGTGAATCCTGTTGCGTGACTGGGACACCGCTGAATTCTGCTCTTCAGACGCCTTGAGTAAGGCCCGGATCTGCCGTAGACCCTCTCCCGCCTCGGATCGGGACGGCTCGATGGAATCTGCTGTCCGAGTGGCCGCCGCCAAATTCTGAACGGGAGTGCGAAATACCTGGAAGTTCTGCTCCTGATCATTCGAGAACAACTGCCGCTGTCGACGACTGGAACTGGGCTGATGCTGTTTGCGGGCGCGATCGTCGAGTGATTTCTGGAGCGCCTCCAGACGACTGCGCTCAGCCAAATTGGCCTGGCGCGCGGCCTCCAAAGCCTGAGCTTCAGGAGTCGTCCCGACGATGGGCGTCTAGAGGGTCTGCTCATTTCTGCGCTGCAGTTCCTCCCTCTGCTGCCGAGTGAGAGGTCGGGGGTAGTACTCGTCATCGTGACGGTCTCCGCCACCGTCAAGGTCGGCACGCGACAGGTCGCCGGCTCCCGCACCGCCGCGGGCGTACCCAGGCGGACTGGGCGGGGAATCGGCCATCAACACCTCCGCAGCGGGATCGCTGCTCTCGCACTCGGATAAACTTTCCGAGTCCTCATGCAAGGAAGCAAAAGAATCAAAGATGGGCTCATCGGGCTCGATCGCCGTGACTTGCGGGACCGCAACCTGAAGGGCCACCGCGTGTTTGATCCACCGTTGAAGCCGTGAATGTCCGAAACGCTTGCGACGGCAGCTGGTGAAGCGAGGAGGCGCCGACTGGTACGGTGTTGAAGGTTGTCGGAGAAGAACGCCGAATGTACTCATGCGAAAGTGCGCTGCGCCGCGGATGGGCAACGCCTCGACATCCAACGGGGCTTCTTGAAGCCACGCTGAATCGTCAGCGATGAAGCTGAGGACGCCGAAACGGATCTCGCCGCCAAGAGTCAGTCCGCCGCCGGAAACCATGATGATGGTGGGAAAATTGCAACTATGTCGGAAGTCGCTAGACGCCTGCCCCACGGTGGGCGCCAACTGTCGTGGGTATAAGTCTGACAGTAGTGTATGGGGGTACGGATTAGAGGGCAGAGCCTAGCTACGGCGCAGTTGTTACACTCGGATTTACGAGTTCAGGCCCCTCGCGGTGGAGTTAATAGCCCTACGTCTCGGTGCTCTGGAGCTGTTGATTGAGTGTATAGATTACAGAAGATGCGAACCCCTGGAATGGAGCTGGGGGGTGGCTTATATAGAGTCCGCCAGGCCCCCATGAATGCCGCCATAACCAAGGGTTAAAGAGGGGGTTTAAGGGCGCTGGTTACTGGTAACAGGCACATTAACTACACTTGATGAGGGTGGACGCACGTCCTGACCGTTGCGCTCCTGGAGAGTCTCATGGTCTTCTCTGACCGAGTGATGACAGATACTCCGAGTGAAATAGGCCGGTCGAGTGAAGTGTTGTCTTCCGAGTGGTCCATTGAGTTCCGAGTGAATGTCAGGCTGCAGAACATCTGACTGCTGGTCTGGCCCTGGGGCCCAGTATAAGGTTTATGGTGTTCTAGGGTAGGGTCTGTAGGTCAGGCATGTTACCCTATCCCTAGTATATGTCCTCGTCACTGGTGTCGTTTCCCCCTTGGGGGCGTCATTCTTGGAGGTGTACCCGGGCTCGAGGGACCAGTGGACGGCTTCTTTGGTGGAGCGGTGCTTCATCTTACTCATTGATGGCGGCGGATCTCGGCGGTGTGGCGCGGTGGAGACTCGGCGTCCGATGCGCGGAGATGGACTCGCGCAGGAGGAGGACACTGTCTGGCGTCATGGTGGTGTCGATGGCAGAGAGGCCTGGCAAGGTCGGTGCGTTAGTTTCTGCTCTGAAAATGGATTTGTGGAAGACGGCGGCGACAACACATAAGAGTGCGTCGGACCGGTTTGTACCCCAAACCCAGTATGTGGTTCGGTTGGGGCCTCCGGCTTTAGATGTTAGGGTTTGATATGATGTCTGTTTGGTATTAGACTCGGACTATCGGCACCCCTTCATCAAGTGGATAGGAGTAGCGACAGTTGTTGCTAAGATGGTGGCTTCAGACTACTGATGTACTATTTTGTAAGGTCTTTGTGAATAATTAATAAAATGGTTGCATATGCATCGCCCAGATGCAAAGGTAGGGGGTAATCCTCCTTTTCTTAAAAAAAAAAAAAAAAAAGCTCCCCCATGTGGTTAGCTCTATCTGGTCTTCTTTTAAGCGGCCCATGTTATTATTAGCATGAAGTATCAAATGGGATTTTATGTGGTTGGCATTCCGATTTTTCTAAGTGGGGGTGTGAGGAGCGTGCAGTGCAGATCGAGGCCTCCAGTGTGACAGCCTGGTGCCTGTGCTGAAGAATTTGTTTCGATAAGCGAATGTGGAGTTTAATACTGCTCCATTTGGAAGACAGTAAGACTAAGACTGATCAGTGTAAAAAAACTGTCCAATCCAGATGAAGAGATTCAGTTAGGTTCGAATCAGCATCCAATGACGATCGAGTCAAGTGCGTCTGAGGTTCTGACGGTCTGAGCTCAACTCTTTTAAGCTGCGGGTGAAGATGCAGAAATGCAGAATAGGTTATGTTGCAAGTTGCGACGAGATGCATGCTACTTGGCACTGCAGCTAAACAGCAAACATGGCCAGAAGATAATCCATGTCTGGTAAACTGTAGGGCATTGTTATGTAAATATGCAATGGGCACGCCATGTACTGCGGCGGATGCCATGTTCCTTTCAGATGCCTTCTTTGTCTGCCAGTGAGTGACAGAGCTTCTAGACGTAAACCTTTATTATTTCTCGACGAAAAATTCAAGTTTAGTTGGTGGCTTTCCACCAAACACTTAAGGTCTTATACAATGAAAGATGCTTAGAGCAATTCCAATGCGGATCATCAAACATACCTCGTCAAATGTTCGTGGACGCCTATCGAGGCCATCAAACCATAGGCCTTCATTGCGGAGTTCTCTTAAGCCGCCTTGCGCCGCCTGCTGTTGCCTTTGAGCCGAGCAAAGCGCCCGGACTCCTCCAGCCCCACTTTGAGGAGTTGGTCGCTGATTCGACGGCGGCAACAGGCGGAGATCTCCGCAGTGGTCCTGGACCGATCAATGGCCCAGACCTCCTTGAGTGCGGGTCCGCCAGGACCCAGAGCGGTGTGACTTCTAACCCCACGAACGATGCACATTGCGCCGCCTCGGAGGAGGCCGCCCGGGAGGCCACTACACTATAGAGGAGGAGGCGCCGCCGCCACCAACGAGGTAATAGGTGAGGTGGCTGCGCGCCTTGGAGATCGTCATGGAGGGCGGTTCCTTCTTCACAACGATAGGGCGACACTGGCTACCGGACAAGGCGGTAAGGGTGGCTGCTCTTTCTTCAAGGCAACCTGGCGTCACTGACTCTTGGACTGCTGACTAGGCGAGAAAAGCAACGCCACCTCCTTGTCGTGGCGGAATCGACTACATGGTGGGGATGGTGGCTCCTCTTTCACGTGCGGGAGCGGCAGGGATGGCGGCACTGGACCGCGGTTGTCGCGCGATCGCTCCAGCAGAAGCTCCATCTGCCGCGCAAACTCCTTGTTCATCGGGGCGGCCTCATTGAGGATAGGTGGCTGCCGCTCCTAGTCGTCCAAGGAGATGGGATCTAGCTTTACCTGTGAGGGAGCGGTCGATGAGTAGCGCCCGAAGAACACGGTCGCCGGCACCATGAGATGAAGCCTCCCCACCCCACCCCACCCCCCCCCACCCCCCGCGGAGCACGTGGATGACTACTTTGTGCCGCCGACTTGCCCAGCAGAGCAGATTTGAGGAGAAGATAGGGCGTAGGGTAATTTGCGTCTCGCGGGCTTAAATAGTCGGGATAGGTGGCCGGCTCTGTATCAATGCATCTAGGGAAACATTATGTCGTCTCGTTCGGTCACGCCCACTCTGACCGGCATGAATGTGGCGTAGAGACCGGAGCGAGAGTTTTTGACATGGGCCCGCGTTGTTAGAGGCGTACGTGGTGGAGGTCTGAAAGCCCGCAAACCTCCTTTATATTTGGTTCCGGTTTGTGGGGTTTCGGACACCCAGACAGGTCTGAACAAATTTGATGACCGAGCATTGTATGGCAAAAAAAAGTCCGAACTGTTTGATCCATTTGGTGAACTGCCTTGGAGTTGCCCTTAAAGGGATGCTAATTTTTGTCTAAGCACCGATGCTTATTTATATAGAATTGATGATTAATTAGGCACCTTACTATGGAGATAAGAACATGATAGTTCCGAAAATCGGTTTATTTTACCGAGCACCTTTTACAAGTCCTAATCAACTCCCCAAGTTCAGGATCGATTGCTCATTTGCACTTAGACTACACACCATGAATCCGTCCACCCATCAACCAATCCAATGACTGACGATCCGACGGTGGAGGGCCAAGTACTCGGACTCCTCCAGCCCCACTTTTAGGAGTTTGTTGCTCATCCGGTGGTGGCGGCGGCGGAGGTCTCCGCGGTGGTCCTGGACCGATCAATGGCCCAGGCATCCGTGAGTAAGAGGTCCGCTCATACCCAGGTCGGCACCACGTACGGTCGCGCGAACGACGCCCAATGCTACACATTGCACCGCTCTCGACGCGCTGCCGTCACTATGGAGGAGGAGCCGCCACCATCACCATCGAGGGAGTATGCAAGACGGGCGCACCCCTTGGAGATCGCCAGGGAGGGAGGCTCCTCCTTCTTCCCAGCGATCAGGTGTTAGTGGCTCTCGGAATACCGATGAGGCGGGGAAGGCGAATCCTCCTTCTTGAAGGCAACCCGGCACCATTGGCTCCCGGACTATGAACGGGGCGGGGGCGGGGGCTCCTCCTTCATGTGCGGAGCGGCGGGGATGGCGGCGCTAGACCGCGGTCGCAGCGTGACCTCTCCAACAGCAGCTCCATCTGCCGCACAAACTCCTTGTCCATCGCGACGGCCTCGATGAGGAGGGGTTGCAGCTGCTGCTCCTCGTCGTCCAAGTAGATGGGCTCCAGCTTCACCCGCAAGGGAGTGGTCGACGTGGACCGGCTCGGAGAATGCGGTCTGTGGCACCAGGAGTTGGAGCTCCTCCCGGAGCTGGTGGGGTTCGCGAAAAACCACTTCGAGCCATCTGACTTGTCCATCAGAGCAAATTTGTGGAGAGAAGAGGCAGCAGTGTAAGGTTTGCTTTGTGGTCGACCGGCTTAAATAACCGGGCGGGCAGACCGGCTCTGCTTCAATACGAGCAGCGGCCAGAGTAGGCTTCTCAGTCAACGTGTGGGTGTTAAAGTCGGGCAGGTGGCTGGCATGAATGCGTGTAGGTAACTGTCATGTCGTCTTGTCTGGTCACATTCCCTTTGACCGGTATGAATGTGGCGCGGAGAGCGAAGCGAGGGTTTTTGACGTGGGCCTGCGTTGTCGAAGTTGTACAAGGCGGAGGTCTGCATGCCAGCAAACCTTCCCTATGTTTGGTTCTGGTTTATGAAATTTCAGACGTCCGGACAGGTTCGAACAAATTTGGTGACCGACATTGGATGATAAAAATTGTGTGGACTGTCCGGTCCAAACATTTAGGGGTCATTCGATGAACCACGCTGGAGTTAACCTTACAGGGATGCTTAGAAAAACAAACTGATTTTTGTCTAAGCATTGTTGCTTATTTACAGAGTATAGAGCGTTAATTTGATAACCCCGCTATAGAGATAAGAATCTGATGCTTAAGAAATATCGATTTGTTTTACTAAAGCATATTTCTAAGCGCCTTGCATTCTACAAAGCCTGATCAACTCCCCGAATTGATCAATTGCATATTTTCAGTTAGACTACACACCATGAATCAATACACCCATCAACCAATGCAACCGTATCTCTAATCACGCATCCTTTTGCCTTCGGCTTCATTTCTTCTTCGGCTCCAGTCAGCTCTGGTCAGTTCATGTCGAGCATTCCCTGGTGAAAGGCGGCGACACGGTCTGGCGTCACGCACTGGGTGATGAGCCGTGCTCCTGGCTTGTGCGCCCACGGCTTCACCAGTATGCACGTGGCAATGTAGTCCAGGTTCGTGAGCGGCACGACGTGCGCCGGCGGTCCACCTCGGCGAAACCGAGCCGCGTCCAGTCCGACACCAGCAGCGTCCGGTATTCCGACGTGATCTGGTACGGGTCCTCGCCGCCGTCGGCGCCGGCCTCCCCGGTCGCTCACCGCGCGAACTCCGACGGCATCCGCCTCTTGCCGTCCTTGATGATCTTCACCACGTCGGGGATCGAGGAGCCGGACACTTGAGACGCGCATGATGTAGTAGCAGTTGCCGTAGAACCCGGCGCCGGCGCGCGGGAGCGACGCGTGCAGCAGCGGGCGGGCGTTCATGGCGAAGCAGAGGTGGACGGTGGAGTCCGACTCGAAGCCCGCCGCGCGGGTGCGGCTCTGCCACGCCTTGGCCACAAGCACCTCGAACGCCGAGCACCACGTGCCGGCGTGCTCCGTGTTGTACTGGGACTTGAAGTGGCCGATGTAGTCCGCGGAGATGTCCATGGCGAGGTACTTGTTAGCGTCCCAAGTGCAGACGGCAAGAAAGCTGCCATGGCAACAGGAAAGAGCAACAGCAGAGCAAGTGGTCATCGTGCGATCCTGGTGGCAGACTCAGCGACTACAACCAATCAGTGAGAAGGGCGCGTCACCAGCCGGCCACGTTGACTGACTCAGCCCAATCGCAAGCACTCATCGCAGTCATGGATCCCGAACTGCCCGCCTACCTCGACCGTTTGGACTCCAACGCCAACGAGCGCGCCGCCGCGGCCGCCGCCGACGCCAAATCCAACTCCATCCTCAAGGCGCTCGACGCACAAACCGAGCGGATCGATGCGCTGGCCGCCTGGCGCCCGGAGCTGGAAGCCCGCTTCGCCAAGCTCGAGACAGCCGTCGCCGCGCTGCAGGCTGCATCACCTGCGGCCGCGACTTCTTCTGGTGGAACGCCGACGCCGCCGCCCCTCTTCACGGCGCCCGGCGACTTCCACGGGCTAGCTAGCCACGGCGCGACGCATCTCCCCGAAGGATCCCCGTCGGTGACCTTCGAGTCGCCGACGGACCCTCCGGTCACGGGTACGGTCGCCCTCCCTACTCCTGCGCTCTCTGCACCTCTACTCACGGCCATGGGGTAGCAGCCACCCACCATGGCGTTCCCGGTTTTCACCGGCGACAATCCCCAATTGTGGCGCACTCTCGCAGAGCAGTATTTTCAGATGTTCACAGTACACAATTCGTATTGGGTACCGATGGCCATACTCAATTTCTCTGGCACCGCAGCAATTTGGTTGCAATCGGTTCAGAGAAAATTGACCGGCATGGACTGGGAGTCGTTTGCAGCTCTGCTTTGCACGCGCTTTGGCCGTGATAAACACCAGATGCTGATTCGTCAGTTTTATGCCATTAAACCGCTTGGTTCTGTCGCCGATTACATCGAGCGATTTGAAACATTGATGCATCATTTGATCTCTTACTCGGAACTAACTCATCACTATTTCTTCTTGACACGCTTCGTTGAGGGCCTTCGGCCGAATCTCCGAGCCGTGGTTCTCATTCAGAGACCACAGGATCTGGACACTGCATGCTCGCTGGCCTTACTTCAGGAGGAAGTAGCCGACGGCAAGGCGCTACTGCAGCACAACAAAGGGAAGCACTCTTCGTCTGTCCAAGCGCAGCGTTCATATCCGACCAGTTCAAGTCCAGCTCCAACATTTTTTAGTAAACCTGCACCTGTCCCTATAACAGCAGAAGACCGCAGAGGTACTGATGCATCACGAGCCAATACTGACAGCTCTAAAATGAACACGCTGAGAGCCTTCAGGAGAGCCCGTGGACTATGCTTCAAGTGTGGTGAACGTTGGGGGAAAGATCATACATGCCCAACCACGGTTCAGTTACATGTTGTGGAAGAGCTTCTAGATATGATCGCTACTGACTCAGATAGTGAGCACACGCAGGGCTCGGCAGGCTGCCCACGACAGCGCCGGCCGGGTCCGGAATCGCCTCGCGGCCCCACTGCGGCTCCACCGCCAGGCTTTCCACTCCGCGGCCGCGGGCGAGCTCGCCGACGGCGGCCATGAACTGCGCGGCACCGGGGCCGTCGGAGACGGCGTGGCTGAAGCGGAAGCCGACGACGAAGCCGCCGCAGGCGAAGGTGGTGACCTGGACGAGCAGGACGAGCCTGCGCTCGTCCTCCTCCTGGGCGGGCGTGGGCGGGAGCAGCTCGTCTTTGGCGATCATCATGGGGTGCTCCAGGTACTCCACGTCCTCGAGCGCGCAGGCGGCCACGGCCTCCGTGAACCAGACGCCACTGCTGTCGCCGCCGCAGTCGACCTGCAGCAGCCCACCTTCCTCCGTAAACCCCAGGCGGCCGGCGAGCGGGTAGTACTGCACCAGGGCCTGCGCCAGCGCCCGCTCGATGGTCCTTGCCGGGCTGTCGGCGACGTCCGTGTCAAGAGCGGGCTTGAAGACGTGCAGCGACTCGATGAGCGCCATCTGGGTGGGGTAGCGGTCGAGCCAGGACAGGTGGAGCGGGCCGACCGGCGTGGGCTCGGCCGGGGCCACCAGGCGCTGCGCCAGCCGGTCGACGGACTTGTTCACGGCCGCCATTGCAACGAAGCCGCAAGAATTGAGTGGAGCTGGCGGGAGAGCAAGAACTGATCGGTGGGCTTGGGTGTTCGGCAGTTAGCTGACTGCTACCGCTCCTTGCTTGGATTTGGTGTGTGGATGGGTTGCTTGACTTGGTATTTATAGGGGTGGTGGAGTCAACGTCCGGCGATGTGGCTCTTGGTAGTGACGAGGATGAGAGTCGGATGTGGCTCTTGGTACGGGGGCGAGGTGAAGGTCGGTCCTACGTCGAGCCGTCGGGGTCAAAAGGTGGTGGAGCGCCGCTTTCCTACCTCTATCCAGTATCCAGTTGCTTGCAACCAAGCGCTGAACTCGACTACACAGGCACAGGCGCACAGCACAGCAGCTCATCTTACTATTAACAGTCTTGCTAAGTCTTAGTGGACTGAGACTTCGTTATGTCTCGCTCGATGCTATATTCCTTTGATCTTTCATGAAGATTCGTGCAAAAAAAAAAATTCTTTTTAGTTTTTTCATTTTTCTCCTTACACTATATCACTTGACTGAGACTTGGTTAAGTATCAATCGACTGAGACGTAGACACACCCTACTATTAATTATGTGCCCTGGTCATTCGCCAAAAAAAAGGACCCCGATATTGCGCGTACATTCGGTCTGGGGGCATCCCAGACCGAACCTTTTGTTCGGTAAAAACAGGCCCCCCCGACGAACGTTTCTGTTCGATCGGAACAGCCCTCCCTCCCGAACGGCCTGCTCCCTCCTCCAGCGGACCAACCCAATTGGACCAGCCCAGCCCAGAAACACAATTGCCTTCAAAGAATAGAAAAAAGCAACAACTGCTTCTGTCCCAATAAATAGAGAAAACACAAAAAAAAACCTAAAAATGCACTGGACCAAGAAAAAGACTCCTGAAAAAATATCCAGGAACAAAGTTGACATGGTCTAATGAACAAAACTACCATATAGTCATGGAAAAAAGGTATATTACAGAAATTTACATGATTTGCCATGATGTTCATACACACTTCATTACAAATGAGTGTGGAAAAGTTTGCCATGATATTATGAACAAAAAACACAAAAAGTGGACATATAGGACAGAACAAAAAAGATTCCTACAAAAATTGCCATTGGGCGTGAAAAAGAAAATGTAATTAAGGACTTTCACAGGGTAAATTAAATTAAATTTGCCATGCACGTTAAAGTAAAATTGCCATGTATTTAAAAGTAAAATTGCCATGGCAATTAGGGGTCATTTTTTGCCATGGCGAAATAAAAAGTGAATTTGCCATGGTTCATAAAAGTAAATTTACCATGGTCCATAAAGTAAATTTGCCATGGCAAAAAAAGGTATAATTTGCCATGAGCGATCAATGTAAAATTTGCCACGCATGTTAAAGTAAATTTGCCGTGTATTTAAAAGCAAAATTGCCATGTCAATTAGGGGTCATTTTCTGTCATGGTACCTAATACAAAATTTGCCATGGCAACAACTCCAGAATGTTGCCATGGCAACTTCTCCAACATTTTGCCATGGCAACTTCTCATAGCGATTCTATCAGTTGCAACTACTTGCAGCAGTTATGTCATGGCACCTAATACAGAATTTTGCCATGTCAAACTACTCTAACATTTTGCCATGGAAACTACTCATAGCGATTCTAGCAATTGCAATTACTCATAGCAGTTCTATAATGGCACCTAATACAGAATTTGCCATGGCAACTACTCCAGAATTTTGCCATGGCAACTACTCATATTCAATTATCTGTTGTGCATTCTACTGGGACATTACATGGTAATTTGAGAAAATGAATTGAAAAATGAAACAAAAATGCCATGGCAATTATTTATGAAAACAAAAGATGGTAGCTATTCAAATATATGTAAAATTGCCATGTCAAATTGATGATGATTTGCCATAGCAAATGATGTTGCCCCACTGTTAGTTGAGAGAAAAATCAGTTTGTTGCCATGTAGCACACAGAAAAAGCATGCTGCCCATCCTTAGAAATCTACTGCAAAATTGCCATGATGGCAAACTTATTACATATATCGATGGCCATATTATTTGGTGAATTTGCCATGGCAAATTCAACTTACGACGCATGGCAAATTTGTTTCTTTAAGATATAAATTGTTTTCGCCATGGCAAATTCACGCACTCTTTTTAGATAAAATTTACTAAAAGTTGCCATATTATTTGCAAATTTTGCCATGGAAAAAGTGTTTTTAGATTTTGCCATATCGTGAATACAGAACTCTTGCCACAAAAATTAGAGTAAATTTCCATGGTCCCATAAAAGTTAATTTAGCATGGAAAAAATTGCCATAAGCGATTATATTGACATGTATGCAAAGGTTAAAAATTGCCGTGGTAATATATGTAAATTTGCCATGTCAAAAAGGTAAAAATTGCCATGGCAAGAAAAAAAAAGTAAAAATCTAACAGGGAAAAAAGAGGTCCGAAAGAATTTGCCATGGCATTATAATTAAATTTGCCATGTCAATATAGGAAAAATTGCCATGGCAAATTAAAAGAAAATTTTGCCATCTTTTTCTTTTTCATTTAAAGGTACCATATTGCCATGGCAATATAGGTAAATTTGCCATGTCAAAAAGGTAAAATTGCCATTAAAAAAAAGAAGTAACATTGTCACCAAAACAACACTTGCCATGGCAAAAGACATTTTTTTAATGAGGGCGTATTAAACTTTGCCATGGCAAATACATATGAACAGTCCCAACTCCCAATTGCCATGGAGCTACCCATGGCAATATATACTGTTTTATTACCATGGCAACGAAAAAACATGATTTAAAAATGTCGTGGCAACAAGAAATTGAATCAGCATGGCAACATATTTGTCATGGCAAACAGAAAATTGTCATGTATATAAAGTAAACACAAAAAATATGAAACAAAAATTGCCACGGCAGATGCATGTGAAAACTTTGTCATGTTGTTCTCATTATACTTGTCATGCTTTGTATAAGAAAAAGTGCCATTATATGTATTCGTATACAAAAAATTGCATGACCCATAAACTATAGAACTTATAAAACTTAACCATGGCAAAATTATTCGAATACATATGACAAATAACACAAATGAATAAGTTGTCAGCATGGCAACACATGCTTTAGTTGCCATGGCAACATCATCTATAAAACTTCACAAAAAGTTTGTATGATTTTGGTTGCCATGGCAACATATGCTTTTAGTTGCCATGCATTTACTAATACGGTTACTCAAGAAATAAAAGTGAGAGTGTAATTGCGAAATTGTGATGTGTCTATACTAGGACAACGACATGGCAATTTTGAAGGTGGATGAACTGAAAAAATGAACAGAATGGGTGAGCAGGAAGCTACCTGCAGGTACGGGATCAGAACACCTTGAGCAGCCTGCAGGTACACCTTGAGCAGCCTTAGTTGTGCGGATCGACGGTGCATCTGTGTAGTTAGTGGTTGCGTTCACCCCGGAGCGCGGCGCCTTGTGCTGACCGTGGCGGCGAGGACCACCTCGGTCACGTCGTCGTCACTGGCTTCGTTCACCCCGGAGCACTGCGCCTGGTGTTGGCCACAGCGACGAGGACCACGCGTATAGAGGCGGACCCGACGCCGGCGGCGTCGGCGCGGGCGAGCAGGCGCGCTTGGCCTCTGCCCACGGCGGCACCTCGACCGGTTCAGCGACGAGCTTGCGGAGGGAGGCGTACCCGGAGCGCGGTGGAGGCCTGATAGTCAGCGTCGACGAAGATCTCGCGGAGGGGGACGGCCTTGACGCCCGCCGCGACGGCGCAGGTGAGAAGGCGGCGCTCGGCCTCCGCCACGACCGCACCTCTAGCCGGTCGCGCGGACTAGAAATCACGCCGGCGAGGAGCACGCGGAGGGATTCGGCTCGCCGCCAGGGATCTGTCATGCTCCTCCGCCCCGCCGAGGCCACGCACGAGCTCCTCCGCCGCGCGGGCGAGCTCCTCCCCACGCCGCCGGGGCATCCACCGGACAAGCTCCTCCTGCCACGTCCATGCACGAACTCCTCTGCCGCGGGCACGAGCTCCGACCGCAGTACGCCTTCGCCTACCCCCGTATGCGCCGCCGTCGCCTTCGCCATCTCCGCCTCCGCCCGGACATGGCCCCGCGCGCCTGAAACGGCGGGAAGCCGCTGCCGCCGTTGCAGGGGGGAACGCCACCATCCGCCGCTTCGACCGCCGGACGCCTTCGCCGTCGTCCCCGCCTGCCCAGCGCTGTGTGGTGTGGATAAGAGAGTGGGTGGGAATGAGGGGACGAGAGCGAGGGAGTGGTTCGGGTGACTTTTCCTTCGTCCCGAACGACTGTCAGGTGATGACGTGGCAAGCACAGACCGTCAAGATTCGTGCGACGATAACGAGAGGGTTCGGGACGAGAAGCAAAAATACAGGTCGTCCGGCACTTATTGATTCCGAAAAAAAATTACGTGCCCTGGTACTACTAACAACTCCAAGATTGTCAAGGAAATGGTAGGAGAAGCGTTTTTGGAGAGATCATGTACGTCCATCTGCTTATTTCCAATGCAATGCAAAGGGAAATCGTCTCCATCTTCGATGGGGAAGGCGCGTGTTCCCTCTAGTCTAGGTACAAAGTGAGCAATGCTACACCTACGAAAGTTTACGTGAGGCTTTTACGTAAAAGCTGATGTGGAAGTACTTAATTGGGCTAAGATTAGCGGTTGGGACCCACACCCGGTGAAAATCAGGGGGGCCGAGAGGATTTGTATGGAAGGTTTCGTAAGCCTTAGTAATCTATTCGTAGATGTAGAATTATTGGTACAAAGTAATACAGCGCGAGGCACGAAAGCTATGGACCAGGGTCCATGGACTGACTCCGTGCAAGGGTTAGGCGTGTTGATCCACTCGATCGGGACAAGCCACTGACTGACTAGTGCAGTTGGTGGCAAAAACACCAGTGCTGCTGGTTAACGTCTAAGGTTTGCACTACAACCATACGAGAATTTGGTTTACAGTATCTGTTTATGACGATGCACATAATAAGAAGTAAAAATATTAAAAAGTTTATATTGACAAAAACTACATGGTTTCGGCACAATGTGCATGTTAAAATACTCCCTCCCTCCGTTCACAAATATAAGATGTTTTGCTATTTTAATATGAACTACATACAGACTGGAATGAGTAAACAAACACACTAAAACATGTCTGTATACGTCTGATTCAGAAAATAATAATATCAGAACATCTTATATTTATGAACGAAGAGAGTAGCATCTAAGCCGTAGCTTATGTAATGGTTGAACGACTCTCCTTGCTCAGCCGCTCTACTTACACGCACGTTATAACCATGTGTAAGCGACATGCTTGTTGAAGCATATAGAGACAATGTCTACACAAGCATATAACTCCGCAACATGAAAGAACTTCACATATAGTACAATTTTTCACATAGCCCTAATATCTAACGTTGAGCAGCTGCCCCATCCAGAATTTGTGGCCTTGTGATCAATTCAATCATACTAAAAGTAAACTACGAGAAAGAGGATGAAAATAGACCGTACAAAGGGAGCTAATTGGCAATAGAAGAGCAAATGCCCAAAATTGCATATTTCTTACTCGAATATTAATATGCATTAGTGTTAAACACAACGATTTTACCAAGTTGGCCATTCCGGTGTACATTGTACCGATTTCATGGCTATTATAGTAACTTTATTGTTGGTAATGCAAGGGAGTTTGTCTATCTAATTCCCGTCTATGTGAGACACTTTTCTCGAAGTTATACCTATGCCGCCATGCCATGTTTATTAGAGTACACTTAATGTGAAATAAGCTTGGATACTGGTCTCAGCTGGTTTGTTGCCCAACCATTTGTTTTCCCAATGTCTAATTTAGGTGCCGGGGCATCTTTGATGTAACGTATCAAAGTCAAAGGAATAATATATTGTTTCCTTTCGTTAAACTTGCCAAAAAGAAGAGAATTCCCTGGTCCGTTCTTGATCTAGATGTGAGATTGCTTTTCATAGTAGTTAATATCATAGTTCATCCCTTTTCAGTGGTTTGAACAACAATCTTTTGTGCAAGGAGATATTTTTTTGCACTGAGGTCCAGAATTCTTAAGTTGCCATGATTTTTGGCCGACAAAACACATTGCTTCTTTTGGTGAATATTTCTGAAACCAAAATAGTCCAATGTCTGAAGTTACATGTTGGGAAGGGAAAGTAGTGGTTGTACCCACATTCGCTGCACCCCTACACCCCCTTATCCATGGCGTACATTCGCTGTGAGATTCGTGCTGTGGCCAGACTGTTTTGGAGGAGTGTCAGGTGATTAGTACTCCCTTCATTCCATAATGTAGTGCGTCCGCGCTTTTCGAGATCTAAGTTTGACCATAAATTTAACCAACGCGGCGGGAGCAAAAATTATACCACGAATTTCGCCCGCGCTTTTCGAGATCTAAGCTTGATCATAAATTTAACCAATAAGACCGACTGCGACGGAAGCAAAAATTATACCACTAAATTTATGATCAAACTTAGATCTCGGAAAGCATGGACGCACTACATTATGAAATGAAGGGAGTAGTACAGAGGTAGTAGGCTATATAGGTAGTAATAGGTGCCTGCACACACTATGGGACCGACCGCATGCATGCTCAATCTCTCTCACACTCTCTTTCCTCACGCCTTCTCTCTGAAAAGCTCTCTGACATACACAGCATGCATGCTCAGTTTCTCTCTCGCATGGTGAGCATACATGCTCTCACTTTCTTTAAAAAGAGTTAAAAGCACCCCAGGTACCCCAACTTGCATGGAATGTGATGATTGTAGGAGATATGCCCTAGAGGCAATAATAAATGTTATTGATTATCTCCCTGTTCATAATTAGGTTTATGTTTCATGCTATAACTGCTATGGTTCTCGAGTCTGCAATAACCACGAGGCTCGGAGGAAGACTCATATGCACGTGTGGAATAATAAACGGTAAAATGTATTCCTAGTCTGGCCTCTAAGACTAGCTCAAGTGTTGCATGATGGTTCTGTTTTCCTGATCATGGGCATGTCTATGCCGGCAACTTTGAGGGCACAATGTTAGTAGAACACTTGTGTTGAATCGACCCGATTGATGTTATGCTATGAGATTCATTCGTCATAAGTTAATGGTTAATAACACAGAGAAGTTAATGTTTGCATAATTCCTTAGACCATGAGAGTGTCGAGTTTCTTCATGCTTGCTTCATGAACTTTGGGGTTTGTTAAACGTCATCCGTAAATGGGTGGCTATTACGGCGGCTTACGGGTTCATGGAAAAGTATGTTAAGTAACCTGATAGCTCAAGATTGGGATTTGTTCCTCTGGCGATGGAGAGATATCTCTGGGCCCTCTCGGTGTTACGGTATCCATCATCGTCTGGCCAGACACAAGTGTGATTTGATCACAGGGATACCGGAACACAGAAACGAGAAAAGAGAACAAAAACCGACAACGAGGTAACTGGCATTGTGGACAAGTGTTGATCCACGAGGATGCCGATGTTTCTCACCTCGGGTATTTGTAACATATCGCGAAGCAACAGGAATAGCACACGGCAACTGGAGGTTCACTTGAATATTCATTCGTGTGGGTATAGGGGTCAATATGGGTGTCCACGGCTCCGATGTTGATAATTGATCGGAAAGAGTTCCGGTCATGTCTATACTTCACCGAACCTATAGGGTCACACGCTTAAGGGTCATCTATCTGCTGAATACTAGACGGGGAGTCTGAGAGAAAATCACCGAAAAAGTTTCGGACGAAACGGAAACGTTCCGGAGAGAACAGCGGAATAGTTCCGGTGAAACTGAAAAGTTGTTTCAGGGTATTCCATTAAGTCAAATTGGTTCTGGCACACGCCTGGAAATTCTTGGAGGATGCCAGAAGTGTTCTGGAAACTTCTGGGAATTTTCCGGGACAAAAACCGGAAATGTTCCGGAGCAGCCGGAACCGTTTTGGTTGCTTTTCGCTGAAGAAACATTGTTCCGAAATTGTTTCGGAATGCATTCAAAATTGTTTTGGTGGGTGCTAGAATTATTCTAGGCACACAGAAATAATTTGGGTTTTAACGGACGCAGAAAAATGTCTTCGTGAATAGTGAAAATCATTTTTTGGGCTGATTTGCAAATGGGGTTTTTCTTCTAGAAGAAAACCACTTTTGGTGTGTGAAAGGGAGGTGGAGCTCCCCAAGGGGGCTGCAAATTTCGGCCATGGCATGGGGGGCCCTCCTTGAGGTGTCCTTCCACCTCATGGTGGATATCTTCTACACACCCTTATGTGGCATGTGGTGGAAAGATCCTAGGAAGGTCCTTTTGGTCTTTCCTCTACCCCTTGCTCCTCCTATAAATAGAGGTGGAGAGAGCTCTCCAAAATGAGCTCATGCTTGCTCTCATACACATGCCATTGACTTGTCTGGCTTCTCTCTCCCTCCCAGCGAAATAGTTTCGTAGAGCTGAAAGGCTGTCTGGGTTCCGGTGGGAACTAGTTCTGGACGGCGAAGCCCTGCCGGATAGATGACACCGTATGTGTGCAACTCTGTAGAGATATCGTAGTTTCGGTCTTAGTTCGAGAGTGCCTCCCGAAGGGCTGTCCAAGTGATCGTCTTAGTTTCGAGGGTCCTCCCGAAGGGCTGTCCGAGTGACCGTTCGAGTTCGAAGGTCCTCCCGAAGGGCTGTCCGCGACACCGTCCGAGGGACTGTCCGGCCGCCTTCCGGAGGGCTGTCCGAGGGGCAGATGTGGGAGTACATCCTCGCGGTTGGGAGGTTGTAAATCCTAGCTGCGGGGATCTGCACCGCCGATCGTCATCGACTCTACTTCCGCTGCGCTACGAGTCGGTAACGAAACAGATCAAACCTTGTATGCAGTCTCCATAGTGATCCTGGGCTGGTGTGTAGGTCGGAAATTTTTGTTTTCTGCTGCGTTACCCTACAGTGGCATCAAGAGCCGTGCTATGCGTAGATGCAGGTTGCGATCTAGAATACATAGAGATGTATGGGTATTGCACAATATAATTAGGTAGTAGATGAGTTCCATTACTGAAAATTATTTGTGCGGGTAGCAGATGAAATCTGTTACCCGATGTTCTTGTTGCTTCCCTGGAATTTGCATATTTCTGATCTTGATAACAGTATGGTGGAGTTTCAATGTTCTGGCAATCCGCGATCCTGATTGATCAACGAAGTGCTAACAGTTCATTGAATTCCACCGTAGTTAAAAAGAAAGATGAAATTTCGCAGACGAAAGGGCAATGCAGATATGATCTGCACGGGGGTCACGCGTATGACGAAGTTTAGTATGGGGCTCGAGATTTTATTATCTCGTGTTTCATACACCCCGCAATGTTAATCTAGCGACTTGGATTATCATGCTTGATGATGGACGTTGGTAGCTTCGGTTTGTTTCGAAACCTTAGAAGCCACGTAAAATAAAATTTTGCATGAACCGATTAGAGACGTCTAACTTGGTTTTGTAGGATGGTTTGCATGTGCATGTGATGTGGTATAGCAGTGCTCATTATAATTTGATTATGTATGAGATGACTATATAATGTAAATTGATTAACATGACCTGCGTGTCATGATTCGGCATGATGGCTGGAGCCATATGATTGTCACTTTAATGACCTGCGTGTCAACCTTCAGTAATGCACTTATTTTATTAGCTATAGAGATAGCAATATTATCTGGTGCATCGACAAGGTGGTGGCAATCTTCGCGAAGGTGAACACCAACGCGAATGCCGAAGACGAAGAAATGAAAGACTTCTCCGTCAGAAAGGGCTATACCATATCATGCTATTATGAATTGCCTGAGATGTTTATCCCTTATGATGCACCCTTCTTGATTGCGCGGTAGTCGCTTTTTATTAGGGTGATCTCTCACAAAAATATCAAGTGGTTAGTGTTCTCCCAAGTGTAGCACCGTCACGGCACCTAACTTCTCGGAGTGCGCCGTGTCACACGGGTACAAACGATTAGGGAAGTGTGAGGCGGGTGAGTTGAGACCTCGCAACGAGATCACTTGGTTGTCTTGACGTTCAGGCATGACCGTCATGAGCTCGGAACACACGCATCGAAAGATGAACAAGAGTCACATAGAGATGCGATTGGCAAGTTGGCCTACCGGTTGAGATTTTCGTCATCAGTGGTGTTACACCAATGGCGAACAATTTAAATGCGGGTCTTGTATCACTCACAATCAATTATGAGAGATATTGATTTGAGTGGGAGCGCACTGTAGAATTAATTCTTTTAATTCTCAGTGCAATTAATTATGAACACTGTCTAAGTGTTATTTGCATAATAGTTGTAGAATAATGGCTCGCGTTTCCACCTTCCCAATTAAAATTGAATAGCTGTTAAATATCTGGTTAAAACTTTACGGTTGGTAACGTAATGAGAGGATTGTCCTCTAGAGTGCCGAGAAGGACTTGTCCTATCGCATGCTTTCGGTATTCTCCCGCTAATGCTATGGATCATGTGACTCTCGTCCATCGATCCAAAAGCTAGAATTCCGTTTCAGTCAAGTGCAATATGTTTGCTTCCCTGAGACCCGAACTTCGAAAGTTTGGATAGTTATGTGATATTCATGGAATCTGAAAATCATTTTCAGAGACAGACAAAGGCTAAAAGATATGAGATATCCAAAGCAATGTTTGTTTGCAAACTATTAGTAAAGGAGTTTACTATGCATTAGACTGATAAGAGAGGGATCCAGAAGAACGCCTGTCATATGATGATGGTGAATAAAACAAACAACTTAAAGACAAAAGGAAGTGTCCGAAGGGTGTTAGTGAAACTTTCACGCCTAGGAAGTCCGGGGCTATCGCCACTCTTAAGTTGGGTGCTTCTTCTGAGAGTAGGAGAAATACTGAAAGTTAAACTGTTAGAAGTATAAAGGCAAAAGGAAAGAAGACTGGAATATCCAGCTCATGTATGAATGTCATACAGGTTTTTGATGTATAGAAGGCTGGTCAAAGATATAGTTCTTGGGAATTATGGTTAAACATGTTAATCACTAATTCTTGGGTATTGTGAGTTAATCACAAAGATACCCGCTCGATTGCATTCTGTTGCAACTCGATGTAAGAACTACTATGGCCTGAAAGACTAGCCAGGAATGAGGTTTAGATACACGCAGGGAACATAGTAAATGTTACTATGCCTTCCATAGGTGTATTCCCTATGTATTTACTTTCATAAATCATTTTAGAGTTTTACACACTCTAGCCCATTGCATAAAGTATCTTGCAAGAAGGTTGTTCATAAGAGAACTTTTAATGTTCGTAGTTATGAATAACAAAAGGGCCATACTTTCATTATGAATGAGAAGTATGTTATGAATATTGATAATAATACATTACCTCTGTATTTACTTTCAAAGTTCATTTAGTGTTTCATACACTCTAGCCCTTTGCATAAGGTATCTTGCAAGGAGGTTATTCATAAGAGAACTTTTGATGTTCGGTGTTATGAATAACATGAAGGGCCATGCTTCCATCCAGGATGGGATGTATATTATGAATATTGATGGTAATATGATACATCCATAACACTGACGCTAAATGTCACAAGACTAAAAGAATACCACATATGTGTGGCACTGCATTTGGTCACATTGGAGAAACCCGCATGGAAAATTCCATTATGATGGATTTTAAAGTCATTTGATTTTGAATCATCTGACACTTGCAACTTTCCTCCGAAAAGTGAAGTGACTGAAATACCGTTCACAGGCCATAAGGAACGAGCAACAAACTTATTGGTGATCATACATTTTGATGTGTGTAGTTCAATAAATGTTGTTGCAAGTAGTGGATTTATCTATCTTCGGAAATGACTCAAGTAGATATATTGATATTTACTTGATGAGACGTAAGTCTGGATCTTTTGAATTCATTCATAAGGTTTTCAAAAATGAAGTAGAAGTTGTTGTAACAAGAAAATTATGTTTCTACAATTCGATTGCAGAAAGGAATATTTGAGTTACAAGTTTAGCGAATGTCTGATGAGTTGTGAAAGGGGTTTCATAACTTGCACCTCCCGGAGCACCACTGCAAGTGGAGAGTCCGTGTAGATGTAATCGAACCATTCATGACATGGTAAGATCAAAGATGACATAAATAAATTTGCCATTATCCCTTTTAAAGTGATGCTTTAGAGACTGCGGCTTTTTCACTGAAAAGAGCTCCATCGGGTCTGTTGAAATGACGCCATGGTATGGTACGCCCAACCATGTTATATCTTTTCTTAACATTTGGAATATGGGGCTTGTGTAAAAGGTTACAAACCTATTCCAAATCAGACAAGTGCTACTTTGTAGGTTATCCCAAGTCATTGGGTATTTCCCCACCACAATACCGAGGCAAATAGGTTTGCCACAAAGAACGGTATGCTTTTTTGAAGAAAATGGTTCTTTCAAAAAGGTGAGTGGAAGAACAGTGCAACTCGACGAGATAAACAGTATCATCGTCATCAGATCAAAGGAAAGAGACCTTGGAAGTAATTCCGGAGTTTCCTACTGCGACTGATACGGAAGTCTCTACAATAAAATGTATGGACTTCGGTCGAACTTGCAGCTGAACCACGCAGGCAAAGCTCGTGCAAACCTATCAGGTGCGCAAACGAGATATTGTTGTTAGACAACAGTATACCTACGATTCACAAGGAAGCGTTGATGGGCCCTGACTCCGGAATTGGCTAAATGCCAATACAATCCGAGATAGTTTCCATATAAGTGATTCAAGATTAAGATCTTGATACACCTTTCGGAAGACTTAGAGTCTAACGAATATTTATGGAACTAAAAACTGATACGGATAAAATGTTTTATCCATAAAGCTCGACTTGTTGCAATAACAAGTTCAAGGAGTTGACTACGATGAGATTGTCTCACCGTAGCGATGCTTAAAGTCGGTTCGGGTTGAATTAGCAATTAATACATATTTCAATCATGAGATATGAAACATGGATGACAAAAGGATTTCCATGTGATGGAAATGAAACCTAGGACTTGTATGTGATACAGTCCAAAGTAATTTGTCGATCCAGAGGATGCTAGTAAGTATGCAAACTTCAGAGTTCCAGCGATGAACAGAAGAGAGCAAAGTGGAGTTGGAATCTTCGTTTTTGATGGAATGGTCAAAAGGGTTTTGACTTCATCAAATGGGTATCGAAGATGCTTGTGATTCAAGAAAGTAAGTGGGAGCATAATAATATTTCTAAAAACCTTGTGTACTTGACACATTGTTAATTGGAAATAAATTTCTTGACACGAATTAGGACTTCATTTGAAAATAGTTTTTCCGATGAAGTGCTTGGGCTAAATAGCCCCAATATTAGGCATGATGATCTATGGAGATAGATTTACCTAATGGGGCTAAGCAATGAATACATATTGACAAGATGCTAAAACTTTTTAGCATTTAAAACGCCAAGGAGTGATTCTTGCCGAAGTCACATGGAAAGAGTTTTTGCAAGACTCGGTGTCCCAAAACACTGATGAGTAAAATACATGATGGAGATTCCTATATTCCATGGTATGTAAAACAACCAGATATGTCCGATACTCCAAAAGTTGTTGCGAGTACGGATACCAAAGTGATCAAAGTACTGATCATAGGACAACAGTGAAAGATGTCATTGAGTACTAGAGTAGTAGTGATGACATGTTTTCTCGCAAGCAGAGATTATGAAGTGCTCGTTGTAAGTAATTACATCGATACAGTCTTCATCAATGCTCCATGCGATTTTCGATTTAAGTTAAGGGTTTTGTGTAATACACAATATGATGGCACGGTAGTTGGAAATTTTTCCAAACAAGATACTGTGGCGAATTCTATAACAAAGGCTAAGTATGTTGACGCTTAAGAAGCGACAAAGAAGTTGTTGAATCATATAGTTCATTCATGAACTTAGTATGGTTCCAAGATGGCTTTGGTCTATGGGACACTATTGCAGATAGTTGCTCCATAGCTCAGTCTGAGGAATCAGGTTTCAACCAATGATTCACACATATGCAAAGCCAAGTCCACACAAAATATGAATTTTGTGAAAGCGTGAAAACGCGAGGATATGCAAAGTTACACACGGAGCTGAAGTCGTCAGATCCGTTGGACATCAGGCTATACCACATGCGAAGCATTTTTTACACCAGTATGCCATAGGTGTAAAGTGCATTAGCATTGACTAGATTATTGACTCTAGTGCAAGTGGGAGTCTGTAGGACATATGCCCTAGAGGCAATAATAAATGTTATTGATTATCTCCCTGTTCATAATTAGGTTTATGTTCCATGCTATAACTGCTATGGTTCTCGAGTCTGCAATAACCACGAGGCTCGGAGGAAGACTCATATGCACGTGTGGAATAATAAACGGTAAAATGTATTCCTAGTCTGGCCTCTAAGACTAGCTCAAGTGTTGCATGATGGTTCTGTTTTCCTGATCATGGGCATGTCTATGCCGGCAACTTTGAGGGCACAATGTTAGTAGAACACTTGTGTTGAATCAACCGATTGATGTTATGCTATGAGATTCATTCGTCATAAGTTAATGGTTAATAACACAGAGAAGTTAATGTTTGCATAATTCCTTAGACCATGAGAGTGTCGAGTTTCTTCATGCTTGCTTCATGAACTTTGGGGTTTGTTAAACGTCATCCGTAAATGGGTGGCTATTACGGCGGCTTACGGGTTCATGGAAAAGTATGTTAAGTAACTTGATAGCTCAAGATTGGGATTTGCTCCTCCGACGATGGAGAGATATCTCTGGGCCCTCTCGGTGTTACGGTATCCATCATCGTCTGGCCAGACACAAGTGTGATTTGATCACAGGGATACCGGAACACAGAAACGAGAAAAGAGAACAAAAACCGACAACGAGGTAACTGGCATTGTGGACAAGTGTTGATCCACGAGGATGCCGATGTTTCTCACCTCGGGTATTTGTAACATATCGCGAAGCAACAGGAATAGCACACGGCAACTGGAGGTTCACTCGAATATTCATTCGTGTGGGTATAGGGGTCAATATGGGTGTCCACGGCTCCGATGTTGATAATTGATCGGAAAGAGTTCCGGTCATGTCTATACTTCACCGAACCTATAGGGTCACACGCTTAAGGGTCATCTATCTGCTGAATACTAGACGGGGAGTCTGAGAGAAAATCACCGAAAAAGTTTCGGACGAAACGGAAACGTTCCGGAGAGAACACCGGAATAGTTCCGGTGAAACTGAAAAGTTGTTTCAGGGTATTCCATTAAGTCAAATTGGTTCTGGCACACGCCTGGAAATTCTTGGAGGATGCCAGAAGTGTTCTGGAAACTTCTGGGAATTTTCCGGGACAAAAACCGGAAATGTTCCGGAGCAGCCGGAACCGTTTTGGTTGCTTTTCGCTGAAGAAACATTGTTCCGAAATTGTTTCGGAATGCGTTCAAAATTGTTTTGGTGGGTGCTAGAATTATTCTAGGCACACAGAAATAATTTGGGTTTTAACGGACGCAGAAAAATGTCTTCGTGAATAGTGAAAAGCACTTTTTGGGCTGATTTGCAAATGGGGTTTTTCTTCTAGAAGAAAACCACTTTTGGTGTGTGAAAGGGAGGTGGAGCTCCCCAAGGGGGCTGCAAATTTCGGCCATGGCATGGGGGGGCCCTCCTTGAGGTGTCCTTCCACCTCATGGTGGATATCTTCTACACACCCTTATGTGGCATGTGGTGGAAAGATCCTAGGAAGGTCCTTTTGGTCTTTCCTCTACCCCTTGTTCCTCCTATAAATAGAGGTGGAGAGAGCTCTCCAAAATGAGCTCATGCTCGCTCTCATACACATGCCATTGACTTGTCTGGCTTCTCTCTCCCTCCCAGCGAAATAGTTTCGTAGAGCCGAAAGGCTGTCTGGGTTCCGGTGGGAACTAGTTCTGGACGGCGAAGCCCTGCCGGATAGATGACACCGTATGTGTGCAACTCTGTAGAGATATCGTAGTTTCGGTCTTAGTTCGAGAGTGCCTCCCGAAGGGCTGTCCAAGTGATCGTCTTAGTTTCGAGGGTCCTCCCGAAGGGCTGTCCGAGTGACCGTTCGAGTTCGAAGGTCCTCCCGAAGGGCTGTCCGCGACACCGTCCGAGGGACTGTCCGACC
The DNA here is from genome assembly GCA_039707655.1 of Elymus sibiricus. Classification (NCBI taxonomy): domain Eukaryota; kingdom Viridiplantae; phylum Streptophyta; class Magnoliopsida; order Poales; family Poaceae; genus Elymus; species Elymus sibiricus. The sequence continues at coordinate 105,954,849 of CM077668.1, read as the reverse complement.
GCCTCCCGGAGGGCTGTCCGAGGGGCAGATGTGGGAGTACATCCTCGCGGTTGGGAGGTTGTAAATCCTAGCTGCGGGGATCTGCACCGCCGATCGTCATCGACTCTACTTCCGCTGCGCTACGAGTCGGTAACGAAACAGATCAAACCTTGTATGCAGTCTCCATAGTGATCCTGGGCTGGTGTGTAGGTCGGAAATTTTTGTTTTCTGCTGCGTTACCCTACAATGATTTAGTCCCAAACTTGCAAAATACAACTCCACCATACCCCAACTTGCACTGGATGTGATGATTTAGTCCCCAGCCTATCACAGCGCGACAAATGACAGCCAGGTGGCCGGACCGGTCGTCGCCAACACTTTTGCAAAAAACACCCTGCCGTTTTATCTAATCAACCCGCAGTACATGGCACCTGAATTAATTCTGTCTCAATTCCCTTCGCGTCCGCCCGTTCGTTCTCTGCCTCTGCCTCTGTTCCCCATCTCCAGCTCCCAGGTCCGTGCTCGCCACGGCCGTCAAGCTTTTTGCCGCAGTCCAGGTCGCCCTCATGGTCTCCTGGTCGGACGGTGACTCCTCGTCGTCGTCGGACGGTGACTCCGTCACCAGTCAGGTTAGCCGCCGGCGCCCCCATGGTTACGCAGCTAGGGTTAGGGTTCAAGCAGTAAAATTGGGTCAGAGCGTGAAGAGGCTGATTTGTTTTTCTTGTAGGCACCTGCCACCTTTTTCTGCTCAGAATGGAGAGGCCCTGCTACTGAATTTGCTTCTAGATGTGAGCACCTAGCTGTCTGTGAGAAGTTTGTTGCCTTTGATTCAGTGGATAGTGGCAGGAGGTTTTTAACTTGTGCACAGAAGGTTAGTACTTAGCTATCTCATATTGCATTGGTGTATATTGCTTGCTATGTGTAATGTGTTTCAAGTGTGGATGATAGTGTGTATATTGCTTGCTATCTGATTCTGCAATTCACTGAATTTGTTCAGTGTTAACATTTAACTGATTTTGTTCATTTTGAATTGTTAACTGAATTGGTGTAGTGTGAATAGATAACTGAACTTTTAGCTATTAGCTTCATTGGTGCATTTAACTTTTAACTGAATTTTTATGTTAACTGTTTGCTGCATTTGTGCAGTTAACTATTAAGTGCATTTGTGCAGTTAACTTTTAACTGTATTTGTGCAGTTAACTGCATTTCTGAACTTATCTGATTTTAGTGTTGAAAGTTATCACAATTGGTGCAGTTAACTTAATATTTGTACAGTTTTGTCCGAATTCTCTATTGTTTAATGTTAAGGGTAAATTGTAAATTTTGTTTTTTTGTTAATTCATAGGAAGGTCCTAAATGCCCCTTTGTTGAGTGGGTTGACCCTGAGTGGCATGCCCCTTTGAAGATGAGCCTAGCTAGGATTTGGGGCATGTATGAGGATGAGAACAAGCTTAGGCTGAGGCAAAATGTAGTTAATGCCGAAGAAAATGTTAAGATCCTGGGAGAGAAGGGAAAGATGGAAAAAGAGTTGAGGTTTTTTAAGCTTGATTTTGCTAAAATGGTGGCTGACAAAGAGCAGGCATTGGCCCAACTGGGCAACACACAGCTTGCTCTGACAGACCTGAAGCAAGAACTTGAGAAGAAGAAAATTTGTGACAAATCTGTCACAAATATTCATGAGGTTGTGAGGGCCAAGGCAGAGAAAGAGAAGAACCAGATGCAGCAGGAGAGGAACAAATTAATTGAAGAGAGGGACAAATTACTGGAAGAGAGGGACAGTTTGGTGTTGCAGAGAGATCAGCTAAAGCAAGATAAAAATAAGTTGGAGTACATGATAGGTGATCTATTCAAGCATAAGGAGGATACCAAGGGCAAGATAAGGAAGCTAAAGGAGATGCTGGATGAATTTGAGTGATTCATTGTTGCTGTAATGCTGAATTAATTTGTGGCACTTTAATGAATTTGAGTAACTTGTAGTAGATCTAATTTGTGGCACTTGAATTAATTTGAGTAATTTGTGTACTGAAGTTTGTATGAACTGGAAGAGATATTCATGTAAGCTTTGTACTTCAAGTTAACTGAATATGCCTTGTGTGTTGCTTGACTGAATTTGTTGAACCGTGCAAAGTTATTTCAGTGTGCTGCTGTTTTCTAGTTAACTGAATATTGTCAGTTTACTGAATTCTTTCAGTTTACTGAATTTGGCTGAAAGTGTTATACTTCAAGTGAACCAGTTATTGATCCTGTATTATAGTTAATTGAATTTATCTCCTTAACTGATCCAGTTATTGATCCTGTATTATAATGTTTCAGTTTACTGATGTTGCTCAACTAACTGAATTCTTTCAGTTTACTGAAATCTAAATTTAATTTACTTTATCCAGTTTAATTACATTTGTGTGTAAGTGTTAATAGCTAAGTGAATTTATCCAGCTAACTAAATTTGATTCTAAGTGCAAATTCAGTTATCTGAATTTGCATGAGGAGGCATCAGTGTACATCCTATTTTGGTACAATGCAGCATATGGGCCTACACAAATGTTGCATTCTCTTTTAGGAAAGTTGTAGCAACAGACCACAGCAAAAATGGCACATCACAGCAACATAGGAGCATATCACAGCAACAATGGCAGTAAATTAAAGGAAATAAAATAGCATCATCCATAGCATAGCAGAGCAGTACTTGTTCACATCATCCAACACTGGCAGCATCATCCATAAACTGGTTCACATGATCCATAGCATAGCATAGTACTTTGTTCACTCCTTAACTTATGTGCTCAAATATAGGAGCACACCTAACCAACATGCCCACAATATTCTAACTTATATGCTGCAATATACCAACATACCTAAGCTCTTCTTCAAGCATCTTCATTACATCAGCACAAGCTTCAGTTGATCTTCAACAGCTTCAGGCGCTCCGAGCGGCGAGGCTCCCCTGCAAGGAGCGCCCTCTTCTTCTTCTTGCCCTAGCCTGGTTCCTGCGCCATGGCCTCCTCCTCAGCTTCTTTCTTGACAACGGCGATGTGAGGCACAGCTAGAACATCCGGCAGTGCCTCCACGACGATTGGGCGGTTTTTGTCACCCTCCTTGGCGTCCACGGCCGGTGCTACCATCTGCACGTCGTCTGGCTCGTCGTCGGAGAGGACAACGACCTCGACCTCCTCCTCGCCAGACGACTCTCCCTCTGGCTCGTAGCCAGAGTCCGCGTCGGACTCGAGCTGCGCGTACTCCGAGTCGGAGGAGTCTGCGTCGGAGATGTCGTTGGGCAGAAGCACCTCTGGCTTGAAGTAGTCCCAGTACGCGATGTTGACTGGCGCAGGGAGGGCGAGGACGACGTCGTCGACGTGCTCCGTCCTCAAGGCGACACGCGTCGGATCCGGCGACGGCGGCGGCGCGGTGGCGGACCGGTACATCCACCAACGCGCGCGCTGCCTTGGATCGTCCGACCGCGTCTCCCGCATTGCGAACTGGAGGACCTTTGCCGGAGACACGCCGGGGACGCCGAACGGGCCGTCGGGGAAGGTGCGAAGCTTCTCATCGTCCGTCATGACCTTGACGAGGCCGCGCGCGTGGATCGTCATCATCTAGAGGCTTGGGAACCACCGCGCTATCTCCTTGAGCTCCGCCCGGGCGGCCTTGTCGTGTCCGGCCAAATCTTCGACGGCCCTCTGCCAGGCGATGCTTCTATCCATGGAGTCGGCGGTGGCGTCGATGACGGCGAGGGTTTCTGCGGTGGTGAGGAGAGAGAGGTGGGGAGCGCGAGTTCCGATGAGACGCGAGTAGTGGGGAGTGGGTAGTGGGAAGCGGTGGGTGGCCGACTATTATTGCAAATGGGAACGCCAAACGCCGGGCGCTTTGCTACACTACCCTCTGTCCAATAATAAGTACATATTTTGCTGCCACTGAACAAAGCACTAGTACTACCACACTGGCATTGCACCCTGCGTTTCAATCCACAGGTCCTTGGTTCGAGACCCAGGCCACAACTTTTTTTCAATATTTTTTTTGCTTATTACAAATTTTAGAAACAGGCTCAATGTCAATCATCTATAGCAAAATTCAGTCAAAACCAACATTCGGTTAATAGCAACATTCAGTTAACAGCAGCAAAGCTCACTTAACAGAATTCAGTTAACACCAAAATTCAGTTAACTGAAATTCAGAATTCAGTTAACACCAGCATTCAGTTAACACCAAAATTCAGTTAACTGAAATTCAGAATTCAGTTAAGAAAATTCAGTTAACACCAGAATTCACTTAACACCAAAATTCAGTTAACACCAAAATTAACTGCATGAAATTCAGTAAACATTCACTTAAGATCCATTATAATATTTAATTACAAAAAGTAGGCAATGTATGCCATGGTTTGCCATCAAAAAGTAGGCAATGTATGCCATAGTTTGCCATCAAAAAGTAGGCAATGTATGCCACAGTTTGCCATAACAAAAAAAAGGCCAGTTCATGAGTTACAACAGTATAGGCCTTAACAAAAAATGGCACTCAAAGCTATCCCTGAATTAGGCATCAGGAAATTCATCAGGAGGAGCATTGAGGTCAGGAATTTGGATGCCCATGTCATCTCCAAACAGCAGCCACCATGCCCTATCACCTGAATTTCCTCCTCCTCTGCCTCTCCCTGCATCTGGATTTCCTCCTCCTATGCCTCTCCCTGCATCTGGATGTCCTCCTCCTCTGCCTCTCCATGCATCTGGATGTCTTCCTCCTCTGCCTCTCCAGGCATGCACATTTCTGCCTCCTCTCCCTCTCCCTGCATCTGCACTTGCTCCTCTTCCTGTCCCTGAAACTGCACTTGCTCCTCTCCCTCTCCTTGCATATGGATTTCCTTCTCCTCTACCTCTCCTTTTCCTTCCTCTTCCCCTACCAGTAGGTTGAGATCCTTCTCCCCTGTTAGCTGCTGTTCTTGCCCTTGTCTGCCTACCTATGTTCATCTCTGTAGTGACCCTAGGCTGGGGTATTTCAGCCCCAGTAGCAGCAACAAATGAAGACTGCTCAGGCAATGGGCCATGAACCCTTTGAGGAGCTGTTCTTGCTCTTTCTCTGTTGGCCATGTTAAAAACCATACTGGTTGGTGACTCACTAGGATCCAACCTAGGATCTGGCCTGTTTGGAAAGATGTTCTGCAAAGAAACAAGGTCAAGCTCATTTTTCTTCAGTTAAGCTCATTTTCTGCAGTTAAGCACATTTTCTTTAGTTAAGCTCATTTTATGCAGTTAAGCTCATTTTCTTCAGTTAAGCACATTTCATGCAGTCAAGCCCACTGTAAAAAAAGAGATGCAACTGAAGCATACCTGAAGAAATGTTGGGTCATCATAGTTTTCATCAACCAGCTCTACTCCTTCTTCAATTAGTGCTTCCTGCCATCTATAGTGCCCCTTTCTGTTGTGGTCAGCTCTGCCACAAATTGAGCAGTGCATTGTAACACCTTTTCTGTTCAAATATCTAAGACCATTCTTGCTCTTCTCTTCTATTGTTTTCTTCCTGTTTTTCTTTGGCCTTCCCAAATGTTTAGTGAACACTGGTGGATATACTTTGTAACCATTATGTTTCTCCCAGTGCTTTGGGTCTCTAAGTGGAACCAGAGTGTATCCATATGCTTTCAGATAATTCTCCACAGTATAGCAATCAGGAACCATTATCTCTGGGTCAATTATCTCCTCCCTGCAACATGCTATACAATGCCCACATGGTACTCCAGACAGCTGCCATCTTCTGCAGTCACAAGTGTGCAAGCACAAGTCAACTGTATAGCTAGAGTTACCAGACTGAACTCTGAACAATTGTTGGCCAGCTTCTGATACATGGCAAGTAGCAGTAAACTCAGTGTTCTTGTCGAATTTCTTCTTGATCTTTGGGCATATTCTCTGCCCTGCCCACTTCTCTATTGCCTCTCTTTGTTTACTAACTAGCCTTTGCATGATCTTGTAAAATATGTATTCAAGCATTGACAATACTGCCATCTCTCTGCCCTCCAGGATGTAGCCGCACAAAAGGTTGCAACAATTCTGATTAGTACGATGTGATAAAAGGTTACAACAATACAGCAAAATTAAAACATGAAATGTGTATGATACTACTAAACTGCTGTAGAGGATTTACCTGCTAAATACTTCAGAGTTATTGTTCAGCAGAATATCACACTTAGAAAAAACACTGAAAATGCTTTACACCAAGTCTTTGGATCCAGTCTTTCTGTCCAGTGGAAAGCAGCTGAGCTGTGTCCATCCATTTTCTCACAGTTCTGGCTCCACTTCACCTTGGTTGGTGCTCTTGCAATGGCCCACAGGTCTTGCTTCAGCAACTCTCCTTTGTGCTTCTCATTGAAATTCTGATAAATATGCCTCACACAAAACCTATGCTCAGCATCTGGCCAGACTTTTTGCACAACATTGATCAATCCTTTCTGCTTGTCACTCATAATTGTGAAAGGAGCAGTGTTTGTGATGTTAAGATCATCTCTCAAAGTAGTGAGAAACCACTCCCAAGAACTTGTGCACTCTACTTCTACCCAACCCATTGCAATGGGGAAAATGCATTCATTAGGATCAATACCCACAACACTCAGCAACACTCCTTTAAACCTTGTTTTCATGTGACAACCATCAATGAAAATAATAGGCCTGCACCCCTTGAACCACCCTCTTTTACATGCATCATAAGACCAATAGAGAGTTTTCAGACATTTCCTGCCCAGAGGAAAATCTTTGTCTTTAACCAATTCAGTTGACAGAAGAAATGTAGACCCAGGGTTTTTACTCCTTAATTCATGACCATAATCCCATAGCCTACTGAACTGCTCTTCTTCATCACCATGGATCTCCTTCAGTGCTGCTGTTCTAGCCCTAGCTAGCTTCCATCTGTTAGGGGTGACATTAAATTCCTTGGTGATCTTTCTTGAAAATGTACCAAGTGACATCTTCTGGTCATCTCTGAACTCATCTATGAAATACTTGCACAGGAATTTTGCTGTCAGTGACCTTAACTTCCGTTTCTTCTGGCATCTATGTTCTCCATAGTAACTCTTGATGAAAAATCCTCCTGTCCTGTTGTCATTGCCAGCTCTAAGGTACCATGGGCAACCTCTTTCACAAACTGCCTCAATTCTTCTCTTGTCATTCTTCATCTTCTTGATCTGCACTCTGTTCCTAACTGAATATGCAGTATGAGCATGTCTTAGCTCCACCACATCAGCAAATGCCATCCCTACTTTAAACACAAGGGAAATCATGTCCACCTTTGCATTGAAAGCTTTAAACTTGTACCGAAGTTCCTCTGCTACCTCAATTGATAGGTTCAGATCTTCATCCTCAAGCAAATAGTCAGGCTCCACATCTTCCTCATCTTGCTCAGCTTCTTCATCAACATCAAAGTCAATGTTGTCATCATAAAGATCATCATCCCCATCATCTATGTCATAGTCACTGTCACTGAAATCTGAATCTGAAACCACTATATCTTCAATAACTGTTTGTCCATCTTCAGTAAGCAAGTTGTGCTCTGCACCTTCAATCAGCAAACTCTGTGGTTCTGTTCCATTTGCTGGAATCTCTCACATGGGATCTTCCCCAATGACATAAATTAGGCTGTGGGAAGATGCTGCACTTGCTGCTGCAACACTTGTTGTTGTTGTGCTCAAAGACAGGGGCAATGTGCACACCAAATCAGACCTGAAGTTGCTGATGAAATCTGTATGGTCAACCATGAGTGCAAGCACTTTATGCTGAGCACTAGCTCTGATCATATGCTGCAAATCTTCATCACCTCTAATTCTGATCAAACCATCTGAAATTGGTTTATCAGGTTTGCACCAGTAAATGATGTGCTCATTTACTGGATATCCCAACCAAATCAGGTGTTCTTCAAGGAATGCATAGGAGAAAGTGCGACAGTCAACATAGTCAAGCACATCAACAGTAGGGTTCTAGTACTCCAGCTTACTGATTGGGCCACAGAAAATTCCACCATGCTCAAATTCCAGTGTAAAAAAAGGAGTATGTACCCTTTTCTCCATTTGCTGCATCACACACTGCATCCAAAAAATGTACATTGTAATGACTAAACACTTCATAAGTTCCAAAGGTGCACAAAATTCAGTAAACTACAGTAACTGGAAATTCAGTTAAGTGAAAATGTTCAGTTAACTACAAAAAATCAGTTAACTAAAGAAAATAGAGTTAACTGCACAATTTCAATAGAAAATATCACACTTGAATTCAACTAATTTCAAGAGACTCCATTGCAAGAACTTACCACCGCATCAAATTCAGTAAACTACAGTACATAAAAGTTCAGTTCACTACAATAATTCAGTTAACTAAAGAAAATTGAGTTAACTGCACAATTTCAGTTAACTAGTGGGTTTACTGAACACTTCATATTAAATTCAACTAATTTCAAAAAACTCCATTGTACAAACTTATCACTGCATCACAGTTAACTACAGTTAACTTAAAATATTCAGTTTACTACAGAAACACAGAGCAGACTAGGTGCACCAATTCGTCTGCATAAACATGCCCATAAATGAATTACAGCTTTACCATGACCATTAATTTAACTGAAACTGCACTACAGATAACTGCACTAAAAGTTCAGAAATTTAGCACAAATAAGACGCTAACAATAACATCTTCAGGACCAAAAAAGAAGTTCCTTTAAGCCCACACAGAGATTCACGACTGCAGGACACCTGAATCGACAACTAACAACAGAACTAAACCGCAACTTAAAAGGCCGGAACATGTACTTTATCTACCAAAAAACCCTAGCTCTCATGCCAAAACCCAAGGCCAAAATCGTGGGCCGAAACCCTAGCTCTACTGCGCCCTACATGACCCAACGCAAGCAACACCACTACAATGCCTTTAATCGAGTTCGAATCGCACCGATTGCAGCTCCTGTCAACGGCGGAACAGGCGGGCGACGGGCAACATAGCAGAACAGAGGAGAGGGATGAAAAGGACTCACGGTAATCAGGAGGGAAGACGCCGAAGGGGCGGAAGAGATGAGCGGATGCAGGAGCCTCCAAGCCGCCGGTGAACTCCGGCGATGACGCCGCCGTAGCTGACGTCATCTTCACCAACCGCCAGCCCGTGAGCTCCTGTCGCCCCCGACAGGATAGCACTAGTGTTCTCTCAATGTGAACTAGGATTGGGGAGAATTTAATTCAGGTGCCATGGACTGCGGGTTGAATAGGGAAAAGGCAGGGGGTTTTGTGCAAAAGCGCAGGCGACGACCGGTCAGGCCACCTGGCTGCCAATTGTCGCGCTGTGATAGGCCCAGGACCAAATCGTCACATCCAGTGCAAGTTGGGGTATGGTGGAGTGCTGTTTTGCAAGTTTGAAACTAAATCATCACATTCTGTGCAAGTTGGGGTACCTGGGGTGCTTTTAACTCCTTTAAAAATTGTTATCTCACCGGCTCCCTCAACTCTTAATAAACTAGTACAGTTTTCTCTCAAAAGCTCTCTCTCTCTCTTTCGATTTCTCAAAGAAAGTACTCTCTCTCTCTCTCATCCCTCATGCAATCTATCTGACTCAAAAGTCCACATTCTTTCTTATAACTTTTAGTACTCATAATCAGTACTCCCTCTGTAAACTAATATAAGAGCGTGAGTGATCTAAACGCTCTTATATTAGTTTACGGAGGGAGTAGAACTTTTTAAGAGAGAGAGGTGATGTGAGAAGACAGAGAGCTGAGAGAGGAACACTGCATGGATGTGAGAGAAATTTGGGAGGAGAGAGAGATGTGCATGCATTTGTCAGTCCGTGCCAATGAACAGTGCCCTATTCGGCTCCTGTGTCTCCCGTCCAGATTACTATTCACGCATGGATTTAATCTCTTTTCTTGGAGTATCTCGAGGAAAGCAGCACAAACATGGATGTGCTAGATAATGGGTGCAGCGTGGGTGCACCAAACCTGGGACTAGAAAAGCCACTCTCTGGCTGGAATCCATAGAAGGACATCATGTAGATGACCATCCCACTAAGCACATAATTGATGAGGGCAATCCACCTATATGTGGACAGAATTACTTAGCTACTTTCTCGGGTATTTCCTCAATTCCTTTTGTGTCTGCATTCTAGTGATAATGGATCCAAATACATGGATAGCTAGGCGAGAGGTGTCATCTTGCATATGAAAGGGCAGTCTTTCACGATAGGCTGGTTGCAGGGACATGCTGTCATTGGCGTGACACGTGGACCCTGATCATCCTCATCTTCTGCCTCTAGCAGCATTGAAATGGCGTCGTCTTCAATGGAACTACACGATGAACAAGAACAGTCGTCACATTGACCCAGGCCGACTAAGAGCAATCGCGAGCAGCATGGCTAATCCATGGAGAGATGTTCCTGATTCCAACATAAATGCAAATGTGGTTTCTTGACGGCGACTAGTTGTTTTACCTTAGGGTAGCTGCTAGCCCTTGCAGAATCATTGTGTTGGGGAATAAGAGGGGAAACATAATGCACAAATATGCCCTGGGCGGAAGTGAACTTTGAGGAAACTTTCTACCAACTACTAGTAGTGGAATAAACACAAACAATAGGTGTATGAGACACATAATTTACGTGGAAAAATCTCCTCAACTTGAGGAGTAAAGAACCATGGTTGCACGGGTGTTCCACACAACTTTTACTATGAGAATGATGTGTACAACATGTTCTCTAGAAGCTCTAGATTTAGAACACATTTAGTACTTTGTCAAGGGGCATCAACAACAACCACACGAGGCAAGACAACAAAGCCGATTTAACACAGTTTTTGTCCCTTTCGATAATATGCCAGTTGCTCTGCTCAGGAGCTTGTATAAGCAACGACCGAGAAGTCTTCTATGTAGACCAGGAGATGCCAGCGGCCGCGATCTGCGAAGCAAAAGGCCGCCTGAGCCGATAAGGGCATGTAGAAACTCTGTAAACCATGTAAGTCGGTCGAATCCAGACAGATTCACCGGAAACCTAATTTACCGAATCCAGGAAGACCCATCGGATACACGGCTCCACATGCCCTCCGCCGGCGCAAAGCACACCATACAAATCAGGGATAGGGTTAAGAGAACATTATTCCTACCCTAGGGCAACATCGCTGCCTCACCGCCCCGCAACAAACGAAGATTCCCTAAAGAAAACCTACAAAAACATGTTGCAGTATGACAGATCCGTCTTTGGTGTCGAGCTCGCCGTCGTCCAAAACCATGCACCGACGCCCTCTTCTTCAGTGATCTAGCTAAGCCAGGCCATCGATGAAGAGTGACATGTTGGATCCATCTAGCCATGCACCTCCCGACGAAGACCGCTACTCGAGCACCCATCTACTTCATCGTGCACAACCACCCTCTATCACCTCGGCAACAGGCCGCGCCTGATCAGGATCTCCCGGCCGCCGCCATCGCCACACGGGCTTTGTCCGACGACTCGCCCTGGTGGCGGTGAGAGGGGTAGGCGACGGGAGGGGGCTAGGGTTTCGCGGTCGCCTGCCTTGCCACCTCTCTCGGGAACAACTATTTGGCTAAATGGTAATTGCCTTTGACAACTTCAAGTTGGTTTCAACCAAAATAGTCGCTCAAATACATCCTCTATAACACTAAGCTCCCTAGTTTTAAAGAGCCCACATTCAATTGAGGTCTTCAATTAGAATTGGGTCACTCGATTTTGACCGGGTCAACAATTTTTCAAAGCTCTATCGTTTAATTCTTTTATACTATACACTATGCTTCCTAATTTTTAAGGCCTCGCAATTAATTAAAGTATTCAATTTAAAATTGGGTCATTCGATTTTGACTGGGTCAAAAATTTCTCAAGCTCTCCTATTCAATCCTTTTAATCTACTATGTTCCCTAATTTTGAAGCTATTTCATTCAATTGAGCTATTCAATTTGGGATTTGGTTTACGGTTTTGATCGGGCCAACGATTTTTCAAATTAATCTGCAGCAACCGGCCTATAAAAACATATCAAGCCCGCGCACCTTCCCATCACCTGAAAAAAAGAAGCGTTACCATGTTATATTGTAGCACCAACATAGTACATGCGACCACCGTCACAATAATTTCCCCACATAAGTATAGGTTGGTTGGCGGATAACATAGAATCACACCACGAAAGGCCCACCAAATCACCGCATTATAAAAAAAACACTCTATAATCTCCCACACCGGCCAAACTAAATATTCCATCTGTTCCAGATTATAAGGGGTATTAGTTTTTTAGAAAGTCAAATTTCTTTAACTTTGACCAAGTTTCACAATATTAAACAAAAAATATAGAAATTCATTTCATGATGAATCTAAAAATACCGATTTGATATTATGGATTTTGATATATTTCTCTACAAATTTGATCAAACTAAAAAGGTTTGACTTTCAAAAAAGTAATACACCTTATATTTGAAACAGAGTGATTATTTTTTTAATAAACCCAACAATACCAACGGCGCAGCAAAGCACGCCCAACCCTTCTAGTAATAGAAATAACTTCAGTTCTCTAGCGTTGTCCAGATCATATATTCTATAACGAGCATTATGTCGGTCTGCCATGCGATGTCAAATAGGAAGAGCGTACATACCGCAATAAATATCGAATAGAATCGGAGATGGAGGTCACCCGAAGATTACTAGTTAATGATGGACAGCTCATTGCGAGAGAGAAGTCATATAGGAGTACTAGTCTATCATGGAAAATAATACGTGCAAGACACTGAGACTCTCGCCAACTAAAGTAGCTGTATTGTGGTTGAAGTTCATGCACAGTTGGACTGGCTTAGTTTGGTGTGCTTGTGAGTGGTGTGAGCTCACAGGGAAATCTTAACCAGCTATGAGAGACTTCTCTATAAAGATGATGATCCATTGAAAAAAATGGCCATGCAACTTGCTCAATGACTGCTACAAGATCGCAACATACGCGACATTATACATTTTCAATATATTTATCATCAACACATGAACAAGAGCGTAAATATGGAGCGGTTGGCGAAGTGGCAAATGCAATCATCCATGCTTTCCCTTCCCTTTGATTATTAATCTGATGATAATGTAACTCAATCCATTTGGCTAGCGCGCACACGTAAAAATCTACTAGCACAAATCTACACGCGCGGCTGCTGCTTTAACGCTTTTGATTCGAATGTCTTTTCATATACTAGAGTGCAACGTTGTCAAATCGAGGAAAATGTGGTTTGCTATGCTCCCAAGAACTATATATAACGAACAAAAGGGGATATCATGTTGTGCACTGGATCACTTTCTACGTACATTAATAATACTTTTGTTCCGTTTTGGGTTAGCGACACTCTCTCTCACGCGCATTCCGTTTTCGTGTTAAACTAGCAGGCACGCAGCTTGTCCCTCTCGTCCATCCGTCGGTCCATCACCATCGCCACCCATCATCGTTACTTTTTTGGATCAAAGGCCCGCCGGTGTTGTCGTGGGTGCAAGTCTGACAGTAGTGTGTAGGGGTACGGATGAGAGGGCATAGCCTAACTACGGCGCATGTGTTACACTCGGATTTACGAGTTCAGGCCCCTCAGCGGTGGAGGTAACAACCCTACGTCTCGGTGCTCTGGAGCTTGATTGCTAGGGGGTGGCTTATATAGTGTCCGCCAGCCCCCCCATGAATGCCGCCATTATCAGGGGTTAAAGAGGGGGTTTAAGGACGCCAGGTAACGGGCGCATTGATTACAATTAATACGAGCGAGCGCACGTCCTGACCGTTGCGTTCATGGAGTCTCCTGGTCTTCTCTGGTCGAGTGATTATCGGGTACTCTGAGTGAAACATGTCTGTCGAGTGAACTCCTGGTTCCCGAGTGGTTCGTTGGGCTCCGAGTGAATGTCAGGTTGTAGAGCTCCTGACTGCTGATCTGGCCCTGGGGCCCAGTATAAGGCGTGTGGCATCCTAGGGTAGGGTCTGTAGGTCAGGCCTGTTACCCTATCCCTAGTACATGTCCTCGTCATTAGCCCCCGAATCGGTCGAGGTTAAGCGGGTTGAGTCAAGGCGAATTCCCAGGTGAGTTGAGCGCTACGGGGGCGCTCAAGAACTCTTACTGGTCTTTAGACGGCCTTGTCTTCGTGTGGCACCTTGACGGATTCCGGACCGTATGTCGTCCGAGTGAAATGAGTAGTCTTCATCCGAATGAGTAGTCTCCATCCGAGTGAAATGAGTAGTCACATGCCGTGTGTCGGAGCGGATCCGAGCGTACATGGCACGTCTTCAAAGTGAGAGCAATCGGGTTGCTGGACTCCGGATTTCGCGGGATTTGAAACCATTTTGAGCGCGCGCGAACGGTTGCAGCGCAGCGAGTGGGGAAAGTGGGGCGTGACGCCTCGATTTTTGCCCCGCTTTCTGCCACGTACCGCTGGATCTTTGACGGCACGATTTGAGGAGATCTGCGGGCCCACGACTCAGCGGCGCAGATTGGGGAGCGGAGCGGACGGCGATATAAGGAGCCGCCGCGTCGGAGAGGGAGAGAGAGACAGATCCCCTTTTCCCCAACTTCTCCAGTCCGCCCAATCCCTTCTCCCGCAACCCACTCCACGCGAATCTTCCTCGGTGCTGGAGAGCTCAGCGGCGATGGCGAAGGACAAGACGGCGAAGCTCGAGAAGGCGAAGAAGGCGGCGAAGGGTAAGAAGGCGTCGAGCTCCCGGGTCGCGCCTCCGCGCGGGTGGATCCAGGGCGACTGGCTCCCGCCGACCACCACGGTGGACGACATCAGTGGGCTCGTCGTGGACGGGCTGGTGTGCGACGGGACGTGGAGGCTGCCGGAGGAAGGAGAGATCGAGCCTGCGCCGCGCCCCGGGGAGCGCGTGCTCCTCACCACCCACGTGGAGCGAGGTTTCTCCATGCCACCTCACCCCTTCTTCCGCAGTTTTTTGAACTTCTTCGGCGCTCAGCTCCATCATTTGCCTCTGAATGCCATAGTGTACCTCGCCGCGTTCGTTTCTTTGTGTGAGAATTTCTTAGGCTGCCAGCCGCACTGGGGATTGTTCAAACACATCTTCACGTGTCGATCTCAGTCGGTTAAAAAGGCTGACCCCGATGGAGAGAGGACCCATGTGACCCAGATGTGCGGCGGCTTAGGTATCCAGATGAGGGGCAAGAGTGCGTTGCCATCCATGTCTTTTCCCGGTTCGGTTAGGGGTTGGCAGTCGAACTGGTTCTACTGCAATGACCTGCCTTGCTCTGGCTCGTCGACTGGTCTTCCCCCTTACACGACTGAAAGAGTCAAGACCCCTCCCTCGCTGACGATTGATAAGGAGGAGAAGACTGACGTGGGGATCTTGGTGAGTGCCGTGGTCGGTCTGATTCAGGGCGGAGTGACTGGCCTGGATCTTCTGGAGGTCTTCCTCAGTCGGAGGATCCAGCCGCTGCAGGAGCGGGCTCACCCCATGTGGCGCTACACTGGGGCCAACGACTCGACCCGAGTGCATCTAGAAGATGTCGAGGAGAAAACAGTGGAACAGTGGATCAAGTGCATCACTGGTGCGCGCGACAATCCGCGAGGGTCGAGACGGATCCCGCCCTATGACGCCAATAACCTACCGTTGGAGGTATGACAACCATTTCCGAGTGAATTCCTTATGCGCAAATTCTCCGAGTGAACTGACTGAACCTGCTATCTCTGATCTTCATGTCTTGCAGGAGTTCCAGAAGATGCTCTCGCCTGTGCCGAATGGAAAACAACTTGCTGGAGGCGCGGAGAGCGAACATGGCAGCGCCGAGGGCAGCTACGCGGAGGACAGCGAGGAGGAAAGCGACGAGGTTGAGTCTTCCCAGTCTCCGGTGCTGCGCTCTGAGCGCCGCTCCAAGCTAACTCATGATCCGAGTGCTGGCCCGGAGAAGGGGGTGGTTCCGAGTACTAAGGCTCCGAAGCGCACTTGGACGTCGTCGCCCGAGCCGACTGAGAAGACTGCCAAGCAACCCAAGGTCGCTTCCCCCAAGCCTCGAAAGGCTCTGCCCAGGATCAAGGTCACTGTGCCTGTCGCCTCAACGTGAGTGTCTTTGTCAGCTTTTCTTTTCTGTCTTTGTCAACTTTCGGGATTCTTCTGACCGAGCGAATCTTATGAACCAGTGCTGCAACCTCGACGACGTCTCCCATGCAGATTGATGGGATCGTACCGAGGCCGAGTCGGCAGACGCGGCCACTTCTCGAAAAGGTAATAATGACTTCATTTTTACTTCGACCTGTCATTCGACTGAAATGTCTTCATCCGATTGAATTGTGTACTGCGACTGATTGCGTCGAGTGAACGTAGCGCTTGCAGAGGTCATCCACGTTGGGGACGACGATGAAGAGCCGCCGCGGAAGGACGCCGAGAAGGGGACCGCAGCTCCGACTGCTTCTCAGACTACCACGAGGAAGACGCCGCCGAGCAAAGCGCCTCAAGTTCCCCCTGCACCTGCCGTGCCCGTGCCTCTGGGGCAGGGTTCTTCTCAGGCTGGAGCTGGTTCTGCTACGGCTCCGTCGACTGCTCTGGCTTCGGTTCCGACTCCTCCCGTCAATATCTTCAGTCTGTACAAGGTGCCGGAGGACCAAACTGGGGCCAGCAAGGAGGCAATGATCCAGGCGGAGCTGATGACCCCACGACTCAAGGAGATGTGCATAGCTAGCAAGCTGGCATACGATGCCAGTGCTGCCCTCCAGGAGAACGTTCGAGTAAGTACCCTTGTAAGTTGATCTCCGAGTCCTTTTTCTTCAGTAGGAATTTCAGTCGGAAAATATCCGATACACCCACTGGGTGTTTTTTTTGTGTTTGGCCGTCACTCGGATTGGACAGACCGTTCCGAGTGGATACCGTTCCAGTGGGGGCACGCTGAGTGCACCCACTGGGTGTAGTCCCCGAGACTGCCGTCGACTGCAGGCAGTCGGCGGGAGTCTTAGAACTTAAAACCTGTTCTGTTGTTGTTGCTTTTGTTTTTTTGTTGTCTGGCCATCACTCGGAGCGGGCGGTGAGGGTGTCCCGGACTGGGGGGTACTCGGGCCGCTGGCCTATCTTACATGGGCCGAACTGATGGGCCGCTCTCTACTCGTCGATGGAAGGCCGGATTATGGGCGACCCCGTGTGTCAGAAGGAGACCTTCGAAGACTTGGCGTCTCCTCCAAGGAATAGTAGGCGTGGCTGGCATGTTTATCCCCTGATGTAACCGACTACGTGTAACCCTAGTACCCTCTGGTGTCTATATAAACCGGAGGGTCTAGTCCGTAGAGGATCATATCCATTACCTAGGGTTTAGCCCAGTCGATCTCGAGGTAGATCAGCTCTGTAACCTTCATACAATCACATCAATACAATCAAGCAGGACGTAGGGTATTACCTCCTCGAGAGGGCCTGAACCTGGGTAAATCGCTGTCTCTACGTTCCCTGTTACCATCGACTCCTTGACCCATAGTTCGGATCCCTACCCGAGATCTGCCGGTTTTGGTACCGACATTGGTGCTTTCATTGAGAGCTCCGCCGTGGGTCGTCAACGATCAATGGCTCGCCTAATCATCAGCCACAGCGCTAGCCGCAGGGACACTTTCGTTCCCGGCCAGCTCTTCGCGTTCGGAAGCATCGTGCTACACGCCGATCCAGCCGGTCACCTTGGCCGGGTCGACAGCTTCACCCCCGACCAGGAGATCAGGTTCGGTTACTTAGAATTCGTCGCCGACTCCCGGGGAGATCTTATCCTCACGGGGTCCTCAGCTTCGCCTGACGGACCCACGAATCCTGAAGCACCGACTTCGAGTACGGCCAACCCCACTGCCGAGACGGCCGCCGCTGCGGATCCAACCTTGAGCCCGGATCTAATCTCCGCGCTCGGTTGCCGAATATCAGCCTCGGCCGAACATAACTTCGGGGCGAATTCTGACACCCCCGTCACGGCCATACTGCGGGTTGACCCCGCAAATTACCCAAACCTGGAACCAACAGATCTCTCGTCATTAAACGGGATACTAGATCGGATCCAGGCTCTGGGAATCGCCGATGACCAGTCCTCGGTGTACGATCAGATCGGGCTTAAAACCGACGACAGGGAAATTTACGCCCCCGCCACTACTCACTTGGTCTCCACTATCGAAGGCCCCTTAGAGGGCTCACCCGTTACCTCAGAACCAAAAACGCATGAGGTGCAAGTTTCCGACCAGCAGGCTTCGCCTTCCAGCTCGGCAGCCGAATTCCACTCCGGAGAGGGTTTAGAGCCGAAGTCTGGTTCAACATGCAAGTCTGGATCCACGCACCCGCGCCCGGTCAATCATCCAGAGCTCGGCGCACCGGATTCCATGACAATCCAGGACGCGGCCCCCAAAACTCCGGACTCACACTCCGCTGGGATCAAGTTTCTTATCCCACCCACCCCCACATTGAGTATTGTCCAGATAACTCAGGACGGCCCGACATATGGGACCTGATGTACATTAAGCAGCAGCCCGGAGAGACAGTCCGGCACTTCTGGGCCAGATTCCTTATCGTCAAAAATAAAATGACGGACGGCTGCGACAAGGACATTCTGGAGATCTTCCGACAGAACTGCAGAGACGAGGGCGTCTTAAACGCCCTCGCCCGCCGCCACATCCAAAATTTCTCTGATTTATCGGATATGGTGTCCAAATATTGCGCCATGGAGTACGCCTGGCAGGCTCAGCTCGAACAAACGGAGTCAATCCGCACAGAGAAACTAAACCGAGCTTGGGCGAAACACGCACTCCCTCGCCGGACATGCCAATACGAGCCATCCGAGAAAAAGATGAAACCCCTGACAAGATCCAGAACGGTCCTTGACGGAATACTAGATAAACCATGCCCCATACACTCCACAAACCCAACCCATAGCCTTCGAGCTTGCTGGGTGGTCAGGCAAGTTGCCAAGAGCGGCGAGGTCATCCTCGGAGGCCCGTACTCAAATAAAAGTCCAGTAATGCCCCTTGATGACGACGCCGAAATCTTAACAATCTACGAGACTTACTCTTCGAAGAATCAGAGGAAGAGAGCCCTTCGAGAGCTCGCTCAAATTCACCACGTGGCAGAGACAGACTCATGGACAGACATACCCATCACTTTTAGTGAACAAGACCAGCCGAGGTCCTGCCCTACTCGAGCCGTTGCTGCCCTTGTCCTTGATCCCATAGTGGATGGATTCCGACTCCAAAAGGTGTTAATGGATGACGGTAGCGGGCTAAACCTCATTTACGAGGACACCTTGGACAAAATGCAGTTTGACAGATCCCGCATCGAGCAAAGTCACACTACCTTTCGAGGGATCATCCCCAGAAAGGAGGCACGTTCCAGTGGCCGCGTGACTCTTGATGTGGTCTTCGGAACTCCCGAGAACTACCGATCCGAAGAACTGCTTTTTCACATCGTGCCCTTCCGCAGCGGCTATCATGCCTTACTAGGGCGCGATGCCTTCGCACGATTCCATGTTGTACCACATTACGGGTACATGAAGCTTAAAATGCCAGGGCCAAACGACGTGATCACAATAACAAGTGATCCGGACAGAGCTCTTCGGGTCGAGAATAAAACTGCATCCCTTGCCCTCGAAGCATTGTCCGAAGCCCTCGCAGCTGAAGAACTGACCGCGCTCCGCTCAACGGTGAATAAGGACGACGTAATCCTCGACAAAAGGCCCAAGTCCACGTCCTTCAAACCAGCGGATGAAATCGTCAAATTCCAAGTGCACCCAACAGATCCCAATAAGACGGCGTCCATTGGAGCTCAGCTGGACCCCACGGTCGATGAAGAGCTGCGCAACTTTTTGCGTGAAAACTGGGATATCGTCGCCTGGCACCCGTCAGACATGCCAGGGATCCCGCGTAGATTAGCCGAGCACAGCTTGAACATCATTAAGGGGTTCAAACCAGTCAAACAGACCCTGCGTCGGTTTTCCGAACCCAAGCGTCAGGCTATGGGCGAGGAACTGGCAAAGTTGCTCGAAGCCGGATTCATCCGGGACATCAAACTTCCTGAGTGGTTGGCCAACCTGGTCATGGTGCCGAAGAAGGATAAGTCCTGGCGTTTGTGTGTCGATTTCAAGGATTTGAACAAGGCCTGCCCCAAGGATCCTTTCCCCTTGCCCCGCATAGACCAGATCATAGACGCCACTGCCGGGCATGACTCACTGTGCTTCCTCGACGCTTACTTCGGATACCATCAAATCAAAATGAAGGAGTCCGACCAGGCGGCCACAGCATTCATCACTCCTTATGGACCATTCTGCTTCAATACAATGCCCTTCGGATTAAAGAACGCAGGGGCTACATACCAGTGCATGATTCAAACGTGTCTGGAAAAGCAAATCGGCAAAACAGTCGAAGCTTATGTGGACGATGTGGTTATCCAAACCAAACACGTCAGCCAGCTGGTGGACGATCTCCGGCAAACCTTTGACAATCTTCGGACTTTCGATATACGACTTAATCCGGAAAAGTGCGTCTTCGGAGTGCCGGCCGGCAAGCTGCTCGGCTTCATCGTTTCCCATAGAGGAATAGAGGCCAACCCAGCGAAAATTCGGGCACTGTCCGAGCTGGCTATCCCCACTGAGCTCAAACACGTTCAGAAACTTGCCAGCACTGTTGCAGCCCTAAGCCGCTTCATCTCACGCCTCGGTGAAAAGGCCTTGCCGCTATATAAATTGCTCAAAAGGACGAAGAATTTCGAATGGACCAGCGAAGCGGCGGCGGCACTCGAAGAAATAAAAACTCTACTAGCCAGCAACCCGATCTTGTCAGCACCCAGTCCGGGCGAGCCAATGCTGCTATATATCTCGGCGACGAATCAGGTGGTCAGTGCGGTTCTCGTCGTCGAACGAGAGGCAGATGGTCACAAGCTCCAGGTGCAGAAACCTGTGTACTACGTATCCGAAGTGCTAACCCCGTCTAAAACGAGGTACCCGCATTACCAGAAGATCGCCTACGCAGTTTTTATGGCATCCCGAAAGCTCCGCCATTACTTCCAGGAGTGCTCGGTTACGGTGGCATCCGAAGTACCATTGAATGACATAATCAACAATCGAGATGCCACCGGCCACATAGCCAAGTGGTCTATAGAACTCCTCCCCTTCGAAATCATATACCGACCCCGCCGAGCTATTAAATCTCAGGTTTTGGCTGATTTCGTTGCGGAATGGACGGAAGCCGAACTCCCTAGGGAGTACAGTACATACTCACATTGGACGATGTACTTCGATGGCTCCAAAATGCTCGCCGGACTGGGGGCTGGAGTGGTCCTCACATCCCCCACTGGCGACAATATTCGGTACATACTCCAGATCATGTACACCGACTCAAATAACACAGCCGAATACGAGGCTCTGTTACATGGACTTCGGATTGCGGTGTCAATGGGCATACAGCGGCTCGAGGTACGGGGAGGTTCTAATCTCGCCATCTCTCAAGTCAACGGCGAATTCGATGCAAAAGACCCAAAAATGACAGCATACCGCAATGCCGTCCTGAAAATCTCCGCCCGTTTTGAGGGACTGGAGTTTCACCATATACCTAGATACAGCAATCAAGCTACCGATATTCTCGCTCGAATGGGCGCCAAGCGCGACCGTGACCCCGAGAACACCTTTTTAGAACGACTCTTCAAACCGTCCGTGGTGTGGCAGGAGGAAGCCTAGGGCTCGGCGTCCAATGCATCGGGAGAGCTCACCCCTCTGCCTATCGAACCAGACGTAGGAATCATCGGGGGCTCGGCGATCGAAATGACATCTTCTGCTCATGAAGTCATGGCAGTAATCGCGCCGTGGACCGAGCCCTTCCTCGCCTACCTCCTCCGCCAAGAACTACCGGCCGACCAGACCGAGGCAAGGCGTGTCATTCGACGCTCCAAAGCCTATAAAGTCCACGAGGGAGAGCTCTATAAGAAAAGCACTACTGGCGTCCTCCAAAGATGTATATCCGAAGAGGAGGGAAGGCAGCTCCTGGCCGAGATTCACGCTGGCATGGGCGGTCACCACGCGGCAGCTCGGGCCTTGGTCAGCAAGGCTTTCCGAGCAGGGTTCTTCTGGCCCACTGCCCGAACAGACGCCCACACATTGGTCCAACATTGTGTTGGATGCCAGCTCTTCGCAAATCAGAGCCATATGCCTCCCACGGCCCTTCGGACGATACCGATCACTTGGCCTTTCGCGGTCGGGGGGCTGGACATGGTCGGCCCTCTTAAAGGGGGGACTAAGAAAAAGAAGTATCTACTCGTCATGGTAGACAAATTTACTAAATGGATTGAGGCAAAGCCGGTCACTTCAGCCAAGTCTAAGCCGGTCATCGACTTTATATCCGGTGTCGTACACCGTTACGGTGTTCCCCATAGCATAATAACGGACAACGGATCCAATTTTACCGCCCAGGAAGTCAAAGATTGGTGCGCTAATTTAGGCATTAAGCTCGACTATGCCTCGGTGTATCACCCACAGTCTAATGGACAAGTCGAGAGAGCTAATGGACTAATCTTGGGCGGCATCAAGCCCCATTTGGTCCGATCTTTAAAAGAATCCGGCTACCATTGGGTCGAGGAGCTTGACTCCGTACTGTGGGGCCTCCGCACCACCCCTAATCGATCCACGGGCTACACACCGTTCTTCATGGTGTATGGGGCGGAAGCCGTCCTCCCCTGTGACCTTATTCACGACGCCCCTCGGGTGCGTATGTATGAAGAAAGGGAGGCCGAGCTGGATCGGCAAGATGACCTGGACGCCCTGGAGGGCGAGCGCGACATAGCTCGGGCTCGTTCTGCTTTCTATCAGTAGCAGGCCAGACGTTATCAGAGCAGGGAAGTACGGGCGAAGGCCTACAATGTCGGCGATCTAGTCCTGCGTCTCCCGGAGAAGCAGAAGCATAAGCTGGCGCCCAAATGGGAGGGGCCCTTCATAATCGACCAAGTGCTCGCGGGCGGAGCATACCGCCTCCGCGACCCAACGGGTGACCGCCTCGAACCAAACCCATGGAACGCAGCTCGGCTGCGACGTTTCTACGGCTAGCTCCGCGAACTTACCTTGTTCGGTTTATCCTTTTAGGATTTCTATTTTTCTAGTCAATAGTCTCTCCCGGGTTGTGTTCGGAAATGCCGAATTACGTTAAGTTCTTCTTCGGCAAACATCTTTGAATGTACCACACTCTGTTACCTGGGGGCTTCTTTTACGGAGCCCGTCATATTTTATTTATGCAATCATCCGTCTTTTTCGAGTTTGCAAACCTTCCCGCATTGTTTTGAAGCCACTATATGCATCAATTTGACTTAAGATTTTGCCAAGCTGGGTTGCCTCGCTCCTGTGTTTACCCCATACGTTCCCGATCATTCGGCTAGGGAGTAAAGATAGCACCTCTGTGATTGTTACATCCGGATTTCCCGGGTACGTACCTCAGACGGGTGAAGCCAAAAGCTAGCGTTCTTAAGAACATAATTGGTCGGCCACGAGGGAACTGAAAATAATTGGTCACTATCACCAAGTTTCCGGGGTATTTTCCCGAAGTAACCATCCCCGCTTACCTTGGGTATTCGGTTATCCATCCACGGTTAAACGTGGTAACCCGATGAAAGGGACCCATCGAGGACCTATCTTCGTCGGAAGATGTTTCTTACGTTATACAGTAATATAACATAACTCCCCAAGCACGTTTTTGTCTGTTTGCACCAAATGGCCGGATTGCCTGGTTCTCCGAAGTATTTTTCCGATGTCCTCGGATCACATAGTAGGAAACACTCCTCGGCCCCTGGTCGAGGAGGCGGAAGCCGATGGCCGGTTAAGACAAACGTTTTTTGCACGGTTCGGAGATTATTCGATGTCAAGTACATAGATACATAGAATCGAACAATTAATCTTGCTCAAGACCATCTATTATGGTATCGAGAGCACAATCTGCTTGGGACAACCGAGCTGCGGGCATGACCTGGTCATATACTAGATGCACGGGCACTTCCTGCCCATCTGGCCCTACCGGCCCAACCCTCGCTAAGTGCCTCGGCTCCAGCTTGGTGAAACGGGTCTTGATCATCGCCCACGCCTCCCGTGCTCCCTCACGACAAGATGATATCTTCCAGAGCTCCAGGCGGCGCCGAGCTCCTTTGAAGCGACTGGCGAGTTTGGCCATCCCTTCCAGAGCCGCTTCGTCGGGCCACAGGGCTTTGCACATGCTCTTCATGGCCTTTCGGGCTCGCTCGTGCAAGGCGGATAGCTCCTTCAGCAGATCCTGCCCAAAAGAGCCGGCCTCCTCGTCGGGGCGCCCGGTCAGTAGAACTGCTATGAGACGCGGTGTTGTTCATATTTTTGTCTACCCGAACAGTTTATGCACTAAAACAACTGGGTCGCACTCACCGAACATGCCCGCTTTCAGTCTCTGGTTTTCCTCTTGGGATTGGGCTAGTTGAGCCTTTAGGCTTTTGATTTCGTGGGCCTGTTGTTCGCCTTCCGCCTTCAGCTTATCCCTCTCCTCATGACTTCGGGAAAGCACCCGGTAGCCAGCTTCTTGTTGCGACTCCGCATACCTTTGAGCTTCCCTGGCGATTTCTAGATCCCTCTGCAGCTGGTTTATCGACTCGGCTGCTATGGAATCATCTTTCATTAACAGAGGTGTCCCCACAAAGTTTTCTTAAAATAACTTTGAGCTCGGCACTTACCATGTGCCTCTCCGGTGAATTTATTCACACCGTCTAGCTCGGCCTTCACAGGCTCTAACTCTGTTCGTGCCTGTTTGAGGTCCTCGGGCAGCTTTTTGTTTTGCTCCCGAACAGTCTGCACAACAGCAGGGCATTCTACATATCAGACCCTTACTTCGGCCGTCCCGCCCAAATTAAGGCTCGGGGGCTACTGGGTTGGATACTAGTTGTCAAAACTAATACCATAACCTGCATATTGGTAGACATGAGCTTCACGGCCCCTTCAAGTCCCATTCGGGCAGCGCCGAGGTACGCGTCTACCGAGCTAAGAGCATTGAACTCTTGATCAGAAAGCACGGAGTGCCGAAGTAACGCCTTACGCCACCGATGATTCATCATACTTTCAACCTCGGAGTTAGTGACCGAGACTCCACCTGAGTCCTCGGGAGGTTGCTCCTCGGCATGGACCCCCGGAGTAACTCCGGCTACAGCTGGCGACCTCGGGTTTGAGTCACCCCTCGGTGCTTCTTCAACATCCCCAGCCGAGGGCGGTTCCACACATCGTCTACAGAACACCATGGAGAAAATTATTGGCATATTCGGTGGATGTTGAAGAAAGAGGCTATGACGGTACGACGAATGCGTTACCTCTTCGGGCGGGGCGTCGATGATGTAGCTCTCGTTGGGGCCGCGCGTCTGGTCACCCCACGACTACTCGTCGTCGGGGCCGCTGGTGCCGCTCTTGCGGCTGTTTGGTGCGTCGTGCGGCGGCCCTTGGGAGTAGGTGTCAGTGTATTCGGGCCTGCAACAGCTGAGCATTTCTTTCGAGAAGAAGCCCATTGGTCACTTACAGCGGAGGAGGGGAGCGCCCCGGGGTGATCAGCAAAAAGGGCCACCTTAGAACCGTCAAGGCTCTCCTGGTAGAAGACCCCCTCCTCGAATATGATTGATGTTTCGGGATGGTCATGGAACCCGGGGTCGTCATTGCGGGCATAGTTCTCCGGTTGAGGAGCAGGGCAGCTTACCGTCTCGATCCATCGCCTCCAACTCTGTTCGGACAAGGTGCAGATCCGATTATGAAAATTCTGGAGTGATATCCGAACTATAAAGAGTGGTCGAACTCACCATTTCGATGGGTTCATACATCAAGAAGCCTTTCTTGAGCTTTAGTCGAGCAAACTCTTGCTCTTCCCCCTTGAACAAATCGGCTAGTATGGCGGCTATTGCCGCCTGGTTGGCAGGCCCCTTCCGGGTGTACCGGGCTGCGTCGTCCTCCCCGTTGTAGTTCCATAGCGGATGAATTCTCTGTTGGAGAGGCTGGACACATCAAGCGATAGCTATTGCCATCACGTCAATGATGGTTAGTCCGTTATGGGCTAACCACCTCACTTGAGCGGCCAGCCGAGCTACCTCGGCACTTTCCTCTTGGGAAGCACTCTTCGGGCGCCAGTTGAACCGCTTCGTTGGAGAAGCCAATGAAAATTCCGGTAGACCCCTTCGAACTGGATCGAATAAAGGGACGTCTTCGATATAAAACCATTCCAAAGTCCACTCTTCGGCATCCTTCTTCGGAGTCCCAACGGGGTATCCGGTCCCAGCGACCCGCCATACTTCGGCTCCGCCGACCTCATAGATAACCCCTCCCTGGGTGCGGGGGACTAGGCAGAAGAATTTCCTCCACAACTCGAAGTGCGCCTCGCAGCCCAGGAACATCTCGCATAAAGCGACGAAGCCCGAAATATGGAGGATCGATCCGAGGGTAAGGTGGTGGA
Source organism: Elymus sibiricus (assembly GCA_039707655.1). Classification (NCBI taxonomy): domain Eukaryota; kingdom Viridiplantae; phylum Streptophyta; class Magnoliopsida; order Poales; family Poaceae; genus Elymus; species Elymus sibiricus. The sequence continues at coordinate 105,928,500 of CM077668.1, read as the reverse complement.
GCTGAATCCCGTAGAACTCTAGTAAACCCCTCAAGAAGGGATGAATGGGAAAACCCAGGCCTCGCAGAACGAAGGGCACGAAGCAAACCCTCTCCTCTCCGTGAGGGGAGGGAAAATTCTCCGCGAGGGCCTTCCCGTCTGCGGAAGTTAATCCGGGGTGGGTGGATGTGAGATCTGAAGCGGGCAGATACCCCTGCGCCTCAAGCCTACACAGTCGCATGCAAGATATGGAGCAACCCGCCCAATCACCTTGATGGGGGCCATGAGGACATGAGGAAGAGCCTGGGACGCTCGCCATTGCTTGTTGACTATGGCTTTGCGAGGATGTGGAGGAGAATGGCAGGGGGTGGGGCGCGTTAACCTCCACGCCCTTGGCCTATTAAAAGGGCATTGACTCCCCCCGAAAGAGGGACATTTTTGTAAAAACCCATCGGGCCACTCACATTCCGTGGGTGCGCAGACATCGAGGGTCGTCGTTTCATTCCGGGTGAAGAAAAGCAGTATGGCGGGCCCCACGATGCCTCGCCAATTGGAGGATTCTTCGGTGACCGAACTATTGGTGGCCGAATTATTGTTAGACCAAATATAGGTAAAGGGAGGAACTCGCCACCCAAGCCGAAGACCATTGAAGCATGAATCTACCGAAGACTGTCAATCTCGGCATTGGAGGCTAGTTCGGGGGCTACTGAGGGTGTCCCAGACTAGGGGGTACTCGGGCCGCTGGCCTATCTTACATGGGCCGGATTGATGGGCCGCTCTCTACTCGTCGATGGAAGGCCGGATTATGGGCGACCCCGTGTGTCAGAAGGAGACCTTCGAAGACTTGGCGTCTCCTCCAAGGAATAGTTGGCGTGGCTGGCATGTTTATCCCCTGATGTAACCGACTACGTGTAACCCTAGGACCCTCTGGTGTCTATATAAACCGAAGGGTCTAGTCCGTAGAGGATCATATCCATTACCTAGGGTTTAGCCCAGTCGATCTCGAGGTAGATCAGCTCTGTAACCTTCATACAATCACATCAATACAATCAAGCAGGACGTAGGGTATTACCTCCTCGAGAGGGCCCGAACCTGGGTAAATCACTGTCTCTACGTTCCCTGTTACCATCGACTCCTTGACCCATAGTTCGGATCCCCTACCCGAGATCTGCCGGTTTTGGTACCGACAGGCGGACCGTTCTGAGTGGATACCATTCCAGTGGGGGCACGTTGAGTGCACCCACTGGGTGTAGTCCCCGAGACTGCCGTCGACTGCGGGTAGTCGGCGGGAGTCTTAGAGCTTTTTCTCTTCTTTTTTTTGTGTTTGGCCGTCACTCGGATCGGGCGGACCGGTCCGAGTGGATACCATTCCAGTGGGGGCACGCTGAGTGCACCCACTGGGTGTAGTCCCCGAGACTGCCGTCGACTGCGGGCAGTCGGCGGGAGTCTTAGATCTTAGAATCTGATACTGGTCAAGCTTGTTCCTTCCAGGAGCGTCGGTCTCTGGGCACTCGGAATATTTCTTAACGTTAACTGATCTGCTCTTTCTTGTGTTTCAGAAAACTTGCGAGCTTGGAACTCAGTACGTGGCACTGGAGAAGGAGACGGCTCAGTTCCGACTGGATTTGGAGGTGGAGAGGAGGAACACAGCGCGCGCTCAAGCAGAGCTCAAGACTATGGGAGGTAAGCTTCAATTACTGAGCATTCCGCTTTCATCTCTCTCCATTCTTTGAACCGAGTGACTTCACTCGAGCAGATGTGCGTAGTGAAAACCATCGACTCCAAGTGCGGCTCAGAACCTCTGTTTCTTTAGAAACTATGAAGCAGGCACTCGAGAATAAGCACAATGAGCTGGCGGGAGCACAGAAAGTGGCGAAGGAAAAGACCAAGGCCGCCGAAGAGAAGCTGGCCTCACTCGAGAAGCTTGAAGCAGAGAACACGTCGCTGAAGGCCACCGTCAAGGAGGCAAAGAAGGAGGCGGCCGAGCTCAAGAAGCAGAAGGCCGAGTGGGACAGCAAGCTCAAGGCCCAGGCGGAAGTCTACGAGCAAGAGAAGAAGACTCTGAACGAGAAGATCACTTAGCTGATCGAGAAGAAGAACGCTCTGGAAAGGTACATAGAAGAGTTCACGGAGGAAATGTACACCAAGCTTGCAGGTAACCTCTAACACCCGAGTGAACTTTTATCCGAGTGAACTTCATGCATGCTGATCTTCAACTCTCCTCTTTTCTTGTCCACAGAGTACTGCCGAGACTTCGGGCTGGAAACTGACAGAATCGAGAGGGATCTGGATCCTTCCAGGTCACTCGTCGGTGACAAGGCTGCTTTAGGCGTCTTGCGGGTCGAATCTCGCATTGAAGACGTCCAAGGGTACATCATCGTCTGCGGGGTGCACTCGGAAAGATCGACAAGGAGCTGTGGCCAGAAGACACGCTCGACACCGATCTGGAGGCAATGATGACTCGCCTCAATGAGATTCCCAGCCGAGTGCAGGCATGGAAGAAATCGGCTGCTCACTGCGGAGCTGACGTGGCGCTGTCTCTCGTCCGTGTGCACTGCAAGGACGCCAAGGAAGAGAAGCTGAAGACTCTCCAAGTTGCCAACACGAAGAAACTCAAGTTTGAGGACTTCGTGGAGACGTTCATCGAAGCGGCCACTCGGATCGCAGACGACATCGACCTGGAGTCCTTCGTTGAGCCGGCCAGCGCCACAGGAGCATGAGAAAACTTTAAGTCCTACCCATTAGCCTCGGTATGCCGAGTGGAACTGTATTCGTTAAACTCTTTCAGGCTTCGGGCCCGCGTACTCGTATTCGCTTTTGAACTTCTGGAGTTATTCGAATGCTTTCCTTCGAGTCTTTTCGAGTCTTTGAAGCGGGTTTTAACTTAGGCGAAAGCTGGTTCGCAGCTAAGCCTCCGAGTGGGAGTTACACTCTTCACTCGGAGTAGCGTTTTAACTTGGGCGAAAGCTGGTTCGCAGCCAAGCTCCCGAGTGAGAGGGACACTCTTCACTCGGAGTAGTATTTTTAACTTGGGCGAAAGCTGGTTCGCAGCCAAGCCCCCGAGTGGGAGGGACGCCCTTTACTCGGAGTAGCGTTTTTAACTTGGGCGAAAGCTGGTTCGCAGCCAAGCCCCCGAGTGAGAGGGACGCCCTTCACTCGGAGTAGTGTTTTAACTTGGGCGAAAGCTGGTTCGCAGCCAAGCCCCCGAGCGGGAGGGATGCTCTACACTCGGAGTATCGTTTTAACTTGGGCGAAAGGTGGTTCGCAGCCAAGCCCCCGAGGGAGAGGGTCGCTCTTCACTCGGAGTATCGTTTTAACTTGGGAGAAAGCTGGTTCGCAGCCAAGCCCCCGAGCGGGAGGGATGCTCTATACTCGGAGTATCGTTTTAACTTGGGCGAAAGCTGGTTCGCAGCCAAGCCCCCGAGTGAGAGGATCGCTCTTCACTCGGAGTATCGTTTTAACTTGGGCGAAAGCTGGTTCGCAGCCAAGTCCCCGAGTGAGAGGGACGCTCTTCACTCGGAGTATCGTTTTAACTTGGGCGAAAGCTGGTTCGCAGCCAAGCCCCCGAGTGAGAGGGACGCTCTTCACTCGGAGTATCGTTTTAACTTGGGGGAAAGCTGGTTCGCAGCCAAGCCCCCGAGTGAGAGGGTCGCTCTTCACTCGGAGTATCGTTTTAACTTGGGCGAAAGCTGGTTCGCAGCCAAGCCCCCGAGTGAGAGGGTCGCTCTTCACTCGGAGTATCGTTTTAACTTGGGCGAAAGCTGGTTCGCAGCCAAGCCCCCGAGTGAGAGGGTCGCTCTTCACTCGGAGTATCGTTTTAACTTGGGCGAAAGCTGGTTCGCAGCCAAGCCCCCAAGTGAGAGGGTCGCTCTTCACTCAGAGTATCGTTTTAACTTGGGCGAAAGCTGGTTCGCAGCCAAGCCTCCGAGTAAGAGGGTCGCTATTCACTCGGAGTAGGTTTTTAACTTAGGCGAAAGCTGGTTCGCAGCTAAGTTGAAGGGCGAACACCCACTGGGGGTTGTAAGCCAGAAAATGCATACGAGTGAACTCAATGTAGAACTGGAAAAGTCATGCTTTTTATTCATCAAACATCACTCGAGTGCTTTTATTACATCTCAACATCAGGTATAAAATCGTCGCAGCAAATCCGCATTCCAAGCACGGGGCTTGTCTGCTTGCTTCTGAATGTTGTACAGGTGGTATGCTCCGTTGTGCAGAACCTTTGAAATGACAAAAGGACCTTCCCACGTAGGAGCAAGCTTGTGAGGTCGCTGCTGATCCACTCGGAGCACAAGATTGCCTTCCTGAAAAGTCCGACTTCTGACGTGTCTGCTGTGAAAACGTCGCAGATCTTGCTGATAAGTGGCCGAGCGGGTAAGAGCCATCTCTCTCTCCTCTTCCAGGAGATCAACTGCGTCTTGTCGTGCCTGCTCTGCTTCAGCTTCGGAGTATAGTTCCACTCGGGACGAGTTGTGGAGCAGGTTACTCGGCAAGACGGCTTCAGCTCCGTACACCATGAAGAAGGGAGTACGATTGGTAGACCGATTGGGGGTCGTCCTCAAGCCCCAAAGAACTGACGGCAACTCGGTGACCCAGGCTCCAGCTGCGTGCTCCAAATCACGCATGAGTCGCGGCTTTAACCACTGAAGGATCAGTCGTTTGCTCTCTCAGCCTGTCCATTCGACTGCGGGTGCGCCACAGATGCATAGTCGATTCGGGTGCCTTGTGCGGCACAGAACGCCCTGAACTCTTCCGAGTCTAAGTTTGAGCCATTGTCAGTGATAATGCTGTGGGGCACGCCATATCTGAAGACTATCTCCTTCATAAACTTGATCGTTGTGCGAGAGTCTAGCTTCTTGATGGGTTTGGCTTCGATCCACTTAGTGAACTTATCGACTGCAACCAGCAAGTGGGTGAATCCACTCGCCCCTGTCCGGAGGGGTCCCACCATGTCGAGTCCCCAAACTGCGAACGACCAGACGAGTGGAATCGTCTTTAGAGCAGACGCAGGCTTGTGTGATAAGTTTGCATAGAACTGGCACCCGGCACAGTGTTGGACTATCTCCTGCGCAGCTTCATTGGCACGTGGCCAGAAGAAGCCAGCTCGGTAAGCTTTAGCCATGATTGTCCGAGAGGACGTGTGGTGTCCACAAGTTCCCGAGTGAATCACCTCCAGGATCAATCGACCTTCTTCTGGAGAAATGCAGCGCTGAGTCACACCGGTGACGCTCTTCCTGTATAACTGATCGCCCATCACTGTAAAGGCTTTGGACCTACGAACAATCTGGCGGGCCTCTGCTTCATCTTCTGGAAGTTTCTGCCTGAGCAGGTATGCAATGTAGGGCACTGTCCACTCGGGCGTGATTGCTAGGATCTCCATGACCAAATCAATGACTGCCGGGACCTCGACTTCAGTCGGATCAGACGGACCGACCGCCTGTGGGGGCTCTTCCGTGAAGGGATCTTCTTTCACTGTCGGAGAATGTAAATGCTCGAGGAACACATTGCTGGGTATAGGTTTCCGAGTGGACCCAATTTTTGCCAGATCATCCGCCGCTTGATTCTTGGCTCGGGGAACGTGATGCAGCTCCAGACCCTTAAATTTCTTCTCCAACTTTCTCACCGCGTTGCAGTATCCAGTCATAGCGGGGCTTCTGATATCCCACTCCTTCATCACTTGGTTCACAACTAGATCCGAGTCTCCGTAGACCATCAGGCGCCGGACGCCGAGTGAGATGGCCATACGTAGACCATAAAGGAATGCTTCGTACTCGGCTTCATTGTTGGAGGAATCGAAGTGAATCTGCAGAACATATCTGAGTCGATTGCCCTTCGGAGATACTAACACAACTCCAGCCCCTAAACCATTCAGCATCTTGGAACCGTCAAAGAACATGGTCCAGTGTTCTAGGTGACTTTGAGTCGGTTACTGCTGTTCTGTCCACTCGGCCAGGAAATCAGCTAATGCTTGGGACTTGATCGCCTTTTTTGCCTCGAACTTGATGTCTAGGGGCAGGAGCTCGATAGCCCACTTCGCCACTCGACCAGTCACATCCCGATTGTTCATGATTTCAGACAGCGGGGCGTCGCTGACGACTGACACGGTGTGCTCTTGGAAGTAGTGGGCTACCTTCTTCGCGGTCAGGTAAATGCCGTAGACGAGCTTCTGGTAATGAGGATACCTCTGCTTGGACGGAGTCGGAACTTCAGAAATGTAATAGACTGGGCGCTGAACTTTGTAAGTTTTACCCTGTTCTTCTCGCTCGACTGTGAGGACAATGCTGACAACTTGACCAGTGGCCGCAATGTACAAGAGCAACGGCTCATTGCTGTTCGGAGCGGCAAGCACCGGCTGGGTGGAAAGCAGGGCTTTGAGTTCAACAAACGTTGCTTGTGCTTCAGCAGTCCACTCGAACGAATCAGACTTCTTCATCAATCGGTACAGGGGCAGTGCCTTCTCACCGAGACGGGAGATGAATCGGCTCAGAGCTGCGAGGCAACCCATGAGCTTCTGTACGTCATGAAGCCGTTCGGGACGTTTCATTCATACAATCGCCCCGATCTTCTCGGGATTGGCATCTATCCCTCGTTCGGAAACGAGGAAACTGAGTAACTTGCCCCCAGGAACTCCGAAAGTGCACTTTGCTGGATTCAGATTGATATCGTACTTCCGCAGATTTGCGAAAGTTTCAGCTAAGTCAGCCAGCAGGTCGGAACCCTTTCTGGACTTGACCACTATATCGTCCATGTATGCTTCGATGTTCCGACTGATCTGGTTTTGCAAACACTTCTGCACCATGCGCATGAAAGTGGCGCCAGCATTTTTAAGACCGAATGGCATGGTGATATAGCAGAAACACCCGAATGGGGTGATAAAAGCTGTTTTTATTTCATCTGGCCCATACAGTCGGATCTGGTGGTACCCGGAGTACGCATCCAGAAAAGACAGTCGCTCACAACCCGCGGTGGAATCTATGATTTGATCTATGCGGGGGAGCGGGAAATGATCCTTGGGGCAGACCCGATTGATGTGTTTGAAATCGATGCACATTCGGAGAGACTTATCCTTCTTAGGGACCATGACGACGTTGGCGAGCCACTCGGAGTGGTACACCTCACGGATGAACTCGGCTGCCAGGAGCCGAGCAACTTCTTTGCCAATGGCCTTGCTCTTCTGTGTAGCAGAGCGACGAAGATGCTTCTTCACAGGTTTTGCATTTGGGTCGACTTGCAAACGGTGCTCAGCCAGCTCCCTGGGTACACCCGGCATGTCGGATGGTTTCCATGCGAAGATGTCCCAGTTCTCACGGAGGAACTGGATGAGCGCTTCTTCCTATTTGCTGTCGAGTGTCGTTGAGATATTGGTGGGCGCAGCATTGGGATCTTCCGGGTGGATGTGCACAGGCTTCGTATCTCCGGCCGACTGAAACGCAGATTCTACAGCTGGCTTCTTGGAGCGCAGCAGATCACTCGGATCAGCATTTTTGTTGTACTCCTCCAGCTCCACCATGGCCATCTGCTCATCAGCGATCTTGGACCCTTGTTGCAAACACTCCTCCGCGCGCTGCCGACTGCCAGTGACTGTGATCACACCTTTGGGGCCGGGCATCTTCAGCTTGAGATACACATAACATGGGCGGGCCATGAAACGTGCGTAAGCCAGTCGACCAAGGATGGCATGGTAGGCGCTGCGGAAGTCGACCACTTCAAAGGTCAGCCTTTCCTTCCTAAAGTTCTTGTCGTCTCCAAAAACCACATCCAGGGCGATGTGCCCGAGTGACTTTGCTTTCTTGCCGGGGATCACTCCGTGGAACTGCATGCTGCTCTCACTGAGACGGGACATCGGAATGCCCATCGCTTTCAGAGTATCAGCGTACAGTATGTTCAGTCCGCTTCCACCGTCCATGAGGACCTTGCGCAATCGGACGCCTCCCACGACTGGATCGACCACCAGCGCCTGCCGCCCAGGGGTGGCAATGTAGGCTGGGTGATCCGACTGATCAAAGGTGATCGGAGTCTTCGACCAGTTCAAAAACTTCGTCGTCGCCGGCGTGGCCATGTTCACTTCTTGGTTGATAACCTTCAACCGGCTCCTGCTCTCTACATCTGCAAAGATCACTAGGGTTGCGTTGACACTGGGAAAAGGTTCATCTTTGTCTCCATCATCAGCATCTTCTGGGCTCTTCTCACTCGACTGGCCCTCTCGGAAATGTTGTATCAACAGTCTGCACTGTCGAGTGGTATGCTTGGGCAATATCAGATTGCCCTCCTCATCCTTTCTGGTGTGGATGTGACACGGCAAATCGAGGACATCTTGGCCCGACTGATCTCTCTTTTTCTTCGGGATCCACTTTTCCTTAGCCTTCCCCTTGTTCTTGGCTTGGCCGGCCAGTGCGGCAGCCTTGGCCTGAGCCGAACCATCAGCCTTGCGCTTCGGCTTCCGACTGGGATTACTGTTTCCGGGGTTGGGCTCACTGGTTTTCCCTTTGCCGTTACGGAGACGGTCTTCCTCTTCTCCGTTTGCGTACCGAGTGGCAATCTCCATCATTCGGCTCATGGTCAAAGATCCTGACCGACCGAATTTCAGGATGAGCTCCCGATATCTGACTCCTGCCTTGAAGGCACAGACTGCTTGATGCTCCGTGACATTCTCCACCACATGATGCAAGGTTGTCCACCGCTGAATGTACTCCCTCAAGGTTTCATTCGGCTTTTGCACACAATGCTGTAGCTCAGTCAATCCAGCCGGGCGTTTGCATGTGCCCTCGAATGTTTTGATGAACACTCGGGCCAAATCTTCCCAGCAGTATATGCTGGCCAGAGTGAGCTGATTGAGCGAGGCGCGGGCGGACCCTTCCAGCATCAATGGCAAATGCTTCATAGCCACATAGTCATTTCCTCCTCCAATCTGCACAGCCACTCGGTAATCCTCTAACCAAGTTTCTGGCTTTGACTCACCTGTGAACTTGCTTACTCCAGCTGCCAATCTGAAGTTTGGCGGAATCTCGGCGGCCCTGATGGCTCTGCTGAAACACTCGGGCTCGAAGATGAAGGCTCCACTTCCACTCGGACGATCTCTGTCCAAGTTCTCTCTCAGAGCTCTGCCTCTGTCGACCAGGTTCTGAGCGAGAACGGATCTCGCGTTGAACTGCGGGTCACGATAGTTGACTGTCTCTCTCTGGCGATAACCGTCACCATGGCGGGGAGGGCTGGCCCTCCGATCATTGCTGTAAGGACGCCTGGCATCGTACGGCCAGGGCGCGTACGAGCCATCCCGCGGAGGGGGCGACTGCATACGACGACGATCGTCCTGACGCCGCGGAGGCGTATTCCGACTGCGACCCTGCCCCGAGTACTGGTCTCGGTGGCGGTCTTGGTCGTTTCACCGCGGAGGCGAGTGTCTGTTTCTCCTTGGGGACACTGGGCTGTGGGCCGACTGGACGGTGTCAGCCCGAATGGATCTGCTATGAATCCTGTTGCGCGACTGGGACACTGCCGAATTTTGCTCTTCAGCCGCCTTGAGCAGGGCCCGGATCTGTCGAAGACCCTCTCCCGCCTCGGATCGGGACGGCTCAATGGAATCTGCTATCCGAGTGGCCGCCGCCAGATTCTGGACAGGAGTGCGGAATACCTGAAAACTCTGCTGCTGGTCATTTGAGGAGAACTGCCGCTGCCGCCGACTGGAACTGGGCGGATGCTGCCTGCGGGCGCGGTCGTCGAGTGATTTCTGGAGCGCCTCCAGACGACTGCGCTCAGCCAAGTTGGCCTGGTGCGCGGCCTCCAAAGCCTGAGCCTCGGGGGTCGTCCCAACGATGTCGTCTGGAGGGTCTGCTCGGTTCTGCGCTACAGCTCCTCCCTCTGCTGCCGAGTGAGAGGTCGGGGGTAGTACTCGTCGTGACGGTCTCCGCCACCGCCAAGATCAGTGCGCGACGGGTCACCTGTCTCCACGCCGCGGCCGTACCCAGGCGGACTGGGCGGGGAATCGGCCATCAGCACCTCTGCAGCGGGATCGCTGCTCTCGCACTCGGACAAGCTTTCCGAGTGCTCATGCACGGAGGCGAACAGATCGAAGACGGGCTCATCGGGCTCGATTGCTGCGATCTGCGGGGCCGCGACCTGAAGGGCCACCGCGTGCTTGATCCACCGCTGAAGCCGTGAGCGTCCAGAGCGCTTGCGACGACGACTGGTGGAGAGCGAAGGCGCCGACTAGTACGGAGTCGACGGTTGACGAAGGAGAACGCCGAAGGAACTCGCGTGGAAGTGCACTGCGCCGCGGATGGGCAACGCCTCGACATCCAGCGGGGCTTCTTGGAGCCACGCCGAATCGTCAGCGACGAAGCTGAGGACGCCGAAACGGATCTCGCCGCCCAGGGTCAGTCCGCCGCCGGAAACCATGGTGAAGATGGGAAAAATGCAACTACGCTGGAAGTCGCTAGACGCCTGCCCCACGGTGGGCGCCAACTGTTGTGGGTGCAAGTCTGACAGTAGTGTGTAGGGGTACGGATGAGAGGGCAGAGGCTAGCTACGGCGCAGGTGTTACACTCGGATTTACGAGTTCAGGCCCCTCAGCGGTGGAGGTAACAACCCTACGTCTCGGTGCTCTGGAGCTTGATTGTTTGAGTGTATGTATTACAAATGGATTGCGAACCCTTGGAATGGAGCTAGGGGGTGGCTTATATAGTGTCCGCCAGCCCCCCCATGAATGCCGCCATTACCAGGGGTTAAAGAGGGGGTTTAAGGACGCCAGGTAACGGGCGCATTGATTACAATTAATACGAGCGAGCGCACGTCCTGACCGTTGCGTTCATGGAGTCTCCTGGTCTTCTCTGGTCGAGTGATTATCGGGTACTCCGAGGGAAACAGGTCTGTCGAGTGAACTCCTGCTTCCCGAGTGGTTCGTTGGGCTCCGAGTGAATGTCAGGTTGTAGAGCTCCTGACTGCTGATCTGGCCCTAGGGCCCAGTATAAGACGCGTGGCATCCTAGGGTAGGGTCTGTAGGTCAGGTCTGTTACCCTATTCCTAGTACATGTCCTCGTCAGGTGTCAGCGTCACTATCGATTAACTAACTATTCAGTTCGTTAATTGACCACCAGCTTAGCTGCACCACTCGCGTTCTCCACGCCAAGAATACCTGCTTTTTTGGCCTATTTTTTTCCTCGCGAGAATAGTGTCATTGAACAATGGAATGGTCTTTTTTCTATGGGGAGCAGGAGTGAGAACGGAGAAAACGATGAAACTTGATTGAACGCGTATTTCAGCACGCTGGCACCGTCTGAACTGAACAAGAACATCCAAGAAGAGGAAGAAAAAAATAAATGTATAGATGTCACAAGTGGTTGAGGAGCCGATGGGGTTGCTTATTTTCAGTGACACTACAGGCCAATAATTAGGTTGGCTCATGTTATCTTTTGATCCGTTCCTCATGGCGGATCAGATGGTAACCGATATATAGATTCTGCAGATAGTCAATTCAGAACTCACCACACTGCACAGTGTCAGACAAAAGAAAAGGATTAACCAACCACAACGCAGAGTGTCAGACAAAAGGATCAACCAACCAGAGGCTGTGCGACTATCATCACCGTTAAACTATGCCCGCTAAGGCGCTAACCAACCACACACAAATGGTCCATGAGATTAGATGCGTGAGATCTTTTATGTATGGTGGAGTAGATCATTTCATTTGTGTAGATCATCAGACGCGCAGTGCAACCGTACTGACAGTAGACGAGTGAGCTTAATCAAATGCTATTTTGTAATCAGCTCACCCATGTGGTTAGCTCTATCTGGTCTTCTTTTAAGCGGCCCATGTTATTAGTTGCCTGAGGTATCAAATGGGATTTTATGTGGTTGGCATTCCTATTTTTCTAAGTGGGGGTGTGAGGAGCGTGCAGTGCAGATCGAGGCCTTCAGTGTGACAGCCTGGAGCCTGTGCATAAGAATTTGTTTAGATAAGTGAGTGTGGAGTTTAATACTTGTCCATTTGGAAGACAGTAATAGGAGGGGTCAGGGTAACTGTCCATTCAGGAGGAAGAGATTCAGTTAGGTTCGAATCAGCATCCAATGGCAATCGAGTCAACTGCGTCTGAGGTTCTGACGGTCTGAGCTCAACTCTTTTAAGCTTCGGGCAAAGATGCAGAATAGGTTATGCTGCAAGTTGCAACGAGATACATGCTACTAGCAGCAGACATGGCCAGAAGATAATTCAGGTCAGGTAAGCTGTTAGGGCAATGTGTATGTAAAATGCAATGGACACGCCATGTACTGCGGCGGATGCCAGGTTCCTTTCAGATGCCTTCTTTGTCTACCAGGGAGTGACCGGAGAACTTTTAGATGTAACCCTTTATTATTATTCCACGAAAATTCAAGTTTAGTTGGTAGCTTTCCACCAAACACTTAGGCCGGTGATAATGCACCGCCCCACTACCGCCCTGCCACGTCAGCTTTTACCCCCACTCTCACCCCACTCTCACCTCACGGTGCCAGTGCACGGGCTGTAGTGGCAGGCTATAGCCACGTCATCTTCTCTCTCCTCAGATTTAGTTATTTCACTCGCATTTCTTTAGACTACAAATAATGTAAGAAAATAATTTTATTCAACTACAAATTGTACTGATTACATAATAAATAAACAAATTACATAATAAATAAACAAATTACATAATAAATAAAAAAATTACATAAAAAATTTAGCTCTTTGGACGAATCACAGCGCGCCACGTCAGCTAGCCGTTGCCGCCGCCACTACCGCCCGCCGTGCCAGCGCGCCGCCCCGCCTCCCGCCTGCCTACCGCCCGCCTCCCGCCGCCAACGCGGGCGAGAGCGGGGCGATAGCGCCCGCTCCCGCCCGGCGACGGATCCATCGCCCGCCCCTCTCGTCTCGCCCGCCTCCCGCCTCGCTACCGCCCGAGCGCGGGCGGTACCGCCCGCGCTAACGCCCGCGTTGTCACCAGCCTTAAGCCCTACTATGAAAGGTGCTTAAAGCAACTTCAATGCGGATCACCAAACATACCTCGTCAAATGTCCGTAGACACGTATGGGAGGCCATTAAACTGTAGGCAGCAAATGTTAGTTTCATTTCAAAGGGCTTTCTTAAAACAATGGATGGAATTCATGCTAAATCGGATGATATTTGTTAATATTTGATATAGTACAATCAAAAGGGACGAAATTTAACAAAGTTTCAACTAACAACAAAATTTAAACTAAAAATATATAAAAAACTACGCGAGGTACCAGGTGGTGACCTCGTAGGCATGGCTTCCGAGGCAGTCGGCAACTCCGTCATCGTTCGCGCCACTGTCGTCTGAGTCGTCATCGTCTTTCTAGTCGTGGAAGGCCCGCCAGGCGTCGCACAACATGATTAGTCGCTGATGCGCGCTCATGGCGCAACCGCTTTGCCACCTCCGCCTGGCGGTGACGGTCGGTTGCCGAGTCCGCCTTGCGCCACCCGTCGTTGCCTTTAAGCCGAGCAAAGCGCTCGGACTCCTCCAGCCCCACTTTGACGAGTTGGTCGCTGATTCGACAACGGCAGCACGCGGAGATCTCAGCGGTGGTCCTGAACCAATCAATGCCCATACCTCCGCAAGTGCGGGTCCGCTAGGACCCAGAGCGGCGTGACTTCTGACCCCGTGAACGATGCACAGAGCTGCATGTTGGGCCGCCTCGGAGGCCTTCCGGGAGGCCGCTGTCACTGTAGAGGAGGAGTCACCGCTGTCGCCATCGAGGTAATAGGCGAGGCGGTTGCGCGCCTTGGAGATCGTCGGGGAGGGCGATTTCTCCTTCACGGCGATGGGGCTCCCGAAGTGCCGAGGGGGGCGGGAACAACAGCGCCACCACCTTGTCGTGATGGAGATGGCTGCGTGTCGGGGACAGTGGCTCGTCTTTCACACGCGAGAACGGCAAGGATGGCGGCGTTGGACCGCGGTTGTAGCGGGACCGGTCCTGTAGAAGCTCCAGTGGGGATGGGTGGATGATGCTGCTCCTAGTTCTTCTAGGAGATGGGATCCGGCTTCACCTGCGAGGGAGCAGTCGATGCGGATGGCCCCGGAGAATGCGGTCGGCAGAGCCATGATATGAAGCCTCCCCCCACCCCCGCTCATGCGAAGCCCGCAGAGGTCGTGCAGAACCATTTCGAGCCGTCGCGTTGCCCATCAGAGTTGATATGGGGAGAGGAGAGGAGAGGCGATGGTGTAGGGTTTACGTCCGTGGCTAGCCGACTTAAGTAGCTGGGGTAGGCGGGTCGGCTCTGTTTTAGTGCGTGTAGGAAACGCCATGGCGTCTCGTTCAGCCACGTCCGCTCTGACTGGCATGAATACGACGCGGAGACCGAAGCGTGGGTTTTTGACGTGGGCCCGTGTTGTTAGAAGCGTACGTGGCAGAGTTCCGAACGCCCGCAAATCTTCCCTATATTTGGTTTCGGTTTGTGTGATTTCGGACATTCGGACATGTCCGGGCAAATTTGATGACCGATCGTTGTTTGGCAAAAAAAAAAGAAATATGTCTGAACTATCAGATCCAGACATATGGGGGACATTTGGTGAACCGCCATCGAGTCGCCCTTAGAGATGCTGATTTTTATCTAAGCACCGATGCTTATTTATAGATAATAGTATACGCTTAATTCGGCACATTGCTATCGAGATAAGCAAATTCAGGATCAATTGCTCATTTTCAGTTAGACTACACACCATCAATCAATCCACGATTCAGCCGCACGCCACCGTTCGATTGGATCCCCTCGCGTCGTCTTCTTCCTTCCTCCTCGTCTTGTACGACGCCGCGCTCGCCAGCCACCCCGCGCCGCCTTGCTCGTCCTCGGTCCCGTCCTCGCCGGCCACCCGGTGTTGTCACCGCCGGCCGCCATCACCGCCACATCTCCTCCTCACCCGCCATGGTCACCATGGTCACCGAGTTCCCAGCTCGCCTCGCTGCAATCACCATTAGCCGGTTGAAGTTTTCTAGGCCGCGGTTGCAGCTTTTTTGTGCTCGGTGCCCCGACCACCAGCTTCTCCGTATTTTCGGTTGAAGCTATCCCGTCGCCGGTTGTAGCTTTATAGGCCGCCGGTTGTAGCTTTTGTTGCGGAGGTGCACCGACGACCAGCTTCTTCGTCGTTCTTTGGAACTTTTTATGTTGCCGGTTGAAGCTACCTAGGCCACCGGCTGTACCAATTTTCGCTGCCGGTTGCAGCTTCTCTCACGCGCCGGTCGCAGCCCCGCCTAGCTGGTTCCAGCAAAACTAACAGCCGGTTGTAACATTTTCCACCGTTAGTTCCAGCTCCGCCGCATGCTGGTTGTAGCTTTTCTTGCATACTAGTCGCAGCTTCCCTCACAGGACAACTCCGGCGAGTGTCCTCTCCCTACGATTCCAGCATGATCACTCGCCGGTTCCAGCAATTCTGACCGTCGTTTGCAGCAAAAACGTCTCCGGTGATGCATGGGTGCCGCCGGAGTACGCAGAAAACATGGTTCCACTATGGCGGCTGGAGCTTGCAGCACGGCCATGGCGTCGCCGTGGCGTGGAGGACGACGGCGGTCGAAGGCGCACGACCATGGCTTCCATGGCAGCAGGGTTGGGCGCCATGGCCGCAGGGAGCAAGCGGGGATGCAAAAATTGAGGAGAGGGACGGATGTGAGAGGGGCTCGCCGACCACGGCGGAGGGCGAGGTTGGGCACCGAGCAGGCCGTGAAGCTGCTGTAGCTAGCGCATGGATAGTGGCGAAGAAGAAGGGGAAAAGGAGAGGCAGCAAATTAAGGAGGAAGACACCCACGAAGGGATAAGGTGGGCCTGCAGCGAGAGTGAGCGGTGCGACCGGCCGAACGCTCGGCCGGTCGACCGTATGTAAACGTTTCCCTTAACCAATCCAATGCAAGTGCCATATCTACTATCTCTAATCACGCATCCTTTTGCCTTCGGCTTCACTTCTTCTCCGGCTCCGGTCAGTTCATGTCGAGCATTCCCTGGTGGAAGGCGGCGACGCGGTCGGGCGTCACGCACTGGGTGATGAGCCGCGCCCCTGGCTTGTGCGCCCACGGCTTCACCAGTATGCAAGTGGCAATGTAGTCCAGGTTCGTGAGGGGCACGACGTGCGCCGGCGGTCCCCAGCCGTAGTCGACCTCGGCGAACCCGAGCCGCGTCCAGTCCGACACCAGCAGCGTCCGGTAGTCCGACGTGATCTGGTACGGGTCCTCGCCGCCATTGGCGCCGGCCTCTCCGGTCGCCCACCGCGTGAACTCGAATGGCATCCGTCTCTTCCCGTCCTTGATGATCTTCACCACGTCGGGGATTGAGGAGCCGGACACCTTGCCCGCGGCCGCCGAGACGCGCATGATGTAGTAGCAGTTGCCGTAGAACCCGGCGCCGGCGTGCGGGAGCGAGGCGTGCAGGAGGGGCCGGGCGTTCATGGCGAAGCAGAGGTGCACGGTGGAGTCCGGCTCGAACCCCGCCACGCGGGTGCGGCTCTGCCACGCCTTGGCCACCAGCACCTCGAACGCCGAGCACCAGGACCCGGTGTGCTCCGTGTTGTACTGGGACTTGAACTGGTTGATGTAGTCTGCGGAGATGTCCATGGCGAGGTACTCGAGCCGCTTGGCACCCGCGGGGCTCGGCAGGCTGCCGACGACGGCGGCGGCCGGGTCCGGGATCGCTTCTCGGCCCCACTGCGGCTCCACCGCCAAGGCTTCCACGCTGCTGCGGCCGCGGGCGAACTCACCGACGGCGGCCATGAACTGCGCGGCACCAGGGCCGTCGGAGACGGCGTGGCTGAAGCGGAAGCCGACCACAAAGCCGCCGCAGGCGAAGGTGGTGACCTGGACGAGCAGGACGAGCCTGCGCTCGTCCTCCTCCTGGGCGGGCGTGGGCGGGAGCAGCTCGTCCTTGGCGATCATCATGGGGTGCTCCAGGTACTCCACGTCCTCGAGCGCGCAGGTCGCCGCGGCCTCCGTGAACCAGACGCCGCTGCCGTCACCGCCGCAGTCCACCTGCAGCAGCCCGCCGTCGTCCGTGAACCCCAGGCGGCCGGCGAGCGGATAGTAGTGGACAAGAGCCTGCGCCAGAGCCCGCTCGATGGTCCTCGCCGGGCCCGTGTCGTCCCCGCCGTCAACATGCCGATGAAGAGCCGGCTTGAAGACGTGCAGCGACTCGATGAGCGCCATCTGGGTGGGATACCGGTCGAGCCAGGACAGGCGGAGCGGGCCGACCGGCGTGGGCTCGGCCGGGGCCACCAGGCGCTGCGCCAGCCGCTCGACGGACTTGTTCACGGCCGCCATTGCAACCAAGCAAGAACCGAGTGGAGCTAGCTGGCGGGAGAAAGAAGTTATCGGTCTTGGCTCTTCGGCAGTTAGCCGGCTCGTTTGTTGGCTTGGTTTGGATTTGGTGTTTGTAGGTGGGTTGCTTGACTTGGCATTGAAGGGGAAGCGCGTGGTATTTATAGGGGTGGTGGAGTTAACGTCCGGCGATGTGGCTCTTGGCAGTGACGAGGATGAGAGTCGGATGGGAGCTGACCGAGGCTTCGGCTTTGCTCTGCCCGGGGGACGGGGGCGAGGTCGGTCCTACATCGAGCCGTCGGGGTCAAAATTTGGTGGAGCGGCGCTTTCCGAGCTCTATCCAGTTGCTTGCAACCAAGCGCTGAATTCGACTGCACGGGCACAGCAGCTCACGTTCTTAATTACGTGACCTAGTACCACTTCGTCCTCCTAACAGCTCCAAGATTGTCGAGGAAAAGGCGGGAGAGACATTTGAAGGGATCATGTACGTCCATCGGCTATTGCAGATCGTCTTGACTTCGAGTTGCGACTTGTTACACATTTCCGAGGGGAAAGTGCGTGTTCCCTGTTCGTACAAAGTACCCGGGGCACGAAAGCTACCGGGTCCATGCATGGACCGCGTGCAGGTTAGGCGTGTTAATCCACTCGATTGGGACAAGCGACTGGCCGGTGTTTTTTTTTAACACCACCTTATATTAATTAATCAAACGAGAAATTACAATCGTTCATTACAGAGTTCACTACACAGGGCGGTACATCATTAACAAGCAAACCATCCGATCTATTATCAAAACTAAACTTTGCAATTAAATGGGCCACTACATTGGCCGAATGGCTAATCTTCAAAATTTGAAAATTATTTATCAGCTTAGAAATACTTAGCGCTTCCTTCTTCAAATCAAGCAATGCTAATCTGTCCGACGGATCCTTTGCAAGATTCGCAACGACAAGCGCACAGTCAGTCTCTAAAATTATAGGATTGTGCAGAGATATACCTATATAAAGACTGGCAATGCATGCCCTTGGCTCCGCTTCCTCCACGCTCTTGACACGACCCAAGGAAATTCCAAGAAGAAACAATGACTTTCCCATCCGCGTCCCTGGCCACCACACCAACACTTATCAGCTTTTTACAAAGCTAGCGTCGACATTAATCTTGATATACCCCGCTGATGGTGGAACCCAAGCCGGCTTAGCTTGTGGAATACTAGGAGCACATCCATACCCACCCACCGGACCTTTTCCTTTATTCTTGGGGTCCACCGGAGTCAAAGCATGACATGCGACAAAGGATGTCCAGTAATTATCCACAAAACTAACGGCTGAAATAAATTCCTTCCCTTTACCAAATATCAAATCGTTTCTCAAATGCCAAGCTCTCCAGAAAACGAATATAATCTAGTCACGCATAGTAGGGCTCAGTTGATTTAGGAGAACAAGAAACCAATCATTCCCCGTATATGTCAGTACCTCCTCCGCAGGTAAAACCCAAATGTCCCTTAAGGCCATGCGCAAAGCAACCGCCTTCGGACACAAGACCAGCGCATGAAAGGTACTCTCCTCCTCCATTCCACAAATAGAGCACGTACTATCGGTGGCTTGGTGATGCACCACTCTATTAACCTGAACAGCCAGGCTATTAGAAGCAACTCGCCACGCAAAAATACGAATCTTCTGAGGAACATTGGCCTTCCAAATAACATCCCATATTTTCCTCTCCCCCAGCGCATCAGCACTATATTGCCCCATGTCCTTTTTTTTTTCCTTTAGGGTTAGCGCCAGCTTGTACGCACTTTTAACTGAGAATATCCCCGATTTTTCAAAATGCCATGCAACAAAATCACCCTCCCCTGAAGACTGAATATGCAACCTCAGTATCTCCTCCGCATCATATGGATAAAACAGGTGCCTAACCAAATTTTCATCCCATCTCCTAGGACCACTCAACATCAAGTTGGTGGCAAAAACACTAGTGCTGGTTAATTTTCTTGGACATAAAAAAAGTCCTATCGATTCTTCCCTTGTACACTCATTAATTTTGGCTCTCGCCGTAAGCATGTGTAGCTGCAAGCTTAATGAAAGCATTCACCAAGATAACATTAAGCTTCATTTTTGTACAGCCATTCCTCTAAACTTGGCTTTGCCACTGCCTAGCCGTCCTTCTCGTGTGTTCTTGTGTTTTTTTGGACATTTGATCTCGCCTATCCCCCCCTCCCTCGCGCCGCTCCCGCGAGTGGACGGGGAACCCTAGCCGCCGCCTCCTCCCCGTCCCCTCCGGGCCCCCCTCCCTCGCCGCCGCTTAGAGGCGTCGTCGGGCGAAGCCCGTCGGCGTAGGCGGCTGTGGGGCCTCTTCTTCCCCTCCGCATGGATCCCCCGGTTGGTGCAGGACGGCCGGCCACCGGAGGCGTCGGGCTATGGCGGGGCTCGGCGGCGCGCCTTCAGGCGTGCTCGGCTGCGGCAGCTGCGGGTGGGGCTATGGCGGCGGCGGCTTGGAGGTGGCGCGGCGGTTGTGGGTGCTCTGCTTCGATGGTTGTGAGGTGGACAGATCTGGCGCGGGGGCTGGTGGCAACGGTGTGTGCGCGCGGTGACCTGGTCGCTAGCGGGCGGCACGGGAAGGCTTCTCCGAGGCTCCTCGGCTGCTGGTGGTGGCGGCTCCGGCTCTCCACTCGGTGGGCGGGCGGCAGTTCGTGGTCCGACGGTGGTCCGAGGCAGCGGCCATGGTGGGGAGACACAGGAGGTGTCTGGTGGGGGGTTGGTCAGGAGAGATGGGGGGCTAGTGGTGGCCCTCCGTCGCCGGCAGGGGCGCCGGTCGTGGATTCGTTCTGCTCCTCCCCCCCTCTCCCCGGCCTAGGGCTGCGTGGTCTCCGGTCTGTCGTTCTTCGGGTCTGGACAGTCGCTGGCGGCTCCGTCGGTGGTTGGGGTGTCGATATAAGGCACTACTACAGCGAGCTGCTATACAAACGGTTTTTACCCCCTTTCAGCGACGAAGTTTTAAACCGTCGCCTTGCCTGTGTGTGCGATAGGGGGGGTCCTTTCCACACGACCCAGAAACCGTCCGCGATAGGGCCTCTGGTCACACACGCGGGGCAAAAAGAGCTCGTGTGCGATCGGGTGAGCCATCGCAGACAATTATACTGGCCCAATCGTTTCCGTTCGTATGTACATCCCACACAGTAAATCCAAGATAAACGTTTCCGTTCGTATATACATCCCACACAGTGAATCCTAGACAAACGTTTCCGTTCGTATATACAAACCACGCAGTTTTCCGCATCACATCGTCTGTGATAGAGTTGCCATTGCAGACGATAGTAATAATTTTATCGTTTGTGTTATTGAATGCATCACGCACAATGTCTAGAAGAAACTGTGTGGCATAGGCTGTCCATCACACACACTTTTTATGTGGAAAACGTTTGTGCAAGGTGGCCTAACGCAAACAGTTGTCCAGAGAAAGTCGTGTGTGATTGTTCATTGATCCAACACGTTTACTTCCTATAAACTGTGTGGGTTGTCTGAGATCATCGTCCACGGTGTTGTCTCAATAACCGTTTGCACTAGAAAAACTCAATAAGCAGGCTAATTGGTCTATTATTATTAATCCATTTAGTAATCAAATTAACATTTCATAATAAACACACAATATATTTCATTTTCGTATTACGGAACCAGGATTTCATAATTGAAATACATCAGAGTACAACATCATATAGCTTCAGCACTCACTCACACCATATAGGCATATAGCTAGCTACCCCATTACACAACAGCACCAAGTTTCACATGCAACATCTAAAACCTTTGGAAATTAGCATCATAGACGGTAGATAGACAGATGAATCTCATCTGGAAAACTGCTGAAGCGGAAGGCGAATATTGAGCCTTCAATGATGTTGAATGTCCTTGCAATTTTAGGCCAGTGCGTGTGGATGATTGACCGCCCATCCTTCGTCCTCTTGAGGAAGATTTCAATATTGTACCGTGGGTGTTGTATGAACACCTTCCTCGCCTCTTGACCATACAGGTGGTTTGAGAGGTAATCATCTGTGAACTGCTTTGGAAAGGCCTGAAAGTAAAGATATGCATAAATATCTTCTCTGAATTTTGAAATGGCGCAAAGGAATAAAAAAACAAGGTACTCCTTCCGGTCCTTTTTACTCCGCGCATTAGATTTGTATCAAGTCAAACTTTGTACAGTTTCACCAAATTTATTTAAAAAAATATCAACATCCACAATACCAAATATGTATACTATAAAATTGTATTTCATAATGCATCTAAAAATAATGATTTTACAGTTTGAATGTTGATACTTTTTTCTATAACTTTGGTCAAAGTAGAGATACTTTGACTTTGGACAAAACTTATATGCAGACTAAAACGGACCGGAGGGAGTATAAGAGTTAGTACCATCCTGTAGTTCACCGATGTCTTCTTCATTGTGCAGACAAAGATCTTGTTGTTTTTCGTCGCTAGTTTCTTTATCCTCACAATCTTTCTGAGTTTCTTGACTTGACTGATATTCATGGACATCTCATTTCCCCATATGCAAAATGGGTCGAACAGTGGGTCAAAACCTCTGACAGCAGGACCTACATGTGCAAGACCAAATTGTTAAAAACTTAAATACTAGAATGGTTCCTGCAATTACACAATAATGTGCTATTAGACAAAGGACCATGCATGTGCGAACCTCGATGGTAAACCTCAGTGCCTCCCATTATTTCCCTGCAACACATATAAGGTAGTTATTGATCAGGTTAAGTGATGGTTGACATACTATCAGTAAAATATGTTGATGAAAAATAAATACATTGCAGATTCAGCAGATTAATTCGAGCCACATGGAAAAGCCATTTATCCAAACTAAGGATGCTTAAGAACTAGGAAATATTGCAATTGTATATGTTTCTCATGTATTTAGTACAACCGAATTCGATTTATTTCTCACATGCATAACAATACAAAATTGTACCCACGACAATTGAACACCGCATTGCAGAATTGAACCAAACAGTTAACTAAGCACCACAACAAATGAACCAAACAGTTAACTGAGCACCACATTGCACAAGAGAACATACTACAAGATCAGACAGTTAACCAAACCTAGTATGCTTAACAACTTGGAAATATAGCAATTGTATTTGTATCTCATGTATTTTGTACAGCCAAATTCGATTATTTCTCACATGCAAGAGAATACAAAATTGCACCCATAAGAATTGAGCATCACATTGCAGAATTGAACTAAACAGTTAACTGAACATGATAAAAAAATAACTAAACAGTTAACTTAGCACCACCTTGCACAATATATAGAACATATATACTAGAGGATCAGATTGCATAGTAAGAGTACATAGGACAATTCACTAGAATTTGTAAAGGAAAGGCAGGAGCAGCACATGCAACAGGTAAACCGAACATGCTTATATTAACCGGCGTAGCTAGCTAACTGAACATAAGTCCTTGTAGTGAGCTAAAAAGACAAGCTACTCCTCATCGTCAGAGATATCGATGACGATGGGCTCCTTAGACTTGGAAGAAGGCGAGGCCTCCACATCGTGGGTGCCCTCCTCGTAGTGGTGAGTTGCTAGAGCCGCTCCGGGCACCAAACTGCTGGTTCTGGAGTTGAAGTAAGCACGGGCACGCTGAGAAAACACCTCGTAGTGTTCGCCGAAGGCACCGACGGTGGCCTCGAGAAAATGCCACGAACTATCGTTTAAAGCAGCCAACCGCGTGGCGGCGTCCGCGCGCAAGGTGTCGACGGTGGCCTCGACGGCGAGGTGCTCCTCCAAGATCTGGGGGTCGGCACGCATGGCAGCCACAGCGACCTCATCCGCGCGTGCGGCCGCGATTTGCTTCTCCGCTGCCAAATGCTCCTTAAGCTCCTGGCTATACTACGTGCACCATGGCTTAGGGCGGCGCTTGGAGGATGGGTCGGTGATTTGTGTGGAAGGTGTCGCGCCGGCGGTCGGGGCATGTGGGATGTAGAAGAAGGTGAAGGATTGGGGTCGGGTGTGGATTACCTGACTAGATTGATGAGGCCGTGCAGCAGGAAGGAGAGTCGCCGGCGAGGCGGCGGCACTGCAAGCAAGCAGTGAAGGTTTGAACTTGGAATGGAAGGCGGAAACAGGGGAAATGTGGCTTTTGGTAAGGAGGAGGGGGGCATGGGAGGTAGATATTTCCGCGGATGCCGAATTTTTTTGCTCCGTGCCGCGAAAAACTGGCGCGCGAAGTGTCATCAAACACGGTCCCTTATTCAGCACTGTGTACGATATCTGAACATCACAAACGATTCATATGGTTTATCCCGTGCGTGATGAGTTTGAACGTGCAAATTTTGGTTCGAATTTCCCTGGTTACAGTGGTCATCCACGTCATTGCATAATTTGGGTACACAAAAGAGCCTACAGCACACCCACACTTCTTAATCGAGCAAGTTCAGCAATTAAACAGAGCTAGCTGACCTAAACATTACTCTAACAAAAGACCGGCACTCTAAACAAAGACTACTACTCTGCCTGGCGCTCGTCGATCTCCGCCGCCTCCTCCATGTCCAGCTCGCGCCCGACGATCTCCTGGGGAAGGGGCTCCATGGCCTCCATCGCACCATACTCGGCAAGCATCTCGCCATCCGCGTCCACCATCTCTTTGGAAAAGGCCTCCACGAGCTGGGCGTGGGCGGCCGCGGTCTGGGCTTGGATGGGCTCCATCGCGGCAAGGCATGTCGCGAACGAACGGACGGCTGCTCGAACGCTCTCGGCGATTGCCAACTCTTCTGCCGTGGGTTGCCGACCGTTGTCGGAGAAGCACCGTGTGATTTGTGCGGTGACCGCCAGGAGCTGGGCGTGGGCGGCCTCGACATGGGCGCAGGCGGCCTCCATCAGGGCTAAGGCGGCCGCCGCGGAACGAACATCTACTGTACCGCTCTCGCCATTTGCTATCCCCGTCACAGATGTTGCTGCCGCCATCTGAGCTGCAGTAGCGGCTGTTTCGTCTGCCACAGCCACCCGGTCACAGATTGCGGCTGCGCTCACGCAGGTTGTGAGCACGCTCATGGAGGCTGCGGTCGCGCTCTTGCCGGAGTGGGCCGCCGAAGTTGCCCTCACGACGCGGGTCCACGTCCCCATCTTTGACCGGCGACGATTGAACAGTGAAATGATATTTGGGGAGCTAGTTTGCTTGACGCGCCGGCTGTGGACTGTAGCCGACGAACCTTCTCGCGTAAGCCATATATGACGGTGCACCAAGATATTTTGTACTGCATCTCACACGGTTGGTGATAATAAACTGTGTGTGATGTACTTGATTTTTCGTCTGGATTTGAAATACGGAATGGGGTCATAGCGGCAAAGGACGGTGTTTGAAACTATACGAGTGTCGTGTTAAAATTTGGAATTATTCGGGGTTCGTTTGGACATTTTTATATATTAACTGAGTTTTCTAGGCATTTTATGTGCATAATTCAAATTTGAACTACATGCACATGATCCGGTGCACCAAAATGGGTTGAAAAATCATATGTGTGTCCTTGGGTGCATGCTTAGGTCCCATGCAAGAAATGGGAATGAATATCAAACACCTCGGCATCGTGGCTCGGCCGCAAACGCCAAGATACTTGGTTTTGAAATTCTAGTAAATCCAAAACTCGTCTGAAATTCATGAAACTTGGCATGCTATCATGGAATGGCACCAACATGCTGTGGTAATTTTTTTGTCCCATTTGGGGCAGGTTTTAGTATAAGCTTCTCACAAACCAGAGCTTCTCACAAGAAGCCTCATGGTTCCGGTGGGGAACGTGTCACCTTTGTGGACGAACCGACATTCGTTGCCTTTTCTTGCCTTCATTTTTTTCTAGAGGCAACATAGACCAACATGAGTGTCGTGTTAAAAATTGGAATTATTCGGGGTTCGTTTGGACATTTTTATACATTAACTGAGTTTTCTAGGCATTTTATGTGCATAATTCAAATTTTAACTACATGCACATGCTCCGGTGCACCAAATGGATTGAAAAATCATATATGTGTCCTTGGGTGCATGTTTAGGTCCCATACAAGAAATGGGAATGAGTTTCAAACACCCAGGCTTCGTGGTTCGGCCGCAAACATTGAGAAACTTGGTTTTGAAATTCCTGTAAATCCAAAACTCGTCTGAAATTCACGAGACTTAGCATGGTGTCATGAAATGGCACCAACATACTGTGGTAAAAAATTTGTCCAATATGAGAGAAGGCGCACACATTAATAGCCAACAAATAGCTGTCACGTTATCATCACAAACAGTTGTACAGTATTATTTCAATCGTGGGCGTTCTACTGACCATTTACGTGCCGCCACGCGTCCCACTTTTTTAATGGCAAGGAGGTGCCGTCAGGCAGCTGTTTGAGTAGATGGGAGACGTGCGAAAGAAGTCCGCGGCGCAGGCTGACCGGGAGGCATGCGACCAGTCCTGCGCTGCGCAGGCTGACCGGGAGGCGTGCGACCAGTCCTCCGCTACGTAGGCTCACCGGGAGGCGTGCGAGCAGTACGCTGCGTAGGCTCACCGGGAAGAGAGACCTCCATCGCTGCTCGCCTCGCTCTCAACTTCTCCATTAATGGCGCCCGAGACGCTGTTTAATAGGCGGCCTTATTGATCTGCACTACTAGGGAAAACCTTATAGGTGGAGGCTTATCAGTAGCGCGGCTTTGTGGAACGCGCTACTGCTAATTTACAGTAGCGCGGCTACTGCACAGGCGCTACTGCTATCCATTAAGCAGTAGCGCGGCCCAGACGAAAGGCGCTACTGCTATGTGAGCCCCCCCTTAGCCACCAGGCTATGTATAGTAGCAGCGCGGCCCACCTGAAGCGCGCTATTGCTAAAACTTTAGTAGTAGCGCGTGTTGCAGACCCACCGCTGCAACTAATGTTGTACTGTGCCACATGGTGGGCCCCGCTTAGCAGCAGCGCGGCCTGCAGGACAGCGCTACTGCTAACGTTTTAGCAGTAGCGCCGTTAGCTGGCCCGCGCTGCTGCTAAGGCGCAGCAGCCACCTATTGAACCCTCCCCCCTCCCCCTTCCTCTCTCCCTTCACTTTGCCCTCCCCCCTCCTCTCTCCCTCACTTTGCTTCTTCCTCACCTTGCTTCTCCCCCCATTACTCTCTTTCTTCTCCTACCTCTCTTTCTCTCTCTTTAATGCCCCTAACTACACCACACCTCCATTAATGCAACCCCTTTCTCTTTTCCTCACTTTTCCACCCCCTCCACTAGTTAGAGCCATCTCCTTCCCCAACTAGCTATGTAGATCTACCCATTTAATGAAGTGACCTTTATACCTCCCCAACTAGATCTATCCATTTAATTGTGCGTGAGCTTCCTATGTTTTGCCGAAATGTCGATTTATTTCTATTTCGGCGAATTTTGGGCGAACTCTATATGTCCTATTTTTAGGGAAGGTCATGCCGAATTTTTGTATGACTTTGATGCATGCATGCGTTTTTATAATCATTTTGCTTATTATTACCGCGTAGGCGATCATGATGGTGAGTGGAACGATGGTGGAAAGGTGGTTGTGATCGGCGGTGCAGGACATGTATGAAAATAACCGGACAGAGATTTTATGTCCGTGTCGAAGATGCAAAGGAGGAGTTTGGCTCGACCCCTATAAGGATGGTCGTTTGAAGGCGCACCTGCTCATGACTGGTTTCATGGATGGCTATACTCAGTGGATAAGTGAAGAAGATGATGATGAGGACGCCGATGGGGCAGCCAATGACGACATGGGGCCAGACGAAGAGATGACCGATAATGGCGGCGGAGAAGAGGCCGGACATGGTGGCGGAGAAGGGGCCGGACATGGTGGCGGCGGAGAAGAGGCCGGAAATGGCGGCGGAGAAGAGGCCGAAAATGGCGCCAGAGAAGACGCAGACATGCCGCAGCCTTCGTCGCTACTAAGTTCAATCGTGCGGGACCCTCATGTTCGAGACCTGCTTCGCAAGAAGACGAGTAGCGACAGAGCTGCTTCTAGAGAGGAGGCCAAGCTAGAGCAACTAAAGGTAGACTCGAAGACTCCATTGTATGATGGTTGCGATCCCGAGGTGACCCGCTTGAGTTTCACGCTCGAACTTCTAAAGACGAAGGCTAAAAACAAATGGACCGACAGAAGCCTCGATGAGCTTCTCAAGTATCTAAAGAAGGTTCTTCCCGCAGGGAACCTGTGTCCTACTAGTGTCGATGAGGCCAAGAAGATCATGTGCCCTCTTGATCTGCCGCACATTAGATACCATGCATGAATCAACGATTGCATCATTTATCGGAAGGAGCACGCGAAAAAAACCAACTGTCTGGTGTGCAATGCTTCTCGATACAAGAAGGCCGGAAAGAAATCTCCCCAGAAAGTTGTATGGTACCTACCGATCACTCCCCATCTGCAGTGTTATTTCGTAGATCCTAAGGAAGCAAAGCTCATGCGCTGGCACACGGAGAGGGTGAAGCCCGACGATGGAGATGATCCGAAGCTGAGACACCTCGCGGATGCAAGCCAGTGGAGAGCGTTCAACGTCGAATATCGATATTTCGCAGGTGATGCAAGGAACATCGTGCTTGGCGCGAGTACCGATGGCATGCATCCGTTTGGCAACCAGAACACCAACCATAGAACATGGCCCGTGTTTGTATGGAAGTACAACCTCCTCCCTGGTTGTGCATGAAGTCAAAGTACATACACATGAGCATGCTGATTCAAGGGCCGAAACAACCAGGAAATAATATTAATCTGTATCTGGGGCTACTTCAAGAGGAGTTAGATACGTTATGGAAAACACCGGCCAAGACATGGGACGCCAGCAAAGGCGAGTATTTCTATATGAGAGCCGCGCTGATGACGACGGTGCACGACTATCTCAGTTACGGATATGTCGCAGGCCAGGTGTGCCACGGATATTGCGGATGCACGCGGTGCATGGATGATACAATGTCTCAGCAGCTAACGAAAGATGGCGGGTCTGGGAAAATCGTGTACATGGGGCATCGAAGATGGCTCGTGAAGGACGACCCGTGGAGAAACCGTGGAGATCTATTGAATGGTGAGGCTGAGCATCGAGGACCTCCACGTAAGAGGAGCGGCGCCGAAATCGATGAGCTGTTGAAAAACTGGGAATAGTGCCCCGCGCCGGGAAAGATGAAAAAGGCGCCGGAGCCGCTGCTGAAGGTATGGAAAACGAGGTCTGTTTTCTGGGACTTGGAGTACTGGCCCAAACTCGACAACCTCATTGCCTTGATCAAATGCGTATCACGAAGAATGTCCTTGAGAGCTTGCTTGCAACACTGATGAACATGCCGGATAAGACCAAGGATGGGCCGAAGGCAAGAAGAGATTTTGAAGATTTGAACATCAGGGCAGATCTCCACATGCCGCCCCGTAAAAAGTCGGAGGAGACGGAGACGGAGACGGAGGTGCGGAACAAGGGCAAAAAAGTCAGCAAGAAGGAAGAGAATTATTGCCCCCCTTCTTGCTTTACCTTAAGTCCGAAGGAGATCGATCAATTCTTCAAGTGCCTTACCGGAATCAAAGTTAGTTCCGATTACTGTGGGAAGATAAGAAGATTTCTAGACACCAAGAAGAAAAGGTTCAGCGGGATGAAGTCTCATGACTGTCATGTGATGATGACGCAGATACTTCCTCTTGCCCTTAGAGGGATAATGGACAAGCACGTCCGTGACACGCTTATTGGTCTCTGCAACTTTTTCGATGTTATCTCTCGAAAGTCGATCAGTGTGAAGCAGCTCCGAAGGATACATGAAGAGATCATTGTGATACTAAATGAGCTTGAGATGTACTTCCCGCCCGCGTTCTTTGACGTCATGGTGCATCTGTGTGTCCACATTGTGGATGACATCATAGACCTCGGGCCGACATTCCTGCACAACATGATGCTGTTCGAGAGGATGAATGGGGTCATAAAAGGATTCGTTCGTAACATGTCCCGTCTAGATGGAAGCATCATCCAGGGCTATCTGACCCAAGAGTGCACCTCTTCCTACGAGAATTATCTATATGGCGGAGACCCTGTTGTTGGTTTGCCCGTTAACAAGCACCTTGGGAGGCTCGGAGGAGAAGGTGTCACACCAACGGCTGGAGGGAACTGCGTGTGGACCACTCAGGTCGACGCAATGACTTTGGCAGAGCAAACTTAGTAGTGCTACAGCACCTAGACGTGGTAGATCCTTTCGCGACACTGCACAAAGAAACCATCGCAAAGAAGTACCGTGACCGGGGGCTATGCAAAACGAACGCCGAAGTTATTAGAGAGCACAACTCCACTTTCCTACCTTGGTTCAAAGAGCATGTTCTTGCTAATCCCCCGGAAGAGGGCTCTACGGACGGATTGCTCATATACGCCTTAGCACATGGCCCCGCGGCCAACCTCGCGATCAGGCATACGATATCAACGGATACACGTTCTACACGGAGGCCAAAGATATAAACAGTGATTTTCAGAACTCAGGGGTGACGATGGAATGCATGACCGGTGACAACGCCGCAACTGAAAGATTCTACGAAAGGGTCGAAGAGATCTGGGAGCTTGACTACTCTGGATGCACGATGCGACGATGTTCCGTGTCAGATGGGCTAAGAACGTCGAAAGAGAAAACCGGTATTTCACTACCATGTCTATACCCGACGCCAAGAGCGCTACCGTGAACGCCATCGCAAAAAACGAGCCATGGGTACATGGTAAGCACGTGACACAATGCTTCTTCATAACCGACCCGAGCAATCCCAGCCGTGTTGTCGTGAGGAGAGGCAAAAGGAACATCATCGGAATGGATGGAGTCGCCAACGAGGAAGACTACGACCAGTACGACAACCCGATGAGGGAAGATGACGATGACGATGAAGCATACGTCAAAAGAAGAACCAATACTACATTACCTAAGAAAGATCGTACTCCATGGAAAAGGAAAAGTCACAACGAGGGGCTCAATTATTCGACAGCGAACAAGAAGGGAAAGAAGCTCACTCAGAAACGAAAACGTCGACGCTGAGAAACCATCATTTATATATATGTATTTATTTTGTGTACGCACTTAATCGCTATCGGTCAAATGATGTGTAATATATATCGTTGCCTCAGTTATATACATTGTATCCGATCCCCTTCTTCCCGGCTCGGTCGTCTTTCGGAAAAGAAAAGAAAATGAAAAGAAATAGAAAAATGAGAAAGGAAAGAAGAAAATGAAAAGGAAAATGAAAGGATTAGAAAAGGAAATGAAAAGAAAAAGAAAAAGGAGAAAGGAAATAAGAAAAATAAAATGGAAAAAAAAGCAAAAGGAGAAAATGAAAAGAAAAATCAAAGGAATAGCAGTAGCACGTGTTTGGACACGCGCTATAGCTAACTTAGCAGTAGCGCGTGTCCGACAAACCGGCGCTACTGCTAAGTTAGCTATAGCAGTAGCGCAGGTTTGGACCCGCGCTATAGCAAACTTAGCTGTAGCGCGTGTTTGGGAAACCCGCGCTACAGCTAAGTTAGCTATAGCGTGGGTCTAAACCCATGCTAGTGCTATGTTTGACTTAACCACCGCGCGGGCTCCCTTCCTCCTCCCCTCGTCGCCGCCGGAGCCCCTGCCCTCGCCGCGGCCCAGCCTCGAGTGCCGCCGGAGCCCCTGCCCTCGAGCACCGCCGGAGCCCCTGCCCTCGCCGGATCCGGAGCCCCTGCCCTCGCCATGCCCCAGCCTCGTCGCCGCCGGAGCCCCTGCCCTCCTCGACGTCGCCCCCTCCGGTGCGCCAGCCTCATCGCCGCATCGCCACCATCTCCCCCGACCTCCACCTCCCCGCTGCCGTCTCCCCCGACAACCGCTGTAAGTCCCCGCCCCTCCTCTCTGTCATTTTAGCATACCGAATTCTAGGGTTAGGTGTTTTAGTTAACTGAATTTTAGGTGTTTAGTTAACTGAATTCTAGGGTTAGGTATTTTAGGTGTTTAGTTAACTTAATTCTAGGGTTAGGTATTTTAGGTGTTTAGTTAAGTTAATTCTAGGGTTTAGGTGTTTCTGTTAAATGAATTCTAAGTATTTTAGGTGTTTTAGGTGTTTAGTTAACATAATTCTAGTGTAATATTAGTAAGTGAGTGAGAGTGTGCCATATTAGTGGAATATTAGTAAGTGAGTGAGAGGGGGTTAACAGATTTTTTGGTGCTTTTTTAGTGGAATATTAGTACTTTTTGTATTGTAATTTTAGCATGATGATCTCCTTTGTGTACGCCATGATGATATCCATTGAGTGATATTGGAAGCTATCTTGACATCCAGATGATATCCATTTTAAATTTGCAAGCAGATCCATTTTTCTATATGCAGGGAAACTCCGAGTGGCCTATGTTTTGCCAGAATGTTGATTCATTTCCGTTCCGGCGAATTTCAGGCTCTCGATATGTCCACTTTTTAGCAAAGGTCATGCCGAAATTTCCCGTGAATTTCGGCATGACTTGTGCTAGAAAGTAGGCATATCAAGTGCCCGGGATTTGCTGGGACGGGAATGAAACGGCATTCCGGCAAACCATAGGCCTTTTTTTATGTCATTACTCATTTTATTATAGTTTAAGAATTAAACGAGCAGACTTAATCGTAGGAAACATGTCGAACAACGACGAAACTGGGGCTTCTGACCACGCTGCCGACAACATACAATATGACCGTGAACATGATTACCTCGACTTTTTGTCTAGTCAGCAAACACAAGGTTTGCAGGGCGCCCTGGTCATAGCGGACGATGGTACTGCCGCCGACATCGACACCGATGGCATCGATGGCACCGTCACCGATGGCGGCGCCGAGCCCGGCGCGGAAGGTACCGGCGCCGAAGCCGGTAACGAAAAGAAGAAGCAGAAGAAGCAGAGGACACTATGCCCTAACAAACTCGGCATCGGAAGACTGCTGGTCATAGAGATGCACCCCGGCAAATTCGAGCCAATAGCGCCGGTTGAAGCTCGCAAGTGCTACGGCAACCAAGTCGGATGCATCCTACGGGAAACCATGAGAATCAACGACAATGACTTAAGGAGTAAACCACATATGGAGCACTTGCTCCTAACGAAGCTGCACAAGAGATTCCAGTTCCCCGGCCGGGATGACCGCATAGAACACCCGTGGGATGATGCTGCCATGAAAAAGATTAACAACCACGCCATGGGCTTGTTCAACAATGATTTGGCCGCTTGGAAAGGGAGGGTGAAACGAGCGATTGATGATAAAGAACCCCTGTCCAAGATTTTGGCGGACAATCCGACACTTACAGAAGAGGAGTTCGAAAAGTTCAAGGACACTTCCGCTACCGAGGCAGCCAAGCTTAAGTCTGAGAAATACAAGCGGCTTCAGCAAAGGAACACGGGGAACCAACGCCTCGGAAGCCGTGGCTACCTTGGCAAGAGGCCCATATGGGATAAGGAGGACGCGGAACGTGAAGCCG
Source organism: Elymus sibiricus (assembly GCA_039707655.1). Taxonomy (NCBI): domain Eukaryota; kingdom Viridiplantae; phylum Streptophyta; class Magnoliopsida; order Poales; family Poaceae; genus Elymus; species Elymus sibiricus. The sequence continues at coordinate 105,895,806 of CM077668.1, read as the reverse complement.
CGGGGATCCCAGACCCCTTCGCGGAGCTTACCGACCCGCAGGAGCGTGATTTCATCAGGGCCCGGTACAAGTGGGACAAGGAAAAGAAGGTTTGGTACACGGACCCGATCACGAGGAAATTGATTAGATTACTGGTAATTATTCTTTTACCACCTTACATTTAGCTTCTGATCAAGTCGACTAGACGTTGTAGTAACATTCGTAAACGGTTCACGTTCCTTTTGCAGAAGGAGCAACACAGGCTTGCGACCGAAAGCGACTCGTCGTCTCAGTCGTCGATGAGGCCCAAGTGGGACACCCCTCTCAACCGGGCCTTGAACCAACTGAAGGGACTCCCTTTGGACCAGCGGCCGCAATATGGACGTGTGCATGGCGTCGGAGACGGCGCCACATGGAAGTACTACTACGACGAGGGCCCGGAGGCCAAAAAGCAGAAAAAGAAGTTCAGTCAGTTGAACATCGACGAGAAGGTGAAGCTTGCGGTCGAGAAAAATGCAGCTGAGGCCGAGAAAAAAGTAGCTGAGGCGCAGAAGCGACCAGAAATGAGATGGTCCAGCAGGCAGTCAATGCAGCTTTAGCTGCCTGCAGAAATGATTTCGCTACTAACTTGATTCCGGCTATTATCGACTGGACGAAGCAAAATCCAGACAAGACGGCATAGGATTTTCCCATGCCCAGCTTCGTCGGGAGCAACTCGGTGAACATCGCACCATTATCAACTGCTCTTGCAACTGCACCTGCTCCCGCACCCGCGCCTGCTCCCGCACCCGCTCATAGCAGCCCGTCCTCTGTCTCTGGCGTGATAGGCGGGCCTTCGTCTTTAGCTGACCTCGACGCCCTCACGGTAATTACACGTCGCACCAACATATCTATAATCTTCCGTTTTTCGTTGCCTTTCGGATGTCTTACACCGCAGACATGTCTTCGCAGGCCGACGAAACCCCGTGCACCATACTCTACATGATCAATGGCCAGAAGGTGGACGTGGGAAATGCAGTGATAACGAAGCCCTTGGAACTCACGTTCCACGGCCAGCCGATCCCCGTTGGCACCTTCAGGGTTACCTTGTCGAGTGTGAAAGCAGGCCATGAGGATTTGACTCCTCCAGTATGGCTTGGGGGAGAGGAGGACGAGACCCCGATGCGGCTTGGAGAATGCAAGGGTTGGATGCTGCTGTGGCCGAAGAATCTTCTTCGTCTGGAGGCGGCTGAGAGCACACCAATGACCACACATCAGCAAGGTATGAACACCACCACCCCGCCTACGCAATTACCAGCGCCTCTCGTGCCGGGTGAGAGCTGCGGACGACGCGAGGAAGGAGGTCCAATAGTGGATGATGTAGTCGCCCCCGTGGAACAAGGAATGGATGATGAGATGGAGGAGGAGGACCCTCTCCGGTTCCTCAATACCGGCGCCTATGACGATGGACAAACCGCTAGAGGGCATATCAGGGGATCTCAGGAGACTGCACGACCATGTGCTGTCGACAGAGAAAAGCCTTCTCGCCTCGAAGGCTCCAGGATACCCGCTTTATGCGGTTCGTGTGCCTCAGGCCAACTGCTACGTCGACACACTCCCCGCGGATGTGTTCTTCCTGCGGTTTGATCACATATTTGACATGTTTCTCACGAGGCGGCTCGATTTTACGATCGTCCGACTTTTTGCGCTACATATGAACTTCATCATCAGGAGAGACCAAATCGATCAAATCTCGGTTGTTGATCCATACTACATGCATGAGTCCTTCTTGTGTCTTGGTGAATTTGAACGTTAAGCTGCTAGGCAGTACATCGAGAACTTCACGATAATGAATAAGGACAAGGATACGGTTCTCCTGCCTTATCATCCAATGTAAGTCATTGCCGGAAAACCCTTTCATACATTTCAATCATTCCTTCGCTCATATGGTGGCTAATTTGAGGTGTCTTTATTTTCCACAGCAACGGGCGCGCCGTCCTTATCGTTCTTTTCCCGCGAGTCTCCCACGCCGTGTATTTCGACTCGTCCAGAAACTTCGAGAAGAAAGACTACACCCACATAATGAATATTCTGGATAGTGCTCTCAACGGCTTCAGCATGATGGGTGGCCACATCGAGATCAGGAAACAAAGGAAGGGCGCGCCGGGTTTCTCACATAAAACTATGTTCTGCTCGGTCCATCAGCCGGCAGGAAGCCACAATGATGGATTCTATGTCCTTCATCTCATGATGGAGTTCAGAAGGGACCGCCAACGTCTTCGCATGACAACCAAAAACGATGACCATATCCGTCAATGGGCACAAGACTTAGGAGCCGAACCGGACTATAAGCTTAGAGATGACTTCTTTCGCATCCAGAGGGACATTACATCGATCATCATTAAAGATGTCGTCGAAGAGGAGGTGATGTTCTACCACGGCCCTATATCGCGAGCTGACGTCAGAACTCGCATAGGCATGCAACGTCAGGACCTGACGCCGTTCACCAAGCTAGGGTGCATCCTCCCGGATATGGATGGGTGGAACTTGTAGTGATTCACGATGCCGATGATGATGTGTCGGTTGAATTAGTACTTTATTTAATTGGTCCCGCTGAACTTGCGTAACGGTAGTTAATTAGTTTGGGTATGATGAACCTGCGTACATCTAGTTAATTAGTTTGGGTACGATGAACCTGCGTTGATTATGTTTACTATATGTTGCATATTTTTGCTAACTCTTTCTCTTCGTTTTGCTCAAGTATATTATGTTGCATACTATATATCGTTGAATTCGCTTGATGAAGATGCATGCATCTCTAACAGGTACATAGGTCCTGGATGGCGAAGAAGTGCTATGCCGTGTACATAGGGAGGGTTCCAGGAGTTTACGACGAGTGGCCAGAGTGTCAGGCCCAAGTGTCAGGGTTCTCGGGCGACAGCCTGATACGTCTCCAACGTATCTATAATTTTTGATTGTTCCATGCTATTATAGTATCAATCTTGGATGTTTTTATATACATTTACAGCAATTATATATCATTTTTTGGGACTAACCTATTAACTTAGTGCCCAGTGCCAGTTGCTGTTTTTTTGCCTGTTTTTGGTTTTCCAGAATATCAGTACCAAACGAAGTCCAAATGCCATGAAACTTTTTGGAGATTTTTTTTCTGGACATAAGAGACACTAGAAGCTTCGGGAGGGGACAAGAAGATGAAGCAGTGGCCCACGAGGCACCACGGCGCGCCCCAGGGGGGCGCCATGGTACTTCATGGGGCCCACAAGGCTCTGTTTGACCTAATTCCACCTCTATAAATTCTCAAAAATTGGGAAACCAACAGAGGAGTCCACGAAATACTTTTTCCGCCGCCGCGAGTTTCTGTTCTCGAGAGATCCCATCTGGAGGCCTTTTCAGGTACTCCGCCGGATGGGGATCGATCACGGAGGGGCTCTACATCAACCTTGCCGCCCTTCCGATGATGCGTGAGTAGTTTACCACAGACCTTCGGGTCCATAGTTAGTAGCTAGATGGCTTCTTCTCTCTTTTTGATCTTCAATACAATGTTCTCCTCGATGATCTTGGAGTTCTATCCGATGTAATCACTTTTTGCGGTGTGTTTGTTGGGATCCGATGAATTGTGAGTTTATGATTAGATTATCCATGAATATTATTTGAGTTTTCTCTGAACTCTTTTATGCATGATTATTATAGCTTCGTATTTCTCTCCGATCTATTGATTTGGTTTGGCCAACTAGATTGATTTATCTTGCAATGGGAGAGGTGCTTTGTAATGGGTTCGATCTTGCGGTGCTCAATCCCAGTGACAGAAAGGGACATGACACGTATGTATCGTTGCTATTAAGGGTAAAAAGATGGGGTTTATGCATGCGTGAGTTTACTTTGTCTACGTCATGTCATCTTGCTTAAGGCGTTACTCCGTTCTTTATGGACTTAACACACTAGATGCATGCTGGATAGCGGTCGATGTGTGGAGTAATAGTAGTAGATGCAGGCATGAGTCGGTGTACTTGTCTCGGACGTGATGCCTATATACATGATCATTGCCTTGGATGTCGTCATGATTATTTTCTTTTCTATCAATTGCCCAATAGTAATTTGTTCACCCACCGTATGCTATTTTCAAGAGAGAAGCCTCTAGTGAAAACTATGGCCCCCGGGTCTATCTTAATTATATATTGAAAATCCTAAAAATACCTTGCTGCACTTTTACTTTATTTATTTTATTTTGTATTTTTGTTTAATCTAATTATCTATCACCATACAATTTAATCTTGCAATTGACCGCCAAGGGATTGACAACCACTTGTTCGCGTTGGGTGCGAGGATTTGTTGTTTTGTGTGCAGGTACTGCTAACGAGTTGTTGCGTGATTCTCCTACTGGATTGATAACCTTGGTTTCATAACTGAGGGAAATACTTATCTCTACTGTACTGCATCATCCCCTCCTATTCGGGGAAATCCCAACGCAGCTCACAAGTAGCAGGAAGAATTTCTGGCGCCGTTGCCGGGGAGACATCATCAACATCTATCAAGTACCTACGCATAAACTTACATCTCCTTGCATTTATTTTATTTGCCTCTCGTTTTCATCTCCCCCACTTCTAATTTTTTTATTTTTATTTTTTACAAAAACACAAAAATATTTTATTTGCTTGCTTGTTTGGTTTTATTGCCTTCATGAAAACACACAAGAACAGAAAGTAAAAACAAAAATTTAAGACCACTATGGAACCTCATCCACTTGCTAATATTTTCAAAAGATCTAATTATAATGAACCAATTGCTAGTGATTTGAGTGCTCTTGATTTTCTCTATGAAGTTTTGCTTGAAAATCATGAAACTGAAAATTGTGATGAAGTGTTAGAAGAAGAAATTTATCAAGTGATTCATGATAGCTCCTTGATTGAAAAGCATGATTGCAATGATGTTATTATAAATTCTATTAATGTCAATTATGCTAATGATATGCAAAACTACAAGCTTGGGGATGATAATTTTGTTATGTCCACTACTTATTGCAATGATCATGATTGGGGTGATAATGCTTCTTATGATCTTGAAAATTTATTTAATCCTCATGATGAATATGTTATTGATAAAAAAGTTTGCAATAATATTGAAAGTGGGTTTGGAAGAGTGTCAACTTTAGGTAAAAATAATCCCACATATTTGGAGAGTGTTCAATCTTATGAAATCTTTGATAAATGTGGGTTTGGAGAGGTCATAACTTTCGTTGATGTCAATCCCACTATTTTGGAAGAGTATAAAACTTTTATGCATGTGGATCATGAAGAGAATATTTTATATGATAGCTATATTGTTGAATTTGATTATGATCCTACATGTAATTATTATGAGAGAGGAAAATATGGTTTTAGAAATCTTCATGTCACTAAATTACCTCTCTTTGTGTTGGAATTATTAATGTTTCATTCTCTTTATATGCATATGCTAGGTGTTGCTTGTCTTGATAATTTGTTTACTTATAAAATGCCTATGCATAGTAAGTATGTTAGACTTAAATGTGTTTTTCACATGTTATATGATGCGCTCTTTGTGCTTAAATTCTTGCCTTTTATGTGAGCATCATTTAAAATCTCAAGCCTATCTTAATGGCTATAAAGAAAGAGCTCGTTGGGAGACAACCCAATAGTTATCTCTGTTTTGTCCTTATTGTGTGTTTACACAATTATGCTACTGTTATGATTGTGTTTTTTATGTTTTAATTTGTGTTTGTGCCAAGTAATGCCTTTGGGATGATTTGGAAGATAGTATAATTGATGCTGTTTGGAAAACAGAAAGTTTTGCATCCAGTGCTGGAATTTGAATTCTGTACTGGAGTGTCAGAAAAATCTGAAATTTTTACAAAGTATTGGTGTATAAATTTCCCACGTTGTCCTAATTTTTCAGAATTTTTGGAGTTAGATAAGTATAAATTTTAAATAGATCTTTACAGACTGTTCTGTTTTAGACAGATTCTGTTTTTGTTGCATAGTTTGCTTATTTTGATGAATCTATGGATTGTATTGGGGGGTATAAGCCATGGAGAAGTTGGAGTACAGTAGCATTATGCCAATATTAAATATGAATCAATTTACAACTGTACTTAAAGTTAAGGATTTATTTGTTATACTAACGGATCTCACGAAGGTTTTGTTGAGTTTTGTGTGATTGAAGTTTTCAAGTTTTGGGTGAGATCATGATAGATGAAGGAATAAGGAGCGGCAAGAGCCTAAGCTTGGGGATGCCCATGGCACCCCAAGGTAATATTCAAGGAATACGCAAGCGTCTAAGCTTGGGGATGCCCCGGAAGGCATCCCCTCTTTCTTCTACCAACTATCGGTAATTTTACTTGGAGCTATATTTTTATTCATCACATGATATGTGTTTTACTTGGGGCGTCGTGTATTATATGAGTCTTTGCTTTGTTTGCTTTTTAGTTTGTCACAATCATCTTTGCTGGACACACCTATTTGAGAGAGGCACACGTTAATCATGATTTGTTAGAATACTCTATGTGCTTCACTTAAATATTTTGAGCTAGGCAGTTGCTCTAGTGCTTCACTTAAATCTTTTTGAGCACGGCGGTGGCTAAGTTTTGAAGAAATATTTAAACTCTCATGATTCACTTATATTATTTTGAGAGTTGATAAGATTAAAATTTTGAAGAAATATTTGAACTCTCATGCTTCACTTATATCATTTTGAGAGTTGATAAATTTTGAAGAAATATGTGCACTCTCATGCTTCACTTATATCTTTTTGAGAGTTGATAATAGTAATGGTAATTTGCACAAGATATGAATTTGGTCCCAAAGTGATAAATATTCAAGAGGGATGTAATAAAAACTTTCATATAGATCATTGGATATGATAAGTTTGATTCCTTGCAATAGTTTTGCGATATGGATATGATAATATGTGAGTCATGTTAGTGAGTAATTATGATTTAGTAAGAATATTGGTATTAAGGTTTGTGATTCCCTATGCATGCACACTAAGTCAATAGTTATGCAACGAATTATATCCTACTTATGGTGCATTATTCGGTGTTAGTTATGTTCAATGCATGTTTATGACCATTTTCGCTTTTTGGTTGGTTGCTTCTCAATCTATTTGCTAGCCTTCATTTGTACTAAGCGGGAATACTGCTTGTGAATCCAAACTCCTTAAACCCAAGTTGTGCCAAATGAGTCCACCATACCTACCTATATGCGGTATTTCAATGCCGTTCCAAGTAAATTTGCATGTGCCAACTCTAAATTTTTCAAAATAATTTTCCATTTTGTGTGCCCGTACCGCTAATGAAGCGCCAGGGGGGTGGCCAATATTTTCCATGCTAGGTGTGTTATTCTCACGATGAGTGTTTATTCACTTGTCATTGCACAAGCGAGTGGCAGGTAATAGGGATGCCTAGTCCCACAATGAATCAAAGTTAATAATAACAAATTCCTTGGAAAGTGTTGGTATGGAAGGCACCCGTGGATACGGCTAGCCATGGATTGTGAAAGAATGGTGGAAAGGAAATAAACTTTATTTTCTGTTTGGGAACCGCCTATGATGTGTCTAGCATGGAAGATATTGGGAATTCTCGGTCGTTTTCGTTGACAGGAAAAGCAGGCCTCTCAAAATAATTTATCTCTCTAATTTAAGCTTTGAGTTCTGGCACATTTGCAAATCTCTGCTTCCCTCTGCGAAGGGCCTATCTATTTACTTTTATGCAATTTTTATTTTTATTTGAGTCTCCATCTTCTCTTACAAAGTACCAACTAGAGAGCACTATTGTCATACTTGTGCATTGTGTGTAGCTAATATCGAGTGTGTTTCATGAATGGATCAATGATTGAGCATAATGGGCTAGGGATAACTTTCTTTAGCGTTGATATTTTGAAAGACATGGTTGCTTGTTAGTATGCTTGAGTATTTATAGCTTCATGTCAAACTATAGACTATTGCTTTGAATCATTCAAGTCCAAATGTCCATGCTACAAAAGAAAATAATATATGATGAATATGATAGGTAGCATTCCACATCAAAAATTCTGTTTTTATCATTTACCTACTCGAGGACGAGCAGGAATTAAGCTTGGGGATGCTTGATACGTCTCCAACGTATCTATAATTTTTGATTGTTCCATGCTATTATAGTATCAATCTTGGATGTTTTTATATACATTTACAGCAATTATATATCATTTTTTGGGACTAACCTATTAACTTAGTGCCCAGTGCCAGTTGCTGTTTTTTTGCCTGTTTTTGGTTTTCCAGAATATCAGTACCAAACGAAGTCCAAATGCCATGAAACTTTTTGGAGATTTTTTTCTGGACATAAGAGACACTAGAAGCTTTGAGAGGGGACGAGAAGATGAAGCAGTGGCCCACGAGGAACCATGGCGGGCCCCAGGGGGGGGGGCGCCCTAGTACCTCATGGGGCCCACAAGGCTCCGTTTGACCTAATTCCACCTCTATAAATTCTCGAAAAAGGGGAAACCAACAGAGGAGTCCACGAAATACTTTTTCCGCCGCCGCAAGTTTCTGTTCTCGAGAGATCCCATCTGGAGGCCTTTTTCGGTACTCCGCCGGAGGGGGAATCAATCACGGAGGGGCTCTACATCAACCTTGCTGCCCTTCCGATGATGCGTGAGTAGTTTACCACAGACCTTCGGGTCCATAGTTAGTAGCTAGATGGCTTCTTCTCTCTTTTTGATCTTCAATACAATGTTCTCCTCGATGATCTTGGAGTTCTATCCGATGTAATCACTTTTTGCGGTGTGTTTGTTGGGATCCGATGAATTATGAGTTTATAATCAGATTATCCATGAATATTATTTGAGTTTTCTCTGAACTCTTTTATGCATGATTATTATAGCTTCGTATTTCTCTCCGATCTATTGATTTGGTTTGGCCAACTAGATTGATTTATCTTGCAATGGGAGAGGTGCTTTGTAATGGGTTCGATCTTGCGGTGCTCAATCCCAGTGACAGAAAGGGACATGACACGTATGTATCATTGCTATTAAGGGTAAAAAGATGGGGTTTATTCATGCGTGAGTTTACTTTGTCTACATCATGTCATCTTGCTTAAGGCGTTACTCCGTTCTTTATGGACTTAATACACTAGATGCATGCTGGATAGCGGTCGATGTGTGGAGTAATAGTAGTAGATGCAGGCAGGAGTCGGTCTACTTGTCTCGGACGTGATGCCTATATACATGATCATTGCCTTGGATATCGTCATGATTATTTTCTTTTCTATCAATTGCCCAACAGTAATTTGTTCACCCACCGTATGCTATTTTCAAGAGAGAAGCCTCTAGTGAAAACTATGGCCCCCGGGTCTATCTTAATTATATATTGAAAATCCTAAAAATACCTTACTGCAATTTTACTTTATTTATTTTATTTTGTATTTTTGTTTAATCTATTTATCTATCACCATACAATTTAATCTTGCAATTGACCGCCAAGGGATTGACAACCCCTTGTTCGCGTTGGGTGCGAGGATTTGTTGTTTTGTGTGCAGGTACTGCTAATGAGTTGTTGCGTGATTCTCCTACTGGGTTGATAACCTTGGTTTCATAAGTGAGGGAAATACTTATCTCTACTGTACTGCATCATCCCCTCCTCTTCGGGGAAATCCCAACGCAGCTCACAAGTAGCACAGCCAGAAAGGGTTCAATAGCAGACAAGAAGCGAAAGCTAGTTACTTGAGGTTCATGCTAGCGCGAGAGAGGAATCAGAGCCGGCGCCTCATGTACTGCATAATTCCGCTCTTGCTCATAGTCATAGCTCTTCTCTTCTATATCATGATATAGATGGATGATGAAACATGTGTATATTCGAGACATATCATAACTTGTATCGCTATTTCGAGATCGATGATGATGAGAGACATCATTTGTGTTGGATGATGATGACATGATTTGATGAGACTATTTGTATGTGTATGATATGATGATTTTATTCTGTGTATAAAACCTGTACAAATAGAAATGAAATACGCTGCAGAAAAAAAAATGAAAAAAATAGTAGTAGCGCGGGGCCTGCGCGTAGCAGCAGCGAGGCTTTAGCAGTAGCGCGTACATGTCGGTGCATGCTGCAGCGATTTTCAGTAGTGCTGTTTAGGGAAACGTGCTACTGCAACATATCGTTAGCAGTAGCGGTGGTCAAACCCGCGCTACTGCTAAAGTTTAGCTGTAGCGCCGTAGCAGTAGTGCCGGTACCGACGCTACTGCTAGGCCAGAAACCCGCACTACTGCTAGGGTTTTCCCTAGTAGTGCTCTCTTCGCCTCCCATTCCCCTCTCGCCCGAATGCTATCTTCCATAGCTCCACCTACTCCATGGTGCACAAGGATCATCTGCCACTAGTCTTCTGGTTTCGTGAAGTCGACTCTGAGTCAGAGGAGATAGAAAATAAGGAGGAATGGGACCTCAGGGACATGGCCCTGAACGAGCTGGCCGCGGCAGATGCTGCCCCCGCGCCCATCCCAGCTCCCATCCCCGCGCCCGCGCCAGCGACCATCCCCGTGGCATTGACGGGCTAGTCGCCGAGCACCATCGCTGTAACACCCCAAAAATTGGGTTATCAATTTTTGTGCTGTTTTTCCTTCCAAGCTTTCTTTTTCAAAATCTTTCTCCGGAGTTTGCTGGATGATCAAGTGAATCCAGGCAATTTTCAATCTTTCAGAACCTTGTCCATCTCTTTGATGCTGGCCAAGACCTAACTGCACAACCCAAAACCACATCAGAACCCTAATTCCAATATTGGGAATTTTAACCCTACCTTTATGATTACAAAGGAGCCATCATTTCCTTTGCTTTGTTGATCCTCCAAAAATTCCCAGAGATCTTCCTACCCTTATAAACCCTAGATGTGCAAAAATATTGCGAAGTCATATGCAATATTTTTCATCTGGGATTAATTCCTTTTCCTGCCTTTTTGAGGAATTAAATCCAGAAGGATAGTTAGACATCTCTAAAATTCATGAAAATTTGTGGAGATGATCTTTGTGACTATCTCAAGCTCTGGTAAAAATATTGGCCAAATTTAATAAAGGAAAATTCATTTTTCATTGACAAGGCCAATATTGCCTCTCTGCCACTTTCCAAAGGAACTACCATTTTGGTAGCCAGGAAAATTCCCAAATAATTTGTGGAGCTTCTCCTAGATATACCTTCACCATTTCCATCCAAACCCCATGTTCCATAGTTCAAAATTTGAGCACATGATCCAATGCAAGTTTCTTCCTTGTCTGAAACTTTGTGAAGGAAGTGCTTAATTCCTTGATCCAATTGAGCTGAAATTTTGCAGGGTAGTACATATTGATATATTACTACAGAAAACCAAAAAATAGCTCAATTCATCTATCCAATCTTTTTCTATGATTTTCTCAAGCTTCTATTCAGATTTCACCTGTGTGAAGGAAGTGCTATTTATATATTCTGGATTGCCCTCAAAATTTTTGAGCAGCCTTTCACATCCATATTATTGCCACATGCAAAAATTCAGCTCCATTTGCCTAGCCAATTTTCCTCAGCAATTTTCCTAAGTTTCTATCTAGTGGGAAGCATTGTGAAGGAAGTACCATTTTTATTTATCCAAATGGTATGAAAAATTTACAGTGCCTTCATATTCCCAAATCATCATCCTCCACCAAGTTTCAGCCCAATCCAACACTCTATGTGAGTGCCACTTCATGATCTAGTTTCTGGACCAGATTTTGCAGTTGTAAAGCAACTATGTTAAATCTTGGTCCAAATCTTTCCAAATTTCACAGGATTGTAGTCCTTCCTATCCTGAGTCCCTATGACAAACTGTTTGGCCCCTTAACCCCTTCATTTAACCCCAGCATCCACACTAATCTTGCTGCTATTTAGGCTTTGGGCATGCTGTGGTCACATTGTGGGCCATGGGAATCGTTCCTTTGCGCCGAACAGCTACTGGGGGAATGCCTTACTCGCCAGACATACTTGGGCCGGCCAGTGCGCGTGGGAGCACTGTGGGCACGCGGTGACCACGCGGAGAGTGCGTGCGTCGCCTGCACACCGCGTGCCCTGTGCTTCTGGACCCCTTAGGGAGGTCCACGCGGTCGCCCAGCGAGCCACCGCACGCCACGCCCTCGCCCGCGTCGCCTGTGCCCCTGTGCTCCTCATCCCGTAGCTCCTGGCCACGTGTGCCAGCACCGCGTCCGTCGCCGGCGTGCCGACACGTTGCCGCGCCGTGTTGTGAGTTCCTCCCCCCTTCCCGAGCCCTCCCCGAGGCTTTTTAGGCGTGCCCGAGCTTCCCCTCGCCACCCGCAGTCTTCCCCGAGCTCCAGGAGCTCCCCCTTCTCCTCCATTGCCGAAGACGGCCGCCGCCGATCCCCTCGGCCCCATCTGCTCCTGGCCCTCCCCTTCACTCTCTTCTGCTCCTAGCCCTCCCTTGGGCGTCCGTGCGTCGCCGCCGCCCTCAGCTCCGGCGGGGGAGCCCTGTCGGCAGGGCCACCTCGAAACTCTTCTGCTGCCGTGGCCTGACCAATGGTGACGGCATGGTAGGCAGTCCTAGCCGACCCCGCAGCCACCCACGGGCGCGGCGAGGAGTGGCGGAGCTCTCGCGCTCGCCGGACGGCACTGGGGAGCCGTGAGGCGACGGCAGCGTCGCCGGCCGAACCTCCTCTGTTCCCCAGCACGAGGAAGACGACGACCGGGAACGAGACGCGGTGGGTCCCGCGCGTCAGCCTCACAGCGCTGACCAGGCGACCACTTTGACCTGGATAAGTGAAAGCGCATTTTGCGTGATACGCTTTCTCTTGAAGAAAACGTATTCTGCTGCTGTTCGGCCCGAAATGCGTTTTCTCCGTGCGGAGGCGTATTCCTGAGAAATACGCTTTCAGCCCAGCCTTCTGCCGAAACCAGTACTTTGCGGACGTTCGCCCGTTAAGGGCAGAAACGGACAGTTTTCTGTCTGTTTTATGCCTAATGAACGAACGACCATAGTTTCGCAACCGTAACTCCGATTGAGGTAATTCCAGAGCCCACGCGCTCAGTGCGTCGAGCCCGTTCCGATGGTGCCATTTTCATAATGTTGTCACATATTGAAAATACCATCTTTGCTCTTCTTCGAATCCAGGCCTCTACCGAGAACACCGGTTCCGGCGACCCGTTTCCAGTGGATCGTCGCACTTCCACCCAGTGTATTCGTCCACCCCAAGGCAAGCCAACCTCTTATCATGAGCACCGGACTTGAATGTTGACTTTGCATGAACCCCATGCGTGTGTAGATGCAGTATATTCATATGATGTTTCTGTCTGCATATGTGGTATATGTATTACTTGCCATGTCATGCTATAACCAGATTTCATACTAGCTTCTGCCATGTTAGCAATAATGTTTTTATTGGTAATATCATGTTATTGCTATATCTGTATCTCGTACCATGTTTGTCAGTACTATGGTGATCCTGTCATACCATATCGGTGCCATGATACTGCCATGTTTCATATATCATGTATGCTTTCCATTTAAGAAATATGTTCATTAATGCCATCATGATAACCATGCTCATAATCTTGATGAGGTGATTAAATGATGGAGATGACAAGAACATGTATTAATAACAACACACCTCCATCGGCTGGATCGTGTCATAGTGCCACCGAATCGAGCTCACCAGTGCAGCCACACTTGCCTGGATGGGGAGGCCCTAATTCGGTCTATTGTCATGCCTCTCGCCGGTACCTCCAACCAGGGAAGGTGATGTGCGCGCGCTACCCTGGCCCGGTGGGCGGCCATAACTTTGTGTACCCGGTTTTGGTATTGAGCTCAGGTCCCCGTTTGGGACGGTTTTGTTTGGCCACGACGGTGGCGCCCACATAGGTGGCGGATGTCACGAGTTGACATCGGGGTCACCCAGGACATAGCCCAAAGGGGAGTTTGTCGGGAGTGGCCGGGAGAGTGTCATGCAATAGATTGGTTTTGTCGGAATATCGTTGGTCCACCCGAATGGGAGCATGAGGCCATGAGTTCCGTAGTGTGGGTACAGTGTACTAACCTCTGCAGAGTGTATAATCTATCGATAGCCGCGTCCTCGGTTATGGACACAGTTCGTACTAGGTCACACTATCTGGTCTGTGTCGACATGGAGGCTAAACCTGAAATAATAAACTTGTTAAAGAATGTGCTATAAAATAAGTGGTGACTTGGACTATGAGATAGTTGCGAGAAGTCACGAAGTTGTTTCAGACATGATCACGAGTTGAGATCTCGGTGTGTCATGAGATAGCCCAGAGGGGCAGTGGCAGCAAAACTGATGGATGAACAATAGATAACTCTTCATGAGAGGTAATGGTAATTTACTTTCCAGCTTAGTATCATGCATGTCTTGTAGATACAACTTTGCCATGCCATAATATGCCTTGTTATTCCATGATATGCCATGATATGTTAAAGACTTGTTGATCCATGTTAAGGTCATGCCATGCTATGAGTTGCCATGTTTGATCCATGTTCATTTTAACACCATGCCATGTTTAAGTTGTCATCTTGAGATAAATCTATGTATGAGCATAGGGCTTGCTTTGTCATCTGCATGTTTGGATGCTATGTATTTGGTTGTCTTGCGAGTACATTCAAAGTACTCACCTGGCCTTGCACGTGGCCAGATTGCAGGAGAAGACTTGTCGTGCTAGACCGTAACCACGCCAGTCATGTGAGTTGTGGAGTCCAGCCAGAGTCGACGTGCCTTTAAACCAAGACTTCCGCCGCCATTTAGATAGCCTTAGAGCTATGCAAACCATTGTATTCATCCGCGATGTAATACTCTATTTCATGTAAATGAAATATATTTTGTGCTTGGAATGCTGTACCATGGACCTGTCGCGCGTCAGGTGTTATCCTGGGCTGACGTGCGAAGGCCCCCTGCTCCAGTCGGATCAGGGTGCCACAATCGCAGAGCTGGAAGCCGCGGGCGTCAGCAAGGTCCCCACAGACCCACGCTAGCTCATGTACGTACCAGCGCCCCCGCCTGTGCTCGTGCGTGCCCCAGCACCCAATGTGGCGCCGATCCCCATGCGCTTTCCTGCACCAGCCACGCCCGTGCCTGTGCGCGCGCCTACACCCGCCGCGCCCCCCTCAGCGTCATGGGACGCTGCCGTCGACCGCTACCTCGTAGCGCCGTGAGTCACCGTCCCCCCGCGCCCCGCCCGTCGATCGCACGATGAACGACTCTTGGATTTGGAAGTCCAGAACATTCTGGGATGGCTTAAAGACTTGAACAACGGCGTCCCGGGCGACGACAACACCGGCGCAGCACGCCGCCGCCGCTTCAATTAGTTTTTTTGTTTAATATTGTATCCCGATCGTATGAATGTAAAACCACAGTGTCACTGAATGAAATCTATGGTTTTGATCAACTTAGCGTTTTTTCTCTGAATGTACAGACTTACCAAAGTAAAAAAAAACATCAATGTCTTTCTCTGAATAAAACACTCATCGCAAACGTTTCAAACTGAACACCCGTATGCAAAGCGAGAGCTGGGTTCCTTCGCAGCTAAGCCAAGAGAAAAATGTGGCGCGCAGGTTTTGTGCATCTCTTCATCGCAAACGTTTCAGACTGAACACCCGTATGCAAAGTGAGAGCGGGTTCCTTCGCAACTAAGCCAAGGGAAAATGTGGCGCGCAGGTTTTGTGCATCTCTTCATCGCAAACGATTTTGCATGATGACCCGTGTGTAACAACGTACAAACAATGTGGTAAGATTTGCATCATATTGGGTATATTTTCCATTTGTCAAAATGGAAAAATTGGCATTTGTCAATCTAGTAACATTGCCATTTGTCAATCTAGTAACATTGCCATTTGTCAACCTAGTAACACTGCCATTTGTGATCCTTAGAAAAAAAAACACTGCCATTTGTCAAATTTTGCAGCTAAAAATCACTAGTACTGTAATTTTTGCAAATGAAATTTAGTAAGCATAGATTTCATTCATAGATTAAGCAGTCATTCTTTATACAAACAGTTCAACTCGACAGCTGAACCGAACAAACTTTTACCCAATTGTTGCCAACCACGTACTGAAATAGCTAGTTCAACTATATATACTAGCTAAATTTAAGTACGTAGTACAGTTCAACCATATCTATAGTCAGATGAACTGAACAAAATAGCTCCTAAATACTACTACTACAGAGGGGCTTTGTACTAGTTCCAGCAGCCTCTCCTCTGCCGAGCGCACTCAGTATGAGGCTGAGGAGGAGGAGCCTACCGACGAGCTGGAGAAGCGGAATCCGGCGCCTGTCGCTGCTGCACCTTTAGTGACGCCCAGCTCGAACGCCCTCTGTCGGTCCAGACGATCCCTCTCGAAGCGGCGGGACTCCTCGTATATCTCCGCATTCCGCGCCACAGCGGTGGCTTCTGCTACGGCCATGGCGGCGGTAAGACGCTTTGCGTGCTCGACCAGGCCCTCCTCCTCCTCCCGCAGGAACTCGATGTAGCGCGCGGCAAGGTCGCTGATGCTCGTGCGGGCCTCCACATCCCGCCTTCGGGCCGCGGTGGCGGAGCGGGTGATGACCTTGGCGGTCGATGGTGGGGTGGCGGCCACGGCAGCCGACGGTGGGGTGGCGGCCACCTCCCGCCTTCGGGCCGCGATGGCGGAGCGGGTGATGGCCACGGTGGCCGACGTTGGGATGGCGGCCACGGCAGCCACCACCCGCCTTCGGGCCGCGGTGGCAGAGCAGTCGATGGCCCTGGCGGGCTTTGGTGGTGTGGCGGCCACGGCGGCCGATGGTGGGGTGGTGGCAACGGCTGCCGGCAACAGCTGCCTCGGGCAGCGGCGGCGGAGCGTGTGGCGGGTGTTGTGTGCACCCCCAACAGGGATGCCATGGGCAGTACACGCCGCCGGGGACCGCCGCCGCGGTGTAGCCTCCCAGCTAGAGCTGTCCTCAGACGACGGCGGAGTGGCTGAGCGACGATGATGGACTGGTGCCATTGGTGATGGTGGGAGAAGCATACGAGATAAGCTACAGGGAGGGAGGGGAAAATGCGATGCCGACTCCCCGGCCGTGACTGTTTATATAGCAGGCCGGTAAGCACTGGGGTTTTTTGGGATTTTGCCAAGTCGGGCGGGAAGCTTGTGCGGTTCCACGCGGGAACCTGCGTGGTTGCGCGGGAACGGGCTTACTGACGATTCATTGGCGCCTCTTCGAGCTAACGTTTGGCCAAAAGAATGCCTGTGCGGTGCTCAAGCTTGCGCTCGAAGCCTTCTGCGGCAGCGCGGTGACAAGACGTGCGAGAGGAGGACGAAACACTACAAAAAAAACACTTTCGTGATGATACGTCTTTGTCACAGTAGGTCAAGTTTTCTGTCATGCATGTACATCTGTGACAATTTTATGACAGAATCAAGATAGTCATACCTGTGCTATCGTAGAAGTGTTCCATGACAATACTGAAATTATCATCACGGAAGTGTCCACTTCCATGACGATAAATGTCACGTCATGGAAGTGTTTTCGTCAAGGGTGACCGACACGTGGCATCGACCATAACGGGTCGCCGTTAAGCTATCGGGTTCAGGTTTGGATCCGATAACCCATTAACAGCTCGGACCAATGGGGATTTTCCACGTGTAAAATTCTCATTCGCCGGAGGATCCACGTGTCAGCTCGGCATTGCGATAGATGTCATCCATTCATTGGACGAGATATGCCTATGATACGTCAACACGTGGCACGGCCCAATAGTGGCCCATTTAGGTTAAACGGGCCGGCCCAGCCAAAGGCCCACAAGATTTTGTCAGATACTAGTGGACCGGCCCGTTAACAGCCTTCCATGTTTTGGGCCAAATTACGGCCCATATCAGATATGGCCCGTTAACAGTGCACTGTGTTTTGGGCCCATCTATGGCCCGGTTTGTATTACGGCCTGTTAAAGGCCCATTGAACTGTTTGACCGAGTTCGGCCCGATGATAGTTTGGGCCTGTTAGAGGCCCTTCGCGCAATTGGGCCGGTTTTAGCCGGGTTTCATTTTTGGCCATTTAACGGCCCATGCGGCATTTGGGCCCATTTCTGGTACAAGTGACTTTCGGCCTCTTAACGGCCCATGCCGCATTTCGGCCCATTTCTGGTACAATTTACTTTCGGCCTCTTAACGGCCCATGCAGCATTTGGGCCCATTTCTGGTAGAAGAGACTTTCTGCCTCTTAATGGCCCGTGGTCTTCGTGGATAAATTTAAGCCCACTCTGACTATCGGCCTGTTAAGGGCCCATGAAATAATTGGGCCTAATTATGGCCCGCTTTGCGCCCGGCCTGCTTACATCCCATCATGTTATTGGGCCAACCACGGCCCGTGATAAATTTTGGCCTGTGAACGGCCCGTCATATAATTGGGCCAATCATGGGCCAAGGTATATTTAGGCCTGCTGTCGGCCGATGAATTATTCGGCACAATTCAGGCCCGATCTAATTTTCAGCCTGTTAAAAGCCCATGGTATTTTCTGGCCCAACTAAGGCACGCGGTTTACTCGGCCAGTTAAAGGCCCGAAACTACTTGGGCCCGGTTTACGTTCAGGCCTGCTAATGGCCCGAGATGATAATGGGCCCATGTTTGGACCCATATATAGAGTTGCGGGCCGGCCCGTTTGCATAGTCTAATTTTTTTTATATATAGCACTCACAGACCAATAACATTTTGGCCCATTGATCTCCGTCGAAGCTTATGGCCTAGCGACGATAGCATGTACAGTGAATAAATTCAATAAACTACAACATAGTGACTATGAATAAACCTAGACTATACAATAATGAAATAACGGGATATTACATCGACTGGGCATCAAAGTTCGCCACGAGAGATAATAAAGCGCAACCAGACAGCGGATTACATACACTGGGCATCAAAGGTCGCCACCAGTGCAAATAAACGTGCCGACAAAACATACAGAACCAACAGCTCTTCAACACAGTTAAGAAAGGTTAGGCCTGCATGGCAGCTGCAGCGCAAGCAGCTGAGCAAGCTGATGAGACTGCGCTTGTTTGACGCTTATATCCTCCAACTCTAGCTGCATAGCATCAATAGACGTCCTGTACTTCTGGTTAATCTTTGATAGAGATTGGAGTTCCAGTATGAGTTGAGCTGAAGCATGTCTTTCTGCTTGAATTTGAGACTGAAGAAGTCGAACAGATTCAGGCGGCGACTTCATCGAGCTTGTGTCACTGCTATTATCGAGTAACTTCGACACTACATCAAGACTTGACTTTGGGGTTGTATCGCTATCCCAAAGATGTGTTGGCTTCATCCCTGCAAAATATGTTTGAGGGACAAGCAATGGGTTCGTCTCACTATCATTGTGGCAGTTCTTCCTGGCGTCAGTGATATCACCCTGAAAGAGAGACAAGCAGAGAGATAAAAGGTTTTGCATGTATAAGCATCAGTGCTATCAATTCATCCCATTTATTAGTGGCAAATAAAGAGACACGGTTTAAAATAGCATTAACATAGCAAGACATGGCAGGAAATGGCATTGTGCAGGAGTGGTCAGCTTAACCACACCACTGGATTACAGATCAAGAACACAAGCATACATGCAGTGCTAAAGAACATATAAGCATCAATGGTGAGTGTACTGTCAATTTATCCGATTTCAGATTGGTAAATAAAGAGACGATTTAAATAACATTAACATAATATGGCATTGTTCATAGTTAAGACATGGCAGGATATGACATTGTGCTGGAGTTGGTAGTTTCATGACATCACTGGATTACAGATCAAGAACACAAGCATACATGCAGTGCTAAAGAAGATCACTTGCTATGTTTAGTTTAATTTACATGGTACTCCCTCCATTCCACAATGTAGTGCGCTCACGCTTCCCGAGATCTAAGTTTGAAAATAAATTTAACCAACGAGACCGACTGCGGCGCGAGAAAAAATTATACCACTGAATTCGCTATTTCGATATGAAGTCAGTGGTATAATTTTTGCTTCTGCTGCAGTTGGTCTCGTTGGTTAAATTTATGGTCAAACTTAGATCTCAGGAAGCGCGGGCGCACTACATTGTGGAATGGAGGGAGTATGAATAAGGAACTAGGTTGTGCAACTAAAAACTAAAATTGAGAAGGACAAACTTATGTTTATGAACTTCTTCATAATAAACTTTAAACATGCAATTTGATGCAAACGACAAAAATAAACAGCAGTAAAAGAAATAGCTATCCAAATATACACAACAAATTTTGAAGGCTCGAGAAGGACAAACTTACATTAGTAGTGAAGACCGGCTCTATAAAGCCCTTTTCCATGTTGATGGGGGGGGGGGGGCAATTCAAGAAGTTTACCGAAGAGTCTTCTTCATAAGCATTGCCTTTATTCTACATTTTGTTAAGAGTAAATATAGATGTGATAATATAGGAACAAATGGAGATTATTTAAGCTAAGATGCAGAGTGATGCTACATCATGAACTAGCTATAAATGTAAGTACAACATACAGGCAGAAGGTACTGACAAGAGCAATGCAGAGCTAAACTTCTTCAGTAGCATTGGTTTTATTCAACATTTTAGTAAGAGTAAATATAGATTTGATGTGTACAAAATCGAGGGCAAGGAAAATAAGCTGCAAAGTGATGGTACATGAACAACTAGCTGACAATATAAGTACAGTGATAAAGGACAACAGATACTTAGAAGAACAATGCAGAGCTAAACTTCTTCATAAGCATTGGGTTTATTCTACATTAATGTAAGCATTAATATAGATCTGATAATTTGGAGCGAACAGTGGATAAGCAAGCTATCATGCTGTCACGCCCAATATGCGATCCTATTCTCGAGGAACTCGGACGCCCCACCAAGAGTAGAAACGCATATTGGAGACGCTTGCAAGGTGGATATCATTACATCGTACCACATACATAATAGATGGGGATACAAACAAATACATACAATCATCACATGAATGCATCAATACATAACAAACATCATACAGAAGGGCAGCATCCGTCTACGGATGAAATCAAACGAAAAGAAGAATGACATCCACCCTGCTAGCCCAGGCTGCCGACCAGGAACCTATCCCAAGATCGACGAAGAAGAAGAAGCAGAGAAGAACTCCAAAGGCAGACGAACATCGCTCTCACGTCAGATCATCGCATTACCTGTACCTGCATCTGTTGTTGTAGTAATCTGTGAGCCACGAGGACTCAGCAATCCCATAACCATGGGTAGAAAGACTATCAAAGCTTAAATGGGTATGGAAGGGTAAGGTGGTGAGGTTGCAGCAAGCACTAAGCATTATATGGTGGCTAACTTACGAGTACAAGAATAAGAAGAGCATCTACACAAAACGGTCGCAAACTACAAATGATCACTAAGTGATCCTGAACGCCTACTTACGAGTCAAACATAACCCCACCGTGTTCTCTTCTCGAACTTCCTCGAAAAGAGACGGTCACGGTTACGCACACGGTTGGTGTATTTTAATTAGGACTTAGTGCCAAGTTCTCTACAACCGGAGGTTATAAATATCCAAGCGCGACATAACCGTGGGCACGGCTTCGCGTAAGATTTAACCCTGCAGGGGTGTTCCAACCTGGCCCATCATAAGTCTACACAAGCTGCGGTGGAAATACCTCAACCTCAAGATAGCCCAAAGTATCCTCGGAATTCCGGTGCACAAGACATTTCGACAATGGTAACACAATTCCAGCAAGACCTCCCAGCATGCCGACACCCTAATAGTAGCCGCGCGTATCTCGTCTCAGGCCACGACCGGATGGGACATCCTACGAGTTAAACCAGATCCTCGAGTTTCCCCGTGGTGGCCCCGCAGTCTACCCGTTTCGGACCAACACCATCGGCACTGGCCCACCTGTATTATGTGGAATTAAAAGAATCCTCAGGTTAATGACGCCCGATGCCAATTAATTATTTAGTTCAGTATTATTATGTTGGCAAATGTTAAAACCAAAGTTGGGCCTTGCTGGAAGCGGTTATTCAAAGCGAACTGTCAAGAGGGTCCCATTCCCCTGAGCATGTTAGGAACGCTAAACATGGATCATAACACCAGCATTACGGAAACTAGGGTGGCTTGAGTGGTACAAAACACTAGGCAAAAGGCCGAGCCTTCCACCCAATACCAAGTATATAGATGCATTAATAAAATAAGAGATATTGTGATATCCCAACATATCCATGTGCCAACATGGAACAACCTGCAACTGCACCTGCAACTAGCAACGCTATAAGAAAAGGGGCTGAGCAAAGCGGTAACATAGCCAAACAACGGTTTGCTGGGTAAGGGTGGTTAGAGGCTGTATCATGGCATATGGGAGGCTGACATATATGTGGTAGGAAGCGCGACATAGCGATAGCAACGAGACAACTAGCAAGCAAAGATAGTAACGATATCTAAGGTCATGATCATCTTGCCTGAAATCCCGCTTGGAAGAAGAACGAGTGCATGAAGAAGACGAACCAACGTAGTCGAACGAATCCTCACAATCGCAATGAAACCGGAACTATCAAGACGAAGCACAACCGGAAAGAAGCAAACAACATGGTAAACACACAAGCATAAACATGGCATGATGCACAATCCAAATATGATGCATGACAAGATTAAATGTTGTTAAACATGGCAAGAGATGAAGCATAAGCAATCCATACAACTAGGCAAGGTTAAATGAGGCCGGAAACACAAACAACAATTCCGGAAAATCCCATATGCAAATTTCGAAATTAGTACTGATCTGAATTAAACACAACGTTAAAGTTGTTAAACAGCAAGTTAACATGCATCATGATGATCTACACGTTTTTCTAGTCAAGTTACATATGTAGATCATTTAATTCAGAGCTACGGGCTAGAAGATATGGGCTAAACAAGTTTAACATGGCATATGGTACAAAATGCATGGAAACATCAACAACACACTCTCAAATCAAGGATGCAACATGACAACATGAATCTACACACAAATCTAAGCAAGTTTCATATAGGACATGATCAAAACAGAGCAACGGTTCAACAATTACAATCAACACAAGCTATAATAGTAATCTGCCCAAAACAGTAACATAGCACTTTGCCAACATCAAAACAACAAGCTACAGTAACATGATGGGCATCATCATGATATGCACTTAAAGTAGACATGACATACTTCAAATTATCTTTAAGGTTCAGGTTCATAGGCATCAAGGTTAAGTCAATATGATCCATGCAAAATGCAATGTTCTGCTAAACAGGGCATATACATGAGCAGAGTTAACATGATGGCAACTTGAGAGCAAGAAAGAGACATGCTACAGGAACTTTACATGGCAACCAAAGGCATGGCATCGAAGTACACATTGCATAGACCAAATCACATGAAGGAATCATATACATATGAGCTATAGATTAGTGGCAACCATCAAGCAAAGTTGGCAAGTTTTATCACAGACAGCTTTTTACTCAAAACAACAACATTAACTAGGCATGTTTACAAGCTCATGGTGTCGTGGGAACGTGTCTGACAGTAGATGGTAGGGGTACGAATGGAGAGGGCAGAGTCCTAGCTACGGCGAGGATGTACACACAGATGTATGAGTTCAGGCCTCACTCGGAAGTGATAACAGCCCTACGTCTCAGTGCTCCGGAGAGCTCTCAACTCTGTCGAGTGAAGTATGTGTGTTGTGTTACAAAAGGTTGCGAACCCTTCTACCAGTGGGGAGGGGTGGCTTATATAGAGTGCGCTGCCCCTCATAACGTCTGGCATTAAGGGGTTTAATTGTAGGTAATAAAGGGGGAACGTTACTGGTAACGTATACAGTAAATGCTAGTTAAGGCGAGCGTAACGCCGGACCGTTGGCATCCTTGAGGAGTCTCCTGGTCTTCTGGTGTCGAGTGATTGGTGACCCCTCCGAGTGAGAGCTGGCTGCCGAGTGTAGGGGGGGTCTTCCGAGTGAACATCCGTCGAGTGACTTATATGCCTTGGCTAGTTCAGTCGGAATCTTCTTGCCATCTTATTGGTCTTCAATGAGGTGTCCTTAGGTGGGGCATGTAAGACAGGCTTATTACCCTACCCTAGGTACGTATCCTCATCATTAGCCCCCGAATGGATCAGGGTTCGAGTGGAGAAGGGGCAGTGCAGGTTCTGCCGAACTCATCGTACCGAATAAGCTTCGAGATTTTGCTGATGCCTGTGACGACTGGACCTTCTAGCATCTGCCTTGATCTATTCAGCCCATCATTTCTTCCGAGTGAATTTAGACGCGGGTTCGAGTCCGAGTGGTCAGCAGGGCCTTCAGATGTGACAGGACGCTCTGTCTGGCCCGGATTTCACGGGATTCGAATTTACGGGGAACGCGCGCAGAGCGGGGATGACGCAACCGTCGGGCCAGCGGCTCCTCGATCTTCGCGCCGACTTTATCGCCACGTATCGCGTCTCCGCCGTTAGTGGGATGCACAGAGATATGGCGGGCCCACGAGTCAGTGACTCGGGTCGACGGACATAAAAAACGAGAGGGGAGGGGAAGTTGCGACAGTGCGCTCATTTTCCCCTCGTCTCCTCCGCTTTTTCTGCTCCGCCGCCGCGCTGCTTCAGATCGAATCCGCTCGCCGCTGCGACAATGGCGCCCAAGAAGACGACGAAGGGGAAGAAGCCCTCGAGCGCCCGGGCCGCAGCGCCACCCGGATGGATGCAGGGCGATTTCCTGCCGTCAACCGTGACAGCGCTGGACGTGGAGAAGCTCGTCGCTGACGGCCTGGTTGCGGCTGGGTCGTGGAGGTTGCCTGGGACGGAAGCGGAGCCGGAGCCGCGCGAGGGCGAGCGGGTCCTCCTGACCACCCATTTGGAGAGAGGTTTTGCTCTGCCCCCGCATCCCTTCTTCCGCGGTTTTCTGAATTTCTTCGGGGCTCAGTTGCACCATTTTCCTCCCAACGCCATAACGTATCTCGCTGCTTTCGTGACGATGTGTGAGTGTTTCTTGGGTTGTCCCGCCCACTGGGGTCTGTTCAAGCACATCTTTACCATCCGTCCTCAGTCGGTAAAGAAGGCCCACACTAGTGATAGTAGGACCAACGTCATCCAGCTATGCGGGGGTTTGGGTCTTCAGAAGAGGACGGGGAGTGCATTCCCAGCGCTCACCCTTCCGGAATCGGTGCGGGGCTGGCAGTCGACCTGGTTCTACTGCCACGACGTCGCGTCCCCAAACATGTCGACCGGCCTTCCTCCCTTCACGCTGGACCGACCCACTGCGCCCCCATCTCTGACCGTGGCCGAGGAAGAGAAGGCCAATGTGGGGATCTTGATGAACAGTGTTGTGAATCTGGTTCGCGATGGAGTGACCGGCTTGGATCTGTTGGAGGTGTTCCTGGGTCGACGGATCCAGCCGCTCCAGGCGCGGGACCATCCGATGTGGCATTACTCAGGAGTCGACGATACCACTCGTACCCACCCGGAAGAGGTCCCAGAGGAAACTGTCACTCAGTGACTGCGCGGCATCACGGGGGCACGGGATAACCCCAGAGGTTCTAAGAGAGTCCAGCCCTTTTCTGCCGAGCGCCAGCCGAATGTGGTAAGTCTTGTAGTTGTCGATTGCTTTTGTATCTTGTCGAGTGAATATGTCTTTGCAGGAGCTCACGAACATGTATTCACCCGTGCCGAATGGCGGTCAGAACCTTGAAGGAGCGGGGAGCGAGAGCGACAGCGACAGCATCAGTTACGCCGAGGACAGCGAAGGCAATGGTGACGACTCGTCGGGGAGCGATGAAGTTGAAGTCGTGTCTCCTCCGCGTTCTGAAGGGCGTTCCAAGCAGCGTCACGACCCAGCACTCGACCGAGGTCGGGCCGGGAGGTCGACCACCCGGAGCTCCAAGCGCAGTCGGACGTCGACGCCAGAGCCGATTGAAAAGGTTGCCAAACAACCCAAGGTCACCACCGCCAAGCCCCGGAAGGCTCTCCCCAGAATCAAGGTTGACGTGCCGATTACCTCGACGTAAGCACTCTTGCTCTTCACTTGACTTGTTGCTAGATTTCATATTATCGCTGACCGAGTGACTCTTGAATGTCAGGGCTGCTACCTCGGTGACATCGCCAGGGCGAAGAGAGGAGAGCGCGGAGAAGGACACACCTGATGCAGCTACCTCCCGCCTGGGTATGATATATTGCATTCGACATTTCTTCTCGAACTGTTCGACAGTCTTGTGAAACGTCGACTGATGACTTGCAGAGCCAATGGATACCGACCCCGCAGCCCCTCCTTCAACTGAACCGATTGCAGAGCCGACTCAGATGACCGTGGAGTTCGCCAGCCCGCCTCAAGTGCCTGTCTCCCAAGCAGCAACCTCGCAAACGCCAGTACTTGTGACTGCATCACCGGCCCCTTCGCAGACCATTTTCTCCCTGCACCGCGTTCCAGAAGATCAGACTGGGGCTGCCAAGGAGGCGATGATGCAGGCTGAACACATGATGCAGCGAACCAAGGAGGCGTACGAGGCCAGCAAGCTGGCTTACGACGCTAGCTCAGCGCTTCGGGCGAACGTCCAAGTAAGTGCACTTGTAAGTGCGTTTTCTGATTGTGTCTTTGCCATGACTTGACTTCTACACCCGCTGGGAGTTTTCTGTCCATCGAGTGGCAATCGATCGTCACGCACTCGGCCAGGGCTGACCTGGTCGAGTGGACAACCTGTTTTTTTTGTTTGGCCATCACTCGGATTGGGCGGACCGTTCCGAGTGGATACCGTTCCGGTGGGGGCACGCCGAGTGCACCCACTGGGTGTAGTCCCCGAGACTGCTGTCGACTGCGGGCAGTCGGCGGGAGTCTTAGAACTTTTGTCTTGTTTCTTCTCTTTTTTTTTGTTTGGCCATCACTCGGATTGGGCGGACCGTTCCGAGTGGATACCGTTCCAGTGGGGGCACGCCGAGTGCACCCACTGGGTGTAGTCCCCGAGACTACCGTCGACTGCGGGCAGTCGGCGGGAGTCTTAGAACTTGGACTCGGAGCCCATATTTCTGTCGACTGAATTGTTTTTGTTGTTTGACCTTCAGAAGGTTTGTGAGCTCGGCACTCGGTACGTTGATTTGGAGAAGGAGAGGGCTCAGCTTCAGCTCGACTTGGAACTGGCGAGGAGAGACCTGGAGCGTGCGCAAGCTGATCTAAAGGCTTCAGGAGGTAAACTTTGTTGATCGAGTACTTCATTATTTGTTTCTTCCATCTTTGAACTGAGTGACTCCACTCGAGCAGACGTGCGTGCTGAAAACCGCCGACTCCAAGCGCGACTCAACAGTGCTGTTTCCTTAGATACGATGAAGAAGGCACTGGAGGACAAAGACCAAGCACTCGCCGATGCCCAAAAGACGGCGAGGGAGAAGACTGAAGCTGCTGAGAAGAAGCTTGCCGCAGCCAAGAAGCTGGAGGAGGAAAACACCAAGCTGAAGCAGGAGCGGGCCGACTGGAACAAAAAGCTTGACCATGCGACCAAGAAAGCAATGTGCTTGGAGGCCCATCTGGGGGATTACGCCCAGAAGATGTATGCTCTACTTGAAGGTAATTTTATCCAGTCGAGTGAATCTCGTCAATCCCAACTTCATCCAGTCGAGTGAACCTCATTAATTTCCAGGGAACAGTATTATGACTAATCCTTCCCATCTTCTTCACGTAGAATTCTGCAAGGACTTCGAGAAGGAGACCGAGGAGATCGAGCCCAATCTGGATCCTTCTAAGTCGCTTGTTGGAGATGCTGTGGCCATGAACATGTTCCGGCTTGAAACTCGAATTGCTGGCGTCTGGGAGTATATCACTCGGCTGAGGAGCGCCATGGAGAAGGTCGACAAGGAACTGTGGCCAGAAAACTCCCTTCAGGCTGACCTCGAGTCAATGATGACTCGGCTCGATGAGCTCCCTGGTCGAGTGCAGGCATGGAAGAAATCCGCGGCGCGCTGTGGAGCTGACGTGGCTCTCTCACTCGTCAGGGTCCATTGCAAGGAGGTTAAGGAAGACAAGCTGAAAGCACTTCAGGTGGCCAATACCAAAAAGCTGCAATTCGAGGACTTCCTGGAGACCTTCATCTCAGCAGCTACTCGGATCGCCAACGGGATCGACCTGGATACCTTCGTCGAGCCCGCGAGTCCCCCTGAAGCTTGAAAAAAACTTTGCTGGTGATCAAAAACTTTAATTTGCCTCGGTATGCCGAGTGGTGGTGTATCGTTAAAACTTCTTTCGGGTCTTGGGCCCGAGTACTTTCGTCATTTTATCCATGCTGAATACTCTGGATTTATCTGAATTTGCTTTTCAGTCCTTTGCTTGATTCCCTCTCGAGTAGATCAGGTCTTGTCGAGTGGTTTCTGGTCCAGTGGGGGCACGCGGAGTGCACCCACTGGGTGTAGTCCCCGAGACCGCTGTCGAGTGGCGGCGACATCGGCGGGGGTCTTAAATTTGTTTGGTTGACTAACTTAGGCGAAAGCTGGTTCGCAGCTAAGCTTCCGAGTGTGGGGATTGCTTCGACACTCAGAGTATTTCTAACTTAGGCGATACGGAATCGCAGCTAAGCTTCCGAGTGTGAGGGTCACTCATCACTCGGAGTAGTTTATAACTTAGGCGATGCGGAATCGCAGCTAAGCTCCCGAGTGTGAGGATCGCTCATCACTCGGAGTGTTTTTGTAACTTAGGCGATGCGGAATCGCGGCTAAGCCCCCGAGTGTGAGGATCGCCCATCACTCGGAGTAGTTTGTAACTTAGGCGATGTGGAATCGCGGCTAAGCTTTCGAGCGATGTTATCCACTCGACGAGGTTTGAACTTAGGCGACGCGGAGTCACGGCTAAGCCTCCGAGTGATGTTATCCACTCGACGGGGTTTTGAACTTAGGTGACACGGAGTCGCGGCTAAGCCCCCGAGTGTGAGGATCGCCCATCACTCGGAGTAGTTTGTAACTTAGGCGATGCGGAATCGCAGCTAAGCTCCCGAGTGTGAGGATCGCTCATCACTCGGAGTGTTTTTGTAACTTAGGCGATGCGGAATCGCGGCTAAGCTCCCGAGTGTGAGGATCGCTCATCACTCGGAGTGTTTTTGTAACTTAGGCGATGCGGAATCGCGACTAAGCCCCCGAGTGTGAGGATCGCCCATCACTCGGAGTAGTTTGTAACTTAGGCGATACGGAATCGCGTCTAAGCCCCTGA
Organism: Elymus sibiricus; assembly: GCA_039707655.1. Classification (NCBI taxonomy): domain Eukaryota; kingdom Viridiplantae; phylum Streptophyta; class Magnoliopsida; order Poales; family Poaceae; genus Elymus; species Elymus sibiricus. The sequence continues at coordinate 105,866,686 of CM077668.1, read as the reverse complement.
GTGTGAGGATCGCCCATCACTCGGAGTGTTTTTGTAACTTAGGCGATGCGGAATCGCGGCTAAGCCCCCGGGTGTGAGGATCGCTCATCACTCGGAGTGTTTTTGCAACTTAGGCGATACGGAATCGCGTCTAAGCCCCCGAGTGTGAGGATCGCCCATCACTCGGAGTAGTTTGTAACTTAGGCGATACGGAATCGCATCTAAGCCCCTGAGTGTGAGGATCGCCCATCACTCGGAGTGTTTTTGTAACTTAGGCGATGCGGAATCGCGGCTAAGCCCCCGAGTGTGAGGATCGCTCATCACTCGGAGTAAGTTGTAACTTAGGCGATGTGGAATCGCGGCTAAGCTTTCGAGCGATGTTATCCACTCGACGAGGTTTGAACTTAGGCGACACGGAGTCGCGGCTAAGCCTCCGAGTGATGTTATCCACTCGACGGGGTTTTGAACTTAGGTGACACGGAGTCGCGGCTAAGCCCCCGAGTGTGAGGATCGCCCATCACTCGGAGTAGTTTGTAACTTAGGCGATGCGGAATCGCAGCTAAGCTCCCGAGTGTGAGGATCGCTCATCACTCGGAGTGTTTTTGTAACTTAGGCGATGCGGAATCGCGGCTAAGCTCCCGAGTGTGAGGATCGCTCATCACTCGGAGTGTTTTTGTAACTTAGGCGATGCGAAATCGCGACTAAGCCCCCGAGTGTGAGGATCGCCCATCACTCGGAGTAGTTTGTAACTTAGGCGATACGGAATCGCGTCTAAGCCCCTGAGTGTGAGGATCGCCCATCACTCGGAGTGTTTTTGTAACTTAGGCGATGCGGAATCGCGGCTAAGCCCCCGGGTGTGAGGATCGCTCATCACTCGGAGTGTTTTTGCAACTTAGGCGATACGGAATCGCGTCTAAGCCCCCGAGTGTGAGGATCGCCCATCACTCGGAGTAGTTTGTAACTTAGGCGATACGGAATCGCATCTAAGCCCCTGAGTGTGAGGATCGCCCATCACTCGGAGTGTTTTTGTAACTTAGGCGATGCGGAATCGCGGCTAAGCCCCCGAGTGTGAGGATCGCTCATCACTCGGAGTAACTTGTAACTTAGGCCATACGGAATCGCATCTAAGCCCCTGAGTGTGAGGATCGCTCATCACTCGGAGTAATTTGTAAACTCAGAATTGTGCGATCGGAATCGGCGAAAAACTGCAGGAGTCATATCATTGATAAGCAAAACTGTTCTCTCTTATTACATCAAGCAATCCAGTCTTCAGGTATAGAATCGACGAAGCAAATCCGCGTTCCAGGCCCGTGGCTCGTCAGCGTTCTTCTTGAGATTGAAGAGGTGGTAGGCTCCATTGTTCAGCACCTTGGTGACGACGAAAGGGCCTTCCCACGCGGGGGCTAGCTTGTGAGGCCGCTGCTGATCCACTCGGAGCACGAGGTCACCTTCGTGGAAGGTCCGACTCCTGACGTGCCTTGCATGAAAGCGACGCAGATCTTGCTGGTACGCAGTCGACCGGATCAAAGCCATTTCCCGCTCTTCTTCAAGGAGATCCACAGCATCCTGGCGTGCTTGCTCCGCTTCAACCTCCGAGTACAGGTCCACCCGAGGAGAGTTGTGAAGAACATCACTCGGCAGGACAGCTTCAGCCCCATACACCATGAAGAAAGGAGTGCGATCAGTTGACCGATTTGGAGTTGTCCTCAAGCCCCACAGAACAGACGGTAATTCTGTAACCCAAGCTCCAGCTGCGTGATCGAGTTCGCGCATGAGTCGAGGCTTCAACCCTTGAAGGATAAGGCCATTTGCTCGCTCGGCCTGACCGTTTGACTGGGGGTGCGCAACGGATGCGTAATCCACCCGAGTGCCTTGAGAGGAGCAAAAAGCTCTGAACTCTTCCGAATCAAAATTAGAACCATTGTCTGTGATGATACTATGGGGAACTCCGTATCTGAATATTATTTCTCTCATGAATTTGATGGCTGTGCGAGAATTCAGCTTCCTGATAGGCTTGGCCTCAATCCATTTAGTGAACTTGTCGACTGCTACCAGAAGGTGCGTGAAACCACTCTGGCCCGTGCGGAGAGGTCCGATCATATCCAATCCCCATACAGCGAACGGCCAGACGAGTGGGATGGTCTTCAAGGTAGACGCAGGCTTGTGTGACAAGTTTGCATAGAATTGGCATCCTTCACAGTGTTGCACAATATCCTTAGCCATCTCATTGGCGCGCGGCCAGAAGAAACCAGCTCGGTAGGCCTTGGCGACAATCGTCCGAGAGGACGCATGATGGCCGCAAGTTCCCGAGTGAATTTCCTCCAGAATCAATCGACCTTCTTCAGGAGAAATGCATCGCTGAGCCACGCCGGTTACGCTCTCTCTGTAGAGCTGCCCATTCATAACAGTGAAAGCTTTGGATCTGCGGACAATCTGTCGAGCTTCAACTTCGTCTTCTGGAAGTTCTCGCCTGAGGATGTACGCGATGTAGGGCACTGTCCAATCGGGAGTTATCACCAGAATCTCACTGACCAGATCTATGACTGCTGGGACATCAACTTCAGTCGGATTGGAGGCGCTTATAGGCTGCGGGGGCTCTTCGGTGAAAGGGTCTTCTTGTACCGAAGGAGAGCGCAAATGCTCCATGAACACATTGCTGGGCACAGGCTTCCGAGTGGAACCAATTTTTGCCAGTTCGTCAGCCGCCTGATTCTTCACTCGGGGAACGTGATGGAGTTCCAAACCCTCAAACTTCTTCTCAAGCTTTCTTACTGCATGGCAATATCCGGTCATGGCGGGGCTTCTGACATCCCACTCCTTCATCACTTGATTGACCACCAAATCCGAGTCACCGTAAACCATCAGGCGACGGACGCCGAGCGAGATGGCCATACGCAACCCATAAAGGAGTGCTTCGTACTCAGCTTCATTATTGGAGGAATCAAAGTGAATCTGGAGGACATAGCTGAGTTTATCGCCCTTGGGAGATACCAATACCACTCCAACACCAGAACCGTTCAGCATCTTCGAGCCGTCAAAGAACATGGTCCAGTGTTCCGAGTGGATCTGGACTGGCTGCTGCTGTTCTGTCCACTCGGCCATGAAGTCAGCAAGTGCTTGAGATTTAATGGCTTTCTTCGCTTCAAACTTGATATCAAAATAAAGAAGTTCAATGGCCCATTTGGCCACTCGACCAGTCGCGTCTCGATTGTTGAGGATTTCATTCAAAGGCGCATCACTGACGACTGAGACTGAGTGATCTTGAAAATAGTGCGCCACTTTCTTCACTGATAGATATATACCATAAACAAGCTTCTGGTAATGTGGGTACCTTTGCTTAGAAGGAGTCAACACTTCAGAGATGTAATAAACTGGGCGCTGGACTTTGTAGGCCTTGCCCTCTTCTTCTCGCTCGACAGTAAGAACTGTACTGACGACTTGATTGGTCTGGAACGGTATCCACTCGGAAGGGAGCTCGGACGAATCTGATGCTGAATCGAACGCGCCGTGAAGTGGCTCGGCGGGCTCGATAGCCGCAATCTGCGGAGTCGACGCCTGGCGCACCGCCGCGTGCTTCACCCATCGCTGGAGCCGCGAACGACCGGATCGTTTGCGGCGACGAACAGCGGGGAGAGTGGACGACGCCGGAGCCGATACGTACGGGGTCGACGACTGACGAAGGAGAACGCCGCATGAACTCGCGCTGAAGTGCGTCGCCCCGCGGACGGGGAGAGCCTCAACGTCGAGAGGGGCTTCCTGGAGCCATGCGGAGTCGTCGGCGATGAAGGTGAACGCACCGAGACGGATCTCGCAGCCCAGGATCAAACCGCCGTCGGAAGACATGGTGAAGATGAAAAACTGCAACCTCGCCGGAAATCGCTTAGACGCCTGCCCCACGGTGGGCGCCAACTTCCGAGTGAGGCCTGAACTCATACATCTGTGTGTACATCCTCGCCGTAGCTAGGACTCTGCCCTCTCCATTCGTACCCCTACCATCTACTGTCAGACACGTTCCCACGACACATGGCACTCACATCAGGGCATATCATGGCATGAAATAAATACTAGCAGCAAGAAGACATGAAAATGCTCCAAAGTCATGTTGACAAGTTGCTCATATGGTGCAGGCATTAAATCACACAAAAATGACAAAATGACAAATATTAACAGTTTACTGCAGTAACATCAGGATGCACTTTTGCAACAGAGATTATGACATGAAGACGAACTCTAACATGAATGAAAATGGCACCATCATATAGATCACAAAGAGTAGAACAATTTACATATATAAATCATCATCATAGGATCAACATGCACAGAGATATGGACATCACAAAATGCATATATGCTGTTAAAATCCTGGGGACAGAAAAACGACCTCGGGCGAATCGGGACGGGATGGATCCGGATGGGTGCTTGGTTCGCGGGATGGGGAGATCCCGGGACAGAGCTGTCCGGGCGAGCAGGTCGTCCTCCTCCTCCCGTGCTCCTCACGGGCGGGAGGCCATGGCGGCGGGCCGGCATGGAAAGGGGCACCGGCGAAGCGGGCACGGCGGGGACCGGCGGGAACGGGGAGATCCGAGGTCGGGGAGGCTGGATCCGGTGGCTAGACGATGGGGTCGAGGTGGAACTCGAGCTCGGCGGCCATGGGGGTCTCTATTCATGGCGGCAGAGAGAGAGAGATTAGAGGGAGAAGAAAAGAGGGAAGGCACGGGGAGCGGCAGCATGACCTGGGTGGTCGCCGGCGGCGGCTCCGGCGAGGCGGCGTGTTCGTGCGGTGGCGCGGGAGCAGCGGGGCTCCGGTGGGCAGCTAAGGCGGTTGGGCACGTTCCCTCGATCCAGATCGGGATCGGGGAGGCTGCGAGGCTCGGGCGGCGCCGGGCGGCGCGCGGGCTCGGGCGGGCCCCGGATGGGCCTGGCGGGCCGGCGGTGGCTGGAAGGACAGGGGCGACGTGGCGGCGCGCGAGTGGAGGGGAGCGGCGGCGGGGCTGATCTAGAGGCGCCAAGTGGCTGGAGGAGAGGTGGCCGGCACGGAATACGAGGAAGGTGGGTGGTGGCGGCGGCTGGAGCTGCATGGAGGGCTAGGGGCTAGGGTTGCCAGATTTGGATAAGGGGGTGTCTATTTATAGGCAGGAGGGGGTCCAGGGGGAGTTTCGGGGCCCTCCAATCACGATCCGACGGTCCGAAACGGAGGGGGTTGCTAGGTGGGCTGCGTAGAGTGGTTGGGCTGAGATGAGAGGGAAGTGGTGCAGCCCGGCACGGTTTTCGGAATACCGAAAAACGTCCGACGTTTTATTCGGCTATAGTGCCGCTATAGGTTATCTGTTGGGGCATCAAACGACCTCCGAATGGAACGAAATTTGGCAGGCAGTCTACCTACAATATAATAAGACCGCACGCCAACTTTCAACCCATTCCGAGAACATTTTTATCCTACTTATAAAATAATATTTCGGAGGTGCCGTGGGTGCGTGCGAGTGTGTCGGGACTCGAAACGGACAACGGAAGGAACGGGGAGAACGCCAACTACGAACGGATGCAAGCTTTGAAAAACATGCGGATGAAATGCACATGATGACATGGCCAACTGCAACATGCAAGCGAATGACATGGCAGCGACGACGAATAAATGAAAGACATCTAGAGCATCGGTCTCGGGGCGTCACACATGCGCACTGATGTCACATAATCAACCAGGTATGAATGTAAGTACATGGATACAGGACAACAGGTGGTAACAAGAGCAAAGCAGTGAGCATCATAGTTGCTATATCCTAGGTTTTGTGGCGCTGATTCTATCATATAAGTGGGGTGCTATCTGATTTCTCCGGTACCACAACCTTTTTCAAGGACTTTGCTTTTACTCCTTCAGGTTCTGCGGTCACCCTCTTCCTTTTGGATGTCTGATACACAAGAACATCATTTGAATGGAAAAACATGGTATGATGACAAATGGAATAGGTATTGATAATGGATGGGCATGGCATCTTCACATATATGATGAGTAAACTAAGCAGATGGCGGTGCAACGAAGTAGAAGAAATGCAAGACACCTTATGCAAGATACGTGCAAGCAATAAAACCTTGCCAAATTAGAACCCAGGCACATTGTTGGCTGAACAAGATAGGCCATCTTCCTTTGACTCCTTGAGTTCAGAATAGTCATTAGGATCATATTCTGAACACGAATCTGTAGGTGGGGAGCGTGTGGGTTTCATTGCATCCAGAATAGAACTCAATCCCTTGATGCCAAGTTTGTTAGCCATTGCACTGTTCCACAATATTCTTCTGGTGTGCGCATTCTCATATTCATTGTGATTATGTTCACTATCTGAGAAGCATAAAACATAAATAGTAGTGAGATTATCTGTGTAATGCAGAGGATATACTAATATAATAGGGGCTCCCTGTAAACCCTTGTGTGCTATCACTGGATTCTGATGAGAGAGCCCATGTGTTCTGTAATTTGGTGCGTACATTAATATAATCTGGCACAACTACACAAAAAAATAGGCTCCCTATTGGGAGCTCTAGAGTTAAGGATAGTTGGTAGATGATAGGTTTCAAAATATATAGTAAAGAAAGTTTATTGCCAAACCATGATAACAAGAGCGCACAGAGAAAAAGTATTCCCTCATGTCTCTATATGTGGCGCACATGCATTTCAAAACTCACATACTAACATTGGAAATATGAGTGGCATGTAGTTTAGCTTGAAGGATGGAGTGCTTCTAGTACGACCCAAAGGCACAAGGCAGATCGCAGTGTAGATAAAAGGGGGACACCATAAGCATCATAAATAAATCGGGAAAGTAGAACTGGTTGGAAAACATGCGGTTATATTGCCGCTACTAATCGAAACCCTACCGATCACCTACAGGCCAGCTCTATTCACTTGAAGGCGCACTACTGTTATTATCAGTCTAGTCTCTCAAAGGCCACACGGCTCCCAGCATTTCATGGATATTATGGCAAGCCAACTCGAAGTGCTGAAAGCATCTAGCAGAAGCGGCCCAATAGACCTGTCGACTGCAGATGTCACTGATCCCCTTCCTGACAAGGAACATACTGTACTTATTAAAGAAGAACAGAAGAGGAACATGTTAAAGAATAGAAGAGGAATCATATTATGGAGATTCCGCTTCTTTCTATACAATGTTGGTTGCCCACCCATGATGAATCAAAGCGCCCAAAGAAATGCTATTCCCTGGGGTCTCTCTACATGTGGCCACATGCATTTGGAAACTCAAGTGGGAGCATTAGCTGACCAATTAAATGTGTGTCTGTTAACTAATATCAGTATCATATCACATTCGTATTTGAACAACTAAGCTCTGGAATTATGATTGCTGTGTTGTTTAGCTTCAAGGCTGGACTGCTGCTAGTACGACACAAAGCACCTATGCAGATCATAGTGTATATATAATGGGAAAACCCTAAGCATCACGAGTAAACTCAGGAAAGTGGAACTTGCTACAAAATATGGGCTAGTATTGCCGGTAAGGCTAGAAAGGCTTCGGATACCAGCTCTCTTCAACTGAAGGCGCGGTACTGTTACTATCAGTCTAACTCTCAAAGGCGGCACAGCTCCCAGCATTTCCTGGATATTATGGCAGACCAACACGAAGAGTTGAAAGCATCCATCCCAAGCGACCGAATAGACCTGTATGCTGCAAATGTCCCTGCACCTCTTCACTACGAGGAACATACTGTACTACTATACTTATTAAAGAAGAATAGAAGAGGAACATGTTAAAGAAGAGCAAGCAGATTTTGGATAATAAAATGTTCGTTCCCCACCCATGATGAACCAGAGCGCATAAAGAATGCAACTCCCTGCTGTCTCTCTATATGTGGTGCACGTGCTTATCAAACAAAAGAAGGAACATTAGCTGACCAATTAAATGGTCTCTGTTTCAGTAATATCAACATCATATCAGATTCATATTTGAACAACTAAGTTTGGAATTATGAGTGGCATGTTGTTTAGCTTGATGGGTCGAGGAGCAGTGCTAGCACGTCACGAAGCACCTACGATGATGGTACTGAATATAAAGGGAATGGCTACATGCAAGTCGCCTGACTTTCATCATTTGGGTCAGTCGACCATTTCAGGCGGTTGGATGAAGATCCTACGTCTCCTAACCCTTCTTCTTCCTCACCTCTTCTTCTTCCCCAACAGACCACCGCACGGTCCGCCGCCCGAACCACCGGCCCCCGCCCCCGCGGCCGGCGGCGCTCCAGCGACTGGCTCGCCGCCCCGCCCTCCCCTGAATTGCCCCCCACCACCGCGCCCACCCGAAACCCTAAGATAGATATGGGGTACCCCCCGGCGAGCCCCTTCCTTATCCTTCCTTCCCTAGGTGAACTCCGGCAAACTCTCAAAAATCGACTGACCCCAATTTGAAATTCAGTCGACTGTCATTTAGCTACTGTGGAATATAAAAGGGAAAAACCATAAGCATTGTGAGTATAGTGTTGAGCGTGCCATGGCAGATCTGAAGGTGCAAACCGTACAAAGGCTACTTGGCAACCAATGTTTCCTTTCAACTAACAAGTAAGATTCTAAGAGATGGACAAGAAATCACAGTAAAGCAGTGGCGATCTATTTTCTTTCTGAGATAAATAACTTGAGCAGATATGAAAGAGTACCGCCTCTTGTGCGGTGCCGTGTAAGCTTCTGCTGAGACGTCGAGGGTGCTGCGGTAGCGATGGCTGTCGGTGGCATGGAAGCAGATCTGGGAGGGCAGACGGTGGCGGCGGGGGATATGTCCCGGCGCGGTGGATGAGACGGTCATAGGAGCGGCCCCGTCAAGGTGGACGACGACGCGGATGAAGCGAGAGGACGCGATGCAAGGATCCTGGTCTGGGGCCGTGGATGAGAGACGTCGATCTCTTGTAATGGACGACGGCATTGGGGTATCAGCTCCGGCAAGGTGGAGGATGACGGCGGTGGATGGGGTGGCAGACGGAGGAGGCTGGGGTGGAGAGGGTGTTTTGGTGCCCACGGAGTACGAATGGGGAAATGGAGGGAGAGAGGTAGGGGGGAACCGTGTCTTTGGGACATGCTTGTCTCAAATGCGGGGAAAGTTACAAACTTATCCCCCATTTAAAATTTCAGACATCAGAGCAATATTGGTCGCTTGGGGATAGGACGGTAATCTCGCATACCCCGAATATTTGTCGAGATCAATTTTGGCCGAGGAGAGTTTGTTTTGGCACCCACTGTTGGCGCCCACCGTGTATGAATCGGGGTGAGAGGCGATTTCGGCCATGGAGAGACTGTGTTTTGGTGCCCACCGTGTATGAATCAGGGTGAGAGGCGGTTATGTCACGTTTGACTAAAATTACAAAGCTACCCCTATCAAGGCCTATAGAAATCGAGCCGATAGGCTTTGCGTGTCAGGGATAGGCAGTAATGGAAAATTTCCATCTCTCAAAATTTCTTTTTGGGCGGTTACGGCCGAGGAGGGACTGGGTGTTTTGCCGCTTCGTTCAAATTTTAGGAGAAAGTAAGTTTCATGTTTACATTGCCAACTTAATTCGAATCCATTTTGTATTCTTTTTTTTGGGCAGGATCCAAGATATTTTATACTGCATCGCACACGATTCTTGCTAATGAACTGTTTGTGGTGTACTTGATTTTTTCATTTTGATTTGAAAGACAAAATGGGGTTACGACAGGAAAGGTCGGTGTTTGAATTGCTAGAACATTTATCGGCAGTGAACATGCAACTATAGGAGTGTCGTGCTAAAATTTGGAATTATTCCGGGTTAATTTGTCTTTTTTATACATTAATTGAGTTTTCTAGGCATTTAATGTGCATGATTCAAATTTGAACTACAGGCAAATGCTCCAGTGCACCAAAATGGGTTGAAAAATCGTATATGTGTCCTTAGGTGAATGTTTGGGTCCCATACAAGAAATCGGAGTGAATTTCAAACATCTGGGCGTCATGGCTCGGCCGAAACATTGAGAAAATTGGTTTTTAAATTCATGTAAATCCAAAAATTGCCTAAACATAACGAAACTTGGCATGGTGTCTTGAGATTGCACCAACATGCTCTGGTAAAATTTTTGTTCGATTTGGGACAAGTTTTGATATAAGCTTCTTACCGGAGCTTCTCTCAAGAAGGCTCATGGTTCCGATAGGGAACGTGTCACCTTTGTGGGCGAAATGACATACGCTACCTCTTCCAGCCTTGATTTTTTTACATAGGCAACATAGACCAATAGGAGTGTCGTGCTAAAATTCAGAATTATTCCAGGTTTGGTTGGGCTTTTATATATATTAATTGAGTTTCTAGGCATTTAATGTGCATAATACAAATTTGAACTACATGCACATGCTCCAGTGCACCAAAAAGGGTTGAAAAACCGTATATGTGTCCTTGGTGAATGTTTAGGTCCCATACAAGAAATGAGAATGAATTTCAAACATCTGGGCATCGTGGCTCGGCCGAAAACATTGAGAAACTTGGTTTCTAAATTCCTGTAAATCCAAAACTTGCCTGAAAATCACAGAACTTGGCATGGTGTCTTGACATTTCACCAACATGCTATGGTCAAAATTTTGTTCGATTTGGAACAAGTTTTGGTATAAGCTTCTTAGAAACCAGAGCTTCTCTCAAGAATGCTCATGGTTCCGATAGGGAATGTGTCATCTTTGTGGTTTTTTGTGGGGGGAGGGGGCGGGGACCTAGATATTTCCGCGGTTGCCGAAATTTTACGAACGGTGCAGCGAATAACTGGCGTGCAAGTGTGGTTGACGCGCGGCCGGTGGACTGTAGCCGACGAACCTTCCGGCGTAAGCCATACATGAGGGAGCCCCAAGATATTTTATACTGCATCGCACACGATTCTTGCTAACAAACTGTTTGTGGTGTACTTGATTTTTTCATTTTGATTTGAAAGACAAAATGGGGTTACGGTAGGAAAGGTCGCTGTTTGAATTGCTAGAACATTTATCTGTAGTGAACATGCAACTATAGGAGTGTCGTGCTAAAATTTGGAATTATTCCGGGTTCGTTTGCCATTTTTATACATTAATTGAGTTTTCTAGCCATTTAATGTGCATAATTCAAATTTGAACTACAGGCACATGCTCCAATGCACCAAAATGGGTTGAAAAATCATATATGTGTCCTTGGGTGAATGTTTCGGTCCCATACAATAAATGGGAGTTAATTTCAAACATCTGGGCGTCGTGGCTCGGCCGAAAACATTGAGAAACTTGGTTTTTAAATTCCTGTAAATCCAAAAATTGCCTAAAAATCACGGAACTTGGCATGGGGTCTTGACATGGCACCAACATGCTGTGGTAAATTTTTTGTTCGATTTGTGACAAGTTTTGGTATAAGCTTATTACAAACCGGAGCTTCTCTCAAGAAGGCTCATGGTTCCGATAGGGGATGTGTCACCTTTGTGGGCGAAATGACATACGCTGCCTCTTCCTACCTTGATTTTGTTTACAGAGGCAACAAAGACCAGTAGGAGTGTCGTGCTAAAATTTGGAATTAATCCGGGTTCGTTTGGCCTTTTTATACATTATTTGAGTTTCTAGTCATTTAATGTGCATAATTCAAATTTGAACTACATGCACATGCTCCAGTGCACCACAATGGGTTGAAAAATCATATATGTGTCCTTGGGTGAATGTTTAGGTCCCATACAAGAAATGGGAATGAATTTCAAACATCTGGGCGTCGTGGCTCGGCCGAAAACATTGAGAAACTTGGTTTTTAAATTCCTGTAAATCCAAAAATTGCCTAAAAATCACGGAACTTGGCATGGTGTCTTGACATGGCACCAACATGCTGTGGTAAAATTTTTGTTCGATTTGGGACAAGTTTTGGTATAAGCTTCTTACAAAACGGAGCTTCTCTCAAGAAGGCTCATGGTTCCGATAGGGGATGTGTCACCTTTGTGGGCGAAACGACATACGCTGCCTCTTCCTACCTTAATTTTTTTTACAGAGGCAACAAAGACCAATAGCAGTGTCGTGCTAAAATTTGGAATTATTCTGGGTTTTTCTGGCCTTTTTTTTATACATTTATTGAGTTTCCTAGGCAATGTGCATAATTCAAATTTGAACTACATGCACATGCTCCAGTGCACGGAAATGGGTTAAAAAATCGTATATGTGTACTTGGGTGAATGTTTAGGTCCCATTCAAGAAATGGGAATGAATTTCAAACATCTGGGCGTCGTGGCTCGGCCGAAAACATTGACAAACTTGGTTTTTAAATTCCTGTAAATCCAAAACTTGCCTGAAAATCTTAAAACTTGGCATGTTGCCTTGACATCGCACCAACATGCTGTGGTAAAAATTTTGTCTGATTTTTTGAAGGCGCACAGATTAACAACCAACAAAGTCATTTTGGAACAAAGAGCTGCCACATTACAATCGGAAACACAAGTGTTATTCAAACCGTGGGCGTTGTACTAACCATTTACGTGCCGCCATGCGTCCCCATTTTTATTGGCTAGGAGGCGCCGTGCGGGGTATTCCCTCCGTGCATTGGGCACCTAAGGCGGTGGACTGTGATTTAGGCGTGTGAAGATTGGCCGTGATAACTAACGTAATCCGCGCTGAAAAATCTCGTCAATTGAGCCGATTAATTACTAATCCTTCGCATGCAGTTACCACCGAGCAATGCTAGACTCACGGGGAGGACTTTTACAGGCTTTACAGAGTAGCAAACGTGGAGGATTAGGATTGGATTTAGGGGGTGGGAAGGGGCCCACCCCCCTGAAAATCAGGTGGGTTCTTGTTTGATTAGTTGGAAGATGCCCGTATTAGCCCCGTAAAGGCCCGTGAGTGCAGCATTTTTGGTTACCACCCACTTCTCACGCCCACCCTTCATAAATTTAGGTGCTAGGTAGCAAATCAGCATGCAGTACAAGGTGCATGCACAACCTAGGGACCAGAGGGAGACGTGTATCGAGGCATGTAACCAGAATTATTTACTATGGGATTTAAAAGGCTGGGCATGGAGAGTGGGTCGAACGAGGCATGCAGACCGCTCTAGGCACCTGGACGGAGGGAGTAGCTATTTGAGTAGACGGGAGGCGTGGAGCAGACCGCTGCACAGGCTCACCGGGAGACGAGCCCTTTGACCTCCATCCGCCGCCCACCTCGCTCCCAACTTCTCCATTAATGGCGCCCGAGCCCCTGTTTTAATGGCGTGGCTAGGCCTCAGTCGACTGAGATTTAAGAGAGAGAAAAGAAAATCTGAAAAGAAAATTTTGCACGGATCTTGATGTAAGATCTCAAGGACATAGCATCGACTGAGACTTAGCAAGACTGATATATATGACGATGATGGCAATGGATAATAATAATTGTGTTACATATTCAGGAAGATAATTAAAGATGCCACATGCGGCAACGCCCTAAAGACACAAGGGCAAAACAAGGAAGACACAGACAACGATCTGGGTCGCTGCTCTCTACTTCACCTCGATCTACTCCGCCATCTTCGTCATTTTGTCCACCTTGATCTCTTTCACGTACTCAAGACGTCGCTTGCGAGCATCCACGGATCCCTCCAGGAGCATTTCACGCTCCATGCGGAGCTTAGCATTGTCGTCCATAAGTTTCCTGACCATGACGGCCGTCTTCTTCAACACGGCAGTTGTCTCCTCGTGCTGCTTCGCCCTGCCGGTGATCTTCGCCCTCATCAGGTCGCGCTCGGTGCGGAGCCTCACCTTGTCACCCATTAGTCTGTGGATGATGCCAGTCGACTTATCCAACGCGGCATAGCTCTCCTCCTGCAGCTTCGCCCATCAGGGGATGACATCGTCCATCAGCTTATTGAGCATAGCGCGCATGCGCCTGTGAGAGCCCTCGAGTGCCCGCGATAGATCCATCCAAGCCGCCGCGACGCGGTAGGACCTCTCTGCTGCTTCCGCGGCGCGGCTGGACATCTGTGCCGCATCCGCGGCGCCGCCGGACCACTCTGTTGCTTCGACGGCGTGGCGGGACCTCAGTGCTACTTCGGCGGCACGGCGGGACCTCTGTGCTACTTTGGTGGCGCGGCAGGACCTCTCGGATGATATCGTGGCGAGGCGGGACATCTCTGCTGCTTCGCTCGCCGCTCCGTGGTCATTTCTCAACCAAGAACTCCTCCCGCGGGCCATGGCAGACGCAAGGAAGGACGAAGACTTGTTTGTTTGTTGATGAGGAATTGAGGAGGAATGTGCAGTCATTTTTGAGTAGGTGGTATTTATAACCCAGTAATAAGCTGCTAAGTAGGAAAACGTTTAGGTTCTGATCGGTGTGAATAGGTTTGCACTTACATATAGCGTGGTAATTTGGAATGTGACGGGAAACAAGGTCAAAATTATTTGACGGTCCCGGTTTCGAAGTGCGGCATGATTCCTGGATGGTGTAATTAAGAGCAAGTATAATGAGGTGATGTAAGCGGGCTATAAGGATTTAAATATTATATTGTTGCTGAGTTGGAAGAGAGAGAGAGGAGGAGAGGGAGGAGAAGCGGGCGGTAGACTTACAGCCGGCTGTAGCACGAGCTCCAAGAAGCTTTGTGAGAGTGGAAGGTGGGCCATATGTTAAGAAAGTAGTACTTTCTTATAGCTAACTATTTATATGTGTTGGCTATTACATTGATTATAGATGACATGTCAACATGCTATAGCCAGCAGCTAGCTATATTGTTAACCATGCTCTAACATGGGCAAGCGTTCTCGGATGCGTACATGGCGTGTGCACCGTAATCGGCGATGTCAGCACACGACTTGTTCCGTCAAATCAATATCATTGGATTCATCATTGCATATATTTTCACATCATATAAATTTGTCACTGTAAATGTTCATATTGTTTTCTACAAACTTGGTCAAACTTTACAAAGTTTGACTTCAGTCAAAGCTAATATGCGGAGTAAATAAAAACGGAGGGAGTACTATCTTAGGGTTGACCGGTCACTGCACGCGGATGTGCCCGGGCGGTGGAAGAGGAAGGAGGAGAAGCGGGCTGTGGAGTACACTAGCTGCAGTACGAGCTCCAAGGAACTTTCGTGGCACACAATGCATATTTAGCAACTAGTACTACGTACACCCAGGCCTTTAGGTTGTGTGTAGATGACATGGCTACAACATGCAGGCTGACAGCCTACCGCTCGGCCTCGCACGTTTTTTTTATTTTTTCCATGCAAGATTTGCATGCAGGCATGTCACGCACGAAAGAGTATCTGCTGTTACCGAGGCTTAGGTGGTACCTTGATACGGGCTCCTGTGCATTTTTGCAAATGTTGCAGAGTTACCGGGAGCCGTTCGATCTTAGAATCTGACGGCCGAGAAGCCCGTATCACGGTAGCACCTAAGCCTTGGTAGCACTAGATATTTTCCGTGTCACGCACGTAGTTGTCGAAGTCGTGCTCGAAAAAGGGCGACGAGGTCCACTAGTCCGCGTTGGTCGGTGCGCCCGGAAAACAAACCAATTCCAGTCGCCGTAAATGTTGTGCGTGCTTTAATTATGGGAAGGTGGATGGACGCGAATGTGCCAGACAACGAACCGCCCGCCGGCTCCCTGATCTCAAATATAAACCGCACTAGCGCACTACTACTAATGCGCACCCGCAGAAAATCCTTTCCGAAGGGACGAAGCCCTGCGGTTACCATCTCCTCTCGTCTAAACCAGTTCCAAAAGGGAGAAGGCAGTTCGTCTCCATTACTATGGATTCCCAAGGCGGTGGTGTTTCTCGTCCTCGTCGAGGTTGGGAGACCTTGGACGACGATGCTTTGGGGGAAATCGTAAGTCGCTCCGACTTCCTTACATCCGCAAGACTCAGCGGTGCTTGCACCAAATATTTTAAGGCGGTACGTAAATATGCATGGGAGAAGGCCATGCTAGTTGGTCTGCCATGCGTCCTTGAGGACGAGGATGTTTCCTGGGGGGTCTCTCCAGCGCGGCGTGGCCGTAGTTGCAAGTTTACGCCCCTTGAGATGCCGATGTTGAGGGGCACTCGGATTTTGTCCGATGAGCAGGTCAGTGATAAGTTTGATCACGTAAATGTATTCTAAAGACTACTTCTGTGCTCCATTTCATAATTACCCCGCTGCCCACTGTTGCACATGTTAGGCTTGGTGCCAATGGAGATTGGCTTGCATACGTACGGGAGGGTACCAACATCAATTTGCACAACATTCACACCAGTGAGACCATTCCCGTTGAACCTTTGTCCAACATTGGGATCGGCCACCCAATGGGGCACCTCCTGAATTGGTACAATGGAACCACGGTGAGTTTGAAGAAGATTGCAATCCCAGAAGCCCCGACAAGGTCGTGCGGCAACAAAGATTACTCTCTCATCACGGTGTTCGACATCGCGATTGCTTTCACGAAACATCCTGCACGTGGTGGTCAAAGCTGGACCATGCTGTCTGCGGCCGATTTGTTGCCGTACGAGTATGAAGACGCCATGCTCCTTTTAAACCGCATCTTCGCGGTGACAAACAAGGGGACTTGTTTCGTATGGAACACATCCTACGGTATACTCCCTCTCTTCCGGTTTAATATGTTTAGTTTTCCCGTTTTATAAGTTTCAAATTTATTGCTCCACATCACATGTTCAGATTTCAAGGTGCATTAAACGGGCCATTCGGTCTCACTTGGAACCTTGTAACTGACAACACCCAGTTGGGACGTACTATCTTAGCAGTCGTTACCCATGGTACCATTGAAGGGCAGCAAGGTGCCACGATCTATCACGATCGGACCTTGATCATGTACCCAGGTAATCCATTATCTCCGATCTAAGACTAGTAGAGCCAGGAGCTAGAGTATACTATCTTATTGCCATGTCATCTTATAACATTTCAGTACATGTCTCGTTATACTCCATGAGGAGTAGTTCTTTTCTTTTTTTGATTGATTGGGATAGTCATCGATACAACATTATAATACAAGTTATAATTAGCAATTTCAATTCCGCAATGTAGTAGCTTGTAAGCCTGAATCCCATCTAATAAAAAAAGTACTACTACTACTAGGACTCCTCCTACTTTAATTAATATACATCGCCCACGTCACCCTCTCAAATTGTTTCTTCTAGCCCGTGCCGCAGCTGGCTCTAATCTACTCCTACTAGACTTCTTCCCTTCCCTATCATAGAAATAAGCAAATATAGAATATATTATTTTAATCCTTATCCTCTGCTTACATCACCTTATTGTGCTTGCTGCACAACATTTATCCTGCATGGACCTTGACCATGCCCGTCACCAGGTGTCCAGGTTTGAGATGCCAGGTGTACCATATGAACGGCTGCGTGTTCAACCCCCGTGATGCTACCACGATCGCAGCAAACTATGCTTGACGAGCGTTATTTTTACTTATTTATTAGCTAGATTCTTCATTTGTTTTTAGTTTATGTTGTGATGGAACGCTAAATTATCTATCCTTGAGTGTGATTGACATGTACTGACATTATGTTTGTTTCATACCTCCTATATCTTCGCCTCATACATTTATTATATTGACTGCAAATTGAAATGGGCGCGGAGGAACACACTTGGAGAGTACTCGATTTTCATTGGGGACAGCTACCCCATAGTGAAAAAGATGCCACCTTCCGTGCACGACGCCGATGGCCTGCCGTTCATGAAGAGTGGGTGCGTTTTCATTGTGCACCACCAGATTAATATCTTGAACGCCCCTATCCCTGACTTATGCCGCTTTAGCTTGGATGAGTCTCCATCGTGGGGAGCCACACTAAAAAGCTATGATGATATGTATTCCCGTTGCCCTCCGTTATGGATCGTGCCATCTATGAAGAACACCTGGGACTGGAACTACGAAACGGACATGTACCCAGGCACCTACGAACCTGAGTAATGTACCGCAGTAAATATAGGTGAAGTAGCCAGGCACAAATAGTATGAACCTGCGTGGCATGTTGGCATTTGTCTTTTAGAACTTACTAGCACTAAATATTACGTGCAATGCACGTTGATATTATGATGTACGTGCCTAAGTACTCTACTATATTAATTGCAGGCACATACTCCGTATTAGGTTGGATATTTGTTTACGTATATGGTCCGAGACCTTCCAACTAGACGCGTCTGTCTCTCCGGGTCGCACTTTGTATCGTTATGTACTACGTGTGGTCTTTGACCATAAAACTACACAGTCAAATCACCCTCAAAGAAAAACCGGACGGTCATATCACCTGTGCTGCCGTGTTTCGCGCTCCTCCCTCGTAGAGTGGAGACGCTTGCTTCCATAAAAATGGAAGAAGTAGAGACGCCCTCCCACGCTGTTCCTGTCATCGTCCTTTCGCTGACGTGTGGGACATCTAGCACGTGCCAAGCAGCAATTTATCCCCGTATCTTGATCTGTAGGCTATGTGCCGGACTTAAGACAAGTTTGCCGTATGAAGCACCGCACACCAAGCAGCAGGCGTGGTGAGCAATCTTCAAATCATCAAGTCATTAAATAAAAACAGTATATGAACCACTGCACATGCAAGTTCACTGGGCTGTCGTGTGTAACACCCTGGATTTTGTCCTTTTTCTTTTATTTGGATTTATTGAATGTTTTATTTGCATTTGGGTTTTCCAGTCATTTCTTTTGGACTTACCACTTGGATTTATTTTTGATTTTCTTCCAAGTGGGTTCCTTCATCCATAAACTCTCCCTGGACCTCATCCCTCTCATAATAATGCCATTGGGTATTTTTATTTAATGGCATTATACCCTTTTTCTCTCTGAAAATGCCTCTTTTCTCACTAAGCTCTTAAGCAACCCCTATTTTTATTGCCCAGAAAATTCCTAGAAAATTCCCAAATATTCTTTGGGTCATGTCTCACCTTCCTATGCAAAAATATCCCATGGTCATTTGGAAAATTTCAGCGCAGGAAAATATTTTTGCTTCTGGACAGAAAAGTCACTTTGTGAAGCAACTATATTATTCCTTGATCTTTTTAATCTGAAATTTTTACCACTTAATGACCTTCCTAAGTAATGCTTAAACGTCTAAAACCAGCCCTAGAATCTTAGCCGTTTGTCCTCAGCATTTGGAGCAAGTTTCTGTCCAGAAACTTTGCAGCTCCCTCTTGTCACCTCCAGTGAGCCATTTGGCAAGCCCAGCGCATTTCTCGGCAAAGCTTTGAGAGGACTTCACGGTGGACACGGTTTGGCAGCGCCGAAAGCACCCCGCGTGCCTGTGCACGCAGTGACCGCGTGCGGGCAGGGTGCAATGCACGCGCTCTGTGCGCTCTGCCCGTCGGGTCCGATCGGCCGCCGTCCAACCACCCTCCCCGCGACACCTCTCCATGTCTCAGTGCCGCAGCCAACCCCTATGCGCCACCCAATCCCCTCCCTACTCCTCACCGACGCCGCAATGTAGCTCGCCGGAAGAGGCCGAGAGCTAGCGGCGGGAACAGTGAGCTCGCGTGCCCGTTTTTCGCGCGTAGTGCGCGCCACTGTGGCCGCACGCGTGCACCACGTCGCCCTGTGCTCCTCTGCTTCACCCCACGCCGCTGCCCGAGTCCTCACCGCCCCCAGTTCGCCGTGCCACTCTACTCCGGCGGAGCCCGAGCTCTGCCTCGCCTCCTCCTATAAATAGAGCACAACCCCGATCGTTCTAGCCATCCCAACCCACCTCTCCACCCACAAATCGAACTCTAGAAGCTGGTGGTAACGCCGGGAAGGCCTCTGGCCTTCGAACCTCGCCGGCGACCGCCGCGGATCCCCCCTCCTCCGTTCTCTCAAGATAGACCACCTCAGCTTCAACCACTGCCACCAACGAGACCGTAGAAACCTCCTGAGCACGACGGTAGCAAGAACTCACCGGATTGTTGCCGGAAACGCCGACTCCGATCAGCTCTGCCACCGCCGTCTCTGGAGAAGATCGCCGCGACTCCGTCCGACCACCCCAGCCTGCGCTTCGGGTACGTACTTGACCATCTCGTCGAGCTCGTCCCGTTCCCCTCCTCTCCGGTGATCGCCAACATCTCCTCGCCGGAGAAACGCCGACGACAGCGCCGCCGCCCCTTGTTCCCTCCCTCTCCTCTGTTTAACCCTGCCAGTGGGTCCCGCTCGTCAGCCTCTCACTCGGCCGCCCGAAGCGGTATAAGTGGAGGCGTATTCGCCGAATGCGCTTTCGACGTGGCCGCTTCTGGTTTTTCTTTTTATTTCAGATTCTTGACCAGATCTGATCCAACTTTGACCAGCTATAACTTTTATTCTGTAAGTCCAAATGATTTGATTCTTTGTGCTACTGGTTTATAAAATTCCAAAGTTTCTGTATGCCAAGTTTCAGAATTTTTCTTGCTATTGAGAATTTTTGGTGCAATAAACAGTGTTATGTGACATTTTCTTTTTTTGCATTTATTTTAATTTCAGAAGAACCTAGTTGTGTTGGAGAAGGCCAGGAGTACTGTGACACTCCTCTGAACCAAGGCAAGCCACACCATTCATATGCAAGGATGGCATTGTAATGACTTGGTTTAATTGAATTAAATTCATCCTTTAATCACTATTTAAAATAATTTGCTATATAAATCTTGTTGCATAAACTTTGTTCTGTTATGCTGATAATTTGTGCAGTAGGATACATGCTTTCTTGCTAATGTGCAGTAGGTATCGTGGCATATACTCATATGACAACATGATGCATTTGTTATTCATGACCGTGACCCGTGCACCCATTCATTCACTATGGCTCGAATCATTTTCTTTTCAAGTTAAACTTGATAATAATCCAACTTGAACATGCTGTTGATCGAGTCATGGTGCCACCGAATCGAGCTCACCAGTGCAACCACACTTGCCTGGATGGGGAGGCCCTAATGTGGTCTATTGTCATGCCTCTCGCCGGTGCCTCCTATGAGGGAAGGTTGTGCTCTGGCGCTACCCTGGCCCGGTAGGCAGTCATAACCTTGAGGACCCAAGTTTTGATGGTACCGAGGTCCCCGTTTCGGACATTTTTGATGTTTGGCCACGACGGTGGCAGCCACAGAGGTGGCAGATGTCACATGTTGACATCAGGGTCACCCAGGACATAGCCCAAAGGGGAGTTTGTCGGAGTGGCCGGGAGAGTGTCATGCAATAGACTGGTTTTGTCGGAACGTCGTTGGTCCACCCGAATGGGAGCACGAGGCCATGAGTTCCGTGGTGTGGGTACAGTGTACTAAGCTCTGCAGAGTGTATAATCTATCAATAGCCGCGTCCTCGGATATGGACACAGTTCATAGTAGGTCACACCGTGGGTCAACAGAAATAACTAACTTGCACACTAAGATTCACAAGATGGCACATGCAGAAATGGTGATCGAGGATCACTATGAAAGGTATGAATGTGATCAAGTAAGGATCACGTTGGTAAATGATGAACGGTGGTTACGCGGTAACCCCGAGATGGTAAGTTGGTCCCGAAGACCATGGCAATGTTTCACGCACATCTCATGTTGAGTAGTATCATGCTCATGCATTAAATCTGTTAAATGCCTTGTTATTGTTTGTCGCACTTGTTTTGTTTGCTGTGAGCTTGCGAGTACATTCAAAGTACTCACCTGGCTTATCATGCCAGATGCAGGAGAAGCCGTGCAAGGAGTTGATGTCGAGCAGTATGTTGCGATCTAGGCCGTGTCCCAGCAGTGTCCCTGTGGAATGGAGTTCCGCTACCCCGTCGTTCCGCTGCCGTGTAGTAGTTCCCTTATTATCGAGGCCCCTGCCATGTCTACTAAATAATGTACATAAGTGCAGCCACACCGTGTGTGCCGCTTGGCCTCGCTCATCATGTAAGATGTAAACCTATGTTTCCGCTAAGAGATCAATAAAGCGGTTGTTTTC
This sequence comes from Elymus sibiricus, assembly GCA_039707655.1. Classification (NCBI taxonomy): domain Eukaryota; kingdom Viridiplantae; phylum Streptophyta; class Magnoliopsida; order Poales; family Poaceae; genus Elymus; species Elymus sibiricus. Next base: position 105,844,883 of record CM077668.1, on the reverse strand, counting down.
TGTACCAAGTTGTTGTGTATTGCCAGAAGACTTGATCTCTGGGCTGGCAATGCAAGGTAAACCGGTTGCTCTGAGCCGGGGTGCCACAACGCTTGGTATCAGAGCCGCGCTGACTATAGGACGCCCTAGACAGCCGACGCGTGTCAAAACGGTAGTTTTATCCCCTGTAGTGATTTGAGGTTGATTGTGCACTTGGGTGTTGCATCGCATGCATGTAGTTTGCATTTTATGCTGACCAGCTAATGTTGTGAGTGTAGATGGCACCAGTCCCTTATCCGTACCAGCCTGAGCCGGCACCTTCCACTTTTCCGCATCTGCTGACCAGCGTGTGGCGCCGACTCTACCCCGATGGCGATGACCCCATATACCAGGTGTACCGAGAGCAGCTCGCCGATGGCGTTTACGAGTATCACGCGGAGGTCATCCTGCACAACAGTACCGTGGTGGGCATGTACACTCGCTCCACCAAGAGCGGGACGGCTTCTACACCCGACCAGGCGGTCCAGTTTGCAGCATTCGAGGCTCTCACTGACTTGCGCTATAACGAGGTTCAGATGCAGACTCACCCAGGTTTCTACTTCTATCTGTCCCTGTACGAGTCAGGACAGATCCGCTTCCCTTACATTAATCCGGAGTGCGACCGGTCAGCCAGTCACCTGTCTCGCTACATAACGGCGGGATACTTTCTGATCACCAGTCTGGCCCAGGAGCTGACCCGCGTTCGAGGTGAGCTAGCTACCGCTCGATCTGCATTCGCTCCAGCTCTGCTTATCCACACATCACTTGTCCCCCCAGCTACCTTACCCCCATCCACACCAGTGATCCCCACACCCTCCCAGAATAGCTCAGGCACTTCGGTAGTGACTCCCCATGAGTCCCCAGCCCAGTGGGCTATGCTTCTTGCTACCCCAGCCGCTCCGATGCTGCGGAGTCACCCTGCTCCAGACCCTGAGGGAGAGCCTTCCCGTCAGCGTCGTCGTGTTTCCTTTGCTCCGGATGTATCTGTTCCGGTTCGGAGTCTGACACCGAGGAGACACCAGCAGGACCGTCAGTGTGCCAGTGCGATCCCGGTCGTCGCATGTAGACGAGGATGATGTGGTGTTTGGTTGTATGCATGTAGTGATACTATCCATGTTGTTACCTTGGTATGTATGCTGGATGGTGTATTGTATAATTATGATGCTTTCTGTTATTCGCTTTGGCTTTTCTCGATTTCTTTTTCGGGTTTGTTGCTTCACCTCCCTATTTTGCTTGTTTTCCCCTAATGGATGTTGCTCATCTCGATGCTTCGTATTGGGAAACATATATAGGATGACAAGGTGTGGCAGTAACTGTTATGGTGGCGACGATATTCCAGTTCGTCGATCCGCCAGGCAAGCAGGACATTCTCCGGAACCATATCAGCCACCACCTCCTCCACCTCAAGCACCCACAACAGAACAGATTATGCGGATGTTTGAAGAGAAGAGGAACCAATATCTGATGGAATTCTTGAGGAGCATGCAGACTGTGGTTGGGCAGAATAATCACAATGGTAATCACTCCAAGCTGTCAGACTTTCAGAGGACCAAACCGCCGAGTTTCAGTCAAGCAGTAGACCCAATGGAAGCCGATGATTGGTTGAGGACTATTGAGAAGAAGCTGGAAATTGCTCGCACAGAAGATGTTGACAAGGTGCCCTTCGCCACTCATTATCTTGAAGGACCAGCTGCTATATGGTGGGACAATGCCAAAGAGATGTGGCCCGTTGAAGACGAGATTACTTGGGAAAAATTCAAAGACAAATTCCGCAAGTACCATATTCTTGCAGGCATCATGAAGGTCAAGCAGCGAGAATTTCTCACTCTTACCCAAGGAACCTCGACTGTAAGTGAATATTTAAACAAGTTCAATCATTTCGCCCGTTACTCCACTCATGATGTGGCCAGTGAATAACGGAAGATAGATCGGTTCCTCGGAGGGCTAAATCTTACCCTCTGATGTGCACTCAGCATGCTGGATTTCCCCGCCTTCCAAACTTTGGTAAACAAGGCACTCATTGCCGAAAGGGAACACAAACTGGTTAATGATCATAAGACTGCCTTTGAAGACCGCAAACGCAAGTTTGAACCCAAGAAGGAAGGGCAAGTTTTTCAGAAGGTTCGTACTTGGCAGCAACCTCAATTCGAGTTCAAGCCGACCTGGCAGCAGGGGAACATCAAGAATGAAAGTCAGATCAAGACTGTGGTCGCCAAGCCAAATAAGGAAGACTGTCAGCGTAACAATGCCTGTTTCACCTGTGGACAGACTGGGCATTACGCTAGGCAGTGTCCCAAGAACGGCAAGGCACAAGCCAACCTGAAACCTCAAGTCAATTACGTGGGGCAATTCCCCAAACGGAGATACATTCGAGGTCAAGTTCATCATATCTCCGCTGAAGAAGCTGCCGAAGTCCCCGAGGTGGTCATTGGTATGTTTCCTGTTAATGACATACCTGCAACAATTTTATTCGATTCCGGGGCTTCCCATTCTTTTATTTCGCGGAGTTTTGTTGCACAACATCGTCTTCCCTATACTATTTTGGACAAAACTATGGTGGTACAGTCCCCCGGATCCAGGCTCAAGACAAATATTGTATGCCGAGGGTTGACGATATCAATTTATGGAGTCAACTTCCCCGCATCACTGGTATCCATTGAGTCTCCCACCTTGGATATTATTTTGGGGATGGATTGGTTGACAAGACACCAGGTCTGCATCAACTGCGCAACAAGAGAAGTCACGCTAATAAATCCCTCGGGCCAGTCCGCTCGATTCTATGCCGGTCGAGCCATACCAAAGAAAGGAATGGTTTATGCAGCCATCGCCACAGAAATGAATCTAGTCCCAGTGGTCTGTTAGTTCCCAGATGTGTTTCCAGATGAATTGCCAGGCATGCCACCTGACCGGGAGCTGGAATTTTCTATTGAGCTTGTACCCGGAACAGCACCAATTTACAAGAAATATTATCGAATGCCTTCGTCTGAACTAGTGGAGTTGAAGAAGCAATTGGATGAGATGCTCCAGAAAGGATACATTCGCCCCAGCTCATCTCCTTGGGGTGCACCTGCAATATTCGTGGGCAAGAAAGACGGCAGTCTTCGGATGTGTGTTGACTATCGTGCTCTAAATGATGTCACCATCAAGAATAAATACCCGCTGCCCAGGATTGATGATTTGTTCGATCAACTCAGCGGAGCTCAAGTGTTCTCCAAGATCGACTTGCGCACCGGGTATCACCAGCTGAAAATCAGAAAAGAAGATATCCCAAAGACAGCAATTCACTACAAGATAAGGGCTGTACGAGTACACTGTCATGTCATTTGGACTGACCAACGCTCCTGCATTCTTCATGCACATGATGAACAAGGTGTTCATGGACTTCTTGGACAAGTTTGTAGTGGTGTTCATTGATGACATCCTCATATATTCCAAAAGTGAAGAGGAGCACAAGCAACATCTCCGAGCAGTGTTGGAACGATTACGCGCTCATCAACTCTACGCCAAGTTCAGCAAATGCGAATTTTGGCTAAAAGAAGTGGGACTCCTTGGGCATATCCTTTCCGCTCAAGGAGTGGCGATGGACCAAAGCAAAGTCACCGAAATTCTGAAGTGGAAGACACCTGTTTCAGTAACAGAAATCAGAAGTTTCTTGGGTCTAGCAGGCTATTACCGTCGTTTCATTGAAGGCTTCTCAAAGATTGCCAAGCCAATGACTGAACTGCTTAATTAGAATCAGAAGTTTATATGGACCGAAGCATGTGAGAACAGTTTCAATGAGCTCAAGACCCGTTTGACTACCGCTCCAGTGCTGACTCTACCAGACATCTACCGGAGCTTCGACATCTATTGCGACGCATCCAGGCGTGGCATTGGGTGTGTACTTATGCAAGATGGAAAGGTCGTAGCCTACGCATCAAGACAGCTCCGACCCCATGAGGAGAACTACCCTACACATGACTTAGAGATGGCAGCAGTGGTCCACGCCTTAAAGATTTGGAGGCATTACATCATCGGAAAGCGATGTCAAATCTACACCGACCACAAGAGTCTCAAGTATATATTCACACAGCCGGACTTGAACCTCCGACAAAGAAGATGGCTTGAGTTGGTCAAAGACTATGACCTGGGTATCAACTACCACCCAGGAAAAGCAAATGTGGTCGCCGATGCCCTCAGTCGCAAACCGGCTACCGCAAACACATTAATCGAGCGTCTGCACCCAGCACTTCAAGAAGAAATAGCTCAGCTCAATATGATCTTGTGCGATGCAATCTGCTCGGTTACCTTGGAAGTAACCCCTACCCTGGAGGATGAAATTCGAAAGGCTCAACCTAGTGACCCTATGTTACTAAAGATAATGACTCAAGTACGAGAAGGGAAGACACCAGGTTTCAACATTGATGACAAAGGTACACTCCGATTTCGAGATCGAGTATGCGTGCCGGACCTCGGAAAATTAAAACAACAAATTCTGAAGGAAGCCCACGAGTCCGCATACTCTATACATCCCGAAGGCACTAAAATGTACCAAGATTTGAAGCAAACGTTCTGGTGGGAAGGTATGAGGAAAGACATCGCCTATTACATCGTCTGTTGTGATATATGCAACAAGGTGAAGGCTGAACACCAGAAACCAGCCGGTCTGCTTCAACCCTTACCCGTTCCACAATGGAAGTGGGATGATATCTGCATGGACTTCATCGTGGGATTACCCAGAACCCCACGAGGAAACAATGCCATATGGGTCGTGGTCGACATGCTTACCAAGGTGGCCCACTTTATTCCAATCAGGACCACCTACCGTGCAGATCAACTTGCTCAACTCTATGTATCCAGGATTGTCAGTCTGCATGGGGTACCCAGGACTATCACTTCAGACCGAGGGTCTTTGTTTACCTCGGCATTCTGGCTACGTTTACACCAAGCCTTGGGAACCGCCTTGAAGCACAGCACCGCGTATCACCCGCAGACAGATGGACAGACAGAGCGAGTAAATCAAATCTTGGAAGATATGCTCCGGGCATGCGCTCTTGCACAAGGATCCAAATGGGAAGACACCCTGCCGTACGCTGAGTTCTCCTACAACAACGGCTATCAGACTAGCCTCAAGATGTCACCTTTTGAGGCCCTATATGGACGAAAGTGTCGTACCCCGCTGAACTGGTCTCAGACAGGAGACAGCCGAATCTTCGGGACTGACCTAATGATGGAAGCAGAGAAGCAAGTCAAAGAAATTCGAGACAGACTGCAAGTGGCAAAATCTCGTCAGAAAAGCTACTATGACTCAAAGCATAGGCAGATCAGCTTCGAACCAGGTGAATATGCATATCTCCGAGTTACCCCTATGAAAGGAGTCAAGAGGTTTCACACTCGGGGAAAACTTACACCAAGATATATCGGTCCATTTCCAGTTATGACCAGAGTGGGGCAAGTGGCCTATCAGTTGGAATTGCCTCCCGAACTATCCGAGGTTCACGATGTATTCCACGTATCTCAGCTACGGAGATGCATCGCACCACCCGCATAGCAGGCAGATATGGCAGAACTAGAGCTGGCCAAGGATTTAACATATGAGGAGAAACCTTTGAGAATCTTGGAAGAAATGGACAGAGTCACCCGCAGCAAAACTATAAAGTTTTACAAGGTCCAATGGGAGCACCACACTGAGGATGAAGCCACCTGGGAAAGAGCGGATTTCTTAAGGACTGCATACCCATATTTGTTTCCTGAGCAACCGAATCTCGAGGACGAGATTGATCCTAAGGGGGGGAGGTTTGTAACACCCTGGATTTTGTCCTTTTTCTTTTATTTGGATTTATTGAATGTTTTATTTGCATTTGTGTTTTCCAGTCATTTCTTTTGGACTTACCACTTGGATTTATTTTTGATTTTCTTCCAAGTGGGTTCCTTCATCCATAAACTCTCCCTGGACCTCATCCCTCTCATAATAATGCCATTGGGTATTTTTATTTAATGGCATTATACCCTTTTTCTCTCTGAAAATGCCTCTTTTCTCACTAACTCTTAAGCAACCCCTATTTTTATTGCCCAGAAAATTCCTAGAAAATTCCCAAATATTCTTCGGGTCATGCCTCACCTTCCTATGCAAAAATATCCCATGGTCATTTGGAAAATTTCAGCCCAGGAAAATATTTTTGCTTCTGGACAGAAAAGTCACTTTGTGAAGCAACTATATTATTCCTTGATCTTTTTAATCTGAAATTTTTACCACTTAATGACCTTCCTAAGTAATGCTTAAACGCCTAAAACCAGCCCTAGAATCTTAGCCGTTTGTCCTCAGCATTTGGAGCAAGTTTCTGTCCAGAAACTTTGCAGCTCCCTGTTGTCACCTCCAGTGAGCCATTTGGCAAGCCCAGTGCATTTCTAGGCAAAGCTTTGAGAGGACTTCACGGTGGACATGGATTGGCAGCGCCGAAAGCACCCCGCATGCCTGTGCACGCGGTGACCGCGTGCGGGAAGGGTGCAATGCACGCGCTCTGTGCGCTCTGCCCATCGGGTCCGATCGGCCGCCGTCCAACCACCCTCCCCGCGACACCTCTCCATGTCTCAGCGCCGCAGCCAACCCCCGTGCTCCACCCAATCCCCTCCCTGCTCCTCACCGACGTCGGAATGCAGCTCGCCGGAAGAGGCCGAGAGCTAGCGGCGGGAACAGTGAGCTCGCGTGCCCGTTTTTCGTGCGTAGTGCGCGCCACTGTGGCCGCACGCGTGCACCACGTCGCCCTGTGCTCCTCTGCTTCACCCCACGCCGCTGCCCGAGTCCTCACCGCCCCCAGTTCGCCCTGCCGCTCTACTCCGGCGGAGCCCGAGCTCTGCCTCGCCTCCTCCTATAAATAGAGCACTCCCCCGATCGTTCTAGCCATCCCAACCCACCTCTCCACCCACAAATCAAACTCTAGAAGCTGGTGGCAACGCCGGGAAGGCCTCTGACCTTCGAACCTCGCCGGTGACCGCCGTGGATCCCCCTCCTCCGTTCTCTCAAGATAGACCACCTCAGCTTCAACCACTGTCACCAACGAGACCGTAGAAACCTCCTGAGCACGACGGTAGCAAGAACTCACCGGATTGTCGCCGGAAACGCCGACTCCGATCAGCTCCGCCGTCGCCGTCTCTGGAGAAGATCGCTGTGACTCCGTCCGACTACCCCAGCCTGCGCTTCGGGTACGTACTTGACCGTCTCGTCGAGCTCGTCCCGTTCCCCTCCTCTCCGGTGATCGCCGACGTCTCCTCGCCGGAGAAACGCCGACGACAGCGCCGCCGCCCCCTGTTCCCTCCCTCTCCTCTGTTTAACCCTGCCAGCGGGTCCCTCTCGTCAGCCTCTCACTCGGCCGCCCGAAGCGGTATAAGTGGAGGCGTATTCGCCGAATGCGCTTTCGACGTGGCCGCTTCTAGTTTTTCTTTTTATTTCAGATTCTTGACCAGATCTGATCCAACTTTGACCAGCTATAACTTTTATTCTATAAGTCCAAATGATTTGATTCTTTTTGCTACTGGTTTATAAAATTCCAAAGTTTCTGTATGCCAAGTTTCAGAATTTTTCTTGCTGTTGAGAATTTTTGGTGCAATAAACAGTGTTATGTGACATTTTCTTTTTTTGCATTTATTTTAATTTCAGAAGAACCTAGTTGTGTTGGAGAAGGCCAGGAGTACTGTGACACTCCTCTGAACCAAGGCAAGCCACAACATTCATATGCAAGGATGGCATTGCAATGACTTGGTTTAATTGAATTAAATTCATCCTTTAATCACTATTTAAAATAATTTGCTATATAAATCTTGTTGCATAAACTTTGTTCTGTTATGCTGATAATTTGTGCAGTAGGATACATGCTTTCTTGCTAATGTGCAGTAGGTATCGTGGCATATACTCATATGACAACATGATGCATTTGTTATTCATGACCGTGACCCGTGCACCCATTCATTCACTATGGCTCGAATCATTTTCTTTTCAAGTTAAACTTGATAATAATCCAACTTGAACATGCTGTTGATCGAGTCATGGTGCCACCGAATCGAGCTCACCAGTGCAACCACACTTGCCTGGATGGGGAGGCCCTAATGCGGTTTAATGTCATGCCTCTCGCCGGTGCCTCCTACGAGGGAAGGTTGTGCTCTGGCGCTACCCTGGCCCGGTAGGCAGTCATAACCTTGAGGACCCAAGTTTTGATGGTACTGAAGTCCCCGTTTGGGATAGTTTTGATGTTTTGCCACGACGGTGGTAGCCACAGAGGTAGCAGATGTCACATGTTGACATCAGGGTCACCCAGGACATAGCCCAAAGGGGAGTTTGTCGGAGTGGCCGGGAGAGTGTCATGCAATAGACTGGTTTTGTCAGAACGTCGTTGGTCCACCCGAATGGGAGCACGAGGCCATGAGTTCCGTGGTGTGGGTACAGTGTACTAACCTCTGCAGAGTGTATAATCTATCGATAGCCGCGTCCTCGGATATGGACACAGTTCGTAGTAGGTCACACCGTGGGTCAACATAAATAATTAAGTTGCACACTAAGATTCACAAGATGGCACATGCAGAAATGGTGATCGAGGATCACTATGAAAGGTATGAATGTGATCAAGTAAGGATCACGTTGGTAAATGATGAATGATGGTTACGCGGTAACCCCGAGATGGTAAGTTGGTCCCAAAGACCATGGCAATGTTTCACGCACATCTCATGTTGAGTAGCATCATGCTCATGCATTAAATCTGTTAAATGCCTTGTTATTGTTTGCCGCACTTGTTTTGTTTGCTGTGAGCTTGTGAGTACATTCAAAGTACTCACCTGGCTTATCATGCCAGATGCAGGAGAAGCCGTGCAAGGAGTTGATGTCGAGCAGTATGTCGCGATCTAGGCCGTGTCCCAGCAGTGTCCCTGTGGAATGGAGTTCCGCTACCCCGTCGTTCCGCTGCCGTGTAGTAGTTCCCTTATCATCGAGGCCCCTGCCATGTCTACTAAATAATGTACATAAGTGCAGCTGCACCGTGTGTGCCGCTTGGCCTCGCTCATCATGTAAGATGTAAACCTATGTTTCCGCTAAGAGATCAATAAAGCGGTTGTTTTCTGTACCAAGTTGTTGTGTATTGCCAGAATACTTGATCTCTGGGCTGGCAATGCAATGTAAACCGGTTACTCTGAGCCGGGGTGCCACATCGTGTTTCGCACTCCTCCGTCGTAACAGTAGAAACGCTAAAAATAAGAAATAAATATAAAACAGCAGTGACACTCTACCGCGTGGTTTCCTTGCTTCTCCTCCATAGCGGGTAGAATACTTTCGTTCGCCGACATGTGGGACATCCACCATTTGGGTCCACTTGCCATGCACCAAAATTATAGTGCATCACGCAAAACTGCAGGGGAGACTCACCCGGTCGTAGCGCTGTAGTAATAATGACTAATGAGCCATCAAATCACAAGGCCCCACCTATCCAACTGTAAGTTGCTCGGACGAAGCAACCATATTTTCACTCTTTGTAGAATCCGCTTCTTCTAGAAAGCTACTGTAGCATCAATACCGCTAGCACACGCCAAGACTGGACGACACTGTTGTCGGTACCAAAACCGGCAGATCTCGGGTAGGGGATCCGAACTATGGGTCAAGGAGTCGATGGTAACAGGAAACGTAGAGACAGCGATTTACCCAGGTTCGGGCCCTCTCGAGGAGGTAAAACACTACGTCCTGCTTGATTGTATTGATGTGATTGTATGAAGGTTACAGAGTTGATCTACCTCGAGATCGACTGGGCTAAACCCTAGGTAATGGATATCATCCTCTACGGACTAAGCCTTCTGGTTTATATAGACACCAGGAGGTCCTAGGGTTACACATGGTCAGTTACCATCAGGGGACAAACATGCCGGTTATGCCAACTATTTCTTGGAGGAGACGCCAAGTCTTCGGAGGTTTCCTTCTGATACACGGGGTCGCCCACAATCCGGCCTTCCATCAACGAGTAGAGGGCGGCCCACCAGCCCGGCCTATGAGAGATAAGCCGGCAGCCCGAGTACCCCCTAGTCCGGGACACCCTCAGTAGCCCCCGAACTAGTCTTCGAAGCCGAGGTAGAAGCCGAACACCATTGGCTTCATGGACCAGTTCACTTTCCTCCGTGACACCGATAACATGCCTGTATTACTCCGACTTGTATTCTCAAGCATTGTTCGGTCGTATATGCGCCGAGCTGTACCTCGGTAACGAAGTATAATAATAGCTTTGCCCCGAAGGCTAGCCGCTTCGGTGTGAGCAGTATCCTCACGTCACAACTTTTACCGAAGGGTCACACCTTGCCACGACTGCGAGTTGGTTTATAAAAAACTCTATTCGCGGTTCGAGGCAGTTTTCATTGGCACGTCCCGTCGATATGGAGATCATGTCCTATTTTCAAGGGATATGATCAATAATCCGTTTCCCTCCATACGCGCATAATGGCACGCTTGTATGGGGAAATGGCGAGGACTGCAGCGCAGTAAAGGGACCGTGGGTCTTTACAGCCCATAAAAGGGGCACAGCCTTCGTTCCTTTCGCACGCTCTCATTTCCCCCCTTCGCCATTGCTTTCCCCATCTCTTGAGCTCAAACGCCCAGATCCGCCCTCCCTCTCAAAAACCTCTCCTTCCACCCACCCGATCTAGCAATGGCGGGTTCTGGGTCCAAGGGCAAGTGGGAGGCCTCTAGCGTTACCAACAGCGCCATTTTGGAGTTGAAGAGCGCGGGCTACCTCCCGGCCGACATCGCCCACCGTGCTCCGGAGGCGGGCCAGGCCATCCCCATGCCGCGGCAGGGCGAGAGAGTGGTGTTCGTGCCCCACTTCATCCGGGATTTGGGTTTCCCCCGTCACCCCTTTGTTAGGGGCCTCATGTTCTTCTACGGGCTCGACTTTCACGACCTCGCGCTGAACTCCTTTCTCCACATCTCGACTTTTATCATCGTCTGCAAAGCCTTTCTCCGAGTCCGGCCACACTTCGGTCTGTGGTTGAAGATCTTCAATGTCAAGCCGAAGATAGTAGATGGCCAGCAGGCGGACTGCGGGGGGGCGATGATCAGCAAGCTTCCGCGAGTGGAGTGGCTAGACGGTACCTTTATCGAGACCGTCAAGATCTGGCAAAAGGAATGGTTCTACATCACAGAGCTGAGGCACGCAAATTGGGAGGCGATTCCAGCCTTTCGCTCCGGCCCCCCTACAAGGCTCGTCTCATGGACCAAGAAGGGCCTCGACTGGGGGCCGAATAAGGAGGTGGTGCTGCTGCAGAGCCGGATCGCCAAAATGATAGAGAAGGGCGTCGCGCTGGTCAACGTGATCCAGATCATGCTCGGCCGCCGAATCCTCCCTTTCCAGGACAGGGCTTCCCCCATGTGGGCCTATAAGCCTGGAGACCCGGCCACCGTGCGCAGCTTCTTCCGCACCTCCCACGCCCAACTATGGAGGGCGCTATTCAAGCCGCAGAAGGACTGGCCGGCCGAGGAGGAAGACATCAGACTCGACGCCGCAAATCCTCCACGGGAGGTATGAGCAATTTTGTATTTTTTATCCGAACTGTTCCCCTTTAACAAGGTACTCAGCTTTGCTACTTTTCATCCGCAGAAGTGGCTGAAGAAGGCCCAGCGGATCGAGAGTCCGGCGCCGCTGCCAGAGGGACCCAGGACGCCCCTCCTGACGGCCATGCTGGCCGTGGAGCCGTACGAGGTGCCGGACAGGAAGGAGAAGAAGAAGGACCAACAGGGGGAGGCCAGAGAGGGCCTCCGCTCCTGAGGACCCCCGGGTGCTAGATCCGGGGACACCAATGCTCCCTCCGTGTAAGAGGAGGAGAAGGAGCAGGCAGAGGACGGGGAGGAAGATGATTCCTCCCAAACAGGGAAAAGAGCGGCGTCCGAGGGCGCCGAGGAGGAGCCGCCACAACCCGCTCCCAAAAGACCACGCAAGGCCAAGATAGCCTTGTCCGCGATAGCTCGGCCTCTGCCGAGGACTCTGAGGCCTCCGAAGAGGTTCCTCGGAGGATCCCCAGGGCCAAGCCACAGGATCAAAGGTATGCGTCCTAGTAACTGCTTCAACCTGTCTTCAGCCGAACTGGGTCTAATATTGACGGCGTTTCCGTTTATAATTTTGTAGCCCGCTGCGCGATCTCCCCACCAACCGAGTCTCGGAGGGGGATTCTCCACCGGCAGCGCTAGCGGAGAGCGGGACCGAATCCCGCGCCTTGCCTCACCCGATCGTCAAGGAGGACCCCTCCCATGCCGCACGCGGGGGGAGGGGGCGACACTATCATGGCCGAGGCGAACACCTCGGTCGCCGAAGACCAGGAGGGGAGGGCCCCTCTGGTGAATGAAGAGGAGGGGTCCGGACAAGCCGAGCTCCCTCCGAGGACGACTCCGGGGACGTCAAGGCGTCCAGAGTCCGGTGCTCCGCCCCCCGCCACCCCCGCCTGCCACAGAGCAGGCGTCGACCAGGTGGCCGGACGAGTTGGAGGATGCTCTGACCAGCTCCTCTATCGCCGAAGAGCACCGTGCACTTATGGGCATGGTGTTGCAAAGTATTCGGTCCGTGGATAACGGACTGAAGGAGGCCTTTAGTGGCCTTCTTACCGGCTTCAAGGTGAGCGAAGTAATGCTTTTTCCTTAGAATAATTCATTTGCGTAAATGTATAGCCTCATACACAGTAGCCCCCGAGACTCTGACTGGCTTGGGCAAAGCCTGTCTGAGGATCGAGAATCAATATCCCGGATACTAACGTGTGTATAATAATGCCTACGCATCATCTTCGGCCGCAGCCGCCAACACCGAAGTGTTGGCTGAGCTGAATCGAAAGCTGAAGAGTTCCGAAGATGACCTGAGCCTGGTAAACAAAAGGTGCGATGAGGCGCAAGGTAAGTCCGAGCTGTGATATTGAATACAGCCGTTGTTTTGTAAGCACGGTTCGAAGTATCCTAACGGAGGGAACCGCTTGTACTGCAGCTGCCGCCGCGGAGGTCGAAAGCCTCAAGGCCGCACTGAGGACTGCTCAGTTGGATGCGGCGGCGCAAAAGTCGGCAACCGAACAGGCGGCTGCCGAGCTGGCGGTGGTGATAACCGCAAGTGAGAAGCACGAGGCCAGGGTGCTGGAAGTGCAGCAGGAGCTCGGGGATGCCGTCACAAGGTGTGAGGCCCTCGAGCAGAAGAATAAGGAGCAGGCCGCCGAGCTGACCTCGGTGGCGGCGGTGGCTACGGAAGCGCGGACAGAGGCGCGCGGCTACCAAGAAGAACTCCGCCAAGTTAGGCTTATTGCGGACGGTAAGCCGTACTTGCTACAAAGTGTGTTTGGAGGTAACAGGTTCGCGTTGCTCACGCGGGTATGGCGTTCTGCAGGCGCCTTTGCGGACCTCCCGAAGAGTGCGGCTGATGCGGCGAGGTTCTTCGCCGGCCAGGAGGGTTGGGCCGAGCAGAGGCTTTTCTGGGCGCAATTTCAAGTGCCCGAACACCCTCCCCTCCTCAACAATCAAATGAAGCAGCTGATGGAGCTGCATCGGATGGCGGAACCGGTGATGAAGGACCTCTGCGTCAAGCTATGGCCGTCGGAGCCGCTGCCGAGCAGCTACTTCGGTCTGGTGCAGAGGCTGTACGACGCCCCTTCTCGGGTCGATGCCTGGAAGCGCTCCGCATGCATCGAGGGCGCTCGGATGGCCTTCGGCAAGACAATGGTACATTGGCCGAAGATAAAGCCAGCCGAGATGGCGACCGGACCTCCGCCGCCAGGGAAGGAGCATAGGCGTCCCGAGCAGTACTTTCCCGTCGTGATGGACGGTGCTCGGGCAGTAGAGGCCCAGTGTTCGAAAGATGTAATTTATGAGTAAATGTAGCTTCCTTGTAACCAAGGAGTTGAAACTTTTGTTTTAATGCAAATAGTTCGGCTGTGAACAAAGATGCCTGCTTATGTTAATTTTGACTCCTGTGCGGCCGTTTGTAATCTGAAAGTTACCAGTCGTCCGCTTCAGCCCCCTTGCAAATATTGCATGGGGTGTTTTCTCGTAATACGTAAACCCTTAGCCGACGTCTCGGTGCCCGGAGGCGGTTGTATGTACGGAAAACCAGGCAATCAGACTATGCGGTTTCAGTGCTTTCACTTAGCCAGAGGAGCTTGTGGGTGGGGGCCGGTGACGAGCCCCCGGTGTTTGTGATATTCGGACAAGCCGCGGTTGATCACATGGTTTCTGTAACAGAGAACCCTTCGTATAACACGGACTAACCTCCAACGATTTTAGGTTAACACCAGTCATCGGATCACCGACCAGTTCTCGCTTATTGGGACAGTCAGTTTTCGGCTTTCTCCACTGAGGTACTTAACCAGGCTAGCTAGAAGTACAATCGCAGTGGTTCTCCCTTTACTCTCTTAGCCGAACAGTGCGGAACGTAAGAGGGTAATCACAGGAGCCGGGCAACCCAACTATTGACCAAAGATGCAATTCGGAACTGATTCATATAATGCAATATCCGCGACGCCGAGCACATAAAATAAAAATAAGTGCCGGGATAAAGTTTAAGGCGAGATCTATGTTCGAGCCCCCGGTCTATTAGCCGGTTTGAAATGGATGTATCGTGATAGTTTACTTCGGCGGAAAAGGCGGAAAGGAATATGCAACGTGAATGACTGCAGGAGTATACCATAATAAAGTAGTGTTTATTTCCTTTGAATGTGTGACGTAAAACCGTACAATCTGGATTGCCGAAGTAACTTTAATAGATACTTTTGAAGAAATTAATATATTGAGAGTAAAGGTTACACAGGGCCTTCATGAGTGGTTTGACGTCCCTACTACGCCCTGCTACACGTCTGCGCCTTTGCTCTTCAAGAGGCTTCCATGGAAGCGAAGCTGTCCACCGTGTGTTCGGCGGAAGTAGTAAACTTTGGCGGACGAGCCCTTGAAAAAGGGGCTTGAGAAGTCGCCGTGGTATATCAGTTTGACGCTGATCGGGCCCTAGATGGTGCCTGTTGACAATGTTGATGTGAAGACATATGTAGGCCATCGGTCGGTTGAGCCAGACTCCTGGTCTTTGTGTCATGTTTCCCCACAACTGCCCATGGTATTTTGAGTGCGAAGTTGTGCACCCGAGGCACGTACTTCGCAACTAGGTGGGCCGTGCTGTGGGGCGCGTGCCCCTATTTGGGGTGAGCGTGGGAGTGCTCCGGAACAGAGGGTGCAGCTCGGGAGCGTTTACGCGCATTCAGTGGCTTGGCAGTAGACTATGCTTGAGACGCTTCTTCGGCGGCTTGGACTTCGGCGGCTAGAGCCGCCGTGTGTTCCTCTGTTCGGAGCGAGCGCTCGGTATTACCGTTGATGGTAATAACGCCCTTCGGTCCTGGCGTCTTGAGCTTCAGGTATGCGTAGTGCGGGACGACTTTAAAGCGGGCGAATGCAGTCCGGCCGAGGAGTGCGTGGTAACCACTTCGGAAAGGGACAATATCAAAGATCATGTCCTCGCTGCGGAAGTTGTCGGGCGAGCCGAAGACGACTTCCAATGTCACAGATCCCGAGCAGCGTGCCTCGACACCTAGGATTACACCTTTAAAGACGGTGTTGCTGGGTTTGATTCTTGACGGGTCAATCCCCATTTTCTTCATGGTGTCTGCGTATATCAGATTGAGGCTGCTACCTCCGTCCATAAGGACTCTAGTGAGGTGAAAGCCGTCCATGATGGAGTCAAGCACCAGAGCCGCCGTTCCTCCATGACATATACTGGTTGGATGGTCTCGACGGTCGAAAGTGATCGGGCAAGCCAACCACGGATTGAATTTTGGGGCTACCGGCTCTAAGGCGTAGACATCCCGAAGCGTGCGTTTCCGCTCCTTCTTTGGTATGTGCGTGACATAGATCATGTTCACGGTTTTGACCTCTGGAGGGAACTGTTTTTGGCCTCCATTATTCGGCCCGCGAGGTTTGTCGTCGTCCTCGCTGCGGGGGCCCCTGCCCTGTTCTTCGGCTGTGGCTTTGCTGGCCTGCTTAATTACCCAACAGTTACGGTTGGTGTGGTTAGTTGGCTTGTCAGGATGCCGTGAATCTGGCAGGGCCTATCCAATATTCTATCCAGCGCAGACGGGCCATCTCGGTTCCCTTTAGAGGGTTTTTTCCGCTGTCCCGATTTCGAGCCGCTGAATCCGGCATTTACCGCTTTGTCATCGGCTTCACCGCCGTTGTTTGAGTGCCGGCGCTTATTGTTTCTATTGTGCCGAGGTTTTCCGTTCCCGTCCCGGGCCTCTGAAGTGTCGGGGTCTTCGGGATGGTTGCTTCGACGAGCCAACCAACTATCTTCACCTGCGCAAAAGCGGGTCATTAGGGAGGTAAGGGCCGACATTGTTCTCGGCTTGTCCTGGCCGAGCTGGCGGGCGAGCCACTCGTCCCGGATACTGTGTTTGAATGCCGCAATCGCTTTGGCATCTGGGCAGTCGACGATCTTGTTTTTCTTGGTCAAAAACCAGTTCTAGAATTTCCGGGCTGATTCTCCGGGCTGCTGAATAACATGGCTCAGGTCATCGGCGTCTGGTGGCTGGACGTAGGTGCCTTGAAAGTTAGCTCAGAACGCATCCTCGAGCTCTTCCCAGCTTCCGATGGAGTTCTCGGGTAGGCTGTTCAGCCAATGCCTTGCCGGTCCCTTGAGTTTCAACGGTAGGTACTTAATAGCGTGGAGGTCATCTCCTCGGGCCATGTGAATGTGGAGGAGAAAATCCTCAATCCATACGGCCGGGTCAGTTGTTCCATCGTAGGATTCTATATTGACGGGTTTGAACCCTTCGGGGAACTGATGCTGCATCACCTCGTCTGTGAAGCACATTGGGTGTGCGGCGCCCCTGGCCCGGGCCACGTCGCGCCGGAGATCGGTTATCATCCGGTCACGGTGCTGTCCCCGAGCTCTATCGTTTCTATCGCGCCATGCTTGGTATCCGTCCCGCCCGGCGGGTGCGTATCCTGTGGATCCGTAAATGGACCTCGACTGGAGCCCGCGTGCGTTCAGGTCATGGCGCAGATCGTATTGGTCATCCGGTTGAACCGGGTCTTTGCCTGCTCGGCGAGAGGGCGCGAGTGGGTATTCGGTTTCCCTGGCCGCCCTATCCCGTCCTCGAGGGGGCACGGGTGGGAGTTTGGCTTCTCCGGCCGCTCTATCTCGTCCTCAAGGGGGCGCGGGTGGGTATTCGGCTTCTCCAGCCGCTCTATCTCGTCCTCGAGGGGGCGCGGGTGCGTGCTCGGTTTCCACAGCTGGCCTATCTCGTCCTCGAGGGGGGCGGTCGGGCTGGTTTGCGTAGGTTCGTCTGGGAGGCATGGGCTCGAAGGCCTCGTCCTCGAATTCTGGGAGTAGGCGCCGCCGTGGGTAACTCTTGTATTGGCCCGGACGTTGATCGTCGAGGCCTTCTTCGGCAGCTAAGACCATCGTCCATCTGTCGTTGAGCGTATCCTGTTCGGCCTTTAGTTGTTGTTATTTCATCTTCAAGCTTCGGGCAGTGGCGATGAGTTGCCGCTTGAATTTTTCTTGTTCCAGGAGATCCTCAGGGACGATAAAGTCTTCGTGTCTGAGGCTATCTTCCTCTTCAGATGGAGGGAGGTAATTGTTGTCCTCGGAATCGTCGAGGTCCTCGGGGTCACCCTGGTCCTCGTGCCCTTCCGGGGCGTCGGGTCGCTGCTCGGGCATGTTATCGCCGAGCTCCCCCAAGTTATCCGGAGTCTCGTTATCTCCGGTGCCGTTCGTGTCTGTGTGATTTTCCTTGCCCTTTCCCCGCCCTCTAGCTCGCCGTCGTCGGCGTCTGGGCGGTTCTTCGGTGGGATCGTCGCCGTTCTTCTTGGTTGTGTCACCGTCCTTCATGGGGGTGTCAACCATGTAAATGTCATAGGTGGAGGTGGCGGTCCACTTTCCGGTATTGGCAGTGGCAAGGAAGGTATCCGTGTAGGGCGGGACGTCAAAGTCCTCGTCCATGTCGTCAGCCTCCTCGGAGGCATAATCCAGCATGTCAGTTAAATCTTCGATAGTGGCTACCAAGTGGGTGGTGGGTGGGACGCAAAATTCCCCACGGCTGGCATCCTGTCCTACCTGCTCCTGGTCCGAGGACGAGCCATCCGCGATATTTATCTTTTGGATCCGGCCTAGCATCTCGCTTAAAATCGAGGGGTCCGCCGGATCTACGTTCGGGCTGCCATCGGAGTTGAGCTCCGGCGTGCCGATAACGGGAGTGTGTTCGGTCAAGGGTGATCCTTGGTTTTCCGGCACCGGGGTCGGATCCAAACTCAAGGTCAGATCCGAACTGAGGCCCGCCCCGTGGACGGGGGTGGGGAAGGAATTCGAGGTCAAGGCCTCAGGATTGGTAGGTTCCTCGGGTAAGGCCGAGAACCCAGTAAAGACCAGATCGCCTCGAGCATTGGCGACGTACTCAAGGCCGCCGAACCTGATTTCCTGCCCGGGGGCGAAGCTACCAACCTGGTCGAGGTGACCGGTCGGATCGGCGTGCAACACGATGCTGCCGAACACGAAGAGCTGTCCGGGGACGAAGATGTCCCCGCTGCGGATTCCGTCGCTGAAGAGAAGAGCTGTCCGGGGACGGCGATGTCCCTGCTGCAGATTCCATTGACGAAGAGCTGTCTGGGGACGGCGAGCCATTGATCCTTGGCGACCCACGACGGAACTCTCAATGAAAGCACCAATGTCGGTACCAAAACCGGCAGATCTCGGGTAGGGGATCCGAACTATGGGTCAAGGAGTCGATGGTAACAGGAAACGTAGAGACAGCGATTTACCCAGGTTCGGGCCCTCTCAAGGAGGTAAAACCCTACGTCCTGCTTGATTGTATTGATGTGATTGTATGAAGGTTACAGAGTTGATCTACCTCGAGATCGACTGGGCTAAACCCTAGGTAATGGATATCATCCTCTACGGACTAGGCCTTCTGGTTTATATAGACACCAGGAGGTCCTAGGGTTACACATGGTCGGTTACCATCAGGGAACAAACATGCCGGTTATGCCAACTGTTTCTTGGAGGAGACGCCAAGTCTTTGGAGGTTTCCTTCTGATACACGGGGCCGCCCACAATCCGGCCTTCCATCAACGAGTAGAGGGCGGCCCACCAGCCCGGCCTATGAGAGATAAGCCGGCAGCCCGAGTACCCCCTAGTCACGGGACACCCTCAACTATGGCAGCACAGGATATGAACATGGTCCATGACGTGAAGGGAGGATGGTTCCAGAAAATAATATTCGCTCACTCATCTTTTCTAACCGGGTTTTGCATCGATCGTTCGTATGAAGGTGCTAAACCAAGTGTTGCAATTACAAGTTCAAAATGAGAAAGTGGACCACTCACGGCACGCCGAGTGCCGGCTATCACTGACACATGGGAACGTATGTGAGCAAACCGACTAGGCCAAACTAACCTGCCTAACGCGCGGGAAATCCCCGCGCTCGTCTTTTCTATCTGGATTTCTACCGATCGATCGCAAGTGCAAGCGAAAGATAATGTTACACTTTACAAGTTCAAAAGGAAAAGGCGGCACACTTAAAGCACGCCTGTCGCGTTCGCGTCGCACCCCCATGGTCGGTCTGGCACACCGCTCACCAAAGGGAACACACACGCGTTTCTTGCATTTTCAGTGACATGTGGGACTGCAATTGAATAAACCGATGATACCCAAAATCTAATCGCCCGCCGAGTGCCGGCTGAAAAAACAGAGATGAGAAGGGAGAAGAGGGAGAAGAGATCGCCCGGCAGGCAGCCGTGCATGGACTCCTAGAAATATGGTGATAATGTGAGGTGGGCCATGTTTTAATAAAGTCGGAGCACTCCTTTGTACTGCTTGCAGAGTTGATTTGACGCATGCCCAGATTTGACGGAAATGTATTAGTATAAAATGCACCGTTTGAAAGTTTTTGTATGCCAATGTTCTAGGATTCGTACGTTTCTGTATTATTTTGTTGCCGACTAAAAAGAAATGGAGGGCCTTTCTCTCTCTCGGGTCTCTCTTCATCCCACAACCCCTCTCTAACACACGTACACTCACACACTCACTCTCTAGGCACTGCAAAAGTACTACTCGTTCACGCTTCCTCCAAAAGATCGACGGCCAATCCTATTAGTATATTTGCAAAGTGGAGAGGGCACTTGCTATAATTTTACAAAGCCAACTAAAGTGGTCCTAGTCATATTTTTGTCTCAATGACCGGTGGGCCATGTATGCCACGCGTGTGTGTGTGCTGTGTGCGCGTGTTCGTGTGCTGTGTGTATTTTTTTTGCATGCCGCATGTGTGCTGTGTTGTATACTTTTTTTAATTGTATGATTTTTTTTTCATGGAGTGTGTACGTGTACGTGTACCCGTGTGTGTTGTGTGTGTATTTGACGTGCACGGTGGCGAGTTGTGGTAGTATATGTAGTCATGTACGTAAGCTAGTGTGTAGTGTGTATGGCAAACTGTCCCCACATGTCATTGTGTGTTTTGTACAAATATAGCAATCCAATATACAAAAGCTGAGAAAGCAAAAAACATGTTGGCTTTGTAAACCTTCTCTCTCCTCTTGCTATAACAAGTTTTTAGCAATCCAATATACAAAGGGTGTTGGAGATGCTCTTGGTGTAGAACGAGCTGATCAGCCCCAACGTTTCTCTTCGCTCAGTGTTTGCAAGTAGTAGTATAGCTCGCAAAGTAGCTAGCCTACTAACACAGCGCGGATTCAGACGAGGTTTGGCACCAACAATCATCAAACAAGCCATGCTTATATGATAGATAGTGCAAACATACGTCTCAGCATGCCATATATTACATCAAAAGCTGGTGAGGATACATCTGTTTCCATAACTCGGAGAGGGTTCGGATGATTCACTAACAAACAAAAGTATCAAGTACCGCCACATAGACCCTACAGGGTTTGATAACACACATCTGGTAATTAAACACAATGCAAACTACGTTGAAAGATTAGCCCGACCAACTATTTCGTGTCATCGATCTCTGGGGCAATGTCCACAGGATGGACCGCGGTAAGGGAATCATCAAGGACGTCCACCGGCAGCTGCACAACCCTAACATATTAGCAAACACATTGCAAATAATCAAAGACCACAATTATGGTAAGCCAATATTTATTTTACCTTGGGCAGCTCACCGGGGGATCCCATCCTTCCAGGGGCCATCGTCTTGCCAGGGGAACACTGCTCCTCGACGGCGACTATCTCCTCAAACCCGGCCTTGAGCCTCTCATAGGTGGCCATTAGGGTTTCTGGGGTAGGCACGGTTCGGGCCTTGCTGTTGTTGGAGCTCTCTCTGTTCAGGAGTTCGTCCGCCAACGTCGTCAACTCTTTGGCCAGTGCTTGTTTCTTGGAGATCTTCGTCTCCATGGGTTTGCCCGCCAACATCGCCAACTCGTTGGCTGGTGCTCGCTTCCTGGAGATCTCTGTCTCGAGTGGGCTGTCCGCCGGTAACTCTTTGCCCAGTGCTCCAGGACCCATGAATAAACTGACAAACGAAAAGGAATCGAAAGGAAACCATAATCACAATGACAACGGAAAAAGAATAGGCAGTGAGGATCAGTCGGTGCTTCACAAAAGAAAAATCTTGGAAAGAAAATAGAGCAGCATCATTGATTCGCTCACCTTTCCTTCGTCGATAGAGAAGAAAAATGGCAGAAGTGAGTAGCCTGGAGTGTGGTTTTCTTCAAGATAGAGGGGAGAACGGGATTGAGCGAGCGTTCCGGTGAAATGATGGTTGCTTTGTCCATCCAACTTACCAGGCCACTTTACTACTGCTGGTAAAGGTATGGGTTTTGTGATATGACGGGTCATGACTGCCACACCGGGGTGACTAGTGAGTCTAGCCTGTAGCACCTCGCTGTGATTTGGTGGACGACACTCGGGCCCGGATGCTTGATGGCCCGCATGCCCGTGAAACAATGGAATAGAGCGGCTTGTCATAGAAACCGTTTCGACGACCGAGGGGCTACCAAGCGGTCAAGCGTGTCTACCGTTAGACTGGCCATAGTGGGAGTAGTCCCCTCATATTTTGTGTTATATTTTGACCATAAATTTTAACTAGTAAAATATAAATTGTATGTAGCAAATCCAATACTCCATAAAAATAGGAATCCAACAATATAATGTTTGGTGACATGCATTAAAAGTTTGCTACTTACTATATATGTGGTCAAACTGTACATAGAAAATATAAATAATATTGCATGTTGGTGCAGCCCACGTTTCCGATAATTTGAGCCATGGGCTTGTTCATAAAATATATATGTGTTTGTTCACTTAATGGAGGGTCAAGTACCACATGTGAACGTTACAAAGTGCGACCTGGCACGTACACAATTTTAAACGATTGTTTTTATGGAGTGAAAGAAGAAAACTACTCCACTATATGTGTGTATAGGCAGGAGCTCCGCGCTTGCTTGCTAGGGTTGCTCTCTTCACACACTCTCATCCTCTCCAGATCTAAGCAAGATAGCGGTGGTCACTCTCTCTCTCTGCTCACCACTGGTCACATATCCGGACGCATCCCCTACGCCGGGGAAGGGGAGGAGGTGCAGCATTTAGGCCGTTGTCAACGGCGAGGGAGGAGTCCCACTGCCAGCCGCACCATCATCTCTGACCGAGTGCCGGCGCCGGAGGTCCTCCTATCCCTTCATCCCTGCCGTAGTGTTGGTGGATCCGGCCTCCCACCCCCCACCTAGCCACACCCCGACGACCTTCTGGTATATCTTCCTTCGAAACCGGCCTTGCTCTACTGCCCCAGCTCCCCACACCGCCATGTGCATCATTTTCTACCTCTCAACCCCCCTCCCTACGTAGCTAGGCTCGATCGGTTGGTCGAATGCCACCTAATTTTTTTTCTATTATTAGAGGTAAAGCTACTTCATGCAGTCGAATCTTGTACTTGGTTCAAACCGGAAAGAAAGGGGGGAAAAGATGTAGTATGTATATAGGACTTGGTTCAAACAGGAAAGAAAGGGGGTGAAAGTAGTAGAGACTAGCTATCCAAAAAGGAAAATATAGGGGAAACGTTGTATACACTAGATAAGCAACCAATATCTTGGTTGAAAAAGGAAAGAAAGTGGGGGCTGGGTGTGACAAGGCACTAGGTATGACCAGGACTAGATTTGCTATCCACACATAGGAATAGGTTGCTAAAGAGAATAAAAATGGGAGTAACCCAGATATGTTGCTTGGATGTTTGTTTCTCTTGGGGCAACAAACTCTGCATCACCACTTTATGCCCCGGTTGAGGTACATGGTGCTGGTGCACCCACTGTCCCATGCCCTTATAGCAACTATTTAATTGTTCTTAATCTAATGCCCCTGGTAAAATGAAGCCATGCCACTGTTATTAGTCATTACATGTTTAACCAATTGTTATTGCCAGTAATTAGTAATTGTTTGAGACTCTAAATGTTTCCTCTGTAGCTTTTTGTGCTAATAGGGATATCCATTTCACCTCATTTCTTTTTGGGCCTTTTCGTGTACTGCACAAAACACTTCTTAAGAGAAGCGAGAAGTGCTTTGTGCAGTTGAACTAAAATGTCACACCAAAACTGTTGGTCGATTTCAGTGGAACTGCACAAAGGGAGATCTGTGTTCCAATCCTATCATCCATATTGGCACCATAACCTTCCCTTAGGTAAGAATGATATTTAGCGCATCTGTTCACCTCTATTTTGCTACGGTCATGAGAAAATAATGCTATTGTTTATTAGTATACTTGTACCCCCTCACTTACAAAACCAAATCTGACATTGAAGGCCAATCATGTCCTTGGTTTCACCAATTGGTGAGGAGAAAGGGAAACACACGAAGAAGAAGAAGGAGGAAATGAAGAAGGATCACTCGCTGGTACCATCCTTTCTTATCCTTACAGGTCTTTTTACCTCTGAAAACAATGTGCTCTTGATTTTTAGTGATAAATAAAATGACCTGGGCTGATAGTACACATAAAAATGAGCAACACATCTATATGGCATATATTTATGTGCTGCATGGTTGTTTAGTTATGAATTTTGTTAAATGCTAAGTCTTACTGAAAAACGGTAAAACACCTAATTTTGAGTACCGACCGCACGTTAAGTAGTACTTTTGAGTACTTCCTTGCTAGTACTACCTAGTACTACCTATTTATCTACCGTTGGATCGAGACAAATGGACGGCTTATAAAGATGCCAACTACCGTAAAGCTTGTAAATATGCTATTGTCTTTCTATCATTTCTCACTAAGCTAATGAAGGTATCACCTCGTTCCTACTTACGCAAACAGGGATCATGTTGTGTCAATCGTACATTTTAGTGGAACTACACAAGAGGATACTATGGATTGTATTCTAGGCGGTGCTTTTACTCTGCTGGAAGTGCTTGATAATCTCTCGATATAATCTCACAAAAGGATACCCTTGAATGATTCCTGTTAGCGCTTTATCTTCTCTTCTGGAATTACTTGAATAAATTTCCTCGCGCAGGTTGGTATCGGCCTACGTCCTTAATCAAGATTAGTGTGCTGTCATCTCTATTGGTATCGTGCTTGCTACTGTCATGAGAAAGTGCTTTATCTTTGCACGTTAAATCTTTGCAACCGATGATACATGGCAATGCTTTGCATGTTGAGCTAATTGGCATTGATGAAATAAACTAATACCTCTCTTTAAGCAAGGCTACTATGTTGCTATCTTTACCCATTAATATAGTGAGGATGCTTCTATTTGTTACTGTATGTTTCATCAACCAGTGCCACTATTAAAGTAATCTCACTTTCTCTATATATGTGCCAACAGGGATGCTCGATTTTAGTGGAACTGCACAAAGACTTTCGGTGGTTCATTGCCTTAACTGCGTCCTTACTTTCCTGTCAGTCACTTTTCTCTGCTTCCAGTCAAAGGAAGTACTAGTTGATAAGATTCCTCACATAGGTTGGTACTGGCCTACAGCCTTCATCCTGATTATTGTTCCTTGTCATATCTATTGGTAATTTGGTATTGTGCTACTATTTGCTACTATCATGAGAAAGTGCTTTACTTTTGCATGTTAATCTAATGCAACTTATGTACACGCCAATTCTTTGCGTGATGAGCCTATGCCACTGATAAAATAAACTAATACCACACTTTAAGCAAGGCTACTATGTTGCTATCTTTAGCCATTAATGAACTAGTGCCGCTATTATAGTAAATCTCACTTTCTCAATATCTGTGCAAACAGGGATGCTCGACTGCTGGAAATATTAGCACCCTTTCGATTAATCTAATCCACGAGTTGATAATAAGCATGGCAATCACAGTGGATGGTACACTGCCATCATTGCATCCTTTAGCCATTAAGATAATGGGAAGACCCTACAAGCAAAGCGTTACATTGCCAATTTCAGTAGAACTGCACAAAAAGATCAGATGGTCAGACACTTATGCTGGCTCCTATGTACTCCAAAGTTCACGCAGACAAGCATCGATGTTGACAAGAAGAAGTGCCAGAGTGAACACCACTTAACCAGTCTGCACCCCAGGGATGCTCCATTTCAGTTCAACTGCAAAAAAACTTTTGGTGGTTCATTTTGTCCACCGCCTCCTTGTCTGCACGGTAGAATTTTGGCAAGCTATAGGACCAAGATGAGCCAGTAAACTAGTTGGATGAAAATAGTGGCCAAGATGCTCAAACCTCTCGCAGCATCGAGGCCACCATCATGAGCATAACCTACAAGCAAAGTTCAGATGGTCTGTGCTGCCTCTTATGTACTCGAAAGTTTGCTCAGACAAGCACTAATTTTAGCAAGACGTACCACTGAGTGAACACCACTTAACCAGTCTGCACCCCAGGTAATTAAAGTGTGTCGATGGAGGATATTGGTTGTGATCTCTCAATCATTTGGATGCATAAACATGCTTAACTTGTATACGTGAATCTTTTTTGTTGATTGTGAATGTTGGCTGTGAATATTGGCTTGTGATATCTCAATCATTCTGAGGCATAAACTTGCTGAACTTGTGTATATGTGAATCTTTTGAGGAGAACGTATCCTGTGAACCTGAGTTTGATCTGAATATTTACCTTTTCTATTGTACTTGGTGTGTTAACTTGTATGCTGTGGGATTGTGACGTGTGAGTGTCACACGGCACACCATCGCCCCGAGAAGAATGGCACCTGCTTGTTAGGGTTGCAAGGGTGCATCAACTCTTATTTATCTTTTGCTCAGTCTTTGCATAGCCTGCTAACACACAAACACTACATGGGATCACATCGACTGTATCCTACACGAATGACCCAGCGCATTATCACGCTCGAACACACAGGGTACCCAGCATATTTTAGACTGACATTCGGTACCCCGTACCCGGTTGAACCGCCCCGTTCAGCCCCGGCCATATTGTTTTCGGCCTCTAAAAAACACACTGCTTCATTGATTTTGGGCTTTGAGAATTGCTGTTTTTTGTAGATTGGGCCGCCCAGCAAATGGGCTGCTGGTCCGCCACGGACTGGGAGGCTATAATAACAAGTTGTATCGTGGAGAGGCAAGCTAAAAAAATACCTCGTTGAGAGCCACTCAAAAACAAATTCGCGTCTGGCGTTCTTCTTCAGTCTTCCCTCTGCTGGTTGTCCCGCCACCCAAACCAGCGCGGCTGGACTGCCTGCTGCCGCCCAGGGGTCAGCGGCACTGCCTCGCGCCGTGCTCCCCATCCCCTCTTAAATCCTGCTCGCTCCATACCCGAACCGCCAGCGCGGGACGAAAGTTTCATCTTCTTCCCCCTCGGCCCTCGCGCTGTCGGGGGATTTAAGAAGCGCGGCATCAAATGCACCACCGGCTTTGGCTGCCTGTCATTAATCTCTCCAATTACGGAGACTGCGACGCGTCATCCATGTGCATCTGAGAGGCATGCAAGCCGGCGGCAGCAGCTTTTCTCACCGGGAGAGGCGCCCTTTGACCGCCCGCCGCCGCTCTTACCTCCTCCTTAATGGCGCCCGCGACAGCCTATAAGACGCCGCCACCGTACCCTATATCCCCCAAATCTTCTCTCTGGCGCCTCCCATTCCCATCTCCAATCCACCAGCACTCCCTCATCAATGGCGCAACCGGAGGAGCACCCACTCGTGTTCAATTTTGGAGAGGAGGAGGATGAGCATCCCGTGAATCCTTTGTATCCGTTATGGGATGAGACAGACCTGGGCTTGGAGATAGTTGCCCAGAAGAAGGCGGAGGCGGAGCAGCTGTTTGGGGCCCCCGCGCCCGCCGCGGATGAATGTCCTGCCTTGGACGTTGATGCCGCCGAAGCGTATTTCCACGCCCTCCACTCCAACTTTGCCCGATTCCACGCATTTTACCATGGCGGTGGCCGTGGCGGTGGCGGAGGTCGCGGCCGTGGGGGTGGCGCTGGCGGTGGCCGTGGTGGTGGCGGTGACCGCGGCCGTGGCAATGTCGGATGTCGTGGCCGCGGGGGTGGCGCTCGCCGGGGTCGTGCGGCTGGCGCTGGCCGTGGCTAGTGTCTGGTTCAGCTTCAGCTTCTAAAAATGTAGTCGTGGTGGAAGCAAATTAACTAGTACTACTACTGTTCGTCTGAATGAATCAACTGTCAAAAGGGTGTTTTCTTTCTGCCAATGGTTTGATTCATATCGAACGGATGGCGTGCATTTTCTCTTACATCTTCTATCTCCCGTCTTCTTCTTCCTCCAGCCTCCCAAACCAGCGACGGCCAGACCGCATGCTCCCGCCACCCTGAAGCCGACGACTGACACGAAACAAATGTTCTGCAAGCAAAAATATAAATAGTAAAAGCGAAAAAAGAGTCTCGCCTCCAGCAAAATACTGACATCTCGGACCCACCAGGTTGTCATCAACGTAGTAATTTTTTTTGAGAAACTCATCAATGTAGTAAATAAACGAGTGAATTAAACAAGGAGAGGCAGTCACCAAAGACTGTTTTATAACTGGGCTTTGGCTTGCCCAGCCTATTATATGCGCAGCCCACGACATGCTGACACCAGGATCAAGCAGTTCTCGAATGGGCTGCGGGACGTGGAGTTACCTTTTTTTTAAAGAAAAAACGCATAGCTAAGTTCTTATTTTCTACTCCCTCCGTATATAAATATAAGACGTTTTGGTGGGCTAAAATAGACTAAAAAATGTCTTATATTTTATAATAATGTTGTGGCCAGACCAACATTACTATTAAACCCAGAGAAGCAAATGTGTGTATTTCTAAAAAAAGGTAATGGCTGTAAATTAACCGAAAATATTAAATGGGGCTTGTCCGCAACATTATTTTTTAATCCAGCCAAGAAATCGGTGTATTCCAAAAATACAATTGGGCTTTAAATTCTACTAAAAAGGTTAATCGGTTGCAGTCCGCAACATTATTTTTTAGCCATCCTGTAAATCATTAAAGAAAATCTCTTGTCCAAACGAATGCCCAACCCAGTTTTATTTTTTATATCATTGCTCTTTTTTTATATTGTTGCTCTGTCCAGCCAGCCCAGCAAATGCGTGTATTTAGAAAAGAAGCAAATGAGCTGTAAGTTCTAAGAAAAAAAAGAATTATTGGTTGCAGCATGCCCGCAAGATTATTTTTTCACCTAGCCCAGCAAATGGGTGTATTTTGATTTTTTAACAAATGGGCTGTAAATTCTAAAAAATATGAAATGGGCTGAATGTCATGCACAGAATAGGAAGCTCACATTGTGGGCCCACGAGGGTGAAGCCCACGCAAGGCGTTGTCAACTTGGTCAACAAAACAATTCTGATAGCCGAGGCGTTGGATGTAAATCAAACGGCCAACGTGCTTCTTCAATCTCTCGTCCTTTTCCTCCCGCGCTGGCGGGACCGTGCTGGGCTGCAATTGCTTTTTGCGAATTGCTGGGCTGCAAATCTAGACATGGAGGCATGCATTCGGCTTGCCCAGAAAATTGTTTGAAACAACTAATAAGAAAAAGGTTGTAAATATAAAAAAACGCAGCAAACTGGCAATTAGTTTCAAATTTAGGCTTTTTTCTTCGGATTTTGTGATTTTAAATATCATTGGATTTTATTTATTTTTTATAAAAAAATTAGTTTGAATCTAACGCGAAATTTTGGGATTAAAATAGTTCGGACTACACCGAAGTATGCGAAATTTCGTTGAATTTATTGACTGTGGTACTGGTCCGAAAATGGGCTGTAATAAATTCCTTAAGAATTAGCAAATGGGTTGTAAATTATTCACAAAAATAGCAAATGGGTTGTATGCTGTCTACCACACATTTGGAGGCTGACTTGTGGGCCTACGAAGTTGACGGGTACGCAAGGCTTTGTCAACTTAGTGAACAATCGATTCTACCAGCGTGACCGTTCGATGTTAATCCAACGGCCTCTGTGCTTCTTCAATCTCTGATTTCTTGCTCCAGCCGCCAAAACCATTGCCGACGGGAGCGCCTGCTCCCGACTCTGATGGACAGCTGTGCTGCCGCGATGCACTCACCGCCCCACCCTATTCCCACCTCTGGCCAGTCCATCCCTCTACTCACCCACACCTTCTGTTGTTCTTCGGCGACGGCAGCCTCACACCGCAGCCGAACTAGTCAACCCTCGTACACCCCTCCCTGTGGGCATCCACTGCCGAGTCTTCCCCGGCTCCAGGTCGTTCCCACCCTTAGCCTAGCCGTCGTCCACCGCCTTGGTGCTCTCGGCCCAGAGTCGTCAACGCGGCAAACGAACGACACCCATCAGAAGAGGACTATACGTGCAGAGGCTGACAGCTGGGACCCACATGGTCCATGGTCACCTCCTTATCACGCGCAAGAAAAATGATTCCTCCCCCTGACAACTTGGACCCACGAGCTACATCTTCGCACGCAAGGAAGTGCCTCCTTATTACGTGGAAAAAAATGACTCCTCCACCTGACATCCGGGACACACAAGCTACATCTTCGCACGGAAGGAAGTACCTCCATATTACGCGAAAAATAAATGATTCCTCCCCATGACTACTGGGACCCACCAAATTTTTAGGCTGACTTGTGGGCCTACTAAGTTGACTTACGCGGGGCTTTGACAACTTAGTCAACAAACGATTCTAGCAGCAGTGATCGTTGGATGTTCATCCAACGGCCGTGCTGCTTCTTCAATCTCTGATCTTCTTGCTCCAGCCGCCCAAACTAGCGCCAGCGGGACTGGCTGCTCCTACCTCCCGTGGCCGACTGTGATGCCACGCAGGCCTCACCGCCCCACCCTACTCCCACCTCTGGCCAGGCCTTCCCTCTACTCACCCACATCCCCTGTTATTCTCCGACGACAGCAGCCTCACACCGCAGCCGAACCAGTCAACCCTCGTACTGCCCTCCGCGTGGGCATCCACTGCAGCATCTTCCTCGGCTCCGCGTCATTCCCTTCCTAGGCCTCGCCGTCATCCACCGCCTTGGTGCTCTCGGCGCGGCGTAGTCAACCTGGTCAATGAACGACAGCCATCGAAAGAGGACTGTACGCGGTGAGGCTGACAGGTGGACCCACCAGCTACATCTTCGCATGCAAGGAAGTGCCTCCTTATTACGCACAAAAAAATGATTCCTCCCCCTGACAGCTGGGACCCACCATTCGCACGCAAGGAAGGGCCTCCTTATCCTCCCTTACAGCTGGGACCCACCCGGTCGAAGCGTATGTAGCATTGTCTGTCTGGTCGCGAACATGTACGTACATACTGGTCGATCGGCCTTTCTGCAACGATGAACCGTGGGCGTGTAAGGAGCGGCACGTGTTGTAGTAGAGCCCCCGACGTAGCAGTTCAGGCAGCCCGGTCTAAATCGTGTACACGTACGTACAGCCACACAACAAAAAATATGGCCATTTACATACATATACGGGCGGGGTCTCGAACGCTTACTCGCGCATACGTACGACCAGGGCTCGTGTACATGGAGAGAGGCAACGGACGGCAGCAACGGCCTCCTGTTCATCGGCAGCCAACCGGCTGGGTTGGAACGGAGGAAACAGCGTCGTGTTCATCGGGAGCCAAGCGACTGGGTCGAAACGCGTCCTGTTCATCGGGAGCCAACCGGCTTGGACAGAACAGCCGAAACGGGGTCCTGTTCATCGACTCGAGGTCTGGCGTACCGCAAAACGGAGGAAACGGCCTTCTGTTCGAGCGCCTACGATCGAAACGGGGTCCTATTCATCGGCTGGGGGTCTGGCATACCACAAAACGAAGGAAACGGACTTCTGTTCGAGCGCCTATGGTCGAAACGGGGTCCTGTTGATCGGGAGGGCTCTGGCGTACCGCAAAACGAAGGAAACATACTTCTCCCCAACTGCCTACGATCCAGACGGGGGTCCTGTTCATCGGGAGGGGTGTGGCGTACCGCAAAACGATACTCCACGGGCTACTGTTCATCCACGGTCGACCTTCCTCCAGCCTCCACGAGCTACTGTTCATCCATCGTCAACTTCCTCCAGCCTCCACCGGCTACTGTTCATCCAGCCTCCATGGTGTCCTGTTCATGCACCCCCAACCAGCTGGCCTCCTCGAGGTCCTATTCATCCAACACCAACCACCTTCACACGGCCAGGGTACTATTCATCCACAGCCAACCCATCGGCTGGGTGGGGCATACGAGCGGGCGGCAACAACGTGAACTGTTCATCCACAACCAACCAACCGGCTAGGTTAACTCACCACATCTCGCGCAGGGGCCTCGATCGATGCGTCTCGACTCGTTCTACGTATCGCGCGCGCGGCAGCAACGGGCACTGTTCATCGAGAGGCAACCCTACCGGCTAGCTACGTCTCGCACGTACGGGGGCTCGACTGGCTTCAGTTAGCAGCGAAGGAATCGCTCGGGTTCAGTTAGCAGCGAAGGGATCGATCGGCTTCAGTACGTAGCTAATGCGACCGCTCGGGTTCAGTCAGCGAACGCCTCGCTCGGGTTCAGTTAGCTAACACCTCGCACCCACGCGTGCGTACGAGAGAACCGCGCAAACCACACCGCATCGCTCGGCCCCGACCACCCACCGTAACCAGGAACTCCCTGAAATTTCCTCGCCTCACTTCTACCACGATTTTTTACATCATGGACGGCCCAAAGAATGTCATGCGGGTGTGTCCCCGGCCCGCCCATGACGAAAAGCCCATTTTCTGTCATAATTTTTTGTCATAGAAGTAGGAGCGCACCACATCTATGATGATATGTGTTTTTGTCACAATTATTGTCATAGAAGTGTCACAACCATGACAGAAAAAGTTTTCGTTCGGGCCATAATGTCACGGATGTGTCTTTTTTTTGTAGTGAAATGACACATACACAAACGGTTAATAAAAAAATGTTTGCGAGTTAATTACCTAGCACACGGCCGCTCTCTACGTAGTGTCATGAACGATTGTTCGCCCACTGTGTGACGTGGAACGCGACGTAGTTTCACATCATGCCGCTGGCTCGCAACTGTCGGCCGGCTTGTAGACGGCAATTCCCTGCGTGTTCAACTGCTCTATGCGTGTGGTTGCTCGCAGTTGAGGCGGCCGCGGCGCGCACTGCTCGCGTCACGCCGCGCGCGCTCTACTCGCATCTCTCCGCGCGCTCTGCCCGCGTCCCTCCGCGCGCGCTGCAAGCGTTTCGGGCCGGCGCACGATCACGTACGTTCGGGGTGCCTTATGCATGCGATTACGCCGGACGCAGCGCCATGACGCAGTTATGTGCCAAGAATCCCGGCCGCCTGGCCCTCATTTATTCCCGCGGCCATTTACCTTCATCTCTCGCGCCCCACGACACAATAAGCACACCCACGATGACACATACAGAGAGGATATCTAGCGGCTCCAATGGCGCTCCCAGCGGCTGACGACGATGATGGGCGGCAGTTCACCACGCCTCACGTAGTGGACACCCACGTGAGGGGGAAGGACCTCTCCGTGGTGTACACCAACGAGCCGGTCTCGGTGGAGAGCTCCATCCACACTATGGAGCAGTTGCTTGCTGAGGACGAGTACCAAGTGGTCGGCTTCGACCTCGAGTTCACCGGCGGTTGTGCCGGGTATGATCAGAAGGTTGCCGTCGCCCAGTTGTATGTGCGCCATCACATCCTCGTCTACCACTACTCCCTAGCCACAAGGCCTTGCGAGCATTTCGCAAGGTTTATCAACAACCCCGACTACAGGTTCGCTATGGTGGACACCGTGAATGATATAAAGGTGCTCGAGACTAAGGGCTTGGCCTGCCAGAATCTTGTCGACATCCAAGGCGAGTACAAGGTCTGGGGCAGAAAGAAGGAGAAGGACTCCCTGGTTGACCTAGCCATGGCTATCACCGACCCCTACTACAGAGGCATGAAAGATGAGTGCAAAAAGAACAAGGATGCCTGGCACGAGGCCTGGGTGTGGAGACTGGATGAAGAACACGTCAAGTACGTGGCCAAGGACGCGTACACAAGCTACGAGATGTACAGGTGGATCGTTGACATGAGGGAGTGCCTCCTTCCTGTGGACGACGATGGATCGAGCCACAAGTAGAGTAGTGGCGGCAGCGTCACAAGAAGTAGATGATTAGATGATCGTTTCTCCTAGTTTACAATGCATGTAATTGTTTATTGAGGTGTGTGCGAATGTTTTGTATCATCACCTATGTAATTGGATGTTTAATTTGGTTATATATGTTGTTCTTCTGTAGACTGAGCAAATTACATCGCAGACGGACTAAACTAGGGAACCCGTCGGTGATGATTTCATCAATCGCTGACAATTATATACCAGCAAGCATTTGCCCACAACACACATGGGTTATTAGCAGGAATCATCCGTGTTGTTATCCGTCTTCCCACACATTTTGGATTACTGACCTGTTTGCCGCGTATCACACACATCTTGTTAAGTTGAACCGTTTCTGTTGTGTTGGGTAATCGCAAACAATTCATCCGAGTGAACCGCATGCCGTATATCGCACACACCTTGATCTGCCTGACTGTTTCTGTTGTGTTGGGTAATCACAAACAGTTCATCCGAGTGAACTGTATGCCGTGTATCGCACACACCACGAACTGGCTAACCGTGTTTGTTGTTCTGGCTTATCGCAAACAGTTCGTATGGATCAACTGTATGCCACATATCGCACACGCGTCTCTAATCTGAATCGTGCTTGATGTCTTCGGCATTACAAATAGTTCGTCTTATTGGCGACGGTTTTTTTGCGACATCGTTTGCGATTCATGCATCGCACACAGTTTGATCGCGGGGTCTCTGATTCATGTGTCGCGTTAGCGGTCGCCTACAGTAGTGAGGCCAAAGCCAGTGCCTTGGTTGGTCGTGGAGTTATCGGATGGTAGGGCGGCGGCCCTGGTGGTGGGAGGCGTGACGTTTGTGGGCAGAGCGTGCGTCTCAGGTGTGGGCAGGGCAATCATGGTTACGCGGGTGGCGTGGTTGCAGGTGGTTAACGGAGCTAGGGTGTGACGGAGGGGTGTGAGCACCAGGGTACACCACTTGCCCAGTTTTACTGGTCGGCGGTGGCGGCGATCGTTGCTGTCATACCCTTCCTGAAGGCACCGTCGCGGTGTTCTCACTCCTCGTCTTGCTCCGGTCGAAAACCTGATCTTCGGGGTCGAGCGGTGGTGGCTATCCTTGGTTGTTCCCTTCTTGGAGGCAACGTTTTGGAGTCTTGGCTTCGTTGTTGTCCGTCTCACCTCTCTGTTGTGGATGCTCATGATGGAGGTCTCTGCAGGCTCCAAGCGGTCTTCCACCTTGTATCTTGCCTTGGGTGTGTGGTGTGTGTTTGTATCAGCTTCAGTTGTAATCGGTGATGTTTACTTTATAATATAAAGCGGGGGGGGGGGAACCTTTTTCGTCAATTGGGCTATGGAAAGTGGCGGAGCCAGGAAAATTGAATCAGGGGGCCGAAGGGCCAGATTATGAGAATGCACCAATGTAGCAACAATTTATCACTCTTTACATGCATATTAGGGCTTAAATTAGTGGTATTAGGGGGGCCAAGGCCCTTGCTGGCCCCCTTGTCTCCGCCACTGGGTATGGAAGTGGAACAAGGTGATCCTCATGCAGTGAATATTCCTTCCCGATGCTTCACTTCACCAACCGAAACCTGTGTTGGAGGAATCACCTCCTTATTCGTCCATCCAACGCAAAAAAAGAAAGAATAAAGGGTGTCAATGCATTGTGTATTGCCGAAGGAGTCCGAGGAGTTTGAATCAAATTTACATGCACACAACCAACAAAAAGAATATAAAAATTACATCGACCAAAATGACATGGTCTGCAAGGTGGAAGGGCATCCAACCGTAGCTTACATAATTGGTGAACAAGTCCTTGTCCACCCTCTATATGTGCACGCATGTTCTAACCATATGCAAACGCCCGTTGAACCATACAGAGCCCGTGTCTATGCAAGCACCACCGGCCTCCTCCACCACCAATATCTTCCTCCTCGCTAATGCTCGAGGTCGCCGCCGGTGAAGCCTTGTGGTCACCAAGGATGGCAGCGGTGAGGCACCCTCGTAGTTATCCTCTGTTGTTGTTTTTGTGCTACAGTTTGGGTAATCTGTGGGTGACGGGACCTCCGGTGTTGGTGGCAGTGCCACTCATGGTCGTCCAATGATGTTCCATCCTCTTCCTGCCATCCACCTCCCCTCTTTAGTTGTGGTGGCATGACTAGTGGTGTTGTCACTGGTTGGCGTCGACATTGTTCCTAGCAAGTCGTCCCACCATCGCTCCTTTAACGGAGTCGGTTCCGGCAGATCTCGGGTAGGGGGTCCCGAACTAGTAGCCTTGATGCGATGGCAATAGAAACATGTGATTTTACCCAGGTTCAGGCTCTCCTAAGAGAAAAAACCCTACATCTTGCTTGTGTTGTATTATTTGGGATGGAGTACAAAGTACAAGTTGATCTACCACGAGATCATTGTGTGTCATCTACGAGCCCTACCCCTTGATTTATATAGGTAACGTGGGGTCCAGGGTTACAACCTAGTCGGTTACATATAAGGTAATCGTGTTGTAGACGACCTCTAAATGTCTTGGAGTATGCGCCAAGTCTTCGGGAGCCTTCCTTGCGTACGTTATGGGGCCCCTCGATGTGGCCCATTGGTGAACCAACGGGCGGGGAGAGCTACCATAGGAGGAACGACAATGGGCACCGTGCCAACAAACCGAGACATGAAGGGAATGGAACTTTGCCCCCCCCAGGCGCCGGCGAGTCGAAGCCGCTGGATGGGACGCACCGCAAAACTTCATGATGGAGTTGGAGATGGTGTACCACCGATGCGTTAGCGACTTCACACTGCATTCATGGATGGTGTGCATGTCAGAGGGTGTGAAGTTGCTCATGAAACAAAGCATGCATGTTTTGCCAAAAGACCGAGTCGCCTTGCCTCATGCCTACAAAGTCTGCAGATACGACCAACCATGCATCACACATCAAGTCATCCTCGATCACCCCCCAGCATCTTTCTCTAGAAAACAACAAGAAATTCAGAAAAAAAGCTCAATGACATTTGACCGAACATTGTCGAGCGTGGTGTCCCCTATGGACGGCGTCGATAGGGGGCGGAGGGTACTTGGCTGTGGAGGGATCCTAGGTGGATGGTGGCGTAGTCCAAGGCGGGCAGGCGCGTGGGTGGGGGCTGCAGACGTCCGAGGATTCTTGGGCGGCGGCCAGAGAGGCACAGGGATGGCGTCGGACGAGGAGGGTCCACATGAAAGAAAGGGGGGCATGGACGGTTTGG
The DNA here is from genome assembly GCA_039707655.1 of Elymus sibiricus. Taxonomy (NCBI): domain Eukaryota; kingdom Viridiplantae; phylum Streptophyta; class Magnoliopsida; order Poales; family Poaceae; genus Elymus; species Elymus sibiricus. The sequence goes on along the minus strand of CM077668.1, from coordinate 105,808,198 downwards.
AAAAAAAGTGGGCTAGGGGTGTCGGAGTTCTACATGCCGGCGGTCCAACTCCCGCAAAGCCCCCCCTCCCGAGTTTGCTTCCAGTTTACGAGAAAACGGACAGCCAGACGCGTTAGCGGATAGATGTGGGCTGCGTTGGATAGCAAAATGCGTCCAGACACTTCAATCTGGACGGTTGCAAGAGGTTTGAGGGTCCACCTTGGAGAGGCCCTAACCTCCATGCTGAGGGATAGCCCAACATGTATAAGGGCATCTCCAACGGCAACCCGCAAATTTCCTCCCGCATCCGTCCGCGGACAGGGGGGACCAGTTCGCGGACTCGGATGCGGGAGGACGCCATCCAACCGTAGCCTGTATATGTCTGCCAGGAAATTCAAATTCAAATGTACGCTGATCCACACAACGCGCCGGATCACACCTGCGCCGGATCGCATCCCCGATCACAGCCAAAAACAGGCAAATATGCTTAGTTTTTACATGCCCGAATCCAAAAGAACATCAGTCCGATAGTCAGTGCATTTCTGCCCTGCCGGGCCGGCAATCCCAGCAAGCTGCTCCCTGATCAAGGACGTGACGTCACCGCCGCGTAGGCAGCCTCCGCGTCCTCCTCCGCCCCGTCCACTAGAAAAAAAAAACACTTCCGTGATGATACGTCTTTGTCACATTAGGTCACGTTTTCTGTCATGCATGTACACCCATGACGATTTTATGACAAAATCAAGATAGTCATACCTGTGCTGTTGTAGAAGTGTTCCATGACAATACTAAAATTATCATCACGGAAGTGTCCACTTCGATGATGATAAATGGTGTGTGATGGAAGTGTTTTCGTCAAGGGTGACCGACACATGGCATCGACCGTAACGGGTCGCCGTTAAGCTATCGGGTGCGGGTTTGGATCCGATAACCCATTAACAGCCCTGACCAATGGCGATTTTCCACATGTAAAATTCTCATTCGCCAACAGATCCACGCGACAGATGTCATCCATCCATTGGACGATACGCGCCAATGAAACAGTGACATGTGGAATGGCCCAACAGTGGCCCATTTAGGTAAAAAGGCCGGCCCAGTCAAAGTTAGCGGGCTGGCCCATTAACGACCAAGTTGCACACGGCCCATTTGCAGGTAAGGCCGGTTTGAATAGTGTTAAACCGGCCCGTCACCGGCCCGTTGTGGATTTCTCATCATTGCGGCCCATGGTCACTTCTGGCCCGTAAACAGTCCACTTTGTATTTGGGCCCAATTACGGCCCGGTGTGTTTTTGGCCTGCTTAAGGTCCTGCTACATTTGGGCCCATATGTGGCCCGATGAAACTTTCGGCCCATAAACAGACCGTGATGGAATTGGGCCATTTTCGGCCCGGTCTGACTTTCGGCCTATTAACGGCTGACGCAACCCATGGGCCATATGTAGCCCGACGTCACATCGGACCTATTAACCGCCCATATTCTCGATGACATAAATCTAGTCCGCCAGCACTTTCGGCCTGTTAAAGGCCCGCGTAGTAGGTCGGCGCAATTACGGCCCGTGCTGACTTTCGGACTGTTAACGATCCGCCATGTAAATGGGCCACCATGGGCTGAGCTACATTTCAGCCTGCTCATGACCAGTGGGCTATTTGGCACATTTTAGGCCCAACCATCTTTCGGCCTGCTACAAGCCCTAGGAATATACTGGCCCTATGAAGGCCCAATCTCCAATTCGGCCTGTTAACGGCCCGTGTCATTTATGGGCCTTTTAAGGCCTGCGTGATATTTAGACATGTTAACGACCCGTTAATACAATGGGCCCATATTATGTTTAGGCCTGTTATTGGCCCACTATGGTCACGGGCCTACAAATGGAAGGATCAGAAATAAGAAGAGCTTACGCTGATTTCGGCCCAGTCATTTTCTATGGGCTACATACCGATTACAGCCCGTAATCATTTTTAGCTCCATTCTAGTTGTGGACCGGAGGAATATTGGCCCTTTGGGCTCCTACGATGCTTTTGGCCTAAAGGAGACCGATGATGGCGAATACATTACTAAGAATAAACCTACACTATACAAAAATAGCATGCTAATTTCTACGGCCTTTGGCAGCAGGATAAATATGTATCACAACAAAATAAATTACAGCCATACAACAAAAGGCCTGTTGGCATAAAAGTTTACAGTCCTTGCAGATAAATGCACCATGAGATGTATAGAAGCAGAGATCATTTGAGCAGAGTGGTAATGTTTAAGGCTGTAGAATCTGATGGAGCAGCATGACCTTCCCTTTTTTTTGCGCCATTCCTCTTGAACAACGAAGCAAATGTCCGATAGTCTGGTTTCAAAACCATTCATAACTTGACGACATTTGTCAACCACTATTCTTGTTTCAGAAACGACCTCCATTAGGGATTGGACTTGTGTCTGGAGCACATATATATCATTCTGTCTAGCCGGAGGATTTTGTTCAGTAGGCGGTTTAGACGAGGTTACCTTAATAACCAACCCAGAATTACTCAGGAAGGTGCTTTTTGCACTGTTAGCGGAGAGATACTGACGCACTGCAGCAAGAGGTGACATTGTGCCTGTGGTAGCCTCGTCACCTTCAGGAGGTTGTGGCTGTCCAATCATTTGTTCCATAGCTTGCTGAAAGTTTGAATTTTGTAGATTAGTGTATCAGATAAGAAGTTACTAATGAGACAAAAACAAACAAAATAGCTTTCACGTTTATACATAACTTATTTTGGTGAACCACTATAATATTTTAGCATGTATTTTAGTGGTAAGTACATAATAAAATCACATTCGGAAAGTATGTCCATGTAGCATGCCGAATGTATTGTCTATTTCCTCACATTTATTGACATCTATCTAAGGATAAAGAGACACGGTTTAAAATATGATGAACATAGTATGACATCATTCATATCATGGGCAAACGGATATCAAACAAACAGGCTATTGTATCATTGTGTGGACATGTGAACATCACAACTAGATTACAGATCAAGACCAAAAGAACATCCTTCCTTTCTTTTAAACCGTGTAAGGTGAAATGATATGGTAAGACAACTGTGTATAAAAGTGAACGGAGTAACTAACATTGGCTGCAAACCAAGCAGTTAAATGAACACGTCACAGTAACAAGCAGTTCAAAGGGATGAGGAGTAAGGACTTACAACAGCGGCTTGGACTGGTGTAGTCATGCCCTTCATCTTGCTGGTGTGACAATCCTTGAAGATTTGCACTGCATTCGGTTCAGGTTCTTTTTGGTCCACACGGGCTTTCCTCTGTATTTGGAACAAGTCAATATAGATATGATAATATGGCACAACAAAAAGGAGGAAATAACAGCTATTTACAAGAGCCTCGCAGTGTGCAATATAGTTACGAGATCCTGTTGTCTGTTGGAATTTCACTTTAGAACGGTTGGTCTTGTTCTTCAAATAGTCATCCTAGAAGAAGATAGACTTGTAAGGCACATACGTAAATACAAGTTCAATATGTGATCTGATCACATACATATACCCTACCTAATACTTTGGATCAGGCCGGTGTTTAACAAGGGTTGTCCAGTCTTCATCTGTAATATATTCTACTGGAGATGTTTGGGCGATTTCATTGTTAGCCTTGCCTTCAAAGTGAGTTTTTCTAAGGTGATACCGATACTGTCGCAGAGCAGACTGAAAAACATGAGTGCATGCTTGTTTGGTTGCATCATCTTTCGGATCCAACTTGAACCTCATTTGTTGAAAAAAGAATGGTAGTCTCATTAGGAGCAAGCTAGAAAGTATGGGACAGAGCAAGACAATATTACAAATTGCGATGAATAACATTACTTACAGATAAATGGTCAAGGAAGGAGTTAAACTGGGTTTTGTCTTTGTCATTCCTGTACTGGATCCATGTTGGGAGGATACGTGCATGACACCTAACGGCAACGGCTGCCTCTGATACTAACTTGGCTGACTCTGTAGCATCACCTGGCCTTTTTATACCTGCCTCAAAACGGATCTCCATTCTTCCTCCTTTAGATTTTGTTAACCTGTCAAGCATTATCCCTGATGTCTGTTTCCTCTTGTGCCGAGGTGGTAGTTCAACAACGAATATAGAAAGTGTTAGTGCACATCAAACTGTGAGAGTACATATAAAGGAGCACACAACTGCAACTTGACTCGGTCACGTACCGTCTTGGTGTTGATGCTCATGAGGTTCATCTGACCTTACCAAGTCCTGTAGTGTCAGCAGTGCTTCAGAAGTAGTGTTAGGTGGGAAGGCAGCTTGGGAACATGCCACTTGCGGAGCATTCAAACGAGTAACTCGTTGAGATGTCAGTACTGTGGAAGGAGGTGCTACAGCTGGTGGAGCAAAGGATACTGTGTTTGTAGATTTAGCCGGTGGACTTTGACCTTCTATTGCACTATAAGTACCAGCAGAATCTCGAGGGAAGCTCCTTTTCCGTTGCACCCGACGATACTCTTTTCCTACCATACTCTTTTCCTTGCTCTTTTTTGACTTTGCCATGTCAAGCCGTACCCACAGCACAAAAGAATAAAATTCGCTCTTCAGAACTCATTGATGCATGATACAGACGAGCAATACTTTGATGTAAGACAACCGTATGAGGATGGAATATGTACGAAAAACAGGACGGCATGACATATTCACACCTATGATGTGTCAACTAAGCAGAATGCTTTTCAAGAAATTAGAAGCAATGCAAGCTAGCCACCATATGAAAGATGCAACCAATATCACTCTGCCAAGTTAAAAGTGTCTCGTCATAAGTAGAATTTCAAAAAATTAGAAGCAGTACAAGCTAGAAATCAATGAAGATGCAACCAATATCACACTACCAAGTTAAAAGTGTCTCATCATAAGTGATTGATGCAGGATACACAACAACAGTACTTTGATGTAGGAACATGGTCTGATAGATAGATGCAGTGTATTCTAGATACAGAAAGGCATGTCATATTCACATGTATAACGTATAAACTCAGCAGGTGCAATTTAATCAAATTAGAAGAAATAAAAGCTATACACCATATGCAACATCCAACCAATTATCACACTGTCAGGTTAGAGCAAGCACCTGCGATGGTGGAGTAGGGGAGATGGAGTCATCATATAGACTTGGAACTTCAACTGCCATAGCAGTAGCAGTGGAAAATCTAGAAAGCCTCCGTTTGCGTTGGTCCGGAGGACCACCAACATCCCCTAACTTACTCTTTTGCTTCCTCTTTTTTGATATTGCCTTCTGAAGTCAAAACCACAAGAAAAGGAATAAAATTGGCTCTGCATAACTCATTGATGCATGATACAGAGGAAGACTACTTTGATGTATGGAAACCGCATGATAGGAGGACGGAGCATGTATGAAAAAAAGGAAAGAATTGCATATTCACACCTATGATAGGATGATGGAATATGTATGAAAAACACTAAGTAGAAGACATTTCAACAAACTAGAAGAAATGAAAGCTAGGCACCATATGAACATGCAACCAATATCACTCTTAAAAGTGTCTCGTCATAAGTGCCATTTCAACAAATTAGAAGCAGTACAAGCTAGAAGACAATGCAAGATGCAACATATATCACACTCCCAAGTTAAATGTGTCTTATGGTAAGTGATTGTTGCAGGATACACAACAGTACTTTGATGTAAGAACATGGTGTGATAGACAGATTTAGTATGTTCTAGAAACAGGAACACGTGTCATATTCACAAGTAGAATGTGTAAACTAAGCAGATGCAGATCAACAAAATTATAAGTAATACAAACTAGATAACATGCGCAACATGCAACCACATATAACAGTGCCAAGTTAGAGCAAGCCCCTGTAATGGTGGAGTAGGGGAGATGTCTTTATCATCTACACAACTACGTTGACTATCTAGCCCTGCGTTGTCTTGCGAATCTTGTTGGGAGGATGGCTGAGTAGAATCTGTAGAGACCCTCTCTTTCAGTTGCTCGGAAGGACCACCATCATCCACTGCCTTACTAATTTCCTTCCGCTGTATTGATTTTGCATTGTGAAATCAAACCGACAAGAAAAAGGAATAAAATGCGCTCTTCAAAACTCATTCATGCATGATACTGACGAACAATACTTTGATGTAAGGCAAACACATGATACAAGGATGGAATATGTACGAAAAACAGGACCGCATGACATATTCACACCTATGGTGTGGAAACTAAGTAGAAGGATTTACAAGAAATTAGAAGCAATACAAGCTAGACAACATATGAAAGATGCAATCAATATCACTCTGCCAAGTTAAAAGTTTCTCGTCATAAGTGGAATTTCAAAAAATTAGAAGCAGTACAAGCTAGAAATCAATGCAAGATGCAACCAATATCACACTGCCAAGTTAAAAGTGTCTCATCATAAGTGATTGATGTAGGATACACAACAATAGTACTTTGATGTAGGAACATGGTGTGATTGATAGATGCAGTGTATTCTAGATACAGAAAGGCATGTCATATTCACATGTATAACGTATAAACTCAGCAGGTGCAATTTAATCAAATTAGAAGAAATAAAAGCTATACACCATATGCAACATGCAACCAATTATCACACTGTCAAGTTAGAGCAAGCACCTGCGATGGTGGAGTAGGGGAGATGGAGTCATCATATAGACTTGGAACTTCAACTGCAGTAGCAGTAGCAGTGGAAAATCTAGAGAGCCTCTGTTAGCGTTGGTCCGGAGGACCACCAACATCCCCTAACTTACTCTTTTGCTTCCTCTTTTTTGATATTGCCTTCTGAAGTCAAAACCACAAGAAAAGGAATAAAATTGGCTCTGCATAACTCATTGATGCATGATACAGACGAAGACTACTTTGATGTATGGAAACCGCATGATAGGAGGACGGAGCATGTATGAAAAAAAAGGAAAGAATTGCATATTCACACCTATGATAGGAGGATGGAATATGTATGAAAAACACTAAGTAAAAGACATTTCAACAAACTAGAAGAAATGAAAGCTAGGCACCATATGAACATGCAACCAATATCACTCTTAAAAGTGTCTCGTCATAGGTGCCATTTCAACAAATTAGAAGCAGTACAAGCTAGAAGACAATGCAAGATGCAACATATATCACACTCCCAAGTTAAATGTGTCTTATGGTAAGTGATTGTTGCAGGATACACAACAGTACTTTGATGTAAGAACATGGTGTGATAGACAGATTTAGTATGTTCTAGAAACAGGAACACGTGTCATATTCACAAGTAGAATGTGTAAACTAAGCAGATGCAGATCAACAAAATTAGAAGTTATACAAACTAGATAACATGCGCAACATGCAACCACATATAACAGTGCCAAGTTAGAGCAAGCACCTGTAATGGTGGAGTAGGGGAGATGTCTTTATCATCTACACAACTACGTTGACAATCTAGCCCTGTGTTGTCTTCCGAATCTTGTTGGGAGGATGGCTGAGTAGAATCTGTAGACACCCTCTCTTTCAGTTGCTCGGAAGGACCACCATCATCCACTGCCTTACTAATTTCCTTCCGCTGTATGGATTTTGCATTGTGAAGTCAAACCGACAAGAAAAAGGAATAAAATTCGCTCTTCAAAACTCATTCATGCATGATACTGACGAACAATACTTTGATGTAAGGCAAACACATGATACAAGAATGGAATATGTACGAAAAACAGGACCGCATGACATATTCACACCTATGGTGTGGAAACTAAGTAGAAGGATTTACAAGAAATTAGAAGCAATGCAAGCTAGACAACATATGAAAGATGCAACCGATATCACTCTGCCAAGTTAAAAGTGTCTCGTCATAAGTGGAATTTCGAAAAATTAGAAGCAGTACAAGCTAGAAATCAATGCAAGATGCAACCAATATCACACTGCCAAGTTAAAAGTGTCTCATCATAAGTGATTGATGTAGGATACACAACAATAGTACTTTGATGTAGGAACATGGTGTGATAGATAGATGCATTGTATTCTAGATACAGAAAGGCATGTCATATTCACATGTATAACGTATAAACTCAGCAGGTGCAATTTAATCAAATTAGAAGAAATAAAAGCTATACACCATATGCAACATGCAACCAATTATCACACTGTCAAGTTAGAGCAAGCACCTGCGATGGTGGAGTAGGGGAGATGGAGTCATCATATAGACTTGGAACTTCAACTGCAGTAGCAGTAGCAGTGGAAAATCTAGAGAGCCTCTGTTAGCGTTGGTCCGGAGGACCACCAACATCCCCTAACTTACTCTTTTGCTTCCTCTTTTTTGATATTGCCTTCTGAAGTCAAAACCACAAGAAAAGGAATAAAATTGGCTCTGCATAACTCATTGATGCATGATACAGACGAAGACTACTTTGATGTATGGAAACCGCATGATAGGAGGACGGAGCATGTATGAAAAAAAAGGAAAGAATTGCATATTCACACCTATGATAGGAGGATGGAATATGTATGAAAAACACTAAGTAAAAGACATTTCAACAAACTAGAAGAAATGAAAGCTAGGCACCATATGAACATGCAACCAATATCACTCTTAAAAGTGTCTCGTCATAGGTGCCATTTCAACAAATTAGAAGCAGTACAAGCTAGAAGACAATGCAAGATGCAACATATATCACACTCCCAAGTTAAATGTGTCATATGGTAAGTGATTGTTGCAGGATACACAACAGTACTTTGATGTAAGAACATGGTGTGATAGACAGATTTAGTATGTTCTAGAAACAGGAACACGTGTCATATTCACAAGTAGAATGTGTAAACTAAGCAGATGCAGATCAACAAAATTAGAAGTTATACAAACTAGATAACATGCGCAACATGCAACCACATATAACAGTGCCAAGTTAGAGCAAGCACCTGTAATGGTGGAGTAGGGGAGATGTCTTTATCATCTACACAACTACGTTGACAATCTAGCCCTGTGTTGTCTTCCGAATCTTGTTGGGAGGATGGCTGAGTAGAATCTGTAGACACCCTCTCTTTCAGTTGCTCGGAAGGACCACCATCATCCACTGCCTTACTAATTTCCTTCCGCTGTATGGATTTTGCATTGTGAAGTCAAACCGACAAGAAAAAGGAATAAAATTCGCTCTTCAAAACTCATTCATGCATGATACTGACGAACAATACTTTGATGTAAGGCAAACACATGATACAAGAATGGAATATGTACGAAAAACAGGACCGCATGACATATTCACACCTATGGTGTGGAAACTAAGTAGAAGGATTTACAAGAAATTAGAAGCAATGCAAGCTAGACAACATATGAAAGATGCAACCGATATCACTCTGCCAAGTTAAAAGTGTCTCGTCATAAGTGGAATTTCGAAAAATTAGAAGCAGTACAAGCTAGAAATCAATGCAAGATGCAACCAATATCACACTGCCAAGTTAAAAGTGTCTCATCATAAGTGATTGATGCAGGATACACAACAGCAGTACTTTGATGTAGGAACATGGTGTGATAGATAGATGCAGTGTATTTTAGATACAAAAAGGCATGTCATATTCACATGTATAACGTATAAACTCACCAGGTGCAATTTAATCAAATTAGAAGAAATACAAGCTATACACCACATGCAACATGCAACCAATTATCACACTGTCAAGTTAGAGCAAGCACCTGCGATGGTGGAGTAGGGGAGATGGAGTCATCATATAGACTTGGAACTTCAACTGCAGTAGCAGTAGCAGTGGCAAAACTAGAGAGCCTCCGTTTGCGTTGGTCCGGAGGACCACCAACATCCCCTAACTTACTCTTTTCCTTCCTCTTTTTTGATATTGCCTTCTGAAGTCAAAACCACAAGAAAAGGAATAAAATTGGCTCTGGATAACTCATTGATGCATGATACATACGAAGACTACTTTGATGTAAGGCAACCGCATGATAGGAGGACGGAGTATGTACGAAAAAAGGACAGCATTGCATATTCACACCTATGATAGGAGGATGGAATATGTATGAAAAACACTAAGCAGAAGACATTTCAACAAATTAGAAGAAATGAAAACTAGGCACCATATGAATATGCAAGAAATATGAATCTTAAAAGTGTCTTGTCATAAGTGCCATTTCAACAAATTAGAAGCAGTACAAGCTAGAAGACAATGCAAGATGCAACGTATATCACACTCCCAAGTTAAATGTGTCTTATGGTAAGTGATTGGTGCAGGATACACAATAGTACATTGATGTAAGAACATGGTCTGATAGACAGATTTAGTATGTTCTAGAAACAGGAACACGTGTCATATTCACAAGTATAATGTGTAAGCTAAGCAGATGCAAATCAACAAAATTAGAAGCAATACAAACTAGACATCATACACAACATGCAACCACATATAACAGTGCCAAGTTAGAGCAAGCACCTGTGATGGTGGAGTAGGGGAGATGTCTTCATCATCTACACAACTACGTTGACTGTCTAGCCCTGCGTTGTCTTGCGAATCTAGTTGGGAGGATGGCTGAGTAGAATCTGTAGAGACCCTGTATTTCAGTTGCTCGGAAGGACCACCATCATCCACTGCCTTACTAATTTCCTTCCGTTGTATTGATTTTGCATTGTGAAGTCAAACCGACAAGAAAAAGGAATAAAATTCGCTCTTCAGAACTTATTCATGCATGATACTGACGAACTATACTTTGATGTAAGGCAAACACATGATACGAGGATGGAATATGTATGAAAAACAGGACCGCATAACATATTCACACCTATGATGTGGAAACTAAGCATAAGGCATTTCAACAAATTAGAAGCACTACAAGCTAGACACCATATGAAAGATGCAACCAATATCACTCTGCCAAGTTAAAACTATCTCGTCATAGGTGGCGTTTCAACAAATTAGAAGCAGTACATGCTAGAAATCATATGCAAGGCATAACCAATATCACACTGCCAACTTAAAGGTGTCTCATCGTAAGTGATTGACGCAGGATACACAAGAACAGTAGTTTGATGTAAGAACATGGTGTGATAGACAGATATAATATGTACCAGAAACAGGAAGGCGTGTCATATTCACATGTATAATGTGTAAGCTAAGCAGATGCATTTTACCCTAATTAGAAGCAATACAAGCTAGACACCATATGCAACAGGCAACTAGATATCAAACTGCCAAGTTAGAGCAAGCACCTGGGATGGTGGAGTAGGGGAGATGAGACTTGGAACTTGTAATGCACTAGCAGTACAAGGAGAATCTGTAGAGATGCTCCGTATACGTTGCTGCAGAGGACCACCATCATCCCCTTCCTTACACTTTTCCTTCCTCTTTTTTGATTCTGCCTTGTAAAGTCAAACCCACAAGAAAAATGAATAAAATTAGCTTTTCAGAACTCATTGATACATGATACTGATGAACACTACTTTGATGTAAGGCAACCGCATGATAGGAGGATGGAATATGTACGAAAAAAGGACAGCATTGCATATTCACACCTATGATGTGTGAACAAAGCAGAAGGCATTTCAACTAATTAGAAGCAATGCAAACTAGACACCATATGAAAGATGCAACCAATATCACTCTGCCAAATTAAAAGGGCGGGCTCATAAGGGTATTTCAACAAATTAGAAGCAATACATAGCTACATGCTAGAAATCATATGCAATATGCAACGAATAAAGGTGTCTCATCGTAAGTGATTGATGCAGGATACACAAGAACAGTAGTTTCATGTAAGAACATGGTTAATAGATAGATGTAGTTTGTACCAAAAACAGGAAGGCATGTCATATTCATAGGTATAATGTGTAAACTATGCAGATGCAATTTACACTAATTAGAAGCAATACAAGCTAGAAACCATACTTAACATACAACCACATATCACACTGCCAAGTTAGAGCAAGCACCTGCGATGCTGATGTAGGGGAAATGTGGTCATCAACTACAGAGCTACGTTGACTATCTTCATCTTGCCTTCCTGTTTCTTGAGAATCATGTGGGGAGGATGAAACTGCACTCTTTAAGAGAGTAGCGCGTCTCACACTAACCCACTGTGTGACTGTCCCATCATAAGTGATTGATGAGGGATACACAAGAACATTAGTTTGATGGAAGAACATGGTTAATAGACAGATGCAGTATGTACCAAAAACTGGAATGTCATATTCACAGCTATAATGTGTAAACTAAGCAGATGCAATTTAACCAAATTAGAAGAATTACAAGCTAGACACCATATGCAACATGCAACCACATATCACACTGCCAAGTTAGAGCAAGCACCTGCGATGGTGGTGTAGGGGAAATGCGGTCACCGACTACAGAGCTACGTTGACTATCTTCATCTAGCCTTGCTGTTTGTTGAGAATCATGTGGGGAGGATGACACTGCACTCTTTAAAAGAGTAGCGCATCTCACACTAACCCATGGGTGTGATTGTCTCATCATAAGTGATTGATGAGGGATACACAAGAACATTAGTTTGATGTAAGAACATGGTTAATAGACAGATGCAGTATGTACCAACAAACAGGAAGGCATGTCGTATTCACAGTATATGGCTAAGCAGATGCAATTTAACCAATTTAGATGCAATACAAGGTAGACACCATATGCAACATGCAACCACATATGACACCGAAGTTAAAGCAAGCCCCTGCGATGCTGGTGTATGGCGAATGGGGTCATCAACTACAGAGCTACAGAGTTACGTTGACAGTCTTCATCGAATGACACTACACTCTTCTTTAGAGCATCAAACCACGTCTTTCCAATCCTCGATGCAGACTCGAGCGACTGCTCTATTTTCTTTTTAGAATACCGTGCTTGAGATTCTGAAATACCCATGCATAATAAAACAATAGTGAGAGTATGGGTGTAGTTTGTGCACAAGTAGTGGAGTGTAAAAGTATCAGATAGCAGGTCGGCCAAAAATAAATGACGGCAGACATATGATAGCTCTACAACATGCATGGCACACGAAATTAGATTCTAGGCTTTTGAAATATGAGCATAGGGATGGCTGGGATGTGGTCCTATGAAAATAACAATCGACTGAAAACAAATAGGTCAGTCGATTTTTTCTACACCGGCCGATCTACAAGGAACGGGCAGATGGCCTTCATCTACCTCCCGCTAGTCACCGTTAACGATCTTCCTCGAACCGCCAGCGACCACCGGCCCAGATCCCTGCATCCGCCGCCACGCCCTCCCCTCGACCTCACCCCACTGTCGTGCTTGGCAGCGCCCTCCGGCCATCCCTTTAAGCCTGACGGACCTCCAAATCGGGCGCTAGCAGCTCCTGTGCCACACACACCTCAAAGATAGACACCGAGGCGCTGCTTCCCCGGCGAACAGGCGGACTAGGTGCTCCGCGCGCCTCCACGGGTGGTGCTTCCTTTAATTGGGAATCAACTAACACTGAATTGAAATCCAGGCAGGGGACGGACGTCTAGCTAAAGTGAAATAGTAAATGGGGGGGGGAAACCTTGTGCATCGCGAGTTACTTGGAACATCTAGTATCAGGAAGAATGTGCAGTAAGACGGTCAACTAGTTTCCTTCGTGGGATGAATACCATGCGAGTAGACATGTAAGATTTGCAAGAGTAAGGGAAGAGGAGTACCAATATCGGCTGGCGATGATGTGTCCTCCTTCTGTTTTTTCGACGATCTTCTTGTGGTTCGCTGGAAACCAGATGTTGTGGAGGACGGTGGAGCCTTGGACGAACCCATGGCCAAGTAGTTGAGTGTGGTGCGGTGGCCCTCTGTCGGCGACGGGGAAGCATATCCGAGGTGGCGAACGACGGCGTCGCGGGAACAGCTCCGGTGCGGTGGACGGTTGCGACGTTGGAGCGGCAGCGGTGATGCGCAGGACGGAGTGGTTGAAGTGGATTGGGTACGGCGCACGTCCGCGTCGTGGAGGCAGCTCTGCCTCGGCTTCAACTGCTAAGTCCTGGAGGGCGCTGCGGTTAAGGTTGCGGTGGACGACGGCGTCGGCGTATCGGCTCCGGCGTGAAGGATGAGGGCGGCGGTGGACCGGTGCGATGGGGTGGCGGACGGTGGAGGCTGGGGTTTCGCGGCTGGTGGAGAGGGAGTTTTGGCACCCACGGAGTATGAATGGGGAATCGGACGGGGGAGGGGGGAAGCTAAGGGAGAACCATGTTTCCGGGACGCGCTTGTTTGAAATTTGGGGAAAGTTACAAACTTTGCCCCCATCTAAAATTTCGGACAAGCTGTGGGTCGGGGGTAGGACGGTAAACTCACGTGTCCCAAATAGTGGGCGGGAGCGATTTCGGCCGAGCGCATCGGCGTTTAGGCGCCCGCGGTATATGAATGTTTTTCGGAGGCGGTTGTGTGGCGTCTCGGTGAAGTTACAAACCTACCCTGGTTTAGACTACTGGAGGTCGGGCCGGTAGGCTTCACAGGTCAGAGTTAGGATGGTAATTTCCTTCTACCAAACATTGGTCTCGCACGATTTCAGGTGAGGGGAGATCTTTTGGCGCTTCGTTCAAAATTTTGAACCAGAAGCATTCACATTTACAGTACTCTTCAATTGAACTTTCCTAATTAGACCTCATTAAATTTGACCTTGTATGTTTAAAAACCTCATTAAATTATGCGATTCTTTTGAAAAAAATTACTCTTGAAAATCCTATAACTACGATTATTTTGGAATGGAGGTAAACTTGAATCTATTTTGTACACGACTATATATTATCAACAAAGATTGATGCCCCTTTTTGATGTGATTTACAAAAGTTATTATTTCGAATTCAAATAGTTGACTACACTTCCTATGAATTCGAATATTTGAAACCACTTTTATGTTGAATTCAAAATGTATTCTAGTTCGTGGCTAGCAATTTGGAATGTATACCATGTATGTTTCTTATGTATAATGTGCTTGACACTGACCGCGGAGTGTACTCACGTTTATATATGAATTGCAAGAGCCATGCATTGTCTGGATTTCAAACCACTGACTATGGATCAATAATATGAAATAATACCATACACATGCTCGAATTCGATAGAGTATGGATGTTTGCTAGACCAATGTTCGTTCATACGCGAATTGCAAATTTCATGATCTCATCCAATTTTTTAAATACAATTTATATTTTAATTTAATGGGTAGAACAATCCTGTACGCGTAGATGCACTCTCCCTCGGCCCCTCCTCACACACGCGCTATCTTTCTCTCTCATGCATACGCGCACACACTATATATCCATCGGCCTTTCTCTCTCACAAATGCTCACCCTCTATCCCGAAGTGTCTCACGCACACACACTCTATATATCTTCCTCTCTCTTTTACTACTATCTACGACTCTTTTCACTAATCTCAGTCACAAACACTATTTCTCTGACATGCATGCGCATGCATGGTCTCCGCCGTCCCCCCTCTGTACATATCTCTGCCTCGTTTCTCCTGCACGCACACTCTATTTAGTCCTCTCTCACACGCATTGTCTCCACCTCTCTTACTAGTTGATAGATATGATAAAAGGATATCCCTGACGATTAAACTGGATGGTGATAAGAGGCAAAGGTTTTCCCAAGTCGGGGCCCTTGCGATCGAGGAAATATCCTACTCCTGGTCGTGTATACTTTGATTGGGGTGTGTACAAAGTGCATGTCAATACCAAGGGATTGTGTGTATATATACTTTCGACGAACTAGGCCCCCGGCCTATATAACATACCTGGGGCCTAGGGTTAGAAATCGTAGTCCGCTTCATCAGTGGAGATAGAGTCCTCCACGGCTCTGGTATCTTCGTCTTGTACGTCAAGTTCTCCATGGGTCTTCGTATAACGCGTCTCGGGCCAACCTATGTGGCGAAGGACGGAACCGATCTAGGGGTCCTCACCTGGACCCACCAAACCAAAAAACGATGTGCCACCACCACATCTCGCACACTCTCTACCCCCTAGGTCTCACTATATTCTCACACCCACACACACTAACACACACACACACACACTATTTCTGCTCATGCCTCTCTCCCCATCTCCTCCGCATACACAAAGTCACCATCTCTCATTGAGACATCCTATTCGTTTCTCTCTCTCTCTCTCTCTCTCTCTGTGTGTGTATGTCTCTCATCTCTCGTGCTTTCTCTTTCTCCCATCGCACCCCCTCCTATCCATGCCTCTCTGGAATACGTACACATACCCTCTCCAGGCCCTCCAAAATATGTCAACCACACATTCATGCATGTTACATCTCATTATCATGTGCTCCCAATGATCTAAAAAAGGCATCTGTTCACTTTTACTCCACATACAAGATTTGTTTTGAATTAAAACTACACAGAGTGTGACAAAAAATCATTTAAGAAAATCTACATATACAATACTACAAAGTTATATTTGAAAGTTACTTGCATGGTGCATCCAATGATATTTTTTCCGTATTGTGAATGTTTACATTTTTGTCCTATAAAATTAGTCACAATAAAGAGAAACGAAGGGCATCTCTCTCTCTCACTCTCTCCATCGCACACCCGCTCTCTCGGCCCTGTAAAAGTATGCCCCCATACACATTCACGCGTGACGGTCATTGTATTTCAAGCGAAAGCACAATACGGTCTCTAGACTTTAGAAAATGCGCTTATTACGGTCAACATATACATTTTCTGGTGATTATACAATCACTAGCTCCGTATTTTGATGGTGACACTGACGGTCATTGTATTTGAAACGAAAGCATGATATGGTCAGCATATACATTTTGTGGTGATTATACAATCACTGGCTCACCGTACAACTACGTATTTTGTTGATGACACGATCAATTGACCAGTCAAACAGTCCACGTGGCGCAACTAGTGTTGCATCAGAAGCGCACATTATCTCCCTAACGTAGGGCCCACCTATCATCGGGTATAAGAAAGAAATAAATGGTAATAAATTAGTGCTCGGTGGGGATTCGAAGTCGAGACCTCAGGTCGGTAGCCCGCGCGCGATAGCCACACCGGACAAGGTCTCCTAGTGATGATATGCTGGGCCGGCCTTTTAATGCACAGGAGCTACTGTGGTGAATACACACACATCACACATGCGGACAAACACGCACGCAACGCCCGCATGCATGCATGCAATACTCACACGTACACATGCACGCAGGCAACACTCGCACGAACACACACACTCAAAGCATGCATGCAACACTCACACGTACACATGCACGCATGCAACACTCGCATGAACACACGCACGCATGCATGCACACAGCACAAGACGCAACACACACGCTCACGCTCAAGTGCTCAACCTACACATGCATGCACACATATACACAGCTAGGGTGGTTCACGCGCAAGGGCCAGTTCCGCGGGGTCACAGGTTCGACCACTGACGCGCCTGCGTAAATTTTTGTTTACCAACTGATAGGTGGGACCCGCAAGCCACGTGGCTAGTTTGACCAATCAACAGAGTGCCACGTAGACTATTTGACCGATCAACTGAGTGCAATTTGTAATTACGATTTTTCACATCCGTATTGGGCCAACGGGTTTCGGTTGTTTAGTCCCACCTCGCCGCGTGAGGAGCTGGTCGACCGGCTTAAATAGCCGGGTCGTCCAGAAGCGATAAGCTGCAGTCATCATTGCACCCTTTGTTAAGGACATAAATTGTTAATAGTATTAATCTTCTCTATGATATAAAGGCTGCTTGTAGTGGGTAGTATCATAACTACTATCATGCATAGTACTCCCTCCATTCCTAAATATGTTTATTATGATAGGGTATCATGATATGATACTCAACCCTCTCTTTCTTCATTTAGTTATATGCCACCTCAGCATTGCTGCAGATGGGTGACGGTGTCCTGGACTAGGGGGTACTCACCACATCATCTCCTGACCAGGTGGGTTGAGCCGAGGACCCCCATGGCGGTTCACTAATGGGCCACTTCGGGCAGCCCATGACTCATACAAGGAAGACTCTACAAGACTTGGTGCACAAGCCGAAGACTCTCCTAAACCCTAGGCCACCGGTGCATATATAAACCGAGGCCAGGCTAGTCAATAGATGATCTGATATATTCATTAGAACAATCTCGTGGTAGATACATGTACTCTGTACTACACCCCATATGAATACAATCAAAAGCAGGACGTAGGGTATTATCTCTTCGAGAGAGCCTGAACCTGGGTAAAATCCTGTGTCTGTGTTACCATCGCTCCAAGACGCCTAGCTTAGGACCCCTACTACGAGATATGCCGGATTTAGAACCGACATTGGTGCTTTCATTGAGAGTCTGCTGGGTAGTCGCTGCGGTGCAATGTGAATTCAGATCGGCTTCACCGCGATCTACGCGTCAGAACCGAGCTACATCGTCAGCGTCAGCATCTTCGTTGCCGACTCGACTGGTCACCTTGGCTGGACCGAGGACTAGGCTTCTCTTCGGATCATCAATTTCGGACGGATGTCTTCGTCATCATCAACTCCGATCTCATCCGGGATCATGGAAAAATCGTCCATGGTGCTCGGGGGCTCAACGTCAACATTGCCCTCGCGCGATCATGCAGTTTTTTCTGGACAGCGGATTCGTGTTCGCCGTCCCCGTCTCCTCGAGCGTTGCTTTGACGATTGCTTCAGTGGAATTGTGCGGAATTGAGTCTAGAACAACCCTGCAAAATTTCGTCGCGTTCCGATGGAGCAATCTCCGGCGATCTCCGATATACCGGAGCCCTGTCGAATCTGGACGGAAATCTGGACGAGTTTAGGGCGAGTAGTCCAGCAGTCAGCTCAGATGTCTTTTGGAAGATCCAACCGTTCATCGGCTGCGGAATTCCCATATCTACCACCCTTCAAAATTTCAGCTCGATCCGACCTTCCGAACTCCGGGATGAGTCCGAGGAGTACACCAATTTTCGGATCTATTTTCTACGCGAAAACGAATCCGACCTGAGTTCATATTTTTTCATGAACGGGATATTGGACATCCTTTTTGAAGGAAATTCTTATCTAGGGTATTGTGTGTTGTTCTCAAACACGTGCCACAAATTTTGAGTCTTTTCCTAGGTGATCTTCACCGTCGCGCCAATGTCAACCCGGCCCGACCATGTTGCTCCACGGCTACCGACCTGCATCAGCATCGACTGCGCCGTCGCTCCATCGAGCCAACAACAACCACCTCGGATCATCACCTCGGCGAGCCGACCTAGAGTTCGGCATCATGAAGGACAAATAATCGTTAAGACAAGATCGTCGCCCCACGGATTGCACGGGTCAGGCGCGCCAGCATTGCTGCGCGGTCACTTCTCAAACCGGCATTGACCGCGTCATAAGTTCCGATCTGCGTCGGCATCGCCGCGCCGTTGCCTCTTCAAGCCGATGTCCACCATGCCGACCTGCTTCAACACCTCGGCTGGCATGGGGGCTGCAATGCCACCTTACCGACCTGCTCCGTCACCTCGGCTAGACCGGGCGCTTCGCCATCTCTTCATCAACCTACTTCGGGGACTTCGGCGTCACCAGCTAGCTTCGTCACCTCGGCTGGACCGGGGGCTTCGCCTCGCCACATTGACCGTGCTGCGTCGCCACTTAATCAAGCCGAGCTCTTCGCTCGGGCACCTCGGGACCGGCTTGGGGGCTAGGACCTCGACCCGCTGCAAGCTCGGCCAATGTCATCAATGCCGAGCACATTAACCAGTTAAGTCGCTTTCATGCTCAACTTTTTTCAATTTTTAATTTTTGTTTGGCTCGGCCGAGCTTTATATTTGTGTTTGGTTCAATCGTGCTCAAAAGCGTCGTTTGTTAAAAACAACTTCCTTTGCCCAAGTTAACTGGGGGCTCTTAAATTTGTATGAGTCGTTTTATAATAAGTGTTTTTTTCTTAGTCGTTGCAAAGTCTTTTTCTACCACTCCTTTCATGACTCGAGTGTGTGGTCAATAGCCGGATAGCCTGGTTTCTCTCTAAAGCCGCTCGAGTTTAATTCGGTAAACTGGCCTAAGAAGCAGTCCGCCTTCGGGATAGGGAGGTTGAAGCCGAAGGCTGACCCGCTTGAAGTCTTGAGATCGGATGTGTCATGTTAAAGCACGACGGAAGCACAAACTAATTTTAAGACCAATTTCAGATTGGCACCAAAGGACTTCATTCAATGTAGACGTAAAGTTTTTGCATGAGTTTTTTGGTTTTCCGAGCTTTTGACACCGTTAACCTATTTTATGTTTTCCTTTCAGACGAGGCGGGACATCCTCTTGATCGAGGAGTTCTGCGTGATGGTTTTGCTCGGGAAATCTTTTCCGACTTGCAGTTCGGCATCTTTCCTGTCGAGCTGCACGTCGGCGTTGTCAAAACACACTCAATGGATGAACCAGTTTCCGAGGAGATTACGATCCTTGGTACAATGCCGGGCGCCTTTAAAGCGCTGGCAATATTAAATGGGGAGCTGCGACTAGAGCCGAACTCACCAAAAGCCGAGGTACTCCATGGAGTCCTCGACAAAACGTTCTCGGATATTGCTTTATATGCATCAGTTTCGAATTGTGTCTTCGGTCAATAGTTGGGTTGCCCGGCTCCTGTGATTACCCCTTACGTTCCCGATTGTTCGGCTAAGGGTAAAGGGAGAACTACTGCGATGGTACTTCCGGTTTAACTAGTCAAGTACCTCAGTGGAGAAAGCCAAAAACTGACTGTCACAATGAGCGTAAACTGGTCAGCGATCCGATGACTGTGTCAAACTATAGATCGGTAGAGGTTACCCTGTGTTAAACGATGGGCCTTTCATAAAACTGTCCGAAGTGTTAATGGCTTGACCTCGGCTGACGCTGAACACTAACCAAGGGCTAGTAACTGGCCTCCCAACTTCAAGCTCCTATGACTAAGTGAAAGTTATAAAGCCTACATATCTGATTGCCTCATTTCCACTAACACAACAGCCTCCGGGCACCGAGACGTCGGCTAAGGGTTGTCTTGTTATTGCGGAAACACCCTGCGTAGCATCTACAAAGGGGTGGAAGCCGACGATGGGCCACTTTCAAATTATAAACGGTCGCATAGGAGTCAAAATAAACACATCGGACCTATCAAAGTGTCTAATAAACCGTACTGGGGGATCCTTGAGGCACCTCGGTACATTTACCTTGGGACTTCTGGAGAGCCCAACATATCATCAGCGTTTGTATTTAATATATGAACGCTGCCTTCCCATAAATCGTTATAAAGCCACAATATGCATCAATTTGACTTGAGATCTGGCCAAGCTGGGTTGCCTGGCTCCTGTGCTTGCCCCCTACGTTCCCGATTGTTTGGCTAGGGGGTAAAGGGAGCACCTCTGTGATTGATACTACCGGGTTATCCAGAATAGTACCTCAGACTGGGTGAAGCCGAAAGCTAGCAATCTCAAGAACATAATTGGTCGGCAACGACGGAAGTGAAAATCTCGGTTTTTTAAAGCCAAATACTTCGGGAATTTTCCCCGAATTGATCTTCACTATTTTTCTCCCACATAGCTCGGAGGTGAAGTTACATCATCCTGCTTAGCATGACAACCCAAAGAAAGGAACCGATAGCAGGACTACTTTCTTTGGAAGATGTTTTTTACGTTAAATAGTAATATAACATATCTCTCCGCGTACCTTTGTTTATAAAACCATATGGCCGGATTGCCTTGTTTGCCGTAAATCTTTGCCCTTAAAAAGGCTTTATAAAGTAGGACAAACACTCCTCGGCTACTGGCCAAGGAGGTTGAAGCCGATGGTCGGTCAACAAAGTTTTGTACAATGCGGATCCGAACATTAATGATGTAAAGTTCTTGGATACATAGAATCATTACACATAAAATATGATTAAAGGCAATTTACTCCGGATATTGATCCTTAATTCGGCCACCCTTGCCCAAATTACGGCTCGGGGGCTACTGGGCTTCGCGCTTCTCAGCCATTAACGGGTTACATCGATCCCCTGATCTGGTGTTGCCACCCAACCAGTGGCTCGCGGGCTACTGCATTGACGATTCAATGCAGACAATTTACAAAGTGCAAAACAGTTTCCGAATAGATTATGATCCTCAGGTTGGTCGGCCGCACACCAGAGTCTCAGAGACTATGCACACCGCGTTTCCGTTCCTAAGTATGCTGCCGAGCTAGGAGTTGATCCTCAGGCCGATTTTGCGAATCGACCTGAGTCTCAGGGACTACTAGGATCAGCGGTTTTGTTATATCCTTCAAGCGCATCCCGGATTTTAGGCCGGCACACACCTGGAGGGCTACTGGTTATACATCTCGGCAGAGAATAAATTGCACCAATCCACAAAAAATCAGCCCACGGCCGAGGTGGTGCACCACCTCGGAAGCAGTCCGGCATAAAGCTCAGATTCGAATGGCTGGCTCCATAGAGAACATTTCCGGCATTAAGCTCGGCTGAAGTCCTTCAAACTTTTTCAAAGACGAGGTACTCTATGCCTCCTCGGATGCAGTCCGGCGCTGGAGCTCGGATACAGACCGGCGTTGGAGCTCGGCTGCTAAAATGTACCTCGGATGCAGACCGGCGTTGGAGTTCGGCTGCTAAAATATACCTCGGATGCATACCGGCATTGGAGCTTGGCTGCAAAAGACACCTCGGATGCACTAAGGCGTTGGAGCTCGGATGCAAAGAGGACACCGCCGCGCTGGAAACACTTCGGACCCGAGGTGTGGCATAAAAAATAACAAGGCATTGATAAAGGCCGAGAACTTAAAAGACTCCTCGGATACCTGACGTATGAACTCTTCGGATACACCTCGGCGATCCTCAATATCGGAAATGGGAAGATTTGTTGAACCAGTTTTCAAGACCGACGACCGAAGATGAAGAACAGTTCGGAAGAACCGAGGAGCGTCCCAAACTTGAAGACCGGTTCAGGGGGCTACTGATGGTGTCCTGGACTAGGGGGTACTCACCACATCGTCTCCCGACCAGGTGGGTTGAGCCGAGGACCCCCATGGCGGTTCACTAATGGGCCACTTCGGGCAGCCCATGACTCATACAAGGAAGACTCTACAAGACTTGGTGCACAAGCCGAAGACTCTCCTAAACCCTAGGCCACCGGTGCATATATAAACCGAGGCCTGGCTAGTCAATAGATGATCTGATATATTCATTAGAACAATTAATCTCGTGGTAGATACATGTACTCTGTACTACACCCCATATGAATACAATCAAAAGCAGGACGTAGGGTATTATCTCTTCGAGAAAGCCTGAACCTGGGTAAAATCCTGTGTCCGTGTTACCATCGCTCCAAGATGCCTAGCTTAGGACCCCTACTATGAGATATGCCGGATTTAGAACCGACAATGGGGCCACTATGTGCCGGAGCGGGGTGCTCGGTCGCAAGCATTCAAGTCTACCGCACACGCCACCAGACAACCACACGCGGTTGGTGCGCCGTCCGGTGCGCCTCATTTGGGAATAAAAGATGACAAATATTTGCAAAATTTCCAGTTTGGCGCCAAAACCCGAGCCTCTACATTTCGCCAAAAAATACAACCAAGCCTCTGCGTTAACTTCCTGCCCCACCCCGCCCAGCACATTCAAATCCCTCATTTGCCGCGAAATTTTGCTGTGTGTTGTTGTTTTCAGGGATATTTTGCTGTGTGAAAACAAATTTAAATATCAACGAATAATCGGTGTCCGGGGTATTTTGCCGGGACACGGTTGAATGGCCTCATATTAGTTTGTACTAGTGCTAGTGTAGAGTAGTAGAGTAGGAGCAGGAGTAGTACAGTGGTAGTAGAGTACAAACCAGTATGAGTCCCATTAGACACCAATTTTCTGGGAGTCCATGCTACAACTAGCACTTCTCCCTCCTCGTTCCTCTAAACTCAGCCGACGCGCAGCGGGCAGGGTGAGGGTTTGCCGATAGTCGGTTTGCTCAACAACGGTCCCAGATGTCAGTGAAAATGCAAGACAACACGTGTTCCCTAGCTTGAGCGGCGTGCCGGACCGAATGTGTGGAGGTGCAACGCGAATTCGGCAGGCTTTTCATTTTGAACTCGTAAGTTGTAACATTTGGTTCTGCTCCTTGGAGTGACGATAGACACAAATAATGATTGAAAACGCTAGGGCGTGGCTTTTCCCGCGTGATAAGAGGGGGAATTTGCCAGCTTGGCCAATCGTCGGCTTGCTCACA
This sequence comes from Elymus sibiricus, assembly GCA_039707655.1. Lineage (NCBI taxonomy): Eukaryota > Viridiplantae > Streptophyta > Magnoliopsida > Poales > Poaceae > Elymus > Elymus sibiricus. The sequence continues at coordinate 105,784,098 of CM077668.1, read as the reverse complement.
TGCAGTCCCACATGTTACTGATATGCCTTGGCAATGGGCGTTGAGCGGCGGGCCGGAACATATTGTTACTTCAATTATTCATGTTGCATGTACATTAAAATTACATTCAAATGTACTCAACAACGTGCGGGCTAGTATCATCTAGTGATCTGAAAGGGCCCACTTCAAAAAAGAAAGAAAGGCGATTCGGTGCCCAGGCTAATCTGCACCCGATCGGGAAAAAAATCACAAAAAATAAAAAAATCAAAAGATTCCAGTTTTTTTTTGCATGGTAGAAAATTTGATGCGTGAGGTCCGCTCCAATTTTCAAGTCGTTCGGACATCTGAGCAGCTCTCGGCAAAAAAGACAAATCGGGTCAGAACAGTGCATGAACAGTAAACCTTTTTTACTAACCCTGAATTTGTCGTTTTTGCCAAGAGCTGCTCATATGTCCAAATGGTTTGAAAATTGGAGCGGACCTCACGCATCAAATTAACTACCATGCAAAAAAATGGAGTTTTTTGAATTCTTCTAGTATTTGTTTTGATTTTTTTTCATTAGCGCGGGTGCAGATGAGCCTGGGCTCAGAAGTGGATTATCGCCCACTACACATTCAAGCATTTCACATCGTTCTCTCGCTCTCTCTGTCAAACCGACTATGCCAAACTCCCCTACCTACCGCGCGGGAAAAGACCCGCCCTCGTTTTTTAATCAGGTTTTGTATCAATGGATCGCGCGAAGCAGCAAAACCAAGTGTTACAAGACTACTACTACGTACTACAGTACACTGGGCTGCCGTGTCTTGTACTCCTCCGTCGTAAGAGTGGAGACGCTCGCTTTCATCAATGTTCTATCCGTTCGCCAACATGTGGGACATCTAGCATCCGGGTCCACGTGCCATGCACCAAATAATAGTGCAGAATAGCAGGGGGGACACACCCCGGTCGTGGCGCCGCAGTAGTAATGAGCAATGAGGCGTCAAATCACAAAGCTGCACCTTTCCAACCGTAATTTCACTCTTTGCTGAATCCACTTCTCCATCATCTTCTTCAAGAAAACCACGTGTTGCTCCTTCCATTATTCTAATTTTTCATGAGGGACGTGCATCGGCTTGGTACATCACTGCCACGTGTGACCGCATGGTAGCAAACCGACAGGCCAAGCTCCCCCGCCCACTGCTCGGCAAAAGCACCTCCTTTTTACTAATCTGGATATCTACATTTAGATCAATATAATCGAGATTTGTATATATCGCACCAAGAAGCAAAACCAAGTAGTACGCTTTACAGTTCAAAACTAAACGACGGCACACTTCCAGCACGGCTGTCGTGTTCGCGTCGCAAGTCCGCAGGGTCAATCCGCACACGAAATGGCGACACGCTAATAGCACGCCTTTCGCCGACTTGTGGGACATCCACCATCTTGGTCCACATGCCATGCACTAAAGTTCGGAGCAGCGGGGGGAGGCACCCCGGTCGTAGCGCCGCGGTACTAGTAAATGAGCAATGAGGCGTCAAATCACAGAGCCCCACCTTGCCCGCAGTAAGCTAGACGGAGCACGGGAGTACAAAAAATTGTGGACGTAGCTTCGACCCATAGGTAGTGACGCGTGGGTCCCGCATTTTGATATACCCGCGGCCTCCTTTGGTTCACAGGGTAGGAATATGAAAGTTGTAGGAAAAGAGATGACATACGGCCTCCTTTGGTTTGTAGGAATTTCATAGGATAGGATTTTCAAAGGAAAAATTCCTATGGAGCTCTGTTTGTAGGAATGGATTCCTAATCCTATGTAGAATAGGAACCAGTCCTTCACATTTTATAGGAAAAAAAACCATTACCCTAGACTCAATGGAAAAATTCCTATCCTATGCATCAAATGACATCTCTTTCTCTATTGGAATTGAGATGCATGTCATCTCACTTCCTATGTTTTTTCTATTCCTATGATATTCCTATCCTATGAACCAAAGGAGGCCGACATGTATCTCAAATCCTAAGAGTAGGGATAGGAAAGGATATGTCATTTGGTTCACATCATATGAATTTTTCCATTGAGTCTTAATGTTTATATTCCTCTGAAATGTGGAGTATAGGAATCCATTCCTATGAACCAAATGGCTCTAAAGGAAAAATTCCTATAAAAATCCGATCATATAGAATTCCTATGATATACCTCCACACCAAAGGAGGCTTGAAATTGCTATAGGTGATACGGCGGTCTTCCTTTGCCGAGTGTCAGCTAACAAACTTGGTGAAGTGTGGCACTCGGCAATAGAGCAGTGCCATGCGTCGAATCCTTACGCGATGGTACATTGCCGAGTTTAGAACTCAGCAAAATATTTGCCCGGTTCTTCTACCGAAGGAACTCAGTAGAAGTTTTGTATTGGGCAATAAGTGTTGCCACGTGGCTTATGTATATTCATTGTGCATTGCCGAGTTTAGCCAAGTAGAACTCGGCAAATTATAGTGTCACGTGACGGTGTGCTGTGTTGAATTCCCTGGAAGGTGAAACTCGGCAAACATTATTTAAATATTCGCCAGACTTGGTAATGATGTAACCCAATTTAGATGTCAACCACAGAAGCCAGACATTATCTCAAATTAATAATCGAACTCCAAGGACACAACATGGTCAAACGATGGCATGGGACTCTAAAATTCAAATACGAACTTGAGCTTGTTAAATGCATATATGGTAATAGAATAGTATGTCCACAACCACACCATGCATATCTCCATTATATTTACATGGATTACAAATACCATGATCTCTTATTCATTTTCTTATGAAAAACAGTGAGTTATTTCAAATATTTGACAATATCATACACACTATATTTCATCTCTCTACTGATCCCGATCGTTCTTTCTCTCTTCTTTGTTAGAGGACTCAATCCTACGATGTCTCTCGCTCTCTCTCACAACACACACACACACATACGGCCCCTCTTTATCGAAGACACACTCGTACATTCCTCCCCCATCTCTATAGATATCTCTCGATGATGAATGAAATGATATATGCTGGGTTTTCTATATGTGCATGTTGTTCTACGAAAACTCGGTAAAAGTTCGTGAGGTTTGAATTTTCAATAAAGCTATATGCACTATATTTTGGAATGGAGGGAGCATACAGCAGTTGCGAACGCTAACGTGGAAATTTTATGTGTCGGAGGAGTGGTTGTTCTGTCAAATGCCATGGCAAAGCTGCCACCGTCAGATGCAGATCTGACGGTTCTTTGGGCGTTCGCCAGGAAAGGGCTTGTGGTGAACATTCGCCAGATATGTTTTACGGACACACGCATTGCATTGACATGTTAACCCTCCCTCTCACGCACACACGCACCTCACGACTCTCCCGAGACTTCGATCCCAAAAAAATTTAGATTTTTTAGATTTTTTTTGCTATTTTTTTCAGGACGGTCAAAGCCCTTTGACCGGACGGTAACATCATAGAAGGGCATTTCTATATGTGCACATAATGGCAGAGGGGAAAATTTGAGCAGGCTTTGAAATTAGGGGCAAATATGAGTAGGTGGTTCAAGTTAGGGATAGAAATGCAAATGGCCCATTTATTAATGCTCAATAAGTTTTCAACACTACGATAGAAGAAAAATTGAGTAAACTTGATGATATGTCTAGGAGCATTGATAGAATTATTCATGATGTGGAAAATCTCAAGACTAAAATTTTGCCTCCCAAAATTGATATTAGTGAATCAATTAAAGCTTTATATGTTTCCATGGATGAGAGTAAGAAAAGAACCGCCATGCTAAAAGCTAAACGAGAATTTTTAGAAAAAGCGATTCCTCCCGATTTTTATCGTAGAAATGTTGAGGATGTTAAACTGATTGATGTTTCATCTATTGATTCTTTGTTTAGCAATATAAAACTTGATGAAAAGGGGACTGAAGAAGAGTCAACTTTAGCTAAAGAGCGTCCCCATAATTCGGAGGGTGAAAATCTTGATAAGAAAATTGCTAAACGTGGGTTTGGAGAGGTAAAAACTTTAAATAGCGATGTGCCCACTCTCTTGGATTAAAAAGATTTGAATTATGATAGTTGTTCTTTGATTGAGTGCATTTCTATGTTACAATCCATGTTAAATTCACCCAACGCTTATGAACAAAACAAGGCTTTTACTAAACACATCATAGAAGCTATGATGAAAGCGTTGGAAGAAAAGTTAGAACTAGAAGTATCAATTCCTAGAAAATTATATGATGAATGGGAACCCACCATTAAAGTTAAAATTAAAAATTATGAGTGCAATGCTTTATGTGATTTGGGTGCTAGCGTTTCCACAATTCCAAAATCTCTATGTGATGTGCTAGGTCTCACCAATATAGATGAATGTTCTCTTAATTTGCATCTTGCGGATTCTACTATTAAAAAGCCTTTGGGTAGAATTAATGATGTTCTTATTCTTGCAAATAGAAATTATGTGCCCGTTGATTTTATTGTACTTGACATTGAATGCAATTCTTCTTGCCCAATAATACTTGGTAGACCGTTCTTACGAACCATAGGTGCCGTTATTGATATGAAAGAAGGGAATATAAAATTTCATTTTCCACTAAAAAAGGGTATGGAACATTTCCCTAGGAAAATAATTAAAGCACCATATGAATCAATTATGAGGTCCACTTATGGAATCAACTTGAAAGATGACAATACTTGAAATTATGCATTATGCCTAGCTAGGGGCATAAAACAATAGCGCTTGTTGGGAGGCAACCCAATGAATAAAATAAAGTTTTCAGTTATTGTGTGTTTTCACATTTATGCTACTGGTATGAATGTGTTTTTGTGTTTTTAGTTAGTGTTTGTGCCAAGTAAAGCCTTTGGGATGATTTGGAAGATAGTATAATTGATGCTGTTTGGAAAACAGAAAGTTTTGCGTCCAGTGCCCGAATTTTGTTTCTGTACTGGAGTGTCAGAAAATCTGAAATTTTTACACAGTATTGGTATATGAATTTCCCACGTTTTTCTAATTTTTCAAAATTTTTCGAGCTACAGAAGTATGGCTTTTAAATAGATTGCTACAGACTGTTCTGTTTTTGACAGATTCTGTTTTTGATGCACAACTTGCTTGTTTTGATGAATCTATGGATTGTATCGCGGGGTATAAGCCATGGTTAAGTTAGAGTACAGTAGGTATAATGGAAAAATAAAATATGAATGGGTTTGCAACAGTACTTAAAGTGGTGATTTATTTTTTATACTAACGGATCTCACGAAGGTTTTGCTGAGTTTTGTGTGATTGAAGTTTTCAAGTTTTGGGTGAGATCACGATGGACGAAGGAATGAGTAGCAAAAGCCTAAGCTTGGGGATGACCGAGGCCCCCCAAGGTAATATTCTAGGAAGACTCAAGCATCTAAGCTTGGGGATGCCCCGGAAGGCATCCCCTCTTTCTTCTACCAACCATCGGTAATTTTACATGGAGCTATATTTTTATTCGTCACATGATATGAGTTTTGCTTGGAGCGTCTTGTATTATATGAGTCTTTGCTGTGTTTGCTTTTTATTTTGTCACAATCATCCTTGCTGAACCCACCTATCTTGAGAGAGCCACACGTTATCATAATTTGTTAGAATACTCTATGTGTTTCACTTAAATTTTTTGAGCTAGGCAGTTGCTCTAGTGCTTCACTTAAATCTTTTTGAGCACGGTGGTGGCTATATTTTGAAGAAATGAATTCTCATGCTTCACTTATATTATTTTGAGAATTGATAAGATTAAAATTTTGAAGAAATATTTGCACTCTCATGCTTCACTTATATCTTTTTGAGAGTTGATAATAGTAATGGTAATTTGCACAAGATATGAATTTGATCCCAAAGTGATGAATATTCAAGAGGGATATAAATAAAAACTTTCATATAGATCATTGGATATGATGAGTGTGATTCCTTGCAATAGTTTTGCGATATGGAAATGAAAATATGTGAGTCATGTTAGTGAGTAATTGTGATTTAGTAAGAATATTAGTGTTAAGGTTTGTGATTCCCTATGCATGCACGTTAAGTCAATAGTTATGCAATGAAATTATATCCTACTTATGGTGCATTATTCGGTGTTAGTTACGTTCAAGGCATGTTTATGACCGTTTTCGTTTTTTGGTTGGTTGCTTCTCAATATTTTGCTAGCCTTCATTTGTACTAAGCGGAAATAGTGCTTGTGCATCGAAAATCGTTAAACCCAAGTTGTGCCAAGTGAGTCCGCTATATCTACCTATATGCGGTATTTCAATGCCATTCCAAGTAAATTTGCGTGTGCCAACTCTAATTTTCAAAATAATTTTTCCGTTTTGTGTGCCCATACCGCTCATGAAGCGGCAGGGGGTGGCCATTATTTTCCATGCTAGGTGTGTTATTCTCATGATGAGTGTTTATTCACTTGTCATTGCATGAGAGAATGGTTGGTAATAGGGATGCCCAGTCCCACAATGAAATCAAAATTAATAACAACAAAATTCCTTGGAAAGTGTTGGTTTGGAGGGCACCCGTGGATACGGCTAGCCATGGATTGTGAAAGAATGGTGGAAAGGAAATGAACTTTACTTTCTGTTTGGGAACCGCCTATGATGTGTCTAGCATGGAACATATTGGGAGTTCTCGGTCGTTTTCGTTGACAGGAAAAGCATGCCTCTCAAAATATTTTTATCTCTCTAATTTACGCTTTGAGCTCTGGCACATTTGACAAATCTCTGCTTCCCTCTGCGAAGGGCCTATCTATTTACTTTTATGCAATTTTTATTTTTATTTGAGTCTCCATCTTCTCTTATAAAGCACCAACTAGAGAGCACTATTGTCATACTTGTGCATTGTGTGTAGGTAATATTTGAGTGTGTTTCATGAATGGATCAATGATTGAGCATAATGGGCTAGGGATAACTTTCTTTAGCGTTGATATTTTGAAAACATGGTTGCTTGTTAGCATGCTTGAGTATTTATATTTTCATGTCAAATTATAGACTATTGCTTTGAATCATTCAAGTCCAATGTCCATGCTACAAAAGAAAAGAATATGTGATGAATATGTTAGGCAGCATTCCACATCAAAAATTCTGTTTTTATCACTTACCTACTCGAGGACGAGCAGGAATTAAGCTTGGGGATGCTGATACGTCTCCAACGTATCTATAATTTTTTATTGTTCCATGCTGTTATATTATCAATCTTGGATGTTTTTATAATCATTTACAGCAATTATATATCATTTTTGGAGACTAACCTATTAACTTAGTGCCCAACGTCAGTTGCTGTTTTCTGCCCTGTTTTTGTTTTACAGAAAATCAATACCAAACGAAGTCCAAATGCCACGAAACTTTTTGGAGATTTTTTTCTGGACAAGATAAACACTAGAAGCTTCGGGAGAGGGCCAGAAGACCCAGGAGGTGGCCACGAGCCCCAGGCGCGCCCTGGTGCCTCGTGGGCCCCCCTTTGCTCCGTTTGACCTAATTCCACCACTATAAATTCAGGAAAAATCAGAAACCCTCAGGGGAGTACATGAAATACTTTTTCCGCCACCGCAAGTTTCTGTTCCTGAGAGATCCCATCTGGAGGCCTTCTCCGGTACTCCGCCGAAGGGGGAATCGATCACAGAGGGGTTCTACATCAACCTTGCAGCCCTTCTGATGATGCGTGAGTAGTTTACCACAGACCTTCGGGTCCATAGGGAGTAGCTAGATGGCTTCTTCTCTCTTTTTGATCTTCAATACAATGTTCTTGGAGTTCTATCCGATGTAATCACTTTTTGCGGTGTGTTTGTTGGGATCCGATGAATTCTGAGTTTATGATCAAATTATCCATGAATATTATTTGAGTCTTTGCTGCACTCTTTTATGCATGATTATTATAGCTTCGTATTTCTTCTCCGATATATTGATTTGGTTTGGCCAACTGAGTTGATTTATCTTGCCATGGGGAGAAGTGCTTTGTAATGGGTTCGATCTTGCGGTGCTCAATCCCAGTGACAGAAAGGGACATGACACGTAGGTATCGTTGCTATTAAGGGTAAAAAGATGGGGTTTATTCATACATGAGTTTATCTTGTCTACATCATGTCATCGTTCTTAAGGCGTTACTCCGTTCTTTATGGACTTAATACACTAGATGCATGCTGGATAGCGGTCGATGTGTGGAGTAATAGTAGTAGATGCAGGCAGGAGTCGGTCTACTTGTCTCGGACGTGATGCCTATATACATGATCATTGCCTTGGATATCGTCATGATTATTTGCTTTTCTATCAATTGTCCAACAGTAATTTGTCTACCCACCGTATGCTATTTTCTTGAGAGAAGCCTCTAGTGAAACCTATGGCCCCCGGGTCTATCTAAATCATATTACTAAAACCCTAAAAATATTGCTGCCATTTTCTTTTATTTATTTTATTTTGTATTTTTTGTTTCAATCTATCTATCTATCAAATACAATTTAATCTTGCAATTAACCGCCGAGAGATTGACAACCTCTCGTTTGCGTTGGGTGCAAGGATTTGTTGTTTGTGTGCAGGTACTGCTAACGAGGTGTTGCGTGATTCTCCTATTGGTTCGATAACCTTGGTTTCATAACTGAGGGAAATACTTATCTCTACTATGCTGCATCATCCCGTCCTCTTCGGGGAAATACCAACGCAAGGTACAAGTAGCTGGGCCTCCGTCGCACATCCACAGTCCAACAGCCAGGCGGAGCGGGCAAACGACCTCATCTTGGCCGGCATCAAGCCGCGACTCGTCGAGCCGCTTGTGTGATCACTCGGCAGCTGGATCGATGAGCTGCCGGCCGTCCTATGGAGTCTCCGGACCACCCCCAACCGCTCAACCGGCTTCACCCCATTCTTCCTCGTCTACGGGGCCGAGGCGGTCATCCCCACGGATCTCGAGTTCGACTCGCCTCGGGTCACCCTATACACGGAAGTGGAAGCCCAAGCGGCACGCGAAGACGGCGTCGACTTGCTGGAAGAGGCGCGCCTGCTGGCCCTCAGCCAGTCAGCCATCTACCAGCAGAACCTACGCCACTACCACAGCAAGAAGATCAAGCCCCTCGCTTTCCGCGAGGGCGACCTCGTACTCCGGCTGATCCAGCGAACAGCCGGCCAGCACCAGCTATCCTCCCCATGGGAGGGCCCCATCATCATCAGCAAGGCTCTGCGCAACAACGCGTACTACCTCATCGACGCGCAAAAGCAAAACAAGCGCAAGAGAGACACCTCCGGCGAAGAGACAGAACGCCCCTGTTACGCGGAGCTCCTCCGTCCGTTTTACAGTTGAATCATGTATGTATGTGTCACTACCCCTTTTGAACTTAATGAAAGCAGCAGGTCCCACGAACGACACTCGGGGGCTACCTTTTCATCTCTATCGAGCTCTTGCGCAATTTACTGCCTTCGCTTCCCTCTCACCGGGTCGGCATGACCGGCTCGGGGGCTAGCCGGCTTGCCCGCGCCACGTTCTCCTCAACCCGGCCAGTAACGTGCGCACCGCCAAGGCCCTCTCTCTGCCATAAGCCACAGTCCGGCCCCTGGCTGTCCAGGTTGGCAAGACCCAAAGGCTGAAAGCATCCCCACGCGAAAAATGGCTAAGTACGAATGTCCGGCTCGGCCAACCCGGCTCTTCTCCTCTTTCATTTTCCGCCGCACAGACCGGCTGTGCTCCGTACGGCTTCGCCGCCCGCAGCCAGCCGGCCTCGCCGCCCGCAGCCAGCCGGCCCAGTGGGCGTTTCACTCGCGCTCAAAATCCTAAGGCCTAAGTACCGTTCGCTCTCTTTCGAGTCCGGCTCCCCGTCCCAGCTACAGACCGGCTCCCGGCTGTCCGGCTGGCGGGGAGGAGGGCGAGAAGGGGAAAGAACAAGAAGACGGCTTGGGAAAAAGAGCAAGAGTGAACCGCCAGACGGCAAACACAAGCATACAGACGAGCAAACATGCATTTACGCAGAAGCAAGGCCCGCGGCCAGGAATTCATTACATTTCATACACCCCCAGTGGGTGGATCTGCCGGCTAACAAAAGTTGCAAGTTCAAGAGAAAACAAAATACAGGGAAAAACAAAAAAAAACACCCTAGGCGGCGGCCTCGTCAGCATCGCTCCGCGCCGGACCCTCCGTGGTGGCGGTGTCGTCCAAGTCGTCGGCATCGCCATCCACGCCGGCTCCCGTCTCGGCGGAGCTACCCTCCGGGTCCTCGAGCGCCAGACCGAAGTCGTCCGCGGGAAGCTCCGAGCCGTCCGGCGCCCGCTCCAGCATGAACTCGTCGTGCGGGGTGAACGACGCGATGTCGCTGGCCCGTACAGCAATCGGCGTCGCCCGCTCCGCCAGATCCGCCTCCGCCCCGGCCCTCTGCGCCTGCAGCCGTTCCAGACGAATGCCCGGGTACCAGGACACCACGAGCCCAAGCGCCATCTCCGCGCCGGCTCAGGCCGCGGAAGCCCTCCATGCGCCGAGACGCGCTGTGCCGGCTTCGAGCCAACGCGCCAGCCGGCTCATGGTGGTTGGCACCACCGCGCCCGGCCAGAGGGCGGCCACCATCGACAAACCGGCTTCGAAGAGCCGGTTCATGTCGCGCTCCACCGCCTCCAAGCGGGCCTTGGCGGCCACGGTGATCTCCGCCACCGACCATGCGGCGTACTCCTCGACGGCGGCCCCCGCTGCCATCTGCTCCTGCCGATGGGCGTTCACCGCCTCCTCGGCCGGCTCTTGGGTCTCGGGGAAGACCCCTAGAAAAGAAGGGGAAGAAGATTGATCAAGAGGCCAAAGGGCGGAAAACAGAAAGAAACTAAAACACAAGCAAGTAGAAAAGCTTACGCGTGAGGAGATCGTCGATATACAACGCCTCCTGCAGCCCACCCGCTCCCTCGCCGCCAGCGTGTTGGCGCTGCGGTCGCGGTCCGCCTCGAGCTGGGCGACCTCCTCAGCGGCCATCTTCCCCGCCTCCTCCTGCCGCGCCGCCACCTGGCGGCGCTCCTCGGCGAGCCGGTCCAGCTCGGCCTTGTGGGCAGCGGCGGCCTCGTCCCTCTCCCGGACCGTCCGGGTCGCCTCCTCCTATAGCCGGTTGCGCTCCGCGACCACCTGGTCATGGATCTGGCCGGCTTCGGCCAGCCGACGCTGGAGCCCCTCCATCACGGCCGGGTCGATGGTGGCAACTGCGCTCTGGATCCGGATTCTGGTGAGAAGCCAGACGAAGAAGCAAAGTATGGAGCAAGAAGATCCGACCCGGCTGCTACGCAAACCGGCCCGGATCTCAGGGGCTACACCCAGTGGGTGCGCTGGCGCGCCCCCATTGGAAGAAATGCAGAAACTCGGAAGGCGTACCTTTGGCCTGGCGAAGCTCCTCCTCCTTGGCCACTAGCTGGTCCCTAGCCGTGCGGTACCGGCCCAGGAGACGGTTGTACGCCGCCACCTGCTGGTCGTAGATGGACTGCAAGGAAAGAAAAGTCAGCAAATAGACGCCTGAGAAGGCCCGACCCGCCTGCTGCGCAGCCGGCCCGGGCCTTGGGGGCTACACCCAGTGGGTGCGCTGACGCGCCCCCACTAGAAAGCTACCAAGCCGGTCAAAGAAAGGAAAGAAGAAACAAGACGCAAGAAAAACACGAAGGATGAGCGAACTTACCGCAAAGGTCCGCTCCAGCTGCTGCAGCCGGCCGCTCTCCGCCTGGGCGAAGCTCTGCCACTGGCCGCGGTGGTTGGCGATCTGCAGCCGCAGGGAGTCCACTGCCGCATCCAGTTCGCTCCGGGGGGCGCCGCTCGTTGCCTCGCTGGAGCTCGCCGCCCAGGCCCGCTCTGGCTGAACCACGGACCCGGCGCTGGTTTCGCTGCCGGCCAGCCTCAGCTCGAGGCTACGCCCCGCGGCCCGCGGCTCCGCGGTCACCAGGGCGCGAGAGCTCCCTGGTGTGGCCTCTGTCCTCGGGGGCGGCGCTGGTTTCGCTGCCGGCCTGCCTCAGCTCGAGGCTGCGCCCCACGACCCGCGGCTCCGCGGTCACCAGGGCGCGAGAGCTCCCTGGTGTGGCCTCCGTCCTCGAGGGCAGCGCTCCTCCTCCGCCTGGCGCGGCCTCCGGCTCGCGTCTCCCTCCATCTCCGCCTCCGGCCCCGTCAGCCAGGTCCACAGCCGGCGGCACCTCCGGGTCGGCCGACGGGTCGGCCTCCAGTTCATGATCACCGGATTCATTGCGACCGGTTATTTCCTCGGTGGCGGCACGGGCATCCGCCTCAGCCCGATGGGCCAGGTCATGCACCGACTTGGAGCGATGCTCCGCAACCGGCGACGGCGGTGGCGAGGACGCCGTCCATTCCGGCCACGCGGCCTCCTCCGCGACCCGCCGCCGCCTCACCACGACCTCGGCCACGGCATCGCCCCACGCCTTGGCCGACACCTCGGCCATCTCCTTCTCGGCCTCGGCCAGGGCCCTCCAGGTGTCCCGCTTGGCGTCCTCCGGGGTGGTGCCGGACTAGCGGGCCGCGAGCACCTCCTCGGTGGTCTCCGTCACCTCGCGCTCCTCCGCGTCGCTCCGGCCCCACCGCCGGTCAGCCTCCTCCGTGGCTGCAGCCACCGCGGCTGCCTCCGCAAGCGCGAGCGCGTTCCTAGACAGCGCATGAAAGAGATGAGGAAGAAGAACAAAAAAAACAACAGCAGAAAAGCAATAACTTAGAAGTAAAAGAGCAACTCACCCGATGGCCGTGGGGACCGCCCGCTTCGGGCCCACAGGCGGCGCCATCCGACGCGCCTTCTTGATCGACCTCTTCATGGCACCCGGCTGCGCCGTAGCTGGACGCTTCGCAACAGGCTGCGCCTCGACCGGCTGCTTCCCGTGCGGCCGGCTTGGGTCCGCCGGCTCCCCAGGCGCCCCCCGCTGCCACCCCCTGGGGGCGGCCCCGCTGTCCGTCTCTGCATCCTGCGGAGCTGCATCGTCCGTCCCGGCCTCATCATCTTCGTCGTCATCCGGCCACTCGCGCAAAACATCCGGGACTGAGGACTTACCGGCTTGATCAGAGCCGCCGGCTTCCGCGTCCGCGAGGCGCTCCTCGCCACCTTCGGCTCCCGCGTCGCCATCTCCCTCGTCATACGGGTTCGATTCGTCCCGGTCCGGCTGCAGAACCATGGGACTCGAGCCGTCATGCACCAGCTAGCTCGGAAAGTGCTGCAGCCGGCCCAGGGCGTCAGGGCGCATAAAGAGGGCGGACGCCGCGAAGAACAACGACCAGGGACTCACCGCTGGTGCTGGGGCATCTCGGCTGTACGGCTCCTTGCCAAATCGCCACTCCTTCACCTTGAGCCCGGCGGCGGAGAAGTCGTTGACTTGCTGGGCGATCTCGAACGACGTCAACTCCTTCGTGGACAGCCGGCAGGGGTCGCGCCGGCCGCTCATATCGCAGATCCGGTGCGGCCGCCACGGCAGCGGCAGCACCCGGTGTCGGTACCAAAACCGGCAGATCTCGGGTAGGGGATCCGAACTATGGGTCAAGGAGTCAATGGTAACAGGGAACGTAGGGACAGTGATTTACCCAGGTTCGGGGCCTCTCGAGGAGGTAATACCCTACGTCCTGCTTGATTGTATTGATGTGATTGTATGAAGGTTACTGAGTTTATCTACCTGGAGATCGACTGGGCTAAACCCTAGGTAATGGATATGATCCTCTACGGACTAGACCCTCCGGTTTATATAGACACCAGAGGGTCCTAGGGTTACACGTAGTAGGTTATATCAGGGGATAAACATGCCAGCCACGCCAACTATTCCTTGGAGGAGACGCCAAGTCTTCGAAGGTCTCCTTCTGACACACGGGGTCGCCCATAATCCGGCCTTCCATCGACGAGTAGAGAGCGGCCCATCAGTCCGGCCCATGTAAGATAGGACAGCGGCCCGAGTACCCCCTAGTCCGGGACACCCTCAGTAGCCCCTGAACTAGCCTCCAATGCCGAGATTGACGGTCTTCGATAGATTCATGCTTCAATGGTCTTCGGCTTGGGTGGCGAGTTCCTCCCTTTACCTGTATTTGGTCTAACAATAATTCGGCCACCAATAGTTCGGTCGCCGAAGAATCCTCCAATTGGCGAGGCATCGTGGGGCCCGCCATAATGCTTTTCTTCGCCCTAAATCAAACGACGACCCTCGATGTCTGCGCACCCACGGAATGTGAGTGGCCTGATGGGTTTTTACAAAAATGCCCCTCTTTCGGGGGGGAGTCAATGCCCTTTTAATAGGCCAAGGGCGTGGAGGTTAACGCGCCCCACTCCCTGCCATTCTCCTCCACATCCTCGCAAAGCCATAGTCAACAAACAATGGCGAGCGTCCCAGGCTCTTCCTCACGTCCTCATGGCCCCCGTCAAGGTGATTGGGCGGGTTGCTCCGTATCTTGCATGCGACTGCGTTGGCTTGAGACGCAGGGGTATCTGCCCGCTTCAGATCTCACATCCACCCGCCCCGGATTAACTTCCATAGACGGGAAGGCCCTCACGGAGAATTTTCCCTCCCCTCACGGGGAGGAGAGGGTTTGCTTCGTGCCCTTCGTTCTGCGAGGCCTGGGTTTTCCCATTCATCCCTTCTTGAGGGGTTTACTAGAGTTCTACGGGATTCAGCTCCACCACCTTACCCCCAGATCGATCCTCCATATTTCGGGCTTCGTCGCTTTATGCGAGATGTTCCTGGGCTGCGAAGCGCACTTCGAGTTGTGGAGGAAATTCTTCTGCCTAGTCCCCCGCACCCGGGGAGGGGTTATCTACGAGGTCGGCGGAGCCGAAGTATGGCGCGTCGCCGGGACCGGATACCCCGTTGGGACTCCGAAGAAGGATGCCGAAGAGTGGACTTCGGAATGGTTTTATATCGAAGACGTCCCTTTATTCGATCCAGTTCGAAGGGGTCTACCGGAATTTTCATTGGCTTCTCCAACGAAGCTGTTCAACTGGCGCCCGAAGAGTACTTCCCAAGAGGAAAGTGCCGAGGTATCTCGGCTGGCCGCTCAAGTGAGGTGGTTAGCCCATAACGGACTAACCATCGTTGACGTGATGGCAATAGCTATCGCTCGATGTGTCCAGCCTCTCCAACAGAGAATTCATCCGCTATCGAACTACAACGGGGAGGACGACGTGGCCCGGTACACCCGGAAGGGGCCTGCCAACCAGGCGGCGATAGCCGCTATACTAGCCGATTTGTTCAAGGGGGAAGAGCAAGAGTTTGCTCGGCTAAAGCTCAAGAAAGGCTCCTCGATGTATGAACCCATCGAAATGGTGAGTTCGACCACTCTTTATAGTTCGGATATCACTCCAGAATTTTCATAATTGGATCTGCACCTTGTCCGAACAGAGTTGGAGGCGATGGATCGAGATGGTAAGCTGCCCTGCTCCTCAACCGGAGAACTATGCCCGCAATGATGACCCCGGGTTCCACGACGATCCCGAAACATCAATCATATTCGAGGAGGGGGTCTTCTACCAGGAGAGCCTTAACGGTTCTAAGGTGGCCCTTTTTGCTGATCACCCCGGGGCGCTCCCCTCCTCCGCTGTAAGTGACCAATGGGCTTCTTCTCGAAAGAAACGCTCAGCCGCTGCAGGCTTGAATACACTGACACCTACTCCCAAGGGCCGCCGCACGACGCGCCGAACAGCCGAAAGAGCGGCACCAGCGGCCCCGACGACGAGTAGTCGTGGGGTGACCAGACGCGCGGCCCCAACGAGAGCTACATCATCGGCGCCCCGCCCGAAGAGGTAACACATTCGCCGTACCGTCATAGCCTTTATCATCAACATCCACCGAATATGCCAATAATTTTCTCCATGGTGTTCTGTAGACGATGTGTGGAACCGCCCTCGGCTGGGGATGTTGAAGAAGCACCGAGGGGTGACTCAAACCCGAGGTCGCCAACTGTAGCTGGAGTTACTCCGGGGGTCCATGCCGAGGACCAACCTCCCGAGGACTCAGGTGGCGTCTTGGTCACTAACTCCGAGGTTGAAAGTGTGATGAATCATCGGCGGCGTAAGGCGTTACTTCGGCACTCCGTGCTTTTTGATCAAGAGTTCAATGCTCTTAGCTCGGTAGACGCGTACCTCGGCGCTGCCCGAACGGGACTTGAAGGGGCCGTGAAGCTCTTGTCTACCAATATGCAGGTTATGGTATTAGTTTTGACAACTAGTATCCAACCCAGTAGCCCCCGAGCCTTAATTTGGGCGGGACGGCTGAAGTAAGGGTCTGATATGTTGAATGCCCTGCTGTTGTGCAGACTGTTCGGGAGCAAAACAAAAAGCTGTCCGAGGACCTCAAAGAGGCGCGAACAGAGTTAGAGTCTGTGAAGGCCGAGCTAGACGGTGTGAAGAAATTCACCGGAGAGGCACATGGTAAGTGCCGAGCTCAAAGTTATTTTAAGAAAACTTTGAGGGAACACCTCTGTTAATGAAAGATGATTCCATAGCAGCTGAGTCGATAAACCAGTTGCAGAGGGATCTAGAAATCGCCAGGGAAGCTCAAAGGTATGCGGAGTCGCAGCAAGAAGCTGGCTACCGGGTGCTTTCCCGAAGTCATGAGGAGAGGGATAAGCTGAAGGCGGAAGGCGAACAACAGGCCCGCGAAATCAAAAGCCTAAAGGCTCAACTAGCCCAATCCCAAGAGGAAAACCAGAGACTAAAAGCGGGCATGTTCGGTGAGTGCGACCCAGTTGTTTTAGTGCATAAACTGTTCGGGTAGACAAAAATATGAACAACGCCGCGTCTCATTGCAGTTCTTCTGACCGGGCGCCCCGACGAGGAGGCCGGCTCTTTTGGGCAGGATCTGCTGAAGTAGCTATCCGCCTTGCACGAGCGAGCCCGAAAGGCCATGAAGAGCATGTGCAAAGCTCTGTGGCCCGGCGAAGCGGCTCCGGAAGGGATGGCCGAACTCGCCAGTCGCTTCAAAGGAGCTCGGCGCCACCTGGAGCTATGGAAGATATCATCTTGTTGTGAGGGAGCACGGGAGGCGTGGGCGATGATCAAGACCCGTTTCACCAAGCTGGAGCCGGGGCACTTAGCGAGGGTTGGGCCGGTAGGGCCAGATGGGCAGGAAGTGCCCGTGCATCTGGTATATGACCAGGTCATGCCCACAGCTCGGTTGTCCCAAGCAGATTGTGCTCTCGATACCATAATAGATGGTCTTGAGCAAGATTAATTGTTCGATTCTATGTATCTATGTACTTGACATCGAATAATCTCCGAACCGTGCAAAAAACGTTTGTCTTAACCGGCCATCGGCTTCCGCCTCCTCGACCAGGGGCCGAGGAGTGTTTCCTACTATGTGATCCGAGGACATCGGAAAAATACTTCGGAGAACCAGGTAATCCGGCCATTTGGTGCAAACAGACAAAAAACGTGCTCGGGGAGTTATGTTATATTTCTGTATAACGTAAGAAACATCTTCCGACGAAAATAGGTCCTCGATGGGTCCCTTTCATCGGGTTACCACGTTTAACCGTGGTTGGATAACCGAATACCCAAGGTAAGCGGGGATGGTTACTTTGGGAAAATACCCCGGAAACTTGGTGATAGTGACCAATTATTTTCACTTCCCTCGTGGCCGACCAATTATGTTCTTAAGAATGCTAGCTTTTGGCTTCACCCGTCTGAGGTACGTACCCGGGAAATCCGGACGTAACAATCACAGAGGTGCTCCCTTTACTCCCTAGCCGAACGATCGGGAACGTAGGGGGTAAACACATGAGCGAGGCAACCCAGCTTGGCAAAATCTTAAGTCAAATTGATGCATATAGTGGCTTCAAAACGATGCGGGAAGGTTTGCAAACTCGAAAAAGACGGATGATTGCATAAATAAAATATGACGAGCTCCGTAAAAGAAGCCCCTAGGTAACAGAGTGTGGTACATTCAAAGATGTTTGCCGAAGAAGAACTTAACGTAATTCGTCATTTCCGAACACAACCCGGGAGAGACTATTGACTAGAAAAATAGAAATCCTAAAAGGATAAACCGAACAAGGTAAGTTCGCGGAGCTAGCCATAGAAACGTCGCAGCCGAGCTGCGTTCCATGGGTTTGGTTCGTGGCGGTCGCCCATTGGGTCACGGAGGCGGTACGCTCCGCCCACGAGCACTTGGTCGATTATGAAGGGCCCCTCCCATTTGGGCGCCAGCTTATGCTTCTGCTTCTCCGGGAGGCGCAGGACTAGATCGCCGACATTGTAGGCCTTCGCCCGTACTTCCCTGCTTTGATAACGTCTGGCCTGCTGCTGATAGAAAGCAGAACGAGCCCGAGCTATGTCACGCTCGCCCTCCAGGGCGTCCAGGTCATCTTGCCGATGCAGCTCGGCCTCCCTTTCTTCATACATACGCACCCGAGGGGCGTCATGAATAAGGTCGCAGGGGAGGACGGCTTCCGCCCCATACACTATGAAGAACGGTGTGTAGCCCGTGGATCGATTAGGGGTGGTGCGGGGGCCCCACAGTACGGAGTCAAGCTCCTCGACCCATTGGCAGTTGGATTCTTTTAAAGATCGGACCAAACGGGGCTTGATGCCGCCCAAGATTTGTCCATTAGCTCTCTCGACTTGTCCATTAGACTGTGGGTGATACACCGAGGCATAGTCGAGCTTAATGCCTAAATTAGCGCACCAATCTTTGACTTCCTGGGCGGTAAAATTGGATCCGTTGTCCGTTATTATGCTATGGGGAACACCGTAACAGTGTACGACACCGGATATAAAGTCAATGACCGGGTTAGACTTGGCTGAAGTGACCAGCTTTGCCTCAATCCATTTAGTAAATTTGTCTACCATGACGAGGAGATACTTCTTTTTCTTAGTCCCCCCTTTAAGAAGGCCGACCATGTCTAGCCCCCAGACCGCGAAAGGCCAAGTGATCGGTATCGTCCGGAGGGCCGTGGGAGGCATATGGCTCTGATTTGCGAAGAGCTGGCATCCAACGCAATGTTGGACCAATGTGTGGGCGTCTGTTCGGGCAGTGGGCCAGAAGAACCCTACTCGGAAAGCCTTGCTGACCAAGGCCCGAGCTGCCGCGTGGTGACCGCCCATGCCAGCGTGAATCTCGGCCAGGAGCTGCCTTCCCTCCTCTTCGGATATACATCTTTGGAGGACGCCAGTAGTGCTTTTCTTATACAGCTCTCCCTCGTGGACTTTATAGGCTTTGGAGCGTCGAATGATACGCCTTGCCTCGGTCTTGTCGGCCGGTAGTTCTTTGCGGAGGAGGTAGGCGAGGAAGGGCTCGGTCCACGGCGCGATTACTGCCATGACTTCATGAGCCGAAGATGTCATTTCGATCGCCGAGCCCCCGATGATTCCTGTGTCTGGTTCGATAGGCAAAGGGGCGATCTCTCCCGATGCAGTGGACGCCGAGCCCTGGGCTTCCTCCTGCCACACCACGGACGGTTTGAAGAGTCGTTCTAAAAAGGTGTTCTCAGGGACACGATCGCGCTTGGCGCCCATTCGAGCGAGAATATCGGCTGCTTGATTGCTGTCTCTAGGTATATGGTGAAACTCCAGTCCTTCAAAACGGGCGGAGATTTTCAGGACGGCATTGCGATATGCTGTCATTTTTGGGTCTTTTGCGTCGAATTCGCCGTTGACTTGAGAGATGGCGAGATTAGAATCTCCCCGTACCTCGAGCCGCTGTATGCCCATTGACGCCGCAATCCGAAGTCCATGTAGCAAAGCCTCGTATTCGGCTGCGTTGTTGGAGTCGGTGTACATGATCTGGAGTATGTACCGAATATTGTCGCCGGTGGGGGATGTGAGGACCACTCCAGCCCCCAGTCCTGCGAGCATTTTGGAGCCATCGAAGTACATCGTCCAATGTGAGTATGCGCTATTCTCCCTAGGGAGTTCGGCTTCCGTCCATTCCGCAACGAAATCAGCCAAAACCAGAGATTTAATAGCTCGGCGGGGTGGTCGATATAAGATTTCGAAGGGGAGGAGTTCTATAGCCCACTTGGCTATGCGGCCGGTGGCATCTCGATTATTGATTATGTCATTCAATGGTACTTCGGATGCCGCCGTGACCGAGCACTCCTGGAAGTAATGGCAGAGCTTTCGGGATGCCATAAAAACTGCGTAGGTGATCTTCTGGTAATGCGGGTACCTCGTTTTACACGGGGTTAGCACTTCGGATACGTAGTACACAGGTTTCTACACCTGGAGCTTGTGACCCTCTGCCTCTCGTTCGACGACGAGAACCGCACTGACCACCTGATTCGTCGCCGAGATATATAGCAGCATTGGCTCGCGCGGACTGGGTGCCGTCAAGATCGGGTTGCTGGCTAGTAGATTTTTTATTTCTTCGAGTGCCGCCGCCGCTTCGCTGGTCCATTCGAAGTTCTTCGTCCGTTTGAGCAATTTATATAGCGGCAAGGTCTTTTCGCCGAGGCGTGAGATGAAGCGGCTTAGGGCTGCAACAGTGCCGGCAAGTTTCTGGATGTGTTTGAGCTCAGTGGGGATAGCCAGCTCGGATAGTGCCCGGATTTTCGCTGGGTTGGCCTCTATTCCTCTATGGGAAACGATGAAGCCGAGCAGCTTACCGGCCGGCACTCCGAAGACGCACTTTTCCGGATTAAGCCGTATATCGAAAGTCCGAAGACTGTCAAAGGTTTGCCAGAGATCGTCCACCAGCTGGCTGACGTGTTTGGTTTTGATAACCACATCGTCCACATAAGCTTCGACTGTCTTGCCGATTTGCTTTTCCAGACACGTTTGAATCATGCGCTGGTATGTAGCCCCTGCGTTCTTTAATCTAAAGGGCATTGTGTTGAAGCAGAATGGTCCATAAGGAGTGATGAATGCCGTGGCCGCCCTGGTCGGACTCCTTCATTTTGATTTGATGGTATCCGGAGTAAGCGTCGAGGAAACACAGTAAGTCATGCCCAGCGGTGGCGTCTATGATCTGGTCTATGCGAGGCAAGGGGAAAGGATCCTTGGGGCAGGCATTGTTCAAATCCTTGAAATCGACACACAGACGCCAGGACTTATCCGTCTTCGGCACCATGACCAGGTTGGCCAACCACTCAGGATGTTTGATGTCCCGGATGAATCCGGCTTCGAGCAATTTTGCCAATTCCTCGCCCGTAGCCTGACGCTTGGGTTCGGAAAACCGACGCAAATTCTGTTTGACCGGTTTGAACCCCTTAATGATGTTCAAGCTGTGCTCGGCTAATCTACGCGGGATCCCTGGCATGTCTGACGGGTGCCAGGCGAAGATATCCCAGTTTTCACGCAAAAAATTGCGCAGCTCTTCATCGACTGCGGGGTCCAGCTGAGCTCCAATGGACGCCATTTTATTGGGATCTGTTGGGTGCACTTGGAATTTGATGATTTCATCCGCTGGTTTGAAGGACGTGGACTTGGGCCTTTTGTCGAGGATTACGTCGTCCTTATCCACCGTTGAGCGGAGCGCGGTCAGTTCTTCAGCTGCGAGGGCTTCGGACAATGCTTCGAGGGCAAGGGATGCATTTTTGTTTTCGGCCCGAAGAGCTCTGTCCGGATCACTTGTTATTGTGATCACGCCGTTTGGCCCTGGCATTTTAAGGTTCATGTACCCGTAATGTGGTACAGCATGGAATCGTGCGAAGGCATCGCGCCCTAGTAAGGCATGATAGCCGCTGCGGAAGGGCACGATGTGGAAAAGCAGTTCTTCGGATCGTTAGTTCTCTGGAGTTCCGAAGACCACATCAAGAGTCACGTGGCCACTAGAACGTGCCTCCTTTCCGGGGATGATCCCTCGAATGGTAGTGTGACTTTGCTCGATGCGGGATCTGTCAAACTGCATTTTATCCAAGGTGTCCTTGTAAATGAGGTTTAGCCCGCTACCGCCGTCCATTAACACCTTTTGGAGTCGGAATCCATCCACTATGGGATCAAGGACAAGGGCGGCAGCGGCTCGAGTAGGGCAGGACCTCGGCTGGTCTTGTTCACTAAAAGTGATGGGTGTGTCGGTCCATGAGTCTGTCTCTGCCACATGGTGAATTTGAGCGAGCTCTCGAAGGGCTCTCTTTCTCTGATTCTTCGAAGAGTAAGTCTCGTAGATTGTTAAGATTTCGGCGTCGTCATCAAGGGGCATTACTGGACTTTTATTTGAGTACGGGCCTCCGAGGATGACCTCGCCGCTCTTGGCAACTTGTCTGACCACCTAGCAAGCTCGAAGGCTGTGGGTTGGGTTTGTGGAGTGTATGGGGCATGGTTTATCCAGTATTCCATCAAGGACCGTTCTGGATCTTGTTAGGGGTTTCATCTTTTTCTCGGATGGCTCGTATTGGCATGTTCGGCGAGGGAGTACGCGTTTCGCCCAAGCTCGGTTTAGTTCCTCTGTGCGGATTGACTCCGTTTGCTCGAGCTGAGCCTGCCAAGCGTACTCCATGGCGCAATATTTGGACACCAGATCCGATAAATCAGAGAAATTTTGGATGTGGCGGCGGGCGAGGGCGTTTAAGACGCCCTCGTCTCTGCAGTTCAGTCGGAAGATCTCTAGAATGTCCTTGTCGCAGCCGTCCGTAATTTTAATTTTGACGATAAGGAATCTGGCCCAGAAGTGACGGACTGTCTCTTCAGGCTGCTACTTAACGTACATCAGGTCCCATATGTCGGGCCGTCCTGAGTTATCTGGACAATACTCAATGTGGGGGTGGGTGGGATAAAAAAATTGATCCCAGCGGAGTGTGAGTCCGGAGTTTTGGGGGCCGCGTCCTAGATTGTCATGGAATCCGGTGCGCCGAGCTCTGTATGATTGACCGGGCGCGAGTGCGTGGATCCGGACTTGCATGTTGAACCAGACTTCAGCTCCAAACCCTCTCCGGAGCGGAATTCGGCTGCCGAGCTGGAAGGCGAAGCCTGCTGGTCAGAAACTTGCACCTCATGCATTTTTGGTTCTGAGGTAACGGGTGAGCCCTCTGAGGGGCCTTCGATAGTGACGACCAAGTGGGTAGTGGCGGGGGCGTAAATTTCCCTGTCATCGGTTTTAAGCCCGATCTGATCGTACACCGAGGACTCGCAATCGGCGATTCCCAGAGCCTGGATCCGATCTAGTATCCCGTTTAATGACGAGACATCTGTTGGTTCCAGGTTCGGGTAATTTGCGGGGTCAACCCGCAGTATGGCTGTGACGGGGGTGTCAGAATTCGCCCCGAAGTTATGTTCGGCCGAGGCTGATATTCGGCAACCGAGCGCGGAGATTAGATTCGGGCTCAAGGTTGGATCCGCTGCGGCGGCCGTCTCGGCAGTGGGGTTGGCCGTACTCGAAGTCGGTGCTTCAGGATTTGTGGGTCCGTCAGGCCAAGCTGAGGACCCCGTGAGGATAAGATCTCCCCGGGAGTCGGCGACGAATTGTAAGTTTCCGAACCTGATCTCCTGGTCGGGGGTGAAGCTGTCGACCCGGCAAGGTGACCGGCCGGATCGGCGTGTAGCACGATGCTTCCGAACGCGCAGAGCTGGCCGGGAACGAAAGTGTCCCTGCGGCTAGCGCTGTTGCTGATGATTAGGCGAGCCATTGATCCTTGAAGACCCACGGCGGAACTCTCAATGAAAGCACCAATGTCGGTACCAAAACCGGCAGATCTCGGGTAGGGGATCGGAACTATGGGTCAAGGAGTCAATTGTAATAGGGAACGTAGGGACAGCGATTTACCCAGGTTCGGGCCCTCTCGAGGAGGTAATACCCTACGTCCTGCTTGATTGTATTGATGTGATTGTATGAAGGTTACAGAGTTGATCTACCTTGAGATCGATTGGGCTAAACCCTAGGTAATGGATATGATCCTCTACGGACTAGACCCTCCGGTTTATATAGACACCAGAGGGTCCTAGGGTTACACGTAGTCGGTTACATCAGGGGATAAACATGCCAGCCATGCCAACTATTCCTTGGAGGAGACGCCAAGTCTTCGAAGGTCTCCTTCTGGCACACAGGGTCGCCCATAATCCGGCCTTCCATCGACGAGTAGAGAGCGGCCCATCAGTCCGGCCCATGTAAGATAGGCCAGCGGCCCGAGTACCCCGTAGTCCGGGACACCCTCACCCGGCGGCCGATGAAGGCGGCGATGAGGTCCACGGCAGTGAGCCCTCGCGGTCCATCATCTCCCTGACTCGACGGCAGATGCCCAAGATCTCCGGGGATGGGCTCTTCGGGTTGTGCCCCCAGTTCAGCTTCTCGGTCGGCGGCACGTCAACGAAGGGGGGGAGGTTGAGGCGGTCATTGGCCGGGTCGACGTTCTTCACATAGAAGAAGGACTTCTGCCACTTCTTGGCGGAGTCCTCGAGCGGCAGCTTAGGGAAGGGGCCCGCCGTCTGGGTAACCGGCACGGCCGCCCCGCACGCGGACATGACGCCGGCTGCTGCTTCTTGCTGCTTCAGATAAAACATGCGGCACCACAACTCCACGTACGGGAGGAGGCCGACGTAGCCCTCGCACAGCGTCACAAAGCCGGCAAGCTGCAAGATGGCGTTCGGCCCCAGATGATGCGGCTGGAGGCCAAAGTACGCGAGGAAGCGCCTGAAGAAGACGCTCGCGGGCAGCCCAAGCTCACGGAGTAAGTGGGTGTAGAACACCACCACCTCGCTGTTCCGCGGCGCCGGCGCCATCTCCTCACCGGGCATGTGCGCCTCCACCTCCTCCGCCGGCGGCAGCTGCCGCGTGCGGCGCAGGTACTCGATGTCGTTGGCGGTCACCACTGACCCCTCCCGAGAACCCTTCGATGGCGCCATCGGCGAGAGCGCGAGAGGCGCGGTCGAAGAAGAGAGAGCGGCAGCGGTGAAGCGGGGAGAGACTGGCCACTCGAGGGTCGCAACGCGGTGCGGTTTTTGCTCGAGCGGGTGACGGCGTACGGCGGCGGTGTGCGCGAGAAGGAGTGTGGGAGGTGGAGATGAAGCAACGGGCGGGGGCAAGGAAGCAAATGCCTTGGCCTCTCCCCCTCCCTTCCCATTTAAAGACCATGACGGAACGTGGGGGAGTGGGATCGTCTGCGCCCATGATCCCCTCTCCCCCGCAATGCACGGGCGCATTAAGACGTGCCTTAACTGCCTCGAGAACTCCAGCAGGCGCGCGCGGCCGCAGTGAATCCCGCGCGTGGGCCGAGGCCACGGCCTGGTAGGACCCAGCCCACTGCGACGTCCCGTCCCGCGCGTGGCCTGGCAGGCCTCATCTGCCATTGGGCTGCACATGGCGGGGTCTCGTCGGGCGGCTAGCGCGATCCCCCATGTCGGCTGAACCGGTCGGCCGAACCATTCGAACTCCGCTATGGCTAAGAGCCTCGACCCGGCCCCCGGCAGCCGGCTAGCGGCGGCCTCGAGCCGGCACTTCTTCGCCAAACAACCGCACTCCTTCGGGGAGGGGGTAAGCTGCAAAGCCTCCCCCGCTTGGAGCCGGCGAGCCTTCACAGATTCGGGGACTACTGTCGGGGGGATGACCCCCGGGTAGGCAAGCGGACCCGGAGCCCCTTTTCAAAACTTCGGGGTGGCCCATGCCCCTCCCCGCCGGCTGGCCGTCCGGCCGGCTTCCCGACGCGAGCCGGCTAGGCCCGGCCCCGGCCGGGTCCGGCTGTCCGCTAGCCGGCTGGTGACAGGTCAATGGCCGTCCCATCGCTATCAATGACAAGATAGCCCCCCACGACGGGAGAGCGTGGCTACAGTGCAATCCGTCTCGGGAAGGCGCGGCGACAGGGCTGCCCACCCCGCTGACCGGGACGACCAGCGTCAGTACCAGCGCGCCACTGCAGCCCCCACGACACCAACCACTCCATGGCGCACGAGGCGATGGACCACAGTGCCGAGCAGCCGGCGGGCTCCACAGCCGGCTCCAGACGCCGACGTCCGGGTCGCGCCAAGTGTAGTTTTACCCATGTAACCCTGGGGGGGTCGGGCTATAAGACCCCCCAGGAGGCCTCCATGCAGAGGGGTTCGCACCAGCGTCGCTCACATCATCACACATGCACACACTCTCACAGGAGAGGTAGAACGGCGGTGTAGCCCCTTCTTCCTCCTCCGTTCGAACAGCTCCAGGAGCACCATTGTAACCTTTGAGTCTATCATCCCATTTCGGAAGGAGTAGGGTGTTACCTCCCCGGAGGGCCCCGAACATGGGTACGCCTTGTGTCTCCCGCACGCGTGTGCCAACCTCACTTCCGGAACCCACCGGCGTCCTCACGCAGCCCCCCACTTTTAGCCATCTCATGGCATCTGCCGTTATTTCACCACGACACGAGGTGACCCGTATTTGAGTTCCGTGGGAGTATCACTCACCAAGGCTCGCTTCCTGACCTTCTGCTTGACGTGTCTCGCATGAGGGAAGACAGCAAGGTGGTGGTCAATTGCCTTCCTAAGAACTTCAGGGATGTCAGATGCTTGTCGGGCAAGCGTATCGACATTCACCCATAGGAAGGCAATGAGCTCGACATCCTATTTGTCACCAAGAGTGGAACTTTCAGAAAAAGTGCCACTCGTCCCATCCCCCTTCACAGAAACTTGTTTGGTCGTGGACGCAGAAGCGTTGGCTCTCTTGCTCTTGCTGGTAGAGCTCTCTGGTACATCCTCGACAGGCATGCTGCACTCTGAAGTGCGCTTCCCGGAGTCCTTCCCAAAGGTCTTGCCGGTCTTCTTCTTCTTTCCTCCCCCGGGAGCTTTGTCGGCAGGGGCAAGTGCCTCGATGGCAGCTGCTGCCGCCGCCTCCCGGTAGAGCTTGTCAGCACAGATGATTGCGTCCTTGTGGTTTAACTTGATGGTGAGGACCCCCATCGTCCCCGGCATCTTGATGACGTTGTACGCATAGTGGGACGCGGCCATAAACTTTGCTAGGGCTGGGTGGCCCAGAATTCCATTGTACGGCAGCGGAATCTTGACGACATCGAAGGTAATCTTCTGCGTCCGATGGTTGAGCTCGCTGCCGAACGTGACTGGCAATGTGACTTGGCCCTTTGGTTTGTTCCTCCCCTGACTGATCCCTTGGAAACTGCCTGTCTCCTCGAGATCCTTGTCGGGGATCTGCAGCCTCTTGATCACATCTGAAGAAATCAAGTTCAAGCTAGCCCCACTGTCAACCAGCATCTTTGTCACCTTGAGGTTGTGAATTGTTGGTGAGACCAACAACGACAAACACCCGACTGCAGTGCTGTGATCAGGGTGGTCCTCGGCGTCAAAGACGATGGGAGAGTGCGACCACATGAGTGGCTTCTGTGCCTCCATCACCGGCTCTGCTGCGTTGACTTCGCGGATCCACTGCTTTAGTTGCCGGTGCGAGGAGTGCAAAGATGCGCCTCCGTCAACACACATGGCATCGACTGCATTTTGGAAATCCTTGTTGGACCCACCACCGTCCTCATCACTATCATCCTCTTCTTGCTGGCCCTGAGCAGCATTCTCTTTTAGCTGCTTGGCCTTGCCGCGGCGGCCTCCGCGGCCACCATGGTCTTGCTTGCCGGACCCACCAACACCATCTTGGGCCTTCTCCTTGTCACGTTTCTCGTATTCTTGCTTCTGCTTTTCGGCAAGTTGCTCTACTTTCCGGCATTGCTGGAGGTCGTGGCCCTTGGTGCGGTGGATCTTGCAGTACGGCCCGCCGGTCTTGCTGGCCTTCTCACCCGCCGCAGCTTCCCGGCAGCCATCGCACCCGGCAACCTCCTTGCCGGGGATGTCTGCCTTCGGCTTCTTGGCGGCGTTGGTGTCACCAAAGCTCTCGACGGCCAGTACAATCTTGTTCTTGCGCTTTCTGTTGCGCTTCCTGTTCTTCTTCTGCGGGGTTGATGCATCGTCGTCCTCAGAGTCGACGTCTGCACCAGCATCTTCCCCGGCGAGTCGCCTCCCTTCCTCAGCGCGTGCACACCTATCCGCCAAGGCGTACAGATCGTTGATGGTCTTGACCTGCTCGACATTCATCTCTGACCACATCCAGCGGTTGCGCACATTCGTGTGGAACGCGGCAACAACAGCTGCGGGATGGATGTCTGGAATGTTGTGGTGTACACGGCTGAATCGTTGTATGTAC
This sequence comes from Elymus sibiricus, assembly GCA_039707655.1. Lineage (NCBI taxonomy): Eukaryota > Viridiplantae > Streptophyta > Magnoliopsida > Poales > Poaceae > Elymus > Elymus sibiricus. The sequence continues at coordinate 105,756,179 of CM077668.1, read as the reverse complement.
TTGCAGAGGTTCTCTCCATCCCTTTGGGGGATCACCTGCAAATCGCTGGGCTGACCTGGGAGCTTGTGTCCACCCTGGTAAGCACCAACGAAATGATGGCATAGATTCGCCCAAGAAGAAATGGAGCCCTCAGGCAGATTCATCAACCACGACCTGACGTTGGGTCGAAGCGCCAACGGGAAGTAGTTGGCGAGTACTTTCTCGTCCCGTCCCCCGGCAGCCTCCACCGCGATGGTGTAGATGCCACGGAACTCGACTGGGTTGAGCGTGTCGTCCTACTTGTCGGGAAGCTCTGTCTTGAAGGCACGGGCGGACGGCCAGCGAACTTGCCGGAGCTCATGAGTAAACGCTGGGCACCCCACATCGTAGGGCAAATACCCAGCGGCTACCGGAGTGAGCACGTTCACTGCTGGCCTGACACGGTCGTTGGATTGACGGCGTGCTTCCCGTGCCGCTCAATCTTCGTGCGGGCGTCTTCATCACACCGCTCGCGGAGCACTTGACGCTGATCTTGGCAGCACCACGGATCCGATGAAGCCATAGACAGCACGTCATGGTCGTCTGATCGGCGGGCCGGCCGCTGCGACGGTGGGGTTGCTGAGGCGACTGCACCGTTGGCGCAGCGTCTCCAGCAAGGTAGCCGGACGGTCCCGCCAACATGGTGGGTGGTCGCCACGAAGGCCCCACATCTTGTGTTTTGCCGGGATTGGTAAAACTGATGAGACTCTGAATGGTGGCTCTCCATTCGTCCATCTTGTCCGGGCTTGGCGGGAAGTTCAAAAGTATTTGAACCCGCGCCATGGCCTCTGCCGCCGTGGTTGGCATGGCTGGGATCATAGAATGAGGCGTCGCTCGACTCCTGGCAGAGCCAGAAGGAGCTTCGTTATGTTCGTGCCGCCTTGGCTCATGCTCGTCAACAGGCGGACGTGGTGGTGGCGGCGGTGCTCCGTGAGCAATAGGAAGTTGTTGCACAGGAATCTCGCCTTGCGGTCATCTGGAACCACCAGCAACGTGGGGGAGCGTGTCATGCCCATCTTGCGATGGTCGTGGCATACACCTCTTCGCACCATTGTTGGACGCCGCCGCTGCATCCTTGGATGTTGCGGCGGCTAGTTTCTGGGTCGCAGCAGTGTGAACTATATTACTATGATGACTGTGCTCACCAGAATGCCTTGGAAGTTGACCGGCTGCGACATTGTCGGTCCTGTGGCTAGGCTCAGCAACGTGGAGGTGGTGCTGGGCACCCGCACCACTTGCGCCTCCTGCTTCGCCCATCCCAACCGCTGTGCCTGCACCGGCTGTGCTGCCTATGCTGCATGCGGCCGCCTGGGAAGGTGGCTTGGACGCGGTAGGAGCCGTCGTGGCTCCACCCTTCTTCTTCGGCGCCATCGACGAAGATGATGAAGTTGGTACTCACACTACCAAAAAGCTGATTTGTGACACACAATCCCCCTGCCTGGCGCGCCAAAGATGTCATGGGAAACGACGATCTATGGGACCGAACGGGCCCCTTTGCGATTCGGCTCAGGGGACATGCATGCGACAAAGAGCAGATTTTCAGTAGGTGCAAGAACACGCGGGGGGTTTATCCAGGTTCGGGCCGCTATGAGCGTAAAACCCTACTCCTGCTCTGTGTTTGATCATGTATGAACTCTAGTTACAGGGAGCGCAGTTTTTCGGCAAGGTGCACGGGAAATGCAGCTACTGCGTGTAATTGAGTTGGGTGTCGACCGTTCTACCTGTAGCCGTGGGCCTCCTTTTATAGGCCAAGGAGTTACCACAATGGCTAATATAGTTATTATAGAGTATGAACAGTGACTTGCACCGTCATCACAACTATCTTCCAACGGGGTAAGACAAACGCATTTAATGCACCATTAGGTGCTACGTTGGGGAGGCGAGGCCTTGGGAAAAAGATCTGTACCACCGGTCCTGGCGCCCTCCTGTAATCTCGACACGTCCCAGGGACGGGTGTCATTAAACTTAATCTTAGCATGGCGTGCTGACACGTGCCTTGGCCGGCTCTGTTGACTGCCTGCCCGCTTGACACTTAGCATACGAGCCTATCTGATCGATGGTGAGGTGGAGCGGTTACGGGACAGAACAAGCCTGCTGGCCCGGAGCTTGCCGGGCCTTGCTTGCCGGCAAGCCCCCTTGCCGGCAACCATAACCTTGGTCTTCATCTTGCCGGGGCGGAGCTTGCCGGCAAGAGCAGCGTCGATCTTCAGTACGAGAATAGTACTTCTCGATGACCTGCCTTGAGGTCTTCTTCACGGTCTTGGTGTTGAGTCTGGAGTCGTAGTTATCCTCTGTCAAGCCCTTGCCGGAAGGGAGGCTACAACTGCATGTGCACAAGTCTGGGTACGAGGGCACCCATGTCTTAGTACACCGACAACCGTTAATAGATCTAGAAAGAATTGGTCTAAGAAACTTGATGATGCACTATGGGCTTACAGAACTGCTTATAAAAATCATATGGGTATGTCTCCATTTAAAATGGTCTATGGAAAAGCATGTCATTTGCCTCTTGAGTTTGAACATAAAGCATATTGGGCAATTAAAGAACTTAACTATGATTTTAAACTTGCCGATGAAAAGAGGTTATTTGATATTAGTTCTTTAGATGAATGGAGAATCCAAGCTTATTAAAATGCCAAGTTGTTTAAAGAAAAAGTTAAAAGATGGCATGATAGAAGAATTCAAAAATTGGAATTCAAAGTAGGTGATCATGTTCTATTATACAATTCTCGTTTAAGGTTCTTTGCAGGAAAACTTCTCTCTAAATGGGAAGGGCCGTATATCATCGAAGAAGTTTATCACGCCGGAGCCATCAAAATAAACAACTCCGAAGGTAATAATCCAAGAGTGGTTAATGGGCAAAGAATTAAACATTATATCTCAGGTACGCCCATTAATGTTGAAACTAATATTATTCAAACAATGACACCGGAAGAGCACATAGAAGAAATCTTCCAGAATGCTCCAGAATCCTGAAAAGGAGTAGGTACGTGGTACGGTAAGTAAACCGACTCCAAAACTTCCATAAAAGTACTTTCTGTCCGTTTTGGAATATATAAAAAATTAGGAAAATAATAAACAGTCCGAAAAGTGCACGAGGAGGCGACAAGCCTGGGGGGCGCGCCCTACCCCCCTGGGCGTGCCTACCAGGCTTGTGGCTCCCTCGTGGACTTTTCCGACTCCATTTTTCTTCCATATTACTTGTTCTGCACGGGAAAAATTCATTATATATACTCATGGGTGTTTTGACCACCGCATCACAAGTTTCTCCTCTGTTCTTGTTTCTTGCTGTTTTCTGTCAGATTCTCGAGGTCAAGCGCCATGTCATCTCAGGATTCGGACGGGGAAAGCTATGTTTCTCATCTTGTTGCAAACCCTAGAGTCTATGGGGACACTGATCCCTATGGTTGGACAACTGATGAAGAGGAAGATGCTGATTTGAGGGAAAAGCTAGGATATTCCAGCGAAGAGGACGAGGATCCCCCACTGCCTCAACCAGGAGATATGCACATTGAATTCAAGAGGTCCAGCTTACATAACATGGTGAAGGTTCCTAAAGTTCAATTCACTCCTTTTCATCATGTGCAGGAAGATTCGGATAAACTACGTCGCAAAATTTGGGATCTTGAAAGAGAAAATGATAAATTAAAAGAAGAAATTTGTGTCCTCAAGTGGAAGGACAAGCCTACTACTTCATCACCACTATCATCGAAGTAGGAGATTTGAGTACATGGATATGGGCACCACCCTTGGCTTGTGCCAAGCTTGGGGGAGGTGCCCCGGTATCGTATCACCATCACTTGTTATCATCATTATCTATCTTAGTTTGATCCTTAGTTATTTCGTGATTTAGAAGAATAAAGTTTAGTATGATTTAGTTTCAAGTGCTTGCTCTGTGATCTATCTATCTATGTAATCGCGTGTGAAAGTTATATAATAAAGAGTAGTTGAGTTGAGTGTTTTGCTTTTGTTGAAAGAAAAATAAGATCATATGCTAATCCCATGGGGAGTGATGACTTCACATAAAAGGAGTATAATTGATAAAACTTGTTGAAAGTTGACAAACATAGTATTGATCATTGTTGCAATTCATGAAAAAGTAATCAAGGAAGAGACGTCTCACATATAAATACACTATCTTGGACATCTTTTTTGATTGTGAGCCCCCATTAAATATTCTATGTCAATTAGTCGACGTTGGACAAGGAAGACAATGTAATGAGTTATGTTTGCTTATATTCACATAGAAGTTATATTGTTTTGGATCCTCTAACATGTTGTGCTTGCCCCCTATCTTTTGCTAGCCAAAATTCTGTACTAACTAGAGATACTACTTGTGCATCCAAAAACCCTGAAACCCAGTTTCATGACAGGAGAGTCCACTATATCTACCTATGGATTGAATAAGATCCTTCAAGTAAGTTGTCATCGGTGCAAAGCAATAAAGATTGCTCCTAAATATGTATGAACTTTTATTGTAAGGGAAAATAAGCTTTGTATGATCTTGTGATGGTGGAGAAATAAAAGCGACAGACTACATAATAAAGGTCGCTATCACTAGGGGCAATATAAAGTGATGTTCCTTTACATTAAGAGCTTGCACATCCAAAAATAGAAAGTGCATGACAACCTCTACTTCCCTCTGCGAAGGGCCTATCTTTTACTTTATGTATTTACTTTCATGCAAGAGTCAATAGTATTCTCCTCTATTCCATTTTTATTTTCTCTCTTGGCAAGCATCATGTGGTGGGGATTGATCCAGGCATATATATCCAGTTGGATGTAGGTAATCATGAGTTATTATTGTTGACATTACCCTTGAGGTAAATACGTTGGGAGGCAAAATTATAAGCCCATATATTTCTATGTGTCTGACTAAAACTTCTGCTCCATAAGTATATGCCGTGAGTGTCAGCAATCATAGAAGACTAAATGATAGTTGAGTATGTGAACTTGCTAAACAAAGCTCTTACATAGACTCTTTCTGATAATATGATGAATTGTAATTGCTTCAGTGACTACGATCATAGTTTGTTAGTTTTCAATTTGGTTTATGGTTCATACTTTAACTTGTGATTGAATTATCACTTTTTCATGAGAAGTTTTATGATGATATATTGCTGTTATAATAAAGATCATGATGCTCCATGTCTGTATTTTATTTTTATCGACACCTCTCTCTCTAAACATGTGGTCATGATTATCGATTTCGGCTTTCGCTTGAGGACAAGCAAGGTCTAAGCTTGGGGGAGTTGATACGTCCAATTTGCATCATGATTTCCTACTGTTAATTAATATGTTTTTAATCATTATTTCACTTCATGGTACAATTCTTATGCCTTTTCTCTCTTATTTTGCAAGATTCACATGAAGAGGGAGATTGCCGGCAGCTGGAATTCTGGATCGAAAAGGGGTGAAACAGAGATAGCTATTCTGCACAACACCAAATGACCTGAAAATTTACGAAGAATTATTTTGGAATATATAAAAAATACTGGCGAAAGAATTACCAGGAGGGGACCCACCAGGAAACCACAAGCCTGGGGGGCGCGTCCTACCCCCCTAGGTGCGCCCCCCGAGCTTGTGGGGCCCCTGGCAGGCCTCCGGCCCACCTTCTGCTATATGAAGCCATTTTCCCTAGAAAAAATCAGAAGAAGACTTTTGGGATGAAGCGCCGCCGTCTCGAGGCAGAACCTGGGCAGGAGCTATTTTGCTCTCCGGCGGAGCGATTCCGCCAGGGATACTTCCCTCCGGGAGCAGGAAATCGAAGCCATCGACATCACCAACGGTCCTCTCATCGTGGGAGGACCAATCTTCATCAAGATCTTCACCAGCACCATCTCATCTCAAACCCTAGTTCATCTCTTGTATTCAATCTTCGTCTCAAAACCTCAGATTGGTACCTGTGGGTTGCTAGTAGTGTTGATTACATCTTGTAGTTGATGCTAGTTGGTTTATTTGGTGGAAGATTATATGTTCAGATCCTTAATGCTATTCAATACCCCTCAGATCTTGAACATGAATATGATTTGTGAGTAGTTACTTTTTTGCTTGACGACATGGGGGAAGTCTTGTCATAAGTAATCATGTGAATTTGGTATTCGTTCGATATTTTGATGATATGTAAGTTGTGCTTCCTTTAGTGGTGTCGTGTGAACGTCGACTACATGACACTTCACCATCTTTGGGCCTAAGGGAAGGCATTGTGGAGAAGTAATTAGATGATGGGTTGCTAGAGTGACAGAAGCTTAAACCCTAGTTTATGCGCTATTCCGTAAGGGGCTGATTTGGATCCATATGTTTCATGCTATGGTTATAGTTATCTTAATTCTTCTTTCGTAGTTGCGGATGCTTGCGAGACGGGGTAATCATAAGTGGGGGGCTTGTTCAAGTAAGAACGACACCCAAGCACTGGTCCACCCACATATCAAATTATCAAAGTAGCGAACGCGAATCAAACAAACATGATGAAAGTGACTAGATGAAATTCCCATGTGTCCTCGAGAACGCTTTGCTTATTATACGAGTTCGTTCCGGCTTATCCTTTGCTACAAAAAGGATTGGGCCACCTTGCTGCACTTTTGTTACCATTACTACTTGTTACTTGTTACAAATTATCTTGCAACCAAATTATCTGTTACCTACAATTTGAGTGCTTGCAGAGAATACCTTGCTGAAAACCGCTTGTCATTTCCTTCTGCTCCTCGTTGGGTTCGACACTCTTACTTATCGAAAGGGCTATGATTGATCCCCTATACTTGTGGGTCATCAGGGGGCGATTAATTGGGGATGGAAAGGTCCATGCGCATTCACCAGGCGAGGATTAAATGGAAAGTAGAGTGGGCCAACGTGCATGCAACCATGTGCTGCTTGTATCGTCAAAGAAGGAGGTGGAGCCACTGTAAATACATGGAAATGGCTGCAGTTATTAATTCAGAAAGAAACAAACTTGGTCAAAAGTTGGTTGAGGTTGCGAGAAGGGGATCCGCACGTTGGCACGCGTGATCGCCGAAGAGTCTTTTCGGATACGAATCCCACCTACAGCATCTAAAAAAACAAATCCCACAGACCGAACGGGTGGGGAGGTCCGGACGTCTGCGACGTCAAACTCCGAAACTTTGGTCCCATCCCACCCCACAACTCTCCAGGCTCCACCCGTCCGGCTTTGAAAACTCCGCACAGTCAAAACCGATTGACCGGTCGTCACCGGTAGCACTATTCACACCGAATCCTTCGCTGCTCGGCCTACGCCAGCTACTTGCCGGTCGGTCACCACTGCCCCAAAACCCCACATCCCAGCCCATTCTCCCACCTTTCGATCCCCTAGCCCGCATCAGCTGTCCCCTAGTTCGCCGGATAGCCATGGTGCGCAGCAAGATCACGTACTACAAGATGTTGATGCCGGAGCGCCGCGCAGAAATCGCGGGGGCGGTAGGCGCCACAGACCTCCGTTCCCAAGCTCGCTTTGCGGCGGGCCAATCCCCGAGTCCTCTGGAGCTGAGCTCCGAGGAGGAAGGCGATCCAATGTTCACGGCGGAGCTCGCGGCGCAGAAGGCCCCTGCGGCGAAGGAGACGATGGACGTCGACTTCGTGCCGGCGTCCGGGTCCCCCATGGTGCAGGTGGACCAGCGGTTCAACCTGGTGATCCTAAAGAAGTACCGGGCGGTGGAGGCTCAACTCGACAGGGAGCGCGCGGAACCAGATGTTGTGGTCATGAACCGGGCAGCGGAGGCTCAACTCGACGCGGAGCGTGCGGATGCTGCTGCCATCGAGGCCCTCCTGCAGGGAGAACCGGATGTCGTGGTTGTGAACCGGGCGGCAGAGGCTCAACTCGACGCGGAGCGCGCAGATGCTGCTGCCATCGAGGCCCTCCTGGAGGCGGAACTAGATGTCATGGTCGTGAACCGGGCGGCGGAGGCTCAACTCGACGTGGAGCACGCGGATGCCACTGCCATCGAGGCCCTCCTGCAGGCGGAACCGGATGTCGTGGTCGTGAACCGGGCGGCGGAGGCTCAACTCGACACGGAGCGCGCGGATGCCACTGCCATCGAGGCCCTCCTGCAGGCAGAACCGGACGTCGTGGGCTTGAACCGGGTGGCGGAGGCTCAACTCGACGTGGAGCGCGCGGATGCCGCTGCCATCGAGGCCCTCCTGCAGGCAGAACCGTACGTCGTGGGCTTGAACCGGGCGGTGGAGGCTCAACTCGACGCAGAGCGCGCGGATGCCGCTGCCATTGAGGCCCTCCTGTAGGTGTAACTGGACATCGTGGGCTTGAACCGGGCGGTGGAGGCTCAACTCGATGCGGAGCGCGCTGATGCCGCTGCCATTGAGGCCCTCCTGCAGGTCGAACCAAACATCGTGGATGTGAACCGGGTGGTGCTCGCATCCGTGCAGAGCGCCATCACACTCCATGTGAATGAGTAGCTGGAGGCCGAGGACAACCACACCACGGAGACACACGTCGGCAGCTCCGGCTGGTTCGCACCGGTAGGCAAAGACGATGAGGTCGGCTCGTTCCGTGAGCAGTGATAGTTTTTCTTTATGTTGTTGCTTTTAGGGATCATTTGTTGTGTAAAAACATATTCATATTTAATAAATCGGCCTTATAAACATATTGTATCGACGAAAATTAGGTGTCAGCGATTGGATGCCTGAGTTTGGTTTGATCACATGCGGTTTCTCCCTCTGTCTAGGTGTATAAGTCACCTTACAAAAATAAAATATTCCCAAAACGCTTAGGCGCAATGCATTAAATTCCATCCTCGTTCCCCTCACTGCCTTATTCATCAGCGAGCGAAAATTTTCTTTGTATTATTTCTTGATTTGAATACAAGCATACTTTCTCCAAAAAAACCAGCGAACATTTTGGCCGAACCACGTGCGTGGAGGAAATGGCGACGGTGGGGCAGGCTAGTTTGGCCCATGGTGGATTGCTGACATGTGTTCCCACATGCCAGTGAAATGCCAAGCCGGTTGGCGTTGAGTGGCATGGTAGATCGACCAAGTGTTGCACTGATGCGAACGTGATAGGCGTGCTGTGAGTGTTCCTTTTCCTCGTTTTAAACTTGTGAAGATAACCCCCTCAAAAAAATGAAAAGACTCTTCTGCGATCGCGCGTGCCAATGCGCGAATCCCCTTCTCGCGACCTCAATCAACTTCTGACCAAGTCTGTTTATTTCCGAAATAATAACTGCAGCCGTTTCCATGTATTTACAGTGGCCCCACCTCCTCCTTTGACGATACAAGCAGCACATGGTTGCATGCACGTCGGCCCACTCTACTTTCCATTTAATCCTTGCCTGGTGAATGTGCATGGACCTTTCCATCCCCAATTAATCGCCCCCCCTGATTTTCACTTGGGTGGGGCCCGCCCTTTCCTTAATTATCAATAATATATACACCCTGATGAACTTACTTAATTAGGACAAGCCCAGCCGGTCGGAAATCGTGCGCTCTGACGCGCGCGCGCGCGTTAGCCATTCCAAAAAAAAGAAGTATGGAAGTTTAAAAGGAACTGACGGTGTACATCACACTTGTTGCGTTCGCGTTGCACCCCGACACGGTCGGTCCGGCACATCGCTCACCGAATGGAACGCGCTTCGTCTTGCGTTTTCGCTCGCTTGCGGGACCGCAGTTGAGAGCAAACCTACGGTAGGCAAACTTTCCCCCTCCATCTCCCCCTCCCTCGCCCGCGTCAGCTGAACTTTAGAAGAGAGAGATGACTGATGTAAAAAAAACACTAGAAGAGAGAGACAAGGAGGGAGAGATTGTAGCACAGATTCCAAGAAATTTGTTGAGAGTGTGAGATGGGCCATGTGTTAATAAGCACTCCATACTCTAGTGCAGATGCCTCCATCCTGGTTTATTGGTCCCCTTTGTATTTTGTGTCAAATTTTGACCTTAGATTTAACTAAAATAATATTAATGCATGTCACCGAAAATAATATCAATGGAAACTATGTTCAAATACGAATCGAACGATATAATTTTTGATGACATGCATTAAAAAATTTTGAGTTGAAATTATGGTCAAAATTTGGCGCGAAAAACAAAGGTAGTACTAGTACTAGTACTCCTACTGCTATTGGATTGGCTAGACGTGGCGAACTCCTAGTAGCAAGCGCATGCACGAGAACAAACATTCACGTGTTTGAATACAACTTGGAAACCATTTTCTGTTTGATTACAAATTTATGTACGTGCTTGTACATGGTATATTGTACATTGAAAAGCGAAACGAAGATTGAATGCCCTTTACATATGATTTACAAATGCTATGATCACCGGTTCAAATATTTGAATCCACTTTAGGTTGAAATCTAATATTTGAATCTTTTTTAGGTTGGATTCAAGTACCAAGTGTCTTCTTATGCATAATGTGTCTCACACACCCAACATAGAGTGTTGTCACGTTTTTTTCTTTGACGCACGCTCTCTCTGTATTGCACACCCACTCGATCTCTCTCGGTTTCATCTCAGGGTCTCTCTCTCTCGCACACACACGCATAGCACCTCTCTTCCACTTTGTGCATGTCACATATGATCGACACACGCCTAGGTCTCTCTATCATGCATTAATTGTAACCAAGCCTTTCATCTATCTTTTTTAAGCATACATTCATCTTTCTCTACACCCCTATGTACATCGGTCGATCGATCGATCTTCGGACCCACCCTAGTCCTCTTTCAGTCGATCTCCAGCTAGATGGTACATGACCGACTAGCGTACACACAAACACCACCCCTCTCTCCACCTCACACGATCATTTCTATCATAGACACACACCAAAACCTTGATTTGCACGACACACACTCGATCTCTCCACATCTACCGATCTTGTCAAGGTGTGTTGGGTCATGAACCGAAGGAGTTTGTCACTACTAAGATGGGGAGCGACACGTAGTGGACGGCTCACAAAACCGACCTAGGTAACTATTTTCCCAAGCAACTTACATAGTATAGTTACTACAGCTGGATCATGGTAAGTTGGACACCTAAATGCGAGCACGGAGCGGGCACACCTCAATTATTCTTTCAAACAGTCAAACACCTCAATCAGCACACCTCAAATACATACAAAGACAGGCAACACACATTGTCCGGCTACTTAATCAAGCGTTATGCTTCACGAGTTGAAAAGGAAAGGGCGGTACACTAATTATACTGGTACATATGCTAGTATGAATAACTATTGTACACGTGGGCTACTAGGCTGGATATAGGTGAGGTGCCAACTTCATACTATATGCTTTCGGTCTTACGCTCTTCAAGTGTTACGGTTTACAAGTTCAAAATGAAAAGGTGGTGCACTGATAGCACCCCTGTCGCGTTCATGTCGCACCCCCTAACGGTCGGTCTGGCATGCTCTTCTGACCCAAGGGAACGCGGCTCGTCTTGCTTTGTCACTGACATGTGGGATCGCATGTGAGCAAAGGGCATCTGTGACATTGCCACGCCCGCAGCTGACTACCCTGGCCCACAAAAAAACCTCGTCCCTTGCCCGCGTGCGTTCCCCCCCCCCCAGCGCGAGCAGCCCGCATTCATGCCATCCGTCCGCATGCCGCCATTAAGCAGGCTCGCCGCCCGAGGTACAAACTGCGGCGACTCATTAACGCACCCGGATGCTTGGCCTCACCGGTATGCGCTACTTAAAGGTGGCAACACCCAGCTAAACTCGACACCAGAGCATATCCTCCTCCCTGGTACCACATCCACCATGACCGCGGGAGGGAACGCTCTGCGGGAGAGCTTGTCTTCAGAGATGAAGCTCGAGGCCGCCACCCTTGCTCAACCCGCCGCTCGCAATGCAATGCCAGCGTAGCCGGACGCGGACGCGGCCGCACAAGTGCCGGCCGTGCCGGCGGACGAGGACAAGACCTCCGCCAGCCGCGTGTTCTACGTGCCACCATCCAACGTTCGGGGGCGGATATGGCACGTGAACAGCGAAGGACCGTCCACGTCCATCATCAACCTCACGTCCACCGGCACCACCGAGGTCACGGACTCCTCTGAGGATGAGTAGGGCATGGGAGGCGGCAGGGCATGGTGTCCCAAGTGGGCCGGTCCGTCTCCCGTGTTCTACTGTTCCTCGCCGGAGACCGCACCTTTACTTCACGGGTCTTGAACCCCGCCGCCGTTCATGGAGACGGCAGACGGAGGACGTGGTTGCCGATGCGGAATACAAACGAAAGTGCCCGTATGCCGTCACCGTAATATAGGTTTAGGGTCGGGTTTCTTTTCTTTTTTTGTCCTAAAAGTTCGAAATGTAATGAAAATCTGCCGTGTTTGCATGAATCTCGTTCGGTTATATGAACTTTCACAATAAAAAGATATGTTGTATGAAAATATATTGAATAATGATTCTAATCGTATTTACTTGGTATTGTGGTTGTCATTGTTTTTGTATGTATAAACTTGGTCAAAGTTTAGAAAGTTTGACCCGAGACAAAGCTAATATGCGAAGTAAATAAGTATAGAGGGTTTACATACACAATTTCTCTTAGGCTCTCCAAAAGTACGCCCACTACACATTCACACATTTCACGTCTTTCTCTCGATGTGTCTATCAAACCAACTAAGCCAAACTCCCAGCATATCGTTCGGGAAAGGACCCGCCCGCGTCGTTTTAGTTGAGATTTGTATCGATGGATCGTGCGAAGCACCAAAACCAAGTGTTACGCTCTACAAGTTCAAAAGGAAAAGGTGGTACACTTACAGCACGCCTATCACGGTCGCATTGCACCCCTCACACGGTCGGTCCTGCACACCACTCACCCAAAGGGAACGCGCTTCGGCTTGCCTCTTCACTGACACATGGGACCGTAATTGGAGAAACCGACCATTCGCCAAACTCCCCCGCCCACCGCGCGAAAATTCCCCCCAAATCCCAAATTCAACTCCCCTTCAGCCAATTAGCCAATAATATTCCCCAAACCCCCTCCCCCGCCCCCCTCCACTCCATTCGCTCCGCCAAACTAGCCCTCCCCGCCGCGCCGATACGTCGGCGCCGCGGTTCTTCGAGGGGACGCACAGCGATCCTCTCGATTCCACAGTACGCTCTCATAAACTGCCGTCCTCCAGCCGCACCACCAACGCTGGCGACGTTCCTTTGGAGATGCATGGCGGTCAGCTTCTCCCACGGTACGGACATTCTAGACTGAGACCCCGTGCATGTCGGAGTAGCGCTGGATGTTAGCTGATAGACGCTGTTAATCTCAATGCTTGCTGAAATAGTTTACACTCAATATGCTCTGCTTAAAAAGCTACCTTGCCCTGTTCTGCACTCAATCTGCTTTACTGAGATGGCATGCCACGCCTGATTAGTTGCTAAAATATCCTGCCATATTTTAGGACCATGTATGTATTGTGAAGTAGATTGCCATTGTCTAGTAGCCAATCTGTTAGGTGAAATAGCTCGACACCATTTTACACTCAATCTTTGTTGCTGAGATGGCCTTCGATGGCTGTGTGCTCGGCCTCATTGATTGCTGAAATAGCCTGCCATAATTTAGCAGTCAATCTATTTGCTGAATTAGCTTTACATATATTTCGTTACTTAGATCTGCTTGTCCAAATATCTTGCCATAGCTTTAGACATCGACCTAGATATTTTTTCTGGACTTTATAATGAAACATATATGTTTTTCCTATAATATCTAGTAGAAGAACTAATTTGTATGTCTGACAGATGGACAGGACTTGGATAACTTCTGCTCGACGATTCTCCCTGCATATGTCGAGGGGGTTCAAAACTTCATGAACTTTATCAGAGCTGAGTTCGGTGGTCCGAAAGCAGATGTGCGCTGCCCGTGTAGCAGTTGTATGAATTCAGTTTCAAGACCCCCGTCAACTGTGCAAAATCATCTACACTTGTATGGGATGTCAGTCACATATACTAGGTGGGTTCATCGTGGTGAAGCTGTGAACGTCAATGTCACTGACTATGTGGAAGCAGCAGATCACCATCTTGATCTGCCTGAAGCTCAGGTGGAAGAGGAGGAGGAGGAGGATGTGGCGGCGGAGCCAGTGATTTTGACCAAGATTGAAACAATGCTACGAAATGCTCGCGCATTTCGAGAACTTACACCTGTACAAGAAAAATGGTGGGCCCGCATGTTGGAGTAATTCAACGTGGTAGTCACCGCGGGTTGTAAGATGTCAGTATTCTCAGCTATGGTCAGCTTTCTTCAGGTGAAGACATATCAGCGGATGACCAACAAATCATTCGATGCGATGATGGCTGCTTTCCGCGATTGTTACCCAGCTGTGTCGGAGCTGCCACACACCTACAGTAAAATGAAAAATTTCCTCCGTGCGGTTGGAATTGGATATGATATGATCCATGTTTGCGAGAATAATTGTGTTCTGTTCCGGAAGTATTATGCCAACATAAGTGAATGCCCAAAATGCAAATCATCAAGATGGCAATGCTGTGAAGAGGATTCCTCATAAGGTTTTGAGACATTTTCCAATTATACCAAGGTTGTAGAGGTTGTTTCATGATGCTCAAACAAGAGAGGTTGTACTGTGGCATTCTAGGAACTAGGAGCACGGAGATCTGAATGTAATGAGCCATCCATCTCATGGTAGTGACTGGACAAACTTCAATCTGAAACACAAAGAGTTTGCTGCTGAGCCGAGAAACATTAGACTTGGCTTAGCTACAGATGGATTCAACCCATTTGGCCACCAGAGCGCGACATATAGCATGTGGCCAGTGCTTGTTATCCCTTACAACATGCCGCCAAATGTCTGCACCAAAGAATCAAACTATATCATGGCCTTGCTCATCCCAGGTCCAAAAAGTCCTGGAAAGGATTTTGATTTATTCATGGAGCCTGTTGTGGAGGAACTTCAAAAGCTATGGAGGGGTGTTCTCACTCGAGACCTATATAGCAGCCCACCAGCTGATTTCATTCTGCATGATGTTATAATTTGGTGCATCCATGATTATCCAGCTTTGGGCACTATGTCAGGGCGAACGACACATGGTTACAATGCATGTGTTCACTGTGACAAGAATCCGCTGTCATACCCAATACTTAACAAGGTCTGTTACATTGGACACCGCCGTTTCCTTGACAAGAACAAGCTATGTCTTAGAAAATTCATGAAAACCTGTGTTCAATGCAATTCATGAAAACCGTGATGCACCAGAGAGGCTTACCAGCGATGTGTTGAAGGAGGAATTAGAGAAGGTCAGGCATATTACACCAGGAAACCATCCCAATAATGGTAGCGGGAAAAGGAGGCGTGGCAAGGCAAAAGAGAGATTATTGTTTACCCGCAGGTCCACTTTGCGGGACTTGGAGTATTGGAAAGATTTGGATCTGAGGCATAATCTTGATGTGATGCACATCGAGAAAAATATATGTGACAGCATTATCGGCACACTTCTTAATATTGAAGGCAAGACAAAAGATACCTTAAAATCTAGGATTGATTTGACACACCTGGATATCAGATCTGATTTGCAAGTGGGTAGCACTGGCGAATCACGGGATATGGCACCAGCTGTGTATGTCTTGAACAAGCAAAAGAGAAAAGAATTCTGCAACATCCTGTCACGTGTGAGATTCCCACATGGATTTGCTTCCAACCCTGAAAGGAGAATCAGTGCAGATGGAACCAAGGTACAAGAGTTGAAAACTCATGACTGCCATGTCCTACTTCAAAGGGTTTTACCTGTTCTCATTAGAGGATTGGGCCACCCAGACTTATACATAGTAGTCGCAGAGTTGGGACAATTCTTCAGGGAATTCTGTAGTAGAAATACCAGGATAGATGCTGTGAAGCGTCTTAAAGAGAGGATACCAACTATCCTATGCGACCTTGAGAAGATATATCCTCCAGCCTTCGTTGCTGTGATGGTGCATTTGGCTGTTCATCTACCTGATGAGGCACTACTTAGAGGTCCAGTACAGTATGGATGGATGTACCCTATTGAAAGGTGGCTAGGCACTTTCAAGGGCTATGTTAGGAACAGAGCTAGACCTGAGCGTTCCATTGCAGAGGCCTACATTGCTATAGAAGCGTTGACATTCTGCTCAAGATACATTGAAACAGCTGATCAACCTAGGCAAAAGGTGGGCGAAAAAAATCCTGAGCTCAATGTTTTCAATCCTGCTGTGCGAGTAACATGGAAGAGTCGACAAGATGACAAACCTAAAGATTGGGACAAAATGGTTTGGTATGTGTTGAATAACTGTCCTGAGATTCTACCTTATATTGAGTAAGTGCTAAGTACTGCAGCTTATACATCATAATCTACTAAACTTGCAGCACATTCTTATATATTTCGATGTTTGACGCGATCACTATGTTCTACAGCGTGTACGAAGAGGAGTTACTGGCGCAAAATCCAAGAAACATTGACAAACGGGTGATACATCTCTGTCGTATCTATAATTTTTGATTGTTTCATGCCAATATTCTACAACTTTCATATACTTTTGGCAATATTTTATATTATTTTTGGGGACTAACATATTGATCCAGTGCCAGTGCCAGTTCCTGTTTGTTGCATGTTTTTTGTTTCATAGAAAATCCATACCAAACGAAGTCCAAACGCGATAAAAATTTACGGAGATTTATTTTGTAATATATGTGATTTTTGGGAAGAAGAATCAACGCGAGATGATGACCGAGGGGGCCACAAGCCTAGAGGGCGCGCCCCCTACCTAGGGAGCGCCTCGCAGGCTTGTGGGTCCCCTGTAGGTCGGTTGGGGGTATTGTTTGGCCATTCGGATAAAAATCCCCTCAAAATTTTAGACCAATCGGAGTTACGGATCTCCGGGAATTTAAGAAACGGTTTTTGGCCAGAAAACAGGAACGCGAAATAGAAGAGAACACAGAGAGAGATCCAATCTCGGAGGGGCTCCTTCCCTCCGGGAGCCATGGCGGCCATCGACCAGAGGGGAAACTCTCCTCCGATCTAGGGGGAGGCCAAGCAAGAAGAAGAAGGAGGGGGGCTCTCTCTCCCTCTCTCCCGGTGGTGCCGGAACGCCACCGGGGCAATCATCATGACGGCGATCTACACCAACAACTTCGCCGCCGTCAACACCAACTCTCTCCCCCTCTATGCAGCGGTGTAACACCTCTTTTCCCCGCTGTAATCTCTACTCAAACATCGTGCTTAACGCTATATATTATTATCCAATGATGTATGGCAATCCTATGATGTTTGAGTAGATTTCTTTTATCCTATGGGTTGATTGATGATCGTGATTGGTTTGAGTTGTATGTTTTATTTTGATGCTATCCTATGGTGGCCTCCGGGTCGCGCAAGCGTGAGGGATTCCCGCTGTAGGGTTTGCAATACGTTCATAATTCTCTTATAGTGGGCGGCTAGAGTGATAGAAGCTTACACCCGAGTAAGGGGGTTGTTGCGTATGGGAGTAAAGAGGACTTGTTACTTAATGCTATGGTTGGGGTTTACCTTAATGATCTTTGGTAGTTGCGGATGCTTGCTAGAGTTCCAATCATAAGTGCATATGATCCAAGTACGGAAAGTATGTTAGCTCATGCCTCTCCCTCATATAAAATTGCAATAATGATTACCGGTCTAGTTATCGATTGCCTAGGGACAAATCTTTGTCTTGTGTTACAAAAGCTTTCTACTAAACAACTAGCTTTTGTTGTCTTGCAAATTACTCGTAGTTTTATTCTCGCAAAGTACTCCTAGTTTTATTCTTGCAAAGTAGTTCTAGCATTACACCTACAAAGTACTTCTAGTTTCATACTTGCTCTAGGTAAAGCAAACGTTAAGTGTGCATATAGTTGTATCGGTGGTCGATAGAACTTGAAGGGAATATTGATTCTACCTTTAGCTCCTCGTTGGGTTCGACACTCTTATTTATTGAGAAAGGCTACAACTGATCCCCTATACTTGTGGGTTATCAACGGGTTAGGGAAGGATTTGCGAAATGGTTGAAGAGCCGTGTAAGCTTTTGAATTGCACTGTCAGTTTTTTTAATATATAGAGTACATAAGATGATCAGTTTGTCTATTTTCGGACCATAGGTTAAGGAGATGCGGGAGGAGGGGCAGGCAGTTAGTGATACCCTTTACGCACTAGCAATGGGTCCTGATACTCGGGTAAGACATTATGCATCTTGCGTTGTTGGAGATGTGCGCTACAACACCATTGCACACGATGAAGGCAGGAAGACACAAAACAGTGCTGTCATGAGCACGGATACACACAAGAAAGTGACAACTGAAATGTATGCTAACACAACAGACATTGTTCAGTTGCAGTATATCTCCAGTTTCGAGGTTCATCGGTGCGTGGTTCTGTTTTGCTATCGTTGGTATAACCAGTTTACCAGGACCTCAAACCCCAAAGCCGATGATTATTTCAAATCCATCAATGTCAAGGCAGCGTACCGCACCGACGAGCCTTATATTTTGGCAAATCAAGCAACACAGATATTTTTCTTGGAAGAGACATATGCACATAGCCAAGACTGGAGAATATTGGAAAAGTTTGAGCAGAGGAATTCGTTTAATGAAGTTGCACAACAAGATGATGCTTACACATCTGCTGATGTAGAGGATTCCACAGATGTTTATGATGTGTTTGCGGACCATCACATCAATAAGGCTGGAGAAAAGATTGCCTGTCAGGCTATGGAGGTAGATGAGTTGGTCAATAAGAAGCTAACGTTCGAGGACATTGATGCCGAAGAAGAAGATGACACTGAGGGGAATTACGATTCAGACTGACACACATGGTGAAGATGTTGACACTGCTGCTGTGGATGATGATTAGATTGCTTTTGTCGTATTTGCCTGTGAGAAGACGACTTATTATCTACTATGTTAAATTGTGTTTCCTATGACAACCTAAACCTGATGAAGTAGTTGTTCAGTGAGAACATCACTTATTATGTATGTTGATTTGTGTTTGCTGATTGTATGACGACTGAAACAAGATGACATTGTTGTTTAGTAGTACTCATATTTTGCTATGAAACTTGTATTTCATGATTGTACAACTTCAAATGTAGTTGATGGAAGTTTGCTATTGGACTGCAATTTGCTGAACGTCTTGCAATGGGAACATAGCTGACCCGACAGGTCCTCTGCTTATCTATTTATTTATTAGCAAAAGGGGATGCCCCCCCGTCGGTGTAAAAACCGGCAGACCTCGGGGTAGGGGGTCCCGAGCTGTAGATCATGGACAGATGGTAACAGGAATAGGGAGATGACTTTTACCCAGGTTCGGGCCCTCTTGATGGAGGTAAAACCCTACGTCCTACTCTTGTTTATATTGATGGAGAAGTATCAAGTACAGAGTTGATCTACCTCGAGATCGTATGATCTAGTCCTAAGGCTAGGTGAATGAGGTTGTGTTGAGGTCCCTTCTATGGGCTAAACCCTTCATCTTATATACACGCCGGATAGGGTATCTAGGGTTACAAGGTCGGTATCCAAGCGAGGAGGCAGCAGGGGAAATCTTGGAGTATACGTCAAGTCTTCGGCAGATGTAATCTTGTTCTTTCGGAGTCCATCTCGATAATAATGAGGGCCCACTGGCCCATCCCGAGGAATGTGGGATGACTAGGTTGGTACCCCCTAGTCCAGGACACCGTCAATAGCCCCTGAACTGGTCTTCTACGCCGAGGACGATTTCTTCAATGGTGGAAACTTCGGATCCGAAGTCCTTGGCTTGATAGACGAGTTCCCCTTCAAAATTCCGGATCTCTCAGCTGCGCTTCTAAGGAATGGTGTCTTGTAGACGAGGTTCAGCCAGGTTCTTTCCTCATCCGGGGTCATGAGTTTACTTAGCCTTGAAGGCTAGCCACCAAGGTCTGAATAGTACATCATAGCCTGACAACTTTATCGAAGCGGCGCTACCCATGATGGGTCAGGCAGTTATTGCCTATCTCAAATCGTGGTTCGAGGCTGCCTTTTTAATGGCACGTCCCATCAAGGTGGGGATCGTGCCCGTATTTTCTGGGATATCATCAAGATTTTGTTTCCCCCCATGCGTGTAACGGCATCTTCGGAGGAGGAGAGTGGCGTTTTTATCGGCGCGGCAAGGGGGATTCTTGGCCTTTCAGCAGCCTATAAGAGTAAAAAGCTGACAGAGCCAGTAGTTACGCTCTCATTTCCCCTACCTTCTGCCTCCTCGAGCTCCAGTGCCCAGATCCAATCTCGCCTCTTCCCACCTTTGCACGCCCGAGCTATCCCACCCAGCCATGGCCGACACCCTCAAAGGACACTAGGGGCTCCATCGTGATAGAGGGCATGCTTCAGGAGCTACGGAGTGCGGGGTACATCCCCGCCAACATCGCCGCCCGCGCTCCAGACACCGACCAGCTGGTGCCCGCTCCCAACCCTGGGGAGTGGGTAGTTTTTATCCCTCACCTCATCAGAGGCTTAGGGTTCCCGCTGCACCCATTCGTGCGCGGGGTGATTTTCTACTACGGGCTCGACTTCCATCACATGGCCCCGAACTCCATCATCCACCTTGCCTCCTTTATTACGGTGTGCAAGGCCTTCCTCCGCATCGAGCCGCACTTCGGCCTATGGCTGAAGACCTTCGGCGTTAAGCCGAAGTCCAGCGGCTCCGATCTAGCGGAGTGTGGGGGCGCCATGATCAGCAAGAACCAGGGGGCCGCCTGGTTCGACGGCACCTTCATTGAGACGGTCAAGGAGTGGCAGCGGGAGTGGTTCTACCTTACTGAGCCGCTTGCCGCTGGACAGACCAAGGTCCCAGCCTTTTTGGCAGGGCCTCCAAGGAAACTCAAGTCCTGTAAGGAGAAGGGCGTCCTCTAGGGAAACCCAGAGAAGGTGGAGACACTGATCAAGAAGATCCAGTGGTGGTCCCTCAAGAAGAAGCTCCAACTACCCACCGTGGTCAACGTCATGCTCCATCGCCGCATCCTCCCGCTCCAACTCCGGGCCACCCCGATGTGGGAGCACAAATCCGGAGATGCGGGACCCATCCTCAACTTCTTCTGCTCCTCCCTGGCCGGGATGCAGACGCGGCTCTTCAAGTTGGCCAAGGACAAGATCCCGGAGGAGGGGAAGGACCTCGGCTTCGAGGTCGGCTACACCGCCACACCGGTGAGTGTTCAATACACACTTTTACATTTTTCTCTTGCTAAGTGGGGTAGGCCTTAATGAATCGACTCATTCCGCATTTGCAAAATTGGGTGAACACGGTGCAGCAGATGCTGTGCCCGACACCACTTCCGGAGGGGGAGAAATCCCCTCTGCTTACTACGCTCCTAACCGAGGAGCCGCATGTGGTGATCCCCAGGGCGGCGAAGCCCCAGAAGGGCAGGACGGGTCTTCGGAAGCGGGAGACCTCGGTCACCCGGTCCGAGGAGAGCCATGCCTCCTCCACCCATGAAAGTGATGGGGAGGAGGACGAGGATAACCTTCCCCCAAAGGGGAAGAGGGCGGCGCCCGAAGACGCCGAGGCCAAGACCCGGCCCACAGGCCAAAAGAGGTTGAAAGAAACCTCGGCTGGGGCGGCTGATGAGCCCTAGCCATCGAAGAAGAACATGCTCAACGACGAGTCCAAAGACGACCCCCTCGCACTGGGGAGGAAGAAGCTGGCGCCTCGAAGCTACGCCGCTGTCCTTTGTATATGTCTTCATAGTTAAGTTTTTCTGGCAGGACTAATGCAGTTAACTGTTTTTCCACAGCCCACCTAGGGCACGCCTTAGCGACTCCTCCAGCGGGTTGCTGCACACCAGCGGGACGCCGGACCGCGCTGCCCCAGCTCCAGAAGGACAGGGCGAGGTGACGTCGACCCCGGCCCCTTAGGCTGATGCAGCGGGGGTCGAAGAGGTGGTCATGGCCGAGGTTGATACCTCGGCCCCACAAGGCCAAGGGGACGAGGTCCCCAAGGTCGTCCAGGAAGGGCTGGGTTAATCAGCGGCCCAGCCGGAATCTACTCCGCCTCCACCGCCGCAGCCGGAGACCCACGAACCCAGCACCCAGGTGCTGGGGCCCGAGGTCCTTCCGCCCTCACCTCCCGCTCCAGGGCGGGCTAGCGTGGGGTGGACTGAAGAGATGGAGGCGGCCTTGACGGGCTCCTCCCTCAAGGATGAGCACCGCGCGTTGATTGGCGCCGCGCTGCAGGGATTCCGGTCTGCAGAGGCTGGAATGCAAGAGGTCTTCAAGGTCCTCATGACGAGCTTCGAGGTAACCCTCTGCCTTTTGAGAAAAAGGATCTTCTCTGCTTAGATTTATCGATCTTTGTAACTGTCCGAAGGCATATTTTAGCAATCATCAAGACGTTCTGCCCAGTTAGTAGCCCCCGAGCCCAGGGCCAGTTTGAAAAAACTGGAGTTGGGCTCAAAATATAGGCTCGGAGGAAAGAGTAGCCCCCAGGACTAATGAAATAGGATGTGTGTCCGAAGTGTCCATAAATTGATTATGGGGCTCATTAGGAATTGTTTATGCAGATGTCAACCTCAGCTCCGGGCTCCACCGCTGAGGAGATTGCGGAGATGAGCCGGAAGCTCGAGAGGTCCGAAAAGGACCTCGACCTGATGAACAAGCAGGTCGAGCGGTCTCAAGGTGAGCGACCGATGCGTTGTGCTGTTTTTTTATTGTACTTTGATTTTGAGCAAGGATAACTTGTTGTTTGAAAAACTGATGCCGAACTAATTTAATAACAGTGGCGTTGGCCGAGCTTGAGGGGCTCAAGGTCGAGCTCCGGACGGCTCGGCAAGAGGTCGAGCTGCAGAAAGTTGTTGCGGCCAAAGCAGAGAAAGACCTAGCCACCGAAAAGGTGGCTAGGGAGAAAGACCAAGCGTGGGTCCTGGAGGTCGAGGAGACTCTCAAGGGCGTGTATCTCGAACGTGATTCCCTTGAGAAGAAGGAGACGGGCGAGCAGCTATGAAAGATACGCCTGTCTCATGCCGAGCTCCAGACCCAGGATCGGGCCGACCACCACGTGCTCCAGCAAGTGGAGCGGATAGCCGCGGGTAAGCTATATTTACTGCAATGTGTATTTAGCAGCCAGGGGTTCGTCGAGCTCACCCATCTATGGCAATCCGCAGAGATCTTTGCCGATCTCCCGAAGAGTGCAGCGGACGCCGGCCTTCATTTCGGCCAACTGGAGGGCCATGAGGCGGAGAAGGCATTCTGAAATCAGTTCCAGGAGCCCTCGCAATCGCAGTTGCTCAATCATCGGATGAAGCAGCTAGCGGGGCTTCTTCGGATGGCGAGGCCGGCGCTCCAAGACCTCTACGTCAATCTGTGGCCCACGGAGGCATTGCCAGCCATCTTCTTCGGGCTCCTGGTGCGACTTCAAGAAGCCGTCCCGCAAGTCAACCGCTGGAAGCGATCCGCGTGTCTGGAAGGAGCATGGCGGGCGTATGCCTGCGTGAAAACGCACTTCCGGAAGGTGGAGGCGGAGGTTGTTGCTGCGGGGCCCCCCGAAGGGAAGGCGCACATCGCGGAGCAGTTTTTTGCTAACGTGGAGGAGGGCGCCCGGCTTACCGAGGTCATGTGTCCTAGGAACAACTTGTATTTCTAGGTAGCACTTCGGAATGCCGAAGTGCATGTGATGTACAAAAATTATCAGTTGTTTTAATGAGTATGGCTTAAGTTCCTCTCATGTGTTTATGTTTATTTTTTTAATATTCCCCCTATTTGACCGTGTTAAATTGAAAGTGGCCAGTCGTCGGCTTCGACCCCCTTGTATAATATACAAAGGGTGCCCCTTTTAGGCATTCCTGACCCGTAGCCGATGTCTCAGTTCCCGAAGGAGGTCTGTGCACGTAGGGGCTAGGCAATCGGACTATGGTGGCTTTATAACTTTCACTTAGTCGTAGGAGTTTGACGGTGGGGACTGATGACGAGCCCCCGGTGTGTGAAGTGGTCGGCCTAGTGAGCCGAGGTTTATACCCTGCCCACCTTGGCTAATTCAAGAAAGAAGCCCTTCGTTTAACACGGGTGATCTTTAACGACACGTCGCTTAACGCGGTCTTCGGATGGCCGGCCAGCTTTTGCTTACCTAGATAGTCAGTCTTCGGCTTTCTCCACTGAGGCGCTCTGCCAGTTAAACTAGCGACACTATCACAGTGGTTCTTCCGTTACACCCTTAGCCGAATTTTTTGGGAACGTAAGGGGTACACATAGGAGCCGGGCAACCCGACTATTGACCAAAATCTAGGTTCGAAACTGATGCATATGGCGCAACATCCGAGACGCCGAGTACTTCGGACTTTTGTTTCAGGGTGTAAAATCGAAACCCTTTAGCAGTTGTATCTTAAAAATGTGGGCAGTGCTTGTACGAAAATGCGTTTGAAGACCTTTATGGGTATGATTTCTTTATTTCAAGTAGCCAAGCTTTACATGCCGAACTCTTTGATGAAAGGAACTAAACAGGATACAATGCAAGTGAAGATAATGAAGGAGAAACTAAAAGAAAACAAGGCGGATCATGTCATCGGGTCTATGAGCCCGGGCCGCTTCCTGCCGCACGTCTGCATCTCCGTGCTGTTGACCAGCTCGTCTTCGTTTGATAGGGGGGTATGTAGCTTTGGCCAAGTATGCGCTTGATGCGTTCGTTGGTCGATCCCTTCGAAGAGGTCTGCAGTTGTTGGTTGTGTGGTTAAAGCCACGTGGGCATGCTAATGTTGGCTAGCGCTTTGACAGAACCCTGCCAATATGCGAGCCTGAGGTTTCGCCGCTGCTCGGTTTAGCCAAGGCGACGTCTCCGTTGTTGTGGCTCCTCGGCGACCCAGGGGATTTTCAGTGCGAAGTTATGCATCCTGGGGACATAGTGCCCCTTCCAAGGGAGGCGAGCGAGGAGCCCGTACCCCTACTTGGGGTGGTGAGATGCCTGTCCGAGGTCAACTGGCACAACCCGCGTACGCTTTGAAGAGCTGGAGGTGCGTTTACCATCACGGGCGGCCTCCTCGGATGCGTGTAATTCGGCTGCGAAAGCCGCAGTCTGCTCTTCCGTCCGGAGAGAGCGTTCGGTGTTCCCATTTACTGTAATAACGTCGTTTGGTCCCGGCATCTTGAGCTTGAGATAAGCGTAATGCGGGACTGCATTAAAGCGGGCGAATGCAGTGCGTCCTAGGAGCGCATGGTATCCGCTGCGAAAAGGCACGATGTCGAAGATTAACTCTTCGCTCGTGAAGTTCTCGGGTGATCCGATACTACCTCCAGGGACACGGTTCCAGTGCAGTGAGCCTCGACCCCTGGTATTACACCTTTGAAGGTGGTGCTGCTAGGCTTAATCCAAGATGAGTCAATCCCCATCTTCCGTACTGTGTCCTCATCGATCAGGTTAAGGCTGCTTCCTCCGTCCATAAGGACGCGCGTCAGGTGAAAACCATCGACGATCGGGTCCAGGACGAGTGCGGCCGATCCACCATGCCTGATGCTTGTCGGATGGTCGTGTTTGTCGAATGTGATCGGGTAAGCCGACCACGGATTGTATTTCGGGGCCACAGGCTCTAACGCGTAGATGTCCCGAAGTACGCGTTTCCTCTCCCTCTTGGGGATGTGGGTAACATAAATCATGTTTACTTCTGTTACCTCATTAGGAAACTTCTTTTGGCCTCCATTGTTTGGCCGCCGGGGTTCATCCTCGTCTTCACTGCGATTTAGGGTTTGATGTTGACCCTCTGTCGCTATATTGCCGGCCTGCTTAAAGACCCAGCAATTCCTGTTAGTGTGGGTTGCTGGTTTTTCCTGAGTGCCGTGAATTTGGCACGGTCGATCCAGGATCTTGTCAAGCTGGCTTGGCCCATCCTTGTTCCCTTTGAAGGGCTTTCTTTTCTGTCCGGATTGAGGTCCGGCGAAGCCTGCATTGACTGCCGCGCCTTTTGTGTCGCTTCCGCCGTTTCTATGCCTGTGCTTATTTTTGTTGCGCTTAGGCTTGCCGTTGGCGTCGCAAGTCTCCGAAGTCCATGCCTCTCCATCGTGAGTGCTGCAGGCCAGCCAACTATCCTCTCCCGCTCAAAAGCGGGTCATGAGTGAGGTTAGGGCTGCCATGGTCCTCGGTTTGTCCTGGCCGAGCTGGCGGGCGAGCCACTCTTCTCAGATGTTGTTTTTGAATGCAGCGATGGCCTCGGCGTCTGAGCAGTCTAAGATCTGGTTCTTTTTAGTAAGAAACCAGTTCCAGAATTTCCGAGCTAATTCGCCGGGCTGCTGAGTGACATGGCTGAGGTCATCGGCGTCCAGAGGTCGGACGTAGGTTCCTTGGAAATTTGCCCTGAAGGCGTCTACAAGAGCTTCCCAGCTTCCGATGGAGTGGGGCAGTAAGCTATTCAGCCAGTGCCTTGTCGGCCCCTTTAGCTTGAGCGGCAAGTACTTGATGGCATGGAGGTCATCTCCATTGGCCATGTGTATATGGAGAAGAAAGTCTTCAATCCATACGATTGGGTCCGTGGTGCCATCGTACGATTCTATGTTGATGGGTTTAAACCCATCGGGAACTGGTGTTCCATTACCCTGTCTGTAAAACAGATCGGGTGAGCTGGTCCTCGGAACTGAGCGGTGTCGTACCAGGCTTCGGGAGAGAACCTTGTACGAGTTTGATCTCGGGCGCGGCCGTTTCTGTCCAACCAGGCATCGTAACCGTCGTGCCCGGCCGGAGCGCGTCCTCTTGATCCGTAAATGGACCGGGGTGGCGCCCGGTTTGCCTCTATCCGACGTCGAACGTCCTGAGGGTCAAGATAGTCCACAGGGTCCATGTCATGACGGCGTGGAGCTGGTTGGGTGTGGAAATCCTCCCGCGCGGGCCTGTCGGGTGCTCGAGGGGGGCGGTCAGGTACCTCGGCAGTTAGTTCATCATCGAATTCGGGCAGTAAATGCCTGCATGGATAAGATTTGGGCGCACTGCGGTGCCGTTCTTCGAGGTCTTGCTTGGCCGAAAGTATTTCGACCCACTTGTCGTTGAGCGCGTCCTCGTTAGCCTGCAGCTGCTGCTGCTTGCGCTTCATGCTTCGGACGGTGGCGACGAGGCATCGCCGGAAGCGTTCTTGCTCAACAGGGTCTTCGGGGACTATGAAGTCCTCGGTGCTGAGGCTTACGTCCTCCTCGGATTCCGGCATGTAATTGTCATCGGCCCCTTCAAAGAGGTCGTTGGGATCCGAGTCCCTGGGGATAACTTTGGGGTTGACGGGGCATTCCGGGGAGGCTTGAAGGTTCTCCCCTTGGTCTTCTACGTCATTGGCCACCGTATCGGCGGTAAGGTTGTTCCCGCTAGGCTCCCCATTAGTACCCCTTCTGTGTCTTCGCCTACGCCTTGGAGGGGAAATGGGAGTGTTCACCATGTACACATCGTATGTAGATGTTGCTTTCCACCTGCCGGTATTGGTAGGCGGCAAGGTGTTGTCTGTAGGGCTGCCGACATCTTCATCCATGTCGGTTGCCTCGTTGTAGTCTAGCACGTCGGTTAAATCGTCGACAGTGGTGACTAGATGGGTGGTGGGTGGGATGTAAATTTCCCGATTGTCGGCTTAAAGTCCGATCTTGTCATAAACTGAGGAGTTCGAGATTGACAAACTTTGGATCCGGTCAAGCATCTCATTAAGGTGAGATAGTTCCACAAGGTTCATGCTCTGGCCATAAGCCGGATCGACTCGCAGCGGCACGCCTGATGTGTTTTCTACCGTACGAGGAAGCAGGGTGAATTCAAGATCTGCCGCCGGGATCGGTTCTAAGCCCGATTTGGTGCTCCCGGCCGAACTCTGATCCACGTCGGAGTCAGGTACCGCGACAGGGTTATCCGAGGAGGGGGAGGGAAGTTCCTCCATAGCCCTCGGCGGTGTTGGGGGACATGATTCGTGGTCTTCAGTGGAGATCCGTTCCAAGGTCGAACCTCTAGCGTTTGCCAGATCCAAAATCCGGCCGGGGGTCCAGTCTGATAAGATGAGCTCACCGCGGGAGTCCGCGGTGTCCTCCAGACCTCCAAAGGTGATGATCTGATCGGGAGTGTAGTTCTCAACGGTGGCCAGGTGGCCTGTCGAGTCGTCGCAGAAGATCATGCTGTCGAAAACAAAAGTTGGCCGGGGATGTAGGTGTCCCCACAGCCATTGCCGTAGTTGATCTCCAGATGAGCCATCGATCTTTTGTGATCACACAGCGGAACTCTCAAAGAAAGCACCAGTGTCGGTGTAAAAACCGGCAGACCTCGGGGTAGGGGGTCCCGAGCTGTGGATCTCGGACAGATGGTAACAGGAATAGGGAGACGACTTTTACCAAGGTTCGGGCCCTCTTGATGGAGGTAAAACCCTACGTCCTGCTCTTGTTTATATTGATGGAGAAGTATCAAGTACAGAGTTGATCTACCTCGAGATCGTATGATCTAGTCCTAAGGCTAGGTTAATGAGGTTGTGTTGAGGTCCCTTCTACGGGCTAAACCCTTTGGCTTATATACACGCCGGATAGGGTATCTAGGGTTACAAGGTCGGTATCCAGGCAAGGAGGCAGCAGGGGAAATCTTGGAGTATACGTCAAGTCTTCGGCAGATGTAATCTTGTTCTTCCGGAGTCCATCTCGATAATAATGAGGGCCCACTGGCCCAGCCCGAGGAATGTGGGCTGACTAGGTTGGTACCCCCTAGTCCAGGACACCGTCACCCCCGATTCCCATTAATATAGAAATCATTAGATGTTCACAACACTAGACGCCCAGCCTGCTAAATAGGTTTCATTCATTACTAGTTTCAGCAAAGTGCTCGTGTCAGAGCCATTGAATACATCACGAGTGCTACATACACTGCAAATAAAGAGACAATCATCCTACAGAGCACAACGATCTTGCCCATTATCTTCACAAGCTCTTTCATCTCCTCATTGCTACCAGGGTTGTTCACCAGCTGTTGCTTGGCCATGATCTGATGAACTGCATCGTCTTTAACCTTCTGCTCTACATCTTCCTCTTCGGTCGTTCCTTTAGTTACTTGTCCAACACCCCAGCCTGCTGGTATTTGGATTCATCAGCTAACCAAATAATCCGCGTAGTTCCATTCCCCCACATCTGCAACTTCCCAGAAATACAAATCACAAGAATCCTCCCTTTTCTCCACGAATCAAATTCGAAGATCATCAACCAAACTCTTAAAAAATAAAATTCAGCAACTCAAAGCAGGCAAACAACTTGACCATATTACCCCATGATTTGGGCATTTGTAGAAGACTCGGCCAGGGTTGAGGGTTGTAGTTGAGACGCGATAGATGACTCTACATGATTTGGAGCAGTGGCACCACACCAACGGCAGTGTGGTGCGTTGAGCAACCGGCTATGGTGATTGTGCCGGCGGGGGTGTGATGAGACCCACAGGCGGTGGTATAGGTGGTGACTTCGTGCACATCTGGTTGTTGGCTCGATTCCCTGTTGAAGAGCAGGTGGACGAGCCAGCGGACATGGTTGCTGCGGCCGGAGCTTCTGAAGCTATGCAGAGTAACTAGAGAAGAGGAGAAGCGAACGTTGGATATGTCAGTTTCATTACTTGCAGAGTAGTATAACACTATATATATTCTAGGTTTGGATTCGAACCAGTTACAACAGCACGTCTCTCTTTTTTCTAACAGTCAGGAACGTCTCTTTACTGCCAGACTAGCTTGTTCTGTATGCCTTCTCAAGTCTTCGATTTTCGAGAATGTTATCTGGCGAACGTTCCCTGGGAGGAGGATGGCAAACTAACGCATTTTCCTGGCAGTTTTAGTTGCGACACAAGATCAAACGGTGGCAGGTTTGGGAATGTTATCTGGCGAACGAGCCCAGTTTTTCTTTTCTTGCGAAAAACGTATGCAACGTGGTGTTGGCTTAGTCAACAAACGATTCTGCCAACGTTGACCGTTGGATTGACATCCAACGTCTGTCGTGTTTCTTCAGTCTCTTCTACCTCCAGCCACCAAAACCAAACTAGCACCGGCGGGACCACCTGCTCCCGCCTCCCATGGCTGGCTGCGCTGCCGTGCACGCATCGCCGCCCCATCACACCCTAAAACACTGGCCAGGCCATCCATCTACCCCACACACCTCCTGTTATTCTCTAGCGAGGTCAGCCTTACCCCGCACTCAAACCAGTCAACCCTCGTACTCCCCTCCACCTGTGACTACACTGCCACATCTTCCCCACCTCCTGTTCGTTCCCGTCTGAGGCCTCACCGTCGTTCTCCGCCTTGGTTCGCTTGCCGCGGCACCGCCCTCTGGCGTTGTCAACATGGTCAACAACCGAGAGGAATCAGGAGATGATTGTATGTGGAGAGAATGACAGTAGGGACCCACCAGGGTCATGGTAGTACGCAAGCAAGTGCCTCCTTGTTACAAGCCAAAATAAATGCTTCCTCCTAATGGTTTCCTAACATCTGTGTCCCACCCCATTGTCAGCGTATAGTCAACAAACGAGAGAATTGCACAACGACCGACAGACACCAGGGACCCAGCAGCTCGCCTAGTTGTTTTCTGTTTTTGAGACGGACGGAGCAGGGTATCAACTGGGCTGTGCGGGGGCTGTACCCTGTCTAGCCCAGGCTTTTATTTTCTGTTTACCACATGACCAGCCCAATCGTTTTTTTCTTTCTGAAAATGGCTAGCCCAGTTCTACTTTTTTTTGCAGAATACCCAACCGAGGCCTACTTGCTTAAACCATCCCTGCTGGGCTGCAAATCTTTCAAGACGAGGAGGGATGTATTCGGGGCTTGCCCAAATATGGGCTGTAAATTTGAAAAACAATACAGCAAACCGGCAATTAGTTTCAAATTACGGTTTTTTATGATTTCCAGATTTTAAATTTCATTGATATTCTTGCGGGAAAATTCCATTGGATTTTAAATTAATATATATTTATTTTTCAAATTAGTTTAAATCAGACTCAAAATTTTGGGATTAAAACAGTTCGGACCCCACCGAAATATGCAAAATTTCGTTGAATTTTTTAACCGAGACCAGAATATGGGCTGTAATGCTAGCAAATAGAATATGGGCTTCGAAAAAATCCGTAAGAATTAGCAAATGGGCTGTAAATTATTAAAAATAATGGCAAATGGGTTGTATGCTGTTTGACACAGATTTGGAGGCTGACTTGTGGGCCTACTATGTTGACGCGTACGCAGGGCTTTGTGAACTTAGTCAACAAACGATTCTAGCGGCAGTGACCGTTGGATAAGATCCAACGGCCGTGCTGCTTCTTCAATCTCTGATCTTCTTGCTCCAGCCCCCAAACCAGCGCCGGCAGGACCGCCTGCTCCCGCCTCCCGTGGCCGGTTGTGCTGCCGTGCAGGCCTCACCGCCCCCTCCTACTCCCACCACTGGCCAGGCCATCCCTCTACTCACCCACACCTCCTGTTATTCACCGGCGACATAGGCCTCACACCGCAGCTGAACCAGTCAACCCTCGTACTCCCCTCATCGTGAGTATACACTGCTGTGGCTTCGTCGGCTCTGGGTCGTTCCCTTCCAGGGCGTCGCCATCGTCCACCGTGTTGGCACTCTCGGCGCGGCGTGGTCAGCGTGGTCATCAAACGACAACCATCGAAAGAGGGATGTATGTGGAGAGGCTGACAGTAGGGACCCACATGGTCTATGGCTGCATGCAAGCAAGTGCCTCCTTAATACATGAAAAAAATGATTCCTCCCCCTGACAGCTGGGACCCACCAGCTATATGTTCGCACGGAAGGAAGTGCCTCCTTATTACGCGAAAAAAACGATTCCTCCCCATGACAACTGGGCCCCACCATATTTGGAGGCTGACTTGTGGGCCTACTAAGTTGACGCGTACGCAAGGCTTTGTCAACTTAGTCAACAAACGATTCTAGCAGCAGCGACCGTTGGATGTTAATCCACCGGACATGCTGCTTCTTCAATCTCTGATCTTCTTGCTCCAATCGCCCAAACCAGCTCCGGCGGGACCGCCTGCTCCTGCCTCCCGTGGTCGGCTGTGTGGCCGCGCAGGCCTCACCGCCCCACCCAACTCCCACCGCTGGCCAGGCCTTCCCTCTACTCACCCACATCCCCTGTTATTCTCCGGTGACGGCAGCCTCACACCGCAGCCGAACCAGTCAACCCTCGTACTCCCCTCCGCGTGGGCATCCACTGCCGCGTCTTCCCAGGCTCCACGTATTTCCCTTCCAGGACTCGCTGTCATCCACCGCCTTGGTGCTCTCGGTGCGGTGTGGTCAACATGGTCAATGAACGACAGCCATCGGAAGAGGACTATACGCGGTGAGGCTCACAGCTGAACCCACCAGCTACATCTTTGCACGCAAGGAAATGTCTCCTTATTGCGCGCAAAAAAAAGATTCCTCCCCCTGACAGCTAGGACCCAGCAGCTATATCGTTGCACGCAAGGAAGTGCCTCCTTATCCTCCCTTACAGCTAGGACCCACCTGGTCGAAGTGTATGTAGCATTGTCTGTCTGGTCGCGAACGTGTACCTACATACTGGTCGATCGGTCTCTCTGCAACGATGAACCATGGGCATGTAAGGAGCGGCATGTGTCGTAGTAGAGCCCCTGAGGTAGTAGTTCAGGCAGCCCCGTCTAAATCGTGTACACATACGTATAGCCACACAGCAAAAAATACGGCCACGGACATACATATACGGGCGGGGTCTCGAACGCGTACTCGCACATACGTACGGCCAGGGCTCGTGTACATGGAGAGAGGCAACGGACGGCAGCAATGGCCTCCTGTTCATTGGCAGCCAACCGGCTGGGTCGGAATGGAGGAAACAGCGTCGTGTTCATCAGGAGCCAAGCGACTGGGTCGAAACGCGTCCTGTTCATCGAAAACCAACCGGCTTGGACAGAACAGCCGAAACGGGGTCCTGTTCATCGACTTGGGGTCTGGCGTACCGCAAAACGGAGGAAACGGCATTCTGTTTGACCGCCTACGGTCGAAACGGGGTCCTGTTCATCGGCTGGGGGTCTGGCATACCGCAAAACGGAGGAAACGGACTTCTGTTCGAGCGCCTACGGTCGAAACGGGGTCCTGTTGATCGGGAGGGCTCTGGCGTACTGCAAAACGGAGGAAACAGACTTCTCCCCAACTGCCTACGGTTGAAACGGGGGTCCTGTTCATCGGAAGGGGTGTGGTGTACCGCAAAACGGGACTCCACGGGCTACTGTTCATCCACGGTTGACCTCCTCCAGCCTCCACCAGCTACTGTTCATCCACCGTCGACTTCGTCCAGCCTCCACCGGCTACTGTTCATCCAGCTTCCATGGGATCCTGTTCATCCACCCCAAACGGCTGGCCTTCTCGGGGTCTTGTTCATCCAGCGCCAACCACCTTCACACGGCCAGGGTAGTGTTCATCCATAGCCAACCCACCGGCTGGGGTGGGGCATACGAGCAGGCGGCAGCAACGGGAACTGTTCATCCACAGCCAACCAACTGGCTAGGTCAACTCACCACGTCTCGCGGAAGGGGCTCGATTGATGCATCTTGACTCGTTCTAGCTACGTATCGCGCGCACGGCAGCAACGGGCACTGTTCATCGAGAGGCAACCCAACACCGGCTACATCTCGCACGTACGGGGGGCTCGACCGGCTTCAATTAGCAACGAAGAAATCGCTCGAGTTCAGTTAGCAGCGAAGGAATCGCTCGGGTTCAGTTAGCAGCGAATGGATCGATCGGCTTCAGTACGTAGCTAGTGCGATCGCTCGGGTTCAATAAGAGAACACCTCGCTCGGGTTCAGTTAGCGAACGCCTCGCACACACACGCGTGTATGAGAGAAGCGCATAAACCACACTGCATCGCTCGTCCCCGACCACCCATCATAACTAGGAACTCCCCGAAAATTTCCTCGCCCTCACTTCTACCACGATTTTTTACGTCATGGACGGACCAAAGAATGTCATGCGTGTGCGTCTCCGGCCAGCCCAGGATGAAAAGCCCATTTTCTGTCATAATTTTTTGTCATAGAAGTAGGAGCCCACCACATCTATGATGATACATGTTTTTGTCACAATTATTGTCATAGAAGTGTCACAACCATGACAGAAAAACTTTTCGTTCGGGCCATAATGTCACGGATGTGTCTTTTTTTTTGTAGTGTCACACGGCATGACTTTGAGAACTTCATCTCCACAGCGGACCTGGTTCTAATTCAAATAGAAACCAATATTTTATTACTGCCTCCATTCACAAATATAAGATGATTTTCTATATTTTACTCCATATAAGACTACATATAAGCACAGAAATGAGTGAACAAAGAAACTAAAACATGTCTACATCAGATACACAAAAAAGTTAGAACATCTTATATCTGTGAACAGAGCGATTACTTACAATACCCATAACACAAGTTACTGAGGGTACTATATTCTCTGCCTATAGCTAGCGTTTATGTTCATAAAGTAGTTGAAAGTAATCTATAAGAAATCTGTGTTATGTGCAAAAATCATATGCATGTCAACCTCTCACATGTTTTGGTCAAAAGAGACATTTAGAACAGTCATTTGGCACACAAAAAGCACATGAAAGATCGCCCAGGAAGTTATACTACTAGTACTACGTGTACATTACACAAACATCGTATATTAGCAAGCACTTTGCAAGTTAGATCAGAAAACACGATCAAGATTGCCAAGAAGATCGTCAACAAGAGATATTACCTCGACCGGCTTAACGAGGGATCCCGGAGAGGTGGCCTTGGCCAAGGCAATGGCCTTGAGCTTGTCTGTGGTCGTCTTGGCGGGGTGCTTGCGCTTCTTCCGACTCTGCGCCTCGACGGTTTTGGCTAGAGCCATAGACATCACTTTGGCCGATGCTCCAGGGTCCATCAAGAAACTGTCAAATAGAAATAAAAGGAAAGAAAATGATAATCAGAAACCCAAAAGAAGAACAGAGATGGAGTTAGGATCGGTCGCGGGGTTGCAAAAGATGACTAGAATGGAAGTATAGCAGCACCATTGATGCACTCACCTTTCCTTCTTTGGGAGAGAAGAACAATGGCAGAAGCGAGTTGGGGTTTTCTTGTAGAAATGAGGAACAAGATGAGGGAGAAGCTAGTGGGGTTTTCTTGAAGAGAGGAAGACGAGGAAGAAGAGTGAAATGATGGTTGCTTCGTCCATCCAACTTACTGCTGGAAAGGTGGGGTTTTGTGATTTGATGCCTCATGGGGCATTACTGCGGCGCTACGACCGCGGTAAGTCCACCGTGCAGTTGTGCACTCTAGTGCGGAGTAATTTGGTGCATGGCAAGTGGACCCCGAAGCTGGCTGTCCCACACGTCGGCGAAAGTGAGTAGCAAGGTTCCCGACGACCGTGGAGGAGGATCCGCGCGGTAGTGTCTCCACTATTTCTTAAAAAAACATATTTTTTTAATTACAGCAAGCGTTTCCACTCTTACGACGGAGGAGTGCAAAACATGGCAGCCACTTGAACTTACACTACTAGTACTCCTACTACTACGCATGTGGAGTGGTTCATATAGCAGTCTTATCTCGTTGCCAGTGTAGTAAGATATGACGATAAAAAATGATGTATAGTAAACTGATTATACCACCCGAAGAAAAGTAACTGATTATAAATAAATCTGTTGTGAGGGATATTGTTGCGAGTGTTTCAGCATATTTTTGGTTTACATCGCGGCTAGTATTCATGAATACGGTCTTGGGTGGGTCCCCTGCATGTACGTGCCTTCTATCCTGTGCTACCTCAGCGTACTATCGACTTGTGGTGGAGTACTATTATTTTTAGCAGACAAGGCAACCACAGAAGTGGAATCAAGGGATGGAGGCGGCAGCCTCTCCGGAAGGGTGTCTCGGGAGGATTGACATCCAGTGGCATGCTGTGCGCATGTCACCTATGAACAGTAGTGTAACATGCCCATTTTTTTAACGTCCGATCGAGAATGAACATTGAGATCAATGTCAACAGTACTCGGGGTACAGTGCATGGAGAGTATGCTGCTACAGTGCTCGACCGAATAGGAACCATACGAAGCATGCCTTTATAGTGCTATGTGCTACAGTGACTGTTCTGGACCGTCTGAGTTTGATCCAACGGTCATGTTACGCCAAGACATGCCCATGCAGAGGACGCCTAAACAGCACCGAAGTCCCTCTGCTTCTCCAGGCGCATGATGGTGGTGATGTAGGGAGCCACCGCCCGCAGAGCCCGCTCCCGGTCGACGGGAGCCAGCTCGTCAAAGACGGCGTCCAATGGCACAAATGGATTCCGGTGACGTAGCCCGGAGAGGATTCTTCGCACGGCAATGGTGACGGCCGCCCGCACCCCCTCCTTGTCCAGCGCCGCCCCCACCACCGCGCGGAGACGGTTTAGCTCCACGGAGATATAGCTGAAGAAGGAGACCAGGTCAGGAAGCCACAGCTCATTGAAGTAGATGGGCTGGTTGAACGGGCTTAGCCCGACGGCCGGCATGGTCGCGCTGGCACGACGGTAGGCATCGCGCAGCTGCAACACTTGCGTGGCAACATGGTCCAGCAACTGGTTGAGGCGATCCTGGACCTCGTCGCGATCGGCACGCTCGCGCTCCAGCAGGCTCGCAATCAGGGCAACCTGGCCGCCTAGGGTATCTCCCGCTTTCTGCAACAACGCCGCCGACGCCTCAAGCATTTTTGTGGTGGACTCCTGCCGCTTTTGAAGCTCCGTGAACTCCCGCTCATAACGGAGGAGCATGGCACTCTTCTCCTCCCTGAACTCAAGGATCTCCACGTCCTTGGCCTTGAGCTCCGCATCCTTGGCCTAGAGCTCCTCTGTCAGGCGCCTCACCTCAGACATCCTTGATCCGGTGCGCCACCATGGAACCCGGTAGAAGCAATGGGGAAAGGAAGCAAAGGGGGCGAAACAGCTGGAAGGCAATGCAATCTACGGGAAGGCGGAGGGATCGGGGTAAATCTTTTGGTTTTGACCATGGGAAACCCCAGTCGATGCCTTTTCACATCAGGGAACAGTGGGATTTACTGGTGGAGTCATCATGACAAATCCTGCCGCGCCTGCTCCCGTCAAACAAGAAAAGAATCCTGCCGCGCCCAAGGACCAAAGCAACGTAGCGGTGGATAGTATTTTAATTTACCTAGCCGCAAGGAGGGAAAAAATGCTTGAAAAAACAAATGTGGCAGTGGCCTAGCTGATCGGTCGCACTAGCCCAACTAGCTAGCCACCATGCTTGTACTCGGCGGGAAAGGTAGGGTTTTGTGATTTGACGACTCATTACTTCGGTGCTACGACAAAGGAGGACCCAGAAACCGCGCGGTAGGGCGTCCCACACTCCCACCGTCCCACATCTCAGTAAGGAAGAAAATATGCGTGCACCACCGGGGAGGACGCAGAAACCGCGCCGTAGGGTGTTCCATGTCTCAACACGGAGGAAAATGTGTGTGTAAAAATATATGAGACGTAGCTATGGTAAGAACTCGGGACCCAACCAGTGGGTAGAAAACACCCCACTAGCCACATAGCTTCATCATGCTCACGTGGCACGGAGGTTAGGTGTGGTTAGCTTCGTCTCGACCAGCCACGAGGTCTCTTGTTCCTAGGCGATTCATCTATTTTCCAAGCATTTTTTTTAGTTATAATAACACCACGGCCAGCTCGCGCCACTCTTCGTGTTTGCCCGTGCGTCGAAAGATTGTAGATGGAGAGGAGAGAGAGATCGCAGACATGGGACCAGGCAGTAAGTGAGTCAACGTTCATGCACGTGTTGATGAGCCACTCCCTCTACTCTACTCAACGTGATACAGTACAGTATAAAATCAAGTTATGCGAGAAAGCCAACAACTATTGCTATTTCTGGCTATCGACGTACGCTTTGTAGTCCAGGTTGCCGGCTTGAATCTCATCCTTCTAATTTTTTATTTTTAGGTCCAAATTTGTTCCATGATAAGTGGAACCCCCATGTGTTGTTCTGATATTTCTGTGTACGAGGGATTTTTTGCACAAACACTTTGCGCGGTTAGACAAGTTACGGCACCAGTTATACGTATTTTACAAGTTTAGGAACAAAAGTGATAGCGGCGGAGAACACCATGTGCTCCCCACGGCTTAGATGCTACGGCGATACGAGATTGTACGTCATTGGATCTGATATCCAATGGCATGTGAGTAGTCTTTGTACTTTTGCACAATTCCCAAACTCTTCGAGGGCTTTTTTGCAAAAAAAACATACAGACCTCTGAGAGCCGCTGGATCTTGGATCCAACGGCTCCCATGAGCTCGTATCACGGTAGCATCTACGGTGTGGAAGAACCCAATATTCTCACGTACGAGAGAATATAAGGTGCTCCCCGCAGCTTAGCCACTACGGCGATACGAGCTGCTAGCAGCCGTTGGATCTGAGATCCAATGCCATGTGCGTAGTATTTGTACTTCTGCGCAATTCCCAAACACTATGAGGCCTATATTGCAAAAACATTCAGACCTCCTAATGGGAGCCGTTAGATCTCCCGGGAGCTCGTAGCACCGTAGTATCTATGGTATGGGAGCACCTCATATTCTCCCGCGCGAGAGATCATCAGGTGCTCTCGCTGCTTGGATGCTACGGTGATACGAGCTTCGAGGCGGTTCGATCTGAGATCCAATGGCATCTGAGTATAGTCTTTGTACTTGTGAGCAATTCCCAAACTCTGTGAGGTTTTTTTTTTGCAAAAACCATTTGGACCTACTAGGAGCCGTTGGATCTCAGATCCAACAGCTCTGAGGAGCTGGTATCACCACATCATCTAAGGTGTGGTATGATACGTCTCCAACGTATCTATAATTTATGAAGTATTCATGCCATGTTTATAACAATTCTATATGGTTTTGGTATGATTTGATTAGAACTAACCCGAATTGACGCTGTTTTCAGCAGAACTTCCGTGGTGTTGTTTTTTGTCCAGAAATAAAAGTTCTTGGAATTGGACGAAACTTTTTGACGATTTTTTTGGACCAAAAGAGACCCCCGAAGCTTCGTGGAAGGACCAGAAGCCTCACGAGGTGCTCACAAGCCTCCACGGTGCGCCAGGGGGGTGGCGTGCCGTGGTACCTCGTGGGCCCATCTTAGCCCATCTTCGCGTGATTCCAACGCTGAAAAATCCTATAAATAGAGAAACCGCCAGAAATTAACCTAGAACTTGGACTCCGCCGCCGCAAGCCTCTGTACCTTCGAAATACCATCTGCAGCCCTTTTCCGGCACCCTGCCAGATGGGGGAAATCATCACCGAAGGCTATCTTCATCATCCCGCGGTCTCCATGACGAGGAGGGAGTAGTTCACCCTCGGGGCTGAGGGTATGTACTAGTAGCTATGTGTTTAATCTCTCTCTCTCGTGTTCTTGATTTGGCATGATCTTGATGTACCGCGAGCTTTGTTAATATAGTTGGATCATATGGTGTTTCTCCCTCTCTATCTTGTTGTGATGAATTTTATTTTTTACCTTTGAGGTTTCACTATTATCGGATTGAATACTTTTATGGATTTGAGAACACTTGATGTATGTCTTGCATATGAATACCCGTGGTGACAATGGGGTATTATATTGATTCACTAGATGTATGTTTTGGCACTCAACTCACGGATTCCCGAGGTGACATTGGGGTAATCTATGCATAGGGGTTGATGCACGTTTTCGTCCTACTTTCTCTGGTAGAAATCTTGGGGCACTCTTTGAAGTTCTTTGTGCAGATTGAATATTATGAATCTGAAGTTGTTTGATGCATATCGAATAATCAACTCACGGATACTTGTGGTGACATTGGAGTATCTAGGTGACATTAGAGTTGGTTGATGTGTATCATATGGTGTTATTTTAGTACGAACTCTAGGGCTGTTTGTGACACTTATAGGGATGGCTCAATAGATTGATCGGAAAGGATAACTTTGAGGTGGTTTCGTACCCTACAACAATTTCTATCTTATGTTCTCCGCTAATAGGAACTTTGGAGTGATTCTTTATCGCACGTTGAGGGATTGTTATATGATCCAATTATGTTAGCATTGTTGAAAGATTGCACTAGTGAAAGTATGAACCCTAGGCCTTTTTTTCAAGCATTGCAATACCATTTGTGCTCCGTTATATCAATTGCTACTTTGCTGTTTTTTATTTTTCAGATTACAAAAACCTATATCTACTATCCATACTACACTTGTATCACCATCTCTTCGCCGAACTAGTGCAGCTATACAATTTGTCATTGTATTGGGTGTGTTGGGGACACAAGAGATTTCTTGTATTTGGTTGCAGGGTTGTTTGAGAGATACCATCTTCATCCTACGCCTCCCACGGATTGATAAACCTTAGGTCATCCACTTGAGGGAAAATTGCTACTGTCCAACAAAACTCTGCGCTTGGAGGCCCAACACGAGTCTACAAGAATAAGTTGTGTATTAGACATCATGGTAGCACGTGATATGCTTATAGACGAGAGAATATTAGGTGCTCCTGCATCTTAGATGCTACGGTGATACGAGCTTTGAGGCTGTTGGATCTGGGATCCAATGGCATCTGAGTAGTTTTTTTACTAATTGTGTGCAATTCCCAGACTCATTAATGTTTTTTTGCAAAAATATTCAGACCTCGTGTGAGCCGT
Source organism: Elymus sibiricus (assembly GCA_039707655.1). Classification (NCBI taxonomy): domain Eukaryota; kingdom Viridiplantae; phylum Streptophyta; class Magnoliopsida; order Poales; family Poaceae; genus Elymus; species Elymus sibiricus. The sequence goes on along the minus strand of CM077668.1, from coordinate 105,715,682 downwards.
TGGATCTCAGATCTAACGGCACACAAGAACTCGTATCACCATATAGCATCTAAGGTGGGAGCACCTGATATTCTCCCGGGGGGTGGGGGCACAACCCATCGGTGTTTGGGAGGGTGGAGCCAAATGTTTAAAAAAATTAATCTAAACCCTCCTAAAAAAAGACCTTCACAATTTTATCTAAGGTTGGGGGTAACTCGGGGGTTACCCCCCCCTCCCGACAATCTACATGGCTCCGCCTATGCAAGAGGCGTAGAGCGAGCGTCTATGTGGGCGAGGTCAATCGAGTCATATATAGAGGGAGAGATCGAGTTAGTGTGGGCTAGCGTACACTCGAATGAGAAAGACGATATAGAGAGATATCGTCCGACGAAGTTGTAGTGAGGGCTGGAGGGAGATAGTTACCGAGAGAGTGGCCTAGATAGACTTTGTGTTTGTGCGTGCGGCATGCATGGAGTTTTTTTACAGAGCAAACATATGTGTCTAGAGGGAGAGAGGGAGGGCGATATAGAGGGAGAGAGAGAGAGCTCGTCATGGAGGGCCCGACGAGGTTGTGTGTGAGAAATACATTTGTTGAGAGCGTAAGGGTGGGTGTCAGATAAATGGAGATCGAAACATGAAGAGAAATAATGAGCATGTGTCGGATACCAATAGCTCTATTAACAAAGAGATGAAGATCGATCGATACAGGAAGTATGTGTGGTGAAGGGGGGGGCGATGGATAGACCTAACACAACATTTGAGTGTACATAGTAGTAGACTTAATATTCACGTTTCAGTTTAGTGTGGATTGTAAACATTGAATTGAGGACCATGTATGGCTTACATTTTATTTTTGAATTCGTGCTATACATGCATGGATTGGAAAAGTAGATGCACTATACTGACTCATTTGTTGTTGTATTTGTGTGTGTGTGGTCATATGCTTGAATACATAGAAAGTTTTCTCACCACCATACCGTTCATCTTTTAAATTTGAATTTGCATTAAAAAAACCAGTGTGGATACCATGAAATGTGAAATCCATGTTGAGATCACTATATCACTCGACATAAATCAATTACCGTCCCTTTTGGAATGACCTATTATTTGCAAGGAAAATACTGGCATTGTAATACATATAGATTCGTTCGCCAATTTTAAAAAAGATTCCTTTCCTGATAAAAAAAAAGATTCCTTTCGCATTATCGAATGGTAGCACCCGACGGCGTACCAGCCAGACCGGGCTCGTGTCGTGGTGGTGGCGTGCGTGGTACGCTAGCCAACCCCAACCAAAAGAATCGCGATAAAACTTCACACCTCCACTCGAGCCTCCGCATTTCAAATCGAAATATCTGGCGGCCAGAATTCCAGCCCTGCGAAATTCCCCTTAAGTCCCCAGTCCATAATGACTACCCCTACTACTACCGATGAATAGTGGATGGATGCTTTAGTAACTAGCCCACGTTACCTACCATGCCGAGCACGTTCAAGTCCCTCGGTCGCCGCTACCCAAGGTCACCCGTCAACTCCATTGCCTACTACACTAGGATGAGTATAGAATGGAGCTTCGTTTGTTCGTGCCTACTACCTCCGTCCTGGTTTATTGGTCCTCTTCGCATTTTGTGCTAAATTTTGACCTTACATTTAACTAACAAAAAGTTAATGCATGTAACCAAAAATAATATCACTGGAAACTATGTTCAAATACGAGTCGAACGACATAATTTTTGGTGACATGCATTATTATTAGAGTATGACGCAATGCATTGTTTGAAGTCTAACTAAGCACTGTTTGACAAAATTCTATCTTAAAAAATATGAACATCTACTACAACAATAAAGATCTATCACCTGAAAGTTTATTTCATGATGCATGTAATGATATTATTTCGAATCCTGGTTTTTAAATTCTAGAAAATCCAAAACTCACCTAAAATTCATGAAACTGCGCATGGTCTCGTGATACGGCACAAATAGGTTGTGCTAATTTTTTTGATCAATTTGAGACAAGCTGCTTATGAAAAGTTGCACACATTATCAGCCAAGGTATTTTGGAACAAAGAGCTGTCACGTTAACGCGAACGGTTCACTAATATATTCAAACCGTGGGTGTTAGACCAGCGTGCCGCCACGCGTCCCGCTTCTCATAGGTAGGTGCCGTCCGAGCAAGCGTGTGAGTCGACGCGAGGCGTGCGAGCAGGCCACTGCGTAGGCTCACCGGGAGGCGAGCCCTTTGACCAGCCTCCGCCACCCACCTTCATCCCAACCACACCCACTTTTAGTGGTGCCCGCGCCGCAGTTTAAATCACCGCCGCACTCCCCGCTCTTGCTACAATCTTCTCTCTGCCTCTCCGATTCTCCTGTTGTGTGCCTCCAATCAGCCTAACCTCGCTGTACGCCATGGCGCATCACGATGGGCTGCCCCTAGTCTTCCAGTTTCCTGAGGAAGACCCTAATGAGGTTTCGGACGAGCTTGACCTGGCCGTGCGGGAAGTCGCCGCGTCTGTCCCCGCGCCCGTTCCAACTCCCGTCGCCGCGCCAGTGCCAGCACTCATCCCCGTGCCATTGATGGGCTGGGAGCCGCACACTGTCGCCCAGCTTGAAGCCGCGGGGATCCACGAGGTCCCCGCTAACTTGCACGCGTCCGTGCACCTACCAGCGCATGCGCCTGCGCGTGCACTGACGCACGCACCCGTGCCGGTGCACGGGCACATGAATGTCTCCACCGCGCCATTGCCAGCAATTGTCCCCGCGCCGGTGCCAGTGCCCCCCTCAGTGGCATGGGTCGCCGCCGTCGACCGCTACCTTGCAGCGACGCCAGTCGCCGCCTCCCGCCGGTTGACTAGCTCCTGGAGACCGAAGTCCAAAACATACTGGCCTTCCTTGAAGCTTGGGCCAATGTCCAAGAGAATGCCAACGCCGGCGCAAGACGCCGCCGTCGCCGCCGGCCAGTGGCCCAATGGCACACAGGGCACGGCAGAGGAGCCGCTTCCCGCCGCAAGACGCACCCGCCGCCGCTGCAATTAGTTTTATTCATTAATTTTTTTAGTTCGATCGTGGTATGAATGTAAAGTCACAGTCAGACTGAATGAAATCTATGGTTTGATCGATTGAGTGTTCTGCTAGAGCCGTATCAAATTAAATAAAAAAAGTCATCAAGCGACATGTATTCCTTGTCATCGCAAAGATTTCATATAAATACCTGCGTCAGTTCCAAATACTTGTAGGGCACGAGCAGGTCCCTTCGAGCACTAGGCGATACATACATTTATCCACGCATTTAATTATTACTACTAGTTAAATACATCACGGGTGCCTGAACTTGTCTGTCATGGTCACTTTTTTCCTATACTTGTAAAATACGTACTAGTAGTAGGTGAAACTGGTGTCGTAACTTGTGAACGCGTCCAGATACGGTCGACGACATTGGGCATCTGCCCCGGGTGGCGCGCCATGTTTATTAGCTCGCGCGTTCTTCGTGTTTGCCCGTGCGTCTGCACCCATGGGAGTAGAAGGGGAGGAGGAGAGAGAGCAGACATGGGACCCACCAGTAAGTGGCTCAACGAAGGGGAGTAGTACGTGCTTGTCGGGCCCATGGAACCCAGGGTATCGAGTCCCGTCTGCCTTTGGCCCAGGGCGCAACGCTTGGCATGGGCCAGCAGGCCCTCTTCATCAAGCATCTCCCCAAGGCCCCTCGTGAGGTCTTGGCCTCTTAAGGACCCCTAATCAGGGAGCGACGAACAAGACCCGACGTCTTCACCAGCAGCCTCACGAGATTCTCTCGCGACGCGAACTCCCGAGGCGGCCTCCTGAGGCTTCCTCCCAAGAGGCGCTCAAGACGAAGGTTGCTCGGCTCGACTGCGCGGTCTCGAGCCCATCACGTGAGTGACGCACGCGGCGACGAGCGGCAGCAGAGGCCGCGCCAGCAGGTGCGGATGAAGGTGGTTCCCTCTTTTGTGTTAAGGGACCAAGGACAGCCGTTCGCTTCCCAAAGCGACCCCAAAGGTTGCCCGATCGGTGAAGGAAGACCAAGACGGCGGGAGCGCCGGGCGGAGGTCATCACCGAGCCCGCCAGCGCGTCATGGATCATGCATTTGCAGGCGAAGACCACCTTTAGTCAGGATAGCCTGAGCGCCTGTCCCCTTTCAAAACCCGCCAAGTGTGGCAACCCTTCCCGCCTAAGTTTTGAGGGGGAAGAGGACCAAGGCAGGTATAATGGGACAGTGCTGCCATCGTGGTAGGAGATCCGATCCGATCCATACCCAGCTCATTCGACTCCTTCTCCTACCTTGTACGTGAGAAAGCTCCCTGGTCCATTACAATCAAAACCAAGCAGGAGTAGGGTTTTACACCGTGAGGTGGCCCGAACCTGGGTAAATCCGCTGAGTCCATGGTCCGCTCCTCGCTAGCGCGCTCATGCCGTAGCTTCGCCACAGCTTAGCCATGGTAGGGGACGGAGAGGTAGAACAAGCTCACCCCAGTGTTCGAACCTTTGTGTCCCCGGACCCCCCTCTTCCGACATTTGGCGCGCCAGGTAGGGGTGCGCTACTGTTCTTCCGCTCCGCCCTCCGCTCCACCAGCCTCATGGCCGACACACGCCGCGAGCACGCCGAGCGCAGGGCTGGCCGCGTGGCTCAAACGGAGCCGGTGGCCCACGGCAACCGCCGCCGTCCTGTCGAGGCTGCTGCCGCCACCGACCCCGCTGCCCGGGAGCAGCAGGACTCCTCCCTGCACCCCTCCGTGCAGGCGAACGGCCACACCGCCACTGCCTCCTCCCTCACCTGCCGCGACGCACCGGCCCCGCAGGCCGCGCTGCTCATGGCGCGCGAACTGCTCCGCTACCGTCCAGCAGACGCCGGCTACGACGCCTGGCTTGGTCGCATCACCGAGCTTGTCAACGCCGCCGGGGATGCTCCGGCGCCTTTCCACTCGCTCCACCCTCCGCCATCTTGCGCTGGGGACCTGGCGCACGGCGCTCCCCCGCCGCCTCCTCTGCGCGACGAACTCGGCGGGCCCCAGCGCAACGCGCGGGTGCGCGAGCCGTCCCATGGCGTGTCCCCGCCAGCCCGTGATGAGGCTAGCTGCCAGATCATCCGACGCGCGACCCCCGACGCGTGAGTGCTCCTCGAGTGGCAGCACCAGCGCCAGGACTAGGCCGTCCAGGAGGTGGCCACGGCAGGGTGCGAAAACCGCGCCGCCCTCGCCGGCGGCGTTCCCTCGAGTGGTGTGGGCTGCCGCGCCTTCACCTGCGAGCTGCGCCGGGTGGTGTGGCCCACGAAGTTCAAGCCTGAGCTGCCTCCGCGCTACGACGGCACCCCCAACCCTGCAGAGTTCCTCCAGCTCTATGCGCTGAGCGTCGAGGCGGCGAACGGCGACGACAAGGTTATGGCAAACTGGTTCCCCATGGCCCTCAAGGACGGCCCGCGCTCCTGGCTCATGAACCTCCCCGAGGCGTCCATCTCATCATGGGCCGAGCTCTGCAGCTAGTTCGTCGCCAACTTCAAGGGCACGCAAGACCGCTCCCTCACCATCAACGACCTGTGGCACGTGCGCCAGCACCCAGACGAGACCCTCCGTAAGTACATCAAGTGCTTCAGCCAAGTGCGCAACAAGATCCCGCGCGCCTCCGACGCGGCAGTCATCTCTACGTTCTCCACCGGCGTCACGGACGTCAAGATGCGCGAGAAACTCGCCATCAACGACGAGCTTGACTCAGTGCTTGAGCTGTTCGACCTCACCGACAAGTGCGCCAAGGCTGAAGAAGGTCGCCTCTTCGTCCACAACGATCCCGATGCGGAGCTCGAGGCCGCCAAGACCAAGAACAAGGACGCCAAGCGTAAGGGCCCTGCCGTGCTTGCGGCGGAGCCCGAGCAGAAGCGCGGCCGTGACTGCGACGAGCCCAGGAAAGACGGCCGACCGCTCTGCGCCTACCACAACATGCGCTCCCACAGCACTGAGGACTGCCAGGAGCTCAAGCTGCTCCGCGACGAGCGCCAGGTCCGCCGAGACGACCGCAGTGGCCGCGGTGCCGGATGGGGAGGTGCCCGCGGCGGCAATCGTTGGGACGGCCGCAACGGCAGCGGCAACTTCCGCCAGGGCTGGCGCGACCAGCCTCACGAGACCGCCTGGCGCGACCAGCCTCGCGAGGCGAACCCTCAGGCCAATGCCGCTCTTCCGCCGCTGCCGCCGCCACCCCGGAGGAACGACGTCAACCAGCCTGATGAGGGCACTGGGGGCTACCAGGAGCCTCGCGCGGTCGCATGCATCCTTGGCGGGGCTCAGGCCCTCATGTCCAACCACCACTTCAAGCAGCTCTCTCGTGAGGTGAATGCGCCCTCCCGAGGCCTGAGGCCGCGCGGCCCCTCAAGTGGTCGCAGTACGCCATCTCCTTCGACTCCAAGGACCACCCCAAGTCCACGGCCTCCGCAGGCGCACTCCCCATGTTGTGCACTCCCACCATCAGCAACGTGGCGGTCACCAAGACCCTCATCGACGGAGGCGCCGGCCTCAACGTGATCTCCATCGATACCTTCGATACACTATAAGTGCCCTATGACCAGCTGATGCCGACCAGGCCCTTCTCCGGACTGACCGATGGCTCCACCATCCCTCTGGGACAAGTGCACCTCCCCATCACCTTTGGCACCCGCAAGAACTACCATACTGAGCTCATCGACTTCGACGTGGAGCACATCGGCCTGCCTTACAACGCCATCTTGGGCTACCCAGCTCTCACCAAGTTCATGGAGGCGACCCACCACGCCTACAACGTCCTCAAGATGCCTGGCTGCAGCGGCATCATCACTGTCGCCTGCGACGAGAAGGACGCGATCTGCTCTATGGAGCACGCCTACAAGGCCGCCGATGTCGCGCATCCGGCTGACGAGGACGCAGTCGAGCCTCCTGAGGCCGCTCCCGCGAAGAAGAAGCAGCTATTCTCTCAGGACCACGCCGAGACGAAGAAGGTGTCAGTGGATGGCAGGGGCTCCGACCCTGCCTTCAACATTGGCGCTGGCCTCCCTCCCGCATAGGAAAGCGCACTCGTTACCTTCCTTCGGGCAAACGCGGATGTTTTTGCCTGGAAAGCATCTGACTTGTCCGGTGTGCCGAGGGAGATGATCGAGCACCACTTAGCGGTGTGCCCCAATGCACACCCCGTCAAGCAAAAAGCATAGTGCCAGGTGCCAGAAAAGCAAGATTTCATCGTGAAGGAAGTTCAGAAGCTCCAAGAAGCTGGGGTCATCCGAGAGGTGCGCCATCCTGAATGGCTCGCCAACCCAATCGTCATCCCCAAGAAAGGTGGCAAGGAGCGCATGTGTGTCGACTTCACCAGCCTCAACAAGGCCGACCCTCAGGACCCCTTCTAGCTGCTGTGAGTCGGTCAGGGCGCTGGTCCCGCCATCGGCGGCATGCGCATGCCTTTCGGCCTGAGGAACGCCGGTGCCTCCTTCCAGAGGCTGGCACCCCTCGTGCCAGGGCCTCGTGAGACCCCTGCTCCTCGCGAGCACCCAGGGCCTCGCGAGCTCCCTAGTCCCGGCAGAGCAGTCTTCCTTGGCGCGCCTCACCAGGCGGTCTAACGACTCCCCAGCGCGGTCCTGCCAGGTGCGTCCGAAGCATCACCTCGCGCGGCTCATACTCCTTCTCGCCGCGCCTCTCGCACCTTCGCTCCCGGAACCCTTCTGCCAAGGTGATTTGGTTTAACGCGACTGAGGGCGCCCCACAGGCTGCAACAAACTCAAGCTGACCCGTGCCGGACACGGCAGCCTCGCCCTGCTCCTTTTGGTTGTGTAATAAATTTTGCTGTTTATGCTCTGATAAGTTTATGTTACCTATTTGATTGTGTGTTAAGTACGGTGCCGTCCCGGGAGCGGCATGCGCTCACGACCCCTCCCCTGACCGATTCCGTGAGCGGGGGCTAGGCACGGCGCCTGTGCTCGGGTCCGTCCCTGCAGTGCCGCAAAATCCTAGCGACTGAGCTCTGGCTCGTGGGCCTGCTCCCGTGCACGTCACCTCACCAAGGTCCTTGGTGCCTTATCTCCTCACGCAACGGCCACGGGCGAGCTAGCAACCGCGCGTCGCTCCCCCATTGTGAAATTTGTCGACATGCAGTCCCTCAGGAGGCAAGCCGCACAGGGACCTCATGGGCGGCCTCTCGCGAGCCGGCCTGCGGAGGTCGCCTGACCAGAAGGCCTCGTGAGATGGAGACTTTGAAGGCCAAGCCTCGCGAAGCGGGCCTCGTGAGCCGCATGCACCCCTCATGAGCTGTGGCTCGCTCGACACCGCTCTCCACCAAAAGCTAAGTCTAACTACCTCGCGAAACGCCCTCGCTGTTACTCAAAGCTCTCTTCCCTCGCGACTCCGCTGAGTGCTAGCGTTTTTTCTTCTGCGTGAGCTGCTTCCACGCCAAAGGGGGGCTCCTTGAGCATCGCGCCTCAGGAGCCCTCACTAGCTTCCGGTACCCCTCACCTCCTGGCCTTGTCCCGGCATCGCGACCGGACATACCAGCGGCGGCCGAGGCCCGCTCGGGGGCTGGGTCCTGATGGCGTAGAGCGCTGAGGCGAACAAGGAAGAAAAACCTGGCCTCACGAGAGAACTTCGGGAGGGAACGCATGCATCCCAAATTGCAGAGCACTAAATTAAAAATTAAAAGATGTTGTTTTCATGCCCCCGTGGGGCTACATCGATTCAGCGCAGGAGAATAAAGAAAAGGCCTAGGCAGGACGCCGTCACCCCCAAGACTCCAACACGGACGCCACGCGCGTCCCCAGGAAGGCACAGGGAGATGGAATGCGTGAAGGAAGGCAATGATGGTCGCGCGTGGCCCACGGCAGGCTTTATGTCAGCGCGGGCGGTTACCGAGGCGTCGTGGGAGGAGTGGGGGCGTCCCCCGCCACATCGTGCGCCACGCGTCACGCCTGGCCCGCAGGCGGTTAGGGCCCGCGCTGTTTCACCCCCTAGTAGGTAGGAACGTGCACGCCGCGGGCTCGGGGGCTACTGTCGGGCGCATGGAACCCAGGGTATCCACGCCCGTCAGCCTTTGGCCCAGGGCGCAATGCTTGGCGTGGGCCACCAGGCCCTCTTCATCAAGCATCTCGCCAAGGCCCCTCGTGAGGTCTTGGCCTCTTAAGGACCCCACCTCAGGGAGCGACGAACAAGACTCGGCGTCTTCGCCAGCAGCCTCGAGAGGCTCTCTCGCGAGGCGACCTCCCGAGGCGGCCTCCCAAGGCTTCCTCCCGAGAGGCGCTATAGACGAAGGTTGCTCGGCTCGGCTGCGCGGTCTCGAGCCCATCACGTGGGTGACGCGCGCGGCGACGAGCTGCAGCAGAGGCCGCGCGCAGCAGGTGCGGATGAAGGTGGTTCCCTCTTTTGTGTTAAGGGAGCAAGGCCAGCCGTTCGCTTCCCAAAGCGACCCCAAAGGTTGCCCGATCGGAGAAGGAAGACCAAGACGGCGGGCGCACTGGGCGGAGGTCATCACCGAGCCCACTGGCGCGTCATGGATCATGCTTTTGCAGGCGAAGACCACCTTTAGTCAGGATAGCCTGAGCGCCTGTCCCCTTTCAAAACCCGCCAAGTGTGGCAACCCTTCCCGCCTAAGTTTTGAAGGGGAAGAGGACCAAGGCAGTTATAAAGGGACAGTGCTGCCATCATGGTAGGAGATCCGATCTGATCCAGACCCAGCTCATTCGACTCCTTCTCCTACCTTGTACGTGAGAACGCTCCCTGGTCCATTACAATCAAAACCAAGCAGGAGTAGGGTTTTACACCCGAGGTGGCCCGAACCTGGGTAAATCTGCTGAGTCCACGATCCGCTCCTCGCTAGCGTGCTCCAGCCGTAGCTTCGCCGCAGCTTAGCCGTGGTAGGGGACGGAGAGGTAGAACAAGCTCACCCCAGTGTTCGAACCTTTGGGTCCCCGGAGCCCCACTTCTGACAGTGCTGACGAGCCGGTCCCACTGATGTACTGAAAGTAATATAAAAACATGTTATCCATTAAAGATACAACAAACGCGACAATCCATTTCTGAGTCCAGGCTCATCTGCACCCGCGCTGATGAACAAAATGAAAACAAATACTAGAAAAATTCAAAAAATTCCATTTTTTGCATGGTAGACATTTGGTGCATGATGTCTGCTCCAATTTTCATATCATTTGGACATCTGATTAGCTCTCGGCAAAAAAGACAGATTTGGGGTCTGTAAAAGAGTATACTCTTCATGTACTGTTCTGACCCAATTTGTCTTTTTTGCTGAGAGCTACTAAGATGTTCAAATGCTCTTAAAATTGGAGCAGACCTCACGCAACGAATTATCTAGCACGCACAAAAAATTGGATTTTTCTGACTTTGTTTGAAAAATTTTGTCAATTTTTTGAATTTTTTTGAACTTTTTGTGAATTTTTTCTTGACCGGGTGCAGATGAGCCTAGGCACCAAATCGCTGACGTGCGCCTGGAAGGACCTGGTCGCCTGTTCGATACTCGTCCTTTTCATCTTTAATTTATATGGGTCCAAAATTGTTTCATGACAGGTGGGTCCCCCGGTGTGTAGTTTGTAGCATTTTAATTTATGGGGCGAAATTTGTTCCATTACAGGTGGACCCCCGATGTGTAGTTTGTAGCTTGTTTGTAATAATTAAAGAAAACATGAGAGTTTTTTTTGCAAAAATACCATGATGCGACGGGAAAGGTGAGAAAGAGCGTGCGAGAGAGCGGTCATAGAGCTAGAGAGAAATAATTGGGGGAAGGGTAGGGCCGCAGGGGGGGAAAGGTGTTTGGAGTGGTTGTGGGCCAAATGCTGGAAAAAAACTTAACATAAACCCTCCGAAATAAATGCCTTCACAAATTAATCCAAGGATGGAGGCATAGTCCCCCTGGCAATGTAAATAACTCTGGCCCTGCGAGAGATGGAGAGGTAGCGTCTATGTGTGGGAGAGACGGCGCGAGAAAGCGAGGTCAATCGAGACATAGATAGACAGGGAGATAGAGTGAGTGTGGCCCGACATTCGGTCAAAAGAGAGATATGCTCTGGAGAGATATCGTGCGATCGAGCTTTTGGGGAGGGTGAGGGCTGTAAGGGGGATCTTGAGAAATTCACCTACATAGACAATGTGCGTGACAGAGTATACAGACTGTGGATCGAGGCCCAGACAGGAAGATATATCGTTTGTGTGTGAGAGAAAGCAAGGTCAATCGAGACATAGATAAAGAGAGAGAGAGATTGAGCGAGTGTGGGCCACCATGCGGTCGAAAGAGTGAGAAGTATGGGTTGGAGAGAGTGACCTAGATAGATAATGTGCGTGAGAGAGTATATACAATATGTCAAACTAGGCCCAAACAAGGAGATATATCGTTTGTGAGTGGGAGAAAGTGAGGTCAATCGAGGCATACATAAAGAGAGAGGGAGAGATTGAGCGAGTGTGGGCCGCCAAATGGTCAAAAGAGTGAGACGGTTTGGTGAGAGTGACCTAGATAGATAATCCGCGTGACAGAGTATGTAGTGTGTCGATCGAGGCCCAAACAGGGAAATATAATGTTTGTGTGAGAGAGAAAGCGAGGTTAATCAAGACTTAGATAAAGAGAGAGATAGAGAAAGATTGAGTGAGTGTGGGCCGCCGTGCGGCCGAAAGAGTGAGACGGTGTGGAGAGGGTGACCCAGATAGACAACGTGCATGCACGTGCGCGAGAGGGGGGGTCTAGAGAGCCAATGTATGTATCTAGCGAGAGAGGGTGGGAGGGAGAGAGAGAGAGAGCTCGGCATGGAGTGCAATGGCGGGTGTGTGAGAGAAATACGTTTGTTGAGAGAGTGGGGGAAAGGGGTTTCTTTATTTGAGAGAATTAGAGATTGAAACATGGAGAGAAAGAATGAGCGGGTGTTGGAAACCAATAGCTCTATAAGGTGGTTAAGAGTGGAAGATTGATCGATAGAGGAAGTATGTAGTGTGTGTGCCGGGGTGGGGGGAGGGGGGCTAAACACAACATTTGAATGTAGATAGTAATAGACTTAATATTAACGTTTCAATTTAGTGCACATTGTAAAATTTGAATTGAGGACCATGCATATGGCTTCTATAATTATTTCGAATTCGTGCCATACATGCATGGTTTCGAAAAGTTGATGCACTAATATTGACTCGATTGTTGTGGTATTTTGTATGTGTGTGGTCATATGCTTTAATACATCCAAAGTTTTCTCACCACCATAGTGTTAATCTTCTACATATGAATTTGCATTCAAAAACTTAGCGTGGATACCATGAAATGCGAAATCCACATTAGAATTGGAGATCGCTATGTCACAAACACACTCTAATTCAAAGAACTCATTATTAATTAATTACTAGTATGTCGTTTTGAAGGACTAATTATTTGCAAGGAAAACACGGGTATGGTAATACATACAGATTCGTTTGCCAATGAAAAAAGATTCGTTTGCATTCTCAAATGTAGGTGCACCAGGTAGACCACGGTCGTGTCGTGGTGGTGGCGTGTGTCGTACGGACGTTATAAACTGCGCGCCTCCATGTTTCGGATTGAAATATCTGGCGGCCTGAATTCTAGCCCTGCAAAATCCCCCTTCTCCCCCGCCCCCTTCTGCGCCAGAGCGCTAAAATCCCTAATTCGCCGCCACCCAAGCAAAATTCGAAATGCCCCTCGTCTCATGTTGTTCCCCACCTCCTTACCGGACGATGACGACGAAGACGGCGGTCGCGCTGCACCACCGCACCGGAGCTGCCTCATCTACGCCCTCGTCCACTGCACCGGGTGGTCCACCGACAACGTCGGCCGCCGCAGCCGACGTGCTTCACAGACACCGACTTCCACCGCATCAGGTCTGTTTCACCGACGCCATCTTCCACCTTACCGGGGCTACTTCACCGAGCACATCGTCGCACCTCCACCACCCCCCCGCTGGTGCTTCACCAACAGCCTCGTCCACCGCATCGTAGCGCTCCACCGCCGCTCAAGATCTGCTTCCATAGGCAGCCAGCCAACGCAAGCGCATCACCCTCAACGGCTATGAAGTGACCCGCACACTAGGCGAGTATGCCTAAACGCCGGCCCAAACAAGGTATCCTCATATCACTGTGATGTGCACTGTTCCGACGATGCTTGGATATCCTTTTACTGCTCTCTTAGCTTATACACCTATGCAACTCTGACTTCAACTCTTATTTCTTCTAGAGCTATCATCTGAAACAAGCAAAACCATTTTTCAGCGAAGCATGACGGTGCTACGGGATCTGGTCATGCTGCACGCTCGTATAACCTTGTAAGTACATGTCCTCCGGTACAACAGCAAGGTCGATTCCTCTCATTAGATCAACCATTCGCAGTGCCAAAAATGTAGAGGGGGGAGGAAGGAGTACACGACCCGCACATCCAAGCAAGTGGTAACATGGACTTCTTCATGGAACATCCCAAGCGCAAGCAGAGCTGCAGTGAGCCTATACAACGAGCTAGCGTAAGTCCATGTATTTCATTTAATTCATACTGGCCTGCGTGTATGATTGGGGCAGTGAAATGTATTCCAGTGGCACTTTTGATTTATCCACATGATGGTTGAATTACTTGTTTCTATGAACTGAGTTGGCCAATAATGAGAAGGATGTCAGTCTTTTCATCATATTGTAGATTGCTTAGATCTCGATAGGCCAAATATAATCGCATGAATTATACAGTACTAGTACGTTGGTACATGCATAGCACGTGCAAAGTTTTAATTCATGTGTTTCGATGGAAAGTCTAAGGAATCGGCCGTCTTGTTTTGTGTATATATAAAGCTCTTGTGATAATTATCATAATTTCATTAACCAGTACTACAATGGGGTTCCGATGGGCTTAATTTGTTTAGCGATGCATAAAAAATCTCTCGTAGTTACATTTGTTCCTAGAAAAAAAAGTATGTAATTTTTGTAGAAAAAGGGCTGGACGCTGGCCTTTGCATCATTAATTATGACGCACAAAAAATTGAGAAAAATATACATACCAAAAGATACATTTGAAGCTAGTGTATGCTCTAATCACAAGGCGACTTCTAATGTGCTGCTAATTCTGTCACACTATTATATACAGTTCGGTCTAGTAAATCCCGTGAAGCCTTTGGGGACAGGCATACAGCATCACCTGTTCGTTAAAACTTATTTAAGCTTCTAGAGCCGTCGTTCTACCTATGCAAGACCTTGCAAGTACTCCCGTCCGTCCACGTGATCTACCGTGAATGGCTCGGGAGGGCCTAGAATATTCGGGAATAAAGTGATATGATACACTGGTACTGTAGACGCGAAACCCTTCGCTCTGAGCCATAGGATTGACCCTCATCAATGGCTCATGTTGCTTCTCAGGCTTAGGATTCAAATTTTCAAAACTCATATACTATATAGTAAGTATAGAAAAGCCAGTGTGGTGTGTATTGCTACAACTAGTCTCACAACCTGTCCTCATATAATATAACAAGGTCGCACCATCTTATAAGATTAATCATTCGACTTACCAAAATGCAGTGTGGGAAGGAAGGAGTATTGGGACTGCGTATCCAAGCAAGTGATGTCATGGACTCCTTCGTAGAACCTCGTAAGTGAAAAAGAAGTTGCAGTGTGCCTGTACAAAGAGCTAGCGTAAGTTCAGTTATCTGCTTCTCGGAATTTTAGTTAGCCACTGACTAAAAAATTGTTCAATTACCTTGTTTGCCTTAATTTAGTTTGCTGGTCATATCTACTTCTAGGGTGCAACAAAATTCATGTGTAATTTACCTTCTGAAACCCTGTTTGTTTATCTTGTTTGCTGTTATGACTTCTAGCACTAGTAATGTTTGCTTGCTCATGGAGAGACAACTGTCAGGTTTATATGAGGGACACCGTCTTTTTAACTTATATATATATGTGTCAGAATCATTTTGCTTACATGAATGAAATTTAGAGATGTATGTGTTGCTGGTAAACTCTACCGACTTGTTGCTTTAATACGTTGCCAAAAACTTGTTAGTTTTACTAGTTCATGTGTAATTAAATACGTTGCCAAAACTGGTTAGTTTTACTAGTTTGATGTTAGTTTCTTATGGCTCTTGTAACACTTTATCTTTGCTTGCTAACTATCAAGTTTTCAGGATCCAATTGAAACTTCGATGGCACAATAGGTATGTTCTGAAAAACTTCCTTGTTTAACTGGTTTGCTGCTGTAACTTGTTGCTCTAATCATGTTACCAACTTCAACTTCTCAGGATCCAATTGGAACTCCAATAGCATAGCAGGTATATTTTGGAAAACTTATTTGTGTAACAGGTTTGCTGCTATAACTTGTTGCTCTAATCAAGTTACTGACTACTCAACTTTTCAGGATCCAAGAGAAACTCCAATGGCACGACAGGTTGTTTGTTTAACTGCTTTGCCGCTGCAACCGGTTGCTCTAATGATGTTAATAACCAATACTTTTCACCATCCAATCGCAACTCTTTAAATCCTTGTTTGTTTAACTGGGTTGCTGTTCTAACTCCTTGTTGAGATATTTTGCTAACTTCAACTTTTCCGAATCCAATCAGAACTGTAATGGCAAAACAGGTTAGCCCAAGATCAAAGAGTGAGGTCCCCATGGACGTTGGATCATCCTAGAGCAGTGGCACCGGCCCAATCGTGCATCGTGAATTGCCAACTGCTGATGCTCTAGAGGCTAAACTATTGGTAGAAAGAGAGTCTGCTTCTGCACTTAGAGATGAAGTTGACATGTTGAGGAAGCAAACAACACAACCAGAAGTAGTACTCACGAAAACCATTAAATATTTGGTGGATTTCACAATGAAGCAAGCTGAGACTGACCGCATTGTTAAGGTCCTGGAGGAAAAAAGGAAATTAAAATCCCACTTGGTAAATCATAGGTGAAATGTTTTTTCCATCGTTGAATTACCTTTGTGTTGTTTGTTCATGTAATAGATTAGAATCATTTGTTTTAGAGATCATGTAATAATTGTTTTTTGGTCTGTATTTTTTTTGAGCACGAGTCTGTAATAATTGATAAGAACATGAGACATTTCAATTTTTTTGTTGAGGCACAGACATTTCATTTTGTTTGCTATGCCAGGCCTACAAAATATGCTAATTGGGCTGATTGTGCATTCAGCAAAAATAGTAGTATAGATGGGCCTTAAGTGGCACGCATCTAAAAGGGCCAAGATGATGTACTAGCTTTGGTACAAAAAAAGATGCTCTTCTAGCCAAAAACAGTATAGCGGCCTGGCTTATGTATGTTAGTTCATATTATTGATCCATATACTCTATATGTGGTCATATGTCTGTTAGTTTTCTATATTATTGGTTGGTTGGCTCAATATTTTGAATTTTGAGACATCGCTTGGCTTCTGAAATTCATATCTAAATGGGAGTACACTATATGCTGCTTGTGTCATACATGTTACAATTGAGTTGAACATAAAGTTGTTTCAAATATTGGTATTCACCTTAAACTGGATTAAACCTTCTGAATTCGAGTATCATGGCATTTGTAAATCTTATTCATATATAAAGGTGGAATACATCTTTGTTGTGCTTTTGAAGATATATAAAAAAACATAGAATGATTTATAAAGATTCGTAATCGAATACAAAATGGGTTCGAATTTAGTTGCCAGGGTAAACGTGAATGCTTATTCTCCCAAGATTCGAAAGAAGTAGCAAAACACCCAATCCCATGTCGGCTGCCCGAAACCAGTGTTTGGGAGATGGAAATTACTGTCAACCCCTGACACGCACAACCTATCGGCCCGATTTCCACTGCTCTAAATAGGGGTAGGTTTGTAACTTCACTCAGACGTGACACGACCGCCTCTCACCCCATTCAGACACGGTGGGCCCCAAACGTGGGCGGCAAAACACATTTGATTCAAGCTCGTCCCAAAGACCTATCTCTCCCCCTCCATTTCCCCATTCATACACGGTGGGCGGCAAAACAAACTCTCCTCGGCCGAAATCGATCTAGGCTAATATTTTAAGTAGGGGCAGGTTTGTAACTCCACTCATACATGACACAACCGCCCTACCTGTCAGCCTCGTTCATACACCGTGGGCGCCAACCGTGGGTGCCAAAACACCCTCTCCTTGCCCGAAATCGCTCTCGACAAATATTGGGGAGATGCGAGATTACCGTCCTATCCCCAACCGACGAGACGTCCAAAATTTTAAACGGGGGCTAAGTTGGTAACTTCCCCACATTTCAGACAAGCGCCGCGTCCCAAACACATGGTTCACCCGACCCCTCTCCCTCCATTTTCCCATTCATACACCGTCGGCGCCAGAACACCATCTCCACACCAGCCTCCTCCGTCCGCCACCCCATCCATCGCCGCCCTCCTCCACCATGCCGGAGCGCCTACCCAGACCGCGTCGTCCACTGCAAGAGATTGACGTTCCTCATCCAAGGCGCCGGACCAGGAGCCTTGCATCACGTCCTCTCGCTTCATCTGCGCCGTCGTCCACCTTGTCGGGGCCGCTCCGACGAACTTCTCGTCCACCGCAACGGGACTTATCCCCTGATGCCTCCGTCTACCATCGCAGATCTGCTTCCACGCCGCCGACAGCCATCGCACCCCCGATGCCTACACGGCGCCACAAGAGAGGTGGTACTCTTTCATATCTTCTCAACTTTTTGGTCTCAACCAGAAAATAGATAGTCACTTGTTTACTGTACTTTCTTTTCAGCTCTTAGAATCTTAGTTGTTAGTTCAACGCAAACATTGGTTGCTAAGTAGCCTTTGTGCGGTTTGCAGCTTCAGATCTGCCATGGCACAGTCATAATAGGGTTTAATTGATCATGCTTAGGGTTTCCCCCCTTTTATGCTCACTATACGATCAGCCTACGTGCTTCGTGTCATAAAAGCACTGCTCCACCCATCAAGCTAAACAAGCTTAGTTGTTCAAATACGAATCTGATATGATGCAGATATTAGTAAAACAGAGTCGTTTAATTGGTCAGCTGAGTGTTCCTAATTTAATTTTGAAATGCATGTGCGCCGCTGGGGCGGATCTACAGGGTGGCCAGCGTGGGCCGCGGCCCACCCTGGGATTTTGGGTCGGCCTGTATACCATAAGAGATTAGAACATGGTCAGCCAGCCAATGCCTTTGCTAAAAAAAATAAAAAAGCCAATGCCTCCAGACCCCGATTCCCCTTTGTTCTGCTCCGCTTCCGATCTCTACTCGCCGCCAGCCACCTGCCTCGCTGGCGACATGCCATCGCCGGATGCCATGACTTTAGGAGGAGACGCCGGACTAACAGGAGATCAGGAGCCGCTCGCCCAACAGCGTCACCGCTGCCCGGCCGCGCCGCGGTGCCCAGCTTCCCAGTCCGCTCAGGGCTCAGGCGTGCAGCACCGACTCGGCCAACCCGATTTATCCTGAGATACGCCGTCCTCAACACTCAGCAGCCACTTCCCATCACCCATTTTCTAATTGATTCATCACTCATTAGGCAGGACTCTCATTAGGGTTTGTTGTGTACTTACTGCTACCTACATTTAATGGTTCAGATGTTTTAGTAATCTTTAGCACCTGTAGAGTTGACAGGGTTTCAAAATTCCTCGCCTAGGAACAAACACTAGTCATGTTGATTGTTGGTCATTGTGACATTGACCCAGATTACTACCGCAAGCCAGGTTTGTTGACAATTTTACTTGTCTTTGTTACTCATTTGATATGATATCCAATTATTCACTTTGATTAATTGCAAACAATAAGTGCTAGCCCAACTTCTTGATTCAGATTTTGGACGGTCTCTTACTGCAGTTACAATTCTGCATACTTGTCCTAGTAAGCTCACAAGTAATGATTGATTCGCTAGCTTTATGCTTGCCTTGTCATATTTGTTGTCAATATTTTTTTAGGGTGGACCACCCTGTTTCAAACTCCTGGAACCGCAGACATGAGTGAATAGTATTTCTCTGTGTGATCTCTTCCATCATGTGTGGGCAACAAACACTTCATTGTATAGAAAGAAAAGTGTTATATCCACCTTTTACAAAGACTACGATCTTTTACATGGAATGCAATCTGCCTACGTGCTTTGTGTCGCACTACCAGTACTCCACCCTTGAAGCTAAACATTATGCCACTCATAATTCCAAAGTTTATTTGTTCAAATACGAATTTGATATGATGCTAATGTTCCAATTTCAGTTTTGAAATGTGTGTCCGCCCCTTATAGAGACATAAGAGGTTTGTATTTCTATGTGTGGTCTGGTCAGCACGGTTGGGGGAGAACTTTGTATACGCAGGGGTTTGTAGGGAGACACTATTGGAGTAGAATCCGCAATGCATTCCAAAGATAATCTGACTACCTTTTATGTTTTCGTGAATCTCAGATACTGAACATCATCATAATGATTATGAGCTTGGGCGCATGAGAAGAATAAAGCAGAACAATGACATGGCTATCAAACTTGGCCTTAAGGGACTGAGATCCAGTCTGGATGCAATGGAATGCGCACACTCTCCACCTACAGATTCATGTTCAGAATATGATCCTAACAATGATTCTGAGCTAGAGGGAGACCTAAGTCAATGTAGCTCCCTAGGGGAGGAGTCAGAGGTAGATGCCCTATCTTATTCACCCATCAAGGTGCTTGCTCTAACTTGGCAAGGTTATATTGGTCACACATATCTTGCAAATGATGCTTTGCATTGCTTCTACTTTGTTACACCGCCATTTGCTTAGTTTACACATCATATATGTGAATATGCCATGCCTATCCATTTTCAGTACATATTCCATCTGTCATCATACCAAATTTCTCCATTGAAATGTTGTTCTTGTGTATCAGACGTTCAAAAGGAAGAGGGCGATTGCTGATCGCAATGGAGCACGAACAAAGTATTTGGAAAAGGTAGTGACACCTGATAAATCAAATAGCCCATTAGGTGTAGTGGCAATATCACCAGACCCACAAAACACAGCCCCAACTCTAGCAGATTCTACCCCTACCCCACTGGCCATCTCAGATGCCCCAACTCAGCAGACCCCATATGCAGCAAAAAGTATGACGATTCCAGTTGACATAGCACCAGCTCTACGACGCAAAACCCCCATTCCAGCAAAGAGTACACCAACTCCAGTTGCCAAATCCCTTTTCGAACTGGAGAGAGCCCCAATTGCAGCAAATAGGACCCCTGTTCCACTTCTTCCCAGTTTAGAAGACGAAGCTTTTATTGTTGTCAGGAACTTTGTGCACATCTTTCCTTCATGGAAAGATTATACTACAGACAAACAACAATTTCCAATCTTCCTCCACAACTTATGTGTAAGTAATGTACTAATGTTATTCATGGTAATTAGTGCCTATGTTTCTACTAACAGAAATCAAGAGATTTCATTCATTTAAATAGGCGAGGACCAAACTGGATAGTCAAGACGAGCAAAGCTTGATTGCGCTTTTCAATCATGCTTTGAGGAAGTATCGTTGCTACCTGAGGCAAGCACACTTCAATGGCAAGCCTCTAAACGAAGTTTCTGTAAAGTCTCCGGTGCTTCATTTACTAGACAGTGACTGGAATAAGCGTGTTACACGCTGGTCTTGTCTGCAGCGTAAGGTACTGTCTATGATATCACATCACAATTTGAACTACATTTCTGCATGTGCCTTACCGTCTCACTTGTATGAAAACTGTTTGCAGGAGAATATCCATCCTCAAGGGACAATAGGATCTCGCAACTATACTGCACACTGCATTGCTCTTGTGAGTACCTCTTGTCCTGTATCACCATACTTACTTTCATAGCTGGTTGATTATGTAGCATCACTGCACATGTTAGCCTCCTTATCCTCCATTGGGTGGACATTATAAGATATGTATTGACTCATACATAAATTTAGAATCAACCCAATGCTTCTGAAGAAGTTTAGTTCTGAAGTCCTCTTGTAAGGACCGAACGTCTTGTATCACTGTACTTACATTAACAGCTACTCCATCCGTCCCATAATATAAGAGCGTTTTGTACACTACACTAGTGTACAAAACACTTATATTATGGGATGGAGTGAGTAGTTCATTGTGTTGCATTACTCTTCATCTTGTCTCTCTCGCCCACCATTTCCTAAAAATTATTAGATCTATACTTAATCTTACCAAAAAGTTGAATACACAGACAATGCCAGTGCAGAAATGTAACCCATTGCTCTTGTCAGTACATTTTATCCTGTAACGCTGTACTTACATGGATAGGTAGTTGCTTATGTAGCATCACTGTGCATCTTATCTTCATTATCCTCTATCCCTTCTAGTATTATCATATCAATAATTACTCTCTACAAAATGTAGAGTACATGCAATGCTTATGAAGAAGTTTCTGTGCAGAAATTCTTGAGTTATCCCTCCCTTGACATGGAGAAGGGCATTATAGAGCTGGTGTTAATTGTTAATGTAAGTTCGTCCTTCTAAAGCCTTTCTCCTCAACTACTGTTTAATTTGCTCATACTCCCTATCGTCAACTGCTGTTTAGTTTGCTATTTCTATCAAAATGCATGTTCGCAACAACTGCAAGTTTCAAGTTTTAGTCATGAAACCAAAATCCTTATTCATACCATGCACATTATTCAATACAGATCCATTGATTTTCTTTAGCCCTGCATGTATGCTTGTGTTGTTGATCTGTAATCCAGTGCGTGGTGAAGCTGCGCACATTTGCACCTTGTCATTTCCTGCTTTGTATTAACTGATCTGGCTGATGATATGAACATGTCATGCACGTTAACGAAAAGAGATACAATGATTTTCTTTTGCCCTGCATCTATGCTTATGTTGTTGATCTGTAATCCAGTAGTGTGGTGTAGCTCACCGCATTATGAACAATGCCAAATTATGCTCTTCACATTTTGAATCGTCTCTTTATTTTGTAATATGAAACTGGATGGAATTGACAGCGCAGTTACCATCTTTGTTTATATACGTACAAAACCTGTCATCTGTCTTGTTGTTTCAGGGTGATATGCCTGACGGCACGCACAAGTCTGCTGAAGACACTGAGACAAACCCAACGTGTATTGCAGCAAAGAAGGCAAAACATCTTGAAGATAGTGAGACAACCCCAAAGTCATGTCTTGATGCAGTGTTCAAGTTACTTCAGACTAGCAGTCATACAAGCTCACAGAAGTCGCTGCCTGAATCAGTTTGACTTCTTCAGTCTCAGCTGCAAGCAGAAAGGCATAGTGCAACTCAACTTCGACTTGAAGTCCAATCTCTCAGGAAGATCCCAGAGAACTCCAATGAGAACCTCATTGCTAAATAGCTAGAGCTGGAAGATATGACCGACATGCTAGGCCATTCTCACTGCCTTGCTCAGCTGCTTGCGCAGCAGCTCCCGCGCAAGGCTAATGTTTCTTGAACTGTGTTCAAGTGGTCTTGGTTCAGTATTATTTTGTTGCGCTGCAATGGTAGGGCCTTGGACGCCCAGGTTTTGTAATCTGCTTCTTGGTTGCGCTTTATGATCACTGGTGGCAAACTTTGATGCCTAGTGGATGTAATATGCCCTAATTCCTTTATTATATAGTGTAGGTTTATTCTAAGTTACTATGTCGTTATTTGTTTATTGTATAGTGTAGGTTTCTTCTTAATTCGTATTTACCGTATATGTCATCATTCGCTATTGATGTCTACTACACAACTTATTCTTGTAGACTCGTGTTGGGCCTCTAAGCGCAGAGTTTTGTAGGACAGTAGCAATTTTCCCTCAAGTGGATGACCTAAGGTTTATCAATCCGTGGGAGGCGTAGTATGAAGATGGTCTCTCTCAAACAACCCTGCAACCAAATACAAGAAATCTCTTGTGTCCCCAACACACCCAATACAATGGCAATTTGTATAGGTGCACTAGTTCGGCGAAGAGATGGTGATACAAGTGTAGTATGGATAGTAGAAATATATTTTTATAATCTGAATAAATAAAAACAGCAAGGTAACAAACGATAAAAGTGAGCACAAATGGTATTGCAATGCTTAAAAACAAGGCCTAGGGTTCATACTTTCACTAGTGCAATCTCTCAACAGTGCTAACATAGTTGAATCATATAACAATCCCTCAACGTGCGATAAAGAATCACTCCAAAGTTCTTATCAAGTGGAGAATATAATATGAAATTGTTGTAGGGTATGAAACCACCTCAAAGTTATCTTTTCCGATCAATCTATTGAGCCATCCCTATAAGTGTCACAAACAGCCCTAGAGTTCGTACTAAAATAACACCATATGATACACATCAACCAACTATAATGTCACCTAGATACTCCAATGTCACCACAAGTATCCGTGAGTTGATTATTCGATACGCATCAAACAACTTCAGATTCATAATATTCAATCCAACACAAAGAACTTCAAAGAGTGCCCCAAGATTTCTACCGGAGAAAGTAGGACGAAAACGTGCATCAACCCCTATGCATAGATTACCCCAATGTCACCTCGGGAATCCGCGAGTTGAGTGCCAAAACATACATCAAGTGAATCAATATAATACCCCATTGTCACCCGATAATAGTGAAACCTCAAAGGTAAAAACTCAATTCATCACAACAAGATAGAGAGGGAGAAACACCATATGATACAACTATATTAACAAAGCTCGTGGTACATCAAGATCGTGCCAAATCAAGAACACGAGAGAGAGAGAGATCAAACACATAGCTACTTGTACATACCCCTAGCCTCGAGGGTGAACTACTCCCTCCTCGTCATGGAGACCGCCGGGATGATGAAGATGGCCTTCGGTGATGATTTCCCCCTCCGGCAGGGTGCCGGAAAAGGGCTTTAGATGAGATCGTGGAGGTACAGAGGCTTGCGGCGGTGGAGTCGAAGTTCTAGGGTTATTTCTGGAGGTTTCTGAATATATAGGAATTTTTGGCATTGGAATCACGCGAAGAGGAGCCACAGGGGGCCCACGAGGCACCAGGGCGCGCACCGGGGGGGGCACGCCTAGGTCGCTTGTGGGGCCCCTGTGGGTCTTCTGCTGCTCCCCCGAAGCTTCCTGGGTCTGTTTCCTTCTAGAAAAAATCATCAAAAAATTCACTGCATTTGGACTTCAATTAATATGGATTATCTGGAAAACCAAAAACAAGCAGAAAACAGCAACTGGCACTGGGCACTAGGTCAATATGTTAGTCCATAAAAATCATATAACAATCATATAAAAGTGCACCAAAATCATACAAAACTATAATAAACATGGCATGAATACTTCATAAATTATAGATACATTGGAGACGTATCAGCATCCCCAAGCTTAATTCCTGCTCGTCCTCGAGTAGGTAAATGATAAAAGAAATAATTTATGAAGTGTGAATGCTAGCATAGTGCATAAGTTTGATCAATGATAATTTCAATCACTTTTCCTAGCATCATGACACCAACTTTTTCTCATAAAACTCATCAAGATAAAGTAGAAATCAATTCACATGTTATGGTTCAAACAATGCATTCTCTTGAAACTTAACAACCTATGTTCTTAGTCACCAAACAATTGCAATTCAACTTATCTTCAACAAAGTCTAAGTAAGAGCTCCACATACTCAATTATCATTTAGTCTTCTATGATTGCTAGTACTCAAAGCATATTTTTAGAACAAATAGCATCCATCGAACACAGAGAAAGATATGGGCTTAATGTTTCGCCTCCCAACTTATTTATCATAGAAATAATTGTCAACAATAATAATTCATGATCAAATATATTTGACTGGCCATATGTGCCTGGATCTTTCCCCACCACATGATTCTTGCCAACTAGAGAATAATTAAGGTTGAAATGAGAAGTAATACTATTGACTCTTGCATAAAAGTAAATACATAAAGTAAAAGATAGGCCCTTCATAGAGGGAAGAAGAGGTTGTCATGCGCTTTTTATTTTTGGATGTCAAGCCCTTAATGCAAAGGAACGTCACGTTATATTGCCCCTTGTGATAGAAACCTTTATTATGCAGTCCGTCGCTTTTATTTCTTTACCATCACAAGTTCGTACAATGCTTATTTTCCCTTGCAATAAAAGATCATACATATTTTAGGAGCAATTTTTATTGCTTTTTGCACCGATGACAACTTACTTGAAGGATCTTATTCAATCCATAGGTAGATATGGTGGACACTCATGGGAAGAAACTGGGTTTAAGGGTTTTTGGATGCACAAGTAGTATCTCTACTTAGTACGAATTTTTGGCTAGCAAAAGATCCTAAGCAAGCACCACATGTTGGAGGATCCATAACAATATAACTTCTATGCAAATATACCCAAACATAACTCATTACGTTGTCTTCCTTGTCCAACTTCAACTAATTTGGTCAAGTTTGAAAATAATTAATGGGTATTCACAATCATAAAAGATGTCCAAGATAATATATTTATATGTGAAAGTTCTCTTCCATATACTATCTTTCATGAATTGCTCGTATGACCAATATTGTGATTGTCAAATTTCCAAACCCAATGTGAAACTACTACTAAGCATGATACAAGCATATTAAGCTCATATTATTTCAACTTCATGATATTTAATTTATTCAACAATTTACTCATAGGATATAAGTGAAGAA
This sequence comes from Elymus sibiricus, assembly GCA_039707655.1. Taxonomy (NCBI): domain Eukaryota; kingdom Viridiplantae; phylum Streptophyta; class Magnoliopsida; order Poales; family Poaceae; genus Elymus; species Elymus sibiricus. Next base: position 105,690,156 of record CM077668.1, on the reverse strand, counting down.
CAAGAGTAAATGACAAACTACTCCAAAAAGATATAAGTGAAGACCAAATGAGTAGTTTAGTGAATAGGTAGCTATGTGAGGACTCTCTCTCTCATTTAAAATTTTCAGATCTTAAGTATTTTATTCAAACAGCAAAGAAAACAAAATAAAATGACATTCCAAGAATAGCACATCTCATGTGAAGAAGCAAAAACAAGGCTCAACCAAAACTAACCGATAATTGTTGATGAAGAAAGGTGGGATGCCTACCGGGGCATCCCCAAGCTTAGATGCTTAAGCCTTCTTGAAATATTAACTTGGGATGCCTTGGGCATCCCCAAGCTTGAGCTCTTGTGTCTCCTTAATTCCTCTCATATCACGGTTTCTCTAAATCTTAAAAACTTCATCCACATAAAACTCAACAAGAACTCGTGAGATAAGTTAGTATAAATCAACTCAAAACCTTAGCATTCTCTACTGTAACAAATCACTAAAATTATAATTAAACATTGCATACTAAATGCCTCTGCATATTTAATACTCCTATCCACAAATAGAAATATTAAACAAGCAACATATGCAAACAATGCAACTATAACCGAAATCTGTCTAAACAGAACAGTCTGTAAAGGGTGAATAAGAATTCATACTTCCCTAACTCCAAAAATTCTTAAAATTTACCATATGACAGAGAACTCATGCATGCTTACTGTGTAAAAATTTCAGATTTTTATTATTTTCTGACTATTCAGGAATATTCTGAACATAACAGAAAACTTTTCGTTTTCAAACAGCAACACATAAACTTGCAAACTGAGCATGGTAAAGGCTATAATTGGCATTTTATTGAACTAAAAGATACAAAACATGATTATTGATAAAAGCAAGCAAATATCAACAAAAAAATGACTCTCCAAGCAAAACTCATATCATGTGACGAATAAAAATATAGCTCCAAGTAAGGTTACCGATAATGTTGAAGACGAAAGAGGGGATGCCTTCCGGGGCATCCCCAAGCTTAGTTGCTTGGGTATTCCTTGAATATTACCTTGGGGTGCCTTGGGCATCCCAAAGCTTAGTGTCTTGCCACTCCTTATTCTCCTCATATCGATATCTCAAACAAAACTTGAAAACTTCAATCACACAAAACTTAGCGGAACTTGTGAGATAGGTTAGTATGATTAAAATAACTCATCCACTTAGGTACTGTCAAGACAAGATTCATAATTGTTCTCACATAATTCCTACTGTAGTATATCATTTCCACAATTTATATTTCTTAATATAAGCTATGGAAACACATAAACAAGCAAACTATGCATCGAAAACAGAATCTGTCAAGAACAGAACAGCATGTAGTGAGCGATTTAAAAGCCAAACTTCTGTAACTCTAAAAATTCTGAAAAATTAGGACAACGTAGGAAATTTGTATGTAAATAATGTGTAAAACTTTCAGAATTTGTCGACGTTCCAGTGATTTATGGTAATTCCAGAACTGGGCGCAAAAGTTTCTGTTTTTGCACAGAATCAAGTCAACTATCATCCACACTATCCCAAAGGCTTCACTTGGCACTTTATTGAAACAAAAGCTATAAAACATGATTACTACAGTAGCTTAATCATGTGAGCACACAAAAACAGTAAGGGTAAATATTGGGTTGTCTCCCAACAAGCGTTTTTCTTTAATGCCTTTTTAGCTAGGCATGATGATTTCAATGATGCTCGCATAAAAGTAAAGAATTGAAACATAACGGGAGCATCATGAATCATATGTTCCTCTCTCATAATAATTTTCAGTAGCATAATGAATGAATTCAACAATATAGCTATCACATAAAGCATTCTTTTCATGATCCACAAGCATAGAAAATTTATTACTCTCCACATAAGCAATGTTCTTCTCATTCGTAATAGTGGGAGTATCATATGAAACTCGAATACTATAAATTGTTTCCACATTAAAAGAGTGATGTTCAGTAAAAGTATATTCATAATTATGACAAGTTTTATAAGAATGATCATCACTTCTTTTTATAACATAAGTATCATCATAGTAATCATCATAAGTGGCAAATTTGTTCTCATCATAGTCAATTGAAACCTCTTCCAAGATAGTGGAAAAATTACTACATAAAGTCATGACCTCTCCAAATCCACTTTTATAAATATTGCAATCATCATAAATAGGAGGCATGAAATCATCATAACAAATTTGATCATTCAAAATAGGGGGACAAAAAAGATCATCTTCATTAAGCATAGCATCCCCAAGCTTGGGACAAACATTAATTGCAACAAATAAATTCTCAAACATGACATTCTCATCAAACATAGCATCCACAAGCTTGTGGCTTGGCATATCATAAGCATAATCACTCTCATCATTAATAGTATGAATAGCACCAATAGTATAACAATTATTATCATCATAATTTTCTAAGTTGGTGCCAAAAAGATTTTCAAGATTATAAGAAGTATCATTATTTTCCCAATCATAATCATCACAATGAGTAATAGGCATAACAAAATCATCCTCGATAGTTCCTTCGGACATTGTGCCATAAGACAAAGAAGCAATATCATCATCAAGTATATCATCTTCCAAAATTATTTTTGATTCATTCTCATGAGGCGCAACAATAATAGGAGCAACATCATTTCGGAGGGATACCTTTTTACCTCTACTCTTTCTTGTTTTCTTCTTCTTTACCACAACATGTGTGGGTTTAATCAATTTTTCCGAGTTTCTTATTGATGAGATTGGTTGAATAGGAAGCTCCTCCTCGTCACCTATTTCATCATGAGAGACAATAGGAGGGTGTCGGTTCTAAATCCGGCATATCTCATAGTAGGGGTCCTAAGCTAGGCGTCATGGAGCGATGGTAACATGGATACAGAGTTTTACCCAGGTTCGGGCCCTCTCGAAGAGGTAATACCCTACATCCTGCTTTTGATTGTATTGATATGGGGATAATACAGAGTACATGTGGCTACCACGAGATTGTTCTAATGAATATGAATTGATCTATTGACTAGCCTGGCCTCGGTTTATATAATGTACCGGAGGCCTAGGGTTTAGGAGAGTCCTCGTCTTGGGCGCCAAGTCTTGTGGAATCTTCCTTGTATTCGGCATGGGCTGCCCGAAGTGGCCCATTAGTGAACCGCCATGGGGGTCCTCGGCTCAACCTACCTGGTTGGGAGACGATGTGGTGAGTACCCCCTAGTCCAGGACACCGTCAGTAGCCCCCTGAACCGGTCTTCAAGTTGGGGACGCTCCTCGGTTCTTCCGAACTGTTCCTCATCTTCGGTCGTCGGTCTTGAAAACTGGTTCAATCAAATCTTCCCATCTCCGATCTTGAGGATCGCCGAGGTGTATCCGAAGAGTTCACACGTCGAGTATCCGAGGAGCCCCTTTAGGTTCTTGGCCTTTATCAATGCCTTGTTACTTTTTACGCCATACCTTGGGTTCGAAGTTTTTCCCGTGCGGCGGTGTCCTCTTGCATCCGAGCTCCAACGCCGGACTGCATCCGAGGTGTCTTTTGCAGCCGAGCTCCAATGCCGGTCTGTATCCAAGGTGTATTTTTGCAGCCGAGCTCCAATGCCGGTCTGTATCCGAGGTACATTTTAGCAGCCGAACTCCAACGCCGGACTGTATCCGAGGAGGCATAGAGTACCTCGTCTTTGAAAAAGTTTGAAGGAGGTTATCCGAGCTTAACGCCAAAAAAGTTCTCTATGGAACCAGCCACTTACAGCCGAGCTTTATGCCGGACTGCTTCCGAGGTGGTGCACCACCTTGGTCTTGGGCTGGTTTTTTGCGGATATTTTTTCGATTGGTGCAATTTATTCTCTGCCGAGATGTATAACCAGTAGCCCTCAAGGTGTGTGCCGACATAAAATCCGGGATGCACCTGAAGGATAAAATAAAACCGCTGATCCCAGTAGCCCCTGAGACTCAGGTCGATTTGCGAAATCGGCCTGAGGATCAATTCCTTGCTCCGCAGCATACTTAAAAACAGAAAGGCGGTGTGCATAGTTCCCGAGACTCAGGTTGGGTGCAGCCGACCAACACTAGGATCATAATCTCCTCGGAAACTGTTTCACACTTTGTAAATTGTCAGCATTGAATCATCGATGCAGTAGCCCCCGAGACTTGGGTTGGGCAACATGGCCGACCCTAGGATCGTATCTCCTCGGGAACTAGTTCAACTGCCATGTATGTTTTGACAACGCCGAGGTGCAGCTCGGCAGGAAAGATGCCGAACTACAGGCCAGAAAAAATTCCCCGAGCAAAACCATCACGCAGAACACCTCGATCAAGAGGATGCCCCGCCTCCTGAAAAAAAAACATAAAAATAGGTTAAAGGTGCCATAAGCTCGGAAAACCAAAAAACTTATGTGAAAACTTTACGTCCGAAGTAAATCAAGTTTTTTGGTGCCAATCCGAAAATTGGTCTTAAAATTAGTTTGTGCTTCCGTCGTGCTTTAATATGATACATCCGATCTCCAGACTTCAAGTGGGTCAGCCTTCGGCTTCAACCTCCTATCCCGAAGGCGGAGTGCTTCTCAGGCCAGTTTAGCGAACTAAACTCGAGCGGCTTTAGAGAGAAACCAGGCTACCCGGCTATTGACAACACACTCGCGTCAGAAAAAGGAGTAGTAGAAAAAGACTTTGCAACGACCAAGAAGAAAACACTTATTATAACGGCTCATATAAATTTAAGAAGCCCCAGTTAACATGGGTAAAGGGAGTGTTTTTAACAGACAGAGGTTTTAACAAACTAAGTGTTTAACTAATAACTTGTCTATTTAACACAAAAGCATAACGCTTGGATGAACCAAACAAAAATTAAAAATTGAAAAACGTTAAGCATGAAAGCGACTTAGCTGGTTAATGTGCTCGGTGTTGATGACGTAGTCCGGGCTTGCAACGGGTCGAGATCCCAGCCCCCAAGCCGGTCCTGGGGTGGCCGAGCGAAGGGCTCGGCTAATGAAGTGGCAGCACGAAACTGCCAATGTGCCGAGGCGAAGCCCCGGGTCCAGCCGAGGAGACAGAGTAGGTCGGCAGGGTGACGCCGGAGTAGGTCGATGAAGCGATGGCGAAGCCCCCTGTCCGGCCGAGGTGTCCGAGCGAAGAGCTCGGCTTGATGAAGTGGTAGTACAACACTGTCGATATGTTGAGGCGAAGCCCTCAGTCCGGCCGAACTGACGAAGCTGGTCGGCTAGTGACGCCGAAGTCCCCGGAGTAGGTTGATAAAGAGATGGCGAAGCCCCCGGTCTAGCCGAAATGACGGAGCAGGTCGATAAGGTGACGTTACAGCCCCATGCCAGCCGAGGTGTCGAAGCAGGTTGGCGTGGTGGACATCGGCTTGAAGAAGCAACAGCGCGGCGATGCCGACGTAGGTCAGAACTTGTGACGCGGTCAATGCCGGTTTGGAAAGTGACCGCGCGGCGATGCTGGCGCGCCCGACCCGTACAATCCGGATGGTGACGATGTTATCCTGATGATCATTAGGGAGAGTGGTGCCGAACTCTTGGTCGGCTCGCCGAGGTGATGATCCGAGGTGGTTGTCGTCGGCTCGATGAAGCGATGGCGCAGTCGATGCTGGCGCAGGTCGGCAGCCATGGAGCAACGTGGCTGGGCTGGTTTGACACCGGCGCGACGATGAAGATCGCCTCGGAAAAGGCTTAAAATTTGTGGACACGTGTTTGAGAACAACACACAATACCATAGAAAAAATTCCTTCAAAAAGGATGTCCAATATCCCGTTCATGAAGAAAGATGAATTCGGGTCGGATACGTTTTCGCGCAGAAAAGAGATCCGAAAATTGAAGCACTCATTGGACGCTTCCCGGAGTTTGAACGGTCGGATCGAGCTGAAATTTTGAGGGGTGGTAGATATGGGAATTCCGCAGCCGATGAACGGTTGGATCTTCCAAAGGACGTCCGAGCTGACTGCTGGACTCCTCGCCCTAAACTCGTCCAGATTCCCGTCCAGATTCGACAGGGCTCCGGTATATCGGAGATCGCCGGAGATTCCTCCATCGGATCGCGACGAAATTTTGCAGGGTTGTTCTAGACTCAAGCGCGCACAATTCCATTGAAGCAATCGTCAAAGCGACGTTCGAGGAGACTGGGACGGCGAACACGAATCCTCTGTCCAGAAAAAACTGCATGATCACACGAGGGCAATGTTGACGTTGAGCCCCCGAGCACCATGGACGATTTTTCCATGATCCCGGATGAGATAGGAGTTGATGATGACGAAGACATCCGTCCGAACTTGATGATCCGAAGAGAAGCCTAGTCCTCGGTCCAGCCAAGGTGACGGAGAGAAGAGCTCGGCACTCCGAAGCGGCGGCACAGCACGGTCGATGTGGCGAGGCGAGGGCCCCGGTCTAGCCGAGGTGACTTCGGAGCCCCCACGTCAGCCGACGTGTCGAAGCAGGTCGGCGGGTTGGACGTCGCCTTGAAGTAGTGACAGCGTGGTGATGCCGACGCAAGGCGGCGCGCCAGGGTGACAACACAATTTGGTCGGCGGAGGTGGGATGACGACGTCGGCACGCCGAGGTGACCGCGTGACGCAGTCAAAATCGATTACCTGCACACATAAAACAATGCAGGCAATAAACAATAATAATTGAAAGAAAAAAATTGCATAATCAATATATGCGAAGCGAATAATCAGGTAAGTTTGGCCTGGGCGCCGAGGTCGGTTCGACGGAGTGGCAGCGTTGACATGTCGATGCAGGTCGACCTGCGCGGGGCGACAACATTGGCCTGGCATGATCCGAACTCATTGTGCGGAGGTGTCGGTCGGCGCGGTGGCTGTTAGCCTGATCCGTATGTAGCAATTGTTGTGAAAGAACTCCCCCCAAGTACTCATATAACTTCATATGGAAGGTACCACGTAAGGCTGCTCGTTGCATCAATCCAATCTCGATGGACGTGCAACAACTAGTAGTGCTAATTGCATCAGGGAAGCACATGAAAGAGAGACCATTAGTGAAAAGCGTAGACGGCCTCTAAACTTAATTAAGTAATAGAGAAAAAAGAAAGATCAAGTCTCCCTGTGGCTGCGCTGAGCCGAACTCTCGTCGGCCTCACGTGCATGTTGTGCACGGTACTGCACCATCTCCTCCGCTGGTTCGCCGCCGTTCGGATTACCTCTTTTTTTCGTTGGCCTATGAATCAAATCTTCCAGCCCTAGACTGCCGCGTGCATGTGCGCGCTTCATGGGGACCTCACATGGCGTACGGGAGTAGCATGTCTCCACAGGGATGTGCTGCTGGTGGCCGCCGCACAGCCCGGATCCGACGTACTGTCTGGCAGCGTACCCGCCGTTGGTAAAAATTTCTTGATCTGCAAACAAAATTGTGCGGCAGCAACGATTTTGCGAAGGAGATAATTCAAACATATCTAGCTGAAAAAATATCACCTGATCATTGATCTAGACTTCCATCGAGCCGTGGAGATCACCTAGCAGGCTCTCAATGAAAGCACCAATGTCGGTTCTAAATCCGGCATATCTCGTAGTAGGGGTCCTAAGCTAGGTGTCATGGAGCGATGGTAACATGGACACAGAGTTTTACCCAGGTTCGGGCCCTCTCGAAGAGGTAATACCCTACGTCCTGCTTTTGATTGTATTGATATGGGGATAATACAGAGTACATGTGGCTACCACGAGATTGTTCTAATGAATATGAATTGATCTATTGACTAGCCTGGCCTCGGTTTATATAATGTACCAGAGGCCTAGGGTGTAGGAGAGTCCTCGTCTTGGGCGCCAAGTCTTGTGGAATCTTCCTTGTATTCGGCATGGGCTGCCCGAAGTGGCCCATTAGTGAACCGCCATGGGGGTCCTCGGCTCAACCTACCTGGTTGGGAGACGATGTGATGAGTACCCCCTAGTCCAGGACACCGTCAGAGGGAAAGTGGAAATCTTTACCCTTTCATTAGTGTTCCTTTTATATTCTATTGGTTTTCCCGTCTTTCTATAGTTGGGAATATAAGCATTCTCATTGCAATTTACAATACAAAACATATAGATTTCTTTCAAATTAGTTTCAGCATGGTCTGTGAATATGAATGCTTCAAACCAACTATTTTTATGTGACAATTCCTCACACCCCAAAAATAAACAAAGTTCATTATAAAGTTCAAGGGTGATGAAGTTATAGCAATATTTGGACACGATTCGATCATGAAAAAGCATGCATTGGAAATTAAGGTGACCAACTTTATTGCAAAGTTCACAAGTAATAGGATAAAGAGAACATAATTTTGTAGCAAATTCATCTATCACTTTGAGCAAAAAATAGGTTCTATCACGTTTATGCTTCTTACTAAATCTATCATCCCTATAAGGCATGTCTTCACAAACTTTATGCACTCCACAAAAATTGACATGCTTATAAGAAACATTTTTGTCATGACTAGTGCTATCATCTTTAGTATTTTGGATATTCATAGAATTCATACTAACAACATTAATCATGCTCATCATTCAAATATTTTATGCCAAACATTTTATTGAATTCTTCTTCTATCAATTGAGCACAATTTTCTGCTCCATCATTCTCAAGAAAGACATTACAAGAAACTAAAAGATTCAATTGCAAGATCTAAAGATATAGCTTCAAGCACTCACCTCCCCGGCAACAGCGCCAGAAAAGAGCTTGATGTCTACTACACAACTTATTCTTGTAGACACCTTTTGGGCCTCCAAGCGCAGAGTTTTGTAGGACAGTAGCAATTTTCCCTCAAGTGGATGACCTAAGGTTTATCAATCCGTGGGAGGCATAGGTTGAAGATGGTCTCTCTCAAACAACCCTGCAACCAAATACAAGAAATCTCTTGTGTCCCCAACACACCCAATACAATGGCAATTTGTATAGGTGCACTAGTTCGGCGAAGAGATGGTGATACAAGTGTAGTATGGATAGTAGAAATATAGTTTTATAATCTGAATAAATAAAAACAGCAAGGTAGCAAATGATAAAAGTGAGCACAAACGGTATTGCACTCCTTAAAAACAAGGCCTAGGGTTCATACTTTCACTAGTGCAATCTCTCAACAGTGCTAACATAGTTGAATCATATAACAATCCCTCAACGTGCGATAAAGAATCACTCCAAAGTTCTTATCAAGCGGAGAATATAAGATGAAATTGTTGTAGGGTATGAAACCACCTCAAAGTTATCTTTTCCGATCAATCTATTGAGCCATCCCCATAAGTGTCACAAACTGCCCTAGAGTTCGTACTAAAATAACACCATATGATACGCATCAACCAACTCTAATGTCACCTAGATACTCCAATGTCACCACAAGTATCCGTGATTTGATTATTCGATACGCATCAAACAACTTCAGATTCATAATATTCAGTCCAACACAAAGAACTTCAAAGAGTGCCCCAAGATTTCTACCAGAGAAAGTAGGACGAAAACGTGCATCAACCCCTATGCATAGATTACCCCAATGTCACCTCGGGAATCCGCGAGTTGAGTGCCAAAACATACATCAAGTGAATCAATATAATACCCCATTGTCACCACGGGTATTCATATGCAAGACATACATCAAGTGTTCTCAAATCCATAAAAGTATTCAATTCGATAATAGTGAAACCTCAATGGTAAAAACTCAATTCATCACAACAAGATAGAGAGGGAGAAACACCATATGATCCAACTATATTAACAAAGCTCGCGATACATCAAGATCGTGCCAAATCAAGAACACGAGAGAGAGATCAAACACATAGGTACTTAAACATACCCCTAGCCTCGAGGGTGAACTACACCCTCCTCGTCATGGAGACCGCCGGGATGATGAACATGGCCTCCGGTGATTATTTCCCCCTCCGGCAGGGTGCCGGAAAAGAGCTTTAGATGAGATCGTGGAGGTACAGAGGCTTGCAGCGGCGGAGTCGAAGTTCTAGGGTTATTTCTGGAGGTTTCTTATTATATAGGAATTTTTGGCGTTGGAATCACGCGAAGAGGAGCCACAGGGGGCCCACGAGGCACCAGGGCACGCCCCGGGGGGGCGCCCAGGTGGCTTGTGGGGCCCCTGTGGGTCTTCTGCTGCTCCCCCGAAGCTTCATGGGTCTGTTTCCTTCCAGAAAAAACCATCAAAAAGTTTCGCCGCATTTGGACTTCATTTGATATGGATTTTCTGGAAAACCAAAAACAAGCAGAAAACAGCAACTGGCACTGGGCACTAGGTCAATATGTTAGTCCATAAAAATCATATAAAAGTCATATAAAAGTGCACCAAAATCATACAAAACTATAATAAACATGTCATGAATACTTCATAAATTATAGATACATTGGAGACGTATCAGCGATCAGAAAAAAGGGTGAAAATCTGATTCAGGCGAACGGGCCGAAACATGCGCCTCTAACGGGCCTGCAATTCAGTGGGCCATTAATGGGTTCCACACAACAGGCTTTACTCCGGCCTGCGCGGACCTGCCGTAATGGCCCTTTATGGACACGGTATGCCCAGGCCCATAACTCACATGGGCTTCTAGTGGGCCCAAACTTTAGGTCGGCCCATGTAGCTTCGGGCCATTAATAGGCTGAATATTCTGCTGGCCTGTTATGGCCCAGAAGATAGCATGGGCCTTTAGCAGGCCGAAAAGCTTGTTGGGCCTCAATTTTCATTTGACGACCATGGGCCTTTAGCAGGCTGAAATATACCTCGGACCATTATTGGCCCAGTTACATGACGGGCCGCTACCAGGCCGAAACCTATCTCGGACCTTGGTTGGCCCAATCATATCATGGGCCTTTAGTAGGCCAAAAGCTTAGTAGAGGACCAACGGGCCGAATTGTACGATAGGCCTTTAACATGCCCAAAGTCAGGTTGGGCTGAAATTAAGGGGCCGAATGTCGCGTCGGACCATATATGGCCCATGTGTAGCACGTGCCATTAACAGGCTGAAAGGCACACCGGACTGAAATGGGCCCATTTCTACATCGGGTCTTTAACAGGCCGAAAACTCACTGGGCCGTAATGGGGCCCAAAGACTGAGCGAACAATTTATGGGCCCGATCTGGCGGCGGGCCGTAAATGGGCCATGTTTAAGCAGGCCTCTAGTGGGTCGGTCCACTAGTACCTGAGTAAATCTTATGGGCCTTTGACTGGGCCGGCCTTTTTAACCTAAATGGGCCATTGTTGGGCCGTGCCATGTGTCGACGTATCATAGGCGTCTCTCGTCCAATGAATGGATGACATCTGTCGCAACGCCGAGCTGACACGTGGATCCGCCGGCGAATGAGAATTTTACACGTGGAAAATCCCCATTGGTCCGAGCTATTAATGGGTTATCGGATCCAAACCGGAACCCGATAGCTTAACGGCGACCCGTTATAGTGGATGCCACGTGTCGGTCACCCTTGACGAAAACACTTCCATGATGCGACATTTATCATCATGGAAGTGGACACTTCCATGATGATAATTTCAGTATTGTCATGGAACACTTCTACGACAGCACAGGTATGACTATCTTGATTCTGTCATAAAATTGTCACGGATGTACATGCATGACAGAAAATTTGACCTACTGTGACAAAGACGTATTATCACGGAAGTGTTTTTTTTGTAGTGCAAGGAGCCGTCCGCTTTTTAGGACGTTTTATTATGGTCATAAATCTGACATGACCGGGCGGCAAAATGACCAGACTGCAGGGCTGCACTTCCCCAACAAAGCATAGAAGGCACCACGTGTCTAGCCTCTGTGTACTCTTGGTCCCACCCCCTCCGGCGACTCCTTGCTCGTCGCTCGAAGGGCCTAGGCCCGGGGACTACACGGGATGTCCACAAGCCCAAGGACGGGGCAGCCCACCATGTGAAGAAAAGTCATTGCTTCCCAGCAACATGAACTCACAAGCGGAATGGGCAAAACAAAAATATAAAGAATATGACTCACACAAGAATTCAAGGGCGGGCATCATATGCACGTCAAAAGGAGTACCAAAGTACATATTACAAAGACAAGGCCCGGGGGCTCTAAATCGACAGCCTATGGACCCACGTCCTCGTCAAAAGGACCAGCGACAAGCGCGGGGTCTTCCGGGGCCTCCTCCTCCTCCTCGCCTCGAACATATAGGCCGACAAGCTCCTACACGAAGGCTGACACGGCGGCCCGAGAAGCTTGCGCCCGCAAAGATTGCCCCAGCGGCTGCAGCATGTCGGCAAACGGGAACTCAGCGTTGGCAAGATGGAGGTTGGCTAGGACGCGCTCGCCGATCTTCGTCCCCAGCTCCCGGCACTCCTCCGCGATGGTCTTCTCGAAGTTCTTGCCGCTTCGGCCAACTTATCTGCGAACTTCTCGAAGAAGACGGTGTAACTCCCCACATCATTGTCCTGGAAGTTGGCGGGGACCAGGAGGGACATGCCAAATGACCCGGCAGCCCCGAGGACGCAGTTGTAGGCCTTCTTGAAGATCCTGCACTGCGTCCTCTGTAGCCCTCCGAGCCTGAGTATCTCCCCCTCATGCTGAGAGTTGGACTCCACCAGCTAGGCGTTCAACTCTTCGAGATGCACAGCTACTCCTGAAGCTTCCTGCATTTCTCCTCGGTCTTGGACCGGGCCTTGTCGGTTTCAGCAGCCAAGGTCCGAGCCACTTCAAGGGCGCCCTTCGCCAGCTTCAACTCCCCCTCCAGCAACGCGCACTGGGCTTCAAGGGTCTTTCTTTCCTCCATAAAGTGAGATGCCTGGAGGTCCAACTGTTGTTGATGCTCGGCGCGGGCATCGTCGTTCTGCTTCTGAAGCGACTTCGCGAGGACCTTGGCGCTCTCAGCCTATTACGCTTGACTTTCTCGCGCAAGCTCGATTGCCACCCTCTCGTGGGCTTCGTCAGAGGCACGGTCCAGGATCGTCTTGGCCTCCGCCAGGGCTTGGGACACCTGCCCTCGGGTCTCCTCGTTCTCCCGCCCGGCGCGAATGGACCGGGCGAAGAAGACTTCCCATGATCCGGCAAGGGCCTGCCAGCTCTAGGCCAGGGCCAACCTCTCGTCCGCCAGGTCGGCTTCAAGGCGATCAACCGCCCGGCGCATCGAGTGGAGAAGCTTGCCCGTGGATACACTGGCGCCAATGGCGCCTGCCGGACAAAGCACCGGCCCCAGGGCCCAGTTTGAACCAACAACGGGAGGCGGTTCCCGGACGATCTCCTCCGTGACAGAAGCGGCCACATGGTGTGCGGCACCATCCGACAGTCCATCGCGCTCCGCCAGTCTGGAGGCACCTGCCGGGAGACCTCCTGCCAGTGATGTAGGGGTGAGGGAGCCGCTGCCTGGGGCATTGCCAGATGGAGCCCAGGGCCCCCCGTTGACGGTGTCCTGGACTAGGGGTACTCACCACATCGTCTCCCGACCAGGTGGGTTGAGCCAAGGACCCCCATGGTGGTTCACTAATGGGCCACTTCGGGCAGCCCATGACGCATACAAGGAAGACTCTACAAGACTTGGTGCACAAGCCGAAGACTCTCCTAAACCCTAGGCCACCGGTGCATATATAAACCGAGGCCAGGCTAGTCAATAGATCATCGGATCTAAGATTCATTAGAACGATCTCGTGGTAGATACACGTACTTTGTACTACACCCCATATGAATACAATCAAAAGCAGGACGTAGGGTATTATCTCTTCGAGAGAGCCCGAACATGGGTAAAATCCCGTGTCCATGTTACCATCGCTCCAAGACGCCTAGCTTAGGACCCCTACTACGAGATATGCCGGATATAGAACCAACATTGGTGCTTTCATTGAGAGCCTGCTGGGTAGTCGCCGCGGTGCGATGGCAATATGGATCGGCTCCACCGCGATCTACGCGTCGGAACCAAGCTACATCGTCAACATCAGCATCTTCGTCGCCGGCTCGATTGGTCACCTCGGCTAGGCCGGGGACTACGCTCCACGTCGGATCGTCAAGATCGGACGGGTATCTTCATCAACATCAACTCCAATCTCAACCAAGATCATGGAAGAATCCTCCATGGTGCTCGGGGGCTCAATGTCAACATTGGCCTCGCGCGATCATGCAGTTTTTTCTGGACAGCGGATTCGTGTTCGCCATCACCACCTCCTCGAGCGTCGCTTTGACGATTTCTTCTGTGGAATTGTGCGGAATTGAGTCTAGAACAACCCTGCAAAATTTCGTCGCGTTCTGATGCAGGAATCTCCGGCAATCTCCGATATACCGGAGCCCTGTCGAATCTAGACGGGAATCTGGACGAGTTAAGGGCGAGGAGTCCAGCAGTCAGCTCGGACGTCCTTTGGAAGATCCAACTTTTCATCGGCTGTGGAATTCCCATATCTACCACCCCTCAAAATTTCAGCTCGATCTGACCATTCAAACTCCGGGAAGCGTCCAATGAGTGCATCAATTTTTGGATCTGTTTCCTGCGCGAAAACGAATCCGACCCGAATTCATCTTTCTTCATGAACGGGATATTGGACATCCTTTTTGAACGATTTTTTTTCTAGGGTATTGTGTGTTGTTCTCAAACACGTGCCCACAAATTTCGAGTCTTTTCCGAGGCGATCTTCACCGTCGCGCCGATGTCAAACCGGCCCGACCACGTTGCTCCACGGCTACCGACCTGCGCCAACATCGACTGCGCCGTCTCTCCATCGAGTCGACGATAACCACCTCGGATCATCACCTCGGCAAGCCAACCAAGAGTTCGGCACCGCTCTCCCTAATGATCGTCAAGATAACATCGTCACCTTACGGATTGTACGGGTCGGGCGCGCCAGCATCGCCGCGCGGTCACTTCTCAAGCCGGCATTGACCACGTCACAAGTTCCGACCTGCGTCGGCATCGCCGCGCCGTTGCTTCTTCAAGCCGATGTCCACCACGCCGACCTGCTTCGACACCTCGGCTGGCATGGGGTTGCAACGTCACCTTACCGACCTGCTCCGTCACCTCGGCTAGACCGGGGGCTTCGCCATCTCTTTATCAACCTACTCCGGGGACTTCGGCGTCACCAGCCGACCAGCTTCGTCAGCTCGGCCGGACCGGGGGCTTCGACTCAACATATTAGCAGTGTGGTACTGCCACTTCTTCAAGCCGAGCTCTTTGCTCAGACACCTCGGCCGGACCGGGGGCTTCGCCATCGCTTCATCGACCTACTCCGGCGTCACCCTGCCGACCTACTCTATCTCCTTGGCTGGACCAGGGGCTTTGCCTCGGCACATCGGCAGTTTTGTGCTGCCACTTCATCAGCCGAGCTCTTCGCTTGGCCACCCCAAGACCGGCTTGGGGGCTGGGATCTCGACCCGTTGCAAGCTCGGACCAACGACGCTCTCCTGGGCATCCCCCGGAGGAGCCCCGGGGCCCCCTGTAGACCCAATAGCGGGGGCCTCCGGGGCCTGGGTGTCTAGACCGACGGCGCTCTTCTGGGCGTCCCCTGGTGGAGCCCCAGAGCCCCCCGTAGACCCAATAACGGGGGCCTCCGGGGCCTGGGTGCTCGAACCGACGACACTTCCTGGGCCGTCACCCTGCGGGGTCTTGGAGCCCCTCGTAGACCCAATAACGGGGGCCTCCAGGGTCAAGGTGCCTGCAGCGGGACTCTCCTCCGTGGCCTTCCAGACGACTCGAGTGGCGCCCTCGTCCTCTCCGACAGTACCGTCGAACGCCGTCGCTGACTTGGAGCCATCTTCTTGCGTGGGCTCGCCTACCGCAAGAGGATCCGCCTCGCTCCTGGTGTCCCGGGCGGCCTCCCGAGATACCTCCGTGTCCACGGCCTGGCGGCCCGCCTCTCGGTCACCAACCTCGGCCCCTGCCGCCGCGCCGGTGTCTGGGTCCTCGCCAGCTGTCTTCTTTGTCACCACCCGCTTCACCTTCTTCGACGGGCGACCGGGGCGAGATGGGCTGCGCACATAGCAAAGCGATGGTTAAAAACAGCTCGGAGGCTACACAGCCTACACCCTTAAGGAATAATCTACATACTCGTCCTTGGCATTCCACGACCTCTTGAGCCGGTCCGGACAGAAGGAAACGCTCAGGCCCGGCCCTCCGACAGGGCCACCGGTGTGCTCCTATGAAACACGAGCCTGTCCAGGCTCGGGGGCTTCCGGAATCTCCGCGGCCTCCCCCGAGGAGGCACTGTGGCCGAAGGAGGGATCACCGCGATCGACGAATTGACGACAAAGGCCAACGGTGAACAAGGCTGTGTCTACTGCCAGAAAGCAAATTCAACATGTACCTGGTGCTGGCAGCACGGCGTTGTTGTTGGGCTCGGGTAGTAGGGCCGGGGCCTGCAGGAGATAAGGCACGTTTCCGGCTGGGTGGTGGAGGTGCGTCCCCCCTAGCCGAGGTGCTGGAGGAGCCCTCAGAGTCGTTTCCGTCCTCCTCCTTCTCCTCTGCACCTTCCTCTATACCCCCTCGGAATTAGACCCAGGTGGGGCCTCTTGCATCAAGAAGGGGTTCGGCCTCTCGGGGACCTCCGAACCCACGGGGACGAGACCCCACCTGTCACACATCGGCATCTTCTTCAGAATGGCATCATGGGTCTGCATGTTGTGAAGCATCCTGATCGAAGACGGCAGGCCTGGGGCCTCGTTAGAGTTCAATAGATTCTCCATCACCCACAATAGCTTCTCGCCCGGGAGGGCATCCTGGTGTAAGCGCTAGCCGTCCTTCACGCCCGCGAGCATCCAGGTCGACTCCTTCCGGAACTGAAGAGGGGCGATCCGGAGGCGGGCGAAGCTGCTCGCCACCATACGGCCGTCCAACCCCCACTCAACAAACAACTTGATACGCTGGAGGATTGGGTCGAAGGCCTTGCCGGCGACACCCCTCGTCCATCCGGGACACTTCATCACGGGCGAAGAAGCCTGATATGTCTCCGTCATATCTACATTTCCAAACACTTTTGCTCTTGTTATGGACTCTAATTTGCATGATTTGAATGGAACTAACCCGGACTGACGCTGTTTTCAGCAGAACTACCATGGTGTCTTTTTTGTGCAGAAATCAAAGTTCTCGGAATTGGATGAAACTTTTTGGAGATTTTTTATGGAATATATAAAAAATATTGGCGCAAGAATCAACTGGAGGGGGGCAACCTGCTGCCCACAAGGCAACAGGGCGCGAGCCCCCCTAGGGGCGCGCCGGGATACCTTGTGGGGCCCACAGACGTCCTTCTAACATAATTCCAACACTATAAATTCCCTTTCCCCGAGAAAAATATAGGAGAAGAAGTTTCATCACGTTTTACGATACGGAGCCGCCGCCACCTCCTGTTCTTCATCGGGAGGGCTGATGTGGAGTCCGTTTGGGGCTCTGGAGAGGGGGATTTGTCGCCATCATCATCATCAACCATCCTGCATCACCAATTTCATGTTGCTCACCACCGGGTGTGAATAATTTCTCCGTAGGCTTGCTGGACGGTGATGGGTTGGATGACATTTATCATGTAATCGAGTCAATTTGTTAGGGCTTGATCCCTAGTATCCACTATGTTCTGAGGTTGATGTTGCTATGACTTTGCTTTGCTTAATGCTTGTCACTAGGGCCCGAGTGCCATGATTTTAGATCTGAACCCTCTATGTTTTCATGAATATATTTGAGTTCTTGATCCTATCTGCTAGTTATATGCACTTGTTATTGTTCTGATCCGTAGACCCCAAAGTGACAATAGTTGGGATACTCTCCGGGGATGACTGTAATTCGAGGAGTTCATGTATTCACCATGTGTTAATGCTTTCTTTCGGTTCTCTATTAAAAGGAGGCCTTAATATCCCTTAGTTTTATTATGGACCCCACTGCCACGGGAGGGTAGGACAAAAGATGTCATGCAAGTTCTTATTATAAGCACGTATGACTATATACGGAATACATGCCTACATTATATTGATGAATTGGAGCTATTGTGTATCGCTCCAGGTTGTGACTGTTACATGATGTATATCATCCAACATAATTATCCATCACTGATCCAATGCCTACGCTTTTCGCATATTGATCTTTGCTAAGTTACTTTCGTTGCTGCTACTGTTACAATCACTACAAAACTGCTACTGTTACTGTTTCTGTTCCTATTGCTACTGTTACTACTATGCTACTAAACACTTTGCTGCAGATATTTAGTTCTCCAGGTGTGGTTGAATTGACAACTCAACTGCTAATACTCGCAAATATCCTTTGGCTCCCCTTGTGTCGAATCAATAAATTTGGATGAAATACTACCCTCGAAGACTGTCGCGATCCCCTATACTTGTGGGTTATCAAGACCTTTTTCTGGCGGCGTTGCCGGGGAGCATAACTCTATTTGTTGAGTCACATGGGAATTATATCTATTGATCACTATGAAGAATCTGAAAGACGCTAAGACGAGGGGAGGTAAGGAACTGCCATCGCACCCTGCACTTGATTCACCTTCTGTTTTGAGTAGGATTGCGACACCGCCACCTGTTATTCGTTCTGATATGTCGCAAGTAATTGATGATACTATTTCTACTATGAATGATACTTATGCTGATGCTAGTACTATGCTTGATAATACTGTTCCACTAGGTCAATTTCTTGATGAACAAATTGCTAAAGCTAAAGAAACTGAGAATGCTAAAATTGATGAAACTGATGAAAATTATGAATCACCTATTATGCCTAGCTCTCCTACTAGAGTTGCAATGCCTAAGATACCTGATGGTTATGTTATAGATGGAGAAACAGCTAGAGAAATTCTTGCCTGTAATGATAGAGATGATGTTAGCAAATCGCTGGTTAAGTAAAAGAAAAGTCTATGATATAGAGAATGAAATATGATCCTAAGTTTGCTACCTCTCCTATCTTTGTTACAAATAAGGATTACGAATTGTCTGTCGATCCTGAGTTAACTACTTTGGTTGAATCTAAAACTTTTCATGGCTATGAATCTGAAACTGTTGTGGCACACCTTACTAAATTGAATGATATAGCCACCCTATTTGCTCATGAGGAAAAAAATCGTCACTATTACATTCATAAGTTGTTTCCTTTCTCATTAAAGGGTGATGCTAAGAAATGGTTCAATACTCTTGCTCCTGGTTGTGTGCGCAGTTCCCAGGATATGATATATTACTTCTCTGGAAAATATTTTCCTGCTCATAACACTACTAGGGAAAACCCTAGTTGTAGCGCGGGATAAAAGCCTAGCAGTAGCGCGGGTACCCGCGCTACTGCTATGGCGCTACAGCTAATATTTAGCAGTAGCGTGGGTAAGACCCAGTGCTACTACTACCCCTACCTAGCAGTAGCGTTGGTCATACCAGCGCTACTGATAACTACCTGTAGTGCGGCTGTCTGGCCCGCGCTGCTGCTACACATTAACCCACGCTACTGCTATAATTTTCTGTTTATTTATTTTTGCTTATTTGCACTGTATTTGTACAGGTTTTATACAGTACTCTCATCGTATAATAAACATACAAATATTCTCATCATATCATACACATAATAGTCTCATCATATCATCATCATCCAACAAGTTATGTGACATCTCGATATAGCGATATAAGTTATGTCACATGTCTCATCATCATCTTGATATAGCGATACAAGATTACAAGCAACTGCATGGTCATCACATACACATGTTTCATCATCTATCTAAACTATGATATAGAAGAAAAGAGTGATCACTATGAGCAAGAGCGCGATAATGTAGTAGTTCTTGAGGCGCCGGTTCCGATCCCTCTCTCGCGCTAGCGTGGACCTCAAGTAACTATCTTCCGCTTCGCCTCTGCAGTTGATCCCTCTCTGGCTGCCGCCCGGGAACCGGTACACCTGGGCCTGACACTCTGGCCACTCGTCGTACACTCCTGGAACCATCCCTATGTACACGGCGTAGCACTTCTTCGCCATCAATGATCTATATACCTGCATCGTCACTTGATGAATTCATCGATAATATGCAACATAATATAGTTGAGCAACACGAAGAGACAGAGTTAGCAAATACAAGCAACATACCGTAAACATAAATAACGAAGTTCATCGTACCCAAACTAATTAACTAGAGCGATCTACGCTAGTTGAGGAGGATGGTTTACATCACAAAGTTTCGTCGTGCATAAATTCAAAGTTTCGTCATAGAGAAGGTAGTGACTACTAGAACACATTATCATCTTCAATCACTACAACATGTCATCCCATCTGTCCCAATTAGGGAGGATCTTGTCGAGCTTATTGAAAGGTTTCAGGTCCAGACGCTGAGCGGCTACGCGTTTTCGGACGTCAACCCGTGACATTCTCCCTTCGTCGTAGAACATCCCTGTTTTTTCGATGACCTCCTTCATGATGATTTGGGCAAGTTCACGCTGGATGTGATAGAACTCAGGTCATAGTCGATGATCCGATATGTTTCCTAGTTTCTTGGCCCATTGCAGAATATCGGCATTGCCGGAAGTAGGTGACATGCGAAGTTTTTGCCGACCCCTTCTGTACTCCAGCATGTGGTGGATGACATAGAATCCATCAGCGAGACTATCATTCGGTTGCTGGATGTAGCAGAAGTCGGTCTTATGGCCCAAACACAGCGCGCGGTTCTTTGTCTTTTTGACCCTGACTTCTCCACCCCGATGGCCGTAGCTTACGAGGGCACTGTCGAGAACACTCTTTATGTGTGTGTAATCCTTTTTCTTTATGTTCTTTGAGGAGTCCAAGTAAAGAGCATGGGAGAATAGAGGGTAAAGAATGATGAGGACGGCGCGCCACTCACTGCAGAAAATAAGTACACCTCAAATTAGCCTCCATGCGTGCAAAGGAATGATTGAAATTTACGAAAGGATGTATGTGTCACAGAGGATATCCGCGGATGACTTACATGGGATGATAAGGCAGGAGAATCGCCTCCTTGTCCTTATTGGCGACCATGAAGTCGGCGATGTAGTTCCTCGCATATTCATGGTGCTCTGGGCAGACTGCCAAGAGGCCCTCGTGCATAAAGTACGGGTCCGCGACTGAGATATAAGATATTTGCTCGCGCCTGATAATGTAGTTCATGTAAAGGGCATAAAGGCGGATGAACGTAAAATCCAGCTTTGTCATGTGAAACATGTCGAAGACGTAATCAAATCGAAGGAAGAACTTATCCACGAGGAATGTCTGGACGTATAACCTTTGCTGTGGCACGTTAACCACGTAGAGCGGGTATCCTGGATTTTTTTGAGGCGCGAAGGCTTTTCTCTCTCGATAGCACATTGTCATGAAGTCGCCTTAGATCGCCGTCTATGGCCTGTAGCGCTTCCTCAGGTAGGATCAGATGGCCGGCGATATGGAATGTCGCCGCATCTTTGATAGGTATACTATCTTGAACCCGGGGCTGCGGAGGCGGCTGGCTGCTAGAAGCAGCTCTGGCGCCAGTAGGGCCTTTCCTCTTCCTATGCTTCTTCTTGGGTACCGGAAGTGAGCCTAACATACCGTCCCTAACCATCGCCCCCAGTGTTGTCAGGCTCATTATTGCACGACCCTGACATTGTTGACGCTGGGATGAGGCGGCATCTATAAGCGCGTCCTGTGAGGATTGAATGAAGAGAGCCTTCTTGCAATCAGCCTTAGGACGTTCCTGCTCCGGCAAATTAGGCATCAACTCATCACGCTCATAGACTGAGTCATACTGCTGAGCCATCAATCCTCCATCGTCATAGGCGGTATTGAGAAATCAGAGAGGGTCTTCATCCTCCTCCATGAGATCATCCATTATTCCTTCTACGACGGGGGCGACGACATCATCAGCCACTAATGGAGCCTCTTCCTCACGTCGTCCGCTATCACCCGGCATGACAGGCGCTGGTAATTGGGTAGGTGGGGTGGTGTTCATACCTTGCTAAGGCGTTGTCATTGGTGTGCTCCCAGCCGCCTCCACACAAAGGAGACTCTTCGGCCACAGCAGCATCCAACTCTTGCAATCGCCAATCCGCGGCGGGGTCTCGTCGTCATCTCCCCCGAGTGGTACCGGAGGAGCCAAACTCTCGTGGCCTGCTATGACACTGGCCAAGGAAACCTTGAAGACGCCAGGGGGTATCAGCCGGCCATGGAACAAGCGTTCCTTCGGCTTCACTATCATTGCCTTTCGCTCGTCCCCCTTCTGGCCGCTGATGGTGTACAGTATCATGCACGCGGTTTCGTCGGCCTGCGAAGACATGTCTGCGATGTCAGACATCCGAAAGGCAATGGAAATGGAATATTATATATATATTGAAGATGGTGTGAAACGTAGTTACAGTGAGGGCGTCGAGCTCAGCCAAATACGAAGCCCCGACGAGCACGCCAGAGACGGAGGACGGGCTGCTATGAGCAGGTGCGGGAGCAGGTGCGGTTGCCTGAGCAGGTGCTGGTGCGATGTGCACCGAGTTGCTCCCGATGAAGCTAGGAACGGGAAAGTCCGCTGCCCCTTTATCTGGATTTTGCTTCGTCCAATCGATAACAGCCGGAATCAAGGTTCTAACCGAAGCTGCAAATTTATTTCTAAAGGCATCCAACGCTGCATTGACTGCCTCGCGGAGCAACTCAGGTCGTATTACTTCTTTGGTCTCAGCTGTTTTCTTATCGACCACAATCCCAACCTTCTTGTCGATGTTCACTTCATTTAACCTCCGTCTCTGCCTTCTGTCCTCTATGTCCTCGTGGTAGTAGAACTTCCATGTGGCGCCATCTCCGACGGCGTGCACACATCCATACGACGGTGGCTTGTCCTCCGGGACTCCTTTCATTATGTTCTAGGCCTAGTTAAAAGGGGTGTCACACTTGGGCCTCGCCACCGATTGAGACGAGTCGCTTTCGGCCTCAAGCTTGTGTTGCTCTTTCTGCAAAAGGAACATGGATCGTTTACAGATGTGACTAAACGTGCAGTCGAATTGATCAGAAGCTAAAATAAGGTGGTAAAATAATAATTACCAGTAGTCTCATGAACTCCCTCGTGGGCACGTCCGTTTCGAAAACCTTATTTACTGGGTCCCACCTGTACCGGGCCCTGACAAAGTCATGTTCCTGCGGGACGGTGAACTCCGCCAAGGGGTCTGGGAGCCCTAGTGTTTCACATTCCGCGTCCTCCTTGGCCCATATGTGCCTCTTGCCCGAGTAACCATGGCTTCAGATGCGTCTCCGTCGTATCTATAATTTTTTATTGTTTCATGCCAATATTCTACAACTTTCACATATTTTTGGCAACATTTTATATTATTTTTGGGACTAACATATTGATCCAGTGCCAAGTGCCAGTTCCTGTTTTCTACTTGTTTTTTGTTTCATAGAAAATCCATATCAAACGAAGTGCAAATGCAATAATTTTTTACGGAGAATTATTTTTCAAATATATGTGATTTTTGGGAGGTGGAATCAACGCAAACGGAGGCCCACGGCCTCCACAAGTCACCATGGCGCGGACCCCCTGGCGCGCGGTGGTGCCTCGTGGGCACACCGTAAGTCGGTTGGGGCTCTTCTTCGGCCGCAAGGAAGCTAAGATCCGGAAAAAAATCATGTTAAAATTTCAGCGCAATCGGAGTTACGGATCTCCGGGAATTTAAGAAACGGAGAAAGGCCAGAAAACAGGAACGCGAAACAGAGAGAGAGATCCAATCTCGGAGGGGCTCCCGCCCCTCCGGGTGCCATGGAGGCCAAGGACCAGAGGGGAAAACCTTCTCCCATCTAGGGGGGAGGCCAAGCAAGAAGAATAAGGAGGGGGGCTCTCTCCCCCTCTCTTCCGGTGGCGCCGGAGCACCGTCAGGGGAAACATCGTGACGGCGATCTACACCAACAACTTCGCCGCCGTCAACACCAACTCTCTCCTCCTCTATGCAGCAATGTAACACCACTTCTCCCCACTGTAATTCTCTACTTAAACATGGTGCTTAATGCTACATATTATTATCCTATGATGTTTGAGTAGATTCTTTTTGTCATATGGGTTGATTGATGATCGTGATTGGTTTGAGTTGTATGCTTTATTTTGGTGCTATCCTATGGTGCCCTCCGTGTCACGCAAGCGTGAGGGATTCCCACTGTAGGGTTTGCAATACGTTCATAATTCTCTTATAGTGGGCGGCTAGAGTGACAGAAGCTTACACCCGAGTAAGGGGGTTGTTGCGTATGGGAGTAAAGAGGACTTGATACTTAATGCTATGGTTGAGTTTTACCTTAATGATCTTTGGTAGTTGCGGATGCTTGCTAGAGTTCCAATCAGAAGTGCATATGATCCAAGTACGGAAAGTATGTTAGCTCATGCCTCTCCCTCATATAAAATTGCAATAATGATTACCGGTCTAGTTATCGATTGCCTATGGACAAATCATTCTCTTGTGTTACAAAAACTTTCTACTAAACAACTAACTTTTATTATCTTGCAATTTACTCGTAGTTTTATTATCTTGCAAATTACTCCTAGTTTTATTCTCGTTAAGTACTTCTAGTCTTATCCGTACACCCGCAAAATAGTTTCATACTTGTTCTAGGTAGAGCGAACGTTAAGTGCGTGTAGAGTTGTATCGGTGGTCGATAGAACTTGAAGGGAATATTGATTCTACCTTTAGCTCCTCGTTGGGTTTGACACTCTTATTTATCGAGAAAGCTACAATTGATCCCCTATACTTGTGGGTTATCAAGACCTTTTTCTGGCGCCGTTGCCGGGGAGCAATAGCGTGGGGTTGATATTCTCGTGTGTGCTTGTTTGCTTTATCACTAAGTAGTTTTTATTTTGTGCTTTTGTTTTCTATCTTTAGTTATGGGTAGGAAACATAAAATATCAAAAAAAAAATAGTTGTACTTGCTAAACCAATGGTTGAAGAACCACCCAAAATATATCATACTGCTGAAGCTTTCTACTTGGATCACCTTCGATCCCTATGTGCTCGTACTGAAAACCCAACTAGCTTAGTTGAGGGAAAATCATTAGATGAGCATGCTCATTTTGTGCGACACCACTTATCTCAAAAAGGAAAATTTTATGGCATCATATTAATACTATGCATTGCTATGCTTGGAATTTATGCGAAATACATGATTTTACTTGTTGTTCTGAAGACCCTAAGAAACACCTTCCCTACCAATGTGAGTTTAGTGATAATGGAATCGTATCTTCTTATGCTAAAGGTGTTTATAGTTACTATGATATTTAACAAATTGAAGAATTTGTTGCTTTTAAGGGTGCTTATGAAATTGCTTCTTTGATTGAAAAGTATGATGCTACTCTTTACAAATCTGAAAATTCTGCCATACTTAAATATTGCAATGAAAACTATGCTTCTAATGCTTATGTTAAAGAATATATTGAGGACACCTCCGCTGTCCAAGAAGAGACTAATATTTTGCAGGCTCCTATGGAAGAAGAAATTGATGACACTGTGAGCTCATTAGATGAAAAAGATGACGAAGAGAGTGAAGAACAAAGGGAGGAAGAGCGGATTAACTACCCGTGCCCACCTTCTAATGAGAGTAACTCTTCAACTCATACATTGTTTAATTTCCCTTTGTGCTGACCGAAGGATGAATTCTATGATAATTGCTATGATCCCTTGGATTCGTTTGAAATATCCATTTTTGATGAAATTGATGCTTGCTATGCTTGTGGCCATGATGCCAATTTGAATTATGCTTATGGAGATGAACTTGCTATAGTTCCTTATGTTAAAAAAGAAATTGTTGCTATTGCACCCACACATGATAGTCCTATTATCTTTTTGAATTCTCCCAACTACACTATATCGGAGAAGTTTGCACTTTTTAAGGATTATATTGATGGGTTGCGTTTTACTAGTACACATGATGATTTTGATGAATATAATATGCATGTGCTTGCTGCTCCTACTTGCAATTATTATGAGAGAGGAACTACATCTCCGCCTCTCTATGTTTCCAATACGATAAAATTGCAAGAAACTGCTTATACTATGCATTGGCCTTTACTTGATGTGCATGAATTGTTCTTTTATGACATGCCGATGCATAGGAAGAGAGTTAGACTTCGTCATTGCATGATATATGTTGCTTGGTGCTCACTACTAAATTACAAATCATTGTTAATTAAAATTGGCTTTGATATACCTTGGGATCCGGGTGGATCGATTACTTGAGAACTTTATGCCTAGCTTAATGGCTTTAAAGAAAGCGCTGCCAGGGAGACAACCCAGAAGTCTTAGAGAGTCATTTATTTCTGTTGAGTGCTTTTATAAAGTTTTAAAAAAAATATAGAGGGGAACCTAAAACTTTCCAAAAAGAAAAGTGAACGTGAGACAGATGAGCAATGTGGAAGTGGGGGCTGGCCATGAACTTTGTTCATGCCCATGGAAACTTTGTGAACCTTGATTACAGAAAATTTTCAACAAAAATAATTATCCCCTTGTACAAATCCATTGTATTATAAAAATAATGTGCCAAGATTTACCTTTAGGATGTTTAAATTCCTTGTTTGGTATGTGCAGTGCAAAAACAGAAACTTTTGCTGTAGTGCTTGAATTTTGTTATTTTAGTGGAACGTGAAAAAATTCTGAAATTTTTACACAGTACTTCTATGCAAATTATTTATTTTTTCCTAATTTTTCAGAATTTGTTGAGTTACAGAAGTATATGTAATATTTTCATCTTTACAGACTGTCCTGTTTTCACAGATTGCTGTTATAGTTTCGTTATTTGCGTATGTTTGAAATCTTGTTGAGCCCCATTGACTTGGGAGCCATAGAATTGTGATAGCATATAGTGGGTAATGTTTGATTATAATTATACAATAATGTTAGAGCTGGACATGATGGGATTTGATGTTATATGTACTAACCCTTCTAATAAAAAGTTCGGTTAAGTTTTGTGTGGATGAAGTGTTCGAAGATCGAGGAGGTATTGATATGAGAAGAATGAGGAGAGGCAAGAGCTCAAGCTTGGGGATTCCCAAGGCAACCCAAGTAAATATTCAAGGAGACTCAAGCATCTAAGCTTGGGGATGCCCCGGAAGGCATCCCATCTTTATTCAACAATTATCGGTATGTCTCGGTTTTTGTTTTGTTCACATGATATGCGTAAATTCTTGGAGCGTCTTTTGTGTTTATTTTTCCCTTTTCTTTTATGCACCATGCTGGTATGATATAGTCCTTGGTTGATTTATAGAATTCTCTTTGCACTTCACTTATATCTTTTGAGTATGGCTTTATAGAATGCATCATGTGCTTCACTTATATCATTTGAAGTTTGGATTCCTGTTTCTCTACACATAGGAAAACTGCTATTTGTAGAATGCTCTTTTGCTTCACTTATATTTGTTAGAGCGTGGGCAAGTCATTTGTAGAAAGAATTAAACTCTCATGCTTCACTTATATCTATTTAGAGAGTCAACAGGAATTGGTCATTCACATGGTTAGTCATAAAATCCTACATAAAACTTGTAAATCACTAAATATGATATGTTTGATTCCTTGCAATAGTTTTGCGATATAGAGATGGTAATATGTGGGAGGTACTAGTGAATGATTGTGGTTTAGTAGGAATATTGGTGTTAAGGTTTGTGATTCCCGAAGCATGCACGTATAGTCTCTCGTTATGCTAAGAAGTTGGAGCATGATTTTTTATTGATTGTCCTCCTTTGCGTGGAGGTCGGGGGCGCGCGATGGTTAACTCCTACCAACCTCCCCCCTAGGGGCATGCGTAGTAGTACTTTGCTTCGAGGGCTAATAAAATTTTGCAATAAGTATGTGAGTTCTTTATGACTAATGTGAGTCCATGGATTATACGCACTCTCACCTTTCCGCAATTTGCTAGCCTCTACGGTACCATGCATTGCCCTTTCTCACCTTGAGATGTGGTGCAAACTTCGCCGGTGCATCCAAACCCCGTGATATGATATGCTCTATCACACATAAGCCTCCTTATATCTTCCTCAAAATAGCCACCATACCTACCTATTATGGCATTTCCATAGCCATTCCGAGATATACTGCCAGTTAACTTCCATCATCATCATATACATGACTTGAGCAAGCAAGTTGGATGCACACCTACTTAGTTTCCAGTTTGAGCTTTCATACACTTATAGCACTTAGTGCATCCGTTGCATGGCAATCCCTACTCCTCGCATTGACATCAATTGATGGGCATCTCCATAGCCCGTTGATTAGCCGCGTCGATGTGAGACTTTCTCCCTTTTTGACTTCCCCTTATTAATCTCTATCATCATTTTATTCCACCCATAGTGCTATATCCATGGCTTGTACTCATGTATTGCGTGGGGGTTGAAAAAGCGGAAGCGCGTTAAAAAGTATGGACCAATTGCTTGGCTGACACCCGGGTAGTACATGATAAATACTTTGTGTTAAGAAGATGGAGCATGACAAGGCTATATGATTTTGTAGGGATAGTGTTCTTTAGCATTTTTATTCTGAAAGGCATGATTGTTTGTTGGATGCCTGAGTATTAATGTCTTTATATCAAATTATAGACTATTGCTTTGAATCACTCGTGTCTTAATATTCATGCCATGATTAGATTATATGACCAAGATTATGATAGGTAGCATTCCACATCAAAAATTATCTTTTTTATCATTTACCTACTCGAGGACGAGCAGGAATTAAGCTTGGGGATGCTGATACGTCTCCGTCATATCTATAATTTTTGATTGTTTCATGCCAATATTCTACAACTTTCACATATTTTTGGCAACATTTTATATTATTTTTGGGACTAACATATTGATCCAGTGCCCAGTGCCAGTTCCTGTTTTCTACTTGTATTTTGTTTCACAAAAAATCCATACCAAACGAAGTCCAAATGCAATAAAATTTATCGGAGAATTATTTTGGAATATATGTGATTTTTGGGAGGTGGAACCAACGCAAACGGAGGCCCACGGCCTCCACAAGCCACCATGGCGCGGGCCCCCCTGGCGCGCGGTGGTGCCTCGTGGGCACACCGTAAGTCAGTTAGGGCTCTTCTTCGGCCGCAAGGAAGCTAAGATCCGGAAAAAAATCGTGTTCAAATTTCAGCGCAATCGGAGTTATGGATCTCCGGGAATTTAAGAAACGGTAAAAGGCCAGAAAACAGGAACGCGAAACAGAAGAGAACAGAGGGAGAGATCCAATCTTGGAGGGGCTCCCGCCCCTCCAGGTGCCATGGAGGCCAAGGACCAGAGGGGAAAACCTTCTCCCATCTAGGGGGGAGGCCAAGCAAGAAGAAGGAGGGGGGCTCTCTCCCCCTCTCTTCCGGTGGCGCCGGAGCGCCGCCGGGGGAAACATCGTGACGGCGATCTACACCAACAACTTCGCCGCCGTCAACACCAACTCTCTCCCCCTCTATGCAGCGGTGTAACACCTCTTCTCCCCGCTATAATTCTCTACTTAAACATGGTGCTTAACGCTACATATTATTATCCAATGATGTGTGGCCATCCTATGATGTTTGAGTAGATTCTTTTTGTCCTATGGGTTGATTGATGATCGTGATTGGTTTGAGTTGTATGTTTTATTTTGGTGCTATCATATGGTGCCCTCTGTGTCACGCAAGCGTGAGGGATTCCCGCTATAGGGTTTGCAATACGTTCATAATTCTCTTATAGTGGGCGGCTAGCGTGACATAAGCTTACACCCGAGTAAGGGGGTTGTTGCGTATGGGAGTAAAGAGGACTTGATACTTAATGCTATGGTTGGGTTTTATCTTAATGATCTTTGGTAGTTGCGGATGCTTGCTAGAGTTCCAATCATAAGTGCATATGATCCAAGTACGGAAAGTATGTTAGCTCATGCCTCTCCCTCATATAAAATTGCAATAATGATTACCGGTCTAGTTATCGATTGCCTATGGGCAAATCATTCTCTTGTGTTACAAAAACTTTCTACTAAACAACTAACTTTTATTATCTTGCAATTTACTCGTAGTTTTATTATCTCACAAATTACTCCTAGTTTTATTCTTGTTAAGTACTTCTAGTCTTTTCCGTACACCCACAAAATAGTTTCAAACTTGTTCTAGGTAAAGCGAACGTTAAGTGCGCGTAGAGTTGTATCGGTGGTCGATAGAACTTGAAGGGAATATTAATTCTACCTTTAGCTCCTCGTTGGGTTCGACACTCTTATTTATCGAAAAAGATACAATTGATCCCCTATACTTGTGGGTTATCATCATCCGAGGCGGTGGTTCCCCCATGTTCCTTTCCTGAAGCCCCTTCATGTACTCAGACTTTTCCTTGGCAGCTTGGGCGGCGCAATTCGCCTTGAATATTTCGAAGTCTGATTCCATAAGTCTCAGATTTTCCTTAACAATCTCGGAGTAGGGTTCCTTTTTCTTAATCGCTCATTTCACCCATACTTTCCAGGCGGACAGCACGTTGCTAAACTTGCCCATGGCTTTGTTGTTTATCTTCTTCATGGCTTTGTCTAGCCACGGTTCTTTGGTATCATCCCGGTCGGGGAATAGGAATCTCTGGTGCAACTTCGTTAGGAGGAAGTGCTCCATATTTGCTATCTTCCTTAAGGCTTCGTCGTTGATGCTGGCGGTTTCCCATAGGATGCATCCTATTTGATTGCCGTAGCAACTACGTGCTTCCTCCGGCTCTGATGGCTCGAAAGTGCCGGGGTGCACCGCCGTGACCACCAGTCTTCCGGTGCCAAGCTGGTTTGGGCATCGTACCCTCTTCGACTCCGGTTGTTTACCATCTAATTCGCCAGCATCGGTGCCGGTCTCGGCGCTGGTGTCGGTGCCGGTGGTGTCGTTGTCGATATCGATCTCTTGGTCGGCTAAACTACCACCCTCCGCTATGACAAGGGGGTCCTGTGACGACCTTCATGTGTCCCGATAGTCGAAGAAGGCATGTGCTTCCTCGTAGACGTCTTCGGGGTTACCAGAACCCCCGGCTTCATCGTTGTTAGGCATGTTTCCTACGATTAAATCTGCTCATTTAATTCTAGACCTAATAAAATGAATAATGACATTAAAAAAAGGGCCTATATTTTGCCGGAATGTTGATTCATTCCCGTTTTGGCAAATCCCGGGCACTCAATATGTCCTAGTTTCTAGCACAAGTCATGCCGAAATTCATGAAAAATTTCGGCATGACCTTTGCTAAAAAGTGGACAAATCGAGCGCCTGAAATTTGTCGGAATGGAAATTAATCAACATTCTGGCACAACATAGGCCACTCGAAATCATTCCCTACAAATAAGAAAATGCCTCTGCTTGCAAATACAAAATGCAAGATAGCTAGTACTCAAAGCAGATCATCTTGTAGTTACAATCTGTTGATTTGATCAGATTTGGATAATGTTTTTGATTAATAAATTAACTAAAATACTAAAAACTACATTCTTGACACTTGGAACTAAAATACTAAAATACTACATCGATCTGAAAGTAACCATTGGCAATTTTTGATTTGGTTTTTTTTTTAAGTTTCAAATTTGGTACTGCCTCCTAGCTAGGGTTCCTACGTCGACAAAGAGAGAGAGAGAGAGAAGAGGGGAGGGGAGATGATGGAAGAGGGGAGGGGAGAGGATGGGGAAGAGGGTAGGGGAGAGGCTTACGGTGGTGAGGTCGATGGCGGTGGGTGGAGGAGGGGGCGGCGACGTCGTAGGCAGCTGTAGCGGGCAGTGGATGGGCCGGCGAGGCAGGGGCGTCGGTGAGCCTGGCCGCGGCGTCGGCGTCGGGACTCGGGCGACGGTGAGGCAGGGCCGTCGGGGCTCGGGCGACGGCGGCGGCGACGGCGGTGGCGCATAGGAGCGAGCGCGGGGTTGGGTTCGATTGGGAATGGGGAATGGGGAATGGGAGAGAGGGAGGGAGGGGCGCGGTGTAGTTAGTCAACTTAGCAGTAGCGAGGGTCCTAACCCCGCGCTATAGCTAACTTAGCTATAGTGCGGGGTTAAGACCCGCGCTACTGCTATGCTTGTTAGCAATAGCGCGGGATACCGACCCGCGCTATCACTACTGCAGGCGACCGCTAACGCGACACATGAATCAGAGACCCCGCAACCAAACTGTGTGCGATGCATGAATCGCAAACGGTGTCGTAAAAAAACCGTTGCCAATAAGACGAACTGTTTGCGATGCAGGAGACATCAAAAACGATTCAGATTAGAGACGCGTGTGCGATACGTGGCATACAGTTGATTCATACGAACTGATTGCGATAAGGCAGAATAACAAACACGGTCAGCCAGTTCATGGTGTGTGCGATACACGACATATAGTTCACTCGGATGAACTATTTGTGATTACCCAACACAACAGAAACGGTCAGGCAGATCAAGGTGTGTGCGATATACGACATGCGGTTCACTCGGATGAACTATTTGTGATTACCCAACACAACAGAAACGGGTCAACTTAACAAGATGTGTGTGATACGTGGCAAACAGGTCAGTAATCAGAAATGTGTGGGAAGACCGATAACAACACAGACGATTCCTGCTAATAACCCGTGTGTGTTGTGGGCAAACGCTTGCTAGTAAACAATTGTCAGCGATTGATGAAACCATCACCAATGGGTTCCGTAGTTTAATCCGTGTGCGATGTGATTTGCTCAGTCTGCACAACATCTACGCTCTCTGTCTACAGAACAACAACATATATACTTATAAGGACATGATTGCATAACCAAATTAAACATCCAATTACATAACTGACTACACACATAACATATGCACACACCAAAGTAAACAATTACATGCATAATAAACTAGGATAAACGATCATATCTAATCATCATCTACTTCTTCTTGTGACGCTTGCCGCTGCTGCTCTGCTGGTGGCTCGATCCCTCGTCATCTACAGGAAGGAGTCACTCCCTCATGTAGACGATCCGCCTGTGCATCTCGTAGCATGTGTACACGTTCGTGGCTACAAACTTGAGGTGAGGTTCATCCAGTCTCCGCACCCAGGCACCGTGCCAAGATCCAGGATTTCTCTTGGAACCTTCCTTCATGTTTTCATAGTAGGGGTCGATGGTAGCCACGGAGAGTTCAACCAGGGAGTCCTTCTTCGTGCTGCCCCAGACCCTGTAGTGGCCATGGATGTCGACAAGCTTCGGGCAGGCCAAGCCCAAAATCTGGAGCGCTTTTACATCATTGACGGTGTCCACCGTAGTGAACTTGTAGTCGGAGGTCTTGACAAACCTGGTGAAACGCTCGCAAGCACTTGTGGCCAGGCAGTAGTGGTAGACGAGGACGTGATGGCCCACGCACAACTGGGCGACGGCAACCGCCTGATCAACCCTGGGATGACCGCCGGTGTACTGGACACTACTAGAAAAACGGCTATAGCTAATATGGACATTAATGGCGCACCATGTATGTGGTGCGCCACTGCTATATAGCAGTGGCGCACCAGATATGGGTGCGCCATTAATGTCCATATTACTAATGGCGCACCTGGTGTGTGGTGCGCCACTGCTAAGTTTGTCCTGTGCACACCCCCCTCCCCAGACTTACCAGTGGCGCACCGGGGTGTGGTGCGCCATTACTAGTTTTAACTAGTAATGGCGCACCACACCCCGGTGCGCCACTACTAACAATTTTTTTTTCAATTTTTTTTTTCAAAACTAGTAATGGCGCACCGGGGTGTGGTGCGCCATTACTAGATAAAACTAGTAATGGCGCACCTCTAGGAGGTGCGCCATTAGTATACCAATTTTTATTTAATTAGGTTTATTCTGTTATTGATTTTCTAACTCACAAAAAGTATTGAATTTGTTAATATTTTTTGAACTCATGAATATTTTAAAATTTCATGGGCACTTTTTGAATTCATGAATATTTTTTCAAATTTGATGATATTTTTTCATATTCATAAATGTTTTACCAATTCACCAATGAATGCAACTAAAAATCCAAAAAAAAAAGTTACTAATGGCGCACCCCTAACTGGTGCGCCATTGCTATCAAGGTACTTATGGCGCACCCCTAGGAGGTGCGCCATTAGTATACCAATTTTTATTTAATTATGTTTATTCTGTTATTGAATTTCTAACTCACAAAAAGTATTGAATTTGTTAATATTTTTTGAACTCATGAATATTTTAAAATTTCATGGGCACTTTTTGAATTCATGAATATTTTTTCAAATTTGATGATATTTTTTCATATTCATAAATGTTTTACCAATTCACCAATGAATGCAACTAAAAATCCAAAAAAAAAAGTTACTAATAGCGCACCCCTAGTTGGTGCGCCATTGCTATCAAGGTACTTATGGCGCACCCCTAGGAGGTGCGCCATTAGTATACCAATTTTTATTTAATTAGGTTTATTCTGTTATTGAATTTCTAACTCACAAAAAGTATTGAATTTGTTAATATTTTTTGAACTCATGAATATTTTAAAATTTCATGGGCACTTTTTGAATTCATGAATATTTTTTCAAATTTGATGATATTTTTTCATATTCATAAATGTTTTACCAATTCACCAATGAATGCAACTAAAAATCCAAAAAAAAAGTTACTAATGGCGCACCCCTAACTGGTGCGCCATTGCTATCAAGGTACTTATGGCGCACCCCTAGGAGGTGCGCCATTAGTATACCAATTTTTATTTAATTAGGTTTATTCTGTTATTGAATTTCTAACTCACAAAAAGTATTGAATTTGTTAATATTTTTTGAACTCATGAATATTTTAAAATTTCATGGGCACTTTTTGAATTCATGAATATTTTTTCAAATTTGATGATATTTTTTCATATTTATAAATGTTTTACCAATTCACCAATGAATGCAACTAAAAATCCAAAAAAAAAGTTACTAATGGCGCACCCCTAGCTGGTGCGCCATTGCTATCAAGGTACTTATGGCGCACCCCTAGGAGGTGCGCCATTAGTATACCAATTTTTATTTAATTAGGTTTATTCTGTTATTGAATTTCTAACTCACAAAAAGTATTGAATTTGTTAATATTTTTTGAGAATATTTTAAAATTTCATGGGCACTTTTTGAATTCATGAATATTTTTTCAAATTTGATGATATTTTTTCCTATTCATAAATGTTTTACCAATTCACCAATGAATGCAACTAAAAATCCAAAAAAAAAAGTTACTAATGGCGTACCCCTAACTGGTGCGCCATTGCTATCAAGGTAGTTATGGCGCACCCCTAGGAGGTGCGCCATTAGTATACCAATTTTTATTTAATTAGGTTTATTCTGTTATTGAATTTCTAACTCACAAAAAGTATTGAATTTGTTAATATTTTTTGAACTCATGAATATTTTAAAATTTCATGGGCACTTTTTGAATTCATGAATATTTTTTCAAATTTGATGATATTTTTTCATATTCATAAATGTTTTACCAATTCACCAATGAATGCAACTAAATTATACGCCGTATATTTAGGAATGGAGGGAGTATTAAAATTGCCATGTGTTTATTTTAAAGTGTTTGGATGTTTATCATAAGGTTAAAATAAAAATTTAAAAAAGGTGCAAAAAGTGGGGTTGCCAGGATTCGAACCTGGGTGACTTGCTTAATGTATCAAGGGACCAACCACTAGGCCATGTAAGTGGTTCTGTCCATAACCACACACGCATTCTTTTAACCTATTACTACTAGTAGTAATGGCGCACTAGGAGAAGGTGCGCCACTGCTAAGTTTGTCCTGTGCACACCCCCCTCCCCAGACTTACCAGTGGCGCACCGGGGTGTGGTGCGCCATTACTTGTTTTAACTAGTAATGGCGCACCACACCCCGGTGCGCCACTACTAACAATTTTTTTTTTCAATTTTTTTTTTCAAAACTAGTAATGGCGCACCGGGGTGTGGTGCGCCATTACTAGTTAAAACTAGTAATGGCGCACCTCTAGGAGGTGCGCCATTAGTATACCAATTTTTATTTAATTAGGTTTATTCTGTTATTGAATTTCTAACTCACAAAAAGTATTGAATTTGTTAATATTTTTTGAACTCATGAATATTTTTAAATTTCATGGGCACTTTTTGAATTCATGAATATTTTTTCAAATTTGATGATATTTTTTCATATTCATAAATGTTTTACCAATTCACCAATGAATGCAACTAAAAATCCAAAAAAAAAAGTTACTAATGGCGCACCCCTAACTGGTGCGCCATTGCTATCAAGGTACTTATGGCGCACCCCTAGGAGGTGCGCCATTAGTATACCAATTTTTATTTAGTTAGGTTTATTCTGTTATTGAATTTCAAACTCACAAAAAGTATTGAATTTGTTAATATTTTTTGAACTCATGAATATTTTAAAATTTCATGGGCACTTTTTGAATTCATGAATATTTTTTCAAATTTGATGATATTTTTTCATATTCATAAATGTTTTACCAATTCACCAATGAATGCAACTAAAAATCCAAAAAAAAAAGTTACTAATGGCGCACCCCTAGCTGGTGCGCCATTGCTATCAAGGTACTTATGGCGCACCCCTAGGAGGTGCGCCATTAGTATACCAATTTTTATTTAATTAGGTTTATTCTGTTATTGAATTTCTAACTCACAAAAAGTATTGAATTTGTTAATATTTTTTGAACTCATGAATATTTTAAAATTTCATGGGCACTTTTTGAATTCATGAATATTTTTTCAAATTTGATGATATTTTTTCATATTCATAAATGTTTTACCAATTCACCAATGAATGCAACTAAAAAACCAAAAAAAAAAAGTTACTAATGGCGCACCCCTAACTGGTGCGCCATTGCTATCAAGGTACTTATGGCGCACCCCTAGGAGGTGCGCCATTAGTATACCAATTTTTATTTAATTAGGTTTATTCTGTTATTGAATTTCTAACTCACAAAAAGTATTGAATTTGTTAATATTTTTTGAACTCATGAATATTTTAAAATTTCATGGGCACTTTTTGAATTCATGAATATTTTTTCAAATTTGATGATATTTTTTCATATTCATAAATGTTTTACCAATTCACCAATGAATGCAACTAAAAATCCAAAAAAAAAAGTTACTAATGGCGCACCCCTAACTGGTGCGCCATTGCTATCAAGGTACTTATGGCGCACCCCTAGGAGGTGCGCCATTAGTATACCAATTTTTATTTAATTAGGTTTATTCTGTTATTGAATTTCTAACTCACAAAAAGTATTGAATTTGTTAATATTTTTTGAACTCATGAATATTTTAAAATTTCATGGGCACTTTTTGAATTCATGAATATTTTTTCAAATTTGATGATATTTTTTCATATTTATAAATGTTTTACCAATTCACCAATGAATGCAACTAAAAATCCAAAAAAAAAAGTTACTAATGGCGCACCCCTAGCTGGTGCGCCATTGCTATCAAGGTACTTATGGCGCACCCCTAGGAGGTGCGCCATTAGTATACCAATTTTTATTTAATTAGGTTTATTCTGTTATTGAATTTCTAACTCACAAAAAGTATTGAATTTGTTAATATTTTTTGAACTCATGAATATTTTAAAATTTCATGGGCACTTTTTGAATTCATGAATATTTTTTCAAATTTGATGATATTTTTTCCTATTCATAAATGTTTTACCAATTCACCAATGAATGCAACTAAAAATCCAAAAAAAAAGTTACTAATGGCGTACCCCTAACTGGTGCGCCATTGCTATCAAGGTAGTTATGGCGCACCCCTAGGAGGTGCGCCATTAGTATACCAATTTTTATTTAATTAGGTTTATTCTGTTATTGAATTTCTAACTCACAAAAAGTATTGAATTTGTTAATATTTTTTGAGAATATTTTAAAATTTCATGGGCACTTTTTGAATTCATGAATATTTTTTCAAATTTGATGATATTTTTTCCTATTCATAAATGTTTTACCAATTCACCAATGAATGCAACTAAATTATACGCCCTATATTTAGGAATGGAGGGAGTATTAAAATTGCCATGTGTTTATTTTAAAGTGTTTGGATGTTTATCATAAGGTTAAAATAAAAATTTAAAAAAGGTGCAAAAAGTGGGGTTGCCAGGATTCGAACCTGGGTGACTTGCTTAATGTATCAAGGGACCAACCACTAGGCCATGTAAGTGGTTCTGTCCATAACCACACACGCATTCTTTTAACCTATTACTACTAGTAGTAATGGCGCACTAGGAGAAGGTGCGCCACTGCTAAGTTTGTCCTGTGCACACCCCCCTCCCCAGACTTACCAGTGGCGCACCGGGGTGTGGTGCGCCATTACTTGTTTTAACTAGTAATGGCGCACCACACCCCGGTGCGCCACTACTAACAATTTTTTTTTTCAATTTTTTTTTTCAAAACTAGTAATGGCGCACCGGGGTGTGGTGCGAGATTACTAGTTAAAACTAGTAATGGCGCACCTCTAGGAGGTGCGCCATTAGTATACCAATTTTTATTTAATTAGGTTTATTCTGTTATTGAATTTCTAACTCACAAAAAGTATTGAATTTGTTAATATTTTTTGAACTCATGAATATTTTTAAATTTCATGGGCACTTTTTGAATTCATGAATATTTTTTCAAATTTGATGATATTTTTTCATATTCATAAATGTTTTACCAATTCACCAATGAATGCAACTAAAAATCCAAAAAAAAAAGTTACTAATGGCGCACCCCTAACTGGTGCGCCATTGCTATCAAGGTACTTATGGCGCACCCCTAGGAGGTGCGCCATTAGTATACCAATTTTTATTTAGTTAGGTTTATTCTGTTATTGAATTTCTAACTCACAAAAAGTATTGAATTTGTTAATATTTTTTGAACTCATGAATATTTTAAAATTTCATGGGCACTTTTTGAATTCATGAATATTTTTTCAAATTTGATGATATTTTTTCATATTCATAAATGTTTTACCAATTCACCAATGAATGCAACTAAAAATCCAAAAAAAAAGTTACTAATAGCGCACCCCTAGCTGGTGCGCCATTGCTATCAAGGTACTTATGGCGCACCCCTAGGAGGTGCGCCATTAGTATACCAATTTTTATTTAATTAGGTTTATTCTGTTATTGAATTTCTAACTCACAAAAAGTATTGAATTTGTTAATATTTTTTGAACTCATGAATATTTTAAAATTTCATGTGCACTTTTTGAATTCATGAATATTTTTTCAAATTTGATGATATTTTTTCATATTCATAAATGTTTTACCAATTCACCAATGAATGCAACTAAAAATCCAAAAAAAAAAGTTACTAATGGCGCACCCCTAACTGGTGCGCCATTGCTATCAAGGTACTTATGGCGCACCCCTAGGAGGTGCGCCATTAGTATACCAATTTTTATTTAATTAGGTTTATTCTGTTATTGAATTTCTAACTCACAAAAAGTATTGAATTTGTTAATATTTTTTGAACTCATGAATATTTTAAAATTTCATGGGCACTTTTTGAATTCATGAATATTTTTTCAAATTTGATGATATTTTTTCATATTCATAAATGTTTTACCAATTCACCAATGAATGCAACTAAATTATACGCCCTATATTTAGGAATGGAGGGAGTATTAAAATTGCCATGTGTTTATTTTAAAGTGTTTGGATGTTTATCATAAGGTTAAAATAAAATTTTGAAAAAGGTGCAAAAAGTGGGGTTGCCAGGATTCGAACCTGGGTGACTTGCTTAATGTATCAAGGGACCAACCACTAGGCCATGTAAGTGGTTCTGTCCATAACCACACACGCATTCTTTTAACCTATTACTACTAGTAGTAATGGCGCACTAGGAGAAGGTGCGCCATTGATATAACGGTGTTTATGGCGCACCCCTAAACGGTGCGCCATTGCTATCCCTCCCCTGCTTTCTATCCTCCTCCTCCCCGCGCCTCCCTCTCCTCCCACTCCATTTCCTCTCCTCACCGTGCGCCCCCTCCCCGCCGCAGACCACCGCCGACGCCCCCAAATCCCCCCTCCCCGCCGCCCGCCCCCACCGCCGCAAGCCACCGCCGACGCCCCCAAGCCCCCGCCTCTCGCCCGAGCGGGCGCCCCTCCCCCGCGAGATACGTCACCGTCTCGGCGCCCCCTCTCGGAGATCCAGGTGCTCGGTTCGTCCCCGCCGCGCCGCCCCCTACCGGCTCGTCTCCGGCGACCCCCTCCGCTCCGGTAAGCCTCCCGCTCCCTCCCTCCCTCTCTCTCTCTCCCTCCCTCTCTCTCTCTCTCTCACCGTGCGCCCCCTCCTCTGCAGTGGCGCCCCGGAGCTCGGCGCCCTGGAGCAGTGGCGCCGCAAGCTTTGTGGCGACCACAACGACCCCATCGCCGGCGTGCTTCTTCCCCGACGGTGGACCTGTAAGCCCGCGCTCCTCCTCCTCTTCTTCATTCCCCTCACCCTCTAATTCTAGGGTTCTTAGTCTAGTTCTTGGATATTGATTTCTTGAATGGTCATTTGTGGCGACCACAACTGAGTGATACATGGTGAACTATTAATAACTGATGTTCGACAAGAAAACTGAAAACAATATACATGATATTTGATTTCAGTTGGTTTCATGAATTATTGCTGATAGATATAATTACTAATTTCTCTTAGGGTGCGAATTATTAATTTTCGGATATACATTTATGCTCTCCAAGGAGGAGCACTGGGAAGGAGATCCATTTATTCATGAGTACTGGCCATGGGGTGTATAAGAGGAGCCGAGAGAGAGAGAGTTCGGATCGTGGTTGCTTTTTGATTCATGACTGCTTGTTGATCCAATATCTACTCAAATTAATGTTGTCCAGTATATGTCTGCAATATATGCTAATGGTGGATAATGTTGTCCAGTACGAGCCTCCTCTGCAGCAGAGCTCCGGCTGTGGTGGTGGTGCTGTGTTGGTAGTCACACCGTGGCACTGGTGTGGCTGAGTTTCTGCTACGGCTACAACCCCTCTTGGTGAGCTCCTCCTTTCCTCTCTCTGTTTTCTCTGTGATCTAGCCCTAGTTCATGTTTTAGATGCTTTGGTAGTCCTGCTAGTTCTGGCTGTAACTGGGTAAAATCCAATTGGTCTTGGCCATTTGGACAGTGCAAATGATCTGGTCTTGCACTACTGGCTGTGTCCTCTCTGTTGCCAGTTGCTGCTGCTCTGTTTTTGTTGCTGCTGCTGCTCTGTTGTGCCTATATGTAGGCCTTTTTTGTGCAGGTACAAAAAATTACCCCTTTCTCCTGAAATGTCGATTAATTTCCGTTTCAGTTGAGAATGGGGTCCTAGGTCAAGAAAATTAGCAGGACGACCGCACATTCATGACCATCACGAAAGACGGCGGCTTCATCCACGCTCCGGTCCCTGAGTCGAGTCGAATTAAGAATTGATGCTATGTAGTTCTGAAATATCGATTAGCTCATGTTGTAATTAAACTTTAATGAACTTTTATGTCTCTTTAGTTTGGACAGTCGTTCAACTTATATGTAATCGATGCTATTTATTAGTAGGACCATGAATCGTGCTATTAATGTGTTGCTTTTCTCTTCCGATCCTTTTGTTGCATACTTATATATTGCCTATATATTATCTGTGAATTGCTACTAACGTTTTGTTTGTCTAGTGCATAGAGATGCCGTCGTATGTCGTGTACAAGGGTAAGGTTCCCGGAGTCTACGACGACTGGGAGGAGGGAGCGGAGGAGGAACCGGATGAAGACCAGTTTCATCGCGATGATGCTCATCGTGACCGCAGCTCTCTTCTATGTGATGGTAGTTTAGATGATATCGACTTTGTAATGTGACGACAAACTCGCTACTCGGTCTCGAGACCTAAACTTGTCTAATATTTGAACTTTGTTCGGTATTTTGAATTTGGAGACTAATATGATGAATTGAATT
The DNA here is from genome assembly GCA_039707655.1 of Elymus sibiricus. NCBI lineage: Eukaryota > Viridiplantae > Streptophyta > Magnoliopsida > Poales > Poaceae > Elymus > Elymus sibiricus. The sequence continues at coordinate 105,648,483 of CM077668.1, read as the reverse complement.
GTGTTCGCTATCTCGAGACCTAAATGTGCTTTTTATATTCTGTTCTGTTTATATTCTGTGCTGATAATGTATTTTGTAACCTGTGCAATTACCAAAAAAGCCAAAAAATAATAATACAGAATATTCATAGTAGTGGCGCACCATATATAACATTAGTGGCGCACATAGGAAACACAGTAGTGGCGCATTGTGTGAAAGTGCGCCATTACTATCACAGAGCACAGTATACACATGGCCCAGCTAAGAGGCATAGCAATGGCGCACTATTTGGCCTAGTAATGGCGCACTATATGGTGCGCCACTATTATCTGGGATACTAATGGCGCACCAGTGGTGCGCCATTAGTATTTGTTACTAGTGGCGTGATAATAGTGGCGCACCTATAGTGCGCCATTAATAGCCAAAATAGGTGCGCCACTAACAGGGTTTTTTCTAGTAGTGGGAGGTCGAAGCCGACCACTTTGTACTTGTCCTTAGCAAGCAACTGCTCCATGGTGTTGATGGAGTCCTCCACCATGGCTGGGTCGATGGTGTACACCACCGTGAGTTCCTTTTCCCACACGTGGGTGTCCACACGATGCACGCCGTACTCCATTGGAGCGCCACTGGATATCCTCTCTCTCTATGTGTCGTCGTGGGTGTGCTTGTTGTGTTGTGGGGCGCGATTGAAAGGTTGAAGAGACTAAGGTTATAATGGCCGTGGGAATAAATGGGGAGGCCGAACGGCCTGGAGTATCGGCGCGCGCGGATGGCAGTTGTTGCAGCGCATAACTGCATCATGCCACACGTATTAACTGCAATGTGGCGACGCGCGCGGACGCAACCGCATGCATATGGCGCCCAAAACGTGATCGTGCGCCGGCCCCAACCGCTGAAAGAGCGCGCGCGGAGGGACGCGAGCAGAGCGCGCCGCGGTCGCCTCAACGTCGAGCAGAGCGCGTGAAGGGACGCAAGCATAGCGAGCCGCGGCCGCCTAAACGGCGAGCAACCACCTTCTTATAGCAGTTCTGGTCAACCGTCTGGCACACATGGGAGGCAAGACGGCCCATCCATCTGACACGCTGACACACCGATCAAACCTAAACGTGTTCACACCAATCAAATTACCATGCAATGAGTAAATGCAAATTTGTTCACACCGATCAAACCTAAATGTGTTCCCACTTAGCATTGGGCTATAAAAACTAGTACCCACTCAAAAATTACTGCACATTCCTCTCCTCATCACCCAAAAAATAGGTCTTTCCTCTTAAGCCGTTCCTTGCATCTGCCATGGCCGGTAGGAGGAGTTCTAGGTCGACATATAACCAGGGAGCAAAGGCCAAGGCCACGGAAGCACTAGAGAGGTCCCACCGCAACACGGCAGCCGTAGCAGAGATGTCCTGCCACGCCGCGGGGCCCTCAAACGAGCTCTCATGGGCAGGCGAGGGCTCTCACAAGCGCACTCGCCACGTCGGCGAACTCGACGAGCTGGCAGGGCTGAAGTCCTTAGCCAGCGACGACGACATTCTCGCTGGCCTAATTAACCAGCAGGAGCTGCTCGCCGGCTTGGAGAAGCTTCTTGAGATTAGCGATGCCTCAGTTGATAAGGCGACCGGCCTCATCGTGAAACTCATGGGTGACAATGCGAAGCTCCACGAGGAGCTCGACAAGCAGAAGGAGGAGGCCGCTGGCTGGAGGGAGCTATATGAGAAGAGCGTTGCCTCGCGGATGACGCTGACAGCCGTCGTCCATGAACTTGGGGATGACTTGAAGAAGCTCCGCATCGAGCGCGAGCTGCAGGTGGAGGAATCCATGGCTGCTGTCAAGCAAAGTCATGAGGATGTGAAGAAGGAGCTGGAAGAACTCCTCGCCCAGCGATCCATCGAGAAGTAGAGAGCAGCGACTTCCTTCTTCCTTTTTTTTTTCTTCTTCTCTTTTTCCCGTGTGTCTTTCAGGCGTTGCCACATGTGGCATTTTAAATTATCCGGGATATGTAAGACAATTATTATCCGTTGCCATTATCAATTTGTCGTCGTATTATTTCGTTCGTAACCTCGTAGGTACATGTATACGAGTCAAAAACAGGCTAAAAGTCACGTTCTCAGCGAGGCACAAACAAAAAATGCTAGCTAGCATTGAGCGGGGCCATGGGATCACAAGCTAACACCTTCCGTCCAGGTGCATTAACCGCATGTTAAACAGCGGCTCGGCCGCCATTAATGGAGAAGTTGGGAGCGAGGCGGCGGGTGGAGGTCAAAGAGCTCGCTCCCCGGTGAGCCTGCGCGGCAGACAGCTCGCACGGGTCCCGTCGAGCCTGCGCGGCAGACTGCTCGCACGCGTCCCGTCGAGCCGCGCGGCGGACTTCTCGCACTCAACCCATCTAATCAAATAGCTGCACGCACGCCACCTAGTATGGTCAAATTTTTGCACAAAATACAAAGAGGACCAATAAACCAGGACTGAGGTAGTCCTCTGCAATAAAAAGAGGGATGCATGGCCGCACGTAAATGGTTAGTGGAACGACCACGGTTCAAACAATACAACCGTTTGCGATATTAACGTGTCATCTATTTGTTCCAAAATGCCTATGTTGGCTATTAATGTGTGCGCCTTGTCTCAAATTGGAATTTTTTTTACCACGGCATATATGTGCCATATAATGACACTATGCCAAGTTTCATGAATTTCGGGTGAGTTTTGGATTTACGGGGATTTAAAAACCGAGATTCTCAATGTTTGAAGCCGAGCCAGGACGCCGAGATGTTTGTAATTCATTCCCATTTCTTGCATGGGACCTAAACATGCACCCAAGGACACATGTATGGTATTTGAAGCCATTTTGGTGCACTAGAGCTTGTGCTTGTAATTCAAATTTGAATTATGGAGATTAAATGCCTAGAAAACGCAATTAATGTATGAAAAGGCCAAACAAACCGTGAATAATTCCATATTTCAGCGCAAATCTCCTATTGGTCTACGTTGCCTGTAGAAAAAAAATACAAGGCGATAAGAGGCAGCGACGATTATCGTTTCGCCCACAACGGTGACACGTTCCCTATCAGAACCACGAGGCTTCTTGCTAGAAGCTCCGGTTTGTAAGAGGCTTGTTCCAAAACTTGCCCCAAATTGGACAAAAAATTTACCACGACATATATGTGACATGTCATGACATGATGCCAACTTTCACGATAAAGGTTTATTATCATATTTCTTTGTTCATAATAAAGGTTTATTATTCATGCTATAATTGTATTGACCGGAAACTTAAATACATGTGTGAATACATAATCAAATACAATGTCCCTAGTAAGCCTCTACTAGACTAGCTCGTTGATCAAAGATGGTTAAGTTTCCTAACCATAGACATGAGTTGTCATTTGATAACGGGATCACATCATTAGGAGAATGATGTGATGGAGAAGACCCAACCGTAAGCTTGGCATTTGGTCGTATCACTGAGTTTATTGCTATAGCTTTCTTCATGTCAAGTATCTATTCCTAAGACCATGAGATCATGCAACTCCCGGATACCGGAGGAATACTTTGTGTGCTATCAAACATCACTTCGTAACTGGGTGATCATAAAAATGCTCTACAGGTATCTCTGAAGGTGTCTGTTGGGTTGGCATGGATCGATACTGGGATTTGTCACTCCGTATGACGGAGAGATATCTCTGGGCCCTCTCGGTAATACAACATCGTAAAGAGCTTGCAAGCAATGTGCCTAATGAGTTAGTCATGGGATCTTATACTACGGAACAAGTAAAGAGACTTGCAGGTAACAAGATTGAACTAGGTATGGAGATACCGACGATCGAATCTCGGGCAAGTAACATATCGCTGGACAAATGGAATTGCATATGGGATTAAGCGAATCCTCGACATCGTGGTTCAACCGATAATAGATCTTCATGGAATATGTAGGAACCAATATGGGCATCTAGGTTCCGCTATTGGTTATTGACCGGAGAGGTGTCTCGGTCATGTCTACATGATTCTCGAACCCGTAGGGTCCGCACGCTTAACGTTCGGTGACGCTAGAGTTATATTGGGATATGCATGTTGGTAACCGAATGTTGTTCAGAGTCCCGGATGAGATCCCAGACGTCATGAGGAGTTCCGGAATGGTCCGGAGGTAAAGATTTATATATGGAAAGTTGTTTTCAGGGTTTCGGAAAAAGTTTGATTTTTTTGGTATTGTACCGGGAAGCTTCCAGAAGGTTTCAGAAACTTCCGGAGCGGTCCGGAAGTCCACCAAGGGATCCACCACATCCCTAGGGCTAACATGGGCTGAGGGGAGGCGCCCTGGCCTTATTGGGCCAGGCGCACTAGCCCTCAAAGGCCTAGGCGCCTAGAGGAGAAGGGAGGAGTCCCGAAGGGACAAGAGGGGAAGAGTTGGACTTGGAGTCCAACTCCTTTCCCTTGGCCGTCGGCCCTAGAGGGAAGAGGGGCTGGACTCCTAGCCCCTCCACCCATATAAATATAGAGGAGGGGGCGCACCAAAGCACAGACCAGCCCCGGGGCGCCCCTCTCTCCCGTTACTCCACAACCTCGTCCCGGCGACGCTTAGCGAAGCGCTGTCGGCGCTCCACCACCACCATCACCACCACGCCGTCGTGCTGGTTGTGATCCCATCTACTTCTCCTCTCCCACTTGCTGGATCAAGAAGGAGGAGACTTCATTGAGCCATATGTGTGCTGAACATGGAGGTGCCGTCCGTTCGGTACTTCATCGGTTTGGATCGCGATTGGATCATGACGAGTACGACTACATCAACCGCGTAATATACGATTCCGCTTAACGGTCTACGAGGGTACATAGACACACTCTCCCCTCTAGTTGCGATGCTTCTCCTAGATAGATCTTGGGTGTTCGTAGGAAAATTTTTTCATTTTCAAGCTTCGTTCCCCAACAGTGGCATCATGAGCTAGGTCTATGCGTAGTTGTGGGCGTTGATGCTCAAATTGCTTACCTCTCTTGTCTTATTTGGATTCGGCGGTATTGTGGGATGAAGCGGCTCGGACCAACTTTACATGTCCTCGCACATGAGACTGGTTCCACCGACTGACATGCAACTTGTGTTGCATAAGGTGGCTAGCGGGTGTCTGTCTCTCCTACTTTAGTTGAATCTAATTTGATGAAGGCGGTCCTTGTAGAAGGTTAAAAGGCAACTTGATTATCACCGTTGTGGTTTTGCGTAGGTAAGAACGGTTCTTGCTAGTTGCCCATAGCAGCCACGTAAAATTCGCAACAACAAAGTAGAGGACGTCTAACTTGTTTTTGCAGGGCATGTTGTGATGTGGTATGGTCAGAACGTGATGTGATATATGTTGGTGTATGAGATGATCATGTTTTGTAATATGTTCACGACTTGCATGTCGATGAGTACGGCAACCGACAGGAGCCATAGGGTTGTCTTTAATTTATTAATCGTCATGTAATTGCTTTACTTTATCGCTATGAATTAGCAATAGTTGTAGAAGCAACAGTTGGCGGAGACGACCACGTGCTGACACTGTAACACCCCGATTTTTGGCCCTTTCTTTTTCTTTTGGATTTCTTCGAATTTTCATTTGGATTTCCTTTTCCGTGGCTATGTGGTCTTGAAACCTGGGAAGATTTTCTCTCCTGCCACTTCCTAGTGGCTTGTCATTCTCAAATCTATCCCAAGGCCATGTCATTTCCATCTTAGCACAACCCCAATATTTATTTCTTGGGATTATTCCTTTTTCTATTAAAGGAATAACCATGTTTGCTTTAGGTTGTGAAGCAACCTATATTTCTGCCATTCCAAAAAATTCCCACAAAATTCTCATAAATTCTTTGGATCATATCTTCCACAAATATGCCAAAATCCATCCTTGCCTAGTTCAAAAATAATTCAGGAATATTCATTTTCCATTCTGTCCAGAATGGCACTTTGTGAAGGAAGTGCTATTTATCTTTTCTTGATTGCCCTCAAAATTGTTGGGCACTCTCTCATATCCAAATTATTGCCTCATGACAAAATTCAACTTCATTTGCCTAGTAAATATTCCTCAGCAAATTTCCAAAGTTTCTGACCAGAGAGAAGCTTTGTGAAGGAAGTACTAGCTAGGATTTTCCAAATGAGTTGATATTTTGGTAGATCCTTTATATGATCAAATCATTACTCTCCACAAAACTATAGCTCCATCCAGCAATCTATGTGAGCACACCATCCAATCTTTGTTTCTGGTCATAATTTCAGTTTGTGAAGCAACTATATTTTATATTGCTTCAAAAATTCTGAAATTAATCCAGGACCTTAAAATCCCTATATCATTTGAGCATGACAAAATTCACATCATTTTGCCAAGTAATTTTCTCCACAAAATTCCCCCAAGTTTCTGTCCAGTAGAAAGCATTGTGAAGCAAGTACCATTTTGGTGTATCCAAATGGTATGAAATTTTTGCAGTGCCTTCATATGCCCAAATGATCATACTCCACCAACTTTTAGCCCAATACAATCATCTAGATGAGTGCTACTTCATGATCTAGTATCTGGACCAGTTTTTGCAGTTGTAAAGTAACGATGTTAAATCCTGGTCCAAATCTTTTCAAAATCCACAGGATGATAGTCCTTCCTACCCTAAACCTCTGTGACATCCTGGTTAGCTCTTATCTCATCCCATTTGACCACTGCTTCCTGATCATGTTTGCTACAGCAAACTTTAGCTGATCCATCCCATCAACTCATAGTCTCTTTTGTCGGTCAATCACATCAGTGGGGTTGTAGGTTGAAGAGACAACACGTTGGACATCTTTTGCCTGGCATACGTGCCCTCCTCTCGCCAACGCACGCGGTGACCACGCGGGCTGACATGCGTTTGGCGCGCTCTGAGCGTCGGCTAGCTCGGGGCACTGCCCTCCAAGCCGCTCTCGCTCGTCTCTCCTTGTCTACCGCGTCGCCCACAGTCCCCCGCGTCCTCTCGTGCCCTGGCCCCCTCCTCCTTCGCTCTCCTCGCGCCATGGCAGCCCCGGCCGCGTGAGCACAGTGGCCGAGTGGCCGACCGGAAGTCGTCCATCCCGCGTCTGCCACTCCACTACCTCTCTCTCGTGGTCATCAACTCCTCCGCGCGTGCGCACGCGTACGCGGCCGCGTCAGTGCATCCCCCGAGCGTCCGCGTCGGCATCCGGGCACGGGCATCTCGCCCCGGCTATTTAAGCCCGCCCCGAGGCCTCCTGAGCACGGCAAGCTCCTCTCCTATCCTCTAGCTACCTCTCTGACCCACAAATTCGTCGCTATGGCCTCTCCTTGCCTCCCATGACCACCATTGCCGCCGGTGGCCTCGGCTCAAATACGAGCGCCTCGGCCACCCTCCTTCCCTCTAGCCACCGCAGTAGAACCCCTCCACCACCCCGAAGCCTACCCAGCACCTCCTCTCTTCCTCTGGTGGGCTGTGCCCCGAGCCCGAGCTCGCCCGTGCCCTGTCTGGATGGGTGCGGCACCTCCTCCCGATCCCGCCGGTAGTCCGGGCGCCGCCAGTGGTGGCCCGTGCCGCCGGCCATCGTCGCCGGAGCGCACTGCCTTGCCTGGCCTCTATCTTGATCGAGAGGAGGAAGAAGGAGGCGGGAGGAGGGAGAGAGACCCGGTGGACCCCACATGTCGGCGACCCAGAGGCCGGGCCCGCGCTGATAAGTGGAGACGCATTTCCACAGAATGCGCTTTCACCTTCTGAAAGCGTATTCTACCACAGCTTCGGGCAGAAAGGCGTTTTCACTGCTTCGAAAGCATATTTTCCTGGGCTGCGCTTTCTTTTTCCAGCCACCGACCGAAACTATTATATTGCGGACGTTCGTCCGTTAAGGCCAGAAGTGAACAGATTTTTATTTGTTTTCTGCCTAAGGAACGAACGGCCGTAATTTTTCAACCGTGACTCCGAATCAGGTGATTCAAAAGCCCACGATCTCAGTTCGTCGAGCCTGTTCTGGTGGTATCATTTTCACCATGCTGCAACATTCTGAAAATGACCACTTTGCCCCTGCCCCTATTCAGCCTCCTCCGAGAGGGAAACTTTTCCGGCGATTCTTTCCGCGAGTTCATCGCACCTCTCCCCGGTGAATCCATCAACCCCAGGCAAGCCACAATAGCCACTTGCATGATGGCATTGCAGTAGCCATGGTTTCCACTTGAATATTTAATAATTGTTTGCTTATTTAATTAGTTTGTGAATACTTTGAATATGCTTGTGGATCCATGCTCATTGCGTGTGCCATGTTCATTTTCATCTAGTAAGTGATATGATTAATTGCTAAGGATATTCTTATCATGTTTTATTCTTGTAATCATTTCAGATGCTAGTAATAATGACATGCTCATATGAATTGCTATGGTTTGATATGAAAATACTTATTATATTCATGATCGTCATTATGCTGTGATCATCTGCATCCTGTAGACTAAATGAGTTATCATCGTTGAAGCTATGTTGTTAAATGGTTATGTTGCCCATCCATGGTTGCACTGATATCATGCTCATATGTATTGTTATTTCATTATGTTGTTATGACTCAGCTCATCACCATTCAAGTTGAACCTGACATTAATCGAACTTGAACAAATCTGTTGGCTGAGTCATGGTGCCACCGAATCGAGCTCACCAGTGCAACCACACTTGCCTAGATGGGGAGGCCCTAATGCGGTCTATTGTCATGCCTCTCGCCGGTGCCTCCTACTAGGGAAGGTTATGTGCGCGCGCTACCCTGATCAGGTAGGCGGCCATAAGCCTTGACGACCCGAGTTTTATGGTACCGAGGTCCCCGTTTGGGACGATGTTTATGTTTGGCCACGACGGTAGCGGCCACAGAGGTGGCGGATGTCACAAGTTGGCATCGGGGTCACCCAGGACATAGCCCAAAGGGGAGTTTGTCGGAGTGGCCGGGAGAGTGTCATGCAATAGATTGGTTTTGTCGGAATGTCGTTGGTCCACCCGAATGGGAGCACGAGGCCATGAGTTCCGTAGTGTGGGTACAGTGTACTAACCTCTGCAGAGTGTATAATCTATCGATAGCCGCGTCCTCGGTCATGGACACAGTTCGTAGTAGGTCACACTATGGGTCAACAGAAATAATAATCTGAATAATAACGACCCCGGTTCGATGAGAAAAGAAGTTGGTTGATCTTTATGTGGTCCCGAGATGATCACGATGGTGTTCATGATGATGGTGGATCATGATGTGATCGTGTGATGATCACGACGGTAAGAAAGATTGATACCTATGGTGGTTACGAGATAACCTCCGAGCAGAGTAAGTTGGTCCATGAGACCTTAAATGTCGACCCCCGTGCATGCTAGTGCTAGTATCATCATGTTCATATCATGAATTATATGTACATGCCATGCTCATGTTGTTCTAGTTATGTCGTGCTCATCATTAATGTTTAACCTGTAAATGCCATGCTGTTGTTTGTCTTGATTGCTTTGGTTGCCGTGAGCTTGCGAGTACATTCAAAGTACTCACCTTAGCAGGCCAAGTGTCGCCGTGCCCCTGTAACCTTTGTAATATCGGATCCTTGTACCCGTATTATTTGTAATAAGAGCTGATTTGTTCTATGCCAAGTAGTGCCGTATTCCAGAAGACTTGATCTCTGGGCTAGAATACGGGGCGTTCCGGTCTCTCTGAGCCGGGGTGCCACAACGATTGGTATCAGAGCAGGTCTGGCTGGAGGACGCCCTAGACAGCGCGAGCGTTAGAAACCGGTAGTTCAGAGTCTAGCTTGCTTGCTGCATTTGATTGCTGCATTTGTTTGTCGCATAGCATGCATATAGACTCACTATCTTATCGCTAACGATCTTATCTTGTGAGTGTAGGTGGCATCGGTCTCGATCCACTACCTGCGCCCTTCTGTTTTGCATATTTGCTCTTTGGTGTTTGGTGTCATCTCTGTCCCAGCGGAGTGATCCCGAGGTACCTAGTGGTGTCGATCATTTGCAGGATTGATGCACAGGTATCGCACCAATATTTTCTCTTCAGCCACACCTATCGTTTCGGTGGTAGACATATTTCTACCCCGGATCTGGCCATCCAGCCTGCCGCTTTGGCAACCCTTACTGGTCTTTGTTATCAGAAAAGGGCAATGTCAGCAGACCCTGCTTTCCACCGCTATCCTACCCTATCACCCATTCCCTGGACGAGTATGGTTCCCTTCCGACCGCTTGATGATGATGTGGCCGTGACATCCGTGTCTTGGTACATGATCACCGAGTCCGTCCTCCTCCCTAAGCCTGTCCAGATGCAACCGGTGCTGAGCCAGCACTTGGTGTAGCTCTGTTTACACCAACCTCTCCACACGTTGATTCACTTTCGTGCACACCGCCACAGCATATTAGCTTGTAGTACCGGAGTTTCCCGGAGAATTGTGTGCTTAAGTAGGCATGCATAGTGAGGTGAATAGCAGTAAAATGTGATGTTGCTTGTTTGTAACCTTGATGCCTTGTGTGCTTTTGTTTAATTCGTTTCTTTCGCTTCTTTCTTTGGGCCCTCGGTGTTACCTTATTTCCCCTTATGGAAGTTTCTCATCAACCGATACCGGACTCGAAGAATCAGTGAGGATTTCGAATATTTGGAAGCTCAGCTAAATAGTTTGGAATTCTTAGCCGACTGCATTGTATTGGGAATATCTGACCTGAATGTAAATGACATCCTAGACTGATTATCAGCATCAAGTTTACATCAGTGAGCAACCATCACAATCATAATGAACCAGCTGGAAGACAATTTGTGTGCAAGACAACAATACCTTTCCGGTCAGAGGAATATCAAGGGTATATATATATATATGGCTTTCAGTTCGCATATCACAGAGAGAAGCTTCTGGTGTAAGCAATCCAGTCTTTCTCCGCAAGCTACCAGAGAAGCTTACAATACAAGGCTCCACAATCTTCCTCGGTACTATATGTGGACAGCTTCCCATGAAAGATACTCAGTCTCCTTCAGTAAGCCACCGCAGAAAGCTTCTGGCACAAGTCACCAAATCTTCCTCAGTAAGCAACGAATGGAAAAGCTTCTGAAGTACGATACCCAGTCTTCTTCAGCACGCTATCCCGGCAAAAGTTTCGAGCATAAGATATTCAGCCTTCTTCAGCACGTTACTCTCGATGGCTTCCAACACAAGCTATCCAATCTTCATCAGTACGACACTACCAACAGTCATCGTCATGGGTACGGATATTTCACAATGAGTTGGCAGTATATGGCAGTGCATCTCAAGAATCAGATCCGCAACAGTTGGGTCAGAAGCACGAGCTAGTCAGGACACCAGTCTGCCTCTGGAATCAAATGTTCAGCTACACATACCTTCATATATATTATGAACATACTGCCAAGGTCATTCAAGTCATTCAAACAATGATGCAAGCACGGTGGGAATCCAACAAATCCGTGAGTATGTAAGAGGAAGAAAGCAAGTTATACACCTCAGTGTGATGCAATGTCTGACAAGCTATGAAGCAAGACAACATTGGGACAACAAGCTTGGCAGTAGTTATCAAGGCCAGTTTCCTCACGCTCGACAAAGTGATATCATTAATCTTTTTCACTGTCTTGTATGGTTGACGACAGCAGTGAGCTCTATACAAGTAACTGTGAACCTGGTATATGATCAAGATGAACCCTTGCTTACCTTTCCCTGGTAACGGCACCACACCTGTGTTCTGAGCTGCTTTCGACCGTCTGGGGAGGATGCCGCCTTTATATTTATCTTTTCAACAACTGGCCCGTGTTCTGAGCTGCTTTTTGGCCGTCTCGGGTAGCTGTTGAGTTTCTTTTTGTAGCAGTGACCCTATGCTCTGAGCTATGCTCTGAGCTGTTCTTCGGCCGTCTTAGGGAACTGCTACATTCTTCTTTATCAACACTGCCTCATGTGCTGAGCTGCTTTTCTACCGTCGTGAGCCATGGTTGAGTTATTTCAGTAATGTCCCAGACCTGAGTTGTAAAGACTGTTCTGGTGGCTACTGATTTATTCGCCGATTTCATGCAAAGGTTCGGATGATCATTGCCCTACAGTTAGAGCTTGAGAGATGATAAACTTGCCAGTTAAACGTTGTTGCACTGTCAGAGGATAAGGATAAGGTATGACTGTCGGAATATTGCACCTGACAGCACCTATGGTCACACGAAGAATTAAAGATATCTATGACCAAGTTCTTTCGGCAAAAGATTCAGAAAAAGAGAACAATAATGAAGGAGCGAGACCGCCAATACAGGTATGATAATTGTGGCATGAACAACATGGTACGGATACCCAAGACAGTCTAATTCCGTATTGATCACCATGAACACACACCCAAGGGGTCTACTCTGTTTGTAAGGACCTCATATCAAGGTGACAGTTGAATCGTCGGCACAGATCTGAGACAAAGAAGTCAGCAAGATTTAGAACTACCTACAAGCAGTCAGATTCCACCAAGAGAACGATTATGATTCTTAGCATTGTTTTGAACCCGGAGGACATGCATCTACTCGAGTAACCCGATGCAAGGAATAAATGTTTCATGTCCACCGAGGAAATTTGTTCACGACTCCATTGATACTATCAGTACTGGATATAAGAATGACACGTCAATGGGGAAATTCCTCCCGGGCTTATGGAAATTCCAGTCATGATAATATCAGACAAGCCAGCAGACATAAAAGAATTAATGTCAGAGCAAGGATGAACATATGAAGGAAGGCCTATTAGAATGTTGGGTACGGTGAAGCAAACCACCTCCGAGCAAGGCAGTCAGTCATATGAAATTCAGTGGGAACAATTTATAAAGGTAAAGGATACCCGAGTTGGAAACGGTCTCCTTAGGTCAGTATATTCATACTTGTTCCCTGAGCAAACAAATCTCGAGGACGAGATTTATCGTAAGGGGGTAGGTTTGTAACACCCCGATTTTTGGCCCTTTCTTTTTCTTTTCGATTTCTTCGAATTTTCATTTCGATTTCCTTTTCCGTGGCTATGTGGTCTTGAAACCTGGGAAGATCTTCTCTCCTGCCACTTCCTAGTGGCTTGTCATTCTCAAATCTATACCAAGGCCATGTCATTTCCATCTTAGCCCAACCCCAATATTTTTTTCTTGGGATTATTCCTTTTTCTATTAAAGGAATAACCCTGTTTGCTTTAGGTTGTGAAGCAACCTATATTTCTGCCATTCCAAAAAATTCCCACAAAATTCTCATAAATTCTTTGGATCATATCTTCCACAAATATGCCAAAATCCATCCTTGCCTAGTTCAAAAATAATTCAGAAATATTCATTTTCCATTCTGTCCAGAATGTCACTTTGTGAAGGAAGTGCTATTTATCATTTCTTGATTGCCCTCAAAATTTTGGGCACTCTCTCATATCCAAATTATTGCCACATGACAAAATTCAACTTCATTTGCCTAGTAAATATTCCTCAGCAAATTTCCAAAGTTTCTGACCAAAGAGAAGCTTTGTGAAGGAAGTACTAGCTAGGCTTATCCAGATGAGTTGAAATTTTGGTAGATCCTTTATATGATCAAATAATTACTCTCCACAAAAATTTAGCTCCATCCAGCAATCTATGTGAGCACATATCCAATCTTTGTTTCTGGTCATAATTTCAGTTTGTGAAGCAACTATATTTTATATTGCTTCAAAAATTCTAAAATTAATCCAGGACCTTAATATCCCTATATAAATTGAGCATGATAAAATTCACATCATTTTGCCAAGTCATTTTCTCCACAAAATTCCCCCCAAGTTTCTGTCCAGTAGAAAGCAATGTGAAGCAAGTACCATTTTGGTGTATCCAAATGGTATGAAATTTTTGCAGTGCCTTCATATGCCCAAATGATCATACTCTGCCAAGTTTCAGCCCAATACAATCATCCAGGTGAGTAATACTTCATGATCTAGTTTCTGGACCAGTTTTTGCAGTTGTAAAGTAACTATGTTAAATCCTGGTCCAAATCTTTTCCAAATCCACAGGATGATAGTCCTTCCTACCCTAAACCTCTGTGACATCCTGGTTAGCTCTTATCTCATCCCATTTGACCACTACTTCCTGATCAAGTTTGCTACAGCAAACTTTAGCTAATCCATCCCATCAACTCATAGTCTCTTTTGTCGATCCATCACATCAGTGGGGTTGTAGGTTGAAGAGACAACACATTGGACATCTTTTGCCTGGCATACGTGCCCTCCTCTCGCCAACGCACGTGGTGACCATGCGGGCTGGCATGCGTTTGGCGCGCTCTGAGCGTCGGCTAGCTCTGGGCACTGCCCTCCCGGCCGCTCTCGCTCGTCTCTCCTTGTCTACCGCGTCGCCCACAGTCCCCCGCGTCCTCTCGTGCCCTGGCCCCCTCCTCCTTCGCTCTCCTCGCGCCACGGCAGCCCCGGCCGCATGAGCACAGTGGCCGAGTAGCCGACCGGAAGTCGTCCATCCCGCGTCTGCCACTCCACTACCTGTCTCTCGTCGCCATCAACTCCTCTGCGCGTGCGCACGCGTACGCGGCCGCGTCAGTGCATCCCCCGAGCATCCGCGGCGGCATCCGGGCACGGGTATCACGCCCCGGCTATTTAAGCCCTCCCCGAGGCCTCCTGAGCACGGCAAGCTCCTCTCCTATCCTCTAGCTACCTCTCTGACCCACAAATTCGTCGCTATGGCCTCTCCTTGCCTCCCACGACCACCATTGCCGCCGGTGGCCACGACTCAAATACGAGCGCCTCGGTCACCCTCCCTCCCTCTAGCCACCGCAGTAGAACCCCTCCACCACCCCGAAGCCTCCCCAGCACCTCCTCTCTTCCTCTGGTGGGCTGTGCCCCGAGCCCGAGCTCGCCCGTCGCCGGTCTCTACCTCGCTCGAAGGAGCACTCATACTCAACTTCCCCGAGGCCCATGCCCTGTCTGGATGGGTGCGGCACCTCCTCCCGATCCCGCCGGTAGTCCGGGCGCCGCCAGTGGTGGCCCGTGCCGCCGGCCATCGTCACCGGAGCGCACTGCCTCGCCTGGCCTCTGTCCTAATCGAGAGGAGGAAGAAGGAGGCGGGAGGAGAGAGAGAGAGACCCGGTGGACCCCACATGTCGGCGACCCAGAGGCCGGGCCCGCGCTGATAAGTGGAGACGCATTTCCACAGAATGCGCTTTCACCTTCTGAAAGCGTATTCTACCACAGCTTCGGGCAGAAAGGCGTTTTCACTGCTTCGAAAGCATATTTTCCTGGGCTGCGCTTTCTTTTTCCAGCCACCGACCGAAACTATTATATTGCGGAC
Organism: Elymus sibiricus; assembly: GCA_039707655.1. Taxonomy (NCBI): domain Eukaryota; kingdom Viridiplantae; phylum Streptophyta; class Magnoliopsida; order Poales; family Poaceae; genus Elymus; species Elymus sibiricus. The sequence continues at coordinate 105,633,255 of CM077668.1, read as the reverse complement.
GTTCGTCCGTTAAGGCCAGAAGTGAACAGATTTTTATTTGTTTTCTGCCTAAGGAACGAACGGCCGTAATTTTTCAACCGTGACTCCGAATCAGGTGATTCAAAAGCCCACGATCTCAGTTCGTCGAGCCTGTTCTGGTGGTATCATTTTCACCATGCTGCAACATTCTGAAAATGACCACTTTGCCCCTGCCCCTATTCAGCCTCCTCCGAGAGGGAAACTTTTCCGGCGATTCTTTCCGCGAGTTCATCGCACCTCTCCCCGGTGAATCCATCAACCCCAGGCAAGCCACAATAGCCACTTGCATGATGGCATTGCAGTAGCCATGGTTTCCACTTGAATATTTAATAATTGTTTGCTTATTTAATTAGTTTGTGAATACTTTGAATATGCTTGTGGATCCATGCTCATTGCGTGTGCCATGTTCATTTTCATCTAGTAAGTGATATGATTAATTGCTAAGGATATTCTTATCATGTTTTATTCTTGTAATCATTTCAGATGCTAGTAATAATGACATGCTCATATGAATTGCTATGGTTTGATATGAAAATACTTATTATATTCATGATCATCATTATGCCGTGATCATCTGCATCCTGTAGACTAAATGAGTTATCATCGTTAAAGCTATGTTGTTAAATGGTTATGTTGCCCATCCATGGTTGCACTGATATCATGCTCATATGTATTGTTATTTCATTATGTTGATATGACTCAGCTCATCACCATTCAAGTTGAACCTGACATTAATCGAACTTGAACAAATCTGTTGGCTGAGTCATGGTGCCACCGAATCGAGCTCACCAGTGCAACCACACTTGCCTGGATGGGGAGGCCCTAATGCAGTCTATTGTCATGCCTCTCGCCGGTGCCTCCTACTAGGGAAGGTTATGTGCGCGCACTACCCTGATCAGGTAGGCGGCCATAAGCCTTGAGGACCCGAGTTTTATGGTACCGAGGTCCCCGTTTGGGACGATGTTTATGTTTGGCCACGACGGTGGCGGCCACAGAGGTGGCGGATGTCACAAGTTGGCATCGGGGTCACCCAGGACATAGCCCAAAGGGGAGTTTGTCGGAGTGGCCGGGAGAGTGTCATGCAATAGATTGGTTTTGTCGGAATGTCGTTGGTCCACCCCGAATGGGAGCATGAGGCCATGAGTTCCGTAGTGTGGGTACAGTGTACTAACCTCTGCAAAGTGTATAATCTATCGATAGCCGCATCCTCGATCATGGACACAGTTCGTAGTAGGTCACACTATGGGTCAACAGAAATAATAATCTGAATAATAACGACCCCGGTTCGATGAGAAAAGAAGTTGGTTGATCTTTATGTGGTCCCGAGATGATCACGATGGTGTTCATGATGATGGTGGATCATGATGTGATCGTGTGATGATCACGACGGTAAGAAAGATTGATACCTATGGTGGTTACGAGATAACCTCCGAGCAGAGCAAGTTGCTCCATGAGACCTTAAATGTCGACCCCCGTGCATGCTAGTGCTAGTATCATCATGTTCATATCATGAATTATATGTACATGCCATGCTCATGTTGTTCTAGTTATGTCGTGCTCATCATTAATGTTTAACCTGTAAATGCCATGCTGTTGTTTGTCTTGATTGCTTTGGTTGCTGTGAGCTTGCGAGTACATTCAAAGTACTCACCTGGCGTGTCATGCCAGATTGCAGGTGATGCCGTGATTGCTTGTTTGTCGAGGATCCCGAGGTTGCGCTCTAGGATGCGTCCCAGCCAGAGTCCCTGTGGAGTGGAGTTCATCACCGTCGCCGCCGTTCCGCTGTTAGAATTTATTCCGCTTCGAGATTTTCCGCTGCTAGCATAGAACTACCTTAGCAGGCCAAGTGTCGTCGTGCCCCTGTAACCTTTGTAATATCGGATCCTTGTACCCATATTATTTGTAATAAGAGCTGATTTGTTCTATGCCAAGTAGTGTCGTATTCCAGAAGACTTGATCTCTGGGCTGGAATACGGGGCGTTCCGGTCTCTCTGAGCCGGGGTGCCACAGACACGATGATGGAGATCATGGTGTCATGCCGGTGACGATGGAGATCATGCCGGTGCTTTGGAGATGGAGATCAAAGGCACGAGATGATAATGGCCATATCATGTCACATATTGATTGCATGTGATGTTTATCTTTTTATGCATCTTATTTTGCTTAGAACGACGGTAGCATTATAAGATGATCCCTTCACTTAATTTCAAGAAATTGTGTGCTCCCTAAGTATGCACCGTTGCAAAAGTTCATCGTTTCGAAGCACCTCGTGATGATCGGGTGTGATAGACTACGTTCGCATACAACGGGTGTAAGCCAGTTTTACACATGCAGAATACTTGGGTTAAACTTGACGAGCCTAGCATGTACATACATGGCCTCGGAACACAGGAGACCGAAAGGTCGAATATGAGTCATATAGTAGATATGATCAACATGGAGATGTTCACCATTGATGACTACCCCATCTCACGTGATGATCGGGCATGGGTTAGTTAATTTGGATCATGTGTCACTTAGACAACTTGAGGGATGTTGTTTTAAGTGGGAGTTCATTAGTAATTTGATTAACTGAACTAATTATCATGAACTTAGTCTTAATTGTCGTTGCAAAATTTGTGTTCCCCTGAATTTTAATGCGTTCCTAGAGAAAGCTAAGTTGAAAGATGATGGAAGCAACTATGCGGACTGGGTCCGTAACTTGAGGATTATCCTCATTGCTGCACAGAAGGCTTATGTCCTTGATGCACCGCTAGGTGCCGCACCCCCTCCAGCGTCGTCTATGGATGTTGTGAACATCTGGCAGGCACGTTCTGATGACTACTCGATAGTTCAGTGCGCCATGCTTTACGGCTTAGAACCAGGGCTCCAAAGACGTTTTGAGCACCACGGAGCATATGAGATGTTCCAGGAGCTAAAATTGGTATTTCAAGCTCATGCCCGGGTTGAGAGGTATGACACCTCCAACAAGTTCTTTAGCTGCAAGATGGAGGAGAACAGTTCTGTTAGTGAGCATATACTCAGAATGTCTGGGTTTCACAACCGCTTGACTCAGTTGGGAGTTAATCTTCCAAATGACACGGTCATTGACAGAGTTCTCCAGTCACTGCCACCAAGCTATAAGGGCTTTGTGATGAACTATAATATGCAAGGGATGCAGAAAACAATTCCCGAGCTCTTCGCGATGCTTAAGGCCGCGAAGGTAGAAATCAAGAAGGAGCATCAAGTGTTGATGGTTAAAAAGACCACTAGTTTCAAGAAAGGCAAGGGAAAGAAAGGGAACTTCAAGAAGAACGGCAAGACAGTTGCCGCTTCCGTGAAGAAACCTAAGGCTGGACCCAAACCTGAGACTGAGTGCTTCTACTGCAAGGGGAATGGTCACTGGAAGCGGAACTGCCCCAAGTACTTGGCAGATAAGAAGGCTGGCAACATCAACAAAGGTATATTTGATATACATGTTACTGATTTGTACCTTACTAGTGCTCATTGTAGCGCATGGGTATTTGATACTAGTTCGGTTGCTAATATTTGTAACTCGAAACATGAGCTACGGAATAAACGAAGACTGGCTAAGAACAAGGTGACGATGCGCGTTGGAAATGGTTCCAAGGTTGATGTGATCGCCGTCGGCACGCTACCCCTACATCTACCTTCAGGATTAGTTTTAAACCTAAATAATTGTTATTTGGTGCCTGCGTTGAGCATGAACATTATATCTAGATCTTGTTTATTGTGAGACGGTTATTCATTTAAGTCAGAGAATAATGGTTGTTCTATTTATATGAGTAATATCTTTTATGGTCATGCACCCCTTGTGAATGGTTTATTCTTATTGAATCTCGATCGTAGTGATACACATATTCATAATATTACTGCCAAAAGATGCAAAGTTAATAATGATAGTACCACATATTTGTGGCACTGCCATTTAGGTCATATTGGTGTAAAGCGCATGAAGAAACTCCATCTGATGGACTTTTGGAATATCTTGATTATGAATCATTTGAGACATGTGAACCATTCCTCATGGGGAAGATGACTAAAACTCCGTTCTCCGAAACAATGGACTGAGCTAGTGACTTATTGGAAATAATACATACTGATGTATGCGGTCCGATGAGTGTTGAAGCATGTGGTGGATATCGTTATTTTCTTACCTTCACAGATGATTTGAGTAGATATGGGTATATTTACTTAATGAAACACAAGTCTGAAACATTTGAAAAGTTCAAGGAATTTCAGAGTGAAGTGGAGAATCATCGTAACAAGAAAATAAAGTTTCTACGATCTGATCGTGGAGGTGAATATTTGAGTTACGAGTTTGGTATGCATTTAAGATAATGCGGAATTGTTTCACAGCTCACGCCACCTGGAGCACCACAGCGTAATGGTGTGTCCGAACGTCGTAATCGTACTCTATTGGATATGGTGCGTTCTATGATGTCTCTTACCGATTTGCCACTATCATTTTGGGGTTATGCATTAGAGACAGCCGCATTCACTTTAAATAGGGCACCGTCTAAATCCATTGAGACGACACCGTATGAGTTGTGGTTTGGCAAGAAACCTAAGCTGTCGTTTCTTAAAGTTTGGGGATGCGACGCTTATGTCAAGAGGCTTCAGCCTGATAAGCTCGAACCCAAAGCGGAGAAGTCTATCTTCATAGGATACCCTAAAGAGACCATTGGGTACACCTTCTACCACAGATCCGAGGGCAAGATCTTTCTTGCCAAGAATGGGTCCTTTCTAGAGAAGGAGTTTCTCTCGAAAGAAGTGAGTGGGAGGAAAGTAGAACTTGATGAGGTAATTGTACCTTCTCTCGAATTGGAAGGTAGCACGTCACAGAAAGCAGTTCCCGTGATGCCTACACCAACCGAAGAGGAAGCTAATGATGATGATCATGAAACTTCGGATCAAGTTACTACTGAACTTCGTAGGTCGACCAGGGTACGTTCCGCACCAGAGTGGTACAGTAATCCTGTCCTGGAAGTCATGTTGTTAGACAATGGCGAACCTACGAACTATGAAGAAGCTATGATGAGACCGGATTTCGACAAATGGCTTGAGGCCATGAAATCCGAGATAGGGTCCATGTATGAGAAAAAGTATGGACTTTGGTGGACTTGCCCGATGATCGGCAAGCCATTGAGAATAAATGGATCTTTAAGAAGAAGACAGACGCTGATTTTAATGTCACCGTCTATAAAGCTCGACTTGTCGCAAAGGGTTTCTGACAAGTTCAAGGGGTTGACTACGATGAGACTTTCTCACCCATAGCGATGCTTAAGTCTGTTAGAATTATGTTAGCTATTGCCGCATTTTATGATTATGAGATCTGGCAAATGGACGTCAAAACGGCATTCCTTAACGGGTTTCTTAAGGATGAGTTGTATATGATGCAACCAGAAGGTTTTGTCGATCCTAAGGATGCTAACAAAGTATGCAAGCTCCAGCGATCCATCTATGGACTGGTGCAAGCATCTCGGAGTTGGAATATTCACTTTGATGATTTGATCAAAGCTTTTGGTTTTATACAAACTTACGGGGAAGCTTGTATTTACAAGAATGTGAGTGGGAGCTCTGTAGCATTTCTAATATTATATGTGGATGACATATTGTTGATTGGAAATGATATAGAATTTCTGGAAAGCATAAAAGGGTATTTGAAAAAGAGTTTTTCAATGAAAGACCTCAGTGAAGCTGCTTACATATTGGGCATCAAAATCTATAGAGATAGATCAAGACGCCTAATAGGACTTTCACAAAGCACATACCTTGACAAAGTTTTGAAGAAGTTCAAAATGGATCAGTCAAAGAAAGGGTTCTTGCCTGTATTGCAAGGTGTGAAGTTGAGTAAGACTCAAAGCCCGACCACGGCAGAAGAAAGAGAAAGGATGAAAGTCATTCCCTATGCCTCAGCCATAGGCTCTATAATGTATGCCATGTTGTGTACCAGACCTGATGTGTGCCTTGCCATAAGTTTGGCAGGGAAGTACCTAAGTGATCCAGGAGTAGATCACTGGATAGCGGTCAAGAATATCCTGAAGTACCTGAAAAGGACTAAGGACATGTTTCTTGTTTATGGAGGTGACGAAGAGCTCGTCGTAAAGGGTTACGTCGATGCTAGCTTCGACACAGATATGGATGACTCTAAGTCTCAAACCGGATATGTATTTATATTAAATGGTGGAGCAGTCAGTTGGTGCAGTTCCAAGCAGAGCGTCATGGCGGAATCCACATGTGAAGCGGAGTATATAGCTGCTTCGGAAGCAGCGCAAGAAGGAGTCTGGATGAAGGAGTTCAAATCCGATCTGGGTGTAATACATAGTGCATCGGATCCAATGACTATCTTTTGTGACAACACTAGAGCTATTTCCATTGCCAAGGAGCCGAGGTTTCACAAGAGAACCAAGCACATCAAGCGCCGCTTCAACTCCATTCGTAATTATGTTAAGGATGGAGACATAGAACTTTGCAAAGTACATACAGATCTAAATGTGGAAGACTCGTTGACTAAACCTCTTCCACGGGCAAAACATGATCAGCACCAAGACTCCATGGGTGTTAGATTCATAACTATGTAAACTAGATTATTGACTCTAGTGCAAGTGGGAGACTAATGGAAATATGCCCTAGAGGCAATAATAAATTGGTTATTATCATATTTCTTTGTTCATGATAAAGGTTTATTATTCATGCTATAATTGTATTGACCGGAAACTTAAATACATGCGTGAATACATAAACAAATACAATGTCCCTAGTAAGCCTCTAGTAGACTAGCTCATTTATCAAAGATGGTTAAGGTTTCCTAACCATAGACATGATTTGTCATTTGATAACGGGATCACATCATTAGGAGAATGATGTGATGGACAAGACCCAACCATAAGCTTAGCATTTGATCGTATCACTGAGTTTATTGCTATAGCTTTCTTCATGTCAAGTATCTATTCCTAAGACCATGAGATCATGCAACTCCCGGATACCGGAGGAATACTTTGTGTGCTATCAAACATCACTTCGTAACTGGGTGATCATAAATATGCTCTACAGGTATCTCTGAAAGTGTCTGTTGGGTTGGCATGGATCGAGACTAGGATTTGTCACTCCGTATGATGGAGAGATATGTCTGGGCCCTCTAGGTAATACAACATCGTAAAGAGCTTGCAAGCAATGTGCCTAATGAGTTAGTCACGGGATCTTGTATTACGGAACGAGTAAACAGACTTGCTGGTAACGAGATTGAACTAGGTATGGAGATACCGACGATCGAATCTCGGGCAAGTAACATATCGCTGGACAAAGGGAATTGCATATGGGATTAACCGAATCCTCGACATCGTGGTTCAACCGATAAAAGATCTTCGTGGAATATGTAGGAACCAATATGGGCATCCAGGTTCCGCTATTGGTTATTGACCGGAGAGGTGTCTCGGTCATGTCTACATGATTCTCGAACCCGTAGGGTCCGCACGCTTAACGTTCGGTGACGCTAGAGTTATATTGGGATATGCATGTTGGTGAAAGAATGTTGTTCGGAGTCCAGGATGAGATCCCGGACGTCACGAGGAGTTCCGGAATGGTCCGGAGGTAAAGATTTTTATATGGAAAGTTGTTTTCAGGGTTTCGGAAAAAGTTCGGTTTTTTTGGTATTGTACCGGGAAGCTTTCAGAAGGTTCCGGAAACTTCCGGAGGGCTCCAAAAGTCCACCAAGGGATCCACCATGTCCCTAGGGCTAACATGGGCTGAGGGGAGGCGCCCTGGCCTTATTGGGCCAGGCACACTAGCCCTCAAAGGCCCAGGCGCCTGGAGGAGAAGGGAGGAGTCCCGAAGGGACAAGAGGGGAAGAGTTGGACTTGGAGTCCAACTCCTCTCCCTTGGCTGCAGGCCCTAGAGGGAAGAGGGCTGGACTCCTAGCCCCTCCACCCATATAAATATAGAGGAGGGGACGCACCAAAGCATAGACCAGCCCCGGGGCGCCCCTTTCTCCCGTTACTCCACCACCTCGTCTCGACGACGCTTAGCGAAGCGCTGTCGGCGCTCCACCACCACCATCACCAGCATGCCATCGTGCTAGTTGTGATCCCATCTACTTCTCCTCTCCCGCTTGCTGGATCAAGGAGGAGACGTCATCGAGCCGTACGTGTGCTGAAGGCAGAGGTGCCGTCCGTTCGGTACTTCATTGGTTTGGATCACGATTGGATCGTGATGAGTACGACTACATCAACCGCATAATATACGCTTCCGCTTAACGGTCTACGAGGGTACGTAGACACACTCTCCCCTCTCGTTGCTATGCTTCTCCTAGATAGATCTTGGGTGTTCGTAGAATTTTTTTTGATTTTCATGCTTCGTTCCCCAACAAGTAATACGCCAAGATGTTTGTAATTCATCCCCATTTCTTGCATGGGACCTAAACATACACCCAAGGACACATGTATGGTTTTTTAAGCCATTTTGGTGCACTGGAGCATGTGCTTGTAGTTCAAATTTGAATTATGTGCCTACAAAACTCAATTAATATATGTATAAAAAGGCCAGACAAACCCTGAATAATTCAATATTTCAGCGCAAATCTCCTGTTGGTCTATGTTGCCTGTAGAAGAAAAATACAAGGCGAGAAGAGGCAGCAATTGTCGTTTTGCCCACAGGGGTGACATGTTCCCTATCGGAACCACGAGGCTTCTTGCTAGAAGCTCCGGTTTGTAAGGGGCGTGTACCAAAACTTGCCCCAAATTAGACAATTTTTTTACCATGGTATATATGTGCCATCTCATGACACGATGCCAAGTTTCATGTATTTCAGGTGAGTTTTGGATTTACGGGGATTTAAAAACCGATATTCTCAATGTTTGAGGCCGAGCCAGTACACCGAGATGTTTGTAATTCATCCCCATTTCTTGCATGGGACCCAAACATGCACCCAAGGACACATGTATGGTTTTTGAAGCCATTTTGATGCACTGTATCATGTCATTGTAGTTCCAATTTGAATTATGGACATTAAATGCCTAGAAAACTCAATTAATGTATAAAAAAGGCCAAATGAACCCTGAATAATTCCATATTTCAGCACAAATCTCCTATTGGTCTATGTTGCCCGTAGAAAAAAAATACAAGGCGAGATGAGGCAGTGATTGTCGTTTCGCCCACAAGGGTGACACATTCCCTATCGGAGGCTTCTTGCGAGAAGCTCCGGTTTGTAAGAGGCTTGTACCAAAACATGCCCCAAATTGGTCAGTTTTTTTACCATGGCATATATGTGCCATGTCATGACACCATGTAAAGTTTCATGAATTTCATGTGAGTTTTGGATTTATGGGGATTTAAAAACCAAGATTCTCAATGTTTGAGGCCAAGCCAGGACGCCGAGATGTTTGTAATTCATCACCATTCCTTGCAAGGGACCTAAACATGCACCCAAGGACACATATATGGATTTTCAACCCATTTTGGTGCACTGGAGCATGTATTTGTAGTTCAAATTTGAATTTTGCACATTAAATGCCTAGAAAACTCAATTATAATGTATAAAAACTGCCAAACGAACCCTGAATAATTTAAAGCAATTTTGTTCAACCCATGGGTAAGCACTGTGCGCACGCGTCGTGCTAGCTCGCGCTTCCTTCTTTCCCAAGTTTTCCATATTAATGGTGTTATATATCCAAACACTCTACCGTTTCCCGCCACTCCCCCAATCGGTTTCCTGTCACACCCCCCAATCGGTTTCCCGCCACTCCCCCCCCCCCCATTGGTTTCCTGCTGCCAGTGTCAGTGGGCATAGGAGGCTAGGCGGCGACACACCGGCCATACCGCAGTATACCATTCCAAGCATGCCAATCTGGCGAAGCGCCGCCGCCGTCATCAACCTCCTTGACGAGGACAATGAGCCGAAGCAGGCCGGAGAGCCAGAACGGCCGTGCGCCGCTGAGCAAGAGAGGCAGCGCGCCACCGAGCAAGAGCGACAGCGCGCCGCCGAGCGTGAGCGGTATCATCGCACCCAAGTGCTTGAGCGGGCCAATGTCTACACATGTGTTCGTCGCCTCCCATGGAGCGGAGCGGAGCAAGAGTGGCAAAGCGCTGCCGCGCAAGAGCGGGAGAACGCCGCCACGCATCAGGTGCGGTGCGCCGCACTATCTAAGCGAAGCCGTGTCAGCATCCTGTTGACTCAACCACTCGAGAGGCCATTTCCAGGGCCGGTAAGCATCCCGATTCCCCGCCAGGAATGGGGAGACGCCGTCAGCGCCATAATTGCACCGGATGAAGTTCGCAGTGCCAGAATCCGCCGGCACGACGCCAATGGGCTGGTCGATTGGCTCTTCGACCTCCTCGGCCCCCCAGGTGCCGCCAACGACAAAGCAGACCAAAATACTCATCGCGGCTTGGAATCGACCGTCACCGATGAAATATCCTGGGCGGAGATCGATATTGCGGTACAGCAGTTCCGCGAGCGTCACAGACGCGTGGACGAAGGCTTGTACCAATTCATGCTTAGCCAAGAGTTCCCGTAGGTTGGACGATTGGATCTCTCTATGAATGGAAAAGGGGTGCTTCGGATCGGGAGTAACCACTTTTGAAAGGGAAAAGGGGGAAGGACATAGGAAAGAGGGATGCCTACAAAAAGTCAATTGATTAGTCATGGTAGAGAAGAAAAACGGCGCCTATATACCGTGATTTGGTATTGGGACAGCATTGGCACCCCCGTTTGCTGGATCTTCTAGGCACTCTAAAGCGCTTCCATGAGAGACAGATGGACTTTGAGTTATAGACGGAGAAGAGCCTTTAGAGGATCAAGAGTGATTCCTCAATAAAACAAATGGGATTTTGAGGGAGGGCTGAACGAGGCCCTGTTTGTATTGGTTTTCGCTCGGTTTTCCGCAATTAACTGGGCAACTATCTTGTTCTTAATTAATGGAAATGCAAAACTTTTGCTTCTTCCCGCTAGTTTTAAGTAGTAAAAAAATAATGTAAGTTTGAATGGCAGTGGTCCCGTATGTAAAGATTGCACACAGTTTCTAAAAGCACAAACGTGTGTGATAGTAAGGAGTCGGTTCCACACGGTGACCATCGATAAACGCCTTAAATGCAAGGAGGCAACTCTTATCAGCAAGGGGCAGCTTCCCATCGAATAGCCTAGTTGAATAGAACGCACATGTTAAGTGAGCTTGGGGCTGGAGCAGTCTAAGGATGGGTGACCGGGTTGGAAGTTGCTATATCTCAAGCTTCATTTAAGCGCCATGATACGGTCATTACAGACATTTAGCATCTAAATGTGTCTGTAGTGACCTGTCATGTCGATTAAATAAACCTTGAGATCCTTGTTTTGAAAGTTCTGAGAATGATGTTTTTGTTATTTGTTGTTTTGAAAAATCGAAGAATGATCGCGAGATTGATCTGTGGGCCTGCCACGTTCTAATTTGGAGAATGATGTTTTTTGTTATTTGTTGTGTTTTGAAAAATCGAAGAATGATCGAGATTGATCTGTGGGCCTGCCACGTTCTATTTTGGAGAATGATGTTTTTTGTTATTTGTTGTTTTGAAAAATCATAGAATGATCGAGATTGATCTGTGGGCCCACCACGTTCTATCCTTTAACCCACAATGTTCGAGATCTGTGGGCCCGCACGTTCTATCCTCTGACCCACAACGTACGAGAAGGGTTTGACCATTATGGGTTCCTCTTGGTATAGGTCACGGCATGTCAAACCAAATTTAGTTGGGGAACATTTGTTTGATTCCCTCCCGCTGGCTCGAAGTTGGGGAACCGCGACATCATACATAACGTGGCTTCCTCGGGGTACGGTGTTCAGTTTGTAATGCAGCTGGTGCCCCATCGAAGTTGTGCACTGGGGATTTGATCACATCACACACCACCCATATATACATATATTTGGGTCGCATGCAGGGTATAGGGTCTTCTGATCGACCCCGTCTCCCATGTGCGGTTTTCAACGACACGCCTATCTGTGGGCCTGGTCTATATATATCATCCCTTTGGCCGACAACGAGGGGGTTTGGCCATGAATGGATTCCTCCTGGTTCGTGTTACCACGGGTCATGGTGACATGTTCAAGCAAAGTTCGAGCTCATGCGTTCTCAGGATTCCCTCCCATGCGCTCGAAATGGTGGGTTGGATCGACACCCTACGTACGTCGATGTTGTCCTTAATTACTACCTACCTTTCATGGGGGTTGTCCATTTTGTGAGGTAGGCGCCACATCAAAATTGTACATTATTGGGTATTTAAAACACATCACCCTTCCAACGTACATCAATTTGGGCCCCATGCAGGTGGTGCTGGTTTTGTGGCCCATCTCGTGCGGTTTACGGTGAAGGTCCAATCTATGAGCCCGAGCGGTCTATTATATCCCTTTTTGACTGACAACAAACAGTGGTTGTTTGGCCAAGATAGATTCACTTGGTCCGTCTTATGGTAGGTCATGGTGACATGCATGCATGTCTGACCAAAGTATGAGTACGTGCATGCGTCCCGCCAACACGAAGTGGGGGTGGGGCAGGCACCTAGCTACGACCTTAACCCGTCATTATAGATATCCAAGGGGGCTTTCCGGTTTGCGAGGGGGGTGCCACATCAAAGTTGTGCATTGTGTATTTAAACATCACACCCTTTATTCCTACATATATTTGGCCACTTCCAGGTGGTTGTTGTCTTCTGGCCCCTCTCACCCGATCTTCGACGACGCGTCCACCCGTGGGCCCGCGCATCAAAGTTGTGCATTGGGAATTTGAACATCACACACCACCCTTTTCATACATATATATTTGGGCCACATGTTGTTGTGGTTGTGGTTGTGTTCTTATCCTCTCTCACATTTTTTTGTTGCCAAATGGTGCTATTTAAAATAGCAGACACCTCGGATGAAAACCTGCGTGCGAAGTACGCGCAACGGACACGGGTACACTGGCTTAACCGTGTGCGAAGCTCGTGCCCCGTAAAATCGCTACGACTTCGCAAGCGCCAGCAAGGGTGAAGGGATAATTTGTACATGATATTTAGGATGAATTCCACGTATGCGTCTGAAAATTAGGACGAACCGTGTGCGATAAGCCAGCTAGCTAGAAATCTCAAAAAAAAGCTACCCGCCTTGAGTGATTGAAAAATTGGTGGTTCCACGGCTTTTCCTTATTATCATACACAATTATTATGTTTGGACCGTGTGCGATCTGGTTGCTCCCGCCTCGCTTCATTTCCTTTGCCCAAATTTTAGTTGCCGCGGTATTTCAACCGTCGCCCTCACTCGTCCACCACCGACCTCATAGTAAAATTCCAGTAGCCGAGGCATTTGAACCGTCGACCTCCCTCGTCCACCACCATCTCCACCCACCATTACTAAAATTTTCAGTAGCCACGGCATATCCTCAAACACCATGCGCCCTAACCCAACCCCCCTCCATAGTCTACACCCCCCCCCCCGCTCGAACCCTAGCTCGCCGCCGCCACCGCCGCCGCCACCAACCCCTGGCGGTCTGCCCGTGCCTCCTAGCTTAGATAAGTTCAGGTTACCCACCGATTCCCATACCCTCGCCACCCTGAGTTTTTAGATGAGGCCTGCGGTGTCCCTCCCACCCAGATCCCCATCCCCTACTACAGAGAGTCGCAGCCTAAGCCCGACCACATATCCCGGGGAGCCCGAGGAGCATACGGCCAAAAGGAGGTCTATCATGGCCTCTCCGCCAGATGATGTTGGGGTGGCCGCCATTCGTGCCGACCTGTCGATCCCGGAGGAACACCTCGCCGCAGAAGCCGGCGAGGATGTTGACTACGTCGCCATGGCGAAGGCTTCACATCAGCAGGCTCACGTATTACTGAATTTCAGGACAGCCGGCTTCCACATCAAGCTCGTCGACAGTGAAGGCTTCACGCGGGCCATGTCACAGGTTAAGTGGTCCATCCCCAACGCCTCTGGTTCAACCGCCGTCGATCTCTTCGAAGGCCCCGCCGCTAATCTCCTCCACCTCGCGGTCAAGGATTTGCGATCCTTGTACGCCATCGAGCCCATTATGTCATTTCTGAAGGACACGTTCTACAGCGGTGGCTTGGGATCCTCAGCTGCCAAGTCAGATCTCATCGACCATGACCACGCGAAGGGCACCCACTATGGCTCTTCCAAGGTGAGACAGCCCATCTGCGACATCAGGGATCGTACCCTGGGTCTGTGCTCTTCCAAGTGGAAGGATCTCGTCTATGACAAGTGAGGAAATACCCTATAAGAAAATCTTACTTTTTCTAGCTAGCCAACTCGTACCCATTGTTGTTGTAGCTTATGCCATGCGATGTTTTAACTGTGCCGTGTTTAATTATTTCAATTATGCAAAAATGTAATGTTCAACAGGGGTATCTGATGTTTAAGTATGAATTGTCCACTTCAGTTTCATGAATGTCTATATTTGGTTGTTTATAGTGAGTAGATGCCTTGTTTATCTGTATTTGGTTGTTAGGTTGGTTGCAGTGAGCATTTGCCCAGTTTTCAAGCAGATGCACTGTTTATCTGTATTTGGTTGTTAGGTTGGTTGCAGTGAGCATTTGTCCAGTTTTTAAGCAAATGCCTTGTTTATCTGTATTTGCTTGTTAGGTTGGTTGCAGTGAGCCTTTGTCCAGCTTTCAAGCAGATGCCTTGTTTATCTGTATTTGCTTGTTAGCTAGGTTGGTTGCAGAGATCCTTTGTCCAGTTTTCAAGGAGGTGCCTTGTTTATCTGTATTTGCTTGTTAGGTTGGTTGCAGTGAGCCTCTGTCCAATTTTCAATGGCTATACTAGATTGTTAATTATAGTCAGCATATATGCCTTTTTTATTTCAGTTATTCACAATGTGATGTTCATTATGTGCAAGTATGAACCGTGCAGTTCGATTTCATCAATACCAGTTTGAACGGCTATATTTGGTTCCTGTTATGCCTGGTGAAGTTAACACATGCCTTTTATTTCAGTTTTACACATTTATGCGGCGTGATGTTTAAGCATGAGCTATGTTCTATTTATTTTCAACAGTACATGTTTGAATTACAATATTTGGTCCCTGTTAAGCATGTTGTACTTAACATTCCCTTCCATTTTTTAACTGATTTAACATCATGCTGAAACCAACAAATTCAAGCTGTCATTTTGAGATGTTGTTGTTTACCATGGCTATATTTGGTTGATGTTAAGCCTGTAGTACTTATCACGCCTTTCCATGTACTTACGCAGGACAACAACGGGAGTGGCCAGCATTTTCCACCGAGGTTAGTTTCATCCCTCGGCTTATACTGCCTCCGTTCCATAATGTAGAGCATACAAATCCACGGCTGGACACTTTTTAGCTTCTAATATTGACTTGTCGCTTGTAGGTACATATGTCCTAGGCAAAGATCCACGCCTCGACCCTTTTTGCATATGGGGCAATGAGATATTCATGAACCAGCATCAAGTGAGGAAACTGATAAGAATTAATAGCAAAAAGATACGACCGATGGCAATTAAATTATTTGTCTACGCTCTATTCAACACAACGGTGAGCTGTAGGATGGTAACTACGAACTCTATAGCCTTCTCTTTTTACTGCCCATAATGAGTTGTTAGACAACAATGTCTGAATCTTTTTCGTTTGCAGTGGTTCCCAAAGCAGTTTACTCAAGATTACCTCACAAAGTACATGATTGGTGGACATGCAATGAAGGTTAAAGTATTTCATCGAGACTACAATGAGCATCGAGAAGTCCTAATGAAAACAGTGAAAGGTGGGCGGGCGGCCATCACAAGGGGTTGGCCTAGAGTCGTGCGTGCATTAGGCATGGAGGAGGGCACAATATGGGCATTCCACTTCACCTTCTCCAGCAACCAGAATGCCTTCCACCTCTCTCTTTACAGTCTTTAGTACAACTGTGGTTCATCATTCTTTCCTAGATGCTTCTCTAGTTCTTCAGCATATGTACCTGTGCATCGAATTAATCATTTGTCCTTGAACTTGTATTTGTAATAAACATGGTTCGATATGAAATAAGTGATTGCCTACTTTCATATTGAAAATCTGTTTCAATTTAAAATTAATTTTAAATGCAAGGATTAAATTAGGGATAAATTATGATCTGCATGCCATTACACTGCACACGGTTTGCAAAAGCAAAATGTATGTGATAAACATCAAGATCAGACACGTTTCTCAGATCAGTACGTGTGCGATGAAACTCTACTGCACACATGATCAGACAAGAAAAAACGTGTGAGATTAATAACAACAACACACACAGTTCCTTCTTAATAAATGTTTGTGAAAGTCACCTTATCACACACGTTAGACAATTATGAACTGTTTATGATGTCGTGTGCATCGTAAACGTTTGCTCATAGAAGAACGCGTGCGATAGGCCCTCATCCGACACAGGTAATACGGATGAATTGTTTGGGACATTTTATACATCTCAAACGTTTATGTACATACAAATGTGTGGGATATTCAAGCTTCGCATACGATGTACAATTGTGAACTGTTTGTGATGGGGTGAGCATCGCAAACGTTGCAGCACTGAATACCGAGTGCGATGGTAATGCGAGCACAAACGAGTACCAAGGACCGAGCATTTGGGAAAGATGTTGGCATCGCATACGCTTAGTTCTGCGAAACGTATGCTTGCGTGCTCCCTATCGCCGACGGTTTCTAGGTCGTGTGGGAAGACCCCCCCCCCCCTATCGCACACACAGGCAAGGCGACGGTTTAAAACTACATCGCGGAAAGGGGTTAGAAACCGTTTGTATAGCAGCTCGCTGTACTAGTGTATAGCTAACTTAGCTATAGCGCGGGGTTAAGACCCGCGCTACTGCTATGATTTTTATTATTTTTCCTTTCCTTTTCTTTTTTCTTTTCTTTTTATCATTTTTCCTTTTTCCTTTTATTTTATTTTTTCTTTTCTTTTTTTATTATTTTTCCTTTTTTCATTTATTTTCATTTCTTTTTTCTTTTCTTTTTATTATTTTTCCTTTTTTCCTTTCATTTTCTTTTCTATTCCTTTCCTTTTTCTTTTCATTTCCTTGCAGTCGACGGGAACGTAACGTGTCCTCCCAAACTGAGCAAATATCGCGGGAACAGTGCATAATAAAATAGATACATAATAATATATATTACATCATATGACCGATAACGCGCGCGGTTTACTTAGTATACAAAATAGATACATACATAAATGATAGTTTCTCAGCGTCGACGACGTTTAAGAGTGATCTTCTTTCCTTTCTTGTTCGCTGTCGAATAATTGAGCCCCTCGTTGTGACTTTTCCTTTTCGATGGAGTACGATCTTTCTTAGGTAATGTAGTCTTGCTTCTTCTTTTGACGTATGCTTCATCGTCATCGTCATCTTCCCTCATCGGGTCATCGTACTGGTCGTAGTCTTCCTCGTTGGCGACTCCATCCATTCTGACAATGCTCCTTTTGCCTCTCCTCACGACAACACGGCTGGGATTGCTCGGGTCGGTGATGAAGAAGCATTGTGTCACGTGCTTAGCTTGTACCCATGGCTCAGCTTTGGCGATGACGTTCACGGTAGCGCTCTTCGCGTTGGGTATAGACATGGTAGTGAAATACCGGTTTTCTCTTTCGACAGCCTTAGCCCATCTGACGCGGAACATCGTCGCATTGTGCAGTCCAGCGTAGTCAAGCTCCCAAATCTCTTCGACCCTTTCATAGAATATTTCAGTTGCGCCGTTGTCGCCGGTCATGCATTCCATCGTCACCCCTGAGTTCTGGTAATCACTGTTTATGTCTTTGGCCTCCGTGTAGAACGTGTATCCGTTGATATCGTATGCCTGATAGGTCACGAGGTTGGCCGCGGGGCCATGTGCTAAGGCGTATATGAGCAATCCGTCCACACTGCCCTCTTCCGGGGGATTAGCAAGAACTCGCTCTTTGAACCAACGCAAGAAAGTGCAGTTGTGCTCTCTAATAACTTCGGCGCCAGTCTTGTGTATCCCCCGGTCACGGTACTTCTTTGTGATGGTTTCTTTGTGCAGTGTCACGAAAGGATCTACCACGTCTAGGTGATGTAGCACTACTAAGCTTGCTATGTCAAAGTCGTTGCGTCGACCCGAGTGGTCCACATGCAATTCCCTCCGGCCGTTGGTGTGACCTTCTCCTCCGAGCCTCCCAAGGTGCTTGTTGACGAGCAAACCAACAACAGGATCTCTGACGCCTAGATAATTCTCTCAGAAGGAGATGCGCTCTTGGGTCAGATAGCCCTAGACGATGCTTCCATCCGGACGGGACATGTTACGAACGAATCCTTTGATGACCCCATTCATTCTCTCAAAGGGCATCAAGCTGTGAAGGAATGTCGGCCCGAGGTTGATGATGTCGTCCACAATGTGGACACACAGATGCACCATGACGTCAAAGAACGCGGGCGGGAAGTACATCTCAAGCTCATTTAGTATGACAACGATCTCTTCCTGTAGCCTTCGGAGCTGCTTCACACTGATCGACTTTCGAGAGATAACGTCGAAAAAGTTGCAGAGACCAGTAAGCGTCTCACGGATGTGCTTGTCCATTATCCCTCTAAGGGCAACCGGGAGTATCTGCATCATCATCACGTGACAGTCATGAGACTTCATCCCACTGAACCTTTTCTTCTTGGTGTCTAGAAATCTGGTTATCTTCCCACAGTAACCGTAACTAACTTTGATTCTGGT
Source organism: Elymus sibiricus (assembly GCA_039707655.1). Taxonomy (NCBI): domain Eukaryota; kingdom Viridiplantae; phylum Streptophyta; class Magnoliopsida; order Poales; family Poaceae; genus Elymus; species Elymus sibiricus. The sequence goes on along the minus strand of CM077668.1, from coordinate 105,614,559 downwards.
AAGGCACTTGAAGAATTGATCAATCTCCTTCGCACTTAAGGTGAAGCAAGAAGGGGGCAATAATTCTCTTCCTTCTTGTTGACTTTTTTGCCCTTGTCCCCCGCCTCCGCCTCCGTCTCCGTCTCCTCCGACGACTTTTTACGGGGCGGCATGTGGAAATCTGCCCTGATCTTCAAATCTTCCAAGTCTCTTCTTGCCTTTGGGCCATCCTTGGTCTTCTTCAGCATGTTCATCAGTGTGCCAAGCAAACTCTCGAGGACATTCTTCATGATATGCATTTGATCAAGGCAATGAGGGGTGTCAAGTTTGGGCCAGTACTCCAAGTCCCAAAAAACAGACCTCGTTTTCCATACCTTCAACATCGGCTCCGGTGCCTTTTTCATCTTTCCCGGCGCGGGGCACTGTTCCGAGTTTTTCAACAGCTCATCGATTTTGGCGCTGCTCCTCTTACATGGAGGTCCTCGATGCTCAGACTCACCATTGAATAGATCTCCACGGTTTCTCCACGGGTCATCCTTCTCGAGCCATCTTCGATGCCCCATGTACACGATTTTCCCAGACCCGCCATCTTTCGTTAGCTGCTGAGACATTGTATCATCCATGCACCTGGTGCATCCGCAATACCCGTGGCACACCTGGCCTGATACATATCCGTAACCGAGATAGTCGTGCACCGTCGTCATTAGCGCGGCTCTCATATAGAAATAGTCTCCTTTGCTGGCGTCCCATGTCTTCACCGGTGTTCTCCATAATGTGTCTAGCTCCTCTTTCAGTAGCCCCAGATACAGATTAATATCATTTCCCGTTTGTTTTGGCCCTTGAATCAGCATGCTCATGTGTATGTACTTTGTCTTCATGCACTTCCATGGGGGCAGGTTGTACATCCATACAAAAATGGGCCATGTGCTATGGTTGGTGCTCTGGTTGCCAAACGGATTCATGCGATCGGTACTCGCACCAAGCACGATGTTCCTTGCATCATCTGCGAAATATTGATATTCGGCGTTGAATGCTCTCCACTGGCTAGCATGTGCGAGGTGTCTCAGCTTCGGATCATCTCCATCGTCGGGCTTCACCCTCTCCGCGTGCCAGCGCATGAGCTTTGCTTCCTTTGGACCTATGAAATACTGCTGCAGACGGGGAGTTATTGGAAAGTACCAAACGACTTTCTGAGGAGCTTTCTTTCTGGCCTTCTTGTATCGAGAAGCATTGCACACTGGACAGCTGGCTTTTTCCGCGTGCTCCTTCCGATAAATGATGCAATCGTTGATGCATGCGTGGTATCTAATGTGCGGCAGATCAAGAGGGCACACGATTTTCTTGGCCTCCTCAACACTAGTAGGACACAGGTTCCCCGTGGGAAGAACTTTATTATGTAGATACTTGAAATGCTCATCAAGGCTTTCGTCTGTCCATTTGTTTTTGGCCTTCGTATTTAGAAGTTCGAGCGTGAAACTCAAGCGGGTCACCTCGGGATCGCAACCATCATACAATGGAGTCTTCGAGTCTACCTCCAGTTGCGCCAGCTTTGCCTCCTCTCTAGAAGCAGCTTTGTCACTAGTCGTATTCCTGCAAAGCAGGTCTCGAACATGAGGGTCCTTCACGACTGAACTTAGTAGCGACGAAGAGTGTGGCGTGTCCGCCTCTTCTCCGCCATGTCCGGACTCTTCTCCGCCGTGTCTGGCCTCTTCTCCACCATGTCTGGACTCTTCTCCGCCGCCGTGTCCGGCGCCCTCGTCTTCGGGTCCATCGTCGGTTATCTCTTCGTCCTCATCATCATCTTCACATATCCACCGAGGATAGCCATCCATGAAACCGTGCATGAGCAGGTGCGCCTTCAAACTGCCACCCTCAAAGGGGTCCAACATGACGATTTCTTTGCATTTTCTACACGAACATAAAATCTCAGTCTGGTTATTTGCATACATGTCGATCACCGCGGATTGCAAGTATCTCTCCACCATCCTTCCACGGACCTTCATGATCGCCTCCACGGTATAATAAGAAAAATGATTATAAACAAAATGCATGCATGCATCAAAAGTCATACAAAAACTTGGCATGACCTTTCCTAAAAATAGGACATATCGAGTGTGCCTGAAATTCGCCGAAACGGAAATAAACCGACATTTCGGCAAAACATAAGCAACTCATGCCACGCACAATTTGACAAATACACATAGGCGGCAACTCATGCCACACGCACAATTCCCATCATAACGCAAACACACATATTTCCATTCTTGCAAAGCACAACTTTTTATACCTATCCCAAGAGAGATCGAGCACGGTAGATGAGGTCGGTGTCGCTACCTATAGGGATCGAAAGTGGACAAAGATGGCTTACTTCTAAAATGGGTAGATCTAGTTGGGAGGAGATGGCTCTACCTAACTAGTGGAGAGGGAGAGAGAGCTAGCTAGTGAGAAAAGCTATAGGAGTGGGGAAAGGGATATATATATATATATACCATTAATGGAGGAGATGGTGGAGGAGGGGCATTAATGGGGAGAGAAGAGAGGTAGGAGGAAGAGAGAAGATAGGCAATAATGGGGAAGAACCAAGTGAGGGAGCTAGAGGGAGGGAGAGGGGAAGGGGGAGAAAAGGTGGCAGCTGCGCCTAGCAGCATCGCGGGTTAGGGCCAGCGCTACTGCTAAAGGCCATAGCAGTAGCGCTGGGCACCCGGCCCACGCTGCTGCTAAGTGGGGCCCACCTGCTGGCACAGTGCACAAATAGTGGTAGCGGTGTGCCGCAGGCCCGCGCTACTGCTCTAAATTTAGCAGTGCCGAGGGAATTTCAAGACACGCTGCTACTACGGGTAGCCCTGGTAGGTAAGGTGGGGACCATTTAGCAGCAGCGGTGGTTGGTTAGCCCGCGCAACTGGTACAGAATTACCTGTAGCGCTGGGTTCAACCCGGCGCTATTGCTAAGTAGCAGTAGCGCTGGCCTATTTACCCACGCTACTGTTAAGGTTCTACCTATAAGGTATTTCCTAGTAGTGTAAGAAACAAGCTGCTTTACAGGAAATATTTAACTTTGTGCAAATTGAAGAAGAGAATCTCCCTGAAGCTTGGGGAAGGCTTCTCCAACTACTTAATGCTTTGCCTGATCATCCACTTAAGAAAAATGAAATACTTGATATCTTTTATAATGGACTAACCGATGCTTCTAGGGACTACCTAGATAGTTGTGCTGGTTGTGTTTTCAGGGAACGAACTGTTGAACAGGCTGAAGAACTATTGAATAATATATTAAACAATGATAATGATTGGACACTTCCCGAACCACCGCCCAAACCAACTCCAAAGAAGAGAGGTATTCTATTCCTTAGTCCTGAAGATATGCAGGAGGCAAAGAAATCTAAGAATGAAAAGGGTATTAAATCTGAAGATGTTAAGAATTTACCACCTATTGAAGAAATACATGGGCTCGACATCCCGACACAGGTAGTAGAGGTAAATTCTCTTATTACATTTGATGAAGGTGATATCCCTTATAATAAATCTGCTAGTCAATGCTTGTATGAGTTTGATAATTACATCATTAAACAAGAACACTTCAATTTGTATGTTAACAATCAATTAAAACGCAATGCTTTCATGATAGACCGGTTGAGTGATTTAATGTTTAGAATTGCTAACGATGTTAAAGGCTTAAGTAAACATGCTTCTATGGTTCATACTCAGTTAGAACAAATTGCTAAGTCCCAAAATGATTTGCTTAATGAAATGAATAATAAAATGAATGATCGTGCTGTTAGAGTTGTTACTAGAGGAGGTAGAATGACTCAGGAGCCTCTTTATCCTGAAGGTCATTCTAAAAGAATTGAACAAGATTCTCAAGGAGATAATATTGATATGCCTAGTTCGTCTAAAAAGAAACAAGAAAAAGAAAAATGATAGGACTTTGCATGCTTCTAGTGAACCTGAGATAGAAAAACCTCCTGATAATCATAATGATGTTTCTATTTCTGATGCTGAGACACAATCTGGTAATGAACACTCACCTCATGAAAATGATAATGATTATGATTTTCATATTGATGCTTAACCAGATAATGATGTAGAAATAGAACCTGCTTTTGATCTTGATAACCCACCTCCTAAGAATAAAATATATGATAAAAGTGATTTCATTGCTAGAAAACATGGAAAGGAAAGAGAACCATGGGTTAAAAAACCTATGCCCTTTCCGACTAAACCATCTAGAAATAAAGATAAGGAAGGCTTTGAGCGCTTTGTTGAAATGCTTAGATCTGTCTTTTTGCGCACTCGCTTGACAGATATTTTAAAAATGCCTCCGTATGCTAAATACATGAAAGATATTGTCACTAATAAAAGAAAGATACCTGAGGCTGAAATTTCCACCGTGCTTGCAAATTATTCTTTTAAGGGTGGAGTGCCTAAAAAGTTAGGAGATCCGGGAATACCTACTATACCATGCTCCATTAAAAGAAGTTATGTCAAAACTGCTTCATGTGATTTAGGAGTCGGTGTTAGTGTTATGCCTTTCTCTTTATATAAAAGACTTGATTTGAATGAGTTGAGACCTACTGAAATATCTTTGCAAATGGCTGATAAATCATTTGCTATACCTATTGGAATTTGCGAGGATGTGCCCGTTGTTGTTGCAAATGTTACTATCTTAACAGACTTTGTTATACTTGATATGCCCGAGGACGACAACATGTCGATTATCCTTGGTAGACCCTTTTTGCATACTGCAGGGGCTGTTATTGATTGCAACAAAAGCAAAGTCACTTTTCATGTCAATGGTAATGAGCATACGGTATATTTTCCGAAGAAACAAAGTTCGGTGAATGGTATCAACTATATTGAAAAAGTTTCGACAATCACTATTGGAGGATTTAAATTTCCTCTTTCTACTGTCAAAAGAAATATGAAATTCTTATTGTTGGGGAGATGCATATCTCCATTGAGGTAACTTAGTGCTATACGAAAATTCTTCAGTTTTATGTTACTTGGAAATAGTTTGTTAATAAGACTTTATCAACCTTATTAATGGATTCTTTTTGAGGGGCATGTGGTCGATGAATTTAGTAAGCACAACTTTCTGTAATCATAGTTTGCTCTCTGTTATTTATAGTTTAATAAAGAAAAATGCCATGATTATCCTATTTTCTGAATTATCCGTGCAATAAAAGAATGGCCCAAAAATAAAATTGCTCAAAATGTAATAAAATTTTAACATGATTTTTTCTGGAATATTTAAGAATTTTGGCACTGAAAACAACCCAGGGAGGTGCCCCTGTTGCTCACAAGGCAACAGGGCGCCCCCCCCTGGGGGCGCCCCCCCTTGTGGGTCCCACAGGGACCCACTCACTTATCTCTTCAGCCCACTTCATCTCCTACCTCCAAAAAAATCTTTGTAGCTCTCTCTCTCGTGTTCTTGCTCCCAAACCTGAGATTTTCGATCTCTTTGCTCGGAGCTCCGTTTTCAAAACTGTTTTGGGGGATTGCTCCTTGGTATGTGACTCCTCCATTGCTCCAATTAGTTTTTGCTTTAGTGGATTATATTTTGCATAAATCGCTGCTATGGGTGCTACAGAAAATGAGCTTACATGTTGAATTCTTTGAGTTCTAAGTAGTTTGAATGCTTGATATAGCCTCTAGGCACTTGTATGAGTAGTTGCTATCAATCTTGTGAAGTTTTGTTGACATTATTTTGTGGCCCAAAATTTTTTAGAAATTTGTTCTTAGGAAAATGAATTTCCTCCGGAGAGGTTCTTCGAGCCGGAGTTCCAAGGGGATCATTGGGAGCGCCCCGGACCGTGACCTTAACATTCCGCGTAGGACGGAGGTCCGGCCGTGGGAATGGCCACACAACACCTTCATGGACGAGACCGGGTTTCACCAAGAGTTTGCGCAATTTGCCACGAACGTCAGGCTGACTGACTTCCTCGCAGATGAGTGTGACCAGTACCACATCCTTACAAATTCCTTTGTGCAAAATTTTCACTTCATGCCTAGGCTCGACATTCCCATGGTACGCTTTGATTTATATGTTGAACATCATGAAATACCACTTGCTGAGTTTTACGAGATTTGCTTGATTCCCTCTGATGGGGATTTGAGGGAGCCTTGGCCTGATGAGTTCGAGGACTTCATTCTCACTTTGACCGTGGGAGAATTTAGGGGCGTGTCGAAAGCCCGAGTTACTAGCTTGCATTTTCCTGCTGTGCACTACTTTGCTTTGTTTATAGGGAAATGTTTGACTGCCAGGGAGGAAGGTGGTACGCTCAGTGCCCCTAACCTCGCCATTTTACGCCGTGCGCTTTATGGCGATAGCACTTTTAGCTTAGGAGCTATCATTGCACGCCGCTTGCATACTAACAGGACTAGGGGTAAAATTCATGGCAGTATTTATGCTACACGTCTTGCGAAACGCTTTAATGTTGTTATCCGCCCTAATGATTATTTGCTGCCTAAGATTTATTTGGATCAACAGTCCATGATTGATCACCACTTTATTGATGAACCTGAGCCTCCTCACTACATTCGTTATAACTTGGTATTTAGCGAGAGGACTCGTGAGATTATTTGATTGCCTGCACCTTCTTTGTTTGACTCTTATGCCAGGGACGGATACACCATCATGCCACTGGACCTCATTGCTTACAAGAACAAGTTGGCCGCGGCGGAGAATGAGGCCCGGCCTTGGGACGCTCGAGTGCCTCCGCCTAACCACTTTCCTACCGGACCCGATGGATTCTATGGATGGCCGTAAACCAAGTTAGGCCAAGAGCCTAAGCTTGGGGGAGTACGTATTTCTCACCGACATTACATTCATGTTCACACATTCATTCTAGTTGTCGGTGTTCATCCTTTTTCATTGTATATCCATGTAAGTTTTATTTTCGCTTTCTTCTTGTGTGTTTGAAAAACTTCGAAAATCCAAAAATATTTCTCGCTTCTTTTCGATTTTTATTTCTTGTTACTAGTTCGTAGTATTAAAAGAAAACCCAAAAAGATTTCTTGTTTCTTCTTTTCTTGTTTGTTGGGAGTTCTCCTGTGTAAATAGTTTTTCTCGTTTTTCATTTTTCTTTCATTAATTTGCTTTCTCCAGAAAAACTAAAAACTCCAAAAATATTTCAGTGTGTTTCTCTGAATTTCTTTTCTTTTCGTTGAGTAGTTGTAGGGAGAAGACCATGATGAAAATGTTGAGTGGCTCTCATATGCTTTATTGTTGATCTAACGAAGAGCCAATATTACCTTGTCTTCTCCCGTGAATAAAATGTTTGCAGATTCCAGCTTAGTCCATGGCACTCTTGCACTATTACTATTTTCACATCATTCGATTGTGCAAGTGAAAGGCAATAATGACGATGATTCGATGAAGTGATTGTGGCACAGAGAAGCTAGTATGAACTCTTCTTGTTTTTGTTTTTGTAAATATGCTTAATTCAGTATCCATGATTCAACATATCATGAGTAAACATGTTTGTGAGGACAATTAGAGATTATAGTTGATCATGCCATGCTTAAGTAGCTAGGAGTGGATAATGATGTATCTTAGATGTCAACATGCATTAAAATGGTTATGATGTAGTATGTTAGTATGGTATCCTCCTCTGAATGTTTCAAGTGGCTTGACTTAGCACATTTTCACAAATGTAGTTGATTTAAAACCAATGTAGCCTTCCCGATATTTATGTTCTGTGTGTTTATATCCTACTCATGCTAGTATTCAATGTTAATTATTCTCAATGCATGATTATGACCGTTTTCGCTCTCTAGTTGGTCGCTTCTCAATCTATTTGCTAGCCTTCGCCTGTACTAAGCGGGAATACTGCTTGTGCATCCACAATTAGTTGTTCCAGATGAGTCCACTATATCTACCTATATGTGGTATTACGCTGCCGTTCCAAGTAAATTTGCATGTGCCACCTCTAATCATTCAAATAAACATCTGTTTTGTGTGTCCCTACCGCTCATGGAGCGACAATGGGTGCTCAATATCTTCCATGCTAAGCGGGTTATTCTCAAGATGAGTGTGTATTCACTTGTCATTGCACGAGAGAGGCTGGTAATTGGGATGCCCAGTCCTATAATCAAAATAAAGAAAAATATAATAAAACAAACTCCCCCAAAAATTTGATCGTTTGGAGGGCACCCGTGAATTCGGCTAGCCATGGCTTGTGTTGGTATGGTGGAGGGGGAGTAAACTTTACCTTTTCGCTTGGGAACCGCCGATAATGTGTTTAGCATGGAAGATATTGAAAATTCTCGGTCGTGATGTTGACAGGAAAAGTACACCTCTCAAAATTGTTTTCACCTCTGATTTAAGCTTCAAGCTCTGGCACCTCTACAAATCTCTGCTTCCCTCTGCGAAGGGCCTATCCATTTACTTTTATATTATTTTACTTTTATTGTTGAGTCATCACCTTCTCATTTTAAGCACCAATCCTGAGAGCACTATTGTAATTCTTATGCATAGAGTATAGTTAATGTTGGGTAAATCATGACTGGATCTCTTCTACCCTGAATTACAATGTTTAGTCGCTGCTTAAACTTTGGAGGTGCTCTGCATTAATGTTTTGCGGTCTCAGAAAGGGCTAGCGAGATACCATGTTATCATATTATATCATGATTGTTTTGACAAATTGTTGGCATTTGAGATATGTTATTATTGCTCGCTAGTTGATTATGCCATTGATATGAGTAAATGTAGTTTCTAAGTGTTATCATTTGCATGGTTAGTTCATGATCTTTGCTGAAAACTTGGGTGCTATTTAAGCTTATGTACGGATACAAGAACAAAAGAGTTCGTAAAAGTTTTTCTTTATCACTTTTAGTTTATCAACTGAATTGCTTGAGGACAAGCAATGAGTTAAGCTTGGGGGAGTTGATATGTCTCCGTTGTATCTACTTTTCCAAACACTTTTGCTCTTGTTTTGGACTCTAATTTGCATGATTTGAATGGAACTAACCTGGACTGACGTTGTTTTCAGCGGAACTACCATGGTGTTGTTTTTGTGCAGAAATCAAAGTTCTCGGAATTGGATGAAACTTTTTGGATATTTTTTATGGAATATATAAAAAATATTGGCGCAAGAATCAACTGGAGGGGGGCCACCTGTTGCCCACAAGGCAACAGGGCCCGCCCCCCCCTAGGGGCACGCCGGGTAACCCTTGTGGGGCCCACAGATGTCCTTCTGACCTAATTCCAATGCTCTAAATTCTCTTTCCCTGAGAAAAAAATAGGAGAAGAAGTTTCATCGCGTTTTACGATACGGAGCCGCCACCACCTCCTGTTCTTCATCGGGAGGGCTGATCTGGAGAGGGGGATTCATTGTCATCGTCATCGTCAACCATCCTCCATCACTAATTTCATGATCCTCACCGCCGGGTGTGAGTTATTTCTCCGTAGGCTTGCTGGACGGTGATGGGTTGGATGAGATTTATCATGTAATCGAGTCAATTTGTTAGGGCTTGATCCCTAGTATCCACTATGTTCCGAGATTGATGTTGCTATGACTTTGATATGCTTAATGCTTGTCACTAGGGCCCGAGTGCCATAGTTTCAGATCCGAACCCTCTATGTTTTCATGAATATATTTGAGTTCTTGATCCTATCTGCTAGTTATATGCACTTGTTATTGTTCTGATCCGTAGACCCCAAAGTGGCAATAGTTGGGATACTCTCCGGGGATGACTGTAATTCAAGGAGTTCATGTATTCACCATGTGTTAATGATTTGTTCCGATTCTCTATTAAAAGGAGGCCTTAATATCACTTAGTTTCCTTATGGACCCCGCTGCCACGGGAGGGTAGGACAAAAGATGCCATGCAAGTTCTTATTATAAGCAGGTATGACTACATACGGAATACATGCCTACATTATATTGATGAATTTGAGCTATTGTGTATCGCTCTAGGTTGTGACTGTTACATGATGAATATCATCCAACATAATTATCCATCACTGATTCAATGCCTACGCTTTTCGCATATTGATCATTGCTAAGTTACTTTCGTTGCTGCTGCTGTTACAATCACTACAAAACTGCTACTGTTACTGTTTCTGTTCCTATTGCTACTGTTACTACTATGCTACTAAACACTTTGCTGCAGATATTTAGTTCTCCAGGTGTGGTTGAATTGACAACTCAACTGCTAATACTCGCAAATATTCTTTGGCTCCCCTTGTGTCAAATCAATAAATTTGGGTGAAATACTACCCTCGAAGACTGTCGCGATCCCCTATACTTGTGGGTTATTGATGTCTACTACAGAACTTATTCTTGTAGACTCATGTTGGGCCTCCAAGCGCAGAGTTTTGTAGGACAGTAGCAATTTTCCCTCAAGTGGATGACCTAAGGTTTATCAATCCATGGGAGGCGTAAGATGAAGATGGTCTCTCTCAAACAACCCTGCAATCAAATATAAGAAATCTCTTGTGTCCCCAACACACCCAATACAATGGTAAATTGTATAGGTGCACTAGTTCGGCGAAGAGATTGTGATACAAGTGTAGTATGGATAGTAGATATAAGTTTTTATAATCTAAAAATAAAAAAACAGCAAGGTACATCAATATCGTGTCAAATCAAGAACACGAGAGAGAGAGAGAGATCAAACACATAGCTACTTGTACATACCCCTAGCCTCGAGGGTGAACTACTCCCTCCTCGTCATGGAGACCACCGGGATGATGAAGATGGCCTCCGGTGATGATTTCCCCCCCCCCGGTAGGGTGCCGGAACAGGGCTCCAGATGGTATTTCGAAGGTACGGAGGCTTGCGGCAGCGTAGTCCAAAATCTAGGGTTATTTCTGGGGGTTTCTCTATTTATAGGATTTTTCAGCGTTGGAATCACGTCAAGATGGGCTAAGATGGGCCCACGAGGCACCACGGCACACCACCCCCCTGGCGCGCTGTGGTGGCTTGTGAGCACCTCGTGAGGCTTCTGGTCCTTCCACGAAGCTTCAGGGGTCTCTTTTGGTCCAAAAAAATCGTCAAAAAGTTACGCTACATTTGGAGAACTTTTATTTCTGCACAAAAAACAACACCACGGTAGTTCTGCTGAAAACAGGGTCAGTCCGGGTTAGTTCTAATCAAATCATACCAAAACCATATAGAATTGTTATAAATATGGCATGAATACTTCATAAATTATAGATACGTTGGAGACGTATCAGCATCCCCAAGCTTAATTCCTGCTCATCCTCGAGTAGGTAAATGATAAAAGAAACAATTTTTGAAGTGTGAATGCTAGAATAGTGCATAAGTTTGATCAATGATAATTTCAATCACTTTTCCTAGCATCATAACAGCAACTCTTTCTCATAAAACTCATCATGATAAAGTAGCAATCAATTGACATGTTATGGTTCAAACAATGCATTCTCTTGAAACTTAACAACCTATATTCTTAGTCACCAAACAATTGCAATTCAACTTATCTTCAACAAAGTCTAAGTAAGAGCTCCACATACTCAATTATCATATAGTCTTCTATGATTGCTAGTACTCAAAGCATATTTTTAGAACAAATGGCATCCATCGAACACAGAGAAAGATAGGGGCTTAATGTTTCGCCTCCCAACTTATTTATCATAGAGATAGTTGTCAACAATAATAATTCATTATCAAATATATTTGACTGGCCATATATGCCTGGATCTTTCCCCACCACATGATGCTTGCCAACTAGAGAATAATTAAGGTTGGAATGAGAAGTAATACTATTGACTCTTGCATAAAAGTAAATACATAAAGTAAAAGATAGGCCCTTCGCTGAGGGAAGCAGAGGTTGTCATGCGCTTTTTATTTTTGGATGCACAAGCTCTTAATGCAAAGGAATGTCACATTATATTGCCCCTTGTGATAGCAACCTTTATTATGCAGTCCGTCGCTTTTATTTCTTTACCATCATAAGTTCGTATAACGCTTATTTTCCCTTGCAATAAAAGATCATACATATTTTAGGAGCAAATTTTATTGCTTTTTGCACCGATGACAACTTACTTGAAGGATCTTATTCAATCCATAGGTAGATATGGTGGACACTCATGGGAAGAAACTGGGTTTAATGGTTTTTGGATGCACAAGTAGTATCTCTACTTAGTGCGAATTTTTGGCTAGCAAAAGATCCTAAGCAAGCACCACATGTTGGAGGATCCATAACAATATAACTTCTATGAAAATATACCCAAACATAACTCATTACGTTGTCTTCCTTGTCCAACTTCAACTAATTTGCTCAAGTTTGGAAATAATTAATGGGTATTCACAATCATAAAAGATGTCCAAGATAATATATTTATATGTGAAAGTTCTCTTCCTTATACTAATCATTCATGAATTGCTTGTATGACCAATATTGTGATTGTCAAGCTTCAATAGATTTCACTTTCTAAACCCAATGTGAATCTACTACTAGGCATGATACAAGCATATGAAGCACATATAATTTCAACTTTATGATATTCAATTGATTCACATTTTACTCATAGGATATAAGTGAAGCACAAGAGTAAATGACAAACTACTCCAAAAAGATATAAGTGAAGATCAAATGAGTAGTTAAGTAATTAAGTAGCTATGTGAGAACTCTCTCTCATTTAAAAATTTCAGATCTTAAGTATTTTATTCAAACAGCAAAGAAGACAAAATAAAATGACATTCCAAGGATAGCACATATCATGTGAAGAAGCAAAAACTTAGGCTCAACCAAAACTGACCGATAGTTGTTGAAGAAGAAAAGTGGGATGCCTATCGGGTCATCCCCAAGCTTGGATGCTTGAGACTTCTTGGAATAATAACTTGGGATGCCTTGGGCATCCCCAAGCTTGAGCTCTTGTGTCTCCTTAATTCCTCTCATATCACGGTTTCCTTAAATCTTAAAAACTTCATCCACACAAAACTCAACAAGAACTCGTGAGATAAGTTAGTATAAATCAATACAAAACCTTATCATTCCCTACTGTAGAAAATCACTAAAATTATAATTTAACATTGCATACTAAATGTCTCTGCATATTTAATAATCCTATCCTCAAATAGAACCATTAAACAAGCAAACATATGCAAACATAACAACAATCTGCCAAAACAGAACAGTCTGTAAAGGGGGATTTAAAATTCATACTTCCCTAACTCCAAAAATTCTGAAAAATTACCACGTGACAGAGAACTCATGCATGCTTACTGTGTAAAAATTTCAGAATTTTATCATGTTCTGACTATTCAGGAATATTCTGGACATAACAGAAAACTTTCTGTTTTCAAACAGCAACACATAAACTTGCAAACTGAGCATGGTAAAGAATATACTTGGCATTTTATTGAAATAAAAGATACAAAACATTATTCTAATTAACAGAAAGCAAATCCAACTAAAATAAAATGACGCTCCAAGCAAAACACATATCATGTGACGAATAAAAATATAGCTCCAAGTAAGGTTACCGATAATGTTGAAGACGAAAGAGGGGATGCCTTCCGGGGCATCCCCAAGCTTAGTTGCTTGGGTCTTCCTTGAATATTACCTTGGGGTGCCTTGGGCATCCCCAAGCTTAGGGTCTTGCCACTCCTTATTCTCCTCATATCGTTATCTCACCCAAAACTTGAAAACTTCAATCACACAAAATTTAACGGAACTTGTGAGATAGGTTAGTATGATAAAAATAAATCATCCACTTAGGTACTGTCAAGACAAGATTCATAATTGTTGTCACATAATTCCTACTGTAGTATATCATTTCCACAATTTATATCTCATAATATAAGCTATGGAAACACTAAAATAAGCAAACTATGCACCGAAAACAGAATCTGTCAAAAACAGAACAGCATGTAGTGAGCGATTTAAAAACCATACTTCTGTACCTCCAACAATTCTAAAAAATTAGGAAAACGTAAAAAATTTGTAACCCAATGCTTTGTAAAAATTTCAGAATTTTCTCATGCTCCAGTACAGAATAGAAATTCCAGCACTGGACGCAAAAGTTTCTGTTTTTGCACAGAATCGAATCAACAAGTATCCACACTGTCCCAAAGGCTTTACTTGGCACATTATTGAAAGAAAACATATAAAACATGATTACCACAGTAGATTAATCATGTGAATACAAAAAAACAGTAGGGTTAAATGTTGGGTTGTATCCCAACAAGCGCTTTTCTTTAATGCCTTTTTAGCTAGGCATGATGATTTCAATGATGCTCGCATAAGAATAAAGAATTGGAACATAAAGAGAGCATCATGAATCATATGAAAAGCAAATTTAAGCCTAACCCACTTCCTATGCATAGGGATTTTGTGAACAAACAATTTATGGGAGAAATAATCAACTAGCATAGGAAGGCAAAACAAGCATAACTTCAAAACTTTCAACACATAGAGAGGAAACTTGATATTATTGCAACACCTACAAGCATATGATCCTCTCTCATAATAATTTTCAGTAGCATCATGAATGAATTCAACAATATAGCTATCACATAAAGCATTCTTTTCATGATCCACAAGCATAGAATTTTTATTACTTTCCACATAAGCAAATTTCTTCTCATTCATAATAGTGGGAGCAAACTCAAGGAAATAACTATCATGAGATACTTGATTGGCATAATCCAATTGAAAATTAAAATCATGATGACAAGTTTCATAGTTATCATTATTCTTTATAGCATACATGTCATCACAATAATCATCATAGATAGCAACTTTGTTGTCATAATCAATTGAAACCTCTTCCAAAATAGTGGATTCATCATTAAATAAAGTTGACGCTCTTCCAAACCCACTTTCATCAATACAATCATCATAAATAGGAGGCATGCTATCATCATAATAAATTTTCTCATCAAAACTTGGGGGACTAAAAATATCATCTTCATCAAACATAGCATCCCCAAGCTTATGGCTTTGCATATCACTAGCATCATGGATATTCAAAGAATTCATACTAGCAACATTGCAATCATGCTTATCATTCAAAGATTTTATGCCAAACGTTTTATTGAATTCATCTTCTATCAATTGAGCACAATTTTCTGATCCATCATTTTCAAGAAAGACATTATAAAGATGAATAATATGAGGCAACCTCAATTCCATATTTTTTTGTAGTTTTCTTTTATAAACCAAACTAGTGATAAAACAAGAAACTAAAAGATTCGATTGCAAGATCTAAAGATATACCTTCAAGCACTCACCTCCCCGGCAACGGCGCCAGAAAAGAGCTTGATGTCTACTACACAACTTATTCTTGTAGACTCGTGTTGGGCCTCCAAGCGCAGAGTTTTGTAGGACAGTAGCAATTTTTGCTCAAGTGGATGACCTAAGGTTTATCAATCCATGGGAGGCGTAGGATGAAGATGGTCTCTCTCAAACAACCATGCAATCAAATACAAGAAATCTCTTGTGTCCCCAACACACCCAATACAATGGTAAATTGTATAGGTGCACTAGTTCGGCGAAGAGTGGTGATACAAGTGTAGTATGGATAGTAGATATAAGTTTTTATAATATGAAAATAAAAAATAGCAAGGTAGCAAGTAACAAAAGTGAGCACAAACGGTATTGCAATGCTTGAAAACAAGGCCTAGGGTTCATACTTTCACTAGTGCAATCTCTCAACAATGCTAACAAAATTGGATCATATAACAATCCCTCAACGTGCCAAAAAGAATCACTCCAAAGTTCCTATTAGCGGAGAACATAAGATAGAAATTGTTGTAGGGTACGAAACCACCTCAAAGTTATCCTTTCCGATCAATCTATTGAGCCATCCCTATAAGTGTCACAAACAGCCCTAGAGTTCGTACTAAAATAACACCATATGATACACATCAACCAACTCTAATGTCACCTTGATACTCCAATGTCACCACAAGTATCCGTGAGTTGATTATTCGATATGCATCAAACAACTTCAGATTCATAATATTCAATCCACACAAAGAACTTCAAAGAGTGCCCCAAGATTTCTACCGGAGAAAGTAGGACGAAAACGTGCATCAACCCCTATGCATAGATTACCCCAATGTTACCTCGGGAATCCGCGAGTTGAGTGCCAAAACATACATCAAGTGAATCAATATAATACCCCATTGTCACCACGGATATTCATATGAAAGACATTGATGTCTACTACACAACTTATTCTTGTAGACTCGTGTTGGGCCTCCAAGCGCAGAGTTTTGTAGGACAGTAGCAATTTTCCCTCAAGTGGATGACCTAAGGTTTATCAATCCGTGGGAGGCGTAGGTTGAAGATGGTATCTCTCAAACAACCCTGCAACCAAATACAAGAAATCTCTTGTGTCCCCAACACACCTGGTAAATTGTATAGGTGCACTAGTTCGGCGAAGAGATGGTGATAAAAGTGTAGTATGGATAGTAGATATAGGTTTTTGTAATCTGAAAATATAAAAACAGCAAGGTAGCAAATAGTAAACAGGCATAAAAACGGTATTGCAATGCTTAGAAACAAGGCCTAGGGTTCATACTTTCACTAGTGCAATCTCTCAACATTGTTGACATAGTTGAATCATATGTAAATCCCTCACGTGCAACAAAGAGTTCACTCCAAAGTCACAAATAGCGGAGAACAAACGAAGAAATTGTTGTAGGGTACGAAACCACCTCAAAGTTATCCTTCCCGATCAATCTTATGAGCCATCCCCATTAATTGTCACGAACAGCCTTAGAGATCGTACTAAAATAACACCTTAAGATACACATCAACCAAAACCCTAATGTCACCTAGGCATTCCAATGTCACCACGAGTACCCACGGGTTTGATTATACGATATGCATCACACAATCTCAGATTCATCTATTCAAACCAACACAAAGAACTTCAAAGAGTGCCCCAAAGTTTCTACCGGAAAGTCAAGACGAAAACGTGTGCCAACCCTTATGCATAAATCCCCAAGGTCACGGAACCCGCAAGTTGATCACCAAAACATACATCAAGTGACTCAAGTGAATATCCCATTGTCACCACAGATATCCATATGCAAGACATACATCAACTGTTCTCAAATCCTTAAAGACTCAATCCGATAAGAAAACTTCAAAGGGAAAACTCAATTCATCACAAGAAGATAGAGAGGGGAAAACTCCATATGATTCATCTATATCAACAAAGCTCGCGATACATCAAGATCGTGCCATCTCAAGAACACGAGAGAGAGATCAAACACATAGCTACTGGTACAAACCCTCAGCCCCGAGGGTGAACTACTCCCTCCTCGTCATGGAGACCGCCGGGATGATGAAGATGGCCTCCGGTGATGCCTTCCCCCCTCCGGCAGGGTGCCGGAAAAGGGCTGTAGATGAGATCGTGGAGGTACAGAGGCTTGCGGCGGCGTAAAAACTCATCTAGGTTAACTTTCAGGGGTTTCTGAATATATATGATTTTTCAGTGTTGGAATCACGCGAAACGGAGCCACGTGGGCCCCACGAGGTACCAGGGCGCGCCTAGGGGGGGGTGGCGCGCCCTGGTGCCTCGTGGGCACTGGGTGGCCCCCCTCCAGTGGGTCTTGGTGCCAATATTGTTTATTTGTCCAATAAAAAATCTCCAAAAAGTTTCAGCTCATTTGGAAAACTTTCATTTCTGCAAAAAAAACAACACCACGGTAGTTCTGCTGAAAACAGCGTCAGTCCGGGTTAGTTCTAATCAAATCATACCAAAACCATATGGAATTGTTATAAATATGGCATGAATACTTCATAAATTATAGATACGTTGGAGACGTATCAGACATACATCAAGTGTTCTCAAATCCATAAAAGTATTCAATCCGATAATAGTGAAACATCAAAGGTAAAAACTCAATTCATCACAACAAGATAGAGAGGGAGAAACACCATATGATCCAACTATATTAACAAAGCTCGCGGTATATCAAGATCGTGCCAAATCAAGAACACGAGAGAGAGAGATCAAACACATAGCTACTTGTACATACCCCTAGCCTCGAGGGTGAACTACTCCCTCCTCATCATGGAGACCACCGGGATGATGAAGATGGCCTCCGGTGATGATTTCCCCCTCCGGCAGGGTGCCGGAACAGGGCTCCAGATGATATTTCGAAGGTACAGAGGTTTGCGGCGGCGTAGTCCAAAATCTAGGGTTATTTCTGTGGGTTTCTCTATTATAGGATTTTCAGCGTTGGAATCACGTCAAGATGGGCTAAGATGGGCCCATGAGGCACCACGGCACGCCACCCCCCCCCCCCTTGGTGCGCCATGGTGGCTTGTGAGCACCTCGTGAGGCTTCTGGTCCTTCCACAAAGCTTCGGTTGTCTCTTTTGGTCCAAAAAAATCGTCAAAAAGTTTCGCTGCATTTGGAGAACTTTTATTTTTGCATAAAAAACAACACCACGGTAGTTCTGCTGAAAACAGTGTCAGTCCGGGTTAGTTCTAATCAAATCATACCAAAACCATATAGAATTGTTATAAGTATGGCATGAATACTTCATAAATTATAGATACGTTGGAGACGTATCAGTTATCAGAGCCTCTGGCTCCTATAGTAGAGGGGAGCTCCGCAGAGTCTTGATTAGCAGCCAGCTCTGGCGCCACTCCCTCGCATGGGAGTACAAATCCACCGAAATGTAACTTTTGTCCGTCTTCTTCACTGCGAGGCGGAAGGTCACACATCCGGAGATCTGTCTATCAGTGGCGTTCAGGCGGGGGGCGTAGAAGTGTCGGAAAAGCTCCAATGATGGCGGCACTCCGACAAAGCCCTCGCAGAAATGGGCGAAGACGGCCAGAACCAACACCGCATTTGGATGGAGGTGCAGCATATGGAGCCCGTAGTACTCCAGCACCGCCAAGAAGAAATCAGAGAAGGGTGGCACCAGACCGGTGGCGAGGAAATTGACGAAGATGGGAACCTTGTCAGCATCTGTTCCTTGGCTGCCCGTTGGTAGCAGCTTCGTCCGCCCCCACTCATGCTGACGACCACCGACCAAGAAGTGAAGCGCCTTCACGTTGTCGGCATCCAAATAAACCAACTCGTGCAGGGCCGGTTCCAGCGGTTGTGGCGCCGCCGCCTCCTTACCCTTCTTCCCCTTGTCTGCGGAAGGTTTGGATCTACGTGACTCCATGGAAGAGAGATCCCGGATGGGGGCAGATGCGAGGAAAAGGAGAAGAACTGGGGTGGTGGCGAAAAGGATGGTTGACGGGCAAGGACAACGGAACAGGCTAACGGCGCCCTGACACCTCACACTTATAAACCAAGGGGCAGACGGAAGGGAAACCGCCCGCCTCTTGGCTATAACTGCCCATGTTCTCCGCCTCCCAAGGACGCGCCATGAGCGCGGCCAGGAATCGAGGTGCTCCCGTGGTCTGACAAAACCACCTGCCAAGCCATCCTTCAATCCAACATAGAAAAAGTCTCCAGCGTCTGGTCCGGTCATGAGTGGCCGGCCGCCACGCGTCAAGGCTCTGGAATGGCATGGCCCCGTCCCCCGTCTCGGGCCGAGCAATCGCCAAGATGGGTAACGGGCCCGGGGGCTACTATCGGTGTCGGTAAAACTGGGGTATTACTAACCCGGTAAGAGGAGCCTTGATGGCGAAGGCATAGATATTTCTCCGTCCAGCGGAATATCTTGTGAAGACCCTGATGCACCCGTTGGACTATGAACTGGGTCGTCAGGAGACAAGACATGAAGATGGAGCGCCTCAAGGGAGCCCTTTCGGGAGGAGTGGGTCTTGACTTCGGGGGCTGCACCAGCCCGTTCGGGAGGAGTGGGTCTTGACTTCGGGCGCTGCACAATGGCCCGTACCAAGAAACGCAGCTGCCTGCGTCAGGAAGGGGATGAAGGTCGAATGACTAGCCCTTGCGCATGGGCTCCACCAGGACCCGTGCGGACCAAGTCATCCACAACGACTACAGTAAGATTCACCTACACCGCTACAGTGGCGGTACCTCACTACCGCCCGACGAATACTGAAGGAGGCAGGTAAGTATTCAGGGGTAACCCGCTGCCCCGGAAGGATGGCATCATCACACGAACAAGCATGCCCTGGGCTACCATGCCACTGAAGTACAAGCTATGCTAGCCTACCCCAATGTATATTCAACCAATCAGAACCCCTGGCAAGGCCTCTCTCGACACTATAAATAGGGAGACCGAAGCCTCACAAGGGGTCGATCTTTTCACCTTGTAACAGACACATTGTAGCTCTCTACTATTGAAATACAAACAAGGCAGGAGTAGGGTATTACACCAAGAAGGTGGCCCAAACCTGGGTAGTTCTTTGTGTTCATCTGTAGTTCATCCACACATTTCATCCATGACTTAGGATTGCTGGACGTGTTCAGTCCCTGGCCGAACTCTCAAAGAGTTGTTGCTCACAACTCATATGTAGGTTCTTAGAAACTGACACCTGCTGGTGGCGGTTCTCACGAGCTTCGTGGGAGCTCGCAGAAGTGCCCAGGTCTGCAGATCCCCATGATCGTTCCAACGCCAGTGCGGAGGAGGTATGCGCCGTTGGCTGCTCTGTAAGCCATCTCACTAACTATGAGCTAGTATCAGTCGTTGTTGGTCTTATTGCTGACCCCTTGAGTTTGCATTCAGGACCGTCCCCCATGGCTTGACAGGACCATCTGCCACGGAGCCCGTCGTGGCCAGCGCAATTGCAGCTACGCCTCTGTTGGCGGTCCTAGTGGTGCAGTCGTCTGTGGGGGTTCCTTCCCCAGACACAGAGGTCCGGAATCAGGGTAAGTCCAGTCTTTGCCCTCGGGCGCTGTTTTAGTAGTGCCCCACGGGGAATGTCCTTATATGGGCTGTTTTTTCTTTGGTAGGAGCCACCGCTGCGGAAACTGTCGCTGATTCTGAGGCGGGGGACGTCAGCGAGGGTGGCGTGCACCCGGCGACCTCCCAGGCCCCGACCTCCTTGCCTAATCCAAGCTCGCCGGCTTTCCCTCTGGCGAGTGTGGCTGCTGTGGCGGCGGTCGTGAAGGTCACCGTTGGCGGGCTGGACCGCTCGGCAGCCACGTCGTCCAGTGCGACGCCAAGGGTATGCTCATTCCTATCCGGTGGATTCGGACCTGAGGTCCTGCAGGAGGTCGCAGTGCCCTTGAGTGTTGCGGCGAGGCGCTGAGGCCCCTGTGGGAGGCTCTGAAGGAGGTTGGGCAAGCCGTGGAGCCCGGTTTCAAGGTAAGATACCTTAATACGCAGGGTAGTAGTAGCCCCCGAGGCCGAGTGCGGTTCCTCAGGTAGTTTGACTTAGCTTTTTCTTTCTTATTTCTGCCTTGCTGATTAGGCGATTTCCGAGGCGAACAGCAACTGCACGGCGCGGGTCTCTGAAAGCACATTTGCTCCCTTGGTGGTTTTGGTAATTCATAACAACATATATCTCATTGAACTAATGTCCATTCAAGTTAAAGATTTCAGGACGTTCAATGATTGGCATGGCAAGGACTAGAGATGTGGACCCCTCAAAATGCTAAGGACAAGGATTGGCAAAAGATCAAGACTCTACTTTTTTGGTTTAGTGATCCAAGATCACATTGAGTCCATAGGAAAGCCAATACTATTAAAAGGGGATGAGGTGTTGCTTAATGGTCTTTTTGCTCAAATGCTTAGTGACAGTACACCTAAACCCTCAACCACTTTCTCCATCCAAATATGTCCAAAACCTACATTCCAACTCGGCCCCACCGAAATTTCCTATCCGGAGCCACCGAGTTCATCTGGACTTAGCCACTGCCAAAACCCTAACAAATCGGATCCATCGATATGGATCTCGGTCTCACCGAGATGGCCTTGCCAACTCTCTGTAATCGTTTGCACTCACTTCGGTCTCACCGAGTTTTGCAAATCGGTCTCACCGAGATGGCTTGCCAAGTCTCTGTTTCCTTATTGCTTCACTTCGGTTCTACCGAGTTGATGCAATCGGTGCCACCGAGATGAGGTTTGCCCTAGCCATTGCACTTCGGTCCATCCGAGTTGTTCCAGTCGGTCCCACCGAGATTTCTAACGTTCATATCTTTTAAACAGTTCGGTACCACTGAGTCTTCTGAATCGGTGCCACCGAGTTGGGTCAAAAGTGTGTAACGGTTGGATTTTGTGTGGAGGCTATATATACCCCTCCACCATTTCCTTCTCAGTAAGGAGAGCCATCAGAATGTGCCTACACTTCCACCATACATTTTCTGAGAGAGGACCACCTACTCATGTGTTGAGATCAAGACATTCCATTCCTACCATTTGAACCTTGATCTCTAGCCTTTCCCAAGTTGCTTTCCACTCAAATCCTTCTTCCACCATAGCCAAATCTGTGAGGAGTTGTTTGAGTGTTGGGAAGACTATCATTTGAAGCACAAGAGCAAGGAGTTCATCAACAACACACCGTCTATTACCTTTTGGAGAGTGGTGTCTCCTAGATTGGTTAGGTGTCACTTGGGAGCCTCCGACATGATGTGAAGTTGAACCACGGAGTTTGTAAGGGCAAGGAGATCGCCTACTTCGTGAAGATCTACCCGAGTGAGGCTAGTCCTTCGTGGACGTAAGCCATGGTGGGATAGACAAGGTTGCTTCTTCGTGGACCCTTCGTGGGTGGAGCCCTCCGTGGACTCGCACAGCCGTTACCCTTCGTGGGTTGAAGTCTCCATCAACGTGGGCGTACGATAGCACCACCTATCGGAACCACGCCAAAAACCACCGTGTCTTCATTGCGTTTGAAATCTCCGATCCCCTCCTTTACTTACATATGCAATTGTTTACTTTCCGCTGCCACACTCTTAGAATTGCATGTGTAGGGTGATGCTTGACCTGTATGCTTGCTAAAATCTTCCTACAACTAAAATTGGGAAAAGGTTAGGTTTTTAATTGGTCAAGTAGTCTAATCACCCCCCCCCCTCTAGACATACTTTCGATCCTACAAGTGGTATCAGAGCTTTGGTCTCCGTAAGCCTTGATTTCCATTGCTTTGGTGATCATAGCCTTGGTTTCACAACCTAGGAGAGTATGGTGTCTAGTGAGGGTAACTATCACCGTAGAGGTCCATATTTTGATGGTACAAACTTTGCTAGTTGGAAACATAAGATGAAAATGCATATTCTTGGTCATAACCCCGCCGTTTGGGCTATTGTTCGTGTTGGCTTGCAAGGTGATTTCTTTGAGGATGGCAAGGAACCGGATCGTGAAGCAACCCCGGAAGAATTGAAGATGTTGCAATACAATGCTCAAGCTTGTGACATTCTCTTCAACGGTTTGTGTCCGGAGGAATTCAACAAAATCAGCCGCCTCGAGAATGCAAAAGAAATTTGGGATACTTTGGTTGATATGCATGAGGGTACCGAGTCCATCAAGGAATCTAAGTTGGATGTGCTTCAAAGTCAACTTGACAAGTTCAAGATGAAGGATGGTGAAGGAGTTGCTGAAATGTACTCTAGGCTTGCTCTCATCACAAATGAGATTGCCGGCTTAGGAAGTGAAGAGATGACCGACAAATTCATCATCAAGAAGATACTTAGAGCTTTGGATGGAAAATATGATACCGTTTGCACATTGATCCAAATGATGCCAAATTACAAAGATCTCAAGCCCACGGAAGTCATTGGAAGGATTGTTGCTCATGAAATGTCACTCAAGGACAAAGAGGAGCTACACAACAAATCAAGTGGTGCTTACAAAGCCTCAACCGATGCTCCAACAACTCCAAGTGACAAGCTAGTATCCAATGAAGAGATTAGACTAATGGTGAAAAGGTTCAACAAGTTCTACAAGAACAAAGGGAAAGAAAGAAGCTCTAGCTCAAGACACTATGAGAGAAGATCATCAAGTCGTGACCGTAATTGCTACAATTGTGGAAAGCCCGGACACTATTCCAATAAGTGTACGGCTCCCTACAAGAAAAGAGACGAATCACCAAGAGGAAGACATAGAAGAGATGAATCACCTCATAAGGAGAGAAGGAGTAGAGATGATCATTATGAACGAAGACACTCTCGAAGAAGTAAGGATTCGGAGAGGAAGGACAAGTCATATAAGAGCTACACAAGAAGAAGACATCAAGCTCATGTTGGTGAATGGGTTTCCGGCTCCGACTCCGACAACCACTCCGAGAGAAGCTATCACTCCAACTCCGACTATAGTCAAGATGAAGGTGTTGCCGTACTTGCTCTTGGGTCATCCAACTCCTATGATCTATTTGACTCACCAAATGAAGGAATTGGAAAATGCTTCATGGCAAAAGGCCCCAAGGTATCACAGCCCGAGTATCTTGATTTCAATAGTGATGAAGATGATTTGCTTGGTGATGATGATTTACTTGTTGATAATGCTAGTGATGTGAGCTACAATGAAAATGCTAGTAATCATGATAGTCAAGAGGAAATGAGTGACAATGCTATGATGGAGATCGAGCGTCTAACTAAACAACTAAATGCTCTTAAGTTAGCTCATGAAACAACTCAAGAGGATCATAGAGAACTTCTAAGAACTCATGAGAAGCTACGCTTCAAGAAGCTAAATTTAGAGCAAGATCATGAGTTTCTTAAAGCTATCAATGACGATCTTCGAAAGAAGAGTTCTTCATATCTTGCCAAACGTTTACTCTTGTTGACTTTTATGCCACAAGTTAAACCTAAGCAAACTAGAAACAAGGGTAAAAAGGGTTCTACCTCTAGTAGTAACAATAACAATGCTAAATCCAATGTTGTTGCTTCTAGTAGTTCTACTGATTCCACTAATGATTCTCTTAGCCAAGTTACACTTGAGCAAGAAAATATGCCATTGAAAGGAATTATAGAAAAAGGTGTCTACAAGAGCCTTGCCGGGAGTAAGCAATTCGAGGAAATTGTACGCAAGCAAGGAAGGCACCGGAAGAACCAAGGTGTTGGTTTTGAATGAAAGTTCAATGCCAATGGAGTTGAGTGGGAAGAACATCAATACCCCAAGACAAAGTTTGTTCCTCAACAAGAGAAGTATGATCCTACTTCCTTCAAGGGAACACAAGTTCAAGAAGATCTTCCACCACAAGACCACAAGCTAAAAGGCAAGGACAAGCTTCAAGAAGAGATTGATTCATTTGAAGAAGCTCCTCAAGCCTTGGTCAAGTGGGTTCCCAAGACTTCATCAAGTTCTACTTCATCAAGTGCTACTACAACACCAAGGATTCCCATCAAGTTGATGTGGGTCCAAAAGAAGAAGAACTAGAGAGTTCTTGAGGGTGACTCCGCCAACAAACTTCACTCATATTCATTATGGCAAGAACTTGTGCAACCAACTTCCACATTTTGCACTAGTTCATGGAGTCACAAACCCTCTTGTTGGTAAGGCAAGGGACAAGGTATTCAATGCATTCATGGACATCATATATGTGTATTTCACTCTATGTCTATGGATATTCTTGTATGTTCCTTGTGTGGGATTAACCCATGTAGGTA
This sequence comes from Elymus sibiricus, assembly GCA_039707655.1. Taxonomy (NCBI): domain Eukaryota; kingdom Viridiplantae; phylum Streptophyta; class Magnoliopsida; order Poales; family Poaceae; genus Elymus; species Elymus sibiricus. The sequence continues at coordinate 105,589,181 of CM077668.1, read as the reverse complement.
TTGAAAGCACAAAACTCCAAAGGATTGCTCCCAACTCTTGATGGTCTACATCAACATTGAGCATCCACATCTTCAACATCTACATGAAGTCATCATCGACAAAACTCAAGGTTAGTTCATCCCTCCTTGGGGGGATATCACATCTAGGGGGAGCTTTGCTCTAAACAATTGAGCTAAAGCAACTCTAATGGTGTGAACACATCAATGCTTTATGTAAAAGTGGCAACCCCACTTGTGCTTAAACGATGAGTATGACCTATGATCAAATGTTCTCATTTGGCTCCTAAGTCAATATACTCATATATAGATGACCTAGTCATCGCCATTGCTTGATAGATGCTAGAATTGGTTGTGCATGTTTGACACATATTTCATTTGCTATCTTATTGTGTGAGCATGTTGGTTTGCATGTTTTCATCATTCGAGGACATCCATTTGTTGTTTTGATTGTCTTGGTTTTTCTGGCCAAGTGGATGTACAAGAATGCCTAAGTACCTTCGCTAGCTATCTATGCTTTCTTGTCTCAAATTCTATTCTTGCTACATCACAAAAATTGAACAAGTCATTTTCGGACCCACCGGGTGAGGAGCACTCGGAGCCACCGATCTGAAAGGGCTGAACCTCTAAAACCTTCTATATGATTTCGGCCGAACCAATTCACTCAAACTCGGTCCAACCAAAATCATTTAGATTGATCTAGGTTTTCCATCTCGGTGCCACCGAGTTGAACTATTTCGGCACCACCGATGTGCTAATCTGCTTGCAGTTACACATATCGGTGCCACCGAGTTGTCCAACTCGGAGCCACCGACAGCGTACGGGTATATATATCTCGCGGGCTTGAACGGTTGAAATTTCTTGACTCTTTCGCTCCCGCACCCCGTTCCTGCCGTCGCCCAGGTCTCCGGATCGTCGCCTTCGTCTCCAGCGTGCCTTCGCCGCCGGATTCCGCCTCCGTCAACGGCAATCTGCTCCACCGTTGCCACCGTAGAGGATCTCCACCGAGTTAGGGTGAGATTCGACGCCATTCGTGCCCCAATTTCTGATTCAATGCGCGATTGGTTTGCCATGATTCTTGCCACGGATTGAGAACTCCCACCTCTGCTCAAGCCCAACAGAAGATTCGAGAAGCTGCAGAAGCAAAAGTTGCCAAGGAGGCATCTGCTCCAAATGCACCTATTGCCAATCTCAAGACTCCAAAGGACCAAATGACTTATCTGCTTGAAGCCACCCTGAGGATTGAGCGAAGTCTGGCCAACCTCACCCAGAACCAGGATAGCTTAGAGCGGATAGTCGAGACGAAGATTCATGATCTAGATGTTAAGATCACTGAGGTCCAGACTATAGTGGAGAAGCAGAAGGACGACGTTGATGCAGCCAGGACAGCCGCTTCAGATGATAGGGGAGATGACAGACCCACTACGGAGAGATTTCAGACAGTGCCCAGGGCAGCCAGGTCTGCTGCAGTACCAGTTGTGGATCCGAGGACCACAGTCTCTGTACCTGCTGCTGCTGCTACAGTGCCACCTCCGGTCTCCACTCCACCAGCCCAGCAGACATCAGCTGAAGCCTTCGCGGATGCTCTTCTCTCGATGCCATCTACGCACACCGGAGCTGCCAGTAGGAGATCGCCTTCAGGAGCTTCCGAGCATCGTGCCTAGAGTGCCGTATTAGTCCTATACCTATTCGATCTTTTTGGTACTTGTTGACAAAGGGGAGAATTTGTATAGATCTTAGCTTCGAGAGAGAGAGTCTTGCTTTGTCTTGCTTTGCTTTGCCCGTTGGATTTTCTCGAGTTCTTTTGCTACAATTCGCTTTATGGTACTTTGTTTCGTTGTGTGTGCTTGATACTATGTTTGTGAGCACTTTGTGAGCTACTACTTTATGTGATTGATCATCCTATGCTCTATGTGATGCTTATGCTTATCATTATCCTGTATGATCATTCACTTGTGTTGGTGATGCGTGCCTACTATTCCACTCATATCATTTTGCGCGCTCCACCAAGTTGTATGTGACATGGAAGAGTGACCCATGAGCCTAATCAATTGTGCATTTGCATTCAAACGCAAATTTTTAAATAATGCACAAATTTAAGGGGAGCTCTTGCTTATCACATACTTCTCAAAGCGACGATGTATTTCATTCATTTAATCATTTGTCGAAACTTTGATCTATATGTTTTCATCAATTACCAAAACGGGGGAGATTGAAAGCACATTTGCTCCCTTGGTGGTTTTGGTAATTCATAACAACATATATCTCATTGAACTAATGTCCATTCAAGTTAAAGATTTCAGGATGTTCAATGATTGGCATGGCAAGGACTAGAGATGTGGACCCCTCAAAATGCTAAGGACAAGAATTGGCAAAAGATCAAGACTCTACTTTTTTGGTTTAGCGACCCAAGATCACATTGAGTCCATAGGAAAGCCAATACTATTAAAAGGGGATGAGGTGTTGCTTAATGGTCTTTTTGCTCAAAAGCTTAGTGACAGTACTCCTAAACCCTCAACCACTTTCTCCATCCAAATATGTCCAAAACCTACATTCCAACTCAGCCCCACCGAAATTTCCTATCCGGAGCCACCGAGTTCATCTGGACTTAGCCACTGCCAAAACCCTAACAAATCGGATCCACCGATATGGATCTCGGTCTCACCGAGATGGCCTTGCCAACTCTCTGTAATCGTTTGCACTCACTTCGGTCTCACCGACTTTTGCAAATCGGTCTCACCGAGATGGCTTGACAAGTCAGTGTTGCCTTATTGCTTCACTTCGGTCCTACCGAGTTGATGCAATCGGTGCCACCGAGATGAGGTTTGCCCTAGCCATTGCACTTCGGTCCATCCGAGTTGTTCCAGTCGGTCCCACCGAGATTCCTAACGTTCATATCTTTTACACAGTTCGGTGCCACCGAGTCTTCTGAATCGGTGCCACCGAGTTGGGTCAAAAGTGTGTAATGGTTGGATTTTGTGTGGAGGCTATATATACCCCTCCACCACTTCCTTCTCAGTAAGGAGAGCCATCAGAACGTGCCTACACTTCCACCATACATTTTCTGAGAGAGAACCACCTACTCATGTGTTGAGATCAAGACATTCCATTCCTACCATTTGAACCTTGATCTCTAGCCTTTCCCAAGTTGCTTTCCACTCAAATCCTTCTTCCACCATAGCCAAATATGTGAGGAGTTGTTTGAGTGTTGGGAAGACTATCATTTGAAGCACAAGAGCAAGGAGTTCATCAACAACACACCGTCTATTACCTTTTGGAGAGTGGTGTCTCCTAGATTGGTTAGGTGTCACTTGGGAGCCTCCGACATGATGTGGAGTTGAACCAAGGAGTTTGTAAGGGCAAGGAGATCGCCTACTTCGTGAAGATCTACCCGAGTGAGGCTAGTCCTTCATGGACGTAAGCCATGGTGGGATAGACAAGGTTGATTCTTCGTGGACCCTTCGTGGGTGGGGCCCTCCGTGGACTCGCGTAGCTGTTACCCTTCGTGGGTTGAAGTCTCCATCAACGTGGACGTACGATAGCACCACCTATCGGAACCACGCCAAAAACCACCGTGTCTTCATTGCGTTTGAAATCTCCGATCCCCTCCTTTACTTACATATGCAATTGTTTACTTTCCGCTGCCACACTCTTAGAATTGCATGTGTAGGGTGATGCTTGACTTGTATGCTTGCTAAAATCTGCCTACAACTAAAATTGGGAAAAGGTTAGGTTTTTAATTGGTCAAGTAGTCTAATCACCCCCCCTCTAGACATACTTTTGATCCTATAGTCTCCGAGCTAGAGTCGCAGATCGCGACGTTGCAGCACCAAGGTCATGGGCTGCAGCGGGATGTTGATGCTTCTTCATGTGAGTCTGTATTCCTTTTTCTTGCTTCTAGGTGACTCTGTTTGTGTTGACGACGTAGTGCGTCTGACATGCTTGTGTAGCTGTTCAGACTGCAGCGGCCCTTTGGAAGGACGCGGAGGAGGCCGCGCAGGCCCGCCGACGTGCAGAAGAAGCTGAGCGGGCTGCTCGGGCAGAGCTGGCGATGGTGCTTACTATGAAACGGAAGCTCGAGGCCGCCCTCCTGCAGGAGCAGGAAGCCTGTCGCGCCCTTCGTACCGACCTCGGTGAGAGCAGGGACCAACGGGCCGTGCTCCAATGGTAGCTGGATGCAGCTAAGAAGGACGCCGCCCTGCAGGTGCAGGCTGCCCATGAGGCCAAGCAGAAAATTGCTCGGTTGGAGAAGGATGGTGAGGAGGTCGCTGTGCAGTTTGCTAAGGCCCAATAGTGCTGCCAGGATCTGGAGGTCACCGCTCGAGGTTTGTGCGATGAGGTCCAGTGCACTTTGATTTGCGATCGTGGGCCCTTTCCCGATAGGTCTGACATTACTTTTGTTGCAGCTCCTTTACTAGCCATCGAGATTGATGACGCGGAGGAGCGGCTTCAGGAGGTCGCCTCCATTGCAGAGCAGATGACCACCGCGCTGGGGATTGCTGCTGGTACTTTGTTCACCGGGCATCCTGGCCTGATGTCTGACCTCGAGGTCGTCCTCAAGTTGCTTGCGGATTCCTCCTATCAACTAGACGACTAGATGGACTCTGCTGCTTTCGAGGGAGCTCGGCAGGTTCTGGCCGACGTTCGAGCTCATCATCCCAACACCAACCTCTAGATGATTGTGAGGCCTCCTGCTGGAAGCCCGAGCCCCCACTCGTTCCTGCGGGAGGTTGTCAAGGAGGCCGAATATGCTGCCGGGGTCTGTCCCCTGCAAAATATCATTAAAAGGCATCCTAATGTGGGTGGCTCGTAGAGCGAAGGTTTTTAAGAAAAACTAATAAGAGTACTTTTGTGTACTGTATTGTGACAATTTATTTTGTGTTATTTAGAACCTGCCATTTGCTGTGTTGTATGACTTCTTAATATCTACTAGGAGAACGCTCCCGCCCGACCAAATATGCGCGTGTTAGCGTTGGTCATGTGGACGGGGGCCCCTTGTGAGCTCGGCATGCGGGTCTGTGGCGCTATGCACTGACGTTGGCGGCGAGCTTTGGGTCGGTTCTCTGCATATGTTAAGACTTGTCTGGACCTAGCGACTAGGTTAGGCCGTAAGCCTTTTGACCTTCTTCCTCTACGGCGGAAGGTCTATGTACCGTGAATGCAGCCCTTAGTGCTGAGTTGCTGGGGGGTCCGAAAAATGATGAAGCCCCCGAGTCGCAAATAAGGAGATCTCTCGTACCATCCGCAAAGAGTTCCAAGGGGGTTTCAGTACGTTGTGCTTTGTGTACTTCATTTAGTGATCATACAGTGTAACAAAACAGAAGTGTTTGTGTAACAAACCACTTTATTGCCTGTCTAATACATGATTTAACTAACTATGATTATTCCATGAAGTCTTACTTATGAAAGGAAATTCATGCTTGAAACGTCAATAACAGGAATTAAATTTACTAGTGGTAGTTGTGCTGCGGAGGCCTTGATGATTTTTGTGTGCTTCTCCAGCCTCCCGTCCTGTGCTGGCGGGGAGGTCTGCCAATAGGTATTCATCCTCCTACAGAGTGGTTCCTCCTGGCGTTCTTCTTGGTCCAGGTGTATTTCTTCTGTTGGGCTTACAAGGGGTCGTCGCTCCCAATTATACCTTGGGAATTTCTTGACCCTGGGCGTTCACCGAGCTTCTTTGTGCTCTGGCCCCCATCCCTTGAGCTCGTCGAGGTTGGATCTTTCTGATCTAATCGCTTGAAAGGGGAAGCTATGAAGAGTGATGACACCACATGGGCATGGCATCTTCATCTACATGTATGTGTAATGCGGAACAACCATTATTTGCGAAGGCCGGTCTTCCTAGGACAATGTCGTACCCTACGACGAATGGGACTACCTCAAAGCTGATGAGTTCGCATCTATAGTTGCTTCCGTTGGAGAAGATGACCTCCAGTGTGATTTCCCCCAAGGGCTCTGCCTTCCGCCCCGGGATTATGCCTCGGAACTCTATGTTGGAGGGGCAGAGGGCCTCCGAAGGTATGTCCATTCGCTCTAATGTCTTTGTATATAGTATGTTGATTCCGGAGCCCCCGTCCATTAGTATTGCTGGGACGCAGAGGCCTCTGATGATATAGCTGAGGACAAGCGGTAGGCTCCCTGGCCTTTGAAAAAAAGACTGGGTGGTCGGCTTGGCCAAAGGAGATGGTTTGCTTAGACCACTTGAGGTACCTGGAGTCCCTCCTTGTCCTTGTATGGTGGTGCCTGCATATCACCTTTCCTGGACATCGCGCCTCGGTGACCATGTTCACCCTCCGGACGTCTTTGGGGAAAGCTCGTTGGTTCTGCCCGTGGGCTTGCTGCTCGGGGTTTTGCTACTGGCACCGGAGGAGCTGCATTATTGTCGCCCTCATTGCTTGTGGTAGCTGGGTTACCCTTTTCACGGAGGAGTTGTTCATTGAGCCCGCAGTCCCTTGTCGAGTGCTGGGGCTTGTGATTGCCATAGCTGTGACAGAAGCAAGGTCTGTTCATTATTTCCTCGTATGTGTGAGGGTTGCGTCTGGGCTTGCCGTTCCAGCGCTGCCTTTTCACGTCGGCCTCGTCGCTCTCATTGGCCGCTGCGACGAGCTCGGAGTCTTGCTCTTCTTTGCGCTTTCTGTCTTCCTTGTTTTTGGAGCTTCGGCTCTTTGGGGCCTCCATCACCGTGAGAGGTCGGTGGCCTTCGTTCCTAGCATAGGCCGGCGCCCTGCTCGAGCTATCTCCTCACCCATGGAAAAATCATTGACGACCTTCATGAGCGTGACTAGAGATGTGAGCCTGCCTTCCCCCCTCTTTTTCCCGAGCTTGTGCCGGAAAAGGGGGTCCTGTGCACCGCTTATGAATGCTTCGATGGTCGTTTCGTCCGAGATGCTTGATAACATGTTCTTCTTTTTGAGCCAGCGCGCGACGTAATCTCGGACCGACTCCTTGTCCTCCTGGACGATATTATGGAGGTCGGCTCCGCTGCCGGACCAGTGGTAGGTTCCCTCAAAATTATTGAGAAAAATGTGTTCGAAGTCTGCCCAATTGTGGATGGAGTTGGGAAAGAGCCCGCTTAACCAGGAGCGCGCGTGTCCTGTGAGGCACAAAGGTATGTGCCATAGGACGTTGCCTATGTCCCCGTTGGCCATATCGACCACCGTGAGGTAGTCGTTCAACCAATGTTCTGGTTTTGTGTTGCCTGAATACTTTTCGACACCGCGTACGACGAAGGGTTGGAGGAACGGGTGGGATATCACCTCCTGCCCGAAGCATGCCGGTGCGATGCTTGAAGTGAGCGATATGAATCTTGAGGGGGGAGCCCCCGGGTGTGGCCCGTTTTGCTCTGTTCCTCCCCATCCACCATGCTGGTGATGAGGTCATCCAATTGGCACCGGGCTCATGGGTGGCAAGGCCGCACGCTGTTGCAGGGCGACAGCCGATATTGGCTGTCGTAGGTGCGTGACCGCGGCCGCCGGCGCGGCCTCTGGTCGCTGGATGGACCCTTGTCGCTACTCATGAGCTGGGAGGTTGGTGGCGGACAAGACGCTCTCAGTACCTACCAGCTTGTTCCTCGAGTCCGAGATGTTGTCCTGGAGCTCTACCGTCCTGTGGAGCACGTGGGTGAGGTCGGCCAGGAGTCTAGGATCTCCTGGTGTGGTTTGCAGCCGGTCTGCCAAGGCCGCCGCTGCTTGGAGACCGCAGGCTGGGGTTGGAGGTGGAGGCGGTGCGAGCTCCGTGGCCGGTTCGTCGAAACCAATTCCCCTTTCCAGGCCTCGGTTAGCGAGGTCGTTGAGGAGGTTTCACGGTTGGCGGTGTGGGCGACGCAGGCGTTCGCCCGTCATTGTGCCTCGTGGGCCGAGACCTCCAGTGCTTTTTGCTGGAGTGTGAGTTGTGCTTTCAGCTGGGACACACGTATGGCCTCCAGCGTCCTTGATGGTGGGTCGGTGCCAGCGATGGGTGTTGTGAGGTAGTCCAGGGCGTATCCCATCACAGGTGGCAGTGCAGACGTCGTACTTCAGAGGGCTGACGCGGCCGTGGTAGGGCCTGCCGGTGAGCTCAGGGGGAGGCCTGTGCTGATTTGCGGCTGAGGCGTTAGTACTGGGTTGGTTTGTGGCCGTGTCGTGGTGGCTATCGGCCCCGGCCCTGGAGGTCCAGAAGCTGCGGCGTCCGTCGCGGCTGCCGTACGCAACACGTTCGTCGTTGGTTCCGTCATCATGACTTGGTGAAGGAAGATCGCCTGTGGGGCCTCAGATTGAGATGTCCCCTGGTCGGTGGAGTCGTCGGTCCCTGAGCCTGTGGAGGACCCCGTTTCTCCCCAGAGGTTGGAGTACGTGACCTCACGGAAAGGCGGGAGGCCGGCGTTTTCGTCCTCGTTGCTAAGGCGGATTGGTGACACCTCGCCCTTCTTGTCGTCCGAGGCTGAGGCATTGCTGCGTCGGTATTTTTGCGGGCGTCTGGGTCAGCGACGAGGCAGTCCTCTGATGACTGGTTAAGACGGCAGCTACCACAGACCATCACGACCAGCTGGATTGCTGGTGTGGTCTCCATTTTGTAGGTGGCACGGAGGTAATCCGCGGGTCCTGTTGGGCCCGACGGTGCTGGGCGTTCGCCTGATTGGGCGCGACCGCCGCGGGGCTCCTTGGGAGGCCCCCAGGTGGTGAGGCTGGCCGGTGGGCGGATTTTGACCCAGCCTGCCTCGTTGGCGACGAATGTCAGGGAGCCGAAGGTTAGGCTCTCTCCCGGTGGTAGGCCGCCAGAAGCAGAGAAAGATTCGATCCATGATCGGTCTCCAGCCGGCGTTGCCTGTGCCTGGCGCACCAACTGATGGAGCGAATTCCTGTCAGATCCCTCGGTAGGGGTCCAAGCACAGCTGGAAGTCATGGATCGGAGGTCACACTATGGGTTTATCCAGGTTCGGGCCTTCGGAGAGTAATACCCTACGTCATGCTGGTTTTCATGATTTATAGTGGGGGGATACCTCATGTGAGGGATTACAATGGTGAATGAGATTGGTACCGAGAGTTTTCCTATCTGTGGATAGATGATCAATGGGTACCCTAGACCTCCCTTTATATAGGCAGGAGAGGCCTAGGGTTTACATGGCAGATGAGATCTGGGGCGCCGCCGCCCTCTAGCCTTGGGTGTCACAAAGGTCGTCCTTGCCTCCTAGGGTTCGCTCTGTGCTCTGCGCCTGGTGGGCCCCTTGTAGTAGATGTGGCCGGGCTCTTGGGCGTTAGCCACCCCCAGTTCAGGACCCCGTCAAAGGCCTCGACCCCGTATAAATAGAGCCCCCTCCCCCCCTAGAGCCTCTGAACCCGCCCCTCACCCCCCCTCTCTTTCCCCGCGATTGCCTCAGCCACCATGGACACATAGCCAGGCCACCCCAAGCTCCAATTACAGAGGAGCCGCCGCCCTCGACCACCGGCCATGGCCACACCAGGAGGCCTCCCCAAGTGAATTGAAGAGAAGAGGAGATGTAGTGGAGCAAGGGGAGCGTGTTGGCATTGTTGGTTGGACCCGGATAAGAAGGAGGGCACCAGAGCAACATCGGACGAAGCAATGCCGCCGTGGAGAGGATCTTCACCGTCGCCACAGTTGACCTCGGGAGGAACCACGAGTACCGGGAAGACCGACGCAACGTGAGGAGCACTACGGTAGGAAGAACTCCGGCAACCGACGCCGGAGTTGCCAGAATCGTCACCGGAGCACCGCAACCAGAGGAGAAAGAAGGGTGAGGGAGAGAGAGACATGACATGTGGGCCCGGACCCCGCCTGTCAGTGAGAGAGGCCGGTGCCCAGCTGGATTAAGTGGAGGCGCCCTTCGAAAAATGCGTCTTTGCTAGGAGGAAGCGTACTGGAGAGAGTATGTGTTCGTTAGAAGAAAGCGCATTGGACCATAATACATTTTCGCCTCTGGAAAATGTATTCTCAGAGAAGACGCCAGCAGCCACACTGCCCAGGGACCCAGATGGAATTATACTTTTTGCAGATTAGTCCCTGGAAGTAAAACCCTTATTACTTTTTACTCGTAGCTCCGATTGAGGTGATTCCAACATTCACGATTTTGTTTTTGCGGGGCCATTCTGTTAGTACCACTTTCATATTGTGTCTTAAATACCAATTTGGTGTGAGAGTCTGGCTTAATAGGAATGATAGACTACTCATATCAACAAGGAATTCCTTCTTTTCCGGGAGCACATTGGAAAAGAACTTCAAAGCTAAGCGTGCTTGGCTTGGAGCAATTCTAGGATGGGTGACCGACCGGGAAGTTGGCCCCGTGTGCGCACGAGTGAGGACAAAGTGCGCAGGAAAGACTAGTATTGGTCTGTGGGGCCAGCCTAGATCCCGCCAGGCGTAACGGCCAGGAACCGGTGGCTGTGGCCGGGGCATTACAATTGGTATTAGAGCTGACCCTCGCGATTACAAGGACATGTGTGGCGCATGTGCGGTTAGAAGAAATCACTGGTCGCCAGCCGCCATCTACCCAAAAAAGTTAGGGTTCCCCTGCCTCCCTCCGGCTCCGCTGCCGGTCCGCCACATCTCCGGTGGCCTTAGGGCCATGGGGGCGGAGTGGATCCCGGCCCTTGCCGGTGGGAGGGCTCCATTTTTAGATCTTTCTTCGAATTTTGTTAGGTTTTGTGTCCTGCTCAGGAAGGCGAGACGGCGGCGGCTCCCTGAAGATGGAATAAAGGTCTCCCCACCTAGCCCCGTTCCGTTGGTGCGTCTAGCATCGTCGATGGGCGTGTGGGGGTGTGTCTCCGGCGGATCTGTCTTTGGTGGATTTGCTCGGATTTGGTCGTCGTTCGTCTATGTTCGTGTGTCTTCACGTTGGATCCTTCTGATCTACGCTACTCTTCATGGGCGGCAGTTGTTGTTCTGGTGCGTTGGTCCTATGGGGCCTTAGCACGACGACTTCCCGACTGTCTACTACAACAATTTTTGCCCGGCTCCGGCGAGGGAGGGGTGATGACAGCGGCGCGCCTTCGGTTCGCTTCAGTGCTTGTAGGCGTCGCTAGGTGGACTATGGATATGGATGTAATTTTTATTATTTCTAGTGTTCGTTGTACTACCATGACTGAAGATGAATAGATTGGAAGTTTTCCCGCAAAAAAAAAGAAGCCGGATCAATCAACCAGCTCTTTTGTTTTTTGCATGGTATACAAAACAGAGCACCAAGCAAGAACTATCAACAGAACCATCTATCCGTTAACCATCAGTATTGGCCCGGCCTAGTGCAGCCCACCATCACTTAACCATCAGTAGTATACCCTTTCTGTTGGTAAACAAAAGAAAGGCCCAGCCCAATCGCTAAAAGGAAACGGTTCAGCTTTCTTCCTCCTCGAGACGCAGAGAACGGGTTCTGGTGCTCTAATGGCGATTGATACAAGGTGTTCCCTGCTCCATGCTTGCCTATACCTGGAAAGGAGGACCCTTTGTTTCGCGGGCCTGGGGCGGCCGCCCCTCTCGCCCCCCCCCCCCCCCTCAGGGCCGGCCCTGGGCCCTAGCCTGGGTTACAGTTATGTCTCTTTCGCGTATCGAATAAGAAGGAAGCTTGGATGTTAGTATCTCCTTTGGTCGGGAGATTTGCGTCCAAAGCTAGAGGGCCTGGGATGGTTAAGGATATATCTGAAAGTATAACTTGATAGATTCACGGGTGGGAATAGTTGTGCCACGGGGTGGCAAGGTCCCAGATCCCCTGGACCTAGGATTACCCTGCGGGATGTCGGCCATACGGTAAGAGTGCCATGCTGTAGACAGGGTTTGTCGGACTGGGAGCCCGTGCTATGGGAAAAGTGTTCGGGGAGGTGGTAGGATGTCCGGGCATCCATCAAGGCTCGGGCTTCAGCAAGTGTCGACCATGGTGCATGCTCCAAGGGCCGAATGTCCAAGTAGCTGATCGTATGTCCGGCTTCCCAGGACAGCTCTCTCATGTGTGCCCAGACATCCAGCGTGGTACCCGGATGTCAAGCCAGAGCCTGGATGTCCGCCTTCCTGCGGCAGCTCGGCCTTCGTCTTGTGCTTTCGCCTTCGCTTCCCTCCCAGATTGTGTAGGCGTACTCTTGTGCTTGCACTCCTCCTTGACTCGTGTAACACTCGACTCAATCATATACAAGCACCATGGGGGTCAAGTAGTATACCATCGTCGAAGGGAACAAGTACACACTCAAAAAGGAGAAGATTCTCGTTTGCAGATGTGATGTGTGTGTCCCATGGCGATGGAGCAGTGTCCATGGTGATGACACTAGGGTGCTCCGCACCAACTTCTCAACTATCTACTCCAACAAGGTTTGTTCGGTTTCCATGAGAGAGGGGTGATGATGGTGGTGCGCCTTCGGATCGCTCCAGTGCTTTTTTGTCGTAGCTAGGCGGTATATGGACCTGGATGTAATTTATGTTACCCTTGGTGTTATTTGTGCTTTCTTGACAGTTGATGAATAGATAGAAAAAATTTCCCAAAAAAAAAAATACTCTGTATGTAGTATTTGCCGAACTTTTTATGTCCATGTATATCATTTTGATCTACAACATATGATGGATCTCGTCTATTATTTTCAATTGATAATCAGAACCACCCGATTTCTATTGTTTTAATGATATAATATATTGTTATAAATATGCAAATATTCACTCCACAAATATCTTAATCAGAATTAGTTATGCCCTATATACAGGCCATGCCGCAACGGTCAAAATCCATGGCATGTGAGCCTTATAGTTGGGCACAAGTTATTGTTGGTGTTCTTTTCTATTGTGTTGCCTTGACAGTTGATGAATACATTGCAAGTTTTTCTTGAAAAAATAACATACCCTGTATGTAGTATTGGCTGAAGAACTCTATATGTCCATGTATATCATTTAGATCTACAACATATTATCGATCTCAGTCGTTCTTTTCGATCGATAATCTGAACAAGCAATTTTATATTGTTTTAATAGTACAATATATTTTCATCAATATGCCAATATTCACTCCACAAATATTCTTAATGAGTATTAAATATGACCTATATAAGGCCATGCCAAGATCCATGATATATGAGCATTATATTTGGATACAAGTTATTGCTTGCATTAATCATGGGTAATGGCATAAATTTTGCATGCTGCTCACGGCTTTAAATTCTGACGGTCATAGCTATTTCGCTGAATGAGTTTGATATCTCAGCGGGAACAAAACATATTCATGTACTTTTCCGCCTACCGAAGTTCTAAGGAAGACGACTAATGAAGCCAACGGTATTTCCTCAAGCCGTTCATCTAGTAATGTTTATTCCCTTCCAATCTTGTTATCCTTGGATATATAGCTTCTAAAGTTGAGCACGAATACTCCGTGACATTGCATGTATTCTTGGAAAAAAGGTAGATCCACGATGGAGTGAGTGGACACACAAAGAAAGTAGTGTTTCATCGTTTTGCTTCGGTGATGGCTAGCATCTTGCTATAGATTATGCTAATATTCCAAATGTAAAACATAGGATATAACATAGATCTGATTGTATCTATTCATAGATCTGATTGTATTATCGTGCCTATCATGCTATTATTTAAGGCTAATATGATTTCCCTCACATAGTATATTTTAATATATCGCTTTTATATTTTCTAGGAGTAGTTGGTACTTGTTTTACTGTATGTAAGGCCTATTTAAATATATCAAATATTGAATCTGTAGATAGATCCCAATGTATGTATAGATAGGGTATGGTTCTTCTGATACATATAAAAGAACCCGATGAGATGGGAAAGTAATAGTTTTGCATTACTATGTGGGACATATATATTTCGAAATTGAAGTAATCAGCGGCAGATAATCATGAGAATATTATAGTGAAGTCTGGAATTACAATATATTTCTTGAGTGGATCCGACTATGTTGGCAATTAAAATCTACTTTGAGCTGTAGAGTTTTGTATGCTGTTTCCTTGAATGCGTTTTCATTTTTCGCTGCAACATTCTTTTTTCTTAGAATATTTGTTCACTGCTACCTCTAACTCTACATATGAGAATAAAGATTTTGTTTCATGATAACAGATCATCATGGACGGCGAGTGGCCGCAATACAACAGTGTTGTGCAAAATGAGCTTGACCTCTTCATGACAAGCGAACACAACCACCTATTCCAGCACGACCATGTTGATGAGATGCATGGACTGCTTGGAGCCACTACCAACATGGGCAACACTGACGATGCCAACGCTGTTGCTGTACACCAAGGCAACGACAATGATGGACAGACTCAGAGTGAGCAGAGGACGGCGACAAGACGAGCCAATTATCACCGTCTCTGCGGAGAACAAATCCAACAACTTGAAGCGTACAATACATACTCAATCAATGTTTCTTACCTATCGAAGAAGATGTGTACTAATCTATTTTCATTCACGTGATCTATAGTGTGTTCCAGGAATCCCCTTATCCAGATGAGAAACTGCGGAAGGACCTTAGCCAGAGGCTTGGCATGAGTGCCCAGCAGGTCAAGTTCTGGTTCCAAAACAAACGCACCTCCAGGAAGGTATATACCATTCTTTTCCATGGTGAATTACATGAGATTTGGCCACATGGGTCACCTAAGACATGCAGTTATGCAAGCTTTCCTGTTAAACAGTAGAAACTCCACTGAACATAGTAGCATTGTTAGTCATCTGATCTTACAATGTACTACTATATTCTCATCGGGAACATGCACTAGTAGAAAACAGGGCTTTGGTCCAGGCCAGATAAGAGCATCAATCCCGGTTCTGTTACGAACCGGGACCAATGGATGCATCAGTCCCGGTTCGTGAGGCCAGGGCGCCGGCCGGGCCACGGCAGGCACCAGTCCCGGTTCGTCTGACCCCTTTGGTCCCGGTTCCAGACACGAACCGGGACTAAAGGGCCTCGCTCCTGGCGCAGCCCTTTAGTCCCGGTTGGTGGCTGGAACCGGGACTAAATGTGTGTCTTCTGTCCCGGTTCTAGCCACGAACCGGGACTAAAGAGATGCCTATATATATGCTCTCCCCTGCCCGCTCACTCCTCTGTTTTTTGGCCGGCCGGTGTGCGAGGTGTGTGCTGCTCTGCTCTCACCTCCTATGCACATGAGGTGTTCGATGAAATGCCCGAGTCACACTTAAGCTTTCTACTCTCCAAGCTCAACCTCCAAGCTCCATTTTCCCAAAGATTTGTCTAGGTTTGGCGGTGCACCATTGTCCCCGTCCCCGTCCTCACCGCCGTCAATCGCCCGCGCCGATCTCGTCGCCAGCACCACCGTGGTGAGCCTCTTGTTCTTATCTTCTTTTTAAAAGAAAAAAATTCTTACTTGTATGATTTAGATAGATACTTGTATAATTTTCTTAATTTTATTATTGTTTGTTATTATATAGTGCCATGACTTTGGTATCCGCCCCCGTCGGCCCTCGTCCTGTCTATGATTCGGATGTGGTATATTATCTTTTATTATGATTTGTTTCATTTAGTGTTTATGACAATTATGCCGACCAACGTGACATAGATGTTTTTATCTAGGAGGTATGTGAACCGGAAATTCCAACCGACCCTCTTGTCGAGAGGTTAAATTTAGTTGAAAAAGAAAACAATTACTTGAAGAAAAAATTGAAAAGAATTGAGGAGGAGAAGATGGAATTGGAGTTGCATGTTGCCGATGTCGTCGATGATCACAAGATCAAGATGGATGCAATGCGCTTGAAGATTAGAAAGATTAGAAAATATGCCATTCATAATGAGGCTTGGTATCATTATGCCGTTGGATCAATTGTTACCTTAGTTGTGATTATGATCGCATTTGTTGTTGCATTTAAATGTTTTTCATAGTTTCAATGTATGTTTTAATTAGATGCTCTAGAGAGCTATATGTTGTTCTATGAGAACTATATATGTATGAACTTTATGTATTTATTTTTTCAGTAATAACATTTGATCACTACTGTACTTTGGTTTTAATGTGATGATGAACTTGTATTAATTTGGTCACTTCTCTATTCATGATATTCTGTAATGGTTTTTGATACACTTAATTATATAATGCACGCAGATGAACCGGCAATGGATGTACGGTGACCGACGCACCTCCGAGTATCTTGAGGGCCTGCATAAATTTCTCGAAGTGGCTGAGGCAAACAAGCAGAATGGTTTTATGTATTGTCCATGCCCTGTCTGTGAGAATACGAAGGATTACTCTAACTTGAAAACCCTTCACGTCCACCTGCTTGAGAAGGGTTTCATGCCACACTATAATGTTTGGACCAAGCACGGAGAAAGAGGGGTTATGATGGAAGACAACGAAGAAGAAGAGGATGATGACAACTATCCCCCTGAATACGGTGATACTGCAACGGGGGAAGCTGAAGATCAAGAGGAACCAGACGATGTGCCCGATGATGATCTTCGCCGGGTCATTGTTGATGCAAAGAGACAATGCCAAAGTGAAAGGGAGAAGTTGAAGTTCGATCGCATGTTAGAGGATCACAAAAAAGGGTTGTACCCAAATTGCGAAGATGACAACACAAAGCTCGGTACCACACTGGAATTGCTGCAATGGAAGGCAGACAATGGTGTATCTGACAACGGATTTGGGAAGCTACTGAAAATAATGAAGAAGAAGCTTCCAAAGGATAACGAATTGCCCGACAGTACGTACGAAGCAAAGAAGGTTCTATGCCCTCTAGGATTGGAGGTGCAGAAGATACATGCATGCCCTAATGACTGCATCCTCTACCGCGGTGAGTACGAGGATTTGAACGCATGCCCGGTATGCGGTGCATTGCGGTATAAGATCAGACGAGATGACCCTGGTGATGTTGAGGGCGAGTGCCCCAGGAAGAGGGTTCCTGCCAAGGTGATGTGGTATGCTCCTATAATACCACGGTTGAAACGTCTGTTCAGAAACAAAGAGCATGCCAAGTTGATGTGATGGCACAAAGAAGACCGTAAGAAAGACGTGAAGTTGAGAGCACCCGCTGACGGGTCGCAGTGGAGAAAAATCGAGAGAAGGTGGGGGGACTTTGTAGGTGACGCAAGGAACATATGGTTTGGGTTAAGCGCAGATGGCATTAATCCTTTTGGGGAGCAGAGCAGCAATCATAGCACCTGGCCCGTGACTCTATGTATCTATAACCTTCCTCCTTGGTTGTGCATGAAGCGGAAGTTCATTACGATGCCAGTGCTCATCCAAGGCCCTAAGCAACCCGGCAACGACATTGATGTGTACCTAAGGCCATTAGTTGAAGAACTTTTACAGCTGTGGAATGGAAAAGGTGTACGTGTGTGGGATGAGCACAAACAGCAGGAATTTGACCTACATGCGTTGCTGTTTATAACCGTCAATGATTGGCCTGCTCTCAGTAACCTTTCAGGATAGACAAACAAGGGATACCACGCATGCACGCACTGTTTAGATGACACCGAAAGTATATATTTGGAGAAATGCAGGAAGAATGTGTACCTGGGACATCGTCGATTTCTTCCGACCAACCATCGATGTCGAAAGAAAGGCAAGCATTTCAAAGGTGAGGCAGATCACCGGAAGAAGCCCGCCCTCCGTACTGGTGATCACATACTTGATATGGTCAAGGATTTACAAGTAATCTTTGGAAAGGGTCCTGGCGGACAATCTGTTCCGAATGACACTGAGGGACGTGCACCCATGTGGAAGAAGAAATCTATATTTTGGGACCTACCCTATTGGAAAGACCTAGAGGTCCGCTCTGCAATCGACGTGATGCACGTGACGAAGAATCTTTGCGTGAACCTGCTAGGCTTCTTGGGCGTGTATGGGAAGACAAAAGATACATCGGAGGCACGGGAGGACCAGCAACATGTGCACGAAAAAGACGGCATGCATCCAAAGCAGTATGAAGGTCCTGCCAGCTACGCTCTTACCAAAGAAGAGAAGGAAATCTTCTTTGAATGCCTGCTCAGTATGAAGGTCCCGTCTGGCTTCTCGTCCAATATAAAGGCAATAATAAATATCCTAGAGAAAAAGTTCCAGAACCTAAAGTCTCATGACTGCCACGTGATTATGACGCAACTGCTTCCGGTTGCATTGAGGGGGCTTCTACCGGAAAACGTTCGATTAGCCATTGTGAAGCTATGTGCATTCCTCAATGCAATCTCTCAGAAGGTAATCGATCCAGAAATCCTACCAAGGTTAAAGAATGATTTGGTGCAATGTCTTGTCAGTTTCGAGCTGGTGTTCCCACCATCCTTCTTCAATATCATGACGCACGTCCTAGTTCATCTAGTCGACGAGATTGCCATTCTGGGTCCTGTATTTCTACACAATATGTTCCCCTTTGAGAGGTTCATGGGAGTCTTAAAGAAATATGTTCGTAACCGTGCTAGGCCAGAAGGAAGCATCTCCATGGGCCATCAAACAAAGGAGGTCATTGGGTTTTGTGTTGACTTTATTCCTGACCTTAAGCCGATTGGTCTCCCTCAATCGCGGTATGAGGGGAGACTGACTAGAAAAGGCACGCTAGGAGCGGATTCAATAATATGTAGGGACGAGCATTCTTGGGCTCAAGCACACTACACAGTTCTACAGAATTCTACCTTGGTGACCCCGTATGTCAATGAACACAAGAATTTTCTGCGCTCCAAACACCCGGAGCAGTCTAACGACTGGATTACATGTGAACACATCAGGACTTTCGGCAGTTGGTTGCAAAGACATCACATGGGTAACAACATTGTTGGAGATGAGCTGTACTCGTTGGCCAGGGGACCATCTTCGACTGTATTGACTTACCAAGGGTACGAGATAAATGGGAATACATTTTACACGATCGCCCAAGATCAAAAGAGCACCAACCAAAACAGTGGTGTCCGCTTTGATGCAGCAACCAACAGGGGAAAGGACACATATTATGGTTACATAGTGGACATATGGGAACTTGACTATGGACATGATTTTAAGGTCCCTTTGTTTCGGTGCAAATGGGTCAATCTGTCAGGAGGCGGGGTACAGGTAGACCCGCAGTACGGAATGACAATAGTGGATCTCAACAATCTTGGGTACACAGACGAACCATTCGTCCTAGCCAATGATGTGGCGCGGGTTTTCTATGTGAAGGACATGTCTACCAAACCGAGAAAAAGAAAAGATAAGGAAGCGAATACATCATACGATGAGCCAAAGCGCCACATAGTTCTTTCAGGGAAAAGAGACATCGTGGGAGTGGAGGGCAAGACAGACATGTCTGAAGATTATGAAAAGTTTCATGAAATTCCTCCCTTCAAAGTGAAGGCTGACCCAAGCACCCTGTTAAACGATGAAGATTATCCATGGTTACGTCGCAATAAGCAAGGGACACACGCGAAGAAAAAGTGAAGACTTTCTCTCCACAACTATTCTGATGATGGCTTTGATCTAGAATATCACTGCAGTTACATGTCAAGAAATGAAATGCCTTTGTAACATATGAGTTTTCGTCCGAAACCGTGATACTTCGAAAGAGATTGTCCATTTTGTACACGAAGTGCATCCAGTTTTTGCTGTAACCCTCTCAACTTTTTAGCACATGCTATGTGGGTGAAATGATAATACCATGCCAACTTTCAACCTTTTCAGAGTTCATTTGTACTGCTTTTCAATTTTAGGTTCATTTAGCTCAAAGAATGAATTAATAGCAAAAAGAATGAATCAAAAAGCTTTTATAAAACTCTAATAGCAAAAAGAATGAACTAAAAAGCTTTCATAAAATTCTAATAGCAAAAAGAATCAATTAAATATAAAACTTATGCAACTAAAATTATATAAAATTTATGCAACTAAAATTATATAAAATTTATGAAACTAAAATTATATAACTAAAAATAACATATGCAAAAAATAACATTAAAATTTTTAAAACATAACATAGCAAAAAGAATGAACTAAAAAGAATCAATTAAATATAATATTTTTCAATAGCAAAAAGAATCAACTAAAAATAATCAAAATAATATTAACTAAAATTATCAAAGTATTTATTTGTTAAAAACTTTAATAGTAAAAAGAATTTTCATAAAGTATTTTTTGTTACAAACTTTAATAGAAAACTAAAAATCTTTTATAAAACTCTAATAGCAAAAGGAATCAACTAAAAAGAATCAATAAAAAATAAAACTTATGCAACTAAAATTATATAAAATTTATGCAACTAAAATTATATAACTAAAAATAACATATGCAAAAAATAACATTAAAAATTTAAAAACATAACATATGCAAAAAATAATTAAAAAAAAGGCTCACCTACTAGCCACCACGGCCTGCATACGACTAGAAACCCTACAAATGGGCCAGGATGCAGGCCCGCAGTGCTAGCAGGCCCAACAGGGCGTGAGATAGGCATGTACTGCCCACATTAGAGAGGAGCTCGAGAGGGCAGCGGCAGCAGCGCTTATAAACCACTCCGAGCCCCTCTCAACTAGCGAGGTGGGACTAAACTTTTGCCTACGGCAGCACAGACCATTGGTCCCGGTTGGTGGCTCGAACCGGGACGAAAGGCCCCCCTTTCGTCCCGGTTCGAGCCACCAACCGGGACCAATGGTCTGGGCTTCCCGCCCTTTCGCCTGGCGAAATACACCTTTGGTCCCGGTCGGTGGCACGAACCGGGACGAAAGGGGGGCCTTTCATCCCGGTTCGTGCCACCAACCGGGACCAATGCTCTGGGTATATAAGCAGCACTTACAAGTTTTCCATTCAGTTTTCTTCGATCTCCTCCTCTCCCCCGACGGCGCCGACGACCACCTCGACGCCGCCAGGCTGCCGGACCGCGCCGTCGCCTCCCCGAGCCCTGCCCCGATGCCCTCGCCGACCCCCTGCCCCGACGCCCTCGCCGACGCGCCGGACCTCCTCGCGCGCCCTCCTCCCCGTCGCCGCGTGCCCCCTTGAGCCCGCCGTCCTCGTCCCCGGCCTCCAGCCATCGCCGCGCCCCCAGTGAGCCCCCCCTTTCCCATGGTCCCTTGCTCCCCGTTGCCGCGTGCCCCCGAGCCCCTTGCTCTGCCACTGCTCCATGGTCGCCGCCGGCCCCGTTGCTAAAAATGTGTTTTTTTAGATGAATAGATAGATAGATAATGTTCATGTGGAGATGAGATGAGATGTATGGTGCTCTGTTTTTTTAGATAATGTTCATGTGGAGATGAGATGAGATGAGATGTATGAGATGTTTTGTGGAGATGAGATGAGATGTTGTCATGTGGATTTTTTTTTGTTCATAGAAATTAGTGTGTATTTTTTGTTCATGATGATCTTGCTAAAACTCATATTAAGTTTGTTCGATGAATGTTTTCTGTTAAAACTCATATTAAGTTTGTTCGATGAATGTTTTCTGTTAAAACTCATATTCAAAATGAGTTAAAAGACTCATATATTCAAAATTTACTCCCGGTCCGCTCGCCCGACCAACTCTCGAGGCCACCCAAACCCTAGAAGAAAGAGCGTTGTCGATCTACCCCCTCCCGCCCCTACCCGTAATTGTTATGTATAATACTATATATTGGCATCTAATTCACCGGTCTTCGACATGAGGGGGGACGTCGGACATGCATGAGAGAGGTGGTCCGCAAAGTATCCTCTCTCGAAAGTATAACCCCTGATAACTTTGCATGATGTTTGCGACTAATCCATTGCTCATATATGCATATCATTCCTTGTTGTGATTAGCTAGGTCTATGTTTGCCACTAATCCATCTCTCATGGTTGTAATATTTGCAGAAACTATGGACAGAGACTTAGAAAAAGAAGAGTTGTTGGGGGATATAATCCGCGACGGAGGTGATATCACCTTGTCGTTTCTCAACGACACCGATGGTCGGGAAAGAGAGGATGACGGCTCCGGTGATCCAATGGAGGAGGAAGGAGATCATGACGGCTCCGGTGACCGAACAGAGGAGGAAGGAGATCATGACGGCTCCGGTGACCAAACGGAGGAGGGAGCCTTAACTGTTGCAAAGTCCGGCGAGGTATATATACATATATTAATTAAGCCTCTGCTGACTTGATGCATTAATTGTTTTGTATGTACATATATTAACGCTTCTTTCTTCTTTTAATTAGCCCTCCGGATCGAGCCAAACTTCCGTAAGGAGACGAGGCCCGAAGAAAAGGTTGCGCCAGGATGAAAGGTTCACGATCGAAGAAGTCGGTCGAGATGGCCAACCGATTGCTCCCAAGCGGAGCAAGGACACATTTATACATCAGTGCGGAGTGGTTGTTAGGGACAGCGTCCCGATCAGCATTCAAGAATGGAATAAGAAGAAGGACCCTGAAGTTTCTTATGTCCAGGATAGACAAAAAGATGATCTTTGGACCTCGCTGATGACAAATTTCAGCCTACCGCCAGAGGCGGATCCGAATAAGGTCAAGGCGTTTGCTCTTAAGAAGATGGCAGAATTATTCAAGAACTGGAAGAAAGATTTGAACAAAAAGTTTGTCGAGAAAGACAAGACTCCAGAATTCACCGGTCCATATGAGAAGATAAAAGGTCACTGGCCTGCATTTGTGGCCTACAAGAAATCGGACAAGGGCAAGCAAAGGTCAGCGACAAATAAGCTAAATGCTGCAAAGAAGAAGTATCACCATGTTACGGGGTCAGGTGGCTACAGCAAAGCCCGGCCGTTGTGGGACAAAGCTGAGCAAGACCTGCTTGCTAAAGGGGTCCAACTAGCGACATTGCACTGGCCAGATTGGTCAAGGACTTGGTTCTTCGGGGTTGGGGGAACTTTGGACTCAGACACAGGGAAGTGTGTTTGGACGAAAGCTCAACTTGCAATACCCGTCAAGAAGCTTGAGGCAGCAATCCAGGCAGCGCAGGAAGGGACGTTCATTCCCGACAGAGAGAAGGACGAGCTGACAGAGGCCCTCGGGAATCCTGAACACCCTGGACGAACACGAGGCACATCAGGCTCCGTTCCGTGGGTGCATGGGTTTCCCGACAGCGGTGGTTATAGAAGCCGAGAGAGAAAGAAGAAAGAGGAAGCAAGCGAAATGCAGAAGCTCAGTGCAAGATTAGCGAAACTAGAGGAACTTGAGAGCCAGCAAGCTACCGGCCAACCATCTCAGCGGCACAAAGATCCTTCCTTCGACACTGCCCCAGAAGCTACCCCACCATCTCAGCGGAGAAGCAGCGTGGCTTCCACGGAGCTCGTTCAGCCTGATTTCACGGCTCCTCGCTACCTCGTGGATAGTATCACGGAGGCTAAATAGTGTGTGCTAATGGCGAAATGCCAGAACCTGACCTTGAAGGCGGCGGTCGGCTCTGTTTTACCTCCTCGAGCTGAGGGAACTTTCCATTGCCATCCGATTCCACATGGCTATGCTATTGTCACGGTGGATGAAATAATGGAGGGATTTGAGGGGCTGGAGCTTGACTACCCTACAGGTGAAGGGGATAATCTTCTGGAAAATGCCTTAAGGAGTACCTGTCTATGGAGAAAGGAGAACATCAAGCTTCCAAACTGGACGCCGCCTCCGCAGACGCAGCCGGATGAGGCCCCTCAGCAGACTCCTCACAGTCCAGCTCAGCCGGATGAGGCCCCTCAGCAGACTCAGCCGGATGAGGCCCCTCAGCAGAGTCCTCTTCCGCCTCAACTGTCTCCGGCGCGTCAGCGGACTCCGCCTCCTCCTCTGCCTCCTCCAGCGCGTCAGCGGACTCCGCCTCCTCCGGCGCGTCAGCGGACTCCGCCGCCTCAGCAACAGCGGAAGAGAGCCGCCGCCGCTCCGGCGGCTAGCAGTACAAAAGGCGGGAAGAAATTCAAATTTGGTCCAAGCCTCAGGGTTCCTCCAAAGTTACCATATGAGATGACTGACAAGGAAACCGATGACATCGTGAAAGCCGAACTGCAGGCCCGTTTTGAACCGAAACGTCCACCTCCGAAGGAAACAATAGATCCAGTGAAAGCGAAGCGCACTCTGGATGCCCTTAAGCGACCACCACCGCCTCCGCCGCAATCCAACTATGACCGCTGTATTAAAAAGACATATGATGAAGCGCGGCGGTCGGGAAGTACTGCCAGTGCTTCAAGACGAAGAAGTGGGAAAACAATTCCCCAGCTCGGCGAACAGGAGAAGCAATCATGCCCCCCGCTCAAGGTGTCTAGCGATATCGCTAATCATCCGGGGCTACTGCCCGATACCATTCTTGGTGATTACGTGGGCGATGATGTACAGTTTGAAACGGCTGAGGTAGTAGAGATCTTTAGATACGAGCACGGGAAGCCTCTCGTCAAACCTGATCATCCTCATCTAACAACGATGATGCGAAGATTGCATGAGTGGTACTTGGAAAGCTGCAGGAAGAATGGGTCCGATTGTTTGATGGTGAGAATTAAAGATGAGCACGACCTCATTGGAGTCGACCTGATGCCTATTGAATTTGTGGAGTTATTTCAGTTATTCAATCAAGAGGCCCTCGACAAACAACTCATGACTTGCTACTGTCTATAAGTATTACTTCTGTAATTAAGTCTCTAGCTCAGCTCGTTCATTGCATGTATATATAATTATCCTCACTATATTATGCAGATTGAAGATCGTCGAATGCCCAAAAAGACAAATCTATGACATTGGGTTCATTAGCCCAAATACCGTAAATGAATGGGCAGTACAAAATAGAGTTAAAGAAACCGAGGAAAACTTGCTAAAAGCGTTCCTTCGACATCAAAACAAAAGGGAAATACTCTTTCCTTACAACTTCAAGTGAGTGTTACTGTCTTGTGCATATTCAGTTTCGCTTACTCGAGGTTAAGTACTGTAATTGATGAGTTATGCGTGCGCATGTTCCACTTTATTCTGCTATCCATTAAGCTTGACGGGGGAGTAGTAACTGTCTTAGACTCGAGACGTAAAGATCCCAAGGATTATGCGGACATGACTGCAATGCTCCAGAAGTAAGTTCAATCAATACCGGGACCATATCGGCAACTTTCGTTCATTTCCTGATATCAAGTAATCATTTTCTTTGCCTGGCAGGGTTTGGAAACAGTTCACCGGAATGGTTCCGGGTCTAAAGAACGAGCTGCGATTTACACACCCCAAAGTAAGTAGTACTAGCTAGTTCCGCGCATCTCTCATTGATTCTAGTTTCATCAATACCATTATCATGCTTGATTATCAGTTTGATTGAACTCTATTCTCGTAAAGTGCTGGTGGCAGGCAGCCGGGAAAAATTTATGTGGATACTACGTTTGCGAGTTCATTCGCGACTCGACCACTGAGCGGGGCTTCTTGTCTGACAAACAATTTGAAGTACGTAAACAATATTCACAATTTTATTTTATTACCATCAATTGTGTTGAGTTTCATTCATATATATGTATTGACCCCCTTCTTTAAATTAGATCTGGCAGATGCGGGATGAACTCCTACCACATGATCGCATACGAGCAATTCAAGAGGAATTGGCGGGATTCTTTCTTGACCACGTCATACATGAAAAGGGAGAATACCATACGGAAATTCAATGGGAGTTTGGCGCTTGATGATGTCAGGGATGTTATATTGTATATACTCCCTCCATTCCTCTATATAAGGTGTATTTGTTTTTTGATAAAATTCCAGAATGTAAGGTGCATTTCTTATGATTCCTCCTAATTCCTTGGTTAGCCCTCTTAAAAAAGGAAAGTATCTCTTTTCTGATTGTCTGTATCTCTCCTTATAGTAAAAGAAGGAAACTATCTCTTTATCGATTGCATGTATCTCATACTTTTCTGAACTAATTGATTCACTTTCCACTAACCAACAAATTTGCCAAGGGTAATTTAGTCTTAACATGTCTATAATTATGTGCCTTGGTCACCGTGCCAAAAATAATACACCTTACATAAAGGAACGGAGGGAGTATGTAGTAGCGTCGGATAGATATACGAAAACTTGTTGTTCGACCAAGCACGGAGAAAGAGAGGTCACTTCTCTCTATATATGTTCATGATGATCTTGTGTAATTAATGGTTTCCTTCATTTGCTTACTAGCTAGCGTCGAGTTTTCTCTATATGTAGTAGCTAGCGTCGACCAAGCACGGAGAAAGAGAGGTCACTTCTCTCTATTAGCTAGCTAACACAATATGAAACCCCTAAACCCTCCAAAACACCTAAACCCCCCCTTTCAAAAAAAAAAAAAAAAAACCCCAGCGCCTGCGAGCTGCTGACGCGTGACTGCCTTTTGGTCCCGGTTGGTGTTACCAACCGGGACTAAAGGTCCTCCTGCCTGAGTGCTGCGCAGCGGCCACGTGGAGCTCCTTTAGTCCCGGTTGGTGTAAAGGTCCTCCTGCCTGGGCGCCCCACAGCGGCCACGTGGAGCACATTTGGTCCCGGTTCGTAGGCCAACCGGGACTAAAGGTTTTGGGCATTAGTCCCGATCGTTTTGTCCCGGTTCCAGAATCGGGACTAAAGGCCCTCTGAAACCGGGACAGATGCCCTGTTTTCTACTGGTGATGGTGGCATACTCTGCTAACCACTAAAATGACACGTCCCTGAAATTAATAAATGCAGGGCAGGATGCAGCTATGGGAGACCAAGAATCTTCAGGGAGAGAACCAGATGCTAAAAGATGAAAGCAAAGCCATCAAGTGGGTTGTGCAAAACAAGAGTTGCCTCAAATGCGCAGGTGTGATGCTACAAACACAGGATACCTCGGAGCGCCAGCGCCTGTGTACGGAGAATACGAGGCTCAAGGAAGAACTTCGACGTGCCACCGCCTATCTTAAAGAGGGTCTCCACCGAAATGGCATGTGGCCCCTATTTACCCGCGACTAAACACACCGTCTTCCGTGTTAGCCAACGTCGCATGAACCGTAATTTTGCTCAATTCCTTGGCTAGCAAATAACGTGCCATGTTGTGTGTGTATGTATACGACTTGGCGGCTAGTTTATTTCTTTCTGAAGACTGTTGTGATCGCTACGTGGGATGGCACGAGACCCAGCGATTGTGGCGGCAATGAAGGGGTCATGGAGCGAGTGGCTTTGGGATGGCATTGCCATGAAGCTCGGTCCAACTTATATCTTTCTCTCTTCCTATTTGTAGCCGAACAGCTCAAGTAGTGGCCAAATAAATAGACAATCAGAAACAAAAAAATGTGCAAGTTGAATGCCGTGCAAGAATTTTGTGTGTGTCTGCTAACATTTCATTGTGTGTGAGTGCGTCATTCATTGAGATAGCTTTCCATTGATCATTTTCGGCAACAAAAAGTGGTATGAGATCATTGATCCTATTCTGGAGCCTTTGCTCGCCATCTGCCACGCGGACTCCCCGGCGAGTGCACCTACAAAGTCATGCCCGAAGCCGGATGACGAGGACCTGCGGCGAGCTACAAGTATTAGTGCAGAATTTGTTGGACCGGATGATCATGCCCAAGAATTATGCCAAATGGGCTACTCTGTCGCGTATGAATCGGCAAGTGCTGGGCTACTGCAAGACCGTGGAGCACAGCACAGTCAGGGAGCGTTAAGACAGGAACGCACTGGCGGCCATCCTTTGGCCAGTGCCCCCAGAGATCATGTGTTGAAGTAGAAGACGACGTGGCCATCAACGGCCCCGACCGACATGCACTGCTTCTGGAAGGCCAAGTCCTTTTTTCAGATAAGGAAGGCGTGATTAGTTGACTCAGCGGACGATGGTTCATGGGTCGTATTGACTCAGCGGTTGGCAGAAAGCAGTCGGAGCGAGGAGCCAGCTTCCGGCTGCGGTACGTGCATTCTTAATGTTATATAGGAGTACTATACAGACATCTGTGGATAGATGGTGTCGATGTGTAGGGCACATGCATCACTGCAGCGGCAAAGGCATGGCACCAATTACTCGGGGCAACCAGCACATGCGCTAATTATCGGTTTGCCTAACCGCAAAGGTGACCCTCAAGATCATTGGTTAGTTCCCCACAAACAAAGAAGACACAATCGATTCGTTTTTTTATGAACAATTCATGCACGAGATCAACACGTCTCCAATGATGTACGTCACCCCACTAAATTCGTACGGACGCTCTTGCATGTGTAACTCAACCTCGTTTGTGCAAGCTCCACTGGGCGTCTCCTAGATCATGTGCTAAGCTGAAAAGGGGGTCGGTCGGTCGACATCAAGTTGATCGGTTAGTGGTGATTGAATGATTGTTCATTGGTGAATGGAGAAAAACTACTCGTAGCTAGTTAGACGAGGCTACCCCACCCAACCGTTTTGGCAGCGGGGTGGAGATGGATCTTCTCTCGAAATCCACTACCATATTGCTTGATGATAGCATTTGTACGATAGATGTCCGTGTAAAACACGTTTCGAAAAAGTATCGGCAAAGCGTCAAGAATCTGTGGGCCGATTACAACCCAACCTCTTTGCCACTGAAGTGGAGATTGAAAACTACGGCCACTGCTGCTGATATTTTTTGTTCGATTGTTGGTGTAAAATGAAACGTAATCTTCTCACGAGTCCGCATGTTGCACTTCGGTCCAGGTGGACCGACGATTAGATTATCGATCAGGTGCATGCATGCATCCGGTGCGCCGCTACGAGGAAAGCACCGACGACCGCATAACCATTTCACCAACCGTTTCCGCACATATGGGTCATGTGTCGATAGTACATACTGAAGTACCAAACAAATGCAAAATGATTCGCGCCCAAGGCCAACTCCAACGAACGGGAGCACAGAAAATGGTCGTTTTGTCCGGTTTGCGTCCGTTTGGACGGTCGTGTCCGGTTTTGGTTGTCCGCCCGTAGGTGCGCCCAACCGGCCGCCGCATTTAAAAACATTTGTCCGGTTTAGACTTAAAATTAAATAATAAAAAAGGCATTGCAAAATAATTAAAAACGATATATATTTCAATAAGGCAAATTTTAACATGCTCCCTCTTACCCCCTCTTTTTACATGTAAGGTAAGAAGGTATGAGTTAATCAGACCACTAATTAATGAGATCAATGGCTCAGATCTATTATATACTCTTACCTTTTATATGAAAAGATGGGGTAAGAGGGAGCATGTTAAAATTTGCCACAAAAGTCACGGCCGCACATTTAAACTAAACTTGAAATAAAAAAAAACATAAAAAGTAGATCTGCTCGCCACCGCCGTGGCCGTCCATGATGTCACCGCCGATGCCGTGACCATCTTCAGGCGCGGCCGTCCTCGTCCTCGTTGTCCACGGTGAGGTCAATGTAGGGCGTGGCTGCCAGAGGTGGGCTGCCCCCCCCCCCCCCCCATCACCTGCCTAGCTAGGCCGGGTGCCCCCTATGGCTACCATTTGCGGGGCAGGTGCTGGTGGTGACCACGCCTACTGTGGTTGTGGCGGGGGGGTGACCATGGCACCCACGAGGCCGGCGGTGATGAGGGCGCGGTGCACGGCACCGTGGTTGTCCACGTCCACGACTGGTCGTACAACACCGAGTTCCAGACCGGGGTGGAAGGCCCGTCCTCCACCACCTCCTCCTTCACCTCCTGCTTGATGTCGAGCTCGGGGACGTAGACATCACCGGCGGCCGACAGCCCCATCGTCTCCTCCAGGCCCTCCCACTGCTCCTCCTGCCTACGGTTGTACTCCCTCTCGAAGTCCCCCATCACCGCCTACACTAGCCGCTCCTCCTCTTCGACGGTCATGGTGGGAGGTGGCGGTGGTGGCGGGGACGGAGAGGGGGGCGTCAGCGTCAGGCCGCGCACCCGCGCGCGACCGCGTGACCGGGGTGGGGTCGGTGCGCGCGCATGCGGCTCATGGGGCGGGCTACAAGCACGACCGGTAAAGAACGTCTGCCGGCGCATGTCGTGCTCGTCCTGGAACCAAGTGTCCCACAGCGGCGAGTTGACGTCATACCTGCAGTCGGCGAGGAAGTGGCGCGGGATACGAGCACGCCGGCGGTTGATCTCCTGGAGGCGGGCGCAGCCGGTCGCCGAGACGGCAGGAATAGGCAAATGATCCGGGCTCACATGCCACCCATTGGGGAGGTGAGCATCGGACCATGGAAGCGGGGTGCCGGTCTCCCAGTAGCGCCGGCATATCTCCACCTTCACGTATGGCCGGAAGCATGGCGGGGCCGCCGGAGGGGAGATGGAGAAGGCGGGCAGCGAGGTGGAGTACATGGCGGTGCTCCCCGACGACGCGGAGGACGACCCCGCCTCATGGTCATGCTTCGCCTTTTTGCCGGGAGCCCACTTCCAGATCCCCATGACGGCGGCCGGTGGGGAGCGAGGAGGGCCGAGTTGGGGCGGCGCTAGGATTAGCTGGTCGGGGCGGGAGGGGCAGGGAGGGAGTAGAAGAGTGTGGACGCAGCTCGGAAGTGGAGTGGCTGGTCCATGGCTTTGCCATTAAAAAGGACGCGGCAGAGGGCAGCTGGGAGGCTGACGTGTGGGCCCTGGCACCTGTGTGGATTAAATGTGGCCGGTGGGGAGTGGTTAGGGGGGCGACATGAGGGGCCGGAGGCGGACGACGAGCCGACGCGTGCGCGTCCGTCCAGTGTCCGTCTGGACGCAAATCCCGCCCGAAAATGCGCCCAGTTTGATATAAAGCTGACACGAGACGAACATTTTTTTGGTATGATCTCGCGCGTTGTGCCACCGCATCTATTCGTCCTAACTCAGAACGGACAGAAACGGACCAAGCCGAATCAAATGCGGCCGCGCCTTGGAGTTGGCCTAAGGCAGCCATTGAGCAAGTTGCATTCATTCGCATTTGATCGTTAACGTCCACGACTGCGACTTGAGATGTGCGGCCTTGATCCAGAAAGCAACGTACATCTAACAATGTACCGAATTTGCAGTCAATTCCCCTTTGGCGCTTTCCACTTGGAGGGAAAATAGACGCATGCAGCCATAGCCATGCATGCATGATTTCCATGTCTTTGAGGTTAAAATATCAGCATGCATGTTGATCTATTGATGCTCGGCCACTCTGATGCTGCTCCACTTACAAAGGCGACCGTGGCCGAGCAGAAAATAAGACCCGGCAATCTCATATATACGTCGAGCCTATTGTGCTACTTTTTGTTTTCTTTTTGTCCCCCGCTACCCTGCAGCATCGTAAGGTTTTATCTCCTCCCTGCCCATGTGGATTAAGTTTACTATACCTACCATATGGTAACAAGCTGAAAAGTACAGTACAAGTTTCAGACTAAACTGTACATGAAATTAACATTGGATTTCGAAACAGATATAATGTCATTGCATATTTGCACACGGCAAGAAGAACTTGTGTATTTGCAAATGACAATCTTGAAAGAAAGAAAAATGAAGACTTGGATATGTTCATTTTGGCTTGTATGTCCTACCAAAGTCATGCGAAATTCTCACATTTTAAGTCTAAAAAGAGTCAGAGTAGGTAGAGACTCTTCAACTAGAAAGAGAAGTCCTCCCTTGAGTATCTTGCATGTCATTGTCATGTTAGGTTCTCTATGGTTTGGAGGAATTTTAACAGAATTTTGGTGAATTCTAATTAATCCATATGAACAAAGCTCTTTTACAGTACCTCCAAATTGATATGAGCCGCCCATCCATCCTAGTCTAATAGTCAATCTTATATGGTACTCCAAAATAAGTTTTAAGGAGTACCACCTCTAAATAGGAGGGGTACCTTCATGATAGTGATAAAATTGTAATCAAGTGTGTGATTAAACAAAATGAAAATGTACACAAAATAATTAAAAATCAACTAGATAGTCTAAAATATTAAAAATCAACTAGTTATGTACTTGCTCGTACGTGTATGACCACAACGCCTAATCCCAAGATCAGAGATGAAGATGGCGATCGTGACGGGCAAGGGGCTCAGGAATAGGCAAAATGGGCTTCATAATGTGTGCTTGCGCCTCGCTCACATAGGTGTTGCTTGGTTTCATCTCTGCCAGAGCAAGTTTTGCCCACACGTAACGTGCAAGGCACTTGCCGCCATGCATCGGCGTGGAAAACTTCTTCTACCTGAAGAGGCTGAGAAGCCACCATTGCACGTGATACTGGTTATGATGAACATGGAGCTTAATGCATTCTTCCCTAGCAATGGCACAGAAAAGAGCTTGATTATGGGACCCACAGTCATTCTTGCAAGTCCACGGAGCTCTTGTACATCTTCTCTTTAATGAGAATGAGTAACGATGACATGTCCCCTGGGTATAGCCATGGAGGAAGAAGCACAACAACCATGGGGTGGCCTAAGCCTGTTTCTCAAAGTCCTCCAGCAATAGAGGGTGCATCGCCACCTTGACAACCTCTATAGCCTTGATGGACTACTCACACATTATGGGATCATCGTGGACGGTATGGGGATTGGATCAATTACCATGGCTACAAACCAGTCCTTAGCAATCTATCATGGATTTTGGTGGAGAAGAGAGTTGGGCAATATTTTGGCCCCGAAGAATTTGTCTTTGTTGGTGGCTCATCCTCCTCTTGAAAGAACATGCGCTGCCCCCATGTTTGGTTTTGGTAATTGATGACAATCCCTATGGACTAATGGTTGCCTTGAGTTATATTTGAAGGGTTTGTCCATAGGCTTTTCTTGAAGTACATTTGTTGGTTTTAAGGAGATTTTGAGATGACCAAGGTGGTTATTCATGGAGTTATCCAAAGATTGGTCATGTAAGAGATGAGCCTATTGCAAGCATGTCTTGAAGAAGAAGATTGTGTGGACATTCATGTTTACCTTCAAGACATCATCTTAATGAAGAGAATTGGAAAGATTCAATGTTGATCAAGACTAAATATGAAGAGTGATTCAAGTTGATCAACACACAAAGCGTAGAAGATGTACCGAGTGGGATCAAGTGATCTCACGGTATGGTAAGCATTGTCCATTACGCTTTGTATACTAACCCATGTTCTATGCGAGAGTTCTTTGTGGGGTTAGGTTTGTTTCCATGGGCGTGCATCAAAAGGAAGATATCATACAACCCATGGAGGATGACATCAAGTGGTGATCGTCATCAAGATTGCGGTGTGCAAGTTCAAGTGGAGCATCACGAAGAGATCATGCTTGAAGCTTGTCGTCCATTGTGGTGACAATGGACTTGTGAAGATGTGCCGAAGAGTGGCTCACCCAAAGTGGAATATGGAGGAGCAATCTTCTAGTCTTCATCGAGCCGGCGCAATCAAGAAAGGTGGTCCAACTTGAGGAGGTCAAGATCTTCATCATCTAGCTCAAGTGGACTATGCGCAAGGCAAAGGTTTGCCCTTGATAGGTTTTCTATTTTACCAGTCTCATGGTGGTAGTTGGGAGACCGGGTTATAGGATCGATTGCCGTACTATCAAGGGGGGCTCTCGGATGAGTAGCTTAATCGTATCTTTCGTAGAGAGCTCAAACCATTGCATTCTTGCATCATCTTTCTTGGTTCTTGTTTGGCCTTTTTGCTTTGGGAGTCTTTGAGCTTTTGGTCACCTTCCTGACAAGCTCAAGTTCATCGAGAACGGATTTCATTTGCTTCTCCTAGTATGTTCTTGATGTTGGGGTTTATGCCGGATCATCACTGATGGAGGTTTCACACCTCTTTATCATAGGCATATTTCTCCTGCCACTTCTGATGATTTCCAGTCATGATTTGACAACTCTTGTCATTAGCTTTCCTTCAAGCTTGAGTTCGTCTAAATCAGAGTTCATTTGCAGAAGTTATAGCAGTTTTGGTCTTACTTGCATCCATCTGTTTTGCTTGGGCAATTTTATTGCACCCAAGCGGTAGTACCGCTCGGTACCACGGCAATACCGCTTGCGGTACTTCTGCCGTGGACTACCGCAGCCACTACCGCTTGGGAAATGTCCTATGTGCATGTTTCTGCTGCCTGTTTTCTTTAAGCGGTAGTAGAGCGGTAGTACCGCTCAAGCGGTAGTACTACTCCCCCGAGCGGTAGTACCGCTTGCGGTACTTCCGCTGTGGACTACCGCAGCCACTACCGCTTGGGAAATGTCCTCTGTGCATGTTTCTGTTGCCTGGTTTCTTTAAGCGGTAGTAGAGCGGTAGTACCGCTCAAGCGGTAGTACCTCTCCCCCGAGCGGTAGTACCGCTCAAGCGGTAGTACCTCTCCCCCGAGCGGTAGTACCTCTCCCCCGAGCGGTACTACCTCTCTGGCAGAACTACCGTTCGTGTTTTTCTATCTCGTTGGGCTGTTTTGACCGTGCTAAGCGGTAGTACCGCTCCCCCAAGCGGTAGTACCGCTTGTGCACGACTTGTGGGCATAACGGTTGGATTTTGGGGGGCCTATTTAAGGGGGTCTTCTTCCCCAATGGTCCCCATCCTTCTAGCTCGTGTTTGCCCCCATTGTTGACCTTCCTTGAGCTTGCTATCTCTCAATCCCTCCAATGATTCTTGCTAGTTCTTGAGGGAAAAGAGAGAGGAGATCTAGATCTACGTTTCCACCAATCACTTTCTCCTCTATGTGAGGGGAACCCCTTGGATCTAGATCTTGGAGTTCTTCGTGTTCTCTTCTTCGTTCTTCCTCTCATTTTCCTCCCTAGCATTAGTTGCTTTGGTGGGATTTGGGAGAGAAGGACTTGGGCACTCCGTGTGCCTTTGCCATTGCATTTGGTGCATTGGTTTGAGTTCTCCACGGTGATACGTGGAAGTGAAGTTTGAGAAGCTTTTTACTCTTGGGTGCTTGGTACCCTAGAGCTTGTTCCTCTTGGGTGCTTGGGCGCCCTAGACGGTTGGTGGTGCCTCGGAGCTCAATCATTGTGGTGTAAAGCTCCGGGCAAACGTCGGGGTCTCCAATTAGGTTGTGGAGATCGCCCCGAGCAATTTGACGGGTACCGATGACCGCCCCCAAGGGTTGCCAAAGTGTATGGGTACCGGTGACCGCCCCCAAGGGTTGCCAATTGTATGGGTTCGGTGACCGCCCTCAAGGGTCCCTTAGTGGAATCACGGCATCTTGCATTGTGCGAGGGCGTGAGGAGATTACGGTGGCCCTAGTGGCTTCTTGGGGAGCATTGTGCCTCCACACCACTCCAAACGGAGATTAGCATCCGCAAGGGTGTGAACTTCGGGATACATCTTCGTCTCCGCGTGCCTCGGTTATCTCTTACCCGAGCCCTTTACTTATGCACTTTACTTTGTGATAGCCATATTGTTTCTTGTTATATACTCCCTCCGTTCCTCTATATAAGGTGTATTTGTTTTTTGATAAAATTCCAGAATGTAAGGTGCATTTCTTCTAATTCCCCATAATTCCCTTGTTAGCCTTCCAAAAAAAAGGAAAGTATCTCTTTTCTGATTGTGTGTATCTCTCCTTATAGCAAAAGAAGGAAACTATCTCTTTGTCGATTGCATGTATCTCATATTTTTCTGGACTAAATGATTCACTTTCCACTAACCAATCAATTTGACAAGGGTAATTTAGTCTTAACATGTCTATAATTATGTGCCTTGGTCACCGTGCCGAAAATAATACACCTTACATAAAGGAACGGAGGGAGTATCTTGCTATCACTTAGTTGTTTATCTTTCTTAGCATAAGTTGTTGGCGCACTTAGATGAGCCTAGTCGATTTAGGTTTTGTGCTTGACAAATTAAACGCTAGTTTTATTCCGCATTTGTTCAAGCCTAAACCGTAATTATTTTAAAGCGCCTATTCACCCCCTCCCTCTAGGCGACATCCACGATCTTTCACCTCGGTTCCTCTATAAATACACCCATAAATGAACTCCTTATGGCGGATGCGATCTAGGGTCAAAATGGTGGCGATAACGGTTAGATGAGGGTGGTGGAACAACTGGTGGGCCCTACAAGCCCTGTTGCGCCCTCTTGGTGCACCCTGATGAGTCTAATTTATGTGATGATTTTGATAGATATTTTGTGCCTACATGGTGGGCTTTGTTGAATTTTACCGTGTTCGCGCACGTCTTTTTGTTGATATTCCTCAGGTAATGCTTTTTGGACCAAATAATTGTTGGGGAGCGTTGCATGGGAAACAAAAATTTTCCTACGCACACACAAGATCTATCCATGGTGATGAGCATCTACGAGAGGGAGAGTGAATCTACATACCCTTGTAGATCGCTAAGCGGAAGCGTTAAGAAACGCGGTTGATGTAGTCGAACGTCTCCGCGATCCAAATCGCAAGTCGTCCCTCGATCCAAGCACGATCTAGCGCCGAACGGACGGCACCTCCGCGTTCAACACACGTACGGCTTGATGACGATCTCCGCCTTCTTGATCCAGCAAGAGGGAGCGGAGAAGAAGAAGAGTTCCAGCAGCACGACGGCGTGGTGATGTTGGTGAGGAACTATTTCAGCAGGGCTTCGCCTAAGCACTACTGAAATTATGACGTAGGAGGAACTAGAGGTTGCCGGCACACGGCTTGGGGCAATCTAATGTATCCCGTGTGCTAGCCCTGCCCCTCTATTTATATGTTGAGCCTTGGGGTCTAAACTTGGAGTAAAAGCCTCCTCCAGGTCGGTTTTGCCCGCACAAGGTCGGTTTGGCCCGCAGGGAAAGAGTCCAACTCGGATCCCTGCCGTACCGCGCACAAGCGGTAGTACCGCTTACGATAAGCGGTAGTACCGCCTGTAGCGGTAGTACCGCTGCTACGGTAGCGGTAGTACCGCTTGACCAGCTTAAGCGGTAGTACCGCTGATACAGTAGCGGTAGTACCGCTTGACCAGCTTAAGCGGTAGTACCACTGCTACAGTAGCGGTAGTACTGCCTTACCAGCTTAAGGCAGTAGCAAAACTTCCTTTTGCACTTTCCAATACCTCGTGGGCTTTATCCCTTTGGCCCATATAAAGTGTTGCTGCACCCGAACACTTCGGTAAACATTCGGAACCCCTTCCGGTGAATTCCGGAACCCTTCCGGAGATCAAAACACTATTATCACATATATCAATCTTTACCTCCGGACTATTCCGGAGATCCTCGTCATGTCCGGGATCTTATCCGGGACTCCGAACAACCTTCGGTCACCAACAAAATAACTCAACTATACTAATCGTCACCAAACGTTAAGTGTGTAGACCCTGCGGGTTCGAGAACTATGTAGACATGACCGAGACACCTCTACGGTCAATAACCAATAGCGGGACCTGGATGCCCATATTGGCTCCTACATATTCTACGAAGATCTTTATCGTTTGAACCTCTATGTCAAGGATTCAGTTAATCCCGTATGCTGTTCCCTTTGTTCTTCGGTATGTTACTTGCCCGAGATTCGATCGTCGGTATCTCTATACCTAGTTCAATCTCGTTACTGGCAAGTCTCTTTACTCGTTCCGTAATACAAGATCTCGTGGCTAACACTTTAGTCACATTGCTTGCAAGGCTCATTGTGATGTTGTATTACCGAGTGGGCCCTGAGATACCTCTCCGTCACACGGAGTAACAAATCCCAGTCTTGATCCATGCCAACCCAACAGACACCCTCGGAGATACCTGTAGAGCACCTTTATAGTCACCCAGTTACGTTGCGACGTTTGATACACACAAGGTATTCCTCCGATGTCAGGGAGTTGCACGATCTCATGGTCATAGGAACAGATACTTGACATGCAGAAAACAATAGTAATAAACTGACACGATCATATGCTATGTTCGTAGTTTGGGTCTTGTCCATCACATCATTCTCCTAATGATGTGATCCCGTTATCAAATAACATCTCATGTCAATGGCTAGGAAACCTTAACCATCTTTGATCAACGAGCTAGTCAACTAGAGGCTTACTAGGGACACAGTGTTGTCTATGTACCCACACATGTATTTGAGTTTCCAATCAATACAATTATAGCATGGATAATAAACGATTATCATGAACAAGGAAATATAATAATAACCAATTTATTATTGCCTCTAGGGCATATTTCCAACAGTCTCCCACTTGCACTAGAGTCAATAATCTAGTTCACATCACTATGTGATTTATATTGTAATGAATCGAACACCCATGCAGTTCTGGTGTTGTTCATGTTTAGCCCTTGGAAGAGGTTTAGTCATCGGATCTGCAACATTTAGATCCGTGTGTACTTTGCAAATATTTATGTCGTCCTCCTTGATGTAATCGCGGATGGAATTGAAACGTCGCTTTATGTGTCTGGTCCTCTTGTGAAATCTTGGTTCCTTGGCTAGAGAAATGGCACCAGTGTTATCACAAAACAGAGTCATTGGGTTAAGCGCACTAGGCACTACTCCAAGATCTGTCATGAACTCCTTCATCCAGACACCTTCCTTCGCCGCCTCCGAGGCTGCGATGTACTCCGCTTCGCATGTAGAATCAGCTACCACGCTTTGCTTGGAACTGCACCAGCTAACCGCACCCCCATTAAGAATAAATACGTATCCGGTTTGAGACTTAGAGTCATCCGGATCAGTGTCAAAGCTTGCATCGACGTAACCCTTTACGACGAGCTCTTGATCACCTCCATAAACGAGAAACATGTCCTTAGTCCTTTTCAGGTACTTCAGGATATTCTTGACCGCCGTCCAGTGTTCCATTCCTGGATCACTTTGAAACCTTCCGACCATACTTATGGCAAGGCTGACATCGGGTCTTGTGCACAGCATTGCATACATAATAGAGCCTATGGCTGAAGCATAGGGGATGACACTCATCTTTTCTCTATCTTCTGCAGTCACTGGGCATTGAGTCTTACTCAACTTCACACCTTGCAAAACAGGCAAGAACCCCTTCTTGGACTGATCCATTTTGAACTTCTTCAAAATCTTATCAAGGTATGTGCTTTGTGAAAGTCCTATTAAGCGTCTTGATCTATCTCTATAGATCTTGATGCCTAATATGAAAGCAGCTTCTCCTAGGTCCTTCATTGAAAAACTCTTGTTCAAATATTCCTTCACGCTTTCCAACATTTCTATATTGTTTCCAATCAGCAATATGTCATCCACATATAATATTAGAAACGCTATAGAGCTCCCACTCACTTTCTTGTAAATACAAGCTTCTCCGTAAACTTGTATAAACTCGAACGCTTTGATCACCTCATCAAAGCGAAGATTCCAACTCCGAGATGCTTGCACCAGTCCATAAATGGATCGCTGGAGTTTGCAAACTTTGTCAGCATTCTCTGGATCGACAAAACCTTCTGGTTGCATCATATACAACTCTTCCTTAAGGAAACCGTTAAGGAACGCTGTTTTGACATCCATCTGCCAAATTTCATAATCGAAAAAGGCAGCTATTGCTAACATGATTCTGACGGACTTAAGCATCGCTACGGGTGAGAAGGTCTCATCGTAGTCAACTCCTTGAACTTGTGAAAAACCTTTTGCCACAAGTCGAGCTTTATAGACGGTGACATTACCGTCCGCGTCCGTCTTCCTCTTAAAGATCCATTTGTTCTGAATGGCCTTACGCCCTTCAGGTAATACTTCCAAAGTCCACACTTTGTTTTCATACATGGATCCCATCTCGGATTTCATGGCCTCTAACCACTTCTCGGAATCCGGGCCCATCATCGCTTCTCCATAGCTCGTAGGTTCATCGTTGTCTAACAACATGACCTCTAAGACAGGGTTGCCGTACCACTCAGGAGCAGTACGCGTCCTTGTCGACCTACGAGGTTCGATAGCAACTTGATCCAAAGCTTCATGATCATCATCATTAACTTCCTCTTCAGCTAATGTAGGCTCCACAGAAACAACTTTCTGCGCTGCGCTACTCTCAGGTTGAAGTAAAGGTTCAACAACCTCATCAAGTTCTATCTTCCTCCCACTCAATTCTTTCGAGAGAAACTCTTTCTCAAGAAACGTTCCGTTTTTAGCGACAAACACTTTGCCTTCGGATCTGAGGTAGAAGGTATACCCAACTGTCTCTTTTGGGTATCCTATGAAGACTCATTTCTCCGCTTTGGGTTTCAGCTTTTCAGGCTGAAGCTTTTTGACATAAGCATCACATCCCCAAACTTTAAGAAACGACAGCTTTGGCTTCTTGCCAAACCAAAGTTCATATGGCGTCGTCTCAACGGATTTCGATGGTGCCCTATTTAAAGTGAATGCAGCTGTCTCTAATGCATAACCCCAAAACGATAGTGGCAAATCGGCAAGAGACATCATAGATCGCACCATATCCAATAAGGTTCGATTACGACGTTCGGACACACCATTACGCTGTGGTGTTCCAGGCGGTGTTAGTTGTGAAACAATTCCACATTGTCTTAAGTGACTGCCAAACTCATAACTCAGATATTCTCCTCCTCGATCAGATCGTAGGAATTTAATCTTCTTGTTACGATGATTCTCAACTTCACTCTGAAATTGTTTGAACTTTTCAAATGTTTCAGACTTGTGTTTCATTAAGTAAATATACCCATATCTACTTAAATCATCAGTGAAGGTGAGAAAGTAACGATAACCACCGCGTGCCTCAATGCTCATCGGACCGCACACATCAGTATGTATGATTTCCAATAAGTCACTTGCCCGTTCCATTATTCCAGAGAACGGCGTTTTAGTCATCTTGCCCATGAGGCATGGCTCACATGTGTCAAGTGATTCAAAATCAAGTGACTCCAAAAGTCCATCAGCATGGAGCTTCCTCATGCGTTTTACGCCAATATGACCTAAACGGCAGTGCCACAAGAAAGTGGTATTATCATTATTAATTCTACATCTTTTGGCATCAATGTTATGAACATGTGTATCATTACTATCGAGATTCAATAAGAATAAACCCCTCACATTGGGTGCATGACCATAAAAGATATTACTCATATAAATAGAACAACCATTATTCTCTGATTTAAATGAGCAACCGTCTCGCAATAAACAAGATCCAGATATAATGTTCATGCTTAACGCAGGCACTAAATAACAATTATTCAGGTTCATCACTAATCCCGATGGTAATCGAAGAGCGAACGTGCCGACGGCGATCACATCAACCTTGGAACCATTTCCCACGCGCATCGTCACTTCGTCCTTTGCCAGCCTCCGTCTATTCCGCAGTTCCTGTTTTGAGTTGCAAATATGAGCAACCGCACCGGTATCAAATACCCAGGCACTACAACGAGAGTTGGTAAGGTACACATCAATAACATGTATATCATATATACCTTGTTTGTTGTTGGCCGCCTTCTTGTCAGCCAAATACTTGGGGCAGTTCCGCTTCCAGTGTCCAGTTCCCTTGCAATGAAAACACACAGTTTCTGGTTTGGGTCCAGCCTTGGGTTTCTTCACGAGAGGAGCAACTGCTTTGCCACTCTTCTTGGAGTTACCCTTCTTACCCTTGCCATTTTTCTTGAAACTAGTGGTTTTATTGACCATCAACACTTGATGCTCCTTCTGAATTTCAGACTCAGCGGCTTTCAGCATCGCAAACAGCTCGGCGACTGACTTGTTCATCCCGTGCATGTTATAGTTCAACACGAAGCTCTTGTAGCTAGGTGGCAATGATTGAAGAACTCTGTCAGTGATAGCCTCTGGCGGAAGGGGCATCCCCAATTCAGCCAGACGGGTGGAGTACCCAGACATTCTGAGCACGTGATCACTGATAGACCCGTTCTCCTCCATCTTGCAAGCATAGAACTTATCGGAGATCTCATATCTCTCGATCCGGGCATTCTTCTGAAAGATAAACTTCAACTCCTGGAACATCTCATATGCTCCATGACGTTCAAAACTTCTTTGAAGTCCCGGTTCTAAGCCATACAACATTGCACATTGAACTATTGAGTAATCATCAGAACGAGCCTGCCAGGCGTTCACAACGTCTAGAGACTCAACTGGAGCGGGTGGATCACCAAGCGGTGCATCAAGGACATAAGCCTTCTGGGAAGTCGTAAGGATAATCCTTAGATTACGGGCCCAGTCCACAAAGTTACTTCCATCATCTTTCAACTTAGCTTTCTCTAGGAACGCATTAAAATTTAGGGGTGCTACTGCGCGAGCCATGATCTACAACATAAATATTGCAAAGACAACTTAGACTATTGTTCTAGATAACGAGTTTAGTTAATCATATTACTTAAAAACTCCCACTCAAATTGACATCCCTCCGGTCATTCGAGTGTAACATGATCCAAATCCACCAACTCAAGTTCGATCATCACGTGAGTTGAGGTGGTTTCAATGGTGAACATCTTCATGTTGATCATATCTACTATATGACTCATGTTCGACCTTTCGGTCTCTTGTGTTCCGAGGCCATGTCTGTACATGCTAGGCTCGTCAAGTTTAACCCGAGTGTTCCGCACGTGCAACATGGCTTACACCCGTTGTATGTGAACGTAGAGTCTATCACACCCGATCATCACGGCGTGTCTCGAAACGACGAACTTTCGCAACGGTGCACACTCGGGGAGAACACAATTTTATCTTGAAATTTAAGTGAGGGATCACCTTATAATGCTACCGTCGTCCTAAGCAAAATAAGATGCATAAAAAGATTAACATCACATGCAAATCATAAGTGACATGATATGGCCATGAACTTGTGCTTTTGATCTCCATCTCCAAAGCACCGGCATGATCTCCATCGTCACCGGCATGACACCATGATCTCCATCATCTTGATCTCCATCAACGTGTCGCCATGAGGTTGTCGCGCCGACTGTTGCTTCCACGACTATTGCTAACGTTTAGCGATAAAGTAAAGCATTACATAGCGCTTAATGATTGACACGCAGGTCATACAATAATTAAAGACAACTCTATGGCTCCTGCCAGTTGCCGTACTCATCGACATGCAAGTCGTGATATTCTATACAACACATGATCATCTCATACATCACATATATCTCATCATGTAATTGGCCATATCACATCACAACATACCCTGCAAAAACAAGTTAGACGTCCTCTAATTGTTGTTGCAAATTTTACGTGGCTGCTACGGGTTTGCAAGAACCGTTCTTACCTACGCAAAACCACAACGTGGTGTAGTGATTGCTTTTTGATCTTCTAAAAGAACCCTCTTCATTGAAATTGATTCAACTAAAGTGAGAGAGACAGACACCCGCTAGCCATCTTTATGCAACGAAGTTACATGTCAGTTGAAGGAACCTGTCTCGCATAAGCGTACGCGTAATGTCGGTCCGGGCCGCTTCATCTCACAATACCGCCGAATCAAGTATCAACTAGTAACGGCAAGCAATATGTATACACCCACGCCCACAACTCGTTTGTGTTCTACTCGAGATCTCATCTACGCATAGACCTAGCTCAGATGCCACTGTTGGGGAGCGTTGCATGGGAAACAAAAATTTTCCTACGCACACACAAGATCTATCCATGGTGATGAG
This sequence comes from Elymus sibiricus, assembly GCA_039707655.1. Taxonomy (NCBI): domain Eukaryota; kingdom Viridiplantae; phylum Streptophyta; class Magnoliopsida; order Poales; family Poaceae; genus Elymus; species Elymus sibiricus. The sequence continues at coordinate 105,546,069 of CM077668.1, read as the reverse complement.
CATCTACGAGAGGGAGAGTGAATCTACATACCCTTGTAGATCGCTAAGCGGAAGCGTTAAGAAACGCGGTTGATGTAGTCGAACGTCTCCGCGATCCAAATCGCAAGTCGTCCCTCGATCCAAGCACGATCTAGCGCCGAACGGACGGCACCTCCGCGTTCAACACACGTACGGCTTGATGACGATCTCCACCTTCTTGATCCAGCAAGAGGGAGCGGAGAAGAAGAAGAGTTCCAGCAGCACGACGGCGTGGTGATGTTGGTGAGGAACTGTTTCAGCAGGGCTTCGCCTAAGCACTACTGAAATTATGACGTAGGAGGAACTAGAGGTTGCCGGCACACGGCTTGGGGCAATCTAATGTATCCCGTGTGCTAGCCCTGCCTCTCTATTTATATGTTGAGCCTTGGGGTCTAAACTTGGAGTAAAAGCCTCCTCCAGGTCGGTTTTGCCCGCACAAGGTCGGTTTGGCCCGCAGGGAAAGAGTCCAACTCGGATCCCTGCCGTACCGCGCACAAGCGGTAGTACCGCTTACGATAAGCGGTAGTACCGCCTGTAGCGGTAGTACCGCTGCTACGGTAGCGGTAGTACCGCTTGACCAGCTTAAGCGGTAGTACCGCTGCTACAGTAGCGGTAGTACTGCCTTACCAGCTTAAGGCAGTAGCAAAACTTCCTTTTGCACTTTCCAATACCTCGTGGGCTTTATCGCTTTGGCCCATATAAAGTGTTGCTGCACCCGAACACTTCGGTAAACATCCGGAACCCCTTCCGGTGAATTCCGGAACCCTTCCGGAGATCAAAACACTATTATCACATATATCAATCTTTACCTCCGGACTATTCCGGAGATCCTCGTCATGTCCGGGATCTTATCCGGGACTCCGAACAACCTTCGGTCACCAACAAAATAACTCAACTATACTAATCGTCACCAAACGTTAAGTGTGTAGACCCTGCGGGTTCGAGAACTATGTAGACATGACCGAGACACCTCTACGGTCAATAACCAATAGCGGGACCTGGATGCCCATATTGGCTCCTACATATTCTACGAAGATCTTTATCGTTTGAACCTCTATGTCAAGGATTCAGTTAATCCCGTATGCTGTTCCCTTTGTTCTTCGGTATGTTACTTGCCCGAGATTCGATCGTCGGTATCTCTATACCTAGTTCAATCTCGTTACTGGCAAGTCTCTTTACTCGTTTCGTAATACAAGATCTCGTGGCTAACACTTTAGTCACATTGCTTGCAAGGCTCATTGTGATGTGGTATTACCGAGTGGGCCCTGAGATACCTCTCCGTCACACGGAGTAACAAATCCCAGTCTTGATCCATGCCAACCCAACAGACACCCTCGGAGATACCTGTAGAGCACCTTTATAGTCACCCAGTTACATTGCGACGTTTGATACACACAAGGTATTCCTCCGATGTCAGGGAGTTGCACGATCTCATGGTCATAGGAACAGATACTTGACATGCAGAAAACAATAGCAATAAACTGACACGATCATATGCTATGTTCGCAGTTTGGGTCTTGTCCATCACATCATTCTCCTAATGATGTGATCCCGTTATCAAATGACATCTCATGTCAATGGCTAGGAAACCTTAACCATCTTTGATCAACGAGCTAGTCAACTAGAGGCTTACTAGGGACACAGTGTTGTCTATGTACCCACACATGTATTTGAGTTTCCAATCAATACAATTATAGCATGGATAATAAACGATTATCATGAACAAGGAAATATAATAATAACCAATTTATTATTGCCTCTAGGGCATATTTCCAACAATAATACTTTATGGAAGAAATCCTAGGAAATGGTAGTGAAATCACGTATTTAATGTGATAGTCACGTATGTAATACAACTTTTTTTTCAACTTCACCAAACGAGCCCAAACTTTTTCCACACCCTAGCATGACAATGCCAATCATCCATGCCAAATTTGAATGATTTCTGATACTGTATGCTTTTTCTATGATTTTCCCGGAGAAAAAACCCTAAAACACTGACCGGACGTGACACAACGTTCGTTCGGTGTCCAAATTCATTCCAATTTTGCGTGGACTAGTACAATGGGCATGCCCATATCCTGGCAAACTTTAGTGTCATTCCGTGAATGCCAGCATAAACACCATGTACAAGTAGAACCGTTCGGGTCTGCCGGTAGGGCAAGTGTAATACAACTTTTTTTTTCAACTTCACCAAACAAGCCCAAACTTTTTCCACACCCTCGCATGACAATGCCAAGCATCCATGCCAAATTTGAATGATTTCTGATATTGTATGCTTTTTCTATGATTTTCCCGGAGGAAAAACCCTAAAACACCTGCCTGGACGTGACGCAACGTGCGTTCATTGTCCGAATTCGTTCCAATTTAGCGTGGACTACTACAATGGGCATGCCAACATCCTGGAAAAATTTGGTGTCATTCTCAAGATGACCAAATTTTGACCATCTTCTACGGAGGCCGTTCGGGTATGAGGGAAGGGTCCGTCTCGAAGGATTTTTTTTTGACATCCTTCAAATGGACCCAAAAAATTTCTACAGTATTGTATCATCATGAGAAGCATGCATGCAAATTCTCGTTGATTTCCGACACTCCATGCATTTTCTATGATTTTTCCGGTAGAAAAACCCTAAAACAATGCCCGAACGTCACGCAACGTCCGTTTGGTGTCCGAATTCGTTCCAATTTTACGTGTAGTACTGGGGTGGACATGCCCACATGATGGCAAAATTTGGTGTCATTCTAAATATGATCAAATTTTGACCATATTCTGCGGAGGCCGTTCGGGTAGGAGGGAAGGGTCCGTCTCGAAGGACTTTTCTTCGACATCCTTCAAATGGACCCAAATTTTTTCTACAGTCTTGTATCATCATGAGAAGCATGCATGCAAATTCTCGTTGATTTCCGACTCTCCATGCATTTTCTATGATTTTCCCGGTGGAAAAACCCTAAAAACTGCCCGGACGTGACGCAACGTGCGTTCGGTGTCCGAATTCGTTCAAATTTTGCGTCGAGGCCTTCCATGGGCATGCCCACACACTGCCAAAATTAGGTGTCACTCCATGCACGGTAAGACAAGAAAACAAATGAAAAAAACAGGGGTGTTATTGTGCATTTTGCAAACGGGCCCCTGAAGCCCTCCAATCTAGGCCAGCCCATTTTTTTCCTGTTATTTTTTATCCTTTTTTGTTTTGGTTAATGCATGGTTTTTTCAAAATTTGTGAACCTTTTCCTAAATTTATGTATTTTTTAGATTAGATGAACTTTTTTAAAATTCGATGAACATTTTTTTTTGTAATTTGTGAACATTTTTCAAATTCTATGAATTTTTTTAAAATCAATCAACTTTTTCAAATTTCGATGAACTTTTTTTATCAAGTCAATGAACTTTTTCTACAATCAGTGATTTTTTTTTTTGAAAATCCGTATAGTTTTTTTCCAAATTCGTGAACTTTTTCAAAATTTGATGAATTTTTTTAATGTTATGAACTTTTTCAAATTCTTGATTGTTTATTCCTTCTGAAATGTGATGAATTTTTTTAATGTTATGCAAATTTTATGAATTTTTTTTACCGGGCCGAAGCGTCGTTGTACCGGGCCGCGCCGGGGAATCTTCTTCGTTTTTTCTTCATTTTACTTTCTTAATTATTTTCATAAATTTCTTAGAATGTTTGAACAAATCCAAAAATATTTAAACAACTCATATTACCCAAACAACGAAATTTCATTCAAACTTAGTTATATCATACATAGTTTTTTAACGAAATTTAAAAAAAGCATAAAAAAACCATAAACTACGTCGTCGTCGTCCGTCGCCGCGAGATCGATGACCTCCCCGCCGATGTCATCACCGTCTTCGCCGCTGTCGCTGCTCAGCTCGTCCATCCACCCGAGGTCGTCGTCGTCGTCTCCGGCCGTCGCAGCAATTGCGGATCGTGTCCATCAAGCCCGGCCTGTCCGCCGGGACTCTCATCTCCGGCGGCGGCACGAGGCCGGGCTCCGTCGACGCGATGACGGCGGCGAGGAAGCCCGGACTGTCGTCGGGGTCCCCTTCCTGCCACAACGCCTCCTGTTCTGGCGGTATCTCCACTGCCGGCGCGGGTGGGGGGGTGATCGGCGCGGGGCGGGGGAGGTGGGGGAGGAAGAACCGGCCGTCCGGCGCGACATTCGCGGAGGACGTCGTCCCAGTTACGGCCCTTCCAAAATTGCCAGCGACCAAGCCGGTTCCACTGGCCGCCGGGGTAATGGCCGACCTCGCTCCGAGGTGCGGCGGGCCCGGTTCCGTGTACCCGGCGGCACTGATGTGCCACGTACCCAGCAGACGTGAAGAGGGCGGCACGAGGATGTTGTACCGCCGTAGCTCCATCGCCTCGGGTATGCCGATGTTCGACGGCCACCAACCGGCTGGGGGCGCGCCGCCTCCGCGAGAACTACCGACGCCGGACATGGCGAGCGTGGCGGGGAAGGGTGGGGAGGTGAGGGGGGAAGATGACGGGAGGAGAGTGCGGGCGAGGTATGCGGGCCGCGGTGCCTTCTTATAGCGCAGCGAGGGAGGTGGATGGGCGGTGGAGGTCGCTGGTCGGCCATTATGGCCGTGTTAATGGAGCGCCGTGGGAAGGCGCTCCTGTGGGCATCCGCGCCGATGGTTATGGTGGGCGAAGCGACGCGACGGCGGGCGGCAGGCGCCAGTGTTAATGCCGGCGAAGCAATGCGACGGCGGCGGGCGACAGGCCCCTCAGGACGGCACGTTTGACGCGCTGACCGGCCCGTCTTGACCGCCCGCGACGCGGTGCTGCACGACGCTGCGGTTTCGGCACGTCGCACGGCACGTGGGTCCTGATCGAAGTTTTTTTAGACAATCTGACCTGATCGAAGTGAACAACTGGAATGACCCGCACATACGCGACGTTTTAGTCCGATCCACGTGCGTATGACCGGGCGGCCGCGCGGCATCCCACCGGGCTGATGTCATGGGCCCACCACGCCCACGGGCATCATGGGGCTCGGCACCCACGGACGTCACGCGGCTCGGCGCGTATTCGTATGAAGGCGGGGCGTGGACGGGCGGGCTGCTTTTTTAATTAAGACCATCATGCCCTTCATAACGAAGGGATATCGTCTAACCTTAGCCTTGATGAGTTTAGAGGGGTGTATCAAAGCAGAAGTATAAAGAAAGAAGTTAGTAGCATCTGGGTATTTCTTGTCGACGCATGCTGCAAGTGAATGCAGAAAGGGTTGTGTTACGACGAGAGTCGGGCATGATCAGAAATAGCTGTGGTACGTTGCATCACTGCTTGGGCATGATAAGAAAAATCGACCGTGCAATCAGTGTGTGACCGACGGACGCTGCTTCGGTGCCGTAACCGCAGGTGCAGTTGAGTCAGTGACATGTGGGCCAGTCGTCTGCTGGGCTCACATGTCACTGGCCCAACTGCACCTGCAGTCACGGCACTGAAGCTCACCCGTGACCGACACAAAATGCAGAGACACAGTGAACTCACTGCTCACAAGTCAGCACCACCACCGTGGATCTCAGCTATGCGACAAGACAAACAAAACAAAATTTCTATAGTATAGTAACATGTCACAAATGATTCTTACATTCCACGAAGGATTAGTTAGCTGGTGGCTTTTCCCACCAAATCCAATCACAGCCCAACCCCCCGAATCGAGGAGCTTATTTCCAGTTAAACTACACACCACCACCACCACCCTACATCAATCCATCCAAACAACCAACCCAATATACCTATAATCACATAAACAAGTCAATTCCTCTCGCCTTCGGTTTCTTCTTTGGATCAGTCGTCGTGCTCGCCTCCGGTCAGTTCATGTCGAGCATTCCTTCGTGGAAGGCGGCGACGCGGTCGGGCGTCACGCACTGGGTGATCAGCCGCGCGCCTGGCTTGTGCGCCCACGGCTTCACCAGTATGCACGTCGCGATGTAGTCCAGGTTCGTCAGCGGCACGACGTGGGCGGGCGGGCCCCAGCCGTAGTCGACCTCGGCGAACCCGAGCCGCGTCCAGTCTGACACCAGCAGCGTCCGATAGTCCGACGTGATCTGGTACGGGTCCACGCCGCCGTCGGCGCCGGCCTCCCCCGTCGCCCACCGCGCGAACTCCGACGGCATCCTCCTCTTCCCGTCCTTGATGATCTTCACCACTTCCGGGATCGAGGAGCCGGACACCTTGCCGGCGGGCGCGGAGACGCGCATGATGTAGTAGCAGTTGCCGTAGAACCCGGCGCCGGCGCGCGGGAGCGAGGCGTGCAGGAGGGGGCGCGCGTTCATGGCGAAGCAGATGTGGACGGTGGAGTCAGGTTCGAAGCCGGCCGCGCGCGTGCGGCTCTGCCACGCCTTGGCCACCAGCACCTCGAACGCCGAGCACCAGGAGCCGGTGTGCGACGAGTTGTACTGGGACTTTAAGTGGTTGATGTAGTCCGCGGAGATGTCCATGGCGAGGTACTCGAGGCGCTTGGTGCCCGCGGGGCTCGGCAGGCTGCCGATGACGGCGCTGGACGGGTCGGGGATGGCCTCGCGGCCCCACTGCGGCTGCACCGTCAAGTCCTCCACGGTGCGGCCGCGGGCGAGCTCCCCTACGGCGGCCATGAACTGCGCGGCGCCGGGGCCGTCGGCGACGGCGTGGCTGAAGCGGAAGCCGACGACGAAGCCGCCGCAGGCGAAGGTGGTGACCTGGACGAGCAGGACGAGCCTGCGCGCGTCCTCCTCCTGTGCCGGCGTGGGCGGGAGCAGCTCGTCCTTGGCGATCATCATGGGGTGCTCCAGGTACTCGACGTCCTCGAGCGCGCAGCCGGCCGCGGCCTCCGTGAACCAGACGCCGCTGCCGTGGCCGCCGCAGTCGACCTGCAGCAGCCCACCTTCCTCCGTGAACCCGAGGCGGCCGGCGAGGGGGTAGTACTGGACCAGGGCCTGCGCCAGGGCCCGCTCGATGGTGCTCGCCGGGCCAGCATCGCCGCCGTCCCGGTCAGGAGCCGGCTTGAAGACGTGCAGCGACTCGATGAGCGCCATCTGGGTGGGGTAGCGGTCGAGCCAGGAGAGGCGGAGCGGGCCGGCCGGCGTGGGCTCGGCGGGGGTGACCAGTCGCTGCGCCAGCCGCTCGACGGACTTGGCGGCCGCCATGGGTGGGTCGGAGGCAGGAATGCTGCAATGGGGATCGGAGGTGGTGAGAGGAAGAATTGGTGGTGGGTGGCCGGAGCGGAAGCGCGTCGTATTCAATCGGTTGCCTGGCTGGCTCGCCGCTGGTTGCTTTGACTTGGCAGGGGAGGGGGAAGCGCGTCGTATTTATAGGGGCGACGTGCGTGACTGCGTGGGCGAAATGTCTGGCATGGTGACGAGGATGGGTGTCGGACGAGTGAATGCCAGAACCTGTCCGGGATGAGTTTTTTTTTTCTCTTGACCGGGATGATATTTTCTGCGAGCGAGGCTGTGGGTGGGGTGGGGGAGAAAGCCAAAGGCCAAAGTGGTGGAGCGGCGCGGCGCTTTCCTGGCGCTATCCACTTGCAGCCTCGTGTGGTCGTGTTCCATAGGATAGGCTATAGTATACAGCACGCGCCAGCAGTCATCCATCAATTATCATGGCACGGGCGGCAGCATCAGCTCGCCTCGCCACCATCATCGTGGAGTAGTAGCTGGTAGTAATGTATCTCTGTCAGTACAGTGCTACTACATCAGCAGCTACACGTACGCATGCATGTTGTATTCGCACATCTTAATACGGACCGACAGTGGCATGAACTAATTAATCTGTCCATTAATTCAGGCAGGGCTAGTGTCAGCAAATGCCGGTAGGAACCAGAGGTGGCGGGAGCAGCGCCTCCCTGGCTCGGCCCACTTGCAGCCTCGTGTAGCACGCGGCCAGCACGCATCGATCAACCACCGTGCTACGGACTGCAACATCAGCTCGCCCTCTTCAACTGTAGTATATATTAGCTTGGAATGTACATGTTGTAGTACTATTTGCACATCTTTGGACTGATAGATAACCTGCGTGCCTGAACTATCAGTCTGTCTATTCAGTTTCAGACACATTTAATTAGCGTCCATCTATCCACCGATATGCTCGTTGCCTAGACGGTTTCTCGACGGGCAAATGAGACGCGGAGTTAACTGTGACGCATTCCACGGTGAAAACCCACGCGATGCTCCCTCAAGCTCAGGCACGCGACGGCAACGTACCCGGTCCATGGACGGACGCGGTCCAAACCGGGCGCGTGCTCTCCCTTTAACTGAGTAATTAACCACTCCTCTTGCGTGGACGAGAGCGCGCGCGAGCTGGTGGCAAATTAACGAACTGCGTAATTAATTAATCGATGACGATGGTGACGCCGGGGGCCTTCGATCCATAAAAGTAACAACGATGATGGATGGTGATGGCGATCGACTATTCTCAGACGAGGACGGACCGACGGATGGGCGAGAGGGACACGAAAACGGAATGCGCGTGAGAGAGAGCGTCGCAAAAGAAAAGTATTGTTATTATAGAAGGTGCTGCAGTGCAGTTCCGTGGCTTGGTTTGGTGCCTGGCCTTATACGTACTGATATCCCCTTTTGGGCTCGATGATATTTATAATTTATGCGAGCCACATTTTCCTCGAGTTCTCACATCGTTGCGCTCTGTATGGAAAGGCATTCCAATCGAAAGCGTTAAAAGCAGCAGCCGCGCGTATAGGATACCACGACCAAATTAACACTATGTACACATGCAGATCACTTTCCGACAGAACTAAATTAAGAGTGGTAAAGCTACAGATTCGTTGCTCTCCTAGATTTTTACATGCGCGCTTAGCGAATTTATCATTAGATTAAAGCCAAAGTGCGGATGATTGCATTCGCCAGTTCGCCAACCGTTGCGTTTACGCATCTGCTTCATGTGTTGATGAGAAACATACACTGAACTTGTATAATGTCGCCTCTGTTGTGATCTTGTAAGCAGCCACTGAGCAAGTTGCATGGACGTTTGTATGTTAGCTGAGATCCGGCTGCGAGCTCGCCACTCACAAGCGCACCAAACTAAGCCACTCCAACCAGGAAGTGCATCAACTTCGACTACTTTAGTTGGCGAGAGTATCAGTGTCTCGCACGTATTCTTTTCCATGTTTAACTACTATATACGACTTGTCTCTCTCGTTGAGCTGTCCATCATTAACTAGTAATCTTAGGGAGACCTCCAACCCCGATTCCATCAGTATTGGAAAACGTTTGGGAACGGAGCGCCGACGGAACGCTCGGCCGGACGCTCCCGCTCGCGCGCGCCTGATTTGTTGCACCCACGCGCGGGGCCCGCGGTAGGCCCACCCACGCGTCTTATCTTCTCCCACCTCGCTCTCGTCTTCCCCTCCCCAAATCTATCTTACCAGCGCCCATCCCCGCACACCCTCGCGCCGCTCCAACCGGCGAGCCATGGGGCACCAGTGCTCCAACCGGCGAGCGGCGACGGCGAGGGGCGACGGCAAGCGGGGATGGCGTGGCGTGCTATGGCGATAGCGTGGCGAGCGGTTGCGACGGCGCGGCGGGCTCCCGCCCGGCGGTGCTCCACCGGCGGCTGCTGCAAAACGGGGGCATCCGTACATGACCACCGGCGATAGCTGGGAACGATGACCACCGGCGGCTGCAAAACGGGGGCAACCGTACATGACTGGAGCATGAACGCTGTAGGGCACAGGCGGCGAGTCGATGTGCTTCAACCGGCATAACACAGGGCTACAACCGGCAAGAGTTTTTGCTGGGACCGGCGAGTTTTTTTGTTGCGTCGGAGAACGGCGGAAGCTGCTGCCATGAAAAAAGCTGGAACCGGCTATCAGAAAAGTTACAACCAGCAAACAAAAAAGCTTCAACCGCCATCATGGGGGTGCATTGGTGGTGACCACGAGCTACATCGGCGGTGACCACGAGCTGCGCATTTGCTGGAAGCGGCATCATGGGGTGCTGCAACCGGCGATGGCAGAAGCGTCCACCCGCGATGGGAAAGCTGCAATGGCAACCGGGCGGAAAGCATGACCGGTAATCGCAAATGCTACAACCGGCATGGCGGAAGCTGCGATCGGCGACACGAAAAGCTGCAACCCAAGGCGAAAAAAGTTGCCACCGGTGACCGGGGTGGGCGAAAAGGAAATGCTACAATGTTTTTTTTGCTGGAAACGGTGATGAGAAAAGCTTCAACCGGCGACGAGAAAAGCTTCAACCATAGACGACGGAAGTTATGAACGACGACGAAAAGCTGCAATTGTCGGTGACAAAAGCTTCAACCCTAATTTTGAAAAGCTTCAACCAGAGACCCGTGACAAAAAGCTGGAACCATTGATGCAACCGACTACTACGGTGGCTTCACGGCGGACCTGCAACGGCGACGAACTCCAGGGACCGGCGGGGTTCGATTTTTCTTTTTTGCTGGGTCCATTTTTTTTGCTGCATAAGAGGGGGCGGGCCATTGGGCACCAGTGCTCCAACCGGCGAGCGGCGACGGCGACGGCGAGGGGCGACGGCAAGCGGCGACGGCGTGGCGTGCGGTTGCGACGGCGCGGCGGGCGGTGCGAGCCGGCGGTGCTTCGTGGTCGCGCATCCATGGCGGCCCTGACTGGCTCGCTCCTCTCTGTGTGTGCTGGAGGCGAGGATAAGGTAAGGAAAAAGTAGAAGAGGAGCTGCGATCTGACGGTCTCGCGCAGCCAGATTGGGCGGCTGGGGGCAGACCGGCCGAAACTTTCGGCCGGCGCACCGGCGCCCAGTGCTGCCCATCAGTATTGGGGTATATATCGAGATGGCACGGCGAACCGACAGAATACTCGTTCTAGAGTATTGTTTTCCGCAGTTGAGAGTTTATTCTAACTAACTTTAATAAACTGATAAAGCGAGTTGTTCCGTCGTAGAGAGGCACATGGGCTACTCATCAACACATTCAACAGTTTAGATCTTTGTTTCTTCTAGAATACACCCTGGTATGTGCATCACATTGTTGGAAGAGTTGCCCCCCCCGGGGGGGGGGGGGGTGTTCAACGCCATCAATGCGGCTTACCTAGGGCATCTCCAACGCCGACCCTCAAACCTCCCGTAACCGTACGGACCGTGCTGTGCGGACTGCGGAAGCCATCCAACGCCGACCTTTATCGGTCCGCGTAGTGGTCCGGACGCGATTTCTCCCGCAATCCGGAGACAAACGTGGGGGGCTTTGCGGGAATTTGGACAGGCGAAACGTCGCTATCCGCCCCCCTGGCCCACCCAAAAGGAAGGCGGAGCCCGCGCTTTTGTAGCATCCCGCTCTGTTTTCGCGCCAAAATCCCCCACTCTCTTCTTCCATTCCCTGCCGCTCTCCGCCAAGCAGCTTGGAACCCCTGCCGGTACGGTGCCTTACATCGTCGACGTTAATGCGGCGCCACTCTTCTCTGAGTATTCTTCGCCGCTGCTCGTCCGGGCGCGGCCGGCGGCCGGGCAGCAGATGGGTGCCCGCATGTTGTTCGCTGCAATGCCCAGAGCGGGGGAGCCGACGTATGACTCAAAGAGGGAGATGCTCGACATCATACACGACGGAGGCGAGGGAGGAGGAGGGGGCTATGAGGACGGGTAGGTGGAAGACTCGGATCCCACCCAGTCCGGCAACTACCAGCAGCAGCAGTCCTACACCCAGACGGCCACGCAATAGTCCTACACCCAGACCAGTGATGGCACACAGCAACAGCAGCATTGGTCCGCCGGAGAGCAGCGTACGAAGGGGGAGGAGGAGGAGGAGGAGGAGGACGGTGACGACGATGATCCGGATGATACAGCCGGCGATCCGGAGAAGAAAGGTAGAGGAGAAAGCTTCAACATGCGGGAGGACGAGCCGTTGTGCGATGCATGGTTGGCCACTAGCCTTGATCCTCTCCACGGCACGGAGCCAAAGGGCACAACCTTTTGGAGGAACATTCACATATGGTTTCATGAGCACAAACATTTCGCGCCCTACTCCGACGCGTTGATCCGCAACCGTGAGTGGAAGTCCCTCAACCATCGATGGTACACCATCCAAGAAGCCGTCTCCAAGTATTGCGGGCACTTGAAGCATCTCATCGCACGGTGGCCTAGCGGTGCACAAATCACCGAGCAAGTAAGTTGATCACTAGTCGGATATGCTTTAGTTTTGTTGATAACTAGCCGGACATGTATTGTTTTGTTGCTCACTACGCAGATATGCATTGTTTCACTTTATAGCCTACTCGTGCTTGTATGGTGTACAAGAAATTGGAGAAGAAGTCCTTCACCGTCATGCATTGTTGGTTGCAGTTGAATGGGCAACCGAAGTGGAACCTTTTCATTGCCAAGACCGCCGCCCAAGCCAATGAGGAAGAAACCGGTGACCCTACCGACCCAACCCAAGAACCATCGAAGAAGGTTAGAAGAAATCTACGGGGCAAGAAGTGGGAGGAGGAGAGGACGAAGCGAGAAGGTGCGGCGGCCAAGCTCACGGAGAGGTTCGAGGATATCTTCGCCAAGAAGGAGGACGCATGCGTGAGGCGCTCGGACATCAAGGAGGAGAGGAAGGCGGAGAGGTTCAAGCAGTTGATGGAGGGGACAGAGAAGAAGATCAAGCTCGAAGAAAGGAGGACCATGATCGAAGAGAGGAAGGCGGCGCTCGAGGAGAAGAAGGCCGCGCTCGAGGAAAAGAGGGTGAAGATCGCCACCAATGCGGAGGACGCCAAGATGTTGACCTTGAATATCGACTATTTGGATGCCGACGCTAGAATTATCGTGCAATCCGTCCGTTACCAGATGTTGGAGCGGCAGAAAGATGAGTTGGCAGCTGCGGAAGATGAGGACCACTACAAAAAAAAGACACATCCGTGACATTATGGCCCGAACGAATTTTTTTTTGTCATGGTTGTGACACTTCTATGACATTAATTGTGACAAAAACACGTATCATCATAGATGTGGTGGGCTCCTACTTCTATGACAAAAAATTATGACAGAAAATGAACTTTTCGTCCTGGGCGGGCCGGAGACACACCCACATGACATTCTTTGGGCCGTCCATGACGTAAAAAATCATGGTAGAAGTGAGGGTGAGGAAATTTTCGGGGAGTTCCCGGTTATCGTGGGTGGTCGGGGCCGAGCGATGCAGTGTGGTTTGCGCGTTTCTCTCATATGCACGAGTGTGTGCGAGGCGTTCGCTAACTGAACCTGAGCGAGGCATTCGCTTACTGAACCCAAGCGATCGCACTAGCTACGTACTGAAGCCGATCGATCCCTTCGCTGCTAACTGAACCCGAGCGATTCCTTCGCTTCTAACTGAACCCGAGCGATTCGTTCGCTGCTAACTGAAGCCGGTCGAGCCCCCGTACGTGTGAGACGTAGCCGGTTGGGTTGCCTCTCGATGAACAGTGCCCGTTGCTGCCGCGCGCGCGATACGCAGAACGAGTCAAGACGCATTGATCGAGCCCCTTGCGCGAGACATGGTGAGTTGACCTAGCCATTTGGTTGGCTGTGGATGAACAATTCCCGTTGCTGCCCCCCACTCGTACGCCCCACGCAGCCGGTGGGTTGGCTGTGGATGAACAGTACCCTGGCCATGTGAAGGTGGTTGGCGCTGGATGAACAAGACCCCAAGGAGGCCGCCACACCCCAGCCGGTTGGGGGTGGATGAACAGGACCCCATGGAGGCTGGATGAACGGTGGCCGGTGGAGGCTGGAGGAAGTCGACGGTGGATGAACAGTAGCTGGTGGAGGCTGGAGGAGGTCGACCGTGGATGAACAGTAGCCCGTGGAGTCCTGTTTTGTGGTACGCCACACCCCTCCCGCTGAACAGGACCCCGTTTCGACCGTAGGCAGTTGGGAAGAAGTCTGTTTCCTCCGTTTTGCGGTACGCCAGAGCCCTCCCGATCAACAGGACCCCGTTTCGACCGTAGGCACTCGAAGAGAAGTCTGTTTCCTCCGTTTTGTGGTACGCCAGACCCCCAGCCGATGAATAGGACCCCATTTCGACCGTAGGCAGTCGAACAAATGGCTGTTTCCTTTGTTTTGCGGTACGCCAGACCCCAAGTCGATGAACAAGACCCTGTTTCGGCTGTTCCGTCCAAGCTGGTTGGCTCCCGACGAACAGGACGCGTTCCGACCCAGTCGCTTGGCTCCCGATGAACACGATTATGTTTCCTCCATTCCGACCCAGCCGGTTGGCTGGCGATGAACAGGAGGCCGTTGGTGCCGTCCGTTGCCTCTTTCCATGTACACGAGTCCTGGCCGTACGTATGAGCGAGTACGCGTTCGATACCCCACCCGTATATGTACGTACGTGGCCGTATTTTTTGCTGTGTGGTTGTACGTACGTGTACACGATTTAGGCGGGGCTGCCTGAACTGCTACGTCGGGAGCTCTACTACGACACGTACCGCTCCTTACATGCCCACGGTTCATCGTTGCAGAGAGACTGATCGACCAGTATGTACGTACACGTTCGCAACCAGACAGACAACGCCACGTACGCTTCAACCGGGTGGGTCCCAGCTGTCAGGGAGGATAAGGAGGCACTTCCTTGCATGCGAAGATATAGCTGGTAGGTCCCAGCTGTCAGGGGGAGGAATCATTTTTTTGCGCGTAATAAGGAGGCACTTCCTTGCGTGCGAAGATATAGCTGGTGGGTCCCAACTGTCAGGGGGAGGAAACATTTTTTCCGCGTAATAAGGAGGCACTTCCTTGCGTGCGACCATGGACCTCGTGGGTCCCAGCTGTTAGCCTCTCCACGTACAGTCCTCTTGCGATGGCTGTCGATCGTTGACGACGTCGTACCAAGTGCAGCAAGGTGGTGGACGACGGCGAGGCCTAGGAAGGGAACGACCCAGAGCCGGAGAAGACAAGGCAGTGGTTGCCCATGCGGAGGGAAGTACGAGGGTTTACTGGTTCGGCTGCGGTGTGAGGTTGCCGTCGCCGGAGAATAATAGGAGGTGTGGGTGAGTAGAAGGATGGCCTGGCCAGCGGTGGGAGTAGGGTGGGGCCGTGAGGCCTGCGCGACAGCACAACCGGCCACGGGAGGCAGGAGCAGGCGGTCCCGCCGGTGCTAGTTTGGGCGGCTGGAGCAAGAAGATCAGAAATTGAAGAAGCAACACGACCGTTGGATTAACATCCAACGGTCACTGCTGCTAGAATCGTTTATTGACTAAGTTGACAAAGCCCTGCATACGCGTCAACTTGAGGCCCACAAGTCAGGCTCCAAATCAGGTGGGTTCTAGCTAGCAGGGGGAGGAATCATTTTTCTTGCACGTAATAAGGAGGCACTTCCTTGCGTGCGACCATGGACCTTTTGGGTCCCAGCTGTCAGCCTCTCCACGTACAGTCCTCTTCCGATGGCTGCCGTTTGTCGACTGTGTTGACGACGCCGTGCCGAGAGCACCAAGGTGGTGGACAACGGCGAGGTCTAGTAAGGGAACGATCCGGACACGAGGAAGACTTGTCAGTGGTTGCGGATGCGGAGGGGAGTACGAGGGTTTACTGGTTCGGTTGCGGTGTGAGGCTGCCGTCGCCGAAGAATAACAGGAGGTGTGGGTGAGTAGAGGGATGGCCTGGCCAGCGATGGGAGTAGGATGGGGCGGTGAGGCCTGCGCGGCAGCACAGCCGGCCACGGGAGGCGGGAGCAGGCGGTCCCGCCGGCGCTGGTTTGGGCGGCTGGAGCAAGAAGATCAGAGATTGAAGAAGTAGCACGGCCGTTGGATGCGTTGGATTAACATCCAACGGTCACTGCTGCTAGAATCGTTTGTTGACTAAGTTGACAAAGCCCTGCGTACGCGTCAACTTAGTAGGCCCAAGTCAGCCTCCAAATCTGTGGCAAACATCATACAACACATTTTCTATTATGTTTAATTAATTACAGCCCATTTGCTCATTCTTAAGGAATTTTTTGCAGCACATATTCTTTTTGTTAGCATTACAGCCAATATTCTGGCCACGGTTAAAAATTTCAATGAAATTTTGCATATTTTGGTGGGCTCCGAACTGTTTTTAATCCCGATGTTTCGAGTCTGATTCAGATTAATTTGAAAAATAAAATTATATTAATTTATAATCCACTGATATTTTCACCGCAGAAAATCCAATGAAATTTAAAATTTCAAAATCCGGATGAAATAAAATTTTAAACTAATTACCGGTTTGCTGTGTTTTTAAATTTTACAGCCCATTTCTTATTGCTTGTAGGCCATTTTCTTTTTTAACGAAATAGGCCATTTTGTGGGCAAGCCAAATGCATCCCTCCTCGTCTTGAAAGATTTGAAGCCCAGCAGGGCTGAGAAAAGCAAGTAGGCCCCGGTTGGGTATTGTGCAAAAAAAATAGAACTGGGCTAGCCATTTCAAGAAAGAAAAAAACCTGGGCTGGTCATGTGGTAAACATAAAATAAAAGACTGGTCATTGAAATTTTCAAACTATTTTTAATCCCAAAATTTCGAGCCCGATAAAAAAATTAAAATATATTTAAATTATGTTACAATTCAATGAAATATGAAATACCAAAAAATAAAATAAAATTCGCAATTTAAAACTAATTTCCCATTTGATGTGTTTTTTAATATATTTACACCCCATTTCATTTCATATTACTCATAAAATTTACAGCCTTTTTTTAGGGCCAGGCCGAATGTATCCCTCGTCGTCTTGAAAGATTTGCAGCCCAACAGGGCAGGGAAAAAGGAAATCGGCATGTGTAGGGTATTGTACGAAAAAAGGTGCGCTAGTCATTTCACAGACATAAAAAACAGTTGGGCTCGTCATGTTGTAAATAAATCCTGGGCTAGACGGGCCACAGACACTGCACAGCCCAGTTGATACCCTGCTCTGTCTCAACAACAACAACAACAAACTGCTCGAGCTACTGGGTCCCAGGTGTCAGTCGCTCCTTGTGCAATTCTTTCATTTATTGACTACATTGACAATGTCGTAGGTCCCGGATGTCAGCAAACCATAAGGAGGAAGCATTTTTTTATAAGGAGGAACTTGATTGCGTACGGCTATGGACCTGGGGGTCCCTACTGTCATCCTCTCCACGTACAGTCGTCACCGATTCCTGTCGTTTGTTGACAGTCGCTCGTTGTGCAATTCTCTCATTTATTGACTACGTTGACAATGGGGTGGGACCAAGATGTCAGGAAACCATTAGGAGGAAGCATTTTTTGGCTTGTAATAAGGAGGCACTTGCTTGCGTACTGCCATGACCCTGGTGGGTCCCTACTGTCATCCTCTCCACGTACAATCGTCTCCTAATTCCTCTCGGTTGTTGACCATGTTGACAACGCCAGAAGGCGTTGCCGCGGCGAGGGAACCAAAGCGGAGGACGACGGCGAGGCCTCGGACGGGAACGAAAAGGAGCCGTGGAAGATGCGGCAGTGTGGTCGGAAGCGGAGGGAGTACGAGGGTTGGTGCGGGGTGGGAATGCCATCGCCGGAGAATAATAGGAGGTGGGGTGGGCGGGTGGGGGTGTAGAGGGATGGCCTGGCACCGGTTAGGGTATGGTGGGACAGCGATGCGTGCGCGCCTGCGCAGCAAGCCACGGAAGGCAGGAGCAGGCAATCCCACCGGCGTTGGTTTGGTTTGGGCGGCTGGAGCCTGGAAGAAGAAGACAAGAGATTGAAAAAGCATGACAGACGCTGGATTGACATCCAACGGCTTAGGCTGCCACTATCGTTTGTTGACTAAGTTGACAAAGCCTTGTGTACACGTCAACCTAGTAGGCCCACAAGTTAGCCTCTGAATCCGTGGTGGACAAATACAGCCCATTTAAAAAAATAACAGCCCATTCCAAACGTTCAATCGGAAAGTTCAACATTCAGAGCAAAGTAACAGGTCTGATTCAGAGATAGAGTACTGAACTTCCACGTTGATAACCATCATAGCCATCTTAACTATCTACTCCCACTAATACTCGAGTTTAGAACAACTAACATACTCTTAGCTAGTTTATCACAAAAAATACATACTCTTAGCTAACTAGATGATGCTGGCCGCCATCTGCGACACACGCTAAACGCCGGCACCGACGTCCTCCTCCTCGCCTTGGACTTGGCAGAGGTGTGATAGGGCGCGTTGCTCGCGCCCGTTGGCCCTTTCCATGCCGGCGTGGTCCACTGAAGCTTCGGCTTCTAAGAGGGAAACCCACTTGATGAGCCGGTAGGAAAATTCAGCGTCGCGCACGCGTGCGTGCCCGACAGCCTCTAGGGCTATTAGCCGAGCGCCGGCCTCCACGTAGTCGGCCCAATTGCGGGCGCTCTGCTCGCGACGCGGAGTGGCGATGCGCTCCTCCTCCTCCATGCTTTGCTGACGGCGCAAATCGGTGGTACGCTGCTCCTCCGCCATGCGGTCGCGCTCCAAGGCATCCTCATACTCCGCATTGCCATCTAAAGACCGCCAGAATGCCTCCTCCTCCCATCCGCCTTCCCGTGAAAAACCGAACACTAATTCCGGCAGTGAGCGCCTCTGGCGTCGCCTATTGCTACCGCGGGGGGGGGGGGGCATGACGGACGTGGCGAGAGCAAGGGCAAGTGTTGAGCGACGTCGGGCCGGTGGGGTCTTGTGAGGATAGGGTGCGTTGGGTGAAGGTGCCACCGGAGCATGCCGAGAACCAGTAATTATAGGCGGTCGGTAGGTAAACCAGCGTGTCGCGGGAAACGCGACGGTCATCGGAATTTAATGCATAAGAAGGCATGGCTTTTAGCACGCCAGCTTGTCATGGAAAACTGGAAAAACTGAAATTATGACTGTGCCCTACTCCCGTCCCGTCCCGTCCCGTCAGTGTTGGGTCGCACATTGGCACGACGGTCAAACGAGTGCACTTGATTCATCCAGATGAGGTACGTGCGTGATCCACTGGTTATTCATGTAGGATCGAGTCAGTTTGCGTGAGCTGTTGGGTCCCTGGTGTCAGCCGCTCTGTCGGTGTAAAAACCGGCGGATCTCGGGGTAGGGGGTCCCGAGCTGTGGATCTCGGATCGATGGTAACAGAGACAATGGAGACGACGTGGTTAGTACCCCCTAGTCCAGGACACCGTCAGTAGCCCCCTGAACCGGTCTTCAAGTTGGGGACGCTCCTTGGTTCTTCCGAGCTGTTCTTCGTCTTCGGCCGTCAGTCTTGAAAGGTGGTTCAACAAATCTTCCCATCTTCGATCTTGAGGATCGCCGAGCTGAATCCGAAGAGTTCATACATCGGGCATCCGAGGAGCCCTTTAAGTTTTCGGCCTTTATCAATGCCTTGTTATTTTTTACGCCATACCTCGGGTTCAAAGTTTTTCCCGTGCGGCGGTGTCCTCTTGCATCCGAACTCGAACGTTGGACTGCATCCGAGGTGTCTTTTTGTAGCCGAGCTCTAACGCCGATCGGCATCCGAGGTGTCATAGATTACCTCGGTCTTGAAAAGTTGAAGGAGTTCAGCCGAGCTTAATGCCAGAAATGCTTTCTATGGAGCCAACCATTCGAATCCGAGCTTTATGCCGGACTGCTTCCGAGGTGGTGCACCACCTCGGCCGCGGACTGATTTTTTATGGATTGGTGCAATTTATTCTCTGCCGAGATGTATAGCCAGTAGCCCTCAAGGTGTGTGTCGGTCTAAAATCTGAGATGCACCTGAAGGATAATATAAAACCGCTGATCCCAGTAGCCCCTGAGACTCAGGTCGATTCACTAAATCGGCCTGAGAATTAACTCCTAGCTCGGCAGCAGACTTAGGAACAGAAACACGGTGTGCATAGTCCTCGAGACACAGGTTGAGTGCGGCCGACCAACCTGAGGATCGTAATCTCCTCGGAAACTATTGTGCACTTTGAATTTTTCTGCATTGAATCAACAATGCAGTAGCCCTCGAGCCACTGGTCGGGTGGCAACACCAGATCAAAGATCTACCTCTTTAATTGCTTTTAATTGAGAAGCGCGAAGCCCAGTAGCCCCCGAGCCTTCATTTGGGCAAGGGTGGCCGAATTAAGGATCGATATCCGGAGTAAATTGACTTTAATCACAATGTATGTGTAATGATTCTATGTATCCAAGTACTTTACATCACTACAAATGCCTCTGTGCTACAAACTTTGTTAACCAGCCTTCGGCTTCTCCCTCCTCGACCATTGGCCGAGGAGTGTTTCCTACTCCTGGTCCGCCGAGGCGAACCAGACTCTTCGGATAACAAGGCAATCCGGCTATTTGGTTCTACAAACAAAGTGGAACAGAGCTTATGTTATATTACGTTTAAGCGTAAGAAACATCTTCCAAGAAAAATAGTTCCTTTATAAGTTCCTTTTCTTAGGCTATCATGTTGACCATGATCGTGAAACCTCAACTCCGATCAATGTGGGAGAAAAATATTGAGGATTTAGTTTGGGGAAAGTTCTCAATCTCTGTGGTCTTTAATGAACCTAAATTTTCACTTCCGTCATTGCCGACCAATTGTATTCTTAAGATGCCTAGCTTTCGGCTTCACCCAGTCTGAGGTACTAACTCGGATGACCCGGTAGTAACAATCACAGAGGTTCTCCCTTTACCCCCTAGCCGAACTATCGGGAACGTAGGGGGCAAGCACAGGAGCCAGGCAACCCAGCTTGGCCAAAATCGTAAGTCAAATTGATGCATATTTATGGCTTTATAACGATGATTACGGAAGGTAGCGCCCGTATATTGAATACAAACGCTGATGATATGTTGGGCTCTCCAGGAGTCCCGATGTAACCGTGCCGAGGTGCCTCAAGGAGCCCTCGGTACATGTTGTGATAGTCAGCCTTTTAAGCTGTATTTGCAGCTTTATGTTATATGTTATTTTGACTCCGTTGCGATTGTTTATAATCTGAAAGTGGCCCATCGTCGGCTTCCACCCCTTTGTAGATACTACGCAGGGTGTTTCCGCAATAACAAGACAACCCTTAGCCGACGTCTCGGTGCCCGGAGGCGGTTGTGTTAGCGGAAACAAGGCAATCAGATATGCAGGCTTTATAACTTTCACTTAGTCATAGGAGCTTAAATTGGGGAGGCTAGTTACGAGCCCTCGGTTAGTGTTCAGCGCCGACCGAGGTCTAGCCATTAACACTTCGTCCGACCAACCTGAGGATCGAATCTCCTCGGGAACTAGTCCAGATGTTATGTGCGTTTCGCCAACGCCGAGGTGTAGGTCGGCAGGAAAGATGCCGAGCTGCGGGTCGGAAAAGATCTCCCGAGCTGAATTATTACGCAGGGCACCTCAGTCATGAGGATGTCCCGCCTCCTGAAAGAAAAACGCTCAAATAGCTTAAAAGTGCCATAAGCTCGAAAAACCAAAAAACTTACGTAAAAACTTGACGTCCGAACTAAATCAAGTTTTTTGGTGCCAATCCGAAATTGGTTTTAAAATTAGTTTGTGCTTCCGTCGTGCTTTAACATGACACATCCGATCTCAAGACTTCAAGCGGGTCAGCCTTCGGCTTCAACCTCCTATTCCCGAAGGCGGAGTGCTTCTCAGGCCAGTTTAGCGAACTAAACTCGAGCGGCTTTAGAGAGAAACCAGGCTATCCGGCTATTGGCCACACACTTGTGTCGAGAAAGGAGTGGTAGAAAAAGACTTTGCAACGACTTAGAAGAAAACACTTATTATAAAACGGCTCGTATAAATTTAAGAGTCCCCAGTTAACATGGGTAAAGGGAGTGTTTTTAACAAACAGAAGTTTTAACAAACTAAGTGTTTAACTAATAACTTGTCTATTTAACACAAAAGCATAACGCTTGGATGAACCAAACAAAAATTAAAAATTGAAAAAAAGTTAAGCATGAAAGCGACTTAGCTGGTTAATGTGCTCGGTGTTGATGACGTAGTCCGGGCTTGCAACGGGTCGAGATCCCAGCCCCCAAGCCGGTCCTGGGGTGGCCGAGCGAAGAGCTCGGCTGATGAAGTGGTAGCACAAAACTGCCGATGTGCCGAGGCGAAGCCCCTGGTCCAGCCGAGGAAACGGAGTAGGTCGGCAGGGTGACGCCGGAGTAGGTCGATGAAGCGATGGCGAAGCCCCCGGTCCGGCCGAGGTGTCCGAGTGAAGAGCTTGGCTTGATGAAGTGGTAGTACATCACTGTCGATATGTTGAGGCGAAGCCCCCGGTCCAGCCGAGATGACGAAGCTGGTCGGCTGGCGATGCCGAAGTCCCCGATCCAGCCGAGATGACCAAGCTGGTCGGCTGGTGACGCCGAAGTCCCCGGAGTAGGTTGATAAAGAGATGACGAAGTCCCCGGTCTAGCCGAGGTGTCGGAGCAGGTCGGTAAAGTGACGTTGCAGCCCCATGCCAGCCGAGGTGTCGAAGTAGGTCGGCGTGGTGGACATCGGCTTGAAGAAGCAACGGCGCGGCGATGCCGACGCAGATCGTAACTTCTGACGCAGTCAATGCCGGCTCGATGAAGTGACCGCGCGGAGATGCCGGCGCGCCCGACCCGTACAATCCGTGGGGCGACGATGTTGGTGATGATTTAGCCGTGATGCCGAACTCTTGGTCGGCTCGCCGGGGTGAGGATCCTGATGAGGTTGACCTCGGCTCGACAAAGCGACGACCTGTCTAACGCAGGTCGGCAGCCGTGGAGCAACGTTGTCGGGCTGGTTTATCACCGGCGTGACAGTGAAGATCACCTCCGAAAAGGAGAAAAATTTGTGAGCATGTGTTTGGAAACAAAACACAATACCCTAGAGAGGGTTTCCTTCAAAAAGGATATCCGATATCCCATTCACGAAAAAGACGAACATGGGTCGGATTCGTTTCCACGCAGAAAACAGATCCGAAAAGTGATGCACTCATCGGACTATTCCCGGAGTTTGGACGGTCGGATCGAGCTCAAATTTTGAGGGGTGGTAGATACAGGAATTCCGCAGCCGATCAACGGTTGGATCTTTCAAAGGACATCCGAGCTAGACGCTGGAGCCCACGCCCTAAACTCGTCCAGATTTGACAGGCCTCCGGTATATCATAGATCGCCGGAGATTTCTCCATCGGAACACGACGAAATTTTACAGGGTTGTTCTAGATTCAATTCCGCACAATTCCACCGAAGCAATGGTCAAAGCGACGATCGAGGAGACGGGGACGGCGAACACGACTCCGCTGTCCAGAAAAACTGCACGGTCACCCGAGGGCAATGTTGATCTTGAGCCCCCGAGCTCCATGGACTATTCCCCCATGATCTTGATAGAGATCGGAGTTGAAGTTAATGAGGGCACCAGTCCGATCTTGATGATCCGACATGTAGCGTTGTCCTCGGTCCAGCCGAGATTCCTAGTCGAGCTGGCAACAAAGATGCCGTCGTCGACGATGAGGTTCGGTCCCGACGTGTAGATCGCGTCAGAGCCGATCTGAATTCCGATCGAACCGCGGTGATCACACATCGGAACTCTCAATGAAAGCACCATTGTCGGTGTAAAAACCGGCGGATCTCGGGGTAGGGGGTCCCGAGCTGTGGATCTCGGATCGATGGTAACAGAGACAATGAAGACGATGTTTACCCAAGTTCGGGCCCTCTTGATGGAGGTAAAACCCTACGTCCTGCTCTTGTTTATATTGATGGAGATGTATCGAATACAGAGTTGATCTACCCCGAGATCGTATGTTGTGTATGATTCTAAACCTTAGGGGTATGATGATGAATGTATGAACGTATCTATCGACTAGCCTAGCCTCGGCTTATATAATGTACCGGAGGCCTAGGATAACAGGAGTCCTAATCGGCTATGTCAGTGGAGAGGAGTCCTTGTCTTGATCACCAAGTTTTGTGGAATCCTCCTCGTATATGTCATGGGCTGCCCGAAGTGGCCCATTAGTGAACCGCCATGGGGGTCCTCGGCCCGACCCACTAGTCGGGAGACGACGTGGTTAGTACCCCCTAGTCCAGGACACCGTCACGCTCGTTGGGCAATTATCTCGTTTGTTGACTACGTTGACAATGGCATGCGACCCAGATGTCAAACCAGTAGGAGGAATCATTTTTTTGGCTTGTTATAAGGAGCTCCAGTTCCACTAAATTTAAGCACCGCTATTTGCAGAAATAAGCAGACCGCAATGCCTCTTGTACGCACACCTGACCCCAAAACCTCCGTGCAGCCGTGCAAGCTCGTCCTCGGGCCATGCTTAAATTGGGAGTGAGTGTAGTTCACGGCGTGGACGCACTGCTTGTTTTCTCCGCCACACATGACATGCGCATTCCTGCACTGCAATCAGGAAGTCCACGTACGAATCAACTTCTTTTAGCTTTCGTTGGTCATTCTAGCTAGTTATGAATGTAGGAATACCTGGAATACGGGTGGCTAGAGGACGACAGGAAGGAACAACCATCTGATTTTGTGCAGTTCTACTAAAATCCAGGTGTGTGCTTATGATTGCACAAATAGAAACGATATGGAGATAGACATCCCTGTTTGCACAAATATGTAATATGGTTATTTAAGTAGTGGCAGTTATTTGCAGTGGCATATGATTAACAACAACATCTCTTGTGTTATGAATGGCATTACATTGAAGTATGAAAAAGTGCCATTAAGTAAGAAGTAGCATCACATCACATCAACACTGGCACTAGATTAACATGCAGAACAACAACACTAGTATTACTATCATGAGAGTGGCACATGGTCAGTAGCTCCATGCACGGTGCAATCAAATTTGTGCAGTTCCACTGGGATGAAGCAATGTTAGCGGTGTGAGATTTAAGTGTAACTGGCAAAATAGAATTCATGGGAAATAAAGCAAGACAGAAGCACTTCATAAAATGGTGGTGTCATTGCTTTAATTTATCGATGGCACTAGACTGACATCAGCATTACTTAGAAGTGACATTATGGTAACAGTGGCATTGCTTCATTTTTCCTCTGATATTAGATAAATGGTAGCGATAAGGGCAAAGGGACAGCAGGGGAATAAAGTGGCGAGGCAGATCTGGTTGCCGAGAGCGGCAAACATTCAAGCAGCATGTCTGCATTTGTCCAATTTTTTATCTCCTCGGCGACCTTTTCCTATGTGAGCATAGGAAATCTAGACCTGCTCGTTCTCAGTTGCATTCTCCCCCCAACACCCCCTCACTTTCTTTCCTTTTTCGACCAAGAGATCGGTCTGGCCAGTATCTTACTAGTACTTCCCCCACCCTTCGCTATCCACCCCACTTTCTTCCCCTTTTCAACCAAGAAACCGGTTGGGTAGCCAGTCTCTACTACTTTCCCCCCTTTCTTTCCTCTTTGAACCAAGTCCTAGATTCATGCTATAGCTTTCGCCCCTTTCTTCCCTTTTGAACAAAGTCATAGATTCGACTGCATGAAGTAGGTTTACCTCTAATAATAGTAAAAATTTAGGTGGCTTTGGAACAGCCAAAGGAAGTAGAAAAAGATCCACATGCAGCCACGTGGTGAGTTGGGGCAGTAGAGCAAGGCCGGTTTCGAAGGAAGTTATACCTGAGGGTTGTCCAGATGTGGCTATGAGGGCGGCGGGAAGCCGGATCTGCCCACAATCCGGCAGGGAGGAAGAAGGGGTCGGAGGCCCTCCCGAGCCAGCGCTGTGTCGGACAGAACGGCACGGGCCGCCGATCGGGACGCGCCGGCAGCTGTGGGTCTCCTCCCTCGCCGCCGACGACCGCGTGAACGCTGCACCTTCTCCGCTTCACCGGCGGAGGGGATCCGGCCAGAACTGTGACCAGCGGTGAGCAGAGAGAGGGTGTGGCCGCCGCTGTCTTGTTTAGATCTGGAGAGGGTGAGAGAGTGAATGAGAGCAACCCTAGTAAAGCAAGCGCTGAAGCTCCTGAACTACTAGCGCAGAGAGAGGGTGAGAGGGTGAGAGAGTGAATGAAAACTACACGAGTCAAATTGTCACTTGGGATGCCTCTTTGTAAACAAATGCGCTCGTACGTGTACCCGCGCGTGGGTGTGAGAGAACTGGTGCGTGCGTGCGCCGCTTCTCTTCGTGTACTACGTACTCCACCTAGTGTAAGATGTATACGTGTGTGACGTCTGAGTTACAAAAAAAATATGTGTGACGTGTTTTATTTTTTAGAAGTTCTTAGGGAAGGGTGTGAAGAGCACATATATGTGTGTGACGTCTACCTACAGAGTACATATAGATGGTGTGTGTGAGAAGATACTCATGTGCACAAGGTGCGTGCAAATTTTCGTGCTGTTTGGACATTCCAGGAGCTCGTGGCAAGGAAAAACAGTAAATCTGTACGCTTGTGAACAGTAAATTTGAAATAGAATAGCAAGAAAATTCAAAAAAATATGAAATTTTTTGGCATCAAAGAGGCTTGGGTGCACAAGGTGCTTGCAAGTTTTTTTGATCAAATGACATGCGAGGAGCTCTAGCAAAAAAAAACAAAATAGTCATTTTTTCCAAAGTTTTTTCCCGAGCCAAATTTTGTTTTTTCTCCACGAGCTCCTACAATGTCCAAACAAACAAAAATTTGCACGCACCTTGCGGACCCGAACCTCTTTGATGCCAAAAATTTTCATATTTTTTTTGAATTTTCTTGCTATTTTTTTGAATTTATTATTCACAGGCGTACATATTTACTGTTTTCCTTCGCCACGAGCTCCTGGAATGTCCAAACAGCACGGAAATTTGCACTCACCTTGCGAACCTGAGTATCTTTGATCCCACAAAATTTCAGATTTTTTAGATTTTTTTGCTATTTTTTTCAGGACGGTCAAAGCCCTTTGACCGGCTTTGACTGGACGGTAACGGCACAGAAGGGCATTTCTATAAGTGCACATAACGGCAGAGGGGCAAATTTGAGCAGACTTCAGAATTAGGGCAAATATGAGTAGTGGGTTTGAGTTAGGGGCACAAATGTATAAAACCCTTAATAAATTCTTTAATATTACTTTCAAGATCAGAGGGCATCCTATTATTATTATTATAAGAATTACCATAGGGATTGCCATAATTATTAGAGGAATTTCCAGGAAACGGTCTAGCATTGAAATTGCCTCTATAAGCATTATTATTAAAATTGTTTCACGAGACAAAATTCACATCTATGGGATCATTATTTTGCTCAATCAAAGTGGATAAAGGCACATCATTAGGATCAATAGGAGCATTTTTGCTAGCAACCAATTTCATAAGCGCATCAACTTTATCACTCAAAGTATTAATTTCTTCAATAGAATTCACCTTTTTACTAGTAGGAGTTCTTTCAGTATGCCATTGTGAATAATTTGCCATAATATTATCAAGAAATTTAGTAGCTTCACCCAAAGTAATTTCCATAAAAGTACCACCCGCGGCGGAATCTAAAAGATTTCTAGAGACAAAATTCAATCCCGCATAATTTTTTTGTATGATCATCCATAAATTTAAACCATGAGTAGGGCAATTTCTTATCATTAATTTCATCCTCTCCCAAGATTGGGAAACATGTTCATGATCAAGTTGCTTAAAATACATAATTTAATTTCTAAGAGAAATAATTTTCGCGGGAGGAAAATACTTAGTAATAAAAGCATCTTTACACCTATCCCAAGAATCGATGCTATTTCGTGGTAAAGATGAAAACCAAATTTTTGCACGATCCCGCAACGAGAACGGGAATAATTTTAATTTCACAATATCATTTTCCACATCTTTTTTCTTTTGCATATCACACAATTCTATGAAAGTGTTAAGATGGGATGCGGCATCTTCATTAGGACTACCGGAAAATTGATCTTTCATGACAAGATTTAGCAAAGCGGCATTAATATCACAAGTATCCGCACTAGCGGCGGGAGGAGCAATCGGAGTACTAATAAAATCATTGTTATTAGTATTGGAAAAATCAAACAATTTTGTATTTTCTTGAGACATCGTGACTACGCAAACAAGATAGCAAACAAGCAAACAAGAAAAAGCAAACGAAAAATATTTTTGTATTTTTGTAAAAACGTTTTAGAAGTGGGGGAGATGAAAAGAAGAGGCAAATGTCAAATAAAATAAATGCAAGGAGATGAGAGTTTATGCAAAGGTACTCGATAGATGTTGATGATGTCTCCCCGGCAACGACGCCAGAAATTCTTCCTGCTACTTGTAGCTTGCGTTGGTATTTCCCCGAAGAGGAAGGGATGATGCAGCACAGTAGAGATAAATATTTCCCTCAGTTATGAAACCAAGGTTGTCGAACTAGTAGGAGAATCATGCAACACCTCGTTAGCAGCACCTGCACACAAACAACAAATCCTTGCACCCAACGCAAAGGAGAGGTTGTCAATCTCTCGGCGGTTAATTGCAAGATTAAATTGTATTTGATAGATAGATAGATTGAAACAAAAAATAAAAATAAAATAAATAAAAGAAAATGGCAGCAATATTTTTAGGGTTTTAGTAATATGATTTAGATAGACCCGGGGGCCATAGGTTTCACTAGAGGCTTCTCTCAAGAAAATAGCATACGGTGGGTAGACAAATTACTGTTGGGCAATTGATAGAAAAGCAAATAATCATGATGTTATCCAAGGCAATGATCATGTATATAGGCATCACGTCCGAGACAAGTAGACCGACTCCTGCCTGCATCTACTACTATTACTCCACACATCGACCGCTATCCAGCATGCATCTAGTGTATTAAGTCCATAAAGAATGGAGTAATGCCTTAAGAACGATGACATGATGTAGACAAGATAAACTCACGTATGAATAAACCCCATCTTTTTACCCTTAATAGCAACGATACATACGTGTCATGTTCCTTTCTGTCACTGGGATTGAGCACCGCAAGATCGAACCCATTACAAAGCACCTCTTCCCATGGCAAGATAAATCAATCTAGTTGGCCAAACCAAATCAATAGATCGGAGAAGAAATATGAGGCTATAATAATCATGCATAAAAGAGTGCAGCAAAGATTCAAATAATATTCATGGATAATCTGATCATAAACTCACAATTCATCGGATCCCAACAAACACACCGCTAAAAGTGATTACATCGGATAGAACTCTAAGAACATCGAGGAGAACATTGTATTGAAGATCAAAAAGAGAGAAGAATCCTTCTAGCTACTGCCTATGGACCCGAAGGTCTGTGGTAAACTACTGACGCATCATCTGAAGGGCAGCAAGGTTGATGTAGAACCCCTCCGTGATCGATTCCCCCTCCGGCGGAGTACCGGAGAAGGCCTCCAGATGGGATCTCTCTGGAACAGAAACTTGCGGCGGCGGAAAAAGTATTTCGTGGACTCCCCTGAGGGTTTCTAATTTTTCCTGAATTTATATTGGTGGAATTAGGTCAAACGGAGCAAAAGGGGGGCCCACGAGGCACCAGGGCGCGCCTGCTCCCCCCAGGCGCGCCCTGGTGGCTCGTGGCCACCTCCTGGGTCTTCTGGCCCTCTCCCGAAGCTTCTAGTGCTTATCTTGTCTAGAAAAAAATCTCCAAAAAGTTTCGTGGCATTTGAACTTCGTTTGGTATTGATTTTCTGTAAAACAAAAACAGGGCAGAAAACAACAACTGGCACTGGGCACTAAGTTAATAGGTTAGTCTCCAAAAATGATATATAATTGCTGTAAATGATTATAAAAACATCCAAGATTGATAATATAACATCATGGAATAATAAAAAATTATAGATACGTTGGAGACATATCAGGCCAGGTCAAGCCGGATGCCGGAGACGGAGCAGTAGCGCGCCAGCGCGTCTTTGGTGAAGTTGTTGCCGTTATCGGTGATGATGCTGTTGGGGACGCCGTAGCGGACAACGATGTCTTTGATGAACTTGATGGCTGTGGGGCCGTCGAGTTTCTTGATCGGCCTTGCCTCGATCCACTTGGTGAACTTATCGACGGCCACCAAAAGGTGCGTCATGCCTCCTCGGGTGGTTTTGAAGGGTCCCACCATGTCGAGGCCCCAGACGGCAAAGGGCCACGCGATGGGGATGGTCTGGAGAGCCGCAGCCCGCTGGTGGCTCTGAGCCTTGAAGTGTTGGCAGCCCTTGCATTTGAGGACCAGTTCCTCGGTGTCTTTCAGGGTGGTTGGCCAGTAGAAGCCGTGGCGGAATGCTTTGGCCACCAGAGACCGGGAGGCGGCGTGATGCCCGCACTCGCCCTGGTGGATGTCAAGCAAGATCTCGAGACCTCTGGCCGTCTCGACACAGCGCTGGAAGACGCCGGTTGTGCTGCGCTTGACGAGCTCGCTGTTGATGATGCTGTAGGCGGAGGCCCGGCGCTGCACTTGCCGAGCCTCGACTTCGTTCGCCGGGAGCTCGCTGCTCACCAGGAAAGTGAGGATCGGTTGGGCCCAAGATGGCGCCTCCAACACCGTGAGGACGGCCACATGCGCAGGTTCGGCCGGGTCGGGAGGTGGCGGGCTGGAGCCGGCAGCCCCCGGGACTGGGTCAGAGATGGCAGCCCCTGGGACCGGGATGGCAGTCCCCAGGTTGGTGCTGGCAGTCCCCGAGCCGGAGCCGGCAGTCCTCGGGGCCGGGTCAGAGACGGCAGCCCCCGGGACCAGGACGGCAGTCCCCGAGCCGGAGCTGGCAGCCCCCGAGATGGAGCCGGCAGTCCCCTGGGCCGGGTTGGAGATGGAAGCCCCCGGGACCGGGACGGCAGTCCCCGAGCCGGAGCTGGCAGCCCCTGAGACGGAGGGAGGGACCGTTAGGTCGGTCGGGAAGAAGATGGACTCCAAATCCGGAGATGGCTTGATGGACGGCTTGCGCAGGTGCTCGAGGGAGACGCCGATTGGGATTGCTTGCCGGCTGGAGCCAAGCTTGGCTAGAGTTTCCGCCGCCTCCTTCTCATTTTGGCGGACGTGGAGGAACTCGCAACCGTCGAAGCTGCCGGTCATCTGCTGGACCAGGTTGCGGTAGCTGGCCATGTTGGAGTCCCTGGCGTCCCACTCGCCAGAGGCCTGCTGGACCACCAGGTCAGAGTCGCCGAAGCAGAGGATACGCCTGATGCCGATTTCTTTGGCCAGCCGGAGGCCGTGGACGATGGCTTCGTACTCGGCGACGTTGTTGGAGGCGGCGAAGTGAATTTGAAGCGCGTAGCGCAGCCTGTCGCCCTTGGGGGAGGAGAGTACGATGCCGGCTCCCAAGCCGGAGGCCATCTTCGAGCCGTCGAAGTGCATGCGCCAGTGCGTTGCGTCGGGAGCCGGTGGCAAGTACTGGGTTTCCGCCCAATCGACGAGGAAGTCGGCCAACGTCTGTGACTTGATGGCGGTGCGAGGCTCATAGAGGATGGTGTGGCCGGCTAGCTCGATGACCCATTTGGCGATCCGGCCAGAGGCATCCCGGCACCCCATGATCTCGCCGATGGGGGCCGTGCTCACCACGGTGATGACGTGCTCCTGGAAGTACTGCCTCAGCTTCTTGGCGGCCAAGTACACATCGTAGCACATCTTCTGGTAGTGAGGGTAGTTCTGCTTGGAGGTGGAGAGGACCTCGCTCAAGTAGTACACATGGCGCTGGACCGGCTGTGCCTTGCCTTCCTCGGGGCGCTCTACCACTAGCACCACGCTGACCACGCGGGTGGTTGCCGCGATGTACATCAGGAGCGGCTCCTTCTTAGCCGGCATGCCCAAGACGGGTGTGGGGGAGAGCATGCGCTTGAGGTCGCAGAAAGCTTCGTCCGCCTGGTCGGACCACTCGAATGGCATCGTCTTCTTCATCAGCTGATACAGGGGTAGGGCCCTCTCCCCCAGCCGGCTAACGAACCGGCTGAGAGAGGCCAAGCAGCCGGTGAACTTCTGGACATCACGCAACCAAGCCGGCTTGCGCATGCGCTCGATGGCTTTGATCTTCTCCGGATTGGCCTCAATGCCGCGCTCCGAGATGAGGAAACCAACGAGCTGGCCGGCCAGCACGCTGAAGACGCATTTCTCCGGGTTGAGCTTGATCTGGAACTTGCGCAGATTGGCAAACGTCTCCCTGAGATTCTCGAGGAGGGTGAGGTGCTGCTTGGTCTTCACCACGATG
The DNA here is from genome assembly GCA_039707655.1 of Elymus sibiricus. NCBI lineage: Eukaryota > Viridiplantae > Streptophyta > Magnoliopsida > Poales > Poaceae > Elymus > Elymus sibiricus. Next base: position 105,514,183 of record CM077668.1, on the reverse strand, counting down.
TCGTCGACGTAGACGTGCACGTTCTGGCCGATCTGTGGCAGGAGGCACTTTTGCATGCAGCGTTGGAAGGTGGTGCCAGCGTTCTTCAAGCCGAACGACATGGTGATGTAGCAATACGTCCCAAAGGGGGTGATGAAGGACGTCTTGAGGGCGTCCGTCGGGTCCAGCTTGATCTGGTGGTAGCCGGAGTAAGCGTCCAGGAAGGACAGAAGCTTGCAGCCAGCGGTGGAGTCGATGACTTGGTCGATCCGGGGTAGGGCAAACGGGTCCTTGGGGCAGGCCTTGTTCAGGCTGGTGTAGTCGATACACATGCGCCAAGTGCTGTTCTTCTTCAGGAGGAGGACTGGGTTGGCCAGCCACTTGGGGTGAAACACTTCCAGGATGAACCCGGCTTTGAGCAGCTGGGCGATCTCTTCGCCAATGGTTCTTCGCTTTTCTTCGGAGAAGCGGCGCAGCGGCTGTCGGACCGGTTTGGAATCCGGCCGGACGTGTAGTTTGTGCTCCGCGAACTTCCTCGGAACACTCGGCATGTCTTTAGGTGACCATGCGAAGATATCCCGATTCTCACGGAGGAAGTCGACGAGCTCGCCTTCCTATTTGCTGTCGAGGCTGGAGCCCACGACAACGTACTCACTGGAGTTGGGGTTGGACGGGTCGAGCGAAACCTTCCTCGTGCCTTTGGCCGGCTTGAAGGACCCTTCGTCGGCCGGCTGCTTGAGCTGAGCCGGCATGACCGGCTGCTCGCCAGCTAGCGCGACGAGACGGTCGAGCTGGCGCCTCTCCTCGGCAATGACCAGCGACTCGGCCAGCTTAGAGCCGGCTTTGGCGCACTGCAGGGACTTCTTAATCGCTGGTGATGGTGATGATGCCCTTGGGACCCAGCAACTTCATCTTGAGGTAGGCGTAGTGGGGGACCACCATGAACTTGGCCAGGGCGGGCTGGCCCAGAAGCGCGTGGTAGGGGCTGGCGAGGTTGACCACCTCGAACCAGATCGGCTCGCGGCGGAAGTGGGCGCTGGTGCCGAACAACACGTCCAGCTGAATCCTGCCGATGGGGGAGCACGAGGCGCCCGGCACGATGCCGTGGAACACCGTCTGGGTAGGCTACAACTGGCTTTCCTCGATGCCGAGCTTGACCATGGTGTCGCGGTAGAGGATGTTGATGCTGCTGCCACCATCGATCAACACCCGCGAAAAGTGGTAGGTGCGCTTCTCGGCGACGAAGATGGGGTCGAGGACGAGCGCGTAGCCACCCGGCATGGGCACCATGGCCGGATGGTCTTCCTGGGTCCAGCTGACAGGACGATCGGACCAGTGCATGTACTGGGGGACCGGGGGAACGACGGCATTCACCTCGTGCTGGTACTTGCGCTTGCTATGCTTGTCATTGCCCTCGCTGGTGAAGACGACGTAGGCCGCGTCCTGCTGCGGGTATGCCTTGTTGGCGAGGGCGCCGGCTGCCGGAGGTGGCGGGGGAGGCGGTGGTAGCTGCGGGTCGGGACCTGGCGGTGGCGGTGGGAAATCGCCACGCATCAGGCGCCGGGTGATGCTGCAATTTCGGAGCGTGTGCGTGGATGGCTTCGCGCCGCTGTGGTGCTTGCAGGGGGCGTCCAGCATCTGCTCAAAGGAGAACTTGGGCTGCCAGGCCATCTTGCCGGTGCGCTGGCGCTTGACGCCGCCTTGCTCGGCCGGCTGTTCCTCTGCCGTGGCGGCCACTTGCTGGTTGTTGTAGCGAGGAGCCGGCTGCTCGGCCTTCCACTTGTTATTGTTGTTGTTGTTGTCTTGCCGGCGCTGGTTGGTTTCACCAGCCGGCTTTGGGGTGGCCGGCTGGACCGGGATCGGCTTGCCGTCCGTGTCGACGGTGATCTTTACGCGCATTGCAGAGTTGGCCATGGCGTACTTGTCCGCTACCGCCATGAGCTCTGCCAGGGTGTCCAGCTCATCACACATCAGCCGGTGCTTGAGTAGGGTGCCGTCTCGGCACCCGTCAACGAACTACTGGACGGCTTGCACTTCGTGGACCCCTTCGCAGGAGTTGCGCAGCTCGGTCCACCGCGTGAGGAAGTCGCGGAGAGGCTCGCCCGGGCCGTGAACGCACATGGAGAGCTGGCGAGGCCGACACGGACATTTGGATGTGCGGGTGAAGTTCCGTACGAATGCATCGTCGAAGTCCAACCAGGAGTTGACGCTGCAGGCCCTCAGGCTGTTAAGCCATGTCCGGGCCGAGCCGAGCAGCATGAGGGGGACGTAGCGGACCGCCACGCGCCGGTTGCCGCCGGCAATGCCAACAACCGTGGTGTAGTTAGGTAGCCAGTCTTCCGGCTTGGAGATGCCACTGTACTTGGGGGTGTCGCGGGCCAACGTGAACTCTTTGGGGAAGGGCTCCTCGCGGATGTGGGGTCCGAAGCAGGCAGGGCCGACGGAACTCTCCTCCTCGAGAACCGTGGACCGCGACAGCCGGTCGATGCGATGGCGGGCATCGACTTTGTCGTAGGGCTCGCGGGGGCCCAGCCGGCTCGCGATGGGGCCGCGTGGCACTGCACCAGCGGAAGCCGGCCGGGGCCGTCGAGGCGGCGGGGGAGGAAGTTCCGGCTGCTGGACTCGGTCGTTACCAGCGGTCTTGTCGGCAATGCCGTCGCCGGGAGTCGCACCCCAGTTGTGCCGGCTCCGGCTTGCCCGGTGCCGGCCAGAGCGGCTGGCGCTGCCGGCAGGGGAAGACGCCTGCTGCGTGTCCTGAAGGGCCCTTTCCGGGTTCGCGGTGTTTCCTGAAGCAGAGGTGGATAACTGGGCCGGGTCGAAACGCTTCTGCTGCTCGTTTGCCGTGGTGATGAGGTCGCGGATACGCTGCTGCTGCTGCAGCAGCTCCTCGCCCTCCAGGAACTCGAGATCCGCCATGGCCGCCTGCGCCGCACGCGTGTTCTTGACGGGGGTGTCGTAGACGGGCCGGCCTGTGCCTAGCGCATGGCCGATTGCGCCCCCGCGGATTCGCGCCTCCACAACCCGGCTGGGCTCAGCGGCGGCCAGCGTGAAGCCATGAGCGCTGTCATACTCCCGCTGGGCGGATTCCAGCCGGCGCCGCGTTGCCGCGAGCGCCGTGGCCTCGACCAGCAGTTGCTGATGATCCTCGTTGAGCTGAGCCACAGCGGCCGCAGTGTCGGCGTCGGGCGTGATGGGGGCTTGAAGGTTCCGGATTGGCTCGCGAAGCGGGTCGACCCGGCGAGATTGGGCCGCAGCCGCAGCAGCAGCAGCCGCGGAGGCCTTCTCCTTGCTGCGCGAGGAGCCAGAGCTAGTGCCGATGGTCAACACCTCCGCACGGGCGCAGAGGATGGCGACGTCGTCGGAGACGGCGCAGCCAATGTGGACGGGTGAGTTGGTGAAGCTGTGTACCTCGCTAGGGTACTCGTCGGGGATGAGCGCGACGAAAACGCGCAGTGCGCCGAAAGGGAGGATGAGGCAGCATGCGGAGCAAGCGGCGTCCACGCCTGGCGCTGCATTACAGCTGGCCGGTTTGGCCGCGCAAGGCACGCGGACCAAGCCATGCGCGATGCGCTCGCCGGAGCTGGTGAAGGGCCTCGTCCAGAACTTGACTCCGGCCGACGCCGCGAGCAGCCCCACGGTGGGCGCCAACTGTCGTGGTGAAATCACGGCAGATGCCATGAGATGGCTAAAAGTGGGGGGCTGCGTGAGGACGCCGGTGGGTTCCGGAAGCGAGGTTGGCACACGCGTGCGGGAGACACAAGGCGTACCCAGGTTCGGGGCCCTCCGTGGAGGTAACACCCCTACTCCTGCCGAAATGGGATGATAGGCTCAAAGGTTACAATGGTGCTCCTGGAGCTGTTCGGACGGAGGAGGAAGAAGGGGCTAGACCGCCGTTCTACCTCTCCTGTGAGAGTGTGTGTGTGTGATGATGCGAGAGACGCTGGTGCGAACCCCTTTGCATGGAGGCCTCCTGGGGGGTCTTACAGCCCGACCCCCCAGGGTTACATGGGTAAAACTACACTCGGCGGGACCCGGACGTCGGCGTCTGGAGCCGGCTGTGGAGCTCACCGGCTGGCCGGCGGGGCCCGCCGGCTGCTCGGCACTGTGGTCCGTCGCCTCGTGCGTCATGGAGTGGTTGGCGTTGTGGGGGCTGTAATGGCGCGCTGGTGCTGACGCTGGTCGTCCCGGTCAGCGGGGTGGGCAGCCCTGTCGCCGCGCCTTCCCGAGACGGATTGCACTGTAGCCACACTCTCCCGTCGTGGGGGGCTGTCTTGTCGTTGGGGGCGATGGGACGGCCGCTGACCCGTTGCCAGCCGGCTAGCGGATAGCCGGACCCGGCCCGGGGCCGGACCTAGCCGGCTCGCATCGGGAAGCCGGCGGGGAGGGGCACGGGCCACCCCGAAGTTTTGAAAAGGGGCTCCGGGTCCGCTTGCCTACTCGGGGGTCATCCCCCCGACACCTCGAGTCTTGGCCTTCAATGTGGAGGACCAAGATGAGCTGCGGCATGACGATGCCACGCTCCTTGAGGAAGATCGTTTCCAGGCTGCTGCCCGTGCTGCATGGTACCAGCAAGCTTTGCGCCGCTACCTTAGTCGCAAAGTGAATGCCTGGGACCTTGAGAAAGGTGACCTTGTTCCTCGTCGAATTCGATCCACGAAGGATAAAAAACAAGTTGACGCCGAAGTGGGAGGGCCCTTACCGGGTAATACGAGTCACTAGGCCCGGCACAGTCCTCCTAGAGACCGAAAATGGCACTCCGGTGCTAAATTCATGAAATATTGAGCATCTTCATAAGTTTTACCCGTAAGGCGCGGTTGCCGGGCTGCCCGACAACCTCTTTTGTACAAGTTTGCCGTCAAGGCATGTAATCCTTTGTACAAAGCCGGGCGCAGATCCCGTGCAAAATAAATAAAAGTTAAATGTATCACAACTCTTTGTCAAAGTACATATTTATTTATGTGTTGCAGGCAGTCTTGTGCTACATTTTGCCTTGCATAAGGTGATTAACGAACCGTCGAGGTTCCAGCCTCCTCTTTTCTCTTCTTTCTTTTTCTTAATGGAAGGAAGGATTCCTTGCGTACAAGTTTCCCGGGGGGAGTGACTGTATGGATACCAAAGGACGTGTTCAAGATATCACCCTACGGCAAGAAGTACAGCAAGGAATGAGCTAAGTTGCAAAACTTCGAAATAAATTCTTTGTTATAGTTGCGAGTCTCCTTGAATGACTTTGGCCTTTGTATGAGAAACCTGCACACTAAGGAACCTTGTTGTGATCAACTGCGCTCTTACTTTGCTTCGAGTTCGCTCAGCAACCTAAGCAGCCGCGTTGTGACCATCAAGCATGACCTTGCCGGCAGCGACACTTCCGGCAAGCTGCTAAGGATCCACTCCTCAAGCACTTGCGACAAGGGCGTGCGCACCGGCAAGTTTCCGGCAAGCGTAGGGTACAAAAATCATGCAAAGACAGAATGGAATAAGGAGAACAGAGCACATACATCCATCTTAAACACAAGTTATAGTACATCAAAGCCAAGTGCAATCTGACTTAAGATAAATTTGTCTTTTGCATGAACTACATTTGCAACAAAGAATGACAAGGGAGGCTAATCCCTGCGATCACCCTCAGTCCTCGGGATCTGATTGATCTTGCCGATAAGGGGAGCGATGGGTTCTTCGGCAGCTGTGCTATCCGTCCCCGGCGGCAAGGTCTTGAAAGCCTTGGAGACGTCGATGTCAGGATTCTGGCAGATAATCTTGACGAGCATCTTGGAGATGACCTCGACGCAAAACTTCCGAGACTTGTTGGAAAAGCTAGCGGATCTCTTCTCATAATGTTTCTTCAATATCTCAAGGAGTCCGTCAAAGAAGAGGGAGAGGCTCGCACTTCTGGAGTCATGCTGGCCAACTGTGAAGCAATGTTCCTCTTTGTCCATGACGCTCACCTGAGCAGCGAGACGCTCGGCAATGTCGACAAGGCGACCAGTCCACAGATCCACGGCTTTGTTGTGCTCCTCGAAAGAGTTTGCAGCATTGGCATGCTCAGCCTTATCTTTTTCCCAGCCCTCCAATAGCCTTTTCTCTTTCTCCCTGCCTGTCGGTGTCAAAACCGGCAAACCTTGGGGTAGGGGGTCCCAAGCTGTGGATCTCGGATCGGTGGTGACAGAGACAAGGGAGACGATGTTAACCCAGGTTTGGGCTTTTAATGGAGGTAAAACCCTACGTCCTGCCTTTGTTTATACTGATGGAGATGTATCAAATACAGAGTTGATCTACCACGAGATCGTAATGTGTGTCTAACTTCTAGGGCTAGGTGAACGATATTGCGTTGATGTCCCTTCTACGGGCTAAACCCTATGGCTTATATACACGCCAGGGAGGGCACCTAGGGTTACAAGGTCGGTATCTAAGAGCAGGGCGGCAGTAGAGATCTTGGAGTATACGTCAAGTCTTCGATAGAGGCAGTCTTGATCACGCTTCCCGTATGCGTCCTCTAGAGTCCATCTTGATCACATACGAGGGCCCATAGGCCCAACCGAGGAGACGGGATGTGTCATGGTTTTATCACGACAGATGTCCTCGTGAAAGGACTTAGTCGTGAAGCCATCGTAGCTTGGTGGTAACTTGAATGGGGTTGATCGGAATCGAGAGACAAGGGTTTATCCAGGTTCGGCCCCTCGTGATGGAGGTAATAGCCTACGTCCTGCTTGGTTGTTATTGATGATAATGATCTCGGTTACAAAGGTGCAACTTGGCTAACTTAGTACTCGAGAACTCGTAACCTGCCCTCTCTGCCTCGGGGGCTCACCTTTATATACAGGTCGAGGCCCCGGGCTTACAATAGAGTCTGGGTCGTAACATGACCCGTGCACTCATCTATTTCCTATTCATCGTCTTCCTCAAGTAAAGGAAAACTCACTGCGTCCTTAGGTAAGCCGCCGCCTCAAGTACTGGGCTATGAGCCGGCCCACTTTATAAGTCGCCCTGACGGGCCTTGACGTCTTGATCGTCGCTGCTACTCTCCAAGGTGCCACTGGATAACCCGGCCCTGAACGGGCGGGTCATACCGTGGGGTTATATCCCCAACATTAGCCCCCGGAGTGATGTGGATTCATTCACGTCAATCTTCAGACTTGTTGTACTTCCAGGTCATCCTTCCAGTAACCAAAATTTTTACTTTTTCGAGCTTATCTCGTTGCCGGATCATATGAATTTGCCGGCTTATAATACCTCTTTACCTTAGCGTTCCTCGCTCCCTTGTGTCAGGACGTCAGCTTCCGGAATCAACGGTGCTTAAGTGTGACGTCACAACGAATCTGGATGTATATCTGTTAGGCGCGAGAATCGAGGCGCCTCTTCGCCAAAAAGTTACTGTGCCTCCTCTGTTTTCGCACCTGCCTTTTCCCCTTCTTATCATATTATAAATATCCTCAAGGGCTGCAGTTTTCTTTTTTTACTGCTTCGTCTTCTTCCTCCTCGCATCCGAGCCTTCTCGCGACCAGAGTAGCGCCACGCCTCCTCGAGCTCGTCATCCGCTTCATCCGCGACCTCGACGCCGCCCAAATCGTTGTCGGAGCGTTCCAGAACACTCCGGTCGGTCACCGCCGCAATCAGGTACATTTCAAAACTTCCCATTAGATCCATGGCATCTCATCCCCTCTGCACAATCCATCTTAGTTCGACAGAGTTTATCGGTGTTCGTCGCCGTTCTTCGGTTTAGTAGATCTAGATACCACTTAATGATATGTAGAAATACTCCTACTGCAATCTTAGTACCATTTTTGCATCTGGGATCTTCACATTGTCTTCGAATCCCACAAATAGATCAGTTTGCGCTTCCATTTCACGTCTTAGGATTAAGAAATATTTTCCTTTTTGAGTTATTTTGTAGATCTGTAATTGTAACTGCTTCGTTTGAATCTTGTTTTTACAACACTTAGCAGAAAATGCAATCTCCAAATAACTTAAGCCGGCTCGTGATGATCCAACTCGCCACCACTTTGTCATTGTTTGCATAACTTAGTCATAGCCTGAATAAACATGCCCACTCTCTATCGTTGCCGGCTCAATCCTGGCGACTCATCATTTTTGATCAGAGATGCCGACTCATCCCAAGCCGTAGCTGCCTCTTATTTTTCGAGCTATCATGAACAACCGGGCGGCTTATTACTTATGAATATGACCCGCCAATTTACCTTTATTATTCCGCTTCGCAGTTTCAATTTTAAGGCGTCTCATCATGGCCAAGACTGATAAAGCCTGCAACTGGGTCAAATCCCAAGTGTCCAAGCTTGTCCTCGAGGATCTGGTAGGGCAAGGCCTTTTGCCGGCTCAGGAGATAATTAGCTGGCGGGCGCCTAAAGAGGAGAGCACACCTCAACCTACCCAAGGAGAAGTGATCGTTTTTGTAGATCATCTTCAGAGGTGTTTTTCACCGCCCGGGTCAAAATTCTTCCGGGACTTTCTTCACTTTTTCAACCTTCATCCTCAAGACATGGCTCCCAACTCATTAACCAATCTTTGCCAATTCCAAGTCTTCTGCGAGGTTTACCTTCAGATGGAACCGACTGTCCCCCTCTTTCGAGAATTTTTCTACATCAACCACCAGACCGAGTTCGCGGATGGCCCCAGTATAGAACTTGGTGGAATTTCCGTCCAGAGGCGGAAAAAAAATCCCTTTCCAGAAGCCAAACTGGCGAGTCATCCAAAGGGGTTGAATAGGACATGGTTCTACTGCAAGAACACTGCCCCTGAAGGCGAGAATCCCCTGCCGGGTTACCGGCTGGACTGGCTCGATGCAACGACCGTTTTTCCTGGTTGGCCGACGAAAGAAGAACAGGAACAGGTTGCTTCTATTTATCCCAAGGTGCGAACTTTAAAAGCCAACGGGCTCACAGGAGTCGACCTAACCCGGTGTTGGATAAGCTGGCGCATTCAACCCTTGAGCCGGTGGGGCGACTTGATGTGTAATTACACCAGCGACTCAAACGACGTGCAGCGCTTCAGTCAGGTCAACTTATCTGCTGAAGAAGTAAGCAAAGCCACGAAGAGGCTCCTGGGCGAGCCGTTGGATAAGTGCAAGAAGACTAGCATTGCTCCCTTCTGTCTGACCAATCCCGTACCCCCTGTAAGTGTACTTTGTATTTTCTCTTATTCTTTTTTGATTCATATTCATCCTAATATCCGTCTCATCAAATGTGCAGGCTGACGCCAAGTTCTGGAAGAAGAAACTTCGCCGCCCAGCTCCTGCTCAAGTAGAACAAGAAAGCAAGTCGGCGGACGCTGATGAGCCGGCAGCTGACGACGAGGCTGAGGTATCGCTCGATTAACTTGGTCGTTTGTTCATTCAACTTGCTGACGCCCCTTCTTCTCAGGACAACTCTGACACCAGTCGAGCCGGCATACCAGAGGTAACATTGATATCTTCAGATTCCGACTCTCCAAAACCTATCCCCAAGAAATCCCGGGTTGCTATTCGCAAAATCCAAAAAAAAAAAACCCGGACTGCCGTCCGTAAAGTCCCTTTTTCTCATCAAGATGCTCACTTAGATCCCCAATTTCTTTTGAAGAAAACTCAACAAGCCAGAACATCAAAGCGTAAGCTCCGAAGCAGCTCTGGAGAGTTATCCGTTGGCTTATCTGACGAGCCAGTCGCCCGCAAGCGACGAACTGAGGTGCCTCATAGCCCAACTCCATCTCTTCCTCGAGCCGGCCTTTTCAAGTAGCCTCTTAATCCTTCTGACTTGAATTATCAGGAGACATCGCTGTCGTGGTTTTGTCACGGCAGATGTCCTCGTGAAAGGACTTAGTCGTGAGGCCATCGCAACTAGGTAGTAGCTTGAACGAGGTTGATCGGAATCGAGAAGACACGAGTTTTACCCAGGTTCGGCCCCTCGCGGTGGAGGTAAAAGCCTACGACCTGCTTGATTGATATTGATGATCATAGTTTTGATTACAAGGGTGCTGTTTCCCTGACTCTGTCTCGAGGGCTATCAAAACGTCTGTCTTGAGACCTGCCAAAACATCTGTCTCGAAACTTATCTGTCTATCTTGACCTCTAAAAACTTGTCCCTCTAACTGCCCGGAACTCCCTTTATATATAGGTGAGTCCTTGGCTTACATGAGATTCCGGGTTATACCCGTGATTGGAGTTCTACTCTAAATCATCCGTGTCTTGTATTTTGACTCTTTCTTGACGGAACCTCGCCCGGGCACTGTAGCAGGCCGGGTTAACTTCCTGGCATTGTAGCAGGACGGGTTAACTTTCTGGCACTGTAGCAGGCCGGGTTAACTTCCTGGTACTGTAGCAGGCCGGGTCTCATCTTCGGGGCTCATCTTCAGGACTCATCTTCAGGACTCATCTCTAGAAATGACTAAGTCTCAGGGCGGCTTAAGCCTAGAGATGACTTAAGTCTCAGGGCGGCTTAACGTCAGGGATGACTTAAGTCCAGAGATGACTTAACATCAGAGATGACTTAAGTCCATGGCGACTTAACATCATGAGCCGGGTCATATCGTGGAGTTATATCCCCGACATTAGCCCCCAGATTAGCTTGGATTTATTCATGCTAAGCTCCTGAATTTCTTCCATATCAATATGTTGATGTTGGTTCCATGCAGAAAAAATAACCCTGATGATATTTTTGAATTGTCTTCAAACTGTCTTGGCTTGATAAAAAGAAAATATCCGTCTGATGTTGTGCCAACTTTCAATGCTTTAGACTTTGATGAATAAAAAATCGGTATGATGTTGAGCTGGCTTGTCTGAATAGCTTGGAGGAGATAACCTGTAGCCCCCAAGTCTTAAGAGTAGAGCAAAGTGATAGCTTAAGACTTGCTTAAATATAAATATTGCAACTTTGGAGAAAAATCTGGGTTATCCGTGAGAAAAATCCGGGTTATCCGTCTGAGTCTTCAATCATGAACCGAGAATTTTGCACTTCACATGTGTAGCCCCCAAGGGCCGGCTCATCCATATATGATGGGCCGGGTCTTCAACTTGTACCTTTTGATCTATTTAAACAACTGACTGTTGTAGCCCCCAAGTGCCGGGTCGTTTGCTTGCAGCGACTTGGAACTTACATGTACTCCTTTGAAAAGAACAACATATGATGTAGCCCCCAAGCTTCGGGTCACTATTAAGGCTTGTGTTCTTTGAATTTTTGACAGGAGCAATTGGTAGCCCCCAAGGGCCGGCTTATCATTATGTGATGGGCCGGGTCTTCAATGAGACTAGTAAAAATGACCATGCATTAGCCCCCAAGTGCCGTGGTACATGCTTGCAGTGACATGGGACTTTCATACTTGATGTAATCTTGATTTGAATAATGTAGCCCCCAAGTGCCGGGTCGTGTGCCTGCGGCGACTCGGGTCTTTTTCTTCCATTGGAGAATGAAATCATATCCAATCTGTGAACTGATAATGCCTTTGTGATGAAAGAAATCCTTGGCCGTGGTTGCAGTGCAACCCGACATATATGTGTGAGAAAATCCATAAGTGCTTTAATCTTCTACAAAGCACATGTTGAATAACCAAAAACTCGGTCAATTAAATGACCAGGTATTATATGTGGCCCGGCTGGAATTGTACCCCGGGAAAAATAGGATAATTGATATCTCAATCATTTAATACTGGTTATGATAAACCATGACGAAGATCCATCCATTTTGGCTATTAAAGATTTGTTTGTTCCTGCAGAGTTACAATGTAACCCGGTTTGAAAACCGGCTCCTGCAACATAAACAAATATGTTCATGCATACATGATGCATTGTATGATGATGCAATAATGAAGCAATGTATGATGATGTATGCGTATGTTAATAGAGTATAAAAAACGTCGGCTTTCGAGGCACGACAATTTAGAACAGCTTTCGAGGCTCGTGTCTTGCTTCGATGAAGCTGGCATGATAGCCCATGGTTTATCCTTGCTCTCTGTAAGCCGGCTCTCACGTGACATAACCGATGTTTTAACCAAGACAAGTTCAGGGTCATAAAAATGATTGACTTGTCAAGAGTACACCGGGTCACCTAAGCGGAGTAGCATCAAGCAGACAGGCAGGTTTAACCAAGATAATGTGGCGTTATTGCCGGGTCAAGAGGGTGAGAAAGCTAAACTCGGTGAGTTGGAAGCCCCCAAGTGACCATAATTGAGCAGGATACCCATGTTGAGACTGCGCATCATGGCGACTAGTCTTCTTTGGTAACCTTTATTCTTTCGCCAATACGACAGCAGCCCCCAGATCCAGGTTGTCTCCCTTGCAATGATCCGGGGTTCTTGTATTCGTTGAAACCGGCTGAGTCTGCGGAATCATGTCTGTGTAGCCCCCGAGTCTTAAGTCGGCTCGAGGAGTTGGCTTGAGACTCTTCACATGTTTCATAAACTGACATATAGTTGACAGCTAAGAGCTGAATTTAATTGAGGCCAGAGGCGTGTGACGAGCTGATGATCTTCGCGACACTTGTTGTATGTCCTTGGCGTTGATAACGCGATGTGAATCCGCGGAAGGTTGAAGTCGACCGTGGCGGGTCAGAGATGATCCCGTATAAGTCGTGTCAGTAATCCGGTCGATGGTTTGTCCCGACTGTTTGTTGAAGTTAACCAAACCGCAGCAGCAGCAACTTGTGCGCCTGTCCATTGAGCCATCCGGTGCAGGCGGAGGCTGATAATATGTTGTTATTTGCTTCAGAGTTGTTGGAGTAGACCGGGCCACGGGGGCGGCGGCATCCGTTTGAGCATTTCGTGTAGACGGGCGCAGATCCGGTGTGTTGATGTAGATATAGGAGTCGGCCGGTAACCCGACGTGGACATGGGGGTCGCTCGTGGCGTTGTAAATGCGGACACGCGAGTCGGCCGCAGCTTGTAAGTCGGCGCGGACGGGCGAGTCGGCCGCGGGTGCGAACGGATGAATCGGCCGCGGCGTGAGCAGATGAGTCGGCCGCGTGTTGATGTAGACCGAACCGCAAATGTGCCTCAGGGCGGCTTGCGCACACGTTCGTCGAGCACTGCGACACGGTTGGATGCTGGCGCATGATAACGTTGGCGCGAGCTCTGTATCCGTGGCACGACGATCGCCCTTGCAGTGAATAGCTGTCCTGCAGAAAAATATCACAGGCGAGTGTAATTGTTCTCGAATGAATAAAAATGTATTAATAAAAATTGACTGGACGGATTTCACCTGATTTATTCGGACGACAGATGATTCGTATGTAGCATCCGTAGATAACCTGGTAATGGTACGGCCCATCCAGTGCAAACATAGTACTCTGACGATCAACGGTCTCAGATGTTGCCACAGATCCTTTTTTTTGAGACAGCTTTGACTGTAGTCCATCTCCACGCGGGCAGCCAGCAACTCCTCCTCTATCGGGCACCCGGACCCGCGAAGGCGACAGCTAGCGCGACGAGCAGCCGGCTGAAGCGGCGGGTGGCCGGCAGGCGCGCGGGGGAGGCCTGAGCCGGCGGGGCGCAAGCCGGTGGGGTCTGGCGGGCGGTGAGCAGATAAAGAGAGGGCAGCTCCTCGCGGCGACTTGAAATCGGGCCACAGCGGTGGCTCGGAGGCAACGCCATCGATGGGAGGCAGCGGCCTGACAAGGCAGCGACGGCAGAGGCGGCAGCTCGAGGCCGATTTGACGCGCCGCGGCAGAGGCGGGCCTGGCTCGAGGCGCGGCGGTAGAGGCGGCGAGTGAGGCTGCGGCGGCGGCTCGAGGCGCGGCCATTTGAGGTGAGGCCGCGGGAGTGGAGGCGGGGCGGCGCGGCTCACGGCCGCGACAGATGCGAGCCACGGCGGCGGTAGCGCGAGGTGAGCCGCGACAGAGGCGAGCCTCGGCGGCGGTAGCACGAGGCCGGGGCAGCTCGAGGCGGCGGCTGAGGCAGAGGCGAGGCGGCGCGGCTCAGGGCCGCGGCAGAGGCGAGCCACGGTGGCGGTAGCGCGAGGTGAGCCACGGCAGAGGCGAGCCTCGGCGGCGATAGCGCGAGGCCGGGGCGGCTCCTCGCGGGCCACGACAGAGGCGGAGGCGAGGCAGAGGCAAGGCGGCGCGGCTCAGGGCCGCGGCAGAGGCGAGCCACGGCGGCGGTAGCGCGAGGTGATCCGCGGCAGAGGTGAGCCTCGGCGGCAGTAGCGCGAGGCCGGGGCGGCTCCTCACGGGCCACGGCAGAGGCGGAGGCGAGGCAGAGGCGAGGCGGCGTGGCTCAGGGCCGCGGCAGAGGCGAGCCACGGCGGCGGTAGCGCGAGGTGAGCCGCGGCAGAGGCGAGCCTCGGCGGCTGTAGCGCGAGGCCGGGGCGGCTCCTCGCGGGCCACGACAGAGGCGGAGGCGAGGCGGCGTGATGCGGCGGCTGAGGCGGAGACAACGGTTCGAGGCCGGGGCAGCTCGGCGCGGCTCGACTCAGACGGCGCGAGGCCGGGGCGACTCAAAGGCGGCGGCTTGAGGCCGGCCACGGTTGGGCGGCGACTCGGAGGCCACAGCAAAGGAGGCTTGAAGGCAGAGGCGAGCGACGACAACGGCTTGGCACGGCCAGCTCGAGGCAGAGGCGAGCGACGACGATGGCGGCTTGGCGCGACCAGCTCGAGGCAGAGGCGAGCGACGACGACGGCGGCTTGGCGCGGCTCGGTGAGGCTCGAGGCAGAGGCGAGCGATGACGACGGCGGCTTGGCGCAGCTTGGTGAGGCAGAGGCGAGCGATGGTGGAACGGCGCGCCGGCCACGGCAGAAACGCGGCAGCGGAGGCGAGGCGGGTCGGACAGGCGGGTTTGACTCCTCCAGATCGTGGTAGTCATGGATAATCCACGCCTGCCCGGGTCGAGATCTTCTCTTCTTTTCTATTTTTTTTCTTTTTTAGTCTGCAGTTTGTAGTAAGACACCGGCTCCCTCGGGGTTTGACCTGATTCCAAGTACTCTGGTTTGGAGTCGAAATAGCAGCAGAACAGGTATACGTGATGCAACAGGATGTTCGCGGAGGCAGCGATTGTTCGGATGTGTCCTCTTCAGAAATCTGTCGGTCTCGGCGACTCGAGAACAACCGAATAAATCACAGGACGGCGGCAGCGGACCGACCGTAACCCTAATTCCTCAAAAACTTAAATCTCACGGATTGTAAATCTGGACTGAAGAATTCGAAGCTGATGCAGATCCTTCCGAGCTGGGCCTTCTTCATCCGTCCAATTGCAAACTGCTCGATCCCTAGAAGGGCTCCCTTCAAGAATTCAACACCACCGTGCGCAGGCCCCACGGTGGGCGCCCACTGTCGTGGTTTTGTCACGGCAGATGTCCTCGTGAAAGGACTTAGTCGTGAGGCCATCACAACTAGGTAGTAGCTTGAACGAGGTTGATCGGAATCGAGAAGACACGAGTTTTACCCAGGTTCGGCCCCTCGTGGTGGAGGTAAAAGCCTACGTCCTGCTTGGTTGATATTGATGATCATAGGTTTGATTACAAGGGTGCTGTTTCCCTGACTCTGTCTCGAGAGCTATCAAAACGTCTGTCTTGAGACCTGCCAAAACATCTGTCTCGAGACTTATCTGTCTATCTTGACCTCTAAAAACTTGTCCCTCTAACTGCCCGGAACTCCGTTTATATATAGGTGAGTCCCTGGCTTACATGAGATTCCGGGTTATACCCATGATTGGAGTCCTACTCTAAATCATCCGTGTCTTGTATTTTGACTCTTTCTTGACGGAACCTCGCCCGGGCACTGTAGCAGGCCGGGTTAACTTCCTGGCATTGTAGCAGCCCGGGTTAACTTCCTAGAACTGTAGCAGACCGGGTTAACTTCCTGGCACTATAGCAGGCTGGGTTTAACTTCCTGGCATTGTAGCAGGCCGGGTTAACTTCCTGGCACTGTAGCAGGCCGGGTTTAACTTCCTGGCACCGTAGCAGGCCGGGTTTAACTTCCTGGCACTGTAGGAGGCCGGGGTTAACTTCCTGGTACTGTAGCAGGCCGGGTCTCATCTTCGGGGCTCATCTTCAGGACTCATCTTCAGGACTCATCTCTAGAAATGACTAAGTCTCAGAGCGGCTTAAGCCTAGAGATGACTTAAGTCTCAGGGCGGCTTAACGTCAGGGATGACTTAAGTCCAGAGATGACTTAACGTCAGAGATGACTTATGTCCATGGCGACTTAACATCATGAGCCGGGTCATATCGTGGAGTTATATCCCCGACAATCGCCCTCCTCTGGAGAGTCAACCACCCCACAGCTTCCTCCACTGGTCATCAAGCCGGGGTAGGTTGGTAATCATTATACTTGTCATAGTGAAATTTTCTCAATATGAATATGTTCATGTGATTGCAGGGCCAAAGCCATCAAGAAGAAATCAGCCATCAAGAAGAAAAAGGCAGGCGGGTCATCTGGTGGTGATGCCAGCCCTGAAGCTCAAAACCCGCCAAGGACGATTCCTGAGGCACAGGTTGAACCTGCGAGCGAGGACAACCCGGACCAAAGGGTTGAGCTGGCTCATTTTAATGAGCCGGTGATGGTAGAAACAATCACAAAACAAAGCAACACGGATGACCCGGCAGAGAAAGTCAACCCGCCAAGCCCTGCTCGAGACTTCAGTCCTATGGAGATGGAGGATGTCATTCCGGCTTACCCACTAGGTGACACGGAAGTGAACGTCACAGGAGAGGCCTTCAAAACTCCAGAAATGCTTAACACATTGGCCAAAATCACGGCCAAAGATGAGCCGTCCCCTTCTGTGAAGGGCAAGATGAAGTTGGAAGTTCCCGACATCAACGAGCTGGGCGTGGAAGAACTTCATCGACAATATTTGACCCGGCTGGCCGAGAGCCGGGATGTTGAAGCGAGCATGATCAACATGCCGAAAAGAAAATATGAGGTACCAACATGCTCCTAATGTCATATCTTCTGTATATACTTAGGTAGCCCCCAAGTTTTGAGCATATGAGGGTATGAATGTGCTTGAGACTTGCTGGAATGTCAGATGATCATACTGTAGCTCCCAAGGGCCGGCTCAGTATGATATACTGAGCTGGGACTTAGTAAAAATAGCCAAAACTGAAAAGATGATACTGTAGCCCCCAAGGGCCGGCTCATCTCAGTGAGTGAGCCGGGTCTTTTGTAAGTAGACCGTCCATACTTGATATATGTAGAAAATCGACCTGTAGCCCCCAAGGGCCGGGTCATCTCTTTGAGAGAGCCGGGTCTTCGAAGAAATGTCATTTGAAAAACAACCTGTAGCCCCCAAGGGCCGGCTCATCTCTATGAGATGGCCGGGTCTTGCAATAAATAACAATAAAAATGACGAGCATTAGCCCCCAAGTGTCATGGGGTATGCCTGCAATGTCATGAGACTTGTGTCTGTAAAAAGAATTGGAGTGGTGTAGCCCCCAAGTGCCGGGTCATGCGTCCTCGCTGGCTCAGGACTATAAAAATTGATCGTGAAATATGCATCTGTGATGACAGGATATGCTGGAGCTGGCCGAGTCGAAAGCTGACGTGTTGCAGAAACAATTGAAGTTGGAGCGGCGGCAACGTGTCAAGGCAGAGTCATCGGCTGCATACTTGCAAGAATCAGTGGCTCTTGCAAAGGAGAACGTGCAGACCGAGAGATCCGCCCATGGAGAGGAGAAAGAACAACTACTGAAGCGGGCATAGGCTGCAGAAAACCGACTTGGGCCAGTGACAGAAGAGCTGAACATGTTGAAGCATCATATCACGGATATGACAGTTGCCATCTTTGGTAAGTAACAGCAGAACCGTAGTTAAATTCCGGGTTGAAGACTGGTCGGCTTATATATTCATGCTTTGTTCCGTTTGCAGGTAGAAAAAATAACATCGGCGTCCAGCTGCCGCTCGTCAATTTGAAAGCGATCTACACATATGTGGAGCAGTTGTATACAGGTGGCATGTATGCAATTATGGCAGCGAAAGAGGTCGGGTCGCATCCTACAAGGATTAAGGATATGTTGAACGACCTATCAACCATGCCAGAAAGGATCCATGAGAAGCTGAGATCGGCGGCTTGTGCTGGGACTGGCATGGTTCTTGCAAGGGCCAAGGCATTTCTACCGAAGATGGATCCGAACGAGCTGGTTGGCGGCTTTCCCCAGTACAATGTTGATGGGGAAGAAATTTCTCAAGAGGACATTGCACGGTGTGTGAAGGACACTCGAGTGGCTGCAACACAGCTGGTTGAAGAGCTAGACTTGGTCAAGTATCAACCCGGTTACTCAGAAGATTACAAGCGCCTCTGGCCGCCAGAGTATAAGCCGTTTGATCTCACTCCGCCACACAGTAAGAAAACCTTCGCTCCCGATGTTGACCCATCTGGAATCGTCACTACCGACTCAATTTTCAGGAAACTCTCTGCCATCCAGTGGATTCCAAGAAACCGCCACACCGAGGAGCACGCACAAGCCGCCCCGCCAACCTCCGGTGCTGAGGAGCAGCAAGTTGTCAACCCGGAAGACCCGGACGCCAACACAAGCGAGTAGCTTGTGCGAAAACTGAGGAATTTTGCTCCCAGCCCCCAGGTGGGGGTTTGTAATAGAAATAGGAAAACACTTGTGCTATTCTGCAGTGCCATTGTGCACTGGACATGTTTTGAGGTCTGGATGATAAACACTTGAATTGGTGCGGTGGTGAGCTAACCTGCCAATCTGCTGGAAGTGTAAAAAATTTCATCTGCGTTGTTAATGAGAGGCCTTTTGTCCAAGCATTCTGTCATAGAAATACAACCCGGCAATTCTGAGCCAGTAGAAGTATAAGTCGAAGTGACATAAGATGTGGCGACTCATGATCGATAGCATCATAACCCTGGGAAATAAGCTGGTGTATTTATAACCCGGCAACTCGTGGTCGACATGCTTGATCAGAGGGTCCTGTAAAAACAGATTAAAACACAAGTATAATAATAAGCCAGCTTTCGAGGCAAGACATTATAGACCGGCTTTCAAGGCGCGAGTCTTGCTTCAAGGAAGCTAGTGTGATAACCCATGGTTTATCCTTGCTCTCTGTAAGCCGGCTCTCACGTGACTTAAACCGATGTTTTAACCCAGACAAGTTTAGGGTCATAAAATGATTGACTTGTCAAGAGTACACCGGGTCACCTAGTCGGAGTAGCATCAAGCAGACAGGCAGGTTTAACCATGATATAATGCGGCGTTTTTTTTGCCAGGTCAAGAGGGTGAGAAAGCTAAACTCGGTGAGTTGGAAGCCCCCAAGTAACCAATGGTCAAAAAAGTAAAGACTCATGCACAATACTTGTGATGAAACGATAGAGGCCCCGAGTTTCAGGGATGCCGGCTTTATTATATTGATCATAATATATACAGAGGTATGTACAAGGGACTTGAGCTAGTGGCTCAAGTATAATAAGGTCGGAGATGAGCAATATTCCAAGGCCTGTTGGTCTCCTCCTCCGACGTACGTGACTTATGGCGTTCACGTATATCCATCAGGTAATATGACCCGTTGATGAGATTTTTGCTGATGAGAAAAGGCCCTTCCCAGGGAGGGGAAAGCTTGTGCATACCTGTCTGTTCTTGTATCAGACGGAGCACTAAATCGCCCTCCTGGAAGGTACGCCTGCGAACTCTACGGCTGTGATAGCGACGTAGGTCTTGTTGATAGATCGCAGATCGTGCTGCTACTAAGTCACGTTCCTCTTCCAAGGCATCCAGAGAGTCTTGACGAGCTTGTTCATTGTCTGCTTCGACGTAGGCGGTAACTCTTGGGGAATCATGACGGATATCACTGGGCAAAACAGCTTCTGCACCATAGACCATAAAGAAAGGCGTATAGCCTATTGATCTATTAGGGGTGGTCCGGATGCTCCAAAGGACAGAAGGGAGCTCTTCGACCCAGCAACCCGGTGTGCGTTCGAGTGGGACCATAAGCCTAGGCTTGATGCCTCGTAAAATCTCCTGGTTAGCTCGTTCTGCTTGGCCATTGGACTGAGGGTGTGCAACGGATGCAACATCAAGTCGGATATGCTCTCGTTGACAAAACTGCTTCATAGCTCCCTTCGACAAATTTGTGCCATCATCAGTGATGATGCTATGCGGATAGCCAAAGAAAAAAATCAACTTTTTCAAGAACTTGACAGCTGTGGCTGCATCACAATTGCTGATTGGCTCGGCTTCAACCCACTTGGTAAATTTATCGACAGCAACCAAAAGATGGGTCTTTTTACCTTTGGATGGTTTGAACGGACCAACCATATCGAGCCCCCAGACTGCAAAGGGCCAAGTGATTGGGATCATCCGGAGCTCTTGAGCCGGAACATGAGCCTGGCGCGCAAACTTCTGGCAACCATCACACGTTTGTACGATATCCGCAGCATCTGCGTGAGCCGTAAGCCAATAAAAACCATGCCGAAAAGCTTTTGCCACTAAGGATCTTGAGCCGGCATGATGACCACAATCCCCAGAATGAATCTCATTGAGGATCTCTCACCCTTCATCAGGAGAAACACAACGCTGGAAAACCCCTGTAATGCTCCTCTTGTGCAACTCGCCATTGACGATAGACATAGATTTGGAGCGGCGGACAATCTGACGAGTTGTGAGTTCACCTTTAGGAAGCTCGCCGCGAGTCAAATAATCCAGATAAGGAACTGTCCTGTCCAGAATAGCGTGAAGAGCCGCCACCAACAGTGCCTCTGGGTCAGGGACAGCGAGGTCTTCCTCGGAAGGCAGCTTGACAGAAGGATTATGGAGCACGTCAAGGAACACGTTGGGAGGGACCGGCTTACGTTGAGAGCCGAGTTGTGACAATGCATCATCCGCCTCGTTGAGTCGCCGATCGATGTGATCGACTTGATATCCTTTGAAATGTCCAGCCACATTGGTTACTGCTTGCCGATAAGCCGCCATAAGCGGGTCCTTGGAATCCCATTTTCCTGAAACTTGTTGAGCGACCAAATTTGAGTCGCCCAAACACCTGACCCAGCTGAGATTCATCTCTTTAGCCATCCTAAGACCGTGGAGGAGAGCCTCATATTCAGCTGCATTGTTAGTACAAGTAAACAGAATCCTCAGGACATAACAAAATTTATCACCTCTAGGGGAAGATATGACGACTCCAGCCCCCGAGCCTTCTAGCTGTCTGGAACCATCAAAATGTATAGTCCAATATGTATTATTGGGCTTCTCTTCCGGAGCTTGGAGTTCCGTCCAATCATTCATGAAATCCACGAGTGCCTAGGATTTGATGGCCGTGCGAGGCACATATTTAAGATGGTGTGGGCCAAGCTCAATTGCCCACTTAGCAACCCGTCCTGTGGCTTCCCTGTTCTGGATGATGTCTCCCAAAGGGGCTGAGCTGACCACGGTAATAGGACGCTCCAAAAAGTAATGCTTCAACTTGCGACTAGCCATAAAGACACCAAACACCAGTTTCTGCCAATGTGGGTACCTCTGCTTGGACTCAGATAGAACTTCGCTGACATAATAGACTGGGCTCTAGACTGGATATTCTTTCCCTGCCTCTTTCCTCTCGACAACAACTGCAACACTTACCTCTTTATTATTGGCAGCAATGTACAGGAGCATAGGCTCTTTGGCGATGGGAGCAGCGAGAACAGGCCGCTCGGCCAATTGCTTCTTGAGGGCTTCGAAAGCTGCATCAGCAGCGTCACTCCAGACAAAAGTGTCAGTCTTTTTCAACATCTGATAAAGGGGAATCGCCTTTTCGCCAAGGCGGCTTATGAACCAGCTCAAAGCCGCGATCCGACCCGCCATCTGTTGAACGTCATTGATATTCTCCGGTTTTGCAAGCGAGGTTATTGCCTTAATCTTGTCTGGATTGCCTTCGATGCCCCGTTCTGACACCAGGAAACCCAGTAGCTTGCCTGCAGGGACGCCAAAGACACACTTGGCCGGGTTGAACTTCATCTGGTAAGTCCGAAGATTAGCGAAAGTCTCCTTGAGGTCATTCAACAAAGTCTCCCTCTTCTGTGACTTGACCACTATGTCATCAACGTATGCATGAACATTGCGTCCAATCTGTGTATGGAAACAATTATGCACACACCGCTGATAAGTAGCCCCCGCACTTTTGAGCCCAAAAGGCATAGAAACATAACAGAAAGCTCCAAAGGGTGTGATGAAGGCTGTCTTCTCCTGGTCCTCAACGGCCATCTTTATCTAATGATAGCCGGAGTAAGCATCCAGAAAACACAAACTCTCACAATCAGCCATAGCGTCCATGATCTGATCAATGCGTGGGAGGGCAAACGGGTCTTTGGGACAAGCCTTATTGAGATCTGTGTAATCAACACACATGCGCCAAGTGCCGTTTTTCTTTAGAACGAGCACTGGATTGGCCAACCACTCAGGGTGGAATACTTCAATGATGAACCCGGCAGCTAGGAGCCGGGCTACCTCTTCTCCGTTAGCTTTGTGTCTCTCCTCGTTAAAATGACGGAGGTATTGTCTGACAGGTTTCATCTTAGGATCTACATTGAGGTGGTGCTCAGCGAGTTCTCTCGGTACACCTGGCATGTCAGAGGGTTTCCATGCGAAGATGTCCCGATTCTCAGGTATGAACTCGATGAGCGCGCTTTCCTATTTGGGATCCATACCAGTCCCAATCGTAAACTGCTGGGACGGGTCACCTGGGATGAACTCAACCTGCTTTGTGTCCTCGGCCGACTTGAACTTGAGTGGCGGGTCAGTCTCTGTGGTGGGTTTTTTTAGGGGGGTCATGTCGGCTGGGTCAACATGAGCGGTGTAATACTTCAACTCTTCTGCTGCACAGGCTATCTCAGCATAGGCTGCATCCCCTTCCTCGCACTCAAGGGCGATTTTTCTGTCTCCATTAACTGTGATAGTGCCTTCTGGTCTAGGCATCTTGAGTTTGAGGTAGACATAGCAAGGTCGAGCCATAAAACGAGCATAAGCCGGCCGCCCGAAATGGGCGTGATATGGGCTCTTGATTTTGACCACCTCAAAGGTCAAGGACTCGCACATGTAGTTATCATCAGTGCCAAACGCGACATCCAGCTTGATCCGTCCGATAGGATTAGCAGATTTTCCAGGAACAATCCCGTGAAACACGGTGGAGGACGACTGGAGCTGTTTTTCAGACAGATTCATCCGTCGAAAAGTGTCATAGTACAAGATGTTGATGCTACTCCGTCCGTCCATGAGCACCTTCGTGAGCGAGTAGCCGCCGACTTGAGGTGCCACCACCAAAGCCAAACAACCTGGATGTTCAACCCGGGGAGGGTGGTCCTCTTTGCTCCATGTAATGGGCTGTTCCGACCAGCGTAGATATTCCGGGATCGCCGGCTCGACAACACTGATGGCTCGTTTCCGGAGTTTGCGATCTCGTTTGTCAGTATGAGTCATGAACACGTGATACTGCCCACTATTCAACTGTTTGGGATTGCTCTGAAAACCAGACTGATTGCCCTGCTGTTGATTTCCTTGCCCTGAATGCTGATTGCCTCTGTTGTTGCCAGAACCCTGGTAACCTGGTCCTGAGCCGCCTGGGCCATGGAATCCTGGGTTATAAAAGCCACCGGACAAGCCAGCTCCAGGCTGCCCCGGGTTGCCTCCGCCGCCGCCTTGACGGTTCTGAAAGAACTGCTCTCCGAAAGCTTGCATTGTGTGACAGTTCTCCTAAGAGTGGGTTGACGGCTTATTAGGGAGACTGTGTTTTGGGCATGGGCCTTTGAGGGCTTCCTCAAAATTACGGGGCTTGTTGCCATTGTATGATTTTCCTGAATTATTCGCCCTCTGGTATTTGTAACCAGCGTTGGTGTTAGCAACCAAGTCTGATCCTCCTTCCTGGTTCTTACGCTTCCCTGCATTGCCTTGATTACCATGGTTTCCATTGTTCCCTGAATTGTTCTGCTGGTTGCCCTTGCCACCGTTGTTTTTCTTTCCCTTGCCAGTCTGGTCATCCTCTGGGCTAGGATCCTTCGTAGTGTCTGACTCGGCATACCTGGTGAGGACATCCATGAGTTCTCCCATATCCTGAACCTTCCGCTTGAGCCGGCCAAGCTTCTGCATGAGGGGATCAAAGTGGCAGTTCTTTTCCAGGATCAAAACAGCCTGAGCAGCCGTTATGCTGTCGGAAGAGTGGATGATGTCCGCAACCCGGCATGACCAGTGATGGGACGACTCACCCTCGCGCTGGACACAATGCTGTAGATCAACAATTGTCATCGGTCGCTTGCAAGTTCCCTGGAAATTTTTGATAAAGCGGTCCTTCAATTCTGCCCAAGTGTTGATGGAGTTGGGCGGCAAGTTTTTCAACCATGTTCAAGCCGGCCCTTCCAACATCATCATCAGATACTTGGCGCAGATGGCGTCACTGACGTCCAGCATGTCCATGGCTATCTCGTAGCTCTCGATCCAGGCGGTCGGCTCAAGGTCGGCCGTGTAATTTGGAACCTTGCGAGGGCCTTTAAAATCCTTGGGCATGCGCTCGTTGCGTAAAGCCGGCGCCAGGCAGGGTATCCCGATGGTTCTGGTACTGGAGGTCAATTGGGTTGTGACGGGCGGCAACTGAGCCACCGGGTTCGCTGCTTCCGCCGCTCGCTGAGCCCGAGCCGTATAACCGATTTCCTGGGCGTTCGGGGCCCCAAGGCATAGCGGGTCATGAGGCTGCTCACGATGTGGACGAGTGCTGCTAGAAACGGCCGGTGACTCATCGTGGCGGCTCCTGCTGCGGCTTGGAAGCGGGGTAGAGTGGAGCTGCTGCCGACTGTAGGAATAGTTCGCCTGCTGGGCGACCGTAGTTTTTAACATCTCAATGGAATTTCGGGCTTCGATCTCAACTGGTGAATTTCCCATGATTGGGAGTGCGGCCAAGTTGGTCGCTGCTGCTACCAAGTTGTCCAAAGGGTTGGAGAAGTGGCCCGTCGACGTGAGGAAACGATGCGGAGGCGTCTGCGCCGGCGGAAATCGCTGGGCCGGCTCCTGCTGGCGCTGCTGAGCCGGCTGGTAGGGTTGACCCGGCGACGGCTGCCTGCCTCTGCTTGGGGGCACAAGCGGTGCTTCCGGGGTGCCTGCCCCAGCCCCCTGAACAGGCGTATCCTGCGGCGTGTTGAACAGTCGCATGGGCTCGTAGTTAGGTGGTAGACGGCTCATATGGCGCCTCTGATGAACCGCTTCTGAGGCGCTCTGACGGAGCCCCATGCGCCAGGCTTCGGCTTTCAGGCGCTCTACCTCGCCTTGGACTTGGGACTGCAACTCCGCCATACGAGTGTTTTCGGCGTTGATATCTGCTTGTACCTTAGCCATCTGCTCGCGGAGTTTGGTCACCTCCGTGTTGCGTTCTGCCTGGTTCTCTGCGGTCACCGGCGTCGCAAGGAGCATCGCCAGGGCGGTTGCCAATTCTGCCAAGGCCTGAGCCGGCGGTATGGCTGAGCCGGCTCCAGAGGTGCCAGTCCCCGCCGCTGCGCCGGCCACCGTAGAGTTAAGGGCTGGGGCGGAGCCCGCCATGTAGACAACAGCCCGGGAGGGCGTGTTGAAGGAATCCTGAGCCGGGCGGTCGTCGGAGTAGCCCCCAAGCCCGCCATCGTGAAGCGGGAGGATCGACTCGGTCTCGCCTACCAAGGACTCGCCATCAGAGTAGACGAGGGTATCGCTGCCGGACGCAGAGTTATCTACAGAGTCCACCCCCTGAGTGAAGCCGATGAAGACGTGCTTTCGGCCGGCCTGAGCCTGGGTGGGTTGCGCGCGCCGAGCCGGCTCGACGATGTCGGTGCAGATGTCCGGCTCGGGTTCAGATCCGCCGGTTTTGCCGATGAAGACGTGGATTTTGCCGAAGGGGACCCGGTACCCGTACTCGATTGAGTCGGCCTCGGGGGCCTAGTCTGAATCGTTGATGTAGAGCTTGCCGCGGCGACTCTTGGTCATGCGGCCGATCGCATATCCCTCGATCCCTGGGGGAGTTCCCTTCAAGTACTCGACACCACCGAGCGATAGCCCCACGGTGGGCGCCAACTGTCGTGGTTTTATCACGGCAGATGTCCTCATGAAAGGACTTAGTCGTGAAGCCATCGTAGCTTGGTGGTAACTTGAACGGGGTTGATCGGAATCGAGAGACAAGGGTGTATCCAGGTTCGGCCCCTCGTGATGGAGGTAATAGCCTACGTCCTGCTTGGTTGTTATTGATGATGATGATCTCGGTTACAAAGGTGCAACTTGACTAACTTAGTACTCAAGAACTCGTAACCTTCCCTCTCTGCCTCGGGGGCTCACCTTTATATACAGGTCGAAGCCCCGGGCTTACAACAAAGTCCGGGTCGTAACATGACCCGTGCCCTCATCTATTTCCTATTCATCGTCTTCCTCAAGTAAAGGAAAACTCACTGCGTCCTTAGGTAAGCCGCCACCTCAAGTACTGGGCTATAAGCCGGCCCACTTTATAAGTCGCCCTGACGGGCCTTGACGTCTTGATCGTCGCTGGTACTCTCCAAGGTGCCACTGGATAACCCGGCCCTGAACGGGCGGGTCATACCGTGGGGTTGTATCCCCAACAGGCTGGCTAGGTTAGCACCCCCTAATCCAGGACACCGTCAGTAGCCCCCAAACTCGTCTTCTACGCCGAGGACGACTCTCTCAACAAACGCCACCTCAGATCCAGAGTAATTGGCTTGACAGACGAGTTCCCCTTTATATTTCACTCTTTTTAGTAGAGCGATCACATCCGAGGTCCAACCGAGCTTGTTCCCCGCCCGAAAGGGGGTGGATATCTTAGCCTCAAAGGCTTGTCGTCGAGGTATGAATGGTCCAGTACAGTCTGACAGCTTTATCGAAATGGCATGCCCTACGACAGGTCGGGCAGTTACTGCCTCCCTTAAATCGCGGTCCGAGGCAGCTTTTTTACTGGCACATCCCATCAAGGTGGAGTTCGTGCCCGTTTTCTTAGGGATATCATTATGATTTTTGTTTCCCCCCATATGCTTAACGGAATATTTGATGGGAGCGGCGAGGGGGACTCTTAGCCTTTCACAGGCTTATAAGAGCAAAAAGGAGGACAGCACAATCGACCACGCTCCCATTCTCCCCTTCTACTGCTTCGTCTAGCTCCAGCGCCCAGATCCCATCCTACTCCTTTTCCCTTTCGCGAGTCCATCCTTCACTACCAGCCATGGCCGACACCCTCAAGGGGCACTGGGGTGGCTCCATCGTGATGGAGGAGACCATCTCGGAGCTGTGCAGTGCGGGGTATCTGACCCCCGCCATCGCCGCCCGCGCTCCGGCGGCTGGCCAGCTGGTGCCCGCTCCCAACGCCGGGGAGCGGGTAGTCTTTGTCCCCCACCTCATCCGAGGCCTGGGGTTCCCGCTGCACCCCTTTGTGCGCGGGGTGATGTACTACTACCGGCTCGATTTCCACCATATGGCCGCAAACTTCATTCTTCACCTCGCCTCCTTCATCATGGTTGGCGAGGCCTTCCTCCGGTGCAAGCCGCATTTCGGCCTATGGCTGAAGCACTTTGGGATCAAGCCAAAGTCCAGTGGCTCTGACCTCGTGGAGTGCGAAGGGGCCATGATCAGCAAAAACCAGGGGGCCACGTGGTTCAAGGGCACCTTCATTGAAACGGTGAAGGAGTGGTAGCGGGAGTGGTTTTACATCACCAAACCGCTCGCCCCTGGTCAAGCCGAGGTCCCAGCCTTCTCGGCCGGGCCCCCAAAGAAGCTCAAGTTCTGGAAGGAGAAGGGCGTCGCCTGGGGGAACCCAAAAGAGGTGGAGCTCCTCGTCGAGAGGATCAAATGGTGGTCTACTACTGGGAAGGTCGAGCTTGCCGACATCATCAATGTCAGGCTCAACCGCCACATACTCCCCCTCCAGATTCGGGCTACACCGATGTGGGCACAAAAGCCCGAGGACATGGACACCATCACCACCTTCTTCCGCTCCACCTTGGCCGCCATGTGGACGAGACTCATGAAGCTGGCCAAGGACAAGATCCCCAAGGAAGGGGAGGACCGCGGCCTTGAACACAGCTATGAACCCCCCCCGGTGAGTGACCCCGCCCATCAATTGTCATTCTTCGTCCGTCGTACCGAGGAGTAGAGTTTTGATGAATCGTTGTGCTTGACGTTTTGTAGAAGTGACTAGCCTGGGTGCAAGGAGTGCAATGCCTGGCTCCACTGCCAGAGGAGCCCCCGACTCCCCTGCTCTCGGCGCTCCTGACCAAGGAGCTGCACGTGGTGGCCCCCAAAGGGATGAAGTCCCAGAGGGGTAGGTCGAGTGCCCGGACTCAGGGGACCTCGGTCACCCGATCCGAAGAGACCCACACCTCCGCTGCCCATGATGGCGACGTAGAGGAGGGTGAGGTCGAGGAGATCCCTCTCCCGAAAGGGAATAGGTCGGCGTCGGAGGACGTTGAGGCTGGTATGCCGTCCAAGGGCCCAAAGAGGCCAAGGACAACTTCGTCCGGGGCCACTAGCAAGTTGTCGGGGGAGAGTCGAGCTCTCCGGCGACTCAGAAGATGACCTCCTTGCGATAGGGAGGAAGAAACCGGCGCCTCAAGGGTAAGCCGTCGTCTTCATATCCCGTCTTTCCATTTGATAAGTTCTTTTTAGCAAAGGAAAACTCATAGAGCGTCTTTTCTTATGCAGTCCGCCAAGGGTAATCCCCAGCGGTTCCTCGAGCGGGTTGCCATCCGCCAGCGGGACTCCAGAGCCCGCTGCTCCTCCCCCAACGCATGATGGGCTAGGGGAGGCAACATCCACCCTGGCCCCTGACGTCAACACGGCGGGGGCCGACGAGGTGGCCATCATGGCCGAGGTTGATACCTCGGCCCAACAAGACCCGGGGGAGAAACACCACGTGGTCATCGAAGAGGGGCTGGGCCAGTCATCGGTCTAGCTGATATCTACCTCGGCTCCGCCACCCCAGGTGGAGGCCACCTGGGTCGACGTATCCGAGGTCATTCCTCCACCCCTGCCAACTGCCCAAGGATGGGCTGGCGCGGGGTGGACCGAGGAGATGGAGGACACCCTGAAGGGCTCCTCCATCAAGGAAGAACACCCTGCCTTGATAGGCTCGGCGCTGCAGGGCTTCCGGTCTGCAGGGGCTGGCCTGCATGAGGTTTTCAAGAACCTCGTAGCGGGTTTCGAGGTACGCTTCTATCCGAGCACCTTGTTTAACTTGTTTATCTGAACTTTGTTGATTTAAGTATTTGTCCAAGGACATGAGAGTACAGCCTGCTAAACGGCTTAGTGAGTGAGTAGCCCCCGAGCCCGAAGTCAGTTTTAAGAAATCGGCATTGGGGTCGTTTTGATTGAGTAAGAGCCTATTAAGGAGCCCCCAGGGCGCTGCTCGAGGCAGCCGTCCTGGAACCTTTTAGTAATTTAACTGTTCCCTTTGTAATGAGGATTTTTACTGCCAGGTTTCGACCTCGGTTCCAGACCCCGTCTCCGAGGAGATTGCGGAGATGAAATGGTAGCTCGAGAGGTCCCAGGAGGAGCTTACCCTGGTGAACCAAAAATTTGAGCAGTCTCAAGGTAAGCAAATTAAACTTGTGTTGTACTAGGTACAAAAAGAGTTTATGATAGGTGTTGCGCAATGAAAAACTAAGGCCGAACTGTTTCAATGACAGCGGCGTTAGCGGAGCTTGAGACGCTCAAGGCCGAGCTCGAAAAGGCTCAGCAGGAGGTGAGGCAGCAGGAAGCTGCTGCCGCCGAGGCAGAGAAGGCCCGAGCCGCTGAGAAGGCGGCCGGGGACAAGCACCAGGCACGGGTGCTGGAGGTCGAGGAGACCCTGAAGGGCGCGTTTGAAGCAGGCGACAAGCTTCAGGAGGAGGGGCAACGAACAAAGGAGGAGCTCGAGAAGCTTCAACTTGCCTACTCCGAGCTCAAGACCTCGGCCCGAGCTGACCACGAGGTGCTCCAGCAGGTGGAGCAAATCGCCTCGGGTAAGCTATTTCTGCTGCAGTGTTCGTTTGGCAGCAAAGGGTGTGTCGAGCTCACCCAGTTATGGCGTTCCACAGAAGTTTTTGCGGATCTTCCGTAGAGCGCGGCGGATGCGGTGGCGTACTTCGGCCAGCTAGCGGACCACGAGGCGGAGAAGGCCTTTTGGGGGCAGTTCCCGGGGTCGCCGTCGGCACAGCTACTAAATCATCGAGTGAAGCAGCTGGTGGAGTTGTTTCGCATGACGAGACCGGCGCTCCAGGACCTCTGTATCGCGTTGTGGCCTGCCGAAGCCATGCCCAAGAGCCTCTTCGGCCTTACGGCCCGTCTCCAGGATGCCATGCCCTGTGTGAACCGCTGGAGGAGGTCAGCGTGCTTTGAAGGAGCGCGGAGGGCGTACGCCTGCGTGAAGACGCACTTCCGAAAGGTTGATGCGGTGACATGTGCCGCTGGCCCTCCTGCCGACAAGCCGCGCACCGCCAAACAGTTCTTCGCCGAGGTGGAGGAGGGAGCTCGTATCACCGAAGCCATGTGTCCAAAGGACACTATGTATTTTTTAACAGTACTTCAGAATGCCGAAGTGTATGATGTACAAAACTTTATCTTTTCATCGAATGAATATGGCTTTAAATTCCATGTGTTTGTTTTTTAATTAGTTTTACCTCCTATATGACTGTTTTAAGATGAGAGTGGCCAGTCGTCGGCTTCAGCCCCAGTGTAGGTCATACAAAGGGTGTTCCTTAAGGCACACTTGACCCTTAGCCGACGTCTCGGTACCCGAAGGTGGTCGGTGCTTATAGGAACTAGGCAATCAGACTATAGTGGCATTATGATTTTCACTTAATCATAGGAGTTTGACTGTGGGGGCTGATGACCAGCCCCCGGTGTGGGAAGTGGTCGGCCTGGTCGGCCGAGGTCTAGGCCATAACACACTTCGGCTAGAAATGAAAGCCCTTCGTTTAACACGGGTGATCTCTATCGTCACATCGCTTAACGCGGTCTACGAATGGCTGTGGCACCCCGACTCAGAGCAACCGGTTTACCTTGCATTGCCAGCCCAGAGATCAAGTCTTCTGGCAATACACAACAACTTGGTACAGAAAACAACCGCTTTATTGATCTCTTAGCGGACACATAGGTACACATATTACATGATACACGAGGCCAAGCGGCACACACGGTGCGGCTGCACTTATGTACATTATTTAGTAGACATCTCAGGGGCCTCGATGATAAGGGAACTACTACGCAGCAGCGGAACGACGAGGTAGCGGAACTCCACTCCATAGGGACACTGCTGGGACATGGCCTAGAGCGCGACATACTGCTCGACATCCACACCATGAACGGCTTCTCCTGCATCTGGCATGATAAGCCAGGTGAGTACTTTGAATGTACTCGCAAGCTCACAGCAAACAAAACAAGTGCGACAAACAATAACAAGGCATTTAACAAGTTTAATGCATGAGCATGATACTACTCAACATGAGGTGTGCGTGAAACATTGCCGTGGTCCCTGGGACCAACTTACCCTTTCGGGGTTACCACGTAACCACCGTTCATAACTTACCAACGTGATCCTCAGTTGATCACATCCATACCTTTCATAGTGATCCTCACTCGATCACCACTTCTGCATGTGCCCTCTTGTGAGTCTTAGTGTGCAAGTTAATTATATCTGTTGACCCACGGTGTGACCTACTACAAACTGTGTCCATATCCGAGGACCCAGCTATTGATAGATTATACACTCTGCAGAGGTTAGTACACTGTACCCACACTACGGAACTCATGGCCTCATGCTCCCATTCGGGTGGACCAACGACATTCCGACAAAACCAATCTATTGCATGACACTCTCCCGGCCACTCCGACAAACTCTCCTTTGGGCTATGTCCTGGGTGGCCCCGATGTCATCCCTTGACATCCGCCACCTCTGTGGCTGCCACCATCGTGGCCAAACAAAACATCGTCCCAACCGGAGACCTCGGTACCGTAAAACTCGGGCACTCAAGGTTATGACTGCCTACCGGGCCAGGGTAGCGCCAGTGCACAACCTTCCCTCATAGGAGGCACTGGCGAGAGGCATGACAATAGACCGCATTAGGGCCTCCCCATC
This sequence comes from Elymus sibiricus, assembly GCA_039707655.1. Lineage (NCBI taxonomy): Eukaryota > Viridiplantae > Streptophyta > Magnoliopsida > Poales > Poaceae > Elymus > Elymus sibiricus. Next base: position 105,482,251 of record CM077668.1, on the reverse strand, counting down.
CAGGCAAGTGTGGTTGCACTGGTGAGCTCGATTTGGTGGCACCATGACTCGATCAACAACATGTTCAAGTTGAATTAATGTCAAGTTTAACTTGAAATAAAATGATTTGAGCCATAGTGTGAATGGATGCACGGGTCACGAACATGAATAACGAATGCATCATGCTACCATAAGAGTATATGACATGATCCCTACTGCACACTTTAGCAATAAAGCATGTACCCTACTGCATACTATCAAAATGACATGAACAAATTCTATGCAATAAGTTCTATATAGCAAATCATTTTAATAGGGAATTAATTGATGAATTTAATCCAAATAAACCAATGTCATTGCAATGCCATCCTTGCATATGAATGTTGTGGCTTGCCTTGGTTCAGAGGAGTGTCACAATACTCCTGGTCTTCTCCAACACAACTAGGAGCTTCTGAAAATATTTTAAATGCAAAAAGAAAATGTCACATAACACATTTTATTTCACCAGAAATTCTCAACAGCAAGAAAAAATCTTAAATTTGGCATGCATAAACTTTGGCTCAATACAAACCAGTAGCAAAAAGAATCAACTCAATTGGACTTATAGAATAAAAGTTATAACTGGTCAAAGTTGGGGTCAGAAGTTGGTCAAACTATTTATTTAAATGATTTTAACCGAATTTCCAGAAATGGCCATGTCGAAGGCGTATTCCTGGATTACGCCTCCACTTATACTGCTTCGGGAGAGAGAGTGAGAGGCTGATAGGTGTGGCCCCCTGTCAGGGTTAAAAGGGAAAGAGAGAGGGAACAGTGCACGGCGGCTCGGTCGACGGCGATTCTCCGGGGAGGAGACCCCGACGGCCGCCGGCGATGGGCTAGCTGTACTCAGCCTAGCACGGCGAGGACGCACGTACTCGAGGCGATGGCTGGGGTAGACAGACAACGTCGGAAGCTTCTTCTCCAGAGACGGCGGCTGCGGAGCTTGTCGGATTCGTCGATTCCGGCGATGATCCGGTGAGCTAGTGGCACCGTCGAGCTCAGGAGGTCACCACGGTCTCGAGGGAAGCAGTGGATGGAGCTGGGAGTGGCTAGGATGAGTGCATGATCGAGGGGGATCCGCGGCGGATTCCGGCGAACAACGGCGGCAGGAGGCCCTCCCGGCCTTGCCGCGCTCGTGGGAGAGTGATTTGTGGCCAAGTGGAGTGAGGGGGATGGTTAGAATGAGTCGGGGACAGCTCTATTTATAGATGGAGCTCGACCGCGTTCGGGACTCCGTCGGCGACGAGCTGCAGAAGAGAGGAGGGGAAGATAAGCTCGGGCGTGGCGTGGGGAGGAGCAGTGGTGCACAGGCTACACGGTGCATGCGTGCAAGCATAGTGGCACGCACTACGCGGAGAAAACGGAGCATGCGCGCCCACTGTTGCACCGCGTAGCGTTCGGCCGTTTCTGGTGAGCGGCTTGCCGGCGTCGGGGAGGAGCAGGGCGAGGCCAGGTGGCGCGCTGGGGGTTGCTGGCGAGCTGGGACACGCTACGGTGTCGAGAGGAGAGGGAATGGATGGCGGCAGAGGGCCCCGATGCACAGAGCGCGGCGAGCGCATGCAATGCACCGTGCTCTCACGCGGTCACCGCGTGCACTAGCACACGCAGTGCTTTCGGTGCTGCCAAACCGTGTCATTTGAGTAGTCCCTTCAACGCGGTGCCTAGAACTGCGCTTGGCTTGCCATCTGGCGCAGGGGAGGTGACATGAGCTAGCTGCAAAGTTTCTGGACAGAAACTTGTGCCAAGTGCTGGGGACAAATGGCTAGGAGTTTAGAGCTGAAATTTTGGGGTTAAGCATTACTTAGGAGGGTAGTCATGTGGTAAAAATTTCAGCTCCAACAGATCGAGGAAAAATGTACTTGCTTCACAAAGTGCCCATTCTGTCCAGAAGCAAAAACATTTTCCTTAGCTGAAAATTTCCAAATGACCATGGGATATTTTTGCATAGGGAGGTGAGGCATGATCCAAAGAATATTTGGGAATTTTCTTGGAATTTTTGGAGCAATAAAAATGAGGGTTGCTTCATAGCTTAGTGAGAAAATAGTCATTTTCAGGAGGAAAAAGAATATAATGCCACTAAATAAAAATATCCAATGGCATTATGGTGAAAGGGATGAGGTCTAGGGAAGGTTTATGGATGATAGAACCCACTTGGAAGACAATCAAAAATAATTCCAAGTGGTAAGTGCAAAAGAATTGACAGAAAACCTCAAATGCAAATTAAAATATTCAATAAATCCCAATAAAAGAAAAAGGGCAAAATCCAGGGTGTTACAAACCTCCCCCCTTAGGATGAATCTCGTCCTCGGGATTCGGTTGCTCAGGAAACAAATATGGGTATGCAGTCCTTAAGAAATCCTCTCTTTCCCAGGTGGCCTCAACCTTAGTGTGGTGTTCCCATTGGACCTTGTAAAACTTTATAGTTTTGTTGCGGGTGACTCTATCCGTCTCTTCCAATATTCTCAAGGGTTTCTCCTCATATGTTAAATCTTTGGCAAGCTCTAGTTCTGTCATATCCGTCTGTTTTGCGGGTGGTGCGATGCATTTCCGTAGCTGAGACACGTGGAACACATCATGAACCTCGAATAGCTCGGGAGGCAATTCTAACTGATAAGCCACTTTGCCCACTCTGGTCATAACTGGAAATAGACCGATGTACCTTGGTGCGAGCTTTCCCCGAGTATGAAACCTTTTAACTCCTTTCATGGGGGTAACTCAGAGATATGCATATTCACCTGGTTCGAAACTGATCTGTCTATGCTTTGAGTCATAGTAGCTCTTCTGGCGAGATTTTGCTACTTGCAGTCTGTCTCGAATTTCTTTAACTTGCTTTTCTGCTTCCATCATCAAATCAGTCCAGAAGATTCGGCTGTCTCATGTCTGAGACCAGTTCAGCAGGGTACGACACTTACGTCCATATGGAGCCTCAAAGGGTGACATCTTGAGGCTAGTCTGATAGCTGTTGTTGTAAGAGAACTTAGCGTATGGCAGGCTGTCCTCCCATTTGGGTCCATGAGCAAGAGCGCATGCCCGAAGCATGTCTTCCAAGATCTGATTTACCCGTTCTGTCTGTCCATCTGTCTGAGGGTGATAACCAGTGCTATGTTTGAAGGCGGTTCCCAGGGCTTGGTGTAGACGTAGCCAGAATGCCGAGGTAAACAAAGATCCTCGGTCTGGAGTGATAGTCCTGGGTATCCCATGCAGACTGACAATCCTGGATATGTAAAGTTGAGCGAGTTGGTCTGCACGGTAGGTTGTCCTTATTGGAATAAAGTGGGCCACCTTGGTGAGCATGTCGACCACGACCCATATGGCGTTATTTCCTCGTGGTGTCCTTGGTAACCCCACGATGAAGTCCATGCATATATCATCCCATTTCCATTGCGGAATGGGTAAGGTTGAAGTAGACCAGCGGGTTTCTGGTGTTCAGCCTTCACCTTGTTGCATATATCGCAACAGGCGACGTAATAGGCGATATCTTTCTTCATACCTTCCCACCAGAATGTTTGCTTCAAATCTTGATACATTTTAGTGCCTTCGGGATGAATAGAGTATGCGGACTCGTGAGCTTCCTTCAGAATCTGCTGCTTTAATTCCCCGAGGTTCGGTACACAGACTCGATCCCGAAATCATAGGGTACCTTTGTCATCAATGTTGAAATCTAGCGTCTTCCCTTCTCGTACTTGGGCCATTATCTTGAGTAACATGGGGTCACCAGGTTGAGCCTTTTGGATTTTGTCTTCCAGAGCAGGGGTTACTTCCAAGGTAACCGAGCAAGTTGCATCACACATGATCATATTGAGCTGAGCTATTTCTTCCTGAAGTGTTGGGTGCAGACGCTCGATTAATGAGTTCGCTGTAGCCGGTTTGCGACTGAGAGCATCGGCGACCACATTTGCTTTTCCTGGGTGGTAGTTGATACCCAGGTCATAGTCTTTGACCAACTCAAGCCATCTTCTTTGTCGGAGGCTCAGGTCCAGTTGCGTGAATATATACTTGAGACTCTTGTGGTTGGTGTAGATTTGGCATCATTTTCCAATGATGTAATGCCTCCAAAATTTTAAGGCATGGACCACAGCTGCCATTTCCAAGTCATGGGTAGGATAATTCTCCTCATGCGTTCGAAGTTGCCTTGATGCATAGGCCACAACCTTTCCATCTTGCATAAGTACACACCCAATGCCACGCCGGGATGCGTCGCAATAGATGTCGAAGCTCCGGTAGATATCTGGTAGAGTCAACATTGGAGCGGTGGTCAAACGGGTCTTTAGCTCATTGAAACTGTTCTCACATGCTTCCGTCCATATGAACTTCTTATTCTTCTTGAGTAGTTCAGTCATTGGCTTGGAAATCTTTGAGAAGCCTTCAATGAAACGACGGTAATAACCTGCCAGACCCAAGAAACTCCGGATTTCTGTCACTGAAACAGGTGTCTTCCAATTTAATACTTCTCTGACTTTGCTTTGATCCATGACCACTCCTTGAGCGGAAAGAGTATGCCCAAGGAATCCCACTTCCTTAAGCCAAAATTCACATTTGCTGAACTTGGCGTAGAGTTGATGCGCGCGTAATCGCTCCAACACTGCTCGGAGATGCTGCTTGTGCTCTTCTTCACTTTTGGAATATATGAGTATGTCATCAATGAACACCACTACAAACTTATCCAAGAAGTCCATGAACACCTTGTTCATCATGCGCATGAAGAATGCAGGAGCATTGGTCAGCCCAAAGGACATGACCGTATATTCGTATAGCCCATATCGTGTAGTGAATGCTGTCTTGGGGATATCTTCTTTTCTGATTTTCAGCTGGTGATACCCGGTGCGCAAATCAATCTTGGAGAACATTTGAGCTCCACTGAGTTGATCAAACAAATCATCGATCCTGGGCAGCGGGTATTTATTCTTGATTGTGACATCATTGAGAGCGCGGTAGTCAACACACATCCGGAGACTGCCATCTTTCTTGCCCACGAATATTGCCGGTGCACCCCAAGGAGATGAACTGGGGCGAATATATCCTTTTTGGAGCATCTCGTCCAATTGTTTCTTCAACTCCACTAGTTCAGATGAAGGCATCCGATAATATATCTTGTAAATTGGTGCTGTCCCGGGCACAAGCTCGATTGAAAATTCAAGCTCTCGATCAGGTGGCATGCCTGGCAATTCATCTGGAAACACATCTGGGAATTCACAGACCATTGGGACTAGATTCATCTCTGTAGCAATTGCTGCATAGACCATCCCCTTCTTTGGCATGGCTCGACTGGCAAAGAACCGAGCAGACTGGCCCGAGGGATTTATTAGCGTGACTTCTGTTGTTGCACAGTTGATGCAGACCTGGTGTCTTGTCAACCAATCCATCCCCAAAATAATATCCAATGTTGGAGATTCAATGGATACTAGGGATGCGGGGAAAATGACTTCATTGATTGATATTTTCAATCCTCGGCATAGAATATTTGTCCTGAGCCTGGATCCAGGGGATTGTACCACCATAACTTTGTCCAAAAGAGTATAGGAAAGGCGATGTTGGGTAACAAAACTCCGCGAAATAAAAGAATGGGAAGCCCCGAAATCGAATAAAATTGTTACAGGTATGTCATTAACAGGAAACATACCAGTGACCACATCGGGAACTTCGGAGGCTTATTCGGCGGAGATATGATGAACTTGCCCTTGAATATATTTCGTTTTGGGGAATTGCCCCACATAATTGACTTGAGGCTTCAGGTTGGCTGGCGACTTTCCGTTCTTGGGGCACTGCCTAGAGTAATGCCCAGTTTGTCCACATGAGTAACAGGCATTGTTACGCTGACAGTCTTCATTGTTTGGCTTGGCGACCACAGTCTTGATCCGACTTTCATTCTTGATGTTCCCATGCTGCCAGGTTGGCTTGAACTCGAACTGGGGTTGCTGCCAAGTACGAACCTTCTGAAAAACTTGCCCTTCCTTCTTGGGTTCAAACTTGCGTTTGCGGTCTTCATAAGTACTCTTATGATCATTAACCAGTTTGTGTTCCCTTTTGGCAATGAGTGCCTTGTTCACCAAAGTTTGGAAGTCGGGGAAATCCAGCATGCTGAGTGCACATTGGAGGGTAAGGTTGAGTCCTCTGAGGAACCGATCTATCTTAAGTTCTTCGGTGGCCACATCATGCATGGAATAACGGGCCCAGTGATTGAACTTGTTTAAATACTCACTTACAGTCGAGTTCCCTTGTGTAAGGGTGAGGAATTCTCGCTGCTTGACCTTCAAGATACCGGTGGGGATGTGATACTTGCAGAATTTATCTTTGAATTTATCCCAAGTAATCTCGTCTTCAGCATGCCACATAACTTTGGCATTGTCCCACCATATAGCAGCTGGTCCTTCCAGATAATGAGTGGCAAAGGGTACCTTATCAGCATCTTCAGTGCGTGCAATTTCTAGCTTCTTCTAAATGGTCCTGAACCAGTCATCGGCTTCCATTGGGTCCGCTGCTTGACTGAAACTCGATGGTTTGGTCCTTGATACGTCTCCATCGTATCTACTTTTCCAAACACTTTTGCTCTTGTTTTGGCCCCTAATTTGCATGATTTGAATGGAACTAACCCGGACTGACGCTCTTTTCAGCAGAATTGCCATGGTGTTGTTTTTTGTGCAGAAATAAAAGTTCTTGGAATTGGATGAAACTTTTTGGAGATTTTTTATGGAATAAATAAAAAATACTAGAACCAAGACCCACTGGAGGGGGGCCACCCAGTGCCCACGAGGCACCAGGGCGCACCACCCCCCCTGGTGCGCCCTGGTACCTCGTGGGGCCCACGTGGCTCTGTCTGACCTAATTCCAACTCTATAAATTCACAATTCCAGAGAAAAAAATAAGAGAGGAAGTTTTATTGCGTTTCACGATACGGAGCCGCCGCCACCTCCTGTTCTTCATCGGGAGGCCAGATCTGGAGTCCGTTTGGGGCTCCGGAGAGGGGGATCTTCCGGCATCGTCATCATCAACCATCCTTCATCACCAATTTCATGATGCTCACCGTCGGGAGTGAGTAATTTCTTCGTAGGCTTGCTGGACGGTGATGAGTTGGATGAGATTTATCATGTAATCGAGTTAGTTTTGTTAGGGATTGATCCCTAGTATCCACTATGTTCTGAGATTGATGTTGCTATGACTTTGCTATGCTTAATGCTTGTCACTAGGGGCCGAGTGCCATGATTCTAGATCTGAACCCTTTATGTTTTCATGAATATATTTGTGTTCTTGATCCGATCTTGCAAGTTATACGCACCTGCTATGTGTTATGACCCACATACCCCAAGGTGACAATAATTGGGATTCTTTCCGGCGATTGCCATAGTTTGAGGAGTTCATGTATTCACTATGTGTTAATGCTTTGTTATGGTTCTCTATTAAAAGGAGGCCTTAACATCCCTTAGTTTCCTTATGGACCCCGCTGCCACGGGAGGGTAGGACAAAAGATGTCATGCAAGTTCTTATCGCAAGCACGTATGACTATATACGGAATACATGCCTACATTACATTGATGAATTGGAGCTAGTTCTGTGTCACCCTAGGTTATGACTGTTACATGATGAATGTTATCCAACATAATTACCGATCCAATGCCTACGAGTTTTTCACATATTGTTCTTGCTAAGTTACTACTGTTGCTACTACTGTCACAATTGCTACAAAACTACTGCTGCTACTGTTACTGCTACTGTTGCTATTATTGCTACTACTACCAAACTATCATACTACTATGCTACTGATCACTCTGCTGCAGATATTTAGTCCCTAGGTGTGGTTGAATTGACAACTCAACTGCTAATACTTGCAAATATTCTTTGGCTCCCCTTGTGTCGAATCAATAAATTTGGGTTGAATACTCTACCCTCGAAAACTGTTGCGATCCCCTATACTTGTGGGTTATCAAGACCTTTTTCTGGCTCCGTTGCTGGGGAGCATAGCTTTATTTGCTGAGTCACTTGGGATTTCTATCTGTTGATCACTATGAAGAATCTAAAAGACGCTAAGACCAAGATCGTTCCCTCTAAGACGAGGGGAGGTAAGGAACTGCCATCTAGCTCTGCACTTGATTCACCTTCTATTTTGAGTAAACTTGCAACACCACCACATGCTATTAATTCTGATATGTTGCAAGTTATTGATAATACCACTTTTGCTATGAATGATACTCATAATGATGCTAGTACTATGCTTGATAATGCTGTGCCACTTGGTGAATTTCTTAATGAACAAATTGCTAAAGCTAAAGAAATTGAAAATGTTGAAACTCTTGAGAATTTTGATTCACCTATTATGCCTAGCTCTCCTACTAGAGTTGAAACACCTGATGAACATTGCTTTGATAGGGAGACAGCTAGAGCCATTCTTGCTTGTAATGATAGACATGAAGTTATAAAGTTGCTTGCTGAAATGAAAGAAAAATCTATGAGGGAGAGAATGAAATATGATCCTAAGTTTGCTACCTCTCCCATATTTGTTACTGATAAGGATTATGAATTCTCTGTCGATCCTGAGTTAATTACTTTGGTTGTCTGATCCTTTCCATGGTTATGAAACTGAAACCGTTGTGGCACATCTTACTAAATTAAATGATATAGCCACCCTATTTGCTCATGAGGAAATGATTCGCTATTACTACATTCTTAAGTTGTTTCCTTTCTCATTAAAGGGTGATGCTAAAGAATGGTATAATACTCTTGCTCCTGGTTGTGTGCGTAGTCCCCAGGATATGATTTATTACTTCTCTGAAAAATATTTTCCTACTCATAAGAAACAAGCCGCCTTACAGGAAATATTTAACTTTGTGCAAATTGAAGAAGAGAATCTCCCTCAAGCTCGGGGGAGGCTTCTCCAATTAATTAATGCTTTACCTAACCATCCTCTTAAGAAAAATGAAATACTTGATATCTTCTATAATGGACTAACCGATGCTTCTAGGGACTACCTAGATAGTTGTGCGAGTTGTGTTTTCAGGGAACGGACTATTGAACAAGCTGAGGAATTGTTGAATAATATATTGAAGAATGATAATGATTGGACACTTCCTGAACCACCGCCCAAACCCACTCCGAAGAAGAGGGGTATTTTATATCTCAGCCCTGAAGATATGCAAGAAGCAAAGAAATGTATGAAGGAAAAAGGTATTAAAGCTGAAGATGTTAAGAATCTACCACCTATTGAAGAAATACATGGTCATGACACACCGCCACAGGTAGTGGAGGTAAATTCTCTTATAAAGTTTGATGAAAGTGATATTCCTTATAGCAAACCTCCTAGTCAATGCTTGTATGAATTTGACAATTATATTATTAAGCAAGATCACTTCAATGCAAATGTTATGAAACAATTGAAACGAAATGCCTACATGATTGATCGCTTGAGTGACTTGTTATTTAGAATTGCTAATGATGTTAAAGGTGTGAGTAAACATGCATCTATGGTTCAAACTCAATTAGAACAAGTTGCTAAATCTCAAAGTGAATTGCTCAATGAAATGAATAACAATATAAATGATCATGCTGTTAGAGTTATGACTAGAGGAGGTAGAATGACTCAAGAGCCACTTTATCCTGAAGGTCATCCTAAAAGGATTGAACAAGATTCTCAAAGAATTAATGTTGATGCACCTAGTCCATCTAAAAAGAAAAAGAAAAAGAAAAAATGATAGGACTTTGCATACTTCTAGTGAACCCGAGGTAGAAAAACCCTTGGAGGATAGTAATGATGTTTCTATTTCTGATGCTGAAACACAATCTGGTAATGAACAACCACTCGATGATAATAATAATGATGATGCTCATGTGGATACCCAACCAGATAATGATAAAGAACCTGATAATGATGTTGAAATAGAACCTGCTGTTGATCTTGATAACCCAGCTTCTAAAAATAAACGTTATGATAAAAGAGACTTCGTTGCTAGAAAACATGGTAAAGAAAGAGAACCATGGGTTCAAAAACCCATGCCCTTTCCTCCTAAACCATTTAAGAAAAAGGATGAGGAAGAATTTGAACGCTTTGCTGAAATGCTTAGGCCAGTCTTTTTGCGCACTCATTTGACTGATATTATAAAGATGCCTCCTTATGCTAAATACATGAAAGACATTGTCACAAATAAAAGAAAGATACCTGAAGCTAAAATTTCTACCATGCTTGCAAATTATTCTTTTAAGGATGGAGTACCTAAGAAACTAGGGAACCCAAGAATACCAACTATACCATGCTCCATTAAAAGAAATTATGTCAAAACTGCTTTGTGTGATTTAGGAGCCGGTGTTAGTGTTATGCCTTTCTCTTTATATAAAAGACTTGATTTGAATAAACTCACTCCCACTGAAATATCATTGCAAATGGCTGACAAATCAACTGCCATACCTATCGGTGTTTGTGAGGATGTGGCCATTGTAGTTGCAAACGTTACTATTCTAACAGACTTTTTTATACTTGATATGCCCGAGGATGACAACATGTCGATTATCCTAGGTAGACCCTTCTTGAATACTGCAGGGGCTGTTATTGATTGCAACAAAAGCAAGGTCACTTTTCATATCAATGGTAATGAACATACGGTGCACTTTCCGAAGAAACAATTTCAAGTGAATGGTATTCATATTATTGAAAAGACTCCGACAGTTACTATTGGAAGTTTTCAACTCCCTCTTCCTACTGTTAAAAAGAAATATGAAACTCTTATTATTGGGGAGATGCATATCCCCGTTGAGGTAACTTAGTGTTATACAAAAGTTCTTCGGTTTCATGTTACTCGAAAATGGTTTGTTAATAAGACTTGATCAACCTTATTAATGGATTCTTTTTGAGGGGCATGTGGTCGATGAATTTAGTAAGCACAACCTTCTGTACCCACTTTTTGTTTTCTGTTATTCTTAGTTAAATAAAATAAAATGCCATGATTATCCTGTTTTCTGAATTATCCGTGCAATAAAAAAGTGTCCAGAAATAAAAGTGCTCAGAATGCAATAAAATTTTGATATGAATTTTTATATAATATTTAAGAATTTTTGGCACTGGAAACATACCAGGGGGGTGCCCCAGGTGCCCACGAGGCACCAGGGCGCGCCACCCCCTGGCACGCCTAGGTACCTCGTGGGCCCCACAGGGACCCCCTCACTTATTCCTTCGGCTCACTTCGTCTCTTACCTCTAGCAAAAATTCCTGGTAGCTCTCTCTCTCGTGTTCTTGCTCACAAACCTGAAATTTTCGATCTCTTTGCTCGGAGCTCCGTTTCCGAAACTGTTTTGGGAGATTGCTCCTTGGTATGTGACTCCTCCATTGCTCCAATTAGTTTTTGCTCTAGTGGATTATATTTTGCATAATTAGCTGCTCTTGGTGCTACTGAAAATAAGCTTGCATGTTGAACTCTTTGAGTTCCAAGTAGTTTGAATGCTTGATATAGCCTCTAGACATCCATATGAGTCCAAAATTCTTCATTGATATCATTTTGTGGCCCAAAATTCTTCAGAAATTTATTCATAGGAAAATGAATTTCTTCCGGAGGAGTTCCTCGAAGCGGAACGCCAAGGGAGTCCTTGGGGAGTCCTCGGACAGTGACCTCAACATTCCGCGTAGGACGGAGGTCCGACCGTGCAAATGGCCGCACAATGCCTTCATGAATGAAGCCGGATTCTACCAAGAGGTCGCGCAATTCGTTGCAAATGCCGGACTGACCTACCTCCTTGCAGATAAGTGTGACCAGCACCACATCCTTACAAATTCCTTTGTGCAAAATTTTCATTTTCTGAGTAGGCTCGAACCCCCTGAGGTGCGCTTTGATTTATATGCTGAACATTATCAGATACCTCTGGCTGAATTTTGTGAGATATGTTTGATTCCCTTTGATAGGGAAATTAGAGAGCCTCGGCCGGAGGAGTTTGAGGGTTTCCTCCACACATTAACTATGGGAGAGACAAGGGGCGTGTCAAAAGCCCGAGCCACTAGCTTGCAATTTCCCTCTGTTCATTACTTTGCTTTATTTTTAGGGAAATGCTTGATTGCTAGAGAGCAAGGTAGTGCACTGGCTGCACCGGACTTTGCCATTTTACGCCGCACATTGCATATTGACAACACTTATAACCTGGGAGCTATCATTGCACGCCGCCTGCACACTAATAGAACTAGGGGTAAAATTCATGGTGGTATTTATGCTACTCGCTTAGCAAGACGTTTTAATGTTAACATACGCCCTCATGATTGTTTGTTGCCCAGAGTTTACTTAGATCACCAGTCCATGAGGGACCACCACTTTCTTCATGCTCCTGAGCCTCCTCACAACATTCGTTATAACTTGGTTTTTAGTGAGGATACTCGTGATATTATTCTGTCACCTGCATCTGCTTTGTTTGATTCTCATGCCAGGAACGATATACCGTGATGCCACCGGACATCATTGCTTACGGTAACGCGTTGGCAGCGGCAGAGGAGGAGCCCCAGGATTGGGACGCTCGGGTGCTGCCGCCTCAGGACTTTCACATGGGACCGGATGGCTACTACGGATGGCCATAGACCAAGCTAGGCAAAAGCCTAAGCTTGGGGGAGTACGTATTTCTCACCGACATTACATTCATGCTCACACATTTAATTCCAGTTCTCAGTGTTCATACTTTCTCATTGTATAATCCATGCTAGTTGTATTTTATCGCTTTCTTCTAGTGTGTTCGAAAAACTTGAGAAAATCCAAAAATATTTCTCACCCAAGTTGTGTAGTAGACATCAAGCTCTTTTCTGGCACCGTTGCCGGGGAGTTGAGTGCTTGAAGGTATATCTTTAGATCTTGCAATCGAATCTTTTAGTTTCTTGTTTTATCACTAGTTTGGTTTTGTAAAAGAAAACTAAAAAAATGGAATTGAGGTTGCCTCATATTATTCGTCTTTATAATGTCTTTCTTGAAAATGATGGAGCGGAAAATTGTGCTCAATTGATAGAAGAACAATTCAATAAAATGTTTGGCATAAAATCTTTGAATGATGAGCATGATTGCAATGTTGTTAGTATGAATTCTATGAATATCCATGATGCTAATGATATGCAAAGCCATAAGCTTGGGGATGCTATGTTTGATGAAGATGATATTTTTAGCCCCCCAAGTTTTGATGGGAAAATTTATTATGATGAAAGTATGCCTCCTATTTATGATGATTATTGTGATGACATGTATGCTATAAAGAATAATGATAACTATGAAACTTGTCATCATGATTTTAATTTTCAATTGGATTATGTCAATCAAGTATCACATGATAGATATATTGTTGAATTCATTCATGATGCTACTGGAAATTATTATGAGAGAGGATCATATGCTTGTAGGTGTTGCAATAATATCAAGTTTCCTCTCTATGTGTTGAAAGTTTTGAAGTCATGCTTTGTTTGCCTTCCTATGCTAGTTGATTCTTGCTCCCATAAGTTGCTTGCTCACAAAATCCCTATGCATAGGAAGTGGGTTAGGCTTAAATGTGCTTGTAATATGCTTCATGATGCTCTCTTTGTGTTTCAATTCTTCACTTTTTATGTGAGCATCATTAAAATCATCATGCCTAGCTAAAAGGCATTAAAGAAAAGTGCTTGTTGGGAGACAACCCAATACTTATACCTACTGTTTTTGTGTGTCCACATGAGTAAGCTACTGTAGTAATCATGTTTTATATGTTTTCTTTCAATAATGTGCCAAGTAAAGCCTTTGGGATAGTGTGGATGCTTGTTGATTTGATTCTGTGCAAAAACAGAAACTTTTGTATCCAGTGCTGGAATTTCTATTCTGTACTGGAGCATGAAAAAATTCTGATTTTTTTACATAGTATTGGGTTACAAATTTTTTACGTTTTAATAATTTTTCAGAATTTTTGGAGGTACATAAGTATGGTTTTTAAATCGCTTACTACACGCTGTTCTGTTTTTGACAGATTCTGTTTTCGATTCATAGTTTGCTTGTTTTAGTGTTTCCATAGCTTATATTGAGTAATATAAATTATGGAAATGATAGAACACAATAGGAATTATGTGAGAACAATTATGAATCTTGTCTTGACAGTACCTAAGTGGATGATTTATTTTTATCATACTAACCTATCTCACGAAGTTCCGTTAAGTTTTGTGTGATAGAAGTTTTCAAGTTTTGGGTGAGATATCGATATGAGGAGAATAAGGAGTGGCAAGACCCTAAGCTTGGGGATGCCCAAGGCACCCCAAGGTAAAATTCAAGGAAGTCTCAAGCGTCTAAGCTTGGGGATGCCCCGGAAGGCATCCCCTCTTTCGTCTTCAACACTATCGGTAACCTCACTCGGAGCTATATTTTTATTCGTCACATAATATGAGTTTTGCTTGGAGCGTCATTTTATTTTGTTGTGATTTGCTTGCTGTTATCGATAATCATGTTTTGTATCTTTTAGTTCAATAAAATGCCAATTATAGCCTTTACCATGCCCAGTTTACAAGTTCATGTGTTGCTGTTTGAAAACAGAAAGTTTTCTGTTATGTACAGAATATTCCTGAATAGTCACAACATGATAAAAATCTGAAATTTTTAAACAGTAAGAATGCATGAGTTCTCTGTCACGTGGTAATTTTTCAGAATTTTTGGAGTTAGGGAAGTATGGATTCTTATTCCCCTTTTACAGACTGTTCTGTTTTGGCAGATTGCTGTTATAGTTGCATTGTTTGCATATGTTTGCTTGTTTAATGTTTCTATTTGAGGATAGGAGTATTAAATATGAAGAGGAATTTAGTATGCAATGTTTATTTATAATTTTTGTAATTTGCTACAGTAGAGAATGTTAAGGTTTTGAGTTGATTTATACTAACTTATCTCACGAGTTCTTGTTGAGTTTTGTGTGGATGAAGTTTTTAAGATTTATAGAAACCGTGATATGAGAGAAATTAAGGAGACACAAAAGCTCAAGCTTGGGGATGCCCAAGGCATCCCAATATATTATTCCAAGAAGTCTCAAGCATCTAAGCTTGGAGATGCCCCGGTAGGCATCCCACCTTTCTTCTTCAATAACTATCCGTCAGTTTTAGTTGAGCCTAAGTTTTTGCTACTTCACATGATATGTGCTATTCTCGGAGTGTCCTTTTATTTTCATTTTGTTTGCTGTTTGAATAAAATTATCAAGATCTGAAATTTTTAAATGAGAGAGAGTCCTCGCATAGCTACCTATTTACTTAACTACTCATTTGGTCTTCACTTATATCTTTTTGGAGTAGTTTGTCATTTACTCTTGTTCTTCACTTATATCCTATGACTAAATTGTTGAAATGAATTGAATATCATAAAGTTGAAATTTATATGCTTCATATGCTTGTCCCATGGGGAGTAGTGTCTTCACATACAAGAAGTATAAGTGGTAAAATTTATTGAAAGTTAACAAACATAGCATTGGTCACTTGAACAATTCATGAAAGAATTTTGAAGGAAGAGAAATTTCACATATAAATATACTATCTTGGACATCTTCTATGATTGTGAGCCCCCATTAATTATTTTCAAGCTTGATCAAGTAGTTGATGTTGGACAAGGAAGACAACGTAATGAGTTATGTTTGTTTATATTCACATAGAAGTTATATTGTCATGGATCCTCAAACATGTGGTGCTTGCTTAGGATCTTTTGCTAGCCAAAAATTCGTACTGAGTAGAGATACTACTTGTGCATCCAAAAACCCTTAAACCCAGTTTCTTGCCATGAGTGTCCACCATATCTACCTATGGATTGAATAAGATCCTTCAAGTAAGTTGTCCTCAGTGCAAAAAGCAATAAAAATTGCTCCTAAAATATGTATGATCTTTTATTGCAAGGGAAAATAAGCGTTGTACGAACTTGTGATGGTAAAGAAATAAAATCGATGGACTGCATAATAAAGGTTGCTATCACAAGGGGCAATATAACGTGACGTTCCTTTGCATTAAGGGCTTGTGCATCCAACAACAAAAAGCGCATGACAACCTCTGCTTCCCTCTGCGAAGGGCCTATCTTTTACTTTTATGCATTTACTTTTCTGTATTTACTTTTATGCAAGAGTCATTCATGTTCATCCCTATTCCGCTCTATTTATTCTTTAGTTGGCAAGCATTATGTGGTAGGGAAAGATCCAGGCACATATATCCAGTTGAATATAGGTGATCATGAGTTATTATTGTTGACATTATCCCTGAGATAAATAAGTTGGGAGGCGAAACATTAAGCCCCTATCTTCCTATGTGTTTGACTGAAACGGTTTGTTCTAAAAATATGCTTTGAGTGTCAGCAATCATGGAAGACTAAATGATGGTTGAGTATGTGGAATTTGCTAGATCAAAGCTCTTACATAGACCCTTCCTGAAAATAAGATGAATTGCAATTGTTTGATGACTGAGAACGTAGTTTGTTAGTTTTCAAGAAGGTTTATGGCCTATACTTTAAACATGTAAATAGCTTGCTACTTGATCATGAAAAGTTTTATGAGATGAGCTACTGATTATGATATATATTGATGCTAGAAAAAGTGATTGAAATTATCATTGATCAAACTTATGCACTATGCTAGCTTTCACACTTCATAAATTATTTCTTTTATCATTTACCTACTCGAGGACGAGCAGGAATTAAGCTTGGGGATGCTGATACGTCTCCAACGTATCTATAATTTATGAAGTATTCATGCCATGTTTATTATAGTTTTGTATGATTTTGGTGCACTTTTATATGGATTTTATATGATTTTTATGGACTAACATATTGACCTAGTGCCCAGTGCCAGTTGCTGTTTTCTGCTTGTTTTTGGTTTTCCAGAAAATCCATATCAAATGAAGTCCAAATGCAGCGAAACTTTTTGACGATTTTTTCTAGAAGGAAATAGACCCAGGAAGCTTCGAAGGAGCAGCAGAAGAGCCATAGGGGCCCCATGAGCCACCTGGGCATGCCTGCCCCCCAGGCGCGCCCTGGTGCCTCGTGGGCCCCCTGTGGCACCTCTTCGCGTGATTCCAACGCTGAAAAATCATATATATTCAGAAACCCCCGAAAGTTAACCTAGATGAGTTTTTACGCCGCCGAAAGCCTTAATACCTCCACGATCTAATCTACAACCCTTTTCCGGCACCCTGCCAAAGGGGGGAATCATCACCGGAGGCCATCTTCATCATCCCGGCGGTCTCCATGACGAGGAGGAAGTAGTTCACCCTCGGGGCTGAGGGTATGTACTAGTAGCTATGTGTTTGATCTCTCTCTCGTGTTCTTGATATGGCACGATCTTGATGTATCGCGAGCTTTGTTAATATAGTTGGATCATATGGTGTTTCTTCCCTCTCTATCTTTGTTGTGATGAATTGAATCTTTTCCCTTTGAGGTTTCGTTATTGTCGGATTGAATATTCAGATTTGAGAACACATGATGTATGTCTTGCATATGAATACCCGTGGTGACAATGGGGTATTATATTGATTCACTTGATATATGTTTTGGCACTCAACTCGCGGATTCCTGAGGTGACATTAGGGTAATCTATGCATAGGGGTTGATGCACGTTTTCATTATCTTTTCTCCGATAGAAACTTTGGGGTGCTCCTTGGAGTTCTTTGTGTGGATTGAATATTATGATTATGAAGTTGTTTGATGCATATCGTATAATCAACTCACGGATACTTGTGGTGACATTGGAGTATCTAGGTGACATTAGAGTTGGTTGATGTGTATCATATGGTGTTATTTTAGTACGAACTCTAGGGTTGTTTGTGACACTTGTAGGAATAGCTCAATAGATCGATCGGAAAGGATAACTTTGAGGTGGTTTCGTACCCTACAAACAATTTCTATCTTATGTTCTCCGCTAATACGAACTTGGGAGTGATTCTTTATCGCACGTTGAGGGATGGTTATTTGATCCAATTATGTTAGCATTTTTAAGAGATTGCACTAGCGAAAGTATGAACCCTAGGCCTTGTTTCTAAGCATTGCAATACCGTTTATGCTCACTTTTGTTACTTACTACCTTGCTGTTTTTTATTGTTCGCACTACAAAAACCTATATCTACTATCCATACTACACTTGTATCACCATCTCTTCGCCGAACTAGTGCACCTATACATTTTACCATTGTATTGGGTGTGTTGGGGACACAAGAGACTCTTTGTTATTTGGTTGCAGGGTTGTTTGAGAGAGACCATCTTCATGCTACGCCTCCCACGGAGTGATAAACCTTAGGTCATGCACTTGAGGGAAAATTGCTACTGTCCTACAAACCTCTCTGCTTGGAGGCCCAACACAAGTCTACAAGAACAAGTTGTGTAGTAGACATCAATGGCCTAGAGCGCGGCATACTGCTCGACATCCACACCATGAACGGCTTCTCCTGCATCTGGCACGATAAGCCAGGTGAGTACTTTGAATGTACTCGCAAGCTCACAGCAAACAAAACAAGTGCGACAAACAATAACAAGGCATTTAACAAGTTTAATGCATGAGCATGATACTACTCAACATGAGGTGTGCGTGAAACATTGCCGTGGTCCCTGGGACCAACCTACCCTTTCGGGGTTACCACGTAACCACTGTTCATAACTTACCAACGTGATCCTCACTTGATCACATCCATACCTTTCATAGTGATCCTCACACGATCACCACTTCTGCATGTGCCATATTGTGAGTCTTAGTGTGCAAGTTAATTATATCTCTTGACCCACGGTGTGACCTACTACGAACTGTGTCCATATCCGAGGACGCGGCTATCCATAGATTATACACTCTGCAGAGGTTAGTACACTGTACCCACACTACGGAACTCATGGCCTCGTGCTCCCATTCGGGTGGACCAACGACATTCCGACAAAACCAATCTATTGCATGACACTCTCCCGGCCACTCCGACAAACTCCCCTTTGGGCTATGTCCTGGGTGGCCCCGATGTCATCCCTTGACATCCGCCACCTCTGTGGCTGCCACCGTTGTGGCCAAACAAAACATCGTCCCAACCGAGGACCTCGATACCGTAAAACTCGGGCACTCAAGGTTATGACTGCCTACCGTGCCAGGGTTGCGCCAGTGGACAACCTTCCATCGTAGGAGGCACCGGAAAGAGGCATGACAATAGACCACATTAGGGCCTCCCCATCCAAGCAAGTGTGGTTGCACTGGTGAGCTCGATTTGGTGGCACCATGACTCGATCAACAGCATGTTGAAGTTGAATTAATGTCAAGTTTAACTTGAAATAAAATGATTCGAGCCATATTGTGAATGGATGCACGGGTCACGATCATGAATAACGAATGCATCATGCTACCATAAGAGTATATGACATGATCCCTACTGCACACTTTAGCAATAAAGCATGTACCCTACTACATACTATCAAAATGACATGAACAAATTCTATGCAATAAATTCTATATAGAAAATCATTTTAATAGTGAATTAAATGATGAATTTAATTCAAATAAACCTATGTCATTGCAATGCCATCCTTGCATATGAATGTTGTGGCTTGCCTTAGTTCAGAGGAGTGTCACAATACTCCTGGTCTTCTCCAACACAACTAGGAGCTTCTGAAAATATTTTAAATGCAAAAAGAAAATGTCACATAACACATTTTATTTCACCAGAAATTCTCAATAGCAAGAAAAATTCTGAAATTTGGCATGCATAAACTTTGGCTCGATACAAACCAGTAGAAAAAAGAATCAACTCAATTGGACTTATAGAATTAAAGTTATAGCTGGTCAAAGTTGGGGTCAGAAGCTGGTCAAACTATTTATTTAAATGATTTTAACCGAATTTCCAGAAATGGCCACGTCGAAGGCGTATTCCTCGATTACGCCTCCACTTATACCGCTTCGGGAGAGAGAGTGAGAGGCTGACAGGTGTGGCCCCATGTCAGGGTTAAATGGGAGAGAGAGAGAGGGAACAGTGCACGACAGCTCGGTCGACGGCGAGTCTCCGGCGAGGAGACCCCGGCGGCCGCCGGCGATGGTCTATCTGTACTCAACACAGCACGGCGAGCACGCACGTACCCGAGGCAATGGCTGGGGTGGATGGACGGCGGCGACGGAGCTTGTCGGATTCATCGATTTCGGGGATGATCCGGCGAGCTAGTGGCACCGTCGAGCTCAGGAGGTCACCACGGTCTCGAGGGAAGCAGTGGACGGAGCTGGGAATGGCTAGGATGAGTGCACGATCGAGGGGGATCCACAGCGGATTTCGACGATCAACGGTGGCAGGAGGCCCTCCCGGCCTTGCCGCGCTCGTGGGAGAGTGATTTGTGGCCAAGTGGAGTGAGGGGGATGGTTAGAATGAGTCGGGGACAACTCTATTTATAGATGGAGCTCGACCGTGTTCGGGACTCCGCCGGCGACGAGCTGTAGAAGAGAGGAGGGGAAGATAAGCTCGGGCGCGGCGTGGGGAGGAGCAGTGGTGCACAGGCTACGCGGTGCACGCGTGCAAGCATAGTGGCGCGCACTACGCGGAGAAAACGGAGCATGCGCGCCCACTGTTCCGCCGCGTAGCGTTTGGCCGTTTCCGTCGAGCGGCTTGCCGGCATCGGGGAGGAGCAGGGCGAGGCCAGGTGGCGTGCTGGGGGTTGCTGGCGAGCTGGGACACGCTACGGTGTCGAGAGGGGAGGGAATGAACGGCGGCAGAGGGCCCCGATGCACAGAGCGCGGCGAGCGCATGCAATGCACCGTGCTCTCACGCGGTCACCGCGTGCACTGGCACATGCGGTGCTTTCGGCGCTGCCAAACCGTGTCATTCAAGTAGTCCCTTCAACGCGGTGCCTAGAACTGCGCTTGGCTTGCCATCTGGCGCAGGGGAGGTGACATGAGCTAGCTGCAAAGTTTCTGGACAGAAACTTGTGCCAAGTGCTGGGGACAAACGGCTAGGAGTTTAGAGCTGAAATTTTGGGGTTAAGCATTACTTAGGAGGGTAGTCATGTGGTAAAAATTTCAGCTCCAACAGATCAAGGAAAAATGTACTTGCTTCACAAAGTGCCCATTTTGTCCAGAAGCAAAAACATTTTCCTTAGCTGAAAATTTCCAAGTGACCATGGGATATTTTTGCATAGGGAGGTGAGGCATGATCCAAAGAATATTTGGGAATTTTCTTGGAATTTTTGGAGCAATAAAAATGAGGGTTGCTTCATAGCTTAGTGAGAAAATAGGCATTTTCAGGAGGAAAAAGAATATAATGCCACTAAATAAAAATATCCAATGGCATTATGTTGAGAGGGATGAGGTCTAGGGAAGGTTTATGGATGATAGAACCCACTTGGAAGAAAATCAAAAATAATTCCAAGTGGTAAGTCCAAAAGAATTGACAGAAAACCTCAAATGCAAATTAAAATATTCAATAAATCCCAATAAAAGAAAAAGGGCAAAATCCAGGGTGTTACAATGGCGGACCAGTTTGCGCATACCTAGATAGTCAGTTTTCGGCTTTCTCCACTGAGGCGCTATGCCAATTGACCTGGCGGCGCAATCGCAGTGGTTCTCCCGTTACGCCCTTAGCTGAATTCATCGGAAACGTAAGGGGTACACATAGGAGCCGGGCAACCCAACTATTGACCAAAATCTAGGTTCAAAACTGATGCATATAAAGCCAAAATCCGAGACGTCGAATACTTCAGACTTGTTATACAGTTGTATCTTTTTTAGAGAACTTCTTCGTCTCACAGGGGCCATGCTGGTAAAGAAATATGATAGGGACCTTTAAGGGGCACAATTTCTTTATTTCATAGTTTGAAGCGTGTACATGCCCAACTGCGGTGAGAGGAATTGAAAGACTACAATGTAAAAAGTAGAAAAAAGGAAGAAACAGGGCGGATATTTGTTAACGGATTTTGAAGAATCCGGGCCGCTACCTGCCGCGCGTCTGCGTTTCCGAGCTGCTGACCAGATGTTCACCATTGATGGTGAGGACTTGTGGAGGTTGATGCCTTTCCGACCTTTTATACACTCCCATCTTTTGATTGACCGAGCTCCTTAAAGGGGACGTTGCCGAAGTCCGTTCTGTGGTTGGAACCACATTGACGTAGTCATGTTTGGCTGTTTCTTTGACAGAGACTTGCCTGTATGGGGGCACGAAGCCACGTCTTTGCTTGGTTGAACCGTGCCGATGTTTGAGTAAATTTTTGGCTCCTCGACAACCCAGGGAATCTTTAGTGCAAAATTATGCACTCTGGGGACGTAGTGCCCACTCCAGAGAGGGCACGCGAGGAGCCCTAATCCCTATTTCGGGTGCAGGAGTACCTGGCCGAGGTCAATTTGTGCAGCCCGGGCGCGCTTCAAGGAGCGAGCGGTGCGTTTATCGCTGCGGGCTGCCTCCTCGGACGCCTGTACCTCGGCTATGAAAGCCGCGGTCTGTTCCTTTGTCCGGAGTGAAAGTTCGGTGTTACCATTGACTGTGATAACGCCGTTAGGTCCCGGCATTTTGAGCTTGAGGTAGGCATAATGCGGGACTGTGTTGAAGCGTGCAAAGGCCGTGCGCCCTAGGAGCGTGTGGTATCCACTTCAGAAAGGTACGATATCGAAGATTAACTCCTTGCTTCTGAAGTTCTCGGGCGAGCCGAAGACTACCTCCAGGGTGACCGTTCCGGTACATCGGGCTTCGACGCCTGGGATGACACCTTTAAAGGTGGTGGAGCTCGGCTTGATCCGAGATGAGTCGATGCCCATCTTTCGAACCGTGTCCCCGTAAATGAGGTTGAGGCTGCTTCCTCCGTCCATCAGGACACATGTTAGATGATAACCATCAACAATAGGGTCCAGGACGAGTGCCGCCGATCCGCCATGCCTGATGCTGGTCGGATGATCATGCTTGTCAAACGTGATCGGGTAAGCTGACCATGGGTTATACTTCGGGGCGACTGGCTCTAGCGCATATACATCCCGAAGCACACGCTTCCTCTCCCTTTTAGGGATGTGGGTGACATAGATCATATTGACCTCTGTTACCTCATCAGGAAACTTCTTTTGGCCTCCATTATTGGGCCGCCGAGGTTCATCCTCGTCTTCGCTGTGATTTTGGGTTTTATTTTGACCCTTTGTTGCTATCTTGCCGGTTTGTTTAAAGACCCAGCAATTCCTGTTAGTGTGGGTTGCTGGTTTGTCCTGAGTGTCGTGGATTCCACATGGGCGGTCTAGGAGTCTATCAAGCTGGCTAGGTCCGTCCTTGTTCCCTTTAAAGGGTTTTCTTTTCTGTCCGGACTGTGGTCTGGTGAACCCCGCGTTGACCGCAGCGTCTTCCGTATCGCTTCGACCATTTTTATACCTGCGCTTGTTTTTATTGCGCTTGGGTTTTCCATTGGCATCGCGAGCTTCTGAGGTGCCTGCCTCGCCATTATGAGTACTACGGGCGAGCCAACTGTCTTCTCCCACACAAAAGCGAGTCATCAATGAGGTGAGGGCTTCCATAGTCCTTGGCTTATCCTGGCCGAGTTGACGGGCCAACCATTCATCTCAGATATTGTTCTTGAATGCGGCGATGGCCTCGGCTTCGGAGCAGTCTATGATCTGGTTCTTCTTGGTGAGGAACCTGTTCCAGAATTTCTAGGCTGATTCGCCTGGCTGCTGGGTGACACGGCTGAGGTCATCAGTGTCCGAAGGTCGGACATATGTACCCTGGAAGTTTGCTCGAAAAGCGTCTTCTAGGGCCTCCCCGCTGCCGATAGAGTGAGGAGGGAGGCTGTTAAGCCAATGCCTCTCCGGCCCCTTTAGCTTGAGCGACAAAAATTTAATGGCGTGGAGATCATCTCCGTTGGCCATGTGTATGTGTAGGAGGAAATCCTCGATCCATACTGCTGGGTCTGTGGTGCCATCGTATGATTCTATATTGATGGGCTTAAATCCTTCCGAGAATTGATGTTCCATCACCCTGTCCGTAAAACAGATTGGGTGAGCCGGACCTCGGAACCGAGGAGCATCTCGTCGGAGGTCGGGAGAGAGCCGTGAGTAAGCCTGATCTCGGGCACGACCATTCCTGTCCATCCAGGCATCGTAGCCATCAAACCCAGCGGGCGCGCGTCCCCTTGATCCATAGATGGACCAAGGGGGTGCCCTGTTTTCCTCAATGCGACGTCTAGCGTCGTGAGGATCTAGGTAATCCACGGGGTCCTTGCCATAGCGGCATGGAGGTAGCCGATCACTGAGGTTTTCTCGTCTTGGCCTGTCCCGGCCTCTAGGGGGTCGGTCGTGGTCATCGGCGAGCTCCTCATCGAACTCCGGCAAGAGACGCCTACATGGGTATGATTTCGGCGCACTATGGCACCGGTTTTCCATATCTTGCTCGACGGAGAGCACTTCGACCCACTTTTCATTTAGTGCGTCGGTATTGGCCTGCAGCTGCTGCTGCTTGCGTTTTATGCTTCGGGCCGTTGCAACAAGGCGCCGCCGGAAGCGCTCTTGTTCAAAAGGGTCTTTGGGGACGATGTAGTCCTCGGTACCGAGGCTCTCGTCCTCCTCGGATTCCGGCATGTAGTTGTCGTCGGCCCCTTCAAAGAGGTCATCAGGATTTGAGTCCCTGAGAAGTCGGTCAGGTGTGTCGTTCCTTACTGGGGAGGCTTGAACGTCCTCTTCATGGTTATCAGCGTCACCGTCCTCCGCGTCGCCGTTATTGGCTGTCGCATTATTACCACTGGGTTCCCCGTTATTACCTCTTCGGCGTCTTCGCCGACGTCTTGGAGGCGATTTGGGGGTGTCCAGCATGTAAACATCATAGGTGGACGTGGCGGTCCACCTGCCCGCGTTTACCGGGGGCGAGGTGTTCTCTATGGGGCCATCAGCATCTTCATCTGTGTCTGTAGCCTCACCATAGTCCAGCATGTCGGTTAAATCGTTGACCGTGGCGACTAGGTGGGTGGTGGGTGGGATGTAAATTTCCCGATCGTCGGCTTTAAGTCCGATCTGATTATAAACCGAAGTCTTGCCGCCCGAGATGGACATGCTCCGGATGCGATTAAGCATCTCATCGATGTGAGATAGATCTTTAGGATTCATTGATGCGCTGTAAGCAGGGCTGACTCGAAGTATGCCCGGCGTGTAACTTAACGTGTCTTCGGCGCGGAAGGGATCCGAACACGATTCCGGGTTCTGCGCCGAAGTTAGTTCTATCACTGACGTAATTTGTAGTTGGGAGCCGGATTTATGTTCGGACTATCGATCGGAAGGAAACTGGCCGGAGTGGTCGCGTAGGGGGTCTCTACAGGCGCCGCGACGGAGATCGGTTCCGGAGTCAAGCCTCCAGAGCCGGACGAATTCTCAATTCGGCCGGGAGTCCATCCCGAAAGGACGAGCTCGCCGCAGGAATCCGCGGTGTATTCGAGGCCACCGAAGGTCACGATCCGTCCTGGGGCGTAGTTCACGACACCGTTGAGTCAGCGCAAAATACCATGCTGCCGAAAACAAAGAGCTGGCCGGGGGCGTAAACGTCCCCATGGCCGTTGGCGCAATTAATCTGCAGGTGAGCCATCGATCCTTCTGGTGATCGCGCAGCAGGACTCTCAATTAAAGCACCAGTGTCGGTGTCAAAACCGGCAGACCTCGGGGTAGGGGGTCCCGAGCTGTGGATCTCGGATCGGTGGTGACAGAGACAAGGGAGACGATGTTTACCCAGGTTCGGGCCCTCTTAATGGAGGTAAAACCCTACGTCCTGCCTTTGTTTATAATGATGTAGATGTATCGAATACAGAGTTGATCTACCACGAGATCGTAATGTGTGTCTAACTTCTAGGGCTAGGTGAACGATATTGCGTTGATGTCCCTTCTACGGGCTAAACCCTATGGCTTATATACACGCCAGGGAGGGCACCTAGGGTTACAAGGTCAGTATCTGGGAGCAGGGCGGCAGTAGAGATCTTGGAGTATACGTCAAGTCTTCCATAGAGGCAGTCTTGATCACGCTTCCCGTATGCGTCCTCTGGAGTCCACCTTGATCACGTACGAGGGCCCATAGGCCCAACCGAGGAGACGGGCTGGCTAGGTTAGCACCCCCTAATTCAGGACACCGTCACTGCCAGCCTCCAGATCCTTCTCCTGAGTCACGAGCTTTGATTTGAGGTCTGCCAAGGAGTTGTTGACAGTCGAGAGTTCTTGGGCTTTGGTGACGAGCTCCTCTTCAAGCTTCGATACCTTGGATTCCAACTCTGCCATGGCAGCCTCAGCGCCCTCCGCGACCTTGACGGCCTCCGAGAGCTTGGTGGCGTGAGCCTGGGCTTGAGTCTCGATGGCCTATTTGTGGCCCTTCTCTAGCTCTTGGGTCCGTAGCGCAAGCAGAGTCTGGATCTCCTCATCCTTGCCACGTTGCTTGGTAGCAAGAGCTTCTTCTCGGGCGGCAAGGTCTTTTTCTTTAGCGGCAAGCTGCGCTTCGCGCTCCGTCAACTTGCCGTCCAGAGCCGCTGCCTTTTCCTTGGCAGCGTCAAGCTTCTCTTTTTGCCTCCTGAGGCTGTGGAATTTGTTGTTATGCCAGGCGCGGAGTTCTTCCGCCTTCTCCCTCAGTTTCTGCTCGGCCAGCCCTACGAATTGCTATTGTGCGTGCAGTCTGTTTGAGCGTCTGCCGTAGCGGTCTTGCACATCCTTGAGGCCACTAGCCATCGCCGTCAGGTAGGCAAGATCCGAGGCATTGTCGTCGGAGCCATCTGACGCTACGACGCTGATGGAGAAGGGCGCCAAGATCTCCGCAATGGCTTCATCAAAAGTAGGCTCCCCAGCACCAGATGAGCTGGGGGCCTCAGACTCCTGCTGCTGACGAACAGACTCCGGAAGGCTGATCAGGGCCTGCGCCTCAGATGCACTGGGATGAGAGACGGCACTTGACTTGTCGGTGCCGGCCTCTCCCATCTCAGCGTCCTTAATGGCAAGCCCAGATGTGCCATCAAGGGGTTGGACAGTTTCTTCAGGAGTTTTCCTGGCCTCCTCGGCGGCAGACGCGGCGGCCTCATCGGTGGTGCTCTTAGAGTTTTTCTCCGCGGATGCCTCCCCCCCTCCAGAGGAGTTGGCTCTGTAGGGTAAAGAAGGAGCAGAGAGAAGAAAAATTCGAGTTTCAGATCAAGTTCAAGAAAACAAAAAAAAAGAAACATTGGAAAGGATCAAGTACATTTGGAAAGAAGGTTACCTTGACGAGCACGTGGGGGGGATGCCGTCCTTCCTCCGGCAACCTTGGTTGCCGGCGCCTGGTCCCCGGCAACATCGGTTGCCGGAGGGACCTCCGCACGGATGAGCCCTTCTTGGGGCTCCTCTGGAGGAGGGCCACCCCTTGCCGGTGAAGGTCTTGGCGACGGCCTGGGAGTCGAGGGCGCCGTCAAGAGGTCTATCCCTTGGCGCCCTCCTTCCGGCTGGCTACTTTCCAACCCCTTGTCGGTCTCCATTGCGGAAGACCCGACAGTAATGCTCGCCAGTGGAAACTGCGCATGTGCCTCGTGCAGGGGCTTGAGCCGGCAACTTCAAGAGAAATTGCGCCTTGATCGGTGCCAGTTGCCGTCTCTCCTTCCCAGTGGTCATGAGCCTCTTTGCTAGCGGCACTTCATCCCTACAAGATCAGGACAAAGAAAAAGATTAGCTCAAGCAACAGAGTCTGGACAATTAAAAACACACAGGGATGGAGATGCTTACTCTTCGTCCTCGTCGGGGTCACTTAGGACTGACAGGTCGTAATGAACTGTCTCCTTGGTCCCCGCAGCTGCGAATGACGGCAGTGGGCTCCTGGGACGCTTCGGGGGGGGGGGGGGGCTGGGGGCTGTGAAATGCCCGCCTCCTCCACGATTGGCAGGATGGGTCGACGGGGGGCAGCAATGCGGGAAGGCAGTTGCCGGGAAGGCTGCGCCCGGAGGGTTGCGGCTGCCACCCTGACGCCGGCAAGCTCTTGGCTTGCCGACTCGGTGTGCGCTTCCCTCTTGTGGGCAGTTTTCTGGGCAACAGTCATCTTTCCCTTGGCGGGAGGAGGGCAAGGTGGTTCTTCTTTCTCTTCCGTCTCCTCCTCGCCAGAAGACCCCGCGGGTTGCTCCTCTTCTTCCTCCCCCTCCTCGGATTCCTCAGCCCGCTCCTCCTCGCCAACATACTCTTCAGCATGCTCTTGGGGGCGGCTGCCTCCGCTGGTCTCCGGAGCTGCGGCCCGCTTTTTGGACCGGACCTTGCCAAGCCGAGGACGAGTTACCTTTGTCTTCTTGGACTCGTTAGCCCTCACCGCGAGTAACTCTTTCCAGTCATCCTTCGTTGGGTGCATCATGTCATCTTCGGCTCCGATGGCCTCCTCCACCAGGCCGGCAAACCAGTTATCCACGTCTTTCTGGCTGGGCTCTTTCCACGTGCTCAGAATAGTCCGGGCGTCACAGTCCGGCATCCATGCTAGGATGGAAGCCTTGGCAATATTGTTGCACAATGGGATCACCTTCGCCGGCAAGTTGAAGTCGCAACCCTTGTTGAAAATCTGGCAGATGAGCAGATAGTGTCCCATCACCGTCAAGTTGTTGTCAGGGCCCTGGTGCAGACGCATTGGGTCAGTGGGGCCCTGGTAATCCCATGCTTGCCGGCCTTTTCTGTGCTGCAGTGGGGCGAACCGGCGGCAAGTGAAATCTGCTCCCACATTCTCAATCGTCAAGCCGGCCTCTTTCAGATCGAGGATTCGGCGCAGCGCCACTCCTAGTTTGGCATCACTGGGGTCGACGTGGTTCCAGCTATCAGGCTTCGCAACCATCTCGGTCCCGAGGTGGCAAAAAGCTAGGAAATCTTGCTGCTTGACCCAGCACCAGTCAGCCTGCCACTCGTCCCATCTGGAGTGAAGCTTGCCATCCAAGTAGTACTTCTTCGAATTTCCCCTTGGGACCCAAGTGACGCTACCAGAAAGAGCGCCCTTTTCGACCCAAGGGATGAAGAAATGCCGGAACAGAGCTACATTTGGGGCGATTCCCCCAAAGTTCTCGCACAAATGCGCGAAGGTTGCTAGGCAGGTGACCGCATTGGGCGTGAAATCAAGCAGTCTGAGCCCGAAGGCGTTCATCACCTCAACAAAGAAAGCAGAGAAAGGCGGACACAGACCGCAATAGAAGTACCCGGCGAAGAAGTGGAATTGGTCGTTGGCAGGAGGGAGAGATCCAGGGAGCACCACTTTGGCTTCATGATCTCGCATCTCGCACACGTACATGATAACCCACAAGTATAGGGGATCAATTGTAGATTTTTCGATAAATAAGAGTGTCGAACCCAACGAGGAGCTAAAGGTAGAATTAATATTCCCTTCAAGTTCTATCGACCACCGATACAACTCTACGCGCACTTAACGTTCTCTTTACCTAGAACAAGTATAAAACTATTTTGTAGGTGATAGGATAAGTTTGCAAGAATAAAACTAGAAGTAATTTGTGAGATAATAAAACTACGAGTGAATTGCAAGATAATAAAAGTTAGTTGTTTAGTAGAAAGTTTTTGTAACACAAGAGAATGATTTGTCCATAGGCAATCGATAACTAGACCGGTAATCATTATTGCAATTTTATATGAGGGAGAGGCATCAGCTAACATACTTTCCGTACTTGGATCATATGCACTTATGATTGGAACTCTAGCAAGCATCCGCAACTACCAAAGATCATTAAGGTAAAACCCAACCATAGCATTAAGTATCAAGTCCTCTTTACTCCCATACGCAACAACTCCCTTACTCGGGTATGTGTTTTCGTCACTCATGCCACCCACCATAAGCGAATCATGAACGTATTGCAACACCCTACAGCGGGAATCCCTCACGCTTGCACGACACGGAGGGCACCATAGGACAACACCAAAATAAAACTTACAACTCAAACCAATCATGATCATCAATCAACCCATAGGACAAAACGAATCTACTCAAACATCATAGGATGGCAACACATCATTGGATAATAATATGTAGCATTAAGCACCGTGTTTAAGTGGAGATTACAGCGGGGAGAAGAGGTGTTACACCGCTGCATAGAGGGGGACAGAGTTGGTGGTGACGGCGGCGAAGTTGTTGGTGTAGATCGCCGTCACGATGATTGCCCCGGCAGCGTTCCGGCGCCACCGGGAGAGAGGGGGAGAGAGCCCCCCACCTTCTTCTTCTTCCTTGGCCTCCCCCCTAGATGGGAGGAGAGTTCCCGCTCTGGTCCATGGACGCCATGGCGGTGGAGGGGCAGGAGCCCCTCCGAGATTGGATCTCTCTCTCTGTTCTCTTCTGTTTCGCGCCCCTGTTTTCTGGCCTTTCACCGTTTCTTAAATTCCCGGAGATCCATAACTTCGATTGCGCTGAAATTTTAACACGATTTTTTTCCGGATATTAGCTGCCTTGCACCCAATGAAGAGCCCCAACCGACTTACGGGGTGCCCACGAAGCACCATCGCGCGCCAGGGGGGAGGCGTGTCCATGTGGCTTGTGAAGGCTGTGGGCCTCCGTTTGCGTTGATTCTACCTCTCAAAAATCATATTTATTCCAAAATAATTCTCCGTAAAATTTTATTGCATTTGGACTTCGTTTGATATGGATTTTCTGTGAAACAAAAAACAAGCAGAAAACAGGAACTGGCACTGGGCACTGGATCAATATGTTAGTCCCAAAAATAATATAAAATGTTGCCAAAAATATGTGAAAGTGGTAGAATATTGGCATGAAACAATCAAAAATTATAGATATGACGGAGAAGTATCAGCATCCCCAAGCTTAATTCCTGCTCGTCCTCGAGTAGGTAAATGATAAAAAATATAATTTTTGATGTGGAATGCCACCTAGCATAATCTTGATCATATAATTTAATCATGGCATGAATTTTAAGACACGAGTGATTTAAAGCAATAGTCTATAATTTGATATAAAGACATCAATACTCAAGCATACTAACAAACAACCATGTCTTTCAAAATATCAACGCTAAAGAAAGTTATCCCTAGCCCATTATGCTCAGTCAGTGAGCCATTCATGAAACACACTCAAGATTAACTACACCCAATACACAAGTATGACAATAGTGCTCTCTAGTTGGTGCTTTATAAGAGAAGATGGAGACTCAATAAAAATAAAAATGCATAAAAGTAAAATAGATAGGCCCTTCGCAGAGGGAAGCAGAGATTTGCAAATGTGCCAGAGCTCAAAGCTTAAATTAGAGAGATAAAATTATTTTCAGAGGCATGCTTTTCCTGTCAATGAAAACGACCGAGAATTCCCAATATCTTCCATGCTAGACACATCATAGGCGGTTCCCAAACAGAAAATAAAGTTATTTCCTTTCCACCATTCTTTCACAATCCATGGCTAGCCATATCCACGGGTGCCCTCCATACCAACACTTTCCAAGGAATTTTGTTGTTATTAATTTTTGATTCATTGTGGGAGTGGGCATCCCTATTACTTGCCACTCTCTCGTGCAATGACAAGTGAATAAACACTCAACGTGAGAATAACACACCTAGCATGGAAAATATTGGCCACCCCCTGCCGCTTCATGAGCGGTACGGGCACACAAAATGGAATATTATTTTGAAAAATTTGAGTTGGCACATGCAGATTTACTTGGAACGGCATGGAAATACCGCATATAGGTAGGTATGGTGGACTCATTTGGCACAACTTTAGGTTTCAGGAGTTGGATGCACAAGCAGCATTCCCGCTTAGTACAAATGAAGGCTAGCAAATAGATTGAGAAGTAACCAACCAAAAAAAGAAAATGGTCATAAGCATGCATTGAGAATAACTAACACTGAATAATGCACCATAAGTAGGATATAACTTCGTTGCATAACTATTGACTCTACGTGCATGCATAGGGAATCACAAACCTTAACACCAACATTCTTAGTAAATCACAGTTACTCACTAGCATAACTCACATATTATCATCTCCATATCGCAAAACTATTGCAAGGAATCAAACATATCATATTCAGTGATCTACAAGGTTTATGTAGGATTTTTTTGACTAACCATGTGAATGACCAATTCCTGTTGACTCTCTAAATAGATATAAGTGAAGCAAGAGAGTTTAATTCTTTCTACAAAAGACCATGCTCTAAAAAATATAAGTGAAGCAAAAGAGCATTCTACAAATAACGGTTTTCTATATGAAGAGAAACAGGCATCCAAACTTCAAATGATATAAGCGAAGCACATGAAGCATTCTATAAAGCCATACTCAAAAGATATAAGTGAAGTGCAAAGAGCATTCTATAAATCAACCAAGGACTATCCCATAATAGCATGGTGCATTATTAAAAGAAAAATAAAAGGCACACGACGCTCAAAGAATTTACGCATATCATGTGAACAAAACAAAAACTGAGACATACTGATGATTGTTGAATAAAGATGGGATGCCTTCCGGGGCATCCCCAAGCTTAGACGCTTGAGTCTCCTTGAATATTTACTTGGGGTGCCTTGGGCATCCCCAAGCTTGATCTCTTGCCTCTCCTCATTCTTCTCATATCAATACCTCCTCGATCTTTGAACACTTCATCCACACAAAACATAACAAAACCTTCGTGAGATCCGTTAGTATAATAAAGAAATCACTACTTTAAGTACTGTTGCAAACCCATTCATATTTTATTTTTGCATTATACCTACTGTATTCTAACTTCTCCTTGGCTTATACCTTCCGATACAATCCATAGTTTCATCAAAACAAGCAAAACAATGCATTAAAAACAGTATCTGTCAAAAATAGAACAGTCTGTAGCAATATGAACATTGACCATAATTTTGTAACTCCAAAAATTCTGAAAAATTAGGAAAAAAATAAACAATTTGCATATAAGTACTGTGTAAAAATTTCAGAATTTTGCACGTTCCAGTAAAAAATGTAAATTCACGCACTACAGCAAAAGTTTCTGTTTTTGCACCGCACACACCAAACAAGCAAGTTAAACATCCTAACGGTAAATCTTGGCACATTATTTTTATAATACAATGGATTTGTACAAGGGGATAATTATTTTTGTTGAAAAGTTTCTGTAATTCAAGATTTGCAAAGTTTCCATGGGCATGAACAAAGTTCAAGGAGCTCCCCCACTTCAACGGTGCTCGTCTTTCTTACTTTCACTTTTCTTTTTGAAAAAGTTTTAGGTTCCCCTCTATATTTTTTTTGTTTTTAAACTTTATAAAAGCACTCAACAGAAATAAATGACTCTCCCAGGCAGCGCTTTCTTTAAAGCCATTAAGCTAGGCATAAAGTGCTCAAGTAATTGATCCACCCGGATCCCAAGGTATATCAAAGCCAATTTTAATTAACAATTATTTGTAATTTAGTAGTGAGCACAAAGCAACATATATCATGAAATGACAAAGTCTAACTCTCTTCCTATGCATTGGCATGTCATAAAAGAACAATTCATGCACATCAAGTAAAGGCCAATGCATAGTATAAACAGTTTCTTGTAATTTTATCGCGTTGGAAACATAGAGAGGTGGAGATGTATTTCCTCTCTCATAATAATTGCAAGTAGGAGGAGCAAGCACATGCATATTATATTCATCAAAATCATCATGTGTAGTGATAAAACGCAACCCATCATTATAATCCAAAGACTTTCTCAAAAAATTGATCAATATAGGCATTGTATTCATAATTCTCATAGCAATATTTAAGTATAGCAAAAAAATTAGATCGGTAAACAGCATCATCATAATTTTCATACTTTTCAAACAAAGTTTCAATTTCATAAGCACCCTTAAAAGAAACAAATTCTTCTATTTGTTCCACATCATAGTAATCATATATACCATTAGCATAAGAAGCCAAGGTTTCATTATCATTAAATTCACATGAAAAGGGAAGGTGTGGAGCCTTCATCCTAGAGCAGCAAGTATAATCATATCTTAAGCCTAAATTCCGAGCATACCAATGCAAATAATAAATTTGATCCCATAAGAGTTTCCCTTTTTTGAGACAAGCGATAATCCCTAAAGTATTCCCATTGATCCAAGGTAACTCCCATTATCAAGTTGAATGGACATTTATCAGGATTATCAAAGTAGTATTTAATGTTTTCCACATAACGAGCATCGAGGGTTTTAGGAGGTTCCCCATCTCCATGAGTAGCAAGTACAACTAATTTTTTTTGGTATTTCGTGTTCCATATCCATAACTAAAGATATAAAACAACTTAGAACAAAAAATAAAAACTACTTAGTGATAAAGCAAACAAGCACACACGAGAATATCAACCCCACGCTATTGCTCCCCGGCAACGGCGCCAGAAAAAGGTCTTGATAACCCACAAGTATAGGGGGTCAATTGTAGCTTTTTTGATAAATAAGAGTGTCGAACCCAACGAGGAGCTAAAGGTAGAATTAATATTCCCTTCAAGTTCCATCGACCACCGATACAACTCTACGCGCACTTAACGTTCGCTTTACCTAGAACAAGTATAAAATTATTTTGTAGGTGATAGGATAAGTTTGCAAGAATAAAACTAGAAGTAATTTGTGAGATAATAAAACTACAAGTAAATTGCAAGATAATAAAAGTTAGTTGTTTAGTAGAAAGTTTTTGTAACACAAGAGAATGATTTGTCCATAGGCAATCGATAACTAGACCGGTAATCATTATTGCAATTTTATATGAGGGAGAGGCATGAGCTAACATACTTTCCGTACTTGGATCATATGCACTTATGATTGGAACTCTAGCAAGCATCCGCAACTACCAAAGATCATTAAGGTAAAACCCAACCATAGCATTAAGTATCAAGTCCCCTTTACTCCCATACGCAACAACTCCCTTACTCGGGTATGTGTTTCCGTCACTCACGCCACCCACCATAAGCTAATCATGAACGTATTGCAACACCCTACAACGGGAATCCCTCACGCTTGCGCGACACAGAGGGCACCATAGGACAACACCAAAATAAAACATACAACTCAAACCAATCACGATCATCAATCAACCCATAGGACAAAACGAATCTACTTAAACATCATAGGATGGCAACACATCATTGGATAATAATATGTAGCATTACGCACCATGTTTAAGTAGAGATTACAGCGGGGAGAAGAGGTGTTACACCGCTGCATAGAGGAGGAGAGAGTTGGTGGTGACGGCGGCAAAGTTGTTGGTGTAGATCGTCGTCGCGATGATTGCCCCGGCAGCGTTCCGGCGCCACCGGGAGAGAGGGGGAGAGAGCCCGCCTCCTTCTTCTTCTTCCTTGGCCTCCCCCTAGATGGGAGGAGAGTTCCCCCTCTGGTCCATGGCCACCATGGCGGCGGAGGGACAGGAGCCCCTCCGAGATTGGATCTCTCTCTCTGTTCTCTTCTGTTTCGCGCCCCTGTTTTCTAGCCTTTCACTGTTTCTTAAATTCCCAGAGATCCATAACTCCGCATGTTCTGAAATTTTAACAAGATTTTTTTCTTGATATTAGCTTCTTTCCGCCCGAAGAAGAGCCCCAACCAACTTACGGGGTGCCCACGAGGCACCATCGCGTGCCATGGGTGGAGGCGCGCCCATGTGGCTTGTGAAGGTTGTGGGCCTCCGTTTGCGTTGATTCCACCTCCCAAAAATCACATATATTCCAAAATAATTCTTCGTAAAATTTTATTGCATTTGGACTTTGTTTGATATGGATTTTCTGTGAAACAAAAAACAAGCAGAAAACAGGAACTGGCACTGGGCACTGGATCAATATGTTAGTCCCAAAAATAATATAAAATGTTGCCAAAAATATGTGAAAATGATAGAATATTGGCATGAAACAATCAAAAATTATAGATATGATGGAGACGTATCAGTACACGTACGCGTAATCCTTTGCCAGATCGTCTGCTGTAAGCGTCGGCGGGAAAACAACGTCGTCCCGCCGTTGTGCAGCCTTGGCGGCTTTCTTCTCAGCCGCCGCCGAACTTGGGGCCTTTTCGCCTCTCTTCGGTGCCATAGCAAGATGTGTGGGGGGAGAAAGCTGTGTTGCGCACCGGGGGAGGCAAAGGGCGTGCTCTGCTCTTGTGCGGTGGCGGAAGCAGGGGGCACGCTCTGCTTTTGCGCGAGGTTGAAGACGACGGCGAACTGGCTAGATTGGGAAGAGGGGTAAATGAGCAGCACCCCTCGCGGTTTCCTTTCTTATGGGGAGGATGTGAGGGCTAGCTCTTTTCCGTCCTACGTGGCAGCGCTTTTCAGGCGCACCACCTCCCGTAGCCACATCACTCCACCTCTCCCATGCCCGCATTTAATGCGCATCGTGGGCGGGTGCGGTAAAAGAGAAGATTATGACAGTTATCCTCTGCCACGTGCCGCTTGTGCACTGTTTGGGCCTAGCCCAACAACGCCTCGCATGCGCGTGTGACCCAGGCCCAGGGGCTCCTGTCGTTGTACTAAGACATGGGTGCCCTCGTACCCAGACTTGTGCACAGGCAGTTGTAGCCTCCCTTCCGGCAAGGGCTTGACAGAGGATAACTACGACTCCAGACTCAACACCAAGACCGTGAAGAAGACCTCAAGGCAGGTCATCGAGAAGTACTATTCTCGTACTGAAGATCGACGCTGCCCTTGCCGGCAAGCTCCGCCCCGGCAAGATGAAGACCAAGATTATGGTTGCCGGCAAGCAAGGCCCGGCAAGCTCCGTGCCAGTAGGCTTTTTCTGTCCCGTTACCGCTCCACCTCACCATCGACCAGATAGGCTCGTATGCTAGGTGTCGAGCGGGCAGGCAGTCAACATAGCCGGCCAAGGCACGTGTCAGCATGCTACGCCAAGATTAACTTCAATGACACCCGTCCCTGGGACGTGTCGAGATTACTGGAGGGCGCCAGGACCGGTGGTACAGATCTTTTGCCCAAGGCCTCGCCTCCCCAACATAGCACCTAACGGTGGATTAAATGTGTTTGTCTTACCCCGTTGGAAGATAGACATGATGATGGTGCAAGTCACTGTTCATACTCTGTAATGACCATATTAGCCATTATGGTAACCCCTTGGCCTATAAAAGGAGGCCCACAGCTACAAGTAGAACGGTCGACACCCAGTTCAATTACACGCAGTAGCTGCATTTCCCGTGCACCTTGCCGAAAAATTGCGCTCCCTGTAACCAGAGTTCATACATGATCAAACACAGAGCAGGAGTAGGGTTTTACGCTCATAGCGGACCGAACCTGGATAAACCCCCCGCGTGTTCTTGCACCTACTGAATATCTGCTCTTTGTCCCATGCATGTCCCCTGAGCCGAATCGCAAAGGGGCCCGTTCGGTCCCATAGATCGTCGTTTCCCACAACAACGGTCTTTTGCAAAATTAATTTTATTTCTCTATTAGTTAATTCAACTTGACCACTAGATTGAGGATGATATGGGGATGCAATTCTATGATTAACATCATATTTAGCAAGCAATTTACGGAAAGCACCATGAATAAAATGTGAACCACCATCAGTCATTAAATATCTAGGGACTCCAAACCTCGGGAATATAACTTCTTTAAGAATTTTAATAGAAGTTTTATGATCAACACTACTAGTTCGAATAGCTTCTACCCACTTAGTAACGTAATCAATAGCAACTAAAATATGAGTATACCCATTGGATTTAGGAAAAGGTACCATATAATCAAAACCCCAAACATCAAATGGTTCAATAACAAGTGAATAATTCATAGGCATTTCCTGACGTCTACCAACACTACCAATTCTTTGACATTCATCACAAGAGAGGACAAACTTACGTGCATCTTTGAAAAGAGTAGGCCAATAAAGACCAGATTGTAATACCTTGTATGCAGTTCTGTCTCCCGCATGGTGTCCTCCATATGCCTCGGAGTGACACTTTCGTAGGATTTGTTCCTGTTCATGCTCAGGTACACAACGTTTAATAATACCATCTACTCATTCATTATATAAGTGTGGGTCATCCCAAAAGTACTGTCTGTACACAACATCTAATAATACCATCTACTCCTTCTTTATATAAGTGTGGGCCATCCCAAAAGTAATGTCTTAAATCACAGAAGAACTTTTTCTTTTGTTGGTATGTGAAACTAGGTGGTATATATTTAGCAACAATGTAATTAGCATAGTATGCATATCAAGGAGTATTACGAGAAGCATTTATGACATCTAATTGTTCATCAGGAAAATCATCATTAATAGGAAGTGGGTCATCAAGAACATTTTCTATTCTAGACAAATTATCAGCTACGGGATTCTCAGCTCCCTTTCTATCAACAATATGCAAATCAAATTCTTGTAGCAAAAGAACCCACCTAATAAGTCTAGGTTTAGCATCTTTATTTTCCATAAGATATTTAATAGCAGCATGATCAGTGTGAATAGTAACTTTGGAATCAACAATGTAAGATCCGAATTTATCACATGCAAACATAACTGCTAAAATCCATTCTCAGTAGTAGCATAATTTCTTTGAGCACTGTCTACAGTTTTACTAGCATAATGAATAACATTCAATTTCTTATCAACTCTTTGTCCTAGAATAGCACCAATAGCATAATCACTAGCATCACACATAATTTCAAAGGGTAAGTTCGATTCAGGTGGTTG
This sequence comes from Elymus sibiricus, assembly GCA_039707655.1. Lineage (NCBI taxonomy): Eukaryota > Viridiplantae > Streptophyta > Magnoliopsida > Poales > Poaceae > Elymus > Elymus sibiricus. Next base: position 105,443,770 of record CM077668.1, on the reverse strand, counting down.
AATAATAGGTGCAAAAATTAAGGCTTTCTTAAGTATTTCAAAGGCTTCTACACAATCATCATCAAAAACAAATGGAACATCTTTTTGCAAGAGATTAGTAAGAGGCCTAGAAATTTTAGAGAAGTCTTTTATAAACCTTCTATAGAAACCAGCAGGACCGAGGAAACTTCTTATACCTTTGATATCTTTAGGACATGGCATTTTCTCAATAGCATCAACTTTAGCTTTATCAACTTCAATACCTCTTTCAGAAATTTTATGCCCAAGGACTATACCTACATTCACCATAAACTGGCACTTCTCCCAATTCAAGACAAGATTAGTTTCTTCACATCTCTGCAAAACTCGATCAAGGTTGCTCAAGCAATCATCAAAAGAAGTTCCGTAAATGGAGAAATCATCCATGAAAACCTCAACAATCTTTTCACAAAAGTCAGAGAATATAACAGTCATACATCTTTGAAAGGTAGCAGGTGCATTACATAAACCAAAAGGCATACGACGATAAGTATAAAGTCCAAAAGCACAAGTAAATGTGGTTTTCTCTTGATCTTCAGGAGATACAGGTATTTGAGAGAAACCAGAATAACCATCTAGGAAGCAAAAATGTGTATGCTTAGATAATCTTTCTAACATTTGATCAATAAAAGGCAAGGGATAATGATCTTTCCTAGTACCTTTATTTAATTTCCTAAAATCAATTACCATCCTATAACCAGTTACAATTCTTTGTGGAATAAGTTCATTTTTGTCATTAGGAACAACGGTAATACCTCCTTTCTTAGGAACACAATGAACAGGACTTACCCATCTACTATCAGCTATGGGATAAATTATACCTGCCTCAAGAAGCTTTAATATTTCAGTTTTTACCACATCTTTCATTTCAGGATTCAGCCTTCTTTGATGATCGATAACGGGTTTAGCATCTGTCTCCATATGAATTTTATGCTGACATAAAGTGGGACTAATGCCCTTAAGATCATCGAGAGTATATCCAATAGCAGCTCGGTGCTTCTTCAGAGTTTTAAGTAATCTCTTTTCTTCATGCTCTGAAAGGTTAGCGCTAATAATAACATGATCTATCTTCTTTTCATCAAGATAAGCATATTTGAGTGTATCAGGTAATTGCTTTAATTCAAACACATGATCACCCTTGAGTGGAGGAGGATCTCCCAAGGTTTCAACAGGCAGATTATGTTTAAGAATAGGTGCTTGTTTGAAGAACAACTCATCTATTTCATTTCTTTCATTCATATGCATATCATTCTCATGGTCTAGCAGATATTGTTCTAAAGGATCAGTAGGAGGCACAACAATAGAAGCAAGACCAATAATTTCATCTTGACTAGGTAATTCTTTATCATGATGTTGTCTACTAAACTTAGAGAAATTAAATTCATGAGATATATCACCAAACTTAACTCTAACCTTCTCTTTAACACAATCAATTTCAGCATTAACGGTATTCAAGAAAGGTCTACCAAATATAATGGGACAAAAATTATCTTGTTGTGAACCAAGCACAAGGAAATTAGTAGGGTATTTGATTTTACCACACAAGACTTCAACATATCTAACAATCCCAAGTGGTGTAATAGTATCTCTGTTTGCAAGCTTAATAGTAACATCAATATCTTCAATCTCAACAGGTGCAATATCATTAATTACTTCTTGATATAAAGAAAACAGAATAGCACTCACACTAGCACCCATATCACATAAGCCATGATAGCAATGATCTCCAATCTTAATAGAAACAATAGGCATGCCAACTACAGGCTTATTCTTATCTAGCATATCTGGTTCATTGCTAACAGGTTTAGCAATTCTAGCAGCCTCATCGCAAAAGTAAATAACATGCCCACCAATATCATCAACCAAGATATCTTCAACCATTGCAATATTAGGTTCAACCTTAATTTCTTCAGAAGGTCTAGGCGTTCTTATATTACTTTTATTAACCACAGCTGAAGCTTTAGCATGGTCCTTAATCCTAACAGGGAAAGGAGGTTTCTCAATATAAGCAGTAGGCACAACTGGATCAACATTGTAAACAATTGTTTCTTCTTTAACAATAACGGGTTCTTCATTTAATTCAATAGGTGGATGATATTTAAACCATTTCTCCTTAGGGAGATCAACATGAGCAGCAAAAGATTCATAGAAGGTAGCTACTATCTCTGAGTCAAGTCCATAATTAGTACTAAACTTATGAAAAGCATCAGTTTCCATAAAAGATTTAACACAATCAAACTCAATATTTATACCTGACTCATTACCTTTGTCGATTTCCCAGTCTTCAGAGTTACGTTTATTTCTTTCCAGAAGATCCCATCTGAATTCAATAGTTCTCTTCATAAAGGAACCAGCAGAAGAAGTATCGCGCATGGATCGATCATTATGAGAAAGCCGAGCATAAAAGTTTCGAATAATTATTTCTCTTGAGAGCTCATGATTGGGGCATGTGTGCGACATATACCTAAGACTCCCCCAAGCTTGAGCGATACTTTCTCCTTCACGAGGCCAAAAATTATATATATAATTCCGATCACAATGAACCAAATGCATAGGATAAAATTTCTGGTGAAATTCCAGCTTCAACCGGTTCCAATCCCATGTTTCAGTATCATCACATAGCCTATACCATCTCAATGCCTTTCCCACCAAAGATAAAGGGAATACCTTCTTCTTAACTCCATCTCCGGATAGACCTGCAAGCTTAAACAATCCACAAATTTCATCCACATATATCAAGTGCATATCAAGATGCACCGTTCCATCTCCTGCATAAGGATTAGCTAGCAGTTTCTCTACCATACCCGAAGGAATTTCATAATAAATATTTCCAGTAGGTTCAGTAGGTTGAGGAGCAACTCTCAATGCTTCCGGTCAGGGTGAAGATACCCCGAACAAGCCCCTCAAAGGATTACTTTCCATAGTGACAAGTGACAGTAAATCTCAGCACATAATATAAATGTTTCCTTACCAAATTCCACTCACCAAAGGCGCTTCACTCCCCGGCAACGGCACCAAAAAAGAGTCTTGATGACCCACAAGTATAAGGGATCAATCGTAGTCCTTTCAATAAGTAAGAGTGTCGAACCCAACGAGGAGAAGAAGGAAATGACAAGCGGTTTTCAGCAAGGTATTCTCTGCAAGCACTGAAATTGTAGGTAACAGATAATTTCGTAGCAAGATAATTTGTAATAAGTAACAAGTAGTAATGGTAACAAAAGTGCAGCAAGGTGGCCCAATCCTTTTTGTAGCAAAGGACAAGCCAGAACGAACTCGTATAATAAGCAAAGCGTTCTCGAGGACACATGGGAATTTCATCTAGTCACTTTCATCATGTTTGTTTGATTCGCGTTCGCTACTTTGATAATTTGATATGTGGGTGGACCGGTGCTTGGGTGCTGTTCTTACTTGAACAAGCTTCCCACTTATGATTACCCCCTCTCGCAAGCATCCGCAACTACGAAAGAAGAATTAAGATAACTCTAACCATAGCATGAAACATATGGATCCAAATCAGCTCCTTACGGAATAGCGCATAAACTAGGGTTTAAGCTTCTGTCACTCTAGCAACCCATCATCTAATTACTACTCTACAATGCCTTCCCTTAGGCCCAAAGATGGTGAAGTTTCATGTAGTCGACGTTCACACGACACCACTAAAGGAAGCACAACATACATATCATCAAAATATCGAACGAATACCAAATTCGCATGATTACTTATGACAAGACTTCTCCCATGTCCTCAAGAACAAAAGTAACTACTCACAAATCATATTCATGTTCAAGATCATAGGGGTATTGAATAGAATTAAGAATCTAAACATATAATCTTCCACCAAATAAACCAACTAGCATCAACTACAAGATGTAATCAACACTACTAGCAACCCACAAGTACAAATCTGAGGTTTTGAGACGAAGATTGAATACAAGAGATGAACTAGGGTTTGAGATGAGATGGTGCTGGTGAAGATGTTGATGAAGATTGGTCCTCCCACAATGAGAGGATCGTTGGTGATGTCGATGGCTTCGATTTCCCCCTCCCGGAGGGAAGTATCCCCGACGGAATCGCTCCGCCGGAGAGCAAAATAGCTCCTGCCCAAGTTCCGCCTTGAGACGGCGGCGCTTCATCCCGAAAGTCTTCTTCTGATTTTTTTTCTAGGGAAAATGGCTTCATATAGCAGAAGGAGGGGGCCGGAGGCCTGCCAGGGGCCCCACAAGCTTGGGGGGCGCGCCTAGGGGGGTAGGACGCGCCCCCAGGCTTTTGGTTCCTTGGTGGGTCCCCTCCTGGTAATTCTTTCACCAGTATTTTTTATATATTCGAAAATAATTCTCTGTAAATTTTCAGGTCATTTGGAGTTGTGCAGAATAGCTATATCTGTTTCACCCCTTTTCGGTCCAGAATTCCAGCTGCCGGCAATCTCCCTCTTCATGTGAATCCTGCAAAATAAGAGAGAAAAGGCATAAGAATTGTACCATGAAGTGAAATAATGATTAAAAACATATTAATTAACAGTAGGAAATCATGATGCAAATTGGACGTATCACCCCCCCCCCCATTTTCATTTGGGTGGGGCCCGCCCTTTCCTTAATTATGAATAATACACCCTGATGAACTTACTTAATTAGGACAAGCCCGGCTGGTCGGAAATCATGCGCTCCGACGCGCGCGCGCATATCAAAAAACATTGTGAAGATAACACTTGGTTCTTTGCCTTCGCACGATACATCGATGGAAATCCCGATTATAATGACGCAGAATTTTCTACTAAATCCCGTAAAAAGGCGTCCTCTTCGCCCCTCCGGCCGCAATCATCGCGCTAATCATACTTTCTATTTGACTTCCTTCCCCATTACTGTGACATTGACAATATCGTGATCACTGTGGCTTTGGCGAAGTGCGTTCGACGGAGCGCACCATTGAGGCAGACGACGGTCATGTCGTTCGAAAGTGCCGCCTGGAAGCCAAGACAACCGCCTTCTTTGCATCCAGGAAGTCCGTAGGACACAGCAACTGTCGTGTCACCATGACCGTTGGATGCGATGTGACCACGTCGTTCGAGCTCAAGCTGCCGCAAGGGGACTCGAACATGACCGTGTACCCTTACACGGGCACCGGTTTACTATCGGAAAGGCTCTTCCGCGTCGGGGACCCGTCCAGCCTGTGCAACCAACGGAAATGCCAACGTGCAGTTCGGGACTGGCTCCGCTCATCGATCTACATCCCAACGAAACAGAGTGGGAGATGGCCGTCCCCGACGGCGTTGTGAGAAAGATAGTCTAGGAGGCAAATCGCAGGCGGTTGCATCAATGAGGAGGGTGTGACTTCAGCTTCGACATGAATGTGGACCGGCGTCATGTCGTTACCCTGCCGGCGCTATGTTCGTGGAGAAGCTTCTTGGCAAGGAAGGTGCTGAGACGTGCCCGGCATGTCTCGCACACACCATCAAACAAGTAGTACAGTAGTACCGCTTATCTAGGCTTTTGCTGGCCTATTGCTGCAGATACGAGAATTTTTAAATCATATAATGCTCTATGTATGTTTGGTCTTATCACTAATAAGTACTAGTACTATATTTGTAACCATTGAGTAACTGGTACTACTTGGTGAATGTTGCGTAGCCGTGGATGTCCGAGCTAAATTTGAAACACAGTCACGATCAAACGAGATGTTACCATTGGGCTCCACCACTCCACCAGCCGGAATCACCTTGGCCTATTTGAATTGCAGGATCCTCAAAATGCAGGAATCGCAAAAATATAGGATTGTTCTCTTTGGATGGGAATGGCTTGGATTGGAGTATAGGTTTAGGATTGTGTGTTTGATGTCATAGGAAAGACAGATGAATTTTTAAAATACTCCTAGGTTGGAGTAGATGCAGGATTTCCTATATTATTAAATGTAGCACAATAGCTTCATCCGTCCAACTTACTGCGGGAAAGGTCGTTTCTGGAAGAAGACGATGGAGAAGCGGATTCAGCGAAGAGTCAAATTATGGTTGCTTCGCCCATGACTTTGTGATTTGACGCCTCATTGCTTTGTGATTTGTGATAGTAGAAGGGAGTAGACTCTGTTGTCTATGCATGCGTCCATGCAAGGGAGAAAGAGGAGAGAGGTTGCATTTTTTATTCCTTTAATCAATTTGGCATCGGCGCATCACCGAGTTCCGGTTCCCTCTTTTTTTTGGCTTTCACAGCACCCTCCACAATGGTTCCCATCGATGCCAAAAGCTATTTTACCATTTGGCTACACATTGTGGATGCCCTTAAGTGTACCACTTGATTTTGATTTGTAAAGAGGAGGTGCTTTCCCGCACGGAAGGCGGGGGAGGTTGGCCTCATGGTTTGCTAACATGCGGTCCCACGTGTCAGTGATGTACCAAGCCGATCCGCATCCCACATGACTACATGAGGCAGAACAACGGCAGAACCAACTTCAGCGAAGAGTGAAATGATGGTTGCTTCGTCCATCCAACTTATACTGCGGGAAAGCTGCAGTTTTGTGATTTGACGCCTCATTGCTCATTACTACTGTGGCACCACAACCGGGGTGCGTCCCCCTGCTGCTTGATACATCTCCAACGTATCTATAATTTTTGATTGTTCCATGCTATTATATTATCAATCTTGGATGTTTTTATAATCATTTACAGCAATTATATATCTTTTTTGGAGACTAACCTATTAACTTAGTGCCCAGTGCCAGTTGCTGTTTTCTGCCCTGTTTTTGTTTTACAGAATATCAATACCAAACGAAGTCCAAATGCCACGAAACTTTTTGTAGATTTTTTCTGGACAAGATAAATACTAGAAGCTTTGGGAGAGGGCCAGAAGATCCAGGAGGTGGCCACGAGCCACCAGGGCGCATCTAGGGGGGGCAGGCGCGCCCTGGTGCCTCGTGGGCCCCCCTTTGCTCCGTTTGACCTAATTCCACCACTATAAATTCAGGAAAAATCAGAAACCCTCAGGGGAGTCCACGAAATACTTTTTCCGCCGCCACAAGTTTCTGTTCCAGAGAGATCCCATCTGAGGTCCTTCTCTGGTAATCTGCCGGAGGGGAAATCGATCACGGAGGGGTTCTACATCAACCTTGCTGCCCTTCCGATGATGCGTGAGTAGTTTACCACAGACCTTCGGGTCCATAGGCAGTAGCTAGATGGCTTCTTCTCACTTTTTGATCTTCAATACAATGTTCTCCTCGATGTTCTTGGAGTTCTATCCGATGTAATCACTTTTTGCGGTGTGTTTGTTGGGATCCGATGAATTGTGAGTTTATGATCAGATTATCCATGAATATTATTTGAGTCTTTGCTGCACTCTTTTATGCATGATTATTATAGCTTCATATTTCTTCTTCGATCTATTGATTTGGTTTGGCCAACTGAGTTGATTTATCTTGCCATGGGAAGAGGTGCTTTGTAATGGGTTCGATCTTGCGGTGCCCAATCCCAGTGACAGAAAGGGACATGACACGTATGTATCATTGCTATTAAGGGTAAAAAGATGGGGTTTATTCATACGTGAGTTTATCTTGTCTACATTATGTCATCGTTCTTAAGGCGTTACTCCGTTCTTTATGGACTTAATACACTAGATGCATGCTGGATAGCGGTCGATGTGTGGAGTAATAGTAGTAGATGCAGGAAGGAGTCGGTCTACTTGTCTTGGACGTGATGCCTATATACATGATCATTGCCTTGGATATCGTCATGATTATTTGCTTTTCTATCAATTGCCCAACAGTAATTTGTCTACCCACCGTATGCTATTTTCTTGAGAGAAGTCTCTAGTGAAACCTATGGCCCTCGGGTCTATCTAAATCATATTACTAAAACCCTAAAAATATTGCTGCCATTTTCTTTTATTTATTTTATTTTGTATTTTTGTTTCAATCTATCTATCTATCACATACAATTTAATCTTGCAATTAACCGCTGAGAGATTGACAACCTCTCGTTTGCGTTGGGTGCAAGGATTTGTTGTTTGTGTGCAGGTGCTGCTAACGAGGTGTTGCGTGATTCTCCTACTGGTTCGATAACCTTGGTTTCATAACTAAGGGAAATACTTATCTCTACTGTGCTACATCATCCCTTCCTCTTCAGGGAAATACCAACGCAAGCTACAAGTAGCACTGCTCTGCACTGTTATTTGGTGCATGGCACGTGGACCCGGATGCTGGATGTCCCACATGTCGGAGAAAGGGAGTAGAACATTTATGAAAGCGAGCGCTCCACTCTTATGATGGAGGAGTACAAGACACGTCGGCCCAGTGAACTGTAACTTGTACTGTACTACTGTACTAGTACTATGTGGTAGTCTTGTACTACTCTTGTTCCACTTGGTTTTGCTGTTTCGCGCGATCCATCGATACAAACCCGATTAAACAGGCGAGGCCGGGTCTTTTCCCGCGCAGTAGGCATGGTAGTTTGGCATAGTCGGTTTGACAGAGAGACCAAGAGAAAGATGTGAAATGCTTGAATGTGTAGTGGGCCCTTTTTTTTGTGTCATGTGTGTGTGTAGTCGGACCTTTCAGATCACTAGATGATACTAGCCATACATTTCAACGCAATTTTAATGTATGCAACATGAATAATTGAAGTAACAATATGAGATCTAAAACTTAAAATACATATGATTTATTATGTTAGAGTATAGTAGTACTGTGTTGCATAGTTGTTACATATAACATGCGAGAACGTGTAGGGACGTATGTTTGGAGGGCCTACAGAGAGAAATTCGGCATAAAGTGGATTCAAATATTTGTATTCATCATCATAGCATTTGTAACTCATATCTAGAGTTTATACGCTAGACGTGAATGCGTGTTCACTCTTACGAAACCAGTACAACAATATTGGGGTGGCGTGCGCCAATTTAGGCGTGGGAGGTTGGCCTAGTCGGCTCCACGGAGAGAGCGAGAGAAGAGATAAATACACTGGCGGTCACTGTATTTGAAGCGAAAGCATAATACGGTCACCGGACTTCAGAATATGCTCATTAGGGTCACTATATACATTTGACAGTGATTATACGGTCACTCGCTCACTGTTCAGCATCGTATTGCACTCTGTTGACCGGCCAAATAGTCTACGTGGCACTATGTTGACTGGTTAAATTTGCCACGTTCCTTGTGGGCCTGCTACTTGTAGTTTGCGTTGGTATTTCCCCGAAGAGGAGAGGATGATGCAGTACAGTAGAGATAAGTATTTCCCTCAGTTAAGAACCAAGGTTATCAATCCAGTAGGAGAACCAAGCAAAATCCCGTTTAAGCGCACCTGCACACACAAGAGCAAACACTTGCACCCAACGCAAATAAGAGGGTTGTTAATCCTCTTTGCAGTTATTTGCAAGGATTAATTCTTATCGAGGTAAATAGATAAACTAAAATACTAATTGAAATAAAAGTAAATAAATTGCAGCAAGGTATTTTTAGGTTTTTTATATGATAAAGATAGACCCGGGGACCATAGTTTTCACTAGAGGATTCTCTCTTGAGCACTTAAACATACGGTGGGTAAACAAATTACTGTTGGGCAATTGATAGAAAAGCAAATCATTATGATGGATTCATGGCAATGATCATGTATATAGGCATCACGTCCGAGACAAGTAGACCGACTCCTGCCTGCATCTACTACTAATACTCCACCCATCGACCGCTATCCAGCATGCATCTAGGGTATTAAATATGAAACAGAGTAACGCCTTAAGCAAGATGACATGATGTAGAGAAGCAAATTCAAGCAATATTAATACACCCCATTTTTTATCCTTAATGGCAACAATACAAATACGTGTCATCTCCCCTTCTATCACTGGGATTGAGCACCGCAAGATTGAACCCATCACAAAGCACCTCTCCCATTGCAAGATAAATCAATCTAATAGGCCAAACTAATCCGATAGATCGGAGAGAAATACAAAGCTATAACAATCATGCATAAAAGAGTTCAGAGAAGACTCAAATATTTCTCATGAATAATCTGATCATAAACTCACAATTCATCGGATCCCAACAAACACACCGCAAAAGAAGATTACATCGGATAGAACTCCAAGAACATCGAGGAGAACATTGTATTGAAGATCAAAGAGAGAGAGAAGAAGCCATCTAGCTAATAGCTATGGACTCGTAGGTCTGTGGTAAACTACTCACACATCATCGGAAGGGCAGCAAGGTTGATGTAGAAGCCCTCCGTGATAGATTCCCCCTCCGGCAGAGTACCGGAAAAGGCCTCCAGATGGGATCACGGAAGAATAGAGGCTTGCGGCGACGGAAATGTTTTCTCTTCTGGCTCTCTGGGGGTTTCCCAATATTTGTGAATTTATTGAAGTGGAATTAGGTCAAACGGAGTCACGTGGGCCCCACAAGGTAGCACGGCACGCCCCCCTGGGGCTCGCCCTAGTGCCTTGTGAACCCTCCGTGAGGCTTCTGGCCTCCTCCCGAAGCTTCCTAGGTTTCTTTTGTCCAGAAAAAAATCACCAAAAAGTTTCGTGGCATTTGGACTTCATTTGGTACTGTTTCTGTGAAAAGCCAAAAACAAGCAGAAAACAGCAACTGGCACTGGGCACTAGGTTAATAGGTTAGTCCCAAAAAATGATATATAATTGCTTATAAAAACATCCAAGATTGATACTGTAATAGCATGGAACAATCAAAAATTATATATATGTTGGAGACGTATCAAGCATCCCCAAGCTTAATTCTTGCTCGTCCTCGAGTAGGTAAATGGTAAAAACAGAATTTTTGATGTGGAATGCCCTGTTTCATCATGTAATCTCTCTCTTACGATATGAATAATAAGATTCGAATGATTCAAAGCATTAGTCTATAATTTGATATAAAGACATCAATACTCAGGCATACTAATAAACAATCATGTCTTTCAAAATAAAAATGCTAAAGAACGTTATCCCTAGAAAATCATATAATCCTATCATGCTCCATCTTCTTAACACAAAATATTTATCATGAACAACCCCGGTTTTAGCCAAGCAATTGGTTCATACTTTTTAACACGCTTCAGCTTTTTCAACCCCCACGCAATACATGAGCGCAAGCCATGGATATAGCACTATGGGTGGAATAGAGTATGATGATAGAGATGAATAGGAGAAGTCAAAAAATGGAGAAAGTCTCACATCAACGAGGCTAATCAACAGGCTATGGAGATGCCCATCAATTGATGTCAATGCGAGGAGTAGGGATTGCCATGCAACGGATACACTAAGAGCTATAAGTGTATGAAAGCTCAACATGAAAACTAAGTGGGTGTGCATCCAACTTGCATGCTCATGAAGACCTCGGGCATTTGAGGAAGCCCGTCATCGGAATATACAAGCCAAGTTCTATAATGAAAATTCCCACTAGGATATGAAAGTGACAAAACAGGAGACTCTCTATATGAAAAACATGGTGCTACTCTGAAGCACAGGTGTGGAAAAGTATAGTAACATTGCCCCTTCTCTCTTTTTCTCTCATTTTTTTTATATTTTTTTTTCATGGCTCTTTTTCGCCTCTCTTGTTTTTCTATATTTTTTTTCTCTTTTTCTATTTTTTTCTCTCTTTTCTCTATTTTTTTCTCGTCCGGAGTCTCATCCCGACTTGTGGGGTAATCATAGCCACCATCATCCTTTCCTCACTGGGACAATGCTCTAATAATGATGATCATCACACCTCTATTTACTTACCACTCAACATTACAACTCGATACTAGAACAAAAATATGACTCTATATGAATGCCTCTGGCAGTGTACCAGGATGTGCAATGATGCTAGCGTAACATGTATAACAATGATGAACGGTGGCTGAGCCACAAATACTATGTCAGCTATATGATCATGCAAAGCAATATGACAATGATGATGTGTGTCATAAAAAAATGGAACGGTGGAAGTTGCATGGCAATATATCTCGGAATGGCTATGGAAATGCCATGATAGGTAGGTATGGTGGCTGTTTCGAGGAAGATATAAGGAGGCTTATGTGTGATAGAGCATATCATATCACGGGGTTTGGATGCACCGGCGAAGTTTGCACCAACTCTCGATGTGAGAAAGGGCAATGCACGGTACCGAAGAGGCTAGCAAATTGCGGAAGGGTGAGAGTGCGTATAATCCATGGACTCACATTAGTCATAAAGAACTCACATACTTATTGCGAAAGTTTATTAGCCCTTGAAGCAAAGTACTACTGCGCATGCCCCTAGGGGGGAGGTTGGTAGGAGTTAACCATCGCGCGCCCCCGACCGCCACACAAAGGAAGACAATCACTAATAAATCATGCTCCAACTTCTTAGCATAACGACAGATCATACGTGCATGCTTCGGGAATCACAAACCTTAACACCAATATTCTAACTAAACCACAATTATCTACTAATACCTCCCACATATTACCATCTTAATATCGCAAAACTATTGCAAGGAATCAAACTTATCATATTCAGTTATCTATATGAAAGTTTTTATTATATCCCTCTTGAATACCTATCATATCACGACCAAATTAATAACCCATGCATATTACCATTGCTATCATGAGACTCTAAAAAAGATATAAGTGAAGCATGAGAGTCCAACTATTTCTTTAAAATATCATCACCGCCGTGCTCTAAAAGATATAAGTGAAGCACTAGTGCAACTGCCTAGCTCAAAAGATATAAATGAAGCACATAGAGTATTCTAACAAATCACGAATAATGTGTGTCCCTCTCAAAAATTTCTGTTCAGCAAAGATGATTGTGACAAACTAAAAAGGAAACAAAAGGAAACAAACTATTTCACAAGACGCTCCAAGTAAAACACATATCATGTGATGAATAAAAATATAGCTCCAAGTGAGTTACCGATAGATTGTAGACGAAAGAGGGGATGCCTTCCGGGGCATCCCCAAGCTTAGACGCTTGAGTCTTCCTTGAATATTACCTTGGGGTGCCTTGGGAATCCCCAAGCTTAGGCTCTTGCCGCTCCTTATTCCTTTATCCATCGTAGTCTCACCCAAAACTTGAAAACTTCAGCACACAAAACTTAACAGAAACCTCATGAGATCCGTTAGTATAACAAACAAATCTTTAACTTTAGGTACTGTAGTAAATTGATTCATATTTAATATTGGCATAATGCTACTGTACTCCAACTTCTTCAGGACTCATACCCCCCGATACGATCCATAGATTCATCAAAATAAGCAAACTATGCAACAAAAACAGAATCTGTCTAAAACAGAACAGTTTGTAAAGATCTATTTAAAAGCCATACTTCTGTAACTCCAAAAATTCTGAAAAATTAGGAAAACGTGGGAAATTCATATAAAAATACTGTGTAAAAATTTCATATTTTTCTGACGCTCCCGTACAGATTTAAAATTCCATCACTGGACACAAAACTTTCTGTTTTCCAAACAGCATCCATTATACTATCTTCCAAATCATCCCAAAGGCATTACTTGGCACAAACACTAATTAAAACACAAAGCACATTCATAACAGAATCTATAATCATGCAAACACTCAAAAACAGTGGGTAAAAGCAAAAAATTATTTTATTCATTGGGTTGCCTCCCAACAAGCGCTATTGTTTTATGCCCCTAGCTAGGCATAATGCATAGTTTCAAGTGTTGTCATCCTTAGTTTTGACATCCTTAGGTGTGTGATTTTTGGGAGGTTTCTCAAAAACAATTTGGAACACATCATCAACCAAAATACTAGGGTTATTAAGGCTACGTTCTTCAAACCCCTCTTGGTTCCCTTTTACGATCCAAGCATACTTACTATTAATTCCATTAAAAACTTGTTGGATGATATGTATGGGAGGAACTTCCTTTATAGTATTTTCATCAAAGGCATGGTGATCATGAAAAACATATCGCAACATATACTCCTCATTATATAAAATTTCATCTATCACAGGATTTTCTCGACTCATATTATAGAAATCAAAGATCTCTCTAGCTTCTCGTACTATGTAATCAAACTCATTCATAAGGATAAGAGTAGCTAGTTTTTTAGCTTTGGGGTTATTTATAACCGGCAACTCATAAAACAATCTTTTTTCGAGTTTAAGAATGAGTGTGGAGATAGCCTCCCCATAACTGTTGGTTCTTTTAAGAATTGGGGTGTCATTACAGACCAAATTTCCCGTGCAATTAAAGAACTCTTGAATGATATTTTTCCCTATGACATTTCCACTCCCTACTACAAAACATTTTGAGTCTAAATTTGAGGGAATTTCTATCTTAAGAATTTTAGCATCCTCATCTTTTTCAATAACAAAATCAGACATAGTGGCAACTTTAAGCAAGCAAACTAGCAAATAAAATATTTTTGTGTTTTTGTAAAAAAAATTAGAGGTGAGGGAGATGAAAATGAGAGGCAAATGCAAATAAAAGGCAAATAAAGTAAATGCAAGTGAATGATAATTTGTGCAAAGGTACTTGGTAATTTTGATGATGTCTCCCCGGCAACGGCGCCAGAAATTCATCCTGCTACTTGTAGTCTGCGTTGGTATTTCCCCGAAGAGGAGAGGATGATGCAGTACAGTAGAGATAAGTATTTCCCTTAGTTAAGAACCAAGCAAAATCCCGTTTAAGCGCACCTGCACACACAAGAGCAAACACTTGCACCCAACGCAAATAAGAGGGTTGTCAATCCTCTTAGCGGTTATTTGCAAGGATTAAATCTTATCGAGGTAAATAGATAAACTAAAATACTAATTAAAATAAAAGTAAATAAATTGCAGCAAGGTATTTTAAGGTTTTTTATATGATAAAGATAGACCCGGGGACCATAGTTTTCACTAGAGGCTTCTCTCTTGAGCACATAAACATACGGTGGGAAAACAAATTACTGTTGGGCAATTGATAGAAAAGCAAATAATTATGACGGATTCATGGTAATGATCATGTATATAGGCATCACATCCGAGACAAGTAGACCGACTCCTGCCTGCATCTACTACTATTACTCCACCCATCGACCGCTATCCAGCATGCATCTAGGGTATTAAGTATGAAACATAGTAACGCCTTAAGCAAGATGACATGATGTAGAGAAGAAAATTCAAGCAATACGAATAAACCCCATCTTTTTATCCTTAATGTCAATAATACAAATACATGTCATGTCCCCTTCTGTCACTGGGATTGAGCACCGCAAGATTGAACCCATCACAAAGCACCTCTCCCATTGCAAGATAAATCAATCTAGTAGGCCAAACTAAACCGATAGATCAGAGAGAAATAAAAAGCTATAACAATCATGCATAAAAGAGTTCAAAGAAGACTCAAATATTTCTCATGAATAATCTGATGATAAACTCACAATTCATCGGATCCCAACAAACAAACCGCAAAAGAAGATTACATCGGATAGAACTCCAAGAACATCGAGGAGAACATTGTATTGAAGATCAAGGAGAGAGAAGAAGCCATCTAGCTACTAGCTATGGACCCGTAGGTTTGTGGTAAACTACTCACACATCATCGGAAGGGCAGCAAGGTTGATGTAGAAGCCCTCCATGATCGATTCCCCCTCCGGCAGAGTACCGGAAAAGGCCTCCAGATGGGATCGCGAAAGAACAGAGGCTTGCGGCGGCGGAAAGGTTTTCTCTGCTACCTCTCTAGGGGTTTCCCAATATTTGTGAATTTATAGAAGTGGAATTAGGTCAAACGGAGTCACGTGGTCCCCACAAGGTAGCATGGCGTGCTCCCCTGGGGCGCGCCCTAGTGCCTTGTGAATCCTCCGTGAGGCTTCTGGCCTCCTCCCGAAGCTTCCCAGGTTTCTTTTATCCAGAAAAAAATCTCCAAAAAGTTTCGTGGCATTTGGACTTCATTTGGTACAGTTTCTCTGAAAAGCCAAAAACAAGCAGAAAACAGCAACTGGCACCGGGCACTAGGTTAATAGGTTAGTCCCAAAAAATGATATATAATTGCATATAAAAACATCCAAGATTGATACTATAATAGCATGGAACAATCAAAAATTATAGATACGTTGGAGACATATCA
Source organism: Elymus sibiricus (assembly GCA_039707655.1). Classification (NCBI taxonomy): domain Eukaryota; kingdom Viridiplantae; phylum Streptophyta; class Magnoliopsida; order Poales; family Poaceae; genus Elymus; species Elymus sibiricus. The sequence continues at coordinate 105,427,743 of CM077668.1, read as the reverse complement.
GGGTTCCACCTGTCAGTTGGCAAAGGAAAGAGATAAGATAAACAAAAATTTACGCATGCGCGACAAGACTCGAACCCTTGCGCGCGAACCACCTGGATGTGTATGTGTGTGTCAGGGCCTGATGTGTGTGCATGCACGTGTAGGTTGAGCACTTGAGCGTGAGCGTGTGTGTTGGTCGTGTGGTGAGTGCATGCATGTGTGCGTGCATGCGTATCTGCGTGTGTGTGCATGCATGCGTGTGTGTGTGCGTGTGAGTGTTGCATGCATGCAGTTCGTGTGCATGCATGCATGTGTGTGTATAATCACCACACTAGATCATGTGTATTAAAAGAACCAGTCAACAAGCACAACATACCACTACAAGGCCACCTTGTCCGCGCCACTTCGAATATCTTCTACTAGTGATACCCACCGTGCAATATTTTATTTTTGTTTGTTTACATTCTTATACCCACTGACAGGTGGGCCCTATGGTAGTGAGATAATGAGCGCTGATGATGCAACACTAGATGCGCCACGTGGACTTTTTATCTGGTCAACTAATTGTGTCTTCAACAACTACAGAGCTCTACGGTGAGCCTGTGACTATATAACAACCACAAAACGTATATGGTGACCGTAGTGAGTGTATTGTGAACTCCAGTGATCGTATCATGCTTTCGCTTCAAATACAATGATCATCGGTGTATATCTCGCAAGAGAAAGATGGAACATGCGTGAATGTGACGGGGTGTACTTTTAGAGGGCCTAGAGATAGTTTGTGTGCGTATGTGAAAGAGGCATAGAGAGGGGGCGATGGGGAGAGAGAGAGATGCTCTTCGTTTCTCTTTATTATGACTAACTTCATAGTATAAAAATATAAACATTCACAATGCGGAATAAATATCATTGGATGCACCATGCAATTAACTTTCGTACTCCATATAACTTTGCAATATTGTACCACACTTTGTGTAGTTCTAATTCAAAAGGAATCTTGTATGCGAAGTAAACGTGAACAAAGGGCTTTTTAGATCAATGGAGCACATGATAAGATGCAACATGTGTGAATGTGTAGTTTACGTATTTGGCATGGCCTGGAGAGGGTATGTGTACATATTCGAGAGAGGCGCGGATAGAGGGGGTGTGTGTGCGGTGAGAGATAGATAGCATGAGAAATGAGAGAGGTCTAGAGAGATAGAGACGAATAGGATATGTCTCGACGAGAGATGGTCTTGAGTGTGCGTATGCAAGGGAGAAGGAGAGAGAGACATGAGCAGAAATAGTGTGTGGCGTGTGTGTGTCTGGTATGCATGTGTGGGTGTGACAAGATACCGAGACCTAGGGGTAGGGGTGTGTGAGGTCCGCCCGTGACACATTATACGGAGACCCCTGGAGGACTAGTCGCACAAGACAAAGAAACCAGAGCCGCGAAGGACTTTGTGTCCACTGACAAAGCCGGCTAGGAATTGTAACCCTAGGCCCCGGGTATGTTTATACAAGCCCGGGGCCTAGTTTGTCGATAGCATACATAGAATCCCTTGGTATTCACGTAGTGTACTCTGTACACACCCTACTCACAAATATACATGACCGAGGCTAGGGTATTTCCTGGATCGCAAGGGACCGAACTAAGGTAATCCTTGTCTCTTATTACCATGCATCCAACCTAGCTGTAAGGAATATCCTACTGAATGCTCTGCTGGAATCATATTCATCAACTAGTAAGATAGGTGGAGATCGACAATGCGTGCGAGATAGGCCTAAGCGTCCGGGAGACACGTAGGCAGGTATATGTATAGAGAAAACGTCGATGTAGATCGTGCGTGGCTATGCGTGTGAAAGAGTTCTTGTGACAGAGACTAGTGAAAGGAGTCGTAGATAGTTGTGAGATAGAGGGAGGGAGGGTGATATATATAGATGGCGGGTGTGCAAGAGACACCTCAGGCGAGAGTGTGAGGATGTGCGAGAGAGAAGGCCGATGGATTTACAGCGTGTGCGCGTATGTGTGTGAGAGAAAGATAACACGTGTGTGAGGAGGATACGCGTAAAAGTCTGATGTACACATCAATTTAAAATATCAATTGTATCCAAATATTTGGATGGGATCATGATATTTGCGATTCGCGTATGGAACGTTCATTGGTGTATCAAACATCCATATTCTATCGAATTTGAGCATGTATATGGTATTATTCGACATAATTGATCCATAGAGTCAGTATTTTGAAATCCAGGCAATGCATGGCTTTAGCAATTCAAATATAAACATGATTGTAGTTTATTTTGTATGTGTAAAGCACATTATACATACAAAAAGATACATAGTGAACATTCTAAATAGCTAGCTAGGAACTAGCATACGTTTGAAATCAACTTAAGGTGGTTTCAAATATTCGAATTCAACATGAAGTGCATTCAATTATTTGAATTCGAGATCATGGCATTTCTAAATCATACCTAAATTAAGGGTGCATCAATCTTTGCTTTGCTTTTGTACATAATAACATATAGTCGTGTACAAAATACATTCAAATTTACCACCTCCATTCCAAAATAATAGTAGTTATAGGATTTTCAAGAGTCAAGACTTCAAAAGAAGCTCATAATTTAATGAGGTTTTCAATCATACAAGGTCAAATTTAACGAGGTCTATTAAGGTCAATCCTAATAGTTCAAGAGTACTGTAAACGTGAATGCTTCTGGTTCAAAATTTTGAACGAAGCGCTAAAAGAGCCTCTCCTCACCCGAAACCGCGTGAGACCAATGTTTGGTAGAAGGAAATTACCGTCCAAACTCTGACCCGTGAAGCCTATCGGCCCGACGTCCAGAAGTCTAAACCGGGGTAGGTTTGTAACTTCACCGAGACGCCACACAACCGCCTCAGAAAAACATTCATATACCGCGGGCGCCTAAACACCGATGCGCTCGACCGAAATCACTCCCGCCCACTATTTTGGACACGTGAGATTATCGTCCTACCCCCGACCCACAGCATGTCCAAAATTTTAGAAGGGGGCAAAGTTTGTAACTTTCCCCAAATTTCAAACAAGCGCATCCCGGAAACATGGTTCCCCCTTAGCTTCCCCCCCACCCCCGTCCAATTCCCCATTCATACTCCGTGGGCGCCAAAACTCCCTCTCCACCAGCCACGAAACCCCAGCCTCCTCCGTCCGCCACCCCATCGCACCGATCCACCGCCGCCCTCCTCCATCACGCCGGAGCCGATACCCCGACGTCGTCGTCCACCGCAACCTCAACCGCAGCGCCCTCCAGGACTTAGCAGTTGAAGCCGAGACAGAGCTTCCTCCACGACGCGGACGTGCGTCGTACCCGAGCCACTTCAACCCCTCCGTCCTACGCCTCACCGCTGCTGCTCCAACGTCGCAACCGTCCACCGCACCGGAGTTGTTCCCGCTACGCCGTCGTTCGCCGCCTCGGATCAGCTTCTTCGCCGCCGACAGAGGGCCACCACACCACACTCAACAATTTGGCCATGGGTGCGTCCAAGGCTCCACCGTCCTCCACAACATATGATTTCCAGCGAACCACAAGAAGATCGTCGAAAAATCATAAGGAGGACACAGCATGGCAAGCCGATATTGGTACTCCTCTTCCCTTATTCTTGCAAATCTTACATGTCTGCTCGCACGATATTCATCCCATGAAGGAAACTAGTTGACCACTTCTTACTGCACATTCTTCCTGATACTAGATGTTCCAAGTAACTCGTGATGCACAAGGTTTACCCTCATTTACTATTTCACTTTAGCTAGAGGTTCGTCGCCTACCTGGATTTCAATTCAGTGTCAGTTGATTCCCAATTAAAGGAAGCACCACGCATGGAGGCGCGCGGAGCACCTTGTCCGCCTGTTCGTCGGGGAATCAGTGCCTCAGTGTCTATCTTAGAGGTGTGTGTGGCGCAAGAGCTGCTGGCGCCCGATCTGGAGGTTCGCCGAGCTTAAAGGGATGGCCGAGGGGCGCTGCCAAGAACGGCGATGGGGTGAGGTCGAGGGGAGGGCGGGGCGGCGGAGGCAGGGGTCTGGGCCGGTGGTCGCTGGCGGTTCGAGGAAGATCATCAACAGTGACTGGCGAGAGGTAGATGAAGGCCATCTGCCCATTCCTTGTAGACCGGACGGTGCAGAAAAAATCGACTTACCTATTTGTTTTCAGTCTATTGTTATTTTCATAGGGCCACATGTGGTGGTTTGCTGGAGGATTACCTGCACTTCCCAGCCATCCATGTGCTCATATTTCAAAAGCCTAGAATCTAATTTTGTGTGCCATGCATGTTGTAGAGCTATCATATGTCTGCCGTCATTTATTTTTGACCCACCTGCTATCTGATACTTTTACACTTCACTACTTGTGCACAAACTACATGCATACTCTCTCACTATTGTTTTATTATGCATGGGTATTTCAGAATCTCACCCACAGTATTCTAAAAAGAAAACACAGCTGTCGCTCTAATCTGCATCGAGGATTGGAAAGGCGCGGTTTGACGCTCTAAAGAAGAGTGTAGTGTCATTATATGAAGACTGTCAACGTAGCTCTGTAGTTGACGACCCCATTCGCCATACACCAGCATCGCAGGTGCTTGCTTTAACTTCATGGTGTCATATGTGGTTGCATGTTGCATATGGTGTCTACCTTGTATATGGCTTCTAAATTTGTTAAATTGCATCTGCTTAGCCATATATTGTGAATATGACATGCCCTCCTGTTTTTGGTACATACTGCATATGTCTATTAACCATGTTCTTACATCAAACTAATGTTCTTGTGTATTCCTCATCAATCACTTATGATGAGACAGTCAGACGGGTGGGTTAGTGTGAGACGCGCTACTCTTTTAAAGAATGCAGTGTCATCCTCACCACATGATTCTCAACAAACAGCAAGGCTAGGTGAAGATAGTCAACGTAGCTCTGTAGTTGATGACCGCATTTCCCCTACACCACCATCGCAGGTGCTTGCTCTAACTTGGCAGTGTGATATGTGGTTGCATGTTGCATATGGTGTCTAGCTTGTAATTCTTCTAATATGGTTAAATTGCATCTGCTATTCTACTTAGTTTACACATTATACATGTTAATGTGACATGCCTTCCTCTTTTTGGTACATACTACATCTGTCTATTAACCATGTCCTTACATAAAACTACTGTTCTTGTGTATCCCGCATCAATCACTTATGACGAGACACCTTTAGTATATGCCACTTGATATTTGTTGCATCTTGCATATGATTTATAGCATGTACTGCGTCTAATTTATTCAAACGCCATTTATTTTGAGACGCTTTTAACTGGGCAGAGTCATATTGGTAGCATCTTTCATGTGGTGTCTACCTTGCGTTGCTTCTAATTTGTTCAAATGGCTTCTGCTTAGTTTACACAAATAGGTGTGAATATGCCATGCCGTCCTGTTTTTCGTACATATTCCATCCTCGTATCATGTGTTTGCCTTACATCCAAGTAGTGTTCATCAGTATCATGCATGAATGAGTTCTGAAGAGTGATTTTTATTCCTTTTTTCTTGTCGTTTGACTTGACAATGCAAAATCAATAAAGCGGAAGGAAATTAGCAAGGTAGTGGATGATGGTGCTCCTTCCGACCAACTGAAACGGAGGGTCTCTACAGATTCTACTCCGCCATCCTCCAAACAAGATTTGCAAGACAACACATGCATAGACAATCAACGTAGTTATGTTGATGATGAGCACATCTCCCCTACCCAACCATCATAGGTGCTCGCTCTAACTTGGCACTGTTATATGTGGTTGCATGTTACGTATGATGTCTAGCTTGTATTGCTTCTAATTTTGTTGAATTGCATCTGCTTAGTTTACACATTATACTTGTGAATAAGACACGTGTTCCTGTTTCTAGAACATACAATATCTGTCTATCACGCCATGTTCTTACATCAAAGTACTACTATTGTGTAACCTGCAACAATCACTTATCATAAGCCACATTTAACTTGGGAGTGTGATATAGGTTGCATCTTGCATTGTTTCCTAGCTTGTAATGCTTCTAATTTGTTGAAATGGCACTTATGACGAGACAGTTTTAACTCGGTAGAGTGACATTCGTTGCATCTTTCATACGGTGTCTAGCTTTCATTGCTTCTAATTTGTTGAAATGCCTGCTGCTTAGTTTACACATCATAGGTGTGAATATGCAATGCTGTCCTTTTTTCTTACATATTCAATCCTCCTATCATGCGGTCGCCTTACATGAAAGTAGTGTTCGTCAGCATCATGCATCAATGAGTTCTGAAAAGTGAATTTTATTCATTTTTCTTGTGGGTTTGACTTGACAAGGCAGAAAAAATAAGAGAGAGGAAGGAAAAAAGTAAGGCAGGGGCTGATGGCGGTCATCTGGCACCACCGGTAATGAGGCGCTCTAGAGATTCTGCTACTATTGCTAGTGTAGTAGAAGTTCCAAGTAAATATGATGTGCCCAACAACCCTACACCAGCATCCCAAGTGCTTTCTCTAGCTTGGCAGTGTGATATTTGCTTGCATGTTGCTTACGGTGTCTAGCTTGTATTGCTTCCAATTTGATTAAATTGCATCTGCTTAGTTTACACATTATACATGTTAACATGGCATGTCTTCCTTTTTTTTGCATATACTACATCTGTCTATTACATGTTCTAACATCAAAGTACTGTTCGTGTCTATCCTGCATCAATCACTTATGACGAAACACCTTTAACTTGGTAGTGTGATATTGTTTGGATCTTGCATGTGATTTATTGCTTGTTCTGCTTGACATTTGTTTAAATGCCACTTATGACGAGACACTATTAACTTGGCAGAGTGATATTTGTAGCATCTTTCATATGGTGTCTAGCTTCCATTGCATTGCTTCTAATTTATTGAAATGCCTTCTGCTTAGTTTACGCATCATAGGTCTGATTATCTCATGCCGTCCTATTTTTCGTACATATTACATCCTCCTATCATGCGGTTGTCTAACATAAAAGTTCAGTTCATCTGAATCACACATCAATTAGTTCTGAAGAACTAAATTTTTATTCCTTTTTCTCGTGGGTTTGACTTGACATGGAAAAAAAGAGGAAGGTACACAAAATGGTAGGGGATGGTGTTACTACTCGGGAGGCACGGAAACGGAAGCGGAACAGCTCTGCAGATTCTGCTGGTACTGATAGTGCTAGAGAAGGTTGAAGTCCACCGGATAAATGTACAAACACAGTATCCCCTGCTACACCACCTGCAAAACGTACCAAAGACAAATGAACCAAACAAGCAACGACAGCCCTAGTGGTTGCAGCACCTTCTTCCATAGTACCAACATGTGCACGACTTACTCGTTCGTCAACTCTGCTAGCGGCAAGTTCCCAACCTCCTTTGCCACCTGACACTACTTCCAAAGCACTCTTGTCACAAGAGGACTTGGCAAGATCAGATGAACCTTGTGAGCTTCAACACGAAGTCGGTAGTTGATCGAGTCAAGTTACAGTTGCATGCTTCTTTATATGTTGTCTCACAGTTTGATGTACACTAACACTTCCCATGTTTGTTGTTGAACTAGCACCTAGGCGCAAGAGGAAACAGACACCAGGGATAATGCTCGACAGGTTAACTAAATCTAAAGGAGGAAGAATGGAGATCCATTTTGAGTCAGGTTTAAAAAGGCCACGTGATGGTACACGAGTCAGCCAAGTTAGTATCAGAGGCAGCCGTTGCTGTTAGGTGTCATGCACATATCCTCCCAACATTGATTCACTACAGGAATGACAAAGACGAAATCTAGTTTAACACCTTCCTCGACCATTTATCTGTAAGTATGGTTATTTATGGAACTTAGTAATATCGTCTTGCTCTGTCCCATACTTTCTAGGTTGCTGGTAATGAGACTCCTATAATTTTGAACAAATGAGGTTCAAGTTGGATCGGCAAGATGATGCAACCAGACAAGCATGCACTCATGTTTTCAAGTCTGCTCTATGACAATATCGGTATAATCTGAGGAAAACTCACTTTGAAGGCAAGGCTAACAATGAACTTTCCCAAATATCTCCAGTGGAAAATATAACGGATGAAGACTGGACAGCCCTTGTTAAACACTGGTCTGATCCAAAGTATCAAGTATGTTATATAGATGTGATCAGATCACATGTTGAACTCCTATTTACGCATGTCCCTCACAAATCTATCTTCTTCTAGGTGAACTATTCAAAGAACAAGGCCAACCGTACGAAAGTGAAATTCCAACAGACGACAGGATCTCGTAGGTATATTGCACACTGCGAAGCTCTGGTAACTAGCTACGGTTTCACTGTTTTGGTTGTGCCATATTATCAGATCTATATTGACTTGTTCCAAATGCAGAGGAAAGCCCGCGGACCAAAAAGAACCTGAACCAAATGCGGTGGAAATCTTCACGGACTGTCACACCAGCAAGACTGTCGGGGGGATGACTACACCAGTCAAAGCCGCTATAGTAAGTCCTTAATCCCCAGGCCCTTTGAACTACTGGTTACTCTGACTTGTGGTGCATTGAACTGCATGGCTTGCAACCAATGTCTATTACTGTTTTCAATTTTATACACAGTTGTCTGAACGTATCATTGCACTTTACAAGGTTTAAAAGAGAGGAACGATGTTCCTTTGCTCTTGATCTGTAATCTAGTTCCGTGTTGCACACAATGTTACAATTGCCTGTTTGTCTGATCTCAGTAGTTTTGTGATATGAATGATGTCATACTATGCTCACCGTATTATAAACTTTGTCTCTTTATCTTAGCTGTCAATACAATGTGAAGAAATAGACAATACATTAGCCATGGTATATGGTCATATGTTTGGAACCTGGTTTTATTATGTACTTTGTAGTAAAATACAACTAATATTTTACACGGGTTCACCAAAATAAGTTCTGTATATAAACCAAAGCTATTCTGTTTGGTTTTTCTGCCTCATTAATAACTTCTATTCTGGTACTACTAATGTACAAACTCAACTTTTCAGCAAGCTATGGAACAAATGGTGGAACCGCAACAACCTCCTGAAGGTGATGAGGCAACCATAACCACAATGTCACCTCTTGCTGCAGTGGGTCAGTATCTCTCCACTAACAGTGCCAAAAGCACCTTCCTGTGTAATACTGGGTTGGTTGTTAAGGCAACCTCATCCAAACTGCCTCATGAACAACATCTACAAGCTCAACAGAATGATATATCTGCGCTCCAGACACAAGTCCAATCCCTAACGGAGACCCTTTATGAAACAAGAACAGCCATTGTTCGATGTCGTCAAGATATGCATGGTTTTGAAACCAGACTATTAGACATTTGCTATGTTGTTCAGGAGCCTAGGAGAAATGACAACGAAGTTTATGGTTCTCCATCAGACACTACAGCATGAAAACGTACCAGTCAGGTCAAATCATCCGAGCTTCTGAACTTCTAATGGAGCATTTACTTTTATGCCAACCCTCCTTTTGTTATATGGCTATAATTTGTTTTGGTGCGTTACAAAATTTGTTCTTAACGGGCAGCGACCAGCTGAAGAAAACAGCAAGCGATTTTTGTATAGTGTAGGGTGTTCCCTATATTTGCACGGGCGGCGAACTTTGATGCCCAGTGGATGTAATGTGTGCAATCGCCGTAATAGCCTAGCGTTAGTTGGTTGCTTATTTATTTCCTCGTAGTCATCTTTTTCCTCGGTTTGTTAGTGGCCGCAATAACCATGGGCCACATACGGCCCATGGTAACCTTGGGCCTGCTACTTGTTGTAGTGCCCAAGGGCCATCTACGGGCCGTAGGATCCGTGGGCCAAAAGCGGACCGCATGATGGGCCGTAAACGGTCCATAGTGAGAATGGTCCATTTAAGGGCCCGTAGCATAACGGGCCGTTAACAGGCCGAAAGTCATCACAGGCTTAATTCTATCGACAGTCATAACGGGTTGTTAATGGGCTCGAATACATGACGGGCTGAAAATGGCCCAATGGGTTAACAGACCACAAATGGGCCAATTGTAACCATGGGCAGAATCTGGCTCATTAGCATAACAGGCCAGTAACGGACCGTAAGTAATCGAGGGCCAAAAATGAGCCCAAGATTTTATGGGCCCTTAGAAGGCCGAAAGAAAACACGGGCTGGAAACAGCCCAACTGAATCATGGGCTGTTAATGGGCTCAAAGCCGTTTACTTTTCATGACGGGCCAGAATCACCACGGGCCGTCAATGGGCCTAGAGAAACAAAAGGCCTAATATGGGCCGAAAGACGTCACGGGCCATAGATGGGCCCAGAGAAACAAAAGGCCTAATATGGGCCAAAAGACGTCAAGGGCCATAGATGGGCCGAAAGTGACAACGGGCTGAAATCATAAGGCACGGCCCACATGGCGCTACTGGGCCGAATTTTTAAAGGCCATAACGGGCCGTGAGTACCCGGGCCGTAAATGGGCTATATGCGAACATGCCGTTAACAGACTTTCCTTAGGCCGCCCGCTTACTTTAGACCAAGTCAAACGGGCCGGCCTTTTTAATGTAAATGGGCCACCATTGGGCCGTGCCACGTGTCGACATATCATAGGTGTCTCGCGTCCAATGAATGGATGACATCTGTCCCAACGCCGAGCTGACATGTGGTTCCGCCGGCGAATGAGAAATTTACACATCGAAAATCGTCATTGGTCAGGGCTGCTAACGGGTTATCAGATCCAAACCGGAACCCGATAGCTTAACGGCGACCCATTACAGTGAATGCCACATGTCGGTTACCCTTGACGAAAACATTTCCATGACGCGACATTTATCGTCATGGAAGTGGACACTTCCGTGATGATCAGTATTGTCATGGAACACTTTTACGACAACACAAGTATGATTATCTTGATTCTGTCATAAAATAGTCACGGATGTACATGCATGACAGAAAACTTGACCTACTGTGACAAAGACGTATCATCACAGAAGTTTTTTTTGTAGTGATGTATCCTTCTTTGCTCCTGTGTCTGTCCCTACGGGGAGCTGTCGGGACCCCGAACGTAAGTCACAGCGATCTAGCATGAGACACATCATATCACTTTGCAGCCTCCCGCACGGTAACCCACGGCTACCGCCTTTACCTTGGCCAGGACCGTTTGCGTCTTTTGGCTCACGTATATGATTGTGATGCTAGCATCCATATGACAGAGAACCCGGGTCGACATGACTAGTCATAAATCAAGGTGGCACAAACGTACAGGGACAGACATAGGTAACCCAGCAATGCACGTGTCGGTCATCAGCGTGTGTACTAGGCTGTAGCAAGCTATAAGGACTCCAGTAACACGGCGTGACATTTCCCCGTAGGGACAGACACAGGAGCAAAGAAGGATACATGTCGGTCAATCCATGTGTTCCGGAGCAGTAGCGAACTACCAAGGCTCAGTGGAAGCACTAGGAGGCATTTCCCTGTATGGAAGGCTACCAAAGCAGATAACTAGGTGTCGAATCCCACACATACCAATGCATTTCAAAACATACACACAATATGCATGATATGTGTTGATACAACATGGCATCACAACATAACTCTATGACTCAAAGTATTTATTTAAGAGGCTATGAAGAGCCATACATAACATGATATTACACTCATGGGTCTCATGACCCAACATACAAAGTCATACAAGCAACAAGCGGAAGCATAACCTGTCTGAGTACAGACAACTACAAAAGAAAAAGGCTGAGAAGCCTGACTATCTACAAGACCCTCCATAGGAACTAGACCTCTATCTCGGATTCCCAAGCTACTCATCGAAGCCCACGTGGAACTACTAGTGAGACTGAAGTCTCCTCTGCAAAAACGTAAATTAAGCAACCGTGAGTACAAAGGTATTCAGCAAGACTTACATCAGAACTATCTACTTATGCATCTGTATCAATAAAGGGGGTTGTGGAGTTTAACTGCAGCAAGGCAGCATTGACTCAGTGGCTATCCTGTACTACGACTAACAATAATTCCTTTGAGGTGAGAAGGCGCACACGAGTCCACATATTCACCATATCAATACACCACTATGGATCCTCTCCCGTCTCCCTACGAGAAGGCCATCCATAGCACTCACACTTATCTTGCGCATTTTAGAGTATCCACTTAAAGTTGTCTATGAACCATATAAGTCTTCCAAGTAGTCCATATCCGCGGACGCGGCTATTCGAATAGATCATATTACCCTGCAGGGATGTACTTCTTCACACACGCTCTCACCACTTACCACCATATACACGTCATGTATCTCGGCAACCTTCAAGCGGAAGCCTGGCAAGGGTGTCGGCCACAACCTGACTAACCACGCAAGACTCTAGTCCAGGTTTATTGCCTATCTGAGGCTGAACCCGCAAGGGAAGTCCGGCCGAAGTTTCCATTACCGCCCCAAACGATGTGTGCAGTGTTCCCAAGTCCACCTCGACGGATGGTACTACACTTGGTACACCGGGCCACGGTGCCTAGTTTGTCCCAAGCCCACTTGTACCGAGTGCCACTTGGTAGACTACTAGCACAACCTAGAAACACCAGAAACTAGTTGCAACTCCTAGACAGAGATGTGTGGTAGTAACTGTCTTGGATAACATACACAGAACTCAGTTCTTAAGGACGGTCCCAATGAGACAACCCACCATGTACTCCTACATGGCCTCTCATCACTACCTTTACCAAATCGTGTTCACACACTTAGCTCTCCCACAGTAGGACATGAACGCCACCATTCCAAATCATCGCCCAGATGGATCAGACCTGACCTGACTCTAAGCATAGCTAGCATAACAAGCAAGCATGGTCGAGTAGTCACAACATGGCTCAAACAGTTCCTACTCATGCTAAGAGGTTTCAACTATTTACTGTGGCAAAGACAGGTCATGCAGAGGAATGGATTCAACTACCGCAACATGTAACAGTTGAATCTTTGTTGTCCTAATGCAGTAAAAGAGAGCAGGAGCGAGAGAGTGGGATTATATCGGAATGCTCAAGGGGGTTTGCTTGCTTGGCACTTCTGAAGATAGTAATGCTCTTCATCAGTGTCAATGATCACCACGTCGGAATCGTCTTCTACCGAGAAGGAACAAACAACGGCAAACAAGGGAAACAACATTCAATGCAATGCACAACCTAATGAATGGCATGACATGTTAAGGTACTGAATTGACCTAATGCAATAGTTACTCATATTATTTGAAGTGGAATTCAACCCTACATTAAATTCCAACTCCAAATCTATTTATCAAATTTGCCCTAATCACGATTTTACCTAAATAGTGATGTTAAGTTTTTCAAACATGCATGAACATGGCATAAACAGATTCTTCATATTTTTTTGATAATTTTTCATATATAAATTATTTCATTCTGAGCTACGGTTGATTTACTATGAATTTTTTAAGTTTAAACAATTTTCTAGAATTTATAAATCATTTCTAAAATATATAAAATTCCAGAAAACACTTATGACTTCAGCACAGCGTCAGGGTGACATCCGCACGGCGTCAGGGTGACGTCAGCAGTCAACTGAGCCGATCCAGGTCAAACCTGGCCGGTGGGACCCGCATGTGAGTGGCACAATGCTAACTGGAAATTAACCAAGGGTTAATTAGGGCGCTGGGGCCCGCGTGTCAGCGGCTGTGGGGGTTAATTAACCCCTAATCTAAACCGGCCACATCAGCTAAACCGGTGGCTAATCGCCGCCGCTAAGCAGACGCGGCGGAATTCCCCGTCCGGCCAACTCCGGCGACGGCTGGTTGCGCGGATAGGTGCGTTGGAGAGCTCGTGGTGCGGCGCATCCGACGGTGGTTGCGGGGCTACCGGGGATGGCCAGCAGCGGCGACGGCGGCGAGCTTTGCGGCGGCGGTTCTACGGTGGTGCGCATGCGCGGGACTTGCGGGTTGCTAGCGACCCAAAGAAGTGGCTAGGCGGCATCACTAGGCCACCCGGGGCACCACGGGCAGCAGTGCAAGGCGGAACGAGCTCGACAGCAAGCAGAGCATCGGCCATGGTGGACGGCGAGCTTTGGTCACGGCGGGGAACGACAGTACGGCAAGCGATAGGCCACGGGGCCAGGGGAAACGGCGAAGGAGCTCACTGGGAGGTTGAAGCGCGGCTCGGTGGGCTTGGGGAGGCGTCAGAGATGGCGAATCGACGGCGGCGATCCACGGTGGCCGAGGTTGGGGACGAGCTCGAGGGTGACACTGTAGTGCTCCTGGGTCCGGGATCTTCCGCGTGAAGAAGAAGCGCTTGACGGCGGAGCCGTTGGACACAGTGGTTGGGCATGGGGTCCTCAGTGGCCACGGGAACGAGCAACGGTGGCTGGCGGTTGCTCTCGGGAGAGCTCGGATGCGAGCGGGGAGAGGGGGAAAGTGAGCGGCGAGTGAGGGAGAAGGACCAGGGGCTCTGGGGCGTCTCCAGGCGCTCAGACGAGGATGGGGGAGGAAGCAGGAGGTGGAAGCAGGAGGTGGCTTCGCCTCCTGAGCGTGCGCCACGCCGTCGTCCTCCTGGCAAAGGAAGAGGATGACTGGCGCCTGGGCTCTGGTGGACTGGGCCGGCCAGCTGGGCCGCCAGGTAGGTTCTCTCTCTCTCTCTCGCTCTGATTCTATTCTTTTGTTTCTGTCTTCTGTTTTTGCAGTTTGTTTTTGATTTAGTAAAAATACTAAACCAATTTATTTGCTTCTGATAATTTTTGTGTGGAGTATATGGACTATTCCAGAGTCCCTCACAATTTTTCAGAATTATTGGAGTTATAGAAGTATTTATAGGAATTTATAACCCCAACTCAAATACATTATGGATTAATTCAAGGGCCATAAATGACATGGAAAAATGTGCATCATCTCTGGTTAAGGTCTTCACCTTTTACCCTAAATCATGAACATTTTTAAGGGCATTTTGGTTCATTGAAAAAAATGTTTGAAGTTGAACCTATTTGAATTAGCTAGGTGTTAGGGTTTGATCATCCACATTTCAAGTTTCTTTGAATTTAGACATGATGCATGGATGCTTTAATGCAGCTAATTACAAACATTATTATAGGGCTGTGATAGGGGAAATGTCATGCGGTGTTTTACTGGAGTCCTTGTAGCTTGCTATGACTCGGTTGCACACGCTGATGACCGACACGTGCATTGGTGGGTTACGTATGCCTGTCCCTGTATGTTTGTGCCACCTTGGTTTATGACTAGTCATGTCCACCCGGGTTCTCTGTCATATGGATGCTAGCATCACAATCATATACGTGATCCAAAAGACGCAAACGGTCCCGGCCAAGGTAGAGGCGGCAGCCGTGGGTTACCATCCGTGAGGCCGCAAAATGATATGATGTGTCTTATGCTAGATCGGTGTGACTTAGGATCGTGGTCCCAACAATTTTCAACCATTATATCACTACGACATGATGCTTTGCAAGAATCAGATTCTAATGATGAGACCATATGATATATATTCAGGTAATCTCTTTTAGCTTAACATGATCGGTTTTGCACATTGCTATTTTAATACGAGCCTAAACTGAGCTCTCTCAATGATTTGCATTTTTGGCCATTTTTTTCGCGATCTAGGCGACCTGGTCGTCAGATCTCGTTTGGAAAGCAATCTCTCTCGCACTGTGTGAAATCTGGCCCAGCTCTCCTATGGGTTGCTAATCCAAAGGCCGAAACGAAGGGCTCTGATAAACTGGGCCTTTTTTGGCAGCCCAACTAACCCACCCGATCGGTCGCGAATACAACCAGCGAGCCCAGCCCACCCCGACTCTCCTCTCGCCTCCGCAACCCCCTTCTCCTCGTAGGGTTTCTCGAGCGGAGGGCATCGCACCGCCGCCAACCATCCCTCGTCTGCCCCCTCAGCACGCCGCGCTTCTTGCCGTACCGCACATCCGCTCGCCAATCCCGACTCTCCTTTACTGTGACGCTAGAAGCCATTGCCCCGCACCCCGACCATGAATCCGGCGCCCGTTCCACTCGCTCCGACCTCTATAGCGCCGCCGGACACCATCGCCCCTACCTTGACTGAGTCACCGGAAGCAGCCGCTCGACCCCTACCCCGTCGCCCCTACAACAAAAGCCACAGCCGCTCCACCTGATGCGACATAGGTGGAGAGGCGAATGTCATGTAGGACGCATCCCCAGACGCTTCATTCAGCTGCAGCAGTGAGGAGCCCATTGTTTCTATTTCCACCTCCTTCATCTTGTGGACACCCGTGTCTTCTTTGCTTGTCCAAGGCTCCAAGCCTAGACCTGGCCGTGGTTGTACTTGTGAATTGTGAGTCCCTTTTCAATGCCCCCTCCCCCTCCTTTCCATCCCTATTTATGGGATGTTCATGTGCTAGTATTTCTTAGCTTATCGATCGAGAGAAAAGACTGGAAGAGATTGATTCCTGCATTAAGATCCAAAGACATCAAGGTTGGTTTCTATGTTGAGATATCTTCTTTAGTTATGACTGAGTTTTTAGTACAGTTCCTTTTGTGATTTAGGATGTCAAGGTTCTTTCCATACAGATGGGGAAAACATAACAATTAGTTGGTCAATTTGCTACCAGCTCATGCATACGTACTATCTTTGACTATTCCAAGGAAGAGATGAAAACTGTGTATTTGGGCACAATCAGGTTTCTTTCTCTTATGTGCATTTTCTATGGCATAGTAGAATATATAACCATATGTATTTCTTTCTTCTAACAATAATGGTTCTTTGGCAGGGAATACTGGTAAAACTGAGACTACCAGGAAATGATGCAGAGTTTTTATTGAACCCAGTTTGCCACACTGTATGATGCAAAATTAACAACCAGAACTTTGAATGATGGACGATGACGCTGTTTTACGTGCTACAAATCAAATATAAAAAGGAGAAGAAGATAATATGTGTCATCATAATTTTTTCTTGTGGGAGAACAGGGATGATACCTAGGCAATGATACTGCCTATGATGAGTATCATGGGTATAAGGTGTGGATACTAAACAAGCATCCTTTTGTGTTTTTTTGGTGTTTCTTGGTGTGCTCTCATTTAGTTGTGTCCATGGGAACGAAATGCTTATCGACGCAGCAAGTTGTACTTGTTGGCTCTGAGATCTTTGCTAGATGCAAAATTAAGTTAGTATTTGCTACATAGTAATAAGTTTCTTTTCTTTGACCGAAAAGTCTCTATGAACTGTGAAGGTCAGTTTGGTACTTACATATAAACTATTTCTCTTTCACTGAATTTAGATATTACATAAACTGGTGGTATATATATTCTAGACAGATAAAGTATATATTATATCCATATAATTTTCTAACATCGTCAAAATCATAGATAACATCGATTATTTTTTGACTATTACTTCATATGTACTCCGTCTGTAAAGAAATATATGAGCGTTTAGATCACTACTTTAGTGATCTAAATGCTCTTTGTAGG
This sequence comes from Elymus sibiricus, assembly GCA_039707655.1. NCBI lineage: Eukaryota > Viridiplantae > Streptophyta > Magnoliopsida > Poales > Poaceae > Elymus > Elymus sibiricus. Next base: position 105,410,350 of record CM077668.1, on the reverse strand, counting down.
ATCGAAAGTATGTCTAGAGGGGGGGTGATTAGACTACTTGACCAAATAAAAACCTAACCTTTTCCCAATTTTAGAAGCAGGCAGATTTTAGCAAGCATACAAGTCAAGCATCACCCTACACATGCAATTCTAAGAGTGTAGCAGCAAAAAGTAAGCAATTGCATATGTAAGTAAAGGAGGGAATCGAAGATTTCAAACGCAATGAAGACACGGTGATTTTTGGCGTGGTTCCGATAGGCGGTGCTATCGTACGTCCACGTTGATGGAGACTTCAACCCACGGAGGGTAATGGCTGCGCGAGTCCACGGAGGGCTCCACCCACGAAGGGTCTACGAAGAAGCAACCTTGTCTATTCCACCATGGCTTACGTCCACGAAGGACTAGCCTCACTCGGGGTAGATCTTCACGAAGTAGGCGATCTCCTTGCCCTTACAAACTCCTTGGTTCAACTCCACATCATGTCGGAGGCTCCCAAGTGACACCTAACCAATCTAGGAGACACCACTCTCCAAAAGAAAATAGATAGTGTGTTGTTGATGAACTCCTTGCGCTTGTGCTTCAAATGATAGTCTCCCCAACACTCAAACAACTCCTCACATATATGGCAATGGTGGAAGAAGGATTTGAGTGGAAAGCAACTTGGGAAAGGCTAGAAATCAAGGTTCAAATGGTTGGATTGGAATGTCTTGATCTCAACACATGAGTAGTTGGTTCTCTCTCAGAAAAATGTATGGTGGAAGTGTATGCATGTTCTGATGGCTCTCCTTACTAAGAAGGAAGTGGTGGAGGGGTATATATAGCCTCCACACAAAATCCAACCGTTACACACTTTTGACCCAACTCGGTGGCACCGATCAGAAATCTCGGTGGCACCGAACTGTGTAAAAGATATGAACGTTAGGAATCTCGGAACAACTCGGATGGACCGAAGTGCAATGGTTAGGGCAAACCTCGTCTCGGTGGCACCGATTGCATCAACTCGCTAGGACCGAAGTGAAGCAATAAGGCAACAGAGAGTTGGCAAGCCATCTCGGTGAGACCGATTTGCAAAACTCGGTGGGACCGAAGTGAGTGCAAACAATTACAGAGAGTTGGCAAGGCCATCTCAGTGAGACTGAGATCCATATCGGTGGATCCGATTTGTTAGGGTTTTCGCAGTGGCTAAGTCCAGATGAACTCGGTGGCTCCGGATAGGAAATTTCGGTGGGGCCGAGTTGGAATGTAGGTTTTGGACATATTTGGATGGAGAAAGTGGTTGAGGGTTTAGGAGCAATGTCACTAAGCACTTGAGCAAAAAGACCATTAAGCAACACCTCATCCCCTTTTAATAGTATTGGCTTTCCTATGGACTCAATGTGATCTTGGATCACTAAACCAAAAATGTAGAGTCTTGATCTTTTGCCAATCCTTGTCCTTAGCATTTTGAGGGGTCCACATCTCTAGTCCTTGCCATGCCAATCATTGAACATCCTGAAATCTTTAACTTGAATGGACATTAGTTCAATGAGATATATGTTGTTATGAATTACCAAATCCACCAAGGGAGCAAATGTGCTTTCAATCTCCCCCTTTTTGGTAATTGATGACAACATATAGATCAAAGCTTCGACAAATGATTAAATGAATGGAATACATCGTCGCTTTGAGAAGTATGTGATAAGCAAGAGCTCCCCCTAAATTTGTGCATTATTAAAAATTTGCGTTTGAATGGAAATGCACAATCGATTAGGATCATGGGTCACTCTTCCATGTCACATACAACTTGGTGGAGCACGCAAAATGATATGAGTGGAATAGTAAGCACGTATCACCAAAACAAGTGAATGATCATATAGGATAATGATAAGCATAAGCATCACATAGAGCATAGTATGATCAATCACATAAAGTAGTAGCTCACAAACATAATGATCAAAGTACTCACAGACATAGTATCAAGCACACACATCAAAACAAAGTACCATAAAGCAAATAGTAGCAAAAGAACTCGAGAAACAACGAGCAAAGCAAAGCAAGACCCTCTCTCTCGAAGCTAAGATCTATACAAATTCTCCCCCTTTGGCAACAAGTACCAAAAAGCTCGAATAGGTATAGGACTAATACGTCACTCTAGGCACGATCCTCGGAAGCTCCTGAAGGGGATCTCCGGCTGGCAGCTCCGGTGTGCGTAGACGGCGTCGAGAGAAGTGCATCCGCGAAGGCTTCAGCTGATGTCTGCTGGGCTGGTGGAGTGGAGACCGGCGGTGGCACTGTAGTAGCAGCAGCAGGTGCAGAGATTGTGGTCCTCGGATCCACAACTGGCACTGCAGCAGACCTGGCTGCCTTGGGCACTGTCTGGAATCTCTCCGTAGTGGGTCTGTCATCTCCACTGTCATTTGAAGCGGCTGCCCTGGCTGCATCAACATCGTCCTTCAGCTTCTCCACAATGGTCTGAACCTCAGTGATCTTGACATCTTGATCATGAATCTTCGTCTTGACTATCCGCTCTAAGCTAGCCAGGTTCTGGGTGAGGTTGGCCAGACTTCGCTCAATCCTCAGGGTGCCTTCTAGCAGATAAGTCATCTGGTCAGTCTTAGACTTGAGGTTGGCAATGGGAGCATTGGGAACAGATGCCTCCTTGGCTGCTTTTGCTTCTGCGGCTACTCGGATCTTTTCTTGTGCTTGAGCAGAGGTGGGATGCGAAGGATCCATCACAATGACATTGTCCTCAAACTCTGGACGCAGTGGAAGATGCTCACGATCAAGAAGATAAGTGCTCGTTCCAACTTTGGAATTGATGAGCATCTGGATGTATGGAGCATATCCGCAAGATCTCTTCTGATCAGCAGCTGTCCTCTTGATGGTTTCAACAATCAAGCTCATCACCTTGAACTTCTGAGGTGTGTCAAAGAGGTGCAGCAAGTTAATGGTGTGGCCACGTATCATCTTATCATCTCCTGACTTGGGCAACAGAGTGTACCGCAAGATAGTGTTTGTGGTGGCCAAACCAGGCAGCAGGTGCATCACTGACCCTAGCTTGTGTGTCTCGATGTCCTTCTGTGGAATAGCTGTATACATGTTGGCCATGGAGTTGTGGTCCATCTTGAGCTTGGCATAAATATCTATGTCATCATCTTCTTCTTCTGGAGCACCAAGAAGAGTAGCCCACTCAGAGATGGTCGACTGGTACCTGGAACCCTCAGTCATCCACACAATCCTACCATCAGGATAGAAATGAGCTGTGGAGTAGAATTGCATGATCATCTCATCATTCCACATTGTCAACTTATGTCCAACAAACTCATCAACACCAGCTATCCGGAAACTCTCATGAACATGGGGGAAATAATCCTCATTGGCATCAATGTACTTCCAATCCACCCATCTCATGTCGCTGATGATTGGCTTCTTATCAAGCAGAACAGTCTCATAGAAGTCTTGCTGTTCTCTGGTCTGGAAGCGGTAATCACAAGCTGTTCTCCTCCTGGCGGCATAGGGATCTGACAGTCTCCACTGACGCAGTCCTTTGTCCTTCCTTAGCATCATGCTCTCTGCTACTGGGTGTGCATTGTCATGGTCTGGAATCTTGGGCTTTAACTTCCTGAGCACTAGTGGCTCCTCATCAACATCAGCTTCAGGCACTGGGGCCTTGTTCTTCTCAGTTGCTGGAATATTTCTTGTGGATCTCTTTGGTGCTGAAACCTTTGGCTTGGACTTGGGGGCAGCAGCCCTTATAGCATCTGACATAAGTTTCTGGGACTTTGTAGGGGTTGCATCAACTGCTGGTTCCTCCTCTTCCTTCTCATCAATCATCATGGAGGGTTTGCCAATCACACGGGCAGTAGTTTTCCTTACTCTCTTCTTCTTTCCTCCTGCAGCTGCATCACTTGGTTCCTCAAGTGTAAATGTCATAGTTTCCTTAGGGACTTTCTTCACTGATGTCTTCTCTTTGGTTCTAGCAGTTGGTTTGGTGCTATACTCCTTTGCAAGCACAACTCTCTTCGTCTTTGATGCTGCTTCACTAGCAACAAAGTCCTCATCCTCACTATCGGAGGTTCTCTTCTTCCTGGTCTTTGTTGCAGCCTTTGGAAGATCTGGAGAGCTTCTCTCTCCCTCATAAAAGCTTTCTGTAGGACTAGAGCCTGCGCTGAGATCTGTGTGCTGCTCTGACATGTTCTGGCTATCGCTGGCATCAGACATCTTGCAAAGCTGACCCTGTGAATAGATGGGTATGGGCAGAGTAGATGAGTCATCACAAAAAGCAGAAGTTTTTCATAAAAATTGAGTTCAAATCTTAGTTTCAAGTTTTCACAGAAGGCATTTCGGATGGACCGGGTTGATCATCTCGGTGATACCGAAGCACTCAACAGAAACTTTACACGCCATTTCGATCAGACCGAGATGGGGTTCGGTGACTCCGAGATGCTAGGGTTTCACAGAGATTTTACTTTCGGTCTCACCGATTCGTACAACTCGGTGGCACCGAGACGTACTAGTGCTATGGCCTGGGGCCAAATCAGTGACTCCGAAAATCTCTAATCGGTCGGTCCGAGATGCGTTCGGCGGAAACTTAAACCTAAATTTTTTACTCGAATCTATGGACATTGCAGTGTAAAGGGAGTTCTCAATCCGTGGCAAGAATCATGGCAATCCAATAGTGCATTGAATCAGAAATTTGAGCACTAAAGGGGTCGAATCTCACCCTAACTTGGTGGAGATCCTCTACGGCGGCAACGGCGGAGCAGATTGCCGTTGACGGCGGCAGATTCCGACGGCGAAGGCGCGCTGGAGACAAAGGCGACGATCCGGAGACCTGGGCGACGGCAGCAACGGGGTGCGGGAACGAGAGGGTTTGAGAAATTTCAACCGTTAGGGCCCGCGAGGTATATATACCCGTATGCTGTCGGTGGCTCCGAGTTGGACAACTCGGTGGCACCGATATGTGTAACTGCAACCGATTAGCACATCGGTGGCGCCGAAATGGTTCAACTCGGTGACACCGAGATGAAAACCTAGATCAATCTAAATGATTTCAGTTGGACCGAGTTTGAGTGAATTGGTTCGGCCGAAATCATGTAGAAGGTTTTGGAGGTTCAGCCCTTTCAGATCGGTGGCTCCGAGTGCTCCTCACCTAGAGGGTTCGAAAATGACTTGTTCAATTTTTGTGATGTAGCAAGAATAGAATTTGAGACAAGAAAGCATAGATAGCTAGAGAAGGTACTTAGGCATTCTTGTACATCCACTTGGCCAGCAAAACCAAGACAATCAAAACAACAAATGGATGTCCTCGAATGAAGAAAACATGCAAACCAACATGCTCACTGATACGTCTCCAACGTATCTATAATTTTTGATTGTTCCATGCTGTTATGTTATCAATCTTGGATGTTTTCATAATCATTTACAGCAATTATATATCATTTTTGGAGACTAACCTATTAACTTAGTGCCCAGTGCCAGTTGCTGTTTTCTGCCCTGTTTTTGTTTTACAGAAAATCAATACCAAACGAAGTCCAAATGCCACAAACTTTTTGGAGATTTTTTCTGGACAAGATAAACACTAGAATCTTCGGGAGAGGGCTAGAAGACCCAGGAGGTGGCCACGAGCCACCAGGGCGCGCCTGGGGGGGGCACGCGCGCCCTGGTGCCTCGTGGGCCCCCCTTTGCTCCGTTTGACCTAATTCCACCACTATAAATTCAGGAAAAATCAGAAACCCTTAGGGGAGTCCACGAAATACTTTTTCCGCCGCCGCAAGTTTCTGTTCTCGAGAGATCCCATCTGGAGGCCTTCTCCGGTAATCTGCCGGAGGGGGAATCGATACCGGAGGGGTTCTACATCAACCTTGCTGCCCTTCCGATGATGCGTGAGTAGTTTACCACAGACCTTCGAGTCCATAGGCAGTAGCTAGATGGCTTCTTCTCTCTTTTTGATCTTCAATACAATGTTCTCCTCGATGTTCTTGGAGTTCTATCCGATGTAATCATTTTTTGCGGTGTGTTTGTTGGGATCCGATGAATTGTGAGTTTATGATCAGATTATCCATGAATATTATTTGAGTCTTTGCTGCACTCTTTTATGCATGATTATTATAGCCTCGTATTTCTTCTCCGATCTATTGATTTGGTTTGGCCAACTAGATTGATTTATCTTGCAATGTGAAGAGGTGCTTTGTAATGGGTTCGATCTTGCGGTGCTCAATCCCAGTGACAGAAGGGGACATGACACGTATGTATCATTGCTATTAAGGGTAAAAATATGGGGTTTATTCATGCATGAGTTTATCTTGTCTACATCATGTCATCGTTCTTAAGGCGTTACTCCGTTCTTTATGGACTTAGTACACTAGATGCATGCTGGATAGCGGTCGTTGTGTGGAGTAATAGTAGTAGATGCAGGCAGGAGTCGGTCTACTTGTCTCGGACATGATGCCTATATACGTGATCATTGCCTTGGATATCGTCATGATTATTTGCTTTTCTATCAATTGTCCAACAGTAATTTGTCTACCCACCGTATGCTATTTTCTTGAGAGAAGCCTCTAGTGAAAACTATGGCCCCGGGTCTATCTAAATCATATTGCTAAAACCCTAAAAATATTGGTGCCATTTTCTTTTATTTATTTTATTTTGTATTTTTGTTTCAATCTATCTAGCTATCACATACAATTTAATCTTGCAATTTACCGCCGAGAGATTGACAACCTCTCGTTTGCGTTGGGTGCAAGGATTTGTTGTTTGTGTGCAGGTGCTGCTAACGAGGTGTTGTGTGATTCTCCTACTGGTTCGATAACCTTGGTTTCATAACTGAGGGAAATACTTATCTCTACTGTGCTGCATCATCCCTTCCTCTTCGGGGAAATACCAACGCAAGCTACAAGTAGCACTCACACAATAAAATAGCAAATGAAATATGTGTCAAACATGCACAACCAATTCTAGCATCTATCAGGCAATGGCGATGACTAGGTCATCTATATATGAGTATATTGACTTAGGAGCCGAATGAGAACATATGATCATAGGTCATACTCATCGTATAAGCACAAGTGGGGTTGCCACTTTTACATAAAGCATTGATGTGTTCACTCCATTAGAGTTGCTTTAGCTCAATTGTTTAGAGCAAAGATCCCCCTAGATGTGATATCCCCCCTAAGAGGGATGAACTAACCTTGGGTTTTGTCGATGATGATTTCATGTAGATGTTGAAGATGTGGATGCTCAATGTTGATGTAGACCATCAAGAGTTGGGAGCAATCCTTTGGAGTTTTGTGCTTTCAATACCTACATGGGTTAGTCCCACGCAAGGAACATACAAGGATATCCATAGACATAGAGTGAAATACACATATATGATGTCCATGAATGCATTGAATACCTTGTCCCTTGCCTTACCAACAAGAGGGTTTGTGACTCCATGAACTAGTGCGAAATGTGAAAGTTGGTTGCACAAGTTCTTGCCATAAATGAATGTGAGTGAAGTTTGTTGGCGGAGTCACCCTCAAGAACTCTCTAGTTCTTCTTCTTTTGAACCCACATCAACTTGATGGGAATCCTTGGAGTAGTAGTAGCACTTGATGAAGTAGAACTTGATGAAGTCTTGGGAACCCACTTGACCAAGGCTTGAGGAGCTTCTTCAAATGAATCAATCTCTTCTTGAAGCTTGTTCTTGCCTTTTAGCTTGTGGTCTTGTGGTGGAAGATCTTCTTGAGCTTGTGTTCCCTTGAAGGAAGTAGGATCATACTTCTCTTGTTGAGGAACAAACTTCGTCTTGGGGTATTGATCTTCTTCCAACTCAACTCCATTGGCATTGAACTTTCGTTCAAAACCAACACCTTGGTTCTTCCGGTGCCTTCCTTGTTTGCGTACAATTTCCTCAAATTGCTTACTCCCGGCAAGGCTCTTGTAGACACCTTTTCTATAATTCCTTTCAATAATATATTTTCTTGCTCAAGTGTAACTTGGCTAAGAGAATCATTAGTGGAATCAATAGAACTACTAGAAGCAACAACATTGGATTTAGCATTGTTATTGTTACTACTAGAGGTAGAACCCTTTTTACCCTTGTTGCTAGTTTGCTTAGGTTTAATTTGTGGCATAAAGGTAGACAAGAGTAAACGTTTGGCAAGATATGAAGAACTCTTCTTTCGAAGATCGTCATTGATAGCTTTAAGAAACTCATGCTCTTGCTCTAAATTTAGCTTCTCGAAGCGTAGCTTCTCATGAGTTCTTAGAAGTTCTCTATGATCCTCTTGAGTTGTATCATGAGCTAACTTAACAGCATTTAGTTCTTTAGTTAGACGCTCAATCTCCTTTATAGCATTGTCACTCATTTCCTCTTGACTATCATGATTACTAGCATTTTCATTAAAGCTCACATCACTAGCCTTATCAACAAGTAAATCATCATCACCAAGCAAATCATCTTCATCACTATTGAAATCAAGATACTCGGGGTGTGATACCTTGGGGCCTTTTGCCATGAAGCATCTTCCAATTCCTTCATTTGGTGAGTCAAATAGATCATGGGAGTTGGATGACACAAGAGCAAGTCCGGCAACACCTTCATCTTGACTATAGTCGGAGTTGGAGTAATAACTTCTCTCGGAGTGGTTGTCGGAGTTGGAGCCGGAAACCCATTCACCAACATGAGCTTGATGTCTTCTTCTTGTGTAGCTCTTTGATGACTTGTCCTTCCTCTCCGAATCCTTGCTTCTTCGAGAGTGTCTTCGTTCATAACGATCATCTCTACTCCTTCTCTCCTTATGATGTGATTCATCTTCTATGTCTTCCTCTTGGTGATTCGTCTCTTTTCTTGTAGGGAGCCGTACACTCATTGGAATAGTGTCTGGGTTTTCCACAATTGTAGCAATTACGGTCACGACTTGATGATCATCTCTCATAGTGTCTTGAGCTAGAGCTTCTTTCTTTCCCTTTGTTCTTGTAGAACTTGTTGAATCTTTTCACCATTAGGCTTATCTCTTCATTGGATACTAGCATGTCACTTGGAGTTGTTGGAGCATCGGTTGAGGCTTTGTAAGCACCACTTGATTTGTTGTGTAGCTCCTCTTTGTCCTTGAGTGACATTTCATGAGCAACAATCCTTCCAATGACTTCCGTGGGCTTGAGATCTTTGTAATTTGGCATCATTTGGATCAATGTGCAAACGGTATCATATTTTCCATCCAAAGCTCTAAGTATCTTCTTGATGATGAATTTGTCGGTCATCTCTTCACTTCCTAAGCCGGCAATCTCATTTGTGATGAGAGCAAGCCTAGAGTACATTTCTGTGACTCCTTCACCATCCTTCATCTTGAACTTGTCAAGTTGACTTTGAAGCACATCCAACTTAGATTCCTTGACGGACTCGGTACCCTCATGCATATCAACCAAAGTATCCCAAATTTCCTTTGCATTCTCGAGGCGGCTGATTTTGTTGAATTCCTCGGGACACAAACTGTTGAAGAGAATGTCACAAGCTTTAGCATTGTATTGCAACATCTTCAATTCTTCCGGGGTTGCTTCATGATCCGATTCCTTACCATCCTCAAAGAAATCACCTTGCAAGCCAACACGAACAATAGCCCAAACGGCGGGGTTATGACAAAGAATATCCATCTTCATCTTATGTTTCCAACTAGCAAAGTTTGTACCATCAAAATATGGACCTCTACGATGATAATTACCCTCACTAGACGCCATACTCTCCTAGGTTGTGTAACCAAGGCTATGATCACCAAAGCAATGGAAATCAAGGCTTACGGAGACCAAAGCTCTGATACCACTTGTAGGATCGAAAGTATGTCTAGAGGGGGGGGGGTGATTTGACTACTTGACCAAATAAAAACCTAACCTTTTCACAATTTTAGAAGCAGGCAGATTTTAGCAAGCATACAAGTCAAGCATCACCCTACACATGCAATTCTAAGAGTGTAGCAGCAGAAAGTAAGCAATTGCATATGTAAGTAAAGGAGGGGATCGAAGATTTCAAACGCAATGAAGACACGGTGATTTTTGGCGTGGTTCCGATAAGTGGTGCTATCGTACGTCCACGTTGATGGAGACTTCAACCCACGGAGGGTAACAGCTGCGCGAGTCCACGGAGGGCTCCACCCACGAAGGGTCCATGAAAAAGCAACCTTGTCTATTCCACCATGGCTTACATCCACGAAGGACTAGCCTCACTCGGGGTAGATCTTCACAAAGTAGGCGATCTCCTTGCCCTTACAAACTCCTTGGTTCAACTCCACATCATGTCGGAGGCTCCCAAGTGACACCTAACCAATCTAGGAGACACCACTCTCCAAAAGGTAATAGATGGTGTGTTGTTGATGAACTCCTTGCTCTTGTGCTTCAAATGATAGTCTCCCCAACACTCAAACAACTCCTCACAGATATGGCAATGGTGGAAGAAGGATTTGAGTGGAAAGCAACTTGGGAAAGGCTAGAAATCAAGGTTCAAATGGTTGGATTGGAATGTCTTGATCTCAACACATGAGTAGGTGGTTCTCTCTCAGAAAATGTATGGTGGAAGTGTAGGCACGTTCTGATGGCTCTCCTTACTAAGAAGGAAGTGGTGGATGGGTATATATAGCCTCCACACAAAATCCAACCATTACACACTTTTGACCCAACTCGGTGGCACCGATCAGAAATCTCGGTGGCACCGAACTGTGTAAAAGATATGAACGTTAGGAATCTCGGAACAACTCGGATGGACCGAAGTGCAATGGTTAGGGCAAACCTCGTCTCGGTGGCACCGATTGCATCAACTCGGTAGGACCGAAGTGAAGCAATAAGGCAACAGAGAGTTGGCAAGCCATCTCGGTGAGACCGATTTGCAAAACTCGGTGGGACCGAAGTGAGTGCAAACAATTACAGAGAGTTGGCAAGGCCATCTCAGTGAGACTGAGATCCATATCGGTGGATCCGATTTGTTAGGGTTTTCGCAGTGGCTAAGTCCAGATGAACTCGGTGGCTCCGGATAGGAAATTTCGGTGGGGCCGAGTTGGAATGTAGGTTTTGGACATATTTGGATGGAGAAAGTGGTTGAGGGTTTAGAAGCAATGTCACTAAGCACTTGAGCAAAAAGAGCATTAAGCAACACCTCATCCCCTTTTAATAGTATTGGCTTTCCTATGGACTCAATGTGATCTTGGATCACTAAACCAAAAATGTAGAGTCTTGATCTTTTGCAAATCCTTGTCCTTAGCATTTTGAGGGGTCCACATCTCTAGTCCTTGCCATGCCAATCATTGAACATCCTGAATTCTTTAACTTGAATGGACATTAGTTCAATGAGATATATGTTGTTATGAATTACCAAACCCACCAAGGAAGCAAATGTGCTTTCACTCTATTTGTTTACAGAGAGAGTATCGTATTGTAAAAGTTCGCTGCAGGGGGCTTCAACTTTCATAGTGGCGGTCAATATATAGACTATGCTGAAAAGTAGACTTATCGTTGTACTTTCCTTTCTTTCTAACCTCTCCTTTTTGCACATCTCCAGGTACATTTGGGAAAGAAGTCCACATGACCCCCCGACGTTCTACAAACAGGCTAATTTACCCCCTAAGATTTAAAATCGAGTATTTAACCCCCTGAGTTTTCCTAAACCATGTTTATGCGGAGCATCCTACGGTCATCCCCATGTACACTACAACTACTCCCCAAGCCCCAAGTGGATATACGACGAGAGCTTGAGCATGTGCCATTGGACAGAAGGTGAACCCGCTCCTAAATGCTTCCCCTTTCCATTCATGCGAGACATGGTTGCTACCTAATGCAAAGACACTACATGTGCTCAGGAACCGAGGAGACGAGCATGGAGATGCTCGAAGCATAGGACGAGTCCACACGGAAGCGGAGCGGGAAGCGCCTCAAGTCGAGTCGCCGCGGAGCTACAGCGGCCGGATATCCGGCAGGAGCCCGGACATCCAGCGCCACCAAGCTGAGGAAGACCAAAGAGAAACGGACGCCAGGCGATCTACAGTGGTCGGACATCCGGACGACCCCCGAACATCCGGTGCCCGTCGAATAGCCGGACATTCGGCGCCATCCCAGATATCCGGCCCCTGCTAAACACAGAAGAAGGAAACCGGCCTAACCCCTGGCCGGACATCCGGCGTCTCGCGAATGGCCGGACATCCGGCGCCCGCGCGCAACCTCGGGCCGAAGTGCCTTGTAACCTCCCCTCTCTCACCCCATCGTCCCTAGCACTATAAATAGACCTCCTCCTCCCCTTTTCTATGGTTAGCAAAGGATTAGCTCATTTGAGATAGAGCTTTGCTCATCCACTTACCTCACCCATGGAGATCAAGGCCTCCATGTGAGATGATCCCCTAGTGGATTCAAGATCCCCTTGTGGGAAGATCCTCTTGGATACCAAGACCTCAACTCCTTCAAGGATTGGGATGAACTAGTTACCTCTTTACCTTCTTGTGTTAGATTTGGACCCTTGTATCCCCTCATGTGTATGTGGATTTAGCATATGTGTAATTGGATTTGTGTCAATTGAGTGTTTCCTTTGTGTTTTTCTCTCAATTTGCCCTTTTCCCCTCCAAGTGTGAAAGGATCATCACATTAGGGTTCCACCCTACATCATCTTGGATCAGAGCAAGGTTGATTCACATCTTGAAGTCCCTATCCTCCACTTTCTAGCCCCAAATTTGTTTGTTTTTCCCCAATTTCGAAAATCCCCACAAAAATAGTCATACCAATTTTTTTGTGATTTGTTGGTTTGATGATGTTTTGTTGATTTTGATCCATCGATTCAAGTTGCAAGTGGATCTAGCTTCCCTCATCTTCCCCACCATTTCCATCCACGAAATTCGTCCAATTTTGCATTTGGAATCATCTATTTCCGCCCCAAATCAAGTTTTCGAGCCCCAAATCGTGATCTGAAAATCGTCGGGCCGGACATCCGTCCATCCACGAAATTCGTCCAATTTTGCATTTGGAATCATCTATTTCTGCCCCCAAATCGAGTTTTTGAGCCCCAAATCGCGATCTGAAAAATCGTCGGGCCAGACATCCGGGCCCCCGGCCGGACATCCGGTACCTGGAGCACAAAAACGGGTAAATTTCTGGACAGACGGCCCCCAGAAATCTATCCTAGCCCCCGGATGTCCGACCCCTGGAGAATCAGCCTCCCGTGCTTCACCGTTTTGACCATAACTTTCACATCCGGAGTCCGATTTTCGCGTTCTTTAGCTCGTTGGATGGCTATTGACATCCCCCATCCATATAGATAGGTTACAACACCATTTGACTCCATCAAATTTTGTGCATTTTGCCAAGTTTGCCTTGGCCCTCCACCATCGACTTCCGCAACCTAACCCATTTTGATTGTCATTGCAATTGTGGTTGCTTGAGTTGTGATTCGAGTCTCCTAAGGTGTTTCGACTACTTAGGTATGGTTACTTCCTCATCAACCACTACGCGGAGCAATACGCACAACCCCCCACCATACTTTTCCGCCACCTTAACCCAATTTTGACCAAATTTTGTTTGAGATTTTGAGTTGCGGTTTTTCCGTTTCCTAGGGTGTTTCAGCTAACTAGGAACGGTTCAATATCGAGAACACCGCCTCTCATCATCGTCATGGACTCGACATCGACAACGACCACTTCACCATTTTTGACACCCTAACCATAAGTAAGGACGGTAACCTCGACGACATCATTATACATTCTCCTTGCCATTGCATTGTTAACCCCCGAGCCAATTTTGCGTCACTTGTCTACCGAGACTAGCCGTTTGAGTATTGCCAGGCAACGCTACTTGCGCACTTTAGTGATACACGTTCTGCATAGCTATCATTGCGTGCATATATCTGATACGTCTCCAACGTATCTATAATTCATGATTGTTCCATGCTATTATAGTATTAATCTTGGATGTGTTTATATGCGATTATACATCATTTTTTTGGGACTAACCTATTAACCCAGTGCCCAGTGCCAGTTGCTGTTTTCTGCTTGTTTTTGCCTTTTCAAAAAATCATTATCAAAAAGAGTCCAAACGAGAAAAAAAACTTTGGATTAATTTTTTCTGGACCAGAAGAGACCCACGAAGCTTCGGGAGAAGACCAGAAGAGCCACGAGGAGGCGACAAGCCTGGAGGGCGTGCCCAGGGGGGTAGGCGTGCCCCCAGGCTTGTGGGCCCCTCATAGCCCCTCTTGACCTAATTCCAGCGCTATAACTTCCCAAATATTCCCAATATATCAAAGAGACAGAAGCGAAAACCTTTCCGCCGCCGCAAGCCTCTGTTCTTCCGCGATCCCATCTGGAGGCCTTTTCCGGTACTCTGCCGGAGGGGGAATCGATCACGGAGGGCTTCTTCATCAACCTTGCTGCCCTTCCAATGATGTGTGAGTAGTTTACCACAGACCTACCGGTCCATACCTAGTAGCTAGATGGCTTCTTCTCTCTCTTTGATCTTCAATACCATGTTCTCCTCGATGTTCTTGGAGTTCTATCCGATGTAATCTTCTTTTGCGGTGTGTTTGTTGGGATCCGATGAATTGTGAGTTTCTGATCAGATTATTCATGAGAAATATTTGAGTTTTCTCTAAACTCTTTTATGCATGATTATTATAGCTTTGTATTTCTCTCTGATCTATCGATTTGGTTTGGCCAACTAGATTGGTTTATCTTGCAATGGGAGAGGTGCTTTGTGATGGGTTCAATCTTGCGGTGCTCAATCCCAGTGACAGAACGGGACATGACACGTATTTGTATTGTTGCCATTAAGGATAAAAAGATGGGGTTTAATCATATTGCTTGAATTTACTTTGTCTACATCATGTCATCTTGCTTAAGGCGTTACTCTGTTTTATACTTAATACCCTAGATGCATGCTGGATAGCGGTCGATGGGTGGAGTAATAATAGTAGATGCAGGCAGGAGTCGGTCTACTTGTCTCGGACGTGATGCCTATATACATGATCATTGCCATGAATCCGTCATAATTATTTGCTTTTGTATCAATTGCCCAACAGTAATTTGTTTACCCACCGTATGCTATGTGTTCGAGAGAGAAGCCTCTAGTGAAAACTATGGCCCCCGGTCTACTTTTATCATATATTAAAATAAAAAATACCTTGCTGCAATTTATTTACTTTTATTTTATTTAGTATTTTAGTTTATCTATCTATCACTATCAGAATTGATCCTTGCAAATAACCGCTAAGAGGATTGACAACCCTCTTATTTGCGTTGGGTGCAAGTGTTTGATTTTGTGTGTGCATGTGTGTTTAACGGGATTTTGCTTGGTTCTCCTACTGGATTGATTACCTTGGTTATTAACTGTGCGAAATACTTATCTCTACTATACTGCATCATCGTCTCCTCTTCGGGGAAAAACCAACGCAGTCTACAAGTAGCAGGAAGAATTTCTGGCACCGTTGCCGGGGAGACATCACCAAAATTTATCAAGTACCTTCGCACAAACCATCATCCACTTGCATATATTTTATTTGCCTTTTTATTTGCATTTTCCTCTCGTTTTCATCTCTCCCACTTCTATTTTTGTTTACAAAAACACAAAAATATTTTTATTTGCTCGTTTGTTTGCTTGTGTTGCCATGTGCTTCCTATTTGCTTGCATCTTTGCTTGCTAAAAAAAACTATTGAGATGGATCCTCATCCACTTGCTAATCTTTTCAAAAACCCCAATTATGATGAACCAATTGCTAGTGAGTTGAGTGCACTAGATTATCTTTATGAAGTTTTTCTTGAAAATCATGAATCTAATTTTTTTGATGAAGTGTTGAAAGAAGAAATTTATAAAGTGATTCATGATAGCTCCTTGAATGAAATGCATGATTGCAATGATTTTATTATAAATTAAATTAATGTCAATTGTGTTAATAATATGCAAAACTACAAGCTTGGGGATGATGATTTTTTTATGTCCACTACTTATTGAAATGATCATGATTGGGGTGATGCTTCTTATGATCTTGAAATTTTATTTAAGCCTCATGATGAATATGATATTGATAATAATGATTGCAATACTATTGAAAGTGGGTTTGGAAGAGTGTCAACTTTAGGAAATAAGAATCCCACATATTTGGAGAGTGTTCAATCTTATGAATTTTTTGATAAAAGTGGGTTTGGAGAGGTCATGACTTTAGTTGATATTAATCCCACCATCTTGGATGATTATAAAACTTTTATGCATGTGGATCACGAAGATAAAAATTTATATGATAGCTATATTGTTGAATGTGATTATGATCCTGCATGTAATTATTATGAGAGAGTGTCGGTGTATAAAACATGGGTATTTTATACCCTGACTTATGCACAGACAGTGGCAGCCTCCCTGCCGGCCAAGGCTTGCCGGAAACCACCAAGGCCAAGATTCGAGGCCTAGTTACAGAAACCACTGAAGAGAAGCTCAAGATGAAGCATCAACAAGCACTCAACTGGGGATGAAGATAAAGACATTTCTTGCCGGCAAGGCCAAACCGGCAAGGCGAAGACCCAGCAAGCTCCGTACCGGCAAGCTTCTGCCAGCTCTCTAGCGCTCCACCTCACCGGACAGCTGGTCGCTAATGGGTGAGGTGTTGACCGCGCAGGCTGGTTGGTGAGGTTTGTCGGGCACGTGTCAGCGCGCCGGGATAGGATTTGCCTTTAATGACACCCGTGCAAAGGGCGTGTCAGGCTAATACGAGGTAGTTGGGCGAGCGGTGCAGGAACCTTGCCGGGGCTACCTCTCCACATGACACCTAACGGAGCATTTAATGCTTTTGTCTTAAACTGGCAGAGTTAGGTATGATAGCACTGTTCGCTATCTAATCACTATGTAATGACTGTTTTGCCACTATGGTAACCCCTTGAGCTATAAAAGGAGGGCCAGGGTAACAGTTAGGGGGATTCGGATCCTTTTTCAAACACCAGCACGTCTTGCATGCATAGCTGCTCTCTCTACACCTTGCCAGGAGAAGCGCTCCTTGTACTTGTGTTCTCACACATCCAATACACCAAAGCAGGAGTAGGGTTTTACGCTTCTTAGCGGCCCGATCCTGGGTAAATCCCTCATATTCTCCATTGATTCTGCTCTTTGTGCACGTTGATCTCCCCTGCCGAACCACAAAGGGGCTCGATGGCCCCATAGATGGTCGTATGCCCACAACATCTTTGGCGCGCCAGGTAGGGGAGAGTCGCTTGCGCGAACCTGAATCAGTGGATTGCGCGTCAGCTTCATCAACTTCATCACCGTCTTCTTCATCGTCGATGGCACCCAAGAAGAAGGGCATCAGGATGACGGCCCCTTCGCATGTATCCGTGGGTGGTGCGGATACCGCGGTTGGCACGATCGGCGCAGGCCGCGCGGTAGCCATGCCCGCCGTGGTCGGTACAGGAGACGAGCGCACTGGAGGCAGTCGACTTCCTCGATCCTCTAGCGAATGAAGCCGAGACGACGCGGGCGGAGCAGAGGGGTGTTTTCCCCCACCTCCTCGCCTCACCGACGAACGCAGCCACCGGAGAAGCAATGCCCGGGCCGGCGCAATCCAAGACCCTGCCGCAGGGGCGTCCAAGGATGCTGCTTCAGGACAGACGCCACGCCCCTCGCACAATGGGCACGGTGTGACTCCGAGCGGCGTCGACAACTCCGGGGCACGGCGACCTCATGGCAAGACCCCTGCTGATCCAATCCCATATCCTTAGGCACCACCTCCGCCACGGCAACCTGCTGCTGATCATGCGCCTCGGCAGCAAGACCGCGATGGCGCTCCTGCTGGCTCTGCCAGGAGTAGAGCGATGTCGCACTCCTCGCTTCCAGCCATACCAGCCACAGCGGCAGAGGCGATGGCGCGGGCCCAGATGCTGCTAAACTTCCCTCCGGCAGCAGAGAAGATGGATGAGTGGAGGGCCACCATCCAAAGCTTGATTGGGTTTGCCTAGGCCAGCAAGTCACAGTAAGCGGAGCCCTTGTGGCGTCCGCAAACCGCACCAGTAGCTCCAACTGGTGCCCGTGTTGACGGTGCCACGCTAACGGTGCAATCACCTCCGCGGCAACAGTCTCAACAGCAGCAACTCCAACAACCGCGGCAAGACCAGCGATCTTTCGAGCTCCACGAGATGTCGATGGCCTCCTCGGATCCGCGAGCATGGCAAGATCAGCGACAAGTGCTGTGAGACAGGCGGGTAGAGGATGCCCGCACCACCATTGAACGGCGTCGGGAGCCGCGCCGTCAATATGACGCGCGCAATGGCCCCATCATTGATGAGCCTGCGCCAGGGGTTGGCGGATATCTGCCTTATGAGGTTGGATGTCCTGCCTTCACCCGTGAGCTGCGGCAAGTCCGATGGCCGTCCGTCTGGGCCTTCAAGCCAGAAGTACCAGAGAAGTACGATGGCAAGCTGAACCTGGGAGAGTTTCTGGGCATCTACACGATTGCCGTGCAAGCTGCTAGGGGAAGAGATGAAAAAATCCTCGCCAACTATTTTTCGTTGGTACTGCAGCCCCACATGAGATCTTGGTTGATGAACTTGCCGGAGAACTCCATTTCTGCATGGACGGATCTCTGTAACGAGTTTGTTGGTGCCTTTACCGGAGGCCACAAGGCCCTTGGACAGCCCAGCGACCTGCAAGTGATTCCGCAAAGAGATGGTGAAACTTTGCGCAAGTACATCCAGAGGTTCAGCCGTGTGCACCGCAACATTCCAGATGTGCACCCCGCAGCTGTCATTGCCGCATTCCACATGAATGTGCGCAATCGGAGGATGCGGGAGAAGATGAACGTCAAATTGCCCAAGACTGTCAATGAGCTCTATACATTGGCGGATAAGTGCGCACGTGCTGAAGAAGGAAGGAGGCTCCCTGGGGAGAACACTGGTGCTGAGGTAGATTCCGAGGACGATGATGCTGCCACCCCGAGGAAGAAGGGCTGAAAGCGCAACAGGAAGCGCAAAGGCAAGTCTATTATGGCTGTTGAAGGCTCCGGCAACTCTGAGTCTGCCAAGAAAGCTAAGACTGAGAACTCCGGCAAGGAGGCTGCTGTGTGTGCCACTTGCCAGGTGGCAGCGGCAAACGAGAAAGCCGGCAAGTCTGATGGGCCGTACTGCAAGATTCACTGCACCAAGGGCCATGATCTCCAAGAGTGCCGACAAGTCGAACACCTTGTTGAGAAACAGAAGGCTGAATATAAGAAACGCGACAAAGAGAAGGGTCAAGATGGTGCCGGTGGGTCTGGCAAAAAGGGCCGTGGTGGTCGAGGAGGCCGTCGCGGCAAGGCCAAGCAGCAGAAAGAGAAACCTGCTAGGGCCACGAAAAGAAAGAGGGAGATGATTGAAGTGAAGAGGAAGTGGACGACAGAGAGAACAGTGAATAGGAATTCCAGAAGGCAACTGAGGCCATGTGCGTTGACGGAGGTGCATCTTTGCACTCCTCTCACCGCCAGCTTAAGCAGTGGGCACGTGAAGTTAATGCGGCAGAACCGGCAATGGGCTCTCAGAAGCCACTCAAGTGGTCACACACGCCTATCATTTTCGATGCCAAGGCTCACCCTGATCGCACAACCGCGGTCGGGTGTTTGCCGTTGTTGGTTTCCCCAATGATTTGTAACCTCCAGGTCACGAAAATGTTAGTTGACGGTGGGGCCGGCCTAAACTTGAATTCTCCTGAAGTGATCAAGAGGCTGCAGATCCCCGATGAGGAACTCAAGAAAACAGGCACGTTTCAAGGAGTAAACCCGGGAAGAAGCCAGCCTAAGGGAAAGATCACATTGCCGGTGACGTTTGGCGGGGAATTGAATTACAGAACGGAAAAGATTGTGTTTGACGTTGTCATGATCCCCTTGCCGTATAATGGAATTCTTGGCCGCCCAGCCTTGGAAAAATTCATGGCAGCATCTCACTATGCTTACAACACGTTGAAGATGCCATGGCCGATGGGTGTCATTTCCATCAACACCGACAAGAAAGATGCAGTTATTTGCGTCGATAAGATGTACAGAGATGCGGTTGCAGCAGAGGCTGCCAAGGCGCTAGCTCCCGCCAAGAAGAAGGAAAGTAAGAAATCAGGTAAGACCTCTGACAAGGATTCCGGGAAGCGCACCTCTCCGGAGTGCTGCGCACCTGTTGAAAACTTGCCGGAGTGCTCTGCCGGTAAGAAATCCAAAGCTACTTCACCAGCAACCAAAAAGGTGCCGGCAAGGGAGGACGGCACTGACGGTACCTTCACCATCAGTGCCACCCTTGACAGCAAATAGGAAAGCGCGCTCGTTGCCTTCCTGCGGGCGAATGTCGATGTGTTCGCATGGCGACCATCTGACATCCCCGGTGTTCCCAGGGAGGTAATTGAGCACCACCTTGCCGTCTGTCCTCACGCTCGGCCTGTCAAGCAGAATGTCAGAAAATAAGCTTTGGAGCGGCAACAATTCATTGCCAAGGAGATCAAGAAACTTGAAGCAGCAGGCCTGGTTAGAGGTGTACTACACCCAACTTGGTTGGCAAATCTAGTCGTGGTGCGCAAAGGAAACGGAAAGTGGAGACTTTGTATTGACTACACTGATATCAACAAAGCATGTCCAAAGGATCCTTTCCCCTTGCCGCGCATTGATCAAATAGTAGACTCTACTGCCGGCTATGATTTACTCTCCTTCCTTGATGCATATTCTGGGTAGCATCAGATATTCATGGCCAAGGAGGACGAGGAGAAAACCGCATTCATTACTCCATGTGGCATGTACTGCTTCGTGCATATGCCTTTCGGATTAAAGAGTGCCGGTTCAACATTGACAAGGGCAGTCCAGATTGGTTTTGAGCCCCAGCTGCACAGGAACATGGAAGCGTATATGGATGATATAGTGGTCAAAACCAAGGACAAATCAACCCTCATTCAAGATTTAGAAGAAACGTTTGCAAATTTGCGCTAGATCAATTTGAAGCTCAATCCCGAGAAGTGTGTGTTTGGCGTCCCATCCGGCAAACATCTCAGGTTCTTTGTATCTCAACATGGAATTGAAGCAAATCCCGACAAGATCAAGGCAATTGAGCAGATTCAAGCACCAAAAAGCGTCAAGGATGTGCGGCGTCTTGCCGGTTGTGTTGCTGCCTTGAGTAGGTTCATTTCAAGATCTGCTGAGCGCGCTCTGCCGTTTTTCAAGATTTTGAAAAAGGCAGGTCCAATGAAATGGACTCCGGAAGCAGAGGCCGCGCTGCAGGATTTGAAAAGATACCTCTCTTCCGCGCCAACACTAGTTGTGCCTAGACCACAAGAGCCGTTGCTGCTATATGTAGCGGCAACAAATCAAGTGGCTAGTGCTGCACTAGTGGCGCAGAGGGAAGTTGATGACAAGGAAGCAGTCGCGGCAAGCCCGTCTAGCGACGAACCGGAATCTTCTCCGGCAAAGTCTGGTGCCGACAAGTCAGAAACAACGCAGGCAAATGAAGCTGACCAACAAGTGACGCCGAAGAAGAAAGTGGTGCAGCGACCCATGTATTTTGTTAGCTCCCTTCTGCAGGGGGCTAGATCAAGATACTCTGGAGTGCAGAAATTGCTTTTCGGCCTTCTTATGGCTTCGAGAAAGCTGCGTCACTACTTCCAAGCGCACGAGATCACCGTCGTCACTCGCTTTCCGTTGCAACGCATTTTGAGGAATCCAGATGCAACTGGCAGGATAGTGGAGTGGGCGTTGGAATTGTCAAGGTTTGCACTTAAATTTGAAAGCATTTCAACCATTCAAAGCAGAGCCTTGGCAGAGTTCATTGCAGAATGGACGCCAACGCAAGATGAAGAAATTCGAGAAACAGCTCTCCCCGGCAAGGAGATAGCCAAAGAATGGATCATGTACTTTGACGGTGCCTTCTCGCTGCAAGGCGCCGGTGCCGGAGTGCTGCTTGTCACACCCACCGGAGAGCACCTCAAGTATGTGGTTCAAATGCACTTTCCCAGGGAGCAAGCTACAAACAACACTGCTGAGTACGAAGGGCTCCATGCCGGTCTTAGGATCGCAGTGGACCTTGGAATCAGGAAATTGATCGTCCGCGGTGACTCGCAGCTTGTTGTGAAGCAAGTGAACAAAGATTACCAGAGCCCGTTGATGGAAGCATACGTGGAAGAAGTGAGAAAATTGGAGGAACACTTTGACGGATTGCAAATAGAGCACATCCCTCGTGCGAAAAACTGCATTGCTGATAGCCTGTCAAAGTGTGCCGCTCAAAAGCTTCCTGTGGAACCGGGAACTTTTGTGCTCCATCTGAATCAACCAACAGTCACTCCATCAACACAGGCCAGTAAGAGAAGGAAGTTGAATACCGGCAAGTACTCTCCGGTGCAACTCCCACAAGACACCGGCAAGGACGTTGCCGGGAACAACGATGCGGTTGTCGGTGAGCAGCGGCTTCGCGCAGAACCACAGGTTCTTGCCACTGAGGCAAGCGCTCCCACGGCCAAAGAAATGCCTTTAGTCCTTGTCGTCGAGCCGCAGGCTCTGGCATGGGCACAGCAGATAGTCAATTTTGTTTAAATAGGAGAACTTCCCAATGAGCAAGAAGAAGCTGAGAAAGTAGCCCGTCAGTCAAGTATGTACCAGCTCGTGGATAACACACTATACAGAAAAAGGCCAAACGGTGTGAAATTAAAGTGTTTTTGCCGGGAAGATGGACTGAAGCTGTTGGCAGAGATACATGGGGGCATATGTGGCTCTCACATAGGATCAAGGGTGCTTGCCGGCAAAGTTTTCTGGCAAGGCTTCTATTGGCCCACTGCCCTCCAGGATGCAACTGAGCTAGTAACCAAGTGCGAAGCATGCCAGTTCCATTCAAAGAACATACATCAGCCAGCTCAAGCTCTCCAAATGATCCCTCTCTCCTGGCCCTTTTCGGTCTGGGGGCTCGATATCTTGGGCCCCTTCCCCCGTGCTACCGGGGGCTTTGAGTTCTTGTACGTTGCAATTGACAAGTTCACAAAGTGGCCGAAAGTGGAGCCGGTGAGAAAGGTGACAGCGCAATCAGCCATCAAGTTCTTCAAAGGATTAGTTTGCCGTATCGGGGTTCCTAACAAAATCATCACCGATAACGGCACACAATTCACGAGCCGCACCTTCATGCAGTATATCCAGGACCTTGGCGGCAAAATCTGTTTTGCATCTGTTGCTCACTCGAGAAGCAACGACCAAGCGGAAAGGATGAATGCCGAAGTGCTGCGAGGCCTCAAGACAAGAACCTTTGACAGGCTGCGCAAATGTGGAAGACGTTGGACTGATGAGTTGCCGACAGTTCTTTAGTCACTCAGGACGACACCAAATCAAGCTACCGGCCAAACACCCTTCTCCCTAGTCTATGGTGCAGAGGCGGTGCTCCCCACGGAACTCATATACGGGTCACCTCGAGTGCTCGCTTATGATGAAGCTGAGCAAGAGTAGTTGCGGCAAGATGACGCAACGCTCCTTGAGGAAGATCGTCTTCGGGCGGCTGTGAGAGCTGCACACTACCAGCAAGCCTTGTGCCGCTATCATAGCCGCACAGTGCACGCCCGAAGCCTTGAGGAAGGCGACCTTGTTCTTCGTCACGTTCACTCCCACAAGAGATCAAACAAGTTGATGCCGAAGTGGGAAGGCCCTTATCGGGTAGTACGAGTCACCAGACCTGGAGCAGTCCGTCTGGAGACCGAAGATGGCATACAAATGTAGAACTCATGGAATATTGAGCATCTTCGCAAGTTCTACCCATAAGGCGCGGATTGCCGGGCCTCCCGGCAACCCCCCTTTTTGTACAAGCTTTGTCGGCAAGACTTGTAACCCTTTGTACAAAGCCAGGCGCAGATCCTGTGCATAATAAAGATAAGTGTTTCGCAACTCTTCGTACATATTCATTTATATATGGGTGCATGTGATGTTGTGATTACACTTTAGTTTGTATGGAATGGCTAATGACCCGTCAAGGTTCCCAAACCACTTTTTTCTCTTCTTTCTTTTTCATAAAGGACAGAAGGACCCCTCACATGCAAGTTTACCGGGGGGAGTGATGATGGGGTTCCATTTTAATGATGTTCAAGTGATCGTTTCATATGGCAAGGAAAACAGGGCGAGGAAAAGCTAAGTTGAAAAACTTCGAAACTTTTTCCTTGTTATGTTTGGAGTTTCCCTTGAACGATTCTGTGTTTGTATGAAAAACCTGCACGCGAAGGAACCTTGTCGCGATCAGTCCACGCTCTAGTTTGCCTCGAGTCCACTCGGCAAGCTTAGCAGCTGCGTTCTGGCCCGGTAAGTTACCTTGCCGGCAGCGGCACTACCAGCAGGCTGCTAAGGACCTGTTCCTCAAAGCGCTCACGGCAAGTGTGCGCACCGGCATGTTTCCGAACAAGCGTAGGGAGCACAATCATACAAAAACAAAATAAAATGAGGGGAACGGCACGCATTCATCTAAGCCTGACAAACAACAGATACTCGTTAAAAAAGTACTCAGTTACATTTTATTGGCCCTTCCCCAGGGTTTACATCGAGTGCAAAGAGGGCAAAAGGAGCGCCTAGGCGAAGCCCGACTCATTCCTGGAAGACCAGATGATGGTGCTGCCGGCGATCAGCCAGACTCGTCGCCGTCGTCTTCGATCTTCACGTCGGGAGCGCCGTCGTCATCGCCATCATCATCATCATCTTCAGCCTTGCTGGAGGAAGTGGTGTCGCTGTCGCTCGAGCTTTCCACGCAGCACTCCAGGCGAGCGCCCGAAGCCCCGAAGAACTTCACGACAAGCGTATCAGACCCGACAAGCTTGAAGTGAAGGAGGTGTCCCTGCCCTAAGCAATGAGCACGGACAAATGATTTCCACCCGCACGTGAGGTACATGATGCCGTTGTTGGAGGTCTCAACAGTCATCCAGACTGGGCCGTTGCTGCAGCCATCCACGCGTAGCCACAAACCGTGCAGATGACGGCCTTCCATCTCCCTAGCGAAGGGGCGAGGAAGCCACAGCCGATCGCGCAGTTCGATGACAAACTCCTGCGCCGTGTCCTCCGTATGGCCTTCTATCGGGGGAGGAAGAGCCGAAGGTGAAGCGGCAAGCGCCCCGCCATGGCTACCTCGACCACGGGCGCCACGTCTTCCTCGACCACGGGCCGCGGCCCTTCCTTGAGCGCTGGAGCCGGCTTCCGCAGCCGCGGCCGAGGCTTGGGCATGGAGCTGAGGAGAAGCCCTCGCCGCGGCGGCGGAGACACAACCGCGGCCTCTTCCCCTCACCATACCGTCGACGGATGCGGAGGGGGAGGTAGAAGAAGAAGGCGACAATTGCTGGAGATTGGGGCGAAGGGAGATGGATGAGCATCGCATCCCGCAACCACCTCTTTATAGGGAGAGCGCGGGGGGCTGGCTCTTCATCGTCTTTAGGCGGCCGCCCAGATTCGCCAATCCTGTGCCCTGCACCTCTGGCCGGGCGCATTACTCCAGCGACCGTCCAAGTTCGCCAATCCCGTGCCCTGCACCCCTGGCTGGGCGCGTCGCCCCAACGACCGCCCTTCTTCGCCAATCCATTGCTCTGCATGCATGCAAACGCGCATGATGGAAGGGCGCAGGAAAGGGAGAAGTAAAGATAGACATGGCAGTTATCCTTTGCCACGCGTGACCGAGCACCGGTTCAATTTGAACCGATAATGCCACACATGCATGCGCGTTTCTGGTCTGAGCACGGGTAAGCGGCTGTCCACCCGACGGCAAGGCTCGCCGGAAAATGACCAAGAGAGCACTCGGGTTCAGATTAATGAAGAAGCAAAGAAGATCTTGGAAGATGGGATAAGCCATCATGAACAAAAATTACAGCGGCAGTTTTCCCTCCGCGTGTCTGTGCATTGTTTGGGCCTAGCCCAACGACGCTTCGGACACGCGTATGGCCCAGGCCCGGGGGCTCCTGTCGGTGTATAAAACATTTGTATTTTATACCCTCACTTATGCACAGACAGTGGCAGCCTCCCTGCCGGCCAAGGCTTGCCGGAAACCACCAAGACCAAGATTCGAGGCCCAGTTACAGAAACCACTGAAGAGAAGCTCAAGACGAAGCATCAACAAGCACTCAACTAGGGATGAAGATAAAGACATTTCTTGTCGGCAAGGCCAACACGGCAAGGCGAAGACCCGGCAAGCTCCGTACCGACAAGCTTCTGCCAGCTCTCCAACACTCCACCTCACCGGACAGCTGGTCGCTAATGGGTGAGGTGTCGACCGCGCAGGCTGGTTGGTGAGGTTTGTCGGGCACATGTCAGCGCGCTGGGATAGGATTTGCCTTTATTGACACTGATACGTCTCCGTCGTATCTATATTTTTTTATTGTTTCATGCCAATATTCTACAACTTTCACATACTTTTGGCAATATTTTATATTATTTTTGGGACTAACATATTGATCCAGTGCCCAGTGCCAGTTCCTGTTTGTTGCATGTTTTTGGTTTCACAGAATATCCATATCAAACGAAGTCCAAATGCGATAAAAATTTATGGAGATTTATTTTGGAATATATGTGAAATTTTGGGAGAATAGTCAACGCAAGGCAGTGCTCGTGGGCCCCACGAGGCACCAGGGCGTGCCAGAGGGGGTCCGGTGCAACGTGGTTCCTCGTGAGGCCCTCGTAAGTCGGTTGGTGCCCTTCTTTCGCCGCAATAAAGATAATATCTGGAAAACAATCGTGTTAAAATTTCAGCCCAATCGGAGTTACGGATCTCCGGGAATTTAAGAAATGGTGAAAGGCCAGAAAAAAGGAACGCGAAACAGAAGAGGACAGAGAGAGAGATCCAATCTCGGAGGGGCTCCTGCCCCTCCGCCGCCATGGCAGCCATGGACTAGAGGGTAAACTCTCCTCCCATCTAGGGGGGAGGCCAAGGAAGAGGAAGAAGGAGGGGGGCTCTCTCCCCCTCTCTTCCGGTGGCGCCGGAGCGCCGCTGGGGGAACCATCGTGCCGGTGATCTACACCAACAACTTCGCCGCCGTCAACACCAACTCTCTCCCCCTCTATGTAGCGGTGTAACCTCTCAATTCCCATTTTAACTCTCTACTTAAACATGGTGCTTAATTCTACATATTATTATCCAATGATTTGTGGCCATCCTATGATGTTTGAGTAGATTCTTTTTGTCCTATGGGTTGATTGATGATCGTGATTGGTTTGAGTTGTACGTTTTATTTTGGTGCTGTCCTATGGTGCCTTCCATGCCGCGCACACGTGGGGGATTCCCGCTTTAGGGTTTGCAATACGTTCAGAATTCTCTTATGGTGGGCGGCTAGAGTGACAGAAGCTTACACCCGAGTAAGGGGGTTGTTGCGTATGGGAGTAAAGAGGACTTGATACTTAATGCTATGGTTGGGTTTTACCTTAATGATCTTTGGGAGTTGCGGATGCTTGCTAGAGTTCCAATCATAAGTGCATATGATCCAAGTACGGAAAGTATGTTAGCTCATGCCTCTCCCTCATATAAAATTGCAATAATGATTACCGGTCTAGTTATCGATTGCCTAGGGACAAATCATTCTCTTGTGTTACAAAAACTTTCTACTAAACAACTAACTTTTATTATCTTGCAAATTACTCATAGTTTTATTCTCGCAAAGTACTTCTAGTTTTATTCTTGCAAACCTATCACATCACCTACAAAATAGTTTCATACTTGTTCTAGGTAAAGCGAACGTTAAGCGTGCGTAGAGTTGTATCGGTGGTCGATAGAACTTGAAGGGAATATTAATTCTACCTTTAGCTCCTCGTTGGGTTCGACACTCTTATTTATCGAAAAAGCTACAATTGATCCCCTATACTTGTGGGTTATCAAGACCTTTTTCTGGCGCCGTTGCCGGGGAGCAATAGCGTTGGGTTGATATTAACGTGTGTGCTTGTTTGCTTTATCACTAAGTAATTTTATTTTGTGCTCTTCTTTTCTATCTTTAGTTATGGGTAGGAAACGTAAAATGCCAAAAAATTAGTTGTACTTGCTACACCAATGGTTGAAGAACCACCCAAAATCTATCATACTGCTGAAGCTTTCTACTTGGATCATCTTCGATCCCTTTGTGCTCGTGCTGAAAACCCAACTAGCTTAGTTGAGGGAAAATCATTAAATGAGTATGCTTATTTTGTGCAACACCGCTTATCTCAAAAAGGGAAACTTTTATGGCATCATATTAATACTTTGAATTACTATGCTTGGAATTTATGTGAAATACATGATTTTACTTGTTGTTCTGAAGACCCTAAGAAACACCTTCCCTACCAATGTGAGTTTAGTGATAATGGAATCTTATCTTCTTATGCCAGAGGTGTTTATAGTTACTATGATATTGAACAAATTGAAGAATTTGTTGCTTTTAAGGGTGCTTATGAAATTGATTCTTTGATTGAAAAGTGTGATGCTACTCTTTACAAATCTGAAATTTTTTGCCATACTTAAATATTGCTATGAAAACTATGCTTCTAATGCTTATGTGAAAGAATATATTGAGGACACCTCCGCTGTCCAAGATGAGACTAATATTTTGCAGGAATCTATGGAAGAAGAAATTGATGACACTGTGAGCTCATTCGATGAAAAAATTGAGGAGGAGAGCGGAGAACAAAAGGAGGAAGAGCGGATTGATCACCCGTTCCCACCTTCTGATGAGAGTAACTCTTTATCCCATAAATTGTTTAATTTCCCTTCGTGTTTACCGAAGGATGAATGCTATGATAATTGCTATGATCCCTTGGATTCGTTTGAAATATCCCTTTTTGATGAAATTGATGTTTGCTATGCTTGTGGCCATGATGCCAATATGAATTATGTTTATGGAGATGAACTTGCTATAGTTCCTTATGTTAAGAATGAAATTGTTGCTATTGCACCCACACATGATAGTCCTATTATCTTTTTGAATTCTCCCAACTACACTATATCGGAGAA
The DNA here is from genome assembly GCA_039707655.1 of Elymus sibiricus. NCBI lineage: Eukaryota > Viridiplantae > Streptophyta > Magnoliopsida > Poales > Poaceae > Elymus > Elymus sibiricus. Next base: position 105,381,506 of record CM077668.1, on the reverse strand, counting down.
GTTTGCTCTTATTAAGGATTATATTGATGGGTTGCGTTTTACTATTGCACATGATAATTTTGATGGATATAATATGCATGTGCTTGCTGCTCCTACTTGCAATTATTATGAGAGAGGAACTACATCTCTATCTCTCTATGTTTCCAATACGATAAAATTGCAAGAAACTGCTTATACTATGCATTGGCCTTTACTTGATGTGCATGATTTGTTCTTTTATGACATGCCGATGCATAGGAAGAGAGTTAGACTTCGTCATTGCATGATATATGTTGCTTGGTGCTCACTACTAAATTACAAATCATTGTTAATTAAAATTGGCTTTGATATACCTTGGGATCCGGGTGGATCAATTACCTGAGCACTTTATGCCTAGCTTAATGGCTTTAAAGAAAGCGCTGCCAGGGAGACAACCCGGAAGTTTTAGAGAGTCATTTATTTCTGTTGTGTGCTTTTAAAATGTTTAAAAACAAAAAAAATATAAAGGGGAACCTAAAACTTTTTGAAAAAGAAAAGTGAAAGTAAGAAAGACGAGCACCGTTGAAGTGGGGGAGCTCCTTGAACTTTGTTCATGCCCATGGAAACTTTGCAAATCTTGAATTACAGAAAATTTTGAACAAAAATAATTATCCCCTTGTACAAATCCATTGTATTATAAAAATAATGTGCCAAGATTTACCGTTAGGATGTTTAAATTGCTTGTTTGGTGTGTGCGGTGCAAAAACAGAAACTTTTGCTGTAGTGCGTGAATTTACCTTTTTTACTGGAACGTGCAAAAATTCTGAAATTTTTACACAGTACTTCTATGCAAATTTTTTATTTTTTCCTATTTTTTCAGAATTTTTGGATTAAATAAGTATAGTTAATGTTCAGATTACTACAGACTGTTCTGTTTTTGACAGATTCTGTTTTTGATGCATTGTTTTGCTTGTTTTGATGAAACTATGGATTGTATCGGAAGGTATAAGCCATGGAGAAGTTAGAATACAGTAGGTATAATGCAAAAATAAAATATGAATGGGTTTGCAACAGTACTTAAAGTAGTGATTTGCTTTATTATACTAACGGATCTCACGAAGGTTTTGTTAAGTTTTGTGTGGATGAAGTGTTCAAAGATCGAGGAGGTATTGATATGAGAAGAATGAGGAGATGTAAGAGCTCAAGCTTGGGGATGCCCAAGGCACCCCAAGTAAATATTGAAGGAGACTCAAGCGTCTAAGCTTGGGGATGCCCCGGAAGGCATCCCATCTTTATTCAACAATTATCGGTATGTCTCGGTTTTTGTTTTGTTCACATGATATGCGTAAATTCTTGGAGCGTCGTGTGCCTTTTATTTTTCTTTTAGTGATGCACCATGCTGGTATGAGATCGTCCTTGGTTGATTTATTGAATGCTCTTTGCACTTCACTTATATCTTTTGAGTATGGCTTTATAGAATGCTTCATGTGCTTCACTTATATCATTTGAAGTTTGGATGCCTGTTTCTCTTCATATAGAAAACCATTATTTGTAGAATGCTCTTTTGCTTCACTTATATTTATTAGAGCATGGTCTTTTTAAGAAAGAATTAAACTCTCTTGCTTCACTTATATCTATTTAGAGAGTCAACAGGAATTGGTCATTCACATGGTTAGTCATAAAATCCTACATAAAACTTGTAGATCACTAAATATGATATGTTTGATTCCTTGCAATAGTTTTGCGATATAGAGATGTTAATATGTGGGAGGTACTAGTGAATGATTGTGGTTTAGTAGGAATATTAGTGTTAAGGTTTGTGATTCCCGAAGCATGCACGTATAGTGTCTCGTTATGCTAAGAAGTTGGAGCATGATTTATTATTGATTGTCTTCCTTTGCGTGGAGGTCGGGGGCGCGCGATGGTTAACTCCTACCAACCTCCCCCCTAGGGGCATGCATAGTAGTACTTTGCTTCGACGACTAATAGACTTTCGCAATAAGTATGTGAGTTCTTTATGACTAATGTGAGTCCATGGATTATACGCACTCTCACCTTTCCGCAATTTGCTAGCCTCTACGGTACCGTGCATTGCCCTTTCTCACCTCGAGAGTCGGTGCAAACTTCGCCGGTGCATCCAAACCCCGTGATATGATACGCTCTATCAGACATAAGCCTCCTTATATCTTCCTCAAAACAGCCACACTACCTACCTAATATGGCATTTCCATAGCAATTCCGAGATATATTGCCATGCAACTTCCATCATCATCATATACATGACTTGAGTATTCATTGTCATATTGCTTTGCATGATCGTAAGATAGCTAGCATGATATTTTCATGGCTTGTCCGTTTTTTGATATCTTTTGCTACGCTAGATCATTGCACATCCTGGTACACTGCCAGAGGCATTCATATAGAGTCATACTTTGTTCTAGTATCGAGTTGTAATTTTTTGAGTTGTAAGTAAATAGAAGTGTGATGATCATCATTATTAATTATTAGAGCATTGTCCCAGTGAGGAAAGGATGATGGAGACTATGATTCCCCTACAAGTCGGGATGAGACTTCGGACAAAAAAAAAAAAAAAGAAAAAAAAGTGAGGCCAAAAAGAGCCCAAGAAAAAAAAAGACAAAACAAAAAAAATGAAATGAAATGAGAGAAAAAGAGAGAAGGGGCAATGTTACTATCCTTTCCACACTTGTGCTTCAAAGTAGCACCATGTTTTTCATGTAGAGAGTCTCCTATGTTGTCACTTTCATATACTAGTGGGAATTTTTCATTATAGAACTTGGCTTGTATATTCCGATGATGGGCTTCCTCAAATTGCCCGAGGTCTTGAGCAAGCAAGTTGGATGCACACCCACTTAGTTTCAGTTTGAGCTTTCATACACTTATAGCTCTTAGTGCATCCGTTGCATGGCAATCCCTACTCCTCGCATTGACATCAATTTATTGGCATTTCCATAGCCCGTTGATTAGCCGCGTCGATGAGAGACTTTCTTCCTTTTTTGTCTTCTCCATATTATCTCTACCAACGTATTCTATTCCACCCATAGTACTATATCCATGGCTTGCGCTCATGTATTGCGTGGGGGTTGAAAAAGCTGAATCGCGTTAAAAATTATGAACCAATTGCTTGGCTGACACCGGGGTTGTGCATGATATATATTTTGTGTTAAGAAGATGGAGCATGACAAGGCTATATGATTTTGTATGGATAGTGTTCTTTAGCATTGTTATTCTGAAAGACATGATTGTTTGTTGGGATGCCTGAGTATTGATATCTTTATATCAAATTATAGACTATTGCTTTGAATCACTTGTGTCTTAATATTCATGCCATGATTACACTATATGATCAAGATTATGCTAGGTAGCATTCCACATCAAAAATTATCTTTTTTATCATTTACCTACTCGAGGACGAGCAGGAATTAAGCTTGGGGATGCTGATACGTCTTCGTCGTATCTATAATTTTTGATTGTTTCATGCCAATATTCTACAACTTTCACATACTTTTGGCAATATTTTATATTATTTTTGGGACTAACATATTGATCCAGTGCCCAGTGCCAGTTCCTGTGTTGCATGTTTTTGTTTCGCAGAATATCCATATCAAACGATATCCAAACGCGATAAAAATTTACGAAGATTTATTTTGGAATATATGTGAAATTTTGGAAGAAGAATCAACGCAAGGCGGTGCTCGTGGGCCACACAAGGCACCAGGGCGCGTCAGGGGGGTCCGGCGCGCCGTGGTGCCTCGTAAGGTCCTTGTAAGTCGCTTGGTGCCCTTCTTTCGCCGTAAGAAAGATAATATCCGGAAAAAAAATCGTGTTAAAATTTCAGCCCAATCGGAGTTACAGATCTTCGGGAATTTAAGAAATAGTGAAAGGCCAGAAAACAGGAACGTGAAACAGAAGAGAACAGAGAGAGAGATCCAATCTGGAAGGGGCTCCTGCCCCTCCGCCGCCATGGCAGCCATGGACCAGAGGGGAAACTCTCCTCCCATCAAGGGGGGAGGCCAAGGAAGAGGAATAAGGAGGGGGCTCTCTCCCCCTCTCATCCGGTGGCGCCGGAGCGCCGCCGGGGGAACCATCGTGACGGCGATCAACACCAACAACTTCACCGCCGTCAACACCAACTCTCTCCTCTCTTTGCAGCGGTGTAACCTCTCAATTCCTGCTATAACTCTCGACTTAAACATGGTACTTAATTCTACATATTATTATCCAATGATTTATGGCCATCCTATGATGTTTGAGTAGATTCATTTTGTCCTATGGGTTGATTGATGATCGTGATTGGTTTGAGTTGTACGTTTTATTTTGGTGCTGTCCTATGGTGCCTTCCGTGCCGCGCACACGTGGGGGATTCCTGTTGTACGGTTTGCAATACGTTCATAATTCTCTTATGGTGGGCGGCTAGAGTGACAGAAGCTTACACCCGAGTAAGGGGGTTATTGCGTATGGGAGTAAAGAGGACTTGATACTTAATGCTATGGTTGGGTTTTACCTTAATGATCTTTGGTAGTTGCGGATGCTTGCTAGAGTTCCAGTCATAAGTGCATATGATCCAAGTACGGAAAGTATGTTAGCTCATGCCTCTCCCTCATATAAAATTGCAATAATGATTACCGGTCTAGTTATCGATTGCCTAGGGACAAATCATTCTCTTGTGTTACAAAAACTTTCTACTAAACAACTAACTTTTATTATCTTGCAAATTACTCGTAGTTTTATTCTCGCAAAGTACTTCTAGTTTTATTCTTGCAAACCTATCACATCACCTACAAAATAGTTTCATACTTGTTCTAGGTAAAGTGAACGTTAAGCGTGCGTAGAGTTGTATCGGTGGTCGATAGAACTTGAAGGGAATATTAATTCTACCTTTAGCTCCTCATTGGGTTCGACACTCTTATTTATCGAAAAAGCTACTATTGATCCCCTATACTTGTGGGTTATCAGACACCCGTCCAGAGGGCGTGTCAGGCTAATACGAGGTAGCTGGGCGAGCGGTGCAGGAACCTTGCCGGGGCTACCTCTCCACATGACACCTAACAGAGCATTTAATGCTTTTGTCTTAAACTGGCAGAGTTAGGTATGATAGCACTGTTCGCTATCTAATCACTATGTAATGACTGTTTTGCCACTGTGGTAACCCCTTGAGCTATAAAAGGAGGGCCAGGGCAACAGTTAGGGGGATTCGGATCCTTTTTCAAACACCAGCACGTCTTGCATGCGTAGCTGCTCTCTCTGCACCTTGCCGGGAGAAGCACTCCTTGTACTTGTGTTCTCACACATCTAATACACCAAAGCAGGAGTAGGGTTTTACTCTTCTTAGCAGCCCGAACCTGGGTAAATCCCTCGTGTTCTCCATTGATTCTGCTCTTTGTGCACGTTGATCTAGCCTGCCGAACCACAAAGGGGCTCGATGGCCGCATAGATGGTCATATCCCCACGACAGAGAGGAAAAAATGGCTGTAGAAACTTTCATGTCACTAAATTACCTCTCTTTGTGCTAAAATTATTAATGCTCCATTCTTCCTATTTGCATATGCTAGATATTGCTTGTCTTGATAGTTTGTTTTCCTATAAAATGCCTATGAATAGGAAGTATGTTAGACTTAAATGTGTTTTTTACATGCTACATGATGCTCTCTTTGTTTCAATTATTATCTTTCATGAGAGCATCATTGAAATCTCAAGCCTATCTTAATGGCTATAAAGGAATAGCTTGTTGGGAGACAATGATGTCTACTACACAACTTATTCTTGTAGACTCGTGTTGGGCCTCCAAGCGTAGAGTTTTGTAGGACAGTAGCAATTTTCCCTCAAGTGGATGACCTAAGGTTTATCAATCTGTGGGAGGCATAGGATGAAGATGGTCTCTCTCAAACAACCCTGCAACCAAATACAAGAAATCTCTTGTGTCCCCAATACACCCAGTACAATCGTAAATTGTATAGGTGCACTAGTTCGGCGAAGAGATGGTGATACAAGTGTAGTATGGATAGTAGATATAGGTTTTTGTAATCTGAAAATATAAAAACAGCAAGGTAACTAGTAACAAAAGTGACCACAAAAGGTATTGCAATGCTTAAAAACAAGGCCTAGGGTTCATACTTTCACTAGTGCAATCTCTCAACAATGCTAACATAATTGGATCATATAACAATCCCTCAACGTGCGATAAAGAATCACTCCAAAGTTCCTATTAGCGGAGAACATAAGATAGAAATTGTTGTAGGGTACGAAACCACCTCAAAGTTATCCTTTCCGATCAATCTATTGAGCCATTCCTATAAGTGACACAAATAGCCCGAGAGTTCGTACTAAAATAACACCATATGATACGCATCAACCAACTCTAATGTCACCTAGATACTCCAATGTCACCACAAGTATCCGTGAGTTGATTATTCGATATGCATCAAACAACTTCAGACTCATAATATTCAATCCACACAAAGAACTTCAAAGAGTACCCCAAAGTTTCTTATCGGAGAAAAGATAATGAAAACATGCAACCAACCCTTATGCCTAGATCACCCCAAGGTCACGGGAATCCGTGAGTTGATCACCAAAACATATATCAAGTGAACCAATAGAATACCCCATTGTCACCACGAGTATCCACATGCAAGACATACAACAAGTGTTCTCAAATCTGAATATTCAATCCGACAATAACGAAACCTCAAAGGGAAAGACTCAGTTCATCACAACAAGATAGAGAGGGAGAAACACCATATGATCCAATTATATTAACAAAGCTCGCGGTACATCAAGATCGTGCCCAATCAAGAACACGAGAGAAAGAGATCAAACACATAGCTACTAGTACATACCCTCAGCCCTGAGGGTGAACTACTCCCTTCTCATCATGGTGGCCGCCGGGATGATGAAGATGGCCTCCGGTGATGATTCCCCCCTCCGGCAGGGTGCTGGAAATGGGCTCCAGATGGGATCTCCTTGGTACAGAGGCTTGCGGTGGCGTAAAAACTCATCTAGGTTAACTTTCGGGGGTTTCTGAATATATATGATTTTTCAGCGTTGGAATCATGCCAAGAGGTGCCACAGGGGGCCCACGAGGCACCAGGGCGCGCCTGGGGGGTGGTGCACCCTGGTGGCTTGTGGGGCCCCTGTGGGTCTTCTGCTGCTCCCCCGAAGCTTCCTGGGTCTGTTTCCTTCCAGAAAAAATCGTCAAAAAGTTTCGCTGCATTTGGACTTCATTTGATATGGATTTTCTAGAAAACCAAAAACAAACAGAAAACAGCAACTGGCACTGGGCACTAGGTCCATATGTTAGTCCATAAAAATCATATAAAGGCCATATAAAAGTGCACCAAAATCATACAAAACTATAATAAACATGGCATGAATACTTCATAAATTATAGATACGTTGGAGACGTCTCAGCATCCCCAAGCTTAATTCCTACTCGTCCTCGAGTAGGTAAATGATAAAAGAAATAATTTATGAAGTGTCAATGCTAGCATAGTGCATAAGTTTGATCAATGATAATTTCAATCACTTTTCCTAGCATCATAACAGCAACTCTTTCTCATAAAACTCATCATGATAAAGTAGCAATCAATTCACATGTTATGGTTCAAACAATGCATTCTCTTGAAACTTAACAACCTATATTCTTAGTCACCAAACAATTGCAAGTTAACTTATTCTCAACAAAGTCTAAGTAAGAGCTCCACATACTCAATTATCATATAGTCTTCTATGATTGCTAGTACTCAAAGCATATTTTTAGAACAAATGGCATCCCTCGAACACAGAGAAAGATAGGGGCTTAGTGTTTCGCCTCCCAACTTATTTATCATAGAGATAATTGTCAACAATAATAATTCATGATCAAATATATTTGACTGGCCATATGTGCATGGATCTTTCCCCACCACATGATGCTTGCCAACTAGAGAATAATTAAGGTTGAAATGAGAAGTAATACTATTGACTCTTGCATAAAAGTAAATACATAAAGTAAAAGATAGACCCTTCGCAGAGGGAAGCAGAGGTTGTCATGCGCTTTTTATTTTTGGATGTCAAGCCCTTAATGCAAAGGAACGTCACGTTATATTGCCCCTTGTGATAGCAACCTTTATTATGCAATCCGTCGCTTTTATTTCTTTACCGTCACAAGTTCGTACAACGCTTATTTTCCCTTACAATAAAAGATCATACATATTTAGGAGCAATTTTTATTGCTTTTTGCACCGATGACAACTTACTTGAAGGATCTTATTCAATCCCTAGGTAGATATGGTGGACACTCATGGCAAGAAACTGGGTTTAAGGGGTTTTGGATGCACAAGTAGTATCTCTACTTAGTACGAATTTTTGGCTAGCAAAAGATCCTAAGCAAGCACCACATGTTGGAGGATCCATAACAATATAACTTCTATGCAAATATACCCAAACATAACTCATTACGTTGTCTTCCTTGTCCAACTTCAACTAATTTGCTCAAGTTTGAAAATAATTAATGGGTATTCACAATCATAAAAGATGTCCAAGATAATATATTTATATGTGAAAGTTCTCTTCCTTATACTAATCATTCATGAATTGCTTGTATGACCAATATTGTGATTGTCAAGCTTCAATAGATTTTACCTTCTAAACCCAATGTGAAGCTACTACTAGGCATGATACAAGCATACGAAGCTCATATTAATTCAACTTCATGATATTCAATTCATTCAACAATTTACTCATAGGATATAAGTGAAGAACAAGAGTAAATGACAAACTACTCCAAAAAGATATAACTGAAGATCAACGAGTAGTCAAACAATTAAGTAGCTATGTGAAGACTCTCTCTCAATAAAGATTTCAGATCTTGGTAATTTTATTCAAACATAAAACAAAATGAAAATAAAAGGACACTCCAAGAATAGCACATATCATGTGAAGAAGTAAAAACTTAGGCTAACCGATAGGTGTTGATGAAGAAAGGTGGGATGCCAACCGGGGCATCCCCAAGCTTAGTTGCTTGAGACTTTTTGGAATGTTAACTTGGGGTGCCTTGGGCATCCCGAAGCTTGAGCTCTTGTGTCTCCTTAATTCCTCTCATATCACGGTTTCTCTAAATCTTAAAAAAAAACTTCATCCACACAAAACTCAACAAGAACTCATGAGATAAGTTAGTATAAATCCACTCAAAACCTTAACATTCTCTACTGTAGCCAATCACAAAAATTATAATTAAACATTGCATACTAAATGCCTCTGCATATTTAATACTCCTATCCACAAATAGAAACATTAAACTAGCAAACATATGCAAACAATGCAACTATAACAGCAATCTGCCAAAACAGAACAGTCTGTAAAGGGAGATTTAAAATTCATATTTACCTAACTCCAAAAATTCTGAAAAATTACCACATTACAGAGAACTCATGCATGCCTACTTTGTAAAAATTTCAGATTTTTATCATGTTCTGACTATTCAGGAATATTCGGGACATAACAGAAAACTTTCTGTTTTCAAACAGCAACGCATGAACTTGCAAACTGAGCATGGTAAAGGCTATAATTGGTATTTTATTGAAGTAAAAGATACAAAACATGATTATTGATAGCATCAAGAAAATATCAACAGAAGAAAATGACGCTCCAAGCAAAACACATATTATGTGACGAATAAAAATATAGCTCCAAGTGAGATTACCTATAATGTTGAAGACGAAAGAGGGGATGCCTTCCGGGGCATCCCCAAGCTTAGTTGCTTGGTTCTTCCTTGAATATTACCTTGGGGTACCTTGGTCATCCCCAATCTTAGGGTCTTGCCGCTCCTTATTCTCCTCATATCGATATCTCACCCAAAACTTGAAAACTTCAATCACACAAAACTTAACGGAACTTCGTGAGATAGGTTAGTATGATAAAAATAAATCATCCACTTAGGTACTGTCAAGACAAGATTCATAATTGTTCTCACATAATTCCTACTGTATTCCATCATTTCCACAATTTATATCTCATAATATAAGCTATGGAAACACTAAAACAAGCAAACTATGCAATAAAAACAGAATCTGTCAAAAACAGAACAGCATGTAGTGAGCGATTTAAAAACCATACTTATGTAACTCCAAAAATTCTGAAAAATTAGTAAAACGTAGACAATTTGTAAACCAATACTCTGTAAAAGTTTCAGAATTTTCTCACGCTCCAGTACAGAATAGAAATTCCAGCACTGGACGCAAAAGTTTCTGTTTTTGCACAGAATCAAATCAACAAGCATCCACACTATCCCAATGGCTTTACTTGGCACATTATTGAAAGAAAACATATAAAACATGATTACTACAGTATATTAATCATGTGAACACACAAAAACAGTGGGTATAAATATTGGGTTGTCTCCCAACAAGCGCTTTTCTTTAATGCCTTTTAGCAAGGCATGATGATTTCAATGATACTCGCATAAAAGTAAAGAATTGAAACACAAAGAGAGCATCATGAAGCATATGACTAGCACATTTAAGCCTAACCCACTTCCTATGCATAGGGATTTTGCGAGCAAACAATTTGTGGGAGCAAGAATCAACAAGCATAGGAAGGCATAACAAGTATAACATCAAAACTTTCAACACATAGAGAGGAAAATTGATATTATTGCAACACCTACAAGCATATGATCCTCTCTCATAATAATTTTCAGTAGCATCATGAGTGAATTCAACAATATAACTATCACATAAAGCATTATTTTCATGATCCAGAAGCATAGAATTTTTATTACTCTCCACATAAGCAAATTTATTCTCAACAATAGTAGTGGGAGCAAACTCAACAAAATAACTATCATGAGATATTTGATTGGCATAATTCAATTGAAAATTAAAATCATGATGACAAGTTTCATAGTTATCATTATTCTTTATAGCATACATGTCATCACAATAATCATCATAGATAGCAACTTCGTTGTCATAATCAATTGAAACCTCTTCCAAACTTGTGGATTCATCACTAAATAAAGTCATGACCTCTCCAAATCCACTTTCATCAATATAATCATCATAAATAGGAGGCATGCTTTCATCATAATAAATTCGCTCATCACAACTTGGGGGACTAAAAATATCTTCTTCATCAAACATAGCATCCCCAAGCTAGTGGCTTTGCATATCATTAGCATCATGGGTATTCATAGAATTCATACTAACAACATTGCAATCATGCTCATCATTCAAATATTTTATGCCAAACATTTTATTGAATTGTTCTTCTATCAATTGAGCACAATTTTCCGGTCCATCATTTTCAAGAAAAACATTATAAAGACGAATAATATAAGGCAACCTCAATTCCATTTTTTTGTAGTTTTCTTTTTATAAAACCAAACTAGTGATAAAACAAGAAACTAAAAGATTCAATTGCAAGATCCAAAGATATACCTTCAAGCACTCACCTCCCCGGCAACGGCGCCAGAAAAGAGCTTGATGTCTACTACACAACTTATTCTTGTAGACTTGTGTTGGGCCTCCAAGCGCAGAGTTTTGTAGGACAGTAGCAATTTTCCCTCAAGTGGATGACCTAACGTTTATCTATCCGTGGGAGGCATAGGATGAAGATGGTCTCTCTCAAACAACCCTGCAACCAAATACAAGAAATCTCTTGTGTCCCCAACACACCCAGTACAATGGTAAATTGTATAGGTGCACTAGTTCGGCGAAGAGATAGTGATACAAGTGTAGTATGGATAGTAGATATAGGTTTTTGTAATCTGAAAATATAAAAACAGCAAGGTAACTAGTAACAAAAGTGAACACAAAAGGTATTGCAATGCTTAAAAACAAGGCCTAGGGTTCATACTTTCACTAGTGCAATCTCTCAACAATGCTAACATAATTGGATCATATAACAATCCCTCAACGTGCGATAAAGAATCACTCCAAAGTTCCTATTAGCGGAGAACATAAGATAGAAATTGTTGTAGGGTACGAAACCACCTCAAAGTTATCCTTTCTGATCAATCTATTGAGCCATTCCTATAAGTGTCACAAATAGCCCTAGAGTTCATACTAAAATAACACCATATGATACGCATCAACCAACTCTAATGTCACCTAGATACTCCAATGTCACCACAAGTATCCGTGAGTTGATTATTCGATATGCATCAAACAACTTCAGACTCATAATATTCAATCCACACAAAGAACTTCAAAGAGTACCCCAAAGTTTCTTATCGGAGAAAAGATAATGAAAACATGCAACCAACCCTTATGCCTAGATCACCCCAAGGTCACGGGAATCCATGAGTTGATCACCAAAACATATATCAAGTGAACCAATAGAATACCCCATTGTCACCACGGGTATCCACATGCAAGACATACATCAAGTGTTCTCAAATCTGAATATTCAATCCGACAATAACGAAACCTCAAAGGGAAAGACTCAGTTCATCACAACAAGATAGAGGGGGAGAAACACCATATGATCCAATTATATTAACAAAGCTCGCGGTACATCAAGATCGTGCCAAATCAAGAACACGAAGGAGAGAGATCAAACACATAGCTACTAGTACATACCCTCAGCCCCGAGGGTGAAATACTCCCTTCTCATCATGGTGGTTGCCGGGATGATGAAGATGGCCTCCGGTGATGATTCCCCCCTCCTGCAGGGTGTCGGAAAAGGGCTCCAGATGGGATCTCCTTGGTACAGAGGCTTGCGGCGGCGTAAAAACTCATCTAGATTAACTTTCGGGGGTTTCTGAATATATATGATTTTTCAGCGTTGGAATCACGCAAAGAGGTGCCACAGGGGGCCCACAAGGCACCAGGGTGCGCCTGGGGGGGTGGCATGCCCTGGTGGCTTGTGGGGCCTCTGTGGGTCTTCTGCTGCTCCCCCGAAGCTTCCTGGGTCTGTTTCCTTCCAGAAAAAAATCGTCAAAAAGTTTCGCTGCATTTGGACTTCATTTGATATGGATTTTCTGGAAAACCAAAAACAAGCAGAAAACAGCAACTGGCACTGGGCACTAGGTCAATATGTTAGTCCATAAAAATCATATAAAAGCCATATAAAAGTGCACCAAAATCATACAAAACTATAATAAACATGGCATGAATACTTCATAAATTATAGATACGTTGGTGACGTATCAGACAACCCAATGAATAAAATAATTTTTTGTTTTACTTTATGTTCTTGCTAGTTTACAAAATTATAGCCTCTGTTATGATTGTGTTTTTATGTTTTAATTAGTGTTTGTGCCAAGTAATGCCTTTGGGATGATTTGGATGATAGTATAATTGATGCTGTTTGGAATACAGAAAGTTTTGCGTCCAGTATTTGATTTTTGATACTGCACTGGAGCGTCAGAAAAATATGAAATGTTTACACAGTATTGCTATATGAATTGTTTAAGTTTTCCTATTTTTTCAAAAAAATTGGAGTTACATAAGTATAGCTTCTAAATAGATCTTTACAGACTGTTCTGTTTTAGACAGATTCTATTTTTGTTGCATAGTTTGCTTATTTTGATGAATCTATGGATCGTATCGGGGGGTATGAGTCATGGAGAAGTTGGAGTATAGTAGAATTATGCCAATATTAAATACGAATCAATTTACAACAGTGCCTAAAGTTTAAGATTTGTTTGTTATACTAACGGGTCTCACGCGGTTTCTATTGAGTTTTGTGTGCTGAAGTTTTCAAGTTTTGGGTGAGACTACGATGGATAAAGGAATAAGGAGAGGCAAGAGCCTCAACTTGGGGATGCCCAAGGAACCCCAAGGTAATATTCAAGGAAGACTCAAGCGTCTAAGCTCGGGGATGCCCCGGATGGCATCCCCTCTTTCGTCTACAATCTATCGGTAACTCACTTGGAGCTATATTTTTATTCATCACATGATATGTGTTTTACTTGGAGCGTCTTGTGCTATAGTTTATTTGATTTTTAGTTTGTCACAATCATCTTTGCTGAACACACCTTTTTGAGAGGGACACACATTATTCGTGATTTGTTAGAATACTCGATGTGCTTCACTTATATCTTTTGAGCTAGGCAGTTGCTCTAGTGCTTCACTTATATCTTCTAGAGCACGACGGTGGTTATATTTTAAAGAAATAGTTGCACTCTCATGCTTCACTTATATCTTTTGGATAGTCTAATGAATAGCAATGGTAATATGCACGGGTTATGAATTTGGTCCTAATATGATAGGTATTCAAGAGGGATATAATAAAAACTTTCATGTAGATCACTGAATATGATAAGTTTGATTCCTTGCAATAGTTTTGCGATATTAAGATGGTAATATGTGAGAGGTGCTAGTAGATAATTGTGGTCTAGTAAGAATATTGGTGTTAAGGTTTGTGATTCCCGAAGCATGCACGTATGATCTGTCGTTATGCTAGGAAGTTCGAGGATGATTTATTCTTGATTGTCTACCTTATGAGTGGCGGTCGGGGATGAGCGATGGTCTTTTGCTACCAATCTATCCCCCTAGGGGCATGCGTAGTAGTACTTTGCTTCGAGGGCTAATAAACTTTCTTAATAAGTATGTGAGTTCTTTATGACTAATGTGAGTCCATGGATTATAAGCACTGCTCACCCTTCCGCAATTTGCTAGCCTCTTCAGTACCGTGCATTACCCTTTCTCACATCGAGAGTTGGTGCAAACTCCGCTGGTGCATCCAAACCCCGTGATATGATACGCTCTATCATACATAAGTCTCCTTATATCTTCCTCAAAACAGCCACCATACCTACCTATCATGGCATTTCCATAGCCATTCCGAGATATATTGCCCTGCAACTTCCACCGTTCCGTTTTTATGACACACATCATCATTGTCATATTGCTTTGCATGATCATATAGCTGACATAGTATTTGTGGCTCAGCCACCGTTCATCATTTTTTATACATGTTACGCTAGTATCATTGCACATCCTGGTACACCGCCAGAGGCATCCATATAGAGTCATATTTTTGTTCTAGTTTCGAGTTGTAATTTTTTGAGTTGTAAGTAAATACAAGTACGATGATCATCATTTTTAGAGCATTGTCCGAGTGAGGAAATAGAAAAAAAGAGGCCAAAAAGAGCCCACGAAAAAAGAGAGGCCAAAAAGAGCCCACAAAAAAAATGAGAGAAAAAGAGAGAAGGGGCAATGTTACTATCCTTTTCCATACTTGTGCTTCAAAGTAGCACCATGTTTTTCATATAGAGAGTCTCCTATTTTGTCACATTCATATACTAGTGGGAATTTTTCATTATAGAACTTGGCTTGTATATTCCGATGATGGGCTTCCTCAAATGCCCGAGGTCTTCATGAGCAAGCAAGTTGGATGCACACCCACTTAGTTTTCATATTGAGCTTTCATACACTTATAGCTCTTAGTGCATCCGTTGCATGGCAATCCCTACTCCTCGCATTGACATCAATTGATGGGCATCTCCATAGCCCATTGATTAGCCTCGTTGATGTGAGACTATCTTCTTATTTTTGACTCCCCCTTATTTACCTCTACCACTACACTCTATTCCACCTATAGTGCTATATCCATGGCTTGCGCTCATTTATTGCATGGGGGTTGAAAAAGCTGAAGCACGTTAAAAATTATGAACCAATTGCTCCGCTTGTCATCGGGGTAGTGCATGATAATTATTTTATGTTAAGAAGATGGAGCATGACAGGATTATATGATTTTGTAGGGATAACGTTCTTTAGCATTTTTATTTTGAAAAGACATGATTGTTTATTAGTATGCCTGAGTATTGATGTCTTTATATCAAACTATAGACTATTGATTTGAATCATTCAGATCTTATTATTCATACCGTAAGAGAGATTGCATGATGAAACATGTTAGGTAGCATTCCACATCAAAAATTCTGTTTTTATCATTTACCTACTCGAGGACGACCAAGAATTAAGCTTGGGGATGCTTGATACGTCTCCAATGTATCTATAATTTTTGATTGTTCCAAGCTATTATAGTATCAATCTTGGATGTTTTATATGCAATTATATGCCATTATACATCATTTTTTTTGGGACTAACCTATTAACCCAGTGCCCAGTGCCAGTTGCTGTTTTCTGCTAGTTTTTGCCTTTACAGAAAATCATTATCAAAAAGAGTCCAAACAAGAAAAAAAAACTTTGGATTAATTTTTTCTGGACCAGAAGTGACCCACGAAGCTTCGGTAGAAGACCAGAAGAGCCACGAGGAGGCGACAAGCCTGGAGGGTGCGCCCAGGGGGGTAGGCGCGCCCCCTAGGCTTGTGGGCCCCTCGTAGCCACTCCTGACCTAATTCCAGCGCTATAAATTCCCAAATATTCCCAATATATTAGAGAGACAGAAGAGAAAACCTTTCCGCCACCGCAAGCCTCTGTTCTTCCGTGATCCCATCTGGAGGCCTTTTCCGGTACTCTGTCGGAGGGGGAATCGATCACGGAGGGCTTCTTCATCAACCATGCTACCCTTCCGATGATGTGTGAGTAGTTTACCATAGACCTACAGCTCCATAGCTAGTAGCTAGATGGCTTCTTCTCTCTCTTTGATCTTCAATACCATGTTCTCCTTGATGTTCTTGGAGTTCTATCTGATGTAATCTTCTTTTGCGATGTGTTTGTTGGGATCCGATGAATTGTGAGTTTATGATCAAATTATTCATGAGAAATATTTGAGTCTTCTATGAACTCTTTTATGCATGATTATTATAGCTTTGTATTTCTCTCCGATCTATCGATTTGGTTTGGCCAACTAGATTGGTTTATCTTGCAATGGGAGAGGTGCTTTGTGATGGGTTCAATCTTGCGGTGCTCAATCCCAGTGACAGAAAGGGACATGACACGTATTTGTATTGTTGCCATTAAGGATAAAAAGATGGGGTTTAATCATATTGCTTGAATTTACTTTGTCTACATCATGTCATCTTGCTTAAGGCGTTACTCTGTTTTATACTTAATACCCTAGATGCATGCTGGATAGCGGTCGATGGGTGGAGTAATAGTAGTAGATGCAGGCAGGAGTCGGTCTACTTGTCTCGGACATGATGCCTATATACATGATCATTGCCATGAATACGTCATAATTATTTGCTTTTCTATCAATTGCCCAACAGTAATTTGTTTACCCACCGTATGCTATGTGTTCGAGAGAGAAGCCTCTATTTAAAACTATGGCCCCCGGGTCTACTTTTATCATATATTAAAGTCAAAAATACATTGCTGCAATTTATTTACTTTTATTTTATTTATTATTTTAGTTTATCTATCTATCACTATCAGAATTAATCCCTGCAAATAACCGCTAAGAGGATTGACAACCCTCTTATTTGCGTTGGGTGCAAATGTTTGATTTTCTGTGTACAGGTGCGTTTAACGGGATTTTGCTTGGTTCTCCTACTGGATTGATAACCTTGGTTCTTAACTGAGGGAAATACTTATCTCTACTATACTGCATCATCCTCTCCTCTTCGGGGAAATACCAACGCAGTCTACAAGTAGCAATATCATTGTATCATCTCTTGCTTCATCAATTGTTCCCGCATATACAAAATTGCTATATTGGTTTGAGCATTTCGCATAGTGGCCATATCAAAAAAAAGTGCAAAAAGCCTTTAAGCGAAGAGAAAGAGGAAACAAAGTGCTTGTAAGCAATAGCCATAGCATAATGCCACACTGCATAGCATATTACCATCATTGATCATCTAGGATCATCGTGTGCAAGTTCACTGGGAACCATACATACATAGCATAATCGGGATAGAAAGTCGATACGTTTTTTCTCTCATAGGTTGTGCACAAGTTCGTATCCGCCTATTGAGCAATCATGCTACATCTTTCTAGAGTTGTGCAACATGAGCGTTTTCTGTGGATTCCACATTTTGTGCTCATTCCTTGGTTGCACAACCTCACTTATCTATCCGTGTGTGTGTTTCCATGTGCCATTCATTGCTATTGGTCTACTTGTTTCACTTGCGAATTTGTGAATCTTTTTCAACATTATTGACTCTTGCTAACAATTGCATCAATTTTTGTGCCACCTATCCTCACAAAGCTACTCCATAAGCTTTACTTGTGTAGGTGTGAGAATTGACAAGATCCGGTACCAATTGTGCTACTTCCATAATACGATATTGGGTGATCGTTGATCCATCTTCAACATTGGAAAGGTATATTTGGTCTAGTTCTTCCCTTTCTTCCACTCACGTTTGCTCAAGTCTTGTGATGGATAGGCAAAGCACATCATCTCCGGTCTTCGACGACAACGACGGCGCGAACAACTACATCACCAAAACTCCACACTTCGGACTACAACGAGCAATGCAAGGTGCATGATATGTCTCCAGCGTATCTATAATTTTTGATTGTTCCATGCTATTATAGTATCAATCTTGGATGTTTTATATGCAATTATATGCAATTATATATCATTTTTTGGGACTAACCTATTAACCTAGTGCCCAGTGCCAGTAGCTATTTTTTTGCTTATTTTTGGCTTTTCAGAAAATCAATATCAAACAGAGTCCAAACAGAGAAAAAGCTTTGGATTAATTTTTTCTGTACCAGAAGGGACCCTCGAACCTTCGGGAGAAGACCAGAAGAGCCACGAGGGAGCGACAAGCTCGGAGGCGCACCCCAGGGGGGTAGGCACGCCCCCCAGGTTATGGACCCTCGTGGCACCTCTTGGCCTAATTCCAAGCCTATAAATTCTCAAATATTCCCCATATACTAGAGAGCCACCTCGAATAACTTTTCCGCCGCACAAGCCTCAGTTCTTATGCGATCCCATCTGGAGGCCTTCTCCGGTAATCTGCCGGAGGGGGAATCGATCACGGAGGGCTTCTACATCAACCTTGATGCCCTTCTGATGATGTGTGAGTAGTTTACCACAGACCTATGGGTCCATAGCTAGTAGCTAGATGGCTTCTTCTCTCTCTTTGATCTTCAATATAATGTTCTCCTCGATCTCTTTGGAGTTCTATCCGATGTAATCTTCTTTTGCGGTGTGTTTGTTGGGATCCGATTAATTGTTGGTTTATGATCAGATTATTCATGAGAAATATTTGAGTCTTTTCTAAACTTATTTATGCATGATTGTTATAGCTTTGTATTTCTCTCTGATCTATCTATTTGGTTTGGCCAACTAGATTGATTTATCTTGCAAGGGGAGAGGTGCTTTGTGATGGGTTCAATCTTGCGGTGTTCTATATCCCAGTGACAGAAAGGGACAAGACACGTAATTGTATTGTTGCCATTAAGGATAAAATGATGGGTTTTAATCATATTATTTGAGTTTACTTTGTCTACATCGTGTCATCTTGCTTCAGGCGTTACTCTATTTTCATTAACTTAATACCCTAGATGCATGCTGGATAGCGGTCAATGGGTGGAGTAATAGTAGTAGATGCAGGCAGGAGTCGGTCTACTTGTCTCGAAGGTGATGCCTATATACATGATCATTGCCTTGAATATCGTCATAACTATGCACTTTTCTATCAATTGCCTAACAGTAATTTGTTTACCCACCGTATGATATGCGTTCGATAGAGAAGCCTCTAGTGAAAACTATGGCCCCCGGGTCTACTTTTATCATATACAAAATCCAAAAATACCTTGCTGCAATTTTATTTCCTTTCTTTTGTTTTGCAATTTACTTATCTATCTATCACTATCAGAATTAATACTTGGAAGTAACCGCGAAGGGGATTGACAACCCTCTTGTTTGCGTTGGGTGTATGTATTTGTTTTTGTGTGTGTAGGTGCTGCTAACGAGGTTCTGTGTGGTTCTCCTACTGGATTGATAACCTTGGTTCTTAACTGAGGGAAATACTTATCTCTACTGTACTGCATCATCCTCTCCTCTTCGGGGAAATCCCAACGCAGCTTACAAGTAGCAGGAAGAATTTCTGGCGCCATTGCCGTGGAGATATCACCAAAACCTACCAAGTACCTTCGCATAAACTATCATCTACTTGCTCTTATTTTAATTTTCCTTTTTATTTGCATTTGCCTCTCGTTTTCATCCCCCACTTCTAAAACAAATTTACAAAAACACAAAAATATTGTATTTGCTTGTTTGCTTGCTTTTACTGCCTTCATGTGAACACACAAAACAGAAAACAAAAGCAAAAATTTAAGATCATTATGGATCCACTTACAGTTTTCTACTTGGATCATTTTCGATCCATTTGTGCTCGTGTTGAAATCCCAACTAGTTTAGTTGAGGGAAAATCATTAGATGAGCATGCTCATTTTGTGCGTCACCATTTGTCTCAAAAAGAGAGACTCTTATGGAATAAAATAAATTGTTTCCTATGCTATGCTTGGAATCTATGTGAAATTCATGATTTTACTTGTTGCTCTGAGAACCCTAAAAAGCACCTTCCCTACCTATGTGAGTTTAATGATAATGAAATCTTATCTTCTTATGCCAAGGGTGTTTATAGCTACTATGATATCGAACAAATTGAAGAATTTGTTGCTTTTAAGGGTGCCTATGAAGTTGCTTCTTTGATTGAAAACTATGATGCTACTCTCTACAAATCTGAAAATCTTGCCATACTTAAATATTGCTATGAAAACTATGCTTCCAATACCTATGTTAGTGAATTCATTGGGAGAATGTTTGCTGCTTGGAAGAGAATAATGATATGCATGAATCTATAGAAAATTATGATCCTGTTGATTCACTTGAAATATCCCTTTTTGATGAATTTGATGCTTGTGGCCATGATGCCAATATTAATTATGCTTATGGAGATGAACTTGCTATAGTTCCTTATGTTAAAAATGAAATTATTGCTATTGCACCCACACTTGATAGCTCCTTGAATGAAAAGCATGATTGCAATGATGTTATTATAAATTCTATTAATGTCAATTGTGCTAATGATATGCAAAACTACAAGCTTGGGGATGATAATTTTGTCATCTTCACTACTTATTGTAATGATCATGATTGGGGTGATAATGCTTCTTATGATCTTAAAAATTTATTTAAGCCTCATGATGAATATGTCATTGATAATAATGTTTGCAATAATATTGAAAGTGGGTTTGGAAGAGTGTCAAATTTAGGTAAAAAGAATCCCACATATTTGGAGAGTGTTCAATCTTATGAAATTTTTGACAAAAGTGGGTTTGGAGAGGTCATGAGTTTAGTTGATGTTAATCCCACTATCTTGGTAGATTATAAAACTTTTATGCATGTGGATCATGAAGATACTATTTTATATGATAGCTATACTATTTAATTTCATTATGATCCTACATGTAATTATTATGAGAGAGGAAAATATGGTTGTAGAAATTTTCATGTCACTAAATTACCTCTCTTTGTGTTGAAATTTTTAATGGTTCATTCTTCCTATTTGCACATGCTAGATATTGCTTGTCTTGATAATTTGTTTTCCTATAAAATGCCTATGCATAGGAAGTATGTTAGACTTAAATGTGTTTGTCACATGTTTTATGATGCTCTCTTTGTGCTTCAATTCTTGTCTTTGATGTGAGCATCATTGAAATCTCAAGCCTATCTTAATGGCTATAAAGAAAGAGCTTGTTGGGAGGCAACCCAATATTTATCTTTATTGCAATTTTATTTTTCTTCTTGTGTCACACAATTTTAGATTCTGTTATGATTGTGTTTTTATCTTTTTAATTAGTGTTTGTGCCAAGTAATGCCTTTGGGATGATAGTATAATTGATGCTGTTTGGAAAACAGAAAGTTTTGCGCCCAGTCCTGGATTTTTGGTTTTGTAATGGAGTGTCAGAAAATGTGAAATTTTTACAAAGTATTGGTATATGAATTTTTTACGTTGTCCTAATGTTTCAGAATTTTTGGAGTTATAGAAGTATGGCTTTTAAATAGATCTTTACAGACTGTTCTGTTTTAGACAAATTCTGTTTTGTTGCAGAGTTTGCTTATTTTGATGAATCTATGGATTGTATAGGGGGGTATAAGCCATGGAAAGTTGGAGTATAGTAGCATTATGCAAAGATTAAGGATGAATCAATTTATAACAGTACCTAAAGTTTAAGATTTGTTTGTTATACTAACGGATCTCACGAGGTTTCTGTTGAGTTTTGTGTGCTGAAGTTTTCAAGTTTTGGGTGAGACCACGATGGATGAAGGAATAAGGAGCGGCAAGACCCTAAGCTTGGGGATGCCCAAGGCACCACAAGGTAATATTCAAGGAGGACCCAAGCGTCTAAGCTTGGGGATGCCCCGGATGGCATCCCCTCTTTCGTCTACAATCTATCGGTATATCACTTGGAGCTATATTTTTATTCATCACATGATATGTGTTTTACTTGGAGCGTCTTCTGCTATAGTTTTCTTTTCTTTGTTTGCTTTTTAGTTTGCCACAATCATCTTTACTGAACACACCTTTTTGAGAGGGACACACATTATTCGTGATTTGTTAGAATACTCTATGTGCTTCACATATATCTTTTGAGCTAGGCAGTTGCTCTAGTGCTTCACTTATATCTTTTAGAGCACGACGGTGGTTATATTTTAAAGAAATAGTTGCACTCTCATGCTTCACTTATATCTTTTTGAGAGTCTAATAAATAGCAATGGTAATATGCACGGGTTATGAATTTGGTCCTAATATGATAGGTATTCAAAGGGATATAATAAAAACTTTCATGTAGATCACTCAATAGGATAAGTTTGATTCCTTGCAATAGTTTTGCGATATTAAGATGGTAATATGTGGGAGGTACTAGTAGATAATTGTGGTTTAGTAAGAATATTGGTGTTAAGGTTTGCGATTCTCGAAGCATGCACGTATGGTCTGTCGTTATGCTAAGAAGTTGGAGCATGATTTATTCTTGATTGTCTTCCTTTGCGTGGCGGTCGGGGGCGTGCGATGGTAAACTCCTACCAACCTCCCCCTAGGGGCATGCGTAGTAGTACTTTGCTTCGAGGGGTAATAAACTTTCACAATAAGTATGTTAGTTCTTTATGACTAATGCGAGTCCGTGGATTATATGCACTCTCACCCTTCCGCAATTTGCTAGCCTCTTCGGTACCGTGCATTGCCCTTTCTCACCTCGAGAGTTGGTGCAAACTTCACCGGTGCATCCAAACCCCGTGATATGATACGGTCTATCACACATAAGCCTCTTTATATCTTCCTCAAAATAGTCACCATACCTACCTATTATGTCATTTCCATAGCCATTCTGAGATATATTGCCATGCAACTTCCACCGTTCCGTTTATATGACACACATTATCATTGGCATATTGCTTTGCATGATAATATAGCCGACATAGTATTTGTGGCTCAGCAACTGTTCATCATTTTCATACATGTTACGTTGGCATCATTGCACATCCTGGTACACTGCCAGAGGCATTCATATAGCGCCATATCTATTCTAGTATCGACTTGTAATTTTGAGTTGTAAGTAAATAGAAGTGTGATGATCATCATTATTAGAGCATTGTACCAGTGAGGAAAAAAAGAGGCCAAAAAGAGCCCAGCGAAAAATATGAGAGAAAAAGAGAGAAGTGGCAGTGTTACTATCTTTTTCCATGCTTGTGCTTCAAAGTAGCACCATGTTTTTCATATAAAGAGTCTCCTATGTTGTCACTTTCATATACTAGTGGGAATTTTTCATTATAGAACTTGGCTTGTATATTCCAATGATGGGCTTCCTCAAATGCCCGAGGTCTTCATGAGGAAGCAAGTTGGATGCACACCCACTTAGTTTTTATTTTGAGCTTTCATACACTTATAGCTCTTCGTGCATCCGTTGCATGGCAATCCCTACTCCTCGCATTGACATCAATTGATGGGCATCTCCATAGCCCGTTGATTAGCCTCGTCGATGTGAGACTATCTTCCTTTTTTGACTTCCCCTTGTTAATCCCTATCATCATTCTATTCCACCCATAGTGTTGTGCCATGGCTTGCGCTCATGTATTGCGTGGGGGTTGAAAAAGCTGAAGCGCGTTAAAAAGTATGAACCAATTACTTGATTGTCTCCGGGGTTGTGCATGATAAATACTTTATGTTAAGAAGATGGAGCATGATAGGATTATATGATTTTATAGGGATAAATTTCTTTAGCATTTTTATTTTGAAAGGCATGATTGTTTGTTAGTATGCCTGAGTATTTATGTCTTTATATCAAATTATAGACTATTTCTTTGAATCATTCGGATCTTAATATTCATACCATAAAAGAGAATTACATGATGAACATGTTAGGTAGCAGTCAACATCAAAAATTCTATTTTTATCATTTACCTACTCGAGGACGAGCAGGAATTAAGCTTGGGGATGCTTGATACGTCTCCAACGTATCTATAATTTTTGATTGTTCCATGCTATTATAGTATCAATCTTGGATGTTTTATATGCAATTATATATCATTTTTTGGGACTAACCTATTAACCTAGTGCCCAGTGCCAGTTGCTGTTTTTTTTCTTGTTTTTGGCTTTTCAGAAAATCAATATCAAACAGAGTCCAAACGGAGAAAAAACTTTGGATTAATTTTTTCTGGACCAGAAGGGACCCTCGAAGGTTTGGGAGAAGACCAGAAGAGCCACAAGGGAGCGATAAGCTCAGGAGGCGCGCCCCAGGGGGTAGGCGTGCCCCCCCAGGCTTGTGGGCCCCTCATGGCACCTCTTGACCTAATTCCAAGCCTATAAATTCTCAAATTTTCCCCATATACAAGAGAGCCACCTCGAATAACTTTTCCGCCGCCGCAATCCTCTGTTCTTCCACGATCCCATCTGGAGGCCTTCTTCGGTAATCTGCCGGAGGGGGAATCGATCATGGAGGGCTTCTACATCAACCTTGCTGCCCTTTCGATGATGTGTGAGTAGTTTACCACAGACCTACGGGTCCATAGCTAGTAGCTACAAGGCTTCTTCTCTCTCTTTGATCTTCAATACAATGTTCTCCTCGATCTCTTTGGAGTTCTATCCGATGTAATCTTCTTTTGCGGTGTGTTTGTTGGGATCTGATGAATTGTGGGTTTATGATCAGATTATTCATGAGAAATATTTGAGTCTTTTCTGAACTTATTTCTGCATGATTGTTATAGCTTTGTATTTCTCTCCGATCTATACGTTTGGTTTGGCCAACTAGATTGATTTATCTTGTAATGGGAGAGGTGCTTTGTGATGGGTTCAATCTTGAGGTGTTCTATATCCCAGTGACACAAAGGCACAAGACACGTATTTGTATTGTTGCCATTAAAGATAAAACGATGGGGTTTAATCATATTATTTGAGTTTACTTTGTCTACATCGTGTCATCTTGCTTAAGGTGTTACTCTGTTTGCATTAACTTAATACCCTAGATGCATGCTGGATAGCGGTCGATGGGTGGAGTAATAGTAGTAGATGCAGGCAGGAGTCCGTCTACTTGTCTCGGACTTGATGCCTATATACATGATCATTGCCTTGAATATCGTCATAACTATGCGCTTTTCTATCAATTGCCCAAAAGTAATTTGTTTACCCGTCGTATGCTATGCATTCGAGAGAGAAGCCTCTAGTGAAAACTATGGCCCCCCGGTCTACTTTTATCATATACAAAATCCAAAAATACCTTGCTGCAATTTTCTTTCCTTTCTTTTGTTTTGCAATTTACTTATCTATCTATCACTAGCAGAATTAATCCTTGCAAGTAACCGCCAAGGGGATTGACAACCCTCTTGTTTGCGTTGGGTGCAAGTATTTGCTTTTGTGTGTGTAGGTGCTGCTAACGAGGTTCTGTGTGGTTCTCCTACTGGAAAGATAACCTTGGTTCTTAAGTGAGGGAACTACTTATCTCTACTGTACTGCATCATCCTCTCCTCTTTGGGGAAATCCCTACGCAGCTTACAAGTAGCAGTGCACAAGATGCCTTACGAGAGCGCATCGAGAACCTCGCCACCGACATACGACACACCGAACCACGTAAAAGAGACTACATCGACAACAAGTTGGACACACACATGCATTAACTATGAGACATGTTGGACAACTACAAGTCTTCTTCCTCTTCGTCATCTTCAAGGCGGCGGCAAGCAAGTCGCACAACTTTGGAGCGCCCATGCGATGCAAGCGCAATTCCTCCATGTCATCATCTTCGTGACGACCACCATCACATTCGTGATGCACATCGTCATGAAGGGCAAGTCACCTACACGCAACATGTGCACGATGATGAAGCATACCATCGAGCACAAGCACGACACCGTCACCATCAAGATGAAAATGCTCGAGACGCGCAAACCTACAAGTCTCAACAAGCTCTACATCAAGATATGGCCAACCTTCATGAGCACAAGAGAAGACTGCGAGAAGAGCACCACCAAGAAAAAGCTACGGCTACCACCACCACTTTGGCATCTTTGCCTAGTGCTATCAAGGCATCTTCACCTTTGGACGTACGATATCTTCGCCTACTTCCCACGAGTACACCTACATCGACATCCACAAGTCCAAGGCGACCAAGTACAAATGAGGGTGACACTTCCATCTTCGGAAGCCCCTCAAGGAAAATGGCCGAGCATGGGAAATTCCCTTCGGTCATGGAGGCGAGCGACTAGGTGCCATGTCACATGGCCCTCCTACAAGAAGACGGCGATAAGACGGTCGATCATGGAGCATTCCCTTCGACCAAGGCGGCGAGCACGAACCTCTTCGATGACATGAAGGCGACGCCCACATGGGACTCCTATTCGGAGTCAAGCTACGAGACTGCAAATGAGACCCTCTCTTTGGTCTCGGAGGAGAGCGATGATTTGCCACATCCTATGGCATTCATCTTTGGAGGCATTATGGATGAGGAGGTTGAGCATGGGACTATCCCTTCAACCAAGGCGGCGAAAGGAGTTGAGTATGGAGATGTAAGGAGTTGAGTATGGAGATGTTTGCACCTACATCTCTCCGACACCCACATATGACGAGATGACCCAATTGCCATGTGAGGAGAGCCACCACCACATGAGTGAGATGAGTGACTCCACCATAGGTGACATTGAGTGCATTTCCTATGAGAGCATGAGAGTGACCACCACTAGCCCCACACATGAGTACATGTCGCATATCCTATGTGAGGTTGAGAGCCATCACCACCCCTAGAGTGACTCGACCAACCATATGAGTGAGAGCATCATAGCGGGAGTGAGCCACACCACTTAGTGAGTGAGGTATTTGATAGGGCATGTGAGGCCACTATGATTTCTAATGACTTAACCTCTACTCTGAGTGTGTTTTCTTGTTTGGTTCTAGATATCCTACAAGACGAAGCGCCAATCCTCGACGAGTCCATGTCTCCAATGGGCAATACAATGGCCATGGTGGACGATGATGCACCCCCCACATGCATGGTTCCATCAAGTCGACCATATTGACCAAGAGTCAGTTTTTGCCACCTCACCTACACATGAGTGGAGCTCCAAAGGTAACATAGGTGAAGGTGCTTCGCTTGTCCCACTAGTAGACTATCTTGACATCGATTGCTTGCATGATGTTGATCACCTTATGGATACACCACATGTTATGTCTTCTACATGCTTAGATGTGCCAGCCATTTACGATGCATATGATGATGAGCATGTCGAATTGCCTAGTTGTGATGCGATGCTGCATAGGATATCATGTGAAAATTCTATTGGTGACGTCATGGTTGACAATCCATTAACCTTGTCATATGCTATGAGTGAGATTTCTCATATTGCATCATTACAAACTCACCGTAGTGACTATGCATATCCAATTAAAATCAATCCCATTTGTACTTACGACATAGATGACAAGATGATGGTTATTGGTATTTGCTTTTCTTGCGATGATATTGCTATGCTCCCTTTGCAAAATTTGTGCAATTCTTCACATATTCCATGCCATGAAAATGATTGTACATCGCATGATTCCATCCCTTGTGTGCACCATATGCATACCATTCATGACAATGCTCTAGAAAGTACTAGTGATGCATCTCACGCTTTAAGTCTTCATTATGCTATACACAACAACAAACCTTTCATGATGGATGACATGTTCGTATATCACGCATCTCATTTATTTGAGCATTGGATATTTTGTGCTAACGAACACATGCACGTGCGCATCATAATGGATGATGTGTACATATACCACGCGCACACAATTTTCCTTTTGCCTTTGTTTTGTGTAGGTACTCATGAATATTCATCAACTTCACAATCCCATGAGTTGACAAAATGAGCTCTTGAGAGCAACGATGCTTTGGGATTCCTTGGAATGCTTCTCCGACCGTTTCCCTTGTGCAAGGACTACGCGCTTTGCTTTTACTTGGCTCCCACACGGCTATGGGTTATTTACCACTTCTCACCTTATGCTCATTTTACCGTGTTCACTTTGCATGTTATGCCTCCTTCTATGCCTTTGCCATGCAGTTGTGACCCTTGCTTGCATTTACTCATGATTCACCATTCTAGTAATACTATGTGTATTCGCATGCTTGGTGGAGATACTCGTTGCTATTGGCATGCTCTATGTGTGCCCTATGCTATTGTTGCTTATTGTGTTGGGAGAGTCATGTTGGTCAAATTTTATTCACATAGGACTCCTTGCCAATACAATGATGCTACTTTGCTCATATCTTGTTTTCATGCTTGTGATATGTCATGTGCATTATGTATGCCCACTATTTGCACACATGACATGATTTCCATGATTACCTCTAGTATGTTGCATCTTCGCACTACTAGCTTGCATGACTTGATTCATATGATCACTTGCTTTGTTGCATCAACCATGATACATACTTGCTCATTTCATTGGGTTGATGACTTATATGTTCATTCCTATCACATGATTTGTCTCGATCATTGTTACTTGTCTCCATTAGTTGCCTCTCTCATATTGCCTTGTAGTGAGTGCAACCATGCTATGCTTATTGATATTGAGATTGGACTACCTTTCTCATATATGCTTGGAGACTTGGACATCTCACTTGGTTATACTCGCATCATATGCTTCCATACCATGCCACATTATCTTGTCCCTTCTTATGATAAGAATGATGAAGTCACTTGTTGGGTATCCCACCACACGAATGATAGGTTTTGCATTAACGCTAACCTCATTTATTTTTCCGAGTGTTTGTCATGTTCTTTCGTTTTGAAGGATTCACAAGATGGTGCTGTCATGAGACATATTGGTCATGCAAAGGCAGACATGATGCGCGACACTAACATTTTCAAGAAAATCATAGAGGTGAACTCCTTCCCTTTGAGCCATCCTAAAATACGCATATTGGATGAGCCATACTTTCATTGTTATCTCCTTATCTACATGATACATCTATTGGATGGTGGACCGACATTGGAGATGGGCCCCATGGACCTTCAAGATGAGGAGCGCTCTGAATTAGTGAATGCACCACCGGACCACCACTCATGCCACGACATCACGAAGCGGTATGACAAGAAACTTTTGACACATTGCACCAACACCTCCACATTTGTTGATGAGCATGCTAGTTGGACACATAACACCCATGACAAGTTTACTCTTTGTGCATGGATTGACTTACATTATGATTACCTTGTTGCATCTTGTATTCCCATGTCATCCTTGATATATGAGCTTGTGCACTTTCTTAGCAAATTTGTTGTGATCTTCCTTGATGGCCTATTCATACATAATGATCACATTGCCCACCATCAATTGCATGATAACATAATCACTTCGAGCACCACTTGCCATGTTCATGCTCTTAATAAACCGTCCCTTTATGACATCATTTTGCACAATGGTCGCATTAATTACATTAACAACACCTTTGTGTACACAACGAATGAATTTGCCCCCATGAATGCTTTACATCTCATTCTATATCATTTTGAGAAGCTTCATGCCCCTCGTCATAAACAATATTGTTGGACGAACTCATGCTTACTTGATGGACACCTTATGTGCGCTAAATTTATTTCCAAGTGTCCTTTGTGTTTGCTCTTTTTGCATGTATACAATTCCAGACACACTTTGGAGAACTTGGATTGCGCCATGACATCCACTCCGTCCTATTACAAGTCCGTCCACGACTACCGTTTCCATGGTGATGAGGTTCACGATCCGAGAGCAGATCTTTCCCAAGGAGGGGGGGTAGATGATGCGGAGCATCCTACGGTCATCCCCATGTACACTACAACTACTCCCCAAGCCCCAAGTGGATATACGACGAGAGCTCGAGCATGTGCCATTGGACACAAGGTGAACCCGCTCCTAATGCTTCCCCTTTCCATTCATGCGAGACATGGTTGCTACCTAATGCAAAGACACTACATGTGCTCAGGAACCGAGGAGACGACCATGGAGATGCTCGAAGCATAGGACAAGTCCACACGGAAGCGGAGCGAGAAGCGCCTCAAGTGGAGTCCCCACGGAGCTACAGCGGCCGGACATCCGACAGGAACCTGGACATCCGGTGCCACTGATACGTCCATTTTGCATCATGTTTTCCTGCTGTTATTTATAGTGTTTTTAATCAATATAATACTTTGTGGAGCAATTCTAATGCCTTTTGTCTCTTAATATGCAAGATTTACATAAGGAGGGAGATTGCCGGCAGCTGGAATTCTGGACCTGAAAAAGCTATGTCAGAGATACCTATTCTGCACATCTCCAAAGGAGCTGAAATTTCACGGAGATTTATTTTGGAATAAATAAAAAATACTGGAGAAAAGAAGTACCAGAGGGGGCCACCCAGGTGCCCACGAGGCACCAGGGCGCGCCACCCCCCCCCCCCCCCCAGGCGCGCCCTGGTGGCTTGTGGGGCCCCTGGCCAGCCTCCGGTGCCCATTTTCTGGTATATAAGCCCATTTTCCCTAGAAAAAATAAGGAGAAGACTTTCGGGATGGAGCGCCGCCGTATCGAGGCGGAACTTGGGCAGGAGCACTTTTGCTCTCCGGCGGAGCGATTCCGCCGGGGATACTTCCCTCCGGGAGGGGAAAATCGAAGCCATCGTCATCACCAACGATCCTCTCATCGTGGGAGGACCAATCTTCATCAACATCTTCACCAGCACCATCTCATCTCAAACCCTATTTCATCTCTTGTATTCAATATTTGTTTCAAAACCTCAGATTGGTACCTGTGGGTTGCTAGTAGTGTTGATTACATCTTGTAGTTGATGCTAGTTGGTTTATTTGGTGGAAGATTATATATTCGGATCCATTATGCTATTCAATACCCCTCTGATCTTGAGCATGAATATGATTTGTGAGTAGTTACTTTTGTTCTTGAGGACATGGGAGAAGTCTTGTCATAAGTAATCATGTGAATTTGGTATTCGTTCGATATTTTGATGATATGTATGTTGTTGATTCTCTTAGTGGTGTCATGTGAACGTCGACTACTTGGCACTTCACCATCTTTGGGCCTAAGGGAATGCATTGTGGAGTAGTAATTAGATGATGGGTTGCTAGAGTGACGGAAGCTTAAACCCTAGTTTATGCGCTATTCCGTAAGGGGCTGATTTGGATCCATATTATTAATGCTATGGTTAGATTTATCTTAATTCTTCTTTCGTAGTTGCGGATGCTTGCGAGAGGGGTTAATCATAAGTGGGTGGTTTGTTCAAGTAAGAACAGCACCCAAGCACCGGTCCACCCACATATCAAATTATCAAAGTAGCGAACGCGAATAAACAAACATGATGAAAGTGACTAGATGAAATTCCCATGTGTCCTCGACAACGCTTTGCTTATTATAAGAGAACGTTCCGGCCTGTCCTTTGCAACAAAAGGATTGGGCTACCTTGCTGCACTTTAGTTACTATTGCTACTTGTCACTTGTTACAAATAATCTTTCTATCAAACTACTTGTTACCGATAATTTCAGTGCTTGCAGAAAGTACCTTGCTGAAAACCGCTTGTCATTTCCTTTTGCTCCTCGTTGGGTTCAACACTCTTACTTATCGAAAGGACTACGATTGATCCCATATACTTGTGGGTCATCAAGACTCTTTTCTGGCGCTGTTGCCGGGGAGTGAAGCGCCTTTGGTGAGTGGAATTTGGTAAGGAAACATTTATATTACGTGCTAAAATTTATTGCCACTTGTCACTATGGAAAGTAATCCTTTGAGGGGTTTGTTCGGGGTATCTTCACCTCGACTGGAAGCGCAAAGATTGAAATTGGAACGTGGGATTGGAATCGATTAAAATTGGCATTTCATCAAAAGTTTTATCCTATGCATCTGGTTCATCGTGATCGGAATTACATATATAATTTTTGGCCTCGTGAAGGAGAAAGTATCGCTCAAGCTTGGGGGAGGCTTAAGTACATGATGTACACATGCCCCAATCATGAGCTCTCAAGAGAAATTATCTTACAGAATTTTTATGCTCGGCTTTCTCATGATGATCAAACCATGCTCGATTCTTCTTCGACTGGCTCCTTTATGAAGAAAACTATTAAATTCAGATGGGATCTTCTGGAAAGAATTAAACACAACTCTGAAGATTGGGAACTCGGCAAAGGTAATGAGTCAGGTATAATACTTTGTTCGATTGTGTTAAATCTTTTATGGATACCAACGCTTTTCATCAATTTAGCACTAAATATGGACTTGACTCTGAGATAGTAGCCTCCTTTTGTGAATCCTTTGCTACTCATGTTGATCTCCCTAAGGAGAAGTGGTTTAAATATCATCCCCCTGTTAAAGAAAAGATTGAGGAACCCATTAGTGTTAAAGAAGAAACAATTGTTTACCATGTTGATCCAGTTGTGCCTACTGCTTATATTGAGAAACCACCTTTTCCTGTTAGGATTACGGAACATGCTAAAGTTTCAAATGTGGTTAACAAAAGTAATATTAGAGCACCTAGACCCTCTGAACAAATTGAAGTCGAACCTAATGTTGCTATGGTTAAGGATCTCTTGGCCGATAATATATATGGGCATGTTATTTACTTCTGTGATGAAGCAGCTAGAATTGCTAAACCAGATCCTAAATATAAAAACATACCTGTAGTAGGCATGCCTGTTGTCTCTGTTAAAATAGGAGATCATTGTTATCATGGCTTATGTGATTTGGGTGCTAGTGTGAGTGCTATTCCGTTTACCTTATATCAAGAAATTATGAATGATATTGCACCTATTGAAATAGAGGACATTGATGTTACTATTAAGCTTGCAAACAGAGATACCATTACGCCGCTTGGGATCGTTAGAGATGTTGAAGTCTTGTGTGGAAAAATAAAATACCCTACTGATTTTCTAGTCCTCGGTTCTCCACAAGATTGATTGCGCTAAAGAAACTGTTAGTATTAATTTTGGTGGTATGTCTCATGAGTTTAATTTCTCCAAGTTTCGTAGACAACCTCATGATAAAGAATTGCCTAGTAAAGATGAAATTATTGGTCTTGCTTCTATTGCCGTACCTCCTACTGATCCGTTAGAACAATATTTGCTAGACCATGAAAATGATATGCACATGAATGAAAGAAATGAAATAGATAAGATGTTCTTTGATCAACCACCTATCCTTAAACACAATTTGCCTGTTGAAACTCTAGGAGGCCCTCCTCCACCTAAGGGTGACCCTGTATTTGAACTGAAACAATTGCCTGATACATTAAAATATGCTTATCTAGATGAAAAGAAGATATATCCTGTTATTATTAGTGCTAACCTTTCAGAGCATGAAGAAAAGAGATTACTAAAAACTCTGAGGAAGCACCGTGCTGCTATTGGATATACTCTTGATGATCTTAAGGGCATTAGTCCCACTCTATGTCAGGACAAAATTAATATGGAGCCTGATGCTAAACCAGTTATCGACCACCAACGACGATTAAATCCTAAGATGAAGGAGGTGGTAAGAACTGAAATATTCAAGCTTCTGGAAGCAGGTATAATCTATCCTATAGCTGATAGTAGATGGGTAAGTCCCGTTCATTATGTCCCTAAGAAGGGAGGAATTACCGTTGTTCCTAATGATAAAAATGAACTCATTCCACAAAGAATTCTAACTGGTTATAGGATGGTAATTGATTTTAGAAAATTAAACAAAGCCACTAGAAAGGATCGTTGCCCCTTACCTTTTATTGATCAAATGTTAGAAAGATTGTCCAAGCATACACACTTTTGCTTTCTTGATGGATATTCTGGTTTCTCTCAAATACCTGTATCACAAGCCGACCAAGAGAAAACCACCTTTACTTGTCCTTTTGGAACTTATGCTTATAGATGTATGCCTTTTGGTTTATGCAATGCACCTGCTACCTTTCAAAGATGTATGACTACTATATTCTCTGAATTTTGTGAAAAGATTGTTGATGTTTTCATGAATGATTTTTCCGTTTATGGAACTTCTTTTGATGATTGCTTAAGCAATCTTGATCGAGTTTTGCAGAGATGTGAACAAACTAATCTTGTCTTGAATTGGGAGAAGCGCCACTTTATGGTGAATGAAGGTATTGTCTTGGGGCATAAAATTTCTGAAAGAGGTATTGAAGTTGAAAAGGCTAAAGTTGATGCAATTGAGAAAATGCCATGTCCTAAAGATATTAGAGGTATAAGAAGTTTCCTTGGTCATGTTGGTTTCTATAGAAGGTTTATTAAAGACTTCTCTAAAATTTCTAGGCCTCTTACTAATCTCTTGAAAAAAGATGTTCCATTTGTTTTTGATGATGATTGTGTAGAAGCCTTTGAAACACTTAAGAAAGCCTTAACCTCTGCACCTATTGTTCAACCACCTGATTAGAACTTGCCTTTTGAAATTGTGTGTGATGCTAGCGATTATGTTGTTGGTGCTGTTCTAGGACAAAGAGTTGATAAGAAATTAAATGTTATCCATTATGCTAGTAAAGCTCTAGACAGTGCTCAAAGAAATTATGCTAGTACTGAGAATGAATTTCTAGCAGTTGTGTTCGCATGTGATAAATTCAGATCTTACATAGTTGATTCTAAAGTAATTGTTCACACTGATCATGCTGCTATTAAGTACCTTATGGAAAAGAAAGATGCTAAACCTAGACTCATTAGGTGGGTTCTACTGCTACAAGAGTTTGACTTGCATATTATTGATAGGAAGGGAGCTGAGAACCCCGTAGCTGATAATTTGTCTAGAATGGATAATGTTCTTGATGACCCACTTCCTATTAATGATGATTTTCCTGATGAACAATTAGCTGTTATAAATGCTTCTCGTAATACTCCTTGGTATGCAAACTATGCTAATTATATTGTTGCTAGATTTATACCACCTAGTTTCACATACCAACAAAAGAAAAACTTCTTCTTTGATTTAAGACATTACTTCTGGGATGACCCACATCTTTATAAAGAAGGAGTGGATGGTATTATTAGACGTTGTATACCTGAGCATGAACAGGAACAAATCCTACGGAAGTGTCATTCCGAGGCTTACGGAGGACACCATGCGGGAGACAGAACTAAGGTACTACAATCTGGTTTTTATTGGCCTATTCTTTTCAAGGACGCTCGTAAGTTTGTCTTATCTTGTGATGAATGTCAAAGAATTGATAATATTAGTAGACGTCAGGAAATGCCTATGAATTATTCACTTGTTATCGAACCATTTGATGTTTGGGGATTTGATTATATGGGACCTTTTCCTTCCTCTAATGGGTATACACATATTTTAGTTGATATTGATTACATTAGTAAGTGGGTAGAAGCTATTCCAACTAGTAGTGCTGATCATAACACTTCTATTAAAATACTTAAAGAAGTTATTTTCCCGAGGTTCGGAGTCCCTAGATATTTAATGACTGATGGTGGTTCACATTTTATTCATGGTGCATTCCGTAAACTTCTTGCTAAATATGATGTCAACCATAGAATTGCATCTCCCTATCACCCTCAATCTAGTGGTCAAGTTGAATTGAGCAATAGAGAAATAAAGTTAATTTTGCAAAAAACCGTCAATAGATCTCGAAAGAATTGGTCTAAGAAACTTGACGATGCATTATGGGCTTATAGAACTGCTTATAAAAATCCTATGGGTATGTCTCCTTATAAAATGGTTTATGGAGAAGCATGTCATTTACCTCTTGAATTAGAACATAAAGCGTATTGGGCAATTAAAGAACTCAATTATGATTTTAAACTTGCCGTTGAAAATAGGTTATTTGATATTAGCTCGCTAGATGAATGGAGAACCCAAGCTTATGAAAATGCCAAATTGTTGAAAGAAAAAGTTAAAAGATGGCATGATAAAAGAATTCAAAAAAGGGAATTCAAAGTGGGTGAGTATGTTCTATTGTACAATTCTCGTTTTAGATTTTTTGCAGGAAAACTTCTCTCTAAATGGGAAGGACCGTATATCATTGAGGAACTTTATCGCTCTGGAGCCATTAAGATCAATAACGCCGAAGGCACTAATCCGAAGGTGGTCAATGGGCAAAGAATTAAGCATTACATCTCAGGTACACCTATTAATGTTGAGACTAACATTATTCAAACTATTACACCGGAGGAATACATAAGAGAGACCTTCCAGAACACTCCAGAACACTGAAAGGAAGAGGTACGTGATACGGTAAGTAAACCGACTCCAAAAATTCCATAAAAATACTTTCTGTCAGTTTTGGAATATTAGAAAAAATACAAAAATAAGAAATA
Source organism: Elymus sibiricus (assembly GCA_039707655.1). Lineage (NCBI taxonomy): Eukaryota > Viridiplantae > Streptophyta > Magnoliopsida > Poales > Poaceae > Elymus > Elymus sibiricus. The sequence goes on along the minus strand of CM077668.1, from coordinate 105,344,950 downwards.
GCCGAGGGGACCCACGAGGTGCACACGAGGCACCAAGGCGCGCCACCCCCCTGGCGCGCCCTGGTGGCTCGTGGGCCCCTCGTGAGCCTTCCCGACTCCGTTTTCTTCTGGAATACTTGTTTTGCAAGATAAAAATTCTTTATATATACTCCCGGACGCTTTGACCACCGTATTGCAAGATTCTCCTCTTTTCTTGTTTCGTGCTATTTTTCTGACAGATCTAGATCGCCATGGCTCCCCAAAAGCTCCGTACCAAGCACCGTATTGTGCAACCATCGCCGGGTAAACGCCCCTACAGCGAGGTTTCTATGAGTGGTCGTCGGAAGAGGAGGACAATGGCAAGGAGGACAAGGTCGAGGAAGTTGCGGGAACCCAGGCTCCAGAAGGAGGGCAAGCCATTCCCATGGAGGAGACCGCCGAGAAGGGAGATATCCTTCAACCCCTCTATGATCATCTCTCCCCATCTGTAATTGAAGCCCTAAGAGTCTTTGAAATAGTTTGTGCTCAGAATACATCTCTCACTCGTGAAGTTATTTTGTTGGAAGAGCAAAACATCGCCCTTCGGAGCATCAACCGTAAATTGGAGTATCTGCTAAAGCTGAAGGTCAAGCCCACTACTTCATCATCACCATCATCACCGAAGAAAGAAACTTGAGTACATGGGTATGGGCACTCCCCTTGGTTTGTGCCAAGCTTGGGGGAGGTGCCCCGGTATCGTATCACCATCACTTTTATTATCTTTACCTATTTTTAGTTCGATCCTTAGTTATTTCGTGAGTTAGTTGAATAAAAGTTTTGTATGATCTATTTTCGAGTGCTAGTTTTGTGATCTATCTATCTATGTAATTGAGTTGAGAGTTATACACTACTGGAATCAGCAAATTTGCCGTCTGCCAGTTCTTTGCCGTCAGCTGGCGGACGGCAAAGAAGCTCTTTGCCATCCGTTTCCAAAAAACAGACGGCAAAGAACTAGCTGACGGCAAAGAAGCTCTTTGCCATCAGCCACCTCTGTGCCGTCTGCTAGCGGACGGCAAAGAGGGAGGTGGGCCCACTAACGAGCTGCTTACAAAAAACCCTAACGGCCCCCCTCTTTGCCGTCTGGTAGCAGACGGCAAAGAGCAAAAAGGCAGACGGCAAAGGCGGAGCAGACGGCAAAGAATTGAGTTAACTAACGGCAGCGCCCACCCCGCCCCTCTCTCTCTGTTTCTCTCCCTCTCCTCCCCGACGACCACCGCACGCGCGCCGCCCCCACCACCCGCCGCCGCCCCACCACCCCGCCCCTCTCTCTCTCCCTGGCGCCCCCGACGCCCCACCGCCACCGCCCCCGCCGCGCCACCCGCCGCCCCCGACGCCCCACCGCCCCGTCCCCCATCCCCTCTCTCTCCACTACTCTCTTGCGCGTGCCGCCGTCCCCATCTCGCGCCGCCACCCCGCCCCGTGCCGCCATCCCCGTCCGCCGGCGCCACCCCGTCCCCGCGCGTCGCCCTCCTCCAACGCCGCCACCCCCTACCTCCTCCAGCCCACCGCCGCCGCCGCCGGCCTCCTTCACCTACACCGCCGGCGTCGGCCTCCTCCACCTCCACCAACGCCGGCCTCCACCTCCCCCACTCTGGTGAGCCCCTCCCCCTCTCTATTTTTTCATTTTTTATCTGTTTTCGTAATTTTTGTGTTCTGTTTTAGTATTAGTTAAATCTAGTTTAGTTGTAGTTAGGTTAATTAGTTGTAGTTAGTTGTAGAAGATGTAAAAAATGTAGTTTAGTTGTAGTTAGTAAGATTTTAGGAATTAGGGTTACGTAGCTTATTTAGTTAGGTCTAGGATTAGTTAAAGGAGAGGAGGAGAAGAAGAAGAGGAGGAGGAGAAGAGGAGAGGAGGAGAAGAAGAAGAGGAGGAGGAGAAGAAGAAGAAGAAGAAGAAAAAAAAAGAGGAGAGGAGGAGGAGGAGAAGAAGAAGAAGAAGAAGAAGAAGAAGAAGAAGAAGAAAAGGAAGAAAAGGAAGAAGAGGAAGAAGAAGAAAAGGAAAAAGAGGAAAAAATAAGAAGAGGAATTGCCATGACGCATCTGTTTTTTAAATGCCCGTTTTCCAGGGAGTGTTGGGATGCCGTTGGAATCGCGTGGCCCAACTCGGATGAAACATTTGCATTGTTGCATCAACGCAGAACGTCTGTTCATGGAAGTTTTTATCATTGCAGCGTCGGGGGTCTGGAAAGAAAGGAATAACAAATACTTCGAGGGATCCATCCATCTTTTGCGTCGTGGCGCACAAGGTTCAAAGAAGATTTTCACCTTCTCATCCACCGAGCAAAAAATAGACTAGCTCCCTTTATAAACAGCCTGGTGGAGACCCTGTAGTGGTCTCTGACGTAGTTCATATTAGTATATTTGTAGTTTTGTTTCTCTGGTTTGTCATCTAACCCCTCACTAACCCCCCTCCCCCTCTTTTATCTAGTTTGTACAAAAACTATGTAACTGCAGTTTGATCTGATTATAGAAAGTCAGTAGGGAGGCTTTTCCCTACTGTCCCTTGGCCCTAAAATAACTTTTTTATCTGTTTTAGTAATTTTTGTGTTCTGTTTTAGTATTAGTTAAATCTAGTTTAGTTGTAGTTAGGTTAATTAGTTCTAGTTAGTTGTAGAAGATGTAAAAAATGTAGTTTAGTTGTAGTTAGTAAGATTTTAGGAATTAGGGTTACTTAGCTTATTTAGTTAGGTCTAGCATTAGTTAAAGGAGAGGAGGAGAAGAAGAAGAGGAGGAGGAGAAGAAAAAAAGAAGAAGAAGAAAAAAAAGAGGAGAGGAGGAGGAGGAGAAGAAGAAGAAGAAGAAGAAGAAGAAGAAGAAGAAGAAGAAGAAGAAGAAGAAAAGGAAGAAAAGGAAGAAGAGGAATAAGAAGAAAAGGAAAAAGAGGAAAAAAAGAAGAAGAGGGGAAGAAGAAGAAAACGACACCCCGAAACCCCGACCCGACCCCGACACGGCACCCCGACCCCGACACGGCACCCCGACACCCCAACAGCCCGACCCCGACACGGCACCCCGACCCCGACCCCGACACCACGACCCCGACACGGCACCCCGACCCCGACACGGCACCCCGACACCCTGACAGCCCGACACCCCGACACCCCGAAACCCTGACACCTCGACACCCCTACACCACGACACCCAGACACGACACCCCCGACACGACACCCCGACCCCGACACGACACCACGACACCTAGACACGACACCCCCGACACGTCTTCGGCCTCCTGTTGATGAAACTTGCCGGTCTTCGTGCCGATGAAACTTGCTAGTTATTAGGTATTCAATTTTTTTATGTTGTACTAATTTCGTTTACTCTTTGTCATTGCAGGTGTTGACAGATGGTGGGCGCGGGTCGAGAGCGCTCCGAGCCTCCTTCCTTGGCGCGTGCTGGGAGGGGTGCTATTATTCCACCCCAGCACCTCCGGAGAGCGCTGGAACACAGTATGCAGACACCGGCGGGCGCTTCTTCTTCGGCCGGGAGAGGTCGGGGGAAGACGGAGAGGGGTGCTAGAGGTGGACGTGGCGGCGGGAGAGGTAGGCAGGCTGCTGCGCCTTCCTCGCCGCCACCCCCAGCTGATTCTCCCGACCACAGGAGTGCTCCGTCTTAGGTGGACCCGTCTGACTTGGACCCGTCTCGGACTCCGGTCCACAAGCCTCGGGAGACTCCGGTCCCAGAGTCTTCGTCCCAGGAGACTCCGGTCCCAGAGTCTTCGTCCCAGGAGACTCCGGTCCCAGAGTCTTCGTCCCAGGAGACTCCGGTCCCATAGTCTTCGTCCCACGTGACTCCGGAGGCTAGTGGCCATGCTGATGGTGGTGAGGACAACTTTTCTGAGGATAGCTATAGCGAGGGCGAGCTGGTTGAGGAGGGCAAGAAGGTCTACCAACGTGGTGGTACAAAGCTCCCGCCCGTGCCGGCGACCCGCGATCAGAGGTTGTTGATTGTGCCTAATGGGGAGAAGTAAGTGCATTTACTCTTTTTTAACCTTTTGCCTTCATGTTTCTTCAAATTAATATCTAATGTGTTGGCCTTGTCATACTGCAGGGGTTGGAAACACGCCCCTGGTGTCCGCAGGCCCAACCAGGTCCTTGGTGTGCTTCTCCGGCACCACTTCCCGGGGTGGGTCAAGTTGCCCGGTGAGGGTGAGGTTCCACAGCTAGCACTGACCTGGGAGCTGTACGTGGCTGCCCCAGCCCCGCCGGAGGAGAGGGTCGACGGTGTCTTGTGCGAGACGGTGGCCGACATTGTGATCCGGCGGTTTTGGGTAATTTCTCCTTTACAGAATTAAAAATCAACAGCACCTAGTGATTGTACTAATCAGTGTTGTCTTGTTTGATTGCAGACCTTCTACAGGTGTCTTGAGGAACACGAGGCGGACGCAGCTATTGTTCTCGTAGCCGAGTGCAAGCGCCTATTTCAGAACTTACGGCACGAGGCTCGGGTGCAGGCTGTTCGAGACTACTACGCCTCGACTAACATTAAGAGGGCCAAGAAGAAGTGCCGCGCCAAGTTTCTGAGTAAGGAGAAGTACATGAAGGTAATTACCTATTCTTAAGGCCTTGTACTTAGTTTCCTTGATTTGATTCGTAGGCGTAGCGCTGAAATTTCTCTTGTCTAACTTAGGTGCCCCCGAGATGGTGTGCGGATAGGATGGACTGTTGGGAGGCGTTGGTGGATGAGTGGTGCTCTCCCCAATGGCTAGCCGTCCACGACAAGGCCAAGGATAATCGTGCCCAAATGAAAGGTGTGCCACACCATCAAGGGAGCTCCAACCTGTTTGAGTTCGGGGATCACTGGGTATGTGGTTTGCTTCATGATTCATGCAATTTCATTCTTCATGCTAGCTTGAGCCCTTAACTAATATTTTGTTCCTCTCTTTTAGGCGCGACACAACAAGAAGGAGGTGCCACCACTGTTCGACCTCTATGCCATGGCCCATACTGCCCCGTACAAGAAGGCCAAGGCATTCTCTAAGGATGACCTCGATGATCCAGAGAGCTTCAGCAACATCTCCTCCCACAACAAGCTCGTGAGGTACAGAGATGAGGGGAAGACGAGGAAAGGGGAGGACTTCAACCCGAGCCAGAGTCCTTTTGATCCAGAGCTCGTGATGATATCTGGTGGCGGGAGGCCCCATGGCTCGATAGCCATTGGGGATGGACTGATACGTTGTCCTAGAACTCTCCCGGAGATCAAGAAGCGCCAGACGAGCTCCGATCCTGAGATAAGGCCTCGTCCACGGCCAATGGAGCTCGCCATCGAGGCTAGGGCCCAGGAGCTTCTGGCGGAGGCAAACAGGCAGGCGGCAGAGAGGGACATGGAGGAGAGGACGGCTAGGCTGGTGGAGGAGGAGAGGAACCGGAACGACGCGTCTCACCGGGCCCTATACGATCTCCTTGTGGTAAGTTTCTCTTGCATATTAGCCAAATCATGCACGTAATGTTCGTTTCATCACTAACTAATATGACTGACTCGTGAAAACAAAATGTGCAGACCGTGTGCCAGAACAACGGTCAGACCCCTCCGCCGATGCCCCAGATTGGTATAGCGCCCACGGTGAGTTTCATTTGAATGGTCATTAGTTACTAGTATTCACATTTGAGTTGCATCATGCTAAAGAGACATTGCAAATGATCTTTGGTGCAGCATGCCTCCCGACAAGCATCGACCAATCCTTCTGCGTCTGCCGCAGACCCGACCGGTCCTTCTCCGTCTCACACTGGCGCAAGCCCGACCGGTCCTTCACCTCCGTGATGATGGTAAGTTTTCCCAAGTGTTTTGCTTAACAAATGCATACTTAGCATAAGAAATGACCTACTTAGCTCCAAAATGACCTATACTTAGCTTATTTTCCTCGAAAATGACATAATAACCTTACTTAGCTCCAAAATGACATATTTTACCTAGGATAGCTATAAAATGACCTATACTTAGCATTTTTTCCTCCAAAATGACTTGATATGCTTAGTTAGCTAAAAAATGGCATAACTACCTAGGATAGCTCAATAATGATCTATACTTAGCTTAGCTAGTTCATTTATGACATAATTAGCTCACTTAGGTAAAAATGGCATAATAACCTTGGTTTAGCTCCAAAATGACCTATACTTAGATTATTTTCCTCGAAAATGACATAATAACCTTACTTAGCTCCAAACTAACATACTTTACCTAGGATAGCTATAAATATGCTTAGTTAGCTAAAAAATGGCATAACTACCTAGGTTAGCTAAAAATGGCATAAGTACCTAGCTTAGCTCTAAAATGACCTACACTTAGCATTTTTACCTAGCTTAGCTAAAAAATGGCATTTTTACCTACCTTAGTTAGAAGAAGAAGAAGATAAAGAAGAGGAGAGGAGAAAAAGAAAGAGAAGAAAATTTCTTCTTCTTCTTCTTCTTCTTCTTCTTTTTCTTCTTCTTTTTCTTCTTTTTCTTCTTCTTCTTCTAGCTAGTCTTCTTCTTCTTCTTCTAGCTAGTCTTCTTCTTCTTCTTCTTCTTCTTCTTCTTCTAACTTTCTTCTTTCCCAATTTGCAGATTTGCTTTAGATGAGGAAGCTTGCGTTGATGGAGTCTACTCTTCTCCTTGTGCTTCCTTTTTGTTTTGATTTTGTACGATGAACAATGTGAAACTTGCTACCTATATATGTATGTATGGATGAAACCATTGTATGCTTGTTGTTGGATATGTTGGCTAGCTATATATGTTGCATATGGACTTTTCATTTGGTATGTATATGTGTTGGATGATCATATCCATATGGCAGGGATATGATTTGGTATGTATATGTGCTGTTATGCTTGTTGAAAGTATTTTCAAATGTGTATATATATATGTGAAATTCTGTGAAATTGAATGAATTTAAGAAAAAACAGAAAAAACAGGGGCTGTACAGGCTCTTTGCTGTCTGCTGGCAGACGGCAAAGCGCTTTGCCTTCAGCCAGCAGACGGCAAATCTGCCACGTGGCAGCTACCTGTGCAACCTGGGGTGCACTGGGCTGGCCTATTTGGCAGCTTTGCCGTCAGCTGGCTGACGGCAAAGACCTTTGCATCTTTGCCGTCAGCCGGCAGACGGCAAAGCACGCCGTTAACCCCTTAACGGACCTAGCGTGCCGTCCATGCCCTTTGCCGTCTGCTGGCAGACGGCAAAGACCTTTGCATCTTTGCCGTCGGCCAGCAGACGGCAAAGTGGCCTTTACCGGAGCTTGTTCAGCCGGATGTGTTGCCGTCTGCTGGCTGACGGCAAAGAGCTTTGCCGTCCGCAATGCATGCCTTTGCCGTCAGCCATGGCGGACAGCAAAGTTGCTGATTCCAGTAGTGATATAATAAAGAGTAGTTTGAGTTTTTGCTTCTTAACTTTTATGTTTCAATACTAGCAATGAAAATAATGAAAAAGATCATATGCTAATCTTATAGAAAGTAATGACATTACATAAAGAAAAGTATAAGTGGTAAAATTTATTGAAAGTTAACAAGCATAGCATTGGTCAATGATGCAATTCATGAAAAAATTAACAAGGAAGAGAAGATTCACATGCAAATACACTATCTTAGACATCTTTTATGATTGTGAGCCCCCATTGAGTATTTTATGTCAAATTGTTGACGTCGGACAAGGAAGACAACGTAATGAATTATGTTTGCTTATATTCACATAGAAGTTATATTGTCATAGATCCATCAACATGTGGTGCTTGCTCAATATCTTTGCTAGCCAAAAATCCGCACCAAGTAGAGATACTACTTGTGCATCCAAAAACCTTAAACCCAGTTTCATGTCATGAGAGTCCACTATATCTACCTATGGATTGAATAAGATCCTTCAAGTAAGTTGTCATCGGTGCAAAAAGCAATAAAAATTGCCTCTAAATATGTATGAACTTTTATTGTAAGGGAAAATAAGCTTTGTACGAACTTGTGATGGTAAAGAAATAAAAGCGACGGACTGCATAATAAAGGTTGCTATCACAAGGGGCAATATAAAGTGACATTCCTTTGCATTAAGAGCTTGTGCATCCAACAACAAAAAGCGCATGACAACCTCTGCTTCCCTCTGCAAAGGGCCTATCTTTTACTTTTATGTATTTACTTTTTATGCAAGAGTCAATAGTGTTCTCCTCTATTCCTTTTTATTTTTCTCTTTTGCAAGCATCATGTGGTGGGGAAAGATCTAGGCACATATATCCAGTTGGATATGAGTGATCATGAGTTATTATTGTTGACATTACCCTTGAGGTGAATAAGTTGGGAGGCGAAATTATAAGCCCCTATCTTTCTATGTGTCTGACTGAAACTTTTTGCTCCATATATATGTTGTGAGTGTTAGCAATCATAGAAGACTAAATGATGGTTGAGTATGTGGACTTGCTAAAAAGCTCCTACATGAGACCCTTCCTGAAAATATGATGAATTGCAATTGCATTGTTGACTGAGAACATAGTTTGTTAGTTTTCAAGAAAGTTTATGTCTTATACTTCGTTTTTGTGATGAATTGTTACTTGCTCATGAGAAGTTCTATGATAATGAATATTACTGTTATAATAATGATCATGATGCTACTATGTCCGTATTTTATTTTTATCGACACCTCTCTCTCTAAACATGTGGACATGATTATCGATATCGGCTTTCGCTTGAGGACAAGCGAGGTCTAAGCTTGGGGGAGTTGATACGTCCATTTTGCATCATGTTTTCCTACTGTTATTTATAGTGTTTTTAATCAATATAATACTTTGTGGAGCAATTCTAATGCCTTTTCTCTCTTAATATGCAAGATTTACATAAGGAGGGAGATTGCCTGCAGCTGGAATTCTGGACCTGAAAAAGCTATGTCAGAGATACCTATTCTGCACATCTCCAAATGAGCTGAAATTTCACAGAGATTTATTTTGGAATAAATAAAAAAATACTGGAGAAAATAAGTACCAGAGGGGGCCACCCAGGTGCCCACGAGGCACCAGGGCGCGCCACCCCCCACCCCAGGCGCGCCCTGGTGGCTTGTGGGGCCCCTGGCCAGCCTCCGGTGCCCATTTTCTGGTATATAAGCCCATTTGCCCTAGAAAAAATAAGGAGAAGACTTTCGGGATGGAGCGCCGCCGTCTCGAGGCAGAACTTGGGCAGGAGCACTTTTGCTCTCCGGCGGAGCGATTCCGCCGGGGATACTTTCCTCCTGGAGGGGGAAATCGAAGCCATCGTCATCACCAACGATCCTCTCATCATGGGAGGACCAATCTTCATCAACATCTTCACCAGCACCATCTCATCTCAAACCCTAGTTCATCTCTTGTATTCAATCTTTGTCTCAAAACATCAGATTGGTACCTGTGGGTTGCTAGTAGTGTTGATTACATCTTGTAGTTGATGCTAGTTGGTTTATTTGGTGGAAGATTATATGTTCAGATCCATTATGCTATTCAATACCCCTCTGATCTTGAGCATGAATATGATTTGTGAGTAGTTACTTTTGTTCTTGAGGACATGGGAGAAGTCTTGTCATAAGTAATCATGTGAATTTGGTATTCGTTCGATATTTTGATGATATGTATGTTGTTGATTCTCTTAGTGGTGTCATGTGAACGTCGACTACATGGCACTTCACCATCTTTGGGCCTAAGGGAATGCATTGTGGAGTAGTAATTAGATGATGGGTTGCTAGAGTGACGGAAGCTTAAACCCTTGTTTATGCGCTATTCTGTAAGGGGCTGATTTGGATCTATATGATTAATGCTATGGTTAGATTTATCTTAATTCTTCTTTCGTAGTTGCGGATGCTTGCGAGAGGGGTTAATCATAAGTGGGAGGTTTGTTCAATTAAGAACAGAACCCAAGCACCGGTCCACCCACATATCAAATTATCAAAGTAGCGAACGCGAATAAACAAACATGATGAAAGTGACTAGATGAAATTCCCATGTGTCCTCGAGAACGCTTTGCTTATTATAAGAGATCGTTCCGGCTTGTCCTTTTGCAACAAAAGGATTGGGCTACCTTGTTGCACTCTTTGTTACTATTGCTACTTGTCACTTGTTACAAATTACCTTGCTATCAAACTACTTGTTACCGATAATTTCAGTGCTTGCAGAAAATACCTTGCTGAAAACCGCGTGTCATTTCCTTCTGCACCTCGTTGGGTTCGACACTCTTACTTATCGAAAGGACTACGATTGATCCCCTATACTTGTGGGTCATCACCATCGCACACGCTGTTTTATTTCTAACCATGTGTACGGTGTTTTAGTACCTGCTGTTTAATTTTATTTTTTCCTGTAATTATTATTCGGATTGGAAAATTTCAAATTTTGAATACTGTGGAATTTAAATATTTCATATTCTCATCACAATGGTTCAACAACTAATCCATAAATCAAAATCTCAGTACAATGTGTTCAGTAATTACAGAATTAGGCCGTAGATTAACTATGATGAACCACAATATTTAGAGGCGGTAAAGGTGAAGAGAGAAGTGTAAATCATTTTGGCTGCCGATAGTGTTGCAGAAGCGGAATGCCCATAATGTGCCCTCCTCCATGCCAAAGGCGCCCACAACTTTTGTCCAACCCCTTGTGACAATCGCCCTCCCATCCTTCACCGCCTTCAGGAAGACTTCTAGACCATTATCTTGGTAGTATGAATTATATACTTTAACCTTAGTTGCCTCCACTCCGGTCATGTAGTTTGCAAGGTAATCCTGAGTAAATTGCTTCGGAAACCACTGAAAAGAGAAAACTTTCAAAAATTCATGTCTAATAGAGTAACTCGTTGTGGGCTGGGGGAAAAGGCAACAGATTACTTACCATCCTATAGTTCACTGTTGTCTTGGATAAAGTGTAAATAAAGAGTTTAATTCCCATCACCCATCTCTTCCGCCTAACAATCTTTCTTAGTTTCCTCACTTGACGCTTGTTCATGAATATCTCATTGCCCCATACGCAAAAGGGGTCGAAGCGTGGATCAGTACCGCTGATATATGTACCTACAAGCAACTAGTAAATGTTGGAAGCTAAACTTCAATTGCACAAATGATGTAAAAAACTATAAGACATGGCATGCAACTAACCTCGACGGCAAACAACAGCATAGCCCATTGCGGCCCTGCATAAGTACATGGAAAGACATGTTAACTACATCCACCAAAAATAGCAAATGGTAATAAAACGACAGCATCTCTTGTGATATCTCCATTGTGAAGAGTAGCACGGCAGTAAAGGGACAGATTAAAAAATGGATAGAATTGTTTGCTACAACAGGCTTGACAGCAACCTAAGTCAGGCATTGTAAGTTTTTAGCTGGTATTGGTGAAATTTAACTGGACAGTTCATACTTGAACATGATAGTGTACATTACTGAAATAAACAAGGCATATGTTAAGTACAGACAACCTAATATAGCCATTGAAACTGGTACTGATGAAATTGAAATTGACAGAGTTAAACATCGCAAGGCAAGTGCTACTAGAGTAGAGAATGGCCCAGTTGTCTATAAAAAGGTAGGGAAAATAACTAAGAATGGTTAGGCGTGTTTACTACAACATGCTTAATACATCAACCGTACAAAACATAGCCATTACAACAGGTATTGGTAAAATTGAACTGGACAGTTCCTACTTGGTAAATCCCGAGGGGTAGTTGGTGGGGCACTTCATCTGGGCCAGAGCCCACCCCAAGTCGGCGGCGGCGGAGGCGAGGTGTTCCTCCGGGTTGAAGCATGGATCAGTGTCGCTGACATGCGTACCTACAAGAAGCATGTAAATGCTATAAGCTAAACTGCAATTGCACAAATGATGTAAAATACTATAAGACATTGGGATGGAACTAATGATGTGAACTGGGGACCCCATCTTTCAATGAGAGAGATAATTATGATTTTTTGAGGATTTGACCTCACGATCCGGCTACCAACCGTACAGGGAGAACCGTACACGACTGATATCCACGGCAATCGCTGAACCAACTCCACGGTGTTATCGACCGAGACAACGGCGCAATCGACCTATCCACGAGGGATTTTTCCTGCAAGCAAATCGAAAAACATGCAAGAAAATAATAGCCAAGCAATCTGAAATTATGAATATGCTAGTTGGAATAAAATCTCACAAGATGGGGTTCCGATAGGATGTCTTGACGGTCGCACTAGCCACTACGAACGAAGACAAATAAAAGTAGCAATAGCTAAACTTCTCTAAACAAAACCCGAGTCTAAACCCTAACCTAGACTACCTATTTATTAAGATGTATGACAGTGCCAAGACACACGCGTGGATCGCTTGGACTTGTACGGATGAGTAGACGCGTAGCCCGTCCGCTGCCAGTTGATATTTGCCGGACTCCTAGGCCTATGGGCCCTTCAACAGCAGGGATGGGCCATAGCTCCTTGTCTGCGTCGCGTGTTAGACCATGTAGGAACTTGATTGCATGCACACCACCGGCTGTCCCCACATGCAGGCGTACGTGCACACAATTGCATGTATACGTACACATGCATGCATGCTTAGCTGGTCTTTTTGCACTTGTATACGTTGATGAGCATAAACACACATGTGCACATTCTATGCATGCGAATAGCCTGGTTTGCTTAGAGTGCACATGTATGCCATTGACTTGCTTGATTTCCTTCCCACAACCATCATCCCCTTGATAGCTTCTTCTTCCGGAGGCATGACGGCCGACGCCAGACTGTATGACATAGACGAACCCGACAGTGCTGTTAAGTGCATGTATATCCATGTTAGAGATGTTCACATCATCCTCCCTTCCTTGAAAACAAAGTCGTCCTCGACTTTTGTGTACCTGAAACTCATTACAGGGCAAAGCAAAAATAGGTGGAACATGTATATTCTCTGTCAAAAGCGTTAGCTCATGAGTGGCAGGCAAAAGTGTAACGCCATAACTAATATCATGATGAATTCTCTCATTCCAAAACATATCATGGAGATATAGAAGTTTTATATTTGAGCAACCAACATCACAAAGTACGCAGCAATTGTTTATAATCTCATTTTGGGAACGGGTCGTAGTGACTTCAAGAAATATAACATGGGTTGAAAAGTAAAAAACACCAAGTAATTCTTCACCCATTTCGTTTAAGCGAAAAGCATCAAGTAAACAAGTCATGTTATCCCACACAGAGTCTATATATTGATTATATTGATGCAAACTAACTATCTGGTCACACGGCATGTCCAAGTCAGAAGTTGGGACACTCAACGGAAAAGTTTCAGAATTAATAGCAAGCATACTATGAGTAGTACGATCCGTTGACTTAGCTTTCTCATCATGTATTATTTCATTGGGGGTCATAGGAAGCAAGTTAATGGTTTTTCCTTCAAACACGAGAGTGTATGAATTTGTTCTACCATGATGGATAACACTATTGTCATATTGCCAAGGTCGACCTAACAATAAAGAACAAGCTTGCATAGGTACAACATCACAGTTAACATAATCATGATACGAACCAAGTGTAAAATGAACCCTCACATGACGTGTTACCTTCAACTTACCACAGTCGTTGAACCATTGGATGTAATATGGATGGGGGTGTCTTGTTGTGGTGAGGCAAAGTTTCTCGACCATCTCCATACTCGCCAAATTATTGCAGCTTCCACCATCAATGATCACACGAACGGAATGCCCTTTGACAACAAACTTAGTTTGAAAAAGATTATGGCATTGAGGCATCTCAGTATGCCCCACCTGGGCACTAAGTACTCGCATGGTTACAAGGCTTGGGTATTGATCTGCCATTGCAGCATTAACATGTATCGTCTCCATGTCATGCTCCTTAGTGTCACCTGCATTATTAGTGGCAAGCATAGCACGTGTATCTTCATCCAAATCACTAGCAGAGGAGTACTCACCATCTTCACGCACAATGAATGTACGTTTATTTGGGCAGTCCTTCATCAAGTGCCCGCCACCTTTACATATATGACACTTCATGTCCCTTGTGCGTCTAGACGAAGTGGTGGGTGCTAGAGAAATTGCTTTCGAAGCCTCGAAGGATTGTGGAGCTGATTTTGAACTTGTTGGGTGTGCACCATTGTTCAAGATAGGTGGTGTTGCCTCAGTTGTGGACGAAACAGTGGGAGAAGGTGTCCATGATGAGCGGCGACCTGCAGAAAAGTTACCTCGTCCCTTGTTGTGTCGTCCCTGTACTTCCCTTTTAGCTTTACAAGCAAAATGAAACAAACGAGTAATAGAATTGTACTCCTTATAGTCCAATATATCCTGAATATCACGATTCAAACCACCTAAAAATCTAGCCATCATTGCATCTTCGTTTTCAACTAATCCACATCGCATTACGCCAGTTTGCAATTCTTGGTAATAATCCTCTACAGAACTACTACCTTGTTTTAAACATTGCAATTCATTTAGTTTATCACAAGCATAATATGAAGGAACATAACGTTGTCGCATAGCTCGTTTTAAAGCATCCCAAGTAGTAGGTATATTGTTTGCGTTAAGATGGCAGTACTGACTCCAGAAATAGAAGCAAAGTTTGTAAATTCGCTAGTGGTTGCCCTAACTCTTTGGTTCTCAGGAATATCATGACATGCAAATTTTTGTTCAACTGAAAGTTCCCAATCAAGGTAAACATCTGGATTATATTTTCCATTAAAAGCAGGCATAGTAAATTTAATTTTAGCACTAGAGTGGTCATAATCTCGAACATCATACCTGTGTGGACCTCGTGCCATACCTTGACGGTTGAGACGCAATTATCGATGAGCACGGTCATTGTGGTGGTTGACCATTTGGTCATCCTCGGTGTCACCAGAATAATCCTCGTAGTTGTCCCCATGTTCCTCAGTGACGTGAGGAGGAATTTGTTGATGCTGATTTATGGTGCCAGCATCAGTGGTAGTAGCTGGGTGTTGTGGATAACCCACGGGCACACGTCGATCTCGCAAAATAGCGGCACCACCCGTGGAGTTGCGAGGATCAACATTGTTGGTTACGGGGGGTGTAGTCCGCAACTCGTCCAGACGTGACAAGATGTCCTGTAGATGTGTATTGGCAACACCTTGTGCATCCTCTATGGCCTTGAGTCTCTCTTCGGCCACAATCTGAGCACCCTCAAGTTGGGCGAGACGCTCGCTGGTGATTTTCACGTCCTCGGTGAGGCCCTCAAGTGTGACTTGATTCCCTGCCATTGTTAGTGGAAGAGAAAAAAAAACATAGTGTATAATCCCTATCAACTAGTAGGATGTGGTGGAGAAAATTCTCTCACACTCAAACTTAGTATCAAATTCTTACTTGTTCTTACCAATGCAACAGGTGGTGATCGACGTGTTGGTGTTGGCTTCAAACTACCGATGAAGATTGGATGGAGTGATAACCAGGAATTAATAGAGCCGGAACCTGTACTTGTTGGTAGGAAAAAGTGTAGCTTGGCAAAGGCTTCTCAACTCACAATATCAGTGGCACAATTTAGCAAAAAGCAATGCAAGTTGAATAATTGCTCAAACTCCTAACTAGTGCTGGCAGTCGACTAGCAAGAGAGAAAGCAATCTAAGCCCAAATACTGAATCAAATGAATGTGGAAAGCGATGAAAATAAGATAGCTCTAAATAACTAGATATAAGTGAGGTATAAACGCAGTGTATGGCAACGCTCGAAAATAGATGATAGATGAAGTGGCGATCAAGCAGCAGCAAAAATAATGTCCAGAGTAGCAAATAGAACAAAGCTGTCCAGAAGAGATGAGCCGGCCTGATTTCTTTTTCAACTTTCTTTTTCTTTCTCTGTTTTATTCCTTTTTTTGCTCCTCCTCTTTCTTTCTTTTTGCAAGCCCGTACTAGCCGATCATACGTACACAATGTAAGCCACATGAATCACTGGACAAGTCGCTATGAGAGACAAGTGCTACTAGAGGATGGTTGTTGTGGTGGTACATGGATGAGGTGACTGGACAAGGTGACTCACGGTGATGCTTCCTTGATACGTCTCCGTCGTATCTATAATTTTTGATTGTTTCATGCCAATATTCAACAACTTTCAAATACTTTTGGCAACATTTTATATTATTTTTGGGACTAAAATATTGATCCAGTGCCCAGTGCCAGTTCCTGTTTGTTGCATGTTTTTTGTTTCGTAGAATATCCATATCAAACGAAGTCCAAACACGATAAAAATTAATGGAGATTTATTTTGGAATATATGTGAATTTTTGGAAGAAGAATCAACGCAAGACGGTGCTCATGGGCCCCACGAGGCACCAGGGCGCGCCCCAGGGGGGTGGCGCGCCGTGGTGCCTCGTGATCCCCTCATAAGTCGGTTGATGCCCTTCTTTCGCCGCAAGGAAGATAATATCGGGAAAAAAATTGTGTTAAAATTTCAGCACGATCGGAGTTACGGATCTCCGGGAATTTAAGAAACGGTGAAAGGCCAGAAAACAGGAACGCGAAACAGAAGAGAACAGAGAGAGAGAGATCCAATCTCGGAGGGGCTCTCGCCCCTCCGGGTGCCATGGAGGCCAAGGACTAGAGGGGAAAACCTCCTCCCATCTAGGGGGGAGGCCAAGCAAGAAGAAGAAGGAGGGGGGCTCTCTCCCCCTCTCTCCCGGTGGCGCCGGAACGCCGCCGGGGCAATCATCGTGACGGCGATCTACACCAACAACCTCGCAGCCGTCACCACCAACTCTCTCCCCCTCTATGCAGCGGTGTAACACCTCTTCTCCCCACTGTAATCTCTACTTAAACATGGTGTTTAACTCCATATATTATTATCCAATGATGTGTTGCCATCTTATGATGTTTGAGTAGATTCGTTTTGTCCTAAGGGTTGATTGATGATCGTGATTGGTTTGAGTTGTATGTTTTATTTTGGTGTTGTCCTATGGTGCCCTCCATGTCGCGCAAGCGTGAGGGATTCCCGCTGTAGGGTGTTGCAATACGTTCATGATTCGCTTATAGTGGGTGGCTAGAGTGACAGAAGCTTACACCCGAGTAAGGGGGTTGTTGCGTATGGGAGTAAAGAGGACTTGTTACTTAATGCTATGGTTGGGTTTTACCTTAATGATCTTTGGTAGTTGAGGATGCTTGCTAGAGTTCCAATCATAAGTGCATATGATCCAAGTACGGAAAGTATGTTAGCTCATGCCTCTCCCACATATAAAATTGCAATAATGATTACCGGTCTAGTTACCGATTGCCTATGGACAAATCTTTCTCTTGTGTTATAAAAAGCTTTCTACTAAACAACTAACTTTTATTATCTCGCAAATTACTCCTAGTTTTATTCTTGTTAAGTACTTCTAGTCTTATCCTTACACCCGCAAAATAGTTTCATACTTGTTCTAGGTAAAGCGAACGTTAAGTGCGCGTAGAGTTGTATCGGTGGTCGATAGAACTTGAAGGGAATACTAATTCTACCTTTAGCTCCTCGTTGGGTTCGACACACTTATTTATCAAAAAAGCTACAATTGATCCCCTATACTTGTGGGTTATCAAGACCTTTTTCTGGCGCCGTTGCCGGGGAGCAATAGCGTGGGGTTGATATTCTCGTGTGTGCTTGTTTGCTTTATCACTAAGTAGTTTTTATTTTATGCTCTTGTTTTCTATCTTTAGTTATGGGTAGGAAACGTAAAATACCAAAAAAATTAGTTGTACCTGCTAAACCAATGGTTGAAGAACCACCCAAAATCTATCATACTGCTGAAGCTTTCTACTTGGATCATCGTTGATCCCTATGTGCTCGTGCTGAAAACCCAACTAGCTTAGTTGAGGGAAAATCATTAGATGAGCATGCTCATTTCGTGCGACACCGCTTATCTCAAAAAAGGGAAACTTTTATGGCATCATATTAATACTATGCATTGCTATGCTTGGAATTTATGTGAAATACATGATTTTACTAGTTGTTCTGAAGACCCTAAGAAACACCTTCCCTACCAATGTGAGTTTAGTGATAATGGAATCGTATCTTCTGATGCTAAAGGTGTTTATAGTTACTATGATATTGAACAAATTGAAGAATTTGTTGCTTTTAAGGGTGCTTATGAAATTGCTTCTTTGATTGAAAAGTATGATGCTACTATTTACAAATCTGAAAATTTTGCCATACTTAAATATTGCTATGAAAACTATGCTTCTAATGCTTATGTTAAAGGATATATTGAGGACTCCTCCGCTGTCCAAGAGGAGACTAATATTTTGCAGGAAACTATGGAAGAAGAAATTGCTGAAATTGTGAGCTCATTAGATGAAAAATATGAGAAGGAGAGCGAAGAACAAAAGGAGGAAGAGCGGATTAGCTACCCGTGCCCACATTCTAATGAGAGTAACTCTTCAACTCATACATTGTTTAATTTCCCTTCGTGCTTACCAAAGAATGATTGCTATGATCCCTTTGATTCATTTGAAATATCCCTTTTTTGATGAAATTGATGCTTGCTATGCTTGTGGCCATGATGCTGATACGTCTCCAACGTATCTATAATTTATGAAGTATTCATGCCATGTTTATTATAGTTTTGTATGATTTTGGTGCACATTTATTGTAACACCCCCTGTTATTAAGCACAGTGATCAACCTTTAATCATGCCATGTCATCCTGGTCATCTTAATTAAATTTCATTTAGGAAATAATACAAATTCAAATTCCAAATTCAAATGCAAGTCAAATTATTACTTCTTCAATTAATTGAATAAAAATGTTCATAATATTTCAAATAATCCCAAAGCTATTATAAAAATAAAACCAACATTATTTGATTTCCCAAATTGACCCTAGCCACCAAAACAATACCCAAAACAGCACCATTTAATCCATTTTCGTTTATGCAAAATTCAAATGAATTCAATTGAACCCCAAACCTTTTTATTGCAGTGCTAAATATTGCTAAGTAATTATGTGGCACAACTCCGTATTTTACAAAAGTCATTTTGGGGCCTAGCAATTTGCAAAGCAGAAAGGAAAAAAGAAAAGGCAGAAAAGAAAAAGAAAAAGGAGAAGAGCTTACTGTGCCTACGGGCCTAATTCAAATAGTGCGCGGTCCAGCCCGCCTAGCCGCTTTCTCCCTCCTCCCGCCTCTCTCTCCTCGCTGTCGCCTGCACGCGCGCACTAGAAGCCGGGCCCCCTCGCGCACGCTCGACAGCGCGCTGCTACAGCGCTGCGGACGCCTACTAACCCGCGCCCCTTCCCCCTGGCTCCCTCTCTCCCTCCCCCGTCGTCTCTCTCGCGCTCTCCCAGCCTCGTACGAACGCTGCCATGGCTGGCCCTCGCTGAAGCGCTCGGCCACCGTCGCCCCCGTGCCCCGCGAGGATGTCCTGGAGCTCCGCACGCCGCCTACGCGTCGACCCCCGCTAGCCATTTGAGCTGGGCGTGTCAGCATCGACCGAATTGGCCGCCTCCGTCTTCTTCGATCTGCGGCGACCACCGTCGAACCTAGCCACGGCCTACTGCTACTAACCTATCCACGAGCCGCCTTGAGCTCCTCTAGTGAGTACCGCCGCTCCTGCCTCCCCTCCTGAGCTCCGGCTCCTCCGCTAGCTAGCTGGCCGCAACCGTCGGCTCTGCCGTCCACCATGACCGAAGAATGGCTCGATACCGAGCTGCCCGAGCCCTCTCCTGCTGCCCGTCGTGCTTTGGGAGCTCCCGGTAGTCCGACTAGCCGCTCAATACGCTCGGAGACGAGCCGTAGCCGCACGTCCGTGCGCTCCCGAACACCGGCCGCCGCCCCGCTCGCTGACGCCGCCACCATAGCCCACCTCCGGCACCCCCACGGCCACCGTTCGACTCGCCCGGGAGCGCTCGTTCGAATGACATCACCCACGCAAGCTCCCGACGCTGGAGCCGGCCGGACGGTGAGCTCCGCCGCGCTCTAATTAGCGCCGGAGTTAACTCCGGTGATGATGCTGACGTGGCACCATCATTAGTCGCTAGTGACGCTGTTAACTACCCCCCGTGACACTGACAGTGGGGCCCGCTACGTAGTTAACCCGGTCGGTTAAAAATAAGTAAAACGCTGTTAACAAATGGGTTACTGACAAATGGGTCCCACTGGGCCCAGTTGAATAGTCAACTGCTGACTGGGCTGGCCCCAGTCAATGACAGGTGGGACCCAATGGTCCTGTTGACCAGTCAACGGTCATAGTTGACTGCTGACTGGGCAGTCAACTGGGACCCACCTGTCAGCCTAATAAGCACTTTGCTGGGTACACTTCTGTGTACCCTTAGCAATTTAGTCATTTAATTTCGAATTTAAAATAAATACAGTAATTCCAGAAAATGATTAAATCTTTAGAAAATCATAGAAAAATAACCATAACGCGGATGAAAATAATTTATATATGAAAAATGATCAGAAAAATCCAACGAATCTGAATATGTCATTTGTATTCATGTTAGAGTCCTCTAAGTAGATGAACATTGAACTTTTAGCCTGTTTTAGATAAATGAATAGTGCATGACTTCGGTAAAATAAATTCAAACAAATTCCTAAATCATCTAAAATGAATAGAGAGACATTATATCACCCCTGCATATCGTTTAGCCATGTCATGCATAGTGATTGCATTTGTATGGTTGTATTTATTTGTTTCTTCCCCCTCTTCTCTCCGGTAGACTCCGAGACCGACGTTGCCCCTGTGATCGACTACGTCACCGACGACCCTTCTTTCTTGTCAGCAGAGCTTCCAGGCAAGCAAACCTTCTTGATCATTCCTATGTCACCTATTCCTTCTTCCCCGTGCTTGCATTAGAATTTGCTACCGTATTTGATTGTTCCTATTCTGATGCATAGCCTGATTTTGTAACTGCTGTTGATACCTTACCTGCTATCCTAAATGCTTAGTATAGGCTGGTTAGTATTCCATCAGTGACCCCTCACCCTTGTCCCTGTTGCCCCGCTTTGTTACTGGTGCCCCGATCAATGTGATCGATGTTCAGAGACCGACACAGCACCGCACACCCCCTTAGTTGTACGACTCTGCAGAGCTACTATCGAGTGCCGAGGGTGATACCTCTTACCTCACTCCCGATGATATCTCTGTAGCGTGGCTAAACGGTTGTGGGTTAAGGAGGGTGATTCCTCTTTCTCCACCTCCGATGATGCCTCTGTCGTGCAGCCCCTCAAGTGTGAACCATCGAGGGTGATTCCTCCAAGTTCACCTTGACGGTTACATCGAGTAGGAATCCAACGAGGGTGATTCCTCGGATTCCATCTTGATGTTGTGGACACACGGTTATCCTAATTTTACTTCAGTTCCCTGTTGAAGTCGGGTCGACCCCGAGGGGTACCCGCGAGAGATGTGGAGTCGGGTTGACCATGAGGGTACCCGCGAGATAATTACGTGGCACGGCCGGGCAGGTAGACCGCCCAGGAGAGGGTTGGGCCTGGCCCTTGCCGTAAGTCCACAAGACTGGGCGACGGGATCACATGATCGTGGATCCCTGCTCGTTTCCGCGAGCTCCCAATACACTAACGGATTTGGGTATTTGATCTGAGTTGGCCGCTGGCCTATACGCACTACCACCACGTGGGATAATTGTTTAATGGGGCCCTCAGTGCCGTATGTATCAGCCGAAAGCTCTGTCAGATGTCCATTTCAGCATTGTGGGCATGTCGGGCTAGTGCCATCCAGGATGAGGTGGTGCTCGTCCCGGCTCGTCGCATAATGACCTGGAGTGCAAACGGCGATGGGCCCAAGACCCCTGAGCACTTAGGATGTAGACCGGCGGGGACCTCTCTGCGGAGCCTAGGTAGGACTACGTCGTGTCGATCAGCCGAGGCCGGGCATGACCGATGTGACACCCTGGTTTTGGCAACTTTTTCTTTTCAAAAATTTTCTGGTTTTATTTACAAAGTGGTTGGTTTTGGACTCAAATCATTTGACTTTGGACTTGAGGATTCCTTGGATTTCCTCTTAAGTGATCCAACACCCTCATCATCTTGCCAAAATCTTGCCTCATACCCTCTGATCCAAAACCCTAATTTCCATTCTCTCAAAATAATTCAATTATCCCTTTGGATATGCTTGTTTTCACTATGGGTTGTGAAGCAACCTATAGCTCTGCTAATCAGAAAAATCTCAAATTAATACCACACTTTCTTGTCAGCATCTACTCCCACAATCTCCAAAAATATTTCATTGGTCAGTACAAAATTTTGTCCAGAATATTCAGTTTTCCCTCTGGACAGAAATGACCCTTTGTGAAGCAACATATATTTCTAGGCCTCAGAAAATTCTCAAATAATTCCCTGAGGTACTAGTAGTCATATCTTGCCACAATATCCAAAAACATCTCCTTGTCCAGTATAAATTTCCAGCAAAAATATTCTGCCAAGCTTCTACTCATTTCAGTCCTTTGTGAAGGAAGTGTTATCTAGATATGTCCATTTGCTCTGAAATTTTTATGGCATCTTCTATCCACCAAATAACCTCCCGAAACCAAATTTCAGCTCCAGGAGCCAACCCATGTGAGTGCAACAACCTCATCAAGTTTCTGGACCAGCAAAGTGGTTTACACATGAACCATGTTCAAAACTTGATGAAAGTTTCTCAAATTTTGCCAGCATGTAGTCCTTCCAATATAGATTACACCAGACATTTCCATTCGCTCCATCCACAGCTCATCTATGCTCAGGATCCCTCCCAAGTTACTGTCCAGGAACTGTTCTTGATGCTACACTTCATCTCAGAGTGCATCTAGTCGATCTAGTGGCATGGAGGGGCTATATCACCAAGAGTCGAGGCTACGGACATGGTGCGCCAGGCGTGCGTGGCCTCCAGGTGCCAACACCCGTGGTGAGCACAGCACCGGCATGCCTGTGCCTGCGCTCTGCGCGCCGACCGCGTCAGACGCGACTACTCTAGCCACCCCGCGTTGCCGTACCGTGTCTCCGTGCGCCGACTACCTCTCCGCCATCCACGTACCCCACCCCAGGTTCTTCCCCTCGCCGGAATCGTTCCCGCCGGCTGCCACCGCACGCGGCCACTGTGGCGCCCGTGCTATCACTGTGGCCTCGCTGGCCGTCTTCTTCCCCGCGTGCCACCACTGCGCGCATTAACTCCCCCTGCCCTCCTCCATCACGTCGCCCGTGCCGCGCTAGCCAACTAGCCGTCCTCGCTCCGGCGACGTGGCCGTGGTGCCGCCCGACTCCAGAAGCTCCTCTCCCGCCTATAAAAGGCCCTGCCCGGCTCGCTCCACTCCTCACCGCACTCACTCCACCTCCAATCGACCCCTAGTGCACCGAGCCAAGGCCGAGAGGCCCTCTGGCCTCGTAGCTCGCCGGAGTTCTGCCGCCAAGCAAGCTCCGCCACTCCCCACGCTACACTCCACCCCAGCCCTGCCCGACTGCATACACGAGCTCAGTGCACTACCACGACCTTTCCCGACCCCTTGGCTAGCCAAAACTCTACCGGAGACGCCGTCGCCGACAACCCTCGAAGCCAGTCGCCGCCGGAGAGGATGGGAGCGACGCCATCAGGCCGTCCCCGGAGACGCTGCGGGTATGAGGAGGACCGCGGTCGTGCGTTCATTCCATCCCTGCAGTCTCCTGAGCTCGCCGCTGTCGCTATCGCCGGTGATCGCCGTCGGTGAGCCGCCTGCCTCTGTTCCTCTCTCCCTCTTTCTGTTTAAATCCAGCCGACCCCACCTGTCAGTGACTTCGCTGCGCACCAAAGCGGTATGTAAGTGGAGGCGCCTTGGCGTTTTACGCCTTCGACGTGGCCCTACCAGAGATTTTCTAATTTCTGTTTAAATTCAACCTTGACCAGTAACTTTGACTGCCCATTACTTTTTATCCACAAGTCCAAATCAATTGATTCTTTTTTGCATTGGCTTTGTCTTGAGCCCCTCTATTTTCTGGCAAATTTTGGTATTTTTCTCACATGTACAGAATTTCTGGTGAACAGAAATGTATTATGTGACATTTTCTTTTGTTTTTTTTTTAAATCAGAGGGAAATCACTTTGGATTTGAAGACCAGGAGTTTGCTGATACTCCACTTGAGCAAGGCAAGCCACATCATCCGTTGCATAAGGCATAGCAATAGTATTGGCTTAATATTGAATTATCTTGCATTTAATTCCATTTAAAAATGCCATAGTTCATATTGTTTGAGTAATGCTTGAATCTTGCCGTACTAGTTCATCTACTCAATGTAGCTAAGATGACCAGTAACTTTACATGCTAAACTCACTTTAATGGTTGATCATGTGCCACCGACCCGGACTTATCCGTGCAGCCACATCTGCCAGTATGGGACAGCCTTGACTTGGTCTGACCGCGTGCTCTTTTACCAGTACCACCAAAGAGGGGAGGTTATGCGTGCGTGCTGCCCTGATCAGGTAGGCGACGATAAGCTTGTGAGCCCAAGTTGAGTTATTTGCCGGCGTCCCCGTTTGGGACATTTTAGTTGGCCACGACGGTGGCAGGTGTCAGGAGTGACACAGGGGCCACCCAGGGCATGACCCGGACGGGGAATGATTGTCGGTGGTACGATAGAGGAGTTACGGTTTAGACAAGTCTCGTTGGACGAATGTCCATGGTGTGGGTAACATGCGCAACCTCTGCAGAGTGTAAGAATCTATTCGAATAGCCGCATCCATGGTATTGGACACAGTCCGCACTAGGTCACACTGAGTGGTCAACCGTAGTAATAATAATGATGGAAGAACTCGTCTCATGCTCGGAAGTGACCGATGGGTCACGTATGTTCCGGGGGTCACGTGTGAACCCGGAAGAGAGTAAGTGGCAACCGTAAGTGAGCATCTTAAAGTATTATCGTAATCATTGCCATGCTGTTGTTTGCTGCACTGTTTTGGTTGTTGTGAGCTTGCGAGTACATTCCAAGTACTCACCTGGTGTATCAGGCCAGTTGCAGGAGAAGCCAGTGACGGAGATCCCGAAGGTTTGTGTTACGCTAACTAGGCCGTGTCCTAGCAGTGTCCCTCTAGGATGGAGTTTCCCGCACGATGTTCCGCTACACTATAGAGTTTTACCCTAGTGCTGAGGCCCTTGATGTTCCATAAATAATGTAGATATTGTCATAGCACGAGTAGTGCTCCTGGCCTCATCTACCTATGTAATATCCAAGCTTGTACCTGTGCAATATCAATAAAGATCAGTTTTGATCTGTTCCAAGTTGTTGTGTGTTTCCAGAAGACATGATCTCTGGGTTGGGAACACAAGGTAAACCAGTCCTCTGAGCCGGGGTGCCACAACCGAGAAAAGTGTGTCCGGCCAGAGTTAATCGAGCGTGTTGGGTAACAGTAGTGCATCCCTGCAGGGAAGTTATCTATTCGAATAGTCGTGTCCACGGTAACAGGACGCTCAGTGTTGTATCCCGATCTACTACAACTTGAACTGGATACATGTTACATTAATCAATATGTTAGCTCCGGGATCGCTTTCTCGCAGGGAGTCGAGGAAGGGTCTCTGGGTTTTGCTACTACATGCTTGTTGCTTTATTATATGCTACTAATCTGCACTCTTCTAATGCTGCAAGACGCTGCAAGATGCTAGTCTTCGATAGGCTAGGCCTTCCCCTGTATTCTGGCATTTCTGCAGTCTAGTCCACAGATACCACCCGTTCATTTGATACCGATGCATAAATAGAATAGATCTGATGTAAGTCTTGCGAGTACTTTGGATAAGTACTCACGGTTGCTTTGCTTCCCCTTTTTCCCCATACCCGATTGCTGCGATCAGATGACGGAGCCCCGGAGCCAGCTGACCCCGTCGACGACTACTACTACCCCTCCGACGGCGCCTACTACTACGTGGAGACCGACAACCAGGAGTAGATAGGAGGCTCCCAGGCAGGAGGCCTGCGCCTTTTCGATCTAGATGTCATTGTTTTGCTCAGCCTTCTTAAGGCAAACTTGTTTAACTTTATGTGCGTACTCAGATATTATTGTTGCTTCCGCTAACGCTTGTACGCGAGCTTATGTATTCGAGCCCTCGAGGCCCCTGGCTTGTAATATAAAGCTTGTATGACTTTTATATGTGTTTAGAGTTGTGTTGTGATATCTTCCCGTGAGTCCTTAGGCTTGATCGTGTGCATTTGCGTGTATGATTAGTGCACGGTCGGGCCGGGGGCGTCACAAGTTGGTATCAAAGCCGACTGCCTGTAGGACCCCCCCCCCCTTTCCAACTCCTTGGTCGAAGTTGAGTCTAGTCTTTGAAAAACTATTTTACTAACATGACTGTGTGGCTTACGGGCCCACATCGCCAATGGTTGGGTTAGGATCTTTTATTTCTCTTCTTTACTCTGGGACTCTGATCTCTCTTCTATTCGGGTTAAAGATTTTACTAACACTAACATTAGGTTCTCGTGATCACATCCACCCGGAGATTTGAATCAACCCTTCTTTGAATTGTGGGCCAGGTTCTGCTTCACAGTGTTCAAGGACCGCAGGATCCTTTTATCGAGGGCACCCTGCGTCATCACCTGCAGATTCCTTGCTCCAGTAGTTTTCTCCGGCGTTGTTGTAGCCTTTGCTATGTCTCATTGTTGTATCTCTCCACCGCGTGCCCGCGTGCCGCCTAGTTTGTCTAGCTGTGTGTGTTTTCGAACTCATGTTGCCCGTTTATATCCAACTCTGTGCATGGATCTGTATGTCTTTAATGACTACTAATATGTATCTAATGCACTTCTTGTTCATTGCTCATGTTACATCATGAATGACCCCATACTTATGCAATTGCTCTTACTAAAACTAACCCCTGTTATTTTAAGCAGGATGGTTAGGTCCAATGCCCGTGGTCGTGGCCGTGGTGCCAGTGCTCCACCACTGCCAGATTACATGGCCGCTATGATGCAGCAGTTTGAGCTGAACCGTTAGTTTATGACCGGGGTAATGGCCCAGCTTCCAAACCAGAATGCTCATCAACAGCCTGTCCCAATAACACTGCAGGAATTCGTGCGCCTCAACCTATCCATTTTTCGCAACTCCACCAATCCTATGGATGCTGATGATTGGCTTCGTGACATCCTGTTTGAGATGGAGTCAGCTAATGTTGCTCCTGCCAGTTACGTAACCTTTGCGGCATTTCACTTGAAGGGTCTAGCTGCTCAATGGTGTGAAAGCCACAGGCGCACGCTGCCTGCTGAAACTGTAACCACTTGGCAGGAATTTCAGTCAGCCTTCTGTGCACGGCACATTCCTCAAGGCCTGATAGACCAAAAGAAGAAGGAGTTCCGCAAACTCACTCAGGGCAAAATGATTATGGATGAATATCCGAGGAAATTTCTCGATTTATCCCGCTATGCCGAGGATGACGTCTGCACTAACGCTCGTAAGCAGGAGAAATTCCGTGAAGGACTGCATCCTGATATAAAGCTCGCACTTGTTGTCCATGACTGCGCAGATTTTGCGACGCTTGCCAGCCAAGCTTTTCGAGTTGAAACTGGTCTGACTGAACACTAGGAGTTGCTCAAGCGTACTTGAGATGTTGGCCCATCCTCGGGTCAGCCTGCTCAGAAACGTCAAGTCTGGATTCCGCACAATGTCTATCACCGACCAGCTCCAACACCAAGGTCGTCTTATGTCGCACCTCGTCTACCTCCGCCGCTGAGACAGCTAATGATTCAGGGTGGACAGCCCAATACTATGGCTCCTCCCCATAGTGATGGTTTATGCCGCAAGTGTGGACAGCCAAGGCACCGTGCTGCCAGCTGCCGCCCGACCCAGAATCAAAATGCACGAGCTCGTCAGCCCAGAAATCTTAATGCCAGGCCACCTGCACTCAGTCGTGGTCATGTTAATCATGTAAAGGTTGAAGAAGCTCGACGGGACCCCAAAATTGTGATGGGTACCCTTCTAGTGAATTCAGTCCCAGCTTCTGTTCTTTTTGATTCAGGAGCATCACATTCTTTCATTTCTGAAGCGTTTGCACGCAAGCAAGACTTATCATTCGAAAACTTGTACCCTCCACTGGTGGTTAACTCTCCGGGTTCCAGGTGGGATACCTCGATGATAGCCCACAACAACCACATTGAAATTGGAGGATTAGTATTCACTGCTTCACTTATGGCCCTCAAGGTTTCTACCATAGATGTCATTCTGGGCATGAATTGGTTGGGTCCTCATCAAGCCTTGATCGACTGTGCTGCTGAAACAGTCCAGCTCCTCACCCTTCTGGCCAGACAATCCAATACTCAGCCCAAATAGCTCAGAATGCCAAGAGCCAGATTTATGCTCTGAATGCATTGAATGCTTCACCTCTTGAAGGCATCGAGAACGTTCCAGTTGTTCATGATTTTCAAGATGTCTTCCCAGAGGAACTTCCAGGAGTACCCCCTGTTAGAGCTGTCGAATTCGTCATAGACTTGAAACCGGGCACTACTCCTATTGCCAAGCGCCCGTACAAGATGCCACCGCATGAGCTCCTTGAACTTAAGGAGGAAATTGACAAGTCACTTCGTAAGGGTTTCATTCGCCCCAGTTCTTCTGCTTGGGGAGCACCTTCTCTCTTTATCAAGAAGAAGGATGGTACGAATCGTTTGGTCCAAGATTACCGACCTATCAACCAGGCAACAATTCAGAACAAATATCCGCTTCCCAGAATCAACGATCTGTATGATCAACTTGCTGGTTCCTCAGTATTCTCTAAACTTGATTTGAGATTGGGATACCACCAGATCCGAGTTTGTGAAGAGGACATTCCGAAGACAGCCTTCATTACTCGCTACGGTTCTTACAAGTACACTGTCATGTCCTTCGGCTTAACCAATGCTCCAGCAACCTTCTCTCGGTTAATGAACTATATCTTCATGGATTACCTCGACAAATTTTTCGTGGGTTATCTAGATGATATCCTTGTATACTCGAAGAATGAAGAAGAACATGCTGAACATCTTCGGCTTGAAATGGAGAAGCTGGGTGAACATCAACTGTATGCCAAGTATTCCAAGTGTGAGTTCTGGTTATCTGAAGTGACATATCTCGGCCACGTGATTTCCAAAGATGGCATTGCTGTTAACCCAGAACGAGTTCAGGCTATTCTTGAATGGACTCCCCCGAAGAATGTCAAGCAAGTCAGAAGTTTTCTCGGACTCGCCAGCTATTGCCACCGTTTTGTCGAGAACTTCTCCAAGATTGCCAAGCCTCTGACTGATCTGCTTCACAAAGGCGTTAAGTTTGAGTGGGCAGAAAAATGTCAAGAAAGTTTTCATACACTCAAGGACAAACTGACATCTGCCCCAGTGCTTGCTCCTCCAGATTCTCGCAAGGACTTCGTGATTTATTGTGAAGCATCCCGTCAAGGATTAGGCTGTGTCCTAATGCAAGAGCGCAAGGTGACTGCTTATGGCTCTCGACAGTTGCGTCCTCATGAAGAGAACTATCCAATGCATGATCTCTAACTGGCAGCAGTTATTTATGCATTGAAGTTATGGCAACATTACCTACTTGGTAACCGTTGCGAGAACTACACGGATCATCAAAGTTTGAAGTACTTGTTCACTCAGCCATCTTTGAACCTCCGTCAGCAAAGATGGATGGAGGCCATTACAGACTATGATTTGGGTATTTCTTATACCTCTGGCAAGGCTAATGTAATGGCTGATGCCTTGAGCCATAAATCCTATTGTTGTGAACTTGAGGTTCAGCTACAGTAACCACTCCTGTATGAAGACCTTCAAAAGCTGAACATCGAGATAGTTCCTCAAGGATATATAAATACCTTGGTTGTTGAACCAGATCTCGAGCACAATATCAAGACAAGGCAGAAGTATGATTCCGAAGCTGAGAAGATTAAAAGCTATCTCTCCAAAGGAAATTCATCGTTCTTCACTGTTGATGATGATGGTACCTTGTTCTTCAGAGGACGCCTAGTGGTCCCCAGAAAGCAAAATCTGGACTCGCGCTTGGATGTCATGAAAGAAGCACATGACACACCTTTGTCTATTAATCCGGGTAGTACCAAGATGTACCAGGACATTCATCAGCGTTACTGGTGGCCTGATATGAAGCGAGACATTGCTCATTATGTTGCTGAGTGTAACGTTTGCTGTCGTATCAAAGCAGAACATCCAAGACCTGCTGGAACTCTGCAACCACTTGCTATTCCCGAATGGAAATGGGACAAGGTTGAAATGGATTTCATTACCGGATTTCCCAGATCACAGAAGGGTCATGATGCTATTCTTGTCATCATTGACCGGTTCTCCAAGGTTGCTCATTTCCTGCCAGTCAAGGAGACAATCACTGCTAGTTAGTTAGCAGACTTGTATGTTTCCATAATTGTGTCACTCCAGGGTGTTCCGTTGGAGATCAGTTCAGACCGTGGCAGCCTCTTTACCTCAAGGTTCTGGGAAAGTTTCCAAGAAGCTATGGGAACTCATTTGTCCTTTAGCACCGCTTTTCACCCCCAGTCCCAGGGTCAAGTTGAACGAGTCAACCAAGTGCTTGAAGATATGCTTCGCGCATGTGTCATATCCTTTGGCAAGAAATGGGAGAAATATCTCCCGTATGCTGAATTCTCTTACAACAATAGCTATCAAGCTAGTCTGAAGATAGCACCATTTGAAGTTCTTTATGGACGTAAGTGCCAGACTCCTCTGAATTGGTCAGAAACTGGGGAACGGCCACTCTTCGGTCCGGATATTATCCAACACGCTGAAGAGCAAGTCCATATTGTTCATGAACATCTGAAGACTGCTCAGTCTCGTCAGAAGAGCAATTATGATCGTAAACACAAGGTAATGGTCTATCAACCTGGCAAACAGGCTTATCTTCATGTCACCCCGATGAAGGGCACTCACCATTTCGGAATCAAGGGCAAGTTAGCTCCTCGCTACATTGGCCCATTCCGTATTCTCGCAAGACGTGGAGAAGTGGAATATCAGTTGGAACTACCGCCAAACCTTTCTCAGGTTCACGATGTTTTCCATGTGTCGCAACTCCGCCGCTGCTTCAAGGATCCGATCCGAGTAGTGGATCCTGAGATGCTTGAATTGCAACAAGACCTCTCTTATAAAGAGCATCCGATCCGCACTCTTGATCAAACAGAACGTCGAACCCGTCAGAAGGTAATCAAGTTCCTTAAAGTGCAGTGGTCGAATCACTCTGAAGATGAAGCCACTTGGGAACGTGAAGATCGTCTTCGCGAAGAATACCCCGATCTTTTCCCTTCTACCTCCTGAATTCTCGGGACGAGAATTTCTTTTAGAGGAGGAGAATTGTAACACCCCCTGTTATTAAGCACAGTGATCATCCTTTAATCATGCCATGTCATCCTGGTCATCTTAATTAAATTTCATTTAGGAAATAATACAAATTCAAATTCCAAATTCAAATGCAAGTCAAATTATTATTTCTTCAATTAATTGAATAAAAATGTTCATAATATTTCAAATAATCCCAAAGCTATTATAAAAATAAAACCAACATTATTTGATTTCCCAAATTGACCCTAGCCACCAAAACATTACAAAAAACAGCCCCATTTAATCCATTTTCGTTTATGCAAAATTCAAATGAATTCAATTGAACCCCAAACCTTTTTATTGCAGTGCTAAATATTGCTAAGTAATTATGTGGCACAACTCCATATTTTACAAAAGTCATTTTGGGGCCTAGCAATTTGCAAAGCAGAAAGGAAAAAAGAAAAGGCAGAAAAGAAAAAGAAAAAGGAGAAGAGCTAACTGTGCCTACGGGCCTAAGTCAAATAGTGCGCGGCCCAGCCCTCCTAGCCGCTTTCTCCCTCCTCCTGCCTCTCTCTCCTCGCTGTCTCCTGCGCCCGCGCACCCGAAGCCGGCCCCCCTCGCGCGCGCTCGACAGCGTGCTGCTACAGCGCCGCAGACGCCTTCTAACCCTCGCCCCTTCCCCCTGGCTCCCTCTCTCCCTCCCCCGTCGTCTCTCTCGCGCTCTCCCAGCCTCGTTCGAATGCTGCCATGGCCGGCCCTCGCTGAAGCGCGCGGCCACCGTCGCCCCCGTGCCTCGCGAGGCTGTCCTGGAGCTCCGCACGCCGCCTACGCATCGACCCCCGCTAGCCGTCCGAGCTGGGCGTGTCAGCATCGACCGAATCGGCCACCTCTGTCTTCTTCGATCTCCAGCGACCACCGTTGAACCTAGCCACGGCCTGCTGCTACTAACCTGTCGATGAGCCGCCTTAAGTTCCTCTGGTGAGTACCGCCGCTCCTGCCTCCCCTCCTGAGCTCCGGCTCCTCCGCTAGCTAGCTGGCCGCAACCGCCGGCTCTGCCGTCCGCCATAACCGAAGAACGGCTCGATGCCGAGCTGCCCGAGCCCTCTCCTGCTGCCCGTCGTGCTCAGGGAGCTACCAGTAGTACGAATAGCTACTCAATACGCTCGGAGACGAGCCGTAGCCGCACGTCCGCGCGCTCCTAAACACCGGCCGCCGCCCCGCTCGCTGACGCCGCCACAACAGCCCACCTCTGGCACCCCCACGGCCACCGTTCGACTCGCCCGGGAGCGCTCGTTCGAATGACATCACCCACGCAAGCTCCCGACGCTGGAGCCGGCCGGACGGTGAGCTCCGCCGCGCTCTGATTAGCGCCGGAGTTAACTCCGGTGATGATGCTGACGTGGCGCCATCATTAGTCGCTAATGACGCTGTTAACTACCCCCCGTGACACTGACAGTGGGCCCGCTGCGTAGTTGACCCGGTCGGTTAAAAATAAGTAAAACGCTGTTTAAAAATGGGTCACTGACAAATGGGTCCCACTGGGCCCAGTTGACTAGTCAACTGCTGACTGGGCTGGCCCCAGTCAATGACAGGTGGGACCCACTGTTCCTGTTGACCAGTCAACGATCACAGTTGATTGCTGACTGGGCAGTCAACTGGGACCCACCTGTCAGCCTAATAAGCACTTTGCTGGGGACACTTCTGTGTACCCGTAGCAATTTAGTCATTTAATTTCGAATTTAAAATAAATACAGTAATTCCAGAAAATGATTAAATCTTTAGAAAATCATAGAAAAATAACCGTAACTCGGATGAAAATAATTTATATATGAAAAATGATCAGAAAAATCCAACGAATCCAAATATGTCATTTGTATTCATGTTAGAGTCCTCTAAGTAGATGAACATTGAACTTTTAGCCTGTTTTCGATAAATGAATAGTGCATGACTTTGGTAAAATAAATTCAAACAAATTCCTAAATCATCTAAAATGAATAGAGAGACATTATATCACCGCTGCATATCGTTTAACCATGTCATTCATAGTGATTGCATTTGTATGCTTGTATTTATTTGTTTCTTCCCCCTCTTCTCTCCGGTAGACTCCGAGACAGACGTTGCCCCTGTGATCGACTACGTCACCGACGACCCTTCTTTCTTGTCAGCAGAGCTTCCAGGCAAGCAAACCCCCTTCATCATTCCTATATCACCTATTCCTTCTTCGCCATGCTTGCATTAGAATTTGCTACCGTATTTGATTGTTCCTATTCTGATGCATAGCCTGATTTTGTAACTACTGTTGATACCTTACCTGCTATCCTAAATGCTTAGTATAGGCTGGTTATTGTTCCATCAGTGACCCCTCACCCTTGTCCCTATTGCCCCTCTTTGTTACTGGTTCCCCGATCAATGTGATCGATGTTCAGAGACCGACAAATCACCGCACACCCCCTTAGTTGTACGACTCTGCAGAGCTACCATCGAGTGCCGAGGGTGATACCTCTTACCTCACTCCCGATGATATCTCTGTAGCGTGGCTAAACAGTTGTGGGTTAATAAGGGTGATTCATTTTTCTCCACCTCTGATGATGCCTTTGTCGTGCTGTGGCACCCCGGCTCAGAGAGACCGGAACACCCCGTATTCCAGCCCAGAGATCAAGTCTTCTGGAATACGGCACTGCTTGGCATAGAACAAATCAGCTCTTTATTACTAATAGTCAGGGTACAAGGGTCCGATATTACAAAGGTTAGAAGGGCACGGTGACACTTCGCCTGCTAAGGTAGTTCTATGCTAGCAGCGGAATATCTCGAAGCGGAATAAATTCTAGCAGCGGAACAATGGCGACGGTGATGAACTCCACTCCGCAGGGACTCTGGCTGGGACGCATCCTAGAGCGCAACCTCGGAATCCTCGACAAGCAAGCAATCATGGCACCACCTGCAATCTGGCATGACACGCCAGGTGAGTACTTTGAATGTACTCGCAAGCTCACAGCAACCAAAGCAATCAAGACATACAACAGCATGGCAATTACAGGTTAATTACCATTGATGAACATGATGCTACTAGAATCAACATGAGAGTGAGCATGGCATGTACATGTTACTCATGATATGAACATGATGATACTAGCACTAGCATGCAAGGGGGGTCGACGTTTAAGATCTCATGGACCCACTTACTCTACTCGGAGGTTATCTCGTAACCACCATAGGTATCAATCTTTCTTACCGTCGTGATCATCACACGATCACCTCATGATGAACCATCATCAAGAATACCATCGTGATCATCTCGTGACCACATAAAGATCAACCAACTTTTTTCCTCATCGAACCGGGGTTGTTATTATTCAGATTATTATTAATGTTGACCCATAGTGTGACCTACTACGAACTGTGTCCATGACCGAGGATGCGGCTATCGATAGATTACACACTCTGCAGAGGTTAGTACACTATACCCACACTACGGAACTCATGGCCTCGTGCTCCCATTCGGGTGGACCAACGATATTCCGACAAAACCAATCTATTGCATGACACTCTCCCGGCCACTCCGACAAACTCCCCTTTGGGCTATCTCCTGGGTGGCCCCGGTGTCAACTCGTGACATCCGCTACCTCTGTGGCCGCCACCGTCGTGGCGAAAACAAAACCATCCCAAACGGGGACACCCGGGTACAACACAACTCGGGCACACAAGGCTTATGGCCGCCTACCTGATCAGGGTAGCATGCACACATAACCTTCCCTAGTTGGAGGCATCGGTGAGAGGCATGACAATAGACCGCATTAGGGCTTCCCCATCCAGGCAAGTGTGGTTGCACTGGTGAGCTCGATTCGGTGGCACCATGACTCAGCCAACAGATTTGTTCAAGTTCGATAAATGTCAGGTTCAACTTGAATGATGATGAGCTGAGTCATAATAACATACGTAATGAAATAACAATGCAGGTGTGCATGATATCAGTGTAACCATGGATGGGCAACATAACCATTTAACAACATAACATCAACAATGATAAATCATTTAGTCTACGGGATGCAAATGAACATGGCATTGAGACAAACATGAATCTCACAAGTATTTTCATAATCAACCGATAACTATTCATATGAGCATATTATTACCAAGAGCATCAGGAATGATTACAAGAATGAAACATGATAATAATAATAATAATATTAGCAATTAGTCATTTCACTTACTAGATGAACAAGAACATGGCATAAGCATGGATTCACAAGCATATTCGAAGCATTAAAAGCATTAAATGAGCAAACAATTATTAAAATATTCAAGTGGAAACCATGGCTACTGCAAGGCCATCATGCAAGTGGCTGTTGTGGCTTGCCTGGGGATGAAGGATTCAACGGGGAGAAGTGCGAGACACTCGCGGAAAAATTTGTCGAAAACGATTCTCTCTCGGAGGGGGCTGAATAAGGGCAGGGGCAAAATGGTCATTTTCACAGTGTGACAACCTCATGAAAATGATACGAATAGAATGGGCTCGACGAACTGAGAACGTGGGCTTTGGAATCACCTGAATCGGAGTCACGGTTGCGGAGATACGGACGTTCGTTCGTTAGGCAGAAATCAAATAAAAACTTATTCATTTTTGCGCTTCATGAGTGAACGTCCGCAATATAAGAGTTTGGGCCGGCGGGTTA
This sequence comes from Elymus sibiricus, assembly GCA_039707655.1. Taxonomy (NCBI): domain Eukaryota; kingdom Viridiplantae; phylum Streptophyta; class Magnoliopsida; order Poales; family Poaceae; genus Elymus; species Elymus sibiricus. The sequence goes on along the minus strand of CM077668.1, from coordinate 105,309,159 downwards.
AAACAGAAGGCGCATTCCGGGAAATACGCTTTCCGTAGACGGAAAGCGCATTTCCGCCGGAGGCCGCCCGCTTTACGCTTTCGGGAAGGAAAAGCGTACTCCGATGAGTATGTTTCCACTTAAAAAGCATGCGGGCCCAGGTCAACGCTTCTGTTCGGCTGATGAGTGGGGTCGACGGGAGGTGGGGCCCGCCTGGCCTGCTCGCCGTCTTCAACCTCGCACGCGCCCGCGAGACAGAGGCGGCCGCGCACTCCGGCGACCGTCCTGGGTGACTCCAGCCACCGTTCGCCGTGCTCCGGCCACTGGCGTGCTCGGGGAAGCGAGGCGCATCCACCTCTACACAGCATGGCTGCCGAGGAGCTTGGGGATGAGCGGGGCTCCGGCTGCGGCAGACGGCCGCGTCGGGCGACGATGAGGAGCTCGGCTATGGTAGTGAGGAGGTGGGCATGGAGTAGGGGGCGGCTCCCTGGTGATGCTGGTGATCTCCAGGAGAGGCTAGGTGGAAAGAGGGGGACCGTGGAGCTCGAATTTGAGCTGCGGCCGGCGACGGCCATGGCGGCAATGGGAGGGCAGGGGAGCTCCCGGGGCTCGGTTGAGTGGCTGGGCGGGGTTCTAAGCGAGTGGGAAGGAGGATGGTGAGGAGAGGCAGCACCGGGGAGGGTTATATAGCCACGACGAAGATGTCGTGCCCTGATGCCGCTGCGGGCGGTGTGCGCCGCTCTGACGCGCCCGCGTACGCGTGCGCACGCGCGGAGAGGCTGATGGCGACTAGAGAGAGGTAGTGGAGCTCCAGAAAAGGGCAGACGCGGGCGGGGCGAATTCCGGTCGGCCACTCGGTCACTGTGTGCACGCGGCCGTGGCTATTGTGGTGCGAGAAGGGTGAAGGAGGAGTGGGCCAGGGCTGGGGAGCGAACGCGTGGCTACGGCGGTGCTCTGGGACATGCTGGGACGCGCGAGAGCGGCCGGGAGGGCAATGCCCGGAGCTAGCCGACGCGCATAGCGCGCCAAACGCATGCCAACGGGGTGATCACCGTGTGCGTTGGTGAGAGGAGGGCACGTATGCCTGGCAAAAGGTGTCTACCGTGTAGTCCCTTCAACATAGGGCCTCTCTGAATTGATAGAACGAAGAAAGCTACTTTGTGCTAATGGATAGCATCAACAGAAGTTTGCTGTAGCAAACTAGAGCATGAAGTTGTGGTCAAGTGGGATGAGATAAGAGCTAACAAGGATTTCACAGGGGTTTAGCGTAGGAAGGACTATGATCATGTGGATTTTGAAGAGATTTGGACCAATATTTAACATAGTTGCTTTACAACCACAAAATTTGGTCCAAAAACTAGATCAGGAAGTAGCACTCACCTGGATGATTGGATTGGGCTGAAAATTGGTGTAGTGTGATAATTTGGGCATATGAAGGCACTGCAAAAATTTCATACCATTTGGATACACCAAAATGGTACTTGCTTCACAATGCTTTCCATTGGACAGAAACTTAGGGAATTTTATGGAGCAAATGGATTGGCAAAATGATGTGAATTTTGGCATGCTCAAATTATATAGGGATATTTAGGTCCTGGATTAATTTCAGATTTTATGTAGCAATATAAAATATAATTGCTTCACAAACTGAAATTGTGACCAGAAACCAAGATTTGAAGGTGTGCTCACATAGGTTGTTGCATGGAGATGAAATTTGGTGGAGAGTAATTATTTGATTATATGGATGATCTACCAAAATTTCAACCCATTCGGATAAGCCTAGCTAGTACTTCCTTCACAAAGCTTGTCTCTGGTCAGAAATTTGGAAATTTGCTGAGGAAGATTTACTAGGCAAATGAAGCTGAATTTTGGCATGTGGCAATTATTTGGATATGAGAGAGTGCGCAAAAATTTTGAAGGCAATCAAGAAAAGATAAATAGCACTTCCTTCACAAAGTGCCATACTGGACAGAATAGGAAATGAATATTCTTGAATTATTTTTGAACTAGGCAAGGATGGGTTTTGACATATTTGTGGAAGATATGATCCCAAGAATTTATGAGAATTTTGTGGGAATTTTATGGAAGACAGAAATATAGGTTGCTTCACAACCTAGGGCAAACAGGGTTATTCCTTTAATAGAAAAAGGAATATTCCCACGAAATAAATATTGGGGTTGGGCTAAGATGGAAATGACATAGCCTTGGGATAGATTTGGGGATGACAAGCCACTTAGAAGTGGCAGGAGAGAAGATCTTCCCAGGTTTCAAGACCACAGAGCCACCGAAAAAGAACTCCAAATAAAAATTCGAAGAAATCCAAAAGAAAAAGAAAGGGCCAAAAATCGGGGTGTTACAAACCTCCCCCCCTTACAAAAATCTCGTCCTCGAGATTTGGTTGCTCAGGGAACAAGTATGAATATTCTGACTTAAGAAGACCGTTTCCAACTCGGGTATCCTTTTTCTTTATATGATGTTCCCATTGAATCTCATATGGCCTGATTGCCTTGCTCTGGGGTGGTTTGCTTCACCATATCCTACATTCTGACAGGTCTACCTTCATATGTTCATCCTTGCTCTGACTTCAATTCTTTTATGTCTGCTGGCTTGCCTGATATTATCATGACTGGGATTTCCATAAGTCCGGGAGTGATTTCCAATTGACGTGACAACCTTTTATCCAGCTCCGATAGTATTTAATGGAGTTGTGAACAATTTTTCTTGGTGGACATGAAACTTTTAGTTATTGCATTGGGTTACTAGATGCATGTTCCCCGGGTTCAAAACCATGCTGGGAATCATAACCCTCTTGGGTGTATATCCATGGTGATCGATACGGAATCATACTGTCTTGGTTATCCGTACCGTGTTGTTCGGGCAACAATTATCATACCTGTATTGCCAGTCTTGCTCCTTCATTATTGTTCTGTTTTTCAGAATCCTTTGCCGAAAGAGCTTTGCCATATATAGCCTTAATTCTTCGTGTGACCATAGGTACTGTCAAGTGTAATATTCCGGCAGGCATACCTTATCCTCATCCCATGATAGTGCAACAATGTTTACATGGCAAGTCTATCATCCCTCGAGCTTTAACTGTAGGGCAATGATCATCCAAACATTTGCATGAACTCGGCAATTAAATCAGTAGCCACCAGAACGGTCTTTACAACTTAGATCTGGGACATTACTGAAATAACTCAACCATGGCTCACGACGGCTGAAAAGCAGCTCAGAGCATGAGGCAGTGTTGATAAGAAGAATGTAGCAGTTCCCTAAGATGGCCGAAGAACAGCTCAGAGCATAGGGTCACTGCTACAAAAAGAAACTCAATAGTTGCCCGAGATGACCGAAAAGCAGCTCAGAACATGGGCAAGTTGTTGAAAAGAGAAATATAAAGTCGGCATCCACCCTGGATGGCCGAAAACAGCTCAGAACACAGGCGTGGTGCCGTTACCAGGAAAAGGTAAGCAAGGGTTCATCAGGATCATATACCAGGTTCACAGTTACTTGTATAGAGCTCACTATTGTGGTCAATCATACATGGCAGTGACAATGGTTAACGATATGGCCTTGTCGGGCATGAGGAGGCTGGCCTTGATAACCACGTGTTTGCGTCATCGTACGAGGGACTTGCATTACCTTGGCAGCATGTTCACAATATATATATATGGAAGCATGTGTAACTGAACATTTGATTCCCGAGGCAGACACTTGTGTCTTGACTGATTCTTGCTTCTGACGAACTGTTGCGGATCTGATTCTTGGGGTGCACTGCCATATGCTGCCAACTCACTGTATAATATCTTGTACCAATGACGATGACTGTTGGTAGTGCCGTACTGACGAAGACTGGATAGCTTGTGTTGGAAGCTATCTGAGAGTAGCGTGCTGAGGAAGGCTGGATAGCTTATGTTCAAAGCTTTTGTCTGGATAGCGTGCTGAAGAAGACTGGGTACCGTACCTCAGAAGCTTCTCCTCTGGTTGCTTACTAAGGAAGATTTGCTGACTTATGCCGGAAGCTTTTTGCGGTGGCTTACCGAAGAAGACTGAGTACCTTGCACTGGAAGCTATCCACATATCGTACTGAGGAAGACTGCGGAACCTTGCGTCGTAAGCTTCCCTGGTAGCGTGCGGAGGAAGACTGGGTTGCTTACTCCAGAAACTTCTCCCTAGAGTGTGCGGGCTGAAAGCCATATATATATGTACCCTTGATATTCCTGCTTTGTCTCGAAATATTCGGTTGGCCTTGCACACAAATTATCTTCCTGCTGGTTTATTACGATTGTGATGGTTGCACACTGATGTAAACTTGATGCTGATAGTCAATCTAGGATATCATTTGCATTCAGATCAGATATTCCCAATACAATGCAGTCGGCTGGGAATTCCATAATGTTTAGCTGAACTTCCAAATATTTGAAATCCTCACTGATCCTTCGAGTCCGGTGTCGGTTGATGAGCAACTTTCATAAGGGGAAATAAGGTAACACCGAAGGCCCAAAGAAAGAAGCAAAAGAAACGACTCAAACAAAAGCACACACAACATCAAGATTACATACAAACAACATCATATTTCACAGCTATTCACCTCACTATGCATGCCTACTTAAGCACGCAATTCTCGAGGAAACTCCGGTACAACGAGCTAATATGCTGTGGCGGTGTGCATGAAAGTGGATCGGCGTGTGGAGAGGTTGGTGTAAACAGAGCTACACCAAGCGCTGGCTCGGCATCGGTGGCATCTGGACGGGCTCAGAGGGGAGGACGGACTTGGTGATCATGTAGCGGAACACGGATGTCACGACCACTTCATCATCAAGCGTACGGAAGGAAACCGTACTCGTCCAGGGAATGGGTGATAGGATAGGATAGCGGTGGAAAGGAGGGGCTGATGGCATTGCCCTGTTCTGGTAACACAGACCAGTAAGGGTTGCCAAAGCGGCGGGTTGGATGGCAAGATCCGGGGTAGAAACATGTCTACCACCGAGGCGATAGGTGTGGCTGAAGAGAATATATTGGTGCGATACCTGAGCATCAATCCTGCAAGTGATCGACACCACTAGGTACCTCGGCATCACTCCGCTGGGACAGAGATGACACCAAACACAAATGAGCAAGTATGCCAAGCTGGAGGGTGCAGGTAGTGGATCGAAACCGATGCCACCTACACTCACAAGATCAACCGTTAGAGACAATATAATAAGTCTATATGCATGCTATGCAGCAAACCAATGCAACAACCAAATGCAGCAAGCAAACAAGACTTTGAACTACCGGTTCCTAACGCTCGTGCGGACTAGGGCGTCCTACAGCCAGACCTGCTCTGATACCAAGCGTTGTGGCATCCCGGCTCAGAGAGACCAGAACACCCCGTATTCCAGCCTAGAGATCAAGTCTTCTGGAATACGGCACTGCTTGGCATAGAACAAATTAGCTCTTTATTACTAATAGTCGGGGTACAAGGGTCCGATATTACAAAGGTTACAAGGGCACGGCGACACTTCGCCTGCTAAGGTAGTTCTATGCTAGCAGCGGAACATCTCGAAGCGGAATAAATTCTAGCAGCGGAACAACGGCGACGGTGATGAACTCCACTCCGTAGGGACTCTGACTGGGATGCATCCTATAGCGCAACCTCGGAATCCTCGACAAGCAAGCAATCATGGCATCACCTGCAATCTGGCATGACATGCTAGGTGAGTACTTTGAATGTACTCGCAAGCTCACAGCAACCAAAGCAATCAAGACATACAACAGCATGGCAATTATAGGTTAATTACCATTGATGAACATGATGCTACTAGAATCAACATGAGAGTGAGCATGGCATGTACATGTTACTCATGATATGAACATGATGATACTAGCACTAGCATGCAAGGGGGGGGTCGACGTTTAAGGTCTCATGGACCCACTTACTCTGCTCGGAGGTTATCTCGTAACCACCATAGGTATCAATCTTTCTTACCGTCATGATCATCACACGATCACCTCATGATCAACCATCATCAAGAATACCATCGTGATCATCTCGTGACCACATAAAGATCAACCAACTTCTTTCCTCATCGAACCGGGGTTGTCCTTATTCAGATTATTATTACTGTTGACCCATAGTGTGACCTACTATGAACTGTGTCCATGACCGAGGACGCGGCTATCGATAGATTATACACTCTGCAGAGGTTAGTACACTGTACCCACACTACAGAACTCATGGCCTCGTGCTCCCATTCGGGTGGACCAACGATATTCTGAGAAAACCAATCTATTGCATGACACTCTCCCGGCCACTCCGACAAACTCCCCTTTGGGCTATGTCCTGGGTGGCCCCGATGTCAACTCGTGACATCCGCCACCTCTGTGGCCGCCACCGTCGTGGCCAAAACAAAACCGTCCCAAACGGGGACACCCGGGTACCACACAACTCGGGCACACAAGGCTTATGGCCGCCTACCTGATCAGGGTAGTGCGCGCACATAACCTTCCCTAGTTGGAGGCACCGGCGAGAGGCATGACCATAGACCGCATTAGGGCCTCCCCATCCAGGCAAGTGCGGTTGCACTGGTGAGCTTGATTCGGTGGCACCATGACTCAGCCAACAGATTTGTTCAAGTTCGATAAATGTCAGGTTCAACTTGAATGGTGATGAGCTGAGTCATAATAACATACATAATGAAATAACAATGCAGGTGAGCATGATATCAGTGTAACCATGGATGGGCAACATAACCATTTAACAACATAACATCAACAATGATAAATCATTTAGTCTACGGGATGCAAATGAACATGGGATTGAGACGAACATGAATCTCACAAGTATTTTCATAATCAACCGATAACTATTCATACGAGCATATTATTACCAATAGCATCGGGAATGATTACAAGAATGAAACGTGATAATAATAACATTAGCAATTAGTCATTTCACTTACTAGATGAACATGAACATGGCATAAGCATGGATTCACAAGCATATTTGAAGCATTAAAATCATTAAATGAGCAAACAATTATTTAAATATTCAAGTGGAAAGCATGGCTACTGCAAGGCCATCATGCAAGTGGCTGTTGTAGCTTGCCTGGGGATGAAGGATTCACTGGGGAGAAGTGCGAGACACTCGCGGAAAAATTTGCCGGAAATGATTCTCTCTCGGAGGGGGCTAAATAAGGGCATGGGCAAAATGGTCATTTTCACAGTGTGACAACCTCATGAAAATAATATGAACAGAACGGGCTCGGCGAACTGAGAACGTGGGCTTTGGAATCACCTGAATCGGAGTCACGGTTGCGGAGATACGGACGTTCGTTCGTTAGGCAGAAATCAAATAAAAACTTATTCATTTCTGCGCTTAATGAGTGAATGTCCGCAATATAAGAGTTTGGGCCGGGAGGTTAAAACTGAAGGCACATTCCGGGAAATACGCTTTCCGTAGACGGAAAGCGCATTTCCGCCTGAGGCCGCCCTCTTTACGCTTTCGGGAAGGGAAAGCGTACTCCGCTGAGTACGTTTCCACTTAAAAAGCGCGCAGGCCCGGGTCAACGCTTCTGTTCGGCTGACGACTGGGGTCGAGGGGAGGTGGGGCCCGCCTGGCCTGCTCGTCGTCTTCAACCTCGCACGCACCCGCGAGACAGAGGCAGCCGCGCACTCCGGCGACCGTCCCGGGCGACTCCGGCCACCGTTCGCCGTGCTTCGGCCACCGGCGTGCTCGGCGAAGCGAGGCACATCCGCCAGTACATAGCACGGCCGTTGAGGAGCTCGGGGATGAGCGGGGCTCCGGCTGCGGCGGATGGCCGCGTCGGGCGACGATGAGGAGCTCGGCTATGGTAGTGAGGAGGTGGGGATGGAGTAGGGGCGGCTCCCTGGTGGTGCTGGTGATCGCCAGGAGAGGCTAGGTGGAAAGAGGGGACCATGGAGCTCGAATTTGAGCTGCGGCCGGCGACGGCCATGGCGGCAATGGGAGGGCAGGAGAGCTCCCGGGGCTCGGTTGAGTGGCTGGGCAGGGTTCTAGGCGAGTGGGGAGCAGGATGGTGAGGAGAGGCAGCACCGGGGAGGGCTTATATAGCCACGGCGAAGATGCCATGCCCGGATGCCGCCGCGGGCGGTGTGCACCACTCTGACGCGACCGCATACGCGTGCGCACGCGCGGAGAGGCTGATGGCGACTAGAGAGAGGTAGGGGAGCTCCCGAGGAGGGCAGACGCGGGCGGGGCGAAGTCCGATCGGCCACTCGGCCACTGTGCGCACGCGGCCGTGGCTATCGTGGCGCGAGGAGGCTGAAGGAGGAGGGGGCCAGGGCTGGGGAGCGAACGCGTGGCGACGGTGGTGCTCTGGGACAGGCTGGGACGCGCGAGAGCGACCGGGAGGGCAGTGCCCGGAGCTAGCCAACGCGCAGAGCGCGCCAAACGCATGCCAACGGCGTGGTCACCGCTTGCGTTGGCGAGAGGAGGGCATGTATGCCTGGCAAAAGGTGTCTACCGTGTAGTCCCTTCAACATAGGGCCTCTCTGATGTGATAGAACGAAGAAAGCTACTTTGTGCTAATGGATAGCATCAACAGAAGTTTGCTGTAGCAAACTAGAGCATGAAGTTGTGGTCAAGTGGGATGAGATAAGAGCTAACCAGGATGTCTCAGGGGTTTAGGGTAGGAAGGACTATGATCCTGTGGATTTTTAAGACATTTGGACCAATATTTAACATAGTTGCTTTACAACCACAAAATTTGGTCCAGAAACTAGATCAGGAAGTAGCACTCACCTGGATGATTGGATTGGGCTGACAATTGGTGGAGTATGATCATTTGGGCATATGAAGGCACTGCAAAAATTTCATACAATTTGGATACACCAAAATGGTACTTGCTTCACAATGCTTTCTACTGGATAGAAACTTGGGGGAATTTTGTGGAGCAAATGGATTGGCAAAATGATGTGAATTTTGGCATGCTCAAATTATATAGGGATATTTAGGTCCTGGATTAATTTCAGATTTTATGAAGCAATATAAAATATAGTTGCTTCACAAACTGAAATTGTGACTAGAAACCAAGATTTGAAGGTGTTCTCACATAGGTTGTTGGATGCAGATGAAATTTGCTGGAGAGTAATGATTTGATCATATGGATGATCTACCAAAATTTCATCCCATTTGGATAAGCCTAGATAGTACTTCCTTCACAAAGCTTCTCTCTGGTCAGAAATTTTGGAAATTTGCTGAGGAAGATTTACTAGGCAAATGAAGCTGAATTTTGGCATGTGGCAATTATTTGGATATGAGATAGTGCACAAAAATTTTGAAGGCAATCAAGAAAAGATAAATAGCACTTCCCTCACAAAGTGCCATACTGGACAGAATAGGAAATGAATATTCCTGGATTATTTTTGAACTAGGCAAGGATGGGTTGACATATTTGTGGAAGATATGATCCATAGAATTTATGAGAATTTTGTGGGAATTTTATGGAAGACAGAAATATAGGTTACTTCACAACCTAGGGCAAACAGGGTTATTCCTTTAATAGAAAAAGGAATATTCCCACGAAATAAATATTGGGGTTGGGCTAAGATGGAAATAACATGGCCTTGGGATAGATTTGGGGATGACAAGCCACTTGGAAGTGGCAGGAGAGAAGATCTTCCCAGGTTTCAAGGCCACAGAGCCACCGAAAAAGAACTCCAAATAAAAATTCGAAGAAATCCAAAGGAAAAAGAAAGGGCCAAAAATCGGGGTGTTACACGTGCAGCCCCTCAAGTGTGAACCATCGAGGGTGATTCCTCCAAGTTCACCTTGACGGTTACATCAAGTAGGAATCCAACGAGGGTGATTCCTCGTATTCCATCTTGATGTTATGGACACACGGTTATCCTAATTTTACTTCAGTTCCCTATTGAAGTCGGGTCGACCCCGAGGGGTACCCACGAGAGATGTGGAGTCGGATTGACCATGAGGGTACCCGCGAGATAATTACGTGGCACGGCCGGGCAGGTAGACCGCCCCAAGAGAGGGTTGGGCCTGGCCCTTGCCGTAAGTCCACGAGACGGGGCGACGGGATCACATGATCGTGGATCTCTGCTCGTTTCCGCGAGCTCCCAATACACTAACGGATTTGGGTATTTGATCTGAGTTGGCCAATGGACTATAGGCACTACCATCATGTGGGATAATGGTTTAATGGGGCCCTCGGCGCCGTATGTATCAGCCGAAAGCTCTGTCAGATGTCCAGTTCAGCATTGTGGGCTTGTCGGGCCAGTGCCATCCAGGATGAGGTGGTGCTCGTCCCGGCTTGTCGCATAACGACCCGGAGTGCAAAGGGCGATGGGCCCAAGACCCCTGAGCACTTAGGATGTAGACCGGCGGGGACCTCTCTGTGGAGCCTAGGTAGGACTCCGTCGTGTCGATCAGCCGAGGCCGGGCATGACCGAGAAAAGTGTGTCCGACCAGAGTTAATCGAGCGTGTTGGGTAACAGTACTGCACCCCTGCAGGCAAGTTATCTATTCGAATAGCCATGTCCACGGTAACAGGACGCTCAATATTGTATCCCGATCTACTACAACTTGAACTGGATACATGTTACATTAATCAATATGTTAGCTCCGGGATCGCTTTCTCGCAGGGAGTCGAGGAAGGTTCTCTGGGTTTTGCTACTACATGCTTGTTGCTTTATTATATGCTACTAATCTGCACTCTTCTAATGCTGCAAGATGCTGCAAGATGCTAGTCTTCGATAGGCTAGGCCTTCCCCTCTATTCTGGCATTTCTGCAGTCTAGTCCACAGATATCGCCCCTTCATTTGATACCGATGCATAAATAGAATAGATTTGATGTATGTCTTGCGAGTACTTTGGATGAGTACTCACGGTTGCTTTGCTTCCCCTTTTTCCCCATACCCGATTGCTGCAATCAGATGACGGAGCCCCGGAGCTAGCTGACCCCGTCGATGACTACTACTACCCCTCCGACGGAGCCTACTACTACGTGGAGACCGATGACCAGGAGTAGATAGGAGGCTCCCAGGCAGGAGGCCTGCGCCTTTTCGATCTAGCTGTCGTAGTTTTGCTCAGCCTTCTTAAGGCCAAATTGTTTAACTTTATGTCCATACTCAGATATTATTGTTGCTTCCGCTAACGCTTGTACGCGAGCTTATGTATTCGATCCCTCGAGGCCCCTGGCTTGTAATATAAAGCTTGTATGACTTTTATATGTGTTTAGAGTTGTGTTGTGATAACTTCCCGTGAGTCCTTAGGCTTGATCGTGTGCATTTGCATGTATGATTAGTGCACGTTCGGGCCGGGGGCGTCACATTTATATGGCTTTTATATGATTTTTATGGACTAACATATTGACCTAGTGCCCAGTTCCAGTTGTTGTTTTCTGCTTGTTTTTGGTTTTCCGAAAAATCCATATCAAATGAAGTCCAAATGCAGCGAAACTTTTTGACGATTTTTTCTGGAAGGAAACAGACCCAGGAAGCTTCGGGGGAGCAGCAGAAGACCCACAGGGGCCCCACAAGCCACCAGGGCGCGCCACCCCCCCAGGCGCGCCCTGGTGCCTCGTGGGCCCCCTGTGGCACCTCTTTGCGTGATTCCAACGCTGAAAAATCATATATATTCAGAAACCCCTGAAAGTTAACCTAGATGAGTTTTTACGCTGCCGCAAGCCTCTGTACCTCCACGATCTCATCTACAGCCCTTTTCCAGCACCCTGCCAGAGGGGGGGAATCATCACCGGACGCCATCTTCATCATCCCGGCGGCCACCATGACGAGGAGGGAGTAGTTCACTCTCGGGGCTGAGGGTATGTACTAGTAGCTATGTGTTTGATCTCTCTCTCGTGTTCTTGATTTGGCACGATCTTGATGTACCGCGAGCTTTGTTAATATAGTTGGATCATATGGTGTTTCTCCCTCTCTATCTTGTTGTGATGAATTGAGTTTTTACCTTTGAGGTTTCACTATTATCGGATTGAATACTTTTATGGATTTGAGAACACTTGATGTATGTCTTGCATATGAATACCCGTGGTGACAATGGGGTATTATATTGATTCACTTGATGTATGTTTTGGCGCTCAACTCGCGGATTCCCGAGTGACATTTGGGGAATCTATGCATAGGGGTTGATGCACGTTTTCGTCCTACTTTCTCCGGTAGAAATCTTGGGGCACTCTTTCAAGTTCTTTGTGTGGATTGAATATTATGATTATGAAGTTGTTTGATGCATATCGTATAATCAACTCACGGATACTTGTGGTGACATTGGAGTATCTAGGTGACATTAGAGTTGGTTGATGCGTATCATATGGTGTTATTTTAGTACGAACTCTAGGGCTATTCGTGACACTTGTAGGGATGGCTCAATAGATTGATCGGAAAAGATAACTTTGAGGTGGTTTCGTACCCTACAACAATTTCTATCTTATGTTCTCCGCGAATAGGAACTTTGGAATGATTCTTTGTTGCACATTGAGGGATTGTTATATGATCCAATTATGTTAGCATTGTTGAGAGATTGCACTAGTGAAAGTATGAACCCTAGGCCTTGTTTCTAAGCATTGCAATACCGTTTGTGCTCCGTTTTATCACTTGCTACCTTGCTGTTTTTATATTTTCAGATTACAAAAACCTATATCTACTATCCATACTACACTTGTATCACCATCTCTTCGCCGAACTAGTGCACCTATACAATTTACCATTGTATTGGGTGTGTTGGGGACACAAGAGATTTCTTGTATTTGATTGCAGGGTTGTTTGAGAGAGACCATCTTCATCCTACGCCTCCCACAGATTGATAAACCTTAGGTCATCCACTTGAGGGAAATTTGCTACTGTCCTACAAAACTCTGCGCTTGGACGCCCAACACGAGTCTACAAGAATAAGTTGTGTAGTAGACATCAAGCTCTTTTCTGGCGCCGTTGCTGGGGAGGTGAGTGCTTGAAGGTATATCTTTAGATCTTGCAATTGAATCTTTAGTTTCTTGTTTTATCACTAGTTTGGTTTATAAAAGAAAACTACAAAAAAATGGAATTGAGGTTGCCTCATATTATTCGTCTTTATAATGTCTTTCTTGAAAATGATGGAGCGGAAAATTGTGCTCAATTGATAGAAGAAGAATTCAATAAAATGTTTGGCATAAAATCTTTGAATGATGAGCATGATTGCAATGTTGTTAGTATGAATTCTATGAGTATCCATGATGCTAATGATATGCAAAGCCACAAGCTTGGGGATGCTATGTTTAATGAAGATGATATTTTTAGTCCCCCAAGTTTTGATGAGAAAATTTATTATGATGATTGCATGCCTCCTATCTATTGTGATGACATGTATGCTATAAAGAATAATGATAACCATGAAACTTGTCATCATGATTTTAATTTTCAATTGGATTATGCCAATCAAGTATCACATGATAGCTATTTTGTTGAGTTTGCTCCCACACTATTCATGAGAATAATTTTGCTTATGTGGAGAGTAATAAAATTTCTATGCTTGTAGATCATGAAAAGAATGATTTGTGTGATGGATATATTATTTAATTTCTTCATGATGCTACTGAAAATTATTATGAGAGAGGATCATATGCTTGTAGGTGTTGCAATAATATCAAGTTTCCTCTCTATGTGTTGAAAGTTTTGAAGTTATGCTTGTTTTGCCTTCCTATGCTAGTTGATTCTTGCTCCCATAAATTGTTTGCTCACAAAATCCCTATGCATAGGAATTGGGTTAGGCTTAAATGTGCTAGTCATATGCTTCATGATGCTCCCATTGTGTTTCAATTCTTTACTTTATGTGAGCATCATTCAAATCATCATGCCTAGCTAAAAAGGCATTAAAGAAAAGTGCTAGTTTGGAGACAACCCCATATTTATACCTACTGTTTTGTGTGTCCACATGATTAAGCTACTGTAGTAATCATGTTTCATATGTTTTGTTTCAATAATGTGCCAAGTAAAGCCTTTGGGATAGTGTGGATGCTTGCTAATTTGATTCTATGCAAGAACAGAAACTTTCGCGTCAAGTGCTGGAATTTCTATTCTGTACTGGAGCGTGAGAAATTCTGAAATTTTTACACAGTATTCGGTTACAAATTTTTTACGTTGTCCTAATTTTTCAGAATTTTTGTAGGTACAGAAGTATGGTTTTTAAATCGCTCACTACATGCTGTTCTGTTTTGACAGATTCTGGTTTTTATTGCATAGTTTGCTTGTTTTAGTGATTCCATAGCTTATATTATGGGATATAAATTATGGAAATGATAGACTACAGTAGACATTATGTGAGAACAATTATGAATCTTGTCTTGACAGTACCTAAGTGGATGCTTTATTTTTATCATACTAACCTATCTCAGAAGTTCCACTAAGTTTTGTGTGATTGAAGTTTTCAAGTTTTGGGTGAGATATCGATATGAGGAGAATAAGGAGTGGCAAGACCCTAAACTTGGGGATGCCCAAGGCACCCCAAGGTAATATTCAAGGAAGACTCAAGCGTCTAATCTTGGGGATGCCCCGGAAGGCATCCCCTCTTTCGTCTTCAACACTATCGGTAACCTCACTCGGAGCTATATTTTTATTCGTCACATAATATGAGTTTTGCTTGGAGCGTCATTTTCTTTTGTTGAGATTTGCTTGATGTTATCAATAATAATGTTTTGTATCTTTTATTTCAATAAAATGCCAAGTATAGCCTTTACCATGCTCAGTTTGCAAGTTTATGTGTTGCTGTTTGAAAACAGAAAGCTTTCTGTTATGTCTAGAATATTCCTGAATAGTTAGAACATGATAAAAATCTGACATTTTTACACAGTAAGCATGCATGAGTTCTCTGTCACATGGTAATGTTTTAAAAAAAATTGGAGTTAGGGAAGTATGAATTTTAAATCCCCCTTTACAGACTGTTCTGTTTTGGCAGATTTCGGTTATAGTTGCATTGTTTGCATATGTTGCTTGTTTAAGGTTTCTATTTGTGGATAGGAGTATTAAATATGCAGAGGCATTTAATATGCAATGTTTAATTATAATCTTAGTAATTTGCTACAGTAGAGAATGATAAGGTTTTTGCATTGATTTATACTAACTTATCTCACGAGTTCTTGTTGAGTTTTGTGTGGATGAACTTCTTAAGATTTAAGGAAACCGTGATATGAGAGGAATTAAGGAGACACAAGAGCTCAAGCTTGGGGATGCCCAAGGCATCCCAAATTAATATTTCAAGAAGTCTCAAGCATCTAAGCTTGGGGATGCCCCGGTAGGCATCCCACCTTTCTTCATCAACAATTATCGGTTAATCTTGGTTGAGCCAAAGTTTTTGCTTCTTCACATGAGATGTGCTATTCTTGGAATATCATTTTATTTTGTTTTCTTTGCTGTTTGAATAAAATACTTAAGATCTGAAATTTTTAAATGAGAGAGAGTCCTCACATAGCTACCTATTTACTTAACTACTCATTTGGTCTTCACTTATATCTTTTTGGAGTAGTTTGTCATTTACTCTTGTTCTTCACTTATATTCTATGAGTAAATTGTTGAAATGAATTGAATATCATAAAGTTGAAATTTATATGCTTCATATGCTTTGTCCCATGGGGAGTAGTGACTTCACATACAAGAAGTATAAGTGGTAAAATTTATTGAAAGTTAACAAACATAGCATTGGTCACTTGAACAATTCATGAAAGAATTTTGAAGGAAGAGAAATTTCACATATAAATATACTATCTTGGACATCTTCTATGATTGTGAGCCCCCATTAATTATTTTCAAGCTTGATCAAGTAGTTGACGTTGGACAAGGAAGACAACGTAATGAGTTATGTATGTTTATATTCACATAGAAGTTATATTGTCATGGATCCTCTAACATGTGGTGCTTGCTTAGGATCTTTTGCTAGCCAAAAATTCGTACTAAGTAGAGATACTACTTGTGCATCCAAAAACCCTTAAACCCAGTTTCTTGCCATGAGTGTCCACCATATCTACCTATGGATTGAATAAGATCCTTCAAGTAAGTTGTCATCGGTGCAAAAAGCAATAAAAATTGCTCCTAAAATATGTATGATCTTTTATTGCAAGGGAAAATAAGCGTTGTACAAACTTGTGATGGTAAAGAAATAAAAGCGACGGACTGCATAATAAAGGTTGCTATCACAAGGTGCAATAAAACGTGACGTTCTTTTGCATTAAGGGCTTGCACATCCAAAAATAAAAAGCGCATGACAACCTCTGCTTCCCTCTGCGAAGGGCCTATCTTTTAATTTTCTGTATTTACTTTTATGTAAGAGTTAGTAATGTTCATCCCTATTCCGCTCTATTTATTCTCTAGTGGGCAAGCATCATGTGGTAGGGAATGATCCAGGCACATATATCCAGTTGAATATAGGTGATCATGAGTTATTATTGTTGACATTATCCATGAGATAATTAAGTTGGGAGGCAAAACATCAAGCCCCTATCTTCCTATGTGTTTGACTGAAACAGTTTGTTCTAAAAATATGCTTTGAGTGTCAGCAATCATGGAAGACTAAATGATAGTTGAGTATGTGGAATTTGCTAAATCAAAGCTCTTACATAGACCCTTCCTGAAAATAAGATGAATTGCAATTGTTTGATGACTGAAAACATAGTTTGTTAGTTTTCAAGAAAGTTTATGGTCTATACTTTTACATGTGAATAGCTTGCTACTTGATCATGAGAAGTTTTATGAGATGAGCTACTATTTATGATATATAATGATGCTAGAAAAAAGTGATTGGAATTATCATTGATCAAACTTATACACTATGCTAGCATTCACACTTCATAAATTATTTCTTTTATCATTTACCTACTCGAGGACGAGTAGGAATTAAGCTTGGGGATGCTGATACGTCTCCAATGTATCTATAATTTATGAAGTATTCATGCCATGTTTATTATAGTTTTGTATGATTTTGGTGCACTTTTATATGGCTTTTATATGATTTTTATGGACTAACATATTGACCTAGTGCCCAGTGCTAGTTGCTGTTTTCTGCTTGTTTTAGGTTTTCCAGAAAATCCATATCAAATGAAGTCCAAATGCAGCGAAACTTTTTGACGATTTTTTCTGGAAGGAAACAGACCCAGGAAGCTTCGGGGGAGCAGCAGAAGACCCACAGGGGCCCCACAAGCCACCAGGGCGCGCTACACCCCCCCCCCCCCCAGGCGCCCCCTGGTGCCTCATGGGCCCCCTGTGGCACCTCTTTGCGTGATTCCAACGCTGAAAAATCATATATATTCAGAAACCCCCGAAAGTTAACCTAGATGAGTTTTTACGCCGCCGCAAGCCTCTGTACCTCCACGATCTCATCTATAGCCCTTTTCCGGCACCCTGCCGGAGGGGGGGAATCATCACCGGAGGCCATCTTCATCATCCCGGTGGCCACCATGACGAGGAGGGAGTAGTTCATCCTCGGGGCTGAGGGTATGTACTAGTAGCTGTGTGTTTGATCTCTCTCTCGTGTTCTTGATTTGGCACGATCTTGATGTACCGCGAGCTTTGTTAATATAGTTGGATCATTTGGTGTTTCTCCCTCTCTATCTTGTTGTGATGAATTGAGTTTTTACCTTTGAGGTTTCACTATTATCGGATTGAATACTTTTATGGATTTGAGAACACTTGATGTATGTCTTGCATATGAATACCCGTGGTGACAATGGGGTATTATATTGATTCACTTGGTGTATGTTTTGGCGCTCAACTCGCGGATTCCCGAGTGACATTGGGGGAATCTATGCAAAGGGGTTGATGCACGTTTTCGTCCTACTTTCTCTGCTAGAAATCTTGGGGCACTCTTTGAAGTTCTTTGTGTGGATTGAATATTATGATTTTGAAGTTGTTTGATGCATATCGTATAATCAACTCACGGATACTTGTGGTGACATTGGAGTATCTAGGTGACATTAGAGTTGGTTGATGCGTATCATATGGTGTTATTTTAGTACGAACTCTAGGGTTGTTCGTGACACTTGTAGGTATGGCTCAATAGATTGATCGGAAAAGATAACTTTGAGGTGGTTTCGTACCCTACAACAATTTCTATCTTATGTTCTCCGCGAATAGGAACTTTGGAGTGATTCTTTGTTGCGCGTTGAGGGATTGTTATATGATCCAATTATGTTAGCATTGTTGAGAGATTGCACTAGTGAAAGTATGAACCCTAGGCCTTGTTTCTAAGCATTGCAATACCGTTTGTGCTCCATTTTATCACTTGCTACCTTGCTGTTTTTATATTTTCAGATTACAAAAACCTATATCTACTATCCATACTACACTTGTATCACCATCTCTTCGCCGAACTAGTGCACCTATACAATTTACCATTGTATTGGGTGTATTGGGGACACAAGAGATTTCTTGTATTTGATTGCAGGGTTGTTTGAGAGAGTCCATCTTCATCCTACGCCTCCCATGGATTGATAAACCTTAGGTCTCCACTTGAGGGAAAATTGCTACTGTCCTACAAAACTCTGCGCTTGGAGGCCCAACACGAGTCTAAAAGAATAAGTTGTGTAGTAGACATCAGATGCCAATTTGAATTATGCTTATGGAGATGAACTTGCTATAGTTCCTTATGTTAAACATGAAATTGTTGCTATTGCACCCACACATGATAGTCCTATTATCTTTTTGAATTCTCCCAACTATACTATATCGGAGAAGTTTGTTCTTATGAAGGATTATATTGATGGGTTGCGTTTTACCGTTGCACATGATGATTTTGATGAATATAATATTCATGTGCTTGCTGCTCCTAATTGCAATTATTATGAGAGAGAAACTACATCTCCGCCTCTCTATGTTTCCAATGCGATAAAATTGCACGAAATTGTTTATACTATGCATTGGCCTTTACTTGATGTGCATGAATTGTTCTTTTATGACATGCCAATGCATAGGAAGAGAGTTAGACTTCATCATTGCATGATATATGTTGCTTTGTGCTCATTAATAAAATACAAATCATTGTTAATTAAAATTGGCTTTGATATACCTTGGGATCCGGGTGGATTAATTAGTTGAGCACTTTATGCCTAGCTTAATGGCTTTAAAGAAAGCGCTGCCAGGGAGACAACCCGGAAGTTTTAGAGAGTCATTTATTTCTGTTGTGTGCTTTTAAAAAGTTTAAAAACAAAAAAAATATAGAGGGGAACCTAAAAACTTTACAAAAAGAAAAGTGAAAGTAAGAAAGACGAGCACCGTGGAACCGGGAGCATGCCTTGAACTTTGTTCATGCTCATGGAAACTTTGTGAATCTTGAATTACAGAAACTTTTCAACAAAAATAATTATCCCCTTGTACAAATCCATTGTATTATAAAAATAATGTGCCAAGATTTACCGTTAGGATGTTTAAATTGCTTGTTTGGTATGTGTCGTGCAAAAACAGAAACTTTTGTTGTAGTGCGTGAATTTACATTTTTTATTGGAACATGTAAAAATTCTGAAATTTTTACACGGTACTGCTATGCAAATTGTTTATTTTGTCCTAATTTTTTAGAATTTGTTTGAGACAGAAGTATATGTTTCATCTGCATCTTTACCGACTGTCCTGTTTTCACAGATTGCTGTTATAGTTTCATTATTTGCTTATGTTTGA
The DNA here is from genome assembly GCA_039707655.1 of Elymus sibiricus. Lineage (NCBI taxonomy): Eukaryota > Viridiplantae > Streptophyta > Magnoliopsida > Poales > Poaceae > Elymus > Elymus sibiricus. The sequence continues at coordinate 105,289,560 of CM077668.1, read as the reverse complement.
AATCTTGTTGAGCCCCGTTGACTTGGGAGCCATAGAATTGTGATAGAATACAGTGGGTAATGTTCGATTATAATTATAAAATAATGTTACAGCAGGACATGATGGGATTTGATGTTATATGTACTAACCCTTCTAATAAAAAGTTTGGTTAAGTTTTGTGTGGATGAAGTGTTCGAAGATCGAGGAGGTATTGATATGAGAAGAATGAGGAGAGGCAAGAGCTCAAGCTTGGGGATGCCCAAGGCACCCCAAGTAAATATTCAAGGAGACTAAAGCATCTAAGCTTGGGGATGCCCCGGAAGGCATCCCATCTTTATTCGACAATTATCGGTATGTCTCGGTTTTTGTTTTGTTCACATGATATGCGTAAATTCTTGGAGCGTATTTTGTGTTTATTTTTCCCTTTTCTTTTATGCACCATGCTGGTATGAGATAGTCCTTGGTTGATTTATAGAATGCTCTATGCACTTCACTTATATCTTTTGAGTATGGCTTTATAGAATGCTTCATGTGCTTCGCTTATATCATTTGAAGTTTGGATGCCTGTTTCTCTACACCTAGAAAACCATTATTTATAGAATGCTCTTTTGCTTCACTTATATTTGTTAGAGCGTGGGCAAGTCTTTTGTAGAAATAATTAAACTCTCTTGCTTCACTTATATCTATTTAGAGAGTCAACAGGAATTGGTCATTCACATGGTTAGTCATAAAATCCTACATAAAACTTGTAGATCACTGAATATGATATGTTTGATTCCTTGCAATAGTTTTGTGATATAGAGATGGTAATATGTGGGAGGTACTAGTGAATGATTGTGGTTTAGTAAGAATATTGGTGTTAAGGTTTGTGATTCCCGAAGCATGCACGTATAGTCTCTCGTTATGCTAAGAAGTTGGAGCATGATTTATTATTGATTGTCTTCCTTTGCGTGGAGGTCGGGGGCGCGCGATGGTTAACTCCTACCAACCTCCCCCCTAGGGGCATGCGTAGTAGTACTTTTCTTCGAGGGCTAATAAACTTTCGCAATAAGTATGTGAGTTCTTTATGACTAATGTGAGTCCATGGACTATACGCACTCTCACCTTTCCGCAATTTGCTAGCCTCTACGGTACCGTGCATTGCCCTTTCTCACCTTGAGATGTGGTGCAAACTTCGCCGGTGCATCCAAACCCCGTGATATGATACAAGCTATCACACATAAGCCTCCTTATATCTTCCTCAAAATAGCCACCATACCTACCTAGTATGGCATTTCCATAGCCATTCCGAGATATATTGCCATGAAACTTCCATCATCATCATATACATGACTTGAGCATTCATTGTCATATTGCTTTGCATGATCGTAAGATAGCTAGCATGATATTTTCATGGCTTTTCCGTTTTTTGATATGTTTGCTACGCTAGATCATTGCACATCCTGGTACACTGCTAGAGGCATTCATATAGAGTCATATTGTTCTAGATATCGAGTTGTAATATTGAGTTGTAAGTAAATAAAACTGTGATGATCATCATTATTAGAGCATTGTCCCAGTGAGGAAAGGATGAAGGAGACTATGATTCCCCCACAAGTCGGGATGAGACTCCAGACGAAAATAAAAAAAGAGAAAACAAAAAAATGGCCAAAAAGAGCCCAACAAAAAAAAGAAAAAAAAAAGAGAAAACAAAAAAATGAAATGAGAGAAAAAGAGAGAAAGGGCAATGTTACTATCATTTCCACACTTGTGCTTCAAATTAGCACCATGTTTTTCATATAGAGAGTCTCATAGGTTGTCACTTTCATATACTAGTGGGAATTTTTCATTATAGAACTTGGCTTGTATATTCCGATGATGGGCTTCCTCAATTGCCCGAGGTCTTGAGCAAGCAAGTTGGATGCACACCCACTTAGTTTTCATATTGAGCTTTCATACACTTATAGCTCTTAGTGCATCCGTTGCATGGCAATCCCTACTCCTCACATTGACATCAATTGATGGGCATCTCCATAGCCCGTTGATTAGCCGCGTCGATGTGAGACTTTCTTCCTTTTTTGTCTTCTCCATATTAATCTCTACCACCGCATTCTATTCCACCCATAGTGTTATATCCATGGCTTGCGGTCATGTATTGCGTGGGGGTTGAAAAAGCTGAAGCGCGTTAAAAAGTATGAACCAGTTGCTTGGCTGACACCGGGGTAGTACATGATTTATATTTTGTGTTAAGAAGATGGAGCATGAAAAGGCTATATGATTTTGTAGGGATAGCGTTCTTTAGCATTTTTATTCTGAAAGGCATGATTGTTTGTTGGGATGCCTGAGTATTGATGTCTTTATATCAAATTATAGACTATTGCTTTTAATCATTCGTGTCTTAATATTCATGCCACGATTAGATTATATGATCAAGATTGTAGCATTCCACATCAAAAATTATCTTTTTTATCATTTACCTACTCAAGGACGAGCAGGAATTAAGCTTGGTGATGCTGATACGTCTCCGTCGTATCTATAATTTTTGATTGTTTCATGCCAATATTCTACAACTTTCATATACTGTTGGCAACATTTTATATTATTTTTGGGACTAACATATTGATCCAGTGCCCAGAGCCAGTTCTTGTTTGTTGCATATTTTTTGTTTCGTAGAATATCCATATCAAACGAAGTCCAAACACGATAAAAATTTACGGATATTTATTTTAGAATATATGTGAATTTTTGGAAGAAGAATCAACGCAAGACGGTGCTCGTGGGCCCCACGGGGCACCAGGGCGCGCCCCAGGGGGGTGGCGCGCCGTGGTGCCTCGTGAGCCCCTCGTAAGTCGGTTGACGCCCTTCTTTCGCCGCAAGAAAGATAATATCGGGGAAAAAACGTGTTAAAATTTCAGCCCGGTCGGAGTTACGGATCTTCGGGAATTTAAGAAACGGTGAAAGGCCAGAAAACAGGAACGCGAAACAGAAGAGAACAGAGAGAGAGAGATCCAATCTCGGAGGGGATCCCGCCCCTCCAGGTGCCATGGAGGCCAAGGACTAGAGGGGAAAACCTCCTCCCATCTAGGGGGGAGGCCAAGCAAGAAGAAGAAGGAGGGGGGCTCTCTCCCCCTCTCTCCCGATGGCGCCGGAACGCCGCCGGGGCAATCATCGTGACGGCGATCTACACCAACAACCTCGCCGCCGTCACCACCAACTCTCTCCCCCTCTATGCAGCGGTGTACCACCTCTTCTCCCCGCTGTAATCTCTACTTAAACATGGTGTTTAACTCCATATATTATTATCCAATGATGTGTTGCCATCCTATGATGTTTGAGTAGATTCGTTTTGTCCTATGGGTTGATTGATGATCGTGATTGGTTTGAGTTGTATGTTTTATTTTGGTGCTGTCCTATGGTGCCCTCTGTGTCGCCCAAGCGTGAGGGATTCCCGCTGTAGGGTGTTGCAACAAGTTCATGATTTGCTTATAGTGGGTGGCTAGAGTGACAGAAGCTTACACCCGAGTAAGGGGGTTGTTGCGTATGGGAGTAAAGAGGACTTGTTACTTAATGCTATGGTTGGGTTTTACCTTAATGATCTTTGGTAGTTGCGGATGCTTGCTAGAGTTCCAATCATAAGTGCATATGATCCAAGTACGGAAAGTATGTTAGCTCATGCCTCTCCCTCATATAAAATTACAATAATGATTACTGGTCTAGTTATCGATTGCCTATGGACAAATCTTTCTCTAGTGTTACAAAAAGCTTTCTACTAAACAACTAACTTTTATTATCTCGCAAATTACTCGTAGCTTTGTTCTCGTTAAGTACTTCTAGTCTTATCCTTACACCCGCAAAATAGTTTCATACTTGTTCTACGTAAAGCGAACATTAACTGCGCGTAGAGTTGTATCGGTGGTCGATAGAACTTGAAGGGAATACTAATTCTACCTTTAGCTCCTCGTTGGGTTCGACACTCTTATTTATCAAAAAAGCTACAATTGATCCCCTATACTTGTGGGTTATCATTCCTGCGTGTAAGATCGTGCACGTGAAGGAAAGTGATGGGACAGCGGCGTGCACTGCAGACCTAGGTGTCGGAGAAGAAGCGCGTGGCAAGGCTGGAGTACGTGACAACGCAGGCGGCAGAAAAACAAATGTGAGCGCGTGGTAGGTGGCGGACAGGATGGATGTTACTCACGTTGACTTGGATTGCACGCATATACAGAAAAAGAAATAGAATCACGTAAAATCAGAAAACGAACAGGTCCGATCTTACTTTTTTTTGGATTTTGTTTTCTAGACTGAGGATGACCGTGCGGTAGAAAATAGTAGGATGGACAAAAAAAAGTTTGATCCGGTAGGTAATTGTCGCTCTAACTAATCTAAACCAGCACTAATTCTAGGACGAATGCAACCAAAAATTCAACAATGCAAATACTAGATGCAAATATTGCTAAAGGCGAAAAAGATAGGTGCAGCGGATGAACTAATTTAATTTTTTTTGGCTTTTTTTTCTGGGTTGTAGGACTGAAAAACAATCTAATCTACTAAAGCTGTAAATCTCTCACCGATGAACCTGAAAACTGATACCACTTGGTGTGAACTGGGGACCCGATCTTTCGATGAGAGAGATAACTACGATTTTTGGAGGATTTGACCCTCACGATCCGGCTACCAACCGTACAGGGAGAACCGTACATGACTGATATCCACGGAAATCGCTGAACCAACTCCACCGTGTTATCGGCCGAGCCAACGGCGCGATCGACCTATCCACGAGGGATTTTTCCTGCAAGCAAATCGAAAAACATGCAAGAAAATAATAGCCAAGCAATCTAAAATTGCGAATATGCTAGTTGGAATAAAATCTCACAAGATGGGGTTCCGATAGGATGTCTTGACGGTCGCACTAGCCACCACAAGCATGATTTTCCAAACCGTTTTTTTTTCACTTTTTCATGGACCGATTGTGCGAAATTGAATTATGTGCATTCATGCCTAGAAAATGCACATAATGGCCAAAATATAGTAAATTAGCCCGGAAAAGTGCCAAATTTGAACACGGTGCATTATAGGGTCTATGTTGATCGTAGAAAAAAACTCAAGGACAAACGACGAAGGAACTTTGGATTCCCCTTCAAACTTGGTGATTTCCCTCTCGAAACCACCAAAACTTCCTTTTGTGATGGTTCGGTTTATGAAGAGCGTGTACAACGATATTAGCCGAACCTTCTCAAAAAATTACCACGCTTTACTGAGGTCATACCATGGCACCATGCCAGGTATCATCTTTTTCAGGCATGTTTTTCAATTTTCTAGAGTTGAAAACCCAATAAACGACACGTTTGTGGTTGACTCTTGCGACACATGTCCTTGAAATCACTCACCATTCCTCGTAAAAGGCATGCAAATTTAGTAAATACCACAAGCATGATTTTCCAAACCATTTTTGTGAACTTTTCCATGGACTAATTTTGCGAAATTAAATTATGTGCATTAATGCCTAGAAAATACACATAACTGCCCAAATATACTAAATTAGCCCGAAAAATTGCCAAATTTGAACATGGTGCATTATAGGGTGTATGTTGATCGTACAAAAAACTCAAGGACAAACGACGAAGGAAGTTTGGATTCCCCTTCAAACTTGGTGACTTCCCTCTCGAAACCACGAAACTTCCTTTTGTGATGGTTCGGTTTATGAAGAGCGTGTACATCGACATTAGCCGAACCTTCTCAAAAATTACCATGCTTTTCTGAGGTCATACCATGGCACCATGCCAGGTATCATCTTTTTTAGGCATGTTTTTCAATTTTCTAGAGTCGAAAAACCAATAAACGACAACTTTGTGGTTGACTCTTGCCACACATGTCCTTGAAATCTCTCCCCATTCCTCGTAAAAGGCATGCAAATTTAGTAAACACCACAAGCATGATTTTAAAAACTGTTTTTGTGCACTTTTTCATGGACCGATTGTGTGAAATTGAATTATGTGCATTAATGCCTAGAAAATGCACATAACTGCCCAAATATAGTAAATGAGCCCGAAAAAGTGCCAACTTTGAACACGGTGCATTATAGGGTGTATGTTGATCATAGAAAAAAACTCAAGGACAAACGACGAAGGAACTTTGGATTTCGTTTCAAACTTGGTGATTTCCCTCTCAAAACCACCAAAACTTCCTTTTGTGATGGTTCGGTTTATGAAGAGCGCGTACAACGACATTAGCTGAACCCTCTCAAAAAATTACCATGCTTTGCTGAGGTCATACCATGGCACCATGCCAGGTATCATCTTTTTCACGCATGTTTTTCAATTTTGTAGAGTCGAAAAACCAATAAACGACACGTTTGTGGTTGACTCTTGCAACACATATCATCAAAATCTCTCCCCATTACCTTGTAAAAGGCATGGAAACTTAGTAATACCACAAGCTTGATTTTTCATACTGTTATTGTGCACCTTTTCATGCACCTATCGTGACAATTTGAATTATGTGCATAAATGCCTAGAAAATGCAAATAATGGCCCAAATATAATAAATGAGCCCGGAAAAGTGCCAAATTTGAACACGACGCATTCTAGGGTCTATGTAGATCGTAGAAAAAAAACAAGGGCGGACGACCAAGGAAATTTGGATTCCCTTGAAATCCTGGTGATTTATTATCGCACACGGTTCATTTTCGCTGTTTATGAAAGCCATGTGGGCTGACTCTATCATGCGATGCATTCTGATTGGCCGGAACCCCAGCCACGCGGATCGCGCGTGTGCACCGTAGGATGCATCGCGATCGAACGGCAATCCACATCCCTCCCGTCACACCCGTGTAGCTGTAGCTGGGATTTGACTTATATGTGCTAAATGTCAGGTAAATGCTATAAAGTGCTTAAGTATATCAAACGAGTCCTGAAATGCACAAAAAATTTCAAATCTAGCGGCTGATGGTGTTTGCGCACCGTGTAAATAGTTTGGACGCGAAATGATGAAGTCATCGTAATTCAAGTCCAAATTGCCATTTTATCATTTTGGAAACAGTGATTCTTCTTGTGAGATGCTCTCGTTTTCAAGGAGTTATCGTTACAACTTGTGCCAGAATTTTCCATTTTATTTACCACATATTACTGAGGTCACACCATGCCAGGTATCATCTTTTTCAGGGATGTTTTTCAATTTTCTAAAGTTGAAAAAACCATTAAACGACACATTTGTGGTTGACTCTTGCGACACATTTCCTTAAAATCTCTCCCCATTCCTCGTAAAAGGGATGAAAATTTACTAAATACCACAAACATGATTTTCCAAACCATTTTGTGCACTTTTTCATGGACCGATTGTGCGAAATTGAATTATGTGCATTAATGCCTAGAAAATGCACATAACGGCCCAAATATAGTAAATTAGCCTGAAAAAGTGCCAAATTTGAACACGGTGCATTCTAGGGTGTATGTTGATCATACAAAAAAACCAAGGACAAACGACGAAGGTAATTTTAACCCCCCTTCAAACTTGGTGATTTCCCTCCCGAAACCACAAAACTTCCATTGTGATGGTTCGATTTATGAAGAGCGTGTATAACAACTTTAGCCAAACCTTCTCAAAAAATTACCACGACATGTTGAGGTCATACCATGGCACCATGCCAGGTATCATCTTTTTCAGGCATGGTTTTTGTAATTTTCTAGAGTTGATAAACCATTAAACGACACGTTTGTGGTTGACTCTTGCCACACATATCATTGAAATCTCTCCCCATTCCATTGTAAAAGGCATGGAAATTTACTAAATACCACAAGCTTGATTTTTCAAACCATTATTGTGCACCTTTTTCATGCACCGATTGTGTGAATTTGAATTATGTGCATAAATGCCTAGAAAATGCAAATAATGGCCCAAATATAGTAAATGAGCATGGAAAAGTGCCAAATTTGAACAAGGTGCATTCTAGGGTCTATGTTGATCGTATAAAAAAACTCAAGGATGAACAACGAAGGAAATTTGGATTCCCTTCCAATCTTGGTAACATCAAACACACACGGGTTGTGTTTACGAAACGTTGCCTCCGCAGCGCATTATTTCGGCACAGAAAACCCTCACCAACACGTCAATAAAGAAAAGAAAACCCTCACCCCCTCCCCCTTCGTCCCCACTCCTCACTCGCACTGCACTCCTTAGCTGACGACTGTCGCTGGCGGGATTCGGCCCCGTGCCAAACGTCACGGGATTTCGACGCTGCCACTTGCCACCGCCTGTCTGCACCACCTCTAGCCGACGTCGTCGTTGCTTGTTCTCGACAGGTCTGCCCAAATCTTTGATCTCGACGGTGCCCCTCGCAGCCGGTTGCCGCCAACAAACGCCACCGCATTTTGTTTCTTCCCCTCGCCGACGCCTATCGGCACCGACTTTCTCGAAGCTGGTCGATTGTTGTTTTCTGCGGGATTTTCTGTAGGCTTGGGTCGGGGTTTTTTTTCTCTCTCTCATGGAGAACAAGTTAATTAATTTAGCAAAATATTCGCTCATCTCTTATCGCAGTCCATCTGTCCCTATTAATCACCCGGCAGAAATCGCCGTGGATTCATTGTTCTTATAGCTGATTCGAGGTTTTTCATTCTAGTGTCCACAGTGCAAGCACAAATCAGGCCACTGTGGTCGCGGCCAGTCGGACAAGAAGTTCTATCTCACCATACCAGATGAGTTCAAGGAGCGCACAGTATGTTCAATCTCATCCTACCACGGTTGGCATGTCCTAATTTTATGAACATATAACATATATTGCTATATTTGGATAAAAGGTGCGACATGCACCATAGACGTCAAAGAGGATTTTTTTTCTTTCTAAATTAGACAAATTAATGATGTATTTGTTCCCTTAAAAAATGATGTATTGTTCTTTCAGTTACTCTCATATTTGCATGAAATCTTGGTTACATTATCTGTTTAATTATATATTTTTGTACTTTGCTTTCAGCTATTGTTCTATTTTCTATCATTTATTCCCATATTTGCATGTAACGATCTTAATTTTCATTTCCCGCAGTACATCCCTTGCTTTGCAAGAACACGTGTATAAGGAAATCTTGGCCTTTACTTTTTTGATGACTCCATGGATGTCATATTGACCACGCACCATGGATTTACAATGACAATTAGGGTAAAAGTTGATAAAGATGGTCACTCCTATTTTGATGTGGACCTTTGGAGAAAATTTTCTAAGTTTTATGAACTGAAAGCTGGCAGTAAAATTCTAGTGCGTGCACCACAATCTGGTCAAATAAACATGGATGTTTACTTCCCCAGCGTCATCAGTCGACCACAGTCTGATTGAGGTTAGTGTTCTTACAGATTTCTCCATGTCGGCTTATTACTTATTAGTAAAATTAAAGTAATTGTTCTGGCTAAATGATTACTAATTGAGCAACCAATTGGGATTTCATTTTCTGACTCTGTTACTAGCCAGTATCAACTTCCAATTACCAATTTATGCCCACTATTCTTCTGCCATGTTCTGAATAAATAATCCCTTTCCACCTTTTAAGCAGGATATGTTGGATGCATAGTTAACAAACTGTATGTTACTCGGCATACCAAATTTCACTGGAAAGAGTTGGAGCATGTCATACAATTTGTTGCTAATCTAGAAGACCTAGCACAGCGTATGGACGTTGGATTTGGGACGGGAATAAATCTACCACTGGTGCACACATTGAACAAGACCAATTGTGTGAACAAAATACTGGTACAAAGTCTTATTTGTATGTTGTTGTTCATAAACTATATATAGCTTCAACGATATGTTACAATTGGTTTTTATTGTTCATTGTAACAGAAATTGTCTGTTGTAGCTGTTCTTGAATTGATTTCCCGGCGTGGTCAAATTACACTTGTGCCTGCTAAGAACGCCAAAGTGATTGCAAGGTACTGCATTTCCCGCACAAATGGAACCATTCAAATTAATAGGTTCTCGGTTGTCCTGGCAATGCATCAACATTTGAAAATTGGAGACACTGTTATACTCATGCTCTACCAAGGCACAGGAGGGATCTTCCTTTTCATTGACGAGATGCCGAGTCACCGTCATCAAGCTGCTTCTAGCGTATAGTTGTGGTTGTTGGCGTATCTTAAGTATGTAGATATGGACCATATGGTTGTCAAAATTGTTCATTTCATGGAAAGTATTAGTATCACCTTTTGTTAAATAGTGTCACCACTATATGTTACTCAAATGCTGTTTTTAAGGTTCTTAAATTTTCCATATTGCAAAATGAGATAATATATAGATATGGCAGCCCATACAATTGACATATTTGACATGCATGAACAAATAATCAATCGAGCATATATATGCTCAAATTGGTCCAGTGCCTAGTTCGAGGAGTAATTTACAAACCATTATTAGCTCCCTAATTTACATCAATATAACGAACCGCGTGCGCACAAAAAGAGCTACTGCACTTGACGCGGACCCAGCACGCACAGCTGCCATCGTCCATCATCATGTCTATTCTGCTTGGCTCAGGAGGAGAGGAGGTCGCCAAGTCGATGACCACCTTGATCGATCGAGGCTGAGGCAACCTCGACATCTGTGATTGATGACCCACAAGTATAGGGGATCAATCGTAGTCCTTTCGATAAGTAAGAGTGTCGAAACCAACGAGGAGCAGAAGGAAATGACAAGCGGTTTTTAGCAAGGTATTCTCTGCAAGCACTGAAATTGTAGGTAACAGATAGTTTGATAGCAAGGTAATTTGTAACAAGTAACAAATAGTAATGGTAACAAAGGTGCAGCAAGGTGGTCCAATCCTTTTTATAGCAAAGGACAAGCCCGAACGAACTCGTATAATAAGCAAAGCATTCTCGAGGACACATGGGAATTTCATCTAGTCACTTTCATCATGTTTGTTTGATTCGCGTTCGCTACTTTGATAATTTGATATGTGGGTGGACCGGTGCCTGGGTGATGTTCTTACTTGAACAAGCCTCCCACTTATGATTACCCCCTCTCGCAAGCATCCGCAACTACGAAAGAAGAATTAAGATAAATCAAACCATAGCATGAAACATATGGATCCAAATCAGCCCCTTACAGAATAGCGCATAAACTAGGGTTTAAGTTTTCATATTGAGCTTTCATACACTTATAGATCTTAGTGCATCCGTTGCATGGCAATCCCTACTCCTCGCATTGACATCTATTGATGGGCATCTCCATAGCCTGTTGATTAGCCGCGTCGATGTGAGACTTTCTTCCTTTTTGTCTTCTCCATATTAATCTCTACCACCGCATTCTATTCCACCCATAGTGCTATATCCATGGCTTGCGCTCATGTATTGCGTGGGGGTTGAAAAAGATGAAGCGCGTTAAAAAGTATGAACCAATTGCTTGGCTGACACTGGGGTAGTACATGATTTATATTTTGTGTTAAGAAGATGGAGCATGACAAGGCTATATGATTATGTAGGGAAAGCGTTCTTTAGCATTTTTATTCTGAAAGGCATGATTGTTTGTTGGGATGCCTGAGTATTGATGTCTTTATATCAAATTATAGACTATTGCTTTGAATCATTTGTGTCTTAATATTCATGCCATGATTAGATTATATGATCAAGATTGTAGCATTCCACATCAAAAATTATCTTTTTTATCATTTACCTACTCGAGGACGAGCAGGAATTAAGCTTGGGGATGCTGATACGTCTCTGATAACCCACAAGTATAGGGGATCAATTGTAGCTTTTTCGATAAATAAGAGTGTCGAACCCAACGAGGAGGTAAAGGTAGAATTAATATTCCCTTCAAGTTCTATCGACCACCGATACAACTCTACGCACGCTTAACGTTCGCTTTACCTAGAACAAGTATAAAACTATTTTGTAGGTGATAGGATAGGTTTGCAAGAATAAAACTAGAAGTACTTTGCGAGAATGAAACTACGAGTAATTTGCAATATAATAAAAGTTAGTTGTTTAGTAGAAAACTTTTGTAACACAAGAGAATGATTTGTCCATAAGCAATCGATAACTAGACTGGTAATCATTGTTGCAATTTTATATGAGGGAGAGGCATGAGCTAACATAATTTCCGTACTTGGATCATATGCACTTATGATTGGAACTCTAGCAAGCATCCGCAACTACCAAAGATCATTAAGGTAAAACCCAACCATAGCATTAAGTATCAAGTCCTCTTTACTCCCATACGCAACAACCCCCTTACTCGGGTGTAAGCTTCTGTCACTCTAGCCGCCCACCATAAGAGAATTATGAACGTATTGCAAACCCTACAGCGGGAATCCCCCACGTGTGCACGGCATGGAAGGCACCATAGGACAGCACCAAAATAAAACATACAACTCAAACCAATCACGATCATCAATCAACCCATAGGACAAAACGAATCTACTCAAACATCATAGGATGGTCACAAATCATTGGATAATAATATGTAGCATTAAGCACCATGTTTAAGTAGAGATTACAATGGGGAGAAGAGGTGTTACACCGCTGCATAGAGGGGGAGAGAGTTGGTGTTGACGACGGCGAAGTTGTTGGTGTAGATCGCCGTCACGATGTTTCCCCCGGCGGCGCTCCGGCGCCACTGGAAGAGAGGGGGAGAGAGCCCCCTCCTTCTTCTTCTTCCTTGGCCTCACCCCTAGATGGGAGGAGAGTTTCCCCTCTGTTACATGGCTGCCATGGCGACGGAGGGGCAGGAGCCCCTCCGAGATTGGATCTCTCTCTCTGTTCTCTTCTGTTTCGCGTTCCTGTTTTCTGGCCTTTCACCGTTTCTTAAATTCCCGGAGATCCGTAACTCCGATTGCGCTGAAATTTTAAAACGATATTTTTCCGGATATTAGCTTCCTTGCGCCCGAAGAATAGCACCAACCGACTTACGAGGGCCTCACGAGGCACCACGGCGCGCCGGGCCCCCCTGGCGCGCCCTGGTGCCTCGTGGGGCCCACGAGCACTATCTTGCGTTTATTCCACCTCCCAAAAATCACATATATTCCAAAATAATTCTCTGTAAAAATTTATTGCATTTGGACTTCATTTGATATGGATTTTCTGTGAAACAAAAAACAAGCAGAAAACAGGAACTGGCACTGGGAACTGGATCAATATGTTAGTCCCAAAAGTAATATAAAATGTTGCCAAAAATATCTGAAAGGTGTAGAATATTGGCATGAAACAATCAAAAATTATAGATATGACGGAGACGTATCAGCATCCCCAAGCTTAATTCCTGCTCGTCCTCGAGTAGGTAAATGATAAAAAAAAGATAATTTTTGATGTGGAATGCCACCTAGCATAATCTTGATCATATAATTTAATCATGGCATGAATATTAAAACACGAGTGATTCAAAGCAATAGTCTATAATTTGATATAAAGACATCAATACTCAAGCATACTAACAAACAACCATGTCTTTCAAAATATCAACGCTAAAGAAAGTTATCCCTAGCCCATTATGCTCAGTCATTGATCCATTCATGAAACACACTCAACATTAACTACACCCAATGCACAAGTATGACAATAGTGCTCTCCAGTTGGTGCTTTATAAGAGAAGATGGAGACTCAATAAAAATAAAAATGCATAAAAGTAAAATAGATAGGCCCTTCGCAAAGGGAAGCAGAGATTTGGAGAGGTGCCAAAGCTCAAATATTAAATTAGAGAGATAAAATTATTTTGAGAGGCATGCTTTTCCTGTCAACGAAAACGACCGAGAGTTCCCAATATTTTCCATGCTAGACACATCATAGGCGGTTCCCAAACAGAAAGTAAAGTTTATTTCCCTTCCACCATTCTTTCACAATCCATGGCTAGCCGTATCCACGGGTGCCCTCCATACCAACACTTTCCAAGGAATTTTGTTGTTATTAATTTTTGATTCATTGTGGGACTGGGCATCGCTATTACCAACCACTCTCTCGTGCAATGACAAGTGAATAAACACTCATCATGAGAATAACACACCTAGCATGGAAAATAATGGCCACCCCCTGCCGCCTCATGAGCGGTACGGGCACACAAAACGGAAAATTATTTTGAAAATTTTAGAGTTGGCACATGCAAATTTACTTGGAACGGCATTGAAATGCCGCATATAGGTAGATATGGTGGACTCATTTGGCACAACTTGAGTTTAAGGAGTTTGGATGCACAAGCAGTATTCCCGCTTATTACAAATGAAGGCTAGCAAATAGATTGAGAAGCAACCAACCAAAAAGTGAAAATGGTCATAAACATGCATTGAACATAACTAACATTGAATAATGCACCATAAGTAGGATATAACTTCGTTGCATAACTATTGACTTTACGTGCATGCATAGGGAATCACAAACCTTAACACCAATATTCTTACTAAACCACAATTACTCACTAGCACAACCCACATATCATCATCTTCATATCGCAAAACTATTGCAAGGAATCAAGCTTATCATATTCAGTGATCTACAAGTTTTATGTAGGATTTTCTGACTAACCATGTGAATGACCAATTCATGTTAACTCTCCAAATAGATATAAGTGAAGCAAGAGAGTTTAATTATTTCTACAAAAGATCACACTCTAATAAATATAAGTGAAGCAAAAGAGCATTCTACAAATAACGGTTTTCTATATGAAGAGAAACAGGCATCCAAACTTCAAATGATATAAGTGAAGCACATGAAGCATTCTATAAAGCCATACTCAAAAGATATAAGCGAAGTGCATGAAGCATTCTATAAATCAACCAATGACTATCTCATACCAGCATGGTGCATTTATAAAAAGAAAAATAAAAGTCACACGATGCTCCAAGAATTTACGCATATCATGTGAACAAAACAAAAACCGAGACATACCGATAATTGTTGAATAAAGATGGGATGCCTTCCGGGGCATCCCCAAGCTTAGACGCTTGAGTATCCTTGAATATTTACTTGGGGTGCCTTGGGCATCCCCAAGCTTGAGCTCTTACCTCTCCTCATTGTTCTCATATCAATACCTCCTCGATCTTTGAACACTTCATCCACACAAAACTTAACAAAACCTTCGTGAGATCCGTTAGTATAATAAAGCAAATAATTACTTTAAGTACTGTTGCAAATCCATTCATATTTTATTTTTGCATTATACCTACTGTATTCTAACTTCTCCATGGCTTATACCTTCCGATACAATCCATAGTTTCATCAAAACAAGCAAAACAATGCATCAAAAACAGAATCTGTCAAAAACAGAACAGTCTGTACTAATCTGAACATTGACCATACTTCTATAACTCAAAAAATTCTGAAAAATTAGGAAAAAATAAAAAATTTGCATAGAAGTACTGTGTAAAAATTTCAGAATTTTGTCACATTCCAGTAAAAAATGTAAATTCATGCACTACAGCAAAAGTTTCTGTTTTTGCACCGCACACACCAAACAAGCAATTTAAACATCCTAACGGTAAATCTTGGCACATTATTTTTATAATACAATGGATTTGTACAAGGGGATAATTATTTTTGTTGAAAAGTTTCTGTAATTCAAGATTTGCAAAGTTTCCATGGGCATGAACAAAGTTCAAGGAGCTCCCCCACTTCAACGGTGCTCGTCTTTCTTACTTTCACTTTCCTTTTTGAAAAGTTTTAGGTTCCCCTCTATATTTTTTTGTTTTTAAAATTTTTAAAAGCACGCAACAGAATAAAATTACTCTCTAAAACTTTCAGGTTGTCTCCCTGGCAGCGCTTTCTTTAAAGCCATTAAGCTAGGCATAAAGTGCTCAAGTAATCTATCCACCCGGATCCCAATGTATATCAAAGCCAATTTTAATTAACAATGATTTGTAATTTAGTAGTGATCACCAAGCAACATATATCATGCAATGACGAAGTCTAACTCTCTTTCTATGCATCGGCATGTCATAAAAGAACAATTCATGCACATCAAGTAAAGGCCAATGCATAGCATAAACAGTTTCTTGCAATTTTATCGTATTGGAAACATAGAGAGGCGGAGATGTAGTTCCTCTCTCATAATAATTGCAAGTAGGAGCAGCAAGCACATGCATATCATATTCATCAAAATCATCATGTGTAACGGTAAAACGCAACCCATCAATATAATCCTTAATAAGCACAAACTTCTCCGATATAGTGTAGTTTGGAGAATTCAAAAAGATAATAGGACTATCATGTGTGGGTGCAATAGCAACAATTTATTTTTTAACATAAGGAACTATAGCAAGTTCATCTCCATAAGCATAATTCAAATTGGCATCATGGCCACAAGCATAACAAGCATCAATTTCATCAAAAAGGGATATTTCGAACGAATCAAAGGGATCATAGCAATCATCATAGCATTCATCCTTCGGTAAGCACGAAGGGAAATTAAACAATGTATGAGTTGAAGAGTTACTCTCATTAGAAGGTGGGCACGGGTAGTTAATCCGCTCTTCCTCCCTTTGTTCTTCGCTCTCCTCGTCATCTTTTTCATCTAATGAGCTCACAGTATCATCAATTTCTTCTTCCATAGATTCCTGCGAAATATTAGTCTCTTCTCGGACACCAAAGACTTTCTCAAAAAATTGATCAATATAGGCATTGTATTCATAATTCTCATAGCAATATTTAAGTATAGCAAAAAAATTAGATCGGTAAACAGCATCATCATAATTTTCATACTTTTCAAACAAAGTTTCAATTTCATAAGCACCCTTAAAAGAAACAAATTCTTCTATTTGTTCCACATCATAGTAATCATATATAACATTAGCATAAGAAGCCAAGGTTTCATTATCATTAAATTCACATGAAAAGGGAAGGTGCGGAGCCTTCATCCTAGAGCAGCAAGTATAATCATATGTTAAGCATAAATTCCGAGCATACCAATGCAAATAATAAATTTGATCCCATAAGAGTTTTCCTTTTTGAGAAAAGCGATAATCCCTAAAGTATTCCCATTGATCCAAAGTAACTCCCATTATCAAGTTGAATGGAGTTTTATCAGGATTATCAAAGTAGTATTTAATGTTTTCCACATAACGAGCATCGAGGGTTTTAGGAGGTTCCCCATCTCCATGAGTAGCAAGTACAACTAATTTTTTTGGTGTTTCGTGTTCCATATCCATAACTAAAGATAGAGACCAACTTAGGACAGAAAATAAAATCTACTTAGTCATAAAGCAAACAAGCACACACGAGAATATCAACCCCACGCTATTGCTCCCCGGCAACTCTACGCATGCTTAACGTTCGCTTTACCTAGAACAAGTATAAAACTATTTTGTAGGTGATAGGATAGGTTTGCAAGAATAAAACTAGAACTACTTTGCGAGAATGGAACTATGAGTAATTTGCAAGATAATAAAAGTTAGTTGTTTAGTAGAAAACTTTTGTAACACAAGAGAATGATTTGTCCATAAGCAATCGATAACTAGACTGGTAATCATTGTTGCAATTTTATATGAGGGAGAGGCATGAGCTAACATACTTTCCGTACTTGGATCATATGCACTTATGATTGGAACTCTAGCAAGCATCCGCAACTACCAAAGATCATTAAGGTAAAACCCAACCATAGCATTAAGTATCAAGTCCTCTTTACTCCCATACGTAACAACCCCCTTACTCGGGTGTAAGCTTCTGTCAGTCTAGCCGCCCACCATAAGAGAATTATGAATGTATTGCAAACCCTACAGCGGGAATCCCCCACATGTGCGCGGCATGGAAGGCACCATAGGACAGCACCAAAATAAAACGTACAACTCAAACCAATCACGATCATCAATCAACCCATAGGACAAAACGAATCTACTCAAACATCAAAGGATGGCCACAAATCATTGGATAATAATATGTAGCATTAAGCACCATGTTTAAGTAGAGATTACAGCGGGGAGAAGAGGTGTTACACCACTGCATAGAGGGGGAGAGAGTTGGTGTCGATGGCGGCGAAGTTGTTGGTGTAGATCACCGTCACGATGTTTCCCCCGGCGGCGCTCCGGCGCCACCGGAAGAGAGGGGGAGAGAGCCCCCCTCCTTCTTCTTCTTCCTTGGCCTCCCCCCTAGATGGGAGGAGAGTTTCCCCTCTGGTCCATGGCTGCCATGGCAGCAGAGGGGCAGGAGCCCCTCCGAAATTGGATCTCTCTCTCTCTGTTCTCTTCTGTTTCGCGTTCCTGTTTTCTAGCCTTTCACCATTTTTTAAATTCCTGGAGATCCGTAACTCCGATTGCGCTGAAATTTTAACATGTTTTTTTCCGGATATTAGCTTCCTTGCGCCTGAAGAATAGCACCAACCGACATACAAGGGCCTCACGAGGCACCACGGCGCGCCGGGCCCCCCCTGGCGCGCCCTGGTGCCTCGTGGGGCCCACGAGCACCGCCTTGCGTTGATTCCACCTCCCAAAAATCACATATATTCCAAAATAATTCTCCGTAAAATTTTATTGCATTTGGACTTCGTTTGATATGGATTTTCTGTGAAACAAAAAACAAGCATAAAACAGGAACTGGCACTAGGCACTGGATCAATATGTTAGTCCCAAATATAAAATAAAATGTTGCCAAAAATATCTGAAAGTTGTAGAATATTGGCATGAAACAATCAAAAATTATAGATACGATGGAGACGTATCATTCTCCGTCGTATCTATAATTTTTTATTGTTTCATGCCAATATTCTACAACTTTCATATAGTTTTGGCAATATTTTATATTATTTTTGGGACTAACATATTGATCCAGTGCCCAGTGCCAGTTCCTGTTTGTTGCATGTTTTTTATTTCATAGAATATCCATATCAAATGAAGTCCAAATGCGATAAAAATTTATGGAGATTTATTTTGGAATATATGTGAATTTTTGGAAGAAGAATCAACGCAAGACGGTGCTCGTGGGCCCCATGAGGCACCAGGGCGTGCCCCAGGGGGTGGCGCGCCGTGGTGCCTCGTGAGCCCCTCATAAGTCAGTTGACGCCCTTCTTTCGCCGCAAGAAAGATAATATCGGGGAAAAAATCGTGTTAAAATTTCAGCCCGATCGAAGTTACGGATCTCCGGGAATTTAAGAAACGGTGAAAGGCCAGAAAACAGGAACGCGAAACAGAAGAGAACAGAGAGAGAGAGAGAGAGAGATCCAATCTCGGAGGGGCTCCCGCCCCTCCGGGTGCCATGGAGGCCAAGGACCAGAGGGGAAAACCTCCTCCCATCTAGGGGGGAGGCCAAGCAAGAAGAAGAAGGAGGGGGGCTCTTTCCCCTCTCTCCCGGTGGCGCCGGAACGCCACCGGGGCAATCATCGTGACGGCGATCTACACCAACAACCTCGCCACCGTCACCACCAACTCTCCCCCCTCTATGCAGCGGTGTAACACCTTTTCTCCCCACTGTAATCTCTACTTAAACATGGTGTTTAACTCCATATATTATTATCCAATGATGTGTTGCCATCCTATGATGTTTGAGTAGATTCGTTTTGTCCTATGGGTTGATTGATGATCGTGATTGGTTTGAGTTGTATGTTTTATTTTGGTGATGTCCTATGGTGCCCTCCGTGTCGCGCAAGCATGAGGGATTCCCGATGTAGGGTGTTGCAATACATTCATGATTCGCTTATAGTGGGTGGCTAGAGTGACAGAAGCTTACACCCGAGTAAGGGGGTTATTGCGTATGGGAGTAAAGAGGACTTGATACTTAATGCTATGGTTGGGTTTTACCTTAATGATCTTTGGTAGTTGCGGATGCTTGCTAGAGTTCCAATCATAAGTGCATATGATCCAAGTACGGAAACTATGTTAGCTCATGCCTCTCCCTCATATAAAATTGCAATAATGATTACCGGTCTAGTTATCGATTGCCTATGGACAAATCTTTCTCTTGTGTTACAAAAAGCTTTCTACTAAACAACTAACTTTTATTATCTTGCAAATTACTCCTAGTTTTATTCTCGTTAAGTACTTCTAGTCTTATCCTTACACCCGCAAAATAGTTTTATACTTGTTCTACGTAAAGCGAACGTTAAGTGCGCGTAGAGTTTGTATCGGTGGTCGATAGAACTTGAAGGGAATACTAATTCTACCTTTAGCTCCTCGTTGGGTTCGACACTCTTATTTATCGAAAAAGCTACAATTGATCCCCTATACTTGTGGGTTATCATTCCTGCGTGTAAGATCGTGCACGTGAAGGAAAGTGATGGCACAGCGGCGTGCACTGGAGACCTAGGTGTCGGAGAAGAAGCGCGTGGCAAGGCTGGAGTACGTGACAACGCAGGCAGCAGAAAAACAAACGTGAGCGCGTGGTAGGTGGCGGACAGGATGGATGTTACTCACGTTGACTTGGATTGCACGCTTATACAGAAAAAGAAATAGAATCGCGTAAAATCAGAAAACGAACAGGTCCATGCGGTAGAAAATAGTAGGATGGACAAAAAAAACTTGATCTGGTAGGTAATTGTCGCTCCAACTAATCTAAACCAGCACTAATTCTAGGACGAATGCAACCAAAAATTCAACAATGCAAATATTGCTAAAGGCGAAAAAGATAGGTGCAGCGGATGAACTAATCTAATTTTTTTTGGCTTTTTTTCTGGGTTGTAGGACTGAAAAACAATCTAATCTACTAAAGCTGTAAATCTCTCACCGATGAACCTGAAAACTGATACCACTTGGTGTGAACTGGGGACCCGATCTTTCGATGAGAGAGATAACTACGATTTTTGGAGGATTTGACCCTCACGATCCGGCTACCAACCGTACAGGGAGAACCATACACGACTGATATCCACGGCAATCGCTGAACCAACTCCGCCGTGTTATCGGCCGAGCCAACGGCGCGATCGACCTATCCACGAGGGATTTTTCCTGCAAGCAAATCGAAAAACATGAAAGAAAATAATAGCCAAGCAATCTGAAATTACGAATATGCTAGTTGGAATAAAATCTTACAAGATGGGGTTCCGATAGGATGTCTTGACGGTCGCACTAGCCACCACAAGCATGATTTTCCAAACCGTTTTTTTTTTGCACTTTTTCATGGACCGATTGTGCGAAATTGAATTATGTGCATTAATGCCTAGAAAATGCACATAACGGCCCAAATATAGTAAATTAGCTCAGAAAAGTGCCAAATTTGAACACGGTGCATTATAGGGTCTATGTTGATCGTAGAAAAAAACTCAAGGACAAATGACGAAGGAACTTTGGATTCCCCTTCAAACTTGGTGATTTCCCTCTCGAAACCACCAAAACTTCCTTTTGTGATGGTTCGGTTTATGAAGAGCGTGTACAACGACATTAGCCGAACCTTCTCAAAAAAATTACCATGCTTTACTGAGGTCATACCATGGCACCATGCCAGGTATCATCTTTTTCAAGCATGTTTTTCAATTTTCTAGAGTTGAAAACCAACCCAATAAACGACACGTTTGTGGTTGACTCTTGCGACACATGTCCTTGAAATCTCTCACCATTCCTCGTAAAAGGCATGCAAATTTAGTAAATACCACAAGCATGATTTTCCAGACCATTTTTGTGAACTTTTCCATGGACCGATTTTGCAGAATTAAATTATGTGCATTAATGCCTAGAAAATACACATAACTGCCCAAATATACTAAATTAGCCCGAAAAATTGCCAAATTTGAACACGGTGCATTATAGGGTGTATGT
Organism: Elymus sibiricus; assembly: GCA_039707655.1. Taxonomy (NCBI): domain Eukaryota; kingdom Viridiplantae; phylum Streptophyta; class Magnoliopsida; order Poales; family Poaceae; genus Elymus; species Elymus sibiricus. The sequence goes on along the minus strand of CM077668.1, from coordinate 105,267,964 downwards.
TGATCGTACAAAAAAAACTCAAGGACAAACGACGAAGGAAGTTTGGATTCCCCTTCAAACTTGGTGATTTCCCTCTCGAAACCACGAAACTTCCTTTTGTGATGGTTCGGTTTATGAAGAGCGTGCACAACGACATTAGCCGAACCTTCTCAAAAATTACCATGCTTTTCTGAGGTCATACCATGGCACCATGCCAGGTATCATCTTTTTCAGGCATGTTTTTCAATTTTCTAGAGTCGAAAAACCAATAAACGACAAGCTTGTGGTTGACTCTTGCCACACATGTCCTTGAAATCTCTACCCATTCCTTGTAAAAGGCATGCAAATTTAGTAAACACCACAAGCATGATTTTCCAAACCATTTTGTGCACTTTTTCATGGACCTATTGTGTGAAATTGAATTATGTGCATTAATTCCTAGAAAATGCACATAACTGCCCAAATGTAGTAAATTAGCCCGAAAAAGTGCCAAATTTGAACACGGTGCATTATAGGGTGTATGTTGATCGTAGAAAAAAACTCAAGGACAAACGACGAAGGAACTTTGGATTCCCCTTGAAACTTGGTGATTTCCCTCTCAAAACCACCAAAACTTCCTTTTGTGATGGTTCGGTTTATGAAGAGCGTGTACAACAACATTAGCCAAACCCTCTCAAAAAATTACCACGCTTTGCTGAGGTCATACCATGGCACCATGCTAGGTATCATCTTTTTCAGGCATGTTTTTCAATTTTGTAGAGTCGAAAAACCAATAAACGACACGTTTGTGGTTGACTCTTGCGACACATATCATCGAAATTTCTCCCCATTACCTTGTAAAAGGCATGGAAATTTAGTAATACCACAAGCGTGATTTTTCATATTATTATTGTGCACCTTTTCATGCACCTATCGTGACAATTTGAATTATGTGCATAAATGCCTAGAAAATGCAAATAATGGCCCAAATATAGTAAATGAGCCCGGAAAAGTGCCAAATTTGAACAAGGCGCATTCTAGGGTCTATGTAGATCGTATATAAAAACAAGGGCGGACGACCAAGGAAATTTGGATTCCCTTGAAATCCTGGTGATTTATCATCGCACACGGTTCATTTTCGCTATTTATGAAAGCCGTGTGGGCTCACTCTATCGTGTGATGCGTTCTGATTGGCCGGAACCCCAACCACACGGATCGCGTGTGTGCACCGTAGGATGCATCGCGATCGAACGGCAATCCACATCCCTCCCGTCACACCCGTGTAGCTGTAGCTGGGATTTGACTTATATGTGCTAAATGTCAGGTAAATGCCATAAAGTGCTTAAGTATATCAAACGAGTCCTGAAATGCGCAAAAAATTCAAATCTAGCGGCTGATGGTGCTTGCGCACCGTGTAAATAATTTGGACGCGAAATGATGAAGTCATCGTAATTCAAGTCCAAATTGCCATCTTATCATTTTGTAAACAGTGCTTCTTCTTGTGAGATGCTCTCGTTTTCGAGGAGCTATCGTTACAACTTGTGCTAGAATTTTTCATTTTATTTACCACATATTACTGAGGTCATACCATGGCACTAGGGGCACCATGCTAGGTATCATCTTTTTCAGGGATGTTTTTCAATTTTCTAAAGTTGAAAAAACCATTAAAGACACGTTTGTGGTTGACTCTTGCGACACATTTCCTGAAAATCTCTCCCCATTCCTCATAAAAGGGATGAAAATTTACTAAATACCACAAACATGATTTTCCAAACCATTTTTTGTGCACTTTTTCATGGACCGATTGTGCGAAATTGAATTATGTGCATTAATGCCTAGAAAATGCACATAACGGCCCAAATATAGTAAATTAGCCCGAAAAAGTGCCAAATTTGAACACGGTGCATTCTAGGGTGTATGTTGATGGTACAAAAAAGACCAAGGACAAACGACGAAGGTAATTTGAACCCCCCTTCAAACTTGGTGATTTCCCTCCCGAAACCACAAAACTTTCTTTGTGATGGTTCGATTTATGAAGAGCGTGTATAACAACATTAGCCAAACCTTCCCAAAAAATTACCACGGCATGTTGAGGTCTGATACGTCTCCAATGTATCTATAATTTTTTATTGTTACATGCTGTTATATTATCAATCTTGGATGTTTTTATAATCATTTACAGCAATTATATATCTTTTTTGGAGACTAACCTATTAACTTAGTGCCCAGTGCCAGTTGTTGTTTTCTGCCCTGTTTTTGATTTACAGAAAATCAATACCAAACGAAGTCCAAATGCCACGAAACTTTTTGGAGATTTTTTTCTGGACAAGATAAACACTAGAAGCTTCGGGAGAGGGCCAGAAGACCCAGGAGGTGGCCACGAGCCACCAGGGTGCGCCTGGGGGGGCAGGCGCGCCCTGGTGCCTCGTGGGCCCCCCTTTGCTCCGTTTCACCTAATTCCACCACTATAAATTCAAGAAAAATCAGAAACCCTCAGGGGAGTCCACGAAATACTTTTTCCGCCGCCGCAAGTTTCTGTTCCAAAGAGATCCCATCTGGAGGCCTTCTCCGGTACTTCGCCGGAGGGGGAATCAATCACGGAGGGGTTCTACATCAACCTTGCTGCCCTTCCGATTATGGGTGAGTAGTTTACCACAGAACTTCGGGTCCATAGGCAGTAGCTAGATGGCTTCTTCTCTCTTTTTGATCTTCAATACAATGTTCTCGTCGATGTTCTTGGAGTTCTATCCGATGTAATCACCTTTTGAGGTGTGTTTGTTGGGATTCGATGAATTGTGAGTTTATGATCAGATTATCCATGAATATTATTTGAGTCTTTGCTGCACTCTTTTATGCATGATTATTATAGCCTCATATTTCTTCTCTGATCTATTGATTTGGTTTGGCCAACTAGATTGATTTATCTTGCCATGGGAAGAGGTGCTTTGTAATGGGTTCGATCTTGCGGTGCTCAATCCCAGTGACAGAAAGGGACATGACACGTATGTATCATTGCTATTAAGGGTAAAAAGATGGGGTTTATTCATACGTGAGTTTATCTTGTCTACATCATGTCATCGTTCTTAAGGCGTTACTCCGTTCTTTATGGACTTAATACACTAGATGCATGCTGGATAGCGGTCGATATGTGGAGTAATAGTAGTAGATGCTGGCAGGAGTTGGTCTACTTGTCACTGACGTGATGCCTATATAAATGATCATTGCCTTGGATATCATCATGATTATTTGCTTTTCTATCAATTGCCCAACAGTAATTTGTCTACCCACCGTATGCTATTTTCTTGAGAGAAGCCTCTAGTGAAACCTATGGCCCCCGGGTCTATCTAAATCAAATTACTAAAACCCTAAAAATATTGTTGCCATTTTATTTTATTTATTTTATTTTGTATTTTTGTTTCAATCTATCTATTTATCACATACAATTCAATCTTGCAATTTACCGCCGAGAGATTGACAACCTCTCGTTTGCGTTGGGTGCAAGGATTTGTTGTTTGTGTGCAGGTGCTGCTAACGAGGTGTTGTGTGATTCTCCTACTGGTTCAATAACCTTGGTTTCATAACTGAGGGAAATACTTATCTCTACTGTGCTGCATCATCCCTTCCTCTTCGGGGAAATACCAACGCAAGCTACAAGTAACAGGAAGAATTTCTGGCGCCGTTGCCGGGGAGACATCATCAACATCTATCAAGTACCTTTGCATAAACTCTCATCTCCTTGCATTTACTTTATTTTCCATTTGCCTCCCGTTTTCATCTCCCCCACATCTAAAACGTTTTTACAAAAATACAAAAATATTTTCCGTTTGCCTTTTTCTTGTTCGCTTGTTTGCTATCTTGTTTGCGTAGTCACGATGTCTCAAGAAAATACAAAATTGTGTGATTTTTCCAATACTAATAATAATGATTTTATTAGTACTCTGATTGCTCCTCCCGCCGCTAGTGCAGAGACTTGTGATATTACTGCCTCTTTGCTAAATCTTGTCATGAAAGATCAATTCTCCGGTAGTCCTAATGAAAATGTTGCATCCCATCATAACACTTTCGTAGAATTGTGTGATATGCAAAAGAAAAAGGATGTGGATAATGATATTGTGAAATTAAAATTATTCCCATTCTCGTTGCGGGATCATGCAAAAATTTGGTTTTCATCTTTACCACGAAATAGTATCGATTCTTGGGATAGGTGTAAAGATGCTTTTATTACTAAGTATTTTCCTCCCGCGAAAATTATTTCTCTTAGAAATCAAATTATGAATTTTAAGCAACTTGATCATGAACATGTTTCCCAATCTTGGGAGAGGATGAAATTAATGATAATAAATTGCCCTACTCATGGTTTAAATTTATGGATGATCATACAAAAAATTTATGCGGGATTGAATTTTGTCTCTAGAAATCTTTTAGATTCCGCCGTGGGTGGTACTTTTATGGAAATTACTTTGGGTGAAGCTACTAAATTTCTTGATAATATTATGGCAAATTATTCACAATGGCATACTAAAAGAACTCCTATTAGTAAAAAGGTGAATTCTATTGAAGAAATTAATACTTTGAGTGATAAAGTTGATGCGCTTATGAAATTGGTTGCTAGCAAAAATGCTCCTATTGATCCTAATGATGTGCCTTTGTCCACTTTGATTGAGCAAAATAATGATCCCGTAGATGTGAATTTTGTCTCGCGAAACAATTTTAATAATAATGCTTATAGAGGCAATTTCAATGCTAGGCCGTTTCCTGGAAATTCCTCTAATAATTATGGCAATCCCTATGGTAATTCTTATAATAATAATAATAGGATGCCCTCTGATCTTGAAAGTAATATTAAAGAATTTATTAATGCTCAAAAAGTTTTCAACACTACGATAGAAGAAAAATTGAGTAAACTTGATGATATGTCTAGGAGCATTGATAGAATTATTCATGATGTGGAAAATCTCAAGACTAAAATTTTGCCACCCAAAATTGATATTAGTGAATCAATTAAATCTTTATATGTTTCCATGGATGAGAGTAAGAAAAGAACCGCCATGCTAAAAGCTAAACGAGAATTTTTAGAAAAAGCGATTCCTCCCGATTTTAATCGTAGTAATGATGAGGATATTAAAATGATTGGTGTTTCATCTATTGATTCTTTGTTTAGCAATATAAAACTTGATGAAAAGGGGACTGAAGAATAGTCAACTTTAGCTAAAGAGTGTCCCCATAATTCGGAGGGTGAAAATCTTGATAAGAAAATTGCTAAAAGTGGGTTTGGAGAGGTAAAAACTTTAAATAGCGATGTGCCCACTCTCTTGGATTACAAAGATTTTAATTATGATAATTGTTCTTTGATTGAGTGCATTTCTTTGTTACAATCCATGTTAAATTCACCCAACGCTAATGAGCAAAACAAGGTTTTTACTAAACACATCGTAGAAGCTATGATGAAAGCGTTAGAAGAAAAGTTAGAAATAGAAGTTTCAATTACTTGAAAATTATATGATGAATGGGAACCCACCATTAAAGTTAAAATTAAAAATTATGAGTGCAATGCTTTATGTGATTTGGGTGCTAGCGTTTCCACAATTCCAAAATCTCTATGTGATGTGCTAGGTCTCACCAATATAGATGAATGTTCTCTTAATTTGCATCTTGCGGATTCTACTATTAAAAAGCCAATGGGTAGAATTAATGATGTTCTTATTCTTGCAAATAGAAATTATGTGCCCGTTGATTTTATTGTTCTTGATATTGAATGCAATTCTTCTTGCCCCATAATACTTGGTAGATCGTTCTTACGAACTATAGGTGCCGTTATTGATATGAAAGAAGGGAATATAAAATTTCAATTTACATTTAAAAAGGGTATGGAAAATTTCCCTAGGAAAAGAATTAAAGCACCATATTAATCAATTATGAGGGCCACTTATGGAATCAACTTGAAAGATGACAATACTTGAAATTATGCATTATGCCTAGCTAGGGGCATAAAACAATAGCGCTTGTTGGGAGGCAACCCAATGAATAAAATATATTTTTCTGTTATTGTGTGTTTTCACATTTATGCTACTTGTATGAATGTGTTTTTGTGTTTTTAATTAGTGTTTGTGCCAAGTAAAGCCTTTGGGATGATTTGGAAGATAGTATAATTGATGTTGTTTGGAAAACAGAAAGTTTTGCGTCCAGTGCCCGAATTTTGTTTCTGTACTGGAGCGTTAGAAAAATCTGAAATTTTTACAAAGTATTGTTATATGAATTTCCCACGTTATCCTAATTTTTCAGAATTTTTGGAGTTACACAAGCATGGATTTGAAATAGATTGCTACAGACTGTTCTGTTTTTGACAGATTCTGTTTTTGATGCACTACTTGCTTGTTTTGATGAATCTATGGATTGTATAGGGGGGTATAATCCATGGTGAAGTTAGAGTACAGTAGGTATAATGAAAAAATAAAATATGAATGGGTTTGCAACAGTACTTAAAGTAGTGATTTATTTTGTTTTACTAACGGATCTCACGAAGGTTTTGTTGAGTTTTGTGTGATTGAAGTTTTCAAGTTTTGGGTGAGATCACGATGGATGAAGGAATAAGGAGTAGCAAAAGCCTAAGCTTGGGGATGCCCGAGGCACCCCAAGGTAATATTCTAGGAAGACTCAAGCGTCTAAGCTTGGGGATGCCCCGGAAGGCATCCCCTCTTTCTTCTACCAACCATTGGTAATTTTACTTGGAGCTATATTTTTATTCGTCACATGATATGTGTTTTGCTTGGAGCGTCGTGTATTATATGAGTCTTTGCTTTGTTTGCTTTTTAGTTTGTCACAATCATCTTTGCTGAACACACCTATCTTGAGAGAGCCACACGTTATCATAATTTGTTAGAATACTCTATGTGCTTCACTTAAATTTTTTGAGCTAGGCAGTTGCTCTAGTGCTTCACTTAAATCTTTTTGAGCACAGCGGTGGCTATATTTTGAAGAAATAAAATCTCATGCTTCACTTATATTATTTTGAGAGTTTATTAAAATTTTGAAGAAATGAATTCTCATGCTTCACTTATATTATTTTGAGAATTGATAAGATTAAAATTTTGAAGAAATGAATTCTCATGCTTCACTTATATTATTTTGAGAATTGATAAGATTAAAATTTTGAAGAAATATTTGCACTCTCATGCTTCACTTATACCTTTTTGAGAGTTGATAATAGTAATGGTAATTTGCACAAGATATGAATTTGGTCCCAAAGTGATGAATATTCAAGAGGGATATAAATAAAAACTTTCATATAGATCATTGGATATGATGAGCGTGATTCCTTGCAATAGTTTTGCGATATGGAAATGATAATATGTGAGTCATGTTAGTGAGTAATTGTGATTTAGTAAAAATATTAGTGCTAAGGTTTGTGATTCCCTATGCATGCACATTAAGTCAATAGTTATGCAATGAAATTATATCCTACTTATGGTGCATTATTCGGTGTTAGCTATGTTCAATGCATGTTTATGACCGTTTTCGTTTTTTGGTTGGTTGCTTCTCAATCTTTTGCTAGCCTTCATTTGTACTAAGCGGAAATACTGCTTGTGCATCCAAAATCCTTAAACCCAAGTTGTGCCAAATGAGTGTGACGCCCCCAACCCGACCGTGCACTAATCATACACGCAAATGCACACGATCAAGCCCAGGGACTCACGGGAAGATATCACAACACAACTCTAGACACAAAATAAAATAATACAAGCTTTATATTACAAGCCAGGGGCCTCGAGGGCTCGAATACATAAGCTCGAGAACAAGCGTTAGCGGAAGCAACAGTAGTATCTGAGTACAGACACAAAGTTAAACAAATCTGCCTTAAGAAGGCGAAAACAAACAACGGCTCTGATCGAAAGAGGCAAGGCCTCCTGCCTGGGAGCCTCCTAAACTACTCCTGGTCGTCGGTCTCCACGTAGTAGTAGGCTCCACCGGAAGTGTAGTAGCAGTCGTCGGCGGTAGCAGCTGACTCCTGGGATCCATCATCTGGTCGCAGCAATCGGGTATGGGGGAAAAGAGTAGCAAAGCAACCGTGAGTACTCATCCAAAGTACTCGCAAGACTGACATCAGAACTATACTAAGTATGCATCGGTATCAAAGGAATGGAGCTATATCTTTGGACTAAACTGCAGAAATGCCGGAATAGAGGGGGAAAAGCCTAGCCTATCAAAGACTAGCATCTTCAGCGTCTTGCAGCATTAGAAGAGTGCATATTAGCATATTATAAAGTATCAAGCATGTAATAGCAAAGCCTAGGAATCCTTCCTCGACTCCCTGCGAGAAAGCGATCCCGGAGCTTACAATTAAAGTAACATGTATTCAGTTCAAGTTGTAGTAGATCGGGATACAACACTGAGCGTCCTGTTACCGTGGACACGGCTATTCGAATAGATAACTTCCCTGCAAGGGTGCACTACTGTTACCCAACACGCTCGATTAACTCTGGCCGGACACACTTTTCTCGGTCATGCCCGGCCTCGGCTGATCGACACGATGTAGTCCTACCTAGGCTCAGCAGAGAGGTCCCTGCCGGTCTACATCCTAAGTGCTCAGGGGTCTTGGGCCCATCGCCGTTTGCACTCCGGGTCGTTGCGAGCAGGGCGAGTCTAGGCACCACCTCTGTCCCGGATGGCGCCGGCCCAGCCGTGCCGCAATGCTGAACTGGACATCTGACAGAACTTTCGGCTGATACATACGGCGTAGAGGGCCCCATTAAACCATTATCCCACGTGGTGGTAGTGCGTATAGGCCAGTGGCCAACTCAGATCAAATACCCAAATCCGTTAGTGTATTGGGAGCTCGCGGTGACGATCAGTGCTCATGTCGCCCCGTCTCGAGGAAGTGCAACAAGGGTCAGGCCCATCCCTCTCTAGGGCGGTCTCTGCCTGCCCGGCCGCGCCTCGTAATTATCTCGCGGGTACCCTCTAGGTCAACCCGACTTCCCAGGAGACTGTCAGGAACTCAGGTCCACCTCTACCGGGGTGGTACCGCCTGTCCCTTCAGTCCCGCAATAACAGTACTTGGGGGCAACAGTTAAAGGTAATCGTGTGTCCGTAACATCAAGAGGGTAATCCGAGGAATCACCCTCGATGGATTCCCACTTGAGAGGTTGTACGACAGAGTCATCATCGGAGGTGGTGAAAGAGGAATCATCCTCGATAGCCACAACCGATTAGCTATGCTACAGAGTCATCATCAGAAGTGAAGTACGAGGTATCACCCTCGTCACTCGATAGTGGCTCTGCAGAGTCGTACAACTAAGGGGGGTGTGCGGTGCTATGCTCGGTCTCTGTACATCGATCATACCGATCGAGTCTCCGGTGGTAAAGCATGGCAACACGGACAAGGGCGTGGGTCCATTGATGGATAACTAACCAGCCTATACTAAGCATTTAGGACAATAGGTAAAGTATCAACAGCAGGTTACAAAATCAGGCTATGCATTAGAATATGAGCAATCAAATTCAGTAGCAAAATCTAATGCAAGCAGGTGAGAAAGAATGGGCGATATAGGAATGATCAAGGGGGTTTTGCTTGCCTGGAAGCTCTGCTGAAAGGGGCTGGTCGTCAAGGGCGTAGTCGTACTCGGCAACAGCGTCGGTCTCGGGGTCTACCGGAGGGAAGAGGGGGAAGAAACAATAAATACACGGCAAACAATGCAACACAAATGCTTGACATGTCAATATGCTGTGCTAGGGGTATTCTAATGCAGTACTACGCAAGTTAGTCGGAGCGGGAAACATCTGGACGTGTTTTACCAGCTCTGGGCAATTATCGGACAGATGAATCAGAGGGAAAAGTTCCATGTTCATCATGTTAGAGGGGTGTGGCAGGTATGTGGGTGGCATATTCGGATTCGTCATATTGTTCTGATCATTTTTCATATATAAATTATTTTCATCCGAGTTACGGTTTATTTTATATGATTTTTCAAATTTTTAATCATTTTCTGGAATTGTTTTAATTATTTAAATTTGAATTATCCGAAACAGTGCTTTGTAACGTCATCATGACGTCAGTGTGATGTCAGCGGGTCAAACCCCGCTGACCAGAGTCAAACCTGACCAGTGGGTCCCACTGGTCAGTGACTTAGGACTAAACAGAGTTTAAATTAAATTAAATAGAGGTTAATTAGTTAGTGGGGCCTACTGTCAGTGTGAGATTAGTTAATTAATTAACATAATTAGGATTAACGGATTAATTAGCGTTTTATTTATTATTATTTTAAAAACGTTTAAATTAGCGGGGCCCGAATGTCAGTGACTGGGATAGCCCAGTCAGCACAGTTGATTGGGTCAACCCAGTCAACTGGACCCACGGGCGCACAATCAGTGGCACGGGCGGTCCACGTGGCCGGCCACGTCAGCGCCGGTCGCTGGAGTTGCTCCGGCGAGCCAAAACGCGGCGGCGCGCGTCGGGACAGTGGCGGGATTCGGCTACGGTGGCCCGTTCGAAGCGCGGGTGGGACGGATCGGATGAGGAGCTCGCCGCGCATCGAATGGCGGTGGTCTCGGGGGCTGAAGTGGCCGGAGTGGGCGCCGGCGACGACGGCAGACGGCGGGGACGATCGGGTGGCAGTGAAACAGCAGCAACGGCGCGCGATAGCTCAAACGAATGGGGCAGTGGCGATCTACGCACGCGTGCGAGTTCAACGGGCTCGGACGCGGGACCATTTGGTCGCCGGATGGTCGCCAGCGACGAGGTCGCACGGTGGCGGGCTCGGGCACGGGGGAATCCGTAGGTAGGGGTCGCGCGCGGGTCAGGGAAGAGTGGGGAGGCGAGGCGGGGCTCACTGCGATGCTGTAGGGACGGGTAGTGGGCTTGGGGAGGCGCGGAGCAGCCGGAGACGACGACGAACGGCAGCGGGATCCAAGGAGGAAGAAGACGGCGTGGAGGCGATGCGGTGGCTCCCGGCTCGTTCCAGTCGGCGTGGTCGAAGTAGGCGATGACGGCGAGCACGGTGGACACCTCGGCGAGGCAGGAGGGGCTCGGTGGCCGTGCTACGTCTGCGGCGCAGCCATGGATGCGCTCGGGTGCGCGCGAGTCAGGCAAGAGAGAGGCGAGGAGGGGGTTCTGAGGGGGTCTAGGGTTTCGGGGGAGAGAGAGAGCGCCGTGGGGATGCTCTTATCCATCCAGGGGGGCCGCGGATGCTCGACAGTGAGCATCCAGCGCTGTGGACGGCACACATGCGCTCGGGCGCGCGCGCGCGGCAGGAGGTTAGGGAAAGGCCGGCCAGGCGGGCTGGGCTTCACACTATTTGACTTAGGCCCGTTAGTACAGTGGTGCTTAGGCTTTTTCCTTTTTCTTTTTCTGATTTCTTTAATCCTTTCTGTTTTGCAATTTGTTAGGCCCCAAAATGACTTTTGAAAAATGTGCAACCTTGACCAATAATTACTATGCATTATTAAGCACTGCCATAAAAAGGTTTGGAGGCAAGATAATTTCATTTGAATTTTGTATAAATGAAAATGTATAAATGGTGCTGTTTTGGGTACTGTTTTGGTTGCTAGGGTCAATTTGGGAACATAAATAATGTTGACTATATTTTTATAGTTGCTTTGGGATTATTTGCAACATTATGAACATTTTTGTTTTATTGTTTGGATAACTTTTAATTTTGACTTTATTTTAAATTTGAATTTGAAGTTGGATTATTTTCTAAATGCAATTTATTTAGGATGATCATGATGACATGGCTAATTAATTAGCTTAATGACAGGGTTAAGATCTGGGGGTGTTACAAATCTCCCCCACTACAAGAAATCTTGTCCCGAGATTTAAGTGGGGTAAGGGGTATCTTCGGGATCAAGGATGTATAGGAGAGTCAGGTTTCGATCCTGTGGAACTGTGGTGAGTGTCGATTAAGAGTGGGAAGGCAGTGACATCTTGCAAGGTCACGACAGCAAGGCAAGTCAGAGGACAATCATTTGGGGGTGTTGGCTTAAGCAGGGAATTATCACTGCTCAGATAAAAGTTGGATTACAAGAAAGGTTAAACAGACCAATGGAAAGGAAAATGTGATGATCTGATTCAACAGACCAATGGAAAGGAATAGTTGCAGACAATCCAGCTCTCCGGGTGAATGTGAATACAAGATCCTAATGTTAGTGTTAGCAAAATCGTTTAACCCAAAAGGCATAGGATTCAGAGTCCCAGAGTAAGGAAGAGGAATAAAAGATCCTAATACCACCCATTGGCGACATGGGCCCGTAAGCCACACAGCCATGTTAGTAAAACAGTTTTCAAAGTCTAGACTCAACTTCGGCCAAGGAGTTGGAAAGGGGCTTCCTACAGGCAGTCGGCTCTGATACCAGCTTGTGACGCCCCCGACCCGACCGTGCACTAATCATACACGCAAATGCACACGATCAAGCCCAGGGACTCACGGGAAGATATCACAACACAACTCTAGACACAAAATAAAATAATACAAGCTTTATATTACAAGCCAGGGGCCTCGAGGGCTCGAATACATAAGCTCGAGAACAAGCGTTAGCGGAAGCAACAACAGTATCTGAGTACAGACACAAAGTTAAACAAATCTGCCTTAAGAAGGCGAAAACAAACAACGGCTCTAATCGAAAGAGGCAAGGCCTCCTGCCTGGGAGCCTCCTAAACTACTCCTGGTCGTCGGTCTCCACATAGTAGTAGGCTCCACCGGAAGTGTAGTAGCAGTCGTCGGCGGTAGCAGCAGACTCCTGGGATCCATCATCTGGTCGCAGAAATCGGGTATGGGGGAAAAGAGTAGCAAAGCAACCGTGAGTACTCATCCAAAGTACTCGCAAGACTGACATCAGAACTATACTACGTATGCATCGTTATCAAAGGAATGGAGCTATATCTTTGGACTAAACTGCAGAAATGCCGTAATAGAGGGGGAAAGGCCTAGCCTATCGAAGACTAGCATTTTCAGCGTCTTACAGCATTAGAAGAGTGCAGATTAGCATATTATAAAGTATCAAGCATGTAATAGCAAAGCCTAGGAATCCTTCCTCGACTCCCTGCGAGAAAGCGATCCCGGAGCTTACAATTAAAGTAACATGTATTCAATTCAAGTTGTAGTAGATCGGGATACAACACTGAGCGTCCTGTTACCGTGGACACGGCTATTCGAATAGATAACTTCCCTGTAGGGGTGCACTACTGTTACCCAACACGCTCGATTAACTCTGGCCGGACACACTTTTCTTGGTCATGCCCGGCCTCGGCTGATCGACACGACGTAGTCCTACCTAGGCTCAGCAGAGAGGTCCCCGCCGGTCTACATCCTAAGTGCTCAGGGGTCTTGGGCCCATCGCCCTTTGCACTCCGGGTCATTGCGCGCAGGGCAAGTCCAGGCACCACCTCTGTCCTGGATGGCGCCGGCCCAGCCATGCTGCAATGCTGAACTGGACATCTGACAGAACTTTCGGCTGATACATACGGCATAGAGGGCCCCATTAAACCATTATCCCACATGGTGGTAGTGCGTATAGGCCAGTGGCCAACTCAGATGAAATACCCAAATCCGTTAGTGTATTGGGAGCTCGCGGTGACGATCAGTGCTCCTGTCGCCCCGTCTCAAGGAAGTGCAACAAGGGTTAGGCCCATCCCTCTCTAGGGCGGTCTCTGCCTGCCCGGCCGCGCCTCGTAATTATCTCGCGGGTACCCTCCAGGTTAACCCGACTTCCCAGGAGACTGTCGGGAACTCAGGTCCACCTCTACCGGGGTGGTACCGCCTGTCCCTTCAGTCCCGCAATAACAGTACATGGGGGCAACAGTTAAAGGTAACCGTGTGTCTGTAACATCAAGAGGGTAATCCGAGGAATCACCCTCGATGGATTCCCACTTGAGAGGTTGTACGACAGAGTCGTCATCGGAGGTGGTGAAAGAGGAATCATCCTCGATAGCCACAACCGATTAGCTATGCTACAGAGTCATCATCAGAAGTGAAGTACGAGGTATCACCCTCGTCACTCGATAGTGGCTCTGCAGAGTCGTACAACTAAGGGGGTGTGCGGTGCTGTGCTCGGTCTCTGTACATCGATCATACCGATCGAGTCTCCGGTGGTAAAGCATGGCAACATGGACAAGGGTGTGTGGCCATTGATGGATCACTAACCAGCCTATACTAAGCATTTAGGACAATAGGTAAAGTATCCACAACAGGTTACAAAATCAGGTTATGCATTAGAATAGGAGCAATCAAATACAGTAGCAAAATCTAATGCAAGCAGGGGAGAGAAAGAATGGGCGATATAGGAATGATCAAGGGGGTTTTGCTTGCCTGGAAGCTCTGCTGAAAGGGGCTGGTCGTCAAGGGCGTAGTCGTACTCGGCAGCAGCGTCGGTCTCGGGGTCTACCGGAGGAAAGATGGGGAAGAAACAATAAATACACGGCAAACAATGCAACACAAATGCTTGACATGTCAATATGCTGTGCTAGGGGTGTTCTAATGCAGTACTACGCAAGTTAGTCGGAGCGGGAAACATCTAGAGGTGTTTTACTAGCTCCGGGCAATTATCGGACAGATGAATCAGAGGGAAAAGTTCCATGTTCATCATGTCAGAGGGGTGTGGCAGGTATGTGGGTGGCATATTCGGATTCGTCATATTTTTCTGATCATTTTTCATATATAAATTATTTTCATCTGAGTTACGGTTTATTTTATATGATTTTTCAAAGTTTTAATCATTTGCTAGAATTGTTTTAATTATTTAAATTCGAATTCTCCGAAACAGTGCTTTATGACGTCATCATGACGTCAGTGTAACGTCAGCGGGTCAAACCCAGCTGACCAGAGTCAAACCTGACCAATGGGTCCCACTGGTCAGTGACTCAGGACTAAACAGAGTTTAAATTAAATTAAATAGAGGTTAATTAGTTAGTGGGGCCTACTCTCAGTGTCAGATTAGTTAATTAATTAACTTAATTAGGATTAACGGAATAATTAGTGTTTTATTTATTATTATTTTTAAAACGTTTAAATAAGCGGGGACCGCATGTCAGTGACTGGGCTAGCCCAGTCAACACAGTTGACTGGGTCAACCCAGTCAATTGGACCCACGGGGCCACAGTCAGTGGCACGGGCGGTCCACGTGGCCGGCCACGTCAGCGCCGGTAGTCGGAGTTGCTCCGGCGAGCTAAAACGCAGTGGCACGCGTCGGGCCAGTGGCGGGATTCGGCTATGGTGGCCCGTTCGAAGCGCGGGTGGGACGGATCGGACGAGGAGCTTGCCGTGCGTCGAATGGCGGTGGTCTCGAGGGCTGAAGTGGCCGGAGTGGGCGCTGGCAACGACGGCAGACGGCGGCGACGATCGGGTGGCAGTGAAATAGCAGCAACGGCGCGCGATAGCTCAAACGAATGGGGCAGTGGCGATCTACGCACGCGTGCGAGTTCAACGGGCACGGACGCGGGACCATTTGGTCGCCGGATGGTCGCCGGCGACAAGCTCGCGCGGTGGCGGGCTCGGGCATGGGGGAATCCATAGCTAGGGTCGCGCGCGGGTCAGGGAAGAGTGGGGAGGCGAGGCGGGGCTCACTGCGATGCTGTAGGGACGGGAAGTGGGCTTAGGGAGGCGCGGAGCGGCCGGAGACGACGACGAACGACGGTGGGATCCGAGGAGGAAGAAGGCGGCGTGGAGGCGATGCGGTGGCTCCCGGCTCGTTCCAGTCGGCGTGGTCGAAGTAGGCGACGATGGCGAGCACGGTGGACACCTCGGCGAGGCAGGAGGGGCTCGGTGGCCGCGCTACGTCGGCGGCGCAGCCATGGATGCGCTCGGGTGCGCGCGAGTCTGGCGAGAGAGAGGCGAGGAGGGGGTTCTGAGGGGGTCTAGGGTCTCGAGGGAGAGAGAGAGCGCCGTGGGGATGCTCTTATCCATCCAGGGGGGGCCGCAGATGCTCAACAGTGAGCATCCAGCGCTGTGGACGGCGTACAGGCGCTCGGGCGCGCGCGCGCGGCGGGAGGTTAGGGAAAGGCCGGCCAGGCGGGCTGGACTTCACACTATTTGACTTAGGCCTGTTAGTATAGTGGCGCTTAGGCTTTTTCCTTTTTCTTTTTGTGATTTCTTTAATCCTTTCTGTTTTGCAATTTGTTAGGCCCCAAAATGACTTTTGAAAAATGTGCAACCTTGACCAATAATTACTATGTATTATTAAGCACTGCCATAAAAAGGTTTGGAGGCAAGATAATTTCATTTGAATTTTGTATAAATGAAAATGTATAAATGGGGCTGTTTGGGAACTTAAATAATGTTGACTTTATTTCTATAATTGCTTCGGGATTATTTGGAACATTATGAACATTTTTGTTTTATTGTTTGGATAACTTTTAATTTTTACTTTATTTTAAATTTGAATTTGAAGTTGGATTATTTTCTAAATGCAATTTATTTAGGATGATCATGATGACATGGCTAATTAATTAGCTTAATGACAGGGTTAAGATCTGGGGGTGTTACAAATAGTCCACTATATCTACCTATATGCGGTATTTCAATGCCGTTCCAAGTAAATTTGCATGTGCCAACTCTAAATTTCAAAATATTTTTTCCGTTTTGTGTGCCCGTACCGCTCATGAAGCGGCAGGGGGTGGCCATTATTTTCCATGCTAGGTGTGTTATTCTCACGATGAGTGTTTATTCACTTGTCATTGCACGAGAGAGTGGCTAGTAATAGGGATGCCCACTCCCACAATGAAATCAAAAATTAATAACAACAAAATTCCTTGGAAAGTGTTGGTATGGAGGGCACCCGTGGATACGGCTAGCCATGGATTGTGAAAGAATGGTGGAAAGGAAATAAACTTTACTTTCTATTTGGGAACCGCCTATGATGTGTCTAGCATGGAAAATATTGGGAATTTTCGGTCGTTTTCGTTGACAGGAAAAGCATGCCTCTCAAAATATGTTTATCTCTTTATTTTAAGCTTTGAGCTCTGGCACATTTGACAAATCTCTGCTTCCCTCTGCGAAGGGCCTATCTATTTACTTTTATGCAATTTTTATTTTTACTTTGAGTCTCCATCTTCTCTTATAAAGCACCAACTAGAGAGCACTATTATCAAACTTGTGCATTGTGTGTAGCTAATATTTGAGTGTGTTTCATGAATGGATCAATGATTGAGCATAATGGGCTAGGGATAACTTTCTTTAGCATTGATATTTTGAAAGACATGGTTGCTTGTTAGCATGCTTGAGTATTTATATTTTCATGTCAAATTATAGACTATTGCTTTGAATCATTCAAGTCCAATGTCCATGCTACAAAAGAAAAGAATATGTGATGAATATGTTAGGCAACATTCCACATCAAAAATTCTGATTTTATCATTTACCTACTCGAGGACGAGCAGGAATTAAGCTTGGGGATGCTGATACGTCTCCAACATATCTATAATTTTTGATTGTTCCATGCTGTTATATTATCAATCTTGGATGTTTTTATAATCATTTACGGCAATTATATATCATTTTTGGAGACTAACCTATTAACTTAGTGCCCAGTGCCAGTTGTTGTTTTCTGCCCTATTTTTGTTTTACAGAAAATCAATACCAAACGAAGTCCAAATGCCACGAAACTTTTTGGAGATTTTTTTCTGGACAAGATAAACACTAGAAGCTTCGGGAGAGGGCCAGAAGACCCAGGAGGTGGCCATGAGCCACCAGGGCGCGCCCTGGTGCCTCGTGGCCCCCCTTTGCTCCGTTTGACCTAATTCCACCACTATAAATTCAGGAAAATCAGAAACCCTCAGGGGAGTCCACGAAATACTTTTTCCGCCGCCGCAAGTTTCTGTTCCAGAGATATCCCATCTGGAGCCTTCTCCGGTACTCCGCCGGAGGGGGAATCGATCATGGAGGGGTTCTACATCAACCTTGCTGCCCTTCCGATGATGCGTGAGTAGTATACCACAGACCTTCGGGTCCATAGGCAGTAGCTAGATGGCTTCTTCTCTCTTTTTGATCTTCAATACAATATTCTCCTCGATGTTCTTGGAGTTCTATCTGATGTAATAGCTTTTTGCGGTGTGTTTGTTGGGATCCGATGAATTGTGAGTTTATGATCAGATTATCCATGAATATTATTTGAGTCTTTGCTGCACTCTTTTATGCATGATTATTATAGCCTCGTATTTCTTCTCCGATCTATTGATTTGGTTTGGCCAACTAGATTGATTTATCTTGCCATGGGAAGAGGTGCTTTGTAATGGGTTCGATCTTGCGGTGCTCAATCCCAGTGACAGAAAGGGACATGACACATATGTATCATTGCTATTAAGGGTAAAAAGATGGGGTTTATTCATACGTGAGTTTATCTTGTCTACATCATGTCATCGTTCTTAAGGCGTTACTCCGTTCTTTATGGACTTAATACACTAGATGCATGCTGGATAGCGCTCGATGTGTGGAGTAATAGTAGTAGATGCAGGCAGGAGTTGGTCTACTTGTCTCGGATGTGATGCCTATATACATGATCATTGCCTTGGATATTGTCATGATTATTTGCTTTTCTATCAATTGCCCAACAGTAATTTGTCTACCCACCCACCGTATGCTATTTTCTTGAGAGAAGCCTCTAGTGAAACTTATGGCCCCTGGGTCTATCTAAATCAAATTACTAAAACCCTAAAAATATTGCTGCCATTTTCTTTTATTTATTTTATTTTGTACTTTTGTTTCAATCTATCAATTTATCACATACAATTTAATCTTGCAATTTACCGCCGAGAGATTGACAACCTCACGTTTGCGTTGGGTGCAAGGATTTGTTGTTTGTGTGCAGGTGCTGCTAACGAGGTGTTGTGTGATTCTCCTTCTGGTTCGATAACCTTGGTTTCATAACTGAGGGAAATACTTATCTCTACTGTGCTGCATCATCCCTTCCTCTTCAAGGAAATACCAACGCAAGCTACAAGTAGCAAGGTCATACCATGGCACCATGCCAGGTATCATCTTTTTCAGGCATGGTTTTCCTAATTTTCTAGAGTTGATAAACCATTAAACGACACATTTGTGGTTGACTCTTGCCACACATATCATTGAAATCTCTCCCCATTCCATTGTAAAAGGCATGGAAATTTACTAAATACCACAAGCTTGATTTTTCAAACAGTTATTGTGCACCTTTTTCATGCACCGATTGTGCGAATTTGAATTATGTGCATAAATGCCTAGAAAATGCAAATAATGGCCCAAATATAGTAAATGAGCCCGGAAAAGTGCCAAATTTGAACAAGGTGCATTCTAGGGTCTATGTTGATCATATAAAAAACTCAAGGACGAACGACGAAGGAAATTTGGATTCCCTTCCAATCTTGGTAACATCAATCACACACGCGTTGTGTTTACGAAATGTTGCCTCCGCGGCGCATTATTTGGGCGCAGAAAACCCTCACCAACACGTCAATAAAGAAAAGAAAACCCTCACCCCCCTCCCCCTTCGTCCCCACTCCTCACTCACACTGCACTCTCCGTAACTCTGTCTGTCAACTTCCATCGCCGCGGCCACCCCTTAGCTGATGACTGTCGCCGGCGGGATTCGGCCCCGTGCAAAACGTCATGGGATTTCGACGCTGCCGCTTGCCGCCGCCTGTCTGCACCGCCTCTAGCAGACGTCATCGTTGCTCGTTCTCGACAGGTCTGCCCAAATCTTTGATCTCGATGGCACCCCTCGCAGCCGGTTGCCGCCAACAAACGCCACCGCATTTTGTTTCTTCCCCTCGCCGACGCCTATCGGCACCGACTTTCTCGAAGCTGGTTGATTGTTGTTTTCTGCGGGATTTTCCGCGGGCTTGGGTCGGGTTTTTTTTCTCTCTCTCATGGAGAACAAGGTTAATAATTTAGCGAAATATTCGCTCATCTCTTATCGCAGTCCGTCTGTCCCTATTAATCACCCGGCAGAAATCGCCGTGGATTCATTTTTCTTATAGTTGATTCGAGGTTTTTCATTCTAGTGTCCACAGTGCAAGCACAAATCAGGCCACTGTAGTCACGGCCAGTCGAACAAGAAGTTCTATCTCACCATACCAGATGACTTCAAGGAGCACACAGTATGTTCAATCTCATCCTACCACGGTTGGCATGTCCCAATTTTATGAACATATAACATATATTGCTATATTTGGATAAAAGGTGCGACATGCACCATAGACGTCAAAGAGGATTTTTTTTCTAAATTAGACAAATTAATGATGTATTTGTTCCCTTAAAAAATGATGTATTGTTCTTTCAGTTACTCTCATATTTGCATGAAATCTTGTTTACATTATCTGTTTAATTATATATTTTTGTACTTTGCTTTCAGCTATTGTTCTATTTTCTATCATTTATTCCCATATTTGCATGTAACGATCTTAATTTGCATTTCCCGCAGTACATCCCTTGCTTTGCAAGAACACGTGTACAAGGAAATCTTGGCCTTTACTTTGTTGATGACTCCATGGATGTCATATTGACCACGCACCATGGATTTACAATGACAATTAGGGTAAAAGTTGATAAAGATGGTCACTCCTATTTTGATGCGGACCTTTGGAGAAAATTTTCTAAGTTTTATGAACTGAAAGCTGACAGTAAAATTCTAGTGCGTGCACCACAATCTGGTCAAATAAACATGGATGTTTACTTCCCCAGTGTCATCAGTCGACCACAGTCTGATCGAGGTTAGTGTTCTTTCAGATTTCTCCATGTCGGCTTATTACTTATTAGCAAAATTAAAGTAATTGTTCTGGCTAAATGATTACTAATTGAGCAACCAATTGGGATTTCATTTTCTGACTCTGTTACTTGCCAGTATCAACTTCCAATTACCAATTTATGCCCACTATTCTTCTGCCATGTTCTGAATAAATAATCCCTTTCCACCTTTTAAGCAGGATATGTTGGATGCATAGTTAACAAACTGTATGTTACTCGGCATACCAAATTTCACTGGAAAGAGTTGGAGCATGTCATACAATTTGTTGCTAATCTAGAAGACCTAGCACAGCGTATGGACGCTGGATTTGGGATGGGAATAAATCTACCACGGGTGTACCCATTGAACAAGACCAATTGTGTGAACAAAATACCGGTACAAAGTCTTATTTGTATGTTGTTGTTCATAAACTATATGTAGCTTCAACGATATGTTACAATTGGTTTTTATTCTTCATTGTAACAGAAATTGCCCGCTGCAGCTATTCCTGAATTGATTTCCCGGCGTGGTCGAATTACACTTGTGCCTGCTAAGAACGCCAAAGTGATTGCAAGGTACTGCATTTCCCGCACAAATGGAACCATTCAAATTAATAGGTTCTCGATTGTCCTGGCAATGCATCAACATTTGAAAATCGGAGACACTGTTATACTCATGCTCTACCAAGGCACAGGAGGGATCTTCCTTTTCATTGATGAGATGCCGAGTCACCGTCATCAAGCTGCTTCCAGCGGATAGTTGTGGTTGTTGGCCTATCTTAAGTATGTAGATATGGACCATATGGTTGTCAAAATTGTTCATTTCATGGAAAGTATTAGTATCACCTTTTGTTAAATAGTGTCACCACTATATGTTACTCAAATGCTGTTTTTCAGGTTCTTAAATTTTCCATATTGCAAAATGAGATAATATATAGATATGCCAGCCCATACAATTGACATATTTGACATGCATGAACAAATAATCAATCGAGCATATATATGTTCAAATTGGTCCAGTGCCTAGTTCGAGGAGTAATTTAGAAACCATTATTAGCTCCCAAATTTACATCAATATAACAAACCGCGTGCGCACAAAAAGAGCTACTGCACTTGACGCGGACCCAGCACGCACAGCTGCCATCGTCCATCATCGTGTCTATCCTACTTGGCTCAGGAGGAGAGGAGGTCGCCAAGTCGATGACCACCTTGATCGATCGAGGCTCGGGCAACCTCGACATCTGTGATTGATGACCCACAAGTATAGGGGATCAATCGTAGTCCTTTCGATAAGTAAGAGTGTCGAAACCAACGAGGAGCAGAAGGAAATGACAAGCGGTTTTTAGCAAGGTATTCTCTGCAAGCACTGAAATTGTAGGTAACAGATAGTTTGATAGCAAGGCAATTTGTAACAAGTAACAAATAGTAACGGTAACAAAGTTGCAGCAAGGTGGTCCAATCCTTTTTATTGCAAAGGACAAGCCGGAACGAACTCGTATAATAAGCAAAGCGTTCTCAAGGACACATGGGAATTTCATCTAGTCACTTTCATCATGTTTGTTTGATTCGCGTTCGCTACTTTGATAATTTGATATGTGGGTGGACCGATGCCTGGGTGCTGTTCTTACTTGAACAAGCCTCCCACTTATGATTACCCCCTCTCGCAAGCATCCGCAACTACGAAAGAAGAATTAAGATAAATCAAACCATAGCATGAAACATATGGATCCCAATCAGCCCCTTACGGAATAGCGCATAAACTAGGGTTTAAGCTTCTGTCACTCTAGCAACCCATCATCTAATTACTACTCCACAATGCCATCCGTTAGGCCCAAGGATGGTGAAGTGTCATGTAGTCGACGTTCACACGACACCACTAAAGGAAGCAACAACATACATATCATCAAAATATCGAACGAATACCAAATTCACATGATTACTTATGACAAGACTTCTCCCATGTCCTCAAGAACAAAAGTAACTACTCACAAATCATATTCATGTTCAAGATCAGAGGGGTATTGGATAGCATTAAGGATCTGAACATATAATCTTCCACCAAATAAACCAACTAGCATCAACTACAAGATGTAATCAACACTACTAGCAACCCACATGTACCAATCTGAGGTTTTAAGACAAAGATTGAATACAAGAGATGAACTAGGGTTTGAGATGAGATGGTGCTGGTGAAGGTGTTGATGAAGATTGGTCCTCCCACGATGAGAGGATCGTTGGTGATGTCGATGGCTTCGATTTCTCCCTCCCGGAGGGAAGTATCCCCGGCGGAATCGCTCCGCCGGAGAGCAAAATAGCTCCTGCCCAGGTTCCGCCTTGAGATGGCCGTGCTTTGTCCCGAAAGTCTTTTTTATAATTGTTTTAGGGCAAATGAGCCTATATAGCAGAAGGAGGGGGCCGGAGACCAGCTGTGGGCCCCACAAGGCATCAGGGCGCACCCAGGGGGGCCGCGCCCTGTTGCCTTGTGGGCAACTGGTGGGTCCCCTCTGGTATTTCTTTTCTCTAGTATTTTTTATATATTCAATTAAAAATCTCCGTGAAGTTTTAGGTTAATTGGAGCTCTGTAGAATAGGTATCTCTGTTGTAGCTATTTCAGGTCCAGAATTCCAGCTGCCGGTATTCTCCCTCTTCATGTAAATCTTGCAAATTAAGAGAGAAAAGGCATAAGAACTACATCATAAAGTGAAATAATGACCAAATACATTACAAATAATAGTAGGAAATCATGATGCAAATTGGACGTATCAACTCCCCAAAGCTTAGACCTCGCTTGTCCTCAAGCGAAAGCCAAAATCGATAATCATGACCACATGTTTAGAGAGAGAGGCGTCGATAAAAATAAAATACGGACATGAAGGCATCATGATCTTTATTATAACATCAATATATCATAAAACTTCTCATGAAAAAGTAACAATTCATTCACAAACTAAAGTATGAACCATAAACCGTATTGAAAACTAACAAACTATGATCTTAGTCACCAAAGCAATTACAATTCATCATATTATCAGAAAGAGTCTATGTAAGAGCTTTATTTAGCAAGTTCACATACTCAACTATCATTTAGTCTTCTATGATGGCTGACACTCACGGCATACTTATGGAGCAAAAGTTTCAGCCAGACACATAGAAAGATAGGGGCTTAGAGTTTCGCCTCCCAACTTATTTACCTCGAGGGTAATGTCAACAATAATAATTCATGATCACCTACATCCAACTGGATATATATGTCTGGATCTTTCCCCACCACATGATGCTTGCCAAGAGTGAAAATAAAAATGGAATAGAGGAGAATACTATTGACTCTTGCGTAAAAGTAAATACATAACGTAAAAGATAGGCCCTTCGCAGAGGGAACCAGAGGTTGTCATGCGCCTTTAATTTTTGGACGTGCAAACTCTTAATGTAAAGGAACATCACTTTATATTGCCCCTTGTGATAGCGACCTGTATTATGCAGTCTGTCACTTTTATTTCTCGTACAAAGCTTATTTTCCCTTACAATAAAAGTTCATACGTATTTAGGAGCAATTTTTATTGCTTTTGCACCGATGACAACTTACTTGAAGGATCTTATTCAATCCATAGGTAGATATGGTGGACTCTCATGGCAAGAAACTGGGTTTAAGGGTTTTTGGATGCACAAGTGGTATCTCTACTTAGTGCGGATTTTTGGCTAGCAAAAGATAGGGGGCAAGCACCACATGTTAGAGGATCCAAAACAATATAACTTCTATGTGAATATAAGCAAACATAACTCATTACGTTGTCTTCCTTGTCCAACGTCGACTATTTGACATAGAATATTTAATGGGGGCTCACAATCATAAAAGATGTCCAAGATAGTATATCTATATGTGAAACCTCTCTTCCTTTATTACTTTTTCATGAATTGCAACAATGACCAATGCTATGTTTGTTAACATCCAACAAGTTTTATCAATTATACTTCTTTCATGTGAAGTCATCACTCCCCATGGGATTAGCATATGATCTTACTATTTATTCTCTTTATTTTATTTCCAAGATTGGATCAACAAAAGCAAAACACTCAAATCAACTACTCTTTATTATATAACTTCCACACACTATTACATAGATAGATCACAAAGCAAGCACTTGAAACTAAATTATACTAAAACTTTATTCCTCTAAATCACGAAATAACTAAGGATCCAACTAAGATAGATAATAATAACAAAAGTGATGGTGATACGATACCGGGGCACCTCCCCCAAGCTTGGCACAAGCCAAGGGTGGTGCCCATACCCGTGTACTCAAGTCTCCTTCTTCAGTGATGGTGGTGATGAAGTGGTAGGCTTGTCCTTTAACTTCAGTAAGTACTCCAAGTTGCCATTGATCCTCCAAAGAGCACGATTATGCTCTTCTGCACAAACTGCTTCAAAAACCTTTAGTGTATCAATTTCAGATGTGGAAAGGTTATGATAAAGAGTTTGCCAAGTATCTTCCCTTTTTGGTGCTTCTCCCGTACGCGTGGCTTGATCTTCTTCTCCTTGAACCTAGTCCTCCATGACTTCTCCTGATCCCTCCTTCATATCGGTGTCTCCTCCTCCCCGGACGACCACTCATAATAGACTTCGCTGAAAGGACGTTTGCCGGACGAGGGTTGCACAATCCGGTGCTTGGTACGGAGCCTTCGGGGAGCCATGGGGATCTAGATCTGTCAAAAAAACAGCCCGAAACAAGAATAGAGGAGAAACTTGCGATACGGTGGTCAAAACATACAGGAGTATATATGAAGAATTTTTATCTTGCAGAACAAGCATATGAGAGGAAAAAGGAGTCGGGAAGGCGCACGAGGGGCCCACAAGGCAACACGGCGCGCCCCAGGGGGGGTCGCGCCCTGTTGCCTTGTGACCTCCTCGTGGGTCCTCTCGGCTGTTTCTTATTTTTGTATTTTTTCTAATATTCCAAAACGGACAGAAATATTTTTTATGGAATTTTTGGAGTCGGTTTACTTACCGTATCACATACCTACCCCTTTTTAGGGTTCTGGAGCGTTTCTGAAGGACTCTTTGATGTGTTCCTCCGGTGTCATTGTCTGAATAATATTAGTTTCAATGTTAATGGGAGTACCTGAGATATAATGCTTAATTCTTTGCCCATTCACCACTCTCGGGTTGGTGCCTTCAGGGTTGTTGATTTTGATAGCTCCGGAGCGATAAACTTCTTCGATGATGTATGGCCCTTCCCATTTAGAGAGAAGTTTTCCTGCAAAGAATCTGAAACGAGAGTTGTACAATAGAACTTGCTCACCCTCTTTAAATTCTTGTTTTTGAATTCTTTTATCATGCCATCTTTTAACCTTTTCTTTAAATAACTTGGCATTTTCATAGGCTTGAGTTCTCCATTCATCTAAAGAGCTAATATCAAATAACCTCTTTTCACCGGCAAGTTTAAAATCATAATTAAGTTCTTTAATTGCCCAATAAGCCTTATGTTCTAACTCAAGAGGTAAATGACATGCTTTTCCATAGAGCATTTTATACGGAGACATACCCATAGAATTTTTATAAGTAGTTCTGTAAGCCCATAATGCATCATCAAGTTTCTTAGACCAATTATTCCTGGATCTATTAACGGTCTTTTGCAAAATTAATTTGATTTCTCTATTACTCAATTCAACTTGACCACTAGACTGAGGATGATATGGAGATGCAATTCTATGATTAACATCATATTTAGCGAGCAATTTAGCAAGCACGATGAATAAAATGTGAACCACCATCAGTCATCAAATACCTAGGGACTCCAAACCTCAAAAATATAACTTCTTTAAGCATTTTAATAGAGGTGTTATGATTAGCACTACTAGTTGGAATAGCTTCTACCCACTTAGTAACGTAATCAACAGCAACTAAAATATGAGTATACTCATTAGAGGAAGGAAAATGTCCCATATAATCAAAACCCCAAATATCAAATGGTTCAATAACAAGTGAATAATTCATAGGCATTTCCAGACGTCTACCAACATTACCAATTCTTTGACATTCATCACAAGAAAGGACAAACTTACGTGCATCTTTGAAGAGAGTAGGCCAATAAAAGCCAGATTGCAATACCTTATGTGCAGTTCTATCTCCCGCATGGTGTCCTCCGTATGCCTCGGAGTGACACTTCCGTAGGATTTGTTCCTGTTCATGCTCGGGTACACAACGTCTAATAATACCATCTACTCCTTCCTTATATAAATGTGGGTCATCCCAAAAGTAATGCCTTAAATCAAAGAAGAACTTTTTCTTTTGTTGGTATGCGAAACTAGGTGGTATATATTTAGCAACAATGTAATTAGCATAGTCTGCATACCAAGGAGTGTTATGAGAAGCATTTATCACAACTAATTGTTCATCAGGGAAATCATCATTAATAGGAAGTGGGTCGTCAAGAACATTTTCCATTCTGGATAAATTATCTGCTACGGGGTTCTCGGCTCCTTTTCTATCAACAATATGCAAATCAAATTCTTGTAGAAAAAGAACCCACCTAATAAGTCTAGGTTTAGCATCTTTCTTTTCCATAAGGTATTTAATAGCAGCATGATCAGTGTGAATAGTTACTTTAGAATCAACAATGTAAGATCTGAATTTATCACATGCAAACACAACTGCTAAAAATTCTTTCTTAGTAGTAGCATAATTTCTTTGAGCATTGTCTAGAGTTTTACTAGCATAATGAATAACATTTAATTTCTTATCAACTCTTTGTCCAAAAACAGCACCAACAGCATAATCACTAGCATCACACATAATTTCGAAGGGTATGTTCCAATCAGGTGGCTGAACAATAGCTGCAGATATTAAGGCTTTCTTAAGGATTTCAAAGGCTTCTACGCAATCATCATTAAAAACAAATGGAACATCTTTTTGCAAGAGATTAGTGAGAGGCCTAGAAATTTTAGAGAAGTCTTTTATAAACCATCTATAGAAACCAGTATGACCAAGGAAACTTCTTATACCTTTGATATCTTTAGGACATGGCATTTTCTCAATTGCATCAACTTTAGCCTTATCAACTTCAATACCTCTCTCAGAAATTTTATGCCCAAGGACTATACCTTCATTTGCCATAAAGTGGCACTTCTCCCAATTCAAGACAAGATTGGTTTCTTCACATCTCTGCAAAACTCGATCAAGGTTGCTTAAGCAATCATCAAAAGAAGTTCCGTAAACGGAAAACTCATCCATGAAAACATCAACAATCTTTTCACAAAAGTCTAAGAATATAGCAGTCATACATCTTTGAAGGTAGCAGGTGCATTACATAAACCAAAAGGCATACGACGATAAGCATAAGTTCCAAAAGGACAGGTAAATGTTGTTTTCTCTTGATCTTCTGGTGATACAGGTATTTGAGAGAAACCAGAATAACCATCTAGAAAGCAAAAGTATGTATGCTTAGATAATCTTTCTAGCATTTGATCAATAAAAAGCAAGGGGTAATGATCTTTCCTAGTAGCTTTATTTAATTTTCTAAAGTCAATTACCATTCTATAACCGGTTACAATTTTTTGTGGCATAAGTTCATTTTTATCATTAGGAACAACAGTAATGCCTCCTTTCTTAGGAACACAATGCACAGGACTTACCCATCTACTATCAGCTAAGGGATAGATTATACCTGCCTCCAGAAGCTTTAATATTTCAGTTCTTACCACATCCTTCATCTTGGGATTTAACCTTCTTTGATGATCAACAACTGGTTTAGCATCTGGCTCCATATGAATTTTATGCTGACATAAAGTGGGACTAATGCCCTTAAGATCATCAAGAGTATATCCAATAGCTGCACGGTGCTTCTTCAGAGTTTTAAGTAATCTCTTTTCTTCATGCTCTGAAAGGTTAGCACTAATAATAACAGGATATATCTTCTTTTCATCAAGATAAGCATATTTAAGTGTATCAGGTAATTGCTTTAATTCAAACACAGGATCACTCTTTGGTGGAAGAGGGTCTCCCAAAGTTTCAACAGGCAAGTTATGTTTAAGAATAGGTGCTTGTTTAAAGAACCGCTCATCTATTTCATTTCTTTCATTCATATGCATATCATTTTCATGGTCTAGCAAGTATTGTTCTAAAGGATCAGTAGGAGGCACAACAATAGAAGCAAGACCAGTAATTTCATCTTCAGTAGGTAATTCTTCATCATGAGGTTGTCTACGAAACTTAGAGAAATTGAATTCATGAGATATATCACCAAACTTAACTCTGACCTTTTCTTTAACACAATCAATTTCAGCATTAACGGTATTCAAGAAAGGTCTACCTAAAATAATGGGACAAAAATTATCTTGTTGTGAACCAAGAACAAGGAAATCAGTAGGGTATTTGATTTTTCCACACAAGACTTCAACATCTCTAACAATCCCTAGTGGTGTAATAGTATCTCTGTTTGCAAGCTTAATAATAACATCAATATCTTCAATCTCAACAGGTGCAATATCATTCATTACTTCCTGATATAAAGAGAAAGGAATAGCACTCACACTAGCACCCGTATCACATAAACCATGATAGCAATGATCTCCAATCTTAACAGAAACGACAGGCATGCCAACTATGGGTTTATTCTTATCCAACATATCTTGATTTTTTCTAACGGGTTTAGCAATTCTAGCAGCCTCATCACAGAAATATATGACATGTCCATTAATATTATCAACCATGAGATCTTTAACCATTGCAATATTAGATTCAACTTTAATTTGTTCAGAAGGTCTAGGTGCTCTAATATTACTTTTATTAACCACAGTTGAAGCTTTAGCATGTTCCTTAATCCTAACAGGGGAAGGAGGTTTCTCAATATAAGCAGTAGGTATAACTGGGTCAACATGGTAAACAATTGTTTCTTCTTTAACAATTATGGGTTCTTCTTTTATTTCAAGTGGATGGTATTTAAACCATTTCTCCTTAGGGAGATCAACATGTGCAGTAAAGGATTCACAAAGGTAGCTACTATCTCAGAGTCAAGTCATATTTAGTACTAAACTTATGAAAATCATCAGTTTCCATAAAAGATTTAACACAATCAAACTCGATATTTATAGCTGACACTTTACCTTTGTCGATTTCCCAAGCTTCAGAGTTACGTTTAATCCTTTCCAGAAGATCCCATCTGAATTCAATAGTTTTCTTCATAAAGGAACCAGTAGAAGAAGTATCGAGCATGGATCGATCATTATGAGAAAGCCGAGCATAAAAGTTTTGAATAATTATTTCTCTTGAGAGCTCATGGTTGGGGCATGTGTGCAACATATACTTAAGCCTCCCCCAAGCTTGAGCGATACTTTATCCTTCACGAGGCCAAAAATTATATATATAATTTCGATCACGATGAACCAAATGCATAGGATAAAATTTCTGGTGAAATTCCAGCTTCAACCGGTACCAATCCCATGTTCCAGTATCATCCAATAGCCTATACCATGTCAACGCCTTTCCCTCCAAAGATAAAGGGAATACCTTCTTCTTAAGTCCATCTCCGGATAAACCTGCAAGCTTAAACAATCTACAAATTTCATCTATATATATCAAGTGCATATCAGGATGCACCGTTCCATCTCCTGCATAAGGATTAGCTAGCAGTTTCTCTATCATACCCGAAGGAATTTCATAATAAATATTTTTAGTAGGTTCAGTAGGTTGAGGAGAAACTCATATTGCTTCTGGTCTAGGTGAAGATACCCCGAACAAGCCCCTCAAAGGATTACTTTCCATAGTGACAAGTGACAGTAAATTTCAGCACGTAATATAAATGTTTCCTTACCAAATTCCACTTACCAAAGGCACTTCACTCCCCGGCAATGGCGCCAGAAAAGAGTCTTGATGACCCACAAGTATAGGGGATCAATCGTAGTCCTTTCGATAAGTAAGAGTGTCGAACCCAACGAGGAGCAGAAGGAAATGACAAGCGGTTTTTAGCAAGGTATTCTCTGCAAGCACTGAAATTGTAGGTAACAGATAGTTTGATAGCAAGGTAATTTGTAACAAGTAACAAATAGTAATGGTAACAAAGTTGCAGCAAGGTGGCCCAATCCTTTTTATAGCAAAGGACAAGCCGGAACGAACTCGTATAATAAGCAAAGTGTTCTCGAGGACACATGGGAATTTCATCTAGTCACTTTCATCATGTTTGTTTGATTCGCGTTCGCTACTTTGATAATTTGATATGTCGGTGGACCGGTGCCTGGGTGCTGTTCTTACTTGAACAAGCCTCCCACTTATGATTACCCCCTCTCGCAAGCATCCGCAACTACGAAAAAAGAATTAAGATAAATCTAACCATAGCATGAAACATATGGATCCAAATCAGCCCCTTACGGAATAGCGCATAAACTAGGGTTTAAGCTTCTGTCACTCTAGTAACCCATCATCTAATTACTACTCCACAATGCCTTCCCTTAGGCCCAAGGATGGTGAAGTGTCATGTAGTCGATGTTCACACGACACCACTAAAGGAAGCAACAACATACATATCATCAAAATATCAAACGAATACCAAATTCACATGATTACTTATGACAAGACTTCTCCCATGTCCTCAAGAACAAAAGTAACTACTCACAAATCATATTCATGTTCAAGATCAGAGGGGTATTGAATAGCATTAAGGATCTGAACATATAATCTTCCACCAAATAAATCAACTAGCATCAACTACAAGATGTAATCAACACTACTAGCAACCCACAGGTACCAATCTGAGGTTTGGAGACAAAGATTGAATACAAGAGATGAACTAGGGTTTGAGATGAGATGGTGCTGGTGAAGATGTTGATGAAGATTGGTCCTCCCACGATGAGAGGATCGTTGGTGATGTTGATGGATTCCATTTCCCCCTCCCGGAGGGAAGTATCCCTGGCGGAATCGCTCCGCCGGAGAGCAAAATAGCTCCTGCCCAGGTTCCGCCTCGAGACGGCGGCACTTCGTCCCGAAAGTCTTCTCTATAATTTTTTAGGGCAAATGAGCCTATATAGCAGAAGGAGGGGGCCGGAGGCCAGCTGTGGGCCCCACAAGGCATCAGGGTGCGCCCAGGGGGGCGCGCCCTGTTGCCTTGTGGGCAACTCGTGGGTCCCTCTGGTATTTCTTTTCTCCAGTATTTTTTATATATTCAATAAAAAATCTTCGTGAAGTTTCAGGTCAATTGGAGCTCTGTAGAATAGGTACCTCTACTGTAGCTATTTCAGGCCCAGAATTCCAGCTGCCGGTATTCTCCCTCTTCATGTAAATCTTGCAAATTAAGAGAGAAAAGGCATAAGAACTACATCATAAAGTGAAATAATGACCAAATACATTACAAATAACAGTAGGAAATCATGATGCAAATTGGACATATCAGTGATCGCCGGTACTGCCTCGGGCGCGGCTCGCACCAGGGCTGCGTACATTGCCCCGGCGGCCAACAAGACGTTGGCTCTCGCCAGGGCTGCCGTCACTACCCCCAGGCCTACCCCGGCGACGCCTGACGTTGCGCCCTACTCCATCTCGAACATAAGTCTGCGCCTCGTGCGGTGGCCGCCACTGCCGTAGTTGTCCTTGCATCATCACGGTTCCTGCTCTGCCGCCCGCACCATCCGCCGCACTCTGCGCCGAGCCCACAGCATCACCCACTGGCGATCCCTAGCCGCTTTTAGGACGACCCTGGCTAACCTGGTGGCTTGCTCGTACCGTGTTTCCTGCGTCGTCTGGCTGTCGTCGGGAGAGGCGGCGGCATGGCCATCGACCGCAAAGCCGACCATCGCGCCGGCAGCCTCGATTCCGCTATCGCCCAACTCCATCCGGTCATCGGCCGTTGGGGCCGGGTATGCCGGTATGTGTGGGTAACTAGCTAGCAAGGGGATCAGTAGTGAGTCGCCGCCGCCGGCCATTGTTGTGGTTATTTATAGCTAGCTAGCAGCTGGCTAGGGGATTGGGGATTTACAATTTACCCATGTGGCTGGCGCTTGCGCGGGAAGGCATCGCTCGAGCGTGGGAAGACTAAGTGGAGCACACAATTCCCAGCACACAACCATATGCGGTGTCACGTGTTATCACACACGTGTTAACATAAGGAAACGTATGTGTAACTTATAAATCATCACTCACGAGTACTCACACCACGCATCGTGTGCGATGCTCCTACCATCGTAAACAACTCGTTTGCATTTTCAAAGGTTTTTGTACACACATAATCGCACACGAAACATCCAGGTCCGTAGGGCGCCTAAGAGAATTCAGATTTTTTTTCAAGAATTTTAGTCTCACTTTCTTAATTAGCACCAATTGCCCGACTATCTTTCTCATCGTTTAAAGTGTTTTTAGTTTTTAGTTTTTTCCCTCCCACGTATGAGCCAACCAACTACCTCCAAAATTTAATTATGTTTGCATGCATGCATGGTGGAAGAGGAAAACGATAAGGAAGTGGGCAGTGATTCTACTCTGGCAATTATAATAACCTAATTAATGGGATCTGTTCATTGGAAATTTGGCGCGGTCGATTTTTTTGCCTCGCCCACTCCCTGTTCACCTTGGTTGCGCTCCTCCTCCTTCGCTCTCTATCCTCTCATCGCTCTCTATCGTCTCTTTCCTCTCGCCGCCCCCAAATCTGGCCTTCCGCGCTCGCCTCCCCGCCTCACCCGTCGGATTGCATCATGGATAATCCCCTAGATCCCAGCATCCCACGGGCTTCCCTCTCGCTGCGGCCCGTGACACTGCCGCCGTTGAGCGAAACCCACGTATCTATCAGAGGGGATCCATTGCTCTAGACTCACAGATCGGTGGCGCCGGAGGACATGCCGGAGCTGCATTGGAGGTGGTGGGAAGCAAGAGCAAATCGGATCAAGGAAGTGAGGCATCGATTGGAGACATGTTCGAAGGAGCTGCGCATGGCGAAGCACAAGGCTGAGGTGGAAGTCGATCTCAGGGCAGAGATGCTGAGGGATGTCAGTATATGGCAACGTCGCACCGACTTGGAGCTGGCGCTAATGGCAAAGATCATATTCACGGAGTCGACTGCGGAGGAGAGAATGCACATGCCTGCGGAATGGTATACGAACCCGATGCGGCTATTCAGATGGGCGGTAGAAGAAGCCAAATCACCCAACTTGCTGCAGCTGCGGCGCTGGGCATGCATCCTAGGCGAGGTGACCTACCCTCCTTCCCTGCCAGATACTGGATGAAGATCACCTCAAGTACGCGGCCATGGACGCGTACACATGCTACGAGATGTACAGGCGGATCGTTGACATGAGGAAGTGCCTCCTTCCTGTAGACAACGAGGGATCGAGCCACAGCAGAGCATTGGAGGCAAGCGTCACAACAAGAAGTAGTTGATATGATGATCGTTTATCCTAGTTTATTATGCATGTAATTGTTTACTTGTATGTGCAAACGCTATTTGTAGTCAGTTATGTAATTGGAAGTTTAATTTGGTTATGCAATCATGTTCTTATAAGTAT
Organism: Elymus sibiricus; assembly: GCA_039707655.1. NCBI lineage: Eukaryota > Viridiplantae > Streptophyta > Magnoliopsida > Poales > Poaceae > Elymus > Elymus sibiricus. Next base: position 105,233,846 of record CM077668.1, on the reverse strand, counting down.
ATATGTTGTTGTTCTGTAGACAGATCATAGATGTTGTGCAGACAGAGCAAATCATATCACACACGGACTAAACTACAGAACCCGTCGGTGATGAATTCATCAATCGCTGACAATTATTTACCACCAACCATTTGCCCACAACACACACGGGTTATTAGCAGGAATCGTCCGTGTTGTTATCCGTCTTCCCACACATTTCGGATTACTGGCCTGTTTGCCACGTATCAGACACATCTTGTTAAGTTGAACCATTTCTTCTGTGCTGGGTAATCGCAAACAGTTCATCCGAGTGAACCGCATGCCATATATCGCACACACCTTGATCTGCCTGACCGTTTCTGTTGTGTTGGGTAATCACAAACAGTTCATCCGAGTGAACTGTATGCCGTGTATCGCACACACCTCGAACTGGCTGCCCATTTCTGTTGTTCTGGCTCATCACAAACAGTTCGTATGGATGAACTGTATGCCACGTATCACACATGCTTCTCTAATCTGAATCATGCTTGATGTCTCCGACATCGCACACAGTTTGTCTTATTGGCGATGGTTTTATTACGACACCGTTTGCGATTCATGCATCGCACACAGTTTGGTCGCGGGGTCTCTGATTCATGTGTCGCATTAGCGGTCGCCTACAGTAGTGGTGAACCGCCATGGGGGTCCTCGGCCTGACCCACCTGGTCAGGAGATGACATGGTGAGTACCGAATTGTTCTTCGTCTTCGCCCGTCGGTCTTGAAAGTTGGTTCAACAAATCTTCCCATCTCCGATCTTGAGGATCGCCGAGGTGTATCCGAAGAGTTCACACGTCGGGTATCTGAGGAGTTCACACGTCGGGCGTCCGAGGAGCCCTTTTAAGTTTTCGGCCTTTATCAATGCCTTGTTATTTTTACGCCACACCTCGGGTTTAAAGTTTTTCCCGTGCGGTGGTGTACTCGTGTTGCCTAGCTCCAGTGCCGGACTATAGCCGAGGTGTCTTTTTGTAACCGAACTCCAACGCCGGTCTGCGTCCGAGGACTCATAGATTACCTCGGTATTGAAAAAGTTTAAAGGAGTTCAACCGAGAATAATGCCGGAAATGTCCTATATGGAGCCAGCCACTCGCATCTGAGCTTTATGCCAGACCGCTTTCGAGGTGGTGCACCACCTCGGCCGTGGGCTGATTTTTTGTCGATTTTTTTTTCGCTTGGTGCAATTTATTCTCTGCCGAGATGTATAACCAGTAGTCCTCAAGGTGTGTGCCAGCCTAAAATCTGAGATGCACGGAAGGATAACATACAACCGCTGATTCTAGTAGCCCCTAAGACTCAGGTCAATTCGCGAGTTCCCCCTGAGGATCAAGTCCTTACTCGGAATCATACTTAGGAACGGAAATGCGGTGCGCAATAGCTCTCGAGATTCAGGTTGGGTGCGGCCGACTAACCTGAGGATCGTAATCTCCTCGGAAACCGTTTTGCACTTTGGATTTTCTGCATTGAATCATCAATGCAGTAGCCCCCAAGACTTGGTTTGAGCAACATGGCCCACCCTAGGATCGTATCTCCTCGGGAACTTGTTCGGTCAGCGTTTGAGTGTCGCCATCACCGAGGTGCAGCTCAGCAGAGAAGATGCCAAACTGCGGCTCGGAAAAGATCTTTACTGAACAGAAGTACCACTTGGTACAACCTAGACCGGTTCCGCGGGACTCATTGGTCGAACTGTGAGACATCGGTGTGGAAATAATTTAGCCATCAACGGCGTGGAAATTTTTGTTGTAACAGCTCCTCGACAGGCTCTGTGGGACCCGTCGGTCGACCTACAAGATGTCATTGTGGAAATTATTGTTTTCACAGCTCCAAGACTGACTCTGAGGGACCCGTTGGTCAACCTGCAAGTTGCCGGCAAGAAATTTTTGCTTTCACATTTGAATTATGACTTTATGTATCTATGTACTTGGCCATTTTTATGCGCATATCCGTAGATGTTATACTCCGTTAACCAGCCATCGGCTTCTACCTCCTTGGCCAGAGGTCGAGAAGTGTTCCCAACATCAACTTGATTCCTTGGGCGACATTTGTTATGGAACTAGGCAATCCGGCCATAGGGTCAAAACGTAAGTCTTACAGAGAGTTATGTTATATTGCTTTTTAACGAAAGTCACATCTTCGGCGAAAAATAGTTCCTCTATCAGTTCCTTTTCCCGGGGTGTCATGTTAATCACGATGAATTAGTCATTATCACAATATACTTGCTCGAAGGCCTTGACTCGGGAATATCCTCGGCGTAATAAGTAGGCTCTACACCATATGTATAGTGCCCTTTAAAAAGGCCTTGATTTTCACTTCCTCCGTTGCCGACCAATTGTATTCTTGTGACCGCTAGCTTTCGGCTTCACCCGTCTGAGGTACTTGTCAGGATGACCCTGAAGTAACAATCACAGAGATGCTCCCTTTAACCCTTAGCCGAATTCATCAAAAATTTAAGGGGTAAGCACAGGAGCCAGGCAACCCAGCTTGGCAAAAAATCTCAAGTCAAATTGATGCATATTGTGGCTTTATAACGATTTATGTCAAGGCAGCGCTCGTATAACAAATACAAATTCTGAGGATATGTTGGGCCCTCCAAGAGTCCCGAGGCAACCGTGCCGAGGTGCCTCAAAGAGACCCCGGTACAGTTTATTGTAATCTTTTATAGGTCTAAAGTGTTTTATACCAAAAAGTCGAGGTAAGTATTGCGCAATTTTTTCAAAGACGGTCGAACTTCTCTTTTATTAGTGACCTTAGACAAGCCAAGCACCTTTATGAAAGCAAGCTTTGTGACATATCAAAAAGTCATTTGTTTTACACAAGCAACCTTTATGGTTAATATTTCCGAACAACCGATCAAATTTGCACATGTTGTGACGGTCCGCTTTTAAGATGTATTTTGCATCTTTATGCTATATGTTATTTTGACTCGCCATGACTTTTTAACATGTGTAGTAGGCCAGTCGTCGGCTTCCACCCCTTATTGAAACTACTAAGAGTGTTTCCTTTCTGATTGCAACCCTTAACCGATGTCTCGGTGTTCGGAGGCGGTTGTATCAGTAGAAACAAGGCAATCAGACCTTAGGGCTAAAATGTACACTTAGTCTTAGGAGCGTTCATTTGGGGGCAAATTAATAGCCCCCGGTATATGTCGAGTCAACGGATCATCCGAGGTCGAACCACCTACACTTTGGCTTTTTCGAAAAGAGAGCCCCTCATTTTACACGGATAACCTCTATCGGCTATATATAGTTTAACACTGCCTACGTTTCACCGACCGATTTACGCGTGTTGTGACAGTCATCTTTCGGCTTTATTCATCTGAGGTACTTGACCGGTTAAACCAAAACTAATAATCGCAGTGGTTCTCCCTTTACACCCTTAGCCGAACAAAGCGAAAACGTAAGGGGTAAGCATAGGAACCGGACAATCCAGCTAATGACCAAAGACACAACTCGAAATCGATGCATATATACGCGAAGTACCAAGGACGTTTTGCCGAGGACTCCATGGAGTACCTTGGCTTTTGGTGGGTTCGGCTCTAGTCGCAGCCCTTCGATGCTTTAAAGGCATCTGGCGTTGTATATCGAGAGTTATGCTCAGTGAACCTAAAAAAAATTACGTAAAAACTTTACGTCTAAATTGAATCAAGTTTTTTGGTGTCAATCCAAAATTGGTCTTAAAGTTAATTCGTGCTTCCGTTGTACTTTAACATGACACATCCAATCTCTAGACTTCAAGTGGGTCAGCCTTCGGTTTCAACCTCTTTTTCCTGAAGGCGGAGTGCTTCTTGGGCTAGTTTAGCGAACTAAACTCGAGCGGCTTTAGAGAGAGACCAGTCTATCCGGCTATTTACCACACACTCGAGTCAAAAAAGGAGTAGCAGAAAAAGACTTTGCAATGACTAAGGCAAAAACATTTATTATAAAACGGCACATATTAATTTAAGAGCCCCTAGTTAACTTGGGCAAAGAAAGTTATTTTTAACAAATAGCTTTTGTTTAAGACAAATATAATGCTTGGTTGAACCGAACAAAAATTAAAAATTGTGAAAGCGACTTAGCTGGTTAATGTGCTCGGTGCTGATAACGCGGTCCGGGCTTGCGGCGGGACGAGGGCGCTCATCAAATTTTGACAGATCAGAGATGGTGCATAGTCCTCGGCTTAGCCGAGGTCCCAGCCCCCAATCCGGTTCCGATGTGGCTGAGCGAGGAGCTCGGCTTGATGAGGTGGCAATGCAGCACGATCGATGTGGCAAGGCGAAACCCGGGTCCAGCTGTCGTGACGAAGTTAGTCGGTGGGGTGATGATGAAGTCCTCAGAGTAGGTTTGATGAAGCAATGGCAAAGCCCCCGGTCTAGCCAAGGTGACGGAGCAGGTTGGCGGGGTGACGCCGGAACCCCCATGTCAGCCGACATGTCGAAGCAGGTCGGCGTGGTGGACATTGGCTTGAAAAAGCGACGACGCATTGATGCCAACGCGGGTCAGAAGTTTGACGCGCTCAATGCCGGCTTGATGAAGTGACCGCGCGGTGACGTCGGTGTGCCCTACCCGCTCAATCCATGGGGCGAAGATGGTGTCTTGATGATTATTTGGCCCTCGCGATGCCGAACTCTTGGTCGGCTTGCCGAGGTGACGATCCGATGAGGTTGACCTCGGCTCGACGAAGCGACGACCCATCTAGCGCAGGTCGGCAGCCGTGGAGCAACGTTGTCGGGGTAGTTTGACACCAGATTGATGGTGAAAATCGCCTCCGAAAAGGCTCAAAATTTGTGAGCGCGTGTTTGGGAACAAAACACAATACTCTAGATAAAATTTTCTTCAAAAAGGACGTCCGATATCCGGTTCATAAAAAAGATGAACTCGGGTCGGATTCGTTTTCTCGCAAAAAATAGATCCAAAAATTGATGCACTCCTCGGACTCGTCCCGGAGTTTCAACGGTCGGATTGAGCTGAAATTATGAGGGGTTGTCAATATAGGAATTTCGCAGCGGATGTATGGTTGGATCTTCCAATGGACGTCCAACCAAATTGCTGGACTTCTCGCCCCAAACTCATCTAGATTCCCATCCAGATCTGACAGGGCTCCGGTATATCGGAGATTTCCTAAGATTCGTCCATCGAAATGAGATGAAATTTTACAGGGTTGTTCTAGACTCAATTCCTCACAATACCTGCAAAGAAATCATCAAAACGACGCTCGAGGGGGCGGGAACGGCGAACATGAATCCGCTATCCAGAAAAACTGCACGGTCACCCGAGGCAATGTTGACGTTGAGCCCCCGAGCTCCATGGATGATTTTCCCATCATCTTAATCGAGATCGAAGTTGATGTTGATGAAGGCACTCGTCCGATCTTGACGATCCGACGTGGAGCGCAGTCCTCGGTCCAGCCGAGGCGACCAGTCGAGCCGGCGACGAAGATGCCGACGCTGAGGATGAATGAAGATTCGTTCCGGTGCGTAGATCACTCCAGAACCGATCTTAATTATCATCGCGCCACGGCGACTACCAGCAGGGACCTGTATGGGCCACCAATGTCGATGCTAAATCCAGCATATCTTGAGGTAGGGTTCCTAATCTAGGCATCTTGAAGTGATGGTAACAAGGACACGGGATTTTACCCAGGTTTGGGTTCTCTCTAAGAGACAATACCCTACGTCATACTCTTGATTCTATTGATATGGGGGATAGTACATAGTTCAGGTATCTACCACGAGATTATTGTGTATGATTCTAATGATCTAGAATATCCTCTATCGTCTAGCCTGACCTTGGCTTATATAATGTACTGGAGGCCAAGGATAACAAGAGTCCTAGTCGGATACATCGGTGGAGAGGAGTCTTCGGCTTGTGCGTCAAGTCTTGTGGAATCTCCCTTGTATACGTCATGGGCTGCCCGAAGAAGCCCATTAGTGAACTGCCATGGGGGTCCTTGGCCCGACCCACCTGGTCGAGAGACGACGTGGTGAGTACCCCCTAGTCCAGGACACCATCAGTGTGGACCCACATGTAAGAAGCCACATCACCCATGTCTGGACCCACTTGGCAGCAATCACGTCATCATATCATTGGGTCCATATGTCAAAATCGTTGACTGCTCAAACGCCATCGTGGTAACTGTTAGTGACGGTCACCGTGTCAATCAAAATCGACTATCTATGGGACCGAGAGGGCCCCTTTGCGGTTCGGCTGGGGAGATCGACGCGCACAAAGAGCAGATCCAACAGAGAAGGCAGGAGATTTTACCCAGGTTCGGACCGCCATGAGGCGTAAAACCCTACTCCTGCTTTGGTGGTTTGATTGTGTTTGGGCAAGCCCCACCATTACACAGAGCGCGGCCTCCCGGCACGGAGCTCGGGGGCGCGGCTAGGCTACTGCGAATGGGCCAGGGTCTGACCCCTTGTAAAGGATGCCATGGCCCTCCTTTTATAGATGAAAGGGGCTACCACAATGGAAAAATGGTAAATATAGAGGGTATATAATGGCTTGACACGCATATGGACGTGTGTCGATAAAGGTGTTCTTCAAGCGGCGAGCTGCCACATGCCCCGACAAGCTTCACCTAACTACCTGCCCGCTCGACACCTGTCGGCGAGCCTGTGATAGGCCGCCGAGGTGGAGCGGTGGAATAACGACAAAGGGAGTTTGCCGGCATGGAACTTGCCGGGTCGTTACTTGCCGGTGCGGAACTTGCCGGTAACAGTAGACTTGATCTTCTGGCTGACCCGCCTGGAGTCTTGTCTTGCCGGCTCTGCCTTGCCGGATGAAATGTGCTACCGGGAAGAGCTCCTCCCCGGCGAGCTCTTGGTCTTGCTTGCTGGTGGAGTACTTGCCGGTCGTATCGTCTTGCCGGGGCTGCTTCACAACAGCTTTAGATTAGCATAACCCAAGCCTAGAAGGTTGGTTCTCATTACACCGATAGGAGCCCCTGGGACCGCCTGCAGCAGAGAACTTGAAAGATCTCAATGTTGGAGGTGGGACCAAAAACTTGGCTTGGGTTATGATAATCACATCTTTTCCGGTAAGAAATATACCCGACAAACAGCCCCCGGGAAAGGTTATTCCAAAAGGCCGCCAGCCCCCGAGCTCATCTACAAAGAGCTCGGGAGATCTTCATGTTGAAACTTCCGTTTAGCAGAGAACTTTAAAGATCTTGATGCTAAAAGAAGACTTGTTTATGGCAGAGAACTTTAGGTTTCTCGATGCCAATTCTGTTTTCAACAGAGAACTCTATGGTTCTCGACGTTGGCTTCCGAGAAGGCTTTAGCTTCCGGCAGAGAACTTTAAGGTTCTCGATGCCAGTTTTTTATTTCAGCAGAGAACTCTGAATTCTCGATGCTGGCTTGCCGGAAAGGGGATTCCTGGCAAGGCTTTTGATTTTAGCAGAGAACTCTGAGTTCTCGATGTTGGCTTGCCGGTAAGGAGATCCCCGACAAGGCTTTTGATTTCAGCAGAGAACTCTGAGTTCTCGATGCTGGCTTGCCGGTAAGGAGATTCCCGGCAAGGCTTTTGATTTCAGCAAAGAGCTCTGAGTTCTCGATGCTGGCTTGCCGGTAAGGAGATTCCCGGCAAGGCTTTTGATTTCAGCAGAGAACACTGAGTTCTTGATGCTGGCTTGCCGGTAAGGAGATTCCTAGTAAGGCTTTTGATTTCAGCAGAGAACTCTGAGTTCTTGATGCTGGCTTGCCGGTATGGAGATTCCCGGCAAGGCTTTTGATTTCAGCAGAGAACTCTGAGTTCTCGATGCTGGCTTGCCGGTAAGGGGATTCCCGTCAAGGCTTTTGATTTCAGCAGAGAACTCTGAGTTCTCGATGCTCAATGGCTGCTTTCGGAAATATCAAGGCTGGTATGACTGTAATGCTATCTTCCACTCCTTTATCTGCAACACTGATGTGGGCATGGAACATGCCGCAACAGCATTTCAACACAACAAGTTAATTAGTGCCCGATTAGCACTTAACTTATGTATACATTTCGATTCCTGCTGGATATCCCCCTCGCTTGCCGAAATACTTTGCCGGTGCGCACGATCTAGTCAGCAGCGCTTTGAGGAAACGGGTCCTTAGTAGCTTGCTGGGACTGCCGCCTCCCGGAAAGTTTTACCTTGTCGGTTTCAGTGCAGCTGCTCTCATTACCGATCAGAATCAAGGCAACAAGGAGTGAAAACGCTGCCGCTCTCGTTGCCGAGCGGACTCGAGGCAACTAGGAGCGCGAATGCAACTACTCTCATTGCCAAGCAGACTCGAGGCAACCAGGAGTGCAACCGGCCCCGACGAGGCTCCGTAGCGTACGGGTTTTATGCAGAAATCGCAACGATTAAAAAATTATTAAGCCTTTTCCTTAAATGACCATATTTTTGCACTATTATTCCCTACGTTTACCGGAATGCACCCCGGATGCACACGTTCTAAACGACGGTGCTTAGCATCAGATCCTCAAGCAGCTTGTCGAGAACAGTGCCTCTTCGGGGGCTTAACATCAACGACACAAACGCAGCTGCATAAGCTTGTCAGGCAGACCCAAACAGCTCAAAGCGCATAATGTTTCGAAGATGCTCCTCTGCGCACAGGTTGAGTACAAAAAATGCCATTAAAAGATAAAGCTGCATAACAGAAAGAAACTAAGACAATGGAACTTAGCTTTTTCCGTAGCACGGCGGAACCGCTGCAATTCATCAAGGCGCCGCGCAGGACGCCCGACGAATGTTGTGCCGCCGATGTCGCCAATCTGGTGAAGAATTTGACCACCGCCGTCTTTTGGATCGTCGTGGATGATGGAGCTCGCGTCTAAACTGCTGGAGCAGTTTCGCACATGCGATCCCCCTACCTGGCGCGCCAAAGATGTCGATCAGAATTGACTATCTATGGGACCGAGAGGGCCCCTTCGCGGTTCGGCTGGTGAGATCGACGCGCACAAAGAGCAGATCTAGCAGAGAAGGCAGGAGATTTTACCCAGGTTCGGGACGCCATGAGGCGTAAAACCCTACTCCTGCTTTGGTGGTTTGATTGTGTTTGGGCAAGCCCCACCATTACAGAGAGCACGGACTCCCGGCACGGAGCTCGGGGGCGCGACTAGGCTACTGCGAATGGGCCGGGGTCCAACCCCTTGTAAAGGTTGCCATGGCCCTCCTTTTATAGATGAAAGGGGCTACCACAATGGCAAAATGGTAAATACAGAGGGTAGATAATGGCTTGCCACGCATATGGACGTGTGTCGATAAAGGTGTTCTTCAGGCGGCGAGCTGCCACGTGCCCCGACAAGCTTCACCTAACTACCTGCCCGCTCGACACCTGTCGGCGAGCCTCTGACAGGCCGCCGAGGTGGAGCGGTGGAATAACGACAAAGGGAGTTTGCCGGCACGGAGCTTGCCGGGTCGTTGCTTGCCGGTGCGGAACTTGCCGGTAACAGTAGACTTGATCTTCTGGATGACCCGCCTGGAGTCTTGTCTTGCCGGCTCCACCTTGCCGGATGAAATGTGCTGCCGGGAAGAGCTCCTCCCCGGCGAGCTCTTGGTCTTGCTTGCTGGTGGTGTACTTGCCGGTCGTATCGTCTTGCCGGGGCTGCTTCACAACAGCTTTAGATTAGCATAACCCCAAGCCTAGAAGGTTTATGAGACCCTGGTTCTCATTACACCGACACACCATTGTCGTGGTTTTGTCACGGCATATGCCCTCATGAAAGGACTTAATGATGAGGCCATCGCACGAAGGTGGAAGCCTAACAGGGTTGATCGGGAAGTGAGAGACACGAGTTTACCCAGGTTCAGCCCCTCACAATGGAGGTAAAAGCCTACGTCCTGCTTGATTGTTATTGCTTTGGATCTCGATTACAAGGATGCGGATTCGCTAACCTAGCTTTCGAGAGATTGCAACTTAGTCTTTCTACCCCAGGTGCTCTCCTTTATATAACAGGTTGAGCCCTAGGTTTACATGAGAGTCCGGGTCGTAGTATCAACCCGTATCCTACTCTTACTCTAATCATCTTGTTTTCCAAGGTAAATCTCCTCGTCTGTCCCTTTCTTCACGAGCCGACCCACATGTTGAGCCGGCCTCTGCGTCGGGTCTCTCTCAAGCCGGCCCATTATGCATCTTCAAGGCCCGGCAGTGAGGTAACCCGCTGGGCCTCATGGCTCTATGGCCAGGTCATCCTCCTGGCGGGTCTCCATGCTGGGAAACATCCCCAACATTAGCCCCCAGTTTGACTTGGATTTATCCATGTTAAACTCTATCCTGCAAAACAAAAGTAAAGAAGTAACTATAGAGAGCTTTATCTCTGAGTCTATTTCCTGAGCCGGCATTTTCTACTCCCTTCCAGTTTCCATCGTTTGCCTTCACATATATTCCCGGGTCAACCATTTTTGTCGGGTCATTCACTTTCCTCAGACTTAGCACTTTCACACTGCTTTTCTATATGACATCACAGTCTCCCCCCGCAAAATCTGGGCATGACGTCATAACGCATCTTTGAATCAGATTGTGCTGTCTTGTCAGGCGCGAAAATCAAGGCGCCCTTTTAGCCAAAATTTACTGCGCCGTTTCAGAGTTCCACCCCGCCTCTTTGAGTTCTACTGTGCTTATAAATAGGCCAGCAGGTCCCCATGATAACCCACAAGTATAGGGGATCGCAACAGTTTTCGAGGGTAGAGTATTCAACCCAAATTTATTGATTCGACACAAGGGGAGCCAAAGAATATTTGCAAGTATTAGCAGTTGAGTTGTCAATTCAACCACACCTGAGACTAAATATCTACAGCAGAGTGATTAGTAGCACAGTAGTATGATAGTTTGATAGCAGTAGCAATAAGAGTAACAGTAGCAGTAACGGTAGCAGCAGTAGTTTTGTAGCAATTGTGACAGCAGTAGCAACAGTGGTAACTTAGCAAGAACAATATGTGAAAAAGCTCATAGGCATTGGATCAGTGATTATGTTGGATAACATTCATCATGTAACAGTCATAACCTAGGGCAACACAGAACTAGCTCCAATTCATCAATGTAATGTAGGCATGTATTCCGTATATAGTCATACGTGCTTGCGATAAGAACTTGCATGACATCTTTTGTCCTACCCTCCCGTGGCAGCGGGGTCCATAAGGAAACTAAGGGATATTAAGGCCTCCTTTTAATAGAGAACCGGAACAAAGCATTAACACATAGTGAATACATGAACTCCTCAAACTACGGCAATCACCGGAAAGAATCCCAATTATTGTCACCTTGGGGTATGCGGATCATAACACGTAGCAGGTGCATACAACTTGCAAGATCGGATCAAGAACACAAATATATTCATGAAAACATAAAGGGTTCAGATATGAAATCATGGCACTCGGGCCCTAGTGACAAGCATTAAGCATAGCAAAGTCATAACAACATCAATCTCAGAACATAGTGGATACTAGGGATCAAGCCCTAACAAAACTAACTCGATTACATGATAAATCTCATCCAACTCATCACCGTCCAGCAAGCCTACGAAGGAATTACTCACTCCCGATGGTGAGCATCATGAAATTGGTGATGAAGGATGGTTGATGATGATGATGCCGGAAGATCCCCCTCTCCGGAGCCCCAAACGGACTCCAGATCTGGCCTCCCGATGAAGAACAGGAGGTGGCGGCGGCTCTGTATCGTGAAACACAATAAAACTTCCTCTCTTATTTTTGTTCTCTGGAATTGTGAATTTATAGGCCAGAGATTAGGGTCAGCGGAGCCACGTGGGCCCCACGAGCCACCAGGGCGCGCCTGGGGGGGTGGCGCGCCCTGGTGCCTCGTGGGCACTGGGTGGCCCCCTCCACTGGGTCTTGGTTCCAGTATTTTTTATGTATTCCAGAAAAAATCTCCAAAAAGTTTCATCCAATTCCAAGAACTTTTATTTCTGCACAAAAAACAACACCATGGTAGTTCTGCTGAAAACAGCGTCAGTCCGGGTTAGTTTCATTCAAATCATGCAAATTAGAGTCCAAAACAAGAGCAAAAGTGTTTGGAAAAGTAGATACGACGGAGACGTATCAACTCCCCCAAGCTTAACTCATTGCTTGTCCTCAAGCAATTCAGTTGACAAACTGAAAGTGATAAAGAAAAACTTTTACGAACTCTTTTGTTCCTGTATCTATATATATGCTTAAATAGTACCCAAGTTTTCAGCAAAGATCATGAACCAACCATGCAAATGATAACTCTTAGAAATTATATTCACTCATATCAATGGCATAATCAACTAGCGAGCAATAATAAGATATCTCAAATGCCAACACTTTGTCAAAACAATCATGATATAATATGGCAACATGGTATCTCGCAAGCCCTTTCTGAGACTGCAAAACATAAATGCAGAGCACCTCCAAAGTTCAAGCAGCGACTAAACATTGTAATTCATGGTAGAAGAGATCCAGTCTTGATGCACACAACATTAACTATTCACAATGCATGAGAATGACAATAGTGCTCTCAGGTCTGGTGCTTATTTGAGAAGATGATGACTCAACAATAAAAGTAAAATAACATAAAAGTAAATAGATAGGCCCTTCGTAGAGGGAAGCATGGATTTGCAGAGGTGGCAGAGCTCGAAGCTTAAATCAGAGATAAATAAAATTTTGGGAGGTATGCCTTTCCTGTCAACGTCACGACCGAGAGTTTTCAATATCTTCCATGCTAAACACATTAGCGGCGGTTCCCAAGTGGTAAAGTAAAGTTTACTCCCCCTCCACCAACAAACACAAGCCATGGCTAGCCGAATCCTCGGGTGCCCTCCATACCAACAACTTTCCGGGGGAGTTTGTTTTATTATTTTGCAATTTTAATAATGGGACTGGGCATCCCGATTACCAGCCCCTCTCGTGCAAGGACGAGTGAATAAACACTCATCATGAGAATAACCCGCTTAGCATGGAAGATATTGACCGCCCCCTGTCGCTCCATGAGCGGTACGGGCACACAAAACAGATGTTCATTTGAATATTTAGAGATGGCACATGCAAATTTACTTAGAATGGCAGAGTAATACCGCATATGGGTAGATATAGTGGACTCATCTGGAATAACTTTGGTTTAGGGGTTTTGATGCACAAGCAGCATTCCCGCTTAGTACAAGCGAAGGCTAGCAAATAGGTTGAGAAGCGACCAGCTAGAGAGCGAAAACGGTCATAATCATGCATTATGAATAATCAACATTGAATACTAGCATGAGTAGGATATAAACACCATGAACATAAATATCGTGGAGGCTATGTTGGTTTTGAATCAACTACATGCGTGAACATGTGCCAAGTCAAGCCACTTGAAACATTCAGAGGAGGATACCATATCATCATACTACATCACAATCATTTTAATGCATGTTGACACTCAAGATAAATCATTATCCACTCCTAGCTACTTAAGCATGGCATGAGCAACTATAATCTCTAATTGTCATCACAAACATGTTTAATCATAATATGCTGAATCATGGATACTGAGTTAAACATATTTACAAAAACAAAGAACAAGTTGAGTTCATACCCGCTTTTCCTTGCCACAGTCACTTCATCAAATCATCGTCATTATTGCCTTTCACTTGCACGACCGAATGATATGAAAATAAAAATAGTGCAAGTGTGCCGTGGACTAAACTGGAATCTACAAGCATTTTATTCAAAGGAGAAGACAAGGTAAAATGGGCTCTTTGTTAGATTAACAACAATGCATATGAGAGCCACTCAACGTTTTCATCGTGGTCTTCTCCTTACAATGAATCAACAAAAGAAAAGAATTTCAGAGAAACACACTGAAATATTTTTGGAGTTTTTAGTTTTTCTAAAGAAAACGAAATAAAGAAGAAAATGAAAAACGAGAAAAAACTATTTACACGGGAGAACTCCCAACAAGCAAAAGAAGAAACGGGAAATCTTTTTGGGTTTTCTCAAAGTTTTTCAAACACACAAGAAGAAAGCGAGAAAATAAAACTAACATGGATTATACAATGGAAAAGTATGGACACCGACAACTGGAATGAAATGTGTGGACATGAATGAAATGCCGGTGAGAGATACGTACTCCCCCAAGCTTAGGCTTTTACCTAGCTTGGTCATCGCCATCCCTGGTCTGGGTAATAATCAAAGTGGTAGCTCGTAGAGGCGTTCTGAGCCGCCTCCTCAGCCAGACGGGCAGCCTCGACCGCCGCCTTATACACGTGCACCTCGCTCTCCAATAGATAATATCGATGCTTGTTCTGAAAATCAAAGAGGGCAGGAGCAGGCAAAGCAACATACAAAGATCGACATTTATCAAAAACTAAGTTATATTCGTATCCCTGTGCATTGTGTTTTAAAAACTTATGTTCTCGCATTGTTTCGAAATTTAAATATTTATAAGGTAGGAGGGGATCATTGGAATTGGGCGAGACCCCTAACTTTGCAGCTACGCGGGAGGCATAAATTCCTCCATACAAATCACCATTACCTACGTTACGCTGCAGCCTACGTGCGACAATAGCCCCAAGATTATAATACTTGCTGCCAGTCAAAGCCGTATGGATAAGACTTAGATCAGGGGCGCAAAGCGTACTGCAGTCTTGCTTACCAACAATGCATTTACCGTTAAAGAGTGCAAAATATCGAATAGCAGGAAAGTGGATGCTAACTATTCTGGCCTGCGTGACTCCCCTATCCTCACCATTGCAAAGGCTATTAAGGAATGACTCATAATCAGATTTTTGTGGTTCATCTAACAAGCCCCAATATGGAATTTTGCATGCATCACAGAATTCTTCTAGAGACATACTATAGGATCTGTCATAGAGGTGAAATAAAACTCTAGAAGTGCGCGGATGATATTCAAAGTGTTGAGTGAATGAATAAGTGAGGTAGTAATGCTGTGGTGGCTTATCTACGATGAAGGCGGAGAGTTCGGTGTTGTGAATATATTGGTTAAATTCTTCCTTGATGCCTGCACCTAGCATGAAGTCGTTGCAAGGCCATCGACATGATTTTGCTTCGGCACCACGCACCGAACTTGCCCTTGGTTCCTCATATGATTGGCATGCTGAGCTTTCACTTGATGATGCTTCAGAGGACCTCCTCCTCCAAGAACTCCTCCGAAAGATATTCATTTTCCTAAGAACAAATTTCTAAAATTTTTGGGTCACAAAATGATATCAATAAAACTTCACAAGATTGATAGCGACTACTCATATGGATGCCTAGAGGCTATATCAAGCATTCAAACTACTTGGAACTCAAAGAATTCAACATGCAAGCTCATTTTCAGTAGCACCAAGAGCAGCTAGTCATGCAAAATATAATCCACTAGAGCAAAAACTAATTGGAGCAATGGAGGAGTCACATGCCAAGGAGCAATCTCCCAAAACAGTTTCGGAAACGGAGCTCCGAGCAAAGAGATCAAAAATTTCAGGTTGGTGAGCAAGAACGCGAGAGAGAGAACTACCAGGAATTTTTTCTAGAGGTAAGAGACGAAGTCGGCTGAAGGGATAAGTGACGGGGTCCCTGTGGGGCCCACGAGCCACCTGGGCGCGCCAGGGGGGTGGCGCGTCCTGGTGCCTCGTGGACACCTGGGGCACCCCCTAGTATGATTCCAGTGCCAAAAACTCTTAAATATTATATAAAAATTCATATCAAAATTTTATTGCATTCTGAGCACTTATATTTCTGGCACATTTTTTATTGCACGGATAAATCAAAAAACAGAATAATCATGGCATTTTATTTTTTTTAACTAAAAAAATAACAGAAAACAAAAAGTGGGTACAGAAGGTCGTGCTTACTAAATTCATCGACCACATGCCCCTAAAAAAGAATTCATTAATAAGGTTGATCAAGTTTTATTAACAAACCATTTCCGAGTAACATGAAACTGAAGAATCTTCATAAAACACTAGGTTACCTCAACGGGGATATGCATCTCTGTGATGCCCCCGGCCCGACCGTGCACTAACCATACACGCAAATGCACATGATCAAGCCCAGGGACTCACGGGAAGATATCACAACACAGCTCTAGACACAAAATAAAATAATACAAGCTTTATATTACAAGCCAGGGGCCTCGAGGGCTCGAATACAAAAGCTCGAGTCATACAAGCATCAGCGGAAGCATTAGATATCTGAGTACAGATATAAAAGGGGAACGGGTTTGCCTTAAGAAGGCGAAAACAAACAACGGCTCTGATCGAAAGAGGCAAGGTCTCCTGCCTGGGAGCCTCCTATCTACTCCTGGTCGTCGGTCTCCACGTAGTAGTAGGCTCCACCGGAAGTGTAGTAGCAGCCGTCGGCGGTAGCAGCTGACTCCTGGGATCCATCATCTGGTCGCAGCAATCGGGTATGGGGGAAAAGAGTAGCAAAGCAACCGTGAGTACTCATCCAAAGTACTCACAAGACTGACATCAAAACTATACTAATTATGCATTGGTATCAAAGGAAGGGGATGTATCTGTGGACTATACTGCAGAAATGCTGGAACAGAGGAGGAAAGCCTAGCCTATCAAAGACTAGCATCTTCAGCGTCTTGCAGCATTATAAGAGTGTAGATTAGTAGTGTAACATAAAGTATCAAGCATGTAGAGGCAAAGCCCAGAGATCCTTCCTCGACTCCATGCGAGAAAGCGATCTCGGAGCTTACAGTTAATTAACATGTATCCAGTTCAAGTTGTAGTAGATCGGGATACAACACTGAGCGTCCTGTTACCGTGGACACAGCTATTCGAATAGATAATCTTCCCTGCAGGGGTGCACTACTGTTACCCAACACGCTCGATTAACTCTGGCCGGACACACTTTCCTGGGTCATGCCCGGCCTCGGCTGATTGACACACCGCAGCCCTACCTAGAGCTCAGCAGAGAGGTCCCCGCCGGTCTACATCCTAAGCGCTCAGGGGTCTTGGGCCATCGCCCTTAGCACTCCGGGTCGTTGTGCGCAGGGGGATACTAGGCACCACCTCTGGGGCGCCGATCCGGCCCGGCCACAATGCTGAACTGGACGTCTGACAGAGCTTTCGGCTGATACATACGGTGCCGAGGGTCCCATAACCATTATCCCACGTGGTGGTAGTGCGTATAGGGCCAACGACCCACTCAGATCAATACCCAAATCCGTTAGCGAATTATTAGGAGCTCGCGGTGACGATCAGTACTCATGTCGTCCCGTCTCGAGGAAGTGCAACAAGGGCCAGGCCCATCCCTCTCTAGGGCGGTCTCTACCTGCCTGGCCGTGCCTCGTAATTATCTCGCAGGTACCATCCTGGTCAACCCGACTTCACATCTCTCGCGGGTACCCCTCGAGGCCTACCCGACTTTAACCGTTATCTGTAGTAAAGTCAAAGTAACCATGTGTTCATATCATCAAGAGGGAATCCTAGGAATCACCCTCGCTAGATTCCTACTCGATGTAATCCATCAAGGAGAACCAGGAGGAATCACCCTCGATGGTCCACACTTGAAGGCTTGCACGACAGAGTCATCATCAGGAAGGGGAGAGCGAGGAATCACCCTCTGCAATCACCACCGATATGCTATACTACAGAGATATCATCAGGAGTGTAGTACGAGGTATCACCCTTGGCACTCGATAGTAGCCCTGTAGAGCCGTACAACTAAGGGGAGTGTGTGCGGTGATGTGACGGTATCCACACATCGATCACAATGATCGAGGCACTGGTAACAAAGCGGGGCAACAGGGATAAGGGTGAGGGGTTACTGATGGATCACTAACCAACCTATTCTAAGCAGTTTAGGATGGCAGGTAAAGTAACAACAGCAGGTTACAAAAGCAGGCTATGCATTAGAATAGGAGCAAACAATTACAGTAGCAAAATCTAATGAAAGCATGAGGGAGAAGGAATAGGCGATATAGGAATGATCAAGGGGGTTTTGCTTGCCTGGAAGCTCTGCTGAAAGGGAAGAAGGGTCGTCGGTGACGCAGTCGATCACAGGGGTAGCGTCGGTCTCGGAGTCTACCGGAGAGAGGAGGGGGAAGAAACAATAAATACAAGCAACAAATGCAATCACATATGCATGGCATGGCAGCACGCTATTCGAGGGGTGCCCTAATGCAGTACTACGCCAGTTAGTCGGAGCGGGAAACATCTGGAGGTGTTTTACCAGCTCCGGGCATTTATCGGACAGATGAATCGGAGGGGAATGTTCCATGTTCACCAAGTTAGAGAGGTGTGGCAGGTATGGGAGTGGCATATTCGGATTCTTCATATTTTCTGATCATTTTTCATATATAAATTATTTTCATCCGAGTTACGGTTTTATTTTATATGGTTTTTCAAAGTTTTACTGAATTTCTGGAAGTTATTTTAAATATTAAATCCGAATTATCCGAAACAGTGTTAGATGACGTCATCATGACGTCAGTGTGATGTCAGCGGGTCAAACCCGGCTGACCAAAGTCAAACCTGACCAGTGGGTCCCATTGGTCAGTGACTCAGCTAATTAAGCAGGTTTTAGTTTTGATTAAATAGGTTAATTAGCTAGTGGGGCCTACTATCAGTGTCAGATTAGATAACTAATTAATTAAATTAACCTAAAATGTTAATTAGGTGGGTGGGACCCGCATGTCAGTGACATGGGTCAGCCCGGTCAGCAGGTTGACCAGGTCAACCCGGTCAACGGACCCACTGGGCCCACGCGTCAGTGGCCCAGGGTGGTGCCACATCGACGCCACGTCGGCGCCGTCGGCGCCGTCGTAGGAATCACGCCGGCGACCAAATCCGCGGCGGCGCGGCCTCGGGTTTCGCCGGAAATCGGCCACAGGCCACCGTTTTGAACGCGGGAGGTCGCGTTCGAATGCGCGCAAAGTGGCGCATCCAGCGGTGGTACTGGCTCGGCCGGAGAAGGCCGGAATCTACGACGGTGAGCGGCGAGGCGGACGCCGGAGTTCGGCCGTGTTCGGGTATGGCTCTACGGGTACGGCGAGGCGCGTGTGGGGGTGCGTTGGGTCCGTACGGGCGAGCTGAGCACGGCTATGAGCTCGGTTGAGCTCGACGGCGATTGTGACCGCGACGATGAGCTCATCGGCGGCGTGCGGTTCGGCCATCTCCAATGCGGCGTCTACGGCGACGGAAACGCACGGGAGAGAGAGGGGAAAGATGCGCGGGCTTATTGTGAGCCTGCAGGTGTGCTCAAGCCTGCTCGGGGAGGCTCGTCGGCGGTGAATCGGCGAGGGAGAAGAAGAAGCCCGAGGAGGAAGAAGAAGAAGTAGCGCTCGCGGTGGGGGCTCCCGGCTCCAATGGCGTGCACCAATCGATGTAGCGGACGACGGCGATGCCCTACGACATCTCGGCGAGGCTTGGGGACGACGGAGAACGCGGGATCGAGCAGTGGCGGCGACGGCATCTCGGGCGAGGTGCGAGCCAGAGAGAAGCAATGCGAGCGGGGGCGAATGGGGCAGGCTAGGGTTTCGGGGAGGGCGTGAGCAGCTCGGGGGCGACCTTATCCGCACGAGGGAGAGCTCGGATGGACGACAGCGCGGCGATCGGCGCTCGGATGCGCGCGCGCTGACGCGTGCGAGAGGAGGACGACGACCGCTGGGGTGGGCTGGGCCAGCTACTGTTTAACTAAAGCCCAGGTAAGCAGTAACCCTTTACCATTTTCCTTTTTTCTTTTTCTGTTTTCTATTTTCATTTCTATTTTGCAAATAGTTAGGCCCCTAAATGACTTTTGTAAAATATGAGATTGTGCCACATAATTTCTATGCAATATTTACCACTGCCATAAAAAGGTTTGGGGTTCAATTGAATTCATTTGAATTTTGGATAAATGGAAATGAATTAAAGTGGCCGTTAAAGTCACTGTTTTTGGTTGTTAGAGTCAATTTGGGAATTTTTATAATGTTGATTTTATTTTTATAATTGCTTTGGGATTATTTGCAATATTATGAACATTTCTGTTCAATTATTTGAAGAAGTTTTTATTTGACTTGCATTTTGAATTTTAAATTGAAGTTGAATTATTTCCTAATGCAATTTAATGAAAGTGATTATGATGACATGGCAATTTAATTAGCTTAACGACAGGATTAAGATCTGGGGATGTTACAAATCTCCCCCACTACAAGAAATCTCATCCCGAGATTTAAGGGGTGGAGTAAGGGGTATCTTCGGGATCAAGGATGTACAGGAGAGTCAGGTTTCGATCCTGTGGAACTGTGGTGAGTGTGGGTTAAAAGTAGGAAGGGCGGTGACATCTTGCAAGGTCATGACAACAAGACGTGTCAAAGGAAAGTCTGTCAGCTATGTCGGCAACACGTCGGTACCATAGGCGGGAATGAAGAGAACCATTTTCCTGCTCGTTAAAACGAGGCGGACCAATAGGCAAGGTTCTCGTCCATCGGTGGTTACCGGAATGTCATCAACAATAGTGACAAGGTTTTATTAGGGGGTGTCGACTTAAGCAGGGAATTATCACTGCTCAGATAAAAGTTAGATTACAAGAAAGGTTAAACAGACCAATGGAAAGGAAAATGTGATGATCAGATTAAACAGACCAATGGAAAGGAATAATTGTAGACAATCCAGCTCTCTAGGTGAATGTGAATATGAGAACCTATTGTCAGTGTTAGCAAAGTCATTTATCCCGAAAAGGAGGGAGATCAGAGTCCCAGAGTATGGAAGAGGAATTAAAGATCCTAATACCACCCATTGGCGACGTGGGCCCGTAAGCCACACAGCCATGTTAGTAAAACCGTTTTCAAAGTCTAGACTCAACTTCGGCCAAGGAGTTGGAAAGGGGCTTCCTATAGGTAGTCGGCTCTGATACCAGCTTGTGACGCCCCCGGCCCGACCGTGCACTAACCATACACGCAAATGCACAGGATCAAGCCCGGGGACTCACGGGAAGATATCACAACACAACTCTAGACACAAAATAAAATAATACAAGCTTTATATTACAAGCCAGGGGCCTCAAGGGCTCGAATACAAAAGCTCGAGTCATACAAGCATCAGCGGAAGCATTAGATATCTGAGTACAGATATAAAAGGGGAACAGGTTTGCCTTAAGAAGGCAAAAACAAACAACGGCTCTGATCGAAAGAGGCAAGGCCTCCTACCTGGGAGCCTCCTATCTACTCCTGGTCGTCGGTCTCCACGTAGTAGTAGGCTCCACCGGAAGTGTAGTAGCAGCCGTTGGCGGTAGCAGCTGACTCCTGGGATCCATCATCTGGTCGCAGCAATCAGGTATGGGGGAAAGAGTAGCAAAGCAACCGTGAGTACTCATCCAAAGTACTCCCAAGACTGACATCAGAACTATACTAATTATGCATTGGTATTAAAGGAAGGCGCTGTATCTGTGGACTATACTGCAGAAATGCTGGAACAGAGGAGGAAAGCCTAGCCTATCGAAGACTAGCATCTTCAGCGTCTTGCAGCATTAGAAGAGTGTAGATTAGTAGTGTAACATAAAGTATCAAGCATGTAGAGGCAAAGCCCAGAGATCCTTCCTCGACTCCATGCGAGAAAGCGATCTCGTAGCTTACAGTTAATTAACATGTATCCAGTTCAAGTTGTAGTAGATCGGGATACAACACTAAGCGTCCTGTTACCGTGGACACGGCTATTCGAATAGATAATCTTCCCTGCAGGGGTGCACTACTGTTACCCAACACGCTCGATTAACTCTGGCCGGACACACTTTCCTGGGTCAAGCCCGGCCTCGGCTGATCGACACACCGCAGCCCTACCTAGAGCTCAGCAGAGAGGTCCCCGCCGGTCTACATCCTAAGCGCTCAGGGGTCTTGGGCCATCGCCCTTAGCACTCCGGGTCGTTGTGCGCAGGGGGATACTAGGCAGCACCTCTGGGGCGCCGATCCGGCCCGGCCACAATGCTGAACTGGACGTCTGATAGAGCTTTCGGCTGATACATACGGTGCCGAGGGTCCCATAACCATTATCCCACGTGGTGGTAGTGCGTATAGGGCCAACGACCCACTCAGATCAATACCCAAATTCGTTAGCGAATTATTAGGAGCTCGCGGTCACGATCAGTACTCCTATCGTCCCGTCTCGAGGAAGTGCAACAAGGGCCAGGCCTATCCCTCTCTAGGGCGGTCTTTGCCTGCCCGGCCGTGCCTCGTAATTATCTCGCAGGTACCATCCTGGTCAACCCAACTTCACATCTCTTGCGGGTACCCCTCGGGGCCTACCCGACTTTAACCGTTATCTGTAGTAAAGTCAAAGTAACCGTGTGTTCATATCATCAAGAGGGAATCCGAGGAATCACCCTCGCTAGATTCCTACTCGATGTAATCCGTCAAGGAGAACCAGGAGGAATCACCCTCGATGGTCCACACTTGAAGGGTTGCACGACAGAGTCATCATCGGGAAGGGGAGAGCGAGGAATCACCCTCTGCAATCACCACCGATGTGCTATACTACAGAGAAATCATCAGGAGTGCAGTACGAGTTATCACCCTCGGCACTCGATAGTAGCCCTGCAGAGCCATACAACTAAGGGTAGTATGTGCGGTGATGTGATGGTATCCGCACATTGATCACAATGATCGAGGCACTGGTAACAAAGCGGGGCAACAGGGATAAGGGTGAGGGGTTACTGATGGATCACTAACCAACCTATTCTAAGCAGTTTAGGATGATAGGTAAAGTAACAACAGCAGGTTACAAAAGCAGGCTATGCATTAGAATAGGAGCAAACAATTACAGTAGCAAAATCTAATGCAAGCATGAGGGAGAAGGAATAGGCGATATAGGAATGATCAAGGGGGTTTTGCTTTCCTGGAAGCTCTGCTGAAAGGGAAGAAGGGTCGTCGGTGACGCAGTCGATCACAGGGGCACCGTCGGTCTCGAAGTCTACCGGAGAGAGGAGGGGGAAGAAACAATAAATACAAGCAACAAATGCAATCACAGATGCATGGCATGGCAGCACGCTATTCGAGGGGTGCCCTAATGCAGTACTACGCAAGTTAGTCAGAGCGGGAAACATCTCGAGGTGTTTTACCAGCTCCGGGCATTTATCGGACAGATGAATCGGAGGGGAAAGTTCCATGTTCACCAAGTTAGAGAGGTGTGGCAGGTATGGGAGTGGCATATTCGGATTCTTCATATTTTTCTGATCATTTTTCATATATAAATTATTTTCATCCGAGTTACGGTTTATTTTATATGATTTTTCAAAGTTTTACTGAATTTCTGGAATTTATTTTAAATATTAAATCCGAATTATCCGAAACAGTGTTAGATGACGTCATCATGACGTCAGTGTGACGTCAGCGGGTCAAACTCGGCTGACCAAAGTCAAACCTGACCATTGGGTCCCACTGGTCAGTGACTCAGCTAATTAAGCAGGTTTTAGTTTTGATTAAATAGCTTAATTAGCTAGTGGGGCCTACTGTCAGTGTCAGATTAGATAACTAATTAATTAAATTAACCTAAAATGTTAATTAGACGGGTGGGACCCGCATGTCAGTGACACGGGTCAGCCCAGTCAGCAGGTTGACCAGGTCAACCCGGTCAACGGACCCACTGGGCCCATGCGTCAGTGGCCCAGGGTGGTGCCACGTTGGCGCCACGTCGTCGCCGTCGGCGCCGCCGCAGGAATCACGCCGGTGACCAAATCCGCGGCGGCGCGGCCTCGGGTTTCATCGGAAATCGGCCACAGGCCACCGTTTTGAACACGGGAGGTCGCGTTCGAACGCGCGCAAAGTGGCGCATCCAGCGGTGGTACTTGCTCGGCCGGAGAAGGCCGGAATCTACGACGGTGAGCGGCGAGGCGGACGCCGGAGTTCGGCCGTGTTCGGGTATGGCTCTACGGGGTACG
The DNA here is from genome assembly GCA_039707655.1 of Elymus sibiricus. Classification (NCBI taxonomy): domain Eukaryota; kingdom Viridiplantae; phylum Streptophyta; class Magnoliopsida; order Poales; family Poaceae; genus Elymus; species Elymus sibiricus. The sequence goes on along the minus strand of CM077668.1, from coordinate 105,210,064 downwards.
GCGAGGCGCGTGTGGGGGTGCGTTGGGTCCGTACGGGCGAGCTGAGCACGGCTATGAGCTCGGTTGAGCTCGACGGCGATTGTGACCGCGACGACGAGCTCGTCGGCGGCGTGGGGTTCGGCCATCTCCAATGCGGCGTCTACGGCGACGGAAACGTGCGGGAGAGAGAGGGGAAAGACGCGCGGGCGTACAGTGAGCCTGCAGGTGTGCTCAAGCCTGCTCGGGGAGGCTCGTCGGCGGTGAATCGGCGAGGGAGAAGAAGAAGCCCGAGGAGGAAGAAGAAGAAGTAGCGCTCGCGGTGGGGGCTCCCGGCTCCAATGGCGTGCACCAATCGACGTAGCGGACGACGGCGATGCCTTACGACATCTCGGCGAGGCTTGGGGACGACGGAGAACAAGGGATCGAGCGGTGGTGGCGACGGCGTCTCGGGCGACGTGCGAGACAGAGAGAGTCAAGGCGAGCGGGGGCGAATGGGGCAGGCTAGGGTTTTGGGGAGGGCGCGAGCAGCTCGAGGGCGACCTTATCCACACGGGTGAGAACTCGGATGGACGACAGCGCGGCGATCGTCGCTCAGATGCGCGCGCGCGCTGACGCGTGCGAGAGGAGGACGACGACCGCTGGGGTGGGCTAAGCCGGCTACTGTTTAACTAAAGCCCAGGTAAGCAGTAGCCCTTTACCATTTTCCTTTTTCTTTTTCTATTTTCTATTTTCATTTCTGTTTTGCAAATAGTTAGGCCCCTAAATGACTTTTGTAAAATATGAGATTGTGCCACATACTTTCGATGCAATATTTACCACTGCCATAAAAAGGTTTGGGGTTCAATTGAATTCATTTGAATTTTGGATAAATTGAAATGAATTAAAGTGGCCGTTAAAGTCACTGTTTTTGGTTGTTAGAGTCAATTTGGGAATTTTTATAATGTTGATTTTATTTTTATAATTGCTTTGGGATTATTTGCAATATTATGAACATTTCTGTTCAATTATTTGAAGAAGTTTTTATGTGACTTGCATTTTGAATTTTAAATTGAAGTTGAATTATTTCCTAATGCAATTTAATGAATGTGATTATGATGACATGGCAATTTAATTAGCTTAACGACAGGGTTAAGATCTGGGGATGTTACAATCTCCCCGATAACAAGAGTTTCATATTTCTTTTTAACAGTAGGAAGAGGGAGTTGAAAACTTCCAATAGTAATTGTTGGAGTCTTTCCAATAACACGAATACCATTTACTTGAAATTGTTTCTTCGGAAAGTGCACCGTATGTTCATTACCATTGATATGAAAAGTGACCTTGCTTTTGTTGCAATCAATAACAGCCCCTGCAGTATTCAAAAAGGGTCTACCAAGGATAATCGACATGCTGTCGTCCTCGGGCATATCAAGTATAACAAAGTCTCATAGAATAGTAACATTTGCAACTACAACGGGCACATCCTCACAAACACCGATAGGTATGGCAGTTGATTTGTCAGCCATTTGCAATGATATTTCAGTGGGAGTGAATTTATTCAAATCAAGTCTTTTATATAGAGAGAAAGGCATAACACTAACACCGGCTCCTAAATCACACAAAGCAGTTTTGACATAATTTCTTTTAATGGAGCATGGTATAGTTGGTATTCCTGGATCTCCTAGTTTCTTAGGTATTCCATCCTTAAAATAATAATTTGCAAGCATGGTGGAAATCTCAGCTTCAGGTATCTTTCTTTTATTTGTGACAATGTCTTTCATATATTTAGCATAATGGGCCATCTTTAAAATATCAGTCAAACGAGTACGCAAAAAAACTGGCCTAAGCATTTCAGCAAAGCGCTCAAATTCTTCCTCATCCTTTTTCTTGGATGGTTTAGGAGGAAAGGGCATGGGTTTTTGAACCCATGGTTCTCTTTCTTTACCATGTTTTCTAGCAACGAAGTCTCTTTTATCATAACGTTTATTTTTAGAAGGTGGGTTATCAAGATCAACAGCAGGTTCTATTTCAACATCATTATCCGGTTCTTTATCATTATCTGGTTGGGTATCCACATGAGCATCATCATTATTATTATCATCGGGTGGTTGTTCATTACCAAATTGTGTTTCGGCATCAGAAATAGAAACATGATTACTATCCTCCAAGGGTTTTTCTACCTCAGGCTCACTGGAAGTATGCAAAGTCCTATCATTTTTCTTTTTCTTTTTCTTTTTAGATGGACTAGGTGCATCAACATTAATTCTTTGAGAGTCTTGTTCAATTCTTTTTGGGTGACCTTCAGGATAAAGTGGCTCCTGAGTCATTCTACCTCCTCTAGTCATTACTCTAACAGCATGATCATTCATATTGTTATTCATTTCATTGAGCAATTCACTTTGAGATTTAGCAACTTGTTCTAATTGAGTTTGAACCATAGATGCATGTTTACTCACACCTTTAACATCATTAGCAATTCTAAATAACAAGTCACTCAAGCGATCAATCATCTATGCATTTCGTTTCAATTGTTTCATAACATTTGCATTGAAGTGATCTTGCTTAATAATATAATTGTCAAATTCATACAAGCATTGACTAGGAGGTTTGTTATAAGGAATATCACTTGCATCAAATTTTATAAGAGAATTTACCTCTACTACCTGTGGCCATGTGTCAAGACCATGTATTTCTTCAATAGGTGGCAAATTCTTAACATCTTCAGCTTTAATACCTTTTTCTTTCATACATTTCTTTGCTTCTTGCATATCTTCAGGACTGAGATATAAAATACCCCTCTTCTTCGGAGTGGGTTTAGGCGACGGTTTGGGAAGTGTCCAATCATTATCATTCTTCAATATATTATTCAATAGTTCCTCAGCTTGTTAAATAGTTCATTCCCTGGAAACACAACTCGCACAACTATCTAGGTAATCCCTAGAAGCATCGGTTAGTCCATTATAGAAGATATCAAGGATTTCATTTTTCTTAAGAGGATGATAAGGCAAAGCATTAAGTAATTGGAGAATCCTTCCCCAAGCTTGAGGGAGATTCTCTTCTTTAATTTGCACAAAGTTAAATATTTCCTGTAAAGCAGCTTGTTTCTTATGAGTAGGAAAATATTTTTCGGAGAAGTAATAAATCATATCCTGGGGACTACGCACACAACCAGGAGTAAGAGTATTATACCATTCCTTAGCATCACCCTTTAATGAGAAAGGAAACAACTTAAGAATATAGTAATAGCGAATTTTTTCCTCATGAGCAAATAGGGTGGCTATATCATTTAATTTAGTAAGATGTGCCACAACTGTTTCAATTTCATAACCATGAAAAGGATCAGATTCAACCAAAGTGATTAACTCGGGATCGACAGAGAATTCATAATCCTTATCAGTAACAAATATGGGAGAGGTAGCAAACTTAGGATCATATTTCATTCTCTCCCTCATAGATTTTTCTTTCATTTCAGCAAGCAGTTTTATAACTTCATCTCTATCATTACAAGCAAGAATGGCTCTAGCTGTCTCCCTATCAAAGCAATGTTCATCAGGTGTTTCAACTCTAGTAGGAGAGCCAGGCATAATAGGTGAATCATAATTCTCAAGAGTTTCAACGTTTTCAATTTCTTTAGCTTTAGCAAGTTGTTCAGCAAGAAATTCACCAAGTGGCACAACATTATCAAGCCTAATATTAGCATCATCATGAGTATCATTCATAGCATAAGTGGTATCATCAATAACTTGTGACATATCAGAATTAATAGCATGTGGTGGTGTTGCAAGCTTACTCAAAACAAAAGGTGAATCAAGTGCAGAGCGAGATGGCAGTTCCTTACCTCCTCTCGTCTTAGAGGGAATGATCTTGGTCTTAGCGTCTTTCAGATTCTTCATAGTGATCAACAGATATAAATCCCAAGTGACTCAGCAAATAAAGCTATGCTCCCCGGCAACGGCGCTAGAAAAAGGTCTTGATAACCCACAAGTATAGGGGATCGCAACAGTTTTCGAGGGTAGAGTATTCAACCCAAATTTATTGATTCGACACAAGGGGAGCCAAAGAATATTTGCAAGTATTAGCAGTTGAGTTGTCAATTCAACCACACCTGAGACTAAATATCTGCAGCAGAGTGATTAGTAGCACAGTAGTATGATAGTTTGATAGCAGTAGCAATAAGAGTAACAGTAGCAGTAACGGTGGCAGCAGTAGTTTTGTAGCAATTGTGCAGCAGTAGCAACAGTGGTAACTTAGCAAGAACAATATGTGAAAAAGCTCGTAGGCATTGGATCGGTTATTATGTTGGATAACATTCATCATGTAACAGTCATAACCTAGGGCGACACAGAACTAGCTCCAATTCATCAATGTAATGTAGGCATGTATTCCGTATATAGTCATACGTGCTTGCGATAAGAACTTGCATGACATCTTTTGTCCTACCCTCGCGTGGCAGCGGTGTCCATAAGGAAACTAAGGGATATTAAGGCCTCCTTTTAATAGAGAACCGGAACAAAGCATTAACACATAGTGAATACATGAACTCCTCAAACTACGGCAATCACCGGAAAGAATCCCAATTATTGTCACCTTGGGGTATGCGGATCATAACACGTAGCAGGTGCATACAACTTGCAAGATCGGATCAGGAACACAAATATATTCATGAAAACATAAAGGGTTCAGATCTGAAATCATGGCACTCGTGCCCTAGTGACAAGCATTAAGCATAGCAAAGTCATAACAACATCAATCTCAGAACATAGTGGATACTAGGGATCAAGCCCTAACAAAACTAACTCGATTACATGATAAATCTCATCCAACTCATCACCGTCCAGCAAGCGTACGAAGGAATTACTCACTCCCGACGGTGAGCATCATGAAATTGGTGATGAAGGATGGTTGATGATGACGATGCCGGAAGATCCCCCTCTCAGGAGCCCCAAACGGACTCCAGATCTGGCCTCCCGATGAAGAACAGGAGGTGGCGGCGGCTCCGTATCGTGAAACGCAATAAAACTTCCTCTCTTATTTTTTTCTCTAGAATTGTGAATTTATAGGCCAGAGATTAGGGTCAGCGGAGCCACATGGGCCCCATGAGCCACCAGGGCGCGCCTGGGGGGGTGGCGCGCCTTGGTGCCTCGTGGGCACTGGGTGGCCCCCCTCCAGTGGGTCTTGGTTCCAGTATTTTTTTATTTATTCCACAAAAAATCTCCAAAAAGTTTCATCCATTTCCAAGAACTTTTATTTCTGCACAAAAAACAACACCATGGTAGTTCTGCTGAAAACAGCGTCAGTCCGGGTTAGTTTCATTCAAATCATGCAAATTAGAGTCCAAAACAAGAGCAATTTTTTTTGGAAAAGTAGATACGACGGAGACGTATCACCCCACTCCCATTTTTTACCTTGCCTCTTCAAACTCAGCTTCTTCCTCTCGCTCTCGATGCCTCTGTGCACGCCTCGAGCTTGCCAACCTCGATTGCAGCGGAAAGAGCTCCGTCAACATCACTGCCGAGATCTCGCCGGAATCCACCGCGGCCGCAGCCTCAAAGCCTGAAGCCCTCACTTCACCCCCACAGATCTATGAGTGTACTACCCCTCCCATGGCATCTTTCCATTGCCATAGTTCTTCGTAGTTCTTCGGTGTTCTTCAGTGTTCTTTGCGAACGGCAGCATGTAGATCTGAGATATCCATGAATCCTTGTTGGCTAGGTCGTAAATGACTCCGCAATATTTCCATCAATTTATAGATTCTTCGTATTGATATCCAAATGAACCTCATTGCTGTTTGCCCCCATTCACCGCAATAGACCTAGGTTTTCTTTTCCTTTTCTGGCTATTTTCTAGATCCAATCAATCTTGCAATCCATTTGAAAACTGTTTGTAGACTCATAACTTACACTACATTCGTCACTTGTCAAAATTAATGACTAGTAGCTGCTTATTCATGCCGGCTTGAACTGTCTTGATAGCCATAACCCGGTATAATACCGGCTTGCCATTTGTTTGTGGTAACCTGGCAAACTTCTGAATGTTGCCGGCTTATACTATTTCCTACTTTCCTTGCAGCTGAATCCATGGCTCCTAAAACCAACAAAATTGTCAATTGGGCTAAGTCCAACATGTCAGAACTAAGATTGCAAGCTTTAGTATATTCCGGGTTACTCCCAACTCAAGAGGAGACTGAATGGCGAGCCCCTGAGGAATAAATCCATCCTCAGCCGGCTCAAAACGAGATCATTATATTTGGTGATCATTTAGACAGAGGTTTCCGTCCCCCGGGTTCCAAGTTCTTCCGGGACGTACTTCACTTCTTTGCCATTAGGCCTCAGTACTTGGGCCCCAACTCCATCCATAATTTAAGTCAGTTTCAAGTATTCTGCGAGGTTTATCTATAGATTGAGCCGTCCATTAGCCTATTCCAGGAGTTCTTCTATCTTAATCACCAGACAGAGCATAAAGGTGGACCCATCATAGAACTTGGCGGGGTCACTATTCAAAGCCGGCAAGCCATCCCAAAGGATGGTACAAAACTTGGTTTTATTGCAAGGACACCTCCCCAGAACAGCAGCACCAACTTCCAGGTTACAGGACAGACCGGCTTGACGCTTCCATCACATTTCCGGGTTTCACCTCCAGCGCTGAAAGAGAGGCTCTGCAACCTTTGTACTCGAAAATTAATGCCTTAACCGCCCATGGCCTCACTGGCGTTGACTTGACCCGGACCTGGGTGTGCTGGCGCATTCAACCTCTCAGCCTGAGGAACCGGCTCATGCACACCTACTCAGGCGAACCAGAAGACTCGCTACGGTTTAGCCGGGTCAACCTCCAACAAAAAGATGTCATAAAATTTTCCAAGAAGCTTCTTGGTGAGACGAAGGATTCTATTGAGCTCGTGGGGCTAGCTCCCTTTTTCACGGGCAACCCGGCACCTGCAGTAAGCCGCCTTTCCTGTTTCCCCTCGCTTTGCTTTCACTGCCTTGCCTTTGTTGTAAATTTACAAATCCGTCATTGTGCAGGAACATGCTGACTGGTGGAAGATTGAGCCTCAAGTTCCCACCCCTCCTCAAGAGGACAACGGAGAAGAGCCGGAAGATGAAGAAGAGCATGAGGTAGAATTTTACTCCCTTGGTCGTCTCTTTAACCAACTTGCTGATGCCGACTCTCCGCAGGAACAAGCTGAAACCAGTCAAGCCGGCGAGCCAGAGGTAACCCTGATCTCCTCAGATTCCGACTCAACAATACCTGTCCAAAAGAAATTTCGGGTTGTAGTCTGCAAAGTCTCGTTCTTGCATCCAGACGCTCACTTAGATCCGTGCTTTCTTTTGAAAAAAACTCAGCATACTGGCACTTCAAAGCGGAAGACCTGGAGCTGCAAGGGAGAACTAAGCGGCGGGTTAACAAACGAGCCGCCTACGCGAAGGGCTCAGACCGAAGTCCCTCATAGCCCCACTCCTTCTCTCCCTCAAGCCGGTCATTTCAAAGAGCCACTTCCGCTGAATGACTCGGCCTATCTGACCTCCCCTTCTTCAGATGAATCCAGCTCCACTCAAGCGCCGGCTTTTAATATCAACCGTGGGTATAACTCACACCTTACCTTTCAAGCTTATACTTTTGCTTTTATCCATTGACAAAATAATTCTTTACTTTGTGCAGCGCAAAAGCAATCAAAAAGAAACCTGCTGCCGGGTCTTCCGACCCAATTGTTGAAGAGGTTCCATCTCGGGAAGTGGCGGCAGATAACCCGGATATTCCGGATGAGCCGGTCATTGCAGAAGAACCACCACAGCAAGACACCGCAGTGAGCCCCGCTCGCGCTTCTCCTCCTCTTGTTGAACAAGAGAGAATGGATATAGCAGAAGAACAGCCCATTGAGACGGCTCAGGACGAGGTTGTGGTGACTGGTGAGAACCAGAACCCTCCACCAGAAACTTCCACTGCCTTGGCAAAAATCCCTGCCAAGGGTGAGTCGCCAATTAAAAATAAAGGGAAGACGGCTCTTAATTTCCATTCATTTGAACATCAAGACGTCAACCTGTTACATCAAGTTGTCTTGACCCAGCTGTCTGAGAGCCGGGATGCTCAAATTGCAATGGTGACTTCTCTCAAGCGGAAGCACGAGGTAATTTTTGCCACCTGTCTTTATACATATATACACATGCAGCCCCCAAGGGCCGGGTCATTATGAAATGATGACCAGGGACTTCTGTAACTTTATATTCAGGTAGATGAACGATTGGCAGCCCCCGAGAGCTGGCTCAACATCATATAATGGGCCGGGTCTCTGCATGTATTGATGAAAAGACTACACATTAGCCCCCAAGTGCCATGTTAAATGCCTGCATCTTCATGGGACTTGTTATATTTAAGAGAGAGCTTTGATAGATGTAGCCCCCAAGTGCCGGGTTGACCGCCACAGTGGCTCGGGACTATTATATATATCATGTAACTTTGTAAAACTGTCATGTAGGACATGCTGAATCAAGCCGAGTCACAAGCGGCCGGCTTCCAAAGGGAAGTGAAAAAGGAGAAGAAACTTCGGGAAAAAGCTGAACGCTTATCTTCTGATTTCCACAAGTCCCTGCTCACCGTGACAGAGACTCTAAGGAAAGCCGAGGCGGCATATGAAGATGAGAAGGCTATCCTGATTAGACGTGTTGAAGAGGTCGAAGCTAAACTTGAGCCGGTGACTCAAGAATTAGCCACCTTGAAGGGTCATATCACCACCATGTGCAATGCCATCTTTGGTAAGTTAAAAGGGCATAAGTCTCCAACATGTACTGGCTTAATGTGTTGAGCCGGCTGTTTGATACATACTATGTTGTATTTGCAGGTCGAAGGCATCATAACCTAGTGGAACGTCCCCTGGTGAAGCTGAAGGCCGTTTATACTTTTGTCGAGCAGCTGTACATGGGCGGCACACGCTGCATTATGGCAGTGAAGAACACCAAGGCACCGCCCCAACAAATCATGGATATGCTTAAAGAGCTGTCTGTTGTGCCTCAATGGTTTCAAGAACTGAAGAAGGCGGCTTGTCGCCATGGAGCTCTCACTGCCCTTGCACGTGCCAAGGTGTATGCACCAGAGTTGGATCTGGCTCAAATAGTAGGCGGCTATCCTGAATTCAACACTGGTGACATGCCGTTCACCAAGAAGGACTTTCTACGGTGTGTAAAAGAAACCCGGGTCGCTGCAACTGCACTGACGGAGGAGATAGATCTCACCAAGTATCAATCCGGCTATTCTGAAGCCAATGAACGCATTGAGCCGCCAAACCCGCAGCCTGTTGATCTGACTCGTCCGCGTAAGCAAACTTTTGCTCCTGATGTCGACCCTTCCTCTGTGATAATGGTCGACTTAGTTTTTGAAGCTTTGCGATCCATCCAGTGGCTGGAGGACGACCCCCAGACCGCAGAGGCAGAAGGGACGGCGCCTGATGATCAAAAAGCACCGGTGCAGACTTGACCATGCATCCCGTACCAGGAGCATCGACCCACCATACTGCTTTGCCGCCTCATAAATATAAAACATTTGATGTGAAAGCGATGGAAAAAACACTTGACTTGATTGTGGCCCTAATGAGGCTTGTAATAATTAGTATGAAACTTCTGTGGATGTTGCTAGTGCCATCACGCACTTATTGCTGTATTTTGCAAAACCTTTGATACTTGCAATGTGATGACAATCTTGTCTTGCTGGAAAACTCAAGTATTAAACTCGTGGTTGAAGTGGATGAAAAACAACCCGGCTTCTGGAGCCAATCCGGCGATACTGATTGCCATGTGATATGCCATTGACTAAGCCTGAGACGATATCTAAGACCCTGCTACGCTGGTGATTTAACCCAAACACCAATGGTGTGGTTTGCTAAGATAAAAAATCTTAGCTGTAGGGTAACCCGGCAAATCATGCTACCAGCTTTGATAAACAAGAAAACTTAGTTTAGAATTTTAATAATATAAGGATGTATGCATGCATGCAAAAGATAAAAACAAAGCAGATATGAAAAAGTAAAAGCCGGCTTTCGAGGCACGACTGGAAGACCGGCTTTCGAGGCTCGAGTCTGATTTGCTTCCATGAAGCAGGATTTTTGGCCTCTTTTGGTTTATCCTAGCTTTCTGAAAGCCGGCTCTCACGTGACTTAACCAGTGTTTTAACTTTGATGAGTTCAGGGTCACCTCTGTGATTGACTCATCAGGCGTACACTGGGTCACCTTTTCGGGGTATCATCTTACTAACAGGCAGGTTTAACCAAGTAAATTTTGGCATTTTGTCGGGTTAAGAGGGATGTTAATAGCTAAACTCGATGAGTTGGAAGCCCCCAAGTAACCAATGATCAAAGAATAAAGACTCAACACACAATTTTGAGGCGAAACGACAAACTCTCTTATACAGAGATGCCGGCTTTATTTCATTGATCATAATATTTATATACATGATAAAGGTATGTACAAAGATACTACCAAGTCGGTGACTTAGGTATAGTATGGCCGGAGATGTGCAATATTCCAGGGTCAGCTGCCCTCCTCCTCGGAGGTACGTGACTTATTTGCTTCACGTATATCAACAAGGTAATATGACCCGTTGTTGAGATTCTTGCTGATGATGAAGGGTCCTTCCCAAGGAGGCGAAAGCTTATGCATGCCTGTCTGGTCTTGTATCAGACGGAGCACTAAGTCACCTTCCTGAAAGGTTCAGCTTCGAACTCTATGGCTGTGATAGCGATGTAGGTCTTGTTGATAGATTGCAGATCTGGATGCGGCAAGTTCATGTTCTTCTTCTAGGGCATCAAGGGCATCTTGGCGAGCTTGTTCATTATTAGCCTCCACATAAGCTGTAACTCAGGGGGAGTCATGACGAATATCACTTGGAAGTACAGCCTCTGCACCATAAACCAGGAAAAACGGCGTATATCCTCTCGACCTGTTGGGAGTAGTCCATATGCTCCAAAGTACTGCAGGTAACTCCTCTTCCCAGCGACCAGGGGTACATTGTAAAGGCACCATGAGCCTAGGTTTTATACCACGCAGCAGCTCCTGATTAGCTCGTTCCGCCTGTCCATTGGACTGAGGATGTGCAACAGATGCCAAGTCAAATCTGATGTGCTCCTGCTGACAGAACTGCTTTGGAGAGATTGGTGCCATTATCCGTAATGATGCTATGTGGATAGTCAAAGCGATAGATCAACTTTTTGAGGAATTTGACAGCCGTAGCAGCATCACAACGGCTGACTAGCTCTGCTTCAACCCACTTGGTGAATTTGTCAACTGCCACCAGTAAGTGAGTATGCTTATTCTTGGATCTCTTGAAAGGCCCGACCATATCAAGCCCCCAGAATGCAAAGGGCCAGGTTATTGGAATCATCCTTAACTCTTGAGCCGGCACATGGGCTTGACGAGCAAATTTCTGACAACCATCACACTTGCGGACAATATCTTCTGCATCTGCGTGAGCTGTGAGCCAGTAAAAACCATGCGAAACGCTTTCACGACCAATAATCTTGAGCCGGCATGATGTCCACAATCACCAAAATGGATTTCATTGAGAATTGCGCGACCCTCCTCAATGATTCTATGTGGATTAGTGCCATTGTCTGTAATGATGTTATGTGGATACCCAAAACGATAGATCAATTTTTTGAGGAATTTAACAGTTGTAGCAGCGTCACAATGACTGACTGGCTCCGCTTCAACCCACTTGGTGAACTTGTCAACAGCCACCAATAAGTGGGTATGCTTGTTCTTGGAGCTCTTAAAGGGCCCGACCATATCAAGCCCCTAGACTGCAAAGGGCCAGGTTATTGGAATCATCCTCAATTCTTGAGCCGGCACATGAGCTTGACGAGCAAATTTCTGACAACCATCACACTTGCGCACAATATCCTCGGCGTCTGCATGAGCTGTGAGCCAGTAAAAACCATGCCGAAATGCTTTTGCGACCAATGATCTTGAGCCGGCATGATGCCCACAATCACCAGAGTGGATTTCGTTGAGAATTGAACGACCCTCCTCGGGAGAAACACAACACTGAAAAACGCCTGTGACGCTTCATCTATATAACTCGCCATTGACTATAGTCATGGACTTGGACCGCCTAATGATCTGCCGAGCGATGATTTCCTCTGCTGGGAGCTCGCCACGGCTTAAATAAGCTAGGTAAGGTACCGTCCAATCTGGTATAGCATGAATGGCGGCCACCAACGCCGCTTCTGGATCAGGAATAGCAAGGTCTTACTCCGTCGGTAGTTTGACTGACGGGTTGTGTAAAACATCAAGAAAAACATTGGGTGGAACAGGCTTTTGCTGAGAGCCCAAACGAGACAATGCATCTGCTGCCTCGTTAAGCCGGTGATCAATATGATCAACTTGATATCCCATGAAATGTCCAGCGATGTTTGTGACTTCACGTCGATAAGCCACCATGAGGGGATCCTTAGAATCCCAGGTTCCAGAAACTTGCTGAGCCACCAAATCTGAGTCGCCCAAGCATCTGACTCGGCTTAAGTTCATCTCCTTAGCCATACGGAGCCCATGAAGCAAGGCCTCATATTCTGCTGCATTGTTAGTACAGGGAAACATAAGCCTCAAAACATAACAAAACTTATCACCTCGTGGGGAAGTTATCACAACTCCAGCCCCCGAGCCTTCCAATTGCCTGGAACCGTCAAAGTGAATAGACCAATATGTGGTATCCAGCTTCTCCTCCGGAGCCTGCAACTCAGTCCAGTCATTGATGAAATCCACCAAAGCTTGAGATTTAATAGCAGTCCATGGCATATATTTGAGATGATGCGGCCCAAGCTCAATAGCCCACTTTGCAACCCGGCCAGTAGCCTCCCTGTTCTGAATTATGTCTCCAAGAGGTGCTGAACTAACCACAGTAATTGGGTGCTCATGGAAATAGTGTTTCAATTTGCGGCTTGCCATGAACACACCATATACCAGCTTTTGCCAATGCGGATACTGCTGCTTGGACTCTGTTAAAACTTCACTGATATAGTACACCGGGTGTTGAACTGGGTACTCTTTGCCTGCCTCCTTGTGCTCCACAACAACTGCAACATTGACGGCTTTGCTGTTGGCTGCGATATATAACAGCATTGGCTCCTTCTCCTGAGGGGCAGCAAGGATGGGCGGCTCAGACAACTGCTTCTTGAGGGACTCAAAGGCTTGATCGGCAGCATCACTCCAAACAAAATTGTCTGACTTCCAGAGCAACTGGTAAAGTGGAATCGCCTTCTCCCCAAGCCGGCTGATGAACCGGCTCAACGCCGCGGCCCGGCCTGTGAGCTTCTAGACAGCGTTAAGATTGGACGGCTTGGCCAAGGTTGTGATGGCTTTGATTTTTTTTCTGGGTTGGCCTCAATTCCACGCTCAGAAACTAGAAAGCCCAGTAACTTCCCTGCAGGAACACCGAAGACACACTTCTCCGGGTTGAGCTTCATCTGGTAAACTCGGAGGTTATCAAACGTCTCCTTGAGATCATCCAACAAGGTTTCCTTCTTCCGAGATTTGCCATGATGTCATCAACATAAGCATGAACATTACGCCCAATCTGCTTGTGGAAACAATTCTGGACACAGCGCTGATAAGTCGCTTGTGCACAATTCAGACCAAACGGCATGGACGTATAGCAGAAAGCACCAAAAGGCGTGATGAAGGCTGTCTTTTCCTGGTCTTCCTTTCTCATCTTGATCTATTGATAACCGAAATAAGCATCCAGAAAACATAAACACTCGCAGCCAGCCGTAGCGTCAATGATCTGGTCAATATGGGGCAGAGCAAAAGGATCGCTGGGACAAGCTTTATTCAAGTCCGTGTATACAACACACATCCTCCAAGTCCCGTTTTTCTTCAGAACAAGCACTGGGTTAGCTAACCACTCTGGATGAAAGACTTCCACAATGAACCCGGCAGCTAGGAGCCAAGCTACTTCTTCACCAATAGCTTTCCGCCTTTCCTCATTAAAACGACAGAGATACTGGCGAACAGGTTTAAACTTAGGATCCACATTAAGGGAGTGCTCAACGAGTTCTCTCGGTACACCTGGCATGTCAGAAGGTTTCCATGCAAAGATGTCCCATTTCTCACGGATGAACTCGATGAGCGCACTTTCCTATTTAGGATCCATGTTTGTCCCAATGGTGAACTGCTCGGATGGATCACCAGGGGTGAAGTCAACTTGCTTGGTGTCTCTGGCTGACTTGAACTTGAGCAAAGGATCAGACTCTGTCATTGGTTTCTTCAGAGAGGTCCTGTCAGCCGGGTCAACATTATCCTTGTAATACTTTAGTTCTTCGGCTGCACAAGCCGTCTCAACATAAGTTGCATCTCCCTCCTCACACTCCAGGGCGATTTTTCTGTTACCGTTGACAGTGATAGTACCCTCCGGTCCAGGCATTTTTAACTTCAGATAAACATAGCATAGATGTGCCATGAACTGTGCATAAGCCGGCCTTCCAAAGAGGGCATGATAGGGACTTTTAAGTTTGACCACTTCAAAGGATAAGAACTCCGGACGATAATTATATTTAGTACCGAAGGCGACTTCCAGAGAAATCCTGCCGATGGGATAAGCCGACTTGCCAGGGACAATGCAATGAAAAACTATAGTGGAAGGGGTGAGCTGCTTCTCGGACAAGTTCATCCGTCTGAAAGTATCATAGTAAAGGATATTAATGCTGCTTACTCCATCCATGAGCACCTTGGTTAATGTATAGATGTCTGATGACCCACAAGTATAGGGGATCAATTGTAGTCCTTTCGATAAGTAAGAGTGTCGAACCCAATGAGGAGCAAAAGGAAATGACAAGCGGTTTTCAGCAAGGTATTCTCTGCAAGTACTGAAAGTAGCGGTAACAAAAAGTTTCGGTAGCAAGATAATTTGTAACAAGTAACAAGTATAATAAAGTGCAGCAAGGTGGCCCAATCCTTTTTATAGCAAAGGACAAGCCGGAACGAACTTGTATAATAAGCAAAGCGTTCTCAAGGACACATGGGAATTTCATCTAGTCACTTTCGTCATGTTTGTTTGATTCGCGTTCGCTACTTTGATAATTTGATATGTGGGTGGACCGGTGCTTGGGTGCTGTTCTTACTTGAACAAGCCTCCCACTTATGATTACCCCTTCTCGCAAGCATCCGCAACTACAAAAGAAGAATTAAGATAAATCTAACCATAGCATGAAACATATGGATCCAAATCAGCCCCTTACGGAATAGCGCATAAACTAGGGTTTAAGCTTCTGTCACTCTAGCAACCCATAATCTAATTACTACTCCACAATGCCTTCCCTTAGACCCAAAGATGGTGAAGTGTCATGTAGTCGACGTCCACACGACACCACTAAAGGAAGCAACAACATACATATCATCAAAATATCGAACAAATAACAAATTCACATGATTACTTATGATAAGACTTCTCCCATGTCCTCAAGGACAAAAGTAACTACTCAAAAATCATATTCATGTTCAAGATTAGAGGGGTATTGAATATCATTAAGGATCTGAACATATAATCTTCCACCAAATAAACCAACTAGCATCAACTACAAGATGTAATCAACACTACTAGCAACCCACAGGTACCAATCTGAGGTTTTGAGGCAAAGATTGAATACAAGAGATGAAATAGGGTTTGAGATGAGATGGTGCTGGTGAAGATGTTGATGAAGATTGGTCCTCCCACGATGAGAGGATTGTTGGTGATGTCGATGGCTTCGATTTCCCCCTCCCGGAGGGAAGTATCCCTGGCGGAATCGCTCCGCCGGAGAGCAAAATAGCTCCTGCCCAGGTTCCGCCTCAAGACGGTGGCGCTTCATCCTGAAAGTCTTCTCATCATTTTTTTAGGGCAAAATACCTTATATAGCGGAAGGATGGGGCCAGAGGCCAGCCAGGGGCCCCACAAGGCATCAGGGCGCGCCTAGGGGGGGCGCGCCCTGTTGCCTTGTGGGCAACTGGTGGGTCCCCTCCAATATCTATTTTCTCCAATATTTTGTATATATTCAATAAAAAATCTCCGTGAAATTTCAAGTCAATTGGAGCTCTGTAGGATAGGTATCTCTGATGTAGCTATTTCAGGTCCAGAATTCCAGCTGTCGGTATTCTCCCTCTTCATATAAATCTTGCAAATTAAGAGAGAAAGGGCATAAGAGTTGCATCATAAAGTGAAATAATGATCAAATACATTATAAATAATAGTAGGAAATCATGATGCAAATTGGACGTATCACCGCCCACTTGCGGAGCAACGACGAAAGCAACACCGCCTGGGTGATCAATATACTCAGGATGATCTGCCCTACTCCATATAACTGGCTGCTCAGACCAATTCAGATAATAAGGGACTGCCGGCTCAACCATGTTAACAACTCTCCGCTGAACTTTCCGATCATGCTTGCAAGTACTGGTGGTGAAGACGTGGTACTGACCACTATTTAGCTGCTTAGGATTGCTCTGAAATCTAGATTGACCACCCTGATTCTGATTTCCTTGGTTATTCCGCGGGTTGTTGCCTCCACCATTGCCAGCCCCCTGAAACCCGGGATTCTAACCATTGTTCGTCTAGAACCCGGGGCCTGTGAAGTGCCCCTGTGAGCCGGCTCCCTGAAAGCCGGCTCCCTGGTTACCGGGTCCAAGGTTGCCAGGGTGTCCACCATTGCCGCCTCCATTGTGATGATTCTGAAATATCCGCTTGGAGAACTCTTGCATAATGTAACAGTTTTCCCATGAATGGGTAGACGGCTTACCATCGAAACTGTGTTTGGGACACGGACCCTTGAGAGCCTCCTCGAAGCTACGAGGGCGATTACCAGAAAAAAGGCTTCCGGGAACCATTGTTCTGAGGCTGATTTTTACCACCAGTATTGGTATTTGCCACCAGATTAGAGCCTCCCTCATAATTCTTACGCTTGTTTCTGTTATTGGCCTGCCCATTGCCGTTGTTCTGCTGGTGACCCTTGCCATTGTTTTTCTTGCCTTTGCCTGATTTCTCGTCATCAGACATTGGATCCTTCGTGCTATCTGACTCGGCATACCGAGTTAAAACATCCATCAGATCGCCCATATCCTGGACCTTCCGTTTGAGCCACCCCAACTTCTGCACTAACGGCCAAAACTTGCAATTTCGTTCCAGGACAAGAACCGCCTACTGGGCTGTGATGCTGTCGGAAGAGTGTATAACCTCTGCAACCCAGCGTGACCAATGATGCGCTGACTCATCTTCGCGCTGAACACAGTGCTCGAGATCAACAATTGTGGTCGGACGCTTGCAAGTCCCTTGGAAGTTTTTGATGAAGCGCTCCTTCAACTCCTGCCATGTGTTAATGGAATTTACAGGCAAGTTTTTCAACCAAGTACGTGCTGGACCTTCCAACATGAGAGGCAGATAACACGCACAGATAGCCTCACTGGCTTCCATCAGATCCATAGCTAACTCATAGCTCTCTATCCACTCAGCCGGCTCCAGATCAGCTGTATAATTAGGAACTTTGCGGGGACCCTTGAAATCCAGAGGCATACACGCATCTCGCAACGCCGGGACTAAACAGGGAGTTCCAATTATTCGACTTGATAGACCACCTGTACGAACCGCTGTCTGGGTTGCAGCGGGTGGGGCTTGCACAATGGGATGATTGTATGTTGCACATGTGTTTCCCTCTTCTAATGCTCCCAGAGCCCGAGCAACATCCACAATCGCCTGTGCATTTGGGATTTCAGGCTGTTGCTGATTTAAGAGCAGTTGCGTAGCCCTTCTGCGTTGTGCGCTACTAGACACTGCTGGCAACTCAGGACATCGGCTCCTGCTGCGGCTCGGATGGGGGGTAGAGTGCAACCGATGCTGACTATGGGAGTAGTTTGCCTGCTGAGTTACTGCCGTCTTTAGCATCTCGATGGCATTCCTGGCCTCAACCTCGATAGGGCTATTTCCTTCAATCGGTATTGCCGCCAGGTTATGGGTTGCTGCCAATATATTTTCCACTGGGTTGGAGTAATGTCCAATTGGGGTCTGGAAGCCGCGAGGCGGCAACTAATGTTGCTGCTGGACTCGTGGTGGTGACTGAATTGGTGGCTGCTGTTGAGCCGGCGGCCGTTGGTGAGCCGGCTGCTGCTGCTGAGCCGGTTGCTGTAACGGAGGCCCGTTTGGGGTCACCACACCAGCCCCAGGGTTTACCGGGGCGAGCGGATCACGTGGCGTAGAAAATAGCTGGGTTGGCTCGATCGAAGCCGGAAGCCTGCTTTGACGCCTTCTCTGGTGAACAACCTTTGACTCGCTCTGACGGCGGCTTAAATACAGAGCCTCCTCTTCCAAATGCTTTGTCTCCTCAACGAGCCGAGCCTGTGTTTCCGTCATACGGGCGTTCTCTGCGTTGATATTCTCCTGGATATTGGCCAACAGCTCGCGACACTTCGTAATTTCCGTGTTACGTTCCACGGCGTTCTCTACCATCACTGGCTCGGACAACAGAGCTCCAAGGTTAGCCATCATCTCAGCGAGTGCCTGCGCCCCGGTCCTTTGAGAGCCGGCGGTGGCTGTGCCGGCTCCTCCTCAGCCGGTAATAGTGAGGTTCTGCCCTGCCGCTGGATCGGCCGGGTCGCGGAGGGGATCCTGTCTCCCTGCCATGTAGACCGCAGCAAATCGGGGCGGCTCGTGGGTCTCAGGAAAAACTTCGTCAGTGTATCCTCAAAGCCCTCCATCATACAGCGGACGGATTGACTCGGTTTCTCCCATCGACGACTTGCCATCAGATTGAACGAGCGTCTCGTCTCCAGATAGGGAATTTTCTGACAAGGCCACCCCCTGGGTGAAACCCACAAAGGCATGCATCCGGCCGGCTCTCGGCGGGCTGGGTCTTGCCTGGCGGGGACTGGCACGGCGGGCTGTCTCGGTGTCGGGGATATATATCTTTCCCTAATAATAATAAAGCACAGATTGACTCCGTGGGTTCACCATCACAATACGCTTCCTTCCGTGAGTTTACGCCTTCAGTTTGAATTATTTAAAAGTCCCTTCCGAGGTGGTACTAAATATTTCTTGGTTTCGTCCCGCATCTGACCTTGCGTTACGTGTTTTAAAAATACGAGGTGGTACTAATTGGCAGCGCAAAGTTTCGTCCTTTCATACGTCTTCTAGCTGACTCCTTGGTCGCTAAATAAAACTAAAGCCAAAGTTGGGCCTGCAGCCGCTCTCCCGAAGTCCATCAGGGCCTGCGCCCGCTCTCCTGAAGCCCAACAAAGGGGCACGCCCAGCTATGGCCAGCATCGAAGGAGTATTTCTTCCCTGTTTATTCGTACGTCTTACTGAGTCCGTTTCGTGTGGCCTCCCCGCTGCGTACGTCATGTCGTATTCCATGATAAAAACATGGTGGGACGTAAAGGTTTTGGTCTGTCTGATACGCCCATAAGTAGCGGGACACCGGGACACCACAGTTATGATCAGCGATCTAACACCATAGCCACCATCATGGAGATGCGCAAGCGCTCACCGCGGTCTTTCCGTACGAGCCGATACCGCTGCCTTGCGCGGGATCCATGGCTTCGGTGCCGCCGACGTTGCTGACGTTCGACCTGCTCGACGCCCTCTGCATCGTCTTCCCCGGTGCCAACTCACGGGGCCTAGACGCCTGCAGCTTCGTTGTGTCCAGCCGCGACCTGCACCTCGTGTTGAGGCGTACCACGTCCAGGATGGACTCTGCGGCGTTCTTCCGGTTCGTTGCAGCGCGCAAGAGGCCCACGCTGCCCGCGCTCAGATGCTACTTGGATACGGCCAAGTCTGTCATGGATGCGTTCTCCGACGTGTTCCCGATGGACCGATTGGAGTTGAAGAACCCGCAGACCTGGCCTGGGCATGCATGCTCATCCTGGAGGCAGCCGCGCACGCGCTGGCCAACCCAGACCCGGAGATCGGGGTGGCACGACCCTTGCCGTGGGCTGCCCAAACCGCGCACGGGGACTTAGGCCGTCTCCTTCATGTGACCCGCCTTCCGAGCTGGCCGGCTCCCGCGCCCGCTCGCAAAGGTTGCTGCTCCTGCTCGCCGGCAACCGGCTGCTCGCCAACCTCGCCAAGGCCGTTGCTTCCCGAGTCCCGACACAAAGGTCCCCGCTCGTGTCTCCTTTGTGCTGCAGAGACAGGACTGGATAACCCCTCTCTCCTGCCACGGCGTGCGCGATGGATGAGGACTGCTGCACCGACGTCCTCGTGGAGCAGATGAGGGCTCGCGTTGGCTTCAGCACGATCTTTGGTGCAGATATGTTTTGTGCTCCAGTGCTCATCAATACAAAACCTGCGTTCACTTCCAAGAAAAGACCTGCGTTCCGAGACGTTCCAAGTCTCAGCATGTACGTGGTCATGAGATACTGCAAACTGATTGTACACATAGAATCGCCACTTTCCTGTTCCACCGAGGACAAGTAAATAAAGCTACAACCGCTACAACGTCTTATTCCATTGACATATCCCCTTCTTATACTTTCCATGTTTGTTTGCTCCGTCATCAGAACTTGCATGTTTGCTACGCAATCTATCATGGAAAGTTCAACCATCAGAGTGGCTGCTCAGCTGCTATTGGGTAGCCCTGCTAGCTCTGGTGAAGAATGGTGACAATTCACCCCCCCCCCCCCCCACCCCCAAAAAATAGTGACAACTGCGGTGAGTTATTTTCTTGGTTCCCTTCAGTCCTTCATAAATATGTAGTGCATTAGTTGGTGGATGTATCACACTGGTTGCTACGTCATATGTTATGTGTTATATTACCGCTACCTTTGCAAATTCATCATAAAAGTATTCCATATCTTATTAGTTAGGGTCATTTATGTCATTGCATTTGTATTTGGTGATTAATCTATCATAATAATCATACATGGTTCCGTCATTAATCAAGTTATGGATCATGTATTGGTATCTTAATCTGAAAAACAATTTACCACTCAAACAACTTTACAAGTAGCAAAATAATGTTAAAAATACTTAAAATTACCAACGGCCATTCTTAAAAAACTATACATTTCAGATAGATAACCTTCCTATCAGTCTACCTCCAAAGACCTAGGTCTGATCCGCATGAATATGATCAATTTTTTTCTTCTCCCGTTGCAACGCACGGACCTTTTTGCTAGTATAGCATATGTATCAAGTATACTCTTCGATATTGTCATGGTTTTCACTCTCCAATAATAAATCTTCGTCGTTAGCCATACATACAATTTTTTTGTATGCCTGTCCATGACGCTCTAGGTTTACTTATGTGCACGCTTTTACTGGGCGTCGTGTTTAGTGAATCCATATATGTTGGTGCATCCATCAATCCCATTGTAGCCATTTGTCTGATCAAAATTGTATTTCCGCAACGCGTTGGAGTGTATCTTGCAAAAGTAAGTCCGCCTTTAGCGTAGCTCAGCCACACAATTTCATAGACTTGTCCATCTGCATGACGATGCCGAGAAAACCTCCTCGTGCGATATGATTTGATGCCTCTGTATACGATGGCGGCACCAACGCTGGCGAAGAATCCATGGCGGCTACTCCCTCCATCCACATATATATATATATATATATATATATATATATATATATATAGGGGCTAATACGAGTTTTGAGATTACTTTTGACCATAGGTTAAAGTAATAATATATGACATGTATGTTACACAAAACAAACCATCAAATTCGTGAGTGAAAGGAGTTTCTAATGATATAATTTTTTTATATCATACATCCCGTATTGTTTCTATCAATGGTCAAATGTAACTTTGAAGTACGTATTAGACCCTCTATATATGGATAGAGGGAGTAACATAATTAGGGACGATGAAGCTGCTTCGATGATAATCGAGGGAACGTGCTTACCCTCCTCCATTTTATAATTATTATCTGATTTTATTTAGTGTCTAACAGGCTAATGAATTACAATATATGATGACTAAGTTTATTATGAAAAGCGGCTTGATGGGGAGTTAGTAAACCCAGCCTCCGTGTCGCTCCCATGAAGCAACTTGGACAGAATTCAATCGCCGGTCACCCCCCGCCACCCATTCTTCCCTTCGCCTCGCCACCGCAAGAGTGCATCGCCAGACAAAAGCCTGCGCGCAGCTAGTGTCTTCATGCTTGCGGTGCGGGATCATGGCACGAAGGCATGGTTTCATAGGGTTGGCTTGGCGTTGTCGTGTGTGGCGACACGAGACCTGCGCTTGAATGACGAGTGCATTTTGCATCATGTTTTTCTTATCATTTTGCATTGTAGACGTATGATTTTTCGTATATTACAACATTCATGTGCCCCTTATTGCCTAATTTCATCAGGATCGCAAAGAAGCAGGAGATTTCGAGCATTGATTGGGAAACACCTATTGTTGGTGTAAAATCATTGGTGCGTCCTCTGACAAAGCCTGCACGCCGCCAGTTACCGAAGCATTTAGATTTTCTGAGGAATTTGTTAAAATCTCCCATTCACCCCCCCCCCCCCCCCTTATGGTCGATAACTTTGATCCTACAGATCCTGACGTTATGTGGAATGATCCGTGCAACAAAAATAAAGTGATGATAGTTTAAAAGAGGGAGTAGAAAAACATGAGTATTTGCGCAAATTGTTACCACTGATCAAGTCACCAGCTAAAATGATGCGCTCGTTGCATCGTTGTTGGTGTATCCAAGAAGCAAACTTGGGACGCCATTTGTGAGGGTGTGGTGAATGAGATTTGTTTGTACCCAAAAAAACATCACTAACAGAAAACAAAAATAACACAGAGCTAGTGGCGTTCGATGTGTCGAAACATTGGAAGCAATCAACGAAAAGAAATGAACAAACAAGGTCGCCTTACCCCTCCCACGACAAATGTAAATAAACCTATTGACCGAATAAACTTAAAGGACATCTGTCACAACATTTGCAGACAAGTCATGACATTTGAAAAAAAAAAGATAATTAGAAAATGACTATGAAACTTGGTTTGTCGATGATTGCAGAAAACAGGTTACTGAAGAAGTTTTATTGCTTGGAATGTGGATTGCTTTGCCATGAAAAAACATATAAAAAAGGATGCTCAAAAGGAAATACGTGGTGCTTAGTAATGTAGTACTAGTATAACACAACTGTAAAACTTCCGAAACTCCTCTTCTGCTCCCGATCTCAAATGAGTTCGGGATGAAGGGTAAAACCCAAAAAAAATGATGAAAAAACTTAAAAAAAAACTGAAGTTTTTTATGACAAACTTTGACAAATGTTTTGACTGCTTGAAAATTTTCATCAAGCAATGACATTGTTGGAAGTCATGGCAGAAAAAAAATCATCACTCCAAAATGCTTTCAAAAATACCCCCTCGGTCTGGGTTTATTAGGTCTCCTCTTATTTTGGGCTAAATTTTGACCATATGTTTAACTAATAAATTTGAACTACATGTCACAAAAATTATACCATTAAAAACCTCTCTTAAATACAAATTCAAAAATATGATTTTTGTATCATGTAATTTATGTTTTGTTATTAAAATATGGTCAAACTTGGTCTAATATAAATCCAGACGGAGGGAGTAACATTTTAGGAGCATCGATTTTTTTACCATGACTTCTACGAGTACTAGTAGAACGCCCGTGCGTTGCTACGGGCTACCCTCCATGTTATTTCGAATAGACAGTCCCAATACAAAAAACCCATCCC
Source organism: Elymus sibiricus (assembly GCA_039707655.1). Lineage (NCBI taxonomy): Eukaryota > Viridiplantae > Streptophyta > Magnoliopsida > Poales > Poaceae > Elymus > Elymus sibiricus. Next base: position 105,186,454 of record CM077668.1, on the reverse strand, counting down.
ACGACGCACATTTCCTTTTTCCTGCCGAAACCTCGTCTTCCTGCTCGCTTTCCACCGTAGCGGGACATTTCTCGCTGGAGACCTCTCCTTTAAAACCGAATGGCGCCCACCAGTGCCATAGCCAGGCTGTAGCCATTCCCCGGGCCAACAGCATTTGCTACAGTCCAGAACAGTGCCAAATAGTTGTACTCAGAGAACTAAGGATCAGCCTGTCACGGCCCCTGTTGCCCGAGGCCTGGCTACGCCGTTGACACCCACCTCATCTTCGCCATGACGTCCTTTCTTCTTCACACTGTACTTGCTCACGGACCACCAAGGAGGAGTCCCCCGCCAACCGCCCCGCTCTCCGCCCTGACCCCCTCCTCCCGTTTTCGTGCCGATCTGCCACTGCCATCAAGGGGGCGAGTCGTGTGCCGCACATGATGCCCCCCGAGCCAAAAAGGCAGATCTGATGTCTCCTGAGCCATTGCCACATTGTAACATACAGTGAATGTCGTGCATTGCCACGAAACAATAATATGATGTCCGTTGTTGGGCATGCAACTGATACGCCACTGTGACCATTATTAACTTTTGAAGCAACCATTGCAAAGTCATCTCTAATGAAATGCAATTTGCCACATTAAAGTAGGGAAATTATTCCGCTCAGACAGTCGTAACTGAACAGACCAACCCCAACCCCCATCCCGCTCACTCTCAATCCTCACTCTTATCACAAAATCCACTAACTCGTATTCTAGGTGAGATAGTAATCGACACTGTCGTGGCAGACCAGCAGAAGTGACAAGGGCGGCAACCGTCTTCCTATCTTAGTGCTAGTACCTCCTGGTTCTATACCGAACCCACCTTTCATCCCAGGCTCTACCACGACGGCGCTACGCACATGCGTTGCCACGGAAAAAGAAAGCTATGAATATAAATGTTCGTCCAAAGCATGAAAAATCTCAATGTTTCTCTCTTCTTCCCTCCCTCACGTGCATATGTCTGATTTGTGGTACAAATTTGTGTATCACTTAGAGAAGAGGAAAAAAAAGATTCACCTCATTAGTTAATTGCCCGTGCGTTGCAACGAGGGCATACATATTCTAGTGGTTAAACATCAATCATGTCTATTATATACCTTATGATACAAACAACTTTTAACCACTCTTCTTCTCCTTCCTCCCTCCCTTGACGACTTCTTAACAACACACTCCTTTTCTCCCCCCCTCCCTTGTCGACTTTTTAACAAAACACACTCTTCTTCTCCCTCCCTCGCTTCGTCTCTCTCTACCTCTCCCTCTCTCTCCCTCCTTGTGCGACCCACTTCTCTATACACACAAAATGATTTCAGGCGAAAATACACATAAGTACATGCGCAATTCACTATTTTGTGCTTTGACAATGGCTCATATTTGACATCTGTCAAGGGCACCCAGCCTACAGTCTAATGGATCATATGCATTACATTTGGCCAACATAAGCACAGAGGGAAATAATTTCATTGAAATTGGTGCGGCTCAATCGTCCGAGTCAAGATAGTTGTCTCATCCTTCTCACCGCGACCTTGGTCTGTTGGATATCCTGCCGCCACCATGATGCTGCCGTAAGCACCACCTTGTGTTGCAACTGCATCAGTTACTTGTGTTGGTTCCCTCGGTGGAACCATCAGCTACAGCTTTAACATCATCTGACATGCATAAGATGCATATTCTATCATTATTTATATTTCAAGTACTTGCATGTATTGACTTCTGCACCCAGTATAATAACAAATAACTATGCTCAGACAATTGGTACAACAATGTAACTGATCCAAATCTGAGTAGAATGGTAACCATTTCGGATAGTTTTGAAGAAAACCCCATGATTTGTCAACAAGGCCCCGCCAACTACACTATTTACGGGTGAATACTTAAAATAAAGTACGGCAGAACTCAGGAGAGTGTTAGCAAGACATTACCGATTTTCCGCACTCTAAAGGTCAGGTGGATGCTTAGTTTCATACATCAATTGAGGAGTGAATATGGCAGGCGAGCATCATCTTTTTGAAGTGGATCAAGGGCAACATTTGCCTGGCAAAATAGACGGTTTATAAAATTAATTCATTTCCATTCAGACAAAATAATTAGAAGGGGTGGTGTACTGGATTTCTGTGGTATTCATGCAATGTTGTACAAGCAGAGCCATCATGTTTTATTAAAATACGACAAGGTAATACCCGTTTCCCACCACAGAAAGTATTTCGGCCGAAGACAACAATACCCACGTACACATTATACTTTCAATTCCCAGAAGTTCTGCCAGGAACTTGTCCATATTTTTCCTACCAAAATCACCCAAATATTTTCAGGTATTCAGTTAAGTGAAGTGGGTTACCTTCCTTCTATAATTGGCAAATATGTCATCACACGTGTCAAAGAATGGCTTTCACACGTATCAAAGAATGGCTTGTTATGCTCGTTCATCTTATCCTGTTAGTTGCGGTTTTCACTGACGATATTGCATCATACTTTCAAGGAGACCAAATAATTCATAAAACAAGTTTCACAACTAACATCAGTCATGCATTCCCTTGGTTAGATGATTGAAAAGCAATTTTAGTGTATGGACAAACTAAATGTTAGGTTTAACCACAATGTTTATCAGAAAGATAATTCAAAATCAGATAAAATTACTACATCACACGCTGATGGTTGGCTGTGGTCGTGTGGACCAATGTGCCGCGCTATCCTGTGAGGGGCGGTCGGCAACCCACAACACGCTGCATCTACGGTAAAGCCACCATAAAAATAGTGCTTAAAATGTTATTGACATAGACTGAGATGGTATAACATACAATGTCCATGCAGACATCTAACACACACTGTCTATGTATAGATAACAAATACGTATTCTTCTCCTGACCAACAAAGTTTATTTTAGAGATCCTGGCGAGAGAAGTTGGATCAGTACATGACCCTCCTTAGCATGTTCAGTAGCACTCAATGTCATGCAAAATAAAAGGAATGTTCAGATTTAACGTGAACAACTCGTGGATTATGTAAAACTGGAAAACACTCTATAAGTGCATTTTCTTTTTCTCCAACACCATAAAATCTTTGCAATCGCATATTTTTCTTTCAGGCATACCATGTGAAACTCAGATGCAAGTTACTACGAAAGCTTCAGAAGTATGGATTTTAACATCAAAAGATCTAAAAAGCTTTATTTGTTTTGGTTGTCCAAAAATTAGTCACCTTAACATGTACCCGTACAAGAAAAGGAAAGAGAAGCGCATAACAGCGGACATGCACTTTCGTAGTGAAAGGTACTTCACATGAACAAGTCTGTAGAAAAATACTTCATCCTTGTAATCTTATTCACTTATTCCTGAGTAGATTATGCATATAAGATCTATAACTATGCAAATTCATTTGAGGCGGCACTTCGTGGTCTCATATATTACCTCGAAAGCAATCCTATGGAAAGAAAACAACGATAATTGGCATTTCTGTGCCACTATTTCATCTATCCTCTGTCTGTACCTTCTTTTCTTATCGGGAACCCTCTATTTCTATCGTTATGTGAGATGACAAAACTCAAGGCAAAAAACCGCAAGTGAACAAAAAATAGTGGTGTCTATCGATGATAGCTTAAGATTACCTTCTAAGGTGCTGAAAATGGCGAGTTATATTATTCATGCAGGAAGCAAATATCTTTATAGCTGTCACCGTGAAGACCCCTGAATGTAGTTCCTAGTTGACGCCTGAAAACAAAAGTAACTTAAAATATATTTATAGCTTCCATTATAGTTATCTTATTATGCAAGATTAAAACTTTTAATTTTGAAATTGTACTGCTAGTAATTATCCATGGAACAATTCTAGTTTTTAGATTATACATGAACACATTGGACTTTTTTAGTTTTTATATGCACACTCCCCGGCGATACAGCTTGATCAGAGCCCAAAGCACGTAATGCAGATCGCAATTGCAATGACCACTAGGAGAATGCCCTGTTGGAACCGCCATTCCACTGGTACATATTGAGAGACTTGGCCTATTATGCGCGTACTCCACACAAGCACATGCATGTTATGTTAGCTTTCGATCATCGCTCTATGAATTGCACCGACATGCATATCCATGCATGTAGCAGAGTAGAAGAAAGCCATCGATCTTAATTTGGTTATTATCATTTTGGGTATGATCAAATGGAATAAAATTGACTGGTCGGGTGAGGGAAATACCTGCCACTGGTTGCTCGCGACCTCAGTCCTCTTGTCCAAATCAACATCAAGCAATGAGTTGTTGATCTCGACATTGGCATATCCTGATGGAAACTTAAAGTGAAAACCTTATAAAACTACAGATAACCGGCACTCCACTGTAGGAACTTGAAATTGCAATAAATAATGAGGAATAAAGCATTATGCTATATTATTTTAAATTACTTCAGTGAAATTAGCAAGTTTTGCTGGAGCTAGCATCGCAAGCTAGTTCATGCTAAGATCAGACCGTATTTCACAAGAAGATCAACAGTTAATACAGCTATGAGCCTAGGGGAGTTCTATATGAAAATTCCTATTCAAAACCTGTAGTTTGCAGATGTAAAAGAGTTATAACATATGGAATAAACACACTTAGGTGAAGCAGAAACCTCGCATGGATGATGATTCTCGTACACAACAAAACTGAAAATTATATGTCTGTAAATTAAGATTACTTCGAGAGAGGTAGTCACACACTGTCACTAATATAGTGAAGAACAATATGCACAACTGAAATATTGCACTAAGCCGGAAAAAACTAATAAAGACAGGCAATGGTTCTCATATGTGCAATCAGTTTAACCGAACAAGGAAATCACCAAGAAAAAGAAAGTATAAGTTGACTGGCGATGTTTTACAAATTTAGTCAAACACAAAATAGGAGGCCAGCGTAGAAAACATACTTGTCTGCATATTGTTTGTTCTACCTCCTTGTCTGCAGTCACCAAAAGGAAGATTTGTTCATTGAACAGATTCCCACCTAAATCGAAAGAAAGCAAGAAGACAAAATTCTTGACAAATGAAAGACGTAAAAGGCAGTGAGGGATCTTAATCAACACATTTTTCTTCCATTGGCTTGGCATGTATTTTTTATCTTTCCGGTGGTGATCGAACTGGGAACATGGGTAAAGAAATGACATCACATTTATTCATCTGGTTATGGCTCCTCACCGTGAACTCTGGCTCCATTGTATTGGCATGTATTTTTTATCTTTCCGGTGGTGGTTGCCCGTGCCGTTCTCTTCTCTAGCCATGCTGTTGTTGAAAGAGTTCCTCAGACATGCTGATGAAAAACGTGATTTGCCTGTTGATGTCACAGACTACGTACCTCTAACAGCGCAAACTCGAAGAGAAAAATACCGCAGCGGCGGCGGCGACGTCCTGAGGATCCGCAACGGTGGCGTCCTGGGGATCCGCGAAGGTGTCGTCCTGGGGATCCGCGACGGAGGCGTCCTGGGGATGTGCGACGATGGCGTTCTGGGGATCCGCGGCGTCCGGGGATCCGCGGCCTCCTAGTGATCCACAGCGGCGGTGTCCTGGTGATCCGCGACGGCGTGGGCGGTCGGCGGCGTCCCTGGGGATCGACGGCGGTGGCGGTGGAGGCGGCAGCGTCGACGTATAATCCTAGACAAATGATCTCGTCCGGGAGAGGAGTGGCGTGAACGCAGGCGTTAATGGGCCGGCCCAAGTACGCCGCTGTGACGTGATGTGAAAGATGAGCGAAAGATAGGAATGGTGGGATGAGGTGGGAGTGAGACGAGAGTACCAACTGAGTCTTTAGGAGTAGAGATTATTTCATGAAAAATTTCTGCAAGCACACGAAACATTTATCAAACGATTGCTTATGTTTGAGGCCGTGTTTAGGCTTAAATCATGGAATGTGCTCTTCTAATCCCGAGCTCACATGAGCTCGGGTGAACAGTAAAATAAAAAAAAATAGTAAATAAATTCAAAAAATTCTGAATTTTTTTTGTGAGAAACATTGATGTTTTTTCCACATGCGTGCAAAATTTCATCACCATATAGCATTTTGGAGCATCGTTTTTGTTTTTTTGCCACATTTTCCACGAATGTCATATGGTGATGAAAATTTGCACGCATGTGAAAAAAACATCAATGTTTCTCACCAAAAAAAAATCAGATTTTTTTTACTATTTTTAATTTTACTGTTCACCCGAGCTCATGAGCTCGGGATCAGAACAGCTGCGTCCCTTAAATCATCACTTGCTTAATGTGGAAGACTCGACCGTACCTTCGTCACCAGGTTGGCCACAACCGTGGATGCTGCTGCAGCTCCCCGTACGGCTCGATCTGAACCGTCGCAGCAACGCGACCAGAAGAAACGCGGTGAAGTCTCGACCCACGCGAATCTCCGACTCATCTCTCTCTTCGTCTCGTCTCTCGTCACAAGAAGGGGAAAACCATCAAACCACCGATCTCTCTCCCCCGTCTCCAGCTCGATTCCCCATTTCTTCCCACCAAATCTCCCATCCCCTCCACCGCGTCTCCCCCCCTCCAATAATCCTCGGGGGCAAAAGCTGTACCGCGACCGAACCCGCCATCAATCCCCCTCCACCCACCCACCCGCGCCCCCGAGCCCAACCGACGCGGCGGCCCAGATCCAGATCCGGCGTCGGCGGAGGCCATGAACCCGTCGCGGTCCGCCCCGGCGTCGTTCCGGGACCGCACCAACGAGTTCCGCTCCGCCGTCGAGAGCGCGCGCCGCCACGTCGCCCCGTCCCCGGCCGCCGCGTCGGCCAGCGGCAGCGCCGGCCCCCTCGACGACTCGCGCTCCGCCGCGTCGGCGCACTCCGAGTTCAACCGCCGCGCCTCCAAGATCGGGCTCGGGATCCACCAGACCTCCCAGAAGCTCGCCCGCCTCGCCAAATGTATAACTAACCAACCGACTCCTCCCCTGTTACATTTCCATTTACTACCATAGTACCTTCGTGCTTGCGTCGCCACGGATCAGTTAAGCTCATAGATCACCCCCCCCCCCCCCCCCCCCCCCCCTCCGCGCTGTTGGATTGGGTGTGTAGACTGTAGAGCTCATGCTTGATTAATTCGTAGCCTGAGGAGATGCCAAAGCACATGGATTGCTATCTATATATTGTACGAAGTGTGCTCGTTTCTTACTTAGTGCTCGTATGACATTCGGATTAGATGCCTGCTCTGCTATTTTTATTAATCCTTCAGTGTTTGTGTACTTACTGGAGATTGTGCTATCGTGTTGTTTACTTTGTTGATATCAGGATGGTTGTTCTGCACATGGTGCGACGATAGCAGTGATCGCAACTGCCTCATTTCGTGCCTGTTTATGAATTATTACATCTGATAGATTCTAGTACTTGCTAGCAAGTAAGATGCTTCTTTTGGCCATTACCATGTTTGAAGCTAGATGAGCATAACAGTCTCATTGGGATTATATGCATCACTGAGGTGCATGTGTAATGCGGGTGTGAGGGTATTGAATGTAAACTGGTACCTTGGTCTCTCGGTGATATATGAAATGTCTGCATATCTGCTCAAGTGCTGTGCACTTAGGGCCACTGGTTGTCTCTTATTTTATATTGTCATTCGTAGTATGTATCCCTGTACTACTAATTCTTTCGCCAATTCTAGAGTGCTCCTCTCGGCTTTAGATGTCTTTGGTTGGTTAATGCCTTCCTTGGAAGATTTTTACGGTGCTTTCTGCATTGCATTGCATTGGTAACACTGCATGAAGGTAGAAAATATAGATAGATGTATGCATTCCACTGCCAAATGTGGATTGAACATAGTTGCTACTTATTTGCACCTTGTTGTTTGTATTCATAAGCACTAGATGCAGCTTACCATTTTTTTTGACCGGTTTGGCCTCCCACCTAAGTAATGTACTAATGTCTTAATAGCAGTGTGATGACCTAGCTGCACAGTCGTTGCACTTTGATGCAAATTTATTGGTTGTAAAATTGACAACTGCGATCATTTCAATGGGAAATTTTCTCTATGACTTCATGATACTATTGAATGAGAAATCAACATTCATAGTTATGTACTGCTGTTTTATTTCACCCATCACCAAGTTAACCATATTACGAAGTGTTGATCTGCTAAGGTGCTAACTTGAGATCTAGTTACACCCACAAGTGCCAATCATGTCAACACTTGATATGTGTGTATTTAGTATTTACAGTATAAAGTATGGATTGATGCTGATTTTACAACATGATTATTGACAGTGGCAAAGAAGACATCTGTTTTTGATGACCCTACCTTAGAGATACAAGAGTTGACTGCAGTTGTTAAGAAGGATATTGGTGCTTTGAACAATGCTGTTATGGACTTACAAGTTCTGTGCAACTCACAAAATGAGAGCGGCAATCTTTCCAAGGATACAACGAATCATTCCACTACCGTTGTGGACAACCTGAAAAATCGCCTGATGAGTGCAACGAAAGAATTCAAAGAAGTTCTTACCATGCGGACAGAGGTCAGATAAAAATAGTAAATGCTTTCCTGATTTAAATATATTGTCACCCTGTATCCTTTTTCTTTGGATAGCATCTTCATTATAAATTGTGTACTAAGCGTGTTTCTCCCTGAATGTGCAGAATTTGAAGGTTCATGAAAATAGAAGACAAATGTTCTCCTCCACAGCTGCAAAAGATGCATCGAACCCATTCATTCGTCAGCGGCCCCTTGTTCCCAGAGAGGCATCCGATGCTGCACCCCCAGCACCATGGGCCAGTGACTCTGCATCTACGCCGTTGTTTCAGAGGTACCATTGCAAGTATTCAATTTGATCTGTGTGTACTTCATTATGAGCAGCTTCCACCTTAGCTAAGGCCTTCACATGCTATGCTAGTCAGATATTGCACTGTCGAAGACTTGGTGCTTCTTACTGTCAAAAGATTGTGGCTGCCAAAACTATTTTTGATACACAATTCCCTCCCCCTGATAGAGCCAGTAGTATCCTGAAATTAGACTATGAGCATTGTGGGGTTGATGCCCTGAACCCTGCTGCCCATGTGCCATGATGAAACCTTGACCGAATGGTGTCTAAGGAGAAGGATGTAACAGGGCAAAACAGTTCTTATTCCATTTCTTGATTAGAAATGCAATACTCCAAGGCTCATACCGCCGTCTGCTAAACAACAGAACACTAAACTAGCAAATAGATACATCTGCTTAACAAAGTTATGGAATCAAATTGGACTACTCTTGAGCTATCTGTTGCTTAACCATATGCTCTACAAGTACTGTCAGTGTGCTTCAGGAGTTCTGTTTTGAATCTTGTGCTTCTGTTCACCAGGAAGAAGACTAATGGAGATCATGGTGCATCATCATCGTCGTCGTCTCCTGCTTTCATGCAGCAGCAGCAATTGGCAGTACAGCAGGACAGTTACATGCAGAGCAGAGCTGAGGCTCTTCAAAATGTGGAATCAACCATCCATGAGCTGAGCAACATCTTTACCCAGCTGGCAACCATGGTGTCTCAGCAGGGAGAGCTAGCAATCAGGTGAACTTTGCGCAAACTAAGTTTGTTCTATCTATTTTCAGGAGTAGTCAATCCTAGACTTGAGTCATATTCATATTTCATTTTGAAAAAATTGTGATGCATCTTAGTCATTTTGCATGACGATCCCACTTGAATTACCTTTAAATCAGAAGGATACATGGTATGTGATGTTTGTGTAGCGCTTCTCCATGATCTTCTTAATTGACTAGTTGAGGCTTGCAGCATAAGATACTGTTCCCTGACCTTTTGATCAAGTATTACTAAGCTCGCCAGACATAAACATTTTACATTCTTAATTATGCACGATGAAACTAGTTCAGATGGACTATCTCCGGGAGTCTAGGTCTTATGCGCCAATACTCTGTTCATGTTGTTTTTTTCCTTTATATTCCACTGGGTCAAGAGACTTCCCTTAAATGTACTTGTGTGTATTGTATGGCAGAATCGATGAGAACATGGAGGAGACGGTAGCCAACGTTGAGGGAGCGCAGGGTCAACTCCTGAAGTATCTCAACAGCATTTCGTCAAACAGGTGGCTGATGATGAAGATATTCTTCGTGCTGATGGTGTTCCTCATGATCTTCATATTCTTCGTGGCATGATTCCCTCCCCTTGTAACGCATGTTGTGCACAAGTATATTCTTTAATTTTTACCGAACTACATACACCATGTACACAATTTTCACTGGGATGATGATGATGATAAGCGGCAGGCAGTCTAGTAGCCTCTGTGGTCATGTAAATTGGGAGAAGCATCCAGGATGGATCTGTTGTTACTACCGACCGGGCGGTGGTATTATATTTTTATTACAGTATGTTTTATAACACTGTCTCATGGCGCGTGGTGATATATAGGTTAAAGTCGTGTAATCTTTGCTGAAAATGTTTGTTGCTGATAATAAAATCCTCTGCGGTCCTGCCCTTGCGCGCTCTGTCTCTCTAATTCCGGCTCTCCATGTGTTGCCAAATCTGCCCCTTTGAGTCGTCCTTTTGGCTCAGAAACTTTTTCTGTTTTTGGTTCAAACGAATAGTATAGGCAGCGCCGGTTCTGCCTGTCGCGTCCTGTTTCTGAGCCCCTTTTCCACTTTCGAGTACAGTACGCCCGGTGCCAGTCGAAGAGAACGGTGGCAGAATTCCCAACAGCAGCAGCTGAAACCGGTTTCACCGTGCCCTGTGCATCGGAGTACACGTGCAGATGCTGCAGACCGTAACAAAAACTCAAGGATGTAGGCAGAGGCATCCTACGACGTGGCCGGACGGATAGAGCTCAGCTCGCTCGCTGCGGAAAGATAAGCTGGGTGGGCAGGCCAAGTACCCAGCCACAATGCCCACAACCCCCCTGCAGGAGCGCAGCGCAGACCAGAAACGGCTACCCGTCCGTCCGTCTCATCCCATCCCTCGCTCTATAAACCAGCAACAGAGCACGCCGTTTTACCTCTCTCGACACACCACCGCAACCCAGCCTAACCCAACCCCACCCTCCCGTCTCAAAACCCTAATCCCAACGCCGCCGCGGCGCCGCCGATCAACCCGACGACAAAGCAGCCCCCCTATCCGGCCGCTCCGTACGCACGCCCCGGCCCGTCGCGCGCAGATCGGCGGCCGTCTCCCGGGACCGCTGCCGCCGCGGGGCTAGATTTAGATTCCGATTTCGGGCCCCCTAGCCGCCGGATTTCCTCGCGTCCCCGGAGCAGGTAAGAGTATGGTGGGCGGAGGCAGGAGGGGAAGCGCGGCGGACGAGGCCAAGCTCAACACCGGCAACGTGTTCGCGGCGCTCGAGACCCTCAAGAAGAAGAAGAAGGGCGACAAGGCCAAGGGGGGCTCATCCAAGGGAGGGAAGCAGGGGGACGAGCCCACGCCGCAGCAGCAGAAGGAGCTCTTCTGGGCGCCCGCGCCGCTCAACACCAAGTCGTGGGCCGACGTCGAGGACGACGACGACGACGACTACTTCGCCACCACCGCGCCACCGGCGCCCATCTGGGGGAACGACCAAGCCGCCACCAAAACGGCCAAGGAGGAGGAGGACGACGAGGTCGATGCTGTCCACGCCGCCCTGCCGGAGGTCTATTTTCTCTCCCTGTTACGCCCCCTGTTATTTGCTTGTGCTGCTCATTATCTATTTATTTTGCTTGAGATGAACAACTGTTTTTGTTGTACAACGTATGCCTGCTGATTGATTAGTTTGGTATATGGCGGTAGTGTTGATATGCAGATGTTTGGTTGAGTGAGGCAGGGGGGCATCTGTAGGCTATGGGTGTACTGATACCTGCTAGGTTAATTGTGAATGCTAACCCCCATCGGCGAGCAATGTGTGCCCAGTGGACAATTGGGCTTTGAGTTATTTTATAGTTATCATTTGAAGCAGCGAATCCGAATCCGAAGCGGCTTAGCTGTATTCGGTATGGTGTCCGTATTGGCATGTACTTGTTGGGTTGAGTGAGGCAGGGGACAAGACTGCGGGATTATTGATAACGGTATCCCCATCGTTGTGTAACGTATGTTCAGTGACTCTGGGATTATTGATAATGGTATCCCCATCGCTATGTTCAGCGGATAAGGAGTTTCAAGTTAGGTCTTGTTAGTAGGGAAGTGGTGCGTCGCGACAAGAATTCATTAGCTGTATTTATGCACACTGTCGGTATGGTGGGAGAGTTGTCGGAGTGAGTGAGGTCAGGGGGCATCCTGTAGGCTGTGGTGAACTAATTCCTGCCAGATCAATTTTGTGAACGGTATCCCCTGTTATTTCGGAACGAATGTTCAGTGCGACAAATGGGTTATAAGTGAGTGTATTTACCTCCGCCTTTTGGTGCATTTACGGCCTGTCAATTTCTATTTGCGTTGATGTGATATTCCTTTTTTGTCAGTGTATTATTTGTTAATTTATTATTGCACATGGCAAGTGTTGGCATGGTATGCATTAACGTTGTAGCATTTCCTGTGCTTATCACTCATTGACGTAGTGTTTTATCCACGTTGCATACTTTTGTGACTATTGTGTAGAGGCACATAATGCACACAAAAAAAATGAATGAAAGACTGCCTATTTGATACGATGCCATCAGTATCTCTCTCACTTATTCTTTATTAATGATGTTACACTGTTCTCTTGGTAGTTTTTATGGCAAGTTGTTGAGAGTTCTTAACATGGGTTTTTTCGGAGCAATTGAAGTCAGGGAGAGGATATGGCCCCTGTTAATTCCTTTTTGAGTTCAATTCTTGTGAACGTACTCCCCAGGCAGAATAGTTAACGCGTTAGCTACAACACTACATGCCATTTGGTCGCACAGCACCCAGTATCCATGAATAAGCACCCCAAAGAAAATGAGTACATATATTTAAAATTGATTGATAGTAATTCGGTCCAAGTTTCTGTTCAGCTTGTCTAGGCAAGTCATAAGGAACTGCATCTACTTGCTAGATTTCTACCAGAATTTATCTTGTTTGAACTTTGTTGGCCAGAGGTTTGCTGATGTTGAATATGGCAACAGTTGTATCTATACACCTTGGTGATAGTATTCTTAGATGCATTTGCTTCTACACACTGCAGGAAATTGAGAGTGAGGATGAGGAGCATGATGATGAGGCTGAGGATGGTGCTGAGGATGAACCTGAGCATGAAGTGGAAGCTGCTGATCCTGAGGTGAAGAAAGCTGCAGCAGCACCTAAAGAGACAGAAAGGCAGCTGTCCAAAAAGGAGTTGAAAAAGAAGGAACTGGCTGAACTTGATGCTGTGTTAGCTGAGTTGGGAATTTCTGAAAACGCAAGCGATGCTGCACAAGATGGAAACAACAATGGTAATGCTCCATTTTAAGCGATTTCCCCCCTTTTTATATTTCCCTTATGTAGCGCCGCGGAGGACTAATAAAGCTGAGTACCTATATGTGGTTTCATCGCTTTTATAAACTCTGTTCTTACACATGATAAACATTGTTGCAGCTGAGAAGAAAGGTGCGAATCAAGCTGTTGATGGAGAGAGAAAGGAAGACGCACCTGCCCCTTCAGAGAGCAAGAATGCCAAGAAGAAGAAGAACAAGAAGGACAAGAGCGCAAAGGAGGCAGCAAAGGAAGCTGAAGTGTCGGAGGAGGCTGCCAGTGCAGAACCCGAGGAAGACACGGCCGTGGATGTCAAGGAGCGCCTAAAGAAGATGGCCTCGATGAAGAAGAAGAAGTCGGGCAAGGAGACGGACACAGCTGCAAAGATCGCAGCGGCAGAGGCGGCAGCCAGGACCGCCAGGCTCGCGGCGGCAAAGAAGAAAGAGAAGAACCATTACAACCAGCAACCCGTGCGGTAAAAACGGTCCGGGCCGCCCAAGTTTTGAGATGCTCTGAGTTTCGATAATGAATGATCCCCTTGTTCGTTTTGGACCCGTCGCAATAAACTTTTTCCCTGTCCCGTCCTCCCGGAGTTGTGTATTTATGATGACCATGGAGCGCCTTTCTGATATTCTTTTCGGAATTCTGGAAGGCCTTTGTGGTCACCAGAACGGTCGTTGTAATTGTGTTTTGAATTGTGTTGATCCGGTTGAACTTATGATAGACAACAACATGGCCAACAGGGCCTCTTGGGTACTTTCTCTCTCGCTCTCTGTGGATGATGCTTCATGGTTGTCTTTAGGTTTCCGATGCCTTCTTTGATAGGAGTATCTTTGTTGGTGTGTTTATTTTGGCTTCTGAAAACCATTCATTCCATATGCTGCTGGTAGGCCATTTTATACCGAAAAGAGAAGCGAAAGAATAAGCTCGTCTTGTCTTTCGCTTTCATCACAAAGAAGAGAGACAAGAAGAGGCGAAGGGAAGACAAATCATCTGCGGCAAATCCAAAAAGAAGCGAGCACGGCAAGTAGGCAACGACCCCAGCGAGAGGCAAGCATCTCTCCCCCGTCCATCTCTCTCTCTCTCGCCTCGCCCACTGCCGGTGACTACTACTCCACCCACCCATCCCATCTCTCTTTCTCCCGCCGCACGCAAATGGTCACCTAGGCTGCCAGGCCGGCGCAATGTCGCACTGCCTCCGCGTCTCGCCCTTCCTCGCGCCGCCGCCCCTCCTCGTCTGCCGGCCCCGCCGCGCGCGCCGCGGCCGCCACCATGCCCCGAGGCCCATCCTAACCCTCGCGCGCTCCGACCCTCCCCCGCTGCTCCGCCTCAGGGTCTCCGACTCCAGCGACTGCCTCCCCAGCCACGGCCACGACCACCGCCCGCCGCCGCTGCGGGCCCTGATCGGCTCCCTGGCCTCCGTATGGCGGGAGGGCCTCTTCCTCGTGCGCTGCTCCGCCTTCGCCGCCGTGCTCTCCGTCGCCGCCGCGCTCTCCTGGTACGCGCAGCACCGCGCGCGGGCCTTCGTCGAGGCGCGCCTCCTCCCCGCCGCATGCGCCGCGCTCGGGGACTACCTCCAGCGGGAGGTCCGCGTCGGCGGCGCGCGCAGCGTCTCGCCGCTCGGGATCACGCTCCACACCTGCTCCGTCGGCCCGCGCGCCGACGAGTTCTCCTGCGCCGAGGTGCCCGTCATGAAGATCAGGGTCAGGCCCTTCGCCAGCCTCAGGAGGGGGCGGGTCGTCGTCGACGCCCAGCTCTCCGAGCCCACCGCGCTCGTCGCGCAGAAGAAGGATTTCTCCTGGCTGGGCATCCCCGCGCCGTCCGAGGAGGGGAAGCCCAAGAGGAATTCGGCGGAGGAGGGCATTGACTACCGTACCAAGACCAGGAGGCTCGCCAGGGAGAAGGCTGGGGGGCAGTGGGACGAGGAGAGGGACAGAGCTGCTCGGGAATCTGCTCAAAGGGGATACATAGTTCCCAGTGGTCAATCCACTTCACGTTCGGCTGACGAGATGCTGGAGGATGATGGACCTGTCGGAAATGGGAAATCTAGTAGCCCACCCCTCTGTGCTGATGAAATGCACAGGAACGATCGACACATGGATCCAGGCATTATTGACTCTAGCTCAAAGCATGCGGATTTGGAGAAATCGTTCGGTGTGAAATCGCGTATCCCGGGTATCAACTTGTGGTCTAGGATGATCCCGAACCCTACCAAGCGAAGATACAGGAGAAAAGGTCACAGCAAGGTGGTATCGGGCATCGACAATTCCTCTCAGGAAAGGATCCTTCGGCGTAGTGCACAGGCTGCTGTGGCATATTTTGAAAACATGGATAGTGGTAATCTTGATAACTCATCCCCTCGTCCTGGGAATAATTCACCTAACGGAGGAGGTCATGCGAATGCTGGTTCTGGCAAAGCCACTTCAAATGATGTACCAATTGTCAGCTCTGATACGGCACCAGAGAATTCTGGTGAATTGCCACCAAATAGTAGTCATTGTCTGGACTATCCAGGTGAAGGCAAATATGCAAGTGCAATGCCAATCATCGATGCAAATGATGTCTATGCGGAGCATTCTCATAATCAACAACCTAGCCAGCATAGTTCACATCACTCCGATAACAAAATGCTGGTATGCAATCATTTGGAAGATGTGCAGCATGGCGAGGGCAACTTGTACCAAGGCCACATGTTGGAGGAATTTGAGAGTCTTTCTGAAGATAATATTGGTCAGTCATTTTGGCCTTTCCAGGCAAAGGGCTCCCGTGTTAATTTTAATGCACCATATGCTTCTCTCGGTGTTGAAATTCAAAAGTTGAAGTCGCGATTTGCTATCGGTCTTGGAGACACCCCTGCTGGACTCGTAGAAGGGGTTGGCCAGATAAATCCTGGTGGGGCTCAGCATATGCTTCCTATCACACTGGATTCTGTTTATTTCAGTGGAGGGAACTTGATGCTTCTGGGATACGGTGATCAGGAACCAAGGTTTGACCTCATCATTTGCCATTTCTATTGCAAATATATGCTCTTCTGTCCATTCTTGTGCATTTTCAAAATATATTAGTGTATCACTGTTGGAACTTATATTGGGGTATTTTTGTGATCATCTCTCTTTTCCCATGAATTTACTGCGTTCCCCAACAATTAAATTTCTGTGAACAATAAATATTCTCATAACCGGTGTTTGGATTTATATTGTTAATTCTTATTATCAGGAGTTATATTGTCAAGTAAATTACTGTAATGAGGGTACAGTATATTTCAACTTATCTTGTTATTTAGTGCATTATTATAGGCTCTTCCAAAAGGGGGTTGGGGTGCAACTGTGGCATTGTAAATGAATATCAACTAAGTTAGTAGTCGTTGCCTTCCTATTGTAGGGAAATGAAACAGGCTAATGGACACGTCAAGTTCAAAAACTCCTATAATCGTGTACATGTGCATGTCACTGGGAACTGCATGGAGTGGAGACAAGATCAAACTTCTCAAGGAGGGGGTTATCTTTGTACAGATGTCTTTGTTGACATAGCTGAGCAAACATGGCATGCTAATCTGAATGTAGTCAATGCTTTTGCCCCGGTAATGCACCTACTTTTATTATGTATACAAGATGCTATAATTCTTAGTTCTTGTGTTGAAAGACAATTTTCATGTGCAGTTGTTTGAGCGTATCCTAGAAATACCAGTTGTCTGGCACAAAGGAAGAGCAACTGGTGAGGTGCTTTTCTAAACTTAATCTTTTACATGTTCAGTTTCACTATTAATATCAGCCACTTGTGCATAAAATTTAGATAATACCTGGACATGCCTTCCATATGCACTTAATGAATAACTGAACTTGCCCAAGGTTCATGCTACATTGCTACATCTAGAGTTCTAGACATACATGCCTCATGAGAACTGCTTTTTTTCATGCTTGAAGATACTAAATGCGTACAGCGATATTTCTCTTTTTCCTTCTCCAGGTGCATATCTGTATGTCGAAAGGTGATAGTTTTCCGAGCATTCATGGCCAGCTTGATGTGAAAGGCCTAGGTTTTCAGATATTAGATGCTCCCTCATCATTTTCGGTATACTTATGCCTTACCTCATTAGTTTTTCCAACTCTGCATGTTTGTAATAAGTAGGGTCTTGCGAGGAATCAGTTTTCATAGGCACAAGACAGATTAACATGGCTTTAATGCCTTCTTGTTGATTTGCCATTAACCTGAGCTACCAATATTCTCGTACGTCATTGACCCCTTACTTTACCAATAGCTAGAGTGTTGTGTTGCGGGTGAAAAATGAGTGCCTAGTTCCTTCTCTAAAAGTAAACACAATTGGTCGCTGGTGAATATTGTTGAAATGACTAGAATCAGGGGTATAGCTAGAAATTCATGAGGGTTTCCAGGAATGAATTTCCTGGAAAGAACTTCTGTACCATGTGAGTTTGCCTAGTATTTTCTAAAACGTGAAACTTTTATTGACTACCCTAAATTTGGATTTCGATGTGCAACAATTGGCCATACTTCATTATAAGCAACATTTTATACTTATGGTTTCCAGTATTGACAAAAGATATCCATGGTGTTAAGCTTCATGCACTAGCCAACACAACCAAAAGTCCGAACTCATGGAAAGGGCTAGGCAATCCACATATACCATGCTAAGCTTCATGCACTAGCCAACGCAACCAAAAGTCTGAACTGATGGAAAGCCAGAAAGGGCTAGGCATACACTACACATGTATGCTGGATGTTACAAGTTTCTGGCATAATGTATTAGTTAAGGAGAAAGAGACTGAAGAATGGGGTGTTGGAGAAGCGATATTGTCATATTAGCGGCTGCTATATAGCGTGTTCTCAGGGCGCCTCAGGGTGGGTGCTGTTGATCTGCAGTGTAGTAAGAAACAGATCAGTCATTAGCATTTCAAATTAAGCATCTATTTCAGACGCTGACATTTGGCTCTGATGTGAAAACTAGGCCACATGTGCTCAGATGTCTTCCGAATTTCCGTACTTTGATATGCAAACAGTAACTACTTTCCAAATATTACTGCTGCAAACATTCCAAGTGATTATAGTTTTTAATGGAAGCCTGAACATATTCAGGAAATATTGGCAACTCTGTCATTCCGTGGTCAAAGAGTATTTCTGCATAATGCAAGTGGTTGGTTTGGTGATGTTCCGGTTGAAACTTCCGGCGATTTTGGTTTAAATCCTGAGGATGGAGAGTTCCATCTAATGTGCCAGGTATCTTTAAGTTGCTAATTACATTGTATATACATGTAGTCCCCTAAACAGCAACTCATACATTTACTTGATATCTTTTTTTTTCAGGTTCCATCTGTTGAAGTTAACGCGCTTATGAAGTCGGTGAAAATGAAGCCTCTGGTGTTTCCGGTTCGACATACTTTACTTGACTTATTTGGAAATACTAGATTCCTGCATGCAGCGAAGTTTAGAAACAATAGACTGCATACTGTTTTGTATTGCCGATTCAATGTGATGATCCATCTGGAGTTAGCTATACTGAAACCACATATATGGCACAACACGAAAAATAAGTTTGACTTTAATATAAAATGCACTGCACAACCCGACTTATTTATGTAGGTGTATGATAGATGGTTTATTCCACTCATTTTGAATTGCCCGACAATGACACTTGTGATTTATCTTAAAATACCAGTTATCATGGTTCTTAGCATTAAAAATCAACTTCTTGATGAAGCAAAATGACCACTCTTGTGTGGATAGTGATAATCCCGTTTGTCTGACCAGCTTAATATTACCATTTCTTTAATCAACCTTTTCTTTTTTCTGTAGCTATTTTCTGCAGTACATATAAAATATTAAAATATGATCAACACATCGCAGTTCAGCAACCGCAAACTGTGCCTGAAATACCATTTAAGCGGTTTTGTCTCATTTGTTTCTTAACAATAGCTTAGGATGATCTCTATCAATGATGTATGTGTTTAAAAAAATCTTTTGGCTAAATTTTCATGTTCATCCTTTAAGACTTAACTGCTGGTACACTTGTCTTATTTAGGTGGCTGGTGCTGTTACTGCTGTATTTAATTGTCAAGGACCTCTTGATGCTCCTGTTTTTGTTGGAAGTGGGATTGTCTCAAGGAAGTCCCTTTCAGTATCTGGTATGCCTCCATCTGCAGCTTCTGAAGCTGTGATTCAAAACAAGGAGGCTGGTGCAGTTGCTGCGTTTGATCATATTCCCTTCTCTCATGTATCAGCGAATTTCACTTTCAACCTTGACAACTGTGTGAGTACAAATAGAGCCACTATTTTTTTTCCATTATTGAAGTTTGTAAAATTTGAACAACTAATTTCTCTTTGTTATCACTGGCTGCAGGTCGCAGACTTATATGGTATTAGAGCATGCCTTTTGGATGGTGGAGAAATTCGAGGGGCTGGTAATGCATGGATTTGCCCAGAGGTATTGTGATTATTGATTATTTGATTACACTTCCAGCCAGTCATCTTTTCATGTTTGCGCTAATTTTCAGCACTTTTTTCTACATCTATAGTCATCCAAGCATTTGTTCTCTCTGTATCATTATCAAGAATAAGATGGAAGATCTCAGATCGCAATGATATTTGAAAACGTAGAGTAGCCATCAGGACTTCGTAAATTGAAAATACATATGGAAACAAACTATGCAAATGCATTCATGAAGAACCTTCCAAACTCTTAGGTCCATTATTCACAACTTCGGCCTCGCCGTAGACATGATAATTACATCCTAGCTAAACCATTTGGTTGTTTATTTCTCTGGGCTTACAGTGAATGTCTACTATTGAGCCCCTGGAGCATTGGAAATAGCAACTACTCCCTCCGTCCCAAAATAAGTGTCCTGGACTCTACCGGAATAAATGGAATACTAGCAGCGTATTCCTAAGAGCTTACACACAAATTTGCTGTATCAGCTGTACAAATCCAATAGATACTCTTCTGTTCTTATCATGCAAAATAAATTTACCACCTTATGCAAGTATAATACATATTTAGATCTCTGCAGGGGGAAGGTGATGATTCTGCTATGGATATTAATTTATCTGGGAGCATTTTACTTGATAAGGTTTTGCATCGGTACATACCTGGAGGCATTCAGTTGATCCCACTGAAAATTGGCGAGCTCAACGGAGAGACTAGACTTTCTGGCCCCCTTATTAGACCGTGAGTATCTTACATCTATCATCTGGAGTCCTAATGGCCAAGTAGGCTATGTATTTTCTGGTATTCTAACGACAACAAAAACTTACGACAGGAAATTTGATATCAAATGGGCTGCACCAAATGCAGAAGATTCCTTTTCTGATGCACGGGGCAATATTGTTATTGCACATGATTATATCATGGTTAACTCATCATCAGTTTCCTTTGACTTAAATACTCGTATTCAAACATCATATATTGATGACTACTCGCTGTACAAGGAGATGTATCAAATGAAAAAGATTATGCCACTAGTTGTGGAGAGTGTTGATTTGGATTTACGTATGCGAGGCTTCGAGTTTGCTCATATAGCTTCTTCAATACCTTTTGATACACCAAGGCCATTGCATTTGAAAGCATCTGGAAGGGTCAAATTTCAAGGAAAAGTGGTGAAACCTAGCCAGGTAGTTGATGACAAGATTTATGGTGCTTTACAAAGTATCATGGACCAAAGTAAGCTTGAGAGTGATGTGTCAAGGCTTGTTGGGGAGATTTCTCTGTCAGGAATAAAACTTAACCAACTCATGCTGGCACCTCAGTCTACTGGTTTTCTTTCCTTGTCACGAGATTCTGTGATGGTAAGTTGCTGTTTTGTTGTTTCGTCCTCTGAATTTGACTTGCATTGCTTGTATGTGATTTTATAGTCTAATTCAATTTATTTGTACATGCCTCGGTTGTGTGCACTAAGCGCTATAATTTGGATCATCAATAGTAGCATGCACAGAGACAGATCTCTTACAGTCTGTAAAGTGGAATTTTGGATTTAAACACTTCCCGTCTTTTACTTCTTCAAATTACTAAAATGTGTGCCCATTACCTTGCAATACAAAACGAGAACCAAATAAAAATAGAAAGAATGGATGTCTACTTAATATATTCACTATTTTTTCCAAGGCTTGAGGGCCATTTGTCCACTTAAAGGTACACTTTGCTATCCAAATTGATTCACTTCTGTTACCATTTTATGCTGCTTAACAGATTGCATTGCAACAATAGCATACTCTGACAAATTATAGCAATTTTTACCCAAGTAAACTATTCTGGCAGCTACTATTTTACTTATGCGAGCAACGGGCATAATTTCAGTAACTTTAACTCTTTAAGAGGCTTTAATTCTAACTGAGGCTTTAATTCTAACTGCACGGTTCAACACGATATAAAGATTTTCTCCTTGGATATATATGATGTGATGATCTTCTATGTCAAGCGTACCTTCCAAATAATTGAAGAGATTGCTGTATGCATTTGGTATTTATGTTGATTTTTATTATTGTTTATCTGCATAGACTCCATGTTGTTCTCTTTCTCTTCCATCTTCCTCTTACTATCTCTATTCCCCTGCAACATAGTTAAATGCTACCGGCAGGCCTGATGAAAAGATTTCCATAGAAGTGAATGGGCCATTGTTTTTTGGTACAAATGAGGCCATTCAAGATGAAAGGCTTCTCTCAATTTTCCTCCAAAAGGGGCAGCTGAAGTCTAATATATGTTATCATCCTGAAAGTTTGACTAATTTGGAGGTACTCTACTACTGTTAGTGTTAGTGTGTGTATTTTCCTTGCCAGCAATCTTTCTTGAGCATTATAAGACTTGTATATTCCGTTTCGATATTGTTGATACTTGTCTACTGGTCGTAAAGGTTCGGAATTTGCCACTTGACGAGCTGGAGCTTGCTTCATTACGTGGATTTGTTCAGAAGGTAATATTGTCCTAGATGAGAGTATGGTATACTCCGTGTTTTTTTGGTTAGGTAATCTGTTTTCAGGTTCTGTATTGTTGGTAGCTCTGTTTGGTTGGTTCTATGTCTCATACACGTAAGTTGTAATTAGTCATGATGCTTGCATACCGTCAGATAGTAAAGCACTTTTGCAATTTAAATTTCGCAAGAGAGATGTTAGTTCAGTTAACTACATGGTGCAGTCTAATAAAATGTTATATTATGCTGATGTTAAGTTAATGGAGTTTTCGGATTGAAAATGTGCATCAGTCATTTTTTGTGCTGCACCTTCTGGTTTTCTGCTATTTAATGCTATGCTTTTTGTCCATAGCTTATGTATTCTGTGCCGTATAATTTTTCTGTAATTGATGTAAACTTTTTTGAACTACAACATGGTCTTCTGCTCCTAAAGTAACAACTAAGTAGTCATACTTTTTCCCTTTTTTTTCTTGCATTTCATGAGAAGTTGTATATATTGAATGTGGAGGCTCGAATTCTGCTCAAAAAATAAATAAATGTGGAGGCTCCAATCTCCAGTATCTGTTCTAAATCAATTGTGATCAATTGCTAAATGGAGAATCCACCAATGATGTCTAATGTAACAGATCTTTTGTTGTTACAGGCAGAAGTTCAGCTTAATTTCCAGAAAAGAAGAGGTCATGGTTTGTTATCAGTGGTTTGTCCCAAATTTAGTGGTGTGTTTGGTGAAGCACTTGATATAGCTGCTCGATGGAGTGGTGATGTTGTGAGTTTTTTTTCTCCCACATATTTTTCTTGTTTTGTGTGGTTGAAGCCATATCTCATGTGTTACCTTTAGCAGGTGTTTGGTATTACTTGTAATCAAGAATTTTGCCACCTCTTTGGTACTTGTTTAGTAGAATTTTTGGAGTAAGGAAACTTCAAACACTGTTATAACTCAGTTTCATGGTTCCTAGCATCCCCCATGTTAGCGTTTCCCAGATGACAAACATAAAACAATTGATGTATAACATGCATTTGTTGTTTTTCTTGACACTAGTTATACCTTCCAGTGAGGTTCTTATCTTATTTTTAATAGCTAGTTGTGAGTCCTCGCTGTGTTGACTTACTAGCTATTCTTTGTATTTTCAATACCCAGATTACAATGGAAAAGTCAGTCCTAGAGCAATCTAATAGCAAGTATGAGCTTCAAGGGGAGTATGTGTTTCCAGGAACACGTGATAGATTTCCTATGGAAAGTCATGGTAATGGGTTCATACAGAAAGCAATGGGAGGGCATCTTGGTAGCATTATGTCTTCAATGGGCAGGTGGAGGATGAGACTAGAAGTTCCTGATGCTGAAGTAGCTGAAATACTTCCCCTGGCAAGACTTCTTTCACGAAGTACAGATCCAGTTATTCGTTCTAGATCGAAGGTGTGCAGTTTGTTCTGTATTTGTGATTCTATCTTTCTTTTCCTTTGTTGGATATAATATTCGTTGGTGTTTATGGTCTGCTAGGTGGTAGCAGCCATTTGATCCTATATTTGTTTGCAGGAACTTTTCATGCAATGCTTGCATTCTGTTGGGTTCAATGCTGAAAGCCTACGTGACCAGATAAAGGTACTAAAGATAGTGAGTTTAGGAATATTGTATCACAGGCATAGAGTTATGGTTTCCCTTATTAGCAGGTTCCCTTGTTATTATGACATGCTACTTATATTAACTTCATCCCATTGCTTGCAACAGGCAGTCGAAATGTATCACGACTGGTTGGATGATGATACAATTGAAGATATAACTCTTCCTGCCTTAGCTGAACTGAGAGGTTACTGGCGTGGTTCTCTTGATGCCAGTGGAGGAGGGAATGGAGATACTATGGTGAGCATGTTCAAATATTAACTCACACACACACCATTTGCACCATGTTTATTTCCTTCAACCTTGTTTCATATTTGTGTTAGCGGTTTATTTCCACTACATCTTTTGGTATGTTCGAAGAAATATTTACAGAAGCTTGACTTTGTAAACGACACTATCAGCAAGACAATCTTCTCTGAATTATATGTAAACATGATTCCTAATGGCTTTATGTATACAGGCTGATTTTGATTTCAATGGTGAAGATTGGGAGTGGGGCACATACAAGACACAGCGTGTTCTGGCATCTGGTTCTTATAGCAATAATGATGGCCTGCGTCTTGATAAGTTATTTATTCAGAAGGATAACGCCACCCTTCATGCTGACGGATCGATTCTTGGCCCGCTAACAAATCTTCACTTTGCTGTGCTTAATTTCCCAGTTGGTCTTATACCAGCTCTAGTTCAGGCTCTAGAATCATCAACTACAGATTCAATTCACTTTCTGAGGCAATGGGTGACACCAATAAAAGGTATTTTACACATGGAGGGAGATTTGAGAGGCACTCTCGCAAAACCAGAATGTGATGTTCAAATTAGACTTCTTGATGGCACCATCGGAGGCATTGATCTGGGAAGAGCTGAAGTATTGGCTTCTGTAACCCCAACAAGCCGTTTTGTTTTTGATGCAAATTTCGAACCAACTATACAAAGTGGACATGTAAACATTCAAGGTAGTATTCCTGTGACTTACGTCGACAGCAGCTCCACGGAGGAAAATTTGGAAGCTGGAGATGGTAAACAGGGTATTATAAGAATCCCTGTTTGGGCGAAAGACAGAGGATCATCTAATGATATCAGTGAAACAAGAATCGTGAGGGACAAGCCAGAGGATGGTTGGGAATTTCAGTTAGCTGAAAGTCTAAAAGGTTTAAGTTGGAATTTGCTAGAACCAGGTGAAGTGAGGGTAAATGCAGACATAAAGGATGGTGGCATGATGTTGATAACTGCCCTTAGTCCTTATGCAAACTGGCTTCAAGGCTATGCTGATGTGCTCCTTCAGGTGGCCCATCCTTTTTTAATTCCCATAATTCCACTAAGGACAACGTAACATATTGCTCTTTTTCATACAATTTTTCATAGATTAATTGTGATTGGTGAAAATGTCTGTTGATTTAAACTATGAAGCATAAATGTTGTGTTTTATAGGTAGTTCTTTGTTCCACCTGTGCAATCCACAAATTTTTATTTTATTTGGATCTAACATGAAGCAGTTGATTAACATTTTCCTCCTGTTTTGTTTGCCATTTGGATGGAAGGTTAAAGGCACTGTTGATCAGCCTGTTGTTGATGGGTCTGCATCATTTCACCGAGCAACTGTGACTTCTCCTTTCCTTCGGATGCCGCTTACAAATTTTGCTGGTAATGTTAATGTTATATCCAACAGACTATTCATCAATTCCATGGAAAGCAGGGTTGGGAGGAAAGGAAAATTGTCAATGAAAGGGACCCTACCTCTGCAAAATAGTGAGCCATCAGCCAGTGATAAGATTGAGTTGAAATGTGAAGTTCTGGATATACGAGCAAAAAATGTTTTAAGGTAATTATTTCTACTTTATCCTTTTAGATTTCTGTACTATATGTTGAAGCTTAACTTCTGACTAGCGGCTTCTGAGTGATGTAAAGCACCCCACGATCTGGTTGATTGTCTTCTAAAGCTGGTTTCTGGAAACAGTTGACAGTACTGTGCCAAAACCTGAAAAGCATCTCATAAATTCATATTGAACATGCAATATGTAGGATCCCAAATTATGTCTTCTTATCATTTACTAAATTGTTTTTGTTTTGATTTGTACAGTGGCCAAGTAGACAGCCAGCTGCAGGTTACAGGCTCAATATTGCGGCCAGATGTCTCTGGGATGATCCGGTTAAGCCATGGTGAAGCATATTTGCCTCATGATAAAGGCAATGGTGCTGTCGCGACTAGGTTGGCTTCAAACAAGTCCAGCTATCTTCTTGCTGGTTTTGGTCAAACAACTACTTCGCAGGATGTCTCACGTTTCCTGGGTGCACTGTCAACTTCGCCAGACAGTACGTATTCTATTAATTTGACGTTGACTAATATTTCACAGCAAAGTGTTCTTGACCAATACATATAGCTTAACTAGTTAACTGGTTACATGTGACAATTCGTTATGTTTGATGTGAATATCTAAAGAAGCGTATGCTTCTCCCTCTCTCTGTCCTGCTGTTTTTCTAATTTTCTTTATGGGCTTACTGGAGCTTTCAATTTTTTGCATCGTTGGTCAACAAACAGAAACAGAAAGGACTCTTGAGAATGGAAGTTTTAAGCCAAACATTGATGCCCGACTCAATGACTTGAAGCTCACGCTGGGACCAGAATTAAGAATTGTTTATCCTTTAATTCTGAACTTTGCTGTCAGTGGTGACCTTGAGCTTAATGGCATGGTACATCCAAAGTACATAAGACCGAAGGGTATATTAACATTTGAAAATGGTGAGGTCAACTTGGTAGCTACTCAGGTAAGCTTTATAGCGTGACCTTTGTTTGGCACAAGTTCTTTTTTCTTTTCCAATTTGAAAATGGTTTATGATGGGTTGTTTCACATTTCTGTACCTAATTGCAGGTTAGACTTAAAAGTGACCATTTAAATGTAGCAAAGTTTGAGCCCGATCTTGGTTTAGATCCTGTTCTGGATCTCGTCCTTGTTGGATCTGAATGGCAATTCAAAATCATGAGTCGAGCAAGCATGTGGCAAGATAATCTGGTTGTAACCTCGACGCGCTCCGTGGACCAGGATGTTCTGTCACCTAGTGAGGTGAGATACATCTACAAATGAGTTACAGCGTAACTTTGCTGTAGTCCTGATAATCTCATGATTTAGTTTCTTCTCTTAAAAAATGGAACAGTTTTTATGATGAGCTAAATCTGCCTTTGTCTGGTGAACCTTTTGCTGGTTGCTTGCCAGTTCTCTACTCGAGTGGAATAAGGAGATTAAACCATTGACTTAACTGAGCCTGAGTTATTTCGTTTTTCTAATTATGTGTAACTCTTACAACTCTGGTTTCTTGCTGTACTATAGGCCGCAAAGGTTTTTGAGTCGCAGCTTGCGGAATCGCTATTGGAAGGTGACGGACAGCTTGCATTCAAGAAGCTCGCAACTGCAACACTAGAAACTTTGATGCCAAGAATCGAAGGCAAGGGTGAGTTTGGACAAGCACGGTGGCGGATGGTTTATGCTCCGCAGATTCCGAGTTTGTTGTCCGTAGATCCAACGGTTGATCCACTCAAATCACTGGCAAACAATATCTCTTTTGCTACGGAGGTCGAAGTGCAGCTTGGAAAACGCGTTCAGGTATGATTCTTTGTCTTCCTGAAAGCTTAATAAACAATTTGAGCCGAACTGCGCACAATGTGCTGCATGAATAGAAACTGACTGAATTACCACCGTCGTTATGCAGGCCTCTGTTGTGAGGCAAATGAAAGATTCAGAAATGGCGATGCAGTGGTCGCTGATATACCAGCTAACCAGTAGGCTCCGCGTCATCTTCCAATCCACACCGTCCAATCGGCTTCTCTTTGAGTACTCGGCAACGTCGCAGGATTGATCAATTTTCTGTCATTGCACAGAGCTAGGGCTGCTGTTTGGGCCAAAAGGTTCCGTGTTCCGATCAATTGTTTCTGTAGATAAAGCAAGTATTGGCAAGCTACACTTGCTGCGTTTTTGCTCTTTGTTGGTAGCTATATTCTTTCTCTCGGAAACAAAGTTTCTGAGGTTGTACATACGTAGCAAGTTGAGCTCTTCTCTTAGTGTCAGATGTAAATTGACACCCGTATAAAGGAGAGTTTTCCATCGTCTTGGTTGCGTGGAATTCTCTTATGTGGCTTTTTTTTTCGGGGGAAATTCTCTTATGTGGCTAACAAATGTAGTAGCAGTATTGCCTATCACAGGTAAAGGAAATCGTTTGACAATTTGCCAGGTGACTCCAACTTCATCACTAGTAGCAGATCGCCTTTTTTCATTGATCATTTGCATATTCGAAGTTCCAAGCTCCATTCATACAATTTAATTTACACAGAAAAAAAGGCTTTTGTTACATGAGCAATTCGTCAAATCCAACTCCAATTCGTCAAAATCGGCCCATGGAGAGGTTGTAGGCGGTGTACGTACGCGGGGATAGGGGCGTGCCTATACCTCGCTCGGCGCGAGTTCGAGGGAGCTCCTAATCGGTGCCTTCAACGCCGGTTAGGAGAAAGGGCGCCCGCGCGACATCCCTCATGGGCCGGCCCAAATAGGAGGCGTTATCTTCAGTTCGCTCGTTCCCTAAAATAACCGGTTCACTCGGTCGTGGGTTGACTAGTCAAGGTTGACCGGTCCACTGTTGACCGATTAACTGTTTTGACTTAAAAAAACTTTTTTAGAAAAAGGGAATTCAAAAAAGTTCATTGATTTTAAAAAAAGTTCATCAATTTTGAAGAGAAACTTCACAAATTTGAAAAAGTTCATCGTTTTTTTTAAAAAGGTCATTGATTTAGAAAAAAATCACAAAAAGAGGAAAAAGTTCATTGATTTTGGAAAAAGTTCATCAAATTTTGAAAAAAAAAGTTCATCTGATTGAACAAAAATTCATTCATTTTGAATAAAAGTTTACAAATTTGAAAAAAGTTCATCAAACTTCGAAAAAAGTTCATCAATTTTGAAAAAAAGTTCACAAAAACAGGAAAAGTCATCAATTTCGGAAAAAAAGGTTCAACTAATTTGGAAAAAGTTCATGCAATTCGAAAATAGAAAAAGGAAAAAAGAAAGAAGGAAAAAAAAAGAGAACATAGGAAACCTAGTTGGAAACGCAGAAAAAATGAAACAGAAAAAATGGGCCGGCTCGCTACTAGACCTAGTGTACATGGGGGTGCGCCTGTACCGAATGGCCTTTAAGCGGCGCTTAACGGCGCCTTAAGCGCCGTATAGGAAATGCCAATGAGTACTTAGGCGCCCCCTTCATCGATTGCAAAAAGGTGATTAAGGACATCCACGAAGGATTAGGTGCAACGCATGGGGTGATCATCAAGGAAATCAAAGATTGGATGAACTCTTTTATTTCTTGTAGTTTCGTTTTTGAAAATAGAAGTATTAATATCGTAGCTCATAACCTGGCTAGGCATTCGATATCTTTAGAACAAGGTCATCACATTTGGTTGGATCAACTCCATGATCTCAACATCATCCATGTAACATTGGCTATTGATTAATAAAGTCTAGCTATTTGCCCTAAAAAAAGAAAAAAACTTAAGCGCCCCCCTTCGTCCTCTTGGCTCCCTCGTCGTGCCCGACGAGTACAATAGCGCGATGATATTGCTCTACCTGGGTGGCATGCGGCGGTACTTGGGCAGTAGCATAGCTGGTCTTCTACGAGAGCGGTTATTCTGTACCCAGGCTCATCTACACCCGGGTGTAAACACTAAATTAAAAAAAGTAAAAATACTAAAAAAAATCTGAACTTTTTAGGCATCTAAGTTGCTCATGTGTATGCAAAATTTCATGGTGTTTGAACATCTGAGGAGCTCGTGCCAAAAGAAAAACAAATTTTGGGTGTCTGGGAAACTTTGAAAAATAACAATATTCGGAGCCGATTTTGTTTTTTGGCACGAGCTCCGCTCAGATGTCCAAACAATCTGAAATTTTGCACGCACCTTGCGTACATGAGCATCTTGGATGCCT
The DNA here is from genome assembly GCA_039707655.1 of Elymus sibiricus. NCBI lineage: Eukaryota > Viridiplantae > Streptophyta > Magnoliopsida > Poales > Poaceae > Elymus > Elymus sibiricus. The sequence goes on along the minus strand of CM077668.1, from coordinate 105,156,641 downwards.
AAAATTTTCAGGTTTTTTTTTTTTTGTATCCGCTCATCTACAGTAGATTATCGGTCTTCTACTGTTTATGTCCGCTGTGTCTTCTACTGTTGCGCTCCGGGCGCGTCTACTGCTTTGTCTTCCGTTGACCGTCAAGTTATTGCTGCGTGAATTTACTGTGCGCGGCAGTGGTAGCAGACGTCAAAACAAGAGGAATCCGACAGGTGACTAGGAGTAAAATGGGAAGCGATTCAGATGATGAGGAGCAGTTTGCAGGCCTTCCAGAGTCCCAGTTTGGTGATTGGCCTCGTCGGCGAGCGCGCGGTGGCGTGCCAAGCCAGCGCGAGCAAAGCAAGAAGAGGTACTCTAGAAAGCTCTGGAGGTCTATAGACTCTGCTGCAGTGTACGAGCCGTGAGGCCTATGGAGCTACAGTGCAGTGGAGCAGCAGCAGCCAGCAGCTAGCAGGAGCAGGTGGTGGCAGCCTGAAACTGTGGAAATAAAAGCAAAGGTAGGCTTTCCTTCGTGCCATATTGTCGCGTTCTGGAGGCACGGTGAGCAGTGCACGCTAGTACAAAAGCAATTCTCAGAAATCTCCCACTAGGCGGCCACCTTGTGAATGCAAAAGCTCTTTGGATTAGTATTTGTCTTCTCACTGGTTAAGTATGTTCAAATCACGCGCACAGCCAGCTTTTTATTTTTCCACTTTAGTCCAAGTTGCCGTTTCTTACGTGACGTTCGTTATCTCCGACCCCACATGTCAAACTTCACCGTGCTAGATAATCCTTGATCAATGGCATCGTTTGATATGCTAAAAAAAATTGTCAGAATTGTTAGAGATACGACACGCAATCGAATACGATGAAGAACACACGGATTTAACGTGGAAAACCCCTCCAGTACGAAGGGGAAAAAACCACGGTCACTAGCCAGCAAATCTTCACTATGTCGAGGGAGGTTACAAATGCCGGGGTTTACAACTGACCAACTTATCCCGTGAGGCGGCTTAGGGCATCTCCAACGGCAACCCGCAAATTTCCTCCCGCATCCGTCCGCGGACATGGATGCGAGAGGACGCCATCCAACCGTAGCCGCATACATTTCAAACTCTTTTTCAACAAACCGAATGAAATTCGTGCAAACACGGCCGGATATCATATAAACATGACGGATTTCATACAAACACGGCGGATTTTCATTACATTTTGGAACATTTAGAACAAAAAAAAAAGACTCGGCCCTAAATCTATCCTACGGCGGCGGTGCCCGGCGTCCAAGCCCGTGTCTTCCTCCATCCACCGTCTCCATGAGCACCGGCGATAAGACCCGTGAAGTGAATGTGCGGTCTCCGGCGAGGAAGAGTAGAACACGGGAAACGGACAGGCCCACATGGGACATAAGGCACTGTCGCCTCCCGTGGCCTACTCATCCTCGGAGGAATCCGCGACCTGTCTGTCGCCCGTCGACGTGAGGTCCACGATGAAAATGATGGCGCCGGCACTGTCGTCGTCCCACCGGGCCGCCTGATGGTTCGTCGGCGGCGCGTAGGAGGCGCAGCTAGCATTGTTCTCCGCGATCGCCTGTAGCTGCGCCTCCGCGGCTGCAACTTCCTGGCGAGCAGCGGCTTGAGCGCAGACGGCATCATAGATGGGCGCTGCTCCGCGACGAAGTTGGGGTTCGCCGTGTCCATGGCCGCCACGGCCGCCTCGCTCGCGCGCTCGTCGTAGATCTGGCCCTCCGCCAGTCGGTGCTGCTCCAGAAGGAACAGGTTGTACCGCTGTTCCTCCTGCGCCTGCTGGAACACGACAAAGGCGCCGACGCAGGTTGCACCTCTGCCATGGCGGCGTTGTAGTGCGCCTGCGCCTGCTCCATGGTGAAGCCGGCGTGCACAGGAGGCACGGGAGCCTGGGCGGTGTCGTCGGAGTCCATCGTGGTGTCGCCCTCGTCGTCGGAGACCTCGGGCGAGCTGGCCGGCAAACTGGCCTCGATCCTCCTGACACGGTGGCTCCGCCAGGCGGTGGCAAGGGCGGCCACGGCATGCTTCATCTCCGTGGAAAGGCTCTCCCATAGAGCTTCGCCGCCTGCAGTCATGGCGGATGCAGTGCAAGGGAGGAGGATGGGGAGGGGCTTGTGTTGTGGTGTGGAGTTAGCCGGGTGTGGCCACCTTTAAATAGCGGATTCCGATGAGGCGAGGCGTCCGGGTGCGTCAATGCGCGGCGCCGGAGTGGGTTTCTCGGCCGGCGAGCCTGCTTAATGGCGGCATACGGACGGACAACGACATTGAACGGGCATGGTAGATATCCGTTCGTCCCGTCCAGTCACGCATCTTCGGCATTGAACAGGCATGGACACCGGAGACGCGTCGCGGGCGGCGCCCTCGGCCGGCGTGCCGCTTCAATGGCGGAGGTAGTGAGAGGTCGCGTCCGCCCTGAGCCGTCTTCAATGTTGAGCGGCGCGCTTTACAGCGGCATGAATGCGGGCAGCTGGGACCAGGCGGGAACACGCACGGGCGAGGGAGGAGGGGTTTTGGTGGGCCAGGGCGGTCAGAAGCGGTCATGGGATCGGTCCAGACTCCCGCAAAGCCCCCCATATTTGTCTCCGATTTGCGGGAGAAATCGCGTCCGGATCACGCCGCAGACCGATACAGGCCCGCGTTGGATGACTTCCGCTGTCCGGATAGCGCGGTCCGGACGCATGCAGGAGGTTTATGTGTCGGCGTTGGAGATGCCCTTACAAAGGATATATATAACACATGTGACCTAGGTCAATCCATACCGGGGGCCCACATGGGCTAACTTCAGACTTCGCTTCGCTCCGCTTCGGCCCGAGCCTACCGGCGACGGGCCTCGCTCCGCTCGTTCGTCAGAAATTAGCCTTTATCTTTATACTTGAATTTGAATCCAAACTCCATCTTGAGACAAAATTTCATCTTGTAGCATGAATGAAAACCTCCTCTCTGAACAACAAAGAAAACACTTTCGGCGCCAAACAGTCACTAGGGCTAATGTGTTATACCAACTAAGTCTGAGCAAACATATCAGCAGGATTATTATGAGTACTAATCTTGCATAACTTCAGTTTACCTTGCTCAACAATGTCTCGAACATAATGGTATTTGACATCAATGTGCCTTGTTCTCTCATGTAACATCTGATCCTTAGTGAGGTATATGGCACTCTGACTGTCGCAAAATAGATTAATGCAAGAATTATCTCCACAAAGCTCAGCATAAAAACCTTTCAGCCAAACTGATTCTTTACATGCTTCTGTAATAGCCATGTATTTTGCTTCAGTGGTAGACTGGGCAATTACTGGCTGCAGCGTTACCCTCCAACTCACGGCACAACCACCAACAGTGAACACATAACCTATAAGGAACCTCCTCTTGTCCAAATTGCTGGAAGCAAAATCTGAATCCACATAGCCAGCTAGTCCCTCACCAGTCCTGCCGAATTTCAAACAAGCATTGGAAGTCCCACGGAGGTACCTGAAAATCCACTGAACAACCTTCCAATGTTCTTTACCAGGGTTAGCCATGTATCTATTGACCAAACTCATTGCAAATGACAAATCAGGCCTAGAACACACCATGGCATACATTAAAGAACCGACATCACTAGAATATGGAACTCTTGACATAACTCAAAATTTTCATCCGTACTAGGACATTGAGAAGATGATAATTTGAAATGAGGAGCAATGGGAGTGCTTACTGACTTAGCATCATGCATGTTAAAACGATGAAGAACTTTCTTAATGTAACTCTACTGACTAAGAAATAACAAACCAGAATTTCTGTCCCTGGTAATCTTCATACCTAGAATTTTCTTAGCAGCAGCAAGATCCTTCATCTCAAACTCACTACTTAACTGTGCCTTTAAAGCAGTGATCTCTTTCTTGCCTTTGGCAGCAATTAACATATCATCAACATATAACAACAAGTATATAGGTGATCCATCAACAAATTTGATGTAAACACAACTATCATATGCAGACCTCTTAAATCCATGTGCTATCATAAATGAATCAAACCTTTTATACCACTGTCTCGGAGACTGTTTCAAAACATATAAGGACCTCTTTAACTTGCAAACAAATTTCTCCTTACCAGGCACTATGAATCCTTCTGATTGGTCCATGTAAATCTCCTCCTCTAGTTCTCCATGCAGAAAAGTAGGACAAGGAAGAGGGGCCACTGTCTCGGCCCGTCGATCACATCGATCGGGGCATTGGTAACAACGCGGGGCAACTAGGACAAGGAAGAGGGGCCACAGATGGTTTACCAACCACCCTATACTAAGCATTTAGGATAGCAGGTAAGGTATCAATAGCAGTTTACAAAACAGGCTATGCATCAGAATAGGTATTTCGGAACAACAACTGTAGCAATTCTAATGCAAGCATGAGGGAGAAAGAATAGGCGATATAGGCATGTTCAAGGGGGGGTTGCTTGCCTGGAAGCTCTGCGGGGAAAGAGGGGTCGTCAACGGTGTAGTCGTACTCCGGAGCTGCGTCGGTCTCGGGGTCTACCGGAGAGAAGAGGGGGAAGAAACAAATAAATACAAGCAAACAATGCAACACAGATGCATGGCATGGCAATATGCTGTGCTGGTGGTGACCTATCGCAGTACTACACGTAAGAGACGGTGCGGGAAAATATCTGGGAATATTTTTTCGGGTTTAGGCATCTGTCAGACAGATGAACCGGAGGGGAAGGTTCCATGTTTGCAGTGTTGTGGGCATGTGACAGCTACATGGAGGGCATATTCGGATTCGTCTCGTTTTTCTGATCAACTTTCATGTAGAAAACTTTTTGATCCGAGCTACGGTTTATTTTCTATGATTTTTCAAAGATTTAAACCATTTTCTAAAATTCCTGGAATTTAAATCTAATTCAAAAATAACGGAAAAGGATTTATTGCGTCAGCATGATGTCAGGGTGATGTCAGTAGTCAACTCCAGCTGGTCCAGGTCAAACCTGACCACTGGGTCCCACATGTCAGTGGCACAAGACTAAACAGGGGTTAATTAAACTAATTAGAGGTTAATTAGGGAGGTGGGGCCCCACTGGCAGTGTCTAATTAGTTATTAGGTTAATTTTAATTAGCAAATTAGTTTAATTAGCGGTGGGGCCCGCCTGTCAGCCACTGTGGTTGCCCAGTCAACAGGGTTGACTGGTCAACCCAGTCAACTGGGGCCAGGGGGCCCATTGGCAGTGACCCAGGGGTGGACCCCAGGTGTGCCACGTCGGCGGTGGCCGGCGGCTCGTCGCCGGCGACGCCAAAACGCGGCGGCGCGTGCGGGACAGCGGCGGAAAACGGCCATTGAGGGCCAAAACGAGCGTGGGGCGGCGCGTTCGAACGCGCGCTACGCGCCACGTCGATTGGTGGTGGCAGCGCGGGCTGGGGTGGCCGGAAATGTCGACGGTGAGCAGCGGGGGCGGTTTCGGCGATGCGGGGCACGGGAAGGCGCGCGCGTGCGCTGACCGGGCTCCTACGAGCTCCAGGAGCTCGGCTGCGAGCTCGTTTGAGCGTGATAGTGGCTACGGCTGCGACGGCGAGCTTAACGGCGGCGACGCGTTCGGCCACGGCGAGTTAGCTAGCTAGGGGGCGTGCGCGAGCAAACGGAGAGGGGGAGAAGGAAGAGGAGCTCACCGGGAGGCGCACGGTGGCCGTTGAAAGCTTAGGAGCGCAGCGCGGCGGCCGGAATCGACGGAGCTCGGCGGCGACCCGAGGAGGAAGGAGACGTCGCGAATCCGTGCGGTGGAGCTCCCCGGCTTGCGTTAGTCGGCGTGGTCGATGTAGTGGAGCACGGCGGAGCGGCTGGACACGGTGGTGAGGTGAGGCGGGGTCAGTGGCCGCGGTGGAGCAGCGGCGCGGTGACGGCGGCGTTCGGTGGTGGCGGAGAACAAGCGAGAGAGGGCGAGAGAGGAGGGGGCGAATGGATGAGGGCGGTGACGGGGCCGAGGGCCTCGCCCTTATCCTCTCCCCGTCGCTGTAGCGTCGCCGTGTCGTCCGCTGGCCGGCGAGCGCGTGCGCGGCCACGGCCATGGCGACACGGGGAGGAGAGAGGCGGGGGGATGAGAGAGAGAGAGAGAGCGAGGTGGGCTGGGCCAGTGCACTGTGCACTTAGACCCAGCTCACAGTAGAGTAGGGCCTTTTTCCATTTTCTTTTTCTGTTTTCTTTTACAGAAAGGATTTGCAAATAATTTGAGCTGCCAAATGCATTATGTAAAATGTGAAACTTGTCCACAAAAATACATAGCAACATCCTGCACTGCCACAAAAAGTTTGGAGGGCATTTGAATCCATTTGAATTTTCCATAAATGAAATGGCATTTAAATTGCTGTTTTTGCACTGTTTTAAATGCTCTAGCCCATTTTAGCAAATAGGTGATGTTGTTTTCCTGAACAATTATTTGTTTTGGAATATTTGCTAAATCATGAACTATTTCTCAGCAATTTTTGAGCAACTTCAAATTTCACTTATGATTTGAATTGAATTCAAAGATGGAATTTGAAATGAGATATGAATCCACATATGATCAAGCATTACAAATCACAGTGACTTAGCATAATCATTATGGATCACTGTTGCTCATTACAGAGGGGTGTTACATTGGCACTCGATCGTGTGCCTTGTATCTTCATGCACCTTCTTGAGATATGCGGCTCGTGTACTCGCGTCCATGTTGATACGTTCTTGGAGTGGTAGCGGTAGGATGTCCAATGGAGACAACGGGTTGAAACCGTAGACGACCTCGAAGGGGGACTTGCCGGTTGTAGAATGTCTTGCTTGATTGTAGGCGTACTCGGTGATGGGTAAGCATTCCTCCCACTCCCTTATGTTCTTCTTGATCAACACGCGAAGGAGTGTGGATAGCGTCCGGTTCGAACGACCTCCGTTTGGCCGCCGGTTTGTGGATGATATGCCGAAGAGAATAGGAGCTTGATTCCGAGCTTGGCACAAAGTGTCTTCCAAAAGTAGCTAAGGAACTTGACATCGCGGTCCGATACAATCGTCTTGGGCACTCCATGCAATCGCAAGATTTCCCTACAAAAGAGATTTGCAACATGTGAAGCATCATCGATCTTGTTACATGGAATAAAATGTGCCATCTTAGAGAAACGGTCCACAACAACAAATACCGAATCCTTCCCGTTTTGAGTTCTAGGCAAACCAAGCACAAAATCCATACTAATATCTTCACATGGGTGATACGGAATAGGAAGTGGCATATATAGACCATGGGATTGAGCTTTTGACTTAGCTTTGCGGCATGTAGAGCACCGGTTGGTGTAGCGTGACACGTCACGAAACATCTTTGGCCAAAAATAGTTCTTAGAGAGCGTGGCGAATGTCTTGTCGCGTCCAAAATGTCCCATGAGTCCTCCACCATGAGCTTCTTGCAAAAGTAGCAAACGAAGAGAAGACTTGGGAATACAAAGTTTGTTAGCTCGCATGAGATTATCATCTTTCAAATAGTATTGCTCCCAAGTTTTGTGCGTTAGGCATTTGGCATAAGGAATCGCAAAGGAAACATCATGCGCATACAAGTCTTTAATGTGCTCAAATCCTATAACATGCAACTCAAGTTGAGTAACCAACATGCACTTGCGGGAAAGAGCGTCTGCCACAACATTTTCCTTACCTTTGATGTACTTGATAACATAAGGAAATGACTCAATGAACTCACTCCATTTAGCATGACGCTTATTCAGTTTGGTTTGACCCTTAAGGTACTTAAGCATTTCATGATCCGTATGGATGACAAATTCACGTGGCCGGAGATAATGTTCGCACACATGCAAGACTCTCACTAAAGCATATAACTCTTTGTCATAGATGGGGTAGTTAAGTTGTGCGCCGGAGAGTTTCTCGATAAAGTATGCAATGGGTCGCTTCTCTTGCATTAACACACCACCTATGCCATTAGCACTAGCGTCGCAATGTGTAAGTGCATCTAGTGCCACCCCTTGTTGGTTTTGGAGAATTGAAGACAAACTTGGTTGTGGGACTAATGTGTTTGTGAGATTCACAGGAGAACACAGGTAGAAGTCCCTATTGATTCGGTTTACCCGTCGAAGATGACCCCTAAAAATGTATGAAGACATTGAAGACAATAGTGGTTCACAAAGACATTCGTATTGAAGATAATGGCTCATGAAGACATTCACGTGAAGCCAATGGAACGCGAAGACTTAGTCTTTTGGTAGTTTCATTTTCTTCTTTCTTGAGTCATAGGAACAACCGTACTGTTAAGTGGCGTCGAGGTAAACGAAGTCAGAAACTGACATGATGCTCAACCCAAATCCTATGTCTTCGAGCGAAGACAAATGAGAGAAAATCTCTTCCAGAGTTGGTTGAGTCAGCTTTGCTTGGAGCCCAAGTAAAGTTGCCGCGTGTGTTCAAATTCCGACCGTTGGACATGTGTCAGTTCCCCAATGACCCAAGGTCATTTCAGACAAATCATGTCGGGTTGCCCCCTGGCTATAAATAGCCACCCCCCTCCACCATAAGTTGGTGGCTGCTCCGAGAGATTTACACGGCTTTTGTCATTTGAGAGCAACCCACCTCGAAGCCTTTGAGAGAGAATCCTTGCGAGGACAAAACCCAAAACACCCAGAGCCAAAGTGATTGAGCATCACCGAAGACATTCTATTATGAGTGAACTGAAGACTTATTACACTTGAAGACTGTAATCTTTCAGCTGGTTAGGCGTCGCGTTCTGAGCATCCAAGAGTCATTGTGGATTGCCGGTGAACGAAGTCTGTGAAGGCTTGGAAGTCTACCTTGAAGACTTACCAGAGTGATTGGGCGAGGTCTAAGTGACCTTAGCTCAAGGGGAATAAGGTGAAGATGTGGTCTTCTGAGTTCAATCTCAGCCTCCCTAACCAGACGTACAACTGTCACAACAGTTGGAACTGGTCAAACAAACCGCTGTCTTCCCCGAGCTCCTGGTTCTATCTCCTTACTTCCCTACTTTCAGTATTGAACTGTGAAGCCTTTGCATGCCTGCTTGTGTTTGAAGATATTTCTTGAAGCCATTCATCTATCTGCTCGTTTATCTTCATGCTTCCTGTGTTTACCTTCAATGCATGCTTGTATGTATGATGTCTATGCTTGTCATATCTGTTCATCTTATTAATAGGCTTCACTAATTCTCATCCTGCTTCCGCTTTCTTCGAAGACATTGCTTGTTTACGAAGACTTTCATAAAAATCGCCTATTCACCCCTCCTCTAGTCGATAACTAGCACTTTCAATTGGTATCAGAGCAAGGTGCTCCCTTGTTCTGTGTGATTCGGTTTAACCACCTGGAGTTTTAGCTATGTCGACTGCAGGGATAATCAAGGTTTCCGTTGCGTGCCTTGTCTTCGATGGCACTGGCTATCCCTACTAGAAGATTAAGATGTGCAAACATCTCAAGGGGTCCAATTATGATCTATGGACTGTCACCGAGCAGGGCTTGACAGAGCTCTGCAAAAAGGTGTGTGCTGAAGACATTGACAGATTCACTCAATTGGACGCTCGAGCAAAGATCTCCGATGTCTATGAGGGTGCCTTCACACGTCATGATCCTTGGTTTGAGGAATTCAAGAATTCCCTCAACTCCGTGGACGTTGGCCCCGTCACAAAAGCCTCCGGTCTCTGTTTAATGGCCAGGGGTGTCAAGGTACCTAAACATCCCTCCTTCTCTTCAAATGAAGATGAATCTGATGAGAACATGACCCCCAACTATTCAAAGCTTGCAAAAATTGTCACTAAACAACAATCCGCTTTAAAGAAGCTTCAAAAATTGCTAGATAAGAGCAATTATCTGTTGAACGAGGAAATGGATCGTGCTCAAACACAATCTGAAGACTTTAGACGTCTTCAAATGTCGTTTGATGAACTTCAAGGTCGTCATGATACCCTCTCAGCTGATCATGAGAAGCTCTCCTATGAATATCTTCAAAGGAAGCAAGAGCTTGAGAAGCTGAGAGCGTCTCATGATGATCTTCAAACTGAAAACGATTCACTACTTGCTCAACAGATCAGTACCGCCCAGGAAGAATTTGTGCCACCTTGCTTAAAATGCCTTGAGCGTGATAACGCTGATTCTTCTGCTGAATGCTCTACTGTTTCTGAAACTGCAATATCTTCAACTACTGTTGTGGCAACTAACCCCTCATCTGGCCATTGCTATTACTGATGAGAATGCTAGGTTGAAGACATTGCTTGAGATAGGCATGCATAAGAGTCTCAAAGGGCATCAAACTCTGTGTGATGTCCTCAAGAAACAGATCTTGAACAGAAACCCTAGGAAAGAGGGTGTTGGCTTCGAGAGGAGAATCAATGTTCATGGGTCTTATTGGAAGCCTGAGCAGTACCCCAAAACTACCTGGATTGCTGCACAAGGGCCATCAGTAGATCCATCCACCTTATCTGGCTACAACTGTGCTAACCCTATCATCATTGATGAGTCCTTTGACTCAAACTATAAACTGTTCAAAAATCAGAATGGTGAAGTGTTTGCCAGGTTTATTGGAACTAACTGCAGGAATGGTTTGCCTATGAAGAAGATCTGGGTTCCCAAAAGTCTTCTGGAAAGGCTTCCCGTGAATGTCATTATGACACCACCAGGGAAGAAGACAAACCCCAGACCAAAAGCTTCATATGGACCAAAGTCTTCATACAGACGAAGGTCTTCGTATGGTCACCCTAACGCCAATGTTTTGCAGGGTTACAATGATCAGACTCATGAATATGAGAGACGTTCCTCAAACCATTATGTTCACAAATCAAAGAATTTCTCTGCCTATTCATTTGAGTACTCTAACCCCCATGTGAAGCTATTTGCTAGGGCTCCTAAGCCAAAGTTCTCAGATGCTGCACTTAGACTCATTGCTTCTAAGCCACCCCTTCAGATGTGGGTGGCTAAGAAGATATGATCTTTCTTGCAGGGTCAGGTCTCCAGCCGAAAAGCATTGGGTTCTAAAGACAATGCTGGGGACCTAAAAAATCTTGTCGGACGAAGGATAAAATGTCCGAATGGTCTTACCATTTGTTTCGTCCATGGATTTCTTGATGATCATCCTACTATATCCTCCACGAAACTTATATTCTCTGAAAGTCTTCATCGTCAAATGTTTGTACTTCACAATTGTCTTGGTGAAGCCTATCGTACTAACTGCTCTGTAGGGTACACTTCCGAAAGCTACTGAATGGATCCTGGACGATGGCTGCACCAACCATATGACTGGTGACCGAAGTTTACTCATGGACTCTACACTTCGTCCATCTACACAAAATCACATTACATTTGCTGACACTGGTAAAAGCAAGGTATTGGGTCTAGGTAGGGTTGCAATCTCAAAGGATCGTCACATGGATAAAGTGATGCTTGTCAAATCCCTTGGATTCAATCTCATGTCCGTCTCAATGCTTTGTGATCTTGATATGATTGTCATCTTTGGCAAATTTCGCTGCCTTGTGCTTATGGCTTCTGACAAAACTCAAGTCTTCGAAGGTTATCGAAGCGGTGACTTGTACATGGTAGATTTCTCCACAGGACCACAGCTTGCCACATGTCTTCTAGCAAAAGCTTCAGAGTGCTGGCTTTGGCATCGACGGCTAGGACATGCTGGCATGCGGAACTTGCACACCCTTGTGAAGAAGAAGCACATCATTGGGATCGAGGGCGTCAAGTTCAAGAAGGATCACTTGTGTGGGGCCTGTGAAGCCGGGAAGATGACTAGGGCAAAGCACCCCTCGAAGACAATCATGACGACTACTCATCCCTTCGAGCTGCTACACATGGACTTATTCGGCCCTACTCATTACTCCACTCTTACTACTTCTGCACATCTATATGGCTTCGTGATTGTTGATGATTATTCTAGATATACTTGGGTGCACATAATCCTGTATAAGACTGAAGTGCAGGATGTCTTCAGGCGGTTTGCCAACTGTGCCATGACCAACTATGGCGTCAAGATCAAGCACATCAGGAGTGACAATGGCACTGAGTTCAAGAACACTGGACTCGATACTTATCTTGACGTTCTTGGCATCACTCATGAGTTATCAGCTCCATACACTCCATAGCAGAATGGCATCGTTGAGCGCAAGAACAGGACTCTCATTGAGATGGCTCGTACTATGCTTGATGAATACAAGACACCACGCAAGTGGTGGCCTAAAGCCATTGATACTGCATGCCACATCATCAACAGAGTATATCTTCACAAGTTCTTCAAGAAGACATCTTATGAACTGATCACTGGTAAGAAGCCAAATGTAAGTTATTTCAAAGTATTCGGTGCTAGGTGTTGGATACAGGATCCACATCACACTTCCAAATTTGCACCGAAAGCACATGAGGGTTTTATGCTTGGCTATGGAAAGGATTCGCACACCTACAGAGTCTTCAACCTCTTTCACCATAAAGTGGTTGAAACTGTAAATGTGCGGTTCGATGAGACTAACGGCTCGCAAAGAGAGCACCTGCCACATGTGATAGATGAACTTCCTCCCAGTGAATCCATCAAGCTAATGGGTACTGGAGAAATAATACCCACTGAGGAACCAGGAGATGAAGAGGTTGTGATACCTGCTCCAGTCCAGCGTGAAGACAATGGTCAGCCTGAAGACAATGTTGAGCCTGAAGTCAATGCCACTGAAACCAATGCTCAGCAACAGCAAAGTCTTTGCCCTGTACATCCTCGTGTGGCCAATGAAGTTGAGATTGAGAAGATACTTGACAACATAAATGCACCTGGTCCTCTTACTCGCTCAAGAGCCACACAGCTAGCAAACTTTTGTGGACACTTCGCTTTCGTCTCCATCAATGAACCCACCAAAGTCACTGAAGCCTTCATGGAACCAGAATGGATTCAAGCTATGCAGGAAGAGCTTCAGCAATTTGAACTCAATAATGTGTGGGAACTTGTTAAGCGTCCTGACCCTCGCAAACATAACATTATTGGAACAAAATGGATCTACCGCAACAAGCAAGATGAACATGGTCAAGTTGTCAGGAACAAAGCCCGTCTTGTTGCTCAAGGTTACACACAAGTGGAAGGAATTGACTTCGATGAAACCTTTGCTCCTGTGGCTAGACTTGAAGCCATCCGCATACTTCTTGCTTATGCAAATCATCATGATATCCTTCTGTATCACATGGATGTGAAGAGTGCCTTTCTCAACGGCAAAATTGAAGAAGAAGTCTATATTGCTCAACCACCTGGGTTTGAAGATCCAAAGCACCCCGACAAGGTCTATAGGCTCAACAAGGCATTGTATGGCCTCAAACAAGCTCCACGAGCTTGGTATGACACACTCAAGGAATTCCTGAAAAGCAAAGGCTTCAAACCTGGTTCACTTGATCCCACTCTCTTCACCAAATCATATGATGGTGAATTGTTTGTGTGCCAAATCTATGTGGATGACATTATCTTTGGCTGCACTGACAAACGATATAGTGATGAGTTCAGTCATATGATGCAAGAGCAATAACAAATGTCCATGATGGGAGAGCTGAAATTCTTCCTTGGTCTTCAAATTCATCAACAAAGAAATGGCATCTTCATATCACAAGAGAAGTATCTCAAAGATTGCCTGAAGAAGTTTGGAATGCAAGATTGTAAGGGCTACAAGACGCCAATGCCAACCAATGGTCATCTAAGTACTGACGACAATGGTAAAGAGTTTGATCAAAAGGTATACCGCTCCATGATTGGTTCTTTATTGTACTTATGTGCATCTAGGCCAGATATAATGCTTAGCGTTTGCATGTGTGCCCGATTTCAAGTGGCACCAAAGGAATCGCATCACCTCGCTGTGAAGCGAATTCTTCGATATTTGGCTCACACCCCAACGCTAGGATTATGGTATCCAAAGGGCTCAGAGTTTGATTTGGTTGGATTCTCCGATTCTGATTATGTTGGAGACAGGGTGGATCGCAAATCCACATCAGGCACTTGTCACTTTCTTGGACGTTCACTTGTATGTTGGTCTTCAAAGAAGCAGAACTGTGTATCTCTCTCCACTGCTGAAGCCGAATACATTGCTGCTGGATCCTGCTATGCTCAGCTTCTCTGGATGAAGCAAACTCTCAAGGACTATGGCATTAACAAGAAGAAAGTACCCCTATTCTGTGACAACGAGAGCGCTATCAAGATTTCTCACAATCCTGTCCAGCATTCCAAGACGAAGCATATTGAGATCAGGCATCATTTTCTTCGTGATCATGTGCTCAAAGAAGACATTGACATCATTCACGTCAACACTGAAGATCAGCTGGCAGATATCTTCACAAAGCCTTTGGATGAGAAGAGGTTTTGCAAGTTGCGGTGTGAGCTAAATATCTTAGAATCCTCAAATGTCCTGTGAAAGGGCATACATCCAAACGCTTATGCATTTTGGCGACTTAGGTGCACAACACACGAAGTAAAGTATGTCTTCAACTCATGAAGATGTACACTCTAAGTGTGAAGATATTAACATGGAATTTGACTTCAGAGCGCCACGATAATGGTGCACCATGTCTGGGTCTAATACTTCCTATAAGGTGGGTAACGCCACCACCAAACTTTTCTTGAAGATTCTCATTTGGCGTCACATCAACTGCATTATCTTCTTGATTTGAATATCTTCACCAATGGCTTTATCTTCGCACCTTATTTGATTTCATTTGCCTATACTCTCTCTCTCTCTATATATATATATATATATATATATATATATATATATGAGTTTGTCCTCAACAGCATTCACTTATAGCTATGTCACTACTGGAATCAGAGGATTTGCCATCAGCCACTTCTTTGCCGTCTGCTAGCGGACGGCAAAGGAGGTCTTTGCCGTCTGCTTCCAAAAAGCAGACGGCAAATACCTGGCTGATGGCAAAGATCATATTTGCCATCAGCCACTTCTTTGCCGTCTGCTAGTAGACGGCAAAGAGCAAAAAGGCAGACAGCAAAGGCGGGGCAGACGGCAAAGGCCCCACTAACGAGCTGCTTACAAAAAAAACCTAACGGCCCCCTCTTTGCCGTCTGCTAGCAGACGGCAAAGAGCAAAAAGGCAGACGGCAAAGGCGGGGCAGACGGCAAAGGTTTGACTTAACTAACGGCCGTACCCCACCCCGCCCCTCTCTCTCTCTCTCTGTTTCTCTCCCTCTCCTCCCCGATGACCACCGCACGCGCGCCGCCGCCCCCACCACCCGCCGCCGCCCCGTCGTCCCACCACCCCGCCGCCCCACCGGCCCACCGCCCCGGCGCCACCGCCGCCCCGGCGCCACCGCGGCCCCGTCGCCCCCGCCGCCCTGCCGGGTCGACGCCGCCGCGGCCCGGCCCCGCGCCCCACCGCCCCGGAGCCCTGCGGCCCCCGGCGCCACCGTCACCCTGCCGCTCCGAAGCCCCGGCCGACGCCCTCTCCGGTGAGCCCTTTTTTTCTTCTGTTTTCTTCTTTTTTTTGCTGTTTAATTGTTAGATTAGATTAGATATGTTAGTGTAGGTTTAGTGCTAGATTAGATTAGATTAGATTAGTGCTAGGTTTTAGTTAATTAGTCATAATTAAAAGAAGTAGAAAAAAGATGAAAAAAGAAGAAGATGAAAAGAAGAATAAGTAGAAGGGGGAAGAAGAAGAAGAAGAAGAAGAAGAAGAGGAGGAGGAGGAGGAGGAGGAGGAGAAGAAGAAGAAGAAGAAGAAGAAAAAGAGGAGAAGATGAGAAGAAGAAGAGGAAAAGGGAAAAGAAGGAAGAAGAAGAAGAAGAAGAAGAAGAAGAAGAAGAAGAAGAAGAGGAGGAGGAGAAGGAAAGAAGAAGAAGAAGAAGAAGTAGAAGAGAAGAAGAAGAAGAAAAAGAGGAGAAGAGGAGAAGAAGAAGAGGAAAAAGGAAAAGAAGTAAGAAGAAAAAGAAGAAGAAGAAGAAGAAGAGGAGGTGGAGAAGGAAAGAAGAAGAAGAAGAAGACGAAGAAGAAGAAGAAGAAGAAGAAGAAGAAGAGGAGGAGAAGAAGAAAAAGAAGAAGAAGAAGAAGAAGAAGAAGAAGAAGAGGGGAAGAGGAGAAATTAGGATTTAAAGTATCATGATGATCTAAAAACTTGACTACATGTCATTAGCAATATGATTTTTTTCATAGTTTGATGTGTCAATGCTTTATGTGATGTGATGTCCTAAATTTTCTTGACTCGATCTGTAAAATTTACAGGCTTTGTGCTATTTCATCTCCTTGGAGTCATCGTGGTCGAAGTTTTTTGTCCGTGATCCCGCCGTTGTTCGACTACTTCCTCTACAGGCGAGGGTGAGCTACGAATCCACCTTCACGTCCTATGCTCTTTTAATCATGTCAGTAGATTTCATTTTCATGCTAAGTCGCGTAACCTAGGCGTCTCCCGTCCGAAAGGGTTGCATCGATAAAAATGCATTCAGTTGCATATTTATCACCATAACTCATTCGGATTGTCCAGCGATTTCCACGGACAGCCCGAGGATGTGTAGATTGGGTATGTTCTCCATGCTCTACCCCATTCCAAGACAAAATTTCGGCAGTGCCTCCCTGTTGTTCTCTGGATGCACATTCTCTCGGCTTTTTGCCGAGACATGTATTTGGAGAACAGCGGGGAGGTGCTGCCGAAATTTTGTCTCGGAATGGGGTAGAGCATGGAGAACGTACTCAATCTACACATACTCAGGTGGGATCAGGACCTATCTTTACCTATTAGAGTGTAGGTTGCATGGACGTAATAAAATTGACAAACTAGATTAACTGATGAATATATATGATGAATTATATATATATATATATATCTTGTGTGTTTAGTAGGTAGGCAAGATGATTGATCGTGCGTGGATGTACACCGGCCACACTAGTCAGAAAAAAATGACCACTGAATGGTTCACAAAAACCAAGGGGTTTGTGAAAGCCGCATTTGCAAATGGCCAGAGAAAAAACTGGTGCCCCTGTGTCCGGTGCGACAATTGGTACAAGAGGACAGAGGATGAAATGGGTAAACACCTGCAAAAGAGTGGTTTTACGCCCGGTTATACGGTGTGGACATTTCATGGTGAGTCTGCCCAATGTGCCAGAGCTGAGGTGGTTCGTCGTCGCACCGACGAGCATGGTACCGGGATGGAAGACATGGTGCAAGACTTTGATGATGCTCGGGATTCGGACGAGGAGATGGAGGAATCTGCAAAGGCCTTCAATGAAATGTTGGAGTCTTCAAAACGTCCTCTCCACGAGCACACTGAGCTTTGTCAGCTGGATGCCATCTCACAAGTAATGGCTCTGAAGGCTCAATTCAACTTGGACAGAGAATGCTACGACGCGATGATGACAGTATTTGGATGCTTTCTACCCAAAGGCCATGTAATGCCTGCAAACCTGTACCAGTCGGACAAAATCCTCTGTGCACTTAAGATGCCCTATGAGAAGATACATGCCTGTGAGAAAGGATGTGCCTTATTTAGGCTTGAGTATGCGGACTTGAACTATTGTCCTATTTGCAAGTCTTCCAGGTATGTTGTGGTAGACAACGGTATGGGTGAGAAGTCGCAGACCAAAATCCCCGTTAATGTTCTTCAGTATATGCCAATCGTACCAAGACTTCAACGTCTTTTCATGGTCGAAGAGACGGCCAGACAGATGACATGGCACAAAATGGGCAAAAGAACCGAACTAGATGCAGATGGGAATCAGATGATGGTACACACATCGGATGCTTTTGCGTGGAAGAAGTTCGATGAATTACATGGGGATAAAGCGGCAGATCCAAGGCATCCTCGAGTCGCCATCAGCACGGATGGGTTCAATGTGTTTGGTCTGACGGCAACCCAATACAGTTGTTGGCCTGTATTTGTCATTCCACTCAATCTCCCCCCCGGACAGATTATGCAAAGAAAGAACATTTTCCTGACGTTGATAATTCCAGGGCCCAACTATCCGGGGAAGAATATGAATGTGTACATGCAGCCGCTTAAGGATGAATTGCAAGAAGCTTGGGATAATGGGTTCAAGACATACGACGCCGCTAGCAAAAAGAACTTCATAATGCGTGTCTGGTACATGTACTCGATGCATGACTTGCCGGCGTATGCGCTATTCGTTGGCTGGTGTGTGCATGGAAGGTTCCCGTGCCCCACATGCAAGGGAGCTCTTCAGTTTCGTTGGCTGCATGCGGGTCGCAAGTATTCTTGCTTCGACTTTCATAGACCGTTCCTGGATCCTCGCCATAAGTTCAGGAAAGACAAGAAGAACTTCATCAAAGGTAGAGTTGTCAAAAACTCTGCACCACCTGCGTTGACAGGCCAACAGACCCTGGATCAGTTAAATGCTCTCGAGCCAGATCCAGAGCGTCCAGGGTATTTCAAGGGGTATAATAAGGAACACGCCTCGACTCACAATACATGCTTGTGGGATCTGCCTTACTTCAAAGACCTCCTTTGCCCACACAACATCGACGTGATGCACACTGAAAAGAATATCGCCGAGGCCCTTTTTGGTACATTGTTCGGCATAGAGGGGAAGTCAAAGGATAATACTAAGGCTAGAGTCGATCAAGAGGCGCTATGTGATAGACCATTACAAAACATGCAAGAACCGAAAGGAAAGCAGAACTGGACGAAGCCAAAGGCATGGTTCAATCTTGGAAGGCCAGCTATGAGGGAAATTATCTTGTGGGTGAAAATGCAGTTGATGTTCCTCGATGGGTATGCAGCGAATCTAAAGAGGGGAGCGAGTCTTGAAAAATTGAAAATATTTGGTCTCAAGAGTCATGATTGGCACATATGGATTGAGCGGGTAATGCCGGTGATGTTGCGTGGCTTCATCCCTGAGGATGAATGGCTAGTACTGGCAGAGCTGAGCTATTTCTTCCGTGTTCTTTGTGCGAAAGAACTATCGCCTGGTGTGCTAGAAGAAATGGAAGAGTTCGCGCCGGAGTTGATCTGCAAGTTAGAGAAGATCTTTCCACCGGGCTTCTTTAATCCAATGCAGCATTTGATTTTGCATCTCCCGACCGAGGCAAGATTGGGGGGGCCCGTGCAAAATCGTTGGTGCTACGCAACTGAGAGGATGCAGAAGACGCTTCGAGCAAAATGTAAAAATAAACGTAGAATTGAAGCATCGATGGCCGATGCATTCATTACTGAGGAGGCGGCAAACTTCGTGACAGCACACTACGAAGCCAAAAATCGTCATTTGCATAATCCGAAGCCTCGGTACAATGCTGGTGACCCTAAAAAAGGTGGATCCAACCTCAGCCTATTCAAAGGGAAGCTCACACCAGCCGGTGCTTCGAAACCAATACCGTTGGATGTCGAAGAATGGCGGACCATTTCGTTGTATATCTTCAACAACCTAACAGAAGTGCGGCCGTACATCGAGTAAGTTCTCGGTACATTGTTTCACAACTTCTAATTCCTTTGAACTGCTCTTATTCCCGGATATTTGATACAGTCGATACGTCGCCAAATTCTCAGATGGAGCGGTGATCCAAAAGGAATCCATCAAAGAGTATGAGCTTCTGGCAAAGCATGGAGGTGGCTTTCCTGGTTTCATCTCTTGGTCCAAACAAACGGTAATTTCCATTAGACCATTCTCATTTCTTCGTCTAATTTGCGGCTAATGCAACAATCCTTTCGTATTAAACTTGTAGGCTAATTCAGAGTCTATGGACGCCGAATTGAGACAAGTCGCTAATGGTTTTGACTATAAGGTCCGTTCATTTGACAAATACGACATCAACGGGTATCGCTTTCGTACCTACGGCAAAGAGCTATCTATGGCCGACCGAAAGTCTACAAATTGTTGTGTCTCTGCTATCGGTGAAGGAGGTACCAAGTATTATGGGAGAGTTGAAGCAATTTATGAACTTCTATTCTATGGTGAAAACCCACCGAACGTCGTAGTCTTCAAATGTTATTGGTTCCAGCCGAAGGAGACTAGAAGGACTCATGAACATATAGGGCTAGTCGAAATCAAACAAAGCACCCATTTAGATGTCCCCGATGTCTATATTACGGCTCAACAGGCGACCTAAGTTTTCTATCTACCGTGGGCCTGCCAAACTGATCCAAATCTGAATGGTTGGGATGTCGTTTATGAAGTGCCGCCACGTGTTAGACCACCTCCCCCCAATGAAGAGGATTATGAACCTCACATTAACCCAGACACATAGACCTTCAAACTGTGCTTTCTGAACTAAGTGAATGTGATCGGACCCTTACCTCTCTATGCTTAACTCTTCCAGTCTCTCTAAATCTTCATATGCATTCTATTTGACACATGTCGATTGTCTTCACTGTGTCCTTGTCAGTCGAAGATTTTGAGACCAAAATTTAAAACAATTTTATATCCTTATCCATTTTGCCGGCCGTCGTAGAAGCCGGAACGACCTCCCGCTAAAATAGCTAGTAGTGGGGTCCAGGCATGGCAGTAATAACCGCACATGCGTGATACGTGTCGAGCAAATGCGTATCGCCAGGGGCAAGCATGTCTTATCACGTAGACCAACTCCTTCCTTATAAATACTTCACCCCCGCATCCATAAATGCTCTTCACATCTGTCGCCATCGCCTCCAAACAACCCTAGTGCCGTCGCTAGCCTCCATCGATGTTGGAGAAGAAGCGCTTAGCTGCCGCGACCTCTTCGACGCCAACCTCACGCCGGCCGCGGACATCTTCTCACCGCCGCCGCCGTAGCTGTCTTCCACCTCCAAGTTAGGGCATGGGAGATCGAACTGCTCAGCTTCCTTCGCATCTCGTTGAGCTGTTCATCGTGCGGTAAATAAAAGACTACTTTTTATCATTTATTAGATCCAAAATCTTATAGTAAATCTTCAGAAGTTGTTCTTACACCTCAAAATCTTTATCTTCATTCACACGCATCTCATATCTTGCCAAGTTATTTCACTTATGCTTCATGATTCGTGTGATTCCTCACTTGTTCCCATCTTCGGATTCGTACAAATCTGGAACCAACATCTTTCTATAAGTGAATGTCTTCGCACTGTGAGGTCATTGTCTTCAAACTGAGTTATCTTCAAAAATCCTCTGAGAATGCATATGACCTCTCCTCCTTCCCTCGCATCTCTAATTCTTTCACAGGTACATGTCCGTGGGGGAGTCACTTGGTTCTCATAGTCTGAATTCATTTGCAGATTTCTTACAGCTTCATCTTGACTCTCCTGAAGCCAACTCCCGTCGCATCAGCAGAGCGAAGCCAATTAGTCCTGTGAAGCCAATGGCTGGAGGTAAATCTTCCAAGAAGGGAGGAAGACAAAGACGTGCAAACACAACTCTTGATCTCGCTCCAGACCTTTATGAGAAATACAAGTCAGATCCGGAGAAAACCTATAGTGAACGCAAATCTCGTGTGCAATGGATTCGCCGATACTGGGCAGAAGAATGGTTTTATTATCACTTCGTGACGCCTGAATATGCTGACAAGAACGCTGTCAGGCCACCATGGGCAGACATTGTGTACCGGAAGCTTCATCCGAAGACAAAAGCTGATACCATTGCAAGGGGATTCTATCCTTGCATGGTCAGAGGCGCTCTGCCACATGATGCTCACCCATCGAGCATCAGATGGTGTTGTGAAGATGATCTCTTTGAAGCCAATTACTAGTTTGCAAAGGGCTCTGTAGATCAAAACAAGAAGGACTATGGGTATGGCTTCAACCCTGGTCCAGCTGAACCAAGACCCGATGGCTCCGGTCAAGCAGATCCAAACCTGACTAGGCCATGGGATAGTCTTCAAGCGTACGTTGATCATCTTGAAGCTCTTTGCACTGCTGCAGCTGCTACTCATGATGAAGCCCCTGATGAAGACACTGCTCCTTCCTCTCCCAAGACTCAGCGCAAGTCCAAAGCTTCCAAATCTAAGGAAGGGCAATCTTCAAAGACTGCTGCTGCACCAAAAGCCTCAAGAATGAAGCCAATGAGAACTGCACCTCCTGAATCAAGTGTGCAATCTGAAGATGTGTCTCGGAACACTCCGAAGACAAAGAAACCTGCTGGGCGAGGTCCCAAACCAGTTAGCACATTGAGAGATGATGATGCTATTATTGACTTGTCTGATGATGAATTTGATGATGATGCACTTGAGCTCCTCATCAAGAACAAGCAGGAGGAGGCTGATATCTTCAAAGAGCTACCTCTGTTCGACCACGACATCCTGAATAACTTCATAGACGAATGGTTTCGTGACCCGTCTCTGTCGATTGATGATCTGCAACTTCCCATTGACATCAGTGTCATGTTCCAAGGCTTCATCAACCAAGAACTTGCAGTTGTGCAAAAGGTGCTTGAGCAAAAGAACAAGATTGAGCATGAAAAGCAGCTCTTCAAGAAGCACCTGGCCAAGTTTAGCATCAAGGAAATTCAGGGCTACAAGAAGATGATGGCCGAACTCAAGGATGAATTTCAAAAGCATCGTGATGACGCCAAAGGTGCCAGAGAGCACCTCAAACATTATGCTGAGAAAACTGTGCAAGCGCATAATGAGGGCTTGAAGAGGAAAGCTCTTGGCTGCCCTGCCATTGATCCCAAGCTGGTCAAGAAGAAGAAGAAGAAGCCTGACACACCTGCTGCTGAGGCTTCAAGGCATGAAGAGCCCAAGATTGTATTTCCTTCATCCATGCTCGGGTCGAGACCATCTGCTCCCCCGTCGATTGCTTCTGAGAGGAAGAAGACGCAGCATGCTAAAGTCGAAGCTCGCAAGCGCAAGCAATCCGATGCCTCTGCTGCTCCTCCATCCCAAAAGTGTCAGAAGACAAAGTCTTCAAAGGCTTCGCGCAGGACACAAGCAGACAATGCTCCATCAGCTTCTCAAGAGCCACTGCTTGTGACGCCGATCTCAGTTGCTCCCCCTACCTCCGAAAACACAGACCGACGAGTCATTGTGCATGAACCTGCTTCCACAGAGGTTCCTATCACTACAGAGATCCCAGCTGCTGACCCCACCATAGCTGAAGACCTTGGTACTGATGCCAATGTGCAGCATGAAGATGATGAAGTCCTTCCTCAATTCACACTGGATGTGGTATCATCGCCTGTTCAAGAGAACAGTGAGACTATCAGCATTGGCCGTGCTTTGACGCCAATAGATCATGATGAGGTGATTCCCCACACTCCTCCCCCTCAAGATGCAATGACTGATGAGCCAACAGTGCAAGACATAGCTGAGGCCATGGAGGACGACATTCCCTCTCCAAAGGCGTCGCCCCCATTCCGAAGGCTTCGCCGGGGCCCTAGAGCCTCCATGTCAAGAATTCCTGAGGAGGAAGTCCGTCAAGAAGCTTCTGTCACTCATGAAGCTGTGCAAGAAGATGTTCCACCTCACATGTCCCCCCAGACTGAAGACATGCAAGTTGAAACTGTACCGACCGCTTCAGTGGAAGCCCATCCTGTGCATGAAGTCAAACAGTCTGACGACATTCCGGCTGCATCAGCCGAAGTCATAGAAGAGCAAGTCCTTGTCACTGCTACATCACATGATGCAAATATGGCCCCTGTGCCTGAAGTTACTGCTGCTGAAGTCAATCAGGCTCCCACTCATGAAGCTCCTGCTCCTGAAGCCAGTGCTGCTCCTGAAGCCAATACTGTCATGGCTTATAACAGGGCTGGTGAACTTGTGCCTGTCAACTGGCCTCGTCTTGCTTCACCTGAGAGACCTGGTCCGCAGTATGAGTATCACATTGCCAACAAGCCGCCTGTTCAGAGGCCTATGCCCAGATTGCCAAGGCTTCGCGGAGCTGCACCAGCCACTGAGTGCACTTTCAGTGTTGCTTGCTTCCAAAATGAGAACACCTTCTTCGACAGCTCCAAGAACCCCTTCAGGAAGCCCCGCATATCTTCAGAAAGGTTCTGGACTCATCATCAACGCAGTTATTATATGTGCGTCCTCTACAACCAAGAACGGATTCATCCTCACAGGCGTCTGGATCTTGAAGCCATGTCTGGGCTCCCTTGTTTGGATCAAGCAATGGAATGCTTCAGATATGTCGGTTTGTTGCCCTTTGTCACAGACAAGGAACACTGGAATGAGGAGCTTATACTCCAATTCTATGCAACCCTCCACATTTCTGGATTCAACAGGGACCCCACGACTTGGACTCTTTAGTGGATGACTGGCGATGTTCGTCATGAAGCCAAACCTCAAGATCTTCTCGAGCTCACCAAACTGCCCACTCCTGGAGATTTCTATAATCCAGGTTGTGCTGCTTATGAAAAGGAAATTGAGAGCATCTTCCAGAAGCCAGAGCCAAATATGACTGAGATGCTGACAATGATGAAGCCATTGCCATTTGAAGCTGAATACCCCCAAGGAGTTCTTCGTAAATGACCTTGAGTACTTGCCTAGAACCATATATCACATTCTTCGCAACACTCTATGGCCAATCAAAGGGCATTCATCTTCAGCCAAGCTTCAAGGCGCCATGAAGACATTGGTGTACTATGTCGTCAATGGCATTAGATTCAACACTCATGACTTCTTCATCCGCCAGCTTGCTGCATCTGGCATGGATCTTTTTGGCCTCAAATTCTATGCGCCATGGATTATGCGCCTCATCAAGCTTCGTTCCATGGTTTAGTATGAACCCTCTGGTCGCACTCATCACATATTTCTGTCTGAAGTTGATGCTCCACATGAAGTTATTTATCCTTCGGCTGAGAAAGATCCAAGACTTGTTGAAGCCAACCACTCTGCTTACATGGAAGCCATTCACCTTCCAAATGTGGCCTTTACCTCTACCACTGAACTTGCTGGTCAGTTTCGGCAACCAAGACAAGCCAACACTGAAGCCACTACCAGCACAGTACCTCAAAGGCCTCAGAAATGCTCCAAGATGATGACAGACAGAGAATTGCTTGTTTCTCTTCACCAAAAGCAGGACAAGCATCATGACTGGCTGAAACGGCAAATGAAGTGCCTCATGACTGATCTCAACCGCGTGCACAACCTCTCCACCAAAAATGCATTTGTTGCACATGAAGCCAGCCGACGTGCCTAGAAGAGCCTCACGCTGCAATGCTCTGTCGCTGATCTTGAAGCCGATGGCTTCAAGGAAGGCTTCAAATTTGACTCCAAGCCTCCGGCAACAGAGAAGTGGTGTGCTACGCCATCACTTGAAGATTCAGACTTCTCCTCTTCAGCCCCCATAGTTCATGCTCGGGTGGTTGATGAAGAGGATGATGCCACTTCTCCGACTATGACTTCACTGCATCAAGATGCTGCATCAGGCCCGTCTGCTCCACCAAACTCCAACATCGACCTGGGTGCCCCAACATCTTCATCGCCACCTCGGGACGTATAGACACCCTGTGTCTTCACACCTTTTTGGTCACTTGTTGACAAAAGGGGGAGAAGCATATGGGTTGATAGTCTTCAAGCGGGCAAATTGGGTCGGGCTTGATATATTTTTGCTAAGTTTGCAACTCTCGTTTTGCAACATTTGATCTTTGGGTTGTAAACTTAAGTCCTGATAGACGTCTGCTACATTCGCTGCTGTTTTTGGTTGTGCGCTACTTAAATTTGATCCTATACACATGAAGTCATTTGCAGACGCCCATATTCCATTGTGCATTGCATTATCTTCAATACATTTTGTATATGCACATATTGTGACTTCATGAATTGTAGGAGATCTCCACAAAGTAAAACCTGCCACGTGCATTTCCATTCAAAAGCAAATTACTTATATGCACATCTTCAGGGGGAGCTCCTCAAAATTCATGAAGCCAAACACCTTGTTCCTTAAACTTTCACATATTTTTATCCCCATTGAAATTTCAACTAGTTTGTCATCAATCACCAAAAAGGGGGAGATTGTAAGTGCATCTAGTGCCACCCCTTGTTGGTTTTGGAGAATTGAAGACAAACTTGGTTGTGGGACTAATGTGTTTGTGAGATTCACAGGAGAACACAGGTAGAAGTCCCTATTGATTCGGTTTACCCGTCGAAGATGACCCCTAAAAATGTATGAAGACATTGAAGACAATGGTGGTTCACGAAGACATTCGTGTTGAAGATAATGGCTCATGAAGACATTCACGTGAAGCCAATGGAACACGAAGACTTAGTCTTTTGGTAGTTTCATTTTCTTCTTTCTTGAGTCATAGGAACCACCATACTGTTAAGTGGGGTCGAGGTAAACGAAGTCAGAAACTGATGTGATGCTCAACCCAAATCCTATGTCTTCGAGCGAAGACAAATGAGAGAAAATCTCTTCCAGAGTTGGTTGAGTCAGCTTTGCTTGGAGCCCAAGTAAAGTTGTCGCGTGTGTTCAAATTCCGACCGTTGGACACGTGTCAGTTCCCCAATGACCCAAGGTCATTTCGG
Organism: Elymus sibiricus; assembly: GCA_039707655.1. Taxonomy (NCBI): domain Eukaryota; kingdom Viridiplantae; phylum Streptophyta; class Magnoliopsida; order Poales; family Poaceae; genus Elymus; species Elymus sibiricus. Next base: position 105,130,337 of record CM077668.1, on the reverse strand, counting down.
ACAAATCATGTCGGGTTGCCCCTGGCTAAAAATAGCCACCCCCTCCACCATAAGTTGGTGGCTGCTCCGAGAGATTTACACGACTTTTGTCATTTGAGAGCAACCCACCTCGAAGCCTTTGAGAAAGAATCCTTGCGAGGACAAAACCCAAAACACCCAGAGCCAAAGTGATTGAGCATCACCGAAGACATTCTGTTCTGAGTGAACTAAAGACTTATTACACTTGAAGACTGTGATCTTCCAGCCGGTTAGGCGTCGCGTTCTGAGCATCCAAGAGTCATTGTGGATTGCGGTGAACGAAGTCTGTGAAGGTTTGGAAGTCTACCTTGAAGACTTACCAGAGTGATTGGGCGAGGTCTAAGTGACCTTAGCTCAAGGGGAATAAGGTGAACATGTGGTCTTCTGAGTTCAATCTCAGCCTCCCTAACCAGACATACAACTGTCATAGCAGTTGGAAATGGTCAAACAAATCGCTGTCTTCCCCGAGCTCCTGGTTCTATCTCCTTACTTCCCTACTTTCAGTATTGAACTGTGAAGCCTTTGCATGCCTGCTTGTGTTTGAAGATATTTCTTGAAGCCATTCATCTATCTGCTCGTTTATCTTCATGCTTCCTGTGTTTACCTTCAATGCATGCTTGTATGTATGATGTCTATGCTTGTCATATCTGTTCATCTTATTGATAGGCTTCACTAATTCTCATCCCGCTTCCGCTTTCTTCGAAGACATTGCTTGTTTACGAAGCCTTTCATAAAAATCGCCTATTCACCCCCCTCTAGTCGATAACTAGCACTTTCACAATGCACTTCGAAAGTTTTCTCAAAGTTGGGTAATGCAAGAAATGGAGCATGTGTTAGCAATTTCTTAAGCTCATGAAATGCGGCATCTTGGGATGGACCCCAAACAAATGGTGCATTCTTCTTACTCAATGCGTGCAATGGTGATGCAATAGTGCTAAAATCCTTCACAAAGCGTCGATAAAAGCCGGCTAAGCCAAGGAAACTACGCACTTGAAGCGAATTGGTTGGTTGTGGCCAAGTTTTAATAGCATCAATTTTAGCTTCATCAACTTGAACACCCTTAGATGAGACTACAAAGCCCAAGAAAACAAGCTTGTCAACACCAAAAGTGCATTTTTCCATGTTTGCATAAAGTCGCTCGTTTCTAAGAATTTGCAAGACGTCCCTAAGATGTATAACATGATCCTCAAGAGATTGGCTATACACAAGAATGTCATCAAAGTAAACCACAACACAAATGCCAATTAATTTGCGAAGAACGTAATGCATCACACACATAAAAGTGGTAGATGCTTGAGATAAGCCCATAGGCATGACTAACCATTCATACAAGCCAAATTTTGTTTTGAAAGCCATTTTCCATTCATCACCTTCTTGCATGCGAATTTGATAATAGCCACTTTTAAGGTTAATTTTTGAGAAAATGGTGGCTCCACTAAGTTCATCAAGCATGTCATCAAGGCGTGGAATGGGATGGCGATATCTAACGGTGATAGCATTAATGGGACGGCAATCGGAACACATGCGATAGCTACCGTCTTTCTTAGGCACAAGGATAACCGGAACGGCACATGGGCTCAATCTTTCGCGTACATACCCATTCTCCATGAGATGTTGCACTTGCCTTTGGATCTCTCTGGTCTCGTCGGGGTTGATGCGGTAAGGTGCCTTGTTCGGTAGAGGTGCGCCGGGGATGAGGTCGATGCGGTGTTCGATTCCGTGAAGTGGAGGAAGTCCAGGAGGTATCTCATCGGGAAAAACGTCCGCGAATTCCTGCAATAGATGATACAATACCAAAGGAAGATGTTGTGAAGTATTAGTCCTCACCGCTTCATCTTTGCACACTGATACGTCTCCATCGTATCTATAATTTATGAAGTATTCATGCCATGTTTATTATAGTTTTGTATGATTTTGGTGCACTTTTATATGGGTTTTATATGATTTTCATGGACTAACATATTGACCTAGTGCCCAGTGCCAGTTGCTGTTTTCTGCTTGTTTTTGGTTTTCCAGAAAATCCATATCAAATGAAGTCCAAATGCAGCGAAACGTTTTGATGATTTTTTTTGAAAGGAAACAGACCCAGGAAGCTTCGGAGGAGCAGCAGAAGAGCCATAGGGGCCCCACGAGCCACCTGGGCGCACCTGCCCCCTCCCCCAGGCGCGCCTTGGTGCCTCGTGGGCCCCCTGTGGCACCTCTTTGCGTGATTCCAATGCTGAAAAATCATATATATTCAGAAACCCCTGAAAGTTAACCTAGATGAGTTTTTACGCCGTCGCAAGCCTCTGTACCAAGGAGATCCCATCTGGAGCCCTTTTCTGGCACCCTGCCGGAGGGGGGAATCATCACCGGAGGCCATCTTCATCATCCCGGTGGTCTCCATGACGAGGAGGGAGTAGTTCACCCTCGGGGCTGAGGGTATGTACTAGTAGCTATGTGTTTGATCACTCTCTCTCTCTCGTGTTCTTGATATGGCACGATCTTGATGTATCATGAGCTTTGTTAATATAGTTGGATCATATGGTGTTTCTTCCCTCTCTATCCTTGTTGTGATGAATCGAATCTTTTCCCTTTGAGGTTTCGTTATTGTCGGATTGAATATTCAGATTTGAGAACACTTGATGTATGTCTTGCATATGAATACCCGTGGTGACAATGGGGTATTATATTGATTCACTTGATATATGTTTTGACACTCAACTCGTGGATTCCCGAGGTGACATTGGGGTAATCTATGCATAGGGGTTGATGCACGTTTTCATTATCTTTTCTCCGATAGAAACTTTGGGGTGCTCCTTGGAGTTCTTTGTGTGGATTGAATATTATGATTATGAAGTTGTTTGATGCATATTGTATAATCAACTCACGGATACTTGTGGTGACATTGGAGTATCTAGGTGACATTAGAGTTGGTTGATGTGTATCATATGGTGTTATTTTAGTACGAACTCTAGGGCTGTTTGTGACACTTATAGGAATAGTTCAATAGATCGATCGGAAAGGATAACTTTGAGGTGATTTTGTACCCTACAAACAATTTCTATCTTATGTTCTCCGCTAATAGGAACTTGGGAGTGATTCTTTATCGCACGTTGAGGGATGGTTATATGATCCAATTATGTTAGCATTGTCGAGAGATTGCACTAGCGAAAGTATGAACCCTAGGCCTTGTTTTCAAGCATTGCAATACTGTTTGTGCTCCGTTTTATCAATTGCTACCTTGCTGTTTTTTATTTTTCAGATTACAAAAACCTATATCTATTATCCATACTACACTTGTATCACCATCTCTTCGCCGAACTAGTGCACCTATACAATTTGTCATTGTATTGGGTGTGTTGGGGACACAAGAGATTTCTTGTATTTGGTTGCAGGGTTGTTTGAGAGATACCATCTTCATCCTATGCCTCCCACGGATTGATAAACCTTAGGTCATCCACTTGAGGGAAAATTGCTACTGTCCTACAAAACTCTGCGCTTGGAGGCCCAACACGAGTCTACAAGAATAAGTTGTGTAGTAGACATCACACACAAGCAGAAAGTGAAGAACACTCGATGGGCACTCACTCAGATCCCTCAAGTCTCTTTTGGTGGCTAAAAGCACTAAATCTTTCTTGTCGCTCATCGTGGGGTCGCTCATTTTTGGCTTGTGGCGCTCACTCTCTTTTTGGTGGTTCACTCGCTCACTAGTCTCTCCACGATGGGTAGAAGCTTGCTTGTTGGTGATGACTTGACTTGGCAACATGGGTCGAAGCACGAACTCCTTGCCCTTCATCTTGAAGCTATAGTGATTGGTCCGTCTGTTGTGGATGACGCCGTGGTCGAATTGCCAAGGTCTTCCAAGGAGTAGATGGCATACGGACATGGGAACCACATCACACTCCAAGGTGTCTTCATATGCACCAATCTTGAAGGACACTTGAATGGTGTGCTCCACTGGAATGGTTTCGGAGTCGCTTAACCATTGGACCTTGTAGGGGCGAGGGTGCTTCTTCTTGAGCAAATGTAGCTTGGAACATAGATCTTCACTTGCCAAATTGTGGCAACTTCCGTCGTCGATGATTACCTTGACGGAACGTCCTTGAATACCCGCTTTGCTATGGAAGATGTGGCAACGTTGGTCTTCATCTTGTTGTTGTTGAAGTGTCAAGACCTTGGAGACAACAAGAGCGGGTGTCGGTGTCAAAATCGGCAGACCTCGGGGTAGGGGGTCCCGAGCTATGGATCTCGGATCGGTGGTAACAGAGACGAAGGGGATGATGTATACCCAGGTTTGGGCCCTCTCGAGGAGGTAATACCCTATGTCCTGCTTTGATTATATTGATGGTGAAGTATCGAGTACAAGCTTGATCTACCTCGAGATCGTAAGGAGAAATCTAACCCTAGGGCTAGGTGAATGATGATCGTGATTCTGTCCCCTCTACAAGCTAAACCCTTTGGCTTATATACACGCCGGATAGGGCATCTAGGGTTACATAGGCGGTATCTAGGGATCCTCAGGTAGGCGGTAGGAGATATCTTGGAGTATGCGCCAAGTCTTCGGCAGATGACACCTCGATCGTATCACGGCTTCCGGAGTCCATCTAAATGAGAACTGAGGTCTTCGGGCCCAACCTGAGGTCCATGGGCCAGGCTAGGTTGGTACCCCTGATCCAGGACACCGTTAGTAGCCCTCGAACTGGTCTTCTACGCCCGACCCCTCCATCTTGAATCTGGAGTCTTTGGCTTGACAGACGAGTTCCTCTTCTTCTGCTGATATCCTTCCTCTATTCGAAGCTACTTTGGATCACTCCTCGAAGAAGTAGTCTCTCGCGGTTGGGATCTGACCGAAGTTTGATCTGCACCTGAGGTCGCTAGGTAACTTAGCCTCGAAGGCCCACTGCGTAGGTGTGAACAGTGTCCTTAGCCTGACAACTTTATCAAAGAGGCATCACCCATGACCGAGCGAGCAGTTACTGTTTCGCTCGAATCGCGGCCCGAGGCAAACTTTTTATTGGCACATCCCGTTGAATCGGAGATCGTGCCCACTTTTTAAGGGATATCATCAAGATTTTGTTTCCCCCAATACGCATAACAACGCTTGTTACGGGTAGTGGCGATTTTAACGGCGCGACGGAGGGGGCTCTTGGCCTTTCCAACCAGCCTTTATAAGAGCAGAGGAGTAGCGGTGAAAAATCATACGCTCCCTTTCCTCCTGCCTTCTGCCTCTCGAGCTCCGTCACCCAGATCTAAGTCCGAGCTCCTTCCACCCCTGTAGCGCCCATTTCCTCCCAACCAACAATGGCGGAGAGCACCCTTAAGGGGCACTGGGCCAGTTCCTCCGTGACGGAGGGAACCATTCTAGAGTTGCGTGAGGCCGGATACATTCACACCGATGTCCGCACTCACGTGCGGGACCCTGCCCAGCGCATCCCCACTCCCAATGCTGGGGAGAGGGTTGTTTTCGTTCCTCACCTCATCAGAGGTCTGGGGTTCCCGCTACACCCGTTTGTGCGGGATTATGTTCTATTACGGGCTTGATTTCCACCATCTAGCCCCGAACTCCATTCTCCACCTCGCCTCCTTCATCACCGTTTGTGAGGCCTTCCTCCGCATCGAGCCGCATTTTGGCTTGTGACTGAAAATCTTTGGCGTCAAGCCGAAGTCCAGTGACTCTGAACTCACGGAGTGTGGAGGGGCAATGATCAGCAAGAACCAGAAGGTGCCCTGGTTCCCAGGCACCTTCATTGATACAGTCAAGGAATGGCAGCGCGAGTGGTTCTATATCACTAAACCACTTGCCGTTGGTCAGACCGAGGTCCCAGCCTTCTCGGCTATGCCTCCAAAGAAGCTCGTATCCTGGAGGAGGAAGGGCATCGACTGGGGGAACCCAGCGGAGGTGGAGGTGTTGTTCACGAAGATCAAGTGGTGGATGGTCGACCGGAAGCTCAAGTTGGCTGACATGGTGAACGTCATGCTCCACCGCTGGATCCTGCCGCTCTAGCTCCGTGCCTCCCCGATGTGGGCGCTCAAGCCTGAGGATGCGGGGCCCATCCTTCACTTCTTCTGTCCCACCCCGGAGGGGATGTGGAAGCAACTTTTCAAGCCATCCAAGGAGTTCCCCAAGGTAGGGAGGGACCGCGGCTTCGACACCAGCTACGACGCCCCCCTGGTAATTATTACTTATGCGGCCTCATATTCCATACTCCATAGATTTAGGTTGACCAATTGATTGTATGTTCACAGAAATGGATCCCCAAGGTGCAGCTGATGTTGTGCCCGGCGCCGCTTCCCGAGGAGGGGACGACCCCTCAGCTCGTGGCCCTCTTAACCGAGGAGCCACACACTATTGTATCCAAGGAGTCAAAGGCTCCGAGGAGCAAAGCGAACCTCCGAGGTCGGGAGACCTCGGTCACCCGTTCCGAGGAGACCCATGCCTCCTCCACCCATGACGACGAGGAGGAGGTAGGTATGGGGGCGGGGAAACCCTCCCCTAAAGGGAAAAGGGCGGCGTCTGATATGTCTCTAACGTATCTATAATTTATGAAGTATTCATGCCATGTCTATTATAATTTTGTATGATTTTGTTGCACTTTTATATGGATTTTATATGATTTTTATGGACTAACATATTGACCTAGTGCCAGTGCCAGTTGCTGGCTTTTGCTTGTTTTTGGTTTTCCAGAAAATCCATATCAAATGAAGTCCAAATGCAGCGAAACTTTTTGACGATTTTTTCTGGAAGGAAACAGACCCAGGAAGCTTCGGAGGAGCAGCAGAAGAGCCACAGGGGCCCCGCAAGCCACCTGGGCGCGCCTGCCCCCCCGGTGCCTCATGGGCCCCCTATGGCCCCGATTCGCGTGATTCCAACGCTGAAAAATAATATATATTCAGAAACCCCCTAAAGTTAACCTAGATGAGTTTTTACGCCGCCGCAAGCCTCTGTACCTCCATGATCTCATCTACAGCCCTTTTCCGGCACCCTGCCGGAGGGGGGAAAGCATCACCGGAGGCCATCTTCATCATCCCAGCGGTCTCCATGACGAGGAGGGAGTAGTTCACCCTCGGGGCTGAGGGTTTGTATCAGTAGCTATGTGTTTTATCTCTCTCTCTCTCGTGTTCTTGATTTGGCACGACCTTGATGTATCGCAAGCTTTGTTAATATAGTTGGATCATATGGTGTTTCTTCCCTCTCTATCCTTGTTGTGATGAATCGAATCTTTTCCCTTTGAGGTTTCATTATTGTCGGATTGAATACTTCAGATTTGAGAACACTTGATGTATGTCTTGCATATGAATACCCGTGGTGATAATGGGGTATTATATTGATTCACTTGATATATGTTTTGGCACTCAATTCGCGGATTCCCGAGGTGACATTGGGGTAATCTATGCATAGGGGTTGATGCACGTTTTCATTATCTTTTCTCCGATAGAAACTTTGGGGTGCTCCTTGGAGTTCTTTGTGTGGATTGAATATTATGATTATGAAGTTGTTTGATGCATATCGTATAATCAACTCACGGATACTTGTGGTGACATTGGAGTATCTAGGTGACATTAGAGTTGGTTGATGTCTATCATATGGTGTTATTTTAGTACGAACTCTAGGGCTGTTTGTGACACTTATAGGAATAGCTCAATAGATCGATCGGAAAGGATAACTTTGAGGTGGTTTTGTACCCTACAAACAATTTCTATCTTATGTTCTCCGCTAATAGGAATTTGGGAGTGATTCTTTATCGCACGTTGAGGGATGGTTATATGATCCAATTATGTTAGCATTGTTGAGAGATTGCACTAGCGAAAGTATGAACCCTAGGCCTTGTTTCTAAGCATTACAATAGCGTTTATGCTCACTTTTGTTACTTGCTACCTTGCTGTTTTTTATTGTTCGCACTACAAAAACCTATATCTACTATCCATACTACAGTTGTATCACCATCTCTTCGCCGAACTAGTGCACCTATACAATTTACTATTGTATTGGGTGTGTTGGGGACACAAGAGACTCTTTGTTATTTGGTTGCAGGGTTGTTTGAGAGAGACCATCTTCATCCTACGCCTCCAACGGATTGATAAACCTTAGGTCATCCACTTGAGGGAAAATTGCTACTGTCCTACAAAACTCTGCGCTTGGAGGCCCAACACGAGTCTACAAGAATAAGTTGTGTAGTAGACATCAAGCTCTTTTCTGGCGCCGTTGCCGGGGAGGTGAGTGCTTGAAGTTATATCTTTAGATCTTGCAATCGAATCTTTTAGTTTCTTGTTTTATCACTAGTTTGGTTTATAAAAGAAAACTACAAAAAAAATGGAATTGAGGATGCCTCATATTATTCTTCTTTATAATGTTTTTCTTGAAAAGGATGGAGCGGAAAATTGTGCTCAATTGATAGAAGAAGAATTCAATAAAATGTTTAGCATAAAATCTTTGAATGATGAGCATGATTGCAATGTTGTTAGTATGAATTCTATGAATATCCAAAATACTAATGATGATTGCACTAGTCATGACAAAAATGTTTCTTATAAGCATGTCAATTTTTGTGGAGTGCATAAAGTTTGTGAAGACATGCCTTATAGGGATGATAGATTTTGTAAGAAGCATAAACATGATAGAACCAATTTTTTTCTCAAAGTGATAGATGAATTTGCTACAAAATTATGTTCTCTTTATCCTATTACTTGTGAACTTTGCAATAAAGTTGGTCACCTTAGTTTTCAATGCATACTTTTTCATGATCGAATCATGGCTAAATATTGTAATGACTTGACCGCCCTTGAACTATATAATGAGCTTTATCTATTTTTGGGGTGTGAGGAATTGTCACATAAAAATAGTTGGTTTGAAGTATTCATTCTCACGGATGACATTGAAACTAATCTAAAAGAAATCTATATGTTTTGTATGGTAAATTGCAATGAGAATGCTTATATAGCCAACTATAGAAAAACGGGAAAACAAATAGAATATAAAAGAAATACTAATGGAAGGGTAAAGATTCCCCCTTTCCCTCCTATTTTCTCTCATGATGAAACAGGTAGCGAGGAGGAGCTTCCTATCCAACCAATCTCTTCAATAAGAAGCTCGGAAGAATTAAATAAACCCACACATAATGTGGTAAAGAAAAAGAAAGGAAGGAAAAGAAGAGGTAAAGAGGTATCTCTCCCAAATAATGTTGCTCCTATTATTGTTGTACCTCATGAGAATGAATAAAAAATAATTGTGGAAGATGATACACTTGATGATGATTTTGTTATGCCTATTGCTTGTTGTGATGATTATGATTGGGAAGATAATGATACTTCTTATGATCTTGAAAATCTTTATGGCACCAACTTGGAGGAATATGATAATAATTGTTATACTATTGGTGCTATTCATACTATTGATGATAATAGTGATAATGCTAATGATATGCACCAACAAGCTTGGGGATGCTATGTTTGATTGGAATGATATGTTTGAGGATTTATTTGCTGCAAATAACGTTTGCCCTAAGCTTGGGGATGCTATGCTTAATGAAAATGATCTTTTTATTCCCCCTACTTTTGATGAGCAAATTTATTATGATGATGACATGCCTCCTATCTATTATGATTATTGTGATAATACTTATGTTATGAAAAATAGTGATGATTATTATTATAATACTTGTTATAATTATGAATATCCTTTTACTGAACATCACTCTTTTAATGTGGAAACAATTTATAGTATTCGAGTTTCATATGATACTCCCACTCCTATTGATGAGAAGAAGTTTGCTTATGTGGAGAGTAATAAAAATTCTATGCTTGTGGATCATGAAAGGAATGCTTTATGTGATAGCTATATTGATGAATCCATTCATGATGCTACTGAAAATTATTATGAGAGAGGAACATATGATTCATGATGCTCCCGTTATGTTTCAATTCTTTACTTCTATGTGAGCATCATTGAAATCATCATGCCTAGCTAAAAAGGCATTAAAGAAAAGCGCTTGTTGGGAGACAACCCAACATTTATACCTACTGTTTTTGTGTGTTCACATGATTAAGCTACTGTAGTAATCATGTTTTATATGTTTTCTTTCAATAATGTGCCAAGTAAAGCCTTTGGGATAGTGTGGATGCTTGTTGATTTGATTCTGTGCAAAAGCAGAAACTTTTGCGTCCAGTGCTGGAATTTCTATTCTGTACTGGAGCGTGAAAAGATTCTGAAATTTTTACACAGTATTGGGTTACAAATTTTTTACGTTGTCCTAATTTTTCAGAATTTTTGTAGGTACAGAAGTATGGTTTTTAAATCGCTCACTACACGCTGTTCTGTTTTTGACAGATTCTATTTTCGGTGCATAGTTTGCTTGTTTTAGTGTTTCCATAGCTTATATTGAGTAATATAAATTGTGGAAATGATATAATACAGTGGTAATTATGTGAAAACAATTATGAATCTTGTCTTGACAGTACCTAAGCGGATGATTTATTTTTATCATACTAACCTATCTCACAAAGTTCCGTTAAGTTTTTTGTGATTGAAGTTTTCAAGTTTCGGGTGAGATATCAATATGAGGAGAATAAGGAGTGGAAAGACCCTAAGCTTGGGGATGCCCAAGGCATCCCAAGGTAATATTCAAGGAAGACCCAAGCAACTAAGCTTGGGGATGCCCCGGAAGGCATCCCCTCTTTCGTCTTCAACATTATCGGTAACCTTACTTGGAGCTATATTTTTATTCGTCACATAATATGAGTTTTGCTTGGAGCGTCATTTTATTCTGTTTATATTTGCTTGGTGTTATAAATAATCATGTTTTGAATCTTTAGTTCAATAAAATGCCAATTATAGCCTTTACCATGCTCAGTTTGCAAGTTCATGTGTTGCTGTTTGAAAACAAAAAGTTTTCTGTTATGTCCAGAATATTCCTGAATAGTCAGAACATGATAAAAATCTGAAATTTTTACACAGTAATAATGCATGAGTTCTCTGTCACGTGGTAATTTTTCATAATTTTTGGAGTTAGGGAAGTATGGATTCTTATTTCCCCTTTACAGACTGTTCTGTTTTGGCAGATTTCGGTTATAGTTGCATTGTTTGCATATGTTGCTTGTTTAATGTTTCTATTTGTGGATAGGAGTATTAAATATGCAGAGGCATTTAGTATTCAATGTTTAATTATAATTTTAGTAATTTGCTACAGTATAGAATGTTAAGGTTTTGAGTTGATTTATACTAACTTATCTCACGAGTTCTTGTTGAGTTTTGTGTGGATGAAGTATTTAAGATTTAGGGAAACCGTGATATGAGAGGAATTAAGGAGACACAAAAGCTCAAGCTTGGGGATGCCCAAGGCACCCCAAGTTATTATTCCAAGAAGTCTCAAGCATCTAAGCTTGGGGATGCCCCGGTAGGCATCCCACCTTTCTTCTTCAATAACTATCGGTCAGTTTTCGTTGAGCTTAAGTTTTTGCTTCTTCACATGATATGTGCTATTCTCGGAGTGTCATTTTATTTTCATTTTCTTTGCTGTTTGAATAAAACACTTAAGATCTGATTTTTTTTAATAAGAGAGAGTCCTCACATAGCTACCTATTTACTTAACTACTCATTTTATCTTCACTTATATCTTTTTGGAGTAGTTTGTCATTTACTCTTGTTCTTCACTTATATCCTATGAGTAAATTGTTGAAATGAATTGAGTATCATAAAGTTGAAATTTATATGCTTCATATGCTTGTCCCATGGGGAGTAGTGACTTCACATACAAGAAGTATAAGTGGTAAAATTTATTGAAAGTTAACAAACATAGCATTGGTCACTTGAACAATTCATGAAAGAATTTTGAAGGAAGAGAAATTTCACATATAATTATACTATCTTGGACATCTTCTATGATTGTGAGCCCCCATTAATTATTTTCAAGCTTGATCAAGTAGTTGACGTTGGACAAGGAAGACAACGTAATGAGTTATGTTTGTTTATATTCACATAGAAGTTATATTGTCATGGATCCTCTAACATGTGGTGCTTGCTTAGGATCTTTTGCTAGCCAAAAATTCGTACTAAGTAGAGATACTACTTGTGCATCCAAAAACCCTTAAACCCAGTTTCTTGCCATGAGTGTCCACCATATCTACCTATGGATTGAATAAGATCCTTCAAGTAAGTTGTCATCGGTGCAAAAAGCAATAAAAATTGCTCCTAAAATATGTACGATCTTTTATTGCAAGGGAAAATAAGCGTTGTACGAACTTGTGATGGTAAAGAAATAAAAGCGACGGACTGCATAATAAAGGTTGCTATCACAAGGGGCAATATAACGTGACGTTCCTTTGCATTAAGGGCTTGTGCATCCAACAACAAAAAGCACATGACAACCTCTGCTTCCCTCTACTAAGGGCCTATCTTTTACTTTTCTGTATTTACTTTTCTATATTTACTTTTATGCAAGAGTCATTAATGTTCATCCCTATTCCGCTCTATTTATTCTTTAGTTGGCAAGCATTATGTGGTAGGGAAAGATCCAGGCACATCTATCCAGTTGAATATAGATGATCATGAGTTATTATTGTTGACATTATCCCTGAGATAAATAAGTTGGGAGGCGAAACATTAAGCCCCTATCTTCCTATGTGTTTGACTGAAACAGTTTGTTCTAAAAATATGCTTTGAGTGTCAGCAATCATGGAAGACTAAATGATGGTTGAGTATGTGGAATTTGCTAGATCAAAGCTCTTACATAGACCCTTCCTGAAAATAAGATGAATTGCAATTGTTTGATGACTGAGAACATAGTTTGTTAGTTTTCAAGAAAGTTTATGGCCTATACTTTAAACATGTGAATAGCTTGCTACTTGATCATGAGAACTTTTATGAGATGAGCTACTGATTATGATATATATTGATGCTAGGAAAAGTGATTGAAATTATCATTGATCAAACTTATGCACTATGCTAGCATTCACACTTCATAAATTATTTCTTTTATCATTTACCTACTCGAGGACGAGCAGGAATTAAGCTTGGGGATGCTGATACGTCTCCAACGTATCTATAATTTATGAAGTATTCATGCCATGTCTATTATAATTTTGTATGATTTTGTTGCACTTTTATATGGATTTTATATGATTTTTATGGACTAACATATTGACCTAGTGCCCAGTGCCAGTTGCTGTTTTTTGCTTGTTTTTGGTTTTCCAGAAAATCCATATCAAATGAAGTCCAAATGCAGCGAAACTTTTTGACGATTTTTTCTGGAAGGAAACAGACCCAGGAAGCTTCGGAGGAGCAGCAGAAAAGCCACAGGGGCCCCACGAGCCACCTGGGTGCGCCTGCCCCCCCAGGCGCACCCTGGTGCCTCGTGGGCCCCCTGTGGCCCCTATTCGCGTGATTCCAACGCTGAAAAATCATATATATTCAGAAACCCCCGAAAGTTAACCTAGATGAGTTTTTACGCCGCCGCAAGCCTCTGTACCTCCACGATCTCATCTACAACCCTTTTCCGGCACCCTGCCGGAGGGGGGAAAGCATCACCGGAGGCCATCTTCATCATCCCGGCGGTCTCCATGACGAGGAGGGAGTAGTTCACCCTCGGGGCTGAGGGTTTGTATCAGTAGCTATGTGTTTTATCTCTCTCTCTCGTGTTCTTGATTTGGCACGATCTTGATGCATCGCGAGCTTTGTTAATATAGTTGGATCATATGGTGTTTCTTCCCTCTCAATCCTTGTTGTGATGAATCGAATCTTTTCCCTTTGAGGTTTCGTTATTGTCGGATTGAATACTTCAGATTTGAGAACACTTGATGTATGTCTTGCATATGAATACCCGTGGTGACAATGGGGTATTATATTGATTCACTTGATATATGTTTTGGCACTCAACTCGCGGATTCCCGAGGTGACATTGGGGTAATCTATGCATAGGGGTTGATGCACATTTTCGTTATCTTTTCTCCGATAGAAACTTTGGGGTGCTCCTTGGAGTTCTTTGTGTGGATTGAATATTATGATTATGAAGTTGTCTGATGCATATCGTATAATCAACTCACGGATACTTGTGGTGACATTGGAGTATCTAGGTGACATTAGAGTTGGTTGATGTGTATCATATGGTGTTATTTTAGTACGAACTCTAGGGCTGTTTGTGACACTTATAGAGATAGCTCAATAGATCGATCGGAAAGGATAACTTTGAGGTGGTTTCGTACCCTACAAACAATTTCTATCTTATGTTCTCCGCTAATAGGAATTTGGGAGTGATTCTTTATCGCACGTTGAGGGATGGTTATATGATCCAATTATGTTAGCATTGTTGAGAGATTGCACTAGCGAAAGTATGAACCCTAGGCCTTGTTTCTAAGCATTACAATACCGTTTATGCTCACTTTTGTTACTTGCTACCTTGCTGTTTTTTATTGTTTGCACTACAAAAACCTATATCTACTATCCATACTACAGTTGTATCACCATCTCTTCGCCGAACTAGTGCACCTATACAATTTACCATTGTATTGGGTGTGTTGGGGACACAAGAGACTCTTTGTTATTTGGTTGCAGGGTTTTTTGAGAGAGACCATCTTCATCCTACGCCTCCCATGGATTGATAAACCTTAGGTCATCCACTTGAGGGAAAATTGCTACTGTCCTACAAAACTCTGCGCTTGGAGGCCCAACACGAGTCTACAAGAATAAGTTGTGTAGTAGACATCATCATGCACGGGCGCCGAGGAAGAGGCGAGGCCGAAAGGCCTGAAGATGACTCGCAGGGCCTCCGCCGCTTCTGCCTCGTCGGGGAAGACCAGCTTCCCCGATGATCCGGATGACGACCTCCTTGTGCTGGGGAGGAAAAAACCAGCGCCTCGAAGGTAAATAGTTTAATAATTATTATGTTGAAAACCCGCTTTCTTATGTGAATCTCACAAGAGGGCTTCTATCAGCCCGCCCAAGACTCTCCCCAGCAGCGACAGCTCGGACGACAGCCTTCCCCCGTCTAAGAGTGGGGAATCGGAGCCTGCCCAAACCTCCCCGGCCCACAAGGGGCTAGGGGAGGTATCATCCGGACCGACCCCCTCCGCCAACACAGCAGGGGCCAAGGTACCGGAACCGATGGCCGAGGTCGAGACCTCGGCCGCCCGGGGCTAGGGGGAGAAATTCCCCGAGGTGCCCAAGGAAGGGCTGGACCAACCACCGGTCCAGCCTGAATCGTCTTCGGTGCACGAGCAGCTGCCGGAGGCCGTTACTGTATCCGCCGTGGTGGCGGGTATAGAAGTTACAGCGCCATCCGCGCCAGCCCCGGCAAGGGCTGCTGTGGGATGGATCGAAGAGGTGGAGGTGACCCTGGAGGGCGCCTCCCTCGCAGGGGAGCACCGCGCGCTGGTTGGCGCGGCGCTACGGGAATTCCGGTCCGCAGAGGCCGGAATCTGCGAGGCCTTCAAGGGCCTGATCAGGAGCTTCGAGGTACGCTGCTTCTTACTGTGAAAATATCGCTAGCGTTCTCGTAATTTCTTGTGATAGCGTAGAATAAGTAAGGACGCTGCCAGCCAGTAGCCCCCAAGACTCTGGTTGTTCTTTGAAAAAAGGACTGGCCAGAGGATTGAGATCATAATAAAGGACTAAGGAATGAGCGTTTATTCCACAGGTATCGACCTCGGCTCCGAGCTCCGCCGCCGAGGAGGTGGCGGAGATGAACAGGAAGCTCCAGAGGTCCGAGGAGGACCTGGACCTGATGGACAAGCATTTCGAGCGTTCCCAAGTTAAGCTTAGAGAAATCCTCAAAATGTTTCAGTTTGATATTTTTGAAAGAATTAGCTGAAGATGTGATGCTAATACCGAGCTGTTTTACATGGCAGCTGCTACAGCAGAGCTTGAGGCGCTCAAGGCCGAGCTGGCAAGAGCTCGGCAAGAATCCGAGCGGCTGAAAGTTGTGGTTGCGAAGGCCGAAAAGGATCTGGCCACCGAAAGGGTGGCCAGAAAAAAAGACTAGGCGCGAGTCCTGGAGGTGGAGGAGCATCTTGAGGGTGTGTGCAAGGAGTGTGACACCCTTCGAGAGAAGGAGAAGGCGGCGGGCGAGGAGCTCGAGAAACTGCACCAGGCGCACGCCGAGGTCCAGTCTCAGGCCCGCGCTGATCACGAAATGCTTCACCAAGTGAAGCAGATCGCTTCTGGTAAGCAATTCTTGCTGCAATGCGTGTTTGGCCGTAAAGGCTGTGTCAAGCTGACTTAGCTGTGGCGTTCCGCAGAGGTCTTCGCGGATCTCCCGAGGAGTGCGGCGGACGCCGATCGCTTTTACAGCGCGCAGGAGGGCCACCCAACGGAGAGGGTGTTCTGGCAGCAATTCCAGGCGCCCTCGCATCCGGAGCTGCTGAACAATCAAATGAAGCAGCTGGTGGAGCTCCTCCGGATGGCCAAGCCGGTGCTCGTGGACCTCTGCACCAACATGTGGCCCACGGAGCCTATTCCGTCCAGCCTCTTCGGGCTTTTCGCCCGTCTTCGGGAGGCCGCCCCTCAACTGGTGTGTTGGAAACGGTCCACTTGCTTGGAGGGAGCGCAGCGGGCGTATGCCCGCGTGAAAATGCACTATCCGAGTGTGAAAGCGGACATCGTGGCCTCCACGCTCCCCGAAGGGAAGAACCATTCGGTGGAGAAGTACATGGAGAAGTCGATGGAAGGGGCGCGGATCACGGAGGAGGAGTGCTCCAAGGACACCTTGTATTTTTAGACTTCAGTATGCCGAAGTGTGATGTGGATGTAAAAACTTAACTTTTGTTTTTAATGAATGTGGCTTTATGTTCCGAACTCTATGTGTTTTTTGATTTTGACTCCTTTATGACTTGTGTGTAACCGAAAGTGACTAGTCGTCGGCTTTGACCCCTCTGTACATTGTACAGAGGGTGTTTCCGAGGCAGTCTTGACCCTTAGCCGACGTCTCAGTTCCCGAAGGCGGTCCATGCTCATGGAAACTAGGCAATCGGACCATGATGGTTTTATAGCTTTCGCATAGTCGTAGGAGCTTGACTGTGAGGGCTGGTGACAAGCCCCCGGTTTATGAAGTGGCTCGGCTGTGATGGCCGAGGTCTATGCCACTAACCACTTCGGCTCTTCGTTTAACACGGGAACCTCGATCGATTCATTGCCTGACGAGGTCTTCGGATGGCTGACCAGTTTACGCTTACCAAGACAGTCAGTTTTCGGCTTTCTCCACTGAGGCGCATTCCAATTTGAACTGGTAGCGCAATCGCAGTGGTTCTCCCTTTACGCCCTTAGCCGAATAGTTCGGAAACATAAGGGGTAAGCACAGGAGCCGGGCAACCCAACTATTGACCAAAATCAAGGTTCGAAACTGATGAATATATTGAGACATCCAAGACGCCGAAGTTACCACTTCGGACTTGTAGCGGGGGCATGAGATTAAAAGCAGAGCCCGCTATAGTTGTAAGCAACTGATTGTATCGTAAAAGTATTTTGTGTAGCTCGGAGGCAGCAAATGTAGGAAATATGCGTAATTACCTTGACGGGTGCATGTTCATTTATATCGTGTAGTTAAGCCTTTACATGCCGAGCTCTAAGAAAGAAACTTATAAAAGGTACATCGGAAAAGGTGACAAATAAAGGAGTAAAAAACGGGACATATGATTGGGTTTTATTGACCCAAGTCCCTTGCTGCCGCATGTCTGCATCTCCGCGCTGTTGACCAGCTTGGCTTCGCTGAGAGTGAAATCGAAATTGGCTATCTGCGACCCCGGCTGTTCATTTGATCGATGCCGCTGTGGGTCGGGTCCTTTTAAGAAGGTGCGCGACTGCCCTTTGTGTGGTTTAAACCACGCGGACATGCTACTTCCGCCTGGGTCTTTTACAAAGCCATGCTGGTATGCAGGTCCGAGGTACGTCGCGTACGGTTAAGCTGATGGCGACGTTCGATTTAGATTTGGCTCCTCGGCCGCCCATGGAATTTTGAGCGCAAAATTATGCACCCTAGGAACGTAATGCTCTTCCAATGGGAGGCGAACGAGGAGCCTGTGCCCCTATTTGGGGGGAACGGGTGTCTGACCGAGGTCGATCCGCGCGGCCCGTGTGCGCTTTGAAGAGCTGGTCCTTTGGCGTGCTGCCTCCTCAGTTGCCTGTACCTCGGCTGCGAAAGCCGCGGTCTGTTCCTCTGTTCGAAGAAAACTTTCGGTGTTACCATTGACAGTGATGACACCGTTAGGCCCTGGCATTTTCATCTTTAAGTATGTATAATGCGGGATCGCGTTGAAGCGAGCGAATGCGGTGCGTCCAAGCAACGCGTGGTATCCGCTCCGAAAGGGGAAGATGTCGAAGACTAACTACTCACTTCGAAAGTTCTTGGGTGATCCGAAGACTACTTCCAGTGTTATCGTTCCTGTGCAGTGACCTTCAACGCCTGGTATGACACCCTTGAAGGTTGTGGTACTAGGCTTGATCCTGGATGAGTCGATGCCCATTTTCCTGATCGTGTCTGCGTAGATTAGATTGAGTCTGCTGCCCCCGTCCATGAGTACGCGCGTTAGGTGGAATCCATCAATAATGGGATCCAGGACCAAGGTTGCCGATCTGTCATGCCGGATGCTGGTTGGGTGGTCATGTTTGTCGAAGGTGATCGGACAAGCCGACCACGGATTGAACTTCGGGGCAACTGGCTCTAAGGCGTAGACATCCCAAAGTGCCCGTTTCCTCTCCTTTTTCGGGATATGGGTTACGTAAATCATGTTTACGTCCTTTACCTCAGGAGGGAACTACTTCTGGTTTCCGTTATTGGATTGCCGAGGTTCATCCTCGTCTTCGCTGCGGGGTTGGGTTTTACTTTGACCCTCTGCCGCTATCTTGCCGGCTTGCTTGAAGACCCAGCAGTTCCGGTTGGTCTGAGTTGCTGGCTTGTCCGAGGTACCATGGATTTGGCATGACCTATCGAGGATCTTGTCTAGCTGGCTGGGTCCATCTTTGTTCCCTTTGAAGGGTCTCTTTTTCTGTCCGGATCTAGGTCCGTTGAACCCTGTGTTTACCGCGGCGTCCTCGGCATCGCTCCCGCCATTTTTATGCCTGCGTTTGTTCTTACTACGCCTGGGCTTGCCATTGGCGTCACGAGCTTCCGAGGTACGTGCCTCACCGTTGTGAGTACTACGGGCCAGCCAACTATCTTCTCCCGCGAAAAAGCGGGTCATGAGCGAGGTGAGGGCTGCCATGGTCCTCGGTTTATCTTGTCCGAGCTGGCGTGTGAGCCACTTGTCCCGGATGCTGTGCCGGAAAATGGCGATTGCCTCGGCTTCGGGGCAGTCCATGATTTGGTTCTTTTTAGTTAAGAACCTGTTCTAGAACTTCCTTGCCGACTCGCCGGGCTATTGGATAACGTGGCTGAGGTTGTCAGCATCCGGAGGTCGGACATAGGTGCCCTGGAAGTTGGCCCAAAAAGCATCCTCGAGTGCTTCCCAGCTTCCAATGGATTGAGGAGGCAGGCTATTAAGCCAATGCCTCGCCGGCCCCTTTAACTTGAGCGGCAAATATTTAATGGCGTGGAGGTCATCTCCATGCGCCATGTGGATGTGGAGAAGGAAATCTTCGATCCACACCGCTGGGTCAGTGGTACCATCGTACAACTTGATGTTGATGGGTTTAAACCTGTCGGGGAACTGATGCTCCATTACTCTGTCTGTAAAATTGATCGGGTGGGCGGGACCTCGGAACCGAGCAGTCTCGCGTCGGTTTTCGGGGGAATTCTGCGTATAGGCTTGCTCCCGAGCTCGGCCATTCGTGTCCATCCAGGCGTCGTAGCCATCGAGCCCTGGTGGTGCTCGTCCTCTTGATCCATATATGGACCGTGGCGGTGCCCGGTTTGCCTCTATCTGGCGCCGCGTGTCGTACGGCTCGGGGTAGTCGACAGGGTCCTTGCCGTAGCGGCGCGTCGTCATTTGAGTGCGCAAATTTTCCCGCACTGGCCTGTCACGCCCTCTAGGGGGCCGATCAGGTTCGTCGGCCCGTCCGCATGTCAAAAGCACGTCGTCGGCCAGCTCTTCGTCGAACTTAGGCAGCAAACGCCTGCGTGGATAGGATTTGGGCGTGATGCGGCGCCGTTCTTCGAAGTCCTACTCGGCCGAGAGTATTTTGACCCATTTGTCATTCAGCGCGTCTTGGTTGACTTGCAACTGTTGTTGCTTCCTTTTCATACATCGGGCAGTGGCCACCAGGCATCGTCGGAACCGTTCTTTCTCGAAGGGGTCCTTGGGGACGATAAAGTCCTCGGTGCCGAGGCTCTCGTCCTCCTCGGATGGAGGTAGGTAGTTGTCGTCCGCCCCCTTGAAGAGGTCATCAGTGTCATCATCCTCTGTGGGGGTGTGTGGGCGCTCTGGGGAGGCTCGAAAATCCTCTCCCAGGTTGTCTGCATTGTCTGCCACCGCGTCGGTATTGTTGGCGGTGGCGTCATGCCCGCTGGGCTCTCCATTGGTCCCTCTTGGGCGTCTCCGCTGACGTCTAGGCAGGTTGTTGGGGGTGTCGACCATGTATACATCGTAGGTGGAGGTCGCAGTCCACTTGCCGGTGTTGACCAGCGGCGTGGTGGTTCTGCAAGGCCATCGACATCTTCATTCATGTCGGTGGCTTCATCGTAGTCCAACATGTCGGTTAAGTCATCGACCGTGGCGACTAGATGGGTGATGGGTGTTATGTAAATTTCCCGATCATCGGCTTTAAGTCCGATCTTGTCATACAGCGAAGTCTGACTGTTCGAGATTGACAAGCTCTGGATGCGATCGAGCATCTCATTTAGGCGAGATAATTCCTCAGGATTCATGGCCTGGCCGAAGGTCGGGCTGATTTGGAGCACGCGCGGCGGGTCGCCCAGTGCATCCTTGGCCTCGCAGGGGGTCGAGGTTGATTCTAGATCTGGTTCCCTAGCTGGCTCAAGATTCGATGCGGGATCCGAGGCCGCGTCTTGATTAATGTCAGGGCTTGATGTTGCGTTTGGCGTCGGTTTGAGATCCGATGTGATGTCCGTGCTATCGTCTGAGCCTGAGGCTGGGACGAGGCCACCCGTGACCGGGGTGATTGATTCTTCCAAGGGGTCATGTGGGACAAGAAGATCTGATCTGATGTCATCAAGGGAGATCGGTTCCGAGGTCGAGCCCCCGTGGTTCGGCAGGCCCTCGATCCGGCCTGGCGCCCAGCCCGAAAGGATGAGCTCACCGTGAGAGTCCATGGTGTATTCCAGGCTCCCAAAGGTCATAACATGATTCAGAGCGTAGTTCTCGACAGGGGCCAGATGCCCAAAGCGTCGACAGAGAAAACATGCTGCCGAAAATGAACAACTGGCTGGGGACGTAGACGTCACCGTGGCCCAAGACGCAGTTGATCTGCAAGTGAGCCATCGATCCTTTTTTGACCTCACAGCGGAACTCTCAATGAAAGCACCAGTGTCGGTGTCAAAACTGGCAGACCTCGGGGTAGGGGGTCCCGAGCTGTGGATCTCGGATCGGTGGTAACAGAGACGAAGGGGACGATGTTTACCCAGGTTTGGGCCCTCTCGAGGAGGTAATACCCTACGTCCTGCTTTGATTATATTGATGGTGAAGTATCGAGTACAAGCTTGATCTACCTCGAGATCGTAAGGAGAAATCTAACCCTAGGGCTAGGTGAATGATGATCGTGATTCTGTCCCCTCTACAAGCTAAACCCTTCGGCTTATATACACACCGGATAGGGCATCTAGGGTTACATAGGCGGTATCTAGGGATCCTCAGGTAGGCGGTAGGAGATATCTTGGAGTATGCGCCAAGTCTTCGGCAGATGACACCTCGATCGTATCACGGCTTCCGGAGTCCATCTGAATGAGAACTGAGGTCTTTGGGCCCAACCTGAGGTCCATGGGCCAGGCTAGGTTGGTACCCCCTGATCCAGGACACCGTCAGCGGGGCTCGCATCATTGTCACAAAAGACTTGAGCGTCTTCATCTTCATTCACTTATCGGTGCATGGCCACGTGCTCAAGGGCTTCCATTTATTCTTCGCTCATGGAGTCGTAGGTGCCGTCCGCATTGGCGATCCTGGTGCGCCGTGTGGGGCACTCAAAAGACTTGTGGCGTTGGCCCTTGCAAGTGAAGCATTTGATGTCACTTGTCTTGGTGTCATCCATAGTAGGTGTCGATGACGAAGATTGTGGCTTGGATGTACTTGGAGTAAGATGACTCGAAGATGTCATAGGTTGCTTGGAGCTTGACTTGTCGCCGGTACTTGGTGGAGTTTGAGTCGTAGTCGGAGGTGTCGTAGTTGTTGAAGTTTGAGTGTATGAACCGTAGGTCTTGGAAGAGTACCTGGAGTACTTGTAGTCCTCTTGTACTTGTCGCTCCGCTTTGGTTGCTTGATGCACTAGCTCGAGGAGGTTGGAGTATGGTTGGAAGTCCGCAATTTTCTTGATTGGATGGTTGAGGCCATTCAAGAAACGCGCGATAGTTTGTTTGTCATCTTCCTTGACGTTGGCTCGTATCATTGCAATTTCCATCTCTTGATAGTATGCTTCAACCGACTTGGTTCCTTGCTTGAGGAGTTGTAGCTTCTTGAAGAGGTCACGGCTATAGTGGGTAGGCACAAAACGAGCTCGCATGATGATGACCCACAAGTATAGGGGATCAATCATAGTCCTTTCGATAAGTAAGAGTGTCGAACCCAATGAGGAGCAGAAGGAAATGACAAGCGGTTTTCAGCAAGGTATTCTCTACAAGCACTGAAATTGTAGGTAACAGATAGTTTGATAGCAAGGTAATTCATAACAAGTAACAAGTAGTAACGGTAACAAAGCTGCAGCAAGGTGGCCCAATCCTTTTTATAGCAAAGGACAAGCCGGAACGATTTCTTATAATAGGTAACACATTCTCGACGACACATGGGAATTTCATCTAGTCACTTTCATCATATTAGTTCGATTCGCGTTCGCTACTTTGATAATTTGATATGTGGGTGGATCGGTGCTTGGGTGCTATTCTTACTTGAACAAGCCTCCCACTTATGATTACCCCCTCTCGCAAGCATCCGCAACTACAAAAAAAGAATTAAGATAAATCTAACCATAGCCTGAAACATATGGATCCAAATCAGCCCCTTACGGAATAACGCATAAACTAGGGTTTAAGCTTCTGTCACTCTAGCATTGTAACACCCCAAGAGTGCTCCTTCCATATTTGTACTCCTCAACATTGTAATATATGGTATTGTCATGATGATCTTGATGGATGGGCTCTTCTCATGTTGTGTTTTTGCCTTTCTTTTCTCTTTGCATTTCATTTTCATGTTAACTTGTCATGTGCATTGCATCCATTATTTATTTTGTGTTGCTCATGTATGCATTGGGTGTGTGGTCATCCCTTTTCTTTGCTCACCCTTGCACACCACTTCCTCATCATCATCTCAAATCCCTTCTTTTCCCAAGTTATTCTTGATGCATTATTTCTGTCCCAAATTAAATGTTCACTATATTCCTAAATTCTCTAGTCCATATCCTAAACCTCTCTGTCAAATTTCAGCAATTTTGGAATTGATTTGGTTGGGTTCAAAAATGGTGAAAGTTTGAATTTAATTCAAACTTGAATTATTTTTCTTCCTCTAAAAATGCCCAAACCAATTCATTCAAATTCTACACATTTCCAGGACTCCAGGGGTATTTTCATATATCTCTCACCCCATCCCAAACTCTCTATTCTTTTCCCTTTGTTTTTCTGTTGGAGGAAATTGAAAAGAGAAAGAAGAGAGAGAGCAGCAGCGCAGCCCACAGCACCCAGCGCAGCAGCCCAGCCGGCCCAGCTGCTCGCCAGCCCAGCTCACCCGCGCGCCCCTCCTTTTCTTTTCCTCACCCGCGCACCGACTCGCCCCCCTCTCGCCCGCGATCATGTGGTCTGGCCGGTCCCGCCTGCCAGCCTCTGGCTACAGCGCCTTCACACCCACCTTTTCGTCAAGCCCGTGCGTGCGCCATGGGGACCCCGAGCCCGAGAGCGTGCGAGCTCGCCCTAGGCCCCTATATATCTCCTCTCCTTGTCCCTCGTCCCTCTTAGGGTTCCCCTCGTCCGCCACCGCCACCGTCCGGTTCATCTAGCCACCAGATCCGCTGCTCTAGCGCGTCCTGAGCGCAACAGAGAGCACGGCCATGGCGCCGCCGTGATCTCCGTCGACCTCCGCCGCGCCAACCTTGTCCCTCTTCCTCCTCGACGTCGACTACGTCACCTCCGTCCACTACAGCTCGCGGGACGCCAAGTACGACGCCGTCCCCTTCGTCCTCTCCCGCTTCGGTTGCCGCTCGTCTCCAGCAAGCTCGTCGCCGCCCGTCTTCCCCGAGCCCGCGCGACTGCACCGCCGTGTTCGTGGTGAGCAGCCGCATCGCCCCGACACCCTTTTCACCTTCGTTAGCCCTTCCGTCGCCGTTTGCCATACATGCCGAACCCCGCCGCGTCGGACCTCGTCGCCGGCGAGTGTTCCGACTCCGTTCCGTCAAGTAGGTGTGTCCAATGTGTTCGCGCCGCCGCGTAGAGTCGATCCCGCTTTTTCCCCGTCTTGCTTAGCCTCTGTAGCATCCGGTCCGACCTCACCGTCGCTGTTCTGTCACCTCGTCGCCGGCGACGTTCCCGTCGTCGATTGGCGCCGTGGATGCCATGCGGGTGTGCGGGTTTGTCTCGCGCCTCGAATGTAGCCAGCCGCCGTGCCAAGAGGTCACCGGAGTCAACTCCGGCGAGCCTCCGCCGTGCTCCAGCCGTCGCCGAGCACCCTCCCCTGTTTTCCTCTGTCGCCGCATGCACGCGTCAGCCGTGGGACCCACAGGTCAGCCGCACAGAGCCGTGACCCCACTGGTCAGCCACACACGCCAGAGGGACCCACGTGTCAGCCACTCCCCTCTGTCTTTAGCCATTTTTTGCATATGACAATTTCGGCATATTCCGTTTCTGGCTTAATTCCGTTTCTGTGCATTCCGTTTTCGGTAGGTTTCCCGATCTGACGTTTTCCAAATCGGGCATATGCCAAATCTGGCATATAACCTATTTAAACTTCTGTCCTATTTGTTTTTAAGGCAGTTTGAGCAATTTTCATGTAGGAACATATGAGTGTAATATATGATTTTGGGGTAGAAAAATCCAACTAATCCATTTCTGGCATTAGTTTTGTCTTTTGAGCAAGTTTGCATGCATGTCATTTTCACATAATATGCCATTTTGTCAATTTGGTGTGAATTATTGCATATGTCATATGAGCTACTTGTCAACATGAGTTTGGAGCATTTTCATGTCATCTTGCTGCTAGTAATTTTTTCCATGCCATGATATGCCATGATAGGAGTGCAACAAGCTTGCAAACATGCTTAGTCATTGTTACTGTTCTGCACTTGTTTTCTGCTAAACTTGCCATGTTGCTTTGATGCTACCATCTAATCCATAGCTTTTCTGAGCATGATCAGTAAACATGTTTTGTTCTATGTTGCCAGTACATTCATGCCATGCCAGTTGATGCCATGTTCAACTCCTGTAGCATATGTAAACGTTGTTCTAAACATGCCTAGTCAATATAGCAGTTTTTCTGTCAACATTATGTTGCCATGTTGTGAGCTCATTTCTGGTGAATCCATGCTTCATATGAATTTGTGCCAATGTAATGAAATGTTCTATGCCATGTGTACAGTAGCTGCATGCCAATTTCTTGCATTTTAGGGTACTGTAGCTTGTTGTTTTGATGTGCACAAGATGCCATGTTGCTGTTAAATTCAGTTTTGCATTGCATATTGTGTTGCTCACCATTTGAGTTTCGTGCATCCGTTCCTCGTGATCTTTATATCGATTTCAACCGAAATCTTCCATTCTTTCCAGAGGCATACTTGGATTGCCAAGATTTTGCCCATATCCATCTGTGCTTCATCGTTCACATCTCGTTATCATTCCATCGTCCCAGTAGCACCGTTCCTTCAATTATGTCATGCTCATTATTTTCTTCATGCCATTCCATGCATCATTTTGCTTGTGCATCTATGCCATGGTTGTTTGTTTATTTCGGTGCTTGTTCTTTCTTTTGTGTTGTTCCAGGAGACGAGTCCGAGTTCGAGGAACCGGTTGAGAACGTGTTCGAGGAGCAGTCTTACTATCCTCAGGCAAGATGATCATTACTCTTGATAACACTACTATCTTTGCTTGCTAGTTGTCTCGTTGCTATCACTATGTCACGTTTCCTACCACATACATGTCAGCCTCTCATATGCCATGATACAACCTCTAACCACCCTACCCAGCAAATCGTTGTTTGGCTATGTTACCGCTTGCTCAGCCCCTCTTATAGTGTTGCTAGTTGCAGGTGCAGTGCAGGTTGTTTCGGGTTGGGACATGGATATGTTGGGATATCACAATATCTCTTATTTAATTAATGCATCTATATACTTGGTTGTGTGTGGAAGGCTCGGTCTTTTGCCTAGTGTTTTGTTCCACTCATGCCGCCTTAGTTTCCGTAATACCGGTGTTATGATCCTTGATTAGCGTTCCTAACATGCTCAGGGGAATGGGACCCTCTTGGCAGTTCGCTTTGAATAAAACTCTTCCAGCAAGGCCCAACTTTGGTTTTACCATTTGCCTAATAACAACTAAAACTTGCATAGGGAGTAATTAACCCGAGGATTCTTAATCAACAACCCGGGCCAATGCTCCTCATGAGTGTTGGTCCAAACTAGGGCGATGTCCGGCGCCCCCTGGGAAACTGGGGTCTCAGCTAACCCGACGTCTGGCTCATCCGGTATGCCCTGAGAACGAGATACGTGCGGCTCCTATCGAGATTGTCGGCACCCCAGGAGGTCTTGTAGGTTTTGTTTTACCATTGTTGAAATGTCTTGTGCACCGGGATTCCGAGGATACTTCGGGCTATCTCGAGGTTGAGGTATTTCCACCGCAGCTTGTGTTGGTCTATGATGGACCAGGTTGGAACACCCCTGCAGGGTTAAATCTTACGCGAAGCCATGCCCGCGGTTATGTGGTGACTTGGATATTTTTAACCTCCGGTTGTAGAGAACTTGACACTAATTCTAATAAAATACACCAATTGTGTGCGTAACCGTGATGGTCTCTTTTCGAGTAAGTTCAGGAAGAGAACACGGTGGAGTTATGTTTGAACCGTAAGTAGGTGTTCAGGATCACTTCTTGATCATATTAAACTTGCGACCGTTATGCGTAGTATGCTCATCTTTATTCTTGTACTCGTAAGTTAGCCACCTAAACATGCTTAGTGCTTGCTGCAACCTCACCACATTACCACTTCCATTCCTTTAAGCTTAAATAGTTTTGTTACCTTGGGTGATGAGATTGCTGAGTCCCTGTGGCTCACAGATTACTACATAACTCCAGTTGCAGGTACGCTTGAGTCAGACACAGGTGAGCCCGAGATGCTCCATTGGGAGTATGATGATGAACGTGGGCGTATGTACGTCACGATGCCAGACGATCAGTAGTGGGCCCTAGTCGGTTGATCCGGGGATAATAGCAGGGTGGTGTTTTCTCGTTTGATTTCGTCCGTAGTTGGACCCTGTCTTTCATTTGGATGATTGTACGATGTTTATGACCTATTTATGTTGTAGCATGTGGCGAGTGTAAGCCTTTATTTAGTATTCTCACCTGTTCACTTGGTTGTATGTATTTGAGAATCACCTTGCTATGCGTCTCAAAATGAGGTTCTGTCACGATCTTGAGTTCATCACGAGGTTGCGATAGAGCTTCATGTTGGGCGTTACAAGTTGGTAATCAGAGCCATACCGACTATAGGAGCCCCTTGATTGATCGAACCGTTGACGAGTCTAGAAGAAAAACTGTTTTGAGTCTTAGTTATATATCGGAGAGTAGGAATTCTTTTTACTCCTTATCCCCTTCGTCGCTCTGGGGAGGAATTGTGGCGTAGGTGTTTTATTCTACTACCTCTTCTCACTCAAATTTTTTTTAGGATCACGCGGGTATTGTTGGAATGGTTGCGATATCGGTGTGATGTGACTCTGTTCTTGGTGCCTCCCGACCGTATGGATTGGACCCGGGGAGTTGAGCTCCAAGGGGTTTTTGTCACACTCGCTATCGTTTCGGTTCCGGAATACCAGAGGACGCCGACATCGAAATGCTTCTATACTTTTTGTGGTGGAAAATAGTGCCGTGACTTTTCCCCAGTACTGGTGGAGATAGCTCGGATGATCCACCATGGCTAGTATCGTTGTGTTTTCGAAGGTCTGAGGTAGACGAATTTGCGAAGTTTCTCGGTCGTGTGTTCAGGGTTGCGGATGCGGTTGCAGCTGATTAGGTTGTTGTTTGATGAGTAGGTTCCTGGGTCCGCAACCTGATCTGATAACCAAGAAGTTTCGGGAGTTCCTAGGGGAATTCAAGTATCACCTAGGATATCTTTCCAACAGACACATGATACGATATGGGGTCTATCATTTGTTTGTTTCCATCTTCGTTACCTTGTGCATTATTCTAACATTCTTTCCAAGTGGCTTCTCAATCTTTGGTGTATCATCTATCTTTCGGAATGCATTCGTTCATATATGTTCGGATGCTAGCTTGTGAAGAATTCTATTGCAATATATATCCTATTGATTCAGCTTTCTAATTATCTCATTGAAGATTCTAACGGTTGTTTCCATCTTCAGGATGGCTCCCGCAACCCGTTCGAATCCGACCCGTGATGATGGAGAGCAGTCAGAACCTCCACCGCCACCACCACCTCCGCCTCCACCTCCGCCTCCGGAGGCATGGCAAGCTTGATGGCGGCAACCAATACCAATACTCAGATGCTGCTCCAGTTTATGCAAGAGCGGAATCAAGGGTATCAAGGCAATCAAGGCCAAGGCAACTTCAACAATCAACCTCAATATGCTACTCTCAGCCAGTTTCTCAGCAACCAGCCCAAGTCCTTCAGTTCATGCACTCAGCCTCTCGATGTTGACGATTGGTTACTGGATATCAACAAACACTTCGAGTGCAGCAATGTCAGACCTGAGGACTATGCAAAGTTCGCTTCTTTCCAGCTCAAGGATCAGGCAGCCGAGTGGTGGTAGCAGTACAAAGATTCAAGAGGTGGTCGAGTCATCACTTGGACCGATTTCTGTCGTGATTTCAGAGCACATCACATTCCGTCAAGTGTGTTTGAGGAGATGCGTGAGAAATTCAGAAATCTCAAGCAGGGAAGCATGTCTATCTACCAGTATAACACTGAGTTCCAGAATCTCGCTCGGTATGCCAAGCAAGACATTCCAGATGACAAGAGCAAGATTTACCAGTTTTGAGGTGGCCTCAGAGAGGACCTACAGCTTGCTCTCATCCTAGTCGATCCGCCTGAGTTTGATCAGTTCTATAACATGGCTCTCAAGCAAGAATTAGCTCAAATCAAGTTTGATGCTTCTAAGAAGAGACTCAGAGATGCAGTTCACTCTTCTTCCTCGTCTCAAGTGGCTATCAAGCAGCAGAAGTTCTGGTTACCTCCTCCTCCTCAGTTTCGTCCTCAACATCAGCAGAAGCAGTTTGGTGGTCGTGGTTCTTCCCACTCACCCAACCCAGTGTACCAGCAGAGATCTCAGGCTCCAAGGGCAGTTGTTCCTCCTCCTCGTCCGCTCTCAGAGGTTACTTGTCACAAGTGTGGTCAGAAAGGACACTATGCCAACAAGTGCACTCAGAAGCGCCTTCCAGCTCCTCCTCCTGGCAAGCCGCCAAGCAATGCTATTGTCAAGCACAATCCCAAGTCTGCAAGAGTGAACATGATGAATTCAGCTCAAGCAGAGGAGTCTTCTGATGTGATCATGGGTAATCTCTTGGTTAATTCCATGCCAGCTAAAGTTTTATTTGATACCGGTGCATCGCATTGTTTCATATCTAGACCTTTTGCATTGAAGCATGAATTGGTTTTTCGAGATTTGCCTACCCCTTTGTCAGTGGTTTCTCCGGGTTTGCTCATGAATGCGAGCGCGGAAGTTCTGGATGTCACCGTCAAGATGGGCAATTATTCTTTTCTGGCTGATCCGATGGTCCTTGGAAATTCTGATATTGATCTTATCCTCGGCATGAATTGGCTTTCTAAGCACAAGGCTTCTCTTGATTGTGCGGCCAAAGAAGTTAAATTGACTCATCCTTCTGAAGAGGTCATTATCTTTGCTGCTCGTGATGATACTATTAGGTTATTCTCCCTCAATGAGAAAGGCGAGATTAATGCCATATCTCAAATTCCAGTGGTATGTGAATATGAACATGTTTTTCCAGAAGAGTTGCCAGGAGTGCCTCCTCATCGGCCTGTTGAGTTTGTCATTGAGCTCGAGCCCGGCACAGAACCCGTATGCAAACGGCCCTACAAGCTTGGGCCAGAAGAGCTGAAAGAATTGAAGAGACAGCTCGATGAACAAGAGCGTCTGGGCTTGATCAGACCAAGTTCATCTCCTTGGGGTTGTGGAATTCTCTTTGTCAAGAAGAAAGATGGCACGAAAAGACTTTGCGTTGACTACCGGCCATTGAATAAGAAGACAATCAAGAATAAATATCCACTTCCCAATATCAATGAATTGTTCGAGCAACTCAAAGGTGCAAAGGTGTTCTCAAAGCTCGATCTTCGGATGGGATATCACCAAATTCGTATTCGCGAAGAAGACATTCCCAAAACAGCTTTCAGGACAAGCTTTGGTTCTTATGAATACACAGTCATGTCCTTCGGCCTTGCAAATGCACCTCCTACTTTCTCTCGTGTGATGAACTGGGTGTTCAATCCTTACACCAACGAGTTCGTTCTTGTCTATCTCGATGACATCCTGGTTTTCTCCAAGACTAAAGAGGATCATGCAAAGCATTTGCGCTTGGTACTTGATAAACTCAGAGAGCATCGGTTCTATGCAAAGTTCTCTAAGTGTGAATTCTGGCTTGATGAAGTTCTTTACCTCGGTCACATTCTCTCTGCCAAGGGCATCTCGGTAAATCCTGAAAAGGTTGAAGCCATTGTTAACTGGCAGCCTCCTCAAAATGTCAAGCAACTTTGAAGCTTTCTCGGGCTTGCAAGCTATTGCAGAAGATTCGTGGAGAACTTCTCCAAGATTGCCAAGCCTTTGTCTAACCTCCTCCAGAAGAATGTCATATATTCTTGGACTCCTGAGTGTGATGTTGTGTTCAAGACACTCAAAGAGAAGCTCATAACTGCTCCAGTTCTCACTCCTCCAGATGAATCCAAGCCTTACCAAGTGTTCTGTGATGCTTCTCTGCAAGGTCTCGGTGGAGTACTAATGCAAGAGAAGAAAATGGTGGCTTATACCTCTCGGCAGTTGAAGCCGAACGAGAGGAACTATCCTACTCATGACTTGGAGTTGGCAGCAGTCGTCCATGCCTTGATCACATGGAGACATCTCTTGTTGGGCAGGCAGGTGGACATTTTCACCGATCACAAGAGCCTCAAGTACATATTCACTCAGCCCAACCTTAATCTCCGTCAGACCCGATGGGTGGAGATGATTCAAGAGTACAACCCGAGCATTGAATACACTCCAGGCAAGGCTAATGTTATCGCGGATGCTTTGAGCAGAAAAGCGTATTGCAACAGCCTAATTCTCAAGCCGGTCCAGCCTGATATGTGTGAGGCCTTCAGAAAACTCAATCTCCAAGTTGTTCCGCAAGGATTTCTTGCAAACCTCCAGATCACTCCCACATTGGAGGATCAAATTCGCGAACCTCAGCTCTTAGATGCCATGGTGAACAAGGTGAAACTCAGCATTGCAAAGAGTCTTCCCAAATACAAGTGCTATCGAGTGGATGATAGGGATACCTTGTTCTTTGAGGACAGGCTAGTTGTGCGAAAAGGGGATCTCAGGAAGGTCATATTGAATGAAGCACATAATTCTCTCTTGTCTATCCATCCAGGCAGCTCCAAGATGTACCATGATCTCAAGTCAACTTATTGGTGGACTCGTATGAAACGTGAGATTGCTCAGTTTGTAAACGAGTGCGATGTGTGCCGCAGAGTGAAGGCGGAACATCAGCGTCCAGCAGGACTTCTTCAGCCTCTACCCATTCCCGAGTGGAAATTCGATCACATTGAGATGTATTTTGTCACCGGTTTTCCCAAGTCCAAGAGAGGGAATGACGCCATGTTTGTGGTCATTGACAAGCTCACTAAAGTCGCTCACTTCCTTCCAGTCAAGGAGTCTATCACTGCAGCCCAGTTGGCAGAGCTGTACACTTCCAGAGTGGTCTCCTTGCACGGTGTTCCTCAGTTGATCTCCTCAGATCGTGGAAGCATCTTCACTTCCAGATTCTGGGATTCCTTCCAGCAGGCCATGGGCACAAAGATTCGCTTCAGCACAGCTTTTCATCCTCAGACTAGTGGCCAAGTCGAGAGAGTCAATCAAATTCTCGAGGATATGCTGAGAGCGTGTGTCATCTCCTTCGGCATGAAGTGGGAAGATTGCCTTCCTTTTGCTGAATTCTCCTACAACAATAGTTTCCAAGCAAGCTCGGGCAAGGCCCCATTCGAGATTCTCTATGGCAGAAAGTGTCGTACTCCTCTCAACTGGTCTGAAACCGGTGAACGCCAACTTCTTGGCAATGATATGATTTCTGAAGCTGAAGAGATATGTCGTATCATCCGTGAGAATCTGAAAGCAGCGCAATCGCGCCAGAAGAGCTACTATGATAGTAAGCACCGTGACTTGGCTTTCGAGATTGGAGACCATGTCTATCTCCTTGTTTCTCCTATGAAAGGCACCCAAAGATTCGGTATCAAAGGAAAGCTTGCTCCAAGATACGTGGGCCCTTTTAAGATAGTTGGCAAAAGAGGCGATCTAGCCTACCAACTCGAGCTACCTTCCAACTTCTCAAATGTGCACGATGTGCTTCACGTGTCACAACTTCGCAAGTGCTTCAAGTCCCCCGGACGCACAATTGACTTCCAAGACATTGAGCTCCAAGATGATTTGTCTTACCGTGAGCATCCCATTGCCATTCTCGAAGAAACTGAGCGCAAGACTCGCAACAAGTCAATCAAATTCCTGAAAGTGAAGTGGTCTCACCATTCTGACCGAGAAGCCACATGGGAGCGCGAGGACCACCTCCGTTCCGAATATCCGGAGTTCTTTCGTTCCAAGATCTCGGGACGAGATCCTCTTGTAGTAGGGGAGAGTTGTAACACCCCAAGAGTGCTCCTTCCATATTTGTACTCCTCAACATTGCAATATATGGTATTGTCATGATGATCTTGATGGATGGGTTCTTCTCATGTTGTGTTTTTGCCTTTCTTTTCTCTTTGCATTTCATTTTCATGTTATCTTGTCATGTGCATTGCATCCATTATTTATTTTCTGTTGCTCATGTATGCATTGGGTGTGTGGTCATCCCTTTTCTTTGCTCACCCTTGCACACCACTTCCCCATCATCATCTCAAATCCCTTCTTTTCCCAAGTTATTCTTGATGCATTATTTCTGTCCCAAATTAAATTTTCACTATATTCCTAAATTATCTAGTCCATATCCTAAACCTCTCTATCAAATTTCAGCAATTTTGGAATTGATTTGGTTGGGTTCAAAAATGGTGCAAGTTTGAATTTAATTCAAACTTGAATTATTTTTCTTCCTCTAAAAATGCCCAAACCAATTCATTCAAATTCTACACATTTCCAGGACTCCAGGGGTATTTTCATATATCTCTCACCCCATCCCAAACTCTCTATTCTTTTCCCTTTGTTTTTCTGTTGGAGGAAATTGAAAAGAGAAAGAAGAGAGAGAGCAGCAGCGCAGCCCACAGCACCCAGCGTAGCAGCCCAGCCGGCCCAGCAGCTTGCCAGCCCAGCTCACCCGCGCGCCCCTCCTTTTCTTTTCCTCACCCGCGCACCCACTCGCCCCCCCCTCTCGCCCACGACCACGTGGCCTGGCCGGTCCCGCCTGCCAGCCTCTGGCTACAGCGCCTTCACACCCACCTTTTCGTCAAGCCCGTGCGTGCGCCATGGGGACCCCGAGCCCGAGAGCGTGCGAGCTCGCCCCGGTTGCCCTAGCCCCCCCATATATCTCCTCTCCTTGTCCCTCATCCCTCTTAGGGTTCCCCTCATCCGCCGCCGCCACCGTCTGGTTCATCTAGCCACCAGATCCGCCGCTCGAGCGCGTCCCAAGCGCAACAGAGAGCACGGCCATGGCGCCGCCGTGATCTCCGTCGTCCTCCGCCGCGCCAACCTTGTCCCTCTTCCTCCTCGACGTTGACTACGTCGCCTCCAACCACTACAGCTCGCGGGACGCCAAGTACGACGCCGCCCCCTTCGTCCTCTCCCGCTTCGGCCGCCGCTCGTCTCCGGCAAGCTCGTCGCCGCCCGTCTTCCCCGAGCCCACGCAACTGCACCGCCGTGTTCGTGGTGAGCAGCCGCATCGCCCTGACACCCTTTTCACCTTCGTTAGCCCTTCCGTCGCTGTTTGCCATGCATGCCGAACCCCGCCGCGTAGGACCTCGTCGCCGGCGAGTGTTCCGACTCCGTTCCGTCGAGTAGGTGTGTCCAATGTGTTCGCGCCGCCGCGTAGAGTCGATCCCGCTTTTTCCCCGTCTTGCTTAGCCTCTGTAGCATCCGGTCCGACCTCGCCGTCGCTGTTCTGTCACCTCGTTGCCGGCGACGTTCCCGTCGTCGATTGGCGCCGTGGATGCCATGCGGGTGTGCGGGTTTGTCTCGCGCCTCGAATGCAGCCAGTCGCTGTGCCAAGAGGTCACCGGAGTCAACTCCGGCGAGCCTCCGCCGTGCTCCAGCCGTCGCCGCGTGCCCTCCCCTATTTTCCTCTGTCGCCGCATGCACGCGTCAGCCGTGGGACCCATAGGTCAGCCGCACAGAGCCGCGACCCCACTGGTCAGCCACACACGCCAGAGGGACCCACGTGTCAGCCACTCCCCTCTGTCTTTAGCCATTTTTGGCATATGACAATTTCGGCATATTCCGTTTCTGGCTTAATTCCGTTTCTGTGCATTCCGTTTTCGGTAGGTTTCCCGATCTGGCGTTTTCCAAATCGGTCATATGCCAAATCTGGCATATAACCTATTTAAACTTCTGTCCTATTTGTTTTTGAGGCATTTTGAGCAATTTTCATGTACGAACATATGAGTGTAATATATGATTTTGGGGTAGAAAAATCCAACTAATCCATTTCTGGCATTAGTTTTGTCTTTTGAGCAAGTTTGCATGCATGCCATTTTCACATAATATGCCATTTTGTCATTTTGGTGTGAATTATTGCATATGTCATATGAGCTACTTGTCAACATGAGTTTGGAGCATTTTCATGCCATCTTGCTGCTAGTAATTTTTTCCATGCCATGATAGGAGTGCAACAAGCTTGCAAACATGCTTAGTCATTGTTACTGTTCTGCACTTGTTTTCTGCTAAACTTGCCATGTTGCTTTGATGCTACCATCTAATCCATAGCTTTTCTGAGCATGATCAGTAAACATGTTTTGTTCTATGTTGCCAGTACATTCATGCCATGCCAGCTGATGCCATGTTAAACTCCTGTAGCATATGTAAACGTTGCTCTAAACATGCCTAGTCAATATAGCAGTTTTTCTGTCAACATTATATTGCCATGTTGTGAGCTCATTTCTGGTGAATCCATGCTTCATATGAATTTGTGCCAATGTAATGAAATGTTCTATGCCATGTGTACAGTAGCTGCATGCCAATTTCTTGCATTTTAGGGTACTGTAGCTTGTTGTTTTGATGTGCACAAGATGCCCTGTTGCTGTTAAATTCAGTTTTGCATTGCATATTGTGTTGCTCACCATTTGAGTTTCGTGCATCCGTTCCTCGTGATCTTTATATCGATTTCAACTGAAATCTTCCATTCTTTCCAGAGGCATACTTGGATTGCCAAGATTTTGCCCATATCCATCTGTGCTTCATCGTTCACATCTCGTTATCATTCCATCGTCCCAGTAGCACCGTTCCTTCAATTATGTCATGCTCATTATTTTCTTCATGCCATTCCATGCATCATTTTGCTTGTGCATCTATGCCATGGTTGTTTGTTTATTTCGGTGCTTGTTCTTTCTTTTGGGTAGTTCCGGAAGACGAGTCCGAGTTCGAGGAACCGGTTGAGAACGTGTTCGAGGAGCAGTCTTACTATCCTACCGAAGAGACTTCAGGCAAGATGATCATTACCCTTGATAACACTACTATCTTTGCTTGCTAGTTGTCTCGTTGCTATCACTATGTCACGTTTCCTACCACATACATGTCAGCCTCTCATATGCCATCATACAGCCTCTAACCACCCTACCCAGCAAACCGTTGTTTGGCTATGTTACCGCTTGCTCAGCCCCTCTTATAGCATTGCTAGTTGCAAGTGCAGTGCAGGTTGTTCCAGGTTGGGACATGGATATGTTGGGATATCACAATATCTCTTATTTAATTAATGCATCTATATACTTGGTTGTGTGTGGAAGGCTCGGCCTTTTGCCTAGTGTTTTGTTCCACTCATGCCGCCTTAGTTTCCGTAATACTGGTGTTATGATCCTTGATTAGCGTTCCTAACATGCTCAGGGGAATGGGACCCTCTTGGCAGTTCGCTTTGAATAAAACTCTTCCAGCAAGGCCCAACTTTGGTTTTACCATTTGCCTAATAACAACTAAAACTTGCATAGGGAGTAATTAACCCGAGGATTCTTAATCAACAACCCGGGCCAGTGCTTCTCATGAGTGTTGGTCCAAACTAGGGCGATGTCCGGCGCCCCCTGGGAAACTGGGGTCTCAGCTAACCCGACGTCTGGCTCATCCGGTGTGCCCTGAGAACGAGATACGTGCGGCTCCTATCGGGATTGTCGGCACCCCGGGAGGTCTTGCATGTTTTGTTTTACCATTGTCAAAATGTCTTGTGCACCGGGATTCCGAGGATACTTCGGGCTATCTTGAGGTTGAGGTATTTCCACCGCATCTTGTGTTGGTCTATGATGGACCAGGTTGGAACACCCCTGCAGGGTTAAATCTTACGCGAAGCCATGCCCGCGGTTATGTGGCGACTTGGATATTTTTAAGCTCCGGTTGTAGAGAACTTGACACTAATTCTAATAAAATACACCAACTGTGTGCGTAACCATGATGGTCTCTTTTCGAGTAAGTTCGGGAAGAGAACACGATGGGGTTATGTTTGAACCGTAAGTAGGTGTTCAGGATCACTTCTTGATCATATTAAACTTGCGACCGTTATGCGTAGTATGCTCATCTTTATTCTTGTACTCGTAAGTTAGCCACCTAAACATGCTTAGTGCTTGCTGCAACCTCACCACATTACCACTTCCATTCCTTTAAGCTTAAATAGTTTTGTTACCTTGGGTGATGAGATTGCTGAGTCCCTGTGGCTCACAGATTACTACATAACTCCAGTTGCAGGTACGCTTGAGTCAGACACAGGTGAGACCGAGATGCTCCATTGGGAGTATGATGATGAACGTGGGCGTATGTACGTCACGATGCCAGACGATCAGTAGTGGGCCCTAGTCGGTTGATCCGGGGATAATAGCAGGGTGGTGTTTTCTCGTTTGATTTCGTCCGTAGTCGGACCCTGTCTTTCATTTGGATGATTGTACGATGTTTATGACCTATTTATGTTGTAGCATGTGGCGAGTGTAAGCCTTTATCTAGTATTCTCACATGTTCACTTGGTTGTATGTATTTGAGAATCACCTTGCTATGCGTCTCAAAATGAGGTTCTGTCACGATCTTGAGTTCGTTGCGATAGAGCTTCATGTTGGGCGTTACAAGCAACCCATCATCTAATTACTACTCCATAATGCCTTCCCTTAGGCCCAAATATGGTGAAGTGTCATGTAGTCGATGTTCACACGACACCACTAAAGGAAGCAACAACATACATATCATCAAAATATTGAACGAATACCAAATTCACATGATTACTTAGACTTCTCCCATGTCCTCAATGTAACACCCCTATGTAATAAAGCACAAAGATTATCTGTTAATCTTGCCAAGTCATCTTCATTTGCAATGCTTGATCACAGTGGCTTAATATCTCATTTCAAATTCTGCCACTGAATTCAAATTCAAATGCAAGTGAAATTTGAAGTTGCTCAAAAGTTGCTGGAAAAATGTTCATCATTTAGCAAATATTCCAAAACATTTTAATGTTAAGAAAAACAACATCACCATGTTGCTAAAATGAGCATTAGCATTTAAAACAGTGTTGTTCAAGCAATTTAAAATTGCAAATTCATTTATGGAAAATGCAAATGAATTCCTTTGGCCTCCAAACTTTTTGTGGCACTGTCTAAAAATGCAGAGAAAATTAATGGGTCAAGTCCCATATTTTTCCTAAGCTATTTGGTGCCCCAAATATTTCTTTTCTTGTCTCTATTTTTGAATTATTGGAAAAGGCAGAAAAGAAAATCGGGCGAGGCCTGTCTGGCGCGGCCCAGCCGGCCCATCCCTGCTCGCCTACCTGCTCCTCCCCCCGTGTCGCCTGCGCCATGGCCAGGAGCTCGCCGCTCCGGCCACTGGTCGCCACGGCGCCGGGGCAGTTGGGCGAGGGGATAAGGGTAACCCTCGTCCCTCTCCCCTGGACGCCGCCCTCACTCTTCCCTCTCTCTCTCCCAGCGCTCGCTCGCTCTTCTTCCCTCTCTCCCGTACGCTGCCGCCGCCGTGCCCGTCGTCGATCCACGGCCACCGGCGTCTCCGCGCCCGCAGCTCGTGTCCGCGGGCCCCGCCTTGCTCGGCTACGTCCTCTGGTGCCATCCATTCGAGCAGGGGACCGCCGCAGCTGTCATTTCGACCTCGACCGCATCTCCGGCCACCGCGGCGAACACCGGCGACCCCGACCTCCCCTGCTGCTACAAAATTGCCACGGGCTTTTGGTAGCCGCTCGGTGAGCCCTCGCCTCTCTCCCCTCTATCTCCCCGCCGTTTCCGCGCTTGTAGTCACCAATCCCGTCGCGTCCGAGCTCGCCGCCGCACGAGCTCGACGCCGGCCACTTTCCGGTGGCCGAATGCCCGCGCAACCGTGTCCATCGAGTTGGCACGCACGCGTAGATCTCCCTCACCCCTTTAGCTCGAGTTGCCGCTCGCTGCCTCGCCGTTTGCGAGCTCGCCGTGCTTCGGGTCCCCGCCGTTCATGTCACCGGCGATGACTCCGGCCACCCCAGCTCGCGTGACCGCCGGCGTTGGATGCGCCGCTCCGTCCTCGTTCGAACGCGACCGAAAACGCACAAAACGGCGACCCGTAGCGAAATCCCGATCGACTCCGGCGAAGAACCGCCGTGTTCGAGCTCGCCGGCGCGTTTTCAGCGACGCGCTGACGTGGCAAGGCGTGGGGCCCGCCCAGGGTCGCTGACAGTGGGCCCCTGCGCCTTCGTTGACCGCGTTGACTTCGGTCAACGTGGATTACTGTTCACCGCTGCCGCTGACGTGTGGGGCCCCCCTCTGTTAACTAGCTAATTACACTGTTTTTAATTAAAACTTAATTAGTTAAGTTGGTTAGTCACTGAC
This sequence comes from Elymus sibiricus, assembly GCA_039707655.1. NCBI lineage: Eukaryota > Viridiplantae > Streptophyta > Magnoliopsida > Poales > Poaceae > Elymus > Elymus sibiricus. The sequence continues at coordinate 105,090,878 of CM077668.1, read as the reverse complement.
ATAGGGCCCCACCTAGCTAATTAACTCTGTTAGTTAGTTTAGTTAGCCCACTGTCTATGACAGGTGGGTCCCGCTGGTCAGGTTTGACCTGGACCAGCCGGGTTGACTTGCTGATGTCATACTGACGTTAGGCTGACGTAGTATTTCTTTTTCTGTAATTTTCAACTTAGTTTTAATTCCAGAAAATTCAGAAAACTGTTTAAAACTTTGAAAATTCGTAGAAATTAAACCGTAGCTCGGATCGAAAAACATTCTACATGAAAATTGATCAGAAAAACGAGATGAATCCGAGTACGCGGTCAAAATGCTTTGCCATCACTCCTAACTACCTGAACATGGAACTTTCCCCTCCGGTTCAGTATACTGAAATCAGCCTAAACGCCGGGAAAATATTCCAGATATTTTCCCGCTTCGTCTGCGACATGTAGCACTGCATTAGGTCACCACTAACACTGCATACTGCCATGCCATGCATCTGTGTTGCATTTGTCTGCCTTTATTTATTGTTTCTTCCCCCTCTTCTTCTCTAATAGCCCCCGAGACCGACGCAGCTCAGGAGACCGACGACACCACTGACGATCCCTCCTTTGCCGCAGAGCTTCCAGGCAAGCAAACCCCCTTGACGCATGCCTATATCACCTACTCTCTCTCCCTCCTGCTTGCATTAGAATGTGCTACTGCTATTGTTTTATCCTATTCTGATGCATAGCCTATCCTTGTAACTGTTATTGATACCTGCCTGTTATCCAAAATGCTTAGTATAGGTTGGATGGTATATCATCTGTGGCCCCTCTTCCTTGCTGTAGTTGCCCCGCTTTAGTACCGGTGCCCGATCGATGTGATCGAACGGGATGAGACCGGCACTACACCTCACACCCCCTAAGTTGCTTGACTCTGCAGAGCTAACATTGAGTGCCGAGGGTGATACCTCTTATCTCACTCCTGATGTTGCCTCTGTAGTACAGCTAGTCGGTTGTGGGATACCGAGGGTGATTCCTCTGTCACCACCTCCGATTAAGCTTCTGTCGTGCAACCCCGCAAGTGTGAATACCATCGAGGGTGATTCCTCCGGGTTCACCGTGGCGGGTACATCGAGTGGGAATCCAACGAGGGTGATTCCTCGGATTCCTTCTTGACGTTTTGGACACACGGTTACTTTGACTTTACTACTGTTACTTGTTAAAGACTGGTCGGCCCCGAGGGGTACCCGCGAGAGATGTGGATTCGGGTTGACCATGAGGGTGCCCGAGAGATGAATACGTGGCACGGCCGGGCATTCTTTGCCCTTGCCGTAAGTCCACGAGACGGGGCGACGGGGTCACATGATCGTGAGACTCTGCTTGTCACCGCGAGCTCCTAATGCACTAAGGGTTAGGATATGTAATCTGAGTAGGCCTCTGGCCTTTTCGCACTAACCAGCACGTGGGAATAATATGGGTACTCGGCGTCGTGGTATCAGCCGAAGTTCTTCAGATGTCAGCGATTGAGCGGCGCGCGCCGGGTTGGACTGGGAACGCCCGCGCTTGTATTAAGGGGGCTAGGTCTGCTCCCGGTCGCCCACGCAACGCGCAGGAGTGCAAAGGGTGATGGGCCCAAGACCCCTTCGCACTTAGGATGTAGACCGGCGTGCTGGCCTCTCTGTTGAACCTAGGTAGGGCTACGACGTGTCGATAGACCGAGGCCGGGCATCGACTGAGCAAGTGTGTCCGGCCAGAGTTAATCGAGCGTGTTGGGTAAGATGGTGCACCCCTGCAGGGAAGTATATCTATTCGAATAGCCGTGTCCACGGTAACAGGACGCTCGGAGAATATCTCGATCTTCTACAACTAGAAATGGGTTGAATATATTGACTCCGGGATTGCTTTCTCGCAGGGAGTCGAGGAAGGATCTCTGGGCGTTGTTGATACTTGTTGCTACTACTATATTTATGTACTAATCTGCACTCTTCTAATGCTGTATGACCCTGAAGATGCTAGTCTTCGATAGGCTAGGCCTTTCTCTCTATTCTGGCATTTCTGCAGCCAAGTCCACATATACAGCCTTCCTTTGATAATGTTGCATAACTAGACTAGATCTGATGTAAGTCTTGCGAGTACTTTGGATGAGTACTCACGGTTGCTTTGCTTCCCCTTTTTCCCCATACCCGAATGCTGTGACCAGATGACGGAGCCCCGGAGCCAGCTGCCCCAGCAGTCGACGATGACTACTACCACTACTACCCCTTCGGATACTACTACTACGAGGAGCCCTCCGACGACCAGGAGTAGTTAGGAGGCACCCAGGCAGGAGGCCTGCGCCTTTCGATCTGTGTTTTATTTTGCCCCACCTTCTTAAAGGCCTATCTGTTTAACTTTGTGTCTGTACTCAGATACCTGATGCTTCTGCTGATGCTTGTATGACATCGAGCTTATGTATTCGAGCCCTCGAGGCCCCTGGCTTGTAATATAAAGCTTGTATGACTTTTATTTGTGTTTAGAGTTGTGTTGTGATATCTTCAAGTGAGTCCTTAGGCTTGATCGTGTGCATTTGCGTGTATGATTAGTGCACGATTAAGCCGGGGGCGTCACACTCAAGAACAAAAGTAACTACTCACAAAACATATTCGTGCTCAAGATCAGAGGGGTATTAAATATCATTAAGGATCTGAACATATTATCTTCCACCAAGTAAACCAACTAGCATAAACTACACGGAGTAATCAACACTACTAGCAGCCCGCAGGTACCAATCTGAGGTTTTGAGACAAAGATTGAATACAAGAGATGAACTAGGGTTTGAGATGAGATGGTGCTGGTGAAGATGTTGATGAAGATTGGCCCTCCCACGATGAGAGGTTCGTTGGTGATGTCGATCGCTTCGATTTCCCCCTCCCGGAGGGAAGTATCCCCGGCGGAATCACTCCACCGAAGAGCAAAAGTGCTCCTGCCCAGGTTCCGCCTCGAGACGGCGGCGCTTCATCCCGAAAGTCTTCTCTCTATTTTTTTAGGGCAAATGAGCTTATATACCAGAAGGAGGGGGCCAGAAGCCAGCCAGGGGCCCCACAAGGCATCAGGGCGCGCCTAGGGGGGGTCGCGCCCTGTTGCCTTGTGGGCAACTGGTGGGTCCCCTCTGGTATTTATTTTCTCTGGTATTTTTTATATATTCAATAAAAAAGTCTTCGTGAAGTTTCAGGTCAATTGGAGCTCTGTAGAATAGGTATCTCTGATGTGGCTATTTCAGGTCCAGAATTCTAGCTGCCGGTATTCTCCCTCTTCATGTAAACCTTGCAAATTAAGAGAGAAAAGGCATAAGAATTGCATCCTAAAGTTTAATAATGACCAAAAACATAATAAATAATAGTAGGAAATCATGATGCAAAATGAACGTATCAACTCCCCCAAGCTTAGACCTCGCTTGTCCTCAAGCGAAAACCGAAATCGATAATCATGACCACATGTTTAGAGAGAGAGGTGTCGATAAAACAAAATACGGACATGAAAGCATCATGATCATTATTATTATAGCAATATATCATCATATAACTTCTCATAAATGAGTGACAATTTATTCACAAGCTTTAAAGTATGAACCATAAACCATATTGAAAACTAGCAAACTGTGATCTCATTCATTGAAGCAATTGCAATTCATCATATTATCAGAAAGAGTCTATGTAAGAGCTTTGTTTAGCAAGTTCACATACTCAACTATCATTTAGTCTTCTATGATTGCTGACACTCACGGCATACTTATGGAGCAAAAGTTTCAGTCAAACACATAGAAAGATAGGGGCTTATTATTTCGCCTCCCAACGTATTTACCTCAATGGTAATGTCAACAATAATAACTCATGATCGCCTATATTCAACGGGATATATATGCCTAGATCATTCCCCAACACATGATGCTTGCAAAGAGAATAAAATAAAAACGAAAAAGAGAAGAACACTATTGACTCTTGCACAAAAGTAATTGCATAGAAGTAAAAGATAGGCCCTTCGCAGAGGGAAGCAGAGGTTGTCATGCACTTTTGTATTTGGATGTGCAAACTCTTAATGTAAAGGAACCTCACTTTATATTGCCCCTTGTGATAGCAACCTTTATTATGCAATCTGTCACTTTTATTTCTTCACCATCACAAGTTCGTACAAAGCTTATTTTCCCTTACAATAATAGTTCATACATATTTAGAGGCAATTTTTATTGCTTTTGCACCGATGACAACTTACTTGAAGGATCTTATTCAATCCATAGGTAGATATGGTGGACTCTCATGACATGAAACTGGGTTCAAGGGTTTTTGATGCACGAGTAGTATCTCTACTCGGTGCGGATTTTTGGCTAGCAAAAGGTAGGGGGGCAAGCACCACATGTTAGAGGATCTATGACAATATAACTTCTATGTGAATATAAACAAACATAACTCATTACATTGTCTTCCTTGTCCAATGTTAACTATTTGGCATATCATATTTAATGGGGGCTCACAATCATAAAAGATGTCCAAGATAGTATATTTATATGTGAGACCTCTCTTCCTTTATTACTTTTTCATGAATTGCAACAATGACCAATGCTATGTTTGTTAACTTTCAACAAGTCTTATTAATTATACTTCTTTTATGTGAAGTCATCACTCCCCATGGGAATAGCATATGATCTTTTTCATTCTTTTATTCTTTTTGATTGATACATAGAAGTAAAGAGGCAAAAGCAAACTACTCTTTATTATATAACTCTCACACTCGATTACATAGATAGATGGATCACGAAGCAAACACTCAAAGCTAAATCATACTAAAATTGTATTCCTCTAAACCACGAAATAACTAAGGATCGAACTAAGATAGATAATGATGATAAAAGTGATGGTGATACAATACCGGGGCGCCTCCCCCAAGCTTGGCACAAGCCAAGGGGAGTGCCCATACCCGTGTGATCAAGTCTCCTTCTTTGGTGATGATGGTGATGATGAGGTAGGCTTGTCCTCCGTCTTCCACTTGAGGACACGGATTTCTTCTTTTAATTTGTTATTCTCTCTTTCGAGATCCCAAATTTTTTGACACAATTTATCCGAATCTTCCTACACATGATGAAAGGGGGTAAATTGAACCTTAGGTACTTTCGCCGCATTGGGTAGACTGGACCTCTTGAATTCAACATGCATATCTCTAGGTTGAGGCAGAGGGAAATCATCTTCCTCCTCGCTGGACTGATCTTGCTTTCCTCTCAAGTCGGCCTCCTCTTCGTCGGACGACCATCCATAGGGATCAATATCCCCATAGACTCTAGGGTTTGAGGTAAGGTACGAGACATAGCTCTCTCCATCCGAATCTTGGGACGACATATTGTATATAAATCTGTCATTGAAAATAACACGAAACAAGAACAGAGGAGAAACTTGCGATACGGTGGTCAAAACATACGGGAGTATATATAAAGAATTTTTATCTTGCAAAACAAGCATACGGGAAGAAAACGGAGTCGGGAAGGCACACGAGGGACCCACAAGTCATCAGGGCGCGTCCCAGGGGGGTGGCCGCGCCCTGTTGCCTTGTGAGCACCCCGTGGGTCCTCTCGGCTGTTTCTTATTTTTGTAATTTTTCTAATATTCCAAAACTGACAGAAATAAATTTTATGGAATTTTTGGAGTCGGTTTACTTACCGTATCATATACCTACCCCTTTTCAGGGTGATGGAGTGTTCTGGAAGGACTCTTTGATGTGTTCCTCCGATGTCATTGTTTGAATAATATTAGTTTCAATATTAATGGGAGTACTTGAAATATAATGCTTAATTCTTTGCCCATTCACCACTCTCGAGTTGGTGCCTTCGGAGTTGTTGATTTTTATAGCTCCGGAACGGTAAACTTCTTCGATGACATATGGCCCCTCCCATTTAGAGAGGAGCTTCCCTGCAAAGAATCTTAACCGAGAATTGTATAATAAAATATGATCACCTACTTTAAATTCCCGTTTTTGAATTCTCTAATCATGCCATCTTTTAACTTTTTCCTTAAACAACTTAGCATTTTCATAGGCTTGGCTTCTCCATTCATCTAAAGAGCTAATATCAAATAACCTCTTCTTACCGGCAAGTTTAAAATCATAATTGAGTTCTTTAATTTCCCAATAAGCTTTATGTTCTAGTTTGAGAGGTAAATGACATGTTTTTCCATAAACCATTTTATACGGAGACATACCCATAGGATTTTTATAAGCAGTTCTGTAGGCCCATAATGCATCATCAAGTTTCTTAGACCAATTCTTTCTAAATCTATTAACAGTCTTTTGCAAAATCAATTTTATTTCTCTATTAGTTAATTCAACTTGACCACTAGACTGAGGATGATAAGGAGATGCAATTCTATGGTTAACATCATACTTAGCAAGCAATTTACGGAAGGCACCATGAATAAAATGTGAACCACCATCAGTCATCAAATATCTAGGGACTCCAAACCTAGCGAATATAACTTCCTTAAACATTTTAATAGATGTGTTATGATCAGCACTACTGGTTGGAATGGCTTCCACCCACTTAGTAACGTAATCAACATCAACTAAAATATGTGTATACCCATTAGAGGAAGGAAAAGGTCCCATATAATCAAAACCCCAAACATCAAATGGTTCAATAACAAGTGAATAGTTCATAGGCATTTCCTGACGTCTACCAACATTACCAATTCTTTGACATTCATCACAAGAAAGGACAAACTTACGTACATCTTTGAAAAGAGTAGGCCAATAAAAACCAGATTGTAATACCTTGTGTGCAGTTCTGTCTCCCGCATGGTGTCCTCCGTACGCCTCGGAGTGACACTTCCGTAGGATTTGTTCCTGTTCATACTCAGGTACACAATGACTAATAACACCATCTACTCCTTCTTTGTATAGATGTGGGTCATCCCAAAAGTAATGTCTTAAATCAAAGAAGAACTTTTTCTTTTGTTGGTATGTGAAACTAGGCGGTATATATTTAGCAACAATGTAATTAGCATAGTCTGCATACCAAGGAGTATTATGAGAAGCATTTATGACAGCTAATTGTTCATCAGGAAAATCATCATTAATAGGTAGTGGGTCATCATGAACATTTTCCATTCTTGACAAATTATCTGCTACGGGATTCTCAGCTCCCTTTCTATCAATAATATGCAAGTCAAATTCTTGTAGCAGAAGAACCCACCTAATAAGTCTAGGTTTAGCATCTTTCTTTTCCATAAGGTATTTAATAGCAGCGTGATCAGTGTGAATAGTAACCTTAGAATCAACAATGTAAGATCTGAATTTATCACATGCAAACACAACTGCTAAAAATTCTTTCTTAGTAGTAGCATAATTTCTTTGAGCACTGTCTAGAGTTTTACTAGCATAATTAATAACATTCAATTTCTTATCAACTCTTTGTCCTAGAACAGCACCAACAGCATAGTCACTAGCATCACACATAATTTCAAAGGGTAGGTTCCAATCAGGCGGTTGAACAACAGGTGCAGATAGTAAGGCTTTCTTAAGTATTTCAAAGGCTTCTACGCAATCATCATCAAAAACAAATGGGACATCTTTTTGCAAAAAATTAGTAAGTGGCCTAAAAAATTTAGAGAAGTCTTTTATAAACCTTCTATAGAAACCAGCATGACCAAGGAAACTTCTTATACCTTTGATATCTTTAGGACATGTCATTTTCTCAATAGCATCAACTTTAGCTTTATCAACCTCAATACCTCTTTCAGATATTTTATGCCCAAGGACTATGCCTTCATTCACCATAAAATGGCACTTCTCCCAATTCAAGACAAGATTAGTTTCTTCACATCTCTGCAAAACTCGATCAAGGTTGCTCAAGCAATCATCAAAAGAAGTTCCATAAACGGAAAAATCATCCATGAAAACCTCAACAATCTTTTCACAAAAGTTAGAAAATATAGCAATCATACATCTTTGAAAGGTAGCAGGTGCATTACATAAACCAAAAGGCATACGACGATAAGCATAAGTTCCAAAAGGACAAGTAAATGTGGTTTTCTCTTGATCTTCTTTTGATACAAGTATTTGAGAAAAACCAGAATATCCATCTAGGAAACAAAAGTGTGTATGCTTAGATAGTCTTTCTAGCATTTGATCAATAAAAGGCAAAGGATAGTGATCTTTCCTAGTAGCTTTATTTAATTTCCTGAAGTCAATTACCATCCTATAGCCAGTTACAATTCTTTGTGGAATAAGTTTATTTTTATCATTAGGAACAACGGTAATACCTCCTTTCTTAGGAACACAATGAACAGGACTTACCCATCTACTATCATCTATGGGATAAATTATACCTGCCTCCAGAAGCTTTAATATTTTAGTTCTTACCACATCTTTCATCTTAGGATTCAAACGACGTTGATGGTCAATAACAGGTTTAGCATCTGGCTCCATATTAATCTTGTGCTGACATAGAGTGGGACTAATGCCCTTAAGATCGTCAAGAGTATATCCAATAGCAGCACGGTGCTTCCTCAGAGTTTTGAGTAACCTCTTTTCTTCGTGCACTGAAAGGTTAGCACTAATAATAACAGGATATATCTTCTTTTCATCAAGATAAGCATATTTAAGTGTATCAGATAATTGCTTTAATTCAAACACAGGGTCACCCTTAGGTGGTGGAGGATCTCCCAAAGTCTCCACAGGCAAATTATGTTTAAGTATAGGTGCTTGTTTAAAGAATAGTTTATCTATTTCATTTCTTTCATCCATATGCATATCATTCTCATGCTCAAGCAAATATTGTTCTAAAGGATCAGTAGGAGGCACAGCAATAGAAGCAAGACCAATAATTTCATCTTTATTGGGTAATTCTTTATCATGAGGGTGTCTACGAAACTTGGAGAAATTAAATTCATCTATTTCATTTCTTTCATCCATATGCATATCATTCTCATGCTCAAGCAAATATTGTTCTAAAGGATCAGTAGGAGGCACAGCAATAGAAGCAAGACCAATAATTTCATCTTTATTGGGTAATTCTTTATCATGAGGGTGTCTACGAAACTTGGAGATATTAAATTCATGAGACACATCACCAAAATTAACACTGACAGTTTCTTTATTGCCATCAATCTTAGCGTTTACTGTATTCAAGAAAGGTCTACCAAATATAATGGGACAAAAATCATCCTGTGGTGATCCAAGAACAAGAAAATCAGTGGGGTATTTGATCTTACCACACAAGACTTCAACATCTCTAACAATCCCAAGTGGTGTAATAGTATCTCTATTTGCAAGCTTAATAGTAACATCAATATCTTCAATCTCAACAGGTGCAATATCATTCATGACTTCTTGATATAAGGAAAAAGGAATAGCACTCACACTAGCACCAATATCACATAAACCATGATAGCAATGATCTCCAATTTTAACAAAAATAACAGGCATGCCAACTACAGGTTTGTTTTTATCTTTAGGATCTGGCTTAGCAATTCTAGTTGCTTCATCACAGAAATATATGACATGTCCCTCAATGTTATCAACCAAAAGATCTTTAACCATTGCAATATTAGGTTCGACTTTAATTTGTTCAGAGGGTCTAGGTGCTTTTATATTACTTTTATTAACCACAGTTAAAGCTTTAGCATGTTCCTTAATCCTAACAGGAAAAGGTGGTTTCTCAATGTAAGCAGTAGGCACAACTGGATCAACATTGTGAACAATTATTTCCTCTTTAGCTACTATGGGTTCTTCCTTTAATTCAATAGGTAGGTGATATTTAAACCATTTCTCCTTAGGGAGATCAACATGAGCAGCAAAAGATTCACAAAAGGTAGCTACTATCTCAGAGTCAAGTCCATATTTAGTGCTAAACTTATGAAAGGTATCAGTTTCCATAAAAGATTTAACACAATCATACTCAAGAGTTATACCTAACTCTTTACCTTTGTCGATTTCCCAACCTTCAGAGTTGCGTTTAATTCTTTCAAGAAGATCCCATTTGAATTCAATAGTCCTCTTCATAAAGGAACCAGTAGAAGAAGAATTGAACATGGATTGATCATTATGAGAAAGCCGAGCATAAAAGTTCTGAATAATTATTTCTCTTGAGAGCTCATGATTGGGGCACGTATGCAACATATAATTAAGCTTCCCCCAAGCTTGAGCGATACTTTCTCCATCACGAGGCCAAAAATTATATATATAATTCCGATCACGATGAACCAAATGCATAGGATAAAACTTCTGGTGAAATTCTAGCTTCAATCGGTTCCAATCCCATGTTCTAGTATCATCACATAGCCTATACCATGTCAATGCCTTTCCCTCCAAAGATAAAGGGAGTACCTTCCTCTTAACTCCATCTCCGGATAAACCTGCAAGCTTAACCAATCAACAAATTTCATCCACATATATCAAGTGCATATCAGGATGTACCATTCCTTCTCCTGCATAAGGATTAGTTAGCAGTTTCTCTATCATACCCGAAGGAATCTCATAATAAATATTTTCAGTAGGTTCAGTAGGTTGAGGAGCAACTCTTATTGCTTCCATTCGAGGTGAAGATACCCCGAACAAGCCCCTTAAATGATTACTTTCCATAGTGACAAGTAACAATAAATTTCAGCACGTAATATAAATGTTTCCTTACCAAATTCCACTCACCAAAGGCGCTTCACTCCCCGGCAATGGCGCCAGAAAAGAGTCTTGATGACCCACAAGTATAGGGGATCAATCGTAGTCCTTTCGATAAGTAAGAGTGTCGAACCCAACGAGGAGCAGAAGGAAATGACAAGCGGTTTTCAGCAAGGTATTCTCTGCAAGCACTGAAATTGTAGGTAACAGATAGTTTGATAGCAAGGTAATTCGTAACAAGTAACAAGTAGTAACGGTAACAAAGGTGCAGCAAGGTGGCTCAATCCTTTTTATAGCAAAGGACACGCCGGAACGATTTCTTATAATAGGCAACACGTTCTCGAGGACACATGGGAATTTCATCTAGTCACTTTCATCATATTTGTTCGATTCGCGTTCGCTACTTTGATAATTTGATATGTGGGTGGATCGGTGCTTGGGTGTTGTTCTTACTTGAACAAGCCTCCCACTTATGATTACCCCCTCTCACAAGCATCCGCAACTACGAAAGAAGAATTAAGATAAATCTAACCATAGTCTGAAACATATGGATCCAAATCAGCCCCTTACGGAATAGCGCATAAACTAGGGTTTAAGCTTCTGTCACTCTAGCAACCCATCATCTAATTACTACTCCACAATGCCTTCCCTTAGGCCCAAATATGGTGAAGTGCCATGTAGTCAACGTTCACACGACACCACTAAAGGAAGCAACAACATACATATCATCAAAATATCGAACGAATACCAAATTCACATGATTACTTATGACAAGACTTCTCCTATGTCCTCAAGAACAAAAGTAACTACTCATAAAACATATTCATGCTCAAGATCAGAGGGGTATTAAATATCATTAAGGATCTGAACATATTATCTTCCACCAAGTAAACCAACTAGCATCAACTACAAGGAGTAATCAACACTACTAGCAACCCGCAGGTACCAATCTGAGGTTTTGAGACAAAGATTGAATACAAGAGATGAACTAGGGTTTGAGATGAGATGGTGCTGGTGAAGATGTTGATGAAGATTAGTCCTCCCACGATGAGAGGATCGTTGGTGATGTCGATGGCTTTGATTTCCCCCTCCCGGAGGGAAGTATCCCCGGCGGAATCGCTCCGCCGGAGAGCAAAAGTGCTCCTGCCCAGGTTCCACCTCGAGACGGCGGCGCTTCGTCCCGAAAGTCTTCTCTCTATTTTTTTTAGGGTAAATGAGCTTATATAGTAGAAGGAGGGGGCCAGACGCCAGCCAGGGGTCCCACAAGGCATCAGGGCGTGCCCAGGGGGGTCGCGCCCTGTTGCCTTGTGGGCAACTGGTGGGTCCCCTCTGGTATTTCTTTTCTCCAGTATTTTTTTATATATTCAATAAAAAATCTTCGTGAAGTTTTAGGTCAATTGGAGCTCTGTAGAATAGGTATCTCTGATGTGGCTATTTCAGGTCCAGAATTCCAGCTGCCGGTATTCTCCCTCTTCATGTAAACCTTACAAATTAAGAGAGAAAAGGCATAAGAATTGCATCCTAAAGGTTAATAATGATCAAAAACATAATAAATAACAGTAGGAAATCATGATGCAAAATGGACGTATCACATGACATCCTTCATTTGAGTCCAAGTCGTGATGGGTGGCTCGCCCTTTTCTTGGCGTCATTCGATCACTTGCTCCCACCAAATGAGAACATAGTCTTGGAACTCAAGAGATGCCATGGCGATCTTCTTTTCCTCTTCGTAATTGTGAAGACGGAATATCTTGTCGACCTTCAATGCCCATGAAAGGTATTCTTCGAGATTGTTGCCACCGGAGAATTTAGGCATGTTGAACTTGAGCTTGCCGTAGCACTCTTCATTGCGTTAGCGATGGCGAGGACGCTCTTGCCGTGGAGGTGGGTCTTGTAGCTCTTGTTCCTCGTGCTCTTCTTGATTATCTTGCCGGCGAGGTCGTGGCATACGGACACGGTTCCTCATTTCTTGGCGCTCCTCAAGACGTGCGGCTTCATCTTGTCGCTCTCGTCGTAGGGCTTCTTCTTGTTCGCGCACACGGCGGTCGCGTTCATTGACGTTGCAAGTTGCCTCGCATAGGGCACGTTGAGCTTCAAGTGCTTGCTCCTCACGACGTTGTCGTTCTTGTTGTAGAGCATCGCCGTCTTGGTTTACGTGACGTTGGCGTTGTGGAACTTGATCTTGGTCCATGGCGCCTTGTGCTTGACGGTGTTGTCGTTCGCGCTCTCAAAGGCGGTCTTGCAAACCGTTGCCATGAAATGGATTTGGTGAAGCTCGATGGTCTTCATTGTCTTGGTGACGATGTGAGCGTGCTCGAGGAAGGCTTGCATCCGAAGATGTGTCCGAAGAGTGTCGGCTCGAGTGGCGCCGTCTTGATCTTGAAGTAGATGAAGTGGAAGAAGCGCGGTTGACCATCATGGTATGAAACTCTTCCATTTGAGATGATAGCTTGTCATCAAGGGTTTGTCGAAAGTCGGAGGCGAGTTGTTCGATGCGTTCACCCAATGCTTCGCTCTCTTGATGTAAGGATCGTTGGACGCCAAAGAGGTGAGTCTTGGTAACGTAGGCGTTCGGTGCATCGTCTTGCTCATCGAAGAGTGGTTTGGTAGAAGTGCTCGGCCTATCCATGATTCTCAAACAAGTGTTAGTGGAAGAATGAAACGAACTAGACCAATGTACCTTATCCAATGTTGAAGATGGATCAATGATCACCCAATATGGTATTATGGAAATAGTGCAATTGATACCGGATCGTGTCAATCTCACACCTACACAAGTAAAGCTTTTGGAGTAGCTTGGTTAGGATGGTGGCACAAAATTTCTGCAATTGTTAGCAAGATATCAATAATGTTGAAAGAGATTCACAAATTCGCAAGTGAAACAAGTAGACCAATAGCAAAAATGGCACACGGAAACACACACACGGATAGATAAATGAGGTCGTGCAACCAAGGAATGAGCACAAAATGTGGAATCCACGGAAAACGCTCGTGTTGCACAACTCTGGAGAGACGCTGGCACGATTGCTCAATAGGCGGATACGACACTTGTGCACAACCTATTGGACACGAAACGTATCGACTTTCTATCTCAAGTATGCTATATGTATGTATGATTCACGGTGAACTTTGTCACGATGATCCAAGATGATCAAATATGATATGTAATGTGGCGATGCTATGGCTATTGCTTACAAGCTTGTTGTTACTCTTTCTCTTTTGCTTAAAAGCTTCTTGTTCTTTTGATATTTTTCTCGGCCACTTATGCGAAATGCTCTTACGACGATAGCAATGATGTATATGCGGGAACAATTGTTGACACAAGAGATGATATGATAATAAATGCACGCTGTGATAACTATGCGGAACGGTACCACTAAAGTGCACAAGTAGCGTTGCCCGGCAATACTCAAATGGCTAGTCTCGTAGGAAAGTGACGCAAAAGAGGGCCTCGGGGTGAACAATGCAATGGCAAGGTAATGGACTAAGGTGTTGTCGATTTTACCGTCCTTGCTTACGGTGGTGGTGTCACGATGGTGAGTCGGTCATTGTCGATGTCGAGTCCGTGGCGAAGTTGAGCGGCGGTGGTGTCAATGACGAACCGTCCCTAAGTAGCCGAAACACGGTAGGAAACGGAAGCCGCAAACTCAATTCTCAAGTGGCAAAACTCGTGGTGGTCGCGGAAGTAGGTGGTGGAGTCGCGCAGCAAAACAATGGGTTGCGGAAGAAGTGGTGGGAAACGATTAAAAATCGAACAAATTGTGGAGGTGGTGAAGTGTTGGCTGACAAGGGCCGGATGTCCGGGCCTGCGGGCCGGATGTCCGGGGCGCCGGATGTCCGGGATCTCGGGCCGGATGTCCGGGGTCTCAGATCTGTGGATGAACACGATGAACAAGTGGTGGAAAAGAAAAATTGAGGCAAAAATCATGGAATTTTGTGGATGGAATTGGTGGAGATGGTGGGAGAAAGCTAGATCCACTCGAAACACAGCAAATCCATGGATCAAAATCAACAAAACATCATCAAACCAACAAATCACAAAAAAATTGGTATGGCTATTTTTGTGGGGAATTTTCAAAATTGGGCAAAACAAACAAAATTGGGGGTAGAAAGTGGAGGGGAAGAACTCCAAAGTGTGAATCAACGTGGCTCTGATCCAAGATGATGTTGGGTGGAACCCTAGATGACGATCTTTTCACACTTGGAGGTGGGGAAAGGAGCAAATCAAGAGAAGAACACACAAAACACTCAATCAACAAGATTCAATCACACATGCACTAGATCCACATACACATAAGAGAGATACAAGATCCAAAGTCAACACAAGAGGATACAAAGGTAACTAGTTCATCCCAATCCGCAGAGGAGTTGAGGTCTTGAATCCGGAGGTGGATCTTCTCACATGCTCACACGGAGGTCTTGATCTCCATGGGAGAGGTAGTGGATGAGCAAAACTCAATCTCTGATGAGCTATCACTTTGCTAACCCTAGATGGATGAGGGAGAGGTCTATATATAGTGCTAGTACAAGTTGGGACGAGTTGGAGGGGTACATGGGCCTTTGGGCCATTCACTGTGCGCAGACAGGGGCCGGATGTCCGGCGCTCGCGTCGGGCCGGATGTCCGGCTGGCTTCGGCCGATTCCGGTTGCTCTCTGGATAGGAGGGGCCGGATTTCTGGGCAGAGGTCGGATGTCCGGGGCTGGGCCAGATGTCCGGGCCCTATAGCTCTTCTGCTGCTGGGTCGCTGCTGTGGGATTCATCAGGGGCCGGATGTCCGGATCCTGTAGCCTTTCTCCGGTTCCTCTCGTCGTGCTCCTTTGTCCATGTACTTGAGGACTTGTCCATCATCATGAGCATTTCCGAGAGAGTCTTCTTGGTACCTAAGCACACATAGCATTCCGGATTGAGGTAGCAACCATGTCTCACGTGGATCATACGGAATGTCATTTAGGAGAGATGTCACCTCGGTCTTGATAGCTCTAGCACACGCTCGTGTCATTAGTCCTTTTGGCACTTGGGGAGACGGAGGTGTGTCCATGGGGATGACCGTAGGATGCTCCACATCACAAACCCTCCTTTCTTTTGAAGATCCATTTGCAATGAACGGTCTTCTTTTGTTTAGGCAAGCGCACAACATCCCATGTGCCATTTTTCTCAAGTGACTGCATCTCTTCCTCCATAGCAACAATCGACTTCTCGCGGTCACTGGAAACATTGCTTCAATGTATGTGGATGGCTCATGGATGTTCTCAACCTGTTCTGCATAACTGAAAGCATAATGAACAATGTCACACTCTTCAATTAGGCGTTTAGGTTTGTTAATGACTCTCTTTCTCCTGTCGGCTACAAGAGACTGAATTTGTCACTGCAAAATAGGGGGTGAGTGCTGCACAACATCATCATCATGAACCTCTGTATCTAGAGCATCATCAACATGTGCATCTAGAGCAACATCATCATTATCAACAATTACATTTTCCTTCTCATCAAGGTGCCACCTGCACAGTAACTCATTGTGGCTCTACATCAAAAGTATTTGTGGACAGATCATCATGATACATAACAGATTCATTGAAAACAACACTCTTGCTCATGAAAACCTTATTAGTTTCAGGATTCCATAACCTGTATCCCTTTACTCCTGAACCATAACCAACAAACACACACTTAATAGCTCTAGGATCAAGTTTTCCATTATCAACGTGTGCATATGCAGTGCAACCGAAAACTCTCAACTGTGAATAATCAGCTGGTGTACCAGACCATACCTCAATGGGATTTTTCTTATTAAGTGGAATGGATGGTGACCTGTTGATGAGGTAGTAGGCGGTGGAGGCTACTTCAGCCCAAAAATGTTTGCCCATGCGAGCATTGGACAACATGCAGCAAGCCCTGGAGATGATGGTTCTGTTCATGCGCTCAGCCACACCATTCTGTTGAGGAGTGTATGGGACGGTGTGGTGCCTGACGATGCCCAAGTTTCTGCAATAACTGTTAAAAGCTTTCGAACAGAATTCCATACCATTGTCAATACGTAGTATTTTTACCTTCCTCACAGTTTGCCTTTCTACAATAACTTTCCTATCCTTAAAGTCATCAAACACATCATATTTATTTTTCGGAAAATAAGGCCACACTTTTCTGGAGTAATCATCTATGATTGTAAGAATATAACGAGCACTAGCAAGCGAGGGTTTGCGGGAAGGTCCCCACAAATCAGCATGTACGTAATCTAATATACCTTAAGTGGTATGAACAACAACATTGAACTTTACCCTCTTGTGCTTACCGAAAATGCAGTGCTCACAAAACTCCAACTCACTTACGTTGCAGCCATCCAGAAGTTCTCTCTTGGTCAATTCTGCCATGCCAAGCTTACTCATATGCCCAAGGCGCATATGCCAAATATTAGCTTTACTGGATTTATCAGAAGTAACAGCAGCAGCAGTACCAGAAATAGGGCTTCCTCTAAGAACATATAATTTAGCAGAATTCATGTCACATATCATATGAACGAGGGAACCTTTTATTACCTTCAGAACTCCACCTGAACCGGAGTGATTGTACCCTTTGACGTCAAGAGTACTCAGCGAGATGAGGTTTCTGGCCATGCCTGGTATGTGTCTCACATCTGTCAACGTGTGTATCATGCCGTCATGCGTCCTGATCTGAACAGAACCAATGCCCACAATCTCACGTGGGTTGTCATCTCCCATACGTACAACATCTCCACTCTGCATAAACTCATAAGTACTGAACCAATCTCTGTTACAACATATATGAAACGAACATGCAAAATCAAGTATCCATTCATCATGACATGAAACACAGCCAGCAAAAACAACTAGAGCATCATCTGAATCAGACTTAATACCATATGTAACATTGACCTTACCATCACCATCGGATTTGTTTATAGGTTTCCACGTACCGTTCCTTTTCTCCTTATTTCCCAACTTTCAAAAGTCATCAATGAGGTGACCCTCTTTCTTACAATACTTGTAGAATTTGTCCTTCCCAGATCCTCTGGACTTCGAACGACCTATGCCGTTCTTGCTTTTATCTTTGTTGTTGTTGTAGTATTTTTTCTGCTCATGCTTGCCTCATACCTGCAAAGCTTCTCCTTTGGAGGACGATTCCTCGGATTGCAACATATCTTTCATCTTTTCCTTCTCTTGAAGGGCCTCATATACTTTCGCAACAGTTAGTTCATCACGGCTATATAATATGGTATCTCAGAAATTTCAAATTTGCAAAGGAACTAGGCAGCGAGCATAAAAGTAGAAGACATAAATCTTCATCATCATACTTTACCTCCATAGACTGCAAGTCAGACATGATCTCCTTGAACATCGATAAGTAATTTAGCACCGAACCACCTTCTTGCAACTTGTGCGTGAACAACTTCATCTTCATGTGCATCTTACCGGTCAGATCCTTGGACATGCAGATCGACTCCAGTTTGAGCCAGAGGGCTGCTGCAGTTTTCTCCTCTGGCACTTCTTGCAAAATATTGTTAGATAGATAAAGATGAATCATAGACATAGCCTTACGATCTTTACGCTTCTCATCATCGTGTCCACGCCTTCTGCTCTTTACCACCGAAGCCATCTAGCGCCTCGTCCAGATCGGGATGCACCAGCACTACCCGCATCTTCACTTGCAACAAGCAAAACCTTGTGTCATAGTCCAGCAGCGGAAATCGAACTTCATCGATGCCATGTTGTCAAAACTCCTAGACAGAAACAAGGCTCTGATGCCACTTGTTAGAGATACGACACGCAATCAAACACGATGAAGAACGAAATCAAACACAGGGACACAAAGATTTAACATGGAAAACCCCTCCAACACGAAAGGGACAAAACCACGGTCGCTAGCCAACAAATCTTCACTATGTCGGGGGAGGTTACAAACTCTGGGGATTTACACCTAATTAACTTATCACGTGCGACGGCTTACAAAGGACATATATAACACAGGTGACCTAGGTCAATCCATACCCCGCGGGGGGGGGGGGGGTGGCGAAGACGTCCCTGACGGGGGCAGCCCACATGGGCTAACTTCAGACTTCCCTTCGCTCTGCTTCGGCCCAAGCCTAACGGCGATGGGCCTGGCTTCGCTCGTTCGTCAAAAATTAGTCTTTACCTTTATACTTGAATTTGGATCACAACATAACAAAAATAGCCAAAGAGACCGGGATCCCATCTATCAGGCTATCAGCGTATCACTATCTATAAGCGATCTCTTAGCCTTGCTTGTGGGATTGTAGCGGCGGATCAAACACGTCCTTCAAAACGAGATCGAGCCTATCACGAGGACCAACTAGCGACAACTAGTGTGTGCGATACAAATCTTCACGTGCGTGACATGGATTTCGTTTCGTACCTACGACTAGCTAGCGACAGGCTGCTCAATCGAAGTGCACATTAACAAAAATCCTAGGAGGAGCGTGTGACACGAAGACGAGCATATGTCAACCAGGGTCTGGTCAGAGCGTCTACAACCGAAAACCCTACTCCTTTTCATAAGTGCGGGTGAACATTTTGAATATAGTCCGGTTATAAAATTGTCACCTAGGGGCATCTCCAAAGCGGACCGTCGAACCGCCTGTAACTGTCCGGACTACGCGGCACATACGATATTTAGCCATCCAACGCGATCCTGTGATCGGTCCACCGAGCGGTCCGGACACACTTTTTCTCGCAAACCTGAGACAATCTGGGGGGTTTTGTAGGAGTTCGGACAACAGCCATGTAGGACTCCGACACCCCCGGCCCACCCAAAACCCCTCCCGGACCCTGCGCCTCCATCCTCCCATTTTCTCTCCTTCCCTTTTCCTCTCTTGTCTTCACCGCCGCTCCACTACCCCGGCCGCCCTGCCACACCCCTGCCAGAACTCGACGAGTCCGTCACCTCCAATGGTACACCCGGGCTCCAAGCTGCTTCTCCTCCACTGCCATTCCACACCTCTCCTTCGACCGCCGCGCAGGTACCATCAACTTCTACGACACTCACCATGTCCGGAAACTGTTCAGTGAAATGCCCGTGCTAAGAATTTTTGTCCCTTCTTCTTTGAAGCAATGGGTTCGGATACGGAGTACATATACGAGCACTATGTTGAGTCGTCCAACGGCTCGTCCAATGAGGATGAGACGGCGATGATGAAGGCGGTCCTTGCGGACGCAAAGCATGCGGAAGAGCATGTTCTCAATTTCAAGGGATCGATCAAGAGTCATCGAGTGCTCAACCGCAACAGGGCACACAGTCATTTGACACTGATGGACGACTACTTTGCCCCCGATGCCCTCTTCGCTGACAATTTTCGCCGGCGCTTTCAGGTGCGCAAAAATGTCTCCGATCGTCTCTACCATGGCGTCCGGTCCTTTGATGACTACTTCATCTTGAAGAAGGACGCCGTGGGAAGGATTGAGTTCTCTGGTTACCAGAAGTGCAAGGTCGCACTGCGGATGCTTGCATATGGCATTGCCGCTGATTCGTGGGACGAGTACCTACGGATGTCTGAGAGCACATGCGGAGATGCCATGATCAGATTTGCAACTGTCTTGGTCTCAGTGTTTGGACCTCAGTACCTGAGAGAACCAACTGTGGCAGACACCGAGAGGCTCTTGGCAATCTCGGAAGCAAGAGGGTGGCCAGGTTTACTCGGATCTCTTGACTGCATGCGTTGGAAATGGAAGAGTTGCCCAAAAGCTTGACAAGGGCAATATCATGGTCATGTTAAGAAGTCCATCATCATTCTTGAAGCTGTTGCATCACAGGATCTTTGTATTTGACACGCTTTCTTTGGCATGCCCGGGTCTCACAATGACATCAATGTGCTGCAGCGTTCACCATTGTTTGCTAGGCTGACTGAAGGAAAAACTCCTCTTTGCCACTATACCTTCAATGGCTAGGAGTACAACATGGTCTACTATCTGGTTGACGGTTGTCCACGCCATCTCTAACCCAATTGGCCAGAAAAAGTATCACTTTGCCCAAAAACAAGCAACTAGAAAGTACATTGACGAGGCATTTGGAGTTCTGCAGGTACGTTTTGCAGTTGTTCGTGGACCTGCTAAACAATGGGATTCGGAGACCTTGTGGGAGGTGATGACATGTGTGATCATGCACAACATGATCATAGAGGATGAGGGTGAGGATGCTGTCGCAGGTCTTGAATTTGGGAACATAGGTGATCCTATTGAACTTTCAGACCAGAATCCGGACACATTTGAAGAGTTCGTTCAAATGCATCAACAAATTCGACATCGACCTCACGAGCAATTGAAGGAAGATCTGATTGAGCATTTGTGGGCGGTAAAGGGGACAACAATGTTGGAGTGTAATATTTAAACTTATTTAAATTAGAACAACTGCTGTATTTGAGCATGTGAACTATTTTAGACCATATACAAGGCTATTTGAGCGTGCGGGCTTAAAAAAAAGAGCAAGCTGATCGGGAGTACCTCCCCCTCGCCCCCTCCCGCTTGCCCATTGTTTCTTGTTTTGTTTGAGCCTGCCCTCCCTTCGCTTTGGTCAATCAGAAGGGAAGAAAGCTGAACGGGGCCAGAAGCTTTTGGTACAACCTTCCTCTCGACCTCTCTGCAGTCTCCCCTCCGACCACGCGGCAAGAATGGCAAAAGCAATCTCTCAAGCAGACCTTTCTCCCCTCCGCCCCCCAAACCCACCGAAGAAATCCCCAAACCGCATTCCTAAAAGAATCGAAGCCAAGGAAGAAGCAAGCGGTGCGGTGTCCTGTTCTCCCCTGCCCCCTCCACTTCCTCTTCACTTCCAAGAGAACCCACAGAAACCCTCATTCCGCAAAAATCGAAGCAAAAAAAGAGCAGCAGTGCGATGACGAAGAGCGATGGTGTGGTTGAACCTGGAAGGAAGAAGAAGAGGGAGGCTAGGGCGGCTGCGGGGACAAGATTTGTAGGCGTGCGCCAGCTTGCCAGCGGCAAGTTCTCGGCTCGTATCGCTGGGCACTATCTAGGCTGCTTCCCCACCGCCGAGGAGGCAGCCATGGCCTACGATGAGAGGGCGGTTGAGCTAAACGGCCCCACGACCAGGACCAACTTCAAGTCGGGGGGCGGAGGGCAGAGGTTCGTTGGCGTGCAGTTGCGGCCGAGCGGCAAATATGGGGCACACATATGGAATGGTGGCAAGAAGGAATGGCTCGGCGGCCACGACACTGCTGAGCAGGCGGCCCGGGCATACGACGCGGCGGCCGTCAGACTTTGGGGTGCGAAGGCGAAACTGAATTTCGAGCCGGTGGTCAGCCCCGAGGGTCAAGAAGACGGACCATCATCAGCTCCCAACGTGGCAGGAAGGGCGACCAGGTAGTAGGCACTTCCCTTATTTTCAGTACTAGCTTATCTGAAAATATTAAATTTTGGAGCTTTCTTCAAAGAAAATTATACTTGCACAAAAATGATTTGTCTATTGGAAGACTCAAGCACAGTACCAGGCAGTAGGCACAGTACCAGGCAGTAGACACTTCCCTTATTTTCAGTAGTAGCTGATCTAAAAATATTAAATTTTGGAGTTTTCTTAAAAGAAAATTATACTTGCGCAAAGATTTGTCTATTGGAAGACTCAAACACTGATTGCATCTGCCATGAAATTATTGAAAGTGTTTATTTTCTGTTAAAATTATATTTTTGCTACGTTTTAATGAGAAAGACAGAGGGAAACAGTTTTATTCCTTTATTATGCTATAATTGTTGAACTATGATTATATCTGAGATACCTAATCTTGATAATAAAGTACTTTACATTCTAGTGAGAAATCGGCCTATAGAGGGAAACAGATTGTTTTCATTTTGGATAATTATAAATACTTGATCGGAAAGTGAGCTGCAGATGGTTATCTTGTGGCATAGGGTTTCCGATAGGCCAGGGGTCGTCATGGTTGCAGCCGCGGCCGAAGACTCGTCCACAAGCATGCTCAATAACTTCCCGGAGTTGCACCAGCTTAGCATATTTCCAGAGGCAAAGATCAGTGATGTCAGAGTTGCTTTTCCAGCGGAGGAGTTTATGCCTGTTGAGGATTTTATAAACGACATCGACATGATAACTAGGTAAGCCACAATCTGATCAAATTGTCCTTGAATCTTTCTCCTTACGTTTTTAGTACCCTGCTACTTCTAGTCTTCTATGTCCAAATGGTGAAACCAGCAGCCGGAGCAATGAAGGCTCTCTGCAACGATCCACCTTGGGCACTCCATGCCTGTCTATGCATGACAGTGTTTGAACATTTAGATTTGTTTTGGAGCCCGACAACTTGCTTTTTAGCTGCATTACTGCATGTTTGCTCTGTACCTGCATTTCCCTTCCTTCTGTTAGCATCACTGCTGATGTGTACCTCATGATGCCCGTATTTGTAGTCGGCATGTTTTCTCTGTTTAAATGTTACTCAAGCTCCAGTATTGCATTTGGTTGATGCATGAATCCTTCGTTTTCATCTACTTGCTTGGTTTTATATTAATTGTGCGGCATTTCCCTTCCTTTTGTTAGCATCACTGCTGATGTGTACCTCGTGATGCCTGCATTTGTATACTATATGTTTCCTCTGTTTAAATGTTACTCAAGGTTCAATACTGCATTTCGTTGATGAATCCTATGTTTTTGTCTGCTTGCTTGTTTTTTCTATTAATTGTGCACGGCAATTCTTGCCACACCAGCAACAGTGACGGCCATTGTTGTATAGTGTACAACAAAGGACATTATGGTGTTTTGATGCGAATTCTAAACTGAACAATGTTCCATGAACATAAGGGGGTTGGGCTGCAGATAAAAGTGCCTTGATTATGGAATCCATTAAGGATTGCATGCCTCACATTTTATGTTTGCAAGAAAAAACAGTCTGCAGCGTTTACAGGTTCAAAGCAATGCAATTTCTGCCTGTGCAACCGGCTGATGGCTCCAGAGGAGGAATCATCATTGTATGGGATCAACGTACACTCCTTGGAACTGTTATTCATCATGACAAATTCTTGGTTTTGCTAAGGGTCTCCAAAACCACTGACAGCAGCAACTTTGTGGTACTTCTGTCATTCCGTGTACGCACCATGCAGAGAGGCACTATTGCCGCCTTCTTTCAGAGTATGGATTTTGTGGCCGAGCTAATAAATCAACCGTGTGTTATTGTCAGAGACTTTAACTTGTGTAGAGATACACAGGCAAGAAGAGCAACCACTTATGGACAGTTTAGTGATTGGATTCGTGGAACTGTCTTCACAGATATTGATATTCCAAATCCACGATACATGTGGTCCAACGGTGCAGAATTCCGCAATGGACAAGTTAGACAAAGCGCCCAAAAAGAACAATTGAACCCAATTCTTATACAGACTACAAGTGAAATCACTTCGGATCATACTCCAGTTCTGCTTGAGTTCAATAAATCAATACTAAACTGCATACTGTTCATATTTGAGAATCATTGGCTGCACACCCCTGCTGTACAGAAGTTGATTGAATCCATTTGGAGAAAGGGCACCAGGGCTTGTTTTGCTGGGACAGTCTTCAGCCCTAAGATCAGGCAGCTGCGCACAACACTTTAACAGTGGGCCAGATCAACAAATAGCATTCTTATGCTCATTTCCAACACCAGAAAATTAATCGAACATTTGTCAGTGTTCGAGGAATGAAGACCCCTGACTGACATTGGTTTTGGGCTTCTGATCTTCTCCACGGCAAAGCTTAACACTTTGTTGACTTGGCAGGCCATGACGTTTTTTTAACAATGCAGCAAACTATCAATAACAGTGGGCCAGATCAACAAATAATATACTTGTGCTCATTTCCAAGACCAGAAAATTAATCGAACATTTGTCAGTCATCGAGGAATGCAGACCCCTGACTTACATTTATTTTGGGCTTCTGACTGACTCCACGGTGAAGGTAAACACTTTATTGACCTGGCAGACCATGATGTGGAGGTGTCGAGCGAAGATCAACCAACTTATGTTATCTGGACGTTGAAAACTCCCAGTTCTTTTAACAATGCAGCAAACTATCAATCATGTATAACAAGATCAGGGTTCTCCTGCAAGACGGCATCAAACACATTTGTGATGAAAAACTGCAGATCACGACAAACTAC
Source organism: Elymus sibiricus (assembly GCA_039707655.1). Taxonomy (NCBI): domain Eukaryota; kingdom Viridiplantae; phylum Streptophyta; class Magnoliopsida; order Poales; family Poaceae; genus Elymus; species Elymus sibiricus. The sequence continues at coordinate 105,066,175 of CM077668.1, read as the reverse complement.
TTCAGAGAAATCTTCAGTCAGCCGCCTTGACCAATAAGTTTTACATGGCCAACCTCAATGTGCTCCAGAGTGATTTATAGCACTTAAGAAACTTCTATCATAATCAGCTGGATCACAGGAATAAACTGAGCTTTCATAACCTTGACACCTCAAGTAGAGGCACCTCAGAGGTGAGGATTACAAGCTTAGTTTACTGCACAGCACCGCAGCCTAATGAAGATACTTTCCAAAGGCCCCACGATAAGATCACAATACAAAATTTCTGAATTGATTGACAGTGTGTAGTCTGGCTTCATAAAGGAAGGCCAATGATAGAAAACTCAAACTTCGTGCTCGCAACTATTATTGTGTGCCATGAGTGAAGACCAAAAAAACCAAGATCATACCGAACTATTTCAAAAGGGCATTCAATACAGTCAAGAGTCAACTGAGATTGTCTTCTGCAAATTTGGGATGTGAGGGGCTTTGACCGACGATGGATATCTTTGATCAGGTCTTTCATAAACTGCAACAGCCCAAATGTCCATCAACGGAGAGCCAGGTGATACTTTCCTACCAGGTGATACCTTTCCTACTAGGTGATACCAGGTCATAAACAAGGGGATCCGATGCCTCCCAATTTGTTCATTCTGGTTGCAGATGTTCTTCAGTGAATGAGTGTCAAAGCATTTAATGGTGGTCAGCTGCTTTGCCCTTGATGTCGAAGGCACTTTTCCAGTTATGAAGTACGCAGATGATACACTCGTCTTGCTAAAGGTAAAGGGTACATTAGATCAGGTTAGAGTTACCAACTATGTTCTCCGGGCTTTGTCACATTTCTCAGGCCTGCACATCGATTTCAATAAAAGCACTTTTGTCCCTGTAAATATGACCGCGGCTGCCTGAGTCCTTAGTTGTCCATTCAGCTCATTACCATGCACATACCTTCTGCTGCCGCTCTCTATGACCAGTAATCCAAAAAGTTGATAAGCAACTCGCGGGATGGATGTCCAGTCTGCTATCTTGGGGCGGTTGTCTGATTATGATCACTGCTGTCATGTCTTGCATACGATGGTCAGAAGCTAGCATTGAGAAAGTGGATAACCTGAAAAGAGCATTTATCTGGCAGAGCAGGAAAGAAGCTAATGGAGGGCATTGCTTAGTCGTCTGCCATTAAGTATCATGCCAAGTAGAGGTATTGGGATTCAAGACTTAAAAGCACATGACATGCCCATGCTAAGCATGTTTGCTTCCAGGATCGTGCAGGGATCAGCAAATCCATGCTATCAATGTTTGCGGATTGGTTTGAACTCATTATCCCCGATGGCAGCGAATCAGTTTGACACCACTGCCTAGAAATCGTTCAATGATAAAATTCCTCTGGTGCAGGCTACGGCTGTATGCAAACTTGGAAATGTGGCGCATGTTTCTTATCTGAATAGACCACTAGTGCTCTTCTGGACGGCTAAGAAATCGCTACTCGACTCTCTTTAGTTTTGCAACAAAACTGCGCTGTTGTGTAGCATCACAGTTGGTACAAGATTAGTGGGCACATGAAGCCTATCCTAACTGCAAGTTCACAGTTGCCCTGGCAGAACTCAGATGCCCTGGCTGACTTTAAAGACTAAACAAAATCATCAGATACCTGCACTGGTGCAGTTGAAAGAGAGGATGCCATTGTGCATTCTGTAGATTGATCACCTTCAAATGAAGTAAGTTGAGAACTGGCACAGTTTGTTTGGGGCACATTATTGCTCAAGGACCGCATCTTCATATCGCTAGCGAATTCGGAAAGACTCAACATCTATCAAAGATAACATGACAAAAATATAACATTGGTGTGATGAGGCTAAGATATCTATGCACCACGTTTGTCCGCCAGGAAGCATCATTTGGCCGGTAGTCTTCATAGCCTATGCGGCAGAGTTTTGGCACGTACGAATGGAAGGATCTTTGAGCACCAAAACCCGACTACTCAGAAAAGAGCTTTGAAAATCGGCGAGTGGTTGTTACTGTGGAGTGCCATGGGCTCCAATCAGTGGCGGAGCTACGAAGAAATAGCTGGGCGGGCCAAGCTTAAGGAGAGGACAATATTTTTAACGCTGAGTCATGCTACTTTGGTAGACATCTGTTGTAGATCAGGAGATAGATACATATAAGTAACTTTTTTTTTTTAGAAAAGGAGATACATATAAGTAACACGTTGTCGATTGATGCCGGCACAGATCCTGCGCTACGGCCTGACTGAGAAGATCTGGCGAGGGACACGGACATGAGATGAGATTGGAGCGCTACAGCCTGGCAAATGTAAACGAGGAAGGGAGATAGAACCTAGGGCACTAGGGATTAGAACGGGGATGGGAGCAGGCTAAAACCTAATGGAAAGGGGGGGAAATGACTGAAGAAGAGGATTAGAGAGATCTGAGTTGAAATGGAATAAAGGAGCGAGGAGAAAGTGCCCACTGATTTGGATTTCTGGAAGCATGGATCAAAGGGGAATTAGGGAAGGAAGAAGAGGAACGAAAGTCGAGACAAAGAAGAAACGCAGGAACTACACTAGCGGTGCTGCTAATAGATTGGACGGGCCACCAATGCACAGCGTACAGAAAAAACCACAAGGGCCACAACCTGGTTTTTTTGAAAGTTAGCAGGAGGACTGCTAGAATTCCATTAAGAAGAAGAAGCCAATGGCTTAGTAACATACTACAAATGTCCAAGGACCAAAGAAAGGAAAAATGGGCATCCACGCATGACAGTCATGCAACAGGATACAACCCAGGCTGATCATCTTCACCAGGAACTGGGCTGATCGTTTTTCTCAGCATAGCCTCCTTGATTATCCTGATGTTGCCTTCTTTCGGATTATTATTAATTTTGTATGTTATAGCTGTTCTCTTTTGGTCTTTTTGGTCCACTGTCACTGTTCTATACTTGCTATTACTTCTCATTATGTCCTTTTTGAATATATAAGGTAGATCATGCTCTATCTTATACGTAGTTCAAAAGAAAAGCTAATTAGGTATCATAATGTCTTTCGACTTAACTCTTGTATTTCCATTTTTGACAGGGGCTTTGCCACCTAAGGTTGACCCAGGAAGTGATGGTAGTACTCGCAAAAAAAGAGGAAGTGATGGTAGAACCTTTCCTGCTACCCAATTTTGGACACAATGTGCTCATCCAGCTGTTACTCAAGATCCATTTTCGTCATTGATATCAGCACTTATCTTTCTACCTATTCAATTTCCGATGATCTAGTTGTTCATCTCTTCTGTATTGTCTGCGAGGCGTAATACTCTATAACATGTTAGGGCTGCCACAATGTTGGTCATATAGGGGGGGGGGGGGGGGGGGGGTGGTCGTGGGTGGCATATAGCACATCTATTTTATTACTAGTAAAATTGAGAATTCTGAAGCCTGGTAATGCAAAATCGGATGATATAGGAAGTGATTAATATCGATGTGGCAATCATGCTGGTACTGCATATTTGTCAGAAATTGCAAATCAGTGAGTCAATTGCTTCCGTACACTGTTCTGTTTCATATAAGCAAGAAATTGACATGTTGTTTTAGCTCTTTTATTACGGTACTCAATATCAATAGGCGCCCTCCATGTCTTATAATCTTATATGGTTGTTCTCAAACAACATAACTATGAGGGAGTACCATCTAAAGGAAAACTGAGGAGTACCTTAATACCTTCAGTTCAGGGGTAAAAATAATTTCAAAAACAAAAAGGTTCAGCGGTAAAAATATAGTCGATTTGTTATAGTGTGTTCGGTTAAACCCGCCAGATGCCATACCCCGGTCTAAACTTTCTCGCTGGGGTAAAAACATCTAGGCCTCGATTGGGAGCCTTATTATAAGCTAATACACCAGTAAATATCATACCAGTGTAATTTACCAACCTAGTACAAAATAAACCAGTATTTCACAGGTGCATTCTTGCTAGCGAGGACCGGTGGATAGCGAGCCCCAAGACTTCGAGCTCCGGCTCTACCGAGCGACTGTCCTATGGCTGGCCGATGTCCGCCGCTTACTGCAGTCCAAGATCCACTCGATCGCCGCCTCTGGCTCGGCTGGGAGCAGCCCTGTCGTTTCTTGAGGATCGTTGCGGTCCGCGGAGCTCGTCGGCCTCGTGGCCCTTGTCACCCAGCTGCCACCATCAAGCGCGCCCCCAGTCCTTGCCTCGATAGGCCAGTGGTCCCGTCGCCGGTGACTCGCCTCGTCCTCCGTGGCTCCGGCTGACGGCCAGGCGGCGCGTGTGCTCACTTAGGTCGATCTCGGGAGAAAGAGGGGAAGGTAGAACTCAGAAACGACGACCCAAAGCGCTTAGTTGAAGATGATCTGGTTATATCTACGGGTGTACTATATTTTTCGGGTGTTTTTTTTAATGGAAAACGACATTCCAATCGAAGACCTAATCCCAACTCAGGGAAGTATTCCAGGCCCGGCCCTGAGGGGCCCCGACCTGGGCCTGTTCTTCTTAGTTCAACTGTCCGTCTAAAGCCCAAGTAGATGCACGTCTGCTAAAAAAAGGCCCGGCCGTTGCGCCTCAGGGCCGTCTTATGCGTGAACCCGGAGATCCGCCGCAACACATCACGGCGAAGCCCTAGCTTCTTGGCTTCTGGGCAACGCCGCCGCAGCGATGGCGTATGTCACATGTGGCCATGTGGGACAAGTTCGTCTACCGGTTCCTGCAGCTCTCTTGCGTCGACCAATCAGTACGTGGTGACCCAATCTTTCCTTCCTGATTCCCACCTCGTCCACCCATCTATTCCTCCTACCTGGGAATCTGCGATCTACTGTGTTATCTATTGCCATGTCTATTCGTTATTATGTGGTGAAGATGTAATTAACGACATCGTCTTCTTCTTCTCATGACTCGATTATGGTGATAATGAAGTTTTTTTGAAAGGAACATACAGAGCAGCAGCAAAATCAAAGAAACGGTGGGGCAGGAGGCAAGCAATATCATTCTTGTTCTCGATTTCATTCGGGTAGGTGGATATTTTTCTAACTCCTGTTAGCTCTTGCTGAGTAAATAGGCAATTTTTCGATTAATTTAATCCAGGAATAAATCATGAACACGACGCTGGCAGAATTAATCTCGTACTGGTACCTAACCATGCAAGCTCGTACTACGCAAATAACAGATTCATCTACGCATACAGCAAGCAAGTACGAAACAGTAATGAACAAGAGAGGGATAAACAAGGTATACCCTCCAGTAGGCCAGTTGGCCGCAGCAGCGGCGTTGGCGGCGGCGTCGTCCTCGGCCGCCTTCTTGTCAGCTTCGGCCTTCTCGGCAGCGGCACGGTCGGCGTCGGTGGACATGGTGATGACGAAGACGACGCAGACGTAGAGGAAGTAGACGAACGGAACGGCAGCGAGCAGTCGCGTAGTCGCTCCCCAAAAACCTAATCGCCCCTCTCCCGTACAGGATCTAGAGAGGCGGGGTTTCGGAGGCCTGCTCTCCCGTCAACCTTGTACGCGGCGGACGGGATGGGATCACCGGCGGCAGCAGCAGCAAAGGAACGGTGGGCAGAGGCGGTGCGCGTGGAGGCAGAGATGCGATCTGTTTCGCGTGACGGGTAGGGTTCACAGCGCCTCACATATATAGGCGCGGCTGCGTGGAGAGACGTGGACCGAACCCACGTCCAAGTCGGACAGCCCACGATCTGACGTCTCAGATCGTGGCCCCATCTGTCAACGACTCTCCGTTCCTGACCGGCAAAAAGAAGCGCATAGGTATGAGCTCGGCTCGGCTCAATCCCGCAACCCGCGTCGCGTCGCGTCGCGTCGTGACGAGGCGTGGCGTGGCGAGGCGGGCGGCGGAGGAGGAGTGCGCGAGGGCCTCTTCTCTTCTCATGCTCCAATAGCATGTGGAAGAGAATCCCTTATAAACCACTCCAACTCCCTCTCCACTAGCAAGGTGGGACTAAACTTCCCACCACCTCTCACATACACATGGGCCTTAGGGATTAATCTGAAATTCTAAATGGGCCAAAGGCCCATGGGCAGATTTCAACAATCCCCCACCAGATCCCGAAGGCCCATTGTGTCGTCCTTTGTTCCAAACACTGTTTTGATATACCAGTATTTCAGTGAAGACCGGTTAAGGTTGAGCTTCACCTAGAGCAAGTAGCTACACTCCTTCACAACTGAACAATGGACTATGCCTTGAATTGTCAGTTTGGCGTAAAGAAGTTTCACCACATGTCTTACTAGTACAAGACTGCCGAAGGCTGACCCCTCGGGTGGAGCATATTAGTCACACTCCTGGCCTATTCGTGAGTTTACTAGAGATCACCCCAATCTCATAGACTGTGACCAGCAGTCAGACTCACATAGGTGTGTTCCTCCGAAGATCGCTCTGTAGGACAGCATCTTGCTTATATATATAAGCCTTGGAACACATTAAGACAGTAGTCATCCTACCATACAGTTTCGAGAGTATTGCATCTCCAACGGAGTGGGTTAGTAAAGTTACTCTCCTCAGTTCACCACTGGCTTGTTTTCCCAGGTCCTACTTCACGGGATCTCCGATCACATAGGTTGGGTTGCAACCATGGCAACTCATGTGGGTCTCATACCCATCTCCCTCGATGCACTATCTATCACAACACGTGATAGCCCTTTAGTAAAGGGATCTGCCAGATTCTTAGCCGTTTGAACATAATCCAACGCTATCACTCCGGAGTTTCTCAATTTTCTGACAGCTTTCAATCTCATTCTTATATGCTTGTTGGACTTCATGTTGTCCTTTGAACTCTTCACCTTGACAATCACTGTTTGATTGTCACAGTTCATAAGGATGGTCGGAACCGGCTTCTCAACCACTGGCAAGTCCATCAAAAGATCTCGAAGCCATTCTGCTTCGCCACCAGATGTGTCTAATGCTGTTAATTCTGCTTCCATTGTCGATCTCGTTAAGATCGTTTGCTTGCAAGACTTCCAGGAAACAGCACCACCTCCAAGAGTAAATACATACCCAGTTGTGGCCTTCATCTCATCAGCATCAGAGATCCAATTCGCATCACTATACCCTTCAAGTACCGACGGGTATCCGGTATAGTGAAGTCCATAGTTCATAGTACCTTTCAGATAGCGCATAACTCTTTCAATAGCATGCCAATGTACATCACCCGGTTTGGAAACAAACCGGCTCAGTTTGCTCACAGCAAATGCGATGTCAGGCCTCGTTGCGCTCGCTAGATACATGAGTGAACCAATAATTTGAGAGTATCTCAATTGATCCTTAGGTATGCCTTCGAACTTTCGAATCAGCACACTAGGATCATATGGTGTTTGAGATGGTTTGCAGTCCGAATATCCAAAACGACTCAACACCTTCTCAACATAATGGGATTGCAGAAGTGTAATCCCACCCTCATCATCTCTCAATAGCTTGATGTTCAAGATAACATCAGCCACTCCAAGGTCCTTCATCTCAAAGTTCTGAGATAAAAAGGACTTAACTTCCTCAATCACTTTGAGGCTAGTTCCAAATATCAGTATGTCATCAACATACAAGCACAGTATAACTCCTTCGCCCCCACCATAGCGATAGTATACACATGTGTCAGCTTCATTAACAAAGAAGCCAACAGATGTCAAAGTTTCATTAAATTTCTCATGCCATTGCTTAGGTGCTTGTCTCAGGCCATATAAAGATTTCAGCAACTTACACACCTTCCCTTCCTGACCATCTAACACAAAGCCATCAGGCTGTTGCATGTAGATTTCCTCCTTTAGCTCTCCATTCAGGAATGCCGTCTTAACATCCATCTGGTGGACGAGAAGACCATACGAGGCTGCCAACGAGAGTAATACTCGAATGGTGGTCAGTCTGGCCACAGGTGAATAAGTGTCGAAGAAATATTCTTCTTCTTTCTGGGCATAGCCCTTGGCCACAAGCCTAGCCTTGTACTTTTCAATCGTACCATCGGGCCTAAGCTTCTTCTTGAACACCCACTTACATCCCAATGGTTTGCAACCATAGGGACGCTCAGTAATCTCCCAAGTCCCGTTAGCCATGATGGAATCCATCTCGCTACGGACCGCATCCTTCCAGTAGTCAGCTTCTGGAGATGCATATGCTTCTGAAATAGAAGTGGGAGTATCATCCAAGAGGTACACAAGGAAATCATCACCAAAGGTCTTTACAGTCCTTTGTCTCTTACCCCTACCAAGGGTTTCCTCGTCATCCTCCTCAGGATTTTCATCATGTGTTTGTTCATAATATTCCATAGGAATGGCGGGCTCAGGAGTCTCCTCAGATTCCTGTCTAGAAGTGCTTTGCATATCTCTCATAGGAAAAATATCCTCGAAGAATGTAGCATCCTTAGACTCCATAATTGTACCGACCTTCTGGTCAGGTACCTCAGATTTCACTACTAGAAATCTATAGCCAACGCTATTCTTAGCGTAGCCCAAATTAACGTAGTCCACCGTCTTTGGTCCAAGCTTACGCTTTTTGGGGATCGGCACGTTGACTTTCGCCAAACAGCCCCAAGTACGCAAGTACGAGAGTGTTGTCCTTCTCTTCGCCCATTTCTCATAGGGAGTGATCTCATTATCCTTTGTCGGAACTTTATTCAGGACATGACATGATGTCAATATAGCCTCCCCCCACCATGCCTTGGATAAACCCGATGTATCTAACATGGCGTTAACCAAGTCAGTTAGAGTACGGTTTTTCCGTTCGGCAACCCCGTTAGACTGGGGTGAATAGGGAGGCGTCCTCTCATGAATAATACCATGTTTCGCACAAAAGGAATCAAACTCACTCGAGAAGTACTCTCCACCACGATCTGACCGGACTCGTTTAATTTTCTTTTCAAGTTGATTCTCAACTTCTGCTTTATAGATTTTAAAGTAGTGTAGAGCCTCATCTTTAGTATTTAACAGATACACATAACAATATCTAGTGGAATCATCTATCAATGTCATGAAGTATTTCTTTCCACCTTTAGTCAACACACCATTCATCTCACAAAGATCAGAATGTATGAGTTCTAATGGCGCCAAGTGTCTCTCCTCCGCAGCCTTATGAGGCTTGCGAGGTTGCTTAGCTTGCAGACACGTAAGGCACTTAGAACCTTTGGCTAAAGTGAAACTCGGGATTAAATTCAGTTTTGCTAGCCGCGTCATAACACCAAAACTAATGTGACAAAGACGTGAATGCCAAACTTCAGATTCATTAACACTCGAATGAATATTGTTCACGACCTTATTACAAAAATCAGCGAGAGAAAGGCGGAACATTCCTCCGCATTCATAACCCTTTCCAACAAATAGTCCATATTTCGTGACAACTACTTTATTAGACTCGAAGACCAACTTAAACCCTTCTCTACACAGAAGGGAGCCACTAACAAGGTTCTTCTTGATGGCGGGGACATGCTGCACGTTCTTCAGCTGCACGATCCTTCCCGAAGTAAACTTCAGATCGACCGTGCCAACACCATGAACAGAAGCACTCGCGCCATTCCCCATCAATACGGACCCGTGACCTGTGGCCTGGTAAGAAGAAAACAGTGAAATGTCAGCACACACATGAACACCTGCACCTGTGTCCACCCACCAATCGGTGGACTGACAAACTGAAAATACAGCAAATAAATTACCGTACCCAGATGCACCACTTCCATTGTTGCCCACAATCATATTGGCTGACTTGGAGTCCTGCCCTGGCTTCTTGTACTTGTTTGGGCACTTGTTGGCCCAATGTTCCTCCGAACCACAAGTAAAGCAGCCATCTCCCTTCTTGTTCTTCTTGAAGGTCTTCTTACCCTTCTTTTTAAAGTCGGTATTCTGTTGGACAGAATTCTTTCCCTTGGGCTTGTGGGAATTGAAGTTCTTCTGATGCACCATATTGGCCACAGAAGTTCCTTCGACCCCTTTTCCATGCGAATCTTTTGCTCTCGAGTTCTGCTCAACACTCAGATGGCCGATGACATCCTCTACTGAGAATTCACGCCTCTGATGTTTCAGAGTGGTAGCAAAATTCCTTCAGGAATTAGGGAGCTTAGCGATTATACAGCCCGCGACAAACTTGCCAGGTAAATCGCACTTCAGAAGCTCAAGCTCCTTAGCGATGCATATTATCTCATGAGCCTGTTCCAATACAGATCGGTTCTCAACCATTTTGTAATCATGGAACTGCTCTATAACATACATCTCGCTCCCAGCATCGGTGGCCCCGAATTTAGATTCGAGCGCCTCCCACAAGTCCTTGGCAACCCGCACATGTAAATATGCGTCAACCAGCTTATCTCCGATCACGCTTAGAACTGCTCCGAGGAATACGACGGTGGCCTCCCTGAACGCCTTCTCCTGTTCAGGAGCAATCGTTACCGTGGAAGGGACACCGGCGACCCAGAACACGTTCATAGCCGTGAGCCATAAGGTGGTTCTGGTCTGCCAACGCTTAAAGTACGTACCGGTAAACTTATCCGGTTTCAGTGCAGCAGCAAAACCACTAGCCGAAAAATTCCTACACAAATTAGGTTTTTGGATTGCTGAGTAAATAGGCAATTTTTCGATTAATTTAATCCAGGAATAAATCATGAACATGACGCTGGCAGAATTAATCTCGTACTGGTACCTAACCATGCAAGCTCGTACTACGCAAATAACAGATTCATCTACGCATACAGCAAGCAAGTACGAAACAGTAATGAACAAGAGAGGGATAAACAAGGTATACCCTCCAGTAGGCCAGTTGGCCGCAGCAGCGGCGTTGGCGGCGGCGTCGTCCTCGGCCGCCTTCTTGTCAGCTTCGGCCTTCTCGGCAGCGGCACGGTCGGCGTCGGTGGACATGGTGATGACGAAGACGACGCAGACGTAGAGGAAGTAGACGAACGGAACGGCAGCGAGCAGTCGCGTAGTCGCTCCCCAAAAACCTAATCGCCCCTCTCCCGTACAGGATCTAGAGAGGCGGGGTTTCGGAGGCCTGCTCTCCCGTCAACCTTGTACGCGGCGGACGGGATGGGATCACCGGCGGCAGCAGCAGCAAAGGAACGGTGGGCAGAGGCGGTGCGCGTGGAGGCAGAGATGCGATCTGTTTCGCGTGACGGCTAGGGTTCGCAGCGCCTCACATATATAGGCGCGGCTGCGTGGAGAGACGTGGACCGAACCCACGTCCAAGTCGGACAGCCCACGATCTGACGTCTCAGATCGTGGCCCCATCTGTCAACGACTCTCCGTTCCTGACCGGCAAAAAGAAGCGCCGGAGGCCTGCTCTCCCGTCAACCTTGTACGCGGCGGACGGGATGGGATCACCGGCGGCAGCAGCAGCAAAGGAACGGTGGGCAGAGGCGGTGCGCGTGGAGGCAGAGATGCGATCTGTTTCGCGTGACGGCTAGGGTTCGCAGCGCCTCACATATATAGGCGCGGCTGCGTGGAGACGTCTCAGATCGTGGCCCCATCTGTCAACGACTCTCCGTTCCTGACCGGCAAAAAGAAGCGCATAGGTATGAGCTCGGCTCGATCCCGCGACCCGCGGCGCGGCGGGCGGCGGAGGAGGAGTGCGTGAGGGCCTCTTCTCTTCTCATGCTCCAATAGCATGTGGAAGAGAATCCCTTATAAATCACTCCAACTCCCTCTCCACTAGCAAGGTGGGACTAAACTTCCCACCACCTCTCACATACACATGGGCCTTAGGGATTAATCTGAAATTCTAAATGGGCCAAAGGCCCATGGGCAGATTTCAACACGTTTGCCCTCGGTATCGACCGCATTGGCTATGCCATCTCGATTGGTGACAGGTAACAGAGAATGCAGATATTGCTAGTTAAAAAATGATGGCGTTGCAATCCATGTGTGTTGTACTACCACGTACTCCCTAGTGTCAAAAAAACATCTTACATCATGGGATAGAAGGGGTAGAAAATTGGTTGGATACTAGGTACAGAATTAATTGAGATGGCTGGATGTTACAGTAGCATTTATTTGTTAGGCCATCCTGATGGATGGCGGGAGAACGAGTTGCTCTGCTCTTCTCGCCATGGTGCTACCTAGACGGCGTGGTGCAGCCATGCCATCGGCAGCTGTCCTCCCACCCACCCATCTGCACCGCATCTGCCGGAGGCGTCGGCGAGCCACCGGGCCGCGTTGACCAAGAGACACTGCAGTGGCATCGGTGCACTGCGGCGACGACATGAGCTGGCTCACGTGTGCACGGGGCGCGGCGTGAGGATCCATCAGCGGAGTGGGTGAGGTCGGATGCACATGAGCCGGCGGCGAGGTGGTCCGAGCAGGCGACGTCCTTGCAGCGTGCAACATCTCGGACTGCACCTCCACCTCCACGTGAGAATGAGATAAGGAAGCAAGCTCCCCGCCGCCGTCCCGCACGACAAGCCGGAGCCTGCATCCAAATCCAATGCAGCTGGCGTCCGCCGCTGTGTCCGCTGCAGCGACACGTCCTGCGTCAGTGAGCCAACGGCTGCATTAGCATGTTTTGCGATAGCCTGCACCTGCACCTGCACCTGGGGCGCCACCACGGCCGACGACGGCATGTCCGGCGTCCGGTCATCATGTACGTCAATGGCGACGCCGACGGCGAGCGAATTGGCTGTTTATGGCCGCTGTTATTGTTACTTGAGAGTTGCTTGTTGTCTTCAGATGCTTGAGCGCATTGATAATGGTTCGTTCGATTGTGAATAGCATGAGACGTGAGGATGCAAGAGCATGTGTTCTGTGTTCTGGTAGATATGCCCAGAGGCAGGTGGTGGTTGATGACAAGTTCCATGTGTCAGAAGCCATTGAGTATGCAGTGCCTATAGAAAATTCTCATGTATATAGAACAAAAACAGGGACATGCACATAACAGGTTTGGCAGTCGAGATACTGGGACATCCTCGTCGAAAATTGATTACTTCCACAAACAGGTTGCTCACTTTTACGGTGCTGTGTATCAGGTAGTATAAAGCAGACTGCAACTTAACTACGCCACTACACAAATTGGCATTGACAGTAACAGAATAAACTGAACCAAGATGAACGATGAGCTAATGTGATTAATCAGATCATATCCAAACTAACACTTGAACATTTAAACTAGTTCAAAAACAGTACATGAAAATCCTCCTTTGATTGCCTCAAGGACAAAAGGGCAATGGCTCCTCTGGCCTAAACACTGTAGAAGTAGAGCAATTCTTCTCAGACCATCCATTCTTCTAAACCTAACAAAGTTCAGATGATAAGCATAAATGCTGACCAAAGCCAAAAAATAGCCTACCACATAGATCCTGCCATCACTCCAGAAAATCTAAGTTATCTGCCCTGGGTGCATTGGGATTCTGCAGAGCAGCTTGGACAGCACCAACAGATAAAAACTCATCCTCCCACAAAAGAAGTCTCAGCTCGCCCTCCTCACCAGCAGCAATAAGTTGATGAAACCTTGTAATGCCATACATGGCAAAGGGCTCCAAATCAGCAGCTAGTACGACCCCGCCACCACCTCTCCCTATTTTCAGCACAAATCTGCACAAAACCTTCCACGACCCGATCCTATGCTTGGTTCTACCTCCCACTGGAAGTATCTCTGAAGGATTATGCTCTATCGCATATACGACCCCCCGGTACGCCGACCAAAACCGCATAGTCTCGCAGAACATTAGAATTGTGCGGCCGGTGATTTTGCCGAGCTCATCATGATCAACATCACCAGTGGAGTGTTTCACATATCTGTCAAACATGTGAAGCATCGCCTTTTTGCCTCCGACTGCCAATCTGCAAGGGTGTATATGGCCAATCAGTACAATATCTATATGCACAATATCTAAAGTCAGTGCATAGAAAACACAGGAGTGGAATACATACGTGAATGTATGGCCTCCGTCCAGACTCATAATTTGGATATCGACACCATCCGTGCCAAGGAAAGCTGGCAGAGGGAAATCAGTAAAACGAAACCAGTCGCTCCACTGGTAGTTTCCTTCAGCATCAAGTGTTCCCACTCGAAAACCCTTATAGTACATGTTCACATCACTTATCAGGAAATCAATAACGTGCCTTGGGTTACTAGCTTTTCTTGCTCGGACAATGTGATGCGACTCCTCTCCATTCGGATAAACTCGTGGGGCAACTGGGCGTCCATAGTACACAAAGGGGGCGAGCCTGAGGGACCTATCCATCCGACGTCTCATGAACCTCTTGAAGCCCTTCGCGTTTCCTTCAATGTTGTACATAATGACAGGAATGTCCTGATCAAAGGAAAACATTGCTGTCACCAATTGCAGTACAGCCAAGGGCTTAGCAGGAAAAAAATGCAATAAACACAACAAATTGACTTCAAAGAGAAAGCAAAAGAGCCAAAATTATGATCTTTGAGTTCCTACTGTCGCTCCCAAATGGAATGCACCACGGCTAGACTATTACTCCTGATTCGACCGACCAAATAAGCATCATTTACTCGCTGCCACCTGAAGCTTCTGCCCGTGACTAGTCCCTTTACCCGAAATCAATAGAAACACAAGACTTGAACTATACAGCAACTCATGCTCCTACTAACAGCGTCATCCGAGTCGTATGTGTTTCCATGCCCGTTCTCTCCCCAAAGATGAAACATTTCCAGAAGCGAACAGGTCAAAATGGTAACTTACATCAACAGAGTTCTGGAGGGGAGCACATAGTCCTCTTGCTTCGTCCCACTGCAGCAGTGCCTCTGCCTGATCGTGATGCTGCTGTTGAGCCATGGCCAGAGGGGGGAAGCCGGGAGCCGGGAGCGGGATGGCGTTCCACTTTGTGACTGGGATGGATGATCGAAAATTCGTGTTCCACTTTGTGACTGAGATGGATGATTCGTTTCACTTTGGTGCGACGGGTCCGGGGCGTGTCTATATAACTTTGACGTGTTTGGCTGCCTGTGAGGCCCAACAAAGCCCGCGCGGAGAGAAAATAGGTTGTTGGGTCGAAATCACTAGTTAAGGAGTACCCCGCAAAGGTCAGTCGGGGTACTCCGCGCGCAACAAGTATTGCATTGTGGGCGCTCCGCGCGTGACACTTGTCACGTGGAGGAGCTCTCCCGTGATTTTCAGTTTCCGGTTTTCGTTTGCTGTTTTTTCTTTTTCCACTTTAGTCCTTAAACATTTTAGGTTTTCTATTATGCTTTTTGATCTGTTTCTCAGATCTGTCTATCTCTCGCGTCGCCGCCGCCGCCATCGCCGCCTGGCCTTCTTGCTTTGTTTCTTTTTTCTTGTTCGCCCCGCTACCGCCTGCCTAGTCGCCGCTGCCGCCTGCCTACGGCGGCCCTTGTTCGCCGGCGGTAATTGTGTTCTTCGTTGGTTCCCTGTTTCCCGTTTGTTTTTCTTTATTTTTCTCATTATATTTTCGGGCAATGACGATTTATGGGGTGATTATGGATGGGGCTTCCAACACTATCAAATGTCAACTTTCAACTCGATTGTGCAATCAGTTCTTAGTAATCACTATGTTCTTTTGCATATATGACTTGTCCTTTTTGCCGTATGCCAAGTGGCCCTTGTCCCTCTTTTCATGCTTATCCAGATCGGTTCGCTGTGGTGCTGGATCGGTGGTGTTCGAGACGAGTTGTAAGATTGACATTTTTTATTTGTTCAAATTTTGGTGTTAAATTTTGTGGAGGCGCAAATGGTTATTTCTTTTAGTGGTGATGATGTTTGTTTTGATTCTTTTTGCAGTATGCTCCTTGCAATGTTAGATCTCATCTTGCTCAGTACATTGAGCATTGCAGGGCTTTAGCCATTCGGAGGGGTGACAAAGATACTGATCTTTCCATTCACACTAATGAGGGTGGATTATATAGTGTTATGTTTACTCATTGTGACTCCCCCGACTCGACCGTGCACTAATCATACACGCAAATGCGCACGATCAAGTCCAAGAACTCACGGGAAGATATCACAACACAACTCTAGACACAAAATAAAATAATATAAGCTTTATATTACAAGCCAGGGGCCTCGAGGGCTCGAATACAAAATCTCGAGTTACACAAGAGTCAACGGAAGCATCAGTATCTGAGTACAGACATAATTAGATGTGACACCCCCGGCTCAATCGTGCACTAATTATACACGCAAATGCGCACGATCAAGCCCAGGGACTCACGGGAAGATATCACAACACAACTCTAGACGCAAAATAAAATAATACAAGCTTTATATTACAAGCCAGGGGCCTCGAGGGCTCGAATACATAAGCTCGAGTACAAGCGTTAGCGGAAGCAACATCATCTGAGTACAGACATAAAGGTTAAACAAGTTTACCTTAAGAAGGCTGAGCAAAACAACGACACTAGATCGAAAAGGCGCAGGCCTCCTGCCTGAGAGCCTCCGAAACTATTCCTGGTCGTCGGTCTCTACGTAGTAGTAGGCTCCGTCGGGGTAGTAGTAGTCATCGGCGGGATCAGCTGGCTCCGGGGCTCTGTCATCTGATCGCAACAATCGGGTATGGGGAAAAATAGGTAGCAAAGCAACCGTGAGTACTCATCCAAAGTACTCGCAAGACTTACATCAGATCTATGCTAAGTATGCATCGGTATCAAAGGGAAGGGGTGTATCTGTGGACTAAACTGCAGAAATGTCAGAATAGAGGGGAAGGCCTAGCCTATCGAAGACTAGCATCTTGCAGCGTCTTGCAACATTAGAAGAGTGTAGATTAGTTTCATAACATAAAGTAATAAGTAATAGTAGCAATGCCCAGAGATCCTTCCTCGACTCCCTGCGAGAAAGCAATCCCGGAGCTAACATTTTAATTAAGTAACACAGGTATCCAGTTCTAGTTGTAGTAGATCGGGATACTCTCCGAGCATCCTGTTACCGTGGACACGGCTATTCGAATAGATATACTTCGCTGCAGGGGTGCACCAACTTACCCAACACGCTCGATTAACTCTGGCCGGACACACTTACTTGGGTCATGCCCGGCCTCGGCTGATCGACACGCCGTAGCCCTACCTAGGCTCAGCAGAGAGGCCAGCACGCCGGTCTACACCCTAAGCGCTCAGGGGTCTTGGGCCCATCGCCCTTTGCACTCCTGCGCGTTGCGAACGCGGCCGGGACCAGACCTAGCCCCTGTATACACACGCAGGCTGTCGCGGTCCACCCGGGCGCGCACCGCTCAGTTGCTGACGTCTGAAGAACTTCAGCTGAAACATACAACGCCGAGTGCCCATACTATTCCCGCGTGGTGGTTAGTGCGAAAAGGCCTGAGGCCTACTCAGATCACATATCCTAACCCATTAGTGTGTTGGGAGCTCGCGGTGACGATCAGTGCTCCACGATCTGTGGTCCCGTCGCCCCGTCTCGTGGACTTACGGCAAGGGTCAGGCCCAATCCCTCTCCCCCCTCTCCTGAGGCGATCTGCCTGCCCGGCCGTGCCACGTAATTATCTCGCAGGTGCCCTCACGGTCAACCCGACTCCACATCTCTCGCGGGTACCCCTCGGGGTCGACCCGACTTCAACAAGGTTCTGAGGTAAAAGTCAAGGTATCCGTGTGTCCGTAGCATCAAGGGGGAATCCGAGGAATCACCCTCATTGGATTCCTACTCGATGTAAAATGTCAAGGTGAACCTGGAGGAATCACCCTCGATGGGTTCACACTTGAGGGGCTGTACGACAAAGGCATCATCGGAGGTGGTGAAAGAGGAATCACCCCCGGTAACCCACAACCGATTAGCCACGCTACAAAGATATCATTAGGAGTGAGATAGGAGGTATCACCCTCGGCACTCGATAGTAGCTCTGCAGAGTCGTACAACTAGGGGGGAGGTGCGGTGATGTGTCGGTCTCTGCACATTGATCACACTGATTGGGGCACCAGTAACAAAGCGGGGCAACAGGGACAAGGGTGAGGGGTCACTGATGGATCACTAACCAACCTATACTAAGCATTTGGGATAACATGTAAGGTATCAACAGTAGTTACAAAAACAGGCTATGCATCAGAATAGGAGCAATCAATTACATAGCAAAATCTAATGCAAGCATGGGAGAGAAAGAATGGGCGATATAGGAATGATCAAGGGGGTTTTGGTTGCCTGGAAGCTCTGCGGAAAGGGACTGTTCGTTAGGGGCGTAGTCGTACTCGGTGGCGGCGTCGGTCTCGGGGTCTACCGAAGAGAAGAGGGGGAAGAAACAATAAATAAAAAGCAAACAAATGCAACACAGATGCATGGCATGGCAATATGCTGTGCTGGTGGTGACCTAACGCGGTGCTACACGTTACAGACGGAGCGGGAAATATCGGGGGATATTTTCCCGGCTTTAGGCATCTGTTAGACAGATGAACCGGAGGGGAAGGTTCCATGTTTGCAGTGTTGTGGACATGTGACAGGTATGTGGAGGGTATATTCATATTCGTCTCATTTTTCTGATCAACTTTCATGTAGAAAACTTTTTCATCCGAGCAACGGTTGAATTTCTACGAATTTTCAAAGTTTTTACCATTTTCTGGAATTTCTGGAATTTAAATTAAATTCGAAAACAGTAAACTGAAAATGCTATGTGCACCCAGAAGAATGTACACAGCAGAGCATACAGAGGCTGACAGTGGGCCCAGTTGACTGAGTCAACTGCCCAGTCAGCAGAGGCTGACTGGTGGGCCCAGCTGCTGACTCAGCAGCTGACTGGGCCGGCCCTATCCGTTTGAATAGTGCCAGGACCCCACATGTCATACACAGTAAGTTAAATAGGGTTTAAATTAACTAAAAGGGGGTTAATTAGCAGGTGGACCCCATCTGTCAGTGACTAATCTAATTATCAGATTAAGTTATTTTTAAAAACCAGATTAATTAGTGGGAGGGGTCCACATGTCAGTGGCACAGTGTTGCCCAGTCAGCACGTTGACTGGGTCAACGCGGTCAACTGGTCCCCTGGGACCCACTGGCAGTGACCCAGGGGTGGGCCCCAGGGCGGCACCACGTCGGACCATCGGCGTTTAAACGCCGGCGACCACAAAACGCGGCGGCGCGCGGCGGCCGGCGTCGGGATTCGGCTGTGGTGGCTGATACGTCTCCAACGTATCTATAATTTTTGATTGTTCCATGCTGTTATAATATCAATCTTGGATGTTTTTATAATCATTTACAGCAATTTTATATCATTTTTGGAGACTAACCTATTAACCTAGTGCCCAGTGCCAGTTGCTGTTTTCTGCCCTGTTTTTGTTTCACAGAAAATCAATATCAAACGAAGTCCAAATACAGTGAATTTTTTTGGAGATTTTTTCTTGGGCAAGAAGAATACCAGAAGCTTCGAGGGGAGGCCAGAAGACCTTGGTGGGCCCCATGAGCCACCAGGGCGCGCCTGGGGGGGCAGGCGCGCCCTGATGCCTCGTGGGCCCCACCAAGCTCCGTTAGACCTAATTCCAGCGCTATAAATTCCAGAAAAATCAGAAACCCTCAGGAGAGTCCACGAAATACTTTTTACGCCGCCGCAAGCCTCTGTTCCAGAGAGATCCCATCTGGGGTCCTTCTCCGGTAATCTGCCGGAGGGGGAATCGATCACGGAGGGGCTCTACATCAACCTTGCTGCTTCTCCGATGATGCGTGAGTAGTTTACCACAGACCTTCGGGTCCATAGGCAGTAGCTAGATGGCTTCTTCTCTCTTTTTGATGTTCAATACAATGTTCTCCTTGATGTTCTTGGAGATCTATCCGATGTAATCTTTCTTTGCGGTGTGTTTGTTGGGATCCGATGAATTGTGAGTTTATGATCAGATTATCCATGAATATTATTTGAGTCTTCTCTGATCTCTTTTATGCATGATTATTATAGCCTCGTATTTCTTCTCCGATCTATTGATTTGGTTTGGCCAACTAAGTTGATTTATCTTGCCATGGGAAGAGGTGCTTTGTAGTGGGTTCGATCTTGCGGTGCTCAATCCCAGTGACAGAAAGGGACATGACACGTATGTATCGTTGCTACTAAGGGTAAAAAGATGAGATCTATTCATTGGGTTTATTAATTCGTGAGTTTGTCTTGTCTACATCATGTCATCGTCCTTAAGGCATTACTCCGTTCTTATGGACTTAATACACTAGATGCATGCTGGATAGCCCATCGATGTGTGGAGTAATAGTAGTAGATGCAGGCAGGAGTCGGTCTACTAATCTTGGACGTGATGCCTATATACATGATCATTGCCTTGGATATCGTCATGATTATTTGCTTTTCTATCAATTGCCCAACAGTAATTTGTCTACCCACCGTATGCTATTTTCTCGAGAGAAGCCTCTAGTGAAATCTATGGCCCCCGGGTCTATCAAAATCATATTACTAAAACCCTAAAAATATTGCTGCCATTTTCTGTTATTTATTTTATTTAGTATTTTTTCTGCAATCTATCAATCTATCAAATACAATTTAATCTTGCAATCTTACCGCCAAGGGATTGACAACCCCTTGTTTGCGTTGGGTGCAAGGATTTGTTGTTTGTGTGCAGGTACTGCTTACTAGGTGTTGTGTGATTCTCCTACTGGTTCGATAACCTTGGTTTCATAATTGAGGGAAATACTTATCTCTACTGTGCTGCATCATCCCTTCCTCTTCGGGGAAATACCAACGCAAGCTACAAGTAGCAGTGGCCCATTTGGAGCGCGGCCGGGCTCGTTCGAACGAGTGGAGCGAGCCGCGTCGAATGGTAGCGGTGGCGAAGGCTGGGGTGGCCGGAGTTGGCCGGAGCAACGACGGCAGGCGACGGCCGAAATCGGGCAAGCTCGGTTTCGGCGAAGCAGGGCACGGCAAGCGGAACGGGAGGCCGCGTTGGGCTCCTACGAGCTCCAGGAGCTCGACTGTGAGCTCGGACGCGAGCTGCGGCGACAGAGGCCATGGCGGCGAGCTCTAACGCGGCGGTGGGTATGGCCATGGTGGAATTGACGGCTACGGGCGTGGGGAAGAGCAAGGAAGAGAGGAGTTCGGTGCGGGTGCTCACCGCGGTCCTGTAGGTGAGCAAAGCAGGCTCGGGGAAGGCTCGACGGTGCCGGAATCGTCGACGAAGCTCGCCAGGACCGAGGAAGAAAACGAGGTCGTTGCGGTCGACGCGGTGGCTCCCGGCTCCAACGGGTGGCACCAGACGACGGAGCGGTCGACGAGGGAGATCTACGACATGGCGGCGAGGCGTGAGGCAGACGGTGGACGCGGGATCGACGGCGAATGGCGACGGCTGCGCTCGGGTGTGGTTGGGAGCGAGAGAGGGAGGCGATGGAGGAGGGCGATGAGGACGGGCGCGAGTCCCCGGGCGCCGTGGTGGCGTTCTTATCGCCTCCTCGGTGCTGTAGCGGCGCGGGTCGGCGGGCTGGTTCGGCGGCGACGGCGCTCGGCGTCGGTCGCGCGCGCGCCCAGTCGACATGGGGAGGAAGGAGACGACGACGGCGCTGCTGGGCTGGGCCTGCACACTGTGCACTAAGGCCCAGTGCACAGTGGCCCTTTCCCTTTTCTTTAATTCTTTCTCTGTTTTTCTTTTTACAGAATTGTTTTGCATTTAATTTAGCCATCAAATGACTTTTGTAAAAATGTGAAACTCGTCACATAAATACAATGCAATATTTGGTACTGCCACAAAAAGTTTGGGAGGCATTTGAATTTTTCATAAATGAAATGGCATTTTAAAATGCTGAAAGGGCACTGATTTAATTGCTATAATCCATTTTAGCAAATAGGTGATATTGTTTTCCTGAACAAATAATTGTTATGGAATATTTGCTAAATGATGAACTATTTTGCAGCAACTTTTGTGCAACTTTAAATTTCACTTGCAATTTGAATTGAATTCAGTGGTGGAATTTGAAATAAGATATGAATCCAATATGATCAAGCATCGCAAAACAAGGTGGCTTAGAATAATTATTGAGGATCACTGTAGCTCATTACATAGGGGTGTTACATTAGACAAGGTTGTCTTAAGAAGGCTGAGCAAAACAACCACATCTAGATCGAAAAGGCGCAGGCCTCCTGCCTGGGAGCCTCCGAAACTACTCCCGGTCGACTGTCTTCATGTAGTAGTAAGCTCCGTCGGGGTAGTAATAGTCGTCGACGGGATCAGCTGGCTCCGGGACTCCGTCATCTGATCGCAGCAATCGGGTAGGGGGGAAAAAGAGGTAGCAAAGCAACCGTGAGTACTCATCCAAAGTACTCGCAAGACTTACATCAGATCTATGCTAAGTATGCATCGGTACCAAAGGAAAGGGCTGTATCTGTGGACTAGACTGCAGAAATGCCAGAATAGAGGGAAGGCCTAGCCTATCGAAGACTAGCATCCTGCAGCATCTTGCAGCATTAGAAGAGAGTAGAGTAAATTATAATATAGTAACAAGTATATATTAGTAACGCCCAGAGCTCCTTCCTCGTCTACCCCGCGAGGAAGCGATCCCGGAGCCGTCATATCAATTTAGTATCACAAGTATCCAGTTCTAGTTGTAGTAGATCGGGATACAACTCCGAGCGTCCTGTTACCGTGGACACGGCTATTCGAATAGATAACTTCCTGTAATACCCCTATGTAATGAGCTACAGTGATCCTCAAGATTATGCTTAATCATTTTGATTTACCATGCTTGATCACATTGAAATCATATCTCATTTCAAATTCCAATTCAAATATGAGGTGAAAATAAAAGTTGTTCAAATCCAGGAACTAAAATGTTCATAATTTTGGAAATGATGCATTGTGAATTATGTTCAGGAAAACAACATCACCAAAATTCCCTAGATGTCTCAAACATCTTGAAAACAGTGCCATTTCAGCATTTTAAATGCCTTCTCCTTTATGGAAAATCCAAATTAAATTATTTGGCTACCAAACTTTTTGTGGCAGTGCACAATATTCCTTGCTAATTGTTTCTACCAGTGGCACATTTTTACAAAGTCATTACTTGGCTAAAAATAAATGCAAAAGCTACTAGAAAAGAAAACAGAAAAAGAAAAAGCAAAAAGGCTAAAACCTACTGTGCACTCAAGCCTACGGGCTACAGTGCGGCCCAGCCCATCTAGCTCGTCCCCTACCTCGCTCTGTTCACCGCCCGCGCACTGTCGTCGCGCGCGCGCTCGCCGCACCCGGCCCCCCCTCTCCTCTCACGACAGCGGCCACCTACAGCGCCTCTGGAGGGGATGAGGACCCCTCCTCGTCCCCGAGGACGAACCCTAGCCGCAGTTCCCCCTCTCCCTCGCTCTCTCCACCCACACCTAAACGGCACCATGGCCGCACTCCCGTAGAGCTCGTAGCCACCGCACTCTCCTCGCCACCCCACCGTGTCCAGCGTCTTCCCCGGCCTCGGCTACGCCCTCTGCACCGCCTAGTTGGAGCTCGGAGCCACCACAACACCGCCGTCGTCTTCGTCTTCAACCTACGGGCGTCGGTGATCGCCGACGTCGATTCGCCACCTCGAGCCTCCCCCGAGCACGCCTTGCACCTCTACAGGCTCCCCGTGAGCCCTCCTTCCTTTCCCCTCCTTGCTCGCCGCCGTTTGCTGCCCGTAGCTGCCGTCCCCATAGTGCCCGAGCCCGCTACCGCACGAGCTTGTCGCCGGCGTCATTCCGGTGACCTTTTGGTCACGCGCCCGTGCCCGTTGTGCTCGCGCGCGCTTGTGGATCCCCCCTGGCCCGTTGCTTCGCCCGCAAACGCGCTGAGCCGCCGTCCCCGTACCACACCCGTAGCCGCCGCCGTCCGCCGTCGTAGCTCCGATCGATTCCGGCCGTCCCAGGCCGCGAGACCGCCGCCGTTGGATGCGGCGCAGCTCGCTCGTTCGAACGCAGGTGGAAGCGCGCGTTTTGGTGCACCGTAGCGGTTTTCCGAGCTCGCCGGAGTTCGGCCGCCGCGGGAGAGCTCGCCGGAGCAACTCCGGTGACCGGCGCCGACGTGGACGCGTGGACCCCGCCCCCTGTGCCACTGACTGTGGGTCCGTGGAGCCTAGTTGACTGGGTTGACCCAGTCAACTCTACTGACTGGGCAGCCCGTGTCACTGACATGCGGGCCCCACACTGTTTAACCGTTTTTAAAATAAATAAAATGCTAATTAAAATGTTAATTAATTTGTTAATTAAACCGTTAACTTAATCAGTCACTGACAGTGGGTCCCATTGGCTAATTAGTTAAATTAGTTAGTTTAATCTACTGTTTAATTAGTCTAGTCTATGACACCGGGGGCCCACCTGTCAGGTTGACCAGTCAAAGGTCAGAGTTGACTGCTGACATCACATTGACATCATGCCGACGTCATAATTCTTTTTCTGTCAAATTAATTAATTAAAATAATTTCAGAAAATGTTTAAAACTTTGAAAAATCATAGAAAATAAACCGTAGCTCGGATCAAAAAGTTTTCTACATGAAAGTTGATAAAAAAAAGACGAATCCGAATACGCCCTCCGTTTACCTGTCACATGCCCACAGCTATGCAAACATGGAACCTTCTCCTCCGGTTCATCTGTCTGACAGATGCCCGAAGGCCGGGAAAATATCCCAGATATTTTCCCGCTTCATCTGCAACGTGTAGTACTGCGATAGGTCACCACCAGCACTGCATACTGCCATGCCATGCATCGTGCTGCATTTGTTTGCTTATATTTATTGTTTCTTCCCCCTCTTCTCCTCCGGTAGACCCCGAGACTGACGCTGCTTCCGAGTACGACTACACCGCAGAGGACCAGTCCCTTTCAGCAGAGCTTCCAGGCAAGCAAAATCTCCCTTGATCATCCCTATATCGCCCATTCTTCCTCTCTCATGCTTGCATTAGATTTTGCTACTGTAATAGATAGCTCCTATTCTGATGCATAGCCTGCTTTTGTAACCTTCTATTGTTACTTTACCTGTTATCCTATATGCTTAGTATAGGTCGGTTAGTGATCCATCAGTGACCCCTCTCCCTTGTCCCAGTTGCCCTGCTTTGTTACTAGTGCCCCGATCAATGTGATCGAGGGGCCGAGACCAGTACTTTAAATTACACAGTTACTTGATACAGTCGGGTCGGCCCCGAGGGGTACCCGCGAGTTATGTGGAGACGAGTTGACCGTGAGGGTACCCGCGAGATAATTACGTGGCACGGCCGGGCATTCCTAGCCCTTGCCGTAAGTCCACAAGACGGGGCGACGAGACCACAGATCGTGGATCGCTGATTGTCACCGCGCGCTACCAATGCAACAATGGGTTTGGATATGTGATCTGAGTAGGCCTCTGGCCTTTTCGCGCTAAGCACCACACGGGAATAGTATGGGCACTCGGCGTCGTATGTATCAGCCGAAGCTCTTCAGACTTCAGCAGTTGAGCGGCGCGCGCCGGGTTGGACCGTGAAAGCCTGCGCTTGTATTAAGGGGGCTAGGTCTGCTCACCGGCCGCGTACGCAACGTGCAGGAGTGCAAAGGGCGATGGGCCTAAGACCCCTGAGCGCTTAGGGTGTAGACCGGCATGCTGGCCTCTCTGTTGAGCCTAGGTAGGGCTACGACGTGTCGATCGGCCGAGGCCGGGCATGACCCGATAAAAGTGTGTCCGGCCTGAGTTAATCGAGCGTGATGGGTAAGTTGGTTCACCCCTGTAGGGAAGTATATCTATTCGAATAGCCGTGTCCACGGTAACAGGACGCTCAGAAAGTATCCCGATCTACTACTACTAGAACTGGATACTTGGTGATGTTACTAATATGTTGGCTCCGGGATCGCTTTCTCGCAAGGAGTCGAGGAAGGATCTCTGGGCATTGTTACTACTTAATACTTTATATTATGCTAATCTACCCTCTTCTAATGCTGCAAGACGCTGAAGATGCTAGTCTTCGATAGGCTAGGCCTTCCTCCCCTATTCTGGCATTTCTGCAGTATAGTCCACAGATACAGCCCCTTTCCTTGAGACTGTTACATAATTAGTATAGTTCTGATGTAAGTCTTGCGAGTACTTTGGATGAGTACTCACGGTTGCTTTGCTCCCCTTTTTCCCCATACCCGTTTGCTATGATCAGATGACGGAGCCCAGGAGTCAGCTGCTACCGCCGACGACTACTACTACCCCACCGGTGGAGCCTACTACTACGTGGAGACCGCCGACGACCAGGAGTAGATTCGGAGGCTCCCAGGCAGGAGGCCTGCGACGTTCGATCTAGTTATCATTGTTTTGCTCAGCCTTCTTAAGGCAAACTTGTTTCCCTTTTATGTCTGTACCCAGATAATATGTTGCTTCCGCTGACGCTTGATCGCGAGCTTATGTATTCGAGCCCTCGAGGCCCCTGGCTTGTAATATGAAGCTTGTATGACTTTTATTTGATTTTAGAGTTGTGTTGTGATATCTTCCAGTGAGTCCTTAGGCTTGATCGTGTGCATTTGCGTGTATGATTAGTGCACGATTAAGTCGGGGGCGTCACACTTCCCTGCAGGGGTGCACCAACTTACCCAACACGCTCGATTAACTCTGGCCGGACACACTTTTCCTGGTCATGCCCAGCCTTGGCTGATCGACACGCCGTAGTCCTACCTAGGCTCCGCAGAGAGGTCCCCGCCGGTCTACATCCTAAGTGCTCAGGGGTCTTGGGCCCATCGCCCTCAGCACTCCGGGTCGTTGTGTCGCGGATCGGAGTACAAGCCCACCACTGTCCTGGATGGCACTTGCCCCAACCGGCTCACAATGCTGAACTGGACGTCTGACAGAGCTTTCGGGAGAATCATACGACGCCGAGTGCTAACCCGCGTGGTGGTTAGTGCGAAAAGGCCAGAGGCCTACTCAGATCACATATCCAAATCGTTAGTGTATTGGGAGCTCGCGGTGACGATCAGTGCTCCTGTCGCCCCGTCTCACGGACTTACGGCAAGGGCCAGGCCCATCCCTCTCCTGGGGCGGTCTCTGCCTGCCCGGCCGTGCCGCGTAATTATCTCGCGGGTACCCTCATGGTCAACCCGACTTCACATCTCTCGCGGGTACCCCTCGGGGTTGACCCGACTTCAACAGGGGACTGAGGTAAAAACATGGTATCCGTGTGTCCATAACATCAAGGGGGAATCCGAGGAATCACCCTCGTTGGATTCCTACTCGATGTAACCGTCAAGGTGAACTTGGAGGAATCACCCTCGATGGGTTCACACTTGAGGTGTTGCATGTCAGAGGCATCATCAGAGGTGGTGAAAGAGGAATCACCCTCGGTAACCCACAACCGACTAGCTACGCTACAGAGATATCATCAGGAGTGAAGTAGGAGGTATCACCCTCGGCACTTGATAGTAGCTCTGCAGAGTCGTACAACTAAGGGAGTGTGTGGTGCTGTGTCGGTCTCTGCACATCGATCACGATGATCGAGTCATCCGGTAGCAAAGCAGGGCAACACGGACAAGAGTGTGGGGCCATTGATGGATCACTAACCAGCCTATACTAAGCATATAGGACAACAGGTAAAGTATCAACAGCAGGTTACAAAATCAGGCTATGCATCAGAATAGGAGCAATCAAATACAGTAGCAAAATCTAATGCAAGCATGAGAGAGAAAGAATGGGCGATATAGGAATGATCAAGGGGTTTTTGCTTGCCTGGAAGCTCTGCTGAAAGAGGCTGGGCGTCTGCGACGTAGTTGTACTCAGGGGCCACGTCGGTCTCGGGGTCTACCGGAGAGAAGAAGGGGAGGAAACAAATAAATACAAGCATACAAATGCAATCACAGAGCATGACATGGCAAAATGCAATGCATGGGTGACCTAATGCATCTCTACACCATTTTAGTTAACTTAGGAATTAATTTGGAATTAATTACCGGTAGTCAGGTACTATTCATCTGCCAGAAACAGGCCTAAAGTTATAGGTTCAGCTACTTAGAAGATTCTAACATGCATGCAGATGACATAAACGGATCCGTTAGATTTTTCTGATCATTTTTCATATAGAAAACATTTTCATCCGAGCTACGGTTTATTTTCTACGATTTTTGAAATTTTAGCAATATTCTGGAATTTACTGGATTAATTTAATTTCGAAAATCAATTAACTGAAATTGCTACGTGCACACACGGAGTGTACACAGCAGCTGGTCTCAGTGGCTGACAGTGGGCCCCAGTTGACTGCCCAGTCAGCAGTCAACTGGAGGTTGACTGGTCAAAGGGGGCCCGGGGGTCCCACCTGTCACTGACTGGGACTGCCCAGTCAGCAGGTTTGACTGGTCAGCGGGTCCAGTGGGACCCGCGTGTCAGTGAGTTAATCAATTTTAACCGTTTTTATATGCTCTAATTAATCCGTGCGGGGCCCGGTGTCAGTGGGGATTAGTGAGGGTTTAATTAGCGCTAATGACGGCGAGGCAGAGAACGCCGGCAACGACGAGGCACGGCGGCGGGCGCGCTCGGCCGCGCTGCGAAGGAGGGGAACGAGCGGTAGAGCGGAGGGGGAAAGTGGTTGCGGCGTCCATGTGACACCCCCGGCCCGATCTTGCACTAATCATACATGCAAATGCGCACGATCAAGCCCAGAGACTCACGGGAAGATATCACAACACAACTCTAGACACAAAATAAAATAAAACAAGCTTTATATTACAAGCCAGGGGCCTCGAGGGCTCGAATACATAAGCTCGAGATACACAAGAGTCAGCGGAAGCAACAACAGTATCTGAGTACAGACACAAAGTTAAACAAGTCGGCCTTAAGAAGGCTGAGCAAAACAACGATATCTGATCGAAAAGGCGCAGGCCTCCTGCCTGGGAGCCTCCGAATCTACTCCTGGTCTTCGGTCTCCATGTAGTAGTAAGCTCCACCGGTGGGGTAGTAGTAGTCGGCGGAAACAGCTGGCTCCGGGGCTCCGCCATCTGATCGCAGCAATCGGGTATGGGGAAAAAGAGGTAGCAAAGCAACCGTGAGTACTCATCCAAAGTACTCGCAAGACTTACATCAGAACTATTCTATTTATGCATCAGTATCAAATGAAGGGGCTGTAACTGTGGACTAGACTGCAGAAATGCCAGAATAGAAGGGAAAGCCTAACCTATCGAAGACTAGCATCTTCAGCGTCTTGCAGCATTAGAAGAGTGCAGATTAGTAGTATATAATAAAGCAACAAGCATGTAGTAGCAAAGCCTAGAGATCCTTCCTCGACTCCCTGTGAGAAAGCGATCCCAGAGCTTACATATTAATTAACATGTATCCAGTTCAAGTTATAGTAGATCGGGATACAACACTGAGCGTCCTGTTACCGTGGACACGGCTATTCGAATAGATAACTTCCCTGCAGGGGTGCACTACTTTTACCCAACACGCTCGATTAACTCTGGCCGGACACACTTTTCTGGGTCATGCCCGGCCTCGGCTGATCGACACGACGTAGTCCTACCTAGGCTCCGCAGAGAGATCCCCGCCGGTCTACATCCTAAGTGCTCAGGGGTCTTGGGCCCATCGCCCTTTGCACTCCGGGTCGTTGTGTCGCGTATCGAAGTCCAAGCCCACCTCAGTCCTGGATGGCACTTGTCCCGACGGGCTCACAATGCTGAACTGGACGTCTGACAGAGCTCTCGGCTGATACATACGGCGCCGAGGGCTCCATTAAACCATTATCCCGCGTGGTGGTAGTGCGTATAGGCCAGTGGCCAACTCAGATCAAATACCCAAATCCGTTAGTGTGTTGGGAGCTCGCGGTGACGATCAGTGCTCCTGTCGCCCCGTATCGAGGACTTGCAACAAGGGTCAGGCCCATCCCTCTCTAGGGCGGTCTCTGCCTGCCCGGCCGCGCCTCGTAATTATCTCGCGGGTACCCTCCAGGTCAACCCAACTCTCAAGAGACTGTCGGAAACTCAGGTCCACCTCTATCGGGGTGGTACCGCCTGTCCCTTCAGTCCCGCAGTAACAGTTAAAAGGGGCAACAGTTAAAGGTAACAGTGTGTTCTTGTCATCAAGGGGGGAAGTCCGAGGAATCACCCTCGATGGACTACCACTCGATGTATCCGTCAAGGTGAACTAGGAGGAATCACCCTCGATGGGTTCACACTTGAGGGGTTGCACGACAGAGGCATCGTCGGAGGTGGTGAAAGAGGAATCACCCTCGGTAACCCACAACCGACTAGCTACACTACAGAGATATCATCAGGAGTGAGATAGGAGGTATCACCCTTGGCACTCGATAGTAGCTCTGCAGAGTCGTACAACTAAGGGGGTGTGAGGTGCTGTGTCGGTCTCTGTACATAGATCACACTGATCGAGTCACCGATGGTAAATCATGGCAACAAGGACAAGGGTGCGGGGCCATTGATGGTTCGCTAACCAGCCTATACTAATCATTTTAGGACAACAGGTAAAGTATCAACAGTAGGTTACAAAATCAGGCTATGCAACAGAATAGGAGCAATCAATTACAGTAGCAAAATCTAATGCAAACATGGGAGAGAAGGAATGGCGATATAGGAATGATCAAGGGGGTTTTGCTTGCCTGGTTGCTCTGCAGACAGAAACGGATCCACGACAGTGAAGTAGTCGGTCACCGGATCAACAGCGGTCTCGGGGTCTACCGGAAAGAAAGTAACGGAGGGGAAACAATAAATAACAGAGCAATCAAATGCAACACAAATGCAATGTCATGGCAAGATGTGTGGGTGGCATGCTCTAATGCAAGCCTAAGCATTTTAAAAGAAGAGGGAAAATATTCGGGAATATTTTCCCAGCTCCAGGTATTTATCGGTCAGATGATCCTGGTGCAAAATATCAACGTTCACTATGTTAGAGGGGTGTGACAGGTATGTGGATGGCATATTCGGATTCGTCTTATTTTTCTGATCATTTTTCATATATAAATTATTTTCATCCGAGTTACGGATTATTTTATATGATTTTTCAAAGTTTTAATCATTTTCTATATTTACTGGTTTTATTTTTTTAATTTCGAAAAATACTAATTGGAAATTGCTACGGGCACACAGCAAAGTGCACCCAGCCAGCGCATACAGGGGCCGATAGGTGGGGCCAGTCAACTGCTGACTCAGCAGTTGACTGGTCAAAGGTTGACTTGGGGGCCCACCTGTCAGTGAGTAATTAGGCTAATTACTAATTAACTAATTAATTATTTTACTAATTATTTCTTTTATTTTTATCTTTTTATCTCTTTTTTTATCTAATTAGAGGAGGGGGTTAGTGTAAAGTGGGGGATTAGCCCCCACTGATTAACAGGGGCCGGCTCCAATAGGCAGAGAGCCAGCCGGTCTCTTTGGCTGGGCACGTACGCATGCAGCCACGGCTGGGAGCCGGGGCGCGGCGCGGCCGGCCAGAAGCACGCAACGGCAGGCACGGGCAGCAGCAGGTAGCTGCTAGCAGCGGTAGCGAGCAGCTGCAACAAGGAGCATCAGTGGCAGCGCAGCAGTAGCTAGAACGCAGTAGGAGCAGCAGCAGCACACGCAGCAGCGGCAGCTTAGCAGGGGCAGCAGCGGCGGCGGCTGCGGCTGCTAGCAGGAGTAGCGGCAGCACAACAGCAAAAGAGCAGAGAACAGCAGTAGCCAGCGGTGGCAGCAAGGCAAGCAGCAGCAGCAAAGCAGTACGCACACACGCATACGCAGGAGCTCGGGCGAGCTCCGGTCCACGGCAAACAACGACACCAAACGGCACGGATCGAAGGGGGAAAGGGGTGGAATCGACCGAGGAGCTCACTGCGAAGCTCGTAGACGTGATTTGGAGGCGCGGAGACGACCGGACGCGACGAGCTCGACGACAAGATGCGGCGGCCGTGGCGGTTAGTCAGCTCGATGCCGAGTGTATGGCGAAGCCCGGCTTGTTTGAACGCATGTAGGCGAAGGAGTCGACGACGAGGAAGCTCTTGGACATCCTCCCGGTCGCCGGGGAGGCCAGTGGCCGCGAGGACGGCGACGGTGCGTCGATGACAGCTCGAAATTTAGCGAAACCGAGAGGGAGAGGTCGAGCGAGGGGATAAGTGAGGGCTAGGGTTTGTCTACAGGGTTGGGAGCGATCTTATCCTCGTCGGGGGTGCACCGGATGGTCAACACGGCGACAACAGCGGCCAGGGCGCGTGGATGAACGCCACGCCATGGCCACTGCCTCCCTCTCCTGTACAGAGATTGAAGAAGGCCTGTGGTGGGCTGGGCCTCGCACTGATGACCTAAGGCCCAGTCCACCAGTAGCTAGGTCCCTCTTTTTCTTTTCTTTTATTTCTGTTTATTTTAAACAGGCACTGTTTGCATTTCAATAAGCCACCAAAAGACTTTTGTAAAATATGGAATTGTGCCACATAAATACTTTGCAATATTTAGCACTGCCATAAAAAGGTTTGGAGGCAAAATGATTTCATTTGAATTTTGCCAAATGAAAATGGATTTAATAATGCTGTTTTGGGTACTGTTTTTGGATGTTAGAGTAAATTTTGAAATCCAAATAATGTTGATTTTATTTTTATAATTGCTTTGGGATTATTTGCAATACTATGAACTATTTTGTTTGCATGTTTGAAGATGTAAATATTTGACTTGCATTTTAAATTTGAATTTGACTTTGATTTTTAACATGTAGCAATTTGGCTTGGTAAAACATGATGACAATAATGTGAGGTCACTGTAGCATGACACTGGGGGTGTTACAGTCCAAGGGCTCGAGGGAGGCTCGGCCTTATCCCCTCGGCCACCTGCTCCGTCGCCGTGGCGCCCAACGGCTGGAGCCGTCGAGCTCTGGCCATGGCGACGACGACACGCAGGGGAAGCAGGTGGGAGACGGCATGTTGGGCTGGGCCGGTGCACTGTGCACTCGAGGCCCGGCCAACAGTGGCTTCTTTCTCTTTTTCTTTTATTTCTTTTCTGTTTTCAGTTTTACTTTCCGTTTTGCATTTTATTTTGGCACCAAAACTCTTTTGTAAAATGAACAACTTGTCTCCTTAATTATTATGCAATATAACTCACTGCCACAAAAAGTTTGGGAGTGATTTGAATTCTTTTGAATTTTGAATAAATGGAAAAGGATTAAATAATGATGTTTTGGGTGCTGTTTTAGTTTCTAGATTGCAAATGAGCAAACAAGTGATATGGTTTTCGTTAACATTAACTATCTATTGAATATTGTCTAAAACATGAACTATTTTTCATACAAGTTTGTAGCTTTTCAAATTTCACATGCTATTTGGATTTAAGTTCGAAATGGAATTTTAACTGAGATATGAACCAAAGATGATTAAGCTTTGCAAAACAAAGTGACTTGGCATAATCATGAGGGATTACTGTAGTGCATTACATAGGGGTGTTACACTCATGGTCGGGTGAGCAGCAAATTCCATGGTCCTGATTGGGAGGCACTGGTTAGTGATTATGGTCTTCATCATCGTGATACAATGACTGTTAGACTTGAGCATCATGGAACATTGCTTGGTGTTGATTTTTACCATGGTGAAGATTTGTTGTTCCCTTTACCCTGTGTTGGCAAGATTTTCTTTAAAGAATTAATTACATTTTTTCATGTGACATGTTTTGTTGTTTCCTTAAACCTGTGGAATTTATTTTTGTAGCACTCCGGGGTCTGAGTGAATCTAAAAGGGAGCTTGTCGGCACTTGTTTCTTACAGTCGTGGTGTCAATCTTTATTATCGGCAATTGTATTCCTTGAAATGTGACCTCTTTGATGACAACTACATATTGTGTTGTCCTTTTGTTCACAGGTTTACTTCTTATAATGTTAATCGTCATCATATGGTGAGCTTCATCTATTCTTTGTTGTTTTTCACAATTTCTACTTTTTATTATTTACTATTTCCTCCTTAATGCCTTTTATTTTGTTTATTGTAACTTAATTTTTCTTCAGTATATTTCGAGCATTGTTGTGAGGAGTCTGAAGAAATTTGTGACAGCTCCTAGTTCTGGCTTTTTAACTCTGGAAGTTACTTTGGATTATTACGAGGATGATGCCTATGTGAGCATTCCTTGTTCCTACTACATTTGCTTGGGTGGTAGAATGGTGTTAAAGAAGAAAGGTTTCAGTGATTTTATTCAAGCATCATCTATGGAAAAGAACAACCTGATGCTCATAACCTTCAAAGAGCATGATGGGAAGCTTGCTGTTATCTTCAGCATTCTGCCGCAGTGATGTGGCTTATAGTTTTAGAATGTGAACTAGTGTTTTGCACTTGTGAAGTAGAATAGTTATGGAGCTTTATAGTTCTATTTTTTTGCATTTTTTACGTATTTTTGGTATACTTCAGTGGTATCTCAGATGTTGTTTATAATATATGGTAGAATATTGTGTTATTCAAATATAAAAGTCATAAAACTCACCTATTCGTCATTGTGGTTCTATGTATCAGACTATCAGTGGTACGTGGAAGCACATGCAATGCTTCCTCATATTAGTTTTGAGGAACTTGAATCATTTTATATCTAAGAATTCTTTTTCTAGCGAACTGCACCGCAACGCTTTTTTGCTTCCCTATGGAATTTGAAATACAATGGCACATGTGTGCCTTTTCTTCATGTATAACCGTGCCTCTGCTAAAGTGAACGGTTATACATAAAGGAGAGGCACGGTCGTGCCTCTGTGTTCCAAATGTTTTTCGCTGACACGCTTACTCAGAGAGGCACGACTGTGAAACTAGTGGAGGCACGGTTCTACATTTAGCAGAGTCACGGTCGTACTTCTACGTTCCAAAATGTTTGCTCTGATACATACAGTCAGACAGACACGGTTCGTGAAGATACAAGGGGCATTGACCTTTATCAAGACCGTGCCTCTGGTTTCCAAATATTTTCACTGATTCTTTCACTCGCAGGGGCACGACCGTGAAGATACTAGAGGCACGGTTATACATAAAGCAAGGGCACGGGTTTACTAGCAAGAGCCTTGGCCGTGTCTATATTGACTTAGAGATTCACATCCTTAAAGAGAGGGACAGTCTTACAGCTATGAGAGACACGCTTGCATATGCACTAGAGGCACGACAATGCCTCTATCTTTCAAATGTGTCCTAATGACATAGATTACTATGGAGGCACGACTGTGAATCTAGGAGATGTAGGGGCACGGTCGTGCGTTTATGTTTCAGATGTTTCCAGTCACACGTTCACTTAGTGAAAGGCACGAACATGCCGCTAGGAGAAGCACTGTTCCATGTGAACTAGAGGCACGACTGTGCCTCTGTCTTACAAATGACATACATTACTGCAGAAGCACTGCTGTCAGTGAAGGAGAGGCACGGTTTCAAGTGGATTAACTGTGACTGTTTAGAAAGATATTGAAGAATTTTCTCTTAGATCAAGGTCATGCAGTGCGCCAATAGTAATGTGTTGACGTGCGGTTCCGGCGACGATGTTGGCGACCGAGGTTGATTGGCGGTGACATTTGATGGCGGCATGGAGGTGAGAGTTTTGCGGGGGAGACAAGGAGTTGTTCACTTTAGTCGTTAAACATTTTAGGTTTTCTATTATGCCTTTTGATCTATTTCTCAGATCTGTCTATCTCTCGCGTCGCCGTCCTCGCCGCCGTCGTCTGGCCTTCTTGCTCTGTTTCCTTTTAATCATTCTCCCCGCGCTACGCATGCCTAGTCGTCGCTTGCCTACGG
Organism: Elymus sibiricus; assembly: GCA_039707655.1. Lineage (NCBI taxonomy): Eukaryota > Viridiplantae > Streptophyta > Magnoliopsida > Poales > Poaceae > Elymus > Elymus sibiricus. The sequence continues at coordinate 105,030,737 of CM077668.1, read as the reverse complement.
CGGCTCTTACTCGCCGGCGGTAATCTTGTTCTCCGTTGGTTCCATGTTTTCCGCTTATTTTCCTTTATTTTTTCATTATATTTCTGGGCTATTGCAATGAAGATTTAATCGGGTGGGGGCTTCCAACACTATCAAATGTCAACTTTCAACTCGATTGTGCAATCAGTTCTTAGTAATCATTGTGTTCTTTCCAGATATGGCTTGCCCTTTTTGCCGTATGCTAAGTGGCCCTTGCTCCTCTTTTGATGCTTTTGCAGATCTGTTCACCGTGGTGCTAGATCGGCGGTGTTCGAGGCGTGTTGTAAGATTAACCTTTTTATTTGTTTAATTTTGGTGTTAAAAATTGTGGTGGCGCACATGGTTATTTCTTTTACTGCTGGTGATGTTGTTTTGAATGGAAAGTATTCTATGTCTTGTTTATCTGATTATGATGGTTGTTTTGATTCTTTTTGCAGTATGTTCCGTGCAGTGTTAGAGCTCATCTTGCTCAGTACATTGAGTAGTGCAGGGATTTAGGCATTTGAAGCGGTGACAAAGATATCGAGCTTGCTCTTCACACTAGTGAGGATGAATTATATGGTGTTCTGTTTAGTCATGGTCGGGTGAGCAGTATATTCCATGGTCCTCTGGTGACTGATTATGGTCTTCGTCATCGTGATATAATGACTGTTAGGCTTGAGCACTATAGAACGTTGATTGGTGTTGATTTTTATCGAGGTGGAGATATGTTGTTCCCTTTACCCTGCGTTGGTAAGGTTTATTTTAAAGAATTTTTTACCCTATTTCACGTGACATGTTTTGCTATTCCCTTAAACCTGTGAAATTTATTTTTGTAGCACGCGAGGATCTGAGTGAATCTGAGAAGGAACTTGTTGGCACTTGTTGCGGAGGCACGACCGTGCCCTTGTGTTTCAAATGTTTTCCAGTCACACATTCACTTAGAGAGGCATAGCCTTAAAGCTATGAGACGCCCGCTTCCATATGCAGATAGGCACGACAGTGCCTTTGTCTTTCAAATGTCTCCAAATGACATGTATTACTAGGGAGGCACGCCCGTGACTCTAAGAGAGGCATGATTCCATATTGAGCAGAGGTACTGTTGTTCGTCTATATTTGTAATGTTTTCAGTCACACGTTCACTCGTCAAGAGGCATGGGAATATCGTTATGAGATGCACGGTTCTATCTGAAGAAGGGGCACGGTCATGCGTCTATGTTCCAAATATTTTTCCGCTAAAATGTTTACTGAGAGAGGCATGGCCGTGGAGCTAGTCGAGGCACGGTTGTATATGCAACAGAGTCACGGTCGTGCCTTTGTGTTCCAAATATTTGTGCTGACACGTTTAGTCAGAGAGGCAGGGCCGTCAAGCTAGCCGTGGCACTGTATTATACTCCCTCTGTCCCATAATGTAAGACGTTTTTTGACTCTACATTATAGGACGGAGCGAAAATGCTCTTTGGTGGCCGAGCTACCCGGAGGCCGGAATCAGCCCCGTCAGTGCTCGTCGCGATGAGTGCCACGCTGGTATGCCGCTACTGTATTCTGTAAAAAGAAAAATTCACTGTAGGTCCTTTAACTTGCGCAGGTGGTCACTTTAGTCCCCGTAGTTCAAAATACCTGAAATATCATCCCTAAACTTGTCAAAGGGGTTCACATACGGTCCTAAATACGGTTTTATGTACGTATTGACTGACGTGGTGTTGGTCAAGTGGTACACAGTGGCATTGACTGGACACGTCACCGAAATAGGGCAAATAAGCAGAGACTGGAGGGGGTTTCTGTAAATTCGCCACAAATTAAAATAATCGCCGCCGCGTCGTCTGCTCCTGGACCGGCGTCGTCTGCTCCGCGTCAGGGGGCTCGATTGGCGCCGTCCCGGCGGGGATCCGCTGCCGCGCGCCGCCGCTGCGCCACAGGGCCCGCTCCGCTTCCCTGAGCGCCGTCATCCCGACCACCGCCATCTTCTGCGACCTTGAGAGCTTCATCCGTGGCAACGCCGGGAAGCAGCCGGTCCCCGGCGGTGTGGTGCACCCGCTGACATGCTACCTGATGAACTACCTGAACTACGCGTGCGAATACAAGAACACGCTGGAGCAGGTGTTCCGGGAGTTCCACCGGCCGGACGCCACCGACGCCCCCGGGCACGAAGGCGAGAGCAACCCGTTCGCGGCGCAGCTGATGGAGGTGATGGAGCTCCTCCACGGCAACCTGAAGGCCAAGTCACGGCTGTACAAGGACCTGGCGCTGAGCGGCATCTTCCTGATGAACAACGGGCGGTACATGCTGCAGAAGATCCGGGGCTCGCCCGAGATCAACGCGGTGGTCGGCGAGGCATGGGCGAGGAAGCGGTCGACGGACCTCCGGCAGTACCACAAGAACTACCAGCGCGAGACGTGGGGCCGCGTGCTGAACGTGCTTCGCGACGACGGCGTGATCACGGTGAAGGGGCACGTGCAGAAGCTGGTGCTCAAGGAGCGGTTCAAGCAGTTCAACGCTGCCATGGACGAGATCCAGTGGACACAGGGCTTCAGAATTTGAACAGATTGGCTGCTAGTACTCCTGATGAACTTCTGTTTCAATTTCAAGATCGAACTTTTTTTTTTTTTTGAGAGAGATTCAAGATCGAACTTTGGTTACACAAGTTGCTAGTATTTCTTTCCACAACCCCACCATAATCTATGTACACCACTGAACTTGATCCAGGGAGAAATATAGCAAAAATATATATGATTTTTTAAGAAGAAAAAGAAGAGAAACAATCAGTAGAATCACTATGGAGCTAGTTTTGCATTGATCCTACTGTTACTACTACTACTGTTGTCGCAATGGAAGATCGCGGCAGCTGGTCGCCCTCCTACAAATGATTCTTTGGCCGGAGATCGACGACGACAACGGAGATGTTGTCCGAGCTGTTCTTCGTCAGAGCCATCTTGGTGAGCATGGCCGCCGCCTCGGCGCACCACCTCTCTCTGCCCCTCCGGGGGCAGGCCCGCGCCACCTCGCATGCGGTCTCGTTGGTGACCATGTCCCACAGCCCGTCACTGGCTAGGATCAGGCACTCGTCGCTGGCAGCCCTGTCGGTCACCGTCACCTCCGGGACCGCCGTCACGAACGGCTTCAGATAACCGTCGCCGATGGTGCGCGACATGGCCAGGACACCCAGCACCCTCGCGCCCTCCCAGAATATGACACGGCAGCCGGCCGCCTCGATCCTCTCCAGCTCATCCGGCCTGTCGGGCTTGTGGTCGGAGGAGAGGACGACAGGCGCGCCGTCGCGGCAGAGCACGGCACGGGAGTCACCGCAGTTGGCCACCAGGACGCGCTGCTCCCCCACGACGGCCATCACGGCCGTGGACCCCACGTGGTCGCACTTGTTCGCCTCGCAGCGGCAGCTGGCGCTGTCGCCGCGCCGGCCGGCGGCCACCTCGGCGTCCATCCTCGCAAAGCTCCACTCCATTGCGCCGGTCCAGGACTCGGGCTGGGCCGCGCCGGCCAGCTCCTCGGAGACGAGCTCGTGCATCCGCTCCCGGCACGCGTCCGCCACGTGCGAGCAGCCGTGCCCGTCAAAACGCCGTAGAAGTCGCGTCCGGCGACCGATGTGAACCCGTGCCGTTTCACCGCCGCCACCTCGCCACCAACCGCGCGCCGCTTCCTCGTGGCCGCGGCCTCCTCGGCGCCCTGCGGCACCTCCGCGGTGACCTTCCACCTGGTCGCCGCGTCCCCCGCCCTGCAGCTCCTCCCGGCGCGCGCCCTGGCCCTGGCCTCCGCCTCCGCCCCGACCACCGCCGCCGACGAGGCCGAGTCACAGCACACTTGCGCCATCGACATCAACGCCAAGAAACCCCTCTTCTTCTAAACAATCACGCGGGGGGGGGGGGGGGGGGGGGGGGGGCGGAAAGGCGAGTGGGAGAGGAGAGAGCGAGGGGGCAGGATCACCAGAGACGGCTCGATCCGACCTGGTGGGGGCAGGATTTTATCACTGGCGTTTTTGCAAAAATACCCCTGCTTTCCTGCGTATTCAGGCGGACGGAGGTGACATGGCAGTCAGCGCCGCGTGGCACGGGTTGATCAAGGCCAGATCAGCGCATACGTAGAGCAAAGCCTATAATGGATCGTATGTGAACCCCTTTGACAAGTTTAGGGATGGTATTTCGGGTATTTTGAACTACGAGGACTAAAGTGACCACCTACCCAAGTTATAAGACCCAGAGTGAATTTTTCTCTTCCGTAAAAGAGGCCGTTGCACAATGCCCGTATTTGCTAGTAATTAAACAGTGACGGCTCACGTATACTAGCAGGCACAGGAGTGCTGCACAGCTGCATGTCGCCGTCACGCGCGCAGCATGTCAGAGGCACTTGTACACAGCACGGGATTGACCTCGTCAACATGTGCCATGACAGGGAACCGTTCTCTGGGGTGGAAACGCACTGCGTGCACAGCCCACTAAACTGCTCAACGCAAGATAGCCCACACATCTTTTTATTTTTCAATTTTAGCCATGCTCCATTTACAATTTACGATGTATTTTCTCTTCCAGTTTTTTTGCCATTATTCATGCACATTGGCAGGAAACAAAAAACTCCAAATTAAGTGATTTTTTTAGAACCCTGCAAATTAAGTGATATACCAATTAAAGCAACATTTTCATCTCAGTTTTTCATCACCAAATCAGTGAAAGAACCAAATCAGCAAAACACAAAGAACCTCCCGATTTCCCATAATGGACACAGCGTCTTGAAATAATTTCCTGACAATAATGACAGTACAGATCCCTCTCTTCTGACGCTTTTCCAATCCTAATACTGCATTTTTTCCAAAATGCTGATCACTGTACTTTCCACTAGTCCAGACCGAGATAAACAGAGCAATACTTAAAAAATAATGTTGCCAAGTCATACCAAATACTAAATTAAGATCTACCAGGGTGATAACTAACTGAAAATTCTAGTATCAACCTAGCATCACTCGTCTTAGAGGAAAATAACATTTTGTCCCTCCATGAGTGTGTGTTTGTTACCGGCGAGTCCAGCAAGCTAGCACCACTGCTCCAAAGATTAAAAAAAAAAGATTGACTATGAGTGTGTGTTTGTTACGGGCGAGTCCAGCAGGCGCCCTTCGAGTTGTTGGCGACGACATCCTCTGCATCGCCATCCTCTCTCATAGCTCCATTGGTCGTATCCCGGGGAGCCATGTCGTTTGAGTCACCAACCATCTCACTATCACCGTTGTACAAGCCAACATTCTCGTTTACCTATCGGGATTGCCCTTGGCCACGACTGCCGTCCATGGGTTCAGAAGAGATCAAATCAGTGGAGCGCCCGCGAGCTTCATCGATGGAAGCAACCACAGTCTCCACAGCATCGATTTCGCCCCCCAAAATATCACCCGCATCTACCCTAGGAACCAATCTGCAACACACCCATGATTTTCATTCCGTCAGATCCAATAACAAAGGGAGAGGAAGAAGTCAAAAACGAATCGTGGCGAAATCAAGCAGCAAAATACCACGACACATAGATTTCTTATTGGAAGGGATAAGAGCAAGAGACATAATATGGCAAAGTCGGTAGTTTTTTACCTCCATGGCGAATCGCCGCTCTGCCCACGCGAAGGGGATGAATGGTCTAGCTTTTTTTTTTTTTAGAATCACCGTCCAACTTTATTGCATAATGTATTCAGGAATTACAGTGATAGACGGAGGGGAAGTGAGCCAAACATGGCGACCCACCCCCAAAGAAACTGCTGCAGCTTTAACTAGATTGTGAGCCTCAAAGTTTGATGATCTCTTCTCATGTGATAATGGCGCACTAGTAAACACACGCTGTTTTACTAAGAACTCCCTGATAATGACAACATAGGGACAAGGATTGTTCTCTTTGACGTTCTTCACCACTTCTAGACAATCAGTGACAACCTAAATACTAGATAGGTTGAGGTCAAGAGCAAGAGATAATGCTTCGCTGCAAGCTATGGCCTCGCTTTTTTTAGGGAAAAAGTAAGGGGGAGTTAAGCTCCCTGCAGTGCCAGGGCACATCAAAGCGGAGATTAATATCGACCAGCCCAACCTACCACCACCTACATGTGCTATTTTAAAACCAGCCCAGCAGGTACTTTTTTTTTTGAGACATCCAGCAGGCACATGACGTGCATGCGTAGCCAATTGCACCCGAGGCCCACGTACAATGTTGGCACGCCAGCCCATGGCACCCGTGTATTTCAACTTACTAGCCAGCGTATAAATGCGAGAAAATATTGTACGGCGCGAGATTCCGGCCTCCAGGTAGCTCGGCCACCAAAACGCCACTCTCCATGGTGGTGCCTCTATCTTCTTATTGTTTGGAGGCACGTCCGTGACATATTAAGACAGGTTGATGAAAGACATGATCAGGTACAAATTTCCCCGAAGTTCTTTTAGTCAACTTTCACAGTTACCTTTGACAAGCTATTAGAACTAAATGCAGCATCAACACATATAGTATATTGGAAAGCGGAGAAGGTAAGGACACCCTCAGGTTTTTTTTTTTTTTTTCAAAAAATAGAGGTTGCCAGTAACCACTGGCGGAGCTACAGCCAGGCCAAATGGGCCGTGGCCCGCCCAGCTCATGTCCAAAACTGTGAAGAGTAGACAATAAATTGGGCCTTTTGAGATTAAAAAAATGTATTCCCTTCAGCTTGGCCCATGTTGGCCCGCCCAGCTAATTTTCTGTAGCTCCGCCACTGCCAGTAACCTTTGTATGGATCCACGGATCCTTGACGCATAAACTGAATTAACATGTATAATTCAAATTGAACACTCTAGCTAAGTCCACATTATCAAGTGTACCTTACATTTACAAACCTAGGCTGGTTAACATTTCGTAATTGTATAGTTTTCTTGTTGATTCCACACATTCTATGAGAAGAACTTGTCCCAAATAAGCTACATGGTAGCTCTAAACAAAAACAAATAATAGAGACACATTTTGTGAGATAAAAATATGTTACTCGAACTTCAAACGATTTAAAGTTACGAAGGTGACACATCATAATATCATATCGTTGTTGTCTCCCCTTTGCACCATCAGTGTCCTTGTAATAAGCATGCTAGTGTAGTTGCACCTTTAGAGAGATTTACTACATGAAAATTTGAGCGTCACATCAGTTATAACTTACACCTGATTTTTATTAAACTGAACCGTACATTGAACTGTTATTATCTGGCGGACCGGAATGATAGATAATAAATGGAAAATTAGCTTTGCCGGTAAGGAGCAACATCATAGAATATTAGAAATGAAGTATTATCATATTAATGAAGCAGCAAGTAAGGAAAAAATATAGCAGAATTAATATACAAATTGCTACATTTCAGAGAAATTTCAAAGCAACCACAAACTTGCGTGTAAGTCTTGATTAAATTTTAGTGCCTCGTGGCCTATATATCACCCTGAAAATCACAATAGAAAATATTTGCTTTTTTATGTCAAGCATCGAATTGTGTAGCTTATAAAGTTAATATCACAATATCGCTAGTTTGTCAGTATAAATGTAAAGCGTAGGGTGATGTCCAACATTATCTACGTAAAGTTATCTAACCACATATATAGTGAATGAGATATTATCAATGTAATATATGTAATAAAACAAACCAACAGGTGCATATTTCCTTGATTAAAGTGCAGTCGCTGGTACTTATTTCGCAACTGGTCTGTATAACACAAAAATACTTCTTTCTCACTATTTTTCATTCAGATTCAGACATAAATACAAATCATCAGAACTGATGGAATCTTTGAAGCATGGCATCTTGAATAGAATAGACCACTGAGGAAACAAAGCTCTGGTCTTAACTGAACCTTACAAGCAGTATTTCAGCTTGTAGAAAGATACATCGATCCAGTATTCTTACTTGCAGAGCTAACAGGACATCTTAGGTCTACACCTTTGAATGTGCAAAACAAAATTTAGGTCTGTGTCAAAAGACAGAAGACAAAATTATGGTATTAATTAATGCTTAATGCAATGATCAATGGATGCGTGCGGTGTACTACTATAGTTCTGTGTGTACGTACGTAAGAAGAGCCTTTGTAGAAATATTGCTTGCCGTCAAGTTATATAGTTGCGCACAACTACATGCCACACGTTAAAAAACAACACATGCATGTATATATATGTACTCACGTTTATTCAGAATCTTAGCAGCGAGATAAGCATCTAATTGTGCCAGCTCCCTTCATCGGAGTGCATGGTGGCTTGATCGATCGGCCGGCCACCAATCAGTCGAATGTTACGTCATGGTACGTGCACGGCTGGATGTTGGATGCCCCTTTGAAGCACCCAATATGAGGAGACCGCGAGACACGGAGGACATGCATCTTGAGGTTTCAGAGAAGATGTCGGGGAGGCGACGGTGGCAGCTTGCCTTGCTCCAGCTTTGATTGCCAAACGTGAGAGCATAACTACAGAGAAATATATTAGGGTTAGAGTAGCCTTGCTAGACAAACCTGAGATAGCAACATCAGAAAAATAAATTAGGGTTTTTTTTTTGAAGGGCAATGGCAGTAGTTCTGCCTTTTCATATTAGAAGGGGGAAAAGGAACCAAAGTTCCAAGGTGTTGTACAGATCAGCAAAGAACCCACACACTCAAAGAAAACTCAAAAGTACAAAAAAGCTTAAGTAAAAGCCTCCTTGAACAGGCATATCTCATTCCTAGCCATAGCAGCAACAACTTCAGGAGAGCACCTTTTCCCTTCAAAAGTGCGCCTGTTCCTTTCTTTCCAGAGGTTCCAGGCCACATAGACAGCCGAAGTGATCTGTGTACGAAGGCCCTCGTTCTTGCGCAAGTCCCAGATCCTTCTCCACCAACCCTTGATAGTCATAGATGTTGCGCTAATAGTGGCAGCTTCAGAATCGCTTTGTTGGAAGGAGCACCACACCTCTCGAGCAAAAGGGCAGGACAAAGTAAGGTGAGCAGCGGATTCCATAACCTGATCACAGGACGTGCACCTTTCATCGTGTGCCCAACCCCTCGCCGCGAGACGATCTGCGGTCCAGTTTCTATTCTGGAGCAAAAGCCACATATAGAACTTCACCTTTGGCTCGGCCTTGATCTTCCAAGAAGCCTGCAATTGAGGTGCGGCAATTCGGCCAATGAATTGGGCACTGTAGGCTGACACAGCGGAGTAGCAGCCATCGCTTGTTAACTTCCAGCGTATTGTATCAGGAGCCTCGGATAAAGAAATGAGTTGTAACATGTCCCATAACATGACAAGCTGATCCAACAACTCCTCAGAATTAATTCTCTCCAGACCTTTCATCCACCGGTTGCTAGCCATCGCATTTCTTACAGTTAAATTTTTTTGACGCGCTAGGCAGAACAGACCGGGGGCAATATCAATAGGGGCCCTTCCCAATAGCCATCTGTCATTCCAGAAGCGAGCGCGTTGGCCATTACCCAGAGTTATCTCAGTGCAAGAGGAAAAGAGTAGCATGTCCGTATGGTCACAGGGGGTGGGCGTGCCCAGCCATGGCCTCGGGCTAGAGCTCCATTCGAGCCACGCCCAGCGTAGCCGCAGAGCGCGGCCAAAACTGGCGATATCCTTGATTCCAAGACCTCCGAGTTCCTTTGGAGAGCAAACCTTCCGCCAGTTGACAAGGCACTTGCCACCGCTGCACTCCTCGTCACCATTTCAGAGAAAACTCCGCAAGATCTTTTCCATTTTCTTCATTGCCCATTTATCAATAGCAAAACTGGATAGGAAATAAGTTGCCATGGAAGTCAAAACAGATTTTATCAGAGTGAGCCTGCCCGGCCGGGCCATAAGTTTCCCTTTCCATCCTTTGAGCCTGCCAGCCATGCCTTCGATGAGAGGAAGGACCTCAATTCTCCGAAGCCTGCGGAGACTAAGCGGGAGGCCGAGGTAGCGACAAGGGAAAGAGCCTGTCGTCCCACCGAAATCCTGGATGATGTCCTGGAAATCAAGTCCCTCGCACCTCACCGGATAAGCCACACATTTCTGAGCATTAATCTTCAGTCCAGAGGCTTCACCAAATCTGCCAAGAATTGCTTTAACCGCTTGCACCTCCTCCTTGATAGGGTTGATAAATAATGCCACGTCGTCTGCATACATACTTGTGTGAAGTCTGGCAGCCTTAGGTCTGAGCTGAGATAAAACTCCACCTTCCGTTGCCAGTTCCAACAGTCTCCGGAGGGGTTCCATAACCAAAATGAATAGCATTGGGGACAGGGGGTCCCCTTGTCTAAGTCCACACTTGTGCCCGAAGGGCCTGCCAGGTACACCATTCAGCAGTATTCTAGAAGAAGAAGTTCTCAGAATGGCCGACACCATGTCATTCCAACGCTGACCAAAACCAAAAGCAGACAAAGTATCCAACAAGAATCCCCAACCAACAGAGTCAAATGCTTTTGCAATGTCGAGCTTGAGGAAGATTATCGGCTTTTTATGACAATGGGCCTCACGGATGACGTTGTGCACATAGAGGAAGTTGTCCTGGATACATCTCCTTTTAATAAAGGCGCTCTGAGAGTGCGAAACCAGTGACTCCAGCTCAGGGGCGAGCCTATTTGCAAGCAACTTGCAGAGGATTTTGGCAATGCTATGCATCAAACTGATCGGCCTGTAATCGAGGGGACAACTGGGGGCCTCCTTCTTCGGCAGAAGCACAATATGGGCAGAATTTAGGAGGTTCCAATGATCAGTCCTGAGAGAGTGCACAAGATCGATAGCCTTCATGAGATCATCCTTCAAAATCTCCCAACAACTCTTGAAGAAAAGTCCAGGGAAGCCGTCCGGGCCGGGTGCCTTCTCCGAGTGCATAGAATCAACCACCTCCTTGAGCTCATCGATGGTGAAGGCAGCGTCAAGATGCTGCAGGTCATGATTTGGTAATTGCAAAAAATCCCAGTTCAGCTTGCAGGTGCCGTTGAAAGGAACCCCCATAAGGCCCTTGAAGTGTTGCATGAGTATATCCGCCTTCTCCTCGTGAACATTTGTCTCATTTCCACATTGTTTTTTCAGGGTTGGGATATGATTCTTCCGCCGTCTCCCATTAGCGCGGAGGTGGAAAAGTTGTGTTTGCATCGCTTGCTCTGATTGTGGTCAAACGAGATTTTTGTCACCATCTCATTCTGTCAATGGCAGCTAGACCAAGTAGCCTAGCCTTTAACAAGCGCCTTAGATTCAGCTCGGCCTCAGATAGCGTCCGCTCATCCTGTGCCACATCGAGGTTGAAAATAACATCATTTGCAATTGCCTCCTGCAGCCGCAATTCCGACATACGAGCCTTGCTCCACCTTCTCAGGGCAGTTGCCGTGCGACTCAACTTGGTGTGCAGAACTCTAAATGCATCCCGGGAGCGAACAGCCCTGCCCCAAGCCTCCTGAACGGTCTCTCGAAACCCAGGCAACTTGACCCAGAAGGATTCAAATCTGAACCCTTGATAATGCTTGAGAACCATCTTCTTGAGCAGCAAAGGACAGTGGTCTGAGATGGACGTGGAGGCCGGCGTCAAATGATATTGTGGGAATTTTAATTCCCAATCCCGAGTTACGAGGATACGATCAAGCTTGGAGCAAGTGTGGTGGCTGTTTTCGCTGGCCCAGGTAAAATTTCTACCAATCAGCTGAAACTCTCTGAGTTCAAGATCCTCAATGACACTTCTGAACCTTCCCATCATGCCAATGTTGATGTTGGAGTTGTTTTTCTCATCTGTTCTTGCTATCAGATTGAAATCACCGGCAATCATCCATTCATTCTGCACCAAAAGCTTGAGATCACGTAACTCTTGCAGGAACATAAGTTTGTCCTGGTCCTCCTGGGGGCCATACACAACGGTCAGCGTCCAAGAGGAGCCATCCGATCTATCGGTTAAAATGGCAGACAGAGAGAAGCCATTTGACGCAGACGGCATCGGGACGATGGTAAAATCATTTGTGCACGCGATCAGGATGCCGCCTCGCGTGCCATCTGCTCCTTTGAACAAGAAGTTGTCTCCAAATCTCGAGCCCAGAGTCTCCATTACAAGGCTTCTCGAAAGATCAGCGATTTTGGTCTCTTGGAGACACACAATGTTACAGCTCAAAGTATTGCACATGTTCTGAATGGCACGGCGACGCGCTGGGTTGTTCAGACCCCTAACATTCCAATTTAGTAGGCCAATATTCATTGGAAAACTTTGATCGACTCAGGTGCTCACACATCCAATTGAGGAACCATGACTTAAGGAACAACAAGCAGATCATCGAACTGAAGCTCGCAACAACAGAAACAGCTCCCAAGTACATCCGACAAACCAGCCCACGGCACACTAGAACAACATCGGCCTCCATAGAATAGCACATACCAGCAGAACCACCACACTTCCAGCAAACAGAAGATTGTACTAACATGGAAAACAATCTAGCACGCGGACACAGCGGAACCGAACAAGCATCAGGTGCAGACAACCTAACCCCGTGCAGCCTTCGTCTTGGACAGAGAGGATGTAGCGGTGACCAGTGCAGAAACCGCCTGGATGAACGAGTCCGGGAGCTCCTTCTTGTACATCAACCGGTAGCGCTGCAGCTCGTCCGTTGCCGGCGGCCCATCATGGAGGACAATGCCTCCTCTCTTGAGGAGCACCATCCTGGCCTTCTCCTCGGCAGAGAGGCCGCGATTTGGTTTGGCCGCGAGCCTGCCGCTGCAGCGAGGGGTACTAGCATCCATACTGGCGGAGGGCGGCGGGGGCGCGGCTCCCGCACTGGCCGGCGGTGGGGGGATGGGGGTGGGCAGGGTAGCCGGCGTCGGCAGCAGAGGAGGTGGGGGAGGCAGCGAGGCGGCGAGCAGGAAAGAAGAAAGGGCATCAGCGAGCCTATCGACGGGGTCGGGTGGGCTAGCACCCAACGCGTTAGCGACTGGGAGGCCCAGGCCATCACCTTAGAAAATTGTTGATTTTCAATAGCTTTGTACTGCCGGGCAGTGATCTGCTTTAATATGAGTGGTAAAGGCGGTGATTGAGATATATTGGCTGTGATTGGGGTGGATGCCTCCGGGGAAAAGAACACATCGCAGAGCCATGGCTGATCGACTTTGCTTATGGGTGATTTTTTTCTGTTTTGTGAGATTGAACGGACGGGCAAATAAGTTTAGCGTATAGGAGGTGCCTCATTGATGATGGCATTGGTGGGTAATTTTCTATAATTATATTATGATTTAACGGTTGTAGTTTATGATAAACTACATTAAAGGTCAGATGTTTCTAATTTTTGTGGAAATTTCTATCATAATTCTCTTTTTTCTGGTTAGCCCGTTAAGTACTTTTTATATATACAATAGATGATCATGTATTTTAAAAAAAATCATGGATTTTGAGAAAAAAGTTCACCAATTTCAAAAAAGTTCGCGGATTTGAAAAAGTTCACGGATTTTGAGAAAAAAGTTCACGGATTTGAAAAAAAGTTGATCATTTTTGAAAAAAAATCACAGATTTGAAAAAAATCCATCGGTTTGAAAAAATTTTGAGGATTTTGAAAAAAAAGTTCACTTAAAAAAGTTGTGTAAAAAGTTCACGAATTTAAAAAAAGTTCAAGCATTTGAATAGTTTATGAATTTTTAAAAAGTTCACAGAATTCGAGGATTAAATTCAAATTTGAAAAAAGTTCACACATTCAAATTTCCACTAGAAGAATAACAGAAAATGTAAATAATAAAGAATAGATGAAAAAGGGAAAACCAAAGCCAAAAGGTAAGGAATAGAACAGAAAAAAAACGAACAAGAAAAACAAAGAAAAAAAGAGGTCGAAAAGCTTCTAGAAGCTTCCCAAAACAGGCTTGCCAAAATATTTTTTTTGAGTAAAACCGGCTTGCCATTTTTTTTGAGTAAAACCGGCTTGCAAAATAAGTTTAGCGTATAGGAGGTGCCTCATTGATGATGGCATTGGTGGGTAATTTTCTATAATTATATTATGATTTAACGGTTGTAGTTTATGATAAACTACATTAAAGGTCAGATGTTTCTAATTTTTGTGGAAATTTCTATCATAATTCTCTTTTTTCTGGTTAGCCCGTTAAGTACTTTTTATATATACAATAGATGATCATGTATTTTAAAAAAAATCATGGATTTTGAGAAAAAAGTTCACCAATTTCAAAAAAGTTCGCGGATTTGAAAAAGTTCACGGATTTTGAGAAAAAAGTTCACGGATTTGAAAAAAAGTTGATCATTTTTGAAAAAAAATCACAGATTTGAAAAAAATCCATCGGTTTGAAAAAAATTTGAGGATTTTGAAAAAAAAGTTCACTTAAAAAAGTTGTGTAAAAAGTTCACGAATTTAAAAAAAGTTCAAGCATTTGAATAGTTTATGAATTTTTAAAAAGTTCACAGAATTCGAGGATTAAATTCAAATTTGAAAAAAGTTCACACATTCAAATTTCCACTAGAAGAATAACAGAAAATGTAAATAATAAAGAATAGATGAAAAAGGGAAAACCAAAGCCAAAAGGTAAGGAATAGAACAGAAAAAAAACGAACAAGAAAAACAAAGAAAAAAAGAGGTCGAAAAGCTTCTAGAAGCTTCCCAAAACAGGCTTGCCAAAATATTTTTTTTGAGTAAAACCGGCTTGCCATTTTTTTTGAGTAAAACCGGCTTGCAAAATAAGTTTAGCGTATAGGAGGTGCCTCATTGATGATGGCATTGGTGGGTAATTTTCTATAATTATATTATGATTTAACGGTTGTAGTTTATGATAAACTACATTAAAGGTCAGATGTTTCTAATTTTTGTGGAAATTTCTATCATAATTCTCTTTTTTCTGGTTAGCCCGTTAAGTACTTTTTATATATACAATAGATGATCATGTATTTTAAAAAAAATCATGGATTTTGAGAAAAAAGTTCACCAATTTCAAAAAAGTTCGCGGATTTGAAAAAGTTCACGGATTTTGAGAAAAAAGTTCACGGATTTGAAAAAAAGTTGATCATTTTTGAAAAAAAATCACAGATTTGAAAAAAATCCATCGGTTTGAAAAAAATTTGAGGATTTTGAAAAAAAAGTTCACTTAAAAAAGTTGTGTAAAAAGTTCACGAATTTAAAAAAAGTTCAAGCATTTGAATAGTTTATGAATTTTTAAAAAGTTCACAGAATTCGAGGATTAAATTCAAATTTGAAAAAAGTTCACACATTCAAATTTCCACTAGAAGAATAACAGAAAATGTAAATAATAAAGAATAGATGAAAAAGGGAAAACCAAAGCCAAAAGGTAAGGAATAGAACAGAAAAAAAACGAACAAGAAAAACAAAGAAAAAAAGAGGTCGAAAAGCTTCTAGAAGCTTCCCAAAACAGGCTTGCCAAAATATTTTTTTTGAGTAAAACCGGCTTGCCATTTTTTTTGAGTAAAACCGGCTTGCAAAATAAGTTTAGCGTATAGGAGGTGCCTCATTGATGATGGCATTGGTGGGTAATTTTCTATAATTATATTATGATTTAACGGTTGTAGTTTATGATAAACTACATTAAAGGTCAGATGTTTCTAATTTTTGTGGAAATTTCTATCATAATTCTCTTTTTTCTGGTTAGCCCGTTAAGTACTTTTTATATATACAATAGATGATCATGTATTTTAAAAAAAATCATGGATTTTGAGAAAAAAGTTCACCAATTTCAAAAAAGTTCGCGGATTTGAAAAAGTTCACGGATTTTGAGAAAAAAGTTCACGGATTTGAAAAAAAGTTGATCATTTTTGAAAAAAAATCACAGATTTGAAAAAAATCCATCGGTTTGAAAAAAATTTGAGGATTTTGAAAAAAAAGTTCACTTAAAAAAGTTGTGTAAAAAGTTCACGAATTTAAAAAAAGTTCAAGCATTTGAATAGTTTATGAATTTTTAAAAAGTTCACAGAATTCGAGGATTAAATTCAAATTTGAAAAAAGTTCACACATTCAAATTTCCACTAGAAGAATAACAGAAAATGTAAATAATAAAGAATAGATGAAAAAGGGAAAACCAAAGCCAAAAGGTAAGGAATAGAACAGAAAAAAAACGAACAAGAAAAACAAAGAAAAAAAGAGGTCGAAAAGCTTCTAGAAGCTTCCCAAAACAGGCTTGCCAAAATATTTTTTTTGAGTAAAACCGGCTTGCCATTTTTTTTGAGTAAAACCGGCTTGCAAAATAGGAAATGCCTGAAGCGAGGCCCTCGCGTGCGGCAGCTGCTAATGGGCTGACCCATCTTGTACGTTAGTGGGCGCGTTATAGCAGCCCCACCCCCTTGAAGGCCAACCCTTCTTCTAATCGAGTCCGTCCTTCCCAAGCTATATTTGTAGAACCCAACCCGGCACGCCTAAAAAAAAAAACCTAACCCGGCAGCGTTGCCCGAGTCTAAGTAGGCAAATCTAGGTTTTCCTCGCGTTAGTCGAGCGGTGGTTCATGGCGGCGGCGATGAAGACTCTGGTGATCGATCCAGAGCTTGAGAAGTTGATTGCAGAGGCAAGGAAGGAGACTGCGATGGCTGGGGAGCGGGAGAGGGTGAAGATGTTGGAGGACGCGGCACAAGGGAGGAGCAACGCCATGGATCTGGAAGAGGTGAGGAGGAAAACAATTGAAGCGGAGGAGATGAAGCAGCTCAAGACTTTGAAGAGGAAGGACGCACAAGTGATGGCAAACAAGCTGGAAGCATCGGCGACATTCGACGAAAAGAGAGCCAAGTCGGTGGTGGGAGCAAAGGCGGTGAAAGCAGAGGAGGACACACACATTGACAATAACTATGATGAGGCCTGTATGTATCGCCTTGAATGGGAGGAGCTATGGGCTGGTCCATTTGGCCGCTTCGAGGACAGTAGTAAGTACTCCCCTTCGTAGCGCTAGCTATTCCAATCTTCTCAATTGATTTTATAACTTGCTACATTTGCATATATGCAGCGCTTATCCCCCCGATGCGTTACACGGATAAACCACCTGTTCCTGAACACTACGCCTGCTCCTACATGCATACTCTGAACGTCTTTTCAGTTAAACTTGCTGGAATAGATGATTCTATACGGTGGCCATTGCATGTGTTCGGTATCGTTGCTGTCCGTGACTCTTTGGATCACAATCGCAATGTAATATTTCTTCGCGGCAGGGATAACTGTCAAATCGTCCACCAGAAGGTAGGTAACTATGTATCCTCTGCTTCTTCAGCTGACTTAGATATGATGGAACGGTTGAGTTAGTTCGTAATTTTAACATCAAGCAAAGGAAAGATAACTCCTCTCCCAGCTGACCTTCATGAAATGTTGACTTGTGTAACATACTCTATGCATTGTAACTTCATTGCCATCGTATTACACATTAGCTCATAGTAGTATCTGTTGTCCAATGGTTGAAGCCAATATATAAGGAGTGATGCTTCACTTACGACAAATCTCGTACTCCCTCTGTTCCTAAATATAAGACCTTTTAGAGATTCTACTATGGACTACATACGGATGTATATAGACATACTTTAGAGTGTAGATTCACTCATTTTGCTCCTTATGTAGTCTATAGTGGAATCTCTAAAAGGTCTTATATTTAGGAACGGAGGGAGTACTATTTTTGTACGATGCAGAATAGGCAGCGTTGATTGCATATGTAGGAAGCATCCTCACCATCCACTGTCGCGTCGGACGAAAATTGTAAAAGATTCCGTCGTACGTGAAGTAATTTCGATATATAAGTACACAAGCTCGGTGTGAAACATATTTCTCTGATCTGTGGGAGCTTTGTGTAAGCTTATTGCACATTAGCAATCACCCTAGAACTTAAATTGCGTGTGATGCATGTCCATCAACCTTTATTTAGTCTAAATTGACTTAATTGGTGTTTCGATTATCCGTCCCGTGTCTCCTATTTGTCAATGTGAAAGTTCACATTTGACTATTTGAGTACAATCTTGTGCATCTCTGGTGTCAATTTACATCACATTTTCATGTGCAGGAGAATTCTATGAAGGTTGTTTAACTTTTTTTCCTAGCTTTTGACTGCTCATTCGAGAATTATAAGCCGCTTTAATATGTCCCGCGATGCATCCCTTGGCCTCAGTTGACACTAGTGTTATATCTTTTTCTATCTCATAGTATTGTGTTCTCTTGAAGATTTTTTCTTGGTGATGTGTTACCATTGTTTGTAAGGCATGGGCCAAAGATCTCTTAATTAAGGCATGCTTTAATGTATTTGAGTATGTGCGCGCCTTAACATATACTCCCTCCGTTCCAGAATATAAGGTGCATCAATTTTCGTGGAAGTTACCCTTTGTATGCTTGACCAAAATTATAGAATAAAATATCAACATCTGCAATACCTAATAGATCAAATATGAAAATACTTTTCATGATGGATGAAATGGCACAAATTTGATATTCTAGATATTGATATTTTTTCTTCTAGAAACTTGGTCAAACATGCACAAGTTCGACTTTTGAGAAAACTAATACACCTTATATTTTGGAACGAAGGAAGTATCTTACTTTGTTACTCTGCAACAAAAGGTTTAGGCTAGTTTTTTCCAGCATTTGTGTAATGCACCTCACATCCTTTGTGCGATGCACTGCACCATGGTTTCATACTATTATTTTGTATTATGCTGCTCAGTTCTCAATATTACCTCTTTTCTGGTTCATTTTACTTATTATCTGTTTAAACTGGTTTCTTGCATTGGATGAGATCTGAAGAGTTAAACATCCTTCAAGGCCTAACTTAGATTTAGGTTCAGTTATGCGCTAAATTAAATTGCAATAGTTAAATTTCACTTGATAAATGAATTATGTATGGATGGAGTCATCAGTATGTATAATGTATATTGCACCACATGCAGTCTTATTAGGGATGGACTATGCATTATTACCCACTTAACTAATGTTGTGTGCATGCAGGATCCATATCTAGAACTGACAGGTCCTACACGTGGTGTTGTGGTGTTGGATCCTACGGAATTCGAGGTTGAATTGAAAGTTAAGGGCTCTACTGAATCTGAGGACAAGGATTTAAGCTTTCTCATTACGCGGTACAATTGTGGCGGTTGGGAGAGTCGTTCACGCGTGATTAATAGAGTCAAAACTAGCCTGCTTAGTACACTGGAGCTGACATTTGGCCACATTGTTCGCTCTGTGGAGGCCACGATAAGTGTGAGATTCATAGGTGGGACATGGCCAGATGGTTTCCGAGGTGTATTTACCGCAAGTACTGCCAGCATAGATCACATGAAGGTCACGTTGCTTGCTTTTGGAGATGGCAAATTACGTGTTGATTCCTTTGGCATGATCGCGCTTTCACGGGACGTTGCTTGCGTTGAACTTGATGGAAAGCTCAAAGTTTCTGTCGTGGCGCGAGGTGAAGACAAGGAAGCTGTTGAAGAGAGTGCTGATATGGTTTTCACACCTAAGAAAGCTGGTAGAAGCTGTGATATCATGAAGATTGGGTCATGCGAGATGGAAGTTACTGTGGCCTGGTCTGTTTTCACAGATTGCATGTTTGTCCGTGATCCTGGTGCACGCCCAGCCGTCTGTGATCCTTTTTTTCTGCTTTCTGATTAGCTGATGGAACTGCTTATCTATGTCAACTTTATGTTGCTATCCTATTTTAAAATTATTTGTAGTGGTACTTTTTACAATGCGATGTGGCTTTATTCTAGTTTGAATTTGGTCGAAGTGCTGCTTTGTACTGACCTCAATACTGTATTGCTGCTTGTATGTGTAAAGCTATGGTCTCAATTGATCTCCTCTTGTTCTCTTGTGTAGTTTCTTATTCTGATGTTAGTAGTGGTGTCGAGGAAAGTTGTTGCTTCAGGTGATTATTCTGCTGTGGTTGCCTTGGAGCACTTATGCAATCCTTTTGTTTTAGCTCGTCCTTTTCGTATTGGTCATACGTTGGTATTCCAAAGCTACAGCTGTGCCATTATATCTTTTTCATACTTAGCTAACAATGTTAATTGAGACTTACTGTATGTATGGTCCATTCCTGTGAAACCGCTCAGGAGAAGAGGGAGGCGCTGCTACTTGTCTCACACTAGCTAGTTGTCTCACACTAGTGTGAGAGGAGTGAGCAGTTATCTTAGCACATTTCAGCTCAGCACAAATTAACTCATATATGTAATCTGTAGATTTGGTTGTCAGGCAAGTGCTAACATAGAAACTCTATTAATTAAAGGGGTTGATGTTTGTCAATGTTCGTTTCATGTGTTCCCTCCGTGCCACCCCTGCTGCTTGTGAAAACCCTTCCATTCTGTATCCGGGTTTCTCCCTTAATCCTTTTCTCTACCAGATCGAAAGGTCCCCGAGCTAAGTCCTCTCTCTCGCCCGGCCATGGTCTTGCTTGCATGCGATCGCCGCCGCCATTCTCACCCCAACCACCACTCCCACTCGCACGCGACCCCACCCCCACCATCATTCACGCACGCCACCAACCTTGCTAGTTCCTTCTTTTCTTCTTCCCTCGATCAGATGGTTGTCGTCTAGCTGCTTGTGCCCGAGCTCTAGCGACCACCCGCCCCATGGCCCCTGCTTTGCTACCTCTAGGGTATGCGCGTTGTGGCCGTCCCTCGACGCCGACATGTGGTGCTCTTCCCCTTCCTCCCCTCGGGGACTGTAGGACCCCCGGTTTGATATTTTGTTTTGTTGAGTTGATTTTGATTTTTCTTTTACAGGAGCACGTTGGGAGTTAAGCCCTGTTTGTTTGAGCTTTTGCTTCTGCTTTTGCAATTTTTCCATTTTGGCAAAAAAGCAACAAAAGCTCCTAAATATTGCCTTTTTGCTTCGGCTTTTGGCTTATGAATCAATATTGTTATATGATGGTATAAGCCAAAAGCCGAAGCAACAAGCACCTATTTAGGAGCTTTTTTTTTTTACTTTTTTTGTCAAAATGGAAAAGCTGCAAAAGCAGAAGCAAAAGCCCAAATAAACAGGGCCTTAGTGTAGTTGATTTGGTAGATGTGTTCTAGAGTTTGGCTTCAACGACACTGCCTTTGCCTACGACAAACCAACAATGGCAAGACCTTCACCATAAACAACTCCGGTGCTGACCCTGACAAGACCCTGCTCATGTCTGCGACATCTTTGGCACTACGACCGAGGTAATTGTGATGATGATGTGGCACATGGGCATGCCAACCGAGCAAGGGGCTCAACACGTCTGTGACTATGCGTCGAGTCAGGTTCTCGGGCCCAACTACCAGTCAAGTATCACACCTAGATCATCCTAGATCTAGGGTTCTCACGTACCACCATCTTCTTCCTCTCCGATGACAAGTCGAGAGCTTATATCCCGAGTGTTGTAGTAGAGATTCTAATCCTACTTGAGGAACCACACCCTATCCTACATGGCAAGTCAACAAAAGTCAAGGCCGTTCAACACAAGTCAAGAATGTCAACAATAGTCCAAGCAAGCTCCTGTGGGTCTGTAACGCCTAACATGCGGTCCTAGCCCGAACAAAGACTTTGCAATCTCCGCTATGGATATAAGCGCATGTCGGGTACGCCCCAACATGTGACTAATCATACACGCAAGTATCACATGTCGGAAAAAGGTGGACATCACAATGATACGTCTATTTTGCATCATGTTTTCCTACTGTTATTTATAATGTTTTCGGTCATTCTTTCACTTTATGATGCAATCCTAATGCCTTTTCTCTCTTAATTTGCAAGATTTACATGGAGAGGAAAATTACCGGCAGCTGGAATTCTGGACCTAAAAAGCTACAACAGAGATAGCTATTCTACGGAGCTCCAAATGACCTGAAACTTCACGGAGATTTTTTATTGAATATATAAAAAATAATGGAGCAAAGAAATACCGGGGGGGGCACCTGCTGCTCACAAGGTAACAGGGCGCGGCCATCCCCCTGGGCGCGCCCTGGTGCCTTGTGGGGCCCACAGCTGGCCTCAGGTGCCCATCTTCTGCTATATGAAGGGTTTTGCCCTAGAAAAAAAAATAAGGAGAGGACTTTCAGGACGAAGCGCCGCCGTCTCGAGGCGGAACCTGGGCAGGAGCACTTTTTCTCTCCGGTGGAGCGATTCCGCCGGGGATACTTCCCTCCGGGAGGGGGAAATCGAAGCCATCGACATCACCAATGATCCTCTCATCGTGGGAGGACCAGTCTTCATCAACATCTTCACCAACACCATCTCCTCTCAAACCCTAGTTCATCTCTTGTATTCAATCTTTGCCTCAAAACCTCAGATTGGTACCTGTGGGTTGCTAGTAGTGTTGATTACATCTTGTAGTTGATGCTAGTTGGTTTATTTGGTGGAAGATTATATGTTCAGATCCTTAAGCATATTCAATACACCTCTGATCTTGAACATGAATATGATTTGTGGGTAGTTACTTTTGTTCTTGAGGACATGGGAGAAGTCTTGTTATAAGTAATCATGTGAAGTTGGTATTCGTTCGATATTTTGATGATATGTATGTTGTTCTTCCTTTAGTGGTGTCATGTGAACGTCGACTACATGACACTTCACCGTACTTGGGCCTAAGGGAAGGCATTGGAGAGTAATAAGTAGATGATGGGTTGAGAGAGTGACATAAGCTTAGACCCTAGTTTATGTGTTATTCCGTAAGGGGCTGATTTGGATCCATATGTTTCATGCTATGGTTAGATTTATCTTAATTCTTCTTTCATAGTTGCGGATGCTTGCGAGAGGGGGTAATCATAAGAGGGTTGCTTGTTCAAGTAAGAACAGCACCCTAGCACCGGTCCACCCACATATCAAATTATCAAAGTAGCGAACGCGAATCAACTAAACATGATGAACGTGACTAGATGACAATTCCCATGTGTCCTCGAGAACACTTTGCTTTATATAAGAGAACTTTCCGGCTTGTCCTTTACTATAAAAAGGATTGGGCCACCTTGCTGCACTTTGTTACTATTGTTACTTGCTACTTGTTACGAATTACCTTGCTACAAAACTATCTGTTACCGCTACTTTCAGTACTTATAGAGAATACCTTGCTGAAAACCGTTTATCATTTCCTTCTGCTCCTCATTGGGTTCGACACTCTTTGTCGTGGTTTTGTCACGGCAGATGTCCTCGTGAAAGGACTAAGTGGTGAGGCCATCGCAACTAGGTGGAAGCTTGAAGGGGTTGGTCGGAATCGAGAGACGCGAGTTTTACCCAGGTTCGGCCCCTCACGGTGGAGGTAAAAGCCTACATCCTGCTTGATTGCTATTGATGATGATCTCGATTACAAGGGTGCTCTTTTGCTACCTCTATCTTGAGAGCTACTGATTTGTCTGTCTATCTTCACCCGTCCCTCTTGGGGTGCCTTGCCCCTCCTTATATAAGTTGAAGGGGCGGCTTACATGTAGAGTCCTAGTAGGATTAGGACTGGTCTATTTTCTATTACAAGTTGGATATTAGTCCGGGTCTTGCTTTCCTTGTCAGGTCTTGCTTTCCTCTTCTTGGTCCTCCTCTACGAGCCGGCCCATTGGGCTCCCCTTAAGCCGGCCTCCTGCCGGGTCTCGCCCTGGGCCCTTGGTCTCTCCTATTCATCGTCTTCCTCAAGTAAAGGAAAACTCACTGCGTCCTTGGGTAAGCCGCCGCCTCAAGTACTGGGCTATGAGCCGGCCCACTTTATGAGTCGCCCTGACGGGCCTTTGACGTCTTGATCGTCGCTGCTACTCTCCAGGGTGCCACTGGATAACCCGGCTCTGAACGGGCGGGTCATACCGTGGGGTTATATCCCCAACACTCTTACTTATCGAAAGGACTACGATTGATCCCCTATACTTGTGGGTCATCACAGAACAATAATACCATACAAGCAGAGATGAGAATATGAGAGTTTAAGTTGGCTTACACTCTCCACAACAAAGGTAGGCAACAACATAGTAATAAGATACACCAAACATTCAACAATCAACAAGACAGGGCCCGAGTACGGATAAGAAGCAAATCTGGCCTAAGAGGCCCCAAATGAAACAAACATGGTGACCACCCCGTCTAATCCCAGGCTGCCGGCCGAGGATCCTCCTATTGATCATCTGGCAATGTAACGTACATCCTTGAACGTTCCTCATCATATTCCCACTTGAGACCCGTGGTCTCATCTGCATCTGTCTCAAGGGTACCTGCATCTATGTTGTTGTAGTATGTGTGAGCCTTTTGGGACCCAACAATCTCATTACCAAGGATATCAAGACTAACAATACTTTAATGGGTAAGGAATGGTTAAGTGGTGAGATTGCAGGAAGCACTAAGTTTGACCAACTATTCTTACGAGTACTAGAACAAGAAGAGTAATTCCTATGGATGAGGGGTCACACCTAGTATGATCAAGAAATGACCCTGAACACCAACTTACGAGTCATCCATAACCCCAACGTGTTCTCTTTTTGATCCCAAACTCTCAAGAAAAGACGATCATGGTTACACACGCGGTTGGTAAGTTTTAGTTTAATTTAGTTTGAAGTTTACTACAACCGGAGGTTATCGAGTTCCAAGTCGCCACATAACCGCGGGCACGACTTTCCGAAAGATTTAACCCTGCAGGGGTGCTCCAACTGGTCCATCATAAATTAGCCACATGCAACGTTGAAAACCTCAACAACATGATAACACGAAGCATCGTCGGAATCCGGTGCACAAGTCCTTCACTAGTGCAGAAAAGCCTATCTATGGCGTGGCAAAAATGGCTATCCTGGCGTGGACACCCGACGCCATCAATATGGTGCCATTGTTAAAAAATAGTGGTGGCGCTGGAGCCCACGTCAGCAGTATTGTATGTGTTGCTGGCGTGCCACGTGGACAACGCCACCACTATAATCACTCACCTAGCTACGTGCAATGTACTTTGCACGCCATGAACGTTTCTGTCAGCCAAAAAAATTATTTTTTCCCCACCATATAACATTTAGCATTTCACATTAAAACTAAGCACATATAAAACATTACACACTAGAACAATACCAGTTAATAGAATAATACCAGTTAATAATAAGTGACAATCTCACAAACAGTACTAGCTAGCTAGCTATTTAATAAACGACAATCCTCACAAACACGAGCTAACTAAAATAGTTAATAAGCAGTTCATTTCACAAAGATGGCCCGACCACACACATACTTTTAAATGAGGTCGATTACGATCATCATCCTCAAGTCATGGCGCGGGGTGTTCCTGATAGTGACTAAGACGGCCTGTCCAACCCGGAGATTCTTGCCAGCAAGGAAGTTGTCCCACCCCACCGTGCTTAAGACAGTGTGACCGTCCGTGTCCACTGCGTAAGCACAGGTAGGGTTTGTGGAATTGTCCCTAAGCAATTGGCTAAGTTACTAGACCGATAGCAAGTTTTTATGTGGGAGAGGCCACTGCTAGCATGTCATCCCTTACTTGGAATTGTATGCACTTCCTTGAAGCCATCGCCCATGGCCTTCAGGAAGGCGAGATCAGCAACATTGTCGTTGGCGGTGCGCACTTCTTCAGTGCTTCGAGACATGGGGACGACAACTTCATCATCCACATTCTCCAGGGCGTGATCTCTGGCACTAGACAAGTCGAGGACTTCAGATTCCTGCTGCTGGCTCAAGAGCATCAAGAAATTTCTTGTTGGAGGGGCATCGGATGTTGATGGTTGGTCGCTAGTAGCTGGCACTGTGTTGTCGGCTGCTCCCATATCCATGTCCATGTCAGCGCTTGGCGCTCCTGGGGCAGAAATGCCACCAGTGGCCTTGGCGGCTTCATCTGCGGCTACCTTGGTAGCCTCCTCGGCAGCAATCTTGCCAGCCTCTACAACAGCAATTCTGGCGGCTTCCTCCGCAGCAGCGTCAGCAGATTCATTGGCGGCAATTTTGGTGGCCTCTTCTGCAGCGCTCTTTGCAATTCCCTCAACATCAACAGAGATATCCATATCTTCTAACGGAGGTGGGTCTGCAAAGAAGGGAGAAAGAGCCAGGAAGAAATTCAAGATTCAAGTTCAAGAAAACAAAATAAGATTGGCAATGAAGAGAAGCGCTCAAGGGAAAGTAGATTACCTGTGTGGGTCTATTGAGAGGGAATAGCTTCCTCTCCGGCAACGTCTATTGCCGTCGCCTGGTGATAACCCACAAGTATAGGGGATCATTTGTAGCCTTTTTCGATAAGTAAGAGTGTTGAACCCAACGAGGAGCTAAAGGTAGAATTAATATTCTCTCAAGTTCTATCGACCACCGATACAACTCTACGCACACCAACGTTTGCTTTACCTAGAAACAAGTAATAAAACTAGAAGTACTTTGTAGGTGTAGTAGGATAAGTTTGCAAGATAATAAAGAACGTAAAAATAAAAAGATAGGTGTTGTTTTTAATAAAAGTACAATTAAGTTAGTATAGCGAGTGTGGAAAAGTGGTGGTAGGGTTTGCGGAATTGTCCCTAAGCAATTGGCTAAGTTACTAGACCGATAGCAAATATTTATGTGGGAGAGGCCACTGCTAGCATGTCATCCCTTACTTGGAATTCTATGCACTTATGATTGGAAATATTAGCAAGCATCCGCAACTACTAAAGTTCATTAAGGTAAAACCCAACCATAGCATTAAGATATATTGGTCCCCCTTCAATCCCGTATGAATCAATTTCTATGGTAGGAAGAAGTTTCCGGCACTCTTGCCCTTCAATGCATAGTCCTATCAACATACAACAAACCCTATGGTGTGATCCACACGCGCGCTCATATCATGGGCACCAAAGGATAGCAACATAACCACAAGCAATTTAAATCAATCATAGCAATTCACCAACTACCCAAAGGACAAAAAAATCTACTCAAACATCATAGGATGGCAATACATCATTGGATAATAATATGAAGCATAAAGCACCATGTTCAAGTAGGGGATACAGCGGGTTGCGGGAGAGTGGACCGCTGAATATAGATGAGGGAAGGTGATGGAGGTGTTGATGAAGATGACAGTGTTGTTGGAGTAGATTGATAACCCACAAGTATAGGGGATCAATTGTAGATTTTTCGATAAATAAGAGTATCGAACCCAACGAGGAGCTAAAGGTAGAATCAATATTCCCTTCAAGTTCTATCGACCACCGATACAACTCTACGCGCACTTAACGTTCGCTTTACCTAGAACAAGTATAAAACTATTTTTTAGGTGATAGGATATGTTTGCAAGAATAAAACTAGAAGTACTTTACGAGAATAAAACTACGAGTAATTTGCAAGATAATAGAAGTTAGTTGTTTAGTAGATAGCTTTTGTAACACAAGAGAATGATTTGTCCCTAGGCAATCGATAACTAGACCGGTAATCATTGTTGCAATTTTATATGAGGGAGAGGCATGAGCTAACATACTTTCCGTACTTGGATCATATGCACTTATGATTGGAACTCTAGCAAGCATCCGCAACTACCAAAGATCATTAAGGTAAAACCCAACCATAGCATTAAGTATCAAGTCCTCTTTACTCCCATACGCAACAACCCCCTTACTCGGGTGTAAGCTTCTGTCACTCTAGCCGCCCACCATAAGAGAATTATGAACGTATTGCAACACCCTACAGCGGGAATCCCTCACGCTTGCGCGACACGGAGGGCACCATAGGACAGCACCAAAATAAAACATACAACTCAAACCAATCACGATCATCAATCAACCCATAGGACAAAACGAATCTACTCAAACATCATAGGATGGCCACAAATCATTGGATAATAATATGTAGCATTAAGCACCATGTTTAAGTAGAGATTATAGCAGGAATTGAGAGGTTACACCGCTGCATAGAGGGGGAGAGAGTTGGTGGTGACGGCGGCGAAGTTGTTGGTGTAGATCGCCGTCACGATGATTGCCCCGGCGGTGTTCCGGCGCCACCGGGAGAGAGGGGGAGA
The DNA here is from genome assembly GCA_039707655.1 of Elymus sibiricus. Lineage (NCBI taxonomy): Eukaryota > Viridiplantae > Streptophyta > Magnoliopsida > Poales > Poaceae > Elymus > Elymus sibiricus. Next base: position 105,002,917 of record CM077668.1, on the reverse strand, counting down.
GAGCCCCCCTCCTTCTTCTTCTTGCTTGGCCTCCCCCCTAGATGGGAGGGGAGTTTCCCCTCTGGTCCATGGCTGCCATGGCGGCGGAGGGGCAGGAGCCCCTCCTAGATTGGATCTCTCTCTCTGTTCTCTTCTGTTTCGCGTTCCTGTTTTCTGGCCTTTCACCGTTTCTTAAATTCCCGGAGATCCGTAACTCCGATCGGGCTGAAATTTTAACATGATTTTTTTCCGGATATTAGCTTCCTTGCGCCCGAAGAATAGCACCAACCGACCTACGAGGGCCTCACGAGGCACCACGGCGCGCCGGGCCCCCCTGGCGCGCCCTGGTGCCTCGTGGGGCCCACGAGCACCGCCTTGCGTTGATTCCACCTCCCAAAAATCATATATATTCCAAAATAATTCTCCGTAAAATTTTATTGCATTTGAACTTCGTTTGATATGGATATTCTGCGAAACAAAAAACATGCAACAAACAGGAACTGGCACTGGGCACTGGATCAATATGTTAGTCTCAAAAATAATATAAAATGTTGCCAAAAATATGTGAAAGTGGTAGAATATTGGCATGAAACAATCAAAAATTATAGATACGACGGAGACTTGTCAGCATCCCCAAGCTTAATTCCTACTCGTCCTCGAGTAGGTAAATGATAAAAAAATTAATTTTTGATGTGGAATGCCACCTAGCATAATCTTGATCATATAATCTAATCATGGCATGAATATTAAGACACGAGTGATTCAAAGCAATAGTCTATAATTTGATATAAAGACATTAATACTCAAGCATACTAACAAACAACCATGTCTTTCAAAATATCAACGCTAAAGAAAGTTATCCCTAGCCCATTATGCTCAGTCATTGATCCATTCATGAAACACACTCAACATTAACTACACCCAATGGACAAGTATGACAATAGTGCTCTCCAGTTGGTGCTTTATAAGAGAAGATGGAGACTCAATAAAAATAAAAATGCATAAAAGTAAAATAGATAGGCCCTTCGCAGAGGGAAGCAGAGATTTGCAGAGGTGCCAGAGCTCAAAGCTTAAATTAGAGAGATAAAATTATTTTGAGAGGCATGCTTTTCCTGTCAACGAAAACGACCGAGAGTTCCCAATATCTTCCATGCTAGACACATCATAGGCGGTTCCCAAACAGAAAGTAAAGTTTATTTCCTTTCCACCATTCTTTCACAATCCATGGCTAGCCGTATCCACGGGTGCCCTCCATACCAACACTTTCCAAGGAATTTTGTTGTTATTAATTTTTTGATTCATTGTGGGACTGGGCATCCCTATTACCAGCCATTCTCTCGTGCAATGACAAGTGAATAAACACTCATCGTGAGAATAACACACCTAGCATGGAAAATATTGGCCACCCCCTGCCGCTTCATGAGCGGTACGGGCACACAAAACAGAAAAATTATTTTGAAAATTTTAGAGTTGGCACATGCAAATTTACTTGGAACGGCATGGAAATACCGCATATAGGTAGATATGGTGGACTCATTTGGCACAACTTGGGTTTAAGGAGTTTGGATGCACAAGCAGTATTCCCGCTTAGTACAAATGGAGGCTAGCAAATAGATTGAGAAGCAACCAACCAGAAAACGAAAACGGTCATAAGCATGCATTGAGAATAACTAACACTGAATAATGCACCATAAGTAGGATATAACTTCGTTGCATAACTATTGACTCTACGTGCGTGCATAGGGAATCACAAACCTTAACACCAATATTCTTACTAAATCACAATTACTCACTAGCATAACTCACATATTATCATCTCCATATCGCAAAACTATTGCAAGGAATCAAACATATCATATTCAGTGATCTACAAGGTTTATGTAGGATTTTCTGACTAACCATGTGAATGACCAATTCCTGTTGACTCTCTAAATAGATATAAGTGAAGCAAGAGAGTTTAATTCTTTCTACAAAAGACCATGCTCTAAAAAATATAAGTGAAGCAAAAGAGCATTCTACAAATAACGGTTTTCTATATGAAGAGAAACAGGCATCCATACTTCAAATGATATAAGTGAAGCACATGAAGCATTCTATAAAGTCATACTCAAAAGATATAAGTGAAGTGCAAAGAGCGTTCTATAAATCAACCAAGGACTATCTCATACCAGCATGGTGCATAAAAGAAAAGGGAAAAATAAACACAAAAGACGCTCCAAGAATTTACGCATATCATGTGAACAAAACAAAAACCGAGACATACCGATAATTGTTGAATAAAGATGGGATGCCTTCCGGGGCATCCCCAAGCTTAGGCACTTGAGTCTCCTTGAATATTTACTTGGGGTGCCTTGGGCATCCCCAAGCTTGAGCTCTTGCCTCTTCTCATTCTTCTCCTATCAATACCTCCTCGATCTTTGAACACTTCATCCACACAAAACTTAACAAAACCTTCGTGAGATCCGTTAGTATAATAAAGCAAATCATTACTTTAAGTACTGTTGCAAACCCATTCATATTTTATTTTTGCATTATACCTACTGTATTCTAACTTCCCCATGGCTTATACCTTCTGATACAATCCATAGTTTCATCAAAACAAGCAAAACAATGCATCAAAAACAGAATCTGTCAAAAACAGAACAGTCTGTAGTAATCTGAAAATTGACCATACTTCTGTAACTCCAAAAATTCTGAAAAATTAGGAAAAAAATAAACAATTGGCATAGCAGTACTGTGTAAAAATTTCAGAATTTTTGCACGTTCCAGTAAAAAAATTGTAAATTCATGAACTACAGCAAAAGTTTCTGTTTTTGCACCGCACACACCAAACAAGCAATTTAAACATCCTAATGGTAAATCTTGGCACATTATTTTTATAATACAATGGATTTGTACAAGGGGATAATTATTTTTGTTGAAAAGTTTCTGTAATTCAAGATTCACAAAGTTTCCATGGGCATGAACAAAGTTCAAGGAGCTCCTTCACTTCAATGGTGCTCGTCTTTCTTACTTTCACTTTCCTTTTTGAAAAGTTTTAGGTTCCCCCCTATATTTTTTTTGTTTTTAAACTTTTTTAAAGCACACAACATAAATAAATGACTCTATAAAACTTCTGGGTTGTCTCCCTGGCAGCGCTTTCTTTAAAGCCATTAAGCTGGGCATAAAGTGCTCAAGTAATCGATCCACCCGGATCCCAAGGTATATCAAAGCCAATTTTAATTAACAATGATTTGTAATTTAGTAGTGAGCACCAAGCAACATATATCATGCAATGACGAAGTCTAACTCTTTTCCTATGCATCGGCATGTCATAAAAGAACAATTCATGCACACCAAGTAAAGGCCAATGCATAGCATAAGTAGTTTCTTGCAATTTTATCGTATTGGAAACATAGAGAGGTAGAGATGTAGTTCCTCTCTCATAATAATTGCAAGTAGGAGCATCAAGCACATGCATATTATATCCATCAAAATCATCATGAGTAATAGTAAAACGCAACCCATCAATGTAATCCTTAATAAGCGCAAACTTCTCCGATATAGTGTAGTTGGGAGAATTCAAAAAGATAATAGGACTATCATGTGTGGGTGCAATAGCAACAATTTCATTCTTAACATAAGGAACTATAGCAAGTTCATCTCCATAAGCATAATTCAAATTGGCATCATGGCCACAAGCATAGCAAGCATGAATTTCATCAAAAAGGGATATTTCAAACAAATCCAAGGGATCATAGCAATTATCATAGCATTAATCCTTCGGTAAACATGAAGGGAAATTAAACAATGTATGGGATAAAGAGTTACTCTCATCAGAAGGTGGGCACGGGTGATCAATCCACTCTTCCTCCTTTTGTTCTTCGCTCTCCTCCTCAATTTTTTCATCTAATGAGCTCACAGTTTCATCAATTTCTTCCATAGGTTCCTGCAAAATATTAGTCTCTTCTTAGACAGCGGGGTAGTCCTCAATATATTCTTTAACATAAGCATTAGAAGCATAGTTTTCATGGCAATATTTAAGTATGGCAAAATTTTCAGATTTGTAAAGAGTAGCATCATACTTTTCAATCAAAGAAGCAATTTCATAAGCACCCTTAAAAGCAACAAATTCTTCAATTTGTTCAATATTATAGTAACTATAAACACGTTTAGCATAAGAAGATACGATTCCATTATCACTAAACTCACATTGGTAGGGAAGGTGTTTCTTAGGGTCTTCAGAACAACAAGTAAAATCATGTATTTCGCATAAATTCCAAGCATAGCAATTCAAAGTATTAATATGATGCCATAAGAGTTTCCCTTTTTGAGACAAGCGGTGTCGCACAAAATAAGCATGCTCATTTAATGATTTTCCCTCAACTAAGCTAGTTGGATTTTTAGCACGAGCACATAGGGATCGAAGATGATCCAAGTAGAAAGCTTCGGCAGTATGATAGATTTTGGGTGGTTCTTCAACCGTTGGTTTAGCAGGTACAACTAATTTTTTTGGTATTTTACATTTCCTACCCATAACTAAAGATAGAAAACAAGAGCACAAAATAAAAACTACTTGGTGATAAAGCAAACAAGCACACACGAGAATATCAACCCCACGCTATTGCTCCCCGGCAACGGCGCCAGAAAAAGGTCTTGATAACCCACAAGTATAGGGGATCAATTGTAGCTTTTTCGATAAATAAGAGTGTCAAACCCAACGAGGAGCTAAAGGTAGAATCAATATTCCCTTCAAGTTCCATCGACCACCGATACAACTCTACGCGCGCTTAACGTTCGCTTTACCTAGAACAAGTATAAAACTATTTTTTAGGTGATAGGATATGTTTGCAAGAATAAAACTAGAAGTACTTTACGAGAATAAAACTACGAGTAATTTGCAAGATAATAGAAGTTAGTTGTTTAGTAGATAGCTTTTGTAACACAAGAGAATGATTTGTCCCTAGGCAATCGATAACTAGACCGGTAATCATTGTTGCAATTTTATATGAGGGAGAGGCATGAGCTAACATACTTTCCGTACTTGGATCATATGCACTTATGATTGGAACTCTAGCAAGCATCCGCAACTACCAAAGATCATTAAGGTAAAACCCAACCATAGCATTAAGTATCAAGTCCTCTTTACTCCCATACGCAACAACCCCCTTACTCGGGTGTAAGCTTCTGTCACTCTAGCCGCCCACCATAAGAGAATTATGAACGTATTGCAACACCCTACAGCGGGAATCCCTCATGCTTGCGCGACACGGAGGGCACCATAGGACAGCACAAAAATAAAACATACAACTCAAACCAATCACGATCATCAATCAACCCATAGGACAAAACGAATCTACTCAAACATCATAGGATGGCCACAAATCATTGGATAATAATATGTAGCATTAAGCACCATGTTTAAGTAGAGATTACAGCGGGAATTAAGAGGTTACACCGCTGCATAGAGGGGGAGAGAGTTGGTGGTGACGGCGGCGAAGTTGTTGGTGTAGATCGCCGTCACGATGATTGCCCCGGCGGCGTTCCGGCGCCACCGGGAGAGAGGGGGAGAGAGCCCCCCTCCTTCTTCTTCTTGCTTGGCCTCCCCCCTAGATGGGAGGGGAGTTTCCCATCTGGTCTATGACTTCCATGGCGGCGGAGGGGCAGGAGCCCCTCCTAGATTGGATCTCTCTCTCTCTGTTCTCTTCTGTTTCGCGTTCCTGTTTTCTGGCCTTTCACCATTTCTTAAATTCCCGGAGATCCGGAACTCCGATCGGGCTGAAATTTTAACACGATTTTTTCCAGATATTAGCTTCCTTGCGCCCGAAGAATAGCACCAACCGACCTACGAGGGACTCACGAGGCACCACGGCACGCCGGCCCCCCCTGGCGCGCCCTGGTGCCTCGTGGGGCCCACGAGCACCGCCTTGCGTTGATTCCACCTCCCAAAAATCATATATATTCCAAAATAATTCTCCGTAAAATTTTATTGCATTTGAACTTCGTTTGATATGGATATTCTGCGAAACAAAAAACATGCAACAAACAGGAACTGGCACTGGGCACTGGATCAATATGTTAGTCTCAAAAATAATATAAAATGTTGCCAAAAATATGTGAAAGTGGTAGAATATTGGCATGAAACAATCAAAAATTATAGATACGATGGAGACGTATCATAGATCGCCGTCACACGATGATTGCCCCGGTGGCGTTCCGGCGCCACCGGGAGAGAGGGGGAGAGAGCCCCCCTCCTTCTTCTTCTTCCTTGCCCCTCTGGTCCTTGTCCGCCATGGGTCCCGAAGGGCAGGAGCCACTCCGAGATTGGATCTCTCTCTCTGTTTCTCTTCTGTTTCGCGTCTGTTTTCGGACCCCTTCACCGTTTTTTATATTACCGGAGATCTGTAATCCCGATTGGACTGAAATTTTGAGGAGATTTTTCTCTGGAAATTATCTTTCTTGCACGAAAGAAGGTCTGCAACCGACTTACGAGGGAGTCACAAGGCAACACGGCGCGCCCTACCCCCCAAGGCGCGCCCTGTTGCCTTGTGGCTACCTCGGGCACCGTCTTGCATTGATTCTTCTTCCCAAAAATCACATATATTCCTAAATAAATCTCTGTAAAAATTTATCATGTTTGGACTTCGTTTGATATGGATTTTCTGCGAAACAAAAAACATGCAAAAATAGGAACTGGCACTGGGCACTGGATCAATATGTTAGTCCAAAAAATAATATAAAATGTTGCCAAAAGTATATGAAAGTTGTAGAATATTGGCATGAAATAATAAAAAATTATAGATATGATGGAGACGTATCACCTGGCTGCCGGCAACTCCACCTGCCGGCACGTCCTCAGTGCGGACGGGTTCATCGATAGTAATCCTTTCCGGTGAGCTACTCTCCGGAATGGTGGTTGACGAAGACCTCGCCAAAGGATCAACTTCTTGTCGCTCTTCTTCTTGACGGCCGCCCTTGATACGTCTCCAACGTATCTATAATTTTTTATTGTTCCATGCTATTATATTATCAATCTTGGATGTTTTTATATGCAATTATATATCATTTTTTGGGACTAACCTATTAACCTAGTGCCCAGTGCCAGTTGCTGTTTTCTGCTTGTTTTTGGTTTTTCTGGAAATCAGTACCAAACGAAGTCCAAATGCCACGAAAATTTTTGGAGATTTTTTTCTGGACAAAAGAGACCCTGGAGACTTGGAGAGGAGGCCAGAAGGTTCACGAAGCCTCCACAAGGCAACAGGGCGCGACCCAATAGGGGCGCGCCCTGATGCCTTGTGGGGCCCTCGTGGCTCCGTTTGACCTAATTCCATTTCTATAAATTCTCAAATATTGCGAAACCAACAAAGAGCCACCCCGAATAACTTTTACGCCGCCGCAAGCCTCTGTTCTTCTGCGATCCCATCTGAAGGCCTTTTCCGGTACTCTGCCGGAGGGGGAATCGATCACGGAGGGCTTCTACATCAACCTTGCTGCCCTTCCGATGATGTGTGAGTAGTTTACCACAGACCTACGGGTCCATAGCTAGTAGCTAGATGGCTTCTTCTCTCTATGTTCTCCTCGATGTTCTTGGAGTTCTATCCGATGTAATCTTCTTTTACGGTGTGCTTGTTGGGATCCGATGAATTGTGAGTTTATGATCAGATTATTCATGAGAAATATTTGAGTCTTCTCTGAACTCTTTTATGCATGATTATTATAGCTTTGTATTTCTCTCCGATCTATCGATTTGGTTTGGCCAACTAGATTGGTTTATCTTGCAATGGGAGAGGTGCTTTGTGATGGGTTCAATCTTGCGGTGCTCAATCCCAGTGACAGAAAGGGACATGACACGTATTTGTATTGTTGCCATTAAGGATAAAAAGATGGGGTTTAATCATATTGCTTGAGTTTACTTTGTCTACATCATGTCACCTTGCTTAAGGCGTTACTCTGTTTCATACTTAATACCCTAGATGCATGCTGGATAGCGGTCGATGGGTGGAGTAATAGTAGTAGATGCAGGCAGGAGTCGGTCTACTTATCTCGGACGTGATGCCTATATACATGATCATTGCCATGAATTCGTCATAATTATTTGCTTTTCTATCAATTGCCCAACAGTAATTTGTGTACCCACCGTATGCTATGTGTTCGAGAGAGAAGCCTCTAGTGAAAACTATGGCCCCTTGGTCTACTTTTATCATATATTAAAACCAAAAATACCTTGCTGCAATTTATTTACTTTTATTTTATTTAGTATTTTAGTTTATCTATCTACCACTATCAGAATTAATCCTTGCAAATAACCGCTAAGAGGATTGACAACCCTCTTATTTGCGTTGGGTGCAAGTGTTTGCTTTTGTGTGTGCAGGTGCGTTTAACGGGATTTTGCTTGGTTCTCCTACTGGATTGATAACCTTGGTTATTAACTGAGGGAAATACTTATGTCTACTATACTGCATCATCCTCTCCTCTTCGGGGAAATACCAACACAGTCTACAAGTAGCAGGAAGAATTTCTGGCGCTGTTGCCGGGGAGACATCATCAAAATTACCAAGTACCTTCGCACAAACTATCATCTACTTGCATTTATTTTATTTGCATTTGCCTCTCGTTTTCATCTCCCCCACTTCTAATTTTTTTTACAAAAACACAAAAAATATTTTCGTTTGCTTGTTTAGTTATCATGTCTAGTGTTACCATCCCTCCTCAGTCTCCGGATTTTGAAGTCCTTAACTTCAAACAGAAACAAGAAGAAAATTTAAAAGATGCTTGGTATAGGATAATGGAATCTTATCGTGTTTGCACCATAAAAGGGGATATGAAAATTTTGTTGCGAAACTTTTATGTAGGGCTAACTATGCCAAATAGACAACTCTTGGATTTTGCTACTAAAGGAAATTTTATTGATAGTGATCCTAATACTGCTTATGAATTCATAGAAGGAATAGTGGGAACACCACCCTTGCAAAAAGGATCTAATTATACCCAAGAAGGGATTTAAATTTTGGAGAAGTTAGGAGACATACAAAAAAAATTGGTTGAATTACAAAAGTCTAGTGAGCCCCTTAAAAATGTTAGTGGCAACCTCAATCGCATGAATAATCTCCTCACTATTTGCAACAAAAGGCTAGACACTTTAGATAATAGAATTGCCTTATTCTCTGAAAGCAATGGGAAGCGTAAGGAGCCTCCCGGGTTCGAGAGCAACCCACCTAAATTGGCGAAAACCAAGGATGACAACACTTGAAACTATGCATTATGCCTAGCTAGGGGCATAAAACAATAGCGCTTGTTGGGAGGCAACCCATGAATAAAATAATTTTTTGGTTTACCTTATGTTCTTGTGTATTTACACAATTATAGCCTCTGTTATGATTGTATTTTTATATTTTAATTAGTGTTTGTGCCAAGTAATGCCTTTGGGATGATTTGGAAGATAGTATGCTTGATGCTGTTGGAAACAGAAACTTGTGCATTCAGTGCTGGAATTTTAATTTTCTGCTGGAGCGTGATAAAATTCTGAATTTTTTAAAAAGTATTGATATATGAATTTCCCACGTTTTCCTAATTTTTCAGAATTTTTGGAGTTACAGAAGTATGGCTTTTAAATAGATCTTTACAGACTGTTCTGTTTTAGACAGATTCTGTTTTTGTTGCATAGTTTGCTTATTTTGATGAATCTATGGATCGTATCGGGGGGTACGAGTCATGGAGAAGTTGGAGTACAGTATAATTATGCCAATATTAAATATGAATCAATTTACAACAGTACCTAAAGTTTAAGATTTGTTTGTTATACTAACGGATCTCACGAGGTTTCTGTTGAGTTTTGTGTGCTGAAGTTTTCAAGTTTTGGGTGAGACTGCGATGGATAAAGGAATAAGGAGCGGCAAGAGCCTAAGCTTGGGGATGCCCAAGGCACCCCAAGGTAATATTCATGGAAGACTCAAGCGTCTAAGCTTGGGGATGCCCCGGAAGGCATCCCCTCTTTCGTCTACAATCTATCGGTAACTCACTTGGAGCTATATTTTTATTCATCACATGATATGTGTTTTACTTGGAGCGTCTTGTGATATAGTTTGTTTGCTTTTTAGTTTGTCACAATCATCTTTTCTGAACACACCTTTTTGAGAGGGACACACATTATTCGTGATTTGTTAGAATACTCTTTGTGCTTCACTTATATCTTTTGAGCTAGGCAGTTGCTCTAGTGCTTCACTTATATCTTTTAGAGCATGGCGGTGGTTATATTTTAAAGAAATAGTTGCACTCTCATGCTTCACTTATATCTTTTTGAGAGTCTAATGAATAGCAATGGTAATATACATGGGTTATGAATTTGGTCCTAATATGATAGGTATTCAAGAGGGATATAATAAAAACTTTCATGTAGATCACTGAATATGATAAGTTTGATTCCTTGCAATAGTTTTGTGATATTAAGATGGTAATATGTGGGAGGTGCTAGTAGATAATTGTGGTTTAGTAAGAATATTGGTGTTAAGGTTTGTGATTCCCGAAGCATGCACGTATGATCTGTCGTTATGCTAAGAAGTTGGAGCATGATTTATTCTTGATTGTCTACCTTATGAGTGGCGGTCGGGGACGAGCGATGGTCTTTTCCTACCAATCTATCCCCCTAGGGGCATGCATAGTAGTACTTTGCTTCGAGGGCTAATAAACTTTCGCAATAAGTATATGAGTTCTTTATGACTAATGTGAATCCATGGATTATACACACTCTCACCTTTCCGCAATTTGCTAGCCTCTTCGGTACCGTGCATTGCCCTTTCTCACATCGAGAGTTGGTGCAAACTTCGCCGGTGCATCCAAACCCCGTGATATGATACGCTCTATCACACATAAGCCTCCTTATATCTTCCTCAAAACAGCCACCATACCTACCTATCATGGCATTTCCATAGCCATTTCGAGATATATTGCCATGCAACTTCCACAGTTCCGTTTTTATGACACACATCGTCATTTTCATATTGCTTTGCATGATAATATAGCTGACATAGTATTTGTGGCTCAGCCACCGTTCATCATTTTTTATACATGTTACGCTAGTATCATTGCACATCCTGGTACACCGCCAGAGGCATTCATATAGAGTCATATTTTTGTTCTAGTTTCGAGTTGTAATTTTTTTGAGTTGTAAGTAAATAGAAGTATGATGATCATCATTATTAGAGCATTGCCCCAGTGAGGAAATAAAAAAGAAGAGGCCAAAAAGAGCCCACGAAAAAAAATGAGAGAAAAAGAGAGAAGGGGCAGTGTTACTATCCTTTTCCATACTTGTGCTTCAAAGTAGTACCATGTTTTTCATATAGAGAGTCTCCTGTTTAGCCACTTTCATATACTAGTAGGAATTTTTTATTATAGAACTTGGCTTGTATATTCCGATGATGGGCTTCCTCAAATGCCCGAGATCTTCATGAGCAAGCAAGTTGGATGCACACCCACTTAGTTTTCATGTTGAGCTTTCATACACTTATAGTTCTTAGTGCATCCGTTGCATGGCAATCCCTACTCCTCGCATTGACATCAATTGATGGGCATCTCCATAGCCCGTTGATTAGTCTCGTTGATGTGAGACTATCTTCTTATTTTTGACTTCCCCTTATTAATCTCTACCACCACACTCTATTCCACCCATAGTGCTATATCCATGGCTTGCGCTCATGTATTGCGTGGGGGTTGAAAAAGCTGAAGTGCGTTAAAAAGTATGAACCAATTGCTCGGCTTGTCATCGGGGTAGTGCATGATAAATATTTTGTGTTAAGAAGATGGAGCATGACAGGATTATATGATTTTGTAGGGATAACTTTCTTTAGCATTTTTATTTTAAAAGACATGATTGTTTATTAGTATGCCTGAGTATTGATGTCTTTATATCAAACTATAGACTATTGCTTTGAATCATTCGGATCTTATTATTCATACCGTAAGAGAAAGATTACATGATGAAACATGTTAGGTAGCATTCCACATCAAAAATTCTGTTTTTATCATTTACCTACTCGAGGACGAGCAGGAATTAAGCTTAGGGATGCTTGATACGTCTCCAACGTATCTATAATTTTTGATTGTTCCATGCTATTATAGTATCAATCTTGGATGTTTTTATATGCAATTATATATCATTTTTTGGGACTAACCTATTAACCTAGTGCCCAGTGCCAGTTGCTGTTTTCTGCTTGTTTTTGGTTTTTCAGGAAATCAGTACCAAACGAAGTCCAAATGCCACGAAACTTTTTGGAGATTTTTTTCTGGACAAAAGAGACCCTGGAGACTTGGAGAGGAGACCAGAAGGTTCACGAGGCCTCCACAAGGCAACAGGGCGCGGCCCCAGGGGGGCGTGCCCTGATGCCTTGTGGGGCCCTCGTGGCTCCGTTGGACCTAATTCCACTTCTATAAATTCTCAAATATTGGGAAACCAACAGAGGGCCACCTCGAATAACTTTTACGCCGCCGCAAGTCTCTGTTCTTCCGCGATCCCATCAGGAGGCCTTTTCCGGTACTCTGCCGGAGGGGGAATCAATCACGGAGGGCTTCTACATCAACCTTGCTGCCCTTCCGATGATGTGTGAGTAGTTTACCACAGACCTATGGGTCCATAGCTAGTAGCTAGATGGCTTTTTCTCTCTCTTTGATCTTCAATACCATGTTCTCCTCGATGTTCTTGGAGTTCTATCCGATGTAATCTTCTTTTGTGGTGTGTTTGTTGGGATCCAATGAATTGTGAGTTTATGATCAGATTATTCATGAGAAATATTTGAGTCTTCTCTGAACTCTTTTATGCATGATTATTATAGCTTTGTATTTCTCTCTGATCTATCGATTTGGTTTGGCCAACTAGATTGGTTTATCTTGCAATGGGAGAGGTGCTTTGTGATGGGTTCAATCTTGCGGTGCTCAATCCCAGTGACAGAAAGGGACATGACACGTATTTGTATTGTTGCCATTAAGGATAAAAAGATGGGGTTTAATCATATTGCTTGAGTTTACTTTGTCTACATCATGTCATCTTGCTTAAGGCGTTACTCTGTTTCATACTTAATACCCTAGATGTATGCTGGATAGCGGTCGATGGGTGGAGTAATAGTAGTAGATGCAGGCAGGAGTCGGTCTACTTGTCTCGGACGTGATGCCTATATACATGATCATTGCCATGAATCCGTCATAATTATTTGCTTTTCTATCAATTGCCCAACAGTAATTTGTGTACCCACCGTATGCTATGTGTTCGAGAGAGAAGCCTCTAGTGAAAACTATGGCCCCCAGGTCTACTTTTATCATATATTAAAACCAAAAATACCTTGCTGCAATTTATTTACTTTTATTTTATTTAATATTTTAGTTTATCTATCTACACTATCAGAATTAATCCTTGCAAATAACCGCTAAGAGGATTGACAACCCTCTTATTTGCGTTGGGTGCAAGTGTTTGCTTTTGTGTGTGTAGGTGCGTTTAACGGGATTTTGCTTGGTTCTCCTACTGGATTGATAACCTTGGTTCTTAACTGAGGGAAATACTTATCTCTACTATACTGCATCATCCTCTCCTCTTCGGGGAAATACCAACGCAGTCTACAAGTTGCAGCCCTCCATTTCCTTGTTAGCTTCAGCGATGGGAGCGTCAGCCGTGGTGCTTGCCGGCGGGTCTTGAACGACAACATTGCGCTGGGGGCTGATCACAACAACATCTGTAGATGTTGTGCCCCGGTCAATGCCTGTCGCTGGTTCGCCCTCTTCGGCAGTTCTTGGCTTCTTCCGAGAACTGTGCGTCAGCGGCTCCTCATCTCTGCAAGATCAAGATAAATAATAGTAAATAATCAAGAAACTTAATGAGTAGAGGAAGAAATGAGTGCTTACTCCTCTTCTTCCTCCTCGGAGAGGCGAGAGAGGTCCCAGTACGCCTGATTCTCAGTGTCGGGGGCTGGGGCTGGAGGTGGAGAAGATCTGGTGCGTTTCCCTGCCGCAGGGACCGGGGGCTGAGAAGTTCCTGCTTCTTCCGCGGCTAGTGGAGTTTGCCGCCGAGAAGATGTGCTCTTGGCCTGTTGCTGAGAAGTTTGCCGACGAGAGGATTGTTGCCGGGCAGCTTGCTGCCGGGGAACTTGAACAGCTGCTTCTGAGCCGACAAGCTCGCTACTTGCCGGCTCGTTGAGTGTTTGTCTCCTCCTGGTTGGCCTTCTTGAAGCAGTTGACTTCGTTCGAGCAGGAGGAGCAGGGGGCTCTTCTTCCCTTTCTTCTTCTTCCTCACGCTCCTCGGCGTGCTCCTCGATGTGCTCTTCTTCGACTTCCTGCTCTTCGGTACATTCTTCTTCGCCTTCAAGCTCGTCGGCGTGTTCTTCCTCCTCGGCTTCAATGAATATTGCCTTGGAGCGTGCCGCTTTCTTCATTTCTTCTGCCCTCAAGGCAATTAACTAAACTTCATCATCCTTGGTGGGGTGGATCATGTCGTTCTCATCTCTGAATGGCGTTTCCGCCAACCATGCCTCCACCTCAGCCTTACTGGGTACCCGCCAATGACCCTCAACACCCCTGGCATTGCATGCCGGCATCATTGCCACAATGGAGTCCTTGGCGGTGTTGTTGCACAGGGGAACCACTGATTCCGCCAAGGCAAACTGGCAACCCTTGTTGAAGAGCTGGCAAATGAGCCAGTAGTGCTCCATGACAGTCAGGTTGTTGTGGAGGCCAGGATGTAGCCGCATCGTGTCGGAAGGATTCTTATACTCCCAGGCTCGTCGGCCTCCTCTCTGCTGCAAGGGGGCAATCCGGCGTCGAGTGAAATCTGCCCCAACCATCTCAATGGTCAGCCCGACAGCTTTGAGGCTAAGGATTCTGTCCAAAGCAAGGCTGAGCTTATCATCATTGGGGCCCACATTGCTCCAGCGCTGATTCCTCTCAATCTTCTCGGTTCTGGGGGTGCAATAAGCCGGGAAGTTTTCCTGCTTGATCCAACACCAGGCTGCCCTCCATCCATGCCACTTTATGTGGAGCTTGCCGTCAAGATAGTGCTTCTTCATTCCTGACCTTGGGATCCAAGTGACACTACCGGAGAGGGCTTCACCGCTTTCAATCCAGGGAATGAAGAAGTGGCGGAAGAGGGGCACATTGGGCACAATCCCCACAAAGTTCTCGCAGAGATGAGCAAAGACAGACATGCAGGTGATGGCGTTGGGAGCAAAATCTAGAAGCCTAAACCCGTATGACGGCATAATTTCATCGAAGAAAACCGAGAAAGGGGGATACAAGCAATAGTAAAAATACCCAGCAAAGAAGTGGTACTTATCATCGGTGTGAGGAACAGTTCCTGGGAGCACTTCTATGGCCTTGTGGTCTTTGGTCTTCCTCGCCCACACATATGAGTATCTTGTCGTGAGATCTTGAGCTCTCAGCGCCGGCGGGAAGATGATGTTCTCTCTCCGTTGCTTGGCGACGGCTGCTTTCCTCTTCTTCGCCTCCGAGTCGGCCTCCTTTGGAGCCATGGCGACTGGGAGGAAGGGGATTCGATGGGAAGCGCGAGCGGGGCAGCGTGGTGGCGGAGAGATCTGTTCTTGCGCAAGGAAGAAGAAGATGGGCGCGATTAGATGGATTGCGAGCGAAGGAGGTAGTAGATTGAGCACCGCGCCCGCAGATGCCTTTTTGTGGGGAAGGCGCGGGGGCTGGCTCCCTGCTACTCGGCGTGGCTGCGCTTTTTCAGGCACACGACCACAAGTTGCCGTTTTGCTCCACCTCTCCCACGTCCCGCATTTAATGCACCATCGTGGGTGCGCAGTAAAAGTGATCATTACGACAGTTATCCTTTGCCACGTGTGTCTGTACATTGTTATGGGCCTAGCCCAACAACGCCTCACACGCGTGTATGGCCCAGGCCCGGGGGCTCCTGTCGGTGTATTGAACATAGGTGTTCATATCCTGACTATGCACAGACAGTTGCAACCTTCCCGACGGCAAGGGCTTGTCGGAGGATGGCTCTTATCAACACTCAAGACTTGGTAATCAAAACCATGAAGAAGACCTCGAGGCAGGTCATAGAGAAGTACTGAAGATCAAGACTCTAGTTGCTGGCAAGCTACGGGCCGGCAGGTTCCGGGCCGGCAACCTCAAGACCGACGAGCTTCCTCCCACCGCTCCACCATGGCAGTTGTCAGGAACTTGCCGACGGGTGTCTAGCGGGCAGGTGGTTAGGTAGAGCTTGTCGGGACACATGGCGGCCCGCCGCCGAAGAGTGACTTTATTGACACCCGTCCAAGAGGCGTGTCGAAGGAATAGAAGGTAGCTGGGCGAGCGGTACAGGTGGAGCTGGGCTCCCTTGCCGGCATTTCTCCTCACCGTGACACCTAACGAAGCATTTAATGTTCTTGTCCTAATCTATCAAAGTTAGGTATGATAGCACTGTAGCCACTATCTGCCTCTATATTTACCATTTTGCCACTGTGGTAGCCCCTTCCATCTATAAAAGGAGGCCCGCGGCAACCTTTACAAGGGTCGGCACCCTACCCATTTGCACTGCCTAGCTGCACTTCCCGAGCACCTTGCCGGCAAGCTTGCGCTCTTTGTAACTTGGACATTTCCACTCATATAATCCACCAAAAGCAGGAGTAGGGTTTTACGCTTCACAAGCGGCCCGAACCTGGGTAAATCTTGTGTGCTGATCTGATGGATCTGCTCTTTGTGTGTTGCGTCCCCTTTAGCCGAACCGCAAAGGGGCCTTGCTGGTCCCATAGATTGTCGTACGCCAACAGGTTACAGTTAAGATTATGTTTGTTACAATTTCTAATATTATCATATATTATGTATTTGCATGTTGCAAAGGTCTATTGTTGTTTTTGTTTGGAAATTTTCTCCCTCTATAACTTATCAAGTACGGTTTGCAAGAGGTGGTTGCTATTCATATGTTCTAGATTAGCCTTGGCAGTTCAAAATCCGGTATTGAACGTGTTACAATGTGTTATCATAATGTATTATGTTTTGTTATATTTACTTAGAGCGCATCCCATGTTGTATCCATTTTGTATCGTTCTGCCGGCATCTATATGTAATACAAAAGGTAGTTCTCATTCAGTATTTAAACGATCTGGTGTTGTTTTATTGCATGCCATTTGAATTGGCCAAAGCTTGGTTGTGAGAGATGATATATCTCAAAAAGGCGAAAGGTCACTGCTCGTAAGATGTTTTGTGCCTAGGATTGATGTGAACTTCTCTTGCAGCGCTAGACAAATTATCCAATCTATTTCATTTGCCTAAATGTTAACCCGAGGTAAGAGCAAGAGATATGACAGTTCCCAGTAGACATCCATAAGCAGTATTTAGGGCAAAAAAGAGAGACAGATAGCTCATGGTAGCATTCGAGACATATTTTTCAGACTTCACACCGTAGTAGGTTAAGCGGCGCAGCAAGGCGCGTGTATGCTTCTAATACCATACATGCACGTATGTAGACAAATCAAATACGGACGTCACCTCATACCACTGCGTGCATGCACCTGACGTCCTGACCACACCCTAGGAACCACCGCCCACCAGATCGCACTGTGTTGACCAGGAACCGAATCACGAAGGAAAATGCAACATGCACATAGATTGCGTACCCCACCAGATCCCCACTAATACAGGTGTCCGTAATAGATTAGTCCCATCAATGCTTAAAAAAAACTTCAAAAATCACAAAAAAAATGGAAGGGAAACATCATGTGGTAACACAAATGAAGGTGGCATCAATGGAATATCTAGTGATATCCGCACTTAGTGTAACAATTATCCAGACTTCACCAAAAATAGATTAAATTAATGAAAGTAACACACTAACAGTAGCTAGGAATCTGATCTTCAAATATTAATTAACCCAAATGATAAGTGTCACACGTGTGGCACGAAGTAACATGGTCCAAATGCCCCGTTACCATCCATTTTGCCACATCTAACAGATGACATCAGCAGAATCTTTTTAATTTTTCGGACTTAAAAATGTTTTATCTCTTAAATAAAAAAATTCGATTAAAAATCCGTTTTCATCATTAAATCCGTCTCGACGATATCTTCAAAACTAGATCTCATATTGATATGTTTCGACGACTTTTTTTTTGGGCCAAAAATTGCCATGATGTTACACTGAAGTTGGCATAGTGTTTACACTAAAGTTGTCATGATATGTTTCATCTATTTTTTTCTTCTAGATTTAAAGCTACCATTGTATTTCGACTACTTTTCACGGCAAATTTTATTAATTTACCATGGCAATTTTTAATAATTAGCCACGACAAATTTAATTCATGGATCATGGCAATTTTTAGTAATTCATCATGGCAAATTTAGTTTATAGACCATGGGAATTTTAGTTTATAAATCATGGCAATTTTAGTATTTTGACCATGTCAATTCTAGTATTTTGACCATGAAAATTATTTTTTGTATGAACCATGGCAAATTTTAGTGCATGTATCATGGCAAATTTAAGTAATTCACCATGCCAATTTTAGTTTCTGCTTCATGGCAAATTTGAGTTATTGACCATGCATTTTTAAAGTAATTGATGATGGATTTCTTTTTAATTATGAACCATATCAAAATTATTTCATGGATCATGAATTTTTTTAGTAATTCACCATGTCAAGTTTAGTTTCTTAATTCCCTTTTTTTATAACATGTCAAAATTTACTTTAAATGTAGTTGAAACATATCATGGCAATTTATGTGCAATAGACATGGCAACTTTTGACCGCCAAAGAATATCGTCGAAACATATCGATATGTGATCTAGTTTTAAAGTCCTCGTCGCGACGGATTTAATGGTGAAAACGGATTTTCAATCGGATTTTTTATTTAAAAGATAAAACATTTTAAAGTTTGAAAAATCCACAAGATTCCTGCTGACATCATCTGTTTTCATCCCTGTTTGCATGTATGTGTGGAAAAAACAAAAAGGCTGAATTTTTTTTTTTAGGGAAACAAAAAGGCTGATGTGTCACAATGGGTGGCCAGAAGGACGTTCGGCCCGACCTCCTTCGGCCCACCCGTGTGGCACTTATGAGGCTCTTTAATTAATTGTTAACTTGGGTAACGCATTGCATATATTATTCTAACTGCAAACCTACATATAGCTATAGGGTATATAAATCGATTGAGCTCGTCACATTGTACTTCCACATTGTCTACAGTAGCAGTAAAATAAAATAAAAATGCCCGGGCAACCTGCTCTAGTGGAAGAGCCACGGCCCCAAGGGATCTCATGTTGCACGTCTGCATCACCTCCGCGCTCTACACCAACGACACCTACTGCAGAACAACCTGCCGCCGCAGCCTTCCTGCTAGCGCTCACCACCAGCTCCAACATCAGCTCAACATCGGCTCCGCCGCCTGGATCGGCAACCCGCAGAACCTTGTCATCGCGGTCTAGGGCGGTGTCTCCTTCGGCCAGTTCCTGCTTGTGGTGTTCATGGCGATGCTCATGGGCGTGCTCATCAACACCGCCATCCTGCTCTCCTACTTCTGGAGGTGCCTGTCCGTGGGGCCTACGGACCAGGAGCACGGCGTGACAACAGGGATTCACATCCTGCGTGGAAATCAATATGAGATTGGGAAAATAGGGATGAGAGATCGTAATGAATGGGTCGGACAAGACTATAATGGATCTCAAGAATTCCGTGTTGAGTTAGTTCTGCATCTTCACAAACACGACCCTCCCAATGTCTTCCCTCTCGTTTCCTGTTGGTTCTTCACACCCCCTTGTGACGCCCCAAATCTGAGAGAGCTCACACCAACGGAGCGGTTAGAGACCGGGAAGGGACATGGGTGGCAGAGGCAATTCAAACCGAGACGGCGGCCACACGCCGCCTGGCCGAGGAAGGTTACGTCCACCGTGGTGTGTCGTGCCGCGTCGCTCAACACCGCAGTCCCAGCCTCCCAGGCGCCTCTCGGAGCACCTCCACGTGCTGACCAAGGGCCCGCCACCGCCGTGCCGCGGAACCACCCCAGGCTGAAGACGACATCAGGAGGGAGCGGCCGTGGAGGGGAACCGCCTCTCGGAGCACCTCCATGTGGCGGCCAACCGTGTCCGCCGCCGCCGCCAAATAGTCGGGCCGCCACACACCGCGCTTAGAGAAGCCACCCTGCGCACCTGCTGTTGCTCGCGAGCGCCGCCAACGCGGGCAGCCGCGCCGCGGTGTGCCCCCATTTTCCTGAAAGGAGATGGCGTGAATGCCGCTTCGGCGAAGCATCCGTCTGAAGGGGGTGTAGAACGGGGAGGACAGAGATGGAGGATGGGTGGGTGAGAGATGTGTACCGGCGGCAGATGACGGCCGAAATCGCACGCTGGATGTCGTGTCATACATCTGCAACCCACACCCAGCCACTGTCGAGCCGGGCAGCCGCGCCACCGCATCGCCGTTCAGCCACACGAGTGCAAGCTGCAAGGTCGCGGCGCCGCACGGCCCGTCCAGCCGCTCATCCGCGTCACCGGTCCGCCGCGCATCCTCGTGTGCTCTAGCAGTCGTACCCAGTGGTCGACAGCCGAACGCACCACTCATGCTCTGCCTTGCGTGCCGCACGTCAAGATGGCAATGGGGCCCCGAAACCCGCGTCCCCGCGGGTTTTTACTCTATTAGGGGACGGGGATGGACGTCATTTTAACCCCGCGGGGCTGTTGTTGCGTAAAATGTAAAACCCGACATGTTTCGCGGGTTCACACCCGTTTCAGCAATACCCGAACCCGAAACCCGGCATACCCGTGAAAATACCACACTAACGTATTGGGCCACTCCCACTCAGCCTGGACTACACCGGCCCACGCCCACCCATCCGCAGCGTCCGAGCCCCCAACCTCAAATCCACTCGACGCACCCCAGCCTCGCTAGGTCTCGCATCGCACACCACACGGGCTCCGCTCGCTCGATCCCATCTCGCACACCACAGCAAAACCTAACCCTAAACCTAACGTCGATCCCCTCGCCGGTGCCCGACCTGGGCTCGCTCGATCCCATCTCGCAGCCGCCGCCCCACCACTTTCTACGCCGGCGTTCAACCGATCCGCCTCCCTTCACGGTCCACGTCTCCTCCACGCCTCCTCTCGTCCCCAAGGACCATGGTGGCTGCTCCACATCACAAAACAGGGAAAACAGGGGAAAGGGCGCCGCCGCCGCCGCCGGCCGCAACCGCCCGTCGCCCTCCTCTCTCTGCTACAACTCCACGCGGAGGTGGTGGAGGCGGAGCTGGTCGCGGCCTTCGTGGAAAAGGGGGCCGAGGGCTTTCCAATCCGACCCCCAACCCCAAGCCTCCATCCAACTTCAACGTCCGCAAGAAGTTGAAGACTAGGTGAGCAGCCCGGTCTTGCACGATCTAAGATGGATTATGCTAATGTGAATTGAGGGATTAGGTTTGCTAGGGTTTGGTCTCGTAGTTATGGTGCGGCTGAGTGTGTTGTGGCTGCTGCCGCTATTAGTATTTTAGGGTTATGTTGTGGCCGCTGCTGCTCATAGTGGTGTTGTTTTAGGGTTATGGTGTGGCTGCTGCTGCTCTTAGTTGGCTAAAAAATTGTTACTGTTTTAGGTCAGTTTACTTGTGCTAAGTACTATTTTAGGTCAGCTCATTTGTGCTCAAAGAATTGCTACTGTTTTAGGGTTATGGTTTTAGATGCAGATTCACATGCACTAGTGTTAGTTTATTTTTATTCAAATTGTATGCATCAAGTTGACTTCTATTTTTAATCTTTTGGACAGGTTAATTGATTCATTGTCGACACCGTCAACAGAAATTACAGTTGTACATTCAGGTACAGGTAGTGTGCCTGAATCTGAGGAAAGGGACGAAGAATTTGATGAGTCTGTTGATTATGATGCAATGTTTGTTGACGAACATGTTGAAATTACGGATGAAGAAGAAGCTGCGAATGGAGATGAAGAGGAAGATGGAGATGAGGATGAGGATGGAGAGGAAGATGGGGATGAGGATGAAGAGGAAGAGGAAGATGGGGCTGAGGAAGGACATTGTTGGAAATATGCCCTAGAGGCAATAATAAATTGGTTATTATTATATTTCCTTGTTCACGATAATCGTTTATTATCCATGCTATAATTGTATTGATTGGAAACTCAAATACATGTGTGGGTACATAGACAACACTGTGTCCCTAGTAAGCCTCTAGTTGACTAGCTCGTTGATCAAAGATGGTTAAGGTTTCCTAGCCATTGACATGAGATGTCATTTGATAACGGGATCACATCATTAGGAGAATGATGTGATGGACAAGACCCAAACTATAAACGTAGCATATGATCGTGTCAGTTTATTGCTATTGTTTTCTGCATGTCAAGTATCTGTTCCTATGACCATGAGATCATGCAACTCCCTGACATCGGAGGAGTACCTTGTGTGTATCAAACGTCGCAACGTAACTGGGTGACTATAAAGGTGCTCTATAGGTATCTCCGAGGGTGTCTGTTGGGTTGGCATGGATCAAGACTGGGATTTGTTACTCCGTGTGACGGAGAGGTATCTCAGGGCCCACTCGGTAATACAACATCACAATGAGCCTTGCAAGCAATGTGACTAAAGTGTTAGCCACGAGATCTTGTATTACGGAACGAGTAAAGAGACTTGCCGGTAACGAGATTGAACTAGGTATAGAGATACCGACGATCGAATCTCGGGCAAGTAACATACCGAAGAACAAAGGGAACAGCATACGGGATTAACTGAATCCTTGACATAGAGGTTCGACCGATAAAGATCTTCGTAGAATATGTAGGAGCCAATATGGGCATCCAGGTCCCGCTATTGGTTATTGGCCGTAGAGGTGTCTCGGTCATGTCTACATAGTTCTCGAACCCGCAGGGTCTACACACTTAACGTTTGGTGACGATTAGTATAGTTGAGTTATTTTGTTGGTGACCGAAGGTTGTTCGGAGTCCCGGATAAGATCCCCGGACATGACGAGGATCTCCGGAAGAGTCCGGAGGTAAAGATTGATATATGTGTGATAATAGTGTTTTGATCTCCGGAAGAGTTCGGAATTCACCGGAAGGGGTTCCGGATGTTTACCGAAGTGTTCGGGTGCAGCAACACTTTATATGAGCCAAAGGGGTAAAGCCCACGAGGTATTGGAAAGTGCAAAAGGAAGTTTTGCTGCTGCCTTAAGCGGTACTACCGCTGGTAAGGCAGTACTACCGCGTAAGCGGTACTACCGCTTGTGTGAAGCGGTACTACCGCATAAGCGGTACTACAGCTTGGGTGAAGCGGTACTACCGCTCAAGCGGTACTACCGCTTGTGCGCGGTACTGCAGGGATCCGAGTTGGACTCTTTCCCTGCGGGCCAAACCGACCTTGTGCGGGCAAAACCGACCTGGGGAAGGCTTTTACTCCAAGTTTAGACCCCAAGGCTCAACATATAAATAGAGGGGCAGGGCTAGCACACGGGACACATTAAGATTTCCCAAGCCGTGTGTCGGCAACCCTAACCCTCTAGTTCTCCCGTCATAATCTCCGTAGTGCTTGGCGAAGCCCTGCAGAGATTGTTCCTCACCAACATCACCACGCCGTCGTGCTGCCGGAACTCATCTACTACTTCATCATCGCTCGCTGGATCGAGGAGGTGAAGGCGTCATCAAGCCGTACGTGTGTTGAACGCGGAGGTGCCGTCCGTTCGGCACTAGTTCGTGATCGGATCGAGGGACGACTTGCGATTTGGATCGCGGAGACGTTCGACTACATCAACCGCGTTTCTTAACGCTTCCGCTTAGCGATCTACAAGGGTATGTAGATTCACTCTCCCTCTCGTAGATGCTCGTCACCATGGATAGATCTTGCGTGTGCGTAGGAAAATTTTTGTTTCCCATGCAACGTTCCCCAACAGTGGTATCAGAGCTAGGTCTATGCGTAGATGAGATCTCGAGTAGAACACAAACGAGTTGTGGGCGTGGGTGTATACATATTGCTTGCCGTTACTAGTTGATACTTGATTCGGCGGTATTGTGAGATGAAGCGGCCCGGACCGACATTACGCGTACGCTTACGCGAGACAGGTTCCTTCAACTGACATGTAACTTTGTTGCATAAAGATGGCTAGCGGGTGTCTGTCTCTCTCACTTTAGTTGAATCGATTTCAATGAAGAGGGTTCTTTTAGAAGATCAAAAAGCAATCACTACACCACGTTGTGGTTTTGCGTAGGTAAGAACGGTTCTTGCAAACCCGTAGCAGCCACGTAAAATTTGCAACAACAATTAGAGGACGTCTAACTTGTTTTTGCAGGGTATGTTGTGATGTAATATGGCCAATTACATGATGAGATATATGTGATGTATGAGATGATCATGTGTTGTATAGAATATCACGACTTGCATGTCGATGAGTACGGCAACTGGCAGGAGCCATAGAGTTGTCTTTAATTATTTTCGCCGTTTTTGCTTTACTTTATCGCTATGCGTTAGCAATAGTCGTGGAAGCAACAGTCGGCGCGACAACCTCATGGCGACACGTTGATGGAGATCAAGATGATGGAGATCATGGTGTCATGCCGGTGACGATGGAGATCATGCCGGTGCTTTGGAGATGGAGATCAAAAGCACGAGTTCATGGCCATATCATGTCACTTATGATTTGCATGTGATGTTAATCCTTTTATGCATCTTATTTTGCTTAGGACGGCGGTAGCATTATAAGGTGATCCCTCACTTAAATTTCAAGATAAAATTGTGTTCTCCCCGAGTGTGCACCGTTGCGAAAGTTCGTCGTTTCGAGACACGCCGTGATGATCGGGTGTGATAGACTCTACGTTCACATACAACGGGTGTAAGCCATGTTGCACGTGCGGAACACTCGGGTTAAACTTGACGAGCCTAGCATGTACAGACATGGCCTCGGAACACAAGAGACCGAAAGGTCGAACATGAGTCATATAGTAGATATGATCAACATGAAGATGTTCACCATTGAAACCACCTCAACTCACGTGATGATCGGACTTGAGTTGGTGGATTTGGATCATGTTACACTCGAATGACCGGAGGGATGTAAATTTGAGTGGGAGTTTTTAATATGATTAACTAAACTCATTATCTAGAACAATAGTCTAAGTTGTCTTTGCTATATTTATGCTGTAGATCATGGCTCGCGCAGTAGCACCCCTGAATTTTAATGCGTTCCTAGAGAAAGCTAAATTGAAAGATGATGGAAGTAACTTTGTGGACTGGGCCCGTAATCTAAGGATTATCCTTACGGCTTCCCAGAAGGCTTATGTCCTTGATGCACCGCTTGGTGATCCACCCGCTCCAGTTGAGTCTCTAGACGTTGTGAACGCCTGGCAGGCTCGTTCTGAAGATTACTCAATAGTTCAATGTGCAATATTGTATGGCTTAGAACCGGGACTTCAAAGACGTTTTGAACATCATGGAGCATATGAGATGTTCCAGGAGTTGAAGTTTATCTTTCAGAAGAATGCCCGGATCGAGAGATATGAGATCTCCGATAAGTTCTATGCTTGCAAGATGGAGGAGAACGGGTCTATCAGTGATCATGTACTCAGAATGTCTGGGTACTCCACCCGTCTGGCTGAATTGGGGATGCCCCTTCCGCCAGAGGCTATCACTGACGGAGTTCTTCAATCATTGCCACCTAGCTACAAGAGCTTCGTGTTGAACTATAACATGCACGGGATGAACAAGTCAGTCGCCGAGCTGTTTGCGATGCTGAAATCCGCTGAGTCTGAAATTCAGAAGGAGCATCAAGTGTTGATGGTCAATAAAACCACTAGTTTCAAGAAAAATGGCAAGGGTAAGAAGGGTAACTCCAAGAAGAGTGGCAAAGCAGTTGCTCCTCTCGTGAAGAAACCCAAGGCTGGACCCAAACCAGAAACTGTGTGCTTTCATTGCAAGGGAACTGGACACTGGAAGCGGAATTGCCCCAAGTATTTGGCTGACAAGAAGACGGCCAACAACAAACAAGGTATATATGATATACATGTTATTGATGTGTACCTTACCAACTCTCGTTGTAGTGCCTGGGTATTTGATACCGGTGCGGTTGCTCACATTTGCAACTCAAAACAGGAACTGCGGAATAGACGGAGGCTGGCAAAGGACGAAGTGACGATGCGCGTGGGAAATGGTTCCAAGGTTGATGTGATCGCCGTCGGCACGCTCGCTCTTCGATTACCATCGGGATTAGTGATGAACCTGAATAATTGTTATTTAGTGCCTGCGTTAAGCATGAACATTATATCTGGATCTTGTTTATTGCGAGACGGTTACTCATTTAAATCAGAGAATAATGGTTGTTCTATTTATATGAGTAATATCTTTTATGGTCATGCACCCGATGTGAGGGGTTTATTCTTATTGAATCTCGATAGTAATAATACACTTGTTCATAACATTGATGCCAAAAGATGTAGAATTAATAATGATAATACCACTTTCTTGTGGCACTGCCGTTTAGGTCATATTGGCGTAAAACGCATGAGGAAGCTCCATGCTGATGGACTTTTGGAGTCACTTGATTTTGAATCACTTGACACATGTGAGCCATGCCTCATAGGCAAGATGACTAAAACGCCGTTCTCTGGAACAATGGAACGGGCAAGTGACTTATTGGAAATCATACATACTGATGTGTGCGGTCCGATGAGTATTGAGGCGCGCGGTGGTTATCGTTACTTTCTCACCTTCACTGATGACTTAAGTAGATATGGGTATATTTACTTAATGAAACACAAGTCTGAAACATTTGAAAAGTTCAAACAATTTCAGAGTGAAGTTGAGAATCATCGTAACAAGAAGATTAAATTCCTACGATCTGATCGAGGAGGAGAATATCTGAGTTATGAGTTTGGCAGTCACTTAAGACAATGTGGAATTGTTTCACAACTAACACCGCCTGGAACACCACAGCGTAATGGTGTGTCCGAACGTCGTAATCGAACCTTATTGGATATGGTGCGATCTATGATGTCTCTTGCCGATTTGCCACTATCGTTTTGGGGTTATGCATTAGAGACAGCTGCATTCACTTTAAATAGGGCACCATCGAAATCCATTGAGACGACGCCATATGAACTTTGGTTTGGCAAGAAGCCAAAGCTGTCGTTTCTTAAAGTTTGGGGATGTGATGCTTATGTCAAAAAGCTTCAGCCTGAAAAGCTGGAACCCAAAGCGGAGAAATGCGTCTTCATAGGATACCCAAAAGAGACAGTTGGGTATACCTTCTACCTCAGATCCGAAGGCAAAGTGTTTGTCGCTAAAAACGGAACGTTTCTTGAGAAAGAGTTTCTCTCGAAAGAATTGAGTGGGAGGAAGATAGAACTTGATGAGGTTGTTGAACCTTTACTTCAACCTAAAAGTAGCGCAGCGCAGAAAGATGTTTCTGTAGAGCCTACATCAGCTGAAGAGGAAGTTAATGATGATGATCATGAAGCTTTGGATCAAGTTGCTATTGAACCTCGTAGGTCGACAAGGACGCGTACTGCTCCTGAGTGGTACGGCAACCCTGTCTTAGAGGTCATGTTGTTGGACAACGATGAACCTACGAGCTATGGAGAAGCGATGATGGGCCCGGATTCCGAGAAGTGGTTAGAGGCCATGAAATCCGAGATGGGATCCATGTACGAAAACAAAGTATGGACTTTGGAAGTATTACCTGAAGGGCGTAAGGCCATTCAGAACAAATGGATCTTTAAGAGGAAGACGGACGCGGACGGTAATGTCACCGTCTATAAAGCTCGACTTGTGGCAAAGGGTTTTTCACAAGTTCAAGGAGTTGACTACGATGAGACCTTCTCACCCGTAGCGATGCTTAAGTCCGTCAGAATCATGTTAGCAATAGCTGCCTTTTTCGATTATGAAATTTGGCAGATGGATGTCAAAACAGCGTTCCTTAACGGTTTCCTTAAGGAAGAGTTGTATATGATGCAACCAGAAGGTTTTGTCGATCCAGAGAATGCTGACAAAGTTTGCAAACTCCAGCGATCCATTTATGGACTGGTGCAAGCATCTCGGAGTTGGAATCTTCGCTTTGATGAGGTGATCAAAGCGTTCGAGTTTATACAAGTTTACGGAGAAGCTTGTATTTACAAGAAAGTGAGTGGGAGCTCTATAGCGTTTCTAATATTATATGTGGATGACATATTACTGATTGGAAACAATATAGAAATGTTGGAAAGCGTGAAGGAATATTTGAACAAGAGTTTTTCAATAAAGGACCTAGGAGAAGCTGCTTTCATATTAGGCATCAAGATCTATAGAGATAGATCGAGACGCTTAATAGGACTTTCACAAAGCACATACCTTGACAAAGTTTTGAAGAAGTTCAAAATGGATCAGTCCAAGAAGGGGTTCTTGCCTGTATTGCAAGGTGTGAAGTTGAGTAAGACTCAATGCCCAGTGACTGCAGAAGATAGAGAAAAGATGAGTGTCGTCCCCTATGCTTCAGCCATAGGCTCTATCATGTATGCAATGCTGTGCACAAGACCCGATGTCAGCCTTGCCATAAGTATGGTCGGAAGGTTTCAAAGTGATCCAGGAATGGAACACTGGACGGCGGTCAAGAATATCCTGAAGTACCTGAAAAGGACTAAGGACATGTTTCTCGTTTATGGAGGTGATCAAGAGCTCGTCGTAAAGGGTTACGTCGATGCAAGCTTTGACACTGATCCGGATGACTCTAAGTCTCAAACCAGATACGTATTTATTCTTAATGGGGGTGCGGTTAGCTGGTGCAGTTCCAAGCAAAGCGTGGTAGCTGATTCTACATGCGAAGCGGAGTACATCGCTGCCTCGGAGGCGGCGAAGGAAGGTGTCTGGATGAAGGAGTTCATGACAGATCTTGGAGTAGTGCCTAGTGCGCTTAACCCAATGACTCTGTTTTGTGATAATACTGGTGCCATTGCTCTAGCCAAGGAACCAAGATTTCACAAGAGGACCAGACACATAAAGCGACGTTTCAATTCCATCCGCGATTACATCAAGGAGGACGACATAAATATTTGCAAAGTACACACAAATCTGAATGTTGCAGATCCGATGACTAAACCTCTTCCAAGGGCTAAACATGAACAACACCAGAACTGCATGGGTGTTCGATTCATTACAATGTAAATCACATAGTGATGTGAACTAGATTATTGACTCTAGTGCAAGTGGGAGACTGTTGGAAATATGCCCTAGAGGCAATAATAAATTGGTTATTATTATATTTCCTTGTTCACGATAATCGTTTATTATCCATGCTATAATTGTATTGATTGGAAACTCAAATACATGTGTGGGTACATAGACAACACTGTGTCCCTAGTAAGCCTCTAGTTGACTAGCTCGTTGATCAAAGATGGTTAAGGTTTCCTAGCCATTGACATGAGATGTCATTTGATAACGGGATCACATCATTAGGAGAATGATGTGATGGACAAGACCCAAACTATAAACGTAGCATATGATCGTGTCAGTTTATTGCTATTGTTTTCTGCATGTCAAGTATCTGTTCCTATGACCATGAGATCATGCAACTCCCTGACATCGGAGGAGTACCTTGTGTGTATCAAACGTCGCAACGTAACTGGGTGACTATAAAGGTGCTCTATAGGTATCTCCGAGGGTGTCTGTTGGGTTGGCATGGATCAAGACTGGGATTTGTTACTCCGTGTGACGGAGAGGTATCTCAGGGCCCACTCGGTAATACAACATCACAATGAGCCTTGCAAGCAATGTGACTAAAGTGTTAGCCACGAGATCTTGTATTACGGAACGAGTAAAGAGACTTGCCGGTAACGAGATTGAACTAGGTATAGAGATACCGACGATCGAATCTCGGGCAAGTAACATACCGAAGAACAAAGGGAACAGCATACGGGATTAACTGAATCCTTGACATAGAGGTTCGACCGATAAAGATCTTCGTAGAATATGTAGGAGCCAATATGGGCATCCAGGTCCCGCTATTGGTTATTGGCCGTAGAGGTGTCTCGGTCATGTCTACATAGTTTTCGAACCCGCAGGGTCTACACACTTAACGTTTGGTGACGATTAGTATAGTTGAGTTATTTTGTTGGTGACCGAAGGTTGTTCGGAGTCCCGGATAAGATCCCCGGACATGACGAGGGTCTCCGGAAGAGTCCGGAGGTAAAGATTGATATATGTGTGATAATAGTATTTTGATCTCCGGAAGAGTTCCGGAATTCACCGGAAGGGGTTCCGGATGTTTACCGAAGTGTTCGGGTGCAGCAACACTTTATATGAGCCAAAGGGGTAAAGCCCACGAGGTATTGGAAAGTGCAAAAGGAAGTTTTGCTGCTGCCTTAAGCGGTACTACCGCTGGTAAGGCAGTACTACCGCGTAAGCGGTACTACCGCTTGTGTGAAGCGGTACTACCGCATAAGCGGTACTACCGCTTGGGTGAAGCGGTACTACCGCTCAAGCGGTACTACCGCTCGTGAGCGGTACTACCGCTTGTGCGCGGTACTGCAGGGATCCGAGTTGGACTCTTTCCCTGTGGGCCAAACCGACCTTGTGCGGGCAAAACCGACCTGGGGGAGGCTTTTACTCCAAGTTTAGACCCCAAGGCTCAACATATAAATAGAGGGGCAGGGCTAGCACACGGGACACATTAAGATTTCCCAAGCCGTGTGTCGGCAACCCTAACCCTCTAGTTCTCCCGTCATAATCTCCGTAGTGCTTGGCGAAGCCCTGCAGAGATTGTTCCTCACCAACATCACCACGCCGTCGTGCTGCCGGAACTCATCTACTACTTCATCATCGCTCGCTGGATCGAGGAGGTGAAGGCGTCATCAAGCCGTACGTGTGTTGAACGCGGAGGTGCCGTCCGTTCGGCACTAGTTCGTGATCGGATCGAGGGACGACTTGCGATTTGGATCGTGGAGATGTTCGACTACATCAACCGCGTTTATTAACGCTTCCGCTTAGCGATCTACAAGGGTATGTAGATTCACTCTCCCTCTCGTAGATGCTCATCACCATGGATAGATCTTGCGTGTGCGTAGGAAATTTTTTGTTTCCCATGCAACGTTCCCCAACAGACATGATGTTGGTTCCAAGAGAAAGCTCACTTCAATTGTTTGGGTTGATTTCAAGAAAGTGAAGGTCCGTGGGAGATGGCAGGCACAATGTCTTCATTGTAAGAAGAAACTTGGAGGGGAATCAAAGAATGGGACAAAACATCTTCATGTTCATTTGGCGGCTTGTACTATGAAGAAGGTCAATAGCAACGGTAAAACATTGAGCCAATCTTCTTTGATGTTCAGTTCTAGTGGCCATGGAAAAGTTTCGGTGGAGAATTATACTTTTAACCAAGATTTTGCTAGAAAGTTGCTTGCTTCCATGATTGTGCTGCATGAGTACCCCTTATCCATAGTTGATCATACCGGCTTTCGAAGATTTGTTAGTGCATTGCAACCCTTATTTAAAATGGTGACAAGAAACACTATTAGGTATGTCTTATGTTACCATGAATTGTTGAACTAATATACTATGTTTTGTTTAATATGTCAATGTCTGATTGTCATCTCTTCATTAATAGGAAGGATATTTTGGACGCTTACAAAGTTGAAAGGAAGAAGGCTATCGAGTACATGGCTGCAAATCGATCAAGAGTGGCTATCACTACTGATTTATGGACGGCTGACAATCAAAAGAAAGGATACATGGCAATCACGGGCCATTTCATTGACGACTCTTGGAAACTTAGGAGTGTTATCATGAGGTATATGAATATATGATGCTATTTGTATCGATAGTTGCTGCTGTATTACATTGTTTGAAGTTGTTTTTATCATTATTAGCTGCTGTAGTACATTGTTTGATATTGTTTTTATCATTATTAGCTGCTGTAGTACATTGTTTGATGCTGTTTCTATCATTATTAGCTGATGTAGTACATTGTTTGATGTTGTTTCTATCATTATTAGCTGCTGTAGTACATTGTTTGATATTGTTTTTATCATTATTAGCTGCTATAGTACATTGTTTGATGTTGTTTTTATCAATATTTGCTGCTGTAGTACATTGTTGATGTTGTTATTATCAGTATTTGCTGTTCTATAACATATATTCATTGCATTTGTAGGTTTATTTATGTGCCAGCTCCTCATACCGCCGAAGTTATAGCTGAAGAACTTCATGAATCATTGATAGATTGGAATCTTGATGAGAAGCTATCAACGGTGACCGTTGAAAATTGTTCTTCAAATGACAAGACAATTGACTTGTTGGTGAAGAGGATAGGGAAGGACAAGCTCATGTTGCAAGGTACCTTGACTCACATGCGTTGTTGTGCCCACATTCTGAATTTAATTGTCAAAGATGGCTTAGATGCTATGAAACCAGCAATAGAAAAGATTAGAGATAGTGTTGCTTTTTGGATTGCCTCACCGAAACGAATAGAGAAGTTTGAGGAAATTGCTAAGTTTCAAAAGGTCAAAATAACAAGAAGATTAATACTTGATTGTAAGACTAGGTGGAATTCAACTTTCACAATGCTTAGTGTGGCTCTACCATATAAGGTTGTTTTTGAGCGATTAAAGAAGGTTGAGAAGCAATACGAGAGTCTCCCTACTAAGGAAGAATGGGCTTTTGCTATTGATGTTGTAGAAAGGCTGCGGCTGTTCTTTGAAATCACTGAAATGTTTTAACTTCCAACATCTATTTTCCCAACATTTGTGAAATTAAAATGAATATGAGGCAATGGTAAACTTCCGGTAATGAGGTGATAAAAGCCATGACATTTAGCATGGAAGAGAAATTTAACAAGTATTGGACTGATATTCAAGGTCTAATGGGAATGGCTACACTTCTTGATCCTCGGTACAAAAATGAAATGTTGCTTGTTTGCTTTGCTATGTTGCATGGTATTAGTCCTTCTAGTCCAGAATGTGAGGGTCATGTTAATGGAATAATTGCCAAGATATGCACATTGTTGGAGGAGTACAATCTTGAGAGTGATGATGATCATGGACAGCCATCGTCCTCATTCTCTTCTTTGGAAGCTCCAGCCCTCATGTCACTCTTCAATGCACGTGTTGCTCAAAAGAGGCCAGCATCTTTTAGGATGAAATCTGAACTAGACCGTTACTTGGAAGATGAGCTAGTTCCATTGTCCAAAGATAAATTCAGTGTGTTAGATTGGTGGAAAGTTTCTGGAACACGCTATCCAACTTTGAGGCTGCTAGCACGTGATATTTTTGCAACTCCGATCAGCACGGTTGCCTCAGAATCAGCATTCAGCACAAGTGGTAGGGTTCTAAGTGACCACCGTAGTCGTCTTACCCCTGAAATCTTAGATGCCTTGATGTGTTCACAAGATTGGATAAGAAACAAATATAAAGGTGTGTCTTTCTTTACATAACATCATATAGTTTATCATTATCTTGCTGCAATGTTTCATTAGATGTTCATTACTACTTATTTGATTCTTATAGATGCTGACAATGAAGATGGACAAAGCTTTTGGAGTTGTCTTCAAGACATTCAAGAGGGGATGCAGGTGAAGTACAAGTACTTGCACATTTCATATACCAATCTGCATATTTTTCATGTTTAACTTTAGCTTGAGCGAATTTTGATCTTCTCTAGGACTTGGCACTTTGAATTGGCATTGGAAGCTTTGAAGATTGTCTTTTGGAGGCTTGGAGATGTGAAAGATGCCATGATGATGCCCACTTGAAATTGATTTGTGAACTATGAAATCTATTTTAGAACTTATGTATTGGACAATTTCGTACCATTTGTGCTCGTGATGTGTGAACCATGATTTCTATTTCAGAACTTTTATAATTGAACATCTTGTTGAACCATGTATGGCCGAAATATTCTCCTGTTTGTTGCTGAAATATGCTTATCTTCGTATTGTTGCTACTGAGTATTGTGCTGAAATATGCTCTTGTTGAACCATGATGCTATTGCTGAGTATTGTGCTGAAATTTGCTGTTGTTTTGCTCCTGAAATATGCTCTTTTGGCTGCTGAAATATACTATGTTGCTGCTAAAATGATATTCATTGTTGCTACTATTTATCTTATGTTGCTACCTCTGAAATATACTATGTATGTTGTTTAAATATGCTGATATTTGTTGCTGTAATATGCTCCTGTTTTTTTCAAATACTGTTGTCTTCATTTACTGCTTGCTGGGACGGGTTCCCCGTGGGTTTAGAAAACCCGACGGGTTTAGGGGACGGGCAAAAACCTAGCCCCGTGCACGGAGACGGGAACGGGGATGGGTTTGTGATTTTCTCGTGGGGATGGGTTTGCGCAAGCAAAACCCGATGGGTTTCGTCCCCGTTGCCATCTTGAGCCGCATGGCCTCGACCGGTGCTCGTCCGTGTCTCCGCGTCTACTACGAACCATAATGACAACATAAATATCAGGAGGAACGCACCTGTATTTATAGCGGGACAATCGCTCCAGAAATTTCAAAGCAAGCGGCGTCGAGAAAGATCGAGGCCGAATGATTTTAGCGGCAACGGACTTTAACCGCACATGCAAATCTGCATGCAAACACGTGGTCCCATCACGTGTCCACCCAAGATCGGCATGCAGAATAGCTACGACCACACGCAAAGATCGGAAGCACGTTAAGGAAATTCACAGTTAGACGCCTAGATCCACACGGGAACATACCCCATCAGGTCCCAAACATATACACGTGTCAGTCGTGAATAGGTCCTTCATTTTCACCGGAACAAGTGGTCAAACTTGGTAAAAGAGTCTTGGTTTGAAATAGAGTTCAGGGTATTTTGGCTAAAAAAAATGCGAGAAAATTGGAGGAAAATTCCAAGAAATTCCAAAAAATCATAGGAAATGATTGAAGGCTCCAAAATAGAGGAAAAAAATACAGGGTTGACCAGGGTAGTGTGCTCATCCTAATAGGCTATTTTCTCAGGTATTCTCCCATTAATGGATTACAACTCACTTCCAAGCCCAACTAGAGGCATATGGGCGAAAGGACACAAAATTATCTAGCTCTACCCTCTCACCTCCTCTTCCCAAGGGCAACCTTGGTCATTTGGGAAGAACCCCTAGGCTATATAAGGCCCCCATGGGTATGTAACTAATTCACTCCCACTTGAATAAACTTGAGATGAGTTACTCTCCCCTCCATAGAGCCTAGCTCGACTGAAGGTTGGGAATCAGAGTCCGAGGGACCTAGTAAGACTCGGACTAGTGAGGAGTCGTGTGACTTTGGAAGCAGCAACACTCCAACAAGTGTTCCTTGTGCCAAGCATCACTCTCGACGACTCTCATAAATGGTACGTCACTTTGCCAAGTATACGACGACTTTCACTATAAGGCCATCATACATACTCCACCTACTCATCACTAACCACGTTGCTAGGGAACGTGCCCGTGGAAG
This sequence comes from Elymus sibiricus, assembly GCA_039707655.1. Lineage (NCBI taxonomy): Eukaryota > Viridiplantae > Streptophyta > Magnoliopsida > Poales > Poaceae > Elymus > Elymus sibiricus. Next base: position 104,967,599 of record CM077668.1, on the reverse strand, counting down.
AAACGTTGCCACCGCTTTGTAATTTTTTTTCCCCTGGCGACTAGCTAGGGTTCCCCTTATCCCTTGGCGGTGCGCTAGGGTTCCCCAATATACACCGATCTACACCAGATTTCCCCGGTTTTCTCACGTTCGATCGTCGTTTTGGCGATCTGTGCGTGATCCCCGACAATCCTCTGCCCCGACGGGGTGGTAGCATGGCAGAGGTGGCGAAGGATAAGGCAGCCAGGGGCGACGCTGCAGGGTCTTGCGGCAGAGCGGATCCATCTGGGATGAAGGCAACTTTGGAGGACAGATTCGAGGGTTTGAATCTGCATGGAGAGGAGGAGGAGGAGCTTGATCTGTCTGGAGAAATAGAGGACCTGATCAATGAAACGAGATGGATCGCGATATTTGGGGTTCATACCCAAAAACCGTTTAGCCATGTGGCTCTGTTCAAGTCGTTGAGGAACGCATGGACGCCTGCCTAGGGGGTCACTTTCAAAGCGAAGAACCCTAATCTGTTCTTGGCCCAGTTCTTCTGCTTAGGTGACTGGAACCGTGTGATGAATGGCGGACCCTGGCTCTTTAGGGATGCGGCGGTCCCCATAGAAGAATACGATGGTATAACCAATGTGCAGGAGTACAAGCTGGACCGGATTTCGATCTGGTCAAGGATCATAGATATTCCAGAAGGCTTGATAAAGAAAAAGGAGATTGCGGAAAAAAATGCAAAGAAAGTAGGTGTTCCACCTGTTAAAGTCGTAGTCAATGAAGGCCGATTGAACCCTACCAAATATCTTAGAGCCCGTGTCTTTGTGAAGCTGGATACACCGTTGGTGAGATTTGTTCCGTTGACATTGAAAGAGAGCAAGAAATATCCGGTAGAATACGAAAAATTACCGGATTTCTGTGATTTTTGTGGTCTGATTGGACACGTCGTTACGGAGTGTGAAGATGGGATACACAAAGAGGAGGATTGTGAATGGGGTGATTGGCTATTGGTCAACTTTGATGCACTGAATGGCCGAGGTGCTGGTGGCAGTGCTCGAGGAGGCATGCAGGGTAGAGGTGGAAATTCAGGTAGAGGCAGGGGTAACACAGGAGCCCCGACTACTGAGGAGCAAACAGACATGGACCTTGATGGCACCCGGGATAAAATATCAGGTGCTATTATTCCTTTGGCGAGGAAACGACTGATAGGGCAAGATGGCTCTCCGATTACCCACGGAGCAAGTAGTAACGCTAATCTGAACATCGCCAGTTTGTCTCCGGCCCCGAGCTATGTTAATGATCAGGTGTGCTTGCTGGAGAATATGAACAGTGTTGATTCTGGAAATAAAAGTGAGATTTCAACACCACAGAAAATACATGTCCAGAAGAGATTAAGAGCAACAGAAGGTGAGCCTAGTGCACAAAATGATATATCGGCAACACCCCTCGAGGGTGATCGCCGGGAGCAATGAAACTCTTATGCTGGAACTGTCGCGGCATGGCCAGTGCCGCGGCAGAGAGGGCGCTTCTGGATGTCCAGAAGCAATGGGGCCCGGATGTGCTTTTTCTGTCTGAGCACTTCTTCTTCGGTACAACCCCCCTAAACACATCAACGGACGAGATCTCTCCATACCCCTTCGTAATAAAGGGTAGGATGGTCCTTTTACAAAATACGCCCGCGATAACATACAGCGGCTAGCAGTAGCCTGGGCCGGCCCAACAGCAAATGGTCTCTCTGAAACACTAGAAAATCCTAAAAAAATGTGCATGCAGCAGGAATTGAACACAGGACCTCTCACTATCACGTAAATGAGCCAACCACTAGACCAACCCAACTATATTGACAAATTACCAGCGCGGAGTTTTAAGAACTATGAACAGCGACAGAGTTGAACAATTTTTTAGAATTTTGAACGTGACTTTTTAAACGGGAGCATTTTTCAGAATTGGTTTTTTTAACATGCAAACAGATTTTCCGAAAAGTAGAACAGATTTTTAAATTCTGAACAAATTTTGAAAAAGGATTTTTTTTTAAAAAGTTCTGAATAATTTTTGAAAACACAAACAATTTTGAAACTCTGAATTTGTCTGAAAATGCGACCATTTTTTTATATTTTCGAACTTTTTTGAAAAATATGAGTAAATAAATAAATATGCTGAACATTTTTTGTACTTTGCGATTTAAAAAAACGATTCGTGAACCTTCTAGAAGGTTCCCAAACTGGTAAAAACCGGCCTGGGTATCAACAGTTAGGGAATTCTTTTCAAATCATAGTTCTCACCAACCTTTGGGCCATCAGGTGTGTGCACGTCATCGCAAGGGAAATCTTTTTTTGGAAATCTGTCATCGCACGTGGATTCACTGTTGTCGCCAAACACATTCTCTTCTTCTTCTTTCATGTTACCGGGTTTGTACGACACATCGGCTTTATTCAATTTCTCTATCACTCTCTACGTTGATGAATGTGTAAAAAAAGTGCTATGGGACGGACTCTTCCAACTTAACCGAAACCCCTACGTTGTACATGATGTACTTGCGGACATTCATTAAATATACCCAAATTTTGCAGGTAGCTGGGCATGGTCATCCTAGTACTCCACACACACCAAACACACATTGGGTCACGTCCGGTCAGTATTTTAGGAATTATTCACCGGGAAAACCCTAGAAAATGCATGAAATGTCAAAAGTCGCTGAAACTTGGCATGGATGCTTGCCATGATGATAGAATGATGTGAAAAAAAAATTGGATCCATTTGATGAATGTGTAAAAAAAAGTGCTATGGACGGACTCTTCTGACTTAACCGAAACCCCTACGTTGTACATGATGTACTTGCGGACTTTCACTAAATATACCCAAATTTTGCAGGCAGCTGGGCATGGTCATCCTAGTACTCCACGTAAAATTTGAACGAATTCGGACACCAAACACACGTTGCGTCACGTCTGGTCACTATTTTAGGGATTTTTCACTGGGAAAACCCTAGAAAATGCATGAAATGTCAAAAATAGATGAAACTTGGCATGGATGGTTGCCATGATGATAGAATTTTGTGGAAAAAAATTGGGTCCATTTGATAAATGTGTAAAAAAAGTGCTATGGGACGGACTCTTCCAACTTAACCGAAACCCCTACGTTGTACATGATGTACTTGTGGACTTCCATAAAATATACCCAAATTTTGCAGGCAGCTGGACATGGTCATCCTAGTACTCCACACAAAATTTGGACGAATCTAGACACCAAACACACGTTACATCACGTCCGGTCAGTATTTTAGGGATTTTTCACCGGGAAACCCGTAGAAAATGGGAAATCTAAAAAATAGATGAAACATGGCATGGATGCTTGCCATGATGACAGAAATCTGTGGAAAAAATTTGGGTCCATTTGATGAATGTGTAAAAAAAAGTGCTACGGGACGGACTCTTCCGACTTAACCGAAATCCCTATATTGTACATGATGTACTTGTGTACTTTAACAAAATATACCCAAATTTTGCAAGTAGTTGAGCATGGTCATCCTATTACTTCACGCAAAATTTGAACGAATTCGGACACCAAACACACATTGCGTCACGTCCGGTCAGTATTTTAGGGATTTTTCACCAGGAAAACCCTAAAAAAAGTATTAAATGTCAAAAAATGATGAAACTTGACATGGGTGCTTGCCATGATGATAGAATGCCGTGAAATTTTTTTGGGTCCATTTGATGAATGTGTAAAAAAAGTGCTATGGAACGGACTCTTCCGACCTAACCGAAACCCTTACGTTCTACATGATGTACTTGTGGACTTTCACAAAATATACCCAAATTTGGCAGGCAGCTGGGTATGGTCATCCTAGTACTCCATGAAAAATTTGAACGAATTCGGACACCATACACACGTTGCGTCACGTCCGGTAAGTATACACACGTTGCGTCACGTCCGGTAAGTATCTTAGAGATTTTTCACCGGGAAACCCTAGAAAATGCATGAAATGTCAAAAATTAATAAAACTTGACATGGATGCTTGCCATGATGATAGAATATTGTGGGAAAAATTGGATCCATTTGATGGATGTGAAAAAAATGCTACGTGACAAAAAATACGTCACAAGACAAATAATTCAAAAACAAAATAATTTAATTTTTTTAAAAATACAATAGTCATCAATGCTCTCATTTTGAAGAATATGAACTGTCAGTATGAACCTTCCCAGTTCGAAACCGGCGAATATTCATGGTAGCAGTCCATATCCTGAACAGAGTACAATGAAGACCGATGCTTATGACAGGCAGAGGAACTGGCTATTTAAGCATGTCAAGGCGCTACTGCTGCGGCGAGGTGAGACTAAACTCAGGTCGCGTCGCCCCGTCCCGCCCTGACGCAAGTGGGCGTTACTGGGCCGGCCCATGCCTGGCGTCGCGCCGTGCATGGTTTTTTTCGTGGGTAACTATTGACCTAGATCATGCCGTCGCCGTGCGCATATCTTCGTCGAGAAGTACTTAAAACTGTTATTTTAAGTTTTTAACATAACTCATAAAAATACAAAGGGATTCAATTGAAAACATTAAATGCTTTTGAAATACATTTAATAAATATTGAAGAAAACAATAATTTATAATCATAATTTAAAAGTGTGAGAATTTTTTGAAAAGAAAAAAAATGAAAAAAAGAAACAAAAAAGTATAAAAAAAGAAAAAGAAATAGTGGAGAAAAGACCGGTTCACTACAGTAAACCGGTCGCTGAGGGATAGTTCTAGTAGTCCGCGTTTCCTAGTTAGACATGTAAGCTTATCAGCTTGTGTGGCTAGCGACGAGCGCTCAGTGGCGGGATTTACAAGGTTCGATCCCACGCACTACCATTCCTTTTTCGGTAATTGTTTTCCTATTTCCGCGCGTGACAATGGGCCGGCGTAGTCGTGCGTCCTCCTGTTCGCGGATATGAAAAAAGTTCATTGATTTTTTTTTAAAAAGTCTACTAATTTGAAAAAAGTTCACAAATTTGAAAAAAAATTCACGGGTTTTGGAAAAAGTTCGTAAATATTGAGACAAGTTCGTGGATTTCGAAATCGTTCATGTATTTGAAAAAAAATCACAGATTTGAAAAAAAGTTCACAAGTTTAAGAAATTATACACGGACTTGAAAAACAGTAACACGAATTTATGGAAAGTTCAGGATTTTTTTTTGAATTTTAGAAAGGAAAAGAAAATGAAAAAAAGAAGGGGATTGAGAAAAAAAAGCAGTAGAAAAATTGGCTAGACAAAACCGGAAAAAAAAGAAAATAAGGCGTTGCCTTTTTTGTTTGCGTCACGTCTGAGGGCACTAGATGGGCTGTGGCCGAGAAACATTTGTAGGACGCATGGGTACATAGGTTGTGATCCTAAAAAAAAAGCTACATAGGTTATTCACACGAGTTGCATAAGAAGACCCAAAAGTTGCAATGGGTACAGCAGCATCAGCTGCACCAGTTGGTTACTGGCATTGGATCAATATACAAAGAGGTAATGAGTTCGAATCTCACTACCCACAACTATTTTTTAATATTAGAAAAATATTAATGGGCCGACCCCGTGGGTGTTAGCACAGAATTGGGCTCCTCGGACTTTTGAATATTAGAAAAATATTAATGGGCCGACCCCGTGGGTGTTAGCACAGAATTGGGCTCCTCGGACGTACGGCCTATACGGCGGGCAACCCACCATACGTACATACGATGGGTGAAAAGTCTATATTACCCTTTATACGTTTTGTAAGGGGGTTGTACCGAAGCGGGACTCCTGTCTGAGACACATCTGAACACAGCGAAGGCAGAGAAATTGAGGAAGAAGCTGAAGATGGATAGAATGGAAGTTCACGAGAGTATAGGAGCTAGTGGAGGTTTGATTTTATATTGGCGTAACCCGGTGATCATTCAGGTCCGGGATAAGAGCAAAAACTTTATTGATGTAGAAGTGGGCAGCGCACCAGAGGAGGTCTGGAGGTTCACTGGGTTCTATGGTGAGCCTAAGTGGGAGGAAAAGCACTTGTCATGGGGATATCTACGTACACTGTACCAACAGATCAGCATGCCATGGATGGTGGCTGGGGATTTCAATGAGATACTGTACTCCCATGAGAAGGAAGGGGGTGCCCCACGGCCAATGAATATGATGGAAAAATTCAGAGATGGTTTGGTGGACTGCGAACTGGAAGACATGGGATACTGTGGGGATAAGTTCACATGGCGTAGGAGACGGCTCCGAGAGCGCCTTGATAGAGCTGTATGCAATGGGCAATTCCATGGCATATTCCCGCACGCAAAGGTCACAAATGCAGCACACATTAAATCCGATCACCGGCCCTTAGTAGTGGATACAGAGGGAGATGTGGAAGGTGACCAACAGCGTGTGCATGTAAGGCAGTTTGAGGCGAGGTGGTTACAGGAAGATAATATCATGCAGATGGTAAACGAGGCGTGGGATCACATTGATCCTTCAGCGTCTTTGGCAGCACGTACAGCAGCGGTGCATGCAGCCATGCATGAGTGGGATAAAGAGGTCTTGAAGGCACCGCAGCGGCGCCTGAAAGAGCTCAAGGCGGAGTTGGAGCAGCTGCGATCGGGCCCTCTCTCTGATGAGGCGGCAGACCGGCAGTGTCAAGTGCTAATTGAGATAGAAGAAAATCTGAAAAAATAAGAGATTTATTGGGTACAAAGGAGCCGTGCAAATTGGCTTAAGTTTGGAGACAGGAACACTAATTTCTTCAACAATTTTGTGACAGCAAGAAAAAAGAGAAACCACATCAAGGGATTGTTGGACGAAACAGGGGTGTGGAGAGAGGATAATGAAGCGATGAGAAATCTGATTGGTGACTACTTTCAAAATCTTTTTACTTCTGAAGTGTTTGTACCAAACATGGACGTTCTGAATAAAGTTAAAAGCTACGTTACTGATTATATGAATGAGTCTCTCCTCGCACAGTATACGGAGGAGGAGGTCAAAAAAGCTTTATTCAGTATAGGTGATCTTAAAGCGCCAGGGCCGGACGACCTTCACGCAATTTTTTATAAAAAAATTGGCCGGTTTTGGGCGCTGATTTGATAAAGGAAGTCCTTGAGGCAGTAAATAGTGGAGTAATTTCAGATGATGGAACTCCACAACAATTGTGCTTATTCCCAAAACTGAGAATCCGGAGAAGATTTCTTAGTTTAGGCCCATCAGTTTGTATAACGTGGTGTACAAGGTAATATCAAAAATGTTGGCATCCAGGTTAAAGGTACTACTCCCTGATATTATTAGTGAGACCCAAAGTGCTTTTGTCCCTGGACGGATTATTACTGACAACGTTATAGTGGTCTATGAGTGTCTGCATACGATGAAGAAAAGAAAGAAAGTGAAATTTGGGACATGTGCGGTGAAGTTGGACATGCATAAGGCGTATGACCGAGTTGAATGGGTCTTCCTAGAGGCTATACTAGGGAAGTTGGCTTTTGATAACAGATGGATCCAGCTGGTTATGTCATGTGTGAGATCAGTGGAATATAAGGTCCATTTTAATTCAAATGAAACACTCCCTTTCACGCCGACCAGAGGCTTGAGGCAGGGGGATCCCTTATCCCCTTATTTATTTCTTCTCTGTGCTGAGGGCCTTTCGGCCTTAATTGCCCATGAGGAGTCCGTGGGTTCCTTACATGGTGTTCAGGTGTGTCGAGATTCCTCAAAATTTTCTCATTTATTATTTGCTGACGATTCTCTTGTTCTAACGAGAGCTGATGAGGGGAATGCCACTACCCTGAGAACTATACTTGATGCATACTGTGCGACCTCAGGACAACTGGTGAGCGAGGCCAAGTGTTCAATTTACTTCAGCCCAAATACAAATGTAGAGATGAAAGCACAAAAAATTTGCCAGATTTTGAATATAATGACAAAATCTTTGTCATATAAGTACCTTGGACTCCCATCCATGATCGGAGTAGACAGAGTAGATTGCTTCAAACACATTATTGAAAGGATCTTGGCTATGGTTAATGGTTGGAAGGTGAGAACTCTCTCTTATGGGGGCAAAGAGGCATTGCTGAAAGCGGTGGCCCAAGCCATCCCAACATATGCGATGAGTGTGTTCAAATTCCCAAAGAAAACCTGCAAGGGGATCACTGACACTATGTCGCAATATTGGTGGGGTGATGAGGATAACCAACGGAGGATGCATTAGTTTGCGTGGTGGAAAATGTGTATACCCAAAGAAAGAGGTAGCATGGGCTTTAGAGATGTTCATAGTTTTAATCTGGCGATGTTAGCAAAGCAATGTTGGAGGTTGATTGAGAACTTTGGTTCCCTTTGTGCGCGTGTGTTGAGAGCAAGGTATTATCCTAATGGAGACATATTTAATTGTGAGTTGAAGAAGGGATCTTCTTATGTGTGACAAAGTATTTGGGCTGGCATCCAAACTTTCAAGAAAGGATGCATATGGAGAGTAGGAGATGGGGAAAAAAAATCAATATATGGAACGACTGCTGGATTCCAAGCAGTGCATCAAGGAAAGTTATTACAGTTAGGGGTAATCAAGTTCTGACAAGGGTTTGTGAATTGATTGACCCTATTACTGGACAATGGGATGAGGTGCTTATACGGGATAATTTTTGGCAGATCGACGCAGATCGCATCCTACAAATACCACTCTTCCAGCAGGCGACAGAGGATTTTGTTGCATGGCAATTAACAAAAAATGGTGTTTTCTCTGTGAGATCGGCTTACTATAAACAGTGGGAGGAGTATGTTGACACTGATAATCATGTTGTAAGTCGACATAGCTCCTCTTTCCATCATGTTTGGCGTAAACTGTGGAAGTTGAAACTGCCTGGAAAGATCAAAAAATTTGTCTGGAGGTGCTTACACAACGCTATACCATGCTACTGTGTCCTACATAATCGCCACATCGGGGAAGTGTCACAATGTCCTATATGCGAAGCTGATGCGGAAGACGTGGCACATGCACTATTTAAGCGTGTTAGAGCACGAGCAGTTTGGAATTCACTAGGAGTTGGAACGGAGATAGAGCTGGCTGTACAGTTGGACCGATCTGGAGCATGCATTATGGAGTTTTTACTCTGTGATGAGTCCTTCCAGCGAACATACATGGAGGCTGTCGAGCTTCCGAATTATTTGCAGCGGCCTGTTGGTACTTGTGGTGGCAGAGGCGGGAGATTGTACGAGGAGAAGAAGTCCAAAACCCGAGCAAAACAGGGCCGGCTATAGTAGCGCTAACCTTGAATTACGCCCGAGCAGCAGGGAAACCCTCCACAATCCCAAGATCGAACAGATGGCCTGCTCTGTTGGCAGGACAACAGGTACTGAATGTTGATGCATCCTTCTCTGCTGGTGAGTTTACCGGTTCATGCGGTATGGTCATACGTGATAGCCGGGGGAGCTTTATTTTGGCGGGAACTGCGAAGCTTGAACATGTGGCGGATGTAATTACCGCAGAGGCAGCGGCACTTTTTGAAGGCTTAAAATTATGTCTTGGTTATGGGTGTTCTAACGTCATGGTAAGAATGGACAATATCATTGCGGTAGAATCCCTGAATCAAAATGAAGGCCAGCTCCTGTCTTGGAAGACTGCAAAAATATTTTGAAAGAGTTCGGGAAGGCATCTATTGAGCATTGTAATAGGGAGTCGAATGTAGTTGCTTATGAGCTAGCTAGTTGGGGTCGTTTTAATTCTCCTACGGTTTGGGTGGATGATCCACCCAGATTTCTTGGTTAAATTTTTAGCGGACGATGTAACTGTTATTTGAGTTTAATAAAGCTATCCTGAAGGCCTTCCCGTCAAAAAAAAAAAAAAAACCACGTTGCTAGGGATACCCCTGGTCTAAAGTTGTTTTTTAAACAACAAGGCATACATTATGAAGTTATTTTAATCTAAAATTACATCCTAAGGTGACAAATGTACAAACCATATCCAATCCACCAAATCACCAAGGGCTCTGATCCACAAGGTTACTTAACACACAAGAATAGGAAAAGCGAAGCATTGGTGTGTCATGTAATTCAACATCAAAGATTGTTTGGCACATCATAAGAGAAACAAAATAACTGTAGCAGAAGGAAAAATTCCCAAGGACAAGCAAATCCTACTGACTCAAATCCTCCAAAGTTCCTGTCAAATTCTTTTGAATCAAAAGGAGCCCTTAGTCATTCAATGATGACACCGAACAAAAGCTGTTGGTCCATTAGCAGTATGGGTGGCAAAAATTTCACGCATTGAAACACAATTCCTGTGACTGAATTCACCCTTCAAAATAGCAAATGTTGCTTGAATCACATCTGAATTAAAACAAAAGAAAATAAACTAGAATCAAGCAACATTGCAACGTGGTATAAAAGAACATATGCCTACCATTAGAATATGATCTTTTATAAAAAATATAATGATGATATATTCTGCACAATACATATTGTAGCAGCAACAGAAGCAAAACAAAATGCATGAACACACTGGCCAATACACATTGGATGGATAAAGAAAAGTGTGCTATGTCAGGTCTATTTTGCTTAAGGGTAAAATCCGAATGGGTAGGCACGCACCACTTTTCTTTTGTTACAAAAGGTGTTAGTTCGACGTGGACTCTGGACCTGCTGCTACGGTGCTGCCGGCCTTCCTAGCTGCACAATGGGAACACAATCCCACATATGCCAAACCAAGACACAGAATATCCCTATTGCAAAACAGGGTATGTTTTAGGTATTTAATCATACCATATCCTTTCAAGTGGCTAGGTGCTGCGAAACTGATACAAACAGCAGTCACAGATAAGTCTCGAGAAAAATAAGTAGCAGTGGAGGTACCAACCATTAAAGGAATGGAACTAAGGCTAACATAGACGTATGTCATCCAGTTGCAAGGCCGTAAGCCTGAAATTTTCATAAAAAAGGTGCAAGGTGCATCAGAGGAAAGCACTAGTAGATACTAACCATAACTGCCTCCCAGAAGGAACATTTTTATTGACGCTCCATATTGGTCTTTGTAGGAGAAACAATACATCATAACTCAAGTAAATAAAAGGAATGCTCTCAACAAAGAGCAAAGAGAGTGCAAAAGAGCTGCATGAAAGCCCAAATTGACTAATAAAATATGGTTTGTTTGACAATTTGGAGACTCAAACCGAGGAAGTCCTGGATGTTAAACAGGTGTGCCGAACAGTAATAATAAACACAAGCAAATACTCAAACTTTTGAGTTGCTGAGTTACATTGTAAAACGAGAAGCAAGAATTCAACTCGAAAATAAGGTGAATAACATAAAACCTACCTGATAATTTCTATGTCCAATGACCTAAGCCATTGCGTTGTTGGATGCATGGTACTCAACCTCTAGATGAACTTGACACATAGCCATGTGAATCGTATGCATTTTGTCTACGCTTTTTTTCTTCTGATAGTTCAGTTGTATACTAACACACTGAAGCATAATACACATTATCAGAAGTTGATGTGAAAGGAAGCTATTGAAGCTGGGGCTAAGTGCTTAATAGAATTTGATAACTTCTCAGGGATACTACCAGAGCCTAAGACAAGTCTGCTTGTTGCATATCTCCTAAGCTTCCTGAATACACGATATGGGTGGTGAGTGCTGACATGCCGGTATGGCAACGAAGACAAGTATGAGTATGGAAAAATGTTACTGCCTGAATGAAAACTGTATATCTAGTCTCCTAACACCCTAAATTGGATATTACAATAGAAGGGCATATTCGTCCTAATATTTCCTCCCTAACCGTTTCTTCACAAAACACACCAAATATTCTTAATTATGTTTCAAATAATATTTGTATTCATATTTAGCCCAATAGCCCAAGAGAAAATGGAAAGGGTGAGGGACAGCTGGCTGGGCCCATATAGGCCTATGCTCGCAGCAAACGCGGCTACACGCAAAGAAACCTAGGGCTGCCCTTGCGCTTGGCAGCCACCACCCATGGGGCGGATGCAGCGCCGCCAGGCCAGCGCCTCCACAAGAGCAGTTCCATGATGCCCTCTTCCATCAAAAGGGTTGCCATCCTCCTACACCGGCGGCTTGGTGCATCGATTCGGTGTTCCTTGTGCATCTCGGCACCGCCGGCTGATGAGTCACCAGGCCGCTGCTTCCGCCGAGGCAAGCGAAGCCACCTCTTCCTCATGGCTTGCCGGGTTGGAGCGCCATTGCTATCGCATGGCGCAGGCATCGCCCAATGGACCAAGGAGGCGATGTCAAGGATTCACCAAGGGCAGCGTCGAGGGTTCCCAGGTTAGATCTGAGATTGATAAGGTTTGCTAGGGTTTATAGTTATGGATCTAATGGCTTTCGTGGGGTTAGATTCAAATCTTTTTAGGGGGAGGGAACTTCAGGGGGTTCTAAACAATGAAGTGTCTGGAAGCATCGAAGAGTAATGGTGGGATATCATGATTTCTTAATTTTGAAAGTCAAAGTTCCCAATACTCTTTGATGCCCGTATCTCCAGGTATTGAACACACATATGGTAGTTTGGCAAAGTGGTGGGGCAGAAAGCATATACCCATGGATAGTTACTGTCATATTGTAGAACCAGAAGGCAGAAGTTAGTCCACAACACAAAGGGCAGGTGCTAGAATTTATTGTGGATGTGCTAGAATATAATTCTTCTAAAAGTTTTTCCACTTCAAGATTTTTTTGGGGGACACTTCAGGAGGTATTGAACCACGAAACATCGGGAAATATCAAAGAGTGACATGAGGATTTCTTTTTGGAAGTCAACGTTCCCCAATAGTCCCCAATGTGTGTATCCTCAGGTATCAGAAACACATACATATGGCAGTTTGGCAGAGTGATTGGGTGGTTACTGTCATACTGTAGAACCAGAACCCAGGAGTTAGTCCATGACACATATGGAAGGTCCTAGAATATGTTGTGGATGTCCTATGTTAGAATTTCTTGTAAATAGCACATTTAGGAAATATGTTTCCTGAATAAGGCATACCAATATTCTTCATCTGATCAAATTGCCTTCTGTAGCTTCACAGCCAATTGCCCGTAAACAAAGGAGAAAGTACTGATCAAGCACATTGTTTAGCACTTGTTGTCTTTGCCATGGTATTCTTGCAATTATATCAGTGTTAACGAGTAGAAAATAGGGCACAAAGAAAACTACTTGGAAGAACCAGTGCCAACACAGGTAATCGAATCCATAAATTATGAAATTGGTCATAAAAAACATAGTGATTAACGGATTGTACCTGCAGTGAGGAACGCAGAAATATTTTTACAATGCTCATTACTAGTAATATTCAAAGTCCTCTGAAAAACTCATGGATACTAGCTTTGCCAAACTATCACAGTTGCAAACTTGTTGTGAGATCAAGTTGCAAGCAGGCATGTCGCTGTCATCATAAATTTACTTGCATACTCCAAACATATGATGTGAAAGCCGAATTGATCTTCTCTAGACATAACAAATAGAAGCTTGACACTGCAAACCTGGTAGGTTAGCCATCAGTTTGACATCTTAGGCACTAACAAGAAGATTAATACAGGGTCAACAGATTTCATCCACGAGGAGCAGAACTGGCCCGAATATGATAGTACCTTCCGGCAACCAGTGCCTGGCCTTGCCAGCCATCGCCCCTGAAGCGGCGATTTACCTGTTGCTGAAGCCCCTGCTGCATCCTGTGGTCTGAAGTGGGGATGATGAGGAGGTCGGTGTGTGGGGGTGGGGGTGCAGGGATTAGGACGAGCCAGCCCCTGCAACATCCTAGGGCGTCGGAGGCCGCGTCACGGGGAACCGCCGGCGGGCAGCGGCGGCGCCGTCGTGTGTGGCGGAGCAACGACGGCGGACCGACCGACCGACGAAGGAAGAGCAGAAAACAAAGACCACCGCACGGGGCGCTTTTTATTTTCCACTAGGGCCACGCTCCCCTCCCACACTGATCACAGCCGTCCGATCACGATCCTACGGTGCGAGAAACCCGGCGACGCGACCCGCCCGGCCCCGTCCATGACCCTATAATACAGGGACTGATTCGGAAAATTTCCCCTTCCCCAATGTCCCCTTCTTCCTCCTCCACCTCCCCCTCCGGCCTCCCCTCCCCCTCCCTCCCCGCCGGTTCCACCCAAAATTCTCGCCCCTCCTCCACCTATCAACCCCAACCCGCACCCCAGGACACGGAGGGGCGCCAGGGGAACCCACGGCCGGCGTTTGATTGGCGTGGATCGACCTCCTCCGCTCCTGGTATGGAACCCTAGCTTTTTTCCCCGGCCGGATTGTCCCAGGAGAGCGTTTCTTGATCCTTGTTTGCTGTGGCAGTGGCCGGACGAGGACAAGGCCGCTCTTTTCTTTCCATTCCGGCCGGTTGCCGATCTGTTTCCTGCCCTGTAGCCTGTTTTTCGTTAATCTGATTCATCCGTGCATGGTTCCGATTAGGTCACTGTCCTCCGGCGAGCAAGATCGATCTGGGAACCGCTGCCCAGGTGGGGAGCAACTTCTTTTCGAGGGAGACAATTGGGGGTTCAACTGAACCCCCATGCCCCAGGTTAAGCCCGCCCCTGCACCCGAGCCACTCCTGGGTTTAGATGGAGATGACGAGACCTTGTCTGAGAGGGGCTCGGTTGGATCTGGCTCGGGCCCAAGCACGCCGGATGCTCGTGGTGGCAAGGAGGCCTCTTCCAGCACTCCCTCTGCTGCAGGGAGCAAGAGGAAGCGTGAGAGCTTGAGTTGTGACAGAGTGGAAGCTGATGGTCCAGAGCCAACAAGATCCGGTTCGAGTGACACCACATGGAGCATGGACAGTTTGCACGACGGCTGCCCACGCTCCTTGTCGAGGAAAAAGAATGGCCGCTCTGAGCATTCGGTTACTTCCGCCGCATTGATCAGCCGACCTCGCGGCGTCCTGAAGCTAAGGAAGCTTCCTCAGAATGTCAGTGCCGAGACTGGGGCTGGTGGTTGTAATGTGCTTCAATCCAATGGCATTTCTAAGCCTGCCCATTTCATGAGGAGGAAAAGGATAAGGAAACCAAGGGCGCTCAAGGAGAACAGAGTTGGTGGCGATGACCCTGTCAGTTGCTCAAAAACTGAGAATGACACTCATGATCAGGACATCACAACAAAGTCTTGTTCGGAAAATGATCTCTCGGTTCCAAAGCTACCA
The DNA here is from genome assembly GCA_039707655.1 of Elymus sibiricus. Taxonomy (NCBI): domain Eukaryota; kingdom Viridiplantae; phylum Streptophyta; class Magnoliopsida; order Poales; family Poaceae; genus Elymus; species Elymus sibiricus. The sequence continues at coordinate 104,952,503 of CM077668.1, read as the reverse complement.
GGTGAACCATCTAAACCTCTTCATGTTGATAAGGATAGTGCTGGGCATGCGCAAGGGCACATTGATGTTAGCTTGGAAGAAAATGCTGCTATGATGCTCTGTTCTCTATCAGATAATAGACATGATGACCCATTGAGGAAAATAATGTCATCACCAGATAGATCATCAAAGGAATCTAATCTTCACCACTCTAATCGCTTGAACAATCCATACAAGAATGAAAATGATGTAGCAGGTCCTTCTAGGTTGCTACGGAAGCGTGACGGTAAAGGGCCATTCAGGAAGCGTCGCCCACGTCGTCATTTTTATGAAGTCAGCCCTCATGATCTGGATCCATTTTCCATTGTAAAAGAGAGGATCAGGGTGTTTTGGCCTCTTGATGAGACTTGGTACTTTGGCCTGGTCAAGAAATATGACCCTGTGACAAAGAGGCATCATGTCAAGTATGATGATAAGGATGAAGAATGGATCAATCTTCAAAATGAGAGAATCAAGCTCCTACTTTTGCCAGGTGAAGGTCGCAGGAGATGTATTAATAATACTTCAAGGAAAGCACGTAAGGTGAACTATGAGGGGGAGAAGAAAGTACACATGGATCGAAACGGTTCAGGAAGCGAGTCAGAGCCCATCATCTCATGGTTGGCTCGATCAAACCAAGCAAGATCTGGTACCTCCAGTAGCATCAGCAAAACAGTTCTCGGTCACCCAAATTTTCCCGCGTTATCAAACTCATTCGATGCCAACCCGGGATTCTTTGGCTCTGATGGTGCTATACCAGGAGGTTTACATACAAATGGGGGTCCAGAAGTTCATAACGATGGGACTACACCCCGGGAAAGGAGATTCCGCTTTGTTTATTCTAGGAGGCGATTTTGCAGGAGAAGGAATGGTTTTGTCAACATTTCAGAACATGATTCACATCTTAAAAGCAGAGCAAGTTCTGCGGTGGTTCTTGCTTCAGCCAATGGCAGGGAGGCTGATACTGAAACTGGTGCTCCAGTGAAATATGTCATATTGGTATTAAGCCTTCCACTTAAATCTGTTTACAAGTTAATCTCTGAAGCCTGCAGTGCTTGGCTTCCCAGTACTTTCTTTCACCCTCAGCATGGTTCATTGATTACCTTATGGCCTGCCGTATGTCTGGACATACTTCTTGTTGATGATACTTTAGGTTTGAAACACTTGCTTCTTGAGACTTGCTTAAGATCAGCAGTATTTCTTTTCTGTTCACTTGTCGGAAGCTTCAATCAGGATTCTGGGCTGAATGCTTTTAAGGAATCAGAAGTGCCATGCACCTCGGTCAGATTCCAGATATCTGGTTTGCATGGTAGGAGCCAAGCAGTGTTTGTGCTGTTCAGCCTCATTGGAATTGGCAAGACACAATGGAAGAACGTGCAAGCAAAGTTCAGATATCACTCTTTGAAAAGGGAGCTGTCTAAAGTTGACTGCACATACGCTGATATCAAACAACTCATCAGTGGAAATGACCAGAATGTCCGGACTTCAATGAATCTCTTTTCGAAGGTACAGAACTCACCTTATCTGTGCAGATTTAATTGACCTTAACATCATGTTTTTCGGTTGATTATGGGTATTGCATGCCAGGATTTTATAATAGGAACATAAAAGAATAACTACTATCCATGGTTTGCATGTTAGGGAGAATATGCTGATTAATAGCTACTAGTATTAGTAGTCAGCTGCACCCCAAATTAGACTGCACGTGAGGGTTTGTTAGTTGCTGTACCAGTCACTGTGTAGTTACAAGCCAGAATATCTGCGGGAGAAACCTAGGCCCAGCATCTTATTTTGTCAGTTGGAAACTTGGAATTACAAAATTTGTCAAAATGTTGACCTTTATTGATTACTATCCACTTTATCTATCTATTTCTTTTCTAGACATGCCATTTTTTAGTCTGTAAGTTTGATCTTCTGCCTGCATAGTTTTTTTTAACATAATTGAATGCATCAGATCAAAGTATTTTGTGCTGAAATTTTAGGTCTCCAGCCATTTATTACTGACTACATTTCCTGTTGGCAGAGTTTATCTTCCGATGTTCAGGAACCTCAGTTCTGCTCAGAATCTAATTGTCCTGATGCTGATCCTGTCATATTTTGTCTTGATAATCAAAGTGAATGTACTCAAAATCATGTGGACGTGGCAGCTGCACGTCATCACCTAAAGTTGCTCACTGAAACCAACTTGACTTCCAATGCTGTAGTTCACCAGGCTGCTCCTTCTGAAATTTCTGTAGAAGAGAATCAGCAGTCTATTTCACAACATAGATCTGCTTTGGTTAAGCAGGCTTGTTCCTTGGAGACGGGTACCGTAAGTCTGGATTGTGACAACAGTGATGGTGATATCAATGTGATAAGCAGAAGGTTGCCAGATCAAAATGGGACTTGCATAGCTGGTGACAAACTTTCTTCTTCCAACCATAATGTTACCAACTCTCCAGAGAAATCTAAACAAAGTTACCCTTCCATGGATATTCCTCAAGATAAGATATCTGATGCTCTGGATGATGAGTTACTTAGCAAAGATGGCAAAGCCACAGAGCCTGTATCTAACTTGGTTCAGGAATTGAATGAACATCCAATTGGTCGTGTTACACCAACTGCCCCAAGGACGTCCCACCATCGGAACAGGTTTACATCCATATCACGCACATTCGGAGATGGTTCAAAATTATGGCCAGAAGATAACATGTCAACTGGCAGTGCTGGTGGTTCTAAGAAAACACGAACCCATGTTTCATACTCAGTTTCTCCTAGAAGTGATGAACTAGGATCAAAACACAAAGGACATTTCCGCAAGATACAACCTCACAACATTGCCAAGACTAACGGTTCGAAGAGGCTTCCTGATAATACTAGAAGTGGGGAGAGCAGCCCGGAGTCGTTGGCTTGTGTTGCAAATGTCCTGGTAACAGTTGGTGATAGAGGATGGAGGGAATATGATACTCAGATCACAATTGACACCGATGGCCAGAGTGATCGAAGCATCTGTGTGAAGCTTGCTGAAGGAAAGAAGTATGTTCACAAAGTTTCTCAAGTTTTGCAGCTTGGTGCTACTAACCGCTATACGCATGCTATTTTGTGGAAAGGGGGCCCTGAATGGTACCTAGAATTTCCTGACAGAAGCCAGTGGTCGATTTTCAAACACATGCATGATGAATGCTATAGTCATAACATCAGAGCTGCATCTGTTAAAAACATTCCAATCCCTGGTGTCCGCTTGGTTGAAGGTCATGACGATAATGTGGTTGTATCGTTTGTGCGCCCCCAAGATTATCTTTGCCATATCGGACCAGATGTTGAAATGGCTCTTGACGAATCCCGTGTGATATATGACATGGATAGTGACGATGAAGAGTGGATTTCAGGATGGGGGAAGTCTCAGCGAGATAAGAACAACACTATGTCTGAGTTAACAGAGGATTTGTTTGAGAAGATCATGGACAAATTTGAGAAATTTGCACATACCCATAACTGCAGTGCGCTCACCATTGATCAGATTAAGGAACTAGATGTGGATAATGTACCGCTGGACATCACTGAAGTGACACATGATCATTGGCATGACAAGAGGCAGAAGAAGGGAATGCCGCTCGTTCGACATTTTCAGGTCATATGTCTTCTCATGCTCTGTTTTGTCTTGTTAGCTTTGCCTTACTTTCCTGTACATGATCATCATGTTGATGGTTTATGACAAAAACAGAGATCAAGCATTTCAGAATCTGTTTTCTATCTTCTTCGGGATGTTTAGTTATATATATATATGCCTTGGCTCCTTCGTGGTCCTTCCTACAAACTAATATTTTGTAAACTGTAGTTTCTTATGCTTATGTAGGTCTGTTTACTTCTATTCCAATTATTCCAACTATGCCATTGATGGAGCACTGCGCTAACATAATGTTCCAAAATGGAAATTTTGCTTATTTTTTGCTCCAATCTTTGACAGCACCAATCGATTAAAGCAAAACATTCTTGTGTTAGTTCAAATAGTTTAGGCGGTAGCTTATTTTGTGTAGTGTAACTCGATTTGGAGTTTCTCTTCTAATACGGTTCATTAAGTGGCTGCAAATAAGCTCATGCTTCCAGGGAAAGGATTGATTGTTGCATTTCTTTTCAGCTATCATGCTCTTATCTTACGAGATGGTATCATCGCAGTCCAGCAAACAATGTTGAGACTTGAGTGCATACTCCCTCTTGACTTTACTTTCTATCATTTTCAGCCTGTTATGTGGAAGATTTATGCGCAGCAGCTACAGGAATGGGAATCGGCAGTCAACAGAATGCAAGGTTCATCAAATGGGTACCAAGGAAAGAGGCCGCCCCCCAAACCTGCACTCTTTGCCTTCTGTTTGAAACCTCGTGGACTCCGGCTTCAGGTATCCAAGGGACCGAAGCAGAGATCACATAAGAAGCTTATGTACTCTGGATGCCACAGCTTTTCGAGAGAGCAGGATGGCTTTTACCGACAAGGTACACCCTTTATGTTCTGTAGTCAAATCAACGGCTCGTGCTTTTCCCCCCTGCATTTGCTGATACAGTTTCCTGTTTGTTTTTTTGTCAAAAGCTTCAGGCCGGAGAAACGGCGAATATGTTGGGGATGGGAGGACATATGAATCCTATGACGGTGGTTCTCTTAATTCACCAACAGGGTACTCCCCCAGGTTCTCTATGAGAACAGATTCCCCTCGCACGTCTGATGCTTCGGACAGAGGTTCTACTCCAAGATTCAGGACTAACAGTATGAAAAGGAATGCAAGCTTTGCATTCTCTGAGGATCACCAACCGTCCCCGTCCTTCCGCAGCCAGAAAATAAGGCGAGGAGGCGTGCCTGATCACTGGAACACTGCGATCCATGAGTACCAGAACTCGAAGCAGGCGCTCCAAGGGGGGCCGCCCCAGAGCCACCGTGTGGACGTCGAGGAGCTCAAGCTGCGTGACGCCACGAGCGCCGCGCAGCACGCTGCGACGATGGCCAGGCTCAAGAGGGAGAAGGCCCATTGCCTGATGCACAAGGCGGACCTCGCCCTCCACAAGGCCTCGGTGGCTGTCATGATCGCGGACGCGATCAAGGCGTCCAGCAGGGACTCGTCGCGGGCGGCGGCGACGGCGGACAGCAGGAGGGACGACGGGCGGTGACGCCTTCTTGTCAGGCGTGAGCTGATGCGTGTGGACGCATCGTTTTGTCGATAGGATCAAGGCAGTAGATAGCGTCGGGCCGTAGAAAAACCAACCCCCCCAAACCCCAAACCAGTTCTGTTTTGATCCTTTTGTACATGTGATATTTTCTTCCTCCTTCTACCTTGTTCAGAGTCTTGTCTGGGGATGATGGCTGATGTCTCCCGGGTTGTTAACTGTGTTGTTGGCAGAGATGGTTGTTGATAGGGCAGGTAGCTGTTGTTGCATGATTTTGCATTCTCATTGTTGTAAAGGTTGCTTCCTCCAGGGGAAACGGCGATGGCTTGTGCTGCCGCTACCCTGCCCAAAGAAAATGAAATATGAAGAGAATAGTTGAGGACATATGGTTCTGCGTCTCGCAAGTGGTGGTGATGCTTTCGCACTGTTTGTTTTTCTGTTTGGCCTAGCTCAGACATGGGTCGGGATCTCTCAACGGTGGAGGTTAGGGTAGTCTCATGTGGCTCTTCCAAATATTTGAGATTGGTTCAGCTCGGGCATCCTTGAAACTTCCAAGGGTGTGTACGGCTGCAATGTGCTTGGACATGTTGAGCATGGATCATCTTGTCTAGTGGTCTGTATATGTCGAGAACATGCTGAGATGAGATTTTCTTTGTTTGGTAGACAATATCTAAGTTAAGACATGCTGAGCGAAGATGTTAAAATAAATTGCGTAGAAAATTATATACAATCATTTGCCTTTGAGGATAATAATCTGTTCCACACAATGGCATACAAATAAATGGAAAATCATGTTCAAACCATCCATCTAGCAAACAACACACGTATTCATTTTCACCATTTTATTCACAATCTAGTAATTCACACAAGAAATTTTCTGCACCATTTCCACGATGCACAATCCATCCCACGTGCATGCACCCAACTCTGGTTAACCCATTCGCACTCCCTATTCTCCTCCGTTTACCATCTTCCCTGATCAGCCCATCTATAAGGGCAAATCTTCGTGGCTAACCAACTGTTGATGTAACTGTTGAGCATGGGAGTCAGTAGCATATGGGTTGACCCGGCTGGGATTGGATGACTTAGAGTTGGGTGACCTAGGGCCACTGACATGTGGGGCCGCAAAACAGGCCAGCCAACCTAAGCCTGGGTTGACCACTCAGTTTCTCAAGAAGTTGGCTTATCCATGAAATGCAAGGCTCAAGAACAAGGAAGGGAAGGTACTCATTGCTCGAGTTTCCGACAACTCCGACCCTGAAGATGTTGTGGGTGTTGCTGGTGTAGCCCCATTGAAGCTTGTCAAAGATGATAAGATAATCAAGTACGATTGCATGAAGGACTACAAAGGCGACTCCCAAAAGTGCCTCATGACCATGGAGGTCAAGGATGATGAGCAAGTTGACTACCACGGATGATGGCAAAGAAGGTACCTTAAGACATTGGTAGGAGGATGAGCAAGTCTCCTTGGTGCTTTTACGGCTCGATCGACGTACCCTTGGATCTGGCGGCCATGGTCTGCCACTGCAAGTGGTCTTCGCTGGCAATGGTTGGGCCCCTTCCCCTGGGCACGGTGAGGTGGAGGGGGCGAAGGGCTCTGGGCGAAAGCCTTGCTTCTGATGGGGACCGGTTACCAGCGATGATGGCACGGTGGTGCCTCTTCCTTTGGGAGTTGTCGCCGAAGGGTTCCTCCTCTTCACTAGGATGTGGTTGGTCGTTTCTTTGGTTGTTGGTGTGGCTGGACCATGTCCCAAGCGGGGAGTTGTGGGCGGTGTCTGGGCGAAAGCTTTATTGGTTGGCGGGGGTTGATGCCGGCGACGATGGCGCCTCCGAGCGTCGTATTTCCTTCTTGAATGCATCTCCGAAGATCTCGTTCACTCCTTTCCGGGTAGAGGGTGAGTAGGCAGTGAAGTTTGAGTTGTCTGGCTGCGGCTTTCTTTTTTCTCTTTTGTGCTTGTGGTCAGGGTTTTCGTTTGATTGTCTCTTAATAAATCAAGTAGTTGTGTGGTTTTGGCCTAGTTTTTTTATAAACTGGGTCAACTCTATTCTTCTTTATGAAATCTTTGGCGCACCCTGCCCTCTTGACGAGGTTCCATCAAAAACAAAATACCTTGCAAGCGCCAGATCGAGCAGGGAAGGATGGAGGAGGCCGCCCACGTGTGTTGCTGCTATGTGCCCTTGTTAACAGATTGAGAGAGCAAGGCGAAGGAGATGAGGTGGTGATTCCGACAAGGCAACAACTCCTAGAGGAGGATGATCATGAGGGCTACCCTCTGCAGAGGGCACAACCCAGTGCTAGTCAGTCAGCATGTGGCGAGATTAGCTAGCGAGCCAGACGGGAAAGAAGTGAGCAAGCCAGCGAGACTTAAAGGAGCATGCGCCAAAGAATGTTTCCCCTAGGTTTGTTCGGCTTTACCCGATTTTTTCCTTCTTTTTATTTTCCCGGTTTGTTTTGGTTTTTCCAGGGGTTTTTTCGTACAACTGTGCTTCAACAACGCATGAGCATAATTTAGTGTTGTTGGGAGCACAGGTTAGTACTAACTGAGAGAACATGTTTGCCCCAAAAAAAAATCTGTCGAAACATATCAATATGCTATATAGTATCGAAGACCGCGATGTGATAAACGCGACAATGAAAACGGTTAGTAATTTGGACGCACGGAAAAGATATTTCGTTTTGGAAAGACAGATCTAAGAAAAGATGAACAAAGTCACCCATCCCTCTCACCCATGGGAAAAAATCCCTCCAAAACTCCCAGGTTAGGCCTCATTCGGTTTGAAGGAAACCAAAATGTAGGAATTGGAAGTAGTACAGGAATTTGATAGGATGACACTTGCCATCTTAAGAAATTGACTTGCCTCGTTCCTATGGGTAAAATGAGCTTTGAGTGGATGTGTAGTTTCCTCCAAAAACACAGAAAATGAGTAGTATTCCTATGAAATTCCTGTACGCATCTCCTACGAACTGAATGCATCCGTAGGAAATTTTCTTCTGGAATCCTTGTTCTTATGTTTTTCCTATGAAAATCCTCCAAACCGAATGAGGCCTACAACAAGTGACGCACATGGGATGCGCCAATTGTCACCACCGGAGAAGATGAGTGACATTTGTAAGGGATACTTTTTTTTTATCATCTTGTAAGGTCACGAACCAGAGAAGGACAAGGTCAGAAAAGGACAAGGTCGAGGGAGAGGGGGAGACGCATTTGCAAAGTCACGAGAGAAGAGGGGAACAAAAGTGAATGCGAGGCAAGTTCCAAAAAAAAAAAAGTGAATGCGAGGCAGCCTGATCCAGGCCCAGTGGTTGGGTTTGGCTAGTAAAATGACAAAAATCCCCCTCTTCTCTGCGATCACGTGGTGACACCACAAAGTTGTTCTTTGCAATCCAATCCATCCATAGCCTGATCATACGGCCAAGAATCTCGAAGCTCGGAGAGCCGACCTTAATGGACACTGATTAGGAAGAGAGATGCAATGTTTGGGGCCTTGGAACCTGGACGTGGATTTAGAATAGTTCCACATGAACCATTTATGAATATAATAAATTTGGAAGAAAAAAATACTAGGGGAAATAAATAAATCTGACTTTTTTTTGTAATATACATAGTCGAATGGTATACTCGTGTATGAAGTTTCACCAAGAAATAACACCATGGTATTCTAGGCAAAAATGACAAAATCAAAGCTATGTTCAAAAACAATGTTTGAATGAATAGGGTCAAATTTCTTCAATACAGAATACCTCAGGTGTCATTCCTTCATGAAACTTCACACTTGAGTAGAATGGTTGATCAAGTTTCATACCTCAGAATTTCAGAATTTTCGGATTTTGCCTTTTTTTTTTGAATTTACTATTCATGTGGGTGCGCATGGAACCATGCTCACCTTTGTTTTCGCTTGGGACCTTTCCTTTCTTCACAAAAAATAGAGACAATTCTTGGTCTGTTATTATATCCTGCTGTGTACATTTTCTTATCTGGCACACAAGGACCTCACTTCTTAGAGAAATAAGGCCTCCACCTCGGTTTTTTGCATATCAAAGAGAACTGAAAAGAAACTATATCGAAATCTCACGGAACAGGATGTGCAACGAAATCCGAAAAGATAAAGGGCATGAGGAAGAAAACGACACCCATATACACATCTTTTTCATCGTTCAAGTTTGCTGAGCAAATCTTCAAGGCGTGGCAATTCCTTCAAAATGTCGTTCCAGTTTGGCATGCCCTGCAAAAAAGAAAACAATCAATTGTAACTTTTACCGCTAATCTTAACTTGGTTCGATTTTAGTTCATTCATTCTAGTATCCACAGGAGTAACTAGAACCAAATAAGCCCACAGAAAAGAATTACTCTTCCAGATCTTCTCACGCGACCATCAAGCCGGAGAATTATGTAGACATCTTCACCAGGAGTGACACCTTCCGATTCTTGCTGGTCACGTATCCAACTGGACCACGAGCAAGCAGATGTCAAGTAAATCTCAAAGATAACAAACTGATAGGCATCAAAATTTTATGAAGCGAGTTTTTGTGTTCCTACAGCTACAGCCATGCTAGCAAAAAGGAGTAATATAGGGCACAAAAAGGCATTGAGCTGGTAAATCTACAAATCTGGAGAGCGAATGTATATGACAACAAAGACAAGCTCTAACTTGACAGATGTTCATAAACAACTACAAATTTTATCAGTTACTATTACCTCCGTTTCTAAATATAAGACGTTCTGGCAGTTTAAATTGAACTGTCAAAACGTCTTATATTTAAGAACAGAGGGAGTAGATAATTGCCCATGCGTTGCAGTGGAGACACAAATATTTTACCAGGGATCTCATGAATTTATAACGTTGTTTTATTATTACCATAGTATGTGCTCGGATTTATTAATTAAGTGATTTCCTTTTAAATAATCTTCACTTTTATATACCAAAAACTGAAGGTGCATTTATAATGCTAAGATTGACAGCGAGCTCATGCAATTTCTCCCCCCCCCCCCCCCCCCCCCCCCCCTCAAAGTAGAATCCTGGCTCCACCACTATTTTAATCATGTGTTTTTAATTATACTTAACTTGAAATATTCAAATATATATATTTATAGGAAAATAGCTATGTACTCCTGGGAGTATGTACTCTTGCTCCTCACACACACACACACACACGTATATACATAAAATGTCTCATAATACAGACCCAACCTTGTGAATGCATGGATTGGCGACTAGGATATGTAATTTATGGTGTTGTCTTATGTTGAAATGGTAAGAACATGCAAAATTATTGTACAGTTGCTTAAACATAATATAGGCTATACAGTACAGGAGAAAGGAAAGAAAATTCACCTTTCCCATTGTTCTGGAGAGACAATATCAGCTTTAAATCGAACCTCAGCTCTGAGTCGTGATTTTGCCGCAATAGATTCAGTACGTTTTTCAAAGTCACCCTGCCCCAAAAAAAGTTACAATGTACTATAAAAAAGATAAAGGTGTTCAAGTATATGTGGATTGCCCAACCTACTCAACGGTTCAGACTTTTTGTTCTATTGTTTGGTGCATGAAACTTAATATCGTATCAGAAGCCAAGAGGTTTTGAGTTCAAATCTCGGCTTTCGCAGTTAAAATAAATAAAAAATTGCTTGCCCTCTTTTTGTCCACTTTTAGGCCTTTTCGAGCCATCCGTGAGAGGGGTAGTTGAAGTATGTGGATTGCCCGACCTTCACCATCAGTTTGTATTCTTGATTCTACTGGTTGGTGCATGAAACTTAATAAAAGGTACCAAGTTTTCCGTATGACAACACAAACTAAGAAGCATGTGACAGTTTTTGGATTAGTAGATATGTAAGAATGGTCTAACCCCAATTGAAGGAGCTGAGGCAGCAGATCTTGTAGTACCGAAGCCTTTTGGTTTTCCTTGGACTTTTAGTGAAGCACCAAAGATCACAGGAATTAGAAGAACGCCTCGTTTGAGCAGTTCAGTTCGGTACCTCTCAGCTCTTTGCATTGCTTGAGTAACAGATGCTTTTGAACCTGCCAATATAACCTACAATACTACTTAATCCACTGATCACTTAATGAAAATTTAAAAGAAATGTAGTACGTATGAAAGATGCTAAAAGAATTATACTAACTGGCCTAGTAATGTCCCGGAGTTGCACAAGTTCAGTTATGCGATTGGTTGACAGACGCACAGGTAACCTTGAAAGGGTTTCATTACGAGAGATATTTGTAATCTGCTCTTCTTCTTTCTTGTTTTCCCAGAAAAATAAAGCCACAAGCACAACAATACCTGCAGAGTGCTGATTCCAGAGATTGATTATTTTTTATGTTTAACGAGCAATATAAATAAGAATTATTTAACAAATGACTGAATTGTAATATAGCAAAGAGAAAAACAATAATTGAGCCAAGGAATCCTCATTAGTATGAACTTCTACAAGATGCACAACTAAGGGAACGAGGACTGAAATGAAATAGCAGATGTTCTTTGCATTTTTGTATTCCAGAGGTAGCTAGTAAGCATTGATGAATGCTAATACATTTACCAGTAAACAAATACAGAATTATGTAGTGCATTTTTATGTTGAAGCATCTAAGAGAATAAATACTCCCTCTGTTACTAAATATAAGTCTTTTTAGAGATTCCAATGCGGACTACATACGGAAGTATATAGACGCATTTTAGAGTGTAGATTCACTCATTTTGCTCCGTATGTAGACTGCAATGGAATCTCTAAAAAGACTTATATTTAGAAATGGAGGGAGTATATAAGATGGTTCCTAAGATATCCTACAAAGACGCATTGGTGTAGGCGTGTGGTAAGTACCAACCATCAGGAATGAACATAAAACTGTGGCAATTGGCAAATGCTTTAATATATTGGCGAATCAAATGAAAAGTCATTCACTCCCTCCGTTCCATAATTCTTGTCGTGGTTTTAGTTGTACTATATTTGTTTGGCGGTGGAGCGTGCAACCTGGCTTCAGTTGGGGCACCACACCAACACAGAAACTGTCAATTCTTATTTGCCCCTTTTTGTTTTTGTGATGTAGTCTATTAACTTTCTTTGCAAGAAGTAAAAAAGTGTTGTGGCATATATTTAAATTTCAACAAGTTGAAGTGAATTAGAAGAAAGGAAATAAATAAGTCTGCCATGAATAGTAACACTTGACATGGTTTTTATTCGTTACTTGTCGATATATTTTCATTACTCATAATGAGTCTGGACTTGAAATTGAAAAAAGAAGTTACTGTAAATTGAAGTGTTTTTATACTTTTTGTTTTGGAATTTCATGTAGCTTTGATGCCTCGACTGACTAGGTTGACAACACCCTAAAATTCAACTAGAACAACAAACAAAGTCATTGCTGATGGTTTTTCTTCTAATGCTACTAGTATGCAACAAGATGAACTGTTGCCATGTAATGAGGGAACAAATTTGTCAGGTGAACACTCCTAACTCTTTGCAACACCATTCTTTGAGGATGTGTCAGTTTACCTCCAATATTAATGGCAGCATTGCCAGCCGTTTCCAGAAAATCTGGAGCACCATCACCACCTTGAAGTGCAAATAGAAGTCTGGGAATGGTAAAGAATGTTGAAATTCCAGCTGCTGCAATGAACGCCACATAAAAGAACCTCCGGACACCACGAAATGGTGCCTGTACTTCACTAATGAGCTTTAGATCTCTTCGGAACCCAGAACCAATATCTTCTCCACCACGCAATGCCTGAAATGAAATTAGAAAATGTAAAGGATCAAATTTCTGACATCGAACTTGAAGATAAATTTCTTATTCAACATATAGCAGAGCAGTGGATTAAGCACAAAGCCTTACCTCTTCTTGAAGTTCCTTAAATTCTGGTGATGCCCTGAATGGCGCCATGTCTGGATCATTAAGTACTGTACCAAATTTGAGATTGTAATCTCGCAAAGCTATTCTCAAGCAATCTGCAGCTTTTTTGCTTTCTTCCCTGGTCCAAACAGATGCATCACAAAAGGAACATAAAATAAATACGGAAATAAAAAATGTACAAATTCATCAAAGAACTTAACAATGCCATCAGAGGATCTAAACAGTGGAACATTCATCCTATCCAAAATATGCTAACGTCTTGTCTTCTACATATTGTTTAATAATGAGTTCCAGCAATTTGCTGCCTTCATACATTCAAGTGAAGTGGAGCTAAAAAAGTACTCCCTCCGTCCCGTAATATAAGAGCGTTTTTTACACTACACTAGTGTCAAAAACGCTCTTATATTGTGAGACGGAGGGAGTAGTACTGAAAGACACAAAAGTGCTGGTAACAAGCCTAAATGAGTACAACATGTGCATAATGGAAACTCCAAGCATAGTATCATAGGTGCCCTCACCTGTATGCATGGCAGCATGCCTTGTTATAGAACGCTGCTTGGGCTTCGGTAGGATTTGGATTCAGCTCTAGGGCATTGTCAAATTGTTCAAGTGCGTCCCTCACCTGTGACATGTACAAAAAAAAATGAAAAGAGAACACAGAGAATGCTTGAAGATACTCCTGCATCACGACGATTCGAAATGGTTCTCTCCAATAAAATCCATGTAAGAGTTTGTTTGTACGATCAACCCTAGAAGGAACTCAATTCAGAAATGTATTTATGGGATCATAAAGTGATATAGGCATTAATTCAATCGCAGTATGAACCCCCATTGTTAGCAGAGTATGAATTTTCGATCTTGTGCCTGCTCAACACCAAGCTACCAGACACCGCTGGTAGTCGTTTAAGGTGACAGCTCAATACTAGGACGATTAGTTGCTTTCGGTTTCAACAATTATTCTCTTGAAGGTAGTTTCCAAGCATTTATTCGATGAGATAACCAAGAGAAACCCAAATTATACACCCAACCTGGCATTATCTCACCTAAGATCACCCCAAATATAATAAACTGGGCATCATGCAATGGCTAACATAGAGTGAAACACAATCCTGAAAGGGCCTGATTAAGCTCTGGCTAAAAGCTGCTAAATACTTTCACATCTTCACTAGAGTAGCTCCTGCATCCAGATTCCAAACTGACACATACGTATCACCTTGAAGAGGTAATGAATTGCCGTACAATTACTAGCTGATACTGATAGACTTTTTTCGTTTACACAATAAGGATCCCGTGCCACATGAACGTTGGGGGAAATGTGCCTTGGAATCGGCTTCGCTTACCCTGCCCTTGGAGAAGAGCTCGAGGCCAAGGTTGACGCACGACTCCGCCGTCGGAACCGCCTCGACCTCCTTCTCCGGCGAAGGAGGGGGGGACGGGGGCGACGAGGAGGCGTTGGAGAGAACGACGCTGCTGCGGCGGCGGCAGCGGCGGCGGAGGAGGAGGGGGGCAACGAAGGATAGAGTTTGGAGCGTGGGGTTGGGGATTCCGCCGCCAGCCGAGAGAAGGGAAAGGTGGGGTCGGAGTGCCGCGGCTGCGGGCGCGGCCGCCATTGCGACTACGGAGGGATGGTGAGGTGGTCGTCTTCGACGTTATCCTGACAACGGTAGTTCTCACTTTTTGTTCTCCGGCAGTAGCGTGTGCACGTGGAGGAGGAATTTGTTCCTTTTTTTTTTTTTTTTGATAACTGTTCCTTCTTTTTCTGCGCAAGGAAGAATTTGCTCATCGACCACACCCACACGAACATCCTTTCCTATCTTTCTCTTACTTAAAATATTCCTTCCGAAAGTATCCTTCTAATCTCGAGCTCAAATGCTCCTGCTATAAACAGTAAAATCAAAAAAATTCAAAAAAATCTATTTTTTTTTGGCAAACTTTAAGAAATGTTTGAAGTGCATACAAATTTTCATCACGAAATCACATTGGAGCAAGTCGTGACAAAAAAACAAAACCAGAGCTCCAAAATGCGTTCGAAAGTAACATTTTCAGAGTATCGATTTTGTTTTTTTTTTACCACGCCTTGCACCGATGTGATTTTGTGATGAATTTTTGTATGCACTACAAACATTCTTTAAAGTTTGCCACAAAAAAAGTTCAGAATTTTTTGAATTATTTTTTTATTTTTTTTATTTTACTGTTCATGCAGGAGCATTTGAGATCGAGCTTAAGAACTCCACATCCTATTCCTTCCATATTCTTACACTAAGGGCCTGTTCTGAAGTCCTCCAACTCCAAACTTCTCTAATTCTCAGCCTGAAGCGAGCCCGAACGCCATAGCTCCATGAAGCTGAAATCCTGGAAGCTATCGTGGGTTGTAGTTCATTTTTCTGAAGCGAGACATTCCCAGCTCCACGTTTTGGTGAATCTAGAGTTCGGGTTATTTACGGCTGTAATGCCACCGCCCAAAAAAAACGTTTCGATCAGCTCCTCCTCCCTCGATCCCGCACACACCCGCTCGTCACATCTCCCCTCTCCCTCTTCCCTCCTCTTGAACCCTCACCGCCGCCGTTACCGCCGCCACGCCCGGCCGCCCCCGTCGCCGGCCCGATCCTCGCCTCCGACTACAGATCCGGACGTCCAAGGTTGTTTTCCACTGGATCCCATCGTCGCCGCCGCCCGTCGCGCCTGCTGCAAGGAACTGCGACCCCATGGATCGGAGCCCCGACGCCATTGATGCCCAAGAGACCCTCGGAGCCAGGAGCAGCACCAAGACGACCGCGCCCCCCTTCTCTTCTTCTCCTTCCCTTCTCTTCTCCCCGAGCCAAGAGCAGCACCAGGCTCATGTTGTTTGTACTGTACATGCCGCACTCCGCCGTGAAGTCTGCCGAGTCGCCGCCTGTGTGCAGTTCTGCCCGAGATGGGCTCCTTCGGCCAGCCCAACATGCCAACCAGCAGGCCTTCAACGCCCCAGCTGGGCTGCCAGCTCATCCAAGCGCTGGGAGAAGCTGCTGCAGCTCCAGAACGTTTTTCTGTTCGCCACCCGAAGCAAGAAGTGATGCAAGAAGCTGTATATGGGAAGTTTTGGAGAAGCTAGATGGTTTCAGAATATGCCCTAAGTAGTGATCTAAACTCCGTTATATTTCTTTACAAAGGAAGTACTTTATTTTTGTTTTTCAAGAAAACTTCCGATCTATTCAAGATAGTACAAAGAACACCTGAAATAAAATTACATCCAGATTCATAGACCACCTAGCGACGACTAAAAACACTGAAGCAAGTCGAAGGCGTGCCGCCGTCATCGCCCCTCCCTCTTTGAAGCCGGGCAAACCTTGTTGTAATAGATAGCCGGAAAGTCATCGTGCTAAGGCCCCATAGCACCAGCACACCAGAACAGCAACCGCCGCCGATGAAGGGAAGTGTAGATCGGAAGGATCCAACCTACAAGCACACAGACACAGACGAACGAAGACTAATCCAAGATAATCCATCGAAAACAAACGCCTAGTGAATCCCATGAGATCCGTCAAAGACACATCTCCACATCCCTCTGACGACGCTGGAAGCACCGCCGGGACGGGGGCTACACGGGGACAACCTTATTCCATCTTCACGAAGCCGTCACCGCCTCTTCCTGAGCATGGCACAAAACCTAACAAAACTGAAAAAACAAATAAAATAGAGCCCTCCCACCGGCAAGGGCCGGGAGCCACTGCACATCCATGGTCTTAGGACCATAGAAGACGAGGTGGACCAACGACAGTGCCGGCGAGAGGCTGAGGAAACCCTGGTTGAGCATCCTCGGTTGCACGAATGAAGGGTACGGAGCAGATGCATTTCGCTTAGATTAGAATATTTGTATTGGTCTTACACTTGTACTTTGTTAGTCCTCATACGAGGCTTGATTAAAACACTCGGCACAAGTAGGGTATTACCTCTAAGATAGAGGACTCGATTTTGGGTAAATCACTCGTGCGAATCTCATATCTAAATCCTCTTCGTGCGCCTTGTTGCACAAATTCCCAAATCATGACTATTGTCGCGAAATTCTGACGACATACATCGTTGTAGAGTGGATGCTATCTGCTTGCTCATACATCGTAGCCAACTTTTGAAAAACATACTAATTAACAATCTCGTTCTCTATATATATTCTAAAATTGGCTTTTAATGCAGGGTCCACATTGGTACACATCACCCTAAAAGGAATAATCATTGCATTATATCAATAATTAATCGAGTCCATTAGATTTTGACGGTTGGGCCTACAAACAATCACGTCCTTTGACTAAAAGACACATCTCTTAGTAAAAAGACCTCTCCTATTGAAAAGACGCGTCCTATGGTGAAACAATGTCTAGCCGTGAAAAACAGTCATTCCTTTAGCCAAAAGGCACATCTGTTAGTAAAAGATTCTTCTTTCTAAAAAGGCACGTCCCTTGATGAAAAGATGTCTATTCATGACACGTTCCTTGGTGAAAAAACCCTCTTCATCAAAACACACACCCTTGATCAAATAGCATCTGCTCGTGAAAAAACATATTACAAAAAAGGAAAATAGGAATAATAATCGTTATGTTAACACTTTAGAAATTCAGTTAGTAACTTATAAAGAATGTGACCATTGAAATTGCCTTAACTGGCTAGGAAGCTAATGTTCCAAAATTTAATGTTTCAATTTCTTTATACGTTTCAATGATAATTTGACTTTTGCGACTCCTCACTTAAGCAATATAATTTGTAATAGGGCCTCATAGGGAGGGAACATGTCCTCCCTAGTGCCCCTAGAGCGGACCATCTTGCGCTCTGGGAGGCTCTCGAGAGCGAACAGTGCCGTTCGCAGCCGCGCGCGAGGGCCTGTAGACGGCTCTCCCCCTTCTCAACACCTTCTCTCTAAAAAAACTATTCTAACAAAGAGAATTGTCATCCTATGGCAATGTTATCAGTAGAAAAAGTTGTCATGCTATAATAGAGAAGTTGACAGGTGTGCAAGAATTACCATGTTGCAGCACAGAAGAATTGTCGTGCTATATAGAGAAATTTGCTTACCTACTCAAAATTTGCCATGCTAGCAGGAGATGATTATCATGCTACATAAAAAAATGCCATCCTACAACAGAGAAAAGTTGCCACACATGTCCATAAATTGCCATGCTGCAACAAGGAGAATTGTCGTGCTATAGCATAGAAAATCGGCAGAGAAAATGGCCGCACATGTTACATTAGAGAAAACTACCATGCTACACATAGAAATTGTCATGTTTTATATTAAAAAAATGTCAATTCTTCAACATTTGCATCGTTCACTCAAGGGGAGGCTGAATCGAACATTTTGCATCATTCGCTCAGGGAGGGTGGATGGAGCGAAGGGTTCCCCACGAGAATTGCCACGCTGTCATGGCATTGAGATTCGTGTGAGAGGATCAGACGCGACATTGGGTGTTCGCCTGTGCACGAACATGGCCCGCGCGGGTCATCGTTGTCACGTGTGAGAAGTCCTTTTCACTAGTAGGGGTTTGAGTTTTTTGTTGGGAATATGCCCTAGAGGCAATAATATTGTATTATTATATTTCCATGTTCATAATTAAGAGTTTATATTCTATGCTATAACTGCTATGATCCTGGATTATGTGATTCAGTGGAAAAACTCATATGCACGTGTCGAATGATAAACGGTAAAATAAGGTTCCTAGTTTCGCCTCTAAGAGCAGCTCAAGTGTTGTTGGTGATCATGTTTTCCGGATCTTAGGATAACGTTAGTGTAACGATAGTCCTAAAACAACATTGAGAGTATGACGTTAGAAGAACGATCATATTGAATCGACCCAAATTTGTTTGTTATACTTTGAGATTATATCGTCAGAAGTCAATTGCTATAACACGGAGTGTTAACGTGTGATTTAGTTCCTTAGACCATGAGAGTATCATAGCCACTTCTTACCGTATGATGAACTTTGGGGTTGCTCAAATGTCATCTGTAACACGGTGATCATAATGACAACTTACAGGTTCATCGAAAAATTTGACAAGGGACTAGATAGCTCAAGAGTGGAATTTGCTCCTCCGACGATGGAGAGATATTCTTAGGGCCCTCTCGGTGTGACGGCACCCTTTATCGTCTGGCCAAACATAGGTGACTATGTCACGGGGATGCCGGAACATGTCAATGAGAAAGAAGAACAAAACCGGTAACGAGGAGACCGGTATAGTGAGCATGTGTATGACTCAAGAGGATACTGATATATCTCACCTCGGGTTTTGAAAAGTATCACGAAGCAAAGGGAATAGCACATGATAACCAAAGGTTTACTCGAATGTCATTAGTGTACTCATAGGGATCGATATGGATGTCCACGGTTCTGCTATCTGTCATTGAACAAAAGGGGTTTTGTTCATGTCTATGTTTTACTGAACCTACAGGGTCACAAACTTAAGGTAATCACGATCTGCTGATGTCGGGACCCTGATCCTAAGTCACACCGATCTAGCATAAGACACATCATATCACTTTACGGCCTCACGCACGGTAACCCACGGCTGCCACCTTTACCTTGGCCGGGACCGTTTGCGTCTTTTGGCTCACGTATATGATTGTGATGCTAGCATCCATATGATAGAGAACCCGGGTCAACATGACTAGTCATAAACCTAGGTGGCACAAACGTACAGGGACAGACATAGGTAACTCAGCAATGCACGTGTCGGTCATCAGCGTGTGTAACCGGGCTGTAGCAAGCTAACATGACTCCAGTAATACCGCGTGACATTTCCCCGTAGGGACAGACACAGGAGCAAAGAAGGATACATGTCGGTCAATCCATGTGTTCCGGAGCAGTAGCGAACTACCAAGGCTCAGTGGAAGCACTAGGAGGCATTTCCCTGTAAGGAAGGCTACCCAAGGCACACAACTAGGTGTCGAACCCCACACATACCAATGCATTTCAAACATACACACAATATGCATGATATGTGTAGATACAACATGGCATCACAACATAACTCTATGACTCAAAGTATTTATTTAAGAGGCTCCGAGGAGCCATACATAACATGATATTACAATCATGGGTCTCATGACCCAACATACAAAGTCATACAAGCAACGAAAGCATAACATGTCTGAGTATAGACAACTACAAAAGGAAAAGGTTGGAAGCCTGACTATCTACAAGACCCTCCATAGGAATCAGACCTCTGTCTGGGATTCCCAAGCTACTCGTCGAAGACCACGTGGAACTACTAGTGAGACTGAAGTCTCCTCTGCAAAAACGTAAATAAGCAACTGTGAGTACAAAGGTACTCAGCAAGACTTACATGAGAACTAACTACATATGCATCGGTATCAATAAAGGGGGTGGTGGAGTTTAACTGCAGCAAGCCAGCTTTGAGTCTGTGGTTATCTTGTACCACGACTACCAGTAATTTCTTTGAGGTGAGAAAGCGCACACGAGTCCTCATATTCACCATATCAATACTCCACTATGGATCCTCTCCCGTCTCCCTACGAGAAGGCCATCCATAGCACTCACGCTTATCTTGCGCATTTTAGAGTATCCACTTAAAGTTGTCTATGAACCATATAAGTCTCCAAGTAGTCCATATCCGAGGACGCGGCTATTCGAATAGATCAGTTTACCATGACTCAAAGGAACCAACGTCCTCATCCCATCAGCAACGTTCCCTCTTGGAACACGTATCTGTGTCCAGCCCGGACACTGTGCCATGCCGTGTGCCACCCGGGCACACGCGCCATGCGCCACCTGCCCGCACACCTGACCCGCACATGTCCGTGTAACCGCAAGGTAGGTTCTGATAGCCACGAAACCCAAATCCTATGAGCCGTATCACAACACAATCCACCATGTTCTCCAACATGGCCTCTCATCACTATCCTGACCAAAATAGGTCAAGACACTTAAGTCTCATCATTAGGACATGATCATTCCAATTCATCACCCAGATGGATCAGACCCGACACGACTCTAAGCATAACAAGCATAGCATGGATGAGGTCACAACAAAGCTCAAGCAACTCCTAAGCATGCTATGATGGTTTAGCTATTTGGTGACAATGACAGGTCATGCAAAGGAATGGGTGCAACTACCGAGAACAGGTAATAGTTGAAACGTTGTTGTCCTTGTTGGAAATATGCCCTAGAGGCAATAATAAATTGGTTATTATCATATTTCCTTGTTCATGATAAATGTTTATTATTCATGCTAGAATTGTATTGACCAGAAACTTAAATACATGTGTGAATACATAAACTATACCGTGTCCCTAGTGAGCCTCTAATAGACTAGCTCGTTGATCAAAGATGGTTAAGCTTTCCTAACCATGGACATGAGTTGTCATTTGATAATGGGATCACATCATTAGGAGAATGATGTGATGGACAAGACCCAACCGTAAGCTTAGCATTTGATCGTATCACTTAAGTTTATTGCTATAGCTTTCTTCATGTCAAGTATCTATTCCTAAGACCATGAAATCATGCAACTCCCGGATACCGGAGGAATACCTTGTGTGCTATCAAACGTCACTTCATAAATGGGTGATCATAAAGATGCTCTACAGGTATCTCCGAAGGTGTCTGTTGGGTTGGCATGGATCGAGACTGGGATTTTTCACTCCGTATGACGGAGAAATATCTCTGGGCCCTCTCGATAATACAACATCGTAAAGAGCTTGCAAGCAATGTGGCTAATGAGTTAGTCACGGGATTTTGTATTACAGAATGAGTAAAGAGGCTTGCCAGTAACGAGATTGAACTAGGTATGGAGATACCGACGATCGAATCTCGGGCAAGTAACATATCGCTAGACAAAGGGAATTGCATACGGGATTAATCGAATCCTCGACATTGTGGTTCAACCGATAAAAGATCTTCGTGGAATATGTAGGAACCAATATGGGCATCTAGGTTCCGCTATTGGTTATTGACCGGAGAGGTGTCTCGGTCATGTCTACATGATTCTCGAACCCGTAGGGTCCGCACGCTTAACGTTCGGTGACGCTAGAGTAGTATTGGGATATGTATGTTGGTGACCTAACGTTGTTCGGAGTCCCGGATGAGACCCCGGACATCACGAGGAGCTGCGGAATGGTCCGGAGGTAAAGATTTATATATAGGAAGTCCTGTTTTGGTCGCCGGAAAAGTTTCGGGTATTACCGGCAGTGTACCGGGAGTGCCGAAAGGAGTCCGGTGATCCACCGGGGGGTCCACCTGCCCCGGGGGGGCACATGGGCTGTAAGGGGTGCGCCTTGGCCTATATGGGCCAAGGGAACCAGCCCTAAGGGGCCCATGCGCCAAGAGAGAGGAGAGGGGAAGAGTCCTAAGGGTGGAAGGCACCCCCTAGGTGCCTTGGGGAGGGAGGAAACCTCCCTAGGCCTGGCCGCCACCCCTCCCTTGGACGAGGGGTCAGGGCTGCGACCCCCTCCCCCTTGCCTCCTATATATAGTGGGGAAAAGGAGGGCAACAGCACCCCAAGCCTTGGCGCCTCCCTCCCTCTCTCCCGGTTCCGTTTTCTCCTCTGATCGCGTCTCCGGTAGCGCTTGGCGATGCCCTGCCGGGATAGCACCACCACCATCTCCACCACGCCGTCGTGCTCATCGAGATCCCATCTACTTCTCCTCCCTCGCTTGCTGGATCAAGGAGGAGGAGACGTCATCGAACCGTACGTGTGCTAAACGCGGAGGTGTCGTCCGTTCGGTACTTCATCGGATTGGATCGCGATTGGATCGTGACGAGTACGACTACATCAACCGCGTGATATACGCTTCCACTTAACGGTCTACGAGGGTACGTGGACACACTATCCCCTCTCGTTGCTATGCTTCTCATAGATAGATCTTGGGTGATTCGTAGGATTTTTTTTTGATTTTCATGCTTCGTTCCCCATCAGTGGCATCATGAGCTAGGTCTATGCGTAGATGTATATGCACGAGTAGAACACAAAGAAGTTGTGGGCGTTGATGCTCAAATTGCTTACCTCTCTTGTCTTACTTGGATTCGGCGGTATTGTGGGATGAAGCGGCTCGGACCAACCTTACATGTCCTCGCACATGAGACCGGTTCCACCGATTGACATGCAACTTGTTTTGCATAAGGTGGCTGGCGGGTGTCTGTCTTTCCTACTTTAGTTGAATCTGATTTGACAAAGGTGGTCCTTGTAGAAGGTTAAAAGGCAACTTGATTATCACCGTTGTGGCTTTGCGTAGGTAAGAACGGTTCTTGCTAGTTGCCCATAGCAGCCACGTAAAATTTGCAACAACAAAGTAGAGAACGTCTAACTTGTTTTTGCAGGGCATGTTGTGATGTGGTATGGCCAAAACGTGATGTGATATATGTTGATGTATGAGATGATCATGTTTTGTAATAGGTTCACGACTTGCATGTCGATGAGTACGGCAACCGGCAGGAGCCATAGGGTTGTCTTTAATTTATTAATTGCCATGTAATTGCTTTACTTTATCGCTATGCGTTAGCAATAGTTGTAGAAGCAATAGTTGGCGAGACAACCACGTGACGACACGATGATGGAGTTCATGATGATGGAGATCATGGTGTCATGCCGGTGACGATGGAGATCATGCCGGTGCTTTGGAGATGGAGATCAAAAGCACAAGATGATAATGGCCATATCATGTCACATATTTTGATTGCATGAGATGTTTATCTTGTTATGCATCTTATTTTGCTTAGAACGACGGTAGCATTATAAGATGATCCCTTCACTTAATTTCAAGAAATTGTGTTCTCCCTAAGTATGCACCATTGCGAAAGTTCATCGTTTCGAAGCACCTCGTGATGATCGGGTGTGATAGACTCTACGTTCGCATACAACGGGTGTAAGCCAGTTTTACACTGTCGGAGTTGGGGCTCCGGGGACCCAAAGGTTCGAACACTGGGGTGAGCTCGTTCCTACCTCCTCGTCCCCTACCACGGCTGAACTACGGCAGAGCTACGGCGAGAGTGCGCTTAGCAGGAGCTGACCGTGGACTCAGCGATTTACCCAGGTTCGGGCCACCTTGCGGTGTAAAACCCTACTCCTGCTTGGTTGGGATTGCTCAGGGAAAGAGGATGTTCTCACCTACAAGGTAGGAGATGATGGGAGCCGATCGGATCAGATCCCTCTCCAGCGGCACCCTGCCCTCCTTTTATATCTGCATTGGTCCTCTTCCCCCGAAAACATTGGCGGGAAGGGTTGCCACACAACGGCAAGTTTGAAGGGGGACATGGGCGCAGTCTATCCTGACAAAAGGTGGTCTTCATCTGCAAAGCGACTGCCCATGACGCGCCGGTGGGCTCGGGGATGACCTCCGCCCTGCGCGCCCGCCGTCTTGGTCTTCTTTCGTCGATCGGGCAACCTTTGGGGGTTGCTTTGGGAAGTGGATTGCTGGCCTTGCTCCCTTAGCACAAAAGGGGAAATCCTCTCCATCCGCGCCTGCTGGCACGGCCTCTGTCGCCGTTCGTCGCCGTGCGCATCACCCACGTGATGGGCACGAGACCGCGCGACCGAGCCAAACGGCACTCGTCCTGCGCGCCTTCGGGAGGGTGCCTCGGGAGGCCGCCTCGCGAGGCTCTCGGTGAAGCGGCCGCGTCCTGCTTGCTCGCTCCCTGAGGAGGGGTCCTCAGGAGGCCGGGGCCTCATGAGGGGTCTTGCGTGAGATGCCCGCTGATGGCCGCCTGTTGGGCCTCCGCCAGGCGTTGCGCCCTGGGCCAAAGGCAGACGGGCCGGGATACCCCGGGTTCCACGGGCCCGACAGTAGCCCCCAGGCACACGACGCGCACGTTCCCGCCTACTCGGGGGCGAAACGGCGCGGGCCCTAACCGCCTGCGGGCCAGGCGTGAAGCGTGGCGCACGATGTGATGGGGAACGCCCCCACTTCTCCCACGACGCCTCGGTAACCACCCGCGCTGACATAAAGCCTGCCCGCGCGTGGCGCGAGACCATCATTGCCTTCCTTCGTACATTCCATCTCCCCGCGCCTTCCTTCTTCCACTATAAAAAGCGAAGGGGAAGGACTTCTCGCTCATCTTCTCCACCAGCTCCTCCCTCCTACTTCACGATCTAGGCGGCCTCCGCGGCGATGGCGAGGGGGAGAGGCAGGGCTCGCGCTTCCGCTGCAGCATCCAGGGTTCCGCCCCGGGGGCGCGGGCGCTCTCCGACGGCTATCGGCACCGGCCCCAGCGGCCATGGAGGAGGCGTCGCCCGCGGGCGCGGAGGGCGCAGTGCCCGCGGGCACGGAGGGCGCAGTGCCCGCGGCCGAGGAGGCCGCGGCGGGGCAGCCGCCCTACCTCCCCAGGCAGGGAGCCACTCAGCGGAGGTGGCCCACGAGTTCATAGTGAACATGCATCGCCGGCCCTTAACCTGGCTCCGGCTTCCCAACTCCTTCGCGGAGACGATGGCGGGCCGCGCGCCCTTGGGCCTATGGGTGCAGGCGGACGGCTGCTGCAATGGTCCCTCCTGGGTGGCGACGGAGCTCACCCCCTCAGGCTTCATGTCCTTGAAGCAGGGGTGGAAGTCGTTCGCCCTCGCTCGCGACCTGAAGCGGGGCCACGTCCTTCAGTTCAAGTATGACGGGGCCTCCACGCTCTTCGTGAAGATCTTCGGGGTCTCCGGCAGCCGTCTGGAGTGCTGCACGGAGAGCGAGGACGGCGGCTACAGCAGCTCCTCCAGCGAGGACGACAGCGACAACGGTGCCGCCTCCTCCGGTGGAAGCGGGAGCGACGACAGCTCCCCCCGCGTCAAGAGCGAAGACAAAGACTCCGACTAGGCGCGCGCGGCGTCCGTGTTGGAGTCTTGGGGATGACGGCGCTCCGCCTAGGCCTCTTTCCCTTTTTTTTCTTTTCCTGCACTGGATCGATGTAGCCCTGTGGGGGTGTGAGAACAGTAGCTTCTATGTTTTACTTAATGCTTTTGTGGTTTGGAATGTGTGTGTTCCCTCCCGAGGTCCTCTCGCAAGGCCTGTTTTTCTCTTTCTTGTTTGCCTCGGTGCTCTACGCCGTCAGGACCCAGCCCCCGAGCGGGCCTGCAGCCGTCGCTGCTATGTCAGGTCGCGATGCCTGGACAAGGCCAGGAGGTGAGGGGCACCGGGAGCTAGTGAGGGCTCCTGAGGCGCGATGCTCAGGAAGCCCCCCTTTGGTGTGCAAGCGGCTCGCACGAAAGAGAAATGCCAGTGCTTAGCGAGATCACGAAGGGAGGGAACTCGAGTGATAGTGAGGGCGTCTCGCGAGGTGGTTAGACTTAGCTTTTTTAGGAGGGTAGCGTCGGGCGAACTGCAGCTCACGAGGAGCGGGCGGTGCGCGCGGCTCACGGGGCATGCCTCTCGAGGCTTGGCCCTCGAAGTCTTCATCTCGCGAGGTCCCCTGCCGAGGCGACCGCCGCAGGCCGGCTCGCGAGGTGCTGCCTGCGTGGTACCCGAGCGGCTTGCCTCCAGAAACAACTGCATGTCAACAAATCGCACACTGGGGGAGCGACGTGCGCTTGCTAGCCTGCTCGTGGCCATTGTGTGAGGAGATAAGGCACCAAGGACCTTGGTGAGGTGACGTGCACGGGAGCAGGCCCGCGAGCCAGAGCTCAGTCGCTTGGATTTAGTGGCGCTGCAGGGACGGACCCGAGCACAGGCGCCGTGCCTAGCCCCCGCTCATGGAACGGTCAGGAGAGGGGTCGCGAGCGCGCGGCGCTCTCGAGACGACATCATACCAAATACGCAATTATGTAAGCAACATAAACTTATTAGAGCATAATCGGTAAGATCCATTACACGACCAAAAAGGGGAGGGGCGAGGCTGCCGTGTCCGACACGGGTCAGCTTGAGGTTGGTGCGGCCCGTGAGGCGCCCTCAATTAAACAACCCAAAAATCACCTGGTAGTACCGTTGCTGGAGAAGTGCGCGGGTCGCTCCACGAGATTGGCTGCAGAAGCTTGCTCCTCAGGAACCGAGGGGATCCTGAGGCCCAGGGGGCTCGAAGCACATCAACCGCTGGAAGGTGGCGCCGGCGTTCCTCGGGCTGAAGGGCATGCGGGCGTAGCCGGTGGCAGAGTCCGCGCCCTGGCCGACGCGCGGCAGCAGAAAGGGGTCTTGAGGGCAGGCCTTGCTGAGGCTCATGAAGTCGACGCACATACGGTCCTTGCGCCCTTCTTGGGGACGACGACTGGGTTGGCGAGCCATTCGGGATGGCGCACCTCACGGACTACTCCAGCTTCTTGTAGCTTGTGTACTTCTTGGACGATGAACTCTTGCTTCTCGGGCGCCTGGTGCCGTGCTTTTTGCTTGATGGGGCGTGCATTGGGGCACACCGCTAAGTGGTGCTCGATCACCTCACTTGGTACACCGGACAAGTCAGATGCTTTCTAGGCAAAAACATCTGAGTTTGCCCGAAGGAAGGTGATGAGCGCGCTTTCCTATGCAGGAGGGAGGCAGGTGCCGATGGTGAAGGCAGGGCCTGAGCCGCTGCTGTCAACCGACACCTTCTTCGTCTCGGCGCGGCCCTGAGAGAATAGCTGCTTCTTCTTCACAGGTGCGGCCTCAGGAGGCTCGGCCGCGTCCTCGTCAGCCGGATGTGCAGCAGCGGCGGCTTTGTAGGCATGCTCGAGGGAGCAGACCGCGTCCTTTTTGTCACAGGCGACGGTGATGATGCAGCTGCAACCAGGCATCTTGAGGACGTTGTAGGCGTGGTGGGTCACCGCCATGAACTTGGCGAGAGCTGGGTAGCCCAAGATGGCGTTGCACGGCAGGCCGATGTGCGCCATGTCGAAGTTGATGAGCTCGGTGTGGTAGTTCTTGTGGGTGACGAAGGTGACGGGAAGGCGCACTTGCCCCAGAGGGATGGTGGAGCCATCAGTCACTCCAGAGAAGGGCCTGGTCGGCATCAGCTGGTCGTAGGGTACTTGGAGCGTCTCGAAGGTCTCGATGGAGATCACGTTTAAGCCGGCGCCTCCGTCGATGAGGGTCTTGGTGACCGCGACGTTGCTGATGGTGGGAGTGCACAACATGGGGAGCGTGCCTGCGGCGGCCATGGACTTGGGGTGGTCCTTGGAGTCGAAAGTGATGGTGTACTGTGACCACTTTGAGGGGCCGTGCGGCCTCAGGCATTGGGAGGGCAGCGTTCACCTCGCGAGAGAGCTGCTTGAAGTGGCAGTTGGACACGGGAGCTTGAGCCCCGCAAAGGATGCAAGCAACCGTGCGAGGCTCCTGGTAGCTCCCAGCGCCATCGTCAGGTTGGTTGACGTCGTTCCTTCGAGGTGGCGGCGGCAGCGGCGGGAGAGCGGCGTTGGCCTGAGGGTTTGCCTCACGAGGCTGGTCACGACAGCCCTGGTGGAAGTTGCCGTTGCCGCTGCGGTTGGCGCCGCGGTCGTTGCGGTCACCTCGGCGGCCCTGGCGCTCGTTGCGAAGCAGCTTGAGCTCCTGGCAGTCCTCAACACTACTAGGAAAAGGGCTGCTAGTGGCGCACCTGTTTTCGCTACTAATGGCGCACTACAGGTGCGCCACTAGCACCACGCCATTAGAATTTTTTACTAATGGTGCACCACTGGTGCGCCATTAGTATCTGGTATACTAATGGCGCACCATGCAGTGCGCCATTAGTATAGCCCACGGTGCGCCATTAGTATGCCTCCCAGGGGCCATATTTACCCATGTGCTTTGGCATACTAATGGCGCACTGGTGGATGATGCGCCATTAGTGTGCTCTGGCTTACTAATGGCGCACTATGTGGTGGTGCGCCACTAGTATGAATATTAGGGATTATTTTTTTTTGTTTCTGATATTTTCACAGGTTACAAAATATATTATTTGACAGAATATAGCTAGCACCACACAGCAACAGCAGATTCATCGAATACAATAGAAGATTAGTGTCCGAATACAATTCATCATATTAGTCTCCGAATTTAAAATACCGAACAAAGTTAGAACATTACAAGTCTCGAAACCGCGAGTAGCGAGTTTGTCTTCACATTACAAGTCGATATCGATCATCTAAACTACCATCACATAGAAGAGAGCTGCGGTCATCACGATGAGCATAATCGCGATGAAACTGGTCTTCATCCGGTTCCTCCAACGCTCCCTCCTCTCTCCCCAATAATGCAATTCAACACTAGAGATATATTGAAAATTAAACCTTTCTGCCATGCATCAATTTCATTATCATATGAGCTACATGAAACATTTGAATTCTCAGGAGCAAGCTTAACATTCCATTCCACCAGTGGCAAACGGAAATTTGACCTCTTTCTAAAATCCTCCAGCATTAACCCAAAAACACAGGCACTCATACACAGAAACTGATCAGAGATACAAGGATAAAATCCAAGGACACTCATAGGATAAGATTTGATAGCAGAAACTAGCACTTGATAACAACAGAACCGACTAGCTGCCTTAAGCATCTCATCAAAAAAATAACAGGAGGGGATCCCTAACTACAAGCATGCTGATAAGTAAAATCAAGCAGAAAATTAACTATACTACACATACCTGAAGCCTCACCGAGTGCACCTCCAAGAAAGCAGAGAAAACCCTAACACTCACACCACCTCAAAATCAAAATCCCTACAAAAGAGCTCCCATGAAAGAACAGAGTAACAAATTCAGTTTCACAGATCAACACATAATCACTAGACAAACACGAATCTAAACTGAACAATTAATAGGTTGCAAGAATATATAAAATCTGAACATTAACAATTCTGAACAGTACACTTCTCAAATTCATAGAAATTTGAGAGAGAGAGAGGGAGACAGCAAGGATTCAGATTCAGAGAAGTGCAGCAGGAGGGAAGTGGAGAGGAGGAGCAGCAGCAGTTTTGAGGTTTCAGAGAAGAGCAGCAGCAAGACGTTGAGAGGAGGAGCAGCAGGAGTAAAGCAAGAGGGAGGAGCAGCAACAAGGCGAGGGAAGAAACACGGCCGGCAGAGGGCGAGCGCGACCGTGGGCGGCAACACGCAAGTGCGTGTGTGCGCGGGCGCGGCCGACTGCAGCGACAGCGCAGCGGCGAGGCAACGCAGGAGCTCGGCGACGGCGGCTACGGCAACGAACCCGACAGGGGAAGGGGGAAATCGGTCGAGGGCCTCACCGAGGTGCTCGACGACGAGGTGGACGAGGGCGGCCGAGGATGTGGAAGACGGCGATGGCGACGATACGGTGCAGCTCCGATCGATTGAGAGCCCGTAGATGAAGAAGCAGTCGACGGCGGTCCTCCTGGACGTCTCCGTGCGGCGCGGGGTGACTGGTGGCGGCGCAGTGGGTCGGGGCGAGGCGGAGGTTGCGGCGCGCGCGGGCGAGGGCGAGGTTGGTGTCGGCCCTGCGGCGCTGCTCCGGCGAGAGCGGGGTGGGGTCGGAGGGGGAGGAAGGGGAGGATGGGGAGAGGGAGGCGGCGGGGGCGCGGATTGGGAGCGGACGCGTCCCACGGGCGAGGACGGCGGCGCACGTAGGGGCGGCGGCACAGTGGGTCGGGGCGGCGGCGCAGTGGGTCGGGGCTGAGAGAGAGATGTGAGATTGGGGATCGGGGATTGGGCATTTTAGTGGGGGGAGGGTTAGCAATGGCGCACCTTCTCCTGGTGCGCCATAAGTACCTTGATAGCAATGGCGCACCTGCTAGCGGTGCGCCATTAGTAACTTTTTTTTTTGGATTTTTAGTTGCAAAACATTTGTGAATTGGTAAAACATTTATGAATATGAAAAAATATCATCAAATTTGAAAACATATTCATGAATTCAAAAAGTGCCCATGAAATTTTAAAATATTCATGAGTTCAAAAAATATTAACAAATTCAATACTTTTTGTGAGTTAGAAATTCAATAACAGAATAAACCTAATTAAATAAAAATTGGTATACTAATGGCGCACCTCCTAGGGGTGCGCCATAAGTACCTTGATAGCAATGGCGCACCAGCTAGGGGTGCGCCATTAGTAACTTTTTTTTTGGATTTTTAGTTGCATTCATTGGTGAATTGGTAAAACATTTATGAATATGAAAAAATATCATCAAATTTGAAAAAATATTCATGAATTCAAAAAGTGCCCATGAAATTTAAAAATATTCATGAGTTCAAAAAATATTAACAAATTCAATACTTTTTGTGAGTTAGAAATTCAATAACAGAATAAACCTAATTAAATAAAAATTGGTATACTAATGGCGCACCTCCTAGGGGTGCGCCATAAGTACCTTGATAGCAATGGCGCACCAGCTAGGGGTGCGCCATTAGTAACTTTTTTTTTTGGATTTTTAGTTGCATTCATTGGTGAATTGGTAAAACATTTATGAATATGAAAAAATATCATCAAATTTGAAAAAATATTCATGAATTCAAAAAGTGCCCATGAAATTTAAAAATATTCATGAGTTCAAAAAATATTAACAAATTCAATACTTTTTGTGAGTTAGAAATTCAATAACAGAATAAACCTAATTAAATAAAAATTGGTATACTAATGGCGCACCTCCTAGGGGTGTGCCATAAGTACCTTGATAGCAATGGCGCACCTTCTCCTGGTGCGCCATTAGTAACTTTTTTTTTTGGATTTTTAGTTGCATTCATTTGTGAATTGGTAAAACATTTATGAAAGCCCCTGGCTATGCTTCCCTCTGGGCGTCTTCGGGGTTCGGTTTCACCATCGAACAGATCCTTGCGTTTTCTCCACGGGTCATCGTCGCGAAGCCACCTTCGATGTCCCATGAACACGGTTTTCGAAGACCCAGGATCTCTATCTAGCTGGCGATACGTTGTGTCATCCATGCACCTAACGCATCCAGAAAATCCGTGGACCACCTGCCCCGCGAGATATCCGTAACCGAGATAGTCGTGCACCGTCGTGAGCAGTGCGGCTCTCATAGGGAAATATTCTTTCTCTGCGGCGTCCCACGTATTGGCTGGCGTTTTCCACAGCGTGTCTAGCTCCTCTTTCAGCAGCCCCAGATACAGATTGATGTCGTTCCCTGGTTGTTTCGGCCCTTCAATTAGCGTACTCATGTGAATGTACTTCCTCTTCATGCACAACCAGGGGGGAAGGTTGTACATCCACACAAACACAGGCCAGGTGCTATGTGTGCTTCTCTGGCTGCCCAACGGATTGACTCCATCGGTGCTCGCGCCCAGCACGATGTTCCTTCATCTTCTCGCTTCTTCTCCTCCCTATCCGCGTGCCAACGCAGGAGCTTTGCTACCTTAGGGTCCGCGAAATACCGCTGCAGACGAGGAGTGATCGGAAAGTACCACACCACTTTTCGAGGAGCTTTCTTCCTCTTCTTGTATCGAGTGACGCCGCACACCGGACATATGGTAGACTCCGCGTGCTCGTCCCGATAAATGATGCAATTGTTCATGCACAAATGGTATTTCACGTGCAGTAAATCCAGAGGACACACGATTTTCTTCGCCTCCTCGAAACTGGTCGGGCACTTGTTCCCCTTGGGAAGACGTTCGTGCCAGAATGACATGTTCTCGTCGAAGCATGCGTCGGTCATTTTGTGTTTTACCTTCATCTCCAGAGCCATGAGCGTTACTTTCAGGCGGGTATCCTCGGGCCTGCATCCTTCATACAATGGAGTAACCGCGTCTATCTCCAGTTGATCTAGCTTGGCTTTCTCTCGGGCGGCAGCTCTTGCGTTATCCGTCTGCTTGAGAAGCAGCTCTTGAATATGAGGGTCCTGCACCCAGCCTCCATCGTCGTCTGCTCCGGCATCTTCATCTTCATGATCATGCCCTTCGTCTTGATCTTCCTCATCATCATGTCCGACATCTTCTACATGATGACTGTGTACAGCATCACCGTCGTGATCATGTCCTGGAGATTCTTCGTCTTCTCGACCGCCCTCGCCGCGGTGGTTGTCTTGCTGCCCTTCCTCATTTCTTGCCCGGCCCCCATGGACGACTTCATAGTCATCTTCATCACCTTGCCACCGATAGCCATCCATGAAACCACGCAAGAGCAGGTGGTCCCGCACCTGCCCGGAATCCGGGTCCGCAATAAGGCTCTTCAGCTTGCATCTTCGACACGGACATCTTATCTCCGTCTCGTTCTTTTGAAGCATCTCGGCCTTCGTGGAGCTCAAAAACCTATTCAAGATGCCTTCGGTCATCGTGCGGACCATGGTCGCCTGCGGGGTAGAGCAAAACGATATTTTAGAACCAAGAAAAAGTTTGGCATGACTTTCCCTAAAAATAGGACCAAAAAGAATGCATAGTGCCAAAATTCTCGCCGAAACGGAAATGAATCAACATTCCGGCAAAATATTGGCAACTATCGCATTTCAAATACCGGTACCTGCAAACACAAACATATATGCAACACCACAAACATATGCAACACCACAAACATACATAGATCTAGCAAGGCCATAAAAAGTGCATGTGCATGTTGTTGGAGCGAGGGAGAGAAAAAAAGTAGATCTACAACATAAAGATAGCTTTCCCCTTACTTACCTATCAAAAAAAGGTAATTTAACCACCTAATTTTGATGAATCTATGGTGCAAATGAGGTGAGGAGGAGGAGGCAGCCGACACAATCTTGGAGGAGGAGGTGGAGAGAATGAAGTGGGGAAAGTGAGTGTGTAGGTGTGGCTGTCCAAAATATCTAGCTGGTCCCAGGTTACTAATGGCGCACCACCCATATATGCGCCATTAGTAACCCTGGTTACTAATGGCGCACCAGCTTGAGGTGCGCCATTAGTAGTTTTGCAAAAAAAAAAAAATAGTAGTGGCGCACTGTGTTGGAGGTGCGCCATTACTAGTTAAACTAGTAATGGCGCACTCTTCCCTGGTGCGCCATTAGTATTTTTGGAAAAATGAAAAAAAAAACATTTGTCACTAATGGCGCACCGTGGGTCTGGTGCGCCATTAGTGTCTACCACACTAATGGCGCACCAACTCATGGTGTGCCATTACTATATAGTAGTGGCGCACCACATGTCTGGTGCGCCATTAGTAGCCATATCATCTATAGCCCTTTTCCTAGTAGTGCAATGCTGTGAGAGAGCACGTTGTGGTAGGTGCGGAGCGGGCGGCCGTCTTTCCTAGGCTCGTCGCGGTCGCGGCCGCGCTTCTGCTCGGGCTCCGCCGCAAGCACGGCAGGGCCCTTGCGCTTGATGTCCTTGTTCTTGGCCTTGGCAGCGTCGGGCGCTGCATCGGGGTCGTTGTGGACGAAGAGGCGACCTTCCTCAGCCTTGGCGCACTTGTCGGCGAGGTCGAACAACTCAAGCACCGAGTCTAGCTCATCGTTGATGGTGAGCTTCTCGCGCATCTTGACATCTGTGACGCCGGTGGGGAACACAGAGATGACGGCCGCGTCGGAGGCACGCGGGATCTTGTTGCGCACCTGGCTGAAGCGCTGGATGTACTTGCGGAGGGTCTCGTCTGGGCGCTCCCGCACGTGCCGCAGCTCGTTGATGGTGAGGGAGCGGTCGTGCGTGCCCTTGAAGTTGGCGATGAACTGGCTGCAGAGCTCGGCCCACGACGAGATCGAAGCCTCAGGAAGGTTCATGAGCCAGGAGCACGGCCCGTCCTTGAGGGCCATGGGGAACCAGTTCGCCATGACCTTGTCGTCGCCGTTCGCCGCCTCGATGCTCAGCGCATAGAGCTGAAGGAACTCTACGGGGTTGGGGGTGCCGTCGTAGCGTGGAGGCAGTTCTGACTTGAACTTCGCGGGCCACACCACCCGACGCAGCTCGCGAGTGAAGGCGCGGCAGCCCACGCTGCTCGAGGGGACACCGCCGGCGAGGGCGGCGCGATTCTGGCGGCCAGCTGCCGCGACCTCCTGGACGGCCCGGTCTTGGCGCCGGCGCTGCTGCTCGAGGAGCACACGTGCATCAAGCGGCGCGCGGCGGATGATCTGGCAGCTGGCCTCGTCGCGAACCGGTGAGTAAGCGCCACGGGACGGCTCACGCGCCCTCGCGTTGCGCTGGGGCCCGTCGAGCTCGTCGCGCAGAGGAGGTGGCGGGGGAGCGCCATGCACCATGTCCCCAGCGTGAGACGGTGGAGGGCGGAGCGAATGGGAAGGCGTCGGAGCGTCCCCGGTGGCATTGACGAGCTCGGTGATGCGACCAAGCCAGGCGTCGTAGCCGACGTCAACTGGATGGTAGCGGAGCAGCTCGCGCGCCGTGAGTAGCGCGGTCTGCGCGTTCGGCGGCCCACAGTGGGCGAGGGAGGAGGAGGCCGTGGCGGTGTGGCCCTCTGCCCGCACGGAGGGGTGCAGGGAGGAATCCTGCTGCTCCCGGGCGGCAGGATCGGTGGCGGCAGCGGCCTCGACAGGGCGGCGGCGTTTGCCGCGGGCCACAGGCTCCGTTTGAGCCACACGGCCAGCCCTCTTCTCAGCGCGCTCGCGGTGGGCGTCGGTCATGAAGCTGGTGGAGTGGAGGACGGAGTGGAAGAACAGTAGCGCACCCCTACCTGGCGCGCCAAATGTCGGAGTTGGGGCTCCGGGGACCCAAAGGTTCGAACACTGGGGTGAGCTCGTTCCTACCTCCTCATCCCCTACCACGGCTGAACTACGACACAGCTACGGCGAGAGCGCGCTTAGCGGGAGCTGATCGTGGACTCAGCGGTTTACCCAGGTTCAGGCCACCTTGCGGTGTAAAACCCTACTCCTGCTTGGTTGGGATTGCTCAGGGCAAGAGGATGTTCTCGCCTACAAGGTAGGAGATGATGGGAGCCGATCGGATCAGATCCCTCTCCAGCGGCACCCTGCCCTCCTTTTATATCTGCCTTGGTCCTCTTCCCCCGAAAACATTGGCGGGAAGGGTTGCCACACAATGGCAAGTTTGAAGGGGGACAGGGGCACAGTCTATCCTGACAAAAGGTGGTCTTCATCTGCAAAGCGACCATCCATGACGCGCCGGTGGGCTCGGGGATGACCTCCGCCCTGCACGCCCGCCGTCTTGGTCTTCTTTCGCCGATCAGGCAACCTTTGGGGTTGCTTTGGGAAGTGGATTGCTGGCCTTGCTCCCTTAGCACAAAAGGGGAAATCCTCTCCATCCGCGCCTGCTGGCACGGCCTCTGTCGCCGTTTGTCGCCGCGTGCGTCACCCACATGATGGGCACGAGACCGCGCGACCGAGCCGAACGACACTCGTCCTACGCTCCTTCGGGAGGGTGCCTCGGGAGGCAACCTCGGGAGGCCACCTCACGAGAGGGCCTCGCGAGGCTCTCGGTGAAGCAGTCGCGTCCTGCTTGCTCTCTCCCTGAGGAGGGGTCCTCAGGAGGCCGGGGCCTCATGAGGGGTCTTGCCTGAGATGCCCGCTGATGGCCGCCTGTTGGGCCTCCGCCAGGCGTTGCGCCCTGGGCCAAAGGCAGACGGGCCGGGATACCCCGGGTTCCACGGGCCCGACATACACATGCAAAATACTTGGGTTAAACTTGACGAGCCTATCATGTACAGACATGGCCTCGGAACACGGAGGACCGAAAGGTCGAACAGGAGTCATATAGTAGATATGATCAACATGGAGATGTTCACCATTGATGACTACCCCATCTCACGTGATGATCGGACATGGGTTGCTTGATTTGGATCATGTTTCACTTAGACAACTTGAGGGATGTTGATTTAAGTGGGAGTTCATTAGTAATTTGATTAACTAAACTAATTATCAATAACATAGTCTAAATTGTGTTTGCAAATTATGTTGTAGATCAATAGCTCATGCTGTAGCTCCCTATTTTTATATGTTCCTAGAGAAAGACTAAGTTGAAAGATAATGTAAGCAATTATGCAGACTAGGTCCGTAGTCTGAGGATTGTCCTCACTGCTGCACAGAAGGCTTATGTCCTTGATGCACCCCTCGGTGTGCCAACCCCTTTAGCGTCGTCTGTGGATGTTGTGAATGTCTGTCAGGCACGTTCTGATGACTACTCGATAGTTCAGTGCGCCATGCTTTACGGCTTAGAAATCAGGGCCCCAAAGACGTTTTGAACGCCACGGAGCATATGAGATGTTCCAAGAGCTGAAATTGGTATTTCAGGTTCATGCCCGTGTTGAGAGGTATGAGACCTCTGACAAGTTCTTTGCCTGCAAGATGGAGGAGAATAGCTCAGTTAGTGAGCATGTGCTCAGAGTGTCTGGGTGCTACAATCGCTTGAATCAAGTGGGAGTTAATCTTCCAGATAAGACATCGATTGACAGAGTTTTCCAGTCACTTCCACCAAGCCATAAGGGCTTTGTGATGAACTATAATATGCAAGGGATGGAGTATACAATCCCCGAGATATTCATGGTGCTTAAGGCTATGAAGGTAGAAATCAAGAAGGAACATCAAGTGTTGATGCTAAACAAGACCACTAGTTTCAAGAAGGGCAAGGGAAAGAAAGGAAACTTCAAGAATGGCAAGACAGTTGCCACTCCAATGGAGAAACCCAAGACTGGACCCAAACCTGAGACTGAGTGCTACTTTTATAAGGGGAACGGTCACTCGAAGCGGAACTACCCCAAGTACTTGGCAGATAAGAAGGCTAGCAACATCAACGTAGGTATATTTGATATACATGTTATTGATGTGTACCTCACTAGTGCTCGTAGTAGCGTCTGGGTATTTGATACCAGTTCAGTTGCTAATATTAGTAACTCGAAGCAGGAGCTGCGGAGTAATGGAGACTAGCTGAGGGCGAGGTGACGATGAGTGTTGGAAGTGTCGCCAAGGTTGATATGATCACCATCGGCACGCTCGTAATACCTTCGGGATTAAACCTAAATAATGGTTATTTGCTGCTTGCGTTGAGCATGAAACATTATATCTGGATATTGTTTATTGCAAGACGGTTATTCATTTAAGTCAGAGAATAATGGTTATTCTGTTTATATGAGTAATATCTTTCGTGATCATGCACCCGATGTGAATGGTTTACTGAATCTCAATCGGAGTGATACACATGTTCATAATATTAATGCCAAAAGATGCAAAGTTAATGATGATAGTACCACATGATTGTGGCACTGCTGCTTAGGTCATATTGGTGTAAAGCGCATGAAGAAACTCAATGCCGATGGACTTTTGGAATCTCTTGATTATGAATCATTTGAGACATGTGAACCATGCCTTATGGGCAGGATGACTAAAACCCCGTTTTCCAGATCAATGGAGCGGGCAAGTGACTTATTGGAAATAATACATACCGATGTATGCGGTCCGATGAGTGTTGAAGCATGTGGTGGATATCATTATTTTCTTACCTTCACAGATGATTTGAGTAGATACAGGTATATTTACTTAATGAAACACAAGTCTGAAACATTTGAAAAGTTCAAGGAGTTTCAGTGTGAAGTGGAGAATCATCGTAATAAGAAAATTAAATTCCTACGATCTGATCGTGGAGATGAATATTTGAGTTACGAGTTTGGTATGCATTTAAGAAAATGTGGAATTGTTTCACAGCTCACGCCACCTGGAACACCACAGCGTAGTGGTGTGTTTGTAACACCCCAAAAATATCCTCTTTTGAATTTTTAAATCTTTTATTCAAAATAAAAATTCCTTGGATCACCATGGTCTTTTTCTCTCTTTCTTCTGTTTTGAAAATCACTTCTGAATTTTTAATTGGGTTTCAAAAAAAAATTAAAATGGTTTTTAATTGATGGTTTATTACTTGAGGATCACAAATATTTTTTTATTTAGAAAGTTTTTGAATAATTAAAATTATTCCAATGAAATGGCCCATTTCATTGTTTTCAAGCACTTATAAAATTCTCACAAAATTATTCTACCACTTCTAAATTCTCATTCAAGTCATCCTCACACCCTAGGACAGTATCCAATACCTCTCCTCTCCACAAAAATATTTTTATCATATTTAATAAATTCCAAAGTTGGAATTTCAATTATTCCTAGTTTCTTTGATTTACAAAGGAGCTATAGTTTTCTCAACTCTTCTGCACCCACAAAAATTATCCTAGCTACTTGACAGTACCCACACTACATTTCATCAAAAACATTCTGATCCACAGTTCAAAATTTTTAAATTTCATTCAATTCAAATTTGGACTAGAATCAATCTCTCTAATCAAAACCTAATTTTTATTGCTCCAAAAATTCTGAAATTGGCCAGCACCTCTATTATGCATCAACACCTCACCACAAAAATTCTCCAAAATTCCTAAAATGCCTAGAGCCCTCTGGCATTTCATCATACACCTGGTGTGCACACTGTAGCACTGTCGAAAAATTCAGAAAAATAGCAAAGTTCAAAGAACAGGGGAGTTTGGCCCCGTGCACTACACTCCACTCCATCTCCTCCTCATCCACGCCTCCTTGATCATAAATGAGTCGCCGGGGACCCCTCTGGTCAGTTGCTCGCCGCCGACAGCACAGTGGCCGGCCGGTGCAACGGCCACTGTCCTCGGCCGCGGCGGCCGAGCGGATCGACACGGCCACCAGCCGCCTTCACTCCCTCTACCGCTCCCTCTCCTACTCCCACTCCACGCGTCGCCCTCCTCTGCCACTTCACGCGCCGTCCAAGCCGTCTCGGCCCTGCCTGGCAGTCGCCGGAGCAGATCACCGCCGCCACCCCCGTACGGGACCCTCGCCATGGATAAGGCCGTGGAGCTCGAATTCGTCCACGCTAGCCCTTCCAGAGAGCTCCACCGACCTCGCCAACTCCACACCGACCTCGCCACCATCCCTAACTACCTCGCCGACAGATTTACTTCGGCGTGATCCGCATCGCCACTGGTTACCTTGGCTCGCCTATATAAGAGCCCCCCGAGTTCCGTTTAGTACCCGCACCACACCCACACACTCTCAATCGACCTCCCGTGCACTCCCCTGACCTCGGGGAGGTCTTCTTCTCCGCTTCCGATCGGCCGACCCGCCTCGGGTCCCCAGAACCTCTCGTCACCATTAGACCATCTCCGCCTCCCAAACTCCACCAATAGCCTCATACTACTCCCTCTCATCAGAACTGCGCGTCAATTTGACGTTTGCCGGCTTCTCCGACGAGATCCAACTTCTCCCGACGCCGCCGTCCGCCGGAGTTGACCTCGTCGTCGCTCCGGTGCTCGCCGGCAACCAACTCCACCACCCACCGATGCGGAATCCCTCCCCGAGCACATCCCGACCAATGCCGCCCTCTGGAACGCCGTCGATCATCGCCGGTGATCGCTGCACCTCCTTTGTGCACGCGCGCGAGCGCGTTTGAAATTCAAACCTGACAGGGGGGGCCCACCCGTCAGCGTTTTAATCTTTTTCTGATTTAACCGAAAGCGTATTCTGTCCCTTTACGCTTTCTGCTTTGGAAAGCGTATTTTCCCCGAAACGTTTTCTGTTTTACCGCACAGGGACCCGCTGGCAAATTTTATTTTTGCAGAAAAGCCCCTGGTTTTAAAACTTTAATAACTTTTTAACCACAACTCCGTTTTAATTGATTCCTTTTTTGAAATTCTTCTTTTCCACTCTAGTTTTTTTAGTATTTATTTGAAAATATTTTGAGACAACTTTTTGGTACTATTGCAAAAAAATTAATTTGAATTTGAATTTCCATTTTATAGAAAACGAAGAGGGGGACTTTGCTGGGAATTTCGAGGGATCATCTTCTGACTACTTTGATCAAGGCAAGCATTTTTGAACTTGGGATATGGTGATTGCATACACAATTGCATCCGTTCGAGTTTTCACCGATTACGTGGTGAATAGCATGTGCATGCATGGACATATTGTTTTTGTGCATTGCTTGCATTTCACTCAAGAATCTTTCTAACGTGTATAAAAGTTGTGAGAATCCAGGAGTGTGTCTCCTGCCTTGGACGTACCGGTGGGCACGGGTCACATCATGACACGATGGTGTCGCTGTGACATACGAAGTATGCCAGTCATAATAACAACACCTCCTGAGTCGACCTAGATCGAGTCTTGTTCCGTCAAGCCTAGCTAAATACCGTGCTGCCACTAGTCTTCCCACGAGGGGAGTGCGGTTTAGTAAGTTGCTAACCCCTGTCTGTGTGCACACCACCTAGAGGGGCCCTGATGAGGGTTCCACGGCCATGGACTAATGCCAGTCATCGGGTCAGGGGGCATGGGTGTATCCAGCTGGGCCGAGAGGGGGGCACCCCTTGTAATCTGCGCATATAAATAGTGATCCCATGCTATTCGAGACGATGGTCTCCCCGACTTAGAGTTTTTCTTGAATGATGCTTTGGGTGATTCCTGGAATCTGGAAAGTTAATCTGGTGTGTGCTAGTCAGGTGTGTTTTCAACCCAAAGACCGTGATGGGAATTAGTCAGCGTCTCGCTGTAGACTAAAGAAATCCTTTACTTGTGGGTAAAGAGTACACCCTCTGCAGAGTTATATCTATTCGAATAGCCGTGTCCACGGTCAAGGACGTTAGCTGGGAAGGGTCAAGTGTTGGTTCCGGTGTCGGTCTTCGGAGGAAATAATCAGTGTTGTACCATCACCACACCACTGTCATATTCCGCCACCACCATATATTGACAAGTTTGTAATAAATTGTTGAGCACTCTGGCTCAACCCTGTGTAATATTATGTATGTATTGGTTATCTATGTTGGTGCAATAATTTGCCTCCTTATGTTTTGGAGATTGTTGACATAAACAGTTAGGGACTAATGTGTTTGCTAGTGCACACAGAGTAACAAGTCCCTGGAGTCAAGAGGAGTTTGGTTCAAACTCCGAAGAAAATCCCCTACGTGGCAGTGAAGGTTATCACCGAAGATTATGATGACAAGAGTGACCCCTCAAAAATCGCTGATGCAAAGCAATTGGTTCGGTGCTCGTCTAAAGAAAGTGACTGCGGCCGAGAAGATTGAAGACGAAGTGAAGACGTAGCATTTATTTCGTTGTTTCTCTTCTCTTTATTGAGTCATAGGACCACCGTACTACTAAGAGGGGTGTAGCATTCGAAGCTTTGATTCTCTGATGCTAAACCCAAATCCTATGAAAGTTGCGAGAGAAATCTCTTTGTGTTCCGAGCAAATACTTGCCAGCAAGAGACTGTGATCTTCTTCGCTGCGAGAGATTTGTCTCTGACCGAGGAGTTTCCATTACTTGTTCCTCAAGTAATGTTACCGTTGCTCTTAAAATACGACCGTTATGAACGTGTCGGGTGGCCATTGGATGGACCGCGTGTCCAAAATGGTCATTTCCCACCAGGGAAGGCTGCGGCTACAAATAGCCACCCCGCACCGGCGTTGTCCGGTGGCTGCTCCATGTGATTGTGAGAAGATTGTTGGGCAACCCCCTCTCCTGAGTGATTTGAGTTTAAAATCCACCGAGAGAAAACCCCAGAGCCGAAAAATTAGATAGTGGTTCAGCATCACTCGAATCTAAGTCCAGTACGCTCCGCCTATTACTCTTGAGAGCTGCGAACTCTCTAGACGGTTAGGTGTCAATTTCTTCAGAGACCAAGAGTAATTGTGGTTCTCGAAGAAGAAGTCTGTAATGGTTTGGAGATCGCCTCAAGCATCTACCATGAGTGATCGGCATTGGTTGATGAACCAATTGTCAAGGAGAATAGGGCGAAGAGAGTTTATCTTCTGTGTTAAATCACAACCCCTCCAACCAGACATAGTCCTTTTGCAGAAGGGCGAACTGGTCTACCAAATTCCTTGTCGCCATCGAGCATCACTGGTCACCTCTGCTTCTCCCCTTTACATTCGAACTGTGCTGAATGACATATTTCAATCATGTGTTTTGTCTCGATGCATGCTTTTAGTTTCCATTCATTAGTTTGTATTCGCTCACTGTACACTATTTTCATTCGCTCCGCTGCTGGGTTCCAAGAGTTTTGATATTTCCGAAGAAAATTTAAAACTCCCATTCACCCCCCTCTGGTAGACATACTTCGTTCCTACAATTGGTATCAGAGCAAGGTACTCCTTGACTCTGTTCATTTTGGTCAAACCACCTTGGAGTTTAAGAATGTCTTCAGTGAGCTACAAGTCGCACCTCAAGATTCCCATCTTCGATGGGACGGACTATCCCTTATGGAAGGAGAAGATGAAGATCTATCTCCGAGCTATTGATGATGGTATGTGGAATGTGGTGCAGAATGGATTCGTGGTTGAAGTGCCCCAGGTCCCCACTAACCGCGAGAAGAAACTTATTCAGATGGATGCTCAAGCCAAAGATGAAATTGGTGGGCATCTCTCTCGTGCTCAATTTCTTCGCTATCGTTAGTGTGAAACTGCAAAGGAATTGTGGGACATTCTCGAAAAGATAAATGAGGGTGTTTCAACTCAGAAAGAGGCTCGCATTGATACTCTTCGGGCGAAGTTCAATCGGTTCAAGCGAATCGGAAATGAAAGCTGCCAGCAAACCTTCGATCGTCTGAGTGACATAGCAAACGAGCTGCAAGGTCTCGGCGCCAAAGACATCACTGATCATGAAGTTGTGAAGAAACTTCTCTGATCCCTTGACAGTTCGTTCG
This sequence comes from Elymus sibiricus, assembly GCA_039707655.1. Taxonomy (NCBI): domain Eukaryota; kingdom Viridiplantae; phylum Streptophyta; class Magnoliopsida; order Poales; family Poaceae; genus Elymus; species Elymus sibiricus. Next base: position 104,909,131 of record CM077668.1, on the reverse strand, counting down.
ACACTCTAGTTCTTATGATTCGGGAATGAGCTGACTTCAAAGTTCTCAACTCAGCTGATATCATGGAAAGGCTAAACACCCACGAGGAACAAGAAGAAGAAAAGAGAGATCTTTATGGCTCAAGTCACCGAAAAAGTCACGCTCTCAAGGCTGTGGCTGAATCTTCCTCGGAAGGAAATGCCGAAGAAGATTCAGATGACCCAGAAAGGATCAACAAGGATCTCGCTTTAATCACGAAAAGATTCCAGTGCCTTCAAAGGAAAAATCAGTTTCAGAAGAAAGGATCCAGCAACTCTGGCGGCTCCAAATCTTCATCAAAACCTACTGGAGATTATACCTGCTTCAAGTGCAAAAAGCCAGGACATTTCATTTCGGACTGTCCTCTCTGGGAAGCTGAAATCCATGCCAGTGGAAGATATGATTCAGGAAACAACCATGGCAAAGGGAAGAGCAAAAGCTATGACTCTGATGATGAGAAGAAAACGAAAAAGTTCTTCAAGAAGAAGGACAGCTCCTCCTCCAAGTCCTCGTCAAGATCTTCCTCAAGGAATCCTTCCAAGTCCTCATCCAACCGCAAGAACACCTCTCGCAAGGCTAAGTCGTACATCGGTAAGGAGATGGATTCCGATGAAGAAGAGTCATCTGACTCCGAAGAAGTTGATGAATCCGATGAGGATTCTGATTCCGGCATGGCTGGCATAGCATGTGCCTCTAATCCTGCATCAAACTTCTTTGAGAATCATTCGAGCGACAACGAGTCCCCTGCCTACTGCTTCATGGCCAAAGCTTCGAAAGAAATGTACCCCTCAAACATCACAAGGTTTACTCCAGTGATCAATACTCTTCGGATGAGGATGACCATGCTAAACTGATCAAAATTGCTAATATGCAACAAAACTCTCTCGGGGAAATTGAGAAAACCCTCAGGAAAGCTAAAGGGTTGTTGGTTGAGGAGATGGAGAAAAATCAGTCATTGACAGAAGAGCATTCCGCTCTCGAGTCTCGAATGGAAGAACTATCAAATCGTCATGATTTTCTCTCGGCCGACCATGAGAGATTCACTTATGATTACCTGAAAAGGAAACAGGAACTCGAGTCGCTGAGAGAGGCTCATGAAGACTAGATCAGAGAAAATTCTCTTCTCACCCAACAACTCAAAGAGAAACATGAAGTGTTTGTACCACCTTCCCTAAAATGCCTTGAACGCAGTAACTCTGAATCAAATGCTGAATCTTCTATGAATGCTAACCCCTCTGTCGAGGAAAATGGTTCTATATCTGATGAAAATGCTAGGTTGAAGGATCTTCTTCAGACATGAATGTTCAAGTCTCTCAAAGGGCATCAAACCCTGTGTGATGTTCTGAAGAAATCCATTCTTCACAAAAATCCCAGGAAAGAAGGTATCAGTTTCGAAAGGAAACTGAATGAAAATGGCTCCTACTGGGAACCTGATCAATATCCTCGCACTGTGTGGGTGCCGGCCAAGAGCAAAATGCTCAATCCAGCTTTACTTTCCGGATATGACTGTCCTATCCTTGAATACTCATATGATGATTCTCTGGACAACTATAAGTTGTTCAAAAACCAACGTGGTGAGGCTGTTGCTCGCTATGTTGGACCAAACAGCAGGAATGGCCTCCCAAAGAAAGCTATCTGGGTGCCTAGGAAAACTATCGAAGCATTGCCTATTACTACGTTACTAACCATGCAGGCTGAAAATGCTCGATACTTCCTGGAAAAGGTTCGACAGAATGAGTACATGCATACCTCATCTAACCACTATACTCATTCGTCTGGGAAGAATTTCAATGCATACTCTTTCGATTATGGTCGTACTCATTCAAGTCACAATTCGTATGACTATCGAAAGAAATCATATCCTGCTCGCTCATATGTTTCGAAGCCACCTACAAAGATGTGGGTGGTTAAGAAAGCCTGATTTCTCTGCAGGACTATGTCTCCGGGTGTACCGAATGGATAATGGATAGTGGATGCACTAGTCATATGACCGGAGACAAGTCGTTGTTTGTCGACCCCAACTTAACTGCTTCATCTCAGAAGTATATTACTTTTGGCGACAACAACAAAGGAAAGGTAATTGGGTTAGGTAAAATTGCTATATCCAAGGACAAGAACATTGATGATGTTTTAATTGTTCAGTCTCTTGGATTCAATCTCATGTCAGTTGGCAAGCTTTGTGATCTAGGCATGCTAGTTCTATTTTCATCATCCAAATGCATCGTCTTTATGGCTTCTGACAATTCCTTCGTCTTCGAGGGAAATAGAAAGGGTGATTTATATATTGTGGATTTCTCTAAGGGTCCCTCAGTCCAAACTTGCTTGCTTGCAAAAGCAACCGAAGGATGGCTGTGGCACCGAAGACTTGGTCATGCAGGTATGAGAAATTTGCAGACTCTCGTGAAGAAAAATCATCTTCGTGGCATTCCTGATGTGAAATTCGACAAGGATCGTCTCTGTGGTGCGTGTGAAGCCAACAAATTGGCCAAGAAGCACCATTCGTCAAAAACTGTCATGACCACAACAAGACCTCTGGAAATTCTTCATATGGATTTATTCGGACCTCAAAACCATGCAAGTTTCGGAGGCAGTCATTATGGTCTGGTTATTGTTGATGATTTCTCTTGATACACTTGGGTATTCTTTCTCGAAGACAAAACCTGCACCCAAGACATCTTCAAATGATTCGCCAAGAAGGCTCAGAATGAATATGATGTGCGAATTAAGCACGTCAGAAGCGACAATGGTACTGAGTTCAAAAATACTCATATCAAAGTTTTTCTCGACGAACATGGTATAACTCATGAGTTCTTTGCCGCATACACTCCCCAACAAAATGGAGTTGTTGAGCAAAAGAATAGAACTCTCATCGAAATGGCGAGAACAATGCTCAGTGAGTATAAAACTACCATTCGTTTCTGGGCTGATGCTATTAACACTGCTTGTCATGTTGTCAATCATGTTTATCTTCACAAATTCCTTAAGAAAACCTCATATGAGCTTATCACTGGCAAGAAACCGAATGTTTCTTATTTACGTGTTTTCGGTGCACCTTGCTATATTCGTGACATGAATCATAATTCCAAGTTTGCACCTAAGGCACATAAAGGTTTTCTTCTTGGTTATGGCTCGAACTCGCATACTTATCGTGTCTATAACTCTCACCACGGGAAAGTTATGGAAACGGTAAATGTGCAGTTTGATGAATCTAATGACTCTCAAAAGGAGCACCTGCCTAATGTGATAGATGAACCACCGATCTCGGATGCTATTCGGCAAATGGCCATTGGGGACATCAGGCCAGTCGAAGGAAAAACACCTGACTCTTCCGATGAAGATGCCCCCATAGCTCGAAGAAGAACACGCCAATCTACTGCCGAAGAAAATGCCACACCGAACACAAATGGCAACCCAAATGCAAGTGCAAATCAAAACGGCAATCCCGATGAAAATGGTGATACAAATGCTCATCCTGAGGAAAATGAAAATGATCATCAAGAAGGAAATCCTCTCCCATGAGTGGCAAATCGAGTTGACCCTGCATTAATCCTCGAAGATCTCAAGAATCCAGGTTACCGACCCACAACTCGCTCTCACACTCGTTTGGCTAACTACTGTGGCAGTTTCTCCTCTGTCTCATTGACAGAACCTACCAAGTATGAGGAAGCCATGAATGATCCCGATTGGATGAATGCCATGCAAGAAGAGTTGGTGCAATTCGAATTAAATGATATGTGGGAATTGGTTGACAAACCGAATCCTAAGAAGCACAATATCATCGACACAAAATGGATTTTCCAAAACAAGCAAGATGAAAATGGCATTGTTGTGAGAAACAAAGCGCGTCTTGTCGCTCAAGGGTATACACAGGTAGAAGGTATTGATTTCGGTGAAACATATGCTCCTGTTGCTCGCCTTGAGGCAATTCGTATTCTTCTCGCTTATGCAAACTACAATGATATTCTGCTTTATCAAATGGATGTGAAAAGTGCTTTCCTCAATGGTGAAATTGATGAGGAAGTATATGTTAGGCAGCCACCTGGCTTTGAAAACCCTCAGTTTCCTAACAAAGTTTTCAGGTTGAAAAAGGCTCTGTATGGGCTGAAGCAAGCCCCTCGAGCTTGGTATGACACTCTGAAGAGGTTTTTGCTCGACAAAGGGTTCAAGCCAGGATCCACCGATTCCACTCTTTTCACTCGTGCCATTGATGGTGATCTATTCATGTGTCAAATTTATGTGGATGATATTATTTTCGGCTGTACTAACAATGCATGCAGCATGGAATTCAAGCGAATGATGTCCGAGAAATATCAAATGTCTATGATGGGTGAACTCAAGTTCTTTCTCATACTACAAATCCGTCAACAGGACAACGGAATTTTCATATCTCAGGAGAAATATCTGAGAGACTGTCTGAAGAAGTTCAAAATGCAAGATTGCAAACAGAAGGGCTACAAAACTCCCATGCCCACGAATGGCCAGCTGGACGCAGATGTGTACGGTAAAGATTACGATCAGAAAGCTTTTCGTTCGATGATTGGTTCTTTGCTCTAGTTATGTGCATCCAGACCTGATATTATGTTGAGTGTTTGTATGTGTGCTCGTTTCCAAGCTGCCCCAAAAGAATCGCATCACCAAGCGGTCAAGCGTATTCTGAGATATTTGGCTCACACCCCCACCTTAGGTTTATGGTATCCTAAGGGAGCACAGTTTGACCTCGTTGGATATTCAGACTCAGATTATGCAGGTGACCGGGTTGATAGGAAATCTACTTCGGGGACATGCCATTTCCTCGGTAGATCCTTGGTATGTTGGTCGTCAAGGAAGCAGAATTGTGTCTCGCTCTCTACGGCTGAGGCCGAATATATTGCTGCTGGCGCTTGTTGCACTCAGTTATTATGGATGAAGCAAACCCTGAAGGATTATGGCATCAAGGTCAAGAAGATCCCTCTATTGTGCGACAATGAGAGTGCGATCAAAATTGCACACAATCCAGTGCAGCACTCTTGCATCAAGCATATTGAGATCAGACATCATTTCCTACGCGATCATGTTGCTCGAGAGGATATTGTTATCAGTCACGTCAATACCGAAGAAAATCTCGCCTATATCTTCACCAAGCCTCTCGATGAGAAAAGATTCTGTGCATTACGGTGTGAGCTAAATATCCTAGATTCCGCAAACATGCAGTAAGCTGGACTCGGCACCCGTACCATCACTTTCACATCTTAGAAGGAATGGGTGCAGAACACTTGAAGAGTTTGAAAATTTCGACAAAGTGAAATTTTCTTTCTGAGAGTGAATACATTAACGAAGAACTAGACTAACTGGGTGCCACGATAATTGTGTGATGCTCGGGGTCATACAGTTCTTATATGGTGGGGAACGCCACCACAATTTCTCTTCGTTGAGTTGTCTTTCGGTTGAAGTTTTTTTGTTGTTAGTCCGAATGTATTTCACTCATAGCTTCTCTCTCGGGTGTTTGTGTTTCTTCGTCTGAGTGCAATACCTAGGACCCTGTTTTTTTCTCTATTCTATCTCTTCCAGTCTATGCTGTTCCGTTATGAATGCACAAACTTCATCTGGTAACGAAACTTTATCTAGTGTCCTTGACCACGTTAAAGGTTCGGTCCGAACTTAATCTGTTTTGGCGAAAGCCGTCCAAAATTTGGGGTTTCCCGCCCAAGTCAGGACCACGTTCTTTGGTGACGGTTGCCACGTGCTCTTCATCAACTGCCAGTTTTTCTGGTCCATTGAATCGCAATAGTCCTCTGACTGTGGCCGTCCGATCAGATGCACCGGGTGCGGTTATTTCCTCCTCGCGTATATATTCTGTGCTGCCACCCTCAATTCACTTCGCATCTCCGCTACCGTCACTTTACGAAGCCCTATCGAACTGTTCCACCTCGAGCTCGACGATGTCGATCATCTTCGCCGCTTTGCTGCCGGAAAGAGGTCGCCGGAGTCATTCCTCGTCGCCGCGGATCATCTCCATCCCCGCTCCGCCGTAGTCACTGCTCATCACTAAGTTAGGGTATGTGCAGTGCGAACTCATTCTTCCATTCATCCTGTTCGAGTTCGTCCGCAGTAGTAATTGTCTAATTTTTACCGCATTTCCCAGATCTTTACTGATAGGTAACTTGTGCGGATGTGGTTTGTAGTTGTCCCTCGCATCCAAAAGTTTCAGATCTAGGGTTTGTGTTGTGTCTCGTACGAATGGAATGCTTAGCACGTTAACTAGTATATTCTTCAAACCTACTAGTTCGTTCTACACATTTCTGTCATCCGAAACATTTCTCAAAGTCTGCATCTACTTCTTCATCAAAACGATTCCTTTTTTTTAAATCTTCGCTGTGTGCATTCGTAACCCTGTCCCCATTTTCCCTCGCATCTATCTTTATTCACAGGAACATGCAGTCAGTTGAGGATTCGGCTCAACCAGTGAGCCTGGCTAACAGGGATGATGTTGTTCTGGGTACAGCTGACGAATCCAAAGCTCCTAATGCCAAGGGCCCAACGGTAGGCCCATCAACCAGCAAGCGAAAAAGAACCGAGCAAAATGCTAATGAGCAAGAAGAGAATGCTCCGAAGAAGAAGAAGGGTGGCAGACAGGCATACACAAACACAGCTAAGTATATCTCTCATGATCGGTACGACACTATTCCAGGAGAAACAAAACAGTAGAGAGATACGCGTCAACAATGGATTCGACATCATTGGGTGCGCAAATGGTTCAACTATGAATTTGTTCATCCTCGGTTTTGCTCAAAACTTTGCATTTCATCCACCATGGGGTGACTGCCGGAAAATTTCTCTCATAAAACCAAATGGTCCCCAAGAGAGACCACCTCCTCCACCAAATTCTCATGAGTCCTCCCTTCATACACCCGAATCTTATCCTGATGAGCTTGCTAAGCATCAGCGGAATGCCATCAAGCGAGCTCAAAGTGCTGAAAAGCAGAAGGCTCGTGGAGAGAAAAACCTTTGCCTTCTCAAAGATGATGTCGAGAAGAAAAAGGCCGAAGGAAAATCTGAAGGACGCACTAAACGCAAGCATGATCCCAGCACTGCTGCATCAAAGAGAAAGAGTGCACCAAAGAAGAAAAAGGCTAAACCAGCTGATGAATTTAAAATGAATGATTCTTCGGATGATGACCCTCCACTCACCAAGGAAGAAGTTGCTGCTACTCTTAGCGAGGAAGTGAATATTACCACTTCAACTGTGCTGCCTAATCTTCGGGTTCATATGGTTCCAGAAGCACCACCGAAAAAGATCACTGCTAGAAAAACTCCTGCTACCACTGTCACTATGAAACAGCATGTGAACACAACTCCTCATCCAGATGCTATCAACTTGCAAGATTTGGTAGTTGACACTCCTGTGAGTTCTGCAAAGCCAGGCGAAAGTATTCCCAATCCTGACTTGAAGAAAATCAACGCGCCTACCGAGAAAAATGCTCCACAAGCTACTGCTCCGACGGAGAAGGCTGCTAAGTTTGCGCCTACCTTGACTCGGCCGTTGGCTTCTAAACCTCCTTTCGAGCAAGTTCCTGTGCAGACTGCTCCTATTGCCAAGTCTGATGCTCCTCATTACTATGATCACATATTTATCATGGAACAGCTTGATAAATTTGTGGACAATCCATTCGATTGTGAAGTGGCATCTCTGCCTATTCCTACTGAAGTCATTACACAGGCCACTTCCCTAGTTCAAGAAATGAGAGAAGATGCAGTTGAGATTAACTCTCTCTCTGCCGAACTAATTGACCTTGATGGTCGAATGAAAACTGCTTCTTCAAGATTTGTCACTAAAGTGCTCGAAGACTCTTACAAGGATGTCAACCGTGCCATGACTCTCCTTCATCACAGAAGGTTACGCTTTCACACGAATCTAGACAAAATTGTTTGCAAGATCTGTGACGAACATCAAGCAAAAGTCACTGGCTACAATGATCTGGTCAAAGGCCACATTGATCAAGTTGCTCAGCTCAAGAAGAAACAACGAAAGAGAATTGCGAAGAAAAATGCACCTCCTGCTCCGAAAGAAAAATCGCCTGTTCGCCCAGTTGCTCAGTCTCAGAAAGAAAAATCTCCTGAGTCAGCTACTCCTTCGAAACCCCCAGTAAAGGACTCGGATGTTCCTCCCTCGCCAAGGCCAACTGAATCAGTGCCTGTGGCATCCCCTGCTCGAGCTGATATTCCCTCGCAAAGATCTATTTCTGAGGAAGGTGAAATTCCTCGCTCCGAGCCCCAAGCTTCTCCGTCTCATGAAGCTCCAAAAGTCTCAGCTTCTCCTATTATCGATCAACAATAGATTCCAGTGGAACAACCTCAACCACCTCCGGTACATGATTCGGCCTCAGTGCCTAAAGTGGATGAACCTGCCCTGCTGCCTACTGCCTCTGCAGCACCCTCTATTGTACCACCTGCTCCATCTCCACTCAAGTTAAGTATCGACACAGCGACACGAATCCCAGATGCTGGTCCTTCCGAACGGAAATCTGCCTCTGCTCGCCGTACTGACTCAGTTGTATATGGCAATGAATTTCTCTCTCCCGAAGAAGAACTCAAATACCCATACCCTCGTGAAGAACTACCTTTGTTCTCGTCAGGAGCAGGCGCGAAAGGTCCTCTTTTCAATCGGAATGCACACCCCAAATTCTTTCAAGATAGTCCATATGATGGGCTGCACACTTCAAAATCGCCTCGCTTCTGGACTAAGGAACATGCCATATATTACTCTCGGGTCCTCTATGAGAGCAGAAAGATATTTCCTCATGAATATCTGAACATTTCTGCAATGCGCAATATTGGCTGTTTCAATCAATTGCTTCAAGATCTGGATGATTTCTGCCTCACCAAGGTATTTGAATTCGAGCATCCTTGGAACAGAGAGATCATTCTTCAGTTCTATGCAACACTGTATATCTCGGGCGATGAATCTGATAGCTCAAAATGGATTATGGAGTGGATGACTGAAGGAAAACGCATCAAATGCACTTCAACAGATTTTGTCTCGCACTTCCATTTCCCTCGCTTTGAGCATGGTGACACTGAAATTCGGGTTCATAACATTGATGTCATATCAGATGAAACATTTCGATGCACAATGGATCAAGAAAAGATTCGTGACTACACTGGTCCTCCTCGTCCTGAGCACTTAACCTTCGAGAATCAGACGCTATTTCACATGCTCTCCTACACAATTTGCCCTCTGGTGGGTATGAATCCGGACAAATCCATCTCAGATGTTCTTCGAAATGCTATATATGCAATCTCTGAGCGATACATCTTCGACGTGGAAGACATGTTTCTACGTATTCTTAAGGATTCTACCCAATATCCCTTCTGCATCAAAGTTTTCGCGCCCTGGATCCAGAAGGTTATTGATCATGCTATGCGCACTGTGTATCTTGCGAAGGAAAACCATAAAAGCTTCATACCTCCTATTTGCGATACCTTGCAAGTTATGGAAGATATTACTTCGGGTAAATCACCCGCATCAAGCCCCCAAGACTATCACAAGCAATTCGATGGGCCACGTCTTCCTCAGCGCGACCGAAAGATTTCGCCTCAACCTCCATCGCAACTCGAAGTTAGTTTGCGTACACAACAACTGCTGCTGTAGCATATCACTAAGGATCAACGCGAAAAAGAACATCCCACCTCCGAGCTAAATGCTCTCAACAATCGCACCAGAATCATGCATCTCATAGCTGATGAAAACAAGAAGAGACTCTGGAAATTGCTTCGCAAGTTCTTCACCGAGAAACAACTCCTGAATGTCAATCTCCAAGAGCTCTATGATTATATTGACAAAGGCTTCACTGTTGAAGATTTTCAAGATCGGAGGACCCCTCCTCTACCTGTTCGTGAGCCTACCACTGATCTTCTTCATCTCAAGCTTCGCAAACTGCTTGACGAGTCTGAAGCCACCTCACCGACCGAAAAACCTACCTAAGGCAATGTGCAATCCCGTGTTCCTCCTGTGGCTACTTCAATTATACCCTCGTCTGCTTAGCCCCACGTTATTATCCCTGAAGGAAAATCTGATGCTACTGAAGGCGAAGACAATCCCGTCACTTCCGAAGAAGAAGTCACATCGGACAGTTCTTCTGGAGATGCCACCGATTGAACCAAGTTTTGCGTTTTTGCACTCATGTTATTCGTCACCTTTTTGACACTTGTTGACAAAAAGGGGGAGAATTACATCGAGTCTCGATAGATTTGCTTTTTGTGTTTTGTTGGTTTTGGTTTCGTGCGAGTTTGCAACTTCTGGTTTAAGGTTATCTGTACTAAGTTGTAAAACTCGATAACTTCTGTGCTGTAATGTTAATAACCCCCCCTGCTGCACTATTTCTCTCGAAGCACTTGTTTTGCAGGTGGAATTATTATCAGAAGTTATGAATGATTGCACTACGACCTCGATGGATTATATCTCATCAGTGCGAATCAATGTCTCGAATGATTGAAATTTCCTTAGTATACTTCAATACTTGCAGGAGAATTTATCTCATATCTTTCTTCCCTGCATACATTTAGGGGGAGTCAATTTCATCATCGAGCAAAGTAACACTTACTCACTCTTGTTGGAATTACTTTACACTTTTCTATCTTCACTTCGATGATTATCTGTTTTGTCAACAATCGTCCAAAAAGGGGGAGATTGTTGGTGCAATAATTTGCCTCCTTATGTTTTGGAGATTGTTGACATAAAATCCGACCGTTGTGAACGTGTCAGTTGGCCATTGGCTAGACCGCGTGTCCAAAATGGTCATTTCCCACCAGGGAAGGCTGCGGCTGTAAATAGCCACCCCGCACCGGCGTTGTCCGGTGGCTGCTCCGTGTGATTGTGAGAAGATTGTTGAGCAACCCCCTCTCCTGAGTGATTTGAGTTTAAAATCCACCGAGAGAAAACCCCAGAGCCGAAAAATTAGATAGTGGTTCAGCATCACTCGAATCTAAGTCCAGTACGCTCCGCCTATTACTCTTGAGAGCTGCGAACTCTCTAGACGGTTAGGTGTCAATTTCTTCAGAGACCAAGAGTAATTGTGGTTCTCAAAGAAGAAATCTGTAAAGGTTTGGAGATCGCCTCAAGCATCTACGACGAGTGATCGACATTGGTTGATGAACCAATTGTCGAGGAGAATAGGGCGAAGAGAGTTTATCTCCTGTGTTAAATCACAACCCCTCCAACCAGACGTAGTCCTTTTGCAGAAGGGCGAACTGGTCTACCAAATTCCTTGTCACCATCGAGCATCACTGGTCACCTCTGCTTCTCCCCTTTACATTCAAACGGTGCTGAATGACATATTTCAATCATGTGTTTTGTCTCGATGCATGCTTTTAGTTTCCATTCGTTAGTTTGTATTCGCTCACTGTACACTGTTTTCATTCGCTCCGCTGCTGGGTTCCAAGAGTTTTGATATTTTCGAAGAAAATTTAAAACTCCCATTCACCCCCCCCTCTGGTAGACATACTGTCGGGCCCATGGAACCCGGGGTATCCAGGCCCATCTGCCTTTGGCCCAGGGCGCAACGCCTAGCGTGGGCCCAGCGGGCCGTCACCACCAAGCATCTCACCAAGGCCCCTCATGAGGCCCTGGCCTCCTGAGGCCCCCTCCTCAGGAAGTAGCGAGCAATGCTCAGCACCACCATCAACGACCTCGCGAGGTCCTGTCACGAGGCAGCTTCCCGAGTGGCCTCGCGAGGCGGCTTTCCGAGGTGGCCTCCCGAGATCCCCTCCCGCAGGCGCTCGAGACGAAGGCTGTTCGGCGTGCCGCGCGGCCTGGGGCCCATCACGTGGGTGACGCGCTCGGCGACGAGCGGCAACAGAAGCCGCGCCAGCAGGCGCGGATGAAGATGGTTTCCTCTTTTGTGTTAAGGGAGCAAGGCCAGCTATCTACTCTCCAAAGCAACCCCAAAGGTTGCCCGGTCGGCGAAGGAAGACCAAGACGGCGGGCACGCAGGGCGGAGGTCATCACCGAGCCCACCGGCGCGTCATGGATCATGCTTTGGCAGGCGAAGACCACCTTTAGTCAGGATAGCCTGAGCGCCTGTCCCCTTTCAAAATCGCCAAGTGTGGCAGCCCTTCCCACCTAAATTTCCAGGGGGAAGAGGACCATGGCCGATATAAGGGGCAGAGCAGCTATAGGAGAAGGGCCCCCGAGTTCTCATCATCCTCAACCTTGTACTCTCTCTCTCTCACCAGAGCAATACCAAACAAGCAGGAGTAGGGTCTTACACCACAAGGTGGCCCAAACCTGGGTAAACCGCTGAGTCCTCACTCTGTCCTTCGCTAGCGCGCTCTCGCCGTTGCCTTGCCGTCGTTTAGCCGTGGTAGGAGACGAAGTGGTAGAACGAGCTCACCCCAGTGTTCGAACCTTTGGGTCCCCGGAGCCCAACTTCCGATATTTTGGCGCGCCAGGTAGGGGTGCGCTACTGTTCTTCTACTCCGCCCTCAGCTCCACCAACCCCATGGCCGACGCACGTCGCGAGCGCAGGGTTGGCCGCGTGGCTCAGACGGAGCCGGTGGCCCGCGGCAATCGCCGTCGTACCGAAACCGAGGCTGCTGCCGCCACCGACCCCGCCGCCTGCGAGCAGCAGGACTCCTCCCTGCACCCCTCCGTGCAGGCGAACAGCCACACCGCCATGGCCTCCGCCCTCGCCCACCGTGGGCCGCCGAACCCGCAGGCGGTGCTGCTCATGGCGCGTGAGCTGCTCCGCTACCGTCCGGCTGACGCCGCCTACGATGCCTGGCTCGGTCGCATTACCGAGCTCGTCAACGTCGCCGGGGACGCTCTGGCACCTTCCCACTCACTCCGCCCGCCGCCGTCTCGTGCTGGGGACCCGGCGCACGGCGCTCCCCCACCGCCTCCTCTGCGCGACGAATGTGCCGGGCCCCAGCGCAGTGTGCAGGCTCGTGAGCCGTCCCGTGGCGCGTCCTCGCCAGACCGAGACGAGGCCAGCTGCCAGATCATCCGACGCGCGCCCCCCGACGCGCGAGTGCTCCTCGAGCGGCAGCGCCAGTGCCAGGACCAGGCCGTTCAGGACGTCGCAGCGGCCGGGCGTCAAAACCGCGCCGCCCTCGCTGGCGGCGTCCCCTCGAGCGGCGTGGGCTGCCGTGCCTTCACCCGCGAGCTGCGCCGTGTGGTCTGGCCCGCGAAGTTCAAGCCTGAGCTGCCTCCGCGCTACGACGGCACCCCCAACCCCACGGAGTTCCTCCAGTTCTACACGCTGAGCGTCGAGGCGGCGAACGGCGACGACAAGGTCATGGCGAACTAGTTCCCCATGGCCCTCAAGGATGGCCCACGCTCCTGGCTCATGAACCTCCCCGAGGCTTCCATCTCGTCGTGGGACGAGTTCTGCAGCCAGTTCATCGCCAACTTCAAGGGCACACAGGACCGCTCCCTCACCATCAACGACCTACGGCATATTTGGCAGCGCCCAGACGAGGCGCTCCACAAGTACATCCAGCGCTTCAGTCAGGTGCGCAACAAGATCCCACGCGCCTCCGACGCGGCCGTCATCTCTGCGTTCTCCACCGGCGTCATGGACGTCAAGATGCGCGAGAAGCTCGCCATCAACGGTGAGCTCGATTCCGTGCTCGAGCTGCTCGACCTCGCCGACAAGTGCGCCAAGGCTGAAGAGGGCTGCCTCTTCGTCCACAACGACCCCGACGCGGCGCTCGACGCTGCCAAGGCCAAGAGCAAGGACGTCAAGCGAAATGGCCCTTCCATGCTAGCGGCGGAGCTCGAGCAAAAGCGCGGCCGCGACCACGACGAGCCCAGGAAGGACAACCGGCCACTCTGCGCTTTTCACAACGCCCGCTCCCACAGCACCGAAGACTGTCAGGAGCTCAAGCTGCTCCGCGATGAGCGCCAGAGCCGCCGGGACAACCGCAATGGCCGCGGCGTCGGCCGCAGAGAGTGGCTGCAGCGGCAATTGCTGGGACAACCGTAACAATAGCGGCAACAACCGCCAGGGCTGGCGCGACCAGCCTCGTGAGGCGAATCCTCAGGCCAATGCCGCTCTCCCGCCGCTGCTGCCGCCACCCCGGAGGAACGACGTCAACCAGCCTGGCGAGGGCACTGGGGGCTACCAGGAGCCTCGCGCGGTCGCCTGCATCCTTGGCGGGTCCCAAGCCCCCGCGTCCATCCGCCACTTCAAGCAACTCTCTCGCGAGGTGTATGCCGCCCTCCCGAGACCAGAGGCTTCGCGGCCCCTCAAATGGTCGCAGTACGCCATCACCTTCGACTCCAAGGACCACCCCAAGTCCACGGCCTCCGCAGGCGCGCTCCCCATGCTGTGCACTCCTACCATCAGCAATGTCACGGTCACCAAGACCCTCATCGACGGGGGTGCCGGCCTCAACGTACTCTCCATCGAGACATTCGAGACGCTCCAGGTGCCCTACGACCAGCTGATGCCGACCAGGCCCTTTTCCGGAGTGACTGATGGCTCCACCTATCCACTGGGGCAAGTGCGCCTCCCCGTCACGTTCGGCACCCGCAAGAACTACCACACCTAGCTCATCGACTTCGACGTGGCACACATCGGCCTGCCTTATAACGCCATCTTGGGCTACCCAGCTCTCACCAAGTTCATGGCGGCCACCCATCACGCCTACAACGTCCTCAAGATGCCCGACTGCAGCGACATCATCACCGTCGCCTGCGACGAGAAGGACGCGGCCAACACCCTCGAGCGTGCCTACAAGGCTTCCGCTATCGCGCACCCGGCCAATGAGGACGCGGCCGAGCCTTCCGAGGCCGCGCCCGCGAAGAAGAAGCAGCTGTTCTCTCAGGACCGAGCCGAGACGAAGAAGGTGTCGGTTGACGGCAGCGGCTCCGGCCCTGCCTTCACCATCGGCACAGGCCTCCCTCCTGCATAGGAAAGCGCGCTCGGAAGGCTCGGGAGGCTCCGGAACCTCGCGAGGCTCAGGAGGCTAGCGAGGCTCGGAAGGCTCACGAGGGACGGCGGCCTCACGAGGCTCAGGAGGCTCGTGAGGCCCGGGGGGCTCGCGAGGCTCAGCGGGCTCGTGAGCCTGAAGGGGCGCCAAGGGTTATCTCAGGAGCAGGTCCCCTGAAAGATCTCGTGAGGTAGCCCCCTCAGGACCTCAGGAGGCCAGCAGGCCCTGCCTCGGGAACTAATCCTCGGCGGCCGCCCCAGCAGGAGATCTCGCGAGCGGAACCCTCACAAGGCGCACCCTGCAAGAGATGGCCCACCATGGTACCTCGTACAGAGCTAAGTCTCCCGTCTCGCGAGCCACCCTCGCCATCTCTCGAGCCTTCTCCTCCGACGGCCTCACGAGCGCCAGCGGTTCTCTTGGCGCAAGCTGCTTGTGCGTTAAAGGGGGGCTCCCTGAGCATCGGGCCTCAGGAACCCTTACTAGCTCCCGGTGCCCCTCGCCTCCTGGCCTTGTTTTGGCATCGCAACCTAACATACCAGCGACGGCTATGGCCGCTCGGGGGCTGGGTCCTGACAACGCAGAGCATCATGGCAAGCAAAAAGAGAAAGGCATGCCTTAAGAGTGAGCCTCGCGAGGGCACGAGTGTTCATTACAGCAAATCATGAAGTATTTAAACACCAAGGCATCGTCTTCACGCCCCCACGGGCCACATCGATCTAGTGCAGGGTGACGAAAGGAAAAGGACCCTAGGAGCTCGCGCTGTCGTCGTCTTCGCCAGCGCCGTCATCGCCGCCGGAGCTCTCGCCGCTGCCGCAGGAGTACTTCCCGAGTAACGCGCCCACATGGCCTTCCACCGCCCTTGCGAGCCCATCGCGAAGCTCCTCGGGGACTGGGGCTATCACCTTGTCAAAGTCGAAGTTGGGATCAGTGTGAAGGAGGTGGCTGAAGACGCGAGTCGCCGCCAGGGAGAAGAGGCTGCGGCACTCCTCCTCCAGGATACCGTCCACCTCCTTGGCTCCGTCCTCAAGCCGTTCCACGAGCTTGGTGGAGAAGCCGACATAGTCGGCGTCACGAGACTCATGGAGGGCCCCAAGCCTTCCTTGGCAGATGGAATTCAGGGCGTCGTGGGCGCGGATCTCGAGGGAGTGAAGCGCCTTGACACGTTCGCGCTGCTCCTATTCCTGATCAGCGGCGCCTGAGCCGGGCTGCGGCGCGGCTCCCCGGCGGGTTTCCGCCTCGGTGAGTGCCGCCTTGAGATCAGTGACCTCCTGCCGGAACCGCTCGCATTCTGACTTGAAGGTGTCCCTCTGTTGCGACAGTGCTTTAGCGTGCTCCTCGGCAAGCGCCAGGCGCGCTTCCGCTACCTTCGCATCAACATCCTCTTGGACCTTCTTCTCCTTGGCCTCCAGTTGGGCGTTGGCTTCGATGACACGCTTCGTGTGAGCCTCCTGGGCATCGGCCAGCTGGCGCCCCAGCGTCTCCAGACGCTCCTTCTCCGTGGCCTGCTCGGTCGCCATCTTCTCGAGGCCCTCCGTGCGAGTCTCGAGATCTGCTTCACGGGCTGCGGCTTCCTTCTCGCGAGTGGCGAGGGCGCCTTCCCGCACGAGGAGCGACTGCGCCTGCTCGGCGTGTTGGTCCTGGAACTCTTTCAGGAGGGCCTCCGCTTCTTCGCGGCGCACGATGGCTACTTCGGCCTCCTGGAGGGCTCTCGCGCGAGCCCCCTCTGCTTCGGCGGTGTCCTTCTTGCACTGTGCGCGAGCACGTTCGTCATGGCGCCGGGCCGTGTCGATGGCGACGCTGAGCCGGCGCCACCCGTCGGCAAGCTTCAGGCGTTCCTCGGCGAGGCGCGTCTCTGCGTCCTGGAAGTCCGTGCCGAGCCGAGCAAGCGCGGCCTTGGCGTCACGCAGGGCTTCAGGCCTGAGCAAAGTGTGGTTACTCATGAGGACCAGAGGCCAGTCCGGGGCGGGCCCTCTGGTACTCTCCGCCGCAGCGGTGAGGGAACACTCGGCGCCGCTTTCCTGGGGCGGCGGGCTCGCCAGGCCGCTCCCTCGTTCGGCCGTGGCGGTACGCTACGGGGGCTCTCCGTGCCGGCCATGGCACACCCCACAACTCCTTTCCCCGCGCCCAAGGAGGCCCCCGGTGGGGGGGGT
The DNA here is from genome assembly GCA_039707655.1 of Elymus sibiricus. Classification (NCBI taxonomy): domain Eukaryota; kingdom Viridiplantae; phylum Streptophyta; class Magnoliopsida; order Poales; family Poaceae; genus Elymus; species Elymus sibiricus. The sequence continues at coordinate 104,892,053 of CM077668.1, read as the reverse complement.
AGGAGCTTCGGCCTCCTCCGTCGCCGTTTCCTTGCTCGTGGCGGGGTCAGGGGGGAGGGCGTCCCCGCCTCCTGAGGCTGCCTCTCGAGGCTCCTCACCATCGGCCTCACGGGATGCACCCACATGCGACCCCGGAGGAGCGACTGCCCCCTCCTCGATTTCCATACGCCCCGCTTCAGCGTTGGGACAGCGGGTAGCCTCTCCACGCCCCCCGGCACTGGCGGCGGGCGTCGACACCTCCTGCGGGCTGGGGGTAACCCTCGCCTTCGTCGTTGTCTTCTTCTTCTTCTGATCCGCGGCAGACCTCCTGCGCGAATGGTGGCTCAGCTCCGAGCCCGGGTAGAGGAGCAAGAATTAAGAACGCCGGGAGGAGGCAGAAGGCTTACTCGTCACTGACATGCCACTTCCTCTTCTTCTCCCCCGCGAACAGCAGGCCGACACTACCCCCGCCGAGCATCGCCTCGGCGCCTCCGCTCGGGCTCCCGGGGCGTGCCGCGGTGGACCCGGACGCGTCGTCGCCCGCCTCCGGGCCCTGGGCGGCTTCAGCCTCATGACGGGCCTCAGGCACTGGGGGCTCGCCCGCCCCCGGGCCGGGATCCCCCTCTGTCGCGGGCGGGTCGCTCTCGGCATCGTCGTCCCCGAGCTCGCAGATGAGCTGACGGCGGGTGCGCAGTGGCGCCCGGCTGGCGTCCTCCTCCGTAGCCTCCTCCGAATCTCCGCTGCCGCCGCTGCCTCCCGAGTCCACCTCCACCACGAGGGGGTTGTCACGGGGCCTGACGTAGCCCTCCAGCATGAGGCCCCACTGGTCAATGAGGGGCATTTCCTTCACCAGCTCTGCCTTCTCTGGGTAGCGGAAAAGCGGGAGCGCCCCCTCTGGCGTTTCCGCGGCAGGGGTGCTGAGCAGAATCGCCAGGGCCCCGTCCAGCACGTCTGGCCCCAGGCTGCCTGGCTTCAGCCTCATGGTGTCTCCCGCGCCGGTGTACTCCCACATGGGGCGCGAGTGCTGCTGAAGTGGCGCGATGTGCCGCCGCAGGTATTCCCTGACAATCGCCGTCCCCGACAGTTTTGCGGACCGGTGCGCCGCCATCCGCTCCAAGACGGGCTCCATCCTCGGGTCGGCGAGCTTTTCATGCCCCCACACAGAAATCTTCTCGGCCGGGTCCGTCGGGATCATCAGGAGCCGGTTGGTCTGGCGCGCATCCATATAGACCCAACGCTACCAGTAGCCTTCCACCTTCTTCGCGACCCTCAAGTTGATAATGCCGTCCTCCATCCCCTTGACGGCAAGGAACGACGCGCATCCGGAGCGCTGGTCCGCCGCGGTTAGCTGCAGGCAGAAGAAGTGGTGGAAGAGCGCCACAGAGGGCATCACGCCCACGAAAGCCTCGCAGTAAAAGGCGAACGTGGCCAGGAGGAAAATGGAGTTGGGTTGAAGATGAAGAGCGTGAACCTGATAGTGGGCGAGTATGGCATAGAAGAAGTCCGAAAATGGCGGCACCAACCCTGCATATACGCTGTGGAGGAAGAAGGGGTAGGCCGTCGCCCCCAGGTCGCGCTGCGCGCGCGACCCCGGCCAGATTTGGGTCGCCTGGTTCTCGTTCTGGCCGCCGGCCACGAACGGAAGCACCCTGTCCAAGCCCCCTTCGTCGTTGATGGTGGAGCGCCGCAACGCCGCCCCAAGGACAGGCGCGCTTGGGGACGGGGCCACCTCCTTCCCCCTCTTGCCGGCGGGCGCCATCTGTGCGGCGGAGGCACGGATCGGGGGCAAGAAGAGGCAAAGTTCGAAGGGGGGAGTCACGAGGAACCGCGCGCGAGAAGGAAAGGTGCAGAGAAGTAGCAAGTATGAAGGAAGGCAATGATGGCCTCGCGTCGCCTGCGCCAGGATTTATGTCAGCGCGGCAGTTACCGAGGCGTCGTGGGGAAATGGGGGCGTCCCCCATCACATCGTGCGCCACGCGTCATGCCTGGCCGCAGGCGGTTAGGGCCCGCGCTGTTTCGCCCCTCAGTAGGCGGGAACGCGCGCGCCGCCGGCCCGGGGGCTACTGTCGGGCCCATGGAACCCGGGGTATCCAGGCTCGTCTGCCTTTGGCCCAGGGCGCAACGCTGTCACCACCAAGCATCTCACCAAGGCCCCTCCTGAGGCCCCCTCCTCAGGAAGTAGCGAGCAATGCTCAGCACCACCATCAATGGCCTTGCGAGGTCCTCTCACGAGGCGGCTTCCCGAGTGGCCTCACGAGGCGGCTTTCCGAGGTGGCCTCCCGAGGCCCCCTCCCGCAAGCGCTCGAGACGAAGGCTGTTCGGCGTGCCGCGCGGCCTGGGGCCCATCACGTGGGTGACGCGCTCGGCGACGAGCGGCAACAGAAGTGGCGCGAGCAGGCGCGGATGAAGATGGTTTCCTCTTTTGTGTTAAGGGAGCAGGGCCAGCTATCTACTCTCCAAAGCAACCCCAAAGGTTGCCCGGTCGGTGAAGGAAGACCAAGACGGCGGGCGCGCGGGGCGGAGGTCATCATCGAGCCCACCGGCGCGTCATGGATCATGCTTTGGCAGGCGAAGACCACCTTTAGTCAGGATAGCCTGAGCGCCTGTCCCCTTTCAAAATCACCAAGTGTGACAGCCCTTCCCGCCTAAGTTTCCAGGGGGAAGAGGACCATGGCCGATATAAGGGGCAGAGCAGCTATAGGAGAAGGGCCCTCGAGTTCTCATCATCCTCAACCTTGTACTCTCTCTCTCACCAGAGCAATACCAAACAAGCAGGAGTAGGGTCTTACACCACAAGGTGGCCCAAACCTGGGTAAACCGCTGAGTCCTCGCTCTGTCCTTCCCTAGCGCGCTCTCGCCGTTGCCTCGCCCTCGCTTAGCCGTGGTAGGAGACGAAGTGGTAGAATGAGCTCACCCCAGTGTTCGAACCTTTGGGTCCCCGGAGCCCGACTTTCGACACATACTTCGTTCCTACAATCTATATCAAGGGAGTACACCAGTTGTTTTGATCTTGGGGCTGGTGTGACTTGGGGCTATTCTGTGATTTATTCCGGAAACAGGCCCGACAAACCTTGGTATCAGAGCCAGCCTGACTGTAGGAAGCCCTAGGTGCAATCGCTAGGAATAGTCAGTCCTAACATTTTTAGCATGAATCTCACGCATTGTAACAAATTTTCCTTGGTCATCATGTACTTATGACATGACTATTTGGATTTTTTGTCTACTGCTGTAGATGTCTGGTGGCAGCTGTCCGACCCAGATTTTTGCCAACGAGCCTGCGGGATTTTCCCGTCTTCTTGTCTACATCGCCAGAGTCGCGATGGGATCCCCGAGTCGTCCGGAGTACACCGTTTATCCTGACAGGATCTCGGACACCTGACTATGTACCAGGCCTCGGTATATATTCGGGGTGGAAATGCCATGCCATATCGCAACTATCGCTTTGTGGGGAGAGTCATGCCTACTGAGAGGCATGCTATCCAGATGGCTGCCCGAGAGGCCATCGCTCGTCTTAGGGACATCCTTCCGGTCATGCAGACATGTCCCTATCATTATCTTCCATGCCATGTTCCACACACTAGTCACTATGCTTTCGCTTGCACCGCGGAAGATAGGGACGAGGCTATTGAGCCCCTTGTTCAGTACATCATGGCTCTAGAGTCAGTCTTCACCTCACTGGTGGACGACTATCTTGCTGCACGGATGGACTTAGCTCGTGCGAGGACTCCTCGCAGGAGTGAGTTCTGTACTCCGTCACCACGCACTCCTCGCATTCCGACTCCACCATATGATCCTCCTACTCGTTCCGCGATTCGATGCTCATCTCCGAGCGATGAGTCTAGTCGCTTGGCTGCTCCCATTCCGGTTAGGACTTCACCGCCTATGAGCACAGTGCCACCCCGAGCAGGCATGGCATCTACAGCTGCCCGACTGGAGACCATACCCGAGAAGGAGGAGGAGGTCGAGTCTTCAGCACCCCATCTGGGACTTACCCTCAGCAGGGCCTACGACATTCCAGACACTCCGTGATAGCAGACTCGGCATCAGCACCACAGTCGCCTTTTATGAGAGTGTAGCTGTAAAATATTTTCTGTTTCTTTTCCTTTTTGTAAGATGGCGAGTAGTAGACTTGGACCGCAACATACTAAGTGGACGGCGTAGTGCACTAGTCTAAATAAGCGGTCATGTAAGCGTCACAGCTACGACAAGCATACTGTATAATTAAATCATGCATGTATAATTAAACCTTGCATGTATAATTAAATCTACATGAACAATATAACCCGCTATTTTTATGCACTTGTGTCTTGGGGAAAAATTATTTTCAGTCACTTAAAATTTATTCTCTCTCTTTATAATTACCTTTCTCATCGGTGTTACACAAAGACCCCAGAAAGAAAATGCATCGTCCCTGGACCCATTCTATGCCCAGTCCGCCAGAGGACAACTTTGCACAGATGGGAAATAATTTCACACCAGGACAGACAAGTCAGCCGAGCAATGATTTACCATTCTCACAAGTATGCCGTCTGTATGAACAAAGCCAGCAGCAGCACCAGGAAATGATGCAGCACTTAATAAATATGGGGAATCACCAAGGACAGCACCAACCCAGATCAAAGTTATCTGAACTTCAGAGGACCAATCCAACTGTCTTTTCTCACACAGAGAAACCTCTGGAGGCAGACGACTGGCTGCGTGATATTGAAAGAAAATTGGTCATAGCTCAGTGTACGGACCAGGAAAAAGTGCTATATGCTCCGCACTATTTTTCTGGAATAGCAGCATCATGGTGGGAAAATTTATGCCACACGCATCCCAATGGAGGGGACATGACATGGGAACAATTTAAGGAGAGCTTCCGGGGAGCACATATTCCCAACAACATCATGAAATTAAAGAAAAGGGAATTTGAGGATCTCAAGCAGCGGGGCACAACCGTAACCTAGTACCTCGATCAGTTTACTCAGCTAGCCCGTTATGCCAACGATGAATATATGACCGAAAGCAAAAAGATGGAAAAATTTCTTGACGGACTTGTTCCATCTTTAAAGTGCCAACTGGTGGTTCATACTTTTCCAGATTTCAAGACACTGGTAGACAAGGCTATTATCCTGGAAAATGAGCACCGCAACATAAATGAGATTCGCAAGCGCTGCATGAACCAGTCAGCACTGGTTCGCAACAACAGGCCCCGAAATGAATTTCAGAGGCCTGTGGCACCCCGACCAACAGTTCCAACACCACGACCGCAACAAAACCGCAGTACCTTCAACAACAGGGCCAAAGAAGCAATATTCCGTCCTGGTATCACTTGTTACGCCTGTGGAGCAGAGGGGCATTATGCTAGGCAGTGCCCAAAACAGGGGAATAATACCCCCAAACCCAACAAGAATGGCCGCAATACAAATGCAGCTCCGCGACACAACAACTTCAACAACAATCACAAAAAGGGGCAGGTTATCCACGTGACATTTGAGGAAGCACAAAATGCACCGGACATCGCGTTTGGTACGTTCCCTGTCAACACAATTAATGCTACAGTTTTATTTGATTCTGGAGCTTCCCATTCGTGCATCTCTAAAAGATTTGCCTCGAAGAATCAATTTTCTCTTTCGCCTTTGAAAAATTCAATGGTTATTCAGTCCCCGAGATCAAAGCAAAGCACACAATGGTACTGCAAGGATGTGAATATTCAAATACGGGGGATGAAATTCTTAGCAAATCTTATTGTATTGGAAGCAGTTGATTTGGATGTCATTTTGGGAATGGACTGGTTGACCACAAATAAAGGCTTCATAGACTGCTACAACCGTACAGTGACTCTCACCAATTGTCAAGGGAAGACAATAAAATTTGGTACAAGGGGGATTTCTACTTCGCAAGGAAAATTAAATCAAGCGGACATGACAGATTTAAGCAAGGTTCCACTGGTGTGCGAATACCCCGATGTATTTCCAGAGGAGCTACCCGTCATGCCACCAGATCGTGAAATTGAATTCGTTATTGAACTAGCACCTGGAACGGCACCCATTTACAAGAAGCCTTATCGAATGGCTCCGACAGAATTGGCTGAGCTAAAGAAACAAATTAAGGAATTAATGGAAAAGGGTTATGTCCGACCCAGCTCATCACCATGGGGATCACCGGTTTTATTTGCTAAGAAAAAGGATGGGACCCTAAGGTTATGTATTTATTACAGGGCACTCAATATGGTTACTATCAAAAATAAATATCCACTGCCAAGAATCAATGACCTGTTCGATTAGCTGGCAGAAGCCAAGGTTTTCTCAAAAATAGACTTGAGATCAGGCTACCCTCAGTTGAGAATCCGACCATCAGACATACCCAAGACTGCTTTTACCACCAGATACGGATTATATGAATTCACTGTGATGCCCTTCGGATTGACCAACGCTCCCGCATATTTTGTACATCTCATGAACAAGGTTTTCATGAAATACTTGGACAAATTCGTGGTTGTGTTCATTGATGATATACTTATTTATTCCAAGACGCCAGAAGAACATGAGCAACATCTTCGAATAGTTCTGGAAGAATTGCGGAAAAATCAACTATATGCCAAATTCAGTAAATGTGAATTTTGGTTATGAGAAGTTGGTTTTCTGGGACACATACTGACACAGGATGGAATAGCAGTGGACCCAAGTAAAGTAAAGGATGTCTTAGGATGGAAGCAACCCACCAACATGACTGAGGTCAGAAGTTTTCTTGGTTTGGCTGGCTACTATCGATGATTTATCGAAGGATTCTCCACCATAGCTAAACCCATGACTCAGCTACTCAAGAAAGATAAAAAAATTGAATGGACCGAAGCTTGCGAGAAAAGTTTCCAGGAATTAAAGACGAAATTAACCACGACACCTGTTCTGATCATGCCAGATGTGCACAAGAATTTTGAAATATACTGTGATGCTTCCAGGAAGGGCCTTGGATGTGTACTAATGCAAGAAGGAAAGGTCGTAGCATATGGTTCGAGACAACTACGACGACATGAAGAAAATTATCCCACCCATGACTTGGAACTGGCAGCGGTAATACACGCACTCAAGGAATGGCGACATTTTCTTCTTGCTAATCGGTGTGAGATATACACGGATCACAAAAGTCTCAAGTATATCTTCACCCAGCCAGAATTAAACTTGCGACAACGTCGCTGGCTTGAGTTAATTAAGGATTATGATGTGGGAATTCATTACCATCCTGGTAAAGCAAATGTCGTGGCAGATGACCTCAGCCAAAATCCGTGCACCGACAATGACAATGTGTAATTCTCACAACATGAGTTCAACCGAGAATTTGCCAAACTCAACATGGTCCTAGTCACGGAAGGAACCATTGCTCGCCTAGAGGTAAATCCAACATTGGAGGATCAGATCAAGGAAACCCAGAAAGGACACCCCAGCATCGAAGGAATTAAGAGGAAAGTAAATTTAGGCAAGGCATCTGAATTTACCATTGACACCCAAGGAATTCTATGGTACGGGAAAAGATTATGCATACCCAATAAGGAAGAGCTAAAGCAACAAATTTTGGCAGAAGCTCATACCATCCCGTACTCCATTCACCCAGGGGGAACCAAGATGTACAAGGATCTACAGGAAAAGTTTTGGTGGCACAGGATGAAAAGGGATATAGCCGTGTATGTCGCACGTTGTGACTCTTGTCAGCATATAAAAGCAGAACACCAGAGGCCAGCAGGATTGTTACAGCTACTCAGAGTGCCTGAATGGAAATGGGATGAGATAGGGATGGATTTTATTGTTGGATTACCAAGGTCACGACACGGGAATGATGCTATCTGGGTTATCACAGACTTATTAACCAAGGTGGCACACTTCATTCCGGTAAAAACAACATATTCAACACAGAAGCTTGCTAAGCTATACCTCTCGCGAATTGTTTGTTTACACGGAGTACCCAAGACCATAGTCTCTGATAGAGGCACTCAGTTTGTCTCTAGGTTTTGGGATCACCTGCAGCAAGCCTTAGGAACTCAACTGGTATTTAGTACAACATATCACCCACAGACAGGAGGACAGACTGAACGGGTAAATCAGATATTGGAAGACATGCTGAGAGCTTGTATTCTTACTTATGGGGTCAGCTTGGAGGACAATTTGCCATATGCAGAAATTTCATATAACAACAGTTATCAAGCCAGTCTAAAGATGTCACCCTTCGAAGCCCTATACGGACGGAGGTGCCGTACCCCTCTCAATTGGTCTGAAACCGAGGATAGCCGAATCTTCGGCCCGGAAGTTCTCAAACATGCAGAAACCAAAGTAAAACTTATCCGAGACAGACTGAAAGCAGTTCAGAGCCATCAGAAGAGCTATTATGACCGGAAACACTGTCAGATCAGTTTTGAACCCGATGAATATGTGTATCTCAGAGTATCTCCAATGAGGGGACTACAGAGATTTAAGGTCAAAGGAAAATTAGCACCGCAATTTATTGGACCATTTAGAGTAATTGCAAGAAGAGGCAAGGTTGCCTACCAACTGGAGCTACCAGCAGAATTGTCAGATGTTCATGATGTGTTTCACGTGTCACAACTGAGGAGGTGTGTCAGTAACCCAGAAAAGCAAGTCCAGCATCAGGACCTGGATATCCAGCCAGACCTTACATATAAGGAACACCCTAAATTTTTTTTGGAGGAGTCTGAACGGAGAACCCGTCGGAATGTGATAAAGTTTTACAAGGTTCAGTGGAGTAATCATACCGAGGAGGAAGCAACACGGGAAAGAGAGGATCACTTGAGGACTGAGTACCCGTACCTATTTGAGGGATAGCTGAAATCTCGGGGATGAGATTTTTCTTAAGGGGGGTAGGTGTTGTAACACCCCAAAAATATCCTATTTTGAATTTTTAAATCTTTTATTCAAAATAAAAATTCCTTGGATCACCATGGTCCTTTTCTCTCTTTCTTCTGTTTTGAAAATCACAAATATTACTTGAGGATTTTTTAATTGGGTTTCAAAAAAAATTAAATGGTTTTTAATTGATGGTTTATTACTTGAGGATCACAAATATTTTTTTATTTAGAAAGTTTTATAATAATTAAAATTATTCCAATGAAATGGCCCATTTCATTGTTTTCAAGCACTTATAAAATTCTCACAAAATTATTCTACCACTTCTAAATTCTCATTCAAGTCATCCTCACACCCTAGGACAGTATCCAATAACTCTCCTCTCCACAAAAATATTTTTATCATATTTAATAAATTCCAAAGTTGGAATTTCAATTATTCCTAGTTTCTTTGATTTACTAAGGAGCTATATTTTCCCAACTCTTCTGCACCCACAAAAATTATCCTAGCTACTTGATAGTACCCACACTACATTTCATCAAAAACATTCTGATCCACAGTTCAAAATTTTCAAATTTCATTCAATTCAAATTTGGACCAGAATCAATCTCTCTGATCAAAACCTAATTTTTATTGCTCCAAAAATTCTGAAATTTGGCCAGCACCTCTATTATGCATCAACACCTCACCACAAAAATTCTCCAAAATTCCTAAAATGCCTAGAGCCCTCTGGCATTTCATCATACACCTGGTGTGCACACTGTAGCACTGTCGAAAAATTCAGAAAAATAGCAAAGTTCAGAGAACAGGGGAGTTCGGCGCCGTGCACTACACTCCACTCCATCTCCTCCTCATCCACGCCTTTTGATCATAAATGAGTCGCCGGGGACCCCTCTGGTCAGTTGCTCGCCGCCGACAGCACAGTGGCCGGCTGGTGCAACGACCACTGTCCTTGGCCGCGGCGGCCAAGCAGATCGACACGGCCACCAGCCGCCTTCACTCCCTCTACCGCTCCCTCTCCTACTCCCACTCCACGCGTCGCCCTCCTCTGCCGCTTCACGCGCCATCCAAGCCGTCTCGGCCCCGCCTGGCAGTCGCCGGAGCAGATCACCGCCGCCACACCCGTACGAGAGCCTCGCCATGGATAAGGCCGTGGAGCTCGAATTCGTCCGCGCTAGCACTTCCAGAGAGCTCCACCGACCTCGCCAACTCCACACCGACCTCGCCACCATCCCTAACTACCTCGCCGGCTGGATTTACTCCGGCGTGATCCGCATCGCCACTGGTCACCTCAGCTCGCCTATATAAGAGCTCCCTGAGCTCCATTTAGTACCCGCACCACACCCACACACTCTCAATCGACCTCCCGTGCACTCCCCCGACCTCGGGGAAGTCTTCTTCTCCGCTTCCGACCGACCGATCCGCCTCGGGTCCCCGGAACCTCTCGTCGCCGTTAGACCATCTCCGCCTCCCAAACTCCACCAATAGCCTCATACTACTCCCTCTCATCATGTGACAGCCCGAGATCGATGCTCCAGATGCCTTCCATTTATTTTCCATCGTTGCCGTGTGATGCGTTTGCTTGTTGCACTTCGTCATGTCATCATGTGCATTTCATCCGCATGTTTTTCATAAAACTTGCATCCGTTCGTAGTTGTCATTCTCCCCATTCCTTCCGTTGTCCGTTTCGAGACCCGGCACACTCGCACGTGCCCGCGGCACCTCCGAAATATTATTTTATAAGTGGGATAAAAATGTTCTCAGAATGGGTTGAAGGTTGACGTGCAGTCTTCTTATATTATAGGTAGACCGCCTGCCAAATTTCGTCCCATTCGGAGGTCGTTTGATGCCCCAACGGATAATCTATAGTGGCACTATAGCCGATTAAAATTGCAGATGTTTTCGGTATTTCAAACTGCTGCTGGGCTGCCCTCCGTCCCTCTCATCTCAGCCCAAGCCAATCCAAGCATCTCTAATTTTCAGCCCACCTAAACCTCCACCCCACTTGGATCGTCCGATCGCGATCCGATGATCCAATTTTCCCAAGCTCCCTCTAGTCCATCTGCTATTTATAGCAGATGAACCCCTAACCAAATCAGTGCAAACCCTAGCCCCTACTCCCCTAAATTCTTGCGCCGCCGCCACCTTCCTCGGGATCAATCCCAGCCGCCACCTCTCCCTCGATCCCACTCCAGCCACCTCCAGCCACTTGGCAACCCCCCCACCGGCCGCGCCATCGCCAAGTGTCGCCGCCCTGTGCCTCCACCCAGCCACCACGCGGCCCGCCAGGTCCATCGCAGACCTGCGCGGGCCCGAGCCGAACCGCCGCCCGTCCACCGCCGTCCTCGCGTCGATCTGGATCGAGGGGAGGAGCCCCTCGAGCCTGAGCTCCTCCACCTCCCGTAACCCGCGCCTCCGGCAAGCCGCCACCGGCCGGCGACCTCGCCGGGCCCCGACGACGCGTCTCCGACGACCAGCAGGCCGGCCCGCTGCCCTCTCCCTCGTTGCCTTGCCTCTTCTTCCCTCCTCTCTCTTTCTCACGATCTCTCTCTCTCTCTGGAACAAACCTCGCAGGAGCTCCATGGCCGCCCCGATCTCCACGTCCGCGCCGCCCCAGGCCTCCTCGTCGCCGGGAATGGATTCCCCATGTCCGGATCCACGCCTCCATGCAATCTCCCTGCGTCGCCGGAGCCCGAGCGCCGCAAAATGCCATGGCCTTCTTCAACCTTCGACCTGGATCCCTCCGTCCACTAACGTCCCAGATCTGGCTCGTCCCGGATCCCGCGAACCAAACACGATTCGGAACCGCACCATCCCGTTTTCGCGCTGGGTATTTTTCTCCAAGTCCTCAGATTTTTCAGCATCATGTATGCATTTTGTGATGATGGTATCTTTGTGCATGTTTGTCGGATGGAGATGAACTTTATATGTAAAATGATCTACTCTTCATGCTCTACATGATGATTGCTGTTGCATTCATGTTAGGATTCATCTACATGTCATAATCTCTGTTGCAAAAGTGCCTCATGATGTTACTGCAGAAAACTGTTAATATGTGTCACTTTGTCATTTTTGTGTGATTTAATGCAAATGTCATATGAGCATCTTGTCAACATGTCTTTGAAGCATTTTCATGTCTTCTTGCTGTTAGTATTTATTTCATGCCATGATATGCCATGATGTGACTGCCATGAGCTTGCAAACATGTATAGTCAATGTTGTTGTTTTAAGTAAAAGCTGTCTGTGATAAAACTTGCCAACTTTGCTTGATGGTTGCCACTAATATAGAGCTCATATGCATATGATTCCTTCATGTGATTTGGCCTATGTGATGAGTACTTTGATGCCATGCCTTTGGTTGCCATGTAAAGTTCCTGTAGCATGTCTCTTTGTTGCTCTCAAGTTGCTATCATGATAAAACTATCAACCTGTTAACAGAATGTTCCATTTTGTAAAAATCATAGCAATTAATCTGTGCATCCTATGACTTTGTGCCAATGGAGTAATTTGAAGATTGCCATGTCTACCGCATGCTCATATCAATTTCATAAATATTAAAATTGCTTTGCTTGCTGTTATGTGCTTCCCAAGTCAGCATCATGATATAACTGTTGCAATTCCAGACTTTCTAGAATCAGCATGCTTCATAGTTGCATATTGTATTGATGATTGCCATGAATCTGTTGCTCCTATGATTATGCCCATGTTGAATGATTTGAGATACATGCTATGTACTACCATGATGTACCATTTGATGCCTTGTTCTAGCACTGTAGCATGTTGTTTTGATGCTTGCAAAGTGCTATGTTGCTGTTTTGGGCAGATTGTTATTACAACTTGTGTTGATTGTAATTGTTGAACCGTTGCTCCGTTTTGATCATGTCCTATATGAAATTTGCTTAGATTTGTGTGCAGTATCATATTTTCATGTTGCATCCTTGATTTGAGCATTTGTGGTTGATGTTTGCATGCATTTTGCATTATTGCCATGTTAAACTTGTTTAGCTCATATCTTCTAGCCCGTAGCTCCGAATTAAATGTTCTTTATATGTAAATGGTCTAGAAAAATGTGTAGATTAACATGGTGCAATTTATTTTACTGCTTAACAACATTAAAATGGTGTTTAGGGCAGAACAGTACCAAATTCTAAATTTTCATATGGGGATTTTCCGGAATTGTTATGTGTTGTTTCCGGCCTCATTTAAATTGCCTAGATAGGTAGATTAATTATGCTTCACCTCTTGCCATGCTTAAGAAAATTTAATCTTGCCATATACATAAACGGGAGTGAACTAAATAATTGTTGTGGAGTTTCGTCAATATGCAACTCGTTGCATATTGAGCTTCACTTAATGTGTAGTAGTTGTTTGTTGCATTCTTGCCATGCCATGCCTATTTAAACCGGACATGCATCATACTTGATTGTGCATTATGCCATGATTATGTTTGTGTGTTTACCATGTTGTTTGTTTCTTTCCGGTTGTGCTTCTTCTCGATAGCCCCAGTTATGTTGCAAAGTGTGAGGATTCGTTCGACTACGCTTGTTCGACTACTTCATGGACTCGATCTTCTTCCGAGCAGGATTACAGGCAAGATGATCATGACCTTGGATATCTCTACTATCTTTGCTTGCTAGTTGTCTCATTGATATCGCTATGTCGCGCTTCCTACCACATATATGTTAGCCTCCCATATGCCATGATACAACCTCTAACCACCCTTACCCAGCAAACCGTTGTTTGGCTATGTTACCGCTTTGCTCAGCCCCTCTTATAGCGTGCTAGTTGCAGGTGCAGTTTCAGGTTGTTCCATGTTGAGACATGGATATGTTGTGATATCACAATATCTCTTATTTAATTAATGCATCTATATACTTGGTTGTGGGTGGAAGGCTTGGCCTTTTGCCTAGTGTTTTGTTCCACTCATGCCACCCTAGTTTCCGTAATACCGATGTTATGTTCCTTGATTAGCGTTCCTAACAAGCTCAGGGGTTATGGGACCCTCTTGACAGTTCACTTTGAATAAACGCTTCCAGCAAGGCCCAACTTTGGTTTTAACATTTGCCAACATAATAATACTGAATTAAATAATTAATTTGCTTAGGGGGTCAAGTCCTCGGGGATTCTTAAATCAACATAATACAGGTGGGCCAGTGCTGATGGTGTTGGTCCAAAACTAGAGCACTGTGCGGGGCCGGCCCTTGGCAACTTGGGGTCTTTTGGTACCTGTACGCGTATCTTATCCGGTCGTGGCCTGAGAACGAGATACACGCGGCTCCTATCGGGGTGTCGGCACGCCGGGAGGTCTTGCTGGACTTGTTTACCATTGTCTAAATGTCTTGTGCACCGGGATTCCGAGGATACTTCGGGCTGACTCGAGGTTGATCGGGTTTTCATGAGGTTGAGGTTTTTCCACCGCAGCTTGTGTTGGTTTGTGATGGACCAGGTTGGAACACCCCTGCAGGGTTAAATCTTACGCGAAGCCGTGCCCGCGATTATGTGGCGACTTGGAAATTTATAACCTCCAGTTGTAGAGAACTTGACACTAATTCTAATTAAAATACACCAACCGCGTGCGTAACCATGATTGTCTCTTTTCGAGGGAGTTCGGGAAGAGGACACGGTGGGGTTATGTTTGACTCGTAAGTAGGTGTTCAGGATCACTTCTTGATTAGTATTAGTTGACGTCCATTTATGCGTAGTTACTCTTCTTATTCTTGTACTCGTAAGTTAGCCACCATATAATGCTTAGTGCTTGCTGCAACCTCACCACCTTACCCTTCCATACCCATTTAAGCTTTGATAGTCTTGCTACCCATGGTTATGGGATTGCTGAGTCCTCGTGGCTCACATATTACTACAACAATAGGTGCAGGTACAGGTTAAGCGATGATTTGACGTGAGCACGATGCATGTTTGCTTTTGGAGTTCTTCTTCTTCTTCATCGATCATAGGATGGGTTCCTGGTTGGCAGCCTGGGATTAGCAGGGTGGATGTCGTTCTTCTTTTTTGTTTGATTTCATCCATAGTCAGATCTTGCTCTTCTGTATGATGATTGCTATGTACTGATGTATTGATGTATTCATGCTGTAGCTTGTGGCGAGTGTAAGGCTTTATCTGGTATTCTCATCTATTCAGTACATGGTATGTTGTAATGATATCCACCTTGCGAAGCGTCTCCGATATGCGCTTCTATCCTTAGTGGGATTTTCGAGTCCCTTGAGGATAGGACCGCATATTGGGCGTGACACATCGGAACCGCGCGTCAATTTGATGTTTGCCGGCTTCTCCGACGAGATCCAACTTCGCCCGACGCCGTCGTCCGCCGGAGTTGACCTCGCCATTGCTCCGGTGCTCGCCGGCAACCAACTCCACCACCCACCGACGCGGAATCCCTCCCCGAGCACATCCCGACCAACGCCGCCCTCTGGAACGCTGGCGATCATCGCCGGTGATCGCCGCACCTCCTTTGTGCACGCACGCGAGCGCGTTTGAAATTCAAACCAGACAGGTGGGTCCCACCTGTCAGCGTTTTAATCTTTTTCAGATTTAACCGAAAGCGTATTCTGTCCCTTTATGCTTTCTGCTTTGGAAAGCGTATTTTCCCCGAAACGTTTTCTGTTTTACCGCACAGGGACCCGCTGGCAAATTTTATTTTTCCAAAAAAGCCCCTGGTTTTAAAACTTTAATAACTTTTTAACCACAACTCCATTTTAATTGATACTTTTTTTGAAATTCTTCTTTTTTACTCTAGTTTTTTTAGTATTTATTTGAAAATATTCTGAGACAACTTTTTGGTACTGTTGCAATTTTTTTAATTTGGATTTGAATTCCCATTTTATAGAAAACGAAGAGGGGGACTTTGCCAGGAATTTCGAGGGATCATCTTCTGACTACTTTGATCAAGGCAAGCATTTTTGAACTTGGGATATGGTGATTGCATACACAATTGCATCCGTTCGAGTTTTCACCGGTTACGTGGTGAATAGCATGTGCATGCATGGACATATTGTTTTTGTGCATTGCTTGCATTTCACTCAAGAATCTTTCTAACGTGTATAAAAGTTGTGAGAATCCAGGAGTGTGTCTCCTGCCTTGGACGTGCCGGTGGGCACGGGTCACATTTTGACACGATGGTGTCGCTGTGACATACGAAGTATACCAGTCATAATAACAACACCTCCTGAGTCGACCTAGATCGAGTCTTGTTCCGTCAAGCCTAGCTAAATACCGTGCTGCCACTAGTCTTCCCGCAAGGGGAGTGCGGTTTAGTAAGTTGCTAACCCCTGTCCTTGTGCACACCACCTAGAGGGGCCCTGATGAGGGTTCCACGGCCATGGACTAATGCCAGTCATCGGGTCAGGGGGCATGGGTGTATCCAGCTGGGCCGAGAGGGGGGCACCCCTTGTAATCCGCGCGTATAAATAGTGATCCCATGCTATTCGAGACGATGGTCTCCCCGACTTAGAGTTTTTCTTGAACGATGCTTTGGGTGATTCCTGGCATCCGGAAAGTTAATATGTTGTGTGCTGGTCAGGTGTGTTTTCAACCCAAAGACCATGATGGGAATTAGTCAGTGTCTCGGTGTTGACTAAAGAAATCCTTTACTTGTGGGTAAAGAGTACACCCTCTGCAGATGTATATCTATTCGAATAGCCGTGTCCACGATCAAGGACGTTAGCTGGGAAGGGTCAAGTGTCGGTCCCGGTGTCGGTCTTCGGAAGAAATAATTAAATTGAGCATGATTCATTTTGCAGGATAATTATTGTCACTACTAAGGTTATCATGAATATTATTATCATCATAAATATTATTGTGGACTAACCCTGTTCTTCTATGTGAAATCTGAGTATCACTTGGGATGGCTAGTCCACCTGGATACTCAGTTTTATTTTCTTTTCTGAGTATCACTTGGGATGGCTAGTCCACCTGGATACTCATTTTTATTTTTCTGGGTATCACTTGGGATGGCTAGTCCACCTGGATACTTATTTATATTTTTCTGGGTATCACTTGGGATGGCTAGTCCACCTGGATACTCAGTTTTATTTTCTTTTCTGAGTATCACTTGGGATGGCTAGTCCACCTGGGTACTCAGTTTTATTATCTTTTCTGAGTATCACTTGGGATGGCTAGTCCACCTGTATGCTCATTTCTTTTCAAGACCTCTCGAGGCGTCGCTTCCAGACACCCGTTTGGCATTTCTTTTCAAGACCTCTCGAGGCGTCGCTTTCAGACACCCGTTTGGCATTTCTTTTCAAGACCTCTTGAGGCATCGCTTTCAGACACCCGTTTGGCCTTTTCTTGGAATTCCTCGGGCGGTCCAGCGCCCGATGTTCCATTTTATTTTTATTGATTTATAACATGTAATATATTTATTTTTCCGCATCAGATTAATATTTATCATGCCATGATTAAATTTTGATCAGCATAAGCATATCATTTAATCTAGCATGAGCATATGCATTCGATATATCCTTCGTTCATAATGTTTGCGAGTACATTCCAACGTACTCACAGGCTTGTCCCTGGCTTGTTAATTTGGCCAGACCTAGAGGAAGACGAGCTTGTGGAGGAAGATTGCGCTAGCGAGCCCGACGCTTAGAGGTGTTCCCAGTCAGTCAACTGTGGTCTTGGAATCTACCACATGTATCATCCGCAGTGCTTCCGCTACACGAGTAAAAAGTCAAGCCTCACACTGACGCTTGGCTCTACATTATTGTATCAGTGTTGTACCTTCAACACACCACTGTCATATTCCACCACCACCATATATTGACAAGTTTGTAATAAATTGTTGAGCATGATACGTCTCCAACGTATCTATAATTTATGAAGTATTCATGCCATGTTTATTATAGTTTTGTATGATTTTGGTGCACTTTTATATGACTTTTAGATGATTTTTATGGACTAACATATTGACCTAGTGCCCAGTGCCAGTTGCTGTTTTCTGCTTATTTTTGGTTTTCCAGAAAATCCATATCAAACGAAGTCCAAATGCCGCGAAACTTTTTGACGATTTTTTCTGGAAGGAAACAGACCCAGGAAGCTTTGGAGGAGCAGCAGAAGAGCCACAGGGGCCCCACGAGCCACTTGGGCGCACCTACCCCCCCAGGCGCACCCTGGTGCCTCGTGGGTCCCTTGTGGCCCATCTTCGCGTGATTCCAACGCTGAAAAATCATATATATTCAGAAACCCCCGAAAGTTAACCTAGATGAATTTTTACGCGGCCGCAAACCTCTGTACCTCCATGATCTAATCTACAACCCTTTTCCGGCACCCTGCCGGAGAGGGGAATCATCACCGGAGGCCATCTTCATCATCCCGGTGGTCTCCATGACGAGGAGGGAGTAGTTCACCCTCGAGGCTGAGGGTTTGTACCAGTAGCTATGTGTTTTATCTCTCTCTTGCGCGTTCTTGATTTGGCACGATCTTGATGTACCGCGAGCTTTGTTAATATAGTTGGATCATATGGTGTTTCTTCCCTCTCTATCTTTGTTGTGATGAATCGAATCTTTTCCCATTGAGGTTTCGTTATTGTCAGATTGAATATTTCAGATTTGAGAACACTTGATGTATGTCTTGCATATGAATACCCGTGGTGACATTGGGGTATTATATTGATTCACTTGATATATGTTTTGGCACTCAACTTATGAATTCCCGCGGTGACATTGGGGTAATCTATGCATAGGGGTTGATGCACGTTTTCATTATCTTTTCTCCGATAGAAACTTTGGGGTGCTCCTTGGAGTTCTTTGTGTGGATTGAATATTATGATTATGAAGTTGTTTGATGCATATCATATAATCAACTCACGGATACTTGTGGTGACATTGGAGTATCTAGGTGACATTAGAGTTGGTTGATGTGTATCATATGGTGTTATTTTAGTACGAACTCTAGGGCTGTTTCTAACACTTATAGGAATAGCTCAATAGATCGATCGGAAAGGATAACTTTGAGGTGGTTTCGTACCCTACAAACAATTTCTATCTTATGTTCTCCGCTGATAGGAACTTGGGAGTGATTCTTTATTGCACGTTGAGGGATGGTTATATGATCCAATTATGTTAGCATTGTTCAGAGATTGCACTAGTGAAAGTGTGAACCCTAGGCCTTGTTTTTAAGCATTGCAATACCGTTTGTGCTCACTTTTGTTACTTCCTACCTTGCTGTTTTTATATTTTCAGATTACAAAAACCTATATCTACTATCCATTCTACACTTTTATCATCATCTCTTCGCCGAACTAGTGCACCTATACAATTTACCATTGTATTGGGTGTGTTGGGGACACAAGAGATTTCTTGTATTTTGTTGCAGGGTTGTTTGAGAGATACCATCTTCAACCTACGCCTCCCACGGATTGATAAACCTTAGGTCAACCACTTGAGGGAAAATTGCTACTGTGCTACAAAACTCTACGCTTGGAGGCCCAACACGAGTCTACAAGAATAAGTTGTGTAGTAGACATCAAGCTTTTTTCTGGCGCCATTGCCGGGGAGGTGAGTGCTTGAAGGTATATCTTTAGATCTTGCAATCGAATCTTTTAGTTTATTGTTTTATCACTAGTTTGGTTTATAAAAGAAAACTACGAAAAAAATGGAATTGAGGTTGCCTCATATTATTCGTCTTTATAATGTCTTTCTTGAAAATGATGGATCGGAAAATTGTGCTCAATTAATAGAAGAAGAATTCGATAAAATGTTTGGCATAAAATCCATGAATGATAAGCATGATTGCAATGTTGCTAGTATGAATTCTTTGAATATCCATGATGCTAGTAATATGCAAAGCCATAAGCTTGGGGATGCTATGTTTGATGAAGATGATATTTTTAGCCCCCCAAGTTTTGATGAGAAAATTTATTATGATGAAAGTATGCCTCCTATTTATGATGATTATTGTGATGACATGTATGCTATAAAGAATAATGATAACTATGAAACTTGTCATCATGATTTTAATTTTCAATTGGATTATGCCAATCAAGTATCTCATGATAGTTATTTTGTTGAGTTTGCTCCCACTATTATGAATGAGAAGAAATTTGCTTATGTGGAGAATAGTAAAAATTCTATGCTTATGGATCATGAAAAGAATGCTTTATGTGATAGCTATATTTTTGAATTCATTCATGATGCTACTGAAAATTATTATGAGAGAGGATCATATGCTTGTAGGTGTTGCAATAATATCAAGTTTCCTCTCTATGTGTTGAAAGTTTTGAAGTTATGCTTGTTTTGCCTTCCTAGGCTAGTTGATTCTTGCTCCCATAAATTGTTTGCTCACAAAATCCCTATGCATAGGAAGTAGGTTAGGCTTAAATGTTCTAGTCATATGCTTCATGATGCTCTCTTTGTGTTTCAATTCTTTACTTTTATGTGAGCATCATTGAAATCATCATGCCTAGCTAAAAGGCATTAAAGAAAAGCGCTTGTTGGGAGACAACCCAACATTTACCCCTACTTTTTTTTGTGTTCACATTATTAAGATACTGTGTTAATCTTGTTTTATATGTTTTCTTTCAATAATGTGCCAAGTAAAGCCTTTGGGATAGTGTGGAAATACTTGTTGATTCGATTCTGTGCAAAAACAGAAACTTTTGCGTCCAGTGCTGGAATTTCTATTCTGTACTGGAGCGTGAGAAAATTCTGAAATTTTTACAGAGAATTGTGTTACAAATTGTTTACGTTTTACTGATTTTTCAGAATTTTTGGAGGTAAAGAAGTATGGTTCTTAAATCGCTTACTACACGCTGTTCTGTTTTTGACAGATTTTATTTTCGATGCATAGTTTGCTTGTTTTAGTGTTTCCATAGATTATATTGAGTAATATAAATTGTGGAAATGATAGAATACAGTAGTAATTATGTGAGAACAATTATGAATCTTGTCTTGACAGTACCTAAGTGGATGATTTATTTTTATCATACTAACCTAACTCACGAAGTTCCGTTAAGTTTTGTGTGATTGAAGTTTTCAAGTTTTGGGTGAGATATCGATATGAGGATAATAAGGAGCGGCAAGACCCTAAGCTTGGGATGCCCAAGGCACCCCAAGGTATATTCATGGAAGACCCAAGCAACTAAGCTTGGGGATGCCCCGGAAGGCATTCCCTCTTTCGTCTTCAACACTATCGGTAACCTCACTCGGAGGTATATTTTTATTCGTCACATAATATGACTTTTGCTTGGAGTGTCATTTTCTTCTATTGATATTTGCTTGCTGTTATCAATAATCATGTTTTGTATCTTTTAGTTCAATAAAATTCCAATTATAGCCTTTACCATGCTCAGTTTGCAAGTTCATGTGTTGCTGTTTGAAAACAGAAAGTTTTCTGTTATGTCCAGAATATTCCTGAATAGTCAGAACATGATAAAAATCTGATTTGGCAGATTGCTGTTATAGTTGCATTGTTTACATATGTTTGCGTGTTTAATGTTTCTATTTGTGGATAGGAGTATTAAATGTGAAGAGGCATTTAGTATGCAATGTTTAATTATAATTTTAGTAATTTTCTACAGTAGAGAATGTTAAGGTTTTGAGTTGATTTATACTAACTTATCTCACGAGTTCTTGTTGAGTTTTGTGTGGATGAAGTATTTAAGATTTAGGTAAACCGTGATATGAGAGGAATTAAGGAGACACAAAATCTCAAGCTTGGGGATACCAAAGGCACCCCAAGATAACATTCCAAGAAGTCTCACGCAACTAAGCTTGGAGATGCCTCGGTAGGCATCCCACCTTTCTTCATCAACACCTATCGGTTAGCCTAAGTTTTTGCTTCTTCACATGAGATGTGCTATTCTTGGAATGTCATTTTATTTTGTTTTCTTTTTTGTTTGAATAAAATTATCAAGATCTGAAATTTTAAATGAGAGAGAGAGTCCTCACATAGCTACCTATTTACTTAACCACTCATTTGGTCTTCACTTATATCCTTTTGGAGTAGTTTGTCATTTACTCTTGTTCTCCACTCATATCCTATGAGTAAATTGTTGAAATGAATTGAAAATCATAAAGTTGAAATTTATATGCTTCATATGCTTGTCCCATGGGGAGTAGTGACTTCACATACAAGAAGTATAAGTGGTAAAATTTATTGAAAGTTAACAAACATAGCATTGGTCACTTGAACAATTCATGAAAGAATTTTGAAGGAAGAGAAATTTCACATATAAATATACTATCTTGGGCATCTTCTATGATTGTGAGCCCCCATTAATTATTTTCAAGCTTGATCAAGTAGTTGACGTTGGACAAGGAAGACAACGTAATGAGTTATGTTTGTTTATATTCACATAGAAGTTATATTGTCATGGATCCTCTAACATGTGGTGCTTGCTTAGGATCTTTTGCTAGCCAAAAATTCGTACTAAGTAGAGATACTACTTGTGCATCCAAAAACCCTTAAACCCAGTTTCTTCCCATGAGTGTCCACCATACCTACCAATGGGTTGAATAAGATCCTTCAAGTAAGTTGTCATCGGTGCAAAAAGCAATAAAAATTGTTCCTAAAATATGTATGATATTTTATTGCAAGGGAAAATAAGCGTTGTACGAACTTGTGATGGTAAAGAAATAAAAGCGACGGGCTGCATAATAAAGTTTGCTATCACAAGGGGCAATATAACGTGACGTTCCTTTGCATTAAGGGCTTGTGCATCCAACAACAAAAAGCGCATTACAACCTCTGCTTCCCTCTGCGAAGGGCCTATCTTTTACTTTTCTGTATTTACTTTTCTTTATTTACTTTTCTGTATTTACTTTTATGCAAGAGTCATTAATGTTCATCCCTATTCCGCTCTATTTATTCTTTAGTTGGCAAGCATTATGTGGTAGGGAAAGATCCAGGCACATATATCCAGTTGAATATAGGTGATCATGAGTTATTATTGTTGACATTATCCATGAGATAAATAAGTTGGGAGGCAAAACATTAAGCCCCTATCTTCCTATGTGTTTGACTGAAACGGTTTGTTCTAAAAATATGCTTTGAGTGTCAGCAATCATGGAAGACTAAATGATGGTTGAGTATGTGGAATTTGCTAGATCAAAGCTCTTACATAGACCCTTCCAGAAAATAAGAAGAATTGCAATTGTTTGATGACTGAGAACATAGTTTGTTAGTTTTCAAGAAAGTTTATGGCCTATACTTTAAACATGTGAATAGCTTGCTACTTGATCATGAGATGTTTTATGAGATGAGCTACTGATTATGATATATATTGATGCTAGAAAAAGTGATTGAAATTATCATTGATCAAACTTATGCACTATGCTAGCATTCACACTTCATAAATTATTTCTTTTATCATTTACCTACTCGAGGACGAGCAGGAATTAAGCTTGGGGATGCTGATACGTCTCCAACGTATCTATAATTTATGAAGTATTCATGCCATGTTTATTATAGTTTTGTATGATTTTGGTGCAATTTTATATGATTTTTATGGACTAACATATTGACCTAGTGCCCAGTGCCAGTTGCTGTTTTCTGCTTGTTTTTGGTTTTCCAGAAAATCCATATCAAACGAAGTCCAAATGCAGCAAAACTTTTTGACAATTTTTTCTGGAAGGAAACAGACCCAGGAAGTTTCGGAGGAGCAGCAGAAGAGCCATAGGGGCCCCACGAGCCACCTGGGCGCGCCTGCCCCCCCCCCCCCAGGCGTGCCCTGGAGCCTCGTGGGCCCCCTATGGCCCCTCTTCGCGGGATTCCAACGCTGAAAAATCATATATATTCAGAAACCCCCGAAAGTTAACCTAGATGAGTTTTTACGCCGCCGCAAACCTCTGTACCTCCACGATCTAATCTACAGCCCTTTTTCGGCACCCTGCCGGAGGGGGGAATCATCACCGGAGGCCATCTTCATCATCCCGGTGGTCTCCATGACGAGGAGGGAGTAGTTCACCCTCGGGGTTGAGGGTTTGTACCAGTAGCTATGTGTTTTATCTCTCTCTCGCGCGTTCTTGATTTGGCACGATCTTGATGTACCGTGAGGTTTGTTAATATAGTTGGATCATATGGTGTTTATTCCCTCTCTATCTTTGTTGTGATGAATCTAATCTTTTCCCTTTGAGGTTTCGTTATTGTCGGATTGAATATTTCATATTTGAGAACACTTGATGTATGTCTTGCATATGAATACCCGTGGTGACAATGGGGTATTATATTGATTCACTTGATATATGTTTTGGCACTCAACTCGCGGATTCCCGCGGTGACATTGGGGTAATCTATGCATAGGGGTTGATGCACGTTTTCATTATCTTTTCTTCGATAGAAACTTTGGGGTGCTCCTTGGAGTTCTTTGTGTGGATTGAATATTATGATTATGAAGTTGTTTGATGCGTATCGTATAATCAACTCACGGATACTTGTGGTGACATTGGAGTATCTAGGTGACATTAGAGTTGGTTGATGTGTATCATATGGTGTTATTTTAGTACGAACTCTAGGGCTGTTTGTGACACCTATAGGAATAGCTCAATAGATCGATCGGAAAGGATAACTTTGAGGTGGTTTCGTACCCTACAAACAATTTCTATCTTATGTTCTCCGCTGATAGGAACTTGGGAGTGATTCTTTATTGCACGTTGAGGGATGGTTATATGATCCAATTATGTTAGCATTGTTGAGAGATTGCACTAGAGAAAGTATGAACCCTAGGCCTTGTTTTTAAGCATTGCAATACCGTTTGTGCTCACTTTTGTTACTTGCTACCTTGCTGTTTTTATATTTTCAGATTACAAAAACCTATATCTACTATCCATACTACACTTTTATCACCATCTCTTCGCCGAACTAGTGTACCTATACAATTTACCATTGTATTGGGTGTGTTGGGGACACAAGAGATTTATTGTATTTGGTTGCAGGGTTGTTTGAGAGATACCATCTTCAACCTACGCCTCCCATGGATTGATAAACCTTAGGTCATCCACTTGAGGGGAAATTGCTACTGTCCTACAAAACTCTGCGCTTGGAGGCCCAACACGAGTCTACAAGAATAAGTTGTGTGGTAGACATCAGAGCACTCTGGCTCAACCCTGTGTAATATTATATATGTACTGGTTATCTATATCAAGGGAGTCCACCCGTTATTCTGATCTTGGGGCTGGTGTGACTTGGGGCTATTCTGTGATTTATTCCGGAAACAGGCCCGACAGTGTCCGAACGTCGTAATCGTACTCTATTAGATATGGTGCGTTTTATGGTGTCTCTTACCGATTTGCCACTATCGTTTTGGAGTTATGCATTAGAGACAGCCGCATTCAATTTAATTGGGGCACCGTCTAAATCCGTTGAGACGACACCATATGAGTTGTGGTTTGGCAAGAAACGTAAGCTATCATTTCTTAAAGTTTGGGGATGCGACGCTTGTGTCAAGAGACTTCAGCCTGATAAGCTCGAACCCAAAGCGGAGAAGTGCATCTTCATAGGATACCCTAAAGAGACCATTGGGTATAACTTCTATCACAGATCCGAGGGCAAGATCTTTGTTGCCAAGAATGGGTCCTTTCTAGAGAAGGAGTTCTCTCGAAAGAAGTGAGTGGGAGGAAAGTAGAACTTGATGAGGTAATCGTACCTTCTCTCGAATTAGAAGGTAGCACATCACAGAAACAAGTTCACGTGATGTCTACACCAGCCGGAGAGGAAGCAAATGATGATGATCATGGGACTGGTGCAAGCATCTCGGAGTTGGAATATACGCTTTGATGAGGTGATCAAAGCTTTTGGTTTTATACAAACTTACGGAGAAGCTTGTATTTACAAGAAAGTGAGTGGGAGCTCTGTAGCATTTCTGATAGTATATGTCAATGACATATTGTTGATTGGAAATGATGTAGAATTTCTGGAAAGCATAAAAGGGTTGTTTGAAAGGAGTTTTTCAAAGGAAGACCTGGGTAAAGCAGCTTACATATTGGGCATCAAGATCTATTGAGATAGATCAAGACGCCTGATAAGACTTTCACAGAGCACATACCTTACAAGTTTTTGAAGGAGTTCAAAAGGAAACCAGTCAAAGAAGAAGTTCTTGCCTGTGTTGCAAGGTGTGAAGTTGAGTGAGACTCAAAGCTCAACCGCGGTAGAAGAAAGAGAAAGGACGAAGGTAGTCCCCTATCTCTCAGACATGGGCTCTATAATGTATGCCATACTGTGTACCATTCTTGTTGTGTGCCTTGCCGTGAGTCTGGCAAGGGGGTACTAGAGTGATCCAGGAGTGGATCACTGGACAGCGGTCAAAAATTATCCTTAAGTAACTTTAAAAAATGTTTCTCGTTTATAGAGGTAACAAAGAGTTCGTCGTAAAGGTTTACGTCGATGCAAGCTTTGACGCCGATCTGGATGACCCTCAGTCTCGAACCTGATACGTAAAGTGGAGTAGTCGTTTGGAGTAGTTCCAAATCGAGCGTCATGGCAGGATTTACATGTGAAGCGCATATTTAACGCCCTTTCAACTTCATCCATGATTGGATCAAGGACGGAGACATAGAGATTTGCAAAGTACTTACGGATCTGAATGTGTCGGGCCCGTGGAACCCAGGGTATCCCGGCCCGTCTGCCTTTGGCCCAGGGCGCAATGCCTGGTGGAGGCCCAACTGGCAACCACTAGTGGGCGTCTCAGGCAAGACCCCTCATGAGGCCCCGGCCTCCTGAGGACCCCTCCTCAGGGAGTGAGCAAGCGAGGCTCGACCGCTTCGCCGAGAGCCTCACGAGGCAGCCTCCCGAAGGAGCGCAAGACGAGTGCAGTTCGGCTCGGTCGCGCGGTCTCATGCCCATCACATGGGTGACGCGTGCGGCGACGAACGGTGACAGAGGCCGTGCCAGTAGGCGCGGATGGAGAGGATTTCTCCTTTTGTGCTAAGGGAGCAAGGCCAGCAATCCACTTCCCAAAGCAACCCCCAAAGGTTGCCCGATCAGTGAAAGAATACCAAGACGGCGGGTGCGCAGGGCGGAGGTCATCCCCGAGCCCACCAGTGCGTCATGGACGGTCGCTTTGCAGATGAAGAATACCTTTTGTCAGGATAGACTGCGCCCCTGTCCCCCTTTAAACTTGCCGTTGTGTGACAACCCTTCCCGCCAATGTTTTCGGGGGAAGAGGACCAAGGCAGATATAAAAGAGGGGCAGGGTGCCGCAGTAGAAGGATCCGATCGGCTCCCATCATCTCCTACCTTGTACGCGAGAACATCCATTTGCCCGGAGCAATCCCAACCAAGCAGGAGTAGGGTTTTACACCGCAAGGTGGCCCGAACCTGGGTAAACCGCTGAGTCCACGACCTGCTCCCGCTAGCGCGCTCTCGCTGTAGCTCCGCCGTAGTTCAGCTGTGGTAGGGGACGAGGAGGTAGGAACGAGCTCACCCCCAGTGTTCGAACCTGTAGGAACGAAGTATGTCTACCAGAGGGGGGGGGTGAATGGGAGTTTTAAATTTTCTTTCGGAAATATCAAAACTCTCGGAACCCAGCAGTGGAATAAATGAAAACAGTATACAGTGAGCGAATACAAACTACCGAATGGAAACTAGGAGCATGCATCGAGGCAAATCACATGATTGAAATATGTCGTACTGCATAGTTCGAATGTAAAGGGGAGCGGCAGAGGTGACCAGTGATGCTTGATGGCGACAAGGTATTTGGTAGACCAGTTCGCCCTTCTGCAAAAGGACTACGTCTGGTTGGAGGGGTTGTGATTTAACACAGAAGATAAACTCTCTTCGCCCTATTCTCCTCGACAATTGGTTCGTCAACCAATGCCGATTACTCGTGGTAGATGCTTGAGGCAATCTCCGAACCTTTACAGACTTCTTCTTCGAGAACCACAATTACTCTTGGTCTCTGAAGAAATTGACACCTAACCGTCTAGAGAGTTCGCAGCTCTCAAGAGTAATAGGCGGAGCGTACTGGACTTAGATTCGAGTGATGCTGAACCACTATCTAATTTTTCGGCTCTGGGGTTTTCTCTCGGTGGATTTTAAACTCAAATCTATTGGAGAGGGGGTTGCTCAACAATCTTCTCAGAATCAAACGGAGTAGCCACCGGACAACGCTGGTGCAGGGTGGCTATTTATAGCCGTAGCCTTCCCTGATGGGAAATGACCATTTTGGACACGCGGTCCAGCCAATGGCCAACCGACACGTTCACAACGGTCGGATTTTAAGAGCAACGGTAACATTACTTGGGGAGCAAGTAATGCTAACTCCTCGGTTAGAGACAAATATCTCGCAGCGAAGAAGATCACAGTCTCTTGCTGGCAAGTATTTGCTCGGAACACAAAGAGATTTCTCTCGCAACTTTCATAGGATTTGGGTTTAGCATCAGCGAATCAAATCTTCGAATGCTACACCCCTCTTAATAGTACAGTGGTCCTATGACTCAATAAAGAGAAAAGAAACAACGAAATGAAGGCTACGTCTTCGCTTCGTCTTCAATCTTCTCAGTAGCAGTCATATTCTTCGGATGAGCACCGAATCAATTGCTTCGCATCAGCAAATTTTGAGGGGTCACTCTTGTCGACATAATCATTGGTGATAACCTTCACTGCTACGCAGGGAATATTCTTCGGAGTTTGAATCCAAACTCCTCTTGACTCCAGGGACCTGCTACTCTGTGTGCACTAGCAAACACATTAGTCCCTCACTGTTTGTCAACAATCTCCAAAACATAAGGAGGCAAACTATTGCACCAACAATCTCCCCCTTTTTGGACGATTGATGACAAAACAGATAATCATCGAAGTAAAGATAGATAAGTGAAAAGCAATTTCAACAAGAGTGAGTGAGTGTTACTTTGCTCGAAGATGAAATAGACTCCCCCTAAATGTATGCAGGGAAGAAAGATATGAGATAAATTCTCCTGCAAGTACTGAATAATATGGAGGAAATTTCAATCATTCGAGACATTTGATTCGCACTGATGAGATATAATCCATCAAGATTGTAGTGCAATCATTTATAACTTCTGATAATAATTCCACCTACAAGACAAATGCTTCGAGAGAAGTGGTGCAGCAGCAGGGGTTATAAACAATACAGCACGGAAGTTATCGAGTTTTACAACATAGTACAGATAAACTTAAACCAGAAGTTGCAAACTCGCACGAAACCAAAACCAATCGAAACACAGAAAGCAAATCTATCAAGACTCAATTTAATTCTCCCCCTTTGTGTCAACAAGTGTCAAAAAGGTGACGAATAACATGAGTGCAAAAACACAAAACACTGTTCAATCGGTGGCATCTCCAGATGAACTATCTGAGGTGAGTTCTTCTTCAGAAGTGACAGGATTGTCTTCATCTTCAGTAGCATCAGATTTTCCTTCAGGAATAATGACTTGGGGCTGAGCAAACGAGGGAACAAGTGGAGTGGCCACAGGAGGAACACGGGAGTGCATATTGCCTTCGGTAGGTTTCTCAGTCGGTGAGGTGGCTTCAGACTCGTCAAGTAATTTGCGAAGCTTGAGATGAAGAAGATCAGTTGTTGGCTCACGAACAGGCAGAGGAGGGGTACTCCGATCTTGAAAATCTTCAACAGTGAAGCCTTTGTCAATATAGTCATAGAGCTCTTGGAGATTGACATTTAGGAGTTGTTTCTCGGTGAAGAACTTGCGAAGCAATTTCCAGAGCCTCTTCTTGTTTTCATCAGCTATCAGATGCATTGTCCTCGTGCGATTGTTAAGTGCATTCAGCTCGGAGGCGAGATGTTCTTTTTCGCGTCGATCCTCAGCTATGTGCTGCATCAGCAGTTGTTATGTACGCAAACTAACTTCGAGTTGCGATGGAGGTTGAGGCAAAATCTTTCTTTCTCGCTGAGGCAGACGTGGCCCATCGAATTGCTTGTGATATTCATGGGGGCTTGATGCAGGGGATTTGCCCGAAGTAATATCTTCCATGACTTGCAAGGTATCGCGAACAGGAGGAATGAAGATTTTATGGGTTTCCTTCGCAAGATACACTGTGCGCATTGCATGATCAACAACTTTCTGGATCCAGGGCGCGAATACTTTGATGCAGAAGGGATATTGAGCAGAATCCTTCAGAATGCGCAGGAACATGTCTTCCACGTCGAATATGTATCGCTCAAAGATTGCATAGATAGCATTTCGAAGAACATCAGAGATGGATTTGTCTGGATTCATACCCGCCAGAGGGCAAATTGTGTAAGAGAGCATGTGGAATAGCGTCTGATTCTCGAACGTTAAGTGCTCAGGATGAGGAGGACCAGTGTAGTCACGAATCTTTTCTTTATCCATAGTGCACCGAAAATTTTCATCCGATATGACATCAATGTTATGGACCCGAATTTCAGTGTTACGATGCTCAAAACGAGGGAAATGGAAGTGTGAGACAAAATCCGTTGAAGTGCATTTAATGCGTTTTCCTTTGGTCATCCACTCCATAATCCATTTTGAGCTATCAGATTCATCACCAGAGATGTACAATGTAGCATAGAACTGAAGAATAATCTCTCTGTTCCAGGGATGTTCGAATTCAAAGACCTTGGTGAGGCAGAAATCATCCAGATCCTGAAGCAATTGATTGAAACAGCCAATATTGCGCATAGAAGGAATATCGAGATATTCGTGAGGAAATAACTTTCTGCTCTCATAGAGGACCCGAGAGTAATAGATGGCCTGTTCGTTAGCCCAGAAGCGAGGCGATTCCGAAGTGCGCGGCCCATCATACGGACTAGCTTGAAAGAATTTGGGATGCGCATTTCGATTGAAAAGAGGACCTTTGGCGTCTGTGCCTGACGAGAACAAAGGTAGTTCTTCACGAGGGTATGGGTACTTGAGTTCTTCCTCAGGAGAGAGATATTCATCACCATATACAACCGAGTCAGTACGGCGAGCTGAGACAGATTTTCGTTCGGAAGGTCCAACATCTGGTATTCGAGTCGCTGTGTCGATGGATAACTTGAGTGGAGACGGAGCATGAGGCACAACAGAGGGTGCTGCAGAGACAGTGGGCAGTGGGACAGGTTCATCCACTTTAGGCACTGAGGCCGAAGCATGCACTGGAGGTGGTTGCGGTTGTGCCACTGGAATCGGTTGTTGCTCGACAATAGGAGGTGCCGAGACTGTTGGAGCTTCGTGAGCTGGAGAAGCTTGGGGCTCGGATCGAGGGATTTCACCTTCCTCAGAAACAGATTGTTGCGAGGGAATATCAGCCCGAGCAGGGGATGCCACAGGCACTGACTCAGTTGGCCTTGGCGAGGGAGGAGCATCCGAGTCTTTGACTGGTGGGTTCGAAGGAATAGCTGGCTCAGGAGATTTTTCTTGCGGAGCAGGAGGAGACTGAGCAACTTGGGGAACATGCGACGGTTCCTTCGGAGTAGGAGGTACATTTTTCTATGCCATTCACTTTCGTTGCTTTTTCTTTTGCTGAGCAACTTGATCAATGTGATGTTGGGGAACGTTGCATGGAAAACAAAAAAAATTCTACGCACACGCAAGATCTATCCATGGAGATGCATAGCTACGAGAGGGGGAGTGTGTCTACGTACCCTCGTAGACCGTAAGCGGAAGCGTTAGAACAATGCGGTTGATGTCGTCGAACAACTTCACAATCCAACCGACCGAGTACCGAACGTACGGCACCTCCGCGTTCAGCACACGTTCAGCTCGGTGACGTCCTCGACTTCTTGATCCAGCAAGACGGCGAGGTAGTGGATGAGTTCCGGCAGCACGACGGCGTGGTGACGGTGATGGTGATGCTATCTCCGCAGGGCTTTGCCCAAGCACTGCGAAAATATGACCGAGGGACGGAAATGTGGAGGGGGCGCCGCACACGGCTAAGACAATGTTGTCTCTTGTTTGGGGCGCCCCCTCTCCTCTATTTATATATGTGTAGGGGCTTGGAGTAGAAGGAATAGTGCCATGTGAACAGTAGCACGTGAATAGTACCACGTGAACAGTACCATGTGAATAGTACACAAGTGGACTTGGACTCCAAAGTCCAATCCTATTCCTACTATGACTCTCCTTTTTCCTTCCCTAGCTGCGTGGGCTTTTGAGGACTTGGTGCGCCTGGCCCAATAAGGCCAGGGCGCCTCCCCTTAGCCCATGACAGCCCTTGGGACATGGTGGACCCACTTGTGGACTTCCGGACCCCTCCGGAATCCTCCGGAACCTTCTGGAAGCTTCCCGGTACAATACCGAAAAAACTGCACCTTTTTCCGGAACCCAAAATATGACTTCCCATATATAAATCTTTACCTCTCGACCATTCCGAGACTCCTCGTGACGTCCGGGATCTCATCCGGGACTCCGAACAATATTCGGTTACCAATTCACATAACTCATATAACACTATGTCGTCAACGAACGTTAAGCGTGCGGACCCTACGGGTTCGGGAATGATGTAGACATGACTGAGACGCCTCTCCGGTCAATAACCAATAGCGGAACCTAGATGCTCATATTGGTTCCTACATATTCCACGAATATCTTATCGGTCGAACCGCAATGACAACATACGTAATTCCCTTTGTCCGTCGGTATGTTACTTGCCCGAGATTCGATCGTCGGTATCTCCATACCTAGTTCAATCTCGTTACCGGCAAGTCTCTTTACTCGTTCCGTAATACATCATCCCATAACTAACTCCTTGGTCACTTTGCTTGCAAGCTTCTTATGATGTGCATTACCGAGAGGGCCCAGAGATACCTCTCCGAAACACGGAGTGACAAATCCCAGTCTCGATCCATGCCAACTCAACAAACACCTTCGGAGATTCCTGTAGAGCATCTTTATGATCACCCAGTTACGTTGTGACGTTTGATATCACACAAGGTATTCCTCCGGTATCCGGGAGTTGCATGATCTCATGGTCGGAGAAACATGTATTTGACATTCAAGAAAGCAGTAGCAATAAACAGAACGATCATATGCTAAGCTAACAGATGGGTCTTGTCCATCACATCATTCTCCTAATGACGTGATCCCGTTATCAAATGACAACTCATGTCTATGGTTAGGAAACCTTAACCATCTTTGATCAACGAGCTAGTCTAGTAGAGGCTCACTAGGGACACAGTATTTGTTTATGTATTCACACATGTATTTAAGTTTCCGGTCAATACAATTCTAGCATGAATAATAAACCTTTATCATGAACAAGGAAATATAAAATAATAACAACTTTATTATTGCCTCTAGGGCATATTTCCATCAGTCTCCCACTTGCACTAGAGTCAATAATCTAGTTCACATCGCCATCTGATTAACACCCAAGAGTTCACTAGAGTCAATAATCTAGTTCACATCACCATGTGATTAACACTCAAAGAGTTCTAATGTGTGATCATGTTTTTCTCGTGAGAGAGAATTTTAGTCAATGGGTCTGCAATATTCAGACCCATGTGTACTTTGCAAATCCTTATGTCATACTGTAGATGCTGCTATCACTCTTTACTTGGAGCTATTCCAAATGACTGCTCCATTATACGTATCCGGTTTGCTACTCAGAGATATCCAAATTGGTGTCAAAGCTTGCATCGACGTAACCCTTTACGAAGAACTCTTTATCACCTCCATAATTGAGAAACATTTCCTTAGTCCTTTAGTTACTAAGGATAATTTTGACCGCTGTCCAGTGATCCACTCCTGGATGACTCTTGTACCCCCTTTGCCAGACACGTGGCAAGGCACACATTAGGTGTGGTACACAGCATGGCATACATTATAGAACCTATGGCTGAGGCATAGGGAATGTCTTTCATTCTCTCTCTATCTTCTACCGTGGTCGAGCTTTGAGTCTTACTCAACTTTACACCTTACAATACAGGCAAGAACTCCTTCTTTGACTGATCCGTTTTGAACTCCTTCAAAATCTTGTCAAGGTATGTACTCATTGAAAGTCTTATCAAGCGTCTTGATCTATCTCTATAGATCTTGATGCCCAATATATAAGTAGCTTCACCGAGGTCTTTCATTCAAGTATCCTTTTATGCCATCCAGAAATTCTATATCATTTCCAATCAACAATATGTCATCCACATATAATATTAGAAATGCTACAGAGCTCCCACTCACTTTCTTGTAAATACAGGCTTCACCGTAAGTCTGTACAAAACCATATGCTTTGATTACCTCATCAAAGCGTATATTCCAACTCCGAGATGCTTGCACCAGTCCATAGTTGGATCGCTGGAGCTTGCACACTTTGTTAGCACCCTTAGGATTGACAAAACCTTCTGGTTGCATCATATACAACTCTTCTTTGAGAAAACCATTAAGGAATGTAGTTTTGACATCCATTTGCCAGATCATAAAATGCGGCAATTGCTAACATGATTCGGACAGACTTAAGCATCGCTACGGGTGAGAAAGTCTCATCGTAGTCAACCCCTTGAACTTGTCGAAAACCTTTCGTGACAAGTCGAGCTTCGTAGACAGTGATATTACCATCAGCGTTTGTCTTCCTCTTAAAATCCATTTATTCTCAATGGCTTGCCGATCATCGGGCAAGTCCACCAAAGTCCATACTTTGTTCTCATACATGGATCCAATCTCAGATTTCATGGCCTCAAGCCATTTGTCGGAATCTGGGCTCATCATAGCTTCTTCATAGTTCGTAGGTTCGCCGTTATCTAACAACATGACTTCCAGAACAGGATTACCGTACCACTCTGGTGCGGAACGTACTCTGGTCGACCTACGAGGTTCAGTAGTAACTTGATCTGAAGTTTCATGATCTTCACCATTATCTGCCTCTCTTATTGGTGTAGGCATCACGGGAACGGTTTTCTCTGATGAGCTACTTTCCAATTCGAGAGAAGGTACAATTACCTCATCAAGTTCTATTTTCCTCCCACTCACTTCTTTCGAGAGAAACTCCTTCTCTAGAAAGGACCCATTCTTGGCAAAAAAGACCTTGCCTTCGGATCTGTGGTAGAAGGTGTACCCAATTGTTTCTTTAGGGTATCCTATGAAGACGCACTTCTCCGCTTTCGGTTCGAGCTTATCAGGTTGAAGCTTTTTCACATAAGCATCGCATCCCCAAACTTTAAGAAACGACAGCTTAGGTTTCTTGCCAAACCATAGTTCATATGGTGTTGTCTCAACGGATTTAGACGGTGCCCTATTTAACGTGAATGCAGCTGTCTCTAATGCATAACCCCAAAACGATAGTGGCAAATCGGTAAGAGACATCATAGAACGCACCATATCCAATAAAGTACGGTTACGACGTTCAGACACACCATTACGCTGTGGTGTTCCAGGTGGCGTGAGTTGTGAAACAATCCCACATTTTCTTAAATGAAGGCCAAACTCGTAACTCAAATATTCGCCTCCGCGATCAGATCGTAGAAACTTTATTTTCTTGTTACGATGATTCTCTACTTCACTCTGAAATTCTTTGAACTTTTCAAAGTTTCAGCCTTGTGTTTCATCAAGTAGATATACCCATATCTACTCAAATCATCTGTGAAGGTTAGAAAATAATGATACCCGCCGCGTGCTTCAACATTCATCGGACCGCATACATCGGTATGTATTATTTCCAACAAATCAGTAGCTTGCTCCATTGTTCCGGAGAACGGAGTTTTAGTCATCTTGCCCATGAGGCATGGTTCGCAAGTATCAAATGATTCATAATCAAGAGATTCCAAAAGTCCATCAGCATGGAGTTTCTTCATGCGCTTTACACCAATATGACCTAAACGGCAGTGCCACAAGTATGTTGCACTATCATTATCAACTTTGCATCTTTTGGCATCAATATTATAAATATGTGTATCACTACGATCGAGATTCAACAAGAATAAACCATTCACAAGGGTGCATGATCACGAGGGATATTATTCATATAAACAGAATAACCATTATTCTCTGACTTAAATGAATAACCGTCTTGCAATAAACAATATCCAGATATAATGTTTTATGCTCAACGCAAGCACCAAATAACCATTATTTAGGTTTAATATTAACCCCGAAGGTATTACGAGCGTGTCGATATTGATCATATCAATCTTGGAGACACTTCCAACACATATCGTCACCTCGCCCTCAGCTAGTCTCCGTTACTCTGCAGCTCATGCTTCAAGTTACTAATATTTAGGAACTGAATCGGTATCAAATACCCAGACGCTGCTACGAGCACTAGTGAGGTACATATCAATAACATGTATATCAAATATACCTTTGTTCACTTTGCCATCCTTCTGATCCGCCAAATACTTGGGGCAGTTCCGCTTCCAGTGACCAGTTCCTTTGCAGTAGAAGCACTCAGTTTCAGGCTTGGGTCCAACTTTGGGTTTCTTCGTGGGAGTGGCAGCTTGCTTGCCGTTCTTCTTGAAGTTCCCCTTCTTTCCCTTGCCCTTTTTCTTGAAACTAGTGGTCTTGTTAACCATCAACACTTGATGCTCCTTCTTGATTTCTACCTCCGCCGATTTCAGCATCGCGAAGAGCTCGGGGATTGTCTTCTCCATCCCTTGCATATTATAGTTCATCACGAAGCCTTTATAGCTTGGTGGCAGTGACTGAAGAACTCTGTCAATAACACTCTCAACTGGAAGATCAATTCCCATCTGAGTCAAGTGGTTGTGGTATCCAGACATTCTGAGTATGTGTTCACTGACAGAATTGTTCTCCTCCATCTTACAGCTGAAGAACTTGTTGGAGACTTCATATCTCTCAACCCGGGCATTAGCTTGAAATATCAATTTTAGCTCCTGGAACATCTCATATGCACCATGGCGTTCAAAACGCTTTTGTAGTCCCGGTTCTAAGCCGTAGAGCATGGCACACTGAACTATCAAGTAGTCATCAGATCGAGCCTGCCAGGCGTTCACAACGTCTGCAGCAGCTCCTGCAGTAGGTCCATCACCTAGCGGTGCATCAAGGACATAATCCTTCTGTGCAGCAATGAGGATAATCCTCAAGTTACGGACCCAATCCGTGTAATTGCTACCATCATCTTTCAACTAAGCTTTCTCTAGGAACGTATCAAAAACAGGGGAGCTACAACGCGAGCTATTGATCTACAACATAATTTGCAAAGACTATCAGGACTAAGTTCATGATAAATTAAGTTCAATTAATCAAATTACTAATGAACTTTGCACTACTGGTACACAGATCTAAGCAGGAGCTAGCCCCCTTTATACTCTCTTTTGTGCATTCTCTGTAACATCTTCCCGTCTATTCTCCTTGTAAGTGTGTAGCTCACCTCATCTCCAATCCCCCTGCTCCCCCCCCACTGACCAATGTAAATAGTTTGTACAGCTGACTCCTGACTTTTCATAAATTACTAAGTTCATGATAATTTGCAAAGACTATCAGGACTAAGAAGGACTTTGCACTACTGGTACACAGATCTAAGCAGGAGCTAGCCCCCTTTATACTCTCTTTTGTGCATTCTCTGTAACATCTTCCCGTCTATTCTCCTTGTAAGTCTGTAGCTCACCTCATCTCCAATCCCCCTGCTCCCCCCCACTGACCAATGTAAATAGTTTGTACAGCTGACTCCTGACTTTTCATAAAATATAAGAAAGTCAGTGGGAGCCTTTCCCACTATCGTTAGCCCTCAAAAAAATTTTTTACTAATGAACTCCCACTTAAATTAACATCCCTCAAGTTAACTAAGTGATACATGATCCAAATCAACTAGCCCATGTCCGATCATCACGTGAGATGGGATAGTCATCAATGGTGAACATCTCCATGTTGATCATATCTACTATATGACTCATGTTCGACCTTTTGGTCTCCAGTGTTCCGAGACCATGTCTGTACATGCTAGGCTCGTCAAGTTTAACCCAAGTATTCTACTTGTGTAAAACTGGCTTACACCCGTTGTATGTGAACGTAGAATCTATCACACCCGATCATCATGACGTGCTTCGAAACGACGAACTTTAGCAACGGTGCATACTCGGGGAGAACACTTTTATCTTGAAATTTAGTGAAGGGATCATCTTATAATGCTACCGTCGTTCTAAGCAAAATAAGATGCATAAAGGATAAACATCACATGCAATCAAAATATGTGACATGATATGGCCATCATCATCTTGTGCTTTTGATCTCCATCTCCAAAACATCGTCATGATTTCCATCGTCACCGGCTCGACACCTTGATCTCCATCGTTGCGTCGTGGTCGTCTCGCCAACTATTGCTTCTACAACTATTGCTAACGCATAACGATAAAGTAAAGCAATTACATGGCGCTTGCATTTCATACAATAAAGAGACAACCATAAGGCTCCTGCCGGTTGCCGATAAATTACAAAACATGATCATCTCATACAATAACGTATATCACATCATGTCTTGACCATATCACATCACAGCATACCCTGCAAAAACAAGTTAGACGTCCTCTACTTTGTTGTTGCAAGTTTTACGTGGCTGCTACGGGCTTCTAGCAAGAACCGTTCTTACCTACGGCACAAAACCACAACGGTGATTTATCAAGTTTGCTATTTTAACCTTCAACAAGGACCGGCCGCAGTCAAATTTGATTCAACTAAAGTAGGAGAAATAGACACCCGCCAGCCACCTTTATGCAAAACAAGTTGCATGTCTGTCGGTGGAACCGGTCTCATGTACGTGGACATGTAAGGTTGGTCTGGGCCGCTTCATCTTACAATACCGCCGAATCAAAATAAGACGTTGGTGGTAAGCAGTATGACGATCACCGCCCACAACTCTTTGTGTTCTACTCGTGCATATCATCTACGCATAGACCTGGCTCATGATGCCATTGTTGGGGAACGTTGCATGGAAAACAAAAAAAATTCTACGCACACGCAAGATCTATCCATGGAGATGCATAGCTACGAGAGGGGGGTGTGTCTACGTACCCTCGTAGACCGTAAGCGGAAGCGTTAGAACAACGCGGTTGATGTCGTCGAACAACTTCACGATCCAACCGACCGAGTACCAGACGTACGACACCTCCGCGTTCAGCACACGTTCAGCTCGGTGACGTCCTCGACTTCTTGGTCCACTACAAAGATGTGGGTGGTTAAGAACGCCTGATTTCATCAGAACTTCACACATGGTTTGATGCCATTTGAGAGACTTGAACATTCCTGTGTGAAGAAGATCCTTCAACCTAGCATTTTGATCAGAAATAGAACCATTTTCCTCAACAGAGGGGTTAGCATTCACAGAAGATTCAGCATTTGATTCAGCGTTACTGCGTTCAAGGCATTTTAAGCAAGGAGGTACAAATACTTCAAGGTTTCTGTTTGAGTTGTTGGGTGAGAAGAGAATTTTCTCTGATCAGGTCATCATGAGCCTCTCTCAGCGACTCGAGTTCCTGTTTCCATTTCAGGTAATCATAAGTCAATCTTTCATGGTCAGCTGAGAGAAAATCATGACGGTCTGATAGTTCTTTCATTTGAGACTCGAGAGCGGAATGCTGTTCTGTCAATGACTGATTTTTCTGCATCTCCTCAACCAACAACCCTTCAGACTTCCTGAGGATTTTCTCAATTTTCTCGAGAGAGTTTTGTTGCATATTAGCAATTTTGATCAGTTTAGCATGGTCATCCTCATCAAAAGAATATCGATCACTGGAGTGAACCTTGTGATGTTTGGAGGATACCTTTTCTTTCGAAGCTTTGGCCATGAAGCAGTACACAGGAGACTCGTTGTCGCTCGAATGATTCTTGAAGAAGTTCGATGCAGGAGTAGAGGCACATGCTATGCCAGCCATGCCGGAATTAGAATCCTCATCGGATTCATCAACTTCTTCGGAGTCAGATGACGCTTCTTCATCGGAATCCATCTCCTTGCCGATGTACGCCTTGGCCTTGCGAGAAGTGTTCTTGCGGTTGGATGAGGACTTGGAGGGATTCCTTGAGGAAGATCTTGACGAGGACTTGGAGGAGCTATCCTTCTTCTTGAAAAACTTCTTCGTTTTCTTCTCATCATCGGAGTCGTAGCTTTTGCTCTTGCCTTTGCCATGGTTGTGTCCTGAATCAAATCTTCCACTGGCATGGATTTCAGCTTCCCATAGAGGGCAGTCCGAGATGAAATGTCCTCGCTTTTTGCACTTGAAGCAGGTGTAATCACCAGTAGGTTTTGATGAAGATTTGGAGCCGCCAGAGTTGCTGGATCCTTTCTTTTGAAACTGATTTTTCCTTTGAAGGCGCTGGAATCTTTTCGTGATCAATGCGAGATCCTTGCTGATCCTTTCGGGGTCATCTGAATCTTCATCAGTGTTTCCTTCTGAGGAAGAATCAGCCGCAGCCTTGAGAGCATGACTTTTTTGGAGACTTGAGCCATAGAGATCTCTTTTTTCTTCTTCTTGTTCTTCGTGAGTGTTTAGCCTTTCCATGATATCAGCAGAGTCGAGAACTTTGAAATCAGCTCGTTCCCGAATCATCAGAACTAGAGTGTCGAACGAACTGTCAAGGGATCGGAGCAGTTTATTCACAACTTTATGATCAGTGATGTTTTTGGTGCCGAGACCTTGTAGCTCGTTTGTAATGTCACTCAGACGATCGAAGGTTTGCTGGCAGCTTTCATTTTAAATTCGCTTGAACTGATTGAACTTGGCTCGAAGAGTATCAATGCGAGCTTCTTTCTGAGTTGAAACACTCTCGTTTATATTTTCGAGAATGCCCCACAATTCCTTTGTAGTTTCACACTGACGATAACGAAGAAATTGAGCACGAGAGAGATGGCCACCAATTTCATCTTTGGCTTGAGCATCCAACTGAATGAGTTTCTTCTCGTGGTCAGTGGGGACCTGGGGCACTTCAACCACGAATCCATTCTGCACCACGTTCCACATATCATCATCAATAGCTCGGAGATGGATCTTCATCTTCTCCTTCCAGAAGGGATAGTCCGTCCCATCGAAGATGGGAATCTTGAGGTGCGACTTGTAGCTCACTGAAGACATACTTAAACTCCAAGGTGGTTAGACCAAAATGAGCAGAGTCAAGGAGTACCTCGCTCTGATACCAATTGTAGGAATGAAGTATGTCTACCAGAGGGGGGGGGGAGTGAATGGGAGTTTTAAATTTTCTTTTGGATATATCAAAACTCTCGGAACCCAGCAGCGGAACGAATGAAAACAGTATACAGTGAGCGAATACAAACTACCGAATGGAAACTAGGAGCATGCATCGAGGCAAATCACATGATTGAAATATGTCGTACTGCATAGTTCGAATGTAAAGGGGAGCGGCAGAGGTGACCAGTGATGCTCGATGGCGACAAGGTATTTGGTAGACCAGTTCGCCCTTCTGCAAAAGGACTACGTCTGGTTGGAGGGGTTGTGATTTAACACAGAAGAGAAACTCTCTTCGCCCTATTCTCCTCGACAATTGGTTCGTCAACCAATGTCGATTACTCATGGTAGATGCCTGAGGTGATCTCCGAACCTTTACAGACTTCTTCTTCGAGAACCACAATTACTCTTGGTCTCTGAAGAAATTGACACATAATCGTCTAGAGAGTTCGCAGCTCTCAAGAGTAATAGGCGGAGCGTACTAGACTTAGATTCGAGTGATGCTGAACCACTATCTATTTTTTCGGCTCTGGGGTTTTCTCTCGGTGGATTTTAAACTCAAATCTATTGGAGAGGGGGTTGCTCAACAATCTTCTCAGAATCAAACGGAGCAGCCACCGGACAACGCCGGTGCGGGGTGGCTATTTATAGCCGCAACCTTCCCTGATGGGAAATGACCATTTTGGACACGCGGTCCAGCCAATGGCCAACCGACACGTTCACAACGGTCGGATTTTAAGAGCAACGGTAACATTACTTGGGGAGCAAGTAATGCTAACTCCTCGGTCAGAGACAAATCTCTCACAGCGAAGAAGATCACAGTCTCTTGCTGGCAAGTATTTGCTCGGAACACAAAGATATTTCTCTCGCAACTTTCATAGGATTTGGGTTTAGCATCAGCGAATCAAATCTTTGAACGCTACACCCCTCTTAATAGTACGGTGGTCCTATGACTCAATAAAGAGAAAAGAAACAACGAAATGAATGCTACGTCTTCGCTTCGTCTTCAATCTTCTCGGCAGCAGTCATATTCTTCGGACGAGCACCGAATCAATTGCTTCGCATCAGCAAATTTTGAGGGGTCACTCTTGTCGACATATTCTTCGGTGATAACCTTCACTGATACGTAGGGAATATTCTTCAGAGTTTGAATCCAAACTCCTCTTGACTCCAGGGACCTGTTACTCTGTGTGCACTAGCAAACACATTAGTCCCTCACTGTTTGTCAACAATCTCCAAAACATAAGGAGGCAAACTATTGCACCAACAGAACCTTTGGGTCCCCGGAGCCCCAACTCCGACATTTGGCGCGCCAGGTAGGGGTGCGCTACTGTTCTTCCGCTCCGTCCTCCACTCCACCAGCTTCATGGCCGACACCCGCCGCGAGCGCGCTGAGCGCAGGGCTGGCTGCGTGGCTCAGACGGAGCCTGTGGCCCACGGCATCCGCCGCCGCCCTGTCGAGGCCGCTGCCACCATCGACCTTGCCGCCCGAGAGCAGCAGGATTCCTCCCTGCACCCCTCCGTGCGGGCAGAGGGCCACACCGCGACGGCCTCCTCCTCCCTCGCCCAACGTGGGCCGCTAAACGCGCAAGCCGCGCTGCTCATGGCGCGTGAGCTGCTCCGCTACCGCCCAGCTGACGCCGGCTACGACGCCTGGCTTGGCCGCATCACCGAGCTCGTCAACGTCGCCGGGGACGCTCCGGCGCCTTCCCACTCACTCCGACCCCCGCCGTCTTGCGCTGGGGACGTAGCGCATGGCGCTCCCCTGCCACCTCCTCTGCGCGACGAGATCAACGGGCCCCAGCGCAACGCGCGGGTGCATGAGCCATCCCGCGGCGCTTCCTCGCCGGTCCGCGACGAGGCCAGCTGCCAGATCATCCACCGCGCGCCACCTGATGCACGTGTGCTCCTCGAGCAGCAGCGCCGACGCCAAGACCGGGCTGTCCAGGAGGTCACGGCGGCTGGCCGCCAGAATCAAGCCGCACTCGCCGGCGGTGGCCCCTCGAGCGGCATGGCCTGCTGCGCCTTCACTCGCGAGCTGCGTCGGGTGGTGTGGCCCGCGAAGTTCAAGCCGGAGCTGCCTCCACACTACGACTACACCCCCAACCCCGCAGAGTTCCTTCAACTCTATGCGCTGAGCATCGAGGGGGCGAACGGCGACGACAAGGTCATGGCGAACTGGTTCCCTATGGCCCTCAAGGACGGCCCGCGCTCCTGGCTCATGAACCTTCCTGAGGTGTCGATCTCGTCGTGGGCCGAGCTCTGTAGCCAGTTCGTCGCCAACTTCAAGGGCACGCATGACTGCTCCCTCACCATCAATGACCTGCGGCATGTGCGGCAGCGCCCAGACGAGACCCTCCACAAGTACATCCAACGCTTCAGCTAGGTGCGCAACAAGATCCCGCGTGCCTCCGACGCGGCCGTCTTCTCTGCATTCTCCACCGGCGTCACGGACGTCAAGATGCGCGAGAAGCTCGCCATCAACGGCGAGTTGGACTCGGTACTGGAGCTGTTCGACCTCGCCGACAAGTGCGCCAAGGCTGAAGGAGGTCGCCTGTTCGTCCACAACGACCCCGATGCGGCGCCTGACGCTGCCAAGGCCAAGAACAAAGACATCAAGCACATGGGCCCTACCGTGCTTGCGGCGGAGCCCGAGCAGAATCGCGGCCGCGACCGCGACGAGCCCAGGAAAGACGACCACCCGCTCTGTGCCTACCACAACATGCACTCCCACAGCACGGAGGACTGCCAAGAGCTCAAGCTGCTTCGCGATGAGCACCAGGGCCACCGAGGTGACAACAGCG
This sequence comes from Elymus sibiricus, assembly GCA_039707655.1. NCBI lineage: Eukaryota > Viridiplantae > Streptophyta > Magnoliopsida > Poales > Poaceae > Elymus > Elymus sibiricus. The sequence continues at coordinate 104,848,446 of CM077668.1, read as the reverse complement.
ATCGCGGCGCCGGTCGCAGAGGTGGCCGTGGCGGCAACTGCTGGGACGGCCGCAACGGCAATGGCAACTTCCGCCAGGGCTAGCACGACCAGCCTCGTGAGGCCGCCAGGCGCGACCAGCCTCGTGAGGCCGCCTGGCGCGATCAGCCTCGTGAGGCAAATCCTCAGGCCAACGCCGCTCTCCCGCCGCTGCCGCCGCCACCCCGAAGGAACGACGTCAACCAGCCTGACGAGGGCACTGGGGGCTACTAGGAGCCTCGCGTTGTTGCCTGCATCCTCGACGGGGCTCAAGCTCCTGTGTCGAACCGCCACTTCAAGCAGCTCTCTCGCGAGGTGAACGCCGCCCTCCCAAAGCCTGAGGCCGCGCGGCCCCTCATGTGGTCGTAGTACGCCATCACTTTCGACTCCAAGGACCACCCCAAGTCCATGGCCACCGCAGGCATGCTCCCCATGCTGTGCACTCCCACCATCAGCAACGTCGCGGTCACCAAGACCCTCATTGATGGAGGCACCGGCTTAAACGTGATCTCCATCGAGACCTTCGAGACGCTCCAAGTGCCCTACGACAAGCTGATGCCGACCAGGCCCTTCTCTGGAGTGGCTGATGGCTCCACCATCCCTCTGGGGCAAGTGCGCCTTCCCGTCACCTTCGGCACCCGCAAGAACTACCACACCGAGCTCGTCGACTTCGACGTGGCGCACATTGGCCTGCCGTACAACGCCATCTTGGGCTACCCAGCTCTCACCAAGTTCATGGCGGTGACCCACCACGCCTACAACGTCCTCAAGATGCCTGGCTGTAGCGGCATCATCACCGTCACCTGCAACGAAAAGGACGCGGTCTGCTCCCTCGAGCACGCCTACAAAGCCGCCGCTGCCGCACACCCGGCTGACGAGGACGTGGTCGAGCCTCCTGAGGCCGCAACCGCGAAGAAGAAGCAACTGTTCTCTCAGGACCGTGCCGAGACAAAGAAGGTGTCGGTTGACGGCAGCGGCTCAGGCCCTGCCTTCACCATCGGCACCTGCCTCCCTCCTGCATAGGAAAGCGCGCTCGTCGCCTTCCTTCGGGTAAACTCGGATGTTTTCGCCTGGAAAGCATCTGACTTGTCCGATGTACCGAGGGAGGTGATCGAGCACCACTTAGCGGTGTGCCCCAATGCACGCCCCATCAAGCAAAAAGCGCGGCACCAGGCGCCCGAGAAGCAAGAGTTCATTGTTCAATAAGTGCACAAGTTACATGAAGCTGGAGTCGTCCGTGAGGTGCGCCATCCCGAGTGGCTCGCCAACCCACTCGTCGTCTCCAAGAAGGGCGGCAAGGAACGTATGTGCGTCGACTTCACGAGCCTCAACAAGGCCTGCCCTCAAGACCCCTTTCTGCTGCCGCGCATCGACCAAATTGTGGATTCCACCGCCGGATGCGACCTGCTATGCTTCTTGGATGCCTTTTCAGGCTACCATCAGATTAAGATGGCGGCAGAAGACGTGAAGAGGACAGCCTTCATCACCCCTTGCGGCATATACTGCTACGTCTGCATGCCCTTCGGCTTGAGGAGTGCAGGAGCCACCTTCCAGCGGCTGATGGGGAGGAACGTGGAGGCCTACGTCGACGACATCGTGGTCAAGACTCGTGAGGCTGGGTCCCTCATTGCGGATCTCAAGGAAATGTTCGCCAACCTGTGCAAGGTCAACCTCAAGCTCAACCCCGACAAGTGCGTCTGCGGAGTTCCTTCCAGCAAGCTCCTCGGCTTCCTGGTCTCCCACCGTGGCATCGAAGCCAACCCTGAGAAGATCAAGGCCATCGAGAAAATGTGCCCTCCCCGGACTCTCAAGGAAATGTAGCGCATGGCAGGATGTATGGCTTCCCTGGGACGCTTCATCTCCAAGTTCGGCGAGCAAGCCTTGCCGTTCTTCAAGCTCATGAAGAGGTCCGGCTCCTTCAAGTGGACCCCTGAGGCAGATGCCACCTTTGAAGACCTCAAGAGGTACCTCACGAGCCCACCCATCATGGTCACGCCGCGCCCCCGCAAGCCCTTACTCCTATATTTGGCGGCTACCCCCCCCAGACGGCCAGCGCGGCGCTCGTAGCGGTGCGGAAGGAGCGCGTCTGCGCTAAGGAGAAGCCCTTCGCGCCTCCTGAGCTCTCCGGGCCTCGCGAGCCTACTGAGCCCTCCGGGCCTCGCGAGCCTCCCGAGCCCTCCGCGCCTCCTGAGCCCTCTGCGCCTCCTGAGCCTTCTGGGCCTCGTGAGCTTCCCGAGCCCGTCAAACCTCGCGAGCCACCTGAAGAGCAAGCTGCCACCACAACTACGCGCCTCGTAGAGCACCCTGTGTACTTCATCAGCACGGTGCTAAGGGATGCATGCGAGCGCTACCCCATGCAATAGAAGCTCCTCCTCGCGCTCCTCATCGCCTCCAGGAAGGTGCGCCACTACTTCCAGGGTCATACCATCAAGGTCATCTCTTCCTACCCCTTGGAGCAAGTCATGCGTAGCCCCAATGCCGCTGGCCGCGTCGCCGAATGGAACATCGAGCTGCAAGCCTTCCAGCTGGAGTTTTGCACCACCAGGGTAGTCAAAGGTGCGGCTCTGGCCGACTTTGTGGCGGAGTGGACAGACCCCCATGAGGGAGAGCCTCACGAGGGCGAATCCCTCCTGCCTGGGGAAGAAGCGCCAAGCGGATGGTCCATGCACTTCGACGGCGCCTTCTCCCGACAGGGCGCGGGGGCTTGCGTCGTGCTAACTTCATCAATGGGAGACAAGCTCTACTACGCTGTCCAACTCTGCTTCAAGCGCGATGATAAGGTCTCCAACAACATCGCAGAGTATGAGGGCCTCATCGCCGGCCTCAAGGCCACCTCTGCCCTAGGCATCAAGCGCCTCACCATCAAGGGTGACTCCCAGCTCCTCATCAACTTCTCCAACAAAAGCTACAAGCCCAAGGACAAGCACATGGCAGCCTACTTAGAAGAGGTACGTAAACTTGAGAAGCATTTCCTTGGCTTGGAGCTGCAGCACGTCCCGCGCGGTGGCAACAAGGAGGCCGATGACATCGCCAAGCGAGCATCCCGCCGCGAGCCCCAGAGCCCTGGTGTCTTCGAGGAAAGGCTCCTCAAGCCATCAGCCGCACCACCTACTGTGGGCACCACGCCGCTTCATGAAGAACTCCCGCCCGCGCTGCCCACGGGCGCGCCAGACTACGGCCCGGCTTCAGGAGCCCGCCTGCTGCTGGCGCTGGAGCCTCAGGCAGGCAACTGGGCTGCGGAGTTCAAGGCTTACCTGCTCCACGGCACCCTCCCAGAGGAGGATTCAGAAGCAGAGCGCGTGGCCCGGCAAGCCACCGCTTACTGCTTGCAAGACGGCGAGCTGTACCGCAGGCGCCCCAATGGCGTCTCGTTGCGGTGCATCCTAGAAGAACAAGGGCGCGAGTTGCTCGCCGATATCCATGGAGTAGACTACGGCCACCACTCCTCGTCGCGCACCCTTGTGGGCAAGGTGTTTCGAAGCGGCTTCTATTGGACTACCATGCTCCGTGACGCCACCGAACTGGTCCAATCCTGCGAAGCGTGCCAGTACCACGCCAAGCAGATCCACCAGCTAGCGCAGGGCCTCTAGACGATCCCCCTCTCATGGCCCTTCGCGGTCTGGGGGCTGGATATCCTGGGGCCTTTCCCTCGCACGGCTGGCGACTACCGCTACCTCTACGTCGTCGTCGACAAGTTCATCAAGTGGGCAGAGGTCGAGCCGATGCACACCATCCCGGCAGGTTCCGCCGTCAAATTCATCAAGGGCCTCATGAGCCGCTTCGGAGTCCCCAACCACATCATCACCGACAATGGCTCCAAGTTCACAAGCGGCCTTTTCAAGTCTTACTGCGCCAGCCTCGGCACGCAGATCTGCTACGCCTCTGTGGCGCACCCATGAAGCAATGGCCAGGCTGAGCGTGCCAACGCTGAGGTCCTCAGGGGCCTCAAAACAAGGAGCTTCAAGAAGAAGCTCGAAGCCTGCGGCAAGGGCTGGCTCGACGAGCTGCAGTCCATGCTGGGGTCCATCCGCACAACGGCAACCAAGACTACCGGCGAGACCCCTTTCTTCCTGGTCTATGGAGCTGAGGCGGTCCTTCCCTCGGAGCTTAGGCACGGCTCTCCGCGAGTCCTTGCCTTCGATGAGGCATGTCAGGATGGCTCGCGGGAGGCCGACCTGCTGCTCCTTGAGGAGGCCCGCCGTCAGGCCGCTCTTCGCGTCGCGAGGTACCAGCAGGCCCTGCGACACTACCACAACCGCAACATCCGCCCTTGCATTATTGAGGTCGGCGACCTCATCCTGCACAGGATCCTCTCCAGAGAGGGACTCCACAAACTTTCACCCATGTGGGAAGGCCCTTTCAGGGTTGCTCATGTCTCCAGGCCCGGCGCAGCCCGGCTGGAGACGGAGGACGGAGTTCCTGTGCCTAACACCTAGAACATCCAACACCTCCGTAAGTTCTACCCATGATCCTCACGCATACGAACGAAATGGGGCTGTACACGCCCCGGAGACTCTCAATGCGTTCGCCTGACAGGCACGCGAGAGCTCCCGCCCACACCCAAGTGGAAGCCCCATGCTCCACACTGGCGGAATGATCCACTCGCGATCATGCCCACACCCCGGTGGAAGCCCCATGCTCTGTGCTGGCGGAACAATCAACTGAGGGCGCCCCACGGGCTGCACCAACCTCAAGCTGACCCATGCTGGACACGGGAGCACCCCTTTTCGCTTTCGGATGTGTAACTGAGGGCGCCCCACAGGCTGGACCAACCTCAAGCTGACCCGTGCCGGACACGGCAGCCACATCTCTTTTTGGTTGCGTAATGGAATTTGTTGTCTTGCCTCAGTAAAGCTTTAGTTTCCATACATGGTGTATTTCGTCATGTCTTTGCCTCATGAGCCGTGCGCGCTCGCGGCTTCCCTCATGAGCCTCACATGAGCGGGGGATGGACACGGTGTCTATGCTCAGGTCAGTCCCAGCAGCGCTGAAAAACCCAAGCAACTGGGCTCTGGCTCGCGGGCCTGCTCCCGTGCACGCCACCCCACCAAGGTCCTTGGTGTCTTATCTTCTCGCGTAACACTCATGAGCAAGCCGGCGAGCGCGCGCTGCTCCCCTGTGGCGAGACTTTCTGCATGCAATTAGCACAGGAACAGGTCACCTGGAGGGCCTCGCAAGGACGACTCGCGAGGGAGCCCAGTGGCCAGACGCTCCTTGAGCCTCAGGAAGCTTCGCAGGACCCGCCTCGGGAGCCAAGCTATGGCGGTCATCTCAGCAGGGGACCTCGCGAGCGGAAGCCTCGTGAGGTGCGCCCTGCAAATGGCGGCCACCAGGCGCTGCTATTCACAAAGCTAAGTTCACTACCTCGCGAGCCACCCTCGCCATCTCCCAAGCCTACCCCTCTAACAACCTCACGAGCGCTAGCTTTTCTCCTGTCGCGAGCCGCTTGCACAAAGGGGGGCTCCATGAGCATCGTGCCTCAGGAGCCCTCACTAGCTCCCGGTGCCCCTCATCTCCTGGCCTTGTCCAGGCACCGCGACCTGACATACCAGCGACGGCTGTGGCCCGCTCGGGGGCTGGGTCCTAACGACGTAGAGCACAAAGGCGAGCGAAAAGAGAAAAATGGGCCTCAGGAGAAAACCTCACGAGGACACGAGCATTCATTACAACCAAACAAAGTGTACTTAAAACACAAAAGGCATTGTCCTCACGCCTCCACGAGGCTATGTCGATCTGTTACAGGATAAATAAAGGGGAAACTCTAGGAGGAAGAGCTGCCACCACCACCGTCGTTGCTGCCGGCGCCGTCACCATCGCTCCCCCTGACCCCGTCGGAGCTCTCGCCGCTGTCGCAGGAAAACTTCCCAAGCAGCGCGTCCACGTGGCCTTCGACCGCCTTTGCAAGGCCGTCATGGAGCTCCTCGGGAACCGGGGCTATCACCTTGTCAATGTTGAAGCTGGGGTCAGCGTGAAGGAGGTGGCTAAAGATGCGGGTCGCCGCCTGTGAGAAGAGGTCGCAGCATTCCTCCTCCAAGATGTCGTCCACCTTCTTGGCCCCATCCTCGAGCCGCTCCATGAGCTTGGTGGAGAAGTCGACGTAGTCGGCATCGTGGGACTCACGGAGGGCTCCGAGCCTCTCCTTACAGATGGAGCTCAGAGTGTTGCGGGCTCGAAGCTCAAGGGAGTGGAGCATCTTGGCGCATTCGCGCTGCCGCTCCCACTCCCGATCTGCCTCGCCTCCGGCCTGCTCGGCGGTGCGGGCGGAGCCCCCCACCTGAAGACGGAGGGAAACCAGCTCAGCCTCGGCGTCGGTTCGGGCCTGCAGCGCGGTCTCCCGGCGGGTCTCCGCCTCGGCAAGCGCCACCTTGAGACCGGCAACTTCTTGCCAGAGCCCCTCGCGCTCCGTCTCGAAGGTGTCCCCTTGCCGTGTTCCTCGGCGAGCACCAGGCGTTCCACCGCTATCTTCGCATCGGCGTCTTCTTGGGCCTTCTTCTCCTTAGCCTCCAGCTGGGCGTTGGCCTCGTCGACGCGCTTCGCGTGGGCCTCCTAGGCGTTGGTCACCTGGTGCCCCAGCGTCTCTAGGCGCCCGCGCTCTGTGGCCTGCTCAGTCGACACCCTCGCGAGGTCTCCCTCGCGGGTCGCAAGGTCAGCCGCGCGGGCCGTAAGCTCCCCCTCGCGGGTAGCGAGAGCGCGTTCCCGCGCGTGCAGCAGTTGCGCCTGCGCGGCCTGTTGGTCCTGGAGCTCCTTCAGGCGGGCCTCCGCCTCTTCGCGACGCCTGGCGGCCGCCTCGGCCTCCCTGAGAGCGCTCGCACAGGCCTCCTTCGCCTCGGCGGCATTCCTCTCACCCTTCGCGCGAGCAGCCTCGTTTTGGCGCCGGCCCGTTGATACGTCTCCGACGTATCTATAAATTATGAAGTATTCATGCCATGTTTATAACAATTCTATATGGTTTTGGTATGATTTGATTAGAACTAACCCGGACTGACGCTGTTTTCAGCAGAATTGCCATGGTGTTGTTTTTTGTGCAGAAATAAAAGTTTTTGGAATTGGATGAAACTTTTTGGAGATTTTTTATGGAATAAATAAAAAATACTGGAACAAATACCCACAAGAGGGGGGCCACCCAGTGCCCAGGAGGCACCAGGGCGCGCCACCCCCCGAGGCGCGCCCTGGTACCTCGTGGGGCCCACGTGGCTCCGTCTGACATGATTCCAACGCTAAAAAATCCTATAAATAGAGAAACACCCAGAAATAACCCTAGAACTTTGACTCCGCCGCCGCAAGCCTCTGTACCTCCACGATCTCATCTACAGCCCTTTTCCGGCACCCTGCCGGAGGGGGGAAATCATCACCGGAGGCCATCTTCATCATCCTGGTGGTCTCCATGACGAGGAGGGAGTAGTTCACCCTCGGGGCTGAGGGTTTGTACCAGTAGCTATGTGTTTGATCTCTCCCTCTCATGTTCTTGATTTGGCACGATCTTGATGTATCGCGAGCTTTGCTAATATAGTTGGATCATATGGTGTTTCTTCCCTCTCTATCCTTGTTGTGATGAATCGAATCTTTTCCCTTTGAAGTTTAGTTATTGTCGGATTGAATATTTCAGATTTGAGAACACTTGATGTATGTCTTCCATATGAATACCCGTGGTGGCAATGCGGTATTATATTGATTCACTTGATATATGTTTTGGCACTCAACTCGCGGATTCCCGCGGTGACATTGGGGTAATCTATGCATATGGGTTGATGCACGTTTTCATTATCTTTTCTCCGATAGAAACTTTGGGGTGCTCCTTGAAGTTTTTTGTGTGGATTGAATATTATGATTATGAAGTTGTTTGATGCATATCGTATAGTCAACTCACGGATACTTGTGGTGACATTGGAGTATCTAGGTGACATTAGAGTTGGTTGATGTGTATCATATGGTGCTATTTTAGTACGAACTCTAGGGCTGTTTGTGACACTTATAGGAATAGCTCAATAGATCGATCGGAAAGGATAACTTTGAGGTGGTTTCGTACCCTACAAACAATTTCTATCTTATGTTCTCCGCTAATAGGAAATTGGGAGTGATTCTTTATCGCATGTTGAGGGATGGTTATATGATCCAATTATGTTAGCATTGTTCAGAGATTGCACTAGTGAAAGTATGAACCCTAGGCCTTGTTTTTAAGCATTGCAATACGGTTTGTGCTCACTTTTGTTACTTGCTACCTTGCTGTTTTTATATTTTCAGATTTCAAAAACCTATATCTACTATCCATACTACACTTTTATCACCATCTCTTCGCCGAACTAGTGCACCTATACAATTTACCATTGTATTGGGTGTGTTGGGGACACAAGAGATTTCTTATATTTGGTTGCATGGTTGTTTGAGAGATACCATCTTCAACCTATGCCTCCCACGGATTGATAAACCTTAGGTCATCCACTTGAGGGAAAATTGCTACTGTCCTACAAAACTCTGCGCTTGGAGGCCCAACACGAGTCTACAAGAATAAGTTGTGTAGTAGACATCACCCATCTCGACGGCGACGCTAAGCCGGCGCCACCCTTCGGCAAGCCTCAGGCTCTCCTCGGCAAGGCGCGCCTCTGCGTCCCAGAAGTCCGCCCCGAGCCGATCGAGCACGGCCTTGGCGTCGCGCAAAGCCCAGTGCCGGAGATGGGCGTGGTCGCTCGCAAGCACCAGGGCCCAGTCCGGGCTCGGACCCTCACTGCCCTCCACCGCCGTGGTTGAGGAGGCCCCGGCGTCGTTCACCAGGAGCGGGGGGCTCGGCGGGGTTCCCCTCGTGTTCGGCTACGGCGGCGCACCGTGGGGGCTCGCCGTGCCCGCCCCGGAAGCCCCACGCGTGGGTGCGACTTGAGAGCTCGCCGCGGCTCGCCCCGCGTCACCCCCCTTCGCGTTAAAGGAGGCCTCTGGCGGGGGAGCGGGCACCTTGACCTCCCCCATCGCTGCATCTTCTCTCGCGGCGCAGTCCGCGAGGGGCACACCCCCACCTCCGGAGGCAGCCGCACGAGGCTCCTCCTCCTCGGCCTCGGGAGTCGCACCCGCGCGCGGCTCCTGAGGGACAGCCGGCTCCACTTCCACCTCCATGCACCCAGTCTCGGTGTCAGGGCGGCGGGCGGCCTCTTCGTGCCCCCCGGCGCCTGCGGCAGGCACTGGCGCCCCCTTCGGGCTGGGGGTCATCTTTGTCTTCGTCTTCTTCCTCTTCTTCTGGTCGCTGGCGGACCTCCTTTACAAAACAGCGGCTAAGCCCGAGCTCAGACAAGAAGTGCGAACATAAGACGACGGACGAGCTTGGGAACTTACTCGTCGCTGGCGGTCCACTTCCTCTTCTTCTCCACGAGAGACGGGTCGTCGTCGCCACCCTCAGGCATCGCCCCAGCTCCACCTTCCGGGCCCCCGGGGCGGGCCGCGGGGGACCAGGACGCGACATCGCCCGTCTCGAGGGCCTGGGAAGCCTCGGCTCCCTGACGAGCCTCTGCCGCCGGGAGCTCGACCGCCTCCTGGCCTAGGGCCGCCTCCACCGCGGGATGCGCGCTATCGACATCGAGGTCGCAGATGAGCTGACGGCGGGTGCGCGGTGGTGCCCGGTCGGCGCCCTCCTCTGTGGCCTCCCCTGAATCCAGTGCCACCACGAGAGGGTTCTCGCGGGGCCCGACATGGCCCTCCGGCACGACACCCCACTGGTCAAAGAGGGGCATCTCGGCGACCAGCTCCGCCATCTCCTGGTAGCAGAACAGCAGGAGCGCATCCTCAGGCGGGTCCGTGGCAGGGCCGCTAAGCAGAATCATCAGGGCTCCTTCCAGCACGTCTTGCTTCAAGCTGCCGGAGCTCAGCCTCATGGAGTCCCTCACACCGGTGAACTCCCACACAGGGCGTGAGCACTGTTGGAGCGGCGCGATGCGCCGCCGCAAGTACTCCCTAACGACCGTCGCCCCTGACAGGTCCGCGGCCCGGTGCGTAGCTATCCGCTCCAGGATGGGCTCCATCCTCGGGTCGGTGAGCTTCTCGTGCCCACACCCGGAGTTCTTCTCAGCCGGGTCCGTCAGGATCATCATGAGCGGGCTGGTCAGGCACGCGTCCATATAGACCCAGCGCTGCCGGTAGCCCTCCACCTTCTTTGCCACCTTCAAGTTGATGATGATGTGCTCCATCCCCTTGACAGCGAGGAACGAGGTGCACCCGGAGCGCTGGTCCACCGCAGTCAGCCGCAGGCTGAAGAAGTGGCGGAAGAGCGCCACCGAAGGCATCACGCCCACGAAAGCCTCGTAGTAAAACGTGAACATGGTCAGGAGGAGTATGGAATTGGGTTGAAGATGAAGGGCGTGGATCCGATAATGGGAAAGGATGGCATAGAAAAGTCCGAGAATGGCAGCACCAACCCGGCATAAACGCTATGGAGGAAGAAGGGGTAGGCCGTCACCCCCAGGTCGCGCCGTGCGCGTGAGCCCGGCCAGATCTTGGTCGCCCGATTCTCATTCTTGTCGCCGGCCACCAACGGGAGCACCTTGTCTAGGCCATCCTGGTCGATGATGGTGGAGCGCTGCAGCGCCGCCCCGATGGTGGGCGCGCTTGGGGCCAGGGCCGCCGCCTTTCCCTTCTTGCCGGCGGGCGCCATCGAAGCACGGCGGAGTCACGAGTAGAGGTGGGGGAAGAGGCGGAGCTCGGAGAGGGGATCATGAGGAGCGGAGCGCAAGAAGGAAGGTGTGGGGAGATGGAATGCACGAAGGAAGGCAATGATGGTGTCGCGCCGTGCGCGGGTGTAACACCCCAAAAATCGGGTTATCGATTTTTGTGCTGTTATTCCTTCCTTGCTTTCCTCTCCCGAATTTTTCCTCTGGAATCTGGTGAGTGGCCAGGTAAATCCAGACAATCCTCAGCCTCTCCATATCTTTCTCATGCTTAGGTGCCAGCCAAGCTCCCGTCAGTAAACCCCGAACCTCATTTAAACCCTAGTTCCAAAATATTGGAACTAAAAATCCTGCCTTTGTGTTTACAAAGGAGCTATCATTTTCCTTGCTCTGTTAATCCTCCAAAAATTTCCAGAGACTCTCCTACATCCATAAACCCTAGATGTGCAAAAATATTGCCAAGTCATATGCAATATTTTTCATCTAGAATTAATTCCTTTTTCTACCTTTCTAAGGAATTAAATCCAGGACAATATCTATCCATCTCCAAAGTTCATGAAAACTTGTGGAGATATTCATTGTGATCATATTAAGCTCTCACAAAAATATTGGCCATAATTAAATAAGGGAAATTGCATTTTCCTATTTAAAGCCAATATTTCAATTTGGGGCCTTTCCAAAGGAACTACCATTGAGGTAGCTAGGAAAATTCCCAAATAATTTGTGGAGCTTATCCTATCCATATATTCACCATTTCCATCATTATCTCAAGTTGCACAATTCAAATTTTGAGCACAACATCCATTTGCAAATTCTGTCCAGATTTCCAGTTTGCAAAGGAAGTGCTTGTTCTCTTAATCTTTTTGGGCTGAAATTTTTCAGGGTGGTTAACATTGACAAATAACCTCTGGATACCAAAAACCAGCCCATTTCATTTAGCCATTTTGCCTCAGTAAATTATCTAAGTTTTTGTCCAGATTGTATCTCTGTGAAGGAAGTACCCTCATGGATGATCAATTTGAGCTGAAACTTTTCCAGCTATCTCTAATGACCAAATCATCACTCTACACCAAAAATCATCCAAATCCATCTAGCCATTTGACCCCAGCATCATCATCTTCATTTCTGGTCAGATTGCTAGTTTCCAAAGGAACTACCCTCTATAGTTGTCCATTTGAGCTGATTTTTTGTCAGCATGATCACCTTGGTAGATTATTGACCCATGCCAAAGATCAAGCCAAGAGGAGCACTGTGGTGGCCACACCACGTGTGCAAACTTTGCTGCTGGAACCTATTTGACCTTGCTGCAGTCAAATCAGAGATCTCCAGTGCTATCCAGCTGCATAGGTCAACTCAGCGAAGTGTGTAGATCATCCCAGACAAGGTTTGGCCCCGAGTGCGGCGTGGCAACTCCGTGGCCACGTGGTGAACACGGGCAGAGCGCGCCAAACCGGAGCTCTGTGCACTGGACGCTTCGGGAGGTTGTCTCCAGCGAGCTCCAGCTCGTCCGTGAGCGCCGGCGAGCTGCCCACCGCACGCGTGGACGTCCAGAAGCTCTCCCCCCTCGTCTTCTAGCCTGTGGCCGGCTCTGCCGACCTCGATTTGCCGCTCGAACGCCGCCACGGCGCCACCCTCTGGAAGCTCCGTCCGTCGTCGCCTAGCCCTCCCCGCAGCTATATAATGAGCCCCGAGCCTCTCCCGAGAATCAGCAGCCCCATCCCTCTCTCCCTCGAGCTCCGGAACCCCCCTCTCCTCTCCCCTCGGCATCAATGGCTGCCGCCATGGCCTCGCTTCAACTCGAGTAACAGAGCTCTCCCCGTATCCAGCACCTTGCCCAGGAGCTTCCCCAGCCCCGCCGCGTCATTTCCCCCACCTCCATTTGGCCTGTGGAGCTCACCTTGCTCCTCCCCGACCATGGCCATGCCGCCCGGCCGCCTCTGCAATCCGAGCCCCGTGGCTCTCCCCCTCCCTCTATCCTGCGGCCACTGCACTCCCTAGCGCTCCCGAGGCCGCCGCCGTTCTCCGTTTCTCAGGGGAAACCCTGCCAGCACGGCCCCTGCAGCCTCTCGGCCGCCACGGCCCTAGCAATGGCGATGGCGCTGCGGTCTGCCTCGGGCGACCCCGCGACCACCCCGGCGCGGCGAGGAGCGGCGGTGCCCCTGCGCGCGATGTCCGGCCCCCTCGCTTTGCCAGGCGAAGGCTACGCCGGCGGCCGAGGCGCGCCCCTGCCCTCTGTCGCGAGCAAGACGACGACCCAGGAGGAGGAGAGAGAGAGTCAACGCGGGGCCCACATGTAAGTGGCCAACGGCGGGCCCAGCCGGTTCTAAGTGGAGGCGTACTCCGGAAATGCGCTTTCCGTTTGGTAAAGGCGCTTCCAGCCCAGCCCCGCCGGCCGAAGTGGTTAAATAATGAACGTTCGTCCGTTAAGCACTGAAATGGACACTATTTTGTCTGTTTTATAGCCTAACGAATGAATGGTCATTTCTCCGCGACCGTAACTCCGATTGAGGTAAATCCAACGCCCACATCTTCAGTTCGTCGAGCCCGTTCCGATGGCATCATTTTCATAATGTTTTCACACTGTGAAAATGACCATTTTGCCCTTGCCCTTTATCAACCCCCTTCGAGAGGGAAACCTTTCCGGCAAATCTTTCCGCAAGCCCATCGCACTTCTTCCCGGTGACTCCGTCGACCCCAAGGCAAGCCAACCTCTTATCATGAGCTCTGGACTTGCGTGATGACTTTGCTTGCACCCTGTGTGTGTGTATCATCTGTTAGTCTGCACTGACATAGCCCTGTTATTTCATCTGTGCCAGATGCTAGTCCTATTTACCATGTGATATCATGAATTGCTGTCATGTCATATTTTCCCATGCTAGTAACAATATTTTTAATACCGTTATCATGTTAGCGCTATGATTTGATCTCATGCCATGATTGTCAGTACCGTTATAATTTTGCTATGATGTTGTTAAGTAATTGTTCTTGCTCATAAATGTTGATGTTATGATGAGATGATGGAAATATTAAATTGAACTTATAAATTAAACCTCCTCCGTCGTCGATGGGATCGCGTCATAGTGCCACCTATCTGGACTTATCCGTGCAGCCACATTTGCCGGTATGGGACGGCCTTGACTTGGTCTAACTTCGTGCTCTTTTATCGGTACCACCAAAGAGGGAAGGTTATACGCGCGTGCTACCCTGATCAGGTAGGCGGCGATAACCTAGTGAGCCCAGTTGAGTTTTTGCGCGCGGTCCCCGTTTGGGACAGTTTAGTTTGGCCACGACGGTGGCAGGTGTCACGGGGTGACACAGGGGCCACCCAGGACATGACCCTGGGAGGGTATGATTGTCGGTGGTACGGTGGAGGAGTCACGGGCCAGGCAGGTTTCGTTGGAGCAGCACCGGTCCACCCGAATGGGAACATATACTAAGTACGAGGCCGGGAGCTCCATGGTGTGGGTAAAGTGCGCAACCTCTGCAGAGTGTAAGAATCTATTCGAATAGCCGAGTCCACGGTATTGGACAGTTCGTACTAGGCCACTATTTGGTCTTTGTCGACCTGGAGGACAAACATGTTATTATAAACTTGCTAAAGAATGTGCTACTAAGTAAATGTGGTAACTTGGACTATGGGATAATTGTGAGTAGTCACCATGTGGTTCTGACATGATCACGAGATGGAATCTCGGTGAGTCATGAGTTAGCCCAGCAGGGCAGTAAAACTGATTGACTGTCAGAATATATTACTTTAACATTTCACAGGAGGTAAGAGTAGTGTAGGTTCCAGCTTGATTTTGGATGCCATGTCTCGTAGAAATAGCCATGCCATGTTATGATATGCAGTTGATATGTTTGATTCATGTTATGCCATGCTTGATCCATGATTCCTGTTAATTCCATGCCATGCTTAGAATAAATTCATGTATAAGCATAGTGCTTGCTTTGTCATCTGCTTGTTTGGATGCTATGTATTTGGTTGTCTTGCGAGTACATTCAAAGTACTCACCTGGCCTTGCACGTGGCCAGTTGCAGGAGAAGATCCGTCAGGCTAGATCGTAACCCAGCCAGTCCTGTGAGTTATGGAGCCCAGCCAGAGACGTCGTTGCCGCTAAACCAAGACCTCCGCTGCCATTTAGTTAGCCTTGGAGCCTTGTAATATTGTTGTAAGCAACAGTATTGTAGTACTCCATTTCAATATAATAAAGCCATTTTTGTGCCTGGAATTGCTGTATCATGTCTCAGACGTGCGCCAGGTCTTATCCTGGGACTGGCGTGCGTCGGCCCTCTTTCCGGGTGCCCCAGCGGGCAGGCTTTATGTCAGCGTGGGCGGTTACCGAGGCATCGTGGGAGAAGTGGGGGCGTCCCCCGTCACATCGTGCGCCACGCGTCGCGCCTCACCCACAGGCGGTTAGGGCCCGCGCCGTTTTGCCCCTGAGTAGGCGGGAACGTGCGCGCCGCGGGCCCGGGGGCGACTGTCGTGCCCGTGGAACCCAGGGTATCCCGGCCCGTCTGCCTTTGGCCCAGGGCGCAATGCCTGGCGGAGGCCCAAAAGGCAACCACTAGCGGGCATCTCAGGCAAGACCCCTCATGAGGCCCCGGCCTCCTGAGGACCCCTCCTCAGGGAGTGAGCAAGCAAGGCTCGGCCGCTTCGCCGAGAGCCTCGCGAGGCAGCCTCCCGAGGTTGCCTCCCGAGGCACCCTCCCGAAGGCGCGCAAGACGACTGCAGTTCGGCTCGGTCGTGTGGTCTCGTACCCATCACGTGGGTGACGCGCGCGGCGACGAACGGCGACAGAGGCCGTGCCAGTAGGCGCGGATGGAGAGGATTTCCCCTTTTGTGCTAAGGGAGTAAGGCGAGCAATCCACTTCCCAAAGCAACCCCCAAAGGTTGTCCGATCGGTGAAAGAAGACCAAGACGGCGGGCGCGCAGGGCGGAGGTCATCCCTGAGCCCACCGGCGCGTCATGGACGGTCGCTTTGCAGATGAAGACCACCTTTTGTCAGGATAGACTGCACCCTTGTCCCCCTTTAAACTTGCCGTTGTGTGGCAACCCTTCCCGCCAATGTTTTCGGGGGAAGAGGACCAAGGCAGATATAAAAGAGGGGCATTGTGCCGCTGTAGAAGGATCTGATCGGCTCCCACCATCTCCTACCTTGTACGCGAGAACATCCATTTGCCCGGAGTAATCCCAACCAAGCAGGAGTAGGGTTTTACACCGCAAGGTGGCCCGAACCTGGGTAAACCACTGAGTCCATGGCCTGCTCCCGCCAGTGCGCTCTTGCTGTAGCTCCACCGTAGTTCAGCTGTGGTAGGGGACGAGGAGGTAGGAACGAGCTCACCCTAGTGTTCGAACCTTTGAGTCCCCGGAGCCCCAACTCCGACAGAATGTGGCAGACCCGTTGACTAAACCTCTTCCACGAGCAAAACATGATCAGCACCAGAACTCATTGGGTGTTAGATTATAACTATGTAAACTAGATTATTGACTCTAGTGCAAGTGAGAGACTGTTGGAAATATGCCCTAGAGGCAATAATAAATTGGTTATTATCATATTTCCTTGTTCATGATAAATGTTTATTATTCATGCTAGAATTGTATTGACCGGAAACTTAAATACATGTGTGAATACATAAACTATACCGTGTCCCTAGTGAGCCTCTAATAGACTAGCTCGTTGATCAAAGATGGTTAAGGTTTCCTAACCATGGACATGAGTTGTTATTTGATAACGGGATCACATCATTAGGAGAATGATGTGATGGACAAGACCCAACTGTAAGCTTAGCATTTGATCGTATCACTTAAGTTTATTGCTATAGCTTTCTTCATGTCAAGTATCTATTCCTAAGACCATGAGATCATGCAACTCCCGGATACCGGAGGAATACCTTGTGTGCTATCAAACGTCACTTCGTAACTGGGTGATCATAAAGATGCTCTACAGGTATCTTCGAAGGTGTCTGTTGGGTTGGCATGGATCGAGACTGGGATTTGTCACTCCGTATGACGGAGAGATATCTCTGGGCCCTCTCGGTAATACAACATCATAAAGAGCTTGCAAGCAATGTGGCTAATGAGTTAGTCATGGGATCTTGTATTACGGAACGAGTAAAGAGACTTGTCGGTAACGAGATTGAACTAGGTATGGAGATACCGATGATCGAATCTCGGGCAAGTAACATATCGCTGGACAAAGGGAATTGCATATGGGATTAACCGAATCCTCGACATCGTGGTTCAACTGATAAAAGATCTTCGTGGAATATGTAGGAACCAATATGGGCATCCAGGTTCCTCAATTGGTTATTGACCGGAGAGGTGTCTCGGTCATGTCTACATGATTCTCGAACCCGTAGGGTCCGCACGCTTAACGTTTGGTGACGCTAGAGTAGTATTGGGATATGTATGTTGGTGACCTAATGTTGTTTGGAGTCCCGGATGAGATCCCGGACATCACGAGGAGCTCGGGAATGATCCGGAGGTAAAGATTTATATATAGGAAGTCCTGTTTTGGTCGCCGAAAAAGTTTTGGGTATTACCGGCAGGGTACCGGGAGTGCTGAAAGGAGTCCGGTGGTCCACCGGGGGGTCCACCTACCCCGGGGGGCCACATGGGCTGTAGGGGGTGCGCCTTGGCCTATATGGGCCAAGGGAACCAGCCCTAAGGGGCCCATGCGCCAAGAGAGAGGAGAGGGGAAGAGTCCTAAGGGTGGAAGGCACCCTCCCTAGGTGCCTTGGAGAGGGAGGAAACCTCCCTAGGCCTGGCCGCCACCCCTCCCTTGGAGGAGGGGTCAGGGCTGCGCCCCCCTCCCCCCTTGCCTCCTATATATAGTGGGGAAAAGGAGGTCAACAGCACCCCAAGCCTTGGCGCCTCCCTCCCTCCCTCCCGGTTCTGTTTTATCCTCCGATCGTGTCTCCGGTAGCGCTTGGCGAAGCCCTGCCGGGATAGCACCACCACCATCTCCACCACGCCGTCATGCTGGTCGAGATCCCATCTACTTCTCCTCCCTCGCTTGCTGGATCAAGGAGGAGGAGACGTCATCGAACCGTACGTGTGCTGAACGCGGAGGTGTCGTCCATTCGGTACTTCATTGGATTGGATCGCTATTGGATCGTGACGAGTATGACTACATCAACCGCGTGATATACACTTCCGCTTAATGTTCTTCGAGGGTACGTGGACACACTCTCCCCTCTCATTGCTATGCTTCTCATAGATAGATCTTGGATGATTCGTAGGAATTTTTTTGATTTTCATGCTTCGTTCCCCATCAGTCCTAATGCAATAAAAGACAGCAGGAGCGAGAGAGTGGGATTGTATCAGAATGCTCAAGTGGGTTTGCTTGCCTGGCACTTCTGAAGATAGTATAGCTCTTCATCGGTGTCAACGATCACAACGTCGGAAACGTCTCCTACCGAGAAGGAATAAACACCGGCAAACAGAGAAGGAACACAATCAATGCAATGCAACAATATGATGCATGATCATGACATGGTAACATGCTGTGATTGGGCTAATGCAGCTAGCAACAATTTAAATGAAGTTGGTTTGAACCAAGGGTTCAAATTCAAACTCCATATGTGGTAGTTCTAATGTCATTTATTTGTTTTGTCCTAAACAGCAACTTTAAGTTGTTCAAACATTCATGAAAATGCCATAAACAGATTCTTCATATTTTTCTGATAATTTTTCATATATAAATTATTTCCATCTGATGTGTAGATTATTTTCTATGAATTTTAGAAGTTTTAAGTAGTTTCTGAATTAAATAAATCATATTCTGATTTATCCAAAATCAGTAAATACTTTTGTTACTCAGTGGGTGGCTAGCCACAGTGTATGACATGTGGGGTCAGTCAACTGATGACTCGGCTCTGGTCAAACCTAACAGGTGGGGCCCATCGACGGTGACGTCAGCAAGGTGAAACTGACGTGTGGGTCCCCTGGGTTTAACTGAATCTAATCTGAAATTAACCCGTGGTCATTTAGCCTATGGGGCCCCGATGTCAGTGACTCTGGAGGTTTATTAAGTGGGCAATTAGCAGCTAATCTAATCCGCCACGTCATCATCACCAGAGATTAACCGGCGGCGACCACAGCCGACGGCGGAGGTTCACCGTACTCTCGCTACTGGGCACCGTTCCATGCTTGGTTTGCGGCTACATGTTGCTGGCGGTCGCGCGCATCCAGTGGTGGCAACGGGAAGGCGCGGGGTGGCCTGAGTCGAGCGCGGCGCCGACTTCAGCGGCGGCCTGAGCTCGGGTTCGGCCGTGTGCGCTGCTGCGGCATGCAAATGAGCTGTCTAAGTGCATAGTTGGGCTCCTGGGGATACAGCGAGCAGGATGGCGCGCTTGGGTGCAAAGCGCGTGTGCTGCGGCTATGGCGGCGACAAAATCAGCGGTGGCGAGCTCATGGCTATGGCGGGAAGGTCAGCTAGAGCTCGAGCACGAGGGGGGAAAATTGGGGGAAAGAAGGCGGGGCTCACGGCGAGGTCGAACGAAGGCGAAGGCGAGGCCGGGGGCGCGTCGGTTGCCGTGAATCGATGGTGAGAGTCCGAATGCCGAAGCTTGAAGACGATGGCGGAGACGGCGATGTAGTGCGCCCGGGCTTTCGATCTTCAGCGTGAAGACGAGGACGAGCTTCACAGAGCAACTGAACAAGTCTGCAAGGCCTACGATGCGAAGTGGCTACGGGTGCGACGGTGGCACGCTCGGGTGGCTCTCGGTGATGCTCAAAATTGAGAGAGGGAGAGGGCTATAGCGAGCAGAGAGAGGGGGAGAAAGTTCAGGGCATCCAGGTCACCTCCACGGCACGGAAAGAGGACGGGGGAGAGCTCACCAGCGCGAAGTAGGAGGTGGCGCACCCGCTCGCGTGCGCTATCTCTCCCTCTGCCTACTGGCAAGGGTTGAAGATGACTGGCACCGCGGGCTGGACCGGACACTTGGGCTGCAGGTAAAGCCAGGTAAGTTTCTATTTTCTTTATTCCTTTTTGTTTTCTAATTTTTGTAGTCTATTTTTTATTTAGTAAAAAATACTAAACCACTTTTATAAATCCTGGGAAAATAGAGGGTGCAAGATGGATTATTCCAGAGACCCTCTATAATTTTCAGAATTATTGGAGCTATCAAAATATTTATAGCATTTGAAAGCCCCAAATCAAGTACAATATGTGTTAATTCAAATTCCAAGATGGCTAGGAAAAATGTGCATCACCTCTGGTTGCTGTTTCCTGCATCTTCCAAAAATTATAAATATTTTTGAAGGCCATTTTGGGTTCATTGAAAAGATTTTAATTTGAACCTAGTTGAAATAATTATCTGCTAGGGTTTGATCATCCCATTTCAACTTTAGTTGAAAATTAAACATGATGCATGGATGCTTCTAATGCAACTAATTACAAGCAATTATTCTAGGGTTGTGACAGCTGAGTGTTAGTAGGACAGGAGTAATGAGAAAAATATTTGTGAAATAGTTTCACTAATATCCGAAATAGTTTTGAGAGGAACCGAAAGCGTTTCGGAATTTATCGAGCAATACCGGGTATTACTGATAAATAATATATAGGTGGAAAATGTTTTTGGAGGTGTTAAATTAATCATAAAAGGCTCTAATAATAGTTAGGAGGCTTTTATATTTAATTAAATATCAACGGATCTTAAAAGGCCAAGGGGTGGAAAGAGAATGGGCCACAAGAGGCCCAATAGGGGGAGGCGCCCCCCTTTCCCAGATGGGTGGCCGAATTGGACAAGGGGGAGGACTCTTCCTCCCCCCTAGGGCCGGCGCAAGGAGGGAGGCCTCCTACCCCTTGTGGCGCCCCTCCCCTCTCCCCTACACCTATATATACTAGAGGATTTTGTCCATTGAGACACACAAGTTTTGGATCCTCCTCTAGTTCTCTAGTTATAGTTCTAGTTGATCATAGTTGATCTAATTAGAGCTAGACCTAGATTCTCTAATCCTCATAATTAGGAGCCCAGTGTGTTTCTAATCCCCTCTCTCTAATTCTCTGGCGACGATTAGCTCTGACGACGAAGCGCTACCGGATCGTGAAGATCGTACGCTTGCAATCCGTAGTGAGGTCGACGGTTCGAGGGAATCCAAGTACGATCTACACAGACCCGTCTTCTTCCCTGCAACTCGGAGTTGGTAATGATCTGATCCAAACCGTTTATTGCATCTTCATAGTGTTCCTGGTTGTTTGTAGGGTGATTTTTTTGTTTTCTACTACGTTTCCCAACATTTTTACCAGGCTGATGTGTGGTCCGCGGGGAAGGAAAATGAGACCACAAGTCTGGCAATAATCATCACTATTGTCTACATGCCAAGATGTTTAGGGCATCTCCAACGCTGACCCTTAAGTTGGAAAAGTCAATGCCTAGGGGGCGCTTACGCAGGCTTAGGCGCTAGGCGATGGCCAAACGCCTCGTCTAGGGCATAAATGGAAGTCTAGGCAGAGCAAGTAAGAAATTGTCTACCCAAGCGAGAAATCATGTCATATTGCACTGATATGGCAAACGGGTCATATTCCAATGACAGTAGCTGGCAGTTAATTTATTTATATGCCATAAATTAACATCGGTACACATGTAATAACCATAGATACACCATCATAGAAATTAACATCGGTACACATGTAATAACCATAGATATACCCTCATAGTAAAAACTATATTGCTGCCTAGGCTGCACCTAGGGCACTTAAGCACCGACTAGGCACTAGGTGAAGGCCAACCGCCTCACCTACGCCTACCGCTTTTTCCAACCTTGCATGCATACATTCGGACCGCATGGTCCGGATGTGTTGTGCCATCCAACGCGGGCCTGTATCGGTCCGCTCGGCGGTCCGGATGCACTTTTTCCCACAAACCGGAGACAAAGTGGGGGGCTTTGCGGGCGTCCGGATCGTTGCCACGTCCGCGTCTCGCAACTGTGGCCCACCAAACAACCCCACCCGCCTCTCCCACACTTTTCTTCTGATGCATTCCCCACTTCCGATGCCGCATCAATGCCGGCCCAGAGCACGCAGTGGCCAGCATTGATGCCTTGTGATGTGACCGGACGGGAGGGCGGCGCTAACCGACGTGACCTCTCGGGAGTCACCGCTTTAATGTGGACGTAGCTTCCTGAGGAACCAACTCCGGCCGCTGCGCCACATTGAAGCGGCTGACCGTCCTTTCATATGGCCCGGCCAAGGCTTTATAAGCTGTGCTCCGGCATCATCCACATTGCACTCACCGCATCGCTCCACTCGTCCTCCTCCTTCCCTCCTCTCCCCTCTTCCTCCAAATATCCGGCGATGGGCAAGTTGTGGGCCTCGATGCCGGCAGGCGGCGACTCCAGACGGGCTCAGGAGGATCGTAGCGACGCCGCCCTCGAACTCCGGGGCCTTCGTCCTCATCGGCGGGTGGCTCCTCAACGAAGGCGGAGATCGTCATCTCCTCCGGCGACGAGGAGGACTAGCCGCCGCAGCAGCAGTCCGCACCGGCGACGCAGGGTGCGGTTTACGTGCGCCACACACGAGGAGTACGAGAAGCAGATGGAGCTGATGCTTTGTTGTTCCGTCCTCCACCTAAATGGCCCGGTGGCGCCACCAGGGACGCCCTCCCCGTGAAGCCGGAGCCCGCGTCCCCTCCGTGCTCTCCGCCGCGCAACCATGGCGTCCAAATCGGACGCCACGTGAAGGACGAGCCCCTCTCACTGACACCCTAGCACGTGAAGGAGGAGCGGCTCTCTCCTCCCCGGCATGCGAAGGAGGAGCGGCGCTCTCCGCCGCCCCGTCACGTCAAGGAGAAGTGCTGCTTGCCGCCATCCGTGCCCCATGCGATCGCTGCGAAGGCGTGCGGTCGCATTCACCACTACCTCGGCGGCGGCGGCGGCATTTGTTCGTCGTTCCGGAGCACCCTTGCGGCGCGGGAGTACGCCGACAGGGAGCGGCACTGGTGGGACAGGCACAATGCGGTGCGCCGATCGGAGTTCGCGGACTCCGATGTCCCGTCACCACACATCGCGGCGGACTCGTACCTGGCGTACGCCTAGGCCCTGGACTGCTCCGTGATGACGGCGGAGACGATCAAGCGCCGTCTCCGCCACCTCGACGGGGAGATGGCCAAGTACAGCGATGAGTGGTCTCTTAG
Organism: Elymus sibiricus; assembly: GCA_039707655.1. Taxonomy (NCBI): domain Eukaryota; kingdom Viridiplantae; phylum Streptophyta; class Magnoliopsida; order Poales; family Poaceae; genus Elymus; species Elymus sibiricus. The sequence goes on along the minus strand of CM077668.1, from coordinate 104,825,648 downwards.
TGAGATCGCCGCCACCAATGCCGCCTCCTCCAAGGCCTGCCGCCCACTCCCCTCGCCAACATTGTCGATGCCCGCAGCCACACTGCGCAGGGCACAGGAGGAAGCGGAGAGGATCATTCACGAGTGTCAGGCGGCTGCCGGGAAGCCCTGCCACGACGCCGCCCGAAGCCCGATGACGACGACTCCGACAACGGCTCCGACGACGATGATGGAGGAGCCGCCTGTTGGAATATTAGGCAAGTTCATGATTAATTCCAATAAACAATGAATGACTAGAACATAAAGTACCATGCAACAATCTAAAATACTAGATGAACAGATAAACATGCACAATAGCACCACACATGTAACAGGAACTACAGATAGAGACATGGTCAGATAAGGATGGACGTACTGTTTGTTAGCTGCTACTGGAGCGATGTTGTTGATGACGATGTTGGTGACGATCTTTTGCCGACGACGATGATTAGCATCGCCCGACTTGGACGGAAGACGACCCGTGATGACGAACTTGAGCAGTCGCGTAGAGCGCTTCTCAAAAACCTAATTCGTCCTCTCCTAGTGCAGGATCGCAAGGACGAATGGTTCCGAAGACCTGCTCTCCCGCACGCCGATGCACGCCGGCGTTCGGGATGGAGTAGACTACGGTGGCAGCGCAAGTTGCGAGATGAGGCGAAACCCTAGGTGTTTTCGGTGTATCTTTGGCCAAGGCCGGTAAGAAGTATATATAGGAGGACCAGAAGCGGTACTGTGTCGCGATCATGATCTCAAACCGACATGGTTTCCAAGTCAAACTTACCGGACAAGGAAACAAATCAACTTGTCTGTCAAGAAACCTGATACGTCTCCAACGTATCTATAATTTTTTATTGTTTTATGCTATTATATTATCAATCTTGTATGCTTTATATGCAATTTAATATCATTTTTGGGAACTAACCTATTAACCTAGTGCCCAGTGCCAGTTTCTGTTTTTGCCTATTTTATTGTTTCACAGAAAAACCATACCAAACGAGGTCCAAACGCGATGAAACTTACGGTGATTTTTTCTGGACCAGAAGGGAACCTAGAAGCTTAGAGGGGAGACCAGACGATGCATGAGAGGGCCACAAGCTCAGGCGGCGCGCCCCCAGGGGGCGCCACCCAGGCTTGTGGGCCCCTCGTAACTCCGTTTGACCTAATTCTAAGCCTATAAATTCCCTAAAATCGAGAAACCACCAGAGAGACACCCGAAACAATTATTTCGCCACCGCAAGCCTCTGTTCTTCCGCGATCCCATCTGGAGGTCTTTTCCGGTACTCTGCCAGAAGGGGAATTGATTACGGAGGCCATCTACATCAACCTTGCTGCCTCCATGATGATGTGTGTGTAGTTACCCACATGACCTATGGGTCCATAGTAGTAGCTAGATGGCTCTCTCTCTCTCTCTCTCTCTCTCTCTAATCTTCAATACAATGTTCTCTTTGGAGATCGATTCGATGTAATATTTTGCGGTGCGCTTGTTGGGATCCGATGAATTGTGGGTTTATGATCAGATTGTTCATTGAAAGTAATTGAGTTATTTCTGAACTTTATTATGTGTGATTGTTATAGACTATATTTCTCTCAGATCTATCTGTTTAGTTTGGCCAACTAGATTGATTTATCTTCAGCGGGAGAGGTGCTTTGTGGTAGGTTCAATCTTGAGGTGTCCTCACCTCATGACAGAAGGGGTAGCGAGGCACGTATTTGTATTGTTTCTACTAAGGATAAAATGATGGGGTTTGATCATATTGCTTGATCTTATTTTGTCTACATTATGTCATCATACTTAAGGCATTACTTTGTTTGTTATGAACTAAATACCTAGAGAGGCAAGCATAGAAGCGCTGTCGAAGTGGTGTAATAGTAGTAGGCGTCAGTAAGTTTAACTGTCTACTTATCACGGACGTAATGCCAATGTACTAATCATGACATGAATAACATCATAACTATGTGTTATTCTATCAATTGCCCAACAGTAATTTGTGTACCCACCGTTGCTATGTTCTTGAGAGAGATGCCTCTAGTGAAAGCTATGGCCCCCGGTTCCATTGTCATCATATTACTAAAACCCTAAATACCTTGCTGCAATTTATTTACTTTTGTTTTGTTTTGCAATTTAGATATCTACCACTATCAGAATTAATACTTACAATTAATGAGTACAAGGGGATTGACAACCCTCTTGCTCGCGTTGGGTGCAAGTATTTTGTTTGTGTGTGCGCAGGTACTGTTGATCGTTGTTTGTGTGAATCTCCTATTGGTTCGATAAACCTTGGTTCTTTACCGAGGGAAATAATTTCTGCTACTATACTACTTCACCCTTCCTCTTCGGGGAAATCCCAATGCCTATCACAAGTAGCAGAAGAATTTCTAGTGCCGTTGTCGGGGAGACTTCATCAAACAACTGAAGGTACCTGCACACACACACACACACACACACACACACCTTATTTACTTGCTTTATTTATGCTATCTTTCATGTGGACTCAAGAAAATAAAATAAAAGCATAAAGACTTATGGATCCTCATCCACTTGCTAATCTTTTCAAACTTCCTGCTTATTGTAAACCAATAGCTAATAATAAAGAAGTGATAAAAGAAAATGCTATTGGGATACATTTATTGAATGAAAAGCATGATTGCAATGTTGTTAGTATGAGTTCCTTGAAAGTCAATTGTGCTAATGATCATGATTGGGGTGACGATCATAATGCTATGAATATTAAAAGTGGGTTTGGAAGAGTGTCAACTTCAGAAAATCCCACTATTTTGGATAACAATCAATCTTATGAATTTTTTGATGAAAGTGGGTTTGGAGAGGTAATGACTTTAGTTGATGTTAATTCCACTATCCTGGAAGATTATAAAACTTGCATGCATGTGGATCATGGAGAGAATATTTTATGTGGTAGGTATATTGTTGAATTTGCTTATGATCCTACATGTAATTATTATGAGAGGGGAAAATATGGTTGTAGAAACTTTTATGTTACTCAATTACTTCTCTTGATGTTCAAATTGTTAATGTTTCGTCATTTTTCCTTGCATATGCTAAATATTGCTTGCTTTGATAATTTGTTTTCCTATAAGATGCCTATGCATAGGAAGTATGCTAGACTTAAATGTGGTTGTTACATGTTATATGATGCTCTCTTTGTGTTTCAATTCTTGTCATTTATATGAGCATCATTAGAATCTTGAGCCTATCTTAATGGCTATAAAGAAAGAGCTTGTTGGGAAACAACCCAATAGTTATTATTTTATTGAGTCAACATGATTATTGTTACTGGAATAATTATGTTTTTATCTTTTAATTAGTATTTGTGTCAAGTAAAGCCTTTGGGATGATTTAGATGATAGTTGAATTGATTCTGTGCAGAAACAGAAAGTTTCGCGCCCAATGATGGAATTTACATTCTATACTGGAACGTCATAAATTTCTAAAAAAATACACAGTATTGGTATACAAATTTTTTACATTGTCCTAATTTTTCAGAATTTTTGGAGTAACAAAAGTATGGATAAAAATTATGTCATTATGTATTGTCCTGTTTTAGACAGATTCTGTTTTTATTGCATAGTGTGCTTATTTTGATGATGCTATGGATTATATCAGGGGGTATTAGTGATGGAGAAGTTAGAATATAGTATGTATTATGCAAGGGCAATTATGAATCTATTTATAACAGTACCTAAAGTGGATGATTGATTTATTATACTAACGGATCTCACGAAGTTTCTATTGAGTTTTGTGTGCTGAAGTTTTCAAGTTTTGGGTGAGATCACAATGGATGAAGGAATAAGGAGCGGCAAGACCCTAAGCTTGGGGATGCCCAAGGCACCCCAAGGTAATATTCAAGGAAGACCAAGCGTCTAAGCTTGGGGATGCCCCGGATGGCATCTCCAATTTCGTCTACAATTCATTGCTATATTACTCGGTGCTATATTTTTATTCATCACATGATATGAGTTTTGCTTGGAGCATCGTGTGCTATAGTTTTATTTTGTTTGTTAGTTTGCCACAATTATTGTTTGCTGGACACAAATTTTGAGAGAGACACATATTCATCATAATTTGTTAGAATGCTCTATGCGCTTCACTTATATCTTTTGAGTTAGGCAGTTGCTCTGGTGCTTCACTTATATCTTCAGAGCACGGCGGTTGTTATATTTGATAGAAATCATTTGAACTCACATGCCTCACTTATATCTTTTTGAGAGTTAAATAGGAAGTGGTAATGTGCACGCATTATAAGACTAGTTCAAGAATGATAGGTATACAAGAGTGGTATAATAAAAACTTTCATGTAGATCACTGAATATGAATCGTGTGATTTAATAATATTATGTAGTAATATGAAAGAGTATTGGTTCATGATCATTGGTTAGTAAAGATATCGATATTAAAGCTTGTTATGCACTACTCATTTAAGTGTCGGTCATGGCATGACGGGGATGTTGGAGCATATTTATTCCTCGTTGAAATCCTTTGTGTTGTTCGAATCAGGGGCGCGTGATGGTTAACTCCTACCAACCTCCTCCCTAGGGGCATGCGAGTAGTACTTTGCTTCGAGGGCTAATAAAACTTTCACAATAAGTATATGAGTTCTTTATGACTAATGTGAGTTCATGGACTAATACAACACTCCCACCTATCCATATTTTGCTAGCCTCTTCGGTACCGTGCATTGCCCATTTTCACCTTGAGAATCGGTGCAAACTTCGCCGGTGCATCCAAATCCCGTGATATGATACGCTCTATCACACATAAGCCTTATTATATCCTTCCTCAAAACAGCCAACATACCTACCTATCATGGCATTTCCATAGACATTCTGAGATATATTGCCATGCAACTTCCACGGTTACTATCCACATGACTTGTGTGTTCATCATCATATTGCTTTGCATGATCATATAGAGCTGACATGATATTTGTGGAAAAGCCATCTGAAAGAGCATGGTGCCCCCATGTTTGGTTTTGGTAATTGATGACAATCTCTATGGACTGATGGTTGCCTTGAGTTATATATCAAGGGTTTGTCCATAGGCATTTCTTGAAGACCATTTGTTGGTTTCAAGGTTACCAAAGGAAGATTATGTGTTGACCAAGGTGATCTTCAAGGAGTTATCCAAATATTGGTCATGTGAGAGTTGAGCCTATTGCAAGCATGTCTTGAAGAAGAAGATTGTGTGAACATTCATGTTTACCTTCAAGACATCACCTTTATGAAGAGATAAGAGAAGACTCAAGGTTGCGGTGGGCAAGTTCAAGTGGAGCATCACGAAGAGATCACATGCTTGAAGCTTGCCATCCTATCTCATGATAATGGATGTGTGAAGATGTGCCTAAGAGAGGCTCACCCATAGTGGAGTATGGGGGAGCAATCTAGTTGTCTTCATCGAGCATGCGCAATCAAGAAAGGTGGTCCAACTTGAGAAGGTCAAGATCGTCATCATCAAGCTCAAGTGGATTATGCGCAAGGCAATGGTTTGACCCTGATAGGTTTTCTTTTTTACTGGTCTCATGGTATTAGTTGGGAGACCGGGTTATAGGATCGATAGTCGTTCTATCAACACTACAAAAAAAGACACATCCGTGACATTATGGCCCAAACGAAAACTTTTTCTGTCATGGTTGTGACACTTCTATGACGATAATTGTGACAAAAACATGTATCATCATAGATGTGGTGGGCTCCTACTTGTATGACAAAAAATTATGACAGAAAATGGGCTTTTCATCCTGGGCTGGCCGGAGACGCACCTGCATGACATTCTTTGGGCCGTCCATGACGTAAAGAACCATGGTAGAAGTGAGGGCGAGGAAAATTTCGGGAGTTCCCGGTTACGGTGGGTGGTCGGGGCCGAGCGATGCAGTGTGTTGCGCGTTTCTCTCGTACGCGTGTGTGTACGTGCGAGGCACTCGCTAACTGAACCCGAGCGAGGCGTTCGCTTACTGAACCCGAGCGATCGATCTCGCCCTCGCACAACGTATTGAACCCGAGCGATCGATCCCTTGCACTACGTACTGAACTCAATCGATCCCTTCGCTGCTAACTGAATCTGAGTGATTCCTTCGCTGCTAACTGAACCCGATCGATCCTCGCTGCTTACTGAAGCTGATCGAGCCCCCGTGCGAGACGTAGCCAGCCGGTGTTTGGTTGCCTCTCGATGAACAGTGCCCGTTGCTGCCGCGCGCGCGATACGTAGAACGAGTCGAGACTTGCATCGATCGAGCCCCTTGCGCGAGATGTGGTGAGTTGACCTAGCCGGTTGGTTGGTTGTGGATGAACAGTTCCCGTTGCTGCCACCTGCTCGTACGCCCCACCCCAGCCGGTGGGGGTTGCATCAACAGGACCCCAGGGTAGTAGGCGGTTATTGCCGCTGGATGAACAAGACCCCGTGGTAATAGGCGGTTATTGCCGCTGGATGAACAGGACCCCGAGGAGGCCGCCACACCCCAGTTGGTTGGGGTGGATGAACAGGACCCCGTGGAGGCTGGATGAACAGTAGCCAGTGGAGGCTGGAGGAAGTCGACGGTGGATGAACAGTAACCCGTGGAGTCCCGTCTTGCGGTACGCCACACCCCTCCCAATGAACAGGACCTCATTTCGACCGTAGGCGCTCGAAGAGAAGTCCGCTTCCTCCGTTTTGCGGTACGCCACACCCCTCCCGATCAACAGGAACTCATTTCGACCGTAGGTGGTTGAACAGAAGTCCGTTTCCTCCGTTTTGCGGTATGCCACACCCCCAGCCGATGGACAGAACCACGTTTCGGCCGTAGGCGGTCGAAGATAACTCCGTTTCCTCCGTTTTGCGGTACGCCAGACCCCGAGTCAATGAACAGGACCCCGTTTCGGCTGTTCCGTCCAAGCCGGTTGGCTCCCGATGAATAGGACGCATTCTGACCCAGTCGGTTGCCTCCCGATGAACACGACGCTGTTTCTCCGTTTCGACCCAGCCGGTTGACTGCCGATGAATAGGATGCCGTTGCTGCCGTCCGTTGCCTCTCCATGTACACGAGCCCCGGCCGTACGTATGCGCGAGTACGCGTTTGAGACCTTGCCCGTATGTACGTACGTGGCCATATTTTTTGCCGAGTGGCTGTAAGTACGTGTACACGATTTAGACGGGACTGCCTGAACTGCTACGTCGGGGGCTCTACTATGACACGTGCCACTACTTACTCGGCCACGGTTCATCCTTGCAGAGAGACCGATCGACCAGTATGTACATACATGTTCGCGACCAGACAGACAACGCTACGTACGCTTCGACCGGGTGGGTCCCAGCTGTCAGGGAGGATAAGGAGGCACTTCCTTGCGTGCGAATATATAGCTGGTGGGTCCCAAATATCAGGGGGAGGAATCATTTATTTTGCGTGTAATAAGGAGGCACTTCCTTGCTTGCGAAGATGTAGCTGGTGGGTCTAGCTGTCAGCCTCACCACATACAATCCTCTTCCGATGGCTGTCGTTCATTGACCACATTGACCACGCCGTGCCGAGAGCACAAAGGTGGTGGACGACGGCGAGGCCTAGGAAGGGAACGACGTGGAGCCGGGGAAGACATGGTAGTGGATGCCCACACGGAAGGAGAGTACGAGGGTTGACTGGTTCGGCTACAGTGTGAGGCTGCCGTCGCCGAAGAATAATAGGGGATGTGGGTGAGTAGAGGGAAGGCCTGGCTAGCGGTGGGAGTAGGGTGGGGCGATGAGTCCTGCGCAGCAGCACAGCCGGCCACGGGAGGCAGGAGCAGGTGGTCCCGCCGGTGCTGGTTTGGGCGGCTGGTGCAAGAAGATCAGAGATTGAAGAGGCAGAAAGGTCGTTGGAGCAGGTGGTCTCGCCAGTGCTAGAGGAAGAAGACGAGAGATTGAAGAAGAATGCTGGCCATTGGATGTACATCCAACGGATAAGGCTGTCAGAATCTTTTTTTGACTAAGTTGACAACGCCTTGTGTAGGCTTCGACCTATTGGCCCACATGTCAGCCAGTCCATTTGGTGGCCTGGGTGAAACAATAATGTAGCGTCTATGTAGCCCATTTATATATTTTGATAGCATTTACAGCCCATTTGCATTTTTTTTCAAAATACACGGATTTTCTGGGCTGGGTGAAAATGTCATGTTGGGCTGGACGGAGAAATGTAATAAAAACATAAACCGGTGCTGGGCATTTTATTATAGAACTACATAATTTGCGGAGCATAAACACGTGATTGCACGTCTATGATTGCATTGGTCCGTAAATCTTAGCAAGCTTATGTACGCAATCACCAGGAATTAACTTGCCAACTTTTTGTTAAACAATTATTATTATTTTTTAAGAACTTATCGATTTACCAAATAAAATATTATTTTATTTTGATGAGTTAATAAGACATGGGGTATTATTTTATTTTTAGGCTAGACGTGGGACAACTGAGTTGTTTTAGGAAAAACCAATGAGAGAAAAATCAGAGATAGGATTAATAAAAAACAAAAATAAAGGAAGTGGGAAGGTCTATACAAAGGTTGGACGAAGGACAGGTCAAACGGGAACCTTATGTTCTTTCTAATATATATATGTAATATAATAAAATATAAATATAAATATATATACTATTATAGAAGGGAAAACATAAGTTGAGTTTGGCATTCTTATAGGAAAATAGAACTGAGCTGTGCGTTGTCTTCAAAAAACAAACATAAGTTGGGCTGCTGATTTTATAAAATAAGCGAGGCCGGGAGGCCCAGAGGCCGATTGATGCCTGCTGGACCTAAAAAAATAAGTTGAAACCTGTTGGATCAACTATGTCAGCATGTTGTGGGCTGCGCATGTTAAACAACAAAACCTAGGCTGGGCAGGCCACAGCCCAGTTGTTACTTGTTCGACCTCTGAAAAAAATGATTACCTGCTAGGTCCCTGATGATAGCCACCTAAAAAAATGGTCCGCGATGACGGTCTTCATTGTAAATTTCTCTCGTTTATTGACTACGTTGACAATCTAGTGGGCCCCACACGTCAACATACCATAAGAAGGAAGCATTTTTTGCAATATATAAGGAGGCACTTGCTTGCGTATGGCCATGGACCTGGCGGGCCCGGACTATCAGCCTCTCCATGTACAGTCATCTCCTGATTCCTCTCGTTTGTTGACCATGTTGAGAACGACAGACGGCGGCGCCGCGGCGAGAGCACCAAGGTGGAGGACGACGTCGAGACCTCAAACCGGAACGAACCGGAGCCGGGGAAGACGCTGGCAGAGGGGAGTACGAGGGTTGACTGGTTCGGGTACAGGGTGGGCCGATGGAGCTGCCATCGCCAGAGAATAAAAGGAGATGTAGGGGGGTACAGGGATGGCCTGGCCAGCGCCATAGGCTAGGATGGGTCGTCGAGGCATGGGCGGCAGCCCCGCCAGCCACTGTAGGAAGAGGACGAAAGATTGAACAAAATAAAGAAATACAAATGGATAGGTGGTTGGTTCCATATGTCTATGTACAAGACCTGCTGGGTCCACCTGAGAAGGGGAATATGTTGGGAGGAAGGATATTCAAAGCACACCAGCCGTTGGATTTCAATCTAATGGCTGCCAGAAGGACTGACGGAAGAGGTATCAAACTTAACTTGTTGTCATCGTTTGTGATCAAAGATAACCACCCTGAGTGAAGTTATCTAACAATCTAGGCAAAACGAATGACTGTGCAACCTACAGAAAACCAGATGTCGACAAGCTTCTTGCACCAGATGGCCGAATCGTAAAGCACAGTGGCGTTCTTCCTGCTCTCCACCATAGCGAAGGTGCAGTCGGCGGTGATGATGAAATGGGCAAATGCTCCAGAACCCCTCATGGCCCTAGAGTAGTGGTAGACAAGAACCTCGTCCCGCACGCATACCTGGGCGACGACGATCCATTGGTCCCTATCAGGAGACGTATGGATGGGCACAAGGTCTAGTCCCGCGACCTTGTGCTTCTCCTCCTATAGGTACTGCTTGAACTTAGCGAGGCAGAGCTTCACCGAGTCCGGATCATTTTTGTATATCACATTCAGCTTGGTGCTACCATGGGTCTGAACGGCGAACTCAAAGGTGAACTCCTGGCTGAAGTCCATATCCAGCAGGCTCACCCCTCGGATCGCCATTGGAGTCTCTTCTCATGTAGAGTTGATGTGGCGGTTCTCGTTTTGTGGGGATTGGCGGCAGGAGGAATATGAAGACGATGGGGAGATATGGACAGTGGAGGGCTCCTTATTTACACTGGGGATCGATGTGTAGTGGGGTACTTGGGGCGCGGCAGCAGTAGTTCGTTTTTCCAATCTTGGGGAACTGCAATCGCCAGTGAACATAGGGGGTAGGCGGCGGCAGCAGTTCATTTTTTCCACTCTTGGGGATATGCAATCGCCAGTGAACGTAGTGGGTACAGGCGGCAGTAGTTACTACCCCCTCCTCCCTCGCCCGCTGCACGTCCGGCAGAACAGACCTCCTCGACGCATTCAAACGCCTCCATTAAACCCGCGTGGAAGCCGAGAAACCTATTCCGGCCACACGTCTGTTCACGAGCGGGTCGGTATTGGCACTTTAATAGCGACTGTTAGTGTGGTCGCTTTACTTAAATTTTATTCTTAAAACAAGCAAAGCATTGGCTCGTTCTATCAGTGCCATAAATCAACATGCAAAACAATTAGAATTATTATTCTCAGGACGCACGCGATCAGCTCATTTGCCGCACTTTCACACAGACAATACTACCAAGTTTGAACAACTTGTTAGGGTTAATGTCCTCTGCATCATCATGTCATGTTTCATAGCTTGCAAGATTCACAACCAACTCATAAGATTCAAATAACAAGTACAACAAAGATGCATATGCATCTCAATGATTCACATATCAGAGCCAATAGTTACTGTACAACTAAAACATTATGAGAATGTGAACAAATAAATAAAAATCGATCGATGCTTCATGTAAGCAATTTGATTCAAGGATTTGCTGAAACATTGAAACCAGTCCCGTTTACGGCCACACATGTAAAACATTGGTAGATGAACATGTTCTGGATCACTGGTGGCACTACCACTTCCAATATCTGCATAAGCGGGTCGCCAAGAACTTGGTGAATGCTTTGATCATCCCAACATCTGTAGCTGAGTATTCCTGTTTGTACAGATAATGAAAAAGAATGATTACTATAATAGTGGCACTAGTTGAAGCAACTTTATTTTCTTAATGGGAAAAAATATTGCGATACAATAGCTTTATTAAAAAAATACAACGCTAGCACAGTATGACAAAGCACGATCATGTGGATGAAGCACAGTACTGACCTGTGTGAGATGACTTTGTGAGATCAAGTTATTCTTCAGGTCCCCGTATCTTGCCATGATGGCGATTCGTTGACATCTATTAATAACTTTAGTGTTGCAGTAGAAGGAGGGGCCTTGAGTCATTCCAATCACTTTTTTTTGCAGTTCAACTAAAATTATGGCGCCCGCCATGCTGCAAGGGAGAGAGGGCGCCCGCGCAACCTCGACGGTAGGCCTGATGGACTCAACTAGTTCAGTGCACATGTATGTGATTGATGCAGTGCAAATGGACTCTATTCCCCCGGATACGCCTTCTGCAAGTTATCTACATTGGAAATGAAATGATAGCTAAGACAGTAGCTCTATTTTATTTGTATTATTACTTCATTTTATCAGTGGCACTAGCGGTGCCAAAACATTGCCTCAAATTATTAGTGGCATTACATTAAGATGCAAAAACAATATCATTATTGCTTCTTCATAGCAGTGCCAAAACAATAGCAAAAGATCACTAGCTGAATGCAGAGTCAAAATCAACCAAAAAGGAACATACCCGGTCATGGGAACCATAATTGTAGTCAACGCCATTGTAGACGGGTTGACACCAGTCACCAACATGGATGATTCAATTCATGCGACCTTTTTGTGCAGTTCACCTAAAATGAAGCAATGTTTGCATCATGCGGCTAGCAAGAAGTACTTAGTCCCATGAGCTGGCAGCCTCTTCTTCATAAGTTGCACTAAAATTGAGCAACATCAAGGTTGCATGTCATGCTCTTGGAAGGTGCAACTATAATTTGCTTATCCTTTTGTGCAGTTCCACTAAAATCAAGTGCCATTGTGGTGACGGTGACGGCTAAGCTTGCAAAGGCTAATAAACTGTTGCACGAGATTACCGGGAGAGTTAGACGAAGAAGTTAGGAACTCCAATCACCCTTTGTGTAGTTCCACTAAAATCGAAAGATGTTGCCCATGTGACATTTTAGTAGAACTGCACAAGACGCTTTTTAAAAAAAACAAAGTGTTTTGTGCAGTTCACCAAAAGGTCACAATAGCAATGAGGTGAAATGGATATCCCTATCTGCACAAAAAGATAGAAAGAAAACAGTTACTGGTCAATAACAAGATTTGAAACATACATGAAATGAAAAGAAGCATCTTCCTTATCTTCATGGCAATCATGCAAGGACAGTACAAAATTTTAAATAGCAGCATTGCTTCATATTACCGAAAGCATTATGATCAACAATGACATCGGTCAAATATGCCATTAATTTAATGGTGGCATTGCTTCGTTTTACCAGCTACATTTGATTAATAGCAACTAAAGAGTTGGTATAAGGGCATGGGACAGTGGGGACACCAGGACATTCACCAGCGTAAAGAAGCAACTTACTTATCATAATGAGAAATATAGCTGGAGAGTACCATTTGTAAAACAGTTTAATTGCATCATATTACTGGAGGCATTAGATTAACAATACCATTGGTTAGACATGTCCTTACTTTGATAGTGGGATTGCTTCATTTTACAAGCACCATTACATTAACAACAACAAAAAGTTGGTATAAGGGCATGCGACAGTGGACGTACAGCACCATGTACCTACAAGGAGGCCTAATGTGGTGAGGCCGAGTTTGTTGCCCCGAGCAACAAATATCCAATCAAGATCTGGGCTGGTCCCAAATTCAGTGATTCGGTGCCCAGGCTCATCTGCACCCGGTCAAGGAAAAAATCATAAAAAAATTCAAAAAATTCAAAAAATTCCAATTTTTTGCATGGTAGATATTTTGTTGCGTGAGGTCCGCTCCAATTTTCAGAGCATTTGAACATCTTAGTAGCTCTCAGTAAAAAAGGCAAATTGGGCCAGAAAAGTACATGAACATTAAACTCTTTTACAGACCCCAAATTTCTCTTTTTTGCCGAGACCTACTCAAATGTCCAAATGATATGAAAATTGGAGCGGACATCTTGCAACAAATTGTCTACCATGCAAAAAAAATTGGAAATTTTTTAATTTTTCTAGTATTTGTTTTGATTTTTTTTCTTCAGCGTGGGTGCAGATGAGCCTGGGCTCAGAAATGGATTTTCGCTCTTTAGCCACCTTTTACTATGTGGGGACAGCAAATCTAATCATGGGCATACTCTGTTGACTTATCCCCCAGCCGCCATTTTCTTTCCTTTTTCAATAATAGATCTGTTCCTTATCCAGTTTGTACTACGTTTTCCCTTCATTTCCCTTTCCCCCCTTTTATTTCCTTTTTGAATCAAGTCCTAGATTCATGCTACAACTTTCCCCCATTCTTCCCTGTTTGAACCAAGTCCTAGATTCGACTGCATGAAGTAGCTTTACCTCTAATAATAGTAAAAATTTAGGTGGCTTTGGAACAGCTGATGGAAGTAGAAAAAGATCCACATGCAGCCATGTGGGGAGCTGGGGCAGTAAAGCAACGCCGTTTTCGAACGAAGTTATACCTGAGGGTCGTCGGGGTGTGGCTAGCAGGGCGGCGGTAGGCTGGATCTGGCCACAATACGGCAGGGAGGAAGAAGGGGTCGGAGGCCCTCTCGAGCCGGCGCTGTGTCAGAGAGAACAGCACGGGGAGCCTATCGGGATGCGCCGGCAGCTGTGGGTCTCCTCCCTCGCCGCCGACGACCGCGTGAATGATGCACCTACTCCCCTACAACGGCCGAGGGGATCCGGCCAGATCAGTGACCATCTGTGGGCCACCGCTGTCTTGTTTAGATCTAGAGAGGGTGAGAGAGTGAAGAGAGCAACCCTAGTAAAGCAAGCGCTGAGGCTCCTGCCCATATATATAGTGGAGTGGTTTTCTTTTTCTCTCCACAACAATCGTTTCAATTTGTGTACGTGACATTAAAGAAAGGAAACTCTCTATTTAACGTGCTAGTACTACAGTGAATAAAACTCCATGATGTCCAGGAGTACTAGTAGTATTGTTAACTTGTGGACCCCGGCCATGATCTTAGCGTTTGCAAAAAAATGTAAAGGGCCATCGATCTTTGTTCTGCTTTTGAAAATACTACAACATATGCAACCGTTTTGTTAAAATGACCAGATCTATTATAAAAAGTTCACCAGGAGTACTACAAAGCATCTCAAACATAATAAAAATTACATCGAGATTCCGAGACCACCGAACGACCTACTGCCGTCAGAACGAGCCGCCGATGCACCGTTGTTGCCACCATCCTACCTGAGCGGCTTGACCTCGTCGATGACAGCCAGGAAGTGTTCGTGCACGTGCCCCTAAGGAGCAGCGACCCGAAGCCATAGTAGTCATAATTGATCTGAAGCACCTAATTGATACAACACAAATTTTGCCACACGACAAGAAACCCTAACCTCACCGTCCCAAGGAAAAGACATGAATCTACGCCAGAGCTCCATCGACTATGTCCCGATGAGGATCAGAGCTCAAAAGACAAACTCATAGAAGATCTGTCGATCGATGTCGCCGATGTCCTATTGGAGTCGGCTTTACCTTTTTGACGATAAACGGGAAGTCTTCGTGCACATGCCCATAAGGACCAGAGCCGTAGAGCCGTATTGTGTGTTTGGTTGCATTCTCATCTCAGCATAGTTGCTCCCTCTTCGTGCATGCTCATCTCAGCATCCATCTTCATGCATGCTCTCTTCATCCATGCTCCTAGTGTATTTGTGTTAAGTTAGTGTGGACTCATGCACCCTTCATACACTCTACCAAACACCCAAAAGTGGGTCGAGAAGGGAACTTTTGCTCTCATGCACCCTTCATACACCCTACCAAACACACCCTTGTCATCGTTGAACCCTTGTATTGATCTGAAGCACTTGACACCTAATCTCGCCACATGACAATATGTTGATGTTCCATCCACTATGTCTAGATGGATGAACTCGAGGAGGATCAGAGCTGGAAAGACAGACTCGAAGGAAAAGCGCCCCCATCCGAGTGAGGGCTGTGCGTGCGTGGACTAAAAAACCCTAATGTAAACTACTAACTGGAGCGAAGGCACCGGGATACCCCTCCCAGCCACCGGTGGCCCGAGCGGCGGGAAGAGGCACTACAAAAAAAACACTTCCGTGATGATACGTCTTTGTCATAGTAGGTCATGTTTTCTGTCATGCATATACATCCGTGACAATTTTATGACAGAATCAAGATAGTCATACCTGTGCTGTCGTAGAAGTGTTCCATGACAATACTCAAATTATCATCACGGAAGTGTCCACTTCCATGACAATAAATGTCGTGTCATGGAAGTGCTTTCGTCAAGGGTGACCGACACGTGACTTCCACCATAACGGGTCACCGTTAAGCTATCGGGTCCGGTTTTGGATCCGATAACCCGTTAACAGCCCTGACCAATGGGGATTTTCCACGTGTAAAATTCTCATTGGACAACGGATCCACGTGTCTGCTCGGCGTCGCGACAGATGTCATCCACCCAATGGACGAGATGCGCCTATGGAAAAGTGACACGTGGCACGGCCCAAAACAGGCCCATTTAGCTAAAAAGGCCGGCCCAGTCAAAATAAGCGGGCCGGCCAATTTATGGCCTACTTTCGTCTGGCCCATTTACAAAAACGGCCCATACGAGATATTCCAATTCGGCCCGTTAATGATTTGACACCATTTGTGGCCCATCTTCTGTTCCAGCCCGTTAACAGCCCGCTATGTCTTTGGGCTCATTTGTCGGCCGAGGTTCTTTCAGCCTGTTAGAGGCCCATTATGGAGATGGGCCAATTTCTAGGCTGTACGACTTTCGGCCCATTAGAGGCCTAATATAGGCATGGGCCAATTTCCTGGCGGTATGTATTTCGGCCTTTTAGTGGCCCATTAGAGATTTGGGCCAACTTCCAGCCCGGTGTATCTTTTGGCCTGTTAACGGCCCACACCGTAGTTGGGCCATTTACATTCCGACCTGACTTTCGGCCTCTTAGCGGCCGATGTTCTCCATGGACCAATTCCAGCCCAACATGACTTTCAGCCTGTTAAAGGCCCGTTTTGTATATGGACCCACTTATGGCCCGATTGGCTTTCGGCCTGTTAACGGCTTGACTCGGAATGGGCCAAGCAGTAATTTTGATCTATTTCGGCTTGCTAAGGGCCCGTAGGCCCGTTTCCACTGTTGGAGCCAAATCGAGGTTTCGGCCTGCTAACGGCCCGTTAACTAATTGGGCCTGCTAAATTTCCTGCATGGCTACAAGCCCATTGAATGACAGGGCCAAATACAGTCCATCGAAGGCCCACATTGATTTGGGCCCAGCTACTACTTTGAGCCCATTACGAGGAACAATTATGGACTGTGGCAGAGCCGATCTAGTAACTGCAGGCCGACTACGGGGCCATTACAGGCCCTGGGCCGTTCCCCTAGAATAAGGGCCCACGTCGCTTTGTTCCAGTTATTAATTTCACTGCATATTTTGGCTTGTTTGCCGCCAGTTGAGGTTTCGGCCGAGAAAGCTCGGGTGCAACCCCGTGCTAAGCAAATATACGCATAAAAGGAAAAACATAGCACATCAAAGCACATATTACAGGAAATTATATCCACTGGGAAATCAAAGATTGATGCCAGTGCAAATAAACGAACAGAGCTTAACGATCTACAACCTCACAATCTGCAACCTCAGCGCGGATGACGCCCATAAGCATGTGAGCAAGTTCTTTCTTCTTTGCTATACTGTCACTGAAATCATCGATCAGTTGTTGTTGCGCAAGAATGTGCACCTCTGATTCCTCCACAATTTCCATCATTGCTTCAGCCAGTAATTGGTTCACAAACCTACATCTTTTCTGTTGGATTCGAGATAGAGGAAACTGAACAGATTCATATGGGGATTTTGGCAGGCTTGTATCAATGATAGTGGAAAGTGTCTCGACCACTGCATCATAACTTAAATAAGAGGGGAAACTGAATAGATTAATCAAGAGTTATTGCCATATTACCTTCGCTAGATTTATTGGAGAGAAACAATGGGGTTGCCTAGTTGTCTTGAGACTTTGTCGTATTATCTTTAGCAGCCTGCACCAAATCATCGGCCAGGTCAGTTAATACTTAATAGGAAAGTAGCATTCACACAATGAATGTTTGGGCAACCAGACCACACCAGCCTACACCGAATTAACACAACATGGCACTGCTATCATCAGCCGGGTAAGTTTATAGGAAAGCAACATTGACACGATGAACGATTGGGCAAAAAGACCACACCACTAGATTTTAGTAATGTGCAATATATGAGATAGTACAATCATGCAGCTCAATATGCAAAACTACCAGGCAGTTACCCTTACAAAAATCTACATTAGCGCCTTAATTATACATTTTGCTACAAGTAAATTTAGATCAGATAATTGGTGTAGGGTAGTGAAGGTTGGATTCACGCCCATGGTACTTAATAAACTACATACTAATGTAAAATTATAGTGATATACAATAGGTACTTACATCAGCATTGGAGCGCAGAGCATTGCTGCAAGATACTTTCCTCGAACACGATCCCAGTTTAGAATGTTTGTTGTCCTTTAAGCATATTTTCTACAACAAAGATGTGTAAGACAGATGTAGAATATATAAGATCAAATGTGATCTGAATACTATAAAATTTCATGATGCGAGGATACGCACACACTTCCTAGCAAGGAGTAGACATGTTTTTGTTGAAATGGAGCTGACTGGTTCTTTGGCCACTGGAAACTGGTTATTATCTGGAGGACTTGGGTTTCTCTGTGCTGGAGCAGTTCCGATGAACACTTGAGTTGGGTTACTATCTCCTGGAGTTTGGATCTTTTGGAAAGAACTTGTTTGTACCCCTTCAGATTCTAACATAGCCCTATTCCGCTTACATGCCTTGTACAGAAGAATGGTGCTTCAGTTATAAAACATGCTATGGCAGAGAGATGGAATAGGTACTGAAGAATAGAAAGGCATGACATATTGACATGTACTCCCTCCATCCGGAAATAAATGGATGTGTCTAGACGTATTGTAGTTCTAGATACATCCATTTTTATGCATTTCTGCCACAAGTAATACAGGCGGAGGGAGTATGATGTACTCCCTCCATAAAGAAATATAATAGTGTTTAGATCACTGTTTCTTTACAGAGGGAGTATAAGCTAAGGATACGACAGGACAACAGAGTAAAAGAAATAGTCATTGAATGTAAAACTGTATGATAGCTGGAATAGGTACAGAAAAACAGCAAGGCAACATATTCACATGTCTGATGGGCAAACTAAGATCACATTGCAACAGAACAGTAGAACAGCACTTCAATGTAAAAATCCATGGTATGGTAGACGGATGGAGTACATACTGACGAACAACAATGCATGAGATATTCAGAAGGATGATGTCCAAACGATGCAGATGGCATTGCAGCAGAGTAGAATGACAGTACTTGAATTTGAAAAGATGTTATCATGAATGGAATAGGTACAGACAAACTGGAAGGCATGACATATTCACATGTATGATCAGCGGGCTAAGCACATGGCATTGCAACAGAGTAGATGCATTGCAAGACATTATATGCATGATGCTACCCATATCATGGGTCAAGTTAGAGCAAAGACCTTCTGGGGTGAATAGGAATCATTATCTCTCTACAACTCTTCTGAAGAACTACATTTAACTGTTCCATCATATTGAATATCATTGAGGTCGAGTATGTTCGCCATTGCATTGCTTCATGAGTTTCTTTTAGTGAATTTGTTCTGATTTTCAATATCACTGTGTGCAATAATATCTGACATGCATGGAAAACAACTAGTAGTGAGATTATGTAATGAGTGCCTGTAGGAGACGACATAAATAGTAGGAGTCCACTTAAATAGCAGCAACAGGATGATACCTCAAAGACTAAGGAGAGAGCACACATGATAGCTACAAAATATATACTGACTATACTCGATATTAACTAAATGGCACACAAAAGTACTACAGAACAACAGCATAGGTAATACTAGAAGTGGTATAATCACCAGCCTGTGGGATAGCTTTGGCTGAGGGACGATAACTATGGAACAACGTTAACTCCTGCACAAGTCTCTTATCTGAAGTAAGACTAAGAAATCAACATGAATGTACAGTGACAAGTGATAATCTATTTTCCATGCTTAGATGAAGAACAAAGCCATAAATGCTGCACACAAGTAAGATGAGGGTACAACCTATCTTGTCGCCCTCCGTAGGAGTGAGCATCATCTGCTGAATCGTCGATGGCGCTGCGGTTGTTGTGGCTGTCCATGTCTGGCTGGCACATACGAGGCAGAGAACTCTTCAGTGGGGAGTATAGCTCCCATCTGGTGCATGCTTCCCTTGTTGGAGCAGCTCCGGTGAGAAGGAAGACGGTGTGGCTCAAGATGCAGAAAACACACAATGTTAAGAATGACACATATCTCTGATCAGAAGAAATATGATCAACACTCAGGTACGAGACAGGTCACACGTCAGTTCACTGAAAACTAAATTTTGGTCACACGCTTTTTTTTCACTGTCTGATCTGCGCCGGATGGCTGGATGGCCGTCTTGTGCCTCCCAGCTATCACTGTTCAGGATCTTCCTCGAACAGCTAGCGAGCACCGGCAGAGCAGCCTGCCTCCGCCGTCCCTGGCCACGGCAGCTCCGACCACGACCCCGCCCCCGCCGCACCGCACTGCCATGGTTGCGCCGTCCCCGGCCATACCTCAAAGACTCGCCGTCATCCAGATCCGGCGCCAGCAGTACCTTGACCCCACACAACCCTAAGATAGGCACCGAAGCGCTGCTTCCGCGGTGAACATGCGCCCCCTACCCGCACACCTACGATAGACACCGAGGCACTCCTTCCCCGGCCAACCGGCAGCCTAGGAGCTCCACTGCCTCGAGGGGAGCTGCTTCCTTCCATTTGGAACCGACTGACCCAGAATAAAAATCCAGGCGACTGACGCCTAGGTAAAGTGAATAAGATGAGTGTACAACCTATCTTGCGGCCCGGTGAAGTAGGCAGCTCCATCTGCCGAGTCGGTGAGGCCGGCGCGGTTGCCGTGGCTGCTAGCGGCGGGAAAGCAGATATGTGGCGGCGATCGATGGCTACGGGGGACTAGAGCCGGTGCGCTGGACGCGTCCGAAGTATGAGCCGCTTTGGCACCATGCACGATGGCGCAGTTGAATCGGCTCTTGCACGGTTCACGCGGTCGTCGTCGAGGCAGCTCTGGCAGCACGAAGTAAGAGGCACACGGCCCAGTGCCCGACAGCAAACGGACTACATCTCTAGCATTGGGGAGGAGGACGGCGATGAATCTGGTGCGGTGGGGGGGCCATGGAGAAGGGGCTGAGGTTTCGCGGCAGGGGAGAAGGTGATTTGGCGCCCATAGTGTATGAATGGGGAATTGGGAGGGGGCCATGTCTTACGGACGCATTTGTCTGAAATGTGGGGGAAGTTACAATTCTACCCCTGTCTTTTGGCTTGTGGGCTTGGGTCTGAGTCTTGAGGGTCGGGGATAGTAGGGTAACTTTGCTTCTCCCAAATAGTGGGCGCCAGCGATTTCGGGCGAGGAGGGCGTGCTTGAAATAGTGGGCGCAAGCGATTTCGGCTGAGGAGAGGGTGTTTTGCCGCCCATGGTTTATGAATTATTCGGCGCCTACGATTTTGGCCGAGGAGAGGGTGTTTTGCCGCCCATGGTTTAAGAATTATTCGGCGTCTGTCATTTCGGCCGATGAGAGGGCGTGCTTCGATGAAGTTACCAACCTACCCTCAGTATACAACGGGCCAATTGATGCGGGTCCCAGATAGGCTGGTAATTTCACATCTCCCGTTTATTTGCTCGGGCAAATTCCACCGAGCAGAGGGTGTTTTAGCGGTTCGTTCAAATTTTGGGAGAACAAGCATCCATGTCTACCGTACCAAGTCGATCCGAATCATATTTAGAAATATTAGTTCTATAGTGTCACATCTTGCCACTTCTTTTTTAGATGGAGATATGATGCTCGGGATTAATGTGTATTTACATGCTCATTGCTACCGATTAATTTGACAAATAGTTGACCCACTTAAAAACGGGAATCAAACCAGAAATGAAATATCTCAATTCAATGAAATAGCTTTTTGACCCAGTCAAAATTGTGGACTACATCCAAAATTGAACACATCAATTGAATATCATGTTGTATTATAGTACTCCATGAACATGCTCAAAATCAAATTAATGAACCTATTTGATACGCATATCTCCGTTCATGTGTGAATTGCAAACACCAAGTTCTCCAATTCAAACATTTGAATACAATTTTATATTGAATCATGGTTTATATCAATCTTCGATGCAAAAAATGCGACCTCTCCCCTCTCCTGCACTCCCATTCTCTCTCTAGCCGACACTCTTTCTTTCTATCGCGCGCACACGAACACAATCCTTATCGGTCTCTCTCTCTCTCCGTCCCCTCTCTCTCTCGCTCTCTAGGTCTTTCTAGTCCGCATGCACACTCTATGTATAGGTCTCCCTCGCACACCATGTATGACTCTCTGGTCTAGGCTAAATAGCTAGCTAGGGTGCACTCATAGTACACACACAAATTCTCTTGCTCATTATCCATAACTCTCTCACGCACCACTCCGTCGTCTCCCGGCTCCTCTCTCTCTCTCTCTCTCTCTCAAATATTCTATCTCCCTAGGTCACACATACATATATCTCACTCGCACTAGATAGACCCATCTAACATTCTCTCTTCCTCGTTCTATCTCTCTATCTCACATGCGCGCGCGCACACACACACACACACACAATCTCCCCCCTAGCTAAGTACGAGTATCAACGCACTCCCTCTAGGTATGAGTATCTCTCACACTCTCCATCAGAAACACACGCATTGTCTCTTTCGCTCCCTAGGACTATCTCGATCTCTCTCGAGGCATCTTTCTATCGCACACACACCTTTATCTCTCGATCTCCCACCCATATAGTCCCCTCATGATCTTGAGGGGATCTCTCTATCACAAACACACCCTATCTCCCTCCCCATGCCTCCATTTTCTCCATACGTCCCTCTCGACCTCTGTCCCTTGTTTGCCAGACCACTCTTGGACACGTGCTATAGGGGTCTTTCTCTCCGTTGCAAACAACCACACACTATTTGCGTGTATATCCTCACCTCGCTTTCTCTCTCGGAGATGCATGTGTGATATGTTTGCATAAGACACACACACTTTCTCTCTATTTTATCGTGTGTTGTCCCTTTCTCTTTCAGACACACACTCTTTTTGCACACTCACTCTTTCTCCTTCACACACACTTGATCTCTCTCTACCTAGGTACTTTCTCCGGTCCATAGCATATAGATTTTTTGAAAAGTCAAACCTCACAAAGTTTGACCAGGTATGTGGTGAAACATATTTGCATCTGGGACGGGAAACATATATCATTAGATTCATCACAGAATGTAGTTTCATATTATATATACATCTTTGGTATTGTATATATAAATGATTTTCACTATAAACTTGGTCGAAGTTTCCAAAGTTTGACTTTTCAAAAATTTATAGGCAGTACATTATCGAACGGAGGGGGTATCTCTTTCTCTCTCTCAACTCTCTCACGCACCACTCCGGCGTCTCGGGGCTCTTCTCTCTCTTTTTCAAACTTTCTATCTCCCTAGGTCACACATACACATATCTCGCTCGCACTAGATAGACCCATCTAACACTCTCTCTCCCTCGTTCTCTCTCTATCTCACATGCACGCACACGCCCCCCTAAGTACGATTATCTCTCACTCCATCACACGCACATGCACTTCCCCCTAGGTATGACCATGTCTCACTCTCCATCACAAACACACACATTGTCTCCTTCCCTCCCTAGCTAGGTATATCTCTATCTCTTCCGGGGTATCTTTCTATCGCACACACACCTAGTCTCTCGATCTCCCACCCATATAGTCCCCACACGATCTCTAGGGGATCTCTCTATCACAAACACGCCCTCTCTCCCTCCCCATGCCTCCATTTTCTCCATACGTCTCTCTCGACCTCATCTCTCCCTTGTTTGCCAAACCTCTCTTGGCCACGTGCCAGGGGTCTCTCTCTCTCTCTCTCTCCGTTGCAAACAACCACACAATATATCTCCGTGTATCTCCTCACCTCGCTTTCTCTCTCGGAGTTGCATGCGTGATATGTTCTCATAAGACACACACACACTTTCCCTCTACTTTATCGTGTGTTGTCCCTTTCTCTTTCGCACACACACTCTCTCTTTTTGCACACTCTCTCTTTCTCCTTCACACACACTTGATCTGTCTCTAGTCATGTACTCTCTCTGGTCCATAGCATATATACATTTATTGAAAAGTCAAACCTCACAAAGTTTGACCAGGTATATGTGGAGAAAAACATTTACATCTGGAGGGACAAACATACATCATTAGATTCATCACAAGATGTAGTTTCATATCATATATCTTTGGTATTGTAGATATAAGTAAATTTCTCTATAAACTTGGTCAAACTTTCAAAAGTATGACTTTTCAAAAAATTATAGGCACAACATTATCGAACGGAGGGAGTATCTCTTTCTCTATCTCTACCTCTCACGGGCCTCCCCTCTCGCTCAATCTCTCTTTACAGAGGGATTATACGGTCACTGGCTCAGCGTATAGCTCCGTATATTGTCTAGTTGACCGGTCAACCAATCTACATGGTGCCTTGTCAGCTCGTGTTCTCTATGGGTGCGCGGGCCCATGTGGCAGTGGGTGAAATTAAATAAACTTGAGGCCCATCTGCCATGGGGTGAAATAAACAAACTAGAAACCACTTGCGGTAGAACCCCGCACGCTACTAAATTGAGTGCACACTTCTTCCTCGTTAAAACAGTACTGTAGTACTCCCTCCATTTCTTTTTAGTCTGCATATAAAATTTGGTCAAAGTCAAACTTCGTAAACTTTGACTAACTTTTTAGGAGAATATCAACATTCACAATATGAAATCAATATATTTAGATGCGTCTTGAAATTAATTTTCATAGCATATAGCTTTAGTATTGTAAATGTTGATATAAAGTTGGTCAAACTTTGCATAGTTAGACTTTGACCAAATTTTATATGCGGACTAAAAAGAAACGGAGGGAGTACTAGATTAACACCTTCTTAGACGCCACCACGGACACAAACTACGACAACGCACATACACTACTGCGCGGCATGCACGCAAGGATGCACTCGCGCACACCTAGCACACAATACACACCAGCACACGTGTACACCGGCGTCGCCGCCGGCTGAGATGGAGGACAAGGCGGCCAACAAGCGGAGGCGGCTCGAGCCAAAACCGCATCCGGCGAGCCTGGACTTCATCAGCAGCCTCCCCGATGACATGCTGCTCGTCATCATCGCCCTCCTCCCCACCAAATCTGGCGTGCGGACCACCCTTCTCTCCCGGCGGTGGCGCCCCCTCTGGCACTGCGTCCCCCTCAACCTCACCGTCGATAGCTGCCTCTGCGATGGGGATTGCAAACGCATGGCCGCAGTCTCCAAGATCCTTGCATCGCACCCTGGGCCAGCCAGACGCCTTGACATCTGCATGTTCAGTACCAACTGCAATGTCCAAGCCAAGTTCGATGAGTGGTTCTTTTCCCCCACCCTATATCAGCTCGAGGAGCTCAGGCTTGAAGGTGGACGATGTTGCTCTCTGCCGCTGTCCGCGCTCTGCCACGCGCCAACGCCGCGCCGCGCCAGGTTCAGCTCCTGCTATTTTCCCCAGATGGATGACGCGCCCGCTCTTCTTCTCCCTCAACTCAAGCAGCTCAGCCTCTTCGACATTGGTATCACAAAGGAGGCTATGGAGTGGCTGCTCCACGGCTGTACAGCGCTCGAGTACCTTTGTCTTCAACAGATCCACGGGTTTATTAGCCTCCACATTGCCTCGACGAATCTCCGATGGATTTATGTGTCTTGCTGGCCCCGCAACAAGACATTACTTGGGAAGAGATCAGTTGAGCTGTTTCACGATATGGTCATTGAGAATGCGCCTTTCCATGAGAGATTGCTTGTATCTGATCTAGAAGGTCCAACAAAAATCAGGGTCATTGACGCGCCAAAATTGGCAGCGTTGGCCTACTCATCTGCCAAATTCTCCGAACTTGTTATTGGATCCATAACTGTTCAGGTACAGCACTCTTCTTCTTCTCGTTCTTCTTCTTGAAATTCACATTTTAATTTTTTTTCTTGATGTATTTTCGACTGTCATCCAGAAAATGATTCCCACAAGCTTGACCCAGTCTGTGCGCACAGTGAAGATTTTGGCAATAAAATCTATCGGCCCCAATCTGGATCAAGTTGTTGGATTCCTTAGATGCTTTCCGTGCACGGAGAAGCTACTCATCGAGGTGAAACTCCTTTCCTATTAAATGTGAACCACAACGGAGCTCAATTTTTTCGTAATTTTTCCCAATTTACAATGACAAATGTAGTGTTCAAAACTGCATCTAGGCACTATACTGAAAGAAATGTTTTTAGTATTTTTTCTCATGTGATCGCCTGCATCGTTTTTGTTGTTGTTGTAGCCAAGGCTAGTCATAGTGGTAAGTAACTTTATCCTAGGAGCAAGTACTACCTCCGTCCTGGTTTACTAGTCCCCTTCGTATTTTGGAGTATCAAATTTTGACCAGAGATTTAACTAACAAAATGTTAATGCATGTCACTAAAAATTATATCATTGGATTCGTATTTGAACATAATTTACAATGGTATAATTTTTTGTGACATGCATTGACATTTTATTAGGTAAATCTAGGGTCAAAATTTTACACTAAATACGAAGGGGCCTATAAACCAAGACGGACGTAAAATGAGTAAATGAGAGGAAAGAGAAAGAGAGAGTGAAAATTATGACTAGCCTTACAGCCAACCCTATTGTATGAGCGAATGATATTGGTAGCTCTTGATGACACGGCAATCTTATATATCCAGCTCCTCTAATATGTTCTCTTCTTTGCAGATAAAAAAAGACCCAAAAGTGAAAAATGTGCTGCAATATAACAACCTCATCAAATGCCTTGATCTCCATCTTACAGAAATTGATTTGATCGACTACCGAGGCACCACATCCGAGATTAAATTGGCCAGGTTCTTGTTTCTGAAGGCAAGTGTGCTCAAGGTAATGAGGTTTGGCGTTCTCTGGCGCAACAATGAATGGTGTGCTGATCACCGCAAGTGTCTAAAGCTGAATGACAAAGGCTCTGCAGAAGCTGAATTTGTTTTTGAAAGATCAAGTAATGAGAGACGCGCAAGTTTATTTGCCTATTAGTGACTTGTTAGGGGCGGTGGATTTTAGTTTGTATGATAATGCTGCATCCACCTAAAGTAACGAAACTTCTTACGTAAACTTCCTAATAATTCCCTCTTTGTAGGTGCAGCATTACTACTAGCATTTGCAATATCAGTTTGAACGTTGTAAAATTACGACTATCCAGCACATGGTACTACGTTACGATTATGTTCGCGTGCATAGGTGCTGCAACGATGTAACTAATATACCCATTACAATATTTTATTCTAACTCGTGGCAACACACGGGAAAATATCTAGAACACGGCTTGTTGTAAGCAGGGTAGCTCTACAGCCTTGATGAGAGTGACTGCACACGGTGAGGCTGACTTTGGTAACCCGAACACGCCACCTACACTCTGGTGTCATCTCCGGCGCAGGGTCTTGTCACTTCACTATGAGGAGCAGCATGTAATAATTTGACCAACGGGTAGTACTTTGGTACTAGTACTACAACTCCCTCCGTCTGGATTTAGTAGTACTACCACCTCCATTTGGATTTAGCATTTGATTAACAATATATAGTAATGCAAGTCACAAAAATATACTACTACTCCCTCCGTAAATAATACTACATGGAGTATTGTTTTATTCGTATTTGAGTGTAGTTTTTTTTGACAGGTCGTATTTGAGTGTAGTTTCCGATGATATTATACACTCTCCCTTCTGGTTGAGGGCTCAAATATGAAATCTCATCAACCACACTAGTACTTGCACCGCATTCGCACCGCATTAATTGCGCCATCTTGCAACATAATTGCACGTAGAATTTACCACAATCTTCTCGTAACTATGCGCGCATGCAGCGAGACAGGGAGCAGTGCGTGCATGCAGAGCGGGATTTGAGGCAGCAGTAGGCATGCGATACTCTGCAAACGCAAGGGCAATTATGTCTAGAAAAAACAGACCGAGTCTTCCCTTGGTATGCGCGCTCGACCTTAGGCGCAGAGAAAAAAGGACCGGAGGGATTACTACTAAGGAGCGAGGAGTAGATAGGCAACGCACACGTGAATGCAAACACAGTCTGCACTTCTCATATAAAGGCTCCCCACCAGTCCAATCCATCTATGAAATCCTACACACCCTAACCAAGGGCAAGAGTGATCACTCCAATCGCAAGATCAATTGACCAGAAGCTAGAGCCATGGAGGCGATGAGCGTGAGCATGAGCCGGCTATGCCAGATGGTCCACGACGCCGACCTGCGGCCCGGCACCGAGGAACGTCTCTAGGTCGTGCTTGAGGCCGCCAGGGCAAGAGGCCTCTTGGACGACAGCTTCATCCCCTTGTTCGACGAGGCCCTCGTCGGCTTCCTTGACAAGTTCACCGTCATCAAGAAGCTCGCGGACAACCTTGACGTACGCCTCCAGCCCACGTGCCCAGTGTAGGATCGATAGTATGTCTAGAGGGGGGTGATTAGACTACTTGACCAAATAAAAACCTATCCTTTTCCCAATTTTAGTTGTGAGCAGATTTTAGCAACAATACAAGTCAAGCATCACCCTACACATGCAATTCTAAGAGTATAGTAGCGGAAAATAAACAATTGCATATGTAAGTAAAGGAGGGGATCGGAGATTTCAAATGCAATGAAGACACGGTGGTTTTTGGCGTGGTTACGATAGGTGGTGCTATAGTACGTCCACGTTGATGGAGACTTCAACCCACGAAGGGTAACGGTTGCGCGAGTCCACAGAGGGCTCCACCCACGAAGGGTCCACGAAGAAGCAACCTTGTCTATTCCACCATGGCTTACATCCACGAAGGACTAGCCTCACTCGGGGTAGATCTTCACGAAGTAGGCGATCTCCTTGCCCTTACAAACTCCTTGGTTCAACTCCACATCATGTCGAAGGCTCCCAAGTGACACCTAACCAATCTAGGAGACACCACTCTCCAAAAGGTAATAGACGGTGTGTTGTTGATGAACTCCTTGCTCTTGTGCTTCAAATGATAGTCTTCCCAACACTCAAACAACTCCTCACGGATTTCGCTATGGTGGAAGAAGGATTTGAGTGGAAAGCAACTTGGGAAAGGCTAGAAATCAAGGTTCAAATGGTAGGAATGGAATCTCTTGATCTCAACACATGAGTAGGTGGTTCTCTCTCAGAAAATGTGTAGTGGAAGTGTAGGCACGTTCTGATGGCTCTCCTTACTGAGAAGGAGGTGGTGGAGGGGTATATATAGCCTCCACACACTTTTGACCCAACTCGGTGGCACCGAAACCATAATCTCGGTAGTACCGAACTGTGTAAAAGATATGAACGTTAGGAATCTTGGTGGGACCGATAGGAACAACTCGGATGGACCGAAGAGCAATGGCTAGGGCAAACCTCGTCTCGGTGGCACCGATTGCATCAACTCGGTAGGACCGAAGTGAAGCAATAAGGCAACAGAGAGTTGGCAAGCCATCTCGGTGAGACCGATTTGCAAAACTCGGTGGGACTGAAGTGAGTGCAAACAATTACAGAGAGTTGGCAAGGCCATCTCGGTGGGACCGAGATCCATTTCGGTGGATCCGATTTGTTAGGGTTTTGGCAGTGGCTAAGGTCAGATCAACTCGGTGGCTCCGGATAGGAAATTTTGGTGGGGCCGAGTTGGAATGTGGGTTTTGGACATATTTGGGTAGAGAAGATGGTTGAGGGTTTTGGAACACTGTCACTAAGCACTTTGAGCAAACAGACCATTAAGCAACACCTCATCCCCTTTTAATAGTATTGGCTTTCCTATGGACTCAATGTGATCTTGGATCACTAAACCAAAAATGTAGAGTCTTGATCTTTTGCCAATCCTTGTCCTTAGCATTTTGAGGGGTCCACATCTCTAGTCCATGCCATGCCAATCATTGAACATCCTAAAATCTTTAACTTGAATGGACATTAGTTCAATGAGATATATGTTGTTATGAATTACCAAAACCACCAAGGGAGCAAATGTGCTTTCAATCTCCCCCTTTTTGGTAATTGATGATAACATATAGATCAAAGCTTCGACAAATGATTAAATGGATGGAATACGTCATTGCTTAGAGAAGTATGTGATAAGCAAGAGCTCCCCCTAAATTTGTGCATTATTAAAACTTTGTGTTTGAATGCAAATGCACAATCGATTAGGCTCATGGGTCACTCTTCCATGTCACATATATCTTGGTGGAGCGCGCAAAATGATATGAATGGAATGGTAAGCACGCATCACCAACACAAGTAAGTGATCATACAAGATAATGATAAGGATAAGCATTGATCATCACAAGAAGCATAGTATGATCAATCACATGAAGCATAGTACTCACAGACATAGTATCAAGCACACACATCGAACAAAGTACCATAAAGCAAATTGTAGCAAAAGAACTCAAGAGAGAAAACCAACGGGCAAAGCAAAGCGAAACTCTCTCTCTCTCTCGAAGCTAAGATCTATACAAATTCTCCCCCTTTGGCAACAAGTACCAAAAAGATCGAATAGGTATAGGACTAATGCGGCTCTCTAAGCACGATCCTCGGAAGCTCCTGAAGGCGATCTCCTGCTGGCAGCTCCAGTGTGCGTAGACGGCGTCGAAAGAAGAGCATCCGCGAAGGCTTATGCAGATGGCTGTTGGGCTGGTGGAGTGGAGACCGGAGGTGGCACTGTGGCAGCAGCAGCAGGTGCAGAGACTATGGTCCTCGGATCCACAACTGGCACTGCAGCAGACCTGGCTGCTCTAGGCACTATCCGAAATCTCTCTGTGGTAGGTCTGTCATCTCCACTGTCATCTGAAGGGGCTGTCCTGACAGCATCAACATCATCCTTCAGCTTCTCCACAATAGTCTGGACCTCTGTGATCTTAAGATCTAGATCATGAATTTTCATCTTGACTATCCGCTCTAAGCTAGCCTGGTTTTGGGTGAGGTTGGCCAGACTTCGCTCAATCCTCAGGGTGGCTTCTAGTAGATATGTCATTTGGTCCTTGGGAGACTTGAGATTTGCAATAGGAGCATTGGGAGCTGATGCCTCCTTGGCTGCTTTTGCTTCTTTGGCTTCTCGAATCTTCTGTTGGGCTTGAGCAGAGGTAGGATGCGAGGGATCCATCACAATAACATTATCCTCAAACTATGGATGGAGAGGCAGATTCTCACGATCAAGAAGATAAGTGCTGGTTCCAACCTTGGAATTTATCAGCATCTGGATGTGTGGAGGATATCCGCATGATCTCTTCTGATCAGCTGCAGTCCTCTTGATAGTTTCCACAATCAAGCTCATCACCTTAAATTTCTGAGGTGTGTCGAAGAGGTGCAGCAGGTTGATGGAATGACCACGAATCATTTTTGTCATCTCCTGACTTGGGCAACAAGGTGTACCGCAAGATAGTGTTAGAGGTGGCCAATCCTGGCAGCAGATGCTTCACTGATCCAAGCTTATGTGTCTCGATGTCCTTCTTGGGAATTGCAGTATACATGTTGGCAATGGAGTTGTGATCCATCTTGAGCTTAGCATAGATATCATAGTCATCATCCTCTTCCTTGGGAGCACCAAGAAGACTTGCCCACTCAAAGATGGTTGACTGGTACCTGATACCCTCAGTCATCCACACAATCCTGCCATCAGGATAGAAGTGAGCTGTGGAGTAGAACTGCATAATCATCTCATCATTCCACTTGGTCAACTTCTGTCCGACAAAATCATCAACACCTGCAATCCTGAAGCTCTCATGAACATGGGGGAAATAATCCTCATTTTCATCGATGTATTCCCAATCCCCCCATTTCATGTCACTAACAATGGGATTCTTGTCCAACAGAACGGTTTCATAAAAGTCTTGATGTTCTCGTGTGTGGAAGCGATAGTCACATGCTGTTTTCCTCCTTGTAGCATAAGGATCTGACTGTCTCCACTGATGCGGTCCTTTGTCTTTCCTTAGCATCATATTTTCTGCAACTGGGTGTGCATCATCATGGTCTGGAATCTTAGGCTTCAATTTCCTGAGCACTAGTGGCTCTTCATCAACATTTGCCTCAGGCACTGGGGCCTTGTTCTTTTCAGCAGTAGAAATATTTCTTGTAGACCTCTTGGGTGTTGGAGCTTTTGGTTTGGACTTGGTGGGGGCAGCAGTCCTGATTGCATCTGACATGAGTTTCTGAGCTTTTGCTGGGGGTGCATTAGCTGCTGGCTCCTCCTCTTCCTCCTCATCAATCAACATGGAGGGTTTGCCAATCACATGGGCAGTAGTTTTCCTTACTCTCTTTTTCTTTGCTCCTGCAACTGGTTCTGTGTCACTAGGCTCTTCAAGTGTGAATTGCACAGTTTGCTTTGGAACTTTCCTCACAGCAGTCTTATCTTTGGCAGTACTGGGCTTGGTGCTATACTCCTTAGCAAGCACGACTCTTTTCTTCTTTGTTGCTGCTTCACTAGCAACAAAATCTTCATCCTCACTGTATGAGGTTCTCTTCTTCCTTGTTCTAGTGGCAGCCTTAGGAAGATCTGGAGAGCTCCTCTCTCCCTCATAGAAACTTTCTGCAGGACTTGAACCTTCACTGAGTTCTGCATGCTGCTCTGACCTGTTCTGGCTGTCGCTGTCATCTGACATCTTGCTGAGCTGACCCTGTGAATAGATGGGTATGGGCAGAGTAGATGAGTCATCACAAAAAGCAGAAGTTTTTCATAAAAATTGAGTTCAATCTTAAGTTTCAAGTTTTCACAGAAGGCATTTCGGATGGACCGAGTTGATCATCTCGGTGATACCGAAGCACTCTACAGAAACCTTGCACTCCATTTCGGTCAGACCGATATGGGTTTCGGTGTCTCCGAGATGCTAGGGTTTCACTGAGATTTTACTTTCGGTCTCACCGATTCGTACAACTCGGTGGCACCGAGACATACTAGTGCAATGGCCTGGGGCCAAATCGGTGGAACCAAAAATTTCTAATCGGTCGGTCCGAGATGCATTCGGCGGAAACTTAAACCTAAAATTTTTACTCGCATCTAATCTACAGCATTGCAGTGTAATGGGAGTTCTCAATCCGTGGCAAGAATCATGGCAGTCCTATCGTGCATTGAATCGGAAAATGGAGCACGAAAGGGATCGATTCTCACCCTAACTCGGTGGAGATCCTCTACGGCGGCAACGGCGGTGAAGATTGCCATTGACGGTGACGGAATCCCGCGGCGAGAGCGCGCTGGAGACAACGACGAAGTCCAGAGACGAGAGAGACGGCAGCTGTGGGGCGTGAGGTCGTAGGGGGTCGAGAAATTTCAACCGTTCGGTCTCGCCCGATATATATACCAACGAGCTGTCGGTGGCGCCGAGTTGGACAACTCAGTGGCACGGATATGTGTAACTGCACGCAGATTAGCACATCGGTGGCTCCGAAATGGTTCAACTCGGTAGCACCAAGATGGAAAACCAAGATCGATCTAAGTGATTTCGGTTGGACCGAGTTTGAGTGAATTGGTTCGGCTGAAATCAGATAGAAGGTTTTGGAGGTTCAGCCCTTTCAGATCGGTGGCTCCGAGTGCTCCTCACCCGGAGGGTCCGAAAATGACTTGTTCAATTTTTGTGATGCAGCAAGAATAAATTTGAGACAAGAAAGCATAGATAGCTAGAGAAGGTACTTAGGCATTCTTGTACATCCACTTGGCCAGAAAAACCAAGACAATCAAAACAACAAATGGATGTTCTCGAATGATGAAGCCATGCAAATCAACATGCTCACACAATAAGATAGCAAATGAAATATGTGTCAAACATGCACAACCAATTCTAGCATCTATCAAGCAATGGTGATGACTAGGTCATCTATATATGAGTATATTGACTTAGGAGCCAAATGAGAACATTTGATCATAGGTCATACTCATCGTTTAAGCACAAGTGGGGTTGCCACTTTTACATAAAGCATTGATGTGTTCACACCATTAGAGTTGCTTTAGCTCAATTATTTAGAGCAAAGCTCCCCCTAGATGTGATATCCCCCCTAAGAGGGATGAACTAACCTTGGGTTTTGTCGATGATGACTTCATGTAGATGTTGAAGATGTGGATGCTCAATGTTGATGTAGACCATCAAGAGTTGGGAGCAATCCTTCGGAGTTTTATGCTTTCAATACCTACATGGATTAGTCCCACACAAGGAACATACAAGGATATCCATAGACATAGAGTGAAATACACATATGATGATGTCCATGAATGCATTGAATACCTTGTCCCTTGCCTTACCAACAAGAGGGTTTGTGACTCCATGAACTAGTGCACAATGTGGAAGTTGGTTGCACAAGTCCTTGCCATAAAGAATATGAGTGAAGTTTGTTGGCGGAGTCACCCTCAAGAACTCTCTAGTTCTTCTTCTTTTGGACCCACATCAACTTGATGGGAATCCCTGGAGTTGTAGTAGCACTTGATGAAGTAGAACTTGATGAAGTCTTGGGAACCCACATGACCATGGCTTGAGGAGCTTCTTCAAATGAGTCAATCTGTTCTTGAAGCTTGTCCTTGCCTTTTAGCTTGTGGTCTTGTGTGGAAGATCTTCTTGAGCTTGTGTTCCCTTGAAGGAAGTAGGATCATACTTCACTTGTTGAGGAACAAACTTCGTCTTGGGGTATTGATCTTCTTCCCACTCAACTCCATTGGCATTGAACTTTCGTTCAAAACCAACACCTTGGTTCTTCCGGTGCCTTCCTTGCTTGCGTACAATTTCCTCAAATTGCTTACTCCCAGCAAGACTCTTGTAGACACCTTTCTCTATAATTCCTTTCAATAGCATATTTTCTTGCTCAAGTGTAACTTGTCTAAGAGAATCATTAGTGGAATCAATAGAACTACTAGAAGCAACAACATTGGATTTAGCATTGTTATTGTTACTACTAGAGGTAGAACCCTTTTTACCCTTGTTGCTAGTTTGCTTAGGTTTAACATGTGGCATAAAGGTAGACCAGAGCAAACGTTTGGCAAAATATGAAGAACTCTTCTTTCGAAGATCGTCATTGATAGCTTTAAGAAACTCATGCTCTTGCTCTAAATTTAGCTTCTCGAAGCGTAGCTTCTCATGAGTTCTTAGAAGTTCTCTATGATCCTCTTGAGTTGTTTCATGAGCTAACTTAAGAGCATTTAGTTCTTTAGTTAGACACTCAATCTCCTTCATAGCAGTGTCACTCGTTTCCTCTTGACTATCATGATTACTAGCATTTTCATTATAGCTCGCATTACTAGCATTATCAACAAGTAAATCATCATCACCAAGCAAATCATCTTCATCACTGTTGAAATCAAGATACTCGGGGTGTGATACCTTGGGGCCTTTTGCCATGAAGCATCTTCCAATTCCTTCATTTGGTGAGTCAAATAGATCATAGGAGTTGGATGACACAAGAGCAAGTCCGGCAACACCTTCATCTTGACTATAGTCGGAGTTGGAGTGATAACTTCTGTTGGAGTGGTTGTCGGAGTCCGAGCCGGAAACCCATTCACCAACATGAGCTTGATGTCTTCTTCTTGTGTAGCTCTTGGATGACTTGTCCTTCCTCTCCTAATCCTTGCTTCTTCGAGAGTGTCTTCGTTCATATCGATCATCTCTACTCCTTCTCTCCTTATGAGGTGATTCATCTCTTCTATGTCTTCCTCTTGGTGATTCGTCTCTTTTCTTGTAGGGAGCCGTACACTCATTGGAGTAGTGTCCGGGCTTTCCACAATTGTAGCAATTATGGTCACGACTTGATGATCTTCTCTCATAGTGTCTTGAGCTAGAGCTTCTTTCTTTCCCTTTGTTCTTGTAGAACTTGTTGAATCTTTTCACCATTAGGGTTATCTCTTCATTGGATACTAGCTTGTCACTTGGAGTTGTTGGAGCATCCGTTGAGGCTTTGTAAGCACCACTTGATTTGTTGTGTAGCTCCTCTTTGTCCTTGAGTGACATTTCATGAGCAACAATCCTTCCAATGACTTCCGTGGGCTTGAGATCTTTGTAATTTGGCATCATTTAGATCAATGTGCAAATCGTATCATATTTTCCATCCAAATCTCTAAGTATCTTCTTGATGATGAATTTGTCGGTCATCTCTTCACTTCCTAAGCCGGCAATCTCATTTGTGATGAGAGCAAGCCTAGAGTACATCTCTGCAACTCCTTCACCATCCTTCATCTTGAACTTGTCAAGTTGATTTTGAAGCACATCCAACTTAGATTCCTTGACGGACTCGGTACCCTCATGCATATCAACCAAAGTATCCCAAATTTCCTTTGCATTCTCGAGGCGGCTGATTTTGTTGAATTCTTCAGGACACAAACCGTTGAATAGAATGTCACAAGCTTGAGCATTGTATTGCAACATCTTCAATTCTTCCGGGGTTGCTTCACGATCCGGTTCCTTGCCATCCTCAAAGAAGTCACCTTGCAAGCCAACACGGACAACAGCCCAAACGGCGGGGTTATGAAAAAGAATATGCATTTTCATCTTATGTTTCCAACTAGCAAAGTTTGGTCCATCAAAATATGGACCTCTACGGTGATAGTTACCCTCACTAGACGCCATACTCTCCTAGGTTGTGAAACCAAGGCTATGATCACCAAAGCAATGGAAATCAAGGCTTACGGAGACCAAAGATCTGATACCACTTGTAGGATCGAAAGTATGTCTAGAGGGGGGGTGATTAGACTACTTGACCAAAAAAACCTATCCTTTTCCCAATTTTAGTTGTGAGCAGATTTTAGCAACAATACAAGTCAAGCATCACCCTACACATGCAATTCTAAGAGTTTAGCAGCGGAGAATAAACAATTGCATATGTAAGTAAAGGAGGGGATCGGAGATTTCAAACTCAATGAAGACACGGTGGTTTTTGGCATGGTTCCGATAGGTGGTGCTATCGTACGTCCACGTTGATGGAGACTTCAACCCACGAAGGGTAACGGCTGCGCGAGTCCACGGAGGGCTCCACCCACGAAGGGTCCACGAAGAAGCAACCTTGTCTATTCCACCATGGCTTACGTCCACGAAGGACTAGCCTCACTCGGGGTAGATCTTCACGAAGTAGGCGATCTCCTTGCCCTTACAAACTCCTTGGATCAACTCCACATCATGTCAGAGGCTCCCAAGTGACACCTAACAAATCTAGGAGACACCACTCTCCAAAAGGTAATAGACGGTGTGTTGTTGATGAACTCCTTGCTCTTGTGCTTCAAATGATAGTCTTCCCAACACTCAAACAACTCCTCACAGACTTGGCTATGGTGGAAGAAGGATTTGAGTGGAAAGCAACTTGGGAAAGGCTAGAAATCAAGGTTCAAATGGTAGGAATGGAATCTCTTGATCTCAACACATGAGTAGGTGGTTCTCTCTCAGAAAATGTGTAGTGGAAGTGTAGGCACGTTCTGATGGCTCTCCTTACTGAGAAGGAGGTGGTGGAGGGGTATATATAGCCTCCACACACTTTTGACCCAACTCGGTGGCACCGAAACCATAATCTCGGTAGTACCGAACTGTGTAAAAGATATGAACGTTAGGAATCTTGGTGGGACCGATAGGAACAACTCAGATGGACCGAAGTGCAATGGCTAGGGAAAACCTCGTCTCGGTGGCACCGATTGCATCAACTCGGTAGGACCGAAGTGAAGCAATAAGGCAACAGAGAGTTGGCAAGCCATCTTGGTGAGACCGATTTGCAAAACTCGGTGGGACCGAAGTGAGTGCAAACAATTACAGAGAGTTGGCAAGGCCATCTCGGTGGGACCGAGATCCATTTCGATGGATCGGATTTGTTAGGGTTTTGGCAATGGCTAAGGTCAGATCAACTCGGTGGCTCCGGATAGGAAATTTCAGTGGGGCCAAGTTGGAATGTGGGTTTTGGACATATTTGGGTAGAGAAGATGGTTGAGGGTTTTGGAACACTGTCACTAAGCACTTTGAGCAAAAAGACCATTAAGCAACACCTCATCCCCTTTTAATAGTATTAGCTTTCCTATGGACTCAATGTGATCTTGGATCACTAAACCAAAAATGTAGAGTCTTGATCTTTTGCCAATCCTTGTCCTTAGCATTTTGAGGGGTCCACATCTCTAGTCCATGCCATGCCAATCATTGAACATCCTGAAATCTTTAACTTGAATGGACATTAGTTCAATGAGATATATGTTGTTATGAATTACCAAAACCACCAAGGGAGCAAATATGCTTTCACCCAGGCTCTGCGATGCCCACCACCCTCACCGGCCTCTATGGTGACAACCTCTTCGACGCACTGGTGGCCCTGCGACTGCCCGCCGTCACACCGGAGAATGTCCACCTCAAGGTCGCGCTCGCTGCGCAGCGCCTCGCCCAGAAAGACACCATCAACATTATCACCCATGTCTATGAGGAAATCGTCCACAAGGACCACTATGTGCCAGAGGAGAACGATAGGATGGTGGCCTTCTTGGACTACAGAGCAACCTTGGATGGCATTGTTCAGAAACACGTTGACCTCGCCACCAACGCCGC
Source organism: Elymus sibiricus (assembly GCA_039707655.1). NCBI lineage: Eukaryota > Viridiplantae > Streptophyta > Magnoliopsida > Poales > Poaceae > Elymus > Elymus sibiricus. Next base: position 104,787,591 of record CM077668.1, on the reverse strand, counting down.
TGCTCCTCACCCATCGGTTGGTGGCCCGGCGCACTAGGGCTAGAGGATGTCGTTTATGGATCCGTATGCATATTAATATTGACCTGTAAATTATGGGTTGTCATACGTACTAGAGAATATATATAGCTCGTTACAATGCTCAAGCAATTATCTATTGCGCTAGAAAATATTTGGCCGCGTGTCACCACCCACTCTGATAAATGACTCAGGAGGGAGGGTTCATCGGTCTTGCGTCCCACAAGTAGTACGTGCAAAAGCTTGGCTCTACGTGCAATAAATCCTTGTCCTAGGGGACGGAGTACTACTAACGTCTTATTGCCCAATAAACAAATCAAATGTCCCACTTGTGCACATGCAAGAAAATGGAGAAGGGCAGATGGTTAGGTTATAGGAGTAGTACTTATTTTTTTTATTTTTTTTAGTGAAGGAGGATCACCCCTGCCCTATAGAAGCCTCCAAAATTTGCAAGATTTCCCCAGTACAACTACCAACGTCTGGATTATTAGTCTCATCTTATTTTGGGTCAACGATGGACAAACATACTACTCTACTACTCCAATGACATTACGTAGTAGGAGTATTTGAGTAGCATGTCACACATTTTTTCTGTTGGATTCGTATTTGAATATGTTTTCCAATGACATTATATTGGTCACATAATTTTATTAGTAAGATTAAGGGCCAAAGTATGACACAAAATACAAGGGGGACTAGTAAACGACTACGGTTTCCAAGACGGCTTGAATGCAAATAAAGTAGAGGGTAGCGGTTCCCGATGAACGACCATTGATGATTATCCTCCTTTAATTCGCATGCTGAGGGAAGTAGTACTACTAAGAGCATGGTTAATAATATAGCCAAGAGCTGGCTATATGGAGTTGTCATGTCACTTATAGCCAACCTAATAGCCTACCCATACAATAGTTAACCATACTAGTATGCCATACAATTAATATATGGCCCACATCTTTCTCTCACAAAGCTTGTTGGGTCACGTGCTACAGCCGGCTGTAAGCTTGTAGCCCGCTTCTCTTCTCTCTCCTCTCTTCTCTCCTCCAACTAGGCACAAATCTGGTGTGGCATCTCTTATAGCCCGCTTACGTCACTCTATTGTACTTGCTCTAAATGGGAGAAGCGGCATGCAGCCAGCAACCCAGCAACATGGGCGTGTTTGGTTGGGTCACTCGCAAGTTTCATTTGACCTCGTGTAACCACCATTGTATCGCATCATCGTGGCCTTGATTCTTACTGTATTGCATTCTCATTCTAGTTGATAAAGACGTGTGTGATCCCTTGCTCACCTTTTGCATGATGGCTTATAATAAGTGTTACACTTCACAACTTCAAAATGAGAAACTGGAACACGTACAGTCCCGTTCGCGTCACACCCCCACACGGATGGTACGGCATGGTGCTCAAGGGGGAATGCGCGATGACTTGCATTTTCACTTACAAGTGGGACCGCAGTTGAGTAAACCGACTATCGGCAAACCCCCACCCCACCCGCCGCGCGATGGCTGAGTTAGAGAAACGAGGAGGGAGAAGAGATAGTTGTAGCACGGACTCCAAGAAATATAGTGTCAGATGGGACTCATGGTGGTGGCGTGTTCCGTACTCCTGGACGTGAATACTTGTTCTGGCCCATGCCACCTCACTATATCGAGGTGCTGGTTACATAGAGCGAGGCTAGAGTGAGCACATTAGTATATCTCCTGGACTACGGTACCACTAGTAGTAGTACTAGTTTTATTAACATATGGCCCACCTCACACTATCGCCAAATTTCCTGGATTCCGTGCTCGGCCCTCCTCTCTCTCCTCAGCCGGCAAGCAGACGCGCGGAGTGTGCCCATCGTCGGTTTGCTCACATTCGGTCCCACATGTCAGTGAAAACGCAAGACGACGCACATTCGCTGGGTGAGCGGCGTGCCTGGCCCACCGTGTGCGGTGCAACGCGACAGGCTAGAGGTTTAGGAAGATGATCCCGCTGTCCATTTTTCATCCAACGGCCCAAGCCAAATTGACTGGCCACAAAAAATATTCAGGCGACTATCATCTAGCCACGCCCCTTGTTTCCAAAGGAAAATATCCATGCAGTCCATTTTTTTTGGCGGGTATACTAGAATATATATATATATAACCTGTTGCAATGCACTGACAATTATGTATGGCGGTAAAAAATATTTTGCCGCGTCGCAACACCCACTCTGAGAAGTGCGAAAACCAATCATAAATTAAGTAAGTTTATAACATGCATATGCAAATATGCCATTTATTACATACAACAAGTCAGCAATGCACAACCACAACGAGGATACATTCTAAATACTAAAGTTTTTATCACACAACAAATAACAAGCAATGAAATGAACTTCAGTTCAACCAATCCTTGGCGTTGGAAACACTTTCTTTGAACCATAAGTGAACCTCTGGGTTGGGCCAGCTATTGTCAACATCGAGAGCAATGCAAGACCCACCATCCAGGCTGAAGCGGCCTATATTAGGAGTATGGAAATTGTGATAGCCAGCGTAGGGAATTATACCAATGTGCGAGGTATAGATACAGTTGCTTCTCATAAATGGTAACGTTGTGCCAACAGCCGCCGGATCACCTTTCACCATAATTGGATAGTTTAGTCCAAGGAAAAGCGAGTATTCTCCAAGACTATCAATATTGAACCAGGGAGAAGGTTCTGGCGCTAGCACACTAGTATCCATTCCGAATACCCTGCAATGGATGTTGGAATGGGTTCGGAGACGACTGCGGCCATGGTAGACAACAATTGCTTCCTCTGTAACATCACCAGTGCCCTGTATACATACAAGAAGAGGTGATCCATCGGAATAAGTAGCTAGGCGCCACTAAGTAGGTAGGTACTGCGCGTCTTCATGCTCGTGATCATCACCATCGTCATCTCCCCCTTGGATATAAAAGTTTCCAATTATTGGTGGGGGGATGTTGACAGGACCTTGGAAACACAAGAAGGTTAATTAGTACGGGACCCCACAAAAAAAAGGTTAATTAGTACGGGGATAACTGGCATGCATGGTGAATGAACAATTATAATTACAGTGGAAGACAAACAACGTACCGAAACAATCAGGATCCCATGCAAAAACAGTCCCAGAAGTGGTGGCAGCAAACACAAGATGATCGTATTGAATTGCATCACAGTACACATGCGTGCCCAGAAACTGGTTTTCAGGCAATATCCATTGAGGCACAGAAGTAAGGACGGCAACAAGCTTGTCGAAGATAGCGACAACATAATAGTTCACATAACTCCGAGAGCGATTGGGAACTCGACAAATTGCTATCTTCTATAGACGACAACCACGATGATCGTATTTGAACATACGTAGAGTATCGGTGTGCTCAACCTTAGGGCAGTATGAGATTTTTGGAAGTGGAATCCGGTGACGAGTGTACACATTCACAAGCTCCCACTCGCAGTTGTCCCCAATATAAACAACCCAATCTCCATTTGCGCCTGCCCAGGCCTTATGCTGAAGCGATGGCATCTTAACATCACACGGATCATTATTGTCAAGTGGCATCAACTTGCACAAGGCGAGCCTTCCGTCGTCCCCGCGCCAGCGAGCAGAGTCATAGCGAAGAAGATAGGGGAGATCAAACCGCTCTTGAACCATTGGGTTGTTTGAAATGACCTTATTTGTTGAGTCGAGAATGTTCATGAACGAACCTGCCATGCTAGCCGCGGTGATGACGTCGCACCGATCAATGATTTCCTCCACCGCGTCATCTGTCAGATTGGGGCAAGAATAATGGGGTCGGGTCCTGCTACTTCCCTCCATCGAGAAGACGAACAATGGCAGAAGGAAGAGTCAAGGCAAATCGAGGGAGGAAGAGCGTGCGACAGCAGTTCCAACTCCCAAATCGAGAGGGAAAGGGGAAGAGGCGGTGGACGGTTGCCATGTTACAGGAAGAGGCGAGTGGGGAGCGGACGGTTGCCACGGTACAGGAAGAGGCGAGTCGGCCTACACGTCTATTCGAAAATTATACAAAAGGACTCGTCGTCTTCTCACTGACATGTTGGAACAGGACCCTCTCCAGATCTAAAAAAAGATGGCGGTGGCCCAGCGATAGCGTTTTTAATCGTTATTTCTAATTTTTGAGGGAAAATCATTATATTTGTATCTATCGGTCGCGCCAAGGAGCAGGACCAAATGTTACAACTTACAAGTTCAAAAGGACCCCCACACGATTCGCATCGTACCCCCTCACAGTTGGTCTGGCACGCCGCTCAAGGGGGAACGCTTGTTGTCTTGCATTTTGACTAACAAGTGGGACCGCAATTCAGCAAACGGACTATCGGCAAACCAACTTGTCCATGCTCCCATGATACCGGCTTCTGAGAGCCCTTGGATCTGAGATCGAACGCTCGCATGCCGAGATTCTAGACCTGTGCGTAAATATTAGATCCTAGTGGGATTTTTTGCAAACTTGCAGGAGCTCAGTGTCGGTACCAAAACCGGCAGATCTCGGGTAGGGGATCCGAACTATGGGTCTAGGAATCAATGAGTAATAGAGATCGTGGGGACGATGGTTTACCCAGGTTTGGGCCCTCTCATGGAGGTAATACCCTACGTCCTGCTTGATTGTATTGATGTGATTGTACGAAGGTTACAGAGTTGATCTACCTCGAGATCAGATGGGTTAAACCCTAGGTTATGAATATGATGATTCTCTCCCTCTACGGAGTAAATCTCCTAGTTTATATAGACACCAGGGGATCCTAGGGTTACACATGGTCGGTTACCATCAGGGGATAAACATGCCGGTGACGCCAATTATTCCTTGGAGGAGACACCAAGTCTTCGGAGGTTTCCTTCTGGTGTACGTGGTCGTTCATAATCCGGCCTTCCATTGACGAGTAGAGAGCAGCCCACCAGTCCGGCCCATGAGAGAGAGGCCGGCGGCCCGAGTACCCCCTAGTCCAGGACACCCTCAGTAGCCCCCGAACTAGTCTTCGAAGCCGAGGTAGGTGCCGAACATCATCGGCTTTGTAGACCAGTTCCCTTTCCTCCGTGACACCGGTAATAGGCCCAAATCATTCTGAATTGTATTCTCAAGCGATGCCCGGGCATATATGCGCCGAGCTGTATCTCGGTAACGAATATAATAATAACTTAGCCACGAAGGCTAGCCGCTTCCGTGTGAACAGTGTCCTCATCTGACAACTTTTACTGAAGGGTCACACCTTGCCAGGACCGCGAGTTGGTTTGTGAAAAACTCGATTCGCGGTTCGAGGCAGTTTTCATTGGCACGTCCCATCGATATGGAGATCGTGTCCTGTTTTCAAGGGATATGATCAATAATCCACCTCACCCCTCGTGCGCATAATGGCACGGTTACGTGGGGAAATGGCGAGGACTACGGCGCAGTAAAGGGACCATGGGTTTTACAGCCAATAAAAGGGGCACAGCCTTTGTTCCTTTCATACGTTCTCGTTTCCCCCCTTTGCCATTGTCTTCCCCATCTCTTGAGCTCCAGCACCCAGATCCGCTCTCCCTTCCAAGAACCTTTCCAGCTGCCCGTTCGATCCAGCAATGGCGGGCTCCGGGTCCAAAGGCAAGTGGGAGGCATCTGTCGTCACCGAGAGTGCCATCATGGAGCTGAAGGGCGCGGGGTATCTCCCCGCCAACGTCGCCCACCGTGCTCCAGAGGCCGGACAGGTCGTCCCCACGCCGCGGCAGGGCGAGAGGGTGGTGTTCATCCCCCACTTCCTCCGTGGTTTGGGATTTCCCCTTCACCCCTTCGTCAGGGGTCTCATGTTCTTCTACAGGCTTGACTTCCACGATCTCGCACCGAACTCCTTCCTCCACATCTCAGCCTTCATCATCGTCTGTGAAGCTTTTCTCCGGGTCCGGCCACACTTCGGCCTGTGGCTGAAGATCTTCAATATCAAGCCGAAGATCATCGACGGCCAACAGGCGGATTGCGGGGGCGTGATGGTCAGCAAACTCCCCCAAGTGGAGTGGCCAGAGGGCACCTTCATCGAGACCGTCAAGGTCTGGCAGAAGGAATGGTTCTACATCACCGAGCCAAGGAGCGCGGATTGGGGGGGCGATTCCGGCCTTTCGATCCGGACCCCCTACAAGGCTGGTCTTATGGACCAAGAAGGGCCTAGACTGGGGGCCGAATAAGGAGGTGGAGCTACTGCAGAGCCGGATCGCCAAAATGATAGAGAAGGGCATCAAGCTGGTCAACGTGATCCAGATCATGCTCGGCCGCCGAATCCTCCCTTTCCAGGACAGGGCTTCCCCCATGTGGGCTTACAAGCCCGAAGACCCGGCCACCGTGTGCAGCTTCTTCCGCACTTCCCACACTCAATTATGGAAGGCGTTGTTCAAGCCGCAGAAGGAGTGGCCGGCCGAAGAGGAGGACATCGGCCTCGACGCCGCGAACCCCCCACGGGAGGTATGACCAATTTCACTCCTATATCCGAACTGTTCCCTTTCGATAAGGTACTTAGCTGTTTCACTTCCCGTCCGCAGAACTGGCTGAAGAAGGCCCAGCGGATCGACAGTCCGGCGCCGCTGCCAGAGGGACCTAGGACGCCCCTACTAATGGCCATGTTGGCCGTAGAGCCATACGAGGTGCCGGAGAGGAAGGAGAAGAAGAAAGATCAGGAGAGGGAGGCCAGAGAGGGCCTCCGCTCCCGAGGACCCCCGGATGCTAGATCCGGGGACACCAATGCTCCCTCCGCGCAAGAGGAGGAGAAGGAGCAGGGAGATGACGGGGAGGAAGACGACTCCTCCCGAAAAGGGAAGAGGGCAGCGTCCGAGGATGCCGAGGAGGAGCCGCCTCAACCCGCTCCAAAAGACCGCGCAAGGCCAAGGTAGCCTTGTTCGGCGATAGTTCGGCGTCTGCCGAGGACTCTGAGGTCTCCGAAGAGGTTCCTCGGAGGATCCCCAGGGCTAAGCCACTGGCTCAAAGGTACGCGTTCTAGTAACCGCTTGACCGTCCTTAGCCGAACTGGGTTTGATATTGATCATGTTTCCGTTTGTAATTTTGTAGCCCGCTACGCGATCTCCCCACCGACCGAGTCTTGGAGGAGGATTCTCCACCGGCGGCGCTAGCGGAGAGCGGAACCGAATCACGCACCTCGCCTCCCCCGATCGTCGAGGAGACCGAGAAGGTTCTGTCGAGGAGGAAACCTCCCGTGCCGCATACAGGGGGAGGAGGCGACACCATCATGGCCGAGGTGAACACCTCGGTCACCAAAGACCAAGAGGGGAGGGCCCCTCTGGTGTATGAAGAGGAGGAGGCCGGACAAGCCGAGCTTTCTCCGAGGACGGCTCCGGAGACGTCAAGGCGTCCGGAGTCCGGCGCTCCGAACTTCGAGAGGGAAGGAGCCGAAGCGCCGTCGCCACCCCCGCCCGCCCCAAAGCGGGCGTCAACTGGGTGGCCGGACGAGATGGAGGATGCTCTAACCAGCTCCTCTATCGCCGAAGAGCACTGTGCCCTCATGGGCGCGGTGTTGCAAAGTCTTCGGTCCGTGGACAACGGACTGAAGGAGGCCTTTAGTGGCCTTCTTACCGGCTTCAAGGTGAGCGAAGTAATGCTTTTCCCTTAGAAAAATTCGTTTGTGTAAATGCATAGCCTCATATATAGTAGCCCCCGAGACTCTGACGGTTTGAGCAAAGCCGGTCGGAGGATCAAAAATCGATATCTCGGATACTAACGTGCGTAGAATAACGCACAAGCATCATCTTCGGCCGCAGCCGCCAACGCCGAAGAGTTGGCCGAGCTGAATCGGAAGCTAAAGAGCTCTGAGGACAATCTGAGCCTGGTGAACAAGAGGTTCGACGAGGCGCAAGGTAAGTCCGAGCTGTAATGTGGAGTACAGCCGTTGTCTTGTAAGCAGGTTTCGAAGTATCCTAACGGATTTCACTTATGCTGCGACAGCTGCCTCCGCAGAGGTGGAAAACCTCAAGGCCGCACTGAAGACGGCTCAACGGGAAGAAGCGGAGCAGAAGTTGGCGGCCAAGAAAGCGGCCGCCGAACTGGCCGTGGAACGAACCATGAGCCAGAAGCACGAGGCCAGGGTGCTGGAAGTGCAGCAAGAGCTCGCGGAGGCCGTCACGAAGTGTGAGGCTCTCGAGCAAAATAATAAAGAGCAGGCCGCCGAGCTAACCTCACTGGGGTTAGCGGCCAAGGAAGCGCGGATAGAGGCGCGCGGCTACCAGGAGGAACTCCGCCAAGTGAAGCTAATTGCGGATGGTAAGCCATATTTGCTACAAAGCATCTTTGGAGGTAACAGGTTCGCGTTGCTCACGCGGGTGTGGCATTCCGCAGACGCCTTTTTGGACCTCCCGAAGAGTGCGGCTGATGCGGCGAGGTACTTCGCCGCCCAGGAAGGCCGGGCCGAGCAGAGGTTGTTCTGGGCGCAGTTTCAAGCGCCTGAACACCCTCCCCTCCTCAACAACCAAATGAAGCAGCTAATGGAGCTACATCGGATGGCGGAGCCGGTGATGAAGGACCTCTGTGTCAAGCTGTGGCCGTCGGAGCCGCTGCCGAGCAGCTACTTCGGTCTGGTGCAGAGGCTGTATGACGCCCCTGCTCGGATCGACGCCTGGAAGCGCTCCGCATGCATCGAGGGGGCTCGGATGGCCTTCGGCAAAACAATGGTACATTGGCCGAAGATAAAGCCGGCCGAGATGGCCATTGGACCTCCGCCACCAGGGAAGGAGCATAGGCGCCCCGAGCAATACTTTCCCACCGTTATGGATGGTGCTCGGGCGATAGAGGCCCAATGCTCAAAAGATGTAATTTATGAGTAGATTTAGTTTCCTCGTAGCCAAGGAGTTGAAACTTTTGTACTGATGTTAATTTTGGCTGTGAATAAAGTGCCTACTGATGTTAATTTTGACTCCTATGCGGCCGTTTATAAACTGAAAGTTACCAGTCGTCAGCTTCAGCCCCCTTGCAGATACTGCATGGGGTGTTTTCGCGTAATACTTGAACCCTTAGCCGACGTCTCGGGTGCCCGGAGGCGGTTGTATGTACGGAAAAACCAGGCAATCAGACTATACGGTTTTAGTACTTTCACTTAGCCATAGGAGCTTGACTGCGGGGGCTGGTGACTAGCCCCCAGTGTTTGTGATATTCGGACGAGCCGCGGTTGACACCATCATCACATGGTTTCTGTAACAGAGAACCCTTCGTATAACACGGACTAACCTCCAACGATTTATGGTTTGACACAAGTCATCGGATCGCCGATCAGTTCTCGCTTATTGGGGGTGTCAGTTTTCGGCTTTCTCCACTGAGGTACTTAACTAGGCTAGCTAGAAGTACAATCGCAGTGGTTCTCCCTTTACCCTCTTAGCCGAACAGTGCAGAACGTAAGGGGGTAAACACAGGAGCCGGGCAACCCAACTATTGACCAAAGACCCAATTCGGAGTTGATTCATATAATGCAATATCCGTGACGCGAGCACATGAAATAGGTGCCCGGATAAGTATTAAGGCAAGATTTATGATCGAGCCCCCGGTCTATTAGCCGGTTAAAAAAATGACGTATCATAAGAGTTTACTTCGGCCTAAAAAACGGAAAGGAATATGCAACGTGAATGAATGCACAATTACCAGAGAAAGAATGGTCTTTATTTCCTTTGAATATGTGACGTCCAACCGTACAATCCGGATTGCCGAAGTAACTTTGATAGATACTTGTGAAGAAATAAACACATTAGAGTAACGGTTTACACAGGGCCTCATGAGTGGTTTGACGTCCCTACTACGCCCTGCTGCACGTCTGCACCTTTGCTCTTTAAGAAGCTTCCGCGTGAGCGAAGCTGTCAACCATATGATCGGCGGAGTAGTAATGTTCGGCAAACGAGCCCTTGGGAAAAGGGTTTTGAGAAGCCGCCGTGGTATATCAATGTGACGCTGATCAAGCCATAGATGGTGCCCGTTGTCGATGTTGAGTCAAAAGACATCTTGTTGGCCATTGCTCGGTCGAACCGGGCTCTCGGCCTTTGTGTCATGCATCCCCACAGCTGCCCATGGAATTTTGAGTGCGAAATTGTGCACTCGAGGGACGTATTTCGCGATTATGTGGGCGGTGCTGTGGGGCGCGTACCCCTATTTGGAGTGAGCATGGGAGTGCTCCAGGACCGAGGCTGCAGCTCGGGAGTGCTTGCGTGCGTCCAGTGTCTTGACCGTAGACTGGGCTTGCGACGCTTCTTCGGCGGCTTGGACCTCGGCGGCTAGGGCCGCCGTGTGTTCCTCTATTCGGAGCGAGCACTCGGTATTACCGTTGATGGTAATAACGCCCTTTGGTCCTGGCATCTTGAGCTTCAGGTATGCATAGTGCGGGATGGCATTGAAGCGGGCGAACGCGGTCCGGCCGAGGAGTGCGTGATAACCGCTGCTAAAGGGGACAATATCGAAGATCAAGTCCTCGCTGTGGAAGTTATCGGGCGAGCCGAATACAACTTCCAATGTCACGGACCCCGAGCAGCGTGCCTCGACACCTGGGATTACACCTTTAAAGGTGGTGTTGCTGGGTTTGATCCTTGAAGGGTCGATCCCCATTTTCCTCACTGTATCTGAGTAAATCAGATTGAGGCTGCTACCTCCGTCCATAAGGACCCTGGTGAGGTGAAATCCGTCCACGATAGGGTCGAGCACCAGAGCTGCCGTTCCTCCATGGCGGATACTGGTCGGATGGTCTCGACGGTCGAAAGTGATCGGGCAAGCCGACCACGGGTTGAATTTCGGGGCTACTGGCTCTAAGGCGTAGACATCCCGAAGTGCGCGTTTCCGCTCCTTCTTCGGTATATGCGTGACGTAGATCATGTTCACGGTTTTGACCTCTGGAGGGAACTGCTTTTGGCCTCCATTGTTTGGGCCACGAGGTTCTTCTTCATCCTCGCTGCGGGGGCCCTTGCCCTGTTCTTCGGCTGTGTCCTTACCGGCCTGTTTGATTACCCAATAGTTACGGTTGGTGTGGTTGGCAGGCTTGTCGGGAGTGCCATGAATCTGGCAGGGCCGATCCAATATTCTATCCAGCGCAGACGGGCCGTCCCGGTTCCCTTTAGAGGGTTTTTTCTGCGATCCCGACTTCGAGCCGCTGAATCCGGCGTTTACTGCTGTGTCATCGGCTTCACCGCCGTTGTTTGAGTGCTAGCGCTTATTGTTCCTGTTGCGCCGGGGTTTTCCAGTTCCCGTCCCGGGTCTCTGAAGTACCGGGGTCTTTGGGGTGGTTGCTTCGACGAGCTAACCAACTATCCTCACCCGCGCAAAAGCGGGTCATTAGAGAGGTAAGGGCCGACATCGTTCTCGGTTTGTCCTGGCCGAGCTGGTGGGCGAGCCACTCATCCCGAATACTGTGTTTGAATGCCGCAATCGCTTCGGCATTCGGACAGTCGACGATCTGGTTCTTCTTGGTCAAAAACCGATTCCAGAATTGCCGGGCTGACTCCCCGGGCTGCTGAATGACGTGGCTCAGGTCATCGGCGTCCGGTGGCCGAACATAAGTGCCTTGAAAGTTAGCTCGGAATGCATCCTCGAGCTCTTCCCAGCTCCCGATGGAGTTCTCGGGTAGGCTGTTCAGCCAATGCCTTGCTGGTCCCTTGAGTTTCAATGGCAAGTATTTAATGGCGTGGAGATCATCTCCTCGGGCCATATGAATGTGGAGAAGAAAATCTTCAATCCACACGGCAGGGTCAGTTGTCCCATCGTAGGATTCTATATTCACGGGCTTGAACCCCTCAGGGAACTGATGCTGCATCACCTCATCGGTGAAACACATTGGGTGTGCGGCTCCCCTGGCCCGGGCCACATCGCACCGAAGATCGGTTATCATCCGGGCACGGTGTTGTTCCCGAGCTCTATCATTCCTGTCTCTCCAGGCTTGGTATCCGTCCCGTCCAGCGGGTGCGTGTCCTATGGATCCATAGATGGATCTCGACTGGATCCCTCTGGCGTTCAGGTCACGGCGCAGATCGTATTGGTCGTCCGGTTGAACCGGGTCTTTGCCTGCTCGGCGGGGAGGCGCAGGTGGGTGTTCGGCTTCCCTGGCTGCCTTATCCCATCCGCGAGGGGGCACGGGTGGGAGTTTGGTTTGGACAGCCGGCCTGTCCCGTCCTCGAGGGGGGCGGTCGGGCTGGTTTTCGTAAGTTCGTCTGGGAGGTATGGGCTCAAGGGCCTCATCCTAGAATTCTGGAAGTAGGCGCCGCCATGGGTAGCTCTTATATTGACCCTGACGTTGATCGTCAAGGCCTTCTTCGGCAGCTAGGACCATCGTCCATCTGTCGTTGAGCGTATCCTGCTCTGCTTTTAGTTGTTGTTGTTTCCTCTTCAAGCTTCGGGCAGTGGCGATGAGTTGCCGCTTGAATTTCACTTGTTCCAGGGGATCCTCTGGGACAATGAAGTCTTCGGGTCCGAGGCTGTCCTCCTCTTCAGACGGAGGGAGGTAATTACTGTCCTCGGAATCCTCGAGGTCCTCGGGGTCACCCTGGTCATCGTGCCCTTCCGGGGCATCATGGCGCTGCTCGGGGGTGCTATCGCCGAGCTCCCCCAAGTTGTCCGGAGTCTCGTTATCTCCGGTGCCGTTTGTATCTATGTGATTTTCCTTGCCCTTTCCTCGCCCTCTGGCTAGCCGTTGTCGGCGTCTGGGCGGTTCTTCGGCTGGATCGTCGCCGTCTTTCTTGGTCGCGTCGCCGTCCTTCATGGGGGTATCGACCATGTAGACGTCATAGGTGGAGGTGGTGGTCCACTTTCCGGTGTTGGAAGTGGCAAGGGAGGGAGCCGTGTTGGGCGGGACATCGATATCCTCGTCCGTGTCGTCAGCCTCCTCAGAGGCGTAGTCCAGCATGTCGGTTAAATCCTCGATAGTGGCTACCAGGTGGGTGGTGGGTGGGACGCAAAATTCCCTGTGGCTGGCCTCCTGTCCGACCTGCACCTGGTCCGAGGACGGGCCATCCGCGATATTCATCTTCTCGATCCGATCTAACACCTCGCTTAAAAATGAGGGGTCCACCGGATCTAAGTTCGGGCGGCCATCGGAGTTGGGCTCTTGCGCGCCGATACTGGGAGTGTGTTCGGCCAAGGGTGGCCCTTGGTTTTCTAGAGCCGGGGTTGGATCCGAGCTCAAGGCCAGATCTGAACTGAGGCCCAGCCCGCAGACAGGGATGTGGAGGGAATCCGAGGTTAAGGCCTCGGGTTTAGTAGGCTTCTCGGGTAAAGCCGAGAACCCAGTGAAGACCAGATCGCCCCGAGAATCGGCGATGTACTCCAGGTTGCCGAATCTGATTTCCTGTTCAGGGGCGAAGCTGTCGACTTGGTCGAGGTGACCGGTTGGATCGGCGTGCAGCACGATGCTGCCGAACGCGAAGAGCTATCCGGGGACGAAGATGTCCCCACTGCGGATTCCATCGCTGAAGAGAAGAGCTGTCCGGGGACGAAGATGTCCCTGTTGCAGATTCCATCGCTGAAGAGCTGTCCGGGGACGAAGATGTCCCCGTTGAAGATTCCATCGCTGAAGAGCCATCCGGGGACGGCGAGCCATTGATCCTTGGCGACCCACGACGGAACTCTCAATGAAAGCACCAATGTCGGTACCAAAACCGGCAGATCTCGGGTAGGGGATCCGAACTATGGGTCTAGGAATCAATGAGTAACAGAGATCGTGGGGGCGATGGTTTACCCAGGTTCGGGCCCTCTCAAGGAGGTAATACCCTACGTCCTGCTTGATTGTATTGATGTGATTGTACGAAGGTTACAGAGTTGATCTACCTCGAGATCAGATGGGTTAAACCCTAGGTTATGAATATGATGATTCTCTCCCTCTACGGACTAAACCTCCTGGTTTATATAGACACCAGGGGATCCTAGGGTTACACATGGTCGGTTACCATCAGGGGATAAACATGTCGGTTACGCCAATTATTCCTTGGAGGAGACGCCAAGTCTTCGGAGGTTTCCTTCTGGTGTACGTGGTCGTTCATAATCCGGTCTTCCATCGACGAGTAGAGAGCAGCCCACCAGTCCGGCCCACGAGAGAGAGGCCGGCGGCCCGAGTACCCCCTAGTTCAGGACACCCTCACTCGGCATGCAACCGTTCGATCTCAAATCCAAGGGCTTTCAAAAGCCCGTATCATGGGAGCATGGGCAGCTTCATATCACCTGAAACTCCCCCCGGCCGCCGCGCGATGGTTGAGTTAGAGAAACGAGGAGAGAGAAGAGCTAGGTGTAGCACGGAATCCAAGAAATTTGGTGTCAGATGGGACTCTTGGTGGTGGCGTGTGCCGTACTCCTAGACATGAATGCTTGTTTTGGCCCATGTCACCCCACTATATCGAGGTGCTGGTTGCGTAGAGCGAACACATTATCTCTCCAACTTGCAAAACGAAAAACATATTATTTCTTCAGGAGTTCGGTACCACTAGTACTAGGCGGCCCACCTCACACTATCAGCAAATTTCCTGGAGTCTGTGCTCGGCCCTCCTCTCCCTCTCTTATCAGCCAGCCAGCAGATGCGCGGTGTGTGCCCATCGTCGGTTTGCTCACATTCGGTCCCACATACTATGAGTGAAAAGTATTTTGCCGCGTCGCAGCACACACTCTGAGAAGTGACTCGAAATCCATTCATAAATTAAGTAAGTTTATCACATGCATATGCAAATATACCATTCACACTACATACAACAAGTCTACAATGCACAACGACAACGATGATATATTGTAAATACTAAAGTTTTTCTCACACAACACGTACAAGAAATGAAAACGACCTTCACGTCAACCAATCCTCGGCGTTGGAAACGCTTGCTTTGAACCAGAAGCGAGTCTCTGACCAGGGCCCGGTGGTATTGTCAATCTTGAGACCAACACATGACTCACCATCCGGGTTGAAGCGGCCAATATCAGGAGCAATACTTGCATTGGAGTAGTGAGCAACAATAGCAATGTCTGTGGTATAGATAGAGTTGCTTCTCATAAATGGCAAGGTTGTGCCAACAGGCGTTGGATCGCCTTTCACCATCATTGGATATCTTAGTCCAAGGAAAAGCGAGTGTTCTCCAAGACTGTCAATATTGAACCAGGGAGAAGCTCGTGGCGCTAGCACACTAGTATCCATCCCGAATAGCCTACAACAGAAGTTGGCATAGGTCCGTTGAGTACGACCATGCGAGATAATACTACTACCTACTTCCTCTGTAATATTAGCAATGCCCTGTATACAGATAAGAAGAGGTGATCCATCGAAATAAGTAGCTAGGTACCATCTAGTAGGTAGGTATTGCTCGTCTTCATGCTCGTGATCATCACCATCGTCATCATCATCATCACCTTCGTCATCTCCCCCTTGGTTATAAAAGTTTCCAAATATCGATGGCGGAATGTTGACAGGAGCTTGAAAATTTGAAGGTTAATTAGTAAAGGGATAACTCGCATGCATGGTGAATGAAACAATTCTAATTAAGGTGGAAGACAAACGTACCAAAGCAAGAACGATCCCATGCAAAAACAGTGCCACAAGTGGTGACAGCAAACACAAGATGCTCGTATTGAATTGCATCACAGTACTCCCTCGTGTACAGAAACTGGTTTTTAAACAATGTCCATCCAATCCCTCCAGGAGTAAAGATGGCAACAAGCTTGTCGAAGACAGCGACAACACAATAGTTCCTATAACTCCAAGAGCGCGTGGAAACTCGACAAATTGCTATCTTCTGTAGACGACAGTCACTATGGCCGTATTTGAATGTACGTAGAGTATCGGTGTGCTCAACCTCAGGGCAGTCTGAGATTTTTGGAATTGGAATCCGGTGACGATTGTACACATTCACAAGCTCCCACTCACAGTTGTCCCCAGTATAAACAACCCAATCTCCATTTGCGCCTGCCCAATCCTTACGCTGAAGCGATGGTATCTTAACATCACACGGATCATTATCAAGTGGCATCAACTTGCACAAGGCGAGCCTTCCGTCGTCCCCGTACCAGAGAGCAGGGTCATAGCAAAGAAGATAGGGGAGATCAGTCCACTCTTGAACCCTTGGGTTGTTTGTAATGATCTTATTTGTTGAGTCGAGAATGTTATTGAACGAACCTACCATGCTAGCCGCGGTGATGACGTCGCATCGATTAATGATTTCCTCCACCGCATCATCTGTCAGATTGGGGCAAGAATAACGGGGTCGGGTCCTGCTACTTCCCTCCATCAAGAAGACAAACAATGGCAGAAGGAAGAGTCAAGGCAAATGAAGGGAGGAAGAGCGTGCGACAGCAGTTCCAACTCCCAAATCGAGAGGGAAAGGGGAAGAGGCGACCCGGTCGTACATAGACGTCCGTTCGGAAATTATACAAAAGGACTCGCTGTCTTCTCACTGACATGTTGGAACGGGACAACACGTCAACGAAACATGGTTGGTCATTTCTCGTGCAAAATGCAATCGGGCCGCGTTATTTCTCAACTTAATTTTTTTTAATGGCATGCCGTTCAATTTTGAAGCATTACTACACATCGTCCCGATTTATTAGGCTGGACGTTACATGCACGCTATCCATTGGGTGCATGCAGGTGAGAGAGAAAGTGCATGCATGGGAGAGAGATCGAAGACCTTAATTTGCCCCTTTTATTGGTCCTGTTGCTCCGGCTTGCGGGACTTAGAAAACCTTGATGGAGGTACTCTACCAAGTATAATATAGTAGTATATAGGCTGGAGCTTCAGCGCTTGCTTGCTAGGCCTGCCCACTTGCTTCTCACACTATCACCCTCTCCAGATCTAAAAAAGACGGCGGTGGCCACTCTCTCTCCCTCCTCACCGGTGGCCACAGATCCGCCCTGATCCCATCCACCGGGGAAGAGGCGGACGTGCACTGATGACAAGGCCGTCTTCTCAGACCTAGCACCGGCGTGGGATGGCCTCCGTCCCCAAGCTCGCTGCCGTAGTGTCGGCGGAGGAGGACGACAATGAGAGAAGCCGCTTCCCACCGACCCTCTGGTATGCTACCTCTTTTCGAACCATACCCTTGTGCTATTGCCCCATCTGCCCACGTCGCTGCATGCAGTTATTTTTCCACTGCCCCATCTCCCCAAGTTACTAGCATCTGCTGGTCATGCAGACGAAAACCGTAATTTGCACTGTTAAAGGAAACCCTACTTCATGCAGACTAATCCATGTCTGGGTTGAATATGGAAAGAAAGGGGGAAAGTAGTACTGTAGAAGAGACTTGGTATCCAACCTGCATCTTGGTTGAAAAGGGGAAAAGCAGTAGTAGCTGAGGAACTAGTCTCTTGTCTCTTGGTTGAAAAAGGAAAGAAAGGCAGGACAACGCAATAGAGAATGACCAGGTTGATAGGTTTGTTGTCCTCACATAGGTAAAAGGTGGCTAAAGAGAACAAAAATGGGACGTAATCCAAATATGTTGCTTGGATATTTGTTGCTATGGGCAACCATCCCTGCTTCACCACTCTATGCGTCCATCGAGGTACATTGTACTTTTTCGACAAAGGGTGGATTTTATTGGCTCAAAACGGAGCATCAAGAAGATACATAATACAGTGAGCACACACCCGGCCACTGCACAGCTAGGATGCACACAGCCAACATCATGCTCTTATTGCCACTTTTTTGCTGTTAGTATAACGCCACCGGTAAAATTATGCTACTGCTAAAGTGATGCCACTTTTAACTAATGCCGCAGTCAGTCTAATGCCACCGATAAATTGAAAAAGGAAAGAAAGGCAGGAAAACTACTACCTCTCTTTCAAAATACAAGACATTTTGGTACATTAAATTGAACTGCAAAAATGTCTTATATTAAGGAACAGAGGGTGTAGAATTCTTCAAATTATGCCAGCAAAGCTAGTCACACCTTTGTTACAATTAATGTTCATTATGTTATCGGAGGAGGTCTGCATTTTTGTCTCTATTGCCTATTGATTACATACCTAACATCATGATGTAATGGTAAGTCAATTTTTTTGTACAGTGTCACCGAAATATCAAGGCGGTGATGGCATTTTATTTTAGTTGAACTGCCCAAAAAATTCTTAAAAGAAGAGGAAAGGTCAGGAATGGTTCAATCTTTCACAAAATACTATGTATGCCATCATGACATCCATCGCTATTGCCTTCTTTATTCCTTTGAATAGGTGGTTAGAAACTGTCTTGCTACCATTTCCCATTAAGAAATTTTGAATGCTTAAATTTGTGAGTCTATGCTTCAACTAGTGCCACTTTTATAGTAATCACACTTTCAATATCTGTGCAAACAGGGATGCTCGATTTTAGTGAAACTGCACAAAAAGTCCAGATGGTTCAACATTATGACCATTTTTTTCTGCAAACAGTTATATCCAATCAGTGGCACTATGAGTTGTTCATTACCAAGGTACATGGTTTGCTACTATCTTGCTTCTGTTTTTGTACTGTCATTAGATAGTAATATTATTGGTTTGCATGTAAATTTATTGCCAGGGTGGACCTCCATTGAAGAATAGGCGCCATATTTCTGCTCTGTACCAATTCAGTATCAAATTGTACAGTGCAAAACATGACAGATGCTAGGCGGAAACGACTAGCAGAAACGTCGTTAAACCGAAAATACAAGGTGGAGTATATGTTAACTAGCTGCTTGATATTTGTGCAAACAGATGACTGCTCGTTGCTATTTGTGAAACAAACACAGGGACCTCAATTTTTGTGGAACTGCACAAAAGAATAGGATAGTCACTGCATGCAGTGCCATTTGAAAATAGACACAGAAGGATTGGATAGTCACTGCATGGACTGCACAAAAGTAGTATTGTACTATTTATTGGCCAACACTAGGTGCTTCATTGCTCTGGTCTAATTATCCAATGGGCATCATCTTGCCAAACTTAAAGTTGAATTCCGAAAATAGTCTCGCCGTGTGATCGACAGATGACCATAACATATTTCAGTGGATGTTCCTCCATCATGTGTGGTTGATTCCGATGGTTCCATCTGTTGGTGAAACCACTTACGTTTGCAACAGGAAATGTAGACTTTACAAACAAATTTGTCATTCACTCTGTACTGAATGTTGGCCCTGAGAAGCATCCATGTTAGTAGCAAGAACAAATATATTGTGTATGATCTGTGAATCATTGAGATGCATAAACATGTTGATCTTATGTATGGGAATCCTACTAGTTGGTTGTGAATTTGTGCTATTAATGTGAACATATTACTAAGCCAGGCATGTGAGTCTGGTGTGAACATTTAGAGCAGATCGGCTCTTACTACTGTGCACAGCAGTTCCTTTTTTCTCTTCGCTCAGTGTTTTCTTTTTTTTCGAAACGGAGGCAAAAGATTTGCCTCATGCATTAATTAAGGATTTCACAATTGCTTTTACAAAGAAAAGCGAGACAGAAATTACAAAGACACTAACTCTCCCGGCATGATGTGACCCAAATGTTTTGCGCCCGCGGTGACCCAAAGTTTTGCCTCAGACTAGATGTTGAACAACAGGATGGACGGAAGAGTAGACTTGTGCCGGAACACCCTAGCATTCCTCTGGCACCAAATGGTCCAACATGTTCCTTATTTCTCTTCGCTCGGTGTTTACAAGTTACTGATCGATCACTAGCTAGCCTACTAATACACTCCTGGTAGTTTTAGTTGCGACGCAAGATCCAAGGGTGGTAGTTTTTAGAATAAAAATGCCTTCCTCTAAAAAACTGACATGCTGTTCTGAAGAAAATGCCATGCGAATCTGAATAAACTGCCAGCAAAAACATTCGCAAATGCCTTCTCTCCCAGCAAACGTTCATCAGCTATTGCGATCCTACACGTACACTATCCGACCGACTCGATCCTACACGAATAACCAGCGGATCACGCACGTACCTCATCTGGATGAATAGAGTGCACTCGTTTGACTGTCGTGCTGATGTGCGACCCAGCACTGACGGGACGGGACGGGAGTACAGTACAGTCATAATTTTAGTTTTTCCAGTTTTCCACGGCAAGCTGGCACGCTAAGCCATGCCTTCTTATGCATTGAATTCCAATGACCGTCGCGCTTCCCGTGACACGCCGATTTACCTACCGTCCGCCTATAATTACTGGTTCCCAGCATGCTCCGGTGGCACCTTCACCCAATGCACCCTATCCTCACAAGACCCCACCGGCCCGACGTCGCTCGCCACTTGCCCTCGCTCTCGCCACATCCGTGATGCCCCCGCGCGGCAACAATAGGCGCCGCCAGAGGCGCTCACCACCAGAGTTAGTGTTCGGTTTTTCACGGGAAGGCAGACGGAGGGAGGAGGCATTTTGGCGGTCTTTAGATGGCAATGCGGAGTATGAGGATGCCTTGGAGCATGACCACATGGCGGAGGAGCAGCGTACCACCGATTTGCGCCGCCAGCAGAGCATGGAGGAGGAGCAGTGCACCACCGCTCTGCGTCGCGAGCAGAGCGTCCACAACTGGGCCGACTATGTGGAGGCCGGCGCCCGGCGAATAGCCCTAGGCACGCACGCGTGCGCGACGCTGAATTTTACTACCAGCTCATCAAGTGGGTTTCCTGCTTAGAAGCCGAAGCTTCGGTGGACCATGCCGGCATGGAAAGAGCCAACGAGCGCGAGCAACGCGCCCTATCACACCTCTACCAAGTCCGAGGCGAGGAGGAGGACGTCGGTGCCAGCGTTTAGCGTGTGCTGCAGATGGCAGCCAGCATCGTCTAGTTAGCTAAGAGTATGTTAGTTGTTCTAAACTCGAGTATTAGTGGGAGTAGATAGTTAAGTTGTCTATGATGGTTGTCAACGTGGAAGTTCAGTACTCTATCTCTGAATCAGACCTGTTACTTTGCTCTGAATGTTGAACTTTCCGATTGAACATTTGGAATGGGCTATTATTTTTTAAATGGGTTGTATTTGTCCGCCACGGATTCAGAGGCTGACTTGTGGGCCTACTAGGTTGACGCGTACACAAGGCTTTGTCAACTTAGTCAACAAACGATTGTGGCAGCCTAAGCCATTGATGTCAATCCAACGTCTGTCGTGCTTTTTCAATCTCTTGTCTTCTTCCTCCAGGCTCCAGCCGCCCAAACCAAACCAACGCCAGCGGGATCGCCTGCCCTCGCCTTTCGCGGCTTGCTGCGCAGCCACGCACGCATTGCTGTCCCACCGTACCCTAACCGGTGCCAGGCCATCCCTGTACACCCCCCACCCACCCACCCCCACCTCCTGTTATTTTCTGTTGACGACATCCCCACCCCGCACCAACCCTCGTACTCCCCTCCATTTCTGACCACACTGCCGCATCTTCCACGGCTCCTTTTCGTTCCCCACCGAGGCCTCGCCGTCGTCCTCCGCTTTGGTTTCCTCACCACGGCACCGCCTTCTGGCATTGTCAACATGGTCAACAATCGAGAGGAATCAGGAGATGATTGTACGTGGAGAGGATGACAGTAGGGACCCACCAGGGTCATGGCAGTATGCAAGCAAGTGCCTCCTTATTACAAGCCAAAAAAATGCTTCCTCCTAATGGTTTCCCGAAATCTTGGTCCACCCCCATTGTCAACGTAGTCAATAAACGAGAGAATTGCACAACGAGCGACAGTCAACAAATGACAGGAATCAGTGAGGACTATACGTGGAGAGGATGACAGTAGGGACCCCCAGGTCCATAGTCGTACGCAAGCAAGTTCCTCCTTATTACAAGAAAAAAATGCTTCCTCCTAATGGTTTGCTGACATCCGGGACCTACAACATTGTCAATGTAGTCAATAAATGAAATAATTGCACAAGGAGCGGCTGACACCTGGGACCCAGTAGCTCGAGCAGTTTTTTGTTGTTGTTGTTGTTGAGACGGAGCAGGGTATCAACTGGGTTGTGCAGCGTCTGTGGCCCGTCTAGCCCAGGCTTTATTTACAACATGACGAGCCCAACTATTTTTTTTTGTCTGTGAAAATGACTAGCACACCTTCTTTTTTCACGCAATACCCTACACAGGTCGATTTCCTTTTCCCCGCCCTGCTGGGCTGCAAATCTTTCAAGACGACGAGGGATACATTCGGCCTGGCCATAAAAAAAAGCCTATAAATTTTGTGAGTAATATGAAATGGGGTGTAAATATATAAAAAACACATCAAATGGGCAATTAGTTTCAAATTGTGAATTTTATGTTATTTTTTCATATTTCATTGGATTTTAACATAATTTAAATATATTTTAAAATTTGTTTTTATCGGGCTCGAAATTTCGGGATTAAAAATAGTTCAAAATTTTCAATGTCTAGTCTTTTATTTTATGTTTACCACATCACCAGCCCAGTTTTGTTTTCTTTCTTGAAACGGCTACCCCGGTTCTATTTTCTTTTGCACAATACCCAACCGAGGCCTACTTGCTTTTCTCAGCCCTGCTGGGCTTCAAATCTTTCAAGACGAGGAGGGATGCATTCGGCTTGCCCACAAAATGGCCTATTTCCCTAAAAAAAGAAAATGGCCTATAAGCAATAAGAAATGGGCTATAAATTTTAAAAAAACACAGCAACCGGTAATTAGTTTCAAATTTCGTTTCATCCGGATTTTGAAATTTTAAATTTGGATTTTTTCCGCGGTGAAAATATCATGGGATTATAATTAATATAATTTTATTTTTCAAATTAGTCTGAATCAGACTCGAAACATCAGGATTAAAAACAGTTCGGAGCCCACCAAAATATGCAAAATTTCATTGAAATTTTTAACCGTGGCCAGAATATTGGCTGTAATGCTAACAAAAATAATATGTGCTGCAAAAAAATCCTTAAGAAAGAGCAAATGGGTTGTAAATTATTAAAAATAATAGCAAATGTGTTGTATGATGTTTGCCACAGATTTGGAGGCTGACTTGGGCCTACTAAGTTGACGCGTACGCAGGGCTTTGTCAACTTAAGCACAAACGATTCTAGCAGCAGTGACCGTTGGATGTTAATCCAACGGTCGTGCTACTTCTTCAATCTCCGATCTTCTTGCTCCAGCCGCCCAAACCAGCGCCGGCTGGACCGCCTTCTCCCGCCTCCCGTGGCCGACTGTGCTGCCGCGCAGGCCTCACCGCCCCACCCAACTCCCATCGCTGGCCAGGCCATCCCTGTACTCACCCACATCTCCTGTTATTCTCCGGCGACAGCAGCCTCACACCGCAGCCGAACCAGTACACCCTCGTACTCCCCTCCGCGAGGGCAACCACTGCCAAGTCTTCCTCGTCTCCGGGTCGTTCCCTTACTAGGCCTCGCCATTGTCCACCGCCTTGGTGCTCTCGGCACGGCGTCGTCAACACAGTCAATGAACGGCAGCCATCGGAAGAGGACTGTACGTGGAGAGGCTGACAGCTAGGACCCACGAGGTCCATGGTTGCACGCAAGGAAGTGCCTCCTTATTACGTGCAAGGAAAATGATTGCTCCCCCTGTTAGCTGGGACCCACCTGATTTGGAGGCCGGCTTGTGGGCCTAGCAAGTTGACGCATACGCAGGGCTTTGTCAACTCAGTCAACAAACGATTCTAGCAGCAGTGACCGTTGGATGGCAATCCAACGACCGTGCTGCTTCTTCAATGTCTGATCTTCTTGCTCCAGCCGCCCAAACCAGTGCCGGCGGGACCGCATGCTCCTGCCCCCCGTGGTCGGCTGTGCTGCCGCGCAGGCCTCACCACCAAACCCTACTCCCACCGCTGGCCAGGCCATCCCTCTACTCACCCACACCTCCTGTTATTCTCCAGTGAAGGCAGCCCCACACCACAGCCGAATCAGTTAACCCTCGTACTTCCCTCCGCATGGGCAACCACTGCCTTGTCTTCCCCGGCTCCGGGTCGTTCCCTTCCTAGTCCTCGCCGTCGTCCACTGCCTTGTTGCACTCGGTATGGCGTCGTCAACGCGGTCAACGAACGACAGCCATCGAAAGAGGACTGTACATGGAGAGGCTGAGAGCTGGGACCCACGAGGTCCATGGTCGCACGCAAGGAAGTGCCTCCTTATTATGCGGGAAAAAAATGTTTCCTCCCCCTGACAGATGGGACCCATCAGCTACATCTTCGCACGCAAGGAAGAGCCTCCTTATTACGCGCAAAAAAAATGATTCCTCCCCCCTGACAGCTAGGACCCAGCAGCTATATCTCGCACGCAAGGAAGTGCCTCCTAATCCTCCCTGACAGTTGGGACCCACCCAATCGAAGCGTACGTAGAGTTGTCTGTCTGGTCGCGAACGTGTACGTACTTACTGGTCGATCGGTCTCTCTGCAACGATGAACCGTGGGCGTGTAAGGAGCGGCACGTGTGATAGTAGAGCCCCCGATGTAGCAGTTCAGGCAGCCCCGTCTAAATCGTGTACACGTACGTACAGCCACACAGCAAAAAATACGGCCACGTACGTATATATATGGGCGGGGTTTCGAATGCGTACTCGCGCATACGTATAGCCAGGGCTCATGTACATGGAGAGAGGCAACGGACGGCAGCAACGGCCTCCTATTCATCGGCAGCCAACCGGCTGGGTCGGAATGAAGAAAACAGCATCGTGTTCATCGGGAGCCAAGCGACTGGGTCGGAACGCGTCATGTTCATCAGGAGCCAACCGGCTTGGACGGAACAGCCGAAACGGGGTCCGGTTCATCGACTTGGGGTCTGGTGTACCGCAAAACTGAGGAAACGGTCTTCTGTTCGACCACCTACGATCAAAACGGGGTCCTGTTCATCGGGTGGGGGTCTGGCGTACCGCAAAACGGAGGAAACGGACTTCTGTTCGAGCGCCTACTGTCGAAATGGGGTCCTGTTGATAGGAAGGGATCTGGCGTACCGCAAAACGGAGGAAACGGACTTCTGTTCAAGCGCCTACGGTCGAAACGGGGTCCTGTTCATCGGGAGGGCTCTGGCGTACCACAAAATGGAGGAAACGGACTTCTCCCCAACTGCCTACGGTCGAAACGGGGGTCCTGTTCATCGGGAGGGGTGTGGCGTACCGCAAAACAGGACTCCACGGGTCTACTGTTCATCCACGGTCAACCTCCGTCCAGCCTCCACCAGCTACTGTTCATCCACCGTCGACTTTCTCCAGCCTCCACCGGCTACTATTCATCCAGCCTCCATGGGGTCCTGTTCATCCACCCCAAACCGGCTGGCCTCCTCGGGGTCCTGTTCATCCAGCACCAACCACCTTCACACGGCCAGGGTACTGTTCATCCATAGCCAACCCACCGTCCGGGGTGGGGCGTACGAGTGGGTGGCAGCAACAGGAACTATTCATCCACAGCCAACCAACCGGCTCGATCGATGCAAGTCTCGACTCATGTCTACGTGTATCGCGCGCGCGGCAGCAACATGCACTGTTCATCGAGAGGCAACCCGCTGGCTACGTCTCACACGGGGGCTCGATCGGCTTCAGTAAGCAGCGAGAAGGATCGGTCGGGTTCAGTTAGCAGCGAAGGAATCGCTCGGGTTCAGTTAGCAGCGAAGGGATCGCTCGGGTTCAGTTAGCAGTGAAGGGAACGTTCGGCTTCAGTACGCAGTGGGATCGATCGCTCGGGTTTAGTTAGTGAACGCCTTGCACACACACGCGCGTACGAGAGAAACACGCAAACTACACTGCATCGCTCGGCCCCGATCGACCACCCACGCCGTAACCGGGAACTCCCCAAAAATTTCCTCGCCCTTACTTCTACCACGATTTTTTACGTCATGGACGGCCCAAAGAATGTCATGTGGGTGCGTCTCTGGCCCGCCCAGGACGAAAAGACCATTTTTTGTCATAATTTTTTGTCAAAGAAGTAGGAGCCCACCACATCTATGATGATACGTGTTTTTGTCACAATTATTGTCATAGAAGTGTCACAACCATGACAGAAAAAGTTTTCGTTCGGGCCATAATGTCATGGATGTGTCGTTTTTTTGTAGTGAGGGGAGGGGCGAATCCACGGGATCACCAGTAAAGCATGGAGCGGGGAGGTTGCCCTAGCTGCCTAGGGTCGGGGGAGTAGATTTGTATTCATACCGAAATAGATTCGAATTTTATTGCTACTATACAGTACTATATAGCCAGTGTCTCGACCTTTTTTTTATTTCTCAACATATCTATAGCCCGTATGTTACCATCGCTCGTCTCTCTTTTCTACTATAGTAGTAGTAACTCAGCCTACCTCAATAAAAAGTAATTCAGCCGTATGTTACCATCACTCGTCTCTCTTTTCTACTGTAGTAGTAGTAACGCGACACACGTTCCAATCGGTGAGCGGCGTGCCGGGCTGACCGTGTGGGTGCGACGCGAACGCGACGGGCGTGCTGTATACATGTACAACCTTTTTCTTTTGGTTTTGCTCCATGGCGCAATCCATCGATACAAAATTATATTTAAAAGTCGAGGACGGGGCTTTTCCAGCGTGGTACATGGGGCAGTTTCGCCTAGTCGGTTTGACAAAGAGGCGAGGAGGATGAGGGAGTAGCGGATTCAACTTACTGCAGGAAAGGTGGGACTGTGTGATTTGATGGCTCGTTACTGCTGGAAAGATGGGGCCTTGTGATATGACTGCTGATTATAGTCATTATTACTGCTGTGCTACGACCGGGTGTAGGATCGAAAGTATGTCTAGAGGGGGGGTGATTAGACTACTTGACCAAATAAAACCTAACCTTTTCCCAATTTTAGTTGTGGGCAGATTTTAGCAATAGTATATATCAAGCATCACCCTACACATGCAATTCTAAGAGTATAGTAGCGGAAAGTAAGCAATTGCATATGTATGTAAAGGAGGGGATTGGAGATTTCAAACGCAATGAAGACACGGTGGTTTTTGGCGTGGTTCCGATAGGTGGTGCTATCGTACGTCCACGTTGATGGAGATTTCAACCCACGAAGGGTAACGGCTGCGCGAGTCCACAGAGGGCTCCACCCACGAAGGGTCCACGAAGAAGCAACCTTGTCTATTCCACCATGGCTTACGTCCACGAAGGACTAGCCTCACTCGGGGTAGATCTTCACGAAGTAGGCGATCCCCTTGCCCTTACAAACTCTTGGTTCAACTCCACATCATGTTGGAGGCTCCCAAGTGACACCTGACCAATCTAGGAGACACCACTCTCCAAAAGGTAATAGACGGTGTGTTGTTGATGAACTCCTTGCTCTTGTGCTTCAAATGATAGTCTTCCCAGCACTCAAACAACACCTCACAGATTTGGCTATGGTGGAAGAAGGGTTTGAGTGGAAAGCAACTTGGGAAAGGCTAGAGATCAAGGTTCAAATGGTAGGAACGGAATATCTTGATCTCAACACATGAGTAGGTGGTTCTCTCTCAGAAAATGTATGGTGGAAGTGCAGGCACGTTCTGATGGCTCTCCTTACTGAGAAGGAGGTGGTGGAGGGGTATATATAGCCTCCACACAGAATCCAACCGTTACACACTTTTAACCCAACTCGGTGGCACCGAAACAATCATCTCGGTAGCACCGAACTATGTAAAAGATATGAACTTTAGGAATCTCGGTGGGACCGATACGAACAACTCGGATGGACCGAAGTGCAATGGCTTAGGGCAAACCTCATCTCGGTGGTACCGATTGCATCAACTCGGTTGGACCGAAGTGAAGCAATAAGGCAACAGAGACTTGGCAAGCCATCTCGGTGAGACCGATTTGCATAACTCGGTGAGACCGAAGTGAATGCAAACGATTACAGAGAGTTGGCAAGGCCATCTCAGTGGGACCGAGATCCATTTCGGTGGATCCGATTTGTTAGGGTTTTGGCAGTGGCTAAGTCTTGGATGAACTAGGTGGGGCCGGATAGAAAATTTCGGTGGGGCCGAGTTGGAATGTAGGTTTTGGACATATTTGGGTAGAGAGAGTGGTTGAGGCTTTAGGAGTACTGTCACTAAGCACTTGAGCAAAAAGACCATTAAGCAACACCTCATCCCCTTTTAATAGTATTGGCTTTCCTATGGACTCAATGTGATCTTGGATCACTAAACCAAAAAATGTAGAGTCTTGTTCTTTTGCCAATCCTAGTCCTTAGCACTTTGAGGGGTCCACGTCTCTAGTCCATGCCATGCCAATCATTGAACATCCTGAAATCTTAATCTTGAATGGACATTAGTTCAATGAGATATATGTTATGAATTACCAAAACCACCAAGGGAGCAAATGTGCTTTCAATCTCCCCCTTTTTGGTAATTGATGACAACATATAGATCAAAGCTTTGACAATTGATTAAATGAATGAAATACATCGTCGCTTTGAGAAGTATGTGATAAGCAAGAGCTCCCCCTAAATTTGTGCATTATTAAAAATTTGCGTTTGAATGCAAATGCACAATCGATTAGGCTCATGGGTCACTCTTCCATGTCACATACATCTTGGTGGAGCGCGCAAAATGGTATGATTGAAATAGAAGGCACACATCACCAACATAAGTAATTGATCATACAAGATAATGATAAAGATAAACATGGAACATCACAATAAGCATAATATGATCAATCAACATAGTTTCTCACAAGCATAAACGACAGGCACTGTAGCAAGCACACACATAACAAAGTACCAACAAGCAAATAAGTAGCAAAAGAACTCGAAGCAAATAAAAGCAAGAACTCTCTCTCTTGAAGCCTATGATCTATACAGATTCTCCCCCTTTGGCAACAAGTACCAAAAAGATCGAATAAGTATAGGACTAGTCGGCACTCTAAACGCGGTCCTCCGAAGCTCCTGAAGGTGATCTCCTGCTGGTAGCTCTGGTGTGCGTAGATGGCGTTGAGAGCATCCACGAAGACTTCTGCTGAAGTTTGTTGAGCTGGTGGAGTTGAGACCTGAGGTGGCACTGTGGCAGTAGCAGCTGGTGCAGAGACTGTGGTCCGTGGATCCACAACTGGTATCGCAGCAGACCTGGCTGCTCTGGGCACTGTCTGAAAATGCTCTGGTGTTGGTCTGTCATCTCCACTGTCATCTGATGGGGCTGTCTTGACAGCATCAACATCATTCTGCAGCTGTTCCACGGTAGTCTGAATCTCAGTCACCTTGACATCCAAATCATGAAATTTTGTCTCAATGATCCGCTCAAAACTAGCCTGGGTCTGGGTGAGGTTGGCCAAACTTCGCTCAATCCTCAGAGTGGCTTCAAGAAGATATGTCGTTTGATCCTTGGGTGTCTTGAGATTGGCAATTGGAGCATTAGGAGCTGATGCCTCCTAAGCTGCTTTTGCTTCTTTGGCTTTGCGGATTCCTCTTGGGCTTGTGCTGAAGTGGGATGCGAAGGATCCATCACTATGACATTGTCCTCAAAATCTGGATGGAGTGGCAAATGCTCTCGATCAAGAAGATACGTGCTGGTTCCAACCTTGGAATTGATCAATAACTGAATATGTGGAGCATATCCGCACGATCTCTTCTGATCTGCTGCAGTCCTCTTGATAGTCTCTACTATCAGGCTCATCACCTTGAATTTCTGAGGTGTATCAAATAAATGCAGCAAATTGATGGAGTGACCACGAATCATTTTGTCATCTCCTGACTTGGGTAGCAGAGTGTACCGCAATATGGTGTTCGAGGTGGCCAGTCCTGGTAGCAGATGCTTCACTGATCCAAGCTTATGAGTTTCAAGGTCCTTCTGAGGAATTGCAGTGTACATGTTAGCCATGGAGTTGTGATCCATCTTGAGCTTGGCATAGATATCAATGTCATCGTCCTCTTCCTTGGGTGCACCAAGAAGATTTGCCCACTCAGAGATGGTTGACTGGTACCTGATACCTTCAGTCATCCACACTATTCTGCCATCTGGATAGAAGTGTGCTGTGGAGTAGAACTGCATGACCATCTCATCATTCCACTTGGTTAACTTCTTTCCAACAAACTCGCCAACTCCTGCAATCCTGAAGCTTTCATGGACATGGGGGAAATAATCCTCATTCTCATCGATGTATTCCCAGTCCACCCACTTCATGTCACTGACTATAGGCTTCTTATCAAGCAAAACTGTCTCATAAAAGTCATGTTGTTCACGGGTGTGAAAGCGATAGTCACATGCTGTCTTCCTCCTTATGGCATAAGGATCTGATGTCCTCCATTAATGCAGTCCTTTATCCTTTCTCAGCATCATGTTCTCTGCAACTGGGTGTCTATCATCATGATCTGGTATCTTAGGCTTCAACTTTCGGAGCACTAGAGGCTCTTCATCAACATTTGACTCAGGCACTGGGGCCTTGTTCTTCTCAGCAGCTGATATGTTCCTGGTTGATCTCTTGGGTGCAGACACCTTAGGCTTAGACTTGGGGGCAGCAGTCTTGATTGCATCAGACATAAGCTTCTGAGCCTTTGCAGGGGGTGCAGTGGCTGCTGGCTCATCCTCCTCTTCTTCCTCCTCATCAATCATCATGGAGGGTCTGCCAATCACACGGGCAAATGTTTTCCCTACTCTTTTCTTCTTAGCTCCAGCAACTGCCTCTGTGTCACTAGGCTCTTCAAGAGTGTATTGCACAGTTTGTTTTGGCACTTTCCTCACAGCAGTTCTTTCTTTGGTAGCAGTAGGCTTTGTGTTGTACTCCTTAGCAAGCACTACTCTCTTTTTCTTGGTTGCAGCTTCACTTGCAACAAAGTCCTCATCCTCACTGTCTGAGGTTTTCTTCTTCCTTGTTCTGGTTGCAGCTTTAGGAAGATCTGGAGAGCTCCTCTCTCCCTCATAGAAACTTTCAGTTGGGCTTGACCCTACACTCATATCTGCCTGCTGTTCAGATCTGTTCTGACTGTCACTGTTGTCTGACATCTTGCTGAGCTGACCCTGTGAATAGATGGGTACGGGCAGAGTAGATGAGTCATCACAAAAAGCAGATTGTTTTTCATAAAAATGAGTTCAAACTTTAGTTCTAGGTTTTCACAAAATGCATTTCGGATGGACCGAGTTGATAATCTCGGTGACACCGAAGCACACTACAGAGACCTTGCACGCCATTTCGGTCAGACCGATATGGGATTCGGTGGCTCCGAGATGCTAGGGTTTCACTGAGATTTTACTTTCGGTCTCACCGATTTGCACAACTCGGTGGCACCGAGATGTACTAGTGCTATGGCCAGGGCCAAATCGGTGGGACCGAAAATTTCGAATCGGTCGGTCCGAGATGCATTCGGCGGAAACCTAACCCTAAATTTTTTGCTCGAATCTTGTTCTTACGAACTAATCTGGTGGAAAGAGTATTGCATTCATGGCAAGATATATGGCATTATCCTTGTGCTTTGAATCG
Source organism: Elymus sibiricus (assembly GCA_039707655.1). Classification (NCBI taxonomy): domain Eukaryota; kingdom Viridiplantae; phylum Streptophyta; class Magnoliopsida; order Poales; family Poaceae; genus Elymus; species Elymus sibiricus. Next base: position 104,756,388 of record CM077668.1, on the reverse strand, counting down.
GAAGAAAAATGAGGCACGAGGAGATCGAATCTCACCCTAACTCGGTGGAGATTCTCTACGGCGGCAACGGCGGTGGAGATTGCCGTTGACGGCGACGGAGTCCTGCGGCGAAGGCGCACAGGAGATGACAGCGACGATCCGGAGACCAAGGGGGCGGCAGCAATGGGGCGCGGGCGTGTGACGTTTGAAGTAATTTTCAACCACACGGGCCGCTGGATATATATACCCATGTGCTGTCAGTGGCACCGAGTGGAACAAATTGGTAGCACCGAGACGTGCAACTGCTTGCAGTTACAGCAACTCGGTCCAACCGAGTTGGTCTAATCGGTAGCACCGAGATGAAAACCTAGATCAATCTAAATGATTTCGGTTCGACCGAGTTTGAGTGAGTTGGTTCGGCCGAAATCAATTAGAAGGTTTTGGAGGTTCAGCCCTTTCAGATCGGTGGCTCCGAGTGCTCCTCACCCGAAGGGTCCGAAAATGACTTGTTCAATTTTTGTGATGCAGCAAGAATAGAATTTGAGACAAGAAAGCATAGATAGCTAGAGAAGGTATTTAGGCATTCTTGTACATCCACTTGGCCAGAAAAACCAAGACAATCAAAACAACAAATGGATGTCCTCAAATGACGAAATCATGCAAACCAACATGCACAACCAATTCTAGCATCTATCAAGCAATGGCGATGACTAGGTCATCTATATATGAGTATATTGACTTAGGAGCCAAGTGAGAACATTTGATCATAGGTCATACTCATCGTTTAAGCACAAGTGGGGTTACCACTTTTACATAAAGCATTAATGTGTTCACACCATTAGAGTTGCTTTAGCTCAATTGTTTAGAGCAAAGCTCCCCCTAGATGTGATATCCCCCCTAAGAGGGATGAACTAACCTTGGGTTTTGTCGATGATGACTTCATGTAGATGTTGAAGATGTGGATGCTCAATGTTGATGTAGACCATCAAGAGTTGGGAGCAATCCTTTGGAGTTTTGTGCTTTCAATACCTACATGGGTTAGTCCCACACAAGGAACAAACAAGGATATCCATAGACATAGAGTGAAATACACATATGATGATGTCCATGAATGCATTGATTACCTTGTCCCTTGCCTTACCAACAAGAGGGTTTGTGACTCCATGAACTAGTGCAAAATGTGGATGTTGGTTGCACAAGTCCTTGCCATTAAGAATATGAGTGAAGTAGCACTTGATTGGAATCCTTGGAGTTGTAGTAGCACTTGATGAAGTAGAACTTGATGAAGTCTTGGGAACCCATTTGACCATGGCTTGAGGAGCTTCTTCAAATGAATCAATCTCTTCTTGAAGCTTGTCCTTGCCTTTTAGCTTGTGGTCTTGTGGTGGAAGATCTTCTTGAGCTTGTGTTCCCTTGAAGGAAGTGGGATCATACTTCTCTCGTTGAGGAACAAACTTCGTCTTGGGGTATTGATCTTCTTCCCACTCAACTCCATCGGCATTGAACTTTCGTTCAAAACCAACACCTTGGTTCTTCCGGTGCCTTCCTTGCTTGCGTACAATTTCCTCAAATTGCTTACTCCCGGCAAGGCTCTTGTAGACACATTTTTCTATAATTCCTTTCAATAGCATATTTTCTTGCTCAAGTGTAACTTGGCTAAGAGAATCATTAGTGGAATCAATAGAACTACTAGAAGCAACAACATTGGATTTAGCATTGTTATTGTTACTACTAGAGGTAGAACCATTTTTACCCTTGTTGCTAGTTTGCTTAGGTTTAACTTGTGGCATAAAGGTAGACAAGAGTAAACGCTTGGCAAGATATGAAGAACTCTTCTTTCGAAGATCATCATTGATAGCTTTAAGAAACTCATGCTCTTGCTCTAAATTTAGCTTCTCGAAGCGTAGCTTCTCATGAGTTCTTAGAAGTTCTCTATGATCCTCTTGAGTTGTTTCATGAGCTAACTTAAGAGCATTTAGTTCTTTAGTTAGACGCTCAATCTCCTTCATAGCATTGTCACTCGTTTCCTCTTGACTATCATGCTTACTAGCATTTTCATTATAGCTCACATTACTATCCTTGTCAACAAGTAAATCATCATCACCAAGCAAATCATCTTCATCACTATTGAAATCAAGATACTCGGGGTGTGATACCTTGGGGCCTTTTGCCATGAAGCATCTTCCAATTCCTTCATTCCATGAGTCAAATAGATCATAGGAGTTGGATGACACAAGTGCAAGTCCGGCAACACCTTCATCTTGACTATAGTCGGAGTTTGAGTGATAACTTCTCTCGGAGTGGTTGTCGGAGTCGGATCCAGAAACCCATTCACCAACATGAGCTTGATGTCTTCTTCTTGTGTAGCACTTAGATGACTTGTCCTTCCTCTCCGAATCCTTGCTTCTTCGAGAGTGTCTTCGTTCATAACGATCATCTCTACTCCTTCTTTCCTTATGAGGTCATTCATCTCTTCTATGTCTTCCTCTTGGTGATTCGTCTCTTTTCTTGTAGGGAGCCGTACACTCATTGGAATAGTGTCTGGGCTTTCCACAATTGTAGCAATTACGCTCACGACTTGATGATCTTCTCTCATAGTGTCTTGAGCTAGAGCTTCTTTCTTTCCCTTTGTTCTTGTAGAACTTGTTGAACCTTTTCACCATTAGGCTAATCTCTTCATTGGATACTAGCTTGTCACTTGAAGTTGTTGGAGCATCGGTTGAGGCTTTGTAAGCACCACTTGATTTGTTGTGTAGCTCCTCTTTGTCCTTGAGTGATATTTCATGAGCAACAATCCTTCCAATGACTTCCGTGGGCTTGAGATCTTTGTAATTTGGCATCATTTGGATCAATGTGCAGACGGTATCATATTTTCCATCCAAAGCTCTAAGTATCTTCTTGATGATGAATTTGTCGGTCATCTCTTCACTTCCTAAGCCGGCAATCTCATTTGTGATGAGAGCAAGCCTAGAGTACATTTCAGCGACTCCTTCACCATCCTTCATCTTGAACTTGTCAAGTTGACTTTGAAGCACATCAAACTTAGATTCCTTGACGGACTCGGTACCCTCATGCATATCAACCAAAGTATCCCAAATTTCCTTTGCATTCTCGAGGCGGCTAATTTTGTTGAATTCTTCGGGACATAAACCGTTGAATAGAATGTCACAAGCTTGAGCATTGTATTGCAACATCTTCAATTCTTCCGGGGTTGCTTCATGATCCGGTTCCTTGCCATCCTCAAAGAAATCACCTTGCAAGCCAACACGAACAATAGCCCAAACGGCAGGGTTATGACCAAGAATATGCATTTTCATTTTATGTTTCCAACTAGCAAAGTTTGTACCATCAAAATATGGACCTCTACGGTGATAGTTACCCTCACTAGACGCCATACTCTCCTAGGTTGTGAAACCAAGGCTATGATCACCAAAGCAATGGAAATCAAGGCTTACGGAGACCAAAGCTCTGATACCACTTGTAGGATCGAAAGTATGTCTAGAGGGGGGGTGATTAGACTACTTGACCAAATAAAACCTAACCTTTTCCCAATTTTAGTTGTGGGCAGATTTTAGCAATAGTATATGTCAAGCATCACCCTACACATGCAATTCTAAGAGTATAGCAGCGGAAAGTAAGCAATTGCATATGTATGTAAAGGAGGGGATTGTAGATTTCAAATGCAATGAAGACATGGTGGTTTTCGGCGTGGTTCCGATAGGTGGTGCTATCGTACATCCACGTTGATGGAGACTTCAACCCACGAAGGGTAACGGCTGCGCGAGTCCACGGAGGGCTCCACCCACGAAGGGTCCACGAAGAAGCAACCCTGTCTATTCCACCATGGCTTACTTCCACAAAGGACTAGCCTCACTCGGGGTGGATCTTCACGAAGTAGGCGATCTCCTTGCCCTTACAAACTCTTGGTTCAACTCCACATCATGTTGGAGGCTCCCAAGTGACACCTAACCAATCTAGGAGACACCACTCTCCAAAAGGTAATAGACGGTGTATTGTTGATGAACTCCTTGCTCTTGTGCTTCAAATGATAGTCTTCCCAGCACTCAAACAACTCCTCACAGATTTGGCTATGGTGGAAGAAGGATTTGAGTGGAAAGCAACTTGGGAAAGGCTAGAGATCAAGGTTCAAATGGTAGGAATGGAATATCTTGATCTCAACACATGAGTAGGTGGTTCTCTCTCAGAAAATGTATGGTGGAAGTGTAGGCACGTTCTGATGGCTCTCCTTACTGAGAAGGAGGTGGTGGAGGGGTATATATAGCCTCCACACAAAATCCAACCGTTACACACTTTTGACCCAACTCGGTGGCACCGAAACAATCATCTCGGTAGCACCAAACTATGTAAAAGATATGAACTTTAGGAATCTCGGTGGGACCGATACGAACAACTTGGATGGACCGAAGTGCAATGGCTTAGGGCAAACCTCATCTCGGTGGCACCGATTGCATCAACTCGGTTGGACCGAAGTGAAGCAATAAGGCAACAGAGACTTGGCAAGCCATCTCGGTGAGACCGATTTGCATAACTCGGTGAGACCGAAGTGAATGCAAACGATTACGGAGAGTTGGCAAGGCCATCTCGGTGGGACCGAGATCCATTTCGGCTGATCCGATTTGTTAGGGTTTTGGCAGTGGCTAAGTCTTGGATGAACTCGGTGGGGCCGGATAGGAAATTTCGGTGGGGCCGAGTTGGAATGTAGGTTTTGGACATATTTGGGTAGAGAGAGTGGTTGAGGGTTTAGGAGTACTGTCACTAAGCACTTGAGCAAAAATACCATTAAGCAACACCTCATCCCCTTTTAATAGTATTGGCTTTCCTATGGACTCAATGTGAAGTTGGATCACTAAACCAAAAAATGTAGAGTCTTGTTCTTTTGCCAATCCTAGTCCTTAGCACTTTGAGGGGTCCACGTATCTAGTCCATGCCATGCCAATCATTGAACATCCTAAAATCTTAATCTTGAATGGACATTAGTTCAATGAGATATATGTTGTTATGAATTACCAAAACCACCAAGGGAGCAAATGTGCTTTCACCGGGGTGAGGCTCCCCTTCCGTTCCCCACTCTAATCTGGTGCATGACACGTCGACCTGGATGCTGGCTGTCCCACATGTTGGCGAAAGGAAGAATAATTGTTGCCGAAGATGTAAGAAGGAGCAAAGAACTGTGCGTATACTCTAGTTTAGCACTGGAGTACTAGTATACGTCGGAGGAGTGCGAAACACGGCAGCCCAGTGAACCAGCAGGCGATATGGCGATAAAAAACAATGTACTACAGTCCAGCCTTTAGCATGTAAAAACGCGCCACCGCTTCCTTCTCCTCCTCTCGGTTTATTGCCATCAGCAGAGCATAGTGGTCTAAACGCTCTTATATTTCTTTACGGAGGGAGTAGTACGGTACATAGGATCGGATTCCATAAGAATTTTTTCTACTATAATATTTTGTACTCGGCGTTGAACACTCTTTGCTAATCCTATTGGATTTAGCACTCCAGTCCCATACTTTCCCCATTCATGTATTTTCAGTATCCTGGGAATCAAAGAGGCCCTTAGACTGGTTTAGGTCCGGTCGATTTTTTTCAATGAAATATGTCCAGAATGTAATGAATGTGCTCCGGTTTCTATGAAAATCATCCGGTTTGCATGTAGTAATTCATTTATTTATTCTTTTGCGGGGGATTTGCATGTAATTCGTCCGGTTTGAAATGTACTCGTACGCCGGCATGGTTGGATGGCCCGCTGCCGCATTACTGTCCGAGGACTCGTCCCTACCGATTGGCACTCAGCGTTTGGAAATCCCTCGAGTGCTTGCACGTGGACCCAGATGCTCTATGTCCCACATGTCGGCGAAAGGAAGCACGTAGAAATATTTCCGACGACCGCGGAGCCGCGGACTACATCTCAGCAAGGAGGAAAAATGCATGAAAAAATATGTACTATGAAGTGTAGCTGCAAAGTAATGACAGGTATAGATCGCAAGCACCCAACTAGTGGTACTAGTACGTACGAGTGCAAACGAGTATGGAGTACTCCTACTCGTTCAACACGAGTCCCATATGACAACGGCGTTCGTGCTACAGCTAACTCTTCTCCCTCCTCGTTTCTCTCTTCTAATTCTAACTCAGCCGACGTGCGGCGGGCGGGGTGGGGATTTGCCAATAGTCAGTTTGCTCAACTGCGGTCCCACATGACAGTGAAAATGCTAGACAACACGTGTTCCATAGCTTGAGCGGCATGCCGGGCCGACTATGGAGTACTCCCGACAGTGTGGGGGTGAGATGCGACGCGGCAGGCTTTCCCTTTTGAACTTGTAGAAAATGTAACATTTGGTTATGCTTCTGCTCCTTGGCACGGTAGACAGATAGAAACAACGATTAAAAATGCTAGGGCGGGGGATTTTGCAAGTTTGGCGCATCATCGGTTTTCTCACATCAGGCCCACATGTCAGTGATAATATGCCAAGCCAATGCGCGCTGAGCGGCGTGCCAGAACGACAGTGCAGGGGTGCGACGCGAACGGGACAGGCGTGATGTACTTGTTCCACTTTCTCGTTTTGAACTTGTGACGTGTAACGCTTAGTTTTGAATTTATAAGTTTGGTTGTCGCGCCCATATATATACTATAGTTTGGTAGGTTGGCTCATGCATCGTACGTAAATTACAAAGTTGATGCAATAGGTAAGTACTACCTCCGTCCTGGTTTGTTAGTCCCCTTTGTGCCAGATTTTGACCATAGATTTAACTAACAAAATATTAATGCATGTCACCAAAAAATATATCATTGGATTCGTATTTGAACAAAGTTTCCAATGATATTGTTTTTTTGTGACATCCATTAACATATTGTTAGTTAAATCTGAAGTCAAAATTTGGCACAAAACACGAAGGTGACCAATAAACCAGGATGAAGACAGTGATACATATAATTAACGCCAAATGAGAGCAAGGGTTCACACATGTCATTTATGACTGGAATGATAATGCGATATAGTAACACATTAAGGCCATGACGCGATGCAGTGCTGGTTATAGGAGGCAAGAAGAAAGATGCATCCATCGACGACCTCCTCCTCCTCGGCTCAGGGCGCCGGCCCATCGAACGGTGGCTGAGGAGCAGCGGCTTTCGTGGCGAGGTCAACATGCTTCTGAACAATGGTGTCCAAGGCTTCCAGCCGGTCGAAGAAGGCCAACATCTTAGCATCGTCCCTGGCCCTATAGTGGCCAATGTAGACGATTTCCTCGTAGACGTGGATGTGTAGGTCGAGGGTTTCTTGCTCGCCGAGGCGCTGTGTGGTGAGCGCGGCCTCGAGGTGGACATTCTTCGTCGCGACGTCGGGCAGCTGCAGGGCCACCAGTGCGTGAAAGAGGTTGTCACCATGGAGGCCGATGAGGGTGGCAGGCAACGAGGAGCCTGGGCGCGCGGGCTGGAGGAGTATGGCAAGGTCGTCCGCGCGCTTCTTGACGGCGATGAACTTGCGGATGGAGCGGACCATCATCTCGCCCATGTGAGAGGCGAAGCCGGCATCACCGAGGGCTATGATGCTGGCGGTCGCCAGCACCGTCTAGAGACGCTGCTCGATGCCGGGCCGCAGGCAGGCGTCGTTGATCATCTGGCACAGCCGCCTGCCGCTTGCGTCCATCGCCTCCATGGGTGGTTGTGGCTTCTGGTCACTTGGTCTTGGATTGGAGTGAGCAGTGTTGCGCAGACTAGGTGCGTACGATTTGGTAGATGGTTTGGAGTGGAGGGGCACCTTCATATGAGAGTGCAAACTGCATTGCATTCACATCGTGTTGGCTCCAGTCTGCTTCTCCAATTAATTCCCTCTGCATGCTAATTGAATGAGGATGCATCATTGACCGTTCAATGTTTCGGGAACCGCTACCCTCTCCCTCGTTGGCTTTCAAGCCGTATCAATGTAAATGCATGTCAAAAAGAGACTAGTCAATAGTTCACCACGAGCCTATAACTAGCGATCGCCACAATAACCGTAAGATCTGCATCCGACGGTGGCACCTATTGGACGCAAACAGCAATAAAAAAAGAAATGTCATGGCATTTTACAAAACTGCCACACCACGCCCCTCCCCTACACATGAGACTGCCACCCGAGCCTTCGCAACTGCCACGTTCGGGTTGTGCTTGGCTCTTCGCCTCTTCGGGAAGTCGTACTACTACAGTATATATGCTTCTGGCAATCTAACACCAAATGAACTGCTGCATGTCCACCACGTGGGGGAGGGAGAGCGCGGTGGCTCGCTGGACGAGGAAAAGCTTCTCCTCGTCCTGCGAGCCACCGTGCGCATGGGCGAGGGAGAGGGCATAGTAATCAAGCTTCTCCTTGTTGTACGAGTTGACGCGACACATCAAAGCAGTACACTCGATTTTCTCAAAAAGTTGTGTTTACCGATGCATAAATTACAATGCATGAATGCATGTCGTGAGTTTCCTTTTGATCCTTGCATGTGTTGATTTAATGCACCTTGAAGTATGAACTTGTGATGGTAAAACTTTCTAATGCCCCGGCACTAAAGCGAGAGATGGTGGTGCACGAGGAGGGCGAGATCATGCCGATGGAACAGGACCCGACGATGGACATCTTTATGGACCTCACCATGCTCCACTGCCCCTTCTGCATCCGCCCCTTGAAGCCTCCGGTGTACGGGGTTTGAATACATCTCGTTCGTTCGGCTGATCGAGCAAGGCGCAGGTTTCTTGATTGATGTGGTGTTCGATTGATTTGTGAAGTGCAAGGGAGGGCACCTGGCCTGTGCGGACTACCGCGGCGAGCGCCCCGAGAACCAGCGGCAGTGCCAGAAGTGTGAGTGCGGCGGCGGCTTCAACGTGCGCAACACAGCGATGGACACCGTCCTCTCCTCGGCGAGGGTGGAGTGCCCACACGAAGGTTGTGGGCTCTATGTCACTTACCACAAGCTCGACGATCACCAGAGCGCGTGTCCGCTAGCGCCCTGCAAGTGCCCCGTGCCTAGCTGCGGCTACGAAGGCCCGCCGCCGGTGCTCCCCCACCACATCAGCACCGTGCACCCCATGCCCGTGCATAGGATCCAGTACGGCAAGGTGCTCCAGCTGCAGGTGCTGGTGTTGGAGCCGCGGCGCTTGATGTTCGCGGAGGAGGACGGTTGTGCGTTTTTCGTGGTCGGCGGCACGCTCGGCATCGGCGCGCCTATCGTCGTGTCGGTCGTCTGCATCAGAGCAGGGGATTCCCCACCGCCGCACTACGTGGCCAAGGTGTGGGCGAACGGGCCGCCGGGGGAACCCAATGGCAGGACCGATGCCGTTTAGATGGAAATCGAGGTGACAAGCAGCAAGGAGCCCGGCGTTGTGGCCGTGGAGGAGCTGACCTTCTTCACGGTGCTGCCCAAGCTGCTGGCCGGGGCTGGGTCATCGAGGACGGTGTCCCTCCACATTCGGATTGACAAGCTCACCTCCTAAATGATTCCACAACACCTTCTAGTTATCTTAGTAATATGCTAATGTAGGGTTTAGTTTGGTCTACTTTACCTTAAGAGATGGTGGATTTTGGTGGCGATGCAGCAATTAGTTCAACATCACATCAGCAGTTGAAGTAATTCCCAATAGTCGAAGGGATATTTTGTGTCTGTTGGATATAAGATCCTTTGGGTAAGAAGTAAACCTAAATATAAGCTGCTTATATGTTTGTTTGTTAAGGAAGTGTTGCATACTTCTGCGAGTTGACGCAACACATCAAAGTAGTACTACTAGTACTCACCCGACTGCACACCAGGCAGACCAAGCCCGTGTCCTGTTGGTGCCATGTGCGGTACGCACATTAAGTAAAACCTCGCGCCTCCAGCTGAGCCTACGCATTTTGAACCTTTGAATCTCAAGGCCAAGGAGCAACGTGAACCTTTGATAGAGCCAATCGGATGGTTGAGAACACTACAATTCGTAGCTACAAATGCATGTGTGAGAGAGGACGAGTGCGTGCATGCACCTCTTGTCTTCGTGTACAATGTACTAAACCTAGAGTCAAGTGTATGTGTGTGGCATCGAGCTAGATACCTAGAGATGGTGTGTGCGAGAAGTCCCGAGAGACTCGTGAGCGTAGGTGTGTGCGTGGGAAAGAGGGAGAGAGATGTAATGCGTGTGAAAAAAATAGTCAATAGTTCGCAACGAGGCTATTCCTGGCGAACACCCCAATAACCGTAAGATCTGCATCTGACTGTGCCAGTTATTGGATGAAAACAGCAGTAAGAAAAGAAATGCCATGGCATTTTGCACAACTGCCACACCACGCCCCTCCCCTACACATGAAACTGCCACGCGAGCATTCGCAACTGCCATGGTCTGCTCCTTTGGTGCGATCTATACTTTTATTAAAAAGGACGGGCTTTTGGCGCGCGGTAGGCGGGGGAGCTTGGCATGTCGGTTTGCTCTTGCTCACATGCGGTTGCACATGTGAGTGATGTAGCAAGCCGATGCGCGTCTCTTCGGTGAGCGGCGGGCCGAACCGACCATTTGTTCGTGCTACTGCTCACATGCGGTCGCACATGTCAGTGACACACCAAGCCGATGCGCGTCCCTTCGGTCAGCGGCGGGCCGGACCGACCGTGTCTTGGTGCGACGCAAACGCGACGGGCTGTAAGTTTGCCGCCTTTTTTTAGGGGTATCTTTGCCAACCCTAACTTATAATATGTAAAGTGTAACACTTGCTTTCACTCCTTAACGAGATCGGTCGATAGAAATCCCCATTAGACAGGCGAGGGCGGTGATTTTCCATCGCGGGAAGCGAGGGAGTTTTTTTTTAGTGGAGCGGGGGCGTCGCAATTTGGCCGACGGTTTGCATACGTTTCTCGGACGCGTACGTGGGCCCGCGTTCTCGGAGGCCATCGTGGCGGAGCCAGACACCCGCAACCTCTCAGACCAAAAAAAGAGGAGCCCGCTACTTGCTATTTTTATAATCAGTTTTGAAATTCTCAATTGTTCACGTGTGACGTGATATCAGCCGTTCATTGATGTTGATCCAATGGTCTAGGTGTTTGGGATTTGCGTCTACAGTAACCTATGTGTACCCACCCTGGAAAAAAAGTGTCTACGTTCTTCTGGAACCATCAGCACGTCGTGATCAATCCACACAGGAAGCTGGCAAACAACACCTCCACATGTGCCACGTGGCTTCATTGATGCCCCCCACATCATTTTATTCATAAATATATTGACTGAAAAAGAGAGACATCACCCTAAACAAGATCTTCCTCGTATTTTGTTTCCTACGAAGTAGTGCCATGCTATTGGAATTCCAACTTTACCGGAAGTACTAGTGCCACATCATCTAAAAAGCCTTTCTACACGCGTCAAATTATCACGTGGGCTACCTCTTCTTATAGAAATGTGCTCCACCATGTACCCGCGTGTGTGTATGAGGGAAGGAGTGCGTGCATGCGTGCACCTCTTCTCTCTTCGTACATGTACTCCACCTAGTGGGTGTGTCGGGGAGAGAGAGAGGGTGTGTGCGACATGCCCCTATACATATGTTTGTGTCAAAGAGAGGCCTAGATACATATGTAGTATATGTATGTGTAGGGGGGCGATATACGAGAAGAGAGGGGAAGGATCGTTTACGCGAGATATCGATAGAGACGGATAGAGGGAAGAACTTTACGAGCGTACAAGTGCTAGGAAAGAGAGGGGGTGCTGGAAGATGGTGCAAGAGGCCAACTAGACGAAGACAATGAAAGAGTACAAGTGCGAGATCGATAATTAAAGAGAGGGGACGAGAACGTGCGTGGGCGCGCGCATCTGATCGATAGATAAAGCGGAAGGCATGGATGATGAGATGGGGAGGGACAATTAATGTGTGTGTGGTAGGCGGTCCTATCCAGAGAGGTCGTAGTTCGATCGATGTGTACGTGGGAAAATAGGGGGAGACCTAACTAGATATATAGATCGGTCGGTTTGTGTGGGAAAATAGAGAGAGAGACCTGGCTACACATAGAGGGAAATCGATATTGGTGCACATGCATGCATGTGTCAGAGATAAAGAACTCCCGGAGTGACGAAGAGAGGGAGAGGTGTGTGGGGGGTGCAGCTAGCTAGCTAGCTACCTAGGAGATGGTGCGAGAGGCCTATTAGTTAGTTAGCTTGAGACAGTGTACAAGTGCGAGATGGATAACAACAGAGGGGGCGACAGTGCGTGCGTTCCTCAGAGTTAGGGCGGGAGGCATGGATGGTGAGAGGGGGTAGGACTATATGTGTACATGTTTGTGTGTGGTAGGCAGACCTAGCTAGAGGGGTATATAATCATTCGGTGTGTGTGGGAAAGAGGCGGATGGAGAGACTGAAAGTGCATTTGCTCCCTTGGTGGTTTTGGTAATTCATAACAACATATGTGTCATTGAACTAATGTCTACCTAAGCTACATTTTAGGAAGTTCAATGATTAGGCATGCCAAGGACTAGTGATTGTGGACCCCTCAAAATGCTAAGGACATGGATTGGCAAAAACTCAAGACTCTACATTTTTGGTTTAGTGATCCAAGATCACATTGAGTCCATAGGAAAGCCAATACTATTAAAAGGGGATGAGGTTTTGATAATGATCTATTTGCTCAAGTGCTTAGTGATGTTGCTCCAAAACCCTCAGCCACTTCCTTCATCCAAATATGTCCAAAACCCTAAAAGTCAACTCGGTCCCACCGAATACATCCTTCCCAAACCCACCGAGTTCATTCAGACAGTGCCACAGCCTAAACCCTAACAAATCGGATCCACCGATATGGATCTCGGTCCCACCGAGATGGGTGACCATCTCTCTGTTACCTTGTTGCAATTATTTCGGTCCCACCAAAATTGCACTCGGTAACACCGAGATGGAGTGACCAAGTTTCTGTTGCCAAATTGCATCATTTTGGTCCCACCGAGATTATGCAATCGGTGCCACCGAGACTGGGTCTAGCCCTTACCATTGCACTTCGGTTGCTCCGAGATGTTCCCATTCGGTCCCACCGAAAACCCCAACGTTCATATCTTTTGCACAGGTCAGTCTCACCGAGATTTCAAATCGGTGCCACCGAGTCTGGTCAAAAGTGTGTAATGGTTGGATTTTGTGTGGAGGCTATATATACCCCTCCACCACCCTCTTACCAAGTAAGAGAGCCATCAGAACGTGCCTACACTTCCACCATACATTTTCTGAGAGAGAACCACCTACTCATGTATTGAGATCAAGATATTCCAATCCAACCATTTGAACCTTGATTTCTAGCCTTCCCAAGTTGCTTTCCACTCAAATCCTTCTTCCACCAAATCCAAATCTGTGAGGAGTTGTTTGAGTGTTGGGGAGACTATCACTTGAAGCACAAGAGCAAGGAGTTCATCATCAACACATCATCTATTACCTTTTGGAGAGTGGTGTCTCCTAGATTGGTTAGGTGTCACTTGGGAGCCACCAAGATCATGTGGAGTTGAACCAAGGAGTTTGTAAGGGCAAGGAGATCGCCTACTTCATGAAGATCTACCCCGAGTGAGGCTAGTCCTTCGTGGATGTAAGCCATGGTGGAATAGACAAGGTTGCTTCTTCGTGGACCCTTTGTGGGTGGAGCCCTCCGTGGACTCGCGCAACCGTTACCCTTCGTGGGTTGAAGTCTCCATCAACGTGGACGTACGATAGCACCACCTATCAGAACCACGCCAAAAATCATCATGTCTTCATTGCGTTTGAAATCTCCGATCCCCTCCTTTACTTACATGTGCAATTGTTTACTTTCCGCTGCTACTCTCTTAGAATTACATGTGTAGGGTGTTACTTGACTTGGTGTACTTGCTAAAATCTGCCCACAACTAAAATTGGGAAAAGGATAGATTTTTGTTTGGTCAAGTAGTCTAATCACCCCCCTCTAGACATACTTTTGATCCTACAGAGACCTAGAGAGATCGTGAGAGACCGACCTAAAGAACGAAAACGTGTGTGTGCGATGTAAAGAATGCCGTGAGTGGGGAGTGTGCGTGCATATATGCATGCACGATAGGAAAGTTAGTGGTATATATCCACAAAGAGAGGAGGAGTGTATGTGTGTGGGTGTAAAAGACTCACAGAGATGATAATCAATATAAAAGTGGATTCAAATATTTGAATAAGAGATCATGATGTTTGTAACCCATCAATGTATGAATATAATGGAGATATGTGTGGCGTGGTTTTGAATCGAACATGCTATACTATATACACATTGAACAAGCCCAAATTGATTTGAATTTGAGATACCGATGGCAGGCATCGTTTGACCACATTGCATCCATGCATGGACATAACTATTCGAATTTGAGAAAATGTGTGACTTTCGCGGCTAACATCTAGATGTTGTGTGTGTGGTGGGGGCATACATTGTGTGTGTTAAACACATTATACATATGAGAAAACAAGGTTTAGATTATTCCGGACGTCTAGCAATGTACTGTGATTTGAATTCAACTTAAATGGATACAAGTATTTGAATTGGAGATCGTATGGTACATGTAGTTCATATTTAAATAGGATTACTACTACATGCATGTATTGTGTTATAAAGATAATATTTAAATGATGGTATAACTTGACAACAATCGTATTCAAATAGGGAAAATTGATTCAAATTTAATCAATATGGCAGACGGCGGTATATATACATTGGATGAAGTAAAATGTTCATATAAGATGGAAGATCCAAATGTAGGACTACATCCATTATACACCGCAAAATCACCTAACGATATTGTTACTTGTGAACTGCGTTGGGATTTCCCCGAAGAGGAGAGGATGATGCAGTACAGTAGAGATAAGTATTTCCCTCAGTTAAGAACCAAGGTTACCAATCCAGTAGGAGAACCACACAGAGCCTTGTTAGCAGCACCTACACACACAAAAGCAAACACTTGCACCCAACGCAAATAAGAGGGTTGTCAATCCCCTTAGCGGTTATTTGCAAGGATTAATTCTGATAGTGATAGATAATTAGATAAACTGCAAAAGTAAATAAATTGTAGCAAGGTATTTTTGGATTTTAATATATGGTAAAAGTAGACTCGGGTGCCATAGTTTTCACTAGAGGCTTCTCTCTCGAGCGCGGAACATACGGTGGGTAAACAAATTACTGTTGGGCAATTGATAGAAAAGCTCATAGTTATGACGATATTCAAGGCAATGATCATGTATATAGGCATCACGTCTGAGACAAGTAGACCGACTCCTGCCTGCATCTACTACTATTACTGATGGAAATATGCCCTAGAGGCAATAATAAAGTTGTTATTATTTTATAATTCCTTGTTCATGATAAAGGTTTATTATTCATGCTAGAATTGTATTGACCGGAAACTTAAATACATGTGTGAATACATAAACAAATACCGTGTCCCTAGTGAGCCTCTACTAGACTAGCTCGTTGATCAAAGATGGTTAAGGTTTCCTAACCATAGACATGAGTTGTCATTTGATAACGGGATCACATCATTAGGAGAATGATGTGATGGACAAGACCCATCCGTTAGCTTAGCATATGATCGTTCTGTTTATTGCTACTGCTTTCTTGAATGTCAAATACATGTTCCTCAGACCATGAGATCATGCAACTCCCGGATACCGGAGGAATACCTTGTGTGCTATCAAACGTTACAACGTAACTGGGTGATCATAAAGATGCTCTACAGGTATCTCCGAAGGCGTCCGTTGAGTTGGCATGGATCGAGACTGGGATTTGTCACTCCGTGTTTCGGAGAGGTATCTCTGGGTCCTCTCGGTAATGCACATCATAAGAAGCTTGCAAGCAAAGTGACTAAGGAGTTAGTTACGGGATGATGTATTACGGAATGAGTAAAGAGACTTGCCGGTAACGAGATTGAACTAGGTATGGAGATACCGACGATCGAATCTCGGGCAAGTAACATACCGATGGACAAAGGGAATTACGTATGTTGTCATTGCGGTTCGACCGATAAGATCTTCGTGGAATATGTAGGAACCAATATGAGCATCTAGGTTCCGCTATTGGTTATTGACCGGAGAGGCGTCTCAGTCATGTCTACATCATTCCCGAACCCGTAGGGTCCGCACGCTTAACGTTCGTTGACGATATAGTGTTATATGAGTTATGGGAATTGGTAACCGAATATTGTTCGGAGTCCCGGATGAGATCCCGGACGTCACGAGGAGTCTCGAAATGGTCGAGAGGTAAAGATTTATATATGGGAAGTCATATTTTGGGTTCCGGAAAAAGGTGCAGTTTTTTCGGTATTGTACCGGGAAGCTTCCAGAAGGTTCCGGAGGATTCCGGAGGGGTCCGGAAGTCCACAAGTGGGTCCACCACGTCCCAAAGGGCTGGCATGGGCTAAGGGGAGGTGCCCTGGCCTTATTGGGCCAGGCGCACCAAGTCCTCAAAAGCCCACGCAGCTAGGGAAGAAAAAAAGGGAGAGTCCTAGTAGGAATAGGATTGGACTTTGGAGTCCAAGTCCACGTGTGTACTATTCACGGTTACTGTTCACGTGGCACTATTCCTTCTACTCCAAGCCCCTACACATATATAAATAGAGGAGAGGGGGCACGGGGCACCCCAAAGGATACAACATTGTCTTAGCCGTGTGCGGCGCCCCCCTCCACAGTTCCGTCCCTCGGTCATATTTTCGCAGTGCTTGGGCGAAGCCCTACGGAGATAGCATCACCATCACCGTCACCACACCATCGTGCTGCCGGAACTCATCCACTACCTCGCCGTCTTGCTGGATCAAGAAGTCGAGGACGTCACCGAGCTGAACGTGTGCTGAACGCGGAGGTGCCGTACGTTCGATGCTCGGTCGGTTGGATCGTGAAGTTGTTCGACAACATCAACCGTGTTGTTCTAACGCTTCCGCTTACGGTCTATGAGGGTACGTAGACACACTCCCCCTCTCGTATCTATGCATCTCCATGGATAGATCTTGCGTGTGCGTAGAATTTTTTTTGTTTTCCATGCAACGTTCCCCAACAGTGGCATCATGAGCCAGGTCTATGCGTAGATGATATGCACGAGTAGAACACAAAGAGTTGTGGGCGGTGATCGTCATACTGCTTACCACCAACATCTTATTTTGATTCGGAGGTATTGTAAGATGAAGCGGCACGGACCAACCTTACATGTCCACGTACATGAGACCGGTTCCACCGACAGACATGCAACTTGTTTTGCATAAAGGTGGTTGGCGGGTGTCTGTTTCTCCTACTTTAGTTGAATCGAATTTGACTGCGGCCGGTCCTTGTTGAAGATTAAAACAGCAAACTTGATAAATCACCATTGTGGTTTTGTGCCGTAGGTAAGAACGGTTCTTGCTAGAAGCCCGTAGCAGCCACGTAAAACTTGCAACAACAAAGTAGAGGACGTCTAACTTGTTTTTGCAGGGTATGCTGTGATGTGATATGGTCAAGACATGATGTGATATACGTTATTGTATGAGATGATCATGTTTTGTAATTTATCGGCAACTGGCAGGAGCCTTATGGTTGTCTCTTTGTTGTATGAAATGCAAGCGCCATGTAATTGCTTTACTTTATCGATATGCGTTAGCAATAGTTGTAGAAGCAATAGTTGGCGAGACGACCACGACACAATGATGGAGATCAAGGTGTCGAGCCGGTGACGATGGACATCATGACGATGCTTTGGAGATGGAGATCAAAAGCACAAGATGATGGCCATATCATGTCACATATTTTGATTGCATGTGATGTTTATCCTTTATGCATCTTATTTTGCTTAGAACGACGGTAACATTATAAGATGATCCCTTCACTAAATTTCAAGATAAAAGTGTTCTCCCCGAGTATGCACCGTTGCTAAAGTTCGTCGTTTCGAAGCATCTCATGATGATCGGGTGTGATAGATTCTACGTTCACATACAACGGGTGTAAGCCAGTTTTACACAAGCAGAATACTTGGGTTAAACTTGACGAGCCTAGCATGTACAGACATGGTCTCGGAACACTGGAGACCGAAAGGTCGAACATGAGTCATATAGTAGATATGATCAACATGGAGATGTTCACCATTGATGACTATCCCATCTCACGTGATGATCGGACATGGGCTAGTTGATTTGGATCATGTATCACTTAGTTAACTTGAGGGATGTTAATTTAAGTGGGAGTTCATTAGTAATTTGATTAATTGAACTTAATTTATCATGAACTTAGTCTTGATAGTTTCTTTGCATATCTATGTTGTAGATAAATGGCCCGTGCTACTGTTCCGTTGAATTTTAATGCGTTCCTAGAGAAAGCTAAGTTGAAAGATGATGCTAGCAACTACACGGACTGGGTCCGTAACTTGAGGATTATCCTCATTGCTGCACAGAAGAATTATGTCCTTGATGCACCGCTAGGTGATGGACCTGCTGCAGGAGCTGCTGCAGACGTTGTGAACGCCTGGCAGGCTCGATCTGATGACTACTCGATAGTTCAGTGTGCCATGCTCTACGGCTTAGAACCGGGACTGCAAAAGCGTTTTGAACGCCACGGATCATATGAGATGTTCCAAGAGCTGAAATTGATATTTCAAGCTAATGCCCGGGTTGAGAGATATGAAGTCTCCAACAAGTTCTTTAGATGTAAGATGGAGGAGAACAGTTCTGTTAGTGAACACATACTCAGAATGTCTGGGTACCGCAACCACTTGACTCAGCTGGGAATTGATCTTCTGGTTGAGAGTGTTATTGACAGAGTTCTTCAGTCACTGCCACCAAGCTATAAAGGCTTCGTGATGAACTATAATATGCAAGGGATGGAGAAGACAATTCCCGAGCTCTTCGCGATGCTGAAATCAGCGGAGGTAGAAATCAAGAAGGAGCATCAAGTGTTGATGGTTAACAAAACCACTAGTTTCAAGAAAAAGGACAAGGGAAAGAAGGGGAACTTCAAGAAGAACGGCAAGCAAGTTGCCGCTCCCACGAAGAAACCCAAAGCTGGACCCAGGCCTGAAACAGAGTCCTTCTACTGCAAAGGGACTGGTTACTGGAAGCGGAACTGCCCCAAGTATTTGGCGGATAAGAAGGATGGCAAAGTGAGCAAAGGTATATTTGATATACATGTTATTGATGTGTTCCTCACTAATGCTCGCAGTAGCGCCTGGGTATTTGATACTGGTTCGGTTGCTCATATTTGTAACTCGAAACAGGAGCTACGGAATAAGCGAAGATTGGCTAAGGACGAGGTGACGATGCGCGTCGGGAATGGTTCCAAGGTTGGTGTGATCGCCGTCGGCACGCTACCTCTACATCTACCTTCGGGATTAGTTTTAGACCTCAATAATTGTTATTTGGTGCCAGCGTTGAGCATGAACATTATATCTGGATCTTGTTTATTGCGAGACGGTTATTCATTTAAGTCAGAGAATAATGGTTGTTCTATTTATATGAGTAACATCTTTTATGGTCACGCACCTTTTGTGAATGGTCTATTCTTGTTGAATCTCGATCGTAGTGATACACATATTCATAATATTGATGCCAAAAGATGCAAAGTTGATAATGATAGTGCAACATACTTGTGGCACTGCCGTTTAGGTCATATTGGTGTAAAGCGCATGAAGAAACTCCATGCGGATGGACTTTTGGAATCTCTTGATTATGAATCATTTGATACTTGCGAACCATGCCTCATGGGCAGATGACTAAAACTACGTTCTCCGGAACAATGAAGCGAGCTACTGATTTGTTGGACATAATACATACCGATGTATGCGGTCCGATGAATGTTGAAGCACGCGGCGGGTATCGTTATTTTCTAACCTTCACAGATGATTTGAGTAGATATGGGTATATCTACTTGATGAAACACAAGTTTGAAACATTTGAAAAGTTCAAAGAATTTCAGAGTGAAGTAGAGAATCATCGTAACAAGAAAATAAAGTTTCTACGATCTGATCGCGGAGGCGAATATTTGAGTTACGAGTTTGGCCTTCATTTAAGAAAATGTGGAATTGTTTCACAACTCACGTCACCTGGAACACCACAGCGCAATGGTGTGTCCGAACGTCATAACCGTACTTTATTGGATATGGTGCGTTCTATGATGTCTCTTACTGATTTTCCACTATCGTTTTGGGGTTATGCATTAGAGACAGCTGCATTCACGTTAAATAGGGCACCATCTAAATCCGTTGAGACGACACCATATGAACAATGGTTTGGCAAGAAACCTAAGCTGTCGTTTCTTAAAGTTTGGGGATGCGATGCTTATGTGAAAAAGCTTCAACCTGATAAGCTCGAACCCAAAGCGGAGAAGTGCGTCTTCATAGGATACCCTAAAGAAACAATTGGGTACACCTTCTACCACAGATCCGAAGGCAAGGTCTTTGTTGCCAAGAATGGGTCCTTTCTAGAGAAGGAGTTTCTCTCGAAAGAAGTGAGTGGGAGGAAAGTAGAACTTGATGAGGTAATTGTACCTTCTCTCGAATTGGAAAGTAGCTCATCAGAGAAAACCGTTCCCGTGATGCCTACACCAATAAGAGAGGAAGATAATGATAAAGATCATGAAACTTCAGATCAAGTTACTACTGAACTTCGTAGGTCGACCAGAGTACGTTTCGCACCAGAGTGGTACGGTAATCATGTTCTGGAAGTTATGTTGTTAGACAACAGCGAACCTACGAACTATGAAGAAGCTATGATAAGCCCGGATTCCGACAAATGGCTTGAGGCCATGAAATCTGAGATAGGATCCATGTATGAGAACAAAGTGTGGACTTTGGTGGACTTGCCCGATGATCGGCAAGCCATTGAGAATAAATGGATTTTTAAGAGGAAGACAGATGCTGATGGTAATATCACTGTCTACAAAGCTCGACTTGTCGCGAAAGGTTTTCGACAAGTTCAAGGGGTTGACTACGATGAGACTTTCTCACCCGTAGCGATGCTTAAGTCTGTCCGAATCATGTTAGCAATTGCCGCATTTTATGATTATGAAATCAGCAAATGGATGTCAAAACTGCATTCCTTAATGGTTTTCTCAAAGAAGAGTTGTATATGATGCAACCAGAAGGTTTTGTCGATCCTAAGGGTGCTAACAAAGTGTGCAAGCTCCAGCGATCCATCTATGGACTGGTGCAAGCATCTCGGAGTTGGAATATACGCTTTGATGAGGTGATTAAAAGCATATGGTTTTGTACAGACTTACGGTGAAGCCTGTATTTACAAGAAAGTGAGTGGGAGCTCTGTAGCATTTCTAATATTATATGTGGATGACATATTGTTGATTGGAAATGATATAGAATTTCTGGATGGCATAAAGGGATACTTGAATAAGAATTTTTCAATGAAAGACCTCGGTGAAGCTGCTTATATATTGGGCATCAAGATCTATAGGGATAGATCAAGACGCTTGATAGGACTTTCACAAAGCACATACCTTGACAAAGTTTTGAAGAAGTTCAAAATGGATCAGTCAAAGAAAGGGTTCTTGCCTGTCTTGCTAGGTGTGAAGTTGAGTCAGACTCAATGCCCGACCATGGCAGAAGATATAGAGAAAATGAAAGTCATTCCCTATGCCTCAGCCATAGGTTCTATTATGTATGCCATGCTGTGTACCAGACCTGATGTGTGCCTTGCCATAAGTTTGGCAGGGAGGTACCAGAGTAATCCAGGAGTGGATCACTGGACAGCGGTCAAGAATATCCTGAAGTACCTGAAAAGGACCAAGGACATGTTTCTCGTTTATGGAGGTGACGAAGAGCTCGTCGTAAAGGGTTACGTCGATGCAAGCTTCGACACTGATCCGGATGACTCTAAGTCACAAACCGGATACGTATTTATATTAAATGGTGGAGCTGTCAGTTGGTGCAGTTCCAAGTAGAGCGTCGTGGCGGATCTACGTGTGAAGCGGAATACATAGCTGCTTCGGAAGCAGCACATGAAGGAGTCTGGATGAAGGAGTTCATATCCGATCTAGGTGTAATACCTAGTGCATCGGGTCCAATGACAATCTCTTTGTGACAACACTGGAGCAATTGCCATAGCCAAGGAGCCCAGGTTTCACAAGAAGACCAAACACATCAAGAGACGCTTCAACTCCATTCGTGAATATGTCAAGGATGGAGACATAAAAATTTGCAAAGTACACACGGATCTGAATGTCGCAGACCCGTTGACTAAGCCTCTTCCACGAGCAAAACATGATCAGCACCAAGACTCCATGGGTGTTAGATTCATTACTATGTAATCTAGATTATTGACTCTAGTGCACGTGGGAGACTGATGAAAATATGCCCTAGAGGCAATAATAAAGTTGTTATTATTTTATATTTCCTTGTTCATGATAAAGGTTTATTATTCATGCTAGAATTGTATTGACCAGAAACTTAAATACATGTGTGAATACATAAACAAATATCGTGTCCCTAGTGAGCCTCTACTAGACTAGCTCGTTGATCAAAGATGGTTAAGGTTTCCTAACCATAGACATGAGTTGTAATTTGATAACGGGATCACATCATTAGGAGAATGATGTGATGGACAAGACCCATCCGTTAGCTTAGCATATGATCGTTCTGTTTATTGCTACTGCTTTCTTGAATGTCAAATACATGTTCCACAGACCATGAGATCATGCAACTCCCGGATACCGGAGGAATACCTTGTGTGCTATCAAACGTCACAACATAACTGGGTGATCATAAAGATGCTCTACAGGTATCTCCGAAGGCGTCCGTTGAGTTGGCATGGATCGAGACTGGGATTTGTCACTCCGTGTTTCGGAGAGGTATCTCTGGGCCCTCTCGGTAATGCACATCATAAGAAGCTTGCAAGCAAAGTGACTAAGGAGTTAGTTATGGTATGATGTATTACGGAATGAGTAAAGAGACTTGCCGGTAACGAGATTGAACTAGGTATGGAGATACCGACGATCGAATCTCGGGCAAGTAACATACCGATGGACAAAGGGAATTACGTATGTTGTCATTGCGGTTCGACCGATAAGATCTTCATGGAATATGTAGGAACCAATATGAGCATCCAGGTTCCGCTATTGGTTATTGACCGGAGAGGCGTCTCAGTCATGTCTACATCATTCCCGAACCCGTAGGGTCCGCACGCTTAACGTTCGTTGACGATATAGTGTTATATGAGTTATGTGAATTGGTAACCAAATATTGTTCGGAGTCCCGGATGAGATCCCGGACGTCACGAGGAGTCTCAGAATGGTCGAGAGGTAAAGATTTATATATGGGAAGTCATATTTTGGGTTCCGGAAAAAGGTGCAGTTTTTTCGGTATTGTACCGGGAAGCTTCCAGAAGGTTCCGGAGGATTCCGGAGGGGTCCGGAAGTCCACAAGTGGGTCCACCACGTCCCAAAGGGCTGGCATGCGCTAAGGGGAGGCGCCCTGGCCTTATTGGGCCAGGCGCACCAAGTCCTAGTAGGAATAGGATTGGACTTTGGAGTCCAAGTCCACGTGTGTACTATTCACGGTTACTGTTCACGTGGCACTATTCCTTCTACTCCAAGCCCCTACACATATATAAATAGAGGAGAGGGGGCGCCCCAAAGGATACAACATTGTCTTAGCCGTGTGCGGCGCCCCCCTCCACAGTTCCGTCCCTCGGTCATATTTTTGCAGTGCTTGGGCGAAGCCCTGCGGAGATAGCATCACCATCACCGTCACCACGCCGTCGTGCTGCCGGAACTCATCCACTACCTCGCCGTCTTGCTGGATCCAGAAGTCAAGGACGTCACCGAGCTAAACGTGTGCTGAACGCGGAGGTGCTGTACGTTCGGTGCTCGGTCGGTTGGATCGTGAAGTTGTTCGACGACATCAACCGCGTTGTTCTAACGCTTCCGCTTACGGTCTACGAGGGTACGTAGACACACTCCCCCTCTCGTAGCTATGCATCTCCATGGATAGATCTTGCATGTGCGTAGAAATTTTTTTGTTTTCCATGCAACGTTCCCCAACAATTACTCCACCCATCGACCGCTATCCAGCATGCATCTAAGGTATTAAGTATAAAACAGAGTAATGCCTTAAGCAAGATGACATGATGTAGACAAAGTAAACTCAAGCAATATGATTAAACCCCATCTTTTTATCCTTAATGGCAACAATACAAATACGTGTCTTGTCCCTTTCTGTCACTGAGATATAGAACATCGCAAGATTGAACCCATCACAAAGCACCTCTCCCATTGCAAGATAAATCAATCTAGTTGACCAAACCAAATGGATAGATCGGAGAGAAATACAAAGCTATAACAATCATGCATAAAAGAGTTCAGAGAAGACTCAAATAATATTCATGAATAATCTGATCATAAACCCACAATTCATCGGATCCCAACAAACACACCGCAAAAGAAGGTTACATCGGATAGAACTCCAAGAACATCGAGGAGAACATGGTATTCAAGATCAAAGAGAGAGAATAAGCCATCTAGCTACTAGCTATGGACCCATAGGTCTGTGGTAAACTACTCACACGTCATCGGAAGGGTAGCAAGGTTGATGTAGAAGGCCTCCGTGATTGATTCCCCCTCCGGCAGAGTACCGGAAAAGGCCTCCAGATGGGATCGTGGAAGAACACAGGCTTGCGGCGGCGGTAGGGTTTTCTCGTCTGGCTCTTTGTTGGTTTCCGAATATTTTAGAATTTATAGAAGTAGAATTAGGTCAAAAGGAGCCACGAGGGGCCCACAAGGCATCAGGGCGCGCCCCCCTGGGGCCGCGCCCTGTTGCCTTGTGGCCTCCTCGTGAGGCTTCTGGCATCCTCCTGAAGCTTCCATGGTCTCTTTTGTCCAAAAAATCATCAAAAAGTTTCGTGGCATTTGGACTTTGTTTGGTACTGATTTCCTGAAAAACCAAAACAAGCAGAAAACAGCAACTGGCACAGGGCACTAGGTTAATAGGTTAGTCCCAAAACATGATATATAATTGCATATAAAACATCCAAGATTGATACTATAATAGCATGGAACAATAAAAAATTATAGATACGTTGGAGACGTATCAAGCATCCCCAAGCTTAATTCCTGCTCGTCCTCGAGTAGGTAAATGATAAAAACAGAATTTTTGATGTGGAATGCTACCTAACATGTTTCATCATGTAATTCTATCTTACGGTATGAATATTAAGATCCGAATGATTCAAAGCAATAGTCTATAGTATGATATAAAGACATCAATACTCACGCATAGTAACAAATAATCATGTCTTTCAAAATAAAAATGCTAAAGAAAGTTATCCCTACAAAATCATATAATCCTATCATGCTCCATCTTCTTAACATAAAATATTTATCATGAACAACCCCGGTTTTAGCCAAGCAATTGGTTCATACTTTTTAACGCGCTTTAGCTTTTTCAACCCCCATGCAATACATGAGCGCAAGCCATGGATATAGCACTATGGGTGGAATAGAGTGTGGTGGTAAAGATTAATAAGGGGAAGTCAAAAAGAAGAAGATAGTCTCACATCAACGAGGCTAATCAACGGGCTATGGAGATGCCCATCAATTGATGTCAATGCGAGGAGTAGGGATTGCCATGCAACGGATGCACTAAGAGCTATAAGTGTAGGAAAGCTCAACATGAAAAACTAAGTGGGTGTGCATCCAACTTGCTTGCTCATGAAGATCTCAGGCATTTGAGGAAGCCCATCATTGGAATATACAAGCCAAGTTCTATAATGAAAAATTCCCACTAGTATATGAAAGTGACAAAATAGGAGACTCTCTATATGAAAAACATGGTGCTACTTTGAAGCACAAGTAT
This sequence comes from Elymus sibiricus, assembly GCA_039707655.1. Lineage (NCBI taxonomy): Eukaryota > Viridiplantae > Streptophyta > Magnoliopsida > Poales > Poaceae > Elymus > Elymus sibiricus. The sequence continues at coordinate 104,730,649 of CM077668.1, read as the reverse complement.
GGAAAAGGATAGTAACACTGCCCCTTCTCTCTTTTTCTCTCATTTTTTTTCTTTTCCCTTTTTTTCGTGGGCTCTTTTTGGCTTCTTTTTTCCCCTTTTTTTCTTTTTTATTTATTTTCCTCACTGGGACAACGCTCTAATAATAATGATCATCATACTTCTATTTACTTACAACTCAAAATTACAACTCGAAAACTAGAACAAATATGACTCTATATGAATGCCTCTGGCAGTGTACCAGGATGTGCAATGATACTAGCGTAACATGTATGAAGAATGATGAACAGTGGCTGAGCCACAAATCCTATGTCAGCTATATGATCATGCAAAGCAATATGACAATGATGATGTGTGTCATAAAAACGGAACGGTGGAAGTTGCATGGCAATATATCTCGGAATGGCTATGGAAATGACATAATAGGTAGGTATGGTGGCTGTTTTGAGGAAGATATAAGGAGGCTTATGTGTGATAGAGCGTATCATATCACGGGGTTTGGATGCACCGGCGAAGTTTGCACCGACTCTCGATGTGAGAAAGGGCAATGCACGGTACCAAAGAGGCTAGCAAATTGCAGAAAGGTGAGAGTGCGTATAATCCATGGACTCACATTAGTCATAAAGAACTCACATACTTATTGCGAAAGTTTATTAGCCCTCGAAGCAAAGTACTACTACACATGCCCCTAGGGGGGAGGTTGGTAGGAGTTAACCATCGCGCGCCCCCGACCGCCACGCAAAGGTAAACAATCAATAATAAATCATTCTCCAACTTCTTAGCATAACGACAGACCATACGTGCATGCTTCGGGAATCACAAACCTTAACACCAATATTCTTACTAAACCACAATTATCTACTAGTACCTCCTATATATTACCATCTTAATATAGCAAAACTATTGCAAGGAATCAAACTTATCATATTCAGTGATCTACATGAAAGTTTTTATTATATCCCTCTTGAATACCTATCATATTAGGACCAAATTCATAACCCGTGCATATTACCATTGCTATTTATTAGACTCTCAAAAAGATATAAGTGAAGCATGAGAGTGCAACTATTTCTTTAAAATATAACCACCGCCGTGCTCTAAAAGATATAAGTGAAGCACTAGAGCAACTGCCTAGCTCAAAAGATATAAGTGAAGCACATAGAGTATTCTAACAAATCACGAATAATGTGTGTCCATCTCAAAAAGGTGTGTTAAGCAAAGATAATTGTGGCAAAATAAAAAGCAAACAAAAGCAAGCAAACTATAGCACAAGACGCTCCAAGTAAAATACATATCATGTGATGAATAAAAATATAGCTCCAAGTGATATACCGCTAGATTGTAGACGAAAGAGGGGATGCCATCCGGGGCATCCCCAAGCTTAGATGCTTGAGTATTCCTTGAATATTACCTTGGGGTGCCTTGGGAATCCCCAAGCTTAGGCTCTTGCCGCTCCTTATTCCTTTATCCATCGTAGTCTCACCCAAAACTTGAAAACTTCAGCACACAAAACTCAACAGAAACCTCGTGAGATCCGTTAGTATAACAAATAAATCTTAAACTTTAGGTACTATTGTAAATTGATTCATATTTAATATTGGCATAATGCTACTATACTCCAACTTCTCCATGACTCATACCCCCCGACACGATCCATAGATTCATCAAAATAAGCAAACTATGCAACAAAAATAGAATCTGTCTAAAACAGAACAGTCTGTAAAGATCTGAATTAGAGTCATACTTCTGTAACTCCCAAAATTCTGAAAAATTAGGACAACGTGGGAAATTCATATATAAATAATGTGTAAAACATTTAGAAGGTTCTGACGCTCCAGCAAAATATCAAAATTCCAGCATTGGACGCAAAAGTTTGTGTTTTCAAACAGCATCAATTATACTATCATCCCAAAGGCATTACTTGGCACAAACACTAATTAAAAGATAAAAACACAATCATAACAGAAGCTATAATTGTGTAAACACACAAAAACAGAATATAAAACGAAAATTTAAGATATATATTGGGTTGCCTCCCAACAAGCGCTATTGTTTTATGCCCCTAGCTAGGCATAATGCATAGTTTCAAGTGTTGTCATCCTTCAAATTAATTCCATAGGTGTCCCTCATAATAGATTCATATGGTGGCTTAATTCTATTTATAGGGAAGTGTTCCATCCCTTTATTTAATGGAAATTGAAATCTTATATTACCTTCTTTGATATCAATAATAGCACCTATGGTTCGTAGGAAAGGCCTACCAAGTATTATAGGACAAGATGGATTGCATTCAATATCAAGCACAATGAAATCCATGGGCACATAATTTCTATTAGCAAGAATAAGCACATCATTTATTCTACCCAATGGTTTTTTAATGGTGGAATCCGCTAGATGTAAATTAAGGGATCAAGCATCCATATCGGTGAGACCTAGCACGTCACATAAAGATTTTTGGTATAGTGGAGACGCTAGCACCTAGATCACACAAAGCATTGCATTCATAATCTTTGATTTTAACTTTGATAGTAGCTTCCCGTTCATCATGTAATTTTCTAGGAATTGAAACTTCCAACTCAAGTTTTTCTTCATGAGCTTTTATCATAGCTTCTACAATATGTTTAGTGAAAGCTTTATTTTGTTCATAGGCATTAGGTGAATTAATCATGGATTGCAACAAGGAAATGCATTCAACTAAAAAACCATTATCATAATTAAAGTCCTTGTAATCCAAAGTAGTGGGCACATCACTATTTAAAGTTTTAACCTCTCCAAACCCACTTTTATCATTTTTATCACTAAGATCATCACCCTCCAAATAATTCGGATGCCTTCTAGTTAAAGTTGACTCATCTCCAGTCCATTTTTGATCAAGTTTTATATTACTAAATAAAGATTCAATAGGTGAGACACCAATCATTTTAATATCTTCATCATTGCTACAATAGAAACCAGGTGGAATGGCCTTTTCTAGGAATTCCTGCTTAGCTCTCAACCTAGCGGTCCTTTCTTTACTTTCATTAATGGAAACATGGATGGATTTAATAGACTCATTTATATCATGCTTAGGTGGCAAAATTTTAATTTTGAGATTTTCCACATCATGAGCAATTCTATCCATGTTCCTAGACATTTCATCAACTCTATTCAATTTTTCTTCTATCATAGCATTAAAATTCTTTTGAGAATTAATAAATTCTTTAATATTACTTTCAAGATCAAAGGGTATCCTATTGTTATTATTATTATATGGATTACCATAGGAATTACCATAATTATTAGAGGAATTTCCGGGAAACGGCCTAGGATTGAAATTACCCTTATAAGCATTGTTGTTGAAATTATTTCTAGAAACGAAATTCACATCAATAGCATCATTATTTTGCTCAATCAAAGTAGACAATGGCACATCATTAGGATCAACATGAGCATTTTTACTAGCAAGCAATTTCATAAGAGCATCCATCTTATCACTCAAAGTATTAATTTCTTCAACAGAATTTACCTTCTTACCAGTTGGAGTTCGTTCAGTGTGCCATTGAGAATAATTTGTCATAATATTATGAAGGAGTTTTGTAGATTCTCCCAATGTAGTTTCCATAAAAGTACCACCTGCGGCAGAGTCTAGCAAATTTCTAGAAACAAAGTTTAGTCCCGCACAATTTTTTTGTATGATCATCCATAAGCTAAAACCATGTGTTGGGCAATTTCTTATCATTAGTTACATTCTCTCCGAAGATTGTGCAACATGCTCATGCTCAAGTTGCTTAAAATTCATAATTTGATTTCTTAAAGAAATAATCTTAGCGGGAGGAAAATACTTGGCAATAAAAGCATCCTTACACTTATCCCATGAATCAATACTATTTCTAGGCAAGGATGAAAACCAAGTTTTAGCACGATCTCGTAGTGAGAAAAGAAATAATTTCAATTTTACAATATCATTATCCACATCTTTTTCTTTTGCATATCGCATAACTCAACAGAAGTATTAATATGGGATGCAGCATCTTCATTAGGACTACCAGAAAATTGTTCTTTCATAACAAGATTAAGCAAAGCAGCATTAATATCACACGACTTCACACTAGTGGCGGGAGGAGCAATTGGAGTACTAATAAAATCATTATTATTAGTATTGGAAAAGTCGCACAATTTTGTGTTCTCTTGAGACATAGCGACGAAGCAAGAAAACAAGCAAACGAAAATATTTTTGTGTTTTTGTAAAATTGTTTTAGAGTTGGGGGAGATGAAAACGAGAGGCAAATGCAAATAAAAAGGCAAATAAAATAAATGCAAGTGGATGATAGTTTATGCGAAGGTACTTGATAGGTTTTGGTGATGTCTCCCCGGCAACGGCGCCAGAAATTCTTCCTGCTACTTGTGAACTGCGTTGGGATTTCTCCGAAGAGGAGAGGATGATGCAGTACAGTAGAGATAAGTATTTCCCTCAGTTAAGAACCAAAGTTATCAATCCAGTAGGAGAACCACACAGAACCTCGTTAGCAGCACCTACACACACAAAAGCAAACACTTGCACCCAACGCAAATAAGAGGGTTGTCAATCCCCTTAGCGGTTATTTGCAAGGATTAATTCTGATAGTGATAGATAAAAAGATAAATTGCAAAAGAAAATAAAAGTAAATAAATTGCAGCAAGGTATTTTTGGATTTTAATATATGGTAAAAGTAGACCCGGGGGCCATAGTTTTCACTAGAGGCTTCTCTCTCGAGCGCAAAACATACGGTGGGTAAACAAATTACTGTTGGGCAATTGATAGAAAAGCGCATAGTTATGACGATATTCAAGGCAATGATCATGTATATATGCATCATGTTCGAGACAAGTAGACCAACTCCTGCCTGCATCTACTACTATTACTCCACCCATCGGCTGCTATCCAGCATGCATCTAGGGTATTAAGTATAAAACAGAGTAACGCCTTAAGCAACATGACATGATGTAGACAAAGTAAACTCAAGCAATATGATTGAACCCCATATTTTTATCCTTAATGGCAACAATACAAATACATGTCTTGTCCCTTTCTGTCACTGGGATATAGAACACCACAAGATTGAACCCATCACAAAGCACCTCTCCCATTGCAAGATAAATCAATCTAGTTGGCCAAACCAAACGGATAGATCGGAGAGAAATACAAAGCTATAACAATCATGCATAAAAGAGTTCAGAGAAGACTCAAATATTATTCATGAATAATCTGATCATAAACCCACAATTCATCGGATCCCAACAAACACACCGCAAAAGAAGATTACATCGGATATAACTCCAAGAACATCGAGGAGAACATGGTATTGAAGATCAAAGAGAGAGAAGAAGCCATCTAGCTACTAGCTATGGACCCGTAGGCCTGTGATAAACTACTCACACATCATCGGAAGGGCAGCAAGGTTGATGTAGAAGCCCTCCGTGATCGATTCCCCCTCCGGCAGAGTACCGGAAAAGGCCTCCAGATGGGATCGCGGAAGAACAGAAGCTTGCGGCGGTGGTAGGGTTTTCTCGTCTAGCTCTTTGTTGGTTTCTGAATATTTTAGAATTTATAGAAGTGGAATTAGATCAAAAGGAGCCACGAGGGGCCCACAAGGCATCAGGGCACGCCACCCTCTGGGGCCGCGCCCTGTTGCCTTGTGGCCTTCTCGTGAGGCTTCTGGCATCCTCCCGAAGCTTCCAGGGTCTCTTTTGTCTAGAAAAAAATCGTCAAAAAGTTTCATGGCATTTGGACTTAGTTTGGCACTGATTTCCTGAAAAACCAAAAACAAGCAGAAAACAGCAACTGGCACTGGGCACTAGGTTAATAGGTTAATCCCAAAAAATGATATATAATTGCATATAAAACATCCCAGATTGATACTATAATAGCATGGAACAATCAAAAATTATAGATACGTTGGAGACGTATCAGATATATTCGAATTCAACATCACGTGGATTCAAAATTTGAAATTCGAGATCGTGGCATTTGTAATCATATAAAACGGGACATGACTCTTTCTTGTGGTGCGGATTTTTTTTGCGGGAGTGTTTTGATTTGTTTTTTTGTTGTTGTTGTTGAGGGAAGTGTGAATTGATTTGGTACTGTACACGCTAAGCTTGTTCTCCCGAATTTTTTAGTTTTTTATTGTTGGTTTTGAATGGCATTTCTAGTATATAGTAAAACGGGACATGACTCTCTCTTGTCTTGTACGAATTGTCTTTTGTTTTGTTTTTTGTACACGTTAAGCTTGTTCTCCCGAAATTCAAAGCCATGCCTTGTTATCCTGAAATTTTCAAGCTAGAGTATCTCTTTGTCTGTTGTGGTGCGAAACTCCCGCCTCTTGAACCCGCGCCTTGTTATCCCGTAATTTCAACATGCGCGAAAACTCCCTCCTCATCCGAAATCGGTCGCGCCACCCAGACACATGAAATCCCCCTTCTACCCCTCGGCCGGAAATGCCGCCTCGACGTCGCATGGTCAAAACGGGTGGCGGCACTTTCATAACTTACCCCAAATTTCGAACAAGCACGTCCCTAAGCTATGGCTCCTCTCCCTTCCCATGTGTTACCCCCATTCGTACACCGAGGCCACCAAAACCCACGAAACCCCACCCCCTCCATCCGCCACCCGACCGCCGCCCAGCCAGAGCCTCTTCCCCGACGACGTCGTCCACAGCGACAGCTCGACGTCCCTCATCCACCGCATTGGATGAGGATCCGTCGTCAATCTCGTCGTCCCGCCGGTTCAGCCGCCCCGTCCTCCACCTCCAAGGAGTTGCCCCGACGTTCGCCTCATCTATCGCGCCACCTCCATTCCCACAGTGTCGTCTTCACCTGCCCCCACCGGAACCGCAGCACCCTCACCAATTCCTCCGATGAAGCTGAGGCCTACTCGGTGCCACCAAGGAGGTTCTACACTCATCGCTGCATTTTCTCTTTTATTCGTTCTCACGGGGCTGCCAGTGCTCGATCCTGAGCCGCCATGGCGCGTCTCCATCGACGGCGGTGGCGCCGGCCACTTCCTCCACGACGTTTCTCCCCCATGGCGTTGCTCCCTCGGTGGCGACGTCCACACCAGCAAGAGCTGTTGCTGCTCCGACGCTCGCTCGCGCTGCTGCTCTGCTCTTGCTATCGGTCGTGCAGCTGCTCTGCTCTTGCTGTCAGTCGTGCTGCTGCTCTGCTCTTGCTCTCATCCGTGCTGCTGCTGTGCTCTGCTCTTGCTCTCGCTCACGCTGCTACTACACGACCTGCTGTAGCTACACGAGTTGCTGCTTTAGCTCTCGCTCGCGCTGCTGCTCCGGGCGCAACTGCTGCTGCTGCTGCAGGAGCTGCTCTCTGCTAGTGCATCCCCTGCTCGAGCGGCTGCTGATTTAGATCACTGCTTCTCTGCTACTAGTGCTCGAGCGGCCTAAACTTCTATTGCAGTGCTTTGCAACTAGTGCAATCAGTTTCGACAATAAATTCAATTTCATCAGTAAAATTCAGTTTCGACTATACAATTCAGTTTCTTCAGTCAAGTTCAGAGTCAGCAGTTTTTACATCATCTGTTGGAGCAACCGCGGTGCGGCTGATGCATTTTACATCTAGCACTTTTTAATGATGTATTTTACATCATCCTTTGCAGATGCTATTAGAATCCCACTTCAAATTAACGTTGTCTGTCTTGTCCTGCTTCAGCCTCGCCGTCGTACACCTCATCGGAGCTGCTCCAACGATGGAACCGTCCATCACAGCGGAGCAATACCCTCAGCGCTGTCTCCAGACGCCTCAGATCTTCTTCCCCGCCTCTGACAGTCACACCAGCCGCACCATCCTCCACAACCAACCCAATGATGCTGAGGTCGACAAGGCTACACAAAAGAGGTTGTACACTCGTGGCGTCGCTTTTTTACTCTACATTCATATCGATCCCTTAGGGATCCTTTGGTTCAAAGCAGTTGAAAATCTAGAAAGAAATGGAGGGTGGTCTCAAAGTTAACAGGGAGAAAACGAACCACAATTTGAATCGGTTTAGCAAGATAGCCATTATCTCATAATCATGTGGACCAAATAAGCTCACAAAATTTTGGATTACAATGGGAACATGTACTATTACTGAATTGTTTTTTTAAGATATATTTTTTAACCAGAATAATGGACCTACTTATGTTGTCCATATAAGCTCAATTTTTTTCATAGTACAACAGAGCACATGTAGTATATATTGAAAAACTTTAGGTTTCTTTTCAAAAAATATCCAGTTCATGCAGGCAAGAAGACCCACTTAGAACATGTAGTAACGAGAAATACAAATAGTTTCTCCAATATGAGAAGCGGTGAGGTAGTAGGCAAGTTAGCTATCCGTGTTGGACTCTCTCGGAAGCGATCATTTTTTATTTCTGCGTGTTGGAGCCGTGCATGTGTAGATGGGCCTGGGAGTTGAGCTAGTTGGCTGGGTCCAAAATAGTAGTAGTACAAAAACATTATTCGAGGGCAGGCTTCAGCCTGTTGAGGACCGCCTACTAGAATCGCCACTGGTTCAAAGAAAAAGTGAAGGAAAACATAGGAATTGGAAAGTTTCCTATGGTACTACTATTCATGCATTTGGTTAGAAGGAATGGAGCAAAGCAAAACTAGAGGATTTTTTTCCTTTGGTGTCTCTCTCAAAGAAAAAACATAGGAATTTTAATATCCACTTGGACGTGCTTTTCAAATTCCTATGCATGAAGAACAAGACTAAGTGCATTAGTGGCATAATAAGATTCTAACTTTACATTTTCATGTGGTTTGACTTTAATTTGACCATGTTTCTCTGCATTCCTGTGTTCTTCCAATTCCTGCGAACCAAACACCCAGGTTGACAGAAATCCTATGTTTACAAATGCTCTGTTTTGCATGTGCATTCCTATCCTATTCCTGTGTTTTTTCTCCCTGCGTTTTTAGAATCCTCCAGTTCAAAGGAGCCCTTACAGATTTACTTCATTTACAGATAGGTGTCAAAGAAAACTCTGTGTGGTTTGTCTCGCTCCTGCCATGTCGTCGTCCACCCCACCTGAGTTGCTCCATCGATGGAAGCGTCCACTGCAGCAGAAATCCCCCCCTCCAGACCTTCTTTCGCCACCTCAGATCTTCTTCCCCGCTGCCGGCAGCCACCCCAACTACATTACCATCATCGACTGAGCAGATGAACTTGAGGACTACACAGTTCTAGAAGAGAGGTCGCACTCTTTCGTGTCTGCTTATGTCATACATCGATTAATATTACCTTCTACTTTATCATCCTATTCACCTCTTAGACTCTGAGTCGGATTCAAACTTAAGTTTTAAAATGCTTGTGGGGCACATATCGAGGCATCAATGAATAGTATCCCTGTCTACTATCTGGTTCATCTCGGGTCTTCTATGTGGTTCATGTTGGGTGGGCAACAAACAGTAGAGGAGCCATCATCTGTCTTTTTTAGCTGAAGCTATCATCTGCCTGATACCATTAGTTTTGGATCTATCCACTGGTTGCTATCATCAGTCTGAATTTCTGCATGCACCCCTTAGGCCTTACATAATCTGACTTTGTTTTTTTAATTGTGCATGTCAGTTATTGTACACAATCGTACAGAACATGTAGAGAAAAAGAGAAGAGAGTTGCATGGGAATATAATGTCATGCAGACGTCGCTCCATGGTGGGCGCAGTGGCAGCCCCCCTCCCCCCATTCCAGATTGTATTCCAGAGGAAGATAACTGTTCAGAGGGGGATTCAGAGGGAGCAGACCACTCCTATTTACCCCCTGAGGTGTTTGCTCTAACCTAGCATGCTGATGTTGGTCATATCATGCATATGGTGCCTTGAATTGCTTACTTTATACATCGTATATGTCATCAGCTTAGTTTAGACATGCTTTGTGTGAATGACCTGTTTGGTTACTATATCATATATGTGAATTTTGCAGTGCCATCTTGTTTAGCCAGGCATCATATTTGTGAATCATGCAATGCCATCCTGTTTAGCCAGTCACCGTATATGTGAATTATATCATGCCATACTATTTTTTCATCATGTATTCCATTTGTCGACAATGTTTGTACATTCATCTACTCTTCCTGTGCATCAGCCATTTGAGTCGGTGATGGAAAAATCTGGAGTGAAAATAAGGTCTTCAGAGCAGTCAGTGCTACCTGTTGAAGCAGATATCTTGCTGGTTGCAGATAGCTCCTTAGAGGAGGATTCAGAGACAGATGACCAGTCCTACCCCCCCCCCCCCCCGAGGTGTATGCTCTAACTTGGCAGGGCTATATTGCTCATATCATGCATATGGTGTCTTGCATTGCTATGCCATCTGCTTAGATTAGACATGCTTTGTGTGAATGCCACCTGTTTAGTTAGGCATCATATATGTGAATTATGCAATGCCATCTGTTTTAGCCAGGCATCATATATGTGAATTATGCAATGCCATCCTGTATAGCCAGGCATCATATATGTGAATTATGTCATGCCATCCTTTTTTTCATTACGTATTCCATTTGTCGACAATGTTTGTATATTGAACTACTCTTCCTATGCATCAGCCATTCCAATCGGTTATGGAAAAATCTGGAGTGAAAACAAGGTCTTCAAAGCAGACCATGCTACCTATTGAAGCAAATATCTCACTGGCTACAGGTAGTTCCTCAGAGGAGGATTCAGAGACAGATGACCAGTCCTATATCCCCCCTGAGGTGTATGCTCTAACTTGCGACGGTTATATTTCTCATATCATGCATATGGTGTCTTGCATTGCTTAGTTTAGACATCATATACACAATATTCAATGCCATCTGCTTAGTTTAGAGATCATATATGCGAGTGCCATCTGCTTAGTATATCAATCATATATGTGAATTATATCATGGCATCCTGTATACTTAGACAACATGTATGTGAATTATTTCATGCCAACCTATTTTTTAAGACATCATATAGTTATGTCATGTCATCCTGTTTAGATAGTCATCATATGTTGAATTATGTCATTCTATCCTATTTAGTTATCCATCATATATCTGACATTGTGTTATGCTATCCTGTTTAGTTAGCCATCATATATGTGAAATTGTGTCATGTTGTCCTGTTTGGTTAGACAGCATATATGTGAATTACTGCATTTGTCTATCATACAATGTCTGTACATTCAATTTATTTTCTTGTTTATCAGCCATTTGAATTGGAGGGGGTGATGGCAGTATCTATGGGAGTAAAAACACAGTCTTCACAAAATACGGTGCTACCCGTCGATGCAAATAGAACCACGGTTGTACTTGCCCAAGAACCAGCCCCACCACACATAACCGACACTCTTGCAGATTGTACCCCTACCCCGTTAGACAAAGAACCAGCTACACCCCATCTAACCCCAACCCCAGCAGATAGTAACCCACTTCCATTTGACACAGCACCATCTCCACCACAGAGCACCCACACACGAGCAGTTAGTAAGGCAACTGCAGTGCCCAAAGCACGAGGACCACCACAGCGAACCCAAACTCCACGCTTAAAGCAGAAGAACAACTGTTCTCAGGTCAGATTTCGTAGCTATGGTGCATACTCCTTTGCTCTTGCATCACTGTATTTACTCATACCAACTAATTTGAAGGATCCAATTGAAACTCCAATGGCGTAAAAGGTATGTTTTAAACCTGTTTCTTTAACTGGTTTGCTGTTGTAACTTCTTGCTCTATATTTTGATTTCAGTTTCAATTGTATAAACAGTTATGTTTTCATGTCAAGCACATTACAAGTGTTGTTAGTGTTGTGTAGTTTCCCACACTTATATTCTGTCTATGCTGCTTTGTCTTAAACAGATATGATTTGAACTATATCTCTATCTTGATTTGGCAACATAAACTAGGATGATATAGACAATACAGTGACCATAGTACATAGATATATGTTTGTTTCATGCTGTTATTATGTACTACCTTGCAATAGAAGACAAGTTAGTATAGTCCTGTCAACATTACTACCGAACTGGTTTACCAAAATGAGTTTCATATACTACATGCTAAACCTGTGATGTGTCTGCTTGTTCCTCTTTTAGAATGCCGGCAGAATATTGGAGAAGAGTACCCCATTATGCAATGGTAAAGGAAGTAATGCAGATAAGGTTATAGATAGTGAGACAAACATGTTGGTCTCCAAGAAAGCTGATAAAAACTAACTTGAAGACAGTGAGACAACCTCAAAGTCCTGCCTTGATGTAGTGTTCAAGTTACTGGCCACTAGCGCTAGCACAAGCTCTTCGAACTCGCTGCCTGAATTAGTTCGGCTTCTTGAGTCTCAACTACAAGTTGAAAGACAACGATCAGCTGTGCTGCGACAAGAAGCCGAAGGGCTGAGGAAGTCCCTGCAGAATTCAGATGCACACTTTCTGGTGTAACAACAAGAGTTGGAGGATTTTAGCGCCAAACAAGAGAAAGCTAATAAGCTTGCTAAGCTTCTTGTCAGCATGGTGGGTGCCCAGGATATCGTTTCTTGAGCTCTTCTGAAGTGGTTTCATTTCTGGACTTGTTTTGCTGCCGCATTTATTTGCACTGGTGGCCAACTTAGATGCCCAGTGTTTGTAATATGATGCTTTGTTGTTCCTTATATTTGCAATGGTGGCGAACTTTGAAGCCAAGTGGATGTAATGTGTGTAATCGCCGTAATAGCCTAGCGTTAGTTGCTTGCTTATTTATTTACTCATAGTCTTGTTTATTTGTTTGCTTGTAGTCACTGCAGTTCTTTTTCCTCGGTTTGCTAATGGCCGCAATAACCATGGGCCACATACGGGTCGTGGTAACCATGGGCCTCCTATGGGCCATAGGATTCATGGGCCTCCTACAGGCCGTAGGATCCATGGGCCTCCTATGCGCCGTAGGATCCATGGGCCGTACTATTCGTGGGCCAAATCTGGACGGCAATATGGACCGTAAACGGGCCAAAATCGGAACCGTCGGTTTGTGGGCCCAGATCATAATGGGTCGTTAACAGTCCGGAAGACAGCACAGGTTGAATTCTATCAACAGGCATGATGGGTCGTTAATGGGCCGAATTACATGACAGGATGAAAACGGCCCAACGGGTTAATGGGCCACAAACGGACCGATTGTTACCACGGGCTGAATTTGGCCATTAGCATAACAGGCCAGTAACGGACCGTAAGTAATCGAGGGTCGAAAATGAGCCCAAGAATTTATGGGCCCTTAGAAGGCCGAAAGAAAACACGGGCTGGAAACGGCCCAACTGAATCATGGGCCATTAATGGGCTCAAAGCAGTTTACTGTTCATGATGGGCCGAATCACCACGGGCCGTCAATGGGCCCAGAGATACAAAAGGCCTCATATGGGCCGAAAGACGTCACGAGCCATAGATTGGCCGAAAGTGACAACGAACTGGAATCATATGGGACGGCCCACATGACGCTACTGGGCCGAATTTTGAAATGCCAAAACGGGCCATGAGTACCCGGGCCGTAAATGGGCTGTATGCGAACAGGCCATTAACAGGCTTTCCATGGGTCGGCCCGCTAACTTTTGAACAAGTCAAACGGGCCGGCCTTTTTAACCTAAATGGGCCACTATTGGGCCGCGTGTCGACGTGTCATAGGCATCTCTCGTCCAATGAATGGATGACATCTGTCCCAACGCCAAGCTGACACGTTGTTCCATGGGCGAATGAGAATTTTACACGTGGAAAATCGCCGTTGGTCCGGGCTGATAACGGGTTATCGGATCCAAACCCGCATCTGATAGCTTAACGGCGACCTGTTACTGTGGATGCCATGTGTCGGTCACCCTTGACGAAAACACTTCCATGATGCGACATTTATCGTCATGGAAGTGGACACTTTCGTGATGATAATTTCAGTATTGTCATGGAACACTTCTACAACAGCACAGGTATGACTATCTTGATTCTGTCATAAAATTGTCACGGATGTACATGCATGATAGAAAACGTGACTTACTGTGACAAAGACGTATCATCACGAAGTTTTTTTTTGTAGTGCAAGAGGGGCTCTCGAGTGAGTAGCTTGATCGTATCATTCGTAGAGAGCTCTAACCATTGCATACTTGGCATCATCTTTCTTGGTTCTTATTTGGCTTCTCTCTTTGTGAGGTTTTATAGTTTTTGCTCGTCTTCTTGTCAAACTCAAGCTCATCGAAAATGGAGTCCGCTTACATCATCTTTGCGTTTTCGGTGTTGGAGAGTTTGCCGGTTCATATCTTGGGAAGGTCATCTTCCTTATCCCATTGGAAATTCTTCTCCTTTGCTAGTTCTAAATATATCCAGCCATTTTTGGATAGTGCTTGTCGTCATCTATCCAACAAGCTTGAGTTTGCTGATTTCGGAGTCTGTTTGCAAAAGTTCTGGCCGTTTTGGTCTTACCTGTTTTCCTGTTCCGGTTGTACCGCTTGCCAGAGCGGTTGTACCGGTCGTCTAGTACTTCCGGCACGACCACCGCCCTAGGGTGATACCCTAGGGTTTGCAGTCTCCAGATGTCTGCCAAGCGGTTGTACCGCTGCCTCCGGGCGGTTGTACCGCCTGATGCTTGGCAAACCCTAGGACTGAGGCCAGGTGGTTGTACCAGCCTAGTACCGCTCTACCACCGGAAAACCTTCTGTTGTGGAGCGGTAGTAGGGTAGTGGTGTCCCTATAGTTATCGGATGGCTCTGGCAAACCGGTACTTGATAACCCACAAGTATAGGGGATCGCAACAGTTTTCGAGGGTAGTATTTCACCCAAATTTATTGATTCGACACAAGGGGAGCCAAAGAATATTTGCAAGTATTAGCAGTTGAGTTGTCAATTCAACCACACCTGGAGAACTAAATATGTGCAGCAAAGTGTTTAGTAGCACAGCAGTATGATAGTTTTGATAGCAGTAGTAACAGTAACAGTAGCAGTTTTGTAGTGATTGTAACAGCGGCAGTAGCAAAGTAACTTAGCAAAGATCAATATGCGAAAGCGTAGGCATTGGATCAGTGATGGATAATTATGTTGGATGCCATTCTCCATATAATAGTCACAACCTAGGGCGATACACAATAGCTCCAATTCATCAATGTAATGTAGGCATGTATTCCGTATATAGTCATACGTGCTTATAGTAAGAACTTGCATGACATCTTTTGTCCTACCCTCCCGTGGCAGCGGGGTCCATAAGGAAACTAAGGGATATTAAGGCCTCCTTTTAATAGAGAACCGGAACAAAGCATGAACACATGGTGAATACATGAACTCCTCGAATTATAGTCATCCCTGGAGAGTATCCCACAAAATTGTCACTATGGGGTCTACAGATCCGAACAATAACAAGTGCATATGACAAGCGGATAGGATCAAGAACTCAAATATATTCATGAAAACATAAAGGTTCAGATCTGAAATCATGGCACTCGGACCCTAGTGACAAGCATTAAGCATAGCTAAGTCATAGCAACATCAATCTCAGAACACAGTGGATACTAGGGATCAAAGCCCTAACAAATTGACTCGATTACATGATAAATCTCATCCAACCCATCACCATCCAGCAAGCCTACGGAGAAATTACTCACACCCGGTGGTGAGCATCATGAAATTGGTGATGGAGGATGGTTGATGATGACGACGGCGACGAATCCCCCTTTCCGGAGCCCCGAACGGACTCCAGATCAGCCCTCCCGATGAAGAACAGGAGGTGGCGGCGGCTCCGTATCGTAAAACGTGATGAAACTTCTTCTTTTATTTTTTTCTCGGGGGGAAGAGAATTTATAGCGTTGGAATTAGGTCAGACGGCCGCCTGTGGGCCCCACAAGGCATCAGGGCGCGCCCTGGGGGGTCGCGCCCTGTTGCCTTGTGGGCAACAGGTGGCCCCTCTTCTGTTGATTCATGCGCCAGTAATTTTTATTTATTCCATAAAAAATCTCCAAAAAGTTTCGTCCAATTCCGAGAACTTTGATTTTTGCACAAAAACAACACCATGGTAGTTCTGCTGAAAACAACGTCAGTCCGGGTTAGTTTCATTCAAATCATGCAAATTAGAGTCCAAAATAAGAGCAAAAGTGTTTGGAAAAGTAGATACGACGGAGACGTATCAGTACTACCGGTGACTGGAAGCGGTTGTACCGCTCCAGACTTAACCACCACCAGTACTTGGTTCCAGCAGTTGTACCGGCCCAAGTACCGCTCCAACCACCACTAAGGGGTGATTCCCTTATGTTGAGGAGTGGTTGTTTGGGCAGTGGTTTCCCGGTAGTTCCCGGATGGCTTTGGCCTACCGGTGCAACCTCCGATTGTACCACCCGGTGCCCTAAATCAGGGAATCCCGCAAAAAGCAGTTGTACTGGTCCTTGGACTGGTTGTACCGCTCCTATATTATTTTGCAACATAACGGGCAGATTCGTGGGGTCCTATAAAAGGGGGTATTCTTCCCCAATGGTTCTTATCCCTTGAGCTCATGTTTTCCCCCCTTTGTTAACCTTCTTCGAGCTTGCCATCTCTCAATCCCTCCAATGATTCTTGCTCCTTTTTGAGGGAAAAGAGAGAGGAGATCTAGATCCACATTTCCACCAATCACTTTCTCCTCTAAGTGAGGGGGGCCCTTTGGATCTAGATCTTGGAGTTCTTTGTGTTCTTCCTCTCATTTTCCTCCATAGCATTAGTTGTTGTGGTGGGATTTCGGAAAGGAGGACTTGGGCACTCTGTGTGCCCTTGCCATTGCATTTCGTGCATTGGTTTGAGTTCTCCACGGTGATACGTGGAAGTGAAAGTTGAGTAGCTTATTACTCTTGGGTGCTTGGTACCCTAGAGCTTGTTCCTCTTGGGTGCTTGGGCGCCCTAGACGGTTGGTGGTGTCTCGGAGCTCAATCATTGTGGTGTAAAGCTCCGGGCAAGCGTCAGGGTCTCCAATTAAGTTGTGGATATTGCCCCGAGCAATTTGTACGGGTTCCGATGACCACCCCCAAGGGTTGCCAATTGTACGGGTTCGGTGACCGCCCCCAAGGGTCGCCATTTGTACGGGTTCGGTGACTGCCCTCAAGGGTCCCTTAGTGGAATCACGGCATCTTGCATTGTGCGAGGGCGTGAGGAGATTACGGTGGCCCTAGTGGCTTCTTGGGGAGCATTGTGCCTCCACACCGCTCCAAACGGAGATTAGAATCCGCAAGGGTGTGAACTTCGGGATACATCGTCGTCTCCGCATGCCTCGGTTATCTCTTACCCGAGCCCTTTACTTATGCACTTTACTTTGTGATAGCCATAGTGTTTCATGTTATATATCTTGCTATCACTTAGTTGTTTATCTTGCTTAGCATAAGGTGTTGGTGCACATAGGTGAGCCTAGTTTTTTTAGGTTTTGTGCTTGACAAATTTTTCCGCATTTGTTCAAGTCTAAACCATAATTATTTTAAAGCGCCTATTCACCCCCCCCCCTCTAGGCGACATCCATGATCTTTCACCATCATTCATCATTGTAATACATGTTACGCTAGATCATTGCACATCCTGGTACACTGCCAGAGGCATTCATATAGAGTCATATCATTTCAGTTTATCGAGCTGTAAGTAAAAAGAAGTGTGATGATCATTATTATTAGAGCATTGCCCCAGTGAGGTAAAGAATGATGGAGACTGATGAGTCCTCGAAAAAGTGGGGATGAGGTCCATGATATTGTTCTAAAAAATGAGAAAATAAAAAAATGAGAGAAAAAGAGAGAAGGGGCAACGCTACTATCCTTTTACCACACTTGTGCTTCAAAGTAGCACCATGTTCTTCATATAGAGAGTCTCCATGATTTGTCACTTTCATATACTAGTGGGATTTTTTTACATTATAGAACTTGGCTTGTATATTCTGATGACGTGCTTCCTCAAATGCCCGAGGTCTTCATGAGCAAGCAAGTTGGATGCACACTCACTTAGTTTCAGTAGCGAGTTTTCATACACTTATAGCTCTAGTGCATCTGTTGCATGGCAATCCCTACTCCTCACACTGATATCGATCGTAAGGCCTCTGCATTGCCTAACGATCAGCCGAGTTGATGCGAGACTTTCTTCACTTTTGTCTTCCCTTATAAACCTCTACCAACATACTCTATTCCACCCGTAGTGCTAAGTCCATGTCTCACGCTCATATATTGAGAAGTTGAAAATGCTGAAGCGAGAAAAGGTACGATGAATTTGCTTGATTTGGCACCGGGGTGCTCATGATTTCTACTTATGCTAGGAAGACGGAGTCATGCCATGCTTTTATAATTCAATGAGTAGGGGTAACATTCGATAAGCATCGTATATTTTGAAGAGTAATGATTATTTTCTAGTATTCATGGATATTATTATGTTGATATCTATTGCATCATCGTTTCTCAATATTCCTACTGTAAAAAGATTACATGATAAGACATGATACGTAGCATTCAACATAAAAATTCTGTTTTTATCATTTACCTACTCGAGGACGAGTAGGAATTAAGCTTAGGATGCTGATACGTCTCCAACGTATCTATAAGTTTAATTGTTTCATGCTATTATACTATCAATCTTGTATGCTTTATATGCAATTTTATATCATTTTTGGGAACTAACATATTAACCTAGTGCCCAGTGCCAGTTTCTGTTTGTTATTTTATTGTTTCACAGAAAAACCATACCAAACGAAGTCCAAACGCGATGAAACTTTACGGATTTTTTCTGGACCAGAAGGGACCCTAGAAGCTTTGGGGGGGAGACCAAACGATGCACGAGAGGGCCACAAGCTCAGGTGGTGCTCCCCCTGGTGGCGCGCCCCCAGGGGGGCGCCACCCAGGCTTTGTGGGCCCCTCGTAACTCCGTTTGACCTAATTCCAAGCCTATAAATTCCCTAAAATCGAGAAACCACCAGAGCGAGACACGAAACAATTATTCCGCCGCCGCAAGCCTCTGTTCTTCTGCGATCCCATCTGGAGGCCTTTTCTGGTACTCTGCCGGAGGGGAAATCAATCATGGAGGACGTCTACATCAACCTTGCTGCCTCCATGATGATGTGTGAGTAGTTCCCCACAGGACCCATGGGTCCATAGCAGTAGCTAGATCTCTCTCTCTCTCTCTCTCTCTCTCTCTCTCTCTTTGATCTTCAATACAATGTTCTCTTCGGAGATCGATTCGATGTAATCTTTTACGGTGCATTTGTTGGGATCCGATGAATTGTGGGTTTATGATTAGATTGTTCATTGAAAGTAATTGAGTAATTTCTGAACTTTATTATGTGTGATTGTTATAGCTTTGTATTTCTCTCTGATCTATCCGTTTAGTTTGGCCAACTAGATTGATTTATCTTCAGCGGGAGAGGTGCTTTGTGGTAGGTTCAATCTTGCGGTGTCCTCACCTCATGACAGAAGGGGTAACGAGGAACGTATTTGTATTGTTGCTACTGAGGATAAAATGATGGGGTTTGATCATATTGCTTGATCTTATTTTGTCTACATTATGTCATCATACTTAAAGCATTACTCTATTTGTTATGAACTTAATACCTAGAGAGGCAAGCATAGAAGCGCTCTCAAAGTGGAGTAATAGTAGTAGGCGTCAGTAAGTTTAACGGTCTACTTATCACGGACATAATGCATATGTATTGATCATGCCATGAATAACATCATAACTATGTGGTGTCTACTACACAACTTTATTCTTGTAGACTCGGTTGGGCCTCCAAGCGCAGATTTTTGTAGGACAGCAGCAAATTTCCCTCAAGTGGATGACCTAAGGTTTATCAATCCGTGGGAGGTGTAGGATGAAGATGATCTCTCTCAAACAACCCTGCAATCAAATACAAGAAATCTCTTGTGTCCCCAACACACCCAATGCAATGGTAAATTGTATAGGTGCACTAGCTCGGTGAAGAGATGGTGATACAAGTGTAGTATGGATAGTAGATATAGGTTTTTGTAATATGAATAATTAAAAACAGCAAGGTAACAAGTAGCAAACAATGAGCAAAATGATATACCAATGCTTAGAAACAAGGCCTAGGGTTCATACTTTCACTAGTGCAATCTCTCAACAGTGCTAACATAATTGAATCATATAACAATCCTTCAACGTGCGACAAAGAATCACTTCAAAGTTCCTATCAATAGCAAAGAACATAAGATGAAATTGTTGTAGGTAGAAAACCACCTCAAAGTTATCTTTCCGATCAATCTAATGAGCCATCCCTATAAGTGTCACCGACAGCCCTAGAGTTCGTACTAGAATAACACCATATGATACACATCAATTAACTCTAATGTCACCTAGATACTCCAATGTCACCACAAGTATCCATGAGTTAATTATTCGATATGCATCAAACAATTTCAGATTCATAATATTCGATCCAACACAAAGAACTTCGAAGATTACCCCAAAGTTTCTATCGGAGAAAGTAGGATGAAAACGTGTATCAACCTATGTGCCTAGATTACCCCAATGTCACCTCGGGAATCCGCAAGTTGATTACCAAAACATATATCAAGTGACTCAATAGAATACCCCATTGTCACCACGGCTATCCGCATGCAAGACATGCATCAAGTGATCTCAAATCCAAATATTCAATCCGATAAATAATGAAACCTCAAAGGGCAAGACTCAATTCATCACAACAAAGATAGAGAGGGAAGAACACCATATGATCCAGCTATATTAACAAAGCTCATGGTACATCAAGATTGTGCCAAATCAAGATCACGAGAGAGAGAGAGAGATCAAAAACATAGCTACTAGTACATACCCTCAACCCCAAGGGTGAACTACTCCCGCCTCATCATGGAAGCAGCGGGGATGATGAAGATGGCCTTCGGTGATGACTTCCCCCCTCCAGCAGGGTGCCGGAACAGGGCTCCGGATGAGATCGCTTCCGAACAGAGGCTTGCGGCAGCGAAAAAACTCATCTAGGTTAACTTTTGGGGGTTTATGGATTTATAGGATTTTTCAGCGTTGGAATCACATTAGGGGGGGGGTCCCGAGGGTCCGACAAGCTCAGGTGGTGTGCCCTAGGGGGGCGTCACCCAGGCTTGTGCCCCCCTGGAACTCGTCTGGTCCTTCTCCGAAGCCTCCTAGGTTTCTTCCTGTCCATAAAAAATCACTGTAAAATTTTGTTGCATTTGGACTTCGTTTGGTATGGATTTTCTGGAAAACCAAAAACATGCAAAAAACAGCAACTGGCATTGGGCACTAGGTTAATAGGTTAGTTCATGATCATATAAAAGTGCACCAAAACCATGTAGAACTCATATGAATATGGCATGAATACTTCATAAATTATAGATACGTTGGAGACGTATCAGCATCCCCAAGCTTAATCCCTGCTCGCCCTCGAGTAGATAAATGATAAAAGAAATAATTTATGAAGTGTGAATGCTAGCATAGTGCATAAGTTTGATCAATGGAAATTTCAATCACTTCTCCTAGCATCATAAACAGCAACTCTTTCTCATAAATCTCATCATGATAAAGTAGCAATCAATTCACATGTTATGGTTCAAACAATGCATTCTCTTGAAACTTAACAACCTATGTTCTTAGTCACCAAACAATTATAATTCAACTTATTTTCAAAAAAGTCTATGTAAGAGCTTCACATACTCAATTATCATATAGTCTTCTATGATTGCTAGTACTCAAAGCATATTTTTAGAAAAAATAACATCCATCGAACACAGAGGAAGATAGGGGCTTAATGTTTCGCCTCCCAACTTACTTATCATAGAGATAATTGTCAACCATAATAATTCATGATCAAATATATTTGACTGGATATATGTGCCTGGATCTTTCTCCACCACATGATGCTTGCCAAGTAGAGAATAATTGAGGTTGGAACAAGAAGTTGACTCAACATGAAAAGTAATAGATAAGCCCTTCGCAGAGGGAAGCATGGATTTGCTAATGTGCCATAGCTCACTGCTTAAAGCAGAAATAATTTCATTTGAGAGGTGTACTTTTCCTGTCAACAGTTTAACGACAAAGTTTTCAATATCTTCCATGCTAAACACATTAATGGCGGTTCCCATGCAAAAAATTTACTCTCCTTTCCACCATACTAACACAAACCGTGGCTAGCCGAATCCACGAGTGCCTACCAACTTTCAACATTCCAGGAGGAGTATTTTTTTTATAAATTATTCAAGACTGGGCATCCTTTTTACCAACCTCCCTCAAATTTAACGAGTGAATAAACTCTCATCGATGAGTAAAACACACTTAGCATGGAAGATACTGACTACCCCATCGCTCCATGAGCGGTACGGGTACACAAAACAGATGTTCATTTGAAGGTTTTAGAGATGGCACATGCAAATTTACTTGGAACGGCAGGGTAATACCGTATATAGGTAGGTATGGTGGACACTCATGGAAGAAACTTCGCTCAAGGAGTTTGGATGCACAAGCAGTATTCCCGCTTAGTATAGAAAATTTTGGCTAGCAAAGATTATAAACAAGCACCACATGTTGGAGGATCCATAACAATATAACTTCTATGCAAATATACCCAAACATAACTCATTACGTTGTCTTCCTTGTCCAACTTCAACTTATTTGATCAAGTTTGAAAATAATTAATAGGTATTCACAATCATAAAAGATGTCCAAGATAATATATTTGTATGTGAAATTTCTCTTTCATATACTAATATTTCATGAATTGCTTGTATGACCAATATTGTGATTTTCAAATTTCAATAGATTTACTTTTTAAACCCAATATGAAACTATTACTAAGCATTTGGAACATGTATAATTTCATATTTATGATATTCAATTCATTTCAACAGTTTACTCTTAGGATATAAGTGAAGCACAAGAGTGAATGACAAACTACTCCAAAAGATATAAGTGAAGAACAAAGAGTAGTTAAACGATTAAGTAGCTATGTGAGGACTCTCTTCAATTTAAAACTTTCAGATCTAATGAGCTTATTAAACAGCAAACAAAACAAAATACACTCCAAGAATAGCACACATCATGTGAACAAATAAAACTTAGGCTCAACCGAGACTAACCGATAGTTGTTGGCGAAGAGAGGTGGGATGCCTACCGGGGCATCCCCAAGCTTAGATTCTTGAGACATCTTGGGATATTAACTTGGGATGCCTTGGGTATCCCCAAGCTTGAGCTCTTGTGTCTCTCATATCACGGCTTCTCCTAAGTCGTAAAAATTTCATCCCCACAAAACTCAACAAGAACTCATGAGATAAGTTAGTATAAATCAACTCAAAACCTTAACATTCTCTACTATAGAAAATTACAAAAATTATTATTAAACATTGCATACTAAATGTCTCTAGATATTTAATACTTCCATCACCTAATAGAAACATTAAACAAGCAAACATATGCAAACAATGCAACTATAACCGCAATCTGTCTAAACAGAATAGTCTGTAAAGGAGGAATAAAAATTCATACTTCCCTAACTCCAAAAATTCAGAAAACTTACCACGTGACAAAGAACTCATGCATGATTACTGTGTAAAAATTTCAGATTTTTATCATGTTCTAACTATTTAGGAATATTCAAGACATAACAGGAAACTTTCTGTTTTCAAACAGCAACTCATAAACTTGCAAACCGAGCATGGTAAAGGCTATACTTGGCATTTTATTGAAATAAAAGATACAAACATGATTTTAAATAACATCAAGAAAATCCAAATAAAATAAAATGATGCTCCAAGCAAAACAAATATTATGTGACAAATAAATATATAGATCCGAGTGAGATATACCGATAGTTTTGAAGACGAAAGAGGGGATGCCATCTGGGGCATCACCAAGCTTAGACGCTTGAGTCTTCCTTGAATATTACTTTGGGGTACCTTGGGCATCTCCCAAGCTTATGGTCTTGCCACTCCTTATTCTCCTTCTATCATCATCTCACCAAAAACTTGAAAACTTCAATCATACAAAACTTAACAGAACTCGTGAGATAGGTTAGTATGATAAAAATAAATCATTCACTTAGGTACTGTCAAGAAAAAATTCATAATGATTATTACATAATGTCTACTATACTCTATCATTTCCATAATTTATATTACTCAGTATAAGCTATGGAAACACTAAAACAAGCAAACTATGCAATAAAAACAGAATCTGTCAAAAAACAGAACAACATGTAGTGAGCGAATTAAAAAGCATACTTCTGTAACTCCAGAAATTCTAAAAAATTAGGACAACGTAAACAATTTTCATAGCAGTACCGTGTAAAAATTGCAGAATTTTATAACCCTTCAGTAAAGAATGGAAATTCATGCACTTGACGCTAAACTTTCTGTTTTTGCACAGAACCAAATAAACAAACATCCACATCAACCTAAAGGCTTTACTTGGTACTTTATTGCAAGAAAAGATACAAAACATGATTACTACAGTAGTTTAATGATGTGAACACACAAAAACAGTAGGGATAAATATTGGGTTGTCTCCCAACAAGCGCTTTTCTTTAATGCCTTTTAGCTAGGCATCGATAATTTTGATGATGCTCATGCAAAAGTAAGAATTGAAACATATAAGAGAGCATCATAAATCATAAAGCAAACACATTTAAGCCTAACCCACTTCCTATGCATAGGGATTTTGTAATCAAACAATTTATTGTAGCGAGAATCAACTAGCATAGAAAGGCGAAACAAGCATGACTTCAAAACTTTCAACATAAAGAGAGAAAACTTGATGTTGTTGAAATATATATATATATATATATAAGCATATCTTCCTATCTCATAATAATTTTCAGTAACATCATGAACAAATTCAACAATATAACTATCACATAAAGCATTCTTTTCATGATCCACAAGCATAAAAAAATCATTACTCTCCACATAAGCAAATTTGTTCTCATCAATAATAGTGGGAGAAAATTCAACAAAATAACTATCATGAGATACTTGATTGACATAACCAAATTGAACATTAAAATCATGATGACAAGTTTCATGGTTATTATTACTCTTTATAGCATACATGTCATCACGATAATCATCATAGATAGCAACTTTGTTTTCATAATCAATAGAAACCTTTTCCAAATAGTGGAATCATCATTAAATAAAGTTGTGACCTCTCCAAATCCACTTTCATAATTATGGCCATAAGATTCAACACCCTCCAAAATAGTGGGATCACTGGTACCTAGAGTTGACACTCTTCCAAACCCACTTTCATCAATATAATCATCATAAATAGGAGGCATGCTATCATCATAATAAATTTGCTCATCAAAAGTAGGGGGACTAAAAATATCATCTTCATCAAACATAGCATCCCCAAGCTTATGGCTTTGCATATCATTAGCATCATGGATATTCATAGCAAGCATACTAACAACATTGCAATCATGCTCATTATTCAAAGGACTCACATTAAACATTTTGTTAAATTCTTCTTCTACAATCTTAGGACAACTTTCCGATCCATCATTTTCAAGAAAGACTTCATAAAGATGAAGAAATCAAGGCAACCTCAATTCCATTTTTTTGTAGTTTTCTTTTATAAAACCAAACCAGTGGAAAACAATTAACTAAAAGATTCAATTACAAGATCTAAAGATATACCTTCAAGCACTCACCTCCCCGGCAACGGCACTAGAAATAAGCTTGATGTCTACTACACAACTTTATTCTTGTAGACTCGGTTGGGCCTCCAAGCGCAGAGTTTTGTAGGACAACAACAAGTTTCCCTCAAGTGGATGACCTAAGGTTTATCAATCAGTGAGAGGTGTAGGATGAAGATGGTCTCTCTCAAACAACCTTGCAATCAAATACAAGAAATCTCTTGTGTACCCAGCACACCCAATACAATGGTAAATTGTATAGGTGCACTAGTTCGGCGAAGAGATGGTGATACAAGTGTAGTATGGATAGTAGATATAGGTTTTTGTAATATGAATAATTAAAAACATCAAGGTAACATGTAGCAAACAACGGGCAAAATGATATATCAATGCTTAGAAACAAGGCCTAGGGTTCATACTTTCACTATTGTAATCTCTGATCAATGGTGCTAACATAATTGAATCATATAACAATCCCACAACGTGCGACAAAGAATCACTTCAAAGTTCCTATCAATAGTGGAGAACATAAGATGAAATTGTTGTAGGTAGAAAACCACCTCAAAGTTATCTTTCCGATCAATCTAATGAGGCATCCCTATAAGTGTCACCGATAGCCCTAGAGTTCGTACTAGAATAACACCGTATGATGTGCATCAATCAACTCTAATGTCACCTAGATACTCCAATGTCACCATAAGTATCCGTGAGTTAATTATTCGATATGCATCAAACAATTTCAGATTCATAATATTCGATCCAACATAAAGAACTTCGAAGATTACCCCAAAGTTTCTATCAGAGAAAGTAGGATGAAAACGTGTATCAACATATGTGCCTAGATTACCCCAATGTCACCTCGGGGATCCACAAGTTGATTACCAAAATATATATCAAGTGACTCAATAGAATACCCCATTGTCACCACGGGTATCCGCATGCAAGACATACATCAAGTGATCTCAAATCCAAATATTGAATCTGATAATAATGAAACCTCAAAGGGCAAGACTCAATTCATCACAACAAAGATAGAGAGGGAAGAACACCATATGATCCAGCTATAGTAACAAAGCTCATGGTACATCAATATCGTGCCAAATCAAGATCATGAGAGAGAGAGATCAAACACATAGCTACTAGTACATACCCTCAGCCCCGAGGGTGAACTACTCCCGCCTCATCATGAAAGCAGCGGGGATGATGAAAATGGCCTGTGGTGATAACTTCCCCTCTCCGGCAGGGTGCTGGAATAGGGCTCCGGATGAGATCGCTTCAGAACAGAGGTTTGCGGCGGCGGAAAAACTCATCTAGGTTAATTTTCGGGGGTTTCAGGATTTATAGGATTTTTCAGCGTTGGAATCATGTCAGGAGGGTTCCCGAGGGTCCCACAAGCTCAGGTGGTGCGCCCTAGGGGGGCGCGCCACCCAGGCTTGTTCCCCCCTGGACCTCGTCTGGTCCTTCTCCGAAGCCTCATGGGTCTCTTCTTGTCCCTAAAAAATCACCATAAAATTTTGTTGTATTTGGACTTCGTTTGGTATGGATTTTCTGGAAAACCAAAAACATGCAAAAAAACAGCAACTGGCACTGGGCACTACATTAATAGGTTAGTTCATGAAAATCATATAAAAGTGCACCAAAACCATGTAGAACTCATATGAATATGGCATGAATACTTCATAAATTATAGATACATTGGAGTCATATCACTATGCGCTATTCTATCAATTTCCCAACAGTAATTTGTGTACCCACCGTTGCTATGTTCTTGAGAGAGATGCCTCTAGTGAAAGCTATGGCCCCCGGGTACATTCTCATCATATTACTAAAACCCTAAATACCTTGCTGCAATTTATTTACTTTTATTTCGTTTTACAATTTATATATCTACCACTATCAGAATTAATCCTTGCAATTAACGAGTACAAGGGGAATGACAACCCTCTTGCCCGTGTTGGGTGCAAGTATTTTGTTTGTGTGTGCGTAGGTACTGTTGATCGTCGTTTGTGTGAATCTCCTATTGGTTCGAT
The DNA here is from genome assembly GCA_039707655.1 of Elymus sibiricus. NCBI lineage: Eukaryota > Viridiplantae > Streptophyta > Magnoliopsida > Poales > Poaceae > Elymus > Elymus sibiricus. The sequence goes on along the minus strand of CM077668.1, from coordinate 104,703,070 downwards.
AAACTTTGGTTCTTTACTGAGGGAAATACTTTTTGCTACTATACTACTTCACCCTTCCTCTTCGGGGAAATCCCAACGCCTATCACAAGTAGCAACACCAAAAAATAAAACGGCAAAATGAAGCTGCGCCCCTGCAAGGCAAGGGACCGGATTTCGGCAGACCATTCAAACGCATGTCGCACGTACGCGCCGCCCCGGCCAGGCGAGGCGAGCGAGCGCGCGTGTGGTCTCCTCTTTCTCTTCTCAACACACCACTTAAAGTAGTGGAAAGAATCCACTATATAAAGAGGTCCAACTCTTCCTCAACTAGCGGTATGGGACTAAACTTTAGCACCAGCACTTGCCATTTTTCCATGGGCCACTTTGAGATTTCAGAAATTGTTAATGGGCCAAGCCCATTTATTTCTAACACCGCCGGCCAGCCCGGCATGGCCTACGAGGTCACCGTCAAGTATAGGGTAGTGTAGCGCTAGTTTTTTTAAGGTTTTTAGTTCACTAGACGAAATATCGTCCGGTTTTATGTAAAAATTATCCTAACTTAAATGAATATCGTCTGGTTTGTTCGAGTTTGAATCAAATTTGTTCATTTTCATTAAAATTCATTTCAAATGTAATCAGACATGCGGATAGCTTTGGATGTCCGACTCCCGCATCCGTGTCCGCGGATTGGTCCCCCTGTCCGTGGACGAATGCCGGAGCAAATTTGCAGGTCAGCGTTGGAGATGCCTTACTCTTCTGGTTCAGACGGATGCAGAGCTGCAGTTTTTTGGATGGATTTTCTTCTGGTTCAGACGTTCAGTACCGACCACGGAAGAAGATGACAAATGTACCAGCCGGATGGTGCATGAGACTATTTGGCAATTATGCTAAGAGTTAATTTCCATCAAATTTTTATTACCAAGAGCTAATGATTCTTATTGTGCTTGCAAGAAACACCTCCTAAGCTACATTAGACTACCCATGGTGGGAGTAACATAAGTGATAACTTCACATATATCTAGGCAAAATAGATGATGTGGTAAGTAACTAATGAGCAAAGACAGGCATGTGGTAACATAATATGTTAATCACACTATGGGTAGCATCACATACCAAGACAAGATGAGTCTACAACCTAATGAATGAAGTGTTGCATGACACCACACATATGTTTACTCCCCACTATAGAGGTAGTAACATAGACTAGTAACATATGCCATGTTACTAGTGTAAGTTACTCCCTACTATGACCAGCCTTATGTACTCCTTGGGTTTGCTGCTGTCATGGCATTAATTTATTAGCACTAATTATCTTTGGAAAGCCCTCGGGTTTGCTTTCTGTGTAGTTTTTAAAAAGGTGTGGCTAGGTCTCAATCAACTGAGACTTAACCAAGTCTCGGTCGACTGAGACTTAACCAAGTCTCAATCAAGTGCTATAATATGTAAGCAAGAAAAAACTGAAAAGATAAATTGCACCGATCTCAATGTAAGATCTCATAAATATAGCATCGACTCAAACATAACCCAAGTCTCAATCGACTAAGATTTAGCAAGACTGTTTCTCAAAGACTAGACAATGCCCGTGCGTTGCTACGGTATATAAAAATTCTGTAAATAAATGCCAGTGATTTACTTGCCCATGTTATGCGATTGTGTAAATAAATGCTTACTAAATCCTGTATGTGATTTACCTTATGATGAAAAGTTTGGTAAGCAAATTAAAGTGAAATTAGTTAAGGTAAGTAAATTAAGGTGATTGTTTATCATACAGGGGAGGTGCAGTCAAATATGACGTGGTGGGGAAAATTGGCTAGATGAAAAAAATCGGTGTCGGAACATGGTGAGAGGAAGGGAACCAGTTAACGAAGAGTTCTGCCTGGCAGGAAAAGGAACACTACTTAATTTATTAAGAGCTAATGACTCTTATTGTGCATGCAAGAAACACCTTGTTATAACCCACATTAGGTACTCCTCAGGTTTGCTGTCATGGCATTAATTTATTAGCACTAATTATCTTTGGAAAGCCATGAGGTTTGCATTCCGTGAGGATTTTAAAAGAAAGAGTAGACTACCTTACAAAGAAGTTTCTTTTAACACAGTACAGACACAGACGCTCATACATATGCACATATACTCACCCATATAAATACAAGCACGCACATCCTATCTTTATGAGCACTTTCGAGCGACTGAGTCGACACATCATCTTGATATTGAAGAAGTCGCCACAGACGCCTTCATAGTCGACAGGAACATCTCCTCCCACTGAACGCACATCGCCGGAAGGCCTAGAATAAATCAAAAAAATGCGAGCACCAGCGTTAAGTCTAGAACTTGAACCTGATGAGCTAAGGATACCACAGTCTTTCTAACCATCAAATCACATGTTGGTTCACACCTTCCAAAGAAGTTGAACAATGTGCAACATGCACCCTGAATCATGTCGACTAAGGCTACCATATGATCATCAGATTTACTAGAGCATGGGAGAGTACTACCTTCGTCCGTGTTTATTAGTCCCTTTGTATTTTCGGTCAAACTTTGACCTTTGATTTAACAATCAAGAAATAAGTTATATACCACAGAAGCAACATCATTGGAAACCTCTTTCAAATATGAATACAACAATATAAGTTTTGTGACATACAACTTATACTTTGTTAGTCAAATATACGGTCAAATTTGAGCAAAAGAAATACAAAGGGGACGGATAAATCTGAACGAAGGTAGTATATATATATTGACAATTAAATTGACTATAGGTGGCATGACAACTTATAGTCAGCAGGCTGCTATATTATCCTCTATAACACTAAGCTTCCTAGTTTTAAAAAGCACATATTCAATTGAGGTCTCCAATTAAAATTGGGTCACCCGATTTTGACCGGATCAACAATTTCTGAAAGCTATCTTATTCAATTCTTTTATACTATACACTATGCTTCCAAATTTTAAGGCCTCACAACTAATTGAGGTCAATTTAGAATTGGGTAATCCGATTTTGACCGGGTCAATAATTTCTCAAGCTCTCCCATTTAATTTTTTAATTCACTATGTTCCCCAATTTTGAAGCTCTTTCATTCAATTGAGGTATTCAATTTTGGATTTGGTTTACGATTTTGACTGGGCCAACGATTTTTCGAATCAATCAGCAGCAACCGGCCTATAAAAACATATCAATCATGCGCACCCTCCCACCACCTAGAAAAAAGAAGCGTCGCCATGTGATATTGTAGCACAAATATAGTACATGCAACCAACGTCACAAAATTTTCCCCACATAAATATAGGTTGGTTAGCGGATAACACAGAATTACACCACGAAAGACCCACCAAATCACCGCACTATAAATAAAAATAAAACACACTCTATCATCTCCCCCACCCGCCAAACTAAATATTCCATCAGTTCCAAAATATAAGGTGTATTAGTTTTTTGAAAAGTCAAATTTCTTTAACTTTGACCAAGTTCACAGCAAAAATATCGACATCCAATATTAAACAAAATAAGTATGAAAATTTATATCATGATGAATCTAAAAATACCGATTTGATGTTATGGATTTTGATATATTTCTCTACAAATTTGATAAATTTAAAATGTTTGATTTTTCAAAAAAGCAATACACCTTATATTTTTAAACAAAGTGATTAATTTTTTAAGAAATCCAACAACACCAACAGAGCAGCAAAGCACGCCCAACCCTTCTAGTTATTATTAACCATGCTCTAAACGAATGTCTTATGCTGCAACACCACCACGGAAATCCCGACAAGATGCGGATGGCATTCGATCTCTCCCAGGTAGCAGCACTACCAACAGTCTTTCGCACCACATGGTCACATGGACCACGTGGTTTGCAAGCCAAACTTGATAAGAAAAAAAGTCTTTCACAAGAAATAAATGAACCAACAGCTGCAGTGTCAAACCGTTACGACAGCGACACAGTACTAATCGAGTCGTCTCGTCCTGCTAGTTGCCGGCGACGAACGCCCTGAGGTTCCTCTCGGATGAGCCGCCCACGGCCGCCGCCGCCCGCGCCTTCTCCCTCCACAGCGCCGCCTTGGCACGCACCACATCCGACGTGGCGAAGCCGATGCACCTCCGCAGCTCGTCGGCCTCCAGCACGCCGTCCTTCTCACTCACGGCGGCCCTGACCCCAGTGCCGAGCTTCCGCTCCACCAGCCATGCGTTGGTGCCCTGGTCCGACCACTGCGGCACCCCCACGACCGGCACGCCGCATGCCACGCTCTCAAGCGTCGAGTTCCAACCGCAGTGCGTCACGAAGCACCCCACCGCCGGGTGCGACAGCACCTTCCCCTGGTCGCACCACTCCACCACCATGCCCGCGCTGGAGCCGATGCCGCTGCACGAGTCGTCGCCGTCTATCTCGCCGCGGTTGTCCTTCCTCAGCACCCACAGGAACGGCCGGCCGATCTCCGCCATGCCGCAAGCCACCTCCGCGATCTGCCGCTTGCTCATCGTCGACAGGCTCCCGAAGGAGATGTACACCACCGACCCCGCTTCCTGCTCGTCCAGCCACTCCAGGTACCCCTTGCCGTCCTGCTTGAACAGGTCATTGCTGTTGTTGGCCGCCGCCGCTGCCGAGGCGTCCAGGAAGGAGAGGACGGGGCCGATGGGGACGACGTTGATGCCGTGCTGGTGCAGCGTCGCCACCGCGTCGGGCTCCATGGCATCGAACGTGTTGGCGAGCACGGTGGGCGAGTCCTCGCGGTCCAGCACGTCGAGCAGCTCGCGGAACGCGGTGAGGACGAAGGCGTGGGGGTGGTCGTCGGAGGCGATGGTGAGGAAGGACGGCAGGTCGCGCACGCGCATCGGCGGGAGACCCCGGACGCGGACGTCAGCCCACGGGTCGCTCGCCGCGGCGGTAACGGCCTGGTCGAGGCCGTCGGTGCCGCGGAAGAAGTGGAAGTAGGCGGCGAGCACGGTGGCCGGCTGGATCCAGTAGAGCGCGGCCGGCACCCCGTGGCCGCGTGCGACGTCGGCGACCCAGGAGAGGAGCACCGTGTACACCACCTGCGTGACGGGAGTGCCGGCGTCGCGGAGGCGCGCGAGCACGCCGTCCAGCGTGCGAGCCCCCACGACCTTGAGGTTGGACATGTAGTCCATGCTATCGTGCGCGGACCTGTCGAAGCCGCCGTCGTAGCCGTCGGAGTAGGGCACGTAGCGGACGCCGGCGCCGTCGACGTGGTCCACCGCCGCGGCGTCCGGGTCGTCCGGGAACATCTTGCGGCAGGCGGAGACGGCGGTGGAGACGGTGACGCGGGCGCCCGGCGTGGCGCGGAGCAGGCGCAGCGCGAGGTGGCGCGCCGGGTTGATGTGGCCCTGCGCCGGGTACGTGACCACGAGGAAGTGCGGCGCCTCCCCCACGCGCTCCACCTCCTGCGCCACCATGGCTGGCATTGCTGCCTGCGAGCGATGCGGTGCGAGTGCAAGAGCGAGCGTACTACGTAAGAGTGTCTTGTCGTCGATGTGTGTCCGTCGTTGCTGGGTTGGGTTGCGGCGGGTCATCGACGGGCTTCGCCTGTTATATACGGCGGAGATGACGAAAGCGCTGAGGTGTAGTAAGGCTGGGCTGGCGCTTGGCCACGGTACAGATGTAAGCCAAGAAGATGTGGATTGGCAAATATTAATGGCTCGAGGCTGGCGCTTGGCCTATGAGTTATCACGTTGGCTATTTATACCAGGGGTATGGTTTCTATTTTTGGCCTCAGTTGCATAGAGCGAAACACTGCCCTGGACACAGGGAGGCTGCGGCGTGCGGTTTAACGGCGAGCCAGGACCTGGCCCGAGACGGATACAACACGGCTCGCCGCTACGTCGCCGGCAGGGGAGATGAAGGAGGTTGACGATGTGGGTGCAAGGCGGGGGCTGGTCACCGGGGCCGGAGGAAGGACGGGGCACAGAGGGACGATGGCCCGTGCATCATGCAGCTTTCTAGCACATGCACCGTTGTTGTGTACAGACAGTACGACCCCATTCAACTTCTCTCTCTTTCCACTCATCCACTCCATTCTTTTTCATTTGATTTTCATGTATGTAACAATTATATCTTTTAAATCAAAAGTGCAATGTACGATCTCTTTGCATATTTGTGTTCCTGGTGACGGGAGCTTTGAAACGAGACCAACGTTGAATAAATTTCGACAAAATTTGAAATTTGAATTTTAAAACATGATGAAACTTTATGAAACCGTAAAAACTATAGACATTTGCCTAACAGATTGTACAATGTATCAGAAGCATAGGGATTTATTGTGTGTCGGTGTGCATCAAAGTGATGCACAGGGAACTGGGTAACACTTTGTAAATGTGTTTCAAACATAATATTACTAGTTCGTGTTTAACATGCGTCCTTATCAAGTTCCAGGAGTTTTTTTTTCGTGTTCTAGAGTGCATCACTGTGTTCCATAGAGTTTTACCATGTTGCATGAAAAGGGGGAAAGCTGTCAGCGTTATACGAAAAGGGTTCAATGTGGTTCTTCATGTTCTAGAGCATATCAAAATGTTTCGTTGTGACAATGCGCTTCAAACATAATACTACGAGTTTGTATACCACTAGTTCTTATCTCGTGTTCCAGAGTTGTCATCATGTTTCATAGTGTGTCATCATGTTTTAGAATTTGAATTTTAAAATTTGTCAAAATATATATTCAATAGTGACCTTGTTCCAAAGTTCTTATCTTAAGGAACACAAATATTCAAACCGTTTATAAACAAGACTCTCGGTTCAAAAGATAAAATGGATTCAAACTTGGAAATCATATGAACATGGCATGGGTGGGTGTAGCATATCATGGAATCTCTGCGACGAAGCTAGCTATAGGAAAAGTTGTGATCATGCACGATGAAAGTGGGTACGTATATGCACGTAACCAAATATCCAACGGGATGAACGGTTGCACCATGCACGGGATACCCCGTGCACGGTAGATATGCTTTTCTTGCTCGGTTTTTCACCGGGACAATGAAGGAGGCGCAAGGTAGCACCACCGGCCACGAGTGCATTTGTAGATTGTTAGGCTGGCGGTGACTGGTGACACATGAGGTGTCGATGGAGGAGGAAGGAGATGAACGCACAACGAAGATGGTATCAACTGAGTGCTAATCAAAAACATTGCAAGTTGTAGGCGCTCCCATAAGTTACATTAGTTATAGAGAGAGTGAACAATGATGTATCTTGAGATGCATCTCTAATTGAGGTTCGTTTTGTACTTTGTGTATCTAGAATACGCCCCTCCGCTATCACTGATAACATACGGGAATCTCCCTCCCCTGACACTTTATTGCATTTGCAACAAACAACCAAAGTTGTATCTCTTGGCTTTTCATGTTCTTCCAGTAACGATCGAGGTTCAGTTGTCACTGTTCAATTCTTGAAAAATTCGGAATTGCTAAAACCCATTCGACTGAGTTTTAGCGAAGTCCCAGTCGACGCCCAGGCCGTTGGATCATTTGATGCTTCAATATTTGCACGACTAGCTGTCTTATTTACAATCAGCTTGTTTAGTCACGCACGCCCCGTTTAGTGGTGTACGGCCCGTTTCTTTTTTCTCTTTGTATGTGTTGCTTTCTCGTGAGCGACCAGTTAGCGGGTACCCCATGGAAGGGGGTACTAGTGGGCACCATTTCAAGGCTCCTGTGCTGCCACATGGTGTGCCTAGCCGCCGCCATATGTCGTGCGTTGGGCGCACCCGCGGGATCTCGTTATCCTTTTCTTTTTGCATGCGTTTTTTGGTTTTTTGGGTTTTCCCTGATTTTTTTTGGGTTTTGAATTTTGCTTGTCTTTTTCTAGGTTTTTGGTGATTTTTTTACTATTTTCCTCGCGTGAAACATAGTTGTGCTCCATGAAAGTGAAAAGCAACGTTGTGCTTTTCAAAATGTGAAAATTACAGATATGCTTATCGGAAAGTGAAAAATGCAAATGTGCTTCACCACATATGTGCTTCGCGGGCACACCTGTGCTCCCCAGAAAGTGAAAAGCACAACTGAGCTTTTCGAAAAGGAGATGGCGATGTTGTGATACAGTGATGGTCGTTGCCGTGAGCGGCGAAGGCATTGTTGTGAGGCGATGCGACAGTGTTGCATGTGAGCACTCGGTGGTGCTCAAATCAACATTCACTAGCGCTGCAAGCCAGGTGGTAGCTCGATGTTGCAGGGGCAGTCACGCTGTAAGGACTCAGGGAGCCGCTCGTCGACGCTGCAAGCAGTGGCAAATGCTGCAACCGTATGTCTCATCACACAGCAAGCCGAGGATGCAGTGCTGCAAGGGTCAGGGTGAGGGACGCCGCTAGCCAGTGCTGCAAGCGGCGGGCAATGTTGCAGCCGCATGTCTCACCGGCGATGCACGTAGTGTTGTTGTTGCGTCAGCTTGCCAGCCTCTCGATCTGCCACCAATGTTGTGAGCGGTGGCGTGTTGTGGGCATTGCTCAGGGCCGGCCCTGGTGTATGGCCAGAGAGGCGACGGCCTAGGGCCCATGCCTGAGAGGGGTCCATGATCTGGTATATATGTAGTATAGCCCAGCAAATAAAATAGATAGGAAAAAAATTACAGGGGAAAAAGAACGAGATGGGCTAGGCCCGGTTCCCTTAGCCTGATTTCTAGCGATAGGTGAAGTATGCCAGGCTCGGCCGCACGACCACACGTGAATCAATCAATCGGTTCGCGTCATCTTCCTCTGTTCACACCGCTCAACCGTCGCTCGCCGGCTCGCGTCGTTCCTGAATCCTGTGCGCCATCACCTCGTCAGGCCTGTGTGCGCCGACCGGCATCCGCCGTGCTGGCGATCCGGCCATCCAGCATCCGACATCCGCGAGACCGAGAGTACACTGTACATATTAATTCATCCATCCCCAATACCACAACCCTAATTTCAGTGTACACAATTAGGGTTTTGATGTGTAAGCTTCTAATTTTTCGTATCCTTTTTTCTTCATAATTTTAGGACATTAGGCTGCCTTACAATGTTGAATAAGAAGCATCTGTCGGGTGCTCGGGAAAGGAGAAAAAGAAAAGAAAGCAATCTGAAAATTCAATCAGGGAAGGGTTCTTTGAAGAAGTACTTTACATCTTCAAGCTATGTGGTGCATTGAGAAGGATATCTTGGATAATGTTTATATTGATATTGTCCTTAATGACTTTGCATCAAGAAACGCCCGAGGAAACTTTTTTGTGAAGCACTAAAGTGTTATTCTTGTCGATGGAGTCAGTTAAATTTGGTTCTTATTTGAGGTAATCATGTCATGTCAGTTTCATTTTGCTATCTTTTTAGTATTTTTGTCATAATATGGTATTGTCCAACAATTATTATAGTCAAATCTCAAACCAAAGATGTATGGTTGAAAGTTTACTCTTAATGTTATGCAAATGAAGTTATATATATTTGTTTACGTATCACGCACACACCTACATATAACTTTGGGGCCCATGTCGTCCAGTTCGTCCTAGGGCCTTCCCAAACATAGAGCTGGCCCTGGCATTGCTGCGACACCCCAATGTTGCAAGCGGTCAGCGTTGCATCAGGCGATGCTGCGAGAGAGACAGGTCTGCTGCGGCAGAGCAACGAGGTGTGACAATTGGCACTACCGGCGAATAGCGACGCTGTGAGCCGAGCGGCAATGCTGCGAGAGAACAACGTGAGGAGGATGACGCGGGATGCATATTGACCATCCGACGGCTACAACACGGATCGGACGGCTGGCCAGCGGATTGATTTGCCCCCAAAACCAATGGGTTGACGCCTAGCGCGAGCCTAAAAAAAGGGCGCAATATTGTCCAAACTTGCCGAGGCAACCCACTGGGCCAAAGCCCGCAGCGGATACTTTAAGGCCAGCGAGGGCGCTGCAATTGATATCCCGCCAGATTCCCCAAACCCCAGCTCACCTTTCCCGCCACAGCCATTCCCTCTCGCCTCTTCCCCCCTCTCCCATGGCGGCGCCGTCGGTAGCCATGCGCAAGAAGCTGCAGCGCAAATTCCGGCTGCGTGGCTTCACCCTCAAAGTTGACGCCCTCGAGGAGGCCGCCGCCTTCCTGGCTCGTTTCCCCGACGCCGAGGACGAGGCCCTCGACCTCCTCCTCGACGAGCTCGACAAAGAGCCGCGTAAGTACTCGCTCTGCCCCAGGCTTTTAGGCCGTCGCCTCCTATTCTCAATCAGAGGCTTTGTTTCATGGTTGGTTCTTACCCTGTGCGCGTCTCTCTTTGCTTTGCGGGTGCTCCCAGTGAAATCGTCAATACTAGACCGGGACGCGGTCCGTCGCGTGGTGTCCCTACTGGTCGAGGCGGAGGAGGCGGTCGACGCGGCTTCGCCTTCCGCCACCAGCGTCCAGTCGGCGCTGCGGGTGGTGGACTCGTTCGTCGTTCCGCGGTTCCACTACGACCCAATCAAGAAAGTGTTCTACGAGTATGTAAATGCTGCCACTTCCTTTTAGATCTGGGAAATTGGGTGTCGGGATTTGAGAATTTGCCCCATGTCTTAAGTCTTGGATGTTGATAGTTGAATATTGTGATAACGGATGTCTATTACCTGCTTGATTCGTCTAAATATTAAATGAACTTTCACGAGAAATTGATAATTTGCAGAATGGACGCAGGACATAGCATTGATATTTTTTTTCCGGAAAGAGGGGAAAACCCTCGGCCTCTGCATCGAGTGATGCACACGGCCAATAACGTCGAACAAATCAGCTTACAAAGAGGAAAAAGAAAAAAAAAAGTTAAGACTGTCCACATAGGACAAGCCTTGCCCAACATCCCCAAATCATATCACAAAACCTAGGATGACATATTAGCAGGCAAAGAATGCACGCTGCAAGACAACGCCTTCAAGAAGGAATATCCGATGTTGGCTGGTCTAACCAGATGTCAAACCAAGGGCTTGGCGGCCGGTTGCGCGTTGCCCTTCCCAACGACAGCCGGCGCAGAATTCTTTGCCTTGGCCTTCAGTGCCGTGGAGACCGCCATGGACAGGAGCAGCACTGGGCGGCGACGGTTGCCGGATCAGATGGAAGCGCCGCCGATCCGATTCTTATAGTTGATGGAGCTTAGTATTTTTCTTTTTCTTATGGTTGGTCAATTCGTTAGCTCAGCCCTGAGGGATTGCGGATTGAATTGGTCTTTTAATCAATTCGTTTCTTTCTAGGAGGTGGCGATTCTGTATGACACATAGATTGCTCTTTGATGCTAAACTAGAACACACGACTTTCTAAAACAGGTTGTGTGTATGTTTGTTGATGCTATTTCCGAATACACTGTGTATATAGGCATACTGGAAGATTAGCCCTCCATGGAGAAGCTGGAGATAAAGCCGCCCTTTACAGGGATAGGTATCAAGTGCTGCTTCAGAGGCTCGCTCGTGATAAATATTTCTCCAAGCCAGCTTTTGAGTCTGTTATGACTGAAAATGAAAGTTGTGAGGTATTTCTCTTAATTATGTTGTGTTCTACTTCTACTACTATAGATTGATTTCTGTGATCCCAGTCTACTGTAGTCCAATACTTGGTGCTTTCCCCCAAAACCTTTGTGCAGCCTCTTTTGTTCCCCAATTTTTTTAATCATTGTATATGAAATGACGTGCAGTTTCCCCCCTTCATGTAGATTACTTCCATACAGTCCTTAGTTGGGTGTACTGGGCGGAGATGGATCATGGGGGTCATATCGCAGCTGGAGGAACGCCAGTTCTACTTGGAGGATCTTACTGGAGCAGTGCCAATTGACTTAGCGAATGCAATATCCTTAGAACCATTGCCATGTTACCTTCATGCAGATATATATAAATAGAGATGCATGTCTGTGCTGTGCTAAATGAAAACAATTTAGAGTTCCTTTGGTCATTGAAAGGCTACGAAAAAATTCTCTCATTTTAGAAGGGATAGTATAGAATACTGATCATATTGGCGTCAGTAATCCATATTTCGTACAAATATTTTGTTTTAGCCATATAGATTTATGCTTATTCAAATAAGTGCATCGCTTTCCTTACATAGAACACAAAATCACTTCAGGTTTCTTTGTTGAAAACACAGTGATTGTAGCAGAAGGAGAATTACTTTCAAATGGCATTTTCCTGGTCTGTTGTCTACCATAAAATCTTCAGTGTTTTCCTGTATTATTGTCTTGATAGTGGTTATGTTCCAATCATTTGCAGGTCAATACCTGTGGGTTTCCTCCCTTAGAGGACAGAGAAACATCACTTTCACTGCTCATGGGGCTTGATTTCTTTGGTGGAGGTGTCATACCAACTGAAGAAGCAGTAAGTTCGGAAATTGTGTTATACATGTCACTAATAGGTCTTGTAGAAAACATCTTTACTGATGAGTTTTGCTACGTTTGTACTAAACAGCTAAGATTGTCATCACTAGAAAATAAGGCTGTGAATGACATGTTTGTCATTCTTTCAGATGTTTGGCTCGACAGTTATGAGGTATTTAGTTTGGTATTAATTCTTGTTTTATATAACTATATTGTTTAGCATACTCTCAGGATGTTTGCATGTGTTATCTTGTGGAGTAGACTATCGAGAAGTTGGGTGTTGTTCTTGATGGCTATGAAAGCGTGGAAGTAGTTCCTTCTCTCTTTGTTCTAATGGGAAATTTCTGCTCTCGGCCCTGCAATCTGGCATTCAATTCGTTTGAAGAACTCAGGTCTGACTTGTTCCATGAATATAATCAACAGTTTTATAGCCTGTTTGCTTTCCCAATCGAAGACAGTCTAAGTTATGTAACTTCATGTAGATTGCAGTTTGGAAAGCTTGGTGAGATGATCGCATCTCGAACTAGGTTAAAGGAACATAGTCGTTTTTTATTCATTCCTGGTCCTGATGATGCAGGTATTCTAAAACTCAATGACACACTTTTACCTGACAACTACTGTTATCCTCATGTTTGGTTTGCTGCAATATCCAATTTCATTTTATTCACTAATGGATTAAACTTGGCCTATTCTTTTATATGTCCATTTATCATTTATTCTCCATGCTATTTAACCAATGATTTCTGCAATATGATTAGGAATCAGCTTGTTGATAATAAATACTGTCAGTCTAGTTCTCCATATAGCTGGAATGAGATTTTTTCTTGTATTTCCTAAGCTTGGCATGTTGTTTTTTCTTACATAGTAACACATTTGTAGGGCCTTCTAAAGCTCTCCCAAGGTGTGCACTCCCAAAGTATCTAATTGAGGAACTTCAGAAGCATATCCCAAATGCTATATTTGTAAGCAACCCCTGCAGGTTTGTCACGAAAGCATTGCCTTGTATCATTCTCTATGTTCCATATGTTAACCATTTGTTTATGTCACTATAAGCAACCACGCAAATACAGGGATTAGATGATGCCACTCTCCTTTCATGTTTTATATTATGCTACATGTTATTATCTGATTCCATATGTAAATCCTTTTGGACACTGATACAGACATACAGTCTCCATGGTGACCTTTGACCAACCACCATCAATTTCTTTGAATGTTACATGATGGTTCATATAAAAATAATGACACATTGTGAAAGTATATTTCATGATGGTTCTAGTAATACCAATTTAATGTTGTCAATTTTTGTAACTATTTGTATAGTAATGGTCAAACCCAAAAATGTTTCACTACCACAGATTCTTAAACGACTTACATTTGTAATCAGAGGGAGTACCATCCAATTGTTCTCAGTGTGACTCTGGTCCAGTTTAAGCATAAATCTCTTATTTGGACTTGCCATCAGTGTACCGTAGTTATTTTGATGATTAATACAGCTATCATCTTCATTTACGTGAGATATATCTACACAATTGCAACAGGTAGATGAAGAGGCTTAATAACAATACTGTACTGGTTTACCAATATTGATACTGTGAAACCATGTTCTTAGCTGGCATCTATTATCATAATGCTTGTTGCACGGAATATACTTTTGTAGTAGAGATCTCTTTCTACTAAGCATTATCTTCATTTGGTTTATTTTTCTGAACTTGCCTGATTTTTCATCAGTGCTATCCATTGAGGCACAGGCATTTCAGTTAGTCTTGAAAGGCTTCATACACTCATTGCCAACTGAGACTACTGTATAATGATATATTTGCAATGAACGTATACTACAAACTATGGCATTTATCCATAATGACATTTCATGATCAAGACAATATTGAACTTTGCGGACTTGTCATTTATCATCTGCTCTAACTAACTCCAATAAGAGCTTGATTTTCCAGGGTTAAGTTTTATACACAAGAAATCGTGTTTTTCCGGCAAGATCTCCTTTACAGGATGCGGCGGTCATGCTTGATTCCACCAACAGCGGAAGAAACAAGTGACCCATTTGAACATGCAAGTTGAATAACTTTATTTATTATCTCAGTGAGAATATATGCTGTTGACTGTTCAGAAATTAACCAATCATTTTTCTTTCAGCTAGTAGCAACTATCACCCATCAGAGTCATCTGTGTCCATTGCCTCTTACAGTGCAACCTATCATATGGAACTACGATCATTGCCTACGGCTGTATCCAACTCCTGACATGGTATTGCCATTTAGTACACAGCCTGTTCGCACCTTGGAATGTTTTCTGACTGTAGCTTCCATGAATATGCTTCTGTGCTAATTTATGTGTTGAACATGCACAAAACAGAAGTATACCTTCTGCTGTATAAATATCATCAATCCACACCTTGAAATGTTTCCCGACTCTAGCTTCCATGAATATGAGACTGCTAATATACTTGTTGAACATGCACAAAACAGAAGTATACTTTCTGCTTTATAACTATGTCAGTCCACACCGCTACCAATAAAAGTTTGAAAGTTCTTATGATAATACTTCCATGTTTAAATCTTCAGATAGTATTGGCTGACAAGAGTGAGCAGAAGGCCTTCAAATATACAGGAATCACTTGCTTCAATCCTGGTTCTTTTGTGAACGACAGCACCTTTGCAGCATACCGTCCTTGCACTAAGGAGATTGAGCTTTCTGCATTAGAAAGCTAATATTGAAGGTGGGACAAACTGAAGCTGTAATCAGTAACAAACCGAACCTTCGATGAGCTGCCTATCACTCCTGTACATCAGTCATCAGGACTGGTGTTTATGACTTTAGCCATATAAACTAATGAGTCCGTTTCATGGAAGTGAATTCGCAAGCATGACAAAGCAACTGACATCCATGGAATTGGTGCTGTTTCTCTCAAGCAAATCTGATGCTGACATCTCAACTTTGTATCACACATTTATAGCTTCAGGTAGTTGTGGACCGTAGTGTTTGTTACTTGTTAGGGTGTTTTCCTCACCTGGCCATCTGTCCTTTGTGCAGTGTTTGTGTAACATGATCTCAGGATGCTTTCCCTAAAGTCACAGAATGGTACTCAGTCCTGTAATTTGTACTGTTTATGTTTGCCATTGTTGTAAACCATGCTAGCAAAGCTGTGGTTTTTAGTCCAGACCTATTGCTTTTTAAATGATTGGATTTTCCAATTTTGTAAAATTTAGTCCGATCAGTTGTCAAATGCACAGGAAATTGATTCCACTTGCTGGTAGGCACTACATAATTCTGCGCACTCTGCACAAACCCTTATTTAGTATCACAAATCTCTACTTGTTGGCCTCCTGATCAAATTATGTGTGATATGCATCATGTGTTGATCGACACAAATCTGCACTTACCTAGTGGCAAGTCCAGTTAACTATCTCAAAACCAAGGGACCTTATTCTACATTTGTTGGCTCACTTGATCTTAGTTCTTGCAGGTTCTTAGTTCCCTTAGGTTTTTGTTTTCTGATGTCCTCGGCGAATCGGCGGCGGCGATGGTGTGTGGAATAAGGTCTCTGCAGCCTCTCTGTACCTAGATGACGTTCGATTCGGCGTCGACAAAGGGCCTGTGAGAGTAGATGTCGCCACATTTGTTGGCTCACTCAATATTTTGGTAGTTGGTGTGTCAATCAAGGGAAGTAGTTGGCTGGATCTTGGTGCGGCGACTTCGACCTCTTCTTTCAAGTTGTTTTGCAGCATGGTCTGGTTTCTCCAACCCTCTAGACTGGTGGTGAAGGGCGACAAACCTGCGTTGCGTGGGGTGATGCCCCAATCAATATTCTTTGAACGGTTACCAGAACTCGTTTCCAGCGGTGAGTGGCTACTGCGATCTTCAAAGCTTGGTATGGCAAGGGCATTTTCAGGTGTCGCTTTCCCTTACTGCTGGTTTAGTGCATTTCTCAAACTCTGATGGGTGGCGTACAATTGAAGGAGGAAGACGTCTAGTATGTTTTTCGATGTAATTTTATTTTTTTGATGCTCGTTTTGTATTGCATCGTCTCCTGTTTTTCTTGATTTTCAAATATAAGATGCCCTTTGGGTGCCTTCTCTAAAAAACACATTCGGGGCTTGGGTAATAGAAAACCACGAGTTTCCCAAAATTGCAATTAACCACCGCAGCAGGGGCCACCAAGTAACATGTAAGCACTGATTTTCGTATTAGCTCGTTCTAACAACATTTCTGACCGGTGGGACCTAGCTGTCAGGTTGACTTGGCGGCCCAAGTGGGCCTGCATGTAAGTTTTGGAGACTTAGTCAACTCCTTCATTCTCCCGCATCTCCATCTGCACCGTGGAACCACCCAGTACTTATTTTGTCTTTCTTGCCTTGGATCTCTCTTCCTCAATTGTTGTGGTGTATGGATGGCATGTATGTTTGGAGAACTTTGGGTTTAGGATCTTTCATGAAATTTCACAACAAATATATTGTAACAAATCGATGAAGATAACTATTCTACTACAGTACTTGTCATTTGCCTCTTGCAATTACTTCAGCTCTTCTCCTCCCGTCGGCGCCGCCGCCGGTCCGCCCCATCTCCAATGGCCTCTAGGCCATGGAGGTGCGGAGGATCTCGGCCCCCCGCCGGCGGGAGGGACCCCGTTCTCGTTCTTGTTAGATTCAGCGTGTTGGTTGGGGCTGTGTGGCGGCGGCGATATCCCATAGTAGGAATAATGTCTCCCACGTTCTATCCCCGTCCCGATGGTGTGTCTAGCATCATCGGAGGGCGTGTGGAGGTTTGTCTCCGTCGGATCTCGCGGGATTCGGTCGGTGCTGGTCTTCGGTGGATCTGTTTGGATCCGGTCTTCGTTCGCCTTTGTTTGGGTGTTTACAAGTTTGATTCTTCTGATCTACGACTTTCTTCATCGGCGATGATTGCTACTCTGGTGCGCTGGTCCTATGGGGCCTTAGCACGACGACTTCCCGACTGTCTACTACAACAAGGTTTGCCCGGCTCCGGTGAGGGAGGGGCGATGACGGCGGCGCGCCTTCGGCTCGCTCCAGTGCTTGTAGTCGTCGCTAGGTGGTCCACGGACATGGTTGTAATTTTTATTACCTCTGTTGTTCTTTGTACTGCCATGATTGAAGATGAATAGATTGGAAGTTTCTCGCAAAAAAAAAAAAAACAGTATGGAACCCACGAACACGTACTCTTGTACGAACACTGCTGGCCAACCGATGGCTGCTAGTGTTTGCTAAGATGCGCGAAATATTTAAGAACACATTCGAGCGTTGAGATTTGAAAATAGCTTGAATTTTTCAAAACATTTCTTGAAAATTTTGAACAATTTTGAAATACCGAATATTTCTATAAACACAAACAAAATTTAAAATTCCATTTTATTTTGAAAAATTTGAACAATTTTTGGAATTCTGAACATTTTTTGAAAACACAAACAGATTTTGAAAATCACGAACAATTTTTGAAATCCTTGAGCAGTTTTTACGTGCGAACACCTTTTGAAAATTCTGAACATTTTTTGAGAAATACGAACAATTTATTGAAAAACATGAACATTTGTTTAAAACGTGATCATTTTTTGAAAATGGGAACAAAATTTGAAAACGTGAACAAAATTTGAAAACAAGAACAAAATTTTGAAATGATGAACATTTTTTGAATTCTTGAACACTTATTAAAAATTATGAACAAAATTTGAAATTCCAAACATTTTTAGGTAAATGTATTTTTTAAAAAACCTGAACAAAACTTGAAATTCTGAATAATATTTAAATTTTGAACAAATTTGGAAATTCTGAGCATTTTTTGAAATTTATGAAAAACATAATAGAAGCCAAAAAAAGGAGAAGAAAAAGAACAAAAAAACAACATGAAAAACCGATTCGGGAACGTTCTAGAGGGTTACCAAAACCGGTATAAAACGCACACTAGGCTACCAAAAAATGGGCCGACCCTCCAGATCGCTCGCCTCGGTCCCAGTGTGCATCAGACATGCGGCACAGTTTGTCGGGATAATGAAGGGAATCGTATGGAAGCATCTTCCATTACCCTCAATGGTGTCACGGATGTCCCTACACTTGAAGCCATGGCGTGCCGGGAGGCACAGGTGCTTGCTCTCGACCTATTGGCATCTTGAGTTCGTATAACATCTGATCGTAAGTCGGTAATCCAAGATATAAAAGCGAATATGGGAGGAGCCCATGCTGCGGTGATCAAAGAAGTTAATGATAGAAAAAAAGGGATCTCCAAGATTGCTGTTTTATTCATGGGTCAATTCATAGAAATTATGAAGCTGATAGTTTAGCCAAATTGTCTTCATCTCTAGATTTTAGTAGACACGTGTGGTTCGGTGTTTCACAAGATATTATAACCATTCCCCTGAATTTTATTGAATAAATAAGACGAGGTTTCTCAAAAAAAAAAAGACGTGTGGCAGATAGGATTTTCCCAAAAACGTTAGCCAGTTCCCCATCGTGGATCGAACGAGATCGGAATCCCTTGTCCTGGCGAACGTCCTAGATGATTAGTCAAGCTTCCCCTAAAAGAAAAAAAAGGATGATTAGTCAAGCAACACGGCAATACCATTATATGATTGGAAGGGAAATACCCTTTGGTTCTTGGGTGTATATAGTATATACACCCAGGAAAGGAAAAAATTAATAATTAAAAAAAGTCAAAAAGTTTGGAAGTTTTTTTTACAATAAACTTGACTTTTTTTTTGCACTAGTATATAAATTTTCACAAATAGAAAACCAGCCTTGACTTCAGCGCAAAAAAACAAAATTTATTTGCTATTATAGGTCACTACCCACACTATTTTGACCAATGTTTTTTTTTGTCTTTTTAAAAAAGAAGTCAACGAGATTTTTTCCTTTTCTGGATTTTTTTTACCAGTACAATGGAACGTTAAGTTTATTTCAGAAATATTTTCAGACTTTGTTGACTTTTTATTTAATTACTGTTTTTTTTCATATAAGGTATATACACCCATATACCAAAAGTTCCTGTGCATAATTGAAACAACATCTTAATAGAATTTTACAGAACGGCGAAACGAGTGCCTCGACAAGATACGAACGGCATTCGATGTTCGGGATTGCTATTTCACATCTAGATGCAATATACTATCTCACATCTAAATTTCAAGCTGTTGGATTCAAGCACTAGGATTCATGTTTTCACTTTAACATGCACATGCGCAATCCAGTGATCTGGCCAATTTTTTTGTCAGGACATGGTGCTCAGCGAGAGGCCCAGTGGCCACTATGTGTAACCTTTTAATTTTATGTCTCTTTTTTTCTTTGACTTGTCTCGTATTTTTTCTTGGAACTTGTCTCTTTTCTGTTTATTGTGCAGGCACATCTACGTGTGTTTTTCTTTTCTTTTCAAGCCTCTCTATTCTTTGCCTTTTCCACCAGACCCATCCTTTGTATTATTTTTTTGTCAATTTATATCTGAAAAATCTTTCATAATTACCAGAGTCTAAAATCATTAAGAGCCCAACAATTTTAAACTTGTCCTTTTTGCAAGTTTTTTTTGCGAAATTTACCACTAGTCTTTTTGGGTTATTCGACCACACAAGAAAAACACATTAGGACGATTCATTTATGAAAAAAATACATTTTTCTATCGTGATTTTTGAAAGGAAAAACCCACGGCCAATTCCATGTCCATCATCGACTCGCAACTAGCTCCCGTAGTTGTTTTCGTCCCAGTTGCATGCCCATCGTAGACTTGTAACTGGGCCGCGGTTTGTTTTCGTTTCACTTGCATGTCCATCCTCAACTCGTAACTGGACCCACAGTTTTTGTTGTTGTTGTCCCAATTGCAAATTCACCCTTGGCTTGCAACTAGGTCCATAGTTGTGTTTTTTGTCCCAGTTGCAAGTCCACTCCCGACGCGCAACCTATGGCCGTAGTTGCGTTTGTTCTCCCAATTGCAAGTCCATTATTGACCCGCAACTGAGGCCCATAGTTATTTTCGTCCCAGTTGCAAGCTCATTCCCGACTCCCAACCGGGCCCATAGTTTTTGTCGGCGGCCAGCTGCAAGCCCACCCTCAACTTTGCAACTGTATTTTTTGTCGCCCCAATTGCAAGCCCACCCTCAAGTCGCAACTGTTTTTGTAGTTCCAGTTACAAGCTCACCTTTCGACTCGGAATTGGGCCCCGTAGTTGTTTTTTGTCGTAGTTGCAAGCTAACCCCTCAACTCGCAATTGGCCCCGTCCGTTTTCTTGGGCGTTATCCCAGTTGCAAGCTCATTCCCGACTCGCAACCGGGCCCATAGTTTTTGTTGGCGGCCAGTTGCAAGCCCACCCTCAACTTTGCAACTGTTTTTTTTGTCGCCCCAGTTGCAAGCCAACTCTCGAGTCGCAACTGTTTTTGTAGTTCCAGTTACAAGCTCACCTTTCGACTCGGAATTGGGCCCCGTAGTTGTTCTTGTCGTAGTTGCAAGCTAAACCCTCAACTCGCAATTGGCCCTGTCTATTTTCTTGGGTGCTATCCCAGTTGCAATTCTACCCTCAACTCGCAACCGTTGTCACCCTAGTTGGAAGGCCACCCTCGACTCACAACTGTTTTTGTCATCCTAGTTGTAAGTCCACCATCGATTCGCAATTGGACCCCGTAGTTGTTTTTGTCTCAATTACAAGCTCATCATCGAGTCGCAACTGGCCCCATATTTTTTTTTGTTATCCTAGTTGCAAGTCCACCCTCGACTCGCAACTGTTGATGCCCCAGTTGCAAGCCCACACTCGACTCGCATCTGTTTTGTCATCTCAGTTGCAAGCAAGTTCACCCTCGACTCACAATTGCTCCACTACTTGTTTTCATTCCAGTTGGAAGCCACACCTCGACTCGCAATCGGTCATGTCTTTTTGTTTTTGTCTCGGTTACAAGTCCACCTTCGACTCGTAGTTAGGATTGTTTTTTTTTTTAATTTTTGTCCTGGTTGCCAGTCCAGCTTCGACCCACAACTAGGCCAGTAGTTTTTTTTTCCGTTCCATTTGCAAGGTCAACTTAGACTCACAACTGAGCCCCATAGTTGTTTTTTATCCCGGTTACAAGCCTACCCTTGACTCACAACCGAACCCGGTACTTGTTTTTTTGTCCCAGTTGCAAGCCCACCGACTCGCAACTGGACCCCGTAGTTTCGTTTTCGTGCCAGTTGCAAGTCCACCCTCGACCCGCAACTGAGCATGTAGTTGTTTTTGTCCTAGTTGCAAGCCCACCCTCGACTCGCAACTGGGCCCTGTAGTTGTTTTCGCCTCACTTGCAAGCCCACCCTCAACTCTAACTGGTCTCATTTTTTCATTATCCAGTTGCAAGTCCACCCTCGACTCGCAATTGGGTGTAGTTGTTCTTGTTCCAATTGTAAGCTCACCCTCGACTCGCAACTGGCATGTAGTTTATCTTGTTCTAGTTGCAAGCTCACCCTCGACTCGCACTGGGCCTGTAGTTTATTTTTCATCTCAGATACAAGTCCACCCTTGACTCACAACTGGACCCGGTAGTTGTTCTTTTGTCCTGGTTGCAAGCCCACCCTCGACTCGCAACTGGACCCCGTAGTTTGGTTTTTGTCCCAGTCGCAAGTCCATCCACGACTCGCAACTGGGCATATAGTTGTTTTTGTCCCAGTTGCAAGTCCACCCTCACTCGCAACTAGGCCCCGTAGTTGTTTTCGTGTCGTTTGCAAGCCCACCCTCAACTGGCAACTGACCCTTTTTTCGTTATCCTAGTTGCACGTCCACCCTCGAGTCACAACTGGGCATGTAGTTGTCTTTGTCCCAGTTGCAAGCTCACCTCGACTCGCAACTGGGCCAGTAGTTTATTTTTCATCTTAGTTACAAATCCACACTTGACTCGCAACTAGGCCCACAGTTTTTTATGTTGTCCCAGTTGCATGTCCACCCTTCATTCGCAAATGGATCTGTAGTTTTCTTCTAATTGCAAGTCCACCCTCGACTCGCATCTGGACCCATAGTTTTTTGTTTGTTTTGTCTTAGTTGCAAGTACATCGTCGACTTTGCAAGTTCATCGGTTTTCTCCTTTTCTTTTTTCTTTTTTTTGTTATTCTTATTTTATTTTTCAATTTTTTTAATTCGGGAACTTTTTCCAAATTTCATGAACCTTTTTTCAAATTTATGAAAAAAGTTCAAAAACTTGTGAACTTTTTTTAAAGTTCATGATTTTTTTTTCATTTTCGTGATTTCCCCTCAAATTACGAGCTTTGCCAACTCGTGAATTTTTTTCACATTCGTTATATTTTGGAAATTGAAGATTTTTTTTTCAAATTCATGAACTTTTTCATTTTCATGATTTTTTTCAAATTACGAATCTTTTCAAGTCATTAACTTTTTAAATTTTGTTTATTTTATTTTTATGAATTTTTTATAACATAACATGCAATCGACATGGTTCTGTAAATAGAAGATGTGTGCTAGTTGCAAAAGCATAGCAAGATTCTAAAAGCATCACTATAACCGGCCACACTAGTGAACAACGTTGCAGGCTTGCTGGAAAACAACAACTAAGAGCATCTCCAATAGAAGATGTAGATGCAAAATTAACTACCTTTTGCATCTCCAAGGCCCAAAAACGCTGCTCCAACAGATGATGTAGATGTAAAAAAAATTGCATCTCCACCTTCCGGAGATATATCCTATACTACTTGGCGGTGCAAATTTGCATCTCCAACTCCAGGAGATGTAAAATCGCGTCCGCCTGCCAACCGCCCAACCGCCACTTCCCTCCCCTTCCGCGCGACCGGCCGCCGCTACCCGACTCCGCCGCCGGCCAAATGCACTTCAAATCGACGCCGCCGCCCCCCGCCCGACGGCCGCCGGGCCCGCCGCGACTTCGCCCCCCCGTCCCCCGCCGCCTGCCTCGCCGATGCGCCGCTCTGAGCCGCCGATTCAGATTCGGCCGTCGCCGAATCGATGGCTTCTTCGGCGGCTGCGGCTGGCCTAAACGCCTTCCCCGGCGAGGTCTACGATGGGGTAGGCTTCATCCAAGCCTAGACCCCCTGCCGGAGTTAGTGGAGGCGCACCACTCCGCCCGCCCGACGACCGCGAGCCTCGGCCGTTCTTCCGGCCGTGCGAAGCCGCCCGCCTGCTGCGCGGAGCTCCCGACGACGTCCGGCCGTCTCTTCTGCTGTGCAGTCACTGCCGCCCGCAACTGCCGCCGCCGACGGCTGCCCAACCCGCAGCCGGCCGATTTCGTCCACCCCGCAAGCAAGGTGTTCGACGAAATTCCCGAAGGTAAAAAAAGATGAAACTTGAGGTTTTTTTGTTGGGGATGGAAAGTAGTTTAACGGTGATTTTCCGCATTGTAGATGAGCTCGTGTGACTCCTCTTTCGTGGACGATTCCTCGTCGGATGAGGAATTTGATTTAAACGAAGAAGAGGACATTGCAATGCTAGTGGCAATGCACAAGGGGAAGAAGCGAAAGCACGGTGGTTCCGTCTATGGCCGTGCGTTCATTCGGAGAGAACGGGTGGATGCGCACAAGAGGTTGATGCGCAACTACTTCGGTTCATCACCCGTTTTTCCGGAGAAGTACTTTCGACGCCGGTTCAGAATGTCCAAAGACTTGTTCATCCACATTTGCAATTCCGTGAAACAGCATGATCGATCCTTCGAGCAGAGGAGGAATTGTGCAGGGTTGCTTGGACATAGCACCGAACAGAAGGTCACTGCCACATTGCGCATGATGGCCTACGGTGTTCCTGCAGACTACATTGATGACAACTTGGCGATGGCAGAGAGCACTTCTATCTTCTATGTCAAACAATTTGCAAAGGCTATTGTAGAAGTGTTTGGTGCAGAGTACTTGAGAGCTCCCAATGCTCAGGACACTCAGAGGCTGTTGGAGATGAACAAAGCTCGTGGGTTTCCAGGTATGCTAGGGTCCGTCGATTGCATGCACTGGAAGTGGAAAAATTGCCCAAGAGCATGTCATGGACAGTTCAAGGGTCGTGGGAAGGATGCCACAATCATTCTTGAGGCCGTTGCCGATCAAGAAACATGGATTTGGCATTCATATTTTGGCATGCCTGGATCTTGCAATGACATCAACGTGCTCGACCGGTCACCTCTTTTTGCCAAGTTAGCAAATGGAGAAGCACCACCGGTGACCTTTGAAGCAAATGGCCGCACATATAACTACGGTACTATCTTGCGGATGACATCTACCCTAGGTGGAGTACTTTTGTCAAGCCAATTTCAAAACCCCAAGGTAAGAAAGAACTCATCTTTCACAATGCACAAGCGGCGGCTAGTAAAGATGTTGAGAGGGCTTTTGGGATTTTGCAATCCCAATTTGCTATTGTGCGAGGACCATCTAGATTCTGGGATAAAAAAATCCTTTGGTATATCATGACTGCTTGCGTGATCATGCATAACATGATCATTGAGAATGAGCGTGGACAGGGTTTAGATTACACCTTCTATCACTTGATGGGCATACGCGTTATGCCCATGAGAAGAGAGGAGCGAATCAAACGCTTCATGAAGGTGTACAATGAAATTAGAGACTCCGATTCGCACGATCAACTTCAGAAGGATTTGATGGAGGAGTATTGGAAATATCATGGCGAGAGAGCCGCCTAGTTTCATTTATTTGTTTGTGTATTGTGCAAAACTATGTTGTATGTGTGATGCATTTGATGTTGTGGATTTGATGAACTATGTAATAATTTGATATTGTGGACATGTGTAATTTTTTATTTGATTATCGGATGTTTTATTTGAATTTGTGCGGCTGTTGAACGGCGGCCGCGCGGCGGCCGGCCGGTTTTGCATCTCCAGTTTACATCACCTATTGGAGTTGCCCATTTACATCACCGTTTTATATCATCTGTTGGAGTTGGGTCTTTTTTGAAGATGTAAAAACCACTTTTTTGATGTAAATTATACTTTTTACATCTCTAAATTTACATCTTCTATTGGAGATGCTCTAATGTAGTGAGTTTATCCCCTTGCATTAAAAAACAAGGTCTAGCGTACCACCAGCGCATGCTCGCTGAGCGTTTGTAGTGCACCACGCGCACATGTGATCGATGCTCACTGTAGCACCAGTATGGCAGTATCCATCCTGTAGCGAAATATTGTACTCCCTCCCTCCGTCCGAAAAAGCTGGTCCTGGATGTATCTAGCACCTAGAGTAGCAGGGTAGCGACGAGAAGCGGGAGTCCTTGCGCACGAACCCGCCGCACGGAACGCGGCTGTGTACACGCTTTAACTTAGATTTTCCCAATAAAAATCAGAGACAAATAAACAAACAAAAAATATTACAAACAATGCTTATATCATACTTAGACGTGAGGTATTATCTCACATCTAGTCAGACCCGCTACAATATCGAATCGAATTATTTACGAGAGCGACGCGGTACGGATCGAGTCCTCTCGTCTCGTTTACGTCGTCCTGCTAAGTGCTAACTGCTATATGCTGTCGATTTGGATTGCAGGACCATGCAATGCATGCAAGCCGGCATGCCGGCTGGCTAGTTACCGGCGAGGGCGGCCTGCCCGGCGACGAACGCCCTGAGGTTCCTCTCGGATGAGCCGCCCACGGCCGCCGCTGCCCGCGCCTTCTCCCTCCACAGCGCCGCCTTGGCGCGCACCACATCCGACGTGGCGAAGCCGATGCATCTCTGCAGCTCGCCGGCCTCCAGCACGCCGTCCTTCTCGCTCACGGCGGCCCTGACCCCGGTGCCGAGCTGCCGCTCCACCAGCCACGCGTTGGTGCCCTGGTCCGTCCACTGCGGCACTCCCACCACCGGCACGCTCACGCCACGCTCTCCAGCGTCGAGTTCCACCCGCAGTGCGTCACGAAGCACCCCACCGCCGGGTGCGACAGCACCTTCCCCTGGTCGCACCACTCCACCACCATGCCCCCGCCGGTGCACAAGTCGTCGCCGTCGACCTCGCCGCGGTTGTCCTTCCTCAGCACCCACAGGAACGGCCGGCCGCTCTCCGCCATGCCGTGCGACACCTCCGCGATCTGCCGCTTGCTCATCGTCGACAGGCTCCCGAAGGAGATGTAGACGACCGACCCCGCTTCCTGCGCGTCCAGCCACTCCAGGTACCCCTTGCCGTCCTGCTTGAACAGGTCATTGCTGTTGTTGGCCGCCGCCGCTGCCGAGGCGTCCAGGAAGGAGAGGACGGGGCCGATGGGGACGACGTTGATGCCGTGCTGGTGCAGCGTCGCCACCGCGTCGGGCTCCATGGCATCGAACGTGTTGGCGAGCACGGTGGGCGAGTCCTCGCGGTCCAGCACGTCGAGCAGCTCGCGGAACGCGGCGAGCACGAAAGCGTAGGGGTGGTCGTCGGAGGCGATGGTGAGGAAGGACGGCAGGTCGCGCACGCGCATCGGCGGGAGACCCCGGACGCGGACGTCAGCCCACGGGTCGCTCGCCGCGGCGGTAACGGCCTGGTCGAGGCCGTCGGTGCCGCGGAAGAAGTGGAAGTAGGCGGCGAGCACGGTGGCCGGCTGGATCCAGTAGAGCGCGGCCGGCACCCCGTGGCCGCGTGCGACGTCGGCGACCCAGGAGAGGAGCACCGTGTACACCACCTGCGTGACGGGAGTGCCGGCGTCGCGGAGGCGCGCGAGCACGCCGTCCAGCGTGCGAGCCCCCACGACCTTGAGGTTGGACATCTAGTCCATGCTATCGTGCGCGGACCTGTCGAAGCCGCCGTCGTAGCCGTCGGAGTAGGGCACGTAGCGGACGCCGGCGCCGTCGACGTGGTCCACCGCCGCGGCGTCCGGGTCGTCCGGGAACATCTTGCGGCAGGCGGAGACGGCGGTGGAGACGGTGACGCGGGCGCCCGGCGTGGCGCGGAGCAGGCGCAGCGCGAGGTGGCGCGCCGGGTTGATGTGGCCCTGCGCCGGGTACGTGACCACGAGGAAGTGCGGCGCCTCCCCCACGCGCTCCATGGCCGGCATTGCTGCGTGCGTGCGTGCGATGCGAGTGCAAGAGGCCAAGAGCGTACTAGGTAAGCAAGACTGTCCTTGCTGGGGTGGGTTGCGGCGCGTGGTCGATGTGGTGGTGGCCGTTCGCTTCGCTTGTTATATACTCCGGCGGAGATATCGTCGGGAAAAAAATTACGGCGGAGATGACGGAAGCGCTGACTACATGGCGCAGGGGGGGCCATGTCAGACATGTGGTCAGCAGGCATGGCTGGGCTAGCGCTGGCTGCTGTTCAGGTGTTTGTGTGGCGGTCCGTGCTGCAGCAAGCAAAGAGGAAGACGTGGTTTGCCCAATTAATGGCTGGAGCCGGTCACATGTACTCCTCAGACTTGGTTGTCAACTTGGGATTAGCCAGAGAGGGAGAGACGCATCTGAGCGTCTCTGATTGATTAAGGTTCGAAATTTTTGCTTGTCTATCCGAAAAACAAACATTGGTAACACATCAGAATGTTCCTCCCAGGACCCCCGCGGAATGCTCCGTCGGAGATCTTCATTGGGTGCTTGACGCCCGTAGATTGCTGGATCGGATGGAATTCGGTCGTGTGCGCCCTGGTTTCAGCCCGAATGACTTCAGGTGGGTGTGACGCGAAGCTTCGTTGTCTGTTCACATTATGGGACACGTCGGTATTTCGATTTCTATGGTGAAGACAGTGACGGAGAACGTCATGGTGGCTGAGGTATGAGGCCTTGTAATGGCGGATTGAATCTTCGTGGCGATGATGACTTTGCTTGGTGATTCGTGACTCATGGCAGCGGCATCAACAAGTGGGGGCGGCAGCACAGGCGGAGTACACAGTCTTAGCTTTCAGGGTGAAAATCCAAGTTCTAGCCTTAATTGGTTGTGCCTGGCAGTGACCTTGTTGAATGCATTGTTTTGAGAGCGCGGATCTTCTCGAGGGTGAAAATTTAAGATCTAGGATTGGGAGATGACGGTGCTTGTGCACTGTTTCCTTCTTGGAGGCATCGCTTTTGGAGAATTGGGACTTCGGGTGTTGCCTAGGTGGTGGCTAGTGCTGCAGCTACAAGGAATTGATCAGTGTAGCAGGATCTTTCTTTTTTCTTCCTCTTTTTATTGTCTTTTGGCCGTGTGCATCTGTAATGTCTTTACAACATTGCGTTGTTGCAGAAGCTGGGTGTAATTGGTATCTCCGCGATATTAATATATTTCCCTTGTCGAAAAATCAGAATGTTCCTCCTAACAACTCCTTGCATGTGCAACGAACGAACAACCAAGTTGTCTTCCTTGGCTCTTCACCATCTTAGTGTGATCGAGGTTCAGTTGCTGTTAAATTCTCGAAAAAGCATACTGCTGTGCCACTTGATATTTTGAGAGACACCGATTATAATGTAACGCACACACGCACAAAAACTCAAAGCACAATACGCGCACCCATACAACGTCTACTGAAGAACATTTTAGAGTTGTGGAGCTTCGAAATTGATACACCTCAATATCGATGGGGACGTCGCTTCGACTTTCGGAGTAATTTACATTTGATACTCTTCCTTCGCGATCTCCACGCACGGTTTTCACATGATATATGCATAGGCCTCTGGCTATTCCCACTGATGCACGTTTGCCCCTCTATCGATCACGGCTCTAGAAGAGCACACACAAGTGCAACAACTGCAAGCTAACATATGAAAATGATGGCCTCCCAACTCCACCATCATATGCATTGCAGATATGCGCCACTGGATTTGGATACAACCAATGTGATAGATTGGAGCAAAATTTGAATGGCACCATATGCCCATACCATAATATTGGTTGGGAAGGTTTTGGATACAGTTGTAATCAAACAATTTTGCAAGTTTCAGAAATGAAGTTGAGGGCAAGAAACCTCTTGAGTCAAAAACCCATTTTGAGATATACATAATTAAGTTATCTCTCACTTCTTCCCATGTTCTACGGATGCAACCGAGATCCCCATTTTAGTCTCACATACCCACCTTTAGAGCATGTTTACATTGAGGGATTTTTTCATTGATATCTAGCCGATAGTTCGAAGGGGGCGGTTATTTCCCGGCCGAATTAGAACTTGTTATTTCATAGTCCTATCTTATCTAGGCGATTTCTGAGTCAACTGTCTTAGCTAGGCGTTAATTTTTCATACTGTTTGATGGTTCATTTAGTAATTGCACTTTCAAATAATTATATGCTACGTTATATTTAGAGATGTGCGCCTGTTGAAATTACATATCATTCGAACTTGTCAAAGATATGTAAACCGTCAATATTAGAAAGAAGACATAGTCAAGGTTCTGTACGGATGTTTCGAGAATGTGCTCCATTGTGCAGGGTGAATCACTTTTGAGATCTCAAAGGTATCAAGTCTCGGCGGCGGCTTCACAGTGAAATCCCGATATGACTCTGCTCCATTCAAAACTACCAATATCGAGCAAGCTTTTCCATTGTGAAGCGTTTAGAGATTCTACCATTGGTTTGAATCTCGGTGGTTCTAGCTTCACTACTAGAACTAAAACCACGACACTTATTTTCGAACGGAGGGAGTAGTTGCCATGAAAGGGAATCTGGAAGCAATTTTTGTTGGCCAACCATATAAGGGACCCAACTCCTCCGTGCTAGGGTGGACTTTTCCCCATCCATTCTCTGATCCTACACTCTGTGTGAAAAAGCCTCATCGTATTCTTGAGTTCCATGTTAAGAGATGAAACCATTGGAGATAGAGAGTTCTAGTTTTACTAGAGCTTCAAGCAAGAACATCTTCAAGCTTCATGAGTCCATTTTGACTCAAGACTCATCATTTTTTTATAACGATCTTATTGAGTTTGAATTAAGGTATCTCATTAATTGTTGCCTAATCACCAATGATACCCCCCCCCTCGGAATGTACAAATCATCTCTTTTACGCATTTAGCATATCAACAATGACCAGTGAATAAAAGAAATCTGATGCTTTTAAACTACTCGTTGAGGGAGCCCTACCATGGGTGAAACATCATAATCATAGGTTCTAGAGTGCAAGACAAGCACTAGTACGATCGTGGCCACCAATACCACCACCCATGCCACTTGGATCTTCGCTCATCTGGTCTAACCAAACAAGGTTTTTAAGGCGGTTCGGTGGAATTCTCCGCGAAACCTATCTTGAAGCCCGCATATCCATCATAAGCGGTCAAGACACCAATAGAGGAGGCACTAAACTCACCAAGATTCATTCCATTCAAATCATGGACATTTGGGGGATATGCCCTAGCCTCTGTCTTCATGATCCTAGGGGCGTAGCGAAGCCCCAGGCAACACTGACCATGGCCTGGGGCGTGACAGCTAATTCTTTCCTTCACTGTAGCTATTCTAGCTAGTGTTATGCATTGTTCATCACTGTAGCATGAAGTTGGTCTGAGGCATTCCTTTATCCCGGCTATGCAATTGCATGCCCCCATCCATGTGCATGGTCATTACCATCCCATTAGCATTTTACTTTACGTTTCTCTACTATACTGTTGTTTTTGTTTTTGAAATTCAACATATACATAGCTATAAATATGTCCTCCGAGATGTCTGTTTTAGGACTTATTAATGCTACAGTGGAGGACATAAGAGCCTATGGTCTATTAGTCATGGTCGATAAAGATACAGAGGCGTTTTAGATTTTTAGAAGAAATTCATTTAATGGGTAATATATACTAAAACTATCCTAAAATTTGTGAAACTTTTACACAACAACATATATGAAGTAACAATACTAGAAAATATATATATGAAAAAACCACCAAATAACTAGATTACATAGGTGTTTTAGATGTTTAGAAGAAAAAGCAAAATATCGGACACGTGGGTCCTCAGCCCCACATGTCATTGAGTTCAATGCCACAAATCGCACCTCGGAGGCAGTTCCAACTGCAGCTCGGAGGCCATGGAGAGCAGGTAATCCATCCATGGCGATTTCGTCGCGCCAAGTGGTTTGTCCCGGGTGGCGGCGAGGTTCAATCCAGGCGGCGGCTGTCAAGGACCCGATCGCATTTCTTGCTCTCAGTTTGGGGTCCTCCATGTAAAAGTCAGGGTCTTACTTATAATTTTCTTTTTCTTTTGGGTCCTGTGGTAATTTGCGCCTTGATGCTTATCTAATGAAGCGGTCCTTTTGTGGCCCTTTCACTGTTCAAAAAAAAAGAAGCACCGGACTCATCCCATGTCATGTTAATGTCATATGGGCCCTCGTTCCTTCGGCCATTCACATACCCGCATCTTGCAGATCCTCTTCTTCTCTCCTTCCCCTCCTCCAAATCACCCGCGCTGACGAGCATCAATTGAGTAAGTGATAGTCTCTCCGTCTCATAATATAAGAGCGTTTTTGACACTATGTTTCATTACATAAATAATTAATGAGAGATCCCGTACTAGACTACTCTAATCTAGTTGACGGCCTCCAGGGCTGCCAACCAAAGAGATTTTGATGTCTGCCTCTCTCTTAAGTTTGCTCCTCTAGTGGAAACGACCGCCACAAGGCGTTGTCCATAGCATCCAAGAGCTCCTCGACGGCCACACCCAAATCGATCATAGAGAAGCCATTTTCTTTTTTGAAATAAATAGAGAAACATTATGCTCTGCTTCATCGCAACTCACAAGCTGTGATAGATAAGCACCAAAGTACGGATGTGACGGCCAGCCTGATGAACAGCCTGATTGAAAGCTCTGCGCCTGTTGAAAATAACACCGTTGCCGGCCCTAACTTCGTATACACAGACGTAAAACAGACATTTCCCGTAGAAGCGTTGGCTACGAGCTGGGCTGGCTGGTGTACGATGGCGACGGATTCCGGCGCAGTCGATCAAAGGCCGCATGCATGCGCACGCATGTCGTCGGTTTTGGATACGATGGATGTGACGTGCCGGATCGTTCGTACGTAGTAGCAAAATTTGGATACCCGTACCCCAACCATCCATGATTGATTAGCGCAGGCAGGTCGTGACGTTGGCCATGACGATAAATGGAAGAGCATTGGCACGTGCGCAGCGCAGGGCTCGGCTGGCCTGGCTTGGCTTGAGTGGTGGCCGAAGGAGTGCATGCGTGTGGTTAACTTTCTGACCGGCGTTACATGTGTTGAGTATATATTGCATGTACGACCCTACCCCGCTCCCGCTCCCGTGCGGCGCCGCCGCGCCGCACCGGAGCACCCCCGCCCCCTTCCTCCGGTCCTCTCCAACGCCATCTCCCCTATCGCCGCCGCCGCCGGGGGCTCGCAGGCAAAGCCTGTGCGCCGCAGCGGTGGCGGCGGCGCTTCTCCTCGGCCAGATCCGGTCAGGGGGGCGGCGGTCCACGCCAGCTGGACATACGGCAGTGGCGCAGGGCGGCGGCGGCCAGTTTCGGCATGCAGGCGGCGGCATACGGTGACGGGTCCAGCGGCGGCGGCTTGGGCGCCCGATCTGATCTCAGATGGGTTTCGGCAGGCCGCACAAGCTGCTGTCGTGTACCGTCCCTGTTCCGTCAACGACATGCTGCCACTGGGCTCGACCTGCAACACGAGGACGTGGGGGGCTCCGGCCCTGGGTGTGGCGGTGGTGGCCACCTCCTTCGTCGGAGGTGGTCGGCCTGAGGCTGGGTGGTCGGATCTCAAGATCCGTCATCTAGTCCCGGCTGCGAGTTGGGGAGACATAGTTGCCGGTGAAAACCGAGCCGATCGCGGGCGATGGCGGCGTTTTGCGCCGTTACCTTGATGAAGGCATCGTCGTGTAACTGTTGTCGACCCACTCGTGCTGCTTCGGGGGAAACCCTAGGATCTGGTCTTCCAGATCGAGCGATGGCGGTACTGTGGTGCCGTTACTTTCTTGGGAGCATCGTTTGTGGAGCAGCGCTAGAAGACAGAGGCAGGAGGTGGAGCGGCTTCGTCTTGCACGGAGCTTCGGTGGAGCTGTCAAGTCATGCCTGGCCGACAGGTGCTACGCTGAGTCATGCCTGGTTGGCAGGTGCTACGCACGACAGATCTTCCATAGTCTTCGCGTCTGGACGGACGAGCGCAGGGCGGTGGCGCCGTTGGGCGCCGTGGTGGCGTCGACGGATGTCCGGACTGGCAAGGATGATGCGGATCTCTCTCCTGAAGATGGGGTCAGTGGTCCGATGATGATGGCGGCTTCTAAATCGTGTGCATGTGGTGTGCGCTTTAGGTCTGCTGCGCCGGCTGTTGGTTCCGATGCGTTATGTGGATGGATCGACGACGACACCGGTTTTAGATATGGGGAGTGAGGGCAGGCCCGTCGATGAGCACGGCCAAATTGGCCGACCGCACAGGGCCCCAAAATTTTGGGGGCCCAGTCCAGTAATATGTATACATATACATATAAAAGGCCCAGTAAAAAACGCACTCCCTGGCAGCCCAATTACACGTACGCATGCAGCCCTGCAACCCGTCTTTTCGTTTCCCTAACTCCCGATCGATTAGCAGTTTAGCACAAAAAAAAAGCAGTTTAGCACCCGAAGTTAGCGTTCGAGAAGGCAACAGGGCGACGGCTGGGCGCCAGGGCGACCGGCAACGGCGACAGAGACAGAAGTCTCTAGTCTCGAGCAGGGCGACAACGGCAAAGGGAAGACGTCAGTTCAGCCGTACGTACGCGGCCGCCGGCCGCCGGCAGCCGACCGGCCACGCGGGCGCATCATTCATCCCTTGCCGGCGTAAGTCCTTGTAGACAAAGCCCTATTTTAGTAAACTATTTTTTGTTAAACAAAATTTTCAAATCTTACATCTAGGTGAAGTCTTTATCTATTTTCTTAACTATACAGTGCTAAAATTCATAGAGTTTGAATTGATTCAGATAACACAAGAAAGACTCAATGGATTGGCAACAATAGCACTTGAAAATCATGTCTTGCAGAAGATTCGATCGAAGATTTCATTTCAAGAAATACTAGAAGAATGTTGCTTTTTGGTAGAAAATAAGGTCAGTTTAGAAGTTTAATGCTTTAGTACCATGTTTACTATTTTACCGTTAGTATTTGTTATATTTTCTAAATATTGTACCAGATCAGACATATTTGAAGTTAAATAATTAAGTGAGAGTATGCTTTACTTAAATTAGTTCTTCAGCTATATGGTTTAAAAAAATTTAGGGCCCTATTTTGATTTTCGTCTCGGGCCCTCAATTTTCTGGAGACGGCCCTGAGTGAGGGCACTCCACATTATCGAGTTTGTAGGTGTGAGTGGTGGCTTCGGATGGATTGATGTATGTTCTTGTCAGACCTTTGTTGAATAATTAATAAAGATGACTGCATGCATCGATTGATGCAGAGGCCGGGGGTTTAACCTCCTTTTCAAAAAATATATATATTGCATGTATATTTGTATTCCTAGCCCACCTTCTATTTCCTTGTATATTTGAGGTTGTGGCCCACCTTGTACATCATATATACGTGCGATTGCATCCGGTCAATACATCGAGAGTTGCATCATAATCTTCTACATGGTATCAATCTTCTACAACATGCACAAATGCGCTGATGCACGGTGCCTGGACGTATCCGTCTCCACCGGAACCACAAGGTTAGCAAAGTCAAGAAATGATGCACGGTGCAACTTACATGTCCTTTTTCCATACCAGGTGTCCTGCCTGTATACGTGCCAAAAGAGAGGACGTCCCGAGTGATGGCGCATAACTAGAACCGAACTTGCTGCTCCCCGCAAAAGAAAAAAAAAAAGAACTTTCTCTTGAACTAGCTAAATGCCCGTGTGTTGCAACGGAAAAACAACAATTATGTGAAACATCATTCACATCCGATGGTATTATTTTAAATGACGTAGTCGATTCTTTTTTACCGAAAAGATAAATTCACTCTTCTTCTTTGTCCGCCATCCACTATACTACGTGTGCGTTGCTACGAATTAAAAATTTAAATTATCCAATATGTCATATAATTTTCATGCTCCAACATGATCATTGATTTTGTATTGGCAGTCGGCTGAGCCAGAAGTCGAGAACAACTGAGTAAGGATGGTACAGAGCTCCACATTGCCAAATGTTTTTTTTTTTTTTGCAAGAAGCACATCGCCGAAGTTCTGTGGAAATTTTACTCTCCTATTTGTAAACGGAAGGATTAGTGCCATACTCTAATTGCAGAAGAAGTGATGTCATCACAATTAGCGTTAGGAACTGCATGTGATGGTGAAAGTCTAATAAGAAGGTGCAACCCTGCATTCTTTTGGTCAACAGTGTTCATATTTTTGCAATTCATCTATCCGTAAAGCACTTGCATTGTTAAGTGATTTGCGGTTTTAATATTTGATAAAGAAATTCTGGAGGAAAACTCTTCTATAGATTTTATTAAGTCTTGGCATATTAGCAATTAATCAAACACTTGAATGCATTGTCGGATAGCAAGAAAAAAGGAGCATTCAGACTCGCATAAGAAAGTGGAATGATTGAACCTGAGAGAAAGGACTTTTTAGCTGAATAGAGTACAGCTCATTGTCGATGTCGTTGATGGATATGCCCAGGCCCGGTCAGATCTGCAGGGCATTTGCATGGCGTGTGTCTCGCCGTGTCCATCTCTTGCATTGCATACTCACAAAATAAATCACTCATACTTAAAAACACACAATTAATGATCAACCGCAGTGTAAGTTCATGGTGATCATCAGGGCACAAAAAAGCTGATATCTCTGCCGTTCACCTTCTGAAGGGGTCTCGTCTTCATCTCAAAGGCCTACACACAGTAAAAACAAACAAATATATGCACAATGCTTTCTTGAAAAAGATTGAAAACGAATAGATGAAACTCTGCCTGCACATCGCCCTCGGCCGCCCCGACCTGCAGCAGCGGCCGAGCGTGCGGGAGATGGAGGCGGCGGCGACCATGGTGACGACCTACAGCGTCGGCTGGGCGTGCTGGGGATGGAGGCGTCGGCGACCAGCAAGGGGATGTGCTACGGAGGGATGGAGACGTGCGTCAATCGGTGGCGAATCCCGTGCGTGGGGCCACCGAGGAGGGAAGGGCTGGAGGAAAGAAGAAACAGACATGAATACCAAATAGCCTGTTCTGTATTGATTACGAACGTGATTGATACCTTTCTTTTAAATTTATAGTCTGTTACCAAATACTAACGTGATTGATTCATTCCTTTTGATTGATTGATTCCTTTCTTCCTTTTGAACGTGATTGGATTACTATGATTGTGTTACCAATTACCAAAGATGGAAAATCGGTTTAAATAGAAAACCAGGTGGGTGGGGAGATAGCGTACCTAAGAAAATCAGTGTGAGGGTGGGAAACATACGAGGGAGGTCTTGACGAGGAGGTTGGACGAAACGTAAGATGGGAGAGGGAACCTTACGTTTCTTTTAGGTAGTAGAGATTTAGGTAGTAGAGATTTCTTCACTCTGTTTTGTTTTTTTCTCTCCTTTTTTCTTGTTCTTTTTTTCTTACTTACTTTCCTTTATATTTATAAAAAATATAAAATATATACATTTCACAAGCATGTGTTTGAAAGATATGTTAAACATGTATTTGAAAAAAAGTTAAACATATGTAAAATACATGTTTCAGATGTATATGAAAAATGTCCAATGTGTATGAAAAAAGTAGATAAGAAAACATATATTTGAAAAAAAATGTTAATCACGTATTTCAGTTCTACACACATCCATTTGAGTGACAATTAATATGGATCGCACGGAGTAGTACATTCCAGAACTTTCAAAAATGCGAACAATTTCTAGTACATATTATCAAACCGAAATTTGATTAACTCTTTAACAAAACTATGATTTCAAAAAAAGTAACACAGTTAGTGTAGTTTTAAAAAATGCTGATAGCATCAAAAAAGAATTTGTAACAAATAAAGTTCACATGTTTAAAAAAAATGTTGGTGACATTATAAAAAATGTTAATCATGTATTTCAGAAATGTTAAACGTGTATATAAAATGGTTCTCATGTATATGACAAAATGTAAAACGTGTATGAAAGGGTAGACGTTAAAACATATATTGAAAGAAATGTTAAATCATGTATTTAAAAAATATTAAACGTGAATAAAAAAACTTGTGGGGTATACAAAAAATATAAAACATGCATGAAAAAAAATAGACATCAACACATATATTTGAAAAAAAAATGTTAATTTTGTATTTAAAAATGTTAAACATATATAAAAATAATGTCCCGATGTATCGAAATAATTAGAACGTGCTTGAAAAAAGTAAGCATGTTAAATTTGAAAAACATATACTTTTTGACAAAACTGTTAAACATATATTTCTAAAATGTTAAGCATATATTATATGAATGTTAAACGTATATTTTAAAAATGACAAACTTGTAGAAAAAAATGTTTCGTATGTATATGAAAAGAGTACAACATCTACGAAAAAAATTAATCTTGTATTTAAAAACGTACAACATCTATGAAAAAAATTACAACATCAAAACTTATAATATATAAAAATTAATCATGTATTCAAAGATGTTAAAACATGCATAAAAAATAATATCGATGTATATTAAAAATTTACATTGTGTGGGTGGAAAAAGTAGATATGTGTGGAAAAAAAGAGAAATGAAAAGGAATAACTTACAAAAATCATGGAACACAATAAAAAGAGACGAAAAACCGAGAAAGAAATAAAGAATGCCAAAAGGAAAAATAAAAAAAATAAATAAAAGAAAAAGGAAGAACCAATAAAAAAGACGAAAGAAACAAACAAAACCAAAGGGTAAAACGGAAAGAAAATATGAAGAAAAACAGAAGTAAAAATAAGAACCATGGAAGAAACAAATAAAACAGAAGAACAAAGGTAAACGAAAAGAGAAAAAATGAGCGACCGGGAAAAGCAAATGTAGCTTGTGACAGTGTGTGGCACGAACACGTAATAAAGGGCCGGCCCGATACCGTAGCGCTCTATAGGCTGGCCCTATTACAAATCAGTACGTGTGATACGACGCAGAGGTGATACATAGCCCTAGCGCTGGAGAACAACTAATTGGGGGGTACCCCTTGCGGGAGCCCCTCAAGGGTCACTTTTGGCCACTCTCCGCCGCCACCGCGTGTCGCATGCTGGGTGCTCTCTCGGGATTTTGTTTTATTTTTATTTTTCTGGACGCGTTTTCGGGTTTTAGATGAGTTTTTTTGCGGGTTTTTTGGATTTTTGGTTTTTGCCTGGTTTTCCCTTGGTTTTGGACAAAAAAGAATTTAAAACATTGCACAAAAAACTTTTTTTCTTCCGTGAGATTTGCTTCTCATAGAGGCACAGGTTTGCTTCGCGAGAGGCACGGCTATGCCTCTAAAAAAATGCGTTTTTTCTTCCACAAGAGGCACATATTTGCTTCTTGTGGAGGCACATGTTTGCTTTGCGAGAGGCACAATAGAAAAAAACATGTTTTTTCTTCCGCTAGAGGCGCATATTTGCTTCTCGTGGAGGCACAATTTTGCTTCTGCGAGAGGCACCTCACGAAAAAGGAAAAAAAATGTTTTTTTTTCCGCGAGAGACACAAATTTGCTTCTCGTAGAGGCACAATTTTGCTTACGCGAAAGGCACAGCTGTGCCTTACGGAAAAGGGAAAGACACATTTTCTTTCTTCCGCGAGAGGCACAGATTCGCTTCTCGTGGAGGCACAAATTTGCTTCTGCGAGAGGCACAACTGTGCCTGTCGGAAATGGAAAAAAGTGAGAAAAAGTCGTGCTTCTCGCTCGGGTTTTTATCTTCCAGTTTTTTTTTTCAGTTTTTTCATGAAAAAAAAGTTTATCGAAATTTATTAACATGGGATCTAGTTTCGAAGATCTCGACGCGAGAAATCCAACTGTAAAAAAACGGTTCGCGATTTGGACGCGCGGTTTAAGAGATTAAACGTTTAGAATAAACGAATGCACGAAAAAAGTAAAAACTTCTAGGTTGCGACAAATGACACACATGCAGTGCGCCATTTGTGGCAACCTGAAAAAGTGGGAGTGACCTTTGCAAAAGGATAGCCCTTATTAGTGATTTCGCCGGCGCTGTTTCGCATAGCGGTAACTAGCGCGATAGCTAGCAGACGTGTGTCCTCGTGGGCCAGCCCTTTACTGGTTTTCAAGCACTTTCTTCAGCTTTTGGCGAAATAGGGAAACAGGCCTAACGGAGCTCTTTTTTCAATAGGGTTTTATCCAAAAAAAGAGTAAACATTGTGTATTTTTTACAACAAAACTAGAAAATATTTA
The DNA here is from genome assembly GCA_039707655.1 of Elymus sibiricus. Classification (NCBI taxonomy): domain Eukaryota; kingdom Viridiplantae; phylum Streptophyta; class Magnoliopsida; order Poales; family Poaceae; genus Elymus; species Elymus sibiricus. Next base: position 104,663,707 of record CM077668.1, on the reverse strand, counting down.
CGATTTTTAAGTGTTTGTGAATTTGGAAAGTTTGCGATTTTTGCAAAACATTCGTGAAATCAAAAAATATTCACAAATTTGAAAAATGTTAGTAGAATCAATAAATATCAGTGAATTTCAAAGAATATTCTTGAATTCAAAATATATTAATGAATTTGGAAAAATGTTAGAGAATATTTTAAAATATCCATAGATTCAATAAAATCTGTGTTAAAAAATGTTAGTGTAGTTGAAAAAATGTTTGTGAATTGCAAAAATATTCACTAAGTTGGAAAATGATCTCGAATTTTCAAAAATGATCACAAATCCATAAAATATTTACGAAATTCAGAAAATGTTTGTTAATTAAAAACAATCACAAATACAAAAAGTATTCTTGGATTCAAAAAATATTCGTGGGTTTGTAAAAAAGTTTGCTGATTCAAAAAGTGTTCGTGGATTTGAAAAATATATGTGGATTCAAAAAATATTCCGAACTGTGAATAAATGTTTGCAAATTATAAAAATTATGGATTCAAAAAGTGTTCATGATTTTGAGAAATGATTGCGGATATGAAAAAATATCCGTGAGCGTTATGGGCCGGCCTATTTACTTGTTTTCTAGCTTTCCTAGGCCGAATTGACCTACTTATATTTCTTAAAAAGGGCAAAGCAAAAAATAAACCTGTTGTTTGTGTTCTTATTTCTTGGATCATTCTATCTTTTTATCCTTTGGTCCTCTTCCATTGTTTCAGTATCCATAGATCTAGTACTAGCATCTTACAAGACGAAAGATGATTTGGATTCTATAGTTGGCCTTAATGTAGCTCCAGTTTTTGGATTGATTTTATCCCAAAAGCCAGATAGTGTGGACAATTTTAAAAAGTTTAAGAAACTTTTTGTAATGTTCTGGGTTTTATCAAATATTTAATAATTTTAAAATATATATGTCGATTGAAAAAATGTTCACGAATGAAAAAAAGTTTGCAAATTCAAAACCTGTTCTTGAATTTGGAAATTTTTCAGGAAAAGTATTCACAAATTTTGAAAACATGTGCGTGGATGCAAAAAATGTTCATGAATTTTAAAAAATATTCATAGATTCAAATAATGTTCACGCTTGAAAATTTGTTCATGGTTTCATAAAATGTTCGCGAATTAGAATATTGCCTATTTAAAAAAATGTACAAAAGTTTTTAAAATGTTCTCAAATTTAGAAAATTGTAATGAAATTCAAAAAATGAGCGTGAATTTAAAAATTGTGAACCAAATTCACAAATTCAAAAAAGTTCATGAATTCCAAAATGTTCCTGAATTCGGAAAATGTTTGAGAAATTTAAAATTATTCACGGCATGCAAATATGTTTGCAAATTTGAACTTTTTGTGAACTCAAAAAATGTTTGTGGATTAAAAATTATTCAAAATGTTTGGAAAATGTTCTTATATTATGAATTTCAAAATGTTCATGAATTATGAATTTGAAAAATTGTTCAACAATTTCAAATATGGAAAATAAAAAAAGGAAAAGGAAAAAGGAAAATAAAATTAAAAGAACCGAAACAAAGATGATCACAAAAAACACAAAAAAACCTGGTAGAAAGCTCACACAGGAAAACCTGTTAGATGGGCCTGACGATGTAGCAACAAGCGTTCGAGGGTATGCGTTTGCCTAGCATCAGCTGCGTTGCGCGATACATAGGATTTACTGGAAAAAAAATGCATACGATATGTCGAAATCACTAATTGAGGAGTACTCCTTCCAAAGATCACTCCCATCTCTACAGGTTGCGACAAGTGGCGCAATCTGGGAGTTTTCCCTTTTTTTCGTAGATCCGTTTATTCAAAACGTTTTATCTCTTAAACCGTGCGTCCAAATCTTGAACTGTTTTCACCATTGGATTCTTGGCGTCGAGATCTTCAAAACTATATCCGATGTTGATAGGTTTTGACGAATTGTTTTTCATAAAAAATACCGGATGAAAAAACTGAACCGGGAGCATGTTTTTTTTCTTTCCAAAAGAGGCACGACTGTGCCTCTCGCGGAAGCAAAGCCGTGCCTCCACGAGAAATAAACCCGTGCCTCTCGCGGAAGGAAAAAAAAAAGAAAACGCGTTTTTTTCCGTTTCTGGCTGTGCCTCTCGTGAAAGCAAATCCGTGCCTCTTGCGGAAGCAAAACCGTGCCTCTCGCGAAAGAAAAAAAACGCATTTTTTTTGTTTCCGAGAGGCATGTCCGTGCCTCTCGCGTAAGCAAATCGGTGCCTCTTGCGGAAGCAAAACTGTGCCTCTTGCGGAAGGAAAAAAAAGAAAACACATTTTTTTCCGTTTCCGAGAGGCACGGCCGTGCCTCTCGCGAAAGCAAAACCGTGTCTCTCGCGGAAGGAAAAAAATAAAACACATTTTTTCCGTTTCCGAGAGGCATAGCCGTGCCTCTCGTGGAAGCAAAAAAGAAAAGAAAACGTCCAAAAGCTAAGAAAGACCGGTGGAAAACCAAAAAGCCGAAAAATCCAGAAAAAACTGTCTAAAAAGCCGAAAACGTGTGCGAAAAAAAAACAAATCCGAAGGGAGAGCCCAGAGAGCGACACGTGGTTGCGGCTGAGAGCACGTCAAGTGGCACGCTCTCAGCCCACCCCAAGTGATCGTTGGGGAGGCTCCCAAGGAGCGCTCCTTAATTAGTTGCTCTCACGATACGCTTGTCGCATGCCTACGGTCATCATATGATGCATACCTATGCCCGGCCCATTGGACGCATTGCACCAAGAAAAACCTAGGCCCGTCCCACTAATTTCAGTATATGTATCCAGGTTTAAAAATTCAATCGTACAAAAGAAATATTTCTGGGGAGCACCTAGTTTTTTTTGAATGTTGGCAGGAGAACTGTCAAATTCGTTGATCAGAAAGATGTATTACAAGAACACTCTCAAAGGAGGAATGCACCACATAAAGATGAGTGCTAAAAAAGAAGAAAGAGGAAAACCGGGCTAAAACCGAAGCAACGCCTAGCTCGACTAGGACTAAAGCACCACAACATTTACAAAACACCGGAAATCCAAAGCCCCATAACACACCCGGGCAAGCACTCGAGCGCCTCCGCCGCTACCAGAGCGCACACCGCACCATTGTATTGTACCGGGCTGCTATGAGTATATCCACAAACATCGAGGAAACTGGATAGGAACGATACATCCGAAAGAGCGATACATAGGCCACTCCGTTCCCACGAGGCTAGCTGACATAGCTTGCCTGACGCTACTTGTATACAAAGGGTGCTCTTGCTGCTCACATTGTCGACCGATGATCAACTCCAAACGGATGCACCACCAAGGCTCCATGCTCACCAAAACGCTGCACGCTCTAGATCCATCACACCATCACTAACCAAGTGCTCTCAACACCATACTTGACTCCAAGGCAATGCTTCCAACAAAGTAATGACACCACAGGCGCCACCATTACACACAGTTTTCATCGGGAGACAAGAACATGGAGCAGGGAGAGGTGTCGGACCCCCTCGATGGCACCTCCAACAAGGAAAATCACACTCGAAGTCGTCATTTCCCATTAGCCCAAACCGAAGTCGAGCATGACTTTCATTAGGGAACCAAGCAACTATGCCAAGACGACGACTCCAAACACACCACCACCAGACCGGAGCAGCAAGTGCCACATGCTGCACCGCACAAAACTAGCAGACCACCACCAGCGGTGCAAGCCTAGAGCGCCCCGAAGGCACTGCGCAGACCACACCACCCCAGACCACCATCCTGACAGGGAGCCACCATACAGTCTGCTTGCAATCAGTCACCGGCTGAGACACCTTCGGGCCTCCGGCCGCCATAGCGCCAGATCCGACCCGCAAGGCCCGTCAGATCCGTTCGCTCAAGCTAGAGGCCGCCAGCCAGGGGAGCCCGCGTCCCCCAGCATCACCCACGATGACAACGCACGCGTCCGCACCGCCCCTAGGCATTCCCACAGCAGTGACCACGCCCAACCCCTTCGTCGCGCAGCCAAGGGGGCGCGCGCGCACCAGGCGCCTGACGGGCGCGCGGCCAAGCGCCTCCACCGCGCTGGCACTGGCGCGAATGATGCGGATCTGGGCGCACAGACCGCAGATCCCAAGCTCCGGCAAGCGCCCACAGATCTCCATGATGTGCCGTGATGCTGCCCCTCTCGATGCGCTGCACTAGCAGGGGATAACGCCCCACCACCGCCTTCCTCGGGGTCGGTCCGGGCTTCGCTGGTGGGCGCCCTATGGCGACGGCGAGATGGGTGGGGGAGGAGGGGGGCGATGGTGGCGCTAGTGTTTTTACCCCCGTGTCGCCAGAGCTAGGCGACGCGGGGGTCGGGTTACACGGGGGATCACTGATGTCCTGCAAGTGCATAGGGCTATGTAGCAATTTCGTGATAAGTAAGGTTTGTCGATCCCACAGGGAGCGAATAGGTTGGCACCACAATCCCCGCAGCTGTGTTATCACTAACACAACCATGCTCACACCCAAACCGGAGTTTGGAAATAGCTCACTTAAGTAAGTTGCAAGGGAAAGGTAAAAACAAAGAATTAAACTAAACTAGAGAGAATGGGAAATAAATACTAAATAAGCGGAAGAAATAAACTAAGAGAAGTATGTAATCTTTTAGATGAGATTGCTGGCATCTAGGTACGGCCTAGTTCGGTACCGGCGCGGAATGGAGTTAGGGTTTTACGACTATGTCACGTTGTGACTAAGTCAGTACCTGCACTATAGGATACGGTGATCTACTTCTGGTGGGCGGTCCCTCACATAACATTATCTCTCAAGACGTGCTATATTGAGATAACTCATTCATCCTACTTCGTGTCCCATACCAGAGACGGCTAACACAAAGACATTAAGGTCCTCGTGGTTTGAGGACCGGACGAAGGCATTAGGTTCTATGGACAACCGTGCTCCTAGAATAATTGTGTTCCCCTCAAGATATCTGCACCTGTCACATCGCAGGTCAATCGATTTGCACAACCATCTATATACTTCATGTGTGGTATGGGGAGTTGGATGTATCCAACTACGCCAATGGATAGGACATCTCCCATCACTAAATTACCGAAGGTAAATATGCAACACGAAGCAACACGCATAATTAGACAACACATATCAAATAACCACCTACTAACTGACCGACCCATAGCCAACAATTACTCAAATAACATCACATATAAGGGGGTTCAAGAGTTGTTACAACCCATCACGGAGACCATGATGGAGGAGGAAGAAGGGATGATGGTGATGGTGGTGATGATGGCGGCGACGCGGATGATGGTGGTGGTGATGGTGGCACGGCGGCGGCGGCCCATGGCCGCGCCCCACCGGGGTGGCTCCCTTCCGGTCTCCTTCAAGGTTGCAACAATGGTGTTCTTGAGGTGGATGGTGGCTGGACTTGGAGATGAGATGACGAATGACGAACGATGGCGGCAGCTAGGGTTGAAGGTGAATATATAAGAGCTCTCCCTATGCCTCCTCCCTTGATGTGTCTTATCTTGTTTGATCCAAGGGCTATAGATGAGCCCAATCCTCTCCCAAATCATCCCTTGAAGGCCAAGGAAGTCGGGAACAAACAGGGACAAAATCCACGAAGAATCCTGTCATGAGAGGCAACTTTCGGTGCTGTCTGGAGTCCAAACGGGCGCTCAAACGACTGCACGCGGTCGCATGGAACGCCGTCTTTCATTCTGATTTCTGCTGCCTCCTTTCGGTAAATCGACCGCCATTTCTTCATACGAACTCGGAATTTGACGTTCTTGGGCTCGTTGGATTCGTATGAACGACACCGATCCATTTCTGGTTTTAGATCTCCATTTGGAGCACTTTGGAAAAATGACTTTTTCCACCTTCGAAATGGCTAAGTCTGGGTCCTGGATGTCCACCGTTTGAACTCCTTTCATCGTGCTAAGTGCTTGGGAAGTCCGCATCACCTACAAGGCCCACAAAGACAAAGAAAACTAATAAAAACTAAAAAAGAATAAAGATTATGCAATGCTCGCGGTGAAAAGGATAAAAACTGGAAATCATGCATATGGACATATAATTGGCTCAATGGAACATGATATGACTTGATATACGGAGATAATGTGCAACAAATGAGCTCTAAAGATGCGTAAAATATGGAGCCATCAACCTCCCCAAGCTTAAACCTTACTCGTCCTCGAGTAAGAAGGTTGACTATCTAAGCTCATTGTTGCTAACTCTAAGCACACATTGAAAACCAAAGTCCAAAAGTGATATCCATGTTTATCGTGCAAGCTTGTAAGAGTTAGCTAGCATGGGAGTGATACCTGCAATCCTCTTAGTTCCATTGCCATGGAGGTCAGGAAACAGGAAATATTTTTGTGGAGTCCAAATTCCCATTGCCAAAGGTTTACAGAGGATGTCAATATTATGTTGGGAACATAGCAATGACTATCATAGATAAAGAAATCATGCATCAACGATCGCTTCAAAAACACCAACCTGAGGCATACCAGGTACAATAGCATGATTGTCTGTCTGCGTTATTAAACCACTCAACTACCTATGCAGAGCTGAGCGCAAGCCTATGCCTCGCACTTAAAGGGAAAACAGAATAATGATTGGGGTTTGAGAAGTCATAAACGAAGAAAGTCTTGCATCGACGCAGCTGACCATTAGGCAATGGAGAAGGCCTTATGATCGATGTCAACGCAAGGAGTAGGGATCGCCATGCAACGGATGCACTAGAGCCATAAGTGTATGAAAGCTCTCCTAATGTAGCTAAGTGGGTGTGCATCCAACTTGCTTGCTCATGAAGACCTCGAGCATTTGAGGAAGCTCGTCATCGGAATATACAAGCCAAGTTCTATAATGTAAAGATCCCACTAGCATAGTAATGAAGTATATGAAAACTCTCTATATGAAGTACATGGTGCTACTCTGAAGCACAAGTGTGGTAAAAGGATAGTAGCATGCCCCTTCTCTCTTTTTCTCTCATTCATTTTTTCTCTTTTTTTCTTCTTTTTCTTCTTCTTTTTTTTAGAACATTCTCATGGACCTCATCCTCACTTTTTCGAGGACTCATAAGTCTCCACCATTCTTTTCCTCACTAGGGCATGTTCTAATAAAAATGATCATCACACTTTTATTTACTTACAACTCGATAAACTGAAAAAGATGACTACTTATGAATGCCTCTGGCGGTGTACCAGGATGTGCAATGATCTAGCGTAACATGTATAACAATGATGAATGGTGGCTGCGCCACAAATATCATGTCAGCTCTATATGATCATGCAAAGCAATATGACAATGAATGCTCAAGTCATGTGAATAGTAATAGTGGAAGTTGCATGGCAATATACTCGGAATGGCTATGAAAATGCCATGGTAGGTAGGTATGGTGGATGTTTTGAGGAGATGGGGTGTTTTATGTGTAGGAGAACAAGAGGAAGTCCTCCCATGGGTTTGGATGTACCTGCGAAGTATGCGCCAAGTCTCGTTGTGAGAGTGGGCAATGCACGGTACAGTAGAGGCTAGCAAAATAAGATGAAAAAGAAGTGCAAAGGCTTCGAACTTGCATTAGTCATAAAGAACTCAAACACTACACAAGAGCATCGCGGTGTCATGTTGCATAAGACTCAAAAGTTAAGTACCCCAAGGGGATAGTTTGGCGGAGATAAACCCCGTTGCGCGTCCCGGATCAACCAAAGATGCCGGGTTCATCAGCAAAAAGCCTCTACAATTATTCAACTGCTACTCAAGTTACCACTAGAGTCCCCAACTTAAGTTATTTGGTGAAAGAAAGGCAACAGTTCAAAGGACTCCTTTATTGATTTTTGGATAAAAAGAACATGGCAATGTATTTCAGTGGGTCACAAGATTTCATCATGCTAGGTGAAACTAAAGCAAAACAAGCATGTCAAAACAGTGGGATACACGATTGCACGAAAACCCTATGATAATGAACATTGCATAAGACCCTACGCATGCAAACATAACCTCCCCAAGCTTAGAACTTTGCAATACCAAACTCAAGAAAATTACGAAAGAAAAGAGAAAGTGCAGTTTTTAAAGGAGAGTGCGAGAAGTGGTTACCTCCCCAGGCTTAAGTTAAAGCAAGGGTTAGACACTTTTACCGTTGAGGTTCAAATAACCTCTCCTTTAATGGACATGGACCTTGCTTCTTTGATGTCCTTGTTGTGGTCCGGTGGCCGCCCTCCAATAGAACCTACTGAAAGCAAACTAGAAGAAAACAAAATATTTTTGTGCTTTTGTGGTTTTTCATTTTTTTTGTAGCACAAAGGATTAGCAACACAAGTGATAAAAAACATTTGCCTCATAAAGATCGGTTCATCAACCTAAGCACCTCGCTTAAGTCAACAAACTATGCCTAGAAGTATGCATTGCTCCTAGAGTATAAGTGAAGTGCGTGAGAGACAAAATATAAAACACAAGTGTGCAGCTCCTAAGTGCCTAATAAAAAGAGGGTTCTCACTTAAGGTGAGAAACTTACTACTAAGCAACTTTTATTTGAGCAAGGTTCAAATTGGAAAACATTACCGGGCACTCAAAGTTGAAGCTTATCGAATGGAAGCAACCAAGTGGCTTGTGAGGATCTTCACACGGTTGGCACCATACCGTACACATCACCACATAAGGTTCAAGTCCCTGCGAAAATAACACACAAAATAAAAAGCATCGATTTGGTATACGAGCGGAGTTCGTATACCCAACCGGAAAATAAAATAAAAGAAAGCATAGGTAGCTAAAGATTTATTAGTCAAGGAGCTTCGAAGGTAATTAAATGAAAGATCAAAGCAAATAATCGGTTAGAAAATACCCCATCGACCTCTGACGTCAAAAATGAATTAAATAGGGGTATTTTTGCCCTCATACAAGCGCACGTACGACCGGATGCGGTCGTTCGGTACGCCGTCTTTCGCTCTGGAAGTCCTTGCCCAGTGTCATCCTCTCATACGGGCGCGCATACGAGCGCAAGCGCTCGCACGAAACACCGTCTTTTGATCTGTAGGGTTGCTCTTCGTGGCCACCAGGTCATACGACCGCGCATACGAGCGCAAGCGCTTGTACGTTAGGCCGTCTTTCATTCTGGTCTTTTTCTGCTCACGGTCACGAGGTGATACGAGCGCAAATACGACCGGGAGCGGTCGTATGATACGCCGTCTTTTTCCCTGGAGCTGCAGAACTTCGCGAATTTTTTGTGGTTCCTCCTCTCGTTAGTAAGATAGCATATTTGCATCAAAAATAAGAGGAGGTGTGCAGCAAAATATTGGGCTACCGATATGCTTAATTTTTACCGACAAATATTATTCCAAGACCAATTCTAATAGCAACTATGCAAAACAAAATAAAAGTGCCAATGCAAACATGAATGCAACTAGACTCAAAGACAAAAATCTAAGAAAGACACCTACTTACTTCCGGGTTGCCTCCCAAGCAGCGCTTTCTTTATAGCCATGTAGCTGCGCTTCGGTGCTCCATTCGGTCATCCACCCCGATCCCAAGGGATATCAACCCCGAGCGTGAGACCTGACTCCGACCGGGGTTTGAAGCACCTCTTAGCAGAGTGCGGTCGGAGTCGTACATGCTTACGGTGCATCAGCATCATGTAGGAAAAGAGGTTCTCGCTCTCAAGCGTGAACCGATGCACCGAGCTTATTGGGCATGTCTTCTCATCTATCTGCAACGAGAGGGTTAGAGAGATATACAAATTCGAATTCTTACCATGGCTATCATTGTGGGTGAACACTTCATGATTTTTTGTTGAAGCCAGTGATTCACCCTTTGAAGATTGCAACTCTAGCTCATCATTATGAATGACTTTAGTAAATTCATTAAGACAATCAAAGTCCTCTCGAGACTTTTCATCGAGGATTTGGGCATCAAATGAGTCATCACTAGAGATGGCATTGGTAGGGGGCGCATCCTCCTCTTCATTTTCCTGCAAGTCATGCAAAAGATTCCTTTCCTCCCAAGCGGTTGCTACTCGCTCAGACATGTCAATCACTAAAGCATTATTGCAGAAATTATCAATGCAAAAGAGACTAATAGGATGCAATTGCACATAAGCGCTATGAAGCACAATGCAATCTGCCCCTGGCCCTCCTATTTGTTGTGAAACCTCATGGGCACCCATATAGAGTACAACTTGTATGACCTCCATACTAGCATTGCATTTATCTTCATTATTATAAGTTGCTAGCACTGGATCATAATTGTACTTACATTGATAAGTGAAATGCCCTTCGGTCCCACAATCTTTACAAGTGATTGAATATTCTTCGCATATTAGTGATGACCACTTGTCCAATTTTTGGAGCCATTCTTTTATCTTCGTCATCAATAGCCAATGGTGGGCTTATGTCTCTCTTGTCCTCCGTCACAGTTGTCATCTGTCCATTAAGAGAAATCTCGGAAGACATGATTAGCAGATTTTTGCAACAAACAAAAGTAAACTAAATGTGAATGGGAAAGTAATAGCCAAGCGCTATGCTTCCCGACAACGGCGCCAGAAAAAGCTTGATGTCCTGCAAGTGCACAGGGCTATGTAGCAATTTCGTGATAAGGTTTGTCGATCCCACAGGGAGCAAATAGGTTGGCACCACAATCCCCGCAGCTGTGTTGTCACTAACACAACCACGCTCACACCCAAACCGGAGTTTGGAAATCGCTCACTTAAGTAAGTTGCAAGGGAAAGGTAAAAACAAAGAATTAAACTAAACTAGAGAGAATGGGAAATAAATACTAAACTAAGCGGAAGAAATAAACTAAGAGAAGTATGTGATGTTTTAGATGAGATTGTTGGCATCTAGGTACGACCTCGTTCGGTACCGGTGCGGAATGGAGTCAGGGTTTTACGACCATGTCATGTTGTGACTAAGTCAGTACATGCACTATAGGATACGGTGGTCTATTTCTGGTGGGCGGTCCCTCACATAACATTATCTCTCAAGACGTGCTATATTGAGATAACTCATTCATCCTACTTCGTGTCCCATACTAGAGGCGGCTAACACAAAGACATTAAGGTCCTCGTGGTTTGAGGACCGGACGAAGGCATTAGGTTCTATGGACAACCGTGCTCGCAGAATAATTGTGTTCCCCTCAAGATATCTGCACCTGTCACATCGCAGGTCAATCAGTTTGCACAACCATCTATATACTTCATATGAGGCCTGGGGAGTTGGATGTCTCCAACTAAGCCAATGGATAAGACATCTCCCATCACTAAATTACTGAAGGTAAATATGCAACACGAAGCAACACGCATAATTAGACAACACATATCAAATAACCACCTGCTAACTGACCGACCTATAGCCAACAATTACTCAAATAACATCACATATAAGGGGGTTCAAGAGTTGTTACAACCCATCACAGAGACCATGATGGAGGAGGAAGAAGGGATGATGGTGGTGGTGGTAATGACGGCGGCGGCGCGGATGATGGTGGTGGCACGGCGGCGGCGGCCCATGGCCGCGCCCCATCGGGGCGGCTCCCTTCCGGTCTCCTTCAAGGTTGCAACAATGGTGTTCTTGAGGTGGATGGTGGTTGGACTTGGAGATGAGATGATGAATGACGAACGATGGTGGTGGCTAGGGTTGAAGGTGAATATATAAGAGCTCTCCCTATGCCTCCTCCCTTGATGTGTCTTCTCTCCTTTGATCCAAGGGCTCTAGATGAGCCCAATCCTCTCCCAAATCATCCCTTGAAGGCCAAGGAAGTCGTGGGAACAAACAGGGACAAAATCCATGAAGAATCCCATCACGAGAGGCAACTTTTGGTACTGTCTGGAGTCCAAACGGGCGCTCAAATGACCGCACACGGTCGCATGGAACGCCGTCTTTCATTCTGATTTCTGCTGCCTCCCTTCGGTAAATCGGCTGCCATTTCTTCATACGAACTCAGAATTTGACGTTCTTGGGCTCATTGGATTTGTGTGAACGACACTGATCCATTTCTGGTTTTAGATCTTCATTTGGAGCACTTTAGAAAAATGACTTTTTCCACCTTCAAAGTGGCTAAGTCTGGGTCCTGGATGTCCACCGTTTGAACTCCTTTCATCGTGCTAAGTGCTTGGGAAGTACGCATCACCTACAAGACACACAAACACAAAAAAAACTAATAAAAACTAAAAAAGAATAAAGATTATGCAATGCTCGTGGTGAAAAGGATAAAAACTGGAAATCATGCATATGGACATATAATTGGCTCAATGGAACATGATATGACTTGATATACGGAGATAATGTGCAACAAATGAGCTCTAAAGATGCGTAAAATATGGAGCCATCAATCACCTACTTAACAGGCACCCCCACGGAGGGCACGCAAGGGTGGCAGAGTTGCTGGGAACCTGACGCATGGAGGGCGCACGATCAAGTCAGGCGAGCGATAGGTGAAGAGCGCGGGACCAACCTGAATGAAGGATCATGGAGCCGAGCATGCTCCGAACGAGAGGAACAGTCCCTCGGGTGGTTTGCAGGTTGTCCCACAAAGGAAGCACATGTTGCACTACACAGGGGGTTCAAGTTGCACTAAGTGAGAAGCGCAAGTACATTGCGTCGAGTATATGTTGTGCCACATGTGAGTACAATACCATGTATGTTATCACATAAAGCACAACTATGTTAGGGAATCTCCAACGCGGACACTCAAACCGCCCGCATCCGTCCGAATCGCATGATCCGGACCCTACAAGCCATCCTAGGGAGTCCCGCATCCATCCGCGGACCAGTCTGGACTTCCGTTTCCCCGCAAACCGGAACCAAACCAGGGGGCTTTGAGGGAGTCCGGACAGCAGCCACGTATGACTCCGACACCCCCGACCCACCCAAAATGAGGCGGAGCCCGTGCAATTAGAGCTGGCCACACTGTTTCCGCGACAAATATTACTTTGATTCCACCCCTCACGAGGAGGCGATGTCCATATAATCCCATATTGATTTTGCTACTACGAGAAAGTGAGATTGATATACATTTTATTGGCAAGCATCATCCAATCCATCCATGATATATTCTACATCGACTTCTGGGCCGAGAGTCGAACCAAAGGCTATGCACACCATTACCTTCATCATACGTCTAGTGCTAACAAAGCTAGACGAAATCATGGCCAAGTGCCGACGAGACCGGCTCACCACTCTACCGCTATATCACAAACCTACCAAATTGGGCACACCATTGTTGGGCACCGATGAGGTGATAGCAACATACACATGCCCGCATTCGATGAAATCAGGGCATCACATGACGCCGACAAGACGAAAGTCATCCCCTTCATCGACACATCCTGTTGGTCACACCAACATGGCGATAGTACTCGTGATTGGGTTTTGGTCAAAAAAAGCCACCCGCAACATATTTCAAGAATATCACAATGCATATGGATGAGCAATCTGATACATGACGACGACCATCAGCGCAGCTTAATCGGAGGTATTCATTGGGATCGACCCCGCAGATGTAATTAACCGGATGCTTGCAAACACATCGGAAATCGGTGAACTACACAATCTCTTCAGTCGGATACTCCTGAAGCGCGGCGTAGAAGGATAAATTCCTATGGAACATGTACAATGTATAAATATTCAATACAACAATCAATAAAGTGCAGTGTTCCGTATATCTAATATTTGTCCACTATTTTTTTGTATATTTATTTCTTGTTTTCATAAAGCAAGTGGCACGTCCGCAAATTTCTTCTTACTTGTACGCATTAGAAAATACCCTCCTTAAGAAAAGGTTTAAGGGAACGACATGTTTCTTTTTGCGAAACAAAAGGAAAGAAGAGTTGTATTCTTTATAGATTTAAGGGTTAATTACATAAATGCCACTGCAACTTTGCCTATTCAAAGAAATGCCACTCCAACTTCGCTCTTTGGAAAAATTCCACTGAAACTTTGCATCGCACTTATAGATGCCATTATGTAAAATATCTGACCAGAAAACCCCTGTCTTCCTCGTTGTCTTCTTCTTCCCCCATCCCCTGTCTCCTCCTGTTTCCTCAAACAAACCATGGTGCATACCATCTAAAAATAAAATAAAATGGCACAGACCAATCTCTCTCTCTCTCTCCCCTAAAGGTGTTTCCATTGCTGACTCGCATCTACATCAGCATGCCAGGCAGCCACACCCCACAACACGCGCTCACCTGCACTCAGACATTGCCCCACTGTGCTTTGTGCTCACTGATCTATCCTGTTGTTTGGTCTTCTCCCAAATAATTGAATCTGATGGATTATGCTGATACACCTCTCCAGGCCATGTTGCCGTTGTGCCATGTGGTTGCCTGGACAGCTCCACTGTTACGAGGAGACAATCATACGAGGAGGACGGCGATGCAAGCCGCACTACCATGGGGAGCCAGGGAGACGCGTCGCCACCTTGCTACTCTTGTCGCGACATAGGAGGGGCGCACTGGAGGGACACGCTCGAGGGAAGACATGGGAGGGAGATGCTGGATGGAGGATTGGGAGAGGTAGTCACCGTTGAGTCCTCACCATGAGCTGCAATTGCTGCTTTTGGAAAGTAAAGGGGAGATGTGGGAGGGAGGATGGATGAAGGAAGAAGAAGACAAGGAGGAAGACGGGGGTATTTTGGTCTGAAATTTTACATAATGGCATTCATAAGTATGACGCAAAATTTCAATGGCATTTTCCCAAAGTGGGAAATTGGAGTGGTGTTTCTCTGAATCGGCAGAATTGCAATGGCATTTATCTAATTAACCCTACATTTAATGGACAATTACTTTATTATTAGTTATACACTTAATAAACTGATACTACAAAAGAAGCCATATCTTCACCGCCATCACAACTGTTGGTGCCTTTGTGATCGCGGTGTATCCATTTCTAGCCGCTAAGTGCCCACCACCCTACTGAGGCACGCCGTGCGCTTCAGCAAGCAGTTGTGGGCTCTCCATCTTGTATGTGGCCCTAAGCATGGTGGCAATGGGTGCTGGAGCGCTGAAGGACAACGTATCTGCCTTCGGGCTGGACCAGATCAACCAACTGACTCTAGCATTATGGAGATCCTCGTGCGATGACATACAATGGGCCTAACAACTACTAGAGAGTAAAGTAATAATTTCACTATTATATATCACATATCGTGAAAGTCATTAGAAACGCATAAACACCTAAAGTATAATTTTGGGGGGAGGGGGCAAGCGCCCCCTGGCCCCTTTCCATCTTCGACGATATAAGGCAAGAGATCAACGCCTCTCCCGAGCTCTCAGCCATGCCTGACAGTATCTTAGAAGGCAAGCTAGCTGCCCCATGGAGTTGTGTTGATAACTTGATTCTCCATGGATGTCGCATTCATGTTCTGGAGACGTCCCCGACATTGGTTGCAATCCACAAATATGCCCATACGACTCATGAGGGTGTGCAGAAGACACTAAAATGCCTTCGTGCCGACTTCCATGTGTCGGGTGATCGTTGCCTCGTGATCTGGTGCGTACTTGTTTCATCTATCAGCGTAACAAGACTGTGACCCTTCACCCTGCTGGCCTTCTTAAGTCCTTGATGGTTCCCTCCACTGTATGGGCATGTTGAAGGAGGCAGCTGTTGACACAGCCCTTCAGGACCGTGATTCTTTCCTCCGTGATGTGCGCGGGCGGCTACTTCAGGCCCAACAATGGTCCAAGCACTACTATGACTGTAGGCATTGCGATCTCTCCTTTGACATTGGCAAGTGGACATGGCTTCGCCTTCAGCATCGGCCAGCGGCATCTCTACCAGGGCACAAGCGGGGCAAGTTGGCACCTCATTTCTATGGGCCATTTCAGGTACTTGAGCGCGTTCGCTCGGTGGCATACAAACTTGCCCTTCCTGTTGGTACACGTTTACATGACGTGTTTCATGTCAGCCTGCTCAAGAAGTTCCACGGGGATCCTCCCACAACTACTTCTGCATTGCCTCAGATTGAAGATGGTCGTGTCGTACCTGCCCCCGCCAGAGTTCTTTGTGGCCGCCTCCACCGTGGTATCGAGCAGGTCTTAGTCCAATGGGTGGGTACTTCTGAAGATGACGCAACCTGGGAGCCGCTGGACAAGTTCGCCACTCGTTTTCCTTCCATCCAGCTCGTCCTTGAGCTACTTTTTGTGGAGGGGAGTGATGTTATGTGGGGCCAGACTTATAGCCATAGGGCCCACAACAATACAACAAAGGAACTGATGGCTCGAGAATTTGTGATGTTTTTCGAGTATAGTCTTATTTGGTTTTCACCGGATCTTTGTCACTTCTCGATTATTTCTAACACTAATCCTTCAAAAGAGAAGAAAATCCTTTTCTCCATCGTTTGGCAGGAAATATCATATATGGAAGGAAACCAAGGAGAATTACTATAAATCAAGCCAATTGGAGAAACTTCCATGTGGAGAGTCAAGCCAGCAGGCGCAGCAGAGCAAAAGACAACATTCCATACGACCGCAAGCGCTCGTATGGAGTGCCAACAACTCCATGTCTATACAAGACACTTTCATGAAGGAACCCAGGGGAGAAGAGAACCCTAGCCACCGCGACCACATCCAGAACAGAAGAAGAGGAGATCCAAAGAACTTCGGGGAAATCTTCTTAGTTTTGGTCCTTTCATCTCCAAAAATATATCCCCCTTCACCTTTGTAAGAGGAATTCCAAGTTGTGAGAACAATTGTAACCCTATTCAATCTCATCTGGAGATCAAGGACTATTTGAATTATCCATTTCATCTTATTGTGGATCTTCACAGTATTATCGATATGGTTTTCATGGGTTTAATCTCTGGTGTGATTGGTTTCTCTCTTATGATGCGTGAGTAGTCCCCCATAGGTGTGGGAGATGTAGGTGAGTGGTAAAATTCATATGTGCCTATTCTATATGTCGTCATTTGTATTTGTAGTAGTATGATCTATCTAGTACGTTGTTATACTGTGGTGAACTCTATGCATGTTGTCCAATTTAAGGGCCCAGGCAACATGATCTCAAGACCTACACAGGTAACACATATTGTTTAGGAAATCTGTGACCTCTGGCGTGACAGGTGGAGATATCTATGAGGACTGAAGACAATATGAGATAATGGTGATCCATGAAACCTAATGCTTGGTTCCGGTCCAAAGACCTTAACTGTGGAAACAACCACTCTGTAGCAATGGTGAAGCAGGACCATAGATGGAAATATAATCCCACGTGAAGGAGTTTTATAACCTTAGGGTGATCCGCCTACAGAACACACATATCAAATACTATGAGTACGAAACAAAGTATTTGGTATTACCGTCGCACTGGCACACTTGATATATTCTTACCATGAACTGAATTCTCTCCGCGCCTAATCTCTTCATTGCAGGAAATACAGTTCTCATTTTCATCTATGTTATTTACTTTTAATAGTCTTTATAGCTGCTACTTAAAAACCCTCTACCATTGTCAATCTGGTTTATTCGTCTATCAGGACAGTAACAATATTTGCAGAAGCTCAAGCAGTTACTTCACACAAGAACTGTGACACCTTGTGTGTGACAGAAGCGCCACTATAAATACTCTCCTCCGCTCTTCGTTGGGACAATTACTCATTGGGAAACTTCTCCGAAAGTGCTACACCTCCCTATTTTGGCTTGCTGGCATCAGGAACTATCATAGGAGGAGTGAGTAGCAGGGAGACTCTATTTCCCGTAGCTTTCAGTTTGAGTCAGAACCCACTTAGCTTCCAGAATATGTTTAGATAAAGAGAGAAAGAGTCCAGATTGTAATTAGTTTAGTTTTTCCTTGAGGGCCAAGTTAGATCAGTGAAAGGATCGATATGGTTGACTAGAGGGGGGCGGATGAATAGGCAACTACCAATTTATAGCTTTTCTTAACAAATTAGGTTTAGCAACAAATAGGTTGTCTAGATATGCAACTAGGTGAGCAACCTATATGATGCTAACAACAACAACAACAACAACAACAACAATAACACAAGCAAGCAAATGATACAACACAACAATAGCTTGCACAAAGTAAAGGTAAGAAGTAACCACAAGTGGAGCCGATGAAGACGAGGATGTGTTACCGAAGTTCCTTCCTTTTGAGGGGAAGTACGTCTCCGTTGGAACGGTGTGAGGGCACAATGCTCCCCAAGAAGCCACTAGGGCCACCGTATTCTCCTCACGCCCTCACACAATGCAAGATGACATGATTCCACTAGTGGTGCCCTTGAAGGCGGCAACCGGACCTTTACAAACAAGGTTGGGGCTCCCTCCACAACTTAATTGGAGGCTCCCAACACCACCACGAAGCTTCACCACAATGGAATGTGGCTCCGAGGTGACCTCTTCCGTCTAGGGTGCTCAAACACCCAAGAGTAACAAGATTCGCAAGGGATTAGTGGGGGGAATCGAATTTCTCTTGGTGGAAGTGTAGATCGAGGCCCTCTCAAGCAAACCCTAGAAAATCAACGAGAGTTGTTGGCTAGGGAGAGAGATCGGGCAAAAATGGAGCTTTGAGCAACAATGGAGCTTTGGGGAGGATAAGAGGTGAGTCCTCTTGGAGAAGAAGACTCACTTATATAGTGGGGGAAAGATCCAACCGTTATGCCCCTTCATCCCGTGCACAAGCCATAGTACCGCTCTGGCGAGCGGTACTTCCGCTGGCACGGACGATCCAGTTGTAACGTGCAACTGAGCAGATCAAGGGGGCGGTAGTGCCGCCGGAGCGGTACTACCGCTCCCATGTGGCACCCCGATCCGCATGGAGTAGGGGGCCTTCGCACGTCAGCCCAGGATAACACCTGACGCACGACAGGTCCATGGTACAGCATTCCAAGCACAAAATATATTTCATTTACATGAAATAGAGTATTACATCGCGGATGAATACAAGGGTTTGCATAGCTCTAAGGCTATCTAAATGGCGCCGAAAGTCTTGGTTTAGCGGCACGTCGTCTCTGGCTGGGCTCCACAACTCACAGGACTGGCATGGTTACGGTCTAGCACGACAAGTCTTCTCCTACAATCTGGCCATGTGCAAGGCCAGGTGAGTACTTTGAATGTACTTGCAAGACAACCAAATACATAGCATCCAAACAAGCAGATGGCAAAGCAAGCCCTATGCTCATACATAAATTTATCTCATGGCAAAGGATAAGCATGGCATGATACTAGCAAGTAACATGGATCAGGTACATCTATATCATATCACAACATACCATAGCATGTCATGGCATATCATGGCATCACATGGAAGATCATGGCATGGCATAGTTGTACCTACAAGATCTGCATGAAACTAGACTGAAAAGTAAACTACACTGACCCCCCCCCCCCCCCCCCCCGTGAAGAGTTGAAATAATCTACTGTTCATCAATCAATTTTACTGCCACTGCCCCTTTGGGCCAACTCATGACTCACCAAGATCTCATCTCGTGATCATGTCAGAACAACATGGTGACTCCTCACGACTATCTTATAGTCCAAGTAACCATATTTACTTGTATCACATTCTTTAATAAGTTTATTGTATCAGGTTTATCCTCCATGTTGACAGAGACCAGATAGTGTGACCTAGTACGAACTGTGTCCATAACCGAGGACGCGGCTATCGATAGATTATACACTCTGCAGAGGTTAGTACACTGTACCCACACTACGGAACTCATGGCCTCGTGCTCCCATTCGGGTGGACCAACGATATTCCAACAAAACCAATCTATTGCATGACACTCTCCCGGCCACTCCGACAAACTCCCCTTTAGGCTATGTCATGGGTGACCCCGATGTCAACTCGTGACATCCGCCACCTCTGTGGCTGCCACCGTCGTGGCCAAACAAAACATTGTCCCAAACGGGGACCTGAGCTCAATACCAAAACCGGGTACACAAGGTTATGGCCGCCCACCGGGCCAGGGTAGCACGCGCACATAACCTTCCCTGGTTAGAGGTACCGGCGAGAGGCATGACAATAGACCGAATTAGGGCCCCCCCATCCAGGCAAGTGTGGCTGCACTGGTGAGCTCGATTCGGTGGCACTATGACACGATCCAGCCGATGGAGGTGGTTGATGTTATTAACACATGTTGTCATCATCTCCATCATTTTACCATATCATCAAGATTATAAGCAAGAATAGCATGAATGCATTAATGACCATGTTTACCAAACTTATGAAGTGCATAGCATATATGACATATCAAACATGGCAGTAACATGATACCGATATAGTATGATAGGATCACCATAGTACTGACAAACGAGATACAGATATAGTAATAACATGATATTACCAATAAAACATTATTGCTAACATGGCAAAAGCTAGTATGAAATCTGGTTATAGCATGACATGGCAAGCAATACATATACCACATTTGCAGACATAAACATCAGATGAACATACTGCAGCTACACACGCCCGGGGTTCAAGAAAAGTCAACATGCAAGTCCGGTGCTCATGATAAGAGGTTGGCTTGCCTTGGGGTGGACGAGTACACCGGGGGAAAGCGCGACGATCTACTGGAAACGAGTCGTCGGAACCGGTGCTCCCGGGAGAGGCCTGGATTCGAGGAAGGGAAAAGATGGTATTTTCAATATGTGACAACATTATGAAAATGGCACCATCGGAACGGGCTCGACGCACTGAGCGCGTGGGCTTTGGAATTACCTCAATCGGAGTTACGGTTGCGAAACTGTGGCCGTTCGTTCGTTAGGCATAAAACAGACAGAAAACTCTCCGTTTCTGCCCTTAACGGGCGAACGCTCGCAAAATAACAGTTTCGGGGGTGGCTGGGCTGAAAGCGCATTTCTAGAAGTACGCTTTCAGAACAGAGAAAGCGTATTTCTACGCGCGGCCGCAGCAGAGTACGTTTTCCCAAGGGGAAAGCGCATTTCTCTGAATACGTTTCCACTTATGCCAGTCAACGGGTCCACCCGGTCAGCGCTGAGGGGTTGAAATGCGGGGCCCACCGCCTACTCTCTCTCCTCCTCCCTGGTCTTCTTCTCCATGTGACAGAGAGACACAGGGGTGGGCCGGCCACCGGCCTAGCCGACGCCCTGCTGCTCCCCAGGGCTGGCCGACGAGCGGAGGAGCTCCGCCACTCCCTAACGAGCTCGCAGGTGGCCGCGGGGTCGGCTGGGGTAGCCTGCAGCGCCAATGCCATGGCTCGCGCGCCATGGCCGGAGATGGCCGAGGATGGGTGACGCCGGCAGGGCTCTCCGGAGGGAAATGGAGGGCGGCGGCGACCTACGAGAGTCCAGGGGGCTCTAGGGCGCCTAAAAGAGGGAGGGGGAGGGCTATGGGTCGGAGGTGGCCGAGGGGGACGGCGGCGGCCATCTCGGCCATTGGAGGGGAAGAGGGGCTCCGAGGCTCGGGGAAGGTTGCGGGTGGCCAGGGGGGACTCGGGCACGCGCTAAAAAGTTACTGGGAAGGCTCGGGAAGGGGGGGGGGGGGGAGAACACGAACACGGCTCGGCAACGTGGCGGCTCTCCGGTGGCGGACACAGCGCCGGCGCGCGCGGCCAAGGGCTAGGAGACAAGGGCTGTGGGGGCACATGCGACGCGGGCGAGGGCGTGGCGCGCCATGGCGCGCTGGGCGACCGTGTGGACCTCCCACTAGGTCCAGACGCACAGGGCACACCCATTGCTGTCTATGCGCGCGCTCTACACGTGGTCACCGCGTGGACACAGTGTTAGCACGCGCACTGGGCGGCCCGGGTATGTCTGGCGGGTTAGTCCCTCCCCCACTAGCTACTTGATGCAAAGAGACAACATCAATGGCCCACGAGAAGAGCACAGAATGCACAAAGCTTAGCAAACAACAAGGTGTTTGCTAGAAGTTGTGGGCAATGCACTGGCCCAAATGGCCTGAAATTTGCAGGAGGGTAATGATCCACTAAGGTGATCATTGTTCCAAAATCTCAGGTCAAAAAGAGAAGGCTAGCTGGTACTTCCTTTGTAAAGTGCCCAACTGACCAGAAATGCAAATGAGGATGCTGGGGAAAAATGGCTAGATGGAAATGGCCCAAATTTGGTGGAGACCAATTATTTAGGCATATGAAGGCACTGTAAAAGTTTCATACCATTTGGATAAATAAAAATTGTACTTCCTTCACAATGCTTCCCACTGGACAGAAACTTTGGGAATTTGTTGAGGAAAGTTGACTAGGCAAATAGAGCTGAATTTTTGCATGTGGAAATTATTTGGATATGAAAGAGTGCTCAAAAAGTTTGAGGGTAATCAAGAAAATATAAATAGCACTTCCTTCACATAGATGAAATCTGAACAGAAACTTGAGAAAATTATAAGAAAATATTGGATAGATGAATTGAGCTGATTTTTGGATTGCAGTAGTAATATACCCATATGCACTACGCTGCAAAATTTCAGCTCAATTGGATCAAGGAATCAAGCACTTCCTTTACAATGCTTCAGACAGGGCAGAAACTTGCATTGGATCATGTGCTCAAATTTTGAACTATGGAACATGGGGTTTGGATGGAAATGGTGAAGATATGTCCAGGAGAAGCTCCACAAATTATTTGGGAATTTTCCTGACTACCAAAATAGTAGTTCCTTTGGAAAGTGGCAGAGAGACAATATTGGCCTTGTCAAGGAAAAAGGGAACTTTCCTTTATTAAATTTGGCCAATGTTTTTACCAGAGCTTGAGATAGTTACAAATATCATCTCCACAAATTTTCATGAAATTTAGAGATGTCTAACTATCCTTCTGGATTTAATTCCTCAGAAAGGCAGAAAAAGGAATTAATTCTAGATGAAAAATATTGCATATGACTTAGCAATATTTTTGCACATCCAGGGTTTAAAGGTGTAGGAAGATCTCTGGGAATTTTTGGAGGATCAACAGAGCAAAGGAAATGATGGCTCCTTTGTAATCACAAAGGCAGAATTCCAAATTCCAAAATCTGGAATTAGGGTTCTGATGAGGTTTTGGGTGATGCAGATAGGTCTTGACCAACATCAAAGACATGGGCAAGGTTCTGAAAGGTTGAAAATTGCCTGGATTCATCTGATCATCCAGGAAACTCCGGAGATAGATTTTGAAAAAGAAAGCTCGGAAAAGAATAACAGCACAAAAATTGATAACCCAATTTTTGGGGTGTTACATCCCACCAGTGGTACTACCGCTAGGTGTTGTGAGTACAGGCTAAACCGCGGTAGTAGTGTTGGATAGCGCGGTAGTACAGCGCGGAGCGGTACTACCGCCCACTACTGCCACTCTACTTCCGCTCGAAGGAATGTGCTTTACAGAACGCAGGAAATAAGCTGTACTCCATGCGGAAGAAGAACCCGGTAGTACCGCACAAGCGGTACTACCCCTCTGATGGAGCAGTACTTCCGCTTAGCGTTTGCACCTACAGTGAGAACAGCGGTAGTGGGGCAGTAGATCGAGCCGCAGAACCGCCCGAGCGGTACTACCGCTCTCTACTACCGCCCTACTTCCGCTGGAAGCACAGAGAGCAAAATATAAGCGGAGGTGCCAGTAGCACAGATCTGCGGCAGTACCACCGGAGCGGTACTACCGCTGGTCAGCGCGGTACTACCGCTTAGCTGCCTCTAGCAAGCACAGGCATAAGGAGGAAAACGCTCCAGGTGTCGGGAAGGAAAGTGAGGGTGCGAAGCGACTATGTACGTGTTTGATTCCACTCTAACCTTTCCAAATGCGGACCCCCTCTTGATAGTACGGATTTCCTACGTCTCAAATCCACCAAAAAGAAATCATCGTAAAGATAACCGTCTTCTCTCTTAAACACCGAGGGGAAATAAATCGTCTCGTGCCATCTGATAATCTCTGAAAGCTTAATGCACACGGTAGTCCGCAAAGCGCATTGTCATCAATCACCAAAACCACTAAGGGAGAAATATGCCCTAACAATCTCCCCCTTTTTGGTGGATTGATGACAATATGGGATTTGCACATAAGATGTAAATAGAGACTTATGCAAACCCGACATGTACAAAATATAGACGGGCTCCCCCTAGATGTGTGCACTATTTGAGTATGCTTTTGGAATGCAAAGTGCACACACTAGGATCAACGCCCCCCCTAGATTTTATAGATGAAGCAATACTTGCAATACACAAACTAAATAATCTAGGCACGGTAGCAAGTAACAAGTATGAGAGCAAGATATGAAGGGCAACATTAATGCACGAACTCACATACTAATAAGACATAGAGAATATAGCAAGGGTAGCATATGTCTCACACCACAAACCAACGCTAACGAAAAAAGAGTTCACTAGCAAAGAAAGCAAAAGCAAATAAAACACACTCGTGACTCGGCAAATCCCTAAACTCTCTCCCCCTTTGGCATCGAGACGCCAAAAGGGCAAAGAGCACTAGAACGGTCCAAGGTGGTAGCATTGCTCCAGATCATCATCACCACTCCTCGTGATCGTCGGACTCCTCATCTCCAGCAGGCTGATCATCCTCTGAGTCCGTCCACTTGCAATGCTTCGCGGTCCACTCCTCCTCATCCGTGATCTTGTCTTCAGAACCACCGGTGATCTCCTGGCCAAGATGCCTCATGATGGCGTTGTCACGACTGCGAGCCTTCTTTTCTGCCATGTGAGCCTTGTATTGACCCTTCGCCTGGAGACAGAAAAGCCTCTTCATCTTCTCCTTGAGCTTAGAAGCCCACGATGGTTCAGTCTCAGCAGGAGGAACAAAGTCGTAGTCTGGCTCAGCCTCATCATCAGAATCAGTGGGAGCAATCTCCATCTCAGGTGCAGCAGGGGCAGTTCCCCAATTCTCCTTCTATCACAGCTTGAGCACACCATGAGACACCATATGCTCAGTATCGAGACGCTCATCTGGAAACTCAGCAGCCCACGTATCCTCAATCAACTTAAAGAGATAAGGGCCATAGATGGGCACCTTCCGGTCAAGCACCGCTGAACGGAGCTCACGCCACATAATGTGGGAAACATCCAAAGTAGAACTTCTGCCCTTCTCCTTCATGCAAAGTAGTAGCATGTCCACTAAATACGAGTGCACCTGGTCCAGGTTCCCAATGCGAGGGAACAGAGTGTTGCAAAAGATGTGATGGATAATGTCCAGGAAATGAATAGGCTCAGTGCGAACAGCACCCTTGGCAGTCGTCGTCGTCCTGGAGTAGCGGATCAGCTTGGACTTGTGTTGTGCAGCAGTATCCTTGTGATGCCGGAGACCAAGGGGGTTGTCCAGCCCCTCATCAGTATATCCCAGACTGTTCATGAACGACTTTCATTTGGCCTTCAGCCGCCTCCCATGAGTCATCCAAGTCATAGTCCTCGCCTCATCAGAATGAAAGTGAACAGTGGCATAGAATTGGGCCACGATCTCGGAGTCAAAGTCCTTGTTGTACGAAATGACAGGAATAAGACCCCACTACTGGCACAGAGCAAGAGCCTCTCCAAAGTAGTTGGGATCAGACTTCATGTGATGAATGTCGATAGACTTGACGTCCACAAACAGGTTCTTCTTGGCCTTCAAAATGTCCACATAGATAAGAGATTGCTCCTTGGTCCAGAAGGGACGACCAGCAAAATCTGCATCCTGAGGACGTCGATACGGGTTGCGCCGACGGAAGAGAACAAACTCCTTAGCAGACATCTCATCGGGTGGTGTGCTCTTCTCCTTTTGTTTCTTGGCCACTGACTTGGCGGACTGCTTCTGAGTTGAACCCTCTGCTTCCTCATTTGTGTGATACCTCTTGCTTGTCTGGCGATCGGGATTCTTGCGACGAGCTGTGTGCGCGGAGCTACAACTACCTGGAAACCACAACACAGAACGAGGCAAAAGCAGGTGTAAAGCCATTGCATAAGCCAAGAAAGATACACACTGAGAATAGAGGAAGTAGTGCAGGAAGGTTGAATTTCTGAATCACAAGCGGTAGTACCGTGCCCAGCAGCGATAGTACCGCCTAAGGGCAAGCGGTAGTACCGCAGAACACGAGCAGTAGTACCGCCACTAGCGGTAGTACCGTTCGGGTTCCTGCGGTAGTACCGCCCATCCTGCAGGGATACATCCATGGCATGGATCCGGTAGTACCGGTGACGCACAAATTCAAACTTTCGGCAAGGCACTTCTATTCTCCTATCTAGCAGCCATTACACGTCCTATTCAAGCCTAGATTTAGCCAAAAAATCTACGAACACCACATGCATTGCCCTAGAACCAAGATTCAAAAAATAGAATCGTAGGAGAGGAAAACAAGGGCAATACCGGCGTCCATGGCAAGAGGAGATGGTGGGGATCGATCCCACCGGCCGGAATCGAGGAAGACGGCACGAAATCGGAGGGCTGGATCCGGCTTCCGGAGCAGTTCGTGGTCGCCTGAGAGAGAGAACTCGAGAAAAAGGGGAGTGAATGGGTATGGGGGAGTTAAAACTCCCCGTGTCCACCACTTAACCCGTCTGAGAGTCCTCGAGGCGGTAGTACCACAGGTGGTAGTGGTAGTAGCGCTTGCGCGGTAGTACCGGTCACCAACTAGCGGTAGTACCGCCCCAGTGCTACGGCAGGAGGCCAGCAGCACTGCACTCAGCGGTAGTACCGGAGGCTTGATCGGTAGTACCGCAAGAGCGGTAGTACCGGCCATCACCAACGGTAGTACCGCTTGCTACCCAGCAACACTGCCTAAGGGAATGCATTGTGGAGTAGTAATTAGATGATGGGTTGCTAGAGTGACAGAAGCTTAAACCCTAGTTTATGCGCTATTCCATAAGGGGCTGATTTGGATCCACATGTTTAATGCTATGGTTAGAGTAATCTTAATTCTTGTTTCGTAGTTGCGGATGCTTGCGAGAGGGGGTAATCATAAGTGGGAGGTTTGTCCAAGTAAGGGCAGCACCCAAGCACCGGTCCACCCACATATCAAATTATCAAAGTAGCGAACGCGAATCAAACTAACATGATGAAAGTGACTAGATGAAATTCCCATGTGTCCTCGAGAACGCTTTACTTATTATAAGAGATCGTTCCGGCCTGTCCTTTGCTACAAAAAGGATTGGGCTATATTGCTGCACTCTTAGTTACTATTGTTACTTGTCACTTGTTACAAATTATCTTGCTATCAAACTACCTGTTACCGATAATTTCAGTGCTTGCAGAAAACACCTTGCTGAAAACCGCTTGTCATTTCCTTCTGCTCCTCGTTGGGTTCGACACTCTTACTTATCAAAAGGACTACGATTGATCCCCTATACTTGTGGGTCATCAAGACTCTTTTCTGGCGCCGTTGCCGGGGAGTGAAGCGCCTTTGGTGAGTGGAATTTGGTAAGGAAACATTTATATTACGTGCTGAAATTTACTATCACTTGTCACTATGGAAAGTAATCCTTTGAGGGGTTTGTTCGGGGTATCTTCACCTTGATCGGAAACACAAATAGTTGCTCCTCAACCTACTGCACCTATTGAAAAAGATATTGAATATGAAATTCCTCCGGGCATGTTAGAGAAACTGCTAGCTAATCCTTATGCAGGAGATGGTACGGTACATCCTGATATGCACTTGATCTATGTGGAAGAAATTTGTGGATTGTTTAAGCTTGCAGGTATAACCGGAGATGGAGTTAAGAAGAAAGTTTTCCCTTTATCTTTGGAGGGAAAAGCATTAATATGGTATAGGCTATGTGATGATACTGATACATGGGACTGGAACTGCCTGAAACTAGAATTCCATCAGAAATTTTATCCTATGCATTTGGTTCATCGTGATCGGAATTATATATATAATTTTTGGCCTCGTGAAGGAGAAAGCATCGCTCAAGCTTGGGGTAGGCTTAAATATATGTTGCATACATGCCCCAATCATGACCTCTCAAGAAAAATTATCTTAGAAATTTTTTATGCTCGGCTTTCTCATGACAATCAAACTATGCTCGATTCTTCTTCGACTGGCTCCTTTATGAAGAAAACTATTGAATTCAGATGGGATCTTTTGGAAAGAATTAAACGCAACTCTGAAGATTGGGAACTCGACAAAGGTAATGAGTCAGGTATAATAATTGAGTTCGATTGTGTTAAATCTTTTATGGCCATCGATGCTTTTCATAAGTTTAGCACTAAATATGGATTTGACTCTGAGATTGTAGCCTCCTTTTGTGAATCCTTTGCTACTCATGTTGATCTCCCTAAGGATAAGTGGTTTAAATATCATCCCCCTGTTAAACAAAAGATAGAGGAACCTGTTAGTGTTAAAGAAGAAACAATTGTTTATCATGTTGATCCAGTTGTTCCTACCGCTTATATTGAGAAACCACCTTTTCCTGTTAGGATTAAGGAACATGCTAAGGTTTCAACTGTGGTTAACAAAAGTCATAATAGAACACCTAGACCCACTGAACAAATTAAAGTTGAACCTAATGTTGCTATGGTTAAAGATCTCTTGGTTGATAATATAGATGGGCATGTTATTTACTTCTGCAATGAAGCAGCTCGAATTGCTAAACCTGATTCTAAAGATAAAAACAGACCCGTCGTGGGCATGCCTGTTGTCTCAGTTAAAATAGGAGATCATTGCTATCATGGCTTATGTGATTTGGGTGCTAGTGTGAGTGCTATTCCTTTTACTTTATATCAAGAAATTATGAATGATATTGCACCTGCTGAATTAGAGGACATTGATGTTACTATTAAACTTGCAAACAGAGATACCATTACACCACTTGGGATTGTTAGAGATGTTGAAGTCTTGTGTGAAAAAATAAAATACCCTACTGATTTTCTAGTCCTTGGTTCTCCACAAGATGATTTTTGTCCCATTATATTTGGTAGACCTTTCTTGAACACGGTTAATGCTAAGATTGATTGCACTAAAGAAACAGTCAGTGTTAATTTTGATGGTATGTCTCATGAGTTTAATTTCTACAAATTTCGTAGACAACCTCATGACAAAGAATTGCCTAGTAAAGATGAAATTATTGGTCTTGCTTCTATTGCCGTACCTCCTACTTATCCGTTAGAACAATATTTGCTAGACCATGAGAATGATATGCATATGCATGAAAGAAATGAAATTGATAAGATGTTCTTTGATCAACCACCTATCCTTAAACATAATTTGCCTGTTGAAACTCTTGGAGGTCCTCCTCCACCTAAAGGTGATCCTGTGTTTGAATTGAAGCAATTGCCTGATACATTGAAATATGCTTATCTAGATGAAAAGAAGATATATCCTGATATTATTAGTGCTAACCTTTCAGCGTATGAAGAAAAGAGATTGCTGAAAACTCTAAGGAAGCACCGAGCCGCTATTGGATATACTCTTGATGATCTTAAGGGCATTAGTCCCACTCTATGTCAGCACAAAATTAATATGGAGCCGGATGCTAAACTAGTTGTCGACCACCAACGTCGATTAAATCCTAAGATGAAGGAGGTGGTAAGAACTGAAATATTAAAACTTCTGGAAGCAGGTATAATCTATCCCATAGCTGATAGTAGATGGGTAAGTCCTGTTCATTGTGTCCCTAAGAAAGGAGGTATAACCGTTGTTCCTAATGATAAAAATGAACTCATCCCACAAAGAATTGTAACTGGTTATAGGATGGTAATCGATTTTAGAAAATTAAACAAAGCTACTAGAAAAGATCATTACCCCTTACCTTTTATTGATCAAATGTTAGAAAGATTGTCTAAGCATACACATTTTTGTTTCCTAGATGGTTATTCTGGTTTTTCTCAAATACCCGTATCACAACCCGATCAAGAGAAAACCACATTTACTTGTCCTTTCGGAACTTATGCTTATAGGCATATGCCTTTTGGTTTATGCAATGCACCTGCTACCTTTCAAAGATGTATGACTGCTATATTCTCTGACTTTTGTGAAAAGATTGTTGAGGTTTTCATGGATGATTTTTCCGTTTATGGAACTTCTTTTGATGATTGCTTAAGCAACCTTGATCGAGTTTTGCAGAGATGTGAAGAAACTAATCTTGTCTTGAATTGGGAGAAGTGCCACTTTATGGTGAATGAAGGTATTGTCTTGGGCCATAAAGTTTCTGAGAGAGATATTGAAGTTGATAAAGCTAAGGTTGATGCTATTGAGAAAATGCCATGCCCCAAAGATATTAAAGGTATAAGAAGTTTCCTTGGTCATGCTGGTTTATATAGGAGATTTATTAAAGACTTCTCCAAAATTTCTAGGCCTCTTACCAATCTTTTGCAAAAAGATGTTCCATTTGTTTTTGATGATGATTGTCTATAAGCCTTTGAAACACTTAAGAAAGCCTTAACCACTGCACCTATTGTTCAACCACCTGACTAGAACTTGCCTTTTGAAATTATGTGTGATGCTAGCGATTATGCTGTTGGTGCTGTTCTAGGACAAAGAGTTGATAAGAAATTAAATGTTATCCATTATGCTAGTAAAACTCTAGACAGTGCCCAAAGAAATTATGCTACTACTGAAAAAGAATTTTTAGCAGTTGTGTTTGCATGTGATAAATTCAGATCTTATATAGTTGACTCTAAAGTAACTATTCACACCGATCATGCTGCTATTAAATATCTTATGGAAAAGAAAGATGCTAAACCTAGACTCATTAGGTGGGTTTTATTGCTACAAGAATTTGACTTGCATATTATTGATAGAAAGGGAGCTGAGAATCCCGTAGCAGATAATTTGTCTAGAATAGAAAATGTTCTTGATGACCCACTACCTATTAATGATGATTTTCCTAATGAGCAATTAGCTGTCATAAATGCTTCTCGTAATACTCCTTGGTTTGCGGACTATGCTAATTACATTGTTGCTAAATATATACCACCTAGTTTTACATACCAACAAAAGAAAAAAATCTTCTTTGACTTAAGACATTACTTCTGGGATGAACCACATCTTTATAAAGAAGGAGTAGATGGTATTATTAGACGTTGTATACCTGAGCATGAACAGGAACAAATCCTACGGAAGTGTCACTCCGAGGCTTACGGAGGACACCATGCGGGAGACAGAACTGCACACAAGGTATTACAATCTGGTTTTTATTGGCCTACTCTTTTTAAGGATGCCCGTAAATTTCTCTCCTCTTGTGATGAATGTCAAAGAATTGGTAATGTTGGTAGACGTCAGGAAATGCCTATGAATTATTCACTTGCTGTTGAACCATTTGATGTTTGGGGATTTGATTATATGGGACCTTTTCCTAAATCCAATGGGTATACTCATATTTTAGTTGCTGTTGATTATGTTACTAAGTGGGTAGAAGCTATTCCAACTAGTAGTGCTGATCACAACACTTCTATTAAAATGCTTAAAGATGTTATTTTCCCAAGGTTTGGAGTCCCTAGATATTTAATAACTGATGGTGGTTCACATTTTATTCATGGTGCCTTCCGTAAATTACTTGCTAAATATGATGTCAACCACAGAATTGCATCTCCCTATCATCCTCAGACTAGTGGTCAAGTTGAACTAAGCAACAGAGAAATAAAATTAATTTTGCAGAAAACCGTCAATAGATCTAGAAAGAATTGGTCTAAGAAACTTGACGATACACTGTTGGCTTATAGAACTGCTTATAAAAATCCTATGGGTATGTCTCCTTATAAAATGGTTTATGGAAAAGCATGTCATTTACCTCTTGAGTTAGAACATAAAGCATATTGGGCAATTAAAGAATTAAATTGTGATTTCAAACTTGCCGGTGAGAAGAGGTTATTTGACATTAGCTCATTAGATGAATGGAGAACCCAAGCTTATGAAAATGCTAAATTGTTTAAAGAAAAAGTTAAAAGATGGCATGATAGAAGAATTCAGAAACGGGAATTTAAAGTAGGTGAGCAAGTTCTATTGTACAATTCTCGTTTAAGATTCTTTGCAGGAAAACTTCTCTCTAAGTGGGAAGGACCGTATATTATCGAAGAAGTTTATCGCTCCGGAGCCATCAAAATAAATAACTCCGATGGCACTAATCCGAGAGTGGTGAATGGGCAAAGAATTAAGCATTATATTTCAGGTACCCCTATTAATGTTGAAACTAATATTATTGAAACAATCACACCGGAGGAATACATAAGGGAGACCTTCCGGAACACTCCAGAACCCTGAAAAGGAAGAGGTATGTGATACGGTAAGTAAACCGACTCCAAAAATTCCATAAAAATACTTTCTGTCAGTTTTGGAATATTTATAAAAATACAAAAATAAGAAACAACCGGGGGGGGGGGCCCACCTGGTGCCCATGAGGCACCAGGGCGTGCCACCCCCCCAGGCGCGCCCTGGTGGCTCGTGGGCCCCACGTGTGCCTTCCCGACTTCGTTTTTCTTCTGGATTACTTGTTTTGCAAGATAAAAAATCTATATATAGACTTCCAGACGTTTTGACCACCGTATCGCAGAAATCTCCTCTGTTCTTGTTTCGTGCTATTTTTCTGACAGATCTAGATCGCCATGACTTCACCAAGCTCTTCCAAAGACAAGTTCTATGAGAAGGTCATCAATCCTTACCTTCCGAAGGTGATGAAACACCCTCAAGCCATTGAGATGCGTGAGGGGGTGCTTCACATCCGGGATGTCCAAGGACCCAAGAAGACCGGGAGCGTGGAATCTAGGCTCGAGGTGGTGGAGCAGGAGATCTTCAAGTGCCAAGGGATGGTGGAACGTGGACTCAGCGCCAACCACTCCATGATCACGGAGTTCACCCGTGATCGCAAGGTGGATGACCGATCAATTGGGGACATCATCTTCAAGCTCAATGAACGAATTGATTACCTCCAAGGCCAAATCTACGATCTCCAAAATCAGAATTTTGAATATGAGGCAAGATTCAAAGGTATGAGTTTAGCTACAAATTTTAGGACCCCGGAGACTCGTTCATCTTCCTATGATGGGGCACCTATGCCATGGAAGTCGGAGGACAATCCCATCACTTCTCCACCACCATCATCACCGGAGAAGGACACTTGAGCACATGGGTATGGGTACTCCCCTTGGCTTGCGCCAAGCTTGGGGGAGGTGCCCCGGTATCGTATCACCATCACTTTTATTATATCTACTTACTTTTAGTTCGATCCTCAGTTATTTCGTGATCTAGTTGAATAAAAGCTTAGCATGATCTATTTTCGAGTGTTAGCTTCGTGACCCATCCATCTATGTAATCGAGTTGAGAGCTATATAATAAAGAGTAGTTTGAGCCTATGTTGCTTTACTTTCATGTTTCAATCATAGCAATGAAAAAAAACCCGAAAAAGATCATATGCTAACCTTATGGAAAGTAATGACATTACATAAAGAAAAGTATAAGTGGTAAAATTTATTGGAGGATAACAAACATAGTATTAGTCAATGATGCAATTCATGAAAGAATTAATAAGGGAAGAGAAGATTCACATGCAAATATACTATCTTGGACATCTTTTATGATTGTGAGCCCCCATTAAGTATTTTATGTCAAATTGTTGACGTTGGACAAGGAAGACAATGTAATGAGTTATGTTTGTTCATATTCACATAGAAGTTATATTGTTATAGATCCTCCAACATGTGGTGCTTGCCCAATATCTTTGCTAGCCAAAAATTCGCACTAAGTAGAGATACTACTTGTGCATCCAAAACCCTTAAACCCAGTTTCATGTCATGAGAGTCCACTATATCTACCTATGGATTGAATAAGATCCTTCAAGTAAGTTGTCATCGGTGCAAAAAGCAGTAAAAATTGCCTCTAAATATGTCTGAACTTTTATTGTAAGGGAAATAAGCGTTGTACGAGCTTGTGATGGTAAAGAAATAAAAGCGACGGACTGCATAATAAAGGTTGCTATCACAAGGGGTAATATAACGTGATGTTCCTTTGCATTAAGAGCTCTAGCATTCAAAAACAAAAAGCGCATGACAACCTCTGCTTCCCTCTGCGAAGGGCCTATCCTTTACTTTTATGTATTTTACTTTTTTTGCAAGAGTCAATAGTATTCTCCTCTATTTTCTTTTTATTTTTCTCTTTTGCAAGCATCATGTGGTGGGGAAAGATCTAAGCACATATATCCAGTTGGATATGAGTGATCATGAGTTATTATTGTTGACATCACACTTGAGGTGAATAAGTTGGGAGGCAGAACTATAAGCCCCTATCTTTCTATGTGTCTGGCTGAAACTTTTTGCTCCATATATATGTCGTGAGTGTTAGCAATCATGAAAGACTAAATGATGGTTGAGTATGTGGACTTGCTGAATAGCTCCTACATGCGACCCTTCCTAAAAATATGATGAATTGTAATTGCATTGTTGACTGAGAACATAGTTTGTTAGCTTTCAAGAAGGTTTATGCCTTATACTCCACTGTTGTGGTGAATTGTTACTTGCTCATAAGAAGTTTATGATAATGAATATTGCTGCCATGATAATAAATATTGCTATTATAATAATGATCATGATGCTTCTATGTCCGTATTTTGTTTTTATCGACACCTCTCTCTCTAAACATGTGGACATGATTATCGATATCGGCTTTCGCTTGAGGACAAGCGAGGTCTAAGCTTGGGGGAGTTGATACGTCCATTTTGCATCATGTTTTACTACTGTTATTTATAGTGTTTTTAATCAATATAACACTTTGTGGAGCTATTCTAATGCCTTTTCTCTCTAAATATGCAAGATTCACACAAGGAGGGAGAATACCGGCAGCTGGAATTCTGGACCTGAAAAAGCTCTGTCAAGATACCTATTCTGCACAACTCCAAATGAACTGAAATTTTCTGGAGAATTATTTTGGAATATAAAAAAAATATTGTAAGCAAAAAGTACCAGAGGGGGCCACCCAGGTGCTCACGAGGCGCCAGGGCGTGCCACCCCCCCAGGCGCGCCCTGGTACCTCGTGGGGCCCCTGGCCCACTTCTGGCCCCCATTTTCTGGTATATAAGGGCATTTGACCTAAAAAAATATAGAGAAGACTTTCAGGACGGTGCGCCGCCGTCTCGAGGCAGAACTTGGGCAGGAGCACTTTTGCTCTCTGGCGGAGAGATTCTGCCGGGGATACTTCCCTCCGGGAGGGGGAAATCGTCGCCATCGACACCACCAGCGACCCTCTCATCGTGGGAGGGCTAATCTTCATCAACATCTTCACCAGCACCATCTCATCTCAAACCCTAGTTCATCTCTTGTATTCAATCTTTGTCTCAAAACCTCAGATTGGTACCTGTGGGTTGCTAGTAGTGTTGATTACATCTTGTAGTTGATGCTTGTTGGTTTACTTGGTGGAAGATTATATGTTCAGATCTATTATGCAATTCAATACCCTACTGGTCATGAACATGTTGATGATGTGTGAGTAGTTACTTTTGTTCTTGAGGACATGGCAGAAGTCTTGTCATAAGTAATCATGTGAATTTGGTATTCGTTCGATATTTTGATGATGTGTATGTTGTGATTCTCTTAGTGGTGTCATGTGAACGTCGACTACATGACACTTCACCATCTTTGGGCCTAAGGGAATGCATTGTGGAGTAGTAATTAGATGATGGGTTGCTAGAGTGACAGAAGCTTAAACCCTAGTTTATGCGCTATTCCGTAAGGGGCTGATTTGGATCCACATGTTTAATGCTATGGTTAGAGTAATCTTAATTCTTCTTTCGTAGTTGCGGATACTTGCGAGAGGGGGTAATCATAAGTGGGAGGTTTGTCCAAGTAAGGGCAGCACCCAAGCACCGGTCCACCCACATATCAAATTATCAAAATAGCGAACGCGAATCAAACTAACATGATGAAAGTGACTAGATGAAATTCCCATGTGTCCTCGAGAACGCTTTACTTATTATAAGAGATCGTTCCGGCCTGTCCTTTGCTACAAAAAGGATTGGGCTATATTGCTGCACTCTTAGTTACTATTGTTACTTGTCATTTGTTACAAATTATCTTGCTATCAAACTACATGTTACCGATAATTTCAGTGCTTGCAGAAAACACCTTGCTGAAAACCGCTTGTCATTTCCTTCTGCTCCTCGTTGGGTTCGACACTCTTACTTATCGAAAGGACTACGATTGATCCCCTATACTTGTGGGTCATCAAAGAGGCACTTTGTCACAAGTGACACCGTAATCCTTTAAAGTTTTCCTCATCCATAGCAATTATGCACAACAACTTGCGGTAGCTACACGGCCTCGGTGGTGGAGAGACACACACAATTTTGCTTCTTCAAAGACCAACTCACCAAAGAGCGACCAAGGAATTGGCACCCTCCGGAAGTTGACTTCCTATCCACATGGTCTCCCGCCCAATCCGCGTCCGAGTATCCCATGAGATCAAAGCTTGCACCTTTGGGGTACCATAAGCCAAAGTTTGGGGTATGAGCCAAATATCGAAAGATTCGTTTGACCGCCACATAGTGGCTTTCCTTAGGTGCGGATTGAAACCTTGCACACATTCCCACACTCAACATGATATCCGGCCTAGATGCACAAAGGTAAAGCAAGGATCCAATCATGGAGCGATATACCTTTTGATCCACCGCTTTACCATTGGGATCAATGTCAAGTTGGCACTTGGTGGGCATTGGAGTCTTGTCCGGCTTGACATCATCTAACTTGAATCTCTTGATCATGTCTTGGGTATATTTGGCTTGGTTGATGAAGGTTCCTTCTCTTCTTTGCTTGACTTCGAACCCGAGAAAGAACTTCAACTCTCCCATCATGGACATCTCAAACTTCTCGGTCATGAGTGCGGAAAACTCATCATTGAAAGCTTTGTTAGGAGAACCAAATATAATATCATCAACATATAGTTGGCATATGAACAAATCCCCTTTAAGCCTCTTAGTAAAAAGAGTGGGATCAATTTTCCCAATTTCAAACC
Source organism: Elymus sibiricus (assembly GCA_039707655.1). NCBI lineage: Eukaryota > Viridiplantae > Streptophyta > Magnoliopsida > Poales > Poaceae > Elymus > Elymus sibiricus. The sequence continues at coordinate 104,626,970 of CM077668.1, read as the reverse complement.
CTTGGTCTTGCAACAACTCGGTAAGGTGCTCATACCACGCACGTGGGGCTTGTTTAAGGCCATAGAATGACTTATTGATCTTGTATACATGATTGGGGAACTTGGGATCCTCGAACCCCAGGGGTTGTTTTACATATACCAACTCATTAAGATGACCATTAAGAAATGCACTCTTCACATCCATTTGTTGCAACTTAAAATCATGATGAGATGCATATGCAAGCAACATGCGAATAGATTCAAGGCGAGCAACGGGGGCAAAGGTTTCACCGTAGTCGATACCCTCGACTTGGGAGTAGCCTTGAGCCACCAATCTTGCCTTGTTTCGAACAATAACACCGCTCGCATCTTGCTTGTTTTTGAAGATCCATTTGGTTCCAATGACATTGTGGTTCTCCTTTATCCCTGGCACCAATTGCCAAACCTTGTTGCGCTCGAAGTTGTTGAGTTTATCATGCATGGCTTCAAGCCAATCCGTGTCCTCGAGCGCCTCATGTACCTTTTGGGGTTCAACACAAGAAACAAACGCGTGATGCTCAAAAAAGTTTGATAATTGTCTACTAGTGGTTACCCCCTTTTTTAAGCTTCCAAAAACATTCTCCATGACATGTTGTTGATGTTTGAGTTTGGAAGCAATCTTGGCGGCACGACGCTCCAATAGCTCCTCCATAGACATTTGAGGAACACTATCTTGATTAACTTGTGCGCCGTCTTGAGCTTGCTCTTGATCTTGAGCTTGCTCAGAGTCATGAACTTGATCTTGGGCATCTCTTGGTGCATCACCATCATCATGGGGTTGATGTTGCCCTTGATCTTGTTCACTTGGTTGGGGGCCTTCACTTTGTTCTTCGGAAGCGTGTGGGTCAAGTGTTGGTGATGGTTCCACTTGCGTAGAACATTGTCCTTCTCCTTCGGCCACAAGGGTTCCTCAATGGGGGGAGGAATTGACCAATCCCCATTCTTCTTATGGCTTGGGGAGGAATTTCATCACCTACATCACAAAGACCACTTTGCTCCACTTGGGAGCCATTATTTTCATCAAACTCCATGTTACACGTCTCCTCAATGAGTCCATTGGACTTGTTGAGGACACGGTAAGCATGAGAGTTTGTAGCATAACCAACAAATATGCCCTCTTGAGCTCTAGGTTCGAATTTAGACAAACAAACACCTTTCTTGAGAATGAAACACTTACACCCGAACACCTGGAAGTACTTGAGGTTGGGCTTGTTACCGGTAGGTATCTCATATGGAGTCTTGTTCAAGCCTTTGCGGAGGTAGAGCCGATTGGATGCATGACATGCGGTGTTGATGGCTTCGGCCCAAAAGTTGTATGGAGACTTGAATTCTGCCATCATGGTCCTTGCCGCGTCCATCAACGTCCGGTTCTTCCTCTCCGCAGCACCATTTTGTTGAGAGGTATATGGTGCGGAGTATTGATGCTTGATCCCCTCATCACTAAGGAACTCATCCAAGGTGTAGTTCTTGAACTCGGTGTCGTTGTCACTTCTAATCATCAATATGTTTGCACCATGTTGACGTTGAGCTTCATTTGCAAAGTTGATGATGGTTTGTTGGGTCTCGCTCTTCTTCTTGAAGAAGTATACCCAAGTGTATCTCGAGTAATCATCCACAATCACCAAGCAATACTTTCTTCCCCCAAGACTATCAAATTATGGGGGACCGAAGAGATCCATGTGAAGGAGCTCCAAGGGCCTCTTCGAGTAGATAATAGTCGTGGGCCGGTGAGCCGTTTCATGTAGCTTTCCTTCGATACAAGCACTGCAAGCATGATCTTTAGCAAAACTAACATTTGTTAGTCCACGGACATGGTCCCCCTTGAGGAGACTTTGCAAAGATCGCATATTGACATGGTCTAAACAACGATGCCAAAACCACCCCACATCAACTTTAGCCATTAGGCAAGTCGCGGTCTTAGTGGGTCGCTCCGAGAAGTTAACCACATAGAGACCATTGTCGACATGCCCAACAAAGGCTACTTTAAGAGTCTTGATCCACAAAAGGGCCACGGTATCAAGATCAAATATTGTAGCAAAGCCCATGAGTGCAAGTTGACGAACAGAAAGTAAATTGTACGCAAGGGTCTCAACAAGCATGACCTTCTCAATCGATAAATCATGAGAAATCACAACCTTGCCAAGACCCAATACCTTAGATGTTGAAGCATCACCGAATTGGACATGAGTGGGCATAGATGGGCTTGGTTGCACGTCCACCACCATGTCCTTGCTCCCGGTCATATGATTTGTTGCTCCACTATCGAGCAACCATGATCCCCCACCGGAAGCAAACTCCTACATAAGATCAATGCTTGGTTTTAGGTACCCATTTTTGAATGGGTCCTTTGATGTTAGTAACAAGGGTCTTAGGAACCCAAATAGACCATTCAATGTACTCATAAGAAGAACCAACAAATTTGGCATAAACATGCCCATCAGTAGCACGGCATAAAACATAAGAGAGGTTAAAATCGCCGGCTTTGTTGGGAGGAGTGGTTTTGCCCTTCTTGGCATCACCACCCACCACCTTGTTCTTCTTCTCCTTGTGAGAACCCTCTCCCTCCTTGATAAATAACTCTTTGAGAGGGAGAGGTTTCTTGGTCTTGCTTTTGTTCTTCTTCTTTGACTTGGGTGCAAACCCAAGTCCCTCCTTAGCCACAACTCCCTTTTGATTGCTCAAAAGTTTGTTGAGATTCTTCTCGCCTTGTATGCAACTCACAAGGCCCTTCTCAATTTGCTCCTTCAACTTGGCATTCTCCTCCACAAGGTGAATATGCTCACAACAAGGATTAGTAGCATGAGCATTATCAATTAGCACAAAAGGAGGACATGTGGCTATCTCCTTAGTGAGTTTCACTTGGAGTTGATCATGAGACTCCTTGAGTGTAGCATGTGCACTTTTCAAGGCCTTGTGAGCCTTGTCAAGTAGCTCAAACTCCTCTTTGAGTCTAGCATGGCCAACCCTAAGCTCAACATTCTCGGATTTAAGCACACGAGCAAGAACTTGAGCATGATCATGATCTTTCTTTAATTTAGCGACATCAATGTTTTGCGACTCCTCAAGAGCCGAATGAAGACCTCACTTTTCCTCAAGAGCAATGGAAAGATCCGCAATCTCATCGGCATAGTCACGACTATGGCCTTCCAAGTTAGTGATCGTCTCTTCGTGAGACTCAATGATATCATTGGCCTCACCAAGTTGTTCCAAGAGAGCAACAAAGTGCTTCTTGGTCTCACCTTTGAGCTTACCCAAGAACTTGTCGAACTCATTCTCATCCACCTTAACCTCCTCATTTTCATCCACACAATCTGGCAAAGGAGGATTAGTAGTGAAGGAAGTTTTGATGTTGGAGGTTACCTTGTTGATGCCTCTTGCCATGAGGCACTTGGGGATGAGGTTCTCGTTGGGGGCGTCGAAGAGTGACACTGAGGTTGGGGAAGAGGAGGCAATGGCCACGGTGGCCGTTGCAAACCCTTGACCACTTGCGTCATCATCATCATCATCGGAGTTGTACTCTTTTTGCGCCACCAACCCCTTTTGTGGTATCTTCTTGGTGAAGTTGTTCTTGTTGGGGAAGGACTTGGCCTTGACTTTGCGGATGAGCTTGCCACCATTGTCTTCCCTCTTCTCGTAAGGGCAATCCACCACAAAATGACTCACATTGCCACAATTGTAGCAAGTTCTCACACATTGCTTGCCCTTGGAGCCACTTGAGTTGTTTTTGGAGAAATTGGGCCTTGAGTTTCTCTTGTTGCCCCAAAATTGTCTTGACGCAGGAGCCATGTGCTCATGGTAAGCATATTTGGTGTCTTTGGGACAACACTCCTCTTGTTCCTCTTCTTCTTCTTCCGGAATGGCCTTGGCCTTCAAAGCAAGGTTGGTCTTCTTTGACCGTTGGACACGAGCTAGAGCGTTGTCGGCGGTCTTGTTCAAAATGTTCATTGCAATGAATTCATCCAACACTTCACTTGAGGACAAGGTGTGGAAGCCCGGTCTTTGACAGATCACGGAAGACATGCTCTTGTTGAATGGCATGATGTCTTTTAGGAACTTGCGCTTGACCCATGTGTCATCCGTATCCTTGCTCCCATGGTCTCGGAGTGAGACCGCGAGAGTAGTCAATCTCCGGTATAGCTCACGAGGATCTTCATCATCTTTCATCACGAACTCATCGGCCTCATCAAGTATGACCTCAAAGTTGGACCGTTGAATGCTTGAGCTTCCCTTGTACAATGAGATGATGTGCTCCCAAGCATCCTTGGCACGGGTGAATGGCCGCAAATGAGAAAGTTCTTCCGACGGCTTTGCAGATTGAAGAATGAACAATGCGGAGCGGTTGAGTTGATTGTCCACTTCTTCTCTTGGTGTCATGTTGTTTGGATCATGCGGGTAGAAGCCTTGCTCAATGACTCTCCAGAGTTGTGTTGAGCTTTGATTCAAATGAGACTTGATACAAAAAACCCAATCATGAAAGTTATTCAAGTCAAGCTTAGGAGGAGGACCATGAGTGTTAATATGCGGTGATGGAACCGGTCCTCCATAGACCGGGGGAGGGGCAACCGTGACATGGATGCCCAACCCATTCTTTCCTTGAGGCAAAGTAGGCTTATCACTACTAGCCCCCTCCTTACCAGAGTTGGCATCTGACTCCGAGTTGGTGGGGTTAACCACTTGCAACGGATCGGTAGAAAGTTTGAGGCCCTCAAGAAGTTCTTTAAACAAGGATTTGACCTTGGCCGTCACGGAGGTCTTAAGTGAGGCAATTGCCTCATTTAAATCCTCACGTGTGACCGTGGCCACTCCCTCGGCCACGGGTAACTCTCCATCCCTTGGCCCGTCGTCAACCATACTCTTTAGGCGGTTAAGCCCTTAAAAAGAGACGAGGCTCTGATACCAATTGAAAGGATCGATATGGTTGACTAGAGGGGGGGGGGGTGAATAGGCAACTACCAATTTATAGCTTTTGTTAACAAATTAGGTTTAGCAACAAATAGGTTGTCTAGATATGCAACTAGGTGAGCAACCTATATGATGCTAACAACAACACAAGCAAGCAAATGATACAACACAACAATAGCTTGCACAAAGTAAAGGTAAGAAGTAACCACAAGTGGAGCCGGTGAAGACGAGGATGTGTTACCGAAGTTCCTTCCTTTTGAGGGGAAGTACGTCTCCGTGGAGCGGTGTAGGGGCACAATGCTCCCCAAGAAGCCACTAGGGCCACCGTATTCTCCTCACGCCCTCGCACAATGCAAGATGCCGTGATTCCAGTGGTGCCCTTGAAGGCGGCAACCGGACCTTTACAAACAAGGTTGGGGCTCTCTCCACAACTTCATTGGAGGCTCCCAACACCACCACGAAGCTTCACCACAATGGAATGTGGCTCCGAGGTGACCTCTTCCGTCTAGGGTGCTCAAACACCCAAGAGTAACAAGATCCGCAAGGGATTAGTGGGGGGAATCAAATTTCTCTTGGTGGAAATGTAGATCGAGGCCCTCTCAAGCAAACCCTAGAAAATCCACAAGAGTTGTTGGCTAGGGAGAGAGATCGGGTGAAAATGGAGCTTTGAGCAACAATGGAGCTTTGGGGAGGATAAGAGGTGAGTCCTCTTGGAGAAGAAGACTCACTTATATAGTGGGGGAAAGATCCAACCGTTATGCCCCTTCAGCCCGTGCACAAGCGTTAGTACCGTTCTGGCGAGCGGTACTTCCGCTGGCACGGAAGATCCAGCCGTAACTTGCAACTGAGCAGATCAAGGAGGCGGTAGTGCCGCCGGAGCGGTACTACCACTCCCACTAGCGGTACTACCGCTAGGTGTTGCGAGTACAGGCTAAACCACAGTAGTAGAGTTGGACAGTGCGGTAGTACAGCGCGGAGCGGTACTACCGCTCTACTTCCACCCGAAGGAATGTGCTTTACAGAACGCAGGAAATAAGCGGTACTCCATGCGGCAGAACAACCCGGTAGTACCGCAAAAGCGGTACTACTGCTCTGATGGAGCGGTACTTCCGCTTAGCGTTTGCACCTACAGTGAGAACAACGGTAGTGGGGCAGTAGATCAAGCCGCAGAACCGCCCGAGCGGTACTACCGCTCTCTACTACTGCCCTACTTCCACTGGAAGCACGGAGAGCAAAATATAAGCGGAGGTGCAAGTAGCACTGATCTGCGGCAGTACAGCCGGAGCGGTACTACCGCTGGTCAGCGCGGTACTACCGCTTAGCTGCCTCTAGCAAGCACAAGCATAAGGAGGAAAACGCTCCAGGTGCCGGGAAGGAAAGTGAGGGTGCGAAGCGACTGTGTACGTATTAGATTCCACCCTAACCTTTCCAAATGCGTACCCCCTCTTGATAGTATGGATTTCCTACCACTCAAATCCACCAAAAAGAAATCGTCGGAAAGATAACCGTCTTCTCTCTTAAACACCGAGGGGAAATAAACCGTCTCGTGCCATCTGATAATCTCTGAAAGCTTAATGCACACGGTTAGTCCGTAAAGCGCATTGTCATCAATCACCAAAACCACTAAGGGAGAAATATGCCCTAACAATTGGCTATAAGAATGGACTTACTCCCGATGAATAAAGTAAGTCAATTCGGAGTATTTTCTTACCGTAGCTGCCTAGAGTAATTAGAAATTCGAGTTCTTCCAAGTGCGCCGTCACATGCATCTTTCTACTGAACTGTGAACGGAAATAGATAAATTGACTTTTTTTAAAAGACGGTCAAGCTCATAAGAGGATAAAAAAAGCCACATGATCGGTTGTTCTTTGACGGTTCTTGAATTACCAGTTTCACGTCGTTTGGAATTTTTAGAGAACACATGGTGGCAGTCAATATATTTAAATTGCTAGTTTCATTTATTATATAACACATTCGAATTTGTAAAGATTAAAACTTAAAATGGTTGCGTGCAATGTTTATTTCTGCTGGTTGCTGATTCAGTCTTTTATTTTTTTTATAAAAGGAAGGAAGGAAGAAGAAGATTATTTTTTGGGCGGTAGTGTAAGAAGGAGAGTGATTAACATAAAAAGGTCTAAAATACCCGCTTGATATGCATGAGGATTCTAAATTTGTTCCTTCATTGTGACATACGTCGTCTTTCGGAGTCACCCCATCCTTGGCCCTACTACGGCAATGCTGATGGAGGAAATGAGTAGGCTTCTTGATCTCCACACTCCATGGTCAGGACAACGACAATTCTAAATGTGCTAACTGGCCCAAATAAAGACTAGGCTTAGTGAAATTCTCCATGGCCTAAAAATAAAATAAAAATCAAACCGTAGCAACACACTGGCACATCTTTTCGATAAAAGGGCATTTTTATTGACTCAAGATGTAGCATCAATCGGATACAAAGCATGATGAGCAACATCTACTACCATGTGATATTTTTTTCTTCTTCCGTTGCAACGCACGGGCATGTTTGCTAGTCTACTATAAACAGGAGAGATCCGGCCTCCCCACCCATCCCTACTCCGACCGGCAAGGCCACCGGAGAAGGAAAGGTGGGGAGCCGGGAGGACGGCGACGACGCTCAAGGGAAGGAGATGGAGAGAGAACAGAGAGATGGGAGAAAAGAGAGTCGACAGTTGAGTCTAAAGGGTACCTCTTTTTTTAGAACAAAGACGCAAGGAGCGTCCGGCTTTAAATTAATAAAGCCAACAGAGGTAGCGTAACAACGATGAGTACAAAACAAAAGGAAACATAGAAGGTTCAGGCAGCCACAAACAACATAAATCATTACCAGACCAAGGTCCGCAAGGGTGCGCAGGCCCTATCCAAAAGACGCCAACTTCCCTAAGTGGTGGGCTGATGCTCCCTAGCTAGGTTGTAGACATGTCGAAGGCGTAGGAGGGCTTGTTGAAGCCCATCAGCATCCAGTCGCCTCCCCAACAGACTCCACTGCTGCACGAAGATAGAACATTTGAAGATTACGTCAGCCGGGTGTGAGGGGAAAACACCCTCAATAGTAGTAAGCTTGTTACGGATGTGCCGAAGTGCCCACAGCAGCGCCCCTACGCTACTCCACAACACGCGGCGTGCGCTACCGTTGGCGGACGATGGGCAAGCCAAGAGATCCGAACTCGTCAACGGATCCCAACTCACACCCGCGGCCTCCCGAACCGCACTCCACGCAAATTTAGCAAGGTGACAAGCAAAGAAGACATGGTTTGCGTCTTCCGGGACCCCACAAACCGCCCAACATCCGTTGGAAGGGCCATTTCGGTTGGCGATGTTGGTTGATGTGGGTATTACGAAATAACTGCCACATGAACACTTTGATCTTTAGGGTAATGCGCACCTTCCACAGGTCTCTTGCTAAGTCTAAAGCCGGGCCCGAGGTCAGCTTAGCGTAAAGAGACTTCACAGAGAACTTCCCGGAGCTCGCTAAGTGCCAAGTGACAAGGTCCGATCCCACGGACAGCCCAAACAGAGCCAGCTTCAACAGCAGCTGCTCCCAGCTCTCGCGTTCCGCCCTGAGAGCGCCCGCTGGAAAGGGATGGCCGGGGGTGAAGTTCGAAGCGCCTCAGCCACAGTGATGTTTGGGTCAACCGCCAGAGCATACAACCCCTGGAAATTCACCCATAGGGGCTGATCGTCTGTCCAGGAGTCAAGCCAGAACTTGGTTGACTTCCCATCGCGTACCAGGAACTTTGCTCCCATAGCAAAGGCCGGTTTGATCTTCTGGAGCCCGTTCCAGAAGGGCGATCCGCGAGCGGAAGACTCAAAAAACGTCCCGTTCGGAAAATATTTCGCTTTCAGCAGCTCCGCCCAGAGGCCGGACTCGTCCTGCGATAGCTTCCAAATCCATTTGGACAAAAGGGCTATGTTCATGAGACCGGTGTTAATGATGCCCAGCCCTCCATGGCGCTTCGGGCGACAAACTGCCGCTCACTTTACCATGTGATACTTCCGTTTGACGCTAGCCCTTTCCCAAAAGAACCTAGCGCGAGGCATAAGCAGTGATTTTCATATATTTATGTCCTCGTCGAGACATCGAAACTATTCCAACATTTTGTTGTCAAACATTTCAAGAACTTTGACCTGAAATTTCCAGGCGCAAACATTTCGGCACCCCACAAGGAATTTGAAATTCGGCCACGAGTTGTTTCCTTGGTAAATATTTTTTTGGAGTGAGAATATACAATCAACTCAACTCCAAAAGAATTAGTTTTTATCTGCAACGGCCACAAAGCAAAATTGGCCTTATATACAAAGAGGAACACGTTCCGCTCTTTCCTTTCTCTCCCCCTCTTTTACCTCCAGCTTGGCAAAAACGAGCGACTGACCAACACTTCTTGATCGTCATCATCATCATCATCCGTCCATGCGTCGTGTAAGCGAAGTAGCGTCATGTCAAGCTCCCTACTTCTCTCTTTTCTTTCTTGTAGATTAGTTTTTCTTCAGTAGGTAATTAGCACGAGCAAGCAAAAACATTCGCTCACGCACACGTGGACGACGACCCCACCTGCCTCTGCTTCCACACGATCGGAGCGACGATCATCCATACTGCAAGCATGCGCAAATTATCCATTCGTCAGTAGATATACACAAACAAATTATTAACAGTTTCTGCCAAAACATAGAAGAAAGTTTCAATTCAGCAATGGCGTTCACACTTACTGTAGGCGATCGCCGCTAGCCACTCGTTGCCGACGCGCACCCACGTGCTCGCCCAGCCCACGTCGATCGTCCACCTGAGGATCAAACAGGCCACGCGTTAATTAATCAATGTTCTCAAATCAGGAACATCTGGTGATCCAAGAGTGCAGTCAGTCAGTTCAGTCTGTCAGAGTGTTTTTTCCTTGTCTGAAACTTACTTCTCCATTTCCTGATGCGCGTTCCAGCCGACGAAGAGCATGGCGAAGTACATGGCGCCCATGGCGAACACGAAGTGGAAGAACCCGAACCCGTACGGGATGTCGTCGTCCTCGGACTCCGTCTCGCTGCTCTTGAACTGAATACACTTTGAGTCTATCCCCGTTGAGAAGGTCGCCGCGACGACCACGATCACCGCGATCACGAAGCTCTGCCAACAGTAAGTACATAGTTAGCACCTATTTTTCAGATAAGACTAGCAAGTACATCAACCAATTTGATTGATGGCATGTTTGCCCCCTCTGCTAAATTTCTACTGAACTAGTACTATATCACTGAAGAGAGAAGGCGTTCTTACCGCGATGTTGAGCCAGTCCGCGCTCGTCGCAACCTCTGCTTTCCTGTTGCAGATCTCCGTGTGCGGCTCACTATAAATTTCACCATGCAAAGAAGATGTAAGCAAGCAACTCCCGTACGATATTGGACGGACAGGTCTGAATTCATCTCTTTGTCTCACCTTCTGATCGCGGACCAGCAGAGGAACACGATGTATATCCCCATCAGCCCCGGCGCCAGGTACCCCGCCTTCACCTGATCATTTAACCAACAGGTCAGAATGCAATTTCATTGAGACCGATCATAGAACTGAGACGACGCCATTCAGCTTGTCTAAGCACCTTGGAGTTGACGGAGACGAATGTCATGAGCTGTACGAGCGCGAGGGTGACGGTGATGAAGAGGATGTTGAGCTTGCAGGCCGACGTGGGTGCGTACCACACGTACATGAGCACGATCCCCAGGATGGACCCCACGTACGTCACGATCGACACCACCAGCACCTGCATGTGGCTGCAACATCCATCCACAGTTGTTCGTTAGATCGAGCAGATTTCACAGCAACTTGGTCAGACAGACAGAGGAGGAAAAGGTAGTGGCACCACGCACCATCTCTTGAGGTTTAGCTCCGATCGGCAGCAGTCGTTGAGCCACGTGATGAACCTGGTCACGCTGATGAGCTGGATCACGAGGAACGCCCTGCAGTTCAATTAACCCCGGAGGCAAGCGGATCAGACACATGCTCCAAGAATGTGACTGAAGAACAAGGTAATTAATGTCTGAAAAAAGGCAGACAAGATGAGATGTAATTAACTTACCCTGCTCCGAAATGTGCCACCTTCCCTGAGAAAATTCAGACAAGCAAACCCCAACATCGATCAGCAACAGCAAGATGAAGAAGCCTGAGTTAATTTCTGCGTGGAGTTAGTTTGGGACTGACCGTAGAGCTGGATGAGCGGCGAGGGCGCGAAGAAGGGGACGGCGGTGAGGGCCATCCAGAGCACGATCTTGACCGGCCACCACTCGGAGTGCCACGAGTTGCGGCAGTCGTGCACCTTCCTCGTCTTCATGGTGGACAGGAACATGACGAAGAAGAAGAGGAAGCAGCCGAGGCTGATGCGCAGCACGCCCTCCGCGCCCAGGCAGTAGCCCGCGCCCTGGCAGATCTTGAGCCGCTGGAGCTCGCCCAGCGCCGAGTGGCCGTAGTCGCGGACCGTCCAGGCCAGCAGGTTGGTCACCAGGAAGATGAGCGCGTACACGTACCGCGCCATCATCGGGTTCGGGCCCATGCACACGTACGGCGCGCAGCACGACTCCTCCGTCACCCGGATGACGCAGTGCTCCCCACAGCTCCTCCCGCCGCCGTCGCTCTCCGCCGCAGGGGGTGCCACGCCGGCGTCGCCGCCACCGTCCCTCTCCATCGCAGGCGTCGCCACGGCGGCAGCCCTCTCCATCGCAGGGATGATGGTAACGCCGGCACCGCTGCCGCCATCCCTCTCCACCACCACTTCCGGCGCCACGCGGGCACCGCAGCCGCTGCCGCCCCTCTCTGTGGGTGGGGGCACGCCGGCGCCGTCGGTGGTGACTGGCATGCCGCCGTCAAGCGTCATCGATCGACCGCTTGATCGCAAGAAGGAACACCAATGGACGAGTGCTGCTATAGCTGTGCCGGCTTTCCTGCGGACATGAACGAGCAGGGTCACGAGATTGTTCGTGGCGTACGCTTCCGTCGATCGTCTATGAATAGGCGGATCGGCTAGCTCGTGAGCGAAAACGATGTGTTACTTTACTCCCTCTCAACGGAGTGACGCCCCGGGCATGCTTTTTTATGGCCAAATTAAGACCGTTCTAAGCAGCTCTGCTTGGACAGAAATATGATTTAGTTGTGCCTGCCATCACTCCCAAGTTTGACTCCGGTTGACCTACTATTTTTTTATCGACCCCACAGGACTAACGACTAACAAACTGCAGATATACTCAGTTAAAAAAACTAACTACTGACGGTTCTGAGCTAAACGGCATGCCTAAGTAAAATTGTAAAAGAAACAAAACGGCTTGCTAACTTTTACTACTTTCTCATTTCCCTTTCAACGGCTAGGATTGTGTGTTGAATGGCCGCTGCTGATCCATCAAAGGTTTTGTGCCAAAGCTGCATACATAGACTGGTATCCAATTTGATCTGGATGATTAAAAAGGGAAAGCGAGGTCTGAGTGGAGTGATCGCTGCTGAACATGCATGTGTTTATGTGTAGCGGCAAAGCTTGCCTTTAAAATTCTCAAAAAAAAAAAAAAAAAAAGCTTGCCTTTAAAGGAAGATTAGGGTTACAGATGGAGGTAAATAAAGAGAGAGAGAAAGCTCCATGCATGAGTAGTCATAGGATTGAGGAGGATGCACAGTCGCACATGGCTCTCTCTTTCTGTGCCTGTCATGTGGAGCTTTGGACGGCCGATATGTTTGTGGAAAAACAAAAGAGCAAAGCCGCAAAGGCAAAGCGTACAAATGAATGATACTGGCAAAGAGATTGAATGAAGGGAAAAGGAAAGAGAGACAGGTTGAATTCATCAGGAATATATGTTACGGGAATGTTAAAAATCTGACCATGATAAATCGAACATTAATTCTTTATGACAAATTATGTTGTCGTGAGGAAGACAATTTCCTCTAGCAGCACGGTAAATCCTGGCAAAAAACTGAACGTGGCAAGGATTTGTCATGCCTGCTAAAAGTAATTGACGTCCGCACGACAACATAATTTGCCAGCAAAAGCATTCGATTTGCCATGGCAAAAAAATTGACGTTCGATTTGTAGCGAATCCTATGTATTATCGCTAATTAATTGCGCTTAGAGCAATACTTTAAAAAAATCAGTAGTTTGGCTCGGAGGATTGCTTAGGGCTTTCTTTGCTTAGTCCTGTCCTCTATTCTGTCGTGCGGCCAAGTTGCTGCTCGTGGTAAGCAACCATGGATAGATAGTCCTTTTTGTATTATATTACAAACTAAGGTAACTTCTAAATTCTGTGTAAAACTAGGGAGGATCTTCTTTCCAAGCAATCAATAATGCCATCCTTTCCTTTTTTGCTTGCACATATTCTCTGAATGATATGGAGAACATTTTCTAAGCTTACTGCGCTAGATATTTCCATACTGCTGATCTAGTATCTGCTAATGAACATAGAGATTCCCATTTATCTCAGCCACTAAATGGGAAAAGCATTGGAATCTTACTGCTAGAGACCCCGCTTAGAATCTTAATTAGAGAGGGTGAGAAAAGCATCGTTGACGACGCACCTTAATTAGATCCACGTACGGCCGGCCGGAGCTGAATGTCGCAGTACAGAATCCGATTCTACCTCGGGTTACCCGGCTGCTGTAAGAAGAAGAAGAAGAAGGAATCAGAGAGGGATTGGCGGGCACGGAACGCATCTCTGTAGCTTGCGCTCCCGACCACGGAAGGCAGAACCGAATGCGCTGCTAGCTACCCAACTACCACTATTGCGTATTATACTATTCGGTTTGCATTCGTTTGCAACCTCTCCCCGGCACCCGAACCGATCCGAGGAAAACGGTATTTGGCCTCGAATATATGCGAGAAAGTGATAGCAGTCGCTGTGGTTTCATTTTCTGGTACTGATTATGGTTATGTTTTCTGAATTCTAATGCAGGAGAACGGATGATGATCATGGGAGCAGGCAAAGCAGGGGTTTCGACGCTAGCAGATGGTGTTCGTGCAATGGATGATGAGCGTGGGAGCAAGCAAGCGGACACGCACGAGGAGGAGGAGGAGGAGGAGGAGGAGGACTCACATGCACGCATGGATGGGACGGGACGGAGGAAGACGAAGAACTCCTTGATAATGTCTTATCGGAGGTAGAAGCTGAGCTTCCTTGCCTGCCTGCCTGAGGTGTACGCCGCTAGCTCAACTGTGGTTAGCAATAGCGGATTGGCGGTGCGCTAGATGCGTCAATGCCGGCCTGGGGTTTTATTCGGGCGAGGGTCGGAGGGGAGAGATCGTTTGGAGAGTGGAGGTGGCGGTGGTGCTCCGTTTTATTCTCGCCGCAGGAAAGGAAGCAGCGCCAGCGCGCGCGGCGCCTCTGTATTTTACTGCGTTTCCTTGTCTCTGTTGTCTGGACGCGCGCCCGGTGTGGTTTTCTTCTTTCTGTTTTCGGGTCGGTAGGAGTATTTTGTACGTGCCACACGCGTACACGCACCACCTCCACCTCGCTCTCCACAGACACACGCTTGGCTCCGGACACACGGCATGTTGCTGTACATGTATGCAGCCAGCCCGGCCGCCCTCGCCTAAAATCTTCTGTGCTCCGTATGTTGTGTACTCCGTTTTGGATCTACCCCGTGAGGATCTCTGGTTCACATTGTCGCTGCGGCGCCGTGGCACCTCATAGCTTGCCATATCATCGTTTGTACAGCGACGGTGTGTGGACACGTACGGAGGTAAACGAGCTACCACGAGTGTCGTTCACAAAAAAGATGTGGAGCGAGTTGACCCCACCACAAGCTAAACCCCGTCGACTCTGGTCCGCCCGCCTCGCCCCGGCTTGGATTTTTGTGTCCACGGCCCACGCCGGCGTGGTCTGACCGCCACAATTTCACGGAGACGGCAAAGACGAGCGAGGAGTTGCAGTCGCTCGGCTCAGGCCCCGTATCCGCCACAACTGCCGCAGATCTTTTCTTGCGTTTGTCTACATGTTGATGGATTTTTTTCTTCTCTTGCCAAAACTTACATGTGGATCAGTGGATGGATGGATGGAAAATTGGACAATGCCTGGGAGGGACAGATACAAAATTGGGTGGTCTTTCTTAACCTTTTCTATTGGCTGGCCGTGCTGGAGGGCACTGTTGCGTCACGAGGTGCGGATCCCGGGTTATCCCACCAACTGACACAAGTCGTAAGACTGCCCAGGCAAAATCTTCCTCGTATACCTTTGTCAAAATAAACATCCGCCTGGCTAGAGTATGTCTGTGTATTTGGCTCTCCCACCAGAAAGTCCCACGATCATAATAGGCTCTTCGACCCTCTAAAGTCCAGACATTATCCTTAGGGCTAGGGGTCTTAATTTGACCCATACTATCTATGCATATCCACTTAGGCTGACGACTCACTTTCTGATTAACGGATAGTGCACTTTTCGAGTATAAATCATGCATGATTACTGCTTTTAGGCTGACCCGTCCGACTCAACAACTGACCCCTCCATAGGCCTACAGCCAGCCACAGCCAGCTGAAGAACCACAAAGCCACTTGTGATTGTGAATCGACCCATCCACACATGTATGCCCGGTGAGCAAGCAAGCAATCACTTGCAAGGAATAATCGCCTCAGCAAACATATATAGGAGGAATATATATCGCCGATCTGATCACTAGCTCTTTCGTGCACTTTTGGACCACACGGACGCGCGCCGGCCGGCGCACGTCATGGCGCCCCATATGTGTCCGTGCATGTGCAACATGCTCGGGGAAGGGCATTCCGCCTCGGGCCCTTTTGGGCTCGCCGCCATAACCGTACGTGCACACTTGTGTACATGTAGATGGTGTGCATCATCATGTTCTACGACTCGTCAATGTCAGTTAGCTTTAGCTACGTCTACGTACCGCATCGCTGCCGCCTTGCACGGCTGGACTTGGCGCGGCGACGTGGATGGATCCTTGACCTCCGTAGTGCAGGCACGTACTTTCTCACCGAGGCGCACTCTGCGGTTGCGGTGCATATGGATGTGGAGGAGCACGAATCGGGTGGGTGCCTTCGTGGTTTATATATGGTGCAAAAGGCCATAAGAATGCACACAGGGGACAAATTTTTTTTTGAACACAGTACAGACGCAAGCGCTCATATACACGCGCATACACTCACCCCTATGAACGCACACACGCACACCCTACCCCTATGAGCACCTCCGAATGACTGAGCTGGCATATCATCTTGAAATTTACGAAGTCACCATAGGCGCCTCGTCGTCGACGGGAACGTCTCCTCCCACTGAATGCACATCGCCGGAAATCCTGAAATAAATCCAGGAATAAATGCGAGCACCAGGATTTGAACCCTGGTGGGCTGGGGATACCACAGTCCCTCTAACCATCCAACCACAGGTTGTTTCGCACATAGGGGACAAATTGAATCCATTGATGCAGTGCACATTTCCCATGTCATATCATTTTAGAATATCAGTTTTTTTTTACACATGGTCGAGGACAGAAAAATGATAAATTCCGTTGTAAATAATACCCAAAATACAGTTCATGGAAGTTGATATTTCTCGCGGCATAATTTATCCTTTTTGTTGCCTCATGTGTAGGTTGAATTTGACTTGAAACCGCGTGGCAAGATAAAAGTACTTCGGTAATCTGCTACTCTGCTCAGAGGTTGTTTACATTGTTACGCTCATTTTGCATCACTATTTTTTTATTATAAATTGCTCATTTATAACCACATGTTTTATATATTATGTCATCATTCTTATACCATTTTCCCTTTTATTTTGCATGTTTACAACAAACAGGGGGAACATAGAGAAGCTGTCAGAAAGGACCAGTCGAAGGCAAAGTAAAGATTTTTTTTCTCAAGCTAGAATAATTCCAGAAAAAAAAATAAAGACTATATGCATGAAGAAAAAGAGCCAATGTGAAAAGTCCCATGCCTAGGGGTGGCATGTGGAGTCCACACCCCCACGAGTCGAGGCCCAAGGGCGGCCACTTGGTCGTGTGGGGCCTGTAGGGACCTGGTGGTCTCCACTCCGGTCCCCTTATTCTTACATGAGGGAAAAACACTAACTTGACTATCTAGGATTTTTTTTGTCACCGAGGCGGAATGGGGAGCACTTTTCCTCAACCGGAGGCCTGATTTTGCCGAGATCAGACCCCTTCGGACGCGGGAATTCAAAGCCATCGTCATCACTAACACTCAAGGCATCGTGTGGATCATCTTCATACACACCACCTTCACCAACTCCATCTACAACACCAACCCCATCTACATCTCCCTTTCAATCTATGTACTTGTTATAGATCAGTTATTGTGATCACTTTCCGGTGTTAGTCGGTGCTTTGTGATTTATTGGTGAAAGATTTATATGTTCAAATTGTTTGCCACATAATTACCGCATTGCTCATGTTCATTATGATGTCTTTTGAGTAATCTATTATGTTCTTGAGGACTTGGGAGAAACCATGTTGTTAGTAACCATGTGAAGTTGCATCAAGTTTGATATTTTGATGTTATGTTGTTGTGCAATTCTCTACTCGGGATATTCGAACATCAATTGCATGTCACTTCACCTATATGAGCCTAGAGGATAACATTATATAATTATTTTATCTAGGAGGGGTGGTAGGAAAGACAAATATTACCATGCCCTAAGTTTATAAACTATTGCATGACGAATTAATGGGGACCCTAGAATCTAACGTTATGGTTAGACGTTATCTTGATTATCCTTGGTATCTGTTGATTCTTATTAAAGTATAGAATCATAAGTATGTATGACTCCAAGTAGGGCGGTACATAAGCGTAGGCTCCACCACACAACACTTATCAAAGCAACGAAAGTTATAGTTAATGAAACTAGGTGAAAACAACATGGTAAAATACTCTCCTATCCTCCTGAACGATTTGACCAATATAAGAAACACAACCGGCATTTCCTTCGCACAAATAAGGATTGGGCTATTTATTGCACTTATTTACTTTAGTTGCTATTTAAATTATTGCACTTGCTCTCTCAATCAAGCAAACAATCAAACAATCTTTTCAGCTTTTGTAGTGATTCCTTGCTGATTTCCATAAGCCAATGCCATGGAGGGTGATGTGGTGAAGCCCTGGCTATTGTGGCCCCACGGTGCGACCCAAATGATGAATCCATCCTCTGCTGCAGTGGCCGCAGCGGCTAGCATGCCAACAACATGGTCACCACCCCTACACGCGCGTCAGGTTGCTAGTGGGTTTCAAACCTTGTCTGGGAGCTAGCTCAATACTGGTTTAAGAAACATGCGAGGAGTAGATACCCCAGATTGCATCTTCATAGTTCTAAAGTGTTCAAAATTCAAGACGGTATAAAGGTGTTTGTTACTAGCCAAAGTGTCAAGCTGATTAATCCTGGACCCAATCTTCTTCTCAGGTGAACCATTTGGAAGGTGATCGCTGTGTCAAATTATCAGACCAAAGGCTTGACTGGAAACTGCACTTCCTTCACAAAGTGGTAATATAGGGGCAGATAATAGTGGCAGAGCTACCGCCGGGCCAAACCAGGCCATGGCCCGCCCAACCCAACAAGATTTGAGTCAATAGTAGTGTTGAATCTAGGCCCTGAGAGCAAGATTTCAATGGTACCCTTTAACCTGGCCTATTTTGGCCCGCCCATAAAAATGATTATAGCTCCACTGGCAAAGAGGGTTTTAGATTCTTCGCTCAAATTTAGATCAGGTTGGGTCATGGCTTAGTGCATCTAGGCATATTATAACTAGGACAAGTTCAATGATTAATTTCATGATTTTTGAAGCATCACAAAATATGGTGGCTTTGCAAATGGGCATCAAATGGCGTTTCTGAAAATAGAAAAATAATACTTTCCCAACTCAAATGGAGTTGATAATTTTACTGGATGACAATGTGGGCACAAAGATCATGCCACCAAGTTTCATAAATTTTGGATGTGGGAAATATACTTTGAATTTTATGAGCCAATAATGGACATAAAAGGAATATTTAATAAATAGAAATATTGCATAATGGCATAACAATATTTTTCTAGGTGTGGGCTTCATATGTAGCGTGGAGGTGCTACTTGTGAAATTGTTGGGATTCCCTGAAGAGCAAGGGTGATGTAGTATAGTAGCAGAAAGTATTTCCCTCAGTTAAGAACCAAGGTTTATCGAACCAGAAGGGGACGACACACAAACAACGTGAACGGTACCTGCACACACACAAAGCAATTGCTTGCACCCAACGAAGGCAAGAGGGTTGTCAATCCCTTGTTCTCACCAATTGGAAGGATTAAATCTGATAGTGGTAGATATATAAATAAAATAAAATAAAAGCAAAATAAAACAACAAGCAAATTGAGGGTTTTAGTAAATATGAAGAATGGACCCGGGGGCCATAGGTTCACTAGAGGCATCTCTCTCATGAGTGATGTCTTGCAAGTGCACAAGGCTGTTGTAGCACTTTCGTGATAAGTAAGTGTCGAACCCACAGGGAGCTGATAGGAAGACACCACAAACCCCACAACTATGTTGTCACTTCACGCAGCTATGTACGCACCCAAACCGGAGTTTGGAAATAGCCTATTCGATAAGTTGCTACGGCAACTAGATAAAAAGGGTAATTAACTAAACTACTATCAAGAAGGTAAAAACAGGAAATAAAAGTTAGTAAGGAGAATGCTTGAGTAGTAAGGCATTCTCGAGGGTTCTGGAATCACTACCACTGATATGAACTATCATATCCTCTATTCACTGGTCAAATGCATAAGTGGGCGGAGCCGGGTACAAAACACGTTCTACTCTAACATAGACTTCGTGCCACGTACACCACTACCGCAGTGTCCCCCTGCAGGTTACCACTACGATAATTAAGGGTTTCCCCGTGGACGCGGCCTCACTAAGGGTTCTCTGTTTATCTCCAATCAATTGCAACAGTGAGGAATCGAGGCTTTTACTGTCACCTCTAATTACCCCAATATCCCCAACCCTCAGAACGACTATAATATACTTCACGGCAACAAGGCACAAATGTGAGTGAGCTCCTCTCAACATTCGCGAAGGCTACTAACTCGAATCACGAACAGAAGATATTGGATCACATCAAGAATCATATAGGGTTCAACCATATCCTCAAGAACTAGTACAACTACTCAAACATAAACACGAAGGTTAGGGACAAGTTACAAGTTGGCATCAAGATGGTGAAGGGAGAAGGCATGGTGGTGTTGGTGATGATGGCGGCGCGGTGGTGATGGTGATGATGGTGGCTGCGCCGGCAGTGATGATGATGGGTGCAGCGCCGGTTACGGCGTCGGCGCGATGGCACCGGCCCGAAGGCCGATGCTCATGGTGGTGGAGCCTCCTCCTCTTCCCTTGATGTTGTCCCTCCTTCTCTTGGTGGTGGAGCAGCAATGGAGATGGTCTTGGATGCTGATGATGAATGAGATGAGACGACGGCGGCTAGGGTTGGAGAGGTGTATATATGAGATGCCTTGATACGTCTCCGACGTATCTATAATTTTTGATTGTTTAATTCTATTATATTATCATTCTTCGATACTTTATATGCAATTTTATATCATTTTTGGGGACTAACCTATAAACTCAGTGCCTAGTGCCAGGTGCTGTTTTCTGCTTGTGTTTGGCTTTACAGAATATCTATACCAAACGGAGTCCAAACGCTACGAAACTTCTTGACAATTTTTATGGACATAAGAGACCCTAGAAGCTTCAGGGGTGGACCAGAAGACCTACGAGGAGACGACAAGGCAACAGGGTGCGCCCTGGAGGGGGGGGTAGGCGCGCCCTGATGCCTTGTGGGCCCCTCGTGGCTCGGTCTAACCTAATCACTACAAAAAAAACACTTCCGTGATATTACGTGTTTGTCACAGTAGGTCACGTTTTTTGTCATGCATGTACATCCGTGACGATTTTATGATAGAATCAAGATAGTCATACCTGTGCTGTCGTAGAAGTGTTCCATGACAATACTCAAATTATCATCAAGGAAGTGTCCACTTCCATGACGATAAATAGCGCGTTATGGAAGTGTTTTCGTCAAGGGTTACCGATACGTGGCATCCACCATAATGGGTCGCCGTTAAGCTATCAGGTTCTGGTTTGGATCCGATAACCCATTAACAGCCCTGACCAATGGCGATTTTCCACGTGTAAAATTCTCATTCGCCAACGGAACCACGTGTCAGCTCCTCGTCGCGACAGATGTCATCCATCCACTGGACGAGCGGCGCCTATGGAACAGTGACACGTGGCACGGCCCAAAAGTGGCCTATTTAGGTTAAAAAGGCCGACCCAGTCAAAATAAGCGGGCCGGCCCATTTACGGCCTACTTGGGTCTAGCCCATTTACAACCCTGGCCCACACGAGTTCTGTCAATTCAGCCTGTCAAAGGCCCGTTAACGATTTGTCACCATTGCGGCCCATCGTCAGTTCCAGCCCGTTAACAACCTGCCATGTCTTTGGGCTCATTTGCTGCCCAAGCTTCTTTCGGCCTGTTAATGGCCCATTCTAGAGATGGGCCAATTTCAAGGAGGTACGTCTTTCGGCCTTTTCGCGGCCCATTCTGTAGTTGGGCCAATTTCCAGCCCGGTGTGTCTTTGGGCGTGTTAACGGCCCGCACCATAGTTGGGCCATTTACAGTCCGACCTGACTTTCGGTCCATTAGTGGCTCATGTTCTCCATGGCACAATTCCAGCCCGACCTGACTTTCGGCCTGTTAAAGGCCCGTGTTTTATCGGCCCGCTTATGCCCCGATAGGATTTTGGCTTGTGATACGTCTCCGTCGTATCTATAATTTTTGATTGTTTCATGCCAATATTTTACAACTTTTATATACTTTTGGCAACATTTTATATGATTTTCTTGGACTAACATATTGATCCAGTGCCGAGTGCCAGTTCCTGTTTGTTGCATGTTCTTTGTTTTGTAGAAAATCCATATCAAACGAAGTCCAAACACGATAAAAATTTACGGAGATTTATTTTGGAATATATGTGATTTTTGGGAAGAAGAATCAGCGCGAGACGATGACCGAGGGGGCCACAAGCCCAGAGGGCGCGCCCCCTACCCAGGGCACGCCTGGCAGGCTTGTGGGTCCCCTGTAGGTCGGTTGGGGGTGTCCTTTTGTTGCAAGGAAGATAATATCCGGATAAAAATCCCCTCAAAATTTCAGCCCAATCGGAGTTACAGATCTCCGGGAATTTAAGAAACGGTTTTTCGGCCAGAAAACAAAAACGCGAAACAGAAGAGAAACAGAGAGAGATAGATCCAATCTCGGAGGGGCTCCTGCCCTCCGGGAGCCATGGCGGCCATGGACCAGAGGGGAAACTCTCCTCCCATCTAGGGGGGGGGGCAAGGAAGAAGAAGAAGGAGGGGGGCTCTCTCCCCCTCTCTCCCGGTGGCGCCGGAACGCCGCCGGGGCAACCATCGTGACGGCGATCTACACCAACAACTTTGCTGCCGTCAACACCAACTCTCTCCCCCTCTATGCAGCGGTGTAACACCTCTACTCCCCGCTGTAATCTCTACTTAAACATGGTGCTTAATGCTACATATTATTATCCAATGATGTGTTGCCATCCTATGATGTTTGAGTAGATTCTTTTTGTCCTACGGGTTAATTGTGGTATGGTGTGATTGATATGAGTTGTACGCTAAATTGGTGTTGTCCTATGGTGCCCTCCGTGTCGCACAAGTGTGAGGGATCCCCGCTGTAGGGTTTACAATACGTTCATAATTCTCTTATAGTGGGCGGCTAGAGTGACAGAAGCTTACACCCGAGTAAGCGGGTTGTTGCGTATGGGAGTAAAGGGGACTTGTTACTTAATGCTATGGTTGGGTTTTACCTTAATGATCTTTAGTAGTTGCGGATGCTTGCTAGAGTTCCAATCATAAGTGCATATGATCCAAGTACGGAAAGTATGTTAGCATATGCCTCTCCCTCATTGCATATAATAATTATCACACATGTCATATTCAATTGCCTATGGACAATCTTTCTTTTGTGTTACAAAAAAGCTTTCTACTAAATAACTAAAATTTATTATCTTGCAAATTACTCGTAGTTTTATTCTCGCAAAGTACTCCTAGTTTTATTCTTGCAAAGTAGTTCTAGCATTATACCTACAAAGTACTTCTGGTTTCATACTTGTTCTAGGTAAAGCAAACGTTAAGTGTGCGTAGAGTTGTATCGGTGGTCGATAGAACTTGAGGGGAATATTAATTCTACCTTTAGCTCCTCGTTGGGTTCGAAACTCTTATTTATCAAAAAAGCTACAATTGATCCCCTATACTTGTGGGTTATCAAGACCTTTTTCTGGCGCCGTTGCCGGGGAGCAATAGCGTGGGGTTGATATTCTCGTGTGTGCTTGTTTGCTTTATCACTAAGTAGTTTTTATTTTGTGCTCTTGTTTTCTATCTTTAGTTATGGGTAGGAAACGTAAAATACCAAAAAAATTAGTTGTACTTGCTAAACCAATGGTTGAAGAACCAGCCAAAATCTACCATACTGTTGAAGCTTTCTACTTGGATCATCTTCGATCCCTTTGTGCTAGTGCTGAAAACCCAACTAGCTTAGTTGAGGGAAAATCATTAGATGAGCATAATTGTTTTGTGTGACACCACTTGTCTCAAAAAGGGAAACTCTTAAGGTATCAAATTAATTGTTTGGAATGCTATGCTTGGAATTTATGCGAAATATATGATTTTACTTGTTGTTCTGAAAACCCTAAAAAACACCTTCAATACCAATGTGAGTTTAAGGATAATGGAATCTTATCTTCTTATGCCAAAGGTGTTTATAGTTACTATGATATTGAACAAATTGAAGAATTTGTTACTTTTAAGGGTGCATATGAAATTGCTTCTTTGCTTGAAAAGTGTGATGCTACTCTTTACAAATCTGAAAATTTTGCCATACTTAAATATTGCTATGAAACTATGCTTCTAATGCTTATGTTAAAGAATATATTGAGGACACCTCCGCTGTCCAGGAAGAGACTAATATTTTGCAGGCTCCTATGGAAGAAGAAATTGATGACACTGTGAGCTCATTAGATGAAAAAGATGACGAGGAGAGCGAAGAACAAAGGGAGGAAGAGCGGATTAGCTACCCGTGCCCACCTTCTAATGAGAGTAACTCTTCAACTCATACATTGTTTAATTTTCCTTCGTGCTTACCGAAGGATGAATGCTATGATGATTGCTATGATCCCTTGGATTCGTTTGAAATATCCCTTTTTGATGAACTTGATGCTTGCTATGCTTGTGGCCATGATACCAATTTGAATGATGCTTATGGAGATGAACTTGCTATAGTTCCTTATGTTAAACATGAAATTGTTGCTATTGCACCTACACATGATAGTCCTATTACCTTTTTGAATTCTCCAAACTACACTATATCAGAGAAGTTTACGCTTATTAAGGATTACATTGATGGGTTGCGTTTTACTATTACACATGATGATTTTGATGGATATAATATGCATGTGCTTGCTGCTCCTACTTGCAATTATTATGAGAGAGAAACCACATCTCCACCTCTCTATGTTTCCAATACGATAAAATTGCAAGAAACTGTTTATACTATGCATTGGCCTTTACTTGATGTGCATGAATTATTCTTTTATGACATGCCGATGCATAGGAAGAGAGTTAGACTCCGTTGTTGCATGATATATGTTGATTTGTGCTCACTACTAAATTACAAATCATTGTTAATTAAAATTGGCTTTGATATACCTTGGGATCCGGGTGGATCCATTACTTGAGCACTATATGCCTAGCTTAATGGCTTTAAAGAAAGCGCTGCCTGGGAGACAACCCAGAAGTTTTAGAGAGTCATTTTATTCTGTTGTGTGCTTTTAAAAAGTTTAAAAAAAAAATATAGAGTGGAACCTATAACTTTTTCAAAAAGAAAAGTGAAAGTGAGACAGATGAGCAATGTGGAAGTGGGGGCTAGCCTTGAACTTTGTTCATGCCCATGGAAACTTTGTGAACCTTGATTATAGAAACTTTTTAACAAAACTAATTATCCCCTTGTAAAAATCCATTGTATTATAAAAATAATGTGCCAAGATTTACCTTTAGGATGTTTAAATTGCTTGTTTGGTGTGTGCTGTGAAAAAACAGAAACTTTTGCTGTAGTGCATGAATTTTGATAATTTACTGGAACATGCAAAAATTCTGAATTTTTTACACAGTACTGCTATGCAAATTTTTTATTTTGTCCTCATTTTTCAGAATTTTTGGAGTTACATAAGTATATGTTTCATTTGCATCTTTACAGACTGTCCTGTTTTCACAGATTGCTGTTATAGTTTCTTTATTTGTGTATTTTTGAAATCTTGTTGAGCCCCGTTGACTTGGGAGCCATAGCATTGTGATAGCATACAGTGGGTAATGTTTTATTATAATTATATAATAATATTACAGCAGTACATGATGGGATTTGATGTTATATGTACTAACCCCTCTAATAAAAAGTTCGGTTAAGTTTTGTGTGAATAAAGTGTTCGAAGAACGAGGAGGTATCGATATGAGGAGAATAAGGAGAGGCAAGAGTTCAAGCTTGGGGATGCCCAAGGCACCCCAAGTAAATATTCAAGGAGACCCAAGTGTCTAGGCTTGGGGATGCCCCGGAAGGCATCCCATCTTTCTTCGACAATTATCGGTATGTCTCGGTTTTTGTTTTGTTCACATGATATGCGTAAAATCTTGGAGCGTCGTGTGCTTTCTATTTTTCTTTTAATAATGCACCATGCTGGTATGAGATAGTCCTTGGTTGATTTAGAATGCTTCATGCACTTCACTTATATCTTTTGAGTATGGCTTTATAGAATGCTTCATGTGCTTCACTTATATCATTTGAAGTTTGGATGCCTGTTTCTCTACATATAGAAAACCGTTATTTGTAGAATGCTCTTTTGCTTCACTTATATTTATTAGAGCATGGGCAAGTCTTTTGTAGAAATAATTAAACTCTCATGCTTCACTTATATCTATTTAGAGAGTCATCAGGAATTGGTCATTCACACGGTTAGTCATAAAATCCTACATAAAACTTGTAGATCACTGAATATGATAAGTTTGATTCCTTGCAATAGTTTTGCGATATTAAGATGGTGATATGTGGGAGGTACTAGTGAATGATTGTGGTTTAGTAAGAATATTGGTGTTAAGGTTTGTGATTCCCGAAGCATGCACGTATGGTCTGTCGTTATGCTAAGAAGTTGGAGCATGATTTATTATTGATTGTCTACCTTATGAGTGGCGGTCGGGGATGAGCGATGGTCTTTTCCTACCAATCTATCCCCCCTAGGGGCATGCGTAGTAGTACTTTGCTTCAAGAGCTAATAAACTTTTGCAATAAGTATGTGAGTTCTTTATGACTAATGTGAGTCCATGGATTATACTCACTCTCACCCTTCTGCAATTTGCTAGCCTCTTCGGTACCGTGCATTGCCCTTTCTCACCTCGAGAGTTGGTGCAAACTTCGCCGGTGCATCCAAACCCCGTGATATGATACGCTCTATCACACATAAGCCTCCTTATATCTTCCTCAAAACAGCCACCATACCTACCTATTATGGCATTTCCATAGCCATTCCGAGATATATTGCCATGCAACTTCCATCATCATCATATACATGACTTGAGCATTCATTGTCATATTGCTCTGCATGATCGTAAGATAGCTAGCATGATATTTTCATGGCTTGTCCGTTTTTTGATATCTTTGCTACGCTAGATCATTGCAATCCTGGTACACTGCCAGAGGCATTCATATAGAGTCATCTTGTATAGTTTTTATCGAGTTGTAATATCGAGTTGTAAGTAAATAAGAGTGTGATTATCATCATTTATTAGAGCATTGTCCCAGTGAGGAAAGAATGGTGGAGACTAATGAGTCCTCGAAAAAGTGGGGATGAGGTCCATGAGACTGTTCTAAAAAAAAGAGGCCAAAATGAGCCCACCAAAAAAAAAGGAAAGAAAAAAATGAGAGAAAAAGAGAGAAGGGGCAATGCTACTATCCTTTACCACACTTGTGCTTCAGAGTAGCACCATGTTTTTCATATAGAGAGTCTCCTGAGTTGTCACTTTCATATACTAGTGGGAATTTTTCATTATAGAACTTGGCTTGTATATTCCGATGATGGGATTCCTCAAATGCCCGAGGTCTTCATGAGCAAGCAAGTTGGATGCACACCCACTTAGTTTTCAGTTTGAGCTTTCATACACTTATAGCTCTTAGGGAATCCGTTGCATGGCAATCCCTACTCCTCGCATTGACATCAATTGATGGGCATCTCCATAGCCCATTGATTAGCCGCGTCGATGTGAGAATATCTCCCTTTTTGACTTCTCCTTATTAATCTCTATCATCATTCTATTCCACCCATAGTGCTATATCCATGGCTTGCGCTCATGTATTGCGTGGGGGTTGAAAAAGCTGAAGCGCGTTAAAAAGTATGAACCAATTGCTCGGCTTGTCATCGGGGTAGTGCATGATAAATACTTTATGTTAAGAAGATGGAGCATGACAGGGTTATATAATTTTGTAGGGATAACTTTCTTTAGCACTTTTATTTTGAAAGGCATGATTGTTTGTTGGTATGCCTGAGTATTAATGTCTTTATATCAAATTATAGACTATTGCTTTGAATCACTCGTGTCTTAATATTCATGCCATGACTAGAGTACATGATCAAGATTATGCTAGGTAGCATTCCACATCAAAAATTATCTTTTTATCATTTACCTACGCGAGGACGAGCAGGGATTAAGCTTGGGGATGCTGATAAGTCTCCGTCGTATCTATAATTTTTTATTGTTTCATGCCAATATTTTACAACTTTTATATACTTTTGGCAACATTTTATATGATTTTCTTGGCATAACATATTGATCCAGTGCCAGTTCCTGTTTGTTGCATGTTTTTTGTTTCACAGAAAATCCATATCAAACGAAGTCCAAACGCGATAAAAATTTACAGAGATTTATTTTGGAATATATGTGATTTTTGGGAAGAAGAATCAATGTGAGACGATGACCGAGGGGGCCACAAGCCCAGAGGGCGCGCCTGGCAGGCTTGTGGGTCCCTGATACGTCTCCAACGTATCTATAATTTTTGATTGTTCCATGTTGTTATATTATCAATCTTGGATGTTTTTATATACATTTACAGCAATTATATATCATTTTTGGAGACTAACCTATTAACTTAGTGCCCAGTGCCAGTTGCTGTTTTCTGCCCTGTTTTTGTTTTACAGAAAATCAATACCAAACGAAGTCCAAATGCCACGAAACTTTTTGGATTTTTTTTTCTGGACAAGATAAACACTAGAAGCTTCGGGAGAAGACCAGACGCCAGAGGAGGTGGCTACGAGCCACCAGGGCACGCCTGGGGGGGGGCAGGCGTGCCCTGGTGCCTCGTGGGCCCACCTCAGCTCCGTTTGACCTAATTCCACCACTATAAATTCAGGAAAAATCAAAAACCCTCAGGGGAGTCCACGAAATACTTTTTCCGCCGCCGCAAGTTTCTGTTCTTGAGAGATCCCATCTGAAGGCCTTCTCCGGTACTCCGCCAGAGGGGGAATCGATCACGGAGGGGCTCTACATCAACCTTGCTGCCCTTCCGATGATGCGTGAGTAGTTTACCACAGACCTTCGGGTCCTTATTAGTAGCTAGATGGCTTCTTCTCTCTTTTTGATCTTCAATACAATGTTCTCCTCGATGTTCTTGGAGTTCTATCCGATGTAATCACTTTTTGCGGTGTGTTTGTTGGGATCCGATGAATTGTGAGTTTATGATCAGATTATCCATGAATATATTTGAGTCTTTGCCGCACTGTTTTATGCATGATTATTATAGCTTCATATTTCTTCTCCGATCTATTGATTTGGTTTGGCCAACTGAGTTGATTTATCTTGCCATGGGAAGAGGTGCTTTGTAATGGGTTCGATCTTGCGGTGCTCAATCCCAGTGACAGAAAGGGACATGACACGTATGTATCATTGCTATTAAGGGTAAAAAGATGGGGTTTATTCATATGTGAGTTTATCTTGTCTACATCATGTCATCGTTCTTAAGGCGTTACTCCGTTCTTTATGGACTTAATACACTAGATGCATGCTGGATAGCGGTCGATGTGTGGAGTAATAGTAGTAGATGCAGGCAGGTGTCGGTCTACTTGTCTCGGACGTGATGCCGATATACATGATCATTGCCTTGGATATCGTCATGATTATTTGCTTTTCTATCAATTGCCCAACAGTAATTTTTCTACCCACCGTATGCTATTTTCTCGAGAGAAGCCTCTAGTGAAAACTATGGCCCCCGGGTCTATCAAAATCATATTACTAAAACCCTAAAAATATTGCTGCCATTTTCTTTTATTTATTTTATTTTGTATTTTTGTTTCAATCTATCCATCTATCATATACTATTTAATCTTGCAATTGACCGCCGAGGGATTGACAACCCCTCGTTTGCGTTGGGTGCAAGGATTTGTTGTTTGTGTGCAGGTGCTGCTAATGAGGTGTTGTGTGATTCTCCTACTGGTTCGATAACCTTGGTTTCATAACTGAGGGAAATACTTATCTTTACTATGCTGCATCATCCCTTCCTCTTCGGGGAAAATACCAACACAAGCTACAAGTAGCAGGAAGAATTTCTGGCGCCGTTGCTGGGGAGACATCATCAACATCTATCAAGTACCTTTGCATAAACTCTCATCTCCTTGCATTTATTTTATTTGCCATTTGCCTCTCATTTTCATCTCCCCCACTTCTAAAACGTTTTTACAAAAATACAAAAATATTTTCCGTTTGCCTTTTTCTTGTTTGCCTCTTTGATTTGCTCATCTTGTCATCATGACTAGCGTAACTATCCCTCCTTTGTCATCAGATTTTGAAGTGCTTTACTTAAAACAGAAACAAGGAGAAAATCTTAAAGATGCTTGGTATAGGTTAATGGAATCCTACCGTGTTTGCTCTATAAAAGGGGATTTAAAAATTTTGCTTCACAATTTCTATATAGCTTTAACCATGCATCATAAACAACTTTTGGATTTTGCCGCAAAAGGGAATTTTATTGAGAGTGAGGCCAATACTGCCTATGAAATAATAGAAGGCATATTGGGAATTCCACCACCACAAAATGGTTTTGCCTTTACTCAAGAGGGGGCTCAAATTTTAGACAAATTGGGTGATATGCAGAAAAAATTGGTTGAGTTGCAAAAATCTAACGAGCCTCTTAAAAATATTAGTGGAAATCTCAATCGCACGAATACTTTGATTTCTTTGTGTAACAAGCGATTGGATATTTTAGATCTTAAAATTGCCTCTTTTTCTGAGAATAATGGGAAGTGTAAAGAACCTCCCGGGTTTGAGAAATCTCCTACAAAGATTATTAAAACCTAAGATGACAATACTTGAAACTATGCATTATGCCTAGCTAGGGGCATAAAACAATAGCGCTTGTTGGGAGGCAACCCAATGAATAATTTTTTTTTCTGTTATTGTGTGTTTTCACAATTATGCTACTGGTATGATTGTGTTTTTGTGTTTTTAATTAGTGTTTGTGCCAAGTAAAGCCTTTAGGATGATTTGGAAGATAGTATAATTGATGCTGTTTGGAAAACAGAAAGTTTTGCGTGCAGTGCCCGAATTTTGTTTCTGTACTGGAGCGTCAGAAAAATCTGAATTTTTTACAAAGTATTGGTATATTAATTTTCCACGTTTTCCTAATTTTTCAGAATTTTTGGAGTTACAAAAGTATGGCTTTTAAATAGATTGCTACAGGCTGTTCTGTTTTTGATGCACTACTTGCTTGTTTTGATGAATCTATGGATTGCATCGTGGGGGTATAAGCCATGGTGAAGTTAGAGTACAGTAGGTATAATGCAAAAATAAAATATGAATGGGTTTGCAACAGTACTTAAAGTAGTGATATATTTTGTTATGCTAACGGATCTCACGAAGGTTTTGTTGAGTTTTGTGTGATTGAAGTTTGCAAGTTTTGGGTGAGATCACGATGGATGAAGGAATAAGGAGTAGTAAGAGCCTAAGCTTGGGGATGCCCGAGGCACCCCAAGGTAATATTCTAGGAAGACTCAAGCGTCTAAGCTTGGGGATGCCCCGGAAGGCATCCCCACTTTCTTCTACCAACCATCGGTAATTTTACTTGGAGCTATATTTTTATTCGTCACATGATATGTGTTTTGCTTGGAGCGTCTTGTATTATATGAGTCTTTGCTTTGTTTGCTTTTTAGTTTGTCACAATCATCTTTGCTGAACACACCTATTTTGAGAGAGCCACACGTTTATCATCGTTTGTTAGAATACTCTATGTGCTTCACTTAAATTTTTTAGCTAGGCAGTTGCTCTAGTGCTTCACTTAAATCTTTTTGAGCACGGTGGTGGCTAAATTTTGAAGAAATAAATTCTCATGCTTCACTTATATTGTTTTGAGAATTGATAGAAATTTTGAAGAAATAAATTCTTATGCTTCACTTATATTATTTTGAGAATTGATAGAAATTTTGAAGAAATATTTGCACTCTCATGCTTCACTTAAATCTTTTTGAGAGTTGATAATAGTAACGGTAATTTGCACAAGATATGAATTTGGTCCCAAAGTGATGAATATTCAAGAGGGATATAATAAAAACTTTCATATAGATCATTGGATATGATAAGTGTGATTCCTTGCAATAGTTTTGCGATATAGAAATGATAATATGTGAGTCATGTTAGTAGCCCTGGGCGTTCGGTTAATATGGTAAATACGGTTTGGTAAATACGGTAATTTGGTAAATACGGTTTTGATACAATGGTTAATACGGTACAAAACAGTTATACGGTTCGGTTCGGTAAAAACCATACTATTTCGGTACGGTTTCGGTAAATACCAATCAAACCAAAGTTGACGCGAATTTAAGAATGGCCGGGCAGCAACACATCACATAATTACAAATGACAAGTGTATACTAGTCAAAAATTAGTATAATTGACATTAAGTTCAAGCTAGCAAGTAGCAATAGACACTAGCCACATCAATATAGGAGTACACGAGCACAGAACAAACAAATACACTGGATACATCAATGATAATCAATGCCAGAGAGCATAAGCTGTGGTCTCCTGTTGTTTTTCATAACTTGTTGAAGATGTGGTCTCCTGTGACAAGATAGATATGCTGGTCCTCTGTTCATCTTTCTCCAGATAAAAGGTTTGCAACTTGATTGACTACATTGTGTCAGTTTGGCCACAATTCTTTTACACTGTATCATCCCATCTTTTTCAAACTTGTTTCAAACTGCAGCTCCGCGAGCCCTAATGCGACAGGGCAGAAATTAAGTACATATGGTCCAGTTTGCAGTCAGTCCATCTGTAAAAGAATTGTTCATCACCGGTAGCAAGCCAAGTCTTTCAGGTTTCAGACATGTTGTTAGTGATCCTTGCAAAATTGTCCAAAACATCCGGGAAAATGGTCTCAATAAATATATATCAACAGGTTACATCCTGATAACTAGTCACTGGCCAGATACTTGAGCTCACAGCAAGCAAAGTTCTGAGTGAAGAGCACATGTACACAAGGAAGGAATAATGAAAGGAAACAAAAAGAAAATGCTAAGAACATGGACAGAAAAAACTCAGCAAATTTCCAAAACAATATACTGGATACATCAATGATAATTAATGCCAGAGAGCATAAGCTGCACAAATAGAAGTAGACACCAGAATCCATAAGGTAGAGGGCCAGAAGTTCATATGACATTAAGAATAGCAGTACACTATAATAGCTGCACTATGGCACTTTCAGTTTTTTGCCAAGCACCAAGGCAGAGGCAGCAATCTACTCTTCTGGTCTCTACAAGTCCAAAGTCCACAAGAAGAGTAGAATGCCAAAATAGAACTAACTATACACGTAGCAGCAAGTCACTTAGAGGCATACAACGACAAGCCCACTTAAGTACTTAACCAAAACAAAAGCTTCATTTCTTAGCATGAACATCAGTCAATCGGAATGACTTCATCACCACCAACTGTCCCTTGGAGGCCCTCTGCAACAAGTTCTACATGACACAAAATCAAAATAACAATCAGTAAACTTAATTAGTTGCAGAATTCATAAACATAAATATCAGCTTTTAGACTTTAGTACGGTAGTACCTTCTTCTAGTTTAGATATCTCTGCAAGATCAGCCTCAACATTGATTTGCTTAACACGCAACCAATCTTGTGTGAGATCAATGCTTGGAGGGTTAATGGAGTCAAAGAGCTTCTAAAATCATCAAGAATACGACCACTAGTACTAAAAGCCGACTCTGAAGCAACCGTTGATATTGGAATTGCTAATACGTCACGAGCCATTCTTGAAAGGATAGGGAAGCGAAGTGCATTGTTTTTCCACCAATTGAGGATCTTAAATTCAGGCACATTGTCTTCTACTTCTTCAGCTAGATACTTATCTAATTCAGTTTTGTTATTTGAACTACCTCCTCCACCAGCAAGTTTCATTTTCTTCGCATGTAAAGATCTCATAAGCATTGTATCAGATAGAGATGTTGAATCCTCTCTAGCACTAGATGGTGTTGCTAATTCACTATCACAATTGTTTCCAGGTTGACCATACATAATTCGATAATTGCGGAAAAGAGATACAAAACCTTTGTGAACAGATTCCCAAATTTCAATACCCTTAGTTACGCCATATGTCATTTGAATCATGTACTTGAAGAAATCAGCCTCCTTGGTCCTGTCATACAGAAACAGGGAACATAACTTAGGCATTAACATTCAATAAGAACAGGACAACCATAAGTTAAATGAATAAAGGAAGAAAGCAAAAGTGTGTACCTAGGATCAAGAATTGCAGCAATAAATATCAACTTGTTCATTTTCTTTGGATCACCCCAATACTTGTCATTCTTATCCTTCATCTTAAGAGCCATATCCTTAAAGGTTGTATCATCATCACATATCACTCGCTCACTCCATTTGTCCAATTGGTAATTAATACCAGCAATCTCTTCAAAGAATACATTCGAAGTAATGTATTTAGTGCCGGAAACTTTGTTTGTTAAGTTGTAGAAGTGTTTGAGAAACACATTGAACTCACGAGCATACACCCAATCATCATGTGTTGGAGGACCTCGCTGCCCCACTGCCCCAAGCAAATTTAGTTCTGGCTTGTAGGAGGGATCATCGAGTCCTAGTTGATCAAATGCCCTCTCAAATAGCACGGCTGTCTCGAGCATTAGATATGTGGAATTCCACCTAGTACATACATCAAGACACACCAAACCCTTGCTCTCTACCTTGCTAATCTTCACACATTTCTTGAAACTATTCATTCTGTTAGTGGAACTTCGTACATATTTGATTGCATTTCGGATCCGGTTTATAGGATGACACATTATCTTCAGCCCATCTTGGACCACGAGATTCACAATATGTGCCACACATCTCATGTGAAGATTCTCACCACCCACAAGAGTACCACCCCGATTAGTCAAAGAACTCTTCATGTAGAGTAGAGCAGTGTCATTTGAGCTTGCGTTGTCGACAGTGATAGTGCAAACAGTCTCAATGCCCCATTCAATTAACAATTTATCTAGAGCCTTCCCAATTTCCTCCCCTTTGTGGCTGTCCACTAAAACGAAGCTAAGAATTTTCTTGTTAAGTTTCCAGTCAATATCAATGTAGTGTGCAGTGAGAACCATGTAATTTTGAAGCCTTGATGAAGACCAAGTGTTAGTTGTGATGCTAACTGTTTGCTGAGAGTCCTTAAAGTATCTCTTAAGCTTTGCTTTCTCAACACCATAAAGGTTGATAACATCTGTATGCATAGTTTTCCTAGATGGAACATTGAACCGGGGGCAAGCTACTTTCATAAAGGCTCTAAAACCTTCTTTTTCTGAGAAAATGAACGGTAGTTCATCTATGACTATCATGCGAGCAAACGCTTCCCTAACATTTTTTGCATTGTACTGCCAACAAGTACCAAATGGACCATCAGCATTGTCTTGGTAATTAAGTTCAGTTTGAATGCCGCTTATCTTGCTAGGATGACGTTTGCAAGACCTAACATGATTATTCAAAGAGGAAGTACCATTCCTTTGCGTATTACAGGAAAGCAAACTACCACAATAGTTGCACGTAGCATGCTCCGGGTCGTCTTTCAGTTTCGTGTAATGGTTCCATATCTCAGCTCTCGGGGGCAGTTTTCTCCTCACTTTATTGCCACTGTCAGGTGTAGCCATAACTACATCGTCATCTTCTTCAATCTCAATGGCAGCAGTAGGTCCGGTACCAAAGAATTGGCCACAGTTTGGTACCAAATTGTCAGAGTTATACATCTAAAAAACAACACACAGTCACATATAGTTGCAGTGGTGATATGGTCATATGGCTGTACCAAATTAGCAGAGAGATGATGATTTGTATTGCTTGAGAAATTGTACCACATTTTATATCTAAAAACAACACTTAAACTGTTAAACATA
Organism: Elymus sibiricus; assembly: GCA_039707655.1. NCBI lineage: Eukaryota > Viridiplantae > Streptophyta > Magnoliopsida > Poales > Poaceae > Elymus > Elymus sibiricus. The sequence goes on along the minus strand of CM077668.1, from coordinate 104,591,543 downwards.
CTAGCAGAGAAGACGAGATTCGGATTCAGAATGCACCTCGTCGGCCATGGATCCAGTCTGCAAGATCACCGACGCGAGCAGCTCCTCGTGTCTCACCTCGCCGGCCGTCGACCGCACCTCGCTAGTCTAGACCAACGAGACGGGACGGGTCTGCAAGGGCGCGACGGGAGCTGGATGGAGCAGCCGAGCGGTGCAGGGGAGGCTTGGGGGCGGGAGTCGAGGGATGGCCGGACGGGAGGGACGGCCGGACGGGAGTGATGGCCGGACGGGTCCAGCCAGCCGCCGCGACGACCGGACGGGAGTCGAGGGACGGACGGCGGGACGGGAGCGGACGGCCTGACGGCGGGACGGGAGCGGACGGCCGGACGGCGGGACGGGAGCGGACGGCCGCCGCGACTAGGGTTCAGAGCCGCCGCGCGCGCTGTGGCTGTGGGGAACGAGAGCCATCGCCGCCCGTGGACTGCGTTGCGTGCTAGCCTGCTAGGTTGCCTTCTGCGGGACAGCGGGAGCCTAATTGGGCTGGCCGGCTGGGCCAGGCGGCCAGCATCCCGCGACTGGGCCTGTCTATTTTCGGTTATTTGGTTAATACCGATCGTCGTCGGTTTCTAACCGACGCAACCGAAGCTTCAGCGGTTCCAGATTTAGGAACCGTACCGTTAACCAAGAACCAGTCTAACCGGCTGTATGGTTACGGTTCGGTTAATTTCGGTTCGGTTTTTCGGTTCGGTAACCAAACTCCCAGGGCTACATGTTAGTGAGTAATTGTGATTTAGTAAGAATATTATTGTTAAGGTTTGTGATTCCCTATGCATGCACATCGAGTCAATAGTTATGCAACAAAATTATATCCTACTTATGGTGCATTATTAGGTGTTAGTTATGTTCAATGCATGTTTATGACCGTTTTCGTTTTTTGGTTGGTTGCTTCTCAATCTATTTGCTAGCCTTCATTTGTACTAAGCGGAAATACTGCTTGTGCATCCAAAATCCTTAAACCCAAGTTGTGCCAAATGAGTCCACTATATCTACCTATATGAGGTATTTCAATGCCGTTCCAAGTAAATTTGCGTGTGCCAACTCTAATTTTCAAAATAATTTTTCCGTTTTGTGTGCCCGTACTGCTCATGAAGCGGTAGAGGGTGGCCATTATTTTCCATGCTAGTTGTGTTATTCTCACGATGAGTGTTTATTCACTTGTCATTGCACGAGAGAGTGGCTGGTAATAGGGATGCCCAGTCCCACAATGAAATCAAAAATTAATAACAACAAAAGTGTTGGTATGGAGGGCACCCGTGGATACGGCTAGCCATGGATTATGAAAGAATGGTGGAAAGGAAATAAACTTTATTTTCTGTTTGGGAACCGCCTATGATGTGTCTAGCATGGAAAATATTGGGAATTCTCGGTCGTTTTCGTTGACAGGAAAAGCATGCCTCTCAAAATATTTTTATCTCTCTAATTTAAGCTTTGAGCTCTGGCACATTTGACCAATCTCTGCTTCCCTCTGCGAAGGGCCTATCTATTTACTTTTATGTAATTTTTTATTTTATTTGAGTCTCCATCTTCTCTTACAAAAGCACCAACTAGAGAGCACTATTGTCATACTTGTGCATTGGATGTAGCTAATATTTGAGTGTGTTTCATGAATGGATCAATGATTGAGCATAATGGGCTAGGGATAACTTTCTTTAGCGTTGATATTTTGAAAGACATGGTTGCTTGTTAGCATGCTTGAGTATTTATATCTTCATGTCAAATTATAGACTATTGCTTTGAATCATTCAAGTCCAATGTCCATGCTATAAAAGAAAAGAATATGTGATGAATATGATAGGCAGCATTCCACATCAAAAATTCTGTTTTTATCATTTACCTACTCGAGGATGAGCAGTCCCCTGTAGGTCAGTTGGGGGTGTCCTTCTACCGCACGGAAGCTAATATCCGGATAAAAATCCCCTCAAAATTTCAGCCCAATCGGAGTTACGGATCTCCGGGAATTTAAGAAACGGTTTTCGGCCAGAAAACAAAAACGCGAAACAGAAGAGAAACAGATAGAGAGATCCAATCTCGGAGGGGCTCCTGCCCTCCGGGAGCCATGGCGGCCATGGACCAGAGGGGAAACTCTCGTCCCATCTAGGGGGGAGGCCAAGGAAGAAGAAGAAGGAGGGGGGCTGTCTCCCCCTCTCTCCCGGTGGCGCCGGAACGCCGCCGGGGCAACCATCGTGACGGCGATCTACACCAACAACTTCACCACCATCAACACCAGCCCTCTCCCCCTCTATGTAGCGGTGTAACACCTCTTGTCCCCGCTGTAATCTCTACTTAAACATGGTGCTTAATGCTACATATTATTATCCAATGATGTGTTGCCATCCTATGATGTTTGAGTAGATTCTTTTTGTCCTATGGGTTAATTATGGTATGGTGTGATTGATATGAGTTGTATGGTAAATTGGTGTTGTCCTATGGTGACCTCCGTGTCGCGCAAGCGTGAGGGATCCCCGCTGTAGGGTTTGCAATACGTTTATAATTCTCTTATAGTGGGCGGCTAGAGTGACAGAAGCTTACACCCGAGTAAGGGGGTTGTTGCGTATGGGAGTAAAGGGGACTTGTTACTTAATGCTATGGTTGGGTTTTACCTTAATGATCTTTAGTAGTTGCGGATGCTTGCTAGAGTTCCAATCTCCCTCATTGCATATAATAATTATCACACATGTCATATTCAATTGCCTATGGACAATCTTTCTCTTGTGTTACAAAAAAGCTCTCTACTAAACAACTAACTTTTATTATCTTGGCAAATTACTCGTAGTTTTATTCTTGCAAAGTACTCCTAGTTTTATTCTTACAAAGTAGTTCTAGCATTATACCTACAAAGTACTTTTGGTTTCATACTTGTTCTAGGTAAAGCAAATGTTAAGTGTGCGTAGAGTTGTATCGGTGGTCGATAGAACTTGAAGGGAATATTAATTGTACCTTTAGCTCCTCGTTGGGCTCGACACTCTTATTTATCGAAAAAGCTACAATTGATCCCCTATACTTGTGGGTTATCAGCCTGTTAACAGTCTGACATGTAAATGGGCCAAGCATTAACGGAGGTCTATTTCGGTCTGCTAGAGGCCCACGGGCTCGTTTCCATTATTGTGGCCCAATCGAACGTCCTGGTAAGATCCCTTGTTAGGATGGACCCACATTCGAGCCCCGAAATCCATTAGTAGGCCATACCAATAACGACCCGCTATTACTACCCATTTTCGTTCTATTCCCATGGCGTCCAGGTAACGTTTTGGCCTGTTGGCCCCCGTTTCAACGATATCATACACAATAACAAAGAATTATTCTACTCTATACAATCCCCCCAAAACAAACCTACACTATACAATAAAGAAATTTAGGCATAGAAATGAAGAATAATCCTACACTATACAATAAAGAAATTACGGCAGATTACATCCACTGGACATCAAAGTTCGCCACAAGTGATAATAAAGCGTAACCAAACAGCAAATTACACTGGGCACATACACCTCATATATCATGGACGCGCATCAAGACAACTTACCATTTGAACTATGATCTCTTCAGAAAATAGGAGTGGCCGGATTCAGATAGCACAAAGTTCAGTCTGCAAAATCTCCACTTTCTTTGTGGTTTCCTCAGTCTCTTGTTTCATTTCGTTGACTGTTGCATCTGATTCCTGCATCTGGGTTCTCAACATGTTGATTACATCTTGAAAGTCATATGCATGTTGTCTTGCCGCCTCTGGTTGATGATCTAGAACATCAGCACATTCCAATTCCAATCCATAATCATTTGGTAATGGCCATGCCGCACTGCTCTGAGAGCTTTGTGTTGATGTCACTTTATCCTAAAATGTTTCTGTAAGTACACATGACTAGGGAAAAGATATAGTTACAACAAAGAAGCGAGCAAGACAGACTAACTTGTACATGGCAAACAGGACTAACAATAATGTACACGTCATGAAGCATAAGCAGGTGATATTTTACAAAATTATAAAGATGGTAGTTTGTGCAGCACGCGTACAGAAATCTCTCTTCGCTGACCAAACGAGCATGATGTTGGGGCCAAATCCAAAACACTGATAGGTTAAAAATTTAGACCAGGCGCGGCTACTGAACATTAGATATATCTTGCGTATAAGTAAGCAAGCAGTTTGCCATTGTGTAGCTCGTATTAATTAGCTGGAACATTGTGTGGCATGTTTCAAAAGAGTCTTAGGGAGCATAATGAACTGCAGAGGGATTCATACAAACGTACTACAGCAAGGCCCAATGACTGGGTTACTGGTGAAGAACCCTACGCAAGCACAATGCCATACAAATAGGGATGTCCTGGTAATTGTAATACAGTGACTTACCATAACTGGTTGTACAGGCTCAGTGATACGTCTCCAACGTATCTATAATTTTTGATTGTTCCATGCTATTATAGTATCAATCTTGGATGTTTTTATACGCAATTATATGCAATTATATATCATTTTTTGGGACTAACCTATTAACCTTGTGCCCAGTGCCAGTTGTTGTTTTTTGCTTGTTTTTGGTTTTTCAGGAAATCAGTACCAAACGAAGTCCAAATGCCACGAAACTTTTTGAAGATTTTTTTCTGGACAAAAGAGACCCTGGAGACTTGGAGAGGAGGCCAGAAGTTTCACGAAGCCTCCACAAGGCAATAGGGCGCGACCCCAGGGGGGGCGCACCCTGATGCCTTGTGGGGCCCTCGTGGCTCCGTTTGACCTAATTCCACTTCTATAGATTCTCAAATATTCGGAAACCAATAGAGAGCCACCCCGAATAACTTTTATGCCGCCGCAAGCCTCTGTTCTTCTGCAATCCCATCTGGAGGCCTTTTCCGGTACTCTGCCAGAAGGGGAATCGAACATGGAGGGCTTCTACATCAACCTTGCCACCCTTCCGATGATGTGTGAGTAGTTTATCACAGACCTACGGGTCCATAGTTAGTAGCTAGATGGCTTCTTCTCTCTCTTTGATCTTCAATACCATGTTCTCCTCGATGTTCTTGGAGTTCTATCCGATGTAATCTTCTTTTGCGGTGTGTTTGTTGGGATCCGATGAATTGTGAGTTTATGATCAGATTATTCATGAGAAATATTTGAGTCTTCTCTAAACTCTTTTATGCATGATTATTATAGCTTTGTATTTCTCTCTGATCTATCGATTTGGTTTGGCCAACTAGATTGGTTTATCTTGCAATGGGAGAGGTGCTTTGTGATGGGTTCAATCTTGCGGTGCTCAATCCCAATGAAAGAAAGGGACATGACACGTATTTGTATTGTTGCCATTAAGGATAAAAAGATGGGGTTTAATCATATTCCTTGAGTTTACTTTGTCTACATCATGTCATCTTTCTTAAGGCGTTACTCTGTTTCATACTTAATACCCTAGATGCATGCTGGATAGCGGTTGATGGGTGGAGTAATAGTAGCAGATGCAGGCAGGAGTCGGTCTACTTGTCTCGGACGTGATGCCTATATACATGATCATTGCCACGAATCCTTCATAATTATTTGCTTTTCTATCAATTGCCCAACAGTAATTTGTTTACCCACCGTATGCTATGTGTTCGAGAGAGAAGCCTCTAGTGAAAACTATGGCCCCTGGGTTTACTTTTATCATATATTAAAATCAAAAATACCTTGCTGCAATTTATTTACTTTTATTTTTTATTTAGTATTTTAGTTTATCTATCTATCACTATCAGAATTAATCCTTGCAAATAACCGCTAAGAGGATTGACAACCCTCTTATTTGTGTTGGGTGCAAGTGTTTGCTTTTGTGTGTGCAGGTGCTGCTAATGGGATTTTGCGTGGTTCTCCTACTGGATTGATAACCTTGGTTCTTAACTGAGGGAAATACTTATCTCTATTATACTGCATCATCCCCTCCTCTTCGGGGAAATACCAACGAAGTCTACAAGTAGAAGGAAGAATTTCTGGCGCCGTTGTCGGGGAGACATCACCAAAATTTATCAAGTACCTTCGCACAAACTATCATCCACTTGCATTTATTTTATTTGCCTTTTTATTTGCATTTGCCTCTCATTTTCATCTTCCCCACTTCTATTTTTTTTTTACAAAAACACAAAAATATTTTTATTTGCTTGTTTCCTAGTTTGCTTGTTTCGTCGCGACATCTCAAGAAAACACAAAATTGAGTGACTTTTCCAATACTAATAATAATGATTTTATTAGTACTTGCTCCTCCTTCCACTAGTGCGGAGTCGTGTGACATTAATGCTGCTTTGCTTAATCTTGTTATGAAAGAACAATTTTCTGGTAGTCCTAATGAAGATGCTGCGTCCCATCTTAATACTTTCGTTGAGCTTTGTGAAAGGCAAAATAAAAAAGATGTGTATAATGACATTGTCTAATTAAAATTATTTCCGTTCTCACTACGAGATCGAGTTAAAACTTGGTTTTCATCCTTGCCTAGAAATAGTATTGATTCTTGGGATAAGTGTAAGGATGCTTTTATTATGAAGTATTTTCCTCCCGCTAAGATTATTTCTTTAAGAAATCAAATTATGAATTTTAAGCAACTTGAGCATGAACATGTTGCACAATCTTGGGAGAGAATGAAATTAATGACAAGAAATTGCCCAACACATGGTTTAAATTTATGGATGATCATACAAAATTTTTATGCGGGACTAAACTTTGTTTCTAGAAATTTGCTAGACTCTGCCGCAGGTGGTACTTTTGTGGAAATTACATTGGGAGAAGCTACAAAACTTCTTGACAATATTATGACTAATTATTCTCAATGGCACACTGAACGAACTCCAACTGGTAAGAAGGTAAATTCTGTTGAAGAAATTAATACTTTGAGTGATAAGATGGATGCTCTTATGAAATTGGTTGCTAGTAAAAGTGCTCATATTGATCCTAATGATGTGCCATTGTCTACTTTTATTGAGCAAAATAATGATGCTATTGATGTGAATTTTATCTCTAGAAATAATTTCAACAACAATGTTTATAGGGGTAATTTCAATCCTAGACCGTTTCCTGGAAATTCCTCTAATAATTATGATAATTCCTATGGTAATCCATATAATAATAATAATATGATACCCTCTGATCTTGAAAGTAATATTAAAGAATTTGTTAATTCGCAAAAAAATTTCAATGCTATGATAGAAGAAAAATTGAATAGAGTTGATGAATTGTCTAGGAACATGGATAGAGTTGCTCATGATGTTGAAAATCTCAAAATTAAAATTTTGCCACCCAAGCATGATATAAATGAGTCTATTAAAGCTATCTATGTCTCCATTAATGAAAGTAAAGAAAGGACCGCATGGTTGAGAGCCAAGCGAGAATTTCTAGAAAAAGCTATTCTACCCGGTTTCTATCGTAGTAATGATGAAGATATTAAAATGATTGGTGTCACTCCTATTGAATCATTATTTAGTAATATAAAACTTGATGAAAAATGGACTGAAGAAGAGTCAAGTTTAGATAGATGCCCAATTGCTTGGAGGGTGATAATCTTAATGAGAAAAATGAAAAAAGTGGGTTTGGAGAGGTCAAAACTTTAAATAGTAATGCACCCACTACTTTGGATTACAAGGACTTTAATTATGATAGTTGTTCTTTTATTGAATGCATTTCCTTGTTGCAATCCATGATTAATTCACCAAATGCATATGAACAAAATAAAGCTTTCACTAAACATATTGTAGAAGCTATGATGAAAGCTCATGAAGAAAAACTTGAGTTGGAAGTTTCAATTCCTAGAAAATTATAAGATGAATGGGAACACACTATTAAAGTCAAAATCAAATATTATGAATGTAATGCTCTATGTGATCTTGGTGCTAGCGTTTCCGCTATACCAAAGTCTTTGTGTGATGTGCTAGGTCTCACCGATATGGATCCTTGTTCTCTTAATTTGCATCTTGCGGATTCCACTATTAAAAAACCATTGGGTAGAATAAATGATGTTCTTATGCTTGCAAATAGAAATTATGTGACCGTGGATTTTATTGTTCTTGATATTGAATGCAATCCTTCTTGCCGTATAATACTTGGTAGGCCTTTCCTACGGACAATAGGTGCTATTATTGATATGAAAGAAGGTAATATAAGATTTCAATTTCCATTAAATAAAGGGATGGAACACTTCCCTAGAAAGATAATTAAAGTGCCTTATGAATCTATTATGAGGGCCACTTATGGAATTAACTTGAAGGATGACAACACTTGAAACTATGCATTATGCCTAGCTAGGGGCATAAAACAATAGCGCTTGTTGGGAGGCAACCCAATGAATAAAATAAATTTTTGTTTTACTTTCTATTCTTGTGTGTTTACACAATTATAGCCTCTGTTATGATTGTGTTTTTATATTTTAATTAGTGTTTGTACCAAGTAATGGATTTGGGATGATTTGGATGATAGTATAATTGATGTTGTTCGGAAAACAGAAAGTTTTGCGTCCAGTATTTGATTTTTGATTCTGTACTGGAGCGTCAGAAAAATCTGAAATTTTTACACAGTATTTGGTATATGCATTGTTTACGTTTTCCTAATTTTTCAGAATTTTTGGAGTTACAGAAGTATGGCTTCTAAATAGATATTTACAGACTGTTCTGTTTTAGACAGATTCTGTTTTTGTTGCATTGTTTGCTTATTTTGATGAATCTATGGGTCGTATCGGGGGGTATGAGTCATGGAGAAGTTGTAGTACAGTAGCATTATGCCAATATTAAAGAATCAATTTACAACAGTACCTAAAGTTTAAGATTTGTTTGTTATACTAACGGATCTCACGAGGTTTCTGTTGAGTTTTGTGTGCTGAAGTTTTCAAGTTTTGGGTGAGACTACGATGGATAAAGGAATAAGGAGCGGCAAGAGCCTAAGCTTGGGGATGCCCAAGGCACCCCAAGGTAATATTCAAGGAAGACTCAAGCGTCTAAGCTTGGGGATGCCCCGGAAGGCATCCCCTCTTTCGTCTACAATCTATCGGTAACTCACTTGGAGCTATATTTTTATTCATCACATGATATGTGTTTTACTTGGAGCGTCTTGTGATATAGTTTGTTTGATTTTGTTTGCTTTTTAGTTTGTCACAATCATGTTCGCTGAACACACCTTTTTGAGAGGGACACACATTATTCGATATTTGTTAGAATACTCTATGTGCTTCACTTATATCTTTTGAGCTAGGCAGTTGCTCTAGTGCTTCACTTATATCTTTTAGAGCACGGCGGTGGTTATATTTTAAAGAAATAGTTGCACTCTCATGATTCACTTATATCTTTTTGAGAGTCTAATGAATAGCAATGGTAATATGCATGGTTATGAATTTGGTCCTAATATGATAGGTATTCAAGAGGGATATAATAAAAACTTTCATGTAGATCACTGAATATGATAAGTTTGATTCCTTGCAATAGTTTTGCGATATTAAGATGGTAATATGTGGGAGGTGCTAGTAGATAATTGTGGTTTAGTAAGAATATTGGTGTTAAGGTTTGTGATTCCCGAAGCATGCACATATGATCTGTCGTTATGCTAAGAAGTTGGAGCATGATTTATTCTTGATTGTCTACCTTATGAGTGGCGGTCGGGGACGAGCGATGGTCTTTTCCTACCAATCTACCCCCCTAGGGGCATGCGTAGTAGTACTTTGCTTCGAGGGCTAATAAACTTTCGCAATAAGTATGTCAGTTCTTTATGACTAATGTGAGTCCATGTATTATACACACTCTCACCTTTCCGCAATTTGCTAGCCTCTCCGGTACCGTGCATTGCCCTTTCTCACCTCAAGAGTTGGTGCAAACTTCGCCGGTGCATCCAAACCCCGTGATATGATACGCTCTATCACACATAAGCCTCCTTATATCTTCCTCAAAACAGCCACCATACTTACCTATCATGGCATTTCCATAGCCATTCCGAGATATATTGCCATGCAACTTCCACCGTTCCGTTTTCATGACACACATCGTCATTGTCATATTGCCTTGCATGATCATATAGCTGACATAGTATTTGTGGCTCAGCCACCGTTCATCATTTTTTATACATGTTACGCTAGTATCATTGCACATCCTGGTACACCGCCAGAGGCATTCATATAGAGTCATATTTTTGTTCTAGTTTCGAGTTGTAATTTTCTTTTGAGTTGTAAGTAAATAGAAGTATGATGATCATAATTATTAGAGCATTGTCACAGTGAGGATTAAAAAAAAGAGGCCAAAAAGAGCCCACGAAAAAAAATGAGAGAAAAAGAGAGAAGGGGCAATGTTACTATCCTTTTCCATACTTGTGCTTCAAAGTAGCACCATGTCTTTCATATAGAGAGTCTCCTATTTTGTCACTTTCATATACTAGTGGGAATTTTTCATTATAGAACTTGGCTTGTATATTCCAATGATGGGCTTCCTCAAATGCCCGAGGTCTTCATGAGCAAGCAAGTTGGATGCACACCCACTTAGTTTTCATGTTGAGCTTTCATAAACTTATAGCTCTTAGTGCATCCGTTGCATGGCAATCCCTACTCCTGGCATTGACATCAATTGATGGGCTTCTCCATAGCCCGTTGATTAGCCTCGTCGATGTGAGACTATCTTCTTATTTTTGACTTCCCCTTATTAATCTCTACCACCACACTCTATTCCACCCATAGTGCTATATCCATGGCTTGCGCTCATGTATTGCGTGGGGGTTGAAAAAGCTTAAGCGCGTTAAAAAGTATGAACCAATTGCTCGGCTTGTCAACAGGGTAGTGCATGATAAATATTTTGTGTTAAGAAGATGGAGCATGATAGGATTATATGATTTTGTAGGGATAACATTCTTTAGCATTTTTATTTTGAAAGACATGATTATTTATTAGTATGCCTGAGTATTGCTGTCTTTATATCAAACTATAGACTATTGCTTTGAATCATTCAGATCTTATTATTCATACCGTAAGAGAGAGATTACATGATGAAACATGTTAGGTAGCATTCCACATAAAAAATTCTGTTTTTATCATTTACCTACTCCAGGACGAGCAGGAATTAAGCTTGGGGATGCTTGATACGTCTCCAACGTATCTATAATTTTTTATTGTTCCATGCTATTATAGTATCAATCTTGGATGTTTTTATATGCAATTATATATCATTTTTTGGGACTAACTTATTAACCTAGTGCCCAGTGCCAGTTGTTGTTTTCTGCTTTTTTTGGTTTTTCAGGAAATCAGTACCAAACGAAGTCCAAATGCCACGAAACTTTTTGGAGATTTTTTTCTGGACAAAAGAAACCCTGGAGACTTGGAGAGGAGGCCAGAAGGTTCACGAAGCCTCCATAAGGCAACGGGGCGCGGCCCCAGGGGGAGCGCCCTGATGCCTTGTGGGGCCCTCGTGGCTCCGTTTGTCCTAATTCCACTTCTATAAATTCTCAAATATTCGGAAACCAATAGAGAGCCACCCTAAATAACTTTTATGCTACCGTAAGCCTCTGTTCTTCCGCGATCCCATCTAGAGGCCTTTTCCGGTACTCTGCCAGAGGGGGAATCGATCACGGAGGGCTTCTACATCAACCTTGCGGCCCTTCCGATGATGTGTGAGTAGTTTACCACAGACCTACGGGTCCATAGTTAGTAGCTAGATGGCTTCTTCTCTCTCTTTGATCTTCAATACCATGTTCTCCTCGATGTTCTTGGAGTTCTATCCGATGTAATCTTCTTTTGCGGTGTGTTTGTTGGGATCCAATGAATTATGAGTTTATGATCAGATTATTCATGAGAAATATTTGAGTCTTCTCTGAACTATTTTATGCATGATTATTATAGCTTTGTATTTCTCTCCGATCTATCGATTTGGTTTGGCCAACGAGATTGGTTTATCTTGCAATGGGAGAGGTGCTTTGTGATGGGTTCAATCTTGCGGTGCTCAATCCCAATGAAAGAAAGGGACATGACACGTATTTGTATTGTTGCCATTAAGGATAAAAAGATGGGGTTTAATCATATTCCTTGAGTTTACTTTGTCTACATCATGTCATCTTTCTTAAGGCGTTACTCTGTTTCATACTTAATACCCTAGATGCATGCTGGATAGCGGTTGATGGGTGGAGTAATAGTAGCAGATGCAGGCAGGAGTCGGTCTACTTGTCTCGGACGTGATGCCTATATACATGATCATTGCCACGAATCCTTCATAATTATTTGCTTTTCTATCAATTGCCCCACAGTAATTTGTTTACCCACCGTATGCTATGTGTTCGAGAGAGAAGCCTCTAGTGAAAACTATGGCCCCGGGGTCTACTTTTATCATATATTAAAATCTAAAGTACCTTGCTGCAATTTATTTACTTTTATTTTTTATTTAGTATTTTAGTTTATCTATCTATCACTATCGGAATTAATCCTTGCAAATAACCGCTAAGAGGATTGACAACCCTCTTATTTGCGTTGGGTGCAAGTATTTGCTTTTGTGTGTGCAGGTGTTGCTAACGGGATTTTGCGTGGTTCTCCTACTGGATTGATAACCTTGGTTCTTAACTGAGGGAAATACTTATCTCTACTATACTGCATCATCCCCTCCTCTTCGGGGAAATACCAACGCAGTCTGCAAGTAGCACTCAACGCTGCTCCTCCTTCTCTTGCAAGGCTCCTTCCTAACATCATGTACTTGGAAATCCTGAATCTTTACTTTGTTACACTCCCACTGCAAGTTGACACAAAATAGTTACAGGTCTCCTTAAATGGAAGATAAATATGCATACTTTCCAGTCTCCGGGCAACACCAAAAGCATGAGTTTATAACAAAATGAGACCACATAATGAAACATGCCACATCTCTTGCACACACTCAAATGAGCATTTACTAAGTGTGCGTTATGTATAAACTAGGCATACCTTCGTGAACTGGACCTCTAGGTACTCTTGGGGAGCCTAGTTTAGTGGACAGGCAAACCTTTATGTCACCTATGAGATATACAAGCCCCCACTACAGCAGTCATTAGTGTTTAAATCATTGACAAGATCTGTTAGGTCATGAACAACAAGTAATCAAAGCAAATAGTTCTAGTATGACTAGTTGATACAAACAAGCAATTAAACACATGTGTGAGCAAATCTTGCACAACACGGAATTACATACCATGAAAACAAGCATAGAAGGAGGCCTAAAGACCATCACTTGACTGACCAGATTTAGGAGGCATGTAAACATCATGTGCAACATATGAACTAGCATAAACATTGCATATTTCAGATTCGATAATGAAATGCACATGTATTAGGTTATGCCATGTATGACGCCTAAATCTACACTATAGCAGGCATGAGTGATTCATCATTGCATGCACAAGTGAATTGTAGGTTAAGGGCCAGTTCTTCTCCACCTTTTCAGAGCTTATTGTCAAAATAAGCAAGAAAAGCTCTAAAGAACTCATTTTTGAGTTATTGGGTATAGTGAAATGACACTGTTGTTTGCCCATATTACACTAAAAATGCCACTGCTCAGGGCCGCGTCACACCCGACCCTCACGCAAAAATAAACATGCAAGCGTTCGTTCCCCTGCCCACTCGCATCTCCTCTCCCCTTTCCCTCTGCTCTGATCCCCTGCCTGCAGCGAGCCGCCACCATCGGTCCCATCTGCCCTATTCCTCAACGATGCTCTCTCCAGAGAGGCTACATGGCCAGCGGGTAGGACCCCTCGTTCCCCCTCCCCTCCTCCTAGGCCGTGGCCATGAGGTGCTGTTGCGGGATGAGCTCATCCAACAAGGTGAGGATCTCCTCTGATTTTTTGCCAAATTTTCATACTGATCTGCTATATGAAGAATTGCTATGTGCTGCTGCTGCTATATGATGAATGAATTGCTATGAGCTGCTGCTGCTATATGATGCTTTTAGGTGCTGTTGCTATATGATGAAAACCAGCCACTTGGACCATGGAATTTGATAAATAATGGTTCTTCATTTAAATTTAGGCAATTATCCTCTGTTTGGAAGACATTGACCAAAGTAGATTGTGCCAAGTAGATGGTATCTTTGTATTTGCATTTAGAACAAATAATGATGGTCTCTTTTCCTATCATATTAATTACCGCGATGGGTTCAATTCATGATGTTTGGAAGTCAAATTTATTTTCATATGGGCATTAAAATTACAAAATATAATGCAATATAGACTTTTCACTAACCATACCACAGATAAGCTGAAAAAACAGGCAATGAAAGAACTGGTTGGCTTATTATCTAGAGGTTATATTCACAGGAGCTTATTTTGATAGGATAACTTAAAAGAATCGGCCCTAAGAACCCTGGCCAACAGTAATGCCAAACAAATAACATGTCATGATGAATGCAATGGAGTGATTTACCATACAACGCTGTATAGGCTCACCGCTGCCCCTCCTTTTTTTGCGATGTTCCATGAAAATGCCCCATACATCTTGTACTAAGAAATCTTGTACTTTTTCATTGCCACACCCCATCTGCAAGTTGACACAGCTAATTTGAGATATCTCTACATGATAATACATTGCATATCCCTTACACATAATTAAACCACCAATTAACGATTGTGTGTGTGATACGTCCCAAACGTATCCACTTTTCCAAACACTTTTGCTCTGGTTTTGGACTCTAATTTGCATGATTTGAATGGAACTAACCCGGACCGACGCTGTTTTCAGTAGAATTGCCATGGTGTTATTTTTGTGCAGAAATAAAAGTTCTCGGATGGACCTGAAAATTTATGAAGAATTATTTTAGAATATATAAAAAATACTGGCGAAAAGATCCACTGGAGGGGGGCCACCCAGGTGCCACAAGCCCAGGGGGCGCGCCCACCCCCCCAGGGCGTGCTTACCAGGCTTGTGGGGCTCTGGCTGCTCCGTTTGCCCTAACTCCAACGCTATAAGTACCTATTCGTGGAGAAAAAAAAGTGGGAAAAAGAATCACCGCGTTTTACAATACGGCGCTGCCGCCACCTCCTGTTCTTCATCGGGAGGGCTGATCTGGAGTCTGTTTGGGGCTCCGGAGAGGGGGATTCGACGCCGTTGTCATCATCAACCATCCTCCATCACCAATTTCATGATGCTCACCGCTGTGTGTGAGAAATTTCTTCGTAGGCTTGCTGGACGGTGATGGTTTGGATGAGATTTACCATGTAATCGAGTCAATTTGTTAGGGCTTTGATCCCTAGTATCCACTATGTTCTGAGATTGATGTTGCTATGACTTTGCTATGCTTAATGCTTGTCACTAGGGCTCGAGTGCCATGATTTCAAATCTGAACCCTTTATGTTTTCATGAATATATTTGTGTTCTTGATCCTATCTTGCAAGTTATATACACCTATTACGTGTTATGATCCGCATACCCCAAGGTGACAATAATTGGGATTCTTTCCGGTGATTACCGTAGTTTGAGGAGTTCATGTATTCACTATGTGCTAATGCTTTGTGCTGGTTCTCTATTGTCGGAAGTCCGGCTCCGGGGACCGAAAGGTTCGAACAATGGGGTGAGCTCGTTCTACCACTTCGCCTCCTAGCACGGCTAAGCGACGGCGAAGCTACAGCGAGAGCGCGCTAGCGAGGGACGGACCGTGGACTCAGCGGTTTACCCAGGTTCGGGCCACCTTGTGGTGTAAGACCCTACTCCTGCTTGGTTGGTATTGCTCTGGTGAGAGAGAGTACAAGGTTGGGGATGATGAGAACAAGAGCCGATCTCCCTCTACAAAGGCAGCACTGCCCCCCTTATACCCGCATCGGTCCTCTTCCCCCTTGAAACTTAGGCTGGAAGGGCTGCCACACTTGGCGGGTTTTGAAAGGGGACAGGTGCTCAGGCTATCCAGAATAAAGGCGGTCTTCGCCTGCCAAAGCGTGATCCATGACGCGCCGGTGGGCTCGGTGATGACCTCCGCCCTGCACGCCCGCCGTCTTGATCTTCCTTCGCCGATAGGGCAACCTTTGGGGTTGCTTTGGGGAGTAGACAGCTGGCCCTGCTCCCTTAACACAAAAGAGGAAACCATCTTCATCCGATTCATCCACACCTGTTGGCGTGGCCTCTGTCGCCACTCGTCGCCGCGTGCGTCACCCACGTGATGGGCCCCAGACCGCGCGGCTGTGCTGAACGGCCTTCGTCTCGTGTGCCCTCGGGAGGCCACCTCAGGAGGTCGCCTCACGAGAGGACCTCGCGAGGCCTCTAGTGGAGGTTCTGAGCCTTGCTCGCCCGCTCCCTGTGGAGGGGGCCTCGGGAGGCCAAGGCCTCATGAGGAGTCCTGGTGAGGTGCTTGTTGACGACGGCCCGCTGGGCCCACGCCAGGCGTTGCGCCCTGGGCCAAAGGCAGTCGAGCCTGGATACCCCGGGTTCCATGGGCCCGACAGTAGCCCCCGGGCCCGCGGCGCGCACGTTCCCGCCTACTGGGGGGCGAAACGGCGCGGGCCCTAACCGCCTGGGGCCAGGCACGATGCGTGGCGCACGATGTGACGGGGGACGCCTCCACTTCTCCCACGATGCCTCGTTAACCGCCCGCACTGACATAAAACCTGCTGCGGGCGACGCGAGGCCATCATTGCCTTCCTTCGCAAATTGTTGTTGCTTCAATTCCCAACGCCGGAGAAGGCGGAGCGACGAGGGGGGGGGGGGGGCTCCGCGCCGAGTATAAAGAGGGGGAGAGGAGAGCCGGAGTCCTCCACCCATCTTCTTCTTCCTCCAGATTCCTCTGTCTTCTTGCTAGAGCCGCCACAGAAATGGTGAGGGGGAGAGGGCGTGGCCGTGCTTCCGCTGCCGCATCCCAGGTTCCGCCCCGAGGGCGCGGGCGCTCCCCGGCGGCTGCCGGCGCCGGGCCCAGCGGTCGCGGAAGGGGCGCCGCTCGCGGGCGTGGAGGGCGAGGCGGCCGCGGCGGATCGGCCAGGCTGCCGCCCCAGGCAGGGAGCCATTCGGCGGAGGCGGCCCATGAATTCATCGTAAACATGCACCGCAGTCCCTGCACCTGGCTCCGACTCCCGGACTCCTTCGTGGCGACGATGGCGGAGTGCGCGCCCTTGGGCTTGTGGGTGCAGGCCGACGGCTGCTGCAACGGCCCTTCCTGGGTGGCGACGGAGCTCACCCCCTCGGGCTTCATGTTCTTGAGGCAGGGGTGGAAGTCGTTTGCACTCGCCCGTGGCCTAAAGCGGGGGCACGTCCTCCAATTCAAGTATGACGGGGCCACCACACTCTTCATGAAGATCTTCGGGATCTCCGGCAGCCGCCTAGAGTGCTGCGCGGAGAGCGAGGACGGCAGCTACAGCGGCTCCTCCAGCGAGGACGACAGCTCCGGCGGTACCGCTCCCTCCGGCGGGGGCGGAAGCGACGACGACCCCCAGCCGCGTCAAGAGCGAGGACGAGGACTCCGACTAGGCGCACGCGGCGACGGTTCCGGGACCCCTGGCGGCGGGCACCGTGTGCATGGTGACGGAGCCGCACTTGCCTGCAGCGCCTTCTTGGGGACGCACGCGGTGCCCGCGCTGGTAGTCTTGGGGGAGATGGCGCCTCGCCTAGGCCCTTTCTTACTTTTTATTTTCCTGCATTGAACCGATGTAGCCCCGCGGGGTCGTGAAAACAGTATCCTCCATGCTTAACTTAATGCTTTTGTGATTCGAGATGTATGCATTCCCTCCCGAAGTCCTCTCGTGAGGCTGGTTTTTTTTCTTTGTTCGCCTCAGCGGTCTATGCCGTCAGGACCCAGCCCCCGAGCGGGCCTCAGCCGTCGCTGGTATGTCCGGTCGCGATGCTAGGACAAGGCCAGGAGGTGAGGGGCACCGGGAGCTAGTGAGGGCTCCAGAGGCGCGATGCTCAGGGAGCCCCCTTTGGCGTGCAAGCGGCTTACGCAGAAGAAAAATGCTAGCACCCAGTGGGATCGCGAGGGGAGAGAGCTTGAGTGACGGTAAGGGCGTCTCGCATGGTGGTCAGACTTAGCTTTTGGCGGAGAGCGGTGTCGGGCGAACCACAGCTCATGAGGGGCTCACGCAGCTCGTGAGGCATGCTTACGAGGCTCGGCGTTCGAAGTGTCTTCGCCTCGCGAGGCCTGCTCGCGAGAGGCCGCCCGCGAGGTCCTCGCAAGCTTGTCTCCTGAGGGACTGCATGTCGACAGGTTTCACAATGGGGGGAGCGGCACGCGCTTGCTAACTCGCCCGTGGCTGCTACGTGAGGAGATAAGGCACCAAGGACCTTGGTAAGGTGACGTGCACGGGGGCAGGCCCGTGAGCCAGAGCTCGGTCGCTTGGATTTGGCGGCACTGCAGGGACGGACCCGAGCACAGGCACCGTGCCTAGCCCCCGATCACGGAATCGGCCAGGGGAGGGGTCGCGAGCAAGTGGCGCTCTCTGGTCGGCACCAAACTTAATCAGGCAATTAAGCAGGTAACATAACTAATCAAGGTAAAATCAAAAAAATTCATTACACCACCAAAAGGATAGGGTTCCGGGAGCGAGGCGCGGGAGGCGTGGCGAGAAGGAGTGTGGGCCGCGCAGTGTGACGCGTCGAGCGCACCTGGCAGGACCGCGCTGGGGTGACGTTAGACCGCTTGGCGAGGCACGCCAAGGGAGTCCGCTCCTCTGGGGCCAGGGGCTCGCGAGGGCCTGGCGGCTCGCGAGGAGCAGGAGGCCCACGAGGCCCTGGCACGAAGGGCGCCAGCCTCTGGAAAGAGGCGCCGGCGTTTCTCAGCCCGAAGGGCATGCGCATGCCACCGACGGCGGGGCCAACGCCCTGGCCGATTCTTGGCAGCTGGAAGGGGTCCTGAGGGTAGATCTTGTTGAGGCTGGTGAAGTCGACGCACATGCGCTCCTTGCCGCCCTTCTTGGGGACGACAACTGGGTTGGCGAGCCATTCGGGATGGCGCACCTCTCGAACGACTCCAGCTTCTTGGAGCTTCTGAACTTCCTTGACGATGAAACCTTGCTTCTCTGGCGCCTGGCGCCATGCTTTCTGCTTGACGGGGCGTGCATTGGGGCACACCGCTAAGTGGTGCTCGATCACCTCCCTCGGCACACCGGACAAGTCAGATGCTTTCCAGGCGAAAACATCCGAGTTTGCCCGAAGGAAGGTGACGAGCGCGCTTTCCTATGCATGAGGGAGGCCTGTGCCGATGGTGAAGGAAGGGCCAGAGCTACTGCCGTCCACCGACACCTTCTTCGTCTCGGCGCGGTCCTGAGAGAATAGCTTCTTCTTCTTCGCGGGCGCGGCCTCAGAAGGCTCGGCCGCGTCCTCGTCGGTCGGGTGCGCGACAGCGGCAGCCTTGTAGGCACGCTCGAGGGTGCTGGCCGCGTCCTTATCGTCGCAGGTGACGGTGATGATACCGCTGCAGTTGGGCATCTTGAGAACGTTGTAGGCATGATGGGTGGCCGCCATGAACTTGGTGAGAGCTGGGTAGCCCAAGATGGCGTTGAAAGGCAGGCCAATGTGCGCCACGTCGAAGTCGATGAGCTCGGTGTGGTAGTTCTTGCGGGTGCCGAAGGTGACAGGGAGGCGCACTTGCCCCAGTGGGATGGTGGAACCATCGGTCACTCCGGAGAATGGCCTGGTCGGCATCAGCTGGTCGTAGGGCACCTGGAGCATCTCGAAGGTCTCGATGGAGATCACGTTGAGGCCGGTGCCCCCGTCGATGAGGGTCTTGGTGACCGCGACGTTGCTGATGGTGGGAGTGCACAGCATGGGGAGCGCGCCTGTGGAGGGCGTGGACTTGGGGTGGTCCTTGGAGTCGAAAGTGATGGTGTACTGCGACCACTTGAGGGGCCGCGAAGCCTCTAGCCTCGGGAGGGCGGCATACACCTCGCGAGAGAGCTGCTTGAAGTGGCGGATGGACACAGGGGCTTGGGACCCGCCAAGGATGCAGGCGACTGCGCGAGGCTCCTGGTAGCCCCCTGCGCCCTCATCAGGCCGGTTGACGTCGTCCCTTCGGGGTGGCGGCGGCAGCGGCGGAAGAGCCGCATTGGCCTAAGGGTCTGCCTCACGAGGCTGATCACGCTAGGTGGCCTCACGAGGCTGGTCGCGCCTACCCTGGCGGAAGTTGCCGTTGCTGTTGCGGCCGTCCCAATGGTTACCGCCGTGGCCACCTCCACGGCGGGCGCCGCGGCCATTGCGGTCGTCTCGGCGGCCCTGGCTCTCTTCGCGGAGCAGCTTGAGCTCCTGGCAGTCCTCGGTGCTGTGGGAGCGCACGTTGTGGAAGGCGCAGAGGGGCCGGCTGTCTTTCCTGGGCTCATCGCGGTCCTGGCCGCGCTTCTGCTCGGGCTCCGCCGCAAGCACGGCAAGGCCCTTGTGCTTGACGTCCTTGTTCTTGGTCTTGGCAGCATCGAGCGCCGCGTCAGGGTCGTTGTGGACGAAGAGGCGGCCCTCTTCAGCCTTGGCGCACTTGTCGGCGAGGTCGAGCAGCTCAAGCACGGAGTCGAGCTCACTGTTGATGGCGAGCTTCTCGCGCATCTTGACGTCCGTGACGCCGGTGGAGAACGCAGAGATGACGGCCGCGTTGGAGGCGTGCGGGATCTTGTTACGCACCTGGCTGAAGCGCTGGATGTACTTGTGGAGGGTCTCGTCTGGGCGCTGCCGAACACGCCGCAGGTCGTTGATGGTGAGGGAGCGGTCCAACGTGCCCTTGAAGTTGGCGACGAACTGGCTGCAGAGCTCGGCCCACGATGAGATGGACGCCTCGGGGAGGTTCATGAGCCAGGAGCGCGGGCCGTCCTTGAGGGCCATGGGAAACCAGTTCACCATGACCTTGTCGTCGCCATTCGCCACCTCAACGCTCAGCGCGTAGAGCTGGAGGAACTCCGTGGGGTTGGGGGTGCCGTCATAGCGCGGAGGCAGCTCAGGCTTGAACTTCGCAGGCCAGACGACGCGACGCAGCTCGCGGGTGAAGGCACGGCATCCCACACCGCTTGAGGGGACGCCGCCAGCAAGGGAGGCGCGGTTTTGGCGCCCAACCACCGCAACATCCTGAACGGCCTGGTCCTGGCGTTGGCGCTGCCGCTCGAGGAGCACTCGCGTGTCGGGGGGCGCGTGGCGGACGATCTGGCAGCCGGCCTCGTCTCGGTCTGGCGAGGACACGCCACGGGACGGCTCACGAACCCGTGCGCTGCGCTGGGGCCCGCCGTGCCCGTCGCGCAGAGCAGGCGGCGGGGGAGCGCCGTGCGCCAGGTCCCTAGCGCGAGACAGCGGGGGGCGGAGCGAGTGGGAAGGTTCTGGAGCGTCCCCAGCGGCGTTGACGAGCTCGGTGATGCGGCCAAGCCAGGCGTCGTAGCCGGTGTCAGCCGGACGGTAGTAGAGCAGCTCGCACGCCATGAGAAGCGCGGCCTGCGGGTTTGGCGGCCCACGGTGGGCGAGGGAGGAGGTCGTGGCGGTGTGGCCGTTCGCCTGCACGGAGGGGTGCAGGAAGGAGTCCTGCTGCTCGCGGGCAGCGGGGTCGGTGGCGGCAGCAGCCTCGACGTCGGGGCGGCGGCGATTGCCACGGGCCACCGGCTCCATCTGAGCCACGCGGCCAGCCCTGCGCCTGGCGCGCTCGCGACGTGCGTCGGCCATGAGGTCGGTGGAGCAGAGGGCGGAGCGGAAGGACAGTAGCGCACCCCTACCTGGCGCGCCAAATGTCGGAAGTCAGGCTCCGGGGACCCAAAGGTTCGAACACTGGGGTGAGCTCGTTCTACCACTTCGCCTCCTACCACGGCTAAGCGATGGCAAACCTACGGCGAGAGCGCGCTAGCGAGGGACGGACCGTGGACTCAGCGGTTTACCCAGGTTTGGGCCACCTTGCGGTGTAAGACCCTAATCCTGCTTGGTTGGTATTGCTCTGGTGAGAGAGAGTACAAGGTTGGGGATGATGAGAACAAGAGCCGATCTCCCTCTACAAAGGCAGCACTGCCCCCCTTATACCCATATCGGTCCTTTTCCCCCTTGAAACTAGGCGGGAAGGGCTGCCACACTTGGCGGGTTTTGAAAGGGGACAGGCGCTCAGGCTATCCTGACTAAAGGCGGTCTTCGCCTGCCAAAGCGTGATCCATGACGCGCCGGTGGGCTCGGTGATGACCTCCGCCCTGCGCGCCCACCGTCTTGATCTTCCTTCGCCGGTCGGGCAACCTTTGGGGTTGCTTTGGGGAGTAGACAGCAGGCCCTGCTCCCTTAACACAAAAGAGGAAACCATCTTCATCCGCGCCTGCTGGCGCGGCCTCTGTCGCCGCTCGTCGCCACGCGCGTCACCCACGTGATGGGCCCCAGACCGCGCGGCTGTGCCGAACAGCCTTCGTCTCGTGCGCCCTCAGGAGGGGGCCTTGGGAGGCCACCACAGGAGGTTGCCTCGCGAGAGGACCTCGCGAGGCCGCTAGTGGAGGTGCTGAGCCTTGCTCGCCCGCTCCCTGTGGAGGGGGCCTTGGTAGGCCAAGGCCTCATGAGGAGTCCTGGTGAGGTGCTTGGTGACGACGGCCCGCTGGGCCCACGCCAGGCGTTGCGCCCTGGGCCAAAGGCAGACGGGCCTGGATACCCCGGGTTCCATGGGCCCGACATCTATTAAAAGGAGGCCTTAATATCCCTTAGATTTCCTTATGGACCCCGCTGCCACGGGAGGGTAGGACAAAAGATGTCATGCAAGTTCTTATAATAAGCACGTATGATTATATAAGGAATACATGCCTACATTACATTGATGAATTGGAGCTATTGTGTATCGCCATAGGTTGTGACTGTTATATGATGAATGTCATCCAACATAATTATCCATCACCGATCCAATGCCTACGCTTTTCGCATATTGATCTTTGCTAAGTTACTTTCGTTACTGCTGCTGTTACAATCACTACAAAAACTGCTACTGTTACTATTGCTACTGTTGCTACTGCTATTGAAACTATCATATTACTGTGCTACTAAACACTTTGCTGTAGATATTTAGTTCTCAGGTGTGGTTGAATTGACAACTCAACTGCTAATACTCGCAAATATTCTTTGGCTCCCCTTGTGTCGAATCATTAAATCTGGGTGAAATACTACCAGCGAAAACTGTTGCGATCCCCTATACTTGTGGGTTATCAAGACCTTTTTCTGGCGCCTTGCCGGGGAGCATAGCTCTATCTGTTGAGTCACTTGGGATTTATATCTGTTGATCACTATGAAGAATCTGAAAGACGCTAAGACCAAGATCGTTCCCTCTAAGACGAGGGGAGGTAAGGAACTGCCATCTAGCTCCGCACTTGATTCACCTTCTGTTTTGAGTAAGCTTGCGACACCACCACCTGCTATTCATTCTGATATGTCGCAAGTAATTGATGATACTACTTCTGCTATGAATGATACTTATGATGATGCTAGTACTATGCTTGATAATACTGTGCCACTTGGTGAATTTCTTGATGAACAAATTGCTAAAGCTAAAGAAACTGAAAATGTTGAAACTCTTGAAAATTATGATTCACCTATTCTGCCTAGCTCTCCTACTAGAGTTGAAATGCCTAAGACATCTGATGGTTATGTTTTTGATAGGGAGACAGCTAGGGCAATTCTTGCATGTAATGATAGAGATGAAGTTATAGAATTGCTTGCTGAGTTCAAACAAAATTCTATGAGGGAGAGAATGAAATATGATCCTAAGTTTGCTACCTCTCCCATATTTGTTACCGATAAGGATTATGAATTCTCTATCGATCCTGAGTTAATTACTTT
This sequence comes from Elymus sibiricus, assembly GCA_039707655.1. NCBI lineage: Eukaryota > Viridiplantae > Streptophyta > Magnoliopsida > Poales > Poaceae > Elymus > Elymus sibiricus. The sequence goes on along the minus strand of CM077668.1, from coordinate 104,567,868 downwards.
GGTTGAATCTGATCCTTTTCATGGTTATGAAACTGAAACTGTTGTGGCAAACCTTACTAAGTTGAATGATATTGCCACCCTATTTGCTCATGAGGAAAAATTCATTACTACTATATTCTCAAGATGTTTCCTTTCTCATTGAAGGGTGATGCTAAGAAATGGTTTAACACTCTTGCTCCTGGTTGTGTGCGTAGTCCCCAGGATATGATATATTACTTCTCTGAAAAATATTTTCCTGCTCACAAGAAACAAGCTGCTTTACAGAAAATATTTAACTTTGTGCAAAATGAAGAAGAGAATCTCCCTCAAGCTTGGGGGAGGCTTCTCCAATTACTTAATTGTTGGGGAACGTTGCATGGGAAACAAAAATTTTCCTACGCACACGCAAGATCTGTCCATGGTGATGAGCATCTACGAGAGGGAGAGTGAATCTACATACCCTTGTAGATCGCTAAGCGGAAGCGTTAAGAAACGCGGTTGATGTAGTCGAACGTCTTCGCGATCCAAATCGCAAGTCGTCCCTCGATCCAAACACGATCTAGCGCCGAATGGACGGCACCTCCGCGTTCAACACACGTACGGCTTGATGACGCCTTCACCTCCTCGATCCAGCGAGCGATGGTCAAGTAATGGATGAGTTCCAGCAGCACGACGGCGTGGTGATGGTGGTGAGGAACAATCTCTGCAGGGCTTCGCCAAGCACTACGGAGATTATGACGGAGGAAGAAATAGAGGGTTAGGGTTGCCAGCACACGGCTTGGGAAATCTTGATATGTCCCATGTGCTAGCCCTGCCCCTCTATTTATATGTTGAGCCCTGGGGTCTAAACTTGGAGAGAAAACCTCCACAAGGTCGGTTTTGCCCGCACGGAAAGAGTACAACTCGGATTCCAGCAGTACCGCGCACAAGCGGTAGTACTGCTCACGAGCGGTAGTACCGCTTGAGCGGTAGTACCGCTTCACACAAGCGGTAGTACCGCTTACGCGGTAGTACTGCCTTACCAGCGGTAGTACCGCTTAAGGCAGCAGCAAAACTTCCTTTTGCACTTTCCAATACCTCGTGGGCTTTACCCCTTTGGTCCATATAAAGTGTTGCTGCACCCGAACACTTCGGTAAACATCCGGAACCCCTTCCGGTGAATTCCGGAACCCTTTCGGAGATCAAAACACTATTATCACATATATCAATCTTTACCTCCGGACTCTTCCGGAGATCCTCGTCATGTCCGGGATCTTATCCGGGACTCCGAACGACCTTCGGTCACCAAAACAATAACTCAACTATACTAATCGTCACCAAACGTTAAGTGTGTAGACCCTGCGGGTTCGAGAACTATGTAGACATGACCGAGACACCTCTACGGCCAATAACCAATAGCGGGACCTGGATGCCCATATTGGCTCCTACATATTCTGCGAAGATCTTTATCGGTCGAACCTCTATGTCAAGGATTCAGTTAATCCCGTATGCTGTTCCCTTTGTTCTTCGGTATGTTACTTGCCCGAGATTCGATCGTCGGTATCTCTATACCTAGTTCAATCTCGTTACCGGCAAGTCTCTTTACTCATTCCGTAATACAAGATCCTGTGGCTAACTCTTTAGTCACTTTGCTTGCAAGGCTCATTGTGATGTTGTATTACCGAGTGGGCCCTGAGATACCTCTCCGCCACACGGAGTAACAAATCCCAGTCTTGATCCATGCCAACCCAACAGACACCCTCGGAGATACCTGTAGAGCATCTTTATAGTCACCCAGTTACGTTGCGACGTTTGATACACACAAGGTACTCCTCCGATGTCAGGGAGTTGCATGATCTCATGGTCATAGGAATAGATACTTGACATGCAGAAAACAATAGCAATAAACTGACACGATCATATGCTACGTTTACAGTTTGGGTCTTGTCCATCACATCATTCTCCTAATGATGTGATCCCGTTATCAAATGACATCTCATGTCCATGGCTAGGAAACCTTCACCATCTTTTGATCAACGAGCTTGTTAACTAGAGGCTTACTAGGGACACAATGTTGTCTATTTACCCACACATGTATTTGAGTTTCCAATCAATACAATTATAGCATGGATAATAAACGATTATCATGAACAAGGAAATATAATAATAACCAATTTATTATTGCCTCTAGGGCATATTTCCAACAGTCTCCCACTTGCACTAGAGTCAATAATCTAGTTCACATCAATATGTGATTTACATTGTAATGAATCGAACACCCATGCAGTTCTGGTGTTGTTCATGTTTAGCCCTTGGAAGAGGTTTAGTCATCGGATCTGCAACATTCAGATCCGTGTGTACTTTGCAAATATTTTTGTCGTCCTCCTTGATGTAATCGCGGATGGAATTGAAACGTCGCTTTATGTGTCTGGTCCTCTTGTGAAATCTTGGTTCCTTGGCTAGAGCAATGGCACCAGTATTATCACAAAACAGAGTCATTGGGTTAAGCGCACTTGGCACTACTCCAAGATCTGTCATGAACTCCTTCATCCAGACATCTTCCTTCGCCGCCTCCGAGGCAGCGATGTACTCCGCTTCGCATGTAGAATCAGCTACCACACTTTGCTTGGAACTGCACCAGCTAACCGCACCCCCATTAAGAATAAACACGTATCCGGTTTGTGACTTAGAGTCATCCGGATCAGTGTCAAAGCTTGCATCGACGTATCCCTTTACGACGAGCTCTTGATCACCTCCATAAACGAGAAACATGTCCTTAGTCCTTTTCAGGTACTTCAGGATATTCTTGACCGCCGTCCAGTGTTCCATTCCGGGATCACTTTGAAACCTTCCGACCATACTTATGGCAAGGCTGACATCGGGTCTTGTGCACAACATTGCATACATGATAGAGCCTATGGCTGAAGCATAGGGGATGACACTCATCTTTTCTCTATCTTCTGCAGTCACTGGGCATTGAGTCTTACTCAACTTCACACCTTGCAGAACAGGCAAGAACCCCTTCTTGGACTGATCCATTTTGAACTTCTTCAAAATCTTATCAAGGTATGTGCTTTGTGAAAGTCCTATTAAACGTCTTGATCTATCTCTATAGATCTTGATGCCTAATATGAAAGCAGCTTCTCCTAGGTCCTTCATTGAAAAACTCTTGTTCAAATATTCCTTCACGCTTTCCAACATTTCTATATTGTTTCCAATCAGTAATATGTCATCCACATATAATATTAGAAACGCTATAGAGCTCCCACTCACTTTCTTGTAAATACAAGCTTCTCCGTAAACTTGTATAAACTCGAACGCTTTGATCACCTCATCAAAGCGAAGATTCCAACTCCGAGATGCTTGCACCAGTCCATAAATGGATCGCTGGAGTTTGCAAACTTTGTCAGCATTCTCTGGATCGACAAAACCTTCTGGTTGCATCATATACAACTCTTCCTTAAGGAAACCGCTAAGGAACGCTGTTTTGACATCCATCTGCCAAATTTCATAATCGAAAAAGGCAGCTATTGCTAACATGATTCTGACGGACTTAAGCATCGCTACGGGTGAGAAGGTCTCATCGTAGTCAACTCCTTGAACTTGTGAAAAACCCTTTGCCACAAGTCGAGCTTTATAGACGGTGACATTACCGTCCGCGTCCGTCTTCCTCTTAAAGATCCATTTGTTCTGAATGGCCTTACGCCCTTCAGGTAATACTTCCAAAGTCCATACTTTGTTTTCATACATGGATCCCATCTCGGATTTCATGGCCTCTAACCACTTCTCGGAATCCGGGCCCATCATCGCTTCTCCATAGCTCGTAGGTTCATCGTTGTCCAACAACATGACTTCTAAGACAGGGTTGCCGTACCACTCAGGAGCAGTACGCGTCCTTGTCGACTTACGAGGTTCGATAGCAACTTGATCCAAAGCTTCATGATCATCATCATTAACTTCCTCTTCAGCTGATGTAGGCTCTACAGAAAAATCTTTATGCGCTACGCTACTCTCAGGTTGAAGTAAAGGTTCAACAACCTCATCAAGTTCTATCTTCCTCCCACTTAATTCTTTCGAGAGAAACTCTTTCTCAAGAAATGTTCCGTTTTTTAGAGACAAACACTTTGTCTTCGGATCTGAGGTAGAAGGTATACCCAACTGTCTCTTTTGGGTATCCTATGAAGACGCATTTCTCCGCTTTGGGTTCCAGCTTTTCAGGCTGAAGCTTTTTGACATAAGCATCACATCCCCAAACTTTAAGAAACGACAGCTTTGGCTTCTTGCCAAACCAAAGTTCATATGGCGTCGTCTCAACGGATTTCGATGGTGCCCTATTTAAAGTGAATGTAGCTGTCTCTAATGCATAACCCCAAAACGATAGTGGCAAATCGGCAAGAGACATCATAGATCGCACCATATCCAATAAGGTTTGATTACGATGTTCGGACACACCATTACGCTGTGGTGTTCTAGGCGGTGTTAGTTGTGAAACAATTCCACATTGTCTTAAGTGACTGCCAAACTCATAACTTAGATATTCTCCTCCTCGATCAGATCGTAGGAATTTAACCTTCTTGTTACGATGATTCTCAACTTCACTCTGAAATTGTTTGAACTTTTCAAATGTTTCAGACTTGTGTTTCATTAAGTAAATATACCCATATCTACTTAAGTCATCAGTGAAGGTGAGAAAGTAACGATAACCACCGCGCGCCTCAATGCTCATCAGACCGCACACATCAGTATGTATGATTTCCAACAAGTCACTTGCCCGTTCCATTGTTCCAGAGAACGGCGTTTTAGTCATCTTGCCCATGAGGCATGGCTCACATGTGTCAAGTGATTCAAAATCAAGTGACTCCAAAAGTCCATCAGCATGGAGCTTCCTCATGCGTTTTACGCCAATATGACCTAAACGGCAGTGCCACAAGAAAGTGGTATTATCATTATCAATTCTACAACTTTTGGCATCAATGTTATGAACATGTGTATCATTACTATCGAGATTCAATAAGAATAAACCCCTCACTTCGGGTGCATGACCATAAAAGATATTACTCATATAAATAGAACAACCATTATTCTCTGATTTAAATGAGTAACCGTCTCGCAATAAACAAGATCCAGATATAATGTTCATGCTTAACGCAGGCACTAAATAACAATTATTCAGGTTCATCACTAATCCCGATGGTAATTGAAGAGCGAGCGTGCCGACGGCGATCACATCAACCTTGGAACCATTTCCCACGCGCATCATCACTTCATCCTTTGCCAGCCTCCGTCTATTCCGCAGTTCCTGTTTTGAGTTGCAAATATGAGCAACCTCACCGGTATCAAATACCCAGGCACTACAACGAGAGTTGGTAAGGTACACATCAATAACATGTATATCATATATACCTTGTTTGTTGTTGGCCGCCTTCTTGTCAGCCAAATAATTGGGGCAGTTCCGCTTCCAGTGTCCAGTTCCCTTGCAATGAAAGCACACAGTTTCTGGTTTGGGTCCAGCCTTGGGTTTCTTCACGGGAGGAGCAACTGCTTTGCCACTCTTGGAGTTACCCTTCTTACCCTTGCCATTTTTCTTGAAACTAGTGGTTTTATTGACCATCAACACTTGATGCTCCTTCTGATTTTCAGACTCAGCGGCTTTCAGCATCGCAAACAGCTCGGCGACTGACTTGTTCATCCCGTGCATGTTATAGTTCAACACGAAGCTCTTGTAGCTAGGTGGCAATGATTGAAGAACTCTGTCAGTGATAGCCTCTGGCGGAAGGGGCATCCCCAATTCAGCCAGACGGGTGGAGTACCCAGACATTCTGAGTACGTGATCACTGATAGACCCGTTCTCCTCCATCTTGCAAGCATAGAACTTATCGGAGATCTCATACCTCTCGATCCGGGCATTCTTCTGAAAGATAAACTTCAACTCCTGGAACATCTCATATGCTCCATGACGTTCAAAACGTCTTTGAAGTCCCGGTTCTAAGCCATACAATATTGCACATTGAACTATTGAGTAATCTTCAGAACGAGCCTGCCAGGCGTTCACAACGTCTAGAGACTCAACTGGAGCGGGTGGATCACCAAGCGGTGCATCAAGGACATAAGCCTTCTGGGAAGCCGTAAGGATAATCCTTAGATTACGGGCCCAGTCCACAAAGTTACTTCCATCATCTTTCAACTTAGCTTTCTCTAGGAACGCATTAAAATTCAGGGGTGCTACTGCGCGGGCCATGATCTACAACATAAATATAGCAAAGACAACTTAGACTATTGTTCAAGATAATGAGTTTAGTTAATCATATTACTTAAAAACTCCCACTCAAATTGACATCCCTCCGGTCATTCGAGTGTAACATGATCCAAATCCACCAACTCAAGTACGATCATCACGTGAGTTGAGGTGGTTTCAATGGTGAACATCTTCATGTTGATCATATCTACTATATGACTCATGTTCGACCTTTCGGTCTCTTGTGTTCCGAGGCCATGTCTGTACATGCTAGGCTCGTCAAGTTTAACCCGAGTGTTCCGCATGTGCAACACTGGCTTGCACCCGTTGTATGTGAACGTAGAGTCTATCACACCCGATCATCACGTGGTGTCTCGAAATGATGAACTTTCGCAACGGTGCACACTCGGGGAGAACACAATTTATCTTGAAATTTAAGTGAGGGATCACCTTATAATGCTATCGGCGTCCTAAGCAAAACAAGATGCATAAAAGGATTAACATCACATGTAAATCATAGGTGACATGATATGGCCATGAACTTGTGCTTTTGATCTCCATCTCCAAAGCACCGGCATGATCTCCATCGTCACCGGCATGACACCATGATCTCCATCATCTTGATCTCCATCAACGTGTCGCCATGAGGTTGTCGCGCCGACTGTTGCTTCCACGACTATTGCTAACTCATAGCGATAAAGTAAAGCAAAACGGCGAAAATAATTAAAGACAACTCTATGGCTCCTGCCAGTTGCCGTACTCATCGACATCCAAGTCGTGATATTCTATACAACACACTATCATCTCATACATCACATATATCTCATCATGTAATTGGCCATATCACATCACAACATACCCTGCAAAAACAAGTTAGACGTCCTCTAATTGTTGTTGCAAATTTTACGTGGCTGCTACGGGTTTGCAAGAACCGTTCTTACCTACGCAAAACCACAACGTGGTGTAGTGATTGCTTTTTGATCTTCTAAAAGAACCCTCTTCATTGAAATCGATTCAACTAAAGTGAGAGAGACAGACACCCGCCAGTCACCTTTATGCAACGAGTGCACTTAGCGGTGAAACCTATCTCGCGTAAGCGTACGCGTAATGTCGGTCCGGGCCGCTTCATCTCACAATACCGCCGAATCTAATATCAACTAGTAACGGCAAGCAATATGTATACACCCACGCCCACAACTCGTTTGTGTTCTACTCGAGATCTCATCTACGCATAGACCTAGCTCTGATACCACTGTTGGGGAACGTTGCATGGGAAACAAAAATTTTCCTACGCACACGCAAGATCTATCCATGGTGATGAGCATCTACGAGAGGGAGAGTGAATCTACATACCCTTGTAGATCGCTAAGAGGAAGCGTTAAGAAATGTGGTTGATGTAGTCGAACGTCTTCGCGATCCAAATCGCAAGTCGTCCCTCGATCCAAACACGATCTAGCGCCGAACGGACGGCACCTGCACGTTCAACACACGTACGGCTTGATGACGCCTTCACCTCCTCGATCCAGCGAGCGATGGTGAAGTAGTGGATGAGTTCCAGCAGCACGACGGCGTGGTGATGGTGGTGAGGAACAATCTCTGCAGGGCTTTGCCAAGCACTACGGAGATTATGACGGAGGAAGAAATAGAGGGTTAGGGTTGCCGGCACACGGCTTGGGAAATCTTGATATGTCCCGTGGGCTAGCCCTGCCCCTCTATTTATATGTTGAGCCCTGGGGTCTAAACTTGGAGAGAAAACCTCCACAAGGTCAGTTTTGCCCGCACAAGGTCGGTTTGGCCCGCACGGAAAGAGTCCAACTCGGATTCCAGCAGTACCGCGCACAAGCGGTAGTACCGCTTGAGCGGTAGTACCGCTTCACACAAGCGGTAGTACCGCTTACGCGGTAGTAGTGCCTTACCAGCGGCAGTACCGCTTAAGGCAGCAGCAAAACTTCCTTTTGCTCTTTCCAATACCTCGTGGGCTTTACCCCTTTGGTCCATATAAAGTGTTGCTGCACCCGAACACTTCGGTAAACATCCGGAACCCCTTCCGGTGAATTCCGGAACCCTTTCGGAGATCAAAACACTATTATCACATATATCAATCTTTACCTCCGGACTCTTCCGGAGATCCTCGTCATGTCCGGGATCTTATCCGGGACTCCGAACAACCTTCGGTCACCAACACAATAACTCAACTATACTAATTGTCACCAAACTTTAAGTGTGTAGACCCTGCGGGTTCGAGAACTATGTAGACATGACCGAGACACCTCTACGGCCAATAACCAATAGCGGGACCTGGATGCCCATATTGGCTCCTACATATTCTGCGAAGATCTTTATCGGTCGAACCTCTATGTCAAGGATTCAGTTAATCCCGTATGCTGTTCCCTTTGTTCTTCGGTATGTTACTTGCCCGAGATTCGATCGTCGGTATCTCTATACCTAGTTCAATCTCGTTACCGGCAAGTCTCTTTACTCGTTCCGTAATACAAGATCCTGTGGCTAACTCTTTAGTCACTTTGCTTGCAAGGCTCATTGTGATGTTGTATTACCGAGTGGGCCCTGAGATACCTCTCCGCCACACGGAGTAACAAATCCCAGTCTTGATCCATGCCAACCCAACAGACACCCTCGGAGATACCTGTAGAGCATCTTTATAGTCACCCAGTTACGTTGCGACGTTTGATACACACAAGGTACTCCTCCGATGTCAGGGAGTTGCATGATCTCATGGTCATAGGAATAGATACTTGACATGCAGAAAACAATAGCAATAAACTGACACGATCATATGCTACGTTTACAGTTTGGGTCTTGTCCATCACATCATTCTCCTAATGATGTGATCCCGTTATCAAATGACATCTCATGTCCATGGCTAGGAAACCTTCACCATCTTTTGATCAACGAGCTAGTTAACTAGAGGCTTACTAGGGACATTGTGTTGTCTATGTAACCACACATGTATTTGAGTTTCCAATCAATACAATTATAGCATGGATAATAAACGATTATCATGAACAAGGAAATATAATAATAACCAATTTATTATTGCCTCTAGGGCATATTTCCAACATTAATGCTTTGCCCGATCATCCTCTTAAGAAAAATGAAATACTTGATATCTTTTATAATGGACTAACTAATGCTTCTAGGGATTACCTAGATAGTTGTGCTGGTTCTATTTTCAGGGAACGAACTGTTGGACAGGCTGAAGAATTATTGAATAATATATTGAGAAATGTCGATGATTGGACACTTCCTGAACCACCACCTAAGCCAACTCCAAAGAAGAGAGGTATTCTATTCCTCAGTCCAGAAGATATGCAAGAAGCTAAGAAGTCTATGAAGGAAAAAGGTATTAAAGCTGAAGATGTTAAGAATTTACAACCTATTGAAGAAATACATGGGCTCGACATCCCGACCTAGGTAGTGGAGGTAAATTCTCTCACTAGATTCGATGAAGGTGATATTCCGTATAATAAATCTGCTAGTCAATGCCTGTATGAATTTGATAATTACATCATTAAATAGGAACACTTTATTATGTATGTTAGCAATCAACTAAAACGGAATGCCATCATGATTGAATTCTTGAGTGATTTGATGTTTAGAACTGCTAATGATGTTAAATGCCTGAGTAAACATGCTTCTATGGTTCAGACTCAGTTAGAACAAATAGCCAAGTCACAAAATGATTTGCTTGATGAGATGAATAATAAAAGGAATGATCATGCTGTTAGAATTGTTACTAGAGGAGGTAGAATGACTCAGGATCCTCTGTATCCTGAAGGTCATCCTAAAAGAATTGAACAAGATTCTCAAAGAAATAATATTGATGCACCTAGTCCATCTAAGAAGAAAAAGAAAAAGAAAAATAATAGGACTTTGCAAGTTTCTAGTGAACCTGAGATAGAAAAACCTCCTGAGAATCATAATGATGCTTCTATTTCCTTTGCTGAGACCCAATCTGGTAATGAACATACACCTAGTGATAATGATAATGATGATGTTCATGTTGATGCTCAAATAGATAACGATGTAGAAATAGAACCTGCTGTTGATCTTAATAACCCACCTCCTAAGAATAAAAGAGACTTTGTTGCGAGAAAACATGGGAAAGAAAGAGAACCATGGGTTCAGAAACCTATGCCTTTTCCCACTAAACCATCTAAAACAAGGATGAGGAAGACTTTGAGCGCTTTGTTGAAATGCTTAGACCTGTCTTTTTACGTACACGCTTGATTGATATGTTGAAAATGTCTCCCTATGATAAATACATGAAAGATATTGTCACTAATAAAAGAAAAATACCTGAAACTGAAATTTCCACCATGCTTGCAAATTATTCTTTTAAGGGTGGAGTACCTAAGAAGTTAGGCGATCCAGGAATACCTACTATACCATGCTCCATTAAAAGAAGTTATGTTAAAACTGCTTTATGTGATTTGGGAGCCGCTGTTAGTGTTATGCCTTTTTCTTTATATAGAAGACTTGACTTGAATAAGCTCACACCTACTGAAATATCTTTGCAAATGGTTGATAAAGCAACTGCTATACCTATTGGAATTTGTGAGGATGTTCCCGTTGTAGTTGCAAATGTTACTATCTTGATAGACTTTGTTATACTTGATATGCCTGAGGATGACAACATGCCAATTATCCTTGGAAGACCCTTTTTGAATACTGCAGGGGCTGTTATTAATTGCAGCAAAAGCAAGGTCACTTTTCATGTCAATGCTAATGAGCATACAGTTTATTTCCCAAAGAAACAAAGTTCGGTGAATGGTATCAATTGTATTGAAAAGGTTTCGACAATCACTATTGGGGGATTCAAAATTCCTCTTGCTACTATCAAAAAGAAATATGAAATTCTTATTGTTGGGGAGATGCACATCCCCATTGAGGTAACTTAGTGTTATACGAAGATTCTTTGGTTTCATGCCATTCGAAAATACTTTGTTAATAAGACTTGATCAACCTTATTAATGGATTCTTTTTGAGGGGCATGTGGTCGATGTATTTAGTAAGCACAACTTTCTGTACCCATCTTTTGCTCCCTGTTATTTGTAGTTGAATAAAATAAAATGCCATGATTATCCTGTTTTCTGAATTTTCCGTGCAACAAAAAATGGCCCAAAAAGAAAAGTTCTCAGAATGCCTTGAAAATTTAGTATGTTTTTTCTAGAATATTTAAATTTTTTTGGCACTGAACACACCCCAAGGGGGGTGCACCTGTGAGCCCCAAGCCCACGGGGCGCGCCCAGCCCCCTGGGCACGCCCAGCAGGCTTGTGGATCTCACAGGGACCCACTCACTTATGCCAGCCACCCATCTCCTTCTTCTTCCTCCAGAAAAAATCAAACTTGCTCCCAAGCCTGTGTTCTTGCTCATATTTCTGTGATTTAAGATCTCCTTGCTCGGAACTCCGTTTCCAATACTGTTTTGAGGGATTACTCCTTGGTATGTGATACGTCCCCAATGTATCTATAATTTTTGATTGTTCCATGCTATTATAGTATCAATCTTGGATGTTTTATATACACTTACAAGCAATTATATATCATTTTTTGGGACTAACCTATTAACTTAGTGCCCAGTGCCAGTTGCTGTTTTTTGCCTGTTTTTGGTTTTCTAGAATATCAGTACCAAACGAAGTCCAAATGCCACAAAACTTTTTGGAGATTTTTTTTCTGCACATAAGAGACACTAGAAGCTTTGGGAGAGGGCCAGAAGACAGAGGTGGTGGCCACGAGCCACCAGGGCACGCCCCAGGGGGGTGGCACGCCCTGGTGCCTCGTGGGCCCACCTCTGCTCCGTTTGACCTAATTCCACCTCTATAAATTCTCTAAAATCGGGAAACCAACAGGGGTGTCCACGAAATACTTTTTCCGCCGCCGCAAGTTCCTGTTCTCGAGAGATCCCATCTGGAGGCCTTTTCCAGCACTCTGCCAGAGGGGGATTCAATCATGGAGGGGATCTCCATCAACCTTCATGCCGTTCCGATGATGCGTGAGTAGTTTACAACAGACCTTCGGGTCCATAGTTAGTAGCTAAATGGCTTCTTCTCTCTTTTTGATCTTCAATACAATGTTCTCCTCGATGTTCTTGGAGTTCTATCCGATGTAATCACTTTTTGCGGTGTGTTTGTTGGGATCCGATGAATTGTGAGTTTATGATTAGATTATCAATGAATATTATTTGAGTTTTCTCTGAACTCTTTTATGCATGATTGTTATAGCTTCGTATTTCTCTCCGATCTATTGATTTGGTTTGGCCAACTAGATTGATTTATCTTGCAATGGGAGAGGTGCTTTGTAATGGGTTCGATCTTGCGGTGCTCAACACCAGTGACAGAAAGGGACATGACACGTATGTATCGTTGCTATTAAGGGTAAAAAGATGGGGTTTATTCATGCGTGAGTTTACTTTATCTACATCATGTCATCTTGCTTAAGGCGTTACTCTGTTCTTTACGAACTTAATACTCTAGATGCATGCTAGATAGCGGTCGAAGAGTGGAGTAATAGTAGTAGATGCATAATCGTTTCGGTCTACTTGTCTCGGACATGATACCTATATACATGATCATTGCCTTGGATATCGTCGTGATTATTTGCCTTTCTATCAATTGCCCAACAGTAATTTGTTCACCCACCGTATGCTATTTTCAAGAGAGAAGCCTCTAGTGAAAACTATGGCCCCCGGGTCTACCTTTATCATATATTGAAAATCCTAAAAATACCTTGCTGTAATTTTACTTTATTTATTATATTTTGTATTTTTTTTCGATCTATCTATCTATCTATCTATCTATCTATCTATCTATCTATCTATCTATCTATCTATCTATCACCATACAATTTAATCTTGCAATTAACCGCCAAGGGATTGACAACCCCTTGTTCGCGTTGGGTGAAAGGATTTGTTATTTTGTGTGCAGGTGCTGCTAACGAGTTGTTGCGTGATTCTCCTACTGGAATGATAACCTTGGTTTCATAACTGAGGGAAATACTTATCTCTACTATACTGCATCATCCCCTCCTCTTCGGGGAAATCCCAACGCAGCTCACAAGTAGCAGTATGTGGCTCCTCCAATGCTCCAATTAGTTTTTATTCTAGTGCTTTATACTTTGCAATTTTTTGCTGCTGTGGTGACCATGTTTATGAGCTTGCATGTTCAATTTGTATGGTCCAAATTAGTTTTGATGCATGATATAGCCTCTAGATACTTGTGGGAGTAGTTGCTATCAATTTTGTTGAGTTTCGCTCACTTTTATTTTGAGTCACTAAAAATTTCAGAAATTTTCAGAAAAAGAAAATGCTCAAGTGGAGGTTGAGGGGTTCTTCGAGCAGGAACCCCAAGGAGGCTCCTAAGCCCAAGTATCATCTTCCTCGTGCGGCCAAGGTGCGACCGTGCGAATGGCCATGCAACACGTTCTTGAGGGATGCAGGGATTTTCGACGATTTCTATCATTTTGCGAACAATGTTGGCATTATCCCGTTCCTCAAAGATAAGTGTGACCAGTATGTTCTCCTCACTAATACTTTTGTGCAAAGCTTTCATTTTCATGCTAGGAGAGATATACCCACAGTGTCATTTAACTTATATGATATTCCCAAAGAGATTACACTTGAGGATTTTTGCGAGGTATGCAAACTTCCTAATGAGGGCAACCTATTAGAGCCACACCCCAGGGATGTCTCGGAGTTCATCTATGAGGTTACCGTGGGGGAGTCGAGGGGAGTTTCTGAGGCTAGGGTTGCTAGTTTACATTTCCCTGTTTTGCGCTATTATTCATTATTGCTGGGAGGTGTTTGACTGGTCGGTGGGAGAGTGGCACGCTTAGTTCGCCTGACCTTGCTATTTTGCACCACGCTCTTTATGCTGATAGGACCTTCAGTTTGGGTGCTATGGTTGCCCGGCGGTTGCACACCAACCGTTCGAGGGGTGCTATTTACGGTGGTATTTATGCTTCTCGTCTCGCTAAACATTTTGAGATTCCTATTAGGCACGACGAGAGGGAAGCGAGGCTTTTACCCACTATGCATCTTGATTATAATTGCAAGGTTGGGCATGACTTCATAGATGAGGGTCCTATTCGCTTTAGATATAACTTGGTGTTTAGTCAGGGCACTCGTGAGGTTATTATTTTTCCTGCACCTACTTTGTTTGATATTCAGAGGGGCAGATACACCATCATGCCTGAGGACATTTATGCTTATTGGGGCTTGCGTCAGCCCCAAGCACCAGAGCCAGCACCTGAGCCAGAGCCGTACCAGGAGCCCATCTATCAGTGGGAGCCTCAGGAGGCCGTTTACCAGTGGGATCCTCAGCAGCCTCAGTACTATCCAGGAGGTGCTGATTTCGACCCATGGCCGTAGACCAACTTAGGCCAAAAGCCTAAGCTTGGGGGAGTACGTATTTCTCACCGACATTACATTCATGTACCACACACTCATTCCAATTGTCGGTGTTCATCCTTTTTCATTGTATATCCATGTTCGTTTAATTTTCTTCTTATGTGTTTGAAAACTTTCGAAAATCCAAAAAAAAATAGTTGTAGTTTCTTTCTTGTTTAGTTAATTCGTAGTAGTAAAAAGAAAACCCAAAAAGATTTCTTGTTTCTTCTTTTGCTTGCTGGGAGCTTTCGTGTGTAAATAGTTTTCTCGTTTTCCGTTTTTCCTTTGTTAATTTGCTTTCTTTAGAAAAACCAAAAACTCCAAAAATATTTGAGTGTGTTTCAGTGAATTTCTTTTCTTTTTTGTTGAGTCGTAGTAAGGAGAAAGACCATGATAAAAATGTTGAGTGGCTCTCATATGCTTTATTGTTGATCTAACAATGAGCCATTATTACTTTGTATTCTCCTTTGAATAAACGTTTGCAAATCCCAGCTTAGTCCATGGCACACTTGCACTATTATTATTATCACATCATTTGGTCATGCAAGTGAAAGGCAATAATGACGACATTTGATGAAGTGATTGCGATGAGGAAAAGCTGGTATGAACTCTTCTTGTTTCTGCCTTTGTAAATATATTTAGCTCAGTATTCATGATTCAGCATCATTATGAGTAAACATGTTTGTGATGACAATTAGAGATTATAGTTGCTCATGCCATGCTTAAATAGCTAGGAGTGGATAATGATTTATCTTGAGTGTCAACATGCATTAAAATGGTTGTGATGTAGTATGTTAGCATGGTATCCTCCTCTGAGTAATTCAATTGGCTTGACTTGGCACATGTTCATACATGTAGTTGAATCAAAACCAACATAGCCTCCATGATATTTATATTCAGGGTGTTGATATCCTACTCATGCTCGTGTTCAACGTTAATTATTCGCAATGCATGTCTATGACCGTTTTCGCTCTCTAGCTGGTCGCTTCTCAGTCTATTTGCTAGTCTTCGCCTGTACTAAGTGGGAATACTGCTTGTGCATCCAAATCCTTAAACCAAAGTTGTTCTAGATGAGTCCACTATATCTACCTATATACGGTATTACTCTGCCGTTCCAAGTAAATTTCCATGTGCCACCTCTAAATATTCAAACGAACATCTGTTTTGTGTGCCCGTACCGCTCATGGAGCGACAGGGGGCGGTCAGTATCTTCCATGCTAAGCGGGTTATTCTCAAGATGAGTGTTTATTCACTTGTCATTACATGAGAGAGGCTAGTTTTTGGGATGCTCAGTCCTATGCTCAAATCGAAAATACATAATGCAAACAAACTCCCCCGAAAAGTTGTTGGTATGGAGGGCACCCGTGAATTCGGCTAGCCATGGCTTGTGTTGGTATGGTGGAGGGGGAGTAAACGTTACCTTTCCACTTGGGAACCGCCTATAATGTGTTTAGCATGGAAGATATTGAAAACTCTCGGTCGTGACGTTGACAGGAAAAGCATACCTCTCAAAATTATTTTCATCTTTGATTTTAGCTTCGAGCTCTGGCACCGCTGCAAATCCATGCTTCCCTCTGCGAAGGGCCTATCCATTTACTTTCATGTTATTTTATTTTTATTGTTGAGTCATCACTCTCTCATTTAAGCACCAGTTGGAGAGCACTATTGTCATTTTTACGCATTGAGTATAGTTAATGTTGGGTGTGACCATGACTGGATATCCTCTACCCTGAATTACAATGTTTAGTCGTTGCTTGAAACTCAGAGGTGCTCTGCATTTATGTTTTGCGGTCTCAGAAAGGGCTAGCGAGATACCATGTTATCATATTATATCATGATTGTTTTGATAAAGTGTTGGCATCCGAGATATCTTATTATTGCTCGCTAGTTGGTTATGTTATTGATATGAATAAATGTGAGACCTAAGTGTTATCATTCATATGGTCAGTTCATGATCTTTGCTGAAAATTTGAATACTAGTTAAGTATATATACAGACAACAAGAACAATAGAGTTTGTAAAAGTTTTTCTTTGTCACTTTCAGTTTGATACGTCCCAAACGTATCCACTTTTCCAAACACTTTTGCTCTGGTTTTGTACTCTAATTTACATGATTTGAATGGAACTAACCCGGACTGACGCTATTTTCAGCAGAATTGCCATGGTGTTATTTTTGTGCAGAAATATAAGTTCTCGGATGGACCTGAAAATTTACGGAGAATTATTTCAGAATATATAAAATTCTGGCAAAAAGATCCACTGGAGGGGGGCCACCCAAGCGCCACAAGCCCAGGGGGCGCGCCTACCAGGCTTGTGGGGCCCGGGCAGCTCCGTTTGCCCTAACTCCAACGCTATAAGTACCTATTCATGGAGAAAAAAAGAGAGAGAAAAAGTATCATCGCGTTTTACGATACGGAGCCATCGCCACCTCCTGTTCTCCATTAGGAGGGTTGATCTGGAATCCGTTCGGGGCTCCGGAGAGGGGGATTCGACGCCGTCGTCATCATTGTCGGGGTTGTGGAACCCGGGGTACCACGACCCGTCTGCCCGCGGCCCAGGGCGCGGCGCCTGGCGGAGGCCCAGATAGGCGGCCCACCAACGGGTGCCCCAGAACAAAGTCACCTCACGAGGCTCCAGCCTCCCGAAGGCCCCCTCACGAGGCCCTGGCCTCCCGAGGCCCCCTCCTCAGGGAGTAGCAGGCAACGCTCAGCACCACCATCAACGGCCTCGCGAGGTCCCCTCACGAGGCGGCTTCCCGAGTGGCCTCATGAGGCGGCTTCCCGAGTGACCTCACGAGGCGGCTTCCCGAGGTGGCCTTCCGTGGCCCCCTCCCGCAGGCGTTCGAGAAGAAGGCCGTTCGGCGTGTCGCGTGGTCTGGAGCCCATCACGTGGGTGACGCGCACGGCGACGAGCAGCAGCAGAAGCTGCGCCAGCAGGCGCGGATGTAGATGGTTTCCTCTTTTGCGTTAGGGGAGTAGGGCCAGCTATCTACTCTCCAAAGCAACCCCAAAGGTTGCCCGATCGGCGAAGGAAGACCAAGACGGTGGGCGCGCAGGGCGGAGGTCATCACCGAGCCCACCGGCGCGTCATGGATCATGCTTTGGCAGGCGAAGACCACCTTTAGTCAAGATAGCCTGAGCGCCTGTCCCCTTTCAAAACCGCCAAGTGTGGCAACGCTTCCCGCCTAAGTTTCGAGGGGGAAGAGGACCAAGGCGGCATAAAAGGGGCAGTGCAGCCACCGTAGAAGGGGATCGATCACCTTCAGAGGAGAGATCCATCATCTTCAACCTTGTACGCAAGAACTCTCTCATCCACGATAATCTCAACCACAAAGCAGGAGTAGGGTCTTACACCGCAAGGTGGGCCGAACCTGGGTAAACCGATGTGCCTTTGCCCGTCCTACGCTAGCGCGCTCTCGCCGTAGTCTCGCCGTAGCACTGCCGTGGTAGGGGAAGAAGTAGTAGAACGAGCTCACCCCAGTGTTTGAACCTTTGGGTCCCCGGAGCCCCACTTCCGACATTTGGCGCGCCAGGTAGGTGGTGCGCTACTGTTCCTCTGCTCGACCTTCAGCTCCACCAGTCCCATGGCGGACGCATGTAGCGAGCACGCTGAGCGCAGGGCTGGCCGCGTGGCCCAGACGGAGCCGGTGGCCCGCGGCAATCGCCGCCGCCCCGGCACCGAGGCTGCCGCCGCCACCGACCCCGCTGCCCGCGAGCAGCAGGCCTCCTCCCTGCACCCCTCCGTGCGGGCGGACGGCCACACCGCCACGGCCTCCTCCCTCGCCAACCGTGGGCCGCCGAACCCGCAGGCCGCGCTGCTCATGGCGCGCGAGCTACTCCGCTACCGTCCTGATGACGCCGGCTACGACGCCGGGCTTGGTCGCATTACCGAGCTCGTCAACGTCGCCGGGGACGCTACGGCGCCTTCTCACTCGCTCCGCCCTCCACCGTCTCGTGCTGGGGACCCGGCGTACGGCCCCCCCGCCGCCTCCTCTGTGTGACGATCACGCCGGGCCCCAGCGCAGCGCGCGGGCTCGTGAGCCGTCCCGCGGCGCGTCTTCTCCGGACCACTGCGAGCCCAGCTGCCAGATCATCCGCCGTGCGCCCCCCGACGCACGAATGCTCCTCAAGCACCAGCGCCAGCGCCAGGACCATGCCGTTCAAGACTTTGCAGCGGCCGGGCGTCAAAACCGCGCCGCCCTTGCTGGCGGCGTCCCCTCGAGCGGTGTGGGCTGCCGTGCCTTCACCCGCGAGCTGCGTCGCGTGGTCTGGCCCGCGAAGTTCAAGCCTGAGCTGCCTCCGCGCTACGACGGCACCCCCAACCCCACGGAGTTCCTCTAGCTCTACACGCTGAGCGTCGAGGCGGCAAACGGCGACGACAAGGTCATGGCGAACTGGTTCCCCATGGCCCTCAAGGACGGCCCGCGCTCCTGGCTCATGAACCTCCCCGAGGCTTCCATCTCGTCGTGGGCCGAGCTCTGCAGCCAGTTCATCGCCAACTTCAAGGGCACACACGACCGCTCCCTCACCATCAACGACCTGCGGTGCGTTCGACAGCGCCCAGACGAGACCCTCCGTAAGTACATCCAGCGCTTCAGCCAGGTGCGCAACAAGATCCCGCGCGCTTCCGACGCGGCCGTCATCTCCGCGTTCTCCACTGGCGTCACGAACATCAAGATGCGAGAGAAGCTCGCCATCAACGGTGAGCTCGACTCCGTGCTCGAGCTGCTCGACCTTGCCGACAAGTGCGCCAAGGCTGAAGAAGGCCGCCTCTTCGTCCACAACGACCCCGACGCGGCGCCCGACGGCACCAAGGCCAAGAGCAAGGACGTCAAGCGCAAAGGCCCTACCGTGCTTGCGGCGGAGCCCGAGCAGAAGCGCGGCCGCGACCTCGACGAACCCAGGAAGGACAACCGGCCACTCTGTGCTTCTCACAACATCCGCTCCAACAGCACCGAGGACTGTCAGTGGCTCAAGCTGCTCCGCGGCGAGTGCCAGAGCCGCCAAGACGACCGCAATGGCCGCGGCGCCGGCCGTGGAGGTGGCCGCGGTGGCAATCGTTGGGACGGCCGTAGCGGCAACGGCAACTTCCGCCAGGACTGGTGCGACCGGCCTCATGAGGCCGCCTGGCGCGACCAGCCTCGTGAGGCCGCCTGGTGCGACCAGCCTCGTGAGGCCGCCTGGCGCGATCAGCCTCGTGAGGTAAATCCGCAGGCCAATGCCGCTCTTCCGCCACTGCCGCAGCCGCCCCGGGAGAACGACATCAACCAGCCTGATGAGGGCGCTGGGGGCTACCAGGAGCCTCGCGCGGTTGCCTGCATCCTCGGGGGGCTCAGGCTCCCGTGTCCTCGTCTATGGAGCTGAGGCGGTCCTTCCTTCAGAGCTTAAGGATGGCTCCCCGCGAGTCCTTGCCTTCGACGAGGCGCGTCAGGACGGCTCGCGGGAGGTTGATTTGCTGCTCCTCGAGGGGGGCCGCCGCCAGGCCGCTCTTCGCGCCGCGAGGTACCCGCAGGCCTTGCATCGCTACCTCAGCCGCGGCGTCCGCCCTCGCACTCTCGGGGTCTGCGACCCCGTCTTGCGCAGGATCCTCTCCAGAGAGGGCCCCCACAAACTCTCACCCATGTGGGAAGGCCCTTTCAGGGTTGCTCATGTCTCCAGGCCCGGCTCAGCCCGGCTGGAGACGGAGGACGGAGTTCCTGTGCCTAACGCCTGGAACATCCAACACCTCCGCAAGTTCTGCTCGTGGCCCCCACGAGTACGAACGAAATGGGGCTGTACACGCCCCGGAGCCTCTCATTGCGTTAGCCTGATGCGCCCGCGAGAGCTGCAGCCCACGCCCAAGTGGAAGCCCCATGCTCCGCGCTGGCGGAACGATCGAACCGCGATCATGCCCACGCCCAAGTGGAAGCCCCATGCTCCGTGCTGGGGACGGAGGAAAGAGTTTCAGCGTATGACGCGCGGAACGTCCGACCCCTCCGCAACTTCTGCTCATGGCCCCCACGAGTACGAATGAAATGGGGCTGTACACACCCCGGAGCCTCTCATCGCGTAAGCCTGATGGGCCCGCAAGAGCTCCAGCCCACGCCCAAGTGGAAGCCCCATGCTCCGCGCTGGCGGAACGATCGAGCCGCGATCATGCCCACGCCCAAGTGGAAGCCCCATGCTCCGCGCTGGCGGAGCAATCAACTGAGGGCGCCCCACGGGCTGCACCAACCTCAAGCTGACCCGTGCCGGACACAGCAGCCGCATCTCCTTCTGGTTGTGTAATCAACCTTATTATTTCGTCAGTTCTTTGATGGCGAGCCATGCGCGCTCATGGCGTCCTTCCTGAGCTTCACGCGAACGGGGGATGGACACGGTGCCTGTGCTCGGGTCAGTCCCAACAGCGCCGCTAAACCCAAGTGATCGAGCTCTGGCTCGCGGGCCTGCTCCCGTGCACGTCACCTCACCAAGGTCCTTGGTGTCTCATCTTCTCGCATGATAGGCACGGTGCCTGTGCTCGGGTCCGTCCCTGCAGCGCCGCTAAACCCAAGTGATCGAGCTCTGGCTCGCGGGCCTGCTCCCATGCACGCCACCTCACCAAGGTCCTTGGTGCCTTATCTTCTCGCGTGACGCCCATGAGTGGGTCAGCGAGCGTGCGCGGCTCCCCCGTCATGGGACCTTGCGCCTTGCAATTATCTCAGGAGCAGGTCACACGGAAGGCCTCGCAAGCATGCCTCGTGAGGTAACCCGGCGGCAGGATGCCCCCCGGAGCCTCAGGAGGCCTCAGGAGCATGGCTTCCGGAGCCAAGCCCGACAGAGCCACGCCAGCCGGAGGCCTCACGAGCGGAGACCTCGCGAGGCACACCCTACAAGTGGCGGCTCGCCTGACGCCGCCCTCCGAAAAAGCTAAGTATCATAAACACCTCACGAGATGTTTTCACCGCCCCTCAAGGTCTCCTCTCACCGCTGCCGCGCTGAGCACTGAGTTTCCTTCTTTTGCGCGAGCCGCTTGCACGTCAAAGGGGGGCTTCTTGCGCATCGCGCCTCAGGAGCTCTTACCCCCTCGCAGTGCCCTACACCTCCTGACCTTGTCCAGGCATCGCGACCGGACATACCAGCGACAGCTGTAGCTCGCCCGGGGGCTGGGTCCTGACGACGTAGAGCGACAAGGCAAGCAAAGAAAGGGAGATAAGCCTCACGAGGAGGTCTCATGAGCCGCTCTCATCGTTTTTCAAGCTCTCTCTTTCTTTTTGCGATCTCACTGAGCGCCCACGTTTTCTCTTTTGCGCAAGCCGCTTGCACGCCAAAGGGGGGCTTCCTGGGCATCGCGCCCCAGGAGCCCTTACTAGCTCCTGGGCCCCTCACCTCCTGGCCTTGTCCAGGCATCGCGACCGGACTTACCAGCGACGGCTGTAGGCCCGCTCGGGGGCTGGGTCCTGACGGCGTAGAGCACCAAGGCAATTAAGAAAGAAAAGCGAGGCCTCACGAGAGGACTTCAAGAGGAAATAAGCATGCGTTACAGCAAGTCATAAGATACTTAATGCAAAGGACATCGTTTTTCCTCACGCCATCAGGGGCTACGTTGACTTGTTACAGGAATAAAAGGAAGAAGGGTGCCCTCGGCACTGCTTCGCCTTCAATACACACAAGGAATCAAGGCGGAACACACGGGTGAGGCAATGATGGCCCCGCGCCGAGCGCGAACAGGCTTTATGTCAGCCTCGGCAGTTGCCGAGGCATCGCGAGGAAGTGGAGGCGCCTTCCGTCACATCGTGCGCCACGCGTCGCGCCTGGCCCGCAGGCGGTTAGGGCCCGCGCCGTTTCGCCCCCTTAGGCGGGAACGTGCACGCCACGGGCCCGGGGGCTACTGTCGGGGTTGTGGAACCCGGGGTACCATGACCCGTCTGCCCGCGGCCCAGGGCGCGGCGCCTGGCGGAGGCCCAGATAGGCGGCCCACCAACGGGTGCCCCAGAGCAAAGTCACCTCACGAGGCTCCAACCTCCCGACGGCCCCCTCACAAGGCCCTAGCCTCCTGAGGCCCCCTCCTCAGGGAGTAGCAGGCAACGCTCAACACCACCATCAACGGCCTCGCGAGGTCCCCTCACGAGGCGGCTTCCCGAGTGGCATCACGAGGCGGCTTCCCGAGTGACCTCACGAGGCGGCTTCCCGAGGTGGCCTTCCGTGGCCCCCTCCCGCAGGCGTTCGAGAAGAAGGCCGTTCGGCGTGTCGCGCGGTCTGGAGCCCATCACGTGGGTGACGCGCACGGCGACGAGCAGCAGCAGAGGCCACGCCAGCAGGCGCGGATGCAGATGGTTTCCTCTTTTGCGTTAGGGGAGCAGGGCCAGCTATCTACTCTCCAAAGCAACCCCAAAGGTTGCCCGATCGGCGAAGGAAGACCAAGACGGTGGGCGTGCAGGGCGGAGGTCATCATCGAGCCCACCGGCGCGTCATGGATCATGCTTTGGCAGGCGAAGACCACCTTTAGTCAAGATAGCCTAAGCGCCTGTCCCCTTTCAAAACTGCCAAGTGTGGCAACCCTTCCTGCCTAAGTTTCGAGGGGGAAGAGGACCAAGGCGGCATAAAAGGGGTAGTGCAGCCACCGTAGCAGGGGATCGATCACCTTCAGAGGAGAGATCCATCATCTTCAACCTTGTACGCAAGAACTCTCTCATCCACGATAATCTCAACCACAAAGCAGGAGTAGGGTCTTACACCGCAAGGTGGGCCGAACCTGGGTAAACCGATGTGCCTTTGCCCGTCCTACGCTAGCGCGCTCTCGCCGTAGTCTCGCCGTAGCACTGCCGTGGTAGGGGAAGAAGTAGTAGAACGAGCTCACCCCAGTGTTCGAACCTTTGGGTCCCCAGATCCCCACTTCCGACAATCATCAACCATCCTCCATCACCAATTTCATGATGCTCACCACCGTGTGTGAGTAATTTCTTCGTAGGCTTGCTAGACGGTGATGGGTTGGATGAGATTTACCATGTAATCGAGTCAATTTGTTAGGGCTTTGATCCCTAGTATCCACTATGTTCTGAGATTGATGTTGCTATGACTTTGCTATGCTTAATGCTTGTCACTAGGGCCCGAGTGCCATGATTTCAGATCTGAACCCTTTATGTTTTCATGAGTATATTTGTGTTCTTGATCCTATCTTGCAAGTTATATGCACCTATTACGTGTTATGATCCGCATACCCCAAGGTGAAAATAATTGGGATTCTTTCCGGTGATTACCGTAGTTTCAGGAGTTCATGTATTCACTATGTGCTAATGCTTTGTTCCGGTTCTCTATTAAAAGGAGGCCTTAATATCCCTTAGATTTCCTTATGGACCCCGCTACCACGGGAGGGTAGGACAAAAGATGTCATGCAAGTTCTTACTATAAGCACGTATGACTATATACGGAATACATGCCTACAATACATTGATGAATTGGAGCTATTATGTATCGCTCTAGGTTGTGACTGTTATATGATGAATGTCATCCAACATAATTATCCATCACCGATCCAATGTGTATGCTTTTCGCTTATTGATCTTTGCTAAGTTACTTTCGTTACTGCTGCTGTTACAATCACTAAAAAAACTGCTATTGTTACTATTGCTACTGTTACTACTGCTATTGAAACTATCATATTACTGTGCTACTAAACACTTTGCTACAGATATTTAGTTCTTAGGTGTGGTTGAATTGACAAATCAACTGCTAATACTCGCAAATATTCTTTGGCCCCCCTTGTGTCGAATCAATAAATCTAGGTGAAATACTACCCGCGAAAACTATTGCGATCCCCTATACTTGTGGGTTATCAGTGCGTCGCATAAACTAGCCATGACTCTGTGTACTGGACTTGCAAGCACTCTTAGGGAGCCTAATTTAGTGCACTGGCATTCCTTCAAGCCACCTACGACTTTGTGTAATGTATGACGTCTATATCTCTAATTTAGCAGCCAGTAGTGGTAATCATGGGCTACACAAAGGGATTACTGGTTGAAAATCCTAGCAACGCAGGCAGGTAGGCACACAACAATACAAGAGAGAGACTCACTTACAAGATCATAGCAATGCTTCAGTCCAAGATTTTGGTGGGCCAAGGTGTTAGATCCCGAAGAAACATCGTCCTTGTAGCACTTGCCAGCTCCATAACATGTAACAACGACCTGTTAGTATATTTGAAGTACAGCAGGCAGGTGATGCTGGACTGGTTTAAAGGTGACAAGTACCTAGGTCACGGTGGGTGCTTGGCATCATGGCAGACGGTGGGAATCAGGTTAGAAATGTCAAGGGTGATGCCGCTGCGGTAGCTGTCGGAGTCCGGGAAGGAGATCTAGGACCGTGGATGAGTGTGTTTGTGAAGCGGCTCCGGTAGTGTGGACGAAGTGGACCTGAGGCCGTGGAAGAGTGCATCGGTGAAGCTGCTCTGGTAGGTTCGAGGATGGTGTCGACGATGGGGATCTGCAACCGTGGACGAGGGCGTCGGGAAGCTGCTTCGGTAGGGTGGACGACGATGTCGACGAAGCGGATCTGAGGCCGTGGACTTTGGTGTCGGTGAAGCGGCTCCGGCAGGGTTGAGGACGGTGTCGACGAAGCGAATCTACAACTATGGATGAGGGCGTCAGGAAGCTGCTCTAGTAGGGTGGACGACAGTGTCGACGAAGCGGATCTGAGGCCGTGGACGGGGGCGTCGGTGATGCGTCTCCGGGGGTGTGGACGATGGTGTCGACGAAGTGGCTCCGGTGCGGTGTAGGAAGGAGCCGCTGCAGATGCGCTGTGGTTGACAAGAGCACCGACGAAGTAGATCCGGCACGGTGGACAAGGCCGACACTGAATGGGCTATGGTACAGTGGTGGATGAGTAGTCTACGGTTTCTAGGGGAGGTGGGAGGGTAGATGTGGCCGCAGAAGCAGATTCGGCGAGGTGGACGACGCCGGCAGTGAATAGGCTTTGGTATGTCGGCGGATGAGCAGTCTAGGGTTTCGAGAGGGGGAACAGGTAGAATTGCTGATGAAGCACGAACGGTGCATGTCTCCATTTTGACCGAAAAAGTTCTTTTTCTCATTCTGTTCGACCTTCGGCATGCGTACGTTACGCCCTCCCCATCGATTTTGACCCCACCAAAATTTTCAAAGTAAATCCCACCACCCCTCAACCACGGCCCCCTCCAGGCCTCCTTGTTCGACCTCCCCTCCCTTGCCTATGCGCCCCTCCCAACTTTCCGATTCACTGTTCGCTACTTCTTCCATCCCAAAAATTCAGTGATCTCCCTGATTCTCACTCGACACTTTCTTGCTTATCTCGTGAGGAGAGCTGCGCCTAGGGTTCCCTCAGACTTGGTTGTTTTTTCATCCTGAATGTTCAGTCCCCACCTGACGCTGCCCCCACACACCCCTCTCTCCCCCACCCCCTGACCCGGCTAGGATTCAAACTGCCGCCGCTCCCCTGCTATCCTCTTACCATGGTGCCTGCCTCCGGATAGCTCCTAGAGGCTCTCGACGCTGCCGACTGCTACTTGTGAGCTGCGTTGGGATTTCCTTGAAGAGGAGAGGATGATGTAGTACAGTAGAGATAAGTATTTCCCTCAGTTAAGAACCAAGGTTATCAATCCAGTAGGAGAACCACACAGAACCCCGTTAGCAGCACCTACACACAAAAGCAAATACTTGCACCCAACGCGAACAAGAGGGTTGTCAATCCCCTTGGCGGTTACTTGCAAGGATTAATTCTGATAGTGATAGATAGATAAATAAATTGCAAAACAAAATAAAGAAAATAAAATTGCAGGAAGGTATTTTTGGATTTTATATATGATAGATAAATGACCCGGGGGCCATAGTTTTCACTAGAGGCTTCTCTCTCGAACACATAGCATATGGTGGGTAAACAAATTACTGTAGGGCAATTGATAGAAAAGCGCATAGCTATGACGGATTCATGGTAACGATCATGTATATAGGCATCACGTCCGAGACAAGTAGACCGACTCCTGCCTGCATCTACTACAATTACTCCACCCATCGACCGCTATCTAGCATGCATCTAGGGTATTAAGTTAATGAAACCAGAGTAACGCCTTAAGGAAGATTACATGATGTAGACAAAGTAAACTCAAGCAATATGAAAAAACCCCATCGTTTTATCCTTAATGGCAACAATACAAATATGTGTCTTGTCCCTTTCTTTCACTGGGATAGAGCACCGCAAGATTGAACCCATCACAAAGCACCTCTCCCATTGCAAGATAAATCAATCTAGTTGGCCCAACCAAACGGATAGATCAGAGAGAAATACAAAGCTATAACAATCATGCATAAATAAGTTCAGAAAAGACACAAATATTTCTCATGAATAATCTGATCATAAACCCACAATTCATCGGATCCCAACAAACACACCACAAAAGAAGATTACATCGAATAGAACTCCAAGGAGATCAAGGAGAACATTGTATTGAAGATCAAAGAGAGAGAAGAAGCCATCTAGTTACTAGCTATGGACCCGTAGGTCTGTGGTAAACTACTCACACATCATCGGAAGGGCAGCAAGGTTGATGTAGAAGCCCGCCGTGATTGATTCCCCCTCCGACAGATCGCCGGAAAAAGCCTCCAGATGGGATCGTGGAAGAACAGAAGCTTGCTGCGGCGGAAACGTTATTCGAGGTGGCTCTCTAGTATATGGGGAATATTTGAGAATTTATAGGCTTGGAATTTGGTCAAGAGGTGCCACAAGGGGCCCACAAGCTTGGGGGCGCGCCTACCCCCTGGGCGCGCCTCCCGAGCTTGTCGGTCCCTCGTGACTCGTCTGGTCTTCTCCCGAACCTTCTAGGGTCTCTATTGGTCTAGAAAAAAATAATCCAAAGTTTTTTTCTTCATTTGGACTCCATTTGATATTGATTTTCTGAAAAGCCAAAGACAAGCAAAAAACGACAAATGGCACTGGGCACTAGGTTAATAGGTTAGTCCCAAAAAATGATATATAATTGCATATAAAACATCCAAGATTGATACTATAATAGCATGGAACAATAAAAAATTATAGATACATTGGAGACGTATCAAGCATCCCCAAGCTTAATTCCTGCTCATCCTTGAGTAGGTAAATGATAAAAATAGAATTTTTGATGTGGAATGCTACCTAACATGTTCATCATGTAATTCTCTTTTATGGTATGAATATTAAGATCCGAATGATTCAAAGCAATAGTCTATAATTTGATATAAAGACATCAATACTCAAGCATACTAATAAACAATCATGTCTTTCAAAATAAAAATGCTTAAGAAAGTTATCCCTACAAAATCATATAATCCTGTCATGCTTCATCTTCTTAACACAAACTATTCATCATGCACAACCCCGGAGACAATCAAGCAATTGGTTCATACTTTTTAACGCGCTTCAGCTTTTTCAACCCCCACGCAATACATGAGCGCAAGCCATGGATATAGCACTATGGGTGGAATAGAATATGATGATAGAGATTAATAAGGGGAAGTCAAAAAAAGGAAGATAGTCTCACATCGATGAGGCTAATCAACGGGCTATGGAGATGCCCATCAATTGATGTCAATGAGAGGAGTAGGGATTGCCATGCAACCGATGCACTAGGAGCTATAAGTATATGAAAGCTCAAAATAAAAACTAAGTGGGTGTGCATCCAACTTGCTTGCTCATGAAGACCTCGGGCATTTGAGGAAGCCCAACATCGGAATATACAAGCCAAGTTCTAAAATGAAAAAATCCCACTAGTATATGAAAGTGACAACATAGGAGACTCTCTATATGAAAAACATGGTGCTACTTTGAAGCACAAGTATGGAAAAGGATAGTAACACTGTGCCTTCTCTCTTTTTCTCTCGTTTTTTTGTGAGCTGTTTTGGCCTCTTTTTTTTGCTCACTGGGACAATGCTCTAATAATGATGATCATCACACTTCTATTTACTTACAACTCAAAATTACAACTCAATACTAGAACAAATATGACTCTATATGAATGCCTCTGGCAGTGTACCAGGATGTGCAATGATGCTAGCGTAAAATTTATGAAAATGATGAATGGTGGCTGAGCCACAAATACTATGTTAGCTATATGATCATGCAAAGCAATATGACAATGATGATGTGTGTCATATAAACAGAATGGTGGAAGTTGCATGGCAATATATCTCGAAATGACTATGGAAATGCCATAATAGGTAGGTATGGTGGTTGTTTTGAGGAAGATATAGAGAGGCTTATGTGTGATAGAGCGTATCATATCATGGGGTTTGGATGCATCGGCGAAGTTTGCACTGACTCTCGAGGTGAGAAAGGGCAATGCACGGTACCGAAGAGGCTAGCAAATTGCGGAAAGGTGAGAGTGCGTATAATCCATGGACTCACATTAGTCATAAAGAACTCACATACTTATTGTGAAAGTTTATTAGCCCTCGAAGAAAAGTACTATTACGCATGCCCCTAGGGGGAAGGTTGGTAGGAGTTAACCATCGCGCGCCCCGGACCGCCACGCAAAGGAACACAATCAATAATTAATCATGCTCCAACTTCTTAGCATAACGACAGACCATACGTGCATGCTTCGGGAATCACAAACCTTAACACCAATATTCTTACTAAACCACAATTATCTACTAGTACCTCCCACATATTACCATTTTAATATCGCAAAATTATTGCAAGGAATCAAACTTATCATATTCAGTGACCTACATGAAAGTTTTTATTATATCCCTCTTGAATACCTATCAAATTAAGACCAAATTCATAACCCATGCATATTACCATTACTATTTATTAGACTCTCAAAAAGATATAAGTGAAGCATGAGAGTGCAACTATTTATTTAAAATATAACCACCGCCGTGCTCTAAAAGATATAAGTGAAGCACTAGAGCAACTGCCTAGCTCAAAAGATATAAGTGAAGCACATAGAGTATTCTAACAAATCACGAATAATGCGTGTCCCTCTCAAAAAGGTGTATTCAGCAAAGATGATTGTGGAAAACTAAAAATCAAACAAAGAGAAGAAAACTATGGCACAAGATGCTCCAAGTAAAACAGATATCATGTGATGAATAAAAATATAGCTCCAAGTGATATACCGATAGATTGTAGAGAAAAGAGGGGATGCCATCCGGGGCATCCCCAAGCTTAGACGCTTGGGTCTTCCTTTACTATTACCTTGGGGTGCCTTGGGCATCCCCAAGCTTAGGGTCTTGCCACTCCTTATTCCTTCATCCATCATGGTCTCACCCAAAACTTGAAAACTTCAGCACACAAAACTCAACAGAAACCTCGTGAGATCCGTTAGTATAACAAACAAATCTTAAACTTTAGGTACTTTTATAAATTGATTCATATTTAATATAGTCATAATGCTACTTACTCCAACTTCCCCATGGCTTATACCCCCCGATACAATCCATAGATTCATCGAAATAAGCAAACTATGCAACAAAAGCAGAATCTGTCTAAAACAGAACAGTCTGTAAGTATCTATTTAAAAGTTATACCTCTGTAAATCCAAAAATTCTGAAAAATTAGGACAACGTTAAAAATTCACATACTAATACTGTGTAAAAAATCATAATTTTATCACGCTCCAGTACAGAAACAAAAATCCAGCACTGGACTCAAAACTTTCTGTTTTCAAACAACATCAATTATACTATCATCCAAATCATCCCAAAGGCATTACTTGGCACAAACACTAATTAAAAGGTAAAAACACAATCATAACAGAAGCTAAAATTATGTTTGCACACAAAAATGAAAATGCAAAAATAAAGATAACTATTGGGTTGTCTCCCAACAAGCTCTTTCTTTATAGCCACTAAGAAAGGCTTCGAGATTTTAATGATGCTCACATAAAACATAAGAATTGAAGCACAAAGAAAGAATCATATAGCATGTAACAAACATATTTAAGTCTAACATGCTTCCTATGCATAGGCATTTTATAAGCAAACAAATTATCAAGACAAGAAGTATCTAGCATATGCAAGGAAGAAGAACAAAACATTAACAATTTGAACTTCAAGAGTGGTAATTGAGTAACATAAAAATTTCTACAACCATATTTTCCTCTCTCATAATAATTACATGTAGGATCATAGTCAAATTCAACAATATAGATACAATATAAAATATTCTCTTCATGATCCACATGCATAAAAGTTTTATAATCTTCCAAGATAGTGGGATTAACATCAACTAAAGTCATGACCTCTCCAAACCCACTTTTATCAAAAAATTCATAAGATTGAACACTCTCCAAACACGTGGGATTCTTTTTACCTAAAGTTGACACTCTTCCAAACCAACTTTCAATACTATTGCAAATCTCATTATTAATGGTACATCCATTATGAGGCTTAAATAAATTTTCAAGATCAAAAGAAGCATTATCACCCCAATCATGATCATTGCAATAAGTAGTGGACATGAAAAAATTATCACCCCCATGCTTGTAGTTTTGCATATCATTAGAACAACTAACATTAATAGAATTTATAATAACATCATTGCAATCATGCTTTTTTATTCAAGGAGCTATCATGAATCACTTTATAAACTTCTTCTTTTAGCACTTCATCACAATTTTCAGATTCACGATTTTCTTGCAAAACTTCATGAAGATAATCAAGTGCACTCAACTCACTAGCAATTGGTTCATCATAATTGGATTGTTTGAAAAGATTAGCAAGTGGATGAGGATCCATATGTCTATATTTATATTTTCATTGAGTCACACAATTATAGCTAGCAAACAAACAAGCAAACAAAAATATTTCTGTGTTTTGTATTTTTTTATGAGAAGTGGGGGAGATGAAAACGAGAGGCAAAGGCAAATAAAAAGTAGAGCAAGTAGATGATAGTTTCTGCAAAGGTAATTGATAGGTTTTGATGATGTCTCCCCAGCAACGGCGCTAGAAATTCTTCCTGCTACTTGTGAGCTGCGTTGGGATTTCCTCGAAGAGGAGAGGACGATGCAGTACAGTAGAGATAAGTATTTCCCTCAGTTAAGAACCAAGGTTATCAATCCAGTAGGAGAACCACACAGAACCTCGTTAGCAGCACCTACACACACAAAAGCAAATACTTGCACCCAACGCGAACAAGAGGGTTGTCAATCCCCTTGGCGGTTACTTGCACGGATTAATTCTGATAGTGATAGATAGATAAATAAATTGCAAAACAAAATTAAAAAAATAAAATTGCAGCAAGGTACTTTTGGATTTTATATATGATAGATAAATGACCCGGGGGCCATAGTTTTCACTAGAGGCTTCTCTCTCAAACACATAGCATACGGTGGGTAAACAAATTACTGTTGGGCAATTGATAGAAAAGCGCATAGTTATGACAGATTCATGGGAATGATCATGTATATAGGCATCACGCCCAAGATAAGTAGACCGACTCCTACCTGCATCTACTAGTATTACTCCACCCATCGACCGCTATACGGCATGCATCTAGGGTATTAAGTTAAAGAAAACAGAGTAACGCCTTAAGCAAGATGACATGATGTATACAAAGTAAACTCAAGCAATATGAATAAACCCCATCATTTTATCCTTAATTGCAACAATACAAATACATGTCTTGTCCATTTCTGTCACTGGGATAGAGCACCACAAGATTGAACCCATCACAAAGCACCTCTCCCATTGCAAGATAAATCAATCTAGTTGGCCAAACCAAATGGATAGATCAGAGAGAAATACAAAGCTATAACAATCATGCATAAATAAGTTCAGAAAAGACTCAAATATTTCTCATGAATAATCTGATCATAAACCCACAATTCATCGGATCCCAACAAACACACCGCAAAAGAAGATTACATCGAATAGAACTCCAAGGAGATCGAGGAGAACATTGTATTGAAGATCAAAGAGAGAGAAGAAGCCATCTAGCTACTAGCTATGGACCCGTAAGTCTATGGTAAACTACTCACAGATCATCGGAAGGGCAGCAAGGTTGATGTACAAGCCCTCCGTGATCGATTCCTCCTCCGGCAGATCGCCGGAAAAGGCCTCCAGATGGAATCACGAAAGAACAGAAGCTTGCGGCGGTGGAAAAGTTATTTGAGGTGGATCTCTGGTATATGGGGAATATTTGAGAATTTATAGGCTTGGAATTAGGTCAAGAGGTGCCACGAGGGGCCCACAAGGTTGGGGGACACACCTACCCCCGTGGGTGCGCCTCCCGAGCTTGTCGCTCCCTCGTGACTCGTCTGGTCTTCTCCCGAACCTTTTAGGGTCTCTCGTTGTCCAGAAAAAAATAATCCAAAGTTTTTTCTTCATTTGGACTTCGTTTGATATTGATTTTCTGAAAAGCCAAAAACAAGCAAAAAATAGCAAATGGCACTGGGCACTAGGTTATTTGGTTAGTCCCAAAAATTGATATATAATTGCATATAAAATATCCAAGATTGATACTTTAATAGCATGGAACAATAAAAAATTATAGATACATTGGAGACGTATCACCGACCATGCCTTTAACTTACCTCGCATGGACATTCCTCTACGCCGCACCCGCAAGGATCAAGACGATGATGTTTTAATGCAGCGGTGATTTGTGGCGAATGTGGGAGCTGCAGGTGAGGTCGTCTGTGTTCTTGACTGCATGTGACGATGAGAAGGGTATGCTTGGCCAACTGCTCCGTATGGTTTTGTGATCGCGTGCGCCTACATGATCATGTCGGAGCTATATATGCCGAAGCAGTCAGAATGAAGAGGAAGTGCAACAGATGATTGTGTGTCGTCTCGGCTTCAAGGTCAAGCAGGTTCAGTTTCCCTCTCAGATCCCGCTCTCCTTGGATCTTTCCTCCACGAACGACCTCGCGGACTACTGGGAAGTTGCTGCCCTTGTCAACATTAGGCGTCGGGCCCGCCTGGGAGGGCGCCACGGGGCGGGACCTAACCAGAATGGATGGGCGTCATCACCGTCCCGGCCGGGACAGCGACACGAGCTCCCAGAAGCGCGAGGCTGTGGCCTGCATCCTTGCGGGAGTCATCGGCTCAAAGTTTGGACACGAGAGGTGAACGCCTTACTCCCAGGCATCGAAGTCTCCCGACCGCTTAGGGCATGAACTATGGAAGCACTAGAATGGTATGGTTTCAACGTCCATGTCTAAATTGTTTTGTGAGGCCACCGTATATGCAATTTAACGCCTAACTAAGCATTTACCCTATACAAATAAGCATCGGTGCTTAAAGAAAGACTGGTTTCTTTTTGTAAGCACCTCCCCTAAGCGTCTTGGACAAGGCCTTACTATCCAACAGAAGCAGCATCTCCTCAAGGGCTCCGCATCTTTCACAGCTCTAACCTTTCCTAGCTCTACACTCGTTTTCTACTTCTCGTTCACCCTTTCTTTCCTCCTTTTTTGCCTTTTTGACACTTTATTATGGTGAGGAAGCAGACTCTTCTGCAAGAGCTCGTCTAGCTCTATAAGCAGCGGTCTTTTTCCCTTTCTTCTCCACACCAGCTGTTAGTCCAATGTGGACCTGCGGGGCACTGGTCCAAGCTGGAGCGTTGGCCATGCCCTTAGGTGGTCGGAGACCCTGATCACCTTCTTCACCCTCCCAACCGCTTAGGTGGTCGGATATGCTCAGGGTCCTCGGGGAGATGATTGAGCACCACTTATCCGTGTACCCGAGCGCTCATAACCCACAAGTATAGGGGATCAATTGTAGTTTTTTCAATAAATAAGAGTGTCAAACCCAATAAGGAGCTAAAGGTAGAATACATATTCCCTTCAAGTTCTATTGACCGCCGATACAACTCTACAAACACTTAACGTTTGCTTTACCTAGACAAGTATGAAACTAGAAGTACTTTGTAGGTGTAATGTGTGACGCCCCTGACTTAATCGTGCAATAATCAAACACGCAAATGCACACGATCAAGCCTAAGGACTCACTTGAAGATATCACAACACAACTCTAACACAAATAAAAGTCATACAAGCTTTATATTACAAGCCAGGGGCCTCGAGGGCTCGAATATATAAGCTTGACTCATACAAGCATCAGCGGAAGCATCAGATATCTGAGTACAGACATAAAGTTAGACAGATATGCCTTAAGAAGGCTGGGCAGCTGACTCCGGGGCTCCGTCATCTGGTCGCAGCAATCAGGTATGGGGAAAAAGGGGAAGCAAAGCAACCGTGAGTACTCATCCAAAGTACTCGCAAGACTTACATCAGATCTATTCTATTTATGCATCGGTATCAAAGGGGGAAGGCTGTATATGTGGACTAGACTGCAGAAATGCCATAATAGAAAGAAAGGCCTAGCCTAACGAAGACTAGCATCTTCAGCGTCTTGCGGCATTAGAAGAGTGTTGATTAGTAACATAACATATAGTAGTAAGTATAAGTAGTAACAACGCCCAGAGATCCTTCCTCGACTCCCTGCGAGAAAGCAATCCTGGAGCTAACATATTATTAAGTTCACAGTATCCAGTTCTAGTTGTAGTAGATCGGGATACTTTCCGAGCGTCCTGTTACCGTGGACATGGCTATTCGAATAGATATACTTCCCTGCAGGGGTGCAACAACTTACCCAACACGCTCGATTAACTCTGGCCGGACACACTTGCTTGGTCCATGCCCGGCCTCGGCTGATCGACACGTCGTAGCCCTACCTAGGTTCAACAGAGAGGCCAGCACGCCGGTCTACACCCTAAGCGCTTAGGGTTCTTGGGCCCATCGCCCTTTTGCACTCCTGCGCGTTGCGAGGACGGCCGGGAGCAGACCTAGCCCCTGTATACACACGCATGCCGTCGTGGTCCAACCCGGGCGCATGCCGCTCAACTGCTGACGTCTGAAGAACTTCGGCTGATACATACGATGGCGAGTGCCCATACTATTCCCGCGTGGTGGTTAGTGCATAAAGGCCAGAGGCCTACTCAGATCACATATCCTGAACCATTAGTGTGTTGGGAGCTCGCGGTGACAATCAGCGATCCATGTTCTGTGGTCCCGTCGCCCCGTCTCAAGGACTTGCGGCAAGGGCCAGGCCCAATTCCTCTCCTCCCTCTCCTTAGGCAATCTGCCTGCCCGGCCGCGCCTCGTAATTACACCGCGGGTAATCTCATGGTCAACCCGTCATCACAACTCTCGCGGGTAGCCCTCGGGGTTGACCCGACTTTAATCAGGGACTGAAATCAAATACATGGTAACCGTGTGTCCAACACATCAAGGAGGAATCCGAGGAATCACCCTCGTTGGATTCCCACTCGATGTATCCGTCAAGGTGAACCCGGAGGAATCACCCTCGATGGATTCACACTTGAGGGGTTGCACGACAAAACTTCATCGGAGGTGGTGAAAGAGGAATCACCCTCGGTAACCCACGACCGTCTAGCTATACTACAGAGGCAACATCAGAAGTGGGGTAAGAGGTATCACCCTCGACACTCGATGGTAACTCTGCAGAGTTGTACAAATTAGGGGGTGTGCGGTGATGTGCTGGTATCAGCCCGTCGATCACATCGATCGGGAACCGGATAACAAAGCGGGGCAACTAGGACAAGGATGAGGGGCCACAGATGGTTCACTAACAACCTATACTAAGCATTTAGGACAGCAGGTAAGGTATCAATAACAGTTTACAAAAATAGGTTATGCATCAGAATAGGCATGTCGGGACAACAGTTGTAGCAATTCTAATGAAAGCAAGAGGGAGAAAGAATAGGTGATATAGGCATGTTCAAGGGGGGGTTGCTTGCCCGGAAGCTCTGTGGCAAAAGAGGGGTCGTCGACGGTGTGGTCGTACTCCGGAGCTGCGTCGGTCTTGGGGTCTACCGGATAAGAAGAGGGGGAAGAAACAATAAATGAAAAGCAAACAAATGCAATGCAATGCATGGCATGGCAATATGCAGTGCTGGTGGCGACCTAATGCAATGCTACACATTGCAGACGAAGCGGGAAAATATCTGGGATAGTTTCCCGGCTTTTAGGCAGTTAACGGTATACTGAACCGGAGGGGAAGGATCCATGTTCAGATAGCTAGGAGTGATGGTCAAGCATTTTGACCACATATTCGGATTCGTCTCGTTTTTCTCATCAACTTTCATGTTGAAAACTTTTCGATCCGAGCTACGGTTGAATTTCTACGAATTTTCAAAGATTTAAACCATTTTCAGAAATTCCTGGAATTTAAATCTAATTCGAAATTAACAGAAAAGGATTTACTATGTCAGCATGATGTCAGCAAGTCAACCCCAGCTGTTCCAGGTCAAACCTGACAGCTAGGTCCCACATGTCAGTGACTCAGGACTAAACACAGACTAAAATTAAACTAACCGAGGTTAATTAGAGGGTGGGCCCCATCTGTCAGTGTATATTTAACTTATTAGATTAATTTTTAAAATCAAATTAGTTTAATTAACACGGGGGCCCACATGTCAGCGGCACTGTGCTGCCACGTCAACAGGGTTGACCGGTCAACACGGCTAACCGAGCCGTGGGACCAACTGGTCAGTGACCCAGTGGTGGCCCCAGGCCAGCCACGTCGGCGACGGCCGGCGTTTAGCCGCCGGCGACCACCGAACGTGGCGGCGCGTTCGGGACCTTGCCGGAAATCATGCTCCGGCGACCATTTAGTGCATGCGACCCCGCGTTCGATCGGGCGGAGTGAGCCGCATCGATTGGTGGCCGTGGCGTCACCGGAGTCGACCGAAAACGACGACGGCGAGCTCGCGGTCGGCGCCGGAGTTTGGGCTCGAACGGCTACGGCGATGTAGGGCATGGCAGAGCGAGCTAGCTAGCGTGCTGGGCTCCTACGCGTGCGCCGAGCACGTTGCCGTGCTCGGTTGAGCTCGACGGCGAGCGTGGCCACGACAGCGAGCATGACGTCGGTGATGGGTACGGCCATGGCGAGAAGCTAGCTAGGGGACGCGCACGAGCTCGGAGAGAGAGGGGAAAGGGGCGGTGCTCACCGGGGAGGCTCACGGTGGCCCGTTGATAGCTTTGGAGCGCAGCACGGTGGCAAATCGACGGCGAGGTCGACGGCGACCGAGGAGGAAGAAGAAGGCGGGGACGGTGATGCAGTGGCGCCCGGCTCGAATGGCTCGACGTAGGGGACATAGTCGAGCATGGCGAGGACGATGGACACGGTGGCGCGGCCCAGTGACGACGGTGGTCGCGGGATCGACGACGGGCGGCGACGGGCGCGTACGGGTGAGGGAGAGGGAGAGGCGAGCGAGTGAGGGAGAGATGGGGGAAGTGCATAGAAACGACGGGGAGGCCGAGGGGAGTTGCCCTTATCCCCTCGCTGCCCTGTAGCGGCGCCATGTCGCCCGCTGGCCGGCGAGCGCGCGCTCGGCCACGGCGAGGTCGACACGGGGAGGAGAGAGGCGGGAGGTAGGAGAGAGAGGGTGCGGTGGGCTGGGCCGGTGCACTGTGCACTTAGGCCCAGCTCAAAGTAGAATAGGGCCTTTTTATTTTTCTTTTCTGCTTTTCTTTTTACAGAAGGTTTTGAAAAAAATGAGCTGCCAAATGCTTTATGTAAAATGTGAAACTGGTCCACAAAAATACATAGCAATATTCCGCTCTGCCACAAGAAGTTTGGGAAATTTTTGAATCCATTTGAATTTTTCAAAAATGGAAAGCCATTTGAATTGCTGTTTTTGCACTGTACTAAATGCCCTAGTCCACATTTAGCTAGATGGTGATGTTATTTTCCTGAACAATAATTTGTTTTGGAATATTTGCTACAACATGAACTATTTTCCAGCAATTTTTGAGCAACTTCAAATTTCACTTATGATTTGAATTGAAATCAGTGGTGGAATTTGAAATTAGATATGAAACCATAGTGATCAAGCATAGTAAATCATAGTGACTTAGCATAATCATTATGGGTCACTGCTGCTCATTACAGAGGGGTGTTACAATTCTCCTCCTCTAAAAGAAATTCTCGTCCCGAGAATTTAGGAGGTAGAAGGGATAAGGTCGGGGTATTCTTCCCGAAGATGATCCTCGTGTTCCCAAGTGGCTTCATCTTCAGTATGATTCGACCACTGCACTTTAAGGACCTTGGTTGTCTTCTGATGGGTCCGATGTTCAACTTGATCGAGAATGTGGATCGGATGCTCTTTATAAGATAGATCATCTTGCAAATTGAGCAATTCATGATCCACTGCTCGGTGCGGAGATTCCTTGAAGCAACGGCGAAGTTGCGACACATGGAAGACGTCGTGGATGTGAGAGAATTGCGGCGGCAACTCCAATTTATATGCCACATGTCCACGTCTGGCGAGAATGCGAAAGGGGCTGATGTAGCGAGGAGCTAACTTACCCTTGATAACGAAACGATGAGTGCCCTTCATCGGAGTGACACACAGATAAGCTTGCTCACCAGGTTGATAGATCGATCCCCAGTGTTTTCGATCATAATTGCTCTTCTGGCGAGACTGGGCCGCCTTGAAATTTTCTCGGACAATACGGACTTGCTCTTCGGCGTGTTGTATAATATCCGGACCAATGAGCGGCCGTTCCCCAGTGTCTGACCAATTCAGAGGGGTTCGACACTTACGTCCATATAATACCTCAAAGGGGGCCATCTTCAAGCTTGCTTGATAGCTGTTGTTGTATGAGAATTCGGCATACGGGAGAGATTCCTCCCACTTCTTGCCAAATGAGATGACACAAGCTCGCAGCATATCTTCAAGAACTTGATTCACTCGTTCAACTTGGCCTTGATACTGGGGGTGATAAGCTGAATTCCAGGTTATATGAGTTCCCATAGCTTGTTGGAAACTTGCCCAGAACTTTGAAGTGAAAAGGCTGCCATGGTCCGAACTGATCTCCTTCGGAATACCGTGGAGTGATACAATTCTGGAGATATACAAATCTGCTAACTGACTAGCAGTGATCGTCTCCTTGACTGGCAGAAAGTGCGCAACTTTGGAGAGTTGATCGATGATGACAAGAATAGCATCATGACCCTTTTGTGATCTGGGAAGACGAGTGATAAGATCCATTTGCACTTTATCCCATTTCCACTCAGGGATAGGGAGCGGTTGCAGAATTCCAGCAGGTTTCTGATGCTCTGCTTTGACGCGATGACAAACGTCACATTCAGCAACATAACGAGCAATGTCCTGCTTCATTTTAGACCACTAGTACCTTTCACGGAGATCACGATACATCTTGGTGCCTCCTTCATAACTTTGTCTGTCATAAGTTCGAACCGAGGTACCACAATGCGGTCTCTGAAATACAAGGTTCCGTCTTCAGCAAGCGAGAAATCTGTGTACTTTTCAAGGTCAAGATCTCTTTTCGTCTGATCAACCTCAACATCTTTGGCTTGCATAGACTTAACAGCTTTCACAAGATCTGGCTGTAAAACAAGGGTATTGAGAGAACCCTGAGGAACGATATGAAGGTTCAACTTGC
This sequence comes from Elymus sibiricus, assembly GCA_039707655.1. Classification (NCBI taxonomy): domain Eukaryota; kingdom Viridiplantae; phylum Streptophyta; class Magnoliopsida; order Poales; family Poaceae; genus Elymus; species Elymus sibiricus. The sequence continues at coordinate 104,527,872 of CM077668.1, read as the reverse complement.
GGAGTTCTTCATAAAGATGGGGTTGAGCTCGCTGAACCATGAGGTTGTTGCAATAAGACTTGCGGCTCAAGGCATCGGCCATCACATTAGCCTTGCCAGGGGTATACGAAATACCGCAGTCATAGTCTTTAATGGTTTCCAACCATCGTTGTTGATGGAGATTGAGATCCGGCTGAGTAAACAAATACTTCAGACTTTGATGATCAGTGTAGATCTCACATCGGTTATCGAGAAGGTAATGTCGCCACAGCTTCAATGCATATATCACTATAGCAAGTTCAAGATCATGCACTGGATAATTCTCTTCGTGAGGATGCAACTGTCGTGAGGCATAAGCAATTACTCTGCGCTCTTGCATCAGGACACAGCCTAACCCTTGACGAGAAGCATCATAATAGATCACGAAGTCCTTGCGAGAATCCGGAGGAGCAAGCACTGGAGCAGAGGTCAGCTTGTCCTCGAGGGTCTGGAAACTTTCCTGACATTTGTCTGTCCACTCAAACTTAACGCCTTTGTGAAGCAGATTAGTCAGAGGCTTGGCAATCTTTTAGAAGTTCTTGACAAATCGACGACAATATATTGCGAGTCCGAGAAAACTTCTGACTTGCTTGACATTCTTCGGGGGAGTCCAGTCAAGAATAGCCTGAACTCGTTCTGGATTGACAACAATGCCATCCTTGGAAATCACATGTCCAAGGTAGGTCACTTCGGATAACCAGAATTCACACTTGGAATACTCGGCGTATAGTTGGTGCTCTCGAAGCTTTTCCAGAACCAGACGAAGATGTTCAACATGTTCTTCCTTATTCTTGGAATATACCAGGATATCATCCAGATAAACCACGACGAACTTGTCGAGGTAATCCATGAAGATATAATTCATCAGGCGGGAGAACGTAGCTGGAGCATTAGTTAAGCCGAAAGACATGACAGTGTACTCATATGAGCCATAGCGAGTAACGAAGGCGGTCTTCGGGATATCATCTTCACGGACCCGGATCTGATGGTAACCCAACCTCAAGTCGAGTTTAGAGAACACTGAGGAACCAGCCAGTTGATCATACAGATCGTTGATCCGAGGAAGTGGATACTTGTTTTGAATGGTTGCCTGGTTGATAGGTCGGTAATATTGGACCAATCGGTTCGTACCATCTTTCTTCTTGACAAAGAGAGAAGGTGCTCCCCAGGCAGAGGAACTTGGACGAATAAAACCCTTACGAAGTGACTTGTCGAGTTCCTCCTTAAGTTCAAGGAGTTCATGCGGCGGCTTCTTATAAGGACGCTTCGCAATAGGAATTGTGCCTGGTTTTAGGTCGATGCCAAACTCGACTGCTCTAGCAGGGGGTACTCCTGGCAGTTCCTCCGGAAAGACATCTTGGAAGTCATGAACGACTGGAACGTTTTCGATCCCCTCAAGAGGTGAAGCGTTCAACGCATTCAGTGCATAAATCTGAGCCTCGGCATTATGAACCAGATGAGCCTGGTAGTTTACTATCTCATCCGAGGGGTGCAGGAGTTGGACGGCTTTGGTGGCACAATTGACTAAGGTGGTATGAGCCTTCAACCAATCCATTCCCAAAATGTGGTCGACTTTGGAAGGTTTCAAAATAATGGGAAAGGCGTGGAATTCCAACCCTTCGATTTCAATGGTAACGTCGGGGCTAAACATAGAGGTTCGACAATGGCCTGCGGGAGTGTTAACTACTAATGGCTGGTGCAAATTTTCATGTTTAATGCCATGCATGAATGCAAACTCTTCTGATATGAAAGAATGCGATGCTCCTGAATCAAACAAAACAGAAGCTGGTACTAAATTAACAGGAAGTGTACCCATCACATTAGCTGGTTGGTCTTGATCTTCATTCATGTTGACATGATAAGCCTGACCACGACCATAAAAAGGCCCGGCATTGTTGTTGCGGGGCTGGTTGTTGCCACGGCCATTACCACGGCCAACAGATGGAAGTGCCAACTGATTCTGGTTCTGACGGCAGTCTTTGGCACGGTGACCCGGACGACCACAGGTGAAACACAGTCCATCCTCTGGACCGGGAGCAGGAGCTCGAAACGGTACAGCTTGAGGTCTTGGCTGCCTCAGAGGTGGAGGAGGCATACGAGGTGTAGCATACGATGGCCTTGGAGAAGGTACAGTCGGACGGTACATGCTGTTAGGGATCCAAATACGGCGCTTCTAGGAAGACGAGCCCAAAGATGAGCCCGCTTCACGGGTGCGCTTGAGAGCGTCCTTGTGATCCTTCAGACCAGTCTCAACCTGTATAGCCTTGTTCACCAAAGTGGCGAAATCGGCAAAGTCTTGGACTAGCAGCGCGAGCTTGATATCTGGGTTGAGCCCTTCACGGAACTTTTCTTGTCTGCGAGCATCAGTAGCAATATCCTCTTCTGCATAGCGGGATAACTCAAGAAACTCCCGCTGATAAGCTTCCACAGACTTGTTGCCCTGGGTAAGGTTGTGGAACTCACGCTTCTTCCGGTCCATGACTCCTTGCGGGATGTAACATGCATGGAAAGCAGCTTGGAATTCCACCCAAGTGATGATGGTTCTAGCAGGTAGGGTTTGCCTGTGAGTGTCCCACCATTGGGCTGCGGGACCCTTCAGAAAGTATGATGCAAAAGTGACATAGCTGGTAGGGGCCACATTCGCAGACTCCATCTCGAAAGTGATGTCGTGGAGCCAGTCATCAGCGTCAAGGGGCTAAACTGAGTTGCGGAAGATGGTTGGGTTGAGGCGCACAAACTCTTACAAAGTGATAGAGGCTGGCTGCTGGTTGGCATTTGGACGAGGAAACTGATCCATAAGTCCTTGCATGAACTGACGGTGCATTTCAAATTGTTGCATCATTGCAGCCATATAGTCGGGCGATGGTGGATTGTTGGCACCACGGCCACGACCTGTGGGTCTAACCAGCCTGCTAAAATTCAATAGGGGGTAGTTTAGCAATGAGTAATGCAATTGTATGGAATCATTCATGAAGTAACACGCACAACAAATGGAAGTGTAATAGATACAACATCATAGTCAAACATGACATACAGATCCATACATAGATTCAGTTACAAGCCAGCGTTACAATAGTGAAAAGGAAAGCTAGACAACTAGGCGGCTCGCAGGCACGCGGTGGAGGGATACAACAATGGGACATAGCGATAGCTACATCAATGTCAGAGAAAACCACTGAAGCCAGGCAGTTGTAGGTGACGACGCAGGGTACCCTCGATGTAAGGATCCTGCGCTCCGTGAACACTCTGGTGCAGAACCTGGTCCCAAACTGGAAGAAGAGGACCACGTGGAGGAGTACAACCTCCAACAGCAGGCCACTCAAGACCTGGTGGCATCTCCGTCCTGCGCGGGTAAAGGATATACTCTGGATGCATCCTCGCACTGACTGCTGGTAGCAACTGTGTCAGAGCATCGTAAAGACGAGCACGAGTGGCGTACAACTCGATAGCAAGAGCTCGAGCAGTGCGATCCAGAGCCTGAGTGTACTATACCAAAACCTGCGGGTCATAGCCACGCAACACGTAAGGAGTACAGACCGCAGTGTAATATCCAGTCTCATCCCCAGCGGGGGCATACGGGATGTATCTGAAAGCAGTCTCCTCCAAGCGACTGTTGTGCTCTCCACGGAGACGGGCAATAGCAGTATAGGCAGCATCATGGACGGCCATGTCGACAGTTACTCCAACACCATGAAGTTGTTCTGCCGATCAAAGATGCGAACCACAGCATGGTACTGCTCCTGGTTGAACTCGCGGTAATCCTCGTAAACTGTGTACTCGGGGTACTAGCGATATCCCAGCCTGGTCAAGAGGTCGACCAAAATGGCAGGGAACCTAGTCGCATCAAGAGCCATCGTCTGGCGCACAAGCTGTCTTGCAGCGCGCATCTGAAACAAGGAGTGCAAGATGTCAAACGATAGTGTGAGAAGCATAAGATAGCATTGGAAAGAAATGTTGCAGATAATCCAGCTCTCCGGGTGAATGTGATCATGAGATCCTAATGTTAGAGTTAGCAAAAACTTTACCCCAAATGGGAGAGAGATTAGAGTCCCAGAGTAAGGAAGAGGAATAAAAGATCCTAATACCACCCATTGGTGACGTGGGCCCATAAGCCACACAGCCATGTTAGTAAAATCGTTTTTCAAGGACTAGACTCAACTTCGGCCAAGGAGTTGGAAAGGGGGTTCCTACAGGCAGTCGGCTCTGATACCAACTTGTGACGCCCCCGACTTAATCGTGCACTAATCATACACGCAAATGCACACGATCAAGCCTAAGGACTCACTTGAAGATATCACAACACAACTCTAACACAAATAAAAGTCATACAAGCTTTATATTACAAGCCAGGGGCCTCGAGGACTCGAATACATAAGCTTGAGTCATACAAGCACCATCGGAAGCATCAGATATCTGAGTACAGACATAAAGTTAGACAGATATGCCTTAAGAAGGCTGGGCAAAACAACGACATTGGAACGAAAAGGCGCAGGCCTCCTACCTGGGTGCCTCCTATCTACTCCTGGTCGTCGGTTTCCACGTAGTAGTAGGCTCCACCGGTAGGGTAGTAGTAGTCGTCGGCTGGGGCAGCTGACTCCGGGGCTCCGTCATCTGGTCGCAACAATCGGGTATGGGGAAAAAGGGGAAGCAAAGCAACCGTGAGTACTCATCCAAAGTACTCAAGACTTACATCAGATCTATTCTATTTATGCATCGGTATCAAAGGGGGAAGGTTGTATATGTGGACTAGACTGCAGAAATGCCACAATAGAAAGAAAGGACTAGCCTAACGAAGACTAGCATCTTCAGCGTCTTGCAGCATTAGAAGAGTGTAGATTAGTAACATAACATATAGTAGTAAGTATAAGTAGTAGCAACGCCCAGAGATCCTTCCTCGACTCCCTGCAAGAAAGCAATCCCGGAGCTAACAAATTATTAAGTTCACAGTATCCAGTTCTAGTTGTAGTAGATCGGGATACTTTTCGAGCGTCCTGTTACCATGGACATGGCTATTCGAATAGATATACTTCCCTGCAGGGGTGCACCAACTTACCCAACACGCTCAATTAACTCTGCCCGGACACACTTGCTTGGTCCATGCCCGGCCTCGGTTGATCGACACGTCGTAGCCCTACCTAGGTTTAACAGAGAGGCCAGCACGCCGGTCTACACCCTAAGTGCTCAGGGGTCTTGGGCCCATCGCCCTTTGCACTCCTGCGCGTTGCGAGGATGGCCGGGAGTAGACCTAGCCCCTGTATACACACGCAGGCTGTCGCGGTCCAACCCGGGCATGTGCCGCTCAACTGCTGATGTCTGAAGAACTTTGGCTGATACATACGACGCCGAGTGCCCATATTATTCCAGCATGGTGGTTAGTGCGAAAAGGCCAGAGGCCTACTCAGATCACATATCCTGACCCATTAGTGTGTTGGGAGCTCGCGGTGACAATCAGCGATCCACATTCTGTGGTCCTGTCGCCCCATCTCGAGGACTTGCGGCAAGGGCCAGGCCCAATTCCTCTCCTCCCTCTCCTGAGGCAATCTGCCTGCCCAGCCGCGCCTTGTAATTACACCGTGGGTACCCTCATGGTTAACCCGTCATCACAACTCTCGCGGGTACCCCTCGGGGTCGACCCGACTTTAATCAGGGACTGAAATCAAAATACATGGTAACCGTGTGTCCAACACATCAAGGAGGAACCCGAGGAATCACCCTCGTTGGATTCCCACTCAATGTATCCGTCAAGGTGAACCCGGAGGAATCACCCTCGATGGATTCACACTTGAGGGGTTGCACGACAAAACTTCATTGGAGGTGGTGAAAGAGGAATCACCCTCGGTAACCCACGACCGTCTAGCTATACTATAGAGGCAACATCAGAAGTGGGGTAAGAGGTATCACCCTCAACACTCGATGGTAACTCTGCAGAGTTGTACAAACTAGGGGGTGTGCGGTGATGTGCTGGTCTCAGTCCGTCGATCACATCGATCGGGACACGGATAACAAAGCGGGGCAACTAGGACAAGGATGAGGGGCCACAGATGGTTCACTAACAACCTATACTAAGCATTTAGGACAACAGGTAAGGTATCAATAACAGTTTACAAAAATAGCCTATGCATCAGAATAGGTATGTCGGGACAACAGTTGTAGCAATTCTAATGCAAGCAAGAGGGGGAAAGAATAGGTGATATAGGCATGTTCAAGGGGGGGTTGCTTGCCTGGAAGCTCTGCGGCAAAAGAGGGGTCGTCGACGGTGTGGTCGTACTCCGGAGCTGCGGCGGTCTCGGGGTCTACTGGATAAGAAGAGGGAGAAGAAACAATAAATAAAAAGCAAACAAATGCAACGCAATGCATGGCATGGCAATATGCAGTGCTGGTGGCGACCTAATGCAATGCTACACGTTGCAGACGAAGCGGGAAAATATCTGGGATATTTTCCCGGCAATTAGGTAGTTAACGGTATACTGAACCAGAGGGGAAGGATCCATGTTCAGATAGCTAGGAGTGATGGTCAAGCATTTTGACCACATATTCGGATTCATCTCGTTTTTCTGATCAACTTTCATGTTGAAAACTTTTCGATCCGAGCTATGGTTGAATTTCTACGAATTTTCAAAGATTTAAACCATTTTCAGAAATTCCTGGAATTTAAATCTAATTCGAAATTAACAGAAAAGGATTTACTACATCAGCATGATGTTAGCATGACATCAGCAAGTCAACCCCAGCTGTTCCAGGTCAAACCTGACAGCTGGGTCCCACATGTCAGTGACTCAGGACTAAACAAAGACTAAAATTAAACTAACAGAGGTTAATTAGAGGGTGGGCCCCATCTGTCAGTGTCTATTTAACTTATTAGATTAATTTTTAAAATGAAAAAAGTTTAATTAACACGGGGGCCCACATGTCAGCGGCACTGTGCTGCCACGTCAGCAGGGTTGACCGGTCAACGCGGTCAACCGAGTCGCGGGACCCACTGGTCAGTGACCCAGTGGTGGCCCCAGGGCAGCCACGTCGGCGGCGGCCGCCGTTTAGCTGCCGGCGACCACAGAACGCGGCGGCGCATTCGGGACCTCGCCGGAAATAGCGCTCCGACGAACATTTAGCGCGCGCGACCCCGCGTTCGATCGTGCGGAGTGAGCCGCTTCGATTGGTGGCCGTGGTGTCGGCGGAGTCTTCCGGAAACGACGACTGCGAGCTCGCAGGCGGCGCTGGAGTTTGGGCTCGAACGGCTACGGCGATGCAGGGCGCGGCAGAGCGAGCTAGCTAGCATGTTGGGCTCCTACGCGTGCGCCGAGCACGTTGCCGTGCTCGGTTGAGCTCGACAGCGAGCGTGGCCACGACGGCGAGCATGACAGCGGCGATGGGTACGGCCACGGCGAGAAGCTAGCTATGGGACGCGCACGAGCTCGGAGAGAGAGGGGAAAGGGGCCGTGCTCACCGGGGAGGCTCACGGTGGCCTGTTGATAGCTTTGGAGCGCAGCACGGCGGTGAATCAACGGCGAGGTCGACGGCGACCGAGGAGGAAGAAGAAGGCGGGGACGGCGATGCGGTGGCGGGGAATGGCTCGGCGTAGGGGACGTAGTCGAGCACGGCCAGGACGATGGACACGGTGGCGCGGCCTAGCGACGACGGTGGCCGCGGGATCGACGATGGGCGGCGACGGGCGCGTATGGGTGAGGGAGAGAGAGAGGCGAGGGAGCGAGGGAGAGAGGGGGGAAGTGGATAGAGATGACGGGGAGGCCGAGGGGAGTCGCCCTTATCCCCTCGCTGCCCTGTAGCGGTGCTGAGCCGCCCGCTGGCCGGCGAGTGCGCGCTCGGCCACGGCGAGTTCGATACGAGGAGGAGAGAGGCGGGAGGTAGGAGAGAGAGGGCGCGGTGGGCTGGGCCGGTGCATTGTGCACTTAGGCCCAGCTCACAGTAGAATAGGGTCTTTTTATTTTTCTTTTCTGCTTTTCTTTTTACAGAAGGTTTTGAAAAAAAGAGAGCTGCCAAATGCTTTATGTAAAATGTGAAAACTGGTCCACAAAAATACATAGCAATATTCTGCTCTGCCACAAGAAGTTTGGGAAATTTTTGAATCTATTTGAATTTAAAAAAAATGGAAAGTCATTTGAATTGCTGTTTTTGCACTGTACTAAATGCCCGAGTCCACATTTAGCTTGATGGTGATGTTATTTTCCTGAACAATAATTTGTTTTGGAATATTTGCTACAACATGAACTATTTTCCAGCAATTTTTGAGTAACTTCAAATTTCACTTATGATTTGAATTGAATTCAGTGGTGGAATTTGAAATGAGATATGAAACCATAGTGATCAAGCATAGTAAATCATAGTGACTTATCATAATCATTATGGATCACTATTGCTCATTACAGAGGGCTGTTACATAATGCTGGAACTTCTTTGCAAGAATAAAACTAGGAGTTGCTACTTGTGAGCTGCGTTGGTAATTCCCTAAAGAGGAAGGGAGATGCAGTATAGTAGAGATAAGTATTTCCCTCAGTTATGAAACCAAGGTTATCAATCCAGTAGGAGAATCACGCAACACCTCGTTAACAGTACCTGCACACAAAACAACAAATCCTTGCACCCATCGCAAACAAAGGGGTTGTCAATCCCTTGGCGGTTAATTGCAAGATTAAATTGTATGGTGATAGATAGATAAATATAAAATAAAATAAATAAAGTAAAAGTGCAACAAGGTATTTTTAGGATTTTTAATATATGATAGAAGTAGACCCGGGGGCCATAGTTTTCACTAGAGGCTTCTCTCATGAAAATAGCATACGGTGGGTAAACAAATTACTGTTGGGCAATTGATAGAAAAGCAAATAATCATGATGATATCCAAGGCAATGATCATGTATATAGGCATTACGTCCGAGACAAGTAGACCGACTCCTGCCTGCATCTACTACTATTACTCCACAGATCGACCGCTATCCAGCATGCATCTAGTGTATTAAGTCCATAAAGAACGGAGTAACGCCTTAAGCAAGATGACATGATGTAGACAAAGTAAACTCACGCATGAATAAATCCCATCTTTTTAGCCTTAATAGCAACGATACATACACGTCATGTCCCTTTCTGTCACTGGGATTGAGCACCGCAAGATCGAACCCATTACAAAGCACCTCTCCCATTACAAGATAAATCAATCTAGTTGGCCAAACCAAATCAATAGATCGAAGAGAAATACGAAGCTATAATAATCATGCATAAAAGAGTTCAGAGAAGACTCAAATAATATTCATGGATAATCTGATCATAAACTCACAATTCATCGGATCCCAACAAACACACCGCAAAAAATGATTACATCGGATAGAACTCCAAGAACATCGAGGAGAACATTGTATTGAAGATCAAAAAGAGAGAAGAGGCCATCTAGCTACTAATTTGGACCCGAAGGTCTGTGGTAAACTACTCACGCATCATCGGAAGGGCAACAAGGTTGATGTAGAGCCCCTCCGTGATCGATCCCCCCTCCATCGGAGCACCGGAAAAGGCCTCCAGATGGGATCTCTCGAGAACAGAAGCTTACGGCGGCGGAAAAACTATTTCGTGGACTCCTCTATTGGTTTCCCAATTTTAGAGAATTTATAGTGGTGGAATGAGGTTAAAAGGGGCAGAGGTGGGCCCACGAGGCACCAGGGCGCGCCTGCCCCCCCCCCCCCGCAGGCACGCCCTGGTGGCTCGGGGCCACCTCCTCTGGCTTCTGGCTTCCTCCCGAAGCTTCTAGTGTCTCTTATGTTCAGAAAAAAAATCTCCAAAAAGTTTCGTGGCATTTGGACTTTGTTTGGTACTGATATTCTAGAAAACCAAAAACAGGCAAAAAACAGCAACTGGCACTGGGCACTAAGTTAATAGGTTAGTCCCAAAAAATGATATATAATTGCTGTAAATGTATATAAAAACATCCAAGATTGATACTATAATAGCATGGAACAATAAAAAATTATAGATACGTTGGAGACGTATCAGGAGTACTTAGCGAGAATAAAACTAAGAGTAATTTGCAAGATAATAAAAGTTAGTTGTTTAGTAGAAAGCTTTTTGTAACTCAAGAGAATATTTGTCCCTAGGCAATCGATAACTAGACCGGTAATCATTATTGCAATTTTATATGAGGGAGAGTCATGAGCTAACATACTTTTCGTACTTGGATCATATGCACTTATGATTGGAACTCTAGCAAGCATCCACAACTACCAAAGATCATTAAGGTAAAACCCAACCATAGCATTAAGTAACAAGTCCTCTTTACTCCCATACACAACAATCCCCTTACTCGGGTGTAAGCTTCTGTCACTCTAGCCGCCCACTATAAGAGAATTATGAACGTATTGCAAACCCTACAGCGGGAATCTCACACGCTTGTGCGACACGGAGGGCACCATAGGACAGCACCAAAATAAAACATACAACTCAAACCAATCACGATCATCAATCAACCCATAGGACAAAACGAATCTACTCAAACATCATAGGAATGCCACATATCATTGGATAATAATATATAGCGTTAAGCACCATGTTTAAGTAGAAATTACAGTGGGGAGAAGAGGTGTTACACCACTGCATAGAGGGGGAGCGAGCTGGTGTTGACGGTGGCGAAGTTGTTGGTGCAGATCGCCATCACGATGATTGCCCCGGCGGCGTTCCGGCGCCATCGGGAGAGAGCCCCCCTCCTTCTTATTCTTCCTTGGCCTCCCCCCTATATGGGAGGAGAGTTTCCCCTCTGGTCCATGGCCACCATGGCTCCCGGAGGGCAGGAGCCCCTTCGAGATTGGATCTCTCTCTCTCTGTTTCTCTTCTGTTTCGCGTTCCTGTTTTCTGGCCTTTCACCGTTTCTTATATTCCCAGAGGTCCGTAACTCCGATTCGGCTGAAATTTTGAGGGGATTTTTATACGGAAATTATCTTTCTTGCGGCGAAAGAAGGGCCCCAACTGCCTTACAGGGGCACCACAAGCCTGCCCGGTGCGCCCCTCGAGCTTGTGGGCCCCTCGAGCATCGTCTCGCGTTGATTCTTTTTCCCAAAAATCACATATATTCCAAAATAAATCTCCATAAATTTTTATCGTCACTGGTACAGCGAGCTGCTATACAAACAGTTTTTAACCCCTTTCCACGATGCAGTTTTAAAACGTCGCCTTGCCTTGTGCGATAGGGGGGCGTCTTCCCACATGACCCAGAAACCGTCGGCGATCGGGAGCACGCAAGCATACGTTTTGCATAACTAAGCGTATGCGATGCCAACATCTTTCCCAAATGCTCTGTCCTTGGTACTCGTTTGTGCTTGCATTACCATCGCACTCGGTATTCAGTGCTGCAACATTTGCGATGGTCACCCCATCACAAACAATTCACAATTGTACACCGTATGCGAAGCTTGAATATCCCACACATTTGTATGTACATAAACGTTTGAGATGTATAAAATGTCCCAAACGATTCATCAGTATTACCCATGTCGGATGAAGGCCTATCGCACGTGTTCTTCTATGAGCAAGCATTTACGATGCACACGACATCATAAATAGTTCATAATTGCCTAGCGTGTGTGATAAGGTGACTTTCACAAACATTTATTAAGAAGGAACTGTGTGCGTTGTTGTTGTTGTTGTTGTTGTTGTTAATCTTACACGTTTTTTCTTGTCTGATCGTGTGTGTAGTAGAGTTTCATTGCACACGTACTGATCTGAGAAACGTGTCTGATCTTGATGTTTATCACAGACGTTTTGCTTTTGCAAACTGTGTGCAATGTAATGGCATGCATATCATAATTTATCCCTAATTTATTCCCTGCATTTAAAATTAATTTTAAATTGAAATAGATTTTCAATATGAAAGTAGGCAATCACTTATTTCATATCGAACCATGTTTATTACAAATACAAGTTCAAGGATGAATGATTAATTCGATGCACAGGTACATATGCTGAAGAACTAGAGAAGCAGCAAGGAAAGAATGATGAACCATAGTTGTACTAAAGACTGTAAAGAGAGAGGTAGAAGACATTCTGGTTGCTGGAGAAGGTGATGTGGAATGCCCATATTGTGCCCTCCTCCATGCCTAATGCACGCACGACTCTAGGCCAACCCCTTGTGATGGTCGCCCGCCCACCTTTCACTGTCTTCATTAAGACTTCTCGATGCTCATTGTAGTCTCGATGAAATACTTTAACCTTCATTGCATGTCCACCAATCATGTACTTTGCGAGGTAATCTTGAGTAAACTGCTTTGGGAACCACTGCAAACGAAAAAGATTCAGACATTGTTGTCTAACAACTCATTATGGGCAGTAAAAAGAGAAGGCTACAGAGTTCGTAGTTACCATCCTACAGCTCACTGTTGTGTTGGATAGAGCCTAGACAAATAATTTAATTGCCATCGGTCATATCTTTTTGCTAATAATTCTTATAAGTTTCCTTACTTGATGCTGGTTCATGAATATCTCATTGCCCCATACGCAAAAAGGGTCGACGCATGGATCTTTGCCTAGGACATATGTACCTACAAGAGACAAGTCAATATTAGAAGCTAAAAAGTGTCCAGCCGTGGATTTGTATGCACTACATTATGAAACGGAGGCAGTATAAGCCGAGGGATGAAACTAACCTCGGTGGAAAATGCTGGCCACTCCGGTTGTTGTCCTGCGTAAGTACATGGAAATGCGTGATAAGTACTACAGGCTTAACATCAACCAAATATAGCCATGGTAAACAACATCTCAAAATGATAGCTTCAATGTGTTATTTTCGGCATGATGTTAAATCAGTTAAAAAATGAAAGGGAATGTTAAGTACAACAGGCTTAACAGGGACCAAATATTGTAATTCAAATAGGTACTATTGAAAATGAATAGAATATAGCTCATGCTTAAACATCAGACCGCATAAATGTGTAAAACTGAAATAAAGGGCATGTGTTAACTTCACCAGGCATAACAGGAACCAAATATAGCTGTTCAAACTGGTATTGATGAAATCGAACTGCACAGTTCATACTTGCACATAATGAACATCACATTGTGAATAACTGAAATAAACAAGGCATATATGCTCACTATAACAACCTAATATAGCCATTGAAAACTAGACAGAGGCTCACTGCAACCAACCTAACAAGCAAATACAGATAAACAAGGCACCTTCTTGAAAACTGGACAAAGGATCACTGCAACCAACCTAGCTAACAAGCAAACATAGATAAACAAGGCATCTGCTTGAAAACTAGACAAAGGCTCACTGCAACCAACCTAACAAGCAAATACAGATAAACAAGGCATCTTCTTGAAAACTGGACAAATGCTCACTGCAACCAACCTAACAACCAAATACAGATAAATAGAGCATCTGCTTGAAAACTGGGCAAATGCTCACTGCAACCAACCTAACAACCAAATCCAGATAAACAAGGCATCTACTCACTATAAACAACCAAATATAGCCATTCGTGAAACTGAAGTGGACAATTCATACTTAAACATCAGATAGCCCTATTGAACATTACATTTTTGCATAACTGAAATAATTAAACATGGCACAGTTAAAACATCGCATGGCAAAAGCTACTACAACAATGGGTACGAGTTGGCTAGCTAGAAAAAGTAAGATTTGCTTATAGGATATTGCCTCACTTGTCATGGACGGGATCCTACCACTTGGAAGAGCACAGACCCAGGGTGCGATCCCTGATGTCGCAGATGGGCTGTCTCACCTTGGAAGAGCCGTAGTGGGTGCCCTTCGCATGGTCATGGGCGATGAGATTTGACTTGGCAGCTGAGGATCCCAAGCCACCGCCGTAGAATGTGTACTTCATAAATGACATAATGGGCTCGATGGCGTACAAGGATCGCAAATCCTTGACCGCGAGGTGGAGGAGATCAGCGGCGGGGCCTTCGAAGAGATCGACGGCAGTTGAACCAAAGGCGTTGGGGATGGACCACTTAACCAGTGACATGGCCCGTGTGAAGCCTTCGCTGTCGACGAGCTTGATGTCGAAGCTGGCTGTCATTAGATTCAGTAATACGTGAGCCCGCTGATGTGAAGCCTTTGCCATGGCGACGTAGTCAACGTCCTTGCCGGCTTCCGCGGCGAGGTGTTCCTTCGGGATCGACAGGTCGGCATGAACGACGGCCACCCCAACATCGTTCGGCGGAGAGGCCATGATAGACCTCCTTTTGGCCGTACGCTCCTCGGGCTCCCCGGGATATGTGGTAGGGCTTAGGCTGCAACTCTCTGTAGTAGGGGATGGTGATCTGGGGGGAGGGACACCGCATGCCTCATCTAAAAACTCAGGGCGGCGAGGGTATGGGAATCGGTGGGTAACCTGAACTTATCTAAGCTAGGAGGCACGGGCAGACTAGTAGGGGTGGGTGGCTGTGGCGGCGGCGGTGTAGACTGTGGAGGGGGGTGGGGTTAGGACGGGTGGTGTTTGAGGATATGCCGCGGCTACTGAAAATTTTAGTAATGGTGGGTTGAGATGGTGGTGGACGAGGGAGGGCGACGGTTCAAATGCCTCGGCTACTGGAATTTTACTATGAGGTTGGTGGTGGAGGAGTGAGGGCGACGGTTGAAATACCATGGCAACTAAAATTTGGGTAAAGGAAATGAAGCAGGGTGGGAGCAACCAGATCACACACGGTCCAAACATAATAAATGTGTATGATAATAAGGAAAAGCCACAGAACCACCAATTTTTGCATCGCTCAAGGCAGGTAGCTTTTTTTGACATTTCAAGCTAGCTGGTTTATTGCACACGGTTCGTCCTAATTTTCAGACGCATACGTGGAATTCATCCTAAATATCGTGTACACATTACCCCTTCACCCTTGCTGGCGCTTGCGAAATCGTGGCGATTTTACAGGGCACGAGCTTCGCACACGGTTAAGCCAGTGCACCTGTGTCCGTTGCGCATACGTTCGCACGCAGTTTTTCATCAAAGGCGTCTGCTATTTTAAATAGCACCATTTGGCAACAAAAAAATGCGAGAGAGGATAAGAACACAACCACAACAGCATGTGGCCCAAATATATATGTATGAAAAGGGTGGTATGTGATGTTCAAATTCCCAATGCACAACTTTGACGTGTGGGCCCATGCGTGGGCGCGTCGTCGAAGATCGGGTGAGAGGGGCCAGAAGACAACAACCACCTAGAAGTGGCCAAATTTATGTAGGAATAAAGGGTGTGATGCTTAAATACACAATGCACAACTTTGATGTGGCACCTCCCTCACAAACCGGAAAGCCCCCTTGGATATCTATAATGACGGCTTAAGGTCGTAGCTAGGTGCCTTCCCCACCCCTACTTTGTGTCGGCGGGACGAATGCACGTACTCATACTTTGGTCGGACATGCATGCATGTCACCATGAGCTACCATAAGACGAACCAAGTGAATCTATCTTGGCCAAACAACCACTGTTTGTTGTTGGTCAAAAAGGGATATAATAGACCGCTCAGGCCCATAGATTGGACCATCACCGTAAACCGCACGAGAGGGGCCACAAAACCAGCACCACCTGCATAGGGCCCAAATTGATGTACATTGGAAGGGTGATGTGTTTTAAATACCCAATAATGTACAATTTTGATGTAGCGCCTACCTCACAAAATGGTCAACCTCCATGAAAGGTAGGTAGTAATTAAGGACGACGTCGATGTACATAGGGTGTCGATCCAACCCACCATTTCGAGCGCATGGGAGGGAATCCTGAGAACGCATGAGCTCAAACTTTGCTCGGACATGTCACCATGACCTGCGGTAACATGAACCAGGAGGAATCCATTCATGGCCAAACCCCCTCATTGTCGGCCAAAGGGATGATATATATAGACCAGGCCCACAGATAGGCGTGTCGTTGAAAACCGCACATGGGAGACGGGGTCGATCAGAAGACCTTATACCCTGCATGCGAACCAAATATATGTATATATGGGTGGTGTGTGATGTGATCAAATCCCCAGTGCACAACTTCGATGGGGCACCAGCTGCATTACAAACCGAACACTGTACCCCGAGGAAGCCACGTTACATATGATGTCGCGGTTCCCCAACTTCAAGCCGGCGGGAGGGAATCGAACAAATGTTCCCCAACTAAATTTGGTCTGACATGTCGTGACCTATACCAAGAGGAACCCGTCATGGTCAAACCCTTCTCGTATGTTGTGGGTCAAAGGATAGAACGTGCGGGCCCACAGATCTCGAACGTTGTGGGTCAAAGGATAGAACGTGGCGGGCCCACAGATCAATCTCTATCATTCTCCAATTTTTCAAAACAACAAATAACAAAAACATCATTCTCCAAAATAGAATGTGGCGGGCCCACAGATCAATCTCGACCATTCTCTGATTTTTCAAAACAACAAATAACAAAAAACATCATTCTCCAAATTAGAACGTGGCGGGCCCACAAATCAATCTCGCGATCATTCTCCAATTTTTCAAAACAACAAGTAACAAAAAACATCATTTTCGGAATTTTCAAAACAAGGATCTCAAGGTTTATTTAATCGACATGACAGGTCACTACAGACACATTTAGATGCTAAACCATATCATGGCGCTTAAATGAAGCTTGAGATATAGCAACTTCCCACCCGGTCACCCATCCTTAGATAGCTCCAGCCCCAAGCTCACTTAACTTATGAGTTCTATTCGACTAGGCTAGCGGATGGGAAGCTGCCCCTTGCTGATAAGAGTTGCCTCCTTGTGTTTAAGGCGTTTACCGATGGTCACCGTGTGGGACCTACTCCTTGCTATCACACACATTTGTGCTTTTAGAAACTGTGTGCAATCTTTACATACCGGACCACTTCCATTCAAACTTACATTATTTTTTTACTACTTAAAACTAGCCGGAAGAAGCAAAAGCTTTGCATTTTCATTAATTAAGAACAAGATAGTTGCCCAGTTAATTGCGGAAAACCGGGAGAAAACTGATACAAACAGGGCCTAAACCTATGGGAACTCTTGGCTAAGCATGAATTGGTACAGGCCTTCGTCCACACGTCTAATACGCTCATGGAACTGCTGTACCGCAATATCGATCTCCGCCCAGGATATTTCATCGGCGACGGTCGATTCCAAGCCGCGACGAGTATTTTGCTCTGCTTCGTTGTTGGCGGCACCTAGGGGGCCGAGGAGGTCGAAGAGCCAAGCGACCAGCCCGTTGGCATCGTGGCGGCGGATTCTGGCACTGCAAATTTCGTCCGGCGCAATTATGGTGCTGACGGCGTCTGCCCATTCCTGGCGGGGAATCGGGATGCTTATCGGCCCTAGAAACGGCCTCTCGAGTGGTTGAGTCAACAGGATGCTGACACGGCTCCGCTCAGATAGTGCGGCGCACCGCACCTGATGAGCAGCGGCGTTCTCCCGCTCTTGCGTGGCAACGCGTTGCCACTCTTGCTCCGCTCCGCTCCATGGGCGGCGACGAACACATGTGTAGACATTGGCCCGCTCAAGCACTGGGGCACGATGATACCGCTCACGCTCGGCGGCGCGCTGCCGCTCTTGCTCGGTGGCGCACGGCCGTTCCGGCTCTCCGGCCTACTTTGGCTCATTCTCCTCGTCGACGAGGTTGATGACGGTGGTGGCGCTTCGCCGGATTGGCATGCTTGGAAGGGTATACTGCGGTATGGCCGGTGTGTCGCCGCCTAGCCTCCTATGCCCACTGACACTGGCAGCGGGAAACCAATGGCGGGGAGTGGCGGGAAACCGATTGGGGGGAGTGGCGAGAAACCGATTGGGGAAGTGGCGGGAAATGGTAGCTTGATTGGATATATAACACCATTAATATGGAAAACATGGGAAAGAAGGAAGCGCGAGCTAGCATGACGCATGCGCAGAGTGCTTACCCACGGGTTAAACAGAACTAGTTTAAATTATTCAGGGTTCGTTTGGCATTTTTTATACATTATAATAGAGTTTTCTAGGCATTTAATGTGCAAAATTCAAATTTGAACTACAATGACATGATACAGTGCACAAAAATGGCTTCAAAAACCATACATGTGTCCTTGGGTGCATGTTTAGGTCTCATGCAAGGAATGGGGATGAATTACAAACATCTCGGCGTCCTGGCTCGGCCTCAAACTTTGAGAATCTTGGTTTTTAAATCCCCATAAATCCAAAACTCACCTGAAATTCATGAAACTTTACATGGTGTCATGACATGGCACATATATGCCATGGTAAAAAAACTGGCCAATTTGGGGCAAGTTTTGGTACAAGCCTCTTACAAACTGGAGCTTCTCGCAAGAAACCTCCGATAGGGAACGTGTCACCCCTGTGGGCGAAACGACAATCACTTCCTCATCTCGCCTTGTATTTTTTTTCTGTGGGCAACATAGACCAATAGGAGATTTGTGCTGAAATATGGAATTATTCAGGGTTCGTTTGGCCTTTTTATACATTAATTGAGTTTTCTAGGCATTTAATGTCCATAATTCAAATTTGAACTACAATGACATGATACAGTGCACGAAAATGGCTTCAAAAACCATACATGTGTCCTTGGGTGCATGTTTGGGTCCCATGCAAGAAATGGGGATGAATTACAAACATCTCGGTGTATTGGCTCGGCCTCAAACATTTAGAATATCGGTTTTTAAATCCCCGTAAATCTAAAACTCACCCGAAATTCATGAAACTTGGCATTGTGTCATGACATGGCACATATATGCCATGGTAAAAAAATTGTCCAATTTGGGGCAAGTTTTGGTACACGCCTCTTACAAACCGGAGCTTCTAGCAAGAAGCCTCGTGGTTCCGATAGGGAATGTGTCACCCCTGTGGGCGAAACGACAATCGCTGCCTCTTCTCACCTTGTATTTTTCTTCTACAGGCAACATAGACCAACAGGAGATTCACGCTAAAATGTTGAATTATTCGGGGTTCGTCTGGTCTTTTTATACATATATTAATTGAGTTTTCTAGGCACATAATTCAAATTTGAACTACAAGCACATGCTCTAGTGCACCAAAATGGCTTCAAAAACCATACATGTGTCCTTGGGGGTATGTTTAGGTCCCATGCAAGAAATGGGGATGAATTACAAACATCTCGGCATACTGGCTCGGCCTCAAACATTGAGAATCTCGGTTTTTAAATCCCCGTAAATCAAAAACTCACCCGAAAATCGTGAAACTTGGCATCGTGTCATGACATGTCACATATATGCCATGGTAAAAAATTTGTCCAATTTGGGGCAAGTTTTGGTACAAGCCTCTTACAAACCGGAGCTTCTAGCAAGACGCCTCGTGGTTCCGATAGGGAACGTGACACCCTTGTGGGCGAAACGACAATCGTCGCTGCCTCTTATCGCCTTGTATTTTTTTTTCTATAGGCAACGTAGACCAACAGGATATTCGCGCTGAAATATGGAATTATTTAGGGTTCGTTTGGCCTTTTTATACATTAATTGCATTTTCTATGCATTTAATCTCCATAATTCAAATTCGAATTACAAGCACATGCTCTAGTGCACCAAAATGGCTTCAAATACCATACATGAGTCCTTGGGTGCAAGTTTAGGTCCCATGCAAGAAATGGGAATGAATTACAAACATCTCGGCGTCCTGGCTCGGCTTCAAACATTGAGAATCTCGGTTTTTAAATCCCCGTAAATCCAAAACTCACCCGAAATTCATGACACTTGGCATAGTGTCATTATATGGCACATATATGCCGTGGTAAAAAAAAAATCCAATTTGATACAAAGCGCACACATTAATAGCCAACGTAAGCATTTTGGAACAAATAGATGACACGTTAATATCGCAAATGGTTGTATTGTTTGAACCATGGGCGTTCCACTAACCATTTACGTGTGGCCACGCGTCCCTCTTTTTATTGGAGAGTACTACCTCAGTCCTGGTTTATTGGTCCTCTTTGTATTTTGTGCAAAAATTTGACCATACTAGGTGGCGTGCGTGCAGCTGTTTGATTAGATGGGTCGAGTGCGAGAAGTCCGCCGCGCGGCTCGACGGGATGCGTGCGAGCAGTCCGCCACGTACGCTTGATGGGACCTGTGCGAGCTGTCTGCCACGCAGGCTCACAGGGAAGTGAGCTCTTTGACCTCCACCCACCGCCTCGCTCCCAACTTCTCCATTAATGGCGGCCGAGCAGGCTCACCGGGAAGCAAGCTCTTTGACCTCCACCCGTCGCCTCGCTCCCAACTTCTCCATTAATGGCGGCTGAGCCACTGTTTAACATGAGGTTAATGCACCTGGATGGAAGGTGTTAGCTTGTGATCCCATGGCCCCCCTCAACGCTAGCTAGCATTGTTTTGTTCGTGCCTCGCTAAGAACGTGACTTTAAGCCTGTTTTTGACTCGTATACATGTACCTACGAGGTTACGAACGAAATAATACGACGACAAATTGACAATGGCAATGGATAATAATTGTCTTACATATCCCGGATAATTTAAAATGCCACATGCGGCAACGCCCGAAAGGCACAGGGGATAAAGAGAAGAAGAAAAAAAAGGAAGAAGGAAGTCACTGCTCTCTACTTCTCGATGGATCGCTGGGGGAGGAGTTCTTCCAGCTCCTTCTTCACATCCTCATGACTTTGCTTGACAGCAGCCATGGATTCCTCCACCTGCAGCTCGTCCTCGATGCGGAGCTTCTTCAAGTCATCCCCAAGTTCATGGACGACGGCTGTCAGCGTCATCCGTGAGGCAACGCTCTTCTCATACAGCTCCCTCCAGCTGGTGGCGTCCTCCTTCTACTTGTCGAGCTCCTCGTGGAGTTTCGCATTGTCACCCATGAGTTTTACGACAAGGCCAGTCGTCTTATCAACCGAGGCATCGCTAATCTCGAGCAGCTTCTCCAAGCCGGCGAGCAGCTCCTGCTGGTTAATTAGGCCAGCGAGAATGTCGTCGTCGCTGGCTAAGGACTTCAGCCCTGCCAGCTCGTTGAGTTCACCGACGCGGCGAGTGCGCTTGTGAGAGCCCTCACCTGCCCGTGAGAGCTCGTTCGAGGGCCCCGCGGCGCGGCAGGACATCTCTGCTGCGGCTGCCGCATTGCGGCGGGACCTCTCTAGTGCTTCCGCGGCCTTGGTCTTTGCTCCCTGGTTATATGTCGACCTAGAACTCCTCCTACTAGCCATGTCAGACGCAAGGAACGGCTTAAGAGGAAAGACCTATTTTTTTGGTGATGAGGAGAGGAATGTGCAGTAATTTTCGAGTGGGTACTAGTTTTTATAGCCCAGTGCAAAGTGGGAACACGTTTAGGTTTGATCGGTGTGAACAGATTTGCATTTACTCATTGCGTGGTAATTTGATCGATGTGACCACGTTTAGGTTTGATCGGTGTGTTAGCGTGTCCGATGGATGGCCCGTCTCGCCTCCCACGCGTGCCAGACGGTTGACCAGAACTGCTATACGTAGGTGGTTGCTCGCCGTTTAGGCGACCGCGGCGAGCTATGCTCACGTCCCTTCACGCGTTCTGCTCGACGTTGAGGCAGCCGTGGCGCGCTCTGCTCACGTCCCTCCGCACACGCTATTTCAGTGGTTGGGGCCAGCGCATGCTCACGTTTTGGGTGCCATATGCATGCGGTTGCGTCCGCGCGCGTCGCCACGATGCAGTTACGCGCTGCAACAACTGCCATCCACGCGTGCCGATACTCCAGGCCGTTCAGCCTCCCCATTTATTCCCATAGCCATTATAACCTTAGTCTCTTCAACCTTTCAATCGCGCCCCATAACACAACAAGCACACCCATGACGACACATAAAGAGAGAGGATATCCAGCGGCGCTCCAATGGAGTACGGCGTGCATCGTGTGGACACCCACGTGAGGGAAAAGGAAATCACGGTGGCGTACACCATCGACCCGGCCGTGGTGGAGGACTCCATCAACACCATGGAGCAGTTGCTTGCTAAGGACGACAAGTACAAAGTGGTCGGCTTCGACCTCCAGTACACCGGCGGTCATCCCGGGGTTGATCAGGTGGTTGCCGTCGCCCAGTTGTGCGTGGGCCATCACGTCCTCGTCTACCACTACTACCTGGCCACAAGTGCTTGCGAGCGTTTCACCAGGTTTGTCAAGAGCCCCGACTACAAGTTCGCTACGGTGGACACCGTCAACGATGTAAAAGGGCTCCAAATTTTGGGCTTGGCCTGCCCAAAGCTTGTCGACATCCGTGGCCACTACAGGGTCTAGGGCAGCACGAAGAAGGACTCCGTGGTTGAACTCGCCACGGCCATCATCGACCCCTACTATGAAAACATGAAGGAAGGTTCCAAGAGAAATCCTGGATCCTGGCACGGTGCCTGGGTGTAGAGACTGGATGAACCTCACCTCAAGTTTGTAGCCATGAACGTGTATACATGCTACGAGATGCGCAGGTGGATCGTCGACATGAGGGAGTTCCTCCTTCTTGTAGATGACGAGGGATCTAGCCACCAGCAGAGCAGCAGCGGCAAGCGTCACAAGAAGAAGTAGATGATGATTAGATATGATCGTTTATCCTAGTTTATTATGCATGTAATTGTTTACTTTGGTGTGTGCATATGTTATATGTGTAGTCAGTTATGTAATTGGATGTTTAATTTGGTTATGCAATCATATCCTTATAAGTATATATGTTGTTGTTCTGTAGACAGAGAGCGTAGATGTTGTGCAAACTGAGCAAATCACATCGCACACGGATTAAACTACGGAACCCGTCGGTGATGATTTCATCAATCGCTGACAATTGTTTACCAGCAAGCACACACGGGTTATTAGCAGGAATCGTCTGTGTTGTTATCTGTCTTCCCACACATTTCTGATTACTGACCTGTTTGCCACGTATCACACACATCTTGTTAAGTTGAACCATTTCTGTCGTGTTGGGTAATCGCAAACAGTTCATCCGAGTGAACCGCATGCCGTATATCGCACACACCTTGATCTGCCTGACCGTTTCTGTTGTGTTGGGTAATCACAAATAGTTCATCCGAGTGAACTGTATGCCGTGTATCGCACACACCACGAACTAGCTGGCCGTGTTTGTTGTTCTGGCTTATCGCAAACAGTTCGTATGGATCAACTGTTTGCCACGTATCGCACACGCGTCTCTAATCTGAATCGTTTTTTATGTCTCCGGCATTGCAAACAGTTCGTCTTATTGGGGACCATTTTTTTACGACACCGTATGTGATTCATGCATCGCACACAGTTTGGTCGCGGGGTCTTTGATTCATGTGTCGCGTTAGCGGTCGCCTGCAGTAGTGCGCGTTTGGACTTCGTTTGATATGGATTTTCTGCGAATCAAAAAACATGCAACAAACAGGAACTGGGACTGGGCACTAGATCAATATGTTAGTCCAAGAAAATCATATAAAATGTTGCCAAAATTATATAAAAGTTGTAGAATATTGGCATGAAACAATCAAAAATTATAGATACGATGGAGACGTATCAGCATCCCCAAGCTTAATTCCTGCTCGTCCTCGAGTAGGTAAATGATAAAAAGATAATTTTTGATGTGGAATGCTACCTAGCATAATCTTGATCATATAATCTAATCATGGCATGAATATTAAGACACGAGTGATTCAAAGCAATAGTCTATAATTTGATATAAAGACATCAATACTCAGGCATACCAACAAACAATCATGCCTTTCAGATTAAAAATGCTCAAGAACGCTATCCCTACAAAATCATATAGCCTTGTCATGCTCCATCTTCTTAACACAAAATATAAATCATGTACAACCCCGATGTCAGCCGAGCAATTGGTTCATACTTTTTAATGCGCTTCAGCTTTTTCAACCGCCACGCAATACATGAGCGTGAGCCATGGACATAGCACTATAGGTGGAATAGAATGTGGTGGTAGGGATCAATAAGGAGAAGTCAAAAAGGGAGGAAGTCTCACATCAACTAGGCGGATCAACGGGCTATGGAGATGCCCATCAATCGATATCAATGCGAGGAGTAGGGATTGCCATGCAACGGATGCACTAAGAGCTATAAGTGTATGAAAGCTCAAACTGAAAACTAAGTGGGTGTGCATCCAACTTGCTTGCTCATGAAGACCTCGGGCATTTGAGGAAGCCCATCATCGGAATATACAAGCCAAGTTCTATAATGAAAAATTCCCACTAGTATATGAAAGTGACAACATAGGAGACTTTCTATTTGAAAAACATGGTGCTACTTTGAAGCACAAGTGTGGTAAAAGGATAGTAACATTGCCCCTTCTCTCTTTTTCTCTCATTTTTGTTTGTTTTCATTTTTTTCTCATTTTTTTCTTATTTTTTATCTTTTTTTATCTTTTTTTGATGGGCTCTTTTTGGCCTTTTTTTTATTTCCTCATTGGGACAACGATCTAATAATGATGATCATCACACTTCTATTTACTTACAACTCAAAATTACAACTCGATACTAGAACAAATATGACTATATGAATGCCTCTGGCAGTGTACCAGGATGTGCAATGATCTAGCGTAGCAAAGATATCAAAAAACAGACAAGCCATGGAAATATCATGCTAGCTATCTTACGATCATGCAACGCAATATGACAATGAATGCTCAAGTCATGTATATGATGATGATGGAAGTTGCATGGCAATATATCTCGGAATGGCTATGGAATTGCCATAATAGGTAGGTATGGTGGCTGTTTTGAGGAAGATATAAGGAGGCTTATGTGTGATAGAGCGTATCATATCACGAGGTTTGGATGCACCGACGAAGTTTGCACCAACTCTCGAGGTGAGAAAGGGCAATGCACGGTACCGAAGAGGCTAGCAAATTGCGGAAAGGTGAGAGTGTGTATAATCCATGGACTCACATTAGTCATAAAGAACCCACATACTTATTGCGAAAGTCTATTAGCCCTCGAAGCAAAGTACTACTACGCACGCCCCTAGGGGGGAGGTTGGTAGGAGTTAACCAACGCGCGCCCTCGACCTCCACGCAAAGGAAGACACTCAATAATAAATCATGCTCCAATTTCTTAGCATAACTAAAGATTATACGTGCATGCTTCGGGAATCACAAACCTTAACACCAATATTCTTACTAATCCACAATTATTCACTAGTACCTCCCACATATTACCATCTCAATATCGCAAAACTATTGCAAGGAATCAAACTTATCATATTCAGTGATCTACAAGTTTTATGTAGGATTTTATGCCTAACCATGTGAATGACCAATTCTTGTTGACTCTCTAAATAGGTATAAGTGAAGCATGAGAGTTTAATTCTTTCTACAAAAGACTTGCCCACGCTCTAATAAATATAAGTGAATCAAAAGAGCATTCTACAAATAACGGTTTTCTATATGTAGAGAAACAGGCATCCAAACTTCAAATGATATAAGTGAAGCACATGAAGCATTCTATAAAGCCATACTCAAAAGATATAAGTGAAGTGCATGAAGCATTCTATAAATCAACCAAGTACTATCTCATCCAGCATGGTGCATTATTAAAAGAAAAAGAAAAAGCACACGACACTCCAAGAATTTACGCATATCATGTGAACAAAACAAAAACCGAGACATACCGATAGTTGTTGAAGAAAGATGGGTGGCCTTTCGGGGCATCCCCAAGCTTAGACGCTTGAGTCTCCTTGAATATTTACTTGGGTGCCATGGGCATCCCCAAGCTTGAGCTCTTGCCTCTACTTATTCTCCTCATATCGATACCTCCTCGTTCTTCGAACACTTCATCCACACAAAACTTAACCGAACTTTTTATTAGAGGGTTAGTACATATAACATCAAATCCCATCATGTCCTGCTGTAACATTATTGTATAATTATAATCAAACATTACCCACTGTATGCTATCACAATTCTATGGCTCCCAAGTCAATGGGGCTCAACAAGATTTCAAATATACGCAAATAAAGAAACTATAACAGCAATCTGTGAAAACATGACAGTCTGTAAAGATGCAAATGAAACATATACTTCTGTAACTCCAAAAATTCTGAAAAATTAGGAAGTGATAAAAAAATTCATAGCAGTACTGTGTAAAAATTTCAGAATTGTTTCATGTTCCAGTAAATTATAGAAATTTGAGCACTACAGCAAAAGTTTCTGTTTTTGCACTGCACACACCAAACAAGCAACTTAAACATCCTAAAGGTAAATCTTGGCACATTATTTTTATAATACAATGGATTTTTACAAGGGGATAATTATTTTTGTTGAAAAGTTTTTGTAATCAAGATTCATAAAGTTTCCATGGGCATGAACAAAGTTCAAGGACGTCCCCCACTTCAACGGTGATCGTCTTTCTCACTTTCACTTTAATTTTTGAAAAGTTTTAGGTTCCCCTATATATATATTTTTTAAAACTTTTTATAAGAACACAACAGAATAAAATGACTCTCTAAAACTTCTGGGTTGTCTCCCAGGCAGCGCTTTCTTTAAAGCCATTAAGCTAGGCATAAAGTGCTCAAGTAATCAATCCACCCGGATCCCAAGGTATATCAAAGCCAATTTTAATTAACAATGATTTGTAATTTAGTAGTGAGCACAAAGAAACATATATCATGGAACAACGGATTCTAACTCTCTTCCTATGCATCGGCATGTCATAAAAGAACAATTCATGCACATCCAGTAAAGGCCAATGCATAGTATAAACAGTTTCTTGCAATTTTATCGTATTGTAAACATAAAGAGGTAGAGATGTAGTTCCTCTCTCATAATAATTGCAATTAGGAGTAGCAAGCACATGCATATTATATTCATCAAAATCATCATGTGCAACGGTCAAACGCAACCCATCAATATAATCCTTAATAAGCACAAACTTCTCCGATATAGTGTAGTTGGGAGAATTCAAAAAGATAATAGGACTATCATGTGTGGGTGCAATAGAAACAATTTCATGTTTAACATAAGGAACTATAGCAAGTTCATCTCCATAAGCATAATTAAAATTGGCATCACGGCCACAAGCATAGCAAGCATCAATTTCATCAAAAAGGGGTTTCTCAAATGAATCCAAGGGATCATAGCAATTATCATAGCATTCATCCTTCGGTAAGCACGAAGGGAAATTTAAAAATGTATGAGTTAAAGAGTTACTCTCATCATAAGGTGGGCACGGGTGATCAATCCTCTCTTCCTCCTTTTGTTCTTCGCTCTCCTCTGCATCTTTTTCATCTAATGAACTCACAGTTTCAGCAATTTCTTCTTCCATAGATTCCTGCAAAACATTAGTCTCTTCTTGGACAGCGGAGGTGTCCTCAATGTATTCTTTAACATAAGCATTAGAAGCACAGTTTTCATAACATTATTTAAGTATGGCAAAATTTTCAGATTTGTAAAGAGTAGCATCACACTTTCAATCAAAGAAGCAATTTCATATGCACCCTTAAAAGCAATAAATTCTTCAATTTGTTCAATATCATAGTAACTATAAACACCTTTGGCATAAGAAGATAAGATTCCATTATCCTTAAACTCACATTGGTACTGAAGGTGTTTTTTAGGGTCTTCAGAACAACAAGTAAAATCATGTATTTCGCATAAATTCCAAGTATAGCATTGCAAACGATTAATTTGATCCAATAAAAGTTTCCCTTTCTGAGACAAGCGGTGTCGCACAAAATAAGCATGCTCATCTAATGATTTTCCCTCAACTAAACGTGTTGGGTTTTCAGCACGATCACAAAGGGATCGAAGATGATCCAAGTAGAAAGCTTCAGCAGTATGATAGATTTTGGGTGGTTCTTCAACCATTGGTTTAGCAAGTATAACTATTTTTTTGGTATATTACGTTTCCTACCCATAACTAAAGATAGAAAACAAGAGCACAAATATAAAAACTACTTAGTGGAACAGAAAATAAAAACTACTTAGTGATAGAAAATAAAATCTACTTAGTGATAAAGCAAACAAGCACACACGAGAATATCAACCCCACGCTATTGCTCCCCGGCAACGGCGCCCGAAAAAGGTTTTGATAACCCACAAGTATAGGGGATCAATTGTAGATTTTTCGATAAATAAGAGTGTCGAACCCAATGAGGAGCTAAAAGTAGAATTAATATTCCCTTCAAGTTCTATCAACCACCGATACAACTCTACGCACACTTAACGTTTGCTTTACCTAGAACAAGTATGAAACTAGAAGTACTTTGTAGGTGTAATGCTGGAACTACTTTGCAAGAATAAAACTAGGAGTACTTAGCGAGAATAAAACTATGAGTAATTTGCAAGATAATAAAAGTTAGTTGTTTAATAGAAAGCTTTTTGTAACTCAAGAGAAGATTTGTCCCTAGGCAATAGATAACTAGACCGGTAGTCATTATTGCAATTTTATATGAGGGAGAGGCATGAGCTAACATACTTTCCATACTTGGATCATATGAACTTATGATTGGAACTCTAGCAAGCATCCACAACTACCAAAGATCATTAAGGTAAAACCCAACCATAGCACTAAGTAACAAGTCCTCTCTACTCCCATACGCAACAACCCCCTTACTCGGGTGTAAGCTTCTGTCACTCTAGCCGCCCACTATAAGAGAATTATGAACATATTGCAAACCCTACAGAGGGAATCCCACACGCTTGCGCGACACGGAGGGCACCATAGGACAGCACCAAACTAAAACATACAACTCAAACCAATCACGATCATCAATTAACACATAGGACAAAACGAATCTACTCAAACATCATAGGATTGCCACATATCATTGGATAATAAAATATAGCATTAAGCACCATGTTTAAGTAGAGATTACAGTAGGGAGAAGAGGTGTTACACCACTGCATAGAGGGGGAGAGAGTTGGTGTTGACGGCGGCAAAGTTGTTGGTGTAGATCGCCGTCACGATGATTGCCCCCTCCTTCTTATTATTCCTTGGACTCCCCCCTAGATGGTTGGAGAGTTTCCCCTCTGGTCCATGGCCACCATGGCTCCCGAAGGGCAGGAGCCCCTTCGAGATTGGATCTGTCTCTCTCTGTTTCTCTTCTCCTTCGCGTTCCTGTTTTCTGGCCTTTCACCATTTCTTATATTCCCGGAGATCCATAACTCCAATTCGGCTGCAATTTTGAGGGGATTTTTACATGGAAATTATCTTTCTTGCGGCGAAAGAAGGGCCCCAACCACCTTATAGGGGCGCCACAAGCCTGCCCGGCGCGCCCGGGGTAGGGGCGCGCCCCTCGAGCTTGTGGGCCCCTCGAGCATCATCTTGCATTGATTATTTTTCCCAAAAATCACATATATTCCAAAATAAATCTCCATAAATTTTTATCGTGTTTGGACTTTCCTTGATATGGATTTTCTATGAAATAAAAAAATGCAACAAACAGGAACTAGCACTGGGAACTGGATCAATATGTTAGTCCAAGAAAATCATATAAAATGTTGCCAAAATTATATAAAAGTTGTAGAATATTGGCATGAAACAATCAAAAATTATAGATACGACAGGGACGTATCAGGCGCACGCCTCGTCCGGCGGAAGGAGCGCCGACTAGCACCCGGGCAACAAGATTTCATCTGTGCCAAGGTGAGTAATCTCCAAGAGGCTCATGATACGTCCAATTTGCATCATGATTTCCTACTATTAATTACGATGTTTTTGATCATTATTTCACTTTATGATACAATTCTAATGCCTTTTCTCTCTTATTTAGCAAGATTCACATGAAGAGAGAGATTGCCGGCAGCTGGAATTCTGGACCTGAAAGGGGTTAAACAGAGATAGCTATTTTGCACAACTCCAAATGACCTGAAAATTTATGAATTATTTTGGAATATATAAAAAATACTGGCCAAAGAATTACCAGGAGGGGCCCACCAGGAAGCCATAAGCCTAGGGGCACGCCCTACCCCCTAGGCGCGCCCCCCGAGCTTGTGGGGCCCCTGGCAGGCCTCCAGCCCCCTCCTTCTGCTATATGAAACCATTTGCCCTAGAAAATATCAGAAGAGGACTTTTGGGATGAAGCGCCAGCGTTTCGAGGTGGAACCTGGGTAGGAGCTATTTTCCTCTCCAGCGGAGCGATTCCGCCAGGGATACTTCCCTCCGGGAGGGGGAAATCGAGGCCATCGACATCACCAACGATCCTTTCATCATGGGAGGACCAATCTTCATCAACATCTTCACCAGAACCATCTCATCTCAAACCCTAGTTCATCTCTTGTATTCAATCTTTGTCTCAAAACCTCAGATTGGTACCTGCGTTTTGCTAGTAGGTTGATTACATCTTGTAGTTGATGCTAGTTGGTTTATTTGGTGGAAGGTTATATGTTCAGATCCTTAATGCTATTCAATACCCCTCTGATCTTGAACATGAATATGATTTATGAGTAGTTACTTTTGTTCTTGAGGACATGGGAGAAGTCTTGTCATAAGTAATCATGTGAATTTGGTATTCGTTCGATATTTTGATGATATGTATGTTGTTACTTCCTTTAGTGGTGTCGTGTGAACATCAACTACATGACACTTCACCATCTTTGGGCCTAAGGGAAGGCATTGTGGAGTAGTAACTAGATGATGGGTTGCTAGTGTGACAGAAGCTTAAACCCTAGTTTATGCATTATTCAGTAAGGGGCTGATTTGGATCCATATGTTTCATGGTATGGTTAGAGTTATCTTAATTCTTCTTTCGTAGTTGCGGATGCTTGTGAGAGATGGTAATCATAAGTGGGAGGCTTGTTCAAGTAAGAACACAACCCAAGCACCGGTCCACCCACATATCAAATTATCAAAGTAGCGAACGCGAATCAGACAAACATGATGAAAGTGACTAGATGAAATTTCCGTGTGTCCTCGAGAACGCTTTGCTTATTATAAGAAATCGTTCCGGCTTGTCCTTTGTTATAAAAAGCATTGCGCCACCTTGCTGCACCTTTGTTACCGTTACTACTTGTTACTTGTTATGAATTACCTTGCTATCAAACTATCTATCACCTACAATTTCAGTGCTTGCAGAGAATACCTTGCTGAAAACCGCTTGTCATTTCCTTCTGCTCCTCATTGGGTTCGACACTCTTACTTATCGAAAGGAGTACGATTGATCCCCTATACTTGTGGGTCATCAAGACTCTTTTCTGGCACCGTTGCCGGGGAGTTAAGCGCCTTTGGTGAGTGGAATTTGGTAAGGAAACATTTACATTACGTGCTGAAATTTACTGTTACTTGTCACTATGCAAAGTAATCCATTGAGGGGTTTGTTCGGGGTATCTTCACCTCAACGGGAAGCATTGAGAGTTGCTCCTCAACCTACTGAACCTACTGAAAATATTTATTATGAAATTCCTTCGGGTATGGTAGAGAAACTGCTAGCTAATCCTTATGCAGGAGATGGAACGGTGCATCCTGATGTGCACTTGATATATGTGGATGAAATTTGTGGATTGTTTAAGCTTGCAGGTCTATACGGAGATGGAGTTAAGAAGAAAGTACTCCCTTTATCTTTGGAGGGAAAGGCATTGCCATGGTATAGGCTATGTGATGATACTGAAACATGGGATTGGAATCGGTTGAAGCTGGAATTTCACCAGAAATTTTATCATATGCACTTGGTTCATCGTGATCGGAATTATATATATAATTTTTGGCCTCGTGAAGGAGAAAGTATCGCTCAAGTTTGGGGGAGGCTTAATTATATGTTGCACACATGCCCCAATCATGAGCTCTCAAGATAAATAATTATTCAAAACTTTTATGCTCGGCTTTCTCATAATGATCAATCCATGCTCGATACTTCTTCTGCTGGTTCCTTTATGAAGAGAACTATTGAATTCATATGGGATCTTCTGGAAAGAATTAAATGTAACTCTGAAGATTGGGAAATCGACAAAGGTAACGAGTCAGGTATAAATCTTGAGTTTTATTGTGTTAAATCTTTTATGGAAACTGATGCTTTTCATAAGTTTAGTACCAAATATGGACTTGACTCTGAGATAGTAGCTACCTTTTGTGAATCTTTTGCTGCTCATGTTGATCTCCCTAAGGAGAAATGGTTTAAATATCATCCACCCATTGAATTTAATGAAGAACTTGTTAGTGTTAAAGAAGAAACAATTGTTTACAATGTTGATCCAGTTGTGCCTACTCCTTATATTGAGAAACCTCCTTTCCCTGATAGGATTAAGGAACATACTAAAGCTTCAACTGTGGTTAATAAAAGTAATATAAGAACACCTAGACCTTTTGAACAAATTAAGGTTGAACCTAATATTTCAATGATTAAAGATCTTTTGGTTGATGATATTAATGGGCATGTTATTTACTTTTGCGATGAGGCTACTAGAATTGCTAAACCTGTTAGAAATGAACGAGATATGCTAGATAAGAACAAGCCTGTAGTTGGCATGCCTGTTGTTTCTGTTAAGACTGGAGATCATTGCTATCATGGTTTATGTGACATGGGTGCTAGTGTGAGTGCTATCCCATTTTCTTTATATCAAGAAGTAATGCATGATATTGCACTTGTTGAGATTGAAGATATTGATGTTACTATTAAGCTTGCAAACAGAGATACTATTGCACCACTTGGGATTGTTAGAGATGTTGAAGTCTTGTGTGGTAAAATCAAATACCCTACTGATTTCCTTGTACTTGGTTCACAACAAGATAATTTTTGTTCCATTATATTTGGTAGACCTTTCTTGAATATCATTAATGCAGAAATTGATTGTGTTAAAGAGAAGGTTAGAGTTAAGTTTGGTGATATATCTCATGAATTTAATTTCTCTAAGTTTTGTAGACAACCTCATGATAAAGAATTACCCAATAAAGATGAAATTATAGGTCTTGCTTCTATTGCTGTGCCTCCTACTGATCCCTTGGAACAATATTTGCTAGACCATGAGAATGATATGCATATGAATGAAAGAAATGAAATAGATGAGCTATTCTTTAAACAAGCACCTATCCTTAAACATAATTTGCCCGTTGAAACCTTGGCATATCCTCCTCCACCCAAAGGTGACCTTGTGTTTGAATTAAAGCAATTACCTGATACACTTAAATATGCTTATCTTGATGAAAAGAAGATATATCCTATTATTATTAGTGCTAACCTTTCAGAGCATGAAGAAAAGAGATTACTTAAAACTCTAAAGAAGCACCGTGCTGCTATTGGATATACTCCTGATGATCTCAAGGGCATTAGTCCCACTTTATGTCAGCATAAAATATGGAGCCAGACGCTAAACCGTTGTTGATCATCAAAGAAGGCTGAATCCTAGAATGAAGGATGTGGTAAGAACTGAAATATTAAAGCTTCTTCAGGCAGGTATAATTTTTCCCATAGCTGATAGTAGATGGGTAAGTCCTGTTCATTGTGTTCCTAAGAAAGGAGGTATTACCGTTGTTCCTAAAGATAAAAATGAACTTATTCCACAAAGAATTGTAACTGGTTATAGGATGGTAATTGATTTCAGGAAATTGAATAAAGCTACTAGGAAAGATCATTACCCCTTGCCTTTTATTGATCAAATGTTAGAAAGATTATCTAAGCTACTAGGAAAATGTTCTTGATGACCCACTTCCTATTAATGATGATTTCCATGATGAACAATTAGATGTGATAAATGCTTCTCATAATACTCCTTGGTATGCAGACTATGCTAATTACATTGTTGCTAAATACATACCACCTAGTTTCACATACCAACAAAAGAAAAAAAATTCTTTGATTCAAGACATTACTTTTGGGATGACCCACATTTATATAAAGAAGGAGTAGATGGTGTTATTAGACGTTGTGTACCTGAGCATGAACAAGAACAAATCCTACGAAAGTGTCACTCCGAGGCATATGGAGGACACCACACGGGAGACAGAACTGCACACAAGGTATTACAATCTGGTTTTTATTGGCCTACTCTTTTCAAGGATGCACGCAAGTTTGTCTGATCTTGTGATGAATGTCAAAGAATTGGTAGACGTCAGGAAATGCCTATGAATTATTCACTTGTTATTGAACCTTTTGATGTTTGCGATTTTGATTATATGGGACCTTTTCCTAAATCCAATGGGTATACTCATATTTTAGTTGCTGTCGATTACATTACTAAGTGGGTAGAAGCTATTCCAACTAGTAGTGCTGATCATAACACTTCTATTAAAATGCTTAAAGAAGTTATATTCCCAAGGTTTGGAGTCCCTAGGTATTTAATGACTGATGGAGGTTCACATTTTATTCATGGTGCTTTCCGTAAATTGCTTGCTAAATATGATGTTAATCATAGAATTGCATCTCCTTATCATCCCCAGTCTAGTGGTCAAGTTGAATTAACTAATAGAGAAATAAAACTAATTTTGCAAAAGACCGTTAATAGATCTAGAAAGAATTTGTCTAAGAAACTAGATGATGCACTATGGGCTTACAGAACTGCTTATAAAAATCCTATGGGTATGTCTCCATATAAAATGGTTTATGGAAAAGCATATCATTTACCTCTTGAGTTAGAACATAAAACATATTGGGCAATTAAAGAACTTAACTATGATTTTAAAATTGCCAGTGAAAAGAGGTTATTTGATATTAGCTCCTTGGATGAATGGAGAACACAAGCTTATGAAAATGCCAAGTTGTTTAAAGAAAAAGTTAAAAGATGGCATGATAAGAGAATTCAAAAATAGGAATTCAAAGTAGGTGATCATGTTCTATTATACAATTCTCATTTGAGGTTCTTTGCAGGAAAACTTCTCTCTAAATGGGAAGGGCCATACATCATCGAAGAAGTTTATCGCTCCGGAGCCATCAAAATAAACAACTCCGAAGGCAATAATCCGAGAGTGGTTAATGGGCAAAGAATTAAACATTATATCGCAGGTACTCCCACTAATGTTGAAACCAATATTATTCAAACAATGACACCGGAAGAGCACATAGAAGAAACCTTCCGGAACGCTCTAGAATCCTGAAAAGGAGTAGGTATGTGGTACGGTAAGTAAACCGACTCCAAAACGTCCATAAAAGTACTTTCTTTTTGTTTTGAAATATATAAAAAATTAGGAAAATAATAAATAGTCCGAAAAGTGCATGAGGAGGCGACAAGCCTAGGGGGCGCGCCCTACCCCCCTGGGTGCGCCTACCTGGCTTGTGGCTCCCTCGTGGACTTTCCCGACTCCGTTTTTATTCCATATTACTTGTCCTGCACGGGAAAAATTCATTATATATACTCACGGGTGTTTTGACCACCGCATCGCAAGTTTCTCCTCTGTTCTTGTTTCGTGCTGTTTCCTGTCAGATTTGTGAGGCCGGGCATCATGTCTTTCGCTTCCTCCAACAACGTGGGAGATGATGCTTGGTTGCTACAGATGGAACTCAGGAGAGAGAGGAGGAGGAGGAGGTTACCATGGAAGAAGATGATGGAGATTCGCTGGAATTCCATACCCCGGCCTCTGAGAGGGGTACCCTTGCCGGCATCTCCACAACTCCAAATCCCCATCAAGCCATAAGAAGCACTACAAGCCGTGGGACTCCATAGGTACAAGAAGGGCTTCCTCCTAGGAGACCCTTGCATAGGTTACATCGGAACAATTTTCATAATTTGGTCCACAACTATGGGGTTGAAAACACTCCTCGCATGCACATACCTTCCAATTGGGATATTTCCCGTCCAAGTGAGAATGATGCAGGAAAAGGATCATGGTGGCTAGAAAATAAACATATTATGGTTGAAGTGCAAAAGAATGCCGCCGCGATTCAGCAATTGCTTCGGGAGGTCCAGGGTTTGAAGGATATCTTAATTAATATTTTGAAGGACAAGCCCACCACTTCATCACCACCATCACCGAAGAAGGAGATTTGAGTACATGGGTATGGGCACCACCCTTGGCTTGTGCCAAGCTTGGGGGAGGTGCCCCGGTATCGTATCACCATCACTTTCTATCATAATTTATCTTAGTTTGATCCTTAGTTATTTCGTGATTTAGAGGAATAAAGTTTTAGTATGATTTAGTTTCGAGTGCTTGCTTAGTGATCCATCTATCTATGTAATTGTGTGTGGAAGTTATATAATAAATAGTAGTTTGAGTTGAGTGTTTTGCTTTTGTTCATCCAATCTTAGAAATAAAATAAAGAGAATAAGAAGTAAGATCATATGCTAATCCCATGGGGAGTGATGACTTCACATAAAAGAAGTATAATTGATAAAA
The DNA here is from genome assembly GCA_039707655.1 of Elymus sibiricus. Taxonomy (NCBI): domain Eukaryota; kingdom Viridiplantae; phylum Streptophyta; class Magnoliopsida; order Poales; family Poaceae; genus Elymus; species Elymus sibiricus. Next base: position 104,491,729 of record CM077668.1, on the reverse strand, counting down.
CTTGTTGGAAGTTGACAAACTGTCGTGGAGAACAACCATCTATGGGACCAGCGAGGCCCCTTTACGGTTTGGCATAGGGGACGCGGTACACAAAGAGCAGATCCAGCAACTCAACACACAAGGATTTACCCAGGTTCGGGCCGCTGTCAAGCGTAAAACCCTACTCTTGCTTTTGGTGTATTTGATGTGTCTGAACACAAGTACAAGGAGCACTTCCCCGGCAAGGTATAGAAGGAGCAGCTACGCATGCAAGTTGTGCCAGGGATCCCCCCGTAAATGTTGCCCTGGCCCTCCTTTTATAGCTCAAGGGGTCACCACAATGGCAAAACAGTCATTATACAGGGGATAGATAGTGGCTTGACACGTATATGGACGTGTGTCGATAAAGGTGTTTTCTTGAGCAGCGATCTGCCATTTGCCCCGACAGGCTCTACCTAACCATCTGCGCGCCCGCCATCTATTGGCAAGAGCCTGATGGGTAGGTGCAGCGACTCGGTGAAGGGAGCCTGCCGGCTTGATGCTTGAGCTTGCCGGCTTCTGGCCTGCCGGCGCCGACTTGATCTTCCTGGCAACTCTTTAATGACCTGTCTGGCGGCCTTGGTTTCCTGGCTCTGTCCTTGCCGGGTCTTGTCTTGCTGGGAAGTCATACCGCTGGGAAGAAGCTTCTCCCCAACAAGCTCTTGTTCTTGCTTTGTGACATAGTGCTTGCCGGACGAAGTGCTTGCCGGAAAGACTGGTCCTTTGTCGGGGCTGCCTTGCGACAACCCTAGACTGGCACAACTCCAAGTCCAGAAGGTTTGTGAGGCCCTGGTTCTCACTACACTAACAGGAGCCCCCGGGACCGCCTTTAACAAAGAACTCAAAAGATCTCGATGTTTAAGGTGGGACCAAAAACTGGCTTGGATTATGACAGTCATATCTTGCTTGCCGGGGAAGATGTTCTGCCAGGGCCGCCAGCCCCCAAGCTTGCTTAGGTAGCTCGGGAGATCTTTATGTTGAGACTTCCGTTTAGCAGAGAACTTTAAAGATCTCGATGCTAAAAGAAAACTTGTTTCTGGCAGAGAACTTTAAGTTTCTCGATGTCAATTCTGTTCTCAACGGAGAACTCTATGGTTCTCAACGTTGGCTTCTGGCAAAGCTATCCCTGGGAAGGCTTTAACTTCCAGCAGAGGACTTTAAGGTTCACAATGCCGGTTTTTGATTTCAGCAGGGTGTAACACCCTGGTTTTCGCTCCTTGTTTTTTTCCCTTCGCGGGATTGGACTCCCGTCTTTTTTTTATGTTATCGGATTTTCTCTCGCTCTTAGGTATATGAAGATGGTCATGTAGCATTGCCTTTCCTATCCAACCAGAGATTCTCTCTAGATCAACAATGCCACCTAAGATATATTCTCAGGATTTTGCCGCCGAAACCCTACTTTCCAAGTTACCGGAAGGGAAACCCTAATTCCTTTCATTACAAAGGAACCCTAATTTTCGTTGCTCTGCTGTCTCCCAAACTATTCCCGGAGACTCTCCTATATCCATAAACCCTGGATATGCAAAAATATTGCCAAGTCATTTGCAATATTTTTCATTTAAAATTAATTCATTTTTCTGCTGTTTAAAGGAATTAAATCTAGGAAAGTATCTATCCATCTCCAAAGTTCATGAAAACTTGTGGAGATATTCTTTGTGATCATATTCAGCTCCCATAAAAATATTGGCCATAATTAAATAAGGGAAATTGATTTTTTTTCCTATTTAAAGTCAATATTGCACTTTGGGCACTTTCCAAAGGAACTACCATTTTGGTAGCCAGGAAAAATCCCAAATAATTTGTGGAGCTTCTCCTATCCATATCTTCACCATTTCCATCAAGAACCCAAGTTCCATAGTTCAAATTTTGAGAGCATCATCTAATTCTAATTTCTGGACCTATTTTGAGGTTGTGAAGCGACTATATTTTATATTGCTTCAAAATTCTTGAAATTAATCCAGGACCTCATATTCCATATATGATGTGATCATGCAAAAATTCACATCATTTTATCCAGCCAATTTCTCCCAAAAATTCCATCTAGTTTTTGTCCAGCCGAAAGCTTTGTGAAGGAAGTACCAATTTGGCATTTCCAAATGAGCTGCAATTTTGCCAGTACCTCTATGCATCCAACTAACTTCTCTCCACCAAAATTCAGCCCAATCCATTCAGCCATTTGAGCACAGCTTCAAAGTCCAGTTTCTGGACCAAAATTTGCATTGCAAAGGAAGTGCATGCAAACAAGGTCCAAATGGCCTCAAATTTTACCAGCATCTACAAATTCCTACTACATTTCCCTGTGACAACCTGCCCAGCTCATTGGCACATTTTTTTGACCACAACTTCCTGTTCAAGTTTCTATCCAGAAGGTGTTCTGGATCATTCTGATCAATCTAGACCCGTCCAAACCTCTCAAGTGGCTAATCCTATCTATTTGATCAGTGATCCACCTGTTGGACAAGGTGTGACGGCCAGACTGGCACCAGAGCGCGCTGTGCCCGTGGTGACCGCATGAACTACATGCAGGAACAGTGCTCTGCGCGTCCACCGCGTCGAGCAGGACAACTCAGGCAGCCCCGGCGTGTCCTTTTGTGTCGACTATGTCGCCGCCGTCCGCGTGGCCATCCTCCCGTAGCCTTTCCCTCTGGATTCTTCCTCCTTGCGCCACGGCAGCCGCCACCGCGGCACTGTCTTCCTCGTGAACCTCCTCTGTCACATCCCTCCCATGGCTTCTTCCTCCCGAGCCGTCGCATCTCGTCAGGTCAGCAGCACCGCGACACCAACAAGACTCCAGCCACGTTGCCCGCAACCTCCAGAACTCCGGCCAGCTCACCGAGCGGCCGAGCTTATCCGAGGAGCTCCCGCGGCTATAAATAGCCCTTCTCCGAGCCCCCTCCAGGACACACCGCAGCTCACCCTCCCTCCTAGACCTTCCCCTGGCCGAAGCCCGAGCTCTAGCTTCCCATTATACCTCCACCATTGCCATGGCCGCCGCCACCCTCCTCCTAAATTCTCGCGTCTCCGGCCTTCTCCGCCTCCACCTAACCCACCACTGGACCCCTTGCTCACCGTGGACCATCCTTGCCCCATCTCCCAGCCTCCCCGGCCGCCGGAGCTCTCCATAGTGACCGGGGCCGCCGCCCACTGCCCTGGCTCACCGCCACATCTCCGGCCGTCCCCAAGGCCCGCGATGCCCACTACCGGATGCGGCGCTCTCCGGCGACTGCGTCTGTGGCCTCGCCGACCCGAGAGACTCGCCGGAGCGTCGCCGGCCACCGGAGGCCGCGCTCTCTGCCGCGGCATCGGGGAGAAGCGAAGGAGAAGAAAGAAGAAGGAGGAGGAGAGAGAAATGGCAGCGTGGGACCCGCCAGTCAGCGGCAGCAGCTCGGCCCCGCCCTCGCCACGTCGGATAAGTGGAGGCGTATTCCTCGGAATACGTCTTCGCCTGACCGAAGGCGTACCAGGGCGCGTACGTTTTCGGTTACTAGAAGCGTACTCGGGTCAGAATATGTTTTCTCTACTGGGAAACGTATTCGCAAAGAAGGCGCCAGCCGCAGTGCTATCAGGGACCCAGATGCAAATATTTTCTTTTTAGATAGGTCCCTGGCAGAAAAACCCTCGTAACTTTTTGCTCACAACTCCGATTCAGGTGAATCCAAAGCCCACCTTCACATTTTTCCGATCCCGTTCCGATGGCATCACTTTCACAATATTTACACTTTCTAAAAATACCCATTTTGCCCCTGCCCTATATTCAGCCCTTCTGAGAGGGAATATTCTCCGGCGAATTTTTTTTCCACGAGGTGATCGCACTTCTCACCGGTGAATTCATCGACCCCCAGGCAAGCCGACCATCTGATATATGCCCTAAAGCATTGCTCTGTGTTATTCTTATGTGTTTAATTAATGAACATGCCCGTGTAGAAATAATTAAACTTCTGCTAGTTTGAACTTGCTATTTACATTACCTGCTAATGCTCATCATATTATCGCACTAGTGACTCATAGGTGACAATAGGGAGATAGGTTGTTATGTTTTCATCATGCATCATTATTGTTATTGTAATAAAAGAATGTGACTTAATAATGACAACCTCCTCCGTCGGCTGGATCGAGTCATAGTGCCACCGAACCGAGCTCATCAAGTGCAACCACACTTGCCTGGATGGGGAGGCCCTAGCTTGGTCTATTGTCTTGCCTCTTGTCGGTACCTCCAAAGAGGGGAGGTTATGTGTGCGTGCTACCCTGATCAGGTAGGCGGCGATAACCTTGTGAGCCCAGGTTATTTGCGCGCGGTCCCCGTTTGGGACAGTTTAGTTTGGCCACGACGGTGGCAGGTGTCAGGAGTGACACAGGGGCCACCCAGGACATGACCCGGAAGGGGTATGGTTGTTGGTGGGACTGCAAGAGTGCCGGGCAATAGACAAGTTTTGTTGGAGCAGCACCAGTCCACCCGAATGGGAGCATGAGGCCAGGAGCTCCATGGTGTGGGTAAAGTGTGCAACCTCTGCAGAGTGTAAATCTATTCGAATAGCCGCGTCCTCGGTCATGGGACACAGTTCGTACTAGGTCACACTATTTGGTCTGTATCGAGTCTGGAGGAACAAGCCATATGATGTTAATAATGAACCAGAGAAAGGTGTGATTGGTTAGATTTATAGTGCAGATGCAGGGACATCGGATGATGTCAGATATATGGGATGTTAGCCATGCAATGGCTATGAGATGATTGGTCGGATGACCGCATGACTTGGATTTGATTTGGATCAGGTTTGGATTGGATCCTAAGATTATTCGGAATATGGATTAATTATTTGATATGTTGTATCTTTGTCATACTGCAGTTACTTTGATAGTTAACATGCTAGATAATCCTGTTATGATATGATATTGCTAGACAATCCTGCTAAGACATGATAGCTAATATTGTTAAGATAATGAATGCATGCTTGAATGCCATGGATTGATTTGCTTGGTGTATATGTTGGTTTGGTTTGCTTGCGAGTACATTCAAAAGTACTCAGCGGCCATCAATGTGGCCAGGTTCACCTAAGGATCCGACGTCCACTAGCGAGGAGCCGAAGTGTTCGTGGGCTAGAAGAGTAACCCAGTCAGATCCCTATGGATTGGAGCCGCACCAAGACCATGCTGCCTTAGATAGAGCTTTTCCGCTGCCATCACCCTTGTAAAATATCATGTAAGACTTATATATCCATTAATAGAAATGCCTGTGTTCATGATACTTGTTGTAAAAGCACGCGCTAGTGTGATTTCCTGGGCTGGTGTGTGCGGCGACCGTCTAGCTACAGTGGTATTCAGGCGGGGCGCCACACAGGGAACTCTGAGATTCTTGATGCTGGCTTGCCGGAAAGGTGATTCCCGGCAAGGCTTTTGTCATCAGCAGAGAACTCTGAGTCCTCAATACCAATTTCCAGGAAGGTGTTTTCGCTAGTTGCCAACATCTTCACCTCCCTCATATGCCGAAAGCGATTTGTCCGGTCGCTACCCTTGATCCCCAGCAAGACCATCATAAAAACCACCGGGAAGGCAAGGCAGCCGTTGTTACCAGAATCCTTTCAGCATATCTGCAGCTGCAAGACATATATAAAGAAAAATAGTTTTTTTTCTTTAATTATTCCAGCTTAATTATGTATATAACACATACTTTCATTTAGTATGCTTCTCCCTTGAGAAACACTATCCTTGTACATTGTTACATCCTACGCTTGCCGGAATGCTTCCCGGTGCGCATGATCCAGTCAGCAGCGCTTGAGGAAACGGGTCCTTAGCAGCTTGCCAGGAACGCCGCCTCCCGAAAAGGTTTACCTTATCAATCCTAGTGCAGCTGCTCATGTTGCTGAGCGGACTCTGTAACACCCCGATTTTTGGCCCTTTCTTTTTCTTTTGGGTTTCTTCGAATTCTTATTTGGAATTTCTTTCTACGTGGCTATGTGGTCTTGAAACCTGGGAAGATCTTCTCTCCTGCCACTCCCAAGTGGCTTGTGACTCTCAAATCTATCCCAATGCCATGTCATTCCCGTCTTAGCCCAACCCTAATTTTTATTCCTTGGGAATATTCCTTTTTCTATTAAAGGAATAACCCTGTTTACCTAGGTTGTGAAGCAACCTATATTTCTGTCTTTTCAAAAATTCCCACAAAATTATCATAAATTCTTTGGGTCATATCTTCGACCAATATGCCAAAATCCATCCTTGCCTAGTTCAAAAATAATTCAAAAATATTCATTTTCCATTCTGTCCAGAATGGCACTTTGTGAAGGAAGTGCTATTTATATTTTCTTGATTGCCCTCAAAATTTTTGGGCACTCTCTCATATCCAAATAATTGTCACATGACAAAATTCAACTTCATTTGCCTAGTAAATCTTCCTCAGCAAATTTCCAGCGTTTCTGTCCAGAGAGAAGCTTTGTGAAGGAAGTACTAGCTAGGCTTATCCAAATGAGTTAAAATTTTGCGAGATCATTCATGTGATCAAATCTTTACTCTCCACCAAATTTCATCTCCATACAACAATATATATGAGCACACCTTCAAACTTGGTTTCTGGTCAGAATTTCAGTTTGTGAAGCAACTATATTTTCTATTGCTTCAAAAATTCTGAAATTAATTCAGGACCTAAAAATCGTAAATGATGTGAGCATGACAAAACTCACATTATTTTGCGAAACCATTTGCTCCACAAAATTTCCCCAAGTTTCTGTCTAGTGTGGAGCATTGTGAAGCAACTACCATTTTGGAGTATCCAAATGGTATGAAATTTTTACAGTGCCTTCTAATATCTATTTCACCATGTTCTACCAAGTTTCAGCCCAAACCAAAATTCTATGTGAGTGCAGCATCAACTTTCTTATTTTTGTCCAGTGGGGCACATTGCAAAGCAAGTGCTATCTAAACCCCTCCATTTGATCTGAAACTTTCCCACAATGGTCACCTTAGTGAGTGATCAACCCCAGCAAAAGCTCAACATCTTACCCCAGGTGATCCTCCCCCACCCCAGTACAAACACCATGTTGCAAGGAGCTACAGTTGATGCTACCACTCAGCACAGAGTTGATTTGATCGAACCAAGCTCATTCTGGGTCTCTAACTAGTAGGGCCCACACGGTAGACAACCTGTTGCAGGTCAGAACGCACCACGTGCGCCTGTTCATGCGGTGACCGCGTGGTTAGCACGCCTTGGCCGCGCTCTCGGTGTCGTTTGCTTCGGGCCTCTTCTCTCCGGCCGCCTTTGCTCGTCCCCTGGTGCCATCCACCCTCCTCCATAGCCCACGTAGCCCTCTGGCCCCTCTCCCCCTCCTCTCCCTCGCCCGACGCGTCACCGCGACCGCGTCCGGGAGCAAACCGCGTCTGCTCCACCACGGACGGTCGGCCACGCCGCCCCGAGTCTTCTCGAGCACGCCCGAGCTCTCTCCGCACCGCGTGCATCCCCCTGGCACCACTTCCCTCCTCCTCCGCGTGTCCCCAAGCCCGGCGCGTGACGCACGCGTCGCCACGGCCACCACCTCACCGTGGCTATATAAGCCATTCCCGAGCCCGCTCGGCCTCACCAACCTCTTCACCACCCTCCCTCAGCCCTCCCCAACCTCTTCCCCGAGCTCGAGCCGCCCTCCTCGCCTCAGTTGACCGCCATGGCCGCCGCCCTCCCGCGCTCAAATTCGCGCAATGTGGAGCTTCCCTCGCCTTCCTACCACCACCAGTAGCACCATTGGACCCGGCGAACACCTCCATAGCCTCGGCCCCTCTTTCCCGCCACCATACCGAGCTCCCCATCTCCGGCCGAAGACGCCGTCCGCCGCGGCCCACCGCCTACCCGACTCGGTGCTCCCAGGTGGCTGCGTTTTGCCTGGGTGGATGCGGCATTCCGCCCCGAGTCCGCCGGTGGCCGGAGCCTCGCCGGAGGTGGCCCGTGCCGCCGGCCATCGTCGCCGGAGCGCTCGGCCTCGCCTGGCCTCTGTCCCGATCGAGAAGAGGAAGAAGGAGGCGGGAGGAAAAAGAGAGAGATGCGGTGGGACCCGCCTGTCATCGACCCAGTGGGCGGGCCCGCCAACTTAAGTGGACGCGCACTCCGGCGTTTGCGTCTTCGGTGCGCGAAAGCGTACTCTCCTGCTGCTGCGGATGAAAACACGCTTTCACTTTGCTGAAAGCGTATTCCGTAAAAGACGCTTTCTGTTTAACCCCAGCCGGCCGAAAACTTTATATTGCGAACGTTCACTGGTTAAGAGCAGAAATGAATAAGTTTTTATTTGATTTCTGCCTATCGAACGTCCGTATCTCCGCAACCGTGACTCCGATTCAGGTGATTCCAAAGCCCACGATCTCAGTTCGTCGAGCCCGTTCCGATGGTATCATTTTCACCTTGTTGTAACATTCTGGAAATGACCATTTTGCCCTTGCCCTTATTCAGCCCCCTCCGAGAGAGAAACGTTTCCGGTAACTCTTTCCGCGAGTTCATCGCACCCCTACCCGATGATTCCTCCATCCCCAGGCAAGCCACAACAGCCACTTGCATGATGGTCTTGTGGTAGCCATGGTTTCCCACTTGAATATTTAAATAAGTGTTTGCTCATTTAGTGATTTTGTTAATGCTTCGAATATGCTTATGAATCCATGCTCATTTCTTATGCCACGTTCATCTAGTAGGTGAAATGATTAATTGCTAATACTATTATTCTCATGCTTTATTCTTGTAATCACTTCCGATGCTAGTGATAAGGATATGCTCACATGAATAGTTATGGTTTGATATGAAAATACTTGTGATATTCATGATCATCGTTATGCTATGCTCATTTGCATCTCGTAGAATAATAGATTTATAATCGTTGATGTTGTTAAATGGTTATGTTGCCCATCCATGGTTACACTGATATCATGCTCGCATGCATTGTCATGTTATTTCATTGTGACTCAGCTCATCACCTTTCAAGTTAAACCTGACATTAATCGAACTTGAACAAATCTGTTGGCTGAGTCATGGTGCCACCGAATCGAGCTAACCAGTGCAGCCACACTTGCCTTATGGGGGGCCCTGATTCGGTCTATTGTCATGCCTCTCGCCGGTGCCTCCAACTAGGGAAGGTTATGTGTGCGCGCTACCCTGATCAGGTTGGCGGCCATAAGCCTTGTGCCCGAGTTGTTTGCGCACGGTTGTCCCCATTTGGGATGAGTTTGTTTTGGGCCACAACGGTGGCAGCCACGAAGGTGGCGGATGTCACGAGTTGACATCGGGGCTGCCCAGGACATAGCCCAAAGGGGAGTTTGTCGGGAGTGGCCGGTAGAGTGTCATGAAATAGATTGGTTTTGTCGGAATGTCGTTGGTCCACCCGAATGGGAGCACGAGGCCATGAGTTCCGTAGTGTGGGTACAGTGTACTAACCTCTGCAGAGTGTATAATCTATCGATAGCCGCGTCCTCGGTCATGGACACAGTTCGTAGTAGGTCACACTATGGGTCAACAGAAATAATAATCTGAATAATAAGCAACCCCGGTTCGATGAGAAAAGAAGTTGGTTGATCTTTATGTGGTCATGCGATGATCACAGGTAGAGATCAAGCTCCGTGTGGTCATGTGATGATCACAATGGTATAGTTGATACCGAGCTTGGTTGATCCTGAGGTGATCATTTGATGATCACGATGGTAAGTTTGTGGTTACGAGATAATCTCCGAGCAGAGTAAGTTGGTCCATGAAACCTTAAACGTCGACCCCCTTGCATGCTAGTGCTAGTATCATCCTATTCATATCATGATTTATATGTACATGCCATGCTCATGTTGCTCTAGTAGTATTGTGCTCATCATTGATGATTAACCTGTAAATGCCATGCTGTTGTATGTCTTGATTGCTTTGGTTGCTGTGAGCTTGTGAGTACATTCAAAGTACTCACCTGGCGTGTCATGCCAGATTGCAGGTCATGCCATGATTGCTTGTTTGTCGAGGATCCCGAGGTTGCACTCTAGGATGCATCCCAGCCAGAGTCCCTGCGGAGTGGAGTTCATCACCGTCGCCGTTGTTCCGCTGATAGAATTTATTCCGCTACGAGATGTTCCGCTGCTAGCATAGAACTACCTTAGCAGGCGAAGTGTCGCCATACCGATGTAATTCTTCGTGCATTCAGAACCTTTGTACCCATTATATTTGTAATAAAGAGCTGATGTGTTCTATGCCAAGTAGTGCCGTATTCCAGAAGACTTGATCTCTGGGCTGGAATACGGGGTGTTCCGGTCTCTCTGAGCCGGGGTGCCACAGACTCGAGGCAACTAGGAGCGCAACTAGGCCCGAAAAGGCTTCTTCGCGTGCAGGTTTACGTACAAGGATGAAATTGTTCAAGGGAGAGGGACAAGAAGCTGGAAATTAACTCAAAGTTTTTCAACTTACCTTTTTCCACTGTCCATCCTGCCCATAGCGCGTTCAGTTTTCTTTCTTGAACGTTCTTGGATTTGGGGTATCACACCCCGCTACGCTTCCACCTTCGTCGGAGCACTTGTCTCGACGACAAGAGCGAAAGCCCCCTTGTTGGAGCGCACAGCTCAACGACAAGGTTTGCTACGCTTCCGCCCTCGTCAGAGCACTTGGCTCGACAACAAGAGCGAAAGCCCCCTTGTCGGAGCGCACAGCTCAACGACAAGGTTTGCTTGCCGGAAGCTTACTGTTTAACAGTAAATCTTTGGTTCTGCCTCCAAAAAAATCATTCCAAGAGGGCTTCTGGTTTCGACAGAGAAATCCATGATTCTCGATGTCGGCTTCCAAGGAGAAAGTTCCCGGGAAGCCTTTAGCCTCTGGCAGATGACTTCAAAATTCTCGATGCCGGCAAAGATCGTCGCCAGAAAGGTTTCGACCTCAGCAAAGAACTCTGAGGTTCTCGATGCTGGCTTCTGGAAAGGCATTTCTGGGAAGGCTTATTGTTTTTCAGTGGAGAACTCTAGGTTCTCGACGCCGGCTTTCGGTAAAAATATTCCAGGGAAGGCTTTTGATTTCAACGGAGAACTTTGACGTTCTCGATGTCGGCTTCCGGGAAGGGTGTTCTCCGGAAGGCTTTTAATTGTTGGCGGAGAACTGTAAAATTCTTGACACTGTCAAGATCGTTGCCGGAAAACCTTCGATCTCAGCAGAGAACTCTAAGATTCTCAATGCTTAGTGGTAGATTCTGTAAATACCAATACTGGTATTACCGTGAAACTATCTTCCACCTTTATACCTGCAACACTGATCTGGGCATGGAAATGCCGCATTAGCGTTTCAGCACAAGTTAATTAGCGCCTGATTAGCACTTAACTTATGCATACATTTTGATTCCTACTGGATATCCCCCTCGCTTGCTGGAATACTTTGCCAGTGCGCACGATCCAGTCAGCAGCGCTTTGAGGAAAACGGGTCCTTAGCAGCTTGCTGGAACTATCGCCTCCCAGAAAGTTTTACCTTGTCAGTTTCAGTGCAGCTGCTCTCATTGCCGATCATAATCGAGGCAACAAGGAGCGCAAACGTAGCTGCTCTCGTTGCCGAGCGGACTCAAGGTAACTAGGAGCGCGAATGCAACTACTCTCATTGCCAAGCAGACTCGAGGCAACCAGGAGTGCAACCGGCCCCGACGAGGCTCTCTAGCGTACGGGTTTTATGCAGAAATCGCAATGATTAAAAACTTATTAAGCCTTTTCCTTAAATGACCATATTTTTGCATGATTGTTCCTTATGCTTGCCGGAATACTCCTCGAGTGCGCACGTTTTGATCGATGGTGCTTAGGATCGGGTCCTGGTTAGCAGCCTATCGAGAACGCCGCCTTCTCGGGAGCTTAACGCTTTAGAAACAAACGCAGCTACATGAGCATTGCTGGGCGGAGCCAGAACAATCAATTGCGCAGGATATTTCAAGAGCGCTCCTTCGCGCATAGGTTATGCACAAAAATGCCATTCAAGGACAAGAGTAATTTAACAGAAAGTACTGAAGCACTGGAACTTAGCTCTCTCTATAGTACGGCGAAGTAGTTTCGATTCATCAGGGTGCTACATGGGGTGCTCGGAGTGCCCACAATGAATGTTGCTCCGCCGTCGTCGCCAATATACCTCCCCTCAAGTGGTTGAAATTGCGCCTTGAAGTAGACGCGGCTGCGACGCCCTTGCTCTTCTTGGACGTCATTGATGATGAAGATGAGGATGAAGTCAATGCTGCTGGAGCAGATTCGCATGCGTGACCCCCCTACCTGGCGCGCCAAAGATGTTGTGGAGAACGACCATCTATGGGACCAGTGAGGCCCCTTTACGGTTCGGCATAGGGGATGCGGTACACAAAGAGCAGATCTAGCAACTCAGCACACAAGGATTTACCTAGGTTTGGGCCGCTGTCAAGCGTAAAACCATACTCCTGCTTTTGGTGTATTTGATGTGTATGAACACAAGTACAAGGAGCGCTTCCCTAGCAAGGTGCAGAAGGAGCAGCTACGCACGCAAGTTGTGCCAGGGATCCCCCCCCCCCCCCGCGTAAATGTTGCCCTGGCCCTCCTTTTATAGCTCAAGGGGTCACCACAATGGCAAATAAGTCATTATACAGGGGATAGATAGTGGCTTGACACGTATATGGACGTGTGTCGATAAAGGTGTTTTCTTGAGCGGCGATCTGCCACGTGCCCCGACAGGATCTACCTAACCATCTACGCGCCCGCCATCTGTTGGCAAGAGCCTGACAGGTAGGTGCAGCAACTCGGTGGAGGGAGCTTGCCGGCTTCTGGCCTGCCGGCGCCATCTTGATCTTCATGGCGACTCTTTAATGACCTGTCTGGAGGCCTTGGTTTCCCGGCGCAGTCCTTGCCGGGTCTGATGGGAATGAAGCATGAAAATCAAAAAATTTCCTGCGAACACCCATGATCTATCTAGTTCAAGCATAGCAACGAGAGGGGAGAGTGTGTTTACGTACCCTCATAGACCAAAAGCGGAAGCGTATATAACGCGGTTGATGTAGTCGTACTCTTCGCGATCCGATCACGATCCAACCGATCTAGTGCCGAACAGACGGTACCTCTGAGTTTAGCACAGGTGCGGCTTGATGACGTCTCCTCCTCCTTGATCCAGCAAGAGAAGGCTAAGAAGTAGACGGGATCACAACCAGCACGACGGCGTGGTGGTGATGGTGGTGGTGGAGCTATTTCAGCAGGGCTTCGCCAAGCGCTACTAGAACGAGGACGGAGGAGCTACGGAGTAACGGGAGAGAGAGGGGTGCCCAGGGGCTGGTGTGTCATTTGGAGCGCCCCTTCCTCTATATATATAGGTGGAGGGGCGTGGGGAACAGCCCCTCCAAGCCCTAGGGCGCAGCCAAGGGGGAGAGGACTTGGACTCCAAGTCCAATCCTATTCCTACTAGGACTCCCCTTTTTTTCCCTTCCCTAGTCACATGGGCTTTTGAGGACTTGGTGTGCCTAGCCCAATAAGGCCAGGGCGCCTCCCCTCAGCCCATGCCAGCCCTTGGGACATGGTGGACCCACTTGTGGACTTCCGGACCCCTCCAGAATCCTCCGGAACCTTTTGGAAGCTTCCCGGTACAATACCGAAAAAACTGCACGTTTTTCCGGAACCCAAAATATGACTTCCCATATATAAATCTTTACCTCTCGACCATTCCGAGACTCCTCGTGACATCCGGGTTCTCATCCGGGACTCCAAACAACATTCGGTTACCAATCATCAAATATCCCAATACTACTCTAGCGTCAACGAACGTTAAGCGTGCGACCCTGCAAGTTCGGGAATCATGTAGTCATGACCGAGACACCTCTCCGGTCAATAACCAATAGTGGGACCTGGATGCCCATATTGATTCCTACATATTCCACGAAGATCTAATATAGGTTGAACCACGATGTCAAGGATTCGGTTAATCCCGTATGCAATTCCTTTTGTCCGGCGATATGTTACTTGCCCGAGATTCGATCGTCGGTATCTCCATACCTAGTTCAACTTGTTACACAAGTCTCTTTACTCGTTCTGTAATACACGATCCCGTGACTAACCCATTAGCCACATTACTTGCAAGCTCTTTACGATGTTGTATTACCGAGAGGGCCTAGAGATATATCTCCGTCATACGGAGTGACAAATCCCAGTCTCGATTCGTGCCAACCCAACAAACACCTTTGGAGATACCTGTAGAGCACCTTTATGATCACCCAGTTATGAAGTGACGTTTGGATACACACTAAGTATTCCTCCGGTGTCAGGCAGTTGCACGATCTCCTGGTCTAAGGAACAGATACTTGAAATGAAGAAAGCTGTAGCAAATAAACTAAACGATCTGGTGCGAAGCTTACGGTTGGGTCTTGTCCATCACATCATTCTCCTAATGATATGATCCCGTTATCAAATGACAACTCATGTCTATGGTTAGGAAACCTTAACCATCTTTGATCAACGAGCTAGTCTAGTAGAGGCTTACTAGGGACACGGTATTTGTTTATGTATCCACACATGTATTTAAGTTTCCGGTCAATACAATTCTAGCATGAATAATAAACCTTTATCATGAACAAGGAAATATGATAATAACCAATTTATTATTGCCTCTAGGGCATATTTCCAATAGTCCATCACTTGCACTATGGTCAATAATCTAGTTTACATAGTTATGAATCTAACCCCCAACCAGTTCTGGGGCTGATCATGTTTTGCTCATGGGAGAGGTTTTTAATCAACGGGTCTGCAACATTCAGATCCGTATGTACTTTGCAAATCTCAATGTCTCCGTCCTTGATCCAGTCACGGATGGAGTTGAAAGGGCGTTAAATATGCGCTTCACATGTAAATCCCGCCTTAACGCTCGGTTTGGAACTACTCCAAACGACTGCTCCACTTTACGTATCCGATTTGAGACTCAGGGTCATCCAGATCGGTGTCAAAGCTTGCATAGACGTAAACCTTTACGACAAACTCTTTGTTACCTCCATAAATGAGAAACATTTCCTTAAGTTACTTAAGGACAATTTTTGACCGCTGTCCAGTGATCCACTCCTGGATCACTCTAGTACCTCCTTGCCAGACACACGGCAAGACACACAATAGGTATGGTACACAGCATGGCATACATTATAGAGCCTATGGCTGAGGCATAGGGGACGACCTTCATCCTTTCTCTTTCTTCTGCCGTGGTCGAGCTTTGAGTCTTACTCAACTTCACACCTTACAATACAGGAAAGAACTCCTTCTTCGACTGATCCATTTTGAACTCCTTCAAAATCTTGTCAAGGTATGTGCTCTGTGAAAGTCAACCCCTTGAACTTGTCGGAAACCCTTTGCGACAAGTCGAGCTTTATAGACGGTGATATTACCATCAGCGTCTGTCTTCTTCTTAAAGATGCATTTATTCTCAATGGCTTGCCGATCATTGGGCAAGTCCACCAAAGTCCATACTTTGTTCTCATACATGGATCCTATCTCGGATTTCATGGCCTCAAGCCATTTGTCAGAATCCGGGCTCATCATAGCTTCTTCATAGTTCGTAGGTTCGCCATTGTCTAACAACATGACTTCCAGGATAGGATTATCGTACCACTCTGGTGCGGAATGTACCCTAGTCGACCTACGAAGTTCAGTAGTAACTTGATCCAAAGTTTCATGATCATCATCATTAGCTTCCTCTTCGGTTGGTGTAGGCATCACAGCAACTGCTTTCTGTGATGTGCTACCTTCCAATTCGAGAGAAGGTACAATTACTTTATCAAGTTCTACTTTCCTCCCACTAACTTCTTTCGAGAGAAACTCCTTCTCCAGAAAGGACCCATTCTAGGCAACAAAGATCTTGCCCTCGGATCTGTGGTAGAAGGTATACCCAATGGTCTCTTTAGGGTATCCTATGAAGACGCACTTCTCCGCTTTGGGTTTGAGCTTATCAGGCTGAAGCCTCTTGACATAAGCGTCGCATCCCCAAACTTTAAGAAATGACAGCTTAGGTTTCTTGCCAAACCACAACTCATACGGTGTCGTCTCAACGGATTTAGACGGTGCCCTATTTAAAGTGAATGTGGCTGTCTCTAATGCATAACCCCAAAATGATAGTGGCAAATCGGTAAGAGACATCATAGAATGCACCATATCCAATAGAGTACGATTATGACGTTCGGACACACCATTACGCTGTGGTGTTCCAGGTGGCGTGAGCTGGGAAACAATTCCACATTGTCTTAAATGCATACCAAACTCGTAACTCAAATATTCACCACCACGATCAGATCGTAGAAATTTAATTTTCTTATTACGATGATTCTCCACTTCACTCTGAAACTCCTTGAACCTTTCAAATGTTTCAGACTTGTGTTTCATTAAGTAAATATACCTGTATCTACTCAAATCGTCTGTGAAGGTAAGAAAATAATGATATCCACCGCGTGCTTCAACACTCATTGGACCGCATACATCAGTATGTATTATTTCCAATAAGTCACTAGCTCGTTACATTGTTCCGGAGAACGGAGTTGTAGTCATCTTGCCCATGAGGCATGGTTCACATGTCTCAAATGATTCATAATCAAGAGATTCCAAAAGTCCATCGACATGGAGTTTCTTCATGCACTTTACACCAATATGACCTAAGCAGCAGTGCCACAATCATGTGGTACTATCATCATTAACTTTGCATCTTTTGGCATTAATATTATGAACATGTGTATCACTACAATCGAGATTCAGTAAACCATTCACATTGGGTGCATGATCACGAAAGACATTACTCATATAAATAGAATAACCATTATTCTCTGACTTAAATGAATAACCGTCTTGCAATAAACAATATCCAGATATAATGTTTTATGGTCAACGCAAGCACCAAATAACCATTATTTAGGTTTAATACTAATCCCTAAGGTATTACGAGCGTGCCGATGGTGATCATATCAATCTTGGAGGCACTTCCAACACCCATCGTCACCTCGCCCTCAACTAGTTTCCGTTACTCCGCAGCTCCTGCTTCGAGTTACTAATATTAGCAACTGAATCGGTATCAAAATACCCAGACGCTACTACGAGCACTAGTGAGGTACACATCAATAACATGTATATCAAATATACCTACGTTGACATTGCCATCCTTCTTATCTGCCAAGTACTTGGGGCAGTTCCGCTTCGAGTGTCCGTTCCCCTTATAAAAGTAGCACTCAGTCTCGGGTTTGGGTCAAGCATTGGGTTTCTCCATTGGAGCGGCAACTGTCTTACCATTCTTGAAGTTTCCCTTCTTTCCCTTGCCCTTCTTGAAATTAGTGGTCTTGACTAACCATCAACACTTGATGCTCCTTCTTGATTTCTACCTTCATGGCCTTAAGCACCGCGAATATCTCGGAGATTGTTTACTCCATCCCTTGCATATTATAGTTCATCACAAAGCCCTTGTAGCTTGGTGCCAGTGACTAAAAAAACTTTGTCAACCGCTGTCTTATCTGGAAGATTAACTCCCACTTGATTCAAGCGATCGTAGCACCCAGACACTCTGAGCACATGCTCACTCACTGAGCTGTTCTCCTCCATCTTGCAGGCAAAGAACTTGTCAGAGGTCTTATACCTCTCAACATAGGCATGAGCCTGAAATACCAATTTCAGCTCTTGGAACATCTCATATGCTCCGTGGCGTTCAAAACGTTTTGGGGCCCTGATTTCTATGTTGTAAAGCATGGCGCACTGAACTATCGAGTAGTCATCAGAACGTGCCTGCCAGACGTTCACAACATCCACAAACGACGCTAGAGGGGTTGGCACACCGAGTGGTGCATCAAGGACATAAGCCTTCTGTGCAGCAGTGAGGACAATCCTCAGACTACGGACCTAGTCCGCATAATTGCTTACAATATCTTTCAACTTGGCTTTCTCTAGGAACGCATTAAAATTCAGGGGAACTACAGCGCGGGCCATTGATCTACAACATAATTTTGCAAAGACAATTTAAACTATGTTCATGATAATTAGTTCAGTTAATAAAATTACTAATGAACTCCCACTTAAATCAACATCCCTCAAGTTGTCTAAGTGATACATGATCCAAATCAACTAACCCATGTCCGATCATCACGTGAGATGGGGTAGTCATCAATGGTGAACATCTCCATGTTGATCATATCTACTATATGACTCATGTTCGACCTTTCGGTCTCCTGTGTTCCGAGGCCATGTCTGTACATGCTAGGCTCGTCAAGTTTAAACCAAGTATTTTGCATGTGTAAAATTGGCTTACACCCGTTGTATGCGAACGTAGAGTCTATCACACCCGATCATCACGAGGTGCTTCGAAACGATGAACTTTCGCAACGGTGCATACTTAGGGAGAACAAAATTTCTTGAAATTAAGTGAAGGGATCATCTTATAATGCTACTGTCGTCCTAAGCAAAATAAGACGCATAAAAGGATAAACATCATATGCAATCAATATGTGACATGATATGGCCATTATCATCTCGTGCCTTTGATCTCCATCTCCAAAGCACCGGCATGATCTCCATCGTCACCGGCATGACACCATGATCTCCATCATCATGATCTCACGTTGTCGTCTCACCAACTATTGCTTCTACAACTATTGCTAACGCATAGCGATAAAGTAAAGCAATTATATGGCGTTTAACAGTTGACTCGCAGGTCAAACAATAAATTAAAGACAACCCTATGGCTCCTGCCGGTTGCCGTACTCATCGACATGCAAGTCATGAACCTATTACAAAACAGGATCATCTCATACATCAACATATATCACATCACGTTTTGGCCATACCACATCACAACATGCCCTGCAAAAACAAGTTAGACATCCACTACTTTGTTGCTGCAAATTTTACGTGGCTGCTATGGGCAACTAGAAAGAACCGTTCTTACCTACGCAAAGCCACAACGGTGATAATCAAGTTGCCTTTTAACCTTCTATAAGGACCGCCTTCGTCAAATTAGATTCAACTAAAGTAGGAGAGACAGACACCCGCTAGCCACCTTATGCAAAACAAGTTGCATGTTAGTCGGTGGAACCGGTCTCATGTGCGAGGACATGTAAGGTTGGATCGAGCCGCTTCATCCCACAATACCGCCGAATCCAAATAAGACAAGACAGGTAAGTAATTTGAGCATCAATGCCCACAACTTTTGTGTTCTACTCGTGCATACACATCTACGCATAAACCTGGCTCTGATACCACTGATGGGAACGAAGCATGAAAATCAAACAATTTCCTATGAACACCCAAGATCTATCTAGCAGAAGCATAGCAACGAGAGGGGAGAGTGTGTCTACGTACCCTCTTATACCGAAAGAGGAAGCGTATATAACGCGGTTGATGTAGTCGTACTCTTCGCGATCCGATCACGATCCAACCGATCTAGTGCCGAACGGGCAGCACCTCCGAGTTTAGCACACGTGCGGCTCGATGACGTCTCCTCCTCCTTGATCCAGCAATAGAAGGCGGAGAAGTAGATGGGATCACAACCAGAACGATGGCGTGGTGGTGATGGTGGTGGTGGAGCTAGTTTAGCAGGGCTTCGCCAAGCACTACTAGAACGAGGACGGAGGAGCTACGGAGTAACGGTAGAGAGAGGGGTGCCTAGGGGCTGGTGTGTCATTTGGGGCACCCCTCCTATATATATAGGTGGAGGGGTGTGGGGAACTGCCCCTCCAAGCCCTAGGGCGCAGCCAAGGGGGAGAGGACTTGGACTCCAAGTCCAATCCTATTCCTACTAGGACTCCCCTTTTTTTCCCTTCCCTAGTCACATGGGCTTTTGAGGACTTGGTGCGCCTAGCCCAATAAGGCCAGGGCACCTCCCCTCAGCCCATACCAGCCCTTGGGACATGGTGGACCCACTTGTGGACTTCCGGACCCCTCCGGAATCCTCTAGAACCTTCTGGAAGCTTCCCGGTACAATACCAAAAAAAACTGCACCTTTTTTCGGAACCCAAAATATGACTTCCCATATATAAATCTTTACCTCTCAACCATTTCGAGACTCCTCGTGATGTCCGGGATCTCACCCGGGACTCCGAACAGCATTCGGTTACCAACCATCAAATATCCCAATACTACTCTAGCGTCAACGAACGTTAAGCGTGCGACCCTGCGAGTTCGGGAATCATGTAGTCATGACCGAGACACCTCTCCGGTCAATAGCCAATAGTGGGACCTGGATGCCCATATTCATTCCTACATATTCCACGAAGATCTTTTATCGGTTGAACCATGATGTCAAGGATTCGGTTAATCCCGTATGCAGTTCCTTTTGTCCGGCGATATGTTACTTGCCCGAGATTCTATCGTCGGTATCTCCATACCTAGTTCAATCTCGTTACCGGCAAGTCTCTTTACTCATTCCGTAATACAAGATCCCGTGACTAACCCATTAGCCACATTGCTTGCAAGCTCTTTACGATGTTGTATTACCGAGAGGGCCCAGAGATATCTCTCCGTCATACGGAGCGACAAATCCCAGTCTCGATTCATGCCAACCCAACAAACACCTTTGGAGATACCTGTAGAGCACCTTTATGATCACATAGTTATGAAGTGACGTTTGGATACACACTAAGTATTCCTCCGGTGTCAGGGAGTTGCACGATCTCATGGTCTAAGGAACAGATACTCGACATGAAGAAAACTATAGCAAATAAACTAAATTATCTGGTGCTAAGCTTACGGTTGGGTCTTGTCCATCACATCATTCTCCTAATGATGTGATCCCGTTATCAAATGACAACTCATGTCTATGGTTAGGAAACCTTAACCATCTTTGATCAACGAGCTAGTCTAGTAGAGGCTTACTAGGGACACGGTATTTGTTTATGTATCCACACATGTATTTAAGTTTCCGGTCAATACAATTCTAGCATGAATAATAAACCTTTATCATGAACAAGGAAATATGATAATAACCAATTTATTATTGCCTCTAGGGCATATTTCCAACAGGGTCTTGTCTTGCTGGGAAGTCATACCACTGGGAAGAAGCTTCTCCCCAACGAGCTCTTGTTCTTGCTTGATGACACAACACTTGTCAGACGAAGTGCTTGCCGGAAAAACTGGTCCTTTGCCGGGGCTGCCTTGCGACAACCCTAGACTGGTGATATGTCTCCAACGTATCTATAATTTTTTATTGTTCCATGCTATTATAGTATCAATCTTGGATGTTTTTATATGCAATTATATATCATTTCTTGGCACTAACCTATTAACCCAGTGCCCAGTGCCAGTTGCTGTTTTCTGCCTGTTTTTGGCTTTTCAGAGAAACAGTACCAAATGAAGTCCAAATGCCATGAAACTTTTTGGAGATTTTTTTGCACAAAAGAAACAAGGGGAAGCTTCGGGAGGAGGCCAGAAGCCTCACGGAGGCTTCACAAGGCACTAGGGCACGCCCCAGGGGGGCGCCGTGCTGCCTTGTGGGGCCCACGTGACTCCGTTTGACCTAATTCCACTTCTATAAATTCACAAATATTGGGAAACCCCCAAGGAGCCAGAAGAGAAAACCTTTCCGCCGTCGCAAGCCTTTGCTCTTCCGCGATCCCATCTGGAGGCCTTTTCCGGTACTCTACCGGAGGGGGAATCAATCACGGAGGGCTTCTACATCAACCTTGCTGCCCTTCCGTTGATGTGTGAGTAGTTTACCACAGACTTACGAGTCCATAGCTAGTAGCTATATAGCTTCTTCTCTCTCTTTGATCTTCAATACAATGTTCTCCTTGATGTTCTTGGAGTTCTATCCGATGTAATCTTCTTTTGCGGTGTGTTTGTTGTGATCCGATGAATTGTGAGTTTATGGTCAGATTATTCATGAGAAATATTTGAGTCTTCTCTGAACTCTTTTATGCATGATTGTTATAGCTTTGTATTTCTCTCCGATCTATCGGTTTAGTTTGGCCTACTCAATTGATTCATATTGCAATGGGAGAGGTGTTTTGTGATGGGTTCAATCTTGCTGTGCTCACTCCCAGTGACAGAAAGGGACATGCCACGTATTTGTATTGTTGCAATTAAGGATAAAAAGATGGGGTTTATTCATATTGCTTGAATTTGCTTCTCTACATCATGTCATCTTGCGTAAGGCGTTACTCTATTTCATACTTAATACCCTAGATGCATGCTGGATAGCGGTAGATGGGTGGAGTAATAGTAGTAGATGCAGGTAGGAGTCAGCCTACTTGTCTCGGACGTGATTCCTATGTACATGATCATTCCCATGAATCCACCATAATTATTTGCTTTTCTATCAATTGCCCAACAGTAATTTGTTTACCCACCGTATGTTTATGTGCTCAAGAGAGAAGCCTCTAGTGAAAACTATGGTCCCCGGGTCTATCATTATTATATAAAAAACCTAAAAATACCTTGCTGCAGTTTATTCACTTTTATTTTAATTAGTAGTTTAGTTTATCTATTTACCTTGATAAGATTTAATCCTTGCAAATAACCGCTAAGAGGATTGACAAACCTCTTATTTGCGTTGGGTGCAAGTGTTTGCTCTTGTGTGTGCAGGTGCGCTTAACGGAATTTTGCTTGGTTCTCCTACTGGATTGATAACCTTGGTTCTTAACTGAGGGAAATACTTATCTCTACTGTACTGCATCATCCTCTCCTCTTTGGGGAAATACCAACGCAGACTACAAGTAGCAGGAAGAATTTCTAGCGCCATTGCAGGGGAGACATCATCAAAATTACCAAGTACCTTCGCACAAATTAGCATTCACTTGCATTTACTTTATTTACCTTTTATTTGCATTTGCCTCTCGTTTTCATCTCCCCCACTTCTAAATTTTTTTTTTACAAAAACACAAATATATTTTGTTTGCTAGTTTGCATGCTTTGTCGCGATGTCTGAAGAAAATACAAAATTGTGTGACTTTTTCTAATACTAATAATAATGATTTTATTAGTACTCCTATTGCTCCTCCCGCCACTAGTGCGGAGTCATGTGACATTAATGCTGCCTTGTTTAATCTTGTTATGAAAGAACAATTTTCTGGTAGTCCTAATGAAGATGCTGCATCCCATCTAAATACTTTCGTTGAACTTTGTGATATGCAAAAGAAGAAAGATGTGGACAATGATATTGTCAAATTAAAATTATTTTCGTTCTCACTACGAGATCATGCTAAAAGTTGGTTTTCATCCTTGCCTAGAAATAGTATTGATTCTTGGGATAAGTGTAAGGATGCTTTTATTACCAAGTATTTTCCTCCCGCTAAGATTATTTATTTAAGAAATCAAATTATGAATTTTAAGCAACTTGAGCATGAACATGTTGCCCAATCTTGGGAGAGAATGAAATTAATGATAAGAAATTGCCCAACTCATGGCTTGAATTTATGGATGATCATACAAAAAATTTATGCGGGACTACACTTTGCCTCTAGAAATTTGCTAGACTCTGCCACAGGTAGCACTTTCATGGAAATTACATTGGTAGAAGCTACAAAACTTCTTGATAATATTATGGCAAATTATTCTCAATGGCACACTGAACGAACTCCAACTGGTAAGAAGGTAAATTCTGTTGAAAAAATTAATACTTTGAGTGATAAGATGGATGCGTTATTGAAATTGGTTGCTAGTAAAAATGCTCATATTGATCCTAATGATGTGCCATTGTCCACTTTGATTGAGCAAAATAATGATGCTATTGATGTGAATTTTGTCTCTAGAAATAATTTCAACAACAATGCTTATAGGGGTAATTTCAATGCTAGACTGTTTCCTGGAAATTCCTCTAATAATTATGGCAATCCTTATGGTAATTCTTATAATAATAATAGTATTCCCTCTGATCTTGAAAGTAATATTAAAGAATTTATTAGTTCTCAAAAGAATTTCAATGCTATGATAGTGGAAAAATTGAATAGAGTTGATGAATTGGCTAGGAACATGGATAGAATCTCTCATGATGTGGAAAATCTCAAAACTAAAATTTTGCCATCTAAGCATGATATAAATGAGTCTATTAAAGCTATCTATGTCTCCATTAATGAAAGTAAAGAAAGGACCGCTAGGTTGAGAGCTAAGCGAGAATTTCTAGAAAAAGCGATTCCACCCGGTTTCTATCGTAGTAATGATGAAGATATTAAAATGATTGGTGTTACACCTATTGAATCTTTGTTTAATAATATAAAACTTGTTGAAAAAGGGACTGAAGAAGAGTCAACTTTAGAAAGAAGGAGTCCCACTTGCTTGGAGGGTGATAATCTTGATCGTAAAAATGAAAAAAGTGGGTTGGAGAAGTTAAAACTTTAAATAGTAATGCACCCACTACTTTGGATTACAAGGACTTTAATTATGATAGTTGTTCTTTAATTGAGTGTATTTCCTTGTTGCAATCCATGATTAATTCACCAAATGCATATGAACAAAATAAAGCTTTCACTAAACATATTGTAGAAGCCATGATGAAAGCGCATGAAGAAAAACTTGAGTTGGAAGTATCAATTCCTAGAAAATTACAAGATGAATGGGAACCCACTATTAAAGTAAAAATTAAAGATTATGAATGTAATGCTCTTTGTGATCTTGGTGCTAGCGTTTCCACTATACAAAAGTCTTTGTGTGATGTGCTAGGTCTTACCGACTTGGATCTTTGTTCCCTTAATTTGCATCTTGCGTATTCCACTATTAAAAAGCCATTGGGTAGGATAAATGATGTGCTTATTCTTGCATATAGAAATTATGTGCCCGTGGACTTTATTGTTCTTGACATTGAATGCAATCCTTCTTCCCCATAATACTTGGTCGGCCTTTTCTTCGAACTATTGGTGCTATTATTGATATGAAAGAAGGTAATATAAGATTTCAATTTCCACTAAAGAAAGGGATGGAACACTTCCCTCGGAAGAGAATTAAAGCACCATATGAATCCATTATGAGGGCCACTTATGGAATCAATCTGAAGGATGACAACACTTGAAACTATGTATTATGCCTAGCTAGGGGCATAAAACAATAGCGCTTGTTGGGAGGCAACCCAATGAATAAAATAAATTTCTGATTTTACCTACTGTTGTTGAGTGTTTGCATGATTATATCTTCTGTTAGGATTATGTTTTTATGTTTTAATTAGTGTTTGTGCCAAGTAATGCCTTTGGGATGACTTGGAAGATAGTATAATTGATGCTGTTTGCAAAACAGAAAGTTTTGCGTCCAGTGCTGGAATTTTAGTTCTGTACTGGAGCGTCAGAAAAAACTGAAATTTTTACACAGTATTGGTATGTAAATTTCCCACGTTTTCCTAATTTTTCAAAAATTTTGGAGTTACATAAGTATGGATTTTAAATAGATCTTACATACTGTTCTGTTTTAGACAGATTCTGTTTTTGTTGCATAGTTTGCTTATTTTGATGAATCTATGGATCGTATCGGGGGGTATGAGTCATGGAGAAGTTGGAGTACAGTAGAATTATGACAATATTAAATATGAATCAATTTACTATAGTACATAAAGTTAAAGATTTGTTTGTTATACTAACGGATCTCACGAGGTTTCTGTTGAGTTTTGTGTGCTGAAGTTTTCAAGTTTTGGGTGAGACTACGATGGAAAAAAGGAATAAGGAGCGGCAAGAGGCTAAGCTTGGGGATGCCCAAGGCACCCCAAGGTAATATTCAAAGAATACTTAAGCGTCTAAGCTTGGGGATGCCCCGGAAGGCATCCCCTCTTTCGTCTACAATCTATCGGTAACTCACTTGGAGCTATATTTTTATTCATCACATGATATGTGTTTTACTTGGAGCATCTTGTGAAATAGTTTGTTTGCTTTTGTTTGCCTTTTATTTTGTGACAATCATATTTGCTGAACACACCTTCTTGAGAGGAACACACATTATTCGTGATTTGTTAGAATACTCTATGTGCTTCACTTATATCTTTTGAGCTAGCCAGTTGCTCTAGTGCTTCACTTATATCTTTTAGAGCACGGCGATGATGATATTTTAAAGAAATAGTTGCACTCTCATGCTTCACTTATATACTTTTTGAGAGTCTCATGATAGCAATGGTAATATGCACAAGTTATGAATTTGGTCGTGATATGATAGGTATTCAAGAGGGATATAATAAAAACTTTCATGTAGATCACTGAATATGATAAATTTGATTCCTTGCAATAGTTTTGCAATATTAAGATGGTAATATGGGGGAGGTATTAGTAGATAATTGTGGTTTCATATGAATAATTGTGTTAAGGTTTGTGATTCCCCAAGCATGCACGTATGATCTGTCGTTATGCTAAAAAGTTGGAGCATGATTTATTATTGATTGTCTACCGTATGAGTGGCGGTCGGGGACGAGCAATGGACCTTGTCCTACCAATCTATCCCTCTCGGGGCATGCGTAGTAGTACTTTGCTTCGAGGGCTAATAAACTTTCGCAATAAGTATGTGAGTTCTTTATGACTAATGTGAGTCCATGGATTATACGCACTCTCACCTTTCCGTAATTTGCTAGCCTCTTCGGTACCGTGCATTGCCCTTTCTCACATCGAGAGTTGGTGCAAAGTTCGCCGGTGCATCCAAACCCCGTGATATGATATGCTCTATCACATATATGCCTCTTTATATCTTCCACAAATAGCCACCATACCTACCTATCATGGCATTTCCATAGCCATTCGGAGATATGTTGCCATGCAACTTCCACCGTTCCGTTTTTATGACATACATCATCATTGTCATATTGCTTTGCATGATCATATAGCTGACATAGTATTTGTGGCTCAGCCACCGTTTATCATTGTTATACATGTTATGCTAGCATCATTGCACATCCTGGTACACTGCCAGAGGCATTCATATAGAGTCATATTTTTGTTCTAGTATCGAGTTGTAATTTTGAGTTGTAAGTAAATAGAGGTGTGATGATCATCATTATTAGAGCATTGTCCCAGTGAGGAAAGGATGATGGTGGCTATGATTCCCCCACAAGTCGGGATGAGACTTCGGACGAAAATAAAAGAAAAAAAATAGAAAAAAAAGAGGCGAAAAAGAGCCATGAAAAAAATATAAAGAGAAAAAGGGAAAAAAGAAAAAAAGAAAACAAATGAGAGAAAAAGAGAGAAGGGGCAATGTTACTATCCTTTTCCACACTTGTGCTTCAGAGTAGCACCATGTTTTTCATATAGAGAGTCTCCTATTTTGTCACTTTCATATACTAGTGGGAATTTTTCATTATAGAACTTGGCTTGTATATTCCGATGACGGGCTTCCTCAAATGCCCGAGGTCTTCATGAGCAAGCAAGTTGGATGCACACCCACTTAGTTTTCATGTTGAGCTTTCGTACACTTATAGCTCTTAGTGCATCCGTTGCATGGCAATCCCTACTCCTCGCATTGACATCAATTGATGGGCATCTCCATAGCTCGTTGATTAGTCTCGTTGATGTGAGACTTTCTCCATTTTTGACTTCTCCTAATTATCTCTATCACCATACTCTATTCCACCCATAGTGCTATATCCTTGGCTTGCGCTCAAGTATTGAGTGGGAGTTGAAAAAGCTGAAGCGCGTTAAAAAGTATGAACCAATTGCTCGGCTTTTCATCGGGGTAGTGCATGATAAATACTTTGTGTGAAGAAGATGGAGCATGACAGGATTATATGATTTTGTAGGGATAACATTTTTTAGCATTTTTATATTGAAAGACATGATTGTTTGCTAGTATGCCTGAGTATTGATGTCTTTATATCAAATTATAGACTATTGCTTTGAATCATTTGGATCTTATTATTCATACCGTAAGAGAGAGATTACATGATGAAACATGATGTAGCATTCCACATCAAAAATTCTGTTTTTATCATTTACCTCCTCGAGGACGAGCAGGAATTAAGCTTAGGGATGCTTGATACGTCTCCAATGTATCTATAATTTTTTATTGTTCCATGCTATTATAGTATCAATCTTGGATGTTTTTATATGCAATTATATATCATTTTTTGGGACTAACCTATTAACCCAGTGCCTAGTGCCAGTTGCTGTTTTCTGCCTATTTTTTGCTTTACAGAGAAACAGTACCAAATGAAGTCCAAATGCCACGAAACTTTCTGTAGATTTTTTCAGGACAAAAGAATCCTGGGAAGCTTCGGGAGGAGGCCAGAAGCCTCACGGAGGCTTCACAAGGCACTAGGGTGCGCCCCAGGGGGGGCGCCGTGCTGCCTTGTGGGGCCCACGTGACTCCGTTTGACCTAATTCCACTTCTATAAATTCAGAAATATTGGGAAACCCCCAGGGAGCCAGAAAAGAAAACCTTTCCGCAGCCGCAAGCCTCTGTTCTTCCGCGATCCCATGTGGAGGCCTTTTCCGATACACTGCCCGAGGGAGAATCAATCACAGAGGGCTTCTACATCAACCTTGCTGCCCTTCTGATGATGTGTGAGTAGTTTACCATAGACCTACGGGTCCATAGCTTGTAGCTGGATGGCTTCTTCTCTCTCTTTGATCTTCAATACAATGTTCTCCTCGATGTTCTTGGAGTTCTATCCGATGTAATCTTCTTTTGCGGTGTGTTTGTTGGGATCCGATGAATTGTGAGTTTATGATCAGATTATTCATGAGAAATATTTGATTCATCTCTGAACTCTTTTATGCATGATTGTTATAGTTTTGTATTTCTCTCCGATCTATTGGTTTAGTTTGGCCTACTAGAATTAATCTTGCAATGGGAGAGGTGCTTTGTGATGGGTTCAATCTTGCGGTGCTCAATCCCAGTGATAGAAAGGGACATGACACATATTTGTATTGTTGCCATTAAGGATAAAAAAGATGGGGTTTATTCATATTACTTGAATTTGCTTCTCTACATCATGTCATCTTGCTTAAGGCATTCTCTGTTTCATACTTAATACCCTAGATGCATGCTGGATAGCGGTCGATGAGTGGAGTAAGAGTAGTAGATGCAGGTAGGAGTCGGTCTACTTGTCTCGGACGTGATGCCTATATACATGATCATTGCCATGAATCCGTCATAATTATTTGCTTTTCTATCAATTTCCCAACAGTAATTTATTTACCCACCGTATGTTTATGTGCTCAAGAGAGAAGCCTCTAGTGAAAACTATGGTCCCCGGGTCTATATTTATTATATAAAAAACCTAAAAATACCTTGCTGCAATTTATTTACTTTTATTTTAATTAGTAGTTTAGTTTATCTATTTACCTCAATAAAATTTAATCCTTGCAAATAACGGCTAAGAGGATTGACAACCCGCTTATTTGCGTTGGGGTGCAAGTGTCTGCTCTTGTGTGTGCAGGTGCGCTTAACGGTATTTTGATTGGTTCTCCTACTGGATTGATAACCTTGGTTCTTAACTGAGAGAAATACTTATCTCTACTGTACTGCATCATCCTCTCCTCTTAGGGGAAATACCAATGCAGACTACAAGTAGCAACTGGCACAACTCCAAGTCCAGAAGGTTTGTGAGGCCCTAGTTCTCACTACGCCGACACAAACATAGCATTGGTCATTCTAGCAATTCATGAAAAAGTAATAAAGGAAGAGAGGTCTCACATATAAATATACTATCTTGGACATCTTTTATGATTGTGAGCCCCCATTAAATATTCTATGTCAATTAGTCGACGTTGGACAAGGAAGACAACGTAATGAGTTATGTTTGCTTATATTCACATAGAAGCTATATTGTTTTGGATCCTCTAACATGTGGTGCTTGCCCCCTATCTTTTGCTAGCCAAAATTCTGCACTAAGTAGAGATACTACTTGTGCATCCAAAAACCCTTAAACCCAGTTTCATGCCATGAGAGTCCATTATATCTACCTATGGATTGAATAAGATCATTCAAGTCAGTTGTCATCGGTGCAAATCAATAAAATTGCTCCTAAATATGTATGATCTTTTATTGTAAGGGAAAATAGGTTTGTACGATCTTGTGATGGTGAAGAAATAAAAGCAAAAAACTGCATAATAAAGGTCGCTATCACAAGGGGCAATATAAAGTGACGTTCCTTTACATTAAGAGCTTGCACATCCAAAAACAAAAAGCGCATGACAACCTCTGCTTCCCTCTGCGAAGGGCCTATCTTTTACTTTTATGTATTTACTTTCATGCAAGAGTCAATAGTATTATCCTCTATTCCGTTTTTATTTTTCTCTCTTGGCAAGCATCATGTGGTGGGGATTGATCCAGGCATATATATCCAGTTGGATGTAGGTGATCATGAGTTATTATTGCTGACATTACCCTTGAGGTAAATACGTTGGGAGGCGAAATTATAAGCCCCTATCTTTCTATGTGTCTAACTGAAACTTTTGCTCCATAAGTATGTCGTGAGTGTCAGCAATCATAGAAGACTAAATGATAGTTGAGTATGTGAACTTACTAAACAAAGCTCTTACGTAGACTCTTTCTGATAATATGATGAATTGCAATTGCTTCAGTGACTGAGATCATAGTTTGTTAGTTTTCAATTTGGTTTGTGGTTCATACTTTATCTTGTGATCGAATTGTCACTTTTTCATTAGAAGTTTTATGATGATATATTGCTGTTATAATAAAGATCATGATGCTCCATGTCCGTATTTTATTTTTATCGACGCCTCTCTCTCTAAACATGTGGTCATGATTATCGATTTCGGCTTTCGCTTGAGGACAACCGAGGTCTAAGCTTGTTGGAGTTGATACGTCCAATTTGCATCATGATTTCCTACTGTTAATTATTATGTTTTTGATCATTATTTCACTTTATGGTACAATTCTTATGCCTTTTATCTCTTATTTTGCAAGATTCACATGAAGAGGGAGATTGCCGGCAGCTGGAATTCTGGACCTGAAAGGGGTGAAACAGAGATAGCTATTCTACACAACTCCAATACCTGAAAAATTATGGAGAATTATTTTGGAATATATAAAAAATACCGGCGAAAGAATTACCAGGAGGGGGCCCACCAAGAAGCCACAAGCCTAGGGGGCGCGCCCTACCCCCTGGGCGCGCCCCCCGAGCTTGTGGGGCCCCTGGCAGGCCTCTGGCCCCCTCCTTCCGCTATATGAAGCCATTTGCCCTAGAAAAAATCACAAGAGAACTTTCGGGACAAAGCGCCGCCATCTCGAGGCGGAACCTGGGCAGGAGCTATTTTGCTCTCCGGCGGAGCGATTCCGCCGATGATACTTCCCTCAGGGAGGGGGAAATCGAAGTCATCGACATCACCAACGATCCTTTCATCGTGGGAGGACCAATCTTCATCAACATCTTCACCAGCACCATCTCATCTCAAACCCTAGTTCATCTCTTGTGTTCAAACTTTGTCTCAAAACCTTAGATTGGTACCTATGGGTTGCTAGTAGTGTTGATTACATCTTGTAGTTGATGCTAGTTGGTTTATTTGGTGGAAGATTATATGTTCAGATCCTTAATGCTATTCAATACCCCTCTGATCTTGAACATGAATATGATTTGTGAGTAGTTACTTTTGTTCTTGAGGACATGGGAGAAGTCTTGTCATAAGTAATCATGTGAATTTGGTATTCGTTCGATATATTGATGATATGTATGTTGTTGCTTCCTTTAGTGGTGTCGTGTGAACGTCGACTACATGACACTTCACCATCTTTGGGCCTAAGGGAAGGCATTGTGGAGTATTAATTAGATGATGGGTTGCTAGAGAGACAGATGCTTAAACCCTAGTTTATGCACTATTCCGTAAGGGGCTGATTTGGATCCATATGTTTCATGCTACGGTTAGAGTTATCTTAATTCTTCTTTCGTAGTTGCGGATGCTTGCAAAAGAGGGTAATCATAAGTGGGAGGCTTGTTCAAGTAAGAACAACACCCAAGCAACGGTCCACCCAGATATCAAATTATCAAAGTAGCGAACGCGAATCAAACAAACATGATGAAAGTGACTAGATGAAATTCCCGGGTGTCCTCGAGAACGCTTTGCTTTTTATAAGAAATCGTTCTGGCTTGTCCTTTGTTATAAAAAGGATTGAGCCACCTTGCTAAACCTTTGTTACCGTTACTACTTGTTACTTATTACGAAACCTTGCTATCAAACTATCTGTCACCTACAATTTCAGTGCTTGCAGAGAATACCTTGCTGAAAACCGCTTGTCATTTCCTTCTGCTCCTCGTTGGGTTCGACACTCTTACTTATCAAAAGGACTACGATTGATCCCCTATACTTGTGGGTCATCAGCTCACTTCATCCGCGAGATGATTCACCCTGAGTGGCTCGTCAATCCCGTCGTCGTCCCAAAGGTCAACGGAAAGTCGAGGATGTGTGTGAACTTCACCAACCTAAAAAAATGTGTCCTAAGGCTCCTTTCCTATCGCCTCGTATCAACCAGATCATGGACTCCATGATGGGGTGTGATCTCCTGTGATTCCTGGACGCGTATTCTGGTTACCACCAGATACGCATGGCTAAGGAGGACGACGAAACGACAACTTTAATTACCCCTGCAGGGACTTTTTGTTATATATATATATATATATATATATATATATATATATATATATATATATATATATATATATATATATATATATATGCGTACCTTTTGGTCCGAAGAATGAATATCCAACATATATCAGTGGGCCGCGCGCATCACTTTGGAGCCCCAGCTCGGCCGCAACGTCGAGGCCTACATTGACGATCT
Source organism: Elymus sibiricus (assembly GCA_039707655.1). Classification (NCBI taxonomy): domain Eukaryota; kingdom Viridiplantae; phylum Streptophyta; class Magnoliopsida; order Poales; family Poaceae; genus Elymus; species Elymus sibiricus. The sequence goes on along the minus strand of CM077668.1, from coordinate 104,459,107 downwards.
CGTCATGAAGACAAAGGACCGGGCCATGCCCCTCGATGACCTATCAGAGACTTTTGAAAACCTAATTTTTATAACCTGCGTTGCATGTGCATGAAGCTAAACCCCGAGAAATGTGTCTTCGAGGTACCCTTTGCAAGCTCCTCGGTTTCCTCAATTCCAGTAGGGGAATCGAGGCTAACCCGAGAAGATCACTGCCATCAACCAAATGCGCGCTCCGGTGCATCCCAAACACATGCAACACTTATCGAGCTGCATGGCGGCCTTGGGGAGGTTCATCTTCAAGTTCGGGGAGCTGGGCCTCCCTTTGTTCAAACTCCTCAAGAGGCTGGACCCATTCAAGTGGACATCAGAGGCTGGGAAGGCATTGCGGGACTTGAAACGGTGTTTGTCCTCCCCGCCGATCCTGGTGGTGCCAAGGCCAAGGGAGCCCTTGTTGATGTATATCGTCGCAACCCCCTAGGTAGCAAGAGCAGCCCTTGTGGTGGAAAGGGAGGAGGTGAGAGAGGCGGCACCACTGACCCCGCTCACCTCGTCATTGGCCTTTTGACGAGTGAGATGAGCTTGGCAAGTCCTTTTGACTTCCACCTCTATCATGGACAACATGATGTTTCCAGCCCATCCTTCATGACAAATGGATTCAACAACACAGTCAAAGAGATGACATTGCGCCGCTACAGGGCAACGCCACCAACTCCTATCAACTACGCAGGGCCTAGGCTGACTAGGCCCGGGCAGGTCGAGAGGAGGGTGCATTTGACCCCGATCACGCCACATGCGCCAAAGAGTGTATACATGGCTGCTCCCATGTTAAATAAGGGGCAAACTGGAGCCCCAAGGGGGGGGGGGGAAACCTTGTAATCACACACACACACACACACACACACACACACTTGTCTTCAGAAGCAAGTACTAGCGCGTAGGACATAGGGTGCATGTTACACCTTTTCGATGACATGAACCTGGATAAACAAAGCCTCAATCTCTCAAGTGATTTGAAGTGTTTGACCCGTGATTGAATCTCTAAAAGGGGATCCCCACAATCTCCGATCACCCATCGACATAAGATCTCATGTGCAAAACTTATACTAGCAGTCTGGTGTTTCACCGTTGCCTCAATCACTAATCCCTGACAAATGGATCCGCCACGTAACCATGTCTGTGCTAGTGCCAAATTTATCTCTATGCGACAAGTATCTGGACTACTTGAACACAAGTGGTTATCAAGCAGGCTAACAATGACCTTAAGGCCTCATTTGGCAGAAGTGGAAACCGAGGGGATCCCGGTCCATTCCCTAGAAACTCCCACCCATTGACCTTCCTCGGTTTTTCCGTCGTACCATTTGGTCGAGACGTGGAACGGGAAAATTCATCCGCTTCCTCGTGAATTCTCCGGGAGGAAAACAACGCCTCTCCACTCGTGGATGGAGTTCCCCATCTCTTACACGTTGTCTCTGGACAAGTCTGCACACTCCTGCCCGTGCCCCTGACGCCGGTCTGTGCTTGAAGACAAACTTTTCCCCGTCTTTCCACCATCGTGAGTGAACCAAATGGTGGCAAGATGGCCCGTGGTTTTGTACCACGGATTCCTATGTGACGGGCAAAATCCCTCCCGTGGCTTGTCTCACCCGAGTGCTATATCCCCTACGACCAAACAAGGACTAAATATTTTGATGCACACAAAATAAACTAACATAGGTGAACAAACAAAATGGCAAGCTAATATTTCCCTCACATGCTTATATGTTGAACATCGAACATGGTTGTGAGACTGGAGAGTTCTGATGTTTTATGGAGCCCTTCGCTACACATATACTCTCCAAATATAAAGAATCATATTTTCTCATAGAATCAACATTTTTAAAAATGTGAAGTCATGAAACAATTTTTCCCTCGTTCCAAATACATGTCCATAGTCAATAACATTGGTAATAATATCCGTCCTATTATTTTGGTTATTCCTTTCATTGAAGACAACTTTCAATGTCAGATAACTCTTACATGTACACCACATCAGCGCACGCACAAGCATAGAACTTATGGATTCCCTCGATTGCCCCCATGTTACACTAACACGGTAAGCTGCCTTAACGAAGTCTCAGCCTGAGGTGAAACAAAATTACCCAACCATCCCAAATCAAATCAAGCACAACAACCCCACGCCCACACAAATTAATGTATGCATCAAATTAAATATGCATGTAATTCCAAACGGCCAAACACATCCAACCCGGGGGGTGGGCTCCACGCACCTTTCTTATTGTCATCGCATATGAGGAGAGATTTTGCACCAACGTCGCCGCCCGTGACGACCTCTATCTGCATCACCATGTTGGAGAAGACCTCCGAATTGAAGGCGAACTCAAAGTTGGACACCTCGATGTCGCGCGATAACTCTAGGTCCATCTCCGCCCCCGCCGACACCAATGCAGTCGTCATGTTTTCGCCGCCGGCCATGCACTCCACACCTCTAAAAGAGTAAGCACGCATATGGGACCATGGAGGTAGATCCCGACTCGTGGAGGGTTCTTCGAGAAGGCGAGAGAAGGTGGTCGACCCGGATGATTTACCTTTATTTGAGGGATCCCGGATGGGTTTGCTTGTCATAGTTGTCTCTTATAAACGTAATATTTTTTGTAATTGTGGTTGCTATTAAATGCTACGGACAAGAGCACAAGTAACGCCAAAATGAACTCCGCATTTAGGGATGGGGCCAAATGATGCATGAGCCCTTCGATCGCAATCACACAGTTGCGTAGAGTCGGGGGCGATAATTGGCTATTTAATGGGATGGTTTCTGTTTCCACGTGATTCGCGGTTCGTGCGGGGTAGGTGGGCGTTGAACGCGTTTTGCTCTCTCGCGTGTGATCTGTTTTTTCATATGACATGGTCGTTGGGGCCAAACGACCCATGAGCCCTTCGATCGCAATCACGCTGATGCGTAGAGTCGTGGGCGATAATTGGCTATTTAATGGGAAGGTTTCTGTTTTCACTTTTTAGGGTGGCCAGACTCTTGTAGTTTTTCTTTTGAGAAATCTTCCTTGTAGTTGGCAACAGTACCATGCAATGGCATACATACCTTTTTTTTTTACAGAAAAAGGCATATCAGGCTTGGATGAAAGACATGTACGTGATGGGCCAAAACTGTTTGTACATTACTTTATTTCTATGTAACGCTACATCTATAAAATCTTAACCGTTAATATGTAAAATTATCGCTCGAGATAATTTAATGTCTGTGGACAAAAGTAATCGCTTGTTTGTCTCTTGTCTTAACTATATAGTAGATGTCACATACATTTTTTTGAAATGTCACATACATTTATTTGAATTGTAAAACCATTTTTTTATTAATTTGAGGTACCTGTTTTTACCCTCCATTTACATTTTTAAATGTGCAATTAACACTTTTAAACACATTAACTAATTTATTATTTGATAATATGTGTATTTAGTTTTTTTAAATGTAAGAAAAATAAAAAAAGGAAAAAACACGGATAACATCAGCGTGGCGTATGTGAGATGAGACCATGTGGTATGGCCCACGTCCAACTCGTGTAGGAGTTACCTTCTCTTCTCTTCTTCCCAGCTGTGCGCACACATGGTTAGACTTTTTTTGCGGTGTACACATGGTTAGACTTGACGGAACATATGAACTCCCAAATACATGCAACACTCATCGAGCTCCATGGCAGCCTTAGGGAGGTTCATCTTCAAGTTCGGGGAGCTGGGCCTCCCTTTGTTAAAACTCCTCACGAGGTCGGACCCATTCAAGTGGACATCAGAGGCTGGGAAGGCATTGCGGGACTCAAAACGGTGTTTGTCCTCCCCGCCGATCATGGTGGCGCCAAGGCCAAGGGAGCCCTGGTTGATGTATAACGTCGCAACCCCCTAGGTTGCAAGGGCAGGCCTCATGGTGGAAAGGGAGGAGGCGAGAGAGGCAGCACCGCTGACCCCGCTCGCCTCGTTATTGGCCTTTTGACGAGCGAGACGAGCTTGGCAAGTCCTTTTGACTTCGACCTCTATCAAGGACAACATGATGTTTCCAGCCCATCCTTCATGACAAATGGATTCAACAACACAGTCAAAGAGATGACATTGCGCCGCTACAGGGCAACGCCACCAACTCCTATCAACTACACGGGACCTAGGCTGACTAGGCCCGGGCAGGTCGAGAGGAGGGTGCATTTGACCCCGATCACGCCACATGCACCAAAGAGTGTATACATGGCTGCTCCCATGTTAAATAAGGGGCAAACTAGAGCCCCAAGGGGGGAGGAAAACCTTGTAATCACACACACACACACACACACACTTGTCTTCAGAAGCAAGAACTAGCGCGTAGGACGTAGGGTGTTACACCTTTTCGGTCACATGAACCTGGATAAACAAAGCCTCAATCTTTCAAGTAATTTGAAGTGTTTGACCCGTGACTGAATCTCTAAAAGGGGATCCCCACAATCTCCGATCACCCATCGACATAATATCTCATGTGCAAAACTTATACTAGCAGTCTGGTGTTTCACCGTTGCCTCAATCACTAATCCCTGACAAATGGATCCGCCACGTAACCACGTCTGTGCTAGTGCCAAACTTATCTCTATGCAACAAGTATCTGGACTACTTGAACACAAGTGGTTATCAAGCAGGCTAACAATGACCTTAAGGCCTCATTTGGCAGCAGGGGAAACCGAGGGGATCCCGGTCCATCCCCTAGAAACTCCCACCCGTTGACCTTTCTCGGTTTTTCAGCCGTACCATTTGGTCGAGTGGTGGAACGGGAAAATTCACCCGCTTCCTCGTGAATTCCCCGGGAGGAAAAAAATGCCTCTCCACTCGTGGATGGAGTTCCCCATCTCTTACACGTTGTCTCTGGACAAGTCTGCGCACTCCTGCCCATTCCCCTTACGCCGGTCTGTGCTTGAAGACAAACTTTTCCCCGTCTTTCCCCCATCGTGAGTGAACCAAATGGTGGCAAGCTGGCCCGTGGTTTTGTACCACGGATTACTGTGTGACGGGCAAAATCCCTCACGTGGCTTGTCTCCCCCGAGTGCTATATCACCTACGACCAAACAAGTACTAAATATTTCGATGCACACAAAACAAACTAACATAGGTGAACAAACAAAATGGCAGGCTAATATTGCCCTCACACGCTTATATGTTGAACAACGAACATGGTTGTGAGACTGGAGAGTTCTGAAGTTTGATGGAGCCCTTCCCTACACATATAATCTCCAAATATAAATAATCATATTTTCTCATAGAATAAACATTTAAAAAAAGATGAAGTCATGAAACAATTTTTCCCTTGTTCCAAATACATATCCATAGTCAATAACATTGGTAATAATATCCGTCCTATTATTTTGGTTATTCGATTCATTGAAGACAACTTTCAGTGTCAGATAACTCTTACATGTACACCACATCAGCGCACGCACAAGCATAGAACTTATGGATTCCCTCTATTGCCCCCATGTTACACTAACACGGCAAGCTGCCTTAACGAAGTCTCAGCCTGAGGTGAAACAAAATTACCCAACCATCCCAAATCAAATCAAGCGCAACAACCCCACGCCCACACAAATTAATGTATGCATCGAATTAAATATGCATGTAATTCCAAACAGCCAAACACATCCAACCCGGGGGGTGCGCTCCACGCACCTTTCTTATTGTCATCGCATATGAGGAGAGATTGTCCACCGACGTCGCCGCCGGTGATGACCTCTATCTACATCACCATGTTGGACAAGACCTCCAAATTGAAGGCGAACTCAAAGTTGGACACCTCGATGTCGCGCGATAACTCTAGGTCCATCTCCGCCCCCGCCGACACCAACGCAGTCGTCATGTTTTCGCCGCCAGCCATGCACTCCACACCTCTAAAAGAGGAAGCACGTGTATGGGACCGTGGAGGTAGATCCCGACTCGTGGAGGGTTCTTCGAGAAGGCGAGAGAAGGTGGTCGACCCGGATGACTTACCTTTATTTGAGGGATCCCGGATGGGTTTGCTTTTTCACATTTGTCTCTTATAAACGTAATATTTTTTGTAATTGTTGTTGCTATTAAATGCTATAGACAAGAGCACAAGTAACGCCGAAATGAACTCCGCATTGAGGGATGGGGCGAAACGACCCATGAGCCCTTCGATCGCAATCACACGGTTGCGTAGAGTCGGGGGCGATAATTAGCTATTTAATGGGAAGGTTTCTGTTTCCACGTGATTTGCGGTTCGTGCGGGGTAGGTGGGCGTTGACCGCTTTTTGCTCTCTCGCGTGTGATCTGTTTTTTCATATGACATGGTCGTTGGGGCCAAACGACCCATGAGCCCTTCTATCGCAATCACGCTGATGCGTAGAGTCGTGGGCGATAATTGGCTATTTAATGGGAAGGTTTCTATTTTCACTTTTTAGGGTGGCCGGACTCTTGTAGTTTTTCTTTTGAGAAATCTTCCTTGTAGTTGGCAGCCGTACCATGCAATGGCATACATACCTTTTTTTTTACAGAAAAAAGGCATATCAGGCTTGGATGAAAGACATGTACGTGACATGCCAAAACTGTTTGTACATTACTTTATTTGTATGTAACGCTACATCTTTAAAATCTTAACCGTTAATATCTAAAATTAACGCTCGAGATAATTTAATCTATGTGGACAAAAGTAATCGCTTGTTTGTCTCTTGTCTTAGTTATATAGTAGATGTCACATACATGTTTTTGAAATGCATGCGTATTTTTAAAATGTCACATACATTTATTTGAATTGTAAAAACTTTTTTTTTAATTTGAGGGACCTGTTTTTACACTCCATTTACATTTTTAAATGTGCAATGAACACTTTTAAACAAATTAACTAATTTATTATTTGATAATATATGTATTTAGTTTTTTTAAATGTAAGAAAAAAAAGGAAAAAACACGGATAACATCAGCATGGCGTATGTGAGATGAGACCATGTGGTATGGCCCACGTCCAACTCGTGTAGGAGTTACCTTCTCTTCTCTACTTCCCAGCTGTGCGCTCACATGGTTAGACTTTTTTTTGCGGTGTACACATGGTTAGACTTGACGGAACATATGAACTCCCAAATACATGCAACGCTTATCGAGCTGCATGGCGACCTTAGGGAGGTTCATCTTCAAGTTCGGGGAGCTGGGCCTCCCTTTGTTAAAACTCCTCATGAGGTCGGACCCATTCAAGTGGACATCAGAGGCTGGGAAGGCATTGCGGGACTTGAAACGGTGTTTGTCCTCCCTGCCAATCATGGTGGTGCCAAGGCCAAGGGAGCCCTGGTTGATGTATATCGTCGCAACCCCCTAGATTGCAAGGGTAGACCTCATGGTGGAAAGGGAGGAGGCGAGAGAGGCGGCACCGCTGACCCCGCTCGCCTCGTCATTGGCCTTTTAACGAGCGAGACGAGCTTGGCAAGTCCTTTTGACTTCTACCACTATCAAGGACAACATGATGTTTCCAGCCCATCCTTCATGAAAAATGGATTCAACAACACAGTCAATGAGATGACATTGCGCCGCTACAGGGCAACGCCACCAACTCCTATCAACTACGCGGGGCCTAGGCTGACTAGGCCCGGGCAGGTCGAGATGAGGGTGCATTTGACCCCGATCACGCCACATGCGCCAAAGAGTGTATACGTGGCTGCTCCCATGTTACATAAGGGGTAAACTGGAGCCCCAAGGGGGGAGGAAAACCTTGTAATCACACACACACACACACACACACACACACACACACGTACACACACACACACACACACACACACACACACACTTGTCTTCAGAAGCAAGAACTAGCGCGTAGGACGTAGGGTGTTACACCTTTTCGGTGACATGAACCTGGTTAAACAAAGCCTAAATCTCTCAAGTGATTTGAAGTGTTTGACCCGTGACTGAATCTCTAAAAGGGGATCCCCACAATCTCCGATCTTGACGATCACCCATCAACATAAGATCTCATGTGCAAAACTTATACTAGCAGTCTGGTGTTTCACAGTTGCCTCAATCGATAATCCCTGACAAATGGACCCGTCACATAACCACGTTAGTGCTAGTGCCAAATTTATCTCTATGCAACAAGTATCTGGACAATTTGAACACAAGTGGTTATCAAGCAGGCTAACAATGACCTTAAGAACTCATTTGGCAGCAAGGGAAACCAAGGGGATACCGGTCCATTCCCTGGAAACTCCCACCCGGTGACCTTCCCCGGTTTTCCGCCGTACCATTTGGTTGACAGGTGGAACGGGAAAATTCATCCGCTTCCTCGTGAATTCCTCGGGAGGAAAAAAACGCCTCTCCACTCATGGATGGAGTTCCCCGTCTCTTACACGTTGTCTTTGGACAAGTCTGCTTACTCCTGCCCGTCCTCCTGACGCCGGTCTGTGCTTGAAGAGAAACTTTTCCCCGTCTTTCCCCCATCGTGAGTGAACCAAATGGTGGCAAGCTGGCCCGTAGTTTTCTACCACGGATTCCTGTGTGACGGGCAAAATCCCTCCCGTGGCTTGTGTCCGCCGAGTGATATATCCCCTATGACAGAACAAGGCCTAAATATTTCGATGCACACAAAACAAACTAACATAGGTGAACAAACAAAATGGCAGGCTAATATTGCCCTCACATGCATAAGCTTATATGTTGTACAGCGAACATGGTTGTGAGACTGGAGAGTTCTGAGGTTTTACGGAGCCCTTCCCTACACATATACTCTCCAAATATAAAGAAACAAATTTTCTCATAACATTTTTTAAAAGATGAAGTCATGAATCAATTTTTCCCTCGTTCCAAAAACATGTCCATAGTCAATAACATTGCTAATAATATCCATCCTATTATTTTGGTTATTCAATTCAGTGAAGACAACTTTCGGTGTCAGATAACTCTTACATGTACAACATATCAGCGCACGCACAAGCATAGAACTTATGGATTCCCTCTATTGCCCCCATGTTACACTAACACGGTAAGCTGCCTTAACGAAGTCTCAGCCTTAGGAGAAACAAAATTACCCAACCATCCCAAATCAAATCAAGCGTAACAATCCCACGCCCACACAAATTAATGTATGCATCGAATTAAATATGCATGTAATTCCAAACGGCCAAACACATCCAACCCGGGGGGTGGGCTCTATGCACCTTTCTTATTGTCATCGCATATGAGGAGAGATTGTCCATCGACGTCGCCGCCGGTGACTTCCTCTATCTGCATTAACATGTTAGAGAAGACCTCCGAATTGAAGGCGAACTCAAAGTTGGGCACCTCGATGTCGCGCGATAACTCTAGGTCCATCTCCGCCCCCACTGACACCAACGCAGTCGTCATGTTTTCGCCGCCGGCCATGCACTCCGCACCTCTAAAAGAGGAAGCACGCGTATGGGACCGTGCAGGTAGATCCCGACTCATGGAGGGTTCTTCGGGAAGGAAAGAGAAGGTGGTCGACCCGGATGATTTACCTTTATTTGAGGTATCCCAGATGGGTTTGCTTGTCACAGTTGTCTCTTATAAACGTAATAATTTTTTAATTGTGGGTGCTATTAAATACTACAGACAAGAGCCCTTCGATTTAGGGATGGGGCCAAACGACCCATGAGCCCTTCGATCGCAATCACACAGTTGCGTAGAGTCGGGGGGCGATAATTGGCTATTTAATGGGAAGGTTTCTGTTTCCCCGTGATTCGCGGTTCGTGCAGGGTAGGTGGGCGTTGACCGCGTTTTGCTCTCTCACGTGTGATCGGTTTTTTCATATGACATGGTCGGTGGGGCCAAACGACCCATGAGCCCTTCGATCGCAATCACGCGGTTGCGTAGAGTCGTGGGAGATAATTGGCTATTTAATGGGAAGGTTTCTGTTTTCACTTTTTAGGGTGGCCGGACTCTTCCTTGTAGTTTTTCTTTTGAGAAATCTTCCTTGTAGTTGGCAGCCCTACCATGCAATGGCAGACTTATCTTTTTTCTTACAGAAAAAAGGCATATCAGACATGGATGAAAGACATGTACGTGACATGCAAAACTGGTTGTACATTACTTTATTTGTATGTAACGCTACATCTTTAAAATCTTAAACGTTAATATCTAAAATTAACGCTCGAGATAATTTAATCTATGTGGACAAAAATAATCGCTTATTTGTCTCTTGTCTTAATTATATAGTAGATGTCACATACATTTTTTTGAAATGCATGTGTATTTTTGAAATGTCACATACATTTATTTGAATTGTAAAAACATTTTTTTAAATTTGAGGGACCTGTTTTTGCACTTCATTTACATTTTTAAATGTGCATTGAACACTTTTAAGCACACTAACTAATTTATTATTTGATAATATATCTATTTTTTTTAAATGTAAGAAAAATAAAAAAGAAAAAAACACGGATGACATCAGCGTGGCGTATGTGAGATGAGACCACGTGGTATGTGATGACCCACAAGTATAGGGGATCAATCGTAGTCCTTTCGATAAGTAAGAGTGTCGAACCCAACAAGGAGCAGAAGGAAATAACAAGCGGTTTTCAGAAAGGTATTCTCTGCAAGCACTGAAATTGTAGGTGACAGATACTTTGATAGCAAGGTAATTGGTAACAAGTAACAAGTAGTAACGGTAACAAAGTTGCAGCAAGGTGGCCCAATCCTTTTTATAGCAAAGGACAAGCCGGAATGATTTCTTATAATAAGCAAAGCGTTCTAGAGGACACATGGGAATTTCATCTAGTCACTTTCATCATATTTGTTTGATTCGCGTTTGCTACCTTGATAATTTGATATGTGGGTGGACCGGTGCTTGGGTGCTGTTCTTACTTGAACAAGCCTCCCACTTATGATTACCCTCTCTCGCAAGCATCCGAAACTACTAAAGAAGAATTAAGATAACTCTAACCATAGCATGAAACATATGGGTCCAAATCAGCCCCTTACGGAATAGCGTATAAACTAGGGTTTAAGCTTGTGTCACTCTAGCAACCCATCATCTAATTACTACTCCACAACGCCTTCCCTTAGGCCCAAAGATGGTGAAGTGTCATGTAGTCGACGTTCACACGACACCACTAAAGGAAGCAACGACATACATATCATCAAAATATCGAACGAATACCAAATTCACATGATTACTTATGACAAGACTTCTCCCATGTCCTCAAGAACAAAAGTAACTACTCACAAATCATATTCATGTTCAAGATCAGAGGGGTATTGAATAGCATTAAGGATCTGAACATATAATCTTCCACCAAATAAACCAACTAGCATCAACTACAAGATGTAATCAACACTACTAGCAACCCACAGGTACCAATCTGAGGTTTTGAGGCAAAGATTGAATACAAGAGTTGAACTAGGGTTTGAGATAAGATGGTGATGGTGAAGATGTTGATGAAGATTGGTCCTCCCCTGATGAGAGGATCGTTGGTGATGTCGATGGCTTCGATTTCCCCCTCCCGGAGGGAAGTATCCCCGGCGGAATCGCTCCACAGGAGAGCAAAATAGCTCCTGCCCAGGTTCCTCCTCGAGACGACGGCGCTTCATCCCGAAAGTCTTCTTCTCATTTTTTTTTCTAGGGCAGATGGCTTCATATAGCAGAAGGAGGGGGTCGGAGGCCTGCCAGGGGCCCCACAAGCTTGGGGGCCGCGCCTAGGGGGGTAGGGCGCGCCACCAGGCTTGTGGCTTCCTGGTGGGCCCCCTCCTGGTAATTCTTTTGCCAGTATTTTTTATATATTCCAAAATAATTCTTCGTAAATTTTCAGGTCATTTGGAGTTGTGCGGAATAGCTATCTCTGTTTCACCCCTTTCAGGTCCAGAATTCCAATTGCCGGCAATCTCCCTCTTCATGTGAATCTTGCAAAATAAGAGAGAAAAGGCACAAGAATTGTACCATAAAGTGAAATAATGATCAAAAACATAATAATTAACAGTAGGAAATCATGATGCAAATTGGACGTATCAACTCCCCCAAGCTTAGACCTCGCTTGTCCTCAAGCGAAAGCAGAAATCGATAATCATGACCACATGTTTATAGAGAGAGGCGTCGATAAAAATAAAATACGGACATGGAGCATCATGATCTTTATTATAACAGCAAAATATCATCATAAAACTTCTCATGAAAAGGTGACAATTCGATCACAAGATAAAGTATGAACCACAAACCAAATTGAAAACTAACAAACTATGATCTCAGTCACTGAAGCAATTGCAATTCATCATATTATCAAAAAGAGTCTATGTAAGAGCTTTGTTTAGCAAGTTCACATACTCAACTATCATTTATTCTTCTATGATTACTGACACTCACGGCATACTTATGGAGCAAAAGTTTCAGTCAGACACATAGAAAGATAGGGGCTTATAATTTCGCCTCCCAACGTATTTACCTCAAGGGTAATGTCAACAATAATAACTCATGATCACCTACATCCAACTGGATATATATGCCTGGATCAATCCCCACCACATGATGCTTGCCAAGAGAGAAAAATAAAAACGGAATAGAGGAGAATACTATTGACTCTTGCATGAAAGTAAATACATAAAAGTAAAAGATAGGCCCTTCGCAGAGGGAAGCAGAGGTTGTCATGCGCTTTTTGTTTTTGAATGTGCAAGCTCTTAATGTAAAGGAATGTCACTTTATATTGCCCCTTGTGATAGCGACCTTTATTATGCAGTCTGTCGCTTTTATTTCTTCACAATCACAAGATCGTACAAAGCTTATTTTCCCTTACAATAAAAGATCATACATATTTAGGAGCAATTTTATTGCTTTGCACCGATGACAACTTACTTGAATGATCTTATTCAATCCATAGGTAGATATAATGGACTCTTATGGCATGAAACTGGGTTTAAGGGTTTTTGGATGCACAAGTAGTATCTCTACTTAGTGCCGAATTTTGGCTAGCAAAAGATAGGGGGCAAGCACCACATGTTAGAGGATCCAAAACAATATAACTTCTATGTGAATATAAGCAAACATAACTAATGACGTTGTCTTCCTTGTCCAACGTCGACTATTTGACATAGAATATTTAATGGGGGCTCACAATCATAAAAGATGTCCAAGATAGTGTATTTATATGTGAGACCTCTCTTCATTTATTACTTTTTCATGAATTGCTGCTACTTGTGAGCTGCGTTGGGATTTCCCCGAAGAGGAGGGGATGATGCTGTACAGTAGAGATAAGTATTTCCTTCAGTTACGAAACCAAGGTTATCAATCCAGTAGGAGAATCACGCAACAACTCGTTAGCAGTACCTGCACACAAAACAACAAATCCTTGCACCCAACGCAAACAAGGGGTTGTCAATCCCTTGGCGGTTAATTGCAAGATTAAATTGTATGGTGATAGATAGATAGATCGAAAAAAATACAAAATAAAATAAATAAAGTAAAAGTGCAGCAAGGTATTTTTAGGATTTTAAATATATAATAAAAGTAGACCCGGGGGCCATAGTTTTCACTAGAGGCTTCTCTCTTGATAATAGCATACGGTGGGTGAACAAATTACTGTTGGGCAATTGATAGAAAAGAAAATAATCATGACGATATCCAAGGCAATGATCATGTATATAGGCATCACGTCCGAGATAAGTAGACCGAAACGATTCTGCATCTACTACTATTACTCCACACATCGACCGCTATCCAGCATGCATCTAGTGTATTAAGTTCATAAAGAACGGAGTAACGCCTTAAGCAAGATGACATGATGTAGACAACGTAAACTCACGCATGAATAAAACCCATATTTTTACCCTTAATAGCAACGATACATACGTGTCATGTCCCTTTCTGTCACTGGGATTGAGCACCGCAAGATCAAACCCATTACAAAGCACCTCTCCCATTGCAAGATAAATCAATCTAGTTGGCCAAACCAAATCAATAGATCGGAGAGAAATACGAAGCTATAATAATCATGCATAAAAGAGTTCAGAGAAAACTCAAATAATATTCATGGATAATCTGATCATAAACTCACAATTCATCGGATCCCAACAAACACACCGCAAAAAGTGATTACATCGGATAGAACTCCAAGAACATCGAGGAGAACATTGTATTGAAGATCAAAACGAGAGAAGAAGCCATCTACCTACTAACTATGGACCCAAAGGTCTGTGGTAAACTACACACGTATCATCGGAAGGGCAGCAAGGATGATGTAGAGCCCCTCCGTGATCGATTCCCCCTCCGGTGGAGTGCCGGAAAAGGCCTCCAGATGGGATCTCTCGAGAACAGGAACTTGCGGCTGCGAAAAAAGTATTTCGTGGACTCCTCTGTTGGTTTCCCGATTTTAGAGAATTTATACAGGTGGAATTAGGTCAAACGGGGCAGAGGTGGGCCCACGAGGCACCAGGGCGCGCCACCCCCCCTGGGGCGCGCCCTGGTGGCTCGTGGCCACCTCCTCTATCTTTTGGCCCTCTCCCGAAGCTTCTAGTGTCTCTTATGTCCAGAAAAAAATCTCCAAAAAGTTTCATGGCATTTGGACTTCGTTTGGTACTGATATTCTGGAAAACCAAAAACAGGCAAAAAACAGCAACTGGCACTGGGCACTAAGTTAACAGGTTAGTCCCAAAAAATGATATATAATTGCTTGTAAATGTATATAAAACATCCAAGATTGATACTATAATAGCATGGAACAATCAAAAATTATAGATACGTTGGAGACGTATCAAGCATCCAAAGCTTAATTCCTGCTCATCCTCGAGTAGGTAAATGATAAAAACAGAATTTTTGATGTGGAATGCTACCTATCATATTCATCATATATTGTTTTCTTTGTAGAATGGACATTTGGACTTGAATGATTCAAAGCAATAGTCTATAGTTTGGCATGAAGACATAAATACTCAAGCATACTAACAAGCAACCATGTCTTTCAAAATATCAATGCTAAAGAAAGTTATCCCTAGCCCATTATGCTCAATCATTGATCCATTCATGAAACACACTCAATATTAGCTACACACAATGCACAAGTATGACAATAGTGCTCTCTAGTTGGTGCTTTGTAAGAGAAGATGGAGACTCAAAATAAAAATAAAATTGCATAAAATTAAATAGATAGGCCCTTCGCAGAGGGAAGCAGGGATTTGCAAATGTGCCAGAGCTCAAAGCTTAAATTAGAGAGATAAAATTATTTTGAGAAGCATGCTTTTCCTGTCAACGAAAATGACCGAGAATTCTCAATATCTTCCATGCTAGACACATTATAGGCGGTTCCCAAATAGAAAATAAAGTTTTTTTCCTTTCCACCATTCTTTCACAATCCATGGCTAGTCGTATCCACGGGTGCCCTCCATACCAACACTTTCCAAGGAATTTATTATTATCATCATATTAAAAAAAATCATTTTGGGACTGGGCATCCCTATTACCTGCCACTCTCTCATGCAATGACAAGTGAATAAACACTCATCATGAGAATAACACACCTAGCATGGAAACTATTGGCCACCCCCTGCCGCTTCATGAGCGGTACGGGCACACAAAACGGAAAATTATTTTGAAAAATTAGAGTTGGCACATGCAAATTTACTTGGAACGGCATGGAAATACCGCATATAGGTAGGTATGCTGGACTCATTTGGCACAACTTGGGTTTAAGGAGTTGGATGCACAAGCAGTATTCCCGCTTAGTACAAATGAAGGCTAGCAAATAGATTGAGAAGCGACCAACCAAAAAGCGAAAACGGTCATAAACATGCATTGAACATAACTAACACTGAATAATGTACCATAAGTAGGATATAATTTCATTGCATAACTATTGACTTTATGTGCATGCATAGGGAATCACAAACCTTAACACCAATATTCTTACTAAATCATAATTACTCACTAACATGACTCACATATTATCATCTCCATATCGCAAAACTATTGCAAGGAATCAAACTTATCATATCCAATGATCTTTCATGAAAGTTTTTATTATATCCCTCTTGAATATTCATCACTTTGGGACCAAATTCATATCTTCTGCAAATTACCATTACTATTGTCAACTCTCAAAAAGGTATAAGTGAAGCATGAGAGTGCAAATATTTCTTCAAAATTTAATCTTATCAACTCTCAAAATAATATAAGTGAAGCATGAGAGTTCAAATATTTCTTCAAAATATAGCCACCGCCGTGCTCAAAAAGATTTAAGTGAAGCACTAGAGCAACTGCCTAGCTCAAAAGATTTAGGTGAAGCACATAGAGTATTCTAACAAATCATGATTAACGTGTGCCTCTCTCAAATAGGTGTGTCCAGCAAAGATGATTGTGACAAACTAAAAAGCAAGCAAAGCAAAGACTCATATAATACATGATGCTCCAAGTAAAACACATATCATGTGATGAATAAAAATATAGATCCAAGTTAAATTACCGATAGTTGGTAGAAGAAAGAAGGGATGCCTTCCGGGTCATCCCCAAGCTTAGACGCTTGAGTCTTCCTTGAATATTACCTTGGGGTGCCCTGGGAATCCCCAAGCTTAGGCTCTTACCACTCCTTATTCCTTCATCTATCGTGATCTCACCCAAAACTTGAAAACTTCAATCACACAAAACTCAACAAAACCTTCGTGAGATCCGTTAGTATAACAAATAAATTCTTAACTCTAAGTACTGTAGTAAATTGATTCATATTTAATATTGGCATAATTCTACTGTACTCCAACTTCTCCATGACTCATACCCCCCGATACGATCCATAGATTCATCAAAATAAGCAAACTATGCAACAAAAACAGAATCTGTCTAAAACAGAACAGTCTGTAAAGATCTATTTAAAAGCTATACTTCTGTAACTCCAAAAATTCTGAAAAATTAGGAAAACGTGGGAAATTAATATACCAATACTGTGTAAAAATATCAGATTTTTCCGAAGATCCAGTACAGAATTAAAATTCCAGCACTGGACACAAAACTTTTTGTTTTCCAAACAGCATCAATTATACTATCTTCCAAATCATCCCAAAGGCATTACTTGGAACAAACACTAATTAAAACATAAAAACACAATCATAACAGTAGCATAATTGTGTAAACACACAAGAATAGAAACAAAAAGTAAAAATTTATTTTATTCATTGGGTTGCCTCCCAACAAGCGCTATTGTTTTATGCCCCTAGCTAGGCATAATGCAAAGTTTCAAGTATTATCATCCTTGGTTTCCAACTCGTCAATCATACATCCATTTTTTCTAGTAGATTTACCATAGGTGTTTCTCATCATCACACTTTTAGGCACAAAATCAAGAATTTTACTTTTGTGAATAGGTTCCTTAATTATATCAATGAAACTGGGGTGCACGCTAATCATTTTAAGATCCTCATTTCCCTTACTAGAAGTAGCACCATTGATTTTAGGAACATACATAAACTTGCAATTTTTATTGGGAGGAGTTCTATCCATATTCTTAACGGAGGAAAAAGCCGAGCCCAAATTATTAATAATTTCTTCTATCTTATCGATTCTAGCGGGGCTTTGTTCTATTCTTTCATTAACTACCGGTTCCTTTTCCTTTAAGGTTTTCAATGTGATTCCTCTCTTAGAACCAAATTGAGTGATATGATTATGAATTTTTTTATCTAAATTCTCAAGATGTTCAATAGTAAGTATTTTATTTTCAATAGCTTCTAACCTTTGCATAACATGCCCCAAGGTCAAAGTTGTTTCATTAACAGTGATAGGTGGTGATCCCACTAAATTTCCCATACCATTGAAAGCATCCATAGAGGGGCACATCAAGAAATTCCCTCCAGTAATAGTATCAAGTACAAATCTATACCAAGTAGTAATTCCCACATAAAAATTGCGAAGAAGGATGGTGGTGGATTGCTTACGAGTTGATCTATTATGAGCATCACAAATCCTATACCAAGCATCTTTTAAATTCTCTCATGCTTCCTTTTCAGGGGGTAATAGTAACGAGCAAAGAACTAACCATAATGGTAAAGCGATCAAGCAATCAAGCAAATCAGAAAAGGGCAAACAGAAAATATTTTTGTATTTTTGTAAAAAAAACTTTTAGAAGTGGGGGAGATGAAAACGAGAGGCAAAGGCAAATAAAGTAAATGCAAGGAGATGAAAGTTTTATGCGTACGTACTTGATAGATGTTGATGATGTCTCCCCGGCAACGGCGCCAGAAATTCTTCCTGCTACATGTGAGCTGCGTTGGGATTTCCCCGAAGAGGAGGGGATGATGCAGTACAGTAGAGATAAGTATTTCCCTCAGTTTTGAAACCAAGGTTATCAATCCAGTAGGAGAATCACGCAACAACTCGTTAGCAGTACCTGCACACAAAACAACAAATCCTTGCACCCAACTCCTCTGTTGGTTTCCCGATTTTAGAGAATTTATAGAGGTGGAATTAGGTCAAACGGGGCAGAGGTGGGCCGACGAGGCACCAGGGCGCGCCACCCCCCTAGGGCGTGCCCTGGTGGCTCGTGGCCACCTCCTCTGTCTTCTGGCCGTCTCCCGAAGCCTCTAGTGTCTCTTATGTCCAGAAAAAAATCTCCAAAAAGTTTTGTGGCATTTGAACTTCGTTTGGTACTGATATTCTGGAAAACCAAAAACAGGCAAAAAACAACAACTGGCACTGGGCACTAAGTTAATAGGTTAGTCCCAAAAAATGTTATATAATTGCTTGTAAATGTATATAAAACATTCAAGATTGATACTATAATAGCATGGAACAATAAAAAATTATAGATACGTTGGAGACGTATCAATTGCTACAATGACCAATGTTATGTTTGTCAACTTCCAACAAGTTTTATCCATTATACTTCTTTTATGTGAAGTCATCACTCCCCATGGGATTAGCATATGATCTTACGTCTTATTCACTTTATTTTATTTCTAAGATTGGATCAACAAAAGCAAAAGACTCAACTCAAACTACTCTTTATTATATAACTTTCACACACGATTACATAGATAGATGGATCACTAAGCAAGCACTCTAAACTAAATAATACTAAAACTTTATTCCTCTAAATCATGAAATAACTAAGGATTGAACTAAGATAGATAAGGATGATAAAAAATGATGGTGATACGATACCGGGGCACCTTCCCCAAGCTTGGCACAAGCCAAGGGTGGTGCCCATACCCATGTACTCAAATCTCCTTCTTCGGTGATGGTGGTGATGAAGTGGTAGGCTTGTACTCCGTCTTCCAAGGCATAGGCTCCCCATCATAAAAGGATGAACGTGTTTCCAGAGTCCTGAAACTTGCAGTTAAACTCATACCTTTAAATCTGGCCTCATACTCAAAAATTTGGTTTTGTAAGTCATAGATTTGGGCCTGAAGATGATCAATCCGGTCATTAAGCTTGAAGATGGCATTCCCAATGTCCTTGCCATCCACCTTGTGCTCACGGATGAACTCCATGATCATGGAGTGGTTAGCACTAAGTCCGCGCTCCACCATCCCCTGGCACTTGAAGATCTCATGTTCCACCGCTTCCAGCCTGGCCTTCTCGCTCCCGGTCTTCTTAGGTCCTTGAACGTCCCGGATGTGGAGCACCCCATTACGCATCTCATTGGCTTGAGGGTGCTTCATCACCTCCGGTAGGTACGTGTTGATGACCTTCTCATAGAACTTGTCCTTGGACGAGCTTGGAGACGCCATGGCGATCTAGATCTGTCAGAAAAACAGCCCGAAACAAGAACAGAGGAGAAACTTGTGATGCGGTGGTCAAAACACCCATGAGTATATATAATGAATTTTTCCCATGCAGGACAACTAATATGGAAGAAAAACGGAGTCGGGAAAGTCCACGAGGGAGCCACAAGCCTGGTAGGCACGCCCAGGGGGTAGGGCACGCCCCCCAGGCTTGTCGCCTCCTCGTGCACTTTTCGGACTGTTTATTATTTTCCTAATTTTTTATATATTCCAAAACGAATAGAAAGTACTTTTATGGAAGTTTTGGAGTCGGTTTACTTACCATACCACATACCTACTCCTTTTCAGGATTCTGGAGTGTTCCGGAAGGTTTCTTCTATGTGCTCTTCCGGTGTCATTGTTTGAATAACATTGGTTTCAACATTAATGGGAGTACCTGAGATATAATGTTTAATTCTTTGCCCATTAACCACTCTCGGATTATTGCCTTCGGAGTTGTTTATTTTGATGGCTCCGGAGCGATAAACTTCTTCGATGATATACGGTCCTTCCCATTTAGAGAGAAGTTTTCCTGCAAAGAACCTTAAATGAGAATTGTATAATAGAACATGATCACCTACTTTGAATTCCCCGTTTTGAATTCTCTTATCATGCCACCTTTTAAGTTTTTCTTTAAACAACTTGGCATTTTCATAAGCTTGTGTTCTCCATTCATCCAAGGAGCTAATATCGAATAACGTCTTTCCACCGGCAAGTTTAAAATCATAGTTAAGTTCTTTAATTGCCCAATATGCTTTATGTTCTAACTCAAGAGGTAAATGACATGCTTTTCCATAAACCATTTTATACGGAGACATACTCATAGGATTTTTATAAGCAGTTCTGTAAGCCCATGGTGCATCATCTAGTTTCTTAGACCAATTCTTTCTAGATCTATTAACGGTCTTTTGCAAAGTTAGTTTTATTTCTCTATTAGTTAATTCAACTTGACCACTAGACTGAGAATGATAAGGAGATGCAATTCTATGATTAACATCATATTTAGCAAGCAATTTACGGAAAGCACCATGAATAAAATGTGATCCTCCATCGGTCATTAAATACCTAGGGACTCAAAACCTCGGGAATATAACTTCTTTAAGCATTTTAATAGAAGTGTTATGATCAGCACTACTAGTTGGAATAGCTTCTACCCACTTAGTAACGTAATCGACAGCAACTAAAATATGAGTATACCCATTGGATTTAGGAAAAGGTCCCATATAATAAAAACCCCAAACATCAAAAGGTTCAATAACAAGTGAATAATTCATAGGCATTTCCTGACGTCTACCAACATTACCAATTCTTTGACATTCATCACAATATAAGACAAACTTACGTGCATCCTTGAAAAGAGTAGGCCAATAAAAACCAGATTGTAATACCTTGTGTGCAGTTCTGTCTCCCGCGTGGTGTCCTCCATATGCCTCGGAGTGACACTTTCGTAGGATTTGTTCCTGTTCATGCTCAGGTACACAACGTCTAATAACACCATCTACTCGTTCTTTATATAAATGTGGGTCATCCCAAAAGTAATGTCTTAAATCAAAGAAAAACTTTTTCTTTTGTTGGTATGTGAAACTAGGTGGTATGTATTTAGCAACAATGTAATTAGCATAGTCTGCATACCAAGGAGTATTACGTGAAGCATTTATCATAGCTAATTGTTCATCAGGGAAATCATCATTAATAGGAAGTGGGTCATCAAGAACATTTTCCATTCTAGACAAATTATCAGCTACGGGATTCTCAGCTCCCTTTCTTTCAACAATATGCAAATCAAATTCTTGCAGCAAAAGAACCCACCGAATAAGTCTAGGTTTAGCATCTTTCTTTTCCATAAGGTATTTAATAGCAGCATGATCAGTGTGAATAGTAACTTTGGAATCAACAATGTAAGATCTGAATTTATCACATGCAAACACAACTGCTAAAAATTCTTTCTCGGTAGTAGCATAATTTCTTTGAGCACTGTCTAGAGTTTTACTAGCATAATGAATAACATTCAATTTCTTATCAACTCTTTGTCCTAGAACAGCACCAACAACATAATCACTAGCATCACACATAATTTCAAAGGTTCCAATCAGGTGGTTGAACAATAGGTGCAGAAATTAAGGCTTTCTTAAGTATTTCAAAGGCTTCTACGCAATCATCATCAAAAACAAATGGCACATCTTTTTGCAAGAGATTCGTAAGAGGCCTAGAAATTTTAGAGAAGTCTTTTATAAACCTCCTAAAGAAACCAACATGACCAAGGAAACTTCTTATACCTTTAATATCATTAGGACATGGCATTTTCTCAATTGCATCAATTTTAGCTTTATCAACTTCAATACCTCTTTCAGAAATTTTATGCCCAAGGACTATACCTTCATTCACCATAAAGTGGCACTTCTACCAATTCAAGACAAGATTAGTTTCTTCACATCTCTGCAAAACTCGATCAAGGTTGCTCAAGCAATCATCCGAAGAAGTTCCGTAAACGGAGAAATCATCCATGAAAACCTCAACAATCTTTTCACAAAAGTCAGAGAATATAGCAGTCATACATCTTTGAAAGGTAGCAGGTGCATTACATAAACCAAAGGGCATACAACAATAAGCATAAGTTCCAAAACGACAAGTAAATGTGGTTTTCTCTTGATTTTCAGGTGAAACAGGTATTTGAGAGAAACCAGAATAACCATCTAGGAAGCAAAAGTGTGTATGCTTAGACAAACTTTCTAACATTTGATCAATAAAAGGCAAGGGATAATGATCTTTCCTAGTAGCTTTATTCAATTTCCTGAAATCAATTACCATCCTATAACCAGTTACAATTCTTTGTGGAATAAGTTCATTTTTATCATTAGGAACAACGGTAATACCTCCTTTCTTAGGAATACAATGAACATGACTTACCCATCTACTATCAGCTATGGGATAAATTATACCTGCCTCAAGAAGCTTTAATATTTCAGCTCTTACCACATCCTTCATTCTAGGATTCAACAACGGGTTTAGCGTCTGGCTCCATATGAAATTTATGCTGACATAAAGTGGGACTAATGCCCTTGAGATCATCAAGAGTATATCCAATAGCAGCATGGTGCTTCTTCAGAGTTTTAATTAATCTCTTTTCTTCATGCTCTGAAAGGTTAGCACTAATAATAACAGGATATATCTTCTTTTCATCAAGATAAGCATATTTAAGTGTATCAGGTAATTGCTTTAATACGAACACAGGGTCACCTTTGGGTGGAGGAGGATCTCCCAAGGTTTCAACAGGCAAATTATGTTTAAGGATAGGTGCTTGTTTAAAGAATAGCTCATCTATTTCATTTCTTTCATTCATATGCATATCATTCTGATGGTCTAGAATATTGTTCTAAGGGATCAGTAGGAGGCACAGCAATAGAAGCAAGACCTATAATTTCATCTTTATTGGGTAATTCTTTATCATGAGGTTGTCTACTAAACTTAGAGAAATTAAATTCATGAGATATATCACCAAACTTAACTCTAACCCTCTCTTTAACACAATCAATTTCCGCATTATAGTATTTGATTTTACCACACAAGACTTCAACATCTCTAACAATCCCAAGTGGTGCAATAGTATCTTTGTTTGCAAGCTTAATAGTAACATCAATATCTTCAATCTCAACAGGTGCAATATCATGCATTACTTCTTGATATAAAGAAAATGGGATACCACTCACACTAGCACCCATGTCACATAAACCATGACAGCAATGATCTCCAATCTTAACAGAAACAACAGGCATGCCAACTACAGGCTTGTTCTTATCTAGCATATCTCGTTCATTTCTAATAGGTTTAGCAATTCTAGCAGCCTCATCGCAAAAGTAAATAACATGCCCATCAATATCATCAACCAAAAGATCTTTAACCATTGCAATATTAGGTTCAACCTTAATTTGTTCAGAAGGTCTAGGTGTTCTTATATTACTTTTATTAACCACAGTTGAAGCTTTATCATGTTCCTTAATCCTAATAGGGAAAGGAGGTTTCTCAATATAAACAGTAGGCACAACTGGATCAACATTGTAAACAATTGTTTCTTCTTTAACACTAACAGGTTCTTCATTCAATTCAATGGGTGGATGATATTTAAACCATTTCTCCTTAGGGAGATCAACATGAGCAGCAAAAGATTCACAAAAGGTAGCTACTATCTCAGAGTCAAGTCCATATTTAGTACGAAACTTATGAAAAGCATCAGTTTCCATAAAAGATTTAACACAATCAAACTCAAGATTTATACCTGACACTTTACCTTTGTCGACTTCCCAATCTTTAAAGTTACGTTTAATTCTTTCCAGAAGATCCCATTTGAGTTCAATAGTTCTCTTCATAAAGGAACCAGCAGAAGAAGTATCGAGCATGGATTGATCATTATGAGAAAGCCGAGCATAAATATTTTGAATAATTATTTCTCTTGAGAGCTCATGATTGGGGCATGTATGCAACATATACTTAAGCCTCCCCCAAGCTTGAGTGATACTTTCTCCTTCACGAGGTTAAAAATTATATATATAATTCCGATCACGATGAACCAAATGCATAGGATAAAATTTCTGGTGAAATTCCAGCTTCAACCGGTTCCAATCCCATGTTTCAGTATCATCACATAGCCTATACCATGTCAATGCCTTTCCCTCCAAAGATAAAGGGAATACTTTCTTCTTAACTCCATCTCCGGATAGGCCTGCAAGCTTAAACAATCCACAAATTTCATCCACATATATCAAGTGCATATCAGGATGCACCGTTCCATCTCCTGCATAAGGATTAGCTAGTAGTTTCTCTACCATACACGAAGGAATCTCATAATAAATATTTTCAGAAGGTTCAGTAGGTTGAGGAGCAACTCTCAATGCTTCCAATCAAGGTGAAGATACCCCGAACAAGCCCCTCAAAGGATTACTTTCCATAGTGACAAGTGACAGTAAATTTCAGCACGTAATATAAATGTTTCCTTACCAAATTCCACTCACCAAAGGCGCTTCACTCCCCGGCAACGGCGGCAGAAAAGAGTCTTGATGACCCACAAGTATAGGGGATAAATCGTAGTCCTTTCGATAAGTAAGAGTGTCAAACCCAACGAGGAGCAAAAGGAAATGACAAGAGCGGTTTTTAGCAACGTATTCTGTGCAAGCACTGAAATTGTAGGTGACAGATAGTTTGATAGCAAGGTAATTCATAAAAAGTAACAAGTAGTAACGGTAACAAAGTTGCAGCAAGGTGGCCCAATCCTTTTTATAGCAAAGGACAAGCTGGAATGTTTTCTTATAATAAGCAAAGCGTTCACGAGGACACACGGGAATTTCATCTAGTCACTTTCATCATGTTTGTTTGATTCGCGTTCGCTACTTTGATAATTTGATATGTGGGTGGGCCGGTGCTTGGGTGCTATTCTTACTTGAACAAGCCTCCCACTTATGATTACCCCCTCTCGCAAGCATCCGCAACTACTAAAGAAGAATTAAGATAACTCTAACCATAGCATGAAACATATGGGTCCAAATCAGCCCCTTACAGAATAGCGCATAAACTAGGGTTTAAGCTTATATCACTCTAGCAACCCATCATCTAATTACTACTCCACAATGCCTTCCCTTAGGCCCAAAGACAGTGAAGGGTCATGTAGTCGACGTTCACACGAGACCACTAAAGGAAGCAACAACATACATATCATCAAAATATCGAACGAATACCAAATTCACATGATTACTTATGACAAGACTTCTCCCATGTCCTCAAGAACAAAAGTAACTACTCACAAATCATATTCATGTTCAAGATCAGAGGGGTATTGAATAGCATTAAGGATCTGAACATATAATCTTACACCAAATAAACAAACTAGCATCAACTACAAGATGTAATCAACACTACAAGCAACCCACAGATACCAATCTGAGGTTTTGAGACAAAGATTGAATACAAGAGATGAACTAGGGTTTGAGATGAGATGGTGCTGGTGAAGATGTTGATGAATATTCGTCTTCCCACGATGAGAAGATCGTTGGTGATGTCGATGGCTTCGATTTCCCCCTCCCGGAGGGAAGTATCCCCGGCAGAATCGCTCCGCCGGAGACCAAAATAGCTCCTGCCGAGGTTCCACCTCGAGACGGCGGCGCTTTGTCCCAAAAGTATTATTCTCATTTTTTTTCTAGGGAAAATGGCTTCATATAGCAGAAGGAGGGGGCCGGAGGCCTGCCAGGGGCCCCACAAGCTCGGGGGGCGCGCCCAGGGGGGTAGGGCGCGCCCCCAGGCTTGTGGCTTCCTGGTGGGCCACCTCCTGGTAATTATTTCGCCGGTATTTTTTATATATTCCAAAATAATTCTCCGTAAATTTTTAGGTCATTTGGAGTTGTGCAGAATAGCTATCTCTGTTTCACCCCTTTCAGGTCCAGAATTCCAGCTGCCGGCAATCTCCATCTTCATGTGAATCTTGCAAAATAAGAGAGAAAAGGCATAAGAATTGTACCATAAAGTGAAATAATGATCAAAACATAATTATTAACAGTAGGAAATCATGATGCAAATTGGATTTATCAGTATGGCCCACGTCCAACTTGTATAGGAGTCACCTTTTCTTCTCTTCTCCACAGTTGTGCGCACACATGGTTAGACTTTTTTTGCCGTGTACACATGGTTAGACTTGACGGAACACATGCACTCCCAAACATATGCAACACTTATCGAGCTACATGGCGGCCTTGGGGAGGTTCATCTTCAAGTTCGGGGAGCTGGGCCTCCCTTTGTTCAAACTCCTCAAGAGTTCGGACCCATTCAAGTGGACATCAGAGACTGGGAAGGCATTGCGGGAGTTGAAATGGTGTTTGTCCTCCCCGCCGATCCTGGTGGCGCCAAGGCCAAGGGAGCCCTTGTTGATGTATATCATTGCAACCCCCTAGGTTGCAAGAGCAGCCCTCGTGGTGGAAAGAGAGGAGGCGAAAGAGGCGGCACCACTGACCTCGCTCACCTCGTCCTTGGCCTTTTGACGAGCGAGACGAGCTTGGCAAGTCCTTTTGAATTCTACCTATATCAAACACAACATGATGTTTCCAGCCCATCCTTGATGATAGATGGATTCAACAACACAGTCAAAGAGATGACATTGCGCTGCTACAGGGCAACGCCACCAACTCATATCAACTATGCGGGGCCTAGGCTGACTAGGCCCAGGCAGGTCGAGGGGAGCGTGCATTTGACCCCGATCATGCCACATGCGCCAAAGAGTGTATACGTGGCTTCTCCCATGTTAAATAAGGGGCAAACTGGAGCCCCAAGGGGGGAGGAAAACCTTGTAATAACACACACACACACATGCCCACACACACACGCACACACTTGTCTTCAGAAGCAAGAACTAGCACGTAGGACGTAGGGTGTTACACCTTTTCGGTGACATGAACCTGGATAAACAAAGCCTCAATCTCTCAAATGATTTGAAGTGTTTGACCCCTGACTGAATCTCTAAAAGGGGATCCCCACAATCTCCGATCTTTGAGATCACCCATCGACATAAGATCTCATGTGCAAAACTTATACTAGCAGTCTGGTGTTTCACCGTTGCCTCAATCACTAATCCCTGACAAATGCATCTACCACGTAACCATGTCTGTGCTAGTGCCAAATTTATCTCTATGCAACAAGTATCTGGACTACTTGAACACAAGTGGTTATCAAGCAGGCTAACAATGACCTTAAGACCTCATTTGGCAGCAGGGGAAACCAAGGGGATCCCAGTCCATTCCCTGGAAACTCCCATCCGGTGACCTTCCCCGGTTTTTCCGCCGTACCATTTGGTCGAGAGGTAGAACGGGAAAATTCATCCGCTTCCTCGTGAATTCCTCGGGAGGAAAAAAATGCCTCTCCACTCCTGGATGGAGTTCCCCGTCTCTGACACGTTGTCTTTGGACAAATCTGCGCACTCCTGCCCGTGCCCCTGACGCCGGTCTGTGCTTGAAGACAAACTTTTCCCTGTCTTTCCCCCATCGTGAGTGAACCAAATGCTGGCCTGTGGTTTTCTACCACGGATTCCTGTGTGACGGGCAAAATCCCTCCTGTGGCTTGTCTCCCCTGAGTGCTATATCCCCTACGACCAACCAAGGCCTAAATATTTCGATGCACACAAAACAAACTAACATAGGTGAACAAACAAAATGACAGGCTAATATTGCCCTCACATGCTTATATGTTGAATAGCGAACATGGTTGTGAGACTAGAGAGTTCTGAAGTTTTATGGAGCCCTTCCCTACACATATACTCTCCAAATATAAAGAATCATATTTTCTCATAGAATCAACATTTTTAAAAAGATGAAGTCATGAAACAATTTATCCCTCATTCCAAATACATGTCCATAGTCAATAATATTGGTAATAATATCCGTCCTATTATTTTGGTTATTTGATTCAGTAAAGACAACTTTCAGTATCAGATAACTCTTACATGTACACCACATCAACGCACGCACAAGCATAGAACTTATGGATTCCCTCTATTGACCCCATATTACACTAACAAGGTAAGCTGCATTAACGAAGTCTGAGCCTGAGGTGAAAGAAAATTACCCAACCATCCCAAATCAAATCAAGCACAACAACCCCACGCCCACACAAATTAATGTATGCATCAAATTAAATATGCATGTAATTCCAAACGGCCAAACACATCCAACCCGGGGGGTGGGCTCCACGCACCTTTCTTATTGTCATCGCATATTAGGAGAGATTGTCCACCGACGTCGCCGCCGGTGACGACCTCTATCTACATCACCATGTTGGAGAAGACCTCTGAATTGAAGGCGAACTCAAAGTTGGGCCCCTCGATGTCGTGCGATAACTCTAGGTCCATCTCCGCCCCTGCTTACACCAACGCAATCGTCATGTTTTCGCCGCCGGCCATGCACTCCGCACCTCTAAAAGAGGAAGCACGCGTATGGGACCATGGAGGTAGATCCCGACTCATGGAGGCTTCTTCGAGAAGGCGAGAGAAGGTGGTCGACCTGGATGATTTATCTTTATTTGAGGGATCCCGGATGGGTTTGCTTGTGACAGTTGTCTCTTATAAATGTAATAATTTTTGTAACTGTGATTGCTATTAAATGCTACAGACGAAAGCACAAGTAACGCCGAAATGAACTCCGCATTTAGGGATGGAACCAAACGACCCATGAGCCCTTCGAACGCAATCACACAATTGCGTAGAGTCGGGGGCGATAATTGGCTATTTAATGGAAAGGTTTCTGTTTCCACAGGATTCACGGTTCGTGCGGGGTAGGTGGGCGTTGACCGCGTTTTGCTCTCTTGCGTGTGATATGTTTTTTCATATGACATGGT
This sequence comes from Elymus sibiricus, assembly GCA_039707655.1. Classification (NCBI taxonomy): domain Eukaryota; kingdom Viridiplantae; phylum Streptophyta; class Magnoliopsida; order Poales; family Poaceae; genus Elymus; species Elymus sibiricus. Next base: position 104,430,064 of record CM077668.1, on the reverse strand, counting down.
CGGTGGGGCCAAACGATCCATGAGTCCTTCGAGCGCAATCACGCAGTTGCGTAGAGTCGTGGGCGATAATTGGCTATTTAATGGGAAGTTTTCTGTTTTCACTTTTTAGGGTGGCCGGACTCTTGTAGTTTTTCTTTTGAGAAATCTTCCTGTTAGTTGGCAGCCGTACCATGCAATGGCAGACATACCTTTTTTTTTACAGAAAAAAGGCATATCGAACTTGGATGAAAGACATGTACGTGACATGCCAAAACTGTTTGTACATTACTTTCTTTGGATGTAACGCTACATCTTTAAAATCTAAAATTTACGCTTGAGATAATTTAATCTATGTGGACAAAAGTAATCGCTTGTTTGTCTCTTGTCTTAATTATATAGTAGATGTCACATACATTTTTTTGAAATGCATGCGTATTTTTGAAATGTCACATACATTTATTTGAATTGTATAAGCATTTTTTTAATTTGAGGGACCTGTTTCTACACTTCATTCACATTTTTAAACATGCATTGAACACTTTTAAACACATTAACTAATTTATTATTTGATAATATATGTATTTAGTTTTTTTAAAATGTAAGAAAAATAAAAAAGGAAAAAACACGGATGACATCAGCGTGGCGTATGTGAGATGAGACGACGTGGTATGGCCCACGTCCAACTCGTGTATGAGTCACCTTCTCTTCTCTTCTCCCCAGTTGTGCGCACACATGGTTAGACTTTTTTTGCGGTGTACACATGGTTAGACTTGATGGAACACATGCACGTTTCCAACTGAGACACACTCGGAAGCCAAGAATTCATATGTCTGCTCCCCCTTCTGTACAAACGAAGAACCGAAGAGGAAAGCGACCCTTCTTCCCCCGTTCGCCGCCGGCCCACTGGAATTGACACAAACACTGAAACATTGACGAGCCTGCGTTGTTATATAGTTCATACAGAACACATGAATTGTATGAGAAAAAAATCCACCAACATTCCAAATCAAGTGCAACAACCCAGAGCGCACAAAAATTAATGTACAGATGGAATCAAATATGCATATAATTACAAACGGCCAAATACATCCAACCGGGGCGGGGGCTCGACACATCTTCCTCGTTGCTGTCACGTATCAGGAGTGATCCTCCTCCGACGTCGCCGTCAGAGACGATCTCTATTTGCAGCTCCTTGTTGGAGAAGACCTGCAAACTGAAGGCGAACTCGAAATTGGGCACCCCGTTGCCGCGCGAGAATTCTAGGTCCATCTCCACCTCTGTCGGCACTGCCGCAGTCATCATCTTTCGCCGTCGGCCATGCGCTCGGCACCTCTAGGAGAGGAAGCACATGTGTGGGTCTATGGTAGTGAATCCCAGCTCATGAAGGGTTCTTCGAGAAGGCAAGATAAGGTGATAGACCCAGATGACTTTTCTTTTCTAGAACCCGGATGGTTTTCTTCGTCACAATAGTTTTGGTAATTGCAATAGCCACTAAATGCTACAGACGATAATACAAGGAAAGTCAAAGTTAGTTGGCGAACAATCCGCATTTAAGGACAGCGTCGAACAACCCATCAGCCCTTTGATCACGATCTGCCGCTGTGTAGAGTCATGGGGCAGTTGGCTATTTAATGGGAGGGCTGCCGTTTTCACGTGATTGGTGATTTGAGCGGGGCAAGTTAGCGTTGACCGCATTTTTCTCTCACACACGGTTTGTGTTTTTCCGTAAGACGTGGTGGATCCAGAGTATATCCTACTATTTTTTTGCCATAAATAGATGCAAGTGTGAGATTCAAACTCAACACTCCATTATTGAGCCAAAACAAAATTAGGTCAATCATCCCAAATCAAGCGCAACAACTCCACGCGCACACAAATCAATGCCTAAATCAAATCAAATATGCATCTAGTTACAAATGGTCAAACACATCCAACCCTTGGGGGGCGGGCTCCACGAACCTTTCTCATTGTCTTCGCGTATGAGGAGAGATCCTCCTCCAATGACGTCGACCTCTATCTCTAGCACCATGCTGGAGAAGACCTACGAATTGAAGGCAAACTCGAAGTTGGGCACCTCACCGTCGTGCGGTAGCGATAGGTCCATCTCTGCCTCCGGCGGCACCGCCACAGTCATCATCTTTTCGCCACCAGTCATGCAGTCCACACCTCAAATAGGAAGGACACGTCTGGGACCGTGCAGGTAAATCCCAGCTCACGGAAGGTCCTTCGAGAAGGCGAGAGAAGGTAGTTAAGCCAGATGATTTTCCATTTTTGAGGGAACTCGGATGGTTTTCCGCATCGCTGTTTTCTCTTGTAATAGCAATAGTTTTTGTAATTGCAATAGCTATTAAATGTTGCAGACGGTAATACAAGTAACACCAAAGTAAATTTGCGATCCCGCGGTTGCATAGAGTCGTGGGTGACAATTGGCTATTTAATTGGAAGGTTATCTTTTTCACCCGATTGGCGATTTGTATGCGGTAGGTCAATGTTGACCGTGTTTTCCTCTCTCACACGGGATCCATTTATTCGTAGGACATGGTGGGTCAAGAATACTTTCTAACGTTTTCTTTGCCAAAAATCATCCAGAGTATATCCTACTGTTTCTTTTCCAAAAATGAAGCAAGTGCGGTATTCGAACTCAAGACTCCGTCATTGAGATTAGCGGCACTAGCCATCCGGGATAGTACCACCTTCGATACATAAGTGAGCTACAACTTTATTTGTTCACAAAAGCTATTTGGCGAGCAATAAAACTCCAGTTTAGGAAAAAGTAATGCATGGTTAAGATTAGATCCCTTGTTGTTAAAAACAGGCCAAAGCATCCACCCCTAGTGTGAGCTTCTTGCCCTCCTCCCCATCGACGTCCTCGCCATACTTGAATCCCCCTCCCCCCACCCCGAGAAGCCGAGCCCGTCCACCTCCCCCGTGGATGCGCAGGGGAGAGGAGAAGACCACATGTGGTAGCAGGAGGGCACAAGGGATTTGTACTGCCACAACTCGCATGTCTTTGTAGAACTCACCCTGCCTCCACAAGTCGCGAGAGGGCTAGGTTTTATTTTCTTTCGAGTGAGGAAAAAGAATTAGGAATTTTAGAAAAAGAGGCATCGTTTGCATTTGAAAATCGAGAATAGGTAGATTTTAGGCCAGTAAAAAAGCACCTAAAAAGTAGAAGGGGAGGAGGGGAAAATCGGTGAGAGAAAAAAAGGTGTGGGGGTGAGGACGGGACAAAGGATCCCGAGGACGAAACGACTTACAAATTTCCCTCTAATAGTAAACATCTATTTAGAATTTTATATGTTGATAGTTTATTCTGTAAACTTGATCAAACATATACAAATTTTGTTTTTGAAAAACATAATATGTAATATTTTGTGAAACATAGGAAAATTAGGCACATAAATTTCCCAGCGCCATGCTAGGAATGGACAGAGGCGGGAGAACGTTATGCAGTCGTCGACTTGGCCATAGTTGTATGCTGCGAGGAATGTGCATTAACAGGCTTGGTCTTCTACAGGGCGGCCCATAGAGCTCGCGCCCCTATATGTCGCACGTACTAATTCCTATTAAAACCCGCCTACAACTTGGCGATTTTGGGCAAGACCAAAATTGTTGCGTCCTTTTTTTTGTGTGGGTATTTTCATTGGCTTTTTTCACTGTTTTTGCACTGGTTTTCCTTTTTATTTTATTTTACTTTTTTTTTACTTTGGTTTCCTTTTTCTTCCGTTGGGCTATTTTTTAGGCACATGTATCATTTTTGTATACACATTGTACATGTTTTGTATACATCAGGAACTATTTCATACATGTTTAACATTTTTTTAAATATTATTAACATATTTAAGATATATGGTTTGATGCTAACTGTTTTTCATACCCATAGTGTATTTTTGTATACATCAAAAACATTTTTTATATACAATTAAGTTTTTAAATACTTGATTACACTTTTTTCAAATACTTATTTAAAGAAAAATCGAATACGTGTGATTTGTTTTTTCAAATACAAGTTGAAACCTATTTTCGTATGATATGAAACATTATTTTAAACTATATAAAAATGTCTATCCTTTGAAAAGACATTTTTTATCTGTCATAAATATTTTGTTTGAAACGTGTGAACATTTTTCTAAATATAACATACATGTTTTTGAAGGGTACGACACATCTTTTTGAATTACACGAGCATATTTTTATGGTGTATAACATTAAAAAAAATGTCACATACATTTTTTTAAACACCTCTACATTTTTTTAAATGTCACATACATTTATTTTGAATGGTACAAATATTATTTAAAAATTTGAGTGAACTTTTTTACACTACATTTATGTGTTTTGAATGTGTGATGAACACTTTTGAAAAAACTACTAATTTTTTTTTTCATAACATATGTATTGAGTATTTTCAGAAACATAAAGAAAAGTAAATAAATGAAAAAACATGCATGACATATGTGTGACATCTGTGAGAGGACGCCACATAGTTACTGGGCCGACCAACTACCAACTCGCTGGGCGACACTCCGTAGTAGTCCCCTTCTCTTGTTCCCGATTGTGCGCACGCACAGTTAGACTTGACTGAAGACGTGCATGTTTTCAATTGAGAAGCACTTGAAAGCCAGAAACTCATATGTCTGCTCCCCTTCTGTGTCTGTCCTAGCAAGAGAACCGAAGAGGGACGCGGTCAATTTTCCCCATTCACCGCCGACATACTGGAATTGACACAAACACTGAAACATTGACGAGCCTGCTTTGTAAAGAAGTTCATATGGAACACACGAATTATATGAGAATACCAAACAAATCTGCCAACATTCCAAATCAAGAGAAACAACCCCAGCTATACAGAAATTAATGTACGAATAGAAATTAATGTATGAATCGAATGAAATATGCATGTAATTACAAACAGTTGTTAGGGCATTTCCCGCCTTAGTGTTTTGGTGAAGATGACAATACACCTTGCGGACTAATCGTGTGCCCAAGTTGGTCAGGTACACTTTGTTTGGTGCAATACGGTTAGGCATTCCCTCCGAACGGAAAATATCGAAGACGGTGTTTCCGACGTGTTTATTTCTTTGGTCGTAGGAAACCCGTACTATTAAGAGGGAATCCGCATCGGAAGGTGATACGTCTTCGTCGTATCTACTTTTCCAAACACTTTTGCTCTTGTTTTGGACTCTAATTTGCATGTTTTGAATGAAACTAACCCGGACTGACGCTGTTTTCAGCAGAACTACCATGCTGTTGTTTTTTGTGCAGAAATAAAAGTTCTTGGAATTGGACGAAACTTTTTGGAGATTTTTTATGGATTAAATAAAAAATACCGGAGCCAAGATCCACTGGAGGGGGGCCACCTGCTGCCCACGAGGCACCAGGGCGCGCCACCCTCCCTGGCGCGCCCTGGTGGCTTGTGGGGCCCACGTGGATCCGCTGACCCTAATCTCAGGCCTATAAATTCACAATTCCAGAGAAAAAAATAGGAGAGGAAGTTTCATCACGTTCTACGATACGGAGCCGCCGCCACCTCCTATTCTTCATCGGGAGGCTAGATCTGGAGTCCGTTCGGGGCTCCGGAGAGGGGGGTCTTCCGTCATCGTCATCATCAACCATCCTTCATCACCAATTTCATGATGCTCATCGCCGGGAGTGAGTAATTCCTTCGTAGGCTTGCTGGACGGTGATGAGTTGGATGAGATTTATCATGTAATCGAGTTAGTTTTGTTAGGGCTTGATCCCTAGTATCCACTATGTTCTGAGATTGATGTTGCTATGACTTTGCTATGCTTAATGCTTGTCACTAGGTCCCGAGTGCCATGATTTCAGATCTGAACCCTTTATGTTTTCATGAATATATTTGTGTTCTTGATCTGATCTTGCAAGTTATACGCACCTGCTATGTGTTCTGATCCGCATACCCCAAGGTGACAATAATTGGGATTCTTTCCGGTGATTACCGTAGTTTGAGGAGTTCATGTATTCACTATGTGTTAATGCTTTGTTCCGGTTCTCTATTAAAAGGAGGCCTTAATATCCCTTAGTTTCCCAATGGACCCCGCTGCCACGGGAGGGTAGGACAAAAGATGTCATGCAAGTTCTTATCGCAAGCACGTATGACTATATACGGAATACATGCCTACATTACATTGATGAATTGGAGCTAGTTCTGTGTCGCCCTAGGTTATGACTGTTACATGATGAATGTTATCCAACATAATCACCGATACAATGCCTACGAGTTTTTCACATATTGTTCTTTGCTAAGTTACTACTATCACAATTGTTACAAAAATATTGCTACTACCGTTACTGCTACTGCTACTATTATTGCTATTGCTATCAAACTACCATACTACTGTGCTACTGATCACTCTGCTGCAGATATTTAGTCTCCAGGTGTGGTTGACTTGACAACTCAAATGCTAATACTTGCAAATATTCTTTGGCTCCCCTTCTGTCGAATCAATAAATTTGGGTTGAATACTCTAAACTCAAAAACTGTTGCGATCCCCTATACTTGTGGGTTATCAAGACCTTTTTCTGGCGCCGTTGCCGGGGAGCATAGCTCTATTTGCTGAGTCACTTGGGATTTATATCTGTTGATCACTATGAAAAATCTGAAAGACGCTAAGACCAAGATTGTTCCCTCTAAGACGAGGGGAGGTAAGGAACTGCAATCTAGCTCCGCACTTGATTCACGTTCTGTTTTTAGTAGACTTGTGACACCACGACCTGCTGTTAATTCTGATATGTCGCAAGTTATTGATGATACTACTTCTGCTATGAATGATACGTATGATGATGCTAGTACTATGCTTGATAATACTGTGCCACTTGGTAAATTTCTTGATGAACAACTTGCTAAAGCTCAAGAAATTGAAAATGGTGAAACTCTTGAGAATTATGATTCACCTATTATGCCTAGCTCTCCTACTAGAGTTGAATCACCTGATGAACATGTCTTTGATAGGGAGCCGGCTAGAGCCATTCTTGCTTGTAATGATAGAGATGAAGTTATAAAATTGCTTGCTGAAATGAAAGAAAAATCTATGAGGGAGAGAAGAATGAAATATGATCCTAAGTTTGCTACCTCTCCCATATTTGTTACTGATAAGGATTATGAATTCTCTGTCGATCCTGAGTTAATTACTTTGGTTGAATCTGATCCTTTCCATGGCTATGAAACTGAAACCGTTGTGGCACATCTTACTAAATTAAATGATATAGCCACCCTATTCGCTCATGAGGAAAAACTTTGCTATTACTATATTCTTAACTTGTTTCCTTTCTCATTAAAGGGTGATGCTAAGAAATGGTTTAATACTCTTGCTCCTGGTTGTGTGCATAGTCTCCAGGATATGATATATTACTTCTTTGAAAAATACTTTCCTGCTCATAAGAAACAAGCTGCTTTACAGGAAATATTTAACTTTGTGCAAATTGAAGAACAGAATCTCCCTCAAGCTTGGGGGAGGCTTCTCCAATTACTTAATGCTTTGCCTAATCATCCTCTTAAGAAAAATGAAATACTTGATATCTTTTATAATGGACTAACCGATGCATCTAGGGACTACCTAGATAGTTGTGCTGGTTGTGTTTTCAGGGAATGAACTATTGAACAAGCTGAGGAACTATTGAATAATATATTGAAGAATGATAATGATTGGACACTTCCTGAACCACCGCCTAAACCCACTCCGAAGAAGAGGGGTATTTTATTTCTCAGTCCTGAAGATATGCAAGAAGCAAAGAAATGTATGAAGGAAAACGGTATTAAAGCTGAAGATGTTAAGAATTTACCACCTATTGAAGAAATACATGGTCTTGACACACCGCCACAGGTAGTAGAGGTATATTCTCTTATAAAGTTTGATGAAGGTGATATTCCCTATAACAAACCTCCTAGTCAATGTTTGTATGAATTTGACAATTATATTATTAAGCAAGATCATTTCAACGCAAATGTTATGAAACAATTGAAACGAAATGCCTACATGATTGATCGCTTGAGTGACTTGTTGTTTAGAATTGCTAATGATGTCAAGGGTGTAGGTAAACATGCATCTATGGTTCAAACCCAATTAGAACAAGTTGCTAAATCTCAAAGTGAATTGCTCAATGAAATGAATAACAATATGAATGATCATGCTGTTAGAGTAATGACTAGAGGAGGTAGAATGACTCAGGAGCCACTTTATCCTGAAGGTCACCCTAAAAGAATTGAACAAGACTCTCAAAGAATTAATGTTGATGCACCTATTCCACCAAAAAGAAAAGGAAAAATGATAGGACTTTGCATACTTCTAGTGAACCTGAGGTAGAAAAACCCTTGGAGGATAGTAATGATGTTTCTATTTCTGATGCTGAGACACAATCTGGTAATGAACAATCACCTAATGATAATAATAATGATGATGCTCATGTGGATGCCCAACCAGATAATGATAAAGAACCTGATAATGATGTTGAAATAGAACCTGCTATTGATCTTGATAACCCACCTCCTAAGAACAAACATTATGATAAAAGAGACTTCGTTGCTAGAAAACATGGTAAAGAAAGAGAACCATGGGTTCAAAAACCCATGCCCTTTCCTCCTAAACCATCTAAGAATAAGGATGAGGAAGAATTTGAACGTTTTGCTGAAATGCTTAGGCCAGTCTTTTTGCGTAATCTTTTGACTGATATTTTAAAGATGGCCCCTTATGCTAAATATATGAAAGACATTGTCACAAATAAAAGAAAGATACCTGAAGCTGAAATTTCTACCATGCTTGCAAATTATTCTTTTAAGGACGGAGTACCTAAAAAACTAGGAGATCCAAGAATACCAACTATACCATGCTCCATTAAAAGAAATTATGTCAAAACTGCTTTGTGTGATTTAGGAGCCGGTGTTAGTGTTATGCCCTTCTCTTTATATAAAAGACTTGATTTGAATAAACTCACTCCCACTGAAATATCATTGCAAATGGCTGACAAATCAACTGCCATACCTATCGGTGTTTGTGAGGATGTGCCTGTTGTAGTTGCAAATGTTACTATCCTAACAGACTTTGTTATACTTGATATGTCTGAGGACGACAACATGTCGATTATCCTTGGTAGACCCTTTTTGAATACTGCAGGGGCTGTTATTGATTGCAACAAAAGCAAGGTCACTTTTCATATCAATGGTAATGAACATACGGTGCACTTTCCGAAGAAACAATTTCAAGTAAACGTTATTCATGTTATTGAAAAGATTCCGACAATTACTATTGGAAGTTTTCAAATCCCTCTTCCTACTGTCAAAAAGAAATATGAAACTCTTATTATAGGGGAGGTACACATCCCCGTTGAGGTAACCTAGTATTTTTACGAAGGTTCTTCGGTTTCATGTTACTCGGAAATGGTTTGTTAATAAGACTTGATCAACCTTATTAATGGATTCTTTTTGAGAGGCATGTGGTCGATGAATTTAATAAGCACAACCTTCTGCACCCACGTTTTGTTTTCTGTTATTTTTAGTTAAATGCAATAAAATGCCATGATTACCCTGTTTTCTGAATTATCCGTGCAATAAGAAAGTGCCCAAAAATGAAAGTGCTCAGAATGATCTGAAATTTTTACATGAATTTTTATAGAATATTTAAGAATTTTTGGAACTAAAAACATACAAGGGGGATGCCCCAGGTGCCCATGAGGCACCAGGGTGCGCCACCCCCTGGGGAGCGCCCTGGTGGCTTGTGGGCTCCACAGGGACCCCCTCACTTATCCCTTCAGCCCACTTTGTCTTTTACCTCTAGCAAAAATTCCTGGTAGCTCTCTCTCTCTCTCTCGTGTTCTTGCTCCCAAACCTGAGATTTTCGATCTCTTTGCTCAGAGCTCCGTTTCCGAAACTGTTTTGAGGGATTGCCACTTGGTATGTGACTCCTCCATTGCTCCAATTAGTTTTTGCTCTAGTGGATTATATTTTGCATAATTAGCTGCTCTTGGTGCTACTGAAAATGAGCTTGCATGTTGAATTCTTTGAGTTCCAAGTAGTTTGAATGCTTGATATAGCCTCTAGACATCCATATGAGTAGGTGCTATCAATCTTGTGAAGTTTTATTGATATCATTTTGTGCCCCAAAATTTTTAGAAAATTGTTCATAGAGAAAATGAACTTCTTCCGGAGGAGTTCTTCGAGGAGGAGGTCCTCTGAAGCGTCATCAAGTGAAAGCTCAGCCCGCCAATCATATGAGGAACCAAGAGCAAGTTCGGTGAGAGGTGCCAAGGCAAAATCTTGTCGATGGTCCTGCAAGGAGTTCATGTTGGGTACAGGGATTAAGGAGGAATTCGAGCAATACATTCAGAACACTGAGCTTTTCGGCTTCGTCGTAGATAAGCCTCCGCAGCACTACAACCTCACTCATTCATTCACTCAACATTTTGCGTATAATGCTCGTAATTCTAGAGTTTCGTTCCATCTCTATAATAAATCCTATAGTATGTCTCTAGAAGAATTCTGTGATGCATGCAAAATTCCATATTGGGGTTCGTTAGATGAACCACCAAAATCTGATTATGAGTTGTTTCTTAATAACCTTTGCAACGGTGAGGATAGGGGAGTTACGCAGGCCAGAATAATTAGCATTTACTTTCCCGCTATTCGGTATTTTGCACTTTTTAATGGTAAATGCGTTGTTGGTAAGCAAGACTGCAGTGCACTTTGCGCCCCTGACCTGAGTCTCATTCATATAGCTTTGACTGGTAACAAGCATTATAACCTTGGTGCTATTGTTGCACGTAGGCTGCAGCGTAACGCGGGTAATGGTGACTTGTATGGAGGAATTTATGCCTCCCGCTTAGCTGCAAGGTTAGGGGTCTCGCCCAATTTCAATGACCCCCTCTTACCTGATAAATATTTGAACTTCGAAGCTATGCGAGAACATAAGTTTTTAAAACGCGACGCACATGGATATGAATATAACTTAGTTTTTTGATAAATATTGTTCTGTGTATGTTGCTTTGCCTGCTCCTGCCCTCTTTGATTTTCAGAACAAACAGAGATATTTTCTATCAGAGAGCAAGGTGCACGAGTACAATGCGGCAGTTGAAGCTGTCCGTCGGGCTGAGGAGGCGGCTCAGAACTCCTCTACGAGCTACCACTTCGATTATTATCCAGGACAGCCATGGCAGTAGACCAAACTAGGCCAAAAGCCTAAGCTTGGGGGAGTACGTATCTCTCATCGACATTACATTCAAGATCACATATTTCATTTCAGTTGTCGGTGTTCATACCTTTTTCATTATATGATCCATGTTAGTTTTATTTTCTTGCTTTCTTCTTGTGTGTTTGAAAAACTTTGAAAAAAATCCAAAAACATTTCTCGCTTCTTTTCAGTTTTTCTTTCTAGCTTAATTAGTTTTAGTATTAAAAGAAAACCCAAAAAGATTTCCCGTTTCTTCTTTTGCTTGTTGGGAGCTTTCCCGTGTAAATAGTTTTTCTCGTTTTTGTTTTGTCTTCTTTAAATTGCTTCCTTCAAGAAAAAACTAAAAACTCCAAAAATATTTCAGTGTGTTTCTCTGAAATTCTTTTCTTTTGTTGAGTCATTGTAAGGAGAAGACCACGATGAAAATGTTGAGTGGCTCTCGTATGCATTATTGTTGATCTAACAAAGAGCCCATATTACCTTGTCTTCTCCTTTGAATAAAATGTTTGCAGATTCCAGCTTAGTCCACAACACTCTTGCACTATTATTATTTTCACATCATTCAATCGTGCAAGTGAAAGGCAATAATGACGATGATTTGATGAAGTGACTGTGGCAAGGAAAAGCGGGTATGAACTCAACTTGTTTTTTTGTAAATATGTTTAACTCAGTATCCATGATTCAGCATGTTATGATTAAATATGTTTATGATGAAAATTAGAGATTATAGTTGCTCATGCCATGCTTAAGTAGCTAGGAGTGGATAATGATTTATCTTGGGTGCCAACATGCATTAAAATGTTTGTGATGTAGTATGATGATATGGTATCCTCCTCTGAATGTTTCGAGTGGCTTGACTTGGCACATGTTCACGCATGTAGTTGATTCAAAACCAACATAGCCTCCACGATATTTATGTTCATGGTGTTTATATCCTACTCATGCTAGTATTCAATGTTGATTATTCATAATGCATGATTATGACCGTTTTCGCTCTCTAGCTGGTCGCTTCTCAACCTATTTGTTAGCCTTCGCCTGTACTAAGCGGGAATACTGCTTGTGCATCAAAACCCTTAAACCAAAGTTATTCCAAATGAGTCCATTATATCTACCTATATGCGGTATTACCCTGCCGTTCTAAGTAAATTTGCATGTGCCACCTCTAAATACTCAAATGAACATATGTTTTGTGTGCTCGTACCGCTCATGGAGTGACAGGGGGCGGTCAGTATCTTCCATGCTAAGCGGGTTATTCTCATGATGAGTGTTTATTCACTTGTCCTTGCACGAGAGGGGCTGGTAATCGGGATGCCCAGTCCCATAATTAAAAATTGCAAAATAATAAAACAAACTCCCCCGGAAAGTTGTTGGTATGGTGGGCACCCGAGGATTCGGCTAGCCATGGCTTGTGTTTGTTGGTGGAGGGGGAGTAAACTTTACTTTACCGCTTGGGAACCGCCGCTAATGTGTTTAGCATGGAAGATATTGAAAACTCTCAGTCGTGACGTTGACAGGAAAGGCATGCCTCCCAAAATTATATTTATCTCCGATTTAAGCTTTGAGCTCCGGCACCTATGCAAATCCCTGCTTCCCTCTGCAAAGAGCCCATCTATTTACTTTTATGTTATTTTACATTTATTGTTGAGTCATCACCTTCTCAAATAAGCACCAGTCCTGAGAGCACTATTGTCATTCTCATGCATTGTGTATAGTTAATGTTGTGTGCATCATGACTGGATCTCTTCTACCATGAATTACAATGTTTAGTCGCTGCTTGAACTTTGGAGGTGCTCTGCATTTATGTTTAGCGGTCTCAGAAAGGGCTAGCGAGATACCATGTTGTCATATTATATCATGATTGTTTTGACAAAGTGTTGGCATTTGAGATATCTTATTATTGCTCGCTAGTTGATTATACCATTGATATGAGTGAATATAATTTCTAAGAGTTATCATTTGCACGGTTAGTTATAATCTTTGCTGAAACCCTGGGTATTATTTAAAGCATATATATAGATACAAGAACAAAAGAGTTCGTAAAAGTTTTTCTTTATCACTTTCAGTTTGTCAACTGAATTGCTTGAGGACAAGCAATGAGTTAAGCTTGGGGGAGTTGATACGTCTCCATCGTATCTAATTTTCCAAACACTTTTGCTCTTGTTTTGGACTCTAATTTGCATGATTTGAATGAAACTAACCCGGACTGACGCTGTTTTCAGCAGAACTACAATCGTGTTGTTTTTTGTGCAAAAATAAAAGTTCTTGGAATTGGACGAAACTTTTTGGAGATTTTTTATGGATTAAATAAAAAATACTGGAGCCAAGATCCACTGGAGGGGGGCCACCTGCTGCCCACGAGGCACCAGGGCGCGCCACCCCCCCTGGTGCGCCCTGTTGGCTTGTGGGACCCACGTGGCTCCGCTGACCCTAATCTCAGGCCTATAAATTCACAATTCCAGGGAAAAAAATAGGTGAGGAAGTTTCATCATGTTCTACGATACGGAGCCGCCGCCGCCACCTCCTGTTCTTCATCGGGAGGCCAGATCTGGAGTCCGTTCGGGGCTCCGGAGAGGGGGGTCTTCCGTCATCATCAACCATCCTTCATCACCAATTTCATGATGCTCATCGCCGGGAGTGAGTAATTCCTTCGTAGGCTTGCTGGATGGTGATGAGTTGGATGAGATTTATCATGTAATCGAGTTAGTTTTGTTAGGGCTTGATCCCTAGTATCCACTATGTTCTGAGATTGATGTTGCTATGAGTTTGCTATGCTTAATGCTTGTCACTAGGGCCCGAGTGCCATGATTTCAGATCTGAACCCTTTATGTTTTCATGAATATATTTGTGTTCTTGATCTGATCTTGCAAGTTATACGCACCAGCTATGTGTTATGATCCGCATACCCCAAGGTGACAATAATTGGGATTCTTTCCGGTGATTACCGTAGTTTGAGGAGTTCATGTATTCACTATGTGTTAATGCTTTGTTCCGGTTCTCTATTAAAAGGAGGCCTTAATATCCCTTAGTTTCCCTATGGACCCCGCTGCCACGGGAGGGTAGGACAAAAGATGTCATGCAAGTTCTTATCGCAAGCACGTATGACCATATACGGAATACATGCCTACATTACATTGATGAATTGGAGTTAGTTCTGTGTCGCCCTAGGTTATGACTGTTATATGATGAATGTTATCCAACATAATGTCGGGGCCGGATTTCCGGGACACAATATCCCAGTAAATGACCCCTCATGTCGTCACCAGGTCTAGGATTACTGTTACTGGTGGACACGTCCTTGTTACAGATTACCAAGCAATTACAAGAATTGGATACTAGACCGTAAAGGTCTAATGATACAACAATGATTTCTAGTGACGGGTGATGCAAGCGACTCATGGTTCTCCAACGTCGATGGGGCTCCATTCCCGCAGGAACAGCTGACCCGGATAACTCCTATCCCGCGTGGCTGCTATCCTAGGCTCCGCATGGACGTCGTTGTAGTACTTCTCGTTGAAATCTTGACCTGGCCAATTAAATAGCCAGGGACAAGCCAGTGAGTACGTTGGAATGTACTCGCAAACATAATGAACAAAAGATATACCGAATGCATATGATCATGATGGGTTAAAGTATATGCATATGCTGAACGAAATTAAAGCATGGCATGATGAATATTAATACGGTGCTAAAGAATAAATATGAAATGTTAGTGACAAACAAAGAAAGTTAATGGAGAATTGAGCGAGACAGGACCGCCCGAGAATCCAAAAGAAAATATAAAAGTGGAGAATCGGACAAGACAGGACCGCCCGAGAATCCAAAAGAAATGCCAAACGGGTGTCTAAAAGCGACACCTCGAGAGGTCTTGAAAAGAAATGCCAAATGGGTGTCTAAAAGCGACGCCTCGAGAGGTCCTGAAAAGAAATGCCAAACGGGTGTCTGAAAGCGACGCCTCGAGAGGTCTTGAAAAGAAATGCCAAACGGGTGTCTAAAAGCGACGCCTCGAGAGGTCTTGAAAATAAATGAATATCTCGGGTAGTCCAACCATCCCAAGAGATATTCAGAAAGAAAATTAAACTGAGTATCCGGGTAGTCTAGCCAGCCCATGAGGTACTCAGAAAATAAAAATGAATATCTCGGGTAGTCCAGCCATCCCAAGAGATATTCAGAAAGAAAATAAAACTGAGTATCCGGGTAGTCTAGCCAGCCCATGAGATACTCAGAGATGCACATAAAAGAAAAGGTTAGTCCACAATAATAATCATGATAACAATAATATTCATGATAGCATCAGTGGTGACAATAATCATCCTGCAAAAATGAATCATGATCAATTTAATCATTTCCTCTGGAGACCAACACTAAGACCGACACTTGACCAACCCAGACTGTAGTCCTTAACCGCGGACACGGCTATTCGAATAGATATAACTCTGCAGAGGGTGTACTCTTTACCCACGTGTATAGGATTTCTTTAGCCAACACCGAGACGCTGACTAATTCCCATTACAGTCTTTGGGTTGAAAACACGCCTGACCCGCACACACCAGATTAACTTTCTTGATGCCAGGAATCACCCAAGGCATCATTCAAGATAAACTCTAAGACGGGGAGACTACAATCTCGAATAGCATGGGATCACAATCTCATATATTACGTGCGCAAAGATCAGGGGCGCGACCCCTCTCGGCCCAGCCGAATACACCCATGCCCCCTGACCAGGTGACATGCCTACTAGAGGCCTCTGGTATCTTTCACCATGGCCTCTCTGTACGGTGTGTGTGCGGGAAAAGGGTTAACAACTTACTGAACCATACCCTACCTGCGGCAGGGACATGTGGTAGCACGGATCAAGTTTGGGGGTTACCGGAACAAGATTCGATCTACGGTCGACTCAGGAGGCTTATGTATTTCCTGCAGTGGTTAGCACAATAAAGTGTTCTTTCAACAGTAACACCAAAACAGGGCCACAGCCCTTGCATGTCCCAACATGCATAACCAACAAGGCATGATCACGCTCCGACGTGATCACCCTTCTGCCGGTAACGGTATTTCTCTTATACCTACTCCTGCAAGTTAGTCATGACAAGCACACGTTGCACGGTGCGAGGAAACATGCCAACACTACATGCATGCAAAATTTTATTTGAATTCAACATGTGCATGATTCAGTTATTCTTGCAACAACAACTATGCATTCACCATATCAAGTGTTCAAGATGCTTGCCTTGAGCATGCAGAAGTGTTGGGTGCATTCCATAACTTTGAAAATTTTATCTTCCCTCCATTTCCTATTTTCAAAAATATTGAAATTACCACACAATTTGATAACAGTACCAAAAAATTATTTGGAAAATTTTAAAATAAATACTAAAATAAACTAGAGGAAAAGTGAGGAATTTCAGAAAAAGAATCAAATTATTTGGAGTTCATATGATTTTCCTAGGAATTTCCTAAACTGAAATAAATGACTAAATGGACTATTTAATTGATCCAACAAAAACTAAGCTTAGGAAAAATGTTCACCCTAGCTGGATTAATAGGGCATGATTTTAGGAGTATGCACAAATTTGAATCATCAAATTTGGTGTAGAAATGATTACTGGGGAATTATTTGAAATCTACTGGAAAAAGCAAATAGAAAAGAGCAGAAGTGCGCCCTGAGCGTTGTTTAGCCTTTTGGCGTTACTGGGCCAAGCCCAGTCGCTCGGCTGCATGGGTGGGCTGCGATGTCGAAGGTGTATTCCTAGGAATACGCTTTCCCAGCGCGAAGGCGGCTCCAGGCGAGTCCGTCTCCACTAACGGACGGGTCAGCGGCGCTGGGTCACTGACAGTGGGCCCGCCTGGCCCACTGGTCAGGTTTGACCAGCCCGCGCGCATCTTCTCTCTGGCCGGACGGAGCGCGGGGCTCCGGCGACCGGCGCCGGCGAACGGCGAGGCCCCACGGTGAGTTGAGTCCACCGTTGAGTCCAGGAGACCGAGGCGGTCCCACCGGTACCCGTCGTGGTCGCCGGGGAGCACGGGGTCGTCGGCGGCGAGCTTCGCAGCGGACGATGGCCGTCGGGCAGGAAGGGGGCTTCGCCTACGGTGGCTCCCGAGCAAGATTGGGTGGGGTTTGATTCGTTGGATCTAGGGGAGGCCACTGGTGAAGATAGTGGAGAAGGAAGGCTCTGGTGACGCCGGATTCGACCGAAGGGTGGCGGCAATTATTTTGGCCGGAGACGGGGAAGATGGCCATCCCCGGCTCAGTTGCCTGCCACAGAGGGCTCGTGGAGGGAGGAGGAGAGCTCGTGGTCATGGGAGAGTGCCCGGGTGTGCTTTTATAGGCGGGGAACGTCGGTTCACGTGGCTTCCAGAGGACGACTCGTCGGAGGGTGGCCATTACCGTGCCATAAAGGTGGTTGAGGTTGGTGGCCGTGGTCGGCGTGACCGATACGCGGTCGGCGAACTGTGGATGAGGCCGGGTAGTTGGCAATTAGGGTGAGAGACCCTGGCGGAGACGTGTCCGAGCGGGACTCGTCGGGCGACGCTCTTGGTCACCATGGACGGCGATGGCCAGCGCTAGAGGCCAGGTTCGGGTGTCGGCGAGGTCGGTGGGTTCAAGGCGATGCCGCCTGGGTGGTTGCGAGGCCGGGAAGGCTGCAGGGAGGGCCACTTGGGACGGTGCCGACGCCTGCAGTCCCGGCGCTCTGGCCGCGCTCTATGCATGCGCACCACGTGCTCGATGTAATGCCAACGACATCCACAAGGACCCAAACAAGTTATAACTTAACAGGATGGTGCTAGTGTGGATGGTGGTGATGATGGACAAGCTGGTTTAGCCATAGCATCCAGTGGCACATGGAGTTCAGCAAAGATGCCAAATTCTGTCATGCCCACAAGGTGCTTGGTGAAATGCTATGGCTATCTAGGAATCTTTGTTGGTTGTGAAAATTGTCAGTATGGTGTCTCCTTAGATGATAAATATGATGGTGTAGTTGGATAGATAAAATGAAAAACTTGCAAGTGCAAGTTTTACCAGAATTTAGTTCTGAACAGAAACTTGGAGGATTTATTTGGTGGGTCTGCAAGATGCAAATGGAGTTGATCTTCTGGACTTAAGGGTTTTGTTGGAAGGACTATAAGGTGGAATAATTTCAGAATTTTTGGAGCAAAGAAAATTGGGGTTGCTGTTATAACCTAGGAATGGGACAGAATTGAAAAAGAGGAAGTTGTGCTCAAAATTTTCAAAAGAACAAGTTGAGTTTTTGCATGAAAGTGATCTATAGGCATCCCTTGACCCCTCATAACTTTTGTGGAATTTTAAAAGAATTATTTAAAATAGTAGTAGTGCAACAGAAGCATTTCAAAGATTGAAATGCTATAAAAAGAATTATTTTGGGGCAAGTTTTATTATGAAAATATTTCCTACTGTTATTTAAAAATATAAATGAAATGATTTAAGAAAACTACCAAAGCCCATAATATTCTACAAAAACTTCTATATGGAGGAAAGGATTTTGGAAAACAGAGAACATAAATTACTCTAAAAATAATAATAAAAGACCCAATATAATTCAAAATTTTATTTCTGGCCAATTTTTACTTAATAAAAATATGGTTAAATTTTTGGGGTGTTACACATAATCACCGATCCAATGCCTACGAGTTTTTCACATATTGTTCTTTGCTAAGTTACTACTGTCACAATTGTTACAAAACTATTGCTGCTACCGTTACTGCTACTGCTACTATTATTGCTATAGATATCAAACTACCATACTAATGTGCTACTAATCACTCTGCCGGAGATATTTAGTCTCCAGGTGTGGTTGACTTGACAACTCAACTGCTAATACTTGCAATATTCTTTGGCTCCCCTTGTGTCGAATCAATAAATTTAGGTTGAATACTCTACCCTCGAAAACTGTTGCGATCCCCTATACTTGTGGGTTATCAGAAGGTATTGGGTGAATCAAAGCATGTACACATTCTATCGCACCCACTATAATCCTTCCGTTCGAGGAGAGAGGTCCACAAATTCTCTCTGTGGCAGTGGTTTTTATTGGCCAATGGTTCTACCGCTCTTCAAATCGGTTGTACCGCTTGACTGCTTGTTCCGGCACAACCACAGCTCCTAGGGGTGATACCCTAGGGTTTGCCACCTCTAGGAAGCTGTCAAGCGGTTGTACCGCTGCCTCCGGACAGTTGTACCACCTGGTGCGTGGCAGTTCCCTGTAACTGGTGCTCGGCGGTTGATCCGGCCCAACACCTCTCAACTACCGGAACTCTTTCTGTAGTGGAGCAGTTAGTGGGCGGTGGTGGCACGGTAGTTCCCGGAGGGTTTCTGCCAACCGGTACTACCGGTGTCAGGGGCGGTTGTACCGCCCATGACCACTACAAAAAAACACTTCCGTGATGATACGTCTTTGTCAAAGTAGGTCACGTTTTCTCTCATGCATGTACATCCGTGATGATTTTATGACAGAATCAAGATAGTCATACCTGTGCTGTCGTTGAAGTGTTCTATGACAATACTGAAATTATCATCACAGAAGTGTCCACTTCCATGACGATAAATGTCGCATCATGGAAGTGTTTTCGTCAAGGGTAACCAACACGTGGCATCCACCGTAACGGGTCGCCGTTAAGCTATCGGGTGCGGGTTTGGATCCGATAACCCGTTATCAGCCCGGACCACTGGCGATTTTCCACGTGTAAAATTCTCATTCGCCAACGGAACCACGTGTTTGCTCAGCGTTGGGACAGATGTCATCCATTCATTGGACGAGAGGCGCCTATGATACGTCAACACATGGCATGGCCCAATAGTGGCCCATTTAGGTTAAAAAGGCCGGCCCGTTTGACTTGGTCAAAAGTTAGCGGGTCAGCTCATGGAAAGCCTGTTAACGGCATGTTCGCATATAGCCCATTTACGGCCCGGGTACTCACGACCCGTTATGGCCTTTCAATATTCGGCCCAGCAGCGTCATGTGGGCCGTCCCATATGATTCCAGCCCGTTATCACTTTCGGCCCATCTATGGCCTGTGACGTCTTTCGGCCCATATAAGGCCTTTTGCATCTCTGGGCCCATTGACGGCCTGTGGTGAATCTGGCCCATCATGAACAGTAAACTGCTTTGAGCCCATTAACGGCCCATGATTCAATTGGGCCATTTCCAGCCCGTGTTTTCTTTCGGCCTTCTAAGGGGCCATACATTCTTGAGCTCATTTCCGGCCCTTGATTACTTACGTTCATTACTGGCCTGTTATGCTAATGGGCCAAATTCAGCCCATGGTAACAATCGGTCCGTTTATGGCCCGTTAATTTGTTGGGCCGTTTTCATCCTGTCCTGTAATCCGGCCCATTAATAACCCGTCATGCCTATTGATAGAATTAAGCCTGTGCTGTCTTTCGGCCTGTTAACGGCCCGTTATGGTCTGGGCCCATAAACGGACGGCTCCGATTTTGGCCCGTTTATGGTCCATATTGTTGTCCGGTTTTGGCCCACGAACAGTACGACCCATGGATCCTATGGCGTGTAGGAGGCCCATGGATCCTACGGCCCGTAGGAGGCCCATGAATCCTATGGCCCGTAGGAGGGCCATGGATCCTACGGCCCGTAGGAGGCCCATGGTTACCACGGCCCGTATGTGGCCCATGGTTATTGCGGCCACTAGCAAACCAAGGAAAAAGAACTGCAGTGACTACAGGCAATAAACAAGACTATAAGTAAATAAATAAGCAAGCAACTAACACTAGGCTATTACGGCGATTACACACATTACATCCACTGGGCATCAAAGTTCGCCACCAGTGCAATTATAGGGAACAACAAAGCAGCATATCACAAACACTGGGCGTCTAAGTTGGCCACCAGTACAAATAAATGCGGCAGCAAACAAGTCCAAAAATGAAACAACTTCAAAAGAGCTCAAGAAACGATATCCTGGGCACCCACCATGCTGGCAAGAAGCTTAGCAAGCTTATTAGCTTTCTCTTGTTTGGCGCTAAAATCCTCGAACTCTTGTTGTTGCACCAGAAAGTGTGCATCTGAATTCTGCAGGGACTTCCTCAGTCCTTCGGCTTCTTGTCGTCGGATAACTGATCGTTGTCTTTCAACTTGTAGTTGAGACTCAAGAAGCCGAACTGATTCAGGAAGCGAGTTCGAAGAGCTTGTGCCAGTGGTAGGGGCCAGTAACTCGAACACTACATCAAGGCAGGACTTTGGGGTTGTCTCACTGTCTTCAAGATAGTTTTTATCAGCTTTCTTGTAGACCAACAGGGTTTTCTCACTATCTTGAACCTTATCTGCATTACTTCCTTTACCATTGCATAATGGGGTACTCTTCTCCAATATTCTGCCGGCATTCTAAAAGAGGAACAAGCAGACACATCACAGGTTTAGCATGTAGTATATGAAACTCATTTTGGTAAAGCAGCATAGACTGAATATAAGTGTGGGAAACTAACAGCACTAACAACACTTGTAATGTGCATGACATGAGAACATAACTGTTTATACAATTGAAACTAAAATCAACATAGAGCAAGACGTTACAACAACAAACCAGTTAAAGAAACAGGTTTAAAACATACCTATTGCGCCATTGGAGTTTCAATTGGATCCTTCAAATTTGAAATTAGTTGGTATGAGTAAATACAGTGATGCAAGAGCAAAGGAGTATGCACCATAGCTACGGAATCTGACCTAAGAACAGTTGCGCTTCTGCTTGAAGTGTTGAGTTGGGGTTCGCAGTGCGGGTCCTCGTGCTTTGGGCACTGCAGTTGCCTTACTAACTGCTCGTGTTTGGGTGCTCTATGGTGGAAATGGTGCTGTGTCAAGTGGAACTGGGTTACTATCTGCTGGGGTTGGGGTTAGATGGGGTGTATCTAGTTCTCTGTCCAACTGGGTAGGGGTACAATCTGTGAGAGTCTGGGTTATATGTGGTGGGGCTGGTTCTTGGGCAAGTACAACCGTGGTTCTATCTGCATCGACGGGTAGCACTGTCTTTTCTGAAGACCGTGTTTTTACTCCCTTAGATACTGCCATCACCCCCTCCAATTCAAATGGCTGATAAACAAGAAAAGTAATTGAATGTACAGACATTGTATGATAGACAGGTGCAATGGATAGTGGGGAATAAAAGAGGGCATGAAATAATTCACATATATGTTGTCTAACCAAACAGGATAGCATGACACAATTTCACATATATGATGGCTAACTAAACAGGATAGCATGACACAATTTCACATATATGATGGCTAACTAAACAGGATAGAATGACATAATTCAAATATGATGTCTTTATTAAATAGGTTGGCATGCCATAATTCACATACATGCTGTCTATGGAAACATTATGGCATGATATAATTCACGGATAGAATGACATAATTCAAAATATGATGACTATGTAAACAGGATGAGATGATATAACTATATGATGTCTTTATTAAATAGGTTGGCATGCCATAATTCACATACATGTTGTCTATGTAAACATGATGGCATGATATAATTCACATATATGATTTATATACTAAGCAAGTAAGCAGATGGCAATGGCATATATGATGTCTAAACTAAGCAGATGGCATTCAATATTGTGTATATGATGTCTAAACTAAGCAATGCAAGACAACATGTGCATGATATGAGTAATATAACTCTACCAAGTTTGAGCATACACCTCAGGGGGAAAATAGGACTGGTCATCTGTCTCTGAATCCTCCTCTGAGGAGCTATCTGTAACCAGCAAGATATCTGCTTCAGCAGGTAGCATTGTCTGCTCTAAAGACCTTGTTTTCACTCCAGATTTTTCCATCACCGATTCAAATGGCTGATGCACAGGAAGAGTAGTTGAATAAACAAACATTGTCAACAAATGGAATACGTAATACAAAAGAAGAATGGTATGATATAATTCACACATATGATGCCTGGCTAAACAACATGGCATTGCATAATTCACATATATAATGCCTTGCAACAAGATGACATTGCATAATTCACATATATGGTAATTAGACACTAAACAGGTGGCATTCACACAAAGCATGTCTAAACTAAGCAAATGACATAGCAATGCAAGACACCATATGCATGATATGAGCAATATAACCTTGCCAAGTAAGAGCATACACCTTGGGGGGGGGAGAATAGGACTAGTCATCTGTCTCTGAATCCACCTCTGAGGAGCTATCTGTAACAGGCAAGATATGTGCTTCATCTGATAGCACTGTCTGCTCTGAAGACCTTGTTTTCACTCCAGATTTTTCCATCACCGTGTCAAATGGCTGATGCACAGGAAGAGTAGTTGAATGTGCTAACATTGTTGACAAATGTAATACGTAATGAAAAAAAGGATGGCATGATATAATTAACATATATGATGACTGGCTAAACTGGATGACATTGCAAAATTCCCATATATGATGCCTGGATAAACAAGATGGCATTGCATAATTCACATATATGATATAGAAACTAAACAGATGGCATTCAGACAAAACATGTCTAAACTAAGCAGATGCCATATATGATGTATAAAGTAAGCAATGCAAGGCGCCATATGCATGATATGACCAACATCAGCATGCCAAGTGAGAGCAAAGACCTCAGGGGGTAAATAGGAGTGGTCTGCTCCC
The DNA here is from genome assembly GCA_039707655.1 of Elymus sibiricus. Taxonomy (NCBI): domain Eukaryota; kingdom Viridiplantae; phylum Streptophyta; class Magnoliopsida; order Poales; family Poaceae; genus Elymus; species Elymus sibiricus. The sequence continues at coordinate 104,406,271 of CM077668.1, read as the reverse complement.
TCTGAATCCCCCTCTAAATGGTTATCTTCCTCTTGATTACAATCTAGAATGGGGGGAGGGGGGCTGCCATTGTGGCCACCATGGAGCGACGTCTGCATGACATTATATTGCCACGCAAGGCTCTTCTCTTTTGCTCTACATGTTCAGTACCATAGTGTACAATAACTGACATGCATAGCAATAAAACATAGTGAGATTATGTAAGGAATGCATGCAGAATTCCAGAGTGATGGTAGCAACCAGTGGATAGACCCAAAACCAATGATAGCAGGCAGATAATAGTTGTAGTTAAAAAATACAGGTAATGGCTCCTTTACAGTTTGTTTCCCACCCAACATGAAACACATAGTAGACACCCGAGATTAAGCAGATAATTGACAGAGATACTATTCGTTGCTGCCCCGATATGTACCCCACAACCATTTAAAAACTCAAGTTTGATTATTAGTTTGGACCTGACTCGGAGTCTAAGAGGTGAACATGACGATAAAGTAGCAGGTAATATTAAGCGATGCATAACGTAAGCAGACACGAAAGAGTGCAACCTCTCTTGCCGACCCGTGTAGTCCTCAAGGTCATCTGCTCAGTTGATGATGGTAATGCAGTGGTGGTGGCTGCCAGCAGCGGGGAAGAAGATCTGTGGCGGCGAAAGATGGTCTGGAGGGGGGATCTCTGCAGCGGTGGACGCTGTCATCGTTGGAGCAGCTCAGCTGGGGCGGACGATGGCGCGGCAGGAGCGGGACAAACCACACAAAGTTTTCTTTGACACCTATCTGTAACAGAAGTAATTCTGTAAAGGCTCATTTGAATTGGAGGATTCTAACAACGCAGGGATAGGAAATACACAGGAATAGGATAGGAATACACGTGCAAAACAGGGCATTTGCTAACACAAGATTTCTGTCAATCTGGGTGTTTGGTTCACAGGAATTGGAAGATCATAGGAATGCAAAGAAGCATGGTCATATTAAAGTCAAACCACATGAAAATGTATAGTTATAATGCTATTATGCTACTATCACTTAGTCTTGTTCTTCATGAATAGGAATTTGAAAAGGAGGGCCAAGTGGATATTAAAATTCCTATGGTTTTTCTTTGAAAGAGACACTAAAGGAAAAAATCCTACAATTTTCCCTTGCTCCATTCCTTTGAACCAAATGCATGAATAGTAGTACCATAGGAAACTTTCCAATTCTTATGTTTTTTCTTCATTTTTCCTTTCAACCAGTGGCGATTCTAGTAGGCAGGCTTGAACATGCAAAAGCCTACACTCCAAAATTGTTTTTGTACTACTTCTACTACTTTGGACCCAGCCCACTGCCCTACTAGCTCAACTCCCAGGCCCATCTACACATGCACAGCTCCAACGCGCAGAAATAAATAATGATGGCTTTCAAGAGAGTCCATCACGGATAGCTAACTTGCTTAGTACCTCACTACTTGTCATATAGGAGAAACTATTTGTATTTCTCATTACTACGTGTGCTCAGTGGACAATATATATTAAATGTAGAGTAAAAAAGCGATGCGACAAGTGTACAACCTCTTTGGCGAAGCCATGTCGATCTCAGCATCATTGGGTTGGTTGCTGAGGATGTTGCGGCTGATGTGGCTGTCGGAGGCGGGGAATATCTTAGGCGTATGGAGATGGAGCCAAGGGTACTGCTCTGCTGTGATGGACGCTTTTGACATTGGAGCAGCTCCGGTGAGGTGTACGACGGCGAGGCTGATGCAGGACAAGAGAGACAACATTAACATGAAGTGGGATTCTAATAGCATCTCCAATATATGATGTAAAATACATCACCAAAAAGTGCAAGATGTAAAATACATCAGCCACTCATCTCTGAACTTAACTGTCAAAACTAAATTTAAGAGTCGAAACTGAATTTTACTGTCGAAACTGAAATGTACTCTCGAAACTGAATTTTGCTGTCGAAACTGAATTTTATTGTCAAAACTGAACGCACTAGTAGCAGAGAAGCAATGCACTAGTAGTTTTGGCCGCTCGAGCACTAGTGGCAGAGAAGCAGTGATCTAAATCGGCAATCGCTCTAGCAGGGAACGTACTACCAGAGAGCAGCCGGGGCAACTGGTCGTGCAGCAGTAGCAGCGCCCGGAGCATCAGCGCGTGCGAGAGCTGTAGCAACAGCTCGGGTAGCAGCAGCAGGAGCGCGAGCGAGTGCCAGAACTGCTGCTCGTGCAGCAGATGTGCGAGCAAGAGTAGAGCAGCAGCACGAGCAAGAGCAGAGCAGCAGCCCGAGCGAGAGCAAGAACAGAGCAGCACAGCCAGCGACAGCCAGAGCAGCAGCAGTAGCTCCTGCTGATGTGGACGTCGCCGCCGAGGGAGCAACGCCATGGCGCAGAGATGCCGTGGAGGAAGTGGCCGGTGACGCCGCCGTCGATGGAGCCGCACCATGGCGGCTCAGGATCAAGCAACGACAGCACCGTGAGATAGAATCAAGGAGAAAATGCAGCGATTAGTGTAGAACCTCTTTGGTGGCGCCGACTAGGCCTCAGCTTCATCCGAGGAATCGGTGATGGTGCTGCGGTTCCGGTGGTGCAGGTGAAGACGGCGCTGTGGGAATGGAGGTGGCGCGATAGACGAGGTGAACGTCGGGGCAGCTTCTTGGAGGTGGAGGACAGGGCGGTTGAACCGGCGGGACGACGAGATCGACGACGGATCCTCATCCGGTGCAGTGGATGAGGGACATCGAGCTGTTGCGGTGGACGATGTCGTCGGGGAAGAGGCTCCGGCTGGGGCGGCATTCGGGTGGCGGACGGAGGAGGGTGGGGTTTCGCGGGTTTTGGCGACCTCGGTGTACAAATGGGGGGCGGAGGGAATGGGAGGGGGAACCATGGCTTAGGGACACGCTTGTCCGAAATGTGGGGGTAAGTTACGAAAGTACCCCTACCCGTTTGGACCATGGGACGTCGAGGCGGGATTTTTGGCTGAGGGATAGAAGGGGGATTTCGCATGTCGGGGTGGCGCGACCGATTTCGGAGAAGGAGGGAGTTTTTGCGCGCGTTGAAATTTCGGGATAACAAGGCGCGGGTTGAAGAGGCGGGAGTTTCACAACACAAGAGACAAAGAGATAGCTTGAAATTTTGGGATAACAAGGCGCAGCTTGAAATTTCGGGAAAATAAGATTAACGTGTACAGAAAAACAAAAACCAAAAAGAATTCGCACCACACAAGAGAGAGTCATGTCCCGTTTTACTATATGAATTACTACAAATGCCATTCAAAAACAACAACAAACAACTTAAAAATTCGGGAGAACAAGCTTAACGTGTACGGTACCAAATCAATTCGTACTTTTCTCAACAACAACAAAAAACAATTTTGTACCGTCTACCATATGGACTAAAATTGAGTCCATTTTCCGTATTTGAATGGGATTGTTGTCAGGTTAGTTATACCATCATCTAAATATTATGTTCACAACACACGACATGAATATAGTAGTAAATTCTCATTTAAATGTGAACTACATGTACATATGATCTCGAATTAAAATATGTGTATCTATTTTATGTTGAATTCAAATCATAGTACATATATGATCTAGCTAGATGTTCGGAATCTAAACCATGTTTAATATGTATAATGTGTTTAACATGCACAACACACACACACGCACGCACGCACGCGCACACACACACACACACACACACAACATTTAGATATTAGCTGTGAATGCCACCCATTTTCTCCAATTTGAATAGTTGTGTCCATGCATGGATGCAATGTGGCCAAACGATGCCTGCCATCGGTATCTCAAATTCAAATAATTTTGACCTTGTTCGATGTGTATATAGTATAGCATGCTCGATTCAAAACCACACCATGCATATCTCAATTATATTCATGCATGCATGGGTTTACAACATCATGATCTTTTATTCAAATATTTGAATTCACTTTTATATTGATTATGATCTCACCAAGTCTTTTACACCCACATAGTCCACTTCTCTTTATAGTTGTACCACTAACTTTCTCTCATGCATGCGACACCCTGTGTAGCTGTCTTTTCTCCTTTTTGTTAGTTTCCTCTCTCTCTATTTTACTCCATGATCACATGATCGCTTGATCACTTGATCACCACCATGTGTTCCCGTATTCTCTCTGCTAAATCAGTCAAAGCCAGCGATGCTGGATCTTTCAAAAAAAAGAAGATAAATCCGCATTGTGTTAAACTACGTGATTATAATTACCTTGTCTACCTTGAAAGATAACACTGTAGCACATACTAGTCAGCTTTGTTACGAAGATCAGATGGGACAAATCAATTATACGAGAAAACGAAGGTGTAAGAGGAATAGAGAGGGGATTGGTGGAATCGTTGATGTATTGCTTGAGCCTCGTGGGCATATATATAGGAGTACATGATCTTCTTGGAGTACAAGACAAGCTAGAATACTTCCTAGTCTATCCTATGTTTCCAATCTAATCATGATACTCAACATCCCCCTGCAGTCACAACGGTAGCGACGCAGACGGTGAGACTGGAGAAGAATCCGAAGGTAAGCCGACGGACACCCCCCCTACGGTCGTAATAATCGGTGCATCGGGGAAGTCGTGGCTGGAGTGCAAACCGACGAGGTTGCTCAAGCAAGGCGGTGGCCCTTTATGCCGATGTCGAGGTAGCCGAGAGCGTGGCGGGGAACGGCGTGCGAACGAGCACGTCCAGCGCCCAACGCCCGAGCGTCCAACGCAGCGCCGATGCCCGAGCGGTTAAGCCAGAGCGACCAGTGCAGCACCGACGCTCGAGTGGCCCGGACCGAGCAGCCAATGCAGCGTCGTGCGTGAGACGTCCATACGGCGGTGGCGGAGACGGTAGGTGATGCAGGAGTCATGTTCGGAGCAGGGCAACGACGGCCGGCGCAGAGCGACGGGCGGGCAGACGTGCGGACGACGGCCGTGACGGGCCGCCGCGTCGTGCGAGGCCGCCGGGTCGGAGAAGAGGCCGGGTGGTCGCGCCGGTGTCGGAGTAGAGGCGCGCAGGGTCGACGGCGACGGCGGGCGACACCGATCTTAGATCGGAAAAACCAAAACGAAACGCCGATCAAGACGACCGGCGAGAGAGAAAAACACGGATCAAGCGATCGGGGAAAAAAGACTCTCTAGGGCCGCCTGTCAACATGACCAGTGGACGAACCCTAGGTACGGGCCGCGCGGCCGCCGATGGCGGTCATGGAGACCGACCGTCCCGGGGGCGGCGCGGAGCGGAAGCGGTGGCGCCGGCTAGTGTTTGGATCGGTTAGGCTGATACCATGTAAGAGGAATAGAGGGGGATATTGGCGTAATGAGATGGATGTTGTATTGAGCCTCACGGGCGAGTATATATAGGAGTACAGACTTGGAGTGCAAGAAGCCTCTCCTAGAGATAAGATAGGAGACGGATTACAAATCCTAAACTATCAAATACATGTAAACCAAATATATCTCTAACAGAAACAAATCCATTGACATTCTTCAAATAGGCTTTCGCCCCGTTTTATATATAAAACAACAACCAAACAAAGTACATAGTCGAACGATACAAGGTGATGAGCTAGCTCTCATACAATGACGATCCTAGGATAACTAGACCACACAAGATGCACGCGACTACGCTACCGACATAGAGCACTGGAAGAAACGAGTACAATGCCACGCCACATCGTATAACACCTAAGCTCCACGATAACACCCCAGGAGGGAGAACGGCGCAGAGCGTTGCCGTTGCCAAGTCCACAAGGGACAAAGATTTTCACCCGAAACCCTGACGCTAAGAGGAGTACCATGATGACGTCTTCACGAAGAGAGCGGCACCCGCGAGCGCCGCCGTCGTCCGCTACAAAGTGTAGAGCTTTCACTCGGTAGCTCCCCCGTGCCACCACGAGGTCTCCAGGACAAAGCATGGAGAGCTCCAAATCCGGATCGAGGCGCCGTCACTTTCAGTGACACTCCACCTCTCACTGCCCACACGGCTAAGAGGGAAAGCCACCACTGATGGTGTCCGGGACTAGGGGGTACTCATCAGGTCGACTCCCGACCAGGTGGATCGGGCCGAGGACCCCCATGGCGGTTCACTCTTGGGCCACTTCGGGCAGTCCATGACGAATACAAGGAAGACTCCACATGACTTGGCGCACAAGACGAGGACTCTTCTAAACCCTAGGCCTCCGGTGCATATATAAACCGAGGCCAGGCTAGTCAATATATAGAACATCTCATATTCATTAGAATAAACTCGTGGTAGATACATGTACCCTGTACTACACCCCATATGAATACAATCAAAAGCAGGACGTAGGGTATTATCTCTTCGAGAGAGCCCGAACCTGGGTAAAATCCTGTGTCCACGTTACCATCGCTCCAAGACGCCTAGCTTAGGACCCCTACTACGAGATATGCCAGAATTAGAACCGACATTGGTGCTTTCATTGAGAGCCTGCTGGGTAGTCGCCGCGGTGCGATGGGAATTCAGACCGGCTCCACCGTGATCTATGCGTCGGAACCGAGCTACATCGTCAGCATCGGCATCTTCGTCGCCGGCCCGACTGGTCACTTTGGTTGGACCGAGGACCAGGATCCTCTTCGGATCGTCAAGATCGGACGGATGTCTTTATCATCATCAACTCCGATCTCATCCGGGATCATGGAAAAATCGTCCATGGTCCTCGGGGGCTCAACGTCAACATTGCCCTCGCGCGATCATGTAGTTTTTTCTGGACAGCGGGTTCGCGTCCACCATCACCGCCCCCTTGAGCGTCGTTTTGATGAATCCTTTGGTGGAATTGTGCAGAATTGAGTCTATAATGACCTCGTAAAATTTCGTCGTATTCCGATGGAGGAATCTCCGGCGATCTACGATATACCGGAGCCCTGTCAAATCTGGACGTGAATCTGGACGAGTTTACGGCGAGGAGTCCAGCGTCCAGCTCGGACATCCTTTGAAAGATCCAACCATTGATCGTTTGCGGAATTCCTATATGTACCACCCCTCAAATTTCAGTTAGATCCGACCGTCCAAACTCCGGGAACAGCCCGAGGAGTGCTTCAATTTTCGGATCTGTTTTCTGCGCGAAAACGAATCCGACCTGAAGTCATCTTTCTTCATGAACGGGATATTGGACATCCTTTTTGAAGGAATTTTTTCTAAGGTATTGTGTGTTGTTCTCAAAACGTACCCACAAATTTTAAAGACTTTTCCGAGGTAATCTTTGCCATCGCGTTGGTGTCAAACCAGCCTGACAATGTTGCTCCACGGCTGCCGACCTGTGCTAGACAGATCATCGTTTCGTCGAGCCGAGGTCTGCCTCATCGGATCATCACCTCGGCGAGCCGACCAAGAGTTCGGCATCGCGAAGGCTAAATCATCGCCAACATCGTCGCCCCACAGATTACACGGGGCGGGCACACTGTCATCGCCGTGCAGTTACTTCATCAAGCTGGCATCGACCGCGTCACAAGTTTCGACCTGCGTCGGCATCGCCGCGCCGTTGCTTTTGCAAGCCAATAACCACCACACCGACCTACTCCAACATCTCAGCTAGACCGGGGGCTTCGCCATCTCTTCATCAACCTACTCCGGGGACTTCGGCGTCACCAGCCGACCAGCTTCGTCAGCTCGGCTAGATCGGGGGCTTCGCCTCAACATATCGGCAGTGTTGTACTACCACTTCATCAAGCCGAGCTCTTCGCTCGGGCACCTCGGGACCGGCTTGGGGGCTGGGACCTCGACCCACTGCAAGCTCGGCCCACGTCATCAACGCCGATCACATTAACCAGCTAAGTCGCTTTCATGCTCAAAGTTTTTTTTTAGTTTTTGTTCGGTTCGACCTAGCATTTTATTTGTGTTAAACAAAAAAGTTGTTTGTCAAAAACAACTCCCTTTTTCCCATGTTAACTGGGGGCTCTTAAATTTATATGAGTCGTTTTATAATAAATGCTTTCTTCTAAGTCGTTGTAAAGTCTTTTTCTACCACTCCTTTCTCGACTCGAGTGTATGGTCAATAGCCAGATAGCCTGGTTTCTCTCTAAAACCGCTCGAGTTTAGTTCGCTAAACTGGCCCGAGAAGCACTCCGCCTTTGGGATAGGAGGTTGAAGCCGAAGGCCGACCCGCTTGAAGTTTTCAGATCGGATGTGTCATGTTAAAGCACGACGGAAGCACAAACTAATTTTAAGACCAATTTTCGGATTGGCACCAAAAAACTTGATTTAATCTAGACGTAAAGGTTTTATGTAAGTTTTTTGGTTTTTCGAGCTTATGAAGCTTTCAACCTATTTGTATGTTTTTTTTCAGGAGGCGGGACATCCTCTTGACCGAGGTGCCGTGCATAATAATTTGGCTCGGGAAATCTCTTCCGACCCGCAGTTCGGCAACTTCCCTGCCGAGCTGCACCTCGGCACTCCCGAACACTCCAAACACCGGGGGCTAGTTACTTGCCCCCCACAGTCAAGCTCCGATGACTAAGTGAAAGTTATAAAGCCTACATATCTGATTGCCTCGTTTTCGCTAACACAACCACCTCCGGGCACTGAGACGTCGGCTAAGGGTTGTCTTGTTATTGCGGAAACACCCTGCGTAGCATCTATAAAGGGGTGGAAGCCGACGATGGGCCACATTCAAATTATAAACAGTCGCAACGGAGTCAAAATAACATATAGCATAAAGCTGCAAAATACAGCTTAAAAGCTAACTACCACAAACATGCGCAAATACAATCGAGCGATCAGCTTGCTTTCATAAAAGTGTTCGGCTTGTCCGAGGTCACTAATAGAAAAGCAGTTCGGCCGTCTTTGAAAAAACTATGCAATTCTAACCTCGAGTTTTTGGTATAAAACACATCGGACCTATCAAAGTGTCTAATAAACCGTACTGGGGGATCCTTGAGGCACCTCGGCACATTTACCTTGGGACTTCTGGAGAGCCCAACATATCCTCAGCATTTGTATTTAATATACGAGCGATACCTTCCCATAAATCGTTATAAAGCCACAATATGCATCAATTTGACTTGAGATCTGGCCAAGCTGGGTTGCCTGGCTCTTGTGCTTACCCCCTACGTTCCCGATTGTTCGGCTAGGGGGTAAAGGGAGCACCTCTGTAATTGATACTACCGGGTTATCCGGGTTAGTACCTCAGACTGGGTGAAGCCGAAAGCTAGCAATCTCAAAAACATAATTGGTCGGCAACGACGGAAGTGAAAATCTCGGTTTTTTAAAGCCAAATACTTCGGGAATTTTCCCCGAATTAATCTTCACTATTTTCTCCCACTTAGATCGGAGGTGAAGTTACATAATCATGGTTAGCATGAGAACCTGCAAAAAGGAACCTATAAAGGAACTATTTTCCCAGAAGATGTTTCTTACGTTAAATAATAATATAACATATCTCTCCGCGTACCTTTGTTTATAAAACCATATGGCTGGATTGCCTTGTTTGCCGTAAATCTTTGCCCTTATAAAGGCTTTATAAAGTAGGACAAACACTCCTCGGCTACTGGCCGAGGAGGTTGAAACCGATGGTCGGTCAACAAAGTCTTGTACAATGCGGATCCGAGCATTAATGATGTAAAGTACTTGGATACGTAGAATCATTACACATAAATTGTGATTAAAGTCAATTTACCCCGGATATTGATCCTTAATTCGGCCACCCTTGCCCAAATTAAGGCTCGGGGGCTACTGGGCTTCGTGCTTCTCACTTTAAAGGCCATTAACGGGTTACATGGATCCCCTGATCTGGTGTTGCCACCCGACCAGTGGCTCGGGGGCTACTGCATTGATAATTCAATGCAGACAATTTACAAAGTGCAAAACAGTTTCTGAGGAGATTACGATCCTCAGGTTGGTCGGTCGCACCCAACCTGAGTCTCAAGGACTATGCACACCGCGTTTCCATTCCTACGTATGCTGCCGAGCTAGGAGTTGATCCTCAGGCCGATTTCGCGTTCGACCTGAGTCTCAGGGGCTACTGGGATCAGCGGTTTCATGTTTTCCTTCAGGTGCATCTCGGATTTTAGGCCGACACACACCTTGAGGGCTACTGGCTATATATCTCGGCAGAGAATAAATTGCACCAATCAAAAATATATCCGCAAAAAATCAGCCCAAGCCCGAGGTGGTGCATCACCTCGGAAGCAGTCCGGCGTAAAGCTCGGATGCAAGTGGCTGGCTCCGTAGAGGGCATTTCCAGCATTAAGCTCGGCTGAACTCCTTTAAACTTTCTAAGACTAAGGAAATTTATGACACCTCGGATACAGACCGGCGTTGGAGGTCGGCTGCTAAAATGTACCTCGGATACAGACTGGCGTTGGAGCTCGGCTGCTAAAATGTACCTCGGTTACAGACTGGCGTTGGGGCTCGGCTGCTAAAATGTACCTCGGAAGTAGTCCGGCATAAAGCTCGGCTGTGAGTGGTTGGCTCCATAGAGAACTTTTTTGGCGTTAAGCTCGGATAACCTCCTTCAAACATTTTCAAAGATGAGGTACTCTATGCCTCCTCGGATGCAGTCCGGCGTTGGAGCTTGGCTGCAAAAAGACACCTCAGATGCAGTCCGGCGATGGAGCTCGGACGCAAGAGGACACCGCTGCACGGGAAAAAACTTTGAACCCGAGATGCGGCGTAAGAATAACCAGGCATTAATAAAGGCCAAGAACCTAAAGGGGCTCCTCGGATGCCTGATGTGTGAACTCTTCGGATACACCTCGGCGATCCTCGAGATCGGAGATGCGAATATTTGTTGAACCAGCTTTCAAGACCGGCGACCGAAGATGAAGAACAGTTCGGAAGAACCGAGGAGCATCCCCAACTTGAAGACCGGTTCAGGGGGCTACTGATGGTGTCCGGGACTAGGGGGTACTCATCAGGTCGTCTCCTGACCAGGTGGATCGGGCCGAGGACCCCCATGGCGGTTCACTCATGGGCCACTTCGGGCAGTCCATGACGAATACAAGGAAGACTCCACATGACTTGGCACACAAGACGAGGACTCTTCTAAACCCTAGGCCTCCGGTGCATATATAAACCGAGGCCAGGCTAGTTAATAGAACATCTCATATTCATTAGAACAATCTCGTGGTAGATACATGTACCCTGTACTACACCCCATATGAATACAATCAAAAGCAGGACGTAGGGTATTATCTCTTCGAGAGAGCCCAAACCTGGGTAAAATCCTGTGTCCATGTTACCATCGCTCCAAGACGCCTAGCTTAGGAACCCTACTACGAGATATGCCGGATTTAGAACCGACAACCACCGCCACCATGGTGCTTGCAGGAGAGCCAACCATGTGGACCGCACTCCGTGGCCGCCGCCTCGGCATCCAAGTCAGAGACACCACCAACCGTCCACATCACAATGTACCCACCACGATAGGAAGAGTAAAAGGCGTATTCTTTCATTCCTAACCCGACATCAGCCACATAGTTTGTGTCAGTGCCTCCGCGGTAAGAGGCGCACACTCCTGCGTATCCACCCAGTCCCGGTGGATTGAGGGAGACAAAAACCTATGACAACCAGCGGTGGCCGCCGAGCACGGTCGCATGACGCCATGTCCGTGGTCCTCGCCACCAATCTACATGTGGTCAACTCTCGGACTGAGACCACCATCGCCTACCCGAAGTAGGAGCTCCGAGCCGCCCCGGGCCCCAATCTGGTCTGCCCGAGCACGAGCCCCGGGGCCTGGACATCTCCAGCGCGCGGACATCCCGCGCCGGCCCGAACCAAGGAGAAGAAAGGAGCCACCACCCCCCGCACGCCAATCACTGCTGCCAGAGCTGCCGCAACCTCGCCGACCACCGGTGCACCCACCACCGCCGGAACGCAGCCCCTGGCAAACCACCATCGCTGTCAACCACCACTGCAGGTACGCAACAAAGGTCACCAACCCATGCCGACCGCAGCCCGCACACCCCTGCCGGAGTCAGAGACTAGGCCTGACCGGAGGCCGGCAAGCATGCCACCACTAACGAGAAGCCCGAGCCCCGCCATAGCAACGAGCCAAGCCGCCCGTATCCCCTGACGGCAGATCCGAGCCGCACCCGTCCCGTCCCTGCTGATGACATGGCGCGCACCGCCGCAACCCACAGCCCACAACCCCTTCATGCCGCCGCCCACAACCCGCGCCACCGCCGTCGTTTGCTGCCGCGGCGCCGCCACGCCCCGTGCACGCGCCGCGCCACCAAGCGCCGAACTGGAGAAGGAAGAGCACCCCTCCGCCGCCGATGCTGGCCGGGCTTTGCCCGTCAGCGCACCGAGGCGGCGGCGAGGAAAGGAGGGGGCAAGGAGGGGGGCCTGGACCGGCGGCTAGGGTTCCGCCGGCCCCCTCCCCCAGCGCTCGCGTGGGGGTAGGGGGACGGGAGCGCACCAATCAGCATCCACGCTCAAGCACTTCACAAATCCGTCGACATTCGATGGACGAACGAAAAGAAGAGGGGCGATCCGTGTGATCATTGGGACGGATGAGCTGGTAGCAATGCAAGCCCTGAACCGCAGACTGTCATCGAAGATTCAAGATTCAGCAAGTGTGTGGACACTAACATTTAGAAAAGAAAAACACTATAGTAAGTCAGATGAAAGCAATTGAAGCACCAAGTCGGAATCTCCTTACATCATTCAGGCAACAAACTCACTTTCCCAGCACAGAGACCATCCACACAAGCATAGAACTCTAAACTATGATACCAACATACAAAAGTCAGCAGTCACACACACACACACACACACACACATGTTACTACTGACTTGCAGTAGCAATCGATCAACAACAACAACACATGATTCAGGGTACCCCGTCCAATGCCCAGGGATCAAACTTCCTGGCTGCCGCAGCAGCTCACAGTATCACATGCAGGGCTCAACACACACCCTAACTTTGCTGAGCGAGATACCATCAGGTCTGTAATTCAGGCTGCTCCACCACAGTCAGATCAACTCTCAGATGCAGCACGCCATCGATGAAGAGGCTGTCGTCCGCAACGAACGTCGACCATGGAACTCCAAAAAGATCATCGCATCCCTCCAGCAAATGACCGCTGAATGTGTGCCTACCGCCGTACTTGCTCAAGAATTTTCCTGACGATCTTGTCCTTGCAGCAAACTCAATATCAAAACACAACGAGCCTGAAATAGAATTTTCATATATCCCTAACCAGAGGCCAAAGCTGTACAAGTTTGTCTGCTCATCCGGTACACAGTTTGCCATGAGATAGAATTTCTGACCTGCGAGATGGAACCAGTCCGACAATATAACTCCTGATGGGAAGAATCGGGAGCACTCGTCGCGCGTTAGATCCATGTAAACTATAACCTGTGGGCAAGGTCGATCAAACGCAACCGCTTTCACATGTTTGTACCCGTAAATTCGCTCAGCAGATTGCCAATCGAGAGTTGATACATCTGCTGCAAGAGCACCTTCCATCTGGGTTGGGTAAGCTTTGTGGAGAAGGACCTCATTGATGCGCTTGGTTACTTGCTCACGGTCTATATCATCATCAGTGCATGCTAGGATCTCCTGAAGTGCCGCACATGTCATATGACTGAAGCATACCAGCGGAAGCAAACGGCTGCTCAAGATCTCGCGTCTTTCCTCCGGTTCCAGGTATCGCGCACGGGCCCACTCGAGCAAGAAGTTATATACCGCATCTTCAGATGCTACTTCTATGTCAGTGCTCGAAAAGATGGCCTCGATTCCAGAAAGAGAGATGTTCATCACTTCTTCAAACCTGAAATGAGACAAACCATGCCATGAGTACACTTCAATGCCTACATTTTCTCCGAAATGAAAAAAAATTGCTCCATCAAATGGGATCACTCACTTGTCTAAATTCTTGTATTTCTCGGCAAGGAATTCCCTGGCTGCAGCTACCACACTCTGAACTTCAGCAGCCATTGAAAGGGAGCATGGATGGTCTAGGTATAGCGGTGTCTGTGGTCATAGGCAGGCTTCTGAGCAACTGACTGCAGTACCTCATGCCAGAAAGAACCTCAAATTTGTCGGCAGCCATTAAGATGTCGAGCAGAAGAGTGGGCTCAATTGTTGTCAACTTTCCACTGTACATGAAGCTTAAAAGCTCCATAAAGGCATTTTCCTCTGTTCCAAGTAGGATGAAAACAGAAAAATCATAAGAGAACAGTTCAATAAAGAAGAAAACAGAAAGAGGAAACTCTTTTTGTACCCTAAATAATTGTCTAAGTTGACTATTGACTTACAGTACTGAGAAAAGCTCCATGGGAGATTAACTTATTTCCAAACACAGAAAATTTATATCTACACTGATATAGAATACGTACAAGTTGGTGGAATGCACCGATCTCAACCATTCAATACAATCAAATCCAATGGCTCATAAATTACGTTTGGCCTTGCAAATTACCTCATAATTGCTTATCAAAAAGAGACTTAAGAAAGAAATCCCTGCTTAAGAGGGAGTTAATTAATCCACAAATTGCCCACATCGATGACTAAAAGAGATGACACGCACCAGTGGATATTTAGATAGTGTATATATGGTACATGCAATATATACAGTGTGCATGCTGAATTACCAGTAAAATTAAGTGCAGAAACTACAAAAGATAATATTTTATTTACCATAAATAATCTTATGACTAAAAATAGCAACACAACCACAGTAGCAAATTAGAATAAAATATAAGAGGAAGAATGTTACAGTTAAGCTATCACATTACCTGAATCAGCAATCCTGATTCTTGGATGCGTCTAATCAGATCCATTCCTGCCATTTGAGAAAAGCTAAGAAACATGAAGCTTATTATAAACTTGAACTGATTATACAAATGTATTTCACATGGTTATAAAATTACCTTTAGAAAGAAACGACTTCTTGCAGCAAGAATCGCTGAATTGATATGAAGGGTCTTTACTGTTAAAATTGGTGTACCTGCCATGGTTGAGGAGCAGTCTATCTCTCCATTATCAGCTGCAAATACCAAGATCAGTGAAATACAAGACAACTAGGAGAAGTAAAAGGTACGCAATTAAACCAATGGACATATTTTCTTCTGTGAAAATACTTGAAACACTCTGTTGAATGGTGCAGATTCATTTAATCACTCTTCAGATATGTGGTAAATGGTAAAAATAATATCACAAAAATTGAACGGCAATTTAGCTGCAGCCAGCAATCTAAGCATGCTTGTAGCTCAGTGAGCAAAGAATTGTAACATGCAAACTTGACCAGGAATTGTAAAGCAATCTAAGCATGCCTTTTGTAAAGCTTCACTGCAAACTTGACCAGGAATTGTAACATGAATATTAGAATTTCAAAACCCACAATTCCTTTAAGGACATCCATTGTCCAGTGGCTAATCTCAGTTGCAGTGGATTGATTGTATTCTACTTTTGCAGGGACAGGGGATTTGATATGTTTGAACACCACAGCTAAGTCCATACTTGACTAAATATTTGCTGCATCATCATCAACCATGTCCACCATCAACCATGCCCTCCCGTGGATCGCAGGCACAGCGGCGGCAGCGGCCTTCGCCGCCAGCACGCTGGGAACCATTCGGCATGGGACATCGTTGCGGCTCAGCCAGTCTTCTTGCGGCAGGGGGCTCAGCGCCCCGCGGCCGTGCCTGCACGTCGAGCGTCAACCAGCGCGCCGTCGGCCAGGCGCAGGCGAGGCTACCAAGGTGGCCGCGCTCCAACCATGTGTGTTCTCCTCCGACACCCGCCTGTGCCGCTTTGGAGGAGTCCCCCATGCGCCCGTGGCTCCAGGAAAACGCCGGGCAGGTGGAAATTGCTCGCCAACGCCCAACACCGGGGGGTGCCCGCGCTTCCCCAAGGGAGCCCCGCGTCTGGCGGAACGGGTGGGCGTCGCGCAGGGCCCAGTCTCTCCGAGACCGCCCGCGTCGACGACCTCCGCGACGTCCTGGGCCGTAAGAGGGGAACCAACGCTTTCGAGGGGGGCACCGGCAGATGGTGCCCGGTGGATCTTTCCACCAGGAACGACCTCGCGGACTGCCGGGAAGTTGAGGCCCTCGTCAACAGTAGGCGTCGGGCCCGCTTGGGAAGACGCCGCGGGGCGGGACCTGACCAGAACGGAGGTCATCACCGTCCCGGCCGGGACAGCGACACGAGCCACCAGAAGCGCGAGGCAGTGGCCTGCATCCACGCGGGGCAAATTTTCGTGTTTTGACCCTTTTCTGATACAATTTCGAGATCTGACCCCGGTGTCAAAAAATTTCGGGATCTGACCCTTTTGCCTACCGCCAGGGGTCCCGGCGGTAGCCCCCCACATCCTACCGCCAGATCCCCTGGCGGTAGGTAACGGGACGGCGGCTGACGGCCGTCAGCTGTAGCTGACGTGGAAAAGGACACTACCGCCACAGGACCTGGCGGTAGGCTACTGAAACCTACCGCCAGGATTCCTGGCGGTAGGGTCCTGAGGTGGATAAGGTTAGGAGGGGCTGGTGTGTGGGCCCCACCACCACTCTTCTTCCCCATTCTTCTTCTTCCCCGTGGTGAGCTCCTCTCCTCTCTCTCTCTCCCCCACCCAAACACCCCCTAGATCCACTCCATTTGCTTGAGATTTCACCGGTGGATCCGGAGCATTTTCATCACCCAAGGTACCTCTCTCAATTCCCCTCATTTTGATTGGTTGAAATCTTTGTTTTGTGTGCATTTGCTCAATTTATTGCAAAACCTAGGTGTTGATCTTGTTGTGTGCATTTATGATGCATTGATGGCACATTTATGATGCATTGATGGCTATGTTTGTGCTTGCCTAGGGTTAGGGTTAGGGTTATAGTTATGGTTAGGGTTATGGTTAAGGTTATGCTTATGATGACCGTTATAGTTACCCCTCGAATTGTAGGATGGGACCGATCGTCTTCTTTGAGACTTCTGCCGAGGCGGCAGCAAAGCTTGAACGCGAACTCATTGAGGAAAAGATGACGGAGTGGGTCGACTCCGTCGATGCGGTGAATGCGAATTCAAGGGACTTTTCAAAGTACTATGTATGCGAGTACGACGATAGCGAGAAGGTGATCGAAGATAAAGAGAAAAACATAAACAAGCTCAGGAGGAAGGAGAAACGTCATAGACGTGATCTTTCAAGGCAAATTGTATTGTGCACAACAAGGGAGGAATATCCTCAGCTGGACTTGAAAAACCCTGGTCAGATCATTGACTGGGTGGTTAGGCAGGCATCATCGCCGATACCGAGGCAAGCTTCCAGTTGGGGTTGGGTCCTTGAAAGAAGAGATGTCATTTTTTGCAACCCGTGACCGTACGACAGAGACATTGTGTTGATGGCCGAATAAAAGCGGTTTGAACTACATGATGTCATAGTCATTTGAACTATAATGACATGTACCCTTTATCATTTCCTTTGTACTTTAGTTGAACTCCTCCTTATGTTTTATCTAGTACTAAGGCAAGAAGCCATGTGTCGTGCACTATCTCGTAGACCTAAATTTGTCTGGAATTTCTTTGTTATTGTGATGAATTTCTGTGATAAACTGTTGTGCGATGTGTTAAATGAACACTCTGGTTTTGAACCTACTGCCAGGGTCCCTGGCGGTAGGGTGCAAGACCCTACCGCCAAGGGGTCTGGCGGTAGGTAGCCCACCCTACCGAAAAAAAACCCCAATGTTCGTTACAGAAAAGATTTGAGGGGTTTGGCATCCTACCGCCAAGTGGTCTGGCGGTAGGTAGCCAACCCTACCAAAAAAAGCCCCACGTTCGTTACAGCAAGCAAATTCGAGGGGGCGGCACCCAACCACCAGGACATCTGGCGGTAGGGCCTACCGCCAGGGACCCTGGTGGTAGGTTTAAAAACAGAGCACACCTTTGTTTTTATTTAACACATCGCACAACAGTTTATCACAGAAATTCATCACAATAACAAAGAAATTCCAGACAAACTTTGGTCTACGAGATAGTTCTCACGACAAATTCATTACAAATGACAAATTTAGGTCTACGAGGTAGTGCACGACACATGGCTTCTTGCCTTAGTACTAGATAGTTCATGATAAATGTGGCATGGCTTCATCCGGTTACATGACGAGTCCACCGAAGCGAAGGCCCTACTAAGTCATACGAGGCCATTTCCCCTTCTTGTCACGAGCCTCATCCTCCTCTTGCGCCTCGCGAGCCTTTGCAAGCTTTCTTGCCCTCTCCTCCTCACGAGCAAGCTTTGCTTGGCGTGCCCTCTCCTCCTCTCGTTTCTTCCGCTCCAACCTCTCCTTCTGACGACGCTCCTCCTCCAAACCTCTTCGAAACGATTCTTCGAACCGCCATTGGCGCCTAAGACAATCTTGATATTGGTCCTTTTGGACATCTTCTGGCACTTCATGATCTATCCATGTGAAGTACTTGCATAGAGGAGGCGGTGACTGCATACACAAAATTCGTTAGTGTTCACACAAATTTGAGAGCAACATGTTACTTCTAAGACATACCGGCTATAGGTCATAGGGGTTAGTTGGAAGCGCACGATCATGGGCATAGTTGGGGCATACAAAATATCTCCTTCCCTCCGTCCATGACTTCTTTCGGTCGGTGGACACCTTCACCTTGCAAACATCTCCACACCAACATGGTGGGATTTTCACATCTTTCTCCTTCACCTTGTCCAAAGATGCGTTCTCCCACTTGTTCGGCATGTCTTCTTGGTTAGCACACGGTGGCCTCGTCATGGAACCGGATGAAGCCATGCCTACAACAATTAAAGATGTTAAGTCAAACCTATGAACACATTGACATGTAAAGAAGCAAACAATTAAAGATGTTAAGCAAATATATCAACAAATTGACATGTATGGAGACAAGTAGTACCATTCACATTATTTCAACCATCCGGATTTAGCAACACGTCGATAGGCCTTCCTCTATCAACCCGGCGTGTCTTAGAACCACCGGATCCACGACCACCACCTCTTGTTCGTCCTCCACGGCCCCCTCTAAGACTAGTCCTTCCTCCACGGCCCCCTCCAAGACTAGTCCTTCCTCCTCGTGTGCCGGCGGAACCTCCTCTACCGCCACGTGTTTGACTAGTGCTCGTGTTGGTTTTGGGTCTTTTCGTGCATCTCCTAACGTTGTGTCCCGTGTCGTTGCATTCTCCACAATTGTTTGTGTCCGGTACCTCCATGAAATGACCACTACCAAATTGCTTCATTCCGGTGTATCCAGCTAGATCATCCATGTCACTCCTGGACCTCTTCTTTCTTCTTCTTCCCCTCATAGGCACCATGAGTGCGGGATCTTGCACAATGTGTGGGCCATCATATTCAGGCCACTGTGACTGATCAAGGAAAGGATTAAACCGAGGCGCTCACGTCAACCTCGTTCGTTCCAATGTGAACTCGTGCAACCGCACCGTTGTACCATCGGATACGGGCAAGTTTCTCGCCCATGTTGCGGTCATCAAATGCGAGCAAGGCCAATGATACTTGTGTGTCCTCTCACACTGGCACCACCGGATTTTGATGTGCACCTCGTACGCAACTCCACCATAACACACACCGTCCCTTGTTGTCTCACCCGGCTCATCGATTTGATAGATCATTTCTTTTTCATTGTATTTTATCACTTGTTGGTGGGAAGACTTGCACGCTTGATGCAACAACCAATTCTGAACCTTGAATGGATACTCCATCTTTTCGCCAATCCACTTGGCCGTGATTTTGGAATGCTTTAGGAAGTACTCGTTGAGCTTGATGAAAGTGTACTTGAGTATTGCGGTCACCGGCAAGGAACGGACACCCTCCAACACATTGTTGAAGCATTCCACCATGTTGCTTGTCATGTCCCCATATCGCATACCTCCTTCATCGTAAGCGCGTGACCACTTTTCTTTATCCGGCTCGTGCCTAGTCAAGAATTCTTTCCCCCCTTTGTTCTTCTCCAACGCCTTGAGGAGTTTATCATATTGGCTTTTGAATGTGTCGGTGTTGAATGCAACGCAAACAAGGGTAAGGTCTTTGCAAAACTCCTTGCTCTTGCATGCCCGGTAAAAGTTTGCCACAAAGTGTCTCATGCACCAACGGTGTTGAAGCTTTGGAAGACCTGGAATATCAACGTCTATTGCTTTGAGAATCCCATGATGGTGATCCGATATAATGCATACCTCTCTCTTGCCAATCACCTTTGTCCTCACATGCTCCATGAACCACTCCCAATTGTCATCGTGCTCCGAAGGCACCAAGGCAAATGCCACCGGCAACACGTTATCATTTGACGAGTGGGCCATTGCCACCAACAATGTGCCCTTGTATTTGCCGGTCAAGAATGTACCATCTATAGACAAGACCGGCCGACAATACGTGAATGCCTCGATGCATTGGCCAAAGCTCCAGAAGGCACGGCGAAACACTCCGTCAATTGACTCGACCCGATGGCGCATGCCCGGGTTCCGATGAGCAATGGCTGCCAACATCTTCGGCAGAATGTTATATGCGGCCTCATAATCACCGTGCAATATCCTAATAGCGTTTGCCTTGGCCATCCATGCCTTCCCATACTTGACCGGGTATCCGAATAGTTCCTCAATCGAAGTCATGAGAAACTTGACCTTCACGGTTGGATCATGTGCTATTTGATTCAATAATTTGTAGCCTAGATACTCAGACGTCAGTTGACGGTGTCCATTGCTTCGGTCGGCCTTGTTAGGGGGTACACACGTGTGAGTGGCAACACAACTCTTCAACACCCATTGCCCGGTTTGTTTGATTTTTCTTCCACGGACCCTCCAACGGCAACCTTCTTGGTCACATTTGATTGTGTACCGAACATTTTGATTGGAATGACCAACAACAAACGGCCTATGGTTCCTAATGGCGTAGTCACACAACCATATCTTGAACTCTTCCAAAGAACCAAACTTGATGCCTTTCTTCAAATGAGCATTCTCATCCTCATTTTTTGGCCGAGGATCATCGACATTGGGGCACGGTGTTGGCTCAAACAACCCCAATCTCATCCCACCATCAACAACGGCCTTGTCCGCAAGACTCACATCCCTAAACAACGACGGCCCTCTTTCCTTGCCGGTCACCTTCTTGTAGATTTCATTTTCTTGCGCTGTGAACCCATCCTCATCCAATTCTTCCTCCGGACCCTCGTCATCCGAGCCATACCCACACATACGGTTATAAGGGAGCGTACGGTCCATGTCTTGTTGCCGCACAATGACATCCAAGTTACCAATGGCATTGTAATAAATCTCTTCATTCTCTGCGTAAGCATCCTCTTGAGCAACAATAGCATCATCATCAACATGACCACTAGCATCTTCTTGAACAAGAGGAATAGCATCATCTCGGAGTACTATGGCGCTAGCATTGATATGATCTTCATTGGGTTGGCTACTTGGTGGTTGGCTAGAACAATTGGGGACATACACCTCGGCACTACCATCATGTATTGGGGAGGATACATTGCGGTTCAAATCAATTTGCAAGGGAGGAGGATCAACCTTTGTGGCAAATATCTCAAGAGACTTGTCTTGTGATGCGTCTACTTTGTCCTTGTACACATTCCAATGCAATTGGGAGGTGATGGGCATACTCTTTAATCGGGACTTTACTCCCAATCCAACGTCATACCTCCCAATAAGATTAACCTCGGCATTTGGGTCATTCCAATGTAAGACATTTCTCACTTTCACTACAAGATCATCAAAGCTTGGACTTGTGTCAAAAACCATAACCTCTTCCCCTTCATCATCATTTCCATTCATAAATGTCGTCTTCTCCAAATAATGAACATTTACGAGCTTATGCATCTAAGAACAATGGAAACAATAAAGTCATCCATATATGTCATCCAACCAATTCAAATGGAGCAATAACATAATTTATGCACACATTGGACAAATAACTTCTATTCATAGTCAATTTCACCTTAACCTTAACCATAAACCTAACCATAACTATAACCCTAACCCTAACCCTATCCCTAACCCTAACCCCTAACATAACCACTATAACCCCTAACCCTAGGCAAGCACAAACATAGCCATCAATGCATCATAAATGTGCCATAAATGCATCATAAATGCACACAACAAGATCAACACCTAGGTTTTGCAATAAATTGAGCAACTGCACACAAAAAAAAATTCAACCAATCAAAATGTGGGGAATTGAGAGAGGTACCTTGGGTGATGAAAATGCTCCGGATCCACCTGTGAAATCTCAAGCAAATGGAGTGGATCTAGGGGGTGTTTGTGTGGGGGAGAGAGAGAGGAGAGGAGCTCACCACGGGGAAGAAGAAGAATGGGGAAGAAGAGTGGTAGTGCGGCCCACACACCAGCCCCTCCTAACCTTATCCACCCCAGGACCCTACCGCCAGGGATCCTGGCGGTAGATTTCAGTAGCCTACCGCCAGGTCCTGTGGCGGTACTGTCCTTTTCCACGTCAGCTGCAGCTGACGGCCGTCAGCCGCCGTCCCGTTACCTACCGCCAGCGGATCTGGCGGTAGGATGTGGGGGGCTACCGCCGGGACCCCTGGCGGTAGGCAAAAGGGTCAGATCCCGAAATTTTTTGACACGGGGGTCAGATCCCGAAATTGTATCAGAAAAGGGTCAAAACACGAAAATTTTCCTCCACGCGGGAGCGTCCGCGCCCGCATCATGGCATCGGCTCAAAGTTTGGACACGGGAGGTGAACGCCATCGAACTCTCCCGACCGCTTATAGCAAGTCCAACGCGCCGACCCACACAGACGCGCGCTTTGTCCGTTTTTTGTTCGTTTGAGTCGGCCGCCCATTCGTCGTCCGCCCCTTTTTGCATTTGGGTCGGCCATGCGCCCAACACGCAGACCCATTTTATGTCCGCACACAATTTTGAAAAGACCCGCGGTCATAGATCATGCCAGCACCATGCCATCGCCCAGAGTTCATGCGCCAGCGCCATGCCAGCGGTCTGCACACATGACAGCCTACAAAAAACCACCACACAGTTCAGGCTGGCGCACTTGCCAGCGGCCGACACACATGCCAGCGCACAAAAAAGAGGCGGGAGTTCAACCACGCCATCTCGGCCGTGGTCATGCCAGCACACTTGTCGCCATACGAAAAAAGAATGGCGCTCTCCGCCATAGATCACTCGTCATCGAACTTGAGCATTTCGGCCTGCATCTTCTCGAACCATGGCCTCTTCCTCGGGGACACCGTGCTTAAGTCCACCTTTCATGATCTCCACCCCCGTCATCATGCTAGCGAGCGCCACTTCTTTTGCCTTGGTCTTGGCATTGGTGGCCACGATCTCGAGCATCTTCGCTTGCTTCTCCGCCTCCATCTCGAGCATCTTCGCTTGCTTCTCTGTATCGAGTTCAAGCCTCTTCCTTTGGATCTCCATAAAGGCATTCATTTGCTCTTCCTTGTCTTGCCGACGCTTCTCCTCCCTTGTGTCCTTCTTGGTCATCATGCCTTCCAAAGTGGCATGGAAGGCAATCAATGCCGCATCGCGCTTGTCCTCTTTCTTGGAGTTGGTCTTCCCCCGCGGCAGTGGCTTCTCGCCCTCCCCATGCTCCTCGACGGCTTCCTCCCCTCCACGCACCTTGGGGGCGGCATATTGCCGCGCCCACACCGCCTTGGGTCTCTTCGGCATCGAAGGGTGCCACGCCCACACCGCCTGTGAAGGAAGCGGCAGCGGCAGCCGCACCACCTTCGAAGATGATATTCTCGATGAAACGGTTCGCCGTCTCGTCGTCCGTGGCGGCCGGCATTCTGTCGAACAGGTTGCAGGCCTCGGGATGCTTGTCGACTGAGATCTCCCGTGGGAGTTTCCTCTGGCCCCCGGAGGATGATCCACCGGCCACAGGTGTGGCGTTAAGGTCGATGGTCATGGCCGCGGGCGTGGACGGCGCCACCACGCTCACCTCCGGCGAGCATTCGCTGGAGAATCGGGAGGCTTGTGGACAGGGATGGAAGCCAAGAATCCGGCATTGCCGCACGAGGAAAGGCCGACGAGCCCGTGCTGGCCGCGGCCACGGCGGCGCTGACGAGCCCGTGCTGGCCTGGGTTTAACCCTAGGAAGAGGAGAGCCTGCCTCATTGCCGCGATGACTCTTGCATTGTTTTCCTCTTCCTGTGCGGCAGCGGCCAGGGCGGCGGCGGACCCGGCTTCGAGGTTGCGGTCCTTCGTGTGCCTCCGGTCCTTCCTCTTGACCGACTGCACGGCCCCCTACTTGGCCGTCAACGGCTTCTTCTTGGGCGCCGCCGCCGTCTTGCCGGTGGCGCGGGGCTTGCCTTTGGCCGAGGCGACGGACGTGCGGCCGGAGGCGAGGGAGGCTAGGCCGGCGGCGGTGTCGAGGATCGGCGCATCGTCGCCCATGGCGATCGGTGGTTTTTTTGAGAAAGGGGGGAAATGGGGGTTGTTGTGCCGCTGACTGGCGGGCCAGGGGGAAGAGGAGGCGGGCGTCGAGCACGAACGCCTCGTGTCCGCGCCGACGCAAATGAGGCCCAAATTTGGCCCAGGAATGGGTCGTCCGGCGGACAAAAAGCGGACGCGTGTCCGTTTGGGTCGGCGCGTTGGGCCGACTTTTCTATCGGTTTCGACCCAAATGGACATGCGCGGACGATATGGGTCGGCGAGTTGGAGTTGCTCTTACGGCAACTCCCCATGCAAACGGACACGGTTTTTGTCTGTTTTTCGTCCGTTTGGGTCGGCTGGATGCGCGTCGTCAAGCCACGTCCGTCCAAATTTGACCGGTTCGCCCAACCGGCTGACGAATTTCGTCTGTGCGACTAAATTTCTGGCAAGCAAATTTAATTTGAATTTAGGGCAAGCGGCCATAGTTCATGCCGGCATACTTGCCAGCCTACAGAAAAACACCATAGTTCATGCCGGCACAGTTGCTATGGCGGCGGCGGCAACAATGGCCGGATCATCGCGAGGGAACCCTAGCATGGCAAGGGTCCGCTGCGTGGCCCTGGCGACGAGGGTCTCATTCACCGCAATGGTGGCCTCCTGCTGCGCAGCGACGGACATGGCGACCTTCTCTTTTTTGTCGGCCTTGACCTTCCTACGGCCAGCCCTCTTCACCGATTATATGGCCCTCCCATCGACATAAGATCTCAGGTGCAAAACTTATACTAGCAGTCTGGTGTTTCACTGTTGCCTCAATCACTAATCCCTGACAAATGGATCCGCCACGTAACTGCGTATGTGCTAGTGCCAAATTTATCTCTATGCAACAAGTATTTGGACTACTTGAACATAAGTGATTATCAAGCAGGCTAACAATGACCTTAAGGCCTCATTTGGCAGGAGGGGAAACCGAGGGGATCCCAGTCCATTCCCTGAAAACTTCAACCCGGTGGTAGACCTTCCCCGGTTTTTCCGCCGTACCATTTGGCCGAGAGGTGGAACGGGAAAATTCATCCGCTTCCTCGTGAATTCCTCGGGAGGAAAAAACGCATGTCCACTCGTGGATGGAGTTCCCCGTCTGTTACACGTTATCTCTGGACAAGTC
Source organism: Elymus sibiricus (assembly GCA_039707655.1). Taxonomy (NCBI): domain Eukaryota; kingdom Viridiplantae; phylum Streptophyta; class Magnoliopsida; order Poales; family Poaceae; genus Elymus; species Elymus sibiricus. The sequence continues at coordinate 104,380,821 of CM077668.1, read as the reverse complement.
AGTGCACTCCTGCCCATGCCCCTGACACTAGTCTGTGCTTGAAGACAAACTTTTCCCCGTCTTTCCCCCATCATGAGTGAACCAAATGGTGGCAAGCGGGCACGTGTTTTTCTACTATGGATTCCTGTGTGACGGGCAAAATCCCTCCCGTGGCTTGTCTCCCCCGGGTGCTATATCCCCTACGACCAAACAAAGCCTAAATGTTTCAATGCACACAAAACAAACTAACATAGGTGAACAAAGAAAATGGCAGGCCAATATTGCCCTCACATGCTTATTTGTTGAACAACGAACATGGTTGTGAGACTCGAGAGTTCTGAAATTTTATGGGGCCCTTCCCTACACATATACTCTCCAAATATAAAGAATCATATTTTCTCATAGAATCAACATTTTAAAAAAGATGAAGTCATGAAACAAATTTTCCATCGTTCCATATACATGTCCATAGTCAATAACATTGGTAATAATATGTTCGTCCTATTCTTTTGGTTATTCGATTCAGTGAAGACAACTTTTAGTGTGAGATAACTCTTACATGAACACCGCATCAGCGCATGCACAAGCACAAAACTTATGGATTCCCTCTATTGCCCCCATGTTACACTAACATGGTAAACTGCCTTAACGAAGGGTCATCCTGAGCTGAAACAAAATTACCCAACCATACCAAATCAAATCAAGCGCAACAACCCCATGCCCACACAAATTAACGTATGCATTGAATTAGATATGGATGTAATTCCAAATGGCCAAATGATACATCCAATTTGCATCATGATTTCTTACTGTTGATTATTATGTTTTTGATCATTATTTCACTTTATGGTACAATTCTTATGCCTTTTCTCTCTTATTTTGCAAGATTTACATGAAGAGGGAGATTGCAGGCAGCTGGAATTCTGGACCGGAAAGGGGTGAAACAGAGATAGCTATTCTGCACAACTCTAAATGACCTGAAAATTTACGGAGAATTATTTTGGAATATATAAAAAATACAAGCGAAGGAATTACCAGGAGGGGGCCCACCAGGAGGCCACAAGCTTGGGGGGCGCGCCCCCCGAGCTTGTGGGGCCCCTGGCAGGCCTCCGGCCCCCTCCTTCTGCTATATGAAGCCATTTGCCCTAGAAAAACTCATAAGAAGACTTTTGGGATGAAGCGCCGCCGTCTTGAGGTGGAACTTGGGCAGGAGCTATTTTGCTCCCCGGCGGAGCGATTCCGCCGGGGATACTTCCCTCCGGGAGGGGGAAATCGAAGCCATCGATATCACCAACGATCCTCTCATCGTGGGAGGACCAATCTTCCTCAAAATCTTCACGAGCACCATCTCATCTCAAACCCTAGTTCATCTCTTGTATTCAATCTTTGTCTCAACCTCAGATTGGAACCTGTGGGTTGCTAGGAGTGTTGATTACATCTTGTAGTTGAAGCTAGTTGGTTTATTTGGTGGAAGATTATATGTTTAGATCCTTAATGCTATTCAATACCCCTCTTATCTTGAACATGAATATGATTTGTGAGTAGTTACTTTTGTTCTTGAGGACATGGGAGAAGTCTTGTCATAAGTAATCATGTGAATTTGGTATTCGTTCGATATTTTGATGATATGTATGTTGTTGCTTCCTTTAGTGGTGTCGTGTGAACGTCGACTACATGACACTTCACCATCTTTGGGCCTAAGGGGAGGCATTGTGGAGTAGTAATTAGATGATGGGTTGCTAGAGTGACAGAAGCTTAAACCCTAGTTTATGCGCTATTCCGTAAGGGGCTGATTTGGATCCATATATTTCATGCTATGGTTAGATTTATATTAATTCTTCTTTCGTAGTTGTGGATGCTTGCGAGAGGGGGTAATCATAAGTGGGAGGCTTGTTCAAGTAAGAACAGCACCCAAGCACCGGTCCACCCACATATCAAATTAGCAAATTAGCGAACACGAATCAAACAAACATGATGAAAGTGACTAGATGAAATTCCCATGTGTCCTCGAGAACGCTTTGCTTATTATACGAGTTCATTCCGGCTTGTCCTTTGCTACAAAAAGGATTGGGCCACCTTACTGCACTTTATTATACTTGTTACGTGTTACTTGTTACGAATTATCTTGCTACCGAAACTATCTGTTATCGCTACTTTCGGTACTTGCAGAGAATACCTTGCTGAAAACAGCTTGTCATTTCCTTCTGCTCCTCGTTGGGTTCGACACTCTTACTTATCGAAAGGACTACGATTGATATCCTATACTTGTGCGTCATCAAGACTCTTTTCTGGCCCTGTTTCCAGGGAGTGAAGCGCCTTTGGTGAGTGGAATTGGGTAAGGAAACATTTATATTATGTGCTGAAATTTACTGTCACTTGTCACTATGGTTAGTAATCCTTTGAGGGGTTTGTTCGGGGTATCTTCACCTCGACCGGAAACATTGAGAGTTGCTCCTCAACCTACCGAACCTACTGAAAATATTTATTATGAGATTCCTACGGGTATGGTAGAGAAACTGCTAGCTAATCCTTATGCAGGAGATGGAACGGTGCACCCTGATATGCACTTGATATATGTGGATGAAATTTGTGGATAGTTTAAGCTTGCAGGACTATCCGGAGATGGATTTAAAAACAAAGTATTCCCTTTATCTTTGGAGGGAAAAGCATTGACATGGTATAGGCTATGTGATGATACTGAAACATGGGATTGGAACCGGTTGAAGCTGGAATTTCACCAGAAATTTTATCCTATGCATTTGGTTCATCGTGATCGGAATTACATATATAATTTTTGGCCTCGTGAAGGAGAAAGTATCGCTCAGTCTTGGGGGAGACTTAAGTATACGTTGCACACATGCCTCAATCATGAGCTCTCAAGAGAAATAATTATTCAAAACTTTTATGCTCGACTTTCTCATAATGATCAATCCATGCTCGATACTTCTTCTGCTGGTTCCTTTATGAAGAGAACTATTGAATTCAGATGGGATCTTCTGGAAAGAATTAACGTAACTCTGAAGATTGGGAAATCGACAAAGGTAAAGTGTCAGGTATAAATCTTGAGTTTGATTGTGTTAAATTTTTCATGGAAACTGATGCTTTTCATAAGTTTAGTACTAAATATGGACTTGACTCTGAGATAGTAGCTACCTTTTGTGAATCTTTTGCTGCTCATGTTGATCTCCCTAAGGAGAAATGGTTTAAGTTTCATCCACCTACTGAATTAAATGAGGAACCTGTTAGTGTTAAAGAAGAAACAATTGTTTACAATGTTGATCCAGTTGTGCCTACTGCCTACTTTGAGAAACCTCCTTTCCCTGTTAGGATTAAGGAACATGCTAAAGCTTCAACTGTGGTTAATAAAAGTAATATAAGAACACCTCGACCTTCTGAACAAATTAAGGTTGAGCCTAATATTGCAATGGTTAAAGATCTTTTGGTTGATGATATTGATGGGCATGTTATTTACTTTTGTGATGAAGCTACTAGAATTGCTAAACCTGTTAGAAATGAACGAGATATGCTAGACAAGAACAAGCCCGTAGTTGGCATGCCTGTTGTTTCTGTTAAGATTGGAGATCATTGCTATCATGGTTTATGTGATATGGGTGCTAGCGTGAGTGCTATTCTGTTTTCTTTATATCAAAAAGTAATGAATGATATTGCACCTGTTGAGATTGAAGATATTGATGTTACTATTAAGCTTGCAAACAAATATACTACTGCACCACTTGGGATTGTTAGAGATGTTGAAGTCTTGTGTGGTAAAATTAAATACCCTACTGATTTCTTAGTACTTGGTTCACAACAAGATAATTTTTGTCCCATTATATTTGGTAGACCTTTCTTGAATACCGTTAATGCTGAAATTGATTGTGTTAAAGAGAAGGTTAGAGTTAAGTTTGGTGATATATCTCATGAATTTAATTTCTCTAAGTTTAGTAGACAACATCATGATGAAGAATTACCTAATAAAGATGAAATTACTGGTCTTGCTTCTATTGTTGTGCCTCTACATATCCTTTAGAACAATACTTGCTAGACCATGAAAATGATATGCATATGAATGAAAGAAATGAAATAGATGAGCTGTTCTTTAAACAAGCACCTATCCTTAAACATAATTTGCCTGTTGAAACCTTGGGAGATCCTCTTCCAGCCAAGGGTGATCCTGTGTTTGAATTAAAGGAATTACCTAATACACTTAAATATGCTTATCTTGATGAAAAGAAGATATATCCTGTTATTATTAGTGCTAACCTTTGAGAGCATGAGGAAAAGAGATTACTTAAAACTCTGAAGAAGCACCGTGCTGCTATAGGATATACTCTTGATGATCTTAAGGGCATTAGTCCCACTTTATGTCAGCATAAAATTCATATGGAGCCAGACGCTAAACCCGTTGTTGATCATCAAAGAAGGTTGAATCCTAAAATGAAGGATGTGGTAAGAACTGAAATATTAAAGCTTCTGGAGGCAGGTATAAGTTATCCATTGTTAAAGAAATCGGTAACTGGTAGCTGCTCGGTCGGCTTTGAATCGGCATATTAACTAGATTAACCGGTCGACCATTAATCGGTAGATTAAATACGAACCTGCTAACATATATCTATTCTTTAGGTATTATACCATACTCTCATGCTCCCAACTATGTAATATACCAAATATGAAACGATTTGATCGAACCCTAGCTATTGAGTAGCGAGAAAGGGATGGGAGGGGTTACTGGCCAAAAATTTGGGCTTTGTTTGCCCCTAAGTTAATGGGCCAGCAGTGATTAATCGGCCTGAGAACCTATTAATCGGTCTCAGAGGCAAGTTAATCGGCCTGACAAGTTAACGCGGAGAATAGGTGCTATTCGATTCGGCCATCCTACGAGTAGCGATTAACTAGCCCGTTAACTGATTAATCGGACCAATTCTTGAACAGTGAATTTATCCCATAGCTGATAGTAGATGGGTAAGTCCTGTTCATTGTGTTCCTAAAAAAGGAGGTATTACCGTTATTCCTAATGATAAAAATGAACTTATTCCACAAAGAATTGCAACTGGTTATAGGATGGTAATTGATTTCAGGAAATTAAATAAAGCTACTAGGAAAGATCATTACCTCTTGCCTTTTATTGATCAAATGTTAGAAAGATTATCTAAGCATACACACTTTTGCTTCCTAGATGGTTATTCTGGTTTCTCTCAAATACCTGTATCACCTGAAGATCAAGAGAAAACCACATTTACTTGTCCTTTTGAAACTTATGCTTATCGTCGTATGCCTATTGGTTTATGTAATGCACCTGCTACCTTTCAAAGATGTATGACTGCTGTATTCTCTGACTTTTGTGAAAAGATTGTTGAGGTTTTCATGGATGATTTCTCCATTTACGAAACTTCTTTTGATGATTGCTTGAGCAACCTTGATCGAGTTTTGCAGAGATGTGAAGAAACTAATCTTGTCTTGAATTGGGAGAAGTGCCACTTTATGGTGAATGAAGGTATAGTCCTTGGGCATAAAATTTCTGAAAGAGGTATTGAAGTTGATAAAGCTAAAGTTGATGCTATTGAGAAAATGCCATGTCCTAAAGATAGCAAAGGTATAAGAAGATTCCTTGGTCATGCTGGTTTCTATAGAAGGTTTATAAAAGACTTCTCTAAAATTTCTAGGCCTCTTACTAATCTCTTGCAAAAAGATGTTCCATTTGTTTTTGATGATGATTGCGTAGAAGCCCTTGAAATACTTAAGAAAGCCTTAATTTATGCACCTATTGTTCAACCACCTGATTGGAACCTACCCTTTGAAATTATGTGTGATGCTAGTGATTATGTTGTTGGTGATGTTCTAGGACGAAGAGTTGATAAGAAATTGAATGTTATTCATTATGGTAGTAAAACTCTAGACAGTGCTCAAAGAAATTATGCTACTACTGAGAAAGAATTTTTTGCAGTTGTGTTTGCATGTGATAAATTCAGATCTTACATTATTGATTCCAAAGTTACTATTCACACTGATCATGCTCCTATTAAATATCTTATGGAAAAGAAAGATGCTAAACCTAGACTTATTAGGTGGGTTCTGTTGCTACAAGAATTTGATTTACACATTACTGATAGAAAGGGGGCTGAGAATCCCGTAGCTGATAATTTGTCTAGAATGAAAAATGTTCTTGATGACCCAATTCCTATTAATGATGATTTCCTTGATGAACAATTAGCTGTGATAAATGCTTCTCATAATACTCCTTGGTATGCAGACTATGCTAATTACATTGTTGCTAAATACATACCACCTAGTTTCACACACCAACAAAAGAAAAAGTTTTTCTTTGATTTAAGATATTACTTTTGGGATGACCCACATTTATATAAAGAAGGAGTGGATGGTATTATTAGATGTTGTGTACCTGAGCATGAACATGAACAAATCCTACGAAAGTGTCACTCCGAGGCATATGAAGGACACCATGCGGGAGACAGAACTACACACAAGGTATTACAATCTGGTATTTATTGGGCTACTCTTTTCAAGGATGCACGTAAGTTTGTCTTATCTTGTGATGAATATCAAAGAATTGATAATGTTGATAGACGTCAGGAAATGCCTATGAATTATTCACTTGTTATTGAACCATTTGATGTTTGGGGTTTTGATTATATGGGACCTTTTCCTAAATCCAATGGGTATACTCATATTCTAGTTGCTGTTAATCCCATGGGGAGTGATGACTTCACATAAAAAGAAGTATAATTGATAAAACTTGTTGGAAGTTAACAAACATAGCATTGGTCATTATTGCAATTCATGAAAAAGTAATAAAGGAAGAGAGGTCTCACATATAAATATACTATCTTGGACATCTTTTATGATTGTGAGCCCCCATTAAATATTCTATGTCAATTAGTCGACGTTGGACAAGGAAGACAACGTAATGAGTTATGTTTGCTTATATTCACATAGAAGTTATATTGTTTTGGATCCTCTAACATGTGGTGCTTGCCCCCTATCTTTTGCTAGCCAAAATTCCGCACTAAGTAGAGATACTACTTGTGCATCCAAAAACCCTTAAACCCAGTTTCATGCCATGAGAGTCCAATATATCTACCTATGGATTGAATAAGATCCTTCAAGTAAGTTGTCATCGGTGCAAAGCAATAAAAATTGCTCCTAAATATGTATGATCTTTTATTGTAAGGGAAAATAAGCTTTGTACGATCTTGTGATGGTGAAGAAATAAAAGCGACAGACTGCATAATAAAGGTCGCTATCACAAGGGGCAATATAAAGTGACGTTCCTTTACATTAAGAGCTTGCACATCCAAAAACAAAAAGCGCATGACAACCTCTGCTTCCCTCTGCGTAGGGCCTATATTTTACTTTATGTATTTACTTTTATGCAAGAGTCAATAGTATTCTCCTCTATTCCGTTTTTATTTTATCTCTTGGCAAGCATCATGTGGTGGGGATTGATCCAGGCATATATATCCAGTTGGATATAGGTGATCATGAGTTATTATTGTTGACATTACCCTTGAGGTAAATACGTTGGGAGGCGAAATTATAAGCCCCTATCTTTCTATGTGTCTGACTGAAACTTTAGCTCCATAAGTATGCCGTGAGTGTCAGCAATCATAGAAGACTAAATGATAGTTGAGTACTCTTTCTAATAATATGATGAATTGCAATTGCTTCAGTGACTGAGATCATAGTTTGTTAGTTTTCAATTTGGTTTATGGTTCATATTTAACTTGTGATTGAATTGTGACTATTTCATGAGAATTTTTATGATGATATATTGCTGTCATAATAAAGATCATGATGCTTCATGTCCATATTTTATTTTTATCGATGCCTCTCTCTCTAAACATGTGGTCATGATTATCGATTTCGGCTTTTGCTTGAGGACAAGCGAGGTCTAAGCTTGGGGGAGTTGATACGTCCAATTTGCATCACGATTTCCTACTGTTAATTATTATGTTTTTGATCATTATTTCACTTTATGGTACAATTCTTATGCCTTTTCTCTCTTATTTTGCAAGATTTACATGAAGAGGGAGATTGCCGGTAGCAGGAATTCTGGACCGGAAAGGGGTGAAACAGAGATAGCTATTCTGCACAACTCCAAATGACCTGAAAATTTATGGAGAATTATTTTGGAATATATAAAAAATACTGGCGAAGGAATTACCAGGAGGGGGCCCACCAGGAGGCCACAAGCCTAGGGGGCGCGCCCCCCGAGCTTGTGGGGCCCCTGGCAGGCCTCCGGCCCCCTCCTTCTGCTATATGAAGCCATTTGCCCTAGAAAAAAATCATAAGCAGACTTTCGGGATGAAGTGCCGCCGTCTCGAGGCGGAACCTGGGTAGGAGCTATTTTGCTCTCCGGCGGAGCGATTCCACCGGGGATACTTCCCTCCGGGAGGGGGAAATCGAAGCCATCGACATCACCAACGATCCTCTCATCATGGGAGGACCAATCTTCATCAAGATCTTCACCAGCACCATCTCATCTCAAACTCTAGTTCATCTCTTGTATTCAATCTTTGTCTCAAAAACTCAGATTGGTACCTGTGGGTTGCTAGTAGTGTTGATTACATCTTGTAGTTGATGCTAGTTGGTTTATTTGGTGGAAGATTATATGTTCAGATCCTTAATGCTATTCAATACCCCTCTGATCATGAACATGAATATGATTTGTGAGTAGTTACTTTTGTTCTTGAGGACATGGGAGAAGTCTTGTCATAAGTAATCATGTGAATTTGGTATTCGTTCGATATTTTGATGATATGTATGTTGTTGCTTCCTTTAGTGGTGTCGTGTGAACGTCGACTACATGACCCTTCACCAACTTTGGGCCTAAGGGGAGGCATTGTGGAGTAGTAATTAGATGTTGGATTGCTAGAGTGACAGAAACTTAAACCCTAGTTTATGCGCTATTCCGTAAGGGGCTGATTTGGATCCTTATGTTTCATGCTATGGTTAGATTTATCTTAATTCTTCTTTCATAGTTCCGGATGCTTGTGAGAGGCGGTAATCATAAGTGGGAGGCTTGTTCAAGTAAGAACAACACCCAAGCACCGGTCCACACACATATCAAATTCTCAAAGTAGCGAACGCGAATCAAACAATTATGATGAAAGTGACTAGATGAAATTCCCATGTGTCCTCGAGAACGCTTTGCTTATTATACGAGTTCGTTCCGGCTTGTACTTTGCAACAAAAAGGATTGGGCCACCTTGCTGCACTTTATTATACTTGTTACTTGTTACTTGTTACGAATTATCTTGCTACCAAAACTATCTGTTACCGCTACTTTCAGTACTTGCAGAGAATACCTTGCTGAAAACCGCTTGTCATTTCCTTCTACTCCTCGTTGGGTTTGACACTCTTACTTATCGAAAGGACTACGATTGATCCCCTATACTTGTGGGTCATCACCAAACACATCCAAATGCGGGGGGGGGGGGGCATGCACCTTTCTTATTGTCATCGCGTATGAGGAGAGATCCTCCACCACCGCCGCTGCCGGTGACGACCTCTATCTGCATCACCATGTTGGAGAAGACCTCTGAATGGAACGCAAACTCAAATTTGGGCACCCCGATGCCGCTTGATAACTCTAGGTCCATCTCTGCCTCCGCCGACACCAACGCAGTCATCATGTTTTCGCCACCGGTCGTGCACTCTGCACCTCTAAAAGAGGAAGCACGTGTATGGGACCGTGGAGGTAGATCCCGACTCGTGGAGGGCTCTTCGAGAAGGTGAGAGAAGGTGGTCGACCCGAGTGATTTACCTTTATTAGAGGGATCATGGATGGGTTTGCTTGCCACAGTTGTCTCTTATAATCGTAATAGTTTGTGTAAATGTGGTTGCTATTAAATGCTATAGACGAGAGCACAAGTAACGCCAAAATGAACTCCGCATTTAGTGATGGGGCCAAATGACCCATGAGCCCTTCGATCGCAATCACGCGGTTGCGTAGAGTCGTGGGCGATAATTTGCTATTTAATGTGGGAAGGTTTCCGTTTCCACATGATTGGCGGTTCGTGCGGGGTAGGTGGGCGTTGACCGCATTTTGCTCTGTCGCGCGTGATCTGCTTTTTCATATGACGTGGTCGCTCGACAGGACGTCTTACTACTTTTTGTTGCCAAAAATGATGCAATGCAAGTGTGGGAGTCGAACTCATGACTCCACCATTGAGATTAGCGGCACTAGCCATCTGGGCTAGCACCACCGTTGGTAAAAAATTGAAGTACAACTTTATTTATACGCAAAAGCTATATGACAAACAATAAAATTCCTTCTTAGGAAAAAGTAATGCAGGGTGGATATTGTATCCCTGGTTAGAAACATGCCAAAGCATCCACCATGGTCCAGTAGCCAACTCATCACTAATTTTTTTGTCAAGTGAAAAAATAGTTGAAAGTGGATTTATATTTATATTTAAATAGTATTTCTAAATGTTGTAGTAGTTCTCGCATATTTATAAAGTTGATTACACCGCTTCACAAATACTCCCTCCGTCCCACAATATAAGATGTTTTTGCAAGCTATTTTAGCTGGCAAAAACATTTTATATTATGGGGCGGATGGAGTAGTATTTTTCGCATATCTTACACTGCTTCACACTTTTACTGACGATTGAAAGTTGAAAGTGGGTTTATATTTAAATAGTTTTCTCGCATATAGCTCATTTCAAGCCGTGTAAGTTGAAAGTGGATTTATATTTATATATTATTTTTGGTGTGATGACAATGTGATTAGTGGAACTAATGACAGTTGCTAAGGTGTAGCTCAGGTCATTGGTTCCTCGAGATTGATTGAGGAGATGGTTGACACCCCCTCCGCCCCCCCACACACACAACAAAATGGTTAATGGCATGGTTTTCTAGCGACTCAAAGCTTTGGTTTTAATTTATTTAAGTCATAGAAAAACCGCACTATCAAGAGGGGTCTAGAAGCCTTCAAGCCTTGTGAGCAGCCACCATTCCCAAACCTCAATTTTGCACAATACTTTCTATTCCTCCGCTCAAACACTTTGATTCTTTGGGGATAGAGAGAGCAAGGGTCGATCTACAACTTGGCCAAACTGATTCATATTCCCCGCTAGATTTCTACATCAACACTTATTACTCTTGGTGCTTGGGCTCCTTGGCGGTTGCAGGTTCCTACAGAAACTTCCTTGCGTGTGGTGTGCTCCAGAGACATATGTAAACATGTGGTGGTCGCCTTCAAGACTAACCCTCATTGAATCAAGGCCCATCTGTTGAGGGTGACTCGGTAGGATAATATAGTGAGCCACTTGGTAGCGTTCTGGAGCTTTGGTTTCAGCACCACTCCAACGGAGATTAGCACTCCCCCAAAGGAGTGTGAACTTCGGGATAAAATTCGTGTCCCAAACTCACTTGTGGTTAATCCTTTCCCGTAACTTTACTATGCTTTATATGTTTGTGGACTTGCTAATTAGTTTGTGTTCACCTAGTTGCATACCTAGAGAACCTACTTTATCCATAATTCCCTAAAAAATTGTAATTAAACTTAAAATTTGTAGTCCCTTATTCACCCCCCCCCCACTAAAAAAACACTTATGTGATGATACGTCTTTGTCACAGTAGGTCAAGTTTTCTGTCATGCATGTACATCCGTGACAATTTTATGACAAAATCAAGATAGTCATACATGTGCTGTCGTAGAAGTGTTCCATGACAATACTGAAATTATCATCACGGAAGTGTCCACTTCCATGACGATAAATGTCACGTCATGGAAGTGTTTTCGTCAAGGGTGACCAACACGTGGCATCCACCGTAACGGGTCGCCGTTAAGCTATCGGGTGCGGGTTTGGATCCAATAACCCGTTAGCAGCCCTGACCAATGGCGATTTTCCACGTGTAAATTTCTCATTCGCCGGCGGATCCACGTGTCAGCTCGGCGTTGTGACAGATGTCATCCATTCATTGGATGAGAGACGCCTATGATACGTCGACATGTGGCACGGCCCAACAGTGGCCCATTTAGGTTAAAAGGGCCGGCCCAGTCAAAGTTAGCGGGCTGGCCCATTAACGGCCTGGTTGCACACGGCCCATTTGCAGGTAAGGCCCGTTTGAATAGTGTCAAATCGGCCCGTGACCGGCCCGTTGTGGATTTCTCATCATTGCGGCCCATTGTCACTTCTGCTCCGTTAACAGTCCGCTTTGTATTTCGGCCCAATTACGGCCCGGTGTGTTTCCGGCCTGTTTAAGGTCCTGCTACATTTGGGCCCATATGTGGCCCTACGAAACTTTTGGCCCATAAACAGACCGTGATGGAACTGGGCCATTTTTGGCCCGGTCTGACTTTTGGCCTGTTAACGACCGATGCAACCCATGGGCCATATGTAGCCCGAAGTCACTTCAGGCCTCTGAACGGCCCATATCCTCGATGACACAAACCCAGCCCGGCAGCACTTTCGGCATGTTAAAGGCCCGTGTAGTAGGTCGGTGCAATTACGGCCCGTGCTGACTTTCGGCCTGTTAACGGCCGATGCAACCCATGGGCCATATGTAGCCCGACGTCACTTCGGGCCTATTAACGGCCCACATTCTCGATGACACAAATCCAGCCCGCCAGCACTTTCGGCTTGCTAAAGGCTCGTGTAGTAGGTCGGTGCAATTACGGCCCGTGCTGACTTTCGGCCTGTTTACGATCCGCCATGTAAATGGGCCACCTTGGGCTGAGCTAAATTTCGGCTTGCTAACGACCAGTGGCTATTTGGCACATTTTAGGCCCAATCATTTTTCAGCCTGCTACAAGCCCTAGGTATATACTGGCCCAATGAAGGCCCAATCTGCGATTCGGCCTGTTAACAGCCCGTGTCATTTGTGGGCCAAATAAGGCCTGCGGTGATATTTAGACATGTTAACGGCCTGTTAATACAATGGGCCCATATTATGTTTAGGCCTGTTAATGGCCCACTATGGTCACGGGCCTACCAATGGAACGATCAGAAATGAGAAGAGCTTACGCTGATTTCGGCCCAGTTATTTTCTGTGGGCTAAATACGGAATACGACCCGTAATCGTTTTTAGCTCCATTCTAGTTATGGGCCGGATGAATATTGGCCCTTTGGGCTCCTACGATGCTTTCGGCCTAAAGGAGACCGATGATGCCGAATACATTACTAAGAATAAACCTACACTATACAAAAATAGCTTGCTAATCTCTACGGCCTTTGGCAGCAGGATAAATGTTGTATCGCAACAAAAAAAATTACAGCCATACAACAAAAGGCCTGTTGGCATAAAAGTTTATAGTACTTGCAGATAAATGCACCATGAGATGTATAGAAGCAGAGATCATTTTAGCAGAGTGGTAATGTTTCAGGCTGTAGAATCTGATGGAGCAGCATGACCTTCCCCTTTTTTGCGCCATTCCTCTTGAACAACGAAGCAAATGTCCGATAGTCTGGTTTCAAAACCATTCACATCTTGACAACATTTGTCAACCACTATTCTTGTTTCAGAAACAACATCCATTAGGGATTGGACTTGTGTCTGGAGCACAGATATATCACTCTGTCTAGCCGGAGGATTTTGTTCAGTAGGCGGTTTAGACGAGGTTACCTTAACAACCAACCCAGAATTACTCAGGAAGGTGCTTTTTGCACTGTTAGTGGAGAGGTACTGACGCACTGCAGCAAGAGGTGACATTCTGCCTGTGGTAGCCTCGTCACCTTCAGGTGGTTCTGGCTGTTCAATCATTTGTTCCATAGCTTGCTGAAAGTTTGAATTTTTTTAGATTAGTGTATCGGATAAGAAGTTACTAATGAGACATATATAACTTATTTTGGTGAACCACTGTAATACTTTAGCATGTGTTTTAGTGGTAAGTACATAATAAAATCACGTTCGGAACATATGTCCATGTAGCATGCCTAATGTATTGTCTATTTCCTCACATTTATTGACATCTATCTAAGGATAAAGAGACACGGTTTAAAATACGATGAACATAGTATGACATCATTCATATCACGAGCAAACAAATATCAAACAAACAGGCTATTGTATCATTGTGTGGACACGTGAACATCACAACTAGATTATAGATCAAGACCAAAAGAATATCCTTCATTTCTTTTAAACCGTGTAAGGTGAAATGATACGTTAAGACAACTATGTATAAAAGTGGACAGAGTAACTGACATTGGCTGCAAACCAAGAAGTTAAATGAACACGTCACAGTAACAAGCAGTGCAAAGGCATGAGGAGTAAGGACTTACAACAACGGCTTGGACTGGTGTAGTCATGCCCTTCATCTTGCTGGTGTGACAATCCCTGAAGATTTGCACTGCATTCGGTTCAGGCTCTTTTTGGTCCGCATGGGCTTTCCTCTGTATTTGGAACAAGCCAATATAGATACGATAATATGGCATAACAAAAAGGAGGAAATAACAGCTATTTACAAGAGCCTCGCAGTGTGCAATATAGCTATGAGATCTTGTTGTCTGTTGGAATTTCACTTTAGAACGATTGGTCTTGTTCTTCAAACAGTTAGCCTAGAAGAAGATAGACTTGTAAGGCACATACTTAAATACGAGTTCAATATGTGATTTGATCACATACATATACCCTACCTGATACTTCGGATTAGACCAGTGTTTAACAAGGGCTGTCCAGTCTTCGTCCGTAATATATTCTACTGGAGATGTTTGGGCGATTTAATTGTTAGACTTGCCTTCAAAGTGAGTTTTTCTAAGGTGATACCGATACTGTTGCAGAGCAGACTGAAAAACATGAGTGCATGCTTGTTTGGTTGCATCATCTTTCGGATCCAACTTGAACCTCGTCTGTTGAAAAAAGAATGGGAGTCTCATTAGGAGCAACCTAGAAAGTATGGGACAGAGCAAGACAATATTACAAATTGCGATGAATAACATTACTTACAGATAAATGTTCAAGGAAGGTGTTAAACTAGGTTTCGTCTTTGTCATTCCTATACTGGATCCACGTTGGTAGGATACGTGCATGACACCTAACGGCAATGGCTGCCTCTGATACTAACATGGTTGACTCTGTAGCATCACGTGGCCTTTTTAAACCTGCCTCAAAATGGATCTCCATTCTTCCTCCTTTAGATTTTGTTAACCTGTCAAGCATTATCCCTGATGTTTGTTTCCTCTTGCGCCGAGGTGCTAGTTTAACAATGAATATGGAAATTGTTAGTGCACATCAAACTGTGAGAGTACATATAAAGGAGCAAGCAACTACAAGTTGACTCGGTCACGTACCATCTTGGTGTTCATGCTCATGAGGTTCATCTGATCTTGCCAAGTCCTGTAGTGTTAGCAGTGCTTCAGAAGTAGTGTTAGGTGGGAAGGCAGCTTGGGAACATGCCACTTGCGGAGCATTCGAACGAGTAACTCGCTGAGATGTCGGTACTATGGAAGGAGGTGCTGTAGCTGGTGGGGCAGGGGATACTGTGTTTGTAGATTTAGCCGGTGGACTTTGACCTTCTTCTGCACTATAAGTACCAGCAGAATCTCGAGGGAAGCTCCGTTTCCGTTGCACCCGACGACTAACAGCATCCCCTACCATACTCTTTTCCTTGCTCTTTTTTGACTTTGCAATGTCAAGCCGTACCCACAGCACAAAAGAATAAAATTCGCTCTTCAGAACTCATTGATGCATGATACAGACGAGCAATACTTTGATGTAAGACAACCGTATAAGGAGGATGGAATATGTACGAAAAATAGGACGGCATGACATATTCACACCTATGATGTGTCAACTAAGCAGAAGGATTTTCAAGAAATTAGAAGCAATGCAAGCTAGACACCATATGAAAGATGCAACCAATATCACTCTGCCAAGTTAAAAGTGTCTCTTCATAAAAGGAATTTCAAAAAATTAGAAGCAGTACAAGCTAGAAATCAATGCAAGATGCAACCAATATCACACAACCAAGTTAAACTTGTCTCATCATAAGTGATTGATGCAGGATACACAACAGTAGTACTTTGATGTATGAACATGGTGTGATAGATAGATGCAGTGTATTCTAGATATAGAAAGGCATGTCATATTCACATGTATAATGTATAAACTTGATACGTCTCCAACGTATCTATAATTTTTTATTGTTCCATGCTTTTATAGTATCAATCTTGGATGTTTTTATATACAACAACAACAACAACAACAACAACAACAACAACAACAACAACATCAACAACAACAACAACAAAGCCTTTAGTCCCAAACAAGTTGGGGTAGGCTAGAGGTGAAACCCATAAGATCTCGCGACCAACTCATGGTTCTGGCACATGGATAGCAAGCTTCCACGCACCCCTGTCCATGGCTAGTTCTTTGGTGATGCTCCAATCCTTCAGGTCTCTCTTTACGGACTCTTCCCATGTCAAGTTCGGTCTACCCCGGCCTCTTTTGACATTATCAGCACGCTTTAGCCGTCCGCTATATACTGGGGCTTGCCTGCGCTGAATATGTCCAAACCATCTCAGACGATGTTGGACAAGCTTCTCTTCAATTGGCGCTACCCCAACTCTATCTCGTATATCATCATTCCGGATACGGTCCTTCCTTGTGTGGCCACACATCCATCTCAACATGCGCATCTCCGCCACACCTAACTGTTGCACATGTTGCCTTTTAGTCGGCCAACACTCAGCGCCATACAACATTGCGGGTCGAACCGCCATCCTATAGAACTTGCCTTTTAGCTTTTGTGGCACCCTCTTGTCACAGAGAATGCTAGAAGCTTGGCGCCACTTCATCCATCCGGCTTTAATTCGATGGTTCACATCTTTATCGATATCCCCATCCTTCTACAACATTGACCCCAAATATCGAAAGGTGTCCTTCTGCGGCACCACCTGCCCATCAAGGCTAACATCCTCCTCCTCCTCGTGCCTAGTAGTACCGAAAGCGCACCTCATGTACTCGGTTTTAGTCCTACTAAGTCTAAAACCTTTCGATTCCAAAGTTTGCCTCCATAACTCCAACTTCCTGTTGACCCCCGTCCGACTCTCATCGACTAGCACCACATCATCCGCAAAGAGCATACACCATGGGATATCTCCTTGTATATCCCTTGTGACCTCATCCATCACCAAGGCAAAAAGATAAGGGCTCAAAGCTGACCCTTGATGCAGTCCTATCTTAATCGGGAAGTCATCAGTGTCGCCATCACTTGTTCGAACACTTGTCACAACATTATCGTACATGTCCTTGATGAGGGTAATGTACTTTGCTGGAACTTTGTGTTTCTCCAAGGCCCACCACATAACATTCCGCGGTATCTTATCATAGGCCTTCTCCAAGTCAATGAACACCATATGCAGGTCCTTCTTTTGCTCCCTATATCTCTCCATAAGTTGTCGTACCAAGAAAATGGCTTCCATGGTCGACCTCCCAGGCATGAAACCAAACTGATTTTTGGTCACGCTTGTCATTCTTCTTAAGCGGTGCTCAATGACTCTCTCCCATAGCTTCATTGTATGGCTCATCAGTTTAATTCCACGGTAATTAGTACAAGTCTGAACATCCCCCTTGTTCTTGAAGATTGGTACTAATATACTCCGTCTCCATTCTTCTAGCATCTTGTTTGCCCGAAATTGGATGTTTTTATATACATTTACAACAATTATATATCATTATTTGGGACTAACCTATTAACTTAGTGCCCAGTGCCAGTTGCTCTTTTTTTGCCAGTTTTTGGTTTTCTAGAATATCAGTACCAAACAAAGTCCAAATGCCACGAAACTTTTTGGAGTTTTTTTTCTGGACATAAGAGACACTAGAAGCTTCGGGGGGAAGCCAGAAGCCAGAGGAGGTGGCCACGAGCCACCAGGGTGCACCTGGGGGGGGCAGGCGCGCCCTGGTGCCTCGTGGGCCCACCTCTGCCCCTTTTGACCTAATTCCACCACTATAAATTTTCTAAAATAAGGAAACGAACAGGGGAGTCCACGAAATACTTTTTTCGCCACCGCAAGCTTCTGTTCTCGAGAGATCCCATCAGGAGGCCTTTTCCGGTGCTCCGCCGGAGGGGGAATCGATCACGGAGGGGCTCTACATCAACCTTGCTGCCCTTCCAATGATGCGTGAGTAGTTTACCACAGACCTTCAGGTCCATAGTTTGTAGCTAGATGGCTTCTTCTCTCTTTTTGATCTTCAATACAATGTTCTCCTCGATGTTCTTGGAGTTCTATCCGATGTAATCACTTTTTGCGATGTGTTTGTTGGGATCCGATGAATTATGAGTTTAAGATCAGATTATCCATGAATATTATTTGAGTCTTCTCTGAACTCTTTTATGCATGATTATTATAGCTTCGTATTTCTCTCTGATCTATTGATTTGGTTTGGCAACTAGATTGATTTATCTTGCAATGGGAGAGGTGCTTCGTAATGGGTTCGATCTTGCGGTACTCAATCCCAGTGACAGAAAGGGACATGACACGTATGTCTCATTGCTATTAAGGGTAAAAAGATGGGGTTTATTCATACGTGAGTTTACTTTGCCTACATCATGTCATCTTGCTTAAGGCGTTACTCCGTTCTTTATGGACTTAATACACTAGGTGCATGCTGGATAGCGGTCGATGTGTGGAGTAATAGTAGTAGATGCAGGCAGGAGTTGGTCTACTTGTCTCGGACGTGATGCCTATATACATGATCATTGCCTTGGATATCGTCATGATTATTTGCTTTTCTATCAATTGCCCAACAGTAATTTGTTCACCCACCGTATGCTATTTTCATGAGAGAAGCCTCTAGTGAAAACTATGCCCCCCGGGTCTACTTCTATCATATATTAAAAATTCTAAAAATACCTTGCTGCACTTTCACTTTATTTATTTTATTTTATATTTTAGTTCAATCTATCTATCTATCACCATACAATTTAATCTTGCAATTAACCACCAAGGAATTGACAACCCCTTGTTTGCGTTGGGTGCAAGGATTTGTTGTTTTGTGTGCAGGTACTGTTAACGAGGTGTTGCGTGATTCCCCTACTGGATTGATAACCTTGGTTTCATAACTGAGGGAAATACTTATCTCTACTGTACTGCATCTCCCTTCCTCTTCAGGGAATTACCAACGTAGCTCACAAGTAGCAGGAAGAATTTCTGGCGCCGTTGCCGGGGAGACATCATCAACATCTATCAAGTACCTACGCATAAAACTTTCATCTCCTTGCATTTATTTTATTTGCCTTTGCCTCTCGTTTTCATCTCCCCCACTTCTAAAAAGTTTTTACAAAAATACAAAAATATTTTCCGTTTGCCTTTTTCTTGTTTGCTTGTTTGCTTGCTTGTTATCTTGTTTGCGTAGCCACGATGTCTCAAGAAAATACAAAATTGTGTGATTTTTCCAATACTAATAATAATGATTTTATTAGTACTCCAATTGCTCCTCCCGCCGCTAGTGCAGAGACTTGTGATATTAATGCCGCTTTGCTAAATCTTGTTATGAAACAACAATTTTCTGGTAGTCCTAATGAAGATGCTGCATCCCATCTTAACACATTCGTAGAATTTTGTGATATGCAAAAGAAAAAAGATGTGGATAATGATATTGTGAAATTAAAATTATTTCCATTCTCATTGCGGGATCGTGCAAAAATTTGGTTTTCATTTTACCATGAAATAGTATCGATTCTTGGGATAGGTGTAAAGATGCTTTTATTACCAAGTATTTTCCTCCCGCGAAAATTATTTACCATAGAAATAAATTTTGAATTTTAAGCAACTTGATAATGAACATGTTGCCCAATCTTGGGAAAGGATGAAATTAATGATAAGAAATTGGCCTACTCATGGTTTAAATTTATGGATGATCATACAAAAAAATTATGCGGGATTAAATTTTGTTTCTAGAAATCTTCTAGATTCCGCCACGGGTGGTACTTTTATGGAAATTACATTGGCGGAAGCTACTAAATTGCTTGATAATATTATAGCAAATTATTCACAATGGCATACTCAAAGAGTTCCTACTAGTAAAAAAGTGAATTCTTTTGAAGAAATTAGTACTTTGAGTGATAAAGTTGATGCGCTTATGAAATTGGTTGCTAGAAAAAATACTCCTATTGATCCTAATGATGTGCCGTTATCCACTTTGATTGAGCAAAATAATAATCCCGTAGATGTGAATTTTGTCTCGCGAAACAATTTTAATAATAATGCTTATAGAGGTAATTTTAATCCTAGGCCGTTTCCTGGAAATTCCTGTAGTAATTATGGCAATTCCTATGGTAATCCTTATAATAATAATAATAATAGGGTGCCCTCTGATCTTGAAAGTAATATTAAAGAATTTATTAATGCTCAAAAAGTTTTCAACACTACGATAGAAGAAAAATTAAGTAAACTTGATGATATGTCTAGGAGCATTGATAGAATTATTCATGATGTGGAAAATCTTAAGGCTAAAATTTTGCCACCCAAAATTGATATTAATGAATCAATTAAAGCCTTATATGTCTCCATGGGTGAGAGTAAGAAAAGAACCGCCATGCTAAAAGCTAAACGAGAATTTTTAGAAAAAGCGATTCCTCCCGGTTTCTATCGTAGTAATGATGAGGATATTAAAATGATTGGTGTTTCATCTATGGATTCTTTGTTTATAAATATAAAACTTGATGAAAAGGGGACTGAAGAAGAGTCAACTTTAGCTATAAGGCGTTCTCATAATTCGGAGGGTGAAAATCTTGATGAAAAAATTGATAAAAGTGGGTTTGGAGAGGTAAAAACTTTAACTAGCGATGTGCCCACCCTCTTGGATTACAAAGATATTAATTATGACAATTGTTACTTGATTGAATGTATTTCTTTGTTACAATCCATGCTAAATTCACCCAACGCTTATGAGCAAAATAAGGCTTTTACTAAACACATCGTAGAAGCAATGATGAAAGCGTTAGATGAAAAGCTAGAACTAGAAATTTCAATTCCTAGTAAATTATATGATGAATGGGAACCCACCATTAAAGTTAAAATTAAAAATTATGAGTGCAATGCTTTATGTGATTTGGGTGCTAGCGTTTCCACAATTCCAAAATCTCTATGTGATGTGCTAGGCTTTACCAATATAGATGAATGTTCTCTTAATTTGCATCTTGCGGATTCCACTATTAAAAAGCCTTTGGGTAGAATTAATGATGTTCTTATTCTTGCAAATAGGAACTATGTGCCCGTTGATTTCATTGTACTTGACATTGAATGCAATCCTTCTTGCCCCATAATACTTGGTAGACCGTTCTTACGAACCATAGGTGCCATTATTGACATGAAAGAAGGGAGTATAAAATTTCAGTTTCCATTAAAGAGGGGTATGGAACATTTCCCTAGGAAGAAAATTAAAGCGCCATACAAATCAATTATGAGGGCTAGTTATGGAATCAACTTGAAAGATGACAATACTTGAAACTATGCATTATGCCTAGCTAGGGGCATAAAACAATAGCGCTTGTTAGGAGGCAACCCAATGAATAAAATAAATTTTTACTTTATGTTTCTGTTCTTGTGTGTTTTCACAATTATGCTACTGTTATGATTGAGTTTTTATGTTTTAATTAGTGTTTGTGCCAAGTAATGCCTTTGGGATGATTTGGGAGATAGTATAATTGATGCTATTTGGAAAACAGAAAGTTTTGCGTCCGGTGCTGGAATTTTAGTTCTGTACTGGAGTGTCAGAAAAATATGAAATTTTTACAAAGTATTGGTATATGAATTTCCCACGTTTTCCTAATTTTTCAGAATTTTTGGAGTTATGGAAGTATGGCTTTTAAATTGATCTCTGCACCCTGTTCTGTTTTTGGCAGATTCTGTTTTTGATGCATTGCTTGCTTGTTTTGATGAAACTATGGATTGTATCGGGGGGTATAAGCCATGGATAAGTTAGAATACAGTAGGTATAATGCAAAAATAAAATATTAATGGGTTTGCAACAGTACTTAAAGTAGTGATTTATTTTGTTATACTAACAGATCTCACGAAGGTTTTGTTGAGTTTTGTGTGATTGAAGTTTTCAAGTTTTGGGTGAGATCGCGATGGATGAAGGAATAAGGAGTGGCAAGAGCCTAAGATTGGGGATGCCCAAGTCATCCCAAGGTAATATTCAAGGAAGACTCAAGCGTCTAATCTTGGGGATGCCCCGGAAGGCATCCCCTCTTTCTTCTACCAACCATCGGTAATTTTACTTGGAGCTATATTTTTATTCGTCACATGATATGTGTTTTGCTTGGAGCATCGTGTATTATATGAGTCTTTGCTTTGTTTTCTTTTTAGTTTGTCACAATCATCTTTGCTGGACACACCATTTTGAGAGAGCCACATGTTTATCATAATTTGTTAGAATACTCTATGTGCTTCACTTAAATTTTTTGAGCTAGGCAGTTGCTCTAGTGCTTCACTTAAATCTTTTTGAGCACGGCGGTGGCTATATTTTGAAGAAATATTTAAACTCTCATGCTTCACTTATATTATTTTAAGAGTTGATAAAACTAAAATTTTGAAGAAATATTTGCACTCTCATGGTTCACTTATATCTTCTTGAGAGTTGATAATAGTAATGGTAATTTGCACAAGATATGAATTTGGTCCCAAAGTGATGAATATTCAAGAGGGATATAATAAAAAAATTCATAAAGATCATTGGATATGATAAGTGTGATTCCTTGCAATAGTTTTGCGATATGGAGATGATATTATGTGAGTCATGTTAGTGAGTAATTGTGATTTAGTAAGAATATCAGTGTTAAGGTTTGTGATTCCCTATGCATGCACATTAAGTCAATAGTTATGCAAAGAAATTATATCCTACTTATGGTGCATTATTCGGTGTTAGTTATGTTCAATGCATGTTTATGACCGTTTTCTATTTTTGGTTGGTCGCTACTCAATCTATTTGCTAGCCTTCATTTGTATCAAGCGGGAATACTGCTTGTGCATCCAAACTCCTTAAACCCAAGTTGTGCCAAATGATTCCACAATATCTACCTATATCTGGTATTTCAATGCCGTTCCAAGTAAATTTGCATGTGCCAACTCTAAAAAATTTCAAAATAATTTTCCGTTTTGTGTGCCCGTACCGCTCATGAAGCGGCAGGGAGTGGCCAATATTTTACATGCTAGGTGTGTTATTCTCACGATGAGTGTTTAGTCACTTGTCATTGCATGAGAGAGTGGCTGGTAATAGGGATGCCCAGTCCCACAATGAATCAAAAATTAATAACAACAAAATTCCTTGGAAAGTGTTGGTATGGAGGGCACCCGTGGTATGGCTAGCCATGGATTGTGAAAGAATGGTGGAAAGGAAATAAACTTTATTTTCTGTTTGGGAACCGCCTATGATGTGTCTAGCATGGAAGATATTGGGAATTCTCAGTCGTTTTCGTTGACAGGAAAAGCATGCCTCTCAAAATAATTTTTCTCTCTAATTTAAGCTTTGAGCTCTGGCACATTTGCAAATCTCTGCTTCCCTATGGGAAGGGCCTATCTATTTACTTTTATGCAATTTTTATTTTTTTAGTCTCCATCTTCTCTTACAAAGCACCAACTAGAGAGCACTATTGTCATACTTAAGCATTGTGTGTAGCTAATATTGAGTGTGTTTCATGAATGGATCAATGATTGAGAATAATGGGCTAGGGATAACTTTCTTTAGCGTTGATATTTTGAAAGACATGGTTGCTTGTTAGTATGCTTGAATATTTATATCTTCATGTCAAACTATAGACTATTGCTTTGAATCATTCAAGTCCAAATGTCCATGCTACAAAGAAAAGAGTATATGATGAATATGATAGGTAGCATTCCACATCAAAAATTCTCTTTTTATCATTTACCTACTCGAGGATGAGCAGGAATTAAGCTTGGGTATGCTTGATACGTCTCCAACGTATCTATAAGTTTTGATTGTTCCATGCTATTATAGTATCAATCTTGAATGTTTTTATATACATTTACAGCAATTATATATCATTTTTTGGGACTAACCTATTAACTTAGTGCCCAGTGCCAGTTGCTGTTTTTTGCCTGTTTTTGGTTTTTCAGAATATCAGTACCAAACGAAGTCCAAATGCCACGAAACTTTTTGGAGATTTTTTTCTAGACATAAGAGACACTAGAAGCTTCGGGAGGAAGCCAGAATCCAGAGGAGGTGGCCACGAGGCACCAGGGCGCGACTGGGGGGGCAGGGTCGCCATGGTACCTCGTGGGCCCACCTCTGCCCCTTTTGACCTAATTCCACCACTATAAATTCTCTAAAATCGGGAAACCAACAGGGGAGTCCACGAAATACTTTTTCGCCGCCGCAAGCTTCTGTTCTCGAGAGATCCCATCTGGAGGCCTTTTCCGGTGCTCCGCCGGAGGGGGAATCGATCACGGAGGGGCTCTACATCAACCTTGCTGCCCTTTCGATGATGCGTGAGTAGTTTACCACAGACCTTTGGGTCCATAGTTAGTAGCTAGATGGCTTCTTCTCTCTTTTTGATCTTCAATACAATGTTCTCCTTGATGTTCTTGGAGTTCTATCCAATGTAATCACTTTTTGCGGTGTCTTTGTTGGGATCCGATGAATTGTGAGTTTATGATCAGATTATCCATGAATATTATTTGAGTCTTCTCTGAACTCTTTTATGCATGATTATTATAGCTTCGTATTTCTCTCCGATCTATTGATTTGGTTTGGCCAACTAGATTGATTTATCTTGCAATGGGAGAGTTGCTTTGTAATGGGTTCGATCTTGCGGTGCTCAATCCCAGTGACAAAAAGGGACATGACACATATGTATCGTTGCTATTAAGGGTAAAAAGATGGGGTTTATTCATGCGTGAGTTTACTTTGTCTACATCATGCCATCTTGCTTAAGGCGTTACTCCGTTCTTTATGGACTTAATACACTAGATGCATGCTGGATAGCCGTCGATGTGTGGAGTAATAGTAGTAGATGCAGGCAGGAGTTGGTCTACTTGTCTCGGACGTGATGCCTATATACATGATCATTGCCTTGGATATCGTCATGATTATTTGCTTTTCTATCAATTGCCCAACAATAATTTGTTCACCCACCGTATGCTATTTTCATGAGAGAAGCCTCTAGTGAAAACTATGGCCCCTGGGTCTACTTCTATCATATGTTAAAAATCCTAAAAATAGCTTGCTGCACTTTCACTTTATTTATTTTATTTTATATTTTAGTTCAATCTATCTATCTATCACCATACAATTTAATCTTGCAATTAACCACCAAGGGATTGACAACCCCTTGTTTGTGTTGGGTGCAAGGATTTGTTGTTTTGTGTGCAGGTACTGTTAACGAGGTGTTGCGTGATTATCCTACTAGATTGATAACCTTGGTTTCATAACTGAGGGAAATACTTATCTCTACTGTACTTCATCTCCCTTCCTCTTCAGGGAATTACCAACGCAGCTCACAAGTAGCAAAACTCAGCAGGTGCAATTTAATCAAATTAGAAGAAATACAAGCTGTACACCATATGCAACATGCAACCAATTATCACACTGTCAAGTTAGAGCAAGCACCTGTGATTGTGGAGTAGGGGAGATGGACTCATCATATAGACTTGGAACTTCAACTACAATAGCAGTAGCAGTGGCAAATCTAGAGAGCCTCCGTTTGCGTTGGTCCGGAGGATCACCAACATCCCCTAACATACTCTTTTTCTTCCTCTTTTTTGATATTGCCTTCTGAAGTCAAAACCACAAGAAAAGGAATAAAATTGGCTCTGCATAACTCATTGATGCATGATACAGACAAACACTACTTTGATGTAAGGCAAGCGCATGATAGGAGGACGGAGTATGTACGAAAAAAGGACAGCATTGCATATTCACACCTATGATAGGATATTCACACCTATGATAGGAGGATGGAATATGTATGAAAAACACTAAGCAGAAGACATTTCAACAAATTAGAAGAAATGAAAGCTAGGCACCATATGAACATGCAACCAATATCACTCTTAAAAGTGTCTCGTCATAAGTGCCATTTCAACAAATTAGAAGCAGTACAAGCTAGAAGACAATGCAAGATGCAACGTATATCACATTCCCAGGTTAAATGTGTCTTATGGTAAGTGATTGTTGCAGGATACACAACAGTACTTTGATGTAAGAACATGGTGTGATAGACAGATTTAGTATGTTCTAGAAACAGGAACACGTGTCATATTCACAAGTATAATGTGTAAACTAAGCAGATGCAAATCAACAAAATTAGAAGCAATACAAACTAGACATCATACGCAACATGCAACCATATATAACAGTGCCAAGTTAGAGCAAGCACCTGTGATGGTGGAGTAGGGGAGATGTGTTCATCATCTACACAACTACGTTGGCTGTCCAGACCTGCGTTGTCTTGCGAATCTTGTTGGGAGGATGGCTGAGTAGAATCTGTAGAGACCCTCTGTTTCAGTTGCTCGGAAGGACTACCATCATCCACTGCCTTACTAATTTCCTTCCGCTGTATTTATTTTGCATTGTGAAGTCAAACCGACAAGAAAAAGGAATAAAATTCGCTCTTAAGGACTCATTCATGCATGAATGACTGACGAACAATACTTTGATGTAAGGCAAACACATGATACGAGGATGGAATATGTACGAAAACAGGACCGCATGACATATTCACACCTATGATGTGTCAACTAAGCAGAAGGATTTTCAAGAAATTAGAAGCAATGCAAGCTAGACAACATATGAAAGATGCAACCAATATCACTCTGCCAAGTTAAAAGTGTCTCGTCATAAGTGGAATTTCGAAAAAATAGAAGCAGTACAAGCTAGAAATCAATGCAAGATGCAACCAATATCACACTGCCAAGTTAAAGGTGTCTCATCGTAAGTGATTGATGCAGGATACACAACAGCGGTACTTTGATGTAAGAACATGGTGTGATAGACAGATGCAGTGTATTCTAGATACATAAAGGCATGTCCTATTCACATGTATAACGTATAAACTCAGCAGGTGCAATTTAATCAAATTAGAAGAAATACAAGCTATACACCATATGCAACATGCAACCAATTATCACACTGTCAAGTTAGAGCAAGCACCTACGATGGTGGAGTAGGGGAGATGGAGTCATCATATAGACTTGGAACTTCAACTGCAGTAGCAGTAGAAGTGGAAAATCTAGAGAGCCTCCGTTTGTGTTGGTCCGGTGAACTACCAACATCCCCTAACTTACTCTTTTCCTTCCTCTTTTTTGATATTGCCTTCTAAAGTCAAAACCACAAGAAAAGGAATAAATTTGGCTCTGCATAACTCATTGGTGCATGATACAGACGAAGACTACTTTGATGTAAAGCAAGCGCATGATAGGAGGACGGAGTATGTATGAAAAAAAGGACAGCATTGCATATTCACACCTATGATAGGAGGATGGAATATGTATGAAAAACACTAAGCAGAAGACATTTCAACAAATTAGAAGAAATGAAAGCTAGGCACCATATGAACATGCAACCAATATCACTCTTAAAAGTGTCTCGTCATAAGTGCCATTTCAACAAATTAGAAGCAGTACAAGCTAGAAGACAATGCAAGATACAACGTATATCACACTCCCAGGTTAAATGTGTCTTATGGTAAGTGATTGTTGCAGGATACACAACAGTACTTTGATGTAAGAACATGGTGTGATAGACAGATTTAGTATGTTCTAGAAACAGGAACACGTGTCATATTCACAAGTATAATGTGTAAACTAAGCAGATGCAAATCAACAAAATTAGAAGCAATAAAAACTAGACATCATACGCAACATGCAACCACATATAACAGTGCCAAGTTAGAGCAAGCACCTGTGATGGTGGAGTAGGGGAGATGTGTTCATCAACTACACAACTACGTCGACTGTCTAGCCCTATGTTATCTTGCGAATCTTGTTGGGAGGATGGCTGAGTAGAATTTGTAGAGACCCTCTGTTTCAGTTGCTCGGAAGGACCACCATCATCCACTGCCTTACTAATTTCCTTTCGCTGTATTCATTTTGCATTGTGACGTCAAACCGACAAGAAAAAGGAATAAAATTCGCTCTTCAGAACTCATTCATGAATGAATGACTGACGAACAATACTTTGATGTAAGGCAAGCACATGTTACGAGGATGGAATATGTACGAAAACAGGACCGCATGACATATTCACACCTATGATGTGTCAACTAAGCAGAAGGATTTTCAAGAAATTAGAAGCAATGCAAGCTAGACACCATATGAAAGATGCAACCAATATCACTCTGCCAAGTTAAAAGTGTCTCATCATAAGTGGAATTTCGAAAAATTAGAAGTAGTACAAGATAGAAATCAATGCAAGATGCAACCAATTTCACACTGCCAAGTTAAAGGTGTCTCATCGTAAGTGATTGATGCAGAATACACAACAGCAGTACTTTGATGTAAGAACATGGTGTGATAGACAGATATAGAATGTACCAGAAACAGGAAGGCGTGTCATATTCACATGTAAAATGTGTAAGCTAAGCAGATGCATTTTACCCTAATTAGAAGCAATACAAGCTAGACACCATATGCAACATGCAACCAGATATCACACTGCCAAGTTAGAGCAAGCACCTGGGATGGTGGAGTAGGGGAGATGAGACTTGGAACTTGTAATGCACTAGAAGTACAAGGAGAATGTGTAGAGATGGTCCGTTTACGTTGCTACAGAGGACCACCATCATCCCCTTCCTTCCTCTTTTTTGATTTTGCCTTGTAAAGTCAAACCCACAAGAAAAAGGAATAAAAATTGCTTTTCAGAACTCATTGATGCATGATACTGATGAACACTACTTTGATGTAAGGCAACCGCAAGATAGGAGGATGGAATATGTACAAAATAAAGGACAGCATTGCATATTCACACCTATGATGTGTGAACTAAGCAGAAGGCATTTCAAATAATTAGAAGCAATGCAAGCTAGACACCATATGAAAGATGCAACCAATATCACTCTGCCAAATTAAAAGGGCGGGCTAATAAGGGTATTTCAACAAATTAGAAGCAATACATAGCTACATGCTAGAAATCATATGCAATACGCAACGAATAAAGGTGTCTCATCGTAAGTGATTGATGCGGGATACACAAGAACAGTAGTTTCATGTAAGAACATGGTTAATAGATAGATGTAGTTTGTACCAAATACAGGAAGGCATGTCATATTCACACGTATAATGTGTAAACTAAGCAGATGCAATTTACCCTAATTAGAAGAAATACAAGCTAGAGAACATACTTAACATGCAACCACATATCACACTGCCAAGTTAGAGCAAGCACCTGCAATGCTGGTGTAGGGGAAATGTGGTCATCAACTATAGAGCTACATTGACTATCTTCATCTTGCCTTCCTGTTTCTTGAGAATCATGTCGGGAGCATGAAACTGCACTCTTTAAAAGAGTAGCGTGTCTCACACTAACCCACGGGTGTGACTGTCCCATCATAAGGGATTGATGAGGGATACACAAGAACATTAGTTTGATGTAAGAACATGGTTAACAGACAGATACACTATGTACCAAAAACCGGAAGGCATGTCATCTTCACAGCTATAATGTGTAAACTAAGCAGATGCAATTTAACCAAATTAGAAGAATTACAAGCTAGACACCATATGCAACATGCAACCACATATTACACTACCAAGTTAGAGCAAGCACCTGCGATGGTGGTGTAGGGGAAATGTGGTCACCAAATATAGAGCTACGTTGACTATCTTCATCTAGCCTTGCTGTTTGTTGAGAATCATGTGGGGAGGATGACACTGCACTCTTTAAAAGAGTCACGCGTCTCACACTAACCCACAGGTGTGCCTGTCTCATCATAAGTGAATGATGAGGGATACACAAGAACATTTGTTTGATGTAAGAATATGGTTAATAGACACATGCAGTATGTACCAAAAACAGGAAGGCATGTCATATTCACAGTATATGGCTAAGCAGATGCAATTTAACCAATTTAGAAGCAATACAAGGTTGACACCATATGCAACATGCAACCACATATGACACCGAAGGTAAAGCAAGTACCTGCGATGCTGGTGTATGGTGAATGGAGACATCAACTACAGAGCTACATTGACAGACTTCATCAAATGACACTACACTCTTCATTAGAGCGTCAAACCGCGTCTTTCCAATCCTCGATGCAGACTGGAGCGACTGCTCTGTTTTATTTTTAGAATACTGTGCTTGAGATTCTGAAATACCCATGCGTAATAAAACAATAGTGAGTGAGTATGGGTGTAGTTTGTGGCTTTGTGCACAAGTAGTACAGTGTAAAACTATCAGATAGCAGGTGGGTCAAATAAATTACGGCAGACATATGATAGCTCTACAACATGCATGGCACACGAAATTAGATTCTAGGCTTTTGAAATATGAGCACAGGGATGGCTGGGAAGTGCAGGTAATCCTCCAGCAAACCACCACATGTGGTCCTATGAAAATAACAATCGACTGAATACAAATAGGTCAGCCGATTTTTTCTGCACCGTCCGATCTACAAGGAATGGGCAGATGGCCTTCATCAACCTCCCGCCAGCCACCGTTGACGTTGTTCCTCGAACCGCAAGTGACCACCGGCCCAGACCCCTGCCTTCGCCGCCACGGCTTCCCCTCTACCTCACTCCACCGCCGTGCTTGGCAGCGCCCCCCGGCCATCCCTTTAAGCCCGGTGAACCTCCAGATCAGGCGCCAGCAACTCCTGCGCTACACACACCTCTAAGATAGACACCAAGGCATTGCTTCCCC
This sequence comes from Elymus sibiricus, assembly GCA_039707655.1. NCBI lineage: Eukaryota > Viridiplantae > Streptophyta > Magnoliopsida > Poales > Poaceae > Elymus > Elymus sibiricus. Next base: position 104,350,050 of record CM077668.1, on the reverse strand, counting down.
GACGAACAAGCGGACTAGGTGCTGCACGCACCTCCGCGGGTGGTGCTTCCTTTAATTGGGAATCAACTAACACTGAATTGAAATCCAGGCAGGCGACGGACGTCTAGCTAAAGTGAAATAGTAAATGGGGGGAAACCTTGTACATCGCGAGTTACTTGGAACATCTAGTATTGGGAAGAATGTGCAGTAAGAAGTAGTCAGCTAGTTTCCTTCGTGGGATGAATACCGTGCGAGAGATTTGCAAGAATAAGGGAAGAGGAGTACCAATATCGGCTGGCGATGTTGTGTCCTCCTTCTGTTATTTTGAAGATCTTCTTGTGGTTCGCTGGAAACAAGATGTTGTGGAGGACGGTGGAGCCTTGGACGAACCCATGGCCAAGTAGTTGAGTGTGGTGCGGTGGCCCTCTGTCGGCGGCGGGGAAGCAGATTCGAGGCGGCGAACAACGGCGTAGTGGGAACAGCTCCGGTGTGGTGGACGGTTGCGATGATGGAGCGGCAGCGGTGAGGCACAGAGGGGTTGAAGTGGCTCGGGTGCGGCGCACGTCCGCATCGTGGAGGCAGCTCTGCCTCGACTTCAACTGCTAAGTCATGGAGGGAGCTATGGTTGAGGTTGCGGTGGACGACAACGTCGGGGTATCGGCTCTGGCGTGATGGAGGAGGGCGGCAGTGGATCGGTGCGATGGGGTGGCGGACGGAGGAGGCTGGGGTTTTGCGGCTGGTGGAGAGGGAGTTTTGGCGCCCACGGGGTTTGAATGGGGAATCAGACGGGGGAGGGGGGAAGCTAAGGGCGAACCATGTTTCCGGGACGCGCTTGTTTGAAATTTGGGGAAAGTTACAAACTTTGCCCCCATCTAAAATTTTGGACATGCTGCAGGTCAGGGATAGGACGGTAATCTCACGTGTCCAAAATAGTGGGCGGGAGTGATTTCGGCCGAGCGCATCGGCGTTTAGGCGCCCGCGGTATATGAATGTTTTTCGGAGGCGGTTGTGTAGCGTCTCGGTGAAGTTACAAACCTACCCCGGTTTAGACTTGTGGACGTCGGGCCGGTAGGCTTCAAGGGTCAGAGTTAGGACGGTAATTTCCTTCTACCAAACATTGGTCTCGCGCGGTTTCGGGCGAGGAGAGGATCTTTTGGCGCTTCATTCAAAATTTTGAACCAGAAGCATTCACGTTTACAGTACTCTTCAGTTGAACTTTCCTAATTAGACCTCATTATATTTGACCTTGTATGTTTAAAAACCTCATTAAATTATGCGATTCTTTTGAAATTTTTGACTCTTGAAAATCCTATAACTATGATTATTTTGGAATGGAGGAGGTAAACTTGAATCTATTTTGTACACGACTATGTATTATCAACAAAGATTGATGCCCCTTTTAGATGTCATTTACAAAAGTCATTATCTCGAATTCAAATAGTTGAATGCACTTCCTATGAATTCGAATATTTGAAACCACTTTTATGTTGAATTCAAAATGTATTCTAGTTCGTCGCTAGCAATTTGGAATGTATACCATGTATGTTTCTTATGTATAATGTGCTTGACACTGACCGCAGAGTGTACTCACGTTTATATATGAATTGCAAGAGCCATGCATTGTCTGGATTTCAAACTACTGACTATGGATCAATAATGTGAAATAATACCATACACATGCTCGAATTCGATAGAGTATGGATGTTTTCTAGACCAATGTTCGTTCATACGTGAATTGCAAATTTCATGATCTCATTCAATTTTTTAAATCCAATTTATATTTTAATTTAATGGGTAGAACAGTCCTTTACGCGTAGATGCACTCTCCCTCGACCCCTCCTCACACGCGTGCTATCTTTCTCTCTCACGCATACGCGCACACACTATATATCCATCGACCTTTCTCTCTCACAAATGCTCACCCTCTCTCCCGAAAATGTCTCACGCACACACACTCTATATATCTCCCTCTCTCTCTTACTACTATATATCTATGACTCTTTTCACTAATCTTAGTCACAAACACTATTTCTCTCACATGCATGCGCACGCATGGTCTCCGCCGCCCCCCCCCCCTCTGTACATATCTCTGTCTCGCGTCTCCCGCACGCACACTCTCTTTAGTCCTCTCTCGCATGCATTGTCTCCACCTCTCTTACTAGTTGACAGATATGATTCCATCAGATCATTCGGTAGGATATCCCTGACGGTTAAAGTGGATGGTGATAAGAGGCAAAGATTTTCCCAAGTCGGGGCCCTTGCGATCGAGGAAATACCCTACTCCTGGTCGTGTATACTTTGATTGGGGTGTGTACAAAGTACATGTCAATACCAAGGGATTATGTGTATATATACTATCGACGAACAAGGCCCCCGGCCTATATAACATACCCGGGGCATAGGGTTACAAATCGTAGTCCGCTTCATCAGTGGAGATAGATTCTTCCACGGCTCTGGTATCTTCATCTTGTACGTCAAGTCAGTCTTCGTATAATGCGTCTCGGGCCGACCTATGTGGCGCAAGACGGAACCAACCGAGGGGTCCTCACCTCGACCCACCAGACCGAAAAACGATGTGCCACCACCACACCTCGCACACTCTCTACCCCCATAGGTCTCACTATATTCTCACACCCACACATACCAACACACACCCTATTTCTACCCATGCCTCTCTCCCCTTCTGCTTTGCATACACAAACTCACCATCTCTCGTTGAGACATCCTATTCGTCTCTCTCTCTCTCTCTCCCTCTCTCTCCCTCTCTCTCTCTCATCTCTCGTGCTTTCTCTTTCTCCCATCGCACCCCCCTCGTATCCACACCTTTCTCGAATACGTACACATACCCTTTACAGGCCCTCCAAAATACGTCAACCACACATTCACACATGTTACATCTCATTATCATGTGCTCCCAATGATCTAAAAAAGGCATCCGTTCACTTTTACTCCACATACAAGATTTGTTTTGAATTAAAACTACACAGATTGTGACAAAACAAATATTTAAGAAAATCTACATATACAATACTACAAAGTTATATATGAAAGTTAATTGCATGGTGCATCCAATGATATTTGTTCCATATTGTGAATGTTTACATTTTTATCCAATAAAATTAGCCACAATAAAGAGAACGAATGGCATCTCTCTCTCTCTCACTCTCTCCATCGCACACCCCCTCTCTCTACGCCTTTTCATGTACGCACACAAACTATCTCTCGGCCCTCTAAAAGTACGCCCCCATACACATTCACGCGTGACAGTCATTGTATTTCAAGCGAAAGCGCAATACGGTCTCTGGATTTAGAATGCGCTCATTACGGTCAACATATACATTTTCTGGTGATTATATGGTCACTAGCTCACCGTACAGCTCCGTATTTTGATGGTGACACTGACGTTCATTGTATTTGAAATGAAGCACGATACAGTCAGCATATACATTTTGTGGTGATTATACAATCACTGGCTCACCGTATAGCTACGTATTCTGTTGATGACACGATCAATTGACCAGTCAAACAGTCCACGTGGCGCAACTAGTGTTTCATCAGAAGCGCACATTATCTCCCTAATGTAGGGCCCACCTATCAGCGGGTATAAGAAAGAAACAAGTGGTAATAAATTAGTGCTCGGTGGGGATTCAAAGTCGAGACCTCAGGTTGGTAGCCCACGCGCGATAACCATAGCGGACAAGGTCTCCTAGTGATGATATGCTGAGCCGGCATTTTAATACACAGGAGCTACTGTGGTGAAGACACACACATCACACATGCGGACAAACACGCACGCAACGCCCGCATGCATGCATGCAATACTCACACGTACACATGCACGCACGCAACACTCGCACGAACACACGCACGCAAGCATGCATGCAACACTCACACGTACACATGCATGCACGCAACACTCGCATGAACACACGCACTCAAGCATGCATGCAACACTCACACGTACACATGCACGCACGCAACACGCGCACACATGCATGCACACAGCATAAGATGCAACACACACGCTCACGCTCAAGTGCTCAACCTACACGTGCATGCACACATATACACAGCCATCGTGGTTCACGCGCAAGGGCCAGTTCCGTGGGGTCGCAAGTTCAACCCCTCACGCGCGTGCGTAAATTTTTGTTTACCAACTGATAGGTGGGACCCGCAAGCCACGTGGCCAGTTTGACCAGTCGACAGAGTGCCACGTAGACTTTTTGACCGGTCAACTAAGTACAATTTGTAATTACGGTTTTCACATCCGTATTGGGCCGGCGGGTTTCGGATGTTTAGTCCCACCTCGCTGCGTGAGCAGTTGGTCGACCGGCTCAAATAGCCGAGTCGTCCAGAAGTGATAAGCTGCAGTCATCATTGCACCCTTTGTTAAGGACATGAATTGTTAATAGTATTAATCTTCTCTGTGATATAAAGGCTGCTTGTAGTGGTTAGTATCATAACTATTATTCCTAAATATGTTTATTATGATAGGGTATCTGATATGATACTCAACCCTCTCTTTCTTCATTTAGTTATATGCCACCTCAGCATTGCTGCAGGTGGTACCTCTATGTGCTGGAGCGGGGTGCTCAGTCACAAGTATTTCACAAGCATTCAAGTCTACCGCACACGCCACCAGACAACCACACGTGGTTGGCGCGCCGTCCGGTGCATGACAAATATTTGCAAAATTTCCAGTTTGGCGCCAAAACCTGAGCCTCTGCATTTCGCCAAAAAATACAAACTGAGCCTTTGCGTTAACTTCTTGCCCCACCCCGCCTAGCACATTCAAATCCCACATTTGCCGCGAAATTTTGCTGTGTGTTGTTGTTTTCAGGGATATTTTGTTGTGTGAAAACAAATTTAAATATCAACGAATAATCGGTGTCCGGGGTATTTTGCTGGGACACGGTTGAATGGCCTCATATTAGTTTGTACTAGCACTAGTACTACTAATGTAGAGTAGTAGGAGTAGGAGTAGTACAGTGGTAGTAGAGTACAAACCAGTGCGAGTCCCATCGGACACCAATTTTCTTGGAGTCCGTGCTACAGCTAGAACTTCTCCCTCCTCGTTCCTCTAAAATCAGCCGACGCACGGCGGGCAGGGTGAGGGTTTGCCGATAGTCAGTTTGCTCAACAACGGTCCCAGATGTCAGTGAAAATGCAAGACAACACGCGTTCCCTGGCTTGAGCGGCGTGCCAGACCGACCGTGTGGAGGTGCTACGTGAATGCGGCAGGCTTTTCATTTTGAACTCGTAAGTTGTAGTAACATTTGGTTCTGCTCCTTGGAGCGATGATAGACACAAATAACGATTGAAAACGCTAGGGCCGGGCTTTTCCCGCCCGATAAGAGGGGGAGTTTGCCAGCTTGGCCAATCGTCGGTTTGGTCACATGCAGTCCCACATGTTACTGATATGCCTTTGTAATGGGCGTTGAGCGGCGGGCCGGAACATATTGTTACTTCAATTATTCATGTTGCATGTACATTAAAATTGCATTGAAATATACTCAACAATGTGCGGGCTAGTATCATCTAGTGATCTTAAAGGGCCCATTTCAAAAAAGAAAGAAAGGAGATTCGGTGCCCAGGCTCATCTGCACCCGGTCGGAAATAAATCACAAAAAAATAAAAAAAATCATAAGATTCTAGTTTTTTTTTTGCATGGTAGAAAATTTGATGCGTGAGGTCCGCTCCAATTTTCAAGTTGTTCGAACATCTGAGCAGCTCTCGGCAAAAAAAAATCGGGTCAGAACAGTGCATGAACAGTAAACCTTTTTTACAGACCCCGAATTTGTCATTTTTTGCCGAGAGCTGCCCAGATGTCCAAATGATTTGAAAATTGGAGCGGACCTCACGCATCATATTAACTACCATGCAAAAAAGAATTAAATTTTTTTGAATTTTTCTAGTATTTGTTTTGAGTTTTTTCTTCAGCGCGGGTGCAGATGAGCCTGGGCTCAGAAGTGGATTATCGCCCACTACACATTCAAGCATTTGACATCGTCTCTCGCTCTCTCTGTCAAACCGACTATGCCAAACTCCCCTGCCTACCGTGCGGGAAAAGACCCGCCCTCGCTTTTTTAATCGGGTTTTGTATCGATGGATCGCGCGAAGCAACAAAACCAAGTGTTACAAGACTACTACTACATACTACTACAGTACACTAGGCTGCCGTGTCTTGTACTCCTCCGTCGTAAAAGTGGAGACGCTCGCTTTCATAAATGTTCTGCTTCTGTTCGCCAACATGTGGGACATCTAGCATCCGGGTCCACGTGCCATGCACCAAATAACAGTGCAGAATAGCAAGGGGATGCACCCTAGTCGTGGCGCTGCAGTAGTACTAATGAGCAATGAGGCATCAAATCACAAAGCCGCACTTTTCCAACCATCATTTCACTCTTCGCTGAATCCGCTTCTCCATCATCTTCTTCAAGAAAACCACGTGTTGCTTCTGCCATTGTTCTGATTTTTCATGAGGGACGCGCATCGGCTTGGTACATCACTAACACATGTGACTGCATGTTAGCAAACCGATAGGCCAAGCTCCCCCGCCCACCGCTCGGCAAAAGCACGTCCTTTTTACTAATTTGGATATCTACTTTTAGATCAATATAATCGAGATTTGTATATATCGCACCAAGAAACAAAACCAAGTGGTACGCTTTACAGTTCAAAATGAAACGGCGGCACACTTCCAGCACGGCTGTCGCGTTTGTGTCGCAAGTCTGCAGGGTCAATCCGCACACGAAATGGTGACACAAAAATGCTACACTCACGGGCCTTTACGGGGCTAATACGGGCATCTTCCAACTAATCAAACTAGACCCCCCCTGATTTTTAGGGGGGTGGGCCCCTTCCCACCCCCTAAATCCAATCCTAATCCTCCACATTTGCTACTCCGTAAAGTCTGTAAAAATCCTCCCCGTGAGTCTAGCATTGCTCATGGCGACACACTAGCAGCACGCCTTTTGCCGACATGTGGGACATCCACCATCCTAGTCCACGTGCCATGCACCAAAGTTCAGAGCAGCGGGGGGAGGCACCCCGGTCGTAGCGCCGCAGTACTAGTAAATGCCCAATGAGGCGTCAAATCACAAAGCCCCACCTGACCCGTAGTAAGCTGGACGGAGCAGGGAAGTACAAAAAATTGTGGACGCAGCTTCGACCCAAAGGCAGTGACGCATGGGTCCCGCATTTTGATATACCCGCGGCCTCCTTTGGTTCACAGGGTAGGAATATTATAGGAATATGAAAGTTGTAGGAAAAGAGATGATGTACGACCTCCTTTGGTTTGTAGGTATTTCATAGTATAGGATTTTCAAAGGAAAAATTCCTATGGAGCTCTGTGGTTTGTAGGAATGGATTCCTAATCCTATGTAGGATAGGAACCAGTCCTTCACATTTTAAAGGAAAAAACCATTACCCTAGACTCAATGGAAAAATTCCTATCCTATGCATCAAATGACATTTCTTTCTCTATAGGAATTGAGATGCATGTCATCTCACTTCCTATGTTTTTTCTATTCCTATGATATTCCTATCCTATGAACCAGAGGAGGCCGACATGTATCTCAAATCCTATGAGTAGGGATAGGAAAAGAGATGTCATTTGGTTCACATCATATGAATTTTTCCATTGAGTCTTAATGTTTATTTTCCTCTTAAATGTGGAGTATAGGAATCCATTCCTATGAACCAAATGGCTCTAAAGGAAAAATTCCTATAAAAATCCGATCATATAGAATTCCTATAATATTCCTCCACACCAAAGGAGGCTTGAAATTGCTGTAGGTGATACGGCGGTCTTCCTTTGCTGAGTGTCGGCTAACGGAGACTCGGCTAACAAACTTAGCGAAGTGTGGCACTCGGCAATAGAGCAGTGCCACGCGTCGAGTCCTTACTCGATGGGACATTGCAGAGTTTAGAACTCAGCAAAATATTTGCCCGATTCTTCTAATGAAGGAACACGCTATATTTCATCTCTCTACTGACCCCGATCATTCTTTCTCTCTCCTTAGTTAGAGGACTCAATCCTATGATGTCTCTCGCTCTCTCTCACAACAAACACACACATACGGCCCCTCTTTATTGAAGACACACTCGTACATTCCTCCCCCATCTCTATAGATATCTCTCGATGATGAATGAAATGATATATGCTGGGTTTTCTATATGTGCATGTTGTTCTACGAAAACTCGGTAAAAGTTTGTGAGGTTTGAATTTTCAATAAAGCTATATGCACTATATTTTGGAATGGAGGGAGCATACGGCAGTTGCGAACGCTCACGTGGAAATTTTATGTGTTGGAGGAGTGGCTGTTCTGTCAAATGCCATGGCAAAACTGCCACCGTCAGATGCAGATCTGACGGTTCTTTGGGCGTTCGCCAGGAAACGGCATATGGTGAACGTTCGCCAGATATGATTTACGGACACACGCATTGCATTGACACGCTACCCCTCCCTCTCACGCACGCACACACGCACCTCACGACTCTCCCGAGACTTCTCGCACACACCATCCATCTGTACTCTGTAGGTAGACGTGATACACATATATGTGCTCTTCACACCCTTCCCTAAGAACTTCTAAAAAATAAAAGACGTCACACATATTTTTTTTGTAACTCAGACGTCACACACGTATACATCTTACTATAGGTGGAGTACGTAGTACACGAAGAGAAGCGGTGCACGCACGCACCAGTTCTCTAACACCCACGTGCGGGTACACGTACGAGCGCATTTGTTTACAAAGAGGCATCCCAAGTGACCATTTGACTCGTGCAGTTTTCAACTTCATGGAGGGTTGGGGACCACACGTGTACATAGTGCGACCTGGACGCGGTGGCGCATTATTGATTGAGGTTTTTTTACTGGAACGTTAAATGAAAATAGTGGTTCACGCGTATTCATTTTAAAAACGATTGCTACAAGAAAATCACTCCACTATATATATAAGCAGGAGCTTCAGCTCTTGCTTTACTAGGGTTGCTCTCATTCACTCTCTCATCCTCGCCAGATCTAAACAAGACAGCGGCGGCCACACCCTCTCTCTGCTCAGCGCTGGTCACAGTTCCGGCCGGATCCCCTCCGCCGGCGAAGCGGAGAAGGTGCAGCGTTCACGCGGTCGTTGGCGGCAAGGGAGGAGACCCACAGCTGCCGGCGCGTCCAGATCGGCGGCCTGTGCCATTCTATCCGACACAGCGCCGGCTCGGGAGGGCCTCCGACCCCTTCTTCCTTCCTGCCATATTGTGGGCAGATCCGGCCTCCCGCCGCCCTCCTACCCACATCTGGACGACCCTTAGGTATAACTTCCTTCGAAACCGACCTTGCTCTACTGCCCCAGCTCACCACGTGGCTGCATGTGGATCTTTTTCTACTTCCTTTGCCTGTTCCAAAGCCACCTAAATTTTTACTATTATTAGAGGTAAACCTACTTCATGCAGTCGAATTTAGGACTTTGTTCAAAAGGGAAGAAAGGGGGGGAAAGCTGTAGCATGAATCTAGGACTTGGTTCAAAGAGGAAAGAAAAGGGGGAAAGTAGTAGAGACAGGCTACCCAACCGGTCTCTTGGTTGAAAAGGGGAAGAAAGTGGGGTGGATAGCAAAGCGTGGGGGGAAGTACTAGTAAGATACTGGCTAGACCGGTCTCTTGGTCAAAAAAGGGAAGAAAGTGAGGGGGTGTTGGGGGGACAACGCAACTGAGAACGAGCAGGTCTAGATTTCCTGTGCTCACATAGGAAAAGGTCGCCAAGGAGATAAACAATTGGACAAATGCAGACATGCTGCCTGAATGTTTGCCGCTCTCGGCAACCAGATCTGCTTCACCACTTTATGCCCCTGCTGTCCCTTTGCCCTTATCGCTACCGTTTATCTAATATCAGAGGAAAAATGAAGCAATGCCACTGTTAGCCTAATGTCACTTCTAAGTAATGCTGCTGTCAGTCTAGTGCCATCGATAAATTGAAGCAATGACACCACCATTTTATGAAGTGCTTCTGTCTTGCTTTATTTCCCATGAATTCTGTTTTGCCAGTTACACTTAAATCTCACACTGCTAACATTGCTTCATCCCATTGGAACTGCACAAATTTGATTGCACCATGCACGGAGCTACTGACCATGTGCTACTCTCATGACAGTAATACTAGTGTTGTTGTTCTGCATGTTAATCTAGTGCCAGTGTTGATGTGATGTGATGCTACTTCTTACCTAATGGCACTTTTTCATACTGTCAATGTAATGCCATTCATAACACAAGAGATGTTGTTGTTAATCATATGCCACTGCAAATACCTGCCACTGCTTAAATAACCATATTACATATTTGTGCAAACAGGGATGTCTATCTCCATATCGTTTCTATTTGTGAAATCATAAGCACACACCTCAATTTTAGTAGAACTGCACAAAATCAGATGGCTGTTCCTACCTGCCGTCCTCTAGCCACCTGTATTCCAGGTATTCCTACATTCATAACTAGCTAGAATGATCAACGCAAGCTAAAAGAAGCTGATTCGTACGTGGACTTCCTGATTGCAGTGCAGGAACGAGCATGTCATGTGTGGTGGAGAAAACAAGCAGTGTGTCCGCGCCGTGAACTACACTCACTCCCAATTTAAGGACAGCCCGAGGACGAGCTTGCACGGCTGCATGGAGGTTTTGGGGTCAGGTGCGCGTAAAAGAGGCATTGCAGTCTGCTTATTTCTGCAAATAGCGGTGCTTAAATTTAGTGGAACTGCATAAGAAGTTCAGATGGTCAATCCACTTCAAGGTTCAGTTCAATATTCCAACTGAGAACACAACTATAATTTGTTAATCTAGAATGAGAGAACCTAACCCTGGATGGTGGCAACAAGAAAAACCAGAGTGAACCCCAGGAAATTAAAGCTTGCCTAGGGAGGCCCTTTGCTCAGAGAAGCCTGGCTTGATTTTTCCTGATTTGTAAACCTTCTCACAACTTTGTCTTCTGTTGTCAACTTCTAAAAGAGATGTTATGTTCTATGAATCATTGAGATGTATAAAAAAGCTGAACTTATGCTTTTGAAGTATTTTATGCAGCCGAGTTTATTGTGAATGTTTAACATGAATGCTGGAGTAGCATGTTAACATTTGAAATCTATATTGTGGCCTCAATTAACCGCATGAACCACTGTAACTAGATATGTAGTTGCTTATATGTCAGACAGCAGAGTATGAGTGTGAGCTGGTCGATCTAGTGTTGAAGCAATCTGCGCCAATGTGTCGTGTTTGCACCAACTGTGCTTACAAGTGGGGTAGCACCAACAGTACATTACCTACACTATGTATACGTCGGTGCACCAAGAGTTGTCAAACAAGTATTTCATCAAACACACACTGCTCGTTTGATAAACAGTGGCAACTTATGTCTTACAATGCCATATTACATGAAAGAACTTGTGAGGATGCATCTGTTTTGGAAACACTTACGAGGGTTCTCACATGATTCACGGGCACACAAAAGTAGCAGCAGTTCCCATAGAGGGATTCAAACAAAGTACTACCCCAAGAGGGCTCGATAATACGCAAGGTTCGGGTAATTAAACACAATCCAAGCTACTTTGAAACACTAACTAGGCCAACTATTTCATGCCATCGATCTAATTGGGGATGGACACAAGACGGACCTTACCATGAACATCCTTGAGGACGTCCGACAGCAGCTCAATCTTGTCAACCTTCTTGAAGATAACCTTGTGCCTTTCCACTCATAAACTTGTTTGTTGAGGCATGCCACTTCATCTTCATGGATAAGCTTGACAAGAACATTATGACTCACAAACGAAGGAGTAGCTGTGAACTTGTTGTGCTTCAGTACACCCTGGACAACACGCCTGACAACAGTGTGGCTGGAATACATTTCGTCTTCGGTATAAGTGCAAATGGCTTCCAGGATCGAACAACCTAAGAATTTTGTTTTCCTAGTGCGTATATTCAGGTCATCCACCTCATAGCGAGTGACATGTGCAACCACACAATCCTTGTATGCATCAGGGCTCTAATTGAAACAGAACTGAATTCTGAATTACTTTCCAATATAAAAAACATAAGTTATTTAAACCACCATGTAGAGTCAAAAGTATTCATGAAAAGGAAGGTAGCATGGCATCGTAGCTAATAAATCTTGCATTATTTATCACCTCATACTTAGATGAAAAACCACAATCAAGATCGCCAAAGAAGAAAATCACCTTGGGCAGCTCAGCGGGGGAGGGGGGCACATCCTCGAAGGGGTCCATCTTGCCGGGGGAAAACTGCTCCTGCACGGCCACAGGGGTTGTAACCTCAAACGTGGCATTGACCATCTCAGTAGTGGCCGTGAGCGCATCTGGGGTCAGCTCGATGGTGGCCTTCATCTTCTTGGAGCTCTCAATATCATGGGGATCAGCCTGCCACGTCTGCACCAACATCGGCAGATCTTTGCCCGGTTCTCAATGATCCATAATGAAATTGACAAATAGAAGATAACTGAAAGGAAAACACAATCACAATGACAATGACACAAAAAAGGGAGTGAGGATCAGTTACTGCTTTGCAAAAGATTTTTTTTGGAAAGAAAATATACCAACATCACGGATGCGCTCACCTTCCCTTCATTGGGAGAGAAGAACAATGGCGGAAGCGAGTGGTGGCTTTCTTGAAGAAGATGAGGGAGAAGCGAATTCAGCGAAGAGTGAAATGATGGTTGCTTCGTCCTACCAACTTACTGCAGGGAGGTGGGGTTTTGTGATATGACGGCTCATTACTGCCGCACTACGACCAGGGTGACTCTGCGCCTGCATACCGCCTTCTAATTTGGTGGATGCCATTTGGGCCCGCGTGCTGCATGGCCCGCATATCGGCGAACCAAAGTAAAACGGTAGTAGCGGGAGCCGTTTCGACGACTGACGAGGAGCCAGAAGTGGTAGTGTCTCCACTTCCACTGTACTATAGGAGTAATTGTTTTTTTAGGATTGAGTAATTGTTTTCTGGGGAGTGGAAGAGTGTCCCCACTGTATTACTAGTAGTAATTGTTTTTCTGGGCCCAAGACAAACTAGCCCATCCAACCTAATTAATAAAATCAATTCAAAAGCCCATATTTTACTTAAGAAGAGGCACCCCCCACTGCACCACCCCCCAAAAAAATCGGCTGCTCTTCTTCCTCCTCAGTCCCACCTCACGTCTGCTCGCTCGACTCGTCTCCCCCTCCGGTTGTACCCCCAAATTCCTCACCTCACTCCTACAGAAAACCCCAGCTCCCCTTCTTCCTCACTTCTACAAAAAAAACCCAACTCCCCTTCTTCCTCACTCACACCACAACTAGGCTCGTCATTCATTACTCTGCTCAAATCCATGAGCTCGACGCGACTCCCGCAAGGAAAATGGAGTCTGTGGGGTCGAGGAGATAGGTCTAGAGGGCGGTGAATAGACCCTTAACCAACCAAAGGTGCAGATTTTTAGTTCACTTGAAATTTAGGCAGATTTTAGCACAAGTTAAGATAACACCAAGACTTCCTACACATGCATATCTAGAGATTGAGCAGCAGAAGTAGTAAAGTATGCAAGTGTACGGAAAGTAAAGGGGTAGAGTATGGAAGATCAAACGCAATGAAGACATGGTGGTTTTTGGCGTGGTTACGATAGGTGTTGCTATCGTACGTCCACGTTGATGGAGACTTCAACACACGGAGGGTAACGGCTGCGCAAGTCCACGGAGGGCTCCACCCACAAAGGGTCCACGAAGATGCAACCCTGTCTATTCCACCATGGCTTCCGTCCACGAAGGACTAGCCTCACTCGGGGTAGATCTTCACGAAGTAGGCGATCTCCTTGCCCTTACAAACTCCTTGGTTCAACTCCACATGATCTTGGAGGCTCCCAAGTGACACCTAACCAATCTAGGAGACACCACTCTCCAAAAGGTAATAGATGGTGTGTTGATGATGAACTCCTTGCTCTTGTGCTTCAAGTGATAGTCTCCCCAACACTCAAACAACTCCTCACAGATTTGGATTTGGTGAAAGAAGGATTTGAGTGGAAAGCAACTTGGGAAGACTGGAAATCAAGGTTCAAATGGTAGGATTGGAATAACTTGATCTCAACACATGAGTAGGTGGTTCTCTCTCAGAAAATGTATGGTGGAAATGTAGGCTCGTTCTGATGGCTCTCTTACTTGGTAAGAGGGTGGTGGAGGGGTATATATAGCCTCTACGCGAAACCCAACCGTTACACACTTTTGACCAAACTCGGTGGCACCGAATGGAAATTTTGGTGAGACCGACCTATGCAAAAGATGTGAACTTTTGAAGTTTCGGTGGGACCGAATGGAAACAACTTGGAGCGACCGATGTGCAATGGTAGGGAAAACCTCATTTCGGTGGCACCGATTGCAACATCTCGGTGAGACCGAAATAATTAAAACAAGGCAACAGAAAGTTGGTCAAGCCATCTCGGTGGCACCGATTGCAAACTCGGTTAGACCGAAATAATTGCAACAGATGACAGAGAGTTGGCCAGGCCATCTCGGTGGGACCGAGATCCATATCGATGGATCCGATTCATTATAAAGTGCATCTCTCTATCTCCTGTTGTAGAGAAGAGCTTGTAGAGATAAGCTTTGATGTAGATCTCTCTCCCCCTTTGACATCAATTTCCAAGAAGGGCTACTTCAAGGTTATTGGTCAGGTGGGTTTGGTCCTTGAGAAATACATCTAGCCATAGTGTAGTTCCAGTTGCAAGTAGAGGGTAAGAATCATTGAGTGGAGCTGGAGCAGAAAAACTCAGAAAATATTTGACAGAAAATCCCTTAGAGCAGCAAAGTCGGTGACTCGAGTTGAAGCAATTCGGTGTGACCGAGTCTGGTGCGAAAAAGAAGATTATGTCAACTCAGCTCACTAGACAAAGAAATCCTCACAAAGATTTGCAATGAATTTACCATTAAACTAGCTAAGAAAAAAGAGAACACTAAAAGAAAAGAAACAAAGAAGCAAGGAGTCATCTAGATGAAGTTTTTTTTTGAAATAGAAACACTCTAGCAAGAAGAGATACACAATAGAAACACTAGAGAACTTCATCTAGAGGGGTCGGCGACTAGGTCACCTATGTTAGAGTATATTGACTTAGGAGTCAAGTGAGAGCAATTGATCATAGGTCATACTCATCGTTAAGCTCAAAATGGGGTTACCATTTTTCAATTAAGCATTTCAATGTATTCACATCTTGTTGAGTTGCTTTAGCTCATGTCTTTGAGTAAAGCTTCTCAAAGATGTGAGAACTTACATTGGAATTTGATGGTGATTTCCATCATGTAGTTGAACTTGAAGTGGATGCTCATGAGTTGAGGTTGAGAGCGATCCTATCATTTGTGGTTCATTTTCCTACATGGCTTAAATTTGCAAGGAACAACATGTGTATCCAAATTGACAAGAATGAAGCATAAACTTAAGTATTGTCAAAGGATATGTTTAGGTTGTCTTGTTCCTTGTTCCACCAAGGATTGTTGATACTTGGGTTATACAAGATTGCTCAAGATAAGAGTGAGATGCAATCTTGTGACATGTAGCTTGTCCAAGTACCTACAAAAGGTTAGATACAATACAACGGAGCAAAATATCCAAGATATAATATGATCATGGAAGTATCATGGATTAGTCAAGAATGCTCATGCCCTTGTATGCATCCACATGAACCTCTAGTTCACATTTGAAGCATCAATGATGTTTAACTCACTCCTCAAGTGGCAAAACACCTTCTCATCAAGAGGTTTGGTGAAGATATCCGCCAATTGCTTGTCGGTACGAACATGTTTAAGGTCAATGTCACCTTTCTCAACATGATCTCAAATGAAATGGTGACGAACCTTAATATGCTTAGTTCGAGAATGATGTACGGGATTGTGTGCAATCTTAATAGCACTCTCATTGTCACATAGTAATGGTACATGTCTCTTATGCACACCATAGTCTTTAAGAGTTTGTGTCATCCATAGGAATTGAGCACAACACGATCCCGCGGAAATGTATTCCGCTTCGACAGTAGATAGAGATACCGAGGTTTGTTTCTTGGAGGACCAAGACACAAGATATCTACCAAGAAATTGACATGTACCCGAGGTGGATTTTCTATCAACCTTGTCTCCGGCATAGCCAACAAGATCAATAGAAGATCCCTTGGGATACTATATGCCAAAGTTTGGTGTATGTAACAAGTATCTCACGATTCTTTTCACAGCTTTAAGGTGACACTCTTTTGGTGCCACTTGGTATCGTGCACACATGCACACACTTAGCATAATGTCGCGACGGGAGGCACATAGATATAGCAATGAACCAATCATAGATCGATAAACTTTTTGATCAACCGGTTTGCCATCCTTGGTCAAGTCAAGATGTTCCCTAGTGGACATTGGAGTTTTCATACCTTTACTTTCTTGCATATTGAACTTCTTTAATAAGTCCTTGGTATACTTCATTTGAGAAACAAAGGTATCCTCCTTAGTTTGCTTGATTTGCAAACCAAGAAAGAATTTGAGTTCACACATCATAGACATCTCATACTTTTCCGACATCAACCTTCCAAACTTTTCACTAAAAGAGGGGTTAGTAGATCCAAAGATAATGTCATCGTTATAAATTTGGCATACAAATAATTCTCCATTAACCCTCTTCGTGAACAAAGTTGAATCAATTTTCCCAATTTCAAAACTTTTTCAAGAATGAACTTTGTCAAGCATTTATACCAAGCTCTAGGGGCTTGTTTAAGACCATAAAGAGCTTTACGAAGTTTGTAAACATGATTAGGTTTCTTGGGATTAACAAAGCCGGGAGGTTGTTTAACATACACTTCCTCCTCAATTTCACCATTTAAGAAAGCACTTTTAATATCCATTTGGTAAAGAGTGATATCATGGTGATTGGCATAAGCAAGTAAAATGCGAATGGACTCAAGTCTAGCAACGGGGGCATAGGTCTCACCATAGTCCATACCTTCAACTTGTGTGTAACCTTGTGCTACAAGACGAGCCTTGTTGCGTACAACTTGTCCATCTTCATCTTGCTTATTCCAAAACACCCATTTGGTTCCAATAATGTTTAGCACATCTTTAGGCTTTTCAATGAACGTCCATACTTGATTCCTCTCGAAGTTGTATAGCTCCTCAAGCATTGCATTCACCCAATCGGGGTCCTTGAGAGCTTCCTCTACCTTCAAAGGTTCAACACTAGAGATGAATGAGTAATGCTCACAAAAGTTAGCTAAACGAGATTTAGAGTGAGTGATTCTCCCGGATTTGATATCTCCAAGTATTTGTTCGACGGGATGATTCTTGTCAATTCTTGCTCTAACTCGAGGTAGCTTTTGCTTGGGTTGTGGTGAAGCTTCCTCATCATCATCATCTTCTTTGTTGTTGTTGTTGTTGTTGTTGTTGTTGTTGTTCGCTTGTGGAGGTGGAGAAGGAGGTTGAGGTGGATCATCTTGTTGCACTTCCTCATTCCCTTCGTCTTGACGTGTTCCACTTGTGGATGCCTCCATATCAACTTGTTGTTCACCTTGATGTGAAGTTGGAGCTTCCACTTGAATTGACGAAGTACTCTCCTTTACTTCAACGGGTCGAATCTTGCCAATGGACAAGTCTTGGATTGCTTCCAATGGTTCTTGATCTCCTACATCAATTGGCAATTGCTCGACTTGCGAGCCGTTAGTCTCATCAAACTTCACATCTACCGTCTCTTCAACTTTTCGAGTGAAGTTTTTGTAGACACGGTAAGTGTCAGAGTTCGATCCGTAACCAAGTAGAAAACCTTCATGAGATTTGGGAGAAAACTTTGAATGACGATGCTTATCAAGAATGTAACATTTTGACCCAAATACTTGAAAGTATCCAACTTGTGGTTTGTTACCGGTCAGTAGTTCATATGCCGTTTTACCAAGAAGCTTGTGAAGATAGAGTCGATTTGTAGCATAACAAGCTGTCTCAACCTCTTCCGCCCAAAAGTGTTTTGGTGTCTTGTATTCATCAAGCATTGTTCTTGCCATCTCAATAAGCGTCCGGTTCTTCCTCTCAACAACTCCATTTTGTTGAGGTGTGTATGTAGCCGAGAACTCATGTGAAATGCCTTCCTCATCAAGAAAGGTATCCACATTGGCGTTCTTGAACTCCGTTCCGTTGTCGCTCCGAACCTTCTTGATTTTCACTTAAAATTGATTTTGGGCCTTTCTTCCGAAGTTCTTGAAGATCTTTTGTACCTGCGATTTGTCATCGAGAAAGAACACCCACGTAAATATGGAAAAATCATCAACAATGACCAAACCGAAAGAGTTACCACCAAGACTCTTATAGGAGTTTGGGACCAAAAAGATCCATATGAAGCAGCTCGAGTGGTCTCCTCGTGGTCATAATGTTCTTCACGGGATGGCTTCCTCCAACTTGTTTTCCTGCTTGGCAAGCCCTACAAAGTCGAACCTTGTCAAATATAACATCTTTCACACCAAGAATATGATCTCTTTTAACAAGTTTATCAAGATTACGCATGCCAACATGTCCAAGTCTCCTATGCCATGACCAACCTTTAGAAGATTTAGCAATTAAACATGTATGAGGTTGGGCTCTTTTAGTGAAATCAACAATGTATAGATCACCTCTACAAATGCCGGTAAAGACCATATTATGATTATCTCGACGAAACACTTGGCAATCTACTTCGGTAAATAGAACATTGAAACCAAAGTCGGCTAGTCTAGATACGGAAAGAAGATTGTAACCAAGGGATCCAACAAGCATAACATTTTGTATGGACCTATCATTTGATATGGCCACCTTACCAAGGCCAAGTACCTTACCCTTGGAGTTGTCTCCAAAAGTCACATACTTGCGTGGACCATCATTTTTTGCAAGCTCACAAAACATGTCTCTATCTCCGGTCATGTGATCGGTACATCCACTATCAAGAATCCACTCTTTTCCTCCGGCCATGTAATCTCGAAGATTTGCCATAAGACTAAGATTCATCATGGTCTTCTCATATTCGACATCAAATTCTTCGTCTTCATCATAATAGCCATGCTCAACATCATCATAATCAACATGTATGTGATCATCACCTAGGGCAATGAATTCATTAGTTTCATGATCATGACAATGTTCAAGTTTATGAATTCTAATGGCTTCCGTGATAATGTTACTAATAGTTCTAACATCTCCTTTAGCACGCATAAGATCACGAAGCTCAAACAAGCAATCATCAAAGTTTGGATCACTAGGACTCATCTTGTGAAAAGCAATGGTCTTATGAAGAATCTCATCAAGATTCTTTAAAGAGTAGTTGGGATATCGCTTTTCCAAGTCTCTCCATAGAGTATAGGCACAGTCAAAGTTTTGCATACAACCAAGCACAATTTTAGGTAATCCTCTAAGATTGATGGTTCTAAGATTACGAAGCATGTCAATTTCCTCTTCATGAGTAGGATGCAAGGGATCAATGGGAGGCACATAAGGATTATGAATATACTTGCTCAAGTTAAATTCATCAAAGATATCAAGCATTTCATCCTTCCAAAAGTTGTAATACTCCCCATTGAGAATAGGCACTCTACGTCTAAGACTCCCCAATGTAGACACATCCATCTCCCTCCAATGGTCATTAAACCAAAGCAATGGAGACCAAAGCTCTGATACCAATTGTGGGGTCGAGGAGATAGGTCTAGAGGGGGGGTGAATAGACCCTTAATCAACCAAAGGTGCAAATTTTTTAGTTCACTTGAAATTTAGGTAGATTTTGGCACAAGTTAAAATAACACAAAGACTTCCTACACATGCATATCTAGAGATTGAGCAGCGGAAGTAGTAAAGCATGCAAGTGTACGGAAAGTAAAGGGGTAGAGTATGGAAGATCAAACGCAATGAAGACATGGTGGTTTTTGGCATGGTTCCGATAGGTGTTGCTATCGTACGTCCACGTTGATGGAGACTTCAAACCACGGAGGGTAACGGCTGCGCGAGTCCACGGAGGGCTCCACCCACAAAGGGTCCACGAAGAAGCAACCTTGTATATTCCACCATGGCTTCCGTCCATGAAGGACTAGCCTCACTCGGGGTAGATCTTCACGAAGTAGGCGATCTCCTTGCCCTTACAAACTCCTTGGTTCAACTCCACATGATTTTCGAGGCTCCCAAGTGACACCTAACCAATCTAGGAGACACCACTCTCCAAAAGGTAATAGATGGTGTGTTGATGATGAACTCCTTGCTCTTGTGCTTCAAGTGATAGTCTCCCCAACACTCAAACAACTCCTCACAGATTTGGATTTGGTGGAAGAAGGATTTGAGTGGAAAGCAACTTGGGAAGGCTAGAAATCAAGGTTCAAATGGTAGGATTGGAATAACTTGATCTCAACACATGAGTAGGTGGTTCTCTCTCAGAAAATGTATGGTGGAAATGTAGGCACGTTCTAATGGCTCTCTTACTTGGTAAGAGGGTGGTGGAGGGGCATATATAGCCTCCACACGAAATCCAACCGTTACACACTTTTGACCAAACTTGGTGGCACCGATTGGAAATCTCGGTGAGACCGACCTATGCAAAAGATGTGAACTTTTGAAGTTTCGGTCGGACTGAATGGAAACAACTCGGAGCGACTAATGTGCAATGGTAGGGCAAACCTCGTTTCGGTGGTACCGATTGCAACATCTCGGTTAGACCGAAATAATTGCAACAAGGCACTAGAAAGTTGGTCAAGCCATCTCGGTGGCACCGATTGCAAACTCGGTTAGACCGAAATAATTGCAACAGATGACAGAGAGTTGGCCAGGCCATCTCGATGGATCCGATTTGTTTGGGTTTGGCTTGTGGCACTGTCTTGATGAACTCGGTGGGTCTGGATGAATAGGATTCGGTGGAACCGAGTTAGACTTTGGAAATTTGGACAAGTTTGGATGGATAAAGTGGCTGAGGGTTTTGGAGCAACATCACTAAGCACTTGAGCAAATAGATCATGACCAAAACCTCATCCCCTTTTAATAATATTGGCTTTCCTATGGACTCGATGTGATCTTGGATCACTAAACCAAAAATGAAGAGTCTTGAGCTTTTGCCAATGTATGTCCTTAGCATTTTGAAGGGTTCCACATCTCCTTGTCCTTGCCATGCCATTGTTGAACTTGTCTGAAATTCACTAGATAGAAGCATTAGTCCAACAATATGTATGTTGGCATGAATTACCAAAACCACCAAGGGAGCAAATGTGCTTTCAATCTCCCCCTTTTTGGAAATTGATGACAACATACATCAAAGCTTCAAATAAATATGTAATTGAAGATTATATGAAAGCTTTGAAGAAAACATGTAACATGTATGGGCTCCCCCTACAGATATGCATAGTAACTGATGATAGTTCATGAAAATCAGAGGCACAAAGAGAAGGAAATACACATGTAACATGTATCTTGGCTACATGCATCAGAGCAATAAAATGAAATTGAAGTACCCACATGTTCATGATTATTTTCTTGCAAACAATATGTGCAAAAGCAAGCAGTCATCATGTACATGAGTGTGATGCATATACCTACCTCGAAGTTCTTGATCAAGTACCTGCAGAAATACACTTGAGAAAACAGGGTTAGATAACACAAGATAATTTCTCCAAGAAAAGACACAAGATCAACATGAAACCAAGATTGGGATGACAAGTAGAAGAAACTATCACTAAGTGAATACTTCTGTCAGAAGCAGACATGTCCCCAAAAGAAAATAGTTGTCTCCCCTTAAAAACTTCCTCTCGGGTAGGGTGAGAAAACTAAACCAACTAAAACACTAAACATCATGTTTCTCCCCTCTTAGAAACATGTAACATGCTCTCCTCTTATAAAGTGCATCTCTCTATCTCCTGTTTGTAAAGAAGAGCTTGTGGAGATAAGCTTTGATGTAGATCTCTCTTCCCCTTTGACATCAATTTCCAAGAAGGGCTACTTCAAGGTTATTGGTCAGGTGGGTTTGGTCCTTGAGAAATACATCTAGCCATAGTGTAGTTCCAGATGCAAGTAGAGGGTAAGAATCATTGAGTGGAGCTGGAGCAGAAAAACTCAAAAAATATTTGACAGAAAATCCCTTGGAGCAACAAAGTCGGTGACTCCGAGTTGAAGCAATTCGGTGTGACCGAGTCTACTGCAAAAAAGAAGATTATGTCAACTCAGCTCACTAGACAAAGAAATCCTCACAAAGATTTGCAATGAATTTACCACTAAACTAGCTAAGAGAAAAGAGAACACTAAAAGAAAAGAAACAAAGAAACAAGGAGTCATCTAGATGAAGTTTTTTTTTGAAATAGAAACACTCTAGCAAGAAGAGATACACAATAGAAACACTAGAGAACTTCATCTAGAGGGGTCGGCGACTAGGTCACCTATGTTAGAGTATATTGACTTAGGAGACAAGTGATAGCACTTGATCATAGGTCATACTCATCGTTAAGCTCGAAATGGGATTACCATTTTTCTTTTAAGCATTTCAATGTATTCACATCTTGTTGAGTTGCTTTAGCTCATGTCTTTGAGTAATGCTTCTCTAAGACGTGAGAACTTACATTGGGATTTGATGGTGATTTCCATCATGTAGTTGAACTTGAAGTGGATGCTCATGAGTTGAGGTTGAGAGCGATCCTATCATTTGTGGTTCATTTTCCTACACGGGTTAGATTTGCAAGGAACAACATGTGTATCCAAATTGACAAGAATGAAGCATAAACTTAAGTATTGTCAAAGGATATGTTTAGGTTGTCTTGTTCCTTGTTCCACCAAGGATTGTTGATACTTGGGTTATACAAGATTGCTCAAGATAAGAGTGAGATGCAATCTTGTGACATGTAGCTTGTCCAAGTACCTACAAAAGGTTAGATACAAGACAAGGGAGCAAAATATCCAAGATATAATATGATCATGGAAGTATCATGAATTAGTCAAGAATGCTCATGCCCTTGTATGCATCCACATGAACCTCTAATTCACATTTGAAGCATCAATGATGTTCAACTCACTCCTCAAATGGCAAAACACCTTCTCATCAAGTGGTTTGGTGAAGATATCCACCAATTGCTTGTCGGTACGAACATGTTTAAGGTCAATGTCACCTTTCTCAACATGATCTCGAATGAAATGGTGACGAACCTCAATATGCTTAGTTCGAGAATGTTGTACGGGATTGTGTGCAATCTTAATAGCACTCTCATTATCACATAGTAATGGTACACGTCTCTTATGCACACCTTAGTCTTTAAGAGTTTGTGTCATCCATAGCAATTGAGCACAACACGATCCCGCGGCAATGTATTCCGCTTCGGCAGTAGATAGAGATACCGAGTTTTGTTTCTTGGAGGACCAAGACACAAGAGATCTACCAAGAAATTGACATGTACCCGAGGTGGATTTTCTATCAACCATGTCTCCGGCATAGTCCGAATCGGGATAGCCAACAAGATCAAAAGAAGATCCCATGGGATACCATATTCCAAAGTTTGGTGTATGTAACAAGTATCTCACGATTCTTTTCACAGCTTTAAGGTGACACTCTTTTGGTACCGCTTGGTATCGTGCACACATGCACACACTTAGCATAATGTCGCGACGGGAGGCACATAGATATAGCAATGAACCAATCATAGATCGATAAACTTTTTGATCAACCGGTTTGCCATCCTTGGTCAAGTCAAGATGTCCACTCGTGGGCATTGGAGTTTTCATACATTTACTTTCTTGCATGTTGAACTTCTTGAATAAGTCCTTGGTATACTTCGTTTGAGAAACAAAGGTACCCTCCTTAGTTTGCTTGATTTGCAAACCAAGAAAGAATTTGAGTTCACACATCATAGACATCTCATACTTTTCCGACATCCACGAGATCTTCATGAAGTAGGCGATCTCCTTGCCCTTACAAACTCCTTGGTTCAAATCCACATGATCTTGGAGGCTCCCAAGTGACACCTAACCAATCTAGGAGACACCACTCTCCAAAAGGTAATAGATGGTGTGTTGATGATGAACTCCTTGCTCTTGTGCTTCAAGTGATAGTCTCCCCAACACTCAAACAACTCCTCATAGATTTGGATTTGGTGGAAGAAGGATTTGAATGGAAAGCAACTTGGGAAGGCTAGAAATCAAGGTTCAAATGGTAGGATTGGAATAACTTGATCTCAACACATGAGTAGGTGGTTCTCTCTCAGAAAATGTATGGTGGAAATGTAGGCTCGTTCTGATGGCTCTCTTACTTGGTAAGAGGGTGGTGGAGGGGTATATATAGCCTCTACACGAAACCCAGCCGTTACACACTTTTGACCAAACTCGGTGGCACCGAATGGAAATTTTGGTGAGACCGACCTATGCAAAAGATGTGAACTTTTGAAGTTTCGGTGGGACCGAATGGAAACAACTTGGAGCGACCGATGTGCAATGGTAGGGCAAACCTCGTTTCGGTGGCACCGATTGCAACATCTCGGTGAGGCCGAAATAATTGCAACAAGGCAACAGAAAGTTGGTCAAGCCATCTCGGTGGCACCGATTGCAAACTTGGTTAGACCGAAATAATTGCAACAGATGACAGAGAGTTGGCCAGGCCATCTCGGTGGGACCGAGATCCATATCGGTGGATCCGATTCGTTAGGGTTTGGCTTGTGGCACTGTCTTGATGAACTCGGTGGGTCCGGATGAATAGGATTCGGTGGAACCGAGTTAGACTTTGGAAATTTGGACAAGTTTGGATGGATAAAGTGGCTGAGGGTTTTGGAGCAACATCACTAAGCACTTGAGCAAACAGATCATGACCAAAACCTCATCCCCTTTTAATAGTATTGGCTTTCTTATGGACTCAATGTGATCTTGGATCACTAAACCAAAAATGAAGAGTCTTGAGCTTTTTCTAATGTATGTCCTTAGCATTTTGAAGGGTTCCACATCTCCTTGTCCTTGCCATGCCATTGTTGAACTTGTCTGAAATTCACTAGATAGAAGCATTAGTCCAACAATATGTATGTTGGCATGAATTACCAAAACCACCAAGGGAGCAAATGTGCTTTCAATCTCCCCCTTTTTGGAAATTGATGACAACATACATCAAAGCTTCAAATAAATATGTAATTGAAGATTATATGAAAGCTTTGAAGAAAACATGTAACATGTATGGGCTCCCCCTACAGATATGCATAGTAACTGATGATAGTTCATGAAAATCAGAGGCACAAAGAGAAGGAAATACACATGTAACATGTATCTTGGCTACATGCATCAGAGCCTCTGCATCCCGGCGTGCTACCTGCACGTGCCCCGCACGGTGGACGCCTGGCTGACATCCCCTGATTTCCGCAAACTCCAGATGCTTGAGTTATGTTATTCCTACAAAACTGACATACCACGAACCGAAGGCCATATATTTGACCCATCGCCACTGATGTCCATCTCGCGGTTTTCCTCCTCTCTCCACACTGCCACCTTTGCCCTGTGCAAACTACCAGATAGTCTAGTACAAAAGCTTCGACTCCCACTTCTCAAAAAACTTTCACTTGTGCTGGTTCGTATGTTGGAGGGCTCACTACACAGCATCATCCAATCAAGTTGCCCTGGAGTGCTTAGTGCTTGTTTTGACAGTTAAAATCGGTTGTTTCCGAATAAAGTCGCCTAACCTTGTAAGAATTGAAATTTCTTTTGAGGTAGGGGAGCTCATCATCGAAGATGCCCCTTCACTTCAAAGGTTGATCCTTGTTTCTTGTTATTCACCTTCGCAAATAACTGTCATATCTGCGCCTAAACCGGAGACCTTGGGTGTAATTCATGATCTCTGTGATCATTTCAAGATGGTGTTTGGCTCCACAGTTATCCAGGTACTGTATATTATCATCTACACTTTTGTAATCATAAGCTACATTTTTCATTTGTGCGCATAAGTTTTATATCATCTTGGAGTACACTTTTTGTACTAATATTATGTTCTATATGCTCAATGAAGAGTTTGTCCATGGATAGCCTATCAGTGGTGCTGGATTCTGTCAAGATCTTATATATCAGTATGAATACTTTTGATCTGAACAAGATTATTGGCTTGTTGCGATGCTTTCCATGCCTGGAGAAGTTGTATAGAAAGGTGATGATTTCACGCACATTGGAAGCCCATATATAGTGTACTAGAATTAACCGTTCAGTTGTTGCTCTGTCCACATACTCTTTTTTTAGACCTTAACTGTTTTCAATCTTCATGTCTATTTAGGCAGCAGGACGGGGTACAAAAGGTATAACCAATCAGTGGCATCGTAAGCACCGGGATTTTCTCAGTTTTCGTCACATTCGTTTGAAGACAATAACGCTGGAAGGATATGTAGCCACCCATGCAAACACTAGATTTGTCACATTCTTCCTGCTGAATGCGAGGGTACTATTGTCCATCAGTCTTAAATATATTAAGAACGAAGTTTTGACGGATGGATATGTCAAAGAGCAAAAAAAGGACTTTCAGGTGGACAAAAGGGCTTCTGAACGAGCCAGGCTTCTTTTTACATCATCTTGTGGTCATATTCCATTATGTTTTACGACCCGGGATGCTCATTTTATGGATCTGACCGATCCATTTGATAGTGAGAGCTGCCGAAAACAGTGGTGGAGTTAGATGTTGTTGCCCTTTTCAATCTGGGTTTAGTCTAAACCTGATGAACAATTACCCTCGTGCTTTTGTACAGTTTGTAATTAAGATGGAGTTTGATGTTGTTGCCCATTTCAACTCGGCTGTGACTGTCATGTTTTCTTTGAAAAAGGCTAATGGCTTGCCATTTCTTTAATTAAGAGAGAAATATTGTAACAAATCCCAACAAAGGGAAATGACATCACTCTCGCCGGCTACTTGATCTCATTGTGCATTACAGAACCCAAGTGCTTAGCGCCCGCCAGCACCCACAAACTTATTTTGAGCTAGCACACCAAATGGGCTGTAATTCCTAATAAGAAAGGCTGCATGGTCGTGACGGATTTGGATTCTGACATTTGGGACTGTAACATCCCCAGATCTCAACCCTATCATTAAGCTAATTAATTAGCCATGTCATCATGATCATCCTAAATAAATTGCATTCAGAGAATAATCCAACTTCAAATTCAAATTTAAAATAAAGTCAAAATTAAAAGTTATCCAAACAGTAGAACAAAAGTGTTCATAATGTTGCAAATAATCCCAAAGCTATTATAAAAATAAAATCAACATTATTTGAATTCCCACATTGACCATAACATCCAATAACAGTGACAAAACAGCACTATTAAACCCATTTCTATTTATGTAAATTTCAAATGAGTTCAAATTTACCCCAAACATTTTGTGGTAGCCCAAAATATTACTTTGTATTTATGTGACAATTTTCACTATTTACAAAAGTCATTTGGTGGCTCTACTTAATGCAATACAGTGGCAGAAAATACAAAACAGAAAAATAAAAAGATAAAGGCCGAAACCTACTGTGCCATCGAGCCTAAGTGCCACAGTGCACTGTGGACCAGCCCACCCCAGCCTCCCCTAACCTCCCGCGCTCTCTCTCCTCGTTGTCGCCTCTGTCGCATGCGCGCGCGCTACCGCAGCCGGCCCCCCTCCCTCTGGTCGACAGCGCGCTCCGCGCGTCGCCTTGGTGGATAAGGACGCAGCCCCGCACCCCCTGGCTCCTCCCTCGCCTCACTCTCTTCCTCTCTCCCTCTCTGCCATCTCTCCTGAGCGCGGTCATGGCCGCACCGCCATGATTCGCGTGGCCACCGTCGTCCTCGTCGGCTGAGATCTTGCCGGGAGCTCCGCCTGCCTCCGCTACTTCGTCCCGACCTCGAGCTCGATCCCTACGCCGTCACATCGTCGTCTACGACCTCGTCTTCATCTTCGGTCGCCGGAGATCGCTGTCGCCGTTCCGGCCGCTCCGCACCTCCCTGAGCCCACTGCCCGTCCCTACAGCATCGCAGTGAGCCCCGCCTCGCTTCCCCACTCTCCCCTGACCCGCGCGCAACCTCTAGCTATGGATTCCCCCGTGGCCGAGCCCGCCACCGCGCGAGCTCGTCGCCGGCGAGCTTTCGGTGACCTTTTGGTCACGCGCCGCTGCCCGTTGTGCTCGCCCGCGCGCGTAGATGCCCCCTGGGCCATCCGTTTGACTTGAGCGCGCCCGCATCACCGTTTTTGCCGAGCTCCCGAACGTCGCCGCCGCCCGACGTCGTCGTCGCCGCCAACTCCGGCCACGGCAGCCCCCGCAACCACCGACATTCGACGCGCGACGAGCTCCGCGTTCGATTCGTCCCACCCGCGCTTCGAACGGCCATCTGTGGCCGTTTTCCGGCCAAGTCCGACGAGCCCCCGCCGTGAAATGGCTCGTCGGCGCGACTCCGGTCGCCGTGCTGGCGTGGGCGCCTCTGGGCCCCACCCCAGTGTCACTGCCACTGGGTCCCACGGCCCTGTTGACCCGGTCAAACACGCTGACTGGGCAGCTACTGTCACTGACAAGTGGGCCCCCTCTGTTAATTAGACTAATTAAACTATTTTCTAAATAAACTTAATTTGATTAATTAATTAGACGCTGACAACTAGGGTCCACTGCTAGATAATCTCTGTTTAGTTTAATTAAGCCTCTGTTTAACCTACTGAGTATGACATGTGGGACCCACTGGTCAGGCTTGACCCTGACCAGCTGGGTTTGACCGATGACGTCATGATGACATCACATATTACTGTTTTGGATAACTAGCAAGGTGGCCCTCGCAAATGCGAGGGCAACATCTTTAGTATACCGGAAGTGTTGATTTTTTTTATCGTATGCATGCAATTTTATATTCCTATCTATTCTTTTCAGGGTATAGGCCATGGTATTTTAGACAATGGTATATTTGTAAAGGTGTAACTTTGATATTTATTTGAATATAGGATTACATTGCTATTAAATAAGAATAATAAATGATGTAACTTTGGTATAACCATTGGCAAATAAAATTATGTCGCAACATGCGCATTCGCTAGATCAGTTGTCGTTTGTTCTCTAGAGTAGGTATGTAGCTTTGTGCTCCAATTGTTATTTTGTATATGGATATATAGAGTAATCCCTATCTGGCCTTGTTTAATGGTTCGTGTTTGCATACACAACTTGCTCCATATTTCGTAAGAAAATAAAAGCTCACAAAAAATAAAAGATAACATTTTTCTCAACAAAATGAAAAAAAGAGTGACCTGCATGCCCTTAGGTCTTCAGTTTCGTTAATCAGTGTTTATTCACCAACTCCTATATTGATGCTGATGTTGGTGCCAAATCACCCAACATTTTTTTCTCATAAAACCCATAGGAACTTTCTAGGATGACGATAATATATAGTAACTGTCCAGAGAGCATAGGATTGTAAGATAATTATTTACATTGGCTACAATTTAATAGAGTCCCAAACATCCCCTGTTTTGAAACACAGTAGTATTAGTTGTATATGTTTTATCTAAATATCTTTACACTACCTCGACATGTACTATTTAATCCAATCAATGTATGCTCTCGCCCACATGTACTGATTATGTCATGTAATATGGCTCTACTGGTTTGGAAGGCACAATGGTGCATGCAAATGTACGGGCAACGATTAAAATTGTTTGTGGATATAAATACCGAGACACGCTATGAATAAAATTTACAATAACCACGAAAAAGGAATGGCCGAGCCTTGTCAGAACAAAACATGGAGTATTTAATATAAATATAACATCATTTTTATTTTCAAACCACATGTCACAATGATCTCAGCTGCTTGTTATAGGCTTGTACACGTTATTTATCAGTGACCAATTACCCTCACATTTCCGCGGCAAGATTACTTACATCATTTTTATATTTTTGTATTCAATATTTACTATAGTATTAGGTCTGAGATGTTGGTACAAAGTCAGATATATAATACTACAGAAAAGGTAATAATAGTCAAAACCCCATAGGATAATCGTGTCCTTTTTGACCTTGTCTTTCCTTCTACTCAAAACCCGAAGTTACCTAAAAAAGCTGGATCGAATCAGCTTGTACATGAACCGTCGCATCTGACATAAGTTTCTCAGATCTATATAATTTCTTAGTTGTGAAGAAAATGTATATACCTTTTGCATGCAGTTAGTCCTAATTCTGAAGATAGTCGTTGCTTTTAATTCTAAATTACGCTGGTGAGTTTCTTCTTGCATCCATATACTGGAGGTATAAATATGTTTTGTAGTTTTGTACTTCTATTACATTGGGCTAAGTAGAAGTTATGAAGAGCTTGTTACAATCATTAACGCAAATTCCATGCTAGGTTGATCACATGGAAAATATTTATATAAACAAATAAAAAATAGACCAGGAAAAGAATACTTATGCATCGGTCTACCACCCAAATTTCCATCCCTGGACGGCATGGGTGATCTGCAGTTAGTGTTACTGTGTGAGGAACGGAACGCCTAGCCCGTGTGATCTCTGCGATCGCAGAAATCCACTGGAAGAACACAAAAAAGTAGCAAGAAAACTTGGTGAGACTACACACCAGGATGAAAGTGCTGGCACTAATCTTGTCATGATGTATCTGCATATTTGTGTTGAGTTTTGCTTATAGTTTATATGGTATAGGGCAGGGTAAGTAGGCAACTATAGTATCAGCTTGCGCGAAGGAGGCGAGGTGTTGGCATGCCATGCGATACGGCGAGAATGGCGACGTCGTGAGAAGCGGCAAGATGCGACGGAAACTGGAGCGGGACGGACTGGATCAGGTTGAGTTAGCTGACCCGGCAAGTATTTCATTGTATGTAAGTGGCCGAGTGCATGCCTGAGTTACTTGAGATGCAGCTGAGTGAATCAGGCAAGTTAATTAGTACGCGCATGTAGCTGATGGAGGTTGCAAGCAAGCGCATGATGGAGATTGCATGCAGGCGCATTGGTGTAGTTGGCCACGTCTTGGACGTGGGCTTAGGAAGCGGGGTGGAGGAAGCCATACGATACAAGGATCCATACGTGGGTGCTGGGTCGTACAAGTTTCGTTGATTAATTAGGTCCATGACATCTATGATCAGATGATTAGGAAGGCGTTTAAAGATGATGCGTAGTTTTTTTTAGTGATCGAAAGGTTTTTTTTTAACACAGTACAGACGCAAGCGCTCATATACACGCGCATACACTCACCCCTATGAACGCACGCACGCACACCCTACCCCTATGAGCACCTCCGAGAGACTGAGCCGGCATATCATCTTGAAATTTACGAAGTCACCGTAGGCACCTCGTCATCGCCGGGAACGTCTCCTCCCACTGAATGCGCATCGCCGAAAATCCTGAAATAAATCTAGGTATAATTGCGAGCACCAGGATTTGAACCCTGGTGGGCTGGGGATACCACAGTCCCTCTAACCATCCAACCACAGGTTGGTTCGCAGTGATCGAAAAGTTGTTGCACGTGAAGGGAATTTTTCTATTGAAAAGTTGTTTCACGTAGCACTTAATGGCATGACTGAAAAGTTATTTAACGTAATGGCATTGGTGGGTAATTTTTTTCAACATCTGAAATAGTAGGAAGATTCAATGGTCGTGATTTTCTAATAAATCAAACTATCGGTCAGATGTTTCTAATTAACGTGGGATTTTCTAGCAATTTTTTTATTTTTGATCCATATTTTGCTTTTAGTAGATAATAGATTCGCATTTTAATAATTAAAATAATTACAGAAATTCAATAAAACTTTGAAAAATCATATAAAATAAACCGTAACTCGGATGAAAATAATTTATATATGAAAAATGATCAGAAAAATATGACGAATCCGAATATGTGATAAAAATGCTTGACCATCACTCCTAACTAGATGAACGTGGAACTTTCCCCTCCGATTCAATATACCAATAATTGCCCGGAGCCGGGAAAATATTTCCGGATTTTTTCCCGCTCCGTTTAAAATACTTAGTACTGCGTTAGGGCACCCTAGCACAGCCTATTGCCATGCCAAGCATCTGTGTGCATTTGTTTGCTTTATATTTACTGTTTCTTCCCCCCCTCTTCTCTCCGGTAGACTTTGAGACCGACGATGCCCTGAGATCGACTACGTCACCGACGACCCTTCTTCCTTTTCAGCAGAGCTTCCAGGCAAGAAAAACCCCCTTGATCATTCCTATATCGCCCATTATTTCTTCCCCATGCTTGCATTAGATTTTGCTACTGTAATTGATTGCTCCTATTCTGATGCATGGCCTGATGTTGTAACCTGCTGTTGATACTTTACATGTTGTCCTATATGCTTAGTATAGGCTGGATAGCGATCCATCAGTGGCCCTACCCCCTTGTCTGTATTGCCATGCTTTACTACCGATGACTCGATCAATGTGATCGATGTGCCGAGACCGACACAGCACCGCACACCCCCTTAGTTCTACGACTCTACAGAGCTACTATCGAGTGCCGAGGGTGATACCTCCTACCTCACTCCTGATGACATCTCTGTAGCATAGCTAGTCAGTTGTGGGTTACCGAGGGTGAATCCTCTTCCACCACCTTCGATGATGCCTCTGTCGTGCAACCCCCCCCCCAAGTGTGAACCCATCGAGGGTGATTCCTCCGGGTTCACCTTGACAGTGGCATCAAGTGGGAGTCCATCGAGGGTGATCCCTCAGACTTTCCCCTTGATGACAAGAACACACGGTTACCTTTAACTGTTGCCCCCTTGTACTATTATTGTGGGACTAAAGGGACAGGCGGTACCACCCCGGTTGAGGTGGACCTGAGTTCCCGACAGTCCCTTGTGGAGTCGGGTTGACCTGGAGGGTACCCGCAAGATAATTACGAGGCGCGGCCGGGCAGGCAGAGACCGTCCTAGAGAGGGATGGGCCTGACCCTTGTTGCACTTCCTCGAGACGGGGCGACAGGAGTACTGATCGTCACCGCGAACTCCCAACACACTTAACGGATTTGGGTATTTGATCTGAGTTGGCCACTGGCCTATACGCACTACCACCACGCGGGATAATGGTTTAATGGGGCCCTCAGCGCCGTATGTATCAGCCGAAAGCTTTGTCAGATGTCTAGTTCAGCATTGTGAGCCCGTCGGGACAAGTGCCATCCAGGACTGAGGTGGTGCTTGGACTCCATTACGCGACACAACGACCCGGAGTGCAAAGGGCGATGGGCCCAAGACCCTGGAGTGCTTAGGATGTAGACCGGCGGGGACCTCTCTGCTGAGCCTAGGTAGGACTACGTCGTGTCGATCAGCCGAGGTCGGGCATGACCGAGAAAAGTGTGTCCAGCCAGAGTTAATCGAGCGTGTTGGGTAACAGTAGTGCACCCCTGCAGGGAAGTTATCTATTCGAATAGCCGTGTCCACGGTAACAGGATACATGTTAATTAATTGTAAGCTCCGGGATTGCTTTCTCGCAGGGAGTCGAGGAAGGATCTCTAGGCTTTGCTACTACATGCTTGTTGCTTTATTATATGTTACCAATCTGCACTCTTCTAATGCTGCAAGACGCTGAAGATGCTAGTCTTCGATAGGCTAGGCCTTCTCTCTATTCTGGTATTTCTGCAGTATAGTCCACAGATACAGCCCATTCCCTTTGATACCGATGCATAAATAGAATAGTTTTGATGTAAGTCTTGCGAGTACTTTGGATGAGTACTCACGGCTGCTTTGCTACCTCTTTTTTCCCATACCCGATTGCTGCGACCAGATGACGGAGCCCTGGAGCCAGCTGATCCCGTCGATGACTACTACTACACTGGTGGAGCCTACTACTATGTGGAGACCGACGACCAGGAGTAGTTTAGGAGGCTCCCAGGCAGGAGGCCTTGCCTCTTTCGATCAAAGCCGTTGTTTGTTTTTTCCTTCTTAAGGCACTCTTGTCTAATTATGTCTGTTCCCAGACATTGTTGCTTTCGCTGACGCTTGTGTAACTAGAGCTTTTGTTTTCGAGCCCTCGAGGCCCCTGGCTTGTAATATAAAGCTTGTATTATTTTATTTTGTGTCTAGAGTTGTGTTGTGATATCTTCCTGTGAGTCCCTGGGCTTGATCGTGCGCATTTGCGTGTATGATTAGTGCACGGTCGGGCCGGGGACGTCACAGGGACCCACAAGGAAAAAGCCTATCCAAGGTGGTGTCGACTTAGTCAACAAATGATTCTACCTGCCTGCCGTTGGATTGGCATCCAACATCTGTCGTGTTTCTTCTATCTCTTGTCTTCCTCCTCCAGACGCCCAAACGAAACCACGCCGTGGGCAAACCTGTTCATGGACAATCTGGCCCAGAGGCCCGAACCCGAAGCCCGACATTCGGGCCGGGCTCGGGCTCCAGTTTCTCGCCCGAAGCCCGGCCCGGAAGCTCGAAAAAAGCCTGAAATGCCTATATATATATTTTATTCGAAATATAGGTATAATAAATTAATATAATATCCCAAATATGATTAATTTAATTAAAAAATACCACTGTTCATGTGCTTCGGGCCGGGCCGGGCTCGGGCTTGGGATTTTTTTGTCGGGCTTTGCCAAGCCCGGCCCGGGGAATGATCAGGTTTAGCCGTGGGTCCCGCCTGCTCCCCCCTCCCACGGGTGGTTGTGCCTCCGCACACGCATTGCCACCCCACCGTACCCTCAAACATTGGCAGTACGCAAGCAAGTGCCTCCTTATAACAAGCAAAAAAAATGCTTCCTCCTAATGGTTTGACATCTGGGTCCTACGCCATTGTCAACGTAGTTAATAAATGAGAGAATTGCCCAACGAGCGGCTGACACTAGGGACCCAGCAGCTTGCGCAGATCGACTCGATCCTACATGAATAACCAGGAGATCACACACGTACCTCATCTGGATGAATCGAGTGCACTCATTTGACCGTCGTGCCGATGTGCGACCCAGCACTGACGGGACGGGACGGGGCAGGAGTACGGCACAGTCATAATTTTAGTTTTTCCATTTTTCCACAGCAAGCTGGTGCGCTAAAAGCCAAGCCTGCTTATGCATTGAATTCCGATGACCTTCGTGTTTCCCGCGACATGCGGGTTTACCTACTGTCCGCCTATAATTACTGGTTCCCCGCATGCTCCGGTGGCACCTTCACCCAACGCACCCTATCCTCACAATACCCCACCGGCCACACGTTGCTCGCCACTTGCCCTCGCTCTCGCCACATCCATCATGCCCTTGCGCGGCATCAATAGGCGACGCCAGAGGCGCTCACCGCCGGAGTTAGTGTTCGGTTTTTCACGGGAAGGCAGACG
Source organism: Elymus sibiricus (assembly GCA_039707655.1). Classification (NCBI taxonomy): domain Eukaryota; kingdom Viridiplantae; phylum Streptophyta; class Magnoliopsida; order Poales; family Poaceae; genus Elymus; species Elymus sibiricus. Next base: position 104,314,826 of record CM077668.1, on the reverse strand, counting down.
GAGGGAGGAGGCATTCTGGCAGTCTTTAGATGGCAATGCGGAGTATGAGGATGCCTTGGAGCGCGACCGCATGGAGGAGGAGCAGCGTACCGCCGATTTGCGCCTACAGTGGAGCATGGAGGAGGAGCAGCGCACCGCCGCTCTGCGTCGTGAGCAGAGCGCCCGCAACTGGGCCGACTACGTGGAGGCCGGCGCCCGGCGAATAGCCCTAGAGGCTGTCGGGCACGCACGCATGCGCGATGGTGAATTTTACAACCAGCTCGTCAAGTCGGTTTCCCGCTTAGAAGCCAAAGCTTCGGTGGACCACGCCGGCATGGAAAGGGCCAACGGGCGCGAGCAATGCGCCCTATCGCACCTCTGCCAAGTCCGAGGCGAGGAGGAGGACGTCGGTGCCGGCGTTTAGCGTGTGCCGTGATACGTCTCCAACGTATCTATAATTTTTCATTGTTCCATGCTGTTATATTATCAATCTTGGATGTTTTTATATGCATTTACTGCAATTATATATCATTTTTGGAGACTAACCTATTAACTTAGTGCCAAGTGCCAGTTGCTGTTTTCTGCCCTGTTTTTGTTTTATAGAAAATCAATACCAAACGAAGTCCAAATGCCACGAAACTTTTTGGCGATTTTTTTCTGGACAAGATAAACACTAGAAGCTTCGGGAGAAGACTAGACTCCAGAGGAGGTGGCCACGAGCCACCAGGGCGCGCCTGGGGGGGGCAGGCGCGCCCTGGTGCCTCGTGGGCCCACCTCAGCTCCGTTTGACCTAATTCCACCACTATAAATTCAGGAAAAATCAGAAACCCTCAGGGGAGTCCACGAAATACTTTTTTCGCCACCGCAAGTTTCTGTTCTCTAGAGATCCCATCTGGAGGACTTCTCCGGTACTCCGCCAGAGGGGGAATCGATCACGGAGGGGCTCTACATCAACCTTGCTGCCCTTCCGATGATGCGTGAGTAGTTTACCACAGACCTTCGGGTCCATAGTTAGTAGCGAGATGGCTTCTTCTCTCTTTTTGATCTTCAATACAATGTTCTCCTCGATGTTCTTGGAGTTCTATCCGATGTAATCACTTTTTGCGGTGTGTTTGTTGGGATCCGATGAATTATGAGTTTATGATCAGATTATCCATGAATATTATTTGAGTCTTTGCTACACTTTTTTATGCATGATTATTATAGCTTCGTATTTCTTCTCCGATCTATTGATTTGGTTTGGCCAACTAGATTGATTTATCTTGCCATGGGAAGAGGTGCTTTGTAATGGGTTCGATCTTGCGGTGCTCAATCCCAGTGACAGAAAGGGACATGACACGTATGTATCGTTGCTATTAAGGGTAAAAAGATGGGGTTTATTCATACATGAGTTTATCTTGTCTACATCATGTCATCGTTCTTAAGGCATTACTCCGTTCTTTATGGACTTAATACACTAGATGCATGCTGGATAGCGGTCGATGTGTGGAGTAATAGTAGTAGATGCAGGCAGGAATCGGTCTACTTGTCTCGGACGTGATGCCTATATACATGATCATTGCCTTGGATATCGTCATGATTATTTGCTTTTCTATCAATTGCCCAACAGTAATTTGTCTACCCACCGTATGCTATTTTCTCGAAAGAAGCCTCTAGTGAAAACTATGGCCCCCGGGTCTATCAAAATCATATTACTAAAACCCTAAAAATATTGCTGCCATTTTCTTTTATTTATTTTATTTTGTATTTTTTATTTCAATCTATCTATCTATCACATACAATTTAATCTTGCAATTGACCTCCAAGGGATTGACAACCCCTCGTTTGCGTTGGGTGCAAGGATTTGTTGTTTGTGTGAAGGTGCTGCTAACGAGGTGTTGCGTGATTCTCCTACTAGTTCGATAACCTTGGTTTCATAACTGAGGGAAATACTTATCTCTACTGTGCTGCATCATCCCTTCCTCTTCGGGGAAAATACCAACGCAAGCTACAAGTAGCATGCCGCAGATGGCGGCCGGCATCGTCTAGTTAGCTAAGAGTATGTTAGTTGTTCTAAACTCGAGTATTAGTGGGAGTAGATAGTTAACTTGGCTATGATGGTTGTCAACATGGAAGTTCAGTACTCTATCTCTGAATCAGTCATGTTACTTTGCTCTGAATGTTGAACTTTCCGATTAAACATTTGGAATGGGTTGTTATATTTTTAAATGGGTTGTATTTGTCCGCCACGGATTAAGAGGCTGACTTGTGGGCCTACTAGGTTGACGCGTACACAAGGCTTTGTCAACTTAGTCAAAAAAACGATTGTGGCAGCCTAGGCCGTTGGATATCAATCCAACGTCTGTCGTGCTTTTTCAATCTCTTGTCTTCTTCCTCTAGGCTCCAGCCGCCCAAACCAAACCAATGCCAGCGGGATCACCTGCTCCCGCCTTCGGCGGCTTGCTGCGCAGCCGCGCACGCATTGGTGTCCCACCGTACCCTAACCGGTGTCAGGCCATCCCTCTACACCCCCCCCCCACCCACCCACCCCCACCTCCTGTTATTTTTCGGCCACGGCATCCCCACCCCGCACCGACCCTCGTACTCCTTTCCGTTTCCGACCACACTGCCGCATCTTCCATGGCTCCTTTTCGTTCCCGTCCGAGGCCTCGCCGTCGTCCTCCGCTTTGGTTCTCTCGCCCTGGCACTGCCTTCTGGCGTTATCAACATGGTCAACAACTAAGAGGAATCAGGAGATGATTGTACGCGGAGAGGATGACAGTAGGGACCCACCAGCGTCATGGCAGTACGCAAGCAAGTGCCTCCTTATTACAAGCCAAAAAAATGCTTCCTGCTAAAGGTTTCCCGACATCTTGGTCCCACCCCATTGTCAACGTAGTCAATAAACAAGAGAATTGCACAACGAGCGACTGTCAACAAACGATAGGAATCGGTGAGGACTGTACGAGGAGAGGATGACAGTATGGACCCCCAGGTCCATAGCCGTACGCAAGCAAGTTCCTCCTTATTACATGAAAAAAATGCTTCCTCCTAATAGTTTTCTGACATCTGGGACCTAGGACATTGTCAATGTAGTCAATAAACGAAAGAATTGCACAAGGAGCAGCTGACACCTGGGACCCAGTAGCTCGAGCGGTTTTTTTGTTGTTGTTGTTGAGATGGAGCAGGGTATCAATTGGGCTGTGCGGTGCTACTTGTGAGCTGCGTTGGGATTTCCCCGAAGAGGAGGGGATAATGCAGTATAGTAGAGATAAGTATTTCCCTCAGTTATGAAACCAAGGTTATCAATCCAGTAGGAGAATCACGCAACAACTCATTAGCAGTACCTGCACACAAAACAACAAATCCTCGCACCCAACGCGAACAAGGGGTTGTCAATCCCTTGGCGGTTAATTGCGAGATTAAATTATATGGTGATAGATAGATAGATCGAACAAAAATACAAAATAAAATAAATAAAGTAAAAGTGCAGCAAGGTATTTTTAGGATTTTCAATATATGATAAAGGTAGGCCCGGGGGCCATAGTTTTCACTAGAGGCTTCTCTCTTGAAAATAGCATATGGTGGGTGAACAAATTACTGTTGTGCAATTGATAGAAAAGCAAATAATCATGACGATATCCAAGGCAATGATCATGTATATAGGCATCACGTCCGAGACAAGTAGACCGAAACGATTCTGCATCTACTACTATTACTCCACACATCGACCGCTATCCAGCATGCATCTAGTGTATTAACTTCATAAAGAACGGAGTAATGCCTTAAGCAAGATGACATGATGTAGACAAAGTAAACTCACGCATGAATAAACCCCATCTTTTTACCCTTAATAGCAATGATACATATGTGTCATGTCCCTTTCTGTCACTGGGATTGAGCACCGCAAGATCGAACCCATTACAAAGCACCTCTCCCATTGCAAGATAAATCAATCTAGTTGGCCAAACCAAATCAATAGATCGGAGAGAAATATGAAGCTATAATAATCATGCATAAAAGAGTTCAGAGAAAACTCAAATAATATTCTTGGATAATCTGATCATAAACTCACAATTTATCGGATCCCAACAAACACACCGCAAAAAGTGATTACATCGGATAGAACTCCAAGAACATCGAGGAGAACATTGTATTGAAGATCAAAAAGAGAGAAGAAGCCATCTAGCTACTAACTATGGACCCAAAGATCTGTGGTAAACTACTCATGCATCATCGGAAGGGCAGCAAGGTTGATGGAGAGCCCCTCCGTGATCGAATCCCCCTCCGGCAGAGTGCCGGAAAAGGCCTCCAGATGGGATCTCTCGAGAGCGGGAACTTGCATCGGCGGAAAAAGTATTTCCTGGACTCCCCTATTGGTTTCCCAATTTTAGAGAATTTATAGAGGAGGAATTAGGTCAAACGGAGCAGAGGTGGGCCCACGAGGCACCAGGGCGTGCCCTGGTGGCTCGTGGCCACCTCCTCTGTCTTCTGGCCCTCTCCCAATGCTTCTAGTGTCTCTTATGTCCAGAAAAAAAATCTCCAAAAAGTTTCGTGGCATTTGGATTCGTTTGGTACTGATATTCTGGAAAACCAAAAACAGGCAAAAAACAGCAACTGGCACTGGGCACTAAGTTAATAGGTTAGTCCCAAAAAATGATATATAATTGCTTGTAAATGTATATAAAACATCCAAGATTGATACTATAATAGCATGGAACAATCAAAAATTATAGATACGTTGGAGACGTATCATGCGGCGTTTGTGGCCCGTCTAGCCTAGGCTTTATTTATAACATGACGAGCCCAACTGTTTTTTTTTGTCTGTGAAAATGACTAGCCCGCCTTTTTTTCGCACAATACCCTACACAGGCCGATTTCCTTTTCCCCGCCCTGCTGGGCTGCAAATCTTGCAAGACAACGAGAGATACATTCGGCCTGGCCATAAAAAAGGCTGTAAATTTTGTGAGTAATATGAAATGGGGTGTAAATATATAAAAAAACACATCAAATGGGAAATTAGTTTCAAATTGCGAATTTTATTTTATTTTTTCATATTTCAAATTTCATTGGATTTTAACATAATTTAAATATATTTTAAAATTTGGTTTTATCAGGCTCGAAATTTCGGGATTAAAAATAGTTCAAAAATTTCAATGACCAGTCTTTTATTTTATGTTTACCACATCACCAGCCCAGTTTTGTTTTTTGTCTAGAAACGGCTAGGCAAGTTCTATTTTCTTTTGCACAATACCCAACCGAGGCCTACTTGCTTTTCTCAGCCCTGCTGGGCTTCAAATCTTTCAAAACGAGGAGGGATGCATTCGGCTTGCCCACAAAATGGCCTACTTCCCTAAAAAAATGGCCTATAACCAATAAGAAATGGGCTGTAAATTTTAAAAAACACAGCAACCGGTAATTAGTTTCAAATTTCATTTCATCCGGATTTTGAAATTTTAAATTTCATTCGAATTTTCTGCGGTGAAAATATCATTGGATTATAATTAATATAATTTTATTTTTCAAATTAGTCTGAATCAGACTCGAAACATCGGGATTAAAAAAAGTTCGGAGACCACCAAAATATGCAAAATTTCATTGAAATTTTTAACCGTGGCCAGAATATTGGATGTAATGCTAACAAAAAGAATATGTGCTGCAAAAAAATCCTTAAGAAAGAGCAAATGGGTTGTAAATTATTAAAAATAATAGCAAATGTGTTGTATGATGTTTGCCACAGATTTGGAGGCTGACTTGGGCCTACTAAGTTGACGCGTACGCAGGGCTTTGTCAACTTAGTCAACAAACGATTCTAGCAGTAGTGACCATTGGATATTAATCCAACGGCCGTGCTACTTCTTCAATCTCTGATCTTCTTGCTCCAACCGCCCAAACCAGCACCGACTGGACCGCATTCTCCCACCTCCCGTGGCCGGCTGTGCTGCCACGCAGGCCTCACCACCCCGCCCTACTCCCATCGCTGGCCAGGCCATCCCTCTACTCACCCACATCTCCTGTTATTCTCCGGCGACGGCAGCCTCACACCGCAGCCGAACCAGTAAACCCTCGTACTCCCCTCCGTGTGGGCAACCACTGCCAAGTCTTCCTCGTCTCCAGGTCGTCCCTTACAAGGCCTCGCCGTTGTCCACCGCCTTGGTGCTCTTGGTGTCGGTACCAAAACCGGCATATCTTGGGTAGGGGGTCCGAACTGTGGATCTTGGAGTCAATGGATAACAGGGAACATAGAGACAGCGATTACCCAGGTTCGGGCCCTCTCGAAGAGGTAAAACCCTACGTCCTGCTTGTTTGTATTGATGTGTTTGTATGACGATTACAGAGTTGATCTACCTTGAGATCGGATGAACTAAACCCTTGGTGGGTATATCAATAATGGTTCTTCTGCCTCTACGGACTAAACCCTCCGGTTTATATAGACACCAGGGGGACCTAGGGTTACATATGGTCAGTTGCCACCAGGGGATAAACATGCCGGCTACGCTAAACATCTCTTGGAGGAGGCGCCAAGTCCTCGGAGGTTTCCTTCTGGTGCACGGGGTCGCCCGCAATCCGGCCTTCCTTTGATGAGTTAAGAGCGGCCCATTAGTCCGGCCCACAAGAGACAGGCCGGCAGCCCGAGTACCCCATAGTCCGGGACCCCTCGGTAGCCCCCGAATTAGTCTTCGTAGCCGAGGTATATACCGAACACTATCGGCTTTGTGGACCAGTTCCTTCCCCTCTGTGGTACTTGTGTCAAGCCTGCAACCCCTATAAATCAAATCCTCAAGGGTTGCCTAGTTATTTCCAGCCACATGTTCCCCGAATTATGCTTCGGTCTCTGAAGTGTATCAATAACTTAGCCCCGAAGGCCAGTCGCATAAGTGTGAACCGTGACCCCATCTGACAACTTTTGCCGAAGGGTCACGACCTGCCACGACCACGAACCCGTTAGGAAAACTCGACTCATGGTTCGAGGCGGTTCCTCCAATGGCGCATCCCATCAATATGGAGATCGTGCCCTGATTTTAAGGGATATGATCAATGATTTGTGTTATCCCATGCGCGCATAATGGCACGATTATATCGGGAAGTGGCGAGGTCCGCGGTGCAGAAAAAGGACTCTTGGCCTTACGGTAGCCCATAAAAGGGAAATGGACACCATTTCCTTTGCACACTCTCGCTCCCTCCTGCGCCGTTGCCTCCCCAATCTCCTGAGCTCCAGCACCCAGATCCGTTCTTCCTCCCAAGATCCTCTCCGGCCATCCCCTCAATCCGGCCATGGCCGGCTCTGGGTCTAAGGGCAAGTGGGAGCCCTCCATCGTCACCGAGAGCGCCATCCAGGAGCTGAAGGACGCGGGTTACCTCCCCACCGATGTCGCCCACCGCGCTCCAGAGGAGGGCCAGGTCATCCCCATGCCGAAACCTGGCGAGAGGGTGGTGTTCCACCCCCACTTTATCCGGGGGCTAGGCTTTCCCCTCCACCCCTTCGTCAGGGGCCTGATGTTTTCCTATGGGTTAGATTTCCATGATCTCGCCCCGAACTCTTTCCTGCACATCTTGGCCTTCATCATCATCTGTGAGGCCTTTCTTCGGGTCCGGCCACACTTCGGCTTGTGGTTGAAAGTATTCAACGTCAAGCCGAAGATTGTCGACGGCCAACAGGCGGACTGCGGGGGGGGCGATGGTCAGCAAGCTCCCCGGGTTGAGTGGCCAGAGGGCACTTTCATTCAAACTGTCAAAATCTGGCAGAAAGAATGGTTCTATATCATAGAGCCTCGCAACGCAGATTGGGCGGCGATCCCTGCTTTCAGATCCAGACCCCCCACGTGGCTGGTCTCGTGGACCAAAAAGGGCCTTGACTGGGGGTCAGCCAAGGAGGTGGCGTTTGCTGCAGAGCCAGATATCCAAGATGATTGAGCGGAAGGTCGAACTGCCCAACGTGGTTCAGATCATGCTCAGCCGCCGCATCCTCCCCTTTCAAGACTGGGCCTCCCCGATGTGGGCCTATAAGCCCGAAGACCCTGCCACCGTGCTCAGCTTCTACCGCACTTCCCATGCCCAGCTGTGGAAAGTGCTATTCAAACCACAGAAGGTCTGGCCCGCTGAGGAGGAAGACATCGGTCTCGACGTCGCAAACCCCCCTCGCGAGGTATGATAAGTTTTACTCTTGTGTTCGGATGCTTCTTTTTGACAAAGTACTAAAATTTACTTTCCCCGATCCACAGAGCTGGCTGAAGAAGGCCGAGCGAATCAGTAGCCCGGCTCCGCTGCCCGAGGGCCCCAGGACAGCCCTGCTGACGGCCATGTTGGCCGAGGAACCGTACAAGGCGCCAGAGAAGAAAGAGAAGAAGAAGGAGGCCAGAGAAGGCCTCCGTTCCTGTGGACCTTCAGACACTAGATCCGGGGACACCCATGCCCCCTCTACCCTTGAGGGGGAGAAGGAGCAGGAAGAGGATGGGGAGGAAAGCGAATCCTCCCGAACAAAGAAGAGGGCTGCGTCCGAAGACGCTGAGGAGGATCAGCTTCCTCCCGCCCCTAAAAGACCATGCAGGGCCAAGGTGGCCCTGTCCAATAACAGCTCGGCTTCTACCGAGCACTTTGAGGCTTCCGAAGAGGTTCCTCGGAGGACCCCCAGGGTCAAACTGCGGGCCCAGAGGTATATATCCTAAGATACACCTATGCATTTTTAGCCGAACTAAGTCTGCTATTGATCGCGCGCCTGCTTTTAACATTGCAGCCCATTGTGCGACCTCCCTACCGATCGAGTCTCGGAGAGGGACTCTCCACCGGCCGCGCTGGCGGAGAGGGGGACCGAATCGCGTGCCTCGCCTCCGCCGGTTGTTGAGGAGGCCGAGGAGGTGCTGTCAATGAGGGCCCCTCCTATGCCGAACACAGGGGGAGGAGGCGACGCCATTATGGCCGAGGAGCATACCTCGGCCGCCGAAGACCAGGAGGGGAGAACCCTTCTGGTGAATGAAGTGGGGGAGCTTGGACAATCCGAGCTCTCCCCGAAGGTGGTTCCGGAGCCATCCAAGCACAAGGAGCCGACCATTCCGGTCTCCTCAAGGGGAGGAGCCGAAATGCCCCCGCCACCCCTGCCCGAGCCAGGGCGGGCCTCAACTGGGTGGCCGGATGAGATGGAGGAGGCTCTGACAAGCTCCTCTATCGCCGAAGAGCACCGTGCCCTGATGGGCACGGTTTTGCAAAGTCTTCGGTCCTTGGACAACGGACTGAAGGAGGCTTTCAACGGCCTTTTGACAGGCTTCAAGGTAGGCCATGTAATGACTTTTCCTTAGAAAATTTATTTTATATAATTATGCAACCTCATACACAGTAGCCCCCGAGCCCTGTGTGAGTTTGAAAAACTCATGCGGGGCTCGAAGAACTTTTGAGATGTAGATGATAGCAAAATGAGCCGTAGCCCCCGAGACTCTGGCCGGATTGAGAAAGCCGGTCAGAGGATCGAAAATCGATAACTAGGAATCTAATGAGCTTAATCTAATGTGCAGGCGTCGTCCTCGACGGCGGCTGCCAACGCCGAGGAGCTGGCCGAGCTGAATCGGAAGCTCAAGAGCTCCGATGAGGACCTCGATCTGCTAAATAAGTGGTTCGACGAGGCACAAGGCAAGTCCGAACTAAACTGTTTACTATAGCTGTTTTTTAGTAAAACTTAAGAAGTTAATCTGACATTACTATAGCTGCCGCCGCGGAGGTCGAAAACCTCAAGGCTGAGCTGAGGAAAGCTCAGCAGGAAGCCGTAGAGCAGAGAGCTGCAGCCGAAAAGGCAGCCACCGAACTGGCCACGGTGAAAACCGTCAGCCAGAAGCACGAGGCCAAGATGTCTGAGGTGCAACAGCAGCTCAAGGATGTCATCACAAAGTGTGTGGTCCTTGAGCAAAAGAGTAAGGACCAGGCCACCGAGCTAACCTCACTGAGAGCGGCGACTAGGGAGGCGCAAACGGAGGCGCGGGGTTACCAGGAGGAACTCCGTCAAGCCAAACTTATTGCGGATGGTAAGCCATACTTATTGCAAAGTGTCTTTGGTGGTAACAGGTTCGCTTTGCTCACCCGGGTATGGCGTTCCTCAGGCGCCTTTGCGGACCTCCCGAGGAGTACTTCAGACGCGGCTGGGTACTTTGCGTCTCAGGAGGGTCGTACCAAGCAGAGGCGGTTTTGGGCATAGTTTCAAGCGCCCAAACATCCTCCCCTCCTCAACAATCAGCTGAAATAGCTGATGGAGCTCCATCGGATGGTGAAGTCGGCGATGAAGGACCTCTTCGTCAAGTTGTGGCCTGCAGAGCTGCTGCCGAGCAGCTACTTTGGCTTGGTGCAGAGGTTGTACGACGCCACTCCCTGGATCGATGTCTGGAAGCGCTCCGTATGCATTGAGGGAGCTCAGATGGCCTTCGGCAAGACCATGGTGCATTGGCCGAAGATTAAGCCAGCCGAGGTGGCCACCGAACCTCCGCCCCCTGGGAAGGAGCACAGGCGCCCCGAGTAGTACTTTCCCATCGTGATGGATGGTGCTCGGGCGATAGAGGCCCAGTGCTCGAAGGATGTAATTTTGAATGAATGTATTTTCCTTGTATCCAAGAAGTTGAAACTTTTGTGCTTTAAAATGCAACTGGTCGGCTTTATATGTAATGCCTTTGTGTGTTTATTTTGATTCCTGTGCGGCCGTTTTAAACTGAAAGTTACCAGTCATCGGCTTCAACCCCCTTGCAGATACTGCATGGGGTGTCTCTCCCTAACACCTTAACCCTTATCCGACGTCTTGGTGCCCGGAGGCGGCTGTGTGTAAGGAAAACAAGGCAATCGGACTATGCGGCTTTAGTGCTTTCACTTAGCCATAGGAGCTTGACTGCGGGGGCTAGTGACTAGCCCCCAGTATATGTATTATCCGGATGTACCGAGGTTTATGCCATTATCACTTGGTTCCTGTGACAGCGAACCCTTCGTTTGACACGGAATAACCTCCATCGATTTTTAGTTTAACACTTGTCATAGGATCGCCGACCAGTTCACGCTTATTATGACAGTCAGTTTTCGGCTTTATCCACTGAGGTACTTAACCAGGCGAGCTAGAAGTACAATCGCAGTGGTTCTCCCTTTACCCTCCTAGCCGAACAATGCGGAACATAAGAGGGCAAACACAGGAGCTGGGCAACCCAACTATTGACCAAAGACATAATTCGGAACCGATTCATATAATGCAATATCCAAGACACCGAGCACATGTAATGAGATTAGTGTCGGAGTGATGCTTGGGGCAGGATTTATGGTCGAGCCCCCGGTCTATTAGCCGATCGCATCTAAAAGAAAGAATGTATCGTTATAGTTTACTTCGGCCTATAAGCGGAAAGGAATGCGCAACACAACTGACAGCAGTATGACCGGAGAAGAATGGTCTTTATTTCCTTTGAATTCGTGACGTCCAACCATACAATCCGAACTGCCGAAGTAACTTTTATAGATACTTTAAGAAATAAACACATCAGAAGAAAGGTTTACACAGGGCCTCCATGAGAGGTTTGACGTCCCTACTGCGCCCTGCCGCACGTCTGCGCCTTTGCTCTTTATGAAGCTTCCGTAGGTAACGTGCGATTGAAGTCGTCGCTTGTATGCATGGCGGAAGTCATATTGTTCGGCGAATGAGCCCTTGAGAAAGGGTTTTGAGAAGTCGCCGCGAGGTACCAGCTTGACGATGATCAGGCCCTAGATGGTGCCTGTTATTTGATGTTGATCCGAGAACATCTTTGGTCGTGGCTCAATCGAACCGAGCTCTCGGCCCTTGAGACGTTTGCCCCCACAACTGCCCATGGAATTTTAAGGCTGGGTAGGCCATGCTATGGGGCGCGTATCTCTATTTACGGTGAGCACAGGAGTGCTCCGGGACCGAGGCCGTAGCTCGGGCGTGTTTGCGTGCGTCCAGCGCCTTGATGGTAGACTGGGCCTTCGGCGCTTCTTCGGCGGCCTAGACTTCGGCGGCTAAAGCCGCTGTGTGTTCCTCCATTCGCAGCGAGCGCTCGGTGTTACCATTAACGGTAATAACACCCTTCGGTCCTGGCATCTTGAGCTTCAGATATGCGTAGTGCGGGACTGCATTAAAGCGGGCGAACACTGTTCAGCCAAGGAGCGCGTGGTAACCGCTGCAGAAAGGAACAATGTCGAAGATTAAATCTTCGCTGCGGAAGTTGTCGGGTGAACCGAAGACCACTTCCAAGGTCATGGTTCCCGAGCAGCGTGCCTCGACGCTTGGGATTACACCTTTAAAGGTGGTGTTACTGGGTTTGATCCTTTATGGATCGATTCCCATCTTCCTCACTGTATGTGAATAAATCAGATTGAGGCTGCTGCCTCTGTCCATAAGGACTCCAGTGAGGTGGTATCCGTCCACGATGGTGTCGAGCACCAGAGCCGCCATTCCTCCATGACGGATACTGGTCGGATGGTCTCGCCGGTCGAAGGTGATCGGACAAGCCGACCATGGGTTGTATTTTGGGGCCACCGGCCCTAAGGCGTAGACATCCCGAAGTGCACGCTTCCGCTCCATCTTGGGTATATGCGTGATATAAATCATGTTCATGGTTTTTACCTCGTGAGGGAACTGCTTTAGGCCTCCATTGTTCGGCCCGCGAAGTTCGTCATCGTCCTCACTGCGGGGGCCCTTGCCCGGTTCCTCGGCTGTAAGTTTGCCGGCCTGCTTGATTACCCAACAGTTATGGTTGGTGTGGTTGGCGGGCTTGTCTGAGGTACCGTGGATCTAGTAGGGCCTGTCCAGGATTATGTCCAGCGTGGTAGGGCCGTCCCGGTTCCCTTTAGAGGGCTTCTTTCGCTGTCCTGATTTCGAGCTGCTGAACCCGGCATTTACTGTCGCGTCATTGGCTTCGCTGCCGTTGTTTGTATGCTGGCGCTTGTTATTCTTGTTGCGCCGGGGTTTCCCGTTCTCGTCCCGGACCTCTGAGGTACCGGGGTCGTTGGGGTGGTTGCTTCTACGAGCTAACCAACTATCCTCACCTGTGCAAAAGCGGCTCATTAAGGAGGTGAGGGCCGACATTGTTCTCGTCTTATCCTGGCCGAGCTGGCGAGCGAGCCATTCATCCCGAATAATGTGCTTGAAGGCGGCGATCACCTCAGCATCCAGACAATCGACAATCTGGTTCTTCTTGGTCAAGAACCAATTCCAGAATTGCCGAGCTGACTCCTCAGGCTATTGAACAACGTGGCTCAAGTCGTCGGCATCTGGCGGCCGGACATAGGTGCCTTGGAAGTTGGCTCGGAAGGCGTCCTCGAGCTCTTCCCAGCTCCCTATAGAGTTTTAGGGTAGGCTATTCAACCAGTGTATCGCCGGTCCTTTAAGTTTTAATGGCAGATATTTAATGGCGTGGAGGTCATCTCCTCGGGCCATATGAATGTGGAGAAGAAAATCTTCAATCCACACAGCTGGGTTAGTTGTCCCATCATACTATTCTATGTTTACGGGTTTAAACGCCTCAGGGAACTGATGCTGCATCACTTCATCTATGAAACACATTGGGTGTGCGGCGCCCCTGACCCGGGCCACGTCGTGCCGGAGATCGGTTATCATCCGAGCACGGTGCTGCTCCCGGGCTCTATCATTCCTGTCGTGCCAAGCTTGGTATCCGTCCCGTCCAGCGGGCGTGTGTCCTCTGGATCCATAAATGGATCTTGTCTGTGCCGCTCTGGCGTTTAAGTTGTGCCGCAGATCATCTGGATCGTCTGGTTATACAGGCTCCTTACCCGTCCGGCGAGGGAGCATAGGTGGGCTTTCGGCTTCTCCAGCCGTCCTGTCCCATCCTCGAGGGGGGCGGTCAGGCTGGTTTGTCTGAGCTTGTCTGGGGGGTATGGGCTCAAGGGCCTCGTCGTCAAATGACAGAAGCAAACGCCGCCGTGGGTAGATTTTGTTTTGATCTTGTCGCTGATTGCCGAAGCCCTCTTCGGCTGCTAAGACCAACGTCCACCTGTCATTAAGGATATCTTGTTCAGCCTTTAGCTATTGCTGCTTCTTCTTCAGGCTTTGGGCGGTGGCTATCAGTTGCTGCTTGAACCTTTCCTGGTCCAGGGGATCCTCGGGGACGACGAAATCCTCGGTTCCGAGGTTGTCCTCCTCTTCGGAAGGAGGGAGGTAGTTGTTGTCCTCGGAATCACTAGGGTCCTCGGGGTTACCCTGGTCCTCATGCCCTTCAGAAGCATCGCGGTGCTGTTCAGGGGTGGTGTTGTCACCGAGCTCCTCCTTGTTGTCCGGAGTATCATTATCTCCGGTGCCGTTTGTGTCTGTGTTGCTTTCTCTGCCCTTTCCCCGTCCCTTGGATCGCTTTCGTTGGCGTTGGCGTTTGGGCGGTTCCTTGTCGGGGCCATTGCCATCCTTCTTGGGAGTGTCGACCATATAAACGTTGTAGGTGGAGGTGGCGGTCCACTTTCCAGTGTTGGGAGTGGCAAGGGAGGTAGCCGTATAGGACATGACGTCGATATCCTCGTCCATGTCATCAGCCTCCTCGGAGGCGTAGTCTAGCATGTCGGTTAAGTCTTCGACAGTGGCTACTAAGTGGGTGGTGGGTGGGACATAAAATTCCCCATGGATGGCCTCAAGTTCGATCTGATCATAGACAGAGGACGGGCCTTCAAAGATACTCATCATCTGGATCTGATCTAGCATCTCGTTTAACAGTGAGAGGTCTGCCGGATCCATCCTCTGACATCTTTCGGGGTTAACCTCCGGTGTGTCTGTGTCAGGGGCGCGTTCGGCCAAGGTTGACCCCTGGTTCTCGGGCACTGAGATCGGATCCGAACTCGAGGTTAGATCCGAACTAAAGGCCGGCCTGGAGATGGGGCCGAGGAGAAGATCTGAGGTTAAGGCCTCGGGGTCACTAGGCCCCTCAGGTAAAGCTGAGAACACAGTAAAGATCAGATCGCCCCGAGAGTCGGCGACGTACTCTAGGTTACCGAACCTGATTTCCTGCTTAGGGGCGAAACTGTCGATCTGGTCAAGGTGATCGGTCGGGTTGGCGTGCAGTACGATGCTGCCAAACGCGAAGAGCTGTCCGGGGATGAAGACGTCCCCGCTGCAGATGCCATCGTTGATGACTAGGTGAGCCATTGACCCTTGATGACCCCACAGCGGAACTCTCAATGAAAGCACTAATGTCGGTACCAAAACCGGCATATCTCGGGTAGGGGGTCCGAACTGTGGATCTTGGAGTCAATGGACAACAGGGAACGTAGAGACACCGATTACCCAGGTTCAGGCCCTCTTGAAGTGGTAAAACCCTACGTCCTACTTGTTTGTATTGATGTGTTTGTATGACAATTACAGAGTTGATCTACCTCGAGATCGGATGAACTAAACCCTAGGTGGGTATATCAATAATGGTTCTTCTGCCTCTACGGACTAAACCCTCTGGTTTATATAGACACCAAGGGGGCCTAGGGTTACATATGGTCGGTTGCCACCAGGGGATAAACATGCCGGTTACGCTAAACATCTCTTGGAGGAGGCGCCAAGTCCTCGGAGGTTTCCTTCTGGTGCACGGGGTCACCCGCAATCTGGCCTTCCTTCGATGAGTTAAGAGCAGCCCATTAGTCCGGCCCACAAGAGACAGGCCGGCAGCCCGAGTACCCCATAGTCCGGGACACCCCCAATTGGCACAGCGTCGTCAACGTAGTCAACGAACGGCAGCCATCGGAAGAGGACAGTACATGGAGAGGCTGACAGCTAGGACCCACGAGGTCCATGGTCGCACGCAAGGAAGTGCCTCCTTATTACGCGCAGGAAAAATGATTGCTCCCCCTGTTAGCTGGGACCCACCTGATTTGGAGGCTGACTTGTGGGCCTACCAAGTTGACGCGTACGCGGGGCTTTGTCAACTTAGTCAACAAACGATTCTAGTAGCAGTGGCCGTGCTGCTTCTTCAATCTCTGATCTTCTTGCTCTAGCCGCCCAAACCAGCGCCGGCGGGACCAACTTCTCCTGCCTCCCATGGCCGGCTGTGCTACCGCGCAGGCCTCACCGCCAAACCCTAATCCCACTGCTGGCCAGGCCATCCCTCTACTCACCCACACCACCTGTTATTCTCCGGCGATGGCAGCCTCACACCGCAGCCGAACCAGTAAACCCTCGTACTTCCCTCCGCGTGGGCAACCACTGCCTTATCTTCCCCGGCTCTGGGTCGTTCCCTTCCTAGGCCTCGCCGTCGTCCACTCGCCCCGACCACCCACCGTAACCAGGAACTCCCCGAAAATTTCCTCGCCCTCACTTCTACCATGATTTTTTACATCATGGATGGCCCAAAGAATGTCATGCGGGTGCGTCTCCGGCCCGCCCAGGACGAAAAGCCCATTTTCTGTCATAATTTTTTGTCATAGAAGTAGGAGCTGATACGTCCAATTTGCATCATGATTTCCTACTGTTATTTATTATGTTTTTCATCATTATTTCACCTTATGATACAATTCTTATGCCTTTTCTCTCTTAATTTGCAAGATTTACATGAAGAGGGAGAATGCCGGCAGCTGGAATTCTGGACCTGAAATAGCCACATCAGAGATACCTAATCTACAGAGCTCCAATTGACCTGAAATTTCAAGGAGATTTTTTATTGAATATATAAAAAATATTGGAGATAAGAAATATGAGAGGGGACCCACCAGCTGCCCAGAAGGCAGCAGGGCGCGGCCCCCCATGGGCGCGCCCTAGTGCCTTGTGGGGCCCACAGCTGGCGTCTGGCCCCCTCCCTCTGCTATATGAAGCCATTTGCCCCAGAAAAAATAAGGGGAAGGCTTTCGGGATGAAGCGCCGCCATCTCGAGGCGGAACCTGGGCAGGAGCTATTTTGCTCTCCGGCGGAGCGATTCCGCCGGGGATACTTCCCTCCGAGAGGGGGAAATCGAAGCCATCGACATCACCAACGATCCTCTCATCATGGGAGGACCAATCTTCATCAACATCTTCACCAGCACCATCTCATCTCAAACCCTAGTTCATCTCTTGTATTCAATCTTTGTCTCAAAACCTTAGATTGGTACCTGTGGGTTGCTAGTAGTGTTGATTACATCTTGTAGTTGATGCTAGTTGATTTATTTGGTGGAATATTATATGTTCAGATCCTTAATGCTATTCCATACTTCTCTGATCTTGAACATGAACATGATTTGTGAGTAGTTACTTTTGTTCTTGAGGACATGGGAGAAGTCATGTCATAAGTAATCATGTGAATTTGGTATTCGTTCGATATTTTGATGATATGTATGTTGTTGCTTCCTTTAGTGGTGTCGTGTGAATGTCGACTACACGACACTTCACCATCTTCGGGCCTAAGGGAAGGCATTGTGGAGTAGTAATTAGATGATGGGTTGCTAGAGTGACAGAAGCTTAAACCCTAGTTTATGCGCTATTCCGTAAGGGGCTGATTTGGATCCATACGTTTCATGCTATGGTTAGAGTTATCTTAATTCTTCTTTCATAGTTGCGGATGCTTGCGAGAGGGGGTAATCATAAGTGGGAGGCTTGTTCAAGTAAGAACAACACCCAAGCACCGGTCCACCCACATATCAAATTATAAAAGTAGCGAACGCGAATCAAACAAACATGATGAAATTGACTAGATGAAATTCCCATGTGTCCTTGAGAACGCTTTGCTTATTATACGAGTTCGTTCCGGCTTGTCCTTTGCTATAAAAAGGATTGGGCCACCTTGCTGCACTTTATTATACTTGTTACTTGTTAGGAATTATCTTGCTATCAAAACTATCTGTTATCGCTACTTTCAGTACTTGTAGAGAATACCTTGCTGAAAACCGCTTGTCATTTCCTTCTGCTCCTCGTTGGGTTCGACACTCTTACTTATCGAAAGGACTACGATTGATCCCCTATACTTGTGGGTCATCAAGACTCTTTTCTGGCGCCGTTGCCGGGGAGTGAAGCGCCTTTGGTGAGTGGAATTTGGTAAGGAAACATTTATATTACATGCTAAAATTTATTATCACTTGTCACTATGGAAAGTAATCCTTTGAGGGGCTTGTTCGGGGTATCTTCACCTCGACCGGAAGCAATAAGAGTTGCTCCTCCACCTATTGAACCTACTGAAAATATTTATTATGAAATTCCTTCAGGTATGATAAAGAAATTGCTAGATAATCCTTATGCAGGAGATGGAACGGTACATCCTGATATGCAGTTGATCTATGTGGATGAAATTTGTGGATTGTTTAAGCTTGCAGGTTTATCCGGAGATGGATTTAAGAAGAAAGTATTCCCTTTATCTTTGGAGGGAAAGGCATTGACATGGTATAGGCTATGTGATGATACTGACACATGGGACTGGAACCGGTTGAAGCTGGAATTCCACCAGAAATTTTATCCTATGCATTTGGTTCATCATGATCGGAATTATATATATATAATTTTTGGCCTCGTGAAGGAGAAAGTATCGCTCAAGCTTGGGGGAGGCTTAAGTATATGTTGCACACATGCCCCAATCATGAGCTCTCAAGAGAAATAATCCTTCAAAACTTTTATGCTCGGCTTTCTCATAATGATCAATCCATGCTCGATACTTCTTCTGCTGGTTCCTTTATGAAGAGAACTATTGAATCCAGATGGGACTTTCTTGAAAGAATTAAACGCAATTATGAAGATTGGGAAATCGACAAAGGTAATGAGTCAGGTATAAACTTGAGTCTGATTGTGTTAAATCTTTTATGAAAACTGATGCTTTTCGTAAGTTTAGTACTAAATATGGACTTGACTCTAAGATAGTAGCTACCTTTTGTGAATCTTTTGCTGCTCATGTTGATCTCCCTAAGGAGAAATGGTGTAAATACCATCCACCTATTGAATTGAAAGAAGAACCTGTTAGTGTTAAAGAAGAAACAATTGTATACCATGTTGATCCAGTTGTGCATACTGCTTATATTGAGAACCCTCCTTTCCCTGTTAGGATTAAGGAACATGCTAAAGCTTCAACTGTAGTCAATAAGAGTAATATTAGAGCACCTAGACCTTCTAAGCAAATTAAAGTTGAACCTAGTGTTGCAATGGTTAAAGATCTTTTGGTTGATAACATTGATGGACATGTCATATATTTCTGTGATGAAGCAACTAGAATTGCTAAGCCAGACCCTAAAGATAAAAATAAACATGTAGTTGGCATGCCTGTTATTTCTGTTAAAATTGGAGATCATTGCTATCATGGTTTATGTGATATTGGTGCTAGTGTGAGTGCTATTCCATTTACTCTCTATCAAGAAGTCATGAATGATATTGCACCCGTTGAGATTGAAGATATTGATGTTACTACTAAGCTTGCAAATAGAGACACTATTTCACCGCTTGGGATTGTTAGAGATGTTGAAGTCTTGTGTGGTAAGATCAAATACCCTACTGCTTTTCTTGTTCTTGGATCACCACAAGATGATTTTTGTCCCATTATATTTGGTAGACCCTTCTTGAATATGGTTAATGCTAAGATTGATTAAACTAAAGAAATTGTTAGTGTTAATTTTGGTGAGATGTCTCATGAGTTTAATTTCTCTAAGTTTCGTAGACAACCTCATGATAAGGAATTGCCTAGTAAAGATGAAATAATTATCCTTGCCTCTATTGCTGTGCCTCCTACTGATCAGCTAGAACAATATTTGCTTGAGCATGAGAATGACATGCATATGAGTGAAAGAAATGAAATAGATGAATTATTATTTAAACAAGCACTTATCCTTAAACATAATCTGCCTGTTGAAACCTTGGGAGATCCACCTCCACCCAAGGGTGATCCTGTGTTTGAATTGAAGCAATTACCTGATACTCTTAAATATGCTTTTCTTGATGAAAAGAAGATATATCCTGTTATTATTAGTGCTAACCTTTCAGAGCATGAAGAAAAGAGATAACTTAAAACTCTGAGGAAGCACCGTGCCACTATTGGATATACTCTTGATTATCTTAAGGGCATTAGTCCCACTTTATGTCAGCATAAAATTCATATGGAGCCAGATGCTAAACCCGTTGTTGATCATCAAAGAAGGTTGAATCCTAGAATGAAGGATGTGGTAAGAACTGAAATATTAAAGCTTCTGGAAGCAGGTATAATTTATCCCATAGCTGACAGTAGATGGGTAAGTCCTGTTCATTGTGTTCCTGAAAAGGGAGGTATTACCGTTGTTCCTAATGAGAAAAATGAACTCATCCCACAAAGAATTGTAACTGGTTATAGGATGGTAATTGATTTCAGGAAATTAAATAAAGCCACTAGAAAAGATCATTACCCCTTGCCTTTTATTGATCAAATGTTAGAAAGATTGTCTAAGCATACACACTTTTGTTTCCTAGATGGTTATTCTGGTTTCTCTCAAATACATGTATCACCTGAAGATCAAGAGAAAACCACCTTTACTTGTCCTTTTGGAACTTATGCTTATCGTCGTATGCCTTTTGGTTTATGTAATGCACCTGCTACCTTTCAAAGATGTATGACTGTTATATTCTCTGACTTTTGTGAAAAGATTGTTGAGGTTTTCAGGGATGATTTCTCCATTTACGGAACTTCTTTTGATGATTTCTTAAGCAACCTTGATCGAGTTTTGCAGACATGTGACGAAACTAATCTTGTCTTGAATTGGGAGAAGTGCCACTTTATAGTTAATGAAGGTATAGTCCTTGGGCATAAAATTTCTGAAAGAGGTATTCAAGTTGATAAAGCTAAGGTTGATGCTATCGAGAAAATGCCATGTCCTAAAGATATCAAAGGTATAAGAAGTTTCCTTGGTCATGCTGGTTTCTATAGAAGGTTTATAAAAGACTTCTCTAAAATTTCTAGACCTCTTACCAATCTCTTGCAAAAAGATGTTCCGTTTGTTTTTGATGATGATTGTGTAGAAGCCTTTGAAATACTTAAGAAAGCCTTAATTTCTGCACCTATTGTTCAACCACCTAATTGGAACCTACCTTTTGAAATTATGTGTGATGCTAGTGATTATGTTGTTGGTGTTGTTCTAGGACAAAGAGTTGATAAGAAATTAAATGTTATCCATTATGCTAGTAAAACTCTAGACAGCGCTCAAAGAAATTATGCTACTACTGAGAAAGAATTTTTAGCAGTTGTGTTTGCATGTGATAAATTTAGATCTTATATTGTTGATTCCAAGGTTACTGTTTACCCTGATCATGCTGCTATTAAATACCTTATGGAAAAGAAAGATGCTAAGCCTAGACTTATTAGATGGGTTCTTCTGCTACAAGAATTTGATTTGCATATTGTTGATAGGAAGGGAGTTGAGACTCCCGTAGCAGATAATTTGTCTATAATGGAAAATGTTCTTGATGACCCACTTCCTATTAATGATGATTTTCCTAATGAACAATTAGCTATGATAAATGCTTCTCGTAATACTCCTTGGTATGCAGACTATGCTAATTACATTGTTGCTAAATACATACCACCTAGCTTTACATATCAACAAAAGAAAAAGTTTTTCTTTGATTTAAGACATTACTTTTGGGATGACCCACATCTATATAAAGAAGGAGTAGATGGTATTATTAGACGTTGTGTACCTGAGCATGAACAGGAAAAATTCCTACGTAAGTGTCACTCCGAGGCATATGGAGAACACCATGCGGGAGACCGAACTGCACACAAGGTATTACAATCTGGTTTTTATTGGCCTACTCTTTTCAAGGATGCACGTAAGTTTGTCCATTCTTGTGATGAATGTCAAAGAATTGGTAATGTTGGTAGACATCAGGAAATGCCTATGAATTATTCACTTGTTATTGAACCATTTGATGTTTGGGGTTTTGATTATATGGGACCTTTTCCTAAATCCAATGGGTATACTCATATTTTCGTTGCTCTTGACTGCATTACTAAGTGGGTAGAAGCTATTCCAACTAGTAGTGCTGATCACAACACTTCTATTAAAATGCTTAAAGAAGTCATCTTCCCGAGGTTTGGAGTCCCTATATATTTAATGACTGATGGTGGTTCACATTTTATTCATGGTGCTTTCCGTAAGTTACTTGCTAAATATGATGTTAACCATAGAATTGCATCCCCTTATGATCCTCAGTCTAGTGGTCAAGTTGAATTAACTAATAGGGAAATAAAATTGATTTTGCAAAAGACCGTTAATAGATTCAGAAAGAATTGGTCTAAGAAACTTGATGATGCATTATGGGCTTACACTGCATATAAAAATCCTATGGGTATGTCTCCTTATAAAATGGTTTATGGAAAAGCGTGTCATTTACCTCTTGAATTAGAACATAAAGCTTATTGGGCAATTAAAGAACTTAATTATGATTTTAAACTTGCCGGTGAGAAGAGGTTATTTGATATTTGCTCCTTAGATGAATGGAGAACCCAAGCCTATGATAATGCTAAGTTGTTTAAAGAAAAAGTTAAAAGGTGGTATGACAAAAGAATTCAAAATGGGAATTCAAAGTAGGTGATCATGTTCTATTATACAATTCTCATTTGAGATTCTTTGCAGGAAAACTTCTCTCTAAATGGGAAGGACCGTATA
Organism: Elymus sibiricus; assembly: GCA_039707655.1. Taxonomy (NCBI): domain Eukaryota; kingdom Viridiplantae; phylum Streptophyta; class Magnoliopsida; order Poales; family Poaceae; genus Elymus; species Elymus sibiricus. The sequence goes on along the minus strand of CM077668.1, from coordinate 104,292,333 downwards.
TCATCGAAGAAGTGTATCGCTCCGGAGCCATCAAAATAAACAACTCCGAAGGAAATAATCCGAGAGTGTTGAATGGGCAAAGAATTAAGCACTATATTTTAGGTACTCCCATTAATGTTGAAACTAATATTATTGAAACAATTACACCGGAATAGCACATCAAAGAGTCCTTCCGAAATGCTCCAGAACCCTGAAAAGGGGTAGGTATGTGATACGGTAAGTAAACCGACTCCAAAAATTCCATAAAAAATATTTCTGTCAGTTTTGGAATATTAGAAAAATTAAAAAAATAAGAAACAGCCGAGGGGACCCACGTGTCGCACACAAGGCAGAAGGGCGCGGCCCCCCCAGGGGCGCGCCGTGGTGCCTTGTGGGGCCCACATGTGCCTTCCCGACTCCGTTTTCTTCCCGTATGCTTGTTTTGCAAGATAAAAATTCTTTATATATACTCCCGTATGTTTTGACCACCGCATCGTGAGTTTCTCCTCTATTCTTGTTTTGGGCTATTTTTCTGACAGATCTAGGTTGCCATGGCTCCCCGAAGACTCCGCACCAAGCACCGGATTGTTCAACCTTCACCCGGCAAACGTCCTTTCAGCGAAGTACATTATGAGTGGTCACCCGGAGAGGAGGACACAGCTATGGAGGAGGAACCTAGAAAGGTCGTGGAGGACCAGATTCAAGGAGAAGAAGATCAAACCATGCACAAGAAGGAACCTACAGAAAAGGGAGACATATTACAAACTCTTCATCACAACCTCTCTTTGTCTGAAATTAATGCATTAAAGGATGTTGAAGCAATTTGTGCCCAAAATACTTCGCTTACTCATGAAGTTATTGTGTTAGAAGAGCAGAATCATGCCCTTCGAAGGATCAATCGTAATCTGGAGTACTTACTGAAGCTGAAGGACAAGCCCACCTCACCATCATCACCATCACCGAAGAAGGAGACTTGAGTACATGGGTATGGGCACTCCCCTTGGCTTGTGCCAAGCTTGGGGGAGGCGCCCGGGTATCGTATCACCATCACTTTCTCATCATCATTACCTATCTTAGTTCGATCCTTAGTTATTTCATGATTTAGAGGAATAAAGTTTTAGTATGATTTAGTTTCTAGTGCTTGCTTTGTGATCTATCTATCTATGTAATCGTGTGTGAAAGTTATATAATAAAGAGTAGTTTGAGTTGAGTGTTTTGCTTTTGATGATCCAATCTTAGAAATAAAGAAAGAATAAAATCATATGCTAATCCCATGGGGAGTGATGACTTCACATAAAAGAAGTATAATTTATAAAACTTGTTGGAAGTTGACAAACATAGCATTTGTCATTGTAGCAATTCATGAAAAAGTAATAAAGGAAGAGAGGTCTCACATATAAATATACTATCTTGGACATCTTTTATGATTGTGAGCCCCCATCAAATATTCTATGTCAATTAGTTGATGTTGGACAAGGAAGACAACGTAATGGGTTATATTTGCTTATATTCACATAGAATTTATATTGTTTTGAATCCTCTAACATGTGGTGTTTGCCCCTATCTTTGCTAGCCAAAAATCCGCACCAAGTAGAGATACTACTTGTGCATCCAAAAACCCTTAAACCTAGTTTCATCTCATGAGAGTCCACCATATCTACCTATGGATTGAATAAGATCCTTCAAGTAAGTTGTCATCGGTGCAAAAGCAATAAAAATTGCTCCTAAATATGTATGAACTTTTATTGTAAGGGAAATAAGCTTTGTACGATCTCGTGATGGTGGAGCAATAAAAGCGACATATTGCATAATAAAGGTCGCTATCACAAGGGGCAATATAAAGTGACGTTCCTTTACATTAAGAGCTTGCACATCCAAAAATAAAAGCACATGACAACCTCTGCTTCCCTCTGCGAAGGGCCTATCTTTTACTTTTTTTATTTACTTTCATGCAAGAGTCAATAGTATTCTTCTCTATTCCATTTTTATTTTCTCTTTTGGCAAACATCATGTGGTGGGGATTGATCCATGCATATATATCCAGTTGAATGTAGGTGATCATGAGTTATTATTGTTGACATTACCCTTGAGGTAAATACGTTCGGAGGCAAAATTATAAGCCCCTATCTTTCTATGTGTTCGACTGAAACTTTTGCTCCATAAGTATGACGTGAGTGTCAGCAATCATAGAAGACTAAATGATAGTTGAGTATGTGAACTTGCTAAACAAAGCTCTTACATAGACTCTTCCTGATAATATGATAAATTGCAATTGCTTCAGTGACTGAGATCATAGTTTGTTAGTTTTCAATTTGGTTTATGGTTCATACTTTAACTTGTGGATGAATTGTTACTTTTTCATGAGAAGTTATATGATGATATATTGTTGTTACAATAAAGATCATGATGCTCCATGTTCGTATTTTATTTTTATCGACGTCTCTCTCTCTAAACATGTGGTCATGATCATCGATTTCGACTTTTCGCTTGAGGGCAAGCGAGGTCTAAGCTTGGGGGAGTTGATATGTCCAATTTGCATCATGATTTCCTACTGTTATTTATTATGTTTTTCATCATTATTTCACCTTATGGTACAATTCTTATGCCTTTTCTCTCTTAATTTGCAAGATTTACATGAAGAGGGAGAATGCCGACAGCTGGAATTCTGGACCTGAAATAGCCACATCAGAGATACCTAATCTACAGAGCTCCAATTGACCTGAAATTTCACCACGATTTTTTATTGAATATATAAAAAATACTGGAGAGAAGAAATACCAGAGGGGGCCCACCAGCTGCCCAAAAGGCAGCAGGGCGCAGCCCCCCTGGGCGCGCCCTAGTGTCTTGTGGGGCCCACAGCTGGCGTCTGGCCCCCTCCCTCTGCTATATGAAGCCATTTGCCCTAGAAAAAATAAGGGGAAGGCTTTCGGGATGAAGCGCCGCCATCTCGAGGCGGAACCTGGGCAGGAGCTATTTTGCTCTCTGGCGGAGTGATTCCGCCGGGAATACTTCCCTCCGGGAGGGGGAAATCGAAGCCATCGACATCACCAACGATCCTCTCATCGTGGGAGGACCAATCTTCATCAACATCTTCACCAGCACCATCTCATCTCAAACCCTAGTTCATCTCTTGTATTCAATCTTTGTCTCAAAACCTCAGATTGGTACCTGTGGGTTGCTAGTAGTGTTGATTACATCTTGTAGTTGATGCTAGTTGGTTTATTTGGTGGAAGATTATATGTTCAGATCCTTAATGCTATTCCATACTCCTCTGATCTTGAACATGAACATGATTTGTGAGTAGTTACTTTTGTTCTTGAGGACATGGGAGAAGTCTTGTCATAAGTAATCATGTGAATTTGGTATTCGTTCGATATTTTGATGATATGTATGTTGTTGCTTCCTTTAGTGGTGTCGTGTGAATGTCGACTACATGACACTTCACCATCTTTGGGCCTAAGGGAATGCATTGTGGAGTAGTAATTAGATGATGGGTTGCTAGAGTGACAAAAGCTTAAACCCTAGTTTATGTGCTATTCTGTAAGGGGATGATTTGGGTCCATACATTTCATGCTATGGTTAGAGTTATCTTAATTCTTCTTTCGTAGTTGTGGATGCTTGCGAGAGGGGGTAATCATAAGTGGGTGGCTTGTTCAACTAAGAACAGCACCCAAGCACCGGTCCGCCCACATATCAAATTATCAAAGTAGCGAACGTGAATCAAACAAACATGATGAAAGTGACTAGATGAAATTCCCATGTGTCCTCGAGAACGCTTTGCTTATTATACGAGTTCGTTCTGGCTTGTCCTTTGCTATAAAAAGGATTGGGCCACCTTGCTGCACTTTATTATACTTGTTACTTGTTACTTGTTACGAATTATCTTGCTATCAAAACTATCTGTTACCGCTAATTTCAATACTTGCAGAGAATACCTTGCTGAAAACCGCTTGTCATTTCCTTCTGCTCCTCGTTGGGTTCGACACTCTTACTTATCGAAAGGACTATGATTGATCCCCTATACTTGTGGGTCATCAGGAGCCCACCACATCTATGATGATACGTGTTTTTGTCACAATTATTGTCATAGAAGTGTCACAACCATGACAGAAAAAGTTTTCGTTCGGGCCATAATGTCACGGATGTGCCTTTTTTTTGTAGTACCCCCCTCTAGTCGGCTATATCGATCCTTTATAAGTCCAACTATAATTCTCTTTTGATGGAAGCAAATTACTATTTGGTTGGAAGCAACTCTCTAGTCTATTGAATTAAAAGAGCGATGCTCCCGGAACAAGTGGATTTATTATTAATTTGATGGAAGTAGATTACTATTTGGCTGAAAGCGGTTTTACAGTCAATGGAAACAAGAAAATGATGGACTTGAGATAAGTGGAATTATTTTTATATTCAATGAAAATAATATTCGTGTCATGGAAAAACGATGACCTATGGGATCGAGAGGATCCCTTTGCGGTTCAGCGGTGGGAGCAATGTACTACAAAGAGCAGGGCTAATAGGTATGATCAACAAGCAAAGGTTTATCCAGGTTTGGGCCGCTATGAGCGTAAAACCTTACTCCTGTTCTGGTGGTTTGATTGTATGAGAGCTCAAAGGTTACAAAGAGCGCAGCTTGCCGGCAAGGTGTGCGGGAAGTGTAGCTACCGCGTGTAGTTGAGCTAGGAGTCGACCGTTCTAAGTGTAGCCGTGGGCCTCCTTTTATAGGCCAAGGGGTCACCACAAAGGCTAACATGGTCATTTATAGAGTATGAATAGTAACTTGCACCGTCACCACGTCTATCTCTGGATGGGGTAGGACAAGTGCATTAAATGCACCGTTAGGTGCTATGTCGGGGAGGCGAGGCTTTGGGCAAACGATATGTACCACCGGTCTCGGCGCCCTCTTATCACCTTGACACGTCCCAAGGACGGGTGTCGTTAAAGTTAATCTTGGCGTGGCATGCTGACACGTGCCCTGGCCAGCTGCGTTGACTGCCTGCCTACTCAATGACCTGCCTTGAGGTCTTCTTCACAATCTTGTTTATTCTAAGTCTTGGGTCACAGCAACCCTCCGGCAAGCCCTTGCCGTCAGGGAGGCTACAACTACCAGTGCACAAGTCAGGGTACGAGGGCACCCATGCTTTAGTACACCGATAGGAGCCCCTGGGCCAGGGGCACACGCGCATGCGAGGCATCGTTGGGTCGGGCCCAAACAGTGCACAGGCACGCGTGGCAGAGGATAACTGTCGTAATCTTCTCTGTTACCACACCCCCCACAACGTGCATTAAATGCGGGCATGGGAGAGGTGGAATGGAATGGGCGCGGGGAGGTAGTGCGCCTGAAAGCGTAGCCATGTAGGACGGTAAAGAGCCAGCCCCTGCACCTTCCCCATAAAAAGGAATCCGCGAGGGGCGCTGCTCATTTACCCCCCTTCTCCCAATCTCGCCATCGCCGCCGTCTTCTTCTTTCCCGCCTCCTGAATCAGAACCAATGTAGCCCCGTGGGGGCATGAAAAATGACTTTTGCATTTAAGCGCTTAATGGTTGCTGTAATTTGTGTTTTGGAATGGATGTATGCATGCTATCTCTCCTTATTCTATTATGTCTTTGCATGATTCTTGTACCCTACGCTTGCTGAAAACTTCCCGGTGCGCGCACTCTTGCCGCGAGCGCTTGAGGAACAGGTCCTTAGCAGCCTGCCAGAAGTGCCGCTACCGGCAAGGTCACGCTTGACGATCACAACGCAGCTACTTAGGTTGCCGAGCGGACTCGAAACAAAGTAAGAGCACAGTTGATTACGACAAGGTTCCTTAGCGTGCAGGTTTCTCATACAAAGGCCACAATTGTTCAAGAAGAAATTGCAACTACAACAAAGAATTTACTTCGAAGTTTTGCAACTTAGCTTTTTCTTTGCTGTGCTTCTTGCTATAGGACGGTATCTTGAACGTCATTCGGTATCCATACCATCTCTCCCCTCCGGGAAACTTGCACGCGAGGAACCCTTTTGTCCTTTGAGAAAAAGAAAGAAGAGAAAAGAGGAGGCTGGAACCTTGATGGTTCGTTAATCATCCTATGTAAGGGAAAAATGTAACACAATGCTACCTGCAACACATAAAGAAATATGTACTTTGACAAAGAATTGTGAAACACTTATCTTTATTTATGTGCACGGGATCTGCACCCGGCTCTGTACAAAGGTTTACATGCCCTTCCGGCAAACTTGTACAAAAGAGGTTGCCGGGCAGCCCGGCAACCGCGCCTTACGGGTAAAACTTGCAAAGATGCTCAATATTCCATGAGTTGAGCACCGGAGTGCCATCTTCAGTCTCTAGGCGGACTGCGCCGGGCCTCGTGACTCGTACCACACAGTAAGGGCCTTCCCACTTCGGTGTCAACTTGTTTTGACCCTTCGTGGACTGAATCCGATGAAGAACATGGTCGCCTTTCTCAAGGTTCCTGGCGTTCACTCTGCAGCTATGGTAGCGGCGCAAAGCGTGCTAGTACCGTGCAGCACGGATAGCAGCCCGGAAACGATCTTCCTCAAGGAGCGTGGGATCATCTTGCCGCAGCTCATCTTGATCCTCCTCATCGAAGGCCAAGACTCGAGGTGGCCCGTATCTGAGTTCCGTGGGGAGCACCGCTTCTGCACCATAAACAAGGGAGAAGGGTGTCTGGCCAGTGGCTCGGCTTGGCGTCATTCTGATCGACCAAAGAACCGCCGGTAACTCTTCCATCCAGCGCCTTCCACACTTGTGCAGCCTGTCGAAAGTTCTGGTCTTGAGACCACGCAGCACTTCTGCATTTGCCCTCTCTACTTGCCCATTGCTCCTTGGGTGAGCAACATACGCGTAGCAAATCTTATTTCCAAGCTCTTGGTAATATGCTGTAAAGGCGCGGCTCATGAATTGGGTGCCGTTGTCGGTGATGATCATGTTGGGGACACCAAAACGGGCAACCAATCCTTTGAGGAACTTGATGGCTGACTGTGCCATCACCTTCCTCACTGGTTCTACCTCAGGCCACTTTGTAAACTTGTCGATTGCAAAGTACAAGAATTCAAAGCCCCCGATAGCACGGGGGAAGGGCCCGACGATGTCGAGCCCCCAGACCGAGAAAGGCCAGGAGAGAGGGATGGTTTGGAGGGCTTGAGCTGGCTGGTGTATGTCCTTGGAGTGGAACTGGCATGCTTCGCACCTCATAACCACCGCCAAGGCATCTTGAAGGGCTGTCGGTCAGTAGAATCCTTGATGGAATGCCTTGCCGACAAGCGAGCGTGACCCAATGTGAGAGCCACACATCCCTTCATTCATCTCTTCCAACAGCCTCTGTCCATCTTCTCGGCAGATGCATTTCAATTTCACCCCATTTGCTCTCTTCCGGTACAAAATGTCATCGACAAATTTGTACATCCTTGATTGATGGGCTACTCTCTATGAGTCCTCCTGCTCATCGGGAAGATCCCCTGTCTGAAGGAACTAGACAATTGGCTGTGCCCATGCCGGAGCTTGCGGCTCAACGACAAGGACTAAAGGAGTTTCTTCCTCTGCGGGAGCGCTTGCTTCGACGGCAAGGATCTGGCTTGCCGGAAGCTGCGGCTCACCGGCCAAGGGTATCTTGTCGGTGGTCTCCACTTTCTTGGCGGCTGCCGGCAGCTCTGCCGGGAAGTAACCACCAACAACTTGCTTTCTCTTCTTCGCCAACTGCTACTTGTAGTCTGCGTTGGTATTTCCCCAAAGAGGAGAGGATGATGCAGTACAGTAGAGATAAGTATTTCCCTCAGTTAAGAAACAAGGTTATCAATCTAGTAGGAGAACCAAGCAAAATTCCGTTAAGCGCACCTGCACACACAAGAGCAACCACTTGCACCCAACGCAAATAAGAGGGTTGTCAATCCTCTTAGCGGTTATTTGCAAGGATTAAATCTTATCGAGGTAAATAGATAAACTAAACTACTAATTAAAATAAAAGTAAATAAATTGCAGCAAGGTATTTTTAGGTTTTTTATATAATAAAGATAGACCCGGGGACCATAGTTTTCACTAGAGGCTTCTCTCTTGAGCACATAAACATACGGTGGGTAAACAAATTACTGTTGGGCAATTGATAGAAAAGTAAATAATTATGACGGATTCATGGCAATGATCATGCATATAGGCATCACATCCGAGACAAGTAGACCGACTCCTGCCTGCATCTACTACTATTACTCCACCCATCGACTGCTATCCAGCATGCATCTAGGGTATTAAGTATGAAACAGAGTAACGCCTTAAGCAAGATGACATGATGTGGAGAAGCAAATTCAAGCAATATGTAAACCCCATCTTTTTATCCTTAATGGCAACAACACAAATACGTGTCATGTCCCTTTCTGTCACTGGGATTGAGCACCACAAGATTGAACCCATGACAAAGCACCTCTCCCATTGCAAGACAACTCAATCTAGTAGGCCAAACTAAACCGATAGATCGGAGAGAAATACAAAGCTATAACAATCATGCATAAAAGAGTTCAGAGAAGACTCAAATATTTCTCATGAATAATCTAATCATAAACTCACAATTCATCGGATCCCAACAAACACACCGCAAAAGAAGATTACATCGGATAGAACTCCAAGAACATCGAGGAGAACATTGTATTGAAGATCAAAGAGAGAGAAGAAGCCATCTAGCTACTAGCTATGGACCCGTAGGTCTGTGGTAAACTACTCACACATCATCGGAAGGGCAGCAAGGTTGATGTAGAAGCCCTCCGTGATCGATTCCCCCTCCGGCAGAGTACCGGAAAAGGCCTCCAGATGGGATCACGAAACAACAGAGGCTTGCGGCGGCGGAAAGGTTTTCTCTTCTGGCTCTCTGGGGGTTTCCCAATATTTGTGACTTTATAGAAGTGGAATAAGGTCAAACGGAGTCACGTGGGCCCCACAAGGTAGCACGGCACTCCTCCCCCCTGGGGCGCGCCCTAGTGCCTTGTGAAGCCTCCGTGAGGCTTCTGGCCTCCTCCCAAAGCTTCCCAGGTTTCTTTTGTCCAGAAAAAAATCTCCAACAAGTTTCGTGGCATTTGGACTTCATTTGGTACTGTTTCTCTGAAAAGCCAAAAACAAGCAGAAAACAGCAACTGGCACTAGGCACTGGGTTAATCGGTTAGTCCCAAAAAATGATATATAATTGCATACAATTGCATATAAAAACATCCAAGATTGATACTATAATAGCATGGAACAATCAAAAATTATAGATACGTTGGAGACGTATCAAGCATCCCCAAGCTTAATTCCTGCTCGTCCTCGAGTAGGTAAATGATAAAAACAGAATTTTTGATGTGGAATGCTACCTATCATGTTTCATCATGTAATCTCTCTCTTACGGTATGAATAATAAGATCCAAATGATTCGACGTAATAGTCTATAATTTGATATAAAGACATCAATACTCAGGCATACTAGCAAACAATTATGCCTTTCAAAATAAAAATGCTAAAGAACGTTATCCCTACAAAATCATATAATCCTATCATGCTCCATCTTCTTGACACAAAGTATTTATCATGCACTACCCCGATGACAAGCCGAGCAATTGGTTCATACTTTTTAACGCGCTTCAGCTTTTTCAACTCCCACTCAATACATGAGCGCGAGCCGTGGATATAGCACTATGGGTGGAATAGAGTATGGTGATAGAGATAATTAGGAGAAGTCAAAAATGGAGAAAGTCTCACATCAACGAGGCTAATCAACGGGCTATGGAGATGCCCGTCAATTGATGTCAATGCGAGGAGTAGGGATTGCCATGCAATGGATGCACTAAGAGTTATAAGTGTATGAAAGCTCAACATGAAAACTAAGTGGGTGTGCATCCATCTTGCTTGCTCATGAAGACCTCGGGCATTTGAGGAAGCCCGTCATCGGAATATACAAACCAAGTTCTATAATGAAAAATTCCCACTAGTATATGAAATTGACAAAATAGGAGACTCTCTATATGAAAAACATGGTGCTACTCTGAAGCACAAGTGTGGAAAAGGATAGTAACATTGGCCCTTCTCTCTTTTTCTCTCATTTATTTTATAATTTTTTTTCTTTTTTCCTTTTTTTTATTTATATATTTTTTATCTTTTTTTCATGGCTCTTTTTTGCCTCTTTTTTTCTATATTTTTTTCTCTTTTTTTTCGTCCGGAGTCTCATCCCGACTTGTGGGGGAATCATAGCCACCATCATCCTTTCCTCACTGGGACAATGCTCTAATAATGATGATCATCACACCTCTATTTACTTACAACTCAAAATTACAACTCGATATTAGAACAAAAATATGACTCTACATGAATGCCGCTAGTAGTGTACCAGGATGTGCAATGATGCTAGCGTAACATGTATAACAATGATAAACGGTGGCTGGCCAGAAATACTATGTCAGCTATATGATCATGCAAAGCAATATGACAATGATGATGTATGTCATAAAAACGGAACGGTGGAAGTTGCATGGCAATATATCTCGGAATGGCTATGGAAATGCCATGATAGGTAGGTGTGGTGGCTGTTTTGAGGAATATATAAAGAGGCTTATGTGTGATAGAGTGTATCATATCATGGGGTTTGGATGCACCAGCGAAGTTTGCACCAACTCTCGATGTGAGAAAGGGCAATGCACGGTACCGAAGAGGCTAGCAAATTGCGGAAGGGTGAGAGTGCGTATAATCCATGGACTCACATTAGTCACAAAGAACTCACATACTTATTGCGAAAGTCTATTAGCCCTCGAAGCAAAGTACTACTACGCAAGCCCCGAGAGGGATAGATTGGTAGGACAAGGTCCATCGCTCGTCCCCGACCGCCACTCATAAGGTAGACAATCAATAATAAATCATGCTCCAACTTCTTAGCATAACGACAGATCATACGTGCATGCTTCGGAAATCACAAACCTTAACACAAGTATTCTTACTAAACCACAATTATCTACTAATACCTCCCCCATATTACCATCTTAATATCGCAAAACTATTGCAAGGAATCAAATTTATCATATTCAATGATCTACATGAAAGTTTTTATTATATCCCTCTTGAATACCTATCATATCAAGACCAAATTCATAACCCGTGCATATTACCATTGCTATCATGAGACTCTCAAAAAAAGGATATAAGTGAAGCACTAGAGCAACTGCCTAGCTCAAAAGATATAAGTGAAGCACATAGAGTATTCTAACAAATCACGAATAATGTGTGTACCTCTCAAAAAGGTGTGTTTAGCAAAGATGATTGTGACAAACTAAAAAGCAAACAAAAGAAAACAAACTATTTCACAAGACGCTCCAAGTAAAACACATATCATGTGATGAATAAAAAATATAGCTCCAAGTGAGTTACCGATAGATTGTAGACGAAAGAGGGGATGCCTTCTGGGGCATCCCCAAGCTTAGACGCTTGAGTCTTCCTTGAAAATTATCTTGGGGTGCCTTGGGCATCCCCAAGCTTAGGATCTTGCCGCTCCTTATTCCTTTGTCCATCGTAGTCTCACCCAAAACTTGAAAACTTCAGCACACAAAACTCAACAGAAACCTCGTGAGATCCGTTAGTATAACAAACAAATTTTTAACTTTAGGTACTGATGTAAATTGATTAATATTTAATATTGGCATAATGCTACTGTACTCCAACTTTTCCATGACTCATACCCCCCGATACGATCCATAGATTCATCAAAATAAGCAAACTATGCAATAAAAACAGAATCTGTCTAAAACAGAATAGTCTGTAAAGATCTATTTAAAAACCATACTTATGTAACTCCAAAAATTCTTAAAAATTACGAAAACGTGGGAAATTCATATACCAATACTGTGTAAAAATTTCAGATTTTTCTGACGCTCCAGAACAGAATTAAAATTCCAGCACTGGACGCAAAACTTTCTGTTTTCCAAACAGCATCAATTATACTATCTTCCAAATCATCCCAAAGGAATTACTTGGCACAAACACTAATTAAAACATAAAAACATAATCCTAACAGAATCTATAATCATGCAAACACTCAAGAACAGTAGGTAAAGGCAAAAATTCATTTTATTCATTGGGTTGCCTCCCAACAAGCGCTATTGTTTTATGCCCCTAGCTAGGCATAATACATAGTTTCAAGTGTTGTCATCCTTCAAATTGATTCCATAAGTGGCCCTCATAATGGATTCATATGGTGCTTTAATTCTCTTCCTAGGGAAGTGTTCCATCCCTTTCTTTAGTGGAAATTGAAATCTTATATTACCTTCTTTCATATCAATAATAGCACCAATAGTTCGAAGAAAAGGCCTACCAAGTATTATGGGGCAAGAAGGATTGCATTCAATGTCAAGAACAATAAAGTCCACGGGCACATAATTTCTATTTGCAAGAATAAGCACATCATTTATCCTACCCAATGGCTTTTTAATAGTGGAATCCGCAAGATGCAAATTAAGGGAACAAGGATCCAAGTCGGTGAAACCTAGAACATCACACAAAGACTTTGGTATAGTGGAAACGCTAGCACCATGATAACAAAGAGCATTAGATTCATAATCTTTAATTTTTACTTTAATAGTGGGTTCCCATTCATCTTGTAATTTTCTAGGAATTGATACTTCCAACTCAAGTTTTTCTTCATGTGCTTTCATCATGGCTTCTACAATATGTTTAGTGAAAGCTTTATTTTGTTCATATGCATTTGGTGAATTAATCATGGATTGCAACAAGGAAATACACTCAATTAAAGAACAACTATCATAATTAAAGTCCTTGTAATCCAAATTAGTGGGTGCATTACTTTTTAAAGTTTTAACCTCTCCAAACCCACTCTTTTCATTTTTATGATCAAGATTATCACCCTCCAAGCAAGTGGGACTCCTTCTTTCTAAAGTTGACTCTTCTTCAGTCCCTTTTTCATCAAGTTTTATATTATTAAACAAAGATTCAATAGGTGTAACACCAATCATTTTAATATCTTCATCATTACTACGATAGAAACCGGGTGGAATCGCTTTTTCTAGAAATTCTCGCTTAGCTCTCAACCTAGCGGTCCTTTCTTTACTTTCATTAATGGAGACATAGATAGCTTTAATATACTCATTTATATCATGATTAGATGGCAAAAATTTAGTTTTGAGATTTTCCACATCATGAGAGATTCTATCCATGTTCCTAGCCAATTCATCAACTCTATTCAATTTTTCCTCTATCATAGCATTAAAATTCTTTTGAGAACTAATAAATTCTTTAATATTACTTTCAAGATCAGAGGGCATCCTATTATTATTATTATAAGAATTACCATAAGGATTGCCATAATTATTAGAGGAATTTCTAGGAAACGGTCTAGCATTGAAATTACCCCTATAAGCATTGTTGTTGAAATTATTTCTAGAGACAAAATTCACATCAATAGCATCATTATTTTTCTCAATCAAAGTGGACAATGGCACATCAATAGGATCAATATGAGCATTTTTACTAGCAACCAATTTCAATAAATCATCCATCTTATCACTCAAAGTATTAATTTCTTCAACAGAATTTACCTTCTTACTAGTTGGAGTTCGTTCAGTCTGCCATTGAGAATAATTTGCCATAATATTATCAAGAAGTTTTGTAGCTTCTCCCAATGTAATTTCCATGAAAGTGCCACCTGCGGCAGAGTCTAGCAAATTTCTAGAGGCAAAGTTTAGTCCCGCATAAAAAATTTGTATGATCATCCATAAATTCAAACCATGAGTTGGGCAATTTCTTATCATTAATTTCATTCTCTCCCAAGATTGGGCAACATGTTCATGCCCAAGTTGCTTAAAATTCATAATTTGATTTCTTAAAGAAATAATCTTAGCGGGAGGAAAATACTTGGTAATAAAAACATCCTTACACTTATCCCAAGAATCAATACTATTTCTAGGCAAGTATGAAAACCAAGTTTTAGCACGATCTCGCAGTGAGAACGGAAATAATTTTAATTTGACAATATCATTATCCACATCTTTCTTCTTTTGCATATCACAAAGTTCAACGAAAGTATTTAGATGGGATGCAGCATCTTCATTAGGACTACCAGAAAATTGTTCTTTCATAACAAGATTAAGCAAGGCAGCATTAATGTCACATGACTCCGCACTAGTGGCGGGAGGAGAAATAGGAGTACTAATAAAATCATTATTATTAGTATTAGAAAAGTCACACAATTTTGTATTTTCTTGTGACGTCGCGACAAAGCAAGCAAACTAGCAAACAAGCAAACAAAATATTTTTGTGTTTTTGTAAAAAAAATTAGAAGTGGGGGAGATGAAAACGAGAGGCAAATGCAAATTAAAGGTAAATAAAGTAAATGCAAGTGAATGATAATTTGTGCGAAGGTACTTGGTAATTTTGATGATGTCTTCCCGGCAACGGCGCCAGAAATTCTTCCTGCTACTTGTAGTCTGCGTTGGTATTTCCCCGAAGAGGAGAGGATGATGCAATACAGTAGAGATAAGTATTTCCCTCAATTAAGAACCAAGGTTATCAATCCAGTAGGAGAACCAAGCAAAATTCCATTAAGCGCACCTGCACACACAAGAGCAAACACTTGCACCCAATGCAAATAAGAGGGTTGTCAATCCTCTTAGCGGTTATTTGTAAGGATTAAATCTTATCGAGGTAAATAGATAAACTAAACTACTAATTAAAATAAAAGTAAATAAATTGCAGCAAGGTATTTTTAGGTTTTTTATATAATAAAGATAGACCCGGTGACGGTGTCCTGGATTAGGGGGTGCCAACCTAGCCGGCCCGTCTCCTTGGTTGGGCCGATGTGCCCTCGTACGTGATCAAGATGTACTCCGGAGGCCGCACACGGGAGACGTGATCGAGGTTGTCTCTACCGAAGACTTGTAGTACACTTCAAGATTTGTCCAGCTGCCTTATTCCTAGATACCGACCTTGTAACCCTAGATACCCTCCCTGGCGTGTATATAAGCCATAGGGTTTAGCCCGTAGGGGGAACAACGCAATATCGCTCACCTAGCCCTAGAAGTTAGACACATATTACGATCTCGAGGTAGATCAACTCTGTATTCGATACATCTCCATCAATATAAACAGAAGCAAGACGTAGGGTTTTACCTCCATCGAGAGGGCCCGAACCTGGGTAAACATCGTCTCCCTCGTCATTGTTACCACCGATCAGAGATCCACAGCTTGGGACCCCCTACCCCGAGGTCTGCCGGTTTTTACACAGACACTGGTGCTTTCATTGAGAGTTCCGCTACGCGATCACCAGAAGGATTGATGACTCACCTGCAGATCAACTGCGCCAACAGCCACGGGGACGTTTATGTCCCCGACCAGCTTTTCGTCTTCGGCAGCATGGTATTTTGCGCCGACTCGACGGGTCATCTGACCTCTGTCGAGAACTATGCCCCAGGTCGGATCGCGACCTTCGGTGGCCTTGAGTACACTGCGGATTCCCGTGGCGAACTCATCCTATCGGGATGGACTCCCGGCCGGATCAAGAGCTCAGCCGGTTCTGGAGGCTCGACTCCGGAACCGAACTCTGTCGCGGCGTCTCTCGAGATCTCTGACGCCGCCACCCCGGCCAGTCTCTCCCCGATCACCAGTCCGGAGATAGATCTGGCTCCCACTCCCGACATTGCGTCGATGCCAGCGCAGAACCCGGAATTATGTTCAGATTCCCTTCGCTTCAAAAACGCATCTGGTTACATGCCGGGTGTACTTCGAATCAGCCCTTCTTATGGCGCATCCATGAATCCCGAAGAGTTATCTCACCTCGATGAGATGCTTGACCGCATCAGGAGCATGTCCATCTCGGACGGCAAGACTTCGGTTTACAATCAGATCGGACTTAAAGCCAACGATAGGGAAATTTACATCCCACCCACCACCCACCTAGTCGCCATGATCGACGATTTAACCAATGTGTTGGACTATGGCGAAGCCTCGGACATGGAGGAAGATGCTGATGACCCCACCAAGAACGCCTTGCCCCCGGTAAACGCGGGCAAGTGGACCGCCACATCCACCTATGATGTTTACATGGTGGACACCCCCAAATCCCCTCCAAGACGTCGGCGAAGGCGCCGAAGGGGCAATAATGGGGAACCCAGTGGCAACGACACGACAGCCAATAACGGCGACCCGGAGGACGGCGATGCCGATAACCATGAGGAGGACGTTCAAGCCTCCCCAGTAAGGAATGGCACACCAGACCGACCTCTTAGGGACTCAGATCCCGATGACCTCTTCGAAGGGGCCGACGACAACTACATGCCGGAATCCGAGGAGGACGAGAGCCTCGGCACTGAGGACTACATCGTCCCTGAAGACCCTTTTGAACAAGAGCGCTTCCGGCGACGCCTCGTTGCGACGGCCCGGAGTTTAAAGCGCAAGCAGCAGCTGCTGCAGGCCAATACCGATGCGCTAAATGAAAAGTGGATCGAAGTGCTCTCCGCCGAGCAAGACATGGAGAACTGACGCCATAGTGCGCCGAAATCATACCCACGCAGGCGACTATTACCAGAGTTCGACGAGGAGCTCGCTGACGACCTCGATCGGCCCCCTAGAGGCTAGGACAGGCCAAGACGAGAAGACCCCGGTGAACGGCCACCTCCACGCCGTCATGGCAAAGACCCCGTAGACTACCTAGATCCTCACGATGCTAGACGTCGTATTGAGGAAAATAGGGCTCCCCCTCGGTCCATCTATGGATCAAGGGGACGTGCGCCCGCTGGGCCCGACGGCTATGATTCCTGGTTCGACAGGAACGGCCATGCCCGAGATCAAGCCTACTCACGGCTTTCTCCCGACCCCCGACGAGATGCTCCTCGGTCCCGAGGTCCGGCCCACCCAATCTGCTTCACAGACAGGGTAATGGAACATCAATTCTCGGAAGGGTTTAAACCCATCAACATCGAATCATATGATGGCACCACGGACCCCGCAGTTTGGATCGAAGATTTCCTCCTGCATATACACATGGCCAATGGAGATGATCTCCATGCCATTAAATATCTGCCGCTCAAGCTAAAGGGGCCGGTGAGGCACTGGCTTAATAGCCTCCCTCCTCACTCTATCGGCAGCTGGGAGGCCCTAGAAGATGCTTTACGAGCAAACTTCCAGGGCACATATGTCCGACCTCCGGACGCTGATGACCTCAGCCATGTCACCCAGCAGCCATGCGAATCAGCCCGGAAGTTCTGGAACAGGTTCCTCACCAAGAAGAACCAGATCATAGACTGCTCCAAAGCTGAGGCCATCGCCGCATTTAAAAACAATATCCGAGATGAATGGTTGGCTCGACAACTCGGTCAGGATAAGCCGAGGACTATGGCAGCCCTGACGTCACTGATGACTCGCTTTTGCGTGGGAGAAGATAGTTGGCTCGCCCAAAGTACTCATAACGGCGAGGCAGGCACCTCGGAAACTCGCGACGCCAATGGAAAACCAAAGCGCAACAAAAATAAGCGCAGGTGTAAAAATGGCGGAAGCGACACTAAAGACATCGCGGTCAACGCAGGATTCACCGGACCTAAATCCGGGCAGAAAAGAAAACCCTTTAAAGGGAACAAAGACGGACCTAGCCAGCTTGATAGGCTCCTGGACCGCCCATGTGGGATTCACGGTACTCAGGAAAAACCAGCAACCCACACTAATAGGAATTGCTGGGTCTTTAAACATGTCGGCAAGATAGCGGCAGAGGGTCGGAATAAAACCCAACACCGTAGTGACGATGAGGATGAACCTCAGCAGCCCAATAACGGAGGCCAAAAGAAATTTCCTAACGAGGTAACAGAGGTCAATATGATCTATGTCACCCACATCCCTAAAAGGGAGAGGAAGCGTGTACTTTGGGACGTATACGCGCTGGAGCTAGTCGCCCTGAAGTATAACCCATGGTCGGCTTACCCGATCACTTTCGACAAGCACGATCATCCGACCAGCATCAGGCACGGCAGATCGGTGGCGCTCATCCTGGACCCTATCATTGATGGTTATCATCTAACACGTGTCCTAATGGACGGGGGAAGCAGCCTTAACCTCATCTACGAAGACACAGTTCGGAAGATGGGCATCGACTCATCTCGGATCAAGTCGAGCTCCACCACCTTTAAAGGTGTCATTCCAGGCGTCGAAGCCTGCTGTACCGGAGCGGTCACCTTAGAGGTAGTCTTCGGCTCACCAGAGAACTTCAGAAGCGAGGAGTTAATCTTCGATATTGTCCCATTCCAAAGTGGATACCACGCGCTCCTAGGACGCACGGCCTCCGCACGCTTTAACGCAGTCCCGCATTATGCCTACCTCAAGCTCAAGATGCCGGGACCTAACGGTGTGATCACAGTTAATGGTAACACCGAACATTCACTTCGGACAGAGGAACAGACCGCGGATTTTGCAGCCGAGGCACAGGCGTCCGAGGAGGCAGCCCGCGGCGATAAACGTGCCGCCCGCGCTTTGAAGCACGCCCGGGCTGCACAAATCAACCTCGGCCAGGTACCCCCGCACCCAAAATAGGGATGTGCGCTCCTCGTGTGCCCTCTTTGGAGTGGGCACTACGTCCCAAGGGTGCATAATTTCGCATTGAAGATTCCCTGGGCCGTCGAGGAGCCGAAAATATACTCAAACGTCGGCGCGGATTAACCAAGCAAAGACGTGGCTTCGAGCCTCTACACCTGCAAGTATCTGTAAAAGAAACAGCCAAACATGACTACGTCTATGTGGTTTTAACCACAAAGTGACTTCAACAACACCTACCTTAAAGGAACTCGGTCAATCAAACACCTAAAGTGTATAAAGGGCCGGAGAGGCGTTAAACTTCACAAATCCCTCACCATCAATGGTGAAGATCTGGTCAACAGTTCGGAAACGCAGACGTGCGGTAGGTAGCGGCCCGGATCCTTTAAAATCCATTAGCAATTATCCGCCATGTTTCTTCCTCTTCCTTCTTTACCATTTACATTGTACTCTTTCAATTACTCTCGTCACAGCTGGGCATGTACACTATTGATATTATGAAATAAAGAAACTATGCCCTTTCAAGGTCTCTATTGTATTTCTTTATCAGCATAGCTCCTCTGGGACGATGAAGTTCTCCAAAAAGATGCAATTGTATAACAAAGTCCGAGGTATTCGGTGTCTCGGATCTTGGCATTATATGCATCAGTTTCGAGCCTAGATTTTGGTCAATAGTTGGGTTGCCCAGCTCCTACGTGTACCCCTTATGTTTCCGATGAATTCGGCTAAGGGCGTAACGGGAGAACCACTGCGATTGCGCTGCCAGGTCAATTGGCATGGCGCCTCAGTGGAGAAAGCCGAAAACTGACTATCTAGGCAGGCGTAAACTGGTCTGCCATCCGGAGACCGCGTCAAGCGATGTGACGATAGAGATCACCCGTGTCAAACGAAGGGCTTTTACTCCTAGCCGAAGTGTGCTATGGCCTAGACCTCATCAGCCCCCACAGTCAAACTCCTATGACTAAGTGAAAGATATCAAGCCACTATAGTCCGATTGCCTAGTTCCTATAAGTCACCGACCGCCTCCGGGTACCGAGACGTCGGCTAAGGGTCCAGTGTGCCTTAAGGAACACCCTTTGTATAACCTACACTGGGGCTGAAGCCGACGACTGGCCACTCTCATTTTAGACAGTCATATCGGAGGAATAATTAAATTATAAAAAAACAAACATGGAATTTCAAGCCATTTTCATTCAACAAAAGATCAAGTTTTGTACAACATAAACTTCGGCATTCCGAAGCACTACCTAAAAATACATCGTGTCCTTTGGACACATCACTTCCGTGGTCCGAGCTCCCGCCTCCACCTCAGCGAAGAACTGCTCGGCGGTGCGCGGCTTGTCAGCAGGAGGGCCCGCGGCACATATCTCTGCATCAACCTTGCGGAAGTGAGTCTTCACGCAGGCGTACGCCCTCCGCGCCCCTTCAAAGCACGCGGACCTCTTCCAGCGATCCACGCAGGGCACGGCATCTCGAAGATGGGCCGTAAGGCCGAAGAGGCTCCTCGGCATGGCTTCGGCAGGCCACAGAGCGATGCAGAGATCCTGGAGCACCGGTCTCGTCATGCGAAACAGCTCCACCAGCTGCTTCACTCGATGATTCAGCAGCTGCGCGGACGGCGACCCTAGAAACTGCCCCCAGAAGGCCTTCTCCGCCTCGTGGCCCGCCAGCTGGCCAAAGTATGCCACCGCATCCACCGCGCTCTGCAGGAGATCTGCAAAGACCTCTGCGGAACGCCATAACTGGGTGAGCTCGACACACCCTTTGCTGCCAAACGAACACTGCAGCAAAAATATCTTACCTGAAGCGATTTGCTCCACTTGCTGGAGCACCTCGCGGTCAGCTCGGGCCGAGGTCTTGAGCTCGGAGTGGGCATGTTGCAGCTTCTCGAGCTCCTCCTTCGTTTGTTGCACCTCCTCCTGAAGCTTGTCGCGTGCTTTGAACACGCCCTTCAGGGTCTCCTCGACCTCCAGCACCCGCGCTTGGTGCTTCTCCCCAGCTGCCTTCTCGGCGGCGCGGGCCTTCTCGGCCGCGGCGGCAGCAGTCTCCTATTGCCGCACCTCCTCCCGAGCCCTTTCAAGCTCGGCCTTGAGTGTCTCTAACTCCGCTGTTAAAACAGTTAGGCCTTAGTTGTTTTCTTTAACAAAACACATTCATCCAAAATATAAGGCAAGTTTCAACTTGCTTACCTTGAGACTGCTCAAGTTTCCGATTCATCTCCGCCATCTCTTCGGAGACGGAGTCCGGAACCGAGGTCAAAACCTGGCACAAAAACAGAGTTACTCATTGTAAAGAGAACATTTTAACTCCAGGACGGCTGCCTTAAACAGCACCCTGGGGGCTACTTAACGGGCTCCTAATTTATCAAACGACCCCAATGTCGGTTTCCTGAAACCGACTTCGGGCTCGGGGGCTACTCACTCACTAAGCCGTTTGGCACGCTGTGCTATTATGTCCTCGGACAAAACCCATAAGACAAACAGCTTAAATAAACAAATTGAACGCGCAGAGAGCGTACCTCGAACCCTGCTACGAGGTTCTTGAAAACCTCATGCAGGCCGGCCCTTGCGGACCGGTAGCCTTGCAGCGCCGCGCCTATCAAGGCACGGTGCTCCTCCTTGATCGAGGAGCCCCTTAGGGCGTCCTCCACCTCCTCGGCCCACCCCGCGCTAGCCCGTCCTTGGGCAGTTGGCTGGGGTGGAGGGATGACCTCGGATGCATCCACCCGAGCAGCCTTCGCCTGGGGTGGTGGAGCTGAGGTAGACGCCGGCTGGGCCAATGGCTGGCCCAGCCCTTCTTCGATGACCTCGGGGCGCTCCGTCCCCGGGTCTTGTTGGGCCGAGGTATCGACCTCGGCCATGATCGCCACCTTGTTGGTCCCCGCCGTGTTGACATCGGGGACCAGGGTGGATGTCGCCTCCCCTAGCCCGTCGTGCGTCGGGGAAGGAGCGGCGGGCTCTAGAGTCCCGCTGGCGGAGGGCAATCCGCTTGAGGAACCGCTGGGGATTACCCTCAGCGGACTGCATGAGAGAAAGTCACTTCGGTAAAGATTTCCCTCTCTAAAAGAATAACTTATCGGATTAAAAAACGGGAGACAGAGACAACGGCTTACCCTTGGGGTGCCGGCTTCTTTCTCCCCACAGCGAGGAGGTCTTCTTCTGAGTCACCGGAGAGTTCGGCTCTCTCAGGTGACTTGTTGGCAGCCCCGGGCGAGGTTCGCCTCGGCTTCTCTGGAGCCTTCGGCGGCGTGCCTACGTCGGCGTCTTCCAACGCCGACCTCTTCCCCTTTGGGGGGGGCCTCCTCCTCCTCGCCCTCCTCTGCGCCGCCGTCTTGGGCGGCGGAGGTGTGGGTCTCCTTGGACCGGGTGACCGAAGTCCCGCGAGTCCGAGCACTTGACCTTTCCCTCTGGGACTTTGTCCCTTTAGGGGCTACCACGTGCGGCTCCTCGGTTAGGAGCGCCGAAAGCAGGGGAGTCTGGGGCTGCTCTGGCAGTGGGGCTGGGCATCGTACCCCTTGTACCCAGGCCAACCACTTCTGCAAAATATCAAAACATGCTGATTCAGGCAAAATACTACTCCTCGGCATGATGGACCAAATAATAATGATTAAGGGATCAATCACCGGGGGGGCGTCGTAGCCGTGCTCGAGGCCGCGGTCCTCCCCCGCCTTGGGGATTTTGTCCTTGGCTAGCTTCATGAGCTTCGTCCACATGGCGGACAAGGTGGAGTGGAAGAAGGTGGTGATGGTGTCCATGTCCTCGGGCTTTTGTGCCCACATCGGGGTGGCCCGAAGTTGGAGAGGGAGTATGCGGCGGTTGAGCATGACATTGATGACGTCGGCCAGCTCAACCTTCCCTGTTGTGGACCACCACAAGATCCTGTCGATCAGGGTCTCCACCTCTTCTGGCTTCCCCCAGGCGACGCCCTTCTCCTTCCAGGACTTAAGTTTCTTGGGAGGCCCGGCTGAGAAGGCTGGGACCTCGGTTTGACCAGGGGCGAGTGGCTCGGTGATGTAAAACCACTCTCTTTGCCACTCCTTCACCGTTTCGATGAAGGTGCCCTTGAACCAAGTGGCCCCCAGGTTTTTGCTGATCATGGCCCTCCCGCACTCCGCGAGATCCGAACCACTTGACTTCGGTTTGATCCCGAAGAGCTTTAGCCACAAGCCGAAGTGCGGCTCACAGCGGAGGAAGGCCTCGCAGACCGTGATGAAGGCGGCGAGGTGGAGAACGGAGTTAGGGGCCAGGTGGTGGAAATCTAACCCGCAATAGTACATTACCCCGCGCACGAAGGGGTGCAGCGGGAACCCCAGGCCTCGGATGAGGTGGGGGACAAAGACCACCCGCTCCCCGGCGTTGGGAGCGGGCACCAGCTGGCCGGGCGCTGGAGCATGGACGGCGATGGCGGGGGTCAGATACCCCGCATCGCGCAGCTCTGCGATGGTCGCGGCCATCACGATGGATCTGCCCCGGTGCCCCTTGAGGGTGTCGGCCATGGCTGGTTGAGGAGCTAGGCTTGCGAAAGGGAAGGGCGTGCTGGTTGGATCTGGGCGCTGGAGCTAGACGAAGTAGTAGAGGGGGAGAATGGGAGCGTGGGCTATTATGCGGTTCTCCCTTTTGCTCTTATAAGCCTATGAAAGGCCAAGAGTCCCCCTCGCTGCGCCGATAAATTCGCGGTTGCCATCAAAAATGCCGTTGCAGCATATGGGGGGAAACAAAATCTTGATGATATCCCTAAGAAAGCGGGCACGATCTCTGCTTCAAAGGGACGTGCCAGTAAAAAGGCTGCCTCGAGCCACGATTTGAGGGGGAGGCAGTAACTGCTCAACCTGTCATGGTGCAAGCCTCTCCAATAAAGTTGTGCAGGCCGGATTGGATCGTTCATACCTGAACAACAAGCCTTCGAGGCTAAGATATCTACCCACTTCGGGCAGGGTACAAGCTCAGTTGGACCACGGATGTTGATACTCCGTTAAGAGAATCTGAAATGCAAAGTGGAACTTGTCTGTCAAGCCAAGGACTTCGGATCCAAAGTGATGTTTGTTGAAAGTCGTCCTCGGCGTAGAAGACCAGTTCGGGGGCTACTGACGGTGTCCTGGATTAGGGGGTGCCAACCTAGCCGGCCCGTCTCCTCGGTTGGGCCGATGTGCCCTCGTACGTGATCAAGATGGACTCCGGAGGCCGCACACGGGAGACGTGATTGAGGTTGTCTCTACCGAAGACTTGTAGTAGACTTCAAGATTTGTCCAGCCGCCTTATTCCTAGATACCGACCTTGTAACCCTAGATACCCTCCCTGGCGTGTATATAAGCCATAGGGTTTAGCCCGTAGGGGGAACAACGCAATATCGCTCACCTAGCCTGTCGGGCCCATGGAACCCAGGGTATCCAGGCCCGTCTGCCTTTGGCCCAGGGCGCGACGCCTGGAGTGTGCCCGGCGGGCCGTCGCCACCAAGTGTCTCGCCATGCCCCCTCATGAGGCCCTAGCCTCCTGAGGCCCCCTCCTCAGGGAGTAGCAGGCAACGCTCAGCACCATCATAAACGGCCTCGCGAGGTCCCCTCACGAGGCGGCTTCCCGAGGTGGCCTTCCGAGGCCCCCTCCCGCAGGCGCTCGAGGAGAAGACCGTTCGGCGTGTCGCGCGGACTGGAGTCCATCACGTGGGTGACGCGCGCGGCGACGAGCAGCAGCAGAGGCCGCGCCAGCAGGCGTGGATGCAGATGGTTTCCTCTTTTGTGCTAGGGAAGCAGGGCCAGCTATCTACTCCCCAAAGCAACCCCAAAGGTTGCCCGATCGGCGAAGAAAGACCAAGACGGCGGGCGCGCAGGGCAGAGGTCATCACCGAGCCCACCGGCGCATCATGGATCATGCTTTGGCAGGCGAAGACCACCTTTAGTCAGGATAGCCTGAGCGCCTATCCCCTTTCAAAACCGCCAAGTGTGGCAACCCTTCCCGCCTAAGTTTTGAGGGGGAAGAGGACCAAGGCGGCATAAAAGGGGCAGTGCAGCCACCGTAGCGGAAGAGATCGATCATCTTCGAAGGGAGGATCGAGCATCTTCAACCTTGTACGCAAGAACTCTCTCATCCACGATAATCTCAACCACAAAGCAGGAGTAGGGTCTTACACCGCAAGGTGGCCCGAACCTGGGTAAACCGCTGCGCCTTTGCCCGTCCTACGCTAGCGCGCTCTCGTCGTAGTCTCGCCGTAGCACTGCCATGGTGGGGGAAGAAGTAGTAGAACGAGCTCACCCCAGTGTTCGAATCTTTGGGTCCCCGGAGCCCCACTTCCGACATTTGGCGCGTCAGGTAGGGGTGCGCTACTGTTCCTCTGCTCGACCTTCAGCTCCACTAGTCCCATGGCGGACGCACGTCGCGAGCGCGCTGAGCGCAGGGCTGGCCGCGTGGCCCAGACGGAGCCGGTGGCCCGCGGCAATCGCCGCCGCCCCGACGCCGAGGCTGCCGCCGCCACCGACCCCGCTGCCCGCGAGCAGCAGGCCTCCTCCCTGCACCCCTCCGTGCGGGCGGACGGCCACACCGCCACGGCCTCCTCCCTCGCCAACCGTGGGCCGCCGAACCCGCAGGCCGCGTTGCTCATGGCGCGCGAGCTACTCCGCTCCCGTCCTGATGACGCCGGCTACGACGCCTGGCTTGGTCGCATCACCGAGCTCGTCAACGTCGTCGGGGACGCTACGACGCCTTCTCACTCACTCCGCCCTCCACCGTCTCGTGCTGGGGACCCGGCGTACGGCGCCCCCCCCCCCCCGCCGCCTCCTCTGCGTGACGAGCACGCTGGGCCCCGGCGCAGCGCGCAGGCTCGTGAGCCGTCCCGCGGCGCGTCTTCTCCGGACCACTGCGAGCCCAGCTGCCAGATCATCCGCCGCGCGCCCCCCGACGCGCGAGTGCTCCACGAGCGCCAGCGCCAGCGCCAGGACCAGGCCGTTCAAGACGTTGCAGCGGTCGGGCGTCAAAACCGCGCCGCCCTCGCTAGCGGCGTCCCCTCGAGCGGCGTGGGCTGCCGTGCCTTCACCCGCAAGCTGCGTCGCGTGGTCTGGCCCGCGAAGTTCAAGCCTGAGCTGCCTCCGCGCTACGACGGCACCCCCAACCCCACGGAGTTCCTCCAGCTCTACGCGCTGAGTGTCGAGGCGGCGAACGGCGACGACAAGGTCATGGCGAACTGGTTCCCCATGGCCCTCAAGGACGGCCCGCGCTCCTGGCTCATGAACCTCCCCGAGGCTTCCATCTCGTCGTGGGCCGAGCTCTGCAGCCAGTTCATCACCAACTTCAAGGGCACACAGGACCGCTCCCTCACCATCAACGACCTGTGGCGCGTTCGACAGCGCCCAGATGAGACCCTCCGTAAGTACATCCAGCGCTTCAGCCAGGTGCGCAACAAGATCCCGTGCGCTTCTGACGCGGCCGTCATCTCCGCGTTCTCCACCGGCGTCACGGACATCAAGATGCGCGAGAAGCTCGCCATCAACGGTGAGCTCGACTCCGTGCTCGAGCTGCTCGACCTCGCCGACAAGTGCGCCAAGGCTGAAGAAGGCCGCCTCTTCGTCCACAACGACCCCGACGCGGCGCTCGACGGCACCAAGGCCAAGAGCAAGGACGTCAAGCGCAAAGGCCCTGCCGTGCTTGCGGCGGAGCCCGAGTAGAAGCGCGGCCGCGACCTCGACGAACCCAGGAAGGACAACCGGCCGCTCTGCGCCTTCCACAACGTGTGCTCCCACAGCACCGAAATTGCCAAGAGCTCAAGCTGCTCCATGACGAGTGCCAGGGCCGCCGAGACGACCGCAATGGCCGCGGCGCCGGCCGTGGAGGTGGCCGCGGTGGAAATCGTTGGGACGGCCGCAGCGGCAACGGCAACTTCCGCCAGGACTGGCGCGACCGGCCTCATGAGGCCGCCTGGCGCGACCAGCCTCGTGAGGCCGCCTGGTGCGACCAGCCTCGTGAGGCCGCCTGGCGCAATCAGCCTCGTGAGGTAAATCCACAGGCCAACGCCGCTCTTCCGCCGCTGCCGCCGCCGCCCCAGAAGAACGACATCAACCAGCCTGATGAGGGCGCTGGGGGCTACCAGGAGCCTCGTGCGGTTTCCTGCATCCTCGGCAGGGCTCAGGCTCCCGTGTCCTCGTCTATGGAGCTGAGGCGGTCCTTCCTTCAGAGCTTAAGCATGGCTCCCCATGAGTCCTTGCCTTCGACGAGGCGCGTCAGGACGGCTCGCGGGAGGTGGATCTGCTGCTCCTCGAGGGGGGCCGCCGCCAGGCCGCTCTTCGCGCCGTGAGGTACCCACAGGCCCTGCATCGCTACCTCAGCTGCGGCGTCCGCCCTCGCACTCTCGAGGTCTGCGAACCCGTCCTGCGCAGGATCCTCTCCAGAGAGGGGCCCCACAAACTCTCACCCATGTGGGAAGGCCCTTTCAGAGTTGCTCATGTCTCCAGGCCCGGCTCAGCCCGGCTGGAGACGGAGGACGGAGTTCTTGTGCCTAACTCCTGGAAGATCCAACACCTCCGCAAGTTCTACTCGTGACCCTCACGCGTACGAATGAAATGGGGCTGTACACGCCCCGGAGCCTCTCATTGCGTTAGCCTGATGGGCCCGCGAGAGCTCCAGCCCACGCCCAAGTGGAAGCCCCATGCTCCGCGCAGGCGGAACGATCGAACCGCGATCATGCCCACGCCCAAGTGGAAGCCCCATGCTCCGCGCTGGGAACGGAGGAAGGAGTTTTAGCGTATGACGCGCGGAACGTCCGACCCCTCCGCAAGTTCTGCTCGTGGCCCCCACGAGTACGAACGAAATGGGGCTGTACACGCCCCGGAGCCTCTCATTGTGTTAGCCTGATGGGCCCGCGAGAGCTCCAGCCCACGCCCAAGTGGAAGCCCCATGCTCCGCGCTGGCGGAACGATCGAACCGCGATCATGCCCACGCCCAAGTGGAAGCCCCATGCTCCGCGCTGGGAACGGAGGAAGGAGTTTCAGCGTATGACGCACGGAACGTCCGACCCCTCCGCAAGTTCTGCTCGTGGCCCCCATGAGTACGAACGAAATGGGGTTGTACACGCCCCGGAGCCTCTCATTGCGTTAGCCTGATGGGCCCGCGAGAGCTCCAGCCCACGCCCAAGTGGAAGCCCCATGCTCCGCGCTGGCGGAACGATCGAGCCGCGATCATGCCCACGCCCAAGTGGAAGCCCCATGCTCCGCGCTGGCGGAACAATCAACTGAGGGCGCCCCACGGGCTGCACCAACTTCAAGCTGACCCGTGCCGGACACGGCAGCAGCATCTCCTTCTGGTTGTGTAATCAACCTTATTATTTCGTCAGTTCTTTGATGGCGAGACGTGCGCGCTCATGGCGTCCCTCCTGAGCTTCACGCGAACGGGGGATGGACACGGTGCCTGTGCTCGGGTCAGTCCCAACAGCGCCGCTAAACCCAAGTGATCGAGCTCTAGCTCGCGGGCCTGCTCCCGTGCACATCACCTCACCAAGGTCCTTGGTGTCTCATCTTCTCGCATGATAGGCACGGTGCCTGTGCTCGGGTCCGTCCCTGCAGCGCCGCTAAACCCAAGTGATCGAGCTCTGGCTCGCGGGCCTACTCCCGTGCAAGCCACCTCACCAAGGTCCTTGGTGCCTTATCTTCTCGCGTGACGCCCATGAGTAAGTCAGCGAGCGCGCGCGGCTCCCCCGTCACGAGACCTTGCGCCTTGCAATTGTCGCAGGAGCAGGTCACACGGAAGGCCTCGCGAGGTAACCTGGTGGTAGGATGCCCCCCGGAGCCTCAAGAGGCCTCAGGAGCACGGCTTCCGGAGCCAAGCCCGACAGAGCCACGCCAGCCGGAGGCTTCACGAGCGAAGACCTCGCGAGGCACACCCTACAAGTGGCGGCTCGCCCGACGCCGCCCTCCTAAAAAGCTAAGTGTGACTGCCTCATGAGGCGCCCTTACCATCACTCAAGCTCTCTCCCCTCCCGATTCCGTGGGTGCCGGCGTTTTTCTTCTGCGTAAGCTGCTTGCACGCCAAAGGGGGGCTCCCTGAGCATCGCGCCTCAGGAGCCTTCACTAGCTCACGGTGCCCCTCACCTCCTGGCCTTGTCCCGACATCGCGACCGGACATACCAGCGACGGCTGAGGCCCGCTCGGGGGCTGGGTCCTGACGGCGTAGAGCGCTGAGGCGAGCAAAGAAAAAAAACCAGCCTCACGGGAGGACATCGGGAGAGAATGCATGCAACCCCACGTCACAAAAGAATTAAGTTCAACACAAGAAGATACTGTTTCACGCCCCCGCGGGGTTTACATCGGTTCAATGCAGGAGAACGAAAAGAAAGAAAGGCCTAGGCGAGTGCGGCCCCGTCACCGTGCGCACGGTGTCCCGGCTCCGGAGTCATCGTCGTGCGCGCCTAGTCGGAGTCCTCGTCCTCACCCTTGACGCGGGGGGCGCCGCCGGAGGGGGCGACACCGTCGGAGGAGTCGTCCTCGCTGGAGGAGCCGCTGTAGCTGTCCTCACTCTCCGCGCAGCACGCCAGGCAGCTACCGGAGAGCCCGAAGATCTTCACGAAGAGCGTGGCGGCCCCGTCGTACTTGAACTGGAGGACGTGCCCCCGCTTCAGGCCGCGGGCGAGGGCGAACGACTTCCACCCCTGCCTCAGGAACATGAAGCCCGAGGCGGTAAGCTCCGTCGCCACCCAGGAGGGGCTGTTGCAGCAACCGTCGGCCTGCACCCACAGGCCCAAGGGCGCGCGGTCCGCCATCGCCGCCGCGAAGGAGTCCGGGAGCCGGAGCCAGGTGCAGGGACTGCGGTGCATGTTCACGATGAACTCGCGTGCCACCTCCGCCGAGTGGCTCCCCGCCTGGGGCGGAAGCGCAGCCGCTCCGACGTGGCCGCCTCGGCCTTGCATGCCTCGCCCGCCGCGCCCGCGGGCGGCGCCCCTTCCGCGACTATTGGGCCCGGCGCCAGCGGCCGTCGAGGATCGACCACGCCCCCGGGGCGGGACCTGCGATGCGGCGGCGGAGGCACGGCCGCGCCCTCGTCCTCTCGTCATCTCTTCGGCAGTTCTAGCAAGGAGACGGGGAAGCTGGAGGAAGGAGAAGATGGGTGGGGGCTCCGGCTCTCCCTTCCCCCCTTTTTATCTCGGCGCGGGACTCCCCTCGTCACTCCGCCTTCTCTGGCGCCAAGATTTATGTCAGCACGGCAGTTCCCGAGGCGTCGTGGGGAAGTGGGGGCGTCGCCCGTCACATCGTGTGCCACGCGTCGCGCCTGGCCGCGGACGGTTAGGGCCCGCGCCGTTTCGCCCCTCCGTAGGCGGGAACGTGCGCGCCGCGGGCCCGGGGGCTACTGTCCGGCCCATGGAACCCGGGGTATCCAGGCCCGTCTGCCTTTGGCCCAGGGCGCGACGCCTGGAGTGTGCCCAGCGGGCCGTCTCCACCAAGTGTCTCGCCATGCCCCCTCATGGGGCCCTAGCCTCCTGAGGCCCCCTCCTCAGGGAGTAGCAGGCAACGCTCAGCACCATCATAAACGGCCTCGCGAGGTCCCCTCACGAGGCGGCTTCCCGAGTGGCCTCACGAGGCGGCTTCCCGAGGTGGCCTTCTGAGGCCCCCTCCCGCAGGCGCTCGAGGAGAAGACCGTTCGGCGTGTCGCGCAGACTGGAGCCCATCACGTGGGTGACGCGCGCGGCGACGAGCAGCAGCAGAGGCCGCGCCAGCAGGCGCAGATGCAGATGGTTTCCTCTTTTGTGCTAGGGAAGCAGGGCCAGCTATCTACTCCCCAAAGCAACCCCAAAGGTTGCCCGATCAGCGAAGAAAGACCAAGACGGCGGGCCCGCAGGGCGGAGGTCATCACCGAGCCCACCGGCGCGTCATGGATCATGCTTTGGCAGGCGAAGACCACCTTTAGTCAGGATAGCCTGAGCGCCTGTCCCCTTTCAAAACCGCCAAGTGTGGCAACCCTTCCCGCCTAAGTTTCGAGGGGGAAGAGGACCAAGGCGGCATAAAAGGGGCAGTGCAGCCACCGTAGCGGAAGAGATCGATCATCTTCGAGGGGGGGATCGATCATCTTCAACCTTGTAAGCAAGAACTCTCTCATCCACGATAATCTCAACCACAAAGCAGGAGTAGGATCTTACACCGCAAGGTGGCCCGAACCTGGGTAAACCGCTGCGCCTTTGCCCGTCCTACGCTAGCGCGCTCTCGCCGTAGTCTCGCCGTAGCACTGCCGTGGTGGGGGAAGAAGTAGTAGAACGAGCTCACCCCAGTGTTCGAACCTTTGGGTCCCCAGAGCCCCACTTCCGACATAGCCCTAGAAGTTAGACACATATTACGATCTCGAGGTAGATCAACTCTGTATTCGATACATCTCCATCAATATAAACAGAAGCGGGACGTAGGGTTTTACCTCCATCGAGAGGGCTCGAACCTGGGTAAACATCGTCTCCCTCGTCTCTGTTATCACCAATCTGAGATCCACAGCTTGGGACCCCCTACCCCGAGGTCTGCCGGTTTTTACACCGACACCCGGGGACCATAGTTTTCACTAGAGGCTTCTCTCTTGAGCACATAAACATACGGTGGGTAAACAAATTACTGTTGGGCAATTGATAGAAAAGCAAATAATTATGACGGATTCATGGCACTAATCATGTATATAGGCATCACGTCCGAAACAAGTAGACCGACTCCTTCCTGCATCTACTACTATTACTCCACCCATCGACCGCTATCCAGCATGCATCTAGGGTATTAAGTATGAAACAGAGTAACGCCTTAAGCAAGATGACATGATATAGAGAAGCAAATTCAAGCAATATGAATAAACCCCATCTTTTTATCCTTAATGGCAACAATACAAATACGTGTCATGTCCCTTTCTGTCACTGAGATTGAGCACCGCAAGATTGAACCCATCACAAAGCACCTCTCCCATTGCAAGATAAATCAATCTAGTAGGCCAAACTAAACCGATAGATCAGAGAGAAATACAAAGCTATAACAATCATGCATAAAAGAGTTCAGAGAAGACTCAAATATTTCTCATGAATAATCGGATCATAAACTCACAATTCATTGGATCCCAACAAACACACCGCAAAAGAAGATTACATCGGATAGAACTCCAAGAACATCGAGGAGAACATTGTATTGAAGATCAAAGAGAGAGAAGAAGCCATCTAGCTACTAGCTATGGACCCATAGGTCTGTGGTAAACTACTCACACATCATCGGAAGAGCAGCAAGATTGATGTAGAAGCCCTCCGTGATCGATTCCCCCTCCGGCAGAGTACCGGAAAATGCCTCCAGATGGGGTCGCGGAAGAACAGAGGCTTGCGGCGGCGGAAAGGTTTTCACTTCTGGCTCTCTGGGGGTTTCCCAATATTTGTGAATTTATAGAAGTGGAATTAGGTCAAACGGAGTCACGTGGGCCCCACAAGGTAGCACGGCGCCCCCTCCCCCGGGGCGCGCCCTAGTGCCTTGTGAAGCCTCTGTGAGGCTTCTGGACTCCTCCCGAAGCTTCCCAGGTTTC
Organism: Elymus sibiricus; assembly: GCA_039707655.1. Taxonomy (NCBI): domain Eukaryota; kingdom Viridiplantae; phylum Streptophyta; class Magnoliopsida; order Poales; family Poaceae; genus Elymus; species Elymus sibiricus. Next base: position 104,260,325 of record CM077668.1, on the reverse strand, counting down.
TTTTGTCCAGAAAAAATCTCCAAAAAGTTTCGTGGCATTTGGACTTCATTTGGTACTGTTTCTCTGAAAAGCCAAAAACAAGCAGAAAACAGCAACTGGCACTAGGCACTGGGTTAATAGGTTAGTCTATAATTGCATATAAAAACATCCAAGATTGATACTATAGCATGGAACAATCAAAAATTATAGATACGTTGGAGACGTATCACCAACCTTGATGGTGTAACGGATGGCTGAGTCAGATGGAGCACAAAATTTCCTGGTTCCACAAGCATCTTTTGGGCGGCAAGCTTTGACAGGTCATCGGCAATCCAATTCTGGGCACTGGGAACATGCTCTGCTTGCAGACCGTCAAAGTGCTCTTCCAACTTTATCACCTCATCAGCGTACGCCTCCAGCAAAGGGCTCTGGTAATCCTTGTTGACTTGCCTCACCACTAACTGCGAGTCGCCTCTGATAATTAGCTTCCGAATACCAAGGTCGATTGCAATGCGCAGACCGCCAAGCAATCCTCCGTACTCAGCAGTGTTGTTGGTGGCCTGCTCCCTCGGAAAGTGCATCTGAAGCACGTACTTGAGGTGCTCTCTGGTGGGTGCTATAAGCAGCACGCCGGCACCGGCGCCTTTCAGCGTGAAATCACCATCAAAGTACATGATCCAATCGTCAAGAGTTTCCTTGCCGGGGGAGAGAGGTCTCTGGAATTTCTTCGTCTAGCGTTGGAGTCCATTCTGCAATGAATTCCGCCAAAGCTCTGCTCTGAATCGTTGAGGTACTCTCAAACTTCAAATCAAAGCTTGACAACTCCAATGCCCACTCCACAATCATGTCGGTTGCCTCTAGATTTCTCAAGATGAGTTGCAAGGGAAAGCGAGTGACGACGGTGACTGGGTGTGCTCGAAAATAATGGCGCAGCTTCCTCGAGCCCATGAGAAGGCCAAAGAGCAACTTCTGCACACCAGAGTACCTTGACCTAGCCCCTTGCAGGAGGGAGCTGACAAAGTAGACCGGGCGCTGCACCATCTTCTTCTTCACAACTTGCTGATCTGGCTAGCTGGCTTGCACAATCTTTGGCTTGTCGGCACCTGACCTTGCCGGAGATGATTCCGGCTCGTCGGGTCGCGGCTCTGCTGCTGCTACCTCTTCCTCATCTGCCTCTCTTTCAGCCACAAGTGCAGCACTAACCACTTGATTCATCACCGGTAAGTATAGCAGCAGCGTCTCTTGTGGCCTAGGCGCAACTAGGACTGGCGGAGAGGACAGGTACTCCTTCAAATCTTGGAGCGCAGCCTCCGCTTCCAGAGTCCAGTTCACTGGACCTACCTTTTTCAATATTTTGAAAAATGGCAAGGCGCGCTCTGCTGATTTGGAGATGAACCTGCTGAGGGCGGCAATGCAGCCGGCAAGGCACCGGACGTCCTTGACGCGTCTCGGTGCTTCCATCTGCTCAATTGCTTTGATCTTGTCAGGGTTGGCTTCAATCCCTCTCTGAGATACAAAGAACCCAAGAAGCTTGCCGGACGGAACACCGAACACACACTTCTCGGGGTTGAGCTTCAAGTTGAGCTTGCGCAAGCTCGCAAACGTCTCTTCCAAATCCTGGATCAGGGTTGTCTTGTCTCTGGTCTTGACCACAATATCATCCATGTAGGCCTCCACATTTTTGTGCAGCTGCGGCTCAAAACCAATCTGGACTGCTCTGGCAAAGGTTACCTCGGCACTCTTCAATCCGAAAGGCATACGCAAAAAGCAGTATCTGCCACATGGAGTGATGAATGCGGTTTTCTCCTCATCTTCCTTGGCCATAAAGATCTGATGATAACCAGAATAGGCGTCAAGGAAAGAGAGTAACTCACAGTCGGCAGTGGAGTCTACAATCTGGTCGATGCGCGGCAAAGGGAAAGGGTCCTTTGGACATGCTTTATTTATATCGGTGAAGTCTATACAAAGCCTCCACTTCCCATTCGCCTTGCGCACTACAACTAGATTGGCTAACCACGTAGGGTGTAGCACTCCTCTGACTAGACATGCTGCTTCCAACTTCTTGATCTCTTCGGCAATGAACTCTTGCCGCTCCAAGGCTTGCTTTCTGACCTTCTGCTTGACGGGTCTTGCATGAGGGAAGACAGCAAGGTGGTGCTCAATTACCTCCCTAAGAACACCGGGGATGTCAGATGCTTGCCATGTAAACACATCGACATTCGCCTGTAGGAAGGCAACGAGCTCTCTTTCCTATTTGTCACTAAGAGTGGCACTTACTGAAAAAGTGCCACTCGTCCCATCCTTTCTCGCAGAAATTTGCTTGGTCGCCGGTGCGGAGGCCTTGGCTTTCTTGCTCTTGCCGGTAGAGCTCTCTGGTATGTCCTCGACGGGCGTGCTGCACTCTAAAGTGCGCTTCCTGGAGTCCGTATCAGATGTCTTACCGGACTTCTTATTCTTCTTTCCTCTCCCAGGAGCTTTGTTGGCAGGAGCAGGTGCCTTATCGGTAGGTGCTGCCACTACCTCCCGGTAGAGCTTGTCGACGCAAATGATTGCGTCCTTGTGGTTTGACTTGATGGTGAGGACCCCCATCGGCCCTGGCATCTTGATGACATTGTAGGCAAAGTGCGACGCGGCCATGAACTTGGCCAGCGCCGGACGGCCCAGAATGCCATTGTATAGCAGGGGCATCTTGACGACGTCGAAGACGATCTTCTCCATTCGGTAGTTGAGGTCGCTGCCAAATGTGACCGGCAGCGTGATCTGGCCCTTCGGCTTGTTCCTTCCTGGGCTGATCCCTTGGAACGTGCCGGTCTCCTCAAGATCCTTGTCGGGGATCTGCAGCCTCTTGATCACGTCGAGAGAGATCAAGTTCAAGCCGACCCCACCGTCAACCAACATCTTCGTCACCCTGAGGTTGCGAATTGTTGGTGAAACCAACAACGGCAAACACCCGACCGCAGTGGTGCGATCTGGGTGATCCTCGGCGTCAAAGACGATGGGCGTGTGTGACCACTTGAGTGGCTTCTGTGTTTCCATCATGGGCTCCATGGCATTCACCTCGTGGATCCATTGCTTCAGTTGCCGGTGCGAGGAGTGCAAAGATGCGCCTCCGTCAACACACATGGCTTCCGCTGCATGCTGGAACTCGTTCTCCGACCCATCTTCGTCCTCATCTCCATCATCCTGGCCCCGCGAAGCCTTCTCTTTTGGCTGCTTGGCCTTGCCGCGGCGGCCCCCTCGGCCACCACGGTTCTGCTTACCGGATCCACCGGCACCATCATGGCCCTTCTCCTTGTCGCGCTTCTCGTACTCTTGTTTCTGCTTCTCGGCAAGCTGCTCCACTTGCTGGCACTCCTGGAGGTCATGGCCCTTGGTATGGTGGATCTTGCAATAGGGCCCACCAGTCTTGCCGCCCTTGTCGCCCGCCGCAGCCTCCCGGCAGTCAGCGCATCCGGCAACCTCCTTGCCGGGGCTTTCTGCTTTAGACTTCTTGGCGGCGTTGGCATCACCGGGACTCTCTACTGCCATCACTGACTTGCCTTTGCGCTTCCGATTGCGCTTCCGGCTCTTCTTCTGCGGGGTCGATGCGTCATCTACGTCATCGTCTTCAGAGTCGACTTCGGCGCCAGCATCTTCCCCAGGGAGTCGCCTCCCTTCCTCAGCACGTGCACACTTGTCCGCCAAGGCGAACAACTCGTTGATGGTCCTAACCTTCACGATATTCATCTCAGACCGCATTCTGCGGTTGCGCACATTCATGTGGAATGCGGTGCAAACAGCTGCGGGATGAACATCGGGGATGTTGTGGTGCACATGGCTGAACCTCTATATGTACTTGCGGAGGGTCTTGCCATCTCTCTGGGGGATCACATGCAAATCGCTCTCCTGACCAGGGAGCTTGTGGCCACCCTGGTAGGCACCCACGAATTGATGGCATAGATCCGACCAAGAGGAAATGGAGCCCTCCGGCAAGTTCATCAACCACGATCTGGCGTTGGGCCTGAGCGCCAACGGAAAGTAGTTGGCCAGCAGCTTGTCGTCGCGGCCCCCGACAGCCTGCACCGTGATGGTGTAGATGCCAAGGAACTCTACCGGACTGAGCGTGCCGTCGTACTTGTCGGGCAGCTCTGGTTTGAAGGGATGGGTTAACGGCCAGCAAACTTGCCGCAGCTCATGAGTAAACGTTTGGCAGCCCACCTCGTAAGGTAGGCACCCAGGGTACCCTGGCACTGGCACGTATGCGACCGGCCCGGCACGGTCGTCTGACCGACGGCGTGCCTCCCGGCGCTGCTCAATCTTCGTGCGGGCATCTACATCGCGCTGCTCGTGGAGCACTTGGCGCTGATCTTGGCGGCCCCGCGGATCCGATGATGCCATGGACATAGTGTCCTGATCATCCGACCGGCGAGCTTGCCGCCGCTGTTGCTGTTGACATGGAGGCGACTGCACTGCTGGTGTGTGACGCCCGGATAATTAGGCTACAGTAATTTCGGTAATTAAGCTACAGTAATCCTATGTTAGTGATGCCACCTCACCGCGATCACTGTTGTTGAACTCGCGTCCGTGCAAACCCCGTTAATTTTCGTTGCAATTTAAATCGTCCGAAAAAGGCGGATGATAAAGTTGTTCAAAACTAAAATAAAAAAATGTTGGATGGGTTGGAAATATCTCGTAATATTTTATAAAATTGAAATCGGTAATTTTGGAATTTAATTGGAGCCCCAAAAGTATTTAAAACGAATTTTGAAACGGTGGGAAAATTGGACCTAACCGGGTCAAAATTCGATGGCCCGTTCGCACACTATATATATACGAAACGTGGACGAAACCCTAGCCGGCTGCCCCATTCCCCCCCCCAAGCGCGCCGCCGCTCGCACCGCGCGCCCGCGCGGCTCCCGCGCTCCTGTCGCCTGGCCACCGCCTCGTGCCGCCCGCGGCCGGCCTCGGGCCCTGCCGTCCACCGCCGCCAGCTCGCCGCCCGCGGCGCGCGCCCCGCCGCCGCCTGTGGCCCCACGCACCACGCCCGCCTCCTGCCGCGCGCGCTCGCGGGCCACACCGGCCGCGCCAACCGCGCCGGCCTCCCGTCGTCGGCCCCCGGCCGCTCTCGCCGCCGCCGGGCGCCACCCCGCCGCCTGCGCTGGCCGCCGCCTTCGCCCCGTCGTCCCGCGCCCGCACCGGCCGGCCCGTCGCCTCCCGCTCCGCCCCGTCGCCTGCGGCCCTCCTCGCCGCCGGCCTGCGCCCCCCCGGTGAGCACACCCCCCCCCCCCCCGCGCGGCTTCCCGCCGGCCGCCGGCCGCCGGACCGGCCCGGCCGGCCCCGTGTTGTGTGTGCGTGTGTGGATGTGTGTGTAGTGTGTGCGTGCGTGTAGCGTGCGTGCGTGTGTCCAGTGTGTGTGTGTGTGTATGTGTATGTATATACACATGTATGTGTGTATATACGTATATGTATACATATACACTAATTAAAATATTAGAACAAAATTGAATCTAGAAAAGAAAGTAATTAGATAAATATTAATATTAATAATTAATTAATTAGATTAATTAATTAGTTGATTAGTGATATAATTAACTAGATAATTCGCTAATTAATTAACTGATTAAGGTTAATTAGATTAACTAATTAATCTGTTAGTTAATTGATTTAAATAAACAGTAAATACTGTTTTAGATAATTCGGATTAAATAATTAAATGAAATTCAGAAAATGATTAAATCTTTAATAATTAATATAAAATAAACCGTAGCCCGGATCGAAAAACTTTGAACATGAAAGTTGCTCAGAACGACGAGACGAATCCGGTTACGCTGTCCGTTAGTCTGTCAGATGCCCCTAGCATAGCACACCTGTAACTTTTTGCCTGTTTCTGGCAAATGAATAGTGCATGACTTTAATAAAATAATTCCGGTTAAATTCCTAAGTTGACTAGAGCACTTAGATATGCAGTATATCAACCCTGCGCTGCATCCTAGCTGTCCCATGCTTACAACATCGCAGCCTGGAACATTGCCCCCTCCGGTCATCTGTCTGACACATGTCCGGAACCGGGAATATTTTCCCGGATAGGATCCCCCTTTCTCGGTGTCGTGTAACACTGCGTTAGATCCCCTCTGTCACCGCGTATTGCCATGTCATGCTTTGTGATGCTATTGTTTGCGCTGTTATTTATTTGTTTCCCCTCGTTGCTTCTTTTTCGGTAGACCCTGATACTGCGATAGACGCTGAGACTACCGATGAAACTGCTGTGTACGACTACGTCTGACGACCCCGCCTTTGCCGCAGAGCAACCAGGCAAGCACCCCCCCCCCTTGACGCATGCCTATATCATCCATTCCTTTCTCCCTCCTGCTTGCATTAGCAATTACCGTTGCTACTGTTTTATCCTATTTCTGATGCATAGCCTGTTTTTGATAACTGCTATTGATACCGGCCTTATTATCCAAACTGCTTAGTATAAGTTGGATGGAAAACCATCTGTGGCCCCTCTCCCTTGCTATAGTTGCTCCGCTCTAGTATCGAAGCCCCGATCAATATGATCGGCGGAACGGAAGACCGATGGACTGAAGACAGCACATCACCACACACCCCCTAAATTGCCCGACACTGCAGAGCTGGCATCGAGTGCCGAGGGTGATACCTCTTAGCTCACTTCCGATGGTGCCTCTGTAGAATAGCTATCCGGATGTGTGTTACCGAGGGTGATTCCTCTTTCATCACTTCCGTTTAAGCTGATGTCGTGCAACTCCCGGAGTGGAATCCAACGAGGGTGATTCCTCGGATTCCTACCTGTTGCTTGACCACACAGTTACTATGGCCTTGCTTACAGGCGGGTCCACCTTGAGAGGTACCCGCGGGGAAATGTGCAGTCTGGGGCTGAAAGGCTGGTGGTACCATCCAGTCAGAGATGGACCTGAGTCCTGACAGCACCCAACTGTAAAGTCAGGCTGACCTGCTACGTGTCGATTAGCCGAGGCCGGACATCACCAGGAACAAGGGTGTGCGGCCGGAGTTAATCGTGCATATTGGGCAAGCGAGTAATACTAATCGAGCTTAACGGAACTGGGTGTTTGATCTGAGTGGGTCGTCGTGCCCATTTCGCACTACCACCACGTGGGATAATGGTTTAATGGGGCCCTCTGCATCGTAGTATCAGCCGAAAGCTCTTCAGACGTCACAAGTTACTTTGCGGGCTGATCGCCGGGATTGGGCTGGTTACTTCACTGGGTTGTCCAGTGTCGCGCATGTTTCTCCGGCCAGTCACGCAACGTGCAGGAGTGCAATGGGTGATGGGCCCAAGACCCCTGCGCACTTAGGATTTAGACCGGCGTGTTGGCCTCTCTGCTGAGCTCTAGGTCGGGCTGCGTTGTGTCGATCACCCGAGGCCGGGTATTACCCAGCAAGTGTATCCGGCCGGAGGTAATCGAGCGTGTTGGGTAACAGTAGTGCACCCCTGCAGGGAAGATATCTATTCGAATAGCCGTGTCCACGGTAACAGGACGCTTGGAGTTGTGCCCGGATCCATGACAACTATAAAGAGATGATGATACATGATAAACTGATAATACTGCTCTCGGGATCGCTTTCTCGCAGGGTGTCGAGAAAGGATCTCAGGGCATTGCTACTGTATGACAACATGTATGCTACTACTATCTACTCTCTTCTGATGCTGCAAGACTGCTTGAAGATGCTAGTCTTCGATAGGCTAGGCCTTTCTCTCTCTTCTGGCATTTCTGCAATACAGTCCACAAATACAGCCTTCTCATTTGATACCATTGAATGTTTAGCATAGTTCTGATGTCAGTCTTGCGAGTACTTTGGATGAGTACTCACGGTTGCTCTGCTATTCTTTTTCCCCCATACCCAATTGATGATGCATCAGCCGATGGAGCCCAGGAGCTAGACGCCACCGCTGGAGCTTACTACCAGGAGGGTCCCGATGGTACCTACTACTGGATCGAGCCAGACGACGAGGAGTAGTTAGGAGGCTCCCAGGCAGGAGGCCTGCGCCTTTTCGATCTGTATCGTTGTTTGTGCTAGCCTTCTTAAGGCAAAACTTGACTAACTATGTCTGTACTCAGATATCATTTGTGTGTATGACTTATTTATTCGGGTCCTCGCGACCCCTGGTTTGTAATATGATGATTTATGTTTGAATTTGTGTCTAAAGTTGTGTTGTGATATTGATTAGTGAGTCCCTAATATTGGTCGTACGCGTCTGCGTGTATGATTAGCGTACGGTCAAATTGGGGGCGTCACAAGTTGGTATCAGAGCCGACTGCCTGTAGGAAGCCCCCTCCGACTCCTTGGCCGCAGTTGAGTCTAGTATTTCCGAAAATTGTTTTACTAACATGGCTGTGTGGCTTACGGGCCCACGTCGCCATTGGGTGGTATTAGGATCTTTTATTCCTCTTCTATACTCTGGGACTCTGATCTCTCTTCTTTTCGGGTTAAAGATTTTACTAAGCTCTGACTCTAGGTTCTCGTAACTACTTCTCCCGGAGAGCCCTCATACCAGAAGATCACCTGTTTCGTCAGAAGGTTCTGACAATACCCTTTTGATGTTTTCCGAGACTTTGAACTTATCGGCTTTGCAATTCCCTACCACCGATATATCCCTATGGATGACTACTCGCGATTGTCATTCATACAATAATTTCTCGTGGCTCTTCTTGTTACAAGATGCCCCGGATTACTCTCCGTTGACCCGAGAATCCTTTGAGTTTACGGCCTTGCAGTTTTGTTCCGCATAAAAATCCTTACGGTTAATTCCTCACATTTATCGAGGATCCGTTCTTCTCAGTTGTTCATGTGTTTCACAAAATTCTTCGGAATGCTTTTCGATCTTCCGAAGATCCTCTGCAGCTTGTTGCTATTGAAATTCTTGTCTGCTTGCATTATGGTTAATTACATATGTCTAGCAATGTTCGTTAAAATCCCTTATGATTGTCATTCTGATCATATTGATTCAGCCTGTGTGCAAATGCACGCAGTCATCAGCTTATCCTTTTAAATTATCTTTCTGACTCAGACGTCCTTCCGGACATGAGATGGTTCTCGGCAAATCAAACCTTGACCGATTGTGCCTTTGAGTCTGTTCAACTTATCCATCCTTGATCAGAGCGTCTGCTGCTGATCCTTCATTTTGGAAGTCATAACTCCTTTGTTATTTAAGCATCGGATTGTTCAGGAGTTCTATACCCCGATGCCTTGCATTCTCTCTTCCTGTGATTGAGTACCAATACTCACATCAGTTCTGTTGTGAACCGTCAGACCCATTGCTGGGTTGTTATCCGATAGTATCCTTCGCATTCGAATCTTGTGAGTTCTCTCCCTGATACTTGAAATGCCTTTGGTAGAATTGTATCCTCTGCTGTTGTCAACCCTGCTCCACCTTCGAGCTTGTGTTAATTACTCTTGAAGCTTGTGGTATATGTTCCTAAGATGCCCCGATGGGTTGAACCTATGCCTTCCCCTAATCCGTGAGAACCCGAAAGTTTTCACAAGTCATACCCTTCTGGTGTTCTACCAGATAAAATTCCAACACTACAGCTTTATCAGAGCGAGAGGTGAATGAAATGTTATGCATTGGAGAAGTGGGAGTCGACCTTGAACTTTGTGTTCATGCCCATGGAAACGATGTAGACCGTCTCGGAAGCTTCTTGCAAAATAATTATCCAGCTGTATGATTCTTTCAGTGTCACTAAATTGATCCCTTGTAGTTATGGTTCCGACCATGCTGTCCTTATTCAAAATGTTTGAAAGAAATTCATTCCCGTGCCTCGTCAAATTTTTGACAAGGATAAAATATCTGCTGTCGTCGGTCAACGCCCCAGCTCTACTTCTATCATGTTCTGCCCTCGAGTTTTACCCTCTGGTATCTCGAGGATATCATGCCTTTGCATGGCATCTTAATAACTTTGATGAGGTAATAAATTTTTTTCCTTGTCTTAATCACTCCACGGGTTCTGGGATTGTTGTCAACCGAGAACACCGATGGGAAAATTTATGCCACACTGCAATTCAATACGCCTAGTAATTGTTACTGGGAAATTTTAAATTCAATCATGTCATTCCTAGACTATCGGTTGCATCCTTTGTCTAGCTATCTTTGACTGTGCCACCTCGTCCTACTCTGGTGCACCAATTCTTCAGAGTATGAGCACGACTTACGTCGAGTTTTCAACATCATGTTGTTTGTCTTGAAAAGCAACCCCGATATTGAGCTTGCATCTTGTCTGTTCTTTCCTATAACTTTCCACGCTGTCATTCCCCTACTTGACGCCACCACTGTTTGGTTGCATTCTCTTGAATACTCTCGACAAATGGAGTCGTGATCATCGTCCACAATTTGACTTCTTCCGAGACATCAGCTGATTCATGATGATAAATACCCTCCTTGCCCTCGATGATTTTTGATATCATCGACAACATCCTTGACTTCCTTTCATCATGAACTTGTCCACGTTATGAATGCAACTTGCTCTCCAGCTTGCATTGTGTTCTGCCTTGAAGTATTACTGTCTTTTATGCTGAGTATGTTGTGAGGATTGCTCCACCTCTCAGAAATTCTTGGCATAGTGATACTTCTCACCATCACCATTCTTTCTTGGTCCCCGTGTTGATTCTAACCGGGATACCATCAACAAGCGATGCTGCTTGGATTCTGTAATTCTATCAACCCTATTGCCTTGAAGATAACGATCGACAGTTCGTTCTTTGACTGTTGGTTATTGAGTCGCCGCTCTAACATTGATCTTGCTGCCTAAGGTCATATTTCGGACGCACTTTTCAATCAATGATTAGTGACGTATGTTTCCTCGATCATACAACATTATATCATTTGAGCTGACAAATGTCATCTCCTTGTTCACATAATTGTGGAAATCCATCCGTTTGGAATTCTCGATGAATTGTCGCTGAGTCCATTAGCCACCTTCTCATCCTCTCCTTGGTTTAATGATGAACTATATATTCATGGGTTACCTCGATAAATTCGTCGTGTTTTATCTAGACGATATCCTGGTTTACTCCATGAATAAAGAAGAGCATGCTGAACATCATCGTCTTATACTGGAGACGGCATACAAATACATCCCGTAGGTCCCTGCTGGATTTGGTGCTGCAGCCGACGCTGAGATCTTGACCTCTTTCGCGCGTAACAGTGTCCCGTCTTGCAGAGACCTCCATCCATGGCCACGTGCCATATGTTCTGGTCGATCGGTGATCAATCCCAGGTCTATCGTCCACGGTGACCTCCCAGCTGTTCTTGTCCAAAGTGGAGAGGCGCCACTGTTAAACACGGTCAGGTCAGTCTGTCCATACTTGCGCCGGTACGGTACGTGTCACGCGTGTCCCTCCACGTGAGAAGCCAGCCACGCATGGACCTTCCGTGCCATGCATGCAACAATGGCGCGCATAGTGAAACTCTTTACCTAACTCGTGGGTCGGTGGATGGATAGAGTTTACCGTCTCGTCCTCACGCAGATAAGGATCAAGTACCTCCACACCCCACCTCCTCGCAATAAAAAGTAACCGCGTCCACATCCACATCTCCGTGGATCTCGCATCCCCGTTGTTGTAGAACCAAGCATCTGAAGTACCTGTAAACTCAGCCAGATCTGAATCTCAGTCAGATATGATGGTTGTAACATTATCAGGAAATATAACATTGATCCCCGTTACTCGATAAGGTGATGTTATGGTTAGCACACATGTCCGGAGCAACTAATGTTACAGTATCTTGCTCAGCAGGGTTGCCATTCTTCCATGGGGGAATTGTAAGATTTATCTTATAAGTTGTCCCTACTGGATCCTTGTGTATCCAAACTCCATCCTTTATTCGAAACACCATATCATGGCTATCCCAAAGCATGGATGTGGTACATCGATCATCAAAAGGAATAATGTAAGCTCGATGCACATTGTTTCTTGATCAATTATCCAAACATCGTTGTATGGATAAACATCATAAATTCCTTGCCCCTTGACTAAATGGTTACATACCTGGAGCCTTATCATGATTAATCCGCTCTGCTTGCTCTTGGAAAGGATATACACCTGATGCTCGTGTATGCACATTTTCCTTTCCATTGGTCTGTTTAATGTGATATTCACATTTTCCTGTCCATTGGTCTGTTTAGCCTTTCTTGAGAATTATTTGATCTGAGCAGTGATAGTTCCCTGCTTAGGTAAACACCTCGCTGTACAACTCTGTCAGTAAGACCCTGTTACTATTATTGTTAACATTCCGGTAACCGCCGGTGGACGAGAACTTTGCCTATTGGTCCGCCTCGTTTCAACGAGCAGGAAGATGGTTCTCTTCGTCCCCCGCCCTCGTTACCGATGCTGTTGCCGACATAGTTGACAGACTATCCTCTGACATGTCTTGTTACCATGGCCGTACAAGATGTCACCGCTCATCTGCTCTTGCCACATGTTCGGCCCATAACCCATAGTTCCACAGGATCGAAACCTGACTCTCCTGTATCACTTTGATTCCAAAGTATCCTTTGCGCTTGGCTTCGTACGTAATTTCCGAGCCATCGCCCAAGGGATGATCTATTGTTGTATCAGACGCAATATTTAATTTGTTGCTCTAAACCCTTCCACCTTTTGTTTGGGCATCGAATGATTGCCTACCCGTTTGAAACTTTGAACCATCGCTTATTGCTCTCGATGAATTATCCGAATTGCAACTCGAGAGATGAATCATGACTTTCCCTGGGTTCATCGTCAAACGCCCAACTTGGTGGAGATGCGTTCTTCTAGAGTTTTCCCTCCCATCGCATTCGTAGGACGATGAAAATCTCGAAGAGAGGATAACGGCTTCATCAGGATGATCCGGAACAAAGAATTGAAGACATCAACGAAAGGGATCAACCTCTTCGATGCGATCAACAAGAACAAGAAGACTCGTTAGAATTACGTGGCCGAACCTTTTCCCCCTTGCTCTACCTCTAAATTCTCGGGACGAGAATTCTTGTTAGACGAGGAGAATTGTGACGCCCGGATAATTAGGCTACAGTAATTTCGGTAATTAAGCTACAGTAATCCTACGTTAGTGATGCCACCTCACCGCGATCACTGTTGCCGCGATCACTGTTGTTGAACTCGCGTCCGTGCAAACCCCGTTAATTTTCGTTGCAATTTAAATCGTCCGAAAAAGGCGGATGATAAAGTTGTTCAAAACTAAAATAAAAAAAATGTTGGATGGGTTGGAAATATCTCGTAATATTTTATAAAATTGAAATCGGTAATTTTGGAATTTAATTGGAGCCCCAAAAGTATTTAAAACGAATTTTGAAACGGTGGGAAAATTGGACCTAACCGGGTCAAAATTCGATGGCCCGTTCGCACACTATATATATACGAAACGTGGACGAAACCCTAGCCGACTGCCCCATTCCCCCCCCCCTCCAAGCGCGCCGCCGCTCGCACCGCGCGCCCGCGCGGCTCATGCGCGCCTGTCGCCTGGCCACCGCCTCGTGCCGCCCTCGGCCGGCCTCGGGCCCCGCCGTCCACCACCGCCATCTCGCCGCCCGCGGCGCGCGCCCCGCCGCCGCCTGTGGCCCCACGCGCCACGCCCGCCTCCTGCCGCGCGCGCTCGCGGGCCGCACCGGCCGCGCCAGCGGCGCCGGCCTCCCGTCGTCGGCCCCCGGCCGCTCTCGCCGCCGCCGGGCGCCACCCCGCCGCCTGCGCTGGCCGCCGCCTTCGCCCCGTCGTCCCGCGCCCGCACCGGCCGGCCCGTCGCCTCCCGCTCCGCCCCGTCGCCTGCGGCCCTCCTCGCCGCCGGCCTGCGCCCCCCCGGTGAGCACACCCCCCCCCCACGGCTTCCCGCCGGCCGCCGGCCGCCGGGCCGGCCCGGCCGGCCCCGTGCTGTGTGTGCGTGTGTGGATGTGTGTGTAGTGTGTGCATGCGTGTAGCGTGCGTGCGTGTGTCCAGTGTGTGTGTGTATATGTGTATGTATATACACATGTATGTGTGTATATACGTATATGTATACATATACACTAATTAAAATATTAGAACAAAATTGAATCTAGAAAAGAAAGTAATTAGATAAATATTAATATTAATAATTAATTAATTAGATTAATTAATTAGTTGATTAGTGATATAATTAACTAGATAATTAGCTAATTAATTAACTGATTAATGTTAATTAGATTAACTAATTAATCTGTTAGTTAATTGATTTAAATAAACAATAAATACTGTTTTAGATAATTCGGATTAAATAATTAAATGAAATTCAGAAAATGATTAAATCTTTAATAATTAATATAAAATAAACCGTAGCCCGGATCGAAAAACTTTGAACATGAAAGTTGCTCAGAACGACGAGACGAATCCGGTTACGCTGTCCGTTAGTCTGTCAGATGCCCCTAGCATAGCACACCTGTAACTTTTTGCCTGTTTCTGGCAAATGAATAGTGCATGACTTTAATAAAATAATTCCGGTTAAATTCCTAAGTTGACTAGAGCACTTAGATAGGCAGTATATCAACCCTGCGCTGCATCCTAGCTGTCCCATGCTTACAACATCGCAGCCTGGAACATTGCCCCCTCTGGTCATCTGTCTGACACATGTCCGGAACCGGGAATATTTTCCCGGATAGGATCCCCCTTTCTCGGTGTCGTGTAACACTGCGTTAGATCCCCTCTGTCACCGCGTATTGCCATGTCATGCTTTGTGATGCTATTGTTTGCGCTGTTATTTATTTGTTTCCCCTCGTTGCTTCTTTTTCGGTAGACCCTGATACTGCGATAGACGCTGAGACTACCGATGAAACTGCTGTGTACGACTACGTCTGACGACCCCGCCTTTGCCGCAGAGCAACCAGGCAAGCACCCCCCCCCCCCTTGACGCATGCCTATATCATCCATTCCTTTCTCCCTCCTGCTTGCATTAGCAATTACCGCTGCTACTGTTTTATCCTATTTCTGATGCATAGCCTGTTTTTGATAACTGCTATTGATACCGGCCTTATTATCCAAACTGCTTAGTATAGGTTGGATGGAAAACCATCTGTGGCCCCTCTCCCTTGCTATAGTTGCTCCGCTCTAGTATCGAAGCCCCGATCAATATGATCGGCGGAACGGAAGACCGATGGACTGAAGACAGCACATCACCACACACCCCCTAAATTGCCCGACACTGCAGAGCTGGCATCGAGTGCCGAGGGTGATACCTCTTAGCTCACTTCCGATGGTGCCTCTGTAGAATAGCTATCCGGATGTGTGTTACCGAGGGTGATTCCTCTTTCATCACTTCCGTTTAAGCTGATGTCGTGCAACTCCCGGAGTGGAATCCAACGAGGGTGATTCCTCGGATTCCTACCTGTTGCTTGACCACACAGTTACTATGGCCTTGCTTACAGGCGGGTCCACCTTGAGAGGTACCCGCGGGGAAATGTGCAGTCTGGGGCTGAAAGGCTGGTGGTACCATCCAGTCAGAGATGGACCTGAGTCCTGACAGCACCCAACTGTAAAGTCAGGCTGACCTGCTACGTGTCGATTAGCCGAGGCCGGACATCACCAGGAACAAGGGTGTGCGGCCGGAGTTAATCGTGCATATTGGGCAAGCGAGTAATACTAATCGAGCTTAACGGAACTAGGTGTTTGATCTGAGTGGGTCGTCGTGCCCATTTCGCACTACCACCACGTGGGATAATGGTTTAATGGGGCCCTCTGCATCGTAGTATCAGCCGAAAGCTCTTCAGACGTCACAAGTTACTTTGCGGGCTGATCGCCGGGATTGGGCTGGTTACTTCACTGGGTTGTCCAGTGTCGCGCCTGTTTCTCCGGCCAGTCACGCAACGTGCAGGAGTGCAATGGGTGATGGGCCCAAGACCCCTGCGCACTTAGGATTTAGACCGGCGTGTTGGCCTCTCTGCTGAGCTCTAGGTCGGGCTGCGTTGTGTCGATCACCCGAGGCCGGGTATTACCCAGCAAGTGTATCCGGCCGGAGGTAATCGAGCGTGTTGGGTAACAGTAGTGCACCCCTGCAGGGAAGATATCTATTCGAATAGCCGTGTCCACGGTAACAGGACGCTTGGAGTTGTGCCCGGATCCATGACAACTATAAAGAGATGATGATACATGATAAACTGTTAATACTGCTCTCGGGATCGCTTTCTCGCAGGGTGTCGAGAAAGGATCTCAGGGCATTGCTACTGTATGACAACATGTATGCTACTACTATCTACTCTCTTCTGATGCTGCAAGACTGCTTGAAGATGCTAGTCTTCGATAGGCTAGGCCTTTCTCTCTCTTCTGGCATTTCTGCAATACAGTCCACAAATACAGCCTTCTCATTTGATACCATTGCATGTTTAGCATAGTTCTGATGTCAGTCTTGCGAGTACTTTGGATGAGTACTCACGGTTGCTCTGCTATTCTTTTTCCCCCATACCCAATTGATGATGCATCAGCCGATGGAGCCCAGGAGCCAGACGCCACCGCTGGAGCTTACTACCAGGAGGGTCCCGATGGTACCTACTACTGGATCGAGCCAGCCGACGAGGAGTAGTTAGGAGGCTCCCAGGCAGGAGGCCTGCGCCTTTTCGATCTGTATCGTTGTTTGTGCTAGCCTTCTTAAGGCAAAACTTGACTAACTATGTCTGTACTCAGATATCATTTGTGTGTATGACTTATGTATTCGGGTCCTCGCGACCCCTGGTTTGTAATATGATGATTTATGTTTGAATTTGTGTCTAAAGTTGTGTTGTGATATTGATTACTGAGTCCCTAATCTTGGTCGTACGCGTCTGCGTGTATGATTAGCGTACGGTCAAATTGGGGGCGTCACATGGTGCACCATCCCCGGCACGGCAGCCAGTTGGTCCTGCCGGCGCTGCGAATGGTCGTCTGGAGGGGCCCACATCCTGTGTTTTGCCGGGATCGGCAAAGCTGATGAGGCTCTGAATGGTGGCCTTCCATTCTTCCATTTTGTCCGGGGTTGGCGGGAAGTTCAAAAGCATTTGAACTCGCGCCATGGCCTCTGCCGCCGTGGTTGGCATGGCGGGAAACATGGAACGGGACGGCGTTCGACTCCTGGCAGGGCCAGGAGGGAGCTCATCACGTACCTGCTGCCGCGGCGCATGTTCACCAATGGGTTGGTGTGGTGGTAGTGGAGCCTGAGCATCATGAGGACGATGCTCAGGGCCAGCTTGACGCCGCCCAGGACCACCAGCATCGCGGGGAAGCGTGGCGCGCCCATCTTGCAATGGTCGCTGCACACGTCCTGCCGCAGCGTTGTTTGACGTCGCGGCGGTGGGGTCCTGGTTCACACCGGTCCGAATTGTAATACTGGGATGATCGTGCTCACTTGAGCGTTGTTGGAGTTGGCCGTCGGCACCAACTCCGGTGTGGTAGCTGGGATCGACGGCATGGTGAGGAGGCTGGACATCCGCACCGCCGGCGCCTCCTGCCCCGGCCGTCCCAACCGTAGCGCCTGCGCCGAACGCGCCGCTTGCGCCGTCTACGGATGCCTGGGAAGGCCGCTTGGAGGTGGTGGGAGCCGTCGTGGCTCCGGTCTTCTTCTTCGGCGCCATCGACGAAGGTGATGGAGCCGGTACTCAAACTACGAACGCTGATTCATAATACAAGACCCCCTGCCTGGCGCGCCAAAGATGTCGTGGGAAAACGACGATCTATGGGATCGAGAGGATCCCTTTGCGGTTCGGCAGTGGGAGCAATGTACTACAAAGAGCAGGGCTAATAGGTATGATCAACAAGCAAAGGTTTATCCAGGTTCGGGCCGCTATGAGCGTAAAACCCTACTCCTGTTCTGGTGGTTTGATTGTATGAGAACTCAAAGGTTACAAAGAGCGCAGCTTGCCGGCAAGGTGCGCGGGAAGTGCAGCTACCGCGTGTAGTTGAGCTAGGAGTCGACCGTTCTAAGTGTAGCCGTGGGCCTCCTTTTATAGGCCAAGGGATCACCACAAAGGCTAACATGGTCATTTACAGAGTATGAATAGTAACTTGCACCGTCAGCACGTCTATCTCCAGACGGGGTAGGACAAGCGCATTAAATGCACCGTTAGGTGCTATGTCGGGGAGGCGAGGCTTTGGGTAAAAGATATGTACCACCGGTCTCGGCGCCCTCTTATCACCTTGACACGTCCCAAGGACGGGTGTCGTTAAAGTTAATCCTGGCGTGGCATGCTGACACGTGCCCTGGCCAGCTGCGTTGACTGCCTGCCTGCTCGACACCTATCATGCATGCTCATCTAGCCGATGATGAGGTGGAACGGTAACGGGACAGAACGAGCTTGCCGGCGCGGATCTTGCCGGGCCGTTGCTTGCCGGCAACCAGAGTCTTGGCCTTCACCTTGCCGGTACGAAGCTTGCCGGCAAGGGCAATCTTGATCTTCAGTACGAGAATAGTACTTCTCGATGACCTGCCTTGAGGTCTTCTTCATGGTCTTGTTTATTCTAAGTCTTGGGTCACAGCAACCCTCCGGCAAGCCCTTGCCGTCAGGGAGGCTACAACTGTTTGTGCACAAGTCAGGGTACGAGGGCACCCATGCTTTAGTACACCGACAATTCGGTTGGATGCAATTCTAATCAATGGAAACAAGATATCAATACTTCAAGATAAAATATCTCTTTATGTGGGACATAAATTCATATTAACCCAAAGCAATTTTCAGTCACCACTGAAACAAATTCTCCAGTCAATGGAAGCATAAATTTGTTTCTAAGGAAATAAACTGCTGCGCAACTTCATGCATCAGGTTCTTGGGGGTGAACCAGCAACACATCTGCGAATCAATGGGGCATGCAGAGCATTTACTAGAAGCACGGAGCAACATACGGTAGAGAGATTACCCGGAGGATATACTATGCGGAGCAATCAAGAAAGCAATTAACTACTCAGTGCCTGGCTAACTGATCGGACGAGAAGCACAGTTTTAATCCTATGACCACCGACTGGTCTGGTAAGAAGCAATATAATAGTAGTAGTCTGATGCTTAGTGGTTTCCGTTACGTTTTAGCAATTACATCGGCCAATCAATGAAATTTGTAAAACATGGCATTTACTGAGGGTAAGGTAATGCTTCTTGAATTGTCCTAATTTGATGGTATGAAGTAGCCCATAACTATATTAAGTTGAAGAAAAGCAAACACATTTTAATTTACCTTATAGATTATTTGTTTACTTAACATGTCGCGATATATCAATCCGTAAAGCAAGGTGGAAAAGTTATACAGCAAGTATCCACATCGTATCGTGCTAGAGAATATAAGGTGCACCCACCCTTGTGGTGGTACAGGTGCATCGGTTTCCTAAAATACACTCTACAGGTGTTTAATTTTTTTTGAAAACAATTAGCACGTACACAATACATCTACCATGTCACAAAATTTCATATTCAAATTAGACCTACAATCTAGAAACAAAAGAAAAGCCAGATCATGTTATGAATATATGTTATGAAATCTGGTCCATTAACACGATCAGTGTTGAATTTATTGTTTTTGTTTTTCTCAGAATGTGAACTAAATTTACTTTTCATTTTTTATGACACGGTAGATATATGTTATGTGTACAAGCTAAATTATTTTCAGATTTTTGGAACATTTATAGAGTGACTTCTGGGCGGGTTGTGCACTGGATACCTTCCCGTATCGCACCATGTCCTGTCGTGAAGTGAATTTCAAATGAAGTAAATACTTTCCTAGAGATCGTAGTGCTCGTAAATACATACTATTATTAGTTAGTCAGTAGAAACACCAACTCCTTAGTTTTTCCCAATAACACATGATTACCACAGTGTAGTTAACATGCACAAAATACATTCAATTCTAAATATAAACATACATAATAATAAAAAGGCAAAGTATGGTCATTGAAAGTATAAGTGCCAAATATCTCAAGTAATGTAAGGACCTCTCTATAGACGATGTTCCTTGTGGGCATACCAGCATAACACTTGGAGCTCTTGTCTTTTTACGTAATTTGCCCCCTTCCTTTTGTATGGTGTGAGCTATTGTTTTATTGTCAATTGCTAGGACGGCAATGAACTCGACGTTCTTTCTAGTTGTGAATCTAGATAAGGTGACATACAACTACCCGTGAGAGAACATCAGCTTGGGCAAGTAAATGTCGGTGTTGAATCTTCATTTTGGACAAGTTATCTGACCTTCATATGTCAAACTCTACATTGGCTTTGTATCTGATTCTCATAACATACACCAAACTTTCCAAATTTGGTTCCATTCTTCGTCGAAATGTCCATGGAACTAAAGAAATAATCCAGTAAACCTACAAAACACAAAACAAAGAAAACAAAACCAAAAGGTAACAACTAATGGGGTATTTTTGGGTAACCTCAAGAATATAATGATTAAACACAAGGAAATTATGGATGTAGAGTATACTCATCAAGAACCACGTCCCTTTTTCCCATCTTCCTTTCAATAATCACGACCAATGGCACCTTGAAATCATCATCTTCTTTTTCTTTCTCAGACGACCAGAAAAACTCTTCTGATATATGACATGCATTTTTCAAGAGTGTTAAATATAATCAAATTCAGCGCATAAATTAAGAAAACATAAAAGAAAATTTTCTTTTAAAGAGTTGCCTATGGGACAATCGTTCAAACGCTTTGCGGACGAGGCGAGTTGAATGGCGTGATAGCCAGCGGGGGTGCAGAAATGAGGCAGCCGAAGACGAAGGGGAAGCGTGGACGCGGGCAGAGTCGATTTCCATTCTCGCCATCGATCAACGCAGAGGCAACGAAGCCCTGAGATGGACACAACGTCGCGGGGTGACCAGAAGAGGGATGGAGCTCGGTGCAAGAGAGGCCGCAAAGTGGCGGGAGCTACAGGCATTGTAGGCAAACTGCCTCGAGTCGAGGACGAGGTCGATGGAGGAGAACTGTAACGCAGCAATCACGTCGAGAAAATGAAAGGATCCGTGGAGCTTGAGGATTCAAGATGTAGAAGAAGAATTCACAAATGGCTAGTTGATTGGTCACCATTCAGCAAAATTTCACAGTGCTAAGAGCGATGGAGCAGCTTTGCTTTGGCGGCTAGCCCCACTGCGCATCGTATTCACATGTGAACGAGATGTTTTGGAATTTAGAGGAATCGTACCCATGATTCGTGCTCGCTTGAGGATTCAAGATGTAGAAGACAAATCCGGAAATGGCTAGTTGACTGGTCACCGTTTGACAATTTCACAGTACTAAGAGCGATCAAGCAGCTTTGCTTTGGCGACTAGCCTCACTATACCTTTTTTTTTGCGGGTAGCCTCACTATGCATTGTATTCACATGCGAACGAGATGTTTTGGAACACAAAGGAATCGTACCGATGATCCGTGCTCGCTTGAGGATTCAAGATGTAGAAGACGGATCCGAAAATGGCTACTTGACTGGTCACCATTTGGCAATTTCACAGTGCTAAGAGCGATCAAGCAGCTTTGCTTTGGCGACTAGCCTCACTATACCTTTTTTTTTGCAGGTAGCCTCACTATGCATTGTATTCACATGCGAAGGAGATGTTTTGGAACACAAAGGAATCGTACCGATGATCCGTGCTCGCTTGAGGATTCAAGATGTAGAAGACGAATCCGAAAATGGCTACTTGACTGGTCACCATTTGGCAATTTCACAGTGCTAAGAGCGATCAAGCAGCTTTGCTTTGGCGACTAGCCTCACTATACCTTTTTTTTTGCGGGTAGCCTCACTATGCATTGTATTCACATGCGAACGAGATGTTTTGGAACACAAAGGAATCGTACCGATGATCCGTGCTCGCTTGAGGATTCAAGATGTAGAAGACGAATCCGAAAATGGCTACTTGACTGGTCACCATTTGGCAATTTCACAGTGCTAAGAGCGATCGAGCAGCTTTGCTTTGGCAACTAGCTCCACTATGCATCGTATTCGCACTAGAACGAAATATTTCGGAACACATGAAACTAATGAACATTGCCGAAAATTCCTCTCGTTCCAATCCAAACGGCTAGTGAGGCGCTGTGATGATGCGCTCAAAAGAGCAGCCATGATCAAAACCAGCAAAAAAGGCGCGCAACGGTCGTCTCAGGAAGCAAAGGGAACGAGATCAGAGACTATGATGTCCATTCTTTTTCCCTCTCAAAAGAACCAAACGCTGGTCGGTCGACCAATGCGTGTAGGAGAGAATGGTGGCACTTAGCACTAGCACTCACCAGTCACCACGTCTTACGGGCTTCCAGGAGAAATTTAACAGTATAAAAACTTAGCAAAGCGAGTGTTACACGAAAGCAAAAGGTTATTACTACTACAGTGGTACTCCATCCGTCCCATAATATCGTTTTTGGCGTTTTTGACACTACACTAGTGCCAAAAACGTTCTTATATTATGAGACGGAGGGAGTAATTAACAATCACAGTCGCAAGCTTTCGGCCACAAAAGGTAAGCACACAACGGTCAAGAGAGTAAATAATTCGGATTGGAATCACAGGCTGCCCCTCTGCTCCTTTCCTTCTACTAACTCCGTCCAGGTATTAGGCCCCTT
This sequence comes from Elymus sibiricus, assembly GCA_039707655.1. Lineage (NCBI taxonomy): Eukaryota > Viridiplantae > Streptophyta > Magnoliopsida > Poales > Poaceae > Elymus > Elymus sibiricus. The sequence continues at coordinate 104,237,830 of CM077668.1, read as the reverse complement.
ACATTTGGGGTCCAAGTTTGATCAAGTATTTAATTAAAAATATATAAAATATATGCTACACAAAGTATATTGTCAGATTTGTATTTGAAAGAGGTTTTCTATGATATAACTTTAGTGACATATAATTTATATTTTATTAATTAAATTAATATTTCAATCACGGAATCTAATTGAAAAGTTAACAACAGGAACTGCAGACTTGCAGTAAACAATGAGGATGGCATGGCAGCTGCTGCAGAACACAGGGCGTGGAGAAATATCATATCCCTTGTGGAACATTGCTGCTTCTGGAAGAATTCTCCAGGATCAGATATGTTTCTTGGGAAGAAGAAAATGGTGCTCCTGGCTGGATTCTTCTGAAGCAAGCGAGCACGTGGCAGGAGCGCCAGGATCTCACCAGTACCTCGACCATGCCTTATCAAGAAAAAAAGGATACAGGCAAAGTTGCACGGATCTCACGTACGTACTTTAGCGGCTTTCGTAGATTCTTCAGTGGATAATATGCTTTCAGAGGTATTGTGCAAATTTACATATATATAGTTCTACCATTCTGCTACAGTAAGTAGGACAAAAAAAAAGGAACTCAGATGCAGGACACTCGTAAACGTAGGACTTGTGGACAGTAGGCAGACAGTTGCTTTGTACAGTATCAGACTAATTCTAGAATGATTTTTGGAATGAAGTTCGACGGCACAGGCTAAATCCTCACAGTGCCTATCACAATCAGCTGAACCATGTTTCAGAACCATAACAGTAGGTGTTTTCCCCTAATTATTCAGAGCAGGATATGTTTCCAATCTTGCTGCTCTGGCAAAGTGCAAGCCACCGTAGCAGTGAACCACAAGAAACAAGTCTCATCACAAAACACATCAGAGGAATAGGAAAGACAGGAGAAAATTCGTCCAAGTAATTGGATTAGAACACTCAGCCCCTGTTTGGAATCTCTCCACTCCGTGTGGAGCTCAGTTTTAGCTGCTCCATGAAAATAAGCTCCAGCCTGGTCCGCTACGGGAGCGCGATTAGAGGAGCGGAGAGGAACCGAACAGGCTCTTAACATAAGAAGAAAGCTAAAAAATGCCGACTAAATAATATAATAATCGAATAACCAAGAAGTAACTGGGATACAAAAGGAAGAAACAACACTCTGAATCTCTTGTTCTAAACTTATGTCTAACTGTATTTAATTTAATTGAACTGAACTCATGCTTCTCTCTATACACCCCACATATCCCTGCTGCACCTACAATCCACTCACTCACTCACAAATCCTCTTCTGTCCCTCTCAAACTCTTATTATTCACAACCCAATTGCCTTCAATCTGTAGCCTATCTCCGATCCCTTTTCAACACCACAACACAAATCGTCTCGATGCGCAGGCGACAAATCATAATCGAGAAAATTCCGCCCACCTTACAACTAACTCTTCACGCCGGTAGCCATCAATCAAGAACACTAGCAGCTAAGCATGACAATGACCACGTAAACTGGTGAGCTTGCTATCCATGGACAGAGGTAAGGAGGGAGAGCAAAACCATGTCTTCCTTCAGATGATGTTTTTTTTTTTTTGGAGAATCTATGTGTATCACTGCCGTGAAGGCGGTGGCGGTGATCCATATTCTGTCCAGGAGACGGGTGGCAATGGGTCGGGGTTATAGGGCGGCGGTGGCGGTGATCCATATTCTGCACGGGACACAGGTGGCAATGAGCCGGGGTAATAGGGTGGCGGCGGTGGCAATGCTGGTGGCGGACAGGCACAGGGCGGCGGCGGGGGGCACATTGGATGCGGATGCGGGGCAGGAGGAGGCGGTGGGTGGCGGTGGACTGGCTTTGGCGGCGGTGGTGAGTGGTGGACTGGCTTTGGCGGCGGCGGTGAGTGGTGGACTGGCTTTGGCGGCGGCGGTGAGTGGTGGACTGGCTTTGGCGGCGGCGGTGAGTGGTGGACTGGCTTTGGCGGCGGCGGTGAGTGGTGGACTGGCTTTGGCGGCGGCGGTGATGGTGGCGGCGGGGATGGCGGTGGAGGTGAAGGTGGGGGTGGTGATGGTAATGGTGGTGGTGGAGATGGCGAAGGCGGAGGAGGTGATGGCGGCGGTGGGGATGGTGGAGGCGGAGAAGGCGGTGGCGGTGATGGCAACGGCGGGGGCGGGGATGGAGGCGGCGAAGGCGGGACGAACGGCTTGCACTGGAACGCCGCACAGTTGACGGGCGGGTGGGCGTAGAAGGCGGCGCACTGCTGCGGCGTCCGCTGGGCGGGGCGATTCGGCAGGCAGTTGTCCCGGTCGCTGCCCCGAGGCACGACGCGCGCGCACGCCGGCGGCTCCCCGGTGAAGAAGTTGTATGAGAAGGTGAAGTTCTTGAGGCGCGGCAGCGCGCACACGGCCTGGGGTATCGGCCCGGAGAGCAGGTTGTGCGCGACGTTGAGCTGCTCCAGCTTCCTCAGACCCGCCACCTCCTGCGTCAGCGGGCCGGCGAGCTGGTTGTGGCTGACATCGAGCACCGTGAGCTCCCGCAGGCGGCCGATCTCGGGCGGCAGGCATGACTCGAGGCCGTTGTTGATGAGCAAGATCTCGTTGAGCGTGCCGGACATGTTGGCGAGGCTGGCGGGGAGGCATCCGTCGAAGGTGTTGTGCGCGAGGACGATGACGGAGACCGGCGAGTTGCCGATGCTGTCCGGAATCTGGAGGCGGAAGCGGTTGTGGTTGAGGAAGATGGCGTCGAGCGGGAGGTCGAAGAGGCGGCTGGGCACGGCGCCCTCGAACTCGTTGAACCGGAGGTCGAGGAACCTGAGCGCCGGCATGTCGAGCACGACGTCCGGGAAGGGCCCGACGAAGCGGTTGTTGCTGAGGTCGAGCTCGTGGAGCAGGCGGAGCCGGCGGAGTGTGCCCGGGAGCACGCCGCAGAAGCGGTTGGAGTTGAGGTGCAGCAGCGCGAGGTCGGCGAGCAGGCCGAGCTCCGGCGGGAGGTATCCCGCGATGTCGCCGTGGTTGAGGTCGACGCCGGCGACGGCGAGCACGCGCGGGTCGGACGGGAGCGGCGCGCAGAAGACGCCCGTGTAGTTGCAGACTTCCGGCCCGGCCCAGTCGGCGGTGAGGTTCCGCGGGTCGGAGAAGATGGCGTGGCGCTTCCACGTCTGCAGCGCGACGTAGGCGTCCCGGATGCGGCGGCTCGGGAACCGCCACGACGGATCCACCCCCACCGCCGCCGTCTCGGCCCCCTCCTCCCCAACGCCGCCCCCTCCATCGCCGGAGAAATCCGACGCCGCGGCCCCGGCGACGGCGGCGAGGGCGACGAGCAGGAGTAGCGCGGCTCGCATCATCTCATCTCCCGCGCAATGGCGAGATCTCCGCGCTGGTCGGTGGGGGGCTGTCACTCCGCGGCACACAGGAGGAAGAGAGATGGTGAGGAGGAGGGGGAGGACAGAGGGCAGCTATAAACGCGCACGGCACACAGCTCAACGCGTACGGCGGAGCCGAGGGGAAGGGAAGGGAAGGGCGGGTGGGGTATAGTATGAGCAGTGTGCGCGTGGGAGTGGGGTACGTGTAGGGGGGCGTGGCGTGGGGCAGGCGTGGCAGCGGCGGCGGCGGCGTTACTATGGGAGGGTCCCCCGGGTTTGTCTCCGGATTCGCGTGGTGTGACCCATACGCGACGCGGAGGCGAGAGACGGAGCGGAGTGAAAGTCGCGGAGGTGTTTGAACCCGCAGAACCCTGGCTCCCCGCGCGTTGTCCACTTCAAATTGTGAGGAGACCCTTTTTTTACCTTTGAGATGGAGTAAAGCAACGACGACATAAACTACTATACCAGATTAAAAAAAATACTAGTATAAAGGATTTTTTTTATTTTATTTCTTAGGGAGGGGGTGGAAGTTGTGGATGATGGCGTGCAGTGGTCTCATTGACACAAGGATGCTGCTGTTGCTGTTGTTCCTGCACTGGTCAAGGAGGAATTAAGGTGGGTCGCACGGAATCATAGAAAGAAATTCTAAAGTCCCGGACCAACAATATAACTAAATACAGGAAATATTAGCACAAAGTAAACCAAGAGATTGTATAATAAAATTCTCGCAAAAAAAAAAGAGATTGTATAATAATCAAATCAAATGTAGCCCCACATTCCACGTCGAGTTCTGCTGCACAAACTACCCGGAAAAAAAAAGTTGTGCTACACGTACAATCTGCATAAACAGCCATCAATTGTGTTTGTTGTAGGGTTAAAATACGCGAAGCAATTTCGTTCTATGTCGATCCATCCTGTTCAATTGCATTTTATATTAGCGTCGATCTGTCGCCGCGACGTTGGTCATCCTCACCTTGTAGCGAAAATACTGAAATATATGTCTTCCCTATAGATAATATTAAAATGAGCCACATACAACTGCCTAATTGTTTCTCCTGTAGAAACTTAGCTGAATTTATCTAATACTTTATTTTTCTTCATGACTTCAAGAGTGCTTGAACATAAGAATCATCCTCTAACGAGTGCCCACTTATGCTCTTCAAAAAAGATCGACAAATGATGAATTTTATTGACTTAAAATATAGCATCAGGAGGATACAAACCCAATGAGTACACACCCGGACACTCTTCTTCAAGGAAGGACATAGCAAGAGTGGAGATGGCAGTTTCGTCCCCACGCTTGGTTTTCACTGAAGAAGAGGCCAACACCAACCTCAAGTTACAGCTACTACTTTTGTAAACTGTTTATACATGGTGTATATGCCATATATTGTTAGTGGCTACTGCCAAAATAAAGTAGGTTGTGATACTAGTTGTAAACCAATTCAATCAGTTGCCTCATCACATGCTATGTCGCATGAATCTTCCGTTAGTGTATCTTCTATGGTTGAAAAACACAAAAGCATGAAAGCCACATTCAAGAACAGACTATCGTTTGGTAAGTTTCACTAATCTTCCTAACAATAGTATATCCATAGCATGATGTTTAGCATATGATTATTATTTTACCTTATTGAAGAAAAATGGTCTAAAAATATAAGATAGTTAATCTTGTGGTCTTAGTTATTTGCAAAGCATATTTTTGTTTGCTTTAACTTGATACCTACTTAGTTAATTCACATATTGTATCATGTACTCCGTATTTATCAACTGTAGCTCCAACATTTATGTTGTTAATGTTAACTATTATGTGGGAGGTAGATGGATCTTTCTCTACAACAATAATTGAATCTATATGAAGTGTATATGATCTTGGTATAAATCTGTCTGATGTAAAAATGTGCACATATTAGCATAATAAAATGAAAAAAGAGACATGGCAGTGGGTGCATTATAATAGAAACTTAGTATTAGCTTGGGATACTATTGTGTGAAATGGTAGATAGATCTTTTTCAGCAATAATAGTCAAATCTACTGGAAGTGTATAAGATCTTGGTATAATTGTTTCCGGTGTAAACATGTGCATATATTAGCATAAACACTACTCCCTCCTATCCAAAATAAGTGTCATGGTTTTAGTTCAAATTTGAGCTAAACCACGACACTTAATGGGTGGATTATAACTTAAAATTAGTATTAGCATGGGATCTTGATTTTTGCTTCTATGAATTGTGTTTTATGTATGAATTTTCTGTAGGAGATATGCCCTAGAGGCAATAATAAATGTTATTGATTATCTCCCTGTTCATAATTAGGTTTATGTTCCATGCTATAACTGCTATGGTTCTCGAGTCTACAATAACCACGAGGCTCGGAGGAAGACTCATATGCACGTGTGGGATAATAAACGGTAAAATGTATTCCTAGTCAAGCCTCTATGACTGGCTCAAGTATTGCATGATGATCCTGTTTTCCTGATCATGGGCATGGCTATGCCGGCAATTTTGAGGGCACAATTGTTGGTAGAACACTTGTGTTGAAACGACCCGATTGATGTTATGCTATGAGATACATTCGTCATAAGTTTATGGTTAATAACACAGAGAAGTTAATGTTTGCATAATTCCTTAGACCATGAGAGTGTCGAGTTTCTTCATGCTTGCTTCATGAACTTTGGGGTTTGTTAAACGTCATCCGTAAATGGGTGGCTATTACGGTGGCTTACGGGTTCATGGAAAAGTATGTCAAGGGACTTGATAGCTCAAGATTGGGATTTGCTCCTCCGACGATGGAGAGATATCTCTGGGCCCTCTCGGTGTTACGGTATCCATCATCGTCTGGCCAGACACAGGGTGATTTGATCACAGGGATGCCGGAACACGGGAACGAGAAAAGAGAACAATACCGGCAACGAGGTAACTGGCATTGTGGACAAGTGTTGATCCACGAGGATGCCGATGTTTCTCACCTCGGGTAATTGTAACATATCGCGAAGCAACAGGAATAGCTCACGGCAACTGGAGGTTCACTCGAATATTTATTCGTGTGGGTATAGGGATCGATATGGGTGTCCACGGCTCCGATGTTGATCATTGATCGGAAGGGGTTCCGGGTCATGTCTATGCTTCACCGAACCTATAGGGTCACACGCTTAAGGGTCATCTATCTGCTGAATACTAGACAGGGAGTCTGAGAGAAAATCACCGAAAAAGTTTCGGACGCCGGAAAAGTTTCGGACAGCGGAAAAGTTCCGCAGAGAGGTCACCGGATGAGTTCCGGTGAAACTGAAAAGTTGTTTCAGAGGATACCATAAAGTCAAATTGGTTTTGGCACATGCCTGATAATTCTTGGAGGGTGCCAGAATCATTCTGGAAACTTTCTGGAATTTTGCGGGATGAAAACCGGAAATGTTCCGGAGCTGCCGAAACCGCTTCAGATGCGTTTCGCAGATGAAATCACTAAACCGGAATTGTTCCGGCTCGCGTTGAAAATTATTTTGGTGGGTACTAGAATTGTTATAAGCCCACATGAATATTTTCAGTTCGATCAGACGCTGAAAAATGTCGTCGTGAATAGTGAAAGTGTTTTTTGGGATATTTTTGGAAAGCCACCTTTTGGGGCTTTGCTCCAAAAGATCTTGGGGATGACATGGATGGATAGGGGCCAATTTTGGGGCCCCACATGAGGGTGTGGCCGGCCACATGGTGGACTCCTTCATGGAGTCCCCCTTGTTCCTTGGTTTCACCTTTTAGGTCCTTGGGAAGGACTCCTTTCCATGTGGGTTTTGGGTTTTCTTGTAAAACCACCCTACCCCTTGGGTTTCCTATAAATAGGAGGTGTGTGGGCTGCCATAAGACACACTCTTGCTCTCATACACAAAGCCATGCATGATCTGGCATTCTTCTCTCCCTCCCAGCGAAATAGTTTCGTAGAGCCGAAAGGCTGTCTGGGTTCCGGCAGGAACTAGTTCTGGACGGCGAAGCCCTGCCGGATAGATGACACCGTATGTGTGCAACTCTGTAGAGAGATCGTAGTTTCGGTCTTAGTTCGAGAGTGCCTCCCGAAGGGCTGTCCGTGTGACCGTCCGAGTTTTGGAGGCCCTCCCGAAGGGCTGTCCGAGTGACAGTCCGAGTTTCGGAGGTCCTCCCGAAGGGCTGTCCGCGACACCGTCTGGGGGACTGTGTGACCGCCTCCCGGAGGGCTGTCCGCGGGGCAAATGAGGGTATACATCCTCGCGGTTGGGAGGTTGTAGAATCCTAGCTGCGGGGATCTGCACCGCCGATCGTCATCGACTCTACTTCCGCTGCGCTACGAGTCGGTAACGATAATGATCAAACCTTGTATGCAGTCTCCATAGTGGTCCTGGGCTGGTGCGTAGGTCAGAAAAAAAAAATTCTGCTGTGTTCCCCAACATTTTCTTGGCAGGAAAATCAAGAATTTCATGGATTTGGTGTTTTTCCAAATGTTTCCACAACTTCCCCTTACATATTGTGATTGCTTCTATAAAAGAGATGGGTTTCTTGTAGGGAAGTTTTCATAACGGCCTGATGTCATGCATTCCAAACAAAAACAAAATGTATAATACAATTGTCGTTAGTCCTTCTGTTACTGTAATGGATGCCAACACTTGGTGGGATAGTTTTTCCTATAAAATATAAATGCTCCAGACACTATTTGTAAATAATATAATGCAAATGTCGTTATGCATAATGGCAACTATGTTAAAGGCATGTGGTGCTTGTTTGTGGAAACAGTTGGATGACATGAGAGGTTGGCATATGATGTAGATTGGATAGGGGATCCAAGTGAGAACAAACTAATTGCCATGAAATTTTGCAAAGCTTTTGCTAGTTGTAGTCTCACTTGGGAGGTGATGATGACTTTTTAACTACTTCTAGTTATCTCAACATGGGTGCTTCCACATCATCAAAATTGGTGTAGCCGTTAGATTTACTAGCTTAATCCACTAGCATTCGTTCGATCTATGCATGAGAATTCTCGACCATACAACATGCATTAGGGCATTATAAGTGATTTTCAAATCACATTGCATTTAATTGTGGCATGCACAACTTTTCATGTCATGATTTTTTTTCTTATGAAGAAAATTCTCATATAGTTTAATCGAAAGGACTGGATTAATATTCTACACAATTAGAAACTATATATCTGACAACGCGCGAGGTATCCTTGTAGGGTAACGCAGCAGAAAACAAAAAAATTCTGACCTACGCACTAGCCCAGGACCACTATGGAGACTGCATACAAGGTTTGATCATTATCGTTACCGACTCGTAGCGCAGCGGAAGTAGAGTCGATGACGATCGGCGGTGCAGATCCCCGCAGCTAGGATTTTACAACCTCCCAACCGCGAGGATGTATACCCTCATCTGCCCCGCGGACAGCCCTCCGGGAGGCGGTCACACAGTCCCCCGGACGGTGTCGCGGACAGCCCTTCGGGAGGACCTCCGAAACTCGGACTGTCACTCGGACAGCCCTTCGGGAGGACCTCCAAAACTCGGACGGTCACACGGACAGCCCTTCGGGAGGCACTCTCGAACTAAGACCGAAACTACAATCTCTCTACAGAGTTGCACACATACGGTGTCATCTATCCGGCAGGGCTTCGCCGTCCAGAACTAGTTCCTGCCGGAACCCAGACAGCCTTTCGGCTCTACGAAACTATTTCGCTGGGAGGGAGAGAAGAATGCCAGATCATGCATGGCTTTGTGTATGAGAGCAAGAGTGTGTCTTATGGCAGCCCACACACCTCCTATTTATAGGAAACCCAAGGGGTAGGGTGGTTTTACAAGAAGACCCAAAACCCACATGGAAAGGAGTCCTTCCCAAGGACCTAAAAGGTGAAACCAAGGAACAAGGGGAACTCCATGAAGGAGTCCACCATGTGGCCGGCCACACCCTCATGTGGGGCCCCAAAATTGGCCCCTATCCATCCATGTCATCCCCAAGATCTTTTGGAGCAAAGCCCCAAAAGGTGGCTTTCCAAAAATATCCAAAAAGCACTTTCACTATTCACGACGACATTTTTCAGCGTCTGATCGAACTGAAAATATTCATGTGGGCTTAGAACAATTCTAGTACCCACCAAAATAATTTTCAACGCGAGCCGGAACAATTCCGGTTTAGTGATTTCATCTGCGAAAAGCATCTGAAGCGGTTTCGGCAGCTCCGGAACATTTCCGGTTTTCATCCCGGAAAATTCCAGAAAGTTTCCAGAATGATTCTGGCACCCTCCAAGAATTATCAGGCATGTGCCAAAACCAATTTGACTTTATGGTATCCTCTGAAACAACTTTTCAGTTTCACCGGAACTCATCCGGTGACCTCTCTGCGGAACTTTTCCGCTGTCCGAAACTTTTCCGGCGTCCGAAACTTTTTCGGTGATTTTCTCTCAGACTCCCTGTCTAGTATTCAGCAGATAGATGACCCTTAAGCGTGTGACCCTATAGGTTCGGTGAAGCATAGACATGACCCGGAACCCCTTCCGATCAATGATCAACATCGGAGCCGTGGACACCCATATCGATCCCTATACCCACACGAATAAATATTCGAGTGAACCTCCAGTTGCCGTGAGCTATTCCTGTTGCTTTGCGATATGTTACAATTACCCAAGGTGAGACATGTTGGCATCCCCGTGGATCAACACCTTGTCCACTATGCCAGTTACCTCGTTACCGGTATTGTTCTCTTTTCTCGTTTCTGTGTTCCGGCATCCCCGTGATCAAATCACAAAGTGTCTGGCCAGACGATGATGGATACCGTAACACCGAGAGGGCCCAGAGATATCTCTCCATCGTCGGAGGAGCAAATCCCAATCTTGAGCTATCAAGTTACTTGACATACTTTTCCATGAACCCGTAAGCCGCCGTAATAGCCACCCATTTACGGATGACGTTTAACAAACCCCAAAGTTCATGAAGCAAGCATGAAGAAACTCGATACTCTCATGGTCTAAGGAATTATGCAAACATTAACTTCTTTGTGTTATTAACCATTAACTTATGACGAATGTATCTCATAGCATAACATCAATTCGGGTCGATTCAACACAAGTGTTCTACCAACAATTGTGCCCTCAAAATTGTCGGCATAGCCATGCCCATGATCAGGAAAACAGGATCATCATGCAATACTTGAGCCAGTCATAGAGGCTTGACCAGGAATACATTTTACCGTTTATTATCCCACACGTGCACATGAGTTTCCCTCCAAGCCTCGTTTTATTTGTAGACTCGAGAATCATTGCAGTTATAGCATGGAACATAAACTTAATTATGAACAGGGAGATAATCAATAACATTTATTATTGCCTCTAGGGCATATCTCCTACAGACTCCCACTTGCACTAGAGTCAATAATCTAGTCAATGCTAATGCACTTTACACCTATGGCATACTGGTGTAAAATATGCTTCGCTTGTGGTATAGCCTGATGTCCAACGGATCTGACAACTTCAGCTCCGTGTGTAACTTTGCATATCCTCGCGTTTTCACGCTTTCACAAAATTCATATTTTGTGTGGACTTGGCTTTGCATATGTGTGAATCATTGGTCGAAACCTGATTCCTCAGACTGAGCTATGTAGCAACTATCTGCAATAGTGTCCCATAGACCAAAGCCATCTTGGAATCATACTAAGTTCATGAATGAACTATATGATTCAACAACTTCTTTGTCGCTTCTCAAGCGTCAACATAGTTAGCCTTTGTTATAGAATTCGCCACAGTATCTTGTTTGGAACAATTTCCAACTACCGTGCCACCATGTTGTGTTTTACACAAAACCCTTAACTTAAATCGAAAATCGCATGGAGCATTGATGAAGACTGTATCGATGTAATTACTTACAATGAGCACTTCATAATCTCTGCTTGCGAGAAAACATGTCATCAGTACTACTCTAGTACTCAGTGACATCTTTCACTGTTGTCCTATGATCAGTACTTTGATCACTTTGGTATCTATACTCGCAACAACTTTGGAGTTTTGGACATATCTGGTTGTTTTACATACCATGGAATACATGATTAATCCAAACACAAGAGTGTGTGGAATCTCCATCATGTATTTTACTCATCCGTGTTTTGGGACACCGAGTCTTGCAAAAACTCTTTCCATGTGACTTCGGCAAGAATCACTCCTTGGCTTTTTAAATGCCAAAAAGTTTTTAGCATCTTGTCAATATGTATTCATAGCTTAGCCCCATTAGGTAAATCTATCTCCATAGATCATCATGCCTAATATTGAGGCTATTTAGCCTAAGCACTTCATCAAAAAACTATTTTCAAATGAAGTCCTAATTCGTGTCAAGAAATTTATTTCCAATTAACAATGTGTCAAGTACACATGGTTTTTAGAAATATTATTATGCTCCCACTTACTTTCTTGAATCACAAGCATCTTCGATACCCATTTGATGAAGTCAAACCCCTTTGACCATTCCATCAAAACCAAAGATTCCAACTCCACTTTGCTCTCTTCTGTCCATCGCTGGAACTCTGAAGTTTGCATACTTACTAGCATCCTCTGGATCGACAAATTACTTTGGACTGTATCACATACAAGTCCTAGGTTTCATTTCCATCAGATGGAAATCCTTTCGTCATCCATGTTTCATATCTCATGATTGAAATATGTATTAATTGCTAGTTCAACCCGAACTGACTTTAAGCATCGCTACGGTGAGACAATCTCATCGTAGTCAACTCCTTGAACTTGTTATTGCAACAAGTCGAGCTTTATGGATAAAACATTTTTATCCGTATCAGTTTTTAGTTCCATAAATATTCGTTAGACTCTAAGTCTTTCGAAAGGTGTATCAAGATCTTAATCTTGAATCATTTATATGGAAACTATCTCGGATTGTATTGGCTTTTAGCCAATTCCGGAGTCAGGGCCCATCAACGCTTCCTTGTGTATTGTAGGTATACTGTTGTCCAACAACAATATCTCGTTTGCGCACCTGATAGGTTTGCACGAGCTTTGCCTACGTGGTTCAGCTGCAAGATCGACCGAAGTCCATACATCTCATGTATAGGCTTCCGTATCAGTCGCAGTAGGAAACTCCGGAATCACTTCCAAGGTTCCTTTCCTTTGACCTGATGACGAAGATACTGGTTATCTCGTCGAGTTGCACTGTCCTCCCACTCACCTTTTGTAAGAACTATTCTCTTTAAAAGCATACCGTTTTGTGGCAAAATTGTTTGCCTCGGTATAGTGGTGGGGGAATACCCAATGACTTGGGATAAACTACAAAATAGCACTTGTCTGATTTGGAATAGGTTTGTAACCTTTTACACAAGCCCCATATTCCAAATGTTAAGAAAAGATATAACATGGTTGGGCGTACCATACCATGGCATCATTTCAACAGACCTGATGGATCTCTTTTCAGTGTAAAAGCCGCAGTCTCTAAAGCATCACTCTTTAAAAGGGATAATGGCAAATTTATTTATGTCATCTTTGATCTTACCATGTCATAAATGGTTCGATTACATCTTCACGGACTTTCCACTTGCAGTGGTGTTCCGGGAAGTGCAAGTTATGAAACCCCTTTCATAACTCATCAGACATTCGCTAAACTTGTAACTCAAAAATTCCCTTCTGCAATCGAATTGTAGAAACATATTTTTTTCTTGTTACAACAACTTCTACTTCATTTTGAAAACCTTATGAATGAATTCAAAAGATCCAGACTTATGTCTCAACAAGTAAATATCCACATATCTACTCGAGTCATTTCTGAAGATAGATAAATCCACTACTTGCAATAACATTTATTGGACTACACACATCATAATGTATGATCACCAATATGTTCTATGCTCGTTCCTTATGGCCTGTGAACGGTATTTCAGTCACTTCACTTTTCAGAGGAAAGTTGTAAGTGTCAGATGATTCAAAATCAAACAACTTCAAAATCCATCATAATGGAATTTTCCATGCGGGTTTCTCCAATGTGACCAAATGCAGTGCCACACTTGTGTGGTATTCTTTTAGTCTTGCGACATTTAGCGTCAGTGTTATGGATGTATCATATTACCATCAATATTCATAGCATACATCCCATCCTGTATGGAAGCATGGCCCTTTATGTTATTCATAACACCGAACATCAAAAGTTCTCTTATGAATAACCTTCTTGCAAAATACCTTATGCAAAGGGCTAGAGTGTATGAAACTCTAAATGAATTATGAAAGTAAATACAGAGGCAATGTATTAATATCAATATTCATAACATACGTCTCATTCATAATGAAAGTATGGCCCTTATGTTATTCATAACACCGAACATCAAAAGTTCTCTTATCAACAACCTTCTTGCAAGATACCTTATGCAAAGGGCTAGAGTGTATGAAACTCTAAATGAATTATGAAAGTAAATACAGAGGCAATGTATTAATATCAATATTCATAACATACGTCTCATTCATAATGAAAGTATGGCCCTTATGTTATTCATAACACCGAACATCAAAAGTTCTCTTATGAACAACCTTCTTGCAAGATACCTTATGCAAAGGGCTAGAGTGTATGAAACTCTAAATGAATTATGAAAGTAAATACATAGGGAATACGCCGATGGAAGGCATAGTAATTTTTACTATGTTCCCTATGTGTATCTTAACCTCATTCCTGGCTAGTCTTTCAGGCCATAGTAGTTCTTACATCGAGTTGCAACAGAATGCAATCGAGCGGGTATCTTTGTGATTAACTCACAATACCCAAGAATTAGTGATTAACATGTTTAACCATAATTCCCAAGAACTATATCTTTGACCAGCCTTCTATACATCAAAAACTTGTATGACATTCATACATGAGCTGGATATTCCAGTCTTCTTTCCTTTTGCCATTATACTTCTAACAGTTTAACTTTCAGTATTTCTCCTACTCTCAGAAGAAGCACCCAACTTAAGAGTGGCGATAGCCCCGGACTTCCTAGGCGTGAAAGTTTCACTAACACCCTTCGGATACTTCCTTTCTCTTTAAGTTGTTGTTTTATTCACCATCATCATATGACAGGCGTTCTTCTGGATCCCTCTCTTTATCAGTCTAATGCACAGTAAACTCCTTTACTAATAGTTTGCAAACAAACATTGCTTTGGATATCTCATATCTTTTAGCCTTTGTCTGTCTCTGAAAATGATTTTCAGATTCCATGAATATCACATAACTATCCAAACTTTCGAAGTTCGGGTCTCATGGAAGCAAACATATTGCACTTTGACTGAAAAGGAATTCTAGCTTTTGGATCGAATGACGAGAGTCACATGATCCATAGCTTTAGCGGGAGAATACCGAAAGCATGCGATAGGACAAAGTCCTTCTCGGCACTCTTGAGGACAATCCTCACATTACGTTACCAACCGTAAAGTTTTAACGAGATATTTAATAGCTTATTCAATTTTAATTGGGAAGGTGGAAACGCGAGCCATTATTCTACAACTATTATGCAAATAACACTTAGACAGTGTTCAAAAATAATTGCACTGAGAATTAAACAAGTTAATTCTATAGTGCGCTCCCACTCAAATCAATATCTCTCATAATTGATTGTGAGTGATACAAGATCCGCATATCCATTCAACGCCATTGAACGAGATGAACACTGATGGCGCGAACTTCAATTGGTAGGCAAACTTGCCAATCACATCTCTATGTGACTCTTCTTCATCTTTCGATGGGCGTGTTCCGAGCTCAGGGAGATCCTTCCAGAACGTCAAGACAACCAAGTGATCTCGCTGCGAGGTCTCAACTCACCCGCCTCACACATCCCTAATCGTTCGTACCCAGGGAGATCCTGTGATACCCCGAAAAGTTAGGTGCCGTGACGGTGCTACACTTGGGAGAACACTAACTACTTGATATTTTGTGAGAGATCACCCTAATAAAAGCGACTACCGCGTAATCAAAAGGGTGCAACATAAGGGATAAACATCTCAGGCAATTCATAATTAGCATGATATGGTATAGCCCTTTCTGACGGAGAAGTCTCGTATTTCTTCGTCTCCGGCATTCGCGTCGGTGTTCACCTTTGCGAAGATTGCCACCACCTTGTCGATGCACCAGATAATATTGCTATCTCTATAGCTAATCAAATAAGTGCATTACATAAGGTTGACACGCAGGTCATTAAAGTGCAATCATATGGCTCCAGCCATCATGCCGAATCATGACACGCAGGTCATGTTAATATTACATCATATAGTCATCTCATACATAATCAAATTAATATGAGCACTGCTATACCACATCATATGCACATGCAAACAATCCTGCAAAACCAAGTTAGACGCCTCTAATCGGTTCATGCAAAATTTTATTTTACGTGGCTTCTAAGGTTTCGAAACAAACCGAAGCTACCAACGTCCATCATCAAGCATGATAATCCAAGTCGCTAGATTAACATTCCAGGGTGTATGAAACACGAGATAATAAAATCTCGAGCCCCATACTAAACTTCGTCATATGCGTGACCCCCGTGCAGATCATATCTGCATTGCCCTATCGTCTGCGAAATTTCATCTTTCTTTTTAACTACGGTGGAATTCAATGAACTGTTAGCACTTCGTTGATCAATCAGGATCGCGGATTGCCAGAACATTGAAACTCCACCATACTGTTATCAAGATCAGAAATATGCAAATTCGAGGGAAGCAACAAGAACATCGGGTAACAGACTTCATCTGCTACCCGCACAAATAATTTTCAGCAATAGAACTCATCTACTACCTAATTATATTGTGCAACACCCATACATCTCTATGTATTCTAGATCGCAACCTGCATCTACGCATAGCACGGCTCTTGATGCCACTGTAGGGTAACGCAGCAGAAAACAAAAAATTTCCGACCTACGCACCAGCCCAGGACCACTATGGAGACTGCATACAAGGTTTGATCATTATCGTTACCGACTCGTAGCGCAGCGGAAGTAGAGTCGATGACGATCGGCGGTGCAGATCCCCGCAGCTAGGATTTTACAACCTCCCAACCGCGAGGATGTATACCCTCATCTGCCCCACGGACAGCCCTCCGGGAGGCGGTCACACAGTCCCCCGGACGGTGTCGCGGACAGCCCTTCGGGAGGACCTCCGAAACTCGGACTGTCACTCGGACAGCCCTTCGGGAGGACCTCCAAAACTCGGACGGTCACACGGACAGCCCTTCGGGAGGCACTCTCGAACTAAGACCGAAACTACGATCTCTCTACAGAGTTGCACACATACGGTGTCATCTATCCGGCAGGGCTTCGCCGTCCAGAACTAGTTCCTGCCGGAACCCAGACAGCCTTTCGGCTCTACGAAACTATTTCGCTGGGAGGGAGAGAAGAATGCCAGATCATGCATGGCTTTGTGTATGAGAGCAAGAGTGTGTCTTATGGCAGCCCACACACCTCCTATTTATAGGAAACCCAAGGGGTAGGGTGGTTTTACAAGAAGACCCAAAACCCACATGGAAAGGAGTCCTTCCCAAGGACCTAAAAGGTGAAACAAAGGAATAAGGGGGACTCCATGAAGGAGTCCACCATGTGGCCGGCCACACCCTCATGTGGGGCCCCAAAATTGGCCCCTATCCATCCATGTCATCCCCAAGATCTTTTGGAGCAAAGCCCCAAAAGGTGGCTTTCCAAAAATATCCCAAAAAACACTTTCACTATTCACGACGACATTTTTCAGCGTCTGATCGAACTGAAAATATTCATGTGGGCTTAGAACAATTCTAGTACCCACCAAAATAATTTTCAACGCGAGCCGGAACAATTCCGGTTTAGTGATTTCATCTGCGAAAAGCATCTGAAGCGGTTTCGGCAGCTCCGGAACATTTCCGGTTTTCATCCCGGAAAATTCCAGAAAGTTTCCAAAATGATTCTGGCGCCCTCCAAGAATTATCAGGCATGTGCCAAAACCAATTTGACTTTATGGTATCCTCTGAAACAACTTTCCAGTTTCACCGGAACTCATCCGGTGACCTCTCTGCGGAACTTTTCCGCTGTCCGAAACTTTTCCGGCGTCCGAAACTTTTTCGGTGATTTTCGCTCAGACTCCCTGTCTAGTATTCATCAGATAGATGACCCTTAAGCGTGTGACCCTATAGGTTCGGTGAAGCATAGACATGACCCGGAACCCCTTCCGATCAATGATCAACATCGGAGCCGTGGACACCCATATCGATCCCTATACCCACACGAATAAATATTCGAGTGAACCTCCAGTTGCCATGAGCTATTCCTGTTGCTTCGCGATATGTTACAATTACCCGAGGTGAGACATGTTGGCATCCCCGTGGATCAACACCTTGTCCACTATGCCAGTTACCTCGTTACCGGTATTGTTCTCTTTTCTCGTTTCTGTGTTCCGGCATCCCCGTGATCAAATCACAAAGTGTCTGGCCAGACGATGATGGATACCGTAACACCGAGAGGGCCCAGAGATATCTCTCCATCGTCGGAGGAGCAAATCCCAATCTTGAGCTATCAAGTTACTTGACATACTTTTCCATGAACCCGTAAGCCGCCGTAATAGCCACCCATTTACGGATGACGTTTAACAAACCCCAAAGTTCATGAAGCAAGCATGAAGAAACTCGATACTCTCATGGTCTAAGGAATTATGCAAACATTAACTTCTTTGTGTTATTAACCATTAACTTATGACGAATGTATCTCATAGCATAACATCAATTCGGGTCGATTCAACACAAGTGTTCTACGAACAATTGTGCCCTCAAAATTGCCGGCATAGCCATGCCCATGATCAGGAAAACAGGATCATCATGCAATACTTGAGCCAGTCATAGAGGCTTGACCAGGAATACATTTTACCGTTTATTATCCCACACGTGCACATGAGTTTCCCTCCAAGCCTCGTTTTATTTGTAGACTCGAGAATCATTGCAGTTATAGCATGGAACATAAACTTAATTATGAACAGGGAGATAATCAATAACATTTATTATTGCCTCTAGGGCATATCTCCTACAATCCTCTAGTATATAATTAGTTGTGACGTCCCCGACTTAATCATGCACTAATCATACACGCAAATACACACGATCAAGCCTAAGGACTCACTTGAAGATATCACAACACAACTCTAAACACAAATAAAAGTCATACAAGCTTTATATTACCAGCCAGGGGCCTCGAGGGCTCGAATACATAAGCTCGAGTCATACAAGCATCAGCGGAAGCATTAGTATCTGAGTACAGACACAAAGTTAAACAAGTCTGCCTTAAGAAGGCTGAGCAAAACAACGACACTGGACCGAAAAGGCGCAGGCCTCCTACCTGGGAGCCTCCTATCTACTCCTGGTCGTCGGTCTCCACGTAGTAGTAGGCGCCACCGGTAGGGTAGTAGTAGTCGTCGACATGGGCAGCTGGCTCCGGGGCTCCGTCATCTGGTCGCAGCAATCGGGTATAGGGAAAAAGGGGAAGCAAAGCAACCGTGAGTACTCATCCAAAGTACTCGCAAGACTTACATTAGATCTATTCTATTTATGCATTGGTATCAAAGGGGAGGTTGTATCTGTGGACTAAACTGCAGAAATGCCAGAATAGAGGGGAAGGCCTAGCCTATCGAAGACTAGCATCTTCAGCGTCTTGCAGCAATAGAAGAGTGTAAATTAGTACATAAATATAGTAGTAGCAACAAGTATAAGTATCCATGCCTAGAGATCCTTCCTCGACTCCCTGCGAGAAAGCAATCCCGGGGCTATCATATTATTAGGTTCACAAGTGTCCAGTTCTAGTTGTAGTAGATCGGGATACTTTCCGAGCGTCCTGTTACCGTGGACACGGCTATTCGAATAGATATACTTCCCTACAGGGGTGCACCAACTTACCCAACACGCTCGATTAACTCTGGCCGGACACACTTTCCCGGGTCATGCCCGGCCTCGGCTGATCGACACGTCGTAGTCCTACCTAGGTTCAACAGAGGGGCCAGCACGCCGGTCTACTCCCTAAGCGCTCAGGGGTCTTGGGCCCATCACCCTTTCCACTCATGCGCGTTGCGAGGACGGCCGGGACCAGACCTAGCCCCTGTATACACACGCAGGCTTTCACGGTCCATCCGGGCGCGTGCCCCTCAACTGCTGACGTCTGAAGAACTTCGGCTGATACATACGACGCCGAGTGCCCATACTATTCCCGCGTGGTGGTTAGTGCGAAAAGGCCAGAGGCCTACTCAGATCACATATCCTAACCCATTAGTGTGTTGGGAGCTCGCGGTGACAATCAGCGATCCACGATCTGTGGTCCCGTCGCCCCGTCTCGAGGACTTGCGGCAAGGGCCAGGCCCAATTCCTCTCCTCCCTCTCCTGAGGCAATCTGCCTGCCCGGCCGCGCCTCGTAATTATCACACGGGTACCCTCACGGTCAATCCGATTTCTCATATCTCGCGGGTACCCCTCGGGGCCGACCCGACTTTAATCAAGGTCTGAAATAAATACATGGTATCCGTGTGTCCATAACATCAAGGAGGAATCCGAGGAATCACCCTCGTTGGATTCCCACTCGATGTATCAGTCAAGGTGAACCCGAAGGAATCACCCTCGATGGATTCACACTTGAGGGGCTGTACGGCAGAGGCATTATCGGAGGTGGTGAAAGAGGAATCACCCTCGGTAACCCACAACCGACTAGCTATACTACAGAGGCAACATCAGGAGTGAGATAAAAGGTATCATCCTCGGCACTCGATGGTAGCCCTGCAGAGTCGTACAACTTAGGGGTGTGCGGTGATGTGTCAGTCTCAGCCCATTAGTCACATCGATCGGAGCACTGGTACTAAAGCGGGGCAACTGGGACAAGGATGAGGGGCCACACATGGTTTACTACCCAGCCTATACTATGCATTTAGGAAAGCAGGTAAGGTACCAACAGCAGTTACAAAAACAGGCTATGCATCAGAATAGGTATTTCGGAACAACAACTGTAGCAATTCTAATGCAAGCATAAGGGAGAAAGAATAGGTGATATAGGCATGTTCAAGGGGGTTTTGCTTGCCTGGAAGCTCTGCGGCAAAAGAGGAGTCGTCGGCGGAGTAGCAGTCCTCAGGGGCAGCGCCGGCCTCGGGGTCTACCGGAGAGAAGAGGGGGAAGAAACAATAAATAAAAGCAAACAATGCAACACAGATGCATGGCATGGCAATATGCAGCGCTGGGGTGACCTAATGCAATGCTACACGTTGCAGGCGGAGCGGGAAAATATATGGGGATATTTTCCCGGCCTTAGGCAGTTTTCGGACAGTTGATCCGGAGGGGAAGGTTTCATGTTTGGAGTGTTATGAGCATGTGACAGCTACATGGAGAGCATATTCGGATTCGTCTCGTTTTTCTGATCAACTTTCATGTAGAAAACTTTTTGATCCGAGGTACGGTTTATTTTCTACGATTTTTCGAAGTTTTAAACTATTTTCTGAAATTCCTGGATTTAAATCTAATTCGAAAATACCAGAAAAATACTTTATTGCGTCAGCATTAAGTCAACATGATGTCAGAAGTCAACTCCAGCTGGTCCAGGTCAAACCTGACCACTAGGACCCACATGTCAGTGACTCTGGGCTAAACAGAGATTAATTAAACTAATTAGAGGTTACTTAGCACGTGGGGCCCCACTGTCAGTGACTAATTAGTTATTAGGTTAATTTTATTTATAAAACTAGTTAATTAACGGGTGGGGCCCGCATGTCAGTGACTGGGGTTGCCCAGTCAACACGTTGACTGGGTCAACCCAGTCAACTGGGGCCCCTGGGCCCACGGGTTAGTGACTCAGGGATGCCCACGTGGCGGCCAGCTCAGCGGCGGCCGGCGTTTAAATGCCGGCGACGCCAAACGCGGCGGAGGTCCTCGGGACCTCGCCGGAAAACGCGTACAGGGGGCCATTCGACGCGCGCTTTGCGGGTGTTCGAACGTGCGCTTCGCGCTGCGTCGATCTGTGGCGGTGGCGGCGGCTGGGACGGCCGGAAACGTCGACGGCGAGCAGCGGGGGCAGCGGCCGGAATCGGGCAACGCCGGTTACGGCGATGCGGCGTTGTGGGGCACGGGGAGGCGCGCGCGTGTGCTGGCCGGGCTCCTACGAGCTCCAGGAGCTCGGCTGCGAGCTCGGTTGAGCGTGACATCGGCTACGGCTACGACGGCGAGCTCAACGGCAGCGACGCGTTCGGCCATGGCGGGATAGCTAGCTAGGGGGCGCGCGCGAGCAAACGGAGAGGGGGAGAAGAGAGAGGAGCTCACCGGGAGGCGCACGGTGGCCGTTGGAAGCTTAGGAGCGCAGCACGGCGGCCGGAATCGACGGAGTTCGCCGGCGACCCGAGGAGGAAGAGGACGGCGCGGATCCGTGCGGTGGGGCTTCCCGGCTTGCGCTCGTCGGTGTAGTCGACATAGCGGAGCACGGCGGAGCGGCTGGACACGGTGGCGCAGCGCGGGGATGACGGTGGCCGCGGTGAAACGACGGCGACGGACGCGCTCGGGCGAGGTTGGGATCGAGAGGGAGAGAGGCGATGGAGGAGGGGGAAGTGGATGAGGACGACAGGGAGGCCGAGGAGCTCCCTCTTATCCGCTCGGCGGCGCTGTAGCGTCGCCGTGTCGGCCATTCGCCGGAGCGCGCGCGCGGCCGGTGGCGCGGCGACACGCACAGGAGAGAGAGAGAGGAGGGAGACGGTGAGAGGTGGGTTGGGCCGCACTGTGGACTTAGGCCCAGTCCACAGTAGCTTTTCTTCTTTTCCTCTTTTTATTTTTCTGTTTTTCTTTTTTCAGCAGCTTTTGCATTTTCTTTTCACATTAAATGACATTTGCAAAAATGTGCAACTAGTGAAAACAAATACTAGGGAATATTGTGCACTGCCACAAAAATTTTGGAGGCCAGAAGAATTCATTTGAATTTTTCATAAATGAAATGACATTTAAATTGCTGTTTTTGCACTGTTTTAAATGCTCTAGCCCATTTTAGCAAATAGGTGATGTTGTTTTCCTGAACAAGAATTTGTTTTGGAATATTTGCTAAAACATGAACTATTTTCCAGCAATTTTTGGGCAACTTCAAATTTCACTTATGATTTGAATTGAATTCAGTGGAGAAATTTGAAATGAGATATTAATCCAATATGATCAAGCATTGCAAATCAAGGTGACTTAGCATAATCATTATGGATCACTGTTGCTCATTACACATGGGTGTTACATTAGTGTACTAGTCAAGGAGGCCCCTGCAGTGCAATTTATTCGGGCCGTAACATAGGGTGGAGCAAGGCGGCAAGCGGCGATGGCACAAAAGAGGAAGTCGGAGGCGATGACGATGATGGATGAATTGAACCGCACAGTCTACTCGGCATTTTGCAGCGCCACCAGTTGCATCTCCCGCTCTACTCCCAGGCCAAGGCGCGGTAGACGCACACACTCAGCGCTGGCAAGCTCCACACCCTTGTATGTGCCCCAACATTCCATTGTTGTCGGCGTTCTTCATTGCAGATGATGGTCAAAGTTGAGGAAGATTGTGACCCCCTGATTAATAAGATCGATAGACTACTCATATCGATAACGCACCTTATTTTTTGGAATCTCATCTCCAAGGAACTTTCAGGGCAAGCGTGCTTGGTATGGGTAATTGAGGATGCGTGACTGACCAAGAAGTTTCCCCGGATCCGCATGTGTAAGGATAAAATGTGCAGGAAGAAGAACAAGTGTTAGTTTGTAGGGTCAGTCTAGATCTCAGATGCATGCGT
Organism: Elymus sibiricus; assembly: GCA_039707655.1. Taxonomy (NCBI): domain Eukaryota; kingdom Viridiplantae; phylum Streptophyta; class Magnoliopsida; order Poales; family Poaceae; genus Elymus; species Elymus sibiricus. The sequence goes on along the minus strand of CM077668.1, from coordinate 104,214,747 downwards.
AATGACCAAGAAACGGTAACTGCGGCCGAGGCGTTACAAAGATGTAGTCTCCTCATCGTCGGGCGGCACCCTGCCCAGATGTTGTTGTTTCACGCCGACGTTCTAGTAGATGGCGGTCAAAATAGAGGAAGACACGTCCTCCTCGCCATTGGGCCATTAATACCCGGATGTGGCCTTGTGACATGCGTCTTCGGCACGACGAGTTGGAAATTTGAACCAAATCCAAAGTGGAGATGGTAGCTCGAATCAAAAAATTCCTTGGCGTGTTCTACACAAACTCCTTGTGTTTCCTATTAGGTTAGGGAGGAGGAGGATCTTTATGCAAGGAAAAACATTAATCTTTTGAAAGTTGTAATCAAGCGCACCTAATCTCAACGGACATGAACGATCTCACCAGATACGAATCATGGTCTCTCTGAACACGAACAAGCAGATTTTGCTTGGTGATGTTGTTACTCAAGGTTGATTTGATTGTTGCACGTGTTAATCTAAATTTGTTGATAATGTTATATCTCATGCTCTACCTTTAAATATCAGTACAACCTAATAATCTGGATTTAAATTTGTTCACCTGGATCAATTGACTAGGAACCATATCCCATTTCCCAATCGATCCATCATTTTTGTCATCACCGACTCGTCATGTGACCCTGATCCTCGACCTGACAAACCATTGTTCATGACAATTGACTTTTACTTCATAGCCGCAGCGAAGCACATACAATATAAAATAGTTTAAATCATGGGTTAATTGGATAAATGCCACTCGAATTCTGGGTTAAATCATGGGTTAATTGGATAAATGCCACATACAATATAAAATAGTTTGCAAAAATTGCAGTAGCATTTTTCAAAGTCTGCAGTGGCGTTTTTCAAAGTTTGAAAAAATTGCAGCGGCATTTTTCAAAGTTTAAAAATTGCAGTGGCGTTTCTCAGAATCGCCAGAATTCGAGTGGCATTTATCCAATTAACCCTTAAATCATTAATATAGTGACCTAAATGATTTTATATTTTTTTACAGAGAGAGTACTTTACAACTATTTACCAGTAAAAACTTCAAGGGGACGGGTTGCGAGATTGACCATTTTACCTTCTTTCTATCCTGCCTCTGCCTCAGCAGTCAACCGTAGGAAGAGCGAGGGCGTGATCCCACAGAGCGCTCGTGGCGGTGGGCCCGCGGCACGTACGCTGCAGGTGGGTCGTTCGGGTCCCGTCGTTGTCCATGCGAGGGGATGACCGGGATAGCACGGCACGGAACCCATGTGCGGCGCGGAGGCGCAGGCGGGCCACGCCACGGCCGCCGCGCCCAGGTGGGGGACACATCGGCGTCAGGTCCTTCAGCTCCGTGCCAGCAGCAGCAGTACACTGGTGCTACTGCATTTACGCTCCTGCGCGAGCGAGCCAGCACTGAGCAGATGGAATTGGAATTGAAATGGCACGTTGATGACCAAGCGCTGGCAAATTGGCGACGGGATTTTGGTTAGGTGATTAGACAGCCTAGCACCTACCACCTTTCGTCGCCAGGAGTAGCTGATCATCCCTCGGGCGGCCAGGAGCCTAAATGCTAATTGTCCCGGATCAACAATCAATAATCTGTGCTAACCATGCACAAAAAAAAACTGCCAGTGAACTGGTGATGCATGCATGCGCGTGGACAGTTCAAGCCAGCGCTTTGTTCGACCTCTCCCTCGAGCATGCGTACAAGGGTAGAAGAAGCTATTAAAAGGGAGATAATCGCTGTACTGTTCCAACCTCGTTAAGAGGAAATCCATGTACTGTTCTGCACCGTTAGGTAGCGTCGCGCGCGTTGGATCATGCATGGTGCCATTCAAGGCGGAGCAGGACCGGAGCGTCCTCCGGAGCACGGCGCGGCGGACGAGCGGGGGCGCGGGAAAGGGTCAACAGTGACGCGCAACCTAACAATCCATGGAAACTCTCTGGAACGTACGTAGTATACTTACGTGCTAGCTGGGCGTACGTGCATGGTGGTGCTCTCCGGTGTTCGGTCGACGACACGTACGAACATGCCGTTCGGTGCGGCGATCGTCGTAGGTTGATGGACAGCGGTGTATTTTAGCTCGTATACGTACGTGTACGTATGTGTGTTCCGTTCGGTCTATCGGTGATCGAATCACGGCAGCGACTTTTCGACGCCATACAATCGGGGGAAAAGGAAAGGCAACTCGAAATTTTCTGCCCGAGGCCGATCATCTGCTCAAAAGGCGCATTTGGTGCTGTGACCTACACATTTGATTAACATTTTTTAAAGACATGATCAATTTTTTCCATATGCATTTGTATTTTTCTGTATATATTTTTTGTATACATGAGAACTATTTTCTCTATATGTATTTAATATTTTTTAAATTCTTGGTTAACATTTTTTTCAAATGTATTTTACGTAAAATGTTTTCTGTAATATATTTACTTAAAATATTTGAAACTATACACCCGCAAAAAATATATATTTGCAACTATAAACAAAATAAAAACGTGAAAAAAACGAGGCTGTGGCCTCACACTGCCTGGGCCGGCCCATTTCGCGCCTCCTTCAGGCGAGGCCTCCCCTCGGTCTCGCTTGAAGTGAGGCGCGGCGACTATATCTTGCTTTCAGCGAGACCGTAGGGATGGGGGGATTGAACACAGGTCTCCTGGTTAAGAGTCCGTGTGGCTAGCCACTCAGCTATGCCTTAAGTTCGTGACAGACTTGTAAGACGAGACTACTTAAGTCGAAGCGAGTCGGGATTTGCACTGTTTCTTCTCCGTTTTTCCAGGATTTTTTTTCGTTTTCTTTTGTTTGTTTTCTTTTTTCTTCTCCATTTTTTGTTTTGGTTTTCTTTTTTCTTCTCCATTTTTTGTCTTTCTTTTGTTTTTTCTTATGTTTGTTTCCATTTTCACTCTACATTTTTGTATATATATGTTAAAAAAAAATTAAATAAGTGATCAACATTTTTTGTATACATGTTCAACATTGTCTGAACGCTTATTCAACATTTTTCAAATATTTGTTCAACATTTTAATACTTATTCAACATTTTTCAAATACTTGTTCAACATTTTTCAAATACCCTTTCAACATTTTTAATACTTATTCAAAAAAAATTCAAATACTTGTTCAACCTTTTTAATACTTATTCAACATTTTTCATATACTCATTCAACATTTTTTAATACTTATTCAACATTTTTTAAATATTTTTTCAATATTTTTAATACTTATTCCACATTTTCAAATACTTGTTCAATATTTTTTAAATGCTTGTTCAACATTTTTTAATACTTATTCAACATTTTTCAAATAATTGTTCAACATTTTTTAATGTGTTTTTGAAGAGTATTTTTTGTAATATATATATATATATATATATATATATATATATATATATATATATATATTAAAGTATAAAGAAAAGTACAAAAAATAAGAAAAGACGAGAACAAAAATAGGCCGTGGCATAGCCATAGGGGCGCCCGAAGCGAGGTATAGCCGCGCCCACCAAACACGCCCATATAGGGGCTGTTGTTGTTGGAGCGTTTTCTTCCCGTCAAAAAGGCCCAAAAACGCCCAAAAACCAGTTTTTGGGCCAGGGGTGCGTTTCTGCTCCTCTCGCGGTCGGTGGCGGCTCCGATGCGATTTCATCCCCCTCCCCTCGTTCAAATTGCCGCAGGTAAATATAGAGTGAGTTTACCGAGAGGCGGAACGCTTGTCTGGATTTCCTCATCCGAGTCTCCACCTCAGTCATCATCGACATATCGAGTCATGGGGCTGCTGGCGCTCCAGCGGCTCATGTCGATGCAGCGGGGTCGGCGTCACCACCAGATCCAACTCCACCGCAGTAGGCTTCTTCTCTGTTTACGTCCCGTGTATGCAAAGGAATCGATCTTCACTGAGTTAAGAGTAGGAAATTAAGAGTAACTTGGAAGCAAAAGGAAAAATAGCAGTAGTAATAAGAAGAAACACAGATAGCCATAGATCTAGATAGAATTAAGAGTCATCTTAGCCATCAAATCCTCTTCCTTATACTCCCTCTAGTACCTCACACAAGAGCTCCTTATACTCCCATCTGTTTGAGCTCCATCTTAAACTCTATTTCTACTTGGTCGAAAAAATAAAAGGAAATTGCCCAAAATAACAACCTTTGGGTTACTTGATGCGTAGAAGTAGAACCATGAGTTTTTTTCCTTGGCACAAAACCACAATATCTACTCTGCACTTATGTCTTGCCACACTGACATTGGCCAAGATGTCAGGTCCAGCGCAGTGCAAATTATTAGTTCTGAGATGGTGGATTTGCATGGAGGAAGGAAAAACAGTGGTTCTGTGCAAGAACTGACCAAAGATTAGTGTTTTGTGCGAGTTTAAAATGCTACTCCCTCCGATCGGAAATAAGTGGGAGTAATGTTTTGTGGCAATGGGAGGGAGCAGAATGATGAAGCGGAGTTTAGGTGATGTTTTGCAGATATACCTACGTCCTATGGTTAACTGGAGTTCTATTTCCTTGTGCACAAGTTGGAAAATAGAAACAAGTTGGTTGTGCCTGTGCTTGTTGTTTTCTTATATTGACATCTTTTTAACCATGCACGATGTGTTGCAGATGGATTGATTACTTCATTGGCCAAAAGGAAAGAGTTGACCTGCCTACAAGAAGACAAACATCTGGGCGGTAAAAAATTGAGACGTTTAGGGCCAAGCCTTCCAGAGGTTCGTCATAAATTGCTGATATTTAACAATTGCTCTAGCTTCACATTGGCGGATCTATGCTATGTAAATGCAAATATTACTTGATAAGGAGCAGACTTCCTAGGGCTACACATTTACACTATTTTCTCCTGTTGTGATTATATTCACTATCTTTGTTATTTATACTTAGCAGAACCTTCAATCTATAACTTGTCCTTAGTATTTTTCTCATATAGATCTGGCACATGCCATCCTCGCCTAGCTGATAACCTCATAAAGCATGACACACTATTTTCTATGAAGGGTGCTTCTTGATATTTGGTAGTTCAATAAGCGTTCCGTTATGTGTCCACCATCACTTCCATCCAGAATCTGGGTCTATATCACCACTAGTTTGGATGTTGATGTTGTTTGAGACTACTAGTTCGAATGCTGATGTTATTTGGATGTCTATATCTGACCACTAGTTTGAAGTTTAAACGTATACTGATACATTTCTACACTATTGAATTATTGTGCAATGCTCTAGAGCATGCTTGGTTTAATGCTCAGTTTTGTTTTACCAAAATTAGTGCAAAATAAAATTGGGGCAGGAAAAATGTGAGTTCAAACATGGGTATTAGCAAACTTTAGAGAGACCAAGTGAGGGTCATTTCTTGCCCCAAGGTGCCTAGATTCCACAAGGAAAGATTAAAGTTATGTAAGTGCTACTCTGAAAGCTTTCATTGGCTTCATGGTTTGGACTAAGGTGTTGATTTCATAACAGTGCTTCCTAATTCTAGTAAAAATTAAAGATTAAACTGCATATTCTAGTAAAATGACATTCTATCTGGTCTGTGTAATTTGTTTTTTTTTTTTGAGGGAAGGGCAGCATTGCCGCCGACATATTAAGCAGGAGTAAACAAATACAAAAGGTCGGATAAGAGTTACAGGGGGGTGGGCGGGGGATGGAATGAGAGTACAAATAGGAAAAAAAACTAGAAAAAGGAAGCTATCGCTCCAAAGTTAATCAGGCTCCGGTTCTGGGGCATTTTCAGTGTCGCTAAGCCAGTGAAGGGATAGTGTGGGCTGAAAAATGTCGGTTTTGATGAGCTCCAGCAGATCATGTTCCCGCAAGAATTTGTTGTCGAAGATCCTCCTATTCCTCTCCTTCCAAATGTTCCATCCAGTGTAGATAGCCGCGGAACAGGCCTTGGCCCCGAGAGGGGAAATGGAATCATTCCACCATGCCAAGATGGAAGTATCAGGCAGGGACGCAGCAGCAAGACCAGGAACGCCAACCCGTGCAGCAACTAGCAGCCATACTAGTTTAGAATAAGGGCACCCAAATATAAGATGAGCCGCGGTCTCCTCCTCTTGGTCGCATAAGCTGCAGATCGAGTTGTGTGCGATTGCCCGCTTGGCAAGATTGTCAGCAGTGAGGATTCTGCATCTCAAGGCCAACCAGAAGAAAAACCGGCACCTTGGGTCGGTCTTGGACTGCCATACGCGATCGAAGTTGATGCGCGAGAAGGAGCCCAGAAACTGGCATTTGTAGGCGGATGAGGCCGAGTACGAACCAGAGGTGCACATGTTCCAGACCACTGTGTCCACAGCCGTCGGATCCAAAATGACATGCTGTACCATACTCCAAAGGAGAGTGAATTGCCGCAGCTCAACGATATTCTGCATGCGCTGAATACCAGCCATCCAACGCTGATTCTGCAGTGCCGAGCTTACCATGCTGTTTTTCCTATGAGCAAGCTTGAAAATATCTGGAGCGAGGTCCTTGGGGGCCATCCCGTTCAACCATCTGTCATGCCAGAATAGTGTATGACTGCCACTGCCAATTGTAATAGAGGTTGCCGCACGGAACAGGGCCTTGTCAGAGTCGTCACAGGGGATCGGGGATCCCACCCATGGGCGACGATCATCATGCCATTCATACCAGATCCAACGCAGGCGAAGCGCTCTGCTGAAGCGTGCGAGGTCAAGCACGCCCAAGCCGCCAAGGTTTTTAGGCCGGCAGACAACTTTCCAATTGACCAGCGGCATGCCACCCTCCGCATCCGGTCGTGTCCTCCAAAGGAAATTTCTTCGCAATTTGTCAATCTGCTTGATTGCCCAGCCATCAAGTTTGAACACAATGATGAGGTGGATGGGAATTGCAGAAAGAACGGAGTTGACAAGCCGCAGCCTTGCATCGCTCGACATTAGCTTTCCTTTCCAAATCTGTAGCCTAGCCGCCAGCTTATCCAGAGTGGGCTGCAGGTCACCGCGGGTGAAGTTTCTGTAGTGCAACGGTAGGCCCAGGTAGGTGCAAGGGAACTGAAGAACTGGCACTGGGAACTGCCGAAGCAAGGAGTGCAGATCGAGGCCATCACACGCAATCGGGAAGATGCCACACTTCTGAATATTGGCCATGAGACCCGAGGCCTGGCCAAACGTGAGCAGAATGTTCCTGGTGGTGGCAATATCAACAGCAGTGGGGGAGATAAACAGAGCCGCGTCGTCCGCAAAGAGGCTCACCCTCAGTTGGGAAGGTGGTAGCCGAAGAGGTGACAGGGCACCAGACAATGCTGCTTTGTTGAACATCCAGTGTAACGGAGCAATTGCCACAGTGAACAACATTGGGGATAGCGGGTCTCCTTGGCGCAGCCCGCAGCGATGCCAAAAACTCTGGCCAAGGTCCCCATTTGCCATGACACGGGAGGAGGAGGAGCTCCATAGTAGGGCAAGGATGTTACACTAGCGCTGCCCGAAGCCCAGCCGTGGCATTAGTTCCAGCATGTACGCCCAGGAGACCGAATCAAAGGCGCCAGCGATATCCAATTTGAGGAACAAGGAAGGCTCCTTCAGATGGTGCAAATTTCGAATCGCATTGCGGACATAAAGGAAGTTGTCGTGCAAGCAGCGGGTCTTGATGAAGGCACTCTGGGAGGCAGGGATCAGCAAGTGAAGAAAAGGTGCAAGCCGATTCGCCAGGAGCTTGCAGGCAATCTTTCCCACTGAGTGCATGAGACTTGTGGGGCGAAAATCCTTCACGCGGGTGGCATCATTGGACTTGGGTATCAGCGTGATGTGGGCAGAGTTCAGTAGGTGCCACCGGCGTCCCCTCAGATCGAACAGCTGGTTGAGGGCCTTGATGACATCCGAGCCGATAAGCGGCCAGCAGACCTTGAAGAAATCAACAGTGTACCCATCCGGCCCCGGCGCTTTGCCTGAAGGAAGGGAGAAGACCGCAGCCCGGATTTCTTCGGCTGAGAAAGGTGCTTCGAGCGACGACAAGTCCAGCCTCGGCAGGTTTAGGTAATCCCAGTTGATGGACGTCGCTCTGTCTCTGACAGTGCCTAAAGTGGAGGAGAAGTGCCGAAGAAGCTCGCGATGCTTGTCAGCTTGCAGCGTGAGCTGACCAGAAGCAGACTCGAGCAGGGGGGTGAAATTTCACCGGCGTCGCCCATTTGCTTTGATGAAGAACAACTTGGAGTTGGCATCCCTAGCACGCAGCCACTGAATTCTAGATCTCTGTCGAATTCTGATGCGCTGAACAGCAGCCAGGCCGAGCAATTTGTTCCGCAAAAACAGTCGCAGACCCAGTTCAGCCAGAGTAAGGTCCCGTTGATCCTGAGCAGTGTCCAGAGCCAGAATGATCTGATCAGCGACAGCCGAGAGGATAGCAATGTTGCCGACTCGCTGGCGACTCCAAGCACGGAGGGAGCGGGCAAGGCGAGACAGCTTATGGTGCAGGATCCACATGCAGTCGCCGTGAGCAGCAGGTGCAGACCAAGATTCAGAGACCACATCACGAAAACCTTGTAGCTTCAACCAATAATTTTCAAATCGAAAGCCCCTGAATTTCCTTTGGTTGACTTGACCGGTGAGTACCATGGCGCAATGATCAGAAACTGATGAGGATAGCGCCCTGAGGTGGCATTGGGGGAACAGCAGGTTCCAATCAGCAGTGCAGAATACATGATCAATTTTGGAGCGGGTTCGCTGCTGACAAGTGCTTGTCCAGGTGTACCTTCTGCCATGGAGACGAAGCTCTGAGACCTCGAGAGTGTTGAGAGCAGCGCAGAAGCAGTTGATGAGGCGGCGATTGATGAGGGCATTGCTTTTGTCCTCAGCCTTGCAAAGCAAATTGAAGTCACCCAAAAGGAGCCACGAGGGAAGCATAGCCGGTTTGATGTCCTTAAGCTCGTTGATGAACGCGAATTTGGCGTCATCCGCCTGGGGTCCGTAGACCGCCGTGATGCTCCAGGAAGCAGAGGAAGCACGCATAGCGATGGAAGCAGAGACAGTGTTGCAGGTAACAGAGGAGGAGAGGATGTCGAAGTGATTATTATCAAAGGCCAGAATGATGCCGCCCCTGGTTTCTTGGGCGGGCAAGACACAAAAGGAATCAGCGAAGTCAGGGCCCAGAATCTCAAGAATGGTGGCGCGGTCGATAGTGGCGAGTTTAGATTCTTGGAGACACACAATGGAGGCACGGTTTTGGTGGACAATGTCATGCACAATCAGACGACGAGCCGGGTTATTCAACCCACGCACGTTCCAATTTAGGATAACACAATTGTGATCAACCATGGGAAACAAACAGAGCTCTGATTAGGAGGGAAATATCAGACATCCTGAAGGGACGAACTATCAAGCTAACTGACGAAACAGAAGACTGAAGCCACGAAATACAGGAAGATACAGATACAGGAGTCGCTGCAGTGCAGCGCCAACGTCGCGCTCGGAGGAGACCACACATGGAGGCGGGTTTGCGCGTGGGGTGGAGCAGGCGGGCGAGACCTAGACCGCAGCGCGGCGGCCACGCGGTCTGCGGCCGGCAGCCGGGCGGCCAGGCTGGGCAGGCTTGGACTTGGTGAGCTGGAAAGCGGAGAACAGCGCCTTGACTGCGTTGATTTCCTCTCCGGACAGCGGCTCCTTGAAGAGCTCGAGGAAGCGGCTGAGGAGGGCATCCTCGGTGGCCCCCTCGCCGCCGTCGTCGGAGATTCCCCACTTCTTGCGAAGCACCCCACGCGCACGCTCCATCAGGGAGAGGCTGGAGGCCGGCTGCCCAGCTAGGCGCCGGCTTGTGCGGCGAGCAGGAGTGGCAGGCACCGAAGGCTGAAGTGGCGCGGGCGGCAGAGGCAGGAGGGGCGGCTGGATGGTGGCAGCAATGGAGGCGGCGAAGTCGATCTCTCCAGCAGAGTGGGTGCAGCCCTGGTCAACGGTGGCGTGGGAGGTGCAGGTATCCTCCCGGGCAGTAGAGGCGGGCTCCTCCGAGCCGGTCTGGTAGTCAACAGCGGCCGTTGTCGCGCCCGGCCCAAAAGTTGGGCGAGCAGAACCAGGCCCAGGAGCCTGGCCCGCTTCCAGTTGGGCCGGAGGCACTTCCTGGAGACATGGCGCGTCCATGGCCTGATCCAGCATCGGCGCCTCCTGCCTTGTTGGCGAAGAAACAGGCAGCAGGAGCGAAGGCGTGCATGCTTCTCTCAGAACCGGGACCAGCTCGAGGACCGACGTGGACCCCACTGCCATGCAAGCGGGGGCATGCAGCGAGTCTTGATAGGCCAAAGGGATCACGGGGCTGACCGCCATCGCCAGCATGGGGGAGCCAGGAGGGGAGGCCTGGTGAGGAGCAGGGTCAGGGAAAGCCACTGCGTCGGAAGCCGTAGTAGAGTCCGGGACCGCAGTTGTCTGCCCGACAGAGAGCGCGGCCTGCTGCGGGAGTGCAGGAGCTTGGGGCGCGGCCGACAGGGTGACGGAGGAGGGAGAGAGCACGGCGCCGTCCGGTGTGACCGCACTGACGGCCGCCGCCGCTAGGGTTCCGTCGACAGCGGGAGAAGGCAATGCCTCATTGCGGCGACGCCGCCACCCAAAATTGTGGCCGAAGCCACCGCCGCCAGGAGCGCTGCCCGAGCCGCCGCCAGCAGGACCAGGCGCGCAGCCGGCGGGACCGCCGCCTGAAACATGACCATGGTGGGAGGCGCCAGCACCGTCATCTGGGGAGTGGTCGCGGCGACGCGGGCCCAGACGCTGATGAGCAGACCGGCGGTTCGCGGGGTGGTTGCGGTTGTCCTCGAATGCAAAACGCCAGCGGAAGGAGCGCTTGCGAGGCCCGTCGTCGTCGGAGCTACTGGACGGGATGCCGCTCTGACCGGAGTGGCTGCTGCCACCCGAGCCAGGGCCTCCCGGGCGCGGAGAGAAGTCCCAGACCGTGTCTAGGTGGAGGAGGACAGGGTAAGACAGCAGCATCACCGGGCCCTCGAGACGAGGGGGAGGCTCGAAGATGCCAAGCTCGGGGAAGTCCATCAGCGGCGAGGAAGCGCGGGCCCTCTCCTCCAGCGCCAGCGATCCCCGTCGAGCGATGGCCTCAGGGTCCGCCGTCCACAGCCAGATGCAGAAGCAAGCTGCGTCCTGCTCTGTGGGATGAACATCATCGATGCAGTCCATGAGGCAGGAGCTGTCGAAGAGTGTGGCGACCGTGGCAAGTTGCCGGCCGTGCTCCAGCACGTTCTCGATGCAAACCCGCGCACGATAGGGCAGCTTGACGGTGCTAGCCCCCACCAGAGGAGACCAGGGGCGGAAGGAGAGGGAGGCGTAGCCCACCCTCAGGGTGTCCGGCATGTTGATGGCGACGTTGCGGGTGGTGATGTCGTTGAAGAGGACGAGGAAGTCGCCGCCGCTAGCCAGCATGGAGACGGAGCAGGCACCCGGCTGTAGCGCAAAGCGTTAGGTAACTGCAGCTTGGACTTGATGGGCACGCAGAGGCGGGCGGTTGCCGATGGTGATCAGGATTGCCCCATGCGACTCGGTGAAGCGCTCGGCAGAGATCATGGCCGAGGAGAACGGAGCGATGCCAGAGACGAACGCGGGGCGGTTCTCCGAATCGCCAGGGACCCGGTCAAAATCCATGGCCTCAGCAGAGGAACGCGTGGGAAAGGGAGGGGGTGGGAGCGAATGCGTGAGTGAGCTCTCAGCGCCGGAGGGGACCGGCCCGAGAATGGAAGGAAGGGGACAGATTATGGCGTGCAGAAGGGAGGCGGTGGGCGTAGCAGAGGTTGACGGGCCGATGCGGGAAGCGGCGGGCAGTCGCAAGGAGTTTGGGTGGTCGGGTGGGAAGATGAGCCTAGAGGAGGCCGGGGAGCGGGAGTTTGCGGGGTGGTTGGGTGGGAAGGAGAGGCGTTGGGCCGCCGGCAGACGGGGCGGCGGCCGGTTAGTGCACTGGCGAGCCTTGTGGCCGGAGACGCCGCAAAGGAGGCAGGTGGGTGGATCTCGGCAGTCTTTGACACGGTGAAGGCTGGAGAAGCACTTGTAGCAACGGCCTTCCGCCTTGGCCTTAAGAAGGGAGAGGAGCGGCATGGGCGAGGCGGAGTAATAGCGCTGAGGCGGGCGGTGGGTGTGGCCATTGACGCCATTGCCGTTGAGGTGCTCGTGGAGACGCGCCCTGCGCTCTTTGCGCCACCAACCCTTCTTCTTTTGGACGGTCCACTCGCCGGGGCGAAGCGCCGCAGCGGGCAGGCCACGCGCGCCAGGGCAAGGCCCCGCAGGCGCCCCTGGCACCCCTCGGCCGGTCGCACTACCGCCATGAATCCTGCTGGAAGAGGAAGTTCCAGAGTAGGCCGGCGCAGGCGTAGCCCTGCCTTGCATCGCAGGGGGACCTGCCGCACTGGCCAAACCCGGCTGCGCGCCACCGAGGCTACCGCACAGGCTTGGCATGGGGGCAGCACCAGAGCGCCCATCCCTGCACGCCGTCTCCAGCACGGCAGCCGCGGTAGGTGGGGCGAGCAGGGCCTCCTTGAAGGATAGCGGGACAGGGGATACGGAGTGTGGGGGCGACGTAGGGGAAGCAGAGGAGAGGGGACTGCAGGAGAGGTCGAGGCCCTGCGGGGTGATCTCTCCGCACTCTAGCGGTGGGCGCCGGCGGCCGGAGCGGTCAGCCGGCGAATTCGGTCGGGAGGGAGGGTGGGGGACGGGGGAGAGGGAGCTCTCTTCCATCACAAGTCTAGTCCGCCAAAGTGTGAGTTCTACTTGTCTGTGTAATTTGTTATCCTCTCACCTTAGTTACCAATGCTCATGTCATGGATCTTCACTGTAGCTGCTAGCGCTGTTGCATTCTATTACACGGGCTTCTAGATATATTTATAAATATTCAGGTACAATTATAATACTACTATTAGTATTTTTAGTCTAGCTGAAGTTACATGTTCAGTTCTGCCTTTTGTTGCTACAAAACTGACTTGTTTATCACGATTGTGCAACATACCACATCCAGTGCATCTTGTTTGACTAAAATTCACCGAACTAACATTGTTGAATGTTGGCTACTTGATGCACATTTCGTGGATGGATTGCATATTACTTAATCCATACAAGTCACTAACACCACTTCTTAGGAAAGCCACTAATAACAGTGTTGCGGAAGGATCTTCTCAGCGCAATTCTCAATCTAACTACTGCAATGCACTTTACTTTGCGGAAGCACCTAGTTCCGAATGGTACTCACTACGGCCTTATTTTTTTCTTTTCCAAATTGAAGCAACCGGTCGCCTCTACAAGTCCAATGTTGACCTTTTCTCTAACACACGTACATGCAGGAAATCTGGGTTCATATACATTCTCTGCTGTCCCTGCGAGATGCTGCGCGTGCTGCCTGCGTGTCACACTTATTTCAACGTTCTTGGACATGCCATCCCGATCTCACCTTCAGTAAGGAAACTGTCTTCGATGAAAACCTGTACAGAGAGAATAAAACATCAGATGAAACAACGAGCGATCTTGTCAGGATAATTTACCACATTCTGAAAAACCACTCAGGCAATGGTGTGAAGGCACTCAGGCTTGAAATAGATGATGTTGCCAATATTAGCCCATGTTATCTTAATGCTTGGCTTCACCTTGCTGTTAAGCCAGGGATTGAAGAACTTGCCCTTTTGCTGCATGATGACTTGGATTACAACTTTCCATGCTCAATTTTACTTAATGGGAGTGCAAACTCAATTCGGGATCTTCGTCTCAGCAGTTGTGTCTTCCGTCCCATGGCTGGATTTAGTTACTTAAGAAGCCTGACAAGTCTAGAATTGTCTGAAGTGTATATTACAGAGGACGAGTTAGGGTGCCTTCTTTCCTGCTCTTTTGCTTTGGAGGAATTGGTACTCATGTATTGCAAAGAGATAATTTACCTCAAGATACCTTGCGTGCTCCAGCGGCTCAGCCAGTTGGTGGTCACTGATTGTGAAAATCTGGAAGTGATAAAGAGCAAAGCTCCTAATCTCTCCATTTTTTAATACACTGATGGCATAGTAGAAGTGTCACTTGGAGATGCGTTGCGAGACAATATGATTTCAGCTTCCGGTTGGAACCTTGTTCATTTTTCTCGCGCCAAGCTTCCACAGATGGTCCCAAATCTTGAAACTCTTGACATAACCTCATCTCTGGCGGTAATACTCTAAAACTCTGGGTTATTACTGGCGGTTTCCTTGGTATATTTTTAATCTGGGGTGTTTTTTTTTTATACAGACAGACATACCGTTTTTACCTGGCAAATTCCTCCACCTCAAGCACTTGTGTATTTCTTTTATGGTATCAGCAGGGTCTTTTTGCCCAGACTATGATTACTTTTCTCTTGTTTCTTTTCTTGATGCTTGTCCTTCCTTGGAGACCTTGATGTTGTCTGTAAGTCATCATGTTCATCTTCCCAAGGATATCTAGTATCTATTGAAACAGTTAATTAGAGCACTTATCTTGTCTTTTCTCTGTTATGAGTAACATTGATATCTATCATGGCCAGGTAACACAAGAGAGTGTAGAGCATGATTCAGTTTTAGGTGATTCCTCACATCTAAGGCAGATGCCAGGACACTGCCATGGCAGCATCAAGGATGTGAAGATCATTGGTTTCTGCTCTGCGAAAAGCATGGTTGAGCTAACAGTTCCATATTCTTGAGAACGCGATTTCGCTGGAGCGCCTTACACTGGACACTGTCTGTTATGATCTTAGATGTTCGGATGGTGCTAGTAAATGCTCAGTTGGGAATAAAAATATGATCATGGAAGCCCATAAAGCTCTCGTGGTTGTGAAAAATTACATCTTAGAGAAAGTTCCCTCTACAGTTGAGTTAAACGTTGTGGAGCCTTGCAGCCTGTGCGATGCTGTTGAAAATTAATTGTCAATTATCATGATTTTTTATGTTTAATCATGTATTGTTACTTGGTCGCTCATTAAGTTATCTCACCCGTTGGGTAAGTCTTCTTTTTATATATGTTTTGTGCTTCGTTTCACTACTGTTTTTAAACAAGCATGAGGCTTGAGTATTAACCATGTAACTCACGCACCACATGGCAAATGTGGTAAGCTATCTAGAAAACCCAACAACCCCTAAAAAAACATGTAACTCACGTATGTTATTATTCGCAAAAAAAAAAAACTCACGGACGTTATAATACTACTAGTCGTGCTTACAAATCATGCATGTTCCAATAATAATTTTTTTAAAGTTAAACGTAAAAGTTACATATAATCTCACTTGTAAGTTGTAATACATGCCAAGGCTAATACAAACAAAATGAAATATTCCAATCGTAAGAAATATGAAAGGCGGTTATTTCCGTACTATTTCATCCAAAGTTCAAATGCTTAAAGTTTTCAACCAACATGTGCATAATGTTTTTTAATCAATAGTGCACAATTTGAACTACCAATAGTTCACCTGTATTTGTGTACGTGCAAAGCACATATGGACAATGAATAAAAGTTTATAATACATATGAAATACAAACATTTCATTCTCCAATTTATCTTGTTAATGAGTACTCAATTCATTGTGCGTGAGAAGAATGCGGTTTAATTAAAGCTAGTCACAGGGCTGGGAACCTCTTGATAAACAAAGTGAAGCTAGATTATGTAGATGTCAGAGATTACGCCGTGGCTCTTGGAAATCCATTTGCGTAGTTAGTTCAGCCAATGACCAACAGACCAAGCGCCCATCTGCCGATTATCTCATCTAGTGACATAGTGTTATAGAACCGCCTCATGGACATGCTTCCAATGCTAGTGCCATGACGGTCGTTCTACCAAGAACTTCTGGAATGATCATCAAATATATATAAATGTTAAGATTTCAGACTGACTGCCATCCTCTCTTGTAAAAGCTGCAAGAATGTTCATGAATAGAGAAGAAATTACATAACAGTGGGGTACCTAAACATTTGAGCCTCAACGATTTGATTGACAAATTAATAATACAACTTGATCCATGGGATAACTGCCTGAGGTTTTTTTTTTTTTTTGAACACAGTACAGATGCAAGCGCTCATATACACGCGCATACACTCACCCCTATGAAGGCACACACGCACACCCTACCCCGATGAGCACCTCCGAGAGACTGAGCCTGCATATCATCTTGAAATTTACGAAGTCACCATAGGCGCCTCGTCGTGGGCTCCTAGTGGGCTGGGTATACCACAGTCCCTCTAACCATCCAACCACAGGTTGGTTCGCGATAACTGCCTGAGGTTGGGATCTTCAGTTAGACTGGTACATGTCCATTATGCAAAGACGACTTAAGTGAGAACCCATAATATTTGCCACCGATAAGAAAAAGCGTTGCAGTTTCATGTTAGACTAGGTAGGAAGTGCGGCTTGCCGCACCCGGCAGCGGTGCTGCCGGGTATAGTCATATACAATCCGATAACTCTCGTTGAAGCATTGCAAATATAAAAAATAGCATAATGTAGTTGTGTTTATATCAATCTAATATATCAAGTTTATATCACAAGCATTGCATCCATACATACACATTTAGTATGTAGCAAGGAAACAACAAAAGGCTTCAGTCCAAAAGCAAGCTATACATATTTAGTACATAGCAGTTGGTCCAAGCAACTATAAAAGGCTTTAGTCCAAAAGCAAACTATACATATTTAGTACATAGCAGCAGGTCCAGGCAACTACAAAAGGGTTTAGTACAAAAGCACCAAGACAATCCATCATAACATAACAAATACAATAACCAGGTCGTGGAGATCAAAGCCATTAATTTAATCCATCATATGAGAGGTAATTAATTACTGATTCCTCTTTGCATGTCACAACTAATTGACTTCAAAGGAATACATAAGCTTGTGAAGACAACGCCATACTTGCAGGATCAACTTTTCAGTATGGCGAATGCAAAAGTTGCAAAATTGAGAGCTTCATGTGTAATTTAACCATGATTGTTTAAGTCACAGCTCTACAAACCAGACAAAGCACAAGTGTAGCACAGCTCTCTGGAATCCATATCCTTCTGCACAGACAATAAGCCCATAAGCCGAAGAAAGATAACATGCGGCAAAAAAAAGAAATTTGCATCATATCAGCTCATTTTCAGTAATATGGATACTGTATAGCTGCTTCAACAGTTAAACATAAAAGAATATAAAAGAGTAAAAGGACATTTTTTATGTTAGTATCCTACATGGCACCCAGAAGAGATATCACACCACACACACACACACACACACACACACACACGTCCTCCAATATTTTCATTAGGCACGAAACTTAAGTACACCATGCAATGAATCAAAGTAGAGGGATCTTAGTTATTATGTGCCTCACTAACATAGATAGAGGTATCCAACTTGGTGTTTTTGTTTTTGCATATAATAAAGAAACTTTAGTTCATAACATATAAGAGCAGATCAATAGAAATTAGATATTGCAACCATGAATCCAATCCTATGCGAAGGCATCCAGAGAATTGATCTGGTTGTTCACAAGGCCAAAACTAACATTCATTATATATTGATTTAACCAAGCATGATTCAAATCAAACTACCCTTCAGCCCCCATTGCAGGGCCTATTGACACAATGACAAAACGGCGGGGCGAAAGGGAAAGAAAAGAAAAAACGAAAGTATAATCATAGCAGGAGCATCAATTTCATATACTAACCCATGGATGAATAATGCATAACCAATCTGTTTCATAGAGCGTTGGTAGAGGAAGCTCACTGGCTAACTTCAGCACAAGGAAGAGCTCAGATGGGCCTTGGAACTACCTGGCATCACAATGTCACTTCGGCATTATTCATCCATGGATGGACAGACGGAAATCCAAGCAAAGTTCACCCTGGAAGAACAGGGTACAAAACAAACATAGTCAGCGGACAATGCCAACAATCTAAAGGTACCACCGAACAGTAAACACCATACAGAAACATGACCGTTTATTAGAAATAGTGCATTGGGTGACATATGACTTTTACTACAATCATGATAAAGCACACACATAAACTATGTAATGAACTGGGTGTTCACCATATTGTTTCCCATAAAGCAATAGTGTAGGCTGATTTTCTAAATCTTTCATACCATTCATTAGAAGCAATAGTACAAATTGATATAATCAAACATTCACACTGATTTAGATAATACAAAAGGGTGAACGGACACCTTAAGTGTACATATTCAAAGCACTCACCCAATCGGATACTTCAAAATATCTGGAGAAAGCAAATCATATTCACACCTACATGAGAAGAAATTAAACAGTCTTGTAAGCATGCTCCGAAAATCAGTGCTAGCAGTTTTAAATTCTAACGTAACACACAGGGATGGGGCATAGTTTGTGACCCTGCAAGATATGGTAACTACAGATTGCGACAATTGTCCAAAAAACATTTATACACATACCATTTAATTTGGACAACAATCTAGTACATTAATATTTTTTCAAGAGAAGGGGCAAGACAAAATGGAGGGAGTGATCTTCTAAAAAAAGGAGGGAGTGGATACTGAGGAGCAGTATCTACCTTGAGATCGGGATGGAGGAAAAAATTGCATGGTACATAGAACTGCATGGTAGCAGGACAAAATTATGATGGGCCAGATCTGCCAACTACGAACAAAATATGTACAGACAATCCAGATCTCAAACAATTGAGGTGGTCTTCAAATCAATATGTCTTTTCTGCCTGGAGAAAAGAAAAAGGAATAATATTACTGCAATAAGCTGAAGGATCAGAAGAACATAGTCTATTTGCGAACTTTGGCCGTCAGTGATTCAAAAGCACGTCTTATATTTAATTTCTTGCTGGGCTTATAACCTGAACTATTTTACTTAAACATATGGTCAGATTCAGTGCAAGATATATGTGCAGTCCTGTCGGATTTTTTATTCGGTTCAGAGTGAAAAGAAACTGTAGAGAGAGAGAGAGAGAGATGTGAACATGTAGGTTGAGAAGCTGCCGCCGACATCTTCAGTGCTTCCATTGTATGTTTTTTTTCTATGTAGCCATCCTATGGGAAAGGAAAATGAACTCAAAATCAAAAAAGAAACAGTAGCCTAAGCAGATTTCTTCACCATAACAAACTGTAAGTAAGAATTTTCAGATTGTGAGAAATGCATTGAAGATAA
This sequence comes from Elymus sibiricus, assembly GCA_039707655.1. NCBI lineage: Eukaryota > Viridiplantae > Streptophyta > Magnoliopsida > Poales > Poaceae > Elymus > Elymus sibiricus. Next base: position 104,195,695 of record CM077668.1, on the reverse strand, counting down.
ATGCACACCTTATGAACCCAGACTGAACTGTGGGTGTTGATCCTATTCTATGAAAATAAATTAGAGAAGGAAGGGACGAGGATCTACTATACCTAGGGACATGAAGGTCCATGCTTCATTCTTGCCAAGGACATCCACCTCCAAGCGCTGGCAGGATCAACAGCCCTGCCGCCACAAACACCATAAGAAAGGAGCAGCAACACGAGCCTGTAGACTGTTCCGGACAACATGTTTATTAAATCGAGTAACATTCTGACACGTGAAGCTCTCCCAATAATTATGGTGTCTCAGGAGTGCCACTGACATGTGGATCCACTACTTGTGAATAAGAAAGGTGGCAAAGCATACCAATTTGTGCATATCAGTCCTTCGTCCTGCAAATCTTTGTGTATTTAAGGACTCATCTGGATTCTGCATCATATGATAGATATATAGTCGTACACCTCCCTGCATCACCAGCCAAAAAAAACCACAAATCATGAACATCTAGCTCACAATCACATACACTTGAAAGTGAACAAAAAAAATGGCTTGTTGACCTTGTGGCGAAGAGGTCGACGGCTAGGAGGTGATCCAGGCGGAAGGGCGGTCATCTCGCTTGCAAACATCCTCACATTGACAACTGCGCGCAAGATTGAGGAACCAAGCATGCATTATACATTTTGCCATCTATCTGGTTGCAAATATTCAGAGAACAAAGTACACTACACGAATATCAACTATTTACAACAAGGTGAAATGAGTATCATGCAATTCAAACACATAGAAAAGCTACAAAATGTTGCTTGTTATGTTTATGTTTCAAAAGCAATCTAAGCTCAGTAGGTAACCCAAACAACACAAAGTAACCAGACAAATGAACTCAAGACTGTATGCAAACTGAAGCGTGTTAGACTTTTCTCAAGTCCAAATGAGTGGTTAAGAGTTTGTATGCTTGCACAACTATATTGTGTTCTTACTCGTTAGGAGTTTGTATGCTTGCTAATCGAGGCTTATGAGAACCTAGGGAATAATACACATAATGCAAAAGCTAAATTTAAATGCAGAACAGGAAGTAAGAATTAAATATTTAAGTGCATCACATCTAAAGGCTAAAATACATCCCATTTATTGTAATTAGCAACAACTTCCCTCCCATGTTCCTTAAAAGCTTTCTATCATTTGATGGAAAAAATTCGATACATGCCATCTGGCATAAACATGCGTGAATTAAAATACAACCCATTCCCAGCATAAGAGCACCACCGGCCATCAATCAGCAACGTAGAACCTAGCTAAAATTCAAAAACCCTAACCGCATCTGTGCTTATCACAGTAAATATACCTTGATAAGCAGCAGGACAGGACAGGACAAATGCGAGTAGAGAACCAAGCAAGGGAGCAAGAAATAACCTCTTCCATCTCCGTCAGGTGCCCAAGGTGACAGCAAGCGCACCACGAACGTGTCCCGACCCCCCTATCCAGCTGCAAGATGACAAATCATTTTTTAGCGGGTCAAGTGAATAATCATAAAATACTTTGCAGTTCAGACAATTCACTTGCCGTTGGCAGCCTTTTTATCCATCTAAACAGTGCAAAACAGCTAACGAAATCAAAAACAAATTACAGTTTTCTCTGGCAGTGCAACACTAATGACACATCCGACAAAGTCCAGTTTCATGGTATGAACGAAATTGAGGCATAAAGCACCTAAAGTTATATTTATATTACCTTGCATGTAGCCATATGTAAACTCACAGATTCGGAACATATAGATTGACGCTTAGGACCAGCATCACCTTTGTTGCTTCATACTCAATTATTCTCTGAAACAAAAGGCATAAGTTTTCAGTGCTAAATGATTACTTTCTAGCTTTATAATTGGTTACATTTATCTGTTCCAAGAGGAGAGGAAGAAATCATCAGATGACACCAAAAAGGATCAGTCGTAAAACAATTGAGGGGAGAATGTTGATCTAACATCCATTAGTAAATCCTACATTGCTTAAACCAAAAAACCAAAATACATTCTAGTATTCTAGTTCAGTTCGACCACTCGTCTTCTCTATATGGGAGTCTACTACTGTTGCTATGGATCTAGGAATTACAACTTCATATCATAAGAAATGATGTGCCAAGAACATTAGGCCTTGATCTAGGAATTGCAACTTCAAATCAGAATTGGGGTTACATCCAAATAATCCAGTATTATTATAATATAGTTATTTCGGACCGATGGCAGTCGGTACTACATATCCATCTCTAATCAGCCTTCCAGTGCATGTATATTTGTATAACACTATCAACACCATTTAGGCTTTTCGCAATCCATCAGTGGTGCAACACATACGCTGCTCGGCCAGATCCAGCTAAGTATATAACGCATGTATCTATTTGAGCCGTCACCACTGGCAATAAAAATAGAATCCATCTGAACCAGCAGAAGGGCAATCGTTGATTCTTCTGTAAATAGTAAGACATGAAGAAGAAAATCATGTTCCTTTTAACAAACAGCCACCACCAACAAACCATGGCAGGATTTGCTCACCTGATAGAGATCACAATCGAGTCCCAATATACTTGAGAGGCATGCTGGTTAACAAAAATTTAGGCATGAGCTCAGAAAAGGGGATCCGAACTGAGAGAGAGAGAGAGGAACCTGAAAGCACGCCTAGGCAAGAGCTTCCGCGTGATGAACGACGTGGGTGCAAGCAGTTGTGACGTCGTCCTGGTGAAGCCGACCGGGATCTCCTCTTCGTCCCGCAATCTCTCTCTCTGCTTCCTCCTCGTCCTGCCTCATGGTCTCAACAGCAGTGGCACACCACAATCAGCACCACCTAGGCCCATGATAATGCACGAAAAGGAGGAGGGGCCTCACCTTTTGCTAGATGTAGGCCGATGGGGTGGCGGAGGCTGAGCAGCGCGGGCACCACGACCGGGCGGCAGAGAGGAGCACGAGGTGGGGGCGCAGCGCACGCGCCTCTGTGCCTGCTGCTCCTGGGTCAAGCCGGCAGGTTCAGCACGCCTCCCCGTCGCCAACAACGGCCGGAGCAGCCTCCGCCCAGCCGCATCTGTCCCTCCTCTCTTTTTGTTCTCCTCGCCTTTCAACAAAGGGGGGCGCCAACCGGCGGCTCGAGAGGAGGAGCGGAGGAGATCTAGCATATAGGGCGACTGCCACTCTCGGGCCTCGATGCGCCGCTCACCAGCCGGCGGCGCGAGAGGTGGCCCGCGCTCCTCTGCCTACTGCACGTCACGAGATTGGGGACGGGGAAGGCTGGGCTCGATGTAGGAGGCGACGGCTGGCTGAGTGAAGAAGATGGTGGCGGCGTGGTGTTGACGGCGGGAGGGGGTGGGAGGAGAGGAGCGGGGAGGAGCGCGAGGGGTGTCGGCTAGGGTTCTCACCCAACCAGCGCTCTCCTCGCCTTACACCCAGACCAGCCATCCGCAGAGCGCCACGCAAGGGGCTATACGTGAAATCTCGAAAGTACCCTCGGCGGTCACCAAAAATTGCAGTGCGGTGGCACGACCCACGCGCCCATTCACGTCTGCACCGGGCACACACACGCCAAAAGACAATGACAGAGGCGGCCCACCCCGCCCGGGTCCCGCCTGTCATGGAGTGGTAGGGGGGTAGAACGTGTGAAAAATGACGGGCGCATAAGAGGCACTATTCATTTGATGTCACATCATAGCGGATCGGACGGCCAGGATCATCTCGTCTCAAGATCCGACGGCCAAGATCGTTTTGGAAACCTAATCCGACGGCTCAGATCGCAGACGCCCTGAGAAGCCTCCATACCAGCCCCCAATCTAACAATGGGGATTGAGAATATATCTGCCAATCTATTAGTAGGGGCCTGACTTGTGGACTTCACCAAACAACACAGAAACCTGGACTGTTTGGACCATGCGCTCTAGATAAAGGGGTAAGGTGTTTCTCATGAGGACAAGAATTGAACGTGGGAGACATTATTTCTTTTAAGTATATTAATTAAATCTATTCCAAAGTTTAATTATACTGTTCAAATGAGTATGTTCACCAGAACGGAACCATGTCCATGAAAAAGATGGAGTATGTTCATCCAAAATGTGAGTATATTCCTTGAGAGGATATAATTTATATATCCCTTGAAATTTGGCGTATATACTAGTAGTATATAATAAAGCTCTGCAAGTTTTATACACCATGTTTCCCTTAAACCAAATGGCAGCAGCAACCAATGATCCCCAGGGAACAAACAAACCTGCCTCCAGCATATGAAAATGTACGCACTGGGGTGATTAAGCAGGAGCATGTGGGTTAACCGAAAACACGTGATGCACAAAGTATAGGTAGTGCTACTGCATTTGAAAATAAGCAATGCTGCTAGATTAACAGTGAACAGCAGAAAATTGATTCGACCAAGTAGATAAAACGAGCGAATAATATCTATGAACAATTCAGTGTAACTACAGACAGGAGAATTCTCCATCATGTTGACAGTTCAAAAAAAATAACCTGTACACATGTAAACCCCCAAATTCTCAAAACTCATGGCATGTGAATTACAGGAAAGGAACTGGATGTCACAAACGTCACAAGGAATTAAACTAAATAGCACTGAAATGACTACCGACGCTACAGGATGGTAGTATGAAAAATAAAGTTATAACTGACGACTAAACAAAATGAAAGGAAGATGGCTCTTCCCTATGGGACTACCAGACAGATTCATCGCGACGCACCACCTTTTCCTCTCCTAGCCTTTACTCTTACAGTATATGGAGTCTCAGCAGCAATTTCACCGGTCTTCTGAGTACCATCATTCACAGACTGCTCGTTCGGGGTCTGACTGGTCTCTGTGGGAACACTTGTTCTGGGAACATTGCTGGTCTCTGTGGGCGAACTTGCTCTGGGAGCAGTGCTGGTTTCTGTGGATGAACTTGTTCTGGGAACATATCTTGTTTTCTGGGATTTGCTTGCACTAATCTGCCTCCTTAGGCGCAACATCTCACCCTTCGCTAACGCCAGTTCCTCTTCGAGGTGCCTAGACCTCATTTCAAAAGTCTCCCTTTCTGTCTGAAGCCTCGTGATAAGATTCTGAGCATCCTCACAGTTCTCTTGAGCCTCGATCGTCATTTTCTTTTGTTCATCGAGAGCTTTCGATAGCATTTCTTTCTCTGCCTCAAGAGTGGCATTCTTGGAATGAGTGCTCTCTAGCGCCTCAGAGAGTGACAATGCACTCGTGTTCATCTCGTTTAGTGATCTGGTTGCTTCATCCAGGTCTGCTTCGAGTACTTTTCGTGCTTGAGAATCTGCATTCAATTGTTTGGCCAAAGCCTCAAGCTCCCTATTCAAAGTGGTCACAATTCTCCTTTCATCAACAAGCTCCTGTGTGGTGGACTCGAACTTCTTGTACACATCCAGCAATTCTTTCTTCAGGTTATCACGAGCTTCCACGGCAGAAGCAAGCTCATTAGAGGTAGCTTCAAGTTCTTCCTGACCCTTTTGTATCATCTCTTTAGCTGAGACCAGTTCATCTGATAGAGCTTTAGATACTGATTCAGCCTCTCCAAGCTTGTAAGTCAGACCTTCTCGCATTTCATTGAACTCGCTTTGGAGATTTGAAATCTGCAATACCAGGTCCTTATTTGTTCTATTTGCTTCATCAAGGTCCTCGGAAAGTTTGGAAACCTCAGTTCGGGAATCACTTAGGGTCTCTTCAGTGGATTTAAGTAAATCTCTAAGGCTTTTCAGTGCCGCAACTTCATCGTCTAGCATTGCTTTGGTGGCATCCAATTCCTTGTTCAATTCGGCAATGACTTCATGGTCTTTGCTAGAGGCACTTAATGCAACAGAGAGCTTTTCTTCCAGCTGTTTGATCAGATCATCTTTTTCAGACAGTAGTTCGGAATCGTGGTTCGCTCTTATCTCAGAAGAAGCCTTTAAGTCTGTACACTCTTTAATTAGCTCATTTATTTTTTCCTCGGCTTCCTTCTTTGCAGAGTTTAATACTTGAAGTTTCTCACTCAGTGAATCAATTGACGATATCTTAGAAGCAAGATCATTTTTAGTTGTATGAATCTCTTCCTCCAGTTGTTGTATTTTAGCATTTGCAAGTTCAAGACTCTCTTTCGTTTGATGAGAGAAACGGCGCAGGTTCTGGTACTCTGCTTCCTTTGAAGAAAGTGATGAGTTGAGTTCCTCGATGCGTTTCTCCTTGCTATCATTCTGTTGGCTGAGTAGACTTAATTTTTCCTGCAAATCATTCATTTCACCAACCTTCTCTGTCAGTTTGGCTTCAAGCACATCTTTATCATCCCCAGCTTTATCAATACTACTCCCTAATCTGCGTATTTCATCCTTGAGCTCCTCAGCCCGTGCCTTCTCCCTTCTGAATTCTTCGTTTAGTGATGTTACAGTCTTTTTTGTTGAAGCCAATTGATCTAGTAATGAAGCTTCCTGCTCCTGGAACTTCATAGATTGCTTCTTCTGTGCTGCTTGTTGCTCTAATAGCCTTTTTTCATAGGTATCCCTCATCAATGAGATCGCTGCCTCATTTTCAGCCAATTTGACCTCCAACTGAACAAAGTAGCAATTTAGACATGTCAGATAGATGTTTTCATGGATCAATTTGAACATATAAAAATGTCAAGGTATTAAAGTACTTATAATATTTTTTCAATCTTATTGCATTCATATGCAAGTTACACTCTCTACGTGAGTCAACTTAAGACATGTTTCCCTGATAACATCATGGTGGGAAATAAGAGTATTCAAGCTCGCAAGGTTCCAGTGAGTCCTATACTTTCAAGCCTAACGAAAATTAGTTTTAATCAGTCCAATATATGTAAGCTCCCGCACACCCTAATTTGAGAGTGTTCATTTTTCTATAAGACACATGCCCACGCCCAGTAATCAAAGCACACACACACGCACCAACACGCACAAACACGTGTGTTTGTCTATGGGTATGCACATTGCTATTTGTGTCCATTTCTCTTTTTCCTTCCTTAGGATCTTGGCCAAGACTACACAAGAATATCAGCAAGTATTATGAAATATGTCAAAGTGAGTGTGGTTTGTAGATGATTTACAGATGAGACGACAGATTGCAGGGCCTTCTTTTCCTGTCGAGATGTACCATACAATCCAGCAAGAACTCCCGAGGCAATAACCGCAATTGCATTCAGAAGTCCGGCAAGTGGATTCCCTGGAGATTGTTTTTGCACCACTGGTAAGGGTGATTCGGGTTGAGGGGCTTCAAGTAGAGGAGTTTCTGACTGAGTCCCGCCAGTCTGAGGTTCATCAACCATAGTCCCGCCAGTCTGAGGTTCATCCACCTTTGGGACATCCTTTGTCTCTACAGAGAAAAAACAACGTCAACTATTTATCTATTTTCCCAAGCCACCATAAATGTGGAAAACAAATGAACTGGTAATCTAGTATCAGTATGTTTATGTTTACAAAATGTTCACAAGTTAGTAGTATTCGTATGCAAGCACTAAATAGCACTGCAGTGTGATGACAATGAGGCAACACGAAGACAAGGGAATTCAAAATAACCTTATCTTGGAGTAGAGTTTCCAGGCACACTAGAAAATATTTATACCAGGCAGCAAAAGCAAAGGAATGCATCATAGTAGAATCCGACAGGGTTACTACGAAAGTCATAAATGATACTGTAAATCCCATCTTCAATATGCCTATTTAAATGAGGGCGGGAATTCTGACCATCAAGCATGGCATCGTTAGGTTTACAGATGACTTTATTACGTCCAATCTTGAAAGTTTTGTAGCAATTCTGAGCATGACGATCTATCCTCGGGGCAAGGATCCCCTTTCTTCTAATAAACCCTTGGGGTAATGACATGCCATAAACTGCGGGAAAATTTAAAAAGTGACATCTGATCAAAATTCACTTGAGATAAGTCGTGAATAATGAGAGCATAGCTGTGTAACTCCAATTTCAAATCTATTCGACCAGAATATCAGGTTTAAGCACTTTCATGAGCAATTGACTGCACTAAAGTACAGGATTTATCCCATGTCAAAACTGACCGATGCTTCAGGTATGAACCTTTCACAAAACCCAGACATAAACCTTTGAGGCGTAGCACATATCAAGGGTAAGATTTAGTTTGAGGAGTTATCTATAGTCACCACCACCTTTTTTACGATAGTACAAAAAGAAAAATCCATCCCAAGCTCAAATTTTAGTACTAAGCAATAATTTACTCCCTCTGTAAAGGCCTCAGAGGATTTTTCTAATGAAAAGTTGAAACAACAAAGATCCACAATTAGAGGAAATTTGCATTTCTGCAGAAATAGTCTTGAGATTTGACATGAAACATCACCATGCATCTCTACAACATAAGACATGTAACTCTCTGCAGAAATAGTCAGAGATTTGACATGAAACTGCACCCTTTTATTCAGGCTGTTATGGCATTCTTTGAAATGTCAGGTTAAATTTCAATCTGATATGTTTAGGTGCGAGTCTAAGATGGCAGGCTGACATTCAATCTCTTTGTTTTAGCAGTTCTGGAAGGTTTTTGTTTTTACAGTCTTTGACTCTTTGTACTGGAAACATTGGTGACAGTAACGAATTGGGGGTAAAACCCTTTTCGTCAGACAGTATTACACAGACAGACTAGGCTTTAGTGCTTTAATACATGAATATAAACACAAAACAGAATTAACATGAACAAACGGATCCCGGGTCGGAGCATCGCACTAACCAGTCACGAGAGCCGCGTTGCCGGGCGCGGCGGCCTTGGCGGCGGTGTCGCGGAGGAGCGGGAGCGCCGACACCCCGAGGAGCACGGCCCGCCGCGCCAGCACGTACCGGGCCGCCTGAGAAGTAGACGGCCCGCCATCGGATGACGCGACGATGGCCGCGCCCCTCCGTGCGCGGTGGCGGCCAGCGGCGACGGCGGGGGAGCGGTGCCGGGACGCGAGCGGCGGCGAAGGCGACGGCGAGAGGAGGAGGTACCCCATCGCGCCACCACCAGAGGCAAAGGCAGAGGCCGAAGTGGAAATGGCGGTGGTGGTGGTGGTGTGGATTAGGAGCTGGCCATCTCGGAGGCGGAGGAGAGAGAGTGGGTGGGTCTCAACTGGTGACAAAGGAAATCTCCTTTGGGTGATGGGGTAATTACGCGTATGCCCCTGCGATTTTGAACGCGCACGAATCTTGGCGAGGTTTCTGCCGGGGTGGTATGGGTGTTTACTCGGATGGGGAGCCCACCCGCCGGCCGTGCGCATAAGGCTGTCGGTTCGGTGGAGTGACGGATTTACCCTCCGGCTGTGTGCTTTGCGTGGGTTCTGTTGGTGCTGTTTGGAAGGGTGCCTCGGGGTTTTGTGTGGTCGGCAGGATGGGGGTATTTCGTTTTTTTAGGCATAACTAGGGATTTTATTTAAGAAAATCAAAGTGTCCAGAATACATATGATATCAGGTACTAACCCTAGCCACACATGGCGCCCAATTTGTAAAGAAGAAACAGCATTAGCAAGGGCATGATCTTCAAAGTTTGACTCCCGATGCTTGAAACAAAAACTAACTTCATCAAACTCTCTTTTGCGATGAGCGATCTCATTCAGAATTAGCCCATAAATAGGAGAACCTCCTCTGTTGATGTTGTTCACAATTTCAAGACAGTCAGAAGCCATGAAATTTTTTCAAGAGAGATGGCCTCATTGCATGCTTGAGCCTCCAAACTAGCCGGATCCACTAGTCCATCGAAATTTATAGCTGAAGCTCCCAATAAGCGTCCCGATGAATCCCTGCAAACAGCTCCCAAAACAGCCACAACCAAGCGAGTTTCAGGTGGTATTTCTAATTTGAGGCACTTTGCGTCAAGATATGGCTCTTTCGCACAGCGAGCTGGGGGAAGGGGAGGTGAGATGGCCCGGCCCATTTAAGCATTTAAGCTATTATACGTCTACAGGTCCCGGTTTTCTTGTCCGTTGTTTTATCGGTTCTAAAAATCATCCATGTTCCGGTCTGGGTTTTTTGTTTTTTCTATTTTTCACTTTACCGGTTGTCATGTTTTTTATTAATTTTCTGTAGTTTGAAAAAATTCAAAAAATGTTTCCATTCAGGAAATGTTCACTTTTTATATATATAAAGTGTTCATGTTTTTCAAAACATGTTTAAATTTCAAACAATATTCAAGTTTTCAACAAATGTTTGGAATTTCAAAAAATTATTTTGATTCCAAATTTCTTCAAATTTTTTGAAAAATTAATGCTTTTCAAAAAATGTTCCGAATTTCAAAAATATTTGCATATCCAAAACATACACAATTTCAAAATGTTTGCCTTTAAAAAAATCATGTTTTAAAATAATAAATCATGTGCTACAATGTTCTTCTCCCTTTAGTGCTTTGAGTAGCTACAATATGTACAAAATGGACAAACCAAAAAAATAACACAAATCAAGAGCAGAACGCGCGTGAACGTAGCTTAATGGGCCGGCTCGACCGCTCGTGCCTGTGCGATTGGGAGGCAATTCGACGCAAAATGCATCTTATAGGACCTCCCCAAGATGGAGGTGGTGGGTTCGAGGTGTAAAGCTCATCCGGATTTTCAGTGGAGCATGTGGTGGCGCGGGCTCAAGCCGGCAAGGGCTAGGGGGTGGGTTAGTTTTCTGATGTTGGGTGTGGGCTATTAACATGCCATCTGTAGAATTATGAGCGTCAGAGTTCTGGTGCAATATGTCCCCCGCCAAGGCTATTTCTAGCCTACTGCGAGAGATCCTTCGGTCTCGCCTCTGGTGCTGCACTAAACGGGTCAGCTCAACATTGTAGAAAGGTTCTACAGACCTGTTTTAGAACCTTTCATGTGGTTTTTTCTTCTTTCATTTCTATGTGTTTTACTATCTGTTTTCCATCAGTTTTTTGGTTTAAATTTTTTCCTTTTCTTTCGATATATGTATACTTTTTTCAACACACGTTCTAAATCTTTTCTTGTACATCTGGAAAAAAATTATACACCTTGAACATTTTTCAAATAAATGATTAAACGTTTTTCAAATACATGCTTCAAATATTTTATAATACATGTTAAACAATTTTTTAATACACATTGAAACAATTTTTAACTACACAAACATTTTACATTGTATAAATATTTCTTTTAAATGTCATGTACATATTTCTGAAACACGTGAACTTTTCAAAAATGTAACGTACATTTTTATGAATACTAAGAACATTTATTTAATTACATGAACTTTTTTTACATTGTATAAACATTTTTTAAATGACACTTATATTTTATTGAAATGCATGAACATTTTTTAAATGTCACAATCATATTGCTAATAATTATATTGCACTACGTTAACATTTTGCAAATTCGTGGTTTTATTTTTGTTAATATATTTAATTTTGAAATATATGTAATTAGAATATTTTTTAAAATATGAATTTGAAAAAAAAAACAGAAAAACAAAGAAGAAAAACGAACTAACATGTAGGAAGCTACTTTGGCCCGCTCGATAGTAGCGACGGGGAAGGGTGCCCTTAAGGCGAGACATCTTTCGGCGAAATCACTAATTGAGGAGTACTTCTTCCAAAGATCACTCCCACCACCCAGGTTGCGACGAGTGGCGCACTTGCGCAACCCGAGAGTTTTTCCTTTTTCGTAGATCCGTTTATTCAAAATGTTTTATCTCTTAAACCGTGCGTCCAAATCTCAAACCATTTTCACCATTGGATTCCTCGTGTGGAGATCTTCAAAACTAGATCCCATGTTGATAGGTTTGACGAACTTTTTTTTTCACGAAAAAAACCGGACAAAAAAACCATATTGGGAGCACTTTTTTTCCCTTTCCGAAAGAGGCACGACTGTGCCTCTCGGGGAAGCAAATCTGTGCCTCCACGAGAAGTAAACCCGTGCCTCTCGCGGAAGGAAAAAAAACGCGTTTTTTTCCGTTTCCGAGAGGCACGGCCGTGCCTCTCGCGAAAGCAAATCCGTGCTTCTCGTGGAAGCAAAACCGTGCCTCTCGCGAAAGCAAAGCCGTGCCGCTCGCGGAAGGAAAAAAAGACGTTTTTTTTCCGTTTCCGGGAGGCACAGCCGTGCCTCTCGCGAAAGCAAATCAGTGCCTCTCGCGGAAGGAAAAAAACGCTTTTTTTTCGTTTTCGAACGTGCCTCTCGCCAAAGCAAATCCGTGCCTCTTGCGGAAACAAAAAAAACAATTTTTCACGCAAAAAAGATTTTATTTCAAAACAAAAAACCAAAAAAGCCGAAAAAACCATCTAAAAGGCCAAAAAACGCGTGCGAAAAAAAATCAATCCAGAGGGAGCGCCCATATAAGCTACATCCTAGCTTTTCACCATTCCTTCCGGCGAGGCTATGTACCAAAGAAACATGTCGGCATGCTCATTTTGCCATGTGAGCGAGGATGACTGGCGCCACTCCTTGGTTGATTGTACGATTGCTCTATGTATGTGGGCACTAAAATGGACGAGTTAATTCGAAAATCCAATTCGGTGCCCGGGTCCAGATGAACCTGGTGAACAGTAACGTGATAAAAAATAGATTTTTTTTAAAAGAAATCGATTTTTTTTTGCTTGGAAGATGTTTGAGTGCATGATGTGCATGCAAAAACTCATCCCGTTTGGACATCTGTGGAGCTCGTGGCAAAAAAGAGAAAACCGGCCAAAACAGTGCATGAACAGTAACCTTACTCACAGAGCCGAATTTTGTCTTTTTTGTCGCGCGCTCCTTGAATGTCGAAACTCCACCAAATTTTGCACAAACATCACGCACAGAAGCATCTTGCTTGCAAAAAAAATTCGGAAGTTTTTGAATTTCTTTTCTATTTTTTGTGAATTTTTGATTTTGCCCGGGCTTATCTGAGCCCGCGCGCTGAAACGCCGCTCATGTAAGTGATAGTATGTTTCTATAAGCTAAGTCGTGGTTGTTTCATTTCATGGAAAACATCACTAGTTTGTTACGATTCTAGTCCCACCGTGGCCAATTTGGAAACCACCACGACTTTTGTTTCAATTCATGCACGTAGTTTCGATGGTGCAAAATATCAACATGCAACATGTGAAGTTGATGCTTGTACAACTCAATCTCGTAAGAAATCAAAATGTGAAGGGATGGTTTTCAAAGCGTTTCTTTTGTCCATGACAATAAAAGTTCTAATTGTGAAGCACACAAACTAGCTGGATGTTCTCTCTGTAGCTAACGAACAACATATGTGGCTGCTTGATTCTCTTAATGTTCTCCATGGAGCCGCAACGAATTCACCTCTTCTCCATGGAGCCGCAAAGCTAGCGATGTTTGGGTTCAACAAATTTGGATCTCTAGGTGGGTTCATGTTTTACGTGGTTTTCCCCACTACCAACCATGAAACTTTTATTCCGTACGGAACCGCCTCTACCATCGAGATGTTGTCATCATAGATATGGCAAACTAACATAAAAAAACTTAAACCATACTCCTACGTTAATTAGTGATTTCCTAGACTCTTTTACTGGAGAAGAGGTGAATTGGTGGAAACAATGGCAGTGATGTTAGAAATTTAGGGTTTGTGCTCTACCACCTATTCCTTTGTGCTTTTCTATGGTGAGTGTTAATATGATTGTTGATCCCTTGACTAAGCCTCTTAGTTACGATGTATTTGGTAAGCATGTTAAACCATATGAATATTTAAATGATTGTTTTGGACAAGTGAGAGATGTTGGAATTACGTGTCCTGCAACTATATTCAAATAACTTTCTTATCGTGGTAGGGACTCTTTAAAAAAAAGTATAAAAAGGTCACTATCCGGTAGACTCAGATATGTGAAGTGTGAGCGGCAGCACAGAAAAGCATAGAGAAAAAGAGAGTAGGCCACAAACCCAAATAAATTTCTAACAGATCGGAAGAGTTTTCCTCTGGCAGCTACCCTAAACCTCAAAGCTGCACATGGATAATACCGGAGCCAAGAGGAATTGGCGGAAACAATAGGAGCAAAAAAACGGACTCGGTGTTTCTCCACCCGGGTGTGAACAGGAAAATCACTAAAAATTCAAAAAGAAAATCATTTTTTTGTGGTGCAAGATGGTCGAATGTGTGATTCCCGTGCCAAATTTGATGGAGTTTGGACATCCGAGGAGCTCGTGGCAAAAAAGACAATTTTCAGACCTGTGAGAAAGTTTGAAAAAACGCACTGTTCATAGCCGTTTTTGTCTTTTTTGGTGTGAGCTCCTAGAATGTCGTTTGCGCACGCACCTGGCGCACTCAAGCATCTTGCATGCAAAAAAGTTTCTAGTTTTTTACTATTTATTTTGATTTTACTGTTCATCGGGCCTAGATGAGCCCGTGCTTCAAATTGAATTATCACGAAAAAAAAGAGTTCGATTGCATACACGAAACTATAGTAGTAGGATAGAAACAGCATATACGGCTCACTAGGCTCAGTGAACCCCAACGATCTAGGCCCAGAGCTTCGGCTGTCTCAGGATCCTTTTCTCTTTATGTTTTTCTTGATCGATTATTTTGTGCAACCAAAGCAGTCATGGAGTGGAGCCATGCATAATGTAGCATCGTATGATACGGTCGGGCATGAATAATTAGAGTAACTGGAGTGACCCTGATCCCACAAACTAAAGGCAAACACACGGCCACTAAAGGCTAGCTACTAATTGAGCATGCAAATGCATTTTGACCAAGCGAGCCCCACATGCATGCAGACTTGGCCATGAAAATTCCCAGGAACATGATCACTTCTATTGCTGCCTGTCTACTTGTGCTATGGAGTACTATAAAATACTACCTCTGATCGCTAATGTAAGATAAGACATAATGGCAGTTTAAATTGAATTGCCAAAATGTCTTATACTTAGGAACAAAGGGTGTAGCAAACATGTTATATTTACTGGTTGGTAGCAGGACCTAAATCTTGTTAAGAGTTGATTTTCTCTCTTTTATTCTACATGCGCAATGCAGTTTATCCATCATTTTTGTCAAGTTAATCCGGTAAAAATGTTTCTTCATTGCTAGCAATGTTTTCACAAAGCAAATTCTTCCATCAGAGTTTAGTCGTCCTATAGAAGAATGGTGAATTAAATAGATTGAGATCTAGTACCGAAACTTAAAGCTACACAACAGGGAAAAAAATATAATACATTGAAGGAGGGAGGAAGCAGCTACATTGTCTTCACCCAACAATATTTGTTATTAGGTCCCAGGCCTAGCAATTATTCGGATCCTAACCCTGGGCCACGCTATGAGTGCGGCATGGGCCACACGGCTTTAGCGCCCCGGTACAAACAAACAAATCAAACAGGGCTTTGGCTACATTGTCTTCACCCTTTCGATAGTACTGCAAATCATGGACCATCTCCCATGCTCGCTCCATCTCAAACAAAGGCCGGAGTAGGTTCACTGCTGCCACTTTATGTTGATCAAATTAAAACCTAGCCAGTTTATCAACTCTTTCATCAACATGGAAATGCTACTTAATTATTCAAGGTGGGAGTTGCAAGGGGTAGCCTAGCTGCTTTATTTGTTTTTATTTAAGAGAACAAATCAGGAAACATGCATGACTAACCACCATTCCCGAATGATTCTGTTCTTCCAAAGAAAACATCATTTTTTATGTAAGAGAAGGAATATCTGAAACTAGCAGTCCAGAGAGAGAATATACCCGTGGCAAAACCATCCAAAGGGAGAGCAGAAAAGTGCCACACCTACTGAAGCATAGAATACACATTCAGTCTAGAGAACCAAGACGCCTAGTACTGTAATATATTTATATGTAGCCAACTACTCCTGCGTAGTTAAATCCACACGACTTCCTAATGCAATCGAATCATCAAAGTAGTGTAAAATACTAACACCACCGGCGCTAACTAAAGATTTTGTTAATTCCACTTCAGTTTGTCCACTAACTGACAGGAACGAGCTAAGCTAGCGGTGGTTGGGAGCCACAAAAGAAACAGACGAAGCTGGTGCTTATTTTCAAGGACGAGAGATGAATGCAATGACAACAATTATCGGAAGGGCTAGCTCTAGCTGACGTCGATCCCGTCGCCACCCGCAGACACATCGCCATTGTTCGCTTGGAACCTTGTACAGTAGACAGGTCGTGTAGTTGTACCGGCGGCAGCATTTGCGTCTCTCTCGGCCCATCGACCGAGTGAGTGACGCGAGGAAGAGGGCGACATCGGCAGGCTTGTTTGTTTCCCGGCATGAAAGTATAAAACGATGCGGTTTTTCTCTCAAAAACATGCCACTGGTATTGCTGCAGATGTCTGAATTTATTTATGGCTCCTGGAATCGATCAGTGGGTGAGTGTTATGTCTGCGCCCCTGCGCGCATGAGCATGGCCACCACCATGAAGCGGATGTAAATGGCCGCAATAAACCATTGCAGGGAGTGGTGGTAAAGAGTATGGTCCATGATCGGTCTGCCACGGAGGAATTTCTAGTTTCTCGTGAAGTGCAGTCTAATGTCAATTTATTTATTTACCCACGGGTGAAACTAGATGGCAGGACGTCATTGCGCCAAGAATATTTCACACAAAAAAGTCATTGTGCCAAGCAGATTTCACACTGCTCGGAGGAGCGAGCAAGAAGAGTATGTAGGGGTAGTAGTTTACGTTACGCTGAGATTCTTGGATAGTTTCGGCCAGTGATGTTGCTTGCGTGCATACGTACGTCGCGTGACCGAGTAGTATAATATGCAGCTCGAACGATCGATCTATCTTTAGGCCACGTGAAAGATCTTTGAATTTAGCTCTATCAGGCTACCAAAAGCAGGGTGGTTTCCTCTTTCATGTGCGCTTCGCTCTGAACAACCTGACGGGAAAAGAATGTAACATGATCTAGCACACGTATCTGTTACCGCTGTCACCGCAGCAGCACCAAAAAAAGCGTAATAATTCAGACAAAACGAAACAAATAGGCCATGGGCCGCTCCTTCCATTTCCTCCGCGTCTTTTCATGAACGTTTTTCATTTTTAAGCATGTCGGTAGAACATAGAAAATCGGAGTAGTACTAGCGGCAGCAGTACGTACTGCTACGTACATTGCGCGCCACGTGCCGTCGCGGGAGAGCACGTGCGCCGAGCCCCTCCTCCGCGGCCACATGCCTCGGGCCGTACGATCGCAGGCGGATCTTCCTGCTGCGCCGTCAGATGGGCCTCGAGATGCGCGCGCGTGCCCCGTCCGCATGGCGACAGAGGAGGCCTGTGTCTGTCTGCCGCTCACTTCGATGAAAGAGAGGAGGAGAGCGCGCACGTCTCAGCTTTTTCTCTCTCTTGCTCCGTTTTGTGCTTTTCTGATTTGATTTGCTTGAAATTTCTCGAAAGGTGACAAGGTGTACTACCACTGCTGAGTACTACAGTAATTGCGTAGTGGCAATCGTACGACAAATCCGCCAGAATCTAACAAATGATCAATTAAAAGTTGTTTAATGGCTCCGGTTTGAAAAGTCAGAACCAAAGGCCCAGTTTCAAAAGGCATTACATGTTCCCTGAATTCAAGTTGATTTTGGACTCTATTCGCAAAAAAAAAAGAGTTGATTTTGGACTCTTCGTTCATCGTGAAAGCTTGTGCAAACTACAAACTGACAACGGAGATGTAATTTTGCTGTCATCCGTCCGACTGTTATCCGGGCGTGCCCCAGGAGCAACCATTTTTCAAGTTGATTTTCTCTCTCTTCAAAACTCCAAGAAGAAAAGTTGGTGGTCACGAAGAGAAGGAAAACGGAATCCCAGGCAGGCCAAGCGGGCCCCGCAGCAGGGGCCAGTCGCAGTCAGCTTTGTCAATGCCGGGCCATCGCTGTCCCCGTAAAGCGGTGTGACCAATGGCTACTTGTCCGTGCGCCCTCTCCATCCCTGACCGGCGGGACCGACAGAACGAGGGATTTTCTGCGCTCTAGCAGTAGCGGTTACGTCGCCACTGGCAAGGTCGAAGGCGCAGAGGATCCGGCGTGATTACGAGTGTCAGTACAACGGAGTTAACCGTCCAGACGTGGGTTACCGAGCGGGCGGGCGTGCATGCGTCCGTGCGTGCGCAGGCGCAGGGTTCTGCCCCTGTCGGATTCCGTGGAGAATCCAAAAATTTGCGTGACGCGTCGGACCTCGCATCCTCTGTCCACCTGCTACACCCAGGGTATAATTATTTTGAGAAAAGTCTAAAATAAACCTCCGGTCATCCCTGTCCAAACCATAGCCAAACGAAAGCGAACTCTTTTGCGGGCTCATTTCTTCCAAAGGATTTTTAAGTAAAATTTTGAGAATCATAATTTTTTGAAAAATACAAAGTACGGTGTACATTTTGAGAATCTAATTTTTTGAAAATTTTCAAAATGTTGGAGATCTGGGTTTCCTTAGAGAATTTTCAACTACTCCAACATTTTGAAAAGAACCCTACGATTTTCTCGTGTGCAAACAAACTACTGATCAGTTTTGTACGTACTAATATTCAAGATGGCATGACATTTCAATTATGTTGGTTTTTTTTATAGCTTACCACATATGCCATGTGATAAGTATATTGTGAATCAAAGAGACATTGAACTCAAACCTCAACCAATTCCTTCAAGTTCAAACATGTTTCTGCATGTAACTACTTTAAACTCAAGAGTGATTCTAGAGGGGAGCAGTTAGTTTTTAACAAAACACAGTACAAACGTACACGCACACATATAAGTACATACACTCATCTATCACCACTATTAGGGCATTTCTAACCGATCCCCAATAACCGGTTAAAGGAGTAAAATTCCGGTTTTACTCCTCTAACCAGGATCTAGCCGATCCCCAACCCCAATCGGCGTTAGTGGAGTAAAAATTATACTCATTCGCGCCCCGCCTCCCTATATTTACTCCACCGCCCGGCGGCCGAGTAAAAATATCTTACTCTTCCTTCCCCTCCTCTGCCACTCCCCCCCCCCCCCGCCCCGCCGCCGGCGCCTCCTCCGCCGTTCCCTGTCGCCCCTTCTCCAATCCAATGACCGGACGTGGTGGCCGGAGGTCCCCACCGGCGATCCGCAGCTTCGATCCGCGCCGCCACGCGAGCCGCGCGTCCTCCTCCGTCGGATCCTCCTCAAGCAGTCGTCGCCGCCGCCGCGACGATGCCGCCCCCCCCCTCCGGCTCGCCTCTCTGGCTTCCCCGACCTCCCCGCGCCGCGGCAGCCGCAGAGGAGCTACCACGGCGTCCGGCAGCGGGGTGGGGGACTTGGGCGGCCGAGATCCGAGATAGGGAGACCGGCCAACGCCATTGGCTCGGCTCCTTCCACATGGCCAAACTCGCGGCGCTCGAGTACGACCGTTGGGATGTCCAGCTGCACGACGCGGAGGAGCGCCTCAACTTCCCGTTCGGGACAACGCCCGTTCATCTCGAGCCGCCGCCGAGAACGGTAAGTGCGGCGATGGCCAGGGAGGACCGGGCGGCGAGGGAGATCCTCGCGGTGGAGGCCGCCGAGGAGGAGTACATGGCGGACCTCCGCCGCCAATACCCAGAGTTGGTGAACGCAGAGCGGCAGAGATTCACCGACGAGGCGGTAGACGGGGTAGTCATCGTCATCTCCGACGACGAGGTGCAAGGCAGCAACGACGACGTGCAAGGCGACGACGATGAGGGCCACTTTGAATTAGTGCCTTCGGAGTTGTTTATTTTGATGGCTCCGGTGCGACAAACTTCTTCGATAATATATGGTCCTTCCCATTTAGAGAGAAGTTTTCCTGCAAAGAATCTCAAACGAGAATTGTACAATAGAACTTGCTCACCCACTTTGAATTCCCGTTTTTGAATTCTTTTATCATGCCATCTTTTAACTTTTTCTTTAAACAATTTGGCATTTTCATAAGCTTGGGTTCTCCATTCATCTAATGAGCTAATATCAAATAACCTCTTTTCACCGGCAAGTTTAAAATCATAATTAAGTTCTTTAATTGCCCAATATGCTTTATGTTCTAACTCAAGAGGCAAATGACATGCTTTTCCATAAACCATTTTATAAGGAGACATACCCATAGGATTTTTATAAGCAGTTCTATAAGCCCATAATGCATCGTCAAGTTTCTTAGACCAATTCTTTCTAGATCTATTAATGGTTTTTTGCAAAATTAATTTTATTTCTCTATTGCTCAATTCAACTTGACCACTAGATTGAGGGTGATAGGGAGATGCAATTCTATGGTTGACATCATATTTAGCAAGCAATTTACGGAATGCACCATGAATAAAATGTGAACTACCATCAGTCATTAAATATCTAGGGACTCCGAACCTTGGGAAAATAACTTCTTTAAGCATTTTAATAAAGGTGTTATGATCAGTACTACTAGTTGGAATAACTTCTACCCACTTAGTAACGTAATCAACAGCAACTAAAATATGAGTGTACCCATTGGATTTAGGAAAAGGTCCCATATAATCAAATCCCCAAACATCAAATGGTTCAATAGCAAGTGAATAATTCATAAGCATTTCCTGACGTCTACCAACATTACCAATTCTTTGACATTCATCACAGGATAGGACAAACTTACGAGCATCCTTGAAAAGAGTAGGCCAATAAAAACCAGATTGTAATACCTTATGTGCAGTTCTGTCTCCCGCATGGTGTCCTCCGTAAGCCTTGGAATGACACTTCCGTAGGATTTGTTCCTATTCATGCTCAGGTATACAACGTCTAATAATACCATCTACTCCTTTATAAAGATGTGGGTCATCCCAAAAGTAATGTCTTAAATCATAGAAGAACTTTTTCTTTTGTTGGTATGTGAAATTAGGTGGTATAAATTTAGCAACAATGTAATTAGCATAGTCTGCATACCAAGGAGTATTACGAGAAGCATTTATGATAGCCAATTGTTATCAGGAAAATCATCATTAATAGGTATTGGGTCATCAAGAACATTTTCCATTCTAGACAAATTATCTACTACGGGATTCTCAGCTCCCTTTCTATCAATAATATGCAAGTCAAATTCTTGTAGCAATAGAACCCACCTAATGAGTCTAAGTTTAGCATCTTTCTTTTCCATAAGATATTTAATAGCAGCATGATTAGTGTGAACAGTTACTTTAGAATCAACTATGTAAGATCTGAATTTGTCACATGCAAACACAACTGCTAGAAATTCTTTCTCAGTAGTAGCATAATTTCTTTGGGCACTGTCTAGAGTTTTACTAGCATAATGGATAACATTTAATTTCTTATCAACTCTCTGTCCTAGAACAGCACCAACAGCATAATCACTAGCATCACACATAATTTCAAAAGGCAAGTTCCAGTCAGGTGGTTGAACAATAGGTGCAGTGGTTAAGGCTTTCTTAAGTGTTTCGAAGGCTTCTAGACAATCATCATCAAAAACAAATGGAACATATTTTTGTAAAAGATTGGTAAGAGGCCTAGAAATTTTAGAGAAGTCTTTAATAAATCTCCTATAGAAACCAGCATGACCTAGGAAACTTCTTATACCTTTAATATTTTTAGGACATGGCATTTTCTCAATAGCATCAACCTTAGCTTTATCAACTTCAATACCTCTTTCAGAAATTTTATGCCCCAAGACAATGCCTTCATTCACCATAAAGTGGCACTTCTCCCAATTCAAGACAAGATTAGTTTCTTCACATCTCTGCAAAACTCGATCAAGGTTGCTTAAGCAATCATCAAAAGAAGTTTCGTAAACGGAGAAATCATCCATGAATACCTCAACAATCTTTTCACAAAAGTCAGAGAATATAGTAGTCATACATCTTTGAAAGGTAGCAGGTGCATTGCATAAACCAAAAGGCATACGTCTATAAGGATAAGTTCCAAAAGGACAAGTAAAGGTGGTTTTCTCTTGATCGGGTTGTGATACAGGTATTTGAGAAAACCAGAATAACCATCTAGGAAGCAAAAGTGTGTATGCTTAGACAATCTTTCTAACATTTGATCAATAAAAGGTAAGGGGTAATGATCTTTTCTAGTAGCTTTGTTTAATTTTCTAAAATCAATTACCATCCTATAACCAGTTACAATTCTTTGTGGAATGAGTTCATTTTTATCATTAGGAACAACGGTAATACCTCCTTTCTTAGGGACACAATGAACGGGACTTACCCATCTACTATCAGCTATGGGATAGATTATACCTGCTTTCAGAAGCTTTAATATTTCAGTTCTTACCACCTCTTTCATCTTCGGATTTAATCGTTGTTGGTGGTCGACAACTGGTTTAGCATCAGGCTCCATATTAATTTTGTGCTGACATAGAGTGGGACTAATGCCCTTAAGATCATCAAGAGTATATCCAATAGCAGCTCGGTGCTTTCTCAGAGTTTTTAGTAATCTCTTTTCTTCATGCTCTGAAAGGTTAGCACTAATAATAACAGGATATATCTTCTTTTCATCAAGATAAGCATATTTCAATGTATCAGGCAATTGCTTCAATTCAAATACAGGATCACCTTTAGGTGGAGGAGGGCCTCCAAGAGTTTCAACATGCAAATTGTGTTTAAGGATAAGTGGTTGATCAAAGAACATCTTGTCTATTTTATTTCTTTCATTCATATGCATATCGTTTTCATGGTCTAGCAAATATTGTTCTAACGGATTAGTAGGAGGTACGGAAATAGAAGCAAGACCATTAATTTCATCTTTACTAGGCAATTCTTTATCATGAGGTTGTCTACGAAATTGGAGAAATTAAACTCATGAGATGTACCACTGAAATCAACACTAACAGTTTCTTTAGCGCAATCAATCTTAGCATTAACAGTGTTCAAGAAAGGTCTACCAAATATAATGGGACAAAAGTCATCTTGTGGAGAACCGAGGACTAGAAAACCAGTAGGATATTTTATTTTTCCACACAAGACTTCAACATCTCTAACAAGCCCAAGCGATGTAATGGTATCTCTGTTTGCAAGCTTAATATTAACATCAATGTTCTCTATTTCAACAGGTGCAATATCATTCATAATTTCTTGATATAAGGTAAATGGAATAGCACTCACACTAGCACCCAAATCACATAAGCCATGATAACAATGATCTCCTATTTTAACAGAGACAACAGGCATGCCTACTACGGGTCTGTTTTTATCTTTAGGATCTGATTTAGCAATTCTAGCTGCTTCATTACAGAAGTAAATAACATGCCCATCTATATTATCGACCAAGAGATCTTTAAGCATAGCAACATTAGGTTCAACTTTAATTTGTTCAGAGGGTCTAGGTGCTCTTATATTACTTTTGTTAACCATAGTTGAAACTTTAGCATGTTCCTTAATCCTAACAGGAAAACGTGGTTTCTCAATATAAGCAGTAGGCACAACTAGATCAACATGGTAAACAATTGTTTCTTCTTTAACACTAACTGGTTCCTCAATCTTTTCTTTAACAGGGGGATGATATTTAAACCACTTCTCCTTAGGGAGATCAACATGAGTAGCAAATGATTCACAAAAGGAAGCTACTATCTCAGAGTCAAGTCCATATTTAGTGCTAAACTTGTGAAAAGCATCGGTGGCCATAAAAGATTTAACACAATCGAACTCAAGTATTATACCTGACTCATTACCTTTGTCGAGTTCCCAATCTTCAGAGTTGCGTTTAATTCTTTCCAGAAGATCCCATCTGAATTCAATAGTTTTCTTCATAAAGGAGCCAGTCGAAGAAGAATCGAGCATGGTTTGATTATCATGAGAAAGCCGAGCATAAAAATTTTGTAAGATAATTTCTTTTGAGAGCTCATGATTGGGGCATGTGTACATCATGTACTTAAGCCTCCCCCAAGCTTGAGCGATGCTTTCTCCTTCACGAGGCCAAAAATTATATATATAATTCCGATCACGATGAACCAAATGCATAGGATAAAATTTCTGATGAAATTCCAGTTTCAATCGGTTCCAGTCCCATGTATCAGTATCATCACATAGCCTATACCATGTCAATGCCTTTCCCTCCAAATATGAAGGGAATACTTTCTTCTTAACTCCATCTCCGGATAAACCTGCAAGCTTAAACAATCCACAAATTTCATCCACATAGATCAAGTGCATATCAGGATGTACCGTTCCATCTCCTGCATAAGGATTAGCTAGCAGTTTCTCTATCATACCCGAAGGAATCTCATAATAAATATTTTCAGTAGGTGCAGTAGGTTGAGGGGCAACTATTTGTGCTTCCGGTCGAGGTGAAGATACCCCGAACAAACCCCTCAAAGGATTACTTTCCATAGTGACAAGTAACAGTAAATTTTAGCACGTAATATAAATGTTTCCTTACCAAATTCCACTCACCAAAGGCGCTTCACTCCCCGGCAACGGCGCTAGAAAAGAGCCTTGATGACCCACAAGTATAGGGGATTAATCATAGTCCTTTCGATAAGTAAGAGCGTCGAACCCAACGAGGAGCAGAAGGAAATGACAAGCGGTTTTCAGTAAGGTATTTTCTGCAAGCACTGAAATTATCGGTAACGAGTAGTTTGATAGCAAGATAATTTGTAACAAGTGACAAGTAGCAATAGTAACAAAGAGTGTAGCAAGGTGGCCCAATCCTTTTTGTAGCAAAGGACAAGCCGGAACGATCTCTTACAATAAGCAAAGCGTTCTCAAGGACACATGGGAATTTCATCTAGTCACTTTCATCATGTTGGTTTGATTCGCGTTCGCTACTTTGATAATTTGATATGTGGGTGGACCGGTGCTTGGGTGCTGTTCTTACTTGAACAAGCCTCCCACTTATGATTACCCCCTCTCGCAAGCATCCGCAACTACGAAAGAAGAATTAAGATAACTCTAACCATAGCATTAAACATATGGATCCAAATCAGCCCCTTACGGAATAGCGCATAAACTAGGGTTTAAGCTTCTGTCATTCTAGCAACCCATCATCTAATTACTACTCCACAATGAATTCCCTTAGGACCAAAGATGGTGAAGTGTCATGTAGTCGACGTTCACATGACACCACTAAGAGAATCAACAACATACATATCATCAAAATATCGAACGAATGCCAAATTCACATGATTACTTATGACAGGACTTCTCCCATGTCCTCAAGAACAAAAGTAACTACTCACAAATAATCATCATGCCCAAGATCAGAGGGGTATTAAATAGCATAATGGATCTGAACATATAATCTTCCACCAAATAAACCAACTAGCATCAACTACAAGATGTAATCAACACTACTAGCAACCCACAGGTACCAATCTGAGGTTTTGAGACAAAGATTGAATACAAGAGATGAACTAGGGTTTGAGATGAGATGGTGATGGTGAAGATGTTGATGAAGATTGGTCCTCCCACGATGAGAGGATCGTTGGTGATGTCGATGGCGACGATTTCCCCCTTCCGGAGGGAAGTATCCCCGGCAGAATCTCTCCGCCGGAGAGCAAAAGTGCTCCTGCCCAAGTTTCGCCTCGAGACGGCGGCACACCGTCCCGAAAGTCGTCTCTATATTTTTTTCTAGGGCAAATGGACTTATATACCAGAAAATGGGGGCCAGAGGCTGGCCAGGGGTCCCACGAGCCACCAGGGCGCGCCACCACACCACCAGGGGGGTGACGCGCCCTGGTGCCTCGTGGGCACCTGGGTGGCCCCCTCTGGTACTTCTTGGCTCCAGTATTTTTTATTTATTCCAAAATAAATCTCCGTAAAATTTCAGCTCATTTGAAGATGTGCAGAATAGGTATCTCTGACATAGCTTTTTCAGGTTCAGAATTCCAGCTGCCGGCAATCTCCCTCTTTGTGTAAATCTTGCATATTAAGAGAGAAAAGGCATTAGAATTGCTCCAAAAAGTGTTATATTGATTAAAAACACTAAAAATAACAGTAGCAAAACATGATGCAAAATGGACGTATCAGGACACAAACCCTAACAAGACTCGAAGGAGCATCTAAAAACAGAGCCCTCCCGCCAGAAAGGACTGGGATCCACCACGCCACTGTAGCCCTAAGGCCACCGGAGATGAGGCGGACCGGCGGTGGCGCCGGCGGGAGACAGAGGAACCCTAAACTTTATATGCTCTTATATTTTCAAGTGCCAATAGGTGTGCTGCATAGGTCGGATTACTATAGGTAGAGATTATTCAGGAAATGTGACAGCGAAATAAAAAGAAATACCAGCTAGATAAATGGAGCATGGTTTGTGGACCAAAAGAACATTGAGGCCTTGGCATACATGACCTCTAGGTTAAAAACAATGACTTGCCATTAGTACAAAATCGACCATTGGAAATAGTTTTGGTACAAGATCTTTCAGGGGATCCCACCGACCCATGTGTCCAGGAAGAAAAGATTCAAGACTGACCTTGCCCTTCTAATTCATATGGTTAAGCCCTCCCTGGTTGATTTTGCAACCACCTTTTGTAACTCCCTTGTGTAAAATCCAGACTCCACCCCCCACTAAGCAACCTCCCCGCTGAAACTAGGCTGGGTTAACCACCCCTGATGGGGTTAACCTGATTAATTGATAGTGGGGTGGGCTACAAATGTAACTTGTAATACATTATTATTGAAAAGATGTCAGAACGAGCCTCTCCTACTGTCTTGCACGTTAAAAAGGGTCCGTGGTGGTTCCTCATTCCACCTCAAAGCCTATGGCGCTAATACTCAGAACAATGGAGGCGATTTTCAGAACCGCCTATGATAATACCCCACCGCAATAGGTTTACGCAGACAAAACCACCTCCAATGCTAGGATACCCAGAGGCAGTTGTTCCTTTAGAACCGCCTCCTATGCACTATCACTACATATGGTTTCTTTAGCAGGACCAAATGTTAGCCTTTTTTTTTCATAGATGGTCGTCTGACGCTACAAGTAATGCATGCACTCGACAGCTGCTCACCTTGAAATGAGAGATGCAGGTGGTCGTTTTCCTTATGCAAGTATCTCACGTGTCGTACCATCATGACTTGTTATGAAAGCGTGATGCATCAGATTTATAGAAAGATCAGCACAAAGAAATCCCGTGAGACCAAAATAAGACGAAGCAATGTGAGAGAGCATGGCTTCATAAACCGACAACAATAATATGAAGTGCACACTCTAAAAGTCGCTAAATGGAGTTGACATCCTATTACACCAATGCAACGATAGAGCGAATGCTCCCCATGAGCATGACCTCAGCCACTAATCACCCCCGCACATGACGAGTCTTCTAAAGAGCACCTTTTCCTGTTCGGAGACCTAGTGCCCTTCTGACCAGCAGAGATCCTACGATGGAGAAAGCATGTTTTAAAATAGAGGTCGTTATTCACCGCGGGAATGGGACCACCCAGCTTCTGACTCTTAAAGCCTGCATCCACGCGAAGGCACGGGCCAAAACTAAAAATAAACGAGTCTTGGAGAGGCTTACCCTTTTATCCTCCCCTGATCGGCGAGGGCAACCCTTGCCTCGCTAGTACTTGTTGTCACAAGATCTATTGCCTTCGCCTGTGACAAAACGCAGCTCATGAACCCCAAGAATGCATTCATAGAAATAGGGGATAAAAGTAGCACTTAAGAGAACACTAACATCCAGCTGCTGGTCGACGAATCTTCATCCACAGCAAGAGAGCACTCCTTGACAATGATAGTGCCCGTTGACAGCTTGCGCCTATGGATGCTTCTAGGGGCAGGCGATCTGCTGGATTACAAAGACACACAATTCGTATGAAAAGCGAAACACAAACATCAAAAGGTAAACAGACGAATAAACGTTGCAGGGAAATACCCTGACGGTGGGTTCTTCCGAACCTCCTCTGTCAAGGGAGGAGTGAGCACCTACATCGTACGACAATTGAAAAAGGAAATAGACATACAAACAAAGGAGCATGACGATGTAAAACAGCATGAAACAAACCTGAATGTCAGAAGATTGGGTGTCAATGGGAGGACCCTTTCCATTAACGTCGTGCGGTAAAGGCGGGATCAATGAAGAAGACGACACTTCATCGTTTATAGAACGTGAACCAGAACCTACCGGCTGAAGCTCTGGTTGGGCCGTTACAACGATCCTAACTACTTGAAACGACAACATGGCATGTTGAAAAGCTTTTCTTGCAGATGTCTGCCACAAGCTTAAACTTTTGGCCGACAATCCTTTTGACCTTTGGAGGAAGAGGCACGTCGCCACCTCGCATCTGCGTAAGGTTCTTTACAGAGGTAAACCCTGGATATCTAAATCGGAACATGTTGATGATTGGCTTCCCAATAAGCATTCTAGCAATCCTACCAAACATCATGAACTCGGCCACAACTGAATCAACCGATGACGTGGTGCATAGACAGTACCTACAAAGCCAATCACAGGAGATCGCACACACAACAAAAAGGCAAACACATACATAGCCTACAGGAAGAGAAACAGTGAACCCATGTTGGTTTTGCATCGGTAGAGCGACAGGTTTGATCCGAGCACCGGTACTCACCGTCACGAACATCAACACTCTTGCGACAAAGAGTACACAAAAGGAACCACCAGTGCTCATCACTACCCAACTTGTCAACGGTAACGGTGCAAATGTAGATCTTGTACTGCACTACCCAAAGAACACACAAGAAACAGAGAAAGCACAAAGAAACGAAAGAAGAACTATACTCAGATTTGCAGCAATGACACCTCATTTCCAGAAGGGTCGAGAACAAGCATTTTTAATAGACTTCACAGCTAGCTCCTCCCGAAGTGAGGACGAGCTCAATTCTTCTGTTGGAGAAAAAGCACCAAGAGGCGCAAACAACCCACCCAGGCTACAGAGCACCGACAACGGAGGTAAACAGCAGATCAAAGCTAAAAAACAGAGCAGGTAAACACAAGCAGGAGCAAATACCTATTACGGAAGGAAGTTATATCAGGCAAATCCTCGTCAATGTAGCAACAACATGCAGCGCTGCCACTAAGGTCCTACATACTTGCAGTTAGCCACAGGAATAGAGCATAAGCCATGAGAACAAGAGGTAAACCTGTTCATACCCCGGGCCGGGCCGGGTTTCGGGCGGGAAAATGGAGCCCGAGCTCGGCCCGGATGCCGGGCTTTTGGGCCTCCGGGCCTGGCTGTCCATGCACAGGTCTAACAAGAGGTATAGAGGAGAGGTGGATACCACACGAAAAAGACACGTCAACTGTGGAATGGAAGGCCACCACCTTTTAACATCTTAGGCAGCATTCCCACAAAGATCACGATGACAAGAACCTTCTCACTCGCGGCAAGTACCTCGCCAACAGGAAATTCATTTGCACGGCTGCCCCAAAGAACAAGCCTAAGTTCAACCTCCTGCAGTCAATAATAGAGGTCGTAGTTGCAACATAGCAAAAAGAAATGTAGCAGCAGCAACACAAGCTAAAACTCACCATAGATCAGTAAGGACAACCATCCCAGTGTCAAAAGGCCGCTCCCTGATGATACGAGTGGACGGCTGACACAACGGTTATCCTCCCAATCACATCTAAAGCAAGTAGAACCATGAAACTACATCAGGGGGAAAAACAAGAAAGACACAAAAACACTACAGAGAGGCCTCAGGGACTAACCAATGAAACAAGGAGTGACGCTTGCAGGTATAGGAATAACTGAAAACTTATAGAGGCTGTAAGTGAAATACGGATTATCGTTCTCGAGATCGGGCTGCAGAGCAGCCAGGCTAAACCTTGTGAGCGGCTACGTTGGTCGTTTGATTCGTAGGATTATATCCTATAGGAAGTTTTTCAAAAGAATCATTAGTACCAATATTTTATAGGAAACCTAATATCCACTTCTACGGTTCTACCTCTTCTTACATTCTCTTTGGTTTTTCGTGTGGCGTCATATACATTCTCTGATATCCCATAGGATTCAAGTCAGTATGCCACTCCAATCATGTACTCCCTCCGTCCGGAAATACTTGTCCTAGAAATGGATAAAATGGATGTATCTATAAGTAAAATAAGTCTAGATACATTCATATCTAGGACAAGTATTTCCGGACGGAGGGAGTATTACTTTTGTTCCTGCATTTTGAAATTCCTGCGAATCAAAGAGGCCATTAGTACGTTCATATACTATATCTAAGACCACTCCAAAGTGAGCTACATGAAAAAAAAAATCTAAGTGAGTGCATAATTTTTACTATATTTGTGAAATACATACACATTTGTATGTGAAAATAAATATGCTAAAAATATGCTGTAGTTTCTTAGCGAAAGACTTTTCGTGTAGTGTCTGATCCACACCCTGACTTTTGTTGGAGCAGCCCATCTTGTGAAAAAATTGCACATAAGTAGCCAGCCGGGCCCACGCAAGGAGGTGGTAGTGGTGGTACCGGATAGACACAAATCAGTAGTAGAAGTAACAGTGAAAACAATGTAGCCCTGTGTGCACTGTACGGGTGCTAGAACCCAAAGGCCAAAGCCTCACTGCTTTATCAAGAAAGCGAGCTCACAGGCCGAACAGAGCGAGAGATACTACTCCTACAGAAAAGAGAAAAGGGTGAATTACCACGAGAATGTATAAGCTCAGGGAATCGCTTTATGCCTTTGCACCCAGCATCATCATCGTCACCGGTAATCCGAGAGGGAGACAGACGCACAGCTTCGAAACTAGAGAAAAAAAAGCTTTACTCACCGCTGGTCACTATACTGTATTTCCGCCTCTCTTTTTAGTTTACTGCAGTGCAGTGCAGTGCAGCGCGAGAAAAGAAGAGAAGAGAAAAGAAAAACCCTAAAGGCCCAATGATTGTACGTACGCGAGATGCAATAAGAAACTGGGGCGAGATCATGAGGAAGATTTCCATGTTTACTTAGTTAATGGTGGAGGAACTGTTAGGTGGGGGCGATTGATTGGTCGGTCCTTGATGATGATGATGATGATGCAGGTTTTTGAGTTATTTTTGGCACTCATTTGGCCGGGATAAAACATGATGCTGGGGATTGATTGATGAAGGTTTTTTTTTTGAAGGTTACAGATTGATTGATGGAGTATTTGCATAGAGTGATAGTGTGAGTGAACCGCTCATGTTGGAGTGAGAGGGGGTACCGTATAACTGTGGGGATTTAATAGTATAGGTTTGAAGGAGCTGCTGGTACATGACTGACTGTAGTGGAGTACAAGTAATGTGTTTTGGACATTTTCAGTCAACAGCGATTACGTAGTACTAGCGGGCCAACTGGCCGAGAAGCGTCCATGTTCATCGAACGGCCGAACCTGCTCTCCTCACTAGCCTCCTGGTGAGTGAATTTGGCATGGAGCGAGTGAATTGGAACGGCAATTAGCTCAGATACCAAAAATGCTAGACATACAAACAAATACATGATTTTACAGGCTCTTTCCATCTACTAACCAATCACAAACTTGCCCCCCTGATTTTCAGGAGGGTGGCCCGCCTCCCTCGCCTATTGACCAACCAAGTTAACCCTCTTTGTAAAACCCTGTAACTAATTTGTACGTGTAGCATTACTGGCTCAGATACACATACAGAAAATTCAGAAATTGAACCTAGGTACAATGAATGAATCCTACAACACACATACTCCCTCCTTTCCGGTTTATAGGGCTCAATTTCAAAATCTCTCCAACCAAGGTACATGGTGAATGGTGGAATAAGTTTCGTAGTTTGCATAAATAGTTAACTAGTACGCTTGTTTTTCTCAAAAAGTTATGTTTACCGATGTATTAATTACACCGCATGCATGCATGAACACTAAATATCCATGAACTTCTACATGCATTGGTTAGTTTTTTCTTGGTACTTGCATTGGGTGATTTAATGCGCCTCGAAATACAAACATGTGGTTGTAAGTAGTAGAATTGAGACTTATAAAACGGAAAAACGAAAATTTTGAGATGAGCCCTATAAACCGGAAAGGAGGGAGTAGATTGGAAATACCACCGTGTACGAAAATCCCTGTGTATTATTGGCACCAGGCCAGGGGTGAAGTGACAGGCCTAGCGCAGTATTGGAGCGATCGTCCTCTGGATGGGTATACATACGTATGGCGTATTTGTACGCGTACAGAGGAGCACAGTATATAGTACTACTAATACAGGGCAGCGCTGTGAAAATTGTTGCGTCTGCCTTCGTTCCGTTCTCTGACACCCACCATGAACAGCGACGGCAACTCCAACGGGCGCTCGTTGGTTGCGGTATTTCACAAGCCACCACTCACCACCCCTCCCCCTCTCTCTGTGTTAGAGATATATTTGGTATGTAGAGATTGTCCGAGATTAGATAGGAATTGTTTCCATCTTATCTCTAGGAGGCGTCTTGTCCTTCAAGTCTTGTACTCAATATATACTCGCCCTCGAGGCTCAATAATACATCCATCGATTCCACCAATCCTCTCCCTCTATTCCCTCTAACATGGTATCAGCCTAATCGATCCAACCCTAACCGTCGCCCGCCGCTTCCGCCCCACGCGTCGCCTCCGGGGCGGTCGGACTCCATGACCGCCGCCGGGGGCCGCGCCGCCCGTATCTAGGGCTCGTCCGCTGGTCGTGTTGACCGGCTGCCCTAGAGAGTCTTTTTCCCGAGTCCTTACTTCGGGTTTTTCTCTCTCGCCGATCGTCTTGATCAACGTTTCTTTTTGGTTTTCCGATCTACGATCGGTTTGCGTCGCCCGCCGCCGTTCGTCATCTACAACGCGTGTTTGCTTCATCGACATCTTCATCGTCTTTGGCTGGATTGTGCCTCGGGCTTCACGACTGTCTCGCAAGCGCGCTGATCCGGCGGCCGCGCGACGCGAGTCCAGCGGCCACTCACGCGCCAGGCGCCACTGCTCCGTGCCCACACACGTCGCCCGCCGATCTAAGATCGGTTTGCGTCGCCCGCCGCCGCCGTCGACTCGCGCCTCTACTCCGACACCGGCGCGACCACCCGGCCTCTTGTCCGACTGGGCGGCCTCGCTGTCACGGCCACCATCCGCGCATCTGCCCGCCCGTCGCTCTGCGACGGGCGTCACCGCTGAAAGATCGTGGATGTCGCCTAGAGGGGGGGTGAATAGGCGCTTTAAAATAATTACGGTTTAGGCTTGAACAAATGCGGAATAAAACTAGCGTTTAATTTGTCAAGCACAAAACCTAAATCGACTAGGCTCACCTATGTGCACCAACAACTTATGCTAACCAAGATAAACAATTAAGTGATAGCAAGATATATAACAAGAAACAATATGGCTATCACAAAGTAAAGTGCATAAGTAAAGGGCTCGGGTAAGAGATAACCGAGGCACGCGGAGACGACGATGTATCCCGAAGTTCACACCCTTGCGGATGCTAATCTCCGTTTGGAGCGGTGTGGAGGCACAATGCTCCCCAAGAAGCCACTAGGGCCACCGTAATCTCCTCACGCCCTCGCACAATGCAAGATGCCGTGATTCCACTAAGGGACCCTTGAGGGCGGTCACCGAACCCGTACAAATGGCAACCCTTGAGGGCGGTCACCGAACCCGTACACTTTGGCAACCCTTGAGGGCGGTCACCGATACCCGTCAAATTGCTCGGGGCGATCTCCACAACCTAATTGGAGACCCCGATGCTTGCCCGGAGCTTTACACCACAATGATTGAGCTCCGAGGCACCACCAACCGTCTAGGGCGCCCAAGCACCCAAGAGGAGCAATCTCTAGGGTACCAAGCACCCAAGAGTAAAAAGCTTCTCAAACTTCACTTCCACGTATCACCGTGGAGAACTCAAACCGATGCACCAAATGCAATGGCAAGGGCACGCGGAGTGCCCAAGTTCCTCACTCTCAAATCCCACCAAAGCAACGAAAGCTATGGAGGAATATGAGAGGAAGAACAAGAAGAAGAACACCAAGAACTCCAAGATCTAGATCCAAGGGGTTCCCCTCACATAGAGGAGAAAGTGATTGGTGGAAACGTAGATCTAGACCTCCTCTCTCTTTTCCCTCAAGAACTAGCAAGAATCATTGGAGGGATTGAGAGATAGCAAGCTCAAAGAGAGTCAACAATGGAGGAGAGAGAGCTTGTTCACGGATGGGGAACCATTGGGGAAGAAAGCCCCTTAAATAGGTCCCCCACAAATCCAACCGTTAAGTGTTCTGCCCGCAGCCGAGCGGTACTACCGCTCCTAGGAGCGGTACTACCAAACACTGGTCAGGGGTACTCAGTATACGAGCGGTAGTGCCGCCGGAGCGGTACTACCGTCGCCCCCAGCGGTACTACCGCTTAGGGATCCTGGCGCAGGTGAGGCGGCAGTAGTAGGGGAAACTGGCGCGGTAGTACGGCGCCAAGCGGTACTACCGTGCTAGTGCCGTTCTACTACCGCTAAAGCAAAATGGGCAAACAGAAACCAGCACAGAAGGTATTTCCTAAGCGGTACAAGGAGCGGTAGTAGTATGCAGAAGTACCGCTTGAGCGGTACTACCGGGCTACTACCGTGCAACTACCGCTAAAAGAAATTAGGCAACAGAAAGTTGCACAGAAGGAGATTCCCAAGCGGTACTCGCTGCGGCAGACCACAACGGAAGTACCGCCTAAGCGGTACTACCGTGGTGCCGAGCGGTACTACCGCTTGGGTGCTGAAAACTAGCCCAAACAAACAGAAGGATGCAAATAAAATCAGAACTGCCATAACTTCTGCAAATGAGCTCCGAATTGAGCAAACTCAAGCTTGTTGGATAGATGACGACAAATACTATCCAACAACGACTGGTTATAATAAGAAGTGGCAGGGGAGATATGCCTAAGATATAGAGATGAGAAACCTCTATGAATGAAGAACCGGCATAAACTCCAACATCGAAAACATCATAGAAGATGCATATATGAACTCCGTTTTCGATGAACTCGAGCTTTTCATGAAGATGATCATAAGCTCAAAAACTCACAAAGAGAAACACCAAACAAGAACCAAGAAAGATGATGCAATGATGCAATGGTTTGAGCTCTCTACGAACGATACGATCAAGCTACTCACTTGAGAGCCCCCCTTGATAGTACGGCTATCGATCCTATAACCCGATCTCCCAACTACCACCATGAGACCGGTAAAATAGAAAACCTATCAAGGGCAAACCTTTGCCTTGCACATAGTCCACTTGAGCTAGATGATGACGATCTTGACTTTCTCAAGTTGGACCACCTTTCTTGATTGCGCCGGCTCGATGAAGACTAGTTGATTGCTCCCCCATACTCCACTATGGTGAGCCACTCTTCGGCACATCTTCACAAGTCCATTGTCACCACAATGGACGGCAAGCTTCAAGCATGTGATCTCTTCGTGATGCTCCACTTGAACTTGCACACCGCAATCTTGATGACGATCACCACTTGATGTCATCCTCCATGGGTTGTATGATATCTTCCTTTTGATGCACGCCCATGGAAACAAACCTAACCCCACAAAGAACTCTCGCATAGAACATGGGTTAGTACACAAAGCGTAATGGACAATGCTTACCATACCGTGAGATCACTTGATCCCACTCGGTACATCTTCTACGCTTGTGTGTTGATCAACTTGAATCTCTCTTCATATTTAGTCTTGATCAACCTTGAATCTTTCCAATTCTCTTCATTAAGATGATGTCTTGAAGGTAAACATGAATGTCCACACAATCTTCTTCTTCAAGACATGCTTGCAATAGGCTCATCTCTCACATGACCAATCTTTGGATAAATCCTTGAATAGCACCTTGGTCTACACATATTCTTCTTGAAACCAACTAATGGACTTCAAGAAATGTTTATGGACAAACCCTTCAATATAACTCATGGCAACCATTAGTCCATAGAGATTGTCATCAATTACCAAAACCAAACATGGGGGCACCACATGTTCTTTCAACCGCCCTGTTCCCGAGTTTAGCGCGCCCCTCCACCGATCGAGAACGGGCTGCTGCTGCGTCGCCCCGTCGGGCCGCAGCGCCGCCGCCCCGTGGTTCTCCCCGTGGCTGCACCGATCCGTGCCGCCGCTGCGTCGCCCCTTCGGGCCGTAGCGCCGCGGCACGTGGTCTCCACCGTCGCCCTGAGGCCGTTCCCGTGGTTGCACCAACCCGCGCGCTGCCGCTGCGTCACCCCTTCGGGCCGTAGTGCCGCGGCCCGCGGTCAACCGCCACCCCGAGGCCGTCCGCTCCACGCCGTCCCCGAGGCTGCACCGACCCTCGCGCTGCCGCTGCGTCGCCTTGTCGGGCCGTAGCGAGCGTGGCATGCGGTCCCTGCAACCGCCCTGAGGTCTTCCCCGCCGTCGCCCCGACCCGCGCGTTGCCGCTGCGTCGCCCCTTCGGGCTGTAGCGTCGCGGCGCGCGGTCCACTCCGTCGTCCCCGCGCGTCGACTTCTACGTGGTATGCGTCGCGCCGCCTTCCTAGGTGCGGGACCGCCACCGTCCGCGCCGGTCTTCGTCACGCTGTCGGGTTCTTCCTCGCCTACTTCGAGCACCGTTGCCGCGCTTCTGACCTAGCCGTCGTCGCCGCCTCCTCAGGCCGCCGCCGCCGCCGCTCTTCTTCCCATTCCACGGCGACTACCTCGACACTGGCCACCCCGACTCGACATCGACCACGGCGTCCCTCGCACGGCTACCTCGACCACGGCTACATCACCCTACGCTCTCGGCTACATCGACATCGGCACAAAGGGCTATCACCTCGCTTGAGCAACTCGACGGCTTTCTCTACAGTCCACCCGTCCGCAACGCGACACCGTCCACGACGCTTCCGCTGCGACTGCGGGGGGATGTCAGCCCGTCGGCTGCTACTCTCTCCAGTCTGACCGTCCGCGACGCTCCTGTTATTCGCAACGCTACCGCTACGACTGCGGGGGGATGTTAGAGATATATTTGGTATGTAGAGATTGTCCGGGATTAGATAGGAATTGTTTCCATCTTATCTCTAGGAGGCGTCTTGTCCTTCAAATCTTGTACTCAATATATACTCGCCCTCGAGGCTCAATAATACATCCATCGATTCCATCAATCCTCTTCCTTTGTTCCCTCTAACACTGTGATTTTGATGCATGCGAAAGTGACGCACACAGAGAGAGCGTAGCGTAATGTAGAGTGGTGGTAGGGAGGCGTATCCTTCAAATCTTGTACTCAATATATACTCGCACTCGAGGCTCGATAATACATCGATCGATTCCATCAATCCTCTTCCTCTGTTCCCTCTAACACTGTGATTTTGATGCATGCGAAAGTGACGCACGCAGAGAGAGCGTAGCGTAGGGTAGAGTGGTGGTAGGGAGGCGTAGGAGTACAGTGCGGTTTGGCTGCGACTGTGCCCCCCCCCCTCCCTCCGTCCCCTAGCTCGCCTGCTTTTTTCTCCCCCTCATCCCCGTCCCCCTCTTCATCACTCCCCCTCGTCTCTCTCGCCGAGCCATTCCTCTTTGCAGAGCGCGTGCGTCGGAGAGAGAGAGAGAGATATTCCTGCCGGTAGAGTACGTGCCTAGCAGCAGGCAGCACGCGGCAGAAGCAAAAGAGGAAAAAGAGAAAGGTGAGGGCGGTGGGTGTGACTGCTTCCGTCGTTTCTTTCTTGCCGTGCGCGGCGGACGCCGGGATGCGAGAACGTCTTGCGGATTTGTGATCTTTTTCGTGCTCTTGATCCTCGGTTTCAGGCGGTCGGCGGCCGGCGATGCTGCGGAGGATGGTGTCCGACCAGGGCCCGGGCTCCGGAGGCAGCGGCGGGGGCGCGCTGTTCGCCGTGCCGCGGCTCTTCATCGGGCTCGCGGCCGCCAAGCGCGCGCCGGACGGCGCCGGCGAGTCGGAGCGGAGCCCGACGTCGCCGCTCGACCCCAAGGCGCTCCTGCTCCGCTCGCCGCGCTCGCCGATGACCTGGGACGCGGAGCCGGTGGGGCTCGGCCTCGTCGTGGACGTCGCCCTCGCGGCCGGCGCCGACAGCGCCGTCAAGACCTGCGTGCTCAGCCCGCGGCTGCGCCTCAGGACGCACGGCTGCGCCTCCGCGACCAAGGGCTGCGGCGGGGGCGGCCACTCGCAGCCGGAGCTCGGGGGCAAGACCATCTCCTGCCCGGCGTCGGCCACCGCCGGCATGTCGGTGCCCTGCAGCAGGTTCTTCCACGGGGATCTGAAGTCTGGTCCGGAGGCCGCTCGGCCGGAAGGCGCCCACTCCAGCGCCAAGCGGCATTGCTTCCACCTCGGCGAGCTCCCGGGGCAGGGGTCCCTGCCAGCGTCGATCGCAGGCGGGCCCCGGCGGTTCGTCGGGTCCGTCTCGGCGAGCGAGGTGGAGCAGTCGGAGGACTACACCTGCATCATTGCCCGCGGCCCCAACCCCAAGACGACCCACATCTTTGGGGACTGCATTCTTGAGCCCCAGACGGTCGGGAAGAGCGGCGAGGCCGCCATGGAACCCAAGGAGGGAGCTTCGGCCAAGTCCTACCTGGTGGTCAAGCGCACCGCCGAGGCTGCCGCCGGTCCCGGCGAGGACTTCTTGAGCTCCTGCTTCACTTGCAGGAAGAAGCTGGAAGGGAACGACATTTACATCTATCGGTACGCTCAGTATTTTCAGTTTGAAGATACTCCAATAATTACATCTGAAAGAACACAGTTTATCCAACCAATACTTTTGGAGAAGAAATCTTGTGAAAACTTGAAACATTTGGTTGGCAATCCAAACAGAAAAAATGGAGCACTACTTGAACTGAATGGCATGCTGAATTACCATCAGATTCCATTGTTTTTGGTTGGAGAGATAATAAACTGAACATCAACTGTCCATTCATCCGATTCCATACAGCAACTGTTCTTTCTATGCATCTTCAGAAAGTTAGGCATACTGATTTGTTGTTTGGCATTGCAGCGGTGAGAAGGCATTCTGCAGCGCCGAGTGCCGGGACCAGGAGATCATGATCGAAGAGGAAGCCGAGAACAACATCGCCATGGGCTCCCCTCGCTCCTCCTGCTCGTCCCTGCACGAGGACATCTTCATGGCCGGCATGATGGTGGCGACATGACCCCCCGCGACGATGGCCCGACCGAGACACCGTCTTCTTCGCCTCGACGAGCAAGCACGCACTCAATTTTTCCCCTTCCTAGCTACAACCAGGGGATGGGGGCGATCAGTTCACAGATCGATCGATCAATCACCAGTGCGCGTGCACATTGCCGGTCGTCGTCGATCAGAATGCTGTTTTTGATTCAGCAGCTCCTCAATCGAGGAGGAAGAAGGAGCGGTGTTCTTGGTGGGTCATTGTCACTCGTGGTGGGGGTTGGATTAGCTGAGCTGAGCTGCTGCCATTTTTACCAGCCCTGGGAAACTTGCTCGCAGGGATCTGGGTTTTTATCTTTTCTTTAGGAACCAGAGAGAGATGAAAAAAAAGAGGTGGCCTGCCTGCTGGCCTTTGGTCCTGTAGTTTTGATCTTAAGGCTGCTTGCATGCAGGCCAGAGCCACCCATCCTTTTCTTCTTCTTCTTCTTTTTTTTTCTTTTGCTCCTGCTGGCAACGGTGACCATGTCTGCACATTTGCTACACCACTGTGTGTGAGAGAGATAATGACATTGAGCTGCTTTGCTTTGGGTCATCTCCATTCCTCCTTTTACTTTGAGCAGCAGCAGCACTGATGATGGCTGAGGACGACGATGATGGACAGGACATGATGGTGATGATGAGTGTTTAACTGACTTGATTTGCCTGCTCCACTTACTAGAAAGGCATCTTTTTCCTCCATGGCCTACCAAAACCTAGCCCTAGCCAGCCCTAGATAATAATGTTGTGAGATCACTCCAACTGCAGTCTTTGAGTAGTATCTCATGCCCAGCTCCAGTCAAGTGATCAACTCAACTGATCAAGCCAGACCACCACACTAAAAGTAGAATGTAATTGCCCAACCAACATGGTCTGTGTGAAAGATGAGACACACACAATCCCTCTCATTTTCTTCAAGGCATTTGACTGACAGTACTTTGTGTGCAATGCAACGGTGATTCTGATGCATGAGCTCACTCACTGACTGCTGCCTGAACTGATGCTAGTAGTAAAAATTAAAAATGGCGTTGTGACTGGCAGAGGCCAATGATGGAGGCAGAATTAAGAAAGAGTCGCTGAAATCTATGTGAGATCAGATCAGATCGGATGCATCGCAGCAGCAGCAAGGATTCAGGACGGTGGACGGATCCAATCCCACCGATCTTTCCAGAAATGGGCTCTGCTGACCCCGGAAATGAACCTGACGGGGAGCAGAGGCAGAGCCCCCTGTACAGGATTCAGAGCCGGCCATGCCTTTGCTGAGCGGAGCTCGACGACGTCTGCATCTTTTTATGGGCATGGCAGCGGCAGCGGCAGCAGCGGCTGATGGGTGAGTGATATGGGTGGGTGCTGCCTGCCTGCGGCTTCAAACCACGGGCGCGCCGCGCGTGACATCACCTTCGCCATTGGCGGATTTTCGCGGCGGTGGTTTCGGGAGGCCCCTGGCACGTTTTTGCCGTGAGGTGAGGAGGAAATGGGAGCCGAGAACAAAAGAAAAAGAGCACAACGCGTAAAATTGCGCAATCTGTTGTGGCACACGATTTTAGAAAGTTCTTTAGGATGCTCGTAGTTTTGTTTTCCTCTTTTTTTAGGGAAGACAGATGAATTAAACAGGCGGTGGAAACTACCGAGCTCGAGTATGGTAGGGGTAGATGGGAATTTTCGGTGTGGCGATCTCTTGCTTTCACTTTGTTTTTCTTGTTTCCCTTCGGTTCTCGAAAGATTTGAAAGATCTTCCTCCAAGTCCTTCTCGTATTTCTTTTGGCTATGATTTTTATGTAAACACAAATAGTGTCAGAATCATAAAAAAAAAGTAGTGGCTTCGTTCAGTGGTTTCTTTAGAAGAAGAAAAAAGGTACTCCATCCGTCTCATAATCTAAGACGTTTTTTGGCACAAGCGTTTTTTGACACTAAACTTGTGCCAAAAAACGTCCTACATTATGAGACGGAGGGAGTACAACATTTGTGAAATCTAACAAATATTTCAAGTGTCGTTAAAAGACAAACTCAAATTAGAGCACAATAGATCTTCTGTGTTAACCCTTGACTAAAAGTATTAATGTGGTCAAATTTTCACCACTCTAGATAAGCAGATGATGAAATCCATGGTTTGTAGTAGACCTCACGGAGGGACTGCTCTTAGATATGGAAACAAGAATATGGTATTTAAAGCGTCTCGATTGAGGTCTTAGCCCAAGAGTTAAGGAGGGGAGCTTCTTCAAGGTGTCAAAAATTGAGATCAAAGACGATGCTAGAATTATTGACGGAGACAACTCCAACTCAGATTGATCTGCGAACTGATCGTAGCTTGGATGGTTAGGTTCCTTGTGGCGGAACCAGCCTACCAAGGTTCAAGTCCTAGACTTGTCACTGATGCTCGCATTTTCATGGATTTATTCTATGCTTTCTGGAGATTTTTCGTTCAGTGGGAGGAGACGTTCCCGTCGTCTATGAGGCGCTTGTGGTGACTTTGCCAATCTCAAGATGTTGCGCCGGCTCAAGTGTCTCAGATATTGCTCTAATGATATTGATCGTGTGGTGCAGATATTGATATATTTCTCTGCATCAATATCTTCATAATGCAATATGAAAACAGTTAGTACACAAATAAAGGAGGAAGGTGAGTTTGGCCCATTATTAGGATCCAAATCATTGTTAGGGCTGGCACCTAATAACTGAATTGTTGGGTGAAGGCAATGCAGTTGCTCCCTCCATCCATCAATGTTTTTTTTTTCTGTTTGTACGTGTAGCTTTAATTTTGAGTACTATATCTTGATCTATTTAATTCAAGCCAACATTTCTTCTACGTGATAATAAAAATTGATATCGTAGCTCCGATGGGTGATTATTTGCTTTGTGAAGTATTGCTAGTATCGAAGAAACATTTAACCGAGTTATTTCAGACAAAACAAAGCTCGGTAAATTGCATTTCGTTTACAAGATAAAGAGACACAAATACACAATTAGCCTTTCGGCAAGTTTACGCTCCTGATACCAGTAAAAATACCTAGTCAAAATGCACTTGCATGCTCAATTAGTGGCCAGCCTTTAGTGTGGCCATGTGTCTGCCTTTAGTTTGTGGGATGAGGGTCACGCTAGTTGATGCATGAGTTCATGTGCAACCTCGAGGGTTAGAGCAATTCCAATTGCATTAGAAACTCGAATTGCATGCTTTATTTACCATCATCTTCATGTGCAACCTCGAGGATTAGAGCAAATTTGACAAAGTTCCTCAAATTCGCAGGTTCAAAAAAATGTATAAAGTCCTCTCCATAATTTATAGAGGCCGCAGAATCTTTGCGGAAAGCACACCATATTTCATACTTCATATATTTTCATTTGCAACTACTCGATTTTGTACTTCGGTTTGGCATAGATTCAACCACATAGATTGAAAACTAGATAGCTACATAGCTCATTTATATATGGAGCAGAATGGGTTCACTGCAGGCAATATTTGGTAAGGACTCTCCTCTCCTCCCTCCTCTCCTCCCTCGCGTCGCCTCCCCTCGGGCGGCGCCAGGGCCCCCCGATCCCTAGCCGCCAGTCCCTCCCCGCTGCTCCATCCGCAGCCGCCGCTGCCGCCGGCAAGGGCCGCGGTGGCGGCGGGCCCTGCACCGCAGATCCAGGGCGGGTGGTCGCCGCGGCGGACCCTATGAGGCGGAGGCGGCGTCTCATGCGGGGAGGCCGGGGGCGGCAGTCAGGGCGCCGCCCCTGCTGCGCGGCGGCGATGGGAGCCTCCATGGCAGGCGGTGTGGCGGCTGCATGCGCATGGGTGGCTCCGATGGCTGCGGATCTGGCGTCCTGTCCAGATCCGTCTCGGTACGGCTTTGGCCGGCCGGTGGCGCGAGGAGGACCGGTGAGAGGCGGATGGAGGCTCCCTGCCGGCGTGCCGACGGCGGTCCTTGTCTCCACGACGAGGCTCCGTTCAGTTCCAGCCAGCTGCGAGGTTGGGGGGACGCGACTTCCGATGAAAATCGCGCCGACTTCGGTCATGGCGGACGATGGCGGCGTCTATGACGTCGTTCCCTTCTCGAGGCATCGTTGTTGCAGGTCGTGGCACCCCACCCGTGATGCTCCGGGGGAAACCCTAGATCTGGATCTACCGGATCAGACGATGATGGTACCTTTGATGTCGTTGTCCCTCCTAAGGGCATCGTTTTGGAGCAAGTGCTGGTTGGACGGGACAAGCGGAAGAG
This sequence comes from Elymus sibiricus, assembly GCA_039707655.1. NCBI lineage: Eukaryota > Viridiplantae > Streptophyta > Magnoliopsida > Poales > Poaceae > Elymus > Elymus sibiricus. The sequence continues at coordinate 104,152,691 of CM077668.1, read as the reverse complement.
CGGTGTCTCATCCATCGCAAGGCCGACGGCGGATCCCGGTGGCATGGCGTTGCGGAGGTTCGGCGACGGGCGCGTGTGGACGGATACGTGTAGGATGGTGGAGTTGTCTGGCGCCGTGGTGACGTCGACGGCAGGCCAGGCAAGGTCGATGTGTCAGTTACTGCTCTGGAGATGGACCGGTGGAAGATGGCGGCGACAGCCTCTGAGAGTGCGTCGGTCCGGTATGGGACCCAGTCCCGGTGTGTGGCTGGGCTGGGGCATCCGGCTTTAGATGTTAGGGTTTGGTGCGATGTCCGTTTGGTATTAGGCCCGGATATTCGGCACACCTTCATCAATGGGATAGGAGTAGCAACAGGTGTTGCCTAGATGGTGGCTTCAGGCTGACTGATGTATTAGTTTGTATGGTCTCTGTGAATAATTAATAAAATGGCCGCAGGAATCGTCCAGATGCAGAGGCCGGGGGTCTATCCTCCTTTTCAAAAAAAAAAATATGGAGCAAAATTAGCTGCCTACCATCGTTCATCGTTCATGTTGGTGCCATGGTGGCTTCTTACTCCCGTGTAGGGCATAGTATACATGAGACTGCTGATCGTTTTGCTTTACCATTATTGATGGCCACTCCAAGTTCTCATCGAAAGCAGGGGCGGGCATGGCAGCGCGACACTCCATCCATGCATCCTTTGGGCATGTTCGATTGACAGGGGATCGAAATTAAATCTCCTGCAAGTCAACCCCCCCCCCCCCAAAAAAAATCCCCTCCAATCCCCTTGGGAGGGGGTGTAACCAGAAGGCCTTACGAGTGAGTGTGCGACGTCGTTCGGCGCACGTTTGGCAAAGGCAAGCCCAAGGAACAGCCACGACATGACTCTAACGTGGGGCTTGACCTCTCCTCATGAGCCCGGGCCATGGTCAGATACCATCCTCCGCGGCATCGACGGCCATGTGTCAGAGCTCGTCGACCACCTGACACCGGGCGATCAAGAGCAGGAAAAAAGATCACAAATCCGCAACACGTTCTTGCATCCCTGCGGCTACACAACAAGAAAGAAACGAGGGAAGCAATCACCCCACCACTGTCGCGACCCCTCACCTTTCTCTTTTTCCTCTCTTGCTTCTTCTGCTAGGTACTCTACTAGCTGGAATATATCTTTTCTTTCTCCCTCTCACCCGGCGCACGCACTATGCAAATAAAATGGCTCGGCGAGAGAGATGAGGAAGGGCTGAGAGCATCTCCAACTGAACTGGTCTAATTTGGCCCCTCATTTGTCCGCGGACATGTCCGGACAATGTCACAATGTCAGGGTATGTTTGCTCCGAACCCTCATTTGTTTGCGCACGCAAACGTCGCACACTAAATTGTCCGAGCATATTGATATGGTTGGTGGGAATGGAGAGAGAGAAAAAAGAAAAACATGCTCTGGGGTGGGCCACGTCCGACGTGGCCGACTGGCTGGACACGCACGGACATCCTCATTTCCTATTTATATATGGGCTGAGTTTGAGAGTTTACGGACAATCCGCACATATGGGAATAATTTGTGAGGTCCGGTTTGGTAGTGGTTTTCTTTCTCTCTTCTGTTTGGGCATTGTCTGGCCGTCCATCCAGACAAATGATGATATAGTGATGGATTAAAGATGGTATAAGGAGAGTGATGAAGGAGGGGGAGGGTGAAAATGGATAAATCTGGCCCTTTTCTAAAACTTTAGCACAAAATAAACTAGATCCAAAAAAAATCCACAAAAGGACCCATTTGCATGATGCCCCGAGCTTTGGGCGCCATGCTAGATAGCATGACACCTTGGGCTGAGGCGCCATGCTATAGAGCACGACGGGCCAGCATGTCGCGTCGGCCCCGGGTGGCATGCCAAAATGGGTCATTTTGTGTTTTTTTCTTCTTTGAATCAGGTTAATTTGTGCCAAAGTTTTTTCACGGAGAGAGGAGGTAGGGTAGAAAAAAGCAAGCGAGCTAGGGGAGGGAGTGGGAGGTGGTGAGTGGTTGAGGCAGACGCAACAATTTTAACAGTGCTCCCTGTACTATACTGGGCCGGGCTCCTCCTCTGTAAAAGCTAGAAATACGCCTTGCGTATGTATACCCTTCCAGAGTACGATCGGTCGATGCGGCACTGTACAATGCCGTAGCTCGCCTTCAATACTGCGGGCCTTGTCACTTCACTCTGCTCTGGTGCCAATAATAATACACAGTGATTTCGTACACAGCGGTATTTCCAATTCAATTTTTTGTAGGTGTGGTAGGATTAATATCTCCTCATATTTCTTTTCATGTAAGATGATACTAGTACATATGTTGTGAAAGCTTACATTCGTTGAACCTAGGCTCAATTTCTTGTATTTTCTGTATGCAGTTACAATTCACTCACTCCATGCCTCTTTCGCAAAAAATAAATAAATAAATAATCACTCACTCCATGCCAGTTCATTCACTCGGATGTTAGTGAGTAGAGCAGGTTCGGGCATTGGATGAACATGGACGCTTCTCGGCCAGTCAGTCCGCTAGTACTACCACTAGTACAAAAGGGCCCATTTGTCCCGGTTCGTAAGGCCCATTTGTCCCGGTTCTGGAACCGGGACTAAAGGGTCGGGACTAAAGCCCAAAACCTTTAGTCCCGGTTCGCTTACGAACCGGGACCAAAGGCCCTCCACGTGGCCGCTGGGGGGAGCCCAGGCAGGAGGACCTTTAGTCCCGGTTGGTAACACCAACCGGGACCAAAAGGCAGGACCTTTAGTCCCGGTTGATAACACCAACCGGGACCAAAAGGCATCTGTCAGGAGCTGTGGTTTTTTTTTTTTTTGAAAGGGAGGGGGGTTAGGTGGTTTTGTAGGGTTAATTTAGGGGTTTCATATTGTGTTAGCTAGCTAATAGAGAGAAGTGTCATCTTTTTCTCCGTGCTTGGTCGACGCTAGCTACTATAGAGAGAACTCGACACGCTAGCTAGTAAGCAAATGAAGGAACCATTAAGTACATAAGATCGTCATGAACATATACAGAGAGAAGTGATCGACCTCTCTTTCTCCGAGAGATTGGTCGAACAACAAGTTTTCGTATATCTATCCGACGCTACTACATATGTACAATATATAACATCCCTTACAACAATTTCAATTTCACATGGTATTCTCCTTGTTCAGGTATGACGTGGTCAAGAAAGAATCCCGCCAATTCCTCTTGAATTGCTCGTATGCGATCATGTGGTAGGAGTTCATCCCGCATCTGCCAGATCTAATTTAAAGAAGGGGTCAATACATATATATGAATGAAACTCAACACAATTGATGGTAATATATAAAATAAAATTGTGAATATTGTTTACGTACTTCAAATTGTTTCTCAGAGGAGGCCCGTTCAGAGGTATAGTAGCGAATGAACTCGCATACGTAGTATCCACATAAATGAGTGTTGGGTGCCTGCAACAAGCACTTTACGAGAATAGAGTTCAATCAAACTGATAAGCAAGCATGATAATGGTATTGATGAAACTAGAATCAATGAGAGATGCGCGGAACTAGCTAGTACTACTTAGTTTGGGGTGTGTAAATCGCAGCTCCTTCTTCAGACCCGGAACCTTAGCGGTGAACGTTTTTCAAACCCTGGCAGGCAAAGAAAATGATTACTTGATATCAGGAAATGAACGAAAGTTGCCGATATAGTCCCGGTATTGATTGAACTTACTTCTGGAGCATTGCAGTCATGTCCGCATAATACTTGGGATCTTTACGGAGCGAGTCTAAGACAGTTACTAATGCCCCGTCAAGGTTAATGGATAGCAGAATATAGTGGAAGCTGCGCACGCATAACTCATCAATTACATTACTTAACCACGAGTAAGCGGAACCGAATATGCAGAAGACAGTAACACTCACTTGAAGTTGTAAGGAAAGAGTATTTCCCTTTTGTTTTGATGTTTAAGGAACGTTTGTAGTAAGTTGTTCTCGGTATCTTCAGCCGCCTTTCGTACCGACCATTCATTTACGGTATTTGGGCTAATGAACCCAACGTCGAAGATTCCTATTTTTTGGCATTCGACCATCTTCAATCTGCATAATATAGTGAGGATAATTATATATACATGCAGTGAACGAGCTGAGCTAGAGACTTAATTATAGAAGTAATACTTACAGACAATAGCAAGTCATGAGTTGTTTGTCGAGGGCCTTTTGATTGTATAATTGAAATAACTCCACAAATTCAACAGGCAGCAGGTCGACTCCAGGGAAGTCATGCTCTTTTTTAATTCCGACTAACAAACTGTCTTTCCCAGACTTCCTGCAGGTTTCCATGTACCAGTCATGCAATTTTTGCATCATCGTTGTTAGATGAGGATGATCAGGTTTGACGAGAGGCTTCCCGTGCTCGTATCTAAAGACGTCTACTACCTCAGCCGTTTCAAACTGTACATCATCGGGCAGGTAATCATCAAGAGTGGTACCGGGTAGTAGCACCGGATGATTAGCGATATCGCTAGACACCTTGAGCGGGGGGCACGATTGCTTCTCCTGTTCGCCGAGCTGGGGAATTGTTTTCCCACTTCTTCATTTTTTCGCTCTTGCAGCACTGGAAGTACTTCCCGACTGCTGCGCTTTAGCATGTGTCTTAGTAATTATGCGGTCATAGTTGGAATCCGGCGGAGGCGGTGGTGGTCGCTTCAGGGCGTCGATAGTGCGCTTCACTTTCACCGGATCTAGCTTCTCCTTCGGAGGTGGAGTTTTCTTTGCAAAATGGTCCCTCACTTCGGCACGACATATGTCCACGTTTTCCTGCTCGGTCCTCTCATATGGTAACTTTTCCACAGGCTTGAGACATGGACCGTATCTGAATTGCCTCCCGCCTCTGCTTGTACTGCTAGCCGCCGGAGCGGCGGCGTCTCTCTTCCGTCGTTGCTGAGGAGGCGGAGAAGGAGGCGGAGTGCTCCGACGCACCGGAGTAGGCGAAGGAGGAGGCGGAGTGCCCTCACGCGTCGGAGGAGCCGGAGAAGGAGGCGGAGTGCCCTGATCACTCGCCGGAGGAGGAGGAGGAGGAGGAGGCGGAGTGCCCTGACTCGCCGGAGGAGGAGGAGGAGGCGGAGGCGTCTAGTTTGGAAGCTTGATGTACTCCTTCTGCCATAGACATGTACTCCTCAGAGCACGAACCAGCTGATTCTCCCCTTCACCTGTAGAGTGGTAAAGCTCGAGCTCCTCAAATCCCTCCATTACTTCATCCACCATCACAACAGCATAGCCATGTGGAATCGTAAGGCAGTGAAAAGTTCCGTTGGGTTGAGGAGGTGCAACAGAGCCGAGAGCCGCCTTGAAAGTGAGGTTATGGCATTTCGTCATAAGCTCGCAATTTTGAGCCTCCGTGATAGTATCCACGGGGTAGATAGGCTCCGTGAAGTCAGTCTGAACGGGCTCCGTGGAAGCCACGCTGCTTCTCCGCTGAGATGGAGGGGTAGCTTCTGGGGTAGCTTCGTGCCGCTGAGATAGTTGGCCGGCAGCTCGCTGGCTCTCAGCTTCCTCTAGCTTTTGTAGTCTTGCACTCATCTTCTGCATGTCGCTCAGCTCCGCTTTCCTCTTTCTCTCCCGGCTTCTGTAACCGCCTGCGTCGGGAAACCCAAACTTCCACGGAATGGAGCCTGGTGTGCCTCGTGTTCGTCCAGGGTGCTCAGCATTCCCTAGGGCCTCAGTCAGCTCGTCCTTCTCTCTGTCGGGAAAGAACGTCCCTTCCTGCGCTGCGGTGATATACTTCTGAAGCTTCGTGACGGGTATTGCAAGTTGCTCGTCCGTCCAACGGCACTTCCCTGTTTCAGGGTCCAAAGTTCCCCCAACCCCGAAGAACCAAGTCCTTGAACGGTCTGGCCAGTTCAATGTCTCTGGTTCGACCCCTTTAGCAATCAGGTCATTCTCAGCTTTGTCCCACAACGGCCGGGCTTTGAGGTAGCCACCTGACCCCATGTGATGGTGATACTGCTTCTTTGCAGCGTTGTTCTTGTTTGTCTCTGACATTTTCTTACTCTTGTCTGATGTCTTGTAGGCCACAAATGCGGGCCAGTGATCTCTTATCTTCTCAAATCGGCCGATGAATTCTGGAGTCTCACCTTTGTCGACAAACTTTGATTTCAACTCCTTCTTCCACCTCCTGAATAGATCTGCCATCTTCTTAAGAGCACACGCCTTGACCAGTGGCTCTATAACGGGCTTATTCGGATCCTCCTCTGGCGGTAGGGTGAAATTTGCCTTCAGCAAGGTCCAAAGATCATCTTTCTGTCTATCGGTGACATAATCACCTCCAGGGGCGGCGTCCTTAGGCTTATTCCATTGCTTGATGCTGATCGGGATGTTGTCCCTAACAATAGCTCCGCACTGAGCAGAAAATGCGTCCTTGGTCCGCTTGGGTTCAATCGGTAGGCCATCGTCCGCGAGTGCTGTGATCGTGAACCTTTCATCCTTGCGCAACCTCTTCTTCGGCCCTCGTCTCGTTACCGAAGTTTGGCTCGATCCGGAGGGCTATAAAAGAAGAAAGAAGAGTTAATATATATATGTACATACCAAAACAATTAATGCATCAATTAGCTAGTCAGCACCTCAGGAGCCATCATGATCATGTCACCGGAGCCATCATGATCATGTCCTTCCTCCTCCATTGTTCCATCGGTGTCGTTGAGAAACGACAAGACAGCATCACCTCCGGCGAGGATTATCTCCCCCAACAACTGTTCTTGTTCCAAGTCTCTTTGATCCATAGTTTCTGCAAATATAGAAGAATATATATATAGATGAGATCAGAAAAAAATTGGATCAACTTGTGCACATCCATAATGGGGGTATTCTTGATAAATCTATGTTACCGGAGTTATCTATGTTACCGGAGGGGGTAGACGACAACGACGCTCACCCCTCATGTCATGTCCGACGTCCCTCCTCATGTAGAAGTTATCGGGGAGGGGGTAGACGACAACGACGCTCACCCCTCATGTCCGACGTCCCCCCTCATGTCGAAGTTATCGGGGAGGGGTACAGGTGGCCTCGGGAGTTGGTCGGGCAAGCGGACCGGGAGTAAGTAACTTTTAACTCATTTTAACCTTTAAGGAATTTAATTAACAAAATGGCGCCATTCTGAATGTGCAGAAAATGGTCCATATTTTTCCTGATCTCATCTACCCTTCTATATGTCACGTTGTCTAGTGTCAAAGGATTCAAGAAAACCATGGCTTCATCATTAGCCGGAAGTAACAGGCGCATAATGGTACGAAGCTCTCCAAAATTGTTTTGGAACGGAGTCCCGGAAAGGAAAATTAATTAGCTTTTTGGTACGAAGTTCAGCAAGAGCCTTCCGAATATCGCTATTTGGAAGGCCTTTGTTGAAATTTGTACCAAAAAGTGAATTATTCTATCCGGAACTCCGTTCCAAAACAACTTTGAAGAGCTTCGTAGCATCATACGCATGTTACTTCCGGCTAATGATGAAGCCATGGATTTCTTCAATACTTTCACAGACAACGTGACATATAGAAGAATATATATATAGATGAGATCAGAAAAAAATTGGATCAACTTGTGCACATCCATAATGGGGGCATTCTTGATAAATCTATGTCAAAATTCAAACTTTGACATATGATCAAACTTTGATATATGATCAAATGTTGCATATGTCAAAATTCAAACTTTGACATATGATCAAACTTTGATATATGTCCACCGCGATATAAAATGATACATAGACTTGTTCGGGCGAGAGGGGGTTGATCGACGTCCCCCCTCATGTCGAAGTTACCGGAGTTTTCTTCTAGTGGTTTGGGTGGCCTCGAGAGATTGTCGGGTAGGGGCGGGAGGGGGCAGGAGATCGACAACGCTTTTTTCTAGGGTTTGGGTGGCCTCGAGAGTTGGTCGCCCGGTATATCGAGAGGGGGGTGAACATTTTACCTTAGTAACTTAGAAAAAAAATGTTATCGGGGAGGGGGTATATCGACAACGCTTTTTTTCTAGGGTTTGGGTGGCCTCGAGAGTTGGTCGCCCGGTATATCGAGAGGGGCTTGAACATTTTACCTTAGTAACTTAGGAAAAAAATGTTATCGGGGAGGGGGTATATCGACCCACCCTCATGTCGAAGTTATCGGGGAGGGGGTATATCGACAACGACATACATACATGGAAAAAAATGCTATCCATCTATACATACATAGCCACATACATATATACATGAAAAAAAAATGCTATGAAAAAAAATACATATATGAACAAAAAAATGCTATGAATAAAAATAATTAATACACAGATGAACAAAAAAAATACATATATGAACAAAAAAATGCTCTGAACAAAAAAATTAATACATATATGAACATCCATACATACATATAGCCACATACATATATACATTATATATATATGAACAAAAAATTTATCATATAAAAAATGAACAAAAAAATGATATGAACAGAGCTGGGGCGGCGGCGGCTCACAGCGGGGGCGGCCGGCGAGGGCGACGGCGGGGGCGGCGAGGGCGTCGGCAACGGCGACGGTGGGGGCGGGCCGGGGCAGGGGCGTGGCCGGGCGCGCTCGGGGGCGGCGGACGGCGTCGGCTGGCGAGGGCGACGGCAGGGGCGGCGCGCGAGGGAGCCGGCGACGGCGTCGGCTGGCGAGGGCGACGGCGGGGGCAGCGCACGAGGAGCCGGCGACGGTGGGGGCGGGTCGGGGCGCAGGGTCGCGGCCGGGCGCGCTCGAGGGCGGCGGACGGCGACGGCGTGGGCGGCGGACGGCGTCGGTGTGGGCTCGGGGGCGGGGCAGGGGCACGGGCGACGGCGACGGCGTCGGGGCAGCCTGGCGGCGTCGAGGAGGTCGGCGTCGTCGGGGGGAACTGCGAGATGAAAATGAAAATTTTCACAAGTCCTGCTTATATACACAGAGCATTGGTCCCGGTTGGTGCCACCAACCGGGACCAAAGGTCTCTTTTCAGCAGCCCAAAGGGCGGGAAACAGGGACCTTTGGTCCCGGTTGGTGGCACCAACCGGGACCAATGCCACCCATTGGTCCCGGTTGGTGCCACCAACCGGGACCAAAGGTGGGCATTGTTCCCGGTTGGTGCCACCGACCGGGACTAAAGGGTGGTGCTGCCCGTGGCCAAAAGTTTAGTCCCACCTCGCTAGCTGAGAGGGCTCGAGAGTGGTTTATAAGCGCTGCTGCGCACACCCTCTCGAGCTCCTCTCAGCAGCAGGCTTACGGGCCTAATCGCATGACCTCTGCCTGTGGGCCTTGTGGGCCTTCTGCGGGCCTGAATCCTGGCCCAACTAGATGGTTGGGTTTCTAGTCGTATTCAGGCCGTGGTGGCCCACTAGGCGGCATTTTTTTTAATTTTTTTCTACTTTTTTTTTCTTTTTTGCTTTATTTATTTTCTTTTGTTTCTACTTACAGTTTTTCAGTGATTCTTTTTGCTTTTAGGTCACAAAAATTATAAACTTTCTGTTAGTGCCATTAGTTTCCAAATTTGAATAGTTTAAATTTGAATTCTTTTAAATTGGTGTGAATCACTAGTTTGTGAATAACTTTACTATAAAAATAGATTTTTGAGTGATTCTTTTTCCTGCTATTTAATATTACTGTGTTTTATCATTATATTCAATTTGGTAATTTTTAGGTAATTTTAAATGTCTGTTTTAACCAAAAACAGATTTTGTTATTTTAGTTTGCTATTAAAGTTTCTAAAAAAATTCTTTATGAAAATTCTTTTTGCTATTAATGTTTTGAACAAAAAATACTTTGATAACTTTAGTTGCATAAATTTTATATAATTTTAGTTTCATAAATACTAGAGGTTTATAAAATATTTTTAGTTGATTCCTTTTGCTATTAGAGTTTTATAAAAGCTTTTTAGTTGATTCTTTTTGCTATTGAAGAATATTATAGTTTTATTTTAGTTGATCATAACAGAATTTTTTATTTAATTATTTTTAGTTCATTATTTTTGCTATTAGAGTTTCATAAAGGTTTTCTAGTTCATTCTTTTTGCTATTAGTTCATTCTTTGAGCTAAATGACCCTGAAATTGAAAAGCACTTCAAATGAACTCTGAAAAGGTTGAAAGTTGGCATGGTATCATCATTACACCCACATAGCATGTTCTAAAAAGTTGAGAGGGTTACGGCAAAAACTGGATGCACTTCATGTACAAAATGGACAATCTCTTTCGAAGTATCAGGGTTTCGGACGAAGACTCATCTGTTACAAAGGGATTTCATTTTTTTGAACTTATTTGAACTCCAGACTTTTTGTGTGTTCAAAATGCACCATTCAAAGCCACATCATCAATTTTCAACCCTTTCTGACTTCATTTCCTATTTTTCATGCATTTACTGATTTTTTAAGCTAAATGACCCTGAAATTGAAAAGCACTACAAATGAACTCTGAACAGGTTGAAAGTTGGCATGGTATCATCATTTCACCCACATAGCATGTGCTAAAAAGTTGAGAGGGTTACGGCAAAAACTGGATGCACTTCGTGTACAAAACGGACAATCTCTTTCGAAGTATCAGGGTTTCGACGAAAACTCATCTGTTACAAAAGACATTTAATTTCTTCACATGTAACTGCAATGATATAGTTGTGGAGAGAAAGTCTTCACTTTTTCTTCGCTTGTGTCCTTTGCTTATTGCGCCGTAACCATGGATAATCTTCATCGTTTAACAGGGTGCTTGGGTCAGCCTTGACTTTGAAGGGAGGAATTTCATGAAACTTTTCATAATCTTCAGACATGTCTGTCTTGCCCTCCAATCCCACGATGTCTCTTTTTCCTGAAAGAACTATGTGGCGCTTTGGCTCATCGTATGATGTATTCGCTTCCTTATCTTTTCTTTTTCTCGGTTTGGTAGACATGTCCTTCACATAGAAAACCTGCGCCACATCATTGGCTAGGACGAATGGTTCGTCTGTGTACCCAAGATTGTTGAGATCCACTGTTGTCATTCCGTACTGTGGGTCTAACTGTACCCCGCCTCCTGACAGATTGACCCATTTGCACTGAAACAAAGGGACCTTGAAATCATGTCCATAGTCAAGTTCCCATATGTCCACTATGTAACCATAATATGTGTCCTTTCCCCTCTTGGTTGCTGCATCAAAGCGGACACCGCTGTTTTGGTTGGTGCTCTTTTGATCTTGGGCGATCGTGTAAAATGTATTCCCATTTATCTCGTACCCTTTGTAAGTCAATACAGTCGAAGATGGTCCCCTGGCCAACGAGTACAGCTCATCAGAAACAGTGTTGTCACCCATGAGACGTGTTTGCAACCAACTGCCGAAAGTCCTGATGTGTTCATATGTAATCCAGTCGTCACACTGCTCCGGGTGTTTGGAGCGCAGAATATTCTTGTGTTCATCGACATACGGGGTCACCAAGGTAGAATTCTGTAGAACTGTGTAGTGTGCTTGAGACCAAGAATGCCCGTCCCTACATATTATTGAGTCCGCTCCTAGCGTGCCTTTTCCAGTCAGTCTCCCCTCATACCGCGATTGAGGGAGACCAATCTTCTTAAGGTCAGGAATGAAGTCAACACAAAACCCAATGACATCCTCTGTTTGATGGCCCGTGGAGATGCTTGATTCTGGCCTAGCGCGGTTACGAACATATTTCTTTAAGACTCCCATGAACCTCTCAAAGGGGAACATATTGTGTAGAAATACAGGGCCCAAAACGACAATCTCGTCGACTAGATGAACTAGGACGTGCGTCATGATATTGAAGAAAGATGGTAGGAACACCAGCTCGAAACTAACAAGACATTGCACCAAATCACTCCTTAACCTTGACAGGATTTCTGGATCGATCACCTTCTGAGAGATTGCATTGAGGAATGCACATAGCTTCACAATGGCTAATCGAACGTTTTCCGGTAGAAGCCCCCTCAATGCAACCGGAAGCAGTTGCGTCATAATCATGTGGCAGTCATGAGACTTTAGGTTCTGGAACTTTTTCTCTGCCATATTTATTATTCCCTTTATATTCGACGAGAAGCCAGACGGGACCTTCATACTGAGCAGGCATTCAAAGAAGATTTCCTTCTCTTCTTTGGTAAGAGCGTAGCTGGCAGGACCTTCATACTGCTTTGGATGCATGCCGTCTTTTTCATGCACACGTTGCTGTTCCTCCCGTGCCTCCGGTGTATCTTTTGTCTTCCCATACACTCCCAAGAAGCCTAGCAGGTTCACGCAAAGATTCTTCGTCACGTGCATCACGTCGATTGCAGAGCGGACCTCTAGGTCTTTCCAATAGGGTAGGTCCCAAAATATAGATTTCTTCTTCCACATGGGTGCGCGTCCCGCATCGTTAGTCGGAACAGATAGTCCGCCAGGACCCTTTCCAAAGATTACTTGTAAATCATTGACCATATCAAGTATGTGATCACCAGTATGGAGGGCGGGCTTCTTCCGGTGATCTACCTCACCTTTGAAATGCTTTCCTTTCTTTCGACATTGATGGTTGGTCGGAAGAAATCGACGATGCCCCAGGTACACATTCTTCCTGCATTTGTCCAAATATATACTGTCGGTGTCATCTAAACAGTGTGTGCATGCGTGGTATCCCTTGTTTGTCTGTCCTGAAAGGTTACTGAGAGCAGGCCAATCGTTGATGGTTACAAACAGCAATGCATGTAGGTCAAATTCCTCCTGTTTGTGCTCATCCCACACACGTACACCTTCTCCATTCCACAGCGGTAAAAGTTCTTCAACTAATGGCCTTAGGTACACATCAATGTCATTGCCGGGTTGCTTAGGGCCTTGGATGAGCACTGGCATCATAATGAACTTCCGCTTCATGCACAACCAAGGAGGAAGGTTATAGATACATAGAGTCACGGGCCAGGTGCTATGATTGCTGCTCTGCTCCCCAAAAGGATTAATGCCATCTGCACTTAAACCAAACCATACGTTCCTTGTGTCACCTGCAAAGTCCCCCACCTTCTCTCGATTTTTCTCCACTGCGACCCGTCAGCGGGTGCTCTCAACTTCCCGTCTTTCTTACGGTCTTCTTTGTGCCATCGCATCAACTTGGCATGCTCTTTGTTTCTGAACAGACGTTTCAGCCGTGGTATTATAAGAGCATACCACATCACCTTGGCAGGAACCCTCTTCCTGGGGCGCTCGCCCTCAACATCACCAGGGTCATCTCGTCTGATCTTATACCGCAATGCACCGCATACCGGGCATGCGTTCAAATCCTCGTACTCACCGCGGTAGAGGATGCAGTCATTAGGGCATGCATGTATCTTCTGCACCTCCAATCCTAGAGGGCATAGAACCTTCTTTGCTTCGTACGTACTGCCGGGCAATTCGTTATCCTTTGGAAGCTTCTTCTTCATTATTTTCAGCAGCGAACTAAATCCCTTGTCAGATACACCATTGTCTGCCTTCCATTGCAGCAATTCCAGTGTGGTACCGAGCTTTCTGTTGTCATCTTCGCAATTTGGGTACAACCCTTTTTTGTGATCCTCTAACATGCGATCGAACTTCAACTTCTCCCTTTCACTTTCGCATTCTCTCTGTGCATCAACAATGACCCGGCGAAGATCATCATCGGGCACATCGTCTGGTTCCTCTTGATCTTCAGCTTCCCCCATTGCAGCATCACCGTATTCAGGGGGCGGGTAGTTGTCATCATCCTCTTCTTCTTCGTTGTCTTCCATCATAACCCCTCTTTCTCCGTGCTTGGTCCAAACATTATAGTGTGGCATAAAACCCTTCTCAAGCAAGTGGAAGTGAAGGGTTTTAGAGTTGGAGAAAGCCTTCGTATTCTCACAGACAGTACATGGACAATGCATAAAACCATTCTGCTTGTTTGCCTCAGCCGCTTCGAGAAAATTATGCAGGCCCTTAATATACTCGGAGGTGCGTCGGTCACAGTACATCCATTGCCGGTTCATCTGCGTGCGTTATATAGTTCTTATTATTGAACAACATATAACTCTCTAGAGCATCTAATTAAAACACACAAATAAGAACTTTTTTCTTTTAGAAAGAAGATAAGAAGAAGAGGCTAACCACGGTGTTGCCGGCGCCGAGATGGGCGCGGGCGATCGACGGCGGTGAGGACGGGGACGGGACAGGACGGACCGCCAAACCTAGACAAATCTTGAGGAAAATGGAGCTTGGACAAGGAGCTTCGAGAGGAGAAAGCTTAAGTGTGGCTCGGGCATTTCATCGAACACCTCATGTGCATAGGAGGTGAGCTAGAGCACCACAAAAGCTCTCCCACGGCCGGGCAAAAAAATAGAGCAATGCATTGCTCTGCTCGCGGGCGGGGGCTATATATAGGCCAACCATTGGTCTCGGTTCCAGCCACAAACCGGGACCAATGGTTGTGGGTCAGGAGCGAGGCGCATTGGTCCCGGTTCGTGGCTGGAACCGGGACAAAAGGGGTCACCTTTAGTCCCGGTTCCAGCCACAAACCGGGACCAATGGTTGTGGGCCAGGAGCGAGGCACATTGGTCCCGGTTCGTGTCTGGAACCGGGACTAAAGGGTCCAGACGAACCGGGACCAATGCCCCACGAGGCCCGGCCGGCCCCCTGGCCACACGAACCGGGACCGTTGATCCCATTGGTCTCGGTTCGTGACTGAACCGGGACTAATGGGCTGGCCCGGCCTGGACCAAAGCCCTGTTTTCTACTAGTGTACGTACGTAATCGCTGTTGACTAAAAATGTCCAAAACACATTACTTGTACAGTTGTACTCCACTACAGTCATGTACCATCTCGCTCCTTCAAGCCTATACTATTAAATCGCCACAGTTAGAACGCTCACCCTCAAACCACCGGCAACCATCCGGACCGCACCGTTCGGACCACGGAAGTCATCCAAAACGGTCCTGTATTGGTCTGCGGCGCGGTCCGGACTCGTTTTCTTTTGCAAACGGGAGACAAAGGTGGGGGCTTTGCGGGAGTTCGGACCGCGGTCACGCCCTTTTCTGACCGCCCTGGCCCACCCAAACCCCCTACTCCCTCCCGCGTGCGCTTCCCGCCCGAAACGGTCAGCGCTGCTCCAGAGCGTCAGTGCCCGCATTCATGCCCCGCCAGAGCGGACGCGACCGTTCACTGGCGCCGGCATTGAAGTGGCGCGCCGGCCGAGAGAGCGTCGCCCGCGCCGCTTCTCGGTGCAGGCGACTGCTGCGCGTTCAAACGACACGACGGCCTCCCGTCCGTCCATCTGCCGCCCACATTGATGGCACGCGGTTGCTGAGGCGTCTCCTCCGACGCCACCCGTCCGTCCATCTGCCGCCCGCCATTGCTATATAAACCACTGCCCCCGGCCATAGCCGCAGTCATCCGCCTCCGATCCCTCTCCGCACCACTCCCACCATGGATTCCTCCTCCGCCAAAGCTCTTTGGGACGGGCTGACGCCGGACCAGAAGAAGGAGATGGCCGCCATTGCTGCAGGCTGGCTGGCCGGCAGGCAACCGCAGGACGCCGACGTCCCAATGGAGGACGCGGCCGACGACGAGCCGATGCCACCCCATCCTCCACCGCGCCACCCTCGCCGATGCACTGCACCATGACCATCGGCGAGGCCTGTGCCCATTACATGGACATGGTGCGGGAGGAGTGGGAGGAGCAGTTCCGGGAGGCGCAGGCCGACGCCGCCTACAACCATCACCTCCTTCAGGAGCACCTGCAGGCGGAGGAGCAGCTCGGCGCCGACAGGGCGGTCGCGCCGGACGCGGACCTGGCGGAGCAGGAGGCGCTGCTCGAGTCCTACCGCTCCGTGCGCGAGATCCGCCTCGCCCGCTGGCGGTACTGAGAGCGGGTGGCGGAGGTGGCGGCTGCCTACAAGGAGTGTGATGAGCTGCGCGAGGCGCTGTTCGGCGAGACCGACGACGAGGAGAAGGACATCGCCGAGGCCGCGCCCCGCCGCTACGACCATGAAGCCGGCACGTCCGCAGGCGCCGCCGGCAGCGAGGAAGAGTAGTGCACGGTAGGTCGCCGTCGCTCGTGTCCCAAGAAGGCCACTGCTCCTCCCCTCTTGTCGACACCAAGCTTGGTGGGCTAAACATGGCCGATTAGCCGCTAGGCGGCGACGTGGAGGCGGGCAGCTTCGCTTCCCGGGGCTCCG
The DNA here is from genome assembly GCA_039707655.1 of Elymus sibiricus. Classification (NCBI taxonomy): domain Eukaryota; kingdom Viridiplantae; phylum Streptophyta; class Magnoliopsida; order Poales; family Poaceae; genus Elymus; species Elymus sibiricus. The sequence continues at coordinate 104,136,597 of CM077668.1, read as the reverse complement.
GAGGCGGAGGTTACGGAGGCAGAGCTGGAAAAGGCGAAGCTTCGGTTCTCTGGGTTCATGGCCGGACACGGAGAACAGGCGCCGACGACCATTTAGATTAGGTATTAATTATACCTCCAGAGCCGGACTAGCACCGCTTAGTTGATGTAAATGTAATGAAATCTGTCATGTTTATATGAAATCCGGCCGTGTTTGAACGAATTTCGTCCGGTTAGTTGGAATTGTTGCCCGAATGTATGCGACTAGCGTTGGATGGCGGTTTCCCGCATCCCTGTCCGCGGACAGATACGGGAGGAAATTTGCGGGTCGCCCATTGAAGATGCATAAGTACCCCCTCCCACATCCAAATCCACATGAGCGGTTCACTCACTCTATCAAACACAAGCTTCCATCAATCAATCCCCAACATCAGGTTTTATCTCAGCCAAATGAGTGCCAAAAAATAACTTGCATCATCATCAAGGACCGACCAATCAATCGCCCCCACCTAACAGTTCTTCCACCATTTATAACTAACTAAACATCGAAATCTTCACATGATCTCGTCCCAGTTTCTTATTGCATCTCGCGTACGTACAATCATTGGGCCTTTAGGGTTTATTCTTTTCTCCTCTCTTCTTTTGCTGCACTGAGTGCAGTAGCAAATTAAAAAGACAGGGGGAAATGCAGTAATAAGTAGTATACAGTGAGTTGGCTTTTTTCTCTAGTTTCGAATCTGTGTGCCTGTCGCCCGGAATACTGGTGACGATGATGATGCAGGCTGCAAAGGTATAAAGCGAGTCCCTGAGCTTGTACATTCTCGTGGTAATTCATCTTTTTCTCTTTTCTGTAGGAGTATCTCTCGCTCTGTTCGGCCTGTGAGCTCGCTTTCTTGATAAAGCAGTGAGGCTTTGGCCTTTGGTTCTAGCATCCGTACAGTGCACAACAGTGCTACATTGTTTTCACTGTTATTACTTCTACTGATCTGTGTCTATCCAGTGCTCCTTTTGTGAGCCCAGCTGGCTACTTTTTTTTTTTTTTTTTTTGAACAAGGAGAGCCATAGAGGCTCCGATGCTTTATTTAGTAGAAAGCAAAAGTACAGCGCATCTTACAACTAGACCCACAAGAGATAGGAAAATACAAGCTGGTCCCTGATTTTTTGCAGAAAGGACCCCAACGAACAGACTGAAAACGCAATCGGGTCCCGATCTTCTTCCTCACGAGTTGAGTGTCGTCGCCGCCGGGGATAAAGCCACTTGGGGCAGCGACACCTCCATGGCACCATGCCACAGACCTCAAGGAGAAGAAGTAGAGCCTCCCCTTTGGCTTCATAGCTGGGAGGTTGAAGAACGACCGCCTTTCGGTCAGAAGGAGCCATGGCGATGCAAGGAAGGCCGCCCATCGACTGCGTCCGCAGGCGGCGTAGCTCCGACGGCCAGCGACGAAGACGACCCATCTACTGCTTCTGCAGGCGGCATAGCCTTCTCTCCATGGCTAATTATCCACATCCCAATCCGCCGAATCGAAGCACCCATTCAACCGCAGCTTGCTTTCCACCACCGCGGTGGCTTTGCAGGCCAGGGACAAAATCGGAGCCGCTCCGCAGATCAAGGCCAACTCCGAGCTTATTCGAGGAGTCGTTGGCGGCACACACCACAGCAGGAACTGACCGACAGCCAGCACCACCAGGATCACCGCCATCGAACGCCGCCAGCCGCTGCTCGCCCGCGGCAGTGACACCCTCCTCATCGGCATAGCGCCAGACGCCAGCATAAAGCCCAAATCCCCTAAGGAAACATCGAGTACTATCTACAGCTGAGCACCGAACACCTCTCCCATCTCCTTCCCAACCGGCGTCGCCGGCCAGCTGGCTACTTATGGGGTAAAATCGCTGTTCTGACCTTATCAGCAATCTTTGTCACAAATTAAACTCGACATTAAAGTATTTCACGATCTGACCCTTTTAACAACGCCACAGCCCGCGGCGTTTCTGCCCAACTTAGAAACGCCAAGCTATCTCACGTTGCTGCTCCACATGAAAACGCCGAGGTAGCTCGCGTTGGTACTCCACATAGAAACGCCAAGGGCTTTGACATTTCTGTCCTATACGAAAACGCCATTGGTTTTGGCGTTTCATACGTAGTAGTACTCCACGGCTCGATCTTCTGGTGCTATTAACTGGTTGGCCGTGGTCGGTGCACCGAGCTGTTCTAGCTGACAGAAACGACGCACGCACAGAGGGCAAACAGTCGTCGTGTGTGTGGGAGAGAACTTGGGCAGCAACAGCAGCCACAGCTAGCTACGCTACGCTAGTCGCTAGACATGGAAGGCTTTGGGCCCTCGCTTCCTATATAAGCTAGGGTAGGCCTGAGCTATGGCACGCACCGGCTAGCTTAAATGTAGCGTATAACTAGCTGTAGCTGCAGTAGACCTGTATGTAGTATAGTGTGACAGTGTAGAGTAGCCATGAGTAGCTACCACCACCACCACTAGAGGTATAGTAGTAGTAGCTTGGAGCCGTAGAAAGGCTCCAGCCAAAGTCCAAAAAGAGCTCCATTCAGGCACGCAGGAGATCAAAGAGGGAGCCGTAGAAGTGCATGCATGGCATGGGCCTACGTTGCTTGGAGCGTGTGCGAGAGAACTTGGCAGTGTACAGCCATATCCCTACGTCTAGGTCTAGGTGCATGTGACCACCGACAGGAGTTTAGGTGCCTTGGCTGGCAAATGGCAGCGACAGACCGGTTAAAAGTTGACTTGTTACCACACGGCAAACGCTGGCAGACAAACTAGAGCAGAGATGCGCAGCAGCAGCAGCCAGAGCTGCAGGGCCAAAATCCATTTAGAAACGCCATGGCCCTTGACGTTTCCAGCCTGGCCAGAAACGCCAAATCCATTGGCTTCCAGAAACGCAATCTGGCTCGGCGTTTCCAGCCTGCCACGTTGGCGAGTGGGGCCAGGGGAGCAACGCGAGCTAGCTCGGCGTTTCTGTGTGGAGCAGAAACGCCACGGGATATGGCGTTGCTAAAAGGGTCAGATTATGAAATAATTTTGTTTCGAGTTCATTTTGTGCTATGGTTTGCTGATAAGGTCAGAACAGTGATTTTGTCCACTTATGTGTAGCTCTTAACAAAGATGTGCTAGCTCAGTACTTGTCAGGATGTGAATCTCATTCGAGACGAAAAGTCTTCCCTCAAGAAACACCAAATACAATATATATGTGTACATCTCACTATATGTATACACTTACCCAAGTACGAAAAACCGAAGTTGTGGAGCTTTAAGACCGACAAAGTAGCTACAAGAGACGTGATATAGTCTTAACGTCACCTCACAATAAAAATGAATATATATTTTTGAAACGAGGCAAGAGATTTGGTAGTTTCATTTATTAAGAGAGAGTGTAATAGACAAAGCTTGAAAAACGGGTAAAGGAAAAAAAAATACTCTTGCTGCATTACACTGCATAAGTGGATGGCAGACCCCAAAACGAAACCCCCCCCTTGATCTTGCCAAAGATGACCCTGCACAAAACTCCCGCATCACATTCTTTCTCGAGAGATTTGGAAAGAATGCTATGAGAATTTCCATTCTATTATGCTATTTATATTTGATAAATATTTTACAAGTCTAATCAGATAACAAATCATATATATTGTTAGTTTCAATTCTCATATTATTACTTCAAATATTAATATTCTATAAAAACAAATCTCATTGAAATATATCACATAATATTCCTGCAGCAACCTTCGGGGTATTGATACGTCTCAAACGTCTACAATTTTTGAAGTGTTCAGGCTATGTTCACATCATTTATATATGATTTTGGCACAATTTTATATTATTTTTATTGGCCTAACATATTAATCCAGTGCCAAGGCTAGTTGGTGTTTTTTTTAATGTTTTGGGACCTTGCGAGAAGGATTTTTTTGGAGCCGCAGAAAATTGGGAAAAACCAAGATGATTGTTTTTGGAACAAGGACCCAGGGGACCTGCACCCACCTGAAGGGTGTCTCGAGGGGCTCCACGCACCCCTTGGCCGCATGGTGGGCCCGTGTGGAGGCCGTGGAGGTCAACCGGGGCTCTCCTTCGGCCCCAAGAAAGCTCCGGAAGTTTTTGAACCGCCCTTAAAGTTTCAGCCTAAGCAGAGTTACGGGTCTCCAGATATTTAAAAAACAGTGAGACGACTGAGAATACAGCGAAAAACAATAGACATGAAATAGAAAGATCCAACCTTGGGGGAGGCTCTCGCACTCGAGACCACCATAGCCAGGAAACCAGAGGGGGAAACACCCTTCTAACCAGGGGAGAATGCCAAGGAAGAAGAAGGAGTGGGCCCCTTCCCCCTCTCCTCTGGTGGCGCCGGAATGCCACGAGGACATCTCTGCCATCTCCATCACCATCACCAACAACTCTTTCTCTCTTCTCATGGTGATGTGTGAGTAGTCACCCTCGGGGTTGAGTAGTCTCTCTTCTAGTCACAATTTGTTGAGTTTTTTCCTTAATGTTTTCTTAATGACTTCGTTCCTCCTAGAATACGGCTAGAGTTGAAAGTAGTTATAATAGAAACTCGATTGGCAGTTGGACAAATTGGCTGAGATTTGAGTTAAATGTCTTTTCCATTGACGATATTAATAAAATTTAGGAATAGAAAAAACACACAATTAGAATGTGACGTGATCTTGAATATTTTTAGAACTGAAAATTATTAAAAAAAAGTAGAATTCTTTTCAAGATGTTGGAGCTGTTAAAAATTTCCTAGTGTGAACGAATTATATGAAGAAAATATCTTCATTTTTTCATTACTAGTAAGCATGCACGTGCAAATGCACGTCTCGACTAATATACAAATATATGTGAGTATTAACATGCATAGAAAGATATTTTGGTTGCACTAAAAAATATTACAAATCAAGAAAACATTTTCTGGTAGCATCAAATGCATAGAGCCAAACATACACTATCATCTTAGTATTCCAGAAGAGGGACCCTGATATACGTACATAGATACTTAATATGACGGCAAGAAAAATCAGATGCATAATAAAATCAAAGTAATAAACTTACTCGATGTATGATCAACCTCTATGTTGGAGGCTTCAAGAACAGCACGGTTGTACTCTGCTTGCTGCAGATCTTCCTCGTATAAATTAAGTGTCTTTCCAAAAAATTCTGAGAAAATTTATATCGCGATTTCCCGCAACTATTGCAAATTCTCTCATGCCATCTACGGTATAGCAATCTATCTTATGAGGACCAACATACATGACCACTCCCGAGATATGTAAAAAAATGGAAGTCAGTTTGATGATGATTGTTAGCTAAAGATAATGTTTAGAGCAAGATTGCAAATTAAATTAGAAATAATACCGGTGAGCAAGCCATGCTCCAGATCAAGAATATCCATCTGCATTAATAATGTGAACAATTTTTTTATTGAGTTGATTGGAATCATAATCTACAGTACAGCTAAATGATTGTACTTTGAGTGACCAAATGATGAAAATTCACAACAGGGTCTCGTGCAACATTACCTGTGAACCGTAGGTGCTGTGAGCAGATCCTCATGGTATTTTCAAAAAGGGGCTGAATTAAATTTAAAGGTATTTTCAAATCTATATAAAACTTACCCAGAATCATCAGTAGTATATTAGACAGAAAAATTGGAATCATTTAGGCATTGTCAGGCCATCATGGGTACTCCACATGTTCAAAAACCAAATAATCCGTCTCACATTACAGAATTGACAAATAAATTTAGTCTCCACAATCCATAAGTCTGACACATAAACTTAGTCTCCACAATCCACAAGTCTGACACATCATTATCACACATTACAAAGTAAAAGGCTCGCAATACATAAGCCTCATACATGAGCTCAATCCAAGGCTCACAATACATTATACAGGAAGTGTTGCTTCAATTGATTTTGTTCTTGGTGCATTGAGCTCAGTTCCAGCTTGGAGAAGATCCTCATATTTTCAGCTTGGATGGTATGACTATCCTTGAGAACATGTGCCATGACAAAAATGAAGCACTAATGAGAGATCAAGGGCCCATTATCCCGTGAACGTTGTAATGAGAAGTATTACAGATGATGGCAAAACTTTCAGGCAAAATCTGCTGTGTTATTCTCATCAGGAAACATGAATAAACAACACGTCGAATTGAACAACTTAACAAGCTGATAAATTTGAAACAGCATATATATGTGCATTATTAGCCTCTAAAAAGTAGTGCTTCGATTCCAAGGATAATGTTATTACCAATATCAAGTCAGCAGCTGGTATGAACCCAACTTGATGGGTTACAAGAATTACTGTTTAGCTAGCTAGTGCCCCCAATATATAATCCTCCAACAGACAATCTGACATGTTATGAAACAGAGGCATCTTTAAAGAAAATATGCCTCTGTCACCAATGATCTGTGAATGACACGATTACCTGGCTATGGATGTATGCTCCTCTTGCTCTTCCAGGTATCGAGGTAAGAATCTGCTTTGCTCGAAATATAGAATCAGCACTGCAACAAGATGAAACATCAGGTACCATATGCAACAAGTTCATGCTGAGACAAATGAATTACTTCTAGGTTTTTTTTATATTCAATCAGAAGTGGTAACACACAGCAAGTATCAATTTTTTTAGCACCTATGAAGTATAGGCTCGAAATGTTGCTGATTGGTATGAAGCACACTATGGCAATACTTTTGCTGAACAATTAATCATCGACTCAAATGATGGTCAAAATTAATCAGCGACTCAAATAAAACACAGAATGCCAGTAATTATTGAAAGTGGATACCAATGATGGTTGCTCAGGTTGTCAAAATCATGGAATATTAAAATATAACAAATCTGTACTTATACATCAAACATAAAAATAAGATTTAATTACACTATTCATACATAAACTTGCAGCACGGGTACAATTTCAGACAAAAACTTGCAAAATGACTCAACTGGGCCCGTAAAATTGCTTTGCGGGAACAACAAATTTAGTAGAGTCAAATGGTAATAGCCATTGGGTATGATTTTGATGGGTTTATTCCACCATGTGAGCATTGCCCTGACTATTGTGGCATTTAAAAGGAGAGTTGTGAGCATTTTGCATAGCCATGTTATTAGAGTATGTACGGAAGGATTAAACTTGTTCCTACAATAGTTAATAATTACAAGAAAATGAAATCTGAAAACTACTGTAGGTTTTCATACAAATTTCTGAAACAAATCAAATCTGAACAATGTTGTAGCTTTTGTCATACAAATTGCTAAAAAAGTAGTGGAAACATGAAAGTAATGATCTGCAGTGGAGCTTACCAAGTATAGATCCTATGTACTGCCTACAAGTGGGAGCACACCAATAGCTGCAATTAGAAACGTATAATGTTAATCCAAAAAAGTTATCATATGTATAGGCACCATACAAGGAATCCAAAGTTTTGGAGAGTAAACCTGTGTTATTCCTCCAAGACATCTCTGTACACAATGTTCTTGGTGCTTTTACCCGTTTGATCTATTTCTTTATTTGGCTTTGCCAGAACCCGAGTTGTCTGCCTTGACACACCCCTTGACAGTGCAACATAAAGCTGGCCATGCGAGAATACAGGCTCCGGTAGGTAAATGCCAACAGTTGGGATGGTTTGCCCCTGGGCTTTGTTTATGGTCATTGCAAAACTTAGACGAATAGGGAATTGCTTCCTCTTCAACTTGAAAGGAAGTGAAATATCCTCCGAGGGCGCCATCGGGATCCTAGGGATGAACACTCTCTTTCCAGCATGTTGTCCACCAACAATCTCGGCGTCGATTGCGTTATTTTGGAACACTCTAATCATCAATCTTGTTCCATTGCACAGTCCGTTATTAGGATCGAGATTTTGGAGTAGAATGATAGGACAATTGACTTTAACTTTTAGAATATGGGGAGGCAAGCCATTCGGAGTGAGGTTGTTCAGAAAGTCAATTGGGTAGTTATTGCGTGTATCATCATCGACGGAATCAAAGCTATAGTATACCTTTTCTTGGCCAGGAAATCTGTCAATCATCTTTTCATTTAGGTCGTCCACATGCTCATTCTTAGTAGAAAGAATAGCACGGGTGCTCATGTAGGCACCGGATGATGCGTTCTCATGAAGAGATGGGAACACATGTTCAATAAGCTTCATGACTGGTGCGTCACCAGGTGTGTAACCTATCACAATGTCATCAGGCAGACGCACATAATCATCACCGATCGTCTCCTCCGTTCCATTGCCAATTCTCAAGAGGTATTTGGAGAACTACGGGTCAGTCTGTGCTCTCATATTACGCGTGAGGCATATTTTTCTAATTTTCTCCCATAGATATGATCTTTGTAGCGTAGCGTCGGTTATCTGTGCTCTTGTCCCACGCGTGACCACGGGAAGGACCTGCCTAAAATCCCCTCCAAACACCACAACCTTTCCCCCAAATGGCATAAAACATCCCATGATATCCTGTAGTGACCTATCCAGTGCCTCAACTGCTTGATGATACGTCTCCAACGTATCTATAATTTATGAAGTATTCCTGCCATGTTTATTATAATTTTGTATGATTTTGGTGCAATTTTATATGGCTTTTACATGATTTTTATGGACTAACATATTGACCTAGTGCCCAGTGCCAGTTGCTGTTTTCTGCTTGTTTTTGGTTTTCCAGAAAATCTATATCAAATGAAGTCCAAATGCAACAAAACTTTTTGACGATTTTTTCTGGAACATAAGAGACACTAGAAGCTTCGGGAGGAGGCCAGAAGACCCACAGTGGCCCCATGAGCCACCAGGGCGCACCACCCCCCAGGCGCGCCCTGGTGCCTCGTGGGCCCCCTGTGGCCCTTCTTCGCGTGATTCCAATGCCAAAAAATCATATATATTCAGAAACCCCCGAAAGTTAACCTAGATGAGTTTTTACGCCACCGCAAGCCTCTGTACCTCCACGATCTAATCTACAACCCTTTTCCGGCACCCTGCCGGAGGGGGGAATCATCACCGGAGGCCCTCTTCATCATCCCGGCGGTCTCCATGATGAGGATGGAGTAGTTCACCCTCGGGGCTAAGGGTTTGTACCAGTAGCTATGTGTTTTATCTCTCTCTCTCTCGTGTTCTTGATTTGGCACGATCTTGATGTATCGCGAGCTTTGTTAATATAGTTGGATCATATGGTGTTTCTTCCCTCTCTATCTTTGTCGTGATGAATCGAATCTTTTCCCTTTGAGGTTTCGTTATTGTCGGATTGAATATTTCAGATTTGAGAACACTTGGTGTATGTCTTGCATATGAATACCCGTGGTGACAATGGGGTATTATATTGATTCACTTGATGTATGTTTTGGCACTCAACTCGCGGATTCCCGAGGTGACATTGGGGTAATCTATGCATAGGGGTTGATGCACGTTTTCATTATCTTTTCTCCGATAGAAACTTTGGGGTGCTCCTTGGAGTTCTTTGTGTGGATTGAATATTATGATTATGAAGTTGTTTGATGCATATCGTATAATCAACTCATGGATACTTGTGGTGACATTGGAGTATCTAGGTGACATTAGAGTTGGTTGATGTGTATCATATGGTGTTATTTTAGTACGAACTCTAGGGTTGTTTGTGACACTTATAGGAATAGCTCAATAGATCGATCGGAAAGGATAACTTTGAGGTGGTTTCGTACCCTACAAACAATTTCTATCTTATGTTCTCTGCTAATAGGAACTTGAGAGTGATTCTTTGTCGCACGTTGAGGGATGATTATATGATCCAATTATGTTAGCATTGTTGAGAGTTTGCACCAGCGAAAGTATGAACCCTAGGCCTTGTTTTTAAGCATTGCAATACCGTTTGTGCTCACTTTTGTTACTTGCTACCTTGCTGTTTTTATATTTTCAGATTACAAAAACCTATATCTACTATCCATACTACACTTTTATCACCATCTCTTCGCCAAACTAGTGCACCTATACAATTTACCATTGTATTGGGTGTGTTGGGGACACAAGAGATTTCTTGTATTTGGTTGCAGGGTTGTTTGAGAGATACCATCTTCAACCTACGCCTCCCACGGATTGATAAACCTTAGGTCATCCACTTGAGGGAAAATTGCTACTGTCCTACAAAACTCTGCGCTTGGAGGCCCAACATGAGTCTACAAGAATAAGTTGTGTAGTAGACATCACTTGACGCTTCGTCATGGCAACTTCATCCCAGATTATGAAAGATGCTCTCTGAAGCAACTCTGTAGTACCACTCTGCTTGGTGAAGCTGCAAATGCTATTATCCATGAGTTTAATCGAAATTTTGAACCTGCAGTGGGCGGTACGTCTACCTGGCATGATTGATGCGGCTATTCCGGATGTCGCAGTTGCAATAGCTATTTTACCCAATGAACGCACTTTAGCAAGAAGTGCTTTGTAGAGATAAGTCTTCCCCATGCCACCAAGACCATCAACAAAGAAAACCCGTTTCCTGTTGTTCACCACGTGATCCAATATTTCCTCAAACCCAGCCCTCTGCTCAATTTTCAGGGATGTAGACAGATCTAGATGCTCTTGATCCACACCGACCGACAACTCCTCTCGAACCTCCCTCAGGAGGTCGCCAGAACCATCACCAGTCTCAACCATCTCCGGGAGGCCATAGCTTTTAATATCTTTGCCCATCGAATGAACCAAATCCCGGATGTCTCTAAGGACCATCAGTTCCAGCGCAGCCTGGTTGGACTGGGTACGACGGTAATCCTCAGACATCGACTCCAAATGCTTCTCCCACAATGCACGGATGTTGGTCACCTCGCAGAACACAAGAATAGTTGCGAAAAGCCTTCTTAGAGCACAGGGCATCTGGAAAGTAGCAGACTCAGTCAAGCAGTCATCAAGAGATTTGTCAGTCTCTATTAGGCCCATGAGCTCACATGCTTCCCTGAAGGTCGAGCAAAGCCTTCCATTTACAGTTCTCAAATCCTCATATGAAGTGGCACCTCTTCTATGATTCAGAAGCACTCTCAGGAAGTACCTCTCACCATCAGCAGGGTGCATAAACAATTCTTCCAACTTGTCCCCGGCCCCTCTGGCTTCTTTTCTGCCACTTTTTCTTACCCTGAATCCATCGAAAGAATTCTGGGAACTCTTTATACAAGAAGTTTCGTGCATAAGGGTCCACCTCATTCATCCTAAAGTATTCTGTGAGCATGGTTTTGGAAGAGGATGGTCGGTTCATGACATCCTCTAGGATATCAGTACCGTTGAATGCAACAGTATGCATGTTGGGCAAATGCAACTGTAGTTGCAACACAGCAGGAGAGACACCAAACATACGGAAAGCACATATCCTGTACATAGACTCTGGTGGTGTTACAAACCTTGCGTCCCTGTATTGCCGAATCTCATTTATCACACCACCATCAATTTCCGCCGGATTAACTGAGAAGGAAGCACGATCATGCCCCTTGTATATGTACTTGTACAAATATTTGGCTGCTTTTATGCTCGAGCAAGCTTCAACATTAATGTGGCAATTATATATCATAAGCAGTCTGGGGTTGTACGGGACAACCCATCTGTTGTCCAACACTGCATTCCTAACTTTTACTCGGCGGCCATCATCCCTTCTCCTATATACAGGGTATGAGTCCTTTTCTTGTTGTGTTGCAGGGCAAAACTGTAGGGGAACGCAGCAGAAAACAAAAAAATTCCGACCTACGCACCAGCCCAGGACCACTAGGGAGACTGCATACAAGGTTTGATCTTTTTGTTACCGACTCATAGCGCAGCGGAAGTAGAGTCGATGACGATCGGTGGTGCAGATCCCCGCAGCTAGGATTTACAACCTCCCAACCACGAGGATGTACTCCCATCGTCTGCCCCATGGACAGCCCTCCAGGAGGCGGTCGGACAGTCCCTCGGACGGTGTCACGGACAGCCCTTCGGGAGGACCCTCAAAACTCGGACGGTCACTCGGACAAAAAGATCGAACCTACGACCTCTCTACGGGGTTGCACACATACGGTGTCATCTATCCGGCAGGGTTTCGCCGTCCAGAACTAGTTCCTGCCGGAACCCAGACAGCCTTTCGGCTCTACAAAACTATTTCGCTGGGAGGGAGAGAGAAGCCAGAAATGTCATGGCATGTGTATGTTGAGAAAGAGTGAGTCTTTAGGCAGCCCCCTCCACCCCTATTTATAGGCCAAGCCCAACGGTGGCTTCTCCAAGAAGCCAAGGGGAAAAATACCAAAAGGCCCTCAAGGTGGCTTCTCCAAGAAGCCACCCAAAAAGCACTTTTACTATTCACGGAAACATTTTTCCGTGACCGTTAAATCCGAAAATATTTCTGTGGGTCTTAGAATAATTCCAGTACCCACTAAAATGATTTTGAACGCGTTCCGAAACAATTCTGGATTAGCGATTTTCCTCTGCGAAAAGCAACCAAACCGGTTCCGGCAGCTCCGGAACATTTCCGGTTTTTATCCCGGAAAAATCCCAGAAGTTTCCACAACAATTCTGGCACCCTCCAAGAATTTCCAGACATGTGCCGAAACCAATTTGACTCAATGGTATGCCCTGAAACAACTTTTCAGTTTTACCGAAACTATTCTGGTGCTCTCTCTCCGGAACTTTTCCGCTGTCTCCGAAACTTTTCCGGTGACTTTCTCTCAGACTCCCTGTCTAGTATTCTGCAGATAGATGACCCTTAAGCGTGTGACCCTATAGGTTTGGTGAAGCATAGACATGGCCGGAGCACTTTCCGATCAATGATCAACATCGGAGCCATGGACACCCATATTGACCCCTATACCCACACGAATAAATATTCGAGTGAACCTCCAGTTGCCGTGTGCTATTCTTGTTGCTTCGTGATATGTTACAAAACCCGAGGTGAGATTTATCGGCATCCCCGTGGATCAACAACTTGTCCACTATGCCAGTTACCTCGTTGCCGGTTTTGTTCTCTTTTCTCGTTCCCGTGTTCCGGCATCCCTGTGATCAAATCACAATGTGTGTGGCCAGACGATGGTGGATACCGTAACACCGAGAGGGCCCAGAGATATCTCTCCATTGTCGGAGGAGCAAATCCCAATCTTGAGCTATCAAGTCCCTTGACACACTTTTCCATGAACCCGTAAGCCGCCGTAATAGCCACCCATTTACGGATGACGTTTAACAAACCCCAAAGTTCATGAAGCAAGCATGAAGAAACTCGATACCCTCATGGTCTAAGGAATTATGCAAATGTTAACTTTCTCTGTGTTATTAACCATTAACTTGTGACGAATGTATCTCATAGCATAACATCAATTCGGGTCGATTCAACACAAGTGTTCTCCTAACATTGTGCCCTCAAAGTTGCCGGCATAGTCATGCCTATGATCAGGAAAACAGAATCATCATGTAACACTTGAGCTAGTCTTAGAGGCCAGACTAGGAATACATTTTACCGTTTATTATTCCACACGTGCATTGAGTCTTCCTCCGAGCCTCGTGGTTATTGTAGACTCGAGAACCATAGCAGTTATAGCATGGAACATAAACATAATTACAAACATGGAGATAAATAATAACATTTATTATTGCCTCTAGGGCATATCTCCTACAGACTCCCACTTGCACTAGAGTCAATAATCTAGTCAATGCTGATGCACTTTACACCTATGGCATACCGGTGTAAAACATGCTTCGCTTGTGGTATAGTCTGATGTCCAACGGATCTGACAACTTCAGTTCCGTGTGTATCTCTGCATATCCTCGCGTTTTCACGCTTTCACAAAATTCATATTTTGTGTGGACTTGGCTTCGTATATATGTGAATCACTGGTCAAACCTTGATTCCTCAGACTGAGCTATGGAGCAACTATCTTCAATAGTGTTCCATTGACCAAAGCCATCTTGGAACCATACTAAGTTCATGAACGAACTGTACAATTCAACATCTTCTATGTCACTTTGAAAGCGGCAACATACTTAGCCTTAATTATAGAATTCGCCACAGTAACCTGTTTGGAACGATTTCCAAACACCGTGCCACCATATCGTGTATTACACAAAACCCTTAACTTAAATCGAAAATCACATGGAGTATTGATGAAGACTGTATCGATGCAATTACTTACAACAAGCACTTCATAATCTCTGCTTGCGAGAAAAAATGTCATCAGTGCTACTCCAGTACTCAATGACATTTTTCACTGTTGTCCCATGATCAGTACTTTGAGCACTTTGGTATCTATACTCGCAACTCCTTGGGAGTACTGGACATATCTGGTTGTTTTACATACCATGGAATACATGATTAATCCAAACACGAAAGTGTGTGGAATCTCCATCATGTATTTTGCTCATCAGTGTTTTGGGACACCGAGTCTTGCAAAAACCCTTTCCATGTGACTTCGGCAAGAATCACTCCTTGGCGTTTTAATGCAAAACTGTTTTAGCATCTTGTCAATATGTATTTTTGGCTTTAGCCTATTAGGCAATTCTATCTCGCAGATAAATATGCCTAATGTCAAGGCTATCTAGCCCAAGCACTTCATCGAAAACTATTTTCAATGAAGTCCTAATTCGTGTCAAGAAATTTATATTATTTCCAATCAACAATGTGTCAAGCACACAAGGTTTTAAGAAATATTATTATGCTCCTACTTACTTTCTTGTAACCACAAGCATCTTCGTTACCCATTGATGAAATCAAACTCTTTTGACTATTTCATCAAAAACGAAGATTCCAACTCCATTTTGCTCTCTTCTGTCCATTGCTGGAACTCTGAAGTTTGCATACTTACTAGCATCCTCTGGATTGACAAAATACCTTGGACTGTACCACATGCAAGTCCTAGGTTGCATTTCCATCACATGGAAATCCTTTTGGCATCCATGTATCATATCTCAAGATTGAAATATGTATTGATTGCTAGTTTAACCCGATCTGACTTTAAGCATCGCTATGGTGAGACAACCTCATCGTAGTCAACTCCTTGAACTTGTTATTGCAACAAGTCGAGCTTTATGGATAAAACATTTTATCCACATCAGTTTATAGTTCCATTAATGTTCGTTAGACTCAAAGTCTTCCGAAGGGTTTATCAAGATATAATCTTGAATCATTTATGGAAACTATCTCGGATTATATTGGTATTTAGCCAATTCTGGAGTCAGGGCCCATCAACGCTTCCTTGTGTATCGTAGGTATACTGTTGTCTAACAACAATATCTCGCTTGCGCACCTGAGAGGTTTGCACGAGTTTTGCCTACGTGGTTCAGTTGCAAGTTCGACCGAAGTCCATACATCTCATGTAGAGGCTTCCGTATCAGTCGCAGTAGGAAACTCTGGAATTACTTCCAAGGTTTCTTTCCTTTGATCTGATGACGAAGATACTGTTATCTCGTCGAGTTGCACTGTTCTCCCACTCACCTTTTTGCAAGAACCATTCTCTTTAAAAGCATACCGTTCTTGGTGGCAAACCTTTTTGCCTTGGTATAGTGGTGGAGGAATTCCCAATTACTTGGGATAACCTACAAAGTAGTACTTGTCTGATTTGGAATAGGTTTGTAAATATTTTACACAAGCCCCATATTCCAAATGTTAAGAAAAGACAAAGCATGTTTGGGCGTACCATACCATGGCGTCATTTCAACAGACCTGATGGTGCTCTTTTCAGTGTAAAAGCCGCAGTCTCTAAAGCATTACTTTTAAAAGGGATAATGGCAAATTGATTTATGTCATCTTTGATCTTACCATGTCATAAATGGTTACACCTCACGGATATTCCACTCACAGTGGTGCTCCGTGAGGTGTAAGTTATGAAACTCTTTTCACAACTCATCAGACATTCGCTAAACTTG
Organism: Elymus sibiricus; assembly: GCA_039707655.1. Lineage (NCBI taxonomy): Eukaryota > Viridiplantae > Streptophyta > Magnoliopsida > Poales > Poaceae > Elymus > Elymus sibiricus. The sequence goes on along the minus strand of CM077668.1, from coordinate 104,120,774 downwards.
TAACTCAAATATTCCTTTCGGCAATCTAGTTTGCAGAAACATATTTTTCTTGTTACAATAATTTCTACTTCATTTTTGAAAACCTTATGAATGATTTCAAAAGATCCAGACTTACGTCTCATCAAGTAAATATCCATATATCTACTTGAGTCATTTCTGAAGATAGATAAATCCACTGCTAGCAACAACATTTATCGGACTACATACATCAAAATGTATGATCACCAATAAGTTCGTTACTCGTTCCTTATGGCCTGTGAACGGTATTTCAGTCACTTCACTTTTCGGAGGAAAGTTGCAAGTGTCAGATGATTCACAATCAAAGGACTTCAAAATCCATCATTATGGAATTTCTCCATGCGGGTTTCTCCAATGTGACCAAATGCAGTGCCACACATGTGTGGTATTCTCTTAGTCTTGCGACATTTAGCGTCAGTGTTATGGATATATCATATTACCATCAATATTCATAACGTACATCCCATCCATGATGGAAGTATGGCCCTTATGTTATTCATAACACTGAACAACAATTGTTCTTTTATGAACAACCCTTTTGCAACAAACATTATGCAATGGGCTAGAGTGTGTAAAACTCTAAAATGAATTATGAACGTAAATACGGAGGTAATATATTATTATCAATATTCATAACATACATCCCATCCATGATGGAAGCATGGCCCTTATGTTATTCATAACACCGAACATCAAAAGTTCTCTTATGAACAACCTTCTTGCAAGATACTTTATGCAATGGGCTAGAGTGTATAAAAACTCTAAAATGAATTATGAAAATAAATACATAGGTAATGTACCGAGTATAGCAACTTTTACTATGTTCTCAGCGCATACCTAAACCTCACTCCGGCAAGTCTTTTAGGCCGTAGTAGTTCTTGCATCGAGTCGCAGCAGAATGCAATCGAGCGGGTATCTTTGTGATCAACTCACAATACTCAAGAATTAGTGACTAACAATTTAATCACAATTCCCAAGAACTATTTCTTTGACCAGCCTTCTATACATCAATAACTTGTATGACTTTCATACATGAGCTGGACATTCCAGTGTTCTCTCTTTTGCCTTTATACTTCTAACAGTTTAACTCTCAGTATTTCTCCTACTCTCAGAAGAAGCACTCAACTTAAGAGTGGCGTTAGCCCCGGACTTCCTAGGTGTGTAAGTCACACTAACACCCTTTGGACATTTCCTTTCTCTTTAAGTTGTTGTTTTATTCACCTTTCATCATATGACAGGCGTTCTTCTGGATCCCTCTTGTATTAGTTAAATGCATAGTAAATACTTTTACTAATAGTTTGCCAAACAAACATTGCTTTGGATATCCCATATCTTTTAGCCTTTGTTTGTGTCTGAAAATGATTTTCAGTTCCATGAATATCACATAGCTATCCCAAAACTTTTGAAGTTCGGGTCTCATGGAAGCAAACATATTGCACTTGACCGTAACGGAATTTTAGCTTTTGGATCGAAGGACGAGAGTCACATTATCCATAGCATTAGCGGGAGGATACCGAAAGCATGCGATAGGACAAAATCCTTCTTGGCACTTTTGAGGACAATCCTCACATTACGTTACCAACCGTAAAGTTTTAACCAGATATTTAACAGCTTATTCAATTTTAACAGGGAGGGTGAAAACGCGAGCCATTCTTCTACAACTATTATGCATATAACACTTAGACAGTGTTCATAATTAATTGCACTGAGAATTAAACAAGTTAATTCTACAGTGCGCTCCCACTCAAATCAATATCTCTCAAAATTGATTATGAGTGATTCAAAACCCGCATTTCCATTCAACGCCATTGAACGAGATGAACACTGATGGCCCGAACTTCAATCGGTAGGCAAACTGGCCGATCACATCTCTATGTGACTCTTATTCATCTTTCGATGGGCGTGTTCCGAGCTCAGGGAGATCCTTCCAGAACGTCAAGACAACCAAGTGATCTTGCTGCGAGGTCTCAACTCACCCGCCTCACACTTCTCTAATCGTTCGTACCCAGGGAGATCCTGTGATACCCCAAAGAGATAGGTGCCGTGACGGTGCTACACTTGGGAGAACACTAACTACTTGATATTTTTGTGAGAGATCACCCTAATAAAAAGTGACTACCACGCAATCAAGAAGGGTGCATCATAAGGGATAAACATCTCGGGCAATTCATAATAGCATGATATGGTATAGCCCTTTCTGACGGAGAAGTCAAGTATTTCTTCGTCTTCGGCATTCGTGTCGGTGTTCACCTTCGCGAAGATTGCCACCACCTTGTCGATGCACCAGATAATATTGCTATCTCTATAGCTAATAAAATAAGTGCATTACTTAAGGTTGACACGCAGGTCATTAAAGTGACAATCATATGACTCCAGCCATCATGCCGAATCATGACACGCAGGTCATGTTAGTAAATTTACATTATAATGTCATCTCATACATAATCAAATTAATATGAGCACTGCTATACCACATCACATGCACATGCAAAACATCCTGCAAAACCAAGTTAGACGCCTCTAATCGGTTCATACAAAATTTTAGTTTTCGTGTCTTCTAAGGTTTCGAAACAAACCGAAGCTACCAACATCCATCATCAAGTATGATTATTCAAGTCGCTAGTTTTAACTTTGCGGGGTGTATGAAACACGAGATAATAAAATCTTGAGCCCCATACTGAACTTCGTCATACGCATGACCCCCGTGCAGATCATATCTGCATTGCCCTTTTGTCTGCGAAATTTCATCTTTCTTTTTAACTATGGTGGAATTCAACGAACTGTTAGCACTTCGTTGATCAATCAGGATCACGGATTGCCAGAACTTTGAAACTCGACCATGTTGTTATCAAGATCAGAAATATGCAAATTTCAGGGAAGCAACAAGAACATCGGGTAAAAGATTTCATCTGCTACCCACACAAATAATTATCAGCAGTAGAACTCATCTACTACAAATTATATTGTGCAACACCCATACATCTCTATGTATTCTAGATCGTAACCTGCATCTACGCATAGCACGGCTCATGATGCCACTGTAGGGGAACGTAGTAGAAAACAAAAAATTTCCAACCTACGCACCAGCCCAGGACCACTAGGGAGACTGCATACAAGGTTTGATCTTTTCGTTACCGACTCATAGCGCAGCGGAAGTAGAGTTGATGATGATCGGCGGTGCCGATCCCCGCAGCTAGGATTTACAACCTCCCAACTGCGAGGATGTACTCCCTCGTCTGCCCCACGGACAGCCCTCTGGGAGGCGGTCGGACAGTCCCTTGGACGGTGTCACGGACAGCCCTTCGGGAGGACCCTCAAAACTCGGACGGTCACTCGGACAAAATGATCGAACCTACGACCTCTCTACAGGGTTGCACACATATGGTGTCATCTATCCGGCAGGGCTTCGCCATCCAGAACTAGTTCCTGCCGGAACCCAGACAGCCTTTCGGCTCTACGAAACTATTTCGCCGGGAGGGAGAGAGAAGCCAGAAATGTCATGGCATGTGTATGTTGAGAAAGAGTGAGTCTTTAGGCAGCCCCCTCCACCCCTATTTATAGGCCAAGCCCAAGGGTGGCTTCTCCAAGAAGCCAAGGGGAAAAATACCAAAAGGCCCTCAAGGTGGCTTCTCCAAGAAGCCACCCAAAAAGCACTTTCACTATTCACGGAAACATTTTTCCACGACCGTTAAATCCAAAAATATTTCTGTGGGTCTTAGAATAATTCCAGTACCCACTAAAATGATTTTGGACGCGTTCCGAAACAATTCCGGATTAGTGATTTTCATCTGCGAAAAGCAACCAAACCGGTTCCGTCAGCTCCGGAACATTTCCGGTTTTTATCCTGGAAAAATCCCAGAAGTTTCCAGAACAATTCTGGCACCCTCCAAGAATTTCCAGACGTGTGCCGAATCCAATTTGACTCAATGGTATACCTTGAAACAACTTTTCAGTTTTACCGAAACTATTCCGGTGCTCTCTCTCTGGAACTTTTCCGCTGTCTCCGAAACTTTTCCGGTGACTTTCTCTCAGACTTCCTGTCTAGTATTCAGCAGATAGATGACCCTTAAGCGTGTGACCCTATAGGTTCGGTGAAGCATAGACATGGCCGGAACACTTTCTGATCAATGATCAACATCGGAGCCGTGGACACCCATATTGACCCCTGTACCCACATGAATAAATATTCGAGTGAACCTCCAGTTGCCGTGTGCTATTCCTGTTGCTTCGCGATATGTTACAAAACCCGAGGTGAGATTTATCGGCATCCCCGTGGATCAACAACTTGTCCACTATGCCAGTTACCTCGTTGCCGGTTTTGTTCTCTTTTCTCGTTCCCGTGTTCCGGCATCCATGTGATCAAATCACATTGTGTCTGGCCAGACGATGGTGGATACCGTAACACCGAGAGGGCCCAGAGATATCTCTCCATCGTCGGAGGAGCAAATCCCAATCTTGAGCTATCAAGTCCCTTGACACACTTTTCCATGAACCCGTAAGCCGCCGTAATAGCCACCCATTTACGGATGACGTTTAACAAACCCCAAAGTTCATGAAGCAAGCATGAAGAAACTTGATACCCTCATGGTCTAAGGAATTATGCAAACATTAACTTTCTCTGTGTTATTAACCATTAACTTGTGACGAATGTTTCTCATAGCATAACATCAATTCGGGTCGATTCAACACAAGTGTTCTCCTAACATTGTGCCCTCAAAGTTGCCGGCATAGTCATGCCTATGATCAGGAAAATAGAACCATCATGCAACACTTGAGCTAGTCTTAGAGGCCAGACTAGGAATACATTTTACCGTTTATTATTCCACACGTGCATATGAGTCTTCCTCCGAGACTCGTGGTTATTGTAGACTCGAGAACCATAGCAGTTATAACATGGAACATAAACATAATTACAAACATGGAGATAAATAATAACATTTATTATTGCCTCTAGGGCATATCTCCTACAAAAACTGTCGAGGGTAACGAAAATGACAATTTCCATCTATCATGCAAGGACAATTCTTCTGGAGAATACCACATGGGCCGTGGAGCATATGCTTGATAACCAGACCATGCAACACAGGGTACTTCTCACGGCTAGGGATCTCCGCCGAGATTACCCTATCAAAGGCGTCTGGGTTTGTTAGCTTACTATCTGAGTCCATGATCAGCAAGAAGTGCTCATGTGGCAGGCCCCTTTTTTGGAACTCGGTAACATGAGCATACGCTGCAACCGCACCAAAGTACCTCTTTTTAATCATAAGATCTTTCAGACTCCGCATCTTGGCCCTGTATACTCTGGCCACCAAGTCAGGACGGTCTTGTGGTGTTTGTCCGGATGCAAGTCTGGAAGTTATCTCCTCCCACTAAGGGTTGCAAGTCATAGTGATTAAATAATCAGGCTTCCCGTATCTCTGGACAATGGCCATCGCATCAAGGAATCTTCGCTGCATGTCTCGATCACCTCCCGGTAAAGTTCGAGGGAGCACGATTCTTTTTCCAATCTGAGCAGCACGCGTCTCTCCAGAAGCAATGGTGTCAACAACACCCTATGCAACAAATGAATTAGGCTCATAATTAACACCCTATGTAACACCCTATGTAACAATACAAGCATGATGATAACCAACAAGACTATACATTAGGCTCATAATTGGTTGTTGCTCAATTCTAGTTATTGAGTAACATACAGGTGTGTGACAAGTTGCCATAGTATGTTGATGAGACTGGGTAGGTTTAAGTTACCTGGTAGAGCTCAGCACGTATGATTTTTTGATTCTGAGGCTTCGAGTAGAAATCAAGCCTCATAGTCTCCATTTTGATGTACATGTCAACAAGCCACTGTTGGAAAAGGCGCCCCCCGAACGATACGATGTTAAAAATTCCTTCCCTGATCTGCAACTTGAAACAGTAATACTCCCTCGCACTGACATATTTTTTAGACTCGGTGGCTTCATCCTCATCTTGTTCTTCGTTGTCATCTACAAGATGGTTGCAACAACGAATTATGAATAATGCTACTACCAAAGATTGGAGGAATTCATGGATCGGTTACCAATTGTTATGACACCTTTACCTGCTTCTCGTTCATCGTCCTGGTTGTCGTCGTCATCCTCATTGCCAGCCTGAGTGGGAGGTGGTCCCTCATATGGCAGCCAACGGTTCCATCCTGTCTCCCCACCCGGGTAAAATAATGGGTATGCCAAAGGATCATAGCATCCATAGTAGGCTCTTATGTATAGAGGACGGTCCCCTTCTCCATGCACGATAACACTTCTATCAAAAGTGTGTTGCGGGTCACTCCCTTCAACCCACATTGCAGCCACCTGAGAGGCTGTAGGGGCATTGTACCTCCGCTGGTCCAATGTTATATTTGTATTCAGTGTAATCTTATATTCTGCTAGGTCTGGAACAGAACCAAGGCTCTTAAAAGCCTGTACATACGGGTTGTTCTCCAATATACGCAAAATCTTCCGTATGAGATTGATATCAAGATCTGGAGAGCGCTTGACCCTATGTTCTAAGGCTTCATCTGTATCATAAATGTACAGCTGCAAATGCCTGGGTCCTTGACCACCTGGTACCAGATGGTCTAGACGGTGGTACAGCTGACCATGAGCACGAAATGTATATACACCGATTCTTGCCGCGGTGTTGACACGATGGTCAAGGGTAACTCCAAGACTTGCGAAGGAGAAGTGTGAGTTGAAATATCGAATGTGCTTTCTAAAGTACTTTGCATCCTTATCTACCTGACTTGTAAACAATCGGTCCAGCTCTTGAGGAACCCCTGGGATAAATACCTTGACCTTACCTTTTCTGCAACAGAAGGCTGGACCTTCGTACTGGAACCTCATTGCCCCACAATGGACACAGTCTTTTACTGGCTTCAAAACATGATGCCTGGTGGGTAGATTTGTGTAGACATAGTCATAAGGATCATGTGTCTCAAAAGCATGCGAACCATCAGGTCTCACTCTGTATGATTCAAACTCATCACCTGCAGTAATACTGGGGTCAGAATGTGTCACAAAATGAATGCTATCAAGGTACATGCATCATGTTACAGGTCACCTTGTCCACTAAATATTCTGCATTCCTCGTCATCACCATACATTGGGTGCTCATCTTGTATGTTGTGCAAGGATTCTAGGAAAGGGAAAACATTAAATCAGCTGAAGACACTGGATGTCGGCATTATTATGGTACTATAAATTATTCTGCTAATGGTTCATGAACAATGAAAGCCAATATACCTTCCACTTCAGCAGATGGCTCTGTAGGCTCAAATATTCCCGCTACATCAGACTCTTCATCACTGTTGTAGCCACCTGGATGTACAACACCGAAAGGTATGTTCAAACTTGAATATCAGATGGCAGACGCACTAAAGTACATGAAAAATAGAGCTTTGATAACAATGAAGCCGAAAGGAGTACAATGATTGAAAACATACCAGAAGGGTTGTATTGTGCAAATGGTTGCCCATATCTGCCAGGTGTACTCGAAGAGGGGATCGCAGATCCACTTGCTGCATGAGCAATGTCGGATTGGTCGGATAATGGCAGAGTATGTTGTCCCATTTTATATGCACGCTTTCTACGCAACACAATATCTTTTTCTTCCGCAGTCATTCCTGCATATTTTTCTTTCATACGTTGTCGTTTCTTCTCCGAAGATGCAACTGAAACCGATACTTCTGTCAGTAAACTAAAAAGGATATGCAATAATAATTCGAAGAAATGAGTGAACGATGACTCATCTGCATACCTAAGTTGGGTAGATAGCTTTCTTGGCCAAGCATCCCTTCAGTCACTGACATGTGAGATACGTCTCGAATATGTATTGTTTGTCGTCGGTAAGCGGGATTAGTGTGAAGCCAATCAACATCAGAATCCTCGTCCATAGCAGAAGTAGTAGATGGCATGTTAAGCATCTGGCTGACGTCGGATTGTGCTGATTCAAGTTCATCAATACCTACAAGTGGACATTGCATCATATGTTGTTCACAATGTTAGCTAAAAACTAATTTTGAAATTACCAGGTGCTAGTTGGACATCGACGTCTGAAGCATAAGAACCATGCCCACTTTGTCGTCTGCGTCTCACAAAATTCTTGTCAGGTTGATGATCAGCACTTATGGAGCTCGCAGTCGTACAGTTTGTACCTTACACACAGGAGGTGAACATGTCATAAATTTTGATCATATTTTTGATGAAAAGGCGTACCGTGCAGGAGATGAATACACCATATAACAGTTCTCACCACCTGACAAGTGTGATGGTTGGTAATGGGGCACATCAGCATTGACATTTAAATCTTGAGATTTTTTTGTAGACGGGCCATACGGAGTTGGTCGCAGTGCTCTGCTTTGTTCTCTTTGGAGCGACGTGCGTACCACTCCTGACCAGTTCGATCATTGCAACCAACATTCACATATTCGATGTGATGGTCAGTACTCGCCGAGGCTACAGCCATACATATACATATACCACACAAGAGGAAATGAAACACATTACTGTTGATATAATTACCATCGATACAGTATGCGGCAAGTTAACGAACAAACCATCATTGATTGTGTTGGTTATGTTGCTCAAAGGGGTACGGTGCACATCAAGCAAGGAAGAAGCATTTGCTTGGGACACTTGCTCATGGTAAACTGTATTCATCGCTGCCGCCTTCTTTTCTTTGTATAATGCACGCCGCTTCTGGTTGTATTCCGCTCTTTTCTCATCGGACAGTCGGGCATACCAACCCTGAGCACCCTTTGAATTTTGTTCTCGCAGATTTTCGCACGCGTGATTTTCCTGCCCATGAACATGAACTGGTGTGTTCGTCGGGGAATGTTCCCCGGTTCCTGACGGAGATGCCCCTGGATTATGGTTGTCCGCCTGTAAATAGAATGTAACAAGAAACATATTGTTAATGTATCTGATGCAGGAGTAGACTACACTCCCTCTACTTGGAACACGTCACATATAGCTGAGCACAGAAATGAAGGTCTGGATAAACTTTCAAGTATAGTTGTGCATACTTTCATGTCAGGAACCGTTCGAACCATCTGCTTCCTGCATTGAACAGCCATATACTCGGTCTGATGGTCAGTACTCACCAAGGCTGCAGCCGTACATATACCTACCACACAAGAGGAAATGAAACACATTACTGTTGATAAAATTACAATCGATAGAGCATGCGGTAAGTTAACGAACGAACCATCATCGAGTGTGTTGGTTATGTTGCTGAAAGGGGTACGTTGCACACCCAGCAAGGAAGAAGCATGTGATCGTGACACTTGCTCATGGTTAACTGTATTCATCGCTGCCGCCTTCCTTTCTTTGTATAACGTACGACGCTTGTGGTTGTACCGCTCTTTTCTCGTCGGACAGCCGGGCATACCAACTTTGAGCACCCTTTGAATTTTTTTCTCGCAGTTTTTCAGACGTGGGATTTTCATTCGCATGAACATTAACTGGTGTGTTCGTCGGGTCTTTAAACGGGGAACGTTCCCTGGTTCCTGACGGAGAAGCGCCTGGATTATGCTTGTCCATCTGTTAATAGAAACATGTAACACGTCACATATAGCCGATAAACTCTGAATTATAGTTGTTTCTATTTTCATGTTTGGAATATAAGCAGTAGAAGGCATCTTCTCTTACATGAGCACTCAAATTATCTTAAAGTATGAAATATACAGGAAGGCATATTCTCCCACACACAAATGTTAAATTACATCGCAGGAAGTAAAATTATCTTCATGATTCGTCCACTAATAAGAGAATAATTCATGGCTGATATTATCCTTTATATAGGGACACTGTGTTTGAAATCACTTCTCAGCCTCTTGAAGATGCAAAACAATCGAGTGGAATCGTGCTTAATGGCACTGTGCAGAACAATTGAGAGGCATTGTGCTTAATTGCAGTCTGTACTCAATCTTGTATAGATGAATATATAGATGAAGAAAAAAGAGATAGCAAGGTGGCTCACAGGAGGATTCAGTTTGCGTCTGCAGTAGGCAGCAACATCTGGCCGGAGTCGTCAGCGTGGGCAGTCAGCAACTGCCGCGCCGGCAGTCCCAGGCCGAGGCGTCGGGTGCGTGCTCCTGTCGCCGCCCCCCTGAGCGGGAAATCGGAGGGCGGCGACCCCTCCTCGGCGGCGTCGGGGGCGTGTGCGGCCTCACGTCCGTTAGCGGTGGGGCCGAGCGGCTAGCGGGGGGGGGGGGCACGAAGCCGAGCGGGAGCAGTTGGCGGGGGCGTGCAGGCGTGGGACGAAGCGGCAGGGGGCTCCTCGTTTTCGTTAGCGTGTGGGACTCGCTTTCGTTAGCGTGGGGATTCGTTTCGTTAACGATCATTTTCGTTAACAGAAATTTTAAGCCATTAGATTGTTGATTAGAGGGCTAAGATGCTTAGTTGGATCTGCCCTTTCGTGTTTTTATAGAGGTAGCCCATAAAAATCTTTCGAACAAAAGGCCCGCAAAGAAGTTTGCTTTCGTGTGCCTATGGTTTGGACAGGGATGACCGGGTGACATCGATCGTCCAACTGGAAATAATTATACCCTGCCTGTACCAGGTGACAAAGGATGCGAGGTCCGATGGGTCACGCAAAATTTTGGATTCTCCACGGAATCCCAGACGGTGCAGAACCCTGCGCCTGCGCACGCACGGGCGCATGCACGCCTGCCCGCTCGGTAACCCACGCCTGGACGGTTAACTCCGTTGTAGTGCTACGGGTAAACACGCCGGATCCTCTATGCGCAGGCACTGCTACCACGTACGTACGGTTTACGGTACTTTGGCTCGATTACCAGTGGCGGAGCTAGCAGAAGGTCTCAGGGGGCCAAACAAGAAATACACATCTTTGAGGGGGCCAAATAACTAAACTCTCCTTAATTTAACCCTCTAAAAAAAATTCCCTTTCAGTAATTAGGCTACAGCTGGGGGGCAGTAGCCACCCCAGAACTGCATGTAGCTCCGCCGCTGTCGATTACATTAGCAAGTTGTGTGGATTTAATTAGCAGTCACGCGTCTCGGCTTGTCTACACTGCATGTGTATTCTATGCTTCATTAGGTGTGGCGCCCTTTTTGCTGTCCGTCTGTAAGATTTTGCACGGGGTATATTCTTGGACTTGTTACCAGTAGGGCGAGCCACCGGATCCACTGGTGTGTGTGTGGTGTGCCGAAGCGTAGAAGATCCCGGGATTCGTCGGGCCCGCCGGTCAGGAGGCAGAGGGCACGGACAAGTAGCCATTGGTCTCACTATCAACGGACTGTGCTTCGGTGCCTTAAGGCACCTTCATGTGCATGACATGTGGGCTCAACAAGTGGCTGGCCCACATGTTAGACCCAACGGTAGGTGTGCATGACGAGCATCTACAGCCGAACTTCCCAAACGCCCCTCAAACGGCCGGCTGGCCGTCTCAAACGGGCCTCAAACGCCCGGGCTGACCGGCACCCCATATCCAGCCCAAATATGGGGCGGATATTGAGAGCGTCCGCTCGGGCACGCCCGCCACGTCGGCCTGGCCCGCGCTGGCCGCCCCGACCCCACATATATTCATCCTCATCCTCTCGCGGACCAAACTCTAGCCACTTCACACTACTCTCCCCTCCACTCCCTCCGCCACCCGAGCTCACCTCCGTCGATTTCCGGCCGGCTCCGGCATGGCGGGCAGCGGATCTGACTCCGACCAGTCCCGATCCGTCGACTGGAGTGTCATCCCGTGCGGGTTGGAGGAGGCAATGGCGGTCCGCATTGCACTCCGCCGCTCCCGGGAGGACAGCGCCCGGCCGACGGACGGATCTGTCCGGCGCGACTCCATAGCGTCGGCTCAACGTGCGCTCGGGTCCTCTGGGGCTAGATCATCGCGGTCCCGGCACCTGGAAAATCTCTCGTTCCCCATCACCGGTCGGGCAGACTATGAGTCCCACCGGGAACGGGCAGCCCGCCGTGGAAAGGAGAGGATGAGGGCCGCCGAGGCCCGTATCGCGCCCGAAATGGCGACTGCGGAGGCGGCTGATGCGGCGGCGCCGGTGGCCGCAGAGGAGGAAGCCATCCGCGCCCGCATTCTGAAGAAACGGCAGCGGAGGAACACACGCGCCCTCGCCCGAGAGCAGAATCGGGCGGTCCGTGCCATGGCCGGACTGCCATTGAGGTAGGAGAAGGAGGACAGTGACGGCAACGAGCAGATCCGGCTCAATCCCTATTGCGTCTTCGACCGGTACTTCTGCGAGAAGGACGGCAAGGGCAGCCGTGGATGACCTCCACCATAGCCAAACATGCCAAATTTTCGTAGTCCGATGGCATGTAGTAGTGATAGATTAGCCGGACGATGTGTGTAATGCATCGACGTAGTTGCATGAGTTAGTATGGATTTGAGATATGATAATTGAGGTGTCCGGATGTGGATTGCATTATTTGAGGGGTGCCCGGTCAGTGTCCGCGGACGCGTACGGGCGCGTCCGCGGGCGTTTGAGGGGCCGGATTTGCCCATCACGGCTGTAGATGCTCTAAGAGCATCTACAACCGGACTTGGCAAATCCGATCCCTCAAACCCCGCGGACGCGCCCGGCACGTCCGCGGTCACTGACCGGTCACGCCTTGATACGTCTCCAACGTATCTATAATTTTTGATTGTTCCATGCTATTATAGTATCAATCTTGGATGTTTTATATGCAACAATATGCTATTTTATATCATTTTTTGGGACTAACCTATTAACCTAGTGCCCAGTGCCAGTTGCTGTTTTCTACTTGTTTTTGGTTTTTCAGAAAATCAGTACCAAACGAAGTCCAAATGCCATGAAACTTTTTGATGATTTTTTTCTGGACAAAAGAGACCCTAGAAGCTTCGGGAGGAGGCTACAAGGCAACAGGGCGCGGCCCAAGGGGGGGCGCCCTGAAGCCTTGTGGGCCCCTCGTGGCTCCTTTTGACCTAATTCCACCTCTACAAATTCTCAAATATTGGGAAACCAACAGAGAGCCTCACGAAATAACTTTTCCGCCGCCGCAAGCTTCTGTTCTTTCACGATCCCATCTGGAGGCCTTTTCCGGCACTCTGCCGGAGGGGGAATCGATCACGGGGGGCTTGCTGCCCTTCCGATGATGTGTGAGTAGTTTACCACAGACCTACGGGTCCATAGCTAGTAGTTAGATGGCTTCTTCTCTCTCTTTGATCTTCAATACAATGTTCTCCTCGATCTTCTTCGAGTTCTATCCGATGTAATCTTCTTTTGCGGTGTGTTTGCTGGGATCCAATGAATTGTGGGTTTATGATCAGATTATTCATGAGAAATATTTGAGTCTTTTCTGAACTTATTTATGCATGATTGTTATAGCTTTGTATTTCTCTCCGATCTATCCGTTTGGTTTGGCCAACTAGATTGATTTATCTTGCAACGGGAGAGGTGCTTTGTAATGGGTTCAATCTTGCGTTGTTCTATATCCCAGTGACAAAGTAGAGGACAAGACACATATTTGTATTGTTGCCATTAAGGATAAAACGATGGGGTTTATTCATATTGTTTGAGTTTACTTTGTCTACATCATGTCATCTTGCTTAAGGCGTTACTCTGTTTTCATTAACTTAGTACCCTAGATGCATGCTGGATAGCGGTCGATGGGTGGAGTAATAGTAGTAGATGCAGGCAGGAGTCGGTCTACTTGTCTCGGACGTGATGCATATATACATGATCATTGCCATGAATCCGTCATAACTATGCGCTTTTCTATCAATTGCCCAACGGTAATTTGTTTACCCACCGTATGCTATTTGTTCGAGAGAGAAGCCTCTAGTGAAAACTATGCCCCCCGGGTCTACTTTTATCATATATAAATCCAAAAATACCTTGCTGCAATTTTATTTTCTTTGTTTATTTTGCAATTTATTTTATCTATCTATCACTATCAGAACTAATCCTTGCAAGTAACCGCCAAGGGGATTGACAACCCTTTTGTTCGCGTTGGGTGCAAGTATTTGCTTTTGTGTGTGTAGGTGCTGCTAACGAGGTTCTGCGTGGTTCTCCTACTGGATTGATAACCTTGGTTCTTAACTGAGGGAAATACTTATCTCCACTATACTGCATCATCCTATCCTCTTCGAAGAAATCCCAACGCAGCTCACAAGTAGCACGCCTCAAATAATGCATTCTACATCCGGATACCTCAAATTAGAAAACCTCAAATCCATATCATTACATGCAACGTGAAACCTAATCTAAGCGGAGCTCTCCAGGTTCTGCCGTGCCCATGCCCGGCGGCCGGCTGCGCTCCCCAGAGTGTTGGTCTGGTCGCCGGCAAGGTAGAGTAGGGCATGAGACACGAGCCGGCTCACGGGACTCAAGGCGCCGCCGTCTTCCATGCCCTACTCTTCCTCGTCGGAGCCCGCAACCCAGACGGTGCCGGTGGACGTCAGGTCGATGATGGATCCGTCCTGGGACGAGACGGCGACATTCACCATGACGCGGTTGCGGCGTCCGGACTGGTGCACCATACGCGGCGCCGGAAAATGCGACCCCGCCTCGCCGACGTCCACCGCCACGAGGGCTGCCGTCGCCTCCCACGCCCGCTGCTTCACACGGCGGGCACGCCACGCCATGTTTGCGTCAGATGACGCCCATGACGACACCCAACGGAGGGGTTGCACGTCCGCCACCGTGTTCGGACGCCAGACGGACCGCACCGCCTCCGGTGAGGTAGCGACGGCACACCTAGCGCCGGATCCATGCACCATTTGGGCGGACGCAATGGATTCCTGATGGAAGGGGATCACGTGCTGTCTCACACGGACCTCCTCCCAGGAGCGGCGGAGAGCACGCCGGACGGCCATCTCCTCCTTAGGACCGCGTGGGATGAGCTCGGGGTCGACGGATCTGGAGGTGAAGGACTCGGATCTGCTGCACGCCATGCTGGAGACGGACGGAGATCGGCGGAGGTGAGCTTGGGTAGCGGAGGGGAGTGGAGTGAAGTGGCTAGGGTTTGGTCCGGCGAGCGGATGGGAGGAATATATGTGGGGTTGGGTGGGCCAGTGATAACCCACAAGTATAGGGGATCAATTGTAGCTTTTTCGATAAATAAGAGTGTCGAACCCAACAAGGAGCTAAAGGTAGAATTTATATTCTCTTCAAGTTCTATTGACCACCGATACAACTCTATGCACACTTAACGTTTGCTTTACCTAGAACAAGTATGAAACTTGAAGTAATTTGTAGGTGTAATGCTAGAACTACTTTGCAAGAATAAAACTAGGCGTATGATACGTCTCCAACGTATCTATAATTTTTGATTGTTCCATGCTATTATAGTATCAATCTTGGATGTTTTATATGCAATTATATGCCATTATATATCATTTTTTGGGACTAACCTATTAACTCATTGCCCAGTGCCAGTTCTTGTTTTCTGCTTGTTTTTGCCTTTTCAGAAAATCATTATCAAAAAGTGTCCAAACAAGAAAAAAACTCTGGATTAATTTTTTCTGGACCAGAATAAACCTAGGAAGCTTCGGGAGAAGACCAGAAGAGCCACGAGGAGGCGGCAAGCCTGGAGGGTGCGCCCCAGGGGGGTGGCCGCGCCCCCAGGCTTGTGGGCCCCTCGTGGCACATCTTGACCCAATTCCTTCGCTATAAATTCACAAATATTCCCAAACCAACAGAGGGACAGAAGAGAAAACCTTTCCGCCGCCGCAAGCCTCTGTTCTTCCGCGATCCCATCTGGAGGCCCTTTCCGGTACTCTGCCGGAGGGGGAATCGATCATGGAAGGCTTCTACATCAACCTTGCTGCCCTTCCGATGATGTGTGAGTAGTTTACCACAGACCTACGGGTCCATAGCAAGTAGCTAGATGGCTTCTTCTCTCTCTTTGATCTTCAATACCATGTTCTCCTCGATGTTCTTGGAGTTCTATCCGATGTAATCTTCTTTTGCGGTGCGTTTGTTGGGATCCGATGAATTGTGAGTTTATGATCAGATTATTCATGAGAAATATTTGAGTCTTCTCTGAACTCTTTTATGCATGATTGTTATAACTTTGTATTTCTCTCTGATCTATCGATTTGGTTTGGCCTACTAGATTGATTTATCTTGCAATGGGAGAGGTGTTTTGTGATGGGTTCAATCTTGCGGTGCTCAATCCTAGTGACAGAAGGGGACATGACACGTATTTGTATTGTTGCCATTAAGGATAAAAAGATGGGGTTTAATCATATTGCTTGAGTTTACTTTGTCTACATCATGTCATCTTGCTTAAGGCGTTACTCTGTTTCATACTTAATACCCTAGATGCATGCTGGATAGCGGTCGATGGGTGGAGTAATAGTAGTAGATGCAGGCAGGAGTCGGTCTACTTGTCTCGATTGTGATGCCTATATACATGATCATTGCCATGAATCCGTTATAACTATTTGCTTTTCTATCAATTGCCCAACAGTAATTTGTTTACCCACCGTATGCTATGTGTTCGAGAGAGAAGCCTCTAGTGAAAACTATGGCCCTCGGTCTACTTTATCATATATTAAAAACCTAAAAATACCTTGCTGCAATTTATTTATTTTTATTTTTATTAGTATTTTAGTTTATCTATTTACCTCGATTAGATTTAATCCTTGTAAATAACCGCTAAGAGGATTGACAACCCTATTATTTGCGTTGGGTGCAAGTGTTTGCTCTTGTGTGTGCAGGTGCGCTTAACGGAATTTTGCTTCGTTCTCCTACTGGATTGATAACCTTGGTTCTTAACTGAGGGAAATACTTATCTCTACTGTACTGCATCATCCTCTCCTCTTCGGGGAAATACCAACGCAGACTACAAGTAGCAGGAAGAATTTCTGGCGCCGTTGCCGGGGAGACATCATCAAATTACCAAGTACCTTCGCACAAATTATCATTCACTTGCATTTACTTTATTTGCCCTTCATTTGCATTTGCCTCTCGTTTTCATCTCCCCCACTTCTAATTTTTTTTTACAAAAACACAAAAATATTTTTATTTGCCTCTTTGCTAGTTTGCTTGATTTGTCGCGATGTCTCAAGAAAATACAAAATTGTGTGACTTTTCCAATACTAATAATAATGATTTTATTAATACTCCTATTGCTCCTCCCGCCACTAGTGCAGAGTCGTGTGACATTAATGCTGCCTTGCTTAATCTTGTGATGAAAGAACAATTTTCTGGTAGTCCTAATGAAGATGCTGCATCCCATCTAAATATTTTCGTTGAACTTCGTGATATGCAAAAGAAGAGAGATGTGGATAATGATATTGTCAAATTAAAATTATTTCCATTCTCACTATGAGACCATGCTAAACCTTGATTTTCATCCTTGCCTAGAAATAGTATTGATTCTTGGGATAAGTGTAAGGATGCTTTTATTACCAAGTATTTTCCTCCCGCTAAGATTATTTATTTAAAAAATCAAATTATGAATTTTAAGCAACTTGAGCATGAACATGTTGCACAATCTTGGGAGAGAATGAAATTAATCATAAGAAATTGCCTAACTCATGGCTTGAATTTATGGATGATCATACAAAAAATTTATGCGGGACTAAACTTTGTCTCTAGAAATTTGCTAGACTCTGCCGCAGGTGGTACATTTATGGAAATTACATCGGGAGAAGCTACAAAACTTCTTGATAATATTATGGCAAATTATTCTCAATGGCACACTGAACGAACTCCAACTGGTAAGAAGGTAAATTCTGTTGAAGAAATTAATACTTTGAGTGATAAGATGGATGCTCTATTGAAATTGGTTGCTAGTAAAAATGCTCATATTGATCCTAATGATGTGCCATTGTCTACCTTGATTGAGCAAAATAATGATGCTATTGTTGTGAATTTTGTCTCTAGAAATAATTTCAACAACAATGCTTAGAGGGGTAATTTCAATCCTAGACCGTTTCCTGGAAATTTCTCTAATAATTATGGCAATCCTTATGGTAATTCTTATAATAATAATAATAGGATGCCCTCTGATCTTGAAAGCAATATTAAATAATTTATTAGTTCACAAAAGAATTTCAATGCTATGATAGAAGAAAAATTGAATAGAGTTGATGAATTGGCTAGGAACATGGATAGAATTGCTCATGATGTGGAAAATCTCAAAACTAAAATTTTGCCACCCAAGCATGATATAAATGAGTCTATTAAAGCTATCTATGTCTCCATAAATGAAAGTAAAGAAAGGACCGCTAGGTTGAGTGCTAAGCGAGTATTTCTAGAAAAAGCGATTCCACCCGGTTTCTATCGTAGTAATGATGAAGATATTAAAATGATTGGCGTCAGTCCTATTGAATCAATATTTAGTAACATAAAACTTGATGAAAAATGGACTGAAGAAGAGTCAACTTTAGATAGAAGGAGTCCCATTTGCTTGGAGGGGGATAATCTTGATGATAAAAATGAAAAAAGTGGGTTTGGAGAGGTCAAAACTTTAAATAGTAATGCACCAACTACTTTGGATTACAAGGACTTTAATTATGATAGTTGTTATTTAATTGAGTGTATTTCCTTGTTGCAATCCATGATTAAATCACCAAATGCATATGAACAAGATAAAGCTTTCACTAAACATATTGTAGGAGCCATGATGAAAGCACATGAAGAAAAACTTGAGTTGGAAGTTTCAATTCCTAGAAAATTACAAGATGAATGGGAACCTACTATTAAAGTCAAAATTAAGGATTATGAATGTAATGCTCTTTGTGATCTTGGTGCTAGCGTTTCCACTATACCAAAGTCTTTGTGTGATGTGCTAGGTCTCACCGACATGGATCCTTGTTCCCTTAATTTGCATCTTGCGGATTCCACTATTAAAAAGCCATTGGGTAGAATAAATTACGTGCTTATTCTTTAAATAGAAATTATGTGCCCGTGGACTTTATTGTTCTTGATATTGAATGTAATCCTTCTTGCCCTATAATACCTGGTAGGCCGTTCCTACGAACAATTGGTGCTATTATTGATATGAAAGAAGGTAATATAAGATTTCAATTTCCATTAAAGAAAGGGATGGAACACTTTCCTAGAAAGAGAATTAAAGCACCTTATGAATCCATTATGAGGGCCACCTATGGAATTAACTTGAAGGATGACAACACTTGAAACTATGCATTATGCCTAGCTAGGGGCATAAAACAATAGCGCTTGTTGGGAGGCAACCCAATGAATAAAATAAATTTTTGCTTTTTCTTTCTGTTTTTGAGTGTTTACATAATTATAGCTTCTGTTATGATTGTATTTTTATGTTTTAATTAGTGTTTGTGCCAAGTAATGCCTTTGGGATGATTTGGAAGATAGTATGATAGATGCTGTTGGAAAACAGAAACTTTTGCGTCCAGTGCTGGAATTTGTTTTTCTCTGGAGTGTCAGAACCTTCTGAAATTTTTACACAGTATTGATATATGAATTTCCCACGTTTTAATATTTTTTCAGAATTTTTGGAGTTACAGAAGTATGACGATAATTCAGATCTTTACAGACTGTTCTGTTTTAGACAGATTCTGTTTTTGTTGCATAGTTTGCTTATTTTGATGAATCTATGGATCGTATGTGGGGGTATGAGTCATGGAGAAGTTGGAGTACAGTAGCATTATGCCAATATTAAATATGAATCAATTTACAACAGTACCTAAAGTTTAAGATTTGTTTGTTATACTAACGGATCTCACGAGGTTTCTGTTGAGTTTTGTGTGCTGAAGTTTTAAAGTTTTGGGTGAGACTACGATGGACAAAGGAACAAGGAGCTGCAAGAGCCTAAGCTTGGGGATGCCCAAGGCACCCCAAGGTAATATTCAAGGAAGACTCAAGCGTCTAAGCTTGGGGATGCCCCGGAAGGCATCCCCTCTTTCGTCTACAATCTATCGGTAACTCACTTGGAGCTATATTTTTATTCATCACATGATATGTGTTTTACTTGGAGCGTCTTGTGATATAGTTTGTTTGCTTTTGTTTGATTTTTAGTTTGTCACAATCATCTTTGCTGAACACACCTTTTTGAGAGGGACACACATTATTCGTGATTTGTTAGAATACTCTATGTGCTTCACTTATATCTTTTGAGCTAGGCAGTTGCTCTAGTGCTTTACTTATATCTTTTAGAGCACGGCGGTGGTTATATTTTAAAGAAATAGTTGCACTCTCATGCTTCACTTATATATTTTTGAGAGTCTAATGAATAGCAATGGTAATATGCACGGGTTATGAATTTGGTCCTGATATGATAGGTATTCAAGAGGGATATAATAAAAACTTTCATGTAGATCACTGAATATGATAAGTTTGATTCCTTGCAAGTTTTGCGATATTAAGATGATAATATGTGGGAGGTATTAGTAGATAATTGTGGTATTGTAAGAATATTGGTGTTAAGGTTTGTGATTCCCGAAGCATGCACGTATGATCTGTTGTTATGCTAAGAAGTTGGAGCATGATTTATTCTTGATTGTCTTCCTTTGTGTGGCAGTCGGGGGTGCGCGATGGTTAACTCCTACCAACCTCTCCCTTAGGGGCATATGTAGTAGTACTTTGCTTCGAGGGCAAATAAACTTTCGCAATAAGTATATGAGTTCTTTATGACTAATGTGAGTCCATGGATTATACGCACTCTCACCCTTCCGCAATTTGCTAGCCTCTTCGGTACCGTGCATTGCCCGTTCTCACATCGAGAGTTGGTGCAAACTTTGCTGGTGCATCCAAACCCCGTGATATGATACGCTCTATCACACATAAGCCACTTTATATCTTCCTCTAAACAGCCACCATACCTACCTATCATGGCATTTCCATAGCCATTCCGAGCTATATTGCCATGCAACTTCCACCGTTCTGCTTTTATGACACACATCGTCATTGTCATATTGCTTTGCATGATCATATAGCTGACATAGTATTTGTGAATCAGCCACCATTCATCATTTTTATATATGTTATGCTAGTATCATTGCACATCCTGGTACACTGCCAGAGGCATTCATATAGAGTCATATTTTTGTTCTAGTATCGAGTTGTAATATTGAGTTGTAAGTAAATAAAAGTGTGACGATCATCATTATTAGAGCATTGTCCCAGTGAAGAAAGAATGGTGGAGACTAATGAGTCCTCGAAAAAGTGGGGATGAGGTCCATGAGACTGTTCTAAAAATAAAAAAAGGCGAAAAAGAGCCATGAAAAAAAATGAGAGAAAAAGAGAGAAGGGGCAATGTTACTATCTTTTTTCCACACTTGTGCTTCAGAGTAGCACCATGTTTTTCATATAGAGAGTCTCCTATTTTGTCACCTTCATATACTAGTGGGAATTTTTCATTATATAACTTGGCTTGTATATTCCGATGATGGGCTTCCTCAAATGCCTGAGGTCTTCATGAGCAAGCAAGTTGGATGCACACCCACTTAGTTTTCATGTTGAGCTTTCATACACTTATAGCTCTTAGTGCATCCGTTGCATGGCAATCCCTACTCCTCGCATTGACATCAATTTTTTTTGACTATGTACTATGAAGCATGGCTCCACAGTTCTTTATTTCAAAAAAATAAAGGAGTCCAACAGAGTACAGAGTACAAATTACAAAGCTAAGGGGGGGGGGGGGTAAGAATATACAGAGACCTACCTACTTACCTATATTACAAACTATGGCAGACTATGAATCCAATCCAGAAGCAATGGTCTAATGTGATCCTTTACTCTATGGGACAGAAGAGAAATGTCATGTACAAATTTACTCTTCCACACACCAAAAGAAGCCCTTTCATGCCTGAAGATCTTTCCATTCCTCGTAGTCCAAATGTACCAAGCCGCCGTGAGCATTACTTCAAGGGAAAAAGGATGATGAAAAGACCTCTTAGCATTAGTAAGACAACTTACAATGTCCTGGCCATTTGACCAGTCAATCTGGAGATAATTCCAAACCCTGCAACTAAAATTACAGGTGAAGAAGAGATGCAACCGGTCCTCATGGGTATGTGTTGGGCATAAAACACAATAGTTTTCATCCTCATCTGATCTCCAGTGCCTCCTTAGCAGCATGTCTCTTTTGTTTAATTGGTCAAATAAAAGCAACCAGCCAAAAACCTTGATTTTCATAGTGCAGGAGCACTTCCAGAGCCAAACACACGGCTGTAGTGTTGGCAGATGAGTGTGCATTATTGTATAAAATCTCTTCGCTGAAAAACCAGTTTTGGAAGGCCATGACCACGTATCAGCTGCCAACCTATCTCTCTGAAGAGAAGTGGCCCAATGTTGCAAGCATTGGAGCTCCTGTGCAGCCAGGCTAGGAAGAGGGAGGTGAAACATGGTAGAAACATCCCCAGAGTCCAAGAAATCTCCTGCTGATATTTTATCATCCCTGACAAAAGAGAATAAGTGTGGCAACCTGTCCCTGAGAGGTCTGGAGGAGTTGTTGATCATCCATCCATCAGACCAGAACAAAACTAAGTCCCCCTGAATAACCGTCACAGAAGCAAGAGCTCTGTAAGAATCTGCCAACTTAAAAACATCTCTCCACCAAAATGATCCACAGAGGACAGTAGCCTGAGGGACCACCCCATCATAGTATGTGTTCCAGATTAAGGATACCCATGGGACATCTTCTTTATTGAAAAACTTATGGAGATGTTTAACCAATAAAGCATTATTCTGCAAGTGTAGGTTCATAATCCGAAGACCACCTTTGTTCTTTGGCCTGCAGACTAAATCCCATGAAGCAAGAGACTTTCTGGAAGAGTCAGTATTTCCACGCCATAAACACTGCCTCTCAATTCTTTCCAGTTGTTTTATAATGCCAAGTGGTATATCCCGCGTGCAAAGAAAATATATAGGCATTGAGGACAGAACAGAGTTGAGCAACTGCAACCTAGATCCTTGATTCGGCTTGGATGAGCTGGCTGTGAGCCTCCTTTCCACTCTATCAACAAGAGGCATGAGGTCCACTATCCTTGGTCTAGTTGTTCCAAGAGGGAGGCCCAAATAGGTAAAAGACAACTGCCCCAGAGAGCAACCAAAAACAGCAGCCAACCTGGCTGCCTCAGTATCATCCACATTAAGAGGAACCATAGAGGACTTACTAAAGTTAACCTTGAGGCCAGTGGAAGCATGAAAAACATGAAGCATTTCCTTCAAAGCAATCAACTGTGAATCCTCCGCAGACACAAGGAGAATCGTGTCATCAGCATACTGGATCATAGGAAAGTTTTGATGATGTGAAGGGATTGGCAGGGTTAAGGTTCCTTGCTGCAACATCCTATTAACCACTGAATGAAGCAGGCCAGATGCAATAACAAACAGCAAGGGTGATAGGGGATCTCCCTGTCCGACCCCACTTTTGCACTGGAATTGCTTACTGATACGTCTCCAACGTATCTATAATTTATGAAGTATTCATGCCATGTTTATTATAGTTTTGTATGATTTTGGTGCACTTTTATATGGCTTTTATATGATTTTTATGGACTAACATATTGACCTAGTGCCCAGTGCCAGTTGCTGTTTTCAGCTTGTTTTTGGTTTTCCAGAAAATCCATATCAAATGAAGTCCAAATGCAGCAAAACTTTTTGATGATTTTTTCTGGAAGGAAACGGACCCAGGAAGCTTCAGGGAAGCACCAGAAGAGCCACAGGGGCCCCACGAGCCACCTGGGCGCGCCTGCCCCCCCCAGGCACGCCCTGGTGCCTCATGGGCCCCCTGTGGCACCTCTTTGCGTGATTCCAACGCTGAAAAATCATATATATTCAGAAACCCCCGAAAGTTAACCTAGATGAGTTTTTACGCCGCCGCAAGCCTCTGTACCTCCACGATCTCATGTACATCCCTTTTCCGGCACCCTGCCGGAGGGGGGAATAATCACCGGAGGCCATCTTCATCATCCCGGCGGTCTCCATGACGAGGAGGGAGTAGTTCAGCCTCGGGGCTGAGGGTTTGTACCAGTAGCTATGTGTTTTATCTCTCTCTCTCTCGTGTTCTTGATTTGGCACGATCTTGATGTATCGCGAGCTTTGTTAATATAGTTGGATCATATGGTGTTTCTTCCCTCTCTATCCTTGTTGTGATGAATCGAATCTTTTCCCTTTGAGGTTTCGTTATTGTCGGATTGAATATTTCAGATTTGAGAACACTTGATGTATGTCTTGCATATGAATACCCGTGGTGACAATGGGGTATTATATTGATTCATTTGATATATGTTTTGGCACTCAACTCGCGGATTCCCACGGTGACATTGGGGTAATCTATGCATAGGGGTTGATGCACGTTTTCATTATCTTTTCTCCGATAGAAACTTTGGGGGTGCTCCTTGGAGATCTTTGTGTGGATTGAATATTATGATTATGAAGTTGTTTGATGCATATCGTATAATCAACTCACGGATACTTGTGGTAACATTGGAGTATCTAGGTGACATTAGAGTTGGTTGATGTGTATCATATGGTGTTATTTTAGTACGAACTCTAGGGCTGTTTGTGACAATTATAGGAATGGCTCAATAGATCGATCGGAAAGGATAACTTTGAGGTGGTTTCGTACCCTACAAACAATTTCTATCTTATGTTCTCCGCTAATAGGAACTTTGGAGTGATTCTTTATCGCACGTTGAGGGATTGTTATATGATCCAATTATGTTAGCATTGTTGAGAGATTGCACTAGTGAAAGTATGAACCCTAGGCCTTATTTTTAAGCATTGCAATACCATTTGTGCTCACTTTTGTCGTTTGCTACCTTGCTGTTTTTATTTATTCAGATTATAAAAATATATTTCTACCCTCCATACTACACTTTTATCACCATCTCTTCGCCGAACTAGTGCACCTATACAATTTACCATTGTATTGGGTGTGTTGGGGACACAAGAGATTTCTTGTATTTGGTTGCGGGGTTGTTTGAGAGAGACCATCTTCATCCTACGCCTCCCACGGATTGGTAAACCTTAGGTCATCCACTTGAGGGAAAATTGCTACTGTCCTACAAAACTCTGCGCTTGGAGGCCCAACACGAGTCTACAAGAATAAGTTGTGTAGTAGACATCAAGCTCTTTTCTAGCGCCGTTGCCGGGGAGGTGAGTGCTTGAAGGTATATCTTTAGATCTTGCAATTGAATCTTTTAGTTCCTTGGTTTATCACTAGCTAAAAGGCATTAAAGAAAAGTGCTTGTTGGGAAACAACCCAATAATTATCCCTACTGTTTTTGAGTGTTCACATGATTAAGCTACTGTAGTAATCATGTTTTATATGTTTTCTTTCAATAATGTGCCAAGTAAAGCCTTTGGGATAGTGTGGATGCTTGTTGATTTGATTCTGTGTAAAAACAGAAACTTTTGCGTCCAGTGCTGGAATTTCTATTCTGTACTAGAGAGTGAGAAAATTCTAATTTTTTTACAAAGTATTGGGTTACAAATTGTTTACATTTTCCAAAATTTTCAGAATTTTTGGGGGAAGAGACGTATGGTTTATAAAATCGCTCACAACATGCTGTTCTGTTTTTGACAGATTCTGTTTTCGGTGCATAGTTTGCTTGTTTTAGTGTTTCCATAGCTTATATTATGAGATATAAATTGTGGAAATGATAGACTACCATAGGCATTATGTGAGAACAATTATGTATCTTGTCTTGACAGTACCTATGTGGATGATTTATTTTTATCATACTAACCTATCTCACAAGTTCCGTTAAGTTTTGTGTGATTGAAGTTTTCAAGTTTTGGCTGAGATATCGATATGAGGATAATAAGGAGTGGCAAGACCTTAAGCTTGAGGATGCCCAAGGCACCCCAAGGTAATATTCAACGAAGACCCAAGCAACTAAGCTTGGGGATGCCCCGGAAGGCATCCCCTCTTTCGTCTTCAACACTATCGGTAACCCCACTTGGAGCTATATTTTTATTCGTCACATGATATGTGTTTTGCTTGGAGCATCATTTTCTTCTGTTGATATTTGCTTTCTGTTATCAATAATCATGTTTTGTATCTTTTAGTTCAATAAAATGCCAATTATAGCCTTTACCATGCTTAGTTTGCAAGTTCATGTGTTGCTGTTTGAAAACAGAAAGTTTTCTGTTATGTACAGAATATTCCTGAATAGTCAGAACATGAAAAAAATCTGAAATTTTTACACAGTAAGAATGCATGAGTTCTCTGTCACTTGGAAATTTTTCAGAATTTTCGGAGTTAGGGAAGTATGAATTTTAAATCCCCCTTTACAGAGAGTTCTGTTTTGGCAGATTGCTGTTATGGTTGCATTGTTTGCATATGTTTGCTTGTTTAATGATTCTATTTGAGGATAGGAGTATTAAATATGCAGAGGCATTTAGTATGCAATGTTTAATTATAATTTTAGTAATTTTCTACAGTAGAGAATGTTAAGGTTTGAGTTGATTTATACTAACTTATCTCGCGAGTTCTTGTTGAGTTTTGTGTGGATGAATTTTTTAAGATTTAGTAGAAACCGTGATATGAGAGGAATTAAGGAGACACAAGAGCTCAAGCTTGGGGATGCCCGGCATCCCAAGTATTTATTCTAAGAAGTCTCAAGCAACTAAGCTTGGGGATGCCCCGGTTGGCATCCCACCTTTCTTCATCAACACCTATCGGTTAGCCTAAGTTTTTGCTTCTTCACATGAGATGTGCTATTCTTGGAATGTCATTTTATTTTATTTTTTTTGATTTTTGAATTAAATTATCAAGATTTGAAATTTTAAATGAGAGAGAGTCCTCACATAGCTACCTATTTACTTAACTACTCATTTGGTCTTCACTTATATCTTTTTGGAGTAGTTTGTCATTTACTCTTGTTCTTCACTTATATCCTATGAGTAAATTGTTGAATAAATTGAATATCATGAAGTTGAGATAATATGAGCTTCATATGCTTGTATCATGCCTAGTAGTAGCTTCACATTTGGTTTAGAAAGTGAAATCTATTGAAGCTTGACAATCACAATATTGGTCATACAAGCAATTCATGAATGATTAGTATAAGGAAGAGAACCTTCACATATAAATATATTATCTTGGACATCTTTTATGATTGTGAATACCCATTAATTATTTTCAAACATGAGCAAATTAGTTGAAGTTGGACAAGGAAGACAACGTAATGAGTTATGTTTGGGTATATTTGCATAGAAGTTATATTGTTATGGATCCTCCAACATGTGGTGCTTGCTTAGGATCTTTTGCTAGCCAAAAATTCGTACTAAGTAGAGATACTACTTGTGCATCCAAAAACCCTTAAACCCAGTTTCTTCCCATGAGTGTCCACCATATCTACCTATGGATTGAATAAGATCCTTCAAGTAAGTTGTCATCGGTGCAAAAAGCAATAAAAATTGCTCCTAAAATATGTATGGTTTTTTATTGTAAGGGAAAATAAGCGTTGTAAAAACTTGTGATGGTAAAGAAATAAAAGCGACAGACTGCATAATAAAGGTTGCTATCACAAGGGGCAATATAACGTGACGTTCCTATGCATTAAGGGCTTGTGCATCCAAAAATAAAAAGCGCATGACAACCTCTGCTTCCCTCTGCGAAGGGCCTATCTTTTACTGCTTGTTTTTGGTTTTCCAGAAAATCCATATCAAATGAAGTCCAAATGCAGCGAAAGTTTTTGACGATTTTTTCTGGAAGGAAACGGACCCAGGAAGCTTCGGGGAAGTAGCAGAAGAGCCATCGGGGCCCCACGAGCCACCTGGGCGCGCCTGCCCCCCACAGGCGCGCCCTGGTGCCTCGTGGGCCCCCTGTGGCACCTCTTTGCGTGATTCCAATGCTGAAAAATCATATATATTCAGAAACCCCCGAAAGTTAACCTAGATGAGTTTTTACGCCGCCGCAAGCCTCTGTACCTCCACGATCTCATCTACAGCCCTTTTCCGGCACCCTGCCGGAGGGGGGAATAATCACCGGAGGCCATCTTCATCATCCCGGCGGTCTCCATGACGAGGAGGGAGTAGTTCAGCCTCGGGGCTGAGGGTTTGTACTAGTAGCTAAGTGTTTTATCTCTCTCTCTCGTGTTCTTGATTTGGCACGATCTTGATGTATCGCGAGCTTTGTTAATATAGTTGGATCATATGGTGTTTCTTCCCTCTCTATCCTTGTTGTGATGAATCGAATCTTTTCCCTTTGAGGTTTCGTTATTGTCGGATTGAATATTTCAGATTTAAGAACACTTGATGTATGTCTTGCATATGAATACCCGTGGTGACAATGGGGTATTATATTGATTCACTTGATATATGTTTTGGCACTCAACTCGCGGATTCCCGCAGTGACATTGGGGTAATCTATGCATAGGGGTTGATGCACGTTTCATTATCTTTTCTCCGATAGAAACTTTGGGGTGCTCTTTGGAGATCTTTGTGTGGATTGAATATTATGATTATGAAGTTGTTTGATGCATATCGTATAATCAACTCACGGATACTTGTGGTGACATTGGAGTATCTAGGTGACATTAGATTTGGTTGATGTGTATCATATGGTGTTATTTTAGTACGAACTCTAGGGCTGTTTGTGACAATTATAGGAATGGCTCAATAGATCGATCGGAAAGGATAACTTTGAGGTGGTTTCGTACCCTACAAACAATTTCTATCTTATGTTCTCCCCTAATAGGAACTTTGGAGTGATTCTTTATCGCACGTTGTCGGATTGTTATATGATCCAATTATGTTAGCATTGTTGAGAGATTGCACTAGTGAAAGTATGAACCCTAGGCCTTGTTTTTAAGCATTGCAATACCGTTTGTGCTCACTTTTGTCGTTTGCTACCTTGCTGTTTTTATTTATTCAGATTATAAAAATATATTTCTACCATCCATACTACACTTTTATCACCATCTCTTCGCCGAACTAGTGCACCTATACAATTTACCATTGTATTGGGTGTGTTGGGGACACAAGAGATTTCTTGTATTTGGTTGCAGGGTTGTTTGAGAGAGACCATCTTCATCCTACGCCTCCCACAGATTGATAAACCTTAGGTCATCCACTTGAGGGAAAATTGCTATTGTCCTACAAAACTCTGCGCTTGGAGGCCCAACACGAGTCTACAAGAATAAGTTGTGTAGTAGACATCACTTACCAGGCACTCCATTGAGCAACACTGAGGAGGACCCTGAGGGTAGAATCTCCTGGACCCAAGCCAACCACTTAGCATCAAAACCCTTGTGTTTCAGAATTAGAAGGATTGCATCATGCTCCACTGTATCAAAGGCTTTGGCAAAATCAAGCTTCAAGATCAGTATAGGCTACTTAGATTGTTTGCATTGATGGATGTATTCAAATGCCCAAGCAAGACAGTCCTGAATGGATCTGGATTTCAAAAACCCATGCTGGTTCTTATGAATACACTTGAGGATTACTTTTTGTAGTCTGTTGGCATGGAGTTTTGTCAGAAATTTGAGGCAGGTATTGGTCAAGGATATAGGGCGAAAATCATTGGACCCTTCAGGTGCTAGCATCTTTGGAATTAAGGTGATAAGAGACCCATTAATCCCCTCCAAGCTTAAACCACCAGTAGCAAACTGTTCAATGAGATTCAAGAAATCCTTAGCAATGATGGGCCAACACTTTTTAACAAATAATCCATTGAAACCATCTAGGCTAAGGGCACGATCCATGGGCAAATCTTTAAGCACTGCATCAATCTCAGACTGTGAGAAAGGCCTAGAGAGCTCTTCCATGCCTTATACTGGATCGATTAGATCACTTAGCCGAAAGCCCATTTGGATGCCTTGAGAGCGGCCCATGTGAGATTTAAAAGATTGCCATAAGATTACCGCCATTTTCTCATGGTCTGTGACAGTGACATTATCCTCAGTTACCAGACTAGCAATGGAATTCTTTCTCAGACGCTCTGACGCCATGGCATGGAAAAATATAGTTCTCCTCACCAACATTGATATACCTGATCGTGCAACATTGCTTCCAATAAATATACTGTAATCTCAAAAGCTCCTCATGATGCAGTTTGACAATCTTCCTGAAGTTGAACTCTGGAATAGTGAGAGGTCTGATCTCTTCTAGAGCATCAAAGCTCAAAATCACATTGGAGCAATTAAGAATAACCTTCTTGATTGAAGAAATCTTTATGTGCCATCTCTTCAAATCATACCTAAGCCTTTTAAACTTTTTTGGAGATTATAGCAGTGGCAGAACCAGTGCAAACAATAGGGGCATAGCCCGTTGATTAGCCTTGTTGATGTGAGACTATCTTCTTATTTTTGACTTCCCCTTATTGATCTCTTCCACCACACTCTATTCCACCTATAGTGCTATATCCATGGCTGCGCTCATGTATTGCGTGGGAGTTGAAAAAGCTGAAGTGCGTTAAAAAGTATGAACCAATTGCTTGGCCAAAAGTGGGGTTGTTCATGATAAATTTTTTGTGTTAAGAAGATGGAGCATGACAGGATTGTATGATATTGAAGGGATAACGTTCTTTAGCATTTTTATTTTGAAAGACATGATTGTTTGTTAGTATGCCTGAGTATTGATGTCTTTATATCAAATTATAGACTATTGCTTTGAATCATTCGGATCTTATTGTTCATACCGTAAGAGAAATATTACATGATGAAACATGATAGGTAGCATTCTACATCAAAAATTCTGTTTTTATCATTTACCTACTCGAGGACGAGCAGGAATTAAGCTTGGGGATGCTTGATACGTCTCCAACGTATCTATAATTTTTGATTGTTCCATGCTATTATAATATCAATCTTGGATGTTTTATATGCAATTATATGCCATTATATATCATTTATTGGGACTAACCTATTAACTCAGTGCCCAGAGCCAGTTGCTGTTTTCTGCTTGTTTTTGCCTTTTTAGAAAATCATTATCAAAAAGTGTCCAAACGAGAAAAAAACTTTGGATTAATTTTTTTTGGACCAGAAGAGACCCAGGAAGCTTCGGGAGAAGACCAGAAGAGCCATGAGGAGGCGGCAAGCCTGGAGGGCGCTCCCCAGGGGGGTGGTCGCGCCCCCAGGCTTGTGGGCCCCTCGTGGCACATCTTGACCTAATTCCTTCGCTATAAATTCACAAATATTCCCAAACAAATAGAGGGATAGAAGAGAAAACCTTTCCGCCACCGCAAGCCTCTGTTCTTCGGTGATCCCATCGGGAGGCCCTTTCCGGTACTCTGCCGGAGGGGGAATCGATCACGGAGGGCTTCTACATCAACCTTGGTGCCCTTCTGATGATGTGTGAGTAGTTTACCACAGACCTACGGGTCCATAGCTAGTAGCTAGATGGCTTCTTCTCTCTCTTTGATCTTCAATACCATGTTCTCCTCGATGTTCTTGGAGTTCTATCCGATGTAATCTTCTTTTGTTGGGATCCGATGAATTGTGAGTTTATGATCAGATTATTCATGAGAAATATTTGAGTCTTCTCTGAACTCTTTTATGCATGATTGTTATAGCTTTGTATTTCTCTCCGATCTATCGATTTGGTTTGGCCTACTAGATTGATTTATCTTGCAATGGGAGAGGTGCTTTGTGATGGGTTCAATCTTGCGGTGCTCAATCCCAGGGACAGAATAGGACATGACACGTATTTGTATTATTGCCATTAAGGATAAAAAGATGGGGTTTAATCATATTGCTTGAGTTTACTTTGTCTACATCATGTCATCTTGCTTAAGGCGTTACTCTGTTTCATACTTAATACCCTAGATGCATGCTGGATAGCGATCGATGGGTGGAGTAATAGTAGTAGATGCAGGCAAGAGTCGGTCAACTTGTCTCGGACGTGATGCCTATATACATGATCATTGCCATGAATCCATCATAATTATTTGCTTTTCTATCAATTGGCCAACAGTAATTTGTTTACCCATCGTATGCTATGTGTTCGAGAGAGAAGCCTCTAGGGAAGACTATGCCCCCCGGTCTACTTTATCATATATTAAAAACCTAAAAATACCTTGCTGTAATTTATTTACTTTTATTTTAATTAGTATTTTAGTTTATCTATTTACCTCGATAAGATTTAATCCTTGCAAACAACCGCTAAGAGGATTGACAACCCTCTTATTTGCGTTGGGTGCAAGTGTTTGCTCATGTGTGTGCAGGTGTGCTTGACGGAATTTTGCTTGGTTCTTGTCGTTGTTTTGTCACGACAGATGTCCTCGTGAAAGGACTTAGTGGTGAGACCATCGCAACTAGGTGTAAGCTTGAAGGGGTTGGTCGGAATCGAGAGACGCGAGTTTTACCCAGGTTCGGCCCCTCACGGTGGAGGTAAAAGCCTACATCCTGCTTGATTGCTATTGATGATGATTTCGATTACAAGGGTGCTGTTTCGCTACCTCTATCTCGAGAGCTAGTTTTTCTGTCTCTCCTCACTTGTCCCTCTTGGGGTGCCTTGCCCCTCCTTATATAAGTTGAAGGGGCCGGCTTACATGTAGAGTCCTAGTAGGACTACAACTAGTCTATTCTCTATTACAAGTCAAATCCTAGTCCGGGTCTTTTCTTCCGAGTTAAGACAATCCCTCTTGTGCCCATGAAGCCGCCATGCTTCATGGTTCCTCCATGACCCGGCATTCGGCCGGGTCTGACTCTGGGCCTTCGGGCCCTTCTTGTCTTCTTGCCATGACCCGGAAAATAAGGTGACCCATGAAGCCGCCATGCTTCTGGCCGGGTCACACATTTGGCCAGGTCTTGGTTGTGGGGAACATACCCAACATTAGCCCCCAGGTTAGCTTGAATTTATTCATGCTAAGCTCCTGAAATAAGAATATGTTAAGGGACCGGCTCGCTCAATTGACCAGCTCCTAAAAGTCCGAGTCTCTGTGATATCAACATGCTGGCTTCAGAATCAACTTGCTGACGTTGGTTCCACGCAGAAAAATATTGCAAAAATAACCCATATGACATTTTGAGCTGTCTTCCAATGCTTTGGCTTGATAAAATTATTGGAAAAAAGAAATTCGTCTGATGTTGAGCCAACTTTCAATGCTTCAGACTTGATGAAAATATTAGGAATAAGAAATCCGTATGATATTGATCCAACACTTGAATTTGTTTTTCTTTACCAAGGATATGAGACCCGGCTTGCTCAAAACTGAGAACTTGAAGGTGTTCCTCCCTTATATCCATATTACCTGTAGCCCCCAAGCCTTAAGAGTAGAACATAGTGATAGCTTAAGACTTGCTTAAATATAAATGTTGCAACTTTGGAGAAATCTGGGTTGTTCATCTGAGTCACCAGTCATAAACTGAATGTTTGCATTTCACATGTGTAGCCCCCAAGGGCCGGCTCATCAGTATGTGATGGGCCGGGTCTTCAATTTGGACCTTTTGATCTGTTTAAACAACTAAACGCTGTAGCCCCCAAGTGCCAGGTCGTCTTGCCTGCAGCAATCTGGGACTTGAACTTTAGCTTTTGATATTTGTAGATGTATAGCTACAAATAAGGTAGCCCCCAAGGGCCGGTTTAGCTGTTCTCATCAATCTGGAACTTGAACTAACCGTAGAGTCAATGACTGTAGCCCCCAAGGGCCGGGTTACTATTAATAGTGAGCCGGGTCTTCAATGAAAGTACTTTTAAAATGACAATGCATTAGCCCCCAAGTGTCGTGGTGCATGCTTGCAGTGACATGGGACTTTCATACTTAATGTAATCTTGATTTGAATAATGTAGCCCCCAAGTGCCGAGTCGTGTGCCTGCGGTGACTCGGGACTATTCTTTCCATTGTAGAATATCAGATCCACTGTAGCCCCCAAGTACCGGGTCATGTGCCTGCGGTGACTCGGGACTTACTTTTCCTTCTGAGATTGAGAGACAGTCTGGATGATGTTGTTGAGTGATTTGCATATCAATGCTGAACTTGTTGCTAAATCCATCAAGAGTGCTGTCTTGCATAACACTTCATATTTCATTGCCTTTGATAAATCCAGTTGCCATGATATCCTTGTTTGAATTTTGTTCTCCTTTGCAGCATCAAAATAATCCAATTTGTGAATTCCAACTGACAATTTATTAAACACTGCTCTTACTGTAAGCTAGCATTTGAATTTAGAAGGAAATAACCATCTCCTTGAGCCCGTTTTGAAAATTTCAATCATTTAATACTGGTTATGATAAACCATGATGAAGACCCGGCCATTTTGGCCATAAAGGATTTGTTTGTTCCTGCATAGTTACATTGTAACCCGGTTTTGAAGACCGGTTCCTGCAACATAAACGAATATAGGTATGCATTGGATGATGATGCATTGTATGATGATGCAATGCATGATGATGCAATGTATGCTGATGTATGGGTATGGTAACAGAGTATAAAAATGTCAGCTTTCGAGGCACGACATATGCCCGGCTTTCAAGGCTCAAGTCTTGGTCTCGCTTCCTGTGGAAGCAGGCTTTTTGGCCTCTTTTGGTTTGTCCTAGCTCTCTGAAAGCCGGCTCTCACGTGACCAACTGACATTTTAACTCTGATGAATTCAGGGTCACCTTTGTGATTGACTCATCAAGCGTACGCCGGGTCACCTTGTCGGAGTAGCATCTTTCTAACAGGCAGGTTCAACCAAGTATATTTTGACTTGTTGGTTTATCCTCGCTTTCCGAAAGCTGTCTCTCACGCAACCAATCGAGCGTTTTAACTCTGATGAATTCAGGGTCACCTTTGTGATCGACTCATCAGGCGTACGCCGGGTCACTTTTAGGGAGTAGCATCTTGCTAATAGGCAGGTTTAACCAACTTATGGCATCTCGCTGGGTTAAAGGGTTTTGTAAGCTAAACTCGATGAGTTGGAAGCCCCTAAGTAACCATATGATCATGGAAAAGCTCAGCATAGGATATACAGGAGACAATGCTACTACTGCAAAACATCTGGGGTCCTGATAAGCCGGCTTTATTCCATTGATCATTATTGACTAGGATACCCATGTTTAGACTGCGCATCATGGCAACTAGTCTTCTTTGGTAACCTTTCTTTTCGCCAATATGGCAGGGTACCCATGTTTGAACTGCGCATCGTGGCAGCTAGTTCTCTTGGTCAACCTTTACTTTTTCGCCAATAAGGCAGGATACCTATGTTTGAACTGCGCATCATGGCAGCTAGTCCTCTTTGGCAACCTTTACCTTTTCGCAAATAAAGCATCAGTCCCCGGGACCGGGTTGTCTTCCCTTCAACGACCCGAAGTTCTTGTATTTGTTAAAACCGGCCAAATCCGCCGAGTCATATCTGTGTAGCCCCCGAGTCTCAAGTCGACTCGAGCAGCCGGCTTGAGATTCTTTGTACTTGGCTGTGGCATAAACCGACGTATAGTTGACATCTGAAAACTGGAATTTATTAAAGCTGGAGGCGATGTGGCGAGTTGATGATCTTTACTATGCTCGTCGTATGTCCTCCCGTTCCTTGCTATTCTCTCTTGGTCCGGCTCTCCTGGCTCCTCCAGGGCCATTTTTTTGCTGGCTTTTGAATTGCCGGCTTGACTCTGGCCGGCTCACCTAGCTTCTCCAGGGATGATTCCTCCGTGGCCGACTCTCCTGTTTCTTTGATGTGTTGAAGCAGACCGAACCGTGGGGATGGCAGGCCAATGCGCCTATCCATTTGGGCAACCCAGCGCGGGTGGAGGCTGGCGTGGGTTCCGGCGACGTCGCGCAAGACATAATTTCTGAAAAAAGCATCACTTTTTCTTTTAGTGAATTACTTGGCCGCGGGGGCGG
Organism: Elymus sibiricus; assembly: GCA_039707655.1. Lineage (NCBI taxonomy): Eukaryota > Viridiplantae > Streptophyta > Magnoliopsida > Poales > Poaceae > Elymus > Elymus sibiricus. The sequence goes on along the minus strand of CM077668.1, from coordinate 104,085,092 downwards.
CGACTTGCGCGCGTCCGTTGGGCAGCTCGTGCGAGCGGTGGTGACTCTGATGTGTTGATGTAGACTGGACCATGGGGCGGCGGCTTGCGCGCGTGTCCGTCGAGTAGTGCGGCATGGACGGGTGCTGGCGCATGATGATGTTGGCGTGAGCTCCGTATTCGCGATATAACGCCACTTTTGTAATGAATAATTGTCTTGATGTATTTGGACGACAGATGATTTTTTGGATTCACCTCGCCGTGTCTCTTATGAACAGTGAATAAATGTCCTGATTTATTTGGATGACAGATGATCCGTGGGCAACGTCCGCCGGGATGTCCGATTGATGAGACTCGCCCTAATAGATCGTCCATTTTTTGTCTTGATGCCATGATGAACCGGTAGTAGCTTTTTGATTCAATCAAAAGTGCTAGTTGATGGTGATATGACCTGGACCATTGGGCCGGCTGGCTACGCCATGCAAGCGGACGGCGTTGCGGCCTCCGATGTGCTGATGCCGACGTACCGTAGGACTGCGAATCTTACGCGGGTGGTCGCCGGGTGACCCGGCGTGTTGATGTACATCGAACCGCAGGGACCGGCTTGCCGTGCGCCTCTGCAGGGCGACTGGGCGCGGACGCGGATGGATGCTGGTCTTGGACGCCGTGGGCGCGTGTGCTGATGATGTGCAGACTCTAGTCCTTACTTGGAACCACGTCGTGTACGGCTATCTACGCTTGATTTTTTTTCCTTGAAACTTTTCGATCGTGCGCTGACCGACGTTCGGGCTGTTCCCACCTTCTTCTTCCTTTTTTTTTCTTTTGCTGTTCCGATCTTCGTGCTTGGCGGACCATAGGACTGCGTGCTCAGCACGTGTTCGTCGGCCATCAGGCAGCCCGGCGCATTGATATGATGCAGAGCCGAATAGGACTCGCGTACAATATCTACAGTAGTTTCTGCCACAGTCTGACATGTTATCCGTTCCCAGAATTGATCAAGTTGGTGCCGGCGTGGCCCTTTTAAAATTCTGGACGTGTCCGACAGCTTGATGGAGTAGTACAATGATACAAAACATTGAACTAGTACTTTTGCACCATGGTCTTTTCGTAGCTTCCCATGCCACCGGGGCATAGTATTATTTAACTCTTAAGGCTTGTACGCAAAAGCTCTATTAAAGTGGCTGATTTGACTGCCACAATAGTATAGTATTTTTCTTTGATCTTTGCTTGTTTTGGCAGCAGACTTGAGTCCGTGGCAACCCAACATCAGTGCGGTTTTTGCTGCAGACCTGCAGCTCAGCTCAGTGGGGGCCTTTGTTGATATGCGTGCCATAGCAGATGGCTTGAAGTAGGTAGCAGGCCGGTGGCCATTGTTTCGGACCATGCAAACAGGAAATTCGGAAACAGACTAGGTGATCCTTGCGGCTTCTTGGGTCAGATTGATTTCGTCTATGCCTCGTGCGGCCTTCATCAGTAAATTGCTTGGTACGATAGGATTTATCTGATGTACTCCGCCGCTGATCTGATTTATGCTCCCGTTGATTTTTTTTCAATCTCGTCTGACGAAACTCGGAGTCGATGTAGATCCTTCTGAGCCGACTCTTCTTCATCCGGCCAATCGCGAGTTGCTCGATCCTTGAAGAGCTCCCTCCAAGAACACAACACCACCGTGCGCTGGCCCCACGGTGGGCGCCAACTATCATTGTTTTGTCACGGCAGATGTCCTCGTGAAAGGACTTAGTGGTGAGGCCACCGCAACTAGGTGGAAGCTTGAAGGGGTTGGTCGGAATCGAGAGACGCGAGTTTTACCTAGGTTCGGCCCCTCACGGTGGAGGTAAAAGCCTACATCCTACTTGATTGCTATTGATGATGATTTCGATTACAAGGGTGCTGTTTCGCTACCTCTATCTCGAGAGCTAGTTTTTCTGTCTCTCCTCACTTGTCCCTCTTGGGGTGCCTTGCCCCTCCTTATATAAGTTGAAGGGGCCAGCTTACATGTAGAGTCCGAGTAGGACTACAACTAGTCTATTCTCTATTACAAGTCAGATCCTAGTCCGGGTCTTTTCTTCCGAGTTAAGACAATCCCTCTTGTGCCTTCTCCATGAGCCGGCCCTTCGTGGTTTCTCCATGACCCGGCATTCGGCCGGGTCTCACTCTGGGCCTTCGAGCCCTTCTTGTCTTCTTGCCATGACCCGGAAAATAAGGTGACCCATGAAGCCGCCATGCTTCTGGCCGGGTCACACATTTGGCCGGGTCTTGGTCGTGGGGAACATCTCCAACAGTTCTCCTACTGGATTGATAACCTTGGTTCTTAACTGAGAGAAATACTTATCTCTATTGTACTACATCATCCTCTCCTCTTCGGGGAAATACTAAACGCAAACTACAAGTAGCAGAGTACTTTGCGAGATAATAAAAGTTAGTTGTTTAGTAGAAAGCTTTTTGTAGAACGATGAGAAAGATTGTCCATAGGCAATTGAATATGACATGTGTGATAATTACTATATGCAATGAGGGAGAGGCATACGCTAACATACTTTCCGTACTTGGATCATATGCACTTATGATTGGAACTCTAGCAAGCATCCGCAACTACTAAAGATCATTAAGGTAAAACCCAACCATAGCATTAAGTAAAAAGTCCCCTTTACTCCCATACGCAACAACCCCCTTACTCGGGTGTAAGCTTCTGTCACTCTATCCACCCACTATAAGCGAATCATGAATGTATTACAAAACCCTACAGCGGGAATCCCTCACGCTTGCGCAACACGGAGGGCACCGTAGGACAACACCATATTAACATACAACTCATATCAGTCACACCATACCACAATTAACCCGTAGGACAAAAAGAATCTACTCAAACATCATAGGATGACAACACGTCATTGGGTAATAATATGTAGCATTAAGCACCATGTTCAAGTTGAGAATTACAGCGGGAATAGAGAGGTTACACTGCTGCATAGAGGAGGAGAGAGTTGGTGATGACGGCGGCGAAGTTGTTGGTGTAGATCGCCGTCACGATGGTTCCCTCGGAGGCGCTCCGGTGCCACCGGAAGAGAGGGGGAGAGAGCCCCCCTCCTTATTCTTCTTGATTGGCCTCCCCCCTAGATGGGAGGAGAGTTTCCCCTCTGGTCCATGGCCGCCATGGCTCCCGGAGGGCAGGAGCCCCTCCGAGATTGGATCTCTCTCTCTCTGTTTCTTGTCTGTTTCACGTTCTGTTTTTCTGGCTGAAAACCATTTCTTATATTCCCGGAGATCCGTAACTCTGATTGGGCTGAAATTTTGAGGGGATTTTATCCGGAAATTATCTTTCTTGCGGCGAAAGAAAGGCCCCAACCGACGTTTGAGGGAGTCTCAAGGCAACACGGCGTGAACCCCCCGGGCCGCGCCCTGTTGCCTTGTGGCCACCTCGGGTACCGTCTTGCGTTGATTCTTCTGCCTAAAAATCACATATATTCTAAAATAATTCTCCGTAAAATTTTATCGCGCTTGGACTTCGTTTGATATGGATTTTCTGCGAAACAAAAAACAAGCAGAAAATAGGAACTGGCACTGGGCACTGGATCAATATGTTAGTCCCAAAAATAATATAAAATGTTGCCAAAAGTATGTGAAAGTTGTAGAATATTGGCATGAAACAATCAAAAATTATAGATACGACGGAGATGTATCAGCATCCCCAAGCTTAATTCCTGCTCGTCCTCGAGTAGGTAAATGATAAAAAGATAATTTTTGATGTGGAATGCTACCTAGCATAATCTGGATCAAATAATCTAATCATGGCATGAATGTTAAGATACGAGTGATTCAAGGCAATAGTCTATCAATTTGATATTGAAAGAATAATACAAAACATGCATGTATTTCATCATTGCCTTTCTTAATAATGGAGCTAAAGGAAACATCCTCTATACACTTAGTTATGGTAAGCATGACACGCTCGTTCTTCCCTGCATAGACATATCAAATGAAGAGTACCCCGGTGCCAAACCAAGCAATTGGATCATACTTTTTAACGCGCTTCAGCATTTTCAACTTCACTCAATACATGAGCGTGAGCCATGGACATAGTACTATGGGTGGAATAGAATGCGGTGGTAGAGATCAATAGGAGAAGTCAAAAAGGAAGAAAGTCTCACATCAACTCAGCGGATCAATGGACTATGGAGATGTCCATCAATCGATATCAATGCGAGGAGTAGGGATTGCCATGCAACGGATGCACTAAGAGCTATAAGGGTATGAAAGCTCGACTGAAACTAATTGGGTGTGCATCCAACTTGCTTGCTCATGAAGACCTCGGGCATTTGAGGAAGCCCCTCATCGGAATATACAAGCCAAGTTCTATAATGTAAAATTCCCACTAGTATATGAAAGTGACAACTCTGGAGACTCTCTATATGAAGAACATGGTGCTACTCTGAAGCACAAGTGTGGTAAACGGATAGTAACATTGCCCCTTCTCTCTTTTTCTCTCATTTTTTTTTCATTTTTTCATTTTTTCATTTTTTATGGGCTCTTTTTGGCCTTTTTTTCTTCTTCTTTTTTCGTCCGGATCTCATCCCGACTTGTGGGGGAATCATGGTCTCCATCATCCTTCCCTCACTGGGAGAATGCTCTAATAATGATGATCATCACACTTTTATTTACTTACAACTCGATATTACAACTCGATAAAAACTATACAAGATGACTCTATATGAATGCCACTGGCAGTGTACCAGGATGTGCAATGATCTAGCGTAGCAAAGATATTAAAAAAAACGGACAAGCCATGAAAATATCATGCTAGCTATCTTACGATCATGCAAGGCAATATGGCAATGAATGCTCAAGTCATGTATATGATGATGATGGAAGTTGCATGGCAATATATCTCCGAATGGCTATGGAAATGCCATGATAGGTAGGTATGGTGGCTGTTTTGAGGAAGATATAAGGAGGCTTTTGTGTGATAGAGCGTATCATATCACGGGGTTTGGATGCACCGGCGAAGTTTGCACCAACTCTCGAGGTGAGAAAGGGCAATGCACGGTACCGAAGAGGCTAGCAAATTGCGAAAGGGTGAGAGTGCGTATAATCCATGGACTCACATTAGTCATAAAGAACTCACATACTTATTTTAAAGCCTACTTGCCCTCGAAGCAAAGTACTACTCGCATGCCCCTAGGGGGGAGGTTGGGAGGAGTTAACCATCGCGCGCCCCCGATGCGAACAACACAAAGACTCAATCAACGATAAATCATGCTCCGACCTCACTGCTAATGTCAGCGGCCACCACTTTACATGGGTGAGGATTTACTTGAGTAAAGACTTACTTCCCTTAACACCATTATTAATACTAAACTTTAATTCTTTTACTAGCATGCCCCAATATTACCACCTCAATATCGCAAAACTATTGCAAGGAATCAAACATATCATATTCAGTGATCTACAAGTTTTATGTAGGATTTTATGACTAACCAGTGAATGACCAATTCCTGTTAGTTCTCTAAATAGATATAAGTGAAGCATGGGAGTTTAATTCTTTCTACAAAAGACCACACTCTAATAAATATAAGTGAAGCAAAAGAGCATTCTATAAATAACGGTTTTCCAAATGTAGAGAAACAGGCATCCGAACTTCAAATGATATAAGTGAAGCACATGAAGCATTCTATAAAGCCATACTCAAAAGATATAAGTGAAGTGCATAGAGTATTCTATAAATCAACCAAGGACTATCTCATACCAGCATGGTGCATTGCTAAAAGAAAAATAAAAAACACACGACGCTCCAAGAATTTAAGCATATCATGTGAACAAAACAAAAACCGAAACATACCGATAATTGTCGAAGAAAGATGGGATGCCTTCCGGGGCATCCCCAAGCTTAGACGCCTGAGTCTCCTTGAATATTTACTTGGGGTGCCTTGGGCATCCCCAAGCTTGAACTCTTGCCTCTCCTTATTCTCCTTATATCGATACCTCCTCGATCTTCGAACACTTCATCCACACAAAACTTAACCGAACTTTTTATTAGAGGGGTTAGTACATATAACATCAAATCCCATCATGTCCTGCGGTAACATTATTGTATTATTATAATCAAACATTACCCACTGTATGCTATCACAATTCTATGGCTTCCAAGTCAATGGAGCTCAACAAGATTTCAAACATACGCAAATAAAGAAACTATAACAGCAATCTGTGAAAACAGGACAGTCTGTAAAGATGCAGATGAAACATATACTTATGTAACTCCAAAACTTCTGAAAAAATAGGAAAAATAAACAATTTGCATAGCAGTACTGTGTAGAAATTTCAGAATTTTTGCACATTCCAGTAAATTATCAAAATTCAAGCACTACAGCAAAAGTTTCTGTTTTTTCACAGCACACACCAAACAAGCAATTTAAACATCCTAAAGGTAAATCTTGGCACATTATTTTTATAATACAATGGATTTGTACATGGGGATAATTATTTTTGTTGAAAAGTTTCTGTAATCAAGGTTTACAAAGTTTCCATGGGCATGAACAAAGTTCAAGGCATGCTCCCACTTCAACGGTGCTCGTCTTTCTCACTTTCACTTTTCTCTTTGAAGAAGTTTTAGGTTGCCCTCTATATATTTTTTGTTTTTAAACTTTTTTTAAAAGCACACAATAGAATAAAATGACTCTTTAAAACTTCCTGGTTGTCTCCCAGGCAGCGCTTTCTTTAATGCCATTAAGCTAGGCATATAGTGCTCAAGTAATTGATCCACCCGGATCCCAAGGTATATCAAAGCCAATTTTAATTAACAATGATTTGTAATTTAGTAGTGAGCACAAAGCAACATATATCATGGAACAACGGAGTCTAAATCTCTTCCTATGCATCGGCATGTCATAAAAGAACAATTCATGCACACATAATAAAGGCCGATGCATAGTATAAACAGTTTCTTGCAATTTTATCGTATTGGAAACATAGAGAGGTGGAGATGTAGTTCCTCTCTCATAATAATTGCAATTAGTAGCAGCAAGCACATGCATATTATATCCATCAAAACCATCCTGTGTAATAGCAAAACGCAACCCATCAATATAATCCTTAATAAGTGCAAACTTCTTCGATATAGTGTAGTTGGGAGAATTCAAAAAGATAATAGGACTATCATGTGTGGGTGCAACAGCAACAATTTCATTCTTAACATAGGGAACTATAGCAAGTTCATCTCCATAAGCATCATTCATATTGGCAGCATGTCCACGAGCATAGAAAGCATCAATTTCATCAAAAAGGGATATTTCAAATGAATCCAAGGGATCATAGCAATTATCATAGCATTCATCCTTCGGTAAGCATGAAGGAAAATTAAACAATGTATGAGTTGAAGAGTTACTCTCATTAGAAGGTGGGCACGGGTAGCTAATCCGCTCTTCCTCCTTTTGTTCTTCGCTCTCCTCCTCATCTTTTTCATCTAATGAGCTCACAGTTTCAGCAATTTCTTCTTCCATAGGTTCCTGCAAAATATTAGTCTCTTCTTGGGCAGCAGAGATTCTCAATAAATTCATCAATATAGGCATTGTATTCATAATTCTCAGAGCAATATTTATGTATAGCATAATTTTTAGAGCTGTAAATAGCATCATCGCAATCTTCATACTTTTCAAACAAAGATTCAATTTCATAAGCACGCTTAAAAGCAACAAATTCTTCTATTTGTTCCACATCATAGTAATCATATACAACATTAGCATAAGAAGCTAAGGTTTTATTATCATTAAATTCATATTGAAAGGGAAGGTGTGGAGCCTTCATCTTAGAGCAACAAGTATAATCACACCTTAAGCACAAATTCCAAGCATACCAACGCAACATTTTAATTTGATCCCATAAGTGTTTCCCTTTTTGAGACAAGCGATAATCAATAAAGTATTCCCGGTGATCCAAAGTATCTCCCATTATCAAGTTGAATGGGGATTTCTCAGGATTATCAAAGTAGTATTTAATGTTTTCCACATAACCAGCATCGAGGGTTTTAGGAGGTTCCCCATCTCCATGAGTAGCAAGTACAACTAATTTTTTTGGTGTTTCGTGTTCCATATCCATAACTAAAGATATAAAACAACTTAGAACAAAAAATAAAAACTACTTAGTGATAAAGCAAACAAGCACACACGAGAATATTCATTCCACACGCTATTGCTCCCCGGCAACGGCACCAAAAAAAGGTCTTGATAACCGACAAGTATAGGGGATCAATTGTAGCTTTTTCAGTAAATAAGAGTGTCGAACCCAACGAGGAGCTAAAGGTAGAATTTATATTCTCTTCAAGTTCTATCGACCACCGATACAACTCTATGCACACTTAACATTTGCTTTATCTAGAACAAGTATGAAACTAGAAGTAATTTGTAGGTGAAATGCTAGAACTACTTTGCAAGAATAAAACTAGGAGTACTATGCGAGATAATAAAAGTTAGTTGTTTAGTAGAAAGCTTTTTGTAGAACGATGAGAAAGATTTTCCATAGGCAATTGAATATGACATGTGTGATAATTATTATATGCAATGAGGGAGAGGCATACGCTAACATACTTTCCGTACTTGGATCATATTCATTTATGATTGGAACTCTAGCAAGCATCCACAACTACTAAAGATCATTAAGGTAAAACCCAACCATAGCATTAAGTAAAAAGTCCCCTTTACCCCCGTACGCAACAACCCCCTTACTCGGGTGTAAGCTTCTGTCACTCTAGCCACCCACTATAAGCGAGTCATGAACGTATTGCAAAACCCTACAGCGGGAATCCCTCACGCTTGCGCAACACGGAGGGCACCATAGGACAGCACCATATTAACATACAACTCATATCGGTCATACCATACCACAATTAACGCGTAGGACAAAAAGAATCTACTCAAACATCATAGGATGGCAACACATCATTGGGTAATAATATGTAGCATTAAGCACCATGTTCATGTAGAGAATTATAGTGGGAATAGAGAGGTTACACTGCTGTATAGAGGAGGAGAGAGTTGGTGATGACGGCGGCGAAGTTGTTGGTGTTGATCGCCGTCACGATGGTTCCCCCGGCGGCGCTCCGGCGCCACCGGAAGAGAGGGGGAGAGAGCCCCCTCCTTCTTCTTCTTGCTTGGCCTCCCCCTAGATGGGAGGAAAGTTTCCCCTCTGGTCCATGGCCGCCATGGCTCCCGGAGGGCAGGAGCCCCTCCGAGATTGTATCTCTCTCTCTGTTTCTCTTCTGTTTCTCTTCTGTTTCGCGTTCTGTTTTTCTGGTCAAAAATCGTTTCTTATATTCCCGGAGATCCGTAACTCCGATTGGGCTGAAATTTTGAGGGGATTTTTATCCAGAAATTATCTTTCTTGTGGCAAAAGAAGGGCCCCAACCGATGTTCGAGGAAGTCACAAGGCAACACGGCGCGACCCCCCCGGGTCGCGCTCTGTTGCCTTGTGGCCACCTCGGGCACCGTCTTGCGTTGATTCTTCTTCCTAAAAATCACATATATTCCAAAATAATTCTCCGTAAACTTTTATCGCATTTGGACTTTGTTTAATATGGATTTTCTGCGAAACAAAAAACAAGCAGAAAACAGGAACTGACACATGGCACTGGATCAATATGTTATTCCCAAAAATAATATAAAATGTTGCCAAAAGTATGTGAAAGTTGTAGAATATTGGCATGAAACAATCTAAAATTATAGATATGATGGAGACGTATCAGCCAGCGTGGACCGGGTCCGACGTGGTGGACGCGCCCGGGCGCCCCCATATCCGCCCCATATTTGGGCTGGATATGAGGGGTGCTGGTCAGCCCAGGCGTTTGAGGCCCTTTTGAGGCGCCCGTCTGGGTCAAATTTTTGTGACCGGTCAGTGACCGGGCCGTCCGCCCGGGTGTTTGAGGCGGGTTTGGGGCGCCTGGCTGTAGATGCTCTTATAAACCAGAAAGGAGGTAGTACGCAATGAAGAGCGGAGGACTTTCTGCAGGAGTGGCAGCGACAGTTTTTGATGATTGCTATTATATGGCTTGTGATTTCTCTCTTACTAGTTTTGAACATTGTAATAGGGAAAAGAATAAAGTAGCTCATGAGCTTGCTACACTAGCAAAATATTCCATGACAAGGGATTGGATCAAGGAGCTTATGGAAAATATTGTATCCTTTCTTATAAACGATGCAACCATTATTTCCAATTAATAAAGTTGATGTTGTTATAAAAAGAACCGGAAAGGTGTAGTACTATATAATTTTAAGAACGGTCATAGTATCATACATTAGCATTATGCAGACGATACTTTCACAGTGCGTAATATCATGGTTTGGTATCACAGTAATCCTTCATACTAAGGCCATCTCCAACATGGACCCTCAAACCACCCGCATCTGTTCAGACCATGTGACGTGTTTTACCATCTAACGCGGTTCTGTATCCGTCCGCCGGCCGGTTCGGACGTCCTTTTTCCTGCAAACTGGAGGCAAACTCGAGGGGCTTTGGGCGAGTCCGGCCACCAGCCACGTCGGACTCTGACACCCCCGCCCCAGTGAAATCCCCTTCCCGGTCCCCTTTACTTCCACTCCACCCTTGCCCCCTTTCCTTTCATCTGCACCCTCGTCGTTTGTCGCCAGCGCTATACCTCTCCGGCCGCCACCCAGGCATCCTCGGACAGCTTTAGACCCCACCCACACGACTGCCCGCCTTGGACTATGCCGCAGCCAGATACCCTCCGCACCCCTGCTCGCGCCGTCCATGGCGGGCACCGCGTCCGGTAGGGGTTCGGTCAGATGCCATTGAGCTTTTTTTAACTTCATGTTGTTTTCCAGAGAAGCACGATGTTGGAATACTCGGTGTTCGAGAATGAGTTGTTGTGCAATGCGTGGTTGACCGTTTCTGAGAACTTTGTAGGCATGAACAAGGGCCCGGCCTTTTGGCAAAGCTTGCATGCTTCGTTTCATGAGCGAAAGAACTTCGCGCCCTACGACATTCATGTCATCCATGCACGCAATGTAAAGTCACTAACGCATCAGTGGTACACCATCTGCTACTCCGTCATGAAGGTTTGCAATTCGATTCACCAAGTGGAGACAAAGGTGGCCATTGGGCTCGTCAACCATGGAGATCGTAAGTGTTGCTTCCTATTTACACTACATGTTGATTAATTCATTAATTCACTCAATGTTGCCATACATGTTGTGTAGCTTGCACGTGCTACCATGATGTACTACAGGACCAAGGGCAGGCAATTCACGCACATACATTGTTGGATGAGACTCAAGGGCAGTTTCTGTGGAACGACATGTGCCGGATCTGGCTCTAATATCATTGACTTTGGGATGATTCCAAAAAACTTGTTAAACACACGGTATCTCATTGAATTTGAACTATTGTTGTACTAGAGATATTTGCATGGATGAATTGTGCTATTTCTATAATTAGTTTGACTGTTGCGGGCTATTTTCTATAATTTATATCTGAACTTTGCTGAATACAGTCATATTTTTAATTTGTCCGGTTTGTTGAAACCCGGTTTGAAATAATGCGGGCTTGGTTGGATGGCCGACTCCCGCATCATTGTCCGCGGACTGGTCCCCACCGGTCCGCGGAGAGATACCGTGTACGGTTTGGGGGTCAACGTTGAAGATGCCCTAATATGTCCCTTAATTTGATACGATATCATATCATGATAGTTAATGCTCTGTTTCCTCATTTAATGATGTGTCACCTACTCTCTCCGTCCGGAAATATTTGTCAGAGAAATGGATGTATGTAGACGTATTTTAGCTCTAGATACATACATTTTTATTCATTTCTGCGACAAGTAATTCCGAACGGATGAAAGTACATGATACTACGTGCGATACTAACATTTTGACCAGCCTAAAGAGAGAGAAAACCACTCTTGCGCGCAAATATGCTTCCTCCTTGCACACCCGAATACATTAGGCATTTGCACCACTTGTTCTAACACTAGCTTTTCGTACGACCTGGATGGATATATTAAAAATCAAATCTCCATTGCCAATTTTCAATTTGGATGCATTTTCACTGTAATAAGTGATCCCGAGTTCAATGAGAGCCGCTCTACTACTAGCTTTCAAACAAGCCTTTGAAATGAACTTCAGTAAGCACTTTAAGTGTTCGATTGTCAGATTGTAGCGCGTTTGACGTATGGCATCTCCAATGCCGATCCTTAAACCGCCCGCATATGTCCGAACCGCGCGGTCCGGACATGTTGGGCCATCCAACGCGGTCCTGTGTCGGTCTGCCGAGTGGTCCAGATCATGTTTTTCCGGCAAACTTGAACCAAATGAGCAAGGGTGGAGGGGGGGGGGGTGCGGGAGTCCGGATAGCAGACACATAGGACTCCAACACCCCCGGTCTACCCAAAAGGCAGGCAGAGCCCACGCTTTTGTAGCTGCCCGCCCTGTTTCCGCCGCAAAATCCCCACTCTCTTCTTCCATCCCGTCGCTCTCCACCCAATTCTCGCCATTTTTCCACTCTCTTCTTCCCTCCCACCGCTGCCGCCACATGGAACCGGAGAATAGCCTGCAGGAGATGGAGGTAGTGGTGGAGGTGCTGGAGGATCCGAGCATCATGCTCGCCTTGAAGATCAACTCGGCGACGCGGCAAAATCGCCGCGTCAAAGAGAAAGCCGCAAAGGAGGAGACACTCAAGAAGCGGGCCGCTGACGGAGGGCGTGCTGGTGATGAACGTGCCAGCGGGCGTGCTGGTCACAGACGAGGTGGAGGTCGTGGCCTGGGCCGTGGTGTGCTGACGGTGTCGCCCGTCGTACAGACGCCGCCATGGTTGGAGCATTACAAGGCTCCATACTTCTATGCCGCGAAGTGATGAGTGATATTTTTACACTCATTTCACCTCTGTTTAAACCGAGATATTTTATTTAATAATAGTTATTCGCTCCAATATTGTCACAAATGGCTAATAAGTGCAAGGGATTCTACAAATCCACTCTTTGATGTGTTTCCACAGGAAATGGGCTAAAAAGGGAAGAAATCAAGTGTGGAAATGGAATAGAAGGAGAATGGAGGAAGAAGCAATCAACAGGAGGTGTTTCTGCGAAGACAAAACAAAAGACAGCGTTCCATACGGGCGCAAGCGCCCGTATGAGCGCCCGTTTGGCATGCATTCCGAGGCAGATCGTCCACCTGAACAACTTTTATTAAAGGGACCCCATCGAAATGTGAACAGAACATCGAGCAAAAGGACGAGCACAGAAGCCAGACCCTCTTCTTCATCCACAAACCCTAGCCGCCGCCATATCCATCTCAATAGCCATCTCCACCACCACCATAGTGCTCTTCCATCTCATTCATAGTTGTAATCGTGCATCGCATAAGACATCCGTTGTAAATCATATTGCAATCAATCTCAAGATGTGTTCTTCAATGTTTTCTTCCCGCGATCTGATCTCCATGTGTGAGTAGTTTGGTAAGGTATGGGTTGAGGCATAAGCCTTGCAACCTGAGGTATTTGTTGAGGGGATCAATGGAAGACTTTGATATAACGTCCCGTATGTGTGAAATAAAATTGTTCCGTGAAGATGTCTCTTGTCTTGTCTGCAATCTTCATCCCTGCAGGTACCCAGGATCATGGAGATCAAGCACCGGTGAGGCTAGGAGCAAGGAGACCATGAAGTGTAATACCGAACACCGGTGACAGTAAGGTTCAGTAGGGTAACATGGATCATATCCTTGGGGAGAAATGAGGTATAGTCATTAAAGGCCCAAAGCTCTTATCTGATTTCACTATCTTAATTATCGAGGCAACCCCGTGCGACGGATAGGTCCTGCGGTAGGATAACTGATTCTTGATGCAGGACTCGTGTCGGTCAAGATGTTATTTGGACACATCCCCCACTTCAATCCGTAACAAGCACATTGATGTCTACTACACAACTTATTCTTGTAGACTCGTGTTGGGCCTCCAAGCGCAGAGTTTTGTAGGACAGTAGCAATTTGCCCTCAAGTGGATGACCTAAGCTTTATCAATCCGTGGGAGGCGTAGGATGAAGATGGCCTCTCTCAAACAACCCTGCAATCAAATACAAGAAATCTCTTGTGTCCCCAACACACTCAATACAATGACAAATTGTATAGGTGCACTAGTTCGGCGAAGAGATGGTGATACAGGGGTAGTATGGATAGTAGATATAGGTTTTTGTAATCTGAAAAATAAAAAACAGCAAGGTAGCAATTGATAAAACGGAGCACAAACGGTATTGCAATGCTTGAAAACAAGGCCTAGGGTTCATACTTTCACTAGTGCAATCTCTCAACAATGCTAACATAATTGGATCATATAACAATCCCTCAACGTGCGACAAAGAATCACTCCAAAGTTCTTATCTAGCGGAGAACATAAGAAAGAAATTGTTGTAGGGTACGAAACCAACTCAAAGTTATCCTTTCCGATCAATCTATTGAGCCATCCCTATAAGTGTCACGAACAGCCCTAGAGTTCGTACTAAAATAACACCATATGATACGCATCAACCAACTCTAATGTCACCTAGATACTCCAATGTCACCACAAGTATCCATGAGTTGATTATTCGATATGCATCAAACAACTTCAGATTCATAATATTCAATCCAACACAAAGAACTTCAAAGAGTGCCCCAAGATTTCTACCGGAGAAACTAGGACAAAAACGTGCATCAACCCCTATGCATAGATTACCCCAATGTCACCTCGGGAATCCACGAGTTGAGTGCCAAAACATACATCAAGTGAATCAATATAATACCCCATTGTCACCACGGGTATTCATATGCAAGACATACATCAAGTGTTCTCAAATCCTTAAAAGTATTCAATCCGATAATAGTTAAACATCAAAGGTAAAAACTCAATTCATCACAACAAGATAGAGAGGGGGAAAACACCATATGATCCAACTATATTAACAAAGCTCGCGGTACATCAAGATCGTGCCAAATCAAGAACATGAGAGAGAGAGAGGTCAAACACATAGCTACTTGTACATACTCCTAGCCTCGAGGGTGAACTACTCCCTCCTCGTCATGGTGGCCGCCGGGATGATGAAGATGGCCTCCGGTGATGATTTCTCCCCTCCGGCAGGGTGCCGGAAAAGGGTTGTAGATGAGATCATGGAGGTACAGAGGCTTGCAGCGGCGTAGTCGAAGTTCTAGGGTTATTTCTGGGGGTTTCTCTATTTATAGGATTTTTCAGCGTTGGAATCACGCGAAGATGGGCTAAGATGGGCCCACGAGGTACCACGGCACGCCACCCCCCCTGGCACGCCGTGGTGGCTTGTGAGCACCTCGTGAGGCTTATGGTCCTTCCACGAAGTTTCGGGGGTCTCTTTTGGTCCAAAAAAAATGGTCAAAAAGTTTCGTCCAATTCCGAGAACTTTTATTTCTGCACAAAAAACAAAACCACGGTATTTCTGCTGAAAACAACGTCAGTCCGGGTTAGTTCTAATCAAATCATACCAAAACTATATAGAATTGTTATAAACATGGCATGAATACTTCATAAATTATAGATACGTTGGAGACGTATCACATATCTCGATGGGTGACTTCCAGCGCTCAAACTAGTATCTTATTTCATCCCAGCGCAAATACCAGGTCATACGCATAAGACCTCATACCCGTACCTCTTTTTATTATCAGTTTTTGAATCACTATTTGCTTGCTGATCCGGTCAAAAGCTGGATTTGACACTTTGACAAAAAGCTTGCTAGAGACCATCGCTTCAAGGAAATCTTCTTCTCATGGGTTAGATAACCCAGGGTCACCTCTTAGGAAATAGGTGCGGGATACCCTTTTATGTTCCAATATTGGATCAATAAAAGGAGATATCAAGCCCTTTTTCTGGCACCGTTGCCGGGGAGGAGTTTAGAGTTTCACTACTGCAGGCGACCGCTAACGCGACACATGAATCAGAGACCCCGCGACCAAACTGTGTGCGATGCATGCATCGCAAACGGTGTCATAATCAAACCGTCGCCAATAAGGCAAACTGTTTGCGATGCTGGAGACATCAAAAATGATTCAGATTACAGACGCGTGTGCGATACGTGGCATACAATTGATCCATATGAACTGCTTGCGATGAGCCAGAACAACAGAAACGGGCAGCCAGTTCGAGGTGTGTGCTATACACGGCATACAGTTCACTCGGATGAACTGTTTGTGATTACCCAACACAACAAAAACGGGCAGCCAGTTCGAGCTGTGTGCGATACACGGCATACAGTTCACTCGGATGAACTGTTTGTGATTACCCAAAACAACAGAAACGGTCAGGCAGATCAAGGTGTGTGCGATATATGGCATTCGGTTCACTCGGATGAACTGTTTGCGATTACCCAACACAACATAAACGGTTCAACTTAACAAGATGTGTGTGATACGCGGCAAACAGGTCAGTAATCCAAAATGTGTGGGAAGACGGATAACAACACGGACGATTCCTGCTAATAACCCGTGTGTGTTGTGGGCAAATGCTTGCTGGTATACAATTGTCAGCGATTGATGAAATCATCACCGACATGTTCCCTAGTTTAGCCCGTGGCCGATGTGATTTGCTCTGTCCGCACAACATCTATGCTCTGTCTACACAACAACAACATATATACTTATAAAAACATTGTTGCATAACCAAATAAAACATCCAATTACATAAGTGACTACACACACCAAAGTAAACAATTACATGCACACTAAACTAGGAGAAACGATCATCTAATCATCTACTTCTTGTTGTGATGACGCTTGCCGTTGCTCTGCTTCCGGCTGGATCCCTGGCTGTTTTGGGGAAGAAGGAGGCACTTCCTCATGTCGACGACCCGCCAGTACATCTCGTAGCTCGTGTACGCCTCCTTGGCCGCGTACACGATGTGAGCTTCATCGAGTTTCTCCATCCAGGCCGAGTGCCAGGCACGCTTGTCCTTGTTGCAGGAATCCTTCATGTCTCTGTAGTAGGGGTCGATGATGGCCTCGGTGAGGTGAACCAGTGAGTCCTTCTCATGGTTCTTGCTGCCCCAGATCTTGTATTGGCCATGGATGTCGACAAGATTCTGGCAGGCGATGCCCGAATTCTTGAGCACCTTTACATCGTCGGTGATGTCCACCGTAGCGAACACGTAGTGGGGGCTGTTGACAAACCTGGCAAAATGCTCACAAGGCCTTGTGGCCAGGCAGTAGTGGTAGACGAGGACGTGATTGCGCACGCACATCTGGGCGACGGTGACCTTGTGACGAGACCCGGCATGAGCGTGGGTGTACTCGAGGTCGAACCCGACCACCTTGTACTTCTCCACAGCAAGCAAGAACTCCATAGTGTGGATGGAGTTCTCCACCCAGATCGGGTTGTTGGTGTACACCACCGAGAGCTCCGTGAACCTTCTGTGGGTGTACACTACGGCATGCATGGTGAACTGCCACTCGTCGTCGGCAGCCGCTGGGACCGCCACTGGAGCCGCGCAGGATACCCTCTCTGTATTTGTCATCGTGGGTGTGCTTCTTGCAATACTGGGGCGCGATCAAAAGGTTGAAGAGACACAAGGGTTAAATGGCCGCTGTAATAAATGGGGGCCGGACGGCCTGCAATCGTCATGTCTTGTCACCGCGTTCCTAGCGGAGGATTCCAGTGCACGCTTGAGCTGTTGAGCACCCTACATGCGTTTCGTTTGACCACGCGTGGGCTCGAAGAGGCGCCAAGTTTACCCGTGGGTGATGAGGTCAAAGTTACACAGACGGGTAATGATGGACATGTAGGAGATATGCCCTAGAGGCAGTAATAACAGTTATTTTGTATCTCCAAGTTTGTAATGAATGTTTATGTTCCATGCTATAACTACAATGATTCTCGAGTCTGCAATATCCACGAGGCTCGGAGGGAAACTCATGTGCACGTGTGGTATAATAAACGGTAAAATATATTCCTAGTCATGCCTCTAAGACTGGCTCAAGTATTGCATGATGATCCTATTTTCCTAATCATGGGCATGACTATGCCGGCAATTTTGTGGGCACAATGTTAGAAGAACACTTGTGTTGAATCAACCCGAATTGATGTTATGCTATGAGATACATTCATCACAAGTTAATGGTTTATAACACAGAGATAGTTAATGTTTGCATAATTCCTTAGACCATGAGAGTATCGAGTTCCTTCGTACTTGCTTTGTGAACTTTGGGGTTTGTTAAATGTCATACGTAACTGGGTGGCTATTACGGCGGCTTACGGGTTCACGGAAAAGTATGACAAGGAATGAGATAGCTCAAGATTGGGATATGCTCCTCCGACGATGGAGAGATATTCTCGGGCCCTCTCGGTGTTACAGTATCCATCATCGTCTGGCCAGACACAATGTGATTTGATCACAGGGATGCCGCAATACAGAAACGAGAAAAGAGAACAAAACCAGTAACGAGGTAACTGGCATAGTGGACAAGTTGTTGATCCATGGGGATGCCGATAATTCTCACCTCGGGTGTTTGTAACATATCGTGAGGCAATAGGAATAGCACACGGCAACTGGAGGTTCACTTGAATATTTATTCGTGTGGGTATAGGGGTCAATATGGGTGTCCACGGCTCCAATGTTGATCATTGATCGGAAAGTGTTCCGGTCATGTCTATACTTCACCGAACCTATAGGGTCACACGCTTAAGGGTCATCTATCTGCTGAATACTAGACAGGGAGTCTGAGAGAAAGTCAAGGGAAAAGTTTCGGAGACAACGGAAGAGTTCCGGAGAGAGAACACCGGAAGAGTTTTGGTAAAACTGAAAAGTTGTTTCGGAGTATACCATTAAGTCAAACTGGTTTTGGCACATGCCTGGAAATTCTTGGAGGGTGCCAGAATTGTTCTGGGAACTTCTGGGATTTTTTCGGGGACAAAACCGGAAATGTTCCAGAGCTGCCGGGACCGCTTTGGTTGCTTTTCGCTGATGAAAATCATTGATCTGAAAATGTTTCGGAACGCGTCTAGAATTATTTTAGTGGGTACTGGAATTATTCTAAGACCTACAGAAATATTTTCGGATTTAACGGACGCGAAAAATTGTCTTCGTGAATAGTGAAAACACATTCTTGTTTGCTTTTACTGATGAAAATCATTGATCCGGAAATGTTTCAGAACGCGTCCAGAATTGTTTTAGTGGGTATTGGAAATGTTCTGGACCTACAGAAATATTTTCGGATTTAACGGTCGCGGAAAAATATTTTCATGAATAGTGGAAACACTATTTGGCAGCTTATTTGGGAAGCCACCTTTGAGGGCATTTTGGTATTTCCAAGTGTCCTCTACCCCTTGGGCTTGGCCTATAAATAGGGGTGGAGGGGGCTGCCCAAACTGACTCCTGACTCTCATACAAATGCCATGCATGATCTGGCCTTCTCTCTCCCTCCCCGCGAAATAGTTTCGTAAAGCCGAAAGGCTGTCTGGGTTCCGGCAGGAACAAGTTCTGGACGGCGAAGCCCTGCTGGATAGCTGACACCGTATGTGTGCAACCCCGTAGAGAGGTCGTAGGTTCGATCTTTTGCCCAAGGGGCTGTTCGAGGGTCCTCCCGAAGGGCTGTCCGAGTTACCGTTCGAGCTTCGAGGATCCTCCCGAAGGGCTGTCCGTGACATCGTCCGGGGGACAGTCCGACCGCCTCCCGAAGGGCTGTCCGACGTGGGAGTACATCCTCGCGGTTGGGAGGTTGTAAATCCTAGCTGCGGGGATCTGCACCGACGATCTACATCGACTCTATTTCCGTTGCGCTACGAGTCGGTAATGATCAGATCAAACCTTGTATGCCATCTCCATAGTGGTCCTGGGCGTGCTCGTTGTACCGAATTTTTTTGATTTCTGTCGCGTTCCCCTACATTGGTGTCAGGAGACTTGCTATGCGTAGATGCAGGTTATGATCTAGAATACATAGATATGTATGGGTATTGCATAATATAATTTTGTAGTAGATGAGATCTATTGCTGAAAATTATTTACGCGGGTGGCAGATGAAATCTGTTACCCGATGTTCTTGTTGCTTCCCTAGAATTTGCATATTTCTGATCTTTAAACGGCATGGTGGAATTTCACAAAGTTCTGGCAATCCGCGATCCTGATTGATCAACGAAGTGCTATCAGTTCTTTGGGTTCCACCATAGTGAAAAGAAAGATGAAATTTCGCAGACGAAAGGGCAATGCAGATATGATCTGCACGGGGGTCATGTGTATGACGAAGTTCAGTATGGGGCTCGAGATTTTATTATCTCGTGCTTCATACACCCCACAAACTTAATCTAGCGACTTGAATAATCATACTTGATGATAAACATTGGTAGCTGCGGTTTAAGTCAAAACCTTAGAAGCCACGTAAAATAAAATTTTGCATAAACTGATTAGAGGCGTCTAACTTGGTTTTGCAGAATAAGCATGTGATGTGGATAGAAGCTCTCATATTAATTCGATTATGTATGAGATGACTATATGATGTAAATTTATTAACATGACCTGCGTGTCATGATTCGGCATGATGGCTGGAGCCATATGATTGTCACTTTAATGACCTGCGTGCCAACCTTATGTAATGCACTTATTTTATTAGCTATAGAGATAGCAATATTATTTGGTGCATTGACAAGGTGGTGGCAATCTTCGCAAAGGTGAACACTGACGCAAATGCCGAAGACGAAGAAATACTAGACTTCTCCGTCAGAAGGGGCTATACCATATCATGCTATCATTAATTGCCTAAGATGTTTATCCCTCTTGATGCACCCTTTTGATTGCACGGTAGTCGCTTTTTATTAGGGTGATCTCTCACTTAAAAATATCAACTAGTTAGTGTTCTCCCAAGTGTAGCATCGTCACGGCACCTATCTCTTCGGGGTATCACATGGATGCATGGGTACGAACGATTAGAGAAGTGTGAGGCAGGTGAGTTGAGACCTCGCAGCAAGATCACTTGGTTGTCTTGACGTTCCGGAGGATCATCCTGAGCTCGGAACACGCCCATCGAAAGATGAACAAGATTCACATAGAGATGTGATTGGCAAGTTGGCCTACCAAATGAAATTCTCGTCACTTGAGATGGATGCATCCTTGGCGTTGAATTGAAATTTGGATCTTGAATCACTCACAATCAATTATGAGAGATATTGATTTGAGTGGAAGCGCACTTTAGAATAAAATTGTTTATTCACTAGTGCAAATTAATTATGAACAAAGTCTAAGTGAAACTTATGTTTACCGTTGTAGATCAAATGGCTCACAACGCCGCGTTCAACTTAGGCCCGATGTTAGAGAAAGGGAAGTTAGCTGCGACTGGAAACAACTATGCGGACTGGGTCCGTAACCCGTGGATTGTCCTCAGGGGCGCTAAGAAAATGTATGTGCTTGAATCTCCTCTTCCAGCTAAACCGGCGGCAACTGCCCCGGAAGATGAACAAAATGCCTGGGCCACTAAGGATGATGATTACAACTTAGTGCAGTGCCTCATGCTAGCTTGCATGAGTCCAGAGCTTCAAAAATGTTTTGAATTCCATAACGCCCATGATATGATCCGGGAATTGGATGCTCTGTACAAGGAAACCGCACGGTCTGAACGATTTGATATCATGAAGACCGTGATGGATTGCAAGATGGCTGAGGGCAGTTCAGTTGGCGAACACGTGGTCAAAATGATTGGCTACGCTGAAAGGCTTAAAACCCTGGAATTTCCAATTCCACCAGCCCATATGATGGACATGTTGCTTGCTTCACTCCCCCCGTCTTATGACCGTTTTACCATGAACTACAACATGAGTGGGATGGAGAAGACACCAAATGAGGTGCTCGCCATGCTGAAAACTGCGGAAGGAGGACTGCGGAAAAATCGCAAGCAAGTGTTGCTTGTGAATAAAACCGCCGGTTTCAAAAAGAAAGGCAAGTCCAAGAAGGGCAAGGGCGCCGGTAAGACCGGCTCCCGAAGCAACTCTAAGGGCGGAGCCAAGAATGAAACTGAGTGCTTTTACTGCAAGGGCACAGGACACTGGAAAAGACACTGCAACAAGTATCGGGAAGATAAGAAGTCCGGGAAAACCGGAAAAGGTACAACCATTATACACGTTAATGTCATTGACGTTTTGCTTACTAGCGAAAATTCTAAGTCTTGGGTATTTGATACCGGATCGGTTGCTCACATTTGCAACTCGATACAGGGGCTTCAGAAGGTGCGCAAGCTGGCAAAGAATGAAGTCGTGATGCGCGTCGGGAACGGCGCTGGGATCGCCGCTCAAGCCATCGGCATTATGCCTCTACGTCTCCCTTCAGGATTTACCTTAGAACTAAGTAACTATTATTTTGTTCTGGCATTGTGTAGAAACATTATCTCTGGATCATGTTTAGTACATGATGGGTACTCCTACAAGTTTGAGAACAATGGTTGTTCACTTTATTGTAAGGATATGTTTTATGGATTTGCACCCATTGTTGGGGGCCTTTTCATACTAAATCTTGAATGTGGAAATGATGTCTTTAATGTGAATGCTAAACGCCTTAAGAAGGCTGATACCACCACCACTTTCTTGTGGCACTGTCGGCTTGGCCACATCGGAAAGAAATGCATGCAAAGACTCCAGGGAGATGGAGTTTTACCGTCCTTAGATTTTGAATCATTTGACACATGTGAAGCTTGTCTAATGGGGAAAATGACCAAGACGCCGTTCACGGGTCATCCTGAACGGGCGGGTGAATTATTGGAAATAATACATAGTGATGTATGTGGTCCAATGAGCACAGCCGCACGGGGTGGGTATTTCTACTTCGTGACTTTTACTGATGATTTAAGTCAGTATGGCTATATCTACTTGATGAACCATAAGTCAGAAACCTTTGAAAAGTTCAAAGAATTTCAGAATGAGGTAGAAAATCATCGTAACAAAAGGATTAAGTTTCTGCGATCAGATCGCGGGGGCAAATATCTTAGTCATGAGTTTTGCCAACATCTGAGTGACCGTGGAATCGTTTCACAGCTTACGCCTCCCGGAACTCCACAGAGAAACGGAGTATCGGAACGATGTAACCGAACCCTGTTAGACATGGTAAGGTCGATGATGTCTCTTACAGATCTGCCGATATCTTTTTGGGGTCACGCACTGGAAACTGCCGCTCACACACTAAACAAAGCACCGTCTAAGTTTGTTGAGACGACACCACATGAGATGTGGCATGGGAAGAAACCTTGTGTGTCGTATCTTAAAATTTGGGGTTGTGAGGCATACGTAAAGCGTTTACAGTCAAGTAAACTCGATCCCAGATCAGACAAATGTTACTTAGTAGGTTAAGCCAAAAACACCGTTGGGTATTCCTTCTACCACCGATCCGAGGGCAAAGTGTTTGTCGCAAAAGTTGGACACTTTCTCGCGAAAGAATTTCTTGCTAAAGAATTAAGTGGGAAGACTATACAGCTAGATGAGATTAGTGAATCTTCGGCAACCATTGTTATGGCTAAGGATCCGGAAGAAATTCCGCTAATTATCCCTACAACGAAGCCGGAAGTTGTCGCATGTGATGCGGAAACTTCAGACAAGTATGTATTTGAACCGTGCAGATCAGGTAGGGCTATCGAGCCACCTGAGTGGTTTCATAATGAAACCTTCATTCTTGAAGACGATGAACCTGCGCACTACAAGGAAGCGATGGTGGGGCCCAGCTCAAGGGAATGGCACAAAGCCATGAAATCTGAGATGGAATCCATGTACGAAAACCAAGTTTGAAACTTGGAAGAACTTCCAGAAGGCGTTAAGCCCATTGGTTGTAAATGGATTTTCAAAAGAAAAACATACGTGGATGGTAACATTACTATCCATAAAGCTAGACTTGTTGCGAAAGGGTTCACACAATTTTCAGGAGTGGACTACGACGAGACTTTCTCGCCCGTAGCTATGCTTAAGTCTGTTCAGATATTACTAGCAATTGCTGCTTATTTTGATTATGAAATATGGCAGATGGACGTCAAAACGGATTTCCCAAATGGAAATCTCAAAGAAGATGTATACATGATACAGCCTGAAGGTTTTGTCGTTCAAAAGGATGCTGGAAAGGTATGCAAACTTCAGAAGGCCATTTATGGTATGAAGCAAGCATCAAGGAGCTGGAACATTCGTTTTAATGAAGTAGTCAAAGAGTTTGGCTTCATCAAGAATGACGAAGAATCTTGTGTTTACAAGAAGTTTAGTGGGAGCGCAAAAGCATTTCTAATCTTGTATGTGGATGACATATTGTTGATTGGAAATGATGTGAATTTTCTTAGCGAAATAAAAGACTCATTGAAGAACAGTTTTTCAATGAAAGACTTAGGCAAAGCGGCATATGTATTGGGCATCAGAATCTATAGAGATATATCAAAACGCCTGATAGCGCTTAGCCAAAGCACATACATTGACAAGGTGTTGAAAAAGGTTCAACGGGGAGAACTCCAAGAAAGACATATTCCCCATGTCACCTGGCACAGTGCTTTGCAAGAATCAGTGTCCTCGGATTCTCGATGAGCGAGTACAAATGAATGATGTTCCATATGCTTCGGCAGTTGGTTCTATTATGTATGCCATGCTATGTACAAGACTGAATGTTTCCTATGCGCTAAGTGTTAGCAGCCGGTACCAAAGTGATCTAGGATTGGAACACTGGGCCGTAGTCAAAAATATTCTTAAGTTCCTCAGAAGGACCAAGGATTTACTCCTTGTGTACGGAGGTGATGAAGAGCTCATTGTAAGTGGTTACACTGATGCAGGCTTCATGACTGACCCAGACGACTACAAATCTCAATCAGGCTATGTTTTCATATTGAACGGTGGGGCAGTTGATTGGAAAAGTTCCAAACAAAAGACTGTGGCGGATTCTACGATGGAGGCGGAATATGTTGCAGCTTCAGAAGCCTCCAAGGAGGCGGTCTGGATCAAGCAATTTCTTAAAGACCTTGGTGTGGTTCCAAGTGTGCTGGACTCGGTGGAGATCTATTGTGATAATAGTGGCGCCGTGGCTCAGGCTAGAGAGCCATCTTCGCACCATAAGACAAGACATATTGAACGCAAATATAAACTCATTCGACATCATGTCGAAGGGGGTTTAGTGAAAGTACGCAAAGTTCACACGGATCTGAACGTGTCAGTCCCGATGACAAAGCCTCTACCACGAGCAAAGCATGAGCAGCACCGGATAGCCATTGGTGTTAGGGAAGCCATGTAACTGGATTATTACTCTAGTGCAAGTGGGAGTCTGTAGGAGAAAAGCCCTAGAGGCAGTAATAACAGTTATTTTGTATCTCCAAGTTTGTAATGAATGTTTATGTTCCATGCTATAACTGCAATGCTTCTCGAGTCTACAATATCCACGAGGCTCGGAGGAAAACTCATGTGCACGTGTGGTATAATAAACGGTAAAATATATTCCTAGTCATGCCTCTAAGACTCGCTTAAGTATTGCATGATGATCCTGTTTTCCTGATCATGGGCATGACTATGCCGGCAATTTTGAGGGCACAATGTTAGAAGAACACTTGTGTTGAATCGACCCGAATTGATGTTATGCTATCAGATACATTCGTCACAAGTTAATGGTTTATAACACAGAGATAGTTAATGTTTGCATAATTCCTTTAGACCATGAGAGTATCGAGTTCCTTCGTACTTGCTTTGTGAACTTTGGGGTTTGTTAAACGTCATCCGTAACTGGGTGGCTATTACGGTGGCTTACGGGTTCACGGAAAAGTATGACAAGGAACAAGATAGCTCGAGATTGGGATTTGCTCCTCCGACGATGGAGAGATATTCTCGGGCCCTCTCGGTATTACGGTATCCATCATCGTCTGGCCAGACACAATGTGATTTGATCACAGGGATGCCTCAATAATTCTGGCATAGTAACGAGGTAACTGGCATAGTGGACAAGTTGTTGATCCACAGGGATGCCAATAATTCTCACCTCGGGTGTTTGTAACATATCGTGAGGCAACAGGAATAGCACACGGCAACTGGAGGTTCACTCGAATATTTATTCATGTGGGTATAGGGGTCAATATGGGTGTCCACGGCTCCGATGTTGATCATTGATCGGAAAGTGTTCCGGTCATGTCTATACTTCACCAAACCTATAGGGTCACACGCTTAAGGGTCATCTATCTGCTGAATACTAGACAGGCAGTCTGAGAGAAAGTCATCGGAAAAGTTTCGGAGACAACGGAAGAGTTCCGGAGAGAGAACACCGGAAGAGTTTCGGTAAAACTGAAAAGTTGTTTCGGTATATACCATTAAGTCAAATTGGTTTCGGCACACGCCTTAAAATTCTTGGAGGGTGCCAGAATTGTTCTGGGAACTTTTGTGGATTTTTCCGGGGACAAAACCGGAAATGTTCCGGAGCTACCGGAACCGCTTTGGTTGCTTTTCTCTGATGAAAATCATTGATCTGAAAATGTTTTGGAACACATCTAGAATTATTTTAGTGGGTACAGGAATTATTTTAAGACCTACAGAAATATTTTCGGATTTAACGGACGCAAAAAATTGTCTTCGTGAATAGTGAAAACGCATTCTTGTTTGCTTTTCGCTGATGAAAATCATTGATCCGGAAATGTTTCGGAACGCGTCCAAAATTGTTTTAGTGGGTACTAGAAATGTTCTGGACCTACATAAATATTTTCAGATTTAACGGTTGTGGAAAAATATTTTCATGAATAGTGGAAACACTATTTGGTAGCTTCTTTGGGAAGCCACCTTTGAGGGCATTTTGGTATTTCCAAGTGTCCTCTACCCCTTGGGCTTGGCCTATAAATAGGGGTGGAGGGGGCTGCCCTAACTGACTCCTGACTCTCATACAAATGCCATGCATGATCTGGCCTTCTCTCTCCCTCCCCGCGAAATAGTTTCGTAGAGCCGAAAGGCTGTCTGGGTTTCGGCAGGAACTAGTTCTGGACGGCGAAGCCCTGCCGGATAGCTGACACCGTATGTATGCAACCCCGTAGAGAGGTCGTAGGTTCGATCTTTTGCCCGAGGGGCTGTTCGAGGGTCCTCCCGAAGGGCTGTCCGAGTTACCGTTCGAGCTTCGAGGGTCCTCCCGAAGGGCTGTCCGTGACATCGTCCGGGGGACTGTCCGACCGCCTCCTGAAGGGCTGTCCGACGTGGGAGTACATCCTCGCGGTTGGGAGGTTGTAAATCCTAGTTGCGGGGATCTACACTGACAATCTACATCGACTCTACTTCCGCTGCGCTACGAGTCGGTAATGATCAGATCAAAGCTTGTATGCCATCTCCATAGTGGTCCTGGGCATGCTCGCTGTACCGAATTTTTTTGTTTTCTATCGCGTTCCCCTACAGGACACTCGAGTGCGATAATTCTAGGCACACAGTTGAGGAAACCAACTGTGTACAACAATGTCGAAGATCGCTGTCGTGTCCGCAATATAGATCGTTTGCGATTGAGATCGACAGGGGAAACACATTCAAGAATGGTAAATAAAATCAAGTCCGTTGAGATCCAGATATTAATCTTCCATTGCATATGAATGTCAAAATAGTACTACCAATATACGAGTCTCATACAATCCCATTTCAACGATTGTACCACAAAAGCCCGAAATATTACAAGGTTCAAATTCCAGAGTTAGAAGGCTCAAATTCGAAGATTAATTACAAGGTTCAAGCTGATATTAGAATTAAAATTCAGCTCATGCAGCTGCAGACGCCCGCGCTGATGAACTGAACTTGGACATATGAGAGGTTCAAACTAATATTACAACTTGTAACACCCGTTTTGAAACCTCAACATTTCTGCAAAGGGATCAGCCACTGACAAGTCATGTATGGGCTTGACATAATGACTTCCGATTACTCTTTCAGCTGAACTTCTAAAATGAAATTCAGCTTCTGCAGAGCCTTTTCCATTCTACCGTAGCCGCCGGCGCTGATCAGCAAACCATTCAGTTTTGCAAAGCAAATGTAGGGCAAGCCTCATTACCTTTAGCACCCTTGCTCTCACAACAAAGAATCTGGCGAATATAATCTCCGGTAAGGTCCCTCGGTAGGAGCTGAAAGTAATTTCTAAGAGATGCAGATCAAGGCATTTGATGTGGTTGTTATATTGTATCACATTATCCATTACCTGGCCTAATCTTATCTGCAAAAGAAGAGAATGTATTAGTGCCTACATGCAGTTTTGAACACTACTACAGGCCTCTTCGATTTGCAGGATTTCTAAAATGCACGAATAGAGTGACATGCCATCTTCGATCCTACATGATTAACATGGGCATTTGATTACAATCTAGAAAAATGTAGGCTTCTTCCCAAGAGGTTGGAGTGGATGGAAATTTACCTACAAAAAATAGTACAGATGAATCGAAAGGAGAAATGCATATGGATTGTAACCTTATGAATCAAGCAACCACTGTAGGGAAAAAACATCAATGTACTGAAATCCTCCAAAATTCCTTCAGAAATCGTAGTACATTCATCATTGTAAACTTGGGAAAAGGTACTAGAAAATTGAACTCCCTTATGGTTAACATTTAACAGGAAAGGAGCATCACCTCGATATATAGCTTCTCCAGGCACGGAAAGCATCTCAGGAAACTAACAACTTCGTCCAGGTTGGGGCCGATAGATTCTACTGCGAAGACCTTCACTGTGCGCAGATATGTTGTCAAGCTTGTCGGGTTCATTTTCTGGATGACAGACGAACATACATCTTCAAAATTAGAAAAAATGTTAATTCAAGAAGGAGAAGAAGAAGGCGAATGTTGTACCTGAACGGGTGTGGATCCAATAACAGGTTCGGAGAATTTGACAGACGAGTAGCCCACCACTGTCAATTTCGGTGCAGAAATGACACTGATTCTTGTTGGACCTTGTTGATCAACTACAAGTAATCTCTCAAGTAAAGGTGTGTCCTCAATGACCATACTGTGATACACCTTCTGTGATCTCTTGTTGCAGCACCAGTAACACACATAAATTCACTACTAGAAATATGTCAACTTGTGACCTTCTGTCAGTGACCCTGGAAGAAATGGTTGTAAATCTACGACCATTTGAGACCAATTGGTCATAAGCTGTTCGGGGGGCTCCAAACCGTAAACCATAACGACCATTTTGGTCAGAAAGGTCGTAATTTCCTTACACGAAATGGTCGTAAAGCAGACAACACTGGTCCGCTGCCTTATTTCTAGCTGATCACGACCAATATAGATGGTCATAGCCTTGTAAATTGTGGTGCATTGCTATGACTAGGCGCCACCTCATCAGATTTGCCTATGTGTCATGTCCATGTGTCAATTTTTGCCTATGTGTCATGTCCATGTGTCAATTTTTGCCCTAGGTTGTGAAGCAGCCTACATTTCTGTCATTCCCAAAATTCCCAAAAAATTCTCATAAATTCTTTGGATCATATCTTCCTCAAATATGTCAAAAACCTTCCTTGCCTAGTTCAAAAATAATTCAGGAATATTAATTTTCATTATGTTCAGAACATCACTTTGTGAAGGAAGTGCTATTTATATTTTCTTGATTGCCCTCAAAATTTTTGGGCACTCTTTCATATCCAAATAATTGCCTCATGACAAAATCCAGCTCCATTTGCCTAGTAAATCTTCCTCAGCAAATTTCCAAAGTTTCTGTTCAGCTAGAAGCTTTGTGAAGGAAGTACTAGCTACGCATATCCTAATGAGTTGAATTTTTGCCACATATTCTATATGCCCAAATCATAGCTCTCCACAAAATTTGAGCCCCATCTAACAATCCATGTGAGCTCACCATCCAATCTTTGTTTCTGGTAATATTTTTAGTTTGTGAAGCAACTATATTTTATATTGCTGAAAATTTGCAGGACATGACCATGCCCATAGAACCACCCTCCTGCAAATTTTAGCTCATTTAATTTAGCCAATTGCCCTCAATATTTTTCCCAATTTTCTGTTCAGTGGAGAGCATTGTGAAGGAAGTACCATTTTTATTTATCCAAATGGTATGAAATTTTTACAGTGCCTTCATATGCCCAAATTATGATCCTCCTCCAAATTTCAGCTCAATCCAATCATCTATGTGAGTCCAGATTTAATTTCTATTTTCTGGCCAGATTGACACATTGCAAAGCAAGTGCTATCTACACCCCTCATATTGCCCTCAAACTTTTGGGAACTCTTCCATATCCAAATAATTGCCACATGCCAATATTCAGATCCATTTGTCTAGTAAATCTTCCTCAGCAAATTTCCAAAGTTTCTATCCAGAGAGAAGCTTTGTGAATGAAGTACTAGCTAGGTTTGTCCAAATGATCTGAGATTTTTCCAAATATTCCATATACTCAAATCATCACTCTCCACAAAATTTGAGCTCTATCCAGCAATCCATGTGAGCTCATCATCCAATCTTTTATTCTGGTCATATTTTTAGTTTGTGAAGCAACTATATTTTATATTGTTTAACTATTGATGAAACTTTACCAGGGAATGTTCCTACCTATATAACTTCCCTCCACCAAATTTGAGATCATTTCATTTAGCCAATTTCTCTCACTAATTTTCCCAAGTTTCTGTCCAGAGAAGAGCATTGTGAAGGAAGTACCACTTTGGCATGTCCAAATGGTATCAAATTTTTACAGTGCTTTCCTATGCCCAAATGACCATCCTCCACCAAATTTTAGCTCAATCCATTCATTCATTTGAGCCGAGCTTCAACATCCATATTTCTGTCCAGTGTGGTACTTTGCAAAGCAAGTGCCACCTAGGCTCTTCCATTTGAGCTGCAAATTTGCCAAGACAGTCTCCTTTGTAGATGATCATCCTCAGCCAAAACTCAGGCCCATTGGCCATGTGAATTTCCCCCACCTCTAATCAAACACTTGGCTGCTAATTCATGTTTGAGCTTAGTTCAGTCTCCTCGTGAGATTCTTCTGTTTTATTCTTCTTCCTAACACCTACCGGGGGAGTGCCCAACCCACCAGACATGCCTAGGCCGCCCAGAACGCGTGGCAACGCCACGGTCACGCGGTGACCACGTGGGTGGCATGCCAGTTTACGCGCTCTGGAGTTGGGGCCCTCGACCACCGTCCAAACCTCGACGTCTCGCCACCACACCATGTATCTCTGATTAAATAGATACTTATGTACCTATAAATGATTTTTTTTAAAATAAAGAGCAAACTTTAAGGCAGCTGCAGTTCAAATTTGACCCGCTTCCAACTGAATCGGCGGAAATTTGTCTTTTCCACGAGAGGTGGATCAAAGCTTTTGACACGCAACCATTTGGTCAATTGTACATTAAATATTGCCTAATATTTTAGAAATTTGATTTGGTCCAATTTTGCAACAAATATATGGTAGGTCCTTCACAAAAAAACTCATTTTGGGCACTCGAAAAATGGAAAATGAAATTTTCGTCCAAAGAAAATGAAAACTTTCTTAGGCAACATTGTTTGCAATTTCAAGATGCACCCTTGTGCACAATATGAGATCATTTGAACAAACTATGCCATGAATGTGGCCATAAGATTGATCATTTGGCTTCAAAGCCATGAATCTTCACACATGATAACTCATTTCTGAGAACACTTTTTTAAAATAATTGCTGTATTACCAGTTTATTATTTTTTTGGTAACTTGGTCACATATAATGATACAATGTGAAGGTTTTCCAATTTTGTGATTTTTTTGAATTTTTCATGCCCATTTCAAAATGCGGTCAAAACGGCAGGCATGACCGTTCCTAGCTAGTGGTTGAATCTTAAAAAACTTTTGGTGTTTCTCTGATTAAATAGATACTTATGTACCTAGAAATGAGTTTTGGAAAAAATAAAGAGCCAACTATAAGGCAGCTGCAGTTCAAATTTGACCCGCTTCCTACTGAATCGGCAAAAATTTGTCTTTTTCACGAGAGGTGGATTAAAGCTTTTGACACGCAACCATTTGGTCAATTGTACATTAAATATGGCCTAATATTTTATAAAATTTATTTGGTCCAATTTTGCAACAAATATATGGCAGGTCCTTCACAAATAAACTCATTTTGGGCACTCAAAAAATGGAAAATGAAATTTTCGTCCAAAGAAAATGAAAACTTTCTTAGGCAACATTATTTGCCATTCCAAGATGCACCCTTGTGCACAATATGAGATCATTTGAACAAACTATGCTATGAATGTGGCCATAAGATTGATCATTTTGGCTTGAAAGCCATGAATCTTCACACATGATAGCTCATTTCTGAGAACACTTTTTTAAAATAATTGCCGTATTACAAGTTTATTATTTTTTCTGGTAACTTGGTCACATATAATGACACAATGCGAAGATTTTTCAATTTTTTGATTTTTTTTTCAATTTTCATGCCCATTTCAAAATGCGGTTAAAACGGCGGGCATGACCGTTCCTAGCTAGTGGTTGAATCTTGGAAAACTTTTGGTGTTTTTCTGATTAAATAGATACTTATGTACCTAGAAATGATTTTTGGAAAAAATAAAGAGCAAACTATGAGGCAGCTGCAGTTCAAATTTGACCCGCTTCCGGCTGAATCGACGGAAATTTGTCTTTTTCACGAGAGGTGGATCAAAGCTTTCGACACGCAACCATTTGATCAATTGTACATTAAATATGGCCTAATATTTTAGAAAAATGATTTGGTAACTAGGTCACATATAATGACACAATGCGAAGGTTTTCCATTTATTTATTTATTTTTTGAATTTCTTATGCCCGTTTCAAAATGCGGTCAAAACGGCGGGCATGACCGTTCGTAGCTAAGGGTCGAATCTTGCAAAACTTTTGGAGTATCTCTGATTAAATAGATACTTATGTACCTAGAAATTATTTTTGAAAAAAAATAAAAAGCAAAGTATGAGGCACCTGTAGTTCAAATTTCACCCGCTTCCTGTCGAATCGGCGGAAATTTGTTTAAATGACCAAAAATAGCTAGAAGGATCGGAAATGCATACAAATTGGTGATCATCCATAAAATGTGGTCTAAATTAAGTGAAAATTTTAGTGATGCCATTTTGCAAAATAGTTTTGGTAGCTGCTTCACAAAACCCCCAGTTTTTAGCACTAAGAAATAATTTTAAATACCTCATGTTTCGAACCAATCAGGAGGCAGCCCATGGATCACCCCCCACCCACTGTGGTCGATCTGAGCTGTGCACACCCTCCCTCAGTCCCTCGATCCAGCGTCTCTCGCATAGCTCTCCTAAACGCACGCGTGCGGCACACCCTCCTCCCTCAGTCCCTCGATCCCCTTCCCGAGAAAGCACGGGCTGCCGCCTCCCTCTCCCCGATCCAGATCGACGACGCCGGCAGGTCCCTCCGCCGCCGCCCCTCCCCCCAGCCCCGGCCATCCTCCCTTCCACCACCCCCTCCTGTCCGAGTTCCCCCCCATTGTTCTCCCGCAGTAGATCAAGTGCGCCGCCCAGCAGTCACGGTGTCGCATCCAGATGGCTCGCTAGTGTGTGCGTGCTTCAATGCACGCCAAATCAACAGAGAGCTCTAGCTAAACCCCAGCCTCCGGCGAGCCAGCGAGCGAGCGCGCCGGCACAGTCGAGCCCGCTGGTCAAGCTAGGCTCCGGGGCGCCCGGGCATCGCGCTCTACCTTGGCACCAATGCCCTCTGCGCCACCGAGGGCGGCCACCGGGCCATCGTCTTCGACCGCCTCGAGGCCGGGGGTCGAGGACAAGGTAACCAATCGCCGCTCAATCTTGTTCCTTGGAGGCGAGTGGCGCCATCGCCGCCCCGATTTGTCCGGTTCCGGCCTTGATTTCTGGTCGCCCTTAGGCGTTGCTCTGTGCAGGTCTAGGTACCCCGAGGGGACTCGCATCGTACGTCATCCCGTGGATTCGAGAGACCAATCATCAGGATGAACCAATTTCGGGGAGAGCACCTCCAGGAGCAGGGGTCTCCAGATGGTAACTTCCTCCTGTCTCGATCCCTCCTAACCTAGCACAGATGCTGGCCTGATTTACTGCTTACCTGCGTGCCAAATCCATGTTCGGGAAGGACCAAGGGGTTTGATTTTACTTGGAAATGCTGTTGATAACCTTGAAATGTGGCCTGTAAGAGGATAGGGCAACATTTCAAAGTGATTATTAGCAATTTGGGCAGGTTGGATGGGGTCTGCTGCATGTAAATGGTTCTGGCATTGCTATTTCTAAGCATATTATGTAACTCTAGTTTCCCTGTAAGAGGGTTGCACACATCTTAACTGTGTAGCAATTTAGGCCAGTGGATGGGGTCTCATACATGTAAAGGATTTTGACATTCTCATTTCTATGTATGTTCTGTAACTGTAGCCCCTGCAGGGGGATTTGACACATCTGAATACCTCATGGAGAGGCTGATCATCTACGATGTCCGCGCACGATCCAACATGTGGGGCGACTGTTAACCGGATTTGCCGGTTTATGTGTTGTTATTGTGTGTGTTGCATCCCTTCTGATTCATGGCTGTAAGAGGGCTCTATTTGCGTGTCAGGTCCCACTCAAGGTTTTGGTGTTTAGAGTGGATTGGGCTGTCCGATGACTTCCTAGCTGACACTATGCTTGCAGTGTTTGGAGGTTAATGAACTTTTGGTGTATCTCCAGTTTAAGTTTTTAGATCTTAGCCTTTGCATGTACTCCCTCCGTACACTAATGTAAGTCGTTTTCCAGATCAAAAATAAATAAATGTAAGACATTTTTGCAGTTCTAGTGGCATATTAATTCCTTTTGGTGATTCTACCTGCTCACTTAGTTCTACTGCAACAGGTTTTCGTAGCTTGTTCATGCCTGCTCAATGAATCTTATAAGTTCAAATTACTGCATTTTACATTGCTCATATAATAAGGAATCGTATAGCTCATACATTACATGGATAAGTTATCAGCATACAATTTGCTCCTTATGTTTGTTCATGGTTGTATGTTTTACTGTTATGCTCGGAAGCAATCCTTCTGTTGCTCCAAGCATTGACACAATATGCTGTGTGCAGGGAGCTCCACATCCGTGTCACGGCCGTCCTCCGCAGCAAGGAGCTGGGCCAAGGGAGCAAGCTGCGCTGTTGGTTCCTTCGAGGATGCGTGTTACTGGTCGAATCTTGTGGAGGAGCAGGGCGAATCGGGCATCGTCTCGCTTGTGCCGTTGTGGTAAAAACAGAGCACCAGTCTTACTTGATGTGCATGTATTAATACGGCAAAATGATTGAGCTCTGTTTGATTTGTCTCTTCTCTGTGTAGATAACATCCTGAATGTTGTTCATGCGACTGTGTCTATGCAGAAACGGTGAGGATGACAAGGTGAAGACGAAGTGCTGCTATGGTCATGGTAAGAGATGTGCACATGTTAACTTTTGCTGACTTGAATCCGTCCGCCGCTCCTCCAGGCTCTACACCATGCCGAGACATCCGCGTCCCGACTCTCCCTCCTCCCCGACGGGCTCTCATCCAAGCTGGAGACAGCCACGTCCCTGAGGGCTGCTGTTGGACCCGACCCCTCCTCGTTGCCTGGGCGCATCCCAACACACTCATCGTCGACGGCGTCCGCATCGACAGCTACCTCACCAGGTCCCTCAATCTGCCTGTGGCAGTACCGCTGCCTTACATTTTTCATCTGCCCACTGCTTACATTCTTCAACTGTACCGGATGGATGCAGATTCGTGTCGGACAAGGTCAACTACCCTGTCAACGCCCCGCTCAAGGAGACCATCGCCAGCATCCAGTCCCAGGTCGCCAAGATTGAGGACGGCATGAAGGTCTGCTTCTGTGTGTCTTCATTAGTCCAGTTCTTCTTCATACTGACCAAATTACACATGGATGCCAATTAGATTTCGGTACATTGGTAGCAACTTAACACCACATTAGTTAATATGAAGATAGCATTGAGTTTAATCCAGTACTGATGATTGTCGTGGTTTGCCTTCGAACAATGCTTGTGTTTTAGCTATTGCCACTTTGAGCTGCTATAGGCTTGTAGTTATCAATTGCAGCTGGGCTTATATATTGTATGGCGTTTAATTCAGGTTTGAGGACAATTACTAGTTTGTAGGATGTTATAGGATGGACAGTTTCATGTAAGGGTAATTGATTTGTAAGAGTTCATTCTATATATATGAGACTCCTTGCATCACAACTGGATAGCACAAACCTCGTCTATTTTTATGTCTAGTCCTTTCATGCCTGCTCGCTCTCACATCTATTGAAATGTACTTAATGGCTCACCACACCCCCTGATTACATGGTGCTTTTTCTGGCAGCAACAATGCAGGGGTGATGGCAACACCTTTCTCCCTCAAAGGATGGCATCGAGATGCAGATTGCAACCAACCATGTCGGTATGGCTACAAACTCACATCTACCTTTTAATAGTTGATGATGAACCATTTACATACCCTGATTTAGAGCTCTTCCACAGGGAGAGAGATAAATCCTTCACTTGTTCACTGTGTCATCTGCTGATTACTTCTTCTATTAATCGCCTAGTGCTCCTGTTAGTGAGATTCATCTAGTATTTTTTTTTGCAAAGCACGGAATGGTTTTGAGTAGTTGATCATTGCCTGATGGAACCTTCATGTTGTTAGCATGCACTACTACAGTAACCAGATGCAATCCAATTTTATTAAATGCATTCTGGTTACGATTTCGTCACGGCTGTTCTGTTTCCTACGGATCTGGTCACTACTGGAATTTCATTCTAGGACTTCGTCATGTGATTATTAGTTATTTTTAACCAATGCTAGTCCTAGCATGTGTAGACTCTAATCTCTAATGATGTTAGTCTTTGTGTTCACTCTTTTACAGGAGCTCCAGGCCTATGAAATTCGAAGTTTGAAGCTGTGTAACCCTACTCAGTGAAGAGTTGCCTGTTCTGACTGTAAAGATTGTAATAGTAGTCATATCTGGGTTGTAAGAGACTATGTACAGATTGTATTAGACCGATTTAGTGTTATTTGATGAACTACATTTGTTTTGTTCTGTTTGAAATATTGATTTTGTTTGTGATTTGAAAACCTGTGAAATGGAAACCTGACTAGTGGGACCCACTCATGAAATTAATCTGTGCGATTATGAAATTTCTGACATGTGGGACCAATGTATGAGATTATGACAAGTGGGACCCATCTAATTAGTGGGACTAGCTCTAAATTATAGTGGGCCAAACAGTGTAAAAAGGCCACGGCCTAGAAATAAAAAGCCTGAAATGTTGGGCCAGGCCCATGTGCCTAACCAAATTTAACAGGAAAATATATATTAAGTGGGCTGAATTGTTGGGCTCGGCCCATATAAACGCATGAACTTGACCGGGCTGATGCTTATCAACGACCAATTCATTTGGTCACAATTTTGCCACGTCAGCTTGCCACGTTGGATCTGACGTGGCCTGGGCAGACTGCCAGTGACCAAAACAATTGGTCGTAGAGTCTACGACCTTTTCTTTTGGTCGTAACCGCCTACGACCATTTCACAAGAAAGGTCGTTAAGTTTCATTAAAGACGGCCAGCTTTTGACCAACTGTTTTTGGTCACAAAAAGGTCACAAGTGAAAAACAACGACCATTCAGTGACCAATATTGATGGTCGCAAGTTGCCATATTTCTTGTAGTGATTGTCCGAAGAGTCATGGAGGTGATGTGGAAGCTAGTCAACCCATTGTTAGCCTGAAGACGAAGGTACTCGAGTGCAGTACAGCCACGGAGCAGGCGCTCCATGTCATCCTTGGGGATGCAGATGGCGACGAGCTCGAGGTACTTTAGTCGAGGGAGAAAAAGAGCGGGCGCGTCATTAATCGGGGGCAAATGGCAGTTCATGAACCTGGCGACCCGCAGCGTGGGCGCGAGGCAGAGCGCGGACGGTGGCAGCAAGCGCATATGTCCATCATTAAAACTGAGCTCCTCGAGGTGATCTAGGGCGGGGGATCGGAACCATTCATCAAGCTTGGCACGGTCCTTGCCGTTGGAACGGAACTTGCCCGTGATAAGGCCTCTGATTGGGCCAAGGTGCCTGCCGAGGATCTGGGACAACGCGTCCAAGCTTTTGCGATAGCCATCGCAGAGCTTGTGGACGTCGATGAGGTCAAGAGGGGTGGAATGCCATAGGGGGCGCCACCGCCGGGAAAGGACGGTTGTCCGCGCACCATATTTGATTGGGAGGAGGGAGATGATGACGATCAACATATCATCGGGGAGGCTGCTGATGAAGTCTAGGCCCACCGGAGTCGCTTGCTGTTCTTGCTCGACCCGCCTCCGCTTGTTGGCAGCCTCGTCCTCCACCTCCGGTGTCTCCTCGGCGGCGACGCTATCTGATAGGACTGGAGGAGTGGGAGGATAGGGAATATTTAGTTAGAATAGGGCAGAAGAAAAGTGTATTGGTAACTAGAAGTTACTAGGTAGGAACAGACTTAACAGAGTCAGAAAATGGAATCCCTATTGGTTGCTTAAATACTACACAATTACTTTGATATTGCAAGGTAAGTCAACATGCAGATACTTGAAAAGAACACTTACTTGGAACAAAGTCCGGACGGATGATATCGTCGGGGAAGTTAGCATATATCATATGACCAGGCTCTTTTAGGTGCAGTGCAATTTTAGTGCCAGCTTTCGCTACATAAAACTTTGAAATTTCTGTCCAAAGGCCCGCGCCAAAATAGAGTGACCATGTTCATCAAGTTTTACAGAAGCAACGATTGTAAATCCATGGTTTGTGTTCAATATGACATTCCTGGAGTCTTCAGCTTTGTAAAGGCCAAGATTGTGTACTACAGTGCTGTTGTAAAGCAAGGGATGTACTGCAAGAAATGATAAGATTGTTAAAGAATAGAGTAACATGCAAATATGGGAGTAATTGAAAGAACAGTACACAACAGTTGAAATCAAAGGACACAAATTTATAGTTAAACAGATAGTGTAACCATGATGTCATGCAAATATGAGAGTAATCAAAAGAACATTACAGCATTAATTTGCCTGATATAGGAAGAAGAAAAATGCCCTTTAACGTATATACTGCATGTGGCATCTTTTATCCAAATGTAGCAATATATACTATATGTTCAGAAAAGTAGGCCATGCCAACCGAGGTGGGGTGAGATTGAACATACCGTGCGATTCCTGAAGCCAGCTGGTGCGGTGAGATGGAACTTCTCGGCTGTCTGGCCGAGGCCGCATAGGCCTGATGTCTCCTTGCACTGTACACTCTATGAATGAAAGAAAACCCACGAATCAGCTAGAAGAAAAATGAATCCACGGCGATTTTGGCCGGGTGATTAAAAGGGGCAGATGGACTGTGATAAGAGATGATCGAATATTTCAGTAAATTAGTTACCTGGTTCTCCATGAGAAAAAGCTCCAATACCGCAGATTCCCCAATCGGGAGGAGCTGGGTCGATGGCGAGCCACGTCGAGAAAGTCGGTGGTGATAGGCGGCGGCAAGCGGCAGTGGCGAAATGCGGTGGGGTTTGCCGGCAGTCGGCATCGGCGACAGGCGTCGAGCTAAGTGGTTGCTGCGGCGATAGGCGGTAACATGCAGAGTCGCGGAGGAGTGCAGGTGTGACTGGGGACGGGGAGGGGGGAGGTGGCGGGCGGGGGTGAGGGTTTTGTGACGTGGGGGTGGTGAGGGTTTTCTTTTTTCCTTTTTGAATTGGGTGGTGAGGGTTTTCTGTCCCAGAGGCCAGAATGCGTTTCGGAGGCAACGGTTTGGTAGACTCAACCGTGTGCGATTAACATCACTCTATGTGTGGTGTGGGCAATCATATGTTGGTACAAGAGAAGCATAAAACTCCATCAACCACACTGATTGCATACTCATCCCACATCTAGACATAAGTAAACATATATATATATATATATATATATATATATATATATATATATATATATGGTGGGTCTATTCTACCAACCCCCTTAAAACCTTATTCTACCCACAAAATGTCTTATTCTGCCAACACCCAGCCGAACACCCCGCACCCCTCACGCGCCCGCCGGAACCCACCGAACTGCAAAAACGAAAAGAAAAAAACCCACCCCACCCCCACGCACCCCACCCCACCAATCCCACCTTCTTCCTGGGTCAAGCCCCCACCCACCTTCTCCCCGATGCCCCACCCCCCTACTGCGCCGCTCCTCCTTCCTCTGCCGCGCGCCACCCCGCACCGGCCGCGCGCCGCTCCTTCCTCTGCCGTGCGCCACCCCGCACCGGGCGTGCGCCGCTCCTCCTTCCTCTGCCGCACGCCACCCCGCACCGGCCGCGCGGCACTCCTCCTTCCTCTGCCGCGCGCCACCCCGCACCGGCCGCGCGCCGCCCTACCTCGCGCCTGCCCCGCGCCGCCCGACCTCGCCCCAGATCCGTTGGCTGCCGTGCCAGATCCGCGAGCCCGCGGTTGGATACGATGAGCCACGGCCAAGGAGCCTCTACGACAGCGACGGCGACCTGCGGTGGACCGCGACGGCGACCTGCAGAGGCCTCCGCGTGTGGTTCCCCGGCGGACAGTGCGGCAGCGCCGCCCGTGCTCATCGTCTCCACCCCGCTCCGCCTTAGATCCGTCCCCCTCGCATCGGACCCAGCCAGGGGCCGATGGACTCCTCCTCCCCTTGCAGCCCAGGCTTCCCGGACTTGCAGTGCGCTGACCACGCGATGCGGTTCGGACGCGTGGCCGTGCAGTGACGCCTCCTGCAGTTCACTGGCGCCGGCATGCACGATGGCCCCAGTCTCTCTTGCAGTTCGATTATGCAAGCATAGCTTTTTTTTGTTTAGCAGGCGAGCAGTTCGGGATCCTCCTGACTTAGCCATGCGGTTAAGCAACAAAGGAGGTTCGCTGGCTTCCGTTGTGCAGTTCGCCGCGCCTCCCTCTTGAGCGGTTCACAGGGATGAAAAGAGTTGTTTGTTTTATCTTTAAAAAAGATAGATGCAGTTCACTAGATGCCCTCCCCTATCTCTCCTTTCGTTCTTCCTCCTCACCTCTCCCTCCCATCTTGCTTGTGCCCCGCGGGCGACTTTGCTGTTGTGCTGCAGGAAATGAAGACTAACAAACAAACAATTTAAATGCAGTTCACCGAAAAAAGGAGGAATAAAAAAATGATGTTCAAATGAATGGAGACCAAATTGATGTGGTTCACTTGTACTGCGTGGGCTTTGTTTTGTTATAAACGATACCCAGATGCGGTTCAGTGTAAAAAACTATGTGGTTCACTTGGTAAAAATGAGAGAAAAAGAACATCTCAAAAAAAAGTTCACTCCTTTGTAGATGTAGTCCACTAGCTTCTGCCCCGCGGTTCATTTGCCCCCGTCTCTGCGATCCACTCTCATTCATAATTTTTTTAGAAAAAAAGACAACAAAAAGACATGTGATTCTCTTTCGGTACTGTCGCGGTTCACTTTCGATACTATCGCGGTTCACTTATGCCCAATATGAAGTGCAGAAAAAAATGTTACGGAAACGACAAACAAAAGTAATGCGGTTCAATTATCGATAGTGTTGCGGTTCACTTACGCCCGATGTGAAGCGCGGTGCACTTCCTCGCCTCAGAAAAATTACGTCTGAATAAAAAAATCATGCAGTTCGTTTGCCCGTCTGATGCAGTGCGGCTTTCGATTCTGAAGCAGTGTGGTTTTCTGTCTGATGCAGTTCTCACGTCGATTTAGTCTCGCGAAAAACAGAGTGTCCGCATTTCGGTAAAATCAAAACTGCTCTTAAACCGTTAGGAATTAGAGAGAGTGTTGTACATGAAAAAGTTACGCCTCATCGATATCTTTCCAACGGCGTATCATTTGAATCATTCCGACCAGCGGTTTGTAAATATTCGCGAAAAAACGGCCGCTGCCACTCGTCGTCCGCCGCACCATTTTCAAAATTAATTTAAAACTGTAAGAAATCTCAAAATAATTTCTACATATGAAAGTTGCGCCTCGTCCGTAGCTTTCCAACGGCGTATCACACGCCTCGTTTCGACAAACGGTTAAGAAACTAGAGTGAAAACAGTACCGAAAAATTTGCAAAAAATTGAAAAAACAGAATTTCGTGATTTAGTAAATTTGAAACTGCTCTTAGACCGTAAGGAATTAGGGAAAGTAATATATATGAAAAAGTTGCGCCTCGACGATATCTTTCCAACGGAGTATCATTTGCTTCATTCCGACAAGCAGTTTAGAAAAAATCGCGAAAATACGCTCGCTACCACTCGTCGGGCGTTGACCGTTTTCGAAACTGCTCTTAAACCGCGAGGAGTCTCAAAAAAAATTCAACATGGCAAAGTTGCGCCTAATCCATAGCTTTCCAACGGTATATTACACGCCTCATTCCAACAAACGGTTTAAAAACTGGAGCGAAAACAGTACCGAAAAACACCGCGTACAGTTTTTTCGACGAGAAGTTCACTAGTCTCAGTACTGCAGTGCGTTTGCTTCAGAAAGTGCTGTGCACTCTCGTTGAGCGTGCAGTTCGGAAGTGTGGGCAGAATAACTATTCTGCCAATATTGGCAGAATAGACCGGCTTAAGACCTTATTCTACCAACCACCTTAAGACCTTATTTTACCAACATTTGGCTTATTCTGCCAACAAAACGACTACAGACCAAACAACAACAAAACCAGCCCCCACCCTACCTTCTTTGTCTCCCCCACCCCCCGCAGCACCCACCCTCCCCTGCCCACCTTCTTCCCCGGCCGCACCCAACTACTAGCCTCCACCTTCTCTCCTCCGCCATCGCCTCGAGCTTCCCCTCCCCTTCCCGGTCACCTTCTACCTACGCCGCCGCCCACAACCTAGCGCCGCCCCGCCCCACCATGTGCCACCGGGATCCCGCGCTGCCACCAGAAAAACACTGGATCTGGCGGGGGGAGCGCCACCTCACCCGCGCCGCCCCCTCCAACCGCCTCCTGCACCGTCGTGCCCCGACCCACCCCACTTCCCTCTCTCCTAGCGCGATCCAGATCGGGATCGAGCGCATCGGTAGCCGCCGGCCGGGCTCCTTCTCCCTCGCTGGCGAGCTCACTCCTCCTCGTAGGCTCCTGTGCGGTAGCATCTAGAGGAGCACGAGGGCCGAGCGATTAGGTTGCTCCTCCCCGCGCAGTTCGCCTTCACCACCGGTCACCGGACTGCCGCTCCTCCTCCAATCTCCCGTCGCCAGCGACCACCCCAAGCTGTTGCTATC
Source organism: Elymus sibiricus (assembly GCA_039707655.1). Taxonomy (NCBI): domain Eukaryota; kingdom Viridiplantae; phylum Streptophyta; class Magnoliopsida; order Poales; family Poaceae; genus Elymus; species Elymus sibiricus. Next base: position 104,041,995 of record CM077668.1, on the reverse strand, counting down.
TCCTCCCTTCCTCTCTTATCTCCACGCCGTTCATGCAGTTCGGTTTCTGGTGTTGCGCCGTTCGGCATCGCGAGCGGTGCAGTACACCAAGCACCACCCTAAAGAGATGTAGTACACCAAGCGCCTGTTCTGGCCGCCACCACTCCCCCTACAACCGAAGCAGTTCACCAGCGCAGCCCCCCGCAGCTCTCTCCTCCCCAACCTGCAGATCGCCGGCAACGCCCAATCTGCATGGTGGCCCATGGCCTCCCTCCTTCTCTCATTCTAGCCACGGTTCCCTGAGGCATGCAGTTCGTCGGCGGCGTGCAGTTCGTTTGAGCTCGGCATGCGCTTCGTTTGTGAGATCCCTGGCCGTGCCCTTGCAGTGTGTTTGAGCTCGACGCTGCAGTGCGGATGCGCGTGGGCAGGAGGTTCTGCAGCTGCCGCATTGCATTTTGCCGGAGGAAGCAGCAGTTCGGTGACCGTTGCGGTTAATTTTTTTTGGCGTTCAGTTTTGCAGTGAGGTGCGTATGTGCAGTACAAAAAAATGGGTGTATATGTTGGTGTAGTTCATTTTTACTTGCATTTAAGAAGTGGTTACGCATTGTGCAAATGCAATTAACTACTGGGGGTGCTCCAGTGCCAATTTTCACTTTTGATAATGTTAGGGAAACGACAAATTAAAGTAATGCGGTTCACTTTTGATAATGCTGCGGTTCACTTGCCCTCGTCTGTGCGGTCCACTTTCGTTCATAATAAAAAGTTAGAAAAGTACAACAAAAGCTCATGCGGTTCAGTTTTGGTAGTGTCGCGGTTCACTTTTGGTATTGTTGCGATTCACTTACTCCTAAAAAAAGTACAACAAAAGCTCGTGCGGTTCACTTTTGGTAGTGTCGCGGTTCACTTTTGGTATTGTTGCGATTCACTTACTCCCAAAAAAAGTGAGGTGCAGAAAATTGTTACGGAAGCGACAAAAAAAATGCGGTTCACTTCTCGATAGTGTTGCGGTTCACTTACGCCCGACGCGAAGCGCGATCCACTTCCTCGCCTGAGAAAATTTGCGTCTTACAAAAAGGAAACTATGCAGTTCTCTTGCACGTCTGACGCAGTGCGGTTTTCTGTCCGATGTGGTTCACTCGTCGATTATGGTATCGCGAAAAACAAAGTGTCCGCATTTTAGTAATTTCAAAATTGCTCTTAAACTGTAAGGGATTAGAGAGAGTGTTCTACATGAAAAAGTTGCGCCTCGTCGATATCTTTCCAACGGCGTATCATTTGAGTCATTCTGACCAGCGGTTTGTAAAAAAGCACGAAAAAACGGTCGCTGCCACCCGTCGTCTGCCACACCATTTTTAAAATTAATTTAAAACCGTAAGGAATCTCAAACACATTTCTACATACGAAAGTTGCGCCTCGTCCGTAGCTTTCCAACGGCATATCACACGCCTCGTTTGGACAAACGGTTAAAAAACTAGAGCGAAAACAGTACCGAAAAATTGCGAAAATTTGAAAAAACAGAATTCCGCGATTTAGTAAATTTGAAACTGCTCTTAAACCGTAAGGAATTAGAGAACGTAATATATATGAAAAAGTTGTGCCTCGATGATATCTTTCCAACGGCGTATCATTTACTTCATTTCGATAAGCGGTTTGCGAAAAAACGGGAAAATACGCTCGCTGCCACTCGTCGGGCGCCCACCGTTTTCGAAACTGCTCTTAAACCGCGAGGAATCTCGAATAAATTTCAACATGGCGAAGTTGCGCCTAATCCATAGCTTTCCAACGGCGTATTACACGCCTCGTTCCGACAATCGGTTAAAAAACTGGATCAAAAACAGTATCGAAAAACACCGCGTGCAGTTTTTTCGACGAGAAGTTCACTAGTCTCTGTATTGTAGTGCGCTTGTTTCAGAAAGTGCAGTGCCCTCGCGTTGAGCGTGCAGTTCGGAAGTGTGGGCAGAATAACTATTCTGCCATTATTGGCAGAATAGACAGGCTGTATATATATATATATATATATATATATATATATATATATATATAAATATAAGCATACCCAGGCATAGATAATAAGCGTACTCAAGCATTGTTCAACCATAGTTCAACCGATATTAAGCATACTCAAGCATAGTTATAATTAAGACACTACATTGCCATAGTTCAATCCCACATCTCATCTGCTGGCAGGCCTGCACGAAGGTGAAGCTTCTCCAGGTACTCAGCGTACGCGGCGTGCGCCACCCTGCGAGAATACTTCTGCTTGAAGGAGCTAACGGCTCGTCCTCTTGCATGCGCCAGAACACTTTCATACTCGTGATGAAGCTTTTTGTTGCAAAATGGGCATCCAAAGCCCATATTCCAGGTTCTCACATGCCTATTATGCAGTCCCGCATAAAGCTCCCTGAGCTTTTGCCTCTTGTACCTCTTCTGGGCATCTTCGTCCTCGCTGTCGACATAGTCAGATAGCACCTATACATATAGTAAAAAAATGTGGCGTCAGTATATTTTATAGTAATGCGAATTCAGCAGGAAGAGTTTATGAAACATAATATATCCCGTGATAGCGTGAACCCTAAATCATCAAGTGATCTTGAAGAAAGAAATGCATAAATAGAGAGCACACAACTTAGTGCAACAAAATTAAGAGTCTGATTGGTTTGCTACCAACATTTGGCAGAATCAAAAGTTTGGTTTTCTACCAACATTTAGCAAAATCAAAAGTTGCCAACACTTGGCAACCTTTTGTGAGATTGGCAATGAACAATGGAATGCAAACTAATCTCTAGCGAACATTTGGGAGATGCCAAAATTTGGCATGCCGACGACTTTTGGCATCAAGCCAATTTACATGTCGTAAAGTAGGATCAAAATTTGGCATGCCAACAACTTTTGGCATCAAAATCAATTGTCAAGATCTAGCTAGGAATTATTAGCAACACTAACCCTAGTCGGATTTTTTTTAGAAGAATAGGGAGGCTCCTCCCCGGTTCCATTACTCGAATGAAACCCTCATAGTGTCATACATCAGCTCACTAAGAGGAGATGTTCGAAAGCAACAGCTAAAGGGAAATACACAACGACAGAAGTATGAGGATTAGAAGTTATTCTGCACCCCAAAGGGGTCCCTAGTCGGATTTTTAGAAGAAATCATTTGTACAAAAGAAACAATTAATCACTTATCATTTGTACCATTCAAACAATCAATACACTACACGGATCTATCGAATCTAACTCAGATTTCATGGATTGAGAGAACATAACCATAGGATTTCTATTCCAAAAAGGGGAGTCAGGACTAACCAGAGAAACCCTAGGATATATTTGCCACATAAATGGGTACAGATGACTAACCGGTTCTCCGTCGTCATCGGAGTCGTCGCCGGAGTGGTTGTCAGAGTCGTAGCCGGAGTCGCTGTGGACCTCTAGCTCCAGCAGTGGAAGCATGATGCCATCGCCATCACGCTTCTGCCCGCGCGAGACCTCGTCGGCGGCGACGGCAACCTCTGTCTCCAGCTTCACGCCGTGCTCAGGTGCTTCAGCAGCCTCGGCGTCGCTACTCCGTCCGATGGTGCGCTTCGGCGGCATCCTCATACACTGACAGCGGTGACGACTGAGAGCGGCGTCGAGGATGCAGGCGGAGAGAGAGGATTGTGTGTGTAGCGAGAATGTGGGGTGCGGCCGCCTATTATAACCAGCGACTCAGGCACGCCATTAATATGGAGCAGTGGGAGCGAGGCGGGTGGCGGTCAAAGGCCTGGCTCACCTCCCAGTGAGCCTGCGCAGCGGACTGCTCGCATGCCTGCCTTCATTTCACACAGCTACTCGCACGCCTCCCGGTGACACTGCACAGCGAACACGCCTCCCGTCAATTCACACACCTGCCCGCACGCCTCCCGGTCTGCCTGGGCGGCGGACTGCTCGCATGCGTCCCGTCAACTCACGCCTGCTCACACGGCACACGGGACGCGTGGCGGCACGCATATTGTTTTTCTTTTTTTTGATGATTAATTCTGCCACTTTATTACTTAACTGAAGCATGGCACGTACATTGTTGATCTAATGCCCACGGTACGAATAAATAATCCGTTTGCGATATTGGTTGCCAATTATTAATAATCTCCCATTTGTAAGAATAATATATCAAAACTTGTCTCAAATTTGAAAAAACAATACAATACACAGTCTATTGGTGTCCATATGACACCACGATAAGTTTCATGAATTTCAACTAAGTTTTGGATTGAGTAGATTTTAAAAATCAAGATTCTCAATGTTTGAAGTTTCTTACATGGGGGCTAAACATGCACCCAGAGACACATATATGATTTTCCAATCCATTTTGGTGCACTATCACGTGTGCATGTAGCTCAAATTTTATTTTTGCACATTATATCCATGTTAGTAACGCAACCCTCTTCAAATTGGTCTAATGGATAAGCTACATAACAGATAAATTGGTTGTCTTCTAGGAAATCAATCTATGTATAAAAACGTCCGAATGACGATCTTTGATTTTTTTTTCTTCCAAATTTTAACACGACACTCCTTTGGTCACATATGTTCACCGCGGAAAAAGTTTAACATGCCTCGTAGTGGCGGTGGTGGTGCGGTGTGTGTGTATCGGGGGCGGGGGGTCCGGCAGTACACTGCAAGTCGTGAGCCACCGTGTGGGGTTGACCATTTTGTGAGGCAGGTGCCACATCAAAGTCGTGAATTGGTTATTTAAAACATTACACGGCCCTTTCATACGTACATGTTTGGGCCACATGCATGCATGGTGGTCCTCGGACACTCCCTCGTGCGGTTATCAGCGATGCGCCCATTCGTTAGCCCGCGAAGGTTATCACTTGTCACCGACATCGAGAGGCATTTAACCAAAGGTGGATTCATCTTGGGATGAGTTACGGTGTGGATCATGGTGAGATTCCAGATCAAAGTTCGAGTGCATGTGCGTACACATGAATCCCTCCCACCGGCTCGAAGTGAGGGGAACTACAACATGTCGTGAACCTCTATGTAGGGCATTTCCGGTTTGCGAAGCATGTGCCACATCAAAGTTGTGTAGTGGGTATTCAAACATCACACAACACCACTTTGGGCATGCAGGCGGTGGTTGTCCTAGGACACTCACTCGCGTGTGACGCTTTCTGTAGGCCCACGATCGTCCATCACTTTGACCTACAGCGAGAGAGGTTAATTTGACCAACAAGGATGATTCTTTTTGGTTTGTGTTACGGTAGGAGTATATAGTACGCATCGAAGAGGGGGGGGGACCTGCATATACTACGCGTCATGAAGCTCGCTACGTGTGGGCACTTTCCGGTTTCTGAGGCAGGTGCCACATGAAAGTTGTGCATTGGGTATTCAAACATCACACAACACCTCTTTGGGCCACATGCAGGCGGTGGTTGTCCTACAGGACACTCACTCGCGTGCGACGCTTCCATCTGTGGGCCCGCGAGGTCGTCGTCCATCGCTTCGACCCAACGATCGAGAGAGGTTAATTTGACCGACAAGGAGGATTCTTTTTGGTTTGTGTTACGGTAGGAGTATATAGTACGCGTCGAAGAGGGGGATGGGACCAGCTTATACTACGCGTCATGAACCTCGCTCTGTGTGGGGACTTTACGGTTTCCGAGGCAGGTGCCACATCAAAGTTGTGCATTTTGGGTATTCAAACATCACAACAACCACACACACCTCCATACGTACATATGTTTTGGCCCACATGCAAGCGATGGCGGTTGTCCTCTGGCACTCACTCACGCGGTTATCGGCGATATCGATGCTTTCCATCTATGGGCCCGCTTGGTCCATCACTTTGACCGACAGCGAGAGAGGTTAATTTGACTTAGGAGGGGATTAATATTTGGTTTGTCTTACGATATATATAGGTCATGCTATGAGATTACATAATATAGTTTGAGCGCATGCATGTGTACTCATGCATGAATCCCTCCCGCCGGATCGAAGTGGGGGGGGGGGGGGGCAGCACACGACGCGTCATGAACCGATCTCGCTCTGTCTGGGGACTGTACGATTTTCGACGCGGGCGCCACATCAATGTTGTGCATGGTATTCAAACATGCATGCATAACCTCCATATACATATGTTTAGGACACATGCATGCAGTGGTTGTCTTCGGACAGTAGTCTCCCTCGTGTGGTTATCGGCGGCAAGCCTATATATTCATGGGCCCGCATGGACATCCATCACTTTGACCGGTAATAAGAGAGGTTACCAGGGTGGATTCTTCTTCTTTGGTTCGTGTTACCGTGTAGTAGGTCATGATGAGATTCGAGACCTAAGTTTGAGTGCATGCGTACGCATGAATCCCCATCACCGGCTCGAAGTGGGGTGAGATACATAGTATGCGTCGTGGACCCTCGCTCCGTGTGGGGACTTTCCGGTTCCAAAGCACAGTACCATGCCACATCAAAGTTGTGCATTGGGTATTCAAACACACCACACAACACTTCCATACATATGTTTGGGCCACATGCAGGCAGTGGTTGTCTTCGGGCACTACTCCCTTCCGTGGTTATCGGCGAGCTAGCCCTTCTGTGGGGTCGCGTGGATGTCCATCACTTTGACCAACAACAAGAGAGAGGTTATACGACCAAGGTGGATTCTTCTTGGTCCGTGTTACACTACGTCTTGGTGAGATGCCCTCTCCCATCGACTCAAAGTGTGTGTGTGTGTGGGTGGGGTGGGGGGTACTTCGCACTTCTTGAACCTCTGTGCGGTCGGGGATGTCCGGTTAATTTGCGGGGCACATGTGCCACATCAAAGTTGTGAATTGGGTATTTAAATATCACACCACCCTTTTCATACATATAGTTGGGCCACTCGCAGGTGGTTCGTATGTGGTCTCACCCATCTCGCGCCACAAGCACACATTTGTGGGCCCACACACGGTCCACCGTTGACCGGAAGCGAAAGGGGGGTTTGACCATGATGGACTCCTATAGGTTTAGTGTTATGGTAGGGTGTGTGATATGGCAGACCTAGCTATTTGGGGCATGCATTCATAGCTAGGATTCCCCTCCCGCCGACACGAAGTGGGGGGGGGGCATGGCGGACTAGCAATAATGTGCGCTTTGTGAGACATGTGCCACATCAAAGTTGTGCATTGGGTATTTGACCATCAAACCAGCCTATCATACATATATTTGGTCCACATGCAAGTGTGTTCATGTTCTAACCCTTTCCCACGTTTTTTTGGCCACGCAATTGTGGGATCGAGGACATAGGTCTAGTGGGGGGGTGAATAGACACTTAACCAGCCAAAGTTGCAGATTTTAATTCTCTTGGAACTTAGGCAGATTTTGGCACAATTTAAAATCATTCCAATACTTTCTACACATGCATATCTAGAGATTGAGCAGCGGAAATAGTAAAGCAAGCAAGAGTACGGAAAGTAAAGGGGGTAGAGTATGGAAGATCAAACGCAATGAAGACACGGTGGTTTTTGGCGTGGTTCCGATAGGTGGTGCTATCGTACGTCCACGTTGATGGAGACTTCAACCCACGAAGGGTAATGGCTGCGCAAGTCCACGGAGGGCTCCACCCACGAAGGGTCCACGAAGAAGCAACCTTGCCTATTCCACCATGGCTTACGTCCACGAAGGACTAGCCTCACTCGGGGTAGATCTTCACGAAGTAGGCGATCTCCTTGCCCTTACAAACTGCTTGGTTCAACTCCACATCAGGTTGGAGGCTCCCAAGTGACACCTAACCAATCTAGGAGACACCACTCTCCAAAAGGTAATAGACGGTGTGTTGTTGATGAACTCCTTGCTCTTGTGCTTCAAATGATAGTCTTCCCAGCACTCAAACAACCCCTCACGGATTTGGCTATGGTAGAAGAAGGATTTGAGTGGAAAGCAACTTGGGATAGGCTAGAGATCAAGTTTCAAATGGTAGGAGTGGAATATCTTGATCTCAACACATGAGTAGGTGGTTCTCTCTCAGAAAATGTATGGTGGAAGTGTAGGCACGTTCTGATGGCTCTCCTTACTGAGAAGGAGGTGGTGGAGGGGTATATATAGCCTCCACACAAAATCCAATCGTTACACACTTTTGACTCAACTCGGTGGCACCGAAACGATCATCTCGGTAGCACCGAACTGTGTAAAAGATATGAACTTTAGGGATCTCTGTGGGACCGATACGAACAACTCGGATGGACCGAAGTGCAATGGCTAGGGTAATCCTCATCTCGGTGGCACCGATTGCATCAACTCGGTAGGACCGAAGTGAAGCAATAATGCAACAGAGAGTTGGCAAGCCATCTCGGTGAGACCGATTTGCATAACTCGGTGAGACCGAAGTGATTGCAAACGATTACAGAGAGTTGGCAAGGCCATCTCGGTCAGACCGAGATCCATTTCGGTGGATCCGATTTGTTAGGGTTTTGGCAGTGGCTAAGTCTTGGATGAACTCGGTGGGGCCGGATAAGAAATTTCGGTGGGGCCGAGTTGGAATGTAGGTTTAGGACATATTTGGGTAGAGAGAGTGGTTGAGGGTTTAGGAGTACTGTCACTAAGCACTTGAGCAAAAAAACATTAAGCAACACCTCATCCCCTTTTAATAGTATTGGCTTTCCTATGGACTCAATGTGATCTTGGATCACTAAACCAAAAATGTAGAGTCTTGAACTTTTGCCAATCCTTGTCCTTAGCATTTTGAAGGGGTTCCACATCCTCTTGTCCCTGCCACGCCTTTGTTGAACTTGTCTGAAATTCACTAGATAAAAGCATTAGTCCAACAACATGTATGTTGGCATAAATTACCAAAACCACCAAGGGAGCAAATGTGCTTTCAGCAACACACACGGTTCCCTCAGACTACCCGTGTGCCACGCCCGTGCCCCTGTCACCCACATCAGCTCAGTAGATTGGGCTCCACGAGGCTTCCCTCGCAATCCCAAAGATATCTACCCGCCTCGAAGGTTTTTCTGTTTGATAGCACATGATTATTATGTTTCGACCGTGTGCGATGTTGTTTGCCCCCGGCCTCCTGCTCCCGCCTGCATCCCTCAAAAATATCTACCCGCGTGGAGGGTTTTTCTGTTTGATAGCACACGGTTATTATGTTCCGACCGTGTGCAATGTTGTTCGCTCCCGCTCCCGCCTGCATCCCTCAAAAATAAATAGCCGCCTGGAGGGTTTTTCTATTTGATAGCACACGGTTGTTATGTTTGGACCGTGTGTGATGTTTGTTGCTCAATCCCTTCATCCAAATTTTCAGTAGCCCCGGCATTTTACTCCCGCCTAGTAAAATTTTTAGTACCCGCATCATTTCCTCAAACACCACCTTGCCCCCCCGCCACACACACACCCCAAAAACTCCGCGCGTGCACACACACACACACACACACCACCCCTCCCTCGCTCGAAACCCTAGCAAGGTCGCCGCCGCCGCCACGCCGCCTCCATCGTCAACATCTGCCGGTTTGCCCGTGCAGGTTACCCACCGATCTCCATACCCTAGCCGCCCTGAGTTTCTTAGATGACGCCTGCCAAATGCCCCCTTTCCCACAGATCCCCATCCCCATCTCCCTCCCCCACTCCAGAGCGTCGCAGCCTAAGCCTGGCTACGCTTCCCGTGGAGCTCCAGGAGCTAATGGCCCAAAAGAGGTTTATTGCGGCCTCTTCGCCCGACGTCGGCGAGGTGGCCATCGAGGAAGCTGATGATGATTACTGGCCGCAGGCTCTCAATCAGCGGGCTAGAGTATGCTGGCATGTCGCGGACGCCGGCGATGACATCGAGGTCGTCGACAGCGACGGCCTGACGCTGGCTTTGTCACAGGTTAAGTGGCCCACCCCCATCCCCTCGGGTTCAACCGCCGTCGATCTCATCCATGGCCCCGCCGCTGATCTCCTCTGGCTCGTTGTCAAGAATTTGGCATCCTACATCGCCATCGAGCCCCTTTTGTCATTTCTGAAGGACACGTTCTGCGACGCTAACTTGGGATCCTTAGTTGCGAAGTCAGACCTCATCGACGGCGACCACGAGGAGGGCACCCTCTCCACCTCTTCGAAGGGGAAAGAGCACATCTGCGACATCAGGGAGGGCACCCTACAGTCGTGCTCTTCCAAGGGGAAGGAGCCCATCTGCGACAACATGGAGCGCACCCAGTGTCCGTGCTCTTCCCATGCGAAGGAGCCCATCTGTGACAAGTGAGGAAACCCATGATTTGTTTTGCCGTGCCTCTTCACAGGGGGGAACCCATGATTTGTTTTGTCGAGCCCCTTTTGTAGTGAGAATATGTCCAATTTTAATTGCTATGTTTGGTTGTTTGTAGTATGCCTTGTTTATTTCAGTTATTCACAGTGTGATGCTCTATATGTGCAACTATTTATTGTGCAGTACAATTTCATCAATACAAGTTTCAACAATACCAATATGAATGACTATATTTGCTTGCTGTTAAGCCTGCTATAGCTAGCATATGCCTCTTTTAACATTTTTTGGTTGTTCGGTTGTTTGTAGTTAGCATATGTCTAGTTTCAATTGCTATCTTTGGTTGTTTGCAGTATGCCTTGTTTATTTCAGTTATTCACAGTGTGATGCTCTACATGTGCAAGTATGAATTGTGCAGTTCAATTTCATCAATACCAATTTCAACAATACCAATATGAATGACTATTTGGTTGCTGTTAAGCCTGTTGTAGCGAGCATATGTCTCTTTTAACGGTTTTTGGTTGTTCGGTTGTTTGTAGTTAGCATATGTCCAGTTTCAATTGCTATCTTTGGTTGTTCGTAGTATGCCTTGTTTATTTCAGTTATTCACAAAGTGATGTTCCATATGTGCAAGTATGAACTTTGCAGTTCAATTTCATCAATATCAGTTTCAACAATACCAATATGAATGACTATTTGCTTGTTGTTAAGCCTATTGTAGCGAGCATATGCCTCTTTTAATGGTTTTTGGTTTTTCGGTTGTTTGTAGTTAGCATATGTCCAGTTTCAATTGCTATCTTTGGTTGTTCGTAGTATGCCTTGTTTATTTCAGTTATTCACAATGTTATGTTCTATATGTGCAAGTATGAACTGTGCAGTTAACACACCTTTCCACTTCTTGTTTTGCTTAACTAGCGTGCTTAAACCTGCACACTGAAGCTATCATTTGGAGATTATGCTGTCTACCATGGATATATTTGGTTGATGTTTAGCCTGTTGTGCTTAACATGCCTTTCGATGTACTTACACAGGACAATATTGGGAATGACTGTTGTTTTCCATCGAGGTTAGTTTCATCCCATGGCTGATATATACTCACTGTTCAGGATAGCGGTAGCTGGTACCATATAGGCCGGGGGCTGATAAGGGATTAATCGGTGAATCGGACATTTAACTGAATATATCTGTAACCCATTTATCGGTAGGTTAACTAGGGCCATATCTAATATATATGAGTCTACATAGCAACATGCATTGTACTGAATGTCTAAATATGCATTCCTAGGCTACATAGCAACAAGGAAGAGTGTTACCTTAATGTTCTGATGATGTCTAGATATACATAGAAGAGCAGCAACAGCAACAACACAGCAGCAGTTAACTGCAGTTAATCGGCCGATATTTGTAACAATGTAATAAACTCCCTCCGCCCCATAATATAAGATGTTAATTCATCCAATATGTGAGTATATTGGATGTAATAAGATCTTATATAATGGGACCGAGGGAGTATTGTACTACATCATTGTGCAATTGCTGTTTAGCTTCTAATATTAACTTGGTGCTTTTAGGTACATATGTCATTGGTAAAGATCCGCGCTTCGACCCTTTTTTGCATATGGGGCAATGAGATATTCATGAACCAGTATCAAGTCAGGAAACTTATAAAGATTGTTAGTAAAATGGGTCAAAAGATGGCAATTAAACTATTTATTTACACTTTATCCAAGACAACAGTGAACTGTAGGATGGTAAGTAAGAACTCTGTAGCCTTCTTTTTACTGCCCATAATGAGTTGTGTTAGATGACAATGTCTGAATCTTTTTCCTTTGCAGTGGTTCCCAAAGCAGTTTACTCAAGATTACCTCTCAAACTACATGATTGGTGGGCATGAAAAGGTTAAAGTATTTCTACCAGAACACAATGACTATCTAGATGTCGTCATGAAGACAGTGAAGGATGGGCGGTCGGCCATCACAAGGGGTTGGACTAGAGTCATGCGTGCCTTCTGCATGGAGGAGGGCACAATATGGGCATTCCGCTTCACCTTGTTCAGCAACCAAAATGTCTTTCGCCTCTGAAAGTGCTTGTTATCAACTAGAGGGGGGTGAATAGGTGATTTTTATGAAAGGCTTTGAAAACAGGCAATGTCTTCGAAGTAAGCGGAAGCAAGATGAGAACTAGCAAAGCCTATCAATAAGATGAACAGATATGACAAGCATAGACATCATACATACAAGCATGCGTTGAACATAAACACAAGAAGCGTGAAGATAAATGAGTAAACAGATGAATGGCTTCAGGGAATATCTTCAAACACAGACAAGCATGCAAAGGCTTCACAGTTCAAAACAGTAAGTAAGGAAGTGAAAGGATAGAACCAGTGGCTTGGGGAAGACAGCGATTTGTTTGACCAGTTCCAACTGTTGTGACAGTTGTACGTCCGGTTAGGGAGGCTAAGATTGAACTCAGAAGACCACGTCTTCACCTTATTCCCCTTGAGCTAAGACTCGGAGATCTCGCCCAATCACTCTGGTAAGTCTTCAAGGTAGACTTCCAAACCTTCACAGACTTCATTCACCGGCAATCCACAATGACTCTTGGATGCTCAGAACGTCACGCCTAACCAGCTGGAAGATCACAGTCTTCAAGTGTAATAAGTCTTCGGTTCACTCAGAACAGAATGTCTTTAGTGATGCTCAATCACTTTGGGCTCTGGGTGTTTTGGGTTTTATCCTCGCAAGGTTTCTCTCTCAAAGGCTTCGAGGTGGGTTGCTCTCAAACGACAAAAGCCATGCACTAACTCGAAGCAGCCACCAATTTATGGTGGTAGGGGGTGGCTATTTATAGCCAGGAGGCAACCCAATGATATGTCCGAAATGACCTTGGGTCATAGGGAAGCTGACACATGTCTAACGGTCGGATCCCAACACACGCGGCAACTTTACTTGGGCTCCAAGCAAAGCTGACTCAACCAACTCTGGAAGAGGTTTTCTCTCATTTGTCTTCGCTCGAAGACATAGGATTTGGGTTGAGCATCATGTCAGTTTCTGACTTTCTTTACCTCGACCCCACTTAGCAGTACGGTGGTTCCTATGACTCAAGAAAGCAGAAAATGAAACTACCAAAAGACTCAGTCTTCGCGTTCCATTTGCTTCAAGTGAATGTCTTCGTGAGCCATTATCTTCAACATGAATGTCTTCGTGAACCACCATTGTCTTCAATGTCTTCATACATTTTTAGGGGTCATCTTCGATGGGTAAACCGAATCAATTGGGACCTCTACATGTGTTCTCTTGTGAATCTCACAAACACATTAGTCCCACAACCAAGTTTGTCTTCAATACTCCAAAACCAACAAGGGGTGGCACTAGATGCACTTACAATCTCCCCCTTTTTGGTGATTGATGACAAACTGGTTGAAGTTTCAACGGGGATAAAAATATGTGAAAAATTAAGGAACAAGGTGTTTGGCTTCATGAAAGTTGAGGAGCTCCCCCTGAAGATGTGCATATAAGTAATTTGCTTTTGAATGCAAATGCACATGGCAGGTTTTACTTTGTGGAGATTTCCCTCTATTCATGAAGTCACAACATGTGCATACATATAATATGAAGACAATGGAATGCACAATGGAATATGGGCATCTGCAAATGACTACATGCGCATAAGATCAAATTTAAGTAGCGCACAATAAAACAGCAGTGAATGTAGCAGACGTCCATCAGGACTTAAGTTTACAACCCAAATACCAAATGTTCAAGAACGAGAGTTGCAAACTTAACAAAATATCTCAAGCCCGACCCAATATGCCCGCTTGAAGACTATCAACCCATATGCTTCTCCCCCTTTTGTCAACAAGTGACCAAAAAAGTGTGAAGACATAGGGTGTCTACACGTCCCGAGGACGTGACGAAGATGTTGGGGCAGTCGGGTCGATGTTGGAGTTTGGCGGTGCAGACGGGCCTGATGCAACATCGTGGTGCAGTGAAGCCATAGCTGGAGAGGTGGCATCATCTTCTTCATCAACAATCCTTGCATGAATCGTGGGCGCCGAAGAAGAATAATCGGAGTCTTCAAGTGAAGGCGTAGCACACCACTTCTCAGATGATGGAGGCTTGGAGCCAAATTTGAAGCTCCCCTTGAAGCCATCAGCAACAAGGTCATCTTCAGAACATAGTAGTGTGAGGCTCTTCCAAGCATGACGGTTGGCTTCATGTGCAACAAATGCATTCTTGGTAGAGAGGTTGCGCACTCTGTTGAGATCAGATACGATACTCTTCATTTGCCTTTTCAGCCTGTCATGATGCTTGTCTTGCTTCTGATGAAGAGAAACAAGAAGCTCTCTATCTGTCATCACCTTGGCTCATTTCTGAGGCCTTTGAGGAACTGTACTGGTAGTGCCTTTAGTGTTGGCTTGGTGTGGTTGCCGAAACTTACCAGCAAGTTCAGAGGTAGGTGCCACATTGGGAAGGTGAATGGCTTCGATATGAGCAGAGTGGCTGGCTTCAACAAGTCTTGGATCTTTCTCAGCCGAAGGATAAATGACTTCATGGGGAGCATCAACTTCGGGCAGAAAGATATGATGAGTGCGACCAGAGGGTTCGTACTGAACTGTGGAACAAAGCTTGATGAGGTGCATAGTCCATGGTGCATAGAATTTGAGGCCAAACAGATCCATGCCAGAAGCAGCAAGCTGGCGAATGAAGAAGTCATGAGTGTTGAATCTGATGCCATTTACTACACAGTAGACCAATGTCTTCATGACGCCTTCAAGCTTGGCTGAAGATGAATGCCCTTTGATTGGCCATAGAGTGTTGCGAAGAATGTGATATACTGTTCGAGGCAAGTACTCAAGGTCATTGACAAAGAATTCCTTGGGGTATTCAGCTTCAAATGGCAATGGCTTCATCATTGTCAGCATTTCAGTCGCGTTGGGCTCTGGCTTCTGGAAGATGCTTTCCACTTCCTTCTCATAAGCAGCATAGCCGGGATTGTAGAAATCGCCAGTAGTGGGCAAGGTGGTGAGCTCGAGAAGATCTTGAGGTTTGGCTTCATGATGAACATCACCAGTCATCCACTCAAGGGTCCAAGTCTTGGGGTCTTTGTTGAAGCCAGAAATGTGGAGGGTTGCATAAAATTGGAGTATGAGCTCCTCATTCCAGTGTTCCTTGTCCGTGAGAAAGGGCAACAATCCAACATCTCTGAAGCATTCCAACGCTTGATCTAGACAAGGGAGCCCAGACATGGCTTCACGATCCAGACGCCTGTAAAGGTGAATCCTGTCTTGGTTGTTGAAAGTGCTAGTTATCGACTAGAGGGGGGGTGAATAGGCGATTTTTACGAAAGACTTCGAAAACATGCAATGTCTTCGAAGAAAGCGGAAGCAGAATGAGAACTACCAAGGCCTATCAATAAGATGAACAGATATAACAAGCATAGACATCATACATACAAGCATGCATTGAACATAAACACAAGAAGCATGAACATAAATGAGTAAACAGATGAATGGCTTCAGGGAATATCTTCAAACACAAGCAAGCATGCAAAGGCTTCACAGTTCAAAACAGTAAGTAAGGAAGAGTAAGGATAGAACCAGGAGCTCGGGGAAGACAATGATTTGTTTGACCAGTTCCAACTGCTGTGACAGTTGTACATCTGGTTAGGGAGGCTGAGATTGAACTCAGAAGACCACGTCTTCACCTTATTCCCCTTGAGCTAAGGTCACTTAGACCTCGCCCAATCACTCTGGTAAGTCTTCAAGGTAGACTTCCAAACCTTCACAGACTTCGTTCACCGGCAATCCACAATGACTCTTTGGATGCTCAGAACACGACGCCTAATCGACTGGAAGATCACAGTCTTCAAGTGTAATAAGTCTTTAGTTCACTTAGAACAGAATGTCTTCAGTGATGCTCAATCACTTTGGGCTTTGGGTGTTTTGGGTTTTGTCCTCGCAAGGTTTCTCTCTCAAAGGCTTCGAGGTGGGTTGCTCTCAGACGACAAAAGCCGTGTACTAACTCGGAGCAGCCACCAACTTATGGTGGAAGGGGGTGGCTATTTATAGCCAGGGGCAACCCGACGTGATATGTCCGAAATGACCCTTGGTCATTTAGGAACTGACACGTGTCCAACGGTCGGAATTTAAACCCACGCGGCAACTTTACTTGGGCTACAAGCAAAGCTGACTCAACCAACTCTGGAAGAGATTTTCTCTCATTTGTCTTTGCTTGAAGACATAGGATTTTAGGTTGAGCATCACGTCAGTTTCTGACTTCGTTTACCTCGACCCCACTTGACAGTTCGGTGGTTTAAATGACGCAAGAAATAAGGAAACGAAACTACCAAAAGACTATGTCTTCAAGCTTCATTGTCTTCGATGAATGTCTTCATGAACCATTATCTTCAGCACGAATGTCTTCGTGAATCACCATTGTCTTCAATGTCTTCATACATTTTTAGGGATCATCTTCGATGGGTAAACCGAATCAATAGGGACTTCTACCTGTGTTCTCCTGTGAATCTCACAAAAACATTAGTCCCACAACCAAGTTTGTCTTCAATACTCCAAAACCAACAAGGGGTGGCACTAGATGCACTTACAATCTCCCCCTTTTTGGTGATTGATGACAAACTGGTTGAGGTTTTCAACGGGGATAAAAATAGGTGAAGTTAAGGTACAGATGGTTTGGCTTCATGAAGTAGAAGGGGCTCCCCTTGAAGATGTGCATGTAAGTAATTTGCGTTTGAATGCAAATGCACATGGCAGGTTTGACTTTGTGGAGATCTCCCTCTATTCATGAAGTCACAACATGTGCATACAAAATATATTGAAGATAATGACATGCACAATGAAATATGGGCGTCTGCAAAATGACTTCATGCGCATAATATCAAGGTTAAGTAGCGCACAAACAGTAGCAAAAACAGCGAATGTAGCAGACGTCCATCAGGACTTAAGTTTTACAACGCAAAACCAAATGTTCAAGAACGAGAGTTGTAAACTTAGCAAAATATATCAAGCCCAGCCCAGTTTGCCCGCTTGAAGACTATCAACCCATATGCTTCTCCCCCTTTTGTCAACAAGTGACCAAAAAGGTGTGAAGACATAGGGTGTCTACACGTCCCTTGGAGGCGACGAAGATGTTGGGGCAGCTGGGTCAATGTTGGAGTTGGGCGGTGTAGAGGGGCCTGATGCAGTATCTTGATGTAGTGCAGCCATTGGTGGAGAAGTAGCATCATCCTCTTCATCAACCACCCGTGCATAAACTGTGGGGGCGGAAGATGAGAAGTCTGAATCTTCAAGCGATGGCGTAGCACGCCACTTCTCTGTAGCAGGAGGCTTGGAGTCGAATTTGAAGCCTTCCTTGAAGCCATCGGCAGCAAGGTCATCTTCAGAGCAGAGCAGTGTGAGACTTTTCCAAGCCCGGCGGCTGGCTTCATGTGCAACAAACGCATTCTTGGTGGAAAGGTTTCGCACTCTGTTGAGATCAGTCATGAGGCTCCTCATTTGCCTTTTCAGCCAGTCATGATGCTTGTCTTGCTTCTGATGAAGAGAAACAAGAAGCTCTCTGTTGGATAAGACTCGCGCTCGCATTTGAGGTTTTGGAGGCACGGTGCTGGTGGTGGCTTCAGTATTGGCCTCACGTGGCTGGCGAAACTGACCAGTGAGATGGCCAGCTGAAGTAGCACTGGGGATATGGATGGCTTCAACATGAGCAGCACCGCTGTGAGAGCCAGGAACGTCCACCAAAGGGGTCTTGGCAGCAACTGGATATACGTCTTCAACAGGAGCAATCTCAGGCAGAAATATATGATGGCTTCAGCCTGATGGTTGATATTGCATTGAAGAGCGAAGCTTGATGAGGCACATTATCTAGGGAGCATAAATCTTGAGGCCAAATAAGTCCATGCCAGAGGCAGCTAACTGTCTGATGAAGAAGTCGTAGGTGTTGAATCTGATGCCATAGATGATGTTGTAAAGCATTGTCTTCATAGCACCTTCAACCTTGCTTGACGGGGAGTGCCCTTTGATAGGCCATAAAGTATGCCTTAGGATATGATAAATAGTGCGAGGCTAGTACTGGAGCTCATTGACAAGGAACTCCTTGGGACAATCAGCTTCAGCAGGCAGTGGCTTCATCATGGTGAGCATCTGAGTCATGTTTGGCTCGGGCTTCTGAAAGATACTCTCCACAGCTCTATCATAGGCTTCACAGCCAGGTTCATAGATATCACCAGGAGCAGGCAGGTTTGTGAGCTCTAGAAGATCTTGAGCATGAGCTTCATGGTGTACATCACCTGTCATCCAGTGAAGGGTCCAAGTCTTGATATCCTTATGGTATCCAGAGATGTGGAGGGTGGCATAGAACTGCAATAGCAGCTCCTCATTCCAGTGCTCTTTGTCTATCACAAATGGAAGCAGACCAACATCACGAAGACAATCAATGGCTTCATCGAGACATTGCAGATCAGTCATAGCTTCAAAGTTGAAGCGCTTGTGAGGATGAATCCGGTCTTGATTGTAGAGGTCACTCAAGTAATAGCTTCGTTGTTGGTAGCTCCAGAACCTGTCTGAAGATATCCTTGGCTTGGTGTATGGGTTCTTGGAGCGGTCAAAGAAAGTATTGTCATTCCGGAAGCTAGTGACACTGAAAGTGCATTCAGTGGAAGCAGCTCCTCGAAGCCTTGGCAGCCTACGCATTAGCTTCTGAATAAGAGGCTGATTGTCAACATGAAATTCATATTGTCGGCCAGGTCTTTCTGGTGACGCAAGACAAGGCCAGTTGATAGGCACAAGTTCTCCAGCTCTGTTGTATGCCATGACAGTAGTGGCGTCAGAGAGCACAATGGCTTCAGAGGTGGTAGGAGCTTCAGTAGTGGCATTCAAATTTCCTTCAGTGGCTCGGACTTCAGATTCAGGGGCCACATTTGGATCAGCAGCAGCAGTGTTAGACACAGGAGGATGCTCTTGAGCGTCTTCGGCTGTTGCAGCCGGTATGACTTCAGACTGTGGAGCTTCTTGCTCAGGTTGGGCTTCACCATATTCAGGCTGTACTGGATCGGCTTGCTTGTCTTCAGTCTGAATGGTGTTGGTGGGTGGAACATCTCCTTGAATATCCTCTTGAGAAGCAGAGGCATCTTGATGCACTGCCTCCTCAGAGATGCTGGACATCCGCGGGCCACGGCGAAGCCTTCGGAAGATGGGCGACGCCTTTGGAGAAGAATTGTCTTCAACCATGGCTTTAGGAGTATCTGCCAACATAGGCTCATCAGTGGTTGCAGCTTGAGGAGGAGTGTGGGGTATGACTTCATTACGATCCATTGGCGTCAGAGGGCGACCAATGCTGATCGGTTCACTGTGCTCAGGAACAGGTGATGATACCACGTTCTCGGTGAGCTGAGGAAGGACTTCATCATCATCATTTTGCACATTGGCATCAGTTCCAATGTCGTCAGCTGCGGTGGGGACAACAGCTGGAATCTCTTCAGGGACTGGAACCTCTGTGGTAGCAGGTTCATGCACGATAACTCGTCTCTCGATGTTTCCAGAGGTAGGGGGAGCAACAGATATCGGTGTCACGAGCAGTGGCTCTTGAGAAGCAGATTAAACATTTTATGCTTGTGCCGTGCGCGAAGCCTTTGAAGACTTCGTCTTCTGATGCTTTTGAGATGGAGGAACAGCAGAGGCATCAGATTGCTTGCGCTTGCGAGCTTCGGCTTCAGCTTGCTGTGTCTTCTTCTTCTCAGAAGCAACTGATGGAGCGGATGGCTTCGAAGCAAGCATGGATGGTGGGAAGACAATCCGAGGCTCATCTTGCCTTGGGGCCTCAGCGGCCTGGGTTTCGGGCTTCTTCTTCGTTTTCTTGATCAGCTTGGGATCAATGGCAGGGCGACCAAGTGTTTTTCTCTTCAAGCCCTCATTGTGGGCTTGCACTGTCTTCTCGGCATAGTGCTTGAGACGGTCTCTGGCACCTTTGGCATCATCGCAAAGCTGTTGAAATTCCTCTTTCAGCTCAGCCATCATCTTCTTGTAGCCTTGAATTTCTGCGACGCTGAATTTTGACAAGTGCTTCTTGAATAGCCGCTTCACATATTCAATCTTGTTTTTCTGTTCAAGCACTTTCTGGACAACCGCAAGTTCATTGTTGATGAAGCCTTGGAACGTGACACTAATGTCAATCGGAAGCTGCAAGTCATCAATCGACAATGACGGGTCGCAAAACCATTCGTCAATGAAATTGTTGAGAATATCATGGTCGAACAGAGGCAAGTTTTTGAAGATATCAGCCTCTTCCTACTTGTTCTTGATGACGAGCTCAAGGGCATCATCATCAAACTCATCATCAGATAAATCAATGATGGCGTCGTCATCTGTCAACGTGGTTGTTGGTTTGGGGCCTCGCCCAACAGGTTTCTTTGTCTTCGGAATGTTCCGAGACACATCTTCAGACTGCACACTGGATTCAGGAGGTGTATCTTTCACAGGCTTCACTCTTGAAGCTGATGGAGCAGCTGCAGACTTGGCAGATTGCTCCTCTTTAGCTTTGGTGCCCTTTGGCTTTCTTTATGTCTTGGGGGAGGCAGGAGCAATGTCTTCAGCATAGGCTTCTCCGCGCGCAGCAGCGGCGGTGGCATGAAGAGCGTTGATATGCTCAACGTATGCGTGAAGACTGTCCCATGGCCCAGTCATATTGGGATCTGCATGACGAGAGCCATCGGGTCTTGGTTCTGCTGGACCAGGGTTGAAGTTCGCGCCAAACTCCTTCTTGTTGGCATCTGCTGAAGCCTTTGCAAACTGATAATTGGCTTCAAACAGATCATCTTCACGACACCATCGAATGCTGGATGGGTCAGCATCTTCGGGCATCACACCTCTTACCATGCAAGGATAGAAGTTCTGGGCAATGGCGTCAGCCTTTGTCTTCGGAATAAGCTTCCAGTATACAATATCCGCCCATGGTGGCCTGACTGCATTCTTCTCAGCATACTCTTGTGTAACAAAATGATAATGAAACCATTGTTCTGCCCAGTATCGGCGAATCCATTGCACATGAGATTTGCATTCACCATAGGTTTCATCAGGATCTGATTTGTATTGTTCATATAGAACTAGAGGGAGGTCAAGAGCAGTGTTTGCTCATCGTTGCCTTCCTCCTTTCTTTGCAGATTTTCCACTGGCCATTGGCTTCACAGAATTGATTGGCTTCACACTGCTGATCTGGTAGGAGCTGGCTTCAGGAGAGTCGAGATGAAACTGCAAGAAGTCTGCAAACGAATTCAGACTATGAGAACCAAGTGACTCGCCCACGAACATGTACCTGTGACAGCATTAGAGATGCGAGGGAAGGAGGAGAGGTCATATGCATTCTCAGAAAACTTTGAATCCAACTCAGTTTGAAGACAATGACCTCACAATGCGAAGTCATTCACTTACAGAGAGAAGTTGGTTCCAGATTTGTACGAATCCGAAGATAGGTACAAGTGAGGAATCATCACAATGCAGTATAAGTGAAGTAACTTGGCAAGATATGAGATGCATGAAACAGAAGATGAAGATTTGGAAGTGAAAGAAACAAGTTCTGAAGATATTCTATAAGATTTTGGATCTAATAGACGGTAAAAAGTAACTTTTATTTACCGCACGAAGAACAGCTCAATGAGACGAATGGAGCCTGAGCAGTTCGATCTCCCACGCCCTAACTTGGCAGTGGAGGACGGCTACGACGGCGGCAGTGAGAAGATGTCCGCGGCCGGCGTGAGTACGGCGTCGAAGAGGTCGCGACAGCTAAGCGCTTCTTCTCCGACGACGATGAAGTTAGCAGCGGCGCTAGGGTTATATGGGGGCGACGGCGACAGGGGTGAAGAACATTTATGGAAACAGGGGCGAAGTATTTATAAGGGTTGGCCTGGTCCGGGGGATAAGACAGACATGCCCCTGGCGATACATATCTATGCGACGCGTGGCGCACATTGTGCAGTTGTTATCACGCCTCGACCCCACGCCCAGCTGTTTTGGCGGGAGGTCGTTCCGCCTTCTGCGGATGCAGGTAAATTGGATAGAGATGGAAAAATATTTTAAATTTTTTGTCTCAAAATCTTCGACTGACAAGGACAAAGTGAAGACAATCGACATCTGTCAAATAGAATGCATATGAAGATTTAGAGAGACTGGACGAGATAAGCACAGAAGGGGGGAAGGGTCCGATCACATTCACCTAGTTCAGAAACACAGGTTGAAGACATAGCTATAGGTGAATGCTATTGAGGACAAACTCATATATATATATAGTATAGGCAATGAAGTCAAATAGAATGCGAAGATAAAACCATTTGTGATGACAATCCAAATCAGGAAGATAATGCAATAGATGTGACGCCAAATGAAAATCTTCAAGAAAAGTTTGGTGGTGGCATTACCCACCGTATAGGAAATATTAGACCCAGAGACGGCGCACCATTATCGTGGTGCTCTGAAGTCAAAATCCATTTTAATATCTTCACACTTGGAGTGTATATCTTCATGAATTGAAGACATACGTTACTTCGTGTGATGTGCACCAAAGTCGTCAAGAATGCATAAGTGTTTGGATGAATGCCCTCTCATGGGACATTTGAGGATTCTAAGATATTTAGCTCACACCGCAACTTGCAAAACCTCTTCTCGTCCAAGGGCTTCATGAAGATATCTGACAGCTGATCTTTAGTGTTGACGTGAATGATGTCAATGTCTTCTTTGAGCACATGATCGCGAAGAAAGTGGTGTCTAATCTCAATATGCTTCGTCTTGGAGTGTTGGACAGGATTGTGAGAAATCTTGATTGCACTCTCATTGTCACAGAATAGTGGAACTTTCTTCTTGTTGAGGCCATAATCTGTGAGAGTTTGCTTCATCCAGAGAAGCTATGCACAACATGATCCAGCAGCAATGTATTCGGCTTCAGCAGTAGAGAGTGATACACAGTACTGCTTCTTTGAAGACCGACATACAAGTGAACGTCCAAGAAAGTGACAAGTGCCTGATGTGGATTTTTGATCCACCCTGTCTCCAGCATAATCAGAATCGGAGTAGCCAACCAAATCAAACTCTGAGCCCTTTGGATACCATAATCCTAGTGTTGGGGTGTGAGCCAAATATCTAAGAATTCGCTTCACGGCGAGGTGATGCGATTCCTTTGGTGCCGCTTGAAATCGGGCACACATGCAAACACTAAGCATTATATCTGGCCTAGATGCATATAAGTATAATAAAAAACCAATCATGGAGCGGTATACCTTTTGATCGAACTCTTTACCATTGTTGTCAGTACTCAGATGACCATTGTTTGGCATTGGCGTCTTGTAGCCCTTGCAATTTTGCATTCCAAACTTCTTCAGGCAATCTTTGATATATTTCTCTTGTGATATGAAGATGCCATTGCTTTGTTGGCGAATTTGAAGACCTAGAAAGAATTTCAGCTCTCCCATCATGGACATTTTATATTGCTCTTACATCATATGACTGAACTTATCACTATATCGTTTGTCAGTGCAGCCGAAGATAATGTCATCCACATAGATTTGGCACACAAACAGTTCACCATCATATGATTTGGTGAAGAGAGTGGGATCAAGTGAACCAGGTTTGAAGCCTTTGCTTTTCAGGAATTCCTTGAGTGTATCATACCAGCTCGTGGAGCTTGCTTGAGGCCATACAATGCCTTGTTGAGCCTATAGACCTTGTCAGGGTGCTTTGGATCTTCAAACCCAGGTGGTTGAGCAACATAGACTTCTTCTTCAATTTTGCCGTTTAGAAAGGCACTCTTCACATCCATTTGATACAGAAGAATATCATGATGATTTGCATAAGCAAGAAGTATGCGGATGGCTTCAAGTCTAGCCACAGGAGCAAAGGTTTCATCGAAGTCAATTCCTTCCACTTGTGTGTATCCTTGTGCGACTAGACGAGCTTTGTTTCTAACAACTTGACCATGTTCATCTTGCTTGTTGCGGTAGATCCATTTTGTTCCAATGATATTGCGCTTATGAGGGTCAGGACGCTTGACAAGTTCCCACACATTGTTGAGCTCAAATTGCTGAAGCTCTTCTTGCATAGCTTGAATCCATTCAGGTTCCATGAAGGCTTCAGTGACTTTGGTAGGTTCATTGATGGAGACGAAAGCAAAGTGCCCACAAAAGTTTGCTAGCTGTGTGGCTCTTGAACGAGTGAGAGGACCAGGTGCATTGATGTTGTCGATTATCTTCTCGATCTAAACTTCATTTGCCACGCGAGGATGTACAGGACGAAGACTTTGCTGTTGCTGAGCATTGTCTTCAAGCTCGGCATTGTCTTCAGTCTGATCATTGTCTTCACGCTGGACTGGAGTAGGTATCACAACCTCTTCATCTCCGAGTTCCTCAGTGGGTATTATTTCTCCAATACCCATTTGCTTGATGGATTCACTAGGAGGGGGTTCATCTATCACAGTTGGCAGGTGCTCTCTTTGCGAGCCGTTAGTCTCATCGAACCGCACATCTACAGTTTCAACCACTTTGTAGCGAAAGAGGTTGAAGACTCTGTAGGTGTGCGAATCCTTTCCGTAACCAAGCATAAAACCCTCATGTGCTTTCGGTGCAAATTTGGAAGTGTGATGTGGATCTCGTATCCAACACCTGGCACCAAATACTTTGAAATAACTTACATTTGGCTTCTTACCAGTGATCAGTTCATAAGATGTCTTCTTGAAGAACTTGTGAAGATATACTCTGTTGATGATGTGGCATGCAGTATCAATGGCTTCGGGCCACCACTTGCGTGGTGTCTTGTATTCGTCAAGCATAGTGCGAGCCATCTCAATAAGAGTCCTGTTCTTGCGCTCCACGATGCCATTCTGCTGAGGAGTGTATGGAGCAGATAACTCGTGAGTGATGCCAAGAACGTCAAGATAGGTGTCGAGCCCAGTGTTCTTGAACTCGGTGCCATTGTCACTCCTGATGTGTTTGATCTTGACGCCATAGTTGGTCATTGCACGGTTGGCGAACCGCCTGAAGACATCCTGCAATTCAGTCTTATACAGGATTACATGCACCCATGTATATCTAGAATAATCATCAACAATCACGAAGCCATATAGATGTGCAGATGTAGTAAGAGTGGAGTAATGAGTAGGGCCAAATAAGTCCATGTGTAGCAGCTCGAAGGGACGAGTGGTCGTCATGATTGACTTCGAGGGGTGTTTCGCCCTAGTCATCTTCCTGGCTTCACATGCTCCACACAGGTGATCCTTCTTGAACTTGACGCCCTCGATCCCAATGATGTGCTTCTTCTTCACAAGGGTGTGCAAGTTCCTCATGCCAGCATGTCCTAGTCATCGATGCCAAAGCCAGCATTCTAAAGCTTTTGCTAGAAGACATGTGGCCAGCTGTGGTCCTGTGGAGAAATCTACCATGTACAAGTCACCTCTTCAATAACCTTCGAAGACTTGAGTTTTGTCAGAAGCCGTTAGCACAAGACAGCGAAATTTGCCAAAGATGACAATCATATCAAGATCACAAAGCATTGAGACTGACATGAGGTTGAATCCAAGGGATTCGACAAGCATCACTTTATCCATGTGCCGATCCTTTGAGATTGCAACCCTACCTAGACCCAATACCTTGCTTTTCCCAGTATCAGCAAAAGTAATCTGCTTTTGAGTAGATGGATGAAGTGTAGAGTCCATGAGTAAGCTTTGGTCACCAGTCATATGGTTGGTCCATCCACTGTCCAGGATCCATTCAATAGCTTTTGGAAGTGAACCCAACAGTAAAGTTAGTGGGATAGCCTTCACGATGACAATTTGTGAAGATAAAGCATGTGATTGCAGATACTTCATGCAAGATTAGTTTCATGAAAGATGTAGAAATGTAATCATCAAGAAATTATGTTGAGTCTTTTGTTCCATAGCATTTTGGGCATTATAACTTGTGCCCCACAAGTTTATTCAGGTCCCCAACATTGTCTTTAGAACCCAATGCTTTTCAGCTGGGGACCTGACCCTGCAAGAAAGAGATCAGTTCTTCTAAAAACCCACATCTGAAGGGGTGGCTTAGAAGCAATAAGTCTATGTGCAGCATCTGACAACCTTGGCTTTGAAACCCTAGCAAATAGCTTCACAGGGGGTTAGAGTACTCAAATGAATAGGCAGAGAAATTCTTTGATTTGTGAACATAATGGTATGAGGAACGTCTCTCATATTCATGAGTCTGATCATTGTAACCCTGCAAAACATTGGCGTTAGGGCGATCATACGAAGACCTTTGTCTGTATGAAGATTTTGGTCCATATGAAGCTTTTGCTCTGGGGTTTATCTTCTTCCCTGGTGGTGTCATGATGACATTCACGGGAAGCCTTTCCAGAAGACTTTTGGGAACCCAGATCTTCTTCATAGGGGAACCATTCCTGCAGTTAGTTCCAATAAACCTGGTAAACACTTCACCATTCTGGTTTTTGAACAGTTTATAGTTTGAGTCAAAGGACTCAACAATGATGATAGGGTTAGCACAGTTGTAACCAGATAAGGTGGATAGATCCACTGATGGCCCTTGTGCAGCAACCCAGTTAGTTTTCAGGTACTGCTCAGGCTTCCAGTAGGACCCATCAACATTGATTCTCCTCTCGAAGCCAATACCCTCTTTCCTAGGGTTTCTATTCAGGATCTGTTTCTTGAGGACACCACAAAGAGTCTAATGCCCTTTGAGACTCTTAAACATCCCTGTCTCAAGCAATGTCTTCAACCTAGCATTCTCAACAGTAATAGCAATGGCTTCCTCAGATGAGGGGTTAGTTGCCACAAAAATAGTTGAAGATATTACAGTTTCAGAAACAGTAGAGCATTCAGCAGAAGAATTGGCGTTATCACGCTCAAGGCATTTCAAGCAAGGTGGCACAAATTCATCCTGAGCGGTACTGATTCTGTGAGCGAGTAGTGAATCGTTTTCAGTCCGAAGATCATCATGAGACGCTCTCAGCTTCTCAAGCTCTTGCTTCCTTTGAAGATATTCATAGGAGAGCTTCTCGTGATCAGATGAGAGGGTATCATGACGACTTAGGAGCTCTTCATACTTAACTTGAAGATTTTTTATGTCTTCAATTAAGGATTGACTTCGATTCATTTCCTCGTCCAACAGATCATCGCTTTTGTCTAGCAGTTTTTGAATCTTTTCCATGGCAGTTTGTTGCTCAGTTGCAATTTTAGCAAGTGTCTTGTAGCTAGGTTTGGATTCACATTCAGAGTCATCTTCACTTGAGGTTTCAAAGTAGGCAGCGCGTGAAGTTACCTTAGTGCCTCTTGCCATCAAGCAGTAGGCAGGAGCAGGGTCGTCGTCCATAGTGTCAGTGACGTGACAATTGTCTTCAGTGCTGAAGATAGACTTGGCGACGAACGCTGAAGCCAAAGCCAGGCTTGCCACGCCTGAATCTGACTCTTCCTCTGACTCCTCCACTACCTCCTCAGTTTCACATTCCTCCTCTGAATCCATCTCCTTGTAAATAAATGCACGAGCTTTGCTAGAAGAACTTGATTTGCGCGATGAAGACTTTGATGAAGACTTTGATTGTTTCTTCTTATTCTTCTTCTTCTTCTTCTTGTCGTCAGCGTCATAATCCTTGCTCTTCTTCTTCTTTGATTCCTTCTCCCATTGAGGACAATCAGCGATGTAGTGACCTGATCTCTTGCATTTGTGGCAAGTTCTCTTCTTGTAGTCACGAGTGGGAGCCTCATCTTTCTTGGATTCATACTTCGAAGTCTTTCCAAAACGGTTCTTCTTGGTGAACTTCTGGAATTTCTTCCCAAGCATTGCGAGCTCTCTGCCAATGTCTTCAGCACTATCAGGACAGCAGTCAGAGTCTTCAGATAAAGATTCAGCCTTTGCTTTCAAAGCACGCGGTCGTCCATAGCTAGGACCATAGATATCTCTCTTCTCAGATAGCTGGAATTCATGTGTATTGAGCCTCTCAAGTATATCGGCATGATCCAATTGCTTGAAGTCGGGGCGCTCTTGGATCATCAGTGATAGGGTGTCAAAAGAACCATCCAGAGACCTCAGTAGCTTCTTCACAACTTCATGCTTGGTGATGTCAGTGGCGCCAAGAGCATGAAGCTCATTGGTGATATCAGTGAGACGATCAAAGGTGAGCTGGACATTTTCATTCTCGAGCCTTTTGAAGTGATTGAAGAGATTGCGAAGAATGTCAATTCGGGAGTCCCGTTGTGATGAGACGCCCTCGTTGACTTTGGAAAGCCAGTCCCAAACAAGCTTCGCAGATTCCAAAGCACTCACACGTCCATACTGTCCTTTGGTCAGATGACCACAGATGATGTTCTTGGCGGTGGAGTCCAATTGCGCGAACCTCTTCACGTCAGCAGCGGTGACACCTTCACCGACCTTGGGGATGCCCATCCTGACAACATACCAGAGGTCGTTGTCAATGGCTTCAAGATGCATGCGCATCTTATTCTTCTAGTAGGGATAGTCAGTGCCATCGAAGACGGGGCACGCAGCGAAAACCTTGATTATCCCTGCAGTCGACATAGCTAAAACTCCGGGTGGTTAAACCAAATCACACAGAACAAGGGAGCACCTTGCTCTGATACCAACTGAAATTGGTAGTTATCGACTAGAGGGGGGGGGGTGAATAGGAAATTTTTATGAAAGACTTCGAAAACATGCAATGTCTTTGAAGAAAGCGGAAGCAGAATGAGAACTAGCAAGGCCTATATATAAGATGAACAGATATGACAAGCATAGACATCATACATACAAGCATGCCTTGAACATAAACACAAGAAGCATGAAGATAAATGAGTAAACAGATGAATGGCTTCAGGGAATATCTTCAAACACAAGCAAGCATGCAAAGGCTTCACAGTTCAAAACAGTAAGTAAGGAAGAGTAAGGATAGAACCAGGAGCTCGGGGAAGACAATGATTTGTTTGACCAGTTCCAACTGCTGTGACAGTTGTACGTCTGGTTAGGGAGGCTGAGATTGAACTCAGAAGACCACGTCTTCACCTTATTCCCCTTGAGCTAAGGTCACTTAGACCTCGCCCAATCACTCTGGTAAGTCTTCAAGGTAGACTTCCAAACCTTCACAGACTTCGTTCACCGGCAATCCACAATGACTCTTGGATGCTTAGAATGCGACGCCTAACCGACAGGAAGATCACAGTCTTCAAGTGTAATAAGTCTTCAGTTCACTTAGAACAGAATTTCTTCAGTGATGCTCAATCACTTTGGGCTCTGGGTGTTTTGGGTTTTGTCCACGCAAGGTTTCTCTCTCAAAGGCTTCGAGGTGGGTTGCTCTCAGACAACAAAAGCCGTGTACTAACTCGGAGCAGCCACCAACTTATGGTGGAAGGGGGTGGCTATTTATAGCCAGGGGGCAACCCGACGTGATATGTCTGAAATGACCCTTGGTCATTTAGGAACTGTCACGTGTCCAACGGTCGGAATTTAAACCCACGCGGCAACTTTACTTGGGCTACAAGCAAAGCTGACTCAACCAACTCTGAAAGAGATTTTCTCTCATTTGTCTTTGCTTGAAGACATAGGATTTTAGGTTGAGCATCACGTCAGTTTCTGACTTCGTTTACCTCGACCCCACTTGACAGTTCAGTGGTTCCTATGACTCAAGAAATAAGAAAATGAAACTACCAAAAGACTATGTCTTCAAGCTTCATTGTCTTCGATGAATGTCTTCATGAACCATTATCTTCAGCACGAATGTCTTCGTGAACCATTATCTTCAGCACGAATGTCTTCGTGAATCACCATTGTCTTCAATGTCTTCATACAATTTTAGGGGTCATCTTCGATGGGTAAACCGAATCAATAGGGACTTCTACCTGTGTTCTCCTGTGAATCTCACAAACACATTAGTCCCACAACCAAGTTTGTCTTCAATACTCTAAAACCAACAAGGGGTGGCACTAGATGCACTTACAATCTCCCCCTTTTTGGTGATTGATGACAAACTGGTTGACGTTTTCAACGGGGATAAAAATAGGTTAAGTTAAGGTACAGATGGTTTGGCTTCATGAAGTAGGAGGGGCTCCCCCTGAAGATGTGCATGTAAGTAATTTGCCTTTGAATGCAAATGCACATGGCAGGTTTGACTTTGTGGAGATCTCCCTCTATTCATGAAGTCACAACATGGGCATACAAAATATATTGAAGATAATGACATGCACAATGAAATATGGGCGTCTGCAAAATGACTTCATGCGCATAATATCAAGGTTAAGTAGCGCACAAACAGTAGCAAAAACAGCGAATGTAGCAGATGTCCATCAGGACTTAAGTTTTACAACCCAAAACCAAATGTTCAAGAACGAGAGTTGTAAACTTAGCAAAATATATCAAGCCCAGCCCAGTTTGCCCGCTTGAATACTATCAACCCATATGCTTCTCCCCCTTTTGTCAACAAGTGACCAAAAAGGTGTGAAGACATAGGGTGTCTACACGTCCCTTGGAGGCGACGAAGATGTTGGGGCAGCCGGGTCGATGTTGGAGTTGGGTGGTGCAGAGGGGCCTGATGCAGTATCTTGATGTAGTGAAGCCATTGGTGGAGAAGTAGCATCATCCTCTTCATCAACCACCCGTGCATAAACTTCAAGCGATGGCGTAGCACGCCACTTCTTTGTAGCAGGAGGCTTGGAGTCGAATTTGAAGCCTTCCTTGAAGCCATCGGCAGCAAGGTCATCTTCAAAGCAGAGCAGTGTGAGACTCTTCCAAGCCCGGCGGCTGGCTTCATGTGCAACAAATGCATTCTTGGTGGAAAGGTTTCGCACTCTGTTGAGATCAGTCATGAGGCTCCTCATTTGCCTTGTCTTGCTTCGGATGAAGAGAAACAAGAAGCTCTCTGTCGGATAAGACCCGCGCTCGCTTTTGAGGTTTTGGAGGCACAGTGCTGGTGGTGGCTTCAGTATTGGCCTCACGTGGCTGGCGAAATTGACCAGTGAGATGGCCAGCTGAAGTAGCACCGGGGATATGGATGGCTTCAACATGAGCAGCACCGCTGTGAGAGCCAGGAACGTCCACCAAAGGGGTCTTGGCAGCAACTGGATATACGTCTTCAACAGGAGCAATCTCAGGCAGAAATATATGATGGTTTCGGCCTGATGGTTGATATTGCACTGAAGAGCGAAGCTTGATGAGGCGCATTATCCAGGGAGGATAAATCTTGAGGCCAAATAAGTCCATGCCAGAGGCAGCTAACTGTCTGATGAAGAAGTCGTAGGTGTTGAATCTGATGCCATAGATGATGTTGTAAAGGATTGTCTTCATAGCACCTTCAACCTTGCTCGACGGGGCGCTTCTTGACTTGAAGCCTCAGCAGCAGGTGTGTCATGCTTCTTCTTCTTCTTGGCCAGCTTAGGATCAATGGTAGGGCGGCCAAGAGCTTTTCTCTTCAAACCCTCATTATGCGATTGCACAGTTTTCTCAGCATAATGTTTGAGGCGTTCTCTGGCACCTTTGGCGTCATCACGACACTTTTGAAATTCATCTTTTAGCTCGGCCATCATCTTCCTGTAGCCCTAAATTTCCTTGACACTGAACTTGGCCAGGTGCTTCTTGAAGAGCTGCTTCTCATATTCAAGCTTGTTCTTTTGCTCAAGCACCTTTTGAACGACAACAAGTTCTTTGTCGATGAAGCCTTGGAACGTGACACTTATGTCAATGGGAAGTTGCAGATCATCAATCGACAGAGACGGGTAGCGAAACCATTCGTCAAGGAAGTTATTCAGAATGTCGTGGTCGAACAGAGGCAGGTCCTTGAAGATATCAGTCTCTTCCTGCTTGTTCTTGATGAGAAGCTCAAGGGCATCATCATCAAATTCATCATCAGATAAGTCAATGATAGCATCATCATCTCTCAATGTGCTTGTTGGTTTGGGGCCTCGCCCAGCAGTTTTCTTTGTCTTCAGAGAGTTCCGAGACACATCTTCAGATTGCACACTGGATTCAGGAGGTCAGTTTTCATTGGCTTCACTCTTGAAGCTTTTGGTGTGGCTGCAGACTTTGAAGATTGCCCTTCTTTAGGCTTGGAAGCTTTTGGCTTTCTTTGTGTCTTGGGGGAGGCAAGAGCAATGTCTTTAGCACGGGCTTCTCCACGAGCAGCAGCTGCAGTAGCATGAAGAGCGTTGATGTGCTCAATGTATGCTTGAAGACTGTCCCATGGCCCAGTCAGATTTGGATCTGCTTGACGGGAGCCAGCGGGCCTTGGCTCGGCCGGACCAGGGTTGATGTCAACACCATAGTGCTTCTTGTTTTGCTCTGCTGAACCCTTAGCAAACTGGTAATTGGCTTCAAAGAGATCGTCTTCACAACACCATCTAATACTGGATGGGTCAGCATCTTCTGGCATCACACCTCTTACCATGCATGGATAGAAGTGTTGAGCGATGGCATCAGCCTTTGTCTTCGGAATCAGCTTCCGGTACACAATATCTGCTCATGGTGGCCTGACTGCATTCTTGTCAGCATACTCTGGTGTAACAAAATGATAGTAGAACCATTGCTCTGCCCAATATCTTCGGATCCACTGCACACGTGACTTGCGCTCACCATATGTTGCCTCTGGATCTGACTTATATTGCTCATACAGATCTGGAGGGAGGTTAAGAGCAGTGTTAGCTCGCCTTTGCCTTCCTCCCTTCTTTGCAGATTTTCCACTCGCCATTGGCTTCAAGGGGCTGAATGGCTTCGCACTGCTGATTTGACAGGAACAGGCTTCAGGAGAGTCAAGATGAAGCTGTAAGAAGTCTGCAAATGAATTCAGACTATGAGAACCAAGAGACTCCCCCACGGACATGTACCAGTGAAAGAATTAGAGATGCAAGGGAAGGAGGAGAGGTCATATGTATTCTCGGAGGATTTTGGAGATAAATCGGTTTGAAGACAATGACCTCATAGTGCGAAGACATTCACTTACAGTGTGTTGGTTCCAGATTTGTACGAATCCGAAAATAGGTACAAGTGAGGAATCATACGAAACATAGCATAAGTGAAGGAACTTAGCAAGTTATGAGATGTGTGAATGAAGATATAGTTTTGAAGATGAAAGAACAACTTCTGAAGATATATGTAGAAATTTTAGATCAAACAAACGGTAAAAAGTAGTCTTTATTTACCGCACGAGGAACAGCTCAACGAGACACGAAGGAAGCTGAGCAGTTCAATCTCCCACGCCCTAACTTGGCAGTGGAAGACGGCTACGGCGGCGGCGGTGAGAAGATATCCGCGGCCGGCGTGAGTACGGCGTTGAAGAGGTCACGGCAGCTAAGCGCTTATTCTCCGGCGTCGATGGAGGCTAGCGACGGCACTAGGGTTGTATGGAGGCGATGGCGACAGATGTGAAGAGCATTAATGGATGCGGGGGCGAAGTATTTATAAGGGAAGAGTTGACCCAGGTGGAACGACTGTTTTGCCCCTAGCGATACGTATTTGCTCGACGTGTGGCACGGATGTGCTGTTTTACTGCCACGCCTGGACCCCACTACTTAGCAGTTTTGGCGGGAGGTCGTTCCGGCTTCTGCGTCGGCCGGTTAAAATGGATAAGGATATAAAAACGTTTTAAACTTTGGTCTCAAAATCTTCGACTGACAAGGACACAGTGAAGACAATCGACACGTGTCAAATAGAATGCATATGAAGATTTAGAGAGATTGGAAGAGATAAGCACAGAGGGGGTACGGGTCCGATCACATTCACTTAGTTCAGAAAACACAATTTGAAGACATAGCTATAAGTGAATGCTGTTGAGGACAAACTCATATATATATATATATATATATATATATATATATATATATATATATATATATATAGCTAATGAGATCAAATGAAATGCTAAGATAAAAACACTTGTGAAGACAAACCAAATCAAGAAGATAATGCAATAGATGTGACGCCAAATGAAAATCTTCAAGAAAAGTTTGGTGGTGGCGTTACCCACCGTATCGGAAGTATTAGACCCAGACACGGCGCACAACTATCGTGGCACTCTGAAGTCAATTTCCGCGTTAATATCTTCACACTTAGATTGTACGTCTTCATGAATTGAAGACATACGTTACTTCGTGTGTTGCACATCATAGTCATCAACAATGCATAAGCGTTAGGATGTGTGTTCATTCACTGGACATTCGAGGATTCTAAGATATTTAGCTCACACCGTAACTTGCAACACCTCTTCTCATCCAAAGGCTTCGTGAAGATATCTGCCAGCTGATCTTCAGTGTTGACATGAATGATGTCAATGTCTTCTTTAAGCACATGATCGCGAAGGAAATGATGCCTAATCTCAATATGCTTTGTCTTGGAGTGTTGGACAGGATTGTCTGAAATCTTGATGGCGCTCTCATTGTCACAGAATCGGGGTACTTTCTTCTTATTGATGCCATAGTCCTTCAGGGTTTGCTTCATCCAGAGAAGTTGAGCATGGCAGGATCCAGCAACAATGTATTCGTCTTCAGTAGTGGAGAGTGATACACAGTTCTGCTTCTTTGAAGACCAACATACAAGTGAACGTCCAAGAAAGTGACAAGTGCCTGATGTGGATTTGTGATCCACCCTATCTCCAGCATAATCAGAATCAGAGAATCCAACCAAATCAAACTCTGAGCCCTTTGGATACCATAATCCTAGCGTTAGGGTGTGATGCGGAGCATCCTACGGACATCACCATGTCAAGAGTCCGTTTGGCAAGTGACACGTGCGACATCTACTTCACATACACAAAGGTGAATCATCTACTTTACACGTGTTCACTTGACCCCTTCGAGGATGGTATACTACTTGACACTTCTCCCGTGTGCATGCATAGGTATTGTCGGAGCTTCACGGATGACGAGAAGGAGTGCAAGCGCCAAGGAACAACTACACCATCCGCGAGGGAAGCATGGAAGCGACGATGGAAGAAGACAGAGCTGCTGAAGCTACAGCGGCCGGACATCTGGGCCAGAGGCCGGACATCTGGCGCCTGTGCAGCCGAGAGGGGCTGCACCAAAAGACGGCAAAAGGGCATCAGCGGCCGGACATCCGGCCTCCCTCCCGGAAATCCGGCGACCGGCAACAGAAGGTTGGGCATCTCCAGGCCGGACATCCGGCCAGTGCCCCGGACATCCGGCGCTTCATGAGAGGCCGGACATCCGGGCCCCAGCCCGGACACCCGGCGCCGCCTGCGCGTGTGGACAGGGCCTGAGGCCCATGTATCTCTCTTTCCCCTCCCACTTCGTGGCTAGACTATATATACTCCTCCTCCTCCTCCATTTAGGGTTAGCTAAGATTAGAACTAGACATTGGAGCTTAGCTCATGTACCTCCCCTTGTGGGATTCCTCCTAAGGGAGAAGGATCTACCTAGATCATCAAGACCTCCTAAGGGAGAAGGATTCCCCAAGTGAATCATCAAGACCTCATCTCCTCTTGGATTTGGGATGAACTCTATCTTGTACCGATTTCCGTTTGTTGTTCTTGTACCTTGTGGATCTTGTGTGTGTTTGTTAGTCTAGTGGATGTGTGATTGGACTTGTTCTTGAGTGTTCCTCTCGTGATTTTCCACGTGTTCGTCCCCGTGTTCTTCATGTTCTTCGTAGGATCCCCTCCAATTCGTGAAAGATCGTCAATTAGGGTTCCACCCTACATCATCTTGGTATCATGAGCCACGTTGATCACGAATTTAGAGTCCTACCCCCCACTTTCTAGCCTAATTTTGTTTGTTCTTGCCCAATTTCGAAAATCCCCACCAAAAATAGCCTCACCAATTTTTTTTGCATTTTGTTGGTTCTTGTGAGATTTTGTTGATTTTGATCCATGGATTTATTGTGTTTCGAGTGGATCTAGCTTTCCCCCATCTTCTCCATCAACTTCCTTCCACGAAATCCGTCCAATTTTGACCCACAAATCATCATTTTCCGCCCCAAATCGAGTTTCGAAGTCTAAATCCCGATCTGGAATCGTCGGGCCGGACATCCGGGCCACCGGCCGGACATCCGGGTCCCCGGCCGGACATCCGGCTCCTGGAGCGCAAAATCGCGCAAGTTTCCGGACATACAGCCCCGGATATCCAGCCTCACCCCCGGATGTCCGACCCCTGGAGATTCAGCCTTCCGTGTTTCACCGTTTTGACCATAACTAATTCATCCGGAGTCCGATTTTGACGTTCTTTAGCTCGTTTTGTAGCTATTGACATCCCCCATCCCACAAAAATACTATCACCATCATTTGACTCAATCCAATTTTGTGCATTTTTGCATCTTTGCTTAGGCCCTCCACCATATCATCCGCAATACCACCATAGCCTTCCACAACCTAACCCATTTTGATCCCCATTGCATTTGTGGTTGCTTGAGTTGTGATTCAAGTCTCCTAAGGTGTTTCGGCTACTTAGGGACGGTTACTTCTTCCTCAACCACCAACCCCACTTCCGCTTTGATGACTCCGAAACCACCACCTCTTTTCACTACCATCATTTGACATTTGACATTTGAGATTTTAAGTTTGCGGTTTCCGTTTCCTAAGGTGTTTCGGATAATTAGGAACGGTTCAACATCGACAACACCGCCACTCATCATCGCCACGGACTCGACATTGTCCTCTTCATCATCATCCGTCCTTGCTTACAAACGAGAACCCACCGATGGTAACTTCGACGACATCATTGTATATTTCCTTGCCATTGCATTTGATCGCCCCGAGCCTATTGCATACCTTACCTATCGAGACTAGCGAGTTGAGAATTGCCGGGCCACTCTCATTGTGCACCTTAGTGATACGCTTACGCCGCATAGCTATATTTAGCGTGCAATCATCTTGCTATCATCTTTGTGCCATAAGTCTCTCCCGTGCATATCTTACATACTTTTCTCATATCATACTTGGCTCGAGCATCAAGCATTGTGGCAAAGCATAAAAAAAATAGCAAAAGCTTTTAAGCAAAAGAGGAGATACAAAAGAGCTTATAAGCAATAGCAATAGCATTGAGCCATCTTGCATAGTATATCATATTGGATCATACTTACATAGCATACTTGGGATTGAAGACGGCACGGTTACTCACTTAGGTTGGTGCACAAGCGTATCTAGCCCATTTGAGCAATCGAGCTATTGTTTCTCTAGTATCCGTGCAACAAGAGCTTTTTGCGTGGTAACACATTTTGTGCTCCTTCCTTGGTTGCCCGGATCCCACTTATCTATCCGTGTGTGTGTGTGTTTCCTTGTGCCATCATAGCTATTGATCTATTTGCTTTACATTGCAATTTTGTGGATCTTCCTCAACATTTTCGATATCATTGACTAACACTTGCTTGAATTTTGAGACACTTGTCCTAACCAAGCCACTCGATAAGCTTTACCTTGTAGGTGTGAGTGAACAAGTCCGGTACCAATTCCACTATTCTCTCAATTCACATTGAGTGACGCGGGATACATCCTCAACTTTGGGAAAAGGTAGCTTGGTATTGTTTATCTCATTTCCTACTCACCTTTGCTCGAGTCTTGTGATGGATAGGCAAAGCACATCTCCTTTGGTCTACAACAACAACGACGAGTTTGATGCTATGAAGAACCACTTGGACGCCAAGATGGATGCTCAAATGGAGGAGCTAAAAGCCCTCATCAAGACCGGCAAGAGGTCTTCCTCATCTTCGAGAAGACGCTCAAGTGAACATGCTTCCGAGCTACCATCTCCGGCAAGATCACATCAGCATCGACAACATCAACGACAAGAACGTGAAGGTCAAGAGCTCAACACCAACCACCGCTCTACGACTTCATCATCTACCTTGGCATCTTCGCCAAGCGACTTCAAGGCATCTTCGCCTTTGGACATGCGGCATCTTCGCCGACGAGCACCTCAAGATTACGCTCAAGAGAAGCTCCCCAAGCTCAAGTCCGCGACTTCCACGAGCTACTACGACTTCGACATCGACCATGAGATTCCTTTCTATGGGACTCAAGACCCCGAGGAGTATCTCGAGTGGGAGCACAAGATGAACATCTACCTCAAGCTACATCAAGTCCCCTCCGAAGATCAAGTGAAGTGCGCCACAAGTAACTTCCAAGACTACACATCAACATGGTGGCTTCACACACCTTCAAAGAGCTTCAACATGAGTTGACCCAAGACGAAGAAAGCGATGCGGCGAGAATTTGTGCCTTTCACCTACACAGAACATCTTCAACGCCAATTGAAGAACACCATACAAGGATCCAAGTCCCTCGATGAGTACTTCAAGGAGATGAAGAAAGCCTTGCGACGAGCCGGTGTGGACGACCCCACTTGGATGAAGTTCTACTTCCTGATGGGATTGAACAACGACATCTCCAAGACTATCTTCCTCGACAACTACGAGTCCCTCGACGACATCTACTTTGGTGCTCTCAAGGCGGAACAAGAACACATGAAGGCCAAGGCTTCTCCACCCCAAGCACACTTCGAGAAGGCCAAGCTCCAAGACGGCGAGAATGAGGATAGTACCACCACGATGTCCAAGCCCAACGAGCTCCAAGACGACGCTCCCAAGTTTGACTTCACCGCCATCCCTATTTGTGGCATTGACAATGCCAAGTATACCACGACTCTTTTTGAAGACGGCGCGGCGACGACTATGACTACGGAGCCACTCAAGGAACAAGATTTGGAGGCGAGCGACAAGGTGGCGAGCAAGGATGATGCTTCCATCTTTGGAGGCGAGAGTGATGATGTGCCATCTTCAGCCTTCATCCACGGCAACGACGGCGATGAGTTGAGCAACATGAGCCACCATATTGAGAGTGAGAGCGAGTTCACCACTAGCCCCGTATATGACGAGTTGCCCCAATTCCCATGTGAGGAGAGCCACAACCCCCACTAATTGAGTGAGATGAGTGACTCCACCATATGTGAGTTTGAGTGCACCTATTTTGAGGGAGTGAGTGAGCCACCAAATAGAGAGAGTGAGGTAGTTGACAGGGCATGTGAGGCCATTTTGATTTCTAACAACTTAACCTCTACCTCTATTGTGTCTTCTCATTTGGTGCTAGGTCCCATATATGATGACACGCCGACCCTCGACGACTTGGTCCCTCTTATGGACAAGACGATGGCCATGGTGGAATATAATGCACCCCCCCCACATGGTTCCATCACGATGAAGATGACCACGATTTGGTCTTTGCCACCTCACCTACACCACATGAGTGGAATGACAAAGGTAACATAGGTGAAGGTGATGAGCTAGTCCCACTAGTGGACATTGATTGCTTGCATGATGATGATCCTCCTATTGCCATGCTTCATGCTAATATAATTTTCCCATGCGATGATATACCCATTTATGATGAGTTTGATGATTGCCATGAGGAGTCTATTAGTTGTGATGCCATGCTGCATAGGATTTCTTTCGTGAATTCTCTTGGTCACATCATGTTTGACAATCCGCTTGACTTGTCATATGCTATGCATGAGATCAACAATATGTCCAATTTGCAATCTCATCGTAGTGACTATGCATATGCTATTAAAATAAACCCAATTTGCACATATGGCATAGATGACAATCCCATGGTT
This sequence comes from Elymus sibiricus, assembly GCA_039707655.1. Lineage (NCBI taxonomy): Eukaryota > Viridiplantae > Streptophyta > Magnoliopsida > Poales > Poaceae > Elymus > Elymus sibiricus. The sequence goes on along the minus strand of CM077668.1, from coordinate 104,002,254 downwards.
ATTGGCATTTGTTTTTCTTGTGATGATATTGATATGCTTCCTTTGCATCATAGCCATCATATGCCATGCCATGACCACCTAGCTTCGAACATGCATTGTTTTGGATGTTGTTCGTTCTCTCCATATGATGTTTCCGCTATTGCTCGTGAGGAGACCCCCATAGTTTCCTCATCCATATTAGGAGATTTTGATCACTCCCATCCATTGCATGATTTTCATAATTATGTGCACAATATGCTTCCCATGAATAAATATGATATTGATGTGACATACACTTGCATGCTCAATTTGTGTCCCCATCATGTTATACATAACAACTATTCTTTCATGATGGATGACATGTTCACATACCATGCCTCAAATTTCTTTGAGCATTGCTTGTTTTGTGCTAACTCTCACGTGCACATACACATCATGATGGATGATGTGTATATTTACCACGCACACACTTTCTTTTGCTTGTGTCTTTCTTGTGTAGGTCATCACACTTACTCGTCAACCTCGCAAGCGCACGAGTTGACGAAACGAGCTCTAGAGAGTAATGAAGATGTGCGTCACCATGGAGTGCTTACCCTCACCCGCCCTCTACGCGATGAGCCTTCGCGCATTTCTTCTACATGGCCCTCACATGGTTATGGGTTATTGTCCATTACATATTCTATGCCCATATTGCCATGTTCACTTTGCATGATATGCTCATTTCCATTTGGATGACATGCTTGGGTGACCCATCCTTTGCATTACACATGATCCATACTTCTAGTACTTATATGTGTATTTGCATGCTTGGTGGAGATATCACTTGTTATTGCCATGTTTGCTTTGTACACCATGCCTATGATGATACCTTGATATTGCTTTGTGTTCATGCTTACGATATGTCATGTGCATTGCCTATATCTATTATTTGCTCACATGACATGATTGCCATGATTTCCTCTAGTGTGTTGCATCTTCGCTCCACTAGTTTGCACGACACGATTACTATGATTGCTTGCCTTGTTGCATCACCGATGATTCATACTTGCTCGTTTCATGCTGTTGATGGCATCCATTCACATGCTTTGCACATGATTGATATTGCTTCTTGTCATATATCTCCATATGTTGCATCTCTCATGCTAGATGATTTGCCATGTCTTGAGTGCAACAATGCTTTTAGTCTTGCTAATGAGATCGCCCCCATAGCTTTCTCCCATATTATTGGAGCTTTTGACATCTTTCATGTGAAGCATGCTTGTCTTACCTCTTTGCACCATATGCATAGTGCCATGAACATTAAGATTGTTGCATCATATTATTCATGCACTTTTGCTACTAATGGTTATGTGCAAGAGAATAGAACCATCATGATGGATGATGCGTTTATCTACCATGCACATGCGTTCTTTGCTTTGTTTTGTGCATGTGTAGGATCGTTCGACCCCGTGTCAACTTCCACTTCACGTGAGTTGACCATTCGACCTCTTAAGAGCGAGCCACTTTCGACCGACGTGCTTCTACAACACATTTTCTACCACTTCGGCATTGTGAAGGACGCAGAAGAGCACACTTTCGAGGTGATATCCTTCTCTTTTGAGAACCCCGAAACCATGAGCATGAATATTGTGGATCATACTTCATGTGTTGCTTGCACCATGACACATTGCACACATGCTAGAGATCTTCATGTTTTGACTTGTCATTGCCACATTGCCATGCCTCATGATATATATGCCTTGTGTGTTGCATCAAACATGATTATCCCATGCTATTTCCATGTGTTTGATTGCAACAATGTCATTTCTTCACATATGCCATGTCCCATTGATTGCTACATGCTTGACTTGATTGCCTCACACATGATGAACATTTGCTCTTTCTATTGTGTTGAGTGCCACACTATCTTCACTACACCATATGCACATTATGCTTGGTTTGTCTTGCACTTGAACCATGTGTTTAGACACTTCATTTTATTTGGTGTTGTGAATGATTCTTATGCCTACCATAGACCATTTGTTGAACGCTTGATGCATGCTTGCTATGACCTCGAGGAAGATGCTTGTTATCTTGTCACACATATTTGCATCTCTACCTCCCATTTGCATGCTTGTTTCCATGATGATCTTGATTGTGCTCAATTTATGTGCTTACATGCCATGTCTCATTCCTTTGTCACACCTTATGCTATACATGACGACAACACTTGTTGGGTGAATCACCGCTTGAATGCTTGGTTTTGCACTAACGCTAACCACATTTTTTTTCCAAGTGTTTGTTGTCCTTGCTCCTTTTGAAGGAATCACAAGACGGTGCGACATTGGAGAATGCCCATTTCGAGCTTCAAGATGAAGAGTGCTTGGTGATCGTCCACTTATACACGGCGACGACATCTTTTTCCCATGGTGATTTGGTTTTCGATCCGAGGACGGATCTTTTCCAAGGGGGAGGGGATGATGCGGAGCATCCTACGGACATCACCATGTCAAGAGTCCGTTTGGCAAGTGACACGTGCGACATCTACTTCACATACACAAAGGTGAATCATCTCCTTTACACGTGTTCACTTGACCCCTTTGGTATACTACTTGACACTTCTCCCGTGTGCATGCATAGGTATTGTCGGAGCTTCACGGATGACGAGAAGGAGTGTAAGCGCCAAGGAACAACTACACCATCCGCGAGGGAAGCATGGAAGCGACGACGGAAGAAGATGGAGCTGCTGAAGCTACAGCGGCCGGACATTCGGGCTAGAGGCCGGACATCCAGCGCCTGTGCAGCCGAGAGGGGATGCACCAACAGACGGCAAAAGAGCATCAGCGGCCGGACATCCGGCGCGAGCCCGGACATCCGGCGCTTCAGCGCCGCCCGGACATCCGGCCTCCCTCCCGGAAATCCGGCGACCGGCAACAGAAGGTTGGGCATCTTCAGGCCGGACATCCGGCCAGTGCCCCGGACATCCGGCGCTTCACGAGAGGCCGGACATCCGGCGCCGCCTCCACGCGTGGACAGGTCCTGAGGCTCATGTATCTCTCTTTCCCCCTCCCACTTCGTGGCTAGACTATATATACTCCTCCTCCTCCATTTAGGGTTAGCTAAGATTAGAACTAGACATTGGAGCTTAGCTCATGTACCTCCCCTTGTGGGATTCCTCCTAAGGGAGAAGGATCTACCTAGATCATCAAGACCTCCTAAGGGAGAAGGATTCCCCAAGTGAATCATCAAGACCTCATCTCCTCTTGGATTTGGGATGAACTCTATCTTGTACCCATTTCCCTTTGTTGTTCTTGTACCTTGTGGATCTTGTGTGTGTTTGTTAGTCTAGTGGATGTGTGATTGGACTTGTTCTTGAGTGTTCCTCTCGTGATTTCCGTCGTGTTCTTCCCCGTGTTCTTCGTGTTCTTCGTAGGATCCCCTCCAATTCGTGAAAGATCGTCAATTAGGGTTCCACCCTACATCAGGGTGTGAGCCAAATATTGAAGTATTCGCTTCACCGCGAGGTGATGCGATTCCTTTGGTGCCGCCTGGAATCGGGCACACATGCAAACGCTAAGCATTATATCTGGCCTAGATGCACATGAGTACAATAAAGAACCAATCATGGAGCGGTATACCTTTTGATCGAACTCTTTATCATTGTCGTCAGAACTTAGATGACCATTGGTTGGCATTGGCGTCTTGTAGCCCTTGTAATTTTGCATTCCAAACTTCTTCAAGCAGTCTTTGAGATACTTCTCTTGTGATATGAAGATGCCATTGCGTTGTTGACAAATTTGAAGACCAAGGAAGAATTTTAGCTCTCCCATCATGGACATTTGATATTGCTCTTGCATCATATGACTGAACTCATCACTATATCGTTTGTCAGTGCAGCCGAAGATAATGTCATCCACATAGATTTGGCACACAAACAGTTCACCATCATATGATTTGGTGAAGAGAGTGGGATCAAGTGAACCAGGTTTGAAGCCTTTGCTTTTCAGGAACTCCTTGAGTGTGTCATACCAGGCTCGTGGAGCTTGTTTGTGGCCATACAGTGCCTTGTTGAGCCTATAGACCACTTCAGGGTGCTTTGGATCTTCAAACCCAGGTGGTTGAGCAACATAGACTTCTTCAATTTTGCCATTGAGAAAGGCACTCTTCACATCCATTTGATACAGGAGAATATCATGATGATTGGCATAAGCAAGAAGTATGCAGATGGCTTCAAGTCTAGCCATAGGAGCAAAGGTTTCATGAAAGTCAATTCCTTCCACTTGTGTGTAACCTTGAGCAAATAGACGAGCTTTGTTTCTGACAACTTGACCATGTTCATCTTGCTTGTTGCGGTAGATCCATTTGGTTCCAATAATGTTGTGTTTGCGAGGGTCAGGACGCTTAAAAAGTTCCCACACATTGTTGAGTTGAAATTGCTGAAGCTCTTCTTTCATAGCTTGAATCCATTCTGGTTCCATGAAAGCTTCAGTGACTTTGGTGGGTTCTGTGATGGAGACTGATACGTCTCCAACGTATCTATAATTTTTGATTGTTCCATGCTGTTATATTATCAATCTTGGATGTTTTTATATGCATTTACAGCAATTATATATCATTTTTGGAGACTAACCTATTAACTTAGTGCCAGTGCCAGTTGTTGTTTTCTGCCATGTTTTTGTTTTATAGAAAATCAATACCAAACGAAGTCCAAATGCCACGAAACTTTTTGGAGATTTTTTCTGGACAAGATAAACACTAGAAGCTTCGGGAGAAGACCAGACGCCAGAGGACGTGGCCACAAGCCACCAGGGCGCGCCTGGGAGGGGGGCAAGCGCGCCCTGGTGCCTCGTGGGCCCACCCCAGCTCCGTTTGACCTAATTCCACCACTATAAATTCAGGAAAAACCAGAAACCCTCAGGGGAGTCCACGAAATACTTTTTCTGCCACCACAAGTTTCTGTTCCAGAGAGATCCCATCTGGAGGCCTTCTCCGGTACTCCGCCGGAGGGGGAATCGATCACGGAGGGGCTCTACATCAACCTTGCTTCCCTTCCGATGATGCGTGAGTAGTTTACCACAGACCTTCGGGTCCATAGTTAGTAGCTAGATGGCTTCTTCTCTCTTTTTGATCTTCAATACAATGTTCTCCTCGATGTTCTTGGAGTTCTATCCGATGTAATCACTTTTTGCGGTGTGTTTGTTGGGATCCGATGAATTGTGAGTTTATGATCAGATTATCCATGAATATATTTGAGTCTTTGTTGCACTCTATTATGCATGATTATTATAGCCTCGTATTTCTTCTCCGATCTATTGATTTGGTTTGGCCAACTAGATTGATTTATCTTGCCATGGGAAGAGGTGCTTTGTAATGGGTTTGATCTTGCGGTGCTCAATCCCAGTGACAGAAAGGGACATGACACGTATGTATCATTGCTATTAAGGGTAAAAAGATGGGGTTTATTCATACGTGAGTTTATCTTGTCTATATCATGTCATCGTTCTTAAGGCATTACTCTGTTCTTTATGGACTTATTACACTAGATGTATGCTGGATAGCGGTCGATGTGTGGAGTAATAGTAGTAGATGCAGGCAGGAGTCGGTCTACTTGTCTCGGACGTGATGCCTATATACATGATCATTGCCTTGGATATCGTCATGATTATTTGCTTTTCTATCAATTGCCCAACAGTAATTTGTCTACCCACCGTATGCTATTTTCTCTAGAGAAGCCTCTAGTGAAAACTATGGCCCCCGGGTCTATCTAAATCATATTACTAAAACCCTAAAAATATTGCTGCCATTTTCTTTTATTTATTTTATTTTGTACTTTTGTTTCAATCTATCTATCTATCACATACAATTTAATCTTGCAATTTACCGCCGAGGGATTGACAACCCCTCATTTGCGTTGGGTGCAAGGATTTGTTGTTTGTGTGCAGGTGCTGCTAACGAGGTGTTGCGTGATTCTCCTACTGGTTCGATAACCTTGGTTTCATAACTGAGGGAAATACTTATCTCTACTGTGCTGCATCCTCCCTTCCTCTTCGGGGAAAATACCAACACAAGCTACAAGTAGCAGGAAGAATTTCTGGCGCCGTTGCCGGGGAGACATCATCAACATCTATCAAGTACCTTTGCATAAACTCTCATCTCCTTGCATTTACTTTATTTGCCTCTCGTTTTCATCTCCCCCACTTCTAAGAAGTTTTTACAAAAATACAAAAATATTTTCTGTTTGCCTTTTTTCTTGTTTGCTTGTTTGCTTGCTTGAAACTTGTTATCATGAGTGATTTTGGCATGGCGGAAACCGATGATGGTAAAACTCCTAAAAAGGGAAGTTCTACCAATCTTGATGCTAAAACTTTTGTGTTGGCACATGGTAATGTTATAGGAAAAAGTGTCATCCAAGAATTCTTTAATTGCATTGGGACCTTGGCTTTTGATGATGCACCTATACTTAAAGAAACTAATAATTATGTCGGTGCTATTTCTGCACTTGTTCTTAAACTTGAAAGAAGATTTATTCACACCCATCCTACTTTGCAAAGATTGTTCTTTGAGTTACCGGTTATAAAAGATCCTAGAGCTAAGAAAATAGCTATCCTTGTTCTCATGAATGAATTTGATCATATAGTGCGAGAAGCTAGGGAAATCTTTGATTTTTATGGTATGAGCCGTGAAAAACCGGTAATAGATGAGATCCTTTATAATAATGATTACTTGCTGAGATATTTGTTCCGCAATGACCACATCTTTGATGAGAATATTAAAAAGGAAGTTCCTCCTTTGAATATAATCCAACAAGTTTTCAATAGCATCAATAGACAATACTCTTGGATTGTAGCCGGTAATCAAGAGGGATTTAATGATGGACAACTTGCTAATGCTAAAATTTCTATCGATGATATATTTCATATTACCTTTAAAAAACCCCTTGATAAAACTGCACCTTTGGATAAGAACAAGAAACATGACAATACTTGAAATTATGCATTGTGCTTAGCTAGGGGCATAAAACAATAGCGCTCGTTGGGAGGCAACCCAATAAATAAAATGATTTTTTTCTGTTATTGTGTGTTTTCACAATTATTCTACTGGTATGATTGAGTTTTTGTGTTTTTAATTAGTGTTTGTGCCAAGTAATACCTTTAGGATGATCTGGGAGATAATATAATGGATGCTGTTTGTTGTGCCAAGTAATACATTTAGGATGATCTGGGAGATAATATAATGGATGCTGTTTGGAAAACAGAAAGTTTTGCGTCCAGTGCCCGAATTTTGTTTCTGTACTGGAGCATCAGAAAAATCAGAAATTGTTACACAGTATTGGTATATGAATTTCCCACGTTGTCCTAATTTTTCAGAATTTTTGGAGTTACAGAAGTATGAATTTTAAATAGATTGCTACAGACTGTTCTGTTTTTGACAGATTCTGTTTTTGATGCACTACTTGCTTGTTTTGATGAATCTATGGACTGTATCGGGGGTATAAGCCATGGTGAAGTTAGAGTACAGTAGGTATAATGCAAAAATAAAATATGAATGGGTTTGCAACAGTACTTAAAGTAGTGATTTATTTTGTTATGCTAACGGATCTCACGAAGGTTTTGTTGAGTTTTGTGTGATTGAAGTTTTCAAGTTTTGGGTGAGATCACGATGGATGAAGGAATAAGGAGTAGAAAAAGCCTAAGATTGGGGATGCCCGAGGCACCCCAAGGTAATATTCGAGGAAGACTCAAGCGTCTAAGCTTGGGGATGCCCCGGAAGGCATCCCCTCTTTCCTCTACCAACCATCGGTAATTTTACTTGGAGCTATATTTTTATTCGTCACATGATATGTGTTTTGCTTGGAGCATCTTGTATTATATGAGTCTTTGCTTTGCTTGCTTTTTAGTTTGTCACAATCATCTTTGCTGAACACACCTATCTTGAGAGAGCCACACGTTCATCATCATTTGTTAGAATACTCTATGTGCTTCACTTAATTTTTTTTGAGCTAGGCAGTTGCTCTAGTGCTTCACTTAAATCTTTTTGAGCACGGTGGTGGCTATATTTTGAAGAAATAAACTCTCATGCTTCACTTATATTATTTTGAGAGTTGATTAAAATTTTGAAGAAATAAACTCTCATGCTTCAATTATATTATTTTGAGAGTTGATTAAAATTTTGAAGAAATGAATTCTCATGCTTCACTTATATTATTTTGAGAATTGATAAGATTGAAATTTTCAAGAAATATTTGCACTCTCATGCTTCACTTAAATCTTTTTGAGAGTTGATAATAGTAATGGTAATTTGCACAAGATATGAATTTGGTCCCAAAGTGATGAATATTCAAGAGGGATATAATAAAAACTTTCATATAGATCATTGGATATGATAAGTGTGATTCCTTGCAATAGTTTTGCAATATGGAAATGATAATATGTGAGTCATGTTAGTGAGTAATTGTAATTTAGTAAAAAATTAGTGTTATGGTTGTGATTCCCTATTCATGCACACCAAGTCAATAGTTATGCAACGAAATTATATCCTACTTATGGTGCATTATTCGGTGTTAGTTATGTTCAATGCATGTTTATGACTGTTTTCGTTTTTTGGTTGGTTGCTTCTCAATCTATTTGCTAGCCTTCATTTGTACTAAGCGGAAATACTGCTTGTGCATCCAAAATCCTTAAACCCAAGTTGTGCCAAATGAGTCCACTATATCTACCTATATGCGGTATTTCAATGCTGTTCCAAGTAAATTTGCGTGTGCCAACTCCAATTTTCAAAATAATTTTTCCGTTTTGTGTGCCCGTACCGCTCATGAAGCGGCAGGGGTGGCCATTATTTTTCCATGCTAGGTGTGCTATTCTCACGATGAGTGTTTATTCACTTGTCATTGCACGAGAGAGTGGTTGGTAATAGGGATGCCCAGTCCCACAATGAAATCAAAAATTAATAACAACAAAATTCCTTGGAAAGTGTTGGTTTGGAGGGCACCCGTGGATACGGCTAGCCATGGATTGTGAAAGAATGGTGGAAAGGAAATAAACTTTACTTTCTGTTTGGGAACCGCCTATGATGTGTCTAGCATGGAAAATATTGGGAATTCTCGGTCGTTTTCGTTGACAGGAAAAGCATGCCTCTCAAAATATTTTATCTCTTTAATTTCAGCCTTGAGCTCTGGCACATTTGAAAAATCTCTGCTTCCCTCTACGAAGGGCCTATCTATTTACTTTTATGCAATTTTAATTTTATTTGAGTCTCCATCTTCTCTTACAAAAGCACCAACTAGAGAGCACTATTGTCATACTTGTGCATTGGATGTAGCTAATATTTGAGTGTGTTTCATGAATGGATCAATGATTGAGCACAATGGGCTAGGGATAACTTTCTTTAGCGTTGATATTTTGAAAGACATGGTTGCTTGTTAGCATGATTGAGTATTTATATCTTCATGTCAAATTATAGACTATTGTTTTGAATCATTCAAGTCCAATGTCCATGCTATAAAAGAAAAGAATATACGATGAATATGATAGGCAGCATTCCACATCAAAAATTCTATTTTTATCATTTACCTACTCGAGGATGAGCAGGAGTTAAGCTTGGGGATGCTGATACGTCTCCAACGTATCATGCTGTTATATTATCATTCTTGGATGTTTTTATATGCATTTACAGCAATTATATATCATTTTTGGAGACTAACCTATTAACTTAGTGCCCAGTGCCAGTTGCTGTTCTCTGCCCTGTTTTTGTTTTACAGAAAATCAATAACAAACGAAGTCCAAATGCCACAAAACTTTTTGGAGATTTTTTTCTGGACAAGATAAACACTAGAAGCTTCGGGAGAAGACCAGACGCCAGAGGAGGTGGCCACGAGCCACCAGGGCGCGCCTGGGGGGGCAGGCGCGCCCTGGTGCCTCGTGGGCCCATCCCAGCTCCGTTTGACCTAATTCCACCACTATAAATTCAGGAAAAATTAGAAACCCTCAGGGGAGTCCACGAAATACATTTTCCGCCGCCGCAAGTTTCTCTTCCAGAGAGATCCCATCTGGAGGCCTTCTCCGGTACTCCGCCGGAGGGGGAATCGATCACGGAGGGGCTCTACATCAACCTTGCTGCCCTTCCGATGATGCGTGAGTAGTTTACCACAGACCTTCGGGTCCATAGTTAGTAGCTAGATGGCTTCTTCTCTCTTTTTGATCTTCAATACAATGTTCTCCTCGATGTTCTTGGAGTTCTATCCGATGTAATCACTTTTTGCGGTGTGTTTGTTGGGATCCGATGAATTGTGAGTTTATGATCAGATTATCCATGAATATATTCGAGTCTTTGCTGCACTCTTTTATGCATGATTATTATAGCCTCGTATTTCTTCTCCGATCTATTGATTTGGTTTGGCCAACTAGATTGATTTATCTTGCCATGGGAAGAGGTGCTTTGTAATGGGTTCGATCCTGTGGTGCTCAATCCCAGTGACAGAAAGGGACATGACACGTATGTATCGCTGCTATTAAGGGTAAAAAGATGGGGTTTATTCATACGTGAGTTTATCTTGTCTATATCATGTCATCGTTCTTAAGGCGTTACTCCGCTCTTTATGGACTTAATACAGTAGATGCATGCTGGATAGCGGTCGATGTGTGGAGTAATAGTAGTAGATGCAGGCAGGAGTCGGTCTACTTGTATTGGACGTGATGCCTATATACAAAATCATTGCCTTGGATATCGTCATGATTATTTGCTTTTCTATCAATTGCCCAATAGTAATTTGTCTACCCACCGTATGCTATTTTCTCTAGAGAAGCCTCTAGTGAAAACTATGGCCCCCGGGTCTATCTAAATCATATTACTAAAACCCTAAAAATATTGCTGCCATTTTCTTTTATTTATTTTATTTTGTACTTTTGTTTCAATCTATCTATCTATCACATACAATTTAATCTTGCAATTTACCGCCGAGGGATTGACAACCCCTCGTTTGCGTTGGGTGCAAGGATTTGTTGTTTGTGTGCAGGTGCTGCTAACGAGGTGTTGCGTGATTCTCCTACTGGTTCGATAACCTTGGTTTCATAATTGAGGGAAATACTTATCTCTACTGTGCTGCATCATCCCTTCCTCTTCGGGAAAAATACCAACGCAAGCTACAAGTAGCAGAGACAAAAGCGAAGTGTCCACAAAAGTTTGCTAGCTGTGTGGCTCTTGAGCGAGTGAGAGGACCAGGTGCATTGATGTTGTCAATTATCTTCTCGATCTGAACTTCATTGGCCACTCGAGGATGTACAGGGCGAAGACTTTGCTGTTGCTGAGCATTGTCTTCAGGCTCAGCATTATCTTCAGTCCGACCATTGTCTTCACGCTGGACAGGAGCAGGTATCACAGCCTCTTCATCTCCGGGTTCCTCAGTGGGTATTATGTCTCCAGTACCCATTAGCTTGATGGATTCACTAGGAGGGAGTTCATCTATCACATGTGGCAGGTGCTCTCTTTGCGAGCCATTAGTCTCATCGAACCGCACTTCTACAGTTTCAACCACTTTGTGGTGGAAGAGGTTGAAGACTCTGTAGGTGTGTGAATCCTGTCCATAGCCAAGCATAAAACCCTCATGTGCTTTCGGTGCAAATTTAGAAGTGTGATGTGGATCCCGTATCCAACACCTAGCACCAAATACTTTGAAATAACTTACATTTGGCTTATTACCAGTGATAAGTTCATAAGATGTCTTCTTGAAGAACTTGTGAAGATATACTCTATTGATGATGTGGCCTGCAGTATCAATGGCTTCAGGCCACCACTTGCGTGGTGTCTTGTAGTTGTCAAGCATAGTGCGAGCCATCTCAATGAGAGTCATGTTCTTGCGCTCCACGACGCCATTCTGCTGTGGTGTGTATGGAGCTGATAACTCATGAGTGATGCTAAGAACGTCACATAGGTGTCGAGCCCAGTGTTCTTGAACTCGGTGCCATTGTCACTCCTGATCTGCTTGATCTTGACGCCATAGTTGGTCATGACCCGGTTGGCGAACCGCCTAAAGACATCCTGCACTTCATTCTTATACAGGATTATGTGCACCCAGGTATATCGAGAATAATCATCAACAATCACGAAGCCATATAGATGTGCAGAAGTAGTAAGAGTCGAGTAATGAGTATGGACAAATAAGTCCATGTGTAGCAGCTCGAAGGGACGAGTGGTCGTCATGATTGTCTTCAAGGGATGTTTCGCCCTAGTCATCTTCCCAGCTTCACAGGCTCCACATAGGTGATCCTTCTTGAACTTGACGCCCTCGATCCCAATGATGTGCTTCTTCTTCACAAGGGTGTGCAAGTTCCTCATGCCAGCATGCCCTAGCCGTCGATGCCAAAGTCAGCATTCTGAAGCTTTTGCTAGAAGACATGTGGCTAGCTGTGGTCCTGTGGAGAAATCTACCATGTACAAGTCACCGCTTCGATAACCTTCGAAGACTTGAGTTTTGTCAGAAGCCATAAGCACAAGACAGCGAAATTTGTCAAAGATGAAAATCATATCAAGATCACAAAGCATTGAGACAGACATGAGGTTGAATCCAAGGGATTCGACAAGCATCACATTATCCATGTGCCGATCCTTCGAGATTGCAACCCTACCTAGACCCAATACCTTGCTTTTCCCAGTATCAGCAAAAGTAATGTGCTTTTGAGTAGATGGACGAAGTGTAGAGTCCATGAGTAAGCTTCGGTGACCAGTCATATGGTTGGTGCAGCCACTGTCCAGGATTAACTGGGAAAATCAAGGCTGGACAGGTCTTCGAGCCAACTTCAGGAAGAAATGCAAGTGAAAGAGAATGCTCTCGAGGGCGAGGAGGCTTCACCAAGACAATTGTGAAGTGCAAACATTTGACTATGAAGACTTTCAGAGAATGTAAGTTTCTTGGAGGATATAGTAGGATGATCATCAAGAAATCCATGGACGAAATAAATGGTAAGACCATTTGGACATTTTATCTTGTGTCCGACAAGATTTTTCAGGTCCCCAGCATTGTCTTCAGAACCCAATGCTTTTCGGCTGGAGACCTGATCCTACAAGAAAGATCAATTCTTCTTAACCACCCACATCTGAAGGGGTGGCTTAGAAGCAATGAGTCTAAGTGCAGCATCGGAGAACTTTGGCTTTGAAGCCCTAGCAAATAGCTTCACGGGGGGGTTAGAGTACTCACATGAATAAGCGGAGAAATTCTTTGACTTGTGAACATAATGGTTTGAGGAACATCTCTAATATTCATGAGTCTGATCATTGTAACCTTGCAAAACATTGGCGTTAGGGCGACCATAGGGGGGTGTTTGTCTGTATGAAGACTTTGGTCCATATGAAGCTTTTGCCCTGTGGTTTGTCTTCTTCCCGGGTGGTGTCATGATGACATTCACGGGAAGCCTTTCCAGAAGACTTTTGGGAACCCAGATCTTCTTCATAGGAGATCCATTCTACAGTTTGTTCCAATAAACCTGGCAAACACTTCACCATTCTGGTTTTTGAACAGTTTATAGTTTGAGTCAAAGGACTCATCAATGATGATGGGGTTAGCACAGGTATAGCCAGATAATGTGGATGGGTCTACTAGAGGGCCTATTGCAGCAACCCAAGTGGTTTTGGGGTACTGCTCAGGTTTCCAATATGTACCATCAACATTTATGTTTCTCTCGAAACCAATGCCCTCTTTCCTAGGGTTCCTATTCAGGATCTGTTTCTTGAGGACATCACAAAGAGTCTAATGCCCTTTGAGACTCTTATACATGCCTGTCTCAAGCAATGTCTTCAACCTGGCATTCTCATCAGTAAGAGCAGTGGCTTCCTCAGATGAGGGGTTAGAGGCCGCATCAACAGTTGAAGATATTGTAGATTCAGAAACAGTGCAACTTTCAGCAGAAGAATTAGCGTTATCATGCTCAAGGCATTTCAAGCAAGGTGGCACAAATTCATCCTGAGCGGTACTGATCTGTTGAGCGAGTAGTGAATCATTTTCTGTTTGAAGATCATCATGAGACGCTCTCAGCTTCTCAAGCTCTTGCTTCCTTTGAAGATATTCATAGGAGAGCTTTTCATGATCAGCTGAGAGGGTATCATGATGACTTAGGAGCTCGTCATACTTAACTTGAAGATTTTTTATGTCTTCAATTAAGGATTGACTTCGATTCATTTTGTCGTCCAACATATCATCGCTTTTGTCTCGCAATTTTTGAATCTTTTCCATAGCAGTTTGTTGCTCATTTGCAATTTTAGCAAGTGTCCTATAGCTAGGTTTGGATTCACATTCAGAGTCATCTTCACTTGAGGTTTCAAAGTAGGCAGCGCGTGAAGTTACCTTAGCGCCTCTTGCCATGAAGTAGTAGGCAGGAGCAGAGTCATCGTCATCGTCCTTAGTGTCGGTGACGAGACCATTGTCTTCAGTGCTAAATATATACTTGGCGACAAATGCTGAAGCCAAAGCCAGGCTTGCCACACCCGAGTCTGACTCCTCCACCACCTCCTCTGAAGCAGACTCCTCCTCTGAATCCATTTCCTTGCCGATGAATGCACGAGCTTTGCTGGAGGAACTTCTTTTGTGCGATGAAGACTTTGATGAAGACTTTGGGTGTTTCTTCTTCTTCTTGTTGTCAGAGTCATAGTCCTTGCTCTTCTTCTTCTTTGATTCCTTTTCCCATTGAGGACAATCAGCGATGTAGTGACCTGATTTCTTGCATTTGTGGCAAGTTCTCTTCTTGTAGTCATGAGTGGAAGCCTCAACCTTCTTGGAATCATACTTTGAAGACTTTCCAAAACGGTTCTTCTTGGTGAACTTCTGGAACTTCTTCACAAGCATTGCAAGCTCTCTGCCAATGTCTTCAGCACCATCAGAACAGCCGTCAGAGTCTTCAGATGAAGATACAACCTTGGCTTTCAAAGCGCGAGAACGTCCATAGCTAGGACCATAGATATCTCTCTTCTCAGATAGCTGGAACTCATGTGTATTGAGCCTCTCAAGTATATCGGCAGGATCCAATAGCTTGAAATCTGGTCGCTCTTGAATCATCAGAGATAAGGTGTCAAACGAACTGTCAAGAAACCTCAATAGCTTCTTCACAACTTCATGCTTGGTGATGTCAGTGGCGCCCAGAGCATGAAGCTCATTGGTGATATCAGTGAGACGATCGAAGGTGAGCTGAAAATTTTCATTCTCGAGTCTCTTGAAGCGGTTGAAGAGGTTGCAAAGTACATCGATTCGGGAGTCTCATTGAGATGAGACGCCCTCGTTGACCTTGGAGAGCCAGTCCCAGACTAGCTTCGCAGACTCCAGTGCACTCACACGACCATACTGTCCTTTGGTCAGATGACCACAAATGTTGTTCTTGGCAGTCGAGTCCAGTTGCGCGAACCTCTTTACATCAGCAGCAGTGATGCCTTCACCGACCTTGGGAACACCAGTCATGACGACATACCAGAGGTCGTTGTCAATGGCTTCAAGATGCATTCGCATCTTATTCTTCTAGTAGGGATAGTCAGTGCCATCGAAGACGGGGCACGCAGCGGAAACCTTGATTATCCCTGCAGTCGACATAGCTAAAACTCCAGGTGGTTAAACCGAATCACACAGAACAAGGGAGCACCTTGCTCTGATACCAATTGAAAGTGTTAGTTATCGACTAGAGGGGGGTGAATAGGCGATTTTTATGAAAGGCTTCGAAAACAGGCAATGTCTTCGAAGTAAGCGAAAGCAAGATGAGAACTAGCAAAGCCTATCAATAAGATGAACAGATATGACAAGCATAGACATCATACATACAAGCATGCATTGAACATAAACACAAGAAGCGTGAAGATAAATGAGTAAACAGATGAATGGCTTCAGGGAATATCTTCAAACACAGACAAGCCTGCAAAGGCTTCACAGTTCAAAACAGTAAGTAAGGAAGTGAAACGATAGAACCAGTGGCTTGGGGAAGACAGCGATTTGTTTGACCAGTTCCAACTGCTGTGACAGTTGTACGTCTGGTTAGGGAGGCTAAGATTGAACTCAGAAGACCACGTCTTCACCTTCTTCCCCTTGAGCTAAGACCCGCAGATCTCGCCCAATCACTCTGGTAAGTCTTCAAGGTAGACTTCCAAACCTTCACAGACTTCGTTCACCGGCAATCCACAATGACTCTTGGATGCTCAGAATGTGACGCCTAACCAGCTGGAAGATCACAGTCTTCAAGTGTAATAAGTCTTTGGTTCACTCAGAACAGAATGTCTTTAGTGATGCTCAATCACTTTGGGCTCTGGGTGTTTTGGGTTTTATCCTCGCAAGGATTCTCTCTCAAAGGTTTCGAAGTGGGTTGCTCTCAAACGACAAAAGCCGTGCACTAACTCGAAGCAGCCACCAATTTATGGTGGTAGGGGGGTGGCTATTTATAGCCAGGAGGCAACCCGACATGATATGTTCGAAATGACCTTGGGTCATAGGGAAGCTGACACGTGCCTAACGGCCGGATCCCAACACACGCGGCAACTTTACTTGGGCTCCAAGCAAAGCTGACTCAACCAACTCTGGAAGAGGTTTTCTCTCATTTGTCTTCGCTCGAAGACATAGGATTTGGGTTGAGCATCACGTCAGTTTCTGACTTTGTTTACGTCGACCCCACTTAGCAGTACGGTGGTTCCTATGACTCAAGAAAGCAGAAAATGAAACTACCAAAAGACTCAGTCTTCGCGTTCCATTTGCTTCAAGTGAATGTCTTCGTGAGCCATTATCTTCAACACGAATGTCTTCGTGAACCACCATTGTCTTCAATGTCTTCATACATTTTTAGGGGTCATCTTCGATGGGTAAACTGAATCAATAGGGACTTCTACCTGTGTTCTCCTGTGAATCTCACAAACACATTAGTCCCACAACCAAGTTTGTCTTCAATACTCCAAAACCAACAAGGGGTGGCACTAGATGCACTTACAGCCTCTTTCTTTACCGTCTTTAATAGTACAAGTATACAACCCTGGTTCATCATTCTTTATTTGGTGCATATGTAATTTTTTTATGTAACTCTTGAACATATGTACCTGTGAATCGAATAATGCATTGGTTGTTGAACCTGATGGATATGAATAAAGTTATAGCCTACTTTCAAATTCAAATTCGGTACAATTTTAAATAGCAGCGATTAAATTAGGGTGAAAATACGCTCTGCAGGTCATTACGGCGCACACGGTCTGTAAAGCACATCGTGTGTGATATACATCATAATCCGACATGGTTCACAGAGAGGAAACGTGCGCGACCATGCACACAGTTGCCGTTTGCAAAGCGTGTGTGATTGATACGTCTCCAACGTATCTATAATTTATGAAGTATTCATGCCATGTTTATTATAGTTTTGTATGATTTTGGTGCACTTTTATATGGATTTTATATGATTTTCATGGACTAACATATTGACCTAGTGCCCAGTGCCAGTTGCTGTTTTCCGCTTGTTTTTGGTTTTCCAGAAAATGCATATCAAACGAAGTCCAAATGCAGCGAAACTTTTTGTCATTTTTTTCTGGAAGGAAAGGGAACCAAGAAGCCTCGGGAGAGGGCCAGAAGACGGAGGAGGTGGCCACGAGCCACCAGGGCGCGCCCCAGGGGGGTGGCGTGCCCTGGTGCCTCGTGGGCACCTCTGCTCCGTTTGACCTAATTCCACCTCTATAAATACTCTAAAATTGGGAAACAAACAGAGGAGTCCACGAAATATTTTTTCCGCCACCGCAAGTTCCTGTTCTTGAGAGATCCCATCTGGAGGCCTTTTCCGGCACCCTGCCGGAGAGGGAAATCATCACCGGAGGCCATCTACATCATCCCGGCGGTCTCCATGACGAGGAAGGAGTAGTTCACCCTCGGGGCTTAGGGTTTGTACTAGTAGCTATGTGTTTGATCTCTCTCTCTCTCGTGTTCTTGATTTGGCACGATCTTGATGTACCGCGAGCTTTGTTAATATAGTTGGATCATATGGTGTTTCTCCCTCTCTATCTTGTTGTGATGAATTGAGTTTTTACCTTTGAGGTTTCACTATTAACGGATTGAATACTTTTATGGATTTGAGAAAACTTGATGTTTGTCTTGCATATGAATACCCATGGTGACAATGGTGTATTATATTGATTCACTTGATGTATGTTTTGGCACTCAACTCGCGGATTCCCGAGGTGACATTGGGGTAATCTATGCATAGGGGTTGATGCACGTTTTCATCCTGGTTTCTCCGGTAGAAATCTTGGGGCACTCTTTGAAGTTCTTTGTGTTGGATTGAATATTATGAATCTGAAGTTTTTTGATGCATATCGTATAATCAACTCATGGATACTTGTGGTGACATTGGAGTATCTAGGTGACATTAGGGTTGGTTGATGTGTATCCTATGGTGTTATTCTAGTACGAACTCTAGGGTTGTTCGTGACACTTATAGGGATGGCTCAATAGATTGATGGGAAAGAATAACTTTGAGGTGGTTTCGTACCCTACAACAATTTATATCTTATGTTCTCCGCTAATAGGAAATTTGGAGTGATTCTTTGTCGAACGTTGAGGGATTGTTATATGATTCAATTATGTTAGCATTGTTGAGAGATTGCACTAGTGAAAGTATGAACCCTAGGCCTTGTTTTTAAGCATTGCAATACCGTTTGTGCTCACTTTTATCGTTTGCTACCTTGCTGTTTTTATTTATTCAGATTATAAAAATATATTTCTACTATCCATACTACACTTGTATCACCATCTCTTCGCCGAACTAGTGCACCTATACAATTTACCATTGTATTGGGTGTGTTGGGGACACAAGAGATTTCTTATATTTTGTTGCAGGGTAGTTTGAGAGAGTCCATCTTCATCCTACGCCTCCCACAGATTGATAAACCTTAGGTCATCCACTTGAGAGAAAATTGCTACTGTCCTACAAAACTCTGCGCTTGGAGGCCCAACACGAGTCTACAAGAATAAGTTGTGTAGTAGACATCAAGCTCTTTTCTGGCGCCGTTGCCGGGGAGGTGAGTGCTTGAAGGTATATCTTTAGATCTTGCAATTGAATCTTTTAGTTTCTTGTTTTATCACTAGTTTGCTTTATTAAAGAAAACTACAAAAAAATGGAATTGAGGTTGCCACAAATACTTCATCTATATAATGTCTTTCTTGAAAATGATGGATCAGATAATTGTGCTCAATTGTTAGAGGAAGAGTTTAATAAAATGTTTAATGTGAGTTCTTTGAATGATAAGCATGATTACAATGTTGTTAGTATGAATTATTTGAATATCCATGATGCTAATGATATGCAAAGCCATAAGCTTGGGGATGCTATGTTTGATGAAGATGATATTTTTAGCCCCCCAAGTTTTGATGAGAAAATTTATTATGATGAAAGCATGCCTCCTATTTATGATGATTACAATGATGAAAGTGGGTTTGGAAGAGTGTCAACTCTAGGTACTAATGATCCCACCATTTTGGAGGGTGTTGAATCTTATGGCCATAATTATGAAAGTGGATTTGGAGAGATCATGACTTTATTTAATGATGATTCCACTATTTTGGAAGAGGTTTCAATTGATTATGATAACAAAGTTGCTATCTATGATGATTGTTGTGATGACATGTATGCTATAAAGAATAATGATAACTATGAAACTTGTCATCATGATTTTAATTTTCAAATGGATTATGCCAATCAAGTATCTCATGATAGTTATTTTGTTGAGTTTGCTCCCAGTATTATTAATGAGAAGAAAATTGCTTATGTGGAGAGTAATAAAATTTCTATGGTTGTAGATCATGAAAATAATGATTTATGGGATAGCTATATTGTTGAATTCATTCATGATGCTACTGAAAACTATTATGAGAGAGGAATATATGTTTCTACATATCTCAATAATATCAAGTTTCATCTCTTTATGTCGAAAGTTTTGAAGTTATACTTGTTTTGCCATCCTATGCTAGTTGATTCTTGCTCCCACAAATTGTTTGCTCACAAAATCCCTATGCATAGGAAGTGGGTTAGGCTTAAATGTGCTAGTCATATGCTTCATGATGCTCCCATTGTGTTTCAATTCTTCACTTTTTATGTGAGCATCATTGAAATCATCATGCCTAGCTAAAAGGCATTGAAGAAAAGCGCTTGTTGGGAGACAACCCAATATTTGTACCTACTGTTTTTGTGTGTACACATGATTAAGCTACTGTAGTAATCATGTTTTATATGTTTTCTTTCAAAAATGTGCCAATTAAAGCCTTTGGGATAGTGTGGATGCTTGTTGATTTGATTCTGTGCAAAAAACAGAAACTTTTGCGTCCAGTGCTGAAATTTCTATTCTGTACTGGAGAGTGAGAAAATTCTGAAATTTTTACACAGTATTGGGTTATAAACTTTTTACGTTGTCCTAATTTTTCAAAAAAATTGGAGGTACACAAGTATGGTGTTTAAATCGCTCACTACATGTTGTTCTGTTTTTGACAGATTCTGTTTTTAGTGCATAGTTTGCTTGTTTTACAATGTCCATAGCTTATATTGAGTAATATAAATTGTGGAAATGATATAATATAGTAGTAATTATGTGAGAACAATTATGAATCTTGTCTTGACAGTACCTAAGTGGATGATTTATTTTTTATCATACTAACCTATCTCACAAGTTCCGTTAAGTTTTGTGTGATTGAAGTTTTCATGTTTTGGGTGAGATATTGATAAGTGGAGAATAAGGAGTGGCAAGGCCCTAAGCTTGGGGATTCCCAAGGCACCCCAAGGTAATACTCAAGGAAGACTCAAGCGTCTAAACTTGGGCATCCCCTCTTTCGTCTTCAACATTATCGGTAACCTTACTTGGAGCTATATTTTTATTCATCACATAATATGAGTTTTTCTTGGAGCGTCATTTTATTTTGTTAAGATTTGGTTTCTGTTATCAATAATCATGTTTTGTATCTTTTAGTTCAATAAAATGCCAATTATAGCCTTTACCATGCTCAGTTTGCAAGTTCATGTGTTGCTGTTTGAAAACAGAAAGTTTTCTGTTATGTCCAGAATATTCCTGAATAGTCAGAACATGATAAAAATCTGAAATTTTTACACAGTAAGAATGCATGAGTTCTCTATCACGTGGTAATTTTTCAGAATTTTTGGAGGTAGGGAAGTATGAATTCTTATTCACCCTTTACAGACTGTTCTGTTTAGACAGATTTCGGTTATAGTTGCATTATTTGCATATGTTGCTTGTTTAATGTTTGTATTTGTGGATAGGAGTTTTAAATATGCAGAGGCATTTAGTATGCAATGTTCAATTATAATTTTAGTGATTTGTTACAGTAGAGAATGTTAAGGTTTTGAGTTGATTTATACTAACTTATCTCACGAGTTCTTGTTGAGTTTTGTGTGGATGAAATTTTTAAGATTTTGGAGAAGCCATGATATGAGCGGAATTAAGGAGACACAAGAGCTCAAGCTTGGGGAAGCCCAAGGCACCCCAAGATAACATTCCAAGAAGTCTCAAGCAACTAAGCTTGGGGATGCCCCGGTTGGCATCCCACCTTTCTTCATCAACACCTATCGGTTAGCCTAAGTTTTTACTTCTTCACGTGTTATGTGCTATTCTTGGAGTGTCCTTTTATTTTCGTTTTGTTTCTTGTTTGAATAAAATTATCAAGATCTGAAATTTTTAAATGAGAGAGAGTCCTCACATAGCTACCTATTTACTTAACTACTCATTTGGTCTTCACTTATATCCTTTTGGAGTAGTTTGTCATTTACTCTTGTTCTTCACTTATATCCTATGAGTAAATTGTTGAATTAATTGAATATCATAAAGTTGAAATTATATGTGCTTCATATGCTTGTATCATGTCTAGTAGTAGTTTCACATTTGGGTTAGAAAGTGAAATCTATTGAAGCTTGACAATCACAATATTGGTCATACAAGCAACTCATTAATGATTAGTATAAGGAAGAGAACTTTCACATATAAATATATTATCTTGGACATCTTTTTATGATTGTGAATACCCATTAATTATTTTCAAACTTGAGCAAATTAGTTGAAGTTGGACAAGGAAGACAACGTAATGAGTTATGTTTGGGTATATTTGCATAGAAGTTATATTGTTATGGATCCTCCAACATGTGGTGCTTGCTTAGGATCTTTTGCTAGACAAAAATTTGTACTAAGCGGAGATACTACTTGTGCATCCAAAAACCCTTAAACCCAGTTTCTTCCCATGAGTGTCCACCATATCTACCTATGGATTGAATAAGATCCTTCAAGTAAGTTGTCATCGGTGCAAAAAGCAATAAAAATTATTCCTAAAATATGTATGATCTTTTATTGCAAGGGAAAATAAGTGTTGTACGAACTTGTGATGGTAAAGAAATAAAAGCGACGGACTGCGTAATAAAAGTTGCTATCACAAGGGGCAATATAACATGACATTCCTTTGCATTAAGGGCTTGCACATCCAAAAATCAAAAGCGCATGACAACCTCTACTTCCCTCTGCGAAGGGCCTATCTTTTACTTTATGTATTTATTTTTATGCAAGAGTCAATAGTATCCCTTCTCATTTCAACCTCAATTATTCTGTAGTTGGCAAGCATCATGTGGTGGGGAAAGATCCAGGCACATATGGCCAGTCAAATATATTTGATCATGAATTATTATTGTTGAAAATTATCTCTATGCTAAATAAGTTGGGAGGCGAAACATTAAGCCCCTATCTTTCTCTGTGTTCGATGGATGTTATTTGTTCTAAAAATATGCTTTGAGTACTAGCAATCATAGAAGACTATATGATAATTGAGTATGTGGAGCTCTTACTTAGACTTTGTTGAAATTAAGTTGAATTGCAATTGTTTGGTGACTAAGAGCATAGGTTGTTAAGTTTCAAGAGATTGCATTGTTTGAACCATAACATGTGAATTGATTGCTACTTTGTCATGATGAGTTTTATGAGAAAGAGTTGTTGTTATGATGCTAGGAAAAGTGATTGAAATTATCATTGATCAAACTTATGCACTATGCTAGCATTCACACTTCATAAATTATTTCTTTTATCATTTACCTACTCGAGGACGAGCAGGAATTAAGCTTGGGGATGCTGATATGTCTCCAACGTATCTATAATTTATGAAGTATTCATGCCATGTTTATTATAGTTTTGTATGATTTTGGTGCACTTTTATATGGATTTTATATGATTTTCATGGACTAACATATTGACCTAGTGCCGAGTGCCAGTTGTTGTTTTCTGCTTGTTTTTAGTTTTCCAGAAAATCCATATCAAACGAAATCCAAATGCAGCGAAACTTTTTGACGATTTTTTCTGGAAGGAAAGGGACCCAAGAAGCTTCGGGAGAGGGCCAGAAGACAGAGGAGGTGGCCACGAGCCACCAGGGCACGCCCCAGGGGGGTGGCGTGCCCTGGTGCCTCGTGGGCCCACCTCTACTCCGTTTGACCTAATTCCACCTCTATAAATACTCTAAAATCGGGAAACCAACAGAGGAGTCCACAAAATATTTTTTCCGCTGCCGCAAGTTCCTGTTCTCGAGAGATCCCATCTGGAGGCCTTTTTTGGCACCCTGCCGGAGGGGGAAATCATCACCGGAGGCCATCTTCATCATCTCGGTGGTCTCCATGACGAGGAGGGTGTAGTTCACCCTCGGGGTTGAGGGTATGTACTAGTAGCTATGTGTTTGATCTCTCTCTCTCGTGTTCTTGATTTGGCATGATCTTGATGTACCACGAGCTTTGTTAATATAGTTGGATCTTATGGTGTTTCTCTCTCTCTATCTTGTTGTGATGAATTGAGTTTTTACCTTTGAGGTTTCACTATTATCGGATTGAATACTTTTATGGATTTGAGAACTTTTGATGTATGTCTTGCATATGAATACCCGTGGTGACAATGGGGTATTATATTGATTCACTTGATGTATGTTTTGGCACTCAACTCGCGGATTCCCGAGGTGACATTAGGGTAATCTATGCATAGGGGTTGATGCACGTTTTCGTCCTAATTTCTCCGGTAGAAATCTTGGGGCACTCTTTGAAGTTCTTTGTGTTGGATTGAATATTATGAATCTGAAGTTGTTTGATGCATATCGTATAATCAACTCATGGATACTTGTGGTGACATTGGAGTATCTAGGTGACATTAGGATTGGTTGATGTGTATCATATGGTGTTATTCTAGTACGAACTCTAGGGTTGTTCGTGACACTTATAGGGATGGCTCAATAGATTGATCGGAAAGAATAACTTTGAGGTGGTTTCGTATCCTACAACAATTTCTATCTTATGTTCTCCGCTAATAGGAACTTTGGAGTGATTCTTTGTCGCACGTTGAGGGATTGTTATATGATTCAATTATGTTAGCATTGTTGAGAGATTGCACTAGTGAAAGTATGAACCCTAGGCCTTGTTTTTAAGCATTGCAATACCGTTTGTGCTCACTTTTATCGTTTGCTACCTTGCTGTTTTTATTTATTCAGATTATAAAATTATATTTCTACTATCCATACTACACTTGTATCACCATCTCCTCGCCGAACTAGTGCACCTATACAATTTACCATTGTATTGGGTGTGTTGGGGACACAAGAGATTTCTTGTATTTGGTTGCAGGGTTGTTTGAGAGAGACCATCTTCATCCTACGCCTCCCACGGATTGATAAACCTTAGGTCATCCACTTGAGGGAAAATTGCTACTGTCCTACAAAACTCTGCGCTTGGAGGCCCAACACGAGTCTACAAGAATAAGTTGTGTAGTAGACATTAGTGATGTCAGACAATATCACAAATGGTGCGAGCAAACTAAATGTTGTTGATAGTCGCCTTATTGTACACGCTTTACAATCATGAACTGTTTCTGATGTCGTACGCATCGTAAACGTTTGCACCACAGAATAGCGTGTGCGATAGTTATCCTGTACGACACTGATACGGCAGTCTGACGTTTCGTAATCCTATCCGACACTCGTACGATGATTAACTAATCTTCTTGATTATATATCACATACGGTTTGGGAGAAGTGAATGTGTGTGATAGTCTCCTTATCATACACGTTTTACAATCGTGAACTTTTTGTGATGGGGTGCGCATCGTAAACGTTGCACCACAGAAACCGAGTGCGATGGTAATGCGAGCACACATGAGTAGCAAGGATGGAGCGTTTGGGATATTCGATATATCACAAACAGTTGTGTGACGAGTCGCGTTTGGGATAGATCGGGCATCGCATACGCTTAGTTCTGCGAAACGTATGCTTGCGTTCTCCCTATCGCCGACGGTTTCTGGGTCGTGTGGGAAGACCCCCCCCCCCCTTATCGCACACACATGCAAGGCGACAGTTTAAAACTCCCTCGCGGAAAGGGGGTAAAAACCGTTTGTATAGCAGGTCGCTGCACTAGTGTTTCCTAGTCTTTGTGTTTAGACTTTTTCTTAAAGTTAATTTTTAGTTTTTGTTTTTACTTTTCTGTTTTTAGTTTAAGTTTTAATTTTTTGCAAGTATTGTTCGTTGAGAAAAAACCAAAAAGATTACTATGGCTCGTAATCTTGGGAGTTTTGCTACTCCCAGCAACAACTTCATGCGTGAACCTATAGCACAACCTGAGGTAGCAGCCACTGAGTATGAGATTAAATCGAACTTAGTTTCCATGGTTCAGCAGGACCAATTTGGAGGCTCTGCTTCTGAAAATGCCGGTATGCACTTACACAATTTCACTGAATTGTGGAACATGACACGCGTAAAGGATTATGATCCTGACGTATTGAAATTGCATATATTTCCTTTCTCCTTGAGAGGAAAGGCTGAGGAATGGCTTCTTGCACTACCTAAAGGCAGTATTACTTCTTGGGCTGATTGTTGTAGTAAATTTTTATCTATTTTTTCCCACCTGCAAAGATTATGCAATTACGTTGTCAGATTACAGGTTTCAAGCAGGAAGAACGTGAGCCACTAGCGCTTGCGTGGGATAGAATGAAGGAAGCTATACGAAACTGTCCCAATCATGGAATGGAGAAATGGTTAATCCTTCATATGTTTTATAATGGCTTGAATCATATGTCAAAAACTATGCTTGATACAGCTGCAGGAGGAACAATCATGGGAAAGCCCATAGCAGATGTCAAGAAACTACTAGATGATATGCAAGAAAACCATGCCCAATGGCATGTTGAGAGAACCACCACTAGAAGGGTGAATGCCATAGAAGAAAGTAACACAGAGTTGAGAACCAAGGTTGAAGAACTTATTTTCGTGATAAAAGGTAAAGAAGAGGTAAACGTAAATGCCATCACTAATGAAGAAACTAGGGATGTGAATTTTATTGCTCGTAACAGCTATAATCCTAATTGGAAAAATAATGGATATGCTCCTAGACTTCCTTATCCTAGTAATGGAGGAGCATCCAGTAATTTTAATGGAGCTAATGCTAGCAATAGAAATACTCTTGAAGAAACTCTTAAAGTTCTATTGCTAGTCAGACTGAGCAGAATGAAAACTTCAAGAATATCCTGAAGAATCGTGATAACTTACTCGGTCAATTGACCAGTAAGGTTGTTGGACTAACAAATGATGTGCAGGTACTTGAAGGAAGATCCAAGAATATGGAAGCACAAGTGGCTAAGATAGCAGAGAGCCAAACACTAATTTTGGCTAAGTTTGCAGGTAAACCAGAGCCTAACCCGGTTGAGGAGGTTAAAATGATGAGAAGTGCTACTTGTGAGCTGCGTTGGTAATTCCCTGAAGAGGAAGGGAGATGCAGTACAGTAGAGATAAGTATTTCCCTCAGTTATGAAACCAAGGTTATCAATCCAGTAGGAGAATCATGCAACACCTCGTTAGCAGCACCTGCACACAAAACAACAAATCCTTGCACCCAACGCAAACAAGGGGTTGTCAATCCCTCGGCGGTTAATTGCAAGATTAAATTGTATGTGATAGATAGATAGATTGAAACAAAAATACAAAATAAAATAAATAAAGAAAAAGTGCAGCAACGTATTTTTAGGGTTTTTAATATATGATTTAGATAGACCCGGGGGGCATAGTTTTCACTAGAGGCTTCTCTCAAGAAAATAGCATATGGTGGGTAAGCAAATTACTGTTGGGCAATTGATAGAAAAGCAAATAATCATGACGATATCCAAGGCAATGATCATGTATATAGGCATCACGTCCAATACAAGTAGACCGACTCCTGCCTGCATCTACTACTATTACTCTACACATCGACCGCTATCCAGCATGCATCTAGTGTATTAAGTCCATAAAGAATGGAGTAACGCCTTAAGAACGATGACATGATGTAGACAAAGTAAACTCACGCATGAATAAACCCCATATTTTTACCCTTAATAGCAACGATACATACGTGTCATGTCCCTTTCTGTCACTGGGATTGAGCACCGCAAGATCGAACCCATTACAAAGCACCTCTTCCCATGGCAAGATAAATCAATCTAGTTGGCCAAACCAAATCAATAGATCGGAGAAGAAATACGAAGCTATAATAATCATGCATAAAAGACTTCAGAGAAAACTCAAATAATATTCATGGATAATCTGATCATAAACTCACAATTCATCGGATCCCAACAAACACACCGCAAAAAGTGATTACATCGGATAGAACTCCAAGAACATCGAGGAGAACATTGTATTGAAGATCAAAAAGAGAGAAGAAGCCATCTAGCTACTAACTATGGACCTGAAGGTCTGTGGTAAACTACTCACGCATCATCGAAAGGACAGCAAGGTTGATGTAGAGCCACTCCGTGATCGATTCCCCCTCCGGTGGAGCACCGGAAAAGGCCTCCAGATCGGTTCTCTCGAGAACAGAAACTTGCGGCGGCGGAAAAAGTATTTCGTGGACTCCTCTGTTGGTTTCCCGATTTTTGGGAATTTATAGTGGTGGAATTAGGTCAAAAGGGGCAGAGGTGGGCCCACGAGGTACCAGGGCGCGCCTGCCCCCCCCCCCCCAGGCGCGCCCTGGTGGCTCGTGGCCACCTCCTGGGTCTTTTGGCCTCCTCCCAAAGCTTCTAGTGTTTGTTATGTCCAGAAAAAAATCTCCAAAAAGTTTCGTGGCACTTGGACTTCGTTTGGTACTGATATTCTGGAAAACCAAAACCAGGCAAAAAAATAGCAACTGGCACTGGGCACTAAGTTAATAGGTTAGTCCCAAAAAATGATATATAATTGCTGTAAATGTATATAAAAACATCCAAGATTGATAATATAACAGCATGGAACAATCAAAAATTATAGATACGTTGGAGACGTATCAGCATCCCCAAGCTTAATTCCTGCTCGTCCTCGAGTAGGTAAATGATAAAAACAAAAAAATTGATGTGGAATGCTGCCTATCATATTCATCATTTTTTTTTCTTTTATAGCATGAACATTGGACTTGAATGATTCAAAGCAATAGTCTATAATTTTACATGAAGATATAAATACTCAAGCATGCTAACAAGCAACCATGTCTTTCAAAATATCAACGCTAAAGAAAGTTATCCCTAGCCCATTATGCTCAATCATTGATCCATTCATGAAACATACTCAATATTAGCTACACATAATGCACAAGTATGACAATAGTGCTCTCTAGTTGGTGCTTTATAAGAGAAGATGGAGACTCAAGAAAATAAAAATTGCATAAAAGTAAATAGATAGGCCCTTCGCAGAGGGAAGCAGAGATTTGCTAATGTGCCAGAGCTCAAAGCTTAAATTAGAG
Organism: Elymus sibiricus; assembly: GCA_039707655.1. Lineage (NCBI taxonomy): Eukaryota > Viridiplantae > Streptophyta > Magnoliopsida > Poales > Poaceae > Elymus > Elymus sibiricus. The sequence continues at coordinate 103,973,557 of CM077668.1, read as the reverse complement.
AGATAAAATATTTTGAGAGGCATGCTTTTCCTGTCAACAAAAACGACCGAGAATTCCCAATATTTTCCATGCTAGACACATCATAGGCGGTTCCCAAACAGAAAGTAATGTTTATTTCCTTTCCACCATTCTTTCACAATCCATGGCTAGCCGTATCCACGGGTGCCCTCCATACCAACACTTTCCAAGGAATTTTGTTGTTATTAATTTTTGATTCATTGTGGGACTGGGCATCCCTATTACCAGCCACTCTCTCGTGCAATGACAAGTGAATAAACACTCATCGTGAGAATAACACACCTAGCATGGAAAATAATGGCCACCCCCTGCCGCTTCATGAGCGGTACGAGCACACAAAACGGAAAAATTATTTTGAAAATTAGAGTTGGCACACGCAAATTTACTTGGAACGGCATTGAAATACCGCATATAGGTAGATATAGTGGACTCATTTGGCACAACTTGGGTTTAAGGATTTTGGATGCACAAGCAGTATTTCCGCTTAGTACAAATGAAGGCTAGCAAATAGATTGAGAAGCAACCAACCAAAAAGCGAAAACGGTCATAAACATGCATTGAACATAACTAACACCGAATAATGCACCATAAGTATGATATAATTTTGTTGCATAACTATTGACTTAATGTGCATGCATAGGGAATCACAAACCTTAACACTAATATTCTTACTAAATCACAATTACTCACTAACATGACTCACATATCATCATCTCCATATCGCAAAACTATTGCAAGGAATCACACTTATCATATCCAATGATCTATATGAAAGTTTTTATTATATCCCTCTTGAATATTCATCACTTTTGGACCAAATTCATATCTAGTGCAAATTACCATTACTATTATCAAATCTCAAAAAGATTTAAGTGAAGCATGAGAGTGCACATATTTCTTCAAAATTTATCAACTCTCAAAATGATATAATTGAAGCATGAGAGTTCAAATATTTCTTCAAAATTTTAATCTTATCAACTGTCAAAATAATATAAGTGAAGCATGAGAGCTTAAATATTTCTTTAAAATGTAGCCACCACCGTGCTCCAAAAGATTTAAGTGAAGCACTAGAGCAACTGCCTAGCTCAAAAAATTTAAGTGAAGCACATAGAGTATTGTAACAAATCATGATGATCGTGTGGCTAACTCAAATAGGTGGGTCCAGCAAAGATGATTGTGACAAACTAAAAGGAAAACAAAGCAAAGACTCATATAATACACGACGCACCAAGCAAAACACATATCATGTGACGAATAAAAATATAGCTCCAAGTAAAATTACCGATGGTTGGTAGAAGAAAGAGGGGATGCCTTCCGGGGCATCCCCAAGCTTAGACGCTTGAGTCTTCCTTGAATATTACCTTGGGGTGCCTCGGGCATCCCCAAGCTTAGGCTCTTGCCACTCCTTATTCCTTCATCCATCGTGATCTCACCCAAAACTTGAAAACTTCAATCACACAAAACTCAACAAAACCTTCGTGAGATCCGTTAGTATAACAAAACAAATCACTACTTTAAGTACTATTGAAAACCCATTCATATTTTATTTTTGCATTATACCTACTGTATTCTAACTTCTCCATGGCTTATACCCCCCGATACAATCCATAGTTTCATCAAAACAAGGAAGTAGTACATCAAAAACAGAATCTGTCAAAAACAGAACAGTCTGTATAGATCTATTTAAAATACATACTTCTGTAACTCTGAAAATTCTGAAAAATTAGGACAACGTGGGAAATTCATATACCAATACTGTGTAAAAATTTCAGATTTTTCTGACGCTCCAGTACAGAACCAAAATTCCAGCACTGGACGCAAAACTTTCTGTTTTCCAAACAGCATCAATTATACTATCTTCCAAATCATCCTAAAGGCTTTACTTGGCACAAACACTAATTAAAAACACAAAAACACAATCATAACAGTAGCATAAAGGTGAAAACACACAATAACAGAAACAAAAAGTAAAAAAAAAATATTCTTTGGGTTGCCTCCCAACAAACGCTATTGTTTTATGCCCCTAGCTAGGCATAATGCATAGTTTTAAGTATTCTCATCCTTCAAGTTGATTCCATAAGTGGCCCTCATAATGGATTCATATGGTGATTTAATTTTCTTCCTAGGGAAATGTTCCATACCCTTCTTTAGTGGAAACTGAAATTTTATATTCCCTTCTTTCATGTCAATAACGGCACCTATGGTTCGTAAGAACGGTCTACCAAGTATTATGGGCCTTAAGAACGATGACATGATGTTGACAAAGTAAACTCACGCATGAATAAATCCCATCTTTTTACCCTTAATAGCAACGATACATACGTGTCATGTCCCTTTCTGTCACTGGGATTGAGCACCGCAAGATCGAACCCATTACAAAGCACCTCTTCCCATGGTAAGATAAATCAATCTAGTTGGCCAAACCAAATCAATAGATCGGAGAAAGAAATACGAAGCTATAATAATCATGCATAAAAGAGTTCAGAGAAAACTCAAATAATATTCATGGATAATCTGATCATAAACTCACAATTCATCGGATCCCAACAAACACACCGCAAAAAGTGATTACATCGGATAGAACTCCAAGAACATCGAGGAGAACATTGTATTGAAGATCAAAAAGAGAGAAGAAGCCATCTAGCTACTAAATATGGACCCGAAGGTCTGTGGTAAACTACTCACGCATCATCGGAAGGGCAGCAAGGTTGATGTAGAGCCCCTCCGTGATCGATTCCCCCTCCGGCGGAGCACCGGAAAAGGCCTCTAGGTGGGATCTCTCGAGAACAGAAACTTGCGGTGGCGGAAAAAGTATTTCGTGGACTCCTCTGTTGGTTTCCCGATTTTTGGGAATTTATAGTGGTGGAATTAGGTCAAAAGGGGCAGAGGTGGGCCCACGAGGCACCAGGGCGCGCCTGCCCCCCCCCCCAGGCGCGCCCTGGTGGCTCGTAGCCACCTCCTGGGTCGTCTGGCCTCCTCCCGAAGCTTCTAGTGTTTGTTATGTCCAGAAAAAAATCTCTAAAAAGTTTCGTGGCATTTGGACTTCGTTTGGTACTGATATTCTGGAAAACCAAAAACAGGCAAAAAAACAGCAACTGGCACTGGGCACTAAGTTAATAGGTTAGTCCCAAAAAATGATATATAATTGATGTAAATGTATATAAAAACATCCAAGATTGATAATATAACAACATGGAACAATCAAAAATTATAGATACATTGGAGACGTATCAAGAAGCAACGAAGAGAAAGTTGAAGTGCTTGACACAAGCCATGTGCCAGCGTACAATTATACCGTTGCAGATTTTGTGAAGATTATATCCATGAAGTATCCACTACCGGAGGTAACTAATAATGAAGCATATAATGTCTTTGTTGAACAAGTTGCAGCCAAGGTACGTGAACTTGATGATGAAAGGAAAAAGCTCTACAGTAAGTTGCACAGCTAAGCAAGAGAATGCTTTTGAACCTACAATAGAAATTGAGATAGGTTTGAATAAATTCAGTGCCTTATGTGATCTAGGGGCAAGTGTTTCCACTATCCCCAAATTTGTTTATGATAGTCTCAATCTTGGTCCTTATGTTAATACCGAGATCATTTTGAATATGGCTAATTCTACTTTTACTCAGACATTAGGCATTAAGCATGGTGTTATAGTTCAAATTAATGATTGCCATGTCATGATTGATCTTGTCATAGTAGATATGCTTGAAGATCCTATTGCTCCAATAATTCTCGGTAGACCTTTTCTGAGGACTATAAAAGCTGTGATTAATGTGTTTGAGGGGAATGTTAGATTTGATTTACCCGCTAAAGATCCTTTTGTGAGACATTTCCCCAGGAAAAAGAAAATGAAGACCTACTCAGGAGAAGGCATCATTGTGAATGCTAGAAGCTATGGTCTCGGTGTGTTTGCACCACCTTGATCACCACTGTGGTCGAGCTAACCGACCGAAAACAAGCGCTTCGTGGGGGGCAACCTACGCGAATAAAGTAGACAAGTAAGTTTTTATTTTTGTTTCAAATAAAAAGAGTGATTGAAGTTCTATATGAAGAAGTAACTTTGGAAGAGTTGTTCTAGTGAAGGCTTTGCGATGTGCAAGATAAATTATGTGTTGAATCGATGTTTGGATGCCTGGAAATATGCCTATGTATTGTCTTGGAACTAACACTGCAGGAGAGCAAAGAAAAAGAAAAGTTTCAAAAGAAACAGATCAAAAGACGGCGTTTAAAACGACCGCAAGTGGTCGCATGACCTGTGAGAGGTTCCAGCGCAAAACAACCAGAGATAGCAGAAGAAAAGATGGTGTTTCAAACAGGCACGAGCGCCCGTATGAGCGGTCGTTTAACTCTTTTGCAGAAACCGAAGAAAAATTCCAGAGCGTTCAACGGCGTTCCAAACGGGCGCATGCGCCCGTCCGAGCGGTCGTTTGACACCATCGACCAGAAGAAGAAAAAGAACAGAACCAACAACGGCGTTTTAAACGGACGCTACCGGTCATATGAGCGGTCGTTTGATATGAGCACAGATGCAAGTAAGTCATCAGGAAGAACGACGGCGTTCCATGCGGGCGCTAGCGCCTGTATGAGCGGTCGTTTCGCCTAATGGCGGCCCCAGTAAGCCCGAGGAAGAAGGTAAATTTCCCCCATCTCTCTCTTTTCTTCTTCTTCTTCCTCCAAACCTCTCCAAACCCTAGCAAAACTTTGCTTGATCTCTCTACTCGCTTGATTTTAGTTCAAATCCTTCCGTGTGATCGATCTATGGTATGTTTCTCCTCCGATTCCCAAGTTATTTTTCGCGAATCCATGTTCTACATGCCTAGCATTGCCATGACTAGGAGATGCATATTTTTCATTCAAATTTGAGGTTGTCTTGGATTCATTGATGTTTTTAGAGGAGTATGACATTATGATTGCCGTAGGGTCAATATTGCTTAAATGTATTGGACTGAAAAATTGTTTTGTAGATGTTTACACGGAGGTCTCGCGTACGCGGTGCTTCGAGTTCATCCACCGCACCGCCACAACAAGTTTTCACTCAGGGGATCGTCTTCACCGACCGTGAAGCTAGAAGAAAGTTTAGGCAACTAAGCTCAAGGAAGATCAAAGCAACCAAGTTGGCTTGCGCGAGCACACTCGCCAAGCTAGGCATTACTCATGATTTTAATTTGCTTTGTCATAATGCCGGGTTGCACCATTTTGTTTATCAGGGATGTGAGACATATGAACGCATGACACTTGAGTTTCTTAGTACTCTCTCACATAATGTTGGTTTGATGCCCAATGCATATGAGGAGGAGAGGATCACTTTCCGTCTCCTGGACTAAGACTTCAACATCACTTTTCAAGAGTGGTGTGATTACTTTGGCTTCATCAACAATGATGATGACATCCACCATGTTTATGATTACACTGAACCGCACCCGAGGCAAACCTTTAATTTGATGAGCACGCCAGGCTCAAGAGCTAGTTGCATTGAAAGTCCTGCTATATGTTATTTCTATTATGTTATCACTAACTCCTCGTTGCAGGCACGAGGAGAAGTTTCTAAGGTAAATGATGAGAACATGCTAGTTCTTGGGAAAGCAGCAAACCTTGACGTCGGTTATTCACCCAACCTAGGGGCAATACTTTTGCTACACCTCGCACATCAAGCAAATCATGCACAAGGAGATATCATGTGTGGAGGAGTGATCACCATGTTGGCCAACTCCCTTGGTCTCAACTACAATCACCTTCGCCCCATTGTCGGTAACACCCTTGTTAATATTTGTGTTCTTACTAGCGCCGGAATGGTTGTGGTTCGTAATGGCCGTCATTGCATTATAATTCCTAGAGTGGCACACTTGTTGCCTACTGATACGTCTCCAACGTATCTATAATTTATGAAGTATTCATGCCATGTTTATTATAGTTTTGTATGATTTTGGTGCACTTTTATATGACTTTTATATGATTTTTATGGACTAACATATTGACCTAGTGCCCAGTGCCAGTTGCTATTTTCTGCTTGTTTTTGGTTTTCCAGAAAATCCATATCAAACGAAGTCCAAATGCAGCGAAACTTTTTGATGATTTTTTCTGGAAGGAAATAGACCCAGGAAGCTTCGGAGGAGCAGCAGAAGAACCACAGGGGCCCCATGAGCCACCTGGGCGCGCCTGCCCCCCCCCAGGCGTGCCCTGGTGCCTCGTGGGCCCCTTGTGGCCCCTCTTCGCGTGATTCCAGTGCTGAAAAATCATATATATTCAGAAACCCCCGAAAGTTAACCTAGATGAGTTTTTACGCCGCCGCAAGCCTTTGTACCTCCACGATCTCATCTACAGCCCTTTTCCGGCACCCTGCCGGAGGGGGGGAATCATCACCGGAGGCCATCTTCATCATCCCGGCGGTCTCCATGACGAGGAGGGACTAGTTCACCCTCGGGGCTGAGGGTTTGTACCAGTAGCTATGTGTTTTATCTCTCTCTCTCGTGATCTTGATTTGGCAAGATCGTGATGTACCGCGAGCTTTGTTAATATAGTTGGATCATATGGTGTTTCTTCCCTCTCTATCCTTGTTGTGATGAATCGAATCTTTTCCCTTTGAGGTTTCGTTATTGTTGGATTGAATATTTCAGATTTGAGAACACTTGATGTATGTCTTGCATATGAATACCCGTGGTGACAATGGGGTATTATATTGATTCACTTGATATATGTTTTGGCACTCAACTCGCGGATTCCCGCGGTGACATTGGGGTATTATATGCATAGGGGTTGATGCACGTTTTCATTATCTTTTCTCCTATAGAAACTTTGGGGTGCTCCTTGGAGTTCTTTGTGTGGATTGAATATTATGATTATGAAGTTGTTTGATGCATATCGTATAATCAACTCACGGATACTTGTGGTGACATTGGAGTATCTAGGTGAAATTAGAGTTGGTTGATGTTTATCATATGGTGTTATTTTAGTACGAACTCTAGGGCTGTTTGTGGCACTTATAGGAATAGCTCAATAAATCGATCGGAAAGGATAACTTTGAGGTGGTTTCGTACCCTTCAAACAATTTCTATCTTATGTTCTCCGCTAGTAGGAACTTGGGAGTGATTCTTTATCGCACGTTGAGGGATGATTATATGATCCAATTATATTAGCATTGTTGAGAGATTGCACTAGCGAAAGTATGAACCCTAGGCCTTGTTTCTAAGCATTGCAATAACGTTTATGGTCACTTTTGTTACTTGCTACCTTGCTGTTTTTTATTGTTCGCACTACAAACACCTATATCTACTATCCATACTACACTTGTATCACCATCTCTTCATCGAACTAGTGCACCTATACAATTTACCATTGTATTGGGTTTGTTGGGGACACAAGAGACTCTTTGTTATTTGGTTGCAGGGTTGTTTGAGAGAGACCATCTTCATCCTACGCCTCCCACGGATTGATAAACCTTAGGTCATCCACTTGAGGGAAAATTGCTACTGTCCTACAAACCTCTGCGCTTGGAGGCCCAACACGAGTCTACAAGAACAAGTTGTGTAGTAGACATCAAGCTCTTTTCTGGCGCCATTGCCGGGGAGGTGAGTGCTTGAAGGTATATCTTTAGATCTTGCAATTGAATCTTTTAGTTTCTTGTTTTATCACTAGTTTGGTTTATAAAAGAAAACTACAAACAAATGGACTTGAGGTTGCCTCATATTATTCGTCTTTATAATGTTTTTATTGAAAATGATGGAGCGGAAAATTGTGCTCAATTGATAGAAGAAGAATTCAATAAAATGTTTGGCATAAAATCTTTGAATGATGAGCATGATTGCAATGTTGTTAGTATGAATTCTATGAATATCCAAAATACTAAAGATAATTGCACTAGTCATGACAAAAATGTTTCTTATAAGCATGTCAATTTTTGTGGAGTGCATAAAGTTTGTGAAGACATGCCTTATAGGGATGATAGATTTTGTAAGAAGCATAAACATGATAGAACCAATTTTTTGCTCAAAGTGATAGATGAATTTGCTTCAAAATTATGCTCTCTTCATCCCATTACTTGTGAACTTTGCAATAAAGTTGGTCACCTTAATTTTCAATTCATACTTTTTCATGATCGAATCATGGCTAAATATTGTAATGACTTGACCGCCCTTGAACTATATAATGAGCTTTATCTATTTTTGGGGTGTGAGGAATTGTCACATAAAAATAGTTGGTTTGAAGTATTCATTCTCACGGATGACATTGAAACTAATCTAAAGGAAATCTATATGTTTTGTATGGTAAATTGCAATTAGAATGCTTATATTGCCAACTATAGAAAGACGGGAAAACCAATAGAATATAAAAGGAACACTAATGAAAGGGTAAAGATTTCTACTTTCCCTCCTATTGTCTCTCATGATGAAATAGGTGACGAGGAGGAGCTTCCTATTCAAACAATCTCATCAATAAGAAGCTCGGAAAAATTGATTAAACCCACACATGATGTGGTGAAGAAGAAGAAAAGAAGAAAGAGTAGAGGTAAAAAGGTATCCCTCCCAAATAATGTTGCTCCTATTATTGTTGTGCCTCATGAGAATGAATCAAAAATAATTGTGGAAGATGATATACTTGCTGATGATATTGCTTCTTTGTCTTATGGTACAATGTCCGAAGGAACTATTGAGGATGATTTTATTATGCCCATTACTCATTATGATGATTATGATTGGGAAAATAATGATACATCTTATAATCTTGAAAATCTTTTTGGCACCAACTTAGAAAATTGTGATGATAATAATTGTTATACTATTGGTGCTATTCATACTATTGATGATAATAGTGATTATGCTAATGATATGCCAAGCCACAAGCTTGGGGATGCTATGTTTGATGAGAATGACATGTTTGAGAATTTATTTGCTGCAATTAATGTTTGTCCCAAGCTTGGGGATGCTATGCTTAATGAAGATGATCTTTTTAGTCCCCCTACTTTGAATGATCAAATTTTTTATGATGATTGCATGCCTCCTACTTATGATGATTATTGTGATGATACTTCTGTTATAAAAAGTAGTGATGATTATATTTATAAAACTTGTTATAATTATGAAAATCCTTTTACTGAACATCACTCTTTTAATGTGGAAACAATTTATAGTATTCGAGTTTCATACGATACTCCCACTATTATGAACGAGAAGAAAATTGCTTGTGTGGAGAGTAATAAAAATTCTATGCTTATGTATCATGACAAGAACGCTTTGTGTGATGGATATATTGTTGAATTTCTTCATGATTCTACTGAAAATTATTATGAGAGAGGATCATATGCTTGTAGGTGTTGCAATAATATCAAGTTTCCTCTCTATGTGTTGAAAGTTTTGAAGTTATGCTTGTTTTGCCTTCCTATGCTAGTTGATTCTTGCTCCCATAAATTGTTTGCTCACAAAATCCCTATGCATAGGAAGTGGGTTAGGCTTAAATGTTCTAGTCATATGCTTCATGATGCTCTTTTTGTGTTTCAATTCTTTACTTTTATGTCAGCATCAATGAAATCATCATGCCTAGCTAAAAAGGCATTAAAGAAAAGCGCTTGTTGGGAGACAACCCAACATTTACCCCTACTGTTTTTTTGTGTTCACATTATTAAGATACTGTGGTAATCTTGTTTTATATGTTTTCTTTCAATAATGTGCCAAGTAAAGCCTTTGGGATAGTGTGGATACTTGTTGATTCGATTATGTGCAAAAACAAAAACTTTTGCGTCCAGTGCTGGAATTTCTATTCTGTACTGGAGCGTGAGAAAATTCTGAAATTTTTACAGAGAATTGGGTTACAAAATTTTTACGTTTTCCTAATTTTTCAGAATTTATGTAGGTACAGAAGTATGGTTTTTAAATCGCTCACTACATGCTGTTCTGTTTTTGACAGATTCTGTTTTCGGTGCATAGTTTGCTTGTTTTAGTGTTTCCATAGCTTGTATTATCAGATATAAATTGTGGAAATGATAGAATACAGTAGGCATTATTTGATAATAATTATGAATCTTGTCTTGACAATACCTAAGTGGATGATTTATTTTTATCATACTAACCTATCTCACAAGTTCCGTTAAGTTTTGTGTGATTGAAGTTTTCAAGTTTTTGGGTGAGATATCGATATGAGGAGAATAAGGAGTGACAAGACCCTAAGCTTGGGGATGCCCAAGGCACCCCAAGGTAATATTCAAGGAATACCCAAGCAACTAAGCTTGGGGATGCCCCGGAAGGCATCCCCACTTTCGTCTTCAACATTATCGGTAACCGCACTTGGAGCTATATTTTTATTCGTCACATAATATGAGTTTTGCTTGGAGCTTCATTTTATTCTGTTGATATTTGCTTGATGTTATCAATAATCATGTTTTGTATCTTTTAATTCAATAAAATGCCAATTATAGCCTTTACCATGCTCAGTTTACAAGTTCATGTGTTGCTGTTTGAAAACAGAAAGTTTTCTGTTATGTCCAGAATATTCCTGAATAGTCAGAAAATGATAAAAATCTGAAATTTTTACACAGTAAGAATGCATGAGTTCTCTGTCACGTGGTCATTTTTCAGAATTTTTGGAGTTAGGGAAGTATGGATTCTTATTCCCCTTTTACAGACTGTTCTGTTTTGGCAGATTGCTGTTATACTTGCATTGTTTGGATATGTTTGCGTGTTTAATGTTTCTATTTGTGGATAGCAGTATTAAATATGCAGAGACATTTAGTATGCAATGTTTAATTATAATTTTAGTGATTTTTTACTGTAGAGAATGTTAAGGTTTTGAGTTGATTTATACTAACTTATCTCACGAGTTCTTGTTGAGTTTTGTGTGGATGAAGTTTTTAAGATTTAGGAGAAGCCATGATATGAGAGGAATTAAGGAGACACAAGAGCTCAAGCTTGGGCATGCCTAAGGCATCCCAAATTAATATTTCAAGAAGTCTCAATCATCTAAGCTTGGGGATGCCCCGGTAGGCATCCCACCTTTCTTCATCAACAATTATCAGTTAGTCTTGGTTGAGCCTAAGTTTTTGCTTCTTCACATGAGATGTGCTATTCTTGGAATGTCATTTTATTTTGTTTTTCTTTCTGTTTGAATAAAATAATAAGATCTGAAATTTTTAAATGAGAGAGAGTCCTCACATAGCTACCTATTTACTTAACTACACATTTGATCATCACTTATATCTTTTTTGGAGTAGTTTGTCATTTACTCTTGTGCTTCACTTATATCCTATGAGTAAATTGTGAAAGAATTGAATATCATAAAGTTGAAATTATATGTGCTTCATATGCTTGTATCATGTCTAGTAGTAGTTTCACATTTGGGTTAGAAAGTGAAATCTATTGAAGCTTCACAATCACAATACTGGTCATACAAGCAATTCATGAATGATTAGTATAAGGAAGAGAACTTTCACATATAAATATATTATCTTGGACATCTTTTATGATTGTGAATACCCATTAATTATTTTCAAAATTGAGCAAATTAGTTGAAGTTGGACAAGGAAGACAACGTAATGAGTTATGTTTGGGTATATTTGCATAGAAGTTATATTGTTATGGATCCTCCAACATGTGGTGCTTGCTTAGGATCTTTTGCTAGCCAAAAATTCGTACTAAGTAGAGATACTACTTGTGCATCCAAAAACCCTTAAACCCAGTTTCTTGCCATGAGTGTCCACCATACCTAGCTATGGATTGAATAAGATCCTTCAAGTAAGTTGTCATCGGTGCAAAAAGCAATAAAAATTGCTCCTAAAATATGTATGATCTTTTATTACAAGGGAAAATAAGCGTTGTACGAACTTGTGATGGTAAAGAAATAAAAGCGACGGACTGCATAATAAAGGTTGCTATCACAAGGGGCAATATAACGTGACGTTCCTTTGAATTAAGGGCTTGTGCATCCAAAAATAAAAAGCGCATGACAACCTCTGCTTCCCTCTGCGAAGGGCCTATCTTTTACTTTTATGTATTTACTTTTATGCAAGAGTCAATAGTATTACTTCTCATTTCAACCTCAATTATTCTCTAGTTGGTAAGCAACATGTGGTGGGGAAAGATCCAGGCACATATGGCCAGTCAAATATATTTGATCGTGAATTATTATTGTTGACAATTATCTCTATGATAAATAAGTTGGGAGGCGAAACACTAAGCCCCTATCTTTCTCTGTGTTCGATGGATGCCATTTGTTCTAAAAATATGCTTTGAGTACTTGCAATCATAGAAGACTATATGATAATTGAGTATGTGGAGCTCTTACTTAGACTTTGTTGAAATTAAGATGAATTGCAATTGTTTGGTGACTAAGAACATAGGTTGTTAAGTTTCAAGAGATTGCATTGTTTGAACCATAACATGTGAATTGATTGCTACTTTATCATGATGAGTTTTATGAGAAAAAGTTGCTGTTATGATGCTAGAAAAAGTGATTGAAATTATCATTGATCAAACTTATGCACTATGCTAGCATTCACACTTCATAAATTATTCCTTTTATCATTTACCTACTCGAGGACGAGCAGGAATTAAGCTTGGGGATGCTGATACGTCTCCAGCGTATCTATAATTTATGAATTACCATGCCATGTTTATTATAGGTTTGTATGATTTTGGTGCACTTTTATATGACTTTTATATGATTTTCATGGACTAACATATTGACCTAGTGCCCAGTGCCAGTTGTTGTTTTCTGCTTGTTTTTGGTTTTCCAGAAAATCCATATCAAACGAAGTCCAAATGCAGCAAAACTTTTTGACGATTTTTTCTGGAAGGAAACAGACCCAGGAAGCTTCGGAGGAGCAGCAGAAGAGCCACAGGGGCCCCACGAGCCACCTGGGCGCGCCTGCCCCCCCCCCCCAGGCGCGCCCTGGTGCCTCGTGGGCCCCCTGTGGCCCCTCTTCGCGTGATTCCAACGCTGAAAAATAATATATATTCAGAAACCCCCGAAAGTTAACCTAGATGAGTTTTTACGCTGCCTCAAGCCTCTGTACCTCCACGATCTCATCTACAGCCCTTTTCCGGCACCCTGCCGGAGGGGGGGAATCATCACCGGAGGCCATCTTCATCATCCCGGCGGTCTCCATGATGAGGAGTGAGTAGTTCACCCTCGGGGCTGAGGGTTTCTACCAGTAGCTATGTGTTTTATCTCTCTTTCTCTCTCTCATGCTCTTGATTTGGCACGATCTTGATGTACCACGAGCTTTGTTAATATAGCTGGATCATATGGTGTTTCTTCCCTCTCTATCCTTGTTGTGATGAATCGAATCTTTTCCCTTTGAGGTTTCGTTATTGTTGGATTAAACATTTCAGATTTGAGAACACTTGATGTATGTCTTGCATATGAATACCCGTGGTGACAATGGGGTATTATATTGATTCACTTGATATATGTTTTGGCACTCAACTCGCGGATTCCCGCGGTGACATTGGGGTAATCTATGCATAGGGGTTGATGCACGTTTTCATTATCTTTTCTCTGATAGAAACTTTGGGGTGCTCCTTGGAGTTCTTTTTGTGGATTGAATATTATGATTATGAAGTTGTTTGATGCATTTCGTATAATCAACTCACGGATACTTGTGGTGACATTGGAGTATCTAGGTGACATTAGAGTTGGTTGATGTGTATCATATGGTGTTATTTTAGTACGAACTCTAGGGCTGTTTGTGACACTTATAGGAATAGCTCAATAGATCGATCGGAAAGGATAACTTTGAGGTGGTTTCGTACCCTACAAACAATTTCTATCTTATGTTCTCCGCTAGTAGGAACATGGGAGTGATTCTTTATCGCACGTTGAGGGATGATTATATGATCCAATTATACTAGCATTGTTGAGAGATTGCACTAGCGAAAGTATGAACCCTATGCCTTGTTTCTAAGCATTGCAATACCGTTTATGCTCACTTTTGTTAGTTGCTACCTTGCTGTTTTTTATTGTTCGCACTACAAAAACCTATATCTACTATCCATACTTCACTTGTATCACCATCTCTTCACCGAACTAGTGCACCTATACAATTTACCATTGTATTGGGTGTGTTGGGGACACAAGAGACTCTTTGTTATTTGGTTGCAGGGTTGTTTGAGAGAGACCATCTTCATCCTACGCCTCCCATGGATTGATAAACCTTAGGTCATCCACTTGAGGGAAAATTGCTACTGTCCTACAAACTTCTGCGCTTGGAGGCCCAACACGAGTCTACAAGAACAAGTTGTGTAGTAGACATCACCTACTCCTATGCCTAACCGTTTTTCCATCAAGAATGGACAATTGCATTATGTTGCACAAGAAGGAGATGCAGCCTTTGACCAAGAAGGCCCAGAAGCAGAACAAGTTGATGAAGAAGAACTCGCCACCGACGAAGAGGAGGAGCAGCCCCAAGGACAGCAACAACAAGGAGACTACACCACCTATGCGGACCTCAACAACCTCCAAGGCTCTATCCAAGATATGAGCAACCTCGCCGAGTCTCTTCGAGGCCCGTCCGCCTACATGAACATGAGCTTCTCCAACTGGAGCCAAGGATGGGCTCCTGATCAATGATAACCCACAAGTATAGGGGATCGCAACAGTTTTCGAGGGTAGAGTATTCAACCCAAATTTATTGATTCGACGCAAGGGGAGCCAACGAATATTTGCAAGTATTAGCAGTTGAGTTGTCAATTCAACCACACCTGGAGACTAAATATCTGCATCAGAGTGATCAGTAGCACAGTAGTATGATAGTTTGATAGCAATAGCAACAATAGTAACAGTAGCAGTAACAGTAGCAGTGACAGTAGTAACTTAGCAAAGAACAATATGTGAAAAACTCGTAGGCATTGGATCGGTGATTATTTTGGATGACATTCATCATGTAACAGTCATAACCTAGGGCGACACAGAACTAGCTCCAATTCATCAATGTAATGTAGGCATGTATTTCGTATATAGTCATACGTGCTTGCGATAAGAACTTGCATGACATCTTTTGTCCTACCCTCCCGTGCCAGCAGGGTCCATAAGGAAACTAAGGGATATTAAGGCCTCCTTTTAATAGAGAACCGGAACAAAGCATTAACACATAGTGAATACATGAACTCCTCAAACTATGGCAATCACCGAAAAGAATCCCAATTATTGTCACCTTGGGGTATGCGGATCATAACACATAGCAGGTGCGTATAACTTGCAAGATCGGATCAAGAACACAAATATATTCATGAAAACATAAAGGGTTCAGATCTGAAATCATGGCACTCGGGCCCTAGTGATAAGCATTAAGCATAGCAAAGTCATGGCAACATCAATCTCAGAACATAGTGGATACTAGGGATCAAGCCCTAACAAAACTAACTCGATTACATGATAAATCTCATCCAACTCTTCACCATCCAGCAAGCCTACGAAGGAATTACTCACTCCCGGCGGTGAGCATCATGAAATTGGTTATGAAGGATGGTTGATGATGACGATGACGGAAGATCCCCCTCTCCGGAGCCCCAAACGGACTCCAGATCTGGCCTCCCGATGAAGAACAGGAGGTGGCGGCGGCTCCGTATCGTAGAACGCGATGAAACTTCTTCTCTTATTTTTTTCTCTGAAATTGTGAATTTATAGGCCTGAGATTAGGGTCAACGGAGCCACGTGGGCCCCACAAGCCACCAGGGCGCGCCAGGGGGGGTGGCCCGCCCTGGTGCCTCGTGGGCAGCAGGTGGCCCCCCTCCAGTGGGTCTTGGCTCCAGTATTTTTTATTTAATCCATAAAAAATCTCTAAAAAGTTTCGTCCAATTCCAAGAACTTTTATTTCTGCACAAAAAACAACACCATGGTAGTTCTGCTGAAAATAGCGTCAGTCCGGGTTAGTTTCATTCAAATCATGCAAATTAGAGTCCAAAACAAGAGCAAAAGTGTTTGGAAAAGTAGATACGACGGAGACGTATCAATCAACCGCCGCAATAATCTCGCCGGTGTGGGCTTGCAAAAACCTAAGCTTGGGGAGGTTATCACCACTTCTATATCAAGATGTGGCGGTATTTGAATAATTTGTAATGAGGTTGCACTTAAGCTCGAGGAGCTTCAAAACACTCATGTTGGTTTGTTCCAACACTTTGCTTTTTATTTGCTTTTGCTTTTAATTTTTCTTTTGCCTTTGCAATTTTTCGGTTGCAAGTTAGTTTTCAAAAACCCAAAAACCAAAAAATAGAATAAGCTTCGCTTTGCCCTTGTTCTTTATCTTGTCCGTTGGAGTTCGTTTCCATTTTGTTTTCAGAGGAGTTGATCAATGCCGGACAACGAGGAATGCAAGAGTAAGGAAGAGAAGTGTGTAAATTCGCAACCGTGAAGGTATGTCCTATGACCCCCGTCTTTTGCACTTGAAATACTTAGAGTAGATTTAGTAGTAGTAGTATGTGTGATATGTGCAGATGGGAGTAAGTCTTGATAATTAAGACAAAGGTTTTGTTCTAGTAGCTGAAATAATTTTGTAGCCTTTGTTCTGTTTAGTTTAGACAACCAAGACTTGCCGTGGGACTATTTTTAAATGAAATGATATTAACTAAAATAAACTATGCATAAGAGAAAGTCTTTCAAGACTTGGGAGTTGAGAAAATTGTAGTGGAAGTAATGTGTGAATTGCTCAACCCCATGTTGTTAATTTTAATAGACTTGATAGCACTTGTGGATTAAATTGTCTAGAGGAACTTAGTTTAAGGGTGAACGAGATTATGCCAAAAATCTGTGTTGTATCTTTACATGGTGCTTCAGCTCCATGCTGGTGCCATGGCCCGCTACTCTATGCACATGTACCTGTGTAAATGTGGCTTCGTCACCTTTCTTGATGTTATGCTGAGGACTCCGCTGGCCAATGAACGATCCACCAAGGGCGATAGCTCGGATTTCGGCTATGAGTTTGTTACCGTACGCAGTGGCAACACTACAAACGCATATTACTCGGCTTTCTCTTGAAATGGTGTGTATGTGGTAAATAAAGGGGACTGATCAAAAGAGCTTGAAAGAGACATATATCATAGGTCCATAGTTCCCAAACATTAAGCCACCGCGAAAACCTATGCATAATCACTTAGTTGGCATAATCCCTTCACGTGACAATCAAAGTTCCGAAAAATAATGATTGAAATAAAGTGCTTGAGAGCCTTGAGGAGGAAATGCATGTGGGTGTGCTTAACAGCATTAGAGCATTATTTTTACTACATGCTTTCACTCCCTAACATATGTTTTATTGGCTCTATCAAAAGAAAACTCTTTCGTGCATTCCCGGCAAGCAAGTGTTGTCTAGAATAAATAGAATAGGGTGTTGCAAAGTTGTTTTATCAAATAGATCAAAAACTTTGTGTTGATTATCTTTGCTTTACTAACACTTGCACTATAACCATGCCACCGCTACAGCTATGCTAAGTTTTCAGGTCAAGAGGCGGAGGGCTATCTAGGCATACCAATCGTAAGTGAACCAAAACCTTCTCGTTATTTCGGTTTAAACAACTGAGTTCCTTATGATTCAGATGTCTCTATATGTTGCTCGAGGACGATCAAGTTTAAGCTTGGGGGAGTTGATGAGTGATATTTTTACACTCATTTCACCTTTGTTTAAACCGAGATATTTCATTTAATAAGAGATATTCGCTCCAATATTGTCACTAATGGCTAATAAGTGCAAGGGATTCCACAAATCCTCTCTTTGATGTGTTTCCACAGGAAATGGGCTAAAAAGGGAAGAAATCAAGTGTGGAAATGGAATGGAAGGAGAATGGAGGAAGAAGCAATCAACAGGAGGCGTTTCTGCGAAGATAGAATAAAAGACGGCGTTCCGCGCCCGTATGAGCGCCCGTTTGGCATGCATTCCGAGGCAGATCGTCCACCTGAACAACTTTTATTAAAGGGACCCCATCAAAATGTGAACAGAACATCGAGCAGAAGGACGAGCAAAGAAGTCAGACCCTCTTCTTCATCCACAAACCCTAGCCGCCGCCATCTCCATCTCCATAGCCATCTCCACCACCACCATAGTGCTCTTCCATCTCATTCATACTTGTAATCGTGCATCGCACAAGGCATCCATTGTAAAACATATTGCAATCAATCTCAAGATGTGTTCTTCAATGTTTTCTTCCCGAGATCTGATCTCCATGTGTGAGTAGTTCGGTAAGGTATGGGTTGAGGCATAAGCCTTGCAACCCGAGGTATTTGTTAAGGGGGTCAATGGAAGACTTTAATATAACGTCCCGTATGTGTGAAATAAAATTGTTCCGTGAAGATGTCTCTTGTCTTGTCCGCGATCTTCATCCCTGCAGGTACCCAGGATCATGGAGGTCGAGCACCGGTGAGGCTAGGGGCAAGGAGACCGTGAAGTGTTATACCGAACACCGGTGACAGTAAGGTTCAGTAGGGTAACATGGATCATATCCTTGGGGAGAAATGAGGTGTAGTCATTAAAGGCCCAAAGCTCTTGTCTGATTTCATTATCTTAATTATCGAGGCAACCCTGCGTGTCGGATAGGGCCTGCGGTAGGACAACTGATTCTTGATGCAGAACTCGTGCCGGTCAAGATGTTATTTGGACACATCCCCCACTTCGATCCGTAACAAGCACATCTCGATGGGTGACATCCAGTGCTCAAACTAGTATCTTATTTATCCCAGCGCAAATACAAGGTTGTATGCATAATACCTCATACCCGTACCTCTTTTTATTACAAGTGTTTGAATCACTATTTGCTTGCTGATCCGGTCAAAAGCTGGATTTGACACTTTGACAAAAACTTGCTAGAGACCATCGCTTCAAGGGAATCTTCCTCTCGTGGGTTCGATAACCCAGGGTCACCTCTGCGGAAATAGGTGCGGGATACTGTTGGCGGGATGACCCCCAGGTAGTCCCAAGACGGCGAGCCAAACAGGGTGCCTGCCTGCCCGGGCCGGCTGCTCCAGCCAGCCGGCTGCCCGAAGTCAACCACTGCGTCCCGTCGCTGCGTCCCGTCGGACATCCGCGGACGTGACGGCCATGCCTTGGCCACTATTGCTGCATAGGCATGCGCTGTTCATCCATCATGTACAGTGCATCATCATCATCCACAGTGCCTCTTGTCCCCTGGGCGTCTGTCGATAAAAGACCCCAGGGGGCTCCTCGCATCAGCATGCTCCTGCACGCTCATCCCTGCCTTTTTTGTTCTCTTGTTGTAGCCCTTGTGCACATCCACCCCTCTTCTCTGCTACCACGGCCCCTGCCGTCGGCTCTCCCGGCCATCTCCGGCGAGTTTGGCCGCCTAGCTAGCCACCCAACGACGCAACTCTCGCTCGACCTCGCCTCCCCTCGCCCAGCCTGCAGGCTCGTGGACGCACGCTCCCTCGTTCCTCTCTTACGCACTAGCACAAACAAAAAAAACACCTAGTGAGGCCCTCGTCGCCGTGCAGCACAGCACGCGCCCGCGCGCCGGCGGCCCTAGGCGCCGCTCCGAACTGCTCCTCCGCACCGCATGGCCGCGCGCCGGAGCCCGGCCTCGCCACCTGCTCCGCACGCCCCCGCGGGCAGGCCGCGCCCGGCCCCCCACGGGCGCGCGCCCGCCTCACCTGCCCTCCTCCCCGCAGCGTTCGGCCAGGGCGCACCGCCACCACCATCACCATCTCCGGCCGCCCCCCGCGCGCGGCCTCGCCCGTGCTCGGGTCCCCGCCTCCGCCCCGCCCCGGCCGCCCGCGGGCCTCACGTCGCCGCGGCTCGGCCCGTCCACCAGCCGCGCCCACTCCGCCCCTGGCTTCCGCGCCTCCCCCCCCCCCCCCCCGCGGTCTCCCCTCCACGACCACCTACCCGGGCCCGCGCCGCTCCGCGCGCTGATCCACCCGTGGCCGCGCCCCCGCGCGCCGCCGGTGGCCAGGACCTTCGCCCGTCATCTGCTCCGCCCCCACGTCGGCCGTCCGCGCGCCCGCCGCGCCCGGCCGCGTCGGCCCTCTCCGCAGCCACGCCCGCCCCTCCGCGGTTCGCCCCCGCCGCCATCTCCTCGCCTCCGCCGCGCGCTCCGGCCTCCTCCGCGCCCGGCCACACCCGTCCGCCCAGCCGACGGCGCCGCGCTGCTCCGCCTCCGCACGCCGCTCCGCTCACGTTCGGCCTCGGTGCCCCCGCTCCACCGCGTCGGCTGCTCTGCCCACCGCCGGTTCGCCACTCCAAGCCAGCCTCCGTACCGGCTGCCGCCTTCGCAGGTCCGGCTGCTCGACAAAAAAAAAGGAGAGAGGCGGGGGGGGCGGCTACCCGTGCGGAGACGGACAAAAGTGGGAGACCGGCTGCCCAGACGGCCGAAAAGAAAGAAAGCAGAGGCCGGCTGCCCAAAAAAAATTTGCTGCCGGTTGAAAAAAAAAGAAGAGAGGCGGGGGGCCGGCTACCCGTGTGGAGACGGACAAAAGTGGGAGACCGGCTGCCCAGCCGGCCAAAAAGAAAGAAAGCAGAGGCCGGCTGCCCAAAAAAAATTGCTGTCGGCTGAAAAAAAAGAGAGAAAGGACCGCCTGCCCGCTTCGACGCCCGGCCGGCTAGGGAGCCGGCCCGGCCGCCTGCCCGCTTCGCTGCCCGGCCGCCTGGGGAGCCGGCCCGGCTGCCCGTCCACCTCGACGTCCGGCCGGTCGGGCCCGGCTGGCTGGCGCACCCGTCGACCGCTCGGAGGCTACACCCAGTGGGTGCGCCGGCGCGCCCTGCAGGGAAGACGCCCCGTCGGTTGCAGGCCCGCCGCCGGCTGCAACCGGCATCCTCGACGCCACCGTCTGCTCCAACATCAGCGAAGACCCTCCGCCCGACTCTTCGAGTCGCCCGGAGGCTCGGAGGCTACACCCAGTGGGTGCGCTTGCGCGCCCCCACTGGAAGCAAGCCGCGCCGGCTATCGTCGACAACCCCCACCTCGCCTACACGAAAACCAATGTGAGCCCCCGTCCGCATATCGTTACACAGCGCACACAACAGATAACCCCGAGCGACCCTCGGGGGCTGTCTCCGCATTTTTTTCCAGCTGCTTTACTGTTCACCCCGGCGCCAGCTAGTCTCGGCCCGGGGGCTGGCCGTTTGGCCCGATACGTTCTTCCCCGCAGACGGCTTAGTAGTGTGCACGGTACCGAAGGCCCACTCTTCGTCTCAGCTACAGACCGGCTCCCGGCTATCCGGCTAGCGAGAGCAAAAGCTAGAGGTCACCCCACGCGAAAAACGTCCGGGGAAGAAAGCGGCTTGGGCGACCCGATCGTTTCCTTTGTGAGTATCTGCTCGGTCGAATATGCTCCTAGAGTCCGAGTACTGTACACTCTACTCCGCGGCCCACTCTTCGCCTCAGCTACAGACCGGCTCCCGGCTGCCCGGCAGGCAAGAGCGAAAGCCAAAGGGCGGAGGGGACATGAAAAAGACTAAAGGGGGCTCGGACGAAACCGAGTCGGCACCCTCTGTATAATACTTGCACTACCAAAACCAAACATTTGATATATTTGCACTGGCTAACTTTGTCTTTCGCGTGATCATTTCCGTGGGGACCCCCCTCCTCGCCCGGAGGCTCGGTGGTTACACCCAGTGGGTGCGCCGGCGCACCCCGCCGGCTGCAACCGGAAACTCGACGCCACAGTGCTCCCACGATAGCGAAGACCCTCCGCCCAATTCTTCGAGTCGCCCGAAGGCTTGGAGGCTACACCCAGTGGGTGCGCTGGAGCGCCCCCACTGGAAGCTAGCCGCGCCGGCTGCAGCACGCAGCCGGCTGTCATCGACGACATCTGCCACGACAACTGCGACAACCCTCCGCCCGACTCACCAAGTCGCCCGGAGGCTCGGAGGCTACTGTCGGGGGGATGACCCCCGGGTAGTCCCAAGACGGCGAGCCGGACAGGGTGCCTGCCTGCCCGGGCCGGCTGCTCCTGTAGGAGATATGCCCTAGAGGCAGTAATATAAGTTACTTTTGTATCTCAGAGTTTGTAATGAATGTTTATGTTCCATGCTATAAATGCAATGATTCTCGAGTCTACAAATTAAACGAGGCTTGGAGGGAAACTCATGTGCACGTGTGGTATAATAAACGGTAAATTGTATTCCTAGTCTTGCCTCTAAGACTGGCTAAGTATTGCATGATGATCCTGTTTTCCTGATCATGGGCATGGCTATGCCGGCAATTTTGAGGGCACGATGTTGGTAGAACACTTGTGTTGAATCGATCCGTATTGATGTTATGCTATGAGATACATTCGTCATAAGTTAATAGTTAATAACACAGAGAAGTTAATGTTTGCATAATTCCTTAGACCATGAGAGTATCGAGTTTCTTCATGCTTGCTTCATGAACTTTGGGGTTTGTTAAACGTCATCCGTAAATGGGTGGCTATTACGGCGGCTTACGGGTTCATGGAAAAGTATGTCAAGTAACTTAATAGCTCAAGATTGGGATTTGCTCCTCCGACGATGGAGAGATATCTCTAGGCCCTCTCGGTGTTACGGTATCCATCATCGTCTGGCCAGACACTTTGTGATTTGATCACGGGGATGCCGGAACACGGGAACGAGAAAAGAGAACAATACCGGCAACGAGGTAACTGGCATAGTGGACAAGTTGTTGATCCACGGTGATGCCAACATGTCTCACCTCGGGTATTTGTAACATATCGCGAAGCAACAGGAATAGCACATGGCAACTGGAGGTTCACTCGAATATTCATTCGTGTGGGTATAGGGGTCAATATGGGTGTCCACGGCTCCGATGTTGATCATTGATTGGAAGGGGTTCCGGGTCATGTCTATACTTCACCGAACCTATAGGGTCACACGCTTAAGGGTCATCTATCTGCTGAATACTAGACAAGGAGTCCGAGAGAAAGTCACTGAAAGAGTTTCGGAGACGACGGAAAAGTTCCGGAGAGAACACCGGAAAAGTTTCGGTAAAACCGAAAAGTTGTTTCGGATAAAACCATTGATCCTAAAAGGTTTCGTCAAGCACCGAAAATGTTTTGGAGGTTGCCAGATTGGTCTGGTAATTTCTGGAATTTTTTCAGAGAAAAAACCGAAAAAGGTTTTCGGAGCTGCCAGAATTGTTTACCGGGTAAACGAAGATGGTTTTAAATTAAACCACCATACCGGAAATGTTCCGGAGCGAGTCCAGATAATTTTAGAGGGTGCCAGAAATGTTCTGGGACCTTCCGGAATTTTTCAGAAGAAATAGTTTCGGAAAACATCTTGTCCCAGCGAGAGGGGACAAGATCCCACGGATCGTGGGGGCTGTTTTTGGGCTGTTTTTGGGGGCGCCCCCTTTAGGGGACAGCCCCCTTGTGGCTGGACAAAGTGTTGGGGGGGGGCCATGGTGGGGGGCAGCCCCCACAAATGGTGGAGAGTGTTGGGAGGAAGGTGGGGCCCCATGGCGGAACACCATGGACAAGGGAACATGTTTTCTCCATGTTTGGTGGGAACATGTTTTCCTTGTTTGGTGGGTGCATGTTTAGTGGGCTGAATTTCAGCCCCCCCTCACCCCTTCCACCACTATATAAGGAGGTGGAGAGGAGCTCTCCATCCTCACTCCAACTCTCTCACAAAAGCCATGCATGATCTGGCATTCTCTCTCCCTCCCAGCGAAATAGTTTCGTAGAGCCGAAAGGCTGTCTGGGTTCCGGCAAGAACTAGTTCTGTACGGCGAAGCCCTGCCGGATAGGTGACACCGTATGTGTGCAACCCCGTAGAGAGGTCGTAGTTTCGATCTTTTGCCCGAGGGGCTGTTCGTGTGTCCTCCCGAAGGGCTGTCCGAGTTTCCGTTCGAGTTTCGAGGGTCCTCCCGAAGGGCTGTGCGTGACATCGTCCGGGGGACTGTCCGGCCGCCTCCCGAAGGGCTGCCCGACGAGGGAGTACATCCTCGCGGTTGGGAGGTTGTAAAATCCTAGCTGCGGGGATCTGCACCAACGATCTCCACCGACTCTTCTTCCGCTGCGCTACGAGTCGGTACGGATCAGATCAAACCTTGTATGCAATCTCCATAGTGATCCTGGGCGTGCTCGCTATACCGAATTTTTTTGTTTTCTGTCGCGTTCCCCAACAGTGGCATCAAGAGCCAGGCTATGAGTAGATGCATGTTATGATCTAGAATACGTGAGATGTATGGGTATTGCATAGTATAATTTTGTAGTAGATGAGATCTATTGCTGAAAATTATTTGTGCGGGTAGCAGATGAAATCTGTTACCCGATGTTCCTGTTGCTTCCCGTAAATTTCCGTAGTCCTGATCTTGACGGCATGGTGGAATCTTACAAAGTTCTGGCAATCCGCGATCCTTTCATGCTGCTCCTGAGTATGCTGATTGATAGATCAACGAAGTGCTAACAGTTCTTTGGGTTCCACCATAGTTAAAGAAAGATGGATGTTTCGCAGACGAAAGGGCAATGCAGATATGATCTGCACGGGGGTCACGCGTATGACAAAGTTTAGTATGGGGCTCGAGATTTTATTATCTCATGTTTCATACACCCTGGAAAGTTAATCTAGCAACTTGAAGTATCATACTTGATGATAAACGGAGGTAGCTGCGGTTTGAGTCAAAACCTTAGAAGCCACGTAAAATAAAATTTTGCATAAACCGATTAGAGGCGTCTAACTTGGTTTTGCAGGATGGTTTGCATGTGATGTGGTATAGCAATGCTCATATTCAATTTGATTATGTATGAGATGGCTATATGATGTAATTAACATGACCTGCGTGTCATGATTCGGCATGATGGCTGGAGCCATATGATTGCACTTTAATGACCTGCGTGTCAACCTTATGTAATGCACTTATTTTATTAGCTATAGAGATAGCAATATTATCTGGTGCATCGACAAGGTGGTGGCAATCTTCGCAAAGGTGAACACCGACGCGAATGCCGAAGACGAAGAAATACTTGACTTCTCCGTCAGAAGGGGCTATACCATATCATGCTATTATGAATTGCCTGAGATGTTTATCCCTTACGATGCACCCTTCTTGAATGCGCGGTAGTCGCTTTTATTAGGGTGATCTCTCACTTAAAATATCAAGTAGTTAGTGTTCTCCCAAGTGTAGCACCGTCACGGCACCTAACTTTTCGGGGTAAGCCATGCTGACATGGGTACGAACGATTAGGGATGTGTGAGGCGGGTGAGTTAAGACCTCGCAGCAAGATCACTTGGTTGTCTTGACGTTCAGGCATGAAAGTCATGAGCTCGGAACACACGCATCGAAAGATGAACAAGAGTCACATAGAGATGTGATTGGCAAGTTTGCCTAACAATTGAAGTTCTCGTCATCAGTGATGCTAACCATCAATGGCGTTGAATTAAAATTCGTGTCTTGAATCATTCATAATCAATTTTGAGAGATATTGATTTGAGTGGGAGCGCACTTTAGAATAAAATTGTTTATTCACTAGTGCCAAATATCATTATGAACAAAGTCTAAGTGAACTTGTGTTTTCCGTTGTAGATCAAATGGCTCGCAACACCGCGTTCAGCTTAGGCCCTATGTTAGAGAAAGAGAAGTTAGCTGCGAATGGAAACAACTATGCGGACTGGGTCCGTGCCCTGAGGATTGTCCTCAGGGGTGCTAAGAAAGTGTACGTGCTTGACGGACCTCTTCCTCCTAAACCGGCGGCAACTGCCGCGGCAGACATACAAAATGTCTGGGCCACTAAGGATGATGATTACAACTTAGTGCAGTGCCTCATGATGTCTTGCATGAATTCAGAGCTTCAAAAACGTTTTGAATTCCATAACTCCTTTGATATGATCAAGGATCTGGATGCTCTTTACAAGTTTAATGCAAGGTCTGAACGTTTTGACATCATGAAAATGATGGCGGAGACCAAGATGGCTGAGGGCAGTTCAGTTGGCGAGCACGTAGTCAATATGATTGGCTACGCTGAAAGGCTTAAAACCCTGGAATTCCCACTTCCAGAAGAGCATGTAATGGACTTGCTGCTAGGTTCACTCCCCCCGTCTTATGGCGGTTTTATCATGAACTACAACATGAATGGGTTGGACAAAACAGCAAATGAGGTGCTTGCCATGCTGAAAACTGCTGAAGGAGGACTGCAGAAAAATCGCAAGCAAGTGTTGCTTGTGAATAAAACTGCCAGTTTCAAAAAGAAAGGCAAGCCAAAGAAAGGCAAGGGCGCCGGTAAGACCGGCTTCCAACGCAAATCTAAGGGCGGAGCCAAGAATGAAACTGAGTGCTTCTACTGCAAGGGCACAGGATACTGGAAGAGAAACTGCAAGAAATATCTGGAAGATAAGAAGTCCGGGAAAACTGGAAAAGGTATAATTGTTATACAAGTTAATGTCATTGACATTTTGCTTGCTAGCGAAAATTCTAAGTCTTGGGTATTTGATACCGGATCGGTTGCTCACATTTGCAACTCGATACAGGGGCTTCAGAAGGTGCGCAAGCTGGCAAAGAATGAAGTCGTGATGTGTGTCGGGAACGGCGCTGGGATCGCCGCTCAAGCCGTCGGCATTATGCCTCTACGTCTCCCTTCAGGATTTATTTTGGAACTTAGTAACTGTTATTTTGTTCCGTTGTTGTGTAGAAACATTATCTCTGGATCATGTTTAGTACACGATGGGTACTCCTACAAGTCTGAGAACAATGGTTGTTCACTTTATTGTAAGGATATGTTTTATGGATTTGCACCCATTGTTGGGGGCCTTTTCATACTAAATCTTGAATGTGGAAATGATGTCTTTAACGTGAATGCTAAACGCCTTAAGAAGGCTGATACCACCAACACTTATTTGTGGCACTGTCGGCTTGGCCACATCGGAAAGAAACGCATGCAAAGACTCCATAAAGATGGAGTTTTACCGTCCCTTGATTTTGAATCATTTGACACATGTGAAGCTTGCTTGATGGGAAAAATGACCAAGACACTGTTCACGGGTCATCCTGAACGGGCGGGTGAATTATTGGAAATAATACATAGTGATGTATGTGGTCCAATGAACACGGCCGCACGGGGTGGGTATTTTTACTTCGTGACTTTTACTGATGATTTAAGTCGGTATGGCTATATCTACTTGATGAAGCATAAGTCGGAAACCTTTGAAAAGTTCAAAGAATTTCAGAATGAGGTAGAAAATCATCGTGACAAAAAGATTAAGTTTCTGCGGTCTGATCGCGGAGGCGAATATCTTAGTCACGAGTTTGGCCAACATCTGAGTGACCGTGGAATCGTTTCACAGCTTACACCTCCCGGAACTCCACAAAGAAACGGAGTGTCGGAACGACGTAACCGAACCCTGTTAGACATGGTAAGGTCGATGATGTCTCTTACAGATCTACCGATATCTTTTTGGGGTCACGCACTACTCACTGCCGCTCACACATTAAACAGAGCACCGTCTAAGTCTGTTGAGACGACACCATATGAGTTATGGCTTGGGAAGAAACCCAATTTGTCGCATCTCAAAGTTTGGGGTTGTGAAGCTTATGTAAAACGTTTACAACCGAGCAAACTCGATCCCAGATCAGACAAATGTAACTTTGTAGGTTATCCCAAGGAAACCTTTGGGTATTCCTTCTACCACCCATCCGAGGGCAAAGTGTTTGTCGCAAAAACTGGAATCTTTCTTGAAAAGGAGTTTCTCGCTAAAGAAGTGAGTGGGAGGACAGTACAACTTAATGAGATTAGTGAATCTTCGGCAACCGTTGATATGGCTAAGGAACCGGAAGTAATTCCGCAAATTATCCCTACAACCGAGCCGGAAGTTGTCGCATGTGATGCGGAAACTTCAAACAATGTTGTTACTGAACCGCGCAGATCAGGTAGGGCTATCCAGCCACCTGAATGGTTTCATAACGAAATCTTCATTCTTGAAGAAGATGAACCTGCGCACTACAAGGAAGCGATGGCGGGGCCTAGCTCAAAGGAATGGCACAAAGCCATGAGATCCGAAATGGAATCCATGTACGAAAACCAAGTTTGGAACTTGGAAGAACTTCCAGATGGCGTAAAACCCATTGGTTGTAAATGGATTTTCAAAAGAAAGACGGACGCGGATGGTAACATTACTATCCACAAAGCTAGACTTGTCGCGAAAGGGTTCACGCAAGTTCTAGGGGTAGACTACGACGAGACTTTCTCGCCCGTAGCTATGCTAAGGTCTGTTCGGATATTACTAGCAATTGCTACTTATTTCGATTATGAAATATGGCAGATGGATGTCAAAACGGCTTTCCTAAATGGAAACCTTGAACAGGATGTATACATGATACAGCCAGAAGGTTTTGTCGATCCTAAGAATGCTGGAAAGGTATGTAAGCTTCAGAAAGCCATTTATGGTCTGAAGCAAGCATCAAGGAGCTGGAACATTCGTTTTGATGAAGTGGTCAAAGAGTTTGGCTTCATCAGGAACGATGAAGAATCTTGTGTGTACAAGAAGTTTAGTGGGAGCGCAAAAGCATTTCTAATCTTGTATGTAGATGACATATTGTTGATTGGAAATGATGTGAAATTTCTTAGCGAAATAAAAGACTCATTGAAGAAGAGTTTTTCAATGAAAGACTTAGGCGAAGCGGCATATGTATTGGGCATCAGAATCTATAGAGATAGATCAAGACGCCTGATAGCGCTTAGCCAAAGCACGTACATTGACAAGGTGTTGAAAAGGTTCAACATGGAGAACTCCAAGAAAGGCCTACTCCCCATGTCACCTGGCACAGTGCTTTGCAAGAATCAGTGTCCTCGGACCCTCGATGAGCGAGTACAAATGAATGATATTCCATATGCTTCGGCAGTTGGTTCTATTATGTATGCCATGCTATGTACAAGACCGGATGTTTCCTATGCGCTAAGTGTTAGCAGCCGGTACCAAGGTGATCCGGGATTGGAACACTGGGCCGCAGTTAAGGGTATTCTTAAGTACCTCAGAAGGACCAAGGATTTACTCCTTGTGTACGGAGGTGATGAAGAGCTCATTGTAAGTTGTTACACTGATGCAGGCTTCATGACTGACCCAGATGACTTCAAATCTCAATCAGGCTATGTTTTCATATTGAACGGCGGCGCAGTTGATTGGAAAAGTTCCAAACAAAAGACTGTGGCGGATTCTACGACGGAGGCGGAATATGTTGCTGCTTCAGAAGCCTCCAAGCAAGCTGTCGGTATCAAGCAATTCCTTGAAGACCTTGGTGTGGTTCCAAGTGCTCTGGAACCGGTGGAGATCTATTGTGATAATAGTGGCGCCGTGGCTCAGGCAAGGGAGCCATGTTCGCACCATAAGACAATGCATATTCAACGCAAATTTAAACTCATTCGACATCATGTCGAAGAAGGTTTAGTGAAAGTACGCAAAGTTCACACGGATCTGAATGTGTCAGACCCGATGACGAAGCCTCTACCACGAGCAAAGCATGAGCAACACCGGATAGCCATTGGTGTTAGGGAAACCATGTAACTGGATTATGACTCTAGTGCAAGTGGGAGACTATAGGAGATATGCCCTAGAGGCAGTAATATAAGTTACTTTTGTATCTCAGAGTTTGTAATGAATGTTTATGTTCCATGCTATAACTGCAATGATTCTCGAGTCTACAAATTAAACGAGGCTTGGAGGGAAACTCATGTGCACGTGTGGTATAATAAACGGTAAATTGTATTCCTAGTCTTGCCTCTAAGACTGGCTCAAGTATTGCATGATGATCCTGTTTTCCTGATCATGGGCATGGCTATGCCGGCAATTTTGAGGGCACGATGTTGGTAGAACACTTGTGTTGAATCGATCCGTATTGATGTTATGCTATGAGATACATTCGTCATAAGTTAATGGTTAATAACACAGAGAAGTTAATGTTTGCATAATTCCTTAGACCATGAGAGTATCGAGTTTCTTCATGCTTGCTTCATGAACTTTGGGGTTTGTTAAACGTCATCCGTAAATGGGTGGCTATTACGGCGGCTTACGGGTTCATGGAAAAGTATGTCAAGTAACTTAATAGCTCAAGATTGGGATTTGCTCCTCCGACGATGGAGAGATATCTCTGGGCCCTCTCGGTGTTACGGTATCCATCATCGTCTGGCCAGACACTTTGTGATTTGATCACGGGGATGCCGGAACACGGGAACGAGAAAAGAGAACAATACCGGCAACGAGGTAACTGGCATAGTGGACAAGTTGTTGATCCACGGTGATGCCAACATGTCTCACCTCGGGTATTTGTAACATATCGCGAAGCAACAGGAATAGCACACGGTAACTGGAGGTTCACTCGAATATTCATTCGTGTGGGTATAGGGGTCAATATGGGTGTCCACGGCTCCGATGTTGATCATTGATTGGAAGGGGTTCCGGGTCATGTCTATACTTCACCGAACCTATAGGGTCACACGTTTAAGGGTCATCTATCTGCTGAATACTAGACAAGGAGTCCGAGAGAAAGTCACTGAAAGAGTTTCGGAGACGACGGAAAAGTTCCGGAGAGAACACCGGAAAAGTTTCGGTAAAACCGAAAAGTTGTTTCGGATAAAACCATTGATCCTAAAAGGTTTCAGCAAGCACCGAAAATGTTTTGGAGGTTGCCAGATTGGTCTGGTAATTTCTGGAATTTTTTCAGAGAAAAAACCGAAAAAGGTTTTCGGAGCTGCCGGAATTGTTTACCGGGTAAACGAAGATGGTTTTAAATTAAACCACCATACCGGAAATGTTCCGGAGCAAGTCCAGATAATTTTAGAGGGTGCCAGAAATGTTCTGGGACCTTCCGGAATTTTTCAGAAGAAATAGTTTCGGAAAACATCTTGTCCCAGCGAGAGGGGACAAGATCCCACGGATCGTGGGGGCTGTTTTTGGGCTGTTTTTGGGGGCGCCCCCTTTAGGGGACAGCCCCCTTGTGGCTGGACAAAGTGTTGGGGGGCCCCCCATGGTGGGGGGCAGCCCCCACAAATGGTGGAGAGTGTTGGGAGGAAGGTGGGGCCCCATGGCGGAACACCATGGACAAGGGAACATGTTTTCTCCATGTTTGGTGGGAACATGTTTTCCTTGTTTGGTGGGTGCATGTTTAGTGGGCTGAATTTCAGCCCCCCCTCACCCCTTCCACCACTATATAAGGAGGTGGAGAGGAGCTCTCCATCCTCACTCCAACTCTCTCACACAAGCCATGCATGATCTGGCATTCTCTCTCCCTCCCAGCGAAATAGTTTCGTAGAGCCGAAAGGCTGTCTGGGTTCCGGCAGGAACTAGTTCTGGACGGCGAAGCCCTGCCGGATAGGTGACACCGTATGTGTGCAACCCCGTAGAGAGGTCGTAGTTTCGATCTTTTGCCCGAGGGGCTGTTCGTGTGTCCTCCCGAAGGGCTTTCCGAGTTTCCGTTCGAGTTTCGAGGGTCCTCCCGAAGGGCTGTCCGTGACATCGTCCGGGGGACTGTCCGGCCGCCTCCCGAAGGGCTGCCCGACGAGGGAGTACATCCTCGCGGTTGGGAGGTTGTAAAATCCTAGCTGCGGGGATCTGCACCAACGATCTCCACCGACTCTTCTTCCGCTGCGCTACGAGTCGGTACGGATCAGATCAAACCTTGTATGCAATCTCCATAGTGATCCTGGGCGTGCTCGCTATACCGAATTTTTTTGTTTTCTGTCGCATTCCCCAACAGCTCCGGCTCACGCCCGCGGCCGGCTGCTCCAGCCAGCCGGCTGCCTGAAGTCAACCGCTGCATCCCATCGCTGCGTCTCGTCGGACATCCGCGGACGTGACGGCCATGCCTTGGCCACTATTGCTGCATAGGCATGCGTTGTTCATCCATCATGTACAGTGCATCATCATCATCCACAGTGCCTCTTGTCCCCTGGGCGTCTGTCGATAAAAGACCCCAGGGGGCTCCTCGCATCAGCATGCTCGCGGACGCTCGTTCCCGCCTCTCTCAGATTTACCCATGTAACCCTGGGGGGTCAGGCTATAAGGCCCCCCAGGAGCCCTCCATGCAGAGGGGTTCAGCTCAGTAGCAACACTCGCATCCACACACTCATAGGAGAGGCAGAAGGGAGAGCTAGCTCCTTCTTCCTCCTCCGCCCAAATAGCTCCAGGAGCATCATTTGTAGCCCTTGTGCATATTATCCCATTCGGCAGGACTAGGGGTATTACCTTTCCGGAGGGCCCCGAACCTGGATACGTCTTGTGTCCCGCGCTCGCACGTACTGACCTCGCTTTCGAAACCCGCCGGCGTCCTCACGCAGCCCCCCACTTTTAGCCATCTCATGGCATCTGCCGTGATTTCACCACGACAGATACCCTTTTATGTTCCAATACCGGATCAATAAAAAGGAGATATCACGAAGCAGCTGGGTAGGCAGTCCCCGGCATCCGCCACTGTGCCGTTCATCGTCGACATCAACGCTGCGCCGCTGCTCTTCTTGGAGTGTGCTTCGTCGTAGCTTGTTTGGGCGCGGACAGCGGGCGGGGAGCAGATAGGTGCCCGCATGCTGTTCGCGTCTATTCCTAAAGCGGGGGAGCCGACGTACGACGGGGACCGGGAGATGTTGGACATCATTCATGACGGAGCTAGAGGAGGAGGTGCCTATGAGGACGGCAGGTGGAATACACTCCGACAACTACACCCAGACCGGAACGCAGTATGGCTGCACCCAGATCGACACGCAGGAGGCCAACACCCAGACGGGCATGCAGCAGGCCAAGACCCAGACGGGCACACAACAGCCAGATTGGGCCGCCGAACAGCAGCAGGAGGGGGAGGAGGATGATGACGACGGCGAGGACGATGATCCGAAGAAGAGGGGTAGAGGAGAAAGCTTCAACGTGCGGGAAGACGAGCTGTCGTGTGATGCATGGTTGGCCACTAGCCTCGATCTGATCCATGGCATGGAGAAAAAGGGCACAACCTTTTGGAACAACATTCACATATGGTTCCATGAACACAAGCATTTTGTGCCCTACTCCAATGTGGTCATCCACAACCGTGAATCAAAGTCCATCAACCATCGATGGTACACCATCCAAGAGGCCGTCTCGAAGTATTGCGGCCACTTGAAGCATCTCATCGCACGGTGGCCTAGCGGTGCGCAAATCCACGAGCAAGTAAGTTCATTTGGTCGGATATGCATACTTTTGTTGATCACTACCCAGATAGCATAGTATTGTAGCCGGATATGCATAGTATTGTTGATCACTAGCCAGAAATGCATAGTATTGTTGATCACTAGCCGTGCATAGTATTGTTGATCACTAGCCGGATATGCATAGTATTGTTGATCACTAGCTGGATATGCATAGTTTTGTAGCCGGATATGCATACTTTTTGTTGGTCACTAGCCGGATATGTATGCATAGGTCTTGACAATGTTTTATTTTGTAGCCATCTCTTGCGTGTACGGTGTTCAAGAAGTTGGAGAAGAAAAGCTTCACCGTCATGCATTGTTGGTTGAAGTTGAATGGGCGACCGAAGTGGAACCTATTCATAGCCAAGACCACCGCCCAAGCCACCGAGAAAGAAACCGGGGACCCAACCGACCCAACAAAAGAACCACCCAAGAAGATTAGAACAGGGTTCCGGGGAAAGAAGTGGGAGGAGGAGAGGGCGGGGCGAGAAGGAGCGGCTGCCAAGTTGATGGAGAAGTTTGAGAACATCTTGTCGAAGAAGGAGCGTCAAGCGGTCCGACATCAAGGAGGAGAAAAAGGCAGAGAGGTTCAATTTTTTTATGAAGGCGACCGAGAAAAAGCTCAAGCTCAATGAGAAGAAGACCATGCCCGAAGAAAAGAGGGTCATGCTCGAAAAGAAGAAGGTGAAGATCGCAGCCCATGCAGAGGATGCCAAGATGTTGACCTTGAATAGATGATTTGGATGCCGACGTAAGGTTGATCGTGCAAGCCGTCCGCTACAAGATGTTGCAGCAGTACAAAGATGAGTTGGAAGCGGCAGACAAGGAGGAGATAGAGGCGGAGGAGAACGAGGCGAAGGCTACCTACGCGGCGGCGACAACACCTTGAGTGTGGAAGCTCGGTTTGCACAGTCTGGCAGGGCAGAAAATCGGATTTTCTGCACGGACTGATATTCTTTTGAGCGAGCATGTAAAAACTAGGCATACTTGTCTCTTTTGGTTGTGATGATCGGACATTTGATCCGGCGCTGGTGTGTGATCCGGTGAACGCTATGGATCGAACTTTATTTAAATTTTAAATTGTCATTTACTAACGGACATATACAGAACAACATTGGATAGCCGGTTCCCGCATCAGTGTCAGTTCGCGGACGGATACCGGTTGGATACCGGTTACCGGAGCAAATACGCGGGTCAGCGTTAGAATGCCATAAGGTTACCACTCCGCAATTACTTGTCCTCAGCAGTGACGTATTAGGACACCTTTCGAGAAATTTCATGCAAATCAAATCAGGAAAGCAGAAAACATGGGTGAGGGTGAGAGAAAAAGCTGAGACGTGCATCTCTCTCATCGGAGTGAGCAGCAGAAAGACACAGGCCTGCTGTGTCGCCATGCGGACGGGGCACGCACGCGCATCTCGAGGCCCATCTGACGGCGTAGCAGGAAGATCCGCCTGTGATCGTACGGCCCGACGGGACATGGCCGCGGAGGAGGGGGCTCGGCGCACGTGATCTCGCGGGCCGGCACGTGGCGCGCAATGTACGTGGTACTGGTACGTACTGCTGCCGCGTACTACTCCTATTTTGTCTACCGACATGCTTAAAAATGAAAAACGTTCATGAAAACCGCGGAGGAAATGGAAGGAGCGGCCCATGGCCTATTTGTTTTGTTTTGTCTGCATTATTACGCTTTTTTTTTTGTGCTTTTTTTTTTGAACACAGTACAGACGCAAGCGCTCATACATACGCGCATACACTCACCCCTATGAACGCACACACGCACACCCTACCCTTATGAGCACCTTCGAGAGACTGAGCCGGCATATCATCTTGAGATTTACGAAGTCACCGTAGGCGCCTCGTTGTCGACGGGAACGTCTCCTCCCACTGAAAGCGCATCGCCGGAAATCCTGAAATAAATCCGGGAATAATGCGAGCACCAGGACTTGAACCCTGGTGGGCTGGGGATACCACTGTCCCTCTAACCATCCAACCACATGTTGCTTTTTTTTTGGTGCTGCTGCGGTGGCAGCGGTAACAGATACGTGTGCTTTGCCTGCAAAAAAAAAACAGATACGTGTGCTAGATCATGTTACATTCTTTTCCCGTCAGGTGGCTCAGAGCGAAGCGCACATGAAAGAGGAAACCACCCTGCTTTTGGTAGCCGGATAGAGCTAAAGTCAAAGATCTTTCACGTGGCCTAAAGATCAAGGGATCCATCCATCGATCGATCTACATAATAATATACTACTACTCGGTCACGCGACGTACGTATGCACGCAAGCAGCATCACTGAACCCAGCGAAACCATCCAAGAATCTTTGCATAAACTAACACGCCAGCTCGAACTAAACATACACAGCAGGTCCAGACAGGTTCCCTTGAAACCCTTCTTGCTCGCTTCCTTCGCTCCGTGTGAAATCTGCTTCCTACAACGACTTTTTATGGTTTCACCTCGTTGGTAATAAGTAAATAAATTGACAAGAGCAGGGTGCCGCTGCACTTCACGAGAAACTAGAAATTCCTCCTGTCCGGGCCAGACCGATCCTGGACCATACATACTCTACCTCACCACCACACCCTGCAAAGGTTTATGGCGGCCATTTACAGCCGCTTCATGGGGGTGGTCATGCTCATGCGCGTAGGGGCGCAGACATAACACTCACCCACTGATCAATTTTCAGCAGCCATAAATTCAGACATCTGCAACTACACCAGTAGCATGTTTTTCAGTGCGAAAATACCTCACCATTTTACTCCGGGAAACAAACAAGCAAGCAAGCAGCAAAGGACTCATGCCGACCGACGTCGCTCTCCTTCGTGCGTCACTCACCGCACTCGATGGGCCGAGAGAAACGCAGATGCTGCCGCCGGTGGTACAACTACACGACCTGCCTACTGTACAAGGTTACAAGCGAACAATGGCGATGTGTCTGCGGGTGGCGACGCGACGTCAACAAGCCCTTCCCATCGTTTGTTGCCCCCTCCCCTTGCTCGTCCTTCGACCAGCCTTGTTTGTTTCTTCTGCTTAATTTGTGGTTCCCAACCAGACTATTTTTTTTTAAATAATACATTTTTTTTATTAATTTTCATAAATATTACGCTAGATGAAAAAATTTCAAAAATAATACACCGTCGGCCCGCAGCAGGCCGATCGGCCCACCGCAAGCAGGCAGGAGGCCTGGCCAGTCCACGAGAGGGGCTGTCGGCGGGTGCGGGCCCCTGTCGGCCCGCTGCCGGCCGATCGGCTCGCTGCGAGCCGACAGGGTCCGGGCCTGGCTCCTTCGTCCTCTCTCTCCTTCTTTCTCCTCCTTCCTCCTCCTTCTTTCTCCCCAGCCACAGGCACAGCTCCTTTTTTTGTCCGTTCGGCCTGCTGCCGGCCGACAGGTGCCTTTCTCATTCGTTCCTCCCTTCCTCAAGTACAGCTCCTTTTTTTGTCCGTTCCGCCATTAAATTTTTCACATTTTTTCTTTGCCGTCAATATTATTTCGAATTTTTTTCAAAACATTTGCATTCCGAAGAGGGGAATCAATAGATCATAGCATGCCGAAGAGATACATTTGCATATTAAGATACTCTGTTATCTCCCGCCATTTTCTTTCCCGCCCTGCTCTCCCACCATTTACTTTCCCGCCCTGCTCTCCCGCCATTTGCATATATGTCTCCAACTCTGAGAGAAGCTAGTGCGATAGTAACACATACATCAAGCATGTCTCATACATAGATAACGACTCATACATAGATAACCATATCACTGCTAGGGACGACGACGAATCTGGGTCTTTCTCCTCGGACGAGGACCAAAAGACATAAATAGTTCATGACCACGATGGTCCACGATAGTTCAAACGACATAAACATCACATATAACTCGGTTTCTTGTAGCAATGCAAGTCAACAACCCTTTTCCATTCCCATTCTTTGAGCATTTCATGAATTGTATCATCATCAGTTATTTCAATGAATTTTCTTTCCCCAGGGCCATCTGAGTGCAAGCTGCTGACGTAGTACACAAAATCGTCTTCCTTCAACCCTTGCTTCAACATGAATTTAGTCTTTAACCAATCAAAAGTGATGTCCACTTCACTAACTTGCACAACACTTGGAGGAAAGCCTTGGACATGAACAATAGGGCTAAGCACCCACTGAGTACCCTTAGCCATCTGCAACACACAAATCCCACTCAAATCCCAATGAGCACATAACTTACCCCTTGAGCATAACCACTACGACAAAGAAAACTAGGGTTTGCAAAAAACTATGATACATTAAACGAACCAAATAATGGGGGGTGGATTTGATTTACCTTCTCGTTTGGAAATGCCTTCGATCCAACGGTGAAACGAGACTACACTAGACTGCTTACCCACGTTACTGCCGAGGGTGTTTTATAGGTTGAGAGCACAAAGAAAGGCGGGAGGGAGACACTGCCGGGAAGTAAAGAGCGAGAAAATATGGGACTGTAGTGATTGGCATACTGTAGTGATTGGCATACTGCACTGCTGCGCTGCGCGGCGCCAGCCTCCGATTCCCGCACGCGAGGCGACAGCTCCCTGTGGCAGACGGCGCTC
Organism: Elymus sibiricus; assembly: GCA_039707655.1. Lineage (NCBI taxonomy): Eukaryota > Viridiplantae > Streptophyta > Magnoliopsida > Poales > Poaceae > Elymus > Elymus sibiricus. The sequence continues at coordinate 103,935,922 of CM077668.1, read as the reverse complement.
ACGCCAATGCAAAGATGCTGCTGCTGCTGCTGCGTGATTCCCGCCTAAATTTTCGTCCATCTGTTCCCTCGCTGCTGTTGATTGCCTGCTACTGCTGCTAATTGGTACTACTGCTGCACTGATTAAAACACTGCTCGCCTCGCCAGGGCTGTCTGCTTTGTATGATTCCTGCTGTCGGCGGTGCCGTGCCGTGCTGTTGCTACCGACAACACAGTGCTCCTCATCTTTATATACTAGACTGCTTACCCACGTTACTGCCGAGGGTGTTTTATAGGTTGAGAGCACAAAGAAAGGCGGGAGGGAGACACTGCCGGGAAGTAAATGGCGAGAAAATATGGCGGGACTGTAGTGATTGGCATACTGTAGTGATTGGCATACTGCACTGCTGCGCTGCGCGGCGCCAGCCTCCGATTCCCGCGCGCGAGGCGACAGCTCCCTGTGGCAGACGGCGCTCACGCCAATGCAAAGATGCTGCTGCTGCTGCTGCGTGATTCCCGCCTAAATTTTCGTCCATCTGTTCCCTCGCTGCTGTTGATTGCCTGCTACTGCTGCTAATTGGTATTACTGCTGCACTGATTAAAACACTGCTCGCCTCGCCAGGGCTGTCTGCTTTGTATGATTCCTGCTGTCGGCGGTGCGGTGCCGTGTTGTTGCTACCGACAACACAGTGCTCGTCATCTTTATATACGAGATGCCGTTGCCTGCTCTCTCACGCTCTTCTCTTTGCTTCTGCCCACACTGCTTGCTCTTTCTCACTCTCTTCTCTATCGTCCAGCCGTACTTCAAAACACCAACGCGCTAGTCATTATGAGTTTGCCTTGCTCGGATCAAAGCATTAGGCCTACGAAAATGAAGAGTGCGAGTTTGCCTCGGGGGGTGGAAGTACTTCGTTGTTGGTGTGGCGATCTCTGTAAGGTGAAGGAGGTGACGGATTTTTCAGATTGGTTGGGCATGAAGTTTTTCATGTGCGCCAATTATGAGGAAGATCCACCCGTTGCTACTTCACCGTACATCAGGCCTCCGGTGTGTTTCAGTCTTGAAGAATAAACACGTTGTTGATATTATTGTTGATTTGACATTTCTATTTCTATTTTGGTTGTAGTCTCCTCCGCCTCTGTGCATGTACTATCGTTGGATTGACACAAAAAAACCGGACTGGGCGGTGACCGAGATTCGTGAAAGAGGTCATCGTGCATGGGCAAGTTTGGACTTAGAAGAGCGCTGCGCGAAGGCGGCAGCAGAGGAGAAAGCAGAGCAGGAGAGAGAGTGGCAAGAGTACTGTGTGAAGCAGAGGGCTTTTATTGATGAGATGAAGAAGAAAAACCGAGAAGAGGGACTACGACTGGCGGAGGTTTACCGACAGCGAGAGGAGGCCCGTGAGGCTGAGAGGCAGATGAAGAAAGAAAGGGCTCGTGCAGCCAAGGCAGCAGAAGAAGCTGGTGATGGGAAAGGAAAATATCCCCGTTGGACTCAGTAGATTTATGTTATTGTATCCTAGAAGGTTGTATCTTAAAATTCGTACGAAGTTGTATCTTAATTTCAACATGTTAATTTTTATGTATCTTGTGGACTCAGTAGATTTATGTTTGATTCAGTTGCAATGTTTAATTCAGTGGTAATGTTCAATTTTAGTTGGATGAAGAAAGAAAGGGCTCGTGCAGCCAAGGCAGCAGACGAAGCTGGTGATGGAAAAGGAAAATATCCCCGTTGGACTCAGTAGATTTATGTTATTGTATCGTAACGTTCGCATTGCCACTGCAAATTGGTTTAGAGAGATAACACTTGTACTGCAAACTACATGCATCCAACTGAATTTAAACATTACCACTGAATTAAACAGTACAACTGAATTAAACAATACAACTGAATTAAACACTACAACATTAAATCAACAGTACTACATAAAACAGTACTACATGAATGCATCATCCTCCTCCTCCGTCGATACAGATCTCTTGCCCTTTGTCGAAGTAGAACTCTTGGCCTTCGACGATGAGGTAGTCTTGACATTGCTGCTCGGCATGAAGAGGTCGTCTTCGTCCTCACTGTCTACTGACCATAAATCTGAATTCTTCCTCCCAAGCCTGATGTAAGATTCACTCTTATGCAGTTTGACCTTCTGCCATCTGCCATGCAACCTGAGAAGTTCTTTTTGTATCTCCTCAAATGTCCTGGGAGGCCACCCACTCCTAGCTAATGAGTGAGCCAACTCATTCATTATGGTGTCACTACTGATGAGTTCCTCCCATGGAACTACTCTATCATCCATCTTGAAATTGGCGGCTAGTTTGAGAAGACGATCAGACATACCAGAGTGAAAACTACGATCAAAAGGATAATGAGGATGAGACATCTCCACGAAAGGAGGGCGGGAGCGAAAGGCGTGAGAGAAAGGGGGGACAGAAGGGCCTGCTCACCCACCTTACTGCGGTTGTGGTTATATATGTGGTTATATAGGTTCACAAGAGAAGATGGCGGGAGAGAAAGGCGGGAAAGAAAGGCGGGAAAGAAAATGGCGGGAGATAATGGCGGGAGAGAATGTCGGGAGAAAAAATGGCGGGAGAGTATGGCGGGAAAGAAAATGGCGGGATATTAGTCGTATGTATCTTATTTTATGCATGTATGTTGTAAGTTAAGTCGTATGTACCGTTTAATTTAGATGTAGTTCTATCAAGTTGTTTGTACTGTCTTGTTGTACGATCATTATGTTCTATCTAAATATGATGTTGTAGTTCGAATAACAGAGTACTAAATAGAGTAGGCATATGTCTCATACATAAGTACATAGTCATTTGTCTCATACATAGAATAGACATAAGTCTCATACAGAAGTAGATGGTCATGTCTCGTCACTGACGACGTCTGCCATGGCGCGGAGGCTGATCTTGAGGTGGCGTCCATCCGAACCTGTTGGGTGCCCTAACCTGGCGAGGAGGAATCTCAGACCACTCACCCTGGTCATACTGTGTATCCTGTGTGGGGCCAGGTGGAGGAGTCGAGTACATGTTCATCCAGTCGGTTTGCTGCGACATCTGAGCCTGTATGTTGTCCTCAGGACGTTGATCACTCCCCCACGTATCATGTGATGCCGACATAGACGCATGATATCCGTAGGCTCCTGCGAAAGGTAAAAGGCTGGCCCATTTCAACCTTCATGACAGAACATTTCAGTTAGTGTCTCCCATTAATATTCATGTCAGTGTGCAAATTAATAAAGCACGTACCGCTGAACCCATCCTGGGTGTATCATCCAGTTCTCCAGAGGAGTGCGAGTGACCAGAGGCTTGAGCTTTCGCTCAGACCATATCGCACCACGATGACCCTTATCAATTTCCCCATTCAGCAACCACATTCCCGCCATTCCTGCACATACCAATTTCAAACATAGTTGCCACACTTAATATAAACATAGAACATAGTGCCACACTTAATACAAATTCAGAACATAGTTGCCACACTTAATACAAATATAGAACATAGTGCCACACTTAATACAAATTCAGAACATAGTGCCACACTTAATACAAATTCATAACATAGTGCCACACTTAATACAAATTCAGAACATAGTGTCACACTTAATACAAATTTATAACATAGTACTGCTAGCTTAGCTTCTTCCTCTCCCTCTTACTCCTCTACCTCCTCTACCTCCCCTTCGTCCCCGGTTGCCTCGTCCACGACCAGTACCACTGGCAGTGACGAAAGTGGGACAATTAGTGTCCCTATGGCCAAATTCATTGCATAGAATGCATTGCATAGTTGGACCTCCTGCTTCAGATTCATCCATATCATTCCGGATGCGCTGACACTGCCGTCTGCCTCTACTTGTACGCATATGCTCTGGGTTTGGAATGTAACGCCTTTCAGCGGGGTTGACGTTGTTGAAGTTACCCATTGATCGAAAACCCATCAGCTCACCTGTCCAGGTATTGAGGACAGACTCTTTCAGATAAAATGGAGACACAAACGATATTGCGTCCATTCCAAGTTGCCCGCAAGCAGCAAGTACATGTGAGCAAGGTAGGTGAAACAATTTTGGTTTGTTGCATGTGCACTCACACGTTGGCCAGGCTTCATTTCCAATTTTCACCTCATGCGTCCTCAACTCATTTGCACATCCGAATTTGTTGTTGACTAAGCGGACCTCAAACCTTCTCTCTTGATTACCGATGGCGACTACAGTGTGTGACCTAGCTTTTTGCATCTTGTTGTCCATGTACTTCATCACTCTTTCACAGTAACGTGTATTTGGGTTGTTCAACATATGCTGCTCTGCTTTTTGACGTCTATCTCTGAAATACTTCACGGTGCCATAGAAAATACCCTCAACGATGGCTGTAAGTGGCAATGCCCGGTTTCCTCTGAGGACAAAGTTGTATGTTTCCGCGAGGTTGGTTGTCATGACACCGTACCTTGCTCCATGTGTGTCATGTAGCAAAGACCACCTCTCCAGAGGCTCATGCTCTATCCACTGCTGGAAGGTTTTAATCGACCTTCCAAGCCTTCTCCTAGTACCAGGTGGGTCAAAGCCTGGCAGGTCACATAGCCCAACAGGCTCCTCCTCCACGGCCGCTGATCCTGTTGCCAACTGTGCAGCTACTGCTTCAACATGTGCCCTCACCGCTGCATCTCTTGCAGCTTTCCTGTCCCTAACGTGTCTCTGCGTGCACACATTAAGTCTGTCACGTATCAAATTGTACTTCCATAACTGGTTCTGCTTGCAGAGTTTTTTGAACAGATTCATTAGGTTCTTATTTCTGAACTGCGAGAAGAAATTAGCCCCCAGATGGCGCATGCACCAACGGCTCTGCAAGTCTTGCCATGGAGTTTGTTCCTCAGGGCCTGGGTTTGTTAGTGTCCTTATCGCACTGAGTATACCTGCATGCCTGTCATGAAGGATGCACACATTGGGCTTCTCCTTCACAACTGATATTTTCAACTGCCTGAAGAACCATGTCCAACTTGGAATGTTCTCACTCTCCACAAAAGCAAATGCGAGTGGGACAACTTGATTTTGGCCGTCTTGACCTATGGCTGTTAGGATCTGACCCTTGTACTTGCCAGTGAGAAAAGTACCATCTACACATATCACCGGTCGGCAATGCCTGAAAGCTTCGATGCATACATCGAAAGAGAAGAAGAGACGATGCAACACCCTCACATATGGGAACTCTGGCATGAAGAGGTCTTGGATATCGATATAGGTGCCTGGATTCCGCTGCTGCAGTGTGTGGAGGAGTTGGACAACAGAGTCATATGCATCAAAATAAGAACCAAATCTCCTCTCAAGCGCCGCATGCTTAGCCCTCCAAGCCTTGCCATAAGAAATTATGTACTTGAACCTGGCGAAAACTTTTCTCTGGATTGCCTTCACTTCCATAGCTTTGCCCTCCACTATCTCATCGTAAAACAACCGAGCAATAAGCGTCGATGAAAGGTTGGCATGATCTTGAGGGATGCAGGGAATAAGACAAGTGTGATTAACTAAGTCACTGATCACCCAACTTGTGCCATACTTAGGGAGATAGCCGTGCACCCTGGCGGGACAATCTGCGTTCTTGCATACCATTGTCAGGTATTTCTGACTTGACACCTGAGCTGTGAAAACCCTTTGCGTGGACATTGCCCAATTTATTATTGCATCCTTCAGAGCTTGCTTGTTGGGATACATAGCACCCGTCGCAATATTGTTCTGGTGATATTGCCAGGCAGAATCATGTCCATCGTTCACCATCATTGCAGATGAGAAGTCATGATTCCATGATGCAGGATTCGGGACCTCCTCTGCATTTTCTTCTTCATCCGACTCGTCAGAATCATCGGCATGACCCATATCAACATCGGTGTCTTCTTCTTCCATCTGGTCCTGCATGTGCCCATCTACCTCGTCAGCGTCCACCTCGCCACTGTAATCACCATCGGCATTTCCTCCTTCTACCTGACTACTCTGCCCTGGTTCGTAACCATCATCTCCAGCATTTGACATAGATAACTGCCTCCCTCCACTGCTCTGCCCAGGATCGTAGCCACCCTCGCCTTCATGTGCAGTCACCTCCTTCACGACGGGAAGCACTAAGGCAATAGGATTGCATCCCCTGCGTTCGCAACCTTGTAACCACCGCACCCACTCGGAGTCTCGCTCTATTGGCCTCAAATAAAAGTAAATTATTGAACTTGACCGTGTCCACAATGCATGAACACCGACGGTGTGTGTTTCTGTATCAAGCCCTAAACTTCCTGTAATCCATTCTTTCAACTGACTGACAGACCATGTTTGAGGTGCGCTCATTGGCACCTCTATGTGAGTAAATTCACTCAGATCAGCTCCCATGTTAGTTGTTTGGACAGTACCAGGACCGTAGTAAAATTTGAACTTCACTACATCAGACATCTCGGCTCACCTATTTTTTTTCAACAATGACAGACAAGTATTATGCAACAACTTTAAATATCCGCACTACTAATTATTTGACATGTGTATATATTACGGAATATTCATGGAGCAACTAAAAAAATTCACACACCTACAAATATATTACAAATAATTGCCGGAGCAACTCCAACTACTGACACACCTAAATATTTGACATCCACATATAGTACGGAATATTACCGGAGCAACTTCAAATATTGACACAACTAAATAGTTGACATCTAAATATATTTACGGATACTACCGGAGCAAATAGCTACCGGAGCAAATCGCACACCTAATTTATTTCACATCGAAACATATTACCGAATACTACCGGAGCAACTACGAAAAATAAAATGTGTGCTGAAATATACCCTTGAAGCGTGCGAGCGAACGACGAACGACGAACGACGAACGACGAACGACGAACGGAGCCGGAAACTCCACCAAACTGCCGGAGATTCACCTCCACCACACTGCCCCAGCTTTAGCACCACCACCTCCACCTCCACCGCTGCCACAACCTCCTCCAATGTGCTAAAAAAACCTTCAAGAAAAATGCTCACCACGACCACCACGAGCTACCCCATCAGTAGATCGAGGTCTTCCTTGGCTCCCCTAACTACGTAGAACCCATTCACGGTGCTCAATCTCTAAAAAACCGCCTCATTTTGGTGTATTAATTGGAGGCATTTCTTGTAAGAAAGAGGAGAAAAAAAGAGTTGTGCCTGTGGCTGGGGAGAAAGAAGGACGAGGAAGGAGGAGGAAGGAGGAGAAAGAAGGAGAGAGAGGACGAAGGAGCCGGGCGCTGGGGGACCGGACCTTGTCGGCTCGCAGCGAGCCGATCGGCCGGCAGCGGGCCGACAGGGGCCCGCACCCGCCGACAGCCCCTCTCGTGGACTGGCCAGGCCTCCTGCCTGCTTGCGGTGGGCCGATCGGCCTGCTGCGGGCCGACGGTGTATTATTTTTGAAATTTTTTCATCTAGCGTAATATTTATGAAAATTAATAAAAAAAATGTATTATTTAAAAAAAATTAGCTCCCAACCACCGCTCGCTCGTTCCGGGTAGGAAAACTGAAGTGGAATAAAATCTGTTGTCCTACTAGTAGGGGCTAGTATTTTACATTACACTCTTGATTCGATTGCATTAGGAAGTCGTGTTGGTTTAAATAGTCGGCTAAATATATACAATAACTCCAACAGATTCATCATATTGGTAGCCTCTAAAGCACGTCGGGAGCATGGGATGTCCGAAAACGGCTCAGCGAAGGTGACCGGGGCTAAATCACGGCGGTCCGGACGGTGGAGGTGGCACCAAACGAATGTGGCGCAGGGATGTGGACGGCGGCGAAAGGAAACACACGTTCTGAAACCTCCGTGGCGCTAAAATTTTGGTGAATAGAAAGCGTGTTATATTGCCTCGCCCAACCTTCAAATATGAAGGCTCGCGGCTTGGTTGGGAGGGCGCTCCAAAAATTATAACGATTGACGGCAGGGTAATAACTTTGCTATAATGGTCTTTTTCATAATTTTAAAAAAGTTGGCGTCTATTATGGTGATGGGGCCGATACGACGACGCTGCTGGAGTTGCTCTTATATTTTCCGCAGTCCTTTTTACTCTGCATATAAGATTTGTTTGAAGTCAAACTTTATAAAGTTTGATCAACTTTATAAAAAAATATATCAACATTCACAATACGAAATGAAGATCATTAGATGCGTCATGAATTTAATTTTCATCTTATATAACTTTAGTGTGACATTTTTTCATATAAATATGATCAACTTTATGAAGTTTGACTTCAGACAAATCTTATATGCGTAGTAAAAAGGACCGGAAGGAGTATATACTAATGTGTCTTGGTTCTCTACACCGCGGCACGTGTATTTTATGCTTCATTAGTGTGTCACCTTTTTTGCTGTCCGTTTGGAAGATTTTGCAAAAGGGTATATTCTCTCTCAGGAGTGCCAGTTCCAGATATTCCTTCTTACATGAAAAGGAGAGCCTTTTAGAATCATTTGTGAACACCAGAGTATATGTTTCCTGATCTGTTCCTTAAAAGTAAATAAAGAAACTAGCTAGCCAGGCTACTGCTTCTGCGTGCAACTCCCACCTTAATTAATTAAGTAGGAGCATTTTCAGTTGATGGAAGAGTTGATACCAGCTACTATCTCCGTCCTGCTTTATTAGTTCTCTTCGTATTTTGTGCCAATTTTTTATCATAGATTTAACTAACAAAATATTCATGCATGTCATAAAAAATAATATCATCGGTAACTATGTTCAAATACGAATCCAATGATATAGCTTTTTATGACATGCATTAACAATTTATTAGTTAAATCTTAGGTCAAAATTTAACAAAAATACAATAAAGAACCAATAAATCAGGACGGAGGTAGTAGGTTTTAATTTGATCCTCAGAAAGTGGCACTAGTGAACCCACTCCGGCCTTTGTTTGAGACCGAGCATGGCATTGGGAGATGGTCCATGATTTGTGTCCTGTTGAAACGATGAAGACAATGTAGGCAAAGCCCTGTTTGATTTGTTTGTTTGTACTGGAGTGCTAAAGCCGTGTGGCCCACGTCGCACTCACAGCGTGCGTGGCCCAGGGTTAGGGTCCAAATAATTGCTAGGCCCGGGGCCGAATGACAAATATTGTTGGGTGAAGACAATGTGTAGTTGCTTGCTCCTCCATCAATGTATATTTTTCTTCGTTCTTCAATGTATATTTTTCTTTGCTGCATAGCTTTTAAGTTTGAGTCCTATATCTCAAAATATTTAATTCTACATCAGCATTTCTTCTATGGGATAATTAGAATTTCAGATTCTCACAAGAAAACTTTCTGATAGCTGGTACAGAACATTATTTATTTTTGTGAAAGTATAACTAAATTGAATAGGCATTTTCGCCGGATTAACTTCACATAAAAGTTGCATTTTGCGTGTACAATTAAAAGACATAGAATTAAACTCTTAACAGTTCCTACTACCAACCAGTTTTTCTCTTTTTCGAAAAGCGGAGTGCCCAGGCCTCTCCATCACATGATGCACAGATACATTTTTATTAAATGTGAATTGAGTTCAGTCACCAAGTACCAGATAGTAATGCAAATAAAAAGGGAACATGACCACAACAGGTCGAACTCGAGATTACATAGCCAATCCACATAATCTATGAGTGGCTTGCCAGCCAAACTGGTTGAATAAAACATGCACAACCTTCTAGCCGGCTGCATCCAGAGGCCATAAGCACTCGCGCGTCCACATGCTGAAGTGAGAACCACATATGGATTGAAGTCATATCTCTGTAGATAACGTGTAAGAAATTAAGAGTAGAGGATATGTTAAAAACGCTTCCAACAATTCCATATTGCGAGAGAATGGCACAAACTCCCACATGGACTTAGCCCTTCAACTTATGATGAATACCACTTAAGTAGTTTTCAAATAAATTTGGAATACTCGTTGGCGGTGCTAAATATGCAACATGAATCGTGCGTCAGATCAAGGTAGTAAACATACATGCCAGAAATAAATGATGAATTGACTCCTTCTCATCATAAAAACAATTTATATTTTTGCTACCATATCGGTTATGTTTGGCAAGGTTATCTTTGGTAAGAACTATCTTGCTCTGCAAAAAACACAGGAAATTTTGTATCTTGGAAGGAATCTTTGTTTTTCAAATATCTTTTCTGCGAAAAATAGGTTCCAAATTCATAAGATCCGCATACATAGATTTCATGGTAAAGACACCATTGGTGATTAACCTCCACTGGGACAAATCTAGCATCTGAGTTGGTCCATTTGTCACCGAGTACCGAATCCTCTTTTTTGAACACAATATTATACAGCATCGGGTATTGTAGAGTTAATGAAGAGTGACCCAACTAGGTACTATCTTCCTAAAAACTTGTGATTGTCCGTCACCAAACTTAAAGGATCTCTTAAGAAAGGATGACTTAGGGTAACGTTTTGGATTTCATGTATTTATTATGCACAACTCTTGTCAAACACCTTCCTCGTTAAGTAGCTTATACAACAATTTGCTGAGTAGGCACCTACTTTATTTCGAGGTTTCAAATACCTAATCCACCTCGATCCTTAGGACTACTTAAAATGTCTTACTTAGGGCATGTTCTGAAACTTCCTAGCTGTAGGAGATATGCCCTAGAGGCAATAATAAATGTTATTGATTATCTCCCTGTTCATAATTATGTTTATGTTCCATGCTATAACTGCAATGATTCTCGAGTCTGCAAATAAAACGAGGCTTGGAGGGAAACTCATGTGCACGTGTGGGATAATAAACGGTAAAAAGTATTCCTAGTCAAGCCTCTATGACTGGCTCAAGTATTGCATGATGATCCTGTTTTCCTGATCATGGGCATGACTATGCCGGCAATTTTGAGGGCACAATTGTTGGTAGAACACTTGTGTTGAATCGACCCGAATTGATGTTATGCTATGAGATACATTCGTCATTAGTTAATGGTTAATAACACAGAGATGGTTAATGTTTGCATGATTCCTTAGACCATGAGAGTATCGAGTTTCTTCATGCTTGCTTCATGAACTTTGGGGTTTGTTAAACGTCATCCGTAAATGGGTGGCTATTACGGCGGCTTACGGGTTCATGGAAAAGTATGTCAAGTAACTTGATAGCTCAAGATTGGGATTTGCTCCTCTGACGATGGAGAGATATCTCTGGGCCCTCTCGGTGTTACGGTATCCATCATCGTCTGGCCAGACACTTTGTGATTTGATCACGGGGATGCCGGAACACGGGAACGAGAAAAGAGAACAATACCGGTAACGAGGTAACTGGCATAGTGGACAAGTTGTTGATCCACGGGGATGCCTACATGTCTCACCTCGGGTATTTGTAACATATCGCGAAGCAACAGGAATAGCACACGGCAACTGGAGGTTCACTCGAATATTCATTCGTGTGGGTATAGGGGTCAATATGGGTGTCCACGGCTCCGATGTTGATCATTGATCGGAAAGTGTTCCGGGTCATGTCTATACTTCACCGAACCTATAGGGTCACACGCTTAAGGGTCATCTATCTGCTGAATACTAGACGGGGAGTCTGAGAGAAATTCACCGAAAAAGTTTCGGACGAAACGGAAACGTTCCGGAGAGGATATCGGAATAGTTCCGGTGAAACTGAAAAGTTGTTTCAGGGTATTCCATAAAGTCAAATTGGTTTCGGCACATGCCTGGAAATTATTGGAAGGTACCAGAATTGTTCCGGTAACTTCTGAGATTTTTCAGACACAAAAACCGGAAATGTTCCGGACTGCCGGAACCGCTTTAGTTGCTTTTCACAGATGAAAATCACTAAACCGAAAAGTTGTTTCGGAGTACACCATAAAGTCAAATTGGTTTCGGCACATGCCTGATAATTCTTGGAGGTTGCCAGAATCATTCTGGAAACTTTCTGGAATTTTCCGGAATGAAAACCGGAAATGTTCCGGAGCTGCCGAAACCGCTTCAGATGCTTTTCGCAGATGAAAATCACTAAACCGGAATTGTTCCGGCTCGCGTTGAAAATTATTTTGGTGGGTACTGGAAATGTTCTAAGCCCACATGAATATTTTCAGTTCGATCAGACGCTGAAAAATGTCGTCGTGAATAGTGAAATCAGATTTATGGATATGGTTGGAAGTTGGCTTTCCACAAATATCTTCCCAAGATATTTTGGGATGACATGGCATTTTGGATATGCCCATCCTACCCCTTGTTTTTCCTATAAATAGAGGGGAGGAGGCAGCCCCATATGCTTCATCCTTGCTCTCACATACACATGCCATGACATTTCTGGCTTCTCTCTCCCTCCCAGCGAAATAGTTTCGTAGAGCCGAAAGGCTGTCTGGGTTCCGGTGGGAACTAGTTCTGGACGGCGAAGCCCTGCCGGATAGATGACACCGTATGTGTGCAACTCTGTAGAGAGATCGTAGTTTCGGTCTTAGTTCGAGAGTGCCTCCCGAAGGGCTGTCCGTGTGACCGTCCGAGTTTTGGAGGTCCTCCCGAAGGGCTGTCCGAGTGACAGTCCGAGTTTCGGAGGTCCTCCCGAAGAGCTGTCCGCGACACCATCCGGGGGACTGTGCGACCGCCTCCCGGAGGGCTGTCCGCGGGGCAGATGAGGGTATAAATCCTCGCGGTTGGGAGGTTGTAAAATCCTAGCTGCGGGGATCTGCACCGCCGTTCGTCATCGACTCTACTTCCGCTGCGCTACGAGTCGGTAACGAAAATGATCAAACCTTGTATGCAGTCTCCATAGTGGTCCTGGGCTGGTGCGTAGGTCGGAAAATTTTTGTTTTCTGCTGCGTTACCCAACAGTGGCATCAAGAGCCGTGCTATGCGTAGATGCAGGTTGCGATCTAGAATACATAGAGATGTATGGGTGTTGCACAATATAATTAGGTAGTAGATGAGATCTATTGCTGAAAATTATTTGTGCGGGTAGCAGATGAAGTCTGTTACCCGATGTTCTTGTTGCTTCCCTAGAATTTGCGTTTGCTCAATCTCGAGACAGTATGGTGGAATTTCACAAAGTTCTAGCAATCCGCGATCCTGATTGATCAACGAAGTGCTTCAGTTCTTTGGGTTCCGCCATAGTCAAAAGAAAGATGAAATTCGCAGATGAAAGGGCAATGCAGATATGATCTGCACGGGGGTCACGCGTATGACGAAGTTTAGTATGGGGCTCGAGATTTTATTATCTCGTGTTTCATACACCCCGCAATGTTAATCTAGCGACTTGGATTATCATGCTTGATGATGGACGTTGGTAGCTTCGGTTTGTTTCGAAACCTTAGAAGCCACGTAAAATAAAATCTTGTATAAACCGATTAGAGGCGTCTAACTTGGTTTTGCAGGATGGTTTGCATGTGCATGTGATGTGGTATAGCAGTGCTCATTATAATTTGATTATGTATGAGATGACTATATAATGTAAATTGATTAACATGACCTGCGTGTCATGATTCGGCATGATGGCTGGAGCCATATGATTGTCACTTTAATGACCTGCGTGTCAACCTTCAGTAATGCACTTATTTTATTAGCTATAGAGATAGCAATATTATCTGGTGCATCGACAAGGTGGTGGCAATCTTCGCGAAGGTGAACACCGACGCGAATGCCGAAGACGAAGAAATGAAAGACTTCTCCGTCAGAAAGGGCTATACCATATCTTGCTATTATGAATTGCCTGAGATGTTTATCCCTTATGATGCACCCTTTTGATTGCGCGGTAGTCGCTTTTATTAGGGTGATCTCTCACAACAAATATCAAGTAGTTAGTGTTCTCCCAAGTGTAGCACCGTCACGGCACCTAACTTTTCGGGGTGTCACATGCTAACATGGGCACGAACGATTAGAGAAGTGTGAGGCGGGTGAGTTGAGACCTCGCAGCGAGATCACTTGGTTGTCTTGACGTTCAGGCATGAAAGTCATGAGCTCGGAACACACGCATCGAAAGATGAACAAGAGTCACATAGAGATGTGATTGGCAAGTTGGCCTACCGGTTGAGATTTTTCGTCATCTGTGATGCTACCATCGTGGCGAACAATCAAAAATCGGGTCTTGTATCACTCATAATCAATTTTGAGAGATATTGATTTGAGTGGGAGCGCACTGTAGAATTACCTTGTTTAATTCTCAGTGCAATTAATCTTGAACACTGTCTAAGTGTGATTTGCATAATAAGTAGAATAATGGCTCGCGTTTCCACCTTCCCTATTAAAATTGAATAGCTGTTAAATATCTGGTTAAAACTTTACGGTTGGTAACGTAATGTGAGGATTGTCCTCAAGAGTGCCGAGAAGGACTTTGTCCTATCGCATACTTTCGGTATTCTCCCGCTAATGCTATGGATGATATGACTCTCGTCCTTCGATCCAAAAGCTAAAATTCCGTTACGGTCAAGTGAAATATGTTTGCTTCCATGAGACCCGAACTTCGAAAGTTGTGGGATAGTTATGTGATATTCATGGAACTGAAAATTAATTTTCAGATACAAACAAAGGCTGAAAGATATGAGATATCTAAAGCCATGTTTGTTTGCAAACTATTAGTAAAAGTGTTTACTAGGCATTTGACTGATAAGAGGGGATCCAGAAGAACGCCTGTCATATGATGATGGTGAATAAAACGACAACTTAAAGAGAAAGGAAGTGTCTGAAGGGTGTTAGTGAAACTTTCACGCCTAGGAAGTCCGGGGCTAACGCCACTCTTAAGTTGGGTGCTTCTTCTGAGAGTAGGAGAAATACTGAAAGTGAAACTGTTAGAAGTATAATGGCAAAAGGAAAGAAGACTGGAATATCCAGCTCATGTATGAATGTCATACAAGTTTTTGATGTATAGAAGGCTGGTCAGAGATATAGTTCTTTGGAATTATGGTTAAACATGTTAATCACTAATTCTTGGGTATTGTGAGTTAATCACAAAGATACCCGCTCGATTGCATTCTGTTGCAACTCGATGTAAGAACTACTATGGCTTGAAAGACTAGCCAGGAATGAGGTTTAGATACACGCAGGGAACATAGTAAATGTTACTATACCTTCCATAGGTGTATTCCCTATGTATTTACTTTCATAAATCATTTTAGAGTTTTACACACTCTAGCCCATTGCATAAAGTATCTTGCAAGAAGGTTGTTCATAAGAGAACTTTTAATGTTCGGAGTTATGAATAACAAAAAGGGCCATACTTTCATTATGAATGAGAAGTATGTTATGAATATTGATAATAATACATTACCTCTGTATTTACTTTCATAATTCATTTAGAGTTTCAATACACTCTAGCCCTTTGCATAAGGTATCTTGCAAGGAGGTTATTCATAAGAGAACTTTTGATGTTCGGTGTTATGAATAACATGAAGGGCCATGCTTCCATCCAGGATGGGATGTATGTTATGAATATTGATGGTAATATGATACATCCATAACACTGACGCTAAATGTCGCAAGACTAAAAGAATACCACATATGTGTGGCACTGCATTTGGTCACTTTGGAGAAACCCGCATGGAAAATTCCATTATGATGGATTTTAAAGTCATTTGATTTTGAATCATCTGACACTTGCAACTTTCCTCCGAAAAGTGAAGTGACTGAAATACCGTTCACAGGCCACAAGGAACGAGCAAAGAACATATTGGTGATCATACATTATGATGTGTGTAGTCCAATAAATGTTGTTGCAAGTAGTGGATTTATCTATCTTCAGAAATGACTCAAGTAGATATATGGATATTTACTTGTTGAGACGTAAGTCTGGATCTTTTGAATTCATTCAGAAGGTTTTCAAAAATGAAGTAGAAGTTATTGTAACAAGAAAATTATGTTTCTACAATTCGATTGCAGAAAGGAATATTTGAGTTACAAGTTTAGCGAATGTCTGATGAGTTGTGAAAGGGGTTTCATAACTTGCACCTCCCGGAACACCACTGCAAGTGGAGAGTCTGTGTAGATGTAATCGAACCATTCATGACATGGTAAGATCAAAGATGACATAAATAAATTTGCCATTACCCCTTTTAAAAAGGTGATGCTTTAGAGACTGCGGCTTTTACACTGAAAAGAGCTCCATCGGGTCTGTTGAAATGATGCCATGGTATGGTACGCCCAACCATGTTATATCTTTTCTTAACATTTGGAATATGGGGCTTGTGTAAAAGGTTACAAACCTATTTCAAATCAGGCAAGTGCTACTTTGTAAGGTTATCCCAAGTCATTGGGTATTCCCCACCACTATACCGAGGCAAAGGATTTTTCCGCAAAACGGTATGCTTTTAAAGAGAATAGTTCTTACAAAAGGCGAGTGGGAGGACAGTACAACTCGACGAGATAACCAGTATCTTCGTCATCAGATCAAAGGAAAGAAACCTTGGAAGTGATTCCGGAGTTTCCTACTGCGACTGATACGGAAGTCTCTACAATAAAATGTATGGACTTCAGTCGAACTTGCAGCTGAACCACGTAGGCAAGGCTCGTGCAAACCTCTCAGGTGCGCAAACGAGATATTGTTGTTGGACAACAGTATACCTACGATACATAAGGAAGCGATGATGGGCCCTGACTCCGGAATTGGCTAAATGCCAATACAATCTGAGATAGTTTCCATATCAATGTTTCAAGATTAAAATCTTGATACACCTTTCGGAAGGCTTAGAGTCTAACAGATATTTATGGAACTAAAACTGATACGGATAAAAATGTTTTATCCATAAAGCTCGACTTGTTGCAAAAACAAGTTCAAAGAGTTGACTACGATGAGATTGTCTCACCGTAGCGATGCTTGAAGTCGGTTCGGGTTGAACTAGCAATTAATACATATTTCAATCATGAGATATGAAACATGGATGACAAAAAGGATTTCCATCTGATGGGAATGAAACCTAGGACTTGTATGTGATACAGTCCAAAGTAATTTGTCGATCCAGAGGATGCTAGTAAGTATGCAAACTTCAGAGTTCCAGCGATGGACAGAAGAGAGCAAAGTGGAGTTGGAATCTTCGTTTTTGATGGAATGGTCAAAAGGGTTTTTTGACTTCATCAAATGGGTATCGAAGATGCTTGTGATTCAAGAAAGTAAGTGGGAGCATAATAATATTTCTAAAAACCTTGTGTACTTAACACATTGTTAATTGGAAATAAATTTCTTGACACGAATTAGGACTTCATTTGAAAATAGTTTTTCGATGAAGTGCTTAGGCTAAATAGCCTTAATATTAGGCATGATGATCTATGGAGATAGATTTACCTAATGGGGCTAAGCTATGAATACATATTGACAAGGTGCTAAAAACCTTTTAGCATTTAAAACGCCAAGGAGTGATTCTTGCCGAAGTCACATGGAAAGGGTTTTGCAAGACTCGGTGTCTCAAAACACTGATGAGCAAAATACATGATGGTGATTCCACACACTCTTGTGTTTGGATTAATCATGTATTCCATGGTATGTAAAACAACCAGATATGTCCAATACTCCAAAGTTGTTGCGAGTATAGATACCATAGTGATCAAAGTACTGATCATGGGACAACAGTGAAAGATGTCATTAAGTACTAGAGCAGTACCGATGACATGGTTTCTCGCAAGTGGAGATCATGAAGAGTTCGTTGTAAAAGGTTACATCGATACAGTCTTTATCGATGCTCCATGCAATTTTCGATTTAAGTTGAGGGTTTTGTGATACACATCATGGTGGCACGGTAGTTGGAAATTGTTCCAAACAAGATACTGTGGCGAATTCTATAACAAAGGCTAAGTATGTTGACACTTAAGAAGTGACAAAGAAGTTGTTGAATCATATAGTTCATTCATGAACTTAGTATGGTTCCAAGATGGCTTTGGTCTATGGGACACTATTGCAGATAGCTGCTCCATAGCTCAGTCTGAGGAATCAGGTTTCGACCAATGATTCACACATATGCAAAGCCAAGTCCACACAAAATATGAATTTTGTGAAAGCGTGAAAACGCGGGGATATGCAAAGTTACACACGGAGCTGAAGTCGTCAGATCCGTTGGACATCAGGCTATACCACATGCGAAGCATATTTTACACCAGTATGCCATAGGTGTAAAGTGCATTAGCATTGACTAGATTATTGACTCTAGTGCAAGTGGGAGTCTGTAGGAGATATGCCCTAGAGGCAATAATAAATGTTATTGATTATCTCCCTGTTCATAATTATGTTTATGTTCCATGCTATAACTGCAATGATTCTTGAGTCTGCAAATAAAACGAGGCTTGGAGGGAAACTCATGTGCACGTGTGGGATAACAAACGGTAAAAAGTATTCCTAGTCAAGCCTCTATGACTGGCTCAAGTATTGCATGATGATCCTGTTTTCCTGATCATGGGCATGACTATGCCGGCAATTTTGAGGGCACAATTGTTGGTAGAACACTTGTGTTGAATCGACCCGAATTGATGTTATGCTATGAGATACATTCGTCATTAGTTAATGGTTAATAACACAGAGATGGTTAATGTTTGCATGATTCCTTAGACCATGAGAGTATCGAGTTTCTTCATGCTTGCTTCATGAACTTTGGGGTTTGTTAAACGTCATCCGTAAATGGGTGGCTATTACGGCGGCTTACGGGTTCATGGAAAAGTATGTCAAGTAACTTGATAGCTCAAGATTGGGATTTGCTCCTCTGACGATGGAGAGATATCTCTGGGCCCTCTCGGTGTTACGGTATCCATCATCGTCTGGCCAGACACTTTGTGATTTGATCACGGGGATGCCGGAACACGGGAACGAGAAAAGAGAACAATACCGGTAACGAGGTAACTGGCATAGTGGACAAGTTGTTGATCCACGGGGATGCCTACATGTCTCACCTCGGGTATTTGTAACATATCGCGAAGCAACAGGAATAGCACACGGCAACTGGAGGTTCACTCGAATATTCATTCGTGTGGGTATAGGGGTCAATATGGGTGTCCACGGCTCCGATGTTGATCATTGATCGGAAAGTGTTCCGGGTCATGTCTATACTTCACCGAACCTATAGGGTCACACGCTTAAGGGTCATCTATCTGCTGAATACTAGACGGGGAGTCTGAGAGAAATTCACCGAAAAAGTTTCGGACGAAACGGAAACGTTCCGGAGAGGATATCGGAATAGTTCCGGTGAAACTGAAAAGTTGTTTCAGGGTATTCCATAAAGTCAAATTGGTTTCGGCACATGCCTGGAAATTATTGGAAGGTACCAGAATTGTTCCGGTAACTTCTGAGATTTTTCAGACACAAAAACCGGAAATGTTCCGGACTGCCGGAACCGCTTTAGTTGCTTTTCACAGATGAAAATCACTAAACCGAAAAGTTGTTTCGGAGTACACCATAAAGTCAAATTGGTTTCGGCACATGCCTGATAATTCTTGGAGGTTGCCAGAATCATTCTGGAAACTTTCTGGAATTTTCCGGAATGAAAACCGGAAATGTTCCGGAGCTGCCGAAACCGCTTCAGATGCTTTTCGCAGATGAAAATCACTAAACCGGAATTGTTCCGGCTCGCGTTGAAAATTATTTTGGTGGGTACTGGAAATGTTCTAAGCCCACATGAATATTTTCAGTTCGATCAGACGCTGAAAAATGTCGTCGTGAATAGTGAAATCAGATTTATGGATATGGTTGGAAGTTGGCTTTCCACAAATATCTTCCCAAGATATTTTGGGATGACATGGCATTTTGGATATGCCCATCCTACCCCTTGTTTTTCCTATAAATAGAGGGGAGGAGGCAGCCCCATATGCTTCATCCTTGCTCTCACATACACATGCCATGACATTTCTGGCTTCTCTCTCCCTCCCAGCGAAATAGTTTCGTAGAGCCGAAAGGCTGTCTGGGTTCCGGTGGGAACTAGTTCTGGACGGCGAAGCCCTGCCGGATAGATGACACCGTATGTGTGCAACTCTGTAGAGAGATCGTAGTTTCGGTCTTAGTTCGAGAGTGCCTCCCGAAGGGCTGTCCGTGTGACCGTCCGAGTTTTGGAGGTCCTCCCGAAGGGCTGTCCGAGTGACAGTCCGAGTTTCGGAGGTCCTCCCGAAGAGCTGTCCGCGACACCATCCGGGGGACTGTGCGACCGCCTCCCGGAGGGCTGTCCGCGGGGCAGATGAGGGTATAAATCCTCGCGGTTGGGAGGTTGTAAAATCCTAGCTGCGGGGATCTGCACCGCCGTTCGTCATCGACTCTACTTCCGCTGCGCTACGAGTCGGTAACGAAAATGATCAAACCTTGTATGCAGTCTCCATAGTGGTCCTGGGCTGGTGCGTAGGTCGGAAAATTTTTGTTTTCTGCTGCGTTACCCAACAGTGGCATCAAGAGCCGTGCTATGCGTAGATGCAGGTTGCGATCTAGAATACATAGAGATGTATGGGTGTTGCACAATATAATTAGGTAGTAGATGAGATCTATTGCTGAAAATTATTTGTGCGGGTAGCAGATGAAGTCTGTTACCCGATGTTCTTGTTGCTTCCCTAGAATTTGCGTTTGCTCAATCTCGAGACAGTATGGTGGAATTTCACAAAGTTCTAGCAATCCGCGATCCTGATTGATCAACGAAGTGCTTCAGTTCTTTGGGTTCCGCCATAGTCAAAAGAAAGATGAAATTCGCAGATGAAAGGGCAATGCAGATATGATCTGCACGGGGGTCACGCGTATGACGAAGTTTAGTATGGGGCTCGAGATTTTATTATCTCGTGTTTCATACACCCCGCAATGTTAATCTAGCGACTTGGATTATCATGCTTGATGATGGACGTTGGTAGCTTCGGTTTGTTTCGAAACCTTAGAAGCCACGTAAAATAAAATCTTGTATAAACCGATTAGAGGCGTCTAACTTGGTTTTGCAGGATGGTTTGCATGTGCATGTGATGTGGTATAGCAGTGCTCATTATAATTTGATTATGTATGAGATGACTATATAATGTAAATTGATTAACATGACCTGCGTGTCATGATTCGGCATGATGGCTGGAGCCATATGATTGTCACTTTAATGACCTGCGTGTCAACCTTCAGTAATGCACTTATTTTATTAGCTATAGAGATAGCAATATTATCTGGTGCATCGACAAGGTGGTGGCAATCTTCGCGAAGGTGAACACCGACGCGAATGCCGAAGACGAAGAAATGAAAGACTTCTCCGTCAGAAAGGGCTATACCATATCTTGCTATTATGAATTGCCTGAGATGTTTATCCCTTATGATGCACCCTTTTGATTGCGCGGTAGTCGCTTTTATTAGGGTGATCTCTCACAACAAATATCAAGTAGTTAGTGTTCTCCCAAGTGTAGCACCGTCACGGCACCTAACTTTTCGGGGTGTCACATGCTAACATGGGCACGAACGATTAGAGAAGTGTGAGGCGGGTGAGTTGAGACCTCGCAGCGAGATCACTTGGTTGTCTTGACGTTCAGGCATGAAAGTCATGAGCTCGGAACACACGCATCGAAAGATGAACAAGAGTCACATAGAGATGTGATTGGCAAGTTGGCCTACCGGTTGAGATTTTTCGTCATCTGTGATGCTACCATCGTGGCGAACAATCAAAAATCGGGTCTTGTATCACTCATAATCAATTTTGAGAGATATTGATTTGAGTGGGAGCGCACTGTAGAATTACCTTGTTTAATTCTCAGTGCAATTAATCTTGAACACTGTCTAAGTGTGATTTGCATAATAAGTAGAATAATGGCTCGCGTTTCCACCTTCCCTATTAAAATTGAATAGCTGTTAAATATCTGGTTAAAACTTTACGGTTGGTAACGTAATGTGAGGATTGTCCTCAAGAGTGCCGAGAAGGACTTTGTCCTATCGCATACTTTCGGTATTCTCCCGCTAATGCTATGGATGATATGACTCTCGTCCTTCGATCCAAAAGCTAAAATTCCGTTACGGTCAAGTGAAATATGTTTGCTTCCATGAGACCCGAACTTCGAAAGTTGTGGGATAGTTATGTGATATTCATGGAACTGAAAATTAATTTTCAGATACAAACAAAGGCTGAAAGATATGAGATATCTAAAGCCATGTTTGTTTGCAAACTATTAGTAAAAGTGTTTACTAGGCATTTGACTGATAAGAGGGGATCCAGAAGAACGCCTGTCATATGATGATGGTGAATAAAACGACAACTTAAAGAGAAAGGAAGTGTCTGAAGGGTGTTAGTGAAACTTTCACGCCTAGGAAGTCCGGGGCTAACGCCACTCTTAAGTTGGGTGCTTCTTCTGAGAGTAGGAGAAATACTGAAAGTGAAACTGTTAGAAGTATAATGGCAAAAGGAAAGAAGACTGGAATATCCAGCTCATGTATGAATGTCATACAAGTTTTTGATGTATAGAAGGCTGGTCAGAGATATAGTTCTTTGGAATTATGGTTAAACATGTTAATCACTAATTCTTGGGTATTGTGAGTTAATCACAAAGATACCCGCTCGATTGCATTCTGTTGCAACTCGATGTAAGAACTACTATGGCTTGAAAGACTAGCCAGGAATGAGGTTTAGATACACGCAGGGAACATAGTAAATGTTACTATACCTTCCATAGGTGTATTCCCTATGTATTTACTTTCATAAATCATTTTAGAGTTTTACACACTCTAGCCCATTGCATAAAGTATCTTGCAAGAAGGTTGTTCATAAGAGAACTTTTAATGTTCAGAGTTATGAATAACAAAAAGGGCCATACTTTCATTATGAATGAGAAGTATGTTATGAATATTGATAATAATACATTACCTCTGTATTTACTTTCATAATTCATTTAGAGTTTCAATACACTCTAGCCCTTTGCATAAGGTATCTTGCAAGGAGGTTATTCATAAGAGAACTTTTGATGTTCGGTGTTATGAATAACATGAAGGGCCATGCTTCCATCCAGGATGGGATGTATGTTATGAATATTGATGGTAATATGATACATCCATAACACTGACGCTAAATGTCGCAAGACTAAAAGAATACCACATATGTGTGGCACTGCATTTGGTCACTTTGGAGAAACCCGCATGGAAAATTCCATTATGATGGATTTTAAAGTCATTTGATTTTGAATCATCTGACACTTGCAACTTTCCTCCGAAAAGTGAAGTGACTGAAATACCGTTCACAGGCCACAAGGAACGAGCAAAGAACATATTGGTGATCATACATTATGATGTGTGTAGTCCAATAAATGTTGTTGCAAGTAGTGGATTTATCTATCTTCAGAAATGACTCAAGTAGATATATGGATATTTACTTGTTGAGACGTAAGTCTGGATCTTTTGAATTCATTCAGAAGGTTTTCAAAAATGAAGTAGAAGTTATTGTAACAAGAAAATTATGTTTCTACAATTCGATTGCAGAAAGGAATATTTGAGTTACAAGTTTAGCGAATGTCTGATGAGTTGTGAAAGGGGTTTCATAACTTGCACCTCCCGGAACACCACTGCAAGTGGAGAGTCTGTGTAGATGTAATCGAACCATTCATGACATGGTAAGATCAAAGATGACATAAATAAATTTGCCATTACCCCTTTTAAAAAGGTGATGCTTTAGAGACTGCGGCTTTTACACTGAAAAGAGCTCCATCGGGTCTGTTGAAATGATGCCATGGTATGGTACGCCCAACCATGTTATATCTTTTCTTAACATTTGGAATATGGGGCTTGTGTAAAAGGTTACAAACCTATTTCAAATCAGGCAAGTGCTACTTTGTAAGGTTATCCCAAGTCATTGGGTATTCCCCACCACTATACCGAGGCAAAGGATTTTTCCGCAAAACGGTATGCTTTTAAAGAGAATAGTTCTTACAAAAGGCGAGTGGGAGGACAGTACAACTCGACGAGATAACCAGTATCTTCGTCATCAGATCAAAGGAAAGAAACCTTGGAAGTGATTCCGGAGTTTCCTACTGCGACTGATACGGAAGTCTCTACAATAAAATGTATGGACTTCAGTCGAACTTGCAGCTGAACCACGTAGGCAAGGCTCGTGCAAACCTCTCAGGTGCGCAAACGAGATATTGTTGTTGGACAACAGTATACCTACGATACATAAGGAAGCGATGATGGGCCCTGACTCCGGAATTGGCTAAATGCCAATACAATCTGAGATAGTTTCCATATCAATGTTTCAAGATTAAAATCTTGATACACCTTTCGGAAGGCTTAGAGTCTAACAGATATTTATGGAACTAAAACTGATACGGATAAAAATGTTTTATCCATAAAGCTCGACTTGTTGCAAAAACAAGTTCAAAGAGTTGACTACGATGAGATTGTCTCACCGTAGCGATGCTTGAAGTCGGTTCGGGTTGAACTAGCAATTAATACATATTTCAATCATGAGATATGAAACATGGATGACAAAAAGGATTTCCATCTGATGGGAATGAAACCTAGGACTTGTATGTGATACAGTCCAAAGTAATTTGTCGATCCAGAGGATGCTAGTAAGTATGCAAACTTCAGAGTTCCAGCGATGGACAGAAGAGAGCAAAGTGGAGTTGGAATCTTCGTTTTTGATGGAATGGTCAAAAGGGTTTTTTGACTTCATCAAATGGGTATCGAAGATGCTTGTGATTCAAGAAAGTAAGTGGGAGCATAATAATATTTCTAAAAACCTTGTGTACTTAACACATTGTTAATTGGAAATAAATTTCTTGACACGAATTAGGACTTCATTTGAAAATAGTTTTTCGATGAAGTGCTTAGGCTAAATAGCCTTAATATTAGGCATGATGATCTATGGAGATAGATTTACCTAATGGGGCTAAGCTATGAATACATATTGACAAGGTGCTAAAAACCTTTTAGCATTTAAAACGCCAAGGAGTGATTCTTGCCGAAGTCACATGGAAAGGGTTTTGCAAGACTCGGTGTCTCAAAACACTGATGAGCAAAATACATGATGGTGATTCCACACACTCTTGTGTTTGGATTAATCATGTATTCCATGGTATGTAAAACAACCAGATATGTCCAATACTCCAAAGTTGTTGCGAGTATAGATACCATAGTGATCAAAGTACTGATCATGGGACAACAGTGAAAGATGTCATTAAGTACTAGAGCAGTACCGATGACATGGTTTCTCGCAAGTGGAGATCATGAAGAGTTCGTTGTAAAAGGTTACATCGATACAGTCTTTATCGATGCTCCATGCAATTTTCGATTTAAGTTGAGGGTTTTGTGATACACATCATGGTGGCACGGTAGTTGGAAATTGTTCCAAACAAGATACTGTGGCGAATTCTATAACAAAGGCTAAGTATGTTGACACTTAAGAAGTGACAAAGAAGTTGTTGAATCATATAGTTCATTCATGAACTTAGTATGGTTCCAAGATGGCTTTGGTCTATGGGACACTATTGCAGATAGCTGCTCCATAGCTCAGTCTGAGGAATCAGGTTTCGACCAATGATTCACACATATGCAAAGCCAAGTCCACACAAAATATGAATTTTGTGAAAGCGTGAAAACGCGGGGATATGCAAAGTTACACACGGAGCTGAAGTCGTCAGATCCGTTGGACATCAGGCTATACCACATGCGAAGCATATTTTACACCAGTATGCCATAGGTGTAAAGTGCATTAGCATTGACTAGATTATTGACTCTAGTGCAAGTGGGAGTCTGTAGGAGATATGCCCTAGAGGCAATAATAAATGTTATTGATTATCTCCCTGTTCATAATTATGTTTATGTTCCATGCTATAACTGCAATGATTCTCGAGTCTGCAAATAAAACGAGGCTTGGAGGGAAACTCATGTGCACGTGTGGGATAATAAACGGTAAAAAGTATTCCTAGTCAAGCCTCTATGACTGGCTCAAGTATTGCATGATGATCCTGTTTTCCTGATCATGGGCATGACTATGCCGGCAATTTTGAGGGCACAATTGTTGGTAGAACACTTGTGTTGAATCGACCCGAATTGATGTTATGCTATGAGATACATTCGTCATTAGTTAATGGTTAATAACACAGAGATGGTTAATGTTTGCATGATTCCTTAGACCATGAGAGTATCGAGTTTCTTCATGCTTGCTTCATGAACTTTGGGGTTTGTTAAACGTCATCCGTAAATGGGTGGCTATTACGGCGGCTTACGGGTTCATGGAAAAGTATGTCAAGTAACTTGATAGCTCAAGATTGGGATTTGCTCCTCTGACGATGGAGAGATATCTCTGGGCCCTCTCGGTGTTACGGTATCCATCATCGTCTGGCCAGACACTTTGTGATTTGATCACGGGGATGCCGGAACACGGGAACGAGAAAAGAGAACAATACCGGTAACGAGGTAACTGGCATAGTGGACAAGTTGTTGATCCACGGGGATGCCTACATGTCTCACCTCGGGTATTTGTAACATATCGCGAAGCAACAGGAATAGCACACGGCAACTGGAGGTTCACTCGAATATTCATTCGTGTGGGTATAGGGGTCAATATGGGTGTCCACGGCTCCGATGTTGATCATTGATCGGAAAGTGTTCCGGGTCATGTCTATACTTCACCGAACCTATAGGGTCACACGCTTAAGGGTCATCTATCTGCTGAATACTAGACGGGGAGTCTGAGAGAAATTCACCGAAAAAGTTTCGGACGAAACGGAAACGTTCCGGAGAGGATATCGGAATAGTTCCGGTGAAACTGAAAAGTTGTTTCAGGGTATTCCATAAAGTCAAATTGGTTTCGGCACATGCCTGGAAATTATTGGAAGGTACCAGAATTGTTCCGGTAACTTCTGAGATTTTTCAGACACAAAAACCGGAAATGTTCCGGACTGCCGGAACCGCTTTAGTTGCTTTTCACAGATGAAAATCACTAAACCGAAAAGTTGTTTCGGAGTACACCATAAAGTCAAATTGGTTTCGGCACATGCCTGATAATTCTTGGAGGTTGCCAGAATCATTCTGGAAACTTTCTGGAATTTTCCGGAATGAAAACCGGAAATGTTCCGGAGCTGCCGAAACCGCTTCAGATGCTTTTCGCAGATGAAAATCACTAAACCGGAATTGTTCCGGCTCGCGTTGAAAATTATTTTGGTGGGTACTGGAAATGTTCTAAGCCCACATGAATATTTTCAGTTCGATCAGACGCTGAAAAATGTCGTCGTGAATAGTGAAATCAGATTTATGGATATGGTTGGAAGTTGGCTTTCCACAAATATCTTCCCAAGATATTTTGGGATGACATGGCATTTTGGATATGCCCATCCTACCCCTTGTTTTTCCTATAAATAGAGGGGAGGAGGCAGCCCCATATGCTTCATCCTTGCTCTCACATACACATGCCATGACATTTCTGGCTTCTCTCTCCCTCCCAGCGAAATAGTTTCGTAGAGCCGAAAGGCTGTCTGGGTTCCGGTGGGAACTAGTTCTGGACGGCGAAGCCCTGCCGGATAGATGACACCGTATGTGTGCAACTCTGTAGAGAGATCGTAGTTTCGGTCTTAGTTCGAGAGTGCCTCCCGAAGGGCTGTCCGTGTGACCGTCCGAGTTTTGGAGGTCCTCCCGAAGGGCTGTCCGAGTGACAGTCCGAGTTTCGGAGGTCCTCCCGAAGAGCTGTCCGCGACACCGTCCGGGGGACTGTGCGACCGCCTCCCGGAGGGCTGTCCGCGGGGCAGATGAGGGTATAAATCCTCGCGGTTGGGAGGTTGTAAAATCCTAGCTGCGGGGATCTGCACCGCCGTTCGTCATCGACTCTACTTCCGCTGCGCTACGAGTCGGTAACGAAAATGATCAAACCTTGTATGCAGTCTCCATAGTGGTCCTGGGCTGGTGCGTAGGTCGGAAAATTTTTGTTTTCTGCTGCGTTACCCAACACTAGCTTCTTCAAAACTTCTTGCTGCCAGCTTCTAACGTAGCTTCTTGCTTCTCCCAGCGACCAGTAAATCATTCTGGACAGAGGTAGCTTCTCCCAGCGCCTGGATGACCTGGTAGCCCATCTGGGGCGCTCAAGGCCTGCTTGCTGCCACCTTGGGCCGGCTGGAAGGGGATGACATCGAACAACAGGAGCCATGACACCGAACCATAGGGAAGAAGAGAAGGATGAGCTCACCTTGCGGTTTGGGCTTGGGGCGTGGTCGTCCTGGTGCTGCTCCTTGCTCTGCCCCTCTCTCTCGGGCGTCAATGGCGTCGGGCCTAGCTCCTCCGAGCCATGGGGTCGCAGCTCCTTGCACCCCGCGAGACTGGCGGCGCCGATGATGGGATCCGACGGGAAACAGCCTGGGACGGCCGGATCTGTAGCCGGAGTAGAGAATCCGGCCGGCGACGGGGGCAGCCGGCCGTGGCAGCGGAAACAGCGGCGGTGAGGCTTGAGAGGAGAAGACGAGGGGGGGGGAGATGTGAGCGAGCGGGTGGTTGCGGGTTCGATCGACAGGAGCTGATCGAAACGTTTTTTTGGGCGGTGGCATTACGGCCGTAAATAACTCGAACTCCAGATTCTGAAAATTGTGGAGCTGGGAATGCCTCGCTTCTGAAAAATGAACTAGAGCCCACTCCGGCTTCGTGGATTTCAGCTTCCCGAAGCTATTGCGTTCGGCCTGGCTTCCGGCTAAAAATTTGTGAAGTTAGGAGTGGGAGGACATGAGAACAGGCCCTAGCAAGTATGTACTTCTGCTTTCGCTCCTCGCATAGCCAAAAGAACCTAACCAATAAAAGTCTAGCATTTTCAACACCACTTTAGGTAACTCAAAAAAGGATAGCATGAACATCAATAGACTAGTGAGGATAGTGTTGATGAGGGTAAGTCGTCCTCCATACCACAAAAACATATCCTTCAAACTGTTGAGTTTCTTTTTGAAGCGGTCTTCAATACGACAAGTAGACAGACTGTAATGGAAGTTATCATGTTCCTGGCGATTTTTATGGCTAAATCTGCATGCATGTGGGGCTCGCCTGGTCAAAATGCATTTGCATGCTCAATTAGTAGCTAGCCTTTAGTGGTCGTGTGTCTGCCTTTAGTTTATGGGATCGGGATCAAGCTAGTTACTCTAATTATTGATCTCTGAATCTATCATACGATACTACATTATGCATGGCTCCACTCCATAAGTGCCTGAAAAAAACCTTTTTATAGAACTGCTTACACAAGATAATCGATTTGGAGGAAACCAGAAACAGGGCCCGAAACGGCTGAAGTTTTGGGCCTAGATCGCCACGGTGTTCTCACTGGGCCTAGTATGGGGCCCTATATAGTTGTTTCTATTCTCATATGCATTTGAGGGGACCTAGTCAATAACGATTTGTTCTAAAAAAAAGAGTCACTAACGATCGGTTACCCCTTGGGCGGTCTTCAGGGATCACTTTTGGTGGCCTAGAAGCGCGTCAAGGAGAACATCCAGCCGCCACCATGTGTCGCGTGCTGGGCGCTCCCTTGTGATTTTGTTTTTTTTTATTTTTCTATACATGCTTTTGGGTATTAGATTTATTTTTTTGGCCTTTTGGTTTTTGCTTGATTTTCCGTAGGTTTTGAAGTTTTTTTTGCGAAGCACATTTGTGTTTCTCGAAAAAAAATTGTGTTTCCACGGGAACCACGGTTGTGTTTCTCGTAGAAGCACATCTTTGCTTCTACGAGAAGAACAACCTGTGCTTCTACTCGAAAAGAAAAAAGCACAACATGTGCTTCTTGCGGAAGCACAACTATGCTTCTCCCAGAAGCACAACCTATACTTCCGCAAAAAAAAACATAGCATGTGCTTCGCAATAAAAGTAAAAATCGCAACCGTGCTTTGGGCCTCTGGATTTTTCCATCCTTTTTGGTATTATATTTTTTGCTTTTTGGGTTTTTTGGTTTTTGGTATTTTTGCAATTTGTTTTTATTCATTTATTCATTTTGGTTTTTTCTTTTTGGTTCGAAGGTCTCGATGTGAGAAATCCAATAGTGAAAACGGTTCGATATTTGGACACACAGTTCAAGAGATAAGACGATTTGAATAAATGAATCTACGAAGAAAAAAGAAAACTCGCAGGCTACGACAAGTCACACACATGAAGTGCTCCACTTGTCAGCACCTGAGAAGGTGGGGTGTGACCTTTGCAAAGGGTAACTCTTAACTAGTGATATCACCTATAGTGCGCGTAGGGTGTTGAAAGTGGGAGGGGATATTTTTTTTCCGAGACAAAGTGGGAGGGGATAGCTGGAATTCTCTATTTGACGCATTCTACATCAAATAGGCGGACGTCTACAGAGCCTAGGATCGAGCGAGGAGATATTGGGCCGGCCCAGGAAAGCTGATGCGTGACTCCCGGTTTTAGGAAAGTTTCTAGAATGTTCCAGGACCAATTTTTTTGTTTCTTTTTACTATTTTTTGTTTATCGTTTGGTCTTTTTTGGGGTTTCGTTTTTCTACTTATTTTTGTTTTATTCTCAGTTTTCAAAAAATATATAAAAATGTACAAAATTGGCTTGGAGTTCTCAAAAATTGTTTGCTTTTTAGAACTATTAGAACTTAAAAAAAATTCACATTTTACAAAAAATGTTATAAAATTTTCATATTATGTTATCAAATTTTCATAAAATGCTAATGATTTAATAGGTGTTAAATTTCAAAAAATGTTCTTAAAATTTCAAAACACTTCACGATTTAAAAATTGTTCATAATTTCAAAAATGTTCCCATTCTAAAAAATTACTTATATATTAAAAAAATTCATTTTTCAAACACTGTTCATGCTTATAAATTTTTCCAGAATTTTAAAAATTGTCAATGCATCAAAAAAATGTTGAGTTTTTATTTTTTTCATAGATTCTAAAATGTTTTGCGTTTCTCAAAATATTCACTTTTTAAAAAATTTATGTTCAATTCTAAAAAAAAAATGTTCAGATCTATCGACGTCGTTAGTTCTTAAAGTTTCGCGCAGCTTTTTTGTCAAGGATTCTCATTAGTTCCCCGGTCTATCAGCGCCCTCACATGAACATGAGGTCTTGTGATCCATTCCTAGCGAGGGCGTGACTTTTGGCGGATTTTGATGTTTAGCGCTACAGACCACAAAGCTTGTGAATCGGCCTAGTCGGTCGCTGCACATATGCAAAAGTTTGACTATTTGACGCAGAGCGCGTTAAATAGGACCTCCCGGTGTATGTCTTGCTTCTAGCAACACCGAAGAAGGTTTCGCCTCAAGAGCACCCTCCTCGTCGCTACTATTGCACCGACCCAAAGTAGCTTCCTGCAGGTTAGTTCGTTTTTCTGCTTAGTTTTTCATTCGTCATTTTTACTTTTTTTTCATATTTTTGAAAATATTCTAAATAAATATATTACAAAACTAAAATTTATACAATTTCTCTAAAAACCATTAATAGATTTTTTTTTTGTTAGAGTAGTTTAAGAAAAATGTTGATAGCATTAAGAACATGTCTGTGTCATTTAAAAACAAAAATGTTCATGCTTTACAAAGAAATGCACGTAGACATTTTTAGAAAACGTTTAGCCAATCTAAAAAGAAAATGTTAGCGTATTTCAAGAAAAATATAAACGTACGTTAAATTTAGAAAAATATTCAAGCATTTAAAAATCTGTTCATAAAATTCTAAAAAATTATACAATGTAAGATAATGTCTGTGTAGTTTAAAACAAATTATTTATCATTTAAAAAATATCTCAACTTTTACTTGAAAAATGTTGAAAACATCTACTACCTCTGATCCATAATAAATGTCATAGTTTTGAACTAATCCCAGTTCAAAACTGCAACAGTTATTTTGTATCGGAGAGTGTATTTAAAAAAAATGTTATTCATGTATTTCAGAAATGCTCAATATTTATAAAAAAATGTTTCTGATGTACACAAAAATGGTACAACGTTGTCGAAAAAACTAGATGTACTGAAAAATGAGAAAAAATAAAAATAAAAATCAAAATCAAAAATCAAAAATCAAAAATAAAATACCCAAATAAAATCAAATTAAAACCAAAAACCCTGATTGAGAAATTGTTAGAATACACATAAAAACTGAAGATGAATAAAAAAACACGAAAGGTTCTAAAACCAGCCGGACCGGTCAATCGAACCTTCCTAAAACTGCAACAGGAACTATTGCGTTGGATAGGCCCATTTAGTGGAGCGACAGAGCCAAGACCGTAGGACCTCCTATCTGCCGCATTCTGCGGCAGACTGGAGGGGTTTCGCGCAGGAGTGCTTGGTTAGGGCCGGCCCACGCAGGAGCAGCTAATGGCGTAAAATACAACGCAAAAAAAGAACATCTTCGTCCAGGATTCGAACTCGTGATTCGGTGATTGTAGAGACAGGTGCCTAACCAGCAGAGCAGATCAGCGCTAGTGATATATTTGCAGGTGAAAACCTTTAGAACTAACCATATCGGCAGATCCAAACTTTTACCTTTTTTAGAACTTTTAAAGAAAATTCTGAATACTTTAAAAAAAATCCGAACAATTTTTGAAAAATACAAACAAGTATTGGAAAAATTGCACAATTTTTGAAAAATACGAACAAGTATTGGAAAAATTGCTCAATTTTTTAAAAAGGGAAGAAAGTATGAATTTGTGAACAAATTTTGAAAAACATGAACATTTTTTCAATTCCCATTTTTTTTGACAAACACGAACAAATTTAAAGACAGGAACTTTTTTTTAATTTATGAAAAAATGTTCACAAAAAGGAACATTTTTTGAAAACATGAACATTTTGGACAAAAGGAAAAAAAAATTGCATCTGTGAACAAAATCAGAAACTCCGAACAAATTTTAAAAATGTGACCATTACGAAAATTTATTGAAGTTGTGAACAAAATTTGAAAACAGGAACATTTTTTGGACTGATGGACATATTTTGAAAGGCGAACATTTTTTTTCAAATATGCAAACATTTTTTTAATATCAAGAACACTTTTTGAATTTGTGAACAAAATTTGAAACATGAACATTTTTTGTAAGGTGAACATGTTTTCAAATACGCGAACATTTTTTAGAAATCATGAATGTTTTTTGAACTTCTGAAACAGAAATTAAAAACAGGAACATTTTTTGAAATTTTGAACAAATTTGAAATTCTGAAAGGGAAAAATAGGAACGAAAAAACGAGAAGACAAATGAATTACAAAATAAGTAGAAAAAAGAAAAAAGAAAGAGAAATACGAAAAAAGAAAAAAATATGTATCGGAAAAAAGAAAAGGGAAGAAAAGAAAAAGATAAAAACATATTTACGAAAAAACTGTAAATGAAAAAGCGGAAACCAATAAATACCGGTTCAGGAACCTTTTAGAAGCTTCCCAAAACCGATCAGGAAACTTCTAGGAGGTTCCCAAAACCGGAAACTGTTGCGCATTTTATCTCGTAACTGGGCTGGCCCATCTTGTTCGCTCGTCGCTAGCTCTCTGTGCGAAGGCTCAGCAGTTTGATGCAACGCGCGTCGTATAGGGTTTTCCAGACCGCAGTATTGCAATAGGTTTTTTTTTTTTTGAGAAGGCAGTATAGCAATAGGTGAGAAATAGTCCTAGCCGTTGGGGAATTGTGCGCAGCCCGCACAACGCTGAACGCTCCCGTGGGCTGGCCCATACCGCAGACAGTTGTTTTTGTCATTTTTTCTAATTTGAATGGTTTGCTATTAGGAGTATATTCTAAAATTTTCAAAATTGTAAGAAATATTTTTTAATTTCCTTATAAATCAGAGAACTAAAATTATTCATGTGTTTAGATAGTGTTTGCAAATTAAAAATTGTTTGCGAATTTAAATTTTTTTCCTCAGTTTCGAAAAACATTCAAAATTTAAAAAAATCTTACTGAATTTAGAAAGTTTCTATATTTTAAAAAACGTTCATGAATTTTAGAAAACCTTCGTGAATTAAAAATTGTTCTTCCAACTTTAAAATGTGTTCATGATTTTGAAAATAGATCACGAATTCCAAAAAATATTTCAGATTTGAAAAAATGTTACAAATTTTAAAAATGAATCCGAATTTCAAAAACATGTTCCAAAATTTTAGAAAAATGGTCTCGGATTTCAAAAAAAGTGTTCCCAAATATTAGAAAAATGGTCTCGGATTTCAAAAAAAAGTGTTCCCAATTTTCATGACGGACATTTTTACAAATACACAAGGAATTTCTTAAGAAAATGTTCACCTAAAATTCAGAATTCTTCACATACACTTTGTAGATATAAATTTTTGTGACTAAAATAATGGTGCACATTTTTGATAAAATTTGTCTTTCAGTAATGTTTTATTTATTTATTTTAGAAAAACGGTTCACCTTCTTTTTAACAGGTGTAGATTTAGTTTTATTATGAGCAACAAACAACTAAAGGAAACCGAAAAACCCAAGAGAGAAACAAAATTTTAGCTAGAATACAATACGAGAGGTGTTGCTCCGTGGGCCGCCCCATAGCGCCATTGCTTTTGCGCTACCTCAATTATTTTGTCTTTACTTCGGGGCTTCAGTAGTCATTTATGGAGGAATGGCGGACCTCGGAACACTCGGGGCGCTTGCTTGCAGAGAAGCATTAACTCTTGCAGACAATACCATATTCAGCGTATTCATGTTGCTCCGGACTTAGGACGGTTGTCAAGGATATCAAGCAGGGTCCGTTAGAAAGCTATGATGCCATCACCCAAGACATCGAAGGGACTTTCCACAATGTTTGCCTCCTGTAGAATTTTTTCATGAGCTTAGAATTTTCAATTACGAAGCTCATTATCTCGCAAAGCATGCTCCTTCTGTGGGGGTGGGTCACCATTTCTCATTAGGCCTCCCATATGATCCAGTTTTAGTTCTTGTAAACATTATATTTGAATTAATAGAGCTTTGCATGTTTGCCTAAAAACAATCTGCCAC
The DNA here is from genome assembly GCA_039707655.1 of Elymus sibiricus. Taxonomy (NCBI): domain Eukaryota; kingdom Viridiplantae; phylum Streptophyta; class Magnoliopsida; order Poales; family Poaceae; genus Elymus; species Elymus sibiricus. The sequence goes on along the minus strand of CM077668.1, from coordinate 103,901,188 downwards.
AGTAAGCAATTGATAGGAGGTCTCTACGTAGCCGCCAAAGGAAAACTTTGTTTCTTTGCAATTATTGTTCTTGTCGGTTCCTCTCGTCTTCGACATCGTCTTCTGCAACTTTGAGGGTTTGGGTAGCTACTAGAGGAAAAGATATAACATGTGGCATTATTGGCCTATGGGTCATCAGCTTTAGATTCAACAAGTTGTCTTTCGGTGCTTCACCGTTTCACGATGGTGTTGGATAAGTTTGGTTGGTTCCTAGTTCTCTCATCTTTGTTCGCAGCCTGTCTTGGAAACGGCGTGTCCCCAACCACAATGTGTTCAATGATCTTAGGTTCTGACCTATGAGGGTGTAGGAGTAATGCAGCTTTTCAAAACCTATGAGGTTAGTTGTCTTTGTGTAGGCTTATTCTTCCATCTTTTTACCTAAGGTCTCAAGAAAATTCGAGATATAAAGATGGAGATAGAGGCAACAACTTTGTATGACTTTAATAGCACGACAACTGTACGATCCAATGCCATATCACATATGGGAGTGTTGTCACCTGGAAATATGATTATTCTTTTGACAACAGAAAATATATTAGTATCAAGATGATAGCAATTACACCCGGTCTATGCAAGGACACAATATCAGAAGCTAGTGGAGAAATCAAGGATGCAGACAACCAAAAAGGATAAAAGGAAGAAAAAAAAAGTCCACATGGCCAACAACTTGCAACATACTAGCAACAATGCCATCCACAATCCTTGATAAAGTCCACATGGCCAACAACTTGCAACATACTAGCAACAATGCCATCCACAATCCTTGACAACACATGAGCTACGTGAAAGGTTCTCTGAAACAATGTCTCCAAGAAGATAACAACGTGCAAGTGCCTTCGTTGCGGGATCCAAGCACTTCAGGTCAAATCTTGGGTTTTCACCCCGGAGAGTACGTCTAAGCAGGCTTCAAAGCAATGCCTTCAATAAGGGCACAATGCATAAAACAACACAATTGCCAGATGCAACCATCAAAGATCAGACCAACACCACAAAGCTAGAGACCCAATGCTCAATGAGCACCACCAAGTCGAAGAAACCGCATGTTGCCGCCACCCCTTGCCGAAGAAGACGAAGCTACATGAAAGGTGTAGGGGAACGCGACAGAAAACAAAAAAAATCGGTACAACGAGCACGCCTAGGATCACTATGGAGATGCATACAAGGTTTGGATCTGATCGTTACCGACTCGTAGCGCAGCGGAAGTAGAGTCGATGTTGATCGTCGGTGCAGATCCCCGCAGCTAGGATTTACAACCTCCCAACCGCGAGGATGTACTCCCTCGTCAGTCCCTCGGACAGTCCTTCGGGAGGCGGTCGGACAGTCCCCCGGACGGTGTCACGGACAGCCCTTCGGGAGGCACTCACAGAAACTCGGACGGTCACTCGGACAGCCCTTCGGAAGGCACTCTCGAACATCCCCTCGGGGCAAAAAGATCGAACCTACGACCTCTCTACGGGGTTGCACACATACGGTGTCACCTATCCGGCAGGGCTTCGCCGTCCAAAACTAGTTCCCACCGGAACCCAGACAGCCTTTCGGCTCTACGAAACTATTTCGCGGGGAGGGAGAGAGAAGGCCAGATCATGCATGGCATTTGTATGTGAGAAAGAGTGAGTGTGGAGAGCACCTCTCCACCTCATTTTATAGGAAAACCCAAGGGGTAGGGTGGCACTTGAAAATACCAAAATGCCCATGAAAGGTGTCCTTCATAAGGGCATAAAGGGGAAGGCAAGTGGGCAAGTGGGGCTCCATGGAGGAGCCCCCCCTTGGCCGGCCACACCCCTTGTGGGTCCCCCCCAAAGGGGCTCCCATCCATCCATGTCATCCCTAGATATTTTGGGGCAAAGCCCAAAAAGGTGGCTTTCCAAAAAGTAACCAAAAAGTGCTTTTCACTATTCACGGAAACATTTTTCCGCGACCGTTAAATCCGAAAATATTTCTGTAGGTCTTAGAACATTTCCAGTACCCACTAAAATAATTTTGGACGCGTTCCGAAACAATTCCGGATCAGTGATTTTCATCAGCGAAAAACAACCAAAGCGGTTCCGGCAGCTCCGGAACATTTCCGGTTTTTTCTCCGGAAAAATCCCAGAAGTTCCCAGAACAATTCTGGCACCCTCCAAGAATTTCCAGGCTTGTGCCGAAACCATTTTGACTTAATGATACACTCCGAAACAACTTTTCGGTTTTACCAAAACTATTCCGGTGTTCTCTCTCCGGAACTCTTCCGTTGTCTCCGAAACTTTTCCGGCGACTTTCTCTCAGACTCTCTGTCTAGTATTCAGCAAATAGATGACCCTTAAGCGTGTGACCCTATAGGTTCGGTGAAGTATAGACATGACCGGAACACTTTCCGATCAATGATCAACATCGGAGCCGTGGACACCCATATTGACCCCTATACCCACACGAATAAATATTCGAGTGAACCTCCAGTTGCCGTGTGCTATTCCTGTTGCTTCGCGATATGTTACAAATACCCGAGGTGAGATTTATCGGCATCCCCGTGGATCAACACTTGTCCACTATGCCAGTTACCTCGTTACCGGTTTTGTTCTTTTTTCTCGTTCCCGTGTTCCGGTATCCCTGTGATCAAATCACAATGTATCTGGCCAGACGATGATGGATACCGTAACACCGAGAGGGCCCAAAGAATATCTCTCCATCGTCGGAGGAGCAAATCCCAATCTTGAGCTATCAAGTCCCTTGTCATACTTTCCCATGAACCCGTAAGCCGTCGTAATAGCCACCCAGTTACGGATGACGTTTAACAAACCCCAAAGTTCATGAATCAAGCATGAAGGAACTCGATACTCTCATGGTCTAAGGAATTATGCAAACGTTAACATTCTCTGTGTTATTAACCATTAACTTGTGACGAATGTATCTCATAGCATAACATCAATTCGGGTCGATTCAACACAAATGTTCTTCTAACATTGTGACCTCAAAGTTGATGGCATAGACATGCCCATGATCAGGAAAACGTGATCATCATGCAACACTTGAGCCAGTCTTAGAGGCTTGACTAGGAATACTTTTTACCGTTTATTATTCCACACGTGCACATGGGTTTTCCTCAGAGCCTTTATGGATATACGGGCTCGGGAACCATAGCAGTTATAGCATGGAACATAAACTTAATTAGGAACATGGGGATAAATAATAACATTTATTATTGCCTCTAGGGAATATCTCTTACAAAAGGGCACCCACACATCATGATCACGGGAAACTGAAATCTAAACCTTTCCATGGCATTCATGCCCGAAGGTAGCTACTCTCCGTGCATATCCATAGTGTGGATATCACCACACGACCAAATCTATGTGTGTGAGCGCAAAACTATTACAGAACGCCGAAGAGTCGAACATCGCCGGAAGCCATCTTAGGCGCACGTGCTCTAGAAACCTTGTGGCGGATATTGATAACGACATGTCACTGAGAGAAGGCATCAACACCATGGCCGTCTCAAGCCGTAGACGCACCACCCCGACCCACCATCGCACCTCCTGGTGTCACGGTCATCGCCATCGCTTCGCGGCTAGCACCTAAGTCGTCGATGCCACATTTGGGCGTCGGAGACCCATCAACACGCGGCCTCCCACGCTGGCCGCCGTCATCCATGCATCACAACGACCATCTGTGGCATTCGGCACAGCCACCCTGCCGTTCAAGCTCCATCAGCTGTGCTACGCCGTCTGGAGCCGCCACACCACCCTACTGGAGAGCTTCCTCTACAAGAGATTGTTGCACGAGAAGGCATTGGCAAGAAGGGAGGACAAGGAGGTGGTGTCATCAGCTATAGTTTCGCCCCTGCTCCCCCCCCCCCCCCCCCCCCCCCCGCGCGGGCGCGCGTAGGGCGGCGCGAGTGAACAGTTTAGATGATCAAACAGTGTGTTTACCCCTTCCTAAAATACATCCATGAACATAAACATGATCACCCAGAACCTCGAACTCAGCATAGGTAAATGGAGCTCACACAATGAGCAGAAAATACAGAAAGACAAGGGCACCTAATAGTACACAGTGTATGCAAAATGTCGGCCAGTGAACCTAATAGTACACAGTGTATGCAAAATGTCGGGCAGTGAAATACCATCTCCTTTCTGGTTTATAGGTTCTCTGTGTATCCCTAGGTCGTCAATTTTACCAATGTAATATGAGTTGTACTATATCATAAAAATTATATCATTAGAAAACATAACATTTGAAGTTTCTAATGGTATATGTTTTGTGATATATAACTAGTATTACGTTGGTCAAATTGTTGATCTAGAGGCCTTATAAACCGGAAAGGAGGTAATAATAAATCTGATAACCGTGGTGGTGCCATAGGAGTGTGACAGACACACATATATCAGAGCGGTTGTTCCCGTGATCAAGTTCAGACAACAGATTAGGAAGGCCTCTACTGTGCACTACCCGACACACTGACTTGTCAACAGATTATACGCCTATGTCGTAAGCTAATCACAGAGATATGCAACATAATGAATATCAATTAAAGCATAAGCAATTACTAGGAGTGAAGATCAATTAAAGCATAAGCAATTACTAGGAGTGAAGATCAATTAAAGCATAAGCAATTACTAGGAGTGAAGTTAAGAACATGACAAAGAAACCATTTTATTCTCCGGTCAAGCGTAAATGGATGTCAATGGAGATATGTACAATGGACATATTGTACTCCCTCTTAAAAAATGTCACCCACCAACACCATTAACAAGTTTCATCGTTCAAAGCTGTTTGAGTACCACATGAAACTATTAGCAGATTTCCTAATATAACCAATGAACCAAATAAGCAAGTGTGGAATTTAACGTCCAGAGCGGAATGCAAGGACTTCTAAACAAGTCACGAACCTGTGCATCATACCATGTTTCCATTTACACTTCTATAAAGCGTAAAAGTTATCAAGAAAAACAGGAAGAAAAAGAAACGAAAACAAGGCCAAAACCCTAGAGAATATCTATCCTTTACCCCTGGGAAGGAGTGGAAGGTCTGTTGTTGCTACGTTGAGAGCGTGGTCATTTTGATACCCTAAAAATGAAAAATTAACTGAAATCGGCAAAGACTATTCAACACTCGTCATCCTAAGAAGCAACAGCACAGTGTTGCTCGTGTATCCGCTTCAGGAACTGCTAGACTGCAAGGCAACAAGGGACGCGTAGGCACCACCGGGCAGGCGAAGCAGCTGCTCATGCCGCCCTTCCTCGGCGACCACCCCGTTCTTGACCACTGCAATCTTGTCGGCGGCGGTGATGGTCGACAGCCGGTGAGCCACGACCACGGTTGTTCTTCCCACCGTCACCCTGTCCAGCGCCTCCTGCACGATGCGCTCCGACTCCGCGTCCAGCGCACTGGTCGCCTCGTCCAGGAGCAGCAGCTTGGGGTTCTTGAGGATCGCCCTCGCGATGGCTATCCGCTGTTTCTGCCCGCCCGACAGCTGCACCCCCCGCTCGCCGACGCTCGTGTCGTACCCGTTTGGGAGGGTGGAGATGAACGTGTGGGCGTTGGCGGCCTCGGCGACGGCAACGATCTCTTCCTCAGATACCTGCTCCATCTTGCCGTAGGCGATGTTTGCTCTAATGGTGTCAGTGAAGAGGACCGGCTCTTGGCCTACTAGACCAATCTGCTGCCTGAACCAGGTGAGCTTGAGGGTCTTCAGATCCACCCCATCTAGAAAGATGCTGCCAGAGTCAGGATCGTCGAACCTCTCGATCAAGGCTATCACCGTAGATTTCCCACTTCTGCTTTCCCCGACAAGCGCAATAGTCTGCAACAAACAACCAGGATGACAATGCATGAGATCAGTGGCGGAGCTAGCTCAATCTATGCAGCTACAGAAAAAAAATTCTTCAGAGAATTTCCCAAGGAACATAGCTCCACCGCTGCATGAGATACTGAGATCTGCGTTAGTGACTTTGTTTCACTCCAGGGTTTAGTACCAACCACTCATAATGTTTCAGTTCTGGGCACTAGTTTTAACTTAGCCAACAAACTAGCTGCTGTAAACTACGGTATTAACTCAAATGTAGTTGCATTGCTTAAGATTTCTGAGAAACACTTTGGTTCTCTTTACTTCTCTGCTAAGGTACTGTATTAACTCAAATGTTAGGTGCTGGTATGGTCTTCTGTTATCGAACCAGATGGTTTCTCTTAATGGAAATCGGAAGGGGAGGCCCTTCTTTTATTCAAAAAAATAATTTTAACTCAAATGTTATCGCATTGCTTATAAGATTTCTAAAGGAACTGAGAGCTCTGTTTACATTGGGTTGTGTTCTATCCACTTTTTACCCCAGTCAAGTTATTTTTTTTTTGACGGCGCTACGGCGGGCTTACGCCGGCCTGAACCTTTTCATTAATAAAGAGCAGAGTACATATACAAGGCATAGAGAGAGATGAGGGGAAGGAGATTACAATAGCATGATTACAATCTCATAGATAGATGGAACAACATGGTACTCCAATCTCGGAGAAGATACATTGGTTGCTCTTTGGAGCATCTATTGGACCATAGCATGAGGTCGTCAGCAGCCAAGCGGGCGATGAGGTTGATCGGTTGAAGTTCATTCCGAAACACTTTTGCATTTCTTCTTTTCCAGATGTTCCATAGAATTGCAATGATAACCGTGGAGCGAGGCTTATTGGTGAGTTCCTGGCCCCATAGATTGCAGATGTCGGTCGGAGTAGTGGCTGCAATTGAATTTAATTCACCCCAAAGAGGACGCAGATGGTGGCAATGCAATAGGAGGTGAGCGATTGACTCCGTAGCTGGGCAGAACGGGCAGGCGGCCGAGTCGGTTAACCCCCGGTTGAAACGGCGGTCATTGGTGAAAAGCCTGTTTTTGTTTGCCAACCAAAGAAATATTCTGCATTTGTTGGGAGCATAGTTCTTCCAGATTGCCGTTGCAAGGTGGTCAACTGGCTTGTTGATCCACACAGCCTTGTAAGCTGAGTTGCAAGTCAGAGGCTTGCCATCAAAACGTCCCGTTCTTTTGTCCATTACCTGCAGATTCAAGGAAACAGTTGCTAGCAAAGCGCGAATGGTGGCTAGCTCTTGCTCGGCGGCATGAGAGAGGCGAGGAGCCAGGTCAAGGTTCAGAGCAGGGGAGACGAGCACCCGAGCGACAGAGGCCGAAGGCCTAAGAGAATGAGAGAAAAGAGCGGGGAAACTTGTAGCAAGATTTTCAGAGTGGCCGTTAACCCAAAGGTCTAGCCAGAAAGCGGTTGTCGAGCCATTACCAATGTCGACCTTTGTTATAGAACGGAAGAAGCCTAGCCCTTTAGAGATATCATGCCAGATGTTTGACTCATAAGGATGTTGCGAATCAATATCGCGAGAGTCCGTCCATCCATACTTATTAGTAAGATGAGAAGCACCCAAGGTGCCAAAAGAGGAGTGAAGCTTATTAAGATGAGAAAGAAGAAGGCAAGAGTTTAAGTGATGAAGAGAAGAGAATCCTAGACCCCCATGAGAGAAAGGCGCACAGACAAAATCCCAAGCCACTTTACACTGGCCCCCCGACACTTTATCCTGACCCGCCCAAAAAAAGGACCTGCAACGTTTATCAATGATCTGAACGATGCCCATCGGAAGCCGAAGAGACGTCATGGCGTAGATCGGTAAGGCCCTGAGAACCGCGCGAACCAAAATGGCACGGCCGGCAATCGACAGAAGAACCCCTCGCCACCCTGCTAGGCGACGATCTACTTTATCTATGATAAAGAAGAAATCTTTGAGATTTAGCTTGTGGGTGGATAGAGGAAGCCCTAGATAAGATTGAGGGAAGGATGCCACGTTACAACCCAAAATATCTGCTAGACGCACCGCTAGCTCCGGTTCCACATGAATTGGTGTAAAAGTGCTTTTTTGAAAATTGATGTGTAAGCCAGTGGCCTCCGAAAATTGAAGAAGAATAGATTTAAGAGTGAGAAGCTGATCATGGTCCGCTTTAATGATGATCAGAGTGTCGTCCGCATATTGGAGCACGGGGCAAGAGATGGAAGAGTCGATCGGGTGAGAAAGCATACCATTGGAGGATGCTTGCAGAATTAGACGTTGAAGGACATCCGCAACAATGATGAATAGGTAAGGGGATATCGAATCCCCTTGGCGAAGACCCTGCTTGCAGTTGATCCATGGCCCTGGCTTACCATTAAGAATTACCGCCGACTGGCTGGTCATGTTCAAGTTGTTGATCCAGTCACACCATTTCGACGGGAACCCCTTAGCACGCAAGATTGAGGACAAGGCCGACCAGGAAACAGAGTCGAAAGCCTTTCTAAAGTCCAACTTTAGGACAATAGCCGGCTTTCTACGTTTGAAACAAGTTTGAACGATATCCGCGGCGTAAGTAAAATTATCAGCAATACCACGCCCTTTAATAAAGCCGGATTGGTCTTGGTGAATGATAGAGGGGATGAGAGGTTGGGCTCTGAAGGCAAGACATTTAGAACTGATTTTGATGAGGCAATTTTGAAGGGACACGGGCCGGAAATTGTCTGGGGTCGTAGCGCCTACTTTTTTGGGTAAGAAAACAATGAAAGCCTTGTTGATCCTGTTTAGCTCAGCAGAACCGCTGTGGAAATCATTCATGAGATCCAGCAAATCAGATTTCAGAAGATCCCAATTTTTTTTATAGAAGGCCGGACCAAAGCCGTCGGGCCCTGGACTTGCGTTGCCGTTCATGCTAAGAACTGCATGACGAATTTCGTCCAAGGAAAAAGGCCTGGTGAGCGAGTTAGCTTGCGAAGAGGTCAGTTTGGAGCCGATCATGAGGTCATCAAGATTAAAAGAGAAGGCAGAAGAAGCTTGAGTCCCAAGTAGACTTGAGAAGTAGGCATGCAAAATAGCCTCTTTGCCGTTATGAGAAGTAACGTCCGTCCCATTCACATGTAGCAAGGGGATTTTGTTTTTACGAAATCTGACAGAGGCACACACGTGCATGTAAGAAGAATTTTCATCCCCAAGAGTACATTCTCTGATTTTAGCACGTTGGCGCCAGTAGGCAGCAAGTAGCTTGTTATGACGGTGGAGGGCAACCTTGACTGCAATACGCAAGGTAAGTTCCAGGGTAGAAAGCGGTCGGACTTCTTCAAGTTTGTCGAGAAAGGAAATAGTAGTGGTACAGTTCGTAGCATGATGCCTGGGGGCTTTGGCGTTAACAGCCCACTTTTTAGCCATATTGCGAGTGCGTTTCAGCTTAAGGCAAAGGCGGCCCGCGGAATTCAAGTAGCGATGGTTTGGTCCAACGCTAGTCCAATTTGAGGCGACTTGCTGAAGAAAAGACGGATTTGAAAGCAAGCAATTGTTGAGTCTGAAAATCGAGGGCTTGGGGATAGAAGTAGAGGCAGTCATAACGATGGGCACATGATCAGAAGTAGTACGAGTGAGAGATGATAGGGTAGCGTCTGGAAACATGAAGGACCAGTCCAAGTTAACAAAAGCTCTGTCTAATCGAACCAGAGTCGGGTTATCTTGTTGATTAGACCAAGTAAATAGTCTATCCAACAGGGGAATTTCCTGAAGATTTAGAGAGTTGATTGCAGAGGAGAATTGTTGCGCTTCACTGGAGTTGAAATTGGAGGAAGATTTGTCAGCGGGGCGCAAGACAAGGTTAAAGTCTCCCATAATAGTCCATGGGCAATTAATAATATTGTAAATGGGAGTTAGGGAGGCTAGGAAGATAGATTTTGAAGCATGGTCGCAGGGGCCATAAACGTTTGTAACAGCAAATGACTGACCATTTGCACGAAAAGAAAACCAACAGGTTAGAGCAAAAGAATCTAGCTGCACATTAGTGCATTCTAGGTTCGCATCGTCCCAAGCTGTGAGAATCCCACCAGAAGCTCCAATGGCAGGTAGAAAATGGAAGGACCTAGTGCCTAAAGGAAGGAAAGAGCTAGCTTTGAAGGAAGTAATAGATTGCAACTTAGTCTCTTGCAAGCAAATGACCGAGGCAGAAGCATCTTGGAGCCCTTTTTTAATATCAATACACTTGTTGGGCCTCCCTAGTCCCCTAACGTTCCAGGAGGTGATGTTAATCGATCTATTCATGGGAACCGAAGGTAGCAACGAAAAAAGAAAGAACAGAAGGCGATAAAGCTGAAACTAAAACTGACGGGGGAGTAACAGCTGCAAAGAAGAAAAGGCCTGAAGAAGCCCATCTGCCGGCGGCCAAGCAAGGGCCTTCACACATTATCGAACTCAGGGGCCGCCTTGTTGAGATCGATCTCCGAAACGCCACAGGCATCAGCAAACTGCATCACATCCTTGCGAGGGAGAGGAGGAGTTCCTTCGGCAGCGATCTCCAGAAGTTCAACCGCAGGCAGAAGGGTGGATGGGGGAGCAGGTTTGAGGCCATCAAACTTCTGTTTCTTGCGAAGAGTGGCCTTTTCCAGCATGGTGAGGCGAGTAGGAGCTTCAGCTTTCTGCAGACGAGCACTGCGGCGCGTGAACACGATTGTGGTCTTGGCCGGCGAAGAGGTCATGGAGTTGGAGACGGCAGCAGCAGCCGGAGGCAGGTTGTTGGAGACGATAGAAGCCACCGGAGGCCCAGAGACGATCGCATCCTCCGCGCCCGAGGCCGAGTCCGATGCCGCGCCAGAGGCGGTTGGTGGAACAGTCAGCAGCAACGGAGGAGCAGGCTCGAAGGCGGGGGCAAGAGGTGCGCCGGAGTCGAAGAGCTTGATGGCCTGCCTGACTTTCTCTTCTCTGGTGACGACATGGCCGAAGCTTCGGCCCCGCCAGTCAGCGCAGAAGACGTCAACGTTTTCCACACCCGATTCAAACTCAAACTCCTCAGGAACCTCCTCCACTTCATCGTCAACCTCAGCAACATCAACATGCTCCGGGAAGGCAAAGACACGAGGAGGAGAGAGGTTTTGGGACGGGGAGGAGAGATCCTCGTCGGAGGAGGAGGAGATGGCGACGGGAACGGGGATGAAATCCGCCAAAGGAGCAGGTAAAGTAGCCGGCGCAAGGGAGAGGGAGGAGGATGGAGGGCTCAAGGGTGATGGAGAGCGAGAGCTGGGGGAAAGAGATGGGGAGATGAGCGGGGAGGCAGGGGTTAAAATAGCCAGGCAGTGCCGCCGGGTATGGCCCGAACGCCAACATCGGCGGCAACGGATAGGATCTCTACAATCCTTGACCTGGTGGTCAAGAGCTAGGCAGCGATGGCAGCGTTTCATGAAGTTAGGGTTTTTTGGGGGAGAGATGGAGCGGGTTGGCGGACGAGGAGGCGCATGCAAGCTATAATGGGTCGAGGAGAGGGCACGGGCGTAAGAAATATTGGATGGGCCTATGGGCTGGGAGTGCATGGCGCGCGGAGGCCGAGGAGTAGCAGGGCAGAGCGAAGGAAAGTTATCGATTTGAACGCAGTCACGTCCCGAGAGCAGTCGAGGGCTTGGCGCTTGCGCACAGTCTATCACCGATAGCGAGGCTGCTGAGGTGGACTCAGAAGAGGGGCCCGTAGGAGTTGGCAGGATTCCCGGTGCTAGCAGATCCAAAAGAGGATATGTCCTACGCATAATGGGCTTTAACACGTGGCCGCAGTTGGTTGGTTGCATGTTAGAGGCCATGCAGCCACGCACGTCGAGGGGGATGACGTCGTAGGTTTTCCACGGCAAAGGGCCAGCCGGCCTTGGCAGCACTCCAGCAGTGAGCAAGTCAAGAACAAAAGCACGCGAGGCCGATTTTTCTGCGCAAATCAGGCACGCCGAGTCGGTCCGGACAGAGATTAATTGACCAGGGACTAGCCGGAGTCACCGAAGATGGCGCCGGAGCGATGGGGAAACATACCGGCGAGGAGAAGTTTGTGAGCGCGAAGAGGAGTAGAGCGTCACCCGGAGTTCGCAATAACTGCGAAAACGGACCAATCTGACAGCGTCGCAGCATCTCTGGGGTGGATGCGGAGAGGAACCCAGGCCTGAACGGAGTAGCCAGCCGCAAGTCCTCCGCCGCCGCCATGGAGACCGTCGGCGGCAGCCGCTCTGGGGTGACCACATGCGGCACCACATCGAGGGACGTCTCAAGCTCGACGCCAACAGGCGCGGGAGTCGCCTGAGTCGTCGACGGTGAGCGCTTGCAGCAGTGGTCACCCCGGCTGGAAGAGTGCAGATCCGCGGCGCCCCCCACCATATCCACGAGCGGACCAGCAGGGGAGGGCATGAGTCCAAACTGAGAGGTGGCCGCCGCGGCCGGAGTGGCATCACTGCCTCCATCCGGCGTAAGGCTCGGCAGGTCGAGGGGTCGAGGCAACGAGGGCGGTGACGGGGGGCCGAGCACCTGAACCACCTGACCGGGGCCCCCGAGCTCGAAGTCCGTCGCAGCGGCAGGCGCGGGACGGCGGCCCGTGGACGGCGGAGCGACCAGATCCAATCCAGTCCGATCTTGGAACGGGCAGGGAAGGCAGAGGGAAACGGCTCGCCACCGGAGTCGAGGACGACGCAGGGAGGACCACGCCAGAGGAGGCACCGCTCGGGGCAGCAGCGGCGTCGGGCGTCGATGCCGCCGGCGCAGGCACGGAGGGCGCCGGGCGGGACCCAGCCTACCCAGAACGGCCGGGCCTGCCTTGCGGAGCGCGAGGGCCGCCGCGGCAAGCGAGGCAGCAGGAGCGGGGTTGGCAGGAGCGGGCGCGGTGGGCGACGGGGCCGGAGTGGCCGCCGTCGCGGGCGCAGTGGGGGGCGGGCGCGGGAGCATTCAGTGTCAGATCCCAGTGGGAGATCGACAAGAAATTTCTAACTCCTGATGCTTGTGCCACTGTATGGACATTGTAAGGATGTGGAAGGGCTATGAAATGGGCATACTTAGTGTATCTGTCAACCACCACAAGGATGACTTCTTTGCTTTGAGATTTGGGCAGCCCCTCAATAAAATCCATTGTGATATCAGTCCATGCCTGAGTGGGAATGGGCAATGGCTCAAGAAGGCCAGGATAGTGGCAGTGTTCTGCTTTGGCTCTTTGACACACAGCACATTCAGCAATGAAAGTATGCACTTGTTTTTTCATTCCTGGCCAGTAGAAAATTCTCTTGAGTCTTTGGTAGTTGGCCACCATGCCAGAATGGCCACCTAGAGCAGAAGTATGGAAGGAATTGATTATCTGATTTCTGACATGCTCATCTTGCCCAATGTAAACTCTTCCTTTGTATCTTAAGATGCCTCCTTTTAGTGTATAAGGGGAATCCTTATCAGGTGCAATTGTAAGCTGCTGCAATAATTGCTTGCAATGCTCATCCTGGTCATAGCTCTTCTCTACAGCCTCAATCCAGAGTGGAGTCAGTGTTGTTATTGCCATAAGAGAATTATCCTTCCTGCTCAATGCATCAGCCACTTTATTTTCCTTTCCCTTTTTGTACTCAATTGTGTAATTGAATTCCAAGAGTTTGAGGAGGAGTTTGTGTTGCAAGCCTTCTGATACTTTCTGCTCTGTGATGAACTTGAGACTTTGTTGGTCTGTTTTAATCACTAGTTCTGCTCCATAAAAGTAATGTCTCCACTTTTTCAGTGTTTCTAAAATTGCCAGTGCCTCTTTTTCATATGTTGACATAGCAGATGCTTTCACCCCTAGTGTCTTGCTGTAATAAGCTAGAGGCCTCCCATTCTGCATGAGGACTGCCCCAATTCCATAGCCACTGGCATCTGTTTCTAGAACAAACTTCTCTTGGAAATTTGGGAGGGCCAAGACAGGGGCAGTTGTGAGCTTGAGTTTGAGCAAGTTAAATGCCTCTGTTTGTTCCTCTGTCCACTGAAAGGAGTTTTTCTTGAGTATGTTGTGCAGTGGTCTGCATATAAGGCCATAGTTGGGGACAAATCTCCTGTAGTAACCGGCCATGCCCAGGAAGCTTCTCAACTGGGTAATGGTTTTGGGGATGGGCCAGTTTTGGACAGTGAGGACTTTGCTAGGATCTGTAGCTACTCCTTCATAGGAGATGATGTGCCCCAAATATTCTACATGTGGTGCAGCAAAGACACATTTACTAAGTTTGGCATATAACTGTTGTTCTCTCAGTGTTTGCAGCACTATTTTCAGGTGTTGAATGTGCTCCTCTAGTGTTTTGCTGTATATCAAGATGTCATCAAAAAAGACTAGCACAAATTTCCTTGTGTATCTTTTAAAGATGAAGTTCATCAGAGCCTGAAAGGTGGCAGGAGCATTAGTGAGGCCAAAAGGCATCACTAAATATTCAAAATGCCCTAAGAATGTGGTGAAGGCAGTTTTGTGTATGTCCTCCTCCTTCATTCTTATCTGGTAGTACCCAGACCTCAGATCCAGCTTGGTGAAAAAACTTGCACCATGTAATTCATCCAAAAGGTCCTCAATTATTGGTATAGGAAATTTGTTCTTGATGGTTTGGTCATTGAGCTTTCTAAAATCTGTGCATAACCTCCAGGTGCCATCTTTGTTCTTCACTAGGAGGGCTGGTGCTGCATAGGGACTGTCACTTGGTCTGATGATAGAGGCTTCTAATAACTGCTGAATTTGCTTTTCCATTTCTTCTTTTTGGTGATGTGGAACTCTATAAGGTCTCAAGCCAGGGGGTTCCACTCCTTGCTTCAATGGAATAGCATGATCAAATTCCCTCGTAGGTGGTAATCCAGAAGGTGTCTGAAAAACATCCTGGAACTCCTCTAGTACTTCTTGTACTTGAGGATGGACTGCTGGAGTTTCAGATGCTTCTTTTGAGAGAGGAAAAAGGAGGTAGCCCTCTGTCACTTTGCTCCGGATGGACATCAGTTCGTCCACTGTGATGGGAGGGATTCCTTTAGCAAATGTATTATCTTGTAGGGTAATTTTCTTTTCTCTCTTCCAGTTGATTGTCATCTCCCTTTCATCAAAGTCCAGAGAGATTGGACTATGTTCCAAGAGCCAATCACACCCCAGGATAATGTCATATCCCTTGAGAGGGAGTAGTTTAAAGGTGTTGCAGAATTCATGATCGTGGATCTTGTATTTAGCAGCAGCTATGTGAGAACCTGTCTGCAGTTTCCCACCTCCAGCAATGTGCACTGGTTGGAGTTTATTTGTTGAAATGGCACAAGTTGTTTTTGTGGCAAACTTCATATCTATGAAGGTGTTAGTACTACCAGAGTCGACTAAAGCAAGCCCCTTTTTTCCTCCAATGTTAACCCACAATGTGAATGTGGCTGCAGTGCTTCTACCTTTGATGGCTTGCATTGAAATCAGCATGAGTTGTTCCTCATCAGTTGGGGAGGTGGCTGGCTGCTCTATCTCAGGTGGAGGGTTTGCAGACTGTAGCTGGTCCTCCCACTCTGTTTCTGACTCATCAGTTGCCATGAGGTTTAGTGATTTGTATTGGGCACATTTGTGGCCCAAGAACCATCTTTGGCCACAGTACCTACACTGCCCTGGTTCTTTGTACTTGACCTCAGGTCTGTTCCCTTGTTTTTCTGGTGGTTTATTACCCATATTGTCAGGTGGCTTTGGTATGTTTGGAAAATTGGTAGGGGTATTGTTTCTCTGATAAAACCCTGTAGGCTGGTATCTCTTTGCCTGAGCAGCAGCACTAGCTCCTTGTTCCATGTCCCTGGCTGTTTCCACTGCATCATACAGAGTGACTGGCTTGAATGGTTTGAGGTAGTGTTTGATTTCCTCCCTTAGTCCATTTATGTAACACTTGACATAATACTGTTCTTTGACCTCGGGATTTTCTTTCTTGTAGGAAGCCATCATCTCTTCAAACTTGTCAGTATATTCTGCCACAGAATTTGCTCCTTGCTTAAGAGCATTGAAGTTTGCTACTGCTTCATAAGAGCTGCTGGTAGCAAATCGTTTGCAGAGAGCTTTGCAGAAATCTGACCAAGTGAGGTTTGCTTGTAATACTCCTGAATTTCTGAGCCATGTGTCAGCCCTTCCAGTAATATACATCTGGGCATAATCAAATTTTGCATTTTCAGGCACATAGACCATTGAAAAGTATTTTTCAGTGAGTCGGAGCCATTCTTGTGGATTGGAGCCATCAAATCTTGGGAAGTCCATTTTGGGTGCCTTAGCAATGGACTTATAAAATTGGGCCTCTTTATCAAACCCCTGCTGTCTGTCATCTCTGTAATTGAAGCCACCTCCTCTGTCCTGGAAGGAATTCTGGTATGTAGGTTGGGGGTGATTCTGTTGTTGTTGGAAGGTAACAACTGGATAATGGGGTGGTGGTTGTTGGGGTTGGGGATAGATAGGTTGCTGTGGTATGTATTGCTGTTGAGGTGGGGGGTATGGGTAGGGTGGTGGCATGTTATAGGGCTGATAATTAGTTGCAGGATGGTTTTGAGGAGTTTGAGGTGGATATGGCTGTGGATTTGGTGGATAAACCGAAGGTGGTGGATGTAGTGGTGGTGGGTAGTGGTGGAATTGGTTTGGTGGATACCTGGGAGGGGTTAATGGTGTTTGGTTCCAGTATGGTGGTTGACCAGTGGTCTGGGGAAAAACTGGTATGTCTTGGTACATATTCTGCTGGGGATCTACCCAACCATGAGCTTGTCCTCCCTGTGTTTCATAATACTGCTGTTGAAATTCAGGGGAAACAAATTGGTGTTCTTGCTCATCTTGGCTCGGCTGCTCCAGGTTGTAAGTGATTTGTTCCTGATATTGCCCACTCTTTCTTCTCCAGTGTGGAACTTCTGAGTGCCAAATCAAAGGGTCAGAGGGGTTTTGGGTGGGTTGGGATGTTTGTCCCAAAGTCACCTCTTTTCCTTGCTCCTTGGCTGTCGACGGAGTACCTGGCGCCTGCTTCTCCCGTAGCAGCGACTCCATTCGCTTTAGGGTTTCATTCAGGGCTGTGACCTGTTCTTGCATCCCCTCCACCTTGGAGTTCAGCTCCTCCGTCCTGGATCCCATGTGCTCGATGTCCAACCTCATGGCCGCTACTTCCTGGGCGTCGGCCTTCTCTTCCTGAGTCTTCGATTTCGCCATCAGATCAGTGCGTGGGTACGGAATTTCACCACGGAACTAGTCCGGAACCCTTCCCAAGCACGGATCTCAGCCGCCGCCTCGAGTCCACGCCGCCAGAAAGCGCACGGACCTGCCTGGATCACGGAATTTTACCACTGGGGCGTTGTGCCGTAGCAACCGTATCCCCGCTACAGGTCTGCGCCCGATCGGTCTACCGCCGCCAGCGCCGCCACGAAGCTCTTAACACCGCCGCCGGAAACGCCTCCGAGGACCTAAGGCTACTGATACCAATTGTCAGATCCCAGTGGGAGATCGACAAGAAATTTCTAACTCCCGATGTGGAGCACCCGTGATGAGTGGGGATTTCTACAGCCTACGCTAAGGAAAATACGCTAGAACAAGGGAAAGTAGCTAAGATTTGCAGTAATTCATTTCATGCCTCACACGCCCGCGGGGTGGAGTTTAAGTACACAGGAAGTTACAGCCCACCGACAGCTTGTAGTAAACAGTAACTAGTGAAAATAAGTGATGCCATCTCAGCCGTTGGATCTGCTAGAGGATCTCAGCCGTTGGACTCCACTGTCTTAACTGAATCGTTGTCTGAACTGAAGATTGGCACTTCGTCAGTTACAGCCGGGATCTGACATTCAGCCTCCTGCTCTAGTCCCGGATGATGGTTCTAAATTAGTCATGTTATTTTCATCTTGTTCAAGTTCTTCTATACAGCAGAGCACTTCAACAGTACTGTAAAAAGTGGGAGAAAACCGAAAACCAAATGTACCTTGCCAGATGGTATCCTCAAGCACAAATCTCTGAAGATTTGCACGTCGGTCCGAGCAGGGTACTTGAAGCTCACGTGCTGCAACTCTATATTTCCTTCCACTGCCTCTAGTGTCGTTCCTACCTCATGGCTTGCGTCAATCTTGGATTTCCTATCAATAATCCTGAAAATGGAGGCAGCTGCATTTTGCACTTTGGCAAAATCCCGAGCAAGGGAACTCGACTGAGAAACTCCAACAGCCATCATGGTTAAAGCGAAGAAGACCTGCATTTTCAAGAAACAGCAGCGGCAATGAGGAGAAGACCCAGATCAATTCTTTGAGTCTACGAGTTGTTCGGTTCTCACCCTGAAGACTTGCCCAACTTCTGCAGTTCCATTGTGTACAAAGCGAGCTCCAACGTAAAAGGATATGGCATAAAAACAGAAGAGCAACGCGAATGAGAATCCATAACCCACGCCACTTATAGCCCCCTGACGAACTCCTTGTCTCACAGGACCTTCACATTTCTTTCGGTAGCTTTCAATTATCTTCTCTTCTGCGCAAAATGAAGCAACAGTTCTGATGTTACCGATGGCATCAGTGGCAATTGTGCTCGCTTGTTCATACATTTCCTGCAGGCAACATTACAAAGAATTTCAGCTAATAACTACACAATGATACGATCTCCATGAAAAAGGAATAACAGACCATATACCTTGGCATCAGCACCAAAACCCCTCATTAACCTCGTTTGAGCATAACTCTGTGCAATCACGCAAGGAAGGAAGCACAATACAATGCATGCTAGTTTCCAGTTTGCAATCATGGCTATTACGATACCGACAACAGCAGTGCTTATGCTTTGCACTATCAATGACAAGACATCCCCAGCAATGCTTTTAACAGACGCCGCATCCCCTGATAGTCTGGAGCCTATTGCGCCGCTAGAGAATTGGAACAATGATTGAGAATCAGGAAACAAAAAAATTATGGCATTCTACAATATTGATGTATCAGATGAATAAGTGAACACAGAAGTACCTGCTGTTCAGAGGGTCATCGAACCATCCTATTTCCTGGTAAACAACCCGACTAAATGAAACCGCGCGTATGCGCTCGATAAGTTTACCACCTGCCATGTTGAACAACGCGTATTGCAGTGGGATGACAAAGATGGAGATCACACCCAACATCACATACATCTCTGCCCAGAATACGGAGTCTTTTCGCAATTGTTGTGGCGGTTCATAGAATGTGTTAATGGCACTTGAAAGCAGCATGCCAAACACAGGAAGTATAGCACCATTGGCTGCAGCAGCAGTGCATCCTAACAGAAGGATTGGGACCTCAGGCTTATGGAGGTAGAGCAGGCGTCTGATCACATTCTTCCCTGAATTGGCATCATCAACCCCTTCAGTTTCATGTTCATGCAATGAGAATGTTTGCGAGTTTCTTCTGCTTCCACCCTGTGGTGAATATCTACTCATAGATCTCCCAAAGGATGGCTTTATACTGCTGTGTTGACTTGCAGAATTTGCAGTATCAGATGCTGATTGTAACCTGCTGGAGTCATCTCCATGAGATCCCTCCCTTTTCGTATTAACCTCTTGCAGCCGTAAAAGTTGGGAGTAGGCTCCATCGGGATCCTTTATCAACTCAACATGTGGCCCTGTTGTGCAAACATGCATTTAGAGCTTGTTTCTAACATCAAAATCTGAAACTTCACCCTTGCTGAATAAATGCAGTAAGACTAGCTAAAAGTGATGCAGAAATTCAGCTTACCTTGCTCCAAAAGTTGTCCACGATATAGCACTGATATTGTATCAGCATTTTTTACAGTGCTCAGGCGATGTGCTACAACTATTGTGGTTCTGTTCACCATGATATTATTTAGTGCATCTTGAACTACACGCTCAGACTCGGCATCAAGTGCACTTGTAGCTTCATCAAGAAGTAGTATACTGGGGTTCTTCAAAATTGCTCTTGCGATTGCAATTCTTTGTTTCTGTCCACCAGATAGTTGTGTTCCATGCTCACCAACCATTGTATCCAGTCCCTGGTAATAATTGTCAACTTATAATTAGGGGTGAAAATAATACTGCAAATATACAAGATTGCAGAATGCACGAGAAGGGATTAAATGGGCATACATTTGGTAACTTGTCGATGAACTTCGCAGCATTAGCAAGCACAGTTGATCTCCTAATTTCTTCCTCTGTCGCACCCTTCTTTCCATATTCTATGTTTTCTCGTATAGTAGTTGTGAAAAGAATAGGTTCTTGGCTAACAAGCCCTATTTTCTGTCTTACCCAGCTAAGGTTTAGCTGTTTCAGATTAACACCATCCAAAAGAACTTCACCTGATTGTGGATCATAGAATCTCTCTACCAAGCCAATTACAGTAGATTTCCCGCTTCCACTCTCCCCGACCAGTGCCACCGTCATGCCAGTTGGAATGCTTATAGAGAAGCCATTGAAGATAAGTTGCTCAGGCCGTGCAGGGTAACTGAAATGGACATCTTTCAACTCAACATTTCCAACAAAGTTCTCCAATATAAGGCCACTCTTATCACTCGCGTCAATCTCAGGTTTTCTATAAATGGTTGCAAACATTTTGTGAGCCGCAATCTGTCCTGATGCAAAAGCAGTTAAGCATGGAGAAGACTGGCCAAGAGCCCTACAAACAATTAGAAGAAACAGACGTCATGCAAATGATAGCAATTTAATTTGAATTTGGATCTTTGTATCTTGAAAATAGATGCTGCCATGCAAATGAAAATACTAACATTGCACCAGTCATGATGGCCATCAACACATTAATGATGTAGCCACCAGTATATCCCTTTTCAATAATCAGCTTTGCACCATACCATACAGCTAACCCATAGCTGCAGAAAACAATAAGCAGAAGTGAACCAACTCCAAGGCCCCCCGCAATACCCTGGTGGACTGCTGACTTGTATGATATTTTCAAATGCTCTTTGTATTCACTAATTGCTCTGCTCTCTCCGGTGAAAGATATCACCTGTTTTCATGAAGGAAATGAGAAGTTAGCTAGGCACAAGAATTATAAGGGTATAGTTATGGAAGATAGATATACCGTTCTGATTGATCCTATTGTCTGTTCAACCACTTTCCCCGCTTCAGCATAGGCCATCTGGGAACGGTTTGATAACTTTGATAGAACAAGTGACATGACTGCAGCAGCTGCTACAACAGGAGGAATACTTGACAACATAACAAGGGACAGAAGCCAGCCTCTTGTAAATGCGATGATAAATCCACCCAGAAATGTTGATACCAATTGGAGAAACTTGCCCACCTTCATAAATAGTCAAATTAAAGTGTGTTAAACCACCAGTTTCTAGAGATGGTGTTCTATGCATTACACACGATATTGCTACTGTAATCAGTAAAAAGAATCTCAACATGCACCCAAGTGCAAGTAGTTTTGTATTGGAGGAAAGCATCAAGATGACACGGATGTTACAGCGGCGAGCAGGCGACTAAAACACTGATAAGAGAAGGGACAAAATAACAACAGAAACAACCTTAGCTAGCCAAAAACGAACGGCAAAAGGAAGCACTAGCCCACCGACAAAGCCAAATCGGGAGGCCTAGCATGCTGTAATCAGTAAATATGCATACTGGAAGTAGCCTCGATTTTTTTTGCATAGTTGAAACTGCAAAGCTTTTTATAAAAAACTAACATATATCAAAATCATGATTCACTAAAATAACGCTTATGATCTTTATAAATCCATGCAAAGGAGACATATACTTGAACTAACTTGACCTGGTTGTATGATAATTTGTAATAGAAACAGAAAACTGAAGGTATGCATTAAAGTACCTGAGAAATAGGAAAATCATAAATTTAAAATTTAACAGGGAGTCACATGGATAAGATATGGCTCACCTTTTCTCCAATTGCATCTTGAATTAACACTGTGTCACTAGACATCCTTTCAATAACTTCTCCAGTTGACGTCTCCACATCAAAAAATGATATATCTTGTCTAAGTATGGTCTCGAGGTACAGCCCACGGATGCGTGCAGCCTGTCTTTCTCCAGTCACCATCCAGCATGACACCTCTGCATGCAGAAGCACAGTTCAAAGAGATAGTACGATAATCATATGTATCCAATTGCAGTTTCTGACATCTTTATGAAAAATAATACCAAAACCAGTGTTATTTTTTCACTATTAATATGCTTCATACAAGAATAAGTAGGACGGTCTCTTTATGGAAGTATTTGCCCATATCCACCTCAACTTTTGGTTAAAAAAGTATACAATGAATCCCCAAACAAATTAATAAATCCACATATTGAACAAGCAATGTTGTACCAAAAGAATACATCAAAGCTTACAAATTAAATTATTGCTAATATAATTAGAGTTCATCAGCTGGTTGGATTATGTCTTTTCTTTTACTCTGAAAATGGAAATTCTAGTGATTTTATGTTTTCTTCGGTTGGTGTGAAAAACTGGTAATATAAATAGTTAGCTTCTGGTGCGCAATACTCTTCCAGTGCTCCGGTGCAACGATATGCAAAAACCATTAAACTGGTCGTACAAATTGTTCTTAGAACTTTTACATAAGTAAAAAATGCATGCCAAATAAATAACCTCAAAATATGAATGGGTAGGATGCATCACATATACTAAGCCAGAGACAAATTTATTTCCTTGAGGGGCATAAATGAGTACAGTAGAATTAACTGGTGGGTCTGGCATAGCATATTATGAGTGTAGTTAATAAATCTCATCAACAAATAGGTAGTGATACATGCATATAATTTACTTCCTTTCCAGCATTGTGGCAAATTATTTCTGGTCTTCATTTCATTCAAATTAGGATTGCCAATTTTCTAACCAATAGAAATCATTCATACTTTTCAAGAAGAACAGCATATTCAGCATATGCATCTTGAATCGGAAGTTTCTATATATGCAGAGTCCTGAACAGGTGGAGTACCCATTTTTTATAAGAAACTACGTAAATACCCATGAGCCAAGCAAATATGGATAACATGTGAGAAATTTACACCAGAAGACAATATGGGATTATGCACTTCCAAACTGCTTCTATAATAGAAATGATACTTTTGATACTTACGAAGAAACCCTGCTACTCCAGAAGCTAATGCTAGATACACAAATCTGACAGCAACCTGGAAAGACAAAAAAGCATACAACATAAAATGGTGAAAAGTAGTGCCAATGTAAAACCAGCAACTCAGATTATAAATGCCAGCTGATGAAATTTGATTTTCAGTAAGAAGTACTACTGTACTACATGTTCAACTTGACAGTAAAGAGCATCAGGCATGAAACATAGAAACAGAACTGATATACATGTACACGTCAAATAGCAATTAGTACTGCATAACATTCCTGGGGGAGAAGAGAATACAGCCAGCTAACTTTGAGATACAAGCCCTCACAAAAAACACTTTGAGATACAAGCGGTCAAGCGGACCTATATATATTCTACTGAACCATTTCCCATAGTGTTTTGGACATTCGTGCATGGAACGTTTTGACCATGAAAAGGACCAGCCCTATCAATTCTGCTGGCTTTGGTGAGGAATTCGTTCTCTCTTAGTTATGAAGTTGTGATCACACAGTCATCCTTACAAAATTCGTTAGCAGAGCGAATTAAGATCCATATATATCAAATAGTAGAACTTTGGTACCTGCCACCTTTCGAGATCCATAACAAATCGTGAAAATTCTGGTGATCTGGAACTCTAAATTACTACGTACAGCACGGGAACATCGAACAAATTGATTACAAATCAAGTAAGCTCCATACCAAAAATAGCAACGCAGATTAATTAACCCCATACCAAAAATATCAAAAGAAACTAATTATGCTCCATACTGGGAAAAACTCGAAACAAATTAATGATAAATATGTGATCGACACTCTTCTCAGATAACTAAATCAATCATCAGAAGGTTAAACGTTCAATCTGAAGGGATCGATTTACTCGAGTCCGACGCTGCCCATGCCAAAACCCTCGAAAACTCTTGTGGTAGAAACCGGAAGTGCGAAGAAGAACTAGCGAGCGAGCGATGCGAGAGCAAGGCGAAACAGGCGGGCGAGGGCCTAGACGACGCGGCATTGAATCATCGACCACCCAGGAACGCGAGGGATAGAAGAGGGAACCCTCGGCGGGGGCGGGGGCGGGGGCGGCGCGAACCTTGGAGACGGCGTGGACGAGGTCGGCGCGGTGAGCGGGGCCGAAGGCGTCGACGAGGTCGCCGACGAGGAAGGCGAGGAAGGGCATCGCAACGCCGTTGGCCACGGCCGCCGCGGCGCCGACCGCCATCAGCACCGCGTCCCGCCGGTCCGCGAACGCGAACAGCCGGTACATCGGCACCCTCTTCGCGGCGGCGGCGGCGGCGCCGCTTCCCGCTCCTCCCGCCGGCGCCATCTAATGCCGAGAGATCGGTCCGCGGCCGCCACCTCCCCGCCTAGCGCCCTACTCTTTCGCGCTGCCGGGGGAGGAGAGGGGCGATGCGAACGGGAATGCGGCTGCGATGGTGTGTGCATGGGTGTGTGGCGCCCTTCCTTCCTTCCTGGTGTTTAATGTGGCGGCGGGCGGAGTCGATCGTGCAGCCGCCGGCTGTCTTCTAGTTGGTGGAATCTTCTCCGTGCTGTTTGTTTTGCTCCGGCGTGGGTTTATCTCTCCCCCGTATAATTCTTGTTGGACTCGTCGGCTCGAGTGCAAGGCATGCGCAGCTCAAACGTGGCAGTACCATTTTGGGTGGCCAAAGTGCCAGACCCATTTCTGCCGTTGCCGTGTAAAATAAATCCTAGTCACAGACCCATTTTGTGTCGAGTGTCAGGAGCAAACAACCCAGGGACATTACTATACGTCTCACATATATGGACAGTCGGTGGAATGCATATCAAAAGGTATTCAATTTGCAATTAGCACGCTTTTCCACATCTTATAAAAGCGTTTTTTTTTGCGACAAATCTTATAAAAGCGTTGTAATCATCTCTACCTAAATGGCCGGAGAATGGCTATATAGTACGGAGTATATACACATACATTTTGTATAGTACTACAGTAGTCACGTTCCTGGGATCCGCTGATCTGGCTTGTTGACGTGCAAACACACACACACACACACACACAAAGCAGCTCTACGCACAAACACACAGCTTACTTCTAAATCTGGTGATACAAAGTAGTCATCATATGGTGTTGGTGATACGGATACCTCACCGGAAATTGTCCACGATGTGGCGGTGCCTAATTAATACAACCTCCGAATATGAGTGTACTTTAGCTCTTTCCACATTTGGAGGGTCTCACCTTACAATGTTCTCCTATAAGAAATTGTGTGCCGCCCTTTGTTATAGCTTCAACAATATTAATATCTTTTTTTTGCGGGGTAACAATATTAATATCCCGCTAGAAGTTTCCATATTTAGTACAATTACCTATATTGATGTTGGATATATTCTTTAGTAGTAGCATCACTACTTGAATTTTATTCCATAGATTTCTCGCATCATATGGGTGATCATACGATCCATTTAGTAGTAGTGACAAATTTGTTGTTGCTCAAACAAAAAAAGTGACACCTTGGTTGGTTGTTAAGGACATAGTTCACAACAGTGTCTAGTCAGCCGTTTGTAAGGGGTGCCACATAGGAGTTTTTGTGATGTGGATGAAAAGAGAAAGTAGAGAGAGAAATAGTTTGTTCATAAATCTATGGACAATATGTAGGATTTTCAAAGAAAACTTACAGACGTGATTTTGTCATTGTATGGATCAGTGGCAGGTTGTATAACAATACTAAGCATAAGCCAGTTTAGCACAAGAACTCAACACATATAGTAGGTCGTTTGTTGTAGTGGACTAAAGAAAAATCAGAGGGAAGCGTGGGCCACGGCCTAGGATGGTCCACCCGATGCTCTGCCACTGGTATGGATGTTGTAATTCACAAGTAGTTATATTTAAAAAAAATATACAGGTTACATACAGACTGGTGTGTGTGTTGTCTGTGGTGGTGTCTATACATGGCATGGAGAGGTATAATAGACACCATCTTGCATGCTCTAAGGATTCCCGTCAATAAAAGTGAAGACTCTAAACAGCAAAATAAACCCTATAAGAGTTGCTTGCAATATAACCTTTTTGTTGTAGAGTCCTTTTGATATGCAGAGAAGATTAAAAGGCTGCCTACTCAAGAACTACATCCAGTAACACATACCAGTGTGCATTTGGACAACGAAACTCAAATCAATAATACTTAGGAATAAATATTGAATCCACTAAATCGGAACTGTTTCGCACAAATCCAAAAGGGAAATGATAAGCAAGGCGGGAGCTGGTTATTCTCGAAGACAAGGTCTTCATATTGGTCTCGAGATGAGGGGTTGTTTATGGGGACAACTATTTGCGAGGGGAAGGGGAGGGGATGTGCGACACATGTCTCCCTAGGGTTATCTAGCCCCATTTTACTATGTTTTTCTTGCTATTGTATTTTTTTGGCTTTATGTGTTTTTCCTTTTAGTTTTATTATTTTTCTTTTGGGTTTTAGGTTCCCTTCATATTTTGTTCTTCTATTTTCTCACATGTGTACTACTGACTACGTCGTTTTACGACGCCTTCAGCACATCAAAATCATAAAGCTCTTGAAGGGGAGACGTAGGTCAAAGTGCATTCGTCATAGCGCGGTTGCCAATTGCGCCGGTTCACGACACCTTTAGGCTTGCTAGCAAACACACACTATTTTAGGAAGTACACACAAAACTACACTAACATGGAAAATATGCGCGCACTAGTACATGAAGTAAAAGCATACTATTATGGAAATAGCACAAACAACCCACCGATAGTACAAACACAAAATGCACAAATACATAGGAAGCGCACACACAAACACTAGAATTACACGCACAACACGGGAAGCACACACACAAATACAAACACACATTAACATGGGAAGTGCACATGCACTAATATGGGAAGTTCAAGTATACTCACGTGGGAAGTACACGTTGCGTTAAAAAAAGTTCACTGGAACCTATCAACATGAGATCTAGTTTTGAAGATTTCTACGTGGGGAACTCAACGGTGAAAGCACTTCGTAATTTGGACACTCAATTCAAAAGATAATTTAATTTGGAATTTGGATCTCACAAGAAAATGCACGTACAAAAGACTCCCATCCCTCGTTCCGCGGATACACATTTTTACCTTCTCCCCTCCACCTCCTATTCTACTCAAAAAAAACTAGAAAAGGGTTGTTCCTTCTCTGCCTGGGTGATCACGTAGAGCGAGCAACCGATGGCAACCTCCTCGAGCGATGAGGTGTTAGTGGGGCAGTAGGCCCTCCTAATAGCGATGAGGTGGTTCGGTGACGACATCAGGTGTGGTAGTCCCCGTCCTTCCTTCTTGCGGCCTTCAAAACCAGCTTGGCATCTTGTGCAAACCATGTCCATTGTCCAAACTGCCATCTTTACATGAAGATTTGGAGTGTTTGGTGTCTGCGGAGAAGAAGAAAATTAGGTTCCAACAGAGGCGAAGGTATCTTAGAAGCATAAGTGGCTTGAGTGCTCGGATTGGAGCCTCCGGGACCATGGTTATGGTATAGGGGTGAATGGAGCTATTAAAATTCTACTTCAATTTTATTGGTCAGGTTTTGAGTATTTCTACCAAGGTTGACCATGGGATCATGAACATGCAAGTCACAGAAAAATAGAGTGTGGAAGCGAAACTTGCAAGTAAGTAGTATTAAGAGAAAAGAAATTGTAAACACGACAAACGAGATAATGTTTTTCCGAGGTTTGAATTTTTAGCGCAATCCTACACAGAGCCCTAAGGCCACTAAGGACCTAGCAAGGTGGCCCACAGAGGACCCGCTAAGCCTCGTAACCACCTATCTTACCATGACTTGATACCACAAAGATCAAAGCCTCACTTGGGGTTAATCTTCATGAAGAAGGTGATCACCAGTCCTGGTAGAAACTATTAATTCCTTTACACCTTGAAGATACTCAAGTGACTCTTCACCGTCTAGGAGATGCACGCCCTCCAAAACTAACAAGCAAAGTAAAGTTGCTTGGGAGAACTCCTCAAAAGATCTTCAATCAATTCTCTGAAGAACCTATGGCCTATGGGATCTTGATACGTCTCCAAGGTATCTACAATTTTTGTATGTTTGACGACTATTATCCTTTAAATTTGCAATGTTTCTAAACTATTTTGAGGGGCTAACCTATTAATTTAGTGCCTAGTGCCAGTTTTGTTTTATTGCTTTTGGAATTTCAAGAAAACACCAAAAAATCCCCCAAAAAATCAGAATAAATAGGAGAGGTGTTTTTGTGCCAAAAGAAGACCAGAGGGACAAGGCCTAGCCCTAGGTGGGCCCTAGTGCCTAGGTGTCAGGTGAAGGTGCCCACCTTACAGGGGTACCTAGGCCCTGTGGGGATCCCCCAGGTGGCCTCTGGTGCCCACTGCCCTATATATACCCGAAAAACCTCCTCAAATTTATCATGCATTTTTTCGCTGCTACCACTTCGTGATCCGAGGCGATCTTCGTTTTCAGCCTTCATACGGTAATCTGCCGAAGGGGGAATTTGTTTATGTCTTCACCGGCATCGATCCTCGCGCTCCAATATGAGTTGTGGGAAGTCCATCCCATAGACTAAAGGTTCATAACACTAGCCAAGATGTAATCCTCCATTTTTTTATGTTCAATACAATAGCCATATGAGCTGCCTACATGATTATGATTAATCTAATGTATCCTTTAGCGGTGATGTTGATCATGTGATGACTTATTTCTTTATGTTTAGATTCATGGATGCCTTTATGTTTGATCTATATATGTATATTTATCTCCGGTTGCTTGTTTATTCTTGGCCATTTTAGATCGGTAACCAGTAGTAGGAGAGGTGTGTATTAGTTGGGTTCAATCTAACAAGTAAACTAGCGCAGTGACAGAAAATGGAAAAGACTTGCATTGTATTGTTGCCACTAAAGGGTTAAGGTTTATTAGAGGATTCAGTTGAGTCCCATAAATAATAATATGTCATCTTGTTTAAAGGATTTCTTTGTGTTTACAATTAATGTCCATATGGTGATGAGAGAATCTTGATCTATGGACGGGCAATTTGGCTATATGATGTAGAGGGTATCTCAGTCTGTAGTATCTGGACGTATCGCCTATGTAGAATCAACACATCCATATGTTTGGCATTGATACGCCCTAAACGTATCTATAATTTTTACTTGTTTCATGCTACGCTATACCAATTTTGGCATAGTTTCATATTAATTTTTTTTTATTTTCCAGACTAACCTATTAATTCAGTGCCTAGTGCGAGTAATTTTTACTGCACCTACAGGGTCACATGCTTAAGGGAATCATGATATGTTGAGCGTTAGTGGAGTAAGAGTTATATGAGAAAATATGCACAAAATAGTTTTAGGAATATTAGAAATAGTTTCGAGAGAAACCGAAAGCGTTTCGGGGTTTACCGGGTAATACCGGGAATTGATATATAGGTTGAGAATGTTTTTGGAGATGTTAAATTAATAATAAAAGGTTCTAATATTGATTAGGAGGATTTTAGAATTAATTTAATATCAACGGGCCAAAGAAAATACTAAAAGGCCTAGTGGTGGAGAGTTATTGGGCCTAGGGCCCAATAACATATGTGGCGCCCCCCTTAGCCTTTTCGGAGGCCTTGGGGGAGCGAATTGGAGGTGGAGGAGGACTCCTCCGCCCCTTGAGGTGCCCCTCCCTCTCCCTCAACCTATATACACAAGAAGTTTTTGCCCCTTGGAGCACACAAGTTTTTGAGCCTCCTCTAGTTCTCTAGTTCTAGTTCTAATTTAGAGTTGTTCTAATTAGAGATATACCTAGATCTCACTAATCCTCATAATAGAGAAGCCCTGTGCGGTTCTCTTCTTCTCCCTCTAATTCTCCAGCGACGATTAGCTCTGGACGGCGAAGCACTGTCGGATCGTGAAGCATGTACGCCTGCAATCAGTAGAGAGACTATGCTTTCGGTCTTCAGTTCGAGGGATCATTCATGAACGGTTCGAGGGACTTCATTAACGATCTACACCAACACTTCTTCCGCTGCAACTCGAAGTTGGTAACGATCCGATCTAAACTTCTAATGCATCTTCATAGTGTTCCTGGATCGTGATCGTAGGACGATTTTTTTGTTTTCTGATACGTCTCCAACGTATCTATAATTTATGAAGTATTCATGCCATGTTTATTATAGTTTTGTATGATTTTGGTGCACTTTTATATGGATTTTATATGATTTTTATGGACTAACATATTGACCTAGTGCCCAGTGCCGGTTGCTGTTTTCTGCTTGTTTTTGGTTTTCCAGAAAATCCATATCAAATGAAGTCCAAATGCAACGAAACTTTTTGATGATTTTTTCTGGAAGAAAACGGACCCAGGAAGCTTCGGGGAAGCAGCAGAAGAGTCATAGGGGCCCCACGAGCCACCTGGGCGCGCCTGTCCCCCCCCCCCCCAGGCGCGCCCTGGTGCCTCGTGGGCTCCCTGCGGCACCTCTTCGCGTGATTCCAACGCTGAAATATCATATATATTCAGAAACCCCCGAAAGTTAACCTAGATGAGTTTTTACGCCGCCGCAAGCCTCTGTACCTCCACGATCTAATCTACAGCCCTTTTCTGGCACCCTGCCGGAGGGGGGAAAGCATCACCGGAGGCCATCTTCATCATCCCGGCGGTCTCCATGACGAGGAGGGAGTAGTTCACCCTTGGGGCTGAGGGTATGTACTAGTAGCTATGTGTTTGATCTCTCTCTCTCTCTCGTGTTCTTGATATGGCACGATCTTGATGTATCGCGAGCTTTGTTAATATAGTTGGATCATATGGTGTTTCTTCCCTCTCTATCCTTGTTGTGATGAATCGAATCTTTTCCCTTTGAGGTTTCACTATTATCGGATTGAATACTTTGTTGGATTTGAGAACACTTGATGTATGTCTTGCATATGAATACCCGTGGTGACAATGGGGTATTATATTGATTCACTTGATGTATGTTTTGGCACTCAACTCGCGGATTCCCGAGGTGACATTGGGGTAATCTATGCATAGGGGTTGATGCACGTTTTCATTATCTTTTCTCCGATAGAAACTTTGGGGTGCTCCTTGGAGTTCTTTGTGTGGATTGAATATTATGATTATGAAGTTGTTTGATGCACATCGTATAATTAACTCACGGATACTTGTGGTGACATTGGAGTATCTAGGTGACATTAGAGTTGGTTGATGTGTATCATATGGTGTTATTTTAGTACGAACTCTAGGGCTGTTTGTGACACTTATAGGAATAGCTCAATAGATCGATCGGAAAGGATAACTTTGAGGTGGTTTCGTACCCTACAAACAATTTCTATCTTATGTTCTCCGCTAATAGGAATTTGGGAGTGATTCTTTATCGCACGTTGAGGGATGATTATATGATCCAATTATATTAGCATTGTTGAGAGATTGCACTAGTGAAAGTATGAACCCTAGGCCTTGTTTCTAAGCATTACAATACCGTTTATGCTCACTTTTGTTACTTGCTACCTTGCTGTTTTTTATTGTTCGCACTACAAAAACCTATATCTACTATCCATACTACACTTGTATCACCATCTCTTTGCCGAACTAGTGCACCTATACAATTTACCATTGTATTGGGTGTGTTGGGGACACAAGAGACTCTTTGTTATTTGGTTGCAGGGTTGTTTGAGAGAGACCATCTTCAACCTACGCCTCCCACGGATTGATAAACCTTAGGTCATCCACTTGAGGGAAAATTGCTACTATCCTACAAAATTCTACGCTTGGAGGCCCAACACAAGTCTACAAGAATAAGTTGTGTAGTAGACATCAAGCTCTTTTCTGGCGCCGTTGCCGGGGAGGTGAGTGCTTGAAGGTATATCTTTAGATCTTGCAATTGAATCTTTTAGTTTCTTGTTTTATCACTAGTTTGGTTTATAAAAGAAAACTAAAAAAAATGGAATTAAGGTTGCCTCGTGTTATTCGTCTTTATAATGTCTTTCTTGAAAATGATGGATCGGAAAATTGTGCTCAATTGATAGAAGAAAAATTCAATAAAGTGTTTGGCATAAAATCCATGAATGATGAGCATGATTGCAATGTTGTTAGTATGAAGTGGCAGGGGGAGTATGCCTAAGATATAGAGGAGTGAAGCCTCCATCGGTGAAGAACCGGCATAAACTCCAACATCGAAAACATCATAGAAGTGTTGGGGAACGAAGCATGGGAAACAAAAAATTTCCTACGCACACGCAAGATCTATCCATGGTGATGAGCATCTACGAGAGGGAGAGTGAATCTACATACCCTTGTAGATCGCTAAGCGGAAGCGTTAAGAAACGCGGTTGATGTAGTCGAACGTCTTCGCGATCCAAATCGCCGAGCGTCCCGCGATCTCATCACGATCCGTCTCGCGATCCAATCACGATCACGGTCCTTCCGATCTAGCGCCGAACGGACGGCACCTCCGCGTTCAACACACGTACAGCTTGATGACGCCTTCACCTCCTCGATCCAGCGAGCGATGGTGAAGTAGTAGATGAGTTCCGGCAGCACGACGGCGTGGTGATGGTGGTGGTGAAGAACAATCTCCGCAAGGCTTCGCCAAGCACTACGGAAACTATGACGGAGGATGAACTAGAGGGATAGGGTTGCCGGCACACGGCTTGGGGAAATCTTGATGTATCCCGTGTGCTAGCCTTGCCCCTCTATTTATATGTTGAGCCCTGGGGTCTAAACTTGGAGAGAAAGCCTCCACAAGGTCGGTTTTGCCCGCACAAGGTCGGTTTGGCCCGCACGGAAAGAGTCCCACTCGGATTCCAGCAGTACCGCGTACAAGCGGTAGTACCGCTCATGAGCGGTAGTACCGCTTGGGCGGTAGTACCGCTTCACACAAGCGGTAGTACCGCTTACGCGGTAGTACTGCCTTACCAGCGGTAGTACCGCTTAAGGCAGCAGCAAAACTTCCTTTTGCACTTTCCAATACCTCGTGGGTTTTACCCCTTTGGTCCATATAAAGTGTTGCTGCACCCGAACACTTCGGTAAACATCCGGAACCCCTTCCGGTGAATTCCGGAACCCTTCCGGAGATCAAAACACTATTATCACATATATCAATCTTTATCTCCGGACTATTCCGGAGATCCTCGTCATGTCCGGGATCTCATCCGGGACTCCGAACAACCTTCGGTCACCAACATAACAACTCAACTATACTTATATCGCCACCAAACATTAAGTGTGTAGACCCTGCGGGTTCGAGAACTATGTAGACATGACCGAGACACCTCTACGGCCAATAACCAATAGCGGGACCTGGATGCCCATATTGGTTCCTACATATTCTACGAAGATCTTCATCGGTTGAACCTCTATGTCAAGGATTCAGTTAATCCCGTATACTGTTCCCTTTGTTCTTCGGTATGTTACTTGCCCGAGATTCGATCGTCGGTATCTCTATACCTAGTTCAATCTCGTTACCGGCAAGTCTCTTTACTCGTTCCGTAATACAAGATCTCGTGGCTAGCACTTTAGTCACATTGCTTGCAAGGCTCATTGTGATGTTGTATTACCGAGTGGGCCCTGAGATACCTCTCCGTCACACGGAGTAACAAATCCCAGTCTTGATCCATGCCAACCCAACAGACACCCTCGGAGATACCTGTAGAGCACCTTTATAGTCAACCAGTTACGTTGTGACGTTTGATACACACAAGGTATTCCTCCGGTGTCAGTGAGTTGCATGATCTCATGGTCATAGGAACAGATACTTGACATGCAGAAAACAATAGCAATAAACTGACACGATCATATGCTATGTTCGTAGTTTGGGTCTTGTCCATCACATCATTCTCCTAATGATGTGATCCCGTTATCAAATGACATCTCATGTCCATGGCTAGGAAACCTTCACCATCTTTTGATCAACGAGCTAGTTAACTAGAGGCATACTAGGGACACAGTGTTATCTATGTACCCACACATGTATTTGAGTTTCCAATCAATACAATTATAGCATGGATAATAAACGATTATCATGAACAAGGAAATATAATAATAACCAATTTATTATTGCCTCTAGGGCATATTTCCAACAGTCTCCCACTTGCACTAGAGTCAATAATCTAGTTCACATCACTATGTGATTTACATTGTAATGAATCGAACACCCATGCAGTTCTGGTGTTGTTCATGTTTAGCCCTTGGAAGAGGTTTAGTCATCGGATCTGCAACATTCAGATCCGTGTGTACTTTGCAAATATTTATGTCGTCCTCCTTGATGTAATCGCGGATGGAATTGAAACGTCGCTTTATGTGTCTGGTCCTCTTGTGAAATCTTGGTTCCTTGGCTAGAGCAATGGCACCAGTATTATCACAAAACAGAGTCATTGGGTTAAGCGCACTAGGCACTACTCCAAGATCTGTCATGAACTCCTTCATCCAGACACCTTCCTTCGCCGCCTCCGAGGCAGCGATGTACTCCGCTTCGCATGTAGAATCAGCTACCATGCTTTGCTTGGAACTGCACCAGCTAACCGCACCCCCATTAAGAATAAATACGTATCCGGTTTGCGACTTAGAGTCATCCGGATCAGTGTCAAAGCTTGCATCGACGTAACCCTTTACGACGAGCTCTTGATCACCTCCATAAACGAGAAACATGTCCTTAGTCCTTTTCAGGTACTTCAGGATATTCTTGACCGCCGTCCAGTAATCCACTCCTGGATCACTCTTGTACCCCTTGACAGAATCATGGCAAGGCACACATCAGGTGCGGTACACAGCATGGCATACTATACAGAGCCTATGGATAAGGCATAGGGGACGACCTTCGTCCTTTCTCTTTCTTCTGCTGTGGTCGAGCTTTGAGTCTCACTCAACTCCACACCTTACAAATCAGGCAAGAACTCTTTCTTTGACTGATCCATTTTGAACTCTTTCAAAATCTTGTTAAGGTATGTACTCATTGAAAGTTTTATCAGACGTCTTGATCTATCTATAGATCTTGATGCCCAATATTTAAGTAGCTTCATTCCAGGTCTTCCTTTGAAAAAACTCCTTTCAAACGACCCTTTATGCTTTCCAGAAATTCTACATCATTTCCGATCAATCAATGTGTCAACCACATATACTTATCAGAAATTCTATAGTGCTCCCACTCACTTTATTGTAAATACAAGTTTCTCATAAACTTTGTATAGACACAAAAACTTTGATCACCTCATCAAAGTGTATATTCCAACTCCGAGATGTTTGCTCCAGTCCATAGAAGGATCGCTGGAGTTTGCATACATTTTAGCATCCTTAGGACTGACAAAACCTTCCGGTTGTATCACATACAACCTTTCCTCATGGATACCATTAAGGAAACGATGTTTTGACATCCATCTGCCAGATTTCATAATCAAAAAATGCAGCAACTGCTAACATAATTCCAACAGACTTTAGCATCGCTACGGGTGAGAAAATCTCATCGTAGTCAACTCCTTGAACTTGTGAAAAACCCTTTGCCACAAGTCGAGCTTTATAGACGGTGACATTACCGTCCGTGTCCGTCTTCCTTTTAAAGATCCATTTGTTCTGAATGGCCTTTCGCCCTTCAGGTAATACTTCCAAAGCCCATACTTTGTTTTCTTACATGGATCCCATCTCGGATTTCATGGTCTTAACCATTTCTCGGAATCCGGGCCCATCATCGCTTCTCCATAGCTCGTAGGTTCG
Source organism: Elymus sibiricus (assembly GCA_039707655.1). Taxonomy (NCBI): domain Eukaryota; kingdom Viridiplantae; phylum Streptophyta; class Magnoliopsida; order Poales; family Poaceae; genus Elymus; species Elymus sibiricus. The sequence continues at coordinate 103,865,676 of CM077668.1, read as the reverse complement.
GCGTTGTCCAACAACATGACCTCTAAGACAGGGTTGCCGTACCACTCAGGAGCAGTACGCATCCTTGTCGACCTACGAGGTTCGATAGTAACTTGATCCAAAGCTTCATGATCATCATCATTAACTTCCTCTTCAACTGATTTAGGCTCTACAGAAACATCTTTCTGCGCTGCGCTACTCTCAGGTTGAAGTAAAGGTTCAACAACCTCATCAAGTACTATCTTCCTCCCACTCAATCTTTCGAAAGAAACTCTTTCTCGAGAAAGGACCCGTTTTAGCAACAAACACTTTGTGCTTGGATCTGAGATAGAAGGTTTACCCAACTGTTACGTTAGGGTATTCTATGAAGATGCATTTGTCCGCTTTGGGTTCGAGCTCATTAGGTGAAAACCCTTTTTCACATAAGCGTCGCAGCCCCAAACATTAAGAAATGACAGCTTAGGTTTCCGCCAAACCAAAATTCATACGGTGTCATCTCAACGGACTTATGGTGCCCCTTTTAAAGTGAATGTGGTTGTCTCTAATGCATAGCCCTAAAACGATAGTGGTAAATCGATAAGAGACATCATAGTTCGCACCATATCCAATAGAGCATGACTACAACGTTCAGACACACCATTACACTATGGTGTTCCAGGTGGCGTGAGTTGTGAAACAACTTCCACATTGTCTTAAGTTGTATACCAAACTCGTAACTCAGATATTCACCTCCACGATCATATCGTAGATATTTTATCTTCTTGTCACGATGATCTCAAACTTCACTCTGAATTTGCTTAAACTTTTCAAATGATTCAGACTTGTGTTTCATTAAGTAAATATACCCTATATCTACTCAAATCATCAGTGAAGGTAAGAAAATAACGATATCCACCGCCCGCTACAACATTCATTGGACTGAACACATCAACATGTATCATTTCCAATAAGTCAATTGCCCGCTCCATCATACCGGAAAACGGGATCTTAGTCATCTTGCCCATGAGGCATGGTCCGCATGTCTCAACCGATTCGAAATCGAATGAGTCCAAAGATCCATCAGCATGGAGTTTCTTCATGCGTTTTACACCAATATGACATTTAGCGGCAGTGCCACAAGTATGTGGTACTATCATTATTAACTTTGTATCTTTTGGCATCAATATTATGAACATGTGTATCACTACGATCAAGATTCAATAAACCACTCTTATTGGGTGCATGACCATTGAAGGTATTATTCATGTAAACAGAATAACCATTATTCTCTAACTTAAATGAATAACCGTTTTGTAATAAACATGATCTAATCACGTTCATGCTTAACGCAAACACCAAATAACATTTATTTAGGTTCGTCACTAATCCCAAAGGTAGAGAGAGCGCGCGATGGTGATCACATCAACCTTGGAAACACTTCCAACACTCATCGTCACCTCGCCCTTAGCTAGCCTTCGTTTCTTCCGTAGCTTTTATTTCGAGTTACTAACATTTAGCAACCGAACCGGTATCTAATACCCAGGTGCTACTAGAAGTACTAGTAAGGTACACATCAATAACACGTATATCAAATATACTTCTGTCGACGTTGCCAACCTACTTATCTACCAAGTATCTAGGTTTGTTCCACTTCAGCGACCGTTCTCCTCATAATAGAAGCACTTAGTCTCGGGTTTGGGTTCAACCTTGGGTTTCTTCACTGGAGCAGCAACTGACTTGCCATCCATGAAGTTTTCCTCCTTACCCTTGCCCTTCTCGAAACTAGTGGTTTCACTAACCATCAACATTTGATGCTCCTTTTTGATTTCTACCTTCGCTGTGTCAAACATTGCGAACAGCTCAGGGATCATTATTTCCATCTCTGGACTTTTATAGTTCATCACAAAGCTCTAGTAGCTTAGTGACAGTGACTTGGAGAACTATATCAATCACTATCTTATCTGGAAGATCAACTCCCACTCGATTCAAGCGATTGTAGCACCCAGACAATCTGAGCACATGCTCAACGATTGAGCTATTCTCCATCATCTTGCAGGCAAAGAATCTTGTTGGAGGTCTCATACCTCTCAACACGGGCACGAGTCTGAGATCCCAATTTCAGCTCTTAGAACATCTCATATGTTCCGTGACGTTCAAAAACGTTTTGGAGCCTCAATTCTAAGCCGTAATGCATGACGCACTGAACTATTAAGTAGTCATCGGAACGTGCCTGTCAGATGTTCACAACATCTACAGACGACGCTAGAGGGGGTGGCACACCGAGCGGTGCATTAAGGACATAAGCCTTCTGTGCAGCATTGAGGACAATCCTCAGATCACGGACCCAGTCCGCATTATTGCTACCATCATCTTTCAAATCTATTTCTCTAGGAACATATAAAAATTCAAGGGAGCTACAGCGCGATCTAGTAATCTACAACATAATTTGCAAAGACACTTTGACTATGTTCATGATAATGAGTTTAGTTAATCATATTACTTAAAACTCCCACTCAAAATGACATCCCTCCGGTCATTCGAGTGACACATGATCCAAATCCACCAACTCAAGTCCGATCATCACGTGAGTTGAGGTGGTTTCAATGGTGAACATCTTCATGTTGATCATATCTACTATATGACTCATGTTCGACCTTTCGGTCTCTTGTGTTCCGAGGCCATGTCTGTACATGCTAGGCTCGTCAAGTTTAACCCAAGTGTTCCGCATGTGCAACACTGGCTTGCACCCGTTGTATGTGAACGTAGAGTCTATCACACCCGATCATCACGTGGTGTCTCGAAACGATGAACTTTCGCAACGGTGCACACTCGGAGAGAACACAATTTATCTTGAAATTTAAGTGAGGGATCACCTTATAATGCTACCGTCATCCTAAGCAAAATAAGATGCATAAAAGGATTAACATCACATGCAAATCATAAGTGACATGATATGGCCATGAACTCGTGCTTTTGATCTCCATCTCCAAAGCACCGGCATGATCTCCATCGTCACCGGCATGACACCATGATCTCCATCATCTTGATCTCCATCAACGTGTCGCCATGAGGTTGTCGCGCCGACTGTTGCTTCCACGACTATAGCTAACTCATAGCGATAAAGTAAAGCAAAAACGGCGAAAATAATTAAAGACAACTCTATGGCTCCTGCCAGTTGCCGTACTCATCGACATGCAAGTCGTGATATTCTATACAATACATGATCATCTCATACATCACATATATCTCATCATGTAATTGGCCATATCACATCACAACATACCCTGCAAAAACAAGTTAGACGTCCTCTAATTGTTGTTGCAAGTTTTACGTGGCTGCTACGGGTATCTAGCAAGAACGATTCTTACCTACGCAAAAACCACAACGGTAATATAAAAATTGCTTTTCAACCTTCTCAAGGACCGCCTTTGTCAAATCCGATCCGACTAAAGTGGGAGAAACAGACACCCGCTAGCCATCTTTATGCAACGAAGTTACATGTCAGTTGAAGGAACCGGTCTCTCGTAAGCGTACGAGTAATGTTGGTCCGAGCCGCTTCATCCCACAATATCGCCGAAACAAGAAAAGACCAAGGGAGGAAGCAATCTGAATATCAACGCCCACAAAACCCTTTTGTGTTCTACTCGAGATCTCATCTACGCATAGACCTAGCTCTGATACCACTGTTGGGGAACGAAGCATGGGAAACAAAAAATTTCCTACGCACAGGCAAGATCTATCCATGGTGATGAGCATCTATGAGAGGGAGAGTGAATCTACATACCCTTGTAGATCGCTAAGCGGAAGCGTTAAGAAACGCGGTTGATGTAGTCGAACGTCTTCGCGATCCAAATCGCCGAGCGTCCCGCGATCTCATCACGATCCGTCTCGCGATCCAATCACGATCACGGTCCTTCCGATCTAGCGCTGAACGGACGGCACCTCCGCGTTCAACACACGTACAGCTTGATGACGCCTTCACCTCCTCGATCCAGCGAGCGATGGTGAAGTAGTAGATGAGTTCCGGCAGCACGACGGCGTGGTGACGGTGGTGGTGAAGAACAATCTCCGCAAGGCTTCGCCAAGCACTACGGAAACTATGACGGAGGATGAACTAGAGGGACAGGGTTGCCGGCACACGGCTTGGGGAAATCTTGATGTATCCCGTGTGCTAGCCTTGCCCCTCTATTTATATGTTGAGCCCTGGGGTCTAAACTTGGAGAGAAAGCCTCCACAAGGTCGGTTTTGCCCGCACAAGGTCGGTTTGGCCCGCACGGAAAGAGTCCCACTAGGATTCCAGCAGTACCGCGTACAAGCGGTAGTACCGCTCATGAGCGGTAGTACCGCTTGGGCGGTAGTACCGCTTCACACAAGCGGTAGTACCGCTTACGCGGTAGTACTGCCTTACCAGCGGTAGTACCGCTTAAGGCAGCAGCAAAACTTCCTTTTGCACTTTCCAATACCTCGTGGGTTTTACCCCTTTGGTCCATATAAAGTGTTGCTGCACCCGAACACTTCGGTAAACATCCGGAACCCCTTCCGGTGAATTCCGGAACCCTTCCGGAGATCAAAACACTATTATCACATATATCAATCTTTATCTCCGGACTATTCCGGAGATCCTCGTCATGTCCGGGATCTCATCCGGGACTCCGAACAACCTTCGGTCACCAACATAACAACTCAACTATACTTATATCGCCACCAAACGTTAAGTGTGTAGACCCTGCGGGTTCGAGAACTATGTAGACATGACCGAGACACCTCTACGGCCAATAACCAATAGCAGGACCTGGATGCCCATATTGGTTCCTACATATTCTACGAAGATCTTCATCGGTTGAACCTCTATGTCAAGGATTCAGTTAATCCCGTATACTGTTCCCTTTGTTCTTCGGTATGTTACTTGCCCGAGATTCGATCGTCGGTATCTCTATACCTAGTTCAATCTCGTTACCGGCAAGTCTCTTTACTCGTTCTGTAATACAAGATCTCGTGGCTAACACTTTAGTCACATTGCTTGCAAGGCTCATTGTGATGTTGTATTACCGAGTGGGCCCTGAGATACCTCTCCGTCACACGGAGTAACAAATCCCAGTCTTGATCCATGCCAACCCAACAGACACCCTCGGAGATACCTGTAGAGCACCTTTATAGTCACCCAGTTACGTTGTGACGTTTGATACACACAAGGTATTCCTCCGGTGTCAGTGAGTTGCATGATCTCATGGTCATAGGAACAGATACTTGACATGCAGAAAACAATAGCAATAAACTGACACGATCATATGCTATGTTCGTAGTTTGGGTCTTGTCCATCACATCATTCTCCTAATGATGTGATCCCGTTATCAAATGACATCTCATGTCCATGGCTAGGAAACCTTCACCATCTTTTGATCAACGAGCTAGTTAACTAGAGGCATACTAGGGACACAGTGTTGTCTATGTACCCACACATGTATTTGAGTTTCCAATCAATACAATTATAGCATGGATAATAAACGATTATCATGAACAAGGAAATATAATAATAACCAATTTATTATTGCCTCTAGGGCATATTTCCAACAAGAAGATGCATATGAACTCCGTTTTCGATGAACTCGAGCTTGTCATGAAGATGACCATAAGCTCCAAATCTCACAACGAGAAAAACCAAACAAGAACCAAGAAAGATTATGCAAGGGATGCAATGGTTTGAGCTCTCTATGAATGATACGATCAAGCTACTCACTTGAGAGCCCCCCTTGATAGTACGGCAATCGATCCTATAACCCGGTCTCCCAACTACCACCATGAGACCGGTAAAATAGAAAACCTATCAAGGGCAAACCTTTGCCTTGCACATAGTCCACTTGAGCTAGATGATGACGATCTTGACTTCCTCAAGTTGGACCACCTTTCTTGATTGCGTTGGCTCGATGAAGACTAGTAGATTGCTCCCCCATACTCCACTATGGGTGAGCCACTCTTCGGCACATCTTCACAAGTCCATTGTCACCACAGTGGACAGCAAGCTTCAAGCATGATCTCTTCGTGATGCTCCACTTAAACTTGCACACCGCAAACTTGATGACGATCACCACTTGATGTCATCCTCCATGGGTTGAATGAGATCTTCCTCTTGACGCAAGCCCATGGAAACATACCTAACCCCACATAGAACTCTTACGTAGACAATGGGTTAGTACACAAAGCGTAATGGACAATGCTTACCATACCATGGGATCACTTGATCCCTCTCGGTACATCTTCTACGCTTTGTGTGTTGATCAACTTGATTCACTCTTTGACTTAGTCCTGATCAACCTTGTATCATGTCTTCTCAGCATAAAGATGATGTCTTGAAGGTAAACATGAATGTTCACACAATCTTCTTCTTCAAGACATGCTTGCAATAAGCTCAACTCTCACATGACCAATCTTTGGATAAATCCTTGAATATCACCTTGGTCATCACATAATCTCCTTGAAACCAACAAATGGACTTCAAGAAATGCCTATGGACAAACCCTTCAATATAACTCAAGGCAACCATTAGTCCATAGAGATTATCATCAATTACCAAAACCAAACATGGGGGCACCACATGTTCTTACAACATGAGACATAGAACTATAACTAGTGGTCATGTTGCTCATTCCATGTCCACCACCCCTCAATGAGATCTTGTTGAAGACTTTCATGAGTATTCGCATCTCGAATTTCATGGTGAAGTTGAAGAAATCGTCGGATGCGGTTTTTCCTTCTATGCGGATGCACACCCTTCTCGTAAAGTCATACGTAAGAGTAATCCAAATCTTGCCCACGCTTAACAATCATGTCGTGCAAGACAACGGTGGCAATCATGATGTACCAAAGGATCCATTGGTCCCAAAATCGAGCCGGTCTTTGCAGAATAGCAACCTGGGCTTACAAAATCCCAAATGCACTCTCCACATTCTTCGTAGCTGCTGATTGAGCATTATGAAATTGAAGTTGTTTCTTACCTTGGGGTCTTGGAATTGGCTTCACAAAGGTTGTCTACTTTGGATATATCCCGTCCGCTAGGTAGTAGCCCATATTGTATATGTGTCCATTTGCTTGAAACTCCACTGGTTGTGATTCCCCATTGGCTAACCGTGCGAAGAGTGTGTGAATTCACCTTTGATTGATGATTATCATGGCAATGGGAGAGAGAACTTCATGCTCTTTGAGGAATACTCCATCCCAAACACTTCATCATGCGCAAATGCCGAAGTCACCTTCTGGATAGTGTTATGTCCAATATCTCCGACACAATTCCTCATCTGCACGAAGAATCGTTCATGCTCTTTGACGGAGTTGGCAATGCGAAGGAACAAATTCGGTGCTATTTTGACCGGCATTGAAAGTATCGCTCTGAATACACAGTATTTGCACAAAAATAATCAAGCATGAGACTATTGTGACCATCTAGCCTCCTCCAGCGAATCACCTCATGGACAACAACGGAACCGCCATGCTTCAGCTAATTGTTATTCTCCATGTCAAGCAACATGATCATGGCAATGTCCTCATCTTCATCCCACTCATATTCCTCTTTGGAGGAGAAATCATCATACACGCCTGACGAGGAGGATTCACGCTAACTCATCTACACAACACACCATATTCTATACAAACAAGTCCTAGGCTGCAACACATGATGGACAAAATACCTTAGAGCACTTGTGTCAAACACCTTGTGGGCACCGAGGTCAAATCCGGGCGGCAGAGCTCGCCGCGGCCAAGACGGGCGCGCAACTCGGCCGTGGCCTTGTCGGTTTAGTGGAGCTCGCCTGACCGGTAATCTACCTCGACGGGCCATGATGGTGTGGCGCGGGCATTCTGTCCGGCGGAGGGGCGGGGGAACGGACGGAACTGGCAACAACGGGCGCTTGGCTTGGAAGAAGAGTGCGACATCACTAGGGCTCGCTCGGCTTTTTATCAGCAGCAGGCCAGACGCTATCAAAGTAGGGAAGTACGGGCGAAGGCATATAACGTGGGCGACCTCGTCCTGCGCCTCCCGGAGAAGCAGAAGCATAAACTATCACCCAAATGGGAGAGGCCCTTCATAATCGATCAGGTACTCGCAGGAGGAGCGTACCGTCTCTGTGACCCAAAGGACAATCGCCTGGAAGCAAACCCATGGAACGCAGCTCGGCTTCGGCGCTTCTACGGCTAGACCAGCGACATCACCCTCTTCGGTCTATCCTTCTCGGATTTATGTTTTCTCTTTCTCATTTGGCTAAGTATTTCCCAGGTCGTGTTCGGTCAAGCCGAACTACGTTAAGTTTTTCTCGGCGAACATCTTCAAATGTACCACACTTTATGCCTGGGGGCTTCCTTTACGAAGCCGGTGAACCTTCCAGTATCATTTTAAAGCCATCATATGCATCGATTTGACTTAAGATTTGGCCAAGCTGGGTTGCCTTGCTCCTGTACTTACTCCCTACGTTCCCGATTGTTCGACTAGGGAGTAAAGGGAGCACCTCTGTGATTGTTACGTCCGGATTACCCGGGTGCGTACCTCAGACGGGTGAAGCTGAAAGCTAGCATTCTTAAGAATATAATCGGTCGGCCACGAGGGAAGTGAAAATAATTGGTAGTTATTACCAAATTCTGGGGTTATTTTCCCGAAGTAACCATTACCTATATGTTTCGGGTATTAGATTATACGCCCATGGTCAACATGAAAACCCGAGGAAAGGAACCCATGGAGGAACTATTTTCTTCGGAAGATGTTTCTTACGTTAAACAGTGATATAACATAACTCCTCGAGCGCGTTTTGTCTGTTTGCACCAAATGGCCGGATTGCCTGGTTCTCCGAAGTGTCCTTCGATGTTCTCGGATCACATAGTAGGAAACACTCCTCGGCCGCTGGCAGAGGAGGCAGAAGCCGATGGCCGATTAAGACAACGTTTAAAGCACGGTTTGGAGAATATTTGATGTAAAGTACATGGATACATAGAATCAAAACACTACTCTCGGTCAAGGCCATCTATTAAGGTCTCCAGGGCGCAATCTTCCTGGGAAAGCCGAGCAGCAGGCATCACTTGGTCATATACCATATGTAGGGGCACTTCCTGCCCATCCGGCCCTACCGGCCCAACCCGAGCCAAATGTCCCGGGTCAAGCTTGGTAAAGCGAGTCTTAACCATCGCCCAAGCCTCCCGCGCTCCCTCTCGACAAGCTGATATTTTCCATAGCTCAAAGCGGCGCCGAGCTCCTTTAAATCCATTAGCAAATTCGGTCATCCCTTCCGGAGCCACCTCGCCAGGCCATAACGCCTTGAACATGCTCTTCATAGCTTTTCGGGCCCGCTCATGTGCGGCGGATAGCTCCTTCAGCAGGTCCCGTCTGAAAGAGCTGACCTCTTCTTCGGGGCGTCCGGTGAGTAGAACTGAAAAGAGACACGACATTGCTTACATAGTTGTATAATACATGCAGTCTATGTATCAATAATCTAGGTTGCACTCACCAAACATGCCAGCTTTCAGTCTCTGGTTCTCCCCCTGGGATAGAGCCAGTTGAGTTTTCAAGCTCTCAATTTCTTGGGCCTGTTGTTGATTTTCTGCCTTGAGCTTATCCCTTTCCTCATGACTTCAGGTCAACACGCGATAGCCAGCCTCTTGCTGCGACTCCGCATACCTTTGAGCTTCTCTGGCTATGTCCAGATCCTTCTGTAGTTGATTTATCGACTCGGCTACTATGGACCAATCTTTCATTAGAAAAGGTGTTCCATACAATTCTTTATTACACACATTTAAGTCTGTCACTTACCGTGTGCCTCTCTGGTCCATTTCTTGACATCATCCAGCTCGGCCTCCACAGATTTCAACTGTGTTTGTGTAAGCCCGAGGTCTTCGGCAAGCTTTTTGTTCTGTTCCCGAACAGTCTGCACCATAGTACGGCATTATAACATCAGACCCTTAACTCGGCCGTCCCGCCCAAATTAAGGCTCGGGGGCTACTGGGTTAGGCAACCGGTTATCAAAACCAATGGCATACCTGCAGACTAGTAGACATAAGTCTAACTACCCCCTCGAGTCCCGTTCGGGCAGCTCCGAGGTACGCGTCTACCGAACTAAGAGCGTTAAACTCCTGATCGGAAAACGCAGAGTGTCGTAGCGATGCCTTGCGCCGCCGGTGATTCATCACGCTTTTGACCTCGGAGTTGGTGACTGAGACGCCCCCTGAGTCCTCTGGATGTTGGTCCTCGGCAGGGATCTCGGAAGTAACGCCGGCCATGACAGGGGACCTCGGTCTTGGGTCACCCCCCGGCACATCTTCGATGTCCTCAGGCGAAGGTGGTTCTACATATCTCCTATAGGCCGCAGCAGAAGAAAATTGCTGACATTCTCAGCGGTTGTCGAAGATAAAGACACTAAAAGTATAGAGGATACATTACCTCTTTGGGGGGGGGCGCGGATGACGTGACTCCCGTTGGCACCGCATGTTTGGACACCCTGCGGCCACTCGCCGCTGGAGCCACCGGTGCCGCTCTCGCAGATGTCCGGCGCGTTGTGCGGCGGCCCTTGGGAGTAGAAGTCAGTGTACTCGGAGCCGCAGGAGCTGAGCGTCTTTTTCGAGAAGAAGCCCATTGGTCACTTACAGCGGAGGAGGGAAGTGCCCCGGGGTGATCGGCCAAAAGGGACACTTTAGAGCTGTCGAGACTCTCCTGGTAGAAGACTCCCTCCTCGAAATCGATCGACGTTTCGGGATCGTCGTGAAACCCAGGGTCGTCGTCACGAGAATGACTCTCCGGTTGAGGAGCAGGGCAACTCACTGTCTCGATCCAGCGCCTCCAGCTCTGTTCGGATAAATTAAAAATCCGATTAAGGAAAATTGGTGTACCATCCGAGCTATAAAGTGTAGTTGGACTCACCACTTCGATGGGTTTATAGCTCGAGAAGCCATCCTTGGGCCTTAGCCGAGCAAACTCTTGCTCTTCCCCCTTGAAGAGATCAGCCAGTACGGCTGCCATTGCCGCCTGGTCGGCAGGTCCTTTCCGCGTGTATCGGGTCGAGTCATTCGCCCCGTTGTAACACCATAAGGGGTGCACCCTTTGCTGAAGAGGTTGGACGCACCGAGCAATGGCTGCTGCCATCACGTCGATGATGGTCAACCCGTTGTGGGCTAGCCACCTCACTTGAGCGGCTAGGCGCGTTACTTCGGCACTTTCCTCTTGGGAAGAGCCCTTCGGGCGCCAGTTGAACCGCTTCTTCGGAGAAGCAAGTGAGAATTCGGGCAACCCCCTTCGAGCTGGATCGAATAGGGGGACGTCTTCAATATAAAACCACTCCGAGGTCCACTCCTCGGCATCCTTCTTTGGAGTCCCTATAGGATATCCCGTTCCGGCGATGCGCCATACCTCGGCTCCGCCGACCTCGTAAATTGTCCCTCCTCGTGTGCGAGGGACAAGGCAGAAGTATTTCCTCCATAACTCGAAATGAGCCTCACAGCCCAAAAACATCTCGCAGAGGGCAACATAGCCCGAGATGTGCAGAATTGATCCTGGGGTGAGATGGTGGAGCTGGATCCCGTAAAATTCTAGTAGACCCCTCAGGAAGGGATGAATGGGGAAGCCTAAGCCTCGTAAGAGGAAGGGCACGAAGCATACCCTTTCCTCCCCGCGAGGGGCGGGGAAGTTCTCCGCAAAGGCCTCGCCGTTCGCAGAAGTCAATCCGGGGCGGGAGGACGCGAGATCTGAAACGGGTAGATACCCCTGCGTCTCGAGGCTACCCAGTCGGATGCGGGAAACTGAGCAGCTCGCCCAATCACCTTGAAGGGGACCGTGAGGGCGTGAGGAGGAGCCTGGAACGCTCGCCATTGTTTGCTGGCTATGGCCTCTCGGTGATATGGGGAAGGATGGCAGGGGGTGGGGTGCGTTAACTTCCACGCCCTTGGCCTGTTAAATAGGCATTTTTTCCCCAGAGGGGCATTTCTGTAAAAAACTATTGGACCATTTGCATTCCCCTGGCACGTGGAAATCTAGGGGCGTCGTTAATTCTGAATGAAGAAAACGGTATGACGGACCCCACAATACCTCGTCAATTGAAGGATTGTGGGTGGCCGAACTATTACCAGCCGGACACAGGTGATGGAAGGAACTCGCCCCTCAAGCCGAAGACTTTGGAAGCATGGAGCTGACGAAGATTATCGACCTCGGCATTAAAGGCTAGTTCGGGGGCTACTGAGGGTGTCCCGGACTAAAGGGTCCTCGGGCTGCCGGCCTGTCTCTCGTGGGCCGCACTCATGGGCCGCTCTTAACTCATCGAAGGAAGGCCGGACTACAGGTGACCCCGTGCACCAGAAGGAAACCTCTGAAGACTTGGCGTCTCCTCCAAGTAAAGTTTAAACGTAGCCGGCATGTTTATCCCCTGGTGGCGACCAACCATATGTAACCCTAGGTACCCCTGGTGTCTATATAAACCAGAGGGTTAGGACCATAGAAGGGAGAACCATTCTCGCTAAACCCACCTAGGGTTTAGTTCATCCGATCTCGAGGTAGATCAACTCTGTAATCGTCATACATACACATCAATACAATCAAGCAGGACGTAGGGTTTTACCTCTTCGAGAGGGCCCGAACCTGGGTAATCGCTGTCTCTACGCCCCATGTTATCCATTGACTCCAAGATCCGCAGTTCGGACCCCCTACCCGAGATCTGCCGGTTTTGGTACCGACAGGCGCGCCAAGCTTTCCCGGCAGATGTCTAAAGCGGCTGGAACGGGTAGCGAGGTGGCAGCGGGGCTAGGGACTGCTGATGGGGTGGCGGCAGTGGCGACCGACAACGAGAATCGGTTGGCATCGAGGTGGGATGGGTCAGCGACAGTGAAGTTTCAGTTTGGGCCGTTGGGCCTTCCATGCGAGACGGTTTGGATTTTGGTAGGGTGGTAGTGGTGATGCAAATATGCATTACTTGTAGTAATTTTTTTGTCATGACTCAAAAAAATTGGTCGCCATATATAGGGATGTAGTTGAAGGCTTTTTTTACTCCAAAGGACCAAAAATAACTGTTTTTTGTCACGACGGCATTTTTTGGGTCTGTTGTTGGAGATGCTCTAAGTGAGCTATCGACCTTCCCTGGTGTCTCTATATTGAATAAAATGACACCTTGTCATTCCAACTACACAAGAGAGTTGATCATTCCATACATGAAAATGGATGTAAAAAAACAAACATGATTGGGCTTATTTGTTCAAATTTAATGAATAAAAACTTTGATGCTCCATATTTGACCATAAATCTTTATCGACGGACTCTATGCCGTGTTAGCTTTGTACTGATTTTCCTCTTTTCTAGTAAATATTCCGATATTACTTTGTCCTTTCATTTCGGGCCAATGCTTTTTTATGCCTTCGTAGAGTTTCTCAAAGCAAGACCTGGCAATTAGAATTAAGGCAAGACCTGGCAATTAGAATACTTGTATATAAAACATCTCAAGCTTTTGACAAAGAACATAACACATTCACACTTGAGCATACATTAATCTCTTACGATAAGTAGAGCAAACTTTCGTGGCCAAGGAACAAGAACATGCATACATGCCAAACTTTGTTTTTCAACTTTATAGGCTTGATGATATAACCTGATTAAAATACAATTTCTCATACGATTTAGAAACATCACACATTTAGAACTTGATTGAGAAATCGTTAAAAGAATATTTTATTGGACATTGTGAATTGGCTTCTAAAATAACCAATCAAATAAGTAGTTTCACAAAAATATATCAGATAAGTAGTTCAAATTACAAGGAGTTGGGCATGAAATCATACATTGTACCACAATGTACCTACAGACATACCACCAACAATTCAATTTAAACACTCTTGCTTGTTTTTTCTGCCATTATTGCTTCCACCGTGCTGTTTCCCGCCACGCTTTCTCTCGCCACCACCAACTTTGGCACCAACATTGTGGCCCATTCTACCACCTCCACTAGTGCCACGGCCAGCTCCAAGACCGCCTCTAGCGCCAAGGCCCTTGCCGGCTCCAGCACCTCCGTCGACTTCAATTCCGCCTCCAGCACCAACACCCTTGCCCAATCCACTACCTCCACCAATACCGCTGCCACTGCCAGCTCCGATGCCGCCTCCGACACCAACGCCCTTGCCCAATCCACTATCTCCACCAATACCGCTACCACTGCCAGCACCGATGCCGCCTCCTACACCAGCTCCCATGCCTGCACCCGCACCACCACCACTTCCAAAGCCGCCTCCAGCACCTCCGCCGGCTCCAAAGCCACCTCCTACGCCACCTCCACCTCCAAAACCGCTGCCAGCTCCGAGGCCGCCTCCAAAACCACTGCCTGCACCACCACCGCCTCCGAAGCCGCCACCCATTCCAGCACCAGAACCTGCTCCGACACCAAATCCACCACCGCTGCCACCTCCAAAACCACCGCCTTTTCCTCCACCGCCTCCCATTCCAGCACCAGATCCGGCTCCAGCACCAAATCCACCACCACCTCCAAAACCACCGCCCTTCCCTCCACCTACACCGTTGCCACCTCCAAGGCCTCCACCGTTGTCATCGCCTATGCCTCCCCCGGAACCACCACCCATACCGCCGCCGCCACCAAAGCCTCCACCGCTCCCACCACCTATGCCTCCCCCGGAACCACCACCCATACCGCCGCCACCACCTATGCCTCCACCGGAACCACCACCCATACCGCCGCCGGCTCCAAAACCTCCACCGCTCCCTCCGCCAATGCCTCCCCCGGAACCACCACCCATACCGCCGCCACCACCTATGCCTCCACCGGAACCACCACCCATACCGCCGCCGGCTCCAAAACCTCCACCGCTCCCTCCGCCAATGCCGCCACCAGAACCACCACCAATGCCGCCTCCCATGCCTGCGCCACTACCAACACCTCCTCCTGCGCCACCACCAGCACCGAATCCACCGCCGCTGCCAAATCCTCCACCACCACCTGCGCCAACTCCTCCTCCAAGTCCCCCTCCACCACCGATTCCTCCACCATCTCCTGCACCGGCTCCTCCTCCAAGTCCACCACCAGCGCCCATTCCTCCGCCAGCTCCTCCTCCAAACCCACCTCCACCACCGCTACCCATGCCGCCGCCAGCTCCGCCTCCGCCTCCGAATCCACCTCCACCACCAGCGCCAACACCACCGCCCGCTCCCACACCTCCTCCGCTTCCAAACCCTGCACCGGCACCGCTGCCCATGCCACCGCCGGCGCCGCCGCCTACACCGCTTCCTCCCCCAAACCCACCACCACCTCCCATACCTCCGCCTCCGCCCACACCACCGCCCGCTCCACCTCCTGCACCAACGCCGCCGCCTATCCCACCACCTACGCCAACGCCAGCACCCTTACCATGCTTCTTCTTATCGCAGCCCTCCGCCTCCGGCCCAACCGTGCCCGTGGTCCACACCACAGGCTTGTCCCACGCCGCAGCACTCGCCGCCCACGCAAGCGCCAGCAGCAGCAGGCACGCCATGGCCCGGCTCCCCATCGGAACCCCGCCTTTCAGCCGCGAGCCTGCCACTATCGTCGCGTCTCGCACGTACGTACGGTAGGGTGGGAGAGTGCTGTGCTGGTGCTACTCGCTCGCTGTGTGCATGCGCTGGGGAAGCCGGAGGCGCCGCGCGGGGTATTTATAAACGGCGGGAGCACGCGCTGCATCGGCTCCGGATTAAATGGGCGCTTTAGGTTTGGTGGCGGATGGATGAGGGCGAGGGAGCGTTGACATGGCTGAGCGTACGTCCTTTTAATGCAATGCCTTTCGGTTTGGTTTGCGCAGCCCAGCGCCGCATTTCTCACTTTCGAGGCCGTGAGCGAGAGCTACTCATGCATGTCTAGCTGTTCTGCGCAAGCGGTAGCTTGATCGGTTGGCTACTTGCCTTCTTTACTTCTTTAGCCTGTGATTTGTACAGTTGTGTCTCCCTGTGTGTTTGTGTGTGCATGCACGATGCAGCGGATGGTGCAGCTGTTCATTAATGGCGAGGAGCTCGCAAAGAAGCGATGTGGGTAGTAGGAAGAGAGGACGGACAGCTCGGCGTGCACGGGGAATCGGGGATGCTTGTGTGCGGGAAATGGCGGTAAGCCCTTTTCTCTGCAAGTGGGCTTTGTAGCTGTCCATCCAGGCAAATGGAGTTCGATGATACTTGAGGTGTTGGTGCTTCATCTTGGCAACCTTGTCAAAACTCTCAACTGATCACTAGGATTGTGCATGTGATTACAAACTAGTACAAGATGAAGTTTTTGACAGTTCAGACGAACTCAGGCCCAGGTGCGCTTGCGTGATTACAAACGGGAGGTGAATATATACAGGAGCGTCGACTAGAACGGATTAAAACACTGATGATTAGTGGTTAGCGGCGACTTTCTCGGTGCTCATCTTCCTCCTGCAGACTAGCTACATCTAACGATGCCACACATAATTACTGGTGGCGACTTCTCAGTGCTCATTTTCCCCCTTTCCTGAAATGAGACTTGAGCTCCTGGGCGACGCAGAACATCGTGTCCATGGTGTCCTCGTCCAGGTGCGCGTCCTTAACGCCGCCGATCGCCAGGATCGTCCGCAGCCAGTCCTCGTGGAGGGTGGAGAACTCCGCTCGCCCTTCGCTCGACCTGAAGTTCCCCGCGATCCTCGACTTCATCATCTCGCCCGCGACAGCAGCCTTCTCCACTATGGACTTTGGGATCCCCGCCATCGTGGCAACCTGCAGGCCGTAGCTCTCCGGGGAGGTGCCCAACGCGAGCCGGTAGAGGAAGGTGAGCTCCATCTCGCCGTTGCCGCCGCTCCTTGGCCTCAGCATGCAGGCCATGTGCTGGAGGCTCACGTGGGGGTGGGAGGCGAACTCCTTGGTGAGAGGGTGGTAGTGCGTGGCGAAGAGCAGACGGCATCGCACCTGTTCCACCAGGTGGCGGAATACCTGAGGCAAAATACAGTCATCAGAACCACGAAATTGTTTGTCAGATAATGGGTGCCCATGCACCATGAGTAATGCAAAAACAGGAAGAAAGCACACCATAAGCATGCCCTGTTGAACATGTAAAATTGATCGGTCTTCTGACTGTCCTATAAATGGCGGATATGCAAAACTAGCTTACTGGTATGAACAGAACAATGTACCACCCAGCACATGACCTTAAAGGTCGCGGTAACTGCATCTACCATGAAGAAGGCATGCTGAAGGGTATGGCAAGCATGGTGATGTAATGGCTTGAAGGAAGACTTACAGCATATGCAATTGCGTATCCGTCAAATGTGCTAGTTCCTCTGCCAAGCTCATCAAGCAAGACAAGAGAATCCTCAGTTGCATTCTGAAGAACAGATGCGGTCTCACTACATTCGACAAGAAAGGTGCCTGCACAAGTAATGTTGTACAAATCTATGTTAAGGTCATTGTCATCTCATATCCAGTTCATGATTCATGATACAACCAAAAGAAAATTGACAAGTGCTTTAGAACCCATGGATTTACTAGATATATCATGTAAAAATAGCTATATATAATTTATGTGCAAGCATGTATTTGACTATACAAGTATCATTTTACCGGGAACCAATGTCAGAATATATTATTTATGCAGAACAATTAAAAATAAACCCACGTCTGACCAGATCCAGTTGTAGGACAACCCATATAAAGACCTTATCCATTTTTAACTCCTACTTTGCACTGAAAGCAATAGGATACATGATCAAATTTCTTGACATGATAACTTACTTTCTCCAGACATAATCCGATCCGTTGCGCCTAGCCGTGTGAAGATGGAGTCTGCAAGGGTCAATTCACATGATATGCAGGGGACGTAACAGCCAAGCTGCAGACAAGAAGAAATTCCATTTATATATCCAAATAGGGAGAACGAGAGTTAACAAGAAAAAGGGTATAACCAGATTTACTTATACGTACCTGTGCAAGTACGATTGCCAAGCAGGTGGCGCGCATTATTGTAGATTTTCCTCCCATATTTGGACCAGTCAACAACAATGCAAAGCGATTATGACCCAATAAATCCTGGCCAAGTGACAAATCGTTTGGTACAAGCCCAGATGCACTTTCTGCAAAAGCATATGGATGCCATAGACCCTTCATCCGAAGTATAGGCGATTTGTCTTTCAACAGAATACATGGTCTGCACATGGTGCCAAATGACGACAATGCCATTGCTGCAAAGGACCTAAGGACATCAACAGTGCTGATGGCATTGATTACCAAAGACCATTCAGAAGCTTTTCCAACAAAAAGTTCCACTAAAATAGCCAAGGTGGTAGCATCATCGTCTTTGATATCATGATCCTGTCAGAACACACAATCAGTACTGTGGAAGTCCAAAACACGGACAGCAAATACTAGAAAAAGAAATAACCGCTTCTTAGATAGATAGCGTCCGAAGAAATTCCCAGCATATTCATACCTGGTACTGTTCAAAGTGATTGCGTATAGCCTCTTCAAATTGATGAACTAATTCATCAAGAGAGCTCAGGGTTGGAATATCAACTGATTTTGACAGCGCTGGGATGCCATGGTCCTCTCTACGCAAGGCACTTAATAAGTCAATTCCAACCCAGAGGCCCTTGATAAGCATGCCAAACGTTTTAATCTGGAAAATGCAGACAATTTGCATGTCATTAGCAGTAGTGTAGATACAAGAAAGGCAAACTTCATAATTTGCAAAAATGGGCATCCCATTGATTGAATCTAATCCATACAAAAGAGAACTTTAAGCTACGGTAAGCTTAGGACTGGGACTGAAAAAGAAAGAACAACCACTAACCCGCCTCTTTAATATCTTTTCTCCAACAAAAGGCAACAGGACAGCAGATGTTAGCCCAACAGTGGATCTGACTCGCCCAAGTAACCTCTCAAGGTCAGGAATTTTCCGGAGATGCTCAAGTGCAATAGAGCCTACCCCACAATGTTGAATGAAACCCTCAACAATATCAAGCCTTCTATTTATAGCATCGACATCTTTTAGTGGATGGCATATCCATCTTCTTAAAAGCCGCTTACCAGATGCGGTTATGCAGTGATTGAGGTGCTTGTACAGAGTACCTAAAACAAAGTAAAGATAATACAAAGTTTATGTGTGTTTTTTATGTTTGGATATATTAGGAAATTGTCACAGCAAGCTGCAAAAATAAGTAGAGCAAAAATAGGTAGAAGGCGCACTCTTACCTGATGAGCCACCATCAAAGTTATTGCTGAAAATCTCCAGGTTCACAAGAGTCTGACCATCCATCCTTAAACAAGTTTGGTACACGTTGTAAGGTAAGACTTCCCCATTTTTTAGAGCATCGTCTAGCTGTTTCCAGATTGTAGCTTATCAGAACGTGAACAGGCAGTCTTATGAAAACAATCGTTTCCCGAGCAAATAAAAAACGGCAATGATAAATCCCGAATGTTTGGATTTTAAGCATGGCAACCCGAACGTTTTTCATGGCAACTTTAATTCACGCGAGGTTGGCAAACATGGCAATTTTCTGACAAAAAAAACGAACTGGGACAAAGTTGCCATGTCTTAACAACTAAAGTTGCCACCTCGCGTCAACTAAAGTTGCCACCTCGCGTCAACTAAAGTTGCCATGTAAAAACGTTCGGGATGAAATGCTTAAAATCCGAACGTTCGGATTTTATCGGGGTCCATAAAAAAAGAAAGGCAAGCACATCATTTACTCTATGATTTGTGCAAACAATTTTTTGACATTATACTAGTTTAAAACTAGAACACCTTTGCACATATAATTTGTGAAGTTAATATGGTTAGCATAGAAAATGAGAAAATTTTATATATTAAAGAAA
Organism: Elymus sibiricus; assembly: GCA_039707655.1. Classification (NCBI taxonomy): domain Eukaryota; kingdom Viridiplantae; phylum Streptophyta; class Magnoliopsida; order Poales; family Poaceae; genus Elymus; species Elymus sibiricus. The sequence goes on along the minus strand of CM077668.1, from coordinate 103,845,917 downwards.
CTACATACTAATTAGTTGTATCTAGGAAACTGGAAAGTGATGTCTAATGACAGTGTTCTGAAACAATATTTGCAAGTGTTGCTGAAAGGAAATGTTGCAACAGAGGCACTGAGAGAGAGAGAGAGAGAGAGAGTTGGATTAACATAAGTATACCATAAGCCTAGTCAAATGACCAATAAGTCCACCAAGTGCACAGATAACTGCATCTCGATTCACTGAATAATCCAATGCAGATAACCAAGAATCTGTTGATGCTTTAAAGTATCCTTTAGAATGTACTAGCATTTGAATTTGTGAGGCATCAGAGAAATCTGTCCCAGGTAGTGGGGTCAGTTGCATTTTCAGAGCCTGCAGTTAGAAGAAAGATGTTTAACAGAGAAACCAGATGAAAATAGAAACTAAAAGAGCAAAAGATTACAACATTTTACCTGCTGAGGCATATTTTATCATTGATTTACGACTTTCTCTTGAGAGGCCTGACAAAAGAAAACAAATGTTAGTTCTTAATACATCGAGATTACAAGATAAAAGATGTACTGACCTGAGGATTCATAGATTATCTCCCTCGGGGAAACCTGAAAAAGCATACTGATGAATGATCATTTCTGATCTGTTGAACCAAAGCAAATAAATTGCTACAGCAAAGAGCCTACCTGCACCAGCAAAGCCCCCAAAGCTGCAGACGAATCATCATCTTGAAGTGAACCAACCCAGATTTTAAGTGCAGCATAATCTAGAAAAGCAAATCCGTAGACCCGAGAACCATTAGAAGCTAGAGTAACCTGAAAATTCAAAAAAAAAAAAAAGGAGGACAGGCTACATTAGGTCAACATCGCCTATGAAAAATGTTGATAAAACTAATTCAAGATGAATTACAGAATTTGTGAACAAATTGCAGGACAAAACTGACTCGATAAAAACTAGGATACATAACAATGCATGTTTCACAGGGACACTGAAAATATCATTTTACTAACAAATAAAACAATAGCTGAATTAAGTATCAAGATTGTCTTCTGCAAGTTACATATATTTCTACATTATTGCCACAATATTTTACATATTTATACACAGTGATCAACCAGATTTAGATTTATCACTATGTTTCTATGTAAATTTATTTGGTCATTGTGTCCAAAGACCACGAGTTTGTAGTTCTTTCCTGTCTTTTGAGGAAATAGTGTTCTTTCTATTATCAGATGGTTAGCTTTTGTGGTACTATTGTGTCTTCTCATGTGCGTCAGATGAACATACAAAACATTATATCGAATCATATTGTCCAAATGCAATGTATTTGCTTTGTTAGCAAAGGCAAACCTCTTTCAATGCAAGAAGATGAACAGCATCAGGCCCTATGTTGCTGTCAGCTGCAGTTGACGGTGTGGATACATGAGCTAACTTTCTTTCGATAACCTTGCAGAAGTACAAAAAAAAAAGGTCACACTTATATACAGTCAATCTCTTGTAACTTGTAAGGATAAGCTTTATGCATCCGTCAATGGAGATGCCAGGGTACATATTAATATATGCATTCAAGTGCTGCTGCACACACCACAGGTTATGTACCTACTACCTTGATCAATTCCACTAGATCTTTTAGACCATGAGAGTGTCCAATGTGTGTGCTTCACTATTAGTTTTGCAGTCACATGTCAATGGAAGTTCTTAAAACTGTACTGACCTCCACGTTTTTTTTATGACAATCTAGTAATAACATTTGCACGAGATTAATCAAAATACTATTGAGTATATAATATATTAGTGGTCAAAGTTTCGAAGTGTTGGCTACACACATTCTGAAAGGGAATCCAAAAAAGAATGGAAGTGGAAAACTTACTGAATTTGGTCCTCTAGCTTTCGCCTGTGCTGCACATTCCATTTGTTCTATCCTTCCAACTTTATATCTGGAGGGAAATGCTAGATAGATGAGCAGTCAAACCACCAAAAGAAATAAAAGTAGAGCAGAAGTAATTTATATCCAGTACTACAATGGATGTGTCACATCACAAATCATATCGTATACTCCCTCCATTTCAGTATACAAGGCCACTTCATATTTTTTATGTCTAATTTTGACCATTAATTTTACCAACAAAAAATGAGTTATATGCCACAAAAAGTATGTCAATGGATGCACATTGGAAAGAACTTTCCGATGATATATTTTTGATGACATATAACCCATATTTTGTTGACCAAAATTATAAGTCAAAGTTTGACACGAAAAAACAAAGTGGCCTTGCATACAGAAATGGAGGGAGTACTCATATAGCGTTCAGAAGGACTGAGCATAAACTTGCTGATGTTCAAGATAATGTTAAGATCAAAATGCTGAAAATGAGTAAAGCATAAGGAGACTAAGAAGTTTACCCCCGAGCTAAAAGCTTTTCAACAGCATCGTCAATCCCACTCTCTGAAATACCAACCTTCACATAAGATGAACAAGTCAGCCTCATGTACCACAGCGAGAGTGTTTACTAAAAGGCTGTATAAAACTTCCTTTTCTTCAAGAGTGTTTACTACAAAAGCATTAGTTGAAACAAAACATGGAATGCTACTATAGTGGCCAACAAAATATGAAAACACAAGCTGCTGCGGATAGACCCTAGAGGAAGTGGTGTATTGCCAAAAGCTTGAAGCAATTTAGCCAATCATCTCCAAAATGCCAATAGAACTACATTACCGAGAGTATTGTCTAAATAATATAGCGTACACATGATATTATAGGACAAATGATCTAGCAAATGATACTTATTACTCAACCAACAAGTAACCATGAGTAGTACAGGAAATGATGTATAAATTAGCAGGGTCAGCACAGCAGACATTCAGACGTCAGAACCAAGCATGCCAGTGGCAAAATAAGGATGGTCACAGTTTATGACTTTGGGTACCTGTCGGCATTTTCCCACACCCCTAATAGTCATTTTCCAATCAAGTTCCTTTTGGCCGATCTCAGCATCTACTTCATAAAGCTCATAAAACTTCCCCTACACATACAGGAAAAACACTTCTATAGGTTATATATCTCAAGTACCAGAAAAGAACTGGTCAACTTAGATAATTTTGGAGGTCAGGGAAGTCTGGGAGAGGGATCAAAGCAGCATTCAAAACTGTGAGGTGTAAGCAGTAGGATAAGAACAAATGAAGGAACCCAAAACAAAAGCAAATAACATTTTGGATTATTAACCAGAACAAACATCATTCATAAATGTCTAACTTCTGATGCATATGTCAACATGCATAGAGTAATTTAGTAGAACTGTTTAAGTATGACCAGTAAACAAAGAATTGTGCGGTAGTCCGATGACAAAGATTACTGCAATGCTAACCAGTATCTCTCATACCTTGGTGTCATACTGAACTATTGCCTAACCCTATAATTATGAACTACTCCCTCCGTCCCATAATATAAGAGCGTTTTTGACACTAGTGATAATCTTTCACGTGATAATCTTACAGATAGTATACTGCATATATGCAGTGTATGAGTCAATGATGATGGAATTTACCACTTTGAAGAAGAGGAGAACATCCATATATTTACACTTAATAGTCCAGTATTGCTTTTGAGATGTTGACATCTTTCTCAGTGCATCAGGTGGAATAAAAAGAGTTCTCTTGTCATAAAGTGGGTCATCTGGCCGCCTTTTATTTGCATCCCTGATATTCAAAGGATTCAGCCATTCAAATTTACTACGTGCACTTTCAGCCATTTCATCATGAGCCATTTTCCCAGCTGGAGAACAATGAGCTGATTTCACCTTCTTATTTGAACCCCACAAAGGAGAGTGACTGTTATTGGCAGTCATGCATTGATCCTGTTGAACTCTCTTCCCACGAGGAGCCACTGCTCGTGTCACTGGAGTTTCTGGTTTCAGAAGAACAGAATCAAGTTCCGGAAACAGTGTAGCAGGTGCTCCAATATGCTTACCATTCATAGATACTGAGAACTTATTCGAGTGGTTCTGCAGCGGAGTTCCATTTGAATCAAATTCCGCAAACAAATTAGTTGCTTTAATGTATGAATGGTCTGAAGACCCAGAGAATAGCTTCTTTGAGTGTTTCGCTGTAGGAGTATCATTCGAATCAAGTCCAAGCGGTGTCACTGCTCTAACGTATTCACCACTAGAAGAGCCCGGTGACAACTTTTTCGATGGATGCTGCAAAGGAATTGGATATGAACGATGCTCTGATAAAGGTGTATCTGCTCCATGAAAAGGCCCAGAAAAGATTCTCTTTAAGGGATCCTGGGACGGAGTTTGTACATCAAATGCTTCAAACACTGAATTAGCTTGAACGTACTGGTTGCTGGGGCACTCTGAGGATAACTTCTTCGGACACTCCTGAAGCAGAGTTTGATCTGAACCAAGTTCAGGGAACAGCGTGCTTGCTCTAACAAATTCGTCTGTGGAAGACCTTGCGGAGAACTTCAATGGCTCCTGCGGCGGAGTGGTATCCATGCTATGTTCTGCAAATAACACAGTTCCTCTGCTATATCTGTCATTGTACCGTACAGGGAATGATGCACTTGGCTGCTCATTTGAGATATCTTCATTTTTACCAGGTAAGGCTCTCTCAGCATTTCTAATCTGAGCGGCATCTTTGTTTCTGCAACAAACACAGAGAGCATCACCATGATGGAAAATCTGCCGATGCAAACCAACAAACAAGATACTTTAGGGACCAAGAAGGCAATAACATACACCTGTCCTGTCATGCACCCAATAACACAGAAACAAATGCATCCAACCCAAACAATTCATAGTCCATTACAGCAATCCAAGCTTGCACTAAAGTGAAGGACAATTAGCACAGTTAAACACTGGACCAAAAATCCAATGACCTTAAGGCTAGTTACAATGTAATGGAGTGAACCACATGCAAATTACGAATCGGCAATCGCTGATATTGTATTAGCCCAGATTCTTCCTTTCGATTGTATGGAACAACTTCCAATCTGAAGTTTACTTTGGTTCACAAAATTATGGTGCATCATCTATCCATGCTCAAAAACTACAAACATGTGAATCAAAACATAGATAGATCACATAAAACACCATCTAACAGCCCAGAGACACAGACAGCAGGAACATTGGAGTTAAGAGAAACGGATTTAACAGCAAGCATGGCGAGTGATGAGGAAAATGCAATAGCAAAAACAAGCTGACTAACTGAGGATGACAATGCGGGCCGTAAACTATCAGGCACAACACATGCAGTGGCCAAACACCAAGCGCGGTCAGGAGCTAAGCCCGTCAAAAGACAGCGCAACTGCAAACTCGCATTGATCTCATCCCTGCTGCTACTGGCCACACAATAGCGCTACCAACAACAAATGAAGCCACGCCAAAATTTGAGTTCAAGCAATTCCAGCAGCATACATGTGGAGACCAATCCAACGATAAATCGACCGAATCGGCATTCAGTATCAAGCGGCAACCACCTAAACTAACGCGCGCGCGGAACCATTGGCTAAATATAATGCGGCAGCTAGCCCAATCAAACGACACCCAAACATAGACAAAACCCTAGGACGGCGGGAGCTGCATTGGTCGCGTCCGTACGCACGTACCTCCCCTGCGACGGCGGCCGCACGAGCCTCTCCATGATGCCGTCGACCGACGACGCGGCGGGGGGGCGCGGGGGCCTCTCGGGGGGCGTGCCGGCGCCGAGCGCCTCCTGCGCCGGGCTATGGCGCGGGTGGAGGAAGGAGAGGATGGACTGCTGCTGCCGCCGCGGCTGCATCGCGGTGGCCGGGAGAGCCCTGGGATTCGATTCGAGGTGGCTCCGTCCGGGCGGGAGAAGCGGGGGGTTCTCTGGGAGCGGAGAGGGGAATGGGAGGGAGATGAAATTATTTGGGGGAATTTACGAGCGGGAAATGCAAGCGCGGTGGAGAGGGGGAAGTGGGGGTTTTCCGCTTCCCCCGCCGTCTCGCGTCTCGCGCCCTGCGGTGCAGCCGTGCAGGGAAGAAGAGAGATTTGGGCCTAGGCCTGAAAGCGTTGTGCCAAATCGGCGGCCTGGACTTCCAGCTCGCTCCTGCACACGATGGGCCCGTGGATTTGTTTCGGTGGGATTCCTCTGACGCCATCAAAATAGGTGAGCAAACACCCACTCTACTATATGGGCCGCTTAGAGCGCCGCCCAATAATCTTAGAGGTTTTGTTATTATTATTTTTTAGAAGTTTGGTTTGATGATATTTTCCTAAAAATGTTGCAAACAATTTAAAAAAAAAAATGGGAAATATTCATTTGCCATGTACTCCCTCCGTCCCATAATATAAGAACGTTTTTGACACTAGTGTAGTGTCGAAAACGTTCTTATATTATGGAACGGAGGGAGTATTTGATAAAAGTTCATCGTGTGTTAAAAATGTCCAGGGTATTTTCAAAACATATTCATGTGTACAAATATAGAATGAAATTTTAAATGAAAAGAAAAGGCAAAGGGAAAGGGTGAAAGAAAAGAAAAGTAGATCCGTGCAAAAGCCGAAAGAACCAAACAGAAACCAGTTTAAATTTGGAGGAAAAATAAAAAGGATGAAAACTCTGACAAATGGCCTTGCCTAGGAGACACACATGTGGGCGTTCGCCCTCCTATCTAATGCAACGGACGCCGGAATCGGAATTCTAATCTTAATAATAGGAAGAGTTTGAACAACATCTACTACTATCACCGAAAACTTTGTGATAGTATTTACCATCTGTATTGGCCTTAAGCTTTCACTAGAACAAAAAAGACCTTGATATAGAAAGGAAAGCAAACATTATATCTCGCTTGCCTACAATCGTTCCGCCCAGTAGCGCATGATTCACATGGAGAGGTTCCCAGTGCTTTTTTTATGATTTATGCATTGGTTTTTTATCAAGTTTCCATGTGCTCTGATGGCTTTCTTTTTGGATTTTTTTTCATGGTACATCTGTTTTTATTTTTTCAGATTTTACTCACTTTATTTCTTTTATTTTCATTATTTTAATATATTCCTTCTTTTTTCTAATTACCCAAAAAAAATCGAAAAATCAAAATGTTTTTTATGTGTTGAACACTTTTCCCTTTTCCTTTTTAATTCTTGTTGCATGTTTTTTATTTATACTATATCACGATTGCTCCTTTTAATTTAGTTTATTATTTTATTTAAAAGACATGAGCATTTTTTAGATCACATGAACCTTTTTCACAATGTTATTATTTTAAAAATTATATGAGCATTTTATAAAATGCTTGGAACACTTTTAAAATTACATGAGCATTATAAAAAGTGTGTCTAACACTTTTCAAAATTACAATTTTTTTTAATTATATGATTATTTTTATCAAATGCATCGAACACTTTTCTTAATGACGTTATTTTTCAAAATGTGCTGAACACTTTTTTAAATAACGTGAACATTTTTCAAATTACAAGCAGATTTATAAAAATGCATCGAGCACCTTAATTAATCAATTGAATATTTTTAAAATAATGCAGTCACACTTATTAATTAAATGATCATTTTTATGTTTTCCTTTTACATTTGTTTTTCTTTTTATCATTCCCCCTATCTGTTGTTTATCTAAAATAAACATATATTTTTATATAAGAAGATTTCTTCAATTACATGTCGAACATTTTTTCCTAAATATATGCTAAATATTTTTTTCTAAATGCATGTTAAACTTTTTCCAAACACACATTGAATTTTTTTCACTGAACTCGTTGAATATTTTTAAAATATATGATGAACCATTTCGAAATGCACCAGCAATTTTTTTTAATTTCATCGCAAATGTAAATATTTGTTTGCATTTCTTTTGTACATGAATAATGAGAAAAAAAAAGGAATCAAACAAAAGAAGAAAATATAGAGAAGAAATAAAAACTACTTTTCTAAATATAAGCTTTTTTGGAGATTTTAATACAGACTGCAGTATATAGACGTATTTTAGAGTGTAGATTCACTCATTTTGCTTTATATGTAGTTCGTATCGAAATCTCTAAAAGAGCTTATATTTAGGAACGGAGGGAGTAATAAAAGGGAAGAAAATACCAACCCTAACGGGATTTATATACGTCCTCACTCTTGACCCGAGAAGTTTGAATTCCATATATTTTTCTCTTTTGGGAGAAAAAAAAGAGGTCAATAGACAGGTGGTGTACTACGTTTAAATGCCGGTCCTTAGACCGCCCACATCCGTTTGGACCGGACTGTCCGGACCACGAAAGTCATCCAACGCGGTCCTATATAGGGATGGCAATGGGTCGGGTTTGGGGCGGGTGGAGCTGGTCCAAATCCAACCCATGACCCATCTTCTTGCCCTCTGCCCATCCACCAAAGTATCCATGGGCACAACTTGTGCCCATGCCCAAAACCATTGGATACCCAAATACCCATGGAGCTCCATGGGCATAGAAAAATCAGCATGAAGCCTTCCTAAAGATCAAATTAATTCATCATCGTTCATTCACAAATGACAACATAAGCTACAAGAATAAGTAGACAGCAAGTACACTATTCAGGAGGAGATCGGTCGCCGATTGGGGAAGGGAGAGAGGGAGTGGGACGGGGGTCATCGACCTTGGAGTTGTTGCCGCCTGCCGGTCGCCGATATTGGTCATCGAGACCGGTCGCCGATGCTGGTGGCCGAGGCCGGTCGATGCTGGTCGCCGAGGCCGGTCGCCGATATGGGGTGGATGGCCAGGGAGAGGCGACGGGGCGATGATTGTGAGGCGCAGAGGGCCGCCGCGCTGGGGAGGGAGCTGGACTCGGGAGGATTGGGAGTTGACGCAAGGTATCTAGATTAGATTAGGTTTAATAATTAGGTTAGTGGAATTGTGGGGGATTAGGGAACATGGGCCAGGCTTTGACCTTCTATGACCGCGAGCGACTTGGGGTTGGATGTTTGCTTAGTCCAGTGTCACTGCCATATGGCACCACCTGTCATACGGGTATCCATTGGATATCCATGGAGCAGAAATTATAACCGTGCCCAACCCAGTTGTTCGCGGGTATCCAGATCCACGGATCCATGGGTAGAAATACGCTCCATATCCTTGCCCAACCGGGTCGGATATCCGCGGGTATCCGGATCCATGGATAAAATTGCCATCCCTACTCCTATATCGGTCCGCGACGTGGTCCGGACGTACTTCCGTAAATCGGAGACAAACGTGGGGCTTTGCGGGCGTCCGGACACCACCCACGCGCGCTTCTGACCGCCCTGACCCACCCAAACCCCTTCCTCCCTCACCCATGCGCATTCCCACCTGGCGCCAGCTGCCCGCATTCATGCCGCTGTAGAGTGCGCCGCTGCGCATTAAAGATGGTTCAGAGCGGACACGACCTCTCACTGCCTTCGCCACTGAAGCGGCGCGCTGGCCGAGGGCGCCGCCCGCTGCACGCCCGGCCGAACATGCCTCCTCGCCGCATTCAAACGCCTCCATTAAACCCGCATGGAAGCCGGGAAACCTACTCCGGACACACGTCCGTTCACGAGCGGGCCGGCATTAAACACAACGCAGGGCAAGCTCCTCCGGTCCGCCCGCTATTTAAAATAGGTCAAACGCCGGGCAAGAATCGCACCACTCCGCCGCTCCTCATCTCCTACTCACAACATTTTCTCCACACTTTCGATGGCATTCGACGAGCAGGAAGAGCAGCTCGCCGGCATAAAAGCCGGCTGGGTGGCCCGCCGAGTTCGCCGGATACGAGCGAGGCAGCTCGCTGCTCCACCTCCCTCGCCTAGCCAGACGGAGCAAATTGCCGCTCCAAGCCGGCGCGTGGTTCAACACCTCGCCGCTCCAGGGCGGCAGGGGGAGGGAGCACAATGGCACGGGCAACGTCGCTGCCGTGGACGACGCTGCATCGTACCACGCCTTGCGCCCTGTCGGCAGAGAAAGAAGCCGGCTGCGCGGAGATCGACGAGTCGGCGGCCAGCGCGTCCATGCCCACCGTCATCATCGAGGAGAAGTAGAACACGGGAGGCCGCCGCCGCTTGGGTCCCATGAAGGCCACCACCGAGGCGACGCCGGCCTACACAACCAATGTCTTGCCCTCTCGCAGGCCACCGTCGTCCCCTTACCCAAAAATCAACTTTGATCCGTGCATCGTAGGGACCCTTCCCCTCCGGCTGAAGCATCAGCCGGCGGTTCCACTCCGATGAGCGGTGGGGAAGCGAGCCGTCCTTTGCGCTGAAGCATATGCTCACGGCTACCGGACATGGGGACGACAATGGAGATTCGCCGCGGCCGTAGACTAGTAAGGGTATCCATGTCGTTGGAATGGATATCCGCCGGCGTCGGCTGTAGACTAGTTTTATCTTAGTCCGGTGTCGTTTTTAGTTAAAAATATGTCCAAAATATAACCGTTTTCGTCCGGTTTGTATGAAATCCGTCATGTTTATATGAAATCCGACCGTGTTTACATGAAATTCATCCGGTTTTTGTTGAAAAAACGTTCGAAATTTATACGGCTCTCACGTCCGTGTTCGCGGACTGGAGATGCCCTTGGCCACACCTTTTCCGTACTCTTATTTTAGTTTTTTCGCGAAGTTTCTAAATACGTGAGCCAAGGCGGTAGTGCACCATTTGCACCACAAGTCGACCAGTCCACCTCTTCTAGTACGAGTATCTTCTAATTTTCTTTCGTACTCCTACATATTTTGACAGTTTTTTTTTTTTTAACATATCATCACCCCTTTATTCGTTCGCGATCAACACATCGTCTTTTACAAGGAGGGGCATGATGGTATTTTGACAGTTTTATTAATTATCTTGACTAGTCCACTACTAGAAGTTCTCATCGGTGACGCTTGGCCAAAGCCGAGCTGGTTCGATTTGGACGCGGCATCCTCGTCTCGGCCACGTGGAAACACCGCAGAACCTTCTGAACAAACGACTTTTACGCGCCTAAGCAAAAGGCCGCCTGGCACGTTTGACCGGGAATCCGACCCGTATACCCTCCCAAAATCTTATCCCCCTATATAAACACGCCAGATCCACTGCCTCTCCACGAAGCACACATTGGCCACGACCAACATCCACCACCAGGATCCAGATCTTGTTCTAGTAGCATCTTCTTCTCCGTCGGCTCACAGAGAAGGACCCTACCGTCGATCGAGCCGATTCTGTGAGCGGATCGTTCATCGGTCATCACGCGATGGCTCGCGCGGCGAACGTCGACGTGCCCGCTGCGGGCGCGGCGCAGGGCGGAGCGAGCAAGGCGGAGGGGATCGTGGCCGTGTCCGGCGACGGCAGGAGGGTCGACCAGGCCGTGGCGTACCTGCTCATGGCCGCCGCGCTCGCCGTCACCTACCTCGTGCACTGATCGATCGATCGGACGGACGGCAGATAGGAGAGTTCGTATTCGTGTCGCTTCATCTCTGTAAATCTTTAGCGAGGAGAAAGAAAAAAGATTCTATTACTTTCGTATGTGTAGCTAGTCGGGATCAGATACGTAGATTCGTAGGTGAATCGCCTGTCCGTGTCGTTTCGTTCATTCATGTTCGTTCTGAAGGTCTCACGCGCTCAAGGTTAACCCTAAGCGCCACTCCCCATGTGTCACTCTCCTAGGCGGCTCGGACGGCCGCCTCATCCTCCATCACCAGCGCCCCTCCCTCCCCTCGCCATGGCGATTGCAATTGGAGCAGCGTTTTTTAGTGAACCATCATTAATCAACGGAAATGATAAAATCCGAACGTCAGATTTTTTACCAGGACAAATCAAACGTTTTTATGACAATTTTAGTTGACGCGAGGATGACTAGTTTAGTTGGTAAGCACGGCAATTTCGTGCCAAAAAACAAACTAAAGACGGATTTACCATGCTTACCAACTAAATTTGTCATGGTCAACAAATACAAATCACCACAAAAACGTTCGATTTATTATGATCAACCCCCGAACTTATCGACGTTCTTAATTAACAATCAGAATATAAGTACAAGCACACGCAACAACTTCAAGAGAAATTAAGAGTTGACAAATGTCCTGAAAACTATGCAAAGGACCCCAAAACATAGAACAAGGAGGCCCGTAGAAATCTCTGCATACACCAACCTACGCCATCACCCAATCTATGGAACACCATCGCCATAAAGACTTTCTGAGTCAATGAACAGTCCTATCGCAATATCCCGTGCTAACCTGAACACAAAACCGCCGCATCCGACGTAGTCCGGGAAAAGCGCCAGAGCCGCAACCGCCGAACCACCAATCCAGCTTCAGAAAATTGAAAGGAAAAGAAGACCCAAGGCCAACTCCAATGCGTGATCCCAAATGGTCCGCCCGCGTCCGTCTAGGGCTAAATGGACACGAACCGTGGCCCAACGCGCGGGAGCAAACGGATAAACGTCAGTTTTCTGCCCGCTTTCGACCCATTCCCGGCCCAAATTTGGGCCGCGTTTGCGTTGAAACGGACACGCGCGGACGGACGCGACGCGCGACCTTGTCCTCCCTTGGCCCGCCCGTCGGGGACACAATCACTCCTTTTTCTCTTCCATATGCGGCCTGCCTCCCCCCCCCCTCCTCCCCGCCCCCGCCCCCCAGCCATAGCCGCCGCCTCCTTGTTGTCCTGTCCGACGGCCCAAGCCACGACCACCGCTCGCCATAGCCGCCACACGCCCGCGTTTTGGAGGAGTTCCTGCCCGCGTTTTTGGAGGAGTTCTCGCCGCATCCAGTACCAGGGAAGCTATGGCCGCCATCGACGCCCATCGACCCCAACACCTTCCGGCAGGCGCTACAAAAGCCGCCGGACGTCGGCCGTCAACGCCACCCTTCCCTGCTGCCTGCTTGGGGAGCACGAGTTGCTCTTCCCGGCCGCGTCTCCACCACGACCGCAAGGTGTTCAACGGATTGCTCCAGGGTGAAATTATTGTGCCAGAGCACCAAGAACCGGCAACATTTGAACAGTTCGCCCGATTCCATCGTGAAATGCGTGATTGGCATACTCATATAGCGGCTCCAAGATAACTTGGTTGAGCACATGTGGACTCACATTGGCAACCAGTAGATGTATCGGTTCATTTCCTTTTCATGCATTTAAGACAATTTTGATTGGGTTGTAAGACTATTTAACTGTTTGTTTTTAAAACTATTTGCTATGTGATATTTTAGATCAAAGAATGCATACATAGGGTCTCCAGCCGCCGAACGAGATGCGACCGAGATGCGTCCGTTCATTGGGCGCACGGCCAGCGCATCCAGAAAAACGGCCGGACGCCGACTCATTTCCTCCACAAACGGACGAAATCCGGACAAAACGGACGTCTATTTGGGTCGTGCGTTTGGAGTTGGCCTAATCTCACCGTCCCAACCGGACAGCGAGAAGACGAGGCCATCAGCTTCTCAACGCCGCTATGGAGAGTGTCTGTCATGGAGAGGACTAGAGAAAGCCAAGACAACTTTATTCGATGTGGCGTTGTCCTCATCCTTTCGGTGCCTCCACACAAAAGACTAACCCACCTTTTAAAAACGCACAGGAAAGGAATGGGATCCCCCTCCACCCGCCGCCGAAGCAGCGAGCAGGGGGCGGAGGAAACCACGGCCTCGCCGGCTTTCACCAAGAGGAGAAACCACCTGCGCCCAACCCCATTTTTTTCCTGGGGAGGGAGTCGGGGTACGGGCAACTACCACTGTACGTTTCACTCCAACCGGAGCAGCGTTGAGCGGGCGTCCCGATACTGTTTCTGCTCTGTATCCCTTGCGGCAGGGGCTTCCTCCTCTGTCATTGGGCTCCTCCACGAAACACACATCCTCCACCACTAGCGTCTCTCCTCCCCCTCACTCAAGATGGCAACGGGGACGGGGATCACCGGGGGGCACGCCACCGTCCCCGCCCCGATCCCCGCTAATACCCGTCCCCGCTAGCCCCGCCCACCTTCGCGGGGGGGAAACAGTCCCCATCCCCGCTAACAACGGGTACCCGATCCCCATGGAGATCTCCATGGAGACCAACAACAGCAAAACAGCTGTAAAAGAGGAGCACAAACCACAATAATTTTTGACAGATTCAATCAGCCATTACAGCAGCAAAACAACAGTACATTGGCAGCACAAACGACAATAATTTTGACAGCAATCTACCATTACAGAAGCAAAACAACAGTAAATTAGTAGCACAAACACAATAATTTTGACAGATTTAATCATCCCAAGTCTGACCACAATAAGTTTGACCACAATAAGTTTGACAGATTCAATCATCTCAACTCAAGTCTAACCACATAATTGATAAACTGAAAGTACGATAGGCACAAACGACAATACTTAGTACGATTACAAGCCGAAAGTTCTAATTCTTAACACAAGCATGGTAAGCACAATAAATGAAATGAAGACTTGAAGAGCCCATCACAGTAGCTTCTCGGTCCTCCATTTTCTTCATTCTTGACTCCATGGAGGCAAGCAACAAGCCTAATACTTATTGCAAGTGGAGAGTTCCTCATCCTGATCATGGAAATGGTACAAGATAATTTAGAAAGTTGCAAATGAAATCAAGACATAAGATGAGAATTGAGAATGTCAAGTTACCATTGGTTCGTCCTCATCGTCAAGACAAGTTTGAAACTCAGTAGAGAGTGATGAATTGTTCTCACCTAAAATTGCAAACAATTTAAAATTAGATGGCAGTAGTGTAACTGATTTGGGTATATATTCTACACTATTTGGGTATATATTCTACTCAAATTAGATGGCAGTAGTGTAACTGATTTGGAGTAGTAAATTATCTAAGCAAAAAAAAGTAGTGTAGCAACAATAAACCAGCAGTAAAATAGGAGCAAAAGAGCAACATTTGAATTGTCTTACCTAGCATGTCAGCGTTAGACCAAGCCTGCATACACATTATAGCTTCAACCATCTTTGGTGCAAGCCTGCTGCGGTGAGGGCTAAGGATTCTACCACTTGTAGAGAATGCAGATTCCGATGCTACTGCTGTGACCGGAATAGGCAAGATGTCATGAGCAATAAGCTGTAGAGTTGGATATTTTATCCCTCCAAACTTCCACCAATTGATGATATCAAAATCAGGTGTTCTTGGCAAAGTTGGCTCTTCTAAATACATGTCTAGCTCTGTATGAACCAACAAAGATGAAGCAGTAGGTTGTGAAGACATGTACCGTTCAAATATGTCAAAAACTTCATCCTGTGAAGCTGAAGCAGTGGGCTGTGAAGCACTAGCAACATTTGATGTTCCCGCAGAAGAGGCATCTTGGTATTGAACCAACAATTCTCGGAGCAATTGCTTCACGCGTGCAACCTCCTGAATTGCAGCCTCAGGTCCATAGAGAGGACCATACAAAGCCTGCACCATATGGAGTTTGTATCTTGGGTCAAGAACAGTGGCAATAGCCATCAGACCATGGATATCTGTCCAGTACTTCTGAAACTTCTTTTTCATCTCCTCAGACATTTGCTGCATCAGTTCATACTTCTTTTTCATCTCATCGGACATATCTTGCAACAACTCATAATCAGGTGTAGTCCATTTGCGAATTGCCAACTTAATACCACAAACCTTAGGGAAGAACATATTTGCTGTAACATAACTAGTTCCTGACCATAAGGTAGTGACATCATAGAATAATTTGAGCCTCTCAATCATCTCTTTGGCAAAATCCCAATCAGCAGTTGTTGGACAGCAATTAAAAAGCCTTTCACGCAGACTAAGACGATGAAAAACATCCCTATACAACACAGCAATAGAAAGCATTATGTATGTGGAGTTCCACCTGGTTTTACAATCAAGGTTCAACCTCCTAGAGTACTCAATGTTCATCAAGCGACAAGTTTTTTCGAACTTCTCATGTCTTTTTGGAGTTGCCGACCAAAACCCCACACTATCCCGCACCCTCTCAATACCATCCCCCAAAACAGCAAGCCCATCTTTCACAATCAGATTTAATATGTGAGCACAACACCGCATATGCAACAGTTTACCACCTAGCATGAGAGAGCAGGAGTCTAACTTATCTAGGAGATCTTCCACTGCCTTGTCGTTGGTTGTGCAGTTATCAAGAGTAATGGTTGATATCTTTCTCTCAAGATGATACTCTACCAGAACTTCATGTAGAACATCACAAATCACTTCAGATGTATGTGGTGCTGGTACATATACAAACCTGCAAAATTATAAATTATTGGGTTAGTAGGCATGAATAAGAGCAATGGTATTCAGACATGCAGTAAGATAGGAGCAACATTATTGTACCTCAGAAGGAATGACTTTAGATTCCAAGAACCATCAATGTAGTGAGCTGTTACAGCCATGTATCCTCTCTTTTGATGTCCAGCAGTCCACATATCCGAAGTCACAGCAACTCTGTTCTTGAAGTTTGCAAAGTATTTGATCAACTTATCTCTTTGTCCTTCATGCATTTCTAGAATATCTTTCCGGATGGTATTCCTACACACAACCTTGAACATAGGCTGCAACATAGCACAAAACTTTCTAAAACCTGTATGTTCTACCATAGCAAGTGGGTACTCATGACAACATATCATCAAAGCAAGTTCTTTCCTACATAGTTCTTGATCAAATATGTAATTCTCCACATTCACTTTCCCATCTTCCGCCTTGGTCAGTTTCAGCTTTGCTTGCTTCCAGGCTGTTGTGGTCTGCCTAGCAGCACATGTTGCCAAATGCGCGTGAAGATGTGATGTTCCATCCTTTGTTTCTCCTCCAAGCTTATTATGGCACCACTGACATTCAGCCTTCCATTTTCCGTTCAAAAGAACCCTCTCAAATTCATCCCACACCTTAGACTTGAGCTTTCTCTTCACACCAGCCAACTTGTGTGCATCTTGCGGTTCAGTTGCTCTTGTTGTTTGAGATGGCACCTCCAAGTCAACGGATTCAGCTGGCGTTGTATTAGCACTAGAGGTTGGCGTTGGAGTGGGAGCTGCACTTGAGGCTGGTGTATCTCCATTCGCAGCCGATGCACTTGCATCTGATTGTGTTGGACTTGATGCCATTGCTGATCCAAACAAGCAATCCTAAAACAAAAGCACACAACAAAATATTTAGAGAAGTTTAGCATATGGAATACAAGACCGAAAGTTCCTATCCTTAACACTTAACAAAAGCAAGCAGATGTGGTCTTTCTCTTCACACGAGGTGGCTTATCCTGCTCAACATATTCACCTGAACCTGATGCCATTGCAAATCCTACCAAGCTACCACAGTGCAACATCAATTACATGGGAAAATAACTACAAGAACTAACAACTACAAGATACATACACATTCAACAGATGCATACACATTGAACAGCACGAAATGAAACAAACAAATACAAGAACTTGGTCTCGGGTCAATGCAGATGTCGCCGATCAGCTGCTTACCCTGATGGTCTCGGCCTCTCGGGTCGATGCAGAATTGCAGATGCCGCCGGTCACCTGCTTGTGCTTGAGGTGGAGGAAGAGGAGGCGAGTCGCCGGTCGTTGTCGTCGCCACTATCACCGTCGTGGTCACCTTCTTGCCCGGCCATCGCTCGCCATCGTCACCGTCCTGGACTTGCGGTCACCTTGCCCGGCCTTGAGGTGAAGGAGGACGAGGCGAGGTCGCGAGGAGGCGAGGAGCAGGAGAGGGCGACGGGACCAGACGGGAAGGGGGCGGCCGGATGAGGCGTCGACCGGCGGTGGTCGATCTGGGGATGGGGAGAGGAGGCGGCCGAATCGAGGGAATGGGAGAGGAGGCGGGCAGGCGGCTGCGAGTACCAGACGGGAAAGGGCGGCTGGATGAGGCGCCGGCCGGTGCCGCCCGCCGCCGGTGGTGGTCGATCTGGGGATGGGGAGAGGAGGCGGCCGGATCGGGGGAATGGGACTCGGGAGAGGAGGCGGGCAGGCGGCTGCGAGTGGGAAGTTGGGAATAGAGTGAAGAGGTGGAGCGGGTTTAGGGTTTCTTGTGTAAATACTCGGTGGTCAGTTTGACTGACAGGTGGGGTCCTGGGTATCCATGCAGGCTCCATGGAGCCAGTTTGCCCCCCATCCCCGCCCCGCTTGCTTCTCGGGGATACCCGCCCCCACGGGGGAAATTGCCATTTTGACCCCTCACCCCACGTTTGTCCTTGCAGCGGGAGCATGCCTCTTATCTGTCCTTCCTCGTCATCACTGCCGTTCTTTTTGGTAAACGAAAAAAAACGCACCATTTTACCTTACCATAGTAACCCTTGCAACAACATGCATCACAAATCATAAGCCGGGCCATGCTTGATCAGTTTAAAGTTTCATAAAACATAACTTAAGCGAACCGTCTGGCAACACGACAAGTATGTACAATCACAACAACAAAGCATACACATGTATTTCCCACGACTCTGAAGACAACCAGGCAATTCTTCGCCAAGAAAAGAGAAGATAAACTCGGGTATTGTCTGTCTGACTCCCACTACCCCGAGCTGGTATAAGTGGAAGCCGGCGAGGGCCCTAAACCCTATTCCAACTCGCCGGCTTCCATCCATGGCACAAAATGCAAAAGAGATGCACAGATACTCATCTCTAAGACGACTCAGAGTCAGATTCCTCCTCAGAATCTGCAGCTGACTCTGAATGATGATCATCTTTGGAGCCATCTTCAGGTTCCTCCTCAGAATCTGCAGCTGACTCTGAATGATGATCATCTTTGGAGCCATCTTCAGGTTCCTCCCCAGAATCTGCAGCTGATTCTGAATGATGATCCTCTTTGGAGCCATCTTCAGAGCCTGACATAGAAAATTGCTTGGAGATGGGCGTCGGTCTTTGCCTTGTTGTTTTCTTTGTCATAGCTTCAGGAGTTACCTCCCCCGGGTGCACCATCTCTTCATCAGAACCTTTCATGTTTCTTCGACTCCGACGAACCCCTGGTCGAAACTGCTTGCTAGCAAGAGCCCGGGCAGCAAGGCGAGTCCTCTTGCGTGGTACAATAACCTCCTCATCCGAGTTGCTCTCATGGGAGTCAGAAGCATCAGTGTCTCCATCGCTGCTGGAGGAGCCGTCATCCTTGTCATCATAGTCTGAGGATTCATCGTCTCCAGAACTAAGATCAACTAGGTCCTCCTTGGCATCCTCCTGTTCTCTATCTTCAGTATGCTCGATGTCAGATCCTATATCAGCTTTGTTGTCTACCTGACGAGGAACTTGCTTTTCCTTTTTATCTGACTCCTTGCGAGAATCAGTTTCCTTTCCTTTCCTGCATCCAAGTAGATAGATTCTTTTCAAGAAGAATGCATTGCCGTTGCATAAACAAAGGAGCAACCAGTGAAATTTCAGTATATGAAAAAGAAATGAAAATGCAAAGCTAAATTCCACTTTTGATCTTTCTTCCAGGAAAATCAGACAGGGTCAAATCCCTGGAACCAAGACCCAGACATCATTTTTCTTCTTTCTTTAGAGTAAGAAACTAGGGGAAAACAGCAGTGGAATTGTTTGAACTTACGCTGCAGCTTTTATTGCCTCGTTTATGCGACGATCATAATCAGCTGCACAGAAAACAAACACATGGTATCAATGTCAAAAGGATAGCAGGTGATCACAAAATATAAATATTTTTAATTAACGGTCAAAATATAAACTACTACAAAATTGGAACATAGTGGAAGCAACCTACATCACATATTGCAAATAACAAATACTAATAAATACAGTAGAATCAGTGTTCCAACTCGCCTAATTTGCCTCTGACGATCAGAACCAGTAAAAGCATATTGATAAATGCATAAATTTGATTACATAAATGAGGGATGCCAAAAGAACACGAGTTTTAATATAACAACAAGCTGCAGGTCGTGAAGCCAAAGATATTGCCAATGTAAGGAACAATTGTGACAAGGTTTCGTTAAAATTGCAATTATTCATCTACTGCTGGAAATTTAGAGTGTTTTTTTTTTCATCTGTAGCTAAGGTTGTGGAATAGAAATGCTCCTTACAGTAATCGTAGCTGACAGGTTTACGTTCCCTCAATGAGCGGGTTTGGAAAACATTAGCAAAAGCTAAACGCTCCAAACGCTCATTCTTCTGCTGCCGACGTTTCAAGTCCCTCTCTTTCTTCTGCAAGTTAAAGAACAGGTAAAAATGCTGTGCTAAACCATCAGCTCAAAAGTAAAATCTGTTGCCAAGGATAGATAGATGCAAACATAACAAAAAATGCAACTAGGGTGGAACTTACCTTTTGGAACTTCTCCACAGCTGGAACAATATTTTCCTTAAGATGCTCCCCAATGGTAGCTTCAGATCGACCCTTGCTGCATAACTTCTCCTGTAAACATCCCATGTCAAATATCGGTACTAAAAAGTGAAATGCACATGAAGAACATATCAGCAGGAACCGTAACTGATATCTCAAGAAACTCATCAAGGTTAGTTGCAACTGTTTCCCACTGAATATTGATAATGGGTTTTGTCAAACGGCCATCCTTCCCCTTCCAGTTATTCTTAAAACCAACCGATACATCTTCTTTGTATAATCTATGGCCAACACTTGAGTCCCCAACATACCTTCAAGCAGAAAAATTAAGAAGGAAGTGTCAGCAAGACAACAAAAGATATGAAGGGGGCAATCAATTACTTTTCTGGAATGTGCAATGGACAGAAAACAAACACGAGATGAAAAGATTCAAGGTCCAACCCAGCATCACTTTAAATGAAGCGTATGTGTCATATTAGAGATACAGTAGGTGGATATTTGAAAACCAAGAAGGGCAATACCAAGGATGGAGGAATAAA
Organism: Elymus sibiricus; assembly: GCA_039707655.1. Taxonomy (NCBI): domain Eukaryota; kingdom Viridiplantae; phylum Streptophyta; class Magnoliopsida; order Poales; family Poaceae; genus Elymus; species Elymus sibiricus. The sequence continues at coordinate 103,825,243 of CM077668.1, read as the reverse complement.
TCCTTATCAGTCAGCCACGTTCGTCCCTATCGAGTTTTAGAACAGTCATCCAATTTGCATTAGTAGCAACTAGCAAATTGCTTGCCTGACAGCTGACCATCTCAATTTGGTCATCTATGATCTAGGTTTAAAAAAGCACAAGGAAAATCAAGACAAGTATGGACTATATCTATGGCAGCAGCTTATGGTGTAATCCAAGTCTTTCAACTGTCCAACAGAATCAAGCCAAGGTTTTCATGTTGCTGAGTCAAGGCGAGTTGAGACCAGCGAGTTGAGTTGACATGGCGCCCGGCATGGCGACAATTAGGTGTTCCGTGAAAATAATAATAAGTACTCCCTCCATTCCATATTAATTGCCGCTGATTTAGTACAAACATTATGTCAAAGTTAGGCCCAAAAGGTATTCCAGAGCCAACCCATTAGGCCCAACAACCTGGACTACATAAGCTAACAGAAACCCTAGCAGCTCTCCGTCCCTCTCAGCCTCTCCCTCCAACCTAGCTCCCTTCCACCGCATCGCCCAGCTCAGTCTCTCCCCCGTATGCCCCTGTCATGCCGCCCCTACAGCCAACAACCCCATCCCTACTGCCACTCCAGCAGTCCCGTGGCCGGTGAGCCACGACGAGCTCCAGCAGCTGCACAGCTCCCCGTCTCTGTCCGCGAGCGAATCAGACACGCCGGTGGCGTCCCGCCCAGATCCAATCTCTTCACCCATTCTTGTGACAAAACTCAAGTTTACGCCATCAATTCCCCCCTGGTCAAGCGACACAGTTAGCTGAGGCGACACCATTAATTTCTGGGCACCCACCTAACTGATAAATCCTGGGCATCGCTCCCAGTCGTCCACGTCAGAGCACCCAGACAAAATGGCGACAACGCGACGACTTAATAATCTTGAGTCAAGCCATGAATATCAAAGGTTGCATCAACTTCTGATTGGGAAGTTGTGATTGCAATTTTGGAATATGCAGAAACGGATTTAAGAAGTGAGCTTGAGGAGTAAGGACTATTAAATGAGCCCCCGCCCCCCTCATGGCTGACGTGTGCATGGAAGGGTTTAAAATTTATGGAATGGGCATATTAGGTTTCCTCCCATTAGGGTAACAAGACCTTTCTGTCTGAGCTTACTGTTATAGTAATACCAAAAAACTCAAATGCAAATAGAAGTGACCGAAGATGATAGATTATGGAAAATGTAACGAAAAGGAAAGAGGAATACTGACCAGTATATAGCCCCATCACTAGCACTCCCTAACTTGTCTTTCCTAAAGTTGCCAATACATCCTTTCTTCATTTCATCAGTTATGTAGCATACTGCATCATCTTGCTAAAATATAGAAAAAATAATATCAATCTACCATGTGTAAATGCTCAGCTGGCTAAAACTTCAGCAATTAAGAACATGTCTCACAAAAGCAATACCTCTAAGCGAACTTCACAAAGCGCTTTGAGTATAAATAAACGGTTCACTGGATCCTGCTCCTTAAACGTCTCAACTTCCTTACTGCACCAATAAAGGGTTATAGTGATGAAAAATCAATAAAGAGTAAAGGGTTAGAGTGATGAAAAATCAATAAAAAGTACAACACAAAGAGCCTTATTTACAATATGATGATGCATACCCACGATTTTTTTCGAATGGGTTTGCCCCTTCAGCGACCTGAAACCAAAACTTAGTAAGGCCTGGGATAATCTATTTTATTTACATTAGTAAAAAAGGCCAAGAAATATGTATTAGCAACCTACCCATGACCACCAGTCGGATAGTTTCTTGGCAGTTGATATCACCCATCCATCATCAACATTGAGATTTTTGTTAACTGGTGGTATTCCCTGATAAATTTGACCACTATAAGTTAGTGAACAACATCACGGACAAACATGGCATCGTATGACAAAAAAAAAGGTGATACTTCAATATGTCAGAAGCAAAATGTACCAAACTAAAATAGGTGTAGGGACATAAAATCGCTTTCTGCAGATGCGTAGGCAATGTATTATACAATAATGAACACAAACATTTGGTACAAATACATAAACAATGAAGATGCCCCACACGTGTCCTGTTGAGAAATGCCGACTGCACTAGAAGATCCGGGGGGGGGGGGGGGGGGGGGGGGGTGGATATGACCGCAGAGATTTTTACAAAATTGAATTGTCTTAGTCAGACTAAGACACAGGTACTATAGACATATAGTTGGTAGAAGATCTGCACTTGGCAACATATTTTCTGGAATGACAGGTATGAAACTTGAGTACATAAAAGGACAGTAATTTAGTTTAGAAAATAATAGGTAGACAGACATCTTGATGACTTGGTGAAAGACGTATGATCAGTCAATAAGATACTGTTTTAGCTCTATGCCAGATATATTGGCGCCTGGTAATAATTCCAAAGTCTCAAACACACATTCACAACAAGAATATGAAACCAATCAGGCCACCTTGTTTCACAAAAATTAACATGAACAGCTAACGTTCACAGTAATCGGTTTACGTGATAGAAAACAAAAATTATAAGGAAAATAAATGCTAAATTTTTTTTAGAGATTGCATCAGTTTTTAGTTTTTTTTTTGTGTGAATCAGATTGCATCAGCTTAAAACAAAGCATACTAGGCACTCCAAACCTAGACTATTTAGACATGCCACGATGCATCTGATCTCTGCGCAAACAATCAATCGCACTGTTGGCCGGACCAAATCAGATCAGCAAAGTGCTTGCACGCGCTCTGCGACCCACGACCCACGCAAACTCGGCACAAAAATTATGCGGGCGATGAAAACCTTCAAAAGGGCAATGTGGATGCGAGCGAGGTCGTCGTTGTTGGTGATGAGCGCCGTCTCGATCTCGTCGGCCGAGAGCCCCAGGTTCGCCTCGATCACCGGCTCGAAGACCTGCAAATCCGTACCCGATTACGCCGACGAGAAGCAGAAAACCAACAGATGGCAAAGGGGAAAAGGAAACCCTAGACGAGGCCGCGCTCACCTGGAGGAAGTGGAGAACGGAGGCGAACTCCCAGCGGCGGCGGAGGAGCACGCGGGGATCCTCCGCGGGGCCTTCCTCCGGAGGCGGCGGCATCTCCGGGTGCTTCCCCGGCGACGAGTGCTTCGAGCGCTTCGCCGGCGAGGCCATGGGGGCGGGGGAGCGTTGGGTGGGCGGGAAGGGGGGAGAATTCGGGGGTGGAGGCGGGACGGAGGGCGGGGAAGAGTCGAGGCGCACACGGGGAAGCGGCGCTTGTGAGTGGTTGAGTATTATAGGGTTTTTTCTTTTCACAAAGCGGCCACACATTTCGTTTTTAACCCCAACAAACGTATGGATTTGCTCGTATAGCCAGGGGGCCTATATTTGGATAGAAACTGATTGAAGGTTTCCGTAGCATTTTATTAGACACGTTCGTTTCACTACTCGATGAGGGTATGACAACTCTTGTATCAGACTTTCATATCTTACCTTCACAGGCACATAATGACATAGAGCCAAAGCAGACAATGTCGGCCACATGCAAACCTATTCTGAAATTTCAAGATTTCTCATCATGCTCTTGTTCATCGACGACATGTTTCTGTTTTTTACATACATCAAGAAAACCATCGGTGGTTATGTATTCGCAACAGAGCAACTCATAAATCCTGCCAAGTGCTCCATCATGTTTGGACTTGATTGCCCCCATCTTGCTCAGCTAGAAGTACACCTTGTTTTACAAGTTGATAGTATAGATTTTGAAGCCAGGTTCATGGGATTGTCTACACCAGAGGGTCGCATGCATACGAGAAGATTCCAAACTTTACCAAAAAAAAAGTTCACAAGTGTATGGTCCAGTGGGGAGATGGTCAACTAGCACAAACATGTAAATATGTTTGTCTCAAAAAAAATGTAAATGTGCCTTGATCAAAAGCGGTCAATCAGGGCATTCTTACATACGTGATGCGGGTCTTTAAACTGCCCATGTCTGTGGGTGATGACCTTACATGCATGGCGATGAACTACTAGTAAGGGTCAACGAATGACAAATGGAAAACGAAATGGAAGTCCCGGGAGTCTCTTATCCAACCAAAGCATAGGGTGCCCTCGGATTCCGAGATTTCCGAATGAACCTAGCTCGGCAAACCTAGCACCTACTCACGGTGTAGGGCAACTAGTGTACGTAGGTACTTAAGGCCAAATATTATCCTAATGCTCGCCTCGAGGATACCGCGGGAAATGCTTCGTCTACCAGGCAGACAATCCAACACGGCTCGAACGTGCTAAAGAAGGGCCTGGTGTGACAATTGGCGACAGCAAGCAGGTCCGCATCTGGCGTGAACCGTGTCTAGTTGGTTTCCATGAGCAGCGTCGTACCGACCGACATCTACATGTGGCAACCACCTCCTCATTCAAGTGTATGAGATCCTCACCGAGCACAACAATTGGAATGTGGAATTTCCGCGCCAACACTTCATGTTCTTTTTTTTTTGCGAGAAAAAAACCGATTTATTCATCTTCAATCATGGCAATACAACGGACACCAGAAATAATAAAAATTACATTCAGATCCATAGACCGTCTAGCGACGACTACAAGCACTGAAGCGAGCCGAAGGCGCGCCGCCGTCATCGCCCCTCCACCGCCGGAGTCGGGCAGAACTTGTTGTAGTAGACAGTCGGGAAGTCGTCGTGCTAAGGCCCCATAGGACCAGCGCACCAGAACAGCAACCGCCGCCGATGAAGAATAAGGTAGATCGGAAGGATCCATCCCAAAGACACACGAACGTAGACGAACAACGACAAGATCCGAGCAAATCCACCAAAGATAGATCCGTCGGAGACACACCGCCACACGCCCACCAACGATGCTAGACGCACCGCCGGAACGGGGGCTAGGCGGGAAGACCTTTATTCCATCTTCAGGGAGCCGCCGCCGTCTCGCCTTCCTGAGTAGGACACAAAACCTAACAAAACTGAAAGGAACGACTAAAATTGGAGCCCTCCCGCCGGCCCTTGCCAGGATCCACCGCACCTCCATGGCCCTAGGGCCACCGGAGACGAGGCGGACCTGCGGCGGCGCCGGCGAGAGGCAGGAACCCTAGGTTTTTTTTTTTTGGAGGAGGCGGCTCAACACTTCATGTTCGCTCGACTTTGACGAGACACTCAAGATAAAAAATGTTGTCGTGTTGCCTTCAGGATGTTTTGGCCTAGGCTTCGCAGCCGAGGGCATCTTTTCGTCCGCTCCGCTTATCGCCTCGCCCTTGATGAACATTTTCATATGACGTCTTGCATTACAGTACGGGGACCATATGGTCAACTTATCCAAGATCATGGGTTTGTTTGGTTTATATAGTAAGTTTGTCAATATTTGCCATGTTTTTCTTGCCATACATGTCTAACGCTAGACGATCAAAACTGGTGCCACAATTTACCACACTTGAGGCAATTTTGCCAGATTTTTCCAAGTCAATGACATCTAAGGCCTAAACTGCAGGAAAAAATCGTTCCATAAGTGTGGTTGCAAACCAAACACCATTGTTTAATCCAATGCTCCATGTTTAATTGCCAACATGCCATCACGAACAACAACAACAATGAGTTTTTTAACGCAATGAACTACCAACATGCCATCATGAACAACAACGAGTTTGATTGCCAAGAATACTTAATCCAATGCTCCATGTGTAGCACCAGTACAATGTTGTTAATCACCATGGCGATGCCAAGAAGCTTGCTCAGATCCTCATCATTCCATATTATTGTATTAGCGGTCAAGGTACTTGGTACACCAAATCATAACATAATTTTGTCATGCCATTATTCCATCTGGAGAGGAGGTGGCGGTTTTTTTCCGATCAAGATGAAAAGATACATCTGGTCAGATATACATGACGAGAATTCACGGTTTGTTGGATGAAAAGTATAACATATATTTTAAATGGGGGGGGGGGGGGGGGGGGGGCTAGGCCGTGTGAAATATCCATAAACAAACGTAGTAATTGACACTGTTATTCTTTTTATGCAAGAAAGCGTCTATGAATTCATGTTGTACTACTTCATCTGGGATCCCCATCACTATCGGTTTTCTTTGCTTGGCCATTCGCTTAGGAGAAACTAATCACTGGTGCATACCATGCAAAAACCCGATAGTGTACGGTTTGTGGTATACCTAGTTAATTAATTGTAGCTTTGTCAGGGAGATGTAGCACCTCGTCATGCCATTGGTTAGAGGGAAATATAGCCACACGTAGCCGAAGCTCACGTAGGAGTAGTCAGGGCAATCCCAATGCTCCATGTTGTACTATATCTAAAGCATGTCACTTTGGTAAAAATTTGACATGACACCATATTTATTGAAGGAGAGTACATTATATCTCAATTCATATATAGCTCTTAGCACCGAAACAAAGAAAACTAGTGTTTTCTCTCTCACAAAACATATTAAATGAGAGGTTCTTTTAGATACAACTCTAAGATATAATTCATTTGAAAAATTATATATCTAAACACACATTTAATGTATATGATTGCGAGCTAAAGCTTCAAGCTCAGTGATGACGGCTTTGCCCTTTACCATGTCATGATCTCGGCCTTGTTCAATCCACATTAGAAATGAGACATAGCAACAAAGTAGCCTGTTTGATACATAAGTTGGTGGCGTCAAATTAATGAGTGACCTCATTTTGGATATACCAATTCCTCTAAAGTAGCATAAGGAATTTCACCCTTGGTGCTCTGGCATCTCACATGCAGTATGGAGCACCCACTCCGGCCCAATATTGTTTAGCTCAGCGATGTCATACCAGCTCCAAGTTCCAGCCATAGAATGCCAAAAGGCTCTAGGCAAAGTGCATTTGCACAACGCATGAAACGATCTTCACGCTCCACACCACAAGAGGGCAATCATCAAAGGGCTCAAGGTTCCTAGAGTGTTCTAGAGCCCAGGTCGGGAGCGAGTCTATTGCAAGTATGCAGAAGAAAATTTTCACCTTGGGGGCAGATTGTAGCCCCATATGGCAGACCACGTAGTCCGGTTACCATTAGGCGCGGAACTGGATGCACATTGATTGGCCTGGTACAACTCTTCAAAGTGAGACAATGGGCACTACAAACAATGAAGTTCTAGATTTCTTGCAAGCCCAAGCAACGAAATCGTCAAGATTTCGATTGGAGGTCTTGATCTTCAAATTCTCTTTGGCATTGAGTGGAAATACCGGCGAACTGGCTATGTGTTCCATGTCCCATTCAAGTTCACGAGTTCATATACCTAGCGAAGGCGGCAATAGCCCTTAAGGGAGAAGATCTTGAAAGCAGGCTTCTGAAGTATCCATCGGTCCCTCCAGATCCTAATTTGAGTACCATTGCTAATGATTCATATTAAACCCTTTTTGAGCAAAACAAGACCATGAGATATACCTTGCCATGAAGACGAGGGATTTCTGGTGAACACCATATCCTCGAGCCTATCGTGAGGGTAATACTTAGCCCTTAGATCTCTAGCACATAAACTGTCTAGGATAGTCAGCAGGCACCATGCCTGGTAAGCAAGCAACACCAGATTGAACAGTCAAGAGTCTTGGAGGCCAAAACCTCCCATTCCTTCTAGTTCAATAATTTGTTCCCATGACTTCGAGTGCGTCCTCCTCTTCTCTTTCCTCGAGCCCGCCAATAGTTGCAGACCATTTGATTGAGGCCATTGCACAATCCAAAGGTAGTTTGAAGACACTTATTAAATATATGTAGGCATAGATTGAGCAATGGATTTTTAACAAGTACTTATTTGCCTCCTTGAAACGGGCATCCTCATAGCAACATTCATTTAATGAGCTTCTCTTGAATGGTTTACAATTTTTGTTTAACCAGACGACCATCTGGACAGAATTGATATTTTTCAGTTTGCAATTCATTACGAACGAATCCCGTTAGCAACAAGGAACATAATCGAGCATTTATCAAGGTCTATTAATTTACATAATTGGCTTAAATTTGATTTGCCTAAATGAATAGGAGCGTGTTGTCTGCAAATAATAATGAGATATCTTGGAGGTATGATTTGTTTTTCTGTTCCTGGTGGTGTTCTGTTCATGTGGGCATCTCCAACGCCGTCCCCTAAAACGAGCACACTATTTGTCCACGGACTAATCCGGACTTGTTCGCAAACACGGATACGGGAGCCGGCCATCCAACCCTAAACATTCGTCCCTGTTTGTTTTTCCTAAGTTTGCAACACCCAAAATAATTAGAGAAAATATCACAATTCATCCATAAAATAACATGAAAATATCCCTAATACAACAATAGTTTAAATGTAAACATTACATTCGTGATAATAGGATGTTCAACAAGTTTTTTGAATTCATCGATTCCATACTCAACGATACTCGAGTCAGAATCCGCACATGTCGTCCAACACACTGTGCCCCTTGAGCTTCGTCCAACAATGTATGAATGTAAATGGCCTGCCCTCGGTTCTACGGTACAACACGACAACGCGTCTGGGGCATAGAATATGATGATTATCGAGTTGCAACATTTAGTGAATCAATGCATTAACCAACATGTAGAGCAACAAGAAGCAAAACTTACGATCTCCATATTGACGCACTCGGTGGCCACCTCTCCACTTGTGCAATCGCACCGCAATACTTAATGACAGAGTTGGAGATGGTGTACCGGCGATGGGCTAGCGACTTCACATTGCGTTCATGGATCACGTGTAAGTCGTAGGGGCACGAAGTGCTTTTGCTTATGAAACAAGGAATGCATGTTTTGCCAAAAGGTCGAGCCCCCTGCCTCATGCCTACGAAGTATGCAGATACGACTAACCACGCACTGCACAACAACTCATTCTCCATCACCGAGTACCCCACCATCGTGCTTACTCTAGAAAACAACAAGAAGATAAAAAATCTCAATGACATTTGACCGAACACCTCCCGTGTGTGGTGTCCGCCATGGACGACGTTGACAGGGGGCGGAAGGTACCTAGCTGCGGACAGATCTAGGGTGGACGATGACGTAGTCGTAGGCAGGCACGCGCGTGGGTGGGGGCTGCAAACGTCCGACAATGCTTGGCCGCGGCCAGAGAGGTACAGTGGCGGTGACGGACGGGAAGGGTGCGGATGCAGAGCAAGGGGAGGAGTAGGGGCAGAGTGGAAGAAAAGTGGTCCTGGAGGGGGATTTGAGTGGGCCAGGGGTGTCAGAGTCTACGTGGCGTATGTTCGGGTGCCCACAAACCTCCCCTAGTTTGCATCCAGCTTGCGAGAATTCAGACAAGCACGCGTCCGCGGACAAACGGGTCCGTGTTGAATGACAAACTACATCTGGACAGCTCGATCCGAGGTCGTTTTAAGGGACGGTGTTGCAGATGTCCTAACTATTTAGATTCAGACAAGTCACAAGTTAGGTCATTTCTACACACACACACACATATGTATGTATGTATATACTCCCTCCGTTCCTTTATATAAGGTGTATTTGTTTTTTCAAAAGTCAAACGAGTGCCTGTTTGACCAAGCTTTTAGAAAAATGTATCAGTATCCACAATACTGAATTTGTATCATTTGATCCATCATGAAAAATAGTTTCATAATTTATCTATTAGGTATTGCATATGTTGATATTTTACTCTATAATCTTGGTCAAATATTCAAATGGTTGACTTGCATGGAAATTGATACACCTTATATTCTGGAACGGAGGGAGTATATGATATTTTGTACCTTGCTTTGCATATTTCATATTTTGGGCCTCTTTACCAATCTATACCTAATAATACTAGTAAATACGTACGTGCAATGCATGTTGATATCAGGCAGAAAATTAATTGCACGTTCATATCAGGCAGAAATTTATTGCGTGTTAATATTAGGTAGGACATCAACTACGCGTTAATTACATTGATAGTCTATATTTGGTATATTATTAATTGCATGCTAAACATATCGAGCACTCATATCGTTGGATTGACACTGTTTGATGGTTGGGATTTGTTGGATTTGCTCTTTTGGGTCTTTTTATATTGGTATATATTAAAAGGAACTAATTACGTTTGATCGACACCCTTAGAAAAGGAAGATTGTTTCTGCCTCTGTCGCGTGTCTTGTAGAAAAGCCCCTGCCTTTTCTGATAATCAATCCGCAATCCAGTTTTAAGTGGGATCTTTGCTTTTGCAGAAAATCCCCTAATGTTTCTGTTAATTAATCCCCAGTCCAGTTCTAAGTCAGATTTTCACTTTTGTAGAAAACCCCATGATATCTGGATTAATCGACCCGCAGTCCATATCAAATGTTTTTTTTAAATATCTATATCTTTTAAATCCTAACTCCAAATTTAACATGTTATATATGAAATTTGATTAAAAAATGTGTAGAATCTGAATAAGATATTATTTTACCTGTTAATCATTTAAAAAAAATCTATTTAGGGTGCAGGCTTAATCAATAGCGCATGATCCCGTCTTTTATTTTTACTGGTGCAGATCCAAATTGGAAATGAACACCTCAACAAAACCAGATTGGAGGCGAAAGAAATAATCTATAACCACCCATGCACGCCTCGTCAAAACCTCGCAGAAAAAAGTAGTTTTCTCATCTTATGCCAAGAGAGACACATTAGGATTGACCACATTCAAACGAGTTGTGATTGTGTGAGCACTGAGCCCACCGTCGGTGAGGGTGGGAAGGAGGATAAGCGAAAACACATATGGGATGCCATGTATATTGAAATAAGGGATAATTATTTCTATGCCCTTAGTTGAGTTCCAGTCGACAGTTTTACCTCTAGTTTCCAAAGACACTCTTGTGCGCCCAAACCACTTTGCTCGTCTTATGCGTTTGCCCTTTGATCGTCACTTTGAAAACATCATAACAAATTCATACTAACTCAGAAAAATACGGATAATATACCAAAATGTTCAGAAAAACATCACCTATATGTACATGTAATTTGCATTCATGACAAAAGTGTTGGAAAGTCCCCATCTCAATTTGAGTTCATATGATCTCGGCGTGAACAGTAAAATCAGAAAAAATTGAAAACAAATTCAAAAAATTGTAATTTTTTTGGTGACAAACATTGACCGATGTTTTGAGTGCTTGTGAAGTTTCATTAGGGAATGACATTCGTGGATGTCCTGGCAAAAAAAAAAAAATCGATGCTCCAAAACAAAAGCATTTTGGAGTGCTAATTTTGTTTTTTTGCCACAACTTCCACGAATGGCATTCCCCGATGAAACATTGCAAGCACTTAAAACATTTGTCAATGTTTGCCACAATTTATTTTTAGAATTTTTAGATTTTTTTTAGATTTTTCTTCTTCAGATTTTACTATTCATGCTGAGATCATATGAGCTCAAACTGAGATGGGGACTTTCCAACACTTTTTTCATGAATGAAAATGACATGCACATATAGGTGATGTTTTTCTGAACATTTTGATATCTTATTTGCATTTTTTCTGAGTTAGTATGAATTTGTTATGGAGTTTTCAAAGTGACGGTCAAACGGTCAAAGGGCAAAAGCATAAGACGAGCAAAGTGGTTTGGACAGGAACGAGTGTTTTCGGAAACTAGGGGTAAACCAGCCGAGTGTGACCCAACTAGGGGCATAAAATCAATTATCCCTTGAAATAAAGGATGTGGACCTATTGGGATCTTAAGTTGTGAGTATTTGTTTAGGGGCATATATTTTTTTTCCCGTTGCAATGCACAGACTCTTTTACTATATGCTAATCCCTCTGTACGAAAATATAAGATTTTTTGACACTAATCATAGTGTCAGAAAAGTCTTATACTCCCTCCGTCCCACAATATAAGACCGTTCTTCAAGCTAACATAGCTTGAAAAACGATCTTATATTGTGGGATGGAGGGAGTATTTTTTGAGGCAAACAGCAGAACTCTGCCGCGTATTTTTATTGATTTTTAAAAAATAAGTACAACATAGTCTGTACAAAACCAAAATAAATAACTATATAGAGGCAGGCCTAAACCTGCATAAGAAGATGCCCCTAGGGCAAAAAGAAGGAAAAACCGAAAAGCAATATATGCAACAGAAACAGGTTAACTACAAAAGGTTATCTGAATGCATTAACCCAGTCTGCAAAACCCATATATTCATTTCTTATGGAACTGTAAGATAGCTAGTGCATCTCTCCCTCGAAAATTTTCCTGCAAGAGTAAAGGTTTGGATTGATTCCTTTGCAGATATAGTTGTTCCTTGTGATCCAAATTGCCCAGGAAGACAATATGATAATCTCTAGAGAAAAAGGTACTTCCAAAAGGGACTATGGATTGTTGATTTCATGCTGGAGACCCTAATAAGTAGGTGCCCATGAAGGACATAAATATGTCCAGCAGGCTCTAGCAAAAGGACAATTGAAGATCAAATGATCTCTAGTTCCCAAGACCTGCAACCCACATAAAACACAAGTGTAATCAGGGATGAAGAAAATTTTCCTTCATAGCATTGCCCTGGTATTTTGCCTATTATGAAGCAATAGCTAGAAGAAAATTTTGTGTTTGAGCTGACAACAGGTTTTCCAAAGTCCTTTGAGTGCAGGGAGGACCTCATGATGATTTATCAGAATTGCATAAGCCTGGGAGACCTGAAATATGGTTGCACCTGATGGGAATTGCCATTGGTCTGCTTCATCATTTATAACAAATTGTTGGAACATTTCAGACATGGCCTGGAACTGAGTAAAGGCTTCCTTAGAGAGAGGTAAATTGAAGTGCTCAGAAACATCTTCCATGGAGCAAATGAGTTTACTGTGATATGCTGATTCTTAGAGAGGGAAAACAACTGAGGCCAAACCTGGTGTTTTGGGTTTTCATTCCAAGAATCATACCAGAAGTCCACAGTTTGACCATTCTCAACCAAGCAACTTGCATGTTCTTTATAGATGAGCAACAACTTGAGGTAGTCTCTTCACCAAAAGGAGCAATGATTTGGGGGTGCATGTTTAAATCCAAGAGGATAGTAAAACTCCCAAATAAGGCGCACCCAAGGAAAATCAAGGTGATCATAAATTTGTGTACCATCTTTAGCAAGAGGGCAGTATTCTGAGTGTTAAGGTTGATTACACCTAATCCTCCATCCTCTTTGGGTTTGCAGACCAGCTCCCAAGCAGCAAGTGGGGGGGGGGGATTTGTTTTCCAAATCTTTTCCTTGCCAGAAGCAATGTCTCCTATATTTGTCCACTTGTTCAATTGTGCCTTTGTATAATAATAAACAGCTCATGACAAAATTTGGGAGGGAAGATAGTACTGCATTAACAATGAGCAGTCTGCCATCATAACTCAGAATTTGGGAGAGAGCATTCAACCTATTTTGGATCCTCTCAATGGTGTACATGAAGAACTCCATCTTAGGTTTTGAGTAGCTGAGGGGCACACCAAGATAGGTGAAGGGGGAGGAACCAACTTGACATTGCAAAATATGACACATGTGTTGAATTTCCTCCTCAGGGATATTGATAGGCATCAAATTGGATTTTTGAAAATTGACTTTCAAACCTAAAGCTTGTGAGAACAGATCCAGTAAGCCTTTCAAATGTTGCAGCTGATTGGGGCATGCTTGCATTATGATGAGGGTGTCATCAACATACTATAGGACAAGGAATGTAGGACATGAGGTAGATGTGATGGGTGGCGACCACGGGAGTATTTTGGTATAGAGGGAGCAGTAAATAAAATTTTGAGTAAATCTGCGCACCTCAGCTAGCCTATCGCTCCTTCTGTATCATGTGTTCCTCTGATGACGCGTCCTCGCGCCCTCACCCCTGGCCCCGGGTCACCCCTTACCCGAAGCCAGACAAGCAACCTCCGCTGCGTTCACTTCTTTCCAAAAGCAAGCCACGCTGCCAACTCTCGAATCAAGTCACATTTCACACACCGACCGTCGACGAACTCCTCCCTCTCCGCCACCGCACTAAACCCTAGCCGCCAAGTGCCGACCCTTGCTCGCGTTTCTTCGTATCATGGCATGTGCGTCCTTGGGGAAGCGCCGGCGCCGGAACAAGAACAGATCCTCCCGCCGTCGGTGCCCCACCGGTGCCGCAACCGGAGGTGAAGCTTCATGACCTCACCTCCCCGATCCGGACCACGTGCCGGAGGACAACTCCGGCGTGGTCGCATGCGTGCCTGGTTGACCAGGCTGAGATATCGAGCCTGAGATGTACAAAAGAGACGGCGTTCCATGCATCTGCCGGGTCAACTCCTTTTCGCTCGCCGTGACGAGAAGCTGGTGCTGATGCGGTACTTAGGTAGATAGATCTTTTCGGATTTCATAAGACTTGTAGGTACTAGTACTATATATTTTGTGTTCTTGAGATTTATGGCTTGGAAATTATTCCCTCCATCCCATTATATAAGAGTGTTTTTGACACTACACTATGTTATGGGACGGAGGACTAACTGATTTGCTTGGAAAATTAAACTGCACGCAGTTGGAGATCAGACGGACACGATACATCCAGAATACCTGTTCATCGTACAAGGTTTGCACTTTACCTGCATATATATGACGATGTGTTCTTCGATTTCTCTTGCCCTGTGTGTCTGAAGATTTCTGCATGCGTTAAAAAAACGAAATCAAATGGATAGCATGGCGTTGTTAAAATATATGCTCAAAAGGGTATCGACCTGTGTTACATTTTCTGTGCTAGAATACTTGCTTCTAGATGCGTGCGTGGTGTTGTGTGTGTCTTGCCGGCTACGTGTGCTTTAGATGAGCAGCTCGCCGGCGTGCTGATGTGTGTGCGCGTGTAGCGTTGGCGAGCAGCTCGTCAACAGCAGCAAGCAACGGCAGTAGCAGCGATGGCAGCAGCAGCGAGCAGGGGTAAGCAGCCGTGGCAGCAGCAAGAAGCGGACGCAGCGTACGGAGCCGGAGCAAGCAGCAGCAGCGCAGGCCCTCCGCCGCCGTTGGCGCTCCTGTTCCCCGGCCAACGGCAGCAGCAAGATCACGAGCACGAGTAGGGCGCGAGTCTATGCAAGATTGGGGACTGCCATTTTGTATTTTTTTTATCCTGCATATTAAGCTTTGGCAAGTGCTACCAGTAAAATGACTCAGTAAACTATATGTTGGACAACACTCGGCTTACCGTGTATAGAAACACTCGGCTTACTACCAGGTGTCACGTGGCATGACCGTTAACGCAGCCCGGCCGTCAAAGTGCTTTATGTCGCCTGGCACCCTAATTTAACACTCGGCTTACCTATAAGTCAAGTGGCCGATAAAAAACACTCGGCTTACACCCGGTTGCCGACATGGTGTAAGCCGAATGTAACACTCGGCAAAGCCTCTGTCAAGTCTTTTTTGCCCTTCGCCGAGTATTTTTGACACCCGGCAAAAAAAGGTTATTCCTGTAGTGTCTACTTCATTTAGCAGTAACTTTGTTGTTGTTATTACCAGTGGAATAGTAACGGTGTTCATTCCGTGAAGTGTGAATGGATGCACCATCTTTCTTATACACACACAATCTATATATTTACCACACTAAATATACTGACAGATACACATGGCCTGGATTGCATACTAACTGGTTGTTCCATAGATTGCATACTAAGAGCGTCTCTAGTCCATCCCCGAAAGCTAAATGCGGGGCCAAAAAATATTGGTTTGAGGAATTAAGGGCATCTCTAGCAGATACCTTATCCTAAAAGTTCAAAATCTTCCCCTATCTCATTTCCCGTAATTTTATAAGGGATTAAACGTTTCACCACCTTGCAGATCCCCTAAAGGCTAAAACTCAATCCCTCAAAATTTTATTTTGCCAATACTTCCAAACGTTTGCTCAAACAATTGACACAAATTCATCACATTTCAAAACAAACATAGACAATTCAAATGCACCACATCATAAATCATGTACGGGCATAAATGAAGTTCTCGGATCCATCGAACAACTAAACATAACCATAATTTATGCCAAAAGTTCGTTCGATGGATTCTTCTTGGCATGTTTTGCAATTTTTGATCCATTCGGACGCACATGAGGAGTGGACGGGTTCTCTACCAAGTCATCATCATCAACATTGGTGTTGAGCCTTTGCCTCTTTGGTATGGCTTCAAAGTTTTTTCTTGTCCACTTCTCATGCCCACCAAGCTCCCTGTAGCAATGATGCAAACTAAACACTTTGGAGCCGTTTCTCTTGTTCCTTTCCTTGTAAAGAGCTTGAATGATGGGCTCATACTCATCGATGGTCACTCCACTCGGCGGCGCAAGGTTGACTTTCTCAACACATCCAGCTCACCAATTGCATTGGTCTTGGATCACATCCCAACGATGAGTGAGAGAACCGATCGCGTGGATGGAGTGAATGGTCACATTGTTACTGTAGTACTCCTCGATCCTTTGCCCGAATTTCTCCTTTTTTTGGTCTGCCTTCACCGTGGCATCGAGAGAGATGTTGAACCAAGCTTCACACAACGCTTTGTATTCCCCGGTCTTGTTGTTGCATGACATACTGATCTTCTTGTTTGTTTGGGTCTCCTCGACCTCGTCCACCTCCTCGACCTCATCCACAGCCTCGACATTTCTCGTCATCTCTTGGGTATATGGCATTGACATGGCAATGTCGTCGAGGCCGAGTATGTGCCTTAATTTCAATTCTTCCATTCAAGCGGCCATCATTCAATTGCTCATTAAAAAAGCAAAGAAAGAGCCTAGCAATCAATATCACATCATGCATCATTCTCTTCAGCAATTGCAAAAAAATGTAAACACAATTTTTAACTGTCGGGCATATCCTCGAGCACGTCGGTCTCGCTCCTTGTATCGTCCGAGTCTATGTCATCATCAGTTGTGAGAGGTTGAAGGGTTGGCGGGGCGGCTACAGAATGCAACATAGTAGTCATCGGTACCACAAGAGGGCTAAGGGGAAGCGTCGTGGTGGCTGCAACCTTCTTCATCTTTGTCACCACGGTCATGCTATCTACTGCCTTGGCCAATGGCTGAAGGCATCGTTTGTTGATCGGTTGGTGCAAGGGGCCGCGACGGAGCGAGTGGCGAAAACCGTCGGCGACGAACCACTCTCGATGATGTTCTTTCCTTGGCGTTGCCATTTCGGTGCTTGCGGTGCCAAATTCATGGCCGACGATGGGTCTATGGCGTCGGAGAGGGTGGTCAAGGGTGGGGCTTTCCATTTCGCCGGTCATCGGGGGCGGGGACAACCAATGGTGGAGCGAGGGACAGCGACATCGGGGTTTGGAGAGAAAGCTTTGGGCAAGTGGGAGGCAACACGTCTTTACCTCAGAAGGGCCATGACTCGACTAAATTTAAGCTAGTGGGTGGAGGCTTGGGGGGGGGTTCATTTTTGAGGAAAGAAGTCATATAAGGGATCTGATAGATAACATTTAATCTCCTAAATAAAAAATTTGACCCTCAAATAGAACTTATAAAGGATCTGCTAGAGAAGCCCTAACACCCATCTAGCCCATCCCCATTTCCTTAGTGCCCTAAAAATGGCTTTTAATTCCTCATGTTTTACCCATTGCTACTTGTGAGCTGCGTTGGGATTTCCCCGAAGAGGAGGGGATAATGCAGTACAGTAGAGATAAGTATTTCCCTCAGTTATGAAACCAAGGTTATCAATCCAGTAGGAGAATCATGCAACAACTCGTTAGCAGTACCTGCACACAAAACAACAAATCATCGCACCCAACGCGAACATGGGGTTGTCAATCCCTTGGCGGTTAATTGCAAGATTTAATTGTATGGTGATAGATAGATAGATCGAACAAAAATACAAAATAAAATAAATAAATTAAAATTGCAGCAAGGTATTTTTAGGATTTTCAATATATGATTAAGGTAGACCCGGGGGCCATAGTTTTCACTAGAGGCTTCTCTCTTGAAAATAGCATACGATGGATGAACAAATTACTGTTGGGCAATTGATAGAAAAGCAAATAATTATAACGATATCCAAGGCAATGATCATGTATATAGGCATCACGTCCGAGACAAGTAGACCGAAATGATTCTGCATCTACTACTATTACTCCACACATCGACCGCTATCCAGCATGCATCTAGTGTATTAAGTTCATAAAGAACGGAGTAACGTCATAAGCAAGATGACATGATGTAGACAAAGTAAACTCACGCATGAATAAACCCCATCTTTTTACCCTTAATAGCAACGATACATACGTGTCATGTCCCTTTCTGTCACTGGGATTGAGCACCGCAAGATCGAACCCATTACAAAGCACCTCTCCCATTGCAAGATAAATCAATTTAGTTGGCCAAACCAAATCAATAGATCGGAGAGAAATACGAAGCTATAATAATCATGCATAAAAGAGTTCAGAGAAAACTCAAATAATATTCATGGATAATCTGATCATAAACTCACAATTCATCGGATCCCAACAAACACACCGCAAAAAGTGATTACATCGGATAGAACTCCAAGAACATCGAGGAGAACATTGTATTGAAGATCAAAAAGAGAGAAGAAGCCATCTAGCTACTAACTATGGACCCAAAGGTCTGTGGTAAACTACTCACGCATCATCGGAAGGGCAGCAAGGTTGATGGAGAGCCCCTCCGTGATCGATCCCCCCTCCGGCAGAGTGCCGGAAAAGGCCTCCAGATGGGATCTCTTGAGAACAGGAATTTGCGGCGGCGGAAAAAGTATTTCGTGGACTCCTCTGTTGGGTTCCTGATTTTAGAGAATTTATAGAGGTGGAATTAGGTCAAACGGAGCAGAGGTGGGCCCACGAGGCACCAGGGCGCGCCCTGGTGGCTCGTGGCCACCTCCTCTGTCTTCTGACCCTCTCCCGAAGCTTCTAGTGTCTCTTATGTCCAGAAAAAAATCTTCAAAAAGTTTCGTGGCATTTGGACTTCGTTTGGTACTGATATTCTGGAAAACCAAAAACAGGCAAAAAAACAGCAACTGGCACTGGGCACTAAGTTAATAGGTTAGTCCCAAAAAATGATATATAATTGCTTGTAAATGTATATAAAACATCCAAGATTGATACTATAATAGCATGGAACAATCGAAAATTATAGATACGTTGGAGACGTATCAAGCATCCCCAAGCTTAATTCCTGCTCGTCCTCGAGTAGGTAAATGATAAAAACAGAATTTTTGATGTGGAATGCTACCTATCATATTCATCATATATTCTTTTCTTTGTAGCATGGACATTTGGACTTGAATGATTCAAAGCAATAGTCTATAGTTTGACATGAAGACATAAATACTCAAGCATACTAACAAGCAACCATGTCTTTCAAAATATCAACGCTAAAGAAAGTTATCCCTAGCCCATTATGCTCAATCATTGATCCATTCATGAAACACACTCAATATTAGCTACACACAATGCACAAGTATGACAATAGTGCTCTCTAGTTGGTGCTTTGTAAGAGAAGATGGTGACTCAAAATAAAAATAAAAATTGCATAAAAGTAAATAGATAGGCCCTTCGCAGAGGGAAGCAGAGATTTGCAAATGTGCCAGAGCTCAAGGCTTAAATTAGAGAGATAAAATTATTTTGAGAGGCATGCTTTTTCCTGTCAACGAAAACGACCAAGAATTCCCAATATCTTCCATGCTAGACATATTATAGGCGGTTCCCAAAGAGAAAATAAAGTTTATTTCCTTTTCACCATTCTTTCACAATCCATGGCTAGCCGTATCCACGGGTGCCCTCCATACCAACACTTTCCAAGGAATTTATTATTATCATCATATTAAAAAAATTCATTTCGGGACTGGGCATCCCTATTACCTGCCACTCTCTCGTGCAATGACAAGTGAATAAACACTCATCGTGAGAATAACACACCTAGCATGGAAAATATTGGCCACCCCCTGTCGCTTCATGAGCGGTACGGGCACATAAAACGGAAAATTATTTTGAAAATTTAGAGTTGGCACATGCAAATTTACTTGGAACGACATGGAAATACCGCATATAGGTAGGTATGGTGGACTCATTTGGCACAACTTGGGTTAGGAGTTGGATGCACAAGCAGTATTCCCGCTTAGTACAAATGAAGGCTAGCAAATAGATTGAGAAGTGACCAACCAAAAAGCGAAAACGGTCATAAATATGCATTGAACATAACTAACACCGAATAATGCACCATAAGTAGGATATAATTTCGTTGCATAACTATTGACTTTATGTGCATGCATAGGGAATCACAAACCTTAACACCAATATTCTTACTAAATCACAATTACTCACTAACATGACTCACATATTATCATCTCCATATCGCAAAACTATTGCAAGGAATCAAACTTATCATATCCAATGATCTTTCATGAATTTTTTTATTATATCCCTCTTGAATATTCATCACTTTGGGACCAAATTCATATCTTGTGCAAATTACCATTACTATTATCAACTCTCAAAAAGATATAAGTGAAGCATGAGAGTACAAATATTTCTTCAAAATTTATCAACTCTCAAAATAATATAAGTGAAGCACGAGAGTTCAAATATTTCTTCAAAATTTTAATCTTATCAACTCTCAAAATAATATAAGTGAAGCATGAGAGTTCAAATATTTCTTCAAAATATAGCCACCACCGTGCTCAAAAAGATTTAAGTGAAGCACTAGAGCAACTGCCTAGCTCAAAAGATTTAAGTGAAGCACATAGAGTATTCTAACAAATCATGATAAACGTGTGGCTCTCTCAAATAGGTGTGTCCAGCAAGGATGATTGTGACAAACTAAAAAGCAAACAAAGCAAAGACTCATATAATACACGACGCTCCAAGTAAAACACATATCATGTGATGAATAAAAATATAGCTCCAAGTAAAATTACCGATAGTTGGTAGAAGAAAGAGGGGATGCCTTCCGGGGCTTCCCCAAGCTTAGACGCTTGAGTCTTCCTTGAATATTACCTTGGGGTGCCTTGGGCATCCCCAAGCTTAAGCTCTTGCCACTCCTTATTCCTTCATCTATCGTGATCTCACCCAAAACTTGAAAACTTCAATCACACAAAACTCAACAAAAACCTTCGTGAGATCCGTTAGTATAACAAATAAATCTTTAACTCTAAGTACTGTAGTAAATTGATTCATATTTAATATTGGCATAATGCTACTGTACTCCAACTTCTCCATGACTCATACCCCCCGATACGATCCATAGATTCATCAAAATAAGCAAACTATGCAACAAAAACAGAATCTGTCTAAAACAGAACAGTCTGTAAAGATCTATTTAAAAGCTATACTTCTGTAACTCCAAAAATTCTGAAAAATTAGGAAAACGTGGGAAATTCATATACCAACACTGTGTAAAATTTCAGATTTTTATGACTCTCCAGTACATAATTAAAATTCCAGCACTGGACGCAAAACTTTCTGTTTTCCAAACAGCATCAATCATACTATCTTCCAAATCATCCCAAAGGCATTACTTGACACAAACACTAATTAAAACATAAAAACAATATCATAACAGAAGCTATAATCATGCAAACACTCAAGAACAGTAGGTAAAAGCAAAATTTTATTTTATTCATTGGGTTGTCTCCCAACAAGCTCTTTCTTTATAGCCATTAAGATAGGCTTGATAATTCAATGATGCTCACATGAAAGATAATAATTGAAACACAAAGAGAGCATCATAAAACTTGTGATAAACACATTTAAGTCTAACATACTTCCTATGCATAGGCATTTTATAGGAAAACAAATTATCAAGACAAGCAATATCTAGCATATGCAAATAGGAAGAATGAAGCATTAAAAATTTCAACACAAAGAGAGGTAATTTAGTGACATGAAGATTTCTACAACCATATTTTCCTCTCTCATAATAATTACATGTAGGATCAAACTCAACAATATAGCTATCATAAACAATATTATCTCTATGATCCACATGCATAAAAATTTTATAATCTTCCAAGATAGTGGGATTAACATCAACTAAAGTCATGACCTCTCCAAACCCACTTTCATCAAAAATTTCATAAGATTGAACACTCTCTGAATATGTGGGATTCTTTTTTCCTAAAGTTGACACTCTTCCAAACCCACTTTCAATATTATTGCAAACATTATTATCAATATCATATTCATCATGAGGCTTAAATAAATTTTCAAGATCATAAGAAGCATCACCCCAATCATGATCATTACAATGAGTAGTGGACGTAACAAAATCATCATCCCCAAGCTTGTAGTTTTGCATATAATTAACACAATTGACATTAATAGAATTTATAATAAAATCATTGCAATCATGCTTTTCATTCAAAGAGCTATCATGAATCACTTTATAAATTTCTTCTTTTAACTCTTCATCACAATTTTCAGATTCATGATTTTCAAGCAAAACTTCGTAGAGATAATCAAGTGCACTCAACTCACTAGCAATTGGTTCATCATAATGGGATCTTTTGAAAAGATTAGCAAGTGGATGAGGATCCATATCAATAGATTTTTAGCAAGTGAAGATGCAAGCAAATAGAAGGCACATGGCACACAAGCAAACAAACAAAAAGCAAACGGAAAATATTTTTGTATTTTTGTAAAAAAAATTAGAAGTGGGGGAGATGAAAACGAGAGACAAAGGCAAATAAAATAAATGGAAGGAGATGAAAGTTTATGTGTAGGTACTTGATAGATGTTGATGATGTCTCCCCGGCAACGGCGCTAGAAATTCTTCCTGCTACTTGTGAGCTGCGTTGGGATTTCCCCGAAGAGGAGGGGATAATACAGTACAGTAGAGATAACTATTTCCCTTAGTTATGAAACCAAGGTTATCAATCCAGTAGGAGAATCACGCAACAACTCGTTAGCAGTACCTGCACACAAAACAACAAATCCTCGCACCCAACGCGAACAAGGGGTTGTCAATCCCTTGGCAGTTAATTGCAAGATTTAATTGTATGGTGATATATAGATAGATAGATCGAACAAAAATACAAAATAAAATAAATAAAGTAAAATTGCAGCAAGGTATTTTTAGGATTTTCAATATATGATTAAGGTAGACCCGGGGGCCATAGTTTTCACTAGAGGCTTCTCTCTTGAAAATAGCATACGGTGGGTGAACAAATTACTGTTGGGCAATTGATAGAAAAGCAAATAATCATGACGATATCCAAGGAAATGATCATGTATATAGGCATCACGTCCGAGACAAGTAGACCGAAATGATTCTGCATCTACTACTATTACTCCACACATCGACCGCTATCCAACATGCATCTAGTGTATTAAGTTCATAAAGAACAGAGTAACGCCTTAAGCAAGATGACATGATGTAGATAAAGTAAACTCACGCATGAATAAACCCCATCTTTTTACCCTTAATAGCAACGATACATACGTGTCATGTCCCTTTCTGTCACTGGGATTGAGCACCGCAAGATCGAACCCATTACAAAGCACCTCTCCCATTGCAAGATAAATCAATCTAGTTGGCCACACCAAATCAATAGATCGGAGAGAAATACGAAGCTATAATAATCATGCATAAAAGAGTTCAGAGAAAACTCAAATAATATTCATGGATAATCTGATCATAAACTCACAATTCATTGGATCCCAACAGACACACCGCAAAAAGTGATTACATCGGATAGAACTCCAAGAACATCGAGGAGAACATTGTATTGAAGATCAAAAAGAGAGAAGAAGCCATCTAGCTACTAACTATGGACCCAAAGGTCTGTGGTAAACTACTCACGCATCATCGGAAGGGCAGCAAGGTTGATGGAGAGCCCCTCCGTGATCGATTCCCCCTCCGGCAGAGTGCCAGAAAAGGTCTCCAGATGGGATATCTCGAGAACAGGAACTTGCGGCGGCAAAAAAAGTATTTTGTGGACTCCTCTGTTGGTTTCCTTATTTTAGAAAATTTATAGAGGTGGAATTAGGTCAAACAGAGCTGAGGTGGGCCCACGAGGCACCAGGGCGCGCCACCCCCCTGGGGCGCGCCCTGGTGGCTCGTGGCCACCTCCTCTGTCTTCTGGCCCTCTCCCGAAGCTTCTAGTGTCTCTTATGTCCAGAAAAAAATCTCCAAAAAGTTTCATGGCATTTGGACTTCGTTTGGTACTGATATTCTGGAAAACCAAAAACAGGTAAAAAACAGCAACTGGCACTGGGCGCTAAGTTAATAGGTTAGTCCCAAAAAATGTTATATAATTGCTTGTAAATGTATATAAAACATCCAAGATTGATACTATAATAGCATGGAACAATCAAAAATTATAGATACGTTGGAGACGTATCACCCATCTAGTCCATTTTTGCTTTGATAAGAACACTCTTCTCATTAAAAAAAATGGGGAGCAACTCCCCTCTCATATTCAGGGCGTGGCAGTCGGCATGCTGGCCAATTGGTCTAGCTTTGGCTATAAACCTGGCTCGGCCTCCCCCAACCCTAACACACCCCAGTCGCTCCCCATTCCCACCGCCGCTGCCGCCGATTAGTGCCATCGTTTGCCCCAATTCACCCCCACCCCCACGGAATTGGGCTACCCCCCTCGACGGCCAAGAAGGCGGAGCATCTCCCAACCGAGGACCAGCTCATGACCGAGGAGCGCGTTGATGTGCCATCATGGTTGCACTCCTCTCGAACACAAGGATCATCGTTGAGAACTATGTGACTTCGAGCACGTGGAGAGCGTGCGCATGATCAAGCTCGAGCGTCGCGAGATCATGTTCCTCAACACCGAGCATGAGGAGCTATTCGAGGACTTCGAAGAGATCACCGACGACGGCGATGATGAGGAGGACTGGTTTGCCTCAATGTCATGGAGTTGACCCACCGCCAACTGCCACGAGGTTGGCCCCTCCTGCGGGAGGGGGGGGGGGGGGTGATCTCCATCTCCTCCAAGGAGGACGAGGAGTGGAGCTTCTCTTTATCTATTTAGTCGTATCTAGTTCTATCTACTTTATCTTGATGGTTTAACTAGGTCAATGTCGATGTAGGCATATTGTAGTAGGCAATGAACTATTTAATTATACTATGTTTGATGTTAATGTGGTACTGCTACTTGTGAGTTGCGTTGGGATTTCCCCCGAAGAGGAAGGGTGAAGCAGCACATTAGAGATAAGTATTTCCCTCAGTGAGAACCAAGGTTTATCGAACCAATAGGAGAATCACACAAAGCCTCGTGAACAGCACCTGCACACACAAAAGCAAATACTTGCACCCAATGCGGGCAAGAGGGTTGTCAATCCCTTTGAACTCGTTACTTGCAAGGATTAAATCTTGTATAGGCAAACTTATAAATTGCAAAACAAAAGAGAAGTAAATAAAGTGCAGCAAATGAATTTTAGGTTTTTTAATATGTTTAAAGTAGACCCGGGGGCCATAGTTTTCACTAGAGGCTTCTCTCTCGAACGCATAGCATACGGTGGGTAAACAAATTACTGTTGGGCAATTGATAGAAAAGCGCATAGTTATGACGTATTCATGGCAATGATCACATATATAGGCATCACATCCGTGACAAGTAGACCAACTCCTGCCTGCATTTACTACTATTACTCCGCCAATCGACCGCTATCCAGCATGCATCTATGGTATTAAGTTCATGACAAATAGAGTAATGCTTTAAGCAAGATGACATGATATAGACAAACTAAACTCAATCAATATGAATAAACCCCATCGTTTTATCCTTAGTAGCAACAATACTATACGTACCCCATCCCCTTGTGTCACTGGGTGGAGACACCGCAAGATTGAACCTACTACAAAGCACCTCTCCCACTGAAGATAAATCAATCTAGTTGGCCAAACCAAACGGATAGATCGGAGAGGAATACAAAGCTATAGTAATCATGCATAATAAAGTTCAGAAAAGACTCAATTACTTTCAATGAATAATCTGATCATAAACCCACAATTTATCGGATCCCAACAAACACACCGCAAAAGAAGATTACATCGAATAGAACTCCAAGAAGATCGAGGAGAACATTGTATTGAAGATCAAAGGGAGAGAAGAAGCCATCTAGCTACTAGCTATGGACCTATAGGTCTGTGGTGAATTACTCACACATCATCGGAAGGGCAGCAAGGTTGATGTAGAATCCCTCCGTGATCAATTCCCCCTCCGGCAGATTACTGGAAAAGGCCTCCAGATGAGATCGCGGAAGAACAGAAGATTGCGGCGGTGGAAAAGTTATTTCGTCTGGCTCTCTGTTGGTTTGGGAATATATGTGAATTTATAGGCTTGAAATTAGGTCAAACGGAGCTGCGTGGGGCCCACAAGCTCAGGGGGCGCGCCCCTCGAGCTTGTGGCTCTCTCGTATCTCGTCTGGTCTCCTCCTGAAGCCTAAAGGGTCCCTTCTAGTCCAGAAAAAATTAATCTAAAGATTTTTTTTCCGTTTGGACTTTATTTGATATTGATTTTCTGAAAAGCCAAAAACAAGCAAAAAACAGGAACTGGCATTGGGCACTGAGTTAATAGGTTAGTCCCAAAAAATGATATAAAATAGCATATAAAGCATCCAAGATTGATAGTATAATAGCATGAAACAATAAAAAATTATAGATACGTTGGAGACGTATCAAGTACCGTTATTTAATTATGCAATGAACTACTTTATGTTTGTGTTTGAAATGAATTTGTGTGCATGGGGGGGGGGGTAAGTTTTGTTTGATGGGCTATATGAAGAAAAAATTAATGTCTCAACATATGGGGAATTAAAGGACGGGGGATGGACTAGATATGCTCTAACTAGTTGTTCCTAATTTCAGTATTGTTTGAAATAAAATTGCAACTATTGTCGTGTTTCTAGATTAATTGTTGCTTCTTGCTCATCTGTCCACAAGCTAATTGGATAATCAATTCGTACTTACATGTCAAAAATTTTCTAATGGGCACACACAACATGCCAAAATATAGTGTTGCCATATACCTTGCACAAGCCTAGTAGTAGTGGCATATCTGCTACTAATATAAGAATGGGGATGCTGGACGGGCTCATGAAGCAGTTTATCTCACCTATGTCCACAGGTTATACACTTGTATAACTCACTAGGAAGGCAAATCAGTTTTCTTCGTGAAAGAAGACAGATAATAGTACATATATTATGACTTATTTTATATATTTATCTATGCTTGGTAACTCTCTTGTTTTCTGCAGTTTGCTTCCCTGTAGTTGGTGGTTCATCTTTGCAAGTGCAGCATTCAGTTGCTATTTCATAACGTGGAGTTGACAATGGCATAGGCATATTTGCTAACTACAAAATATTCAACAACCACATAATTTCTGTGATGAACCTCTTTTTGTCAGGTCTCATGCGGTATAGTATATGCATGCAATGTTAACTTTGCCTTGTGTTATGACTACTATGATTTTTATAATATAATCTACATATATAGTAGTTTACGACATTCCAAAGTAATATTTGAATCACGAGCTGCTTCTTGTACAAACTGAAGTTTTATATGCATGATATATTATAAATTATAAAAATTCTCCCAACTATACCTGTCGGATCTCTTGTATTATATGTCTTAAGATCTATTTTTATTTCTCTATAGTGAACAATTATATTATTTTCTATACAATTAATGGCTTGAGATTTGCAGGGATGCATATGGAGGATTCATGGTGATGTTATATTAAATGTGCCGAAACATACTTTTGTGGTAGATGTTGTGTGAATCATGATGATTCAGAAATATTGCAATAAGAGGTACTTTATTTATTGTTTACATTTTGTTCGAGGTTAACTAAGTACCAATTTTGAAGAAATGCTAATTTCATGCTAGTGGTAATGCTGATCAACTTCTCCTAGTTAATTTTCTAAACTAGTCTCCTTTAGTGCTTGAATGAAATATTGAGTCGAGGGAAAGTCTTAACCCACATAAGATTATTAATCATTCGACATCAATTTTCTTGTCATTTATCAATTTGCATTACCTACTGAGCAAATACATCACATAAAAACCTTGATGGAATGATTATGTTACTGCATTTTATGGTATGTTGTGATTGTATTTATTGTGTATATTTTGTACTAAGTTAATTAGATGCCCATCTATCCAGAAGTGTTCTATTTTTTTCTACCATAATGATGAACGCCCCTCCCTCCCTGCTACTACTATGTTTTCTTAACTAGTTCCATTAACCCATGTAGTATTACAGTTCATATTTTGAAACTTTGATGCCAGATGTTCATTTACACGGTGCCTAGGGTGGGTGTTAAGTTATAACCACAACTTTGGTTTTGATTTTTTTACAATTTTGATTAGTTTGAAATGACAACTGAAGCTAATATCAAATCCATTAGATCAAAAAGTAAACCAAACATTTAGTTATGGTTAAGCCAAAAATGTCGTTGTAACATTTACATGTACGTACAAATATTCTATTGCAACAACAATTTTCTACTTCAAAATTCATACAATTGAGAGAACACGCACTATCGCGATCCACTGCGGTGGAGGTACATCATTAGTCGGAACATGTGGCTAGAGGATGGTAGTTGGGGTAACGGACACACAAAAGGGTGACAAATAAGGGGTCATCGTCGTCTAGCTAGAGCCGAGTGTCACCGCATGTCGTGATTCAAAGCTACACCATCATTGTAGGTAGGAAGCTAGCTGTTAGGGAAGGAGCATGTGATAACCCACAAGTATAGGGGATCAATTGTAGCCTTTTTCGATAAGTAAGAGTGTCGAACCCAACGAGGAGCTAAAGGTAGAATTAATATTCTCTCAAGTTCTATCGACCACCGATACAACTCTACGCACACTTAACGTTCACTTTACCTAGAACAAGAATAAAACTACTTTGTAGGCGCAGTAAGATAAGTTTGCGAGAATAAAACTAGAGTACTTAGCTAGATAATAAAAGTTAGTTGTTTAGTAGAAAGCTTTTTGTAGAATGATGAGAAAGATTGTCCATAGGCAATTGAATATAACACGATAGATACTTATCATATGCAATGAGGGAGAGGCATAGGGTAACATACTTTCCGTACTTGGATCACATGTTCTTATGATTGGAACTCTAGCAAGCATCCGCAACTATTAAAGATCATTAAGGTAAAACCCAACCATATCATTAAGTAACAAGTCCCCTTTACTCCCATACGCAACAACCCCCTTACTCGAGTTTAAGCTTCTGTCACTCTCGCAACCCACTATAAGCGAATTATGAACGTATTGCAAACCCTACAGCGGTAATCCCACACTCTTGCGCTACACGGAGTGCACCATAGGACAACACCATATCAACATACAACTCATATCAATCACACCATACCACTACTAACCCGTAGGACAAAAAGAATCTACTCAAACATCATATGATTGCCACACATCATTGGATAATAATATATAGTATTAAGCATCATGTTTAAGTAGAGATTACAGCGGGAATAGAGAGGTTACACCGCTGCATAGAGCGGGAGAGAGTTGGTGATGACGGCGGCGAAGTTGCTGGTGTAGATCTCCGTCACGATGATTCCCCCGGCGGCGCTCCGGCGCCACCGGAAGAGAGGGGGAGAGAGCCCCCCTCCTTCTTCTTCTACTTCCTTGGCCTCCCCCCTAGATGGGAGGAGGGTTTCCCCTTTGGTCCTTGGCCGCCATGGCTCCCGGAGGGCAGGAGCCCCTTCGAGATTGGATCTCTCTCTCTCTGTTTCTCTTCTGTTTCGCTTCTCTGTTTCTGGCCGAAAACCGTTTCTTATATTCCCGGAGATCCGTAACTCCGATCGGGCTGAAATTTTAACACGATTTTTTCCAGATATAATCTTTCTTGCGGGCGAAGAAGGGCTCCAACTGACTTACGAGAAGGTCACAAGGCATCACCACGCCCTGGGGGGTGGCCGCGTCATGTTGCCTTGTGGAGGTTGTGGGTCTCCGTTTGCGTTGATTCTTCCTCCCAAAAATCACATATATTCCAAAAAAAATCTCCGTAAATTTTTATCGCGTTTGGACATCGTTTGATATGGATTTTTTGCGAAACAAAAAACATGCAAAAAACAGGAACTGACACTGGGCACTGGATCAATATGTTAGTCCCAAAAATAATATAAAATGTTGCCAAAAGTATATGAAAGTTGTAGAATATTGGCATGAAACAATCAAAAATTATAGATACGACGGAGACGTATCAAGATGCAGATGGAGGGGTGGCCAAGAAGTAGGCCTTATTGTCCAACCAAAGTAGAGCACTTGCATTATAGAGATAGAGAGTTGCATTGTCGGTGGCGATAGTGTGCTCTTGAAATAGGCTTTAACACGAACCACAATCACATCCAAACAAGTTATCCAAGTGCAAAGGAGAAAAATATATTAAAATCTCAACTTAGGAAGAACACAAGACATGCTCAAAACCAAAAACAAAAGACAATACACGACTCCTCAGAGATAAGGAGTCAACTGCTAGGGGGACGAAGCGAGCTGACAACCGACCTCCTAAAGACCATCCAACATGTCGCCAAGCACTACCCCGCTGCCTACATAGCGGGTGACACTGTTGTAAAAAAGCCCAGAAATGTAAATACAGAGTCAGAAGAACGCTGCGAGAAGCCCTGCGTGATAACCATCTTGTTACAAACAGTCCGTAAGGTCTAGGTAATCGCCGCAAACACCAACCAGAAGAGTCGCCGCCTGCTACCACCATGGTTAGCCTGGGTCTCCAGGAATTCCCCCAAATATGAGGCCACTTAGGCCCTAGAGTCTCACATACATAATTCCAAAGGAACCAGACGACGTGATAGGTGAAGAATATATGGACCGGATCCAGGAACCGCGCACAACGGACAAAGGCCATCACCGGACCCATGTCGCCCCGCCCCCTCCATACCCGATGAGAGGCGACCACATAGAAACTGCCAGATGAACATCTTATCTTCAAGAGGAGAGGAGCTTTCCACAGGGTAGTAGACCAGGCAAGGGTGGGTGCACAACAAAGTGCACGGTATGCTGACCCGTTGGAGAAAAGCCCCGAGGGGGCAAGGTGCTAGGACACCGTGTCTGGGGACCCCACTAGCACAAACGGCAATGCATTGTAACTAATAGGATTATCCTTTTCATGAGTTGGGATATGGGAAATCAAAATATGCATGAAAAAGCCGAATAGAGTCGGGCGGCTGGGATATATAACAGGGGTTAGGGACTCAACCCTTGAGTCTTACTCAGTTAATTTTGCTGCTGAAGGTTATAAATAATAAATCAAGGACATTTGGTTGATCACTATTGCTCACATAATAACAATTGAAATCTGGATTTTTAGTTTATTTAATTTTGGTTTCGGTGTGGGTTCTGATTTATTGGGTTTTACATGCGCCGCCTTGAATGTATAATCCCTAATGATTATTTAACATGGAAACTTTGAGCAAACAATTCATTGATGGTGAAATGCACTTCTGTGGTAGACATTGTGAGAACCATGTTTGGGACATAAGGCATGAAGTGGTCCTTCTAATGGCTGGAATGATCTCATAAAAATTGGCAATACCAACATAAGTGTGTGAAGGGGTGGGGTGGGGGGAGTTCAAAGTGACAAGAGATTGCATGAGGCACAAGTAGACATATAGGACTAATAATATTGGGTTTATGAGTAATATATTTACCACATGGTGCAATTTTTTTCCATTGACCAAATTATATATTTGTTTTTGAAAATTCAGTTTTTAACTTGAGAGAGAGAGAGATCTTAAAACAGATTGTTAATCATACGTAAATCCTCTATTCTTAAATATTTCTGACCCACTTCCTATTTTACCTATCCATGCAACCCCTACATCAATAAGTCATGCATATTTTCCATGTCATTGGCGTGCCATCTCTTCCTGATTAATCCCAATGATTATCCAGTTTTAGTGGCATACCCATTCTAGCATATGTTCCCGCGGCAATGCGGGTCATCTTCTAGTAAGATGAAAATACATCTTTGCATTCTATCCTCCCAACCCGCACCCGGTCCCCATGAATGTAACACAATGATGCTACTTAAACATTTAACCTTCCTAGTCACATCTTTTTTGGTTGTGCCGTAATAAATACTAAAAACCATTGAAAGTAAAGCATCTTGATTATTGGAGTTATGTTGCTCATCTCCTAGGTATTTACCACCACTTTCATTGCCATCTGTGTACCTCATGGTTATTCATATCTCATAAGCAATATTGTCTATCACAATAGCATATCATGCTCAAATAAAGTTTGTTATAGGGTGCAAACATTGCCAAGCCGATGTTAGATTACAGAATAATCCTTCCTTGTATTGTAGTACATACATATTTTTATGCATACAAACAATAAATTGCTTGCCAAGTGTACTGAAGAACTGAGCACATTTCAAGGAGCCTCCTTGGTAGTAAGCCTAACCAACAACTTGTGTGCAACCGCATGGTGTATGATGTAAAACACGTGATGTTTGACTCCCATATGTGTTATGCATGCAAATGCGACAATGGGCATATAATACCTGGTGTTGAGTCTCTTGATTAAAACATGAGCATAAACATATAATTAGACAAGTATGCAATTTCAGATGGTAGCATGCGAATGGGACTTGTGGCTATGGGCTTATTTAACACAATCCAATACTTATGTTGATATCAAACCATTTAGATGCATTTTTTTGCTGATCTTATGTGTCTCCATTTGGTGTTATGGTGGATCATGGTTGTCTAACCAACTTTTGCTCGTTTTATCTCTTGTTTAACAAACTTGCTCTTGTTTATGGGATTGTCAACTTCTATGATTATAAGACATGTTCAAAGTAACAATGTTCAACATCCGCCAGCAAAAGCCCACACATATATGAGACTTTAATTGTCAATAGGGGTTATGTACATGATATATATCATGGGACAAATTTCCATCGCAATACAAAAAATATAAAAGAGTCTTTACTACTAAATTTGTTCATAGTATACTTGTACACTATAACTTTTCCTAATATCCAACTTCTTTCTTGTTTGCTCAAACACTTTGCCCATATATATAACCCCATTGTTACAAAACTTGTATAGAAAAAAATGTCATTCAGTAACTAACTGTCATTCTTTGCATAGTCAGAACTACAACACATATGTCTTAGTGTCCTAGATTGTTTGTCCAAATCCTCCTCCTATCTTCACATTTACCATAACTAGTAGGACAAAAACCCATGCGACAAGACCACTAACATCACATCTCCGCTATCCGACTATTTTTTGGCCTCTTGATTGAACAAGATAAATTTTATTCCTTAATTAAACATGTGATATGTTTGCATCACTTTCTGTTTTATTGTTTAGTGATACATTAGTCTGCAAAACATGACATGCATTTTGGTCATTTCTTTGATATTTATTATCTGGGAAACATTTGGATGTTCTCATGTATATCTGTATAAGATTTGTTGTTTCATAGACGCCACAAGCATTATGTCCTTCCAACATCATCTGGACTAGATTCAGGGTTAACTTGATCATACGGTGCCGAAGTAACACTTGCATGCACCTTACCCTACACCTACAGTATACAAATCATCTGACAGTACACTTTGTGAGTGTTATCTATGTTTATTCTTTGACTATATCATTTAAGGTATCATTAGTCCATGCGGGAATTCATATATATATATATAATATACTTATACAAATCAAAAATACACTTTTCACTCATCTAAGCAACCCGAAGCATATATTGTATTAATCAACCCATTGAGAAGAAAATTAAAATTAGTTTCTTGTGATTGACTATATATACATCCATGCGTTAACAAGAAGAATATTAAATCGATCAATTATCATCTAGCAATTGATGTACTATATGTGTGATTTGACTCTTTGCTCTAGTCGAGGTATGTGAGTATGCAGTCTATGTACTTGATTAACACATTTCTAGTGAGATAAATTACTTAGTGCAAATTTTTGCCTCGACTTGTTGACCAAAAACTTGGAGATAACACCATTTGTTAGACTAGATAGGTTAATAGGCCAAAAAACTGTGGTAATTGTAGCCAAAGTTGATGCGGAGCATCCTACGGTCATCCCCATGGACCCACCTTCATCTCCCCAAGTACCAAGAGGACCAATGACACGAGCACGTGCAAGAGCTCTCGAGACCGAGGTGACATCACTCCTTAATGAACTTACATGTGACTCATGCGAGACATGGTTGCTACCTCACTCCGGAATGATATGTGTGCTTAGGTACCAAGAGAACTGAGGGGGTCCCGGACTAGGGGGTACTCGGGCTGCCGGCCTATCTCTCATGGGCCGGACTGGTGGGTCGCTCTCTACACGTCGATGGAAGGCTGGATTGTGGATGACCCCGTATGATAGAAGGAAATCTCTGAAGTCTTAGCGTCTCTTCCAAGGAATAGATTGCGTAACCGGCATGTTTATCCCTGATGATAACCGACCATATGTAACCCTAGGCCCCCCCTGGTGTCTATATAAACCAGGAGGTTTAGTTCGTAGGGAGAAGACTCATAATCTAGGGTTTAGCCCATCTGATCTCGAGGTAGATCAACTCTGTAACCTTCATACAATCACATCAATACAATCAAGCAGGACGTAGGGTTTTACCTCCTCGAGAGGGCCCGAACCTGGGTAAATCGCTGTCTCTACGCTCTCTGTTACCATCGACTCCTTGACCCATAGTTCGGACCCCCTACCCGAGATCTGCCGGTTTTGGTACCGACATTGGTGCTTTCATTGAGAGTCCCGTCGTGGGTCGCCAAGGATCAATGGCTCGCCGTCCCCGGACAGTTCTTCAGCAATGGAATCTGCAGCGGGGATATCATCGTCCTCGGACAGCTCTTCTCTTCAGCGACGGAGTTCGTAGCAGGGACATCTTCGTCCCCGGCCAGCTCTTCGCGTTCGGCAGCATTGTGTTATACGCCGATCTGACCGGTCACCTCGACCAGGTCGGCAACTTCGCCCTCGAGCAGGAAATCAGGTTCGGCGGCCTTCAGTTCGTCGCCGACGCTCGAGGCGATTTGATCTTCACTGGGTTCGTGGCCTCACCCGAGGATCCCACCAACCCCGAGGCCTTGACTTCGGATCCCTTCCCCACCCCAGTCCTCGGGGCGGGCCTCGGATCGGACCTGACCTTGAGTTTGGCTCCAACCCCGGTGCCGGAGAACCAGGGGTCACCCTTGGCCGAGCACACTCCCGTTAACGACGCGCCGGAGCTCAACTCCAGGGACCGTCCGAACATAGATCCGGTGGATCCCTCGATTTTAAGCGAGATGCTGGACCGGATCCAGATGATAAATATCGCGGACGGCCCGTCCTCGGACTAGGAGCAGGTCGGACAGGATGCCGGCCACGGGGAATTTTGCGTCCCACCCACCACCCACTTGGTAGCCACTGTCGAAGATTTAACCGACATGCTGGACTACGCCTCCGAGGAGGCTGACTACATGGATGAGGACATGGACGTCCCGCCCTCCACGGACACCTTCCTTGCCACTACAAATACCGGAAAGTGGACCGCCACCTCCACTTATGACGTCTACATGGTTGACACCCCCGTGAAGGACGGTGACACAACCAACAAAGGCGGCGACGACACCACCGAAGACCCGCCCAGATGCCGACGACGGCGAGCCAGAGGGCGGGGGAAGGGCAAGGAAAATCACACAGACACAAACGAC
This sequence comes from Elymus sibiricus, assembly GCA_039707655.1. Lineage (NCBI taxonomy): Eukaryota > Viridiplantae > Streptophyta > Magnoliopsida > Poales > Poaceae > Elymus > Elymus sibiricus. The sequence goes on along the minus strand of CM077668.1, from coordinate 103,789,712 downwards.
ACCGGAGCTAACGAGACTCCGGATAATTTGGGGGAGCTCGGTGACAACACGCCCGAGCAATGACCTGACTCCCCTGAAGGGCATGAGGACCAGGGTGACCCCGATGACCTCGATGATTCCGAGGACAGTAATTACCTCCCCCCATCCGAAGAGGAAGATAGCCTCGGACCCGAGGACTTTATCGTCCCAGAGGATCCCCTGGCACAAGAAACATTCAAACGACAACTCATTGCCACTGCCCGAAGCTTAAAGATGAAACAACAATAGCTCAGGGCAGAGCAGGATACACTCAACGATAGATGGACGATGGTCCTAGCCGCCGAAGAAGGCCTCGACGATCCACGTCAGGGCCAATATAGGAGTTATCCGCGGCGGCGCCTCCTTCCAGACTTCGAGGATGAGGCCTTCGAGCCTGTACCTCCCAGACAAACTTACGCAGATCAGCCCGACCGGCCCCCTCGAGGACGAGATAGGCCGGCTGTGGAAGCCGAGCTCCCACCCGCGCCCCCTCGAGGACGAGACAGCACGGCTGGAGAAGCTGAATACCCACCCGCGCCCCCTCGAGGACGAAATAGAGCGGCCGGAGAAGCCAAACTCCCACCCGTGCCCCCTCGAGGACGGGATAGGACGGCCAGGGAAGCCGAATACCCACTCGTGCCTTCTTGCCGAGCAGGCAAAGACCCGGTTCAACCGGATGACCAATACGATCTGCGCCACGACCTGAACACACGAGCGATTCAGTCGAGGTCCATCTATGGACCCACAGGATACGCACCCGCTGGACGGGACGGATACCAGGCCTGGCGCGATAGAAACGACAGGGCTCGGGATCAGCACCGTGCCCGGATGACAACTGATCTTCGGCGCGACGCGGCCCGGGCCAGGGGCGCCGCACACCCAATGTGTTTTACTGACGAGGTGATGCAGCATCAGTTCCCCGAGGGGTTTAAACCCGTTAATATAGAATCCTACGATGGGACAACTGACCCAGCTGTGTGGATTGCGGATTTTCTTCTCCACATTCATATGGCTCGAGGAGATGATCTCCATGCTATCAAGTACTTACCACTGAAACTTAAGGGACCGGCCAGGCATTGGCTGAATAGCCTACCCGAAAACTCCATCGGGAGCTGGGAAGAACTCGAAGATGCATTCTGAGCTAACTTTCAGGGCACTTACGTTCGACCACCAGACGCCGATGACCTGAGCCATGTTATCCAACAACCCGGAGAGTCAGCCCAACAATTTTGGAACCGGTTCTTGACCAAGAAGAACCAGATCGTCGACTGTCCGGACGCCGAAGCAATTGCGGCATTCAAACACAGTATCCGAGACGAGTGGCTCACTCGCCAGCTCGGCCAAGACAAGCCAAGAACAATGTCGGCCCTTACTTCTCTCATGACCCGCTTTTGCGCGGGTGAGGATAGCTGGTTAGCTCGTCGAAGCAACCACCCCGAAGACCCCGGTACTTCAGAGACCCGGGACGGGAATGGCAAACCCCGGCGCAATAGGAATAACAAGCGCCAACACTCAAACAACGGCGGTGAAGCCGATGACGCAGCGGTGAACGCCGGATTCAGCGGCTCGAAATCGGGACAGCGGAGAAAACCCTCTAAAGGGAACCAAGATGGCCCGTCTGCGCTGGACAGAATATTGGATAGGCCCTGCCAAATTCACGGCACCCCCGACAAGCCAGCTAACCACACCAACCGTCACTGTTGGGTCATCAAGCAGGCCGGCAAGGCCACAACCGAAGAACAGGGCAAGGGCCCCCGCAGTGAGGACGACGACGAACCTCGCGGGCCGAACAATGGAGGCCAAAAACAGTTCCCTCCGGAGGTCAAAACCGTGAACATGATCTACGTCACGCATATACCAAAGAAGGAGCGGAAACGCGCGCTTCGGGATGTTTACGCCTTAGAGCCGGTAGCCCCGAAATTCAACCCTTGGTCAGCTTGCCCGATCACTTTCGACCGTCGAGATCATCCGACCAGTATACGCCATGGAGGAACGGCAGCTCTGGTACTCGACCCCATCGTGGATGGATTTCACCTCACGAGAGTCCTGATGGACGGAGGTAGCAATCTTAACCTGCTTTACGCAGATACAGTGAGGAAGATGGGGATCGACCAGTCAAGGATCAAACCCAGCAACACCACCTTTAAAGGTGTAATACCTGGCGTCGAGGCACGCTGCTCGGGATCCGTGACTTTGGAAGTAGTCTTCGGCTCGCCCGACAACTTCCGCGCCGAGGACTTGATCTTCGATATCGTTCCTTTCCGCAGTGGTTATCACGCACTCCTCGGACGGACCGCCTTCGCTCGCTTTAACGCCGTCCCACACTATGCGTACCTGAAGCTGAAGATGCCAGGACCAAGGGGCGTTATTACCATTAACGGTAATACCGAGCACTCGCTCCGAACAGAGGAACACACTGCGGCTCTCGCCGCCGAAGTCCAAGCTGCCGAAGAGGCATCGCAATCCCAGTCCACTGTCAAGACACTGGACACATGCAAGCGCTCCCGAGCTGCAGCCTCGGTCCCGGCGCACTCCCATGCTCCACCCAAATAGGGATACGCGCCCCACAGCACGGCCCACCTAGTCGTGAAATACGTACCTCGCGTGCACAATTTCGCGCTCAAAATTCCATGGGCAGTTGTGGGGACACAGCAAACAAAAGGTCCAGAGCTCGGTTCGACCGACCAATGGCCACCAAATGTCTTCAAATCGACATCAACAATGGGCACTATCTAGGGCCCGATCAGCGTCCAGCTGATATACCACGGCGACTTCTCAAAACCCTTTTTCAAGGGCTCGCCCGCCAAAGATTACTTCTTCCGCCGAATACACGGCGGACAGCTTCGCTTCCACGACAGCTTCTTGACGAGCAAAGGCGCAGACGTGCAGCAGGGCGTAGTAGGGACGTCAAACCACTCATGGAAGCCCTGTGTAAACCTTTACTCTCAATATATACATTCCTTTAAAGTATCTATTTAAGCTAGTTCGGCAATACGGATTGTACGATTGGACGTCACACATTCAAAGGAAGTAAAGACCACTTTATTATGGTATACTCGTGCAGTCATTCACATTGCACATTCCTTTCCTCCTTTTTCCACCGAAGTACACTATCACGATACATTTATTTTAAACCGGCTAATAGACCGGGGGCTCGACCATAGATCTTGCCTTAAAACTTTATACCGGCACTTCTCTTTTCATGTGCTCGGTGTCACGGATATTGCATTATATGAATCAGTTCCGAATTGTGTCTTTGGTCAATAGTTGGGTTGCCCGGCTCCTGTGTTTACCCTCTTACGTTCCGCACTGTTCGGCTAAGAGGGTAAAGGGAGAACCACTGCAATTGTACTTCTAGCTCGCCTGGTCAAGTACCTCAGTGGAGAAAGCCGAAAACTGACTGTCCCAATAAGCGAGAATTGGTCGGCGATCCGATGACTGGCGTTAGCCTAAAATCGTTGGAGGTTAGTCCGTGTCATACGAAGGGTTCTCTGTCACAGAAACCATGTGATGATGGTATCAACCGCGGCTCGTCCGAATATCACAAACACCGGGGGCTCGTCACCGGCCCCCACCGTCAAGCTCCTCTGGCTAAGTGAAAGCACTAAAACCACATAGTCTGATTGCCTGGTTTTCCGTACATACAACCGCCCCCGGGCACTGAGACGTCGGCTAAGGGTTCACGTATTACGAGAAAACACCCCATGCAATATCTGCCAGGGGGCTGAAGCCGACGACTGGTAACTTTTAGTTTCAAATCGGCCGCACATGAGTCAAAATTAATCCGGCACTATATCCATAGCCGATCATTTACACTACAATACAGCAAAAGTTTCAACTCCTTGGTTACAAGGAAACTACATCTACTCATAAATTACATCTTTTGGGCATTGGGCATCTACTTCCCGAGCACCGTCCATCACGGCTGGAAAGTACTGCTTGGGACACCTATGCTCTTTCCCTGGCGGCGGAGGTCCGGTGGCTATCTCAGCGGGTTTTAGCTTCGGCCAGTGTACCATTGTCTTGCCGAAGGCCATCCGAGCACCCTCGATACATGTGGAGCGCTTCCAGGCATCGGCCTGAGCAGGAGCGCCGAACAACCTCTGCACCAGACCGAAGTAGCTGCTCGGCAGCGGCTCCGACGGCCATAGTTTGACGCAGAGGTCCTTCATCACCGGATCCGCCATCCGATGCAGCTCCATTAGCTGTTTCATCTGGTTGTTGAGGAGGGGAGGGTGTTCGGGCGCTTGAAATTGCGCCCAGAAAAGCCTCTGCTCGGCCCAACCCTCCTGGCCGGCGAAGAACCTCGCCGCATCCGCCGCACTCTTCGGGAGGTCCGCAAAGGCACCTGCGGAACGCCATACCCGCGTGAGCAACGCGAACCTGTTACCTCCAAAGACACATTGTAACAAGTATGACTTACCGTCCGCGATCAGCCTGACTTGGCGGAGCTCTTCTTGGTAACCATGCGCCTCTGTCCGCGCTTCCTTATTCTTTTGCTCAAGGGCCTCACATCTTGTGACGGCATCCCCGAACTCCTGCTGCACTTCCAGCACCCTGGCCTCGTGCTTTTCACTTGTGGTTCTCAGCGCCGCCAGCTCGGCAGCTGCCTGTTCGGCTGCCGACTTTTGCGTCGCCGCGTCCGCCTGAGCTGTCCTCAGTGCGGCCTTGAGGCTTTTGACCTCCGCGGCGGCAGCTGCAGTTCAATCGGTTATCTCCGTTAGGATACATCGAACACTGCTTCAAATCTACGGCTGTATTCACTATCACAACTCGGCCTTACCTTGCGCCTTGTCGAACCTCTTGTTCACCAGGCTCAGATCGTCCTCGGAGCTCTTTAGCTTCCGATTCAGCTCGGCCAACTCTTCGGCGTTGGCAGCTGCAGCCGAGGATGATGCCTGCGCATTATTCTGCACCCGTTAATATCCGAGATGTCGATTTTTGATCCTCCGACCGGCTTTGCTCAGCCGGCCAGAGTCTCGGGGGCTACTATGTATGAGGCTATATATTTGCACAAATGAATTTTCCTAAGGAAAAAGCATTACTTCGCTCACCTTGAAGCCGGTCAAAAGGCCACTAAAAGCCTCCTTCAGTCCGTTATCCACGGACCAAATACTCTGTAGCACCACGCCCATAAGTGCACGGTGCTCTTCGGCGATGGAGGAGCTGGTTACAGCGTCCTCCATCTCGTCGGCCACCTGGTCGATGCCTGCTCTTGGGCAGGCGGGGGTGGCGGTGGTACTCCGGCTCCTTCCTTCTCCAAGTCCGGAGCACCGGATTCAGGACGCCTTGACGTCTCTGGAGTGGTCCTCGGAGAGAGCTCGGTTCGCCCGAGCTCCTCCCTCTCGTTCATCAGAGGGGCCCTCCCCTCCTGGTCTTCGACGACCGAGGCATTCACCTCGGCCATGATAGTATCGCCTCCTTCCCCTGTGTGTGGCATGGGAAGAGTCCTCCTCGACAGGACCTCCTCGGTTTTCTTCACGATTGGGGAAGGCGAGGCGCGGGATCCAGTGCCGCTCTCCGCTAGCGCCGCCGGTGGAGAATCCCCCTCCGAAACTCGGTCGGCGGGGAGATCGCGCAGCGGACTGCAAAGTTGCACATGGAAACTTGATCAGTATCAGCCCAGTTCGGCTAAAGACGCTCAGGTAGTCGCTAGAGCGCATACCTTTGGGCCTGCGGTTTGGCCCTGGGAATTTTCCGAGGAACCTCTTCTGAGGCCTCAGAGTCCTCGGCAGAAGCCGAGCTATCGCCAGACAAGGCTGCCTTGGCCTTGCACGGTCTTTTGGGAGCGGGTCGAGGAGGCTCCTCCTCGGCATCCTCGGACGCCACCCTCTTCCCTGTTCGGGAGGAATCGTCCTCCTCCCCGTCCTCTCCTTGCTCCTTCTCCTCCTCTTGCGCGGAGGGAGCATTGGTGTCCCCGGATCTAGCACCCGGGGGTCTTCGGGAGCGGAGGCTCTCTCTGGCCTCCCCCTGTTGCTTCTTCTTCTCCTTCCTTTTCGGCACCTCGTACGGCTCCATGGCCAACATGGCCATCAGGAGGGGCGTCCTGGGTCCTTCTGGCAGCGGCGCCGGACTGTCAATCCACTGGGCCTTCTTCAGCCATTTCTGTGGATGAGAAGTCAAGAAGCTGAGTACCTTATTAAAGGGAAATAGTTCGGATACAAGAACAAACTTAGTCATACCTCCCGTGGGGGGTTTGCGGCGTCAAGTCCGATGTCCTCTCCCTCGGCTGGCCAGTCCTTCTGCGGCTTGAACAGCGCTCTCCATAGCTGGGTGTGGGTGGTGCGGAAGAAGTTGCGCACGGTGACCGGGTCTTCGGGCTTGTAGGCCCACATGGGGGAGCCCCTATCCTGGCATGGGAGTATTCGACGGCCGAGCATGATCTGGACCACGTTGGGCAGCTCGACGCCTTTCCCTATCATCTTGGCAATTCGTTACTGTAGCTGCTCCACCTCCTTGTTTACCCCCCAGTCGAGGCCTTTCTTGGTCCATGAGACCAACCTTGTAGGGGGTCCGGATCGGAAGGCCGAAATCGTCCCCCAACCCGCGCTCCTCGGCTCGGTGATGTAGAACCATTCCCTCTGCCAAACCTCGACGGTCTCGATGAAGGTGCCCTCTGGCCATTCCACTCGGGGGAGTTTGCTGACCATAGCACCCTCGCAGTCCGGTTGTTGGCCGTCGATGGTCTTCGGCTTGATGTTGAAGACCTTCAGCCACAGGCCGAAGTGTGGCCGGATCCGGAGAAAGGCTTCACAGATGATGATGAAGGCCGAGATATGTAGAAAGGAATTCGGCACGAGATCGTGGAAGTCAAGCCCGTAAAAGAACATAAGACCCCTGACGAAGGGGTGAAGGGGAAATCCTAAACCTCGGAGGAAGTGGGGGACGAACACCACCCTTTCGCCCAGTCGCGGCGTGGGGACGGCCTGGCCGGCCTTTGGAGCGCGGTGGGCTACGTTGGCAGGGAGATATCCCGCGCCCTTCAACTCCATGATGGCGCTTTCGGTGACGACGGACGCCTCCCACTTGCCCTTGGACCCGGAACCTGCCATTGCCGGATTAGGCGGGTGGATGGAAAGGTTCTTGGGAGGGAGAGCAGATCTGGGTGTTGGAGCTCAGGAATCGGGGAAGGCAATGGCGAAAGGGGGGAATGAGAGCGTGCGACCGAAACAAGGACTGTGCCCCTTTTATGGGCTGTAAAACCCACGGTCCCTTTACTGCGCCGCAGTCCTCACCGCTTCCCCGTATAACCGTGCCATTATGCGCGCGTGGGGTGAGGCGGATTATTGATTATATCCCTTGAAAACAGGACACGATCTCCATATCGATGGAACGTGCCAATGAGAACCACCTCGAACCACGAATCGAGTTTGTCATAAACCAACTTGCGGTCGTGGCAAGGTGTGACCCTTCGGTAAAAGTTGTCAGATGAGAACAATGTTCACGCCGAAGCGGCTAGCCTTCGGGGCTAAGTTATTATTATACTTCGTTACCAAGATACAGTTCGGCGCATACACGACCGGATAATGCTTGAAAATACAACTCGGAGTAATACAGGCCTGTTACCGGTGTCACGGAGGAAAGTGAACTGGTCCACAAAGCCGATGGTGTTCGGCATCTACCTCGGCTTCGAAGACTAGTTCGGGGGCTACTGAGGGTGTCCCAGACTAGGGGGTACTCGGGCTGCCGGCCTATCTCTCATGGGCCGGACTGGTGGGCCGCTCTCTACACGTCGATGGAAGGCTAGATTGTGGACGACCCCATATGACAGAAGGAAATCTCTGAAGTCTTGGCGTCTCTTCCAAGGAATAGATGGCGTAACCGGCATGTTTATCTCTGATGATAACTGACCATATGTAACCCTAGGCCCCCCTGGTGTCTATATAAACCAGGAGGTTTAGTCCGTAGGGAGAAGACTCATAATCTAGGGTTTAGCCAATCTGATATCGAGGTAGATCAACTATGTAACCTTCATACAATCACATCAATACAATCAAGCAGGACGTAGGGTTTTACCTCCTCGAGAGGGCCCGAACCTGGGTAAATCACTGTTTCTACGCTCTCTGTTACCATCGACTCCTTGACCCATAGTTCGGACCCCCTACCCGAGATCTGCCGGTTTTGGTACCGACAAGGACCCTCTCGGAGAAGCCCGAAACAATGGACAAGTCGCCAAGTACACGGATGAAGGAGCACGAGAAGAGGAAGTGTTGCTGAGCATCAGCAGCCGGACATCCGGCCTACGGCCCGGACATCCGGCCCCTGGAGATTTCAACTACACCACCAGAACCACAGCTGACAAGTTCCCAGGACCCAGACATCCGGCCCTCCGACCCCGGACATCCGGCCCTCCGAACCCGGACATCCGGCCCTCCGAACCCGGACATCCGGCCCGTGCCCGGAAATCCGTCCCTCCTTACAGAAAGCATTAGGGAATCGGCCAACCCAGCCCGGACATCTGGCCGACCCGCCTGACATCCGACTCGTCGTGAGCCGCCGGACATCCGCCCCCCAGCCCGGACATCCAGCACCTGCCTGTGCGCAGAGTACGGGCCAAGGGCCCATGTACCCCTCTAGCTCGTCCCAACTTGTACTAGCACTATATAAAGACCCCCCTCCTCCATCTAGGGTTAGCAAAGGTTTGGCTCTTAGAGATAGAGCTTTGCTCATCCACTACCTCTCCCATGGAGATCAAGACCTCCATGAGACCCATGTGAGAAGATCCACTCCGGATTCAAGACCTCAACTCCTCTACGGATTGGGATGAACTAGTTACCGTGTATCCTCTTGTGTTGACTTTGGATCTTGTATCTCATCTATGTGTATGTGGATCTAGTGCATGTGTGATTTGGTTTGTGTCAATTGAGTGTTTTGTTCTTGTGTTCTTCTCTCAATTTGCCTTTTCCCCCTCCAAGTGTGAAAAGATCGATGAACTAGGGTTCCACCCTACATCATCTTGGATCAGAGCCACGTTGATTCACACCTTGGAGTCTTTTCCCCTCATTTTCTAGCCCTAATTTTGTTGATTTTGCCCAATTTCAAAAATTCCCCACAAAAATAGCCATACCAATTTTTTTTGTGATTTGTTGGTTTGATGATGTTTTGTTGATTTTGATCCATGGATTTGCTTGGTTTCGAGTGGATCTAGCTTTTCCCCACCTTCTCCATCATTTCCATCCACAAAATCTTCCCAATTTTGCCTCGAAAATTTTCTTGTTCATCGAGTTCATCCGCGGAGTGGGCACCCCGGACATCCGGCCGTGACCCTGGCCATCCGGCCCGACGACCAGCCCGGACATCCGGCGGGCAGCCCGGACATCCGGCCCCTGGCAACCAGCCCACCAAAATCTTTGCAGTTTCTTTGAATTTTCGTCGTTTCCCACCGTTTCTTCCGCAAGCCCTCGTACATCTCCACATTACCATCGCATACTCGAGTGACTCCACCACCGACTTCCGAAACCACCGCAAATTTTGCCATGTTTGCCACTTGAGATTTTGAGTCGCGGTTTGCCGTTTCCTAACGTGTTTCGGCTACTTAGGGACGGTTTGACATCGACTTCACCGCCGCTCATCATCGCCATGGACTCGTCCTCGACAATAACTTCACCATTGTGACACCATAACCGTAAGCAAGGACGGTAACATCGACGACAACTTATTCATCTCCTTGCCATTGCATTTGTTAACCCTTGAGACCATCTTTGCGTCACTTTCCTACGAGACTAGCCATTTGAGTATTGCCAGGCAACGCTACTTGTGCACTTTAGTGATACCATTCCGCATAGCTATCATAGCGTGTATTTATACTCATATCATCTCTAGTGCCAAAATTTTGTTCCCGCATATACATCATTGCTATCTTGGTAAGAGCATTTCGCATAAGTAGCCAAAGGAAAATAGCAAGAACGAGAAGCTTTTAAGCAAAAGAGAAAGAGCAACAATAAGCTTGTAAGCAATAGCCATAGCATTGCCACATTACATATCATATTTGATCATCTTGGATCATGGTGACCGAGTTCATCGGGAATCATACATACGTCACATACTTGAGATAGAAAGTCCATACGTTTTGTCTCTTATAGGTTGTGCACAAGTTCGTATCCGTCTATTGAGCAATCGTGCTAGCGTCTCTCTAGTGTTGTGCAACAAGAGCATTTTCCGTGGATTCCACATTTTGAGCTCATTCCTTGGTTGCACGATGCTACTTGTGAGCTGCGTTGGGATTTCCCCGAAGAGGAGGGGATGATGTAGTATAGTAGGGATAAGTATTTCCCTCAGTTATGAAACCAAGGTTATCAATCCAGTAGGAGAATCATGCAACAAATCGTTAGCAGCACCTGCACACAAAATAACAAATCCTCGCACCCAACACGAACAAGGGGTTGTCAATCCCTTGGCGGTTAATTGCAAGATTAAATTGTATGGTGATAGATAGATAAATCGAACAAAAATACAAAATAAAATAAATAAAGTAAAATTGTAGCAAGGTATTTTTAGGATTTTCAATATATGATAAAGGTAGACCCGGGGGCCATAGTTTTCACTAGAGGCTTCTCTCTTGAAAATAGCATACGGTGGGTGAACAAATTACTGTTGGACAATTGATAGAAAAGCAAATAATCATGACGATATCCAAGGCAATGATCATGTATATAGGCATCACGTCCGAGAAAAGTAGACCGAAACGATTCTGCATCTACTACTATTACTCCACACATCGACCGCTATCCAGCATGCATCTAGAGTATTAAGTTCATAAAGAACGGAGTAACGCCTTAAGCAAGATGACATGATGTAGACAAAGTAAACTCATGCATGAATAAACCCCATCCTTTTACCCTTAATAACAACGATACATACGTGTCATGTCCCTTTCTGTCACTGGGATTGAGCACCGCAAGATCGAACCCATTACAAAGCACCTCTCCCATTGCAAGATAAATCAATCTAGTTGGCCAAACAAAATCAATAGATCGGAGAGAAATACGAAGCTATAACAATCATGCATAAAAGAGTTCAGAGAAAACTCAAATAATATTCATGGATAATCTGATCATAAACTCACAATTCATCGGATCCCAACAAACACACTGCAAAAAGTGATTACATAGGATAGAACTCCAAGAACATCGAGGAGAACATTGTATTGAAGATCAAAAAGAGAGAAGAAGCCATCTAGCTACTAACTATGGACCTGAAAGTCTGTGGTAAACTACTCACGCATCATCGGAAGGGCAGCAAGGTTGATGTAGAGCCCCTCCGTGATCGAATCCCCCTCCGGCAGAGTGCCAGAAAAGGCCTTCAGATGGGATCTCTCGAGAATAGGAACTTGCGGTGGCGAAAAAAGTATTTCATGGACTCCCCTGTTGGTTTCCCGATTTTAGAGTATTTATAGAGGTGGAATTAGGTCAAACAGAGCAGAGGTGGGCCCACGAGGCACCAGGGAACGCCACCCCCCTGGGGCGCGCCCTGGTGGCTCGTGGCCACCTCCTCTGTCTTCTGGCCCTCTCCCGAAACTTCTAGTGTCTCTTATGTCCAGAAAAAAATCTCTAAAAAGTTTCGTGGCATTTGGACTTCGTTTGGTACTAATATTCTGAAAAACCAAAAACAGGCAAAAAACAGCAACTGGCACTGGGCACTAAGTTAATAGGTTAGTCCTAAAAAATGATATATAATTACTTGTAAGGGTATATAAAACATCCAAGATTGATACTATAATAGCATGGAACAATAAAAAATTATAGATACGTTGGAGACATATCAAGCATCCCCAAGCTTAATTCTTGCTCGTCCTCGAGTAGGTAAATGATAAAAACAGAATTTTTGATGTGGAATGCTACCTATCATATTCATCATATACTATTTTCTTTTGTAGCATGGACATTTGGACTTGAATGATTCAAAGCAATAGTCTATAATTTGACATGAAGACATAAATGCTCAAGCATACTAACAAGCAACCATGTCTTTCAAAATATCAACGCTAAAGAAAGTTATCCCTAGCCCATTATGCTCAATCATTGATCCATTCATGAAACACACTCAATATTAGCTACACACAATGCACAAGTATGACAATAGTGCTCTCTAGTTGGTGCTTTGTAAAAGAAGATGGAGACTCAAAATAAAAATAAAAATTGCATAAAATGAAATAGGTAGGCCCTTCGCAAAGGGAAGCCGAGATTTGCAGAGGTGCCAGAGCTCAAAGCTTAAATTAGAGAGATAAAATTATTTTGAGAGGCATGCTTTTCCTGTCAACGAAAACGACCGAGAATTTCCAATATCTTCCATGCTAGACACATTATAGGCGGTTCCCAAACGGAAAATAAAGTTTATTTCCTTTCCACCATTCTTTCACAATCCATGGCTAGCCGTATCCACGGGTGCCCTCAATACCAACACTTTCCGAGGAATTTATTATTATCATCATATTAATTTTTTTTCATTTCGGGATTGGGCATCCCTATTACCTGGCACTCTCTCGTGCAATGACAAGTGAGTAAACACTCATCGTGAGAATAACACACCTAGCATGGAAAATATTGGCCACCCCCTGCCGCTTCATGAGCGGTACAGGCACACAAAACGGAAAATTATTTAAAAAAATTAGAGTTGGCACATGCAAATTTACTTGGAACGGCATGGAAATACCGCATATAGGTAGGTATGGTGGACTCATTTGGCACAACTTGTGTTTAAGGAGTTGGATGCAGAAGCAGTATTCCCGCTTAGTACAAATGAAGGCTAGCAAATAGATTGAGAAGCGACCAACCAAAAAGCGAAAACGGTCATAAGCATGCATTGAACATAACTAACACTGAATAATGCACCATAAGTAGGATATAATTTTGTTGCATAACTATTGACTTTATGTGCATGCATAGGGAATCACAAACCTTAATACCAATATTCTTACTAAATCACAATTACTCACTAACATGACTCACATATTATCATCTCCATATCGCAAAACTATTGCAAGGAATCAAACTTATCATATCCAATGATCTTTCATGAAAGTTTTTTTATATCCCTCTTGAATATTCATCACTTTGGGACCAAATTCATATCTTGTGCAAATTACCATTACTATTATCAACTCTCAAAAAGATATAAGTGAAGCATGAGAGTGCAAATATTTCTTCAAAATTTAATCTTATCAACTCTCAAAATAATATAAGTGAAGCACGAGAGTTCAAATATTTCTTCAAAATATAGCCACCGCTGTGCTCAAAAAGATTTAAGTGAAGTACTAGAGCAAATGCCTAGCTCAAAAGATTTAAGTGAAGCACATAGAGAAATCATGATAAACATGTGGCTCTCTCAAATAGGTGTGTGCAGTAAAGATGATTGTGACAAACTAAAAAGCAAACAAAGCAAAGACTCATATAATACACGACGCTCCAAGCAAAACTCATGATATGTGACGAATAAAAATATAGCTCCAAGTAAAATTACCGATAGTTGGTAGAAGAAAGAGGGGATGCCTTCAGGGGCATCCCCAAGCTTAGACGCTTGAGTCTTCCTTGAATATTACCTTGGGGTGCCTTGGGCATCCCCAAGCTTAGGCTCTTGCCACTCCTTATTCCTTCATCTATCGTGATCTCACTCAAAACTTGAAAACTTCAATCACACAAAACTCAACAAAACCTTTGTGAGATCCGTTAGTATAACAAACAAATCTTTAACTTTAAGTACTGTAGTAAATTGATTCATATTTAATATTGGCATAATGCTACTGTAATCCAACTTCTCCATGACTCATACCCCCCGATACGATCCATAGATTCATCAAAATAAGCAAACTATGCAACAAAAACAGAATCTGTCTAAAATAGAACAGTCTGTAAAGATCTATTTAAAAGCTATACTTCTGTAACTCCAAAAATTCTGAAAAATTAGGACAACGTGGGCAATTCATATACCAATACTATGTAAGAATTTCAGATTTTTCTGATGCTCCAGTACAGAATTAAAATTTCAGCACTGGACGCAAAACTTTTTGTTTTCCAAACAGTATCAATTATACTATCTTCCAAATCATCCCAAAGGCTTTACTTGGAACAAAAACTAATTAGAACATAAAAACACAGTCATAACAGTAGCATAATTGTGTAAACACACAAGAACAGAAATAAAAAGCAAAAAAATATTTTATTCATTGGGTTGCCTCCCAACAAGCGCTATTGTTTTATGCCCCTAGCTAGGCATAATGCATAGTTTCAAGTATTATCATCCTTCAAGTTGATTCCATAAGTGGCCCTCATAATGGATTCATAGGGTGCTTTAATTCTTTTCCTAGGGAAGTGTTCCATCCCTTTCTGTCGGTGTATAAAACATGGGTATTTTATACCCTGACTTATGCACAGACAGTAGCAGCCTCCTTGCCGGCCAAACCTTGCCGGGAACCGCCAAGACCAAGACTCAGGACCCAGTTGCGGAAGCCACTGGGGAGAAGCTCAAAACACAACATCAACAAGCACTCAACCAGTACCGAAGATGAAGACATTCCTTGCCAGCAAGGATAAACCGGCAAGGTGAAGACCCGGCAAGCTCCGTACCGGCAAGCTTCTGCCAGCGCTCCACCTCACCGCACAGATGTTAGCTAGTGGATGAGGTGTCGACCGCGCAGTCTGGTTGGTGAGGCTTGTCGGGCACGTGTCAGCACGCTGGAACAGGATTTGCCTTTAATGACACCCGTCCAGGAGGCGTGTCAGAATAATACGAGGTAGCTGGGCGAGCGGTGAAGAAACCTTGCCGGGACTACCTCTCCGCATGACACCTAACAATGCATTTAATGCTTTTGTCCTAAACTGGCAGAATTAGGTATGATGGCACTGTTTGCTATCTAATCGTTATGTAATTACTGTTTTGCCACTGTGGTGACCCCTTGAGCTATAAAAGGAGGGCCAAGGCAACAGTTAGAGGGATTCGGACCCCTTTCCAAACACTTGCACGTCTCGCGTAGCAGCACTCTCCGCACCTTGTCGGGAGAAGCGCTCCCTGTACTTGTGCTTCCATACGACCAATACACCAAAAGCAGGAGTAGGGTTTTATGCTTCTCAGCGGCCCGAACCTGGGTAAATCCCTCGCGTTTCCCATTGACCATGCTCTTTGTGCACGTTGACCCCCCTGCCGAACCACAAGGGGCTGGACGGCCCCATAGATGGTCATGTCACCGCGACATCTTTGGCGCGTCAGGTAGGGGGCATCGCTTGCGCGAACCTTGATCAGTGGATTGCGCGTCTTCTTCATCATCTTCATCAACTTCCTCGTCGTCCTCCTCGTCGTTGATGGCGCCCAAGAAGAAGGGCATTACGATGACGACCACCCCGCATGCATCCGCAGGCGGCGCGGCCAATGCTTGCGGTGCGGGTACCATGGTTGGCACTACCAGCACAGGCGGCGTGGTCGCCACGCCCACCGCGGTCGGCGCAGGAGACGAGCGCGCTGGAGGCAGTCGACCTCCTCAATCCTCTAGCGAATAGAGCCGCGACGGCGTGGGCGGAGCTGACGGACGTCCTCCTCCTCCTCCTCCTCGCTGCGCCGACGGACGCAGCCACCGGAGCGCCAGTGCCCGGGCCGGCGCCAGCCAAGATCCCGCCATGGCGGCGTCCAAGGATGAAGCTTCGGGACAGACGCCGCATCCCTCGCACAACGGGCGCAGAATGGCCCCGAGCGGCGCCAACGACTCCGGGCAGCGGTGACCTCACGGCAAGACTCCTGTCGATCAAATCCCAGATCCTCAGGCACCACCTCCGCCACGGCGACCTGCTGCTGATCATGTGCCGCAGCAGCAAGACCGCGATGGCGCTCCTGCTGGCTCCGCCAGGAGTAGAGCGACGTCGCGCTCTTCGCTTCAGGCCATGCCAGCCACAGCGGCAGAAGCAATGGCGCGAGCCCAGATGCTGATGAACTTCCCTCCAGCGGCAGAAAAGATGGATGAGTGGAGAGCCACCATCCAAAGCCTGGTTGGGTTTGCCGAGGCCAATAAATCACAGCAAGCAGAGCCCTCACGGCATCCGCAAATAGCACCGGCAGCTCCAGTTGGTGGCCGCGTTGATGGTACTATGCTAACGGTGCAATCGCCCCAGCGGCAACAGTCTCAATAGCAGCAACGCCAACAACCGCAGCAGGCTCGACGATCTTTCGAGCCCGACGAAGTGTCGATGGCCTCTTCGGATCCGCGAGCGCGGCAAGACCAGTGGCAAGTGCTGCGAGACAGGCGGGCAGAAGACGCCCGCACCACCATCGAACGGCGCCGGGAGGCACGTCGTCAATCCGACGCACGCAACGGCCCCATCGTTGATGAACCTGCGCCAGGGGTTGGTGGATATCTACCTTACGAGGTTGGGTGTCCCGCCTTCACCCGTGAGCTGCGGCAAGTCCGATGGCCTTCCGTCCGAGCCTTCAAGCCAGAAGTACCAGAAAAGTATGATGGCAAGCTGAACCCGGCAGAGTTTCTGGGCATTTACACGATTGCCGTGCAAGTTGCCGGAGGAAGAGATGAGAAGATCCTCGCCAATTACTTTCCGTTGGTACTGAAGCCCAACGTGAGATCTTGGCTGATGAACTTGCCGGAGAACTCCATTTCTTCGTGGTCAGATATCTGTAATGAGTTTGTTGGTGCCTTTACCGGAGGCCACAAGGCCCCCGGGCAGCCCAGCGACCTACAGGTGATCCCGCAAAGAGATGGTGAAACTTTGCGCAAGTATATCCAGAGATTCAACCGCGTACACCGCAATATCCCAGGTGTGCACCCCGCAGCTGTGATTGCCGCCTTTCACACGAATGTGTGCAATCAGAGGATGCGGGAGAAAATGAACGTCAAGTTGCCCAAGACTGTCAACGAGCTCTACACGTTGGCGGATAAGTGTGCACGTGTTGAGGAAGGAAGGAGGCTTCCCGGGGAGGACGCTGGTGCCGAGGTAGATTCTGAGGATGATGATGCTGCCACCCCGAGGAAGAAAGGCCGAAAGCGTAACAGGAAGCACAAAGGCAATACTGTTATGGCTGTCGAAGGCTCCGGCAACTCCGAGTCCGCCAAGAAAGCCAAGACTGAAAACTCCGGCAAGGAGGCTGCTGTATGCGCTGCTTGCTAGGAGGCAGCGGCAAACAAGAAAACCGGCAAGTCTGATGGACCGTACTGCAAGATTCACCGTACCAAAGGCCACGATCTCCAAGAGTGCCGGCAAGTCGAGCACCTTGTTGAGAAACAGAAAGCTGAATATGAAAAGCGTGACAAAGAGAAAGGTCAAGATGGTACCGGTGGATCCGGCAAAAAGGGCCGTGGTGGTCGAGGAGGCCGCCGCGGCGAGGCCAAGCAACAGAAAGAGAAACCTGCAAGGGGCCGAGACAAGAAAGAGGAAGATAATGGAAGTGACGAAGAGGACGATGATGAGACTAGCGAACAAGAATTCCAGAAGGCAACCGACGCCATGTGCGTTGACGGAGGAGCATCCTTGCACTCCTCTCACCGCCAACTTAAGTAGTGGGCGTGTGAGGTTAATGCAGCAGAACCGGCAATGGGTGCTCAAAAACCACTCAAATGGTCACACACGCCTATCATTTTTTATGCCGAGGACCACCCTGATCGCGTAACTGCGGTCGAGTGTTTGCTGTTGTTGGTTTCACCAACAATTGGCAACCTCCAAGTAACAAAGATGTTAGTAGACGGTGGGGATGGTCTGAATATGATCTCTTCGGAAGGTATCAAGAGGCTGCAAATCCCCGACGAGGAACTCGAGAAAACGGGCACGTTTCAAGGAGTAAACCCGGGAAGAAGCGAGCCCAAGGGAAAGATCACATTACCGGTGACGTTTGGTGGGGAACTGAACTACAGAACGGAAAAGATTGTGTTTGACATTGTCAAGATCCCCTTGCCGTACAATGGAATTCTTGGCCGCCCAGCCTTGGCGAAATTCATGGCAGCATCTCACTATGCTTACAACACGTTGAAGATGCCAGGGCCGATGGGTGTCATTTTCATCAACTCCGACAAGAAAGATGCAGTCATTTGCGTCGACAGAATGTACAGAGATGCAGTTGCAGCAGAGGCCGCCAAGACGCCAGCTCCCGCCAAGAAAAAGGAAAGCAAGAAGTCTGGTAAGACCTCTATCAAGGATTCCAGGAAGCGCACCTCTTCGAAGTGCCGCGCGCCTGTTGAAGACTTGCCGGAGTGCTCTGCCGGTAAGAAATCCAAAGCTGCTTCACCGGCAACCAAAAAGGTGCCAGCGAGGGGGGACGACACTGACGGTACCTTCACCATCAGTGCCACCCTTGATAGCAAATAGGAAAGCGCGCTCGTTGCCTTCCTGCGGGCGAATGTCGATGTGTTTGCATGGCCACCATCTGACATCCCCGGCGTTCCCGGGAGGTAATTGAGCACCACCTTGCTGTCTGTCCCCGCGCTCGGCCCGTCAAGCAAAAAGTCCGGAAGCAAGCGTTGGAGCGGCAACAGTTCATTGCCGAAGAAATCAAGAAGCTTGAAGCAGCAGGATTGGTTAGAGGTGTACTACATCCAACTTGGTTGGCAAATCCAGTTGTGGTGCGCAAAGCAAACGGAAAGTGGAGACTTTGTATTGACTACACTAATATTAACAAAGCCTGTCCAAAGGATCCTTTCCCTTTGCCGTGCATTGATCAAATTGTAGACTCTACTTCCGGCTGTGATTTGCTCTCCTTCCTTGATGCATACTCTGGATACCATCAAATATTCATGGCCAAGGAAGATGAGGAGAAAACCGCATTCATTACTCCGTGTGGTACGTACGGCTTCGTGCGTATGCCTTTCGGATTAAAGAGTGCCGGTTCAACATTTGCAAGGGCAGTTCAGATTGGTTTTGAGCCCCAGCTGCACAGGAATGTGGAAGCATACATGGATGATATAGTAGTCAAGACCAAGGACAAATCTACCCTCATTCAAGACTTGGAAGAAACGTTTGCGAACTTGCGCAAAATCAACTTAAAACTCAATCCCGAGAAGTGTGTATTTGGCGTCCCGTCCGGCAAGCTCCTCGGATTCTTTGTATCTCAACAAGGAATCGAAGCGAATCCCGACAAGATCAACGCAATTGAGCAGATTCAAGCACCAAAAAGCGTCAAAGATGTGCGGCGTCTTGCCGGTTGTGTTGCTGCCTTGAGTAGGTTCATTTCAAGATCCGCTGAGCGCGCCCTGCCGTTTTTCAAGATTTTGAAAAAGGCAGGTCCGATGAAATGGACTCCGGAAGCGGTGGCCGCGCTGCAGGACTTGAAAAGATACCTCTCCTCCGCGCCAACACTAGTTGCGCCTAGACCGCAAGAGCCGTTGCTGCTATACGTAGCGGCAACGAATCAAGTGGCTAGTGCTGCATTAATGGCACAGAGGGAAGTCGATGACGAGGAAACAGCCACGGCAAGCCCGTCCAACGACAAACCGGAATCTTCCCCGGCAAGGCCTGGTGCCGACAAATCAAAAACAGCGCAAGCAAGTGAAGCTGATCCGCAAGCGGTGCCGAAGAAGAAGGTGGTGCAGCGACCCGTGTACTTTGTTAGTTCCCTTCTGCAGGGGGCTAGATCAAGGTACTCTGGCGTCCAGAAGCTACTTTTCGGCCTCCTTATGGCCTCGAGAAAGCTGCGCCACTACTTCCAAGCACATGAAATCACCGTCGTCACCCGCTTTCCGTTGCAACGCATCTTGAGAAATCCAGAGGCAACTGGCAGGATAGTGGAGTGGGCATTGGAATTGTCAAGCTTTGCACTCAAGTTTGAAAGCACTTCAACCATTCAGAGCAGGGCCTTGGCGGAGTTCATCCCCGAATGGACGCCAACACAAGACGAAGAAATTCGAGAAACAACTCTCCTCGGCAAAGAGACAGCCAAAGAATGGATCATGTACTTTGACGGTGCCTTCTCGCTGCAAGGCGCCGGTGCCAGAGTGTTGCTTATCGCACCCACTGGAGAGCACCTCAAGTACGTGGTTCAAATGCACTTTCCCAGGGAGGAAGCCACAAACAACACTGCTGAGTACGAAGGACTCCTTGCCGGTCTTCGGATCGCAGTGGACCTTGGGATCAAAAAATTGATCATCCGCGGTGACTTGCAGCTCGTTGTGAAACTAGTAAACAAAGATTACCAGAGGCCGTTGATGGAAGCATATGTGGAAGAAGTGAGGAAATTGGAAAAACACTTTGACGGGTTACAAACAGAACACGTCCCTCGTGCGGAAAATAGCATTGCTGATAGCCAGTCAAAGTGTGCCGCTCAAAAGCTTCCCGTGGAACCGGGAACGTTTGTGCTACATTTGAACCAACCAATAGTCACTCCATCGACGCAGGCCAGTAAGAGAAGGAAGTTGAATACCGGCAAGTACTTTCCGGCAGAGCTCCCAGAAGCCGCCGGCAAAGATGTTGCCAGGAACAACGACACGGTTGCTGGTGAGCAGTAGCTTCGCGCGGAACCCCAGGTTCTTGCTGCCGAGGCAAGCGCTCCCACGGCCGAAGGAATGCCTTTAGTCCTTGTCGTCGAGCCGCAGGCTCCGGCATGGGCGCAGCAAATAGTTCGTTTCATTCAAATAGTAGAACTTCCCGATGAGCAAGAAGCCGAGAAAGTAGCCCGTCAGTCAAGTATGTATCAGTTTGTGGATAGCATTCTATACAGAAAGCGACCAAACGGTGTGAAATTGAAGTGTATTTGCCGGGAAGAAGGACAAAAGCTGTTGGCAGAGATACTCGGAGGCATATGTGGCTCTCACATAGGATCAAGGGCACTTGCCGGTAAAGCTTTCCGGCAAGGCTTCTATTGGCCCACTGTCCTCCAGGATGCAACTGAGCTAGTAACCAAGTGTGAAGCATGCCAGTTCCATTCAAAGAACATACATCAACCAGCTCAAGCTCTCCAAAGAATCCCTCTTTCCTGGCCCTTTTCGGTCTGGGGGCTCGATATCTTGGGCCCCTTCCCCCGTGCTGCCGGGGGCTTTGAGTTCTTGTACGTCGCCATCGACAAGTTCACAAAGTGGCCTGAAGTGGAGCCAGTGAGGAAGGTGACAGCGCAATCAGCCGTCAAGTTCTTCAAAGGATTAGTTTACTGTTTCGGGGTTCCTAACAGAATCATCACCGACAACGGCACACAATTCACGAGCCGCACCTTCATGCAGTATATCCAAGACCTTGGCAGCAAAATTTGTTTTGCGTCTGTTGCTCACCCGAGAAGCAACGGCCAGGCGGAAAGGATGAATGCTGAAGTGCTACGTGGCCTCAAGACGAGAACCTTTGACAAGCTGCGCCAGTATGGAAGACACTGGATTGATGAGTTGCCGGCGGTTCTTTGGTCACTCAGAACGACACCAAATCGAGCTACCGGCCAAACGCCCTTCTCCCTAATCTACGGTGCAGAAGCGGTGCTCCCCACAGAACTCATATACGGGTCACCTCGAGTGCTCGCTTACGATGAAGCTGAGCAAGAGCAGCTGCGACTAGACGATGCAACGCTCCTTGAGGAAGATCGTCTTCTGGCGGCTGTGCGAGCTGCACGCTACCAGCAAGCCTTGCACCGCTTCCATAGCCGCAAAGTGCATGCCCGAAGCCTTGAGGAAGGTGACCTTGTTCTTCGGCACGTTCAGTCCGCCAAGGGATCAAACAAGTTGACGCCGAAGTGGGAAGGCCCTTACCGGGTAGTACGAGTCACCAGACCTGGCGCGGTCCGTCTGGAGACCGAAGATGGCACCCCAGTGCAGAACTCATGGAATATTGAGCATCTTCGCAAGTTCTACCCGTAAGGCGCAGTTGCTGGGCTTCCCGGCAACCCCTTTTTTGTACAAGCTTTGTCGACCAGACATGTAACCCTTTGTACAAAGCCAGGCGCAGATCCTGTGCATAATAAAGCTAAGTGTTTTTGCAACTCTTCGTACATATTCATTTATATGTGGATGCATATGATGTTGTGGTTTACACTTTAATTTGTATGAAATGACTGATGAACCGTCACGGTTCCCAACCCACTCTTTTCTCTTCTTTCTTTTTCTTAAAAGGACAGAAGGATCCCTCGCGTGCAAGTTTCCCGGGGGGAATGGAGATGGGGTACCATTTTAATGACGTTCATGACATTCAAGTGATCATTTTATGCAACGAGAGAAATAGCGCAAGGAAAAGCTAAGTTGAAAAACTTTGAATTTTTTTCCTTGTTACATTCACGTTTTCCCTTGAACGATTATGTGCTTTGTATGAGAAACCTGCATGCGAAAGGAACCTTGTCGCGATCGGTCTGCGCTCTAGCTTGCCTCGAGTCCGCTCGGCAAGCCTAGCAGCTGTGTTCTGTCCCGACAAGTAGCCTTGCCGGCAGCGGCACTTCCAGCAGGCTGCTAAGGACCCGTTCCTCGAAGCGCTCACGGTAAGTGTGCGTGCTGGCAAGTTTCCAAATAGCGTAGGGATGCGATCATACAAAGGCGAAATAATGCAAGGGGAACATCATGCATTCGAGCAACACAAGTTATATTACATCACGGAAACAGTGCGGGGCTAATATAAGATCAAATGTATCTTTCACATGCAGTATAGTGATGGATGTAACGGCAAACTCAATCCCGACGATCGCCTTGGACCCTAGGGATTTGGAGAACCTTGTCGGCGAGAGGGGAAGCGATCTTGTCGGCAGCAGTAACGTCGGTACTCGCCGGCAGCCTCCTAAAGACCCTGGAAAGATCAAGGCCGGGATTGCAATGGGCAATCTTGAGCAGCACCCTGTACACAATTTCACGCGCAAACTTTCGGGATTCATCGGCGAACGAAGCAGACCTGTTCTCGTGGTACGTCTTCAAGGCGTCGATAAGGCCCTCGAAGAACTTGGTCAGTCGGACGTTGGTGGCCTCCTTGTCATTGACGGTGAAGCCCCAGCTCTTCATGTCCATCACGGCGATTTGGGAGCTGATGCGCTCGGCGGCACTGACAAGCCTGCCGGTCCAGAGGGAGAGGTTCTCGTGCAGTTGGGCGTAGTTGTTCTCAGCCTCCTTCTTCAAGGCCTCTTCCTTCTCCAGCCTCTCTGTCAAGACCCTCTCCCTCTCCTTGGCGGATTCCGAAGCTGTTACCACGGTGGCCAATTGGGATTTCAGATCTCCAATCGTCTTGGCGGCAGCATCAAGGTCTTGGTTCTTGGACGACACCTGCATTTGCAAGTCCCCTAGAGTGCGGGCTGCCTTCAGCGCTTCGTCCTTGAGAGCCTCGATTTCCTTGCCACTGCCGACGTGATCTTCATTCAATTTGGCCACCTGAGATTCCAGTTCTGCCTTGGCGGAAGCAGCAGCAGCAGCCTTATCAGCAGCCTCCTTAAGCTTGGCGGCGTTCTCCAAGGCCTGGGCTTCGATAAATTTCTTGTGCCCGTCTTCCAGCTCCTGGGTCCGCTGCTTAAGGAGCGCTTCAATCTCATCATCCTTGCCGCGAAGAGCGGCGGCAAGGTCTCCTTCCCGTGCGGCAAGATCCTTCTCTTTGGCATTGAGCAGCGTTTCGCGCTCTGTCAGCTTGCTATCATGGTTTGCTGCCTCTTCTTTGGCGGCGTTGAGGTTGCGGGCCTGCTGACTGTACCATGAGCGCAGCTCATCCGCCTTCTCTCTCAACTTCTGGTCGACCAAATCCGCAACTTTGAGCTCCTCTTGCACCTTGTCCCACCTCCGACCGTACCGTTCCTGGACGCCTTTGAAACCGACAGCCATGATTTCCATGAAGGCGAGATCTTCGGCGTTGTCGGCCACATCGGTGGACTCGTCGGTTCTTTGGACCAAAGGGAGCAGGATCCGAGCTATTTCTTCGTCAAAGTTCGGCCCCACAGTGCCAGATGAACTGGGGGCTCCGGACCCGTGCTGGGAAGTAACCAACGCCAAGCTGCTTGACGGGGCCGGCAAGGTTGGCGCCGCAAGTTGGTTGCCAGAGTTTGGCGCGTCGGTGCTGACGGGCGCCTTCTCCACATCCACCCTGGCAGGGTCAGACTTGTTGCCGGAGGACCTCTCAGATTCTTCGAGGAGTATTCTGGTCTCCTCGGCAACTTATGCAAGGCCCTCCTCAGCGGCAATCTTGGCGGCCTCATCAGCGGCGTCCCTTGCGATATTGGCTACCTCCACAAGAACTTCGCCTTCTTCGGGAGGGGTCGGAGCTATGGATCGAAGCAGGAACAAAGGTGAAATAGGGTTCCAAAATCACAAGTCAAGTTCAAGAAGACAAAAAGGAAATCTTTCCTGGAAGAGGTATGCAAAGGCAAGAGGATTACCCGTTGGTGCTTGCTAAGGAAGGACGTCTCCTTCCCCGACAACTCGCGTTGCCGGCGCATGGTCGGCGGCGGCCCTGCTCGTCGGGGTGGCCCCCATGTGGGTAGGCTCATCGGTGGAGGCCCTTGTTGGGGAAGTGCTCTCCGGGACATTGGTCGATGGGGGAGCCGCGGTTGGATCCGCCTCTTGGCGGTCCTCCTCTTGGCGGGCCTCCTCCATCTCCACGACAGGCTCAGAAGTAGGAACTCCGGTACTGGTGCTGGCGGGAGGCACCGGCACCACATCCTCACGCAAGGGGCTAGGCTGGGGGCTGATAATGATGACTTCAGCCATTGCAACCCCCTGCCCAACACTTGCTGCGGGAGCCTGTGCTGCTGTAGACCTGGGCCGCTTCGACCGATGCACAAGCGGTTCCGGGTCCTTGGCAAGACAAAGGAATCAAATTAAAATGATAGTCAAATGGAATCAAGGCTTGACACGAACAAGCGAAGTTGCTTACTCCTCTTCCTCTTCGGACTCACCGAGGACGTCGAAGTCGTACGTCACTGGCGGGGGCGGTTCTCTAGCCCTCTTAAGTGCCGGGGGAGGTGAACTCGTCAGCTGGATGGATTCGACTTCCTCGACCACCTCCTGCTGAGGAGATGAGGGCTGAGTTCGGGGACGCTGGGTCGATTGCAGGCGTACTTCTTCTTGGCGGCCGGTCTTCGTGGTCATCTTCTTCACCGTGGGGCTAGCTCTCGGCGAAGAGGCACGCACCGGCTCTTGACTGATCGCCCTCTGAAGACGGCGCCTCCTCTTCGGAGCTCGAGGACCTTCCTCTTCTTCGGGCTCTCCGGCAGCCTCGGACCCAGCGGCCTCGGACCCGGCAACCTCGGTCCCGGCAACCTCAGCCTCGGCAATCTCATCCCCGACAGGCTCTTCTTGTTGCCCTTCGGCAACCTCTTCCTCGAAATGCTCCTCTTCATCATCTTCGGCTGCCGCGGCACCAGAACCGCCCGCCGCGTTGATCCTCGCAATCTCTGCGGCCTTGCTGGCGATGTACGCCAGTTCTTCCTCGGTGGTGGCCCGGATGAGACCCGTTTCCTTCCGGGAAGCTTTCTCCGTCAGGTTGGAGGCCCATTCCATCTTGTGCTCCAAGGTGGGCAGATCCCAGTCCGCTTTCACTCCGTGAGCGTCGCAGTCCGGTATCACCGCCAGGATGGAATCCTTGGCGGAGTTGATGTGCAGTGGGACGATCTTATCCGGCAAGTGGAATGTGCCAGTCCTCCGGAACAACTGTTCGCAGAGGCAGGCATACTCCATAACCGATAGATTGTTGGCGGTCCCAGGGTACAGTCGCATGACGTCGGCGGCGTTCTGGTATTGCCAAGCGAATCTTTCTCTCTTTTGTAGCGGCGCTATGCGTCGCCGAAGGAAGTCAGCGCCAACCATCTCTATGGTCAGATTGGCGGCCTTGAGGCGGGCGATCCTGTTCAGTGCCGGACGAAGCTTGGCGCCAGTAGCACCCATACTGCTCCAATTCTTGCCGTGCACAACCCTCGTCGTACGCGGTATGCAGAACTGGGGAAAATCCTTCTCCTGGATCCAGCACCACTCCGCCCTCCACTCGTCCCACTTGAGGTGGAGCTGCCCGGCAAGGTACCCGCCCTTGGTTTTTGCCCTGGGGATCCAGGCCACGCTGCCGGAGAGCGATTTGTCTTCGATCCGGGGAATGAAAAAGTGACGGAACAGATCCACATTGGGGGCGACTCCGACGAAGTTCTCGCACAGGTGGGCAAAAACCGCCATGAAAGTCAATGCATTCGGAGTGAAATCCAGTAGCCTGAACCCATAGCTGAACATCATGGCGCTAAAGAAATCCGAGAATGGAGGGACCAGACCGCAGTAGAAGTAGGCGCAAAAGAACGGATATGAGTCCGATGGATCCTTGTTGCCTTTGGGAAGCACTACGGGCGCCTTGTGGTCTTTGGTGTCCCTTCCCCACATGTATGCATACCTCCTGATCAGTTCGTTGGCGTCTAAGGAACACGGCAAGAAAATCGCATTCTCCCTCAGGAATTGGGGAAAAATACATTGGTCAAGTCAAGATGCGAAGCACTGGCAGCGGCGGTGGCGGCGGAAGCGGTTCTGGTGTGAGGAAGAAGATGAAGCAGGGGAAAGCAGGGGTGAATGAGAGGCGCCCCCTCGCGATTGCCTTTTTACGGGGAAGGCACAAGGGGGGCTGGCTCTTCACTGTTTGCCCCAGCCACATTTTTACAGGCGCACTACCGCGATATAACCGCAACAGTCCAAGTTCCCACGACCCGCATTTAATGCGTGGATTGGACGTGCGTCAGGATAACCATCATGACGAAAACTACAACGGCAGTTTTCCCACCGCGTGTCTGTGCATTGTTTGGGCCTAGCCCAACGACGCTTCGGACGCGCGTATGGCCCAGGCCCGGGGGCTCCTGTCGGTGTATAAAACATGGGTATTTTATACCCTGACTTATGCACAGACAGTAGCAGCCTCCTTGCCGGCCAAACCTTGCCGGGAACCGCCAAGACCAAGACTCAGGACCCAGTTGCGGAAGCCACTGGGGAGAAGCTCAAAACACAACATCAACAAGCACTCAACCAGTACCGAAGATGAAGACATTCCTTGCCGGCAAGGATAAACCGGCAAGGTGAAGACCCAGCAAGCTCCGTACCGGCAAGCTTCTGCCAGCGCTCCACCTCACCGCACAGATGTTAGCTAGTGGATGAGGTGTCGACCGCGCAGTCTGGTTAGTGAGGCTTGTCGGGCACGTGTCAGCACGCTGGAACAGGATTTGCCTTTAATGACACCCGTCCAGGAGGCGTGTCAGAATAATACGAGGTAGCTGGGCGAGCGGTGCAGAAACCTTGCCGGGACTACCTCTCCGCATGACTCCTAACAATGCATTTAATGCTTTTGTCCTAAACTGGCAGAATTAGGTATGATGGCACTGTTTGCTATCTAATCGTTATGTAATTACTGTTTTGCCACTGTGGTGACCCCTTGAGCTATAAAACGAGGGCCAAGGCAACAGTTAGAGGGATTCGGACCCCTTTTCAAACACTTACACGTCTCGCATAGCAGCACTCTCTGCACCTCGCCGGGAGAAGCGCTCCCTGTACTTGTGCTTCCATACGACCAATACACCAAAAGCAGGAGTAGGGTTTTACGCTTCTCAGCGGCCCGAACTTGGGTAAATCCCTCGCGTTTCCCATTGACCATGCTCTTTGTGCACGTTGATCCCCCCTGCCGAACCACAAGGGGCTGGACGGCCCCATAGATGGTCGTGTCACCGCGACACTTTCTTTAGTGGAAATTGAAATCTTATATTACCTTCTTTCATATCAATAATAGCACCAATAGTTCGAAGAAAAGGCCTACCAAGTATTATGGGGCAAGACGGATTGCAATCAATGTCAAGTACAATAAAGTCCACGGGCACATAATTTTTATTTGCAACAATTAGAACATCATTAATTCTACCCAATGGCTTTTTAATAGTGGAATCCGCAAGATGCAAATTAAGAGAACATTCATCTATATTGGTAAAACCTAGCACATCACATAGAGATTTTGGAATTGTGGAAATGCTAGCACCCAAATCACATAAAGCATTGCACTCATAATTTTTAATTTTAACTTTAATGGTGGGTTCCCACTCATCATATAATTTTCTAGGAATTGGAATTTCTAGTTCTAGCTGTTCTTCTAACGCTTTTCATCATCGCTTCTACAATGTGTGTAGTAAAATCCTTGTTTTGTTCATAAGCGTTGGGTGAATTTAGCATGGATTGTAACAAAGAAATACACTCAATCAAAGAACAACTATCATAATTAAAGTCTTTGTAATCCAAGAGAGTGGGCACATCGCTAGTTAAAGTTTTTACCTCTCCAAACCCACTTTTATCAATTTTTTCATCAAGATTTTCACCCTCCGAATTATGTTGGCCAAACCAAATCAATAGATCGGAGAGAAATACGAAGCTATAATAATCATGCATAAAAGAGTTCAGAGAAAACTCAAATAATATTCATGGATAATCTGATCATAAACTCACAATTCATTGGATCCCAACAGACACACCGCAAAAAGTGATTACATCGGATAGAACTCCAAGAACATCGTGGAGAACATTGTATTGAAGATCAAATAGAGAGAAGAAGCCATCTAGCTACTAACTATGGACCCGAAGGTCTGTGGTAAACTACTCACGCATCATCGAAAGGGCAACAAGGTTGATGTAGAGCCCCTCCGTGATCGAATCCCCCTCCGACAGAGTGCCGGAAAAGGCCTCCAGATGGGATCTCTCGAGAACAGGAACTTGCGGCAGTGGAAAAAGTATTTCGTGGACTCCCCTATTGGTTTCCCGATTTTAGAGTATTTATAGAGGTGGAATTAGG
Source organism: Elymus sibiricus (assembly GCA_039707655.1). Lineage (NCBI taxonomy): Eukaryota > Viridiplantae > Streptophyta > Magnoliopsida > Poales > Poaceae > Elymus > Elymus sibiricus. Next base: position 103,761,048 of record CM077668.1, on the reverse strand, counting down.
TCAAACAGAGCAGAGGTGGGCCCACGAGGCACCAGGGTGCGCCACCCCCCTAGGGCGTGCCCTGGTGGCTCGTGGCCACCTCCTCTGTCTTCTGGCCCTCCCCCGAAGCTTCTAGTGTCTCTTATGTCCAGAAAAAAATCTCCAAAAAGTTTCGTGGCATTTGGATTTCGTTTGGTACTGATATTCTGAAAAACCAAAAACAGGCAAAAAACAGCAATTGGCACTGGGCACTAAGTTAATAGGTTAGTCCCAAAAAATGATATATAATTGCTTGCAAGTGTATATAAAACATCCAAGATTGATACTATAATAGCATGGAACAATCAAAAATTATAGATACGTTGGAGACGTATCACACGACCTCATTTATCTTTCCGTGTGCCACTCATGGCTATGGGTCTACTTGTTTCACTTGCAAATTTGTGAATCTTTTTCAACATTATTTATATCTTGCTAACATTTGCAGAAATTTTGTGCCACTATCCTAACCAAACTCCTCCAAAATCTTTACTTGTGTAGGTGTGAGATTGACACGATCCGGTACCAATTACACTATTTCCATAATACCATATTGGGTGATCATTGATCCATCTTCAACATTGGATAAAGTACATTGGTCTAGTTCGTTTCTTTCTTCCACTAACACTTGTTTGGGAATCATGGATAGGCCGAGCACTTCTACCAATCCTCTCTTCGACGAGCATGGCGATGCAACGAACGAATACGTCACCAAGGCTCACCTATTTGGCGTTCAACGAGCATTACATCAAGAGAGCGAAGCATTGGGCGAACGCATTGAACAACTCGCCTCTGACTTTTGACAAACCCTTGATGACAAGCTATCATCTCAAATGGAAGATTTTCGAACCATGATGGTCAACCATGATTCTTCCACTTCGTATTCATCAAGATCAAGATGGCGCCATTTGAGCCGACACTCTTCGGACACTTCTTCGGATGCAAGTCTTCCATGAGCACGCTCTCATCGTACCCAAGAACATGATGACCGGCAAGCTTCAAGAAACCCATTCCATGGAAATGGTTTGCAAGACCGCCTTCGAGAGCGCGAACGACAAAACCGGCAAGCACGAGCCAACGTGGACCAAGATCAAGTTCCACAACGCCAACGTCAAGTACACCAAGACGACGACGCTCTACAACAAGAACGACAACGTCATGAGGAGCAAGCACTTGAAGCTTAACGTGCCCTACGCGAGGCAACTCGCAATGTCGTCGAACGCAACCGCCGTGTGTGCGAACAAGAAGAGGCCGCACGACTTGAGGAGCGCCAAGAGATGAGGAACCGTGCGCGAATTCCACGACCACAACGTCAAGTCAATCAAGATGAGCACGAGGAGCAAGAGCTAGAAGATCATCAACCACGGCAAGAGCGTCATCGCAATCGCCGTCAACATAATGAGGAGCGCTACGGCAAGCTCAAGTTCAACATGCCTAAATTCTCCGGTGGAAATGATCCCGAAGAATACCTTTCATGGGCATTGAAGGTCGACAAGATATTCCGTCTTCACAACTACGAAGAGGAAAAGAAGATTGCCATGGCATCTCTTGAGTTCCAAGACTATGTTCTCATTTGGTGGGAGCAAGTGATTGAACAACGCCAAGAGAGAGGCAAGCCTCCCATCACCACTTGGAATCAAATGAAGGATGTCATGAGAGCTCGTTTTGTGCCTACACACTATAGCCGTGACCTCTTCAAGAAACTTCAACTTCTCAAGCAAGGCACCAAGTCGGTTGAAGAGTACTACCAAGAGATGCAAATTGCAATGATACGAGCCAACGTCAAGGAAGATGATGAACAAACTATGGCGCATTTCTTGAATGGCCTCAACTATCCAATCAAGAAAATTGCGGACTTCCAACCATACTCCAACCTCCTTGATCTAGTGCACCAAGAAATCAAAGCGGAGCGACAAGTACAAGAAGACTACAAGTACTCTAAGTACTCTTCCAAGACCTATGGTTCATACACTCAAGCTTCAACGACTTCTACAACTCCTTCCATGACTCGAGCTACACCAAGTACCGGAGACAAGTCAAGCTCCAAGCAACCAACGACATCTTCGAGTCATCTTCCTACTACTACAAGCAACTCCAAGCAAAGAGCTTCGTCATCAACCACTCCTTCGGATGCCACCGACAAAACAAGTAACATCAAGTGCTTTACTTGCAAAGGCCGAGGCCACAAGTCGTTCGAGTGCCCAACAAGACGCACTATGATAATGAACGCCGACGGCACCTACGATTCCATGAGTGAAGATGAAATGGAAGCCCTCGAGCAAGTGGCCATGCACCACCAAGTGAATGAAGATGAAGATGCTCAAATCTTTTGCGATAATGATGCATGGCCCACACTTGTTGTCTCCAAGGTATTGACACTTCAACAACATCAAGATGAAGACCAACATTGCCACGTCTTTCATACCAAGGCGGATATACAAGGATGTTCCGTCAAGGTCATCATCGACGGCGAAAGTTGCCACAACTTGGCAAGTGAAGAGTTATGTTCCAAGCTACAATTGGTCAAGAAGAAGCACCCTCGCCCATACAAGGTCCAATGGCTAAGCGACTCCGGCACCATTCAAGTGGAGCACACCGTTCAAGTCTCCTTCAAGATTGGAGCATATGAAGATACATTGGAGTGTGATGTGGTTCCTATGTCCGTATGCCATCTACTACTTGGACGACCTTGGCAATTTGATCGTGGCGTCACCCACAATGGACGGACCAATCAATATAGTTTCAAGATGAAGGGCAAGGAATTCATACGTCGACCAATGACACCAAGTCAAGTCATCACGGACAAGCAAGCATCTACCCATCGTGGAGAGACAAGTGAGCGAGTGAACCACCAAAAAGGGAGTGAGCGCCACAAGCCAAAAATGAGTGACTCCACGATGAGCGACAAAAGAGATCTAGTCCTCTTAGCCACCAAAAGAGATTTGAGGGATGTGAGTGAGAGGCATCAAGTGTTCTTTACTTTGTACTTTTATGCAAAGGTGAAGTTGAGCGGACTAATACTTCACAACATCTTCCTCTAGTGTTGTCTCATCTCTTGCAGGAATACAAGGACATGTTTCCCGATGAGCTACCTTCCGGACTTTCTCCTCTACGTGGAATCAAGCACCGCATTGATCTCATCCCCGGTGCACCTCTACCGAACAAGGCACCTTACCGCGTCAACCCTGACGAGACCAAAGAGATCCAAAGGCAAGTGCAACATCTCATGGAGAATGGGTATGTACGCGAGAGCTTGAGTCCATGTGCCGTTCCGGTAATTCTTGTGCCTAAGAAAGATGGTTCTTATCGCATGTGTTCCGATTGCCGTCCCATAAATGCTATCACCATTAGACATCGCCATCCCATTCCACGCCTAGATGACATACTTGATGAACTTAGTGGAGCCACCATTTTCTCTAAAATTAACCTTAAAAGTGGCTATTATCAAATTCGTATGCAAGAAGGTGATGAATGGAAAATGGCTTTCAAAACCAAATTTGGCTTGTATGAATGGTTGGTCATGCCTATGGGATTATCTCAAGCACCTAGTATTTTCATCCGTGTGATGCACTATGTTCTTCGCAAACTAATTGGCATTTGTGTTGTGGTTTATTTTGATGACATCCTTGTGTTTAGTGAAACTCTCGAAGATCATGTCAAACACCTTAGAGAAGTATTGCAAATTCTTAGAGATGAGCGACTTTATGCTAACATGGAAAAATGCATTTTTGGTGTTGATAAGCTTGTTTTCTTGGGCTTTGTTGTCTCATCTAAGGGTGTTCATGTTGATGAAACTAAAATTGATGCTATTAAGAATTGGCCACAACCAACAAATTTGCTTCAAGTGCGTAGCTTCCTTGGCTTAGCCGGATTTTATCGTCGTTTTGTGAAGGATTTTAGCACTATTGCATCGCCATTGCACGCATTAAGTAAGAAGAATGCACCATTTGTTTGGGGTCCATCACAGGATACCGCATTTCTTGAGCTTAAGAACTTGCTTACACATGCTCCATTACTTGCATTACCCAACTTTGATAAAACTTTTAAAGTGCATTGTGACGCTAGTGGTAATGGCATAGGTGGTGTGTTGATGCAAGAGAAGCGACCTATTGCATATTTTAGTGAGAAACTTTCCGGCGCGCAACTTAATTACCCCGTCTATGACAAAGAGTTATATGCTTTAGTGAGAGTCTTGCATGTGTGGGAACATTATCTCTGACCACATGAATTTGTCATCCATACGGATCATGAAATGCTTAAATACCTTAAGGGTCAAACTAAATTGAACAAGCGTCATGCTAAATGGAGTGAGTTCATTGAGTCATTTCCTTATGTTATCAAGTATATCAAAGGCAAGGAAAATGTTGTGGCAGATGCTCTCTCATGCAAGTGCATGCTCGTTACTCGACTAGAGTTGAATGTTATAGGATTTGAGCACATTAAAGACTTGTATGAGTATGATTCATCATTTGCAAATCCTTATGCCAAATGTGTACCACATAAAACTTGGGAGCAATATTACTTGAAAGATGGTTATCTTATGCGAGCTAACAAACTTTGTATCCCCGAGTCTTCTCTTCGTTTGCTACTTTTGCAAGAAGCTCATGGTGGAGGACTTATGGGCCATTTTGGACGCGACAAGACATTCACCACGCTCTCCAAGAACTATTTTTGGCCAAAGATGTTTCGCGATGTGTCACTGATACGTCTCCAATGTATCTATAATTTTTTATTGTTCCATGCTATTATAGTATCAATCTTGGATGTTTTATATGCAATTATATGCAATTATATATCATTTTTTGGGACTAACCTATTAACCTAGTGCCCAGTGCCAGTTGCTATTTTCTGCTTGTTTTTGGCTTTTCAGAGAATCTATACCAAACGAAGTCCAAATGCCACGAAACTTTTTGGAGATTTTTTTCTGGACAAAAGAGACGTTGGAAGCTTCGGGAGGAGGCCAGCGGAGGCTTCACAAGGCAACAGGGCGCGCCCCAGGGGGGCGCCGTGTTGCCTTGTGGGGCCCACGTGACTCCGTTTGACCTAATTCCACTTCTATAAATTCACAAATATTGGGAAACCAACAGAGAGCCAGAAGAGAAAACCTTTCCACCGCCGCAAGCCTCTGTTCTTCTGTGATCCCATCTGGAGGCCTTTTCCGGTACTCTGCCGGAGGGGGAATCGATCACAGAGGGCTTCTACATCAACCTTGCTGCCCTTCCGATGATGTGTGAGTAGTTTACCACAGACCTACAGGTCCATAGCTAGTAGCTAGATGGCTTCTTCTCTCTCTTTGATCTTCAATACCATGTTCTCCTTGATGTTCTTGGAGTTCTATCCGATGTAATCTTCTTTTGCGGTGTGTTTGTTGGGATCCGATGAATTGTGAGTTTATGATCAGATTATTCATGAGAAATATTTGAGTCTTCTCTGAACTCTTTTATGCATGATTAAATATAGCTTTGTATTTCTCTCCGATCTATCGATTTGGTTTGGCCTACTAGATTGATTTATCTTGCAATGGGAGAGGTGCTTTGTTATGGGTTCAATCTTGCGGTGCTCAATCCCAGTGACAGAAGGGGACATGACACATATTTGTATTGTTGCCATTAAGGATAAAAATATGGGGTTTATTCATATTGCTTGAATTTGCTTCTCTACATCATGTCATCTTGCTTAAGGCGTTACTCTGTTTTTATTAACTTAATACTCTAGATGCATGCTGGATAGCGGTTGATGAGTGGAGTAATAGTAGTAGATGCAGGCAGGAGTTGGTCTACTTGTCTTGGACGTGATGCCTATATACATGATCATCGCCACGAATCCATCATAATTATTTGCTTTTCTATCAATTGCCCAATAGTAATTTGTTTACCCACCGTATGTTTCTGTGCTCGAGAGAGAAGCCTCTAGTGAAAACTATGGCCCCCGGGTCTATATTTATCATATAAAAAACCTAAAAATACCTTGCTGAAATGAATTTACTTTTATTTTTATTAGTATTTTAGTTTATCAATTTATCTCTATCAGACTTAATCCTTGCAAGTAACCGCAGACCCTCTTATTCGCGTTGGGTGCAAGTGTTTGCTTTTCTGTGTGTAGGTGTTGGTCACTGGATTTTGCTTGGTTCTCCTACTGGATTGATAACCTTGGTTATTAACTAAGGGAAATACTTATCTCTATTGTATTGCATCATCCTCTCCTCTTCGGGGAAATACCAACGCAGACTACAAGTAGCAAGAAGAATTTCTGGCGCCGTTGCCGGGGAGACATCATCAAAATCTATCAAGTACCTTCGCACAAACTATCAATCACTTGCATTTATTTTATTTGCCTTTTATTTGCATTTGCCTCTCGTTTTTATCTCCCCCACTTCTAATTTTTTTTACAAAAACACAAACATATTTTATTTGCTTGTTTGCTAGTTTGCTTGCTTTGTCGCGATGTCTCAAGAAAATACAAAATTGTGTGACTTTTCCAATACTAATAATAATGATTTTATTAGTACTCCTATTACTCCTCCCGCCACTAGTGCGGAGTCGTGTGACATTAATGCTGCCTTGCTTAATCTTGTTATGAAAGAACAATTTTCTGGTAGTCCTAATGAAGATGCTGCATCCCATCTAAATACTTTCGTTGAACTTTGTGATATGCAAAATAAGAAAGATGTGGATAATGATTTTGTAAAATTAAAATTATTTGTGTTCTCACTACGAGATCGTGCTAAAACTTTGTTTTCATCCTTGCCTAGAAATAGTATTGATTCATGGGATAAATGTAAGGATGCTTTTATTACTAAGTATTTTCCTCCCGCTAAGACTATTTCTCTAAGTAATAAAATTATGAATTTTAAGCAACTTGAGCATGAACATGTTGCACAATCTTGGGAGAGAATGAAATTAATGATAAGAAATTGCCCAACTCATGGCTTGAATTTATGGATGATCATACAAATTTTTTATGCAGGACTAAACTTTGTCTCTAGAAATATGCTAGACTCTGCCGCAGGGGGTACTTTTATGGAAATTACATTGGGAGAAGCTACAAAACTCCTAGATAATATTATGGCAAATTATTCTCAATGGCACACTGAACGAACTCCAACTGGTAAGAAGGTAAATTCTGTTGAAGAAATTAATACTTTGAGTGATAAGATGGATGCTCTATTGAAATTGGTTGCTAGCAAAAATGCTCATATTGATCCTAATGATGTGCCATTGTCTACCTTGATTGAGCAAAATAATGATGCTATTGATGTGAATTTTATCTCCAGAAATAATTTCAACAACAATTCTTATAGGGGTAATTTCAATCCTAGACCATTTCCTGGAAATTCCTCTAATAATTATGGCAATCCTTATGGTAATTCTTACAATAATAATAATAGGATGCCCTCTGATCTTGAAAGTAATATTAAAGAATTTATTAGTTCGCAAAATAATTTCAATGCTATGATAGAAGAAAAATTGAATAGAGTTGATGAATTGGCTAGGAACATGGATATAATTGCTCATGATGTGGAAAACCTCAAAACTAAAATTTTGCCATCCAAGCATGATATAAATGAGTCTATTAAAGCTATCTATGTCTCCATTAATGAAAGTAAAGAAAGGACCGCTAGGTTGAAAGCTAAGCGAGAATTTCTAGAAAAATCGATTCCACCCGGTTTCTATCGTAGTAATGATGAAGATATTAAAATGATTGGTGTCACTCCTATTGAATCATTATTTAGTAACATAAAAATTGATGAAAAAGGGACTAGAGAAGAGTCAACTTTAGATAGAAGGAGTCCCACTTGCTTGGAGGGTGGTAATCTTGATCATAAAAATGAAAAAGTGGGTTTGGAGAGGTTAAAACTTTAAATAGTAATGCACCCACTACTTTGGATTACAAGGACTTTAATTATGATAGTTGTTCTTTAATTGAGTTTATTTCCTTGTTGCAATCCATGATTAATTCACCAAATGCATATGAACAAAATAAAGCTTTTACTAAACACATTGTAGAAGCCATGATGAAAGCACATGAAGAAAAACTTGAGTTGGAAGTATCAATTCCTGGAAAATTACAAGATGAATGGGAACCTACTATTAAAGTCAAAAACTTGAGGGTGGTAATGCTCTTTGTGATCTTGGTGCTAGCGTTTCCACTATACCAAAGTCTTTGTGTGATGTGCTAGGTCTCACCGACATGGATCCTTGTTCCCTTAATTTGCATCTTGCGGATTCCACTATTAAAAAGCCAGTGGGTAGAATAAATGATGTGCTTATTCTTGCAAATATAAATTATGTGCCCATGGACTTTATTGTTCTTGACATTGAATGCAATCCTTCTTGCCCCATAATACTTGGTAGGCCTTTTCTTCGAACTATTGGTGCTATTATTGATATGAAAGAAGGTAATATAAGATTTCAATTTCCACTAAAGAAAGGGATGGAACACTTCCCTAGAAAAATAATTAAAGCACCTTATGAATCCATTATGAGGGCCACTTATGGAATTAACTTGAAGGATGACAACACTTGAAACTATGCATTATGCCCAGCTAGGGGCATAAAACAATAGCGCTTCTTGGGAGGCAACCCAATGAATAAAATAAAATTTTGCTTTTACCTTCTGTTTTTGAGTGTTTGTATGATTATAGCTTCTGTTATGATTGTGTTTCTATGTTTTAATTAGTGTTTGTGCCAAGTAATGCCTTTGGGATGATTTGGAAGATAGTATGATAGATGCTGTTTGAAAACAGAAACTTTTGCGTCCAGTGCTGGAATTTCTAATTTTTGCTGGAGTGTCAGAACCTTCTGAATTTTTTACACAGTATTGATATATGAATTTCCCACGTTGTCCTAAGTTTTCAGAGTTTTTGGAGTTACATAAGTATGACCATAATTCAGATCTTTATAGACTGTTCTGTTTTAGACAGATTCTGTTTTTGTTGCATAGTTTGCTTATTTTGATGAATCTATGGATCGTATCGGGGGGTATGAGTCATGGAGAAGTTGGAGTACAGTAGAATTATGCCAATATTAAATATGAATCAATTTACTATAGTACCCAAAGTTTAAGATTTGTTTGTTATACTAACGGATCTCACGAGGTTTCTGTTGAGTTTTGTGTGCTGAAGTTTTCATGTTTTGGGTGAGACTATGATGGATAAAGGAATAAGGAGTGGCAAGAGCCTAAGCTTGGGGATGCCCAAGGCACCCCAAGGTAATATTCAAGGAAGAATCAATCATCTAAGCTTGGGGATGCCTCGGAAGGCATCCCCTCTTTCGTCTACAATCTATCGGTAACTCACTTGGAGCTATATTTTTATTCATCACATGATATGTGTTTTACTTGGAATATCTTGTGATATAGTTTGTTTGCTTTTTAGTTTGTCACAATCATCTGTGATGAACACACCTTTTTGAGAGGGACACACATTATTCGTGATTTGTTAGAATACTCTATGTGCTTCACTTATATCTTTGAGCTAGGCAGTTGCTCTAGTGCTTCACTTATATCTTTTAGAGCACGTCAGTGGTTATATTTTAAACAAATAGTTGCACTCTCATGCTTCACTTATATCTTTTTGGGAGTCTCATGATAGCAATGGTAATATGCACGGGTTATGAATTTGGTCCTGATATGATAGGCATTCAAGAGGGATATAATAAAAACTTTCATGTAGATCACTGAATATGATAAGTTTGATTCCTTGCAATAGTTTTGCGATATTAGGATGGTAATATGTGGGAGGTATTAGTAGATAATTGTGGTTTAGTAAGAATATTGGTGTTAAGGTTTGTGATTCCCGAAGCATGCACGTATGATCTGTCGTTATGCTAAGAAGTTGAAGCATGATTTATTATTGATTGTCCTCCTTTGTGTGGCGGTCGGGGGCGCGCGATGGTTAACTCCTACCAACCTCCCCCTAGGGGCATGCATAGTAGTACTTTGCTTTGAGGGCTAATAAACTTTTGCAATAAGTATGTGAGTTCTTTATGACTAATGTGAGTCCATGGATTATATGCACTCTTACCCTTCCGCAATTTGCTTGCCTCTTCGGTACCGTGCATTGCCCTTTCTCACATCGAGAGTTGGTGCAAACTTCGCTGGTGCATCCAAACCCCGTGATATGATACGCTCTATCACACATAAGCCTCCTTATATCTTCCTCAAAACAGCCACCATACCTACCTATCATGGCATTTCCATAGCCATTCCGAGATATATTGCCATGCAACTTCCACCGTTCCGTTTTTATGACATACACCATCATTGTCATATTGCTTTGCATGATCATATAGCTGACATAGTATTTGTGGCTCAGCCACCATTCATCATTGTTATACATGTTACGCTAGTATCGAGTTGTAATGTTGAGTTGTAAGTAAATAGAGGTGTGATGATCATCATTATTAGAGCATTATCCCAGTGAGTAAAGGATGGTGGAGATTAATGAGTCCTCGAAAAAGTGGGGATGAGGTCCATGAGACTATTCTAAAAAAAAGAGGGGAAAAAGAGCCATGAAAAAAAATGAGAGAAAAAAGAGAGAAGGGGCAATGTTACTATCCTTTTCCACACTTGTGTTTCAGAGTAGCACCATGTTTTTCATATAGAGAGTCTCCTATTTTGTCACTTTCATATACTAGTGGGAATTTTTCATTATAGAACTTGGCTTGTATATTCCGATGTTGGGCTTCCCCAAATGCCCGAGGTCTTCATGAGCAACAAGTTGGATGCACACCCACTTAGTTTTCATGTTGAGCTTTCATACACTTATAGCTCTTAGTGCATCCGTTGCATGGCAATCCCTACTCCTCGCATTGACATCAATTGATGGGCATCTCCATAGCCCATTGATTAGCCTCGTTGATGTGAGACTGTCTTCTTATTTTTGACTTCCCCTTATTTATCTCTACCACCATACTCTATTCCACCCATAGTGCTACATCCATGGCTTGCACTCATGTATTGCATGGGAGTTGAAAAAACTGAAGCGCGTTAAATAGTATGAACCAATTGCTTGGCTAAAACCGGGGTTGTTCATGATAAATATTTTGTGTTAAGAAGATGGAGCATGACAGGATTGTATGATTTTGTAGGGATAACGTTCTTTAGCATTTTTATTATGAAAGACATGATTGTTTATTAGTATGCCTGAGTATTGATGTCTTTATATCAAACTATAGACTATTGCTTTGAATCATTCCGATCTTATTATTCTTACCGTAAGAGAAAGATTACATGATGAAACATGATAGGTAACATTCCACATCAAATTTTTTGTTTTTATCATTTACCTACTCGAGGACGAGCATGAATTAAGCTTGGGGATGCTTGATACATCTCCAACGTATCTATAATTTTTGATTGTTCCATGCTATTATAGCATCAATCTTGGATGTTTTTATATGCAATTATATATCGTATTTTGGGACTAACCTATTAACCTAGTGCCCAGTGCCTATTGTTGTTTTCTGCTTGTTGTTGGCTTTTTAGAGAATCTGTACCAAACGAAGTCCAAATGCCATGAAACTTTTTGGAGATTTTTTTCTGAACAAAAGACACCTTGGAAGCTTAGGGAGGAGGCCAGAAGCCTCACGGAGGCTTCACAAGGCAACAGGGCGCGCCCCAGGGGGGCGCCGTGTTGCCTTGTGGGGCCCACGTGTCTCCGTTTGACCTAATTCTACTTCTATAAATTCACAAATATTGGGAAACCAACAGAGAGCCAGAAGAGAAAACCTTTCCGCCGCCGCAAGCCTCTGTTCTTCTGCGATCCCATCTGGAAGCCTTTTTCGGTACTCTGCCGGAGGGGGAATCGATCACGGAGGGCTTCTACATCAACCTTGCTGCCCTTCCGATGATGTGTGAGTAGTTTACCACAGACCTACGGGTCCATAGCTAGTAGCTAGATGGCTTCTTCTCTCTCTTTGATCTTCAATACCATGTTCTCCTTGATGTTCTTGGAGTTCTATCTGATGTAATCTTCTTTTGAGGTGTGTTTGTTGGGATCCGATGAATTGCAAGTTTATGATCAGATTATTCATGAGAAATATCTGAGTCTTCTCTGAACTCTTTTATGCATGATTAAATATAGCTTTGTATTTCTCTCCGATCTATCGATTTGGTTTGGCCTACTAGATTGATTTATCTTGCAATGGGAGAGGTGCTTTGTGATGGGTTCAATCTTGCGGTGCTCAATCCTAGTGACAGAAGGGGACATGACACATATTTGTATTGTTGCCATTAAGGATAAAAAGATGGGGTTTATTCATATTGCTTGAATTTGCTTCTCTACATCATGTCATCTTGCTTAAGGCGTTACTCTATTTTTATTAACTTAATACTCTAGATGCATGCTGGATAGCGGTCGATGAGTGGAGTAATAGTAGTAGATGCAGGCAGGAGTCGGTCTACTTGTCTCAGATGTGATGCCTATATACATGATCATCGCCATGAATCCGTCATAATTATTTGCTTTTCTATCAATTGCCCAATAGTAATTTGTTTACCCACCGTATGTTTCTATGCTCGAGAGAGAAGCCTCTAGTGAAAACTATGGCCCCTGGGTCTATCTTTATCATATAAAAAACCTAAAAATACCTTGTTGCAATTTATTTACTTTTATTTTTATTAGTATTTTATTTTATCAATTTATCTCTATCAGACTTAATCCTTGCAAGTAACCGCTAAGAGGATTGACAACCCTCTTATTCGCGTTGGGTGCAAGTGTTTGCTTTTCTGTGTGTAGGTGCTGTTCACTGGATTTTGCTTGGTTCTCCTACTGGATTGATAACCTTGGTTCTTAACTAAGGGAAATACTTATCTCTACTGCACTGCATCATCCTCTCCTCTTCGGGGAAATACCAACGCAGACTACAAGTAGTAGTCACGCTACACCAATCGATGCTCTACATGCCGCAAAGCTAAGTCCAAAGCTCAATCTCATGGCCTATATATGCCACTTCCGATTCCATATCAACCATGGGAAGATATTAGTATGGATTTTGTGCTTGGTTTGCCTTGAACTCAAAACGACAAAGATTCGGTATTTGTTGTTGTGGACCGTTTCTCTAAGATGGCACATTTCATTCCTTGTAACAAGGGCGACGATGCTTCACATGTTGCAAATCTCTTTTGTAGGGAAATCTTGCGTTTACATGGAGTGCCCAAGATGATTGTATGGACTGCGACGTCAAGTTCCTAAGCTACTTTTGGAAGACACTATGCGCCAAGCTCGGAATCAAGCTACTATTCTCTTCGGCATATCATCCTCAAACCAACGGCCAAACGGAAGTCACCAACCGGACGCTATCCACACTCCTTCACGTGTTGATCAAGAAGAACATAAGGGAGTGGTAAGAATGCTTGCCCATCGCTGAGTACGCCTACAACCGAGCAAGACACTCTACTACCGGCAAGTCCCCCTTCGAGGTCGTCTACGGCTTCAACCCGTTGTCGCCATTGGACATCCTCCCGCTACCACTACAAGAGCGAATCGACATGGACGCGAGTGCACGAGCGAGCTACCTCAAGAAGATGCATGAAGATACAAGGCACATGATCGAGCGCCAAGTACAACGACTCGCGACCAAGGTCAACATCAACAAGCACCCCATGGTGTTCAACCCCGGAGATCTTGTGTGGCTAGACCTTCGCAAGGAACGATTCCCAAATGAACGCAAGTCCAAACTACTTCCTTGAGCCGATGGACCGTTCAAGGTGCTAGCATGCTACAACAACAATGCTTACAAGATCGACATCCCTCACGACAAGTACAACGTGAGTGACACCTTTAACATTAAGGACTTATCTCCCTTCCATGGTGATGTGGATTCCGATCCGAGGACGGATCTTTCCCAGGGGGGGGGGAGATAATGCGGAGCATCCTACGGTCATCCCCATGGACCCACCTCCGTCTCCCCAAGTACCAAGAGGACCAATGACACAAGCACGTGCAAGAGCTCTCGAGACCGAGGTGACATCACTCCTTAATGAACTTACATATGACTCGTGCGAGACATGGTTGTTACCTCACTCCGGAATGCTATGTGTGCTTAGGTACCAAGAGGACCCTCTCGGAGAAGCTCGGAACAATGGACAAGTTGCCAAGTACACGGATGAAGTAGCGCAAGAAGAGGAAGTGTTGCTGAGCATCAGCAGCCGGACATCCGGCCCCTGGAGATTTCAGCTACACCACCAGAACCACAACTGACAAGTTCCCAGGACCCGGACATCCGGCCCAGCCCCGGACATCCGGCCCTCCGACCCCGGACATCCGGCCCGTGCTCGCAAATCCGGCCCCTCCTTACAGAAAGCATCAGGGAATCGACCAAGCCAGCCCGGACATCCGGCCGACCCGCCGGACATCCGGCACCTGCCTGTGCGCAGAGTACGGGCCAAGGGCCCATGTACCCCTCTAGCTCATCCCAACTTGTACTAGCACTATATAAAGACCCCCTCCTCCATCTAGGGTTAGCAAAGGTTTAGCTCTTAGAGATAGAGCTTTGCTCATCCACTACCTCTCCCATGGAGATCAAGACCTCCATGAGACCCATGTGTGAAGATCCACTCCGGATTCAAGACCTCAACTCCTCTACGGATTGGGATGAACTAGTTACCGTGTATCCTCTTGTGTTGACTTTGGATCTTGTATCTCATCTATGTGTATGTGGATTTAGTGCATGTGTGATTTGGTTTGTGTCAATTGAGTGTTTTGTTCTTGTGTTCTTCTCTCAATTTGCCTTTTCCCCCTCCAAGTGTGAAAAGATCGACGAACTAGGGTTCCACCCTACATCAAAAGTTGTGCATAGAAAAATCATTTTTGAGTGCTTGTATGTCGTGTTGAGATGGGGAGACATTGAAACCACCTGACGGCTCCCTCATCCTTGACTTGAGGGCACGCATACTGTTGTACTCCTGGTATGTCGTGTTCACCTAGGCAAACATCAAGCCACTGATGGCTCGCTCAGCCTTGTCCATGGTCCACACAAAAGGCCATTCCCACAAACTTAGTACGGAGTAGTTTATATTTATTGAAGGAGAACAACATCATGTGCATCGAGGAAACTTAATACGGTTTATTTATAGCTAATGGTGTGCACCCGACTTAATTGACAAAAAAGATACAAATTTGCATCCTTTTTATTGTAAAAAAATTATGGCATAGCCAGTGATTCAGATAATACATATATTATATGTATTTTGATATGTATATATGCAAACTTGCCAATGTCCAGGAAAGTAATTTGCATAGCTCTGAAATTTAATTTGTCATGACAACTAAATTTCCATGTACATCGCAAATTTATCATTGCAACTAAATTTCATTGTACTTACCATGGCAAATTTGCATATTGATTAAAAAAAGATGTTTTAGGAATTTTCCATGGTACACTAAGAAACATACAAAAAAGACAAAATGTGTTTTAAAGTTGCCATGGTTGTATAATTTAAGTTCTCATGACAAGAAAAATTAATTTGCCATGCTGACGAGTTTTTAATTTTCGATGATAATGATGGAAAAACTGAAAATGGCATACAAACAAAGAAATTGCCATGATGTAAATAATAAAATTGGCATGACACTAAAAATAAAATTGTTGTGCTACTAATAGTAAAATGGTCATGTTGTAAATTGTGTTTGTCAGGACAAGAAAACACACACATAAATTTGCCATTAACAAATAATAAAATTTCCATGCCATTTAAAATAAAATTAGGATGATCAAGATAATTTTTTTTGCCATGATCTTATAATAAAATTACCATCCTCCATATTTTCTATGTCATATCATATAAATCACACATAAAAAATTGGCATGCAATGTACAAATTTGTTTCCATGGTAAGTACATGATATTGCCAGGAGTTAAGATTAAAAAAGAAGGTACATAACATAAATTTGTCATGTTCCATGTGAAAAATTGAGAAAAATATATTTTCACTAAAAATGTCATGGAAAAACCTTTGGAAGAAAAAGCATGTTTGTAATGGTTATATGTCAAAAATATAAGATTTTTTCGCGTATTCTATGTATGGGAAAATATTTGCCACGATATGTACAAATACATCTGACATGGTAAATATGAAAACTTTACGAATGTCCAGGAAAGTAATTTGCCATAACTCTGAAATTTAATTTGCCATGACAGCTAAATTTCCATGTACATGGTAAATTTGCACATTGATTTAAAAAGACGTTCAATCATGATATGAACATGATGATACTGGAACTAACATGCAAGGGGGGGGGTCGATGGTTAAGGTCCCTTGGACCAACTTACTCTTCTCGGAGGTTATCTCGTAACCACCATATGTCTCAAACTTACCATCATGAACATCACACGATCACCTCAGGATCAACCAAGCTCGGTATCAACAATACCATCGTGATCATCACACGACCACCAGGAGCTTGATCCTTTCCTGTGATCATCGCATGACCACATAAAGATCAACCAACTTCTTTCCTCATGGAACCGGGGTTGTTAATTATTCAGGTTATTATTACTGTTGACCCATAGTGTGACCTACTACGAACTGTGTCCATGACCGAGGACGCGGCTATTGATAGATTATACACTCTACAGAGGTTAGTACACTGTACCCACACCACGGAATTCATGGCCTCGTGCTCCCATTCGGGTGGACCAATGACATTTCGACAAAACCAATCTATTGCATGACACTCTCCCAGCCACTCCGACAAACTCCCCTTTGGGCTATGTCATGGGTGGCCCCGATGTCAACTCGTGACATCCTGCCACCTCGTGGCTGCCACCGTCGTGGCTGCCACCGTCGTGGCCAAACAAAACAAAGTCGTCCCAAACGGGGACATCGGTACCGTAAATCTCGGGCACACAAGATTATGGCCGCCTACCTGATCAGGGTAGCGCACGCACATAACCTTCCCTAGTTGGAGGCACCGGCGAGAGGCATGACAATAGACCGAATTAGGGCCTCTCCATCCAGGCAAGTGTGGTTGCACTGGTGAGCTCGATTCGGTGGCACCATGACCCAGCCAACAGATTTGTTCAAGTTCGATTAATGTCGGATTCAACTAGAATGGTGATGAGCCGAGTCGTAATAAAATAACATGACGATGCATATGAGCATGATATCAACATAAACATGGATGGGTAATATAACCATTTATCATAACATCAACAACAATAAATCATTTAGTCTTACGGGATGCACATGAGCATGGCATAAAGAGGATCATGAATATCACAAGTATTTGCATAACGAACCGTAACTACTCATGTGAGCATATCATTATCACTAGCATCGGAAATGATTATAAGAATAAAGCATGATAATAATAACAATACCACTATCAATGGAGAAGAATCATATATGCACAAGAACATAGCATGGACATGGATTCACAGGCATATTAAAACCATTAAATGAGCAAACAATTATTTAAATATTCAAGTGGAAACCATGGCTATTGCAATGCCACCATGCAAGTGGCTATTGTGGCTTGCCTGGTGATGAAGGATTCATCGGGAAGAAGTGAGATGAGCTTGCGGAAAGTTTTGCCGGAAAAGTTTCTCTCTCGGCGGAGCTGATTAAAGAGCAAGGGAAAAATGGTCATCTTTAGAGTGTGAAAACATCATGAAAATGGCACCAACAACGGGCTCGACGAATAGAGAATGTGGGCTTTTGAATCACCTGATTCGGAGTTACGGTTGCGAAAATACGGCCGTTCGTTCGTTAGGCAGAAAAACAAATAAAATTGTGCTTTTCTGCTGCTAACTGACGAACGCCCGCAATATAAGGGTTTCGGCCGGCGGCTGGAAATAGAAAGCGTATTCTCAGGGAATACGTTTTCAGCAGAGGGAAAGCGCATTCTCACCCGAAGCAACAGGAGAATACGCTTTCACCAAGGGAAAACGCATTTCGTCAAATGCGCTTCCACTTAAGTGGCGGGCCCGGCCGTCTGAGTCGCTGACGGGCGGGTCCCGCGTTGACCTTTCTCTCCCTTCCCCCTCCTCTCCTTCTTCCCCGCAGCAGAGAAGGCAGAGGTGAGGCTGCGCAGCGCCGGCGCGCGTCCGGCCGGCTCCGACCACCTCCGGTGGAGCTCGGACCACTTGAGTGCTCTCTGAGGTGTGGCGCACCCATCCACCCCATCCACGAACACCAAGGGCGACGAGAGCGACGGCGACCTCAACCATGGCGGACGGCGGTGTCGGGCGGTTTTAGGGAGCATGGCCCGGGGCACGGGAGGAAGAGAGGGGCTGCGGGGCGAGCTCAGAGGTGAAGGTGGAGGTCCCGGGTGGTGGTTAGAGGGAGAGGGAGGGCCGACATTGCTCCATTTTGAGCAGAGCCGAGCGGCGGCCATGGCGGCTATGGGTGGGCAGAGGAGCTCCTCGAGCTTGTTTGACTGGTCAGGGAGGATGCTAGGAGCGAGGAGAAGAGGTTGGTGAGGTCGAGAGAGCTTGGGATGGCTTATATATAGGCGGGCGAGCTTCGTGGCCGTGGCGATGCGTGCGCCGCGTTCTAGCATGACTGCGTACGCGTGCGCTCGCGGGCAGGCTTGGATGGCGATGGGAGAGAGGTAGTGGAGTGCCATAGAGGCAGCGAGAGCAGACGCGGGGAGGGAGAAGTCCGGTCGGCCACTAGGGCACTGTGCGCCCGCGGCCGAGGCTACCGTGGTGCGAGGAGGACGAAGGAGGAGGGGGCGAGGGCTGGGGAGCGAGCGCGTGGTGCTACTTGTGAGCTGTGCTGGTAATTCCCTGAAGAGGAAGGGAGATGCAGTACAGTAGAGATAAGTATTTCCCTCAGTTATGGAACCAAGGTTATCAATCCAGTAGGAGAATCACGCAACGCCTCGTTAGCAGCACCTGCACACAAAACAACAAATCCTTGCACCCAACGCAAACAAGGGGTTGTCAATCCCTCGGCGGTAAGTTGCAAGATTAAATTGTATGTGATAGATAGATAGATAAAACAAAAATACAAAATAAAATAAATAAGATAAAATTGCAGCAAGTATTTTTAGGGTTTTAGTATATGATTTAGATAGACCCGGGGGCCATAGTTTTCACTAGAGGCTTCTCTCAAGAAAATAGCATACGGTGGGTAAACAAATTACTGTTGGGCAATTGATAGAAAAGAAAATAATCATGACGATATCCAAGGCAATGATCATGTATATAGGCATCACGTCCAATACAAGTAGACCGACTCCTGCCTACATCTACTACTATTACTCCACACATCGACCGCTATCCAACATGCATCTAGTGTATTAAGTCCATGAAGAACGGAGTAACGCCTTAAGAACGATGACATGATGTAGACAAAATAAACTCACGTATGAATAAAACCCATCTTTTTACCCTTAATAGCAATGATACATACGTGTCATGTCCCTTTCTGTCACTGGGATTGAGCACCGCAAGATCGAACCCATTACAAAGCACCTCTTCCCATGGCAAGATAAATCAATCTAGTTGGCCAAACAAATCAATAGGTCGGAGAAGAAATATGAAGCTATAATAATCATGCATAAAAGAGATCAGAAAAGACTCAAATAATATTCATGGATAATCTGATCATAAACTTCATCGGATCCCAACAAACACACCGCAAAAAGTGATTTCATCGGATAGAACTCCATGAACATCGAGGAGAACATTGTATTGAAGATCAAAAAGAGAGAAGAAGCCATCTAGATACTAACTATGGACCCGAAGGTCTGTGGTAAACTACTCACGCATCATCGGAAGGGCAGCAAGGTTGATGTAGAGCCCCTCCGTGATTGATTCCCCCTCCGGCGGAGTACCGGAGAAGGCCTCCAGATGGGATCTCTCGAGAACAGAAACTTGCAGCGGCGGAAAAAGTATTTCGTGGACTCCCCTGAGGGTTTCTGATTTTTTGGGAATTTATAGTGGTGGAATTAGGTCAAACGGAGTTGAGGTGGGCCCATGAGGCACCAGGGCACGCCTGCCCCCCCCCCCCCCAGGCGCGCCCTGGTGGCTCGTGGCCACCTCCTCTGGCGTCTGGTCTTCTCCCGAAGCTTCTAGTGTTGGTATTGTCCAGAAAAAAAACTCCAAAAAGTTTCGTGGCATTTGGACTTCGTTTGGTATTGATATTCTGTAAAACAAAAAACAGGCGGAAAACAGCAACTGGCACTGGGCACTAAGTTAATAGGTTAGTCCCAAAAAATGATATATCATTGCTATAAATGTATATAAAAACATCCAAAATTGATAATATAATAGCATGGAACAATCAAAAATTATAGATACGTTGGAGACGTATCACGTGGCTAATGCGGAGCTCGAGGACACGCTGGGACGCGCGGAAACGGCTGGGAGAGAAGTGCCCGAAGCTAAACGACGAGCAGAGCACGCCCAGTGCTTGCCAACAGCGCGGTCACCACATGGCATGGCGAGGAGAGGGCACGAGGGACTGCCAAAAGATGTCTACCACGTAGTCCGTCCCAAATGGGACCTCCATTAGGTGCTAGCTCGAAGAAAGCAACTGTGTGCTGATGGGAGTGATCATCTAAAGTTTGCTGTAGCAAACTTGGGCATGAACATGTGGTCAAAGTGAAGGGGATAAGGGCTAACTAGGATGACAAAGGGGTTTAGGGTAGGAAGGACTACATTCCTGTGAAATATGAAAAGATTTGGACCAATATTTGTCATAGTTGCTTCACAACTGCCAATCTGGTCCAGGAAACTAGATCTTGAAGGTGCACTCACATGGATAATTGGATTGAGCTGAAATTTTGGGTAAGATGATCATTTGGGCATATAAAGGCACTACAAAAATTTCATACCATTTGGATAAATAAAAATGGTACTTCCTTCACAATGCTTTCTACTGGACAGAAACTTGAGGGAATTTTGTGGAGAAAATGACTTGGCAAAATGATGTGAATTTTGGCATGCTCAAAGGATATAGGGATATTTAGGTCCTGGATTAATTTCAGAATTTATGAAGCAATATAAAATATAGTTGCTTCACAAACTGAAATTGTGCCCAGAACCAAAGATTGGATGGTGTGCTCACCATGAGCATGGAATCTTGAATATTTTTACATATCCAAGGTCCATATGGTCCAAAGGAATTTTGAGAATTTTGTGGGAATTTTAGGAAAGACAGAAATATAGGTTGCTTCACAACCCAGGGCAAACAGGGTTTTTCCTTTAATAGAAAAAGGAATATTCCCAAGAAATAAAGATTAGGGGTTGGGCTAAGATGGAAATGACATGGTCTTGAGAAAGATTTGAGAGTGGCAAGCCACTTGGGAGAGGAAGAAGAGATGATCTCTCCAGGGTTCAGGGCCACATAGCCACGGAAAAAGGAACTCCAAATAAAAATTCGAAGAAATCCAAAAGAAAAAGAAAGGGCCAAAAATCGGGGTGTCACAATCTTGCGGTGTCCTCACCCAGTGACAGAAGGGGACGGGGCACGTTGTCGGGGGGATGACCCCCAGGTAGGCAAGCAAACCCGGAGCCCCTTTTCGAAAAACTTTGGGGCAGCCCGTGCCCCTCCCCGCCGGCTGGCGAACCGGCCGGCTCCTCGGCGCTAGCTGGCTAGGCCCGGCCCTGGGCCGGGTCCGATTGGCCGCTAGCCGGCTGGCGACAGGTCGGCGGCCATCCCATCGCGTCCAGCGACAAGACAGCCCCCCACGAGGGGAGAACATGGCTACAGTGCAATCCGTCTCGGGAGGGCGCGCCGGCAAAGCTGCCAACCCAGTTGACGCGACGGCCGGTGTCAGCACCAGCGCGCCAGTGCAGCCCCCCGCGAAGCCGCCTACTCCGGCACGCCTCTGCAGAGCGCGCACGCGCCGTCTACTCCTGCACGCCTCGGCAGAAGCGCGCACGTGCCGACCACTCCTGTGCGCCTCTGCAGAAGCGCGCACGCCCCGTCCACTCCGTGACGCTCGAAGCGACGGGCCACAGTGTCACGCCGCTCTCGGATGCCGCAGCCGGCGGGCCCGCAGCCGGCTCTAGACGCCGACGTCTGGGTCCCGGCGCGCGTAGTTTACCCATGTAACCCTGGGGGGTCGAGCTATAAGACCCCCCAGGAGGCCTCCATGCAAAGGGGTTCGGTTCAGTTCGATTTAGTTCAGTCAGTTCACTCCTTCCCCGACGCACACACACACACAGGAGGGGCCGAACGGGGACTTAGCTCCTTTTGCCTCCTCCACTCAAACAGCTCCAGGAGCACCATTGTAACCATTGTAACCATTGTGGCCCCTGAGCCTATCAACCCACTCGGCAGGACTAGGGGTGTTACCTCCCCGGAGGGCCCCGAACCTGGGTACGTCTTGTGTCTCCCGCAGGCGCGTGCCAACCTCGCTTCCGGAACCCACCGGCGTCCTCACGCAGCCCCCCACTTTTAGCCATCTCATGGCATCTGCCGTGATTTCACCACGACAGTTGGCGCCCACCGTGGGGCTGCTCGCGGCGTCGGCCGGAGTCAAGTTCCGGACGAGGCCCTTCACCAGCTCCGGCGAGCGCATCGTGCACGATTTGGTCCGTGCGCCACGCACGGCCAACCCGGCCGGCTGCAGCGCCGTATCAGACGCGAACGCGGTCTGCCCCGCAGGCTGCTTCGTCATCCCGTTCGGCGCGCTGCGCGTCTTCATCGCGCTCGTCCCCGACGTGTTTCCTGGCAAGGTACATAGCTTCACCGATTCGCCCGTCCCCATTGGCGGCGCCGCCTCCGACGACGGTGCGAACCTCTGCGTTCGCGCGGAGGTGCTAACCATCGGCGCCAGTTCCGGCTCCCCGCGCGCCAAGGAGAAGGCTGCCGCGACCGCCGCTGCCGCGGCTGCGGCCCCTCATCGCCGCACCAACCCGCTCCACGAGACGATCCGGAGCCTGCGGGCCCCCATCACGCCTGACGCCGACACGGCGGCAGCGGCGGCTCAGCTCAGCGAGGACCGTGAGCATTTGCTGCTCGAGGCCACGGAGCTCGCAGCGACGCGACGCCGGCTGGAGTCCGACCAGCGAGAGTACGATAGCGCCCACGGCTTCACACCGACCGCTGCTGAGCCCAGCCGGGTTGCGGAGGTGCGAACCCGTGGGGGTGCGATCAGCCGCGCGCTAGGCGCAGGCCGGCCCGTCTACGACACCCCCGTCAAGAACATGCGTGCAGCGCAGGCGGCCATGGCGGATCTCGAGTTCCTGGAGGGCGAGGAGCTGCTGCAGCAGTAGCAGCGCATCCGCGACCTCATCACCGCGGCAAACGAGCAGCAGCAGCGTTTCGACCCGGCCCAGCCATTCGCCTCCACCTTAGTCAAAACCAAAGACCCGGAGAGGGCTCTTCGGGACACGCAGCAGGCGTCTTCCCCTGCCGGCTCGACGAGTCGCGGCTCTGGCCGGCACCGGGCAAGCCGGAGCCGGCACAACCGCGTCGCGGCCACTGGCGATGGCGTTGCCAACAAGGCTGCCGTTGACGGCCGTACCCAGCGGCCGAAACCTCCCCTCCCGCCGCCTCGACAGCCCCGGCCGGCTTCCGCCGGCGCGGTGCCACGCGGCCCCGTCGCAAGCCGGTTGGGTCCCCGCGAGCCCTACGACGAAACCGACGCCCGCCACCGCATCGACCGACTGGCGCGGTCCGCGCTTCTCGAGGAGGAGAGCTCAATCGGTCCGGCGTGCTTCGGTCCCCGCATCCGCGAGGAGCCCTTCCCCAGAGGCTTCTCGCTGCCCCACGACTCCCCCAAGTACAGCAACGTCTCCAAGCCGGAGGACTGGCTAACCGACTACACCACGGCTGTCGCCATCGCCGGCGGCAACCGGCGCGTGGCGGTCCGCTACGTTCCCCTCATGCTGCTCGGCTCGGCTCGGACGTGGCTTAACAGCCTGAGGGCCGGCAGCGTCAATTCCTGGCTAGACTTCGAAGATGCATTCGTGTGCAACTTCACCAGCACGTACAAGCGTCCGGGTCGGCCTCGCCTGCTCTCCATGTGCGTTCAGAGCCCGGGCGAGCCCCTCCGCGACTTCCTCACGCGGTGGACCGAGTTGCGCAACTCCTGCGAAGGCGTCCACGAGGTGCAAGCCATCCAGTACTTCGTCGACGGGTGTCGAGATGGCACCCTGCTCAAGCACCGCCTGATGTGCGACGAGCCGAACACCCTGGCGGAGCTCATGGCGGTGGCGGACAAGTACGCCACGGCCGACTCCACGATGCGTGTAAAGATTACAGTCGACGCTGATGGCAAGCCGGTCCCGGTCCAGCCGGCCACCCCGAAGCCGGCGGGAGAAACCAGCCAGTGCCGGCAAGACAACCACAACAACAACAAGCGAAAGGCCGAGCAGCCGGCACCTCGCTACAGCAACCAGCAAGTAGCCATGATGGAAGGGGAGCGGCAGGCTGAACAAGCAGCCGGCCAGCGTCCACGCACCGGCAAGGCCACCTGGCAGCCCAAGCTGTCTTTCGAGCAGATGCTCGACGCCCCCTGCAAGAACCACAGCGGCGCGAAGCCGTCGACGCACACGCTCCGGCAGTGCAGCTTCACCCAGCGTCTGTTAAAGGGCAACCTTCCACCCCCGCCACCCGGAGCCGGCCCGCAGCAGCCGCCGCTTCCGCCTCCTCCGCCGCCTCCGGCAGCTGGCGCCCTCGCCAACGACCCCTATCTGCAGCAGGACACGACCTACATCATCTTCACCAGCGAAGGCGACGACAAGCACAACAAGCGCAAGTACCAGCACGAGGTGAATGCCGTCGTCCCCCAGGTCCCCCAGTACATGCACTGGTCCGACCGTCCTGTCAACTGGACCCGGGAGGATCACCCGGCTGTGATGACCACGCCGGGTGGCTACGCGCTCGTCCTCGACCCCACCTTCGTCGCTGAGAAACGCACCTGCCACTTTTCGCGGGTGCTGATCGACGGCGGCAGCAGCATCAATATCCTCTACCGCGACACCATGGTCAAGCTCGGCATCGAGGAGGGCCAGCTGCAGCCAACCTAGACGGTGTTCCACGGCATCGTGCCAGGCGCCTCGTGCTCCCCCATCGGCCGGGTGCGGCTGGACGTGCTGTTCGGCACCAGCGCGCATTTCCGCCGAGAGCCGATCTGGTTCAAAGTGGTCAACCTCGCCAGTCCCTACCACGCGCTTTTGGGCCGGCCCGCCATGGCCAAGTTCATGGCGGTTCCGCACTACGCCTACCTCAAGATGAAGCTGCCGGGTCCCAAGGGCATCATCACCATCACCGGCGACTACAAAAAATCCCTGGAGTGCACTAAAGCCGGCTCCAAGCTGGCCGAGTCGTTGGTCATCGCCGAGGAAAGGCGCCAGCTCGACCGCCTTGTCGCGCTGGCTGGCGAGCAGCCGGTCATGTCGGCTCAGCTCAAGCAGCCGAGCAACGAGGGGTCCTTCAAGCCGGCCAAGGGCACGAGGAAGGTCTCGCTCGACCCGTCCAACCCTGACTCCAGCGAATACGTCGTCGTGGGCTCCGGCCTTGACAGCAAATAGGAAGGCGAGCTCGTCGACTTCCTCCGTGAGAATCGGGATATCTTCGCGTGGTCCCCCAAGGACATGCCGGGTGTTCCGAGGAAGTACGCCAAGCACAAACTCCACGTCCGGCCGGATGCCAAGCTGGTCCGGCAGCCGCTACGCCGCTTCTCCGATGAGAAGCGAAGAACCATTGGCGAAGAGATCGCCCGGCTGCTTAGAGCCGGGTTCATCATGGAGGTATTCCACCCCGAGTGGCTGGCCAACCCGGTCCTCGTCCTGAAGAAGAACGGCACTTGGCGCATGTGTATTGACTACACCAGCCTGAACAAGGCCTGCCCCAAGGACCCGTTTGCCCTCCCCCCGATTGACCAAGTCATCGACTCCACAGCCGGCTGCGAGCTCCTGTCCTTCCTGGACGCTTACTCCGGCTACCACCAGATCAAACTGGACCCGGCAGATGCCCTCAAGACGTCCTTCATCACCCCCTTCGGGGCGTATTGCTACATCACCATGTCGTTCGGCTTGAAGAACGCCGGCGCCACCTTCCAACGCTGCATGCAGAAATGCCTCCTACCGCAAATTGGCCGGAATGTGCACGTCTACGTCGACGACATTGTGGTGAAGACCAAGCAGCACCTCACCCTCCTCGAGGATCTCAGGGAGACGTTCACAAACCTGCGCCAGTACCAGATCAAGCTCAACCCGGAGAAATGCGTCTTCGGCATGCCGGCTGGCCAGCTCCTTGGTTTCCTCGTCTTGAAGCGCGGCATCGAGGCCAACCCGGAGAAGATCAAGGCCATCGACCGCATGCGCAAGCCGGCCCGGCTGCGCGATGTCCAGAAGTTCACCGGCTGCTTGGCCTCTCTCAGCCGGTTCGTCAGCCGGCTGGGGGAGAGGGCCCTGCCCCTATATCAGCTGATGAAGAAGACGACGCCGTTCGAGTGGTCCGACCAGGCGGACGAAGCTTTTCGCGACCTCAAGCGCATGCTCTCTACCACACCCGTCTTGGTGACGCCAGCTGAGAAGGAGCCGCTCCTGATGTACATCGCGGCGACCACCCGCGTGGTCAGCATAGTGCTGGTAGTGGAGCGCCCCCAGGAAGGCAAGGCACAGCCGGTCCAGCGCCCTGTGTACTATCTAAGCGAGGTTCTCTCCACCTCCAAGTAGAACTACCCCCACTATCAAAAGATGTGCTACGGCGTCTACCTGGCCGCCAAGAAGCTCCGGCAGTACTTCCTAGAGCACGCCATCACAGTGGTAAGCACGGCCCCCCTCGGCGAGATCATGGGCTGTCGGGATGCCTCTGGCCGGATCGCCAAGTGGGCCATCGAGCTAGCCGGCCACACCATCCTCTACGAGCCTCGCACCGCCATCAAGTCGCAAGCGTTGGCCGACTTCCTCATCGATTGGGCGGAGACCCAGTACTTGCCACCGGCTCCCGACGCAACACACTGGCGCATGCACTTCGACGGCTCGAAGATGGCGTCTGGCTTGGGAGCCGGCATCGTGCTTTCCTCCCCCAAGGGCGACCGGCTGCGCTACGCGCTGCAAATCCACTTCGCCGCCTCCAACAACGTCGCCGAGTACGAAGCCATCGTCCACGGCCTCCGGCTGGCCAAAGAAATCGGCATCCGGCGCATCCTCTGCTTCGGCGACTCCGATCTGGTGGTCCAGCAAGTCTCCGGCGAGTGGGATGCCAGGGACTCCAGCATGGCCAGCTACCGCAACCTGGTCCAACAGATGACCGGCAACTTCGACGGCTGCGAGTTCCTCCACGTCCCCCGCAATGAGAATGAGGCGGCCGATACTCTAGCCAAGCTTGGTTCCAGCCGGCAAGCAATCCCAACCGGTGTCTCCCTCGAGCACCTGCGCAAGCCGTCCATCAAGTCGTCTCCGGATTCGGAGTCCATCTTTGTCCCGGCAGACCCAACAGCCCTTCGCCCGGCCCCGGGGGCTGCCGACTCCGGCTCGGGGGCTGCCGGCTCCGGCTCGGGAGCTGCCCGCTCCGGCTCGGGGGCTGCCTGCTCCGGCTCGGGGGCTGCCGGCTCCGACTCGGGGGCTGCTGGCTCCAGCTCGCCGCCCCCCGACCCGGCAGAACCCGCGCAAATGGCCGTCCTCACGGTGCTGGAGGCGCCGTCTTGGGCTCAACCAATCCTTGCATTCCTGGCGAACGGCGAGCTCCCGGCGAACGAGGTCGAGGCTCGGCAGGTGCAACGCCGGGCTTCCGCCTACAGCATCATCAACCGCGAGCTTGTCAAGCGCAGCACAACCGGTGTTTTCCAGCGATGCGTCGAGACGGCCAAGGGTCTCGAGATCTTGCTCGATATCCACCAGGGCGAGTGCGGGCACCACGCCGCCTCCCGGTCCCTGGTGGCTAAAGCATTCCGCCACGGCTTCTACTGGCCGACTGCGCTGAAGGACGCCGAGGAGCTGGTTCTCAAGTGCAAAGGCTGCCAGCGCTTCAAGGCCCAGAGCCACTAGCCGGCTTCGGCGCTCCAAACCATTCCCATCGTGTGGCCCTTTGCCGTCTGGGGCCTCGACATGGTGGGACCCTTCAAAACCGCCCGGGGCGGCATGACGCACCTTCTGGTAGCCGTCGATAAGTTCACCAAGTGGGTCGAAGCAAGACCGATCAAGAAACTCGACGGCCACACGGCCGTCAAGTTCGTCACCGACATCGCTGTCCGCTACGGCGTCCCCAACAGCATCATCACCGACAACGGCACCAACTTCGCCAAAGGCGCGCTAGCGCGCTACTGCTCCGTCTCCGGCATCCGGCTCGACCTGGCCTCCGTCGCCCACCCTCAGTCCAACGGCTAGGCGGAGCGGGCAAACGGCCTCATCTTGGCCGGCATCAAGCCACGACTCGTCGAGCCGCTCGTGCGTTCACCCGGCAGTTGGATCGACGAGCTGCCGGCCGTCCTATAGAGTCTCCGGACCACCCCCAACCGCTCAACCGGCTTCACCCCGTTCTTCCTCGTCTACGGAGCCGAGGCGATCATCCCCATGGATATCGAGTTCGACTCACCTCGCGTCACCCTGTACACGGAAGTGGAAGCCACGGCAGCACACGAAGACGGCGTCGACCTGCTCGAGGAGGCACGCCTGCTGGCCCTTAGCCGGTCAGCCATCTACCAGTAGAGCCTACGCCACTACCACAGCAAGAAGATCAAGCCCCTCGCTTTCCGCGAGGGCGACCTCGTGCTCCGGCTGATCCAGTGAACAGCCGGCCAACACAAGCTGTCCTCCCCATGGGAGGGTCCCTTCATCATCAGCAAGGCCTTGCGCAACAACGCGTACTACCTCATCGACGCGCAAAAGCGAAGCAAGCGCAAGAGAGACGCCTCCGGCGAAGAGATGGAACGCCCCTGGAACGCGGAGCTCCTCCGTCCGTTTTACAGTTGAGCCATGTATGTATGTATCACTACCCCTTTTGAAGTTAATGAAAGCAGCGGGTTCCCCGAACGACGCTCGGGGGCTACCTTTTCATCTCTACCGAGTTTTTCTTTTCGCACTTTACCGCATTCGCCTCCCCCCCCCCGGGTTGGCATGGCCGGCTCGGGGGCTCGGGGGCTCGCCGGCTAGCCCACGCCGCGTTCTCCTCAACCCAATCTGTAACGTGCGTACCGCCGAAGCCCTCTCTGCCATAAGCCACAGACCGGCTCCCGGCTGTTTCAAGGCTGGCAAGAGCCAAAGGCTGCAAGCATCCGCACGCGAAAAGCAGTTAAGTAGGAACAACCGGCTCGGCTATCCCGGCCCCTCTCGCTTCACGCTCTGCCGCACAGACCGGCTGCGCTCCAGCCGGTGTCGCCGGCTGCAGCCAGCCGGCCCAGTGGGTGTTTCGCTTGTGCTCAAATCCCAAGGCCCAAGTACTAGGCGCTCTCTTCTGAGTCCGGCTCCCCGTTCCAGCTACAAACCGGCTCCCGGCTGTCCGGCTGGCGGGGAGAAGGACGAAGGCAGAAGCAAACAGGAAAACGGCTAAGGGAAAAGAACAAAAGCGAAACTGCCACACGGCAGGCGCAAGCACACGAGAAACAAGCATGGATCCACATGTACAGCAAGGCCCGCGGCCAATAAGTTCATTACATTAAACTTACACCCCAGTGGGTGGATCTGCCGGCTAACAAAAGTTCCGAGTTCCAAAGACACAGGAAAAAAAATAAAAAAACCCTAGGCTGCGGCTTCGTCGGCGTCGTTCGGCGCCGGGTCCTCCGTGGTGGCGGTGTCGTCCAGCTTGCCTGCGTCGTCATCCGCGTCGGCGATCGTCTCGGCCGAGCTGCCCTCCGGATCCCTGAGCTCCAGGCCGAAGTCGTCGGCGGGAAGCTGTGCGCCATCCGGCGCCCGCTCCGGCACGAAGTCCCCGTACGGGGCGAACAACGCGATGTCGCTAGCCCGCATGGCGATCGCCGTCTCCCGCTCCGCCAAGTCCGCCTCCGCCCCATCCCTCCGAGTGCGCAGTTGGTCCAGGCGGATGGTGGGATACCACGACAGCGCGACCCCGAGCGCCATTTCCGCGCCGGCTCGTGCTGCGGAAGCCCTCCACATGCGTTGAGTCGCGCCGCGCCGGCCTCCAGCCAACGCGCCAGCCGGCTCACGCTGCTCGGCGCCACCGCACCCGGCCATAGCGCGGCCACCATCGACAATCCGGCTTCAAACAGCCGGTTCATCTGGCGCTCCACCGCCTCCAGGCGAGCCTTGGCGGCCACGGTGATCTCCGCCACCGACCAGGCAGCGTATTCCTCGATAGCGGGCCCGCCGCAATCTGCTCCTGCCGATGGGCGGCCACCGCCGTTTCGGCCGACCCTTGGGTCTCGGGGAAGAACCCTGGAAGAGAAGGGGGGGAAGATTGACCAAGACGCCAAAGGGCGAAAAACAGAAAGAGCCAAAAAGACGAAAGCGAAAGCACTTACGCGTGAGGAGCTCGTCAATGTAGAGCGCATCTTGCAGCGCCTCCCGCTCCCTCGCCGCCAGCGCGTTGGCGCTGCGGTCGCGGTCCGCCTGGAGCTGGCTGACCTCCTCGGCGGCTTTCTTCGCTGCCTCCTCCTGCCGCGCCACCGCTTGGCGGCGTTCTTCGGCAAGCCGGTCCAGCTCGGCTTTATGGGTGGCGGCGGCTTCGTCCCTCTCCCAGACAGCCCGGGCCGCCTCCTCCTGCAGCCGGTCGCGCTCCGCGGCCGCCTGGTCACGGAGCTGGCCGGCTTCCGCCAGTTGGCGTCGGAGCGTCTCCATCGCCGCCGGGTCAACTGCTGCGGCTGCGCATCCGGACCCGGATTCCGGTCAGAAGCCGGACAAGAATGCAAAGAAGATCCGACCCGGCTGCTGCGCAAGCTGGCCCGGCCTACTAGAAGAACGCAAGAAAGAAGTTGGAAGCAGTACCTCGGACCTGGCGAAGTTCCCCCTCCTTGGCCGCCAGCTGGTCCCTGGCCGCGCGGAACCGGCCCAGGAGGCGGTTGTACGCCGCCACCCCCTGGTCGTAGATGGACTGCAAAGAAGACAGTCAAAACACGGACGCCTGAGAAGGCCCGACCCGCCTGCTACGCAACCGGCCCGGGCCTCGGGGGCTACACCCAGTGGGTGCGCTGACGCGCCCCCACTGGAAAGCGACCAAGCCGGTCGAAAAGAAAACAAAAAGCAAGAAGGCACGAAAAGCAAAAGAACTCACCGCGAAGGTCTGCTCCAACTGGCGCAGCCGGCCGCTCTCCGCCTGGGCGAAGCTCTGCCACTGGCTGTGGTGGTTGGCTATCTGCAGCCGCAGAGAGTCCACTGCTGCGTCTAGCTCGCTCCGGGGGAAGCCGCTCGTCGCCTCGCTGGAGCTCGCCGCCCAGGTCCGCTGCGGCTGAACAGCGGACCCGGCGCTGGTTCCGCTACCGGCCGGCCTCGGTTCGAGGCTAAGCCCCGCGGCCCGCGGCTCCGTCGTCACCAGGGCGCGCGAGCTCTCCGGCGCGGTCTCCGTCCTTGGCGGCGGCGCTCCTCCTCCGCCCAGCGCTGCCTCCGGCTCGTGGTCCCCTCCGCCTCCGCCTCCGGCTCCGTCGACCGGGTCTACAGCTGGCGGCACCTCCTGGTCGGCCGTCGGGTCGGCCTCCGGCTCGTGGCCGCTGGATTTGCCGTGACCGGCGGCTTCCTCGGCGGCCGCACGAGTATCCGCCTCCGCCCGGCGGGCCGGATCATGCACCGTCTTGGAGCGATGCTCCGCGACCGGCGATGGCGGCGGCGATGACGCCGTCCACTCCGGCCACGCGGTCTCCTTCGCGACCCGCGCCCGCCTCGCCACGACCTCGGCCACGGCGACGCTCCACACCTTGGCCGACGCCTCGGCCACTTCCTTCTCGGCCTCGGCTTGGGCCCTCCAGGCGTCCCGCTGGGCGTCCTCCAAGGCGGAGCCGGATTGGCGGGCCGCGAGCACCTCTTTTGGGGTCTCCCCCGCCTCGCTCTCCCCCGTGCCGCTTCGGCCCCGTCGCCGGTCGGCCTCCTCCGCGGCCGCCGCTGCCGTGGCAGCCTCCGCCAGCACGAGCGTGCTCCTGGACGTCGCGCGAGAGAGATGAAGAAGAAGAAAAGAAAAGAAAGAACGGCAACAGCGGCAAATAAAGCGGCAACTCCAACTGCAAAAAAAAAACTTACCCTATGGCCACGGGAACCGCTCACGTCGGGCCCGTCAGCGGCGCCATCCGGCGCGCCTTCTTGGCGGACCTCTTCAGGGTGCCCGCCTGCGCCGCAGCCGGGCGCTTCGCTGCTGGCCGCGCCTCGACCGGCTGCTTCCCGTGCGGCCGGCTCGAGCCAACCGGCTCCCCGGGCGCCCTCTTCTGTCGCCCCCTGGGGGCGGCCCTGTCGCCCGCTCCCGCGCCCTGAGGAGCTGCATCGCCCGTCCCGTCCTCGTCATCTTCGTCGTCATCCGGCCACTCACGCAAAACATCCGGGATCAGAGACGTACCGGTTTGAGCGGAGCCACCGGCTTCCGCGTCCGCCGGATGCTCCTTGCCGCCTTCGGCTCCTGCGTGGCCGGCCTCCTCGTCCTCCGGGTCCGACTCGGCCCGGTCTGGCTGCAGAACCATGGGACTCGGGCCGTCATTCACCAGCTGGCTCGGGAAGCGCTACAGCCGTCCCAGGGCGTCAGGGCGCATGAGAAGGGCGGACGCGGCGAAGAATAAGGACCAGAGACTTACCGCTGGCGCCGGGTCGTCCCGGCTGTACGACTCCTTGCCGAACTGCCACTCCTTCACCTTGAGCCCCGTAGCAGAGACGTCATTGACGCGCACGGCGATCTCCTCTGCCGTCAGCTCCTTCGTCGACAGCTGGCAGGGGTCGCGCCGGCCGCTCATGTCGCAGATCCGGTGCGGCCGCCTCTGCAGCGGCAGCACCCGGCGACCGATGAAGGCGGCGATGAGGTCCACATCGGTGAGCCCCTCGCGGTCCGTCATCTCCTTGATCGGGCTGCAGATCCCCAAGATCTCCGCGGAGGGGCTCTTCGGGTTGTGCCCCCAGTTCAGCTTCTCAGCCGGGGGCGCATCGGCGAATGGAGGGAGGTTGATCCGGTCGTTGGCCGGGTTCACGTTCTTCACATAGAAGAAAGATTTCTGCCACTTTTTGGCGGACTCCTCGAGCGGCAGCTTTGGGAAAGGGCCCGCCATCCGGGTCACCGCCACGGCCGCCCCGCACTCGGCCATGACGCCGGCTGCCGCTCCTTGCTGCTTGAGGTAGAACAGCTGGCACCACAGCTCCACATACGGGAGGGTGCCGACGTAACCCTCGCACAACGTTGCGAAGCCGGCGAGCTGCAGAATGGCGTTCGGCCCCAGGTGGTGCGGCTGGAGGCCGAAGAAGGTGAGGAAGCGCCCGAAGAAGACGCTCGCCGGGAGCCCGAGCCCGCGGAGGAAGTGGGTGTAGAACACCACCACCTCGCCATTCCGCGGTTCCGGCACCGTCTCCTCGCCGGGCGCGCGCGCCTCTACCTCCGCCGCCGGTGGCAGCCGCCTCGTGCGGCGAAGGTACTCGATGTCGTCATCGGTGACCACCGACCCCTCCCACGAGCCCTTCGGCGACGCCATTGGTGAGAGCGGGAGAAGCACGGAGGAGGGAGAAAGAAAGCAGCAGCGGAGCGAGAAGGCGACGGCCGTGCGAGTCGCAGCACGGAGCGGTGGCGAGCCTGGCGGGCAACGATGTTGAGCCTGGCGGGCAACGGTGCGCAGGCAACGGCGAACGGCAGCGGTGGCGCGAGAAGGAAGAAGGGGAGGCGGAAGCGAAGCGACGGGCGGGGGCAGAGAAGCGAGTGCCTCGGCCTCTCCCCCCCCCTCCCATTTAAAGACCGCGCACGAGCGTGGGGGAGTGGGATCGATTGCGCCCACGATCCCCATTCCCCCGCAGTACACGGGCACGTTAAGACGCGCCTTAACTGCCCCGGGAGCCCCAACAGGCGTGTGCGGCCGCAGTGAATCCCACGCGCGGGCCGAGACTGCGGTCCAGCGGGACCCAGCCCACCGCGACGTCTCGTCGCACGCGTGGCCTGGCAGGCCTCTTCAGCCGTTGGGCTGCACGTGGCAAGATTTCGTCTGGCGACTGGCGCGCTCCCCCATACCGGCGGGACCAGCCGGCCAAGCCGCTCAGGCTCCGGCGAAACCGAGTACCTCAAGCCGGCTCCCGGAAGCCGGCAGATGGCGGCCTCAAGCCGAGACAATCTCGTCACATTACCGCACTCCTTCGGGGGGGGAAGAAGCTGCAAAGCCTCTCCCGCTTGGAGCCGGCGAGCCTTCACAGCTTCGGGGACTACTGTCGGGGGGATGACCCCCGGGTAGGCGAGCGAACCCGGAGCCCCTTTTCGAAAAACGTCGGGGCAGCCCGTGCCCCTCCCCGCCGGCTGGCGAACCAGCCGGCTCCTCGGCGCTAGCCGGCTAGGCCCAGCTGGCCGCTAGCCGGCTGGCGACAGGTCGGCGGCCGTCCCATCACGTCCAGCGACAAGACAGCCCCCCCACGAGGGGAGAACATGGCTACAGTGCAATTCGTCTCGGGAGGGCGCGCCGGCAAAGCTGCCAACCCAGTTGACGCGACGGCCGGTGTCAGCACCAGCGCGCCAGTGCAGCCCCCCGTGAAGCCGCCTACTCCGGCACGCCTCTGCAGAGCGCGCACGCGCCGTCTACTCCTGCACGCCTCGGCAGAAGCGCGCACGTGCCGACCAATTCTAAGCGCCTCTGCAGAGGCGCGCACGCCCCGTCCACTCCGTGATGCTCGAAGCGACGGGCCACAGTGTCGCGCCGCCCTCGGGTGCCGCAGCCGGCGGGCCCGCAGCCGGCTCCAGAGGCCGACGTCCGGGTCCCGGCGCGCGTAGTTTACCCATGTTACCCTGGGGGGTCGAGCTATAAGACCCCCCAGGAGGCCTCCATGCAGAGGGGTTCGGTTCAGTTCGATTTAGTTCAGTCAGTTCACTCCTTCTTCCCTGACGCATACACACACATAGGAGAGGCCGAACGGGGACTTAGCTCCTTCTGCCTCCTCCACTCAAACAGCTCCAGGAGCACCATTGTAACCATTGTAACCATTATGGCCCCTGAGCCTATCAACCCACTCGGCAGGACTAGGGGTGTTACCTCCCCGGAGGGCCCCGAACCTGGGTACGTCTTGTGTCTCCCGCAGGCGCGTGCCAACCTCGCTTCCGGAACCCACCGGCGTCCTCACGTAGCCCCCCACTTTTAGCCATCTCATGGCATCTGCCGTGATTTCACCACGACACACGTATAGTATTGTTGCTACTAAGGATAAAATGATGGGGTTTATTCATATTGACTGAGTTTACTTTGTCTACATCATGTCATCTTGCTTAAGGCGTTACTCTGTTTGTCATAAACTTAATACCATAGATGCATGCTGGATAGCGGTCGATTGGTGGAGTAATAGTAGTAGATGCAGGCAGGAGTCAGTCTACTTGTCACGTACGTGATGCCTATATACATGATCATTGCCATGAATACGTCATAACTATGCGCTTTTCTATCAATTGCCCAACAGTAATTTGTTTACCCACCGTATGCTATGTGTTCGAGAGAGAAGCCTCTAGTGAAAACTATGGCCCCGGGTCTATTTAAACATATTATAAAAACCAAAAATATCTTGCTGTAATTTATTTACTTTTTTTTGTTTTGCAATTTATATATCTACCTATACAAGATTTGATCCTTGCAAGTAACGAGTTCAAGGGGATTGACAACCCTCTTGCCCGCGTTAGGTGCAAGTATTTGCTTTTGTGTGTGCATGTGCTATTCACTAGGGTTTGCGTGATTCCCCTTTTGGTTCGATAAACCTTGGTTCTCACTGAGGGAAATACTTATCTCTACTGTATTCCTTCACCCTTCCTCTTCGGGGAAAATGCCAACGCAGCTCACAAGTCGCAAAAATAATTTCTGGTGCCGTTGCCGGGGATACATCATCAAATCACTACAAGTACCTTCACTCAAACTATCATCTACTTGCTCTACTTTTTATTTGCCTTTTTA
The DNA here is from genome assembly GCA_039707655.1 of Elymus sibiricus. Classification (NCBI taxonomy): domain Eukaryota; kingdom Viridiplantae; phylum Streptophyta; class Magnoliopsida; order Poales; family Poaceae; genus Elymus; species Elymus sibiricus. Next base: position 103,725,134 of record CM077668.1, on the reverse strand, counting down.
GTTGCTTCTCTTTTTCATCTCCCTCCACTTCTCTAAAGAAAATTAAAAATACCAAAAATATTTTGTGTGCTATCTTTGCTTGTGCTGCCACGTGCCTTCTATTTGCTTGCATCTTCGCTTGTTAAAAATTATTGATATGGATCCTCATCCACTTGCTAATATTTTCAAAAAATCCAGTTATGATGAACCAATTGCTAGTGATTTGAGTGCACTAGATTATCTTTATGAAGTTTTGCTTGAAATTGTGAATCTGAAAATTGTGATGAAGTGTTAAAAGAAGAAATTTACAAAGTGATTCATGATAGCTCCTTGAATGAAAAGCATGATTGCAATGATATTATTATAAATTTTGTTAATGTCAATTATGCTAATGATATGCAAAACTACAAGCTTGGGGATGATAATTTTGTTATGTCCACTACTTATTGCAATGATCACGATTGGGGTGATAATGCTTCTTATGATCTCGAAAAATTATTAAAGCCTCATGATGAATATGTCATTGATAATAATGTTTGCAATAATATTAAAAGTGGGTTTGGAAGAGTTTCAACTTTATGTAAAAATAATCCCACATATTCAGAGAGTGTTCAATCTTATGTATTTTTTGATAAATGTGGGTTTGGAGAGGTCATGACTTTAGTTGATGTTAATCCCACTATCTTGGAAGATTATAAAAACTTTTATGCATGTGGATCATAACGATAGTATTTTATATGATAGCTATATTGTTGAGTTTGATTATGATCCTACATGTAATCTATTATATTATTAAAACGATAGAAAAGGAACGGTTTAGATTTGTTAAACTTTAGTTACGACAATTTAACGGTGGAGATTCATCATCTTATATACGTAGGCTAGAGTATATACATGAAAAAAAACTATGATAGAAAGAGGCTACGTGCAATTAGGAATCCTGTACGGTTTCCTATTCACGTGGTATTCTTTTGCGGGAGAGTTTGCTTCATGTGAATCCAGGACTCCTTTACGGATCGGTCTTACAGAGCTAAGTAAGAAATCAATTATATACATGTAGGTATTGACAACGATATAATATGGACGTTATCCTTTGTTACCCTAGGTTGCTCAAAAAGCCAGAACAATTGTTCTGTAAATACCTTCGTCCCGTGCACCTCATAGCTTCTGCCGGCGAGATGCAACGCCTCTAAACTCCCGGGCACCAACTGGCCGAGTGACCAGCTCGATGCGTAGTACTATCACGTTGAACTCCTCAAACTTAATTATCCCTGACGGCCGGAGAAGTGCAGCATCTCCAAAGGGCCGCGCAACGAGCCAGACATACTCGGCGAAGACCACCGGATCGATTGCCGTCGCGTGCATGCTTCAGCCACACCTCCGAAATCTCAATCCAGTGGTTGGATGCACAAAAAGTCCAGCCACATATAATAACCTCAAGTCCGTTTTTCGCAGGAAAAAAACCTATCAAGTCCGTCGTGGCTGCTCCGACAACTTCAACTCTGGCTGATGGACCTGTGGTGTCCTCTCGGCGTCTCGCGGCCTCCGGGTGCATGCCGCCACCATCGCATCCGCTGATCCCGGGCCTCCTACAACTTCACACCCGACACATTAATTATCGTGTAGTGTGATTTTTTTTCAAATAGTAATTAGCTAATTTTTTTCTTGACATCAGCATGATCGATTGGTTGCATACTATTTCATATGGCGTGCTCAAGCCAGACTGTGCAGTGTTGCTCTACACGAATGCCACCACGGCCAGGATGCAGGCCACTCGAAGCTCGCGGTCGGTGCTGCCGTGTTGGCCAGGAGGGTGCTTTAAATCTGTAGCTGTGCTCGCTCCCGACGGCCACATTTTTTCGAATTGCACCAACGCACCTCCTGTAACAGACTGACTTGCCTTTGCTATCAAGGGTGACAAATCTGGAGCGAAACAGTAGAAAGCAAGCACAACCTTGAGCATTGGTGCATGGATGTACACAGGTTTCGTTCTCTATTTTTCTTTGTGTTCATACTTGCTTAACTTTGGGATTCGTTGTTGATCCACCCATAAATAATTGCTAATGATCTATCCATATATAAATCAAGTAGATATATCTTGCCAATTATATGATTTTAACCTCAGACTGAAAATAGTATATTAATTAATTATTCAGAATATGATCAGTCAGATTTGTCAAGAAAACTATTTTCATAATCTTAGATTATATTTGTAGAACTATTGTCATATGAAATAATGGTCAAGAATGCATATAATTGAAGTGAACATTACTTGATTGGGAGAAGGGATTGTGCAATCCCACACCTGTACAATATACATTCATATAACTTCTTATTTATACTTTATTTCTTTTAAATACAAAGTTGCTGATTATGCTCAGGGCCAAATTGATACATATCTCTTCCCAAATGGGTTGAAGGTATGCACACCTCTTCCTCTTCTTTCTGATCTGAACCTCTCCCTTTTCTCGCTTCTGCCAAATCCAAACACTAATTAGGACTCCATACTACCATCTTTATGAAAGTCATGTGCTGGGACGACGGTGGAGGCAATTGCTGATGAGCCAACGAAGAAGCAGCTGTTATCAGCACGCACGAGGGATCCACACGTACATCCATGTACTCCTACCTAAGTGCCACAAAAACATTGATTCACTGGTAAATACTGTTGTTCTACTTTGATAACTGATTTCTTACTAATTTCTATGTGATAACATTCTTCTTGAATTTAACGTTTTATGCCAGTGGTAATTTACAACTAGCAAAAAATTTAGAAGAGACAACTCATGTCAAGCACTGCAATAAGTAAATGGGATGCCTAGAGGAATATGAGCAAGGTATTCATTTAATTAAAGAAGAAACTGCAGCCAACAATGCCGAGGTGTGAAAATACTGGGTTTCGATAAGCATGCCAACTATATACTATTTGAACTACCGACAAAAACTATCTTCAATATTTAATGCTCAGAAGATAGATAGCAAGAATGGTCAGTCGAAGAGAAAATAAATAAAAATGATAGTATTAAAAATAAAACAAATTTGCATATAAGTCGCCGACTTATTCCATAGATCTTCAGTTGTCGTCAAAAAGTATTTTACCCATTTACCCATAGCATATTATACCCAATAAATCAAGAAGAAAAATAGAACCAAATAATCATGTGAGCAATGCACCATCCATAAATACATATGAATCATTACATTTTTCATAGATGGGGGTAACTAAATAGGACGATTAGAGTAATATGAGCATGGTATTGATTTAATAAAAAAACGCAACTGCAACCACAAGTGACGTGGATGGTACGACGTTATGGTGTATAGATTAGAATGCCTATATTCATTTTGCTGTTGAACTAACAGTGAATTTTTTTTGATAAGTTTATTGCTAGAAAGATAGATAGCAAGATTTATCACTATAATGGGAAAAATGAAAAAAATATAATACAAATACAACGAATTCGCATATAAGCCGCCTGTTGAAATCCTTAGTATTCTATTGTCATCCAAAAATATTTTACCCATTAACCTATTACGCTTATGATGAATAAATCATGCGGAAATGAAAACATGTTCATCAAAATGTATACTTGAATATATGGTGGGCAAATATACTTGATAACAGGGCAAGACGAAACAAATAACAAGTTAGCATTACCAAAACTGACAATATATGGTAAATCTAGCCGCGCAAATGCGCGGGTCACCCTGCTAGTTATTATGAGAGAGGAAAATATGGTTGTAGAAACTTTCATGTCACTAAATTACCTCTCTTTGTGCTGAAATTATTAATGTTTCATTCTTTCTATTTGCATATGCTAGATATTGTTTGTCTTGATATTTTGTTTTCGTATAAAATACCTATCCATAGGAAGTATGTTAGAGTTAAATATGTTTGTCACGTGTTTCATGATGCTCTCTTTGTGTTTCAATTATTATCTTTCATGTGAGCATCATTGAAATCTCAAGCCTATCTTAACGGCTATAACGAAAGAGCTTGTTGGGAGACAACCCAATAGTTATCCTAAATTTTTGCTTTCTATTTCTGTTTTGGTGTGATCACATGATTATTTCTACCGTAATGATTGTGTTTTTGTATTTTAATTAGTGTTTGTGCCAAGTAATGCCTTTAGGATGATTTGAATGATAATATAATTGATGCTGTTTGAAAACAGAAAGTTTGGCGCCTAGTTCTTGAATTTATATTCTGTACTAGAGCGTCAGAAAAATCTGAAATTTTTACACAGTATTGGGATAAACATTGTCTACATTTTCCTAATTTTTCAGAATTTTTATAATTACATAAGTATGGATAAATATTCTGTCATTGCGTACTGTTCTGTTTTAGACAGATTCTGTTTTTATTGCATAGTGTGCTTGTTTTAATGAAACTATGGATTATATCAGGGGGTATAAGTCATGGGGAAGTTATAATATAGTAGGTATTATGCAAGAACAATTATGAATGAGTTTATAACAGTACCTAAAGTGGATGATTGATTATTATACTAACAGATCTCACGAAGTTTCTGTTGAGTTTTTTGTGCTGAAGTTTTCAAGTTTTGGGGTGAGATTGCGATGGATGAAGGAATAAGGAGCGGCAAGACCCTAAGCTCGGGGATGCCCAAGGCACCCCAAGGTAATATTCAAGGAAGACCCAAGCGTCTAAGCTTGGGAATGCCCCGGATGGCATCCCCACTTTCGTCTACAGTCTATCGGTAACTTATTTGGAGCTATAGTTTTATTCATCACATGATATGAGTTTTACTTGGAGCGTCTTGTGCTATAGTTTTGTTTGCTTTTCATTTTGCCACAATCAATGTTTTCTGGACACACCTTTTGAGAGGGACACACATTTATCATGATTTGTTAGAATACTCTGTGTGCTTCACTTATATCTTTTGAGCTAGGCAGTTGCTCTAGTGCTTCACTTATTATATCTTTTAGAGCACGACGGTGGTTATATTTTGAAGAAATAATTGCACTCTCATGCTTCACTTAAATCTTTTTGAGAGTCTAATAAATAGTAATGGCAATTTGCACGTCTTATAAGACTAGTCCAAAAAGGATAGGTATTCAAGGGGGATATAATAAAAACTTTCATGTATATCACTAAATATGAAACGTATGGTTTAATAATATTGATGCCTTAATATGAAAGGATATTGGTTCATGATCATTGGTTAGTAGAAATATCGGTATTAAAGCTTGTTATTAACTTCTCATCTAAGTGTTGGTCATGGCATGGTGGGGAGGTTTGAGCATTGTTATGTCTGAATGAAATCCTTGAGTGCTGTTATAATCAGGGGTGCGCGATGGTTAACTCCTACCAACCTCCTCCCTAGGGGCATGCGAGTAGTACTTTGCTTCAAGGGCTAATAGGCTTTACAATAAGTATGTGAGTTCTTTATGACTAATGCGAGTCCATGGATTATACGCACTCCTACCCTTCCACAATTTGCTAGCCTCTCCGGTACCGTGCATTGCCCTTTCTCACCTCGAGAGTTGGTGCAAACTTCGCCAGTGCATCCAAACCCCATGATATGATATGCTCTATCACACATAAGCCTCCTTATATCTTCCTCAAAACAGCCACCATACCTACCTATTATGGCATTTCCATAGCCATTCCGAGATATATTGCCATGCAACTTCAACCGTTCCATCACACGACTTGTGTGTTCATCATACATGTTACGCTAGATCATTGCACATCCTGGTACACTGCCAGAGGCATTCATATAGAGTCATATTGTTTCAGTTTTTGAGTTGTAAGTAAGTAAAAGTGTGACGATCATCATTATTAGAGCATTCTCCCAGTGAGAAAAGGATGATGGAGACTATGATTCCCCCACAATCCGGGATGAGAGAGATAAAGAGAGAAGGGGCAATGTTACTATCCTTTTCCACACTTGTGCTTCCGAGTAGCACCATGTTCTTCATATAGAGAGTCTCCTATGTTTTCACTTTCATATACTAGTGGGTATTTTTCATTATAGAACTTGGCTTGTATATTCCGATGACGGGCTTCCTCAAATGCCCGAGGTCTTCATGAGCAAGCAAGTTGGATGCACACCCACTTAGTTTCCGTCAAGCTTTCATACACTTATAGCTCTTAGTGCATCTGTTGCATGGCAATCCCTACTCCTTGCATTGATATCGATTGATGGACATCTCCATAGTCCGTTGATTCGCCGAGTTGATGCGAGACTTTCTTCCTTTTTGACTTCCCTTATTGATCTCTACCACCGCATTCTATTCCACCTATAGTGCTATATCCATGGCTCACACTCATGTATTGCGTGAAAGTTGAAAATGCTAAAGCGCGTTAGAAGTATGATCCAATTGCCTGGTTTAACACCGGGGTGCTCATGATTTATATTTATGCGGTGAAGGCGGGGTCATGCCATGCTAACATGATAAAATGAGTGGGGATAACATTCGTTAAAGATCATATATTTTTAAAGTTTAATGATTATGTGATAACCCACAAGTATAGGGGATCGCAACAGTTTTCGCGGGTAGTATTTCACTCAGATTTATTGATTCGACACAAGGGGAGCCAAAGAATATTTGCAAGTATTAGTAGTTGAGTTGTCAATCCACCACACCTGGAGATAAAATATCTACAACAGATTATTTAGTAGCACAGTAATATGATAGTTTTGATAGCAGTAGTAACAGTAACAATAGTAACGGTAATAGTAACAGTAGCAGTTTTGTAGCAAGTGTAAAGCAGTAGCAACAAAGTAACTTAGCAGAAACCAATATGAGAAAGTCGTAGGCATTGGATCGGTGATGATAATTATGTTAGATGATATTCATCATATAACAGTCACAACCTAGGGTGATACACAATAGCTCCAATTCATCAATGTAATGTAGGCATGTATTCCGTATATAGTCATACATGCTTATGATAAGAACTTGCATGCCATCTTTTGTCCTACCCTCCCGTGGCAGCAGGGTCCTTAAGGAAACTAAGGGATATTAAGGCCTATTTTTAATAGAGATCCGAAACAAAGCATTAGCACTTAGTGAATACATGAACTCCTCAAACTACGGCAATCACCGGAAAGAATCCCAATTATTGTCACCTTGGGGTATGCGGATCATAACACGTAATAGGTGCATATAACTTGCAAGATAGGACCAAGAACACAAATATATTCATGAAAACATAAAGGGTTCAGATCTGAAATCATGGCACTCGGGCCCTAGTGACAAGCATTAAGCATAGCAAAGTCATAGCAACATCAATCTCAGAACATAGTGGATACTAGGGATCAAAGCCCTAACAAATTGACTTGATTACATGATAAATCTCATCCAACCCATCACTGTCCAGCAAGCCTATGAAGGAATTACTCACGCCCGGTGGTGAGCATCATGAAATTGGTGATGGAGGATGGTTGATGATGACGACGGCGTCGAATCCCCCTCTCCGGAGCCCTGAACGGACTCCAGATCAGCCCTCCCGATGAAGAACAGGAGGTGGCGGCGGCTCCGTATCGTAAAATGCGATGAAACTTCTTCTCTTATTTTTTTCTCAGGGAAAGAGAATTTATAGCGTTGGAATTAGGTCAGACGGCCGCCTGTGGGCCCCACAAGGCATCAGGGCGCGCCCTGGGGGGGTCGCGCCCTGTTACCTTGTGGGCAACAGGTGGCCCCTCTTCTGTTGATTCTTGCGCCAATAATTTTTATATATTCCATAAAAATTCTCCAAAATGTTTTGTCCAAATCCGAGAACTTTGATTTCTGCACAAAAACAACACCATGGTAGAACTGTTGAAAACAGCGTCAGTCCGGGTTAGTTTCATTCAAATCATGCAAATTAGAGTCCAAAACAAGAGCAAAAGTGTTTGGAAAAGTAGATACGACGGAGACGTATCATTATGCTTATTATATTCATGGATATTATTATATTGTTACTTCATCGTTTCTCAATATTTATACCGTAAAATGATTACATGATACACATGTTAGGTAGCATTCAACATCAAAAATTCTGTTTTTATCATTTACCTACTCGAGGACGAGCAGGAATTAAGCTTGGGGATGCTGATACGTGTCCAACGTATCTATAATTTTTGATTGTTTCATGCTATTATATTATGAATCTTGGATGCTTTATATGCATTTTTATGCTATTTTATATCATTTTTTGGGACTAACCTATTAACTCAGTGCCCAGTGCCAGTTCTTGTTTTTTGCTTGTTTTTGGCTTTTCAGAAAATCAATATCAAACAAAGTCCAAACGGAATAAAATCTTTAAAATGATTTTTCTGGACCAAAAGGCACCCTGGAAGGTTCGGGAGGAGGCCAGAAGAGATACGAGTGAGCCACAAGCTCACAGGGCGCGCCCCAGGGGGTAGGCGCACCCCCTGAACTTGTGGGCCCCTCGCAGCTCCGTTTGACCTAATTCCAAGCCTATAAATTCACATATATTACCAAACCAACAGAGAGCCACCCGAAATAACTTTTCCACCGCCGCAAGCTTCTGTTCTTCCGCGATCCCATCTGGAGGACTTTTCCGGTAATCTGCCAGAGGGGGAATCGGTCACGGAGGGCTTCTACATCAACCTTGCTGCCCTTCCGATGATATGTGAGTAGTTCACCACAGACCTACATGTCCATAGCTAGCTAGTAGCTAGATGGCTTGTTCTCTCTCTGTGATCATCAATACAATGTTCTCCTCAATCTCCTTGGAGTTCTATCCGATGTAATCTTCTTTTGCAGTGGGTTTGTAGTTATCCGATGAATTGTGGGTTTATGATCAGATTATTCATTGAAAGTAATTGAGTCTTTTTCTGAACTTTATTATGCATGATTGTTATAGCTTTGTATTTCTCTCCAATCTATCCGTTTGGTTTGGCCAACTAGATTGATTTATCTTCAGTGGGAGAGGTGCTTTGTAGTAGGTTCAATCTTGCAGTGTCCTCACCCAGTGACAGAAGCGGACGGGGTACATATAGTATTGTTGCTACTAAGGATAAAACGATGGGGTTTATTCATATTGATAGAGTTTACTTTGTCTACATCATGTCATCTTGCTTAAGGCATTACTCTGTTTGTCGTGAACTTAATACCATAGATGCATGCTGGATATTGGTCGATTGGTGGAGTAATAGTAGTAGATGCAGGCAGAAGTCGGTCTACTTGTCACGGACATGGTGCCTATATACACAATCATTGCCATGAATACATCATAACTATGTGCTTTTCTATCAATTGCCCAACAGTAATTTGTTTACCCACCGTATGCTATATGTTCTAGAGAGAAGCCTCTAGTGAAAACTATGGCCCCCGGGTCTATTTAAACATATTATAAAAACCAAAAATACCTTGCTGCAATTTATTTACTTTTCTTTTGTTTTGCAATTTATATATCTACCTATACAAGATTTGATCCTTGCAAGTAACGAGTTCAAGGGGATTGACAACCCTCTTGCCCGTGTTGGGTGCAAGTATTTGCTCTTTTGGTTCGATAAACCTTGGTTCTCACTGAGGGAAATACTTATCTCTACTATACTGCTTCACCCTTCCTATTCGGGGAAAATCCCAATGCAACTCACAAGTAGCACTACCATCCATGGCTGTGAACAAGATCAAGATCTTGAATCACTCACTTTCAATTATGAGAGATATTGATTTGAGTGGGAGTGCACTTTATATTAAAATTTCTTTGAACACTAGTGCAAATTAATTATGATCAAATGTCTAAGTGAATCTTGTGTTTATCGTTGTAGATCAATGGCTCGCAATATGTTCAACTTAGCCCCTATGTTAGAGAAAGAAAAGTTGGCTGCTAATGGTGGAAACTATGCGGATTGGATTCGAAACCTGAGATTTGTCCTCAGGAGTGCTAAGAAGGAGTATGTGCTGGATCAACCCCTGGGTGATCCACCTGCAAAGGATGCATGACAAGAAGTTGTAGATGCTTTCACTGCTCGTAGTGATGACTATGAGTCAGTCCAGTGCCTCATGTTGACTTGCATGGATCCTGAACTATAGAAACGTTTCGAACGATCAAGTACTCAATTTATTATTGGGTCACTGGATGCTCTATACAAGAAGCAGGCAAGGACCGAATGTTTTGAAATAACTAAGGCCTTGATTGAGTGCAAGATGGCAGAAGGGTCCTCAATGACTGAGCATATAGTGAAGCTGGCTGGCTATGTTGATAGACTTGCTGCTTGCTACTTGCAGATTGTGTTGGTATTTCCCCGAAGAGGAGAGGATGATGCAGTATAGTAGAGATAAGTATTTCCCTCAGTTAAGAACCAAGGTTATCAATCCAGTAGGAGAACCACGCAAAATCCCTTTAGCAGCACGTACACACACAAAAGCAAACACTTGCACCCAACGCAAATAAGAGGGTTGTCAATCCTCTTAGCGGTTATTTGCAAGGATTAATTCTGATAGTGATAGATAGATAAGTAAAATACTAAATAAAATAAAAGTAAATAAATTGCAGCAAGGTATTTTTGGATTTAAATATATGATAAAGATAGACCCGGGGGCCATAGTTTTCACTAGAGGCAGCTTTCGAACGCATAGCATACGGTGGGTAAACAAATTATTGTTGGGTAATTGATAGAAAAGCAAATAATTATGACGGATTCATGGCAATGATAATGTATATAGGCATCACGTCCGAGACAAGTAGACCGACTCCTGCCTGCATCTACTACTATTACTCCACCCATCGACCGCTATCCAGCATGCATCTAGGGTATTAAGTATGAAACAGAGTAACGCCTTAAGCAAGATGACATGATGTAGACAAAGTAAACTCAAACAATATGATTAAATCCCATCTTTTTATCCTTAATGGCAACAATACAAATACGTGTCATGTCCCTTTCTGTCACTGGGATTGAGCACCGCAAGATTGAACCCATCACAAAGCACCTCTCCCATTGCAAGATAAACCAATCTAGTTGCCAAACCAAATCGATAGATCGGAGAGAAATACAAAGCTATAACAATCATGCATAAAAGAGTTCAGAGAAGACTCAAATATTTCTCATCAATAATCTGATCATAAACTCACAATTCATCGGATCCCAACAATCACACCGCAAAAGAAGATTACATCGGATAGAACTCCAAGAACATCGAGGAGAACATGGTATTGAAGATCAGAGAGAGAGAATAAGCCATCTAGCTACTAGCTATGGACCCGTAGGTCTGTGGTAAACTACTCACACATCATCGGAAGGGCAGCAAGGTTGATGTAGAAGCCCTCCGTGATCGATTCCCCCTCCAGCAGTGTACCTAAAAAGGCCTCCAGATGGGATCACGGAAGAACAGAGGCTTGCGGCGGCGTAAAATTTATTCGGGGTGGCTCTCTGTTGGTTTTCGAATATTTGAGAATTTATAGAAGTGGAATTAGGTCAAAAGGAGCCACGAGAGCCCCACAAGGCATCAGGGCGCGCCCCCCTGGGGTCGCGCCCTGTTGCCTTATGGAGGCCTCGTGAAGCTTCTGGCCTCCTCTCCAAGTCTCCAGGGTCTCTTTTGTCCAGAAAAAATCCTCCAAAAAGTTTCGTGGCATTTGGACTTCGTTTGGTACTGATTTCCTAAAAAACCAAAAACAAGCAGAAAATAGCAACTGGCACTGGGCACTAGGTTAATAGGTTAGTCCCAAAAAATGATATATAATTGCATATAAAAACATCCAAGATTGATACTATAATAGCATGGAACAGTCAAAAATTATAGATACGTTGGAGACGTATCACTGCTCTGGAATTTGGAATTCCTCCAACACTCGGTATAGTTATTGTGCTTGCTTCACTCCCCCCATCTTATGATGGTTTTATCATGAATTATAACATGAACGGGATGGAGAAAAGTGCAAACGAGTTGTTTGCTATGCTCAAGAATGCGGAGGCTGGAATGTAGAAGAACAAACAAGTGTTGATGGTCAATAAGACTGCCAGTTTCAAGAAGAAGGGAAAGTCCAAGAAGAAATCTTCAGATGCCGGTAAGACCGTGTCTCACAAGAGGAACAAGAGCGGAGCTACTAAGGAGACTGAATGTTTCTACTGCAAGCAGAAGGGACACTGGAAGCGCAACTGCAAGAAGTACTTGGCGGATAAGAAGAAGAATGGTTCTTCCGGTAAAGGTATAAAAGTTATACAAAGTTAATGTTAACTCTACTTGTTAATTTCCTGTATGCCATGAGTATTTGATACTGATAACCCACAAGTATAGGGGATCGCAATAGTTTTCACGGGTAGTATTTCACCTAGATTTATTAATTCGACACAAGGGGAGCCAAAGAATATTTGCGAGTATTAGCAGCTGAGTTGTCAATTCAACCACACCTGGAGAACTAAATATCTGCAGCAAAGTGTTTAGTAGCTGTCGTGGTGAAATCACGGCAGATGCCATGAGATGGCTAAAAGTGGGGGGCTGCGTGAGGACGCCGGTGGGTTCCGAAGGCGAGGTTGGTATGCGCGAGCGCGGGACACAAGGCGTACCCAGGTTCGGGCCCCCCTGGAGAGGTAACACCCCTTGTCCTGCCGTATGGGATGATATGCACAAGGGCTACAATGGTGCTCCTGGAGATGTTTGAGCGGAGGAGGAAGAAGGGGCTGGGCCGCCGTTCTGCCTCTCCTGTGAGCGTGTGTGTGGTGTGTGGCAATGCGAACGACCCTGAGCGACCCCCCCTGCATGGAGGCCTCATGGGGGTCTTATAGCCCGACCCCCTGGGTTACACTGGTAAAGCTACACGCGAGCGGGACCCGGATGTCGGCGTCTGGAGCCGGTTGTGGGGCCCACCGACTGCTGGGACCCGCCGGCTGCGGGACCCGCTCGGCACTGTGGTATGTCGCCTCATGCGTCACGGAGTGGTTGGTGTCATGGGGCAACATCAGCGCGCTGGTGCTGACGTTGGTCACCCCGGTTAGCAGGGTTGGCGGCACTGTTGCTGTGCCTTCCCGAGGCACGCTGTACTGCAGCCACGCCCTCCCGTCGTGGAGAGCCGTCTCGTCGTCTGGAGAGAGGGGACGGCCGTTGACCCGTCGTTGGCCGGCTAGCGGGCAGCCGGACCCGGCACGGGGCCGGGACCAATTGGCCAGCGTTGGGAAGCCGGACGATCGGTCAGCCGGTGCTGGAGGGGTAGGGGCGTGCCCCGAAGTTTCGAAATGGGGGCTGTGGGTTTGATTGCCTACCCGAGGGTCATCCCCCCGACAGTAGTCCCCGAAGATGTAAAGGCTCGCCGGCTCCAAGCGGGGGAGGCTTTGCAGCTTATCCTCCCCGAAGGAGTGCGGTTTTTTGACGAAGAAGTGCCAGCTCGAGACCACGAACGCCGGCTGCCGGGAGCCGGGTCGAGGTACTTAGCCGCAACGGAGTTTGAACTGTTTGGTCGGCCAGTCCAGCCGGTATGGGGGATCGCGCCAGCCACCTGATAAAACCCCGCCACATGCAGCCCAGCGGCAGATGAGGCCTGCGAGGCCAAGCGCACGACAGGACGTCATGGTGGGCTGGGTCCTACCAGGCTGCGGCCTCGGCCCGCGCGCGGGATTTACTATTGCTGCACGCGTCTGTTGGAGTTCTCGGGGTAGTTAATGCACGTCTTAATGTGCCCGTGCGTTGCGGGGGAGTGGGGATCGTGGGCGCAGACAATCCCGCTACCCCACGTTTCGTCGTGGCCTTTAAATGAGCGAGGAGGGGGAAAGGCCGAGGCATTTGTTCCTTTGCCCCCGCCCGTTGCTTCATCTCCAACTCTCCTGCCTCCTGCTCGCGCACACCATCGCCACACGCCGCCACCCGCTCGAGCTGCAGCCGTGCCGCGCCGTGACCTTCGAGCGGCCTCTCTTCTCTGCCTCGCCGCCACCGCTCTTTCCTCTTGACTGCGCCTTTCCCGCTCTTGCCGATGGCGCCGCCGAAGGGCTCTTGGGAGGGGTCAGTGGTGACAGACGACAACATTGGGTACCTCCGCCGCACACGGAGGTTGCCGCCGGCGGAGTTGGTGGAGGCACGTGCGCCTAGCGCGGAGACGGCGCCGGCGCCGCGGGCTGGCGAGGTGGTGGTGTTCTACACCCATTTCCTTCGCGGGCTCGGGCTCCCCACGAGCGTCTTCTTCTAGCGCTTCCTCACGTACTTCGGCCTTTAGCTGCATCACTTAGGCATGAATGCGATCTTGTAGCTCGCGGCCTTCGTGACGCTGTGTGAGGGCTACGTCGGCCTCCTCCCGTACGTGGAGCTGTGGTGCCGGATGCTCTACTTGAAGCAGCAAGGAGCATCGGCCGGCGTCATGTCTGAGTGTGCGGCGGCTGCACCGGATCTGCGACATGAGCGGCCGGCATGACCCCTGCCGGCTGTCGACGAAGGAGCTGACGCTGGCCGTACAGCCGGGCCGCCCCAGCGCCAGCGGTGAGTCCTTGGTCCCTGTTCTTCGCCGCGTCCGCCCTCTTTATGCGCCCTAACGCCCTGGGCCGGCTGCAGCACTCCCCGAGCCAGCTGGTGTATGACGGCCCGAATCCCATGGTCCTGCAGCCGGATCGGGACGACTCGGACCCGGAGGAGGAGGGAGACGGCGACGCGGGAGCCGAAGGCGGCGAGGAGCGCCTCGCGGACGCGGAAGCTGGCGGCTCCGATCAAGCCGGTAAGTCTTTAATCCCGGATGTTTTGCGCGAGTGGCCGGATGACGACGAAGATGACAAGGATGGGGCGGGTAATGCAGCTCCGCCGGATGCGGAGGCGGACGATGGGGCCGCCCCCAAGGGCCGGCAGCGGAGGGCGACCGGGGAGCCGGCGGGCCCAAGCCAGCCGCACGGGAAGCAGCCGATCGAGGCACGGCCGGTTGCAAAGCGCCTAGCTACGGTGCAGCCGGGTGCCATGAAGAGGTCCGTCAAGAAGGCACGCCGGATGGCGCCACCGGCGGGCCTGACGCGGGCGGTTCCCGTGGTCATAGGGTGAGTTTTCCTTTCTGTTGCTAAGTCTTTGCCTTTTTTGCCGCTGCTGCTGTTTGTTTTTTCTTCTTCTTCCTTATCTTCCTCACGCACCGTCCAGGAGCGCCCTCGAGCTGGCGGAGGCGGCCGTGGCAGCGGCAGCCGTGGAGGAGGCCGATCGGCGGAGGGGCCAGAGCAGCGCGGAGACCGCCGAGGAGGTGCTTGCGGCCCGCCAGTCCGGCACCTCCCTGGAGGACGCTGAGAGGGACGCCTGGAGGGCGTGGGCCGAGGCCGAGAAGGAGATGGCCGAGGTGTCGGCCAAGGCGTGGGGTGACGCCATGGATGAGGTCGTGGCGAGGCGGCGAAGGGTCGTGGAGGAGTCCGCGTGGCCGGAATGGACGGCGTCATCGCCACCGCCGTCGCCAGTTGCGGAGCACCGCTCCAAGTCGGTGCACGACCCGGCCCGCCGGGCGGAGGCGGACGCCCGTGCTGCCGCCGAGGGAGCAGCCGAACACGGCGAAACCGGCGATCACGAGCCGGAGGCCGAGCAGGCGGCCGACCCGGAGGTGCCGCCGGTTGCTGACTCGGTCGACGGGGCCGAAGGCGGAGACGGAGGGAGCCGCGAGCCGAAGGCCGCGCCAGGCGGAGAAGGAGCGCCGCCCCCAAGCGTGGAGGCCACGCCGGGGAGCTCCCGCGCCCTGGTGACCGCAGAGCCACGAGCCGCGGTGCGCAGCCTCGAACTGAGGCCGTCCGGTAGTGGGACCAGCGCCGGGTCCTCGGCCCAGCCACAACGGACCTGGGCGGCGACCGCCAGCGAGGCGACGAGCGGCGCCCCCCGAAGCGAGTTGGACGCGGCAGTGGACTCCCTGCGGTTGCAGATCGCCAACCACCGCGGCCAGTGGCAGAGCTTCGCCTAGGCGGAGAGCGGCCGGCTGCAGTAGCTGGAGCGGACCTTTGCGGTAAGTTCGCTTATCCTTCGCGTTTTCCTTGCGTCTTGTTTCTTCTTTCCCTTTCTCGACCGGCTTGGTCGCATTCCAGTGGGGGCGCGTCAGCGCACCCACTGGGTGTAGCCCCCGAGTCCCGGGCCGGCTGCGCAGCAGGCGGGTCGGGCCTTCTCAGGCATTATGTGCTAACTCTATTTTTTTTGTAGTCCATCTATGACCAGCAGGTGGCGGTGTACAACCGTCTCCTGGGCCGGTATCGCACGGCCAGGGACCAGCTGGCGGCCAAGGAGGGGGAGCTTCTGCAGGCCAAAGGTACGTCTTCTAGCTTTCTACATTTCTTCCAGTGGGGGCGCGCCAACACACCCACTGGGTGTAGCCCCCGAGATCCGGGCCGGTTGCGCATCAGCCGGGTCGGATCTTGCTTTATATTTTACTTTCTTGTCCGGCATCTGGCCGAAATCTGGATCCGGATGCGCAGCCGCCGCCGTCGAGCCGGCCGTGATGGAGGGGCTCCAGCGCCAGCTGGTCGAAGCCGGCCAGCTCCGTGACCATGCGGTCACGGAGCGCAACCGGCTGCAGGAGGAGGCGGCCCGGGCAGCCCGGGAGAGGGACAAGGCCGCCGCCGCCCACAAGGCGCAGCTGGACCGGCTCGCCGAGGAGCGCCAGCAGGCGGCGGTGCGGCAGGAGGAGGAGGCGAAGAAGGCCGCCGAGGAGGTCGCCCAGCTCAAGACGGACCGCGATCGCAGCGCCAGCGTGCTGGCGGCGAGGGAGCGGGAGGTGCTGCCGGAGGCCCTGTACATTGACGAGCTCCTCACGTGTAAGTACCCTTGCTTGTCTTTCTCTTGGTTTCTTGGTTCTTCTTGGTTCCTTCTTGGTTCTTCTTCTTTTGATCGCAGGAGCAGTGGGCGGCGGGAGCCGGCGTCGAGGAGTATGCCACCTGGTCAGTGGCGGAGATCACCGTGGCCGCCAAGGCCCGCTTGGAGGTGGTGGAGCGCGACATGAACCGGCTTTTTGAGGCCGGTTTGTCGATGGTGGCTGCCCTCTGGCCGGGTGCGGTGGTGCCGACCACCGTCAGCCGGCTGACGCGTTGGCTGGAAGCTGGCGATGCGCGGCTCAGCGCATGGAGGGCCTCCACGGCCCGGGCCGACGCAGAGATGGCGCTCGGGTTCGTGCTGTCTTTGTACCCAAGCATCCGCTTGGACCAGCTACGCGCACGGAGGGCCGGGGCGGAGGCGGACTTGGCGGAGCGGGCGACGCCAATCGCCGTGCGGGCCAGCGACATTGCGTCGTTCACCTCGCACGATGAGTTTGTGCTGGAGCGGGCGCCAGACGGCGCGGAGCTTCCCGCCGACGACTTTGGCCTGGCGCTCGAAGACCCGGAGGGCAGCTCGGCCGAGACGGGAGCCGGCGCGGATGACGACGCCGCCGACTTGGACGACACCGCCACCACGGAAGATCCGGCGCGGAGTGATGCCGGCGAGGCCGCCGCCTAGGGCGTTTTTACTTTTCCTGTATTTTGTTTTCTCTTGAACTTGAAACTTTTGTTAGCCGACAGATCCACCCACTGGGGTTGTATGACATGTAATGAATTCCTGGCCATGGGCCTTGCTTGTGTATAAATGCATGTTGCTTCCTTCTATGCCTGTGTTTGCCGTCTGGCGATTCGCTCTTGCTTTTTTCGCTTAGCCGTTTTGTTGTTCCCTTCCCTTCTCGTCCTCTTCCCTGCCAGCCGGACAGCCGGGAGCTGGTCTGTAGCTGGGACGGGGAGTCGGACTCGAAAGAGAGCGAGCGGTACTTAGGCCTTAGGATTTGTGCGCAAGGCGAAAACACCCACTGGGCCGGCTGGCTGCGGGCGGCGAAGCCGGTTGGAGCGCAGCCGGTCCGTGCGACAGAGAGTGAAAGGTAAGGAGAGAGCCGGGTTGGCCGAGCCGGGCATTCGTACTTAGCCGTTTTTCGCATGAGGATGCTTTCAGCCTTTGGCTCTTGCCAGCCTGAACAACCGGGAGCCGGTATGTGGCTTATGGCAGAGAGGGGGCTTTTAGCGGGGCGCACGTTACTGGCCGAGTTCAGAAGAGCGGGGTGTGGGTTAGCCGGCGAGCCCCCGAGCCCCCGAGCCGGTCGTGCCGACCCGGTGGGAGGGAGGCGAATGCGGTAAGGTGTGCAAGGACTTGATAAGGATGAAAAAGGTAGCCCCCGAGTGTCATTCGGGGGACCTGCTGCTTTCATTAATTTCCAAAAGGGGGTAGGGATACATACATACATGATTCAACTGTAAAACGGACGGAGGAGCTCCGCGTTCCAGGGGCATTCTGTTTCTTCACCGGAGGCGTCTCTCTTGCGCTTGTTTTTCTTCTGCGCGTCTATGAGGTAGTACGCGTTGTTGCGCAGGGCCTTGCTGATGATGAAGGGGCCCTCCCATGGGCAGGATAGCTTGTGCTGGCCGGCTGTTCGCTGGATCAGCCGGAGTACGAGGTCGCCCTCGCGGAAGGCGAGGGGCTTGATCTTCTTGCTGTGGTAGTGGCGTAGGTTCTGTTGGTAGATGGCCAACCGGCTGAGGGCCAGCAGGCGCGCCTCCTCCAGCAGGTCGATGCCTTCTTCGCGTGCCGCTTTTTCTTCCACCTCCGTGTATAGGGTGACCCGAGGCGAGTCGAACTCATGGTCTGTGGGGATGACCACCTCGGCCCCGTAGACGAGGAAGAATGTGGTGAAGCCGGTTGATCGGTTGGGTGTGGTCCGGAGACTCTAGAGGACGGCCGGTAGCTCGTCGATCCAGCTGCCGGGTGATCGCACGAATGGCTCGACGAGTCGTGGCTTGATGCCGGCCAAATGAGGCCGTCTGCTCGCTCCGCCTGGCCGTTGGACCGAGGATGTGCGACGGAGGCCAGATCAAGCCAGATGACGGAGACAGGGCAGTAGCGCGCCAGTGCGCCTTTGGTGAAGTTGGTGCCGTTATCAGTGATGATGTTGTTGGGGACGCCGTAGCAAACGGCGAGGTCTTTGATGAACTTGACGGCTGTGGGCCATCGAGTTTCTTGATCGGCCTTGCCTCGATCCACTTGGTGAACTTGTCGGTGGCTACCAACAGGTGCGTCATGCCGCCTCGAGCGGTTTTGAAGGGTCCCACCATGTCGAGGCCCCGGACAGCAAAGGGCCATGTGATGGGGATGGTTTGGAGAGGCGCAGCCGGTTGGTGGCTCTGAGGACCAGCTCCTCGGCGTCTCTTTAGGGCAGTTGGCCAGTAGAAACCGAGGCGGAATTCTTTGGCCACTACAGACCGGGAGGCGGCGTGATGCCCTCACTCGCCCTGGTGGATGTCAAGCAAGATCTCGAGGCCCCTGGCCGTCTCGACGCAGCACTGAAAGACACCGGTTGTGCGGCGCTTGACGAGCTCGTGGTTGATGATGCTGTAGGCGGAGTCCCGGCGCTGCACTTGCCGAGCCTCAACCTCGTTCGCCGGGAGCTCGTCGCTCATCAGGAAGGCGAGGATCGGTTGGGCCCAAGACGGTGCCCCACCACCGTGAAGACGGCCACTTGCGCAGCTTCGGCCGGGTTAGGAGGCGGCGGGCCGGAGCCGGCAGCCCCCGAGCCAAAGCTGGTAGCCCCGGGGGCTGGGTCAGGGACGGCACCCCCGGGACCGGGCTGGCAGTCCCTAGGGTGGCGCTGGCAGTCCCCGAGCCGGAACCGGCAGCCCCAGGGGCTGGGTGGGAGACGACAACCCCTGGGGCCGGGATGGCAGTCCCCGAGCTGGAGCCGGCAGCCCCCGAGCCTAAAGTGGGGACTGTCGGGCTGGTCGGGACGAAGATGGACTACGAATCCGGAGATTGCTTGATGGACGGTTTGCGCAGGTGCTCGAGGGAGATGCTGGTTGGGATTGCTTGCCGGCTAGAGCCAAGCTTGGCTAGAGTGTCCGCCGCCTCGTTCTCGTTCTGGGGGACGTGGAGGAACTCGCAGTCGTCGAAGCTGCCGGTCATCTGCTGGACCAGGTTGCGGTAGCTGGCCATGTTGGAGTCCCTGGTGTCCCACTCGCCAGAGACCTGCTGGACCACCAGGTCAGAGTCGCCGTAGCAGAGGATATGCGGGATGCCGATTTCTTTGGCCAGCCGGAGTCCGTGGACGAGGGCTTCGTACTCGGCGACGTTGTTGGAGGCGGCGAAGTGGATCTGGAGCGCGTAGCGTAGCCGGTCGCCCTTGGGGGAGGAGAGCACGATGATGGCTCCCAAGTCAGAGGCCATCTTCGAGTCGTTGAAGTGCATGCGCCAGTGCGTCGCATTGGGGGCTGGCGGCAAGTACTGGGTTTCCGCCCAGTTGACGAGGAAGTCGGCCAACACCTGCGACTTGATGGCCGTTCGAGGCTCGTAAGGATGGTGTGGCCGGCCAGCTCGATGGCCCATTTGGCGATCCGGCCAGAGGCGTCCCGGCATCCCATGATCTCGCCGATGGGGGTCGTGCTCACCACGGTGATGACGTGCTCCTGGAAGTACTGCTTCAGCTTCTTGGCAGCCAAGTACACACCATAGCACATCTTCTGGTAGTGGGGGTAGTTCTGCTTGGAAGCGGAGAGGACCTCGCTCAGGTAGTACACAGGGCGCTGGACCGGCTGCGCCTTGCCTTCCTCGGGGTGCTCTACCACCAGCACCACGCTAACCACGCGGGTGGTTGCCGCGATGTACATTAGGAGCGGCTCCTTCTCAGCCGGCGCGACCAAGACGGGTGTGGTGAAAAGCATGCGCTTGAGGTCGCGGAAAGCTTCGTCATCCTGGTCGGACCACTCGAACGGCGTCGTCTTCTTCATCAGCTGATACAGGGGCAGGGCCCTCTCCCCCAGCCGGCTAACGAACCGGATGAGAGAGGCCAAGCAGCCAGTGAACTTCTGGACGTCGCGCAGCCAAGATGGCTTACGCATGCGTTCGATCGCCTTGATCTTCTCCGAATTGGCCTCAATACCGCGCTCCGACATGAGAAACCCAAGAAGCTGGCCAGTCGGTACGTCAAAGATGCATTTCTTCGGGTTGAGCTTGATCTGGAACTGGCGCAGATTGGTGAACGTCTCCCTGAGGTCCTCAAGGAGGGTGAGGTGCTGTTTGGTCTTCACCACAATGTCGTCGACGTAGACATGCACGTTCCTGCCGATCCATGGCAGGAGGCACTTTTGCATGCAGCGCTGGAAGGTGGCACCGGTTTTCTTCAGGCTGAACGACATGGTGATGTAGCAATACGCCCCGAAGGGGGTGATGAAGGACGGCTTGAGGGCATCCGCCGGGTCCAGCTTGATCTGGTGGTAGCCGGAGTAGGCGTCCAGGAAGGACAGGAGCTCGCAGCCGGCGGTGGAGTCGATGACTTGGTCGATCCGGGGTAGGGCAAACGGGTCCTTGGGGCAGGCCTTGTTCAGGCTGGTGTAGTCAATACACATGCGCCAAGTGCCGTTCTTCTTCAGGACGATGACCGGGTTGGCTAGCCACTCGGGGTGGAACACTTCCATGATGAACCCAGCCGCGAGCAGCCGGGCGATCTCCTCGCCAATGGTTCTTCGCTTCTCCTCGGAGAAGCAGCGTAGCGGCTGCCGGACCGGGTTGGCATCCGGCCGGACGTGGAGTTTGTGCTCGGCAAACTTCCTCGGAACACCCGGCATGTCTTTGGGGGACCATGCGAAGATGTCTCGATTCTCATGGAGGAAGTCGACGAGCTCGCCTTCCTATTTGCTGTCGAGGCCGGAGCCCACGACAACGTACTCGCTGGAGTTGGGGTTGGACGGGTCGAGCGACACCTTCATTGTGCCCTTGGCCGGCTTGAAGGACCCCTCGTCGGTCGGCTGCTTGAGCTGAGCCGGCATGACCGGCTGCTCACCAGCCAGCACGACGAGACGGTCGAGCTGGCGCCTCTCCTCGGCAATGACCAGCGACTCGGCCAGCTTTGAGCCAGCTTTGGCGCACTCAAGGAACTTCCTGTAGTCGCCGGTGACGGTGATGATGCCCTTGGGACCCAGCAGCTTCATCGTGAGGTAGACGTAGTGGGGGACCGCCATGAACATGGCCAAGGCGGGCCGGCCCAAAAGCGTGTGGTAGGGGCTAGCCAGATCGACCACCTCGAACCAGATCGGCTCACGGCGGAAGTGGGCGCTGGTGCCGAATAGTACGTCCAGCCGCAGTTTGCCGATGGGGGAGCACGAGGCGCCCGGCACGATGCCGTGGAACACCGTTTGGGTAGGCTGCAGCTGGCCTTCCTCGATGCCAAGCTTGATCATGGTGTCGCGGTAGAGGATGTTGATGCTGATGCAGCCATCGATCAGTACCCGTGAAAAGTGGCAGGTGCGCTTCTCACCGACGAAGGTGGGGTCAAGGATGAGCGCGTAGCCACCCGGCATGGGCATCACGGCTGGGTGGTCCTCCTGGGTCCAGCTGATGGGACGGTCGGACCAGTGCATGTACTGGGGGACCGGGGGGACGACGGCGTTCACCTCGTGCTGGTACTTGCGCTTGCTGTGCTTGTCATCGCCTTCGCTGGTGTAGACAATGTAGGTCGCGTCCTACTGAGGGTAGGCGTTGTTGGTGAGGGTGCCGGCTACCGGAGGTGGCGGGGGAGGCGGCGGGAGCTGCGCGTCGGGTCTGGGAGGCGGAGGCGGAAAGTCGCCGCGCATCAGGCGCTGGGTGATGCTGCAGTTCCAGAGCATGTGCGTGGATGGCTTCGCGCCGCTGTGGTGCTTGCAGGGGGCGTCAAGCATCTGCTCGAAGGAGAACTTGGGCTGCCAGGCCATCTTGCCGGTGCGCTCGCGCTTGACACCGCCTTGCTCGGCCGGCTGTTCCTCCGCCACGGCGGCTACTTGCTGGTTGTTGTAGCGGGGAGCTGGCTGATTGGCCTTCCGCTTGTTGTTGTTGTTGTTGTCTTGCCGGCGCTGGTTGGCTTCGCCAGCAGGCTTCGGGGTGGTCGGCTGGACCGGAACCGGCTTGCTGTGTGCGTCGACCGTGATCTTCACGCGCATTGCGGAGTCGGACATGGCGTACTTGTCCGCCACAGCCATGAGCTCCTCTAGGGTATCCGGCTCTTCACACATCAGCCGGTGCTTGAGCAGGGTGCCATCTCGACACCCATCGACGAAGTACTGGATGGCCTGCACTTCGTGGACCCCTTCGCAGGAGTTGCGCAGCTCGGTCCACCGCGTGAGGAAGTCACGGAGACGCTCGCCCGGGCCCTGAACGCACATGGAGAGCTGGCGGGGCCGACCCGAATGCTTGTATGTGCTGGTGAAGTTGCGTATGAACGCATCCTCGAAGTCCAACCAGGAATTGACGTTGCCGGCCCTCAGGCTATTGAGCCACGTCCGGGCCGAGCCGAGCAGCATGAGGGGGATGTAGCGGACCGCCACGCGCCTGTTGCCGCCGGCTATGCCGACAGCCGTGGTGTAGTCAGTTAGCCAGTCCTCCGGCTTGGTGATGCCGCTGTACTTGGGGGTGTCGCGGGCTAGCGTGAACCCTTTGGGGAAGGGCTTCTCGCAGATGCGGGGTCCGAAGCAGGCGGGACCAGCGGAACTCTCCTCCTGGAGGGCCGTGGACCGCGTCAGCCGGTCGATGCGATGGCGGGCGTCATTTTCGTCGTAGGGCTCGCGGGGACCCAGCTGGCTTGCAACAAGGCCGCGTGGCACCGCGCCGGAGGAAGCCGGTCGGGGGCGCCGCCGCGACGGAGGGGGGAAGCTCCGGCTGCTGGGCTCGGCCGTCGCCGACAGTTTCTTCAGCAACGCCGTCGCCGGATGTCACAGCGCGATTGTGCTGGCTCCGGCTTGCCCGGTGCCGGCCGGAGCGGCTGGCGCTGCTGGCAGGGGAGGATGCCTGTTGGGCGTCCCGCAGGGCCCTTCCCGGGTCCGCGGTGTTTCCTGAGGTGGAGGCGGCGGGCTGGGCTGGATCAAAGCGCTTCTGCGGCTCATTCGCCGCGGTGATGAGATCGCGGACGCGCTGCTGCTGCTGCAGCAGCTCCTCGGCCTCCAGGAACTCGAGATCCGCCATGGCCGCCTAAGCGGCGCGCATGTTCTTGACGGGGGTGTCGTAGGTGGGACGGCTTGTGCCTACCGCACGGCCGATGGTGCCTCCACGGATTCTCACCTCCGCAGCCCGGCTAAGCTCAGCAGCGGCCGGTGTGAAGCCGTGAACGCTATCATACTCCCGCTGGGCGGCCTCCAGTCAGCGCCGCGTTGCCGCGAGCGCCGTGGCCTTGTCCAGTAGTTGCTGACGGTCCGGGTTGGCGTCGTGCGTGATGGGGGCCTGCAGGCTTCGGATCGTCTCGCGAAGCGGGTTGACACGACGGGATTGGGCCATAGCTGCGGCAGCGGTAGCTGCGGCGGCCTTCTCCTTGCTACGCGAGGAGCCAGAGCTAGCGCCGATGGTCAACACCTCTGCACGGATGCTGAGGTCCGCGACATCGTCGGAGACGGTGTAGCCGACGGGGACAGGTGATTCGGTGAAGTAGTGTACCTCGCTAGGGTACTCGTCGGGGATGAGCGCGACGAAGACACGCAGCGCGCCGAAGGGGACGATGGAGCAGCCTGCGGGGCAGGCAACGTCCGCGCCTGGCGCGGCATCGCAGCCGGCCGGGTTGCCCGCGCAAGGCGCGCGGACCAAACCATGCTCAATGCGCTCACCGGAGATGGTGAAGGGCCTCGTCCAGAACTTGACTCCGGCCGATGCCGCGAGCAGCCCCACGGTGGGCGCCAACTGTCGTGGTGAAATCACGGCAGATGCCATGAGATGGCTAAAAGTGGGGGGTTGCGTGAGGATGCCGGTGGGTTTCGGAGGCGAGGTTGGTATGCGTGAGCGCGGGACACAAGGCGTACCCAGGTTCGGGGCCCCCCGGAGAGGAAACACCCCTAGTCCTGCCGCATGGGATGATATGCACAAGGGCTACAATGGTGCTCCTGGAGCTGTTTGAGCGGAGGAGGAAGAACGGGCTGGGCCGCTGTTTTGCCTCTCCTGTGAGCGTGTGTGTGGTGTGTGGCAATGCGAACGACCCTGAGCGACCCCCCTGCATGGAGGCCTTCTAGGGGTCTTATAGCCCGACCCCCTAGGGTTACACTAGTAAAGCTACACGTGAGCGGGACCCGGATGTCGGCATCTGGAGCCGGCTGTGGGGCTCGTCGGCTGCTGGGACCTGCCGGCTGCAGGACCCACCGGCTGCTCGGCACTGTGGTCTATCGCCTCGTGCGTCACGGAGAGGTTGGCGTCATGGGGCTACAATAGCGCGCTGGTGCTGACGTTGGTCACCCTGGTCAGCGGGGTTGGTGGCACTGTTGCCGTGCCTTCCCGAGGTGCACTGTACTGCAGCCACGCCCTCCCGTCGTGGAGAGCCGTCTCATCGTCTGGAGCGAGGGGACGGCCGTTGACCCGTCGTTGGCCGGCTAGCAGGCAATCGGACCTGGCACGGGGCCGGGACCAGCCGGCCAGCGTTGGGTAGCCGGCCGATCGGTCAGCCGGCGCTGGAGGGGTACGGGCATGCCCCGAAGTTTCGAAAAGGGGGCTCCGGGTTTAATTGCCTACCCGGGGGTCATCCCCCGACAGTAGCACAGTAGTATGATAGTTTCAATAGCAGTAGTAACAGTAACAATAGTAACAAAGGTAGTAACAGTAGCAGTTTTGTAGTATTTGTAATGGCAGCAGCAACGAAAGTAACTTAGCAAAGATCAATATGCGAAAAGCGTAGGCATTGGATCGGTGATGGATAATTATGTTGGATAACATTCATCATGTAACGGTCACAACCTAGGGCGATACACAATAGCTCCAATTCATTAATGTAATGTAGGCATGTATTCCGTATATAGTCATACGTGCTTATAGTAAGAACTTGCATGACATCTTTTGTCCTACCCTCCCATGGCAGTGGGGTCCATAAGGAAATCTAAGGGATATTAATGCCTCCTTTTAATAGAGAACCGGAACAAAGCATTAGCACATAGTGAATACATGAACTCCTCAAACTATGGTAATCACTGGAAAGAATCCCAATTATTGTCACCTTGGGGTATGCGGATCATGACACGTAATAGATGCGTATAACTTGCAAGATAGGATCAAGAACTCAAATATATTCATGAAAACATAGAGGTTTAGATCTGAAATCATGGCACTCGGGCCCTAGTGACAAGCATTAAGCATAGCAAAGTCATAGCAACATCAATCTCAGAACATACTGGATACTAGGGATCAAAGCCCTAACAAATTGACTCGATGACATGATAAATCTCATCCAACCCATCACTGTCCAGCAAGCCCATGAAGAAATTACTCACACACGGCGGTGAGGATCATGAAATTGGTGATGGAGGATGGTTGATGATGACGACGGCATCGAATCCCCCTCTCTGGAGCCCCGAATGGACTCCAGATCAGCCCTCCCGATGAAGAACAGGAGGTGGCGGCGGCTCCGTATCGTAAAATGCGATGATTCTTTCTCTCTGATTTTTTCTCCATGAATAGGTACTTATAGCACTGGAATTAGGGTAAACGGGGTTGGTAGGGGGCCACAAGCCTGCCAGGTGCGCCCTGGGGGGTGGCCGCGCCCCCAGGCTTGTGGCGCCTGGTGGGCCCCCTCTGGTGGATCTTTTCGCCAGTATTTTTTATATATTCTGAAATAATTCTCCGTAAATTTTCAGGTCCATCTGAGAACTTTTATTTCTCCACAAAAACAACACCATGGCAATTCTGCTGAAAACAGCATCAGGCCGGGTTAGTTCCATTCAAATCATGCAAATTAGAGTCCACAACCAGAGCAACAGTGTTTGGAAAAGTAGATACGTTTGGGACGTATCAACTCCCCCAAGATTAACTCATTGCTTGTCCTCCAGCAATTCAGTTGACAAACTGAAAGTGACAAAGAAAAACTTTTAGAAACTCTTTTGTTCTTGTTGTCTGTATATATACTTAACTAGCATCCAAGTTTTCAGCAAACATTATGAACTAACCATATGAATGATAACACTTAGGTCTCACATTTACTCATGGCAATAACATAACCAACTAGCGAGCTATAATAAGATATCTCGGATGCCAACATTTTGTCAAAACATTCATGATATAATAGGATAACATGGTATCTCACTAGCCCTTTCTGAGACCACAAAACATAAATGCAGAGCACCTCTGAGATTCAAGCAACGACTAAACATTGTAATTCAAGGTAGAGGATATCCAGTCATGGTCACACCCAACATTAACTATACTCAATGCATAAAAATCACAATAGTGCTCTCCAACTGGTGCTTAAATGAGAGGGTGACGACTCAACAATAAAAGTAAAATAACATAAAAGTAAATGCATAGGCCCTTCGCAGAGGGAAGCATGGATTTGTAGTGGTGCCAGAGCTCGAAGCTTAAATTAGAGATGAAAATAATTTTGGGAGTGTCGGTGTGAAAACCAGTGGACCTCGGGGTAGGGGGTCCCGAGCTGTGGATCTCGGACAGATGGTAATAGGAACATGGAGACGATGTTTACCCAGGTTCAGGCCCTCTTGATGGAGGTAAAACCCTACGTCCTGCTCTTGTTTATATTGATGGAGATGTATCAAGTACAGAGTTGATCTACCTCGGGATCGTATGATTTAGTCCTAAGTCTAGGTGAATGAGATTGTGTTGAGGTCTTCCCTAAGGGCTAAAACCTTCGGCTTATATACACGCCGTCTAGGGTAGCTAGGGTTACAAGGTTGGTATCTAGGCGTGGAGGCGGCATGAGGAGTCTTGGAGTACGCGCCAAGTCTTCGGTAGATGCAGTCTTGATCTCTTCCCCTGCATGTATCTCCCGGAGTCCATCTTGACAAGAATGAGAGCCCACTTGTTTGGCCCGAAGAATATGGGCCGACTAGGTTAGTACCCCCTAGTCCAGGACACCGTCAGTAGCCCCCGAACTGGTCTTCTATGCCGAGGACGATCTCTTCAACGGAGGTAACTTTGGATCCGAAGTCCTTGGCTTGACAGACGAGTTCCCCTTCGAAATTCCTGATCTCTTAGCCGCCCTTCCAAGGAGTGGTTTCTTGTAAACAAGGTTCAGCCGAGTACTCTCCCCATACGGGGTCGTGAGTTTACTTAACCTTGAAGGCTAGCCACCCGGGTGTGAACAGTTCCCCATAGCCTGACAACTTTATCGAAGCGGAGCTACCCACGATGGGTCAGGCAGTTACTGCCTATCTCAAATCGCGGTTCAAGGCCGCCCTTTTACTGGCACGTCCCATCGAGGTGGGGATCATGCCTGTATTCTCAGGGATATTATCAAGATTTTGTTTCCCCCCATGCGTATAACGGCATCTTTAGTGGGGGAGAGTGGCATTTTTATCGGCGCGGCGAGGGGGACTCTTGGCCTTTCAGCAGCCTATAACAGTAAAAAGCTAATAGAGCCAGTGGCTACTCTCCCATTCCCCCTGCCTTCTGCCTCCTCGAGCTCCAGTGCCCAGATCCAATCTCACCTCTTCCCACCTCTGCGCATCTCAGCTTTCCCAGCCAGCCATGGCCGACACCCTCAAAGGGCACTAGGGGGGGGGGGGGTTCCACCCTGATGGAGGGCACCATCCTGGAGTTGCGTAACGCGGGGTACATCCCCGCCAATGCCGCCTCCCGGGCTCCAGACGCCGACCAGCAGGTGTCCACTCCCAACCCAGGGGAGCGGGTAGTCTTCATCCCTCACCTCATCAGAGGCTTAGGGTTCCCGCCACACCCATTCGTGCGCGGGGTGATGTTCTACTATGGGCTCGACTTCCACCACAAAGCCCTGAACTCCATTCTCCACCTCGCCTCCTTCATCATGGTGTGCGAGGCCTTCCTCCGCATCGAGCCGCACTTTGGCCTATGGCTGAAGATCTTTGGCGTTAAGCCGAAGTCCAGCGGCTCTGATCTGGCAGAGTGTGGAGGCGCCATGGTCAGCAAGAACCAAGGCACCTACTGGTTCAAGGGCACCTTCATCGAGGCCATCAAGGAATGGCAGCGCGAGTGGTTCTATATCACCGAGCCGCTTGCCGCTGGCCAGACCGAGGTCCCAGCCTTTTCGGCTGGGCCTCCAAGGAAGCTCAAGTCCTGGAAGGAGAAGGGCGTCCTTTGGGGGAACCAAGAGGAGGTGGAGACACTGATCAAAAAGATCCAGTGGTGGTCCCTCAAGAAGAACCTCCAACTACCCGACGTGGTCAACATCATGCTCCATCACCGCATCCTCCTGCTCCAACTCCGGGCCAAACCGATGTGGGAGCACAAATCTGGGGACGCTGGGCCCGTCCTTAACTTCTTCCGCTCCTCCCTGGCCGGGATGTGGACATGACTCTTCAAGCTACCAAAGGACAAGATCCCTCAGGAGGGGAAGGACCTCGGCTTCGAGGTCGGCTACACCGCCACAATGGTAAGTGTTTAATATACACGTTCTTATTCTTCTCCTGCTAAGTTGGACAGATTTTGATGAATCAACCCATTACGTGTTTGCAGAACTGGGTAACCAAGGTGCAGCAGATGCAGTGCCCGGCACCACTTCTAGAGGGGGAGAGGTCCCCCCTGCTTACTGCGCTCCTCACCGAGGAGCCGCACGTGGTGATCCCCAGGGCGCAGAAGCCCCAGAAGGGCAGGGCGGGTCTTCGGAAGCGGGAGACCTCGGTCACCCGATCCGAGGAGACCCACGCCTCCTCCACCCACGAGAGCGATGGTGGGGAGGACGAGGAGGAAGAGAACCCTTCCCCAAAGGGGAAGAGGGCGGCGTCGGAAGACGCCGATGCCGGAGCCCGGCTACAGGCCAAAAGAGGTTGAAAGAAACCTCGACCGGGGCGGTCGACAAGCCCCAGCCATCGGAGAAGAATGTGCTCTCCGACGAGTCCGAAGACGACCCCCTCGTGCTGGGGAGGAAGAAGCCAGCGCCTTGAAGGTACACCACTATCCTTTATATTTAGCATTACATTAAGTCTTTTCGGCAGGGCTAATGCCGCGTGAATATTTCTCCACAGCCCGCCTAGGGCACGCCTTAGCGACTCCTCCAGCGGGTGATACGTCTCCAACGTATCTATAATTTATGAAGTATTCATGCCATATTTATAACAATTCTATATGGTTTTGGTATGATTTGATTAGAACTAACCCGGACTGACGCTGTTTTCAGCAGAACTAGCGTGGTGTTGTTTTTTGTGCAGAAATAAAAGTTCTCCAAATGTAGCGAAACTTTTTGATGATTTTTTTGGACCAAAAGAGACCCCCGAAGCTTCGTGGAAGGACCAGAAGCCTCACAAGGTGCTCACAAGCCACCACGGCGCGCCAGGGGGGGGTGTCGTGCCGTGGTGCCTCGTGGGCCCATCTTAGCCCATCTTGACGTGATTCCAACGCTGAAAAATCCTATAAATAGAGAAACCCCCAAAAATAACCCTAGAATTTGGAATCCGCCACCGCAAGCCTCTGTACCTTCGAATTACCATCTATAGCCCTTTTCCGGCACCCTGCCGGAGGGCGGAAATCATCACCGGAGGCCATCTTCATCATCCCGGCGATCTCCATGACGAGGAGGGAGTAGTTATGTGTTTGATCACTCTCTCTCTCTCGTGTTCTTGATATGGCACGATCTTGATGTACCGCGAGCTTTGTTAATATAGTTGGATCATATGGTGTTTCTCCCTCTCTATCTTGTTGTGATGAATTGAGTTTTTACCTTTGAGGTTTCACTATTATCGGATTGAATACTTTTGTGGATTTGAGAACACTTGATGTATGTCTTGCATATGAATACCTGTGGTGACAATGGGGTATTATATTGATTCACTTGATATATGTTTTGGCACTCAACTCGCGGATTCCCGAGGTGACATTGGGGTAATCTATGCATAGGCGGTTGATGCACGTTTTCGTCCTACTTTCTCCGATAGAAATCTTGGGGCACTCTTTGAAGTTCTTTGTGTTGGATTGAATATTATGAATCTGAAGTTGTTTGATGCATATCGTATAATCAACTCACGGATACTTGTGGTGACATTGGAGTATCTAGGTGACATTAGAGTTGGTTGATGTGTATCATATGGTGTTATTTTAGTACGAACTCTAGGGCTGTTCGTGACACTTATAGGGATGGCTCAATAGATTGATCGGAAAGAATAACTTTGAGGTGGTTGCGTACCCTATAACAATTTCTATCTTATGTTCTCCGCGAATAGGAACTTTGGAGTGATTCTTTATCGCACGTTGAGGGATTGTTATATGATCCAATTATGTTAGCATTGTTGAGAGATTGCACTAGTGAAAGTATGAACCCTAGGCCTTGTTTTCAAGCATTGCAATACCGTTTGTGCTCACTTTTGTTACTTGCTACCTTGCGGGAATAAGTTGTGTAGTAGACATCAGCGGGTTGCCGCCCACCAGCGGGACGCCGGACCGCACTGCCCCGGCTCCAGAAGGGCAGGGGGAGGTGACATCGACTCCGGCCCCTCAGGTTGACGCAGTGGGGATCAAAGAGTCGGTCGTCATGGCCGAGGTTGACACCTCGGCCCCACAAGGCCAAGGGGACGAGGTCCCTGAGGTCCCCCAGGAATGGCTGGGCCAACCAGCAGCCCAGCCGAAATCTACTCCGGCTCCACCGCCGCAGCCGGAGACCCACGTACCCAGCACCCAGGTGTTGGGGCCCGAGGTCTTTCCACCCTCACCTCCCGCTCCAGGGCGGGTTAGCACGGGGTGTACTGAAGAGATGGAGGCAGCCTTGACGGGCTCTTCCCTCAAGGAAGAGCACCGCGCGTTGATTGGCACGGCGCTGCAGGGGTTCCGGTCCACAGAGGCCGGAATGCGCGAGGCCTTCAGGGGCCTCATTACGAGCTTCGAGGTAATCTTTCTGTCGCGAGGAGGGTCTTCTCTCCTTTAGATTTACTTTATTGATCCTTGTGACTGTCCGAAGACATCTGTCACCTATCATTTAGATGGCCAGGCCAGTGAGTAGCCCCCGGCCCAGGGCCAGTTTGAAAAACTGGTGTTGGGGTCAAAATATAGGTGCAGAGGAAATAGTAGCCCCCAAGACTGATAAGACAGGATGTGTGTTCGAAGTGTCAATAAATTGATCATGGGGCTTATTAGGAAGTGTTCATGCAGGTTTCAACCTCGGCTCCAGGCTCCGCCTCCGAGGAGATTGTGGAGATGAGCTGGAAGCTCGAGAGGTCCGAAAAGGACCTTGACTGGATGAACAAGCAGGTCGAGCAGTCTTGAGGTAAGCGACCGATGCGACGTGTATGCTTTTGAAATTAATTTTGAACAAGGATGACGTGTTGTTTGAAAAACTGATGCCGAACTGGTTTAATGACAGCAGCGTTGGCCGAGCTTGAGGGGCTCAAGGCCGAGCTCTTGACGGCTCGGCGAGAGGTCAAGCAGCAGAAAGCTGCTGTGACCAAAGCCGAAAAGGACCTAGCCGCCGAAAAGGTGGCTAGGGGGAAAGACCAGGCGCGGGTCCTGGAGGTCGAGGAGACTCTCAAGGGCGTGTATCTCGAACGCAATTCCCTTGAGAAAAAGGAGAAAGAGACGGGCGAAGAGCTGCGAAAGCTACATCTATCTCATGCTGAGCTCCAGACCTGGGGCCGGGCCGATCACCAGGTGATCCAGCAACTGGAGCGGGTAGCCGCGGGTAAGCCATATTTACTTCAATGTGTATTTGGCAGTAAAGGGTTCGTCGAGCTCACCCAGCTGTGGTGATCCGCAGAGGTCTTCGCCAATCTCTCGAAGAGTGCGGCGGACGCCGGCATCCATTTCGGCCAATTGGAGGGCCATGAGGCGGAGAAGCCCTTCTGGAGTCAGTTCCAGGGGTCGTCGTCGCCGCAGTTGCTCAATCATCGGATGAAGCAACTGGCGGAACTTCTTCGGATGGTGAGGCCGGCGCTCCAAGACCTCTGCGTCAATCTGTGGCCCACGAAGGTGCTGCCAGCTAGCTTCTTCGGGCTCCTAGTGCGACTGCAAGAAGCCGTCCCGCAAGTCAACCACTAGAAGCGATCCGCGTGTCTGGAAGGAGCGCGGTGGGCGTATGCCTGCGTGAAAATGCACTTCCAGAAGGTTGAGGCGAAGGTTGTTTCTTCGGGGCCACCTGAAGGGAAGGCGCACACCGCGGAGCAGTTTTTTGCTGAAGTGGAGGAGGGCGCCCGTGTCACCGAGGCCATGTGTCCTAAGGACAAGTTGTATTTTTAGGCAACACTTCGGAATACCGAAGTGCGTGTGATGTACAAAAATTATAAGTTGTTTCAATGAGTACGGGTTAAGTTCCTCTTATGTGTTTATATTTTGTTTTTAATATTCCTCCTGTTTGACCATGTTAAACTGAAAGTGGCCAGTCGTCGGCTTCGACCCCTTTGTACAATATCCGAAGGGTGCCCCTTTTAGGCGTTCATGACCTTTAGCCGATGTCTTGGTTCCTGAAGGAGGTTTGCGCACATAGGGACTAGGCAATCGGACTATGGTGGCTTTATAACTTTCACTTAGTCGTAGGAGTTTGACGGTGGGGATTGATGACGAACCCTCGGTGAGTGAAGTGGTCGGCTTAGTCAGCCGAGGTCTATGCCCATGCTCACTTCGGCCAATTCGAGGGAGAAGCCCTTCATTTAACATGGGTGATCTCTAACGACACATCTCTTGACGCGGTCTTCGGATGGCCGACCAGTTTGCGCTTACCTAGATCGTCAGTTTTCGGCTTTCTCCACTGAGGCACTCTGCCAGTGAAACTAGCGGCACTACTACAGTGGTTCTCCCGTTACACCCTTAGCCGAATTTGTCGGGAATGTAAGGGGTGCACGTAGGAGCCGGGCAACCCAACTATTGACCAAAATCTAGGTTCGAAACTGATGCATATAACGCAACATCCGAGACGCCGAGTACTTCGGACTTGTGTTTCAGGGTGTAATATTGAGGCCCTTTAGCAATTGTACCTTAGAGATGTTCTCATAGTTCGCTGGCAGTGCTTGTAAGAAAATATGTTTAAAGACCTTTATGGGCACAATTTCTTTATTTCAAGTAGCCAAGCTTTTCATGCCGAACTTTTGATGAAAGGAACTAAGCAAGATACAATGCGAGTAAAGATAATGAGGGAGAAACTAAAAGAAAACATGGCGGATCTTGTCGTCGGGTCTATGAGCCCAGGCCGCTTCATGCCACACGTCTGCATCTCCGTGCTATTGACCAGCTCGTCCTTGTTGATAACGGGGGTTGATATTGATAATATGCCACTTCGGCCAAGTATGCGCTTGATGCGTTCGTTGGTCGATCTCTTCGAAGAGGTCTGCAGCTGTGAGTTGTGTGGTTAAGGCCACATGGGCATACTAGTGTTAGCTAGCTCTTTGATAGAACTTTGCCAACATGTGAGCCTGAGGTTTCGTCGCTGCTCAGTCTAGCTGACCCGACGTTTCCATGGTCTTGACTCCTCGGCGACCCAGGGAATTTTTAGTGCGAAGTTGTGCATCCTGGGGACGTAGTGCCCCTTCCAAGGGAGGTGTGTGAGGAGCCCGTACCCCTATTTAGGGTGGGGAGGCACCTGCCCGAGGTCAACTGGCGCAGCCCGTGTACGCTTCGAAGAGCTGGGGGTGCGTTTACCGCCACGGGCGGCCTCCTCGGATGCCTGCACCACGGCTGCGAAAGCCGCGGTCTGCTCCTCCATCCGGAGGGAGCGTTTGGTGTTACCATTTACTGTAATAACACCGTTGGGTCCTGGCATTTTGAGCTTGAGATAAGCGTAATGCGGGACTGCATTAAAGCGGGCTAATGCGGTACGACCTAGGAGCACGTTGTGGCACCCCGATAGAGGGCCGATGCACGCCAGTCCCAGGATAAGACCTGGCGCATGCCTGAGACATGATATAACAATTCCAGGCACAAAAATGGCTTTATTATATGAAATGGAGTTTTACAATACTGTTGCTTATAACAATATTACATGGCTCCAAGGCTAACTAAATGGCAGCGGAGGTCTTGGTTCAGTGGCAACAACGTCTCTGGCTGGGCTCCACAACGCACAGGACTGGCTAGGTTACGATCTAGCACGACGGATCTTCTCCTGCAACTGGCCACGTGCAAGGCCAGGTGAGTACTTTGAATGTACTCGCAAGTCAACCAAATACATAGCATCCAAACAAGCAGATGACAAAGCAAGCCCTATGCTTCTATAAGAATTTAATCTAAACAGGGTATGGAATTAACAGGAAATCATGGATCAATCATGGCATACATGGATCAGGCATATCAACTTTATATCATGGCATGGCATGGCAATTTCTACGAAGCATGGCATCCAAGCTTAAACTGAAACCTACACTACACCTACCTCCCGTGAAGCATTAAAGTAATATGTGGTGACATCACTCAGTTTTATTGCCTTTCTGGGCTAACTCATGACTCACCGAGATCTCATCTCGTGATCATATGAGAACAACATGGTGACTGCTCACAATTATCCAAATTACCTCATTCACTTAGTAGCACATCCCTTAACAAGTTTATAATAACAGGTTTGTCCTCCAGATTGACAAAGACCAAATAGTGTGACCTAGTACGAACTGTGTCCAATACCGTGGACGCGGCTATTCGAATAGATTCTTACACTCTGCAGAGGTTGCACACTTTACCCACACCATGAAGCTCCTGGTCCCGTACCTCGGTACACTTCCCTTCTGGGTGGACCGGTGCTGCTCCAACGAAACTTGCCTAACCCGTGACTCCTCCACCGTACCACCGACAATCATCCTCCCCCAGAATCATGCCCTAGGTGGCCCCTGTGTCACCTCGTGACACCTGCCACCGTCGTGGCCAAACTAAACTGTCCCAAACCGGGACCGTGCGCAAATAAACAACTGGGCTCACAAGGTTATCGCCGCCTACCTGATCAGGGTAGCACGCGCGCATAACCCTCCCTCTTTGGTGGTACCGATAAAAGAGCACGAGGTTAGACCAAGTCAAGGCCGTCCCATACCGGCAGATGTGGCTGCACGGATAAGCTCGGTTCGGTGGCACTATGACTCGATCCCATCGATGATGGAGGAGGTTTAATTCATAAGCTCAATTTAATATTTCCATCATCTCATCATAACATCAACATTTATGAGCAAGAACAAACTCTTAACAACAACATAGCAAACTCATAACAGTATTGACAGTCATGGCATGAGATCAAATCATAGCACTAGCATGATAATGGTATTAAAAATATTGTTACTAGCATGGAAAAATATGA
Source organism: Elymus sibiricus (assembly GCA_039707655.1). NCBI lineage: Eukaryota > Viridiplantae > Streptophyta > Magnoliopsida > Poales > Poaceae > Elymus > Elymus sibiricus. Next base: position 103,689,139 of record CM077668.1, on the reverse strand, counting down.
TATGAAAGCAATTCATGATATCACATGGTAAATAGCACTAGCATCTGGCACAGATGAAATAACAGGGCTATGTCAGTGCAGACTAACAAATGATCCGAAAAATATACTGCAACACACACACAGGGTGCAAGCAAAGTCATCACGCAAGACCGAAGCTCATGATAAGAGGTTGGCTTGCCTTGGGGTCGACGGAGTCACCGGAAAGAAGTGCGATGAGCTCGCGGAAATATTTGCTGGAAAAGTTTCCCTCTCGAAGGGGCTGATTGAAGGGCAAGGGCAAAATGGTCATTTTCACAGTGTGTAAACATTATGAAAATGATACCATCAGAACGGGCTCGACGAACTGAAAACGTGGGCGTTGGATTTACCTCAATCGGAATTACGGTCGCGGAGAAACGGCCGTTCGTTCGTTAAGCGGTAAAACAAACAAAAATCTGTGTATTTTAGCCCTTAACGGGTGAACGTTCGCTATATAGCCCTTTCGGCCGCCGGCTGGAAAGCGAAAGCGCATTTCTGAGATACGCTTTCAGCAAACAAAAAGCGCAACGCACTGTGTGCGCTTCCACTTACAGTGAGCGGGCCCAGGTTGACTTTTCTAACTTCGGCTGACGAGTGGGCCCCGCCTTATCCTTTCTCTCTCCTCCCTTCCCTCCCTGGTCATCCTCTTCTTCCTTCGACCGAAGCAGGATAGGGGTGCCGCCGCTGCCGTCGTAGCCGACGACTGGCAGCACGGGGAGGGCCGCCGCTGGGCTCACCGGAGCCGGTGCACTGCGCCGCGCCCGAAGGTAGTCATGGGGCCGCGCGGGACGGCTTGCAGCGCCGACGCCACTGGCCGGGTCATGGCGGCCGAAAGGCTTCGGCAGAGCCACGCCGGCAGGGCTCCCTCGGGCAAGCTGAGGACGGAGGCGGCCTCGTGGACTCTTAGGGAAGGCCGACGGCAGGAATGGAGAGGAGGGGAACGGCCAGGGTGCTGGGTTTGCTCGAGGGGATCAAGCGGCAGAGCTTTGGCCATTGGGGACACAGAGAGCTACTCGAGCTCGAGGGAGAGGACTGGGGCTTGCTGCTGGCCAGGAGAGGCTCGGGGCTTGCTATTTATAGGCGCTGAGAGAACTACACGACGACGGCCGAAGCTCCGAGTGCTTGTCGCCGTGGCAGTGACCTAGCGGTGAATCGATGTAGGCAGAGGCGGCCACCGGCTAGGGGACGAGGGGAGAGGGCTCCAGAAGACACACGCGTGCGGTGGGCAGCTCGCCGGCGCTCGCGGACGAGCTGGAGCCCGCCGAAGAGGGCTCCCGAAGCCTCTTGGCACGCGGTGCACTGCCTTGCGTGCACTACACGTGGTCACCGCGTGGCCACGGCGTTGCCACGCCGCACTCGAGGCCAAACCTTGTCTAGGGGGTTCTCCTTCCTTCCTGGAGTTGACCTATGCAGTTGGATAGCACTGGAGAGCTCTGATGTGACTGCACCAAGGTCAAACAGGTTCTAGCAGGAAAGTTTGCACACGTGGTGTGGCCAACACAGTGCTCCTCTTGGCCTGATCTTTGGCAGAGGTCAATCATCTACCAAGGTAGTCATCCTGGCCAAATTTCAGCACAAATGGAGAACTCTAGATGGTACTCCCTTTGTAATCTTGCATTCTGGACAGAAATAGAAATGAGGATGTTGGGGAGAAATGGCTAGATGAATTTGGATGATTTTTTGCGTAGGGTGATGATATGATTATAAGAGATAGCTGGAGAAATTTCAGCTCAAATTGATCATCTATGAAGGTACTTCCTTCACAGAGATGCAATCTGGACAGAAATTTAGATAATTTACTAAGGAAGATTGGCTAGATGGAATGGGCTGGTTTTTGGTATCCATGGGTGATTTATCAATGTTAATCACCCTGAAAAATTTCAGCCCAAAAAGATCAAAAGAACAAGCACTTCCTTTGCAAACTGGAAATCTGGACAGAATTTGCAAATGGATGTTGTGCTCAAAATTTGAATTGTGGAACTTGGGATTTTGATGGAAATAGTGAATATATGGATAGGATAACTCCACAAATTATTTGGGATTTTTCCTAGCTACCAAATGGTAGTTCCTTTGGAAAGGCCCCAAATTGAAATATTGGCTTTAAATAGGAAAAGAAAATTTTCCTTATTTAATTATGGCCAATATTTTTGTGAGAGCTCAATATGATCACAAAGAATATCTCCACAAGTTTTCATGAACTTTGGAGATGGATACATATTCTCCTAGATTTAATTCCTCAGAAAGGCAGAAAAAGGAATTAATTCTAGATGAAAAATATTGCATATGACTTGGCAATATTTTTGCACATCTAGGGTTTATGAGTGAAGGAGGTTCTCTGGAAATCTTTGGAGGATTAACAGAACAAGGAAAATGATAGCTCCTTTGTAAACACAAAGGCAGGATTTCCAGTTCCAAAATTTTGGAACTAGGGTTTAAATGAGGTTCAGGGTTTACTCACAGAAGCTTGACTGGCACAGAAGCATGGGAAAGGCATTGAGAGGCTGAGGATTGTCTGAATTCACCTGGTCACTCACCAGATTCCAGAGGAAAAAATCTGGGAGAGTAAAGCTAGGAAGGAATAACAGCACAAAAATCGGTAACCCGAATTTTGGGGTGTTACACGCGTGGTATCCGCTGCGAAAGGGTACGATGTCGAAGATTAACTCCTCGCTCCTGAAGTTCTCGAGTGATCAAAATACTACCTCCAGGGACACGGTTCCGGTGCAGCGAGCCTCGACTCCTGATATTACACCTTTGAAGGTGGTGCTACTAGGCCTAATCCGAGATGAGTCAATCCCCATTTTCCTTACTGTGTCCTCGTAGATCAAGTTGAGGCTACTCCCCCCCGTCCATAAGGACGCGCATCAGGTGAAAACCATCGACGATCGGGTCCAGGACGAGTGCGGCCGATCCGCCATGCCTGATGCTTGTTGGATGGTCGTGTTTGTCGAATGTGATCAGGTAAGCCGACCACGGATTGTACTTCGGGGCCACGGGCTCTAACACGTAGATGTCCTGAAGTACGCGTTTCCTTTCCCTTTTGGGGATGTGGGTAACGTAGATCATGTATACCTCCGTTACCTCATTAGGAAACTTCTACTGGCCTCCGTTGTTTGGCCACTGAGGTTCATCCTCGTCTTTGCTGCGATTTTGGGCTTTATTTTGACCCTGTGTTGCTATCTCGCTAGCCTGCTTAAAGACCCTGCAATTCCTGTTGGTGTGGGTTGCTGGTTTGTCCTGAGTGCCATGAGTTTGGCACGGTCGATCCAGGATCTTGTCGAGCTGGCTCGGTCCATCCTTGTTCCCTTTAAAGGGCTTTCTTTTTTGTTCGGATCGAGGTCCGGTGAAGCCTGCATTGACTGTTGTGTCTTCTATGTCGCTTCCGCCGTTTCTATGCCTGCGTTTATTTTTGTTGCGCTTAGGCTTGCTGTTGGCGTCGTGAGTCTCCGAGGTCCCCGCCTCACCATCGTGGGTGCTGCAGGCCAGCCAACTGTCCTCTCCCGCGCAAAGCGGGTCATGAGCGAGGTGAGGGTTGCCATGGTCCTCGGTTTGTCTTGGCCGAGCTGGCGAACGAGCCACTCATCTCAGATGTTGTTTTTGAATGCAGCGATGGCCTCGACGTCTGAGCAGTCTATGATCTGGTTCTTTTTAGTGAGAAAAAGATTCCAGAATTTCCGAGCTGATTCGCCGGGCTACTGAGTGACACGGCTGAGGTCATCGGCGTTCTGAGGTTGGACGTAGGTTCCTTGGAAATTTCCCCTAAAGGCGTCTTCAAGAGCCTCCCAGCTTCCAATGGAGTGGGCCGGCAGGCTATTCAGCCAGTGCCTCGCCGGCCCCTTTAGCTTGAGCGGCAAGTACTTGATGGCGTGGAGGTCATCTCCATTTGGCCATGTGTATATGGAGAATAAAGTCTTCGATCCATACAGCTGGGTCCGTGGTGCCATCATAAGATTCTATGTTGATGGGTTTAAACCCATCGGGGAACTGGTGTTCCATTACCCTATCTATAAAATAGATCGGGTGGGCTGGTCCTCGGAACCGAGCGGTGTCGTACCGGGTGTTGGGAGAGAACCGAGTATGAGTTTGATCTCGGGCGCGGCCGTTCCTATCCAACCAGGCGTCGTAGCCGTCATGCCCAACCGGAGCGCGTCCTCTTGATCCATAAATGGACCGGGATGGCACCCGGTTTGCCTCTATCCGACGTCGAACGTCTTGAGGGTCAAGATAATCCACAAGGTCCTTGCCATGACGGCGCGGGGCTGGTTGGGTGTGGAAATCCTCCCGCGCGGGCCTGTCGTGCCCTCGAGGAGGGCGGTCAGGTGCCTTGGTGGTTAGTTCATCATCGAATTCAGGCAGTAAACGCCTACGTCGATAAGACTTAGGCGCACTGCGACGCCGTTCTTCGAGGTCTTGCTCGGCCGAAAGTATTTCGACCCACTTGTCATTTAGCGCGTCCTCGTTGGCCTGCAGCTGCTGCTGCTTGCGCTTCATGCTTTGGGCGGTGGCAACTAGGCGCCGCCGAAAGCGTTCTTGCTCAGCAGGGTCTTCGGGGACTATGAAGTCCTCGGTGCCGAGGCTTACGTCCTCCTTAGATTCTGGCATGTAATTGTCATCGGCCCCTTCAAAATGGTCGTCGGGGTCCGAGTCCCTGGGGATTCCTTCGGGGTCGACGTTGTGTTCTGGGGAGGCTTGAGGGTCCTCCCTTGGATCTTGAGCGTCATTGGCCGCTATGTCGGCGGTAAGGTTGTTCCCACTGGGCTCCCCGTTAGCACCCCTTCTGCATCTTCGCCTACGCCTTGGGGGGAGTTGGGAGTGTTGACCATGTACACATCGTACGTAGATGTTGCTTTCCACCTGCCGGTGTTAGTAGGCAGCAAGGTGTTATCCGTGGGGCTGCCGAAATCTTCATCCATGTCAGTTGCCTCATCGTAGTCCAGCATATCGGTTAAATCGTCGACAGTGGTGACTAGGTGGGTGGTGGGTGGGCAGTAAATTTCCCGATCGTCAGCTTTAAGTCCAATCTTGTCATAAACCGAGGAGTTCGAGATCGACAAACTCTGGATCCGGTCAAGCATCTCATTAAGGTGAGATAATTCCTCCAGGTTCATGGTCTGGCCATAAGCAGGATCAATTCGTAGTGCCACGCTTAATGCCTCTTCGGCCATGCAAGGAGGCGCGGTGGATTCTAGATCCGCCGCCGAGATTGATTTTAAGCCCGATGCTACGTCCAAGGCCGAGCTCTGATCTACATCGGAGTCAAGTACCGTGACAGGGTTGTCCGAGGCGGGGGAGGGGACTTCCTCCGTAGCCCCCGGCGGTGTTGGGGGCACGATTTGTGGTCTTCAAAGGAGATCCGTTCCGAGGTCGATACTCTAGTGTTTGCCAGACCCGGAATCCGACCGGGGCTCCAGCCTGATAAGACGAGCTCGCCGCGGGAGTCTGTGGTGTACTCTAGTCCTCCGAAGGTAACGATCTGATCGGGAGCGTAGTTCTCAACGGTGGCCTGTCGAGTCGGTGCAAAAGATCATGCTGCCAAATACAAAAAGCTGGCCGGGGACATAGGTGTTGTAACACCCTGGTTTTCGCTCTTTGTTTTTTTTCCTTCGCGGGATTGGACTCCCGTCTTTTTTTTCGATGTTATCGAATTTTCTCTCACTCTTGGGTATATGAAGATGGTCATTTAGCCTTGCCTTTCCTATCCAACCAGAGATTCTCTCCGATTCAACCTTGCCACCCAAGATGTATTCTCAAGATTTTGCCACCGAAACCCTACTCTCCAGTTTACCGGAAGGGAAACCCTAATTCCGGCAGTTACAAAGGAACCCCAATTTTCTTTGATCTTTTGCCTCCCAAGCTTTTCCCAGTGATCATCCCATATTTATAAACCCTGGATATGCAAAAATATTACCAAGTCATTTGCAATATTTTTCATTTAAAATTAATTCCTTTTTCTGCCAGTTAAAGGAATTAAATCCAGGAAAATATCTATCCATCTCCAAAGTTCATGAAAACTTGTGGAGATATTCTTTGTGATCATATTGAGCTCTCATAAAAATATTGGCCATAATTAAATAAGGGAAATTGCATTTTCCTATTTAAAGCCAATATTACATCTTGGGCACTTTCTAAAGGGGCTACTATTTTGGTAGCCAGGACTTCACATTCCCTATATGATGTGAGCATGCAAAAATTCACATCATTTCATCTAGCCAATTTCTCTCAAAAATTCCATCTAGTTTCTGTCCAGCAGAAAGCTTTGTGAAGGAAGTACCACTTTGGCATTTCCAAATGAGTTGAAATTTTTCCAGTGCCTCCATATAGCCAAATAACCTCCCTACACCAAATTTTAGCCCAATCCATCTAGCCATTTGAGCACAGCTTCAAATTCCAGATTTTGGACCAAATTCTGCATTGCAAAGGAAGTGCATGCAAACAATGTCCAAATGGCCTCAAAATTTTCCAGCAGGTGCTCCTTCTTATCTCTTTCCCCTGTGACAACCTGGCCAGCTCATTGGCACCTCTGTTTGACCACAACATCCTGTCCAAATTTTTGTCCAGATCCTCAAGCTGTCACCTCCCTCCCTGGCTTCTTCCTCCTCGAGCTGTCGCCTCCCTCTGGCGCCGTCAGGTTGGCACCGCGCGCGTCCAACGCCAGCTCACCGCGAGCTCCAGTGCGTGGCTAAGGACGCTACGGCGGCCGATCCTATCCCCCTCGGTCGACCGGCTATAAATAGCCTTCCCGAGCTTCCCCCGAGCACCCACAGCCTCCTCCTCCACTTCCTAGTACCCCCTGCCCTCTCAATGGAGCTCGAGGAGCTCCCTCGTTTCCCCCTGGCCGAAGCTCTGTCGCCGGCCCTCTGCTCGAATTCGAGCTCCGCAGCCACCCTCTTCTCCACCTAACCACCGTAGCCGACCACCACCATGACTCGCTCCCCGCCTCCATTTTGCTCCGGAGATGCCCATGGCCTCGGGCTCGATCTGGCCAGCACCTCCGTCTGCCACAGCCAAGGCCCCGCCTGCTCTGGCGCTCCCCGGTGGCAGTAAAGCCCACGGGAGGATGCGGCCCGCTCCACTGGTCACTTCGGTGGCCGGAGTGTCGCCGGTGGTGGCCTGAGCCGCCCGGACGGGCGCCGGCGCCGAGCCCCTCCTTGGCTGGGCACGCGTGCGGGAGGTTGAAGGAGACCTGCCAGGCGGGCCCCGCTTGTCAATGACCCAGCCGGCCGGGCCCGTGGGTTAAGTGGAAACGCATTTCGTAAAATACGTTTACCCTTTTGGGAAAGCGTATTACTTTACTACTTCGGTTGGGAATGCGCTTTTAGTATATAGAAAGCGTATTCTGCTGAAGTGTGTTTTCTGTTTAACATCGCCCGCCGAAAACCTTACTTTGCGGACGTTCATCAGTTAAGCGCAGAAACAGATAGGTTTTTATTTGTTTTCTGCCTAACGAGCGAACGGTCATTTCTCCGCGACCGTGACTTCGATTCAGGTGATTCCAGAGCCCACTTTCTCAGTTCGTCGAGCCCGTTCTGATGACAACACTTTCACGATGTTGACACTTTATGAAAATGCCCATTTTGCCCCTGCACTATATTCAGCCCCTCCGGGAGGGAACCTTTTCCGGCGAATTTTTCCGCGAGGTGATCGCACTTCTCTCCGGTGCATTCGTCGACCCCCAAGCAAGCTGACCATCTGTTATATGCCCTAAGGCATTGCTCTGTGTTATTCTTGCGTGTTTAAATTAATATGCTTATGCTCGTATGCGTAGTGGTGAGCTGTATGTGACGCTAATGAACCCCTGCCTGCCTTTCTTTGGTGTCGGCACCGCGCCTGTGTTCTGAGCTGCTTCCAGCCGTCCGGGGTGGATGCCGACTTTATGTTTCTCTTGTCAACAACTGGCCCGTGTTCTGAGCTTCTTTTCGGCCGTCGCGGGCAGCTGTTGAATTTCTTTCTGTAGCGGTGACCCTATAGTCTGAGTTGTTCTTCGGCAGTCTTAGGGAATTGCTACTTTCTTTTTATCGACACCGTCTCATGCTCTGAGCTACTTTTCAGCCGTCTTGAGCCGGGGTTGAGTTATGCTGGTAACGTCCCAGATCTGAGTTGTAAAGACCATTCTGGTGGCTACTGGTTTATTTGCCGGTTTCATACAAGGGTTCGAATGGTCGTAACTTACAGCTAGAACTTGTAAAGTAATAAACTTGCCATTTAAACATTGTTTCACTAATGACTCGGTGTGATATTATATGGAGATAGGTTGTCATGTTTTCATAGTTATTGCTTCATGCATTGTTACAGTTATTGCAATGATTAAGAATGTGACTTAATAATGACAACCTCCTCCGTCGGCTGGATCGAGTCATAGTGCCACCGAACCGAGCTCATCAGTGCTGCCACATTTGCCTTTATGGGAAGGCCCTGACTTGGTCTATTGTCTTGCCTCTTATCGGAACCACCAAAGAGGGAAGGTTATGCGTGCATGCTACCCTGGCCTAGTAGGCGGCGATAACCTTGTGAGCCCAGTTGAGTTATTTGCCGGCGTCCCCGTTTGGGATAGTTTTGTTTGGCCACGACGGTGGCAGGTGTCAGGAGTGACACAGGGGCCACCCAGGACTTGACCCAGGGAGGGGTATGATTGTCGGTGGGGCCGTAAGAGTGCCGGGCAATAGACAAGTTTTGTTGGAGCAGCACCGGTCCACCCGAATGGGAGCATGAGGCCAGGAGCTCCATAGTGTGGGTAAAGTGCGCAACCTCTGCAGAGTGTAAATCTATTCGAATAGCCACGTCCTCGGTCATGGGACACAGTTCGTACTAGGTCACACTATTTGGTCTGTGTCGAGTCTGGAGGAATAAAACTACATAATGTTATTGCTAAGAATGAACCAGAGAAGGTAAGCTTTGTCAGACTTACAGTGAAGGTGCATGGGCACCGGATGATGTCCAATGTTAGCCATGCGATGGCTATGAGTTAAGTGGTCAGATGACCGCAAGGTTTGGATCGGACTTGGATATGATTGGATTGATTTATGAGAATGTTTGGTAAATGAATTCATTACTCGATATGCTTTATCCTCGTCATGTTGTCTTTACTTCAGTAGTAATATGGCTAGATAATCCTGCTATGACATGATAATTAATATTGCTGTAAGAATTGATGCATACTTGAATGACATGGATTGCTTTGCTTGGTGTATATGTTAGTTTGGTTTGCTTGCGAGTACATTAAAAAGTACTCAGCGGCCTTCAATGTGGCCAGGTTCACCTAAGGATCCGACGTCCACTAGCGACGAGCCAGAATGTTTGCGGGCTAGAAGAGTAATCCAGTCAGATCCCTGTGGAGTCGAGCCGCACCAAGACCATGCTGCCTTAGATAGAGCTTTTCCGCTGCCATCACCCTTGTAAAATACCATATAAGACTTATATATCCATTAATAGAAATGCCTGTGTTCAGGATACTTGTTGTAAACGTGCATGCCAGAGTGATTTCCTGGGCTGGCATGTGCGGCGACCGTCTGGCTACAGTGGTATTCAGGCGGGGCGCCACAGGTGTCCCCACAGCCATTGCCGCAGTTGATCTGCAGATGAGCCATCGATCCTTTGTGATCACACAGCGGAACTCTCGATGAAAGCACCAGTGTCGGTGTGAAAACCGGCGGACCTCAGGGTAGGGGGGCCCGAGCTGTGGATCTCGGACAGATGGTAACAGGAATAGGGAGACGATGTTTACTCAGGTTCGGGCCCTCTTGATGGAGGTAAAATCCTACGTCCTGCTCTTGTTTATATTGATGGAGATGTATCAAGTACAGAGTTGATCTACCTCGAGATCATATGATTTAGTCCTAATGCTAGGTGAATGAGATTGTGTTGAGGTCTTCCCTAAGGGCTAAACCCTTCGGCTTATAGACACGCCGTCTAGGGTAGCTAGGGTTACAAGGTCGGTATCTAGGCATGGAGGCGGCAGGAGGAGTCTTGGAGTACGTGCCAAGTCTTCGGTAGATGCAGTCTTGATCTCTTCCCCTGTGTGTATCTCCCAGAGTCCATCTTGACAAGAATGAGAGCCCACTTGTCCGGCCCGAAGAATATGGGCCGACTAGGTTAGTACCCCCTAGTCCAGCATACCATCAGGGAGGTATGCTTTTTCCTGTCAATGTTACGACCGAGAGTTTTCAATATCTTCCATGCTAAACACATTATAGGCGGTTCCCAAGCGGAAAGGTAAAGTTTACTCCCCCTCCACCATACCAACACAAGCCATGGCTAGCCGAATCCTCGAGTGCCCTCCATACCAACAACTTTTCGGGGGAGTTTGTTTGCATTATGTATTTTCGATTTGAGCATAGGACTGGGCATCCCAAATACCAGCCTTTCTCATGCAATGACAAGTGAATAAACACTCATCTCGAGAATAACCCACTTAGCATGGAAGATACTGACCACCGCCTGTCGCTCCATGAACGGTACGGGCACACAAAACAGATGTTCATTTGAATATTTAGAGGTGGCACATGCAAATTTACTTGGAACGGCAGAGTAATACCGCATATAGGTAGATATAGTGGACTCATCTGGAACAACTTTGGTTTAAGGATTTGGATGCACAAGCAGTATTCCTGCTTAGTACAAGTGAAGGCTAGCAAATAGATTGAGAAGCGACCAACTAGAGAGCAAAAACGGTCATAGACATGCATTGCGAATAATTAACATTGAACACAAGCATGAGTAGGATATCAACACCCTGAACATAAATATCGTGGAGGCTATGTTGGTTTTGATTCAACTACATGTATGAACATGTGCCAAGTCAAGCCACTCGAATTACTCAGAGGAGGATACCATGCTAACATACTATATCACAACCATTTTAATGCATGTTGACACTCAAGATAAATCATTATCCACTCCTAGCTATTTAAGCATGGCATGAGCAACTATAATCTCTAATTGTCATCACAAATATGTTTACCCATAATAAGGCTGAAGCATGAATACCGAGCTAAACATATTTACAAAGACAAAAACAAGAAGAGTTCATACCAGCTTTTCTTCACCGCAATCACTTCATCAAATATCGTCATTATTGCCTTTCACTTGCACGACCGAATGATGTGATAATAATAATAGTGCAAGAGTGCCGTGGACTAAGCTAGAATCTGTAAACATTTATTCAGAGGAGAACACAAAATAGTAGTGGCTCTTTGTTAGATCAACAATAAAGCATATGAGGGTCACTCAACATTTTCATCGTGGTCTTTCTCCTTACTACGACTCAACAAAAAGAAAAGAAATTCAGAGAAACACACTGAAATATTTTTGGAGTTTTTAGTTTTTCTAAAGAAAGCAAATTCACGAAGGAAAAATGAAAAACAAGAAAACTATTTACACGGGAAAGCTCCCAACAAGCAAAAGAAGAAACGAGAAATCTTTTGGGGTTTTCTTTTAATGCTACGAATTAACTAAACAAGAAAGAAACTACAACTAAGTTTTTTGGATTTTTGAAAGTTTTTCAAACACACAAGAAGAAAATGCAAATAAAACTAACATGGATATACAATGAAAAAGGATGAACACCGACAGCTGGAATTAGTGTGTGAACATGAATGTAATGTCGGTGAGAAATACGTACTCCCCCAAGCTTAGGCTTTTGGCCTAAGTTGGTCTACGGCCACTCCTAGCCTGGATAGTGCCCATGGTGATAGTTCGGGTTGTACTGGAATGCAGCTGCCACAGCTTGGTGAGCTGCCTCGTTAAGGCGCTCGGTCTCTGCTGCCCTCTTGTACTCCTCAACCTCCTCCTCAAGTATGAAATGTCTATGTTTTCCCTGGAAATCAAAGAAGGCAGGAGTAGGCAAAACAATATGGAAAACATGACGCCTATTAAAGATTAGCCTATATCTGAATGGAGGATCACCCCTCTCAAGGAACTGGTGGCGTTCCATAGCATCATAATCAAGAAAACTCGGTGGCAACAGGGTATCATTACATTTTATGGGCACACCAAGATAAGTGGCTAAGCGAGTAGCATAAATTCCACCAAAGAAATCACCAACTAAGGCATTATTATGTAAATGATGTGCACCAATAGCCCCCATGTTAAATTTTCTATCTCTCAGCACTGCACTCTTAAGAATGCCTAGGTCGTGGGCACAAAGATGACTATGGTCATGTTTACCATTAGTGCATCTACCAATGAACAGAGCAAAATAATGTATAGCAGGAAAATGAATGCTCCCCATAGTAGCTTGTGTAATGCCTATAGTTTCACCCCTACTAATGTTCATGAGAAATTCATTGCAGTCGGATTTACAAGGTTCGGTGCAAGTCCCCCAAAATTGAATTTTATAAACACAACTAAATTCTTCAACGGACATGCGAAAAGACTTTTCATATAATTTGAAAATAACAACATCTGAAGTGCGCTGATATACATACTCGAATCTCCGCACAAAGGAGTCAGTGAGATCATAGTACTGCAGGCACTTATCTGTCAAGAACTCCGTGAGCTCGACATTGCGCACGTACATATCAAACTCTTCCTTGATGCCGGCTCGAATCATGAAGGCATCCGATGGCCACTCGCATGGCAAAATCGCAGCCTCCCGCGATGGTTCGGTATCCGTGTAACACCCCCAGTGTCATGCTACAGTAATCTCCCTCTAATGGTGGCCATGTCATCATGATCACTATGCTATTTGCCACTTTTCCAAGAAAATCAAAGCCAAATTCCATTTTGGAATGCAAGTCAAATATTTGCATCTTCAAACATGCAAGCAAAATAGTTCATAATATTGCAAATAATTCCTGAGTAATTACATTAAGGATATCAACAGCACCTAAATTCCCAAAATGCCCCTGGGAATTAATTAAGTGGATCAACAGTAAAATAATTGCCCCTTTTCAATTTCTAAAAATAGTTAAACAATTCCATATGGCTTGAAACTTTTTGTGAAGCTCTAGTATGTTACTAAGTATTTATGTACAAAGTTTGGACTAGAACAAACATCATTTGACATCTAAATCAATTGCAAACCGTAGCTAAATAAATTCGCAGGAAAAGAATAAATGGGGAAAACCCCCTGTGCACGTGGCCCATCTTTTCGCCTGTTCCAAGCCCAGCCCATCTGGCCTGCCTTTCCCCTTCCTCTCACCAGAGGAGGGGGCAGAGCCAGGCATGGCACACTGGCCATGGGTGGCCAACACATAGCCCCCCGTTCCTATAAAGGCGTCCACCGAAAACACTAGCACGCGCTCGTCCAGCCCCCCTCGATCCCCCTTCGTCGCCCTCCTCATCCGCTCATTTTCGAACTCGGATTCGGTGTGATCACCGCTGCCTCGCCATCGTTCCCACGGCCATCGTCATCGTCGTCGCTCGAGAGCACGTCTAGGAGGTCCGCCAAGGTCACCATCGTCTGTTCCGGGCATCGATTCAAACCGGGGAACTGCGTAGCCGTCGCCATCTTCATCTTCTCTGCACGGCCGTCACCAACTCGCCATTGTTGTCGTCGCTCCGGTCCACCCCGACCCTCCCCGAGCACGCCAACGGACTCACGGTGAGCTCCTCCCTCGGATCCCCCTTTCCCCCCTTCGATTTGGACACTGTAGGCCTTCTTCACCGTCGTGCCCGACCTCAAGCGTACGCGTATGTGCGTGCGTGCTGCTCCTTGCGCTGCTTCTACTGCTACTTGCTGCTTTGCTAGCTACTTCTTGTACCGCTGCTGCTTTGCTTGATGCTGATGCTCACGTGCTGCTGCTACCGCTGCCTGCTGTTGCGGCCGCTGCTACTGCCCATGCTGCTACCGCTGCTTACTAGCTGCTGCTGCGCTGCTCCACATGCTGCTCTTGCTACATCCTGCCGCTGCTACTATGCTGCTCTACTGCTGCCCTGCGTGCTGCTGTGCTGCCGCTCGCCGCCACCGCCCCCTGCTGCCGCTCCTCGCCCCCCCCCCCCCGCTCGCCCCGCACCACGTCCCGCCGGCGGCTCCTGTCGACCGGCCGGCTGCGCCCACGGCCCAGCCTATGAGCGTGAGTGCACGCCCCTGGCCGGCTGGTGCCACTGACCTATGGGGCCGGCCCTTGTTTAGATTAGGGACTAATCTAATTAGCTATACTAATTAGACACTAACAGTCGGGCCCCGCACTGCCTAATGGAACTAATTTAACTAAAATAGGTTAGATAGACTATGACATGTGGGTCCCGCTGCTAAATAAATCAATTTAGTTAAATTAAATAGTTACCAGTCAATGACATCTGGGACCCACCAGCTAGTTTGACCAGTCAACTTTGACCCAGTCAACGCTGACTGTACTGCTGACTGGATGTTGACTTTGACCCTGGCCCACTCTCATACACTGCGACTAGAATAGCACTAGGTGACAAAAGTATATTCTGTTTTTTTATTCGAATTAATAACATTTCCAGAAATTTTAGAATATTGCTTAAACTTTGAAAATTCATAGAAATTCAACCGTAGCTCGGATGAAAATAATTTATATATGAAAAATGATAAGAAAAATCAAACGAATCCGTTTATGTCATCTGCATTCATGTCAGAATCCTCTAAGTAGGTGAACCTGTAACTTTAGGACTGTTTCTAGTAGATGAATAGTGCATGACCTTCGGTAATTAATTCCAATTTAAATCCTAAATTAGCTAAAATGGTTAGAGATGCATTAGGTCACCCATGCATTGCATTTTTTCCATGTCATGCTCTGTGATTGCATTTGTATGCTGTGTATTTATTTGTTTCCTCCCCCTCTTCTCTCCGGTAGACCCCGAGACCGACGTTGCCCCTGAGTTTGACTACCCCTCAGACGTCCAGCCTCTTCCAGCAGAGCTTCCAGGCAAGCAAAACCCCCTTGATCATTCCTACATTGCCCATTCTTTCTCTGTTGTGCTTGCATTAGATTTTGCTACTATATTCGATAGCTCCTATTCTGAGGCATAGCCTGATTTTGTAACCTGCTATTGATACTTTACCTGTTGTCCTATATGCTTAGTATTGGCTGGTTAGTGATCCATCAGAGGCCCTACACCCTTGTCCGTGTTGCCAGGCTTTACTACCGGAAGATTCAATCATGGTGATCGACGTGCAGAGACTGACACATCACCGCACACCCCCTTAGTTGTATGACTCTACAGAGCTACTATCGAGTGCCGAGGGTGATACCTCCTACCTCACTCCTGATGATATCTCTGTAGCATAGCTAGTCGGTTGTGGGTTACCGTGGGTGATTCCTCTTTCACCACCTCCGATGATGCCTCTGTCGTGCAGCCTCTCAAGTGTGAACCCATCGAGGGTGATTCCTCCAAGTTCACCTTGACGGTTACATCGAGTGGGAATCCATCGAGGGTGATTCCTCGGATTTCCCCCTTGATGTTACGGACACACTGTTACCTTACATTGTTCCCCATTTACTGTTCCCGATCTACTACAACTAGAACCGGATACTTGTGATACTAAACTGATATGATGGCTCCGGGATCGCTTTCTCGCAGGGAGTCGAGGAAGGATCTCTGGGCGTTGCTAATATACACTTGCTACTATATTATATGTTACTCCACTCTCTCCTGTTGCTGCAAGACGCTGGAAGATGCTAGTCTTCGATAGGCTAGGCATTCCCCTCTATTCTGGCATTTCTGCAGTCTAGTCCACAGATACAGCCCCTTCATTTGGTACCGATGCATACCTAGCATAGATCTGATGTAAGTCTTGCGAGTACTTTGGATGTGTACTCACGGTTGCTTTGCTACCTTTTTCCCCCTACTCGATTGCTGCGATCAGACGACAGAGCCCAAGAGCCAGCTGTTCCCGCCGACGACTACTACTACCCCGACGGAGCCTACTACTACGTGGAGACCAACGACCAGGAGTAGTTCGGAGGCTCCCAGGCAGGAGGCCTGTGCCTTTTCGATCTAGATGTCGTTGTTTTGCTCAACCTTCTTAAGGCAAACTTGTTTAGTTATGTCTGTACTCAGATGATGTTGCTTCCGCTAACGCTTCTACTCGAGCTTATGTATTCGAGCCCTCGAGGCCCCTGGCTAGTAATATAAAGCTTGTATGACTTTTAGTTTGTGTCTAGAGTTGTGTTGTGATATCTTCCCGTGAGTCTCTGATCTTGATCGTGTGCATTTGCGTGTATGATTAGTGCACGATTGAGTCACCTGTGATGCCCCCGACTCAACCGTGCACTAATCATACACGCAAACATGCACGATCAAGACCAGAGACTCATGGGAAGATATCACAACACAACTCTAGACACAAATTAAAGCATACAACTTTATATTACAAGCCAGGCCACAAAGGCTCGTATACATAAGTCAGTGGAAGCAACAATATCTGAGTGCAGACATAATTAGACAAGTTTGCCTTAAGAAGGCTGAGCAAAACAACGACAACTAGATCGAAAAGGTGCAGGCCTCCTGCCTGGGAGCCTCTGAACTACTCCTGGTCATCGGTCTTCACGTAGTAGTAGGCTCCATCGAGGTAGTAGTAGTCATCGGCGGTATCAGCTGACTCCAGGGCTCCGTCATCTAATTGTAGCAATCGGGTAAGGGGGGAAAAGGTAGCAAAGCAACCGTGAGTACTCATTCAAAGTACTCGCAAGACTTACATCAGATCTATGCTAAGTATGCATCAGTATCAAGTGGAAGGGGCTGTATCTGTGGACTATACTGCAGAAACGCCAGAATAGAGGGGAAGGCCTAGCCTATCGAAGACTAGCATCTTGCAGCGTCTTGCAGCAACAGAAGAGAGTTGAATAATATAACATGTAGTAAAAAATATATATTAGTAACGCCCAGAGATCCTTCCTCGACATCCTGCGAGAAAGCGATCCCGGAGCCATAATATTAGTTTAGTATCACATGTATCTAGTTCTAGTTGTAGTAGATCGGGATACAACTCCGAGCGTCCTGTTACCGTGGACATGGCTATTCGAATAGATAACTTCCCTGCAGGGGTGCACCAACTTACCCAACACGCTCAATTAACTCCGGCCGGACACACTTTTATCGGGTCATGCCTGGCCTCGGCTGATCGACACACCATAGTCCTACCTAGGCTCCGCGGAGAGGTCAGCATGCCAGTCTAAATCCTAAGTGCTCAGGGGTCTGGGCCCATTGCCGTTTGCACTCCTGCGCATTGCGTACGCGGCCGGGACCAGACCTAGCCCCTGTATACACACGCAGGCTGTCGCAGTCCACCCGGGTGCACGCCACTCAATTGCTGACGTCTGAAGAACTTCGGAAGAAACATACGACGCTGAGTGCCCATACTTATTCCCGCATGGTGGTCAGTGCGTAGAAGGCCAGAGGCCTACTCAGATCACATATCCAAACCAATTAGTGCGTTGGGAGCTCGCGGTGACGATCACTGATCCTGTCGCCCCGTCTCGTGGACTTACGGCAAGGGTCAGGCCCATCCCTCTCCTGGGGCGGTCTGCCTGCCCGGCCGTGCCGCGTAATTATCTCGCGGGTACCCTCTTGGTCAACCCGACTTATCCAGAGACTGTCGGGAACTCAGGACCACCTCTACCGGGGTGGTACCGCCTGTCCCTTCAGTCCTGCAGTAACAGTAAATAGGGAACAGTGTAAGGTAATAGTGTGTCCGTAACATCAAGGGGGAAATCCAAGGAATCACCCTCGATGGATTCCCACTCAATGTAACCGTCAAGGTGAACTTGGAGGAATCACCCTCGATGGGTTCACACTTGAGAGGCTTCACGACAGAAGCATCATTGGAGGTGGTGAAAGAGGAATCACCCTCGATAACCCACAACTGACTAGCTATGCTACAGAGATATCATCAGGAGTGAGGTAGGAGGTATCACCCTCGGCACTCGATAGTAGCTCTGCAGAGTCATACAACTAAGGGTGTGTGTGGTGATGTGTCGGTTTCTGCATGTCGATCACACTGATCGAGCATTCGGAAGCAAAGCATGGCAACACGGACAAGGGTGCGGGGCCACTGATGGATCACTAACCAACCTATACTAAGCATTTAGGATAGCAGGTAAGGTATCAACAGCAGTTACAAAAACAGGCTATGCATCAGAATAGGAGCTTTCGGACAACAGTAGCAAAATCTGATGCAAGCACGAGAGAGAAAGAATGGGCGATATAGGAATGATCAAGGGGGTTTTGCTTGCCTAGAAGCTCTGCTGAGAAGGACGGGTCATCGACGACGTAGTCGTACTCGGGGTCAACATCAGTCTCGGGGTCTACCGGAGAAGAAGAGGGGGAAGAAACAGTAAATATAAAGCAAACAACTGCATCACAAGGCATGACATGGCAATATGCTGTGCTGGGGGTGACCTAATGCGGTGCTAAGCGTTACAGATGGAGCGGGAAAATATCTGGGAATATTTTCCCGGTTTAGGCAATTATCGGACAGACGATCCGAAGGGGAAGGTTCCATGTTTGCAGTGTTGGAGGCATGTGACGGGTATGTGGATGGCATATTCGGATTCGTTATATTTTTCTGATCATTTTTCATATATAAATTATTTTCATCCATGTCGGAAGTCGAGCTCCGGGGACCCAAAGGTTCGAACACTGGGGTGAGCTCGTTATACCACTTCTTCTCTTACCATGGCTAAGCGACGGCGAAGCTACGGCGAGAGCGTGCTAGCGAGGGACGGACCGTGGACTCAATGGTTTACCCAGGTTCGGGCCACCTTGCGGTGTAAGACCCTACTCCTGCTTGGTTGGTATTGCTCTGGTGAGAGAGAGAGTACAAGGTTGGGGATGATGAGAACAAGAGCCCATCTCCCCCTACAGTGGCAGCGCTGCCCCCCTTATACCCGCATCGGTCCTCTTCCCCCTTGAAACTTAGGCGGGAAGGGTTGCCACACTTGGCAGGTTTTGAAAGGGGACAGGCGCTCAGGCTATCCTGACTAAAGGCGGTCTTCGCCTGCCAAAGCGTGATCCATGACGCACCGGTGGGCTCGGTGATGACCTCCGCCCTGCGCGCCCGCCGTCTTGGTCTTCCTTTGCCGATCGGGTAACCTTTGGGGTTGCTTTGGGGAGTAGATAGCTGGCCCTACTCCCTTAACACAAAAGAGGAAACCATCTTCATCCGCGCCTGCTGGCGCGGCCTCTGTCGCCGCTCGTCGCCGCGCGCGGCACCCACGTGATGGGCCCCAGACCGCGCGGCTGTGCCGAACGGCCTTCATCTCGTGCGCCCTCGGGAGGGGGCCTCGGGAGGCCACCTCAGGAGGTCGCCTCACGAGAGGACCTCGCGAGGCCGCTGGTGGAGGTGCTGAGCCTTGCTCGCCCGCTCCCTGCGGAGGGGGCCTTGGGGGGCCAAGGCCTCATGAGGAGTCCTAGTGAGGTGCTTGGTGATGACGGCTCGGTGGGCCCAAGCCAGGCGTTGCGCCCTGGGCCAAAGGCAGACGGGCCTAGATACCCCGGGTTCCATGGGCCCGATAGTAGCCCCCGGGCCCACGGCACGCACGTTCCCGCCTACTGGGGGGCAAAATGGCGGGGGCCCTAACCGCCTGCTGCCAAGCGCGACGCGTGGCGCACGATGTGACTCGGGACGCCTCCACTTCTCCATGACGCCTTGGTAACCGCCCGCGCTGACATAAAACCTGCCGCGGGCGACGCGAGGCCATCATTGTCTTCCTTCGCACATCCCGTCCCTTAGCGCTTGCCTTCTTGCGCACAGCTCCTCGCGACCCCTTCTCCAAGCTCTGCCTCTTCCCGCTCCTCAATCCATGCCCCCACCGCGCAGATGGCACCCGCCGGCAAGAGGGGAAAAGCAGCGGCCCCGTCCCCAAGCGCGCCTGTCCTTGGGGCGGCGCTGCAGCGCTCCGTCGTCGTTGACGGAGAGGGCTTGGACAAGGTGCTCCCTTTTGTGGCCGGCGATGAGAACGAGAACCAGGCGACCCAGATCTGGCCGGGGTCGTGCGCACGGCGCGACCTGGGGGCGACGGCCTACCCCTTCTTCATCCACATCGTATATGCCGGGTTGGTGCCGCCATTCTCGCACTTTTCTACACCATTCTCTCACACTATCTGATTCATGCCCTCCATCTTCAGCCCAACTCCATCCTCCTCCTGGCCATGTTTGCCTTTTACTGTGAGGCATTTGTGGGTGTGATGCCTTCGGTGGCGCTCTTCCGCCACTTCTTCTGCCTGCGGCTGACCGCGGGAGACCAACGCTCCGGATGCACGTCGTTCCTTGCCATTAAGCGGACGGAAAACAGCATCATCAACCTGAGGGTCGCGAAGAAGGTGGAGGGCTATCGGCAGCGCTGGGTCTTCATGGACGCACGCCGGACCAGCCCGCTCCTGATGATCCCGACGGACCCGGCTGAGAAGAACTCCCGGTGGGGGAGCGAGAGGCTCACTGATCCAAGGATGGAACCCGTTCTGGAGCGGATGGCTGCGCACCGGGCCGCGAAGCTATCGGGAGCGTCGGTCATCAGGGAGTACCTTCGGCGGCGCATAGCGCCACTCCAGCAGGACTCGCGCCCTGTGTGGGAGTACACCGGCGCGGCCGATGCCATGAGGCTGCACCCTAGCAGCCTGACGCAAGAGGTGCTGGACGGGGCCCTGGCGAATCTGCTTAACACCCCTGCCGAGGGCCCACCTGAAGATGCACTTCCCCTGTTCCGCTACGAGGAAATGGCGGAGCTGGTCAAGGAGATGCCTCTCTTTGACCGGTGGGGCCTCGTGCCGGAAGGCCACGTCGGGCCTCGCGAGGATCCTCTCATGGTGGAGCTGGACTCAGGGGGCAGCGGTGGCGAGGAGGACTCAGCGGAAGCCACGGAGGAGGACGCCAACCGGGCACCACCGCGCACTCGCTATCAGCTCCTCTGCGATTTTGAGGACGACGACACCGACAGCACGCCTCCTATGGTGGAGGGGGCTCCCGGCCGAGAGGCGGCCGAGCCCCCAGCACCAGAGGCCCATCATGAGGCCGAAACCCCCCAGGGCCCTGAGGCGGGCGGCGGCGCGTCCGGGTCTATTGCGACACATCCCGAGGGCCCGAGCGGCGGCGGCGCCGAGGCGATGCCTGACGGTGGCAGCGATGGGCCGCCCCCCGCGGGGGAGAAGAAGAGGAAGTGGTACGTCAGCGACGAGTAAGTCCCCTGCCTCCTCCCAGTGCTCCCAGTCCTTGCTCTACGTCCGGGCTCGGGCTGAGCCACCATTCGCGTAGGAGGTCTGTCGCGGATCAGAAGAAGAAGAAGAAGAAGAAGAAGAAGAAGAAGACGAAGGCGAAAGTGACCCCCAGCCCGCAGGGGGCGTCGGCGCCCGCCACGGGTGCCGGGGGCATGGAGGGGCCACCCGCCGTCCCGACGCCGAGGCGGGGCGCATGGAAGTCGAGGAGGAGACGGTCGTTCCTCCGGAGTCGCATGTGGGTGCGTCTCGTAAAGCCGACACGAAGGAGCCTCGGGAGGCGGGCTCAGGAGGCAGGGACGCCCTCCCCCTTGACCCCGCCGCGAGGAAAGGAGCGGCGACGGGGGAGGTCGAAACGCCCACCCCTCCCCCCCCGCCAGGGGCCTCCCTAAGCGTGGGGGGAGGAGCCGTGGGGCACGCCGTCGCAGGCATCGAGAGCCCCCATAGTGTGCCGCCGCAGCCAAACACGGGGGGGGGGGGGGGGGGTGGCCTGGCGAACCCACCGCTCCAGGCAAGCGGCACCGAGTCCTCCCTTGCCGCGGCGGCGGAGAGTGCCAGAGGGCCCGACCCGGACTGGCCTCTGTCCCTTGTGGGCGGCCACACCCTGCTCCGACCCGAAGCCCTGCGCGACGCCAAGGCCACGCTTGCTCGGCTCGGGACAGACTTCCAGGACGCGGAGACGTGCCACGCCGAGGACCGCCTGAAGCTTGCTGACGGGTGGCGCCGGCTCAGTGTTACCTTCGAATCGGCCTGGCGCCAGAGCGAACGCGCTCGCGCACAGGGCGAGAAGGACGCCGCCGAAGCGGAGGGGGTCCGTGCTAGAGCCCTCCAGGAGGACGGAGCGGCCGTCGCGCGTCGCGAAGAGGCGGAGGTCCGCCTGAAGGAGTTCCAGGACCAACGCGCCGAGCAGGCGCAGTCGCTCCTCGTGCGGGAAGGCGCTCTCGCCACCCGCGAGAAGGAGGTTGCGGCCCGCGAAGCGGGCCTCGAGACTCACGCGGAGAGCCTCGAGAGGACGACGACCGAGCAGGCCATGGAGAAGGACGCCTGGAGCTGTTGGGGTCCCAGCTGGCCGATGCCCAGGAGGCCCACACGAAGCGTGTCACCGAGGCCAATGCCCAGCTGGAGGCCACAGAGAAGAAGGTTCAGGAGGATGCTGACGCGAAGGTAGCGGAGGCGCGCCTGGTGCTTGCCGAGGAGCATGATAAGACGCTGTCACAGCAGAGGGACGCCTTCGAGACGGAACGGGAGCCATTCCGGCAGGAGATCACTGATCTCAAGGCGGCACTTGCCGAGGCAGAGACCCTCTGAGGGGCTGCGCCGCAGCCCAGCTCCGGCGCCGTGGACCAGGAATAGGAGCAGCAGCGCAAACGCGCCAAGACGCTTCACTCCCTCGAGCTCTGCGCCCACGACGCCCTGAACTCCATCTACCAGGGAAGGCTTGGAGCCCTCCACGAGTCCCGTGATGCCAACTACGACGACTTCTCCACCAAGCTCGTGGAACGGCTTGACGATAGAGCCAAGGAGGTGGACGTCATCTTGGAGTTGGAGTGCCACGGCCTCTTCTCCCTGGCGGCGACTCGCGTCTTCAGCCACCTCCTTCACACCGATCCCAACTTTAATTTTGACAAGGTGATAGCCCCAGTCCCCGAGGAGCTTCGCGATGGGCTCGCAAAAGGCCACGTGGGCGCGTTGCTCGGGAAGTACTCCTGCAGCGGCGGCGAGAGCTCCGGCGGCAACGACAGCACCGGCGACGACGACGACGGCGCGAGTTCTTAGGGTCCTTTTCCCTTCGTCACCCTGCGCTAGATTGACATGGCCCCGTAGGGGCGTGAAGACGATGCCTTGATGTTTAAGTACTTTATGACTTGCTGTAATGAACGCTCACGCCCTCGTGAGGCTTTCTCTTGAGGTCTGTTTTGCTCTCTTTGCTTCCCATGATGCTCTACGTTGTCAGGACCCAGCCCCCGAGCGGACCATAGCCGTCGCTGGTATGTCAGGTCGCGATGCCTGGACAAGGCCAGGAGGCGAGGGGCACCGGGAGCTAGTGAGGGCTCCTGAGGCGCGATGCTCGTCGATTCGCTCATGAGCATTACGCAAGGAGACAAGACACCAAGAACCTTGGTGGGGTGGCGTGCACGGGAGCAGACCCGCGAACCAGAGCCCGGTTGCTTGGGTTTTTCAGTGCTGCTGGGACTGACCCGAGCACGAACACCATGTCTAGCCCCCACTCGTGTGAGGCTCAGGAGGGACGTCGTGAGCGCGCGAGGCTCATGTGGCAAGAACAAGACGAAACGCCATGTAAGAAACTGAGCTTTACTGAAGTAAGATAGCAACCCATTACATAACTAGAACAAGATGCGGCTGCCGTGTCCGGCACGGGTCAGCTTGAGGTTGGTGCAACCCGTGGGGCACCCTCAGTTACACATCGAAATGAGAAAAAGAGTGCTGCCATGTCCGGCACAGGTCAGCTTGAGGTTGGTGCAGCCCGTGGGGCGCCCTCAGTTGATTGTTCCGCCAGCGCGGAGCATGGGGCTTCCACAGGGGTGTGGGTATGATCGCGGGTCGATCGTTCCGCCAGCGCGGAGCATGGGGCTTCCACTTGGGCGTGGGCGGGAGCTCTCGCGGGCCCATCAGGCGAACGCAATGAGAGGCTCCGGGGCGTGTACAGCCCCATTTCATTCGTACGCGTGAGGGTCATGGGTAGAACTTGCGGAGGTGTTGGATGTTCCAGGCGTTAGGCACAGGAACTCCGTCCTCCGTCTCCAGCCGGGCTGAGCCGGGCCTGGAGACATGAGTAACCCTGAAAGGGCCTTCCCACATAGGTGAGAGTTTGTGAAGTCCCTCTCTAAAGAGGATTCTGCGCAGGACGAGGTCGCCGACCTCGAGAGTACGAGGGCGGATGCTGCGGCTGTGGTAGTGACGCAGGGCCTGCTGGTACCTCGCGGCACGAAGGGTGGCCTGACGGCGGCCCTCCTCGAGGAGCAGTAGATCAATCTCCCACGAGCCCTCCTGACGCACCTCGTGGAAGGCAAGGACTCGCGGGGAGCCGTGCTTAAGCTCCATTGGGAGGACCGCCTCAGCGCCGTAGACAAGGAAGAAGGGTGTCTTGCCGGTAGGCTTGCTTGCTGTCGTGCGGATGGACCACAGCACGGACTATAGCTCGTCGAGCCAGCCCTTGCCGCAAGCCTCGAGTTTCTTCTTGAAGCTCCTTGTTTTGAGGCCCTTGAGGACCTCGGCATTGGCACGCTCGGCCTGGCCATTGCTTCGCGGGTGCGCCACCGAGGCGTAGCAGATCTGCGTACCGAGGCTGGCGCAGTACGACTTGAAGAGGCCGCCTGTGAACTGGGAGCCATTGTTGGTGATGATGCGGTTGGGAACCCCAAAGCGGCTCACGAGGCCCTTGATGAACTTAACGGCGGAGCCTGCCGGGATGGTGCACACCGGCTCGACTTCTGCCCACTTGGTGAACTTGTCGATGGCGACGTAGAGGTAGCGGTAACCGCCAGCCGCGCGAGGGAAGGGCCCCAGGATATCCAGCCCCCAGACCATGAAGGGCCATGAGAGGGGAATCGTCTGGAGGCCCTGCGCCGGCTAGTGGATCTGCTTAGCGTGGAATTGGCAGGCCTCGCAGGCTTGGACCAGCGTGGTAGCGTCACACAGCGCAGTGGGCCAGTAGAAGCCACTGCGGAAAACCTTGCCGACGAGGGTGCATGACGAGGAGTGGTGGCCGCAGTCTCCTCCATGGATATCAGCTAGCAACTAGCGCCCTTGCTCTTCAGAGATGCACCACAGCGAGATGCCATTGGGGCGCCTGCGGAATAGCTCGCCATCTTGTAGGCAGTAAGCGGTGGCCTGCCGGGCCACGCGCTCTGCTTCTGAGTCCTTTTCCGGGAGGGTACCGCGAAGCAAGTAAACCTTGAACTCCACGGCCCAGCTATCCTCTTGAGGCTCCAGCGCCAGCAGCAGGCAGGCTCCCGAAGCCGGGCCGCAGTCCGGCGCGCCCGTGGGTGGTGCGGGCAGGAGTTCCTCGCGAAGGAGCATGCTCGCGGCAGGAGGCGCGGCTGATGGCTTGAGGAGCCTTTCCTCGAAGACGCCGGGGCTCTGAGGCTCGCGACGAGATGCTCATTTGGCGATGTCGTCGGCTTCTTTGTTGCCGCTGCGGGGGACGTGCTGCAGCTCCAGGCCAAGAAAACGCTTCTCGAGTTTACGTACCTCTTCCAGGTAGGTGGCCATGTGCTCGTCCTTGGGCTTGTAGCTTTTGATGGAGAAGTTGACGAGAAGTTGTGAATCGCCCTTGATGGTCAGATGTTTGATGCCCAGGGCGAACGCGGCCTTGAGGCCGGCGATGAGGCCCTCATACTCTGCGATGTTGTTGGAGACCTTGTCGGTGTGCCTGAAGTAGAGTTGTACGGCATAGTAGAGCCTATCCCCTGTCGGCGAGGTGAGCATGACCCCAGCCCCCGCGCCCTATTGGGAGAAGGCGCCGTCGAAGTGCATGGTCCAGCCGCCAGGCGCCTCGTCCCCTGGCAGGAGGGACTGGGCCTCGCGAGGCTCCTCCTTGTATGTGTCCATCCATTCTGCCACGAAGTCGGCCAGAGCTGCGCCTTTGATGACTCTGGTGGTGGAGAATTCCAGCTGGAAGGCTTGCAGCTCGATGTTCCATTCGGCGACGCGGCCGACGGCGTTGGGGCTGCGCAGAACTTGCTCCAAGGGGTAGGAAGAAATGACCTTGATGGGGTGACCCTAGAAGTAGTGGCTCAGCTTCCTGGAGGTGATGAGGAGCACGAGGAGGAGCTTCTGCTGCATGGGGTAGCGCTCGCGCGCGTCCCTTAGCACGGTGCTGACGAAGTACACGGGGTGCTCGACGAGGCGCGTAGTTGTTGTGGCAGCTTGCTCTCCAGGCGCCTCGTGAGGCTTGGAAGGCTCGGGAATCTCACGAGGCTCAGGAGGCTAACGAGGCTCGGGGAGCTCACGAGGCTCAGTGGGCTCATGAGCCTGAAGGGGCGCGGAGGGTTTCTCCTTAGCGTAGACGGGCTCCTCCCGCACCGCCACCAGTGCCGTGCTGGCCGTCTGGGGGGTGGCCGCCAAGTACAGGAGCAAGGGCTCGCGAGAGCGTGGCGCGACCATGATGGGCGGGGTCGTGAGGTACCTCTTGAGGGCTTCAAAGGCGGCGTCTACCTCAGGAGTCCATTTGAAGGAGTCGGATCTCTTTAGGAGCTTGAAGAAGGGCAGGGCTCGCTCGCCAAACTTGGAGATGAAATGCCCCAGGGAGGCCATACATCCTGCCAAGCGCTGCATTTCCTCGAGGGTCTGGGGAGGACGCATTTTCTCGATGGCCTTGATCTTCTCTGGGTTGGCCTCGATGCCACGGTGCGAGACTAGGAAGCCGAGGAGCTTTCCGGAGGGGACTCCGAAGACGCACTTCTCCGGGTTGAGCTTGAGATTGACTTTGCGCAGGTTGGCAAATGTTTCCTGGAGGTCCGCGATAAGGGATCCAGCCTCACGAGACTTGACTACGATGTCGTCGACGTAGGCCTCCACGTTACACCCCATCTGAGCCCCCAGCGTGATGTGCATTAGCCGTTGGAAGGTGGCGCCCGCGCTCCTTAAACCGAAGGCCATGTAGACGTAGCAATATATGCCGCAGCGGGTGATGAAGGCCGTTCTCTCCACATCTAAGGCCGCCATCTTGATCTGATGATATCCTGAGAAGGCATCCAGGAAGCATAGCAAATCGCACCCGGTGGTGGAATCCACGATCTGATCGATGCGGGGCAGTGGAAATAGATCTTGAGGGCAGAACTTGTTGAGGCTGGTGAAGTCGACGCACATGCGCTCCTTGCCGCCCTTCTTGGGGATGACAACTAGGTTGGCGAGCCATTCGGGATGGCGCACCTCTCGGACGACTCCAGCTTCTTGGAGCTTCTGAACTTCCTTGACGATGAAATCTTGCTTCTCTGGCGCCTGGCGCCATGCTTTCTGCTTGATGGGGCGTGCATTGGGGCACACCGCTAAGTGGTGCTAGATCACCTCCCTCGGCACACCGGATAAGTCAGATGCTTTCCAGGCAAAAACATCCGAGTTTGCCCGAAGGACGGTGACAAGCGCGCTTTCCTATGCAGGAGGGAGGCCTGTGCCAATGGTGGAGGCAGGGCCGGAGCCGCTGCCGTCCACCAACACCTTCTTTGTCTCGGCACGGTCCTGAGAGAACAACTGCTTCTTCTTCGCGGGCACGGCCTCAGGAGGCTCAGCCGCGTCCTCATCGATCGGGTGCGCGACAGCGGCAGCCTTGTAGGCATGCTCGAGGGTGTTGGCCGCGTCCTTCTTGTCGCAGGTGACGGTGATGATGCCGCTGCAGCCGGGCATCTTCAGAACGTTGTAGGCGTGATGGGTGCCGCCATGAACTTGGTGAGAGCGGGGTAGCCCAAGATGGCGTTGTAAGGCGGGCCAATGTGTGCCACGTCGAAGTCGATGAGCTCGGTGTGGTAGTTCTTGCGGGTGCCGAAGGTGACGGGGAGGCGCACTTGCCCCAGTGGGATGGTGGAACCATCGGTCACTTCGGAGAAGGGCCTGGTCGGCATCAGCTGGTCGTAGGGCACCTGGAGCATCTTGAAGGTCTCGATGGAGATCACGTTGAGGCCGGCGCCCCCGTCGATGAGGGTCTTGGTGACCGCGACGGTTCTGATGGTGGGAGTGCACAGCATGGGGAGCGTGCCTGCGGAGGCCGTGGAGTTGGGATGGTCCTTGGAGTCGAAAGTGATGGCGTACTGCGACCACTTGAGGGGCCGTGAAGCCTCTGGCCTCGGGAGGGCAGCATACACCTCGCGAGAGAGCTGCTTGAAGTGGCGGATGGACGCGGGGGCTTGGGACCCGCCAAGGATGCAGGCGACCGCGCGAGGCTCCTGGTAGCCCCCAGCGCCCTCATCAGGCCGGTTGACATCGTTCCATCGGGGTGGCGGCGGCAGCGGCGGAAGAGCGGCATTGGCCTGAGGGTCTGCCTCATGAGGCTGGTCGCGCCAGGCGGCCTCACGTGGCTGGTCACGCCAACCCTGGCGGAAGTTGCCGTTGCTGTTGCGGCCGTCCCATTGGTTGCCACCGCGGCCACCTCCACGGACGGCGGCGCGGCCAT
Source organism: Elymus sibiricus (assembly GCA_039707655.1). Lineage (NCBI taxonomy): Eukaryota > Viridiplantae > Streptophyta > Magnoliopsida > Poales > Poaceae > Elymus > Elymus sibiricus. The sequence continues at coordinate 103,660,875 of CM077668.1, read as the reverse complement.
TGCGGTCGTCTCGGCGGCCCTGGCACTCGTCGCGGAGCAGCTTGAGCTCCTGGCAGTCCTCGGTGTTGTGGGAGCGCACGTTGTGGAAGGCGCAGAGCGGCCGGCTGTCTTTCCTGGGCTCGTCGTGGTCACGACCGCACTTCTGCTCAGGCTCCGCCGCGAGCACGGCCGGACCCTTGCGCTTGACGTCCTTGTTCTTGGTCTTGGCGGCGTCGAGCACCGCGTCGGGGTCGTTGTGGACGAAGAGGCGGCCCTCTTCAGCCATGGCGCACTTGTCGGCGAGGTCGAGCAGCTCAAGCACGGAGAAAAGCTCACCGTTGATGGCGAGCTTCTCGCGCATCTTGACGTCCGTGACACCGGTGGAGAACGCAGAGATGACGACCACGTCGGAGGCGCGCGGGATCTTGTGACGCACCTGGCTGAAGCGCTGGATGTACTTGCGGAGGGTCTCGTCTGGGCGCTGCCGAACACGCCGCAGGTCGTTGATGGTGAGGGAGCGGTCCTGCGTGCCCTTGAAGTTGGCGATGAACTGGCTGTAGAGCTCGGCCCACGATGAGATGGACGCCTCGGGGAGGTTCATGAGCCAGGAGAGCGGGCCGTCCATAAGGGCCATGGGAAACCAGTTTGACATGACCTTGTCATCGCAGATCGCCGCCTCAATGCTTAGCACGTAGAGCTGGAGAAACTCCATGGGGTTGGGGGTGCCGTCATAGCGCGGAGGCAGTTCAGGCTTGAACTTCACGGGCCAGACGACGCGACGCAGCTCGCGGGTGAAGGCGCGGCATCCCACACCGCTTGAGGGGACACCGCTAGCAAGGGTGGCGCGGTTTTGGCGCCCAGCCGCCGCAACATCCTAAATGGCCTGGTCCTGGCCCTGGCGCTGCCGCTCAAGGAGCACTCGCGCATCGGGGGGTGCGCTGTGGACGATCTGGCAGCTGGCCTCATCTCGGTCTGGCGAGGACGTGCCACGGGACGGCTCACAAACCCGCGCGCTGCGCTGGGGCCCGCCGCGCTCGTCGCGCAGAGGAGGCGGCTGGGGAGCGCCGTGCGCCAGGTCCCCAGCGTGAGACGGCGGAGGGCGGAGCGAGTGGAAAGGTGCCGGAGCGTCCCCGGCGGCGTTGACGAGCTCGGTGATGCGGCCAAGCCAGGCGTCGTAGCCGGCGTCAGCCGGACGGTAGCGGAGCAGCTCACGCGCCATGAGCAGCACGGCCTGCGGGTTCGGCGGCCCTGGTAGGCGAGGGAGCAGGCCGTGGCGGTGTGGCCGTTTGCCTGCACGGAGGGGTGCAGGGAGGAGTCCTGCTCCTTGCGGGCAACGGGGTCGGTTGCGGCAGCAGCCTCGACGTCAGGGCGGCGGCGATTGCCACGGGCCACCGGCTCTGTCTGAGCCATGCGGCCAGCCCTGCGCTCGGCGCGCTCGTGACGTGCGTCGGCCATGAGGTCGGTGGAGCAGAGGGCGGAGCGGAAGAATAGTAGCGCACCCCTACCTGGCATGCCAAATGTCGGAAGTCGGGCTCCGGGAACCCAAAGGTTCGAACATTGGGGTGAGCTCGTTATACCACTTCGTCTCCTACCGCGGCTAAGCAACGGTGAAGCTACGGCGAGAGCGCGCTAGCGAGGGATGGACCATGGACTCAGCGGTTTACCCAGGTTCGGGCCACCTTGCGGTGTAAGACCCTACTCCTGCTTGGTTGATATTGCTCTGGTGAGAGAGAGAGTACAAGGTTGGGGATGATGAGAACAAGAGCCCATGTCCCCCTACAATGGCAGCGTTGCCCCCCCTTATACCCGCATCGGTCCTCTTCCCCCTTGAAACTTAGGCGGGAAGGGTTGCCACACTTGGCGGGTTTTGAAAGGGGACAGGCGCTCAGGTTATCCTGACTAAAGGCGGTCTTCGCCTGCCAAAGAGTGATCCATGACGCGCCGGTGGGCTCGGTGATGACCTCCGCCCTGCGCGCCCGCCGTCTTGGTCTTCCTTCGCCGATCGGGTAACCTTTGGGGTTGCTTTGGGGAGTAGATAGCTGGCCCTGCTCCCTTAACACAAAAGAGGAAACCATCTTCATCCGCGCCTGCTGGCGCGGCCCCTGTCGCCGCTCGTCGCCGCGCGCGTCACCCACGTGATGGGCCCCAGACCACGCGGCTATGCCGAACGGCCTTCGCCTCGTGCGCCCTCGGGAGGGGGCCTCGGGAGGCCACCTCAGGAGGTCGCCTCACGAGAGGACCTCGCGAGGCCGCTGGTGGAGGTGCTGAGCCTTGCTCGCCCGCTCCCTACGGAGGGGACCTCAGGGGGCCAAGGCCTCATGAGGAGTCCTGGAGAGGTGCTTGATGATGACGGCCCGCTGGGCCCACGCCAGGCGTTGCGCCCTGGGCCAAAGGCAGACGGGCCTGGATACCCCAGGTTCCATGGGCCCGACAATCTGAGTTACGGATTATTTTATATGATTTTTCAAGTTTTAAACAATTTCTGGAATTTCTGGAATATACTTAATTGGAATTTATACAGTAATTGCTATGTGTACCCAGTGGCTGTCTACCCACAGAGGCTGACCTGTGGGGCCGGTCAACTGCCCAGTCAGCAGTTGACTGGTCCACGTTTGACTGGTCAAAGGTCCAGTGGGACCCAGCTATCATAGACTGCTAGTTATATTAGGGTTAATTAATTTAGTTTAGTTAACAGCGGGGCCTACTGTCAGTTGCACATTATGCTAATTAATCACTAAATTAACCCTAATCTAAACCTTAGACCTAATTAAACAAGGGCCGGCCCCACTGGGCAGTGGCCCAGCTGGCCACACACACACAACACGCACACGGCGCACTCGGCCATGGCCATGGCCATGGCCAGCAGCAGCGGCGGCTGTGACACCCTGGTTTTTTCCAACTTTTCCTTTCAAAAACTCATTTGAATGTTATTTGAAAGTTGGTTTGGATTTTAACTTGAATGGCTCTATGGACTTAAAACTTGGGAATATTTTTACTTTCCTTTCCCAAGTGACTCAAGCTTCCAAAAACTTCTCCCAAGTCATGTCATTTCCATTCTTGCCCAATCTCAACCCTTATTCCTAATTTAATATTCCTTTTTCTATTAAAGGAATAGCCCTTTGTGCTCTAGGTTGTGAAGCAACCTATATTTCTGTCTTCCCCAAAATTCTAAGAAAATTCTCATAAATTCTTTGGACCATGTGAACCTTGGATATGTGAAAATATTCATGATTCCATCCTCATGATGAGCACACCATCCAATCTTTGTTTCTGGTCATAATTTCAGTTTGTGAAGCAACTATATTTTATATTGCTTCATAAATTCTGAAATTAATCCAGGACTCAAATATCACTATATCCTTTGAGCATGCTAAAATCCACATCATTCTGCCAAGCCATTTTCTCCACAAAATTCCCCCAAGTTTCTGTCCAGAGGGAAGCATTGCGAAGGAAGTACCATTTTTATCTATCCAAATGGTATGAAATTTTTACAGTGTCTTTCTATGCTCAAATGACCCCTCTCCACCAAGTTTCATTCAAATCCATCAAACCATGTGAGCACAGCATCAAGAACTTGCTTTTGGACCAACTGTGCAGTTGTGAAGGAAGTGTTGTATGTACTGGTTTGTTTTCAGTGAAATTCGGTGGATAGGCAAGCCTTACCATCCTACCACCACACATAAAAATATAGATCGTTTCACCAAGCCAATCTCCCACAAGAAACCACAAACACCTGCTGCCAGAAACACCTCCAGAGTCATCAACTCCATTTAAGGAGTGACATGACCAAACCAGATGCATAGGTCATCTCCTGGGTGTCAGGTCGACACCAGAGACAAGAACTGCCGGGCTAGGGTGCACTGCGTGCGCCTGTGCATGTGGTGACCACGCGGCTGGCGTGCCATGGCCGCGCTCGGTCGCGTCGGCCAGGCCAGCTGTGGCCGCCCCCGGTTGTCTGCTGGTGCCGACGTCGTCCCAGCCGCACGCGTGCCCCCTCTAGAACCCTCTCCCACCTCCGGTGAAGCTCGCTGCCGCTCGCGGCCAAGTTCACCCACGGGCAGAACAGTGCGCCGCGGTCGCCGTTGTTGTCCGCACGCCCTTAATGGCTCCGGACCTGTCCCGTCGCCCCTGCGCGCTCACGTCCCCTCCCTACACGCTCCGCAGGCCAGCGCGACGGCCAGCTCACCCCGGAGCTCGTTCGCATCTCCTCGGCGCCGATCGGCATGGGCACCTCCCGCCCAGCTATAAAAGCCGCAGCCCGGAGCCCCAGCTCCTCACCACTCCACCCCTTCCCCTCTCAATCGACCTCTGGCGCCCAAGCACGGACCCCGGACCCCTCTCTTCCACAGCTCCGGCAGTGTGCTCCGCCGCACTGCCACTCCTCCTCCGGCTCGCTCTGGTGAACTCCAGTGCTAACCAAGCCTAACCATGAGCTCCTAGTGATCCCCTGGTCCTCCCCAGCCCCTTCGCTGCCCGAATCATCGCCGGAATCGCCGACCCCGATGACCACCGTAGCTCGCCGCCGCCTGAGAGGAAGGGGCCGACGCCGTCCGGCCATCTCCCGACGAGCTATGGGTATGGGCGTGCTCACCATCGAGTGCTCGTTCCATTCCCGCCCTCTCCCAGCTCTGTCGTGGCCTCAATGTCGGCGAACGGCCGCCGGTACGCCCGCCATCTCTCTGCTCCCTCTCTTTCTCTTTAAAACAGACAGTCGGGCCCCACCCGTCAGCGACCCAACCACGCCCGAAGCGGTACGCAAGTGGAACCGTACTCTGGGTTTACGCTTTCGACGTGGCCCGCTGGAAGTTTTTCTGATTTTCTGTTTAAATCCATTTTAATCCAGAATTTTGACCAAACTTTGACCAGTCATTACTTTTAAACCATAAGTCCAAATGAGTTCATTCTTTTTGCATTATTTTTCTTGTGATGAGCTCCTTTATTTGCTGGCAAAATTTGGTATTTTTCCCATCTGTCTAGAATTTCTGGACAGAGAAAAATGCTCTATGTATTATTTACAAATGTTTCCAAAAATGTTTTTCAGAGTGATTTGAATATTTGGTGAAGGCTAGGAGTACTCCCACACTCCCTTGGTGCAAGGCAAGCCACAACTCTCATTTGCATGACTGCATTGCAATGCCATGGCTTAAATAACTATTTAGGCTAAAATTTGAATTATTCATAATTAGTTTATTCATGCAACACTTGGAGGAATTCTTGGATATGTTACTGTCATGTTGATGATTAGGTTACTAGTGACTAGTAGTTTACAATTTTGATTATATCATGATGCCGTTGGATTAAGAGATTACCGTCTATGTTTACTTTGTGATCCCGTCCGTCATTTTGACTATGAAAGTAGTAGCAGTACCTCAATCATGTTGCTCATTGGATTACTTGTTGGCTAGTGTTCTAACTTGGATTACTGTGATACCGGAGTATCAGTTATAACGGAGAAAATACTTGGGGATAAATTCCTTCATTCGTTGATCAAGTGCCACTGAACCGAGCTTTCCAGTGCAGCCACATCTGCCAGAATGGGACGGCCTTAACTTGGTCTAACCCTGTGCTCTTTTATCAGTACCACCAAAGAGGGAAGGTTATGCGTGCGTGCTACCCTGATCAGGTAGACGGCGATAATCTTGTGAGCCCGGTTTGGTTATTGAGCTCAGGTCCCCGTTTGGGACAGTTTAGTTTGGCCACGATGGTGGCAGGTGTCAGAAGTGACACAGGGGCCACCCAGGGCATGACCTCAGCGAGGACGTGTCGGTGGTACGGTAGAAGGGTCACAGGTTAGGTGAGTTTCGTTGGACGAATGTCCATGGTGTGGGTAAAGTGTGCAACCTCTGCAGAGTGTATTGGACACACTTCGTACTAAGTCGCGTCCACGGTATTGGACACACTTCGTACTAAGTCACACTATCTGATCAACACCAATGATGGAATGACTTGTTAATGATGGAAGAACTTGTCTTGGTATAGTGGGGTAACCGCTTGGCAGAAGGCTGTTGGTAATCTTGGAAGTGATCTCGAGAATGGTCGTCAATTGGTATTGAGGTGATCACGAGTTGATCACAAGAATAGATGGTTCGGCTGGATAACCAGGAGTAAGGCGGTCCATGTGACTTTAAATAATGGTGACTATTGCAAATAGTTCAGAGATAACATGTTTAGTATTTTCTTCCACTCTTTTAATAACAACTGATCCTGATATAATCATGATTGTTGTGATGTTGCTTTGATGCTTTTGCTTGTTGTGAGCTTGCGAGTACATTCAAAGTACTCACCTGGCATGTCATGCCAGATTGCAGGTGCTGCTATGTTTGCATAGCCCAAGGTTTCCGAGTTGCGAGCTAGGACGTGTCCCAGCCAGAGTCCCTGCGGAGTGGAATCCATCACCGTCATTGTTATTCCGCTGCTAGAAGTTGTTCCGCTGCTAGCATAGGGCTACCGTTGCTGGCATAGTATTGTCGTGTTGATGTAACCCTTTGTAATACCCCAAACCCTTGTACCCCAACTATTTGTAATAAAGAGCTGATTTGTTCTATGCCAAGCAGTGCCGTATTCCAAAAGACTTGATCTCTGGGATGGAATACAGGGTGTTCCAGTTCCTCTGAGCCAGGGTGCCACAGCGGTAGCTAGTAGCGGTAGCAGCAGCAGCCGAGCAGCGGCAGCAAGCAGAGCAGCAAGTAGCACCAGCGCAAGGAGTAGCACAACAGCGAAGCAGCATGCCAAGCAGCAGCGTCAAAGAAGCAGCGGCTGTGCGTGAAGGTGGCAGGCGCGGCGACGCGCACGCGTGATGGTGCAGGGGGCATGGCCAGGGGAAGGCGAGCGCAGGCAGGGTGAGCACGAGCTCACAGAGGGCTTCGACGCGGCGGCTATGGTGACAGATTCAACGGGGAAAGGGGGGAAACGGGCGGGGAGCTCACCGCGGAGGCACACGGTGGCCCGGTGAGAGCTTAGGAGCAGCATGGGCGAGGGATTCGTCGGAGGAGCACCGACAACCATAGAGGAAGAAGAACTCGATCCCGCTGACGTGGGGCTCTCTTGCTCGATCTCCTCCTCGTGGACGATGTAGTGGATGACGACGGAGCGGCCAGACACGGTCCTAGGGCGCGGGGTGGACGGAGAGCACGCGGACGAGGTGAGGCATGGCGACGGCGGCTTGGCTTCTCGCGGGAAGGACGAAGGCGGTGCGAGGAGGGGGAAATGGCGAGGCTAGGGTTACCAGGGAGCTCGAGGAGGACCTTATGGAGCGTGAGGAGACGTCGGATGCTCGGCTCGTGGCCATCCTTGCCCACGGACGGGCGCGCGGCGTCCACCCAGCCTCTGATGAACAGAGGTAGAAGATGAGGCATAGGTGGGCTGGGCTGGTCACTATTTGACTTAGGCCTGTAGGCACAGTAGGCATTAGGCAGTTTTATTTTTCCTTTTCCTGTTTCCCTTTTTAGCTTCTGTTTGCAATTTGTTTGAACTCCAAATGACTTTTGTAAAATATGCAACTTGTCAAATCAAATACCATGCATTATTTAGTACTGCCACAAAAACTTTGGAGGCAAGATGATTTCATTTGAATTGTGCTGGCATTTAAAAGGGCTGAAAAAGTGCTGCTGGACCACTGTTTGAAAATCCAGGGGCATTTTGGGAACCCAAATGAGGTTGGTTTCATTATGACAATTACTTGGTGAATATTTGCAATATTATGAACTATTTTTCTGGCTCATTTGAAGATGCAAATATTTGACTTGCATTCCATTTTGGAATTTGGCTTTGATTTTTGCAAAAGTGGCAAATAGCATAGTGATCATGATGACATGGCCACCATTAGAGGGAGATTACTGTAGCATGACACCAGGGGTGTTACAAATCTCCTCCACTACAAGAAATCTCGTCCCGAGATTTAAGAGGTGGAGTAAAGGGGAAGGGATTGGTTACAAAATTCTAACGAGTCTTCTTGATCTTGGTTGCTCTTCTCAAAAAGTTGATCATTTTCGTTGATGTCTTCATTTCTCTGCTTCTGTGCGTTGTGACGAAGTTGTCATCCTTCCTTCGGAGTCTTCATCGTACTTACAAAAAGAATAAGGGGGTATCTCTGGGAGAATGGACCTTTGCAAGGTCGGTTATCTGGTGGATAACTCAGGGAATGTGGTAGGAAGTATCTCTCGAATTGGATTCAGGAAATACATCGAGAAAAAAAAGGAAGGCATGAGAAGTTTTAAGCGCGTAGGCAATCATTTAATGCTCAACTGAGAGTGTGAATGGGGTTCAGAGCAATGGGAATAAGTATTGCGTCTGATACTAGAATAGATCATCTCTAGGAGGGTGGCTCGTGAATTACTTACGGAGCCAAGTGCTTGGAATAACTTTGGAGTAGGGATGTACAGGAGAGTCAGGTTTTGATCCTGTGGAACTGTGGTTAGTGTGGGTTAAAAGTAGGAAGGGCGATGACATCTTGCACGGTCAAGTTGGCAAGGCATGTCAGAGGATAGCTTGTCAGCTATGGCGGCAACAACGTCGGTACCAAGGGCGGGGGACAAAGAGAACCATTTTCCTGCTCGTTGAAACGAGGCGGACCAATAGGCATAGTTCTCGTCCACCAGCGGTTACCGAAATGTCAACAACAATAGTAACAGGGTTATACTACACAGGGTTGTACATGGGGGTGTTGACATAAACAGGGAATTATCACTGCTCTGATAAGTTAGATTACAAGAAAGGTTAAACAAGCCAATGGAAAGGAAAATTTGATTATCAGATTAAACAGACCAGTGGAAAGGAAAATATGATTATACACAAGTATTAGGTTTATATCCTTCCCAAGGAAAAGCAGAGCATGATATACATGACAGGACAGCAAGTACTTATTCCCGTACACTGTCCCACTGTCGGAGTGGGGTACAAGCATCATACCCCACTGTCAGCCATATGTGTATATTGCTGGGTACACTTTTGTGTACCCATAGCAATTTAGCTATTTAACAATTTCAAATTAAATTAAATCTAAAAATTCAGGAAATGAATAAAACTTTAAAAAATCATATAAAATAAACCGTAAGTCGGATGAAAATAATTTATATATGAAAAATGATCAAAAAAATATAATGAATTCGAATATGCTACCCTCATACCTGCCACACCCCTCCAACACTACAAACATGGAACCTTCCCCTCTGGTTCATCTGACCGATAATTGCCCGGAGCTGGTAAAATACCACCGGATATTTTCCCGCTCGGACTAACGTATGTAGTACTGCATTAGGTCACCCCTAGCATAACCTACTGGCATGTCGTGCATCTGTATTGCATCTGTGTGCTTTATATTTACTGTTTCTTCCCCCTCTTCTTCTTCGGTAGACCCCGAGACTGCCGCTGACACCGCTGGTTACGACTACACCGCAGACGACCAGCCCCTTTCAGCAGAGCTTCCAGGCAAGAAAAACCCCCTTGATCATTCCTATATCACCCATTCTTTCTCTCCCATGCTTGCATTAGATTTTGCTACTGTTATTCGATAGCTCCTATTCTGATGCATAGCCTGATTTTGTACTTTACCTGTTGTCCTGAATGCTTAGTACAGGCTGATTAGTGATCCATCAGTGGCCCCACACCCTTGTCCGTGTTGCCCTACTTTGCTACCGGATGACTCGATCAATGTGATCGACGTGCAGAGACCGAATGCACCACCAGCACCCCCCTTAGTTGTACGACTCTGCAGAGCTACTGTCGAGTGCCGAGGGTGATGCCTCGTATCTCACTTCTGATGATATCTCTGTAGTATAGCACGTCGGTTGTGGATTACAGAGGGTGATTCCTCGCTCTCCACTCCCGATGATGACTCTGCCGTGCAACACCTCAAGCGTGAACCCATCGAGGGTGATTCCTCCAAGTTCACCTTGACATTTTACATCAAATAGGAATCTATCGAGGGTGATTCCTCAGATTCCTTGATGTTATGGACACACGGTTACCTTAACTATTACGACAGAACTTTGTAGAAGTCGGGTCGACCCCAAGGGTACCCGCGAGAGTTATTGCAGTCTAAAATGAAGTCGGGTTGACCACGAGGGTACCCGCGAGATTTAATGACAAGTTGGTATCCGAGCCGACTGCCTGTAGGAAGCCCCTTTCCAACTCCTTAGCCGAAGTTGAGTCTAGTCTTTGAAAAACTATTTTACTAACATTGTTGTGTGGCTTACGAGCCCACATCACGAATGGATGGGATTAGGATCTTTTATTCTTCTTCTTTACTCTGGGACTCTGATCTCTCTTCTATTCGGGTTAAATATTTTGCTAACTCTAACATTAGGTTCTCGTAACTACTTCCTCCTGGAGAGCCCTTCATTCTAGCTGATCGCTTGATTCACCAGAAGATTCCGAAGATACTCTTCGATGTTTTTTCAAGACCCTTGTGCTCATCGCTTTTGCGATTCTCTACCACCGATATATCCTTATGGATAACTACATACACTTGCCATTCATACATTCATTCCCAGTTGTTCTTGTATTTACAAGATACCCCAAAATACTCTCCGTTGTTCCGAGAATCCTTTGTGCCTACTGCCTTGCAGCTTCTTTTCGCACTACGAATAATTCCCCACACTTACCGGGGATCCGTTCATCCCCAATTGTTCATGTGATTCCCAAAATACTTTGAAATACTAACTGATCTCCCGAGAATCCTCTACAACCTATTGCTTTGGAAAGTCTTGCCTGCCTGCATTATGGTTAATTCCATATGTATAGCAATAATCATTAGCATCCTTTGTCATTGTCATTCTGAGCCTATTGATTCAATATGTAGGTGAATGCTCCCTATCATCAGTTAATTCCTAGAATTCGTCCTTCCGGCTCAGACGTCATTTTGGACATGAGTCGGTTCTCGATCAATCAAGTTGCAATTGATTGTCCATCTAGTTCTACTCAATTTACTCATCTTTTGATCAGAGCGTTTGCTTCTGCTCCCCCGATTTGGAAATCATAAGTCCTTTGTATTTAAGCATTGAATTATTCAGATGTTCTCATAATCCGATGCCTTTGCATTCTTTCTTCCTCTGATTGAGTACCGATACTCACACCAGCTCCGTTGTGGACCGCCAGACCCATTGCTGGGTTATTATCTTGTGAGTTCTTCTCCTGATACATAACGCCTTTGGTAAATTGTATCCTCTGCCTTTTGGTAAATTGTTGCTGGGAAATTTAAACTCAATCTTGTCATTCCTAGACTACCGGCTACATCCTTATCATGCTACCTTTGGCCGTGCTACCTCGTCCTTCTTTGGTGCACGAATTCTTTAGACCGTAAGCAAGGCTTACGTCAAGTTTTCAACATCATTTTGTAGTCTTGAAAAGCAACTCCGATACCGAGCTTGCATCTTATTTGTTGCTCCCATAACTTTCCACTTTGTCATTCCCTAGCTTGATGTCGTCTTTGTTCGATTGCATCCTCTTGAAACCTCTCGACAAAATGTGTCGTGATCAGCGTCAACATTTTGACTTCTTTTGATCCTTGCCCTTCAATGATTTGTGTTATCATAGACAACATCCTTGACTTCCTGCCAACCCAAACTTGGTCATGTTTGGTTATACCTTGTTTTCCTTGCTATTCTTGAAATTGTTCCTTGTGTATTCTTGTGATCTTCAGACCCAAACCTTACTTGAAACACCATATTATTGCTACCTCGAAGCATGACTGTGGTATTCCGAATATCAACAAGAATATTGGAAGCGCAATGCTAAGTGTTTCTTGATCAATTATCCAAACACCGTTGTATGGGTAACATCATGAATTTCCTTGCCCCTTTATCTAAATGATTTTTGCACTTGTTGCCCTGTCATGTTTATCACACTCTGCTTTCCCTTGAGAAGGATATACTCCTAATACTTGTGTATAAAGACATTTTCCTTTCCATTCATCTGTTTAACCTTTCTTGTGATCTATATGATCTGAGCAGTGATAATTCCCTACTTATGACAACACCCCTGGTGTACAATCTTGTCAGTATAACCTGTTACTATTGTTGATGGCATTCCGGTAACCACCGATGGACGAGAACTTTGCCTATTGGTCCTCCTCGTCTTAACGAGCAGGAAAATGGTTCTCTTCGTCCCTCGCCCTTGGTACCGACGTTTTTGCTGATGTAGCTGACAGATTGTCCTCTGACATGCCTTGCTATCGTGACCATGCAAGATGTCACCGTCCTCCCTACTCATAATCCACACTAAGCACAGTTCCACAGGATCGAAACCTGACTCTCCTGTACATCCCTGTTTCCAAAGTTATTCCTCGTGCTTGGCTTCGTATGTAATTCACGAGCCACCTTCATAGAGGCGATCTATTTTGGTATCAGACGCAATACTTATTCCTGTTGCTCTAAACCCTTTTCACACTCTGTTTCAGGCATCAAACGATTGTCTATCCGCTTGAAACTTCTTATTGTACCTTCTTACTTTGCTCTCGATGTTTTTCTTAAGTTTCAATTCGAGAGATGCTTTCTGCCACATTCCCTGAGTTATCCACCAGATGATCAACCTTGCAAAGGTCCGTTCTCCCGAAGATACCCCCTTATTCTTTTCGTAAGTATGATGAAGACTCCGAAGGAAGGATGATAACTACATCATGACGCACAGAAGTAGAGGAATGAAGGAATAAACATCATGGAGCAAACTCTTCGAGAAGAGCAACCAAAACCGGGAAGACTCGTTAGAATTTCGTAACCAATTCTTTCCCCTTACTCTACCTCTTAAATCTCGGAACAAGATTTCTTGTAGTGGAGGAGATTTGTAACACCCCCATTGGCATGCTACAGTAATCTCCGTCTAATGGTGGCCATGTCATCATGATCACTATGCTATTTGCCAATTTTCCAGAAAAGTCAAAGCCAAATTCCATTTTGGAATGCAAGTCAAATATTTGCATCTTCAAACATGCAAGCAAAATAGTTCATAATATTGCAAATAATTCATGAGTAATTATATTAAGGAGATCAACATCACCTTAATTCCGAAAATGCCCCTGGGAATTAATTAAGTGGATCAACAGCAAAATAATTGCCCCTTTTCAATTTCTAAAAATAGTTAAACAATTCCATATGGCTTGAAACTTTTTGTGCAGCTCTGGTATGTTACTAAGTATTTATGTACAAAGTTTGGACTAGAACAACCATCATTTGACATCTAAATCAATTGCAAACCGGAGCTAAATAAATTCGCAGGAAAAGAATAAATGGGGAAAACCCCCTATGCATGTGGCCCATCTTTTCCCCTGTTCCAGGCCCAGTCCATCTAGCCGGCCTTTCCCCTTCCTCTCACCAGAGGAGGAGGCAGAGCCAGGCATGGTGTACATCCATGGCACACTAGCCATGGATGGCCAACACGTAGCCCCCCCCCCCCGAGCCTATAAAGGCGTCCACCGAAAACCCTAGCACGCGCTCGTCTAGCCCCCCCTCGATCCCCCTTCGCCCCCCTCCTCATCCGCTCGTTTTCGAGCTCGGATTCGGTGCAATTGCCGTTGCCTCACCATCGTTACCGCGGCCACCGTCGTCGCCGTCGCTCGGGAGCACGTCCAGGAGATCCGCCAAGGTCGCCTTCGTCCGTTCCCGGCATCGATTCGAACTGGGGAACTGTGTAGCCGTTTCCATCTTCATCTTCTCTGCACGGCCGTCACCAACTCGACATCGTTGTCATCACTCCGGTCCACCCCGACCCTCCCCGAGCACGCCAACGGACTCATCGTGAGCTCCTCCCTCGGACCCCCCTTTCCCCCCTTCGATTTGGATGCCGTAGGCCGCCTTCACCGTCGTGGCCGAGCTCAAGCGTACGTGTACGTGCCTGCGTGCTGCTGTTGCTCCTTGCGCTGCTTCTACTGCTACTTGCTGCTTTGCTAGCTGCTGCTTGTACCGCTGCTGCTTTGCTTGCTGTTGATGCTCACGTGCTGCTGCTGCCGCTGCCTGCTGCTGTGCGGCGCTGCTGCTGCCGCTGCTACTGCCCATGCTGCTACCCCTGCTTACTAGCTGCTGCTGCACTGCTCCACATGCTGCTCTTGCTACTTCACCGCTGCTACTATGCTGCCCTGCGTGCTGCTGTGCTGCCGCTCGCCGCCACCGCCCCTGCTGCCGCTCCTCGCCCCCCCTGCTCGTCCCGCGCCACGTCCCGCCGGCGGCTCCTGTCGACCGGCCGGCCGCGCCCACGGCCTAGCCTGCGAGCGTGGGTGCACGCCCCTGGCCGGCTGGTGCCACTGACCTATGGGGCCGGCCCTTGTTTAGATTAGGGACTAATCTAATTAGCTATACTAATTAGACACTAACAGCCGGGCCCCCCACTGCCTAATGGAACTAATTTAACTAAAATGGGTTAGATAGACTATGACATGTGGGTCACGCTGCTAAATAAATCAATTTAGTTAAATTAAATAGTTACCAGTCAATGACATCTGGGACCCACCAGCTAGTTTGACCAGTCAACTTTGACCCAGTCAACGCTGACTGTACTGCTGACTGGATGTTGAATTTGACCCTGGCCCCACTGTCATACACTGTGGCTAGAATAGCACTAGGTGACAAAAGTATATTCTGTTTTTTTATTCGAATTAATAACAATTCCAGAAATTTTAGAATATTGCTAAAACTTTGAAAATTCATAGAAATTCAACCGTAGCTCGGAAGAAAATAATTTATATATAAAAAATGATCAGAAAAATCTAACAAATCCGTTTATGTCATCTGCATTCATGTCAGAATCCTCTAAGTAGGTGAACCAGTAACTTTAGGCTTGTTTCTGGCAGATGAATAGTGCATGACCTTTGGTAATTAATTCCAATTTAAATCCTAAATTAGCTAAAATGGTTAGAGATGCATTAGGTCACCCATGCATTGCATTTTTGCCATGTCATGCTCTGTGATTGCATTTGTATGCTGTGTATTTATTTGTTTCCTCCCCCTCTTCTCTCCGGTAGACCCCGAGACCGACGTTGCCCCTGAGTTCGACTACCCCTCAGACCTCCAGCCTTTTCCAGCAGAGCTTCCAGGCAAGCAAAACCCCCTTGATCATTCCTATATCGCCCATTCTTTCTCTCTCGTGCTTGCATTAGATTTTGCAACTGTATTCGATAGCTCCTATTCTGATGCATAGCTTGATTTTGTAACCTGCTGTTGATACTTTACCTGTTGTCCTATATGCTTAGTATAGGCTAGTTAGTGATCCATCAGAGGCCCTACACCCTTGTTTGTGTTGCCAGGCTTTACTACCGAAAGATTCGATCAAGGTGATCGACGTGCACAGACTGACACATCACCGCACACCCCCTTAGTTGTACGACTCTACAGAGCTACTATTGAGTGCCGAGGGTGATACCTCCTACCTCACTCCTGATGATATCTCTATAGCGTAGCTAGTTGGTTGTGGGTTACCGTGGGTGATTCCTCTTTCACCACCTCCAATGATGCCTCTGTCATGCAGCCCCTCAAGTGTGAACCCATCGAGGGTAATTCCTCCAAGTTCACCTTGACGGTTACATCGAGTGGGAATCCATCGAGGGTGATTCCTTGGATTTCCCCCTTGATGTTACGGACACACTGTTACCTTACAATGTTCCCCGTTTACTGTTACTGCGGGACTGAAGGGACAGGCGGTACCACCCCGGTAGAGGTGGACCTGAGTTCCCGACAATCTCTGGATAAGTCGGGTTGACCAGGAGGGTACCCACGAGATAATTACGCGGCACGGCCGGGCAGGCAGAGACCGCCCTAGAGAGGGATGGGCCTGGCCCTTGTCGTAAGTCCGCGAGACAGGGCGACAGGGTTACTGATCGTCTCCGCGAGCTCCCAATACACTAACGGGTTGGATATGAGATCTGAGTAGGCCTCTGGCCTTTTCGCACTAACCACCACGCGGGATAAGTTATGGGCACTCGGCGTCGTACGATTCTCCCGAAAGCTCTGTCAGACATCCAGTTCAGCATTATGGCATGGTCGGATCACGCCATCCAGGACAGAGGTGGCACTGGTATTCACCGTCCTCACAATGACCCGGAGTGCTTAGGGCGACCGGCCCATGACCCCTTTCCGCTTAGGATGTAGACCGGCGGGGACCTCTCCACGGAGCCTAGGTAGGACTACGGCGTGTCGATCAGCCGACGCCGGGCATGACCAGGAAAAGTGTGTCCAGCCGGAGTTAATCGAGCGTGTTAGGTAAGTTGGTGCACCCCTGCAGGGAAGTTATCTATTCGAATAGCCGTGTCAATGGTAACGGACGCTCGGAGTTGTATCCTGATCTACTACAACTAGAACCGGATACTTGTGTTACTAAACTGATATGATGGCTCCGGGATCACTTTCTCACAGGGAGTCGAGGAAGGATCTCTGGGCATTGCTAATATATACTTGCTACTATATTATATGTTACGCAGCACTGGAAGATGCTAGTCTTCGATAGGCTAGGCCTTCCCCTCTATTCTGGCATTTCTGCAGTCTAGTCCACAGATACAGCCCCTTCATTTGATACCGATGCATACTTAGCATAGATCTGATGTAAGTCTTGTGAGTACTTTGGATGAGTACTCATGGTTGCTTTGCTACCTTTTTCCCCCCTACCCAATTGCTGCGAGCAAATGACGGAGCCCCAGAGCCAGCTGTTCCCGCCGACGACTACTACTGCCCCGACGGAGCCTACTACTACATGGAGACCGACGACCAGGAGTAGTTAGGAGGCTCCCAGGCAGGAGGCCTGCGCCTTGTCGATCTAGATGTCGTTGTTTTGCTAAGCCTTCTTAAGACAAACTTGTTTAGTTATGTCTAGATGTCGTTGTTTTGCTCAGCCTTCTTAAGACAAACTCAGATGATGTTGCTTCTGCTAACGCTTGTACTCGAGCTTATGTATTCGAGCCCTCGAGGCCCCTGGCTTGTAATATAAAGCTTGTATGACTTTTAATTTGTGTCTAGAGTTGTGTTGTGATATCTTCCCATGAGTCTCTGATCTTGATCGTGTGCATTTGCGTGTATGATTAGTGCACGATTGAGTCGGGGGCGTCACAATCCGGCTCGCGTATCACGGGCCTAGGAGCACTCTTGCTCGAGGAACCACCATGGAACATCTTCCTAAACATTTTCTTCCTCTCAAAAATTTCTGAAATTTTTAGTGACTCAAAGTAAAAGTGAACGAAACTCAACAAAATTGATAGCAACTACTCCTACAAGTATCTAGAGGCTATATCATGCATCAAAACTACTTTGGACCATACAAATTCAACATGCAAGCTCATATACATGGTCACCACAGCATCAAAAATTTGCAAAGTATAAAGCACTAGAACAAAAACTAATTGGAGCATTGGAGGAGTCACATACCAAGGAGTAATTCCTCAAAACAGTTTTGGAAATGGAGTTCCGAGCAAGGAGATCGAAAATCACAGCAATATGAGCAAGAACACGGGCTTGGGAGCAAGTTTGATTTTTTCTGGAGGAAGACGAAGGAGATGGGTGCCGGTCATAAGTGAGTGTTCCCTGTGGGACCTACAAGCCTGCTGGGTGCGCCTAGGGGGTGGGCGTGCCCTGTAAGCTTGTGGCTCACAGGTACACCCCCCTGGGGTGTGTTTAGTGCCAAAACTTCATAAATATTGCATAAAAATCATACTAAATTTTCATGGCATTCTGAGAACTTTTATTTTTGGGCCATTTTTTATTGCACGGATAATTCAGAAAACAGGATAATCATGGCATTTTATTTTATTCAACTACAAATAACAGAGAGCAAAAGGTGGGTACAGAAAGTTGTGCTTACTAAATTCATCGACCACATGCCCCTCAAAAAGAATCCATTAATAAGGTTGATCAAGTCTTATTAACAAACTATTTCCGAATGGCATGAAACCGAAGAATCTTCGTATAGCACTAAGTTACCTCAATGCGGATATGCATCTCCCCAATAATAAGAATTTCATATTTCTTTTTGACAGTAGGAAGAGGAAATTTGAAACCTCCAATAGTGATTGTCGAAACTTTTTGAATACAATTGATACCATTCACCGACCTTTGTTTCTTCAGAAAATAAACTGTATGCTCATTACCATTGACATGAAAAGTAACCTTGCTTTTGTTGCAATCAATAACATCCCCTGCAGTATTCAAAAAGGGTCTTCCAAGGATAATCGACATGTTGTCGTCCTCGGGCATATCAAGAATAACAAAGTCTGTCAAGATAGTAACATTTGCAACTACAACGGGCACATCCTCGCAAATTCCAATAGGTGTAGCAGTTGATTTATCAGCCATTTGCAAAGATATCTCAGTAGGTGTGAGCTTATTCAAATCAAGTCTTCTATATAAAGAGAAAGGCATAACACTAACACCGGCTCCTAAATCATATAAAGCAGTTTCAACATAACTTCTTTTAATGGAGCATGGTATAGTAGGAATTCCTGGATCTCCTAATTTCTTAGGTATTCCACCCTTAAAGGAATAATTTGCAAGCATGGTGGAAATTTCAGCTTCAGGTATCTTTGTTTTATTAGTGACAATATCTTTCATGTATTTAGCATAGGGAGACATTTTCAACATATCAATCAAGCGAGTGCGCAAAAAGACAGGTCTAAGCATTTCGACAAAGTGCTCAAAGTCTTCCTCATCTTTGTTCTTAGATATTTTCGTAGGGGAAGGCATAGGTTTTTGAACCCATGGTTCTCTCTCCTTCCCATGTTTTCTAGCAACAAAGTCTCTTTTATCATATCTTTTATTCTTAGGAGGTGGGTTATCAAGATCAACAGCAGGTTCTATTTCTACATCATTATCTGGTTGAGCACCAACATGAACATCATCATTATCATTATCATTATCACTAGGTGTATGTTCATTACCAGATTGTGTCTCAGCATCAGAAATAGAAGCATCATTTTGATTCTCAGGAGGTTTTTCTATCTCAGGTTCCCTAGAAGCAGACAAAGTTTTATCATTCTTCTTTTTCTTTTTCTTCTTAGAAGGACTAGGTGCATCAACATTATTTCTTTGAGAATCTTGTTCAATTCTTTTAGGATGACCTTCAGGATATAGAGGATCCTGAGTCATTCTACCCCCTCTAGTAACAACTCTAATAGCATGATAGTTCTTTTTATTATTCATCTCATCAAGCAAATCATTTTGTGACTTAGCTATTTGTTCTAACTAAGTCTGAACCATAGAAGCATGTTTACTCAAGCACTTAACATCATTAGAAGTTATAAAGATCACATCACTCAAGCGTTCAATCATGATGGCATTCCGTTTTAGTTGATTGCTAACATATACATTGAAATTCTCTTGCTTGACAATGTAGTTATCAAATTCATCCAGGCATTGACTAGCAATTTTATTATAGGGAATATCACTTTCATTGAATCTACAAAGGGAATTTACCTCTACTACCTGTGTCGGGATGTCGAGTCCATGTATTTCTTCAATAGGTGGTAAATTCTTAACATCTTCAGCTTTAATACCATTTTCCTTCATAGATTTCTTAGCTTCTTGCCTATCTTCTGGACTGAGGAATATAATACCTCTCTTCTTCGGAGTTGGCTTAGGTGGTGGTTCAGGAAGTGTCCAATCATCGGCATTTCTCAATATATTATTCAATAGTACTTCAGCTTGTCCAACAGTTCGTCCCTGAAAACACAACCAGCACAACTATCTAGGTAGTCCCTAGAAGCATCGGTTAGTCCATTATAAAAGATATCGAGTATTTCATTTTTCTTAAGAGGATGATCAGGCAAAGCATTAAGTAGTTGGAGAATCCTCCCCCAAGCTTGAGGGAGATTCTCTTCTTCAATTTGCACAAAGTTAAATATTTCCTGTAAGGTAGCTTGTTTCTTATGAGCAGGAAAATATTTTTCAGAGAAGTAATATATCATATCCTGGGGGCTACGCACACAACTAGGAGCAAGAGTATTAAACCATTTCTTAGCATCACCCTTTAATGAGAAAGGAAACAACTTAAGGATATAGTAGTAACGGATCTTTTCCTCATGAGCAAATAGAGTGGCAATATCATTCAACTTAGTAAGGTGTGCTACTACAGTTTCAGTTTCATAACCATGAAAAGGATCAGATTCAACCAAAGTAATTAACTCAGGATCGACAGAGAATTCATAATCCTTATCGGTAACAAATATGGGAGAGGTAGCAAACTTAGGATCATATTTCATTCTCTCCCTCATAGATTCTTCTTTCAACTCAGCAAGCAATTTTCTAACCTCATCTCTATCATTACAAGCAAGAATTGCCCTAGCTGTCTCCCTATAAAAAACATAACCATCAGATGTCTCAGGCATTTCAACTCTAGTAGGAGAGCTAGGCATAATAGGTGAATTATAATTTTCAAGAGTTTCAACATTTTCAATTCCTTTAGCTTTAGCAATTTGTTCATCAAGAAATTCACCAAGTGGCACAGTATTATCAAGCATAGTACTAGCATCATCATAAGTATCATTCATAGCAGAAGTAGTATCATCAATAACTTGCAACATATCAGAATGAATAACAGGTGGCGGTGTCGCAAGCCTACTCAAAACAGAAGGTGAATCAAGTGCAGAGTTTGATGGCAGTTCCTTACCTCCTCTAGTCATAGAGGGGACAATCTTAGTCTTAGCGTCTTTCAGATTCTTCATAGTGATCAACAGATATAAATCCCAAGTGACTCAACAGATAGAGCTATGCTCCCTGGCAACGGCTCCAGAAAAAGGTCTTGATAACCCACAAGTATAGGGGATCGCAACAGTTTTCACGGGTAGTATTTCACCCAGATTTATTGATTCGACACAAGGGGAGCCAAAGAATATTTGCAAGTATTAGTAGTTGAGTTGTCAATTCAACCACACCTGGAGAACTAAATATCTGCAGCAAAGTGTTTAGTAGCACAGTAGTATGATAGTTTCAATAGCAGTAGTAACAGTAATAATAGTAACAAAGGCAGTAATAGTAGCAGCTTTGTAGTATTTGTAACGACAGCAGCAACGAAAGTAACTTAGCAAAGATCAATATGCGAAAAGCGTAGGCATTGGATCGGTGATGGATAATTATGTTGGATAACATTCATCATGTAACAGTCACAACCTAGGGCGATACACAATAGCTCCAATTCATTAATGTAATGTAGGCATGTATTCCGTATATAGTCATACGTGCTTATAGTAAGAACTTGCATGACATCTTTTGTCCTACCCTCCCATGGCAGCGGGCTCCGTAAGGAAATCTAAGGGATATTAAGGCCTCCTTTTAATAGAGAACTGGAACAAAGCATTAGCACATAGTGAAAACATGAACTCCTCAAACTACGATAATCACCGGAAAGAATCCCAATTATTGTCACCTTGGGGTATGCGGATCATGGCATGTAATAGATGCGTATAACTTGCAAGATAGGATCAAGAACTCAAATATATTCATGAAAACATAGAGGTTCAGATCTGAAATCATGGCACTCGGGCCCTAGTAACAAGCATTAAGCATAGCAAAGTCATAGCAACATCAATCTCAAAACATAGTGGATACTAGGGATCAAAGCCCTAACAAATTGACTCGATCACATGATAAATCTCATCCAACCCATCACCGTCCAGCAAGCCTATGAAGAAATTACTCACACACGGCGGTGAGCATCATGAAATTGGCGATGGAGGATGGTTGATGATGACGACGGCGTCGAATCCCCCTTTCCGGAGCCCCGAACGGACTCCAGATCAGCCCTCTCGATGAAGAATAGGAGGTGGCGGTGGCTCCATATCGCAAAACGCGATGATTCTTTCTCTCTGATTTTTTTCTCCACGAATAGGTACTTATAGCACTGGAATTAGGGTAAACGGGGTTGGCAGGGGGCCACAATCCTGTCAGGTGCGCCCTGGGGGGTGGCCGCGCCCTCCAGGCTTGTGGCGCCTGGTGGGGCCCCCTCTGGTGGATCTTTTCGCCAGTATTTTTATATATTCTAAAATAATTCTCCGTAAATTTTTGGGTCCATCCGAGAACTTTTATTTCTGCACAAAAACAATACCATGGCAATTCTGCTGAAAACAACGTCAGTCCGGGTTTGTTCCATTCAAATCATGCAAATTAGAGTCCAAAACCAGAGCAAAAGTGTTTGGAAAAGTAGATACTTTTGGGACATATCAGATACTAATCAGTTGCTCTAATTTGCAAATCGATGCAGGGACTACAGAAAGCTCGCAAGTTGAGAAGGAATGAAGTCGTGATGCAAGTCGGGAATGGTGATGGGATCGCTACTCAAGCCGTTGAAGTCATGCCTTTAGTTTATCTTCAAGATTTATCTTAGAACTGAATAATAGTTATTTTGTTTCGGACTTGTGTAAAACATTATGTTTTGGATTATGTGCTACTTGTGAGCTGCGTTGGGATTTTCCCCGAAGAGGAGAGGAGATGAAGCACGGTAGAGATAAGTATTTCCCTTAGTGAGAACCAAGGTATCAATCTAGTAGGAGAATCACGCAAAGCCTCGTGAACAGCACCTGCACACACAAAAGCAAATACTTGCACCCAATGCGGGAAAGAGGGTCGTCAATCCCCTTGAACTCGTTATTTGCAAGGATTTAAATCTTGTAGTGGTAGATAGATAAATTACAAAAGAAAATAAAAGAAAGAAAATTGCAGCAAGTAAATTTAGGTTTTCTTTTCATGATTAAAGTAGACCCGGGGGCATAGTTTTCACTAGAGGCTTCTCTCTCGAACACATAGCATATGGTGGGTAGACAAATTACTGTTGGGCAATTGATAGAAAAGCACATAGTTATGACGGAATCATGGCAATAATCATGATATAGGCATCACGTCCGAGACAAGTAGACCGACTCCTGCCTGCATCTACTACTATTACTCCACCCATCGACCGCTATCCAGCATGCATCTAGGGTATTAAGTTAATGAAAACGGAGTAACGCCTTAAGCAAGATGACATGATGTAGACAAAGCAAACCAAATCAATATGAATAAACCCTGTCATTTTGCCCTTAATGGAAACAATACAAATACGTGTCTTGTCCCTTTGTCACTGGGATATAGAGCACTGCAAGATTGAACCCATTACAAAGCACCCCTCCTGCTTAAGATAAATCAATCTAGTTGGCCAAACGAAACGGATAGATCGGAGAGAAATACAAAGCTATCAAAATCTTGCATAATAAAGTTCAGAAAAGAATTAATTACTTCTCATGACTAATCTTACCATAAACCCACAATTCATTGGATCCCAACAAACACACCCAAAAGAAGATTACATCGAATAGAACTCCAAGAAGATCGAGGAGAACAGTGTATTGAAGATCAAAGAGAGAGAAGAAGCCATCTAGCTACTAGCTATGGACCCGTAGGTCTGTGGTAAACTACTCACACATCATCGGAAGGGTAGCAAGGTTGATGTAGATGCCCTCCGTGATTGATTCCCCCTCCAGCAGGGTGCCTGAAAAGGCCTCCAGATGGGATCGTGGAAGAACAGAAGCTTGCAGCAGCGGAAAAGTTATTCGAGGTGGTTCGCTGTTGGTTTCCCAATATTTGAGAATTTATAGAAGTGGAATTAGGTCAAAAGGAGCCACGAGAGGCCCACAAGGCATCAGGGCGCGGCCACCCCCTGGGCGCGCCCTGTTGCCTTGTCACCTCCTCGTGAGGCTTCTGGTCTCCTCCCGAAGCTTCTAGGGTCTCTTTTGTCCAGAAAAAAATCGTCAAAAAGTTTCGTAGCGTTTGGACTCCGTTTGGTACTGATTTTCTGAAAAACCAAAAACAGGCAGAAAACAGCAACTGGCACTGGGCACTAGGTTAATAGGTTAGTTTCCAAAAATGTTATAAAATGACATATAATTGCATATAAAACATCGAAGATTGATACTATAATAGCATGGAACAATAAAAAATTATAGATACGTTGGAGACGTATCATTATGCAACAGATATTCTTATAAGTTTTAAACAATAGTTGTTCAAGTTGTTATAAGAATATGTTTTGGATTTATTGGTGGTTTATTCATGAACCTTGAATTGAAAATTTATAACATTAATGCTAAACGTCTTAAGAAGACTGATTAACACCACTTAAATGTGGTATTGCTTGGTTATATCAAAAAATAATCTTCATGTAGATGAAGAATTGAAGTCTTTTGGTTTTGAATCAGTTGACAAAATACGAGCGTGATAATGAGCCAATACAGATTCATCTAATTGTGTAACCAATGTCCGAATACATACAGTTCGGTGCTCCAAACTAAACAGATTAAAGTGTTTACACAACACCCAAACAGCTATCCCTTCTAATATATCAGGCTGAAGATCTCATTACCAGTCCTCGGGATTCCGGAGGTTGGTCAGGTTCTCAAAGTCTTTCCACTCAGTCCAGAGGTTTTTCTGGTTCATCAAATCTAATTTATCCCAGTCGGGCCTGATTCTCGGTGAAAACAACCCCATATTCTACTGGCCTGCCTCTCTGATCTACTATCCAACTGCCATGGAAGCACCACTGAAGACTGGCTACTCTGACCTTCCACCCGATCCTGGGCGCCTTACTTAATAATAGGGATTACTTGCCTATACTATAATATGTTCATTTGTATGAATGCAATTTGTATCCATTTGTATCCATGGGTGATAGCGCCAGCCATTCCCTCATTGAAAAGAAAGCGCCAACCCTGCTACTAAAGCGTGGTTTGGGTCTCCTACGAGACGTGGTAGGTAGGAAATCTCCTACTATGATGGTGATTTATATGAGCAAACCAGGGCGCGGTGAATACTTATACTTCATTGATGTTATGAGTAAATATGATTTACTTGATAAAACATAAGATCTGAAATATTTGAAAGAGTTCAAAGAAATTCAGAATGAAGATAAGAATCATTATGACAAAAGATAAAAGGTTCTTCAAACATGAAGAAAATCATCTAAGTCATGAGTTTAGCAAACATTTGAATAATTGTGGAATTATTTCATACCGATCTGCTTTTATTAAATTTTGGGGAACAACAAACATATACACTAAACAGAGCATCGTCTTATAGTCTGGCAAAACAACACCATATGAGTTATGGGGTACTTAATCTAGTCAGATGCTAATTTGTAGGTTATCCAAAAGGACAATTGGATATTCCTTCTACCAAAAGTTCAAGGACAAAGTGTTTTTCATATAGAATGAACACTTTCTTGAGAAGGAGTTTTCTCGCTAAAGAAGTGGGAGGATGGTGCAGCTTGATACGATCATTAAATCTCTGGCAAAAGTTGGCACAATTAACAAACCGGAAGATGTTCCAGAAATTGTCCGCACAACTGAACCAGGAGTTACTACACCAGCTGTAGAAACTCTAATTAAAATTGTAACTGAACCGCGTAGGTCAGGAAGAGTTATTGAACCTCCTAAGTGGTTTCACAATGAAATATTCATCTTATAGAAAGATGAACTTGCGCACTACAAAGAAGCGATGGCGGCGCCTAGCTCAAAAGAATGGCTTAAGGCTATCAATCCGAAATGGAGTCCATGTACGAGAATCAAGTTTGGAACTTGGTTGCCCTCCAGAGGGTGTGAAACCCATACAATGTAAATGGATCTTCAAAAAGAAAAAAATGGACACGGATGGTAATCCTACTATCTATAAAGCAAGCCTAGTTGCGAAAGGGTTTTCACAAGTTGAGGGAGTTGATTATGACAAAACTTTCTTACCAGTAGCTATGCTAAAGTCTGTATGGATTATAATGGCTAATGCTGCATATTTCGATTATGAGATATGGCAGATGGATGTCAAAACTGCTTTCCTAAATGGATATCTGAAAGAGGATGTGTATGTGATACAACCAGAAGGTTTTGCCGATCCTAAGGATGTCGGAAAGGTGTGCAAGCTTCAAATGTCCATTTATGGTTTGAAGCAAGCATCAATGAGCTGGAATCAATGTTTTTATGAAGTGGTAAAAGAGTTTGGCTTCATTAAAATGATGAAGAAACTTATGTATATATAAAGTTTAGTGGGAGCTCTATAGCATTTCTAATCATATATGTAAATGACATATTGTTGATTGGAAATATTGTAATGTTTCTAAAAGCACAATATAAGAAGAATATGTTTCCAACGAAAATCTAAAGGATAAGCAACTAATTGGTCTTAAAGATCTATACTCCCTCCATTCCATAATGTAGTGCATATAGATTTTTTGAAAAGTCAAACCTCATCAACTTTGACCAAGTTTGTGGAGAAAAACATTTAAATCTGGAATGGCAAACATATATCATTAGATTCAACATAAGATGTAGTTTCATATTATATATATATATATATATATATTGTATTGTAGATATAAATAGTTATCTCTATAAACTTGGTCAAAGCTTGCACAATTTGACTTTTCAAAAAATCTATATGCACTACATTATGGAACGGAGGGAGTATAAGATAGATCAAGATGTCTGATTATACTAAGCCAAAATGAATACATTGACAAGGTTTCAAAAGGTTTAAAATGGAGAATATGTTTGCTCCCAATGTCACATAACATGATGCTCAGAAGGAATCAATGTCCTAAAGACAGTTGATAAGCATGTACAGATGAGTGGATTAATTAAATCCATAATGAAAGTTGTGATATGTATAAAGCCAGATGTTTTTATGTACTAAGTGTTAGTAGCATGTACCAAAGTGATCCTAGATTGGTTCACTAGGTAATTAATATAATTAAGTGCCTAGAACCAAGGGCTTGCTCCTTGTTAATAGATGAGATGAAGAGATCATTGTAAATGGTTACACGAACACCAGCTTCATGACTGATATAAATTATTATCGGGCTATGTTAGGATATTTGTTTGGAATAGTTTCAAAGCATGAACTGTATTGTGGATTCTATAGCGAAAGAAGAATATGTTGAAAGCATCAGATGTTTCAAAGTTGTCTGGATCAAGAAGTGTCTTGATATAGTTGATGTGATCCTAAGTGCAATGAAACCAATGACACTGTATTGTGAATAGTAGTGCCATTGCTCAAAGCAAAAGGAATCTAAATCCCACATAAAGACCAGACATAATAAGCACAAAACATCACACGGATTTGAATGTGTCAGACCCAATGACGAAGACTCTACCACGAGCAAAACATGAGCAACACTGGATAAGCCATAGGTATTATAAAGATTATGTAAACTAGATTATTGACTCTAGTGCAAGTGGGAGCCTGTTGGAAGTATTCCCTAGAGGCAATAATATTGTATTATTATGTTTCCATGTTCATAATTAAGAGTTTACATTCTATGCTATAACTGCTATGATCCTAGAATATGTGATTCAGTGAAAAACTCATATGCACGTGTAGAATGATAAACGGTAAAATAAGATTCCTATTCTCACCTCTAAGACTAGCTCAAGTGTTGTTGGTGATCATGTTTTCCGGATCTTAGGATATCGTTAAGTGTAACGATAGTCCTAAAACAACATTGAGAGTATGACGTTAGAAGAACGATCATATTGAATCGACCCAAACTTGTTTGTTATACTTTGAGATAATATCGTCACTAGTCAATTGTTATAACACGGAGTGTTAGCATGTGCATTTAGTTCCTGATGAGTGATATTTTTACACCCATTCACCTTTGTTTAAACTGAGATATTTCATTTAAAGAGATATTCGCTCTGATATTGCCACTAATGACCAATGAATGCAAACGATTCCACAAATCCTCTCTTTGATGTGTTTCCACAAGAAATGGGCTAAAAAGGGAAGAAATCACATGTGGGAATGGAAAGGAAGGAGAATGGAAGGAGTCAACAGGAGGCGTTTCTATGGAAACAGAGCAAAAGACGGCGTTCCATACCAGCGCACGCACCCGTATGAGCGCCCGTATGGCATGGAAACCGAGGCAGATCTTCCACCTGTACAACTTTTATAAAGGGGACCCCATCGAAATGTCAACAGAACGAGCACGGGGAGAGCGTCATCAGCAGCCAGAACACCTTCATCATCATCTTCATCCACAAACCCTAGCCGCCGCCATTTCCATCTTCATAGCCACTATCACCACCATAGTGCTTCCTCATCTAGTTCATACTTGTAATCGTGCATCGCAGAAGGCATCCATTGTAAGACATATTTGCAATCAATCAATCTCCAAGATGTGTTCTTCAATGTTTTCTTCTCACGATCTGATGTCCATGTGTGAGTAGTGCGGTAAGGTATGGGTTGAGGCATGAGCCTTGCAACCCTCTGTATTTGTTGTGGGGATCAATGGAAGGGCTTTGAAATAACGTCCCGTATGTGTGAAATAAAATTGTTCCGTAGATGTCTCTTGTCTTGTTCGCGATCTTCATCCCTGCCAGTACCCAGGATCATGGAGATCAAGCACCGGTGAGGCTAGGAGCAAGGAGGCCGTGAAGTGTTATATCGAACACTGGTGACAGTAAGGTTCAGTAGGGTAACATGAATCATATCCTTGGGGATACATGAGGTGTAGTCATTAAACACCACAAGCTCTTGTCTGATTTCATTATCTTAATTATCGAGGCAACCCCGCGCGACAGACAGGGCCTGTGGTAGGACAACTGATTCTTGATGCAAGACTCATGCCGGTTGATGAGTGATATTTTTACACTCATTTCAACCTTCTTTAAACCGAGATATTTCATTAAAAGAGAGATATTCACTCCGATATTGCCACTTATGACTAATGAATGCAAAGGATTCCACAAATCCTCTCTTTGATATTTTTCCTCAGGAAATGGGCTAAAAAGGGAAGAAATCACGTGGGAGAAAGGGAAGGAAGGAAAATGGAGAAGAAATAAGTCACCAGGAGGCGCCAGAAGGCAACCAGGGTCAAAGATGGTGTTCCATGCGACCGCACGCACTTGCATGAGCGGTCGTTTGGCGTGGAAACCGAGGCAGGTCGTCCACCTGAACAACTTTTCTAAAGGGGACCCCGTCGAAATGTCAACAGAATAGCGTCGAGCACAACCAGAACCTCTTCATCATCATCTTCATCAACAAACCCTAGCCGCCGCCATTTTCATCTGCATAGCCATCTCCACCACCATAGTGCTCTCTCATCTAGTTCATACTTGTAATCGTGTATCGCACAAGGCATCCATTGTAAGACATATTGCAATCAATCAATCCCAAGATGTGTTCTTCAATGTTTTCTTCTCGCGATCTGATCTCCATGTGTGAGTAGTTCGGTAAGGTATGGGGCGAGGCATGAGCCTTGGAACCCCAGGTATTTGGTGAAGGGATCAATGGAAGACTTTGACATAACGTCTTGTATGTGTGAAATAAAATTGTTTCGTGAAGTGTCTCTTGTCTTGTCCGCGATCTTCATCCCTGCAGGTATCCAGGATCATGGAGGTTGAGCACCGGTGAGGCTAGGAGCAAGGGGCCATGAAGTGTTATACCGAATACCGGTGACAGTAAGGTTTAGTAGGGTAACATGGGTCATAACCTTGGGGATTCATGAGGTGTAGTCATTAAACACCCAATGCTTTTGTCTGATATTATTATCTTAATTATCGGGGAAACCCCGCGAGACGGATAGGGCCTTCGGTAGGACAACTGATTCTTGATGAAGTACTCGTGCTAGTCAAGATGTTATTTGGACACATCCCCCACTCCGATACGAAGCAAGCACCTCTTGATGGGTGACTTCCCGAGCACAAACTAATATCATTTTTTATCCCAACACCAATACATGGTTCTAAGCATTAAGACCTCATCCCCGTACCTACTTTTTATTATAAGTGTTTGAATCACAATTTGCTTGCTGATCCGGTCAAAAGCTATATTTGACACTTTGGCAAAAGCTTGCTAGAGACCATTGCTTCAAGGGAGTCTTCCTCTCGTGGGTTCGATACCCAGGGTCGCCATTGGGGAAATAGGTGCGGGATACCCTTTCTTGTTCCAATACCAGATCAATAAAAAGGAGATATCACCAGTCAAGATGTTATTTGGACACATCCCCCACTTCGATCCGTAACAAGCACATCTCGATGGGTGACTTCCAGCGCACAAATTAAGATCATATCTGGTCCCAACACAAATACATGGTCGTAAGCATTAAGACCTCATACTCATAACTCTTTTTATTATAAGTGTTTGAATCATTATTTGCTTGTTTGATCCGGTCAAAAGTTGGATTTGACACTTTGAAAAAAGCTTGCTAGAGACCATCGCTTCAAGGGAATCTTCCTCTCGTGGGTTCGATAATCAAGAGTCACCTTTGGGGAAATAGGTGAGGGATACACTTTTCTGTTCCATTACCGGATCACTAAAAGGAGGTATCAGTTCCTTAGACCATGAGAGGATCATAGTCACTTCTTACCATACGATGAGCTTTGGGGTTGCTCAAACGTCATCTGTAACACGGTGATCATAACGATAACTTACTGGTTCATCGGAAAGTTTGACAAGGGACTCGATAGCTCGAGAGTGGAATTTGCACCTCCGACGATGGAGAGATATTCTTAGGGCCCTCTCAGTGTGATGGCATCCATCATCATCAGGCCAGACATAGGTGACTACATCACGGAGATGCCGAAACATGTCAACGAGAAAGATGAACAAAACTAACAATGAGGAGACCGGTATAGTGAGCATGCGTATGACTCAAGAGGATACCGACACATCTCACCTCAGGTTTTTTAAAGTATCGTGAAGCAAAGGGAACATCACATGATAACCAAAGGTTCACTCGAATTTCATTCATGTAATCATAGGGATCGATGTGGACATCCACAGTTCCGCTATTGGTCATTGAATGAAGGGTTTTGTTCATGTCTATGTTTTACCGAACCTACAAGGTCACAAGCTTAAGGTAATCATGATCTACTGAGTGTTAGTAGGCCGAGAGTATCGATGATTTATTTGTGGAATTGTTTCATTAATATTTGAAATAGTTTTGGGAGGACCGGAAACGTTTCGGGGTCACCGGAAGGGTTTCGGAGTTTATCGGGCAATACCAGGTATTATCGATAAATAATATATAGGTGGACAATGTTTCTGATGGTGTTAAATTAATAATAAAAGGCTCTAGTAATTATTAGGAGACTTTTATATTTAATTTAATATCAACGGGCCTTAAAAGGCTAAGAGGTGGAGGGAGAATTGGGTCACCAAGGCCCAATAGGGGAAGGGAGGCACCCCCTTTCCCCCTTTGGGAGGCCGAATTGGGGAGGGGGGAGGACTCTTCCTTCCACCCTTGGCCGACGCAAGGGGATGGGAGTCCTTCCCACCCCCCACCTTGTGGCGCCCCCTCCTCCCCTCCAACTTATATATATACTAGAGGCTTTAGGCACTTTTGAACAGACAAGTTTTGGAGCCTCCTCTAGTTCTCTAGTTCTAGTTCTAGTTGATCCTAGTTGATCAATTAGATCTACAACTAGATCCTCTAATCCTCATAATTAGAAGCGCAGTGTGGTTATAATCTCCTCCCTCTAATTCTCTGGCGATGATTAGCTCTGGACGGTGAAGCGCTGCTGGATCGTGAAGGCTGTACGCTTGCAGCTCATAAAGAGGTGATATGTCTCCAACGTATCTATAATTTTGTTTGTTCCATGCTATTATATTATCAATCTTGCATGTTTTATATGCATTTATATGCTATTTTATATCATTTTTTGGGACTAACCTATTAACCCAGTTGACGGTGTCCTAGACTAGGGGGTACTAACCTAGTCGGCCCATATTCTTCGGGCCGGACAAGTGGGCTCTCATTCTCATCAAGATGGACTCCGGGAGATACACGCTGATACATCTCCAACGTATCTATAATTTATGAAGTATTCATGCCATGTTTATTATAGTTTTGTATGATTTTGGTGCACTTTTATATGGCTTTTATATGATTTTTATGGACTAACATATTGACCTAGTGCCCAGTGCCAGTTGCTGTTTTCTGCTTGTTTTTGGTTTTCCAGAAAAGCCATATCAAATGAAGTCCAAATGCAGCGAAACTTTTTGACAATTTTTTCTGGAAGGAAACAGAGCCAGGGAGCTTCGAGGGAGCAGCAGAAGACCCACAGGGGCCCCACAAGCCACCTGGGCGCGCCCACCCCCCTGGGCACGCCCTAGTGCCTCATGGACCCCCTGTGGCCCCTCTTCGCGTGATTCCAACGCCAAAAATTCGTATAAATAGAGATACCCTTAGAAATAACCCTAGAACTTCGACTCCGCCACCGCAAGCCTCTGTACATCCACGATCTCATCTACAGCCCTTATCCGGCACCCTGCCGGAGGGGGAAATCATCACCGGAGGCCATCTTCATCATCCCGGCGGTCATCATGACGAGGAGGGAGTAGTTCACCCTCGAGGCTAGGGGTATGTACCAGTAGCTATGTGTTTGATCTCCCTCTCTCTCGTGTTCTTGATTTGGCACGATCTTGATGTACCGCGAGCTTTGTTAATATAGTTGTATCGTATGATGTTTCTCCCTCTCTATCTTGTTATGATGAATTGAGTTTTCACCTTTGAGGTTTCACTATTATCGGATTGAATACTTTATTGGATTTGAGAACACTTGATGTATGTCTTGCATATGAATACCCGTGGTGACAATGGGGTATTATATTGATTCACTTGATGTATGTTTTGGCACTCAACTCGCGGATTCCCGAGGTGACATTGGGGTAATCTATGCATAGGGGTTGATGCATGTTTTCGTCCTACTTTGTCGGGTAGAAATCTTGGGGCACTCTTTGAAGTTCTTTGTGTTGGATTGAATATTATGAATCTGAAGTTGTTTGATTTGTATCGTATAATTGACTCACGGATACTTGTGGTGACATTGGAGTATCTAGGTGACATTAGAGTTGGTTGATACGTATCATATGGTGTTATTTTAGTACAAACTCTAGGGCTGTTCGTGACACTTATAGGGATGGCTCAATAGATTGATCGGAAAAGATAACTTTGAGGTGGTTTCGTACCCTACAACAATTTCATCTTATGTTCTCCGCTAGATAAGAAATTTGGAGTGATTCTTTGTCGCACGTTGAGGGATTGTTATATGATTCAATTATGTTAGCATTGTTGAGAGATTGCACTAGCTAAAGTATGAACCCTAGGCCTTGTTTTCAAGCATTGCAATACCGTTTCTGCTCCGTTTTATCACTTGCTACCTTGCTATTTTTATATTTTCAGATTACAAAAACCTATATCTACTATCCATACTACACTTGTATCACCATCTCTTCGCCGAACTAGTGCACCTATACAATTTACCATTGTATTTGGTGTGTTGGGGACACAAGAGATTTCTGGTATTTGATCGCAGGGTTGTTTGAGTGATACCATCTTCATCCTACGCCTCCCACTGATTGATAAACCTTAGGTTATCCACTTGAGGGAAAATTCCTACTGTCCTACAAAACTCTGCGCTTGGAGGCCCAACACGAGTCTACAAGAATAAGTTGTGTAGTAGACATCAAGCTCTTTTCTGGCGCCGTTGCCGGGGAGGTGAGTGCTTGAAGGTATATCTTTAGATCTTGCAATCGAATGTTTTAGTTTCTTGTTTTATCACTAGTTTGGTTTATAAAAGAAAACTACAAAAAAATGGAATTGAGGTTGCCTCACATGCTTCATCTCTATAATGTCTTTCTTGAAAATAAGGATTCCGATAATTGTGCTCAATTGATAGAAGAAGAATTCAATAAAATGTTTGGCATAAAATCTTTGAATTATGAGCATGATTGCAATGTTGTTAGTATGAATTCTTTGAATATCCATGATGCTAATGATATGCAAAGCCATAAGCTTGGGGATGCTATGTTTGATGAAGATGATATTTTTAGTCCCCCAAGTTTTGATGTGCAAATTTGTTATGATGATTTCATGCCTCCTATATATGATGATTATATAAATGAAAGTGGATTTGGAGAGGTCATGAATTTATTTAGTGATGATTCCACTATTTTGGAAGAGGTTTCAATTGACTATGATAACAAAGTTGCTATCTATGATGATTATTGTGATGACATGTATGCTATAAAGAATAATCATAACCATGAAACTTGTCATCATGATTTTAATCTTCAATTGGATTACGCCAATCAAGTATCAGATGATAGTTATTTTGTTGAGTTTGCTCCCACTACTATTGTTGAGAATAAATTTGCTTATGTGGAGAGTAATAAAATTTCTATGCTTGTAGATCATGAAAAGAATGCTTTATGTGATAGCTATATTGTTGAATTCATTCATGATGCTACTGAAAATTATTATGAGAGAGGATCATATGCTTGTAGGTGTTGCAATAATATCAAGTTTCCTCTCTATGTGTTGAAAGTTTTGAAGTTATGCTTGTTTTGCCTTCCTATGCTAGTTGATTCTTGCTCCCATAAATTATTTGCTCACAAAATCACTATGCATAGGAAGTGGGTTAGGCTTAAATGTGCTTACCATATGTTTCATGATGCTCCCATTGTGTTTCAACTCATTACTTTTATGTGAGCATCATTGAAATCATCATGCCTAGCTAAAAAGGCATTAAAGAAAAACGCTTGTTGGGAGACAACCCAATATTTATACCTACTATTTTTCTTGTTTTCACATGATTAATCTACTGTAGTAATCATGTTTCATATGTTTTCTTTCAATAATGTGCCAAGTAAAGCCTTTGGGATAGTGTGGATGATAGTTGACTTGATTCTGTGCAAAAACAGAAACTTTTGCGTCCAGTGCTGGAATTTCTATTATGTACTGGAGCGTGAGGAAATTCTGAACTTTTTACAGAGTATTGGGTTACAAATTATTTACGTTGTCCTAATTTTTCAGAATTTTTGGAGGTACATAAGTATGGTTTTTAAATCTCCCACTACATGCAGTTCTGTTTTTGACAGATTCTGTTTTCGGTGCATAGTTTGCTTGTTTTAGTGTTTCCATAGCTTATATTATGAGATATAAATTGTGGAAATGATAGACTACAGTAGGAATTATGTGAGAACAATTATGAATCTTGTCTTGACAGTACCTAAGTGGATGATTTATTTTTATCATACTAACCTAATTCACAAGTTCCGTTAAGTTTTGTGTGATTGAAGTTTTCAAGTTTTGGGTGAGATATCGATATGAGGAGAATAAGGAGCGGCAAGACCCTAATCTTGGGGAGTCCCAAGGCACCCCAAGGTAATACTCAAGGAAGATTCAAGCGTCTAAGCTTGGGGATGCCCCAGAAGGCATCCCCTCTTTCGTCTTCAACATTATCGGTAACCTTACTTGGAGCTATATTTTTATTCGTCACATGATATGTGTTTTGCTTGGAGCATCATTTTATTTTGTTGATATTTGATTTCTGTTATCAATAATCATGTTTTGTATCTTTTAGTTCAATAAAATGCCAATTATAGCCTTTACCATGCTCAGTTTGCAAGTTTATGTGTTGCTGTTTGAAAACAGAAAGTTTTCTGTTATGTCCTGAATTTATGTGAATTTTCAGAACATGATAAAAATCTGAAATTTTTACACAGTAATAATGCATGAGTTCTCTGTCACGTGGTAATTTTCCAGAATTTTTGGAGTTAGGGAAGTATGAATTCTTATTCACCCTTTATAGACTGTTCTGTTATGGCAGATTTTGGTTATAGTTGCATTGTTTGCATATGTTGCTTATTTAATATTTCTATTTGTGGATAGGAGTATTAAATATGCAGAGGCATTTAGTATGCAATGTTTAATTATAATTTTATTGATTTGTTACAATAGATAATGTTAAGGTTTTGAGTTGATTTATACTAACTTATCTCACGAGTTCTTGTTGAGTTTTGTGTGGATGAAGTTCTTAAGATTTAAGGAAACCGTGATATGAGAGGAATTAAGGAGACACAAGAGCTCAAGCTTGGGGATGACCAAGGCATCCCAAGATAATATTCCAAGAAGTCTCAAGAATCTAAGCTTGGGGATGCCCCGGTAGGCATCCCACCTTTCTTCATCAACAATTATCGGTTAGTTTCGGTTGAGCCTAAGTTTTTGCTTCTTCACTTGAGTTGTGCTATTCTTGGTGTGTCCTTTTATTTTCATTTTGCTTGCTGTTTGAATAAAATCCTTGGATCTGAAATCTTGAATTGGAGAGAGTCCTCACATAGCTACCTATTTACTTAACTACTCATTTGATCTTCACTTATATATTTTTGGAGTAGTTTGTCATTTACTCTTGTGCTTCACTTATATCCTATGAGTAAATTGTTCAATGAATTGAATATCATAAAGTTGAAATTATATGTGCTTCATATGCTTGTATCATGCCTAGTAGTAATTTCACATTTGGATTAGAAAGTAAAATCTATTGAAGTTTGACAACCACAACATTGGTCATACAAGCAATTCATGAATGATTAGTATAAGGAAGAGAACTTTCACATATAAATATATTATCTTGGACATCTTTTATGATTGTGAATAACCATCAATTATTTTCAAACTTGAGCAAATTAGTTGAAGTTGGACAAGGAAGACAACGTAATGAGTTATGTTTGGGTATATTTGCATAGAAGTTATATTGTTATGGATCCTCCAACATGTGGTGCTTGCTTAGGATCTTTTGCTAGCCAAAAATCCGTACTAAGTAGAGATACTACTTGTGCATCCAAAACCCTTAAACCCAGTTTCTTCCCATGAGTGTCCACCATGTCTACCTATGGATTGAATAAGATCCTTCAAGTAAGTTGTCATCGGTGCAAAAAGCAATAAAAATTGCTCCTAAAATATGTATAATCTTTTATTGCAAGGGAAAATAAGCGTTGTACGAACTTGTGATGGTAAAGAAATAAAAGCGACGGACTGCATAATAAAGGTTGCTATCACAAGGGGCAATATAACGTGACATTTTTTTGCATTAAGGGCTTGTGCATCCAAAAATAAAAAGCGCATGGCAACCTCTGCTTCCCTCTGTGAAGGGCCTATCTATTACTTTATGTATTTACTTTTATGCAAGAGTCAATAGTATTACTTCTCATTTCAACCTTAATTATTCTCTAGTTGGCAAGCATCATGTGGTGGGGAAAGATCCAGGCACATATGGCCAGTCAAATATATTCGATCATGAATTATTATTGTTGACAATTATCTCTATGATAAATAAGTTGGGAGGCGAAACATTAAGCCCCTATCTTTCTCTGTGTTCGATGGATGCTATTTGTTCTACAAATATGCTTTGAGTACTAGCAATCATAGAAGACTAAATGATAATTGAGTATGTGGAGCTCTTACTTAGACTTTGTTGAAGATAAGTTGAATTGCAATTGTTTGGTGAGTAAGAACATAGGTTGTTAAGTTTCAAGAGAATGCATTGTTTGAACCATAACATGTGAATTGATTGCTACTTTATCTTGATGAGTTTTATGAGAAAAAGTTGTTGTCATGATGCTAGGAAAAGTGATTGAAATTATCATTGATCAAACTTATGCACTATGCTAGCATTCACACTTCATAAATTATTTCTTTTATCATTTACCTACTCGAGGACGAGCAGGAATTAAGCTTGGGGATGCTGATGCGTCTCCAACGTATCTATAATTTATGAAGTATTCATGCCATGTTTATTATAGTTTTGTATGATTTTGGTGCACTTTTATATGGCTTTTATATGATTTTTATGGACTAGCATATTGACCTAGTGCCCAGTGCCAGTTGTTGTTTTCTGCTTGTTTTTGGTTTTCTAGAAAAGCCATATCAAATGAAGTCCAAATGCAGCGAAACTTTTTGACGATTTTTTCTGGAAGGAAACAGACCCAGGGAGCTTTGGGGGAGTAGCAGAAGACCCACAGGGGCCCCATCAAGCCACTTGGGCGCGCCCACCCCCCTGGGCGCGCCCTGGTGCCTCGTGGGCCCCTGTGGCCCCTCTTCACGTGATTCCAATGCCAAAAATTCTTATAAATAGAGAAACCCTCAGAAATAACCCTAGAACTTTGACTCCGCCGCCGCAAGCCTCTGTACCTCCACAATCTCATCTACAGCCCTTATCCAGCACTCTGCCAGAGGGGGAAATCATCACCGGAGGCCATCTTCATCATCCCGGCGGTCAGCATGACGAGGAGGGAGTAGTTCACCCTCGAGGCTAGGGGTGTGTACTAGTAGCTATGTGTTTGATCTCTCTCTCTCGTGTGCTTGATTTGGCATGATCTTGATGTATCGTGAGCTTTGTTAATATAGTTGGATCGTATGATGTTTCTCCCTCTCTATCTTGTTGTGATGAATTGAGTTTTCACCTTTGAGGTTTCACTATTATCGAATTGAATACTTTGTTGGATTTGAGAACACTTGATGTATGTCTTGCATATGAATACCCGTGGTGACAATGGGGTATTTCATTGATTCACTTGATGTATGTTTTGGCACTCAACTCGCGGATTCCCGAGGTGACATTGGGGTAATCTATGCATAGGGGTTGATGCATGTTTTCGTCCTACTTTGTCGGGTAGAAATCTTGGGGCACTCTTTGAAGTTCTTTGTGTTGGATTGAATATTATGAATCTGAAGTTGTTTGATGCGTATCGTATAATTGACTCACAGATACTTGTGGTGACATTGGAGTATCTAGGTGACATTAGAGTTGGTTGATGCGTATCATATGGTGTTATTTTAGTACAAACTCTAGGGCTATTCGTGACACTTATAGGGATGGCTCAATAGATTGATCGGAAAAGATAACTTTGAGGTGGTTTCATACCCTACAACAATTTCATCTTATGTTCTCCGCTAGATAAGAACTTTGGAGTGATTCTTTGTCGCGCGTTGAGGGATTGTTATATGATTCAATTATGTTAGCATTGTTGAGAGATTGCACTAGTGAAAGTATGAACCCTAGGCCTTGTTTTCAAGCATTGCAATACCGTTTGTGCTCCATTTTATCACTTGCTACCTTGCTGTTTTTATATTTTCAGATTACAAAAACCTATATCTACTATCCATACTACACTTGTATCACCATCTCTTCGCCGAACTAGTGCACCTATACAATTTACCATTGTATTTGGTGTGTTGGGGACACAAGAGATTTCTTGTATTTGATCGCAGGGTTGTTTGAGAGATACCATCTTCATCCTACGCCTCCCACGGATTGATAAACCTTAGGTCATCCACTTGAGGGAAAATTGCTACTATCCTACAAAACTCTGCGCTTGGAGGCCCAACATGAGTCTACAAGAATAAGTTGTGTAGTAGACATCACACG
Organism: Elymus sibiricus; assembly: GCA_039707655.1. Taxonomy (NCBI): domain Eukaryota; kingdom Viridiplantae; phylum Streptophyta; class Magnoliopsida; order Poales; family Poaceae; genus Elymus; species Elymus sibiricus. The sequence goes on along the minus strand of CM077668.1, from coordinate 103,621,772 downwards.
CAGGGGAAGAGATCAAGACTGCATCTACCGAAGACTTGGTGCGTACTCCAAGACTCCTCATGCCGCCTTCACGCCTAGATACTGACCTTGTAACCCTAGATACCCTACCCGGCGTGTATATAAGCCGAAGGGTTTAGCCCTTAGGGGGGACCTCAACACAATCTCATTCACCTAGCCTTAGGACTAAATCATACGATCTCGAGGTAGATCAACTCTATACTTGATAAATCTCCATCAATACAAACAAGAGCAGGACGTAGGGTTTTACCTCCATCAAGAGGGCCCGATCCTGGGTAAACATCGTCTCCCTGTTCCTGTTACCATCTGTCCGAGATCCACAGCTCAGGACCCCCTACCCCGAGGTCCACCGGTTTTCACACCGACACCGATGCTTTCATTGAGAGTTCCGCTGTGGGATCAAAAAAGGATCGATGGGATGATCGGATCACGATTCCTATCTCGCGGGCATGGTTCCAGCACCTGAAGCTTCTGTCACAGAAGCACCCTTCCTTCTCCACGGATTGGAAGTGATCCATGACTCCTCCCTGGCTCCGGCCGAACCCCCTTTCAAGGGCAAAGGGCAGAAGTATTTCTTGGAAAGCGATTCAGATGGCGACCAGCCAAACATGGCGAATGGACCTGATCTTCAAATCAGTTCAGCCGGTCCGACGACCGTAGGCCTGTTACAGGATGAAGATACCAGGACTTCGAGCCCACGGTCCATAGAGATTGAAAACCACCCACCCACCTCCCACATCGAGTACTGCCCCGGTTACAGGGGGCCTCCAGATGTCTGGGATCTAGCCTACATGCGACAACTCCCCGACGAATCGATCAGACAGTTCTGGGCCAGGTTCTTGTCGGTCAAGAACAAGATACCAAAATACCAGGACTCAGATATAATTACAGCTTTTCAGCACGGATGCAAGGATAAAGGCGTCTTGAACGCCCTTGCCCGCCGTTGTGTACAAACCCTCTCAGAGTTGTCCGACCTGGTGTCCAGGTTCTGCACCATCGAAGATGCTTGGATTGCTAAGAAGAGCACAGATTCGATCTGTGACAACAAGTTAAAACAAGAAAGACCCGCACCTCGAGGCACAACCTGCGCAGGGACCGTACCGACCAAGCAACCTCGGAAAAAGAGGAAAACTTTGGTCCTCCCCGGGATCACCCTTGATGGTGTCCTGGATAAACCATGTCCGATACATGCTATTTTGCTTAATTTTTGCCCAACTCACAGCCTTCGCGACTGCTGGGTAGTGAGGCAAGTGGCAAAAAGAGGACCCGCCCTCCTTATGGGCACCCCCAGTCACGCAGAAGAATCCTCGGACAAGGGCAAGGTCATGATGATCTACGAGACCTTTACGTCCAACAACCAGCGCAAGCGGGCCCTGCGAGAAATCAACTCCATCTGTCAGGTACCAACTCGGGGCACGTGGATAGACACGCCCATCACCTTTGATCGTAAAGATCAGCCGAGGTCAACCCCGAACAGGTGCCCCACCGCCCTGGTCCTTGACCCAATCATGGGCCGCTGCCGTCTCCGAAAAGTATTAATGGACGGGGGCAGCAGCTTAAATTTGATATACGCAGACACTCTGGACAGAATGCAAATCGATAAATCGCGCATCGAATAGAGTAGCACCACCTTCAAAGGCATCATACCTGGGTGAGAGGCACGTTGCAGCGGAAAGATAACCTTGGATGTAGTCTTCGGAACCCCGGATAATTACCAATCCGAAGAAATTACGTTCCACATCGCCCCCTTTAGGAGCGGATATCATGCCCTCCTGGGACGGGATGCCTTCTCCAAATTTCAAGCAGTACCACACTATGGCTATATGAAACTCAAAATGCTGGGCCCGAATAGGATAATCACCGCCTCGAGCGACCCCGACAGAGCACTCAAAGCCAAGAACAAAACAACGTCACTTGCCCTCGAATCTCTATCCGAAGCCCTCGCGGCCGAAGAACAGAGCACATTACGAGCCGAAGTCGACCGAGATGATGTTATCCTCGGCAAACGGCCAAAGTCCACCTCCTTCAGGCCGACTGATGAAATAGTCAAATTCCAAGTACACCCCATGGACCCAGCTAAAACGGCGTCCATAGGGGCGAACCTCGATCCATAGATTGACGAGGCTCTACGTAGTTTCCTTAAGGAAAATTGGGATATATTCGCCTGGCACCCTTTGGACATGCCAGGGATACCCCGCAGGCTTACAGAACATAGCCTAAACATATTGAAAGGCTACAAGCCCGTCAAGCAAACACTTTGGCGCTTCTCTGAACCCAAGCGTCAAGCAATGGGCGAAGAACTAGCCAAATTATTGGCAGCCGGATTCATCCGAGACATAAAACACCCCGATTGGCTTGCCAATTTGGTCATGGTACCAAAAAAGGATAGGTCATGGCGCCTGTGCGTCGATTTCAAAGACCTTAATAAAGCATGCCCAAGGACCCTTTCCCCTTACCATGAATTGACCAAATTGTAGACGCCACAGCCGGGCATGATTCGCTGTGCTTCTTGGATGCCTACTCAGGATATCATCAAATCAAGATGAAAGAATCTGACCAAGCAGCAACAGCATTCATCACACCTTACGGGCCATTCTGCTTTAATACGATGCCCTTCGGATTAAAGAACGCTGGCGCCACATACCAGCGCATGATTCAATCATGCTTGGAGAAACACATCGGGAAGACCGTTGAGGCCTACGTCGACGATGTGGTTGTCAAAACCAAAGATGTCGGACAATTGGTAGACAATCTCCGTGACACATTCGCTAGCTTACGGGAGTATCAAATTAAGCTCAACCCCGAGAAATGTATCTTCAGAGTACCAGCCGGCAAACTCCTTGGCTTCATCATATCTAGCCGAGGTATCGAAGCCAATCCGGCAAAAATAAAAGCCTTGGAATGCTTAGAGGTACCAACAGAGCTCAAACATGTACAAAAGCTGGCAGGATGCGTGGTGGCACTGAGTCACTTCATATCAAGACTCGGGGAGAAGGCCTTACCTTTGTATAGACTCCTAAAACAGACAAAGACCTTCAAATGGACCGAGGAGGCCGCGGCGGCTCTGGAAGGCATTAAAGCTCTCCTTGCAACCAATCCTATCCTGGCAGCGCCAGGCATATGCGAGCCGATGATATTATACATCTCGGCCACAAACTAGGTGGTCAGCGCAGTACTCGTGGTCGAACGAGACATGGAAGGTCACAAGTTCCGGGTACAAAGGCCCATTTACTATGTCTTCTAGGTCCTAACCCCGTGCAAGACACGCTATCCCCACTATCAAAAGATAGCCTACGCCGTCTTCATGGCGTCCCGAAAACTTCGGCACTACTTTCAAGAGTGCTCGGTAACCGTGGCATCTGACATCCCATTAAGTAACATAATCAATAATAGGGATGCAACGGGGCACATAGCCAAATGGGCCATAGAGCTCCTACCATTTGAAATAACTTACCGACCGCGCCGAGCCATTAAATCTCAGGTGTTGGCCGACTTCGTGGCCGAATGGACGGAGGCCGAGCTCCCTCGAGAGTACAGCACTTATTCGCATTGGACCATGCACTTCAATGGTTCCAAAATGCTTGCTGGCCTAGGGGTTGGCGTAGTGCTTACTTCTCCCACAGGGGACAGTATTCGGTATGTATTACAAATTATGTATACCGACTCGAATAACGCGGCAGAATACGAAGCCCTATTACATGGACTCCGGATAGCGCTTTCCATGGGGGTCCAACGTCTTGAGGTCCGAGGTGATTCCAACCTCGCCATATCACAAGTTAACGGCGAATTCGATGCAAAGGACCCAAAGATGACAGCCTACCGAAATGCCGTCGTACAAATCTCGGCCAAGTTCGAGGGGCTTGAATTTCATCATATACCCCGAGATAGCAACCAGACCGCAGATATACTCGCCCGAATGGGCGCTAAGCGGGAAAAAGTGTCGTACAATACATTCCTTGAACGGCTCTTTAAGCCGTCCGTAGTCTGGCAAGATGACAAGGGCACGTCGGACTTAAACGACATCGAACAGCCCCCCTCGCCCCAAGACGACGACGGGCTAGATATAGTGGGCAGCTCAGTTGTCCAGTTAAGAGCTTCTGCACACGAAATTATAGCAGTTATTGCACCATGGACCGAGCCGCTCCTCGCATACCTGCTCCATAAGGAGCTCCCCGAAGACCAAACCCATGCACGTCGGATAGTAAGGCAATCTAAAGCCTATAAGGTCCATGAGGGAGAACTCTATAAAATAAGCACCACGGGTGTCCTCCAGCGATGTATTTCCGAAGAGGAAGGACGATTATTACTCCAGGAGGTCCACTCTGGCATGAGCGGACATCACGCCGCTGCTCAGACCTTGGTCAGCAAGACCTTCAGAGCTAGTTTTTACTGGCCAACCGCGGGCGCCGACGCCTCTGCGTTAGTACAACGCTGCCCCGGCTGCCAGGTATTCGCCAAACAAAGCCACATGCCCCCCGCGGCTCTCCGCACAATCCCTATAACTTGGCCTTTCGCGGTCTGAGGGCTAGATATGGTCGGCCCACTCAAGGGCGGGTCAAGAAAAAATAAATACCTACTTGTCATAGTGGACAAGTTTACTAAGTGGATCGAAGCAAAACCAGTAACTTCGGCCGGTGCAGTCCACGTACTCGAATTCATCTCGGGGGTAGTACATCGCTATGGTATCCCCCATAGTCTCATAACCGACAACGGGACAAACTTCACGGCCAAAGAAGTGAAAGCATGGTGCGCAAAAATGGGCATCAAGCTCGACTACGCATCCGTATACCACCCACAGTCAAATGGGCAAGTAGAACGCGCCAATGGACTAATCCTTAGTGGAATCAGGCCCAGGCTAGTTTGCTCCCTCAAGGAGACCGACTACAAATGGGTAGAGAAATTTGACTCCATTCTATGGGGTCTGCGCACCACACCAAACAGATCCACCGGGTATTCTCCATTTTTCATGGTGTACGGTGCCGAGGCAGTGCTCCCCTGCGACATCATACACGATGCACCTCGAGTACGCATGTACGAAGAGTGGGAGGCCGAGTTAGATCGGCAGGATGCCTTGGACGCCTTAGAAGAGGAACGCAAAGTCGCTCGGGCACGATCGATTATTTACCAGCAACAAGCTCGCCACTACCACAGTAGGGAGGTCCGCGCAAAGGACTTCAACAAAGGAGACCTCGTCATGCGGCTTCATCCGGAGAAGCAGACGCATAAGCTCTCCCCTAAGTGGGATGGTCCATTTATCATCGACCAGGTCCTCACCGGAGGCGCGTACCAAATTCGAGACCCAGAGGACGGGCGTCTAGAACCCAACCCCTGGAACGCGGCGCTACTCCGGCGTTTCTATGGTTGAAACTCCGAGAACTACTCACCTCTGTACATACACCACCCTACTTTTCTTTTTTCTCTTCTTTTTTTTCTCTCTCTCAAGAGATTTCGGAGGCATCCCCTGAAGAGCCTCGAGGAACAAAATCAATATTGCATGTTCTTTTCAAAACACGCATCATTCCACCTCTTACATACTATTGTCTTTCAAGCCATAATATGCATCGATTTGACTTAAGATTTGGCCAAGCTGGGTTGCCCTACTCCTGTGCTTGCCCCTTACATTCCCGATCATTCGGCTAAGAGGCAAAGGGAGCACCACTGTGATTGTTACTCCCGGGTCATCCGGTGCAGTACCTCAGACGGACAAAGCCGAAAGCTAGCACTCTTAAACGTACAAATCGGTCGGCCATTACATAGAAATAAAGTGGAGGGGGTCTCTCAAACCCTGACCAGGGGCTTTACCTCCGAGTTCACCCGTCTTCGGACTTATGTGTTCGACACAGCTACTAGAGGAAAGGAACTGTTAGAAGAACTATTTTCGTCGGAAGATGTTTCTTACGTTAAAAAGTAATATAACATAACTCTCAGCTTCACTCTTGTCGTTCGCACCACATAGACGGATTGCCTCGTCTCCTGAAGCATCTGTTCCGATCACTTCGGTCAGTAGTAAGCGGACACTGCTCAGTCACAGATCGAGGAGGTAGAAGCCGATGGCTGGTTGACAGAGTTTAGATACGCAGATTGAATAATGACGTAAAGTACTTTGATACATTGAGTCATACATTATCATTTCATTGCACACGGTCTAACCCATCTATTAAGACGTCTAGGGCGCAGTCCTTCTGCGACGACTGAGCAGCAGGCATGACATTCTCGTATACGAGACTAGTGGGTATTTCTTCCCCGTCCGGCCCCATTGGCCCTACCTCGGCCAGGTGTGCCGTATCAACCCCCATATACCGGGTCTTGACCATGGCCCAGGCCTCCCTCGCCCCTTCCCGGCAAGTGGACACCTTCCATGCCTGGATCCGACGCCGAGCTCGTCGCATATGTTCAGCTAGGACGGCCATGTCTTCCGGGACGTGCTCCACTTCGGGCCACAACTGCCAGGCCCATTTCTGGAATAAATCACAGAATAGCCTCAAGTCACACCAGCCCCAAGATCAGAACAACTGGTGGACTTCCTTGATATAGATATCCAGTACATACATAATATTACACAGGGTTGAGTCAGAGTGCTCAACAACTATTACAAGCTTGCCAATATACTATGGTGGTGGAATAAAACAGTGGTGTGGTGGTGGTACAACACTGGTACAATAAAATAAAGTCAAGCGTCAGTGTGAGGCTTGGCTATTTTATTGGTGTAGCGGAAACACAGCGGATGATACATGTGGTAGACTCCAAGATCACAGGTTAACTGACTGGGACACCTCTAAGCGTCGGGCTCGCTAGCGCAATCTTCTTCCACAACCTCGTCCTCCTCCAGGTCTCGCCAATAAAATAGCCAGGGACAAGCCAGTGAGAACGTTGGAATGTACTCGCAAACATTATGAACGAAAGATATACCGAATGCATATGCTCATGTTGTATTAGATAATATGCATATCTTGACTGAAATTAAATTATGGCATGATAAATATTAGCATATGCAGAAGAATTAGTAAATAAAATATTAGTGACAAACAGGGAAAGTTAATGGAAAATCGGGCGAGACAGGACCGCCCGAGAATCCAAAAGAAAAATATAACGTGGAGAATCGGGTGAGACAGGACCGCCTGAGAATCCAAAAGAAATACCAAACGGGTGTCTAAATGCGACGCCTCGAGAGGTCTTGAAAAGAAATGCCAAACGGGTGTCTAAAAGCGATGCCACGAGAGGTCTTGAAAATAAATGCCAAACGGGTGTCTAAAAGCGACGCCACGAGAGGTCTTGAAAATAAATGAGTATCCCGGGTAGTCTAGCCAGCCCATGAGATACTCAGAAAAGAAAATAAAACTGAGTGCCCGGGTAGTCTAGCCAGCCCATGAGACACTCAGAAATGAAAATAAAAATGGAGTGCCCGGGTAGTCTAGCCAGCCCATGAGACACTCAAAAAAGAAAATAAAAACTGAGTGCCCGGGTAGTCTAGCCAGCCCATGAGACACTCAGAAAAGAAAATCAAACTGAGTGCCCGAGTAGTCTAGCCAGCCCATGAGACACTCAGAAAAGAAAATAAAAACTGAGTGCTCGGGTAGTCTAGCCAGCCCATGAGACACTCAGAAAATTCATATAAGAGAAACGGGTTAGTCCACAATAATATTTATGATGACAATAATATTCATGCCGACATCAGTGGTGAGAATAAGTATACTCCAAAATTGAATTCATGATCAATTTAATTATTTCCTCCGAAGACCGACACCGGGACCGACACTTGACCCTGCCCAGCTAACGTCCTTGACCGTGGACACGGCTATTCGAATAGATATAACTCGGTAGAGGGTGTACTATTTACCCACGTGTATGAGATTTCTTTAGCCAGCACCGCGACGCTGACTAATTCCCATTACAGTCTTTGGGTTGAAAACACGCCTGACCAACACACACCAGATTAACTTTCCTGATGCCAGGAATCACCCAAAGCACCGTTCAAGAAAAACTCTAAGTCGGGGAGACCAACGTCTCGACTTGCATGGGACCACTATTCATACGCGCGGATTACAAGGGGTGCCCCCCTCTCGGCCCAGCCGGATACACCCATGCCCCCTGACCTGATGACTGGCATTAGTCCATGGTCGTGGAAACCCTCATCATGGCCCTCTATGTGGTGTGTACACGGACAGGGGTTAGCAACTTACTAAACCGCACTTCCCTCGCGGGAAGACCCGTGGCAGCACGGTATTTAGCTAGGTGTGACGGAACAAGACTAGATCTAGGTCGACTCAGGAGGTGTTGTTATTATGACTGACATCGTCGTGTCATAACGCAGCCCGTGCCCACCGGCATGCCCAAGGCAGGAGATATACTCCTGGTTTCGTACCATACAGTTCACGTTAGATGGATTCCTTGAATGCATGCAAGATATGCACAAGATGACATGACCGATGCATGCTCTCACTATTACTACATATGTGGTGCAATTTCAAACCGATGCAACCATGCAATTCACCATATCCCAAGTTCAAAAATGCTTGCCTTGATCAAAGTAGTCAGAAAGTTATCCCTCGAAATTCCTGGCAAAGTTCCCCACTCCTTTTTCTGGAAAATACAAATTCAATATTCAAATTAATTTTTTTGCAACAGTACCAAAAAGTTGTCTCAAAATATTTTCAAATAAATACTAAAAAAACTAGAATGAAAAATAAGAATTTCAAAAAAAAGAATCAACTCAAACAGACTTGTGGTTAAAAAGTTATTAAACTTTTAACACCAGGGGCTTTTCTGCTAAACTGTAGGTCCCTGTGCGGTTTAAACAGAAAAAGCTTCGGGCGGACTACGCCTCCCAGCGTAGAAAGCATAACAGAGCAAAATACGCTTTCGATTTAAAACCAGAAAAAAAAAGAAAACGCTGACGGGTGGGGTCCACCCGTCAGGTTCAAATTTGAACGCGCTCGAGCGCGTGTACAAAAGGGAAGCGGCGATCACCGGCGACGATCGCCGAGGTTCCCAAGGGTGGTGATGGTCAGAACATGCTCGGGGTGGTCTTCCGCGTTGGTGGGTGGTGGTGGTGGTCGCCGGCGAGCACCAGAACGACGGCGAGGTCGTCTCCGGCGGACGGCGGCGTCGGGTGATATCGGATCTCACCGGGGAGGGCTCCGGTTGTGGAATTGAAGCACGGGATCGATGGGTGGGTGCACGGGAGGGCTACTAGCAAAATTTGAGAGGTGGAGGTAGCCTAACGGCGTCGTGCTAATCGGGGAGGGTGGCGGCGGATCGGTGGTCGGAGATGGATAAGACGACCTTCTCGAGGTCGAGGGAGTGGTGTAGGGGTCGATTGAGATGGTGTGGAGGTGGTGTGAGTGATCTGCGGGGCTCGAGAGGGCCTTTTATAGGCGATCCGAGGATGGCCGAGGCGGAGCGGATGTCGTCGGAGTTAATCCGGCCGGCGAGGTAGTTTGGGGCGGTGGTCAAGGGCAGTGAGGAGTTGATGAGGTCGGTGGAGTACTCCAGAAGCCTCAGCGTGGACGAGCTCGAGCTCCACGGCCTTATCCACGGCGAGGTGCACGCACGGGTGTGGCGGCTGTGCCCGTCTCCGGCGACTGCCAGGCGGGGCCGGGATGGTGCGGACGGCGTGCAAGGATGCGGAGGAGGGTGACGCGTGGAGGAGAGGGTAGGCGGAGAGCAGCAGGGAGGAGTGAAGGCGGCGGTGCCGTGTTGATCCGCTCGGTTCACCGCAGCCGAGGACGGTGGCCGTTGCACCGGCCACCTCTTGTGCTGTCGGTGGCGAGGCGCTGACGAGGAGGGGCCAGGGAGGCTCATTGATGGTCGAGGGAGGCGTGGATGAGAAGGAGAGACGATGGAGTGCAGTGCACAGCGCCTCTTCTCCCTCTCTCTGAATTTTCTTCAGTTAACTGAATTTCGACAGCAGTGAATAGTACGCCCACCAGGTGTATGATGAAATGACAGAGAGCTCTAGGGATTTTAGGAATTTGTGGTAATTTTTGTGGTGAGGTGTTGAAGCATATAAGAGAGTCTGGCAAAGTTTCAGAATTTTTGGAGCTATTTAAATTGGGTTTTGATCAGGAAGTTTGAATCTGGTCCAAATTTGAACTCGATGGAATTAGATAATTTTGAACAGTGGAACCAAATGTATTTGGTGAAATGGGTTGTGGGTACTGCCTAGTAGTTGGATTAATTTTTGTGGGTGCCGAAGAATTATAGAAAATATGGTTCCTTTGTAAACCAAAGAAACTAGGATAAATATAAATTCCAACTTTGTAATTTATTTAAAATAAGATAAATATTTTTTGTGGACAGGAAAAGTATTGGACACTGTCCTAGAATGTGAGAATGGCTTGAGGGATAATTTAGAAGTGACAGAAAAATTAGTGGAAGAATTTAGGAGTGCTAGAAAGGAGTGAAATGGCCATTCCCAAGGAAAAATTTTAATTATCCAAAACCTTTCTAAATAAAAATATTTTTGTGATCCTCCAAAAATAATTTCCCAATTAATAAACTTCCAAATCAGAACCATTTAAAATTTTGAAATCCAATTAAAAATAAAAAGATTTTCAGAACAGAAGAAGCAGAAGAAGAAAAAGGCCATAATAATTCAAAGTATTTTATTTTAAAGAAAAGATTTTTTTTAAATCCCAAGGAAATATTTTGGGGTGTTACAACACCTACCCCCCTTAAGAAAAATCTCGTCCCCAAGATTTCAGCTGTCCCTCAAACAGGTACGGATATTCAGTCCTCAGGTGATCCTCTCTTTCCCATGTTGCTTCTTCCTCGGTGTGATTACTCCACTGAACTTTGTAAAATTTTATCACGCTCTGTCGGGTTCTCCGTTCAGAATCCTCCAAAATCTTTATAGGACGCTCCCTATATGTAAGATCTGGTTGGATGTCCAGGTCTTGATGTTGGACTTGCTTTTCTGGGTTACTAACACATCTCCTCAGCTGTGACATGTGAAACACATCGTGAACATCTGATAATCTGCTGGTAGCTCTAGTTGATAGGCAACCTTGCCTCTCCTTGCAAGTATTCTGAATGGTCCAATAAATCTCGGTGCCAATTTTCCTTTAACTTTAAATCTCTGTAGCCCCCTCATTGGGGATACTCTGAGATACACGCATTCATCGGGTTCAATACTCTTCTGACGGCTCTGAGTTGCCTTCAGTCTGTCTCGGATAAGTTTCACTTTTGTTTCTGCCTCTTTGAGAACCTCCGGGCCGAAGATTCGGCTATCTCCGGTCTCAGACCAATTGAGTGGGGTACGGCACCTTCGTCCGTATAGGGCTTTGAAGGGTGACATTTTTAAACTGGCTTGATAACTGTTGTTATAAGAGAATTCTGCATACGGCAAACTATCTTCCCAGCTAACTCCATATGTAAGTACACATGCTCTCAGCATGTCCTCCAATATTTGATTCACCCGTTCAGTCTGTCCCCCTGTCTGTGGGTGATATGCTGTGCTGAATACCAGTTGGGTCCCTAAGGCCTGCTGCAGGTGATCCCAAAACCTAGAGACAAACTGAGTGCCTCTGTCAGAGACTATGGTCTTGGGTACTCCATGTAAGCAAACAATTCGGGAGAGATATAACCTGCAAAGCCTCTGTGTTGAGTATGTGGTTTTTACCGGAATGAAATGTGCCACCTTGGTTAATAAATCTGTTATAACCCATATAGCATCATTCCTGTGTCGTGACCTTGGTAATCCCACAATAAAATCCATTCCTATTTCATCCCATTTCCATTCAGGCACTCTGACCGGCTGTAATAATCCTGCTGGCCCCTGGTGTTCTGCCTTTATACGCTGACAGGAGTCGCACCGTGCGACATATACAGCTATGTCCCTTTTCATCCCGTGCCACCAAAAAAATTCCTGTAGATCCTTGTACATCTTGGTTCCGCCTGGGTGAATGGAGTATGGGGTGGTATGAGCTTCTGCCAAAATTTGTTGCTTTAGCTCTTCCTTATTGGGTACGCATAACATTTTTCCATACCATAGGATTCCCTGACTATCAATGGTAAATTCAGATGCCTTGCCTAAATTTACCTTCCTTTTAATTCCCTCAATACTGGGGGTGTCCTTTCTGAGCTTCTTTGATCTGATCCTCCAGTGTTGATTTTATTTCTAGGCGGGCGATGGTTCCTTCCGTGACCAGAACCATGTTGAGTTTCGCAAATTCCTGGTTGAACTCATGATGTGAGAATTGCACACGGTCATTGTCGGTGCATGGGTTTCGGCTGAGGGCGTCTGCCACAACATTTGCTTTACCCGGGTGGTAATGAATTCCCACATCATAATCCTTAATTAACTCAAGCCATCGACGCTGTCGCAAATTTAATTCTGGCTGGGTGAAGATATACTTGAGGATTTTATGATCCGTGTATATCTCACATCGATTACCACGAAGGTAATGTCGCCATTCCTTGAGTGCGTGTATTACTGTTGCTAACTCCAAATCATGGGTAGGGTAATTTTCTTCGTGTCGTCGTAGCTGTCTTGAAGCATTTGCCACGATCCTTCTTGCATTAATACACATCCAAGTCCCTTCCTGGAAGCATCACAGTATATTTCAAAATTCTTGTGCACATCTGGCACGATCAGAACAGGTGCCGTGGTTAATCTCTTCTTTAATTCCTGGAAACTTTTCTCGCAAGCCTCGGTCCATTCAAACTTTTTATCTTTCTTGAGTAGCTGAGTCATGGGTTTGGCTATGGTGGAGAATCCTTCGATAAATCGTCGATAGTAGCCAGCCAAACCAAGAAAACTTCTGACCTCAGTCATGTTGGTGGGTTGCTTTCATCCTAAGACATCCTTTACTTTACTTGGGTCCACTGCTATTCCATCCTGTGTCAGTACGTGTCCCCGAAAACCAACTTCTCGTAACCAAAATTCACACTTACTGAATGTGGCATATAGTTGATTTTTCCGTAATTCTTCCAGGACTATCCGAAGATGTTGCTCATGTTCTTCTGGTGTCAAGGAATAATTGAGTATATCATCGATGAACACAACCACGAACTTGTCCAAATATTTCATGAATACCTTGTTCATGAGATGTACAAAATAAGCAGGAGCGTTGGTTAATCCGAAAGGCATCACTGTGAACTCATATAATCCGTATCTAGTGGTAAAGGCAGTCTTGGGTATATCTGACGATCGGATTCTTAGTTGATGGTAACCTGATCTCAAATCTATTTTTGAGAAATCCTTGGCTTCTGCCAGTTGGTCAAACAGGTCATTGATTCGTGGTAGTGGATATTTATTTTTGATGGTAACCATATTAAGTGCCCTGTAATCAATACATAACCTTAGGGTACCATCCTTTTTCTTGGCAAATAAAACCGGTGATCCCCATGGTGATCAGCTGGGTCGAACATAACCTTTTTCCATTAATTCCTTAATATGTTTCTTCAGCTCAACCAATTCTGTCGAAGCCATTCGATAAGGCTTCTTGTAAATGGGTGCCATCCCAGGTGCTAGCTCAATAACAAATTCAATTTCCCGATCCGGTGGCATGCCTGGTAACTCCTCAGGGAATACATCGGGATATTCGCATACCACAGGAACCTTGTTTAACTCTGTCATGTCCACTTGATTTAATTTTCCTTGCGAAGTAGAAATTCCCTTCATACCAAATTTTGTTGTCTTCCCTTGACAATTAGTGAGAGTCACTGTACGGTTGTAGCAGTCTATAAAACCTTTATTTGAGGCCAGCCAGTCCATTCCCAAAATGACATCCAGATCGACTGCTTCCAACACAATAAGATTTGCCAAAAACTTCATCCCCTGTATTTCAATATTCACATCCTTGCAGTACCATTGTGTGCTTTGCTTCGATCCCGGGGACTGAATAACCATTGAATTTTTCAAGGGCGAAAGAGAAAATTGATTCTTCAAGGCAAATCTTTTAGAGATGCACGAATTCTAAGCTCCAGAATCAAACAAAACTGTAGCATTAATTGTGTTGACAGGAAACGTACCAAACACGATGTCTGGTGCATTTTGTGCCTCCTCAAAGGCCACGTGGTTAACCTGTCCCATCCTTGGATTGTTGTTGGGTTTGCTGCATCGTGGGGCTGCGTTTGTACCGCGGCCATTGTTGTTGGGCTTTGGGACATTATTGTTCCCCTGTTTTGGGCATTGCCTGGCATAATGCCCTTCTTCTCCGCAAGCAAAATAGGTAACGCCAGGACGGAACATTGCATCCTTGGTCCTGTTGTTGAAGGTGCTGCGATTATGTTGCGGTCGTGGTGTTGGAATTGCTGGTCGTGGTGCCCCAGGCCTCTGAAATTCATTTTGGGGCCTGTTGTTGCGCACCTGTACTGACTGGGTCATACGGCGTTTGCGAATTTCATTCATGTTGCGGTGCTCGTTCTCCACTATAATTGCCTTGTCTACCAGTGTCTTGAAATCTGGAAAAGTATGAACCACCAGTTGGCACTTTAGAGATGGAACGAGTCCATCAAGAAATTTCTCCATTTTTTTTGTTTTCTGTCATGTACTCATCATTGGCATACCGGGCCAGGTACTGAGTTACCGTGGTACCTCACTGCTTGAGATCCTCAAATTCCCTTTTCTTCAACTTCATAATGTTGTTGGGGATGTGTGCGCCCCGAAAGTTTTCCTTGAACTGTTCGCATGTCATATCTGCTCCATTGGGATGAGTGTGCCATATATTTTCCCACCATGATGCTGCTATTCCAGAAAAATAGTGCGGGGCATATAGCACTTTTTCCTGGTCTGTACACTGAGCGATAACCAATTTCCTTTCCATATCACGCAGCCAATCGTCCGCCTCCAGAGGTTTGTCTGTGTGAGAAAATACAGTTGGATTGGTCCTCTGGAGCTCAGATAATTTTGATCTGGGCTGATGCTGTCCTTGGTGATTCCCCATATTTATTAAGTGTTGCATCATTTCCTGGTGCTGCTGTTGGCTTTGCTCATACAGATGGCATACTTGTGAAAATGCTGAATCATTGCTCTGTTGACTTGTCTGTCCTTGTGTGAAATTATTTCCCATCTGTGCAAAGTTGTCCTCGGGCGGACTGGGCATAGAACGGGTCCAGGGATGATGCATTTTCTTTCTGGGGTATTTGTGTAACACCGATGAGAAAATAAATCATAACGGAAAGAAATAAAAAATTTAAGAGACTAAAAATAAAATTCCCCCCAAAACGTAAGTGCATAAAAATAGCTGGTTATATTATACATGCAGGTTTAATTATACATGCCAGATTTAATTATACATGCATGATATAATTATACAATATGCTCGCCATAGCCATATACTACATGACCACTTATTTAAACTAGTGCGCTGCTCCAACCTCGTAGCGTGCTGCGGTCTAAGTCTACTACTCGCCATCTTACAAAGAAGAAAAGAAACAGAAAATAAAAAATTTACAACTACGCTCTCATAAAAGATGACTGCGGTGTGTATGCCCCGTCTGCCATCACGGAGTGTCTGGGACGTCGTAGGCCCTGCTGAGGGTAAGTCCCAGATGAGGTGCTGAAGACTCAACCTCCTCCTCCTCCTCGGGTATGGTCTCCAGTCGGGCAGCTGTCGATGCCACGCCTGCTCGTGGTGGCACTGTGCTCGTAGGTGGTGATGCTCTAACTGGAGTGGGTGCAGCCAAGCGACTAGCCTCATCACTTGGGGATGAGCGTCGAATCGCGGAACAAGTAGGAGGATCATATGGTGGAGTCGGAATGCGAGGAGCGCGTGGTGACGGGGAACGAAACTCACTCCTGCAAGGAATCCTCGCACGAGCCAAGTCCATCCATGCAGCGAGATGGTCGTCCACCAGTGAGGTGAAGACTGACTCCAGAGCCATGATATACTGAACAAGGGGCTTGATCGCCTCGTCCCTTTCTCCTGCGGTGCAGGAGAAAGCATAGTGACTAGTGTATGGAACGTGGCATGGAAGGTAGTGATAGGGACGTGTCTGCATGACTGGGAGGATGTCCCTAAGACGAGCGATGGCCTCACGGGCAGCCATCTGGACAGCATGCCTCTCAGAGGGCATGACTCTCCCCACAAAGCGATAGTTGCGATATGACAAGGCACTTCCACCCCAAATATATACCGAGGCCTGGTACATAGTCAGAGTGTCCGTGATCCTGTCGGGGAAAACGGTGTACTCCGGACGGCTCGGAGATCTCATCGCATCTCTAGCGATGACGGCGAGAAGACCGGAAAATCCCGCAGGCTCATTGGCGAAAATCTGGGACGGACAGCTGCCGCCAGACATCTACAACAGTAGACAAAAATCCAAATAGTCATATCATAAGTATATGAAGACCAAGGAAAATTGTTACAATGCATGAGATGCATGCTAAAAATGTTAGTACTGACTCTATTACTAGTGTTCGCGCCTAGGGCTTCCTACAGTCAGCCTGGCTCTGATACCAAGGTTTGTCAGGCCCATTTCTGGAATAAATCACAGAATAGCCTCAAGTCACACCAGCCCCAAGATCAGAACAACTGGTGGACTTCCTTGATATAGATATCCAGTACATACATAATATTACACAGGGTTGAGTCAGAGTGCTCAACAATTATTACAAGCTTCCCAATATACTACGGTGGTGGAATAAAACAGTGGTGTGGTGGTGGTACAACATTGGTACAATAAAATAAAGTCAAGCGTCAGTGTGAGGCTTGGCTATTTTATTGGTGTAGCGGAAACACAGCAAATGATACATGTGGTAGACTCCAAGATCACAGGTTGTCTGACTGGGACATCTCTAAGCGTCGGGCTCGCTAGCGCAATCTTCTTCCACAAGCTCGTCCTCCTCTAGGTCTAGCCAATAAAATAGCCAAGGACAAGCCAGTGAGTACGTTGGAATGTACTTGCAAACATTATGAACGAAAGATATACCGAATGCATATGCTCATGCTGGATTAGATCATATGCATATGTTGACTGAAATTAAATTATGGCATGATAAATATTAGCATATGCAGAAGAATTAGTAAATAAAATATTAGTGACAAACAGGGAAAGTTAATGGAAAATCGGGCGAGACAGGACCGCCCGAGAATCCAAAAGAAAAATATAACGTAGAGAATCGGGCGAAACAGGACCGCCCGAGAATCCAAAAGAAATGCCAAATGGGTGTCTAAATGCGACGCCTCGAGAGGTCTCGAAAAGAAATGCCAAACGGGAGTCTAAAAGCGACGCCACGAGAGGTCTTGAAAAGAAATGCCAAACGGGTGTCTAAAAGCGACGCCACGAGAGGTCTTGAAAATAAATGCTAAATGGGTGTCTAAAAGTGACGCCACGAGAGGTCTTGAAAATAAATGAGTATCCCGGGTAGTCTAGCCAGCCCATGAGATACTCAGAAAAGAAAATAAAACTGAGTGCCCGGGTAGTCTAGCCAGCCCATGAGACACTCAGAAAATAAAATAAAAACGGAGTGCCCGGGTAGTCTAGCCAGCCCATGAGACACTCAGAAAAGAAAATAAAAACTGAGTGCCTGGGTAGTCTAGCCAGCCCATGAGATACTCAGAAAAGAAAATAAAACTGAGTGCCCAGGTAGTCTAGCCAGCCCATGAGACACTCAGAAAAGAAAATAAAAACTGAGTGCCCGGGTAGTCTAGCCAGCCCATGAGACACTCAGAAAATTCATATAAGAGAAACGGGTTAGTCCACAATAATATTTATGATGACAATAATATTCATGCTGACATCAGTGGTGACAATAATTATACTACAAAATTGAATTCATGATCAATTTAATTATTTCCTCCGAAGACCGACACCGGGACCGACACTTGACCCTGCCCAGCTAACGTCCTTGACCGTGGACACGGCTATTCGAATAGATATAACTCTGCAGAGGGTGTACTCTTTACCCATGTGTATGAGATTTCTTTAGCCAGCACCACGACGCTGACTAATTCCCATGGACACGCCTGACCAACACACACCAGATTAACTTTCTGGATGCCAGGAATCACCCAAAGCACCGTTCAAGACAAACTCTAAGTCGGGGAGACCAATGTCTCGACTAGCATGGGATCACTATTCATACGCGCGGATTACAAGGGGTGCCCCCCTCTCGGCCCAGCCGGATACACTCATGCCCCCTGACCTGATGACTGGCATTAGTCCATGGCCGTGGAAACCCTCATCATGGCCCTCTATGTGGTGTGTACACGGACAGGGGTTAGCAACTTACTAAACCACACTTCCCTCGCGCGAAGACCCGTGGCAGCACGGTATTTAGCTAGGTGTGACGGAACAAGACTCGATCTAGGTCAACTCAGGAGGTGTTGTTATTATGACTGACATGTTTCACATGCCACGGCGACACCATCGTGTCATAACGCAGCCCGTGCCCACTAGCACGCCCAAGGCAGGAGATATACTCCTGGTTTCTTACCATACACTTCACGTTAGATGGATTCCCTAAATGCATGCAAGATATGCACAAGATGACATGACCAATGCATGTTCTCACTATTACTACATATGTGGTGCAATTTCAAACCGATGCAACCATGCAATTCACCATATCCCAAGTTCAAAAATGCTTGCCTTGATCAAAGTACTCAGAAAGTGATCCCTCGAAATTCCCGGCAAAGTTCCCCTCTCCTTTTTCTGGAAAATACAAATTCAATATTCAAATTAAAAAAATTGCAACAGTACCAAAAATTTGTCTCAATTTTTTTTCAAATAAATACTAAAAAAACTAGAATGAAAAATAAGAATTTCAAAAAAAGAATCAACTCAAACAGAGTTGTGGTTAAAAAGTTATTAAACTTTTAAAACTAGGGGCTTTTCTGCAAAACTACAGGTCCCTGTGCGGTTTAAAAAGAAAACGCTTCGGGCGGAATACGCCTCCCAGAGCAGAAAGCGTAACAGAGCAAAATACGCTTTCGGTTTAAAACCAGAAAAAAAGAAAATGCTGATGGGTGTGGTCCACCCGTTAGGTTCAAATTTGAATGCGCTCGCGCGCGTGTACAGAAGGGAAGCGGCGATCACTGGCGACGATCACCGGGGTTCCAAAGGGTGGTGATGGTCAGAACGTGCTCGGGGTGGTCTTCCGCGTTGGTGGGTGGTGATGGTGGTCGCCGGTGAGCACCAGAACGACGACGAGGTCGTCTCCGGTGGACGGCGGCGTCGGGTGATATCAGATCTCGCCAGGGAGGGCTCCATCGATGAGTGGGTGCACGGGAGGGCTACTGGCAAAATTTGAGCGGTGGAGGTGGCCTAACGGCGTCGTGCTAATCGGGGAGGGTGGCGGCGGATCGGTGATCGGAGATGGAGAAGACGACCTTGTCGAGGTCGAGGGAGTGGCGTAGGGGTCGATTGAGATGGTGTGGAGGTGGTGTGAGTGATCTGCGGGGCTCGAGCGGGCATTTTATAGGCGATCCGAGGATGGCCGAGGCGGAGCGGATGTCATCGGAGTTAATCCGGCCGGTGAGGTAGTTCGGGGCGGTGGTCAAGGGCAGTGAGGAGTTGATGACGTCGGTGGAGTACTCCAGAAGCCTCAGCGTGGATGAGCTCGAGCTCCACGGCCTTATCCACGGTGAGGTGCACGCACGAGTGTGGCGGCCGTGCCCGTCTCCGGCGTATGCCAGGCGAGGCCGGGATGGTGCAGATGGCGTGCGAGGATGTGGAGGCGGGTGACGCGTGGAGGAGAGGGTAGGCGGAGAGCAACAGAGAGGAGTGAAGGCGGCAGTGCCATGCTGATCCGCTCGGTTCGCCGCAGCCGAGGACGGTGGTCGTTGCACCGGCCACCTCCTGTGCTGTCGGTGACGAGGCGCTGACGAGGAGGGGCCGGGGACGCTCATTGATGGTCGAGGGAGGCGTGGATGAGAAGGAGAGACGATGGAGTGCAGTGCACGGCGCCTCTTCTCCCTCTCTCTGAATTTTCTTCAGTTAACTGAATTTCGACAGCAGTGAACAGTACGCCCACCAGGTGTATGATGAAATGACATAGAGCTCTAGGGATTTTAGGAATTTGTGGTAATTTTTGTGGTGAGGTGTTGAAGCATATAAGAGAGTCTGGCAAAGTTTCAGAATTTTTGGAGCTATTTAAATTGGGCTTTGATCAGGAAGTTTGAATCTGGTCCAAATTTGAACTGGATGGAATTTGAAATTTTTGAACTGTGGAACCAAATATTTTTGGTCAAATGGGTTGTGGATACTGCCTAGTAGTTGGATTAATTTTTGTGGGTGCAGAATAATTATAGAAAATATGGTTCCTTTGTAAACCAAAGAAACTAGGATAAATATAAATTCCAACTTTGGAATTTATTTAAAATAAGAGAAATATTTTTGTAGAGAGGAAAAGTATTGGACACTGTCCTAGAATGTGAGAATGGCTTGAGGGATAATTTAGAAGTGACAGAAAAATTATTGGAACAATTTAGGAGTGCTAGAAAGGAGTGAAATGGCCATTCCCATGGAAATTTTTTAATTATCCAAAACCTTTCTAAATAAAAATATTTTTGTGACCTCCAAAAATAATTTCCCAATTAATAAACCTTCCAAATCAGAACCATTTAAAATTTTGAAACCCAATTAAAAATAAAAAGATTTTCAGAATAGAAGAAGCAAAAGAAGAAAAAGGCCATAATAATTCAAAGTATTTTATTTTAAAGAAAACATTTTTTTTAAATCCCAAGGAAATATTTTGGGGTGTTACAATAACGCCTTGAAAACTTCCTTCATTGATTTACGTGCACTTTCGTGCACCTCAGCTAGCCGGGTCGCCATCTCTTCGGGAACCGGACCTCGGTCATCAAGGGGTCGGTCGGACAGCGAAGCTGGCAAAAAGCATGTCTTAGCCTGCTAAACATCTCGACTAAGCCCCCAAACTCAAGTAATGATTCTTGAAATACAAACTTACCAAAAATCGTCTCATTGGTTCGACGATTCTTGGTCTCGGCGGCAGCCAGTTGAGCTTTTAAGCTCTTGATCTCATTAGCCTGTCGGGCATTTTCAGCCCTTAGCACATTAACGCCATCCACCCTTTGGGTCACAACATGTTGATTGGCCTGGCGCTGCGACTCCGTATAAAGCAAATCCTCATGAGCCTGCTTGAGAACTCTTTCAAGATGACCTAGGGCTTCCGCTGCTACATCGGATTACGCTGTCAGGAGACCTCGATAACTAAGATTATTATATACAAGACAAAGCAATTACCGTGCGCCTCTCGAGTGAACTTTTTCACCTGTTCCACCTCGACCAAGGCAGTCTCCAACCTCCCCTTTGTCTGGGAAAGGGCCTCAGATAGCTTCTCATTCCTCGCCTGAGCACTCTAAAAAAAACACAACTTCTTCAAGTTAAAATCAAGCCTCGCTACGGGCATTCTTGCCCATATCAAGCCTTAGGGGCTACTACCACGGTGGGTGATGTCTACTACACAACTTATTCTTGTAGACTCGTGTTGGGCCTCCAAGCGCAGAGTTTTGTAGGACAGTAGCAATTTTCCCTCAAGTGGATGACCTAAGGTTTATCAATCCGTGGGAGGCGTAGGTTGAAGATGGTATCTCTCAAACAACCCTGCAACCAAATACAAGAAATCTCTTGTGTCCCCAACACACCCAATACAATGGTAAATTGTATAGGTGCACTAGTTCGGCGAAGAGATGGTGATAAAAGTGTAGTATGGATAGTAGATATAGGTTTTTTTAATCTGAAAATAAAAAAACAGCAAGGTAGGAAGTAACAAAAGTGAGCACAAACGGTATTGCAATGCTTAAAAACAAGGCCAAGGGTTCATACTTTCACTAGTGCAATCTCTCAACAATGCTAACATAATTGGATCATATAACCATCCCTCAACGTGCGATAAAGAATCACTCCAAAGTTCCTATTAGCGGAGAACATAAGATAGAAATTGCTTGTAGGGTACGAAACCACCTCAAAGTTATCCTTTCCGATCGATCTATTGAGCCATTCCTATAATTGTCACAAACAGCCCTAGAGTTCGTACTAAAATAACACCATATGATACACATCAACCAACTCTAATGTCACCTAGATACTCCAATGTCACCACAAGTATCCGTGAGTTGATTATACGATATGCATCAAACAATTTCATAATCATAATATTCAATCCACACAAAGATTTTCAAGGAGCACCCCAAAGTTTCTATCAGAGAAAAGATAATGAAAACGTGCATCAACCCATATGCATAGATTACCCCAATGTCACCGCGGGAATCCGCGAGTTGAGTGCCAAAACATATATCAAGTGAATCAATATAATACCCCATTATCACCACGGGTATTCATATGCAAGACATACATCAAGTGTTCTCAAATCTGAAATATTCAATCCGACAATAACAAAACCTCAAAGGGAAAAGATTCGATTCATCACAATAAGGATAGAGAGGGAAGAAACACCATATGATCCAACTATATTAACAAAGCTCACGATACATCAAGATCGTGCCAAGTCAAGAACGCGAGAGAGAGAGAGATAAAACACATAGCTACTGGTACAAACCCTCAGCCCCGAGGGTGAACTACTCCCTCCTCGTCATGGAGACCGCCGGGATGATGAAGATGGCCTCCGGTGATGATTCCCCCCTCCGGCAGGGTGCCAGAAAAGGGTTGTAGATTAGATCGTGGAGGTACAGAGGCTTGCAGTGGCGTAGTCGGAGTTCAAGGGTTATTTCTGGCGGTTTCTCTATTTATAGGATTTTTCAGCGTTGGAATCAGGTCAGACGGAGCCATGTGGGCCCCACGAGGTACCAGGGCCCTGGTGCCTCGTGGGCACTGGGTGGCCCCCCTCCAGTGGGTCTTGGTTCCAGTATTTTTTATTTATTCCTTAAAAATCTCCAAAAAGTTTCATCCAATTCCAAGAACTTTTATTTCTGCACAAAAAACAACCCCATGGCAATTCTGTTGAAAACAGCGTCAATCCGGGTTAGTTCTAATCAAATCATACCAAAACCATATAGAATTGTTATAAACATGGCATGAATACATAATAAATTATAGATACGTTGGAGACGTATCAGTGGGCAGTATTGACAAACAGAGACATAAGAAATCTTCGAGATAAAATGAGTTCAGGTTGGACCTTACCCGCAACCCTTGCGACAAAACATCTAATGATTGATCAAATACTGCGCGGGTCGCCTCGAGGTATGAGTCCACCGAGCTGAGCGCATTGAACTCCCGATCCGAGAAGGCTAGACTCCTCAGGGAGGTCTTTCGCCACCGATAATTCGTGGCACATTGGATCTCGGAAGGAGTAGCCGAGCTGGTCTCTGAGTCCTCGGGCTGGGGAACTTCAGGAGTGACTCCGGAAGAAGGACGTGCTTCTGCTTCCCTGTTACCGTCCCCTTGGCCCTCGCACTCGCTGCCATGGAGGAAGGAAAAGACTGTCTGCGAATGATCAAAGGGGTCAGAACCCGAGATGGCATTTCTACAACATACGGTAATCACAGTCACCTATTAATTGAAGGAGCACTTTCGCTTGCCTCCATGACCTTGGCTTGTGCTTCTTCCGCTTCTTGCGGGCGGTTCCCTTGAGGAGCCGTCTCTCCGCACGAATGTTTCGAACGCCGTCCCTTCGGAGGAGAAGTCAGGCGACCAGGGGCTTGGGGACGAGGGGCTCACTTTCGAGTAGAGGAAGAGGGCGTTACCGATGAAGCTGGCCTCATCCCCGGCATGTCCGGGGTGACGGCTACCTTGGAACCGTCAAGGCACTCCATATAAAATTTCCTCCCTTCATAGATAAGGGCCAGATCCTCGTCCTCGTGAAAGAGGGGATCTTCCGCCCGTTGGCGCGTCTCCAGCTCGGGTGCCGGGCTGTTTAGGGCCTCCACCCGACGCCTCCATCTCTGCTCGAAACCAATAAAAAATCGGTCAAATGGATTGGCTATTGAAAAACAACTCGGGTAGGCGAAATAAAGCGGGAAGACTCACTATGTCGCCCGGATTGTAGTAGGACAGCCTGTCCCGGAATTGTCGTCGGGCAAAGTCCTCCGCCGTTCCTTGGTAAATACCGGCCATCACTGTCTCGAAGGCCGCTTGGTCAAAGAAACTTTGCCAAATTGATCGAGAACAGTCTTCGGTTCCGTTGTATGCGCCTAACGGGTGAGGGCGCAGCCGGAGTGGTTGGACTCTTCGGTCTATCGCCGTGGCCATTACGTCTATTATGGTAAGGCCCGTCCTTACCAGTTGCTTCACCTTGGTGGCTAACTCGGTCACCTCGGCACCGTCTTCCTGGGCCATACCCTATGGCCTCCAATTATATCGCCTCTTCAGGGGCTCCGAAGAGAAAGGGGGAAGCCCTGGCCGAACTGGGTCTGGGAGGGGGACGTCATCTATATAGAACCACTCTATTGGCCAGACGTCGGTATCCTCCTGAGGTGTGCCTGGCGGGTATTCTGTCCCCTCGATTCGACAGACTTCGGCCGCTCCAACCTCGTAAAGCCTTTCGGCGGAGGAACAAGGCACTATACAGAAATACCTCCTCCAGAGTCCGAAGTGCGCTTCACACCCAAGATGCATCTTGCATAGGGCGACGTACCCCACAATGCGCAAAATCGAGTTGGGGGTAAGGTGGTGGAGCTGCAGCCCATAAAACTCTCGCAGGTCTCGGAGGAAGGGGTGAATTGGAAATCCTAAACCGCGCAGCAGGAAGGAAATGAAGCATACCCGTTCATCCTTTTGAGGGGAAGGGTAATTCTCCATGTGTAGCTGCCCATTGATGGATGTTAAACCCGGGCGGGTCGCTGTCAGATCTGAATCTGGCAGGTATCCTTGTATGGCCAGGCGCTCCAGTTGGAGGCGCGAGACGGCACAACTGCCCCAATCACCCCTGACAGGACCATGAGGGCGCCTCGAAGAACCTACGTCGCTCGCCATGGGAAACACTCAAGGTTGGACTTGGGAGGAAGGGGAGCGCTTGCGCAGTTTGCTTGGAGAAGAGGAGTGGGGGTTTGTGATAAATCCACATGCCTGAGTCGTGGATAAAAAGGGGTGGAGACCGATGCTTCGACGTTTCGCCATAAGTTGACCCGCTTCCCCGTAAGACATGGTTCCCAAAGATTAGAAAGCTGAGGCTACGCGTAGCGGAGCTGGGCCCACTCGGCGGTATTATCAATCGTTCCGAGGACTGGTTGAAGCTATGCTGGGGAGATCATGCACGGAACTTGCCTGCCAAGTCAAAGACTCCGGATCCGAAGTCCAAGAGTGTCGTCCTCAGCGTCGGAGACCAGTTCAGGGGATACTGACGGTGTCCTAGACTAGGGGGTACTAACCTAGTCGGCCCATATTCTTCGGGCCGGACAAGTGGGCTCTCATTCTTGTCAAGATGGACTCCGGGAGATACACGCAGGGGAAGAGATCAAGACTGCATCTACCGAAGACTTGGCGCGTACTCCAAGACTCTTCATGCCGCCTCCACACCTAGATACCGACCTTGTAACCCTAGATACCCTACCCAGCGTGTATATAAGCCGAAGGGTTTAGCCCTTAGGGGGGACCTCAACACAATCTCATTCACCTAGCCTTAGGACTAAATCATACGATCTCGAGGTAGATCAACTCTGTACTTGATACATCTCCATTAATATAAACAAGAGCAGGACGTAGGGTTTTACCTCCATCAAGAGGGCCCGAACCTGGGTAAACATCGTCTCCCTGTTCCTGTTACCATCTGTCTGACATCCACAGCTCGGGACCCCATACCCTGAGGTCCGCCGGTTTTCACACCGACACTAGTGCCTAGTGCCAGTTGTTGTTTTCTGCTTGTTTTTGGTTTTCCAGAAAATGAGTACCAAACGGGGTCCAAACGCTATCAAACTTTTTGATGATTTTTTATGGACAAAAGAGACCCTAGAAGCTTCGGGAGGAGAACAGAGGACAAACAAGGAGACGGCAAGGCAACAGGGCGTGCCCAGGGGGTGGCCGCGCCCTGTTACCTTGTGGGCCCCACGTGGCTCCGTCTGACCTAATTCCACTTCTATAAATTCTCAAAAATTGGGAAACCAATAGAGAACCACCCCAAATAACTTTTCCACCACCGCAAGCTTCTGTTTTCCATGATCCCATCTGGAGGCCTTTTCCGGTACTCTGCCGGAGGGGCAATCGATCACGGAGGGCTTCTACATCATCCTTGTTGCCCTACCGATGATGCATTAGTATTTCACCACCGACCTATGGGTCCATAGCTAGTAGCTATATGGCTTCTTCTCTCTCTTTGATCTTCAATACAATGTTCTCCTCGATCTTCTTGGAGTTCTATTCGATGTAATCTTCTTTTGTGGTGTGTTTGTTGGGATCCGATGAATTGTGGGTTTATGATCTGAATATTCATGAGAAGTAATTGAGTCTTTTCTAAACTTTATTATGCATGATTGTTATAGCTTTGTATTTCTCTCCAATCTATCCATTTGGTTTGGCCAACTAGATTGATTTATCTTCAGCGGGAGAGGTGCTTTGTAATGGGTTCAATCTTGCGGTGCTCTATATCCCAATGACAAAGTAGGGGACAAGACATGTATTTGTATTGTTTCCATTAAGGGTAAGACGATGGGGTTTATTCATATTGGTTGGGTTTACTTTGTCTACATCATGTCATCTTGCTTAAGGCGTTACTCTGTTTTCATTAACTTAATACCCTAGATGCATACTGGATAGCGGTCAATGGGTGGAGTAATAGTAGTAGATGCAGGCAGGAGTCGGTCTACTTGTCTCTGACGTGATGCCTATATACATGATCCTTGCCTTGAATATCATCATAACTATGCGCTTTTCTATCAATTGCCCAACAGTAATTTGTCTACCCACCGTATGCTATGTGTTCGAGAGAGAAGCCTCTAGTGAAAACTATGGCCCCCGAGTCTACTTTAAATATAAAAAGAAAACCAAAATATACTTGCTGCAATTTATTTACTTTTATTTTGTTTTTCAATTTATCTATCTACCACTACAAGATTTAATCCTTGCAAGTAACGAGTTCAAGGGGATTGACAACCCTCTTGCCCGCGTTGGGTGCAAGTATTTGCTTTTGTGTGTGCAGTTGCTGTTCACGAGGCCTTGCGTGATTCTCCTATTGGTTAGATAACCTTAGTTCTCACTGAGGGAAATTCTTATTTCTATTGTATTGCATCTCCTCTCCTCTTCGGGGAAAATCCCAACGCAGCTCACAAGTAGCAGGAAGAATTTCTGTCGCTGTTGCTGGGGAGACATCATCAAAACCTATTAAGTACCTTCACACAAACTATCATCTACTTGCTCTACTTTTATTTGCATTTTTATTTGCCTCTCTTTTTCATCTCCCCCCTTCTCTAAAAACCAAAAATACAAAAATATTTTATTTTGCTTGCTTGCAAAAATTGTGTGACTCAATGAAAATAAAAATATAGACATATGTATCCTCATCCACTTTCTAATTTTTTCAAACAATCCAATTATGATGAACCAATTGCTAGTGAGTTGAGTGCACTTGATTATCTTTACGAAGTTCTGCTTGAAAATCGTGAATGTGAAAATTGTGATGAAGTGCTAAAAGAAGAAATTTATAAAGTGATTCATGATAGCTCCTTGAATGAAGAGCATGATTGCAACGATGTTATTATAAATTCTATTAATGTCAATTGTGCTAATGATATGCAAAACTACAAGCTTGGGGATGATAGTTTTGTCATGTCCACTACTTATTGCAATGATCATGATTGGGGTGATAATGCTTCTTATGATCTTGAAAACTTATTTAAGCCTCACGATGAATATGTTACTGATAATACAATTTGCAATACTATTAAAAGTGGGTTTGGAAAAGCGTCAACTTTAGATAATAATGATCCCACTACTTTGGAGAATTATCAATTTTATGAATTTTTGGATAAAAGTGGGTTTGGAGAGATCATGACTTTAGTTGATGTTAATCCCACTATCTTGGAATATTATAAACCTTTTATGCATAAGGATCATGAAGAGAATATTTTTTATGATGGCTATATTGTTGAATTTGAATATGATCCTACATGCAATTATTATGGGAGAGGGAAACATGATTATAGAAATTTTCATGTCACTAAATTACCTCTCTTTGTGTTGAATTTATTAATGCTTCATTCTTCCTATTTGCATATGCTAGATATTGCGTGTCTTGATAATTTGTTTTCCTATAAAATGCCTATGCATAGGAAGTATGTTAGACTTAAATGTGTTTGCTACATGTTTTATGAAGCTCTCTTTATTCAATTCTTGTCTTGTATGTGAGCATCATTATTATCTCAAGCCTATCTTGATGGGCATAAAACAATAGCGCTTGTTGGGAGGCAACCCAATATGTATCTTAATTTTTTGCTTTTATTTTCTGTTTTGTGTGTTTATACAATTTTAGCTACTGTTATGATTGTGTTTTTATCTTTTAATTAGTGTTTGTGCCAAGTAATGCCTTTGGGATGATTTGGATGATAGTATAATTGATGCTGTTTGAAAACAGAAAGTTTTGCCCCCGTTCTGGATTTTTATTTCTGTACTGGAACGTCAGAAAAATCTGAAAGTTTTACACAGCATTGGGATACAATTTTTTTACGTTGTCCTAATTTTTCAGAATTTTTGGAGTTACAGAAGTATAGATAAAATTATGTCATTATGTGCTGTTCTGTTTTAGACAGATTCTGTTTTTATTGCATAGTGTGCTTGTTTTAATGAAACTATGGATTATATCGGGGGGATATAAGTCATGGAAGAGTTAGAATACAGTAGGTATTATGCAAGAACAATTATGAATGAGTTTATAACAGTACCTAAAGTGGATGATTGATTTATTGTACTAACGGATCTCACGAAGTTTCTGCTGAGTTTTGTGTGCTGAAGTTTTCAAGTTTTGGGTGAGATTACGATTGATGAAGAGATAAGGAGTGGAAAGACCCTAAGCTTGGGGATGCCCAAGGCACCCCAAGGTAATATTCAAGGAAGACCCAAGCGTCTAAACTTGGGGATGCCCCGGATGGCATCCCCTCTTTCGTCTACGATCTATCGGTAACTTACTTGGAGCTATATTTTTATTCATCACATGATATGAGTTTTACTTGGAGCGTCTTGTGCCATAGTTTTCTTTTCTTTGTTTGCTTTTCAGTTTGCCACAATCATATTTTTCTGGACACACCTTTTGAGAGTGACACGCATTTATTCGTGATTTGTTGAATACTCTATGTGCTTCACTTATATCTTTTGAGCTAGGCAATTGCTCTAGTGCTTCACTTATATCTTTTAGAGCACGGCGGTGGTTATATTTTAAAGAAATAGTTACACTCTCATGCGTCGCTTAAATCTTTTTGAGAGTCTAATAAATAGTAATGGCAATTTGCATGGGTTATAAGACTAGTCCATAAAGGATAGGTATTCAAGAGGGATATAATAAAAACTTTCATGTAGATCACTAAATATGAAACGTGTGGTTTAATGATGTTGATGTCGTAATATGAAAGGATATTGGTTCATGATCATTGGTTAGTAAAAATACCAGTACTAAAGATTGTTATTAACTTCTTATCTAAGTGTTGGTCATGGCATGGTGGGGAGGTCCGAGCATTCTTAGGTCTGAAGTGAAATCCTTGAGTGCTGTTATAATCGGGGGTGTGCGATGGTTAACTCCTACCAACCTCCTCCCTAGGGGCATGCGAGTAGTACTTTGCTTTGAGGGCTAATAGGCTTTGCAATAAGTATGTGAGTTCTTTATGACTAATGTGAGTCCATGGATTATACACACTCTCACCCTTTCGCAATTTGCAAGCCTCTCCGGTACCGTGCATTGCCTGATCTCACCGCGAGAGTTGGTGCAAACTTTGCCTGTGCATCCAAACCCCGTGATATGAAACGCTCTATCACACTTAAGCCTCCCTATATCTTCCTCAAAACAGCCACCATACCTTGATGGAAATATGCCCTAGAGGCAATAATAAAGTTGTTATTATTTTATATTTCCTTGTTCATGATAAAGGTTTATTATTCATGCTAGAATTGTATTGACCAGAAACTTAAATACATGTGTGAATACATAAACAAATACCGTGTCCCTAGTGAGCCTCTACTAGACTAGCTCGTTGATCAAAGATGGTTAAGGTTTCCTAACCATAGACATGAGTTGTCATTTGATAACGGGATCACATCATTAGGAGAATGATGTGATGGACAAGACCCATCCATTAGCTTAGCATATGATCGTTCTGTTTATTGCTACTGCTTTCTTGAATGTCAAATACATGTTCCTCAGACCATGAGATCATGCAACTCCCGGATACCGGACGAATACCTTGTGTGCTATCAAACGTCACAACGTAACTGGGTGATCATAAATATGCTCTACAGGTATCTCCGAAGGTGTCTGTTGAGTTGGCATGGATCGAGACTGGGATTTGTCACTCCGTGTTTCGGAGAGGTATCTCTGGGCCCTCTCGGTAATGCACATCATAAGAAGCTTGCAAGCAAAGTGACTAAGGAGTTAGTTACGGGATGATGTATTACGGAACGAGTAAAGAGACTTGCCGGTAACGAGATTGAACTAGGTATGGAGATACCGACGATCGAATCTCGGGCAAGTAACATACCGACGAACAAAGGGAATTACGTATGTTGTCATTGCGGTTCAACCGATAAGATCTTCGTGGAATATGTAGGAACCAATATGAGCATCCAGGTTCCGCTATTGGTTATTGACCGGAGAGGCGTCTCAGTCATGTCTACATCATTCCCGAACCCGTAGGGTCCGCACGCTTAACGTTCGTTGACGAGATAGTGTTATATGAGTTATGTGAATTGGTAACCGAATATTGTTCGGAGTCCCGGATGAGATCTCGGACGTCACGAGGAGTCTCGGAATGGTCGAGAGGTAAATATTTATATATGGGAAGTCATATTTTGGGTTCCGGAAAAAGGTGCAGTTTTTTCGGTATTGTACCGGGAAGCTTCCAGAAGGTTCCGGAGGATTCCGGAGGGGTCCGGAAGTCCACAAGTGGGTCCACCACGTCCCAAGGGTTGGCATGGGCTAAGGGGAGGCGCCCTGGCCTTATTGGGCCAGGCGCACCAAGTCCTCAAAAGCCCACGCAGCTAGGGAAGGAAAAAAGGGAGAGTCCTAGTAGGAATAGGATTGGACTTTGGAGTCCAAGTCCACGTGTGTACTATTCACTGTTACTGTTCACGTGGCACTATTCCTTCTACTCCAAGCCCCTACACATATATAAATAGAGGAGAGGGGGCGCCCCAAAGGAGACACAACATTGTCTTAGCCGTGTGCGGCGCCCCCCTCCACAGTTCCGTCCCTCGGTCATATTTTCGCAGTACTTGAGCTAAGCCCTGCGGAGATAGCATCACCATCACCATCACCACGCTGTCGTGCTGCCGGAACTCATCCACTACCTCGCCGTCTTGCTGGATCAAGAAGTCGAGGACGTCACCGAGCTGAACGTGTGCTGAACGCGGAGGTGCCGTACGTTCGGTACTCGGTCGGTTGGATCGTGAAGTTGTTCGACGACATCAACCGCGTTGTTCTAACGCTTCCGCTTACGGTCTACGAGGGTACGTAGACACACTCCCCCTCTCGTAGCTATGCATCTCCATGGATAGATCATGCGTGTGCGTAGAAATTTTTTTGTTTTCCATGCAACGTTCCCCAACAGTGGCATCATGAGCCAGGTCTATGCGTAGATGATATGCACGAGTAGAACACAAAGAGTTGTGGGCGGTGATCGTCATACTGCTTACCACCAACATCTTATTTTGATTCGGCGGTATTGTAAGATGAAGCGGCCCGGACCAACCTTACATGTCCACGTACATGAGACCGGTTCCACCGACAGACATGCAACTTGTTTTGCATAAAGGTGGCTGGCGGGTGTCTGTTTCTCCTACTTTAGTTGAATCGAATTTGACTGTGGCCGGTCCTTGTTGAAGGTTAAAACAGCAAACTTGATAAATCACCGTTGTGGTTTTTGCCATAGGTAAGAACGGTTCTTGCTAGACGCCCGTAGCAGCCACGTAAAACTTGCAACAACAAAGTAGAGGATGTCTAACTTGTTTTTGCAGGGTATGCTGTGATGTGATATGGTCAAGACATGATGTGATATACGTTATTGTATGAGATGATCATGTTTTGTAATTTATCGGCAACCGGCAGGAGCCTTATGGTTGTCTCTTTATTGTATGAAATGCAAGCGCCATGTAATTGCTTTACTTTATCGCTATGCGTTAGCAATAGTTGTAGAAGCAATAGTTGGCAAGACAACCACGACGCAACGATGGAGATCAAGGTGTCGAGCCGGTGACGATGGAGATCATGACGATGCTTTGGAGATGGAGATCAAAAGCACAAGATGATGGCCATATCATGTCACATATTTTGATTGCATGTGATGTTTATCCTTTATGCATCTTATTTTGCTTAGAACGACGGTAGCATTATAAGATGATCCCTTCACTAAATTTCAAGATAAAAGTGTTCTCCCCGAGTATGCACCGTTGCTAAAGTTCGTTGTTTCGAAGCACCTCGTGATGATCGGGTGTGATAGATTCTACGTTCACATACAACGGGTGTAAGCCAGTTTTACACAAGCAGAATACTTGGGTTAAACTTGACGAGCCTAGCATGTACAGACATGGTCTCGGAACACTGGAGACCGAAAGGTCGAACATGAGTCATATAGTAGATATGATCAACATGGAGATGTTCACCATTGATGACTATCCCATCTCACGTGATGATCGGACATGGGCTAGTTGATTTGGATCATGTAACACTTAGTTAAATTGAGGGATGTTAATTTAAGTGGGAGTTCATTAGTAATTTGATTAATTGAACTTAATTTATCATGAACTTAGTCTTGATAGTTTCTTTGCATATCTATGTTGTAGATAAATGGCCCGTGCTACTCTTCCGTTGAATTTTAATGCGTTCCTAGAGAAAGCTAAGTTGAAAGATGATGGTAGCGACTACACGGACTGGGTCCGTAACTTGAGAATTATCCTCATTGCTGCATAGAAGAATTATGTCCTTGATGCACCGCTAGGTGATGGACCTGCTGCAGGAGCTGCTGCAGACGTTGTGAGCGCCTGGCAGGCTCGATCTGATGACTACTCGATAGTTCAGTGTGCCATGCTCTACGGCTTAGAACCGGGACTGCAAAAGCGTTTTGAACGCCACGGAGCATATGAGATGTTCCAAGAGCTGAAATTGATATTTCAAGCTAATGCCCGGGTTGAGAGATATGAAGTCTCTAACAAGTTCTTTAGTTGTAAGATGGAGGAGAACAGTTCTGTCAGTGAACACATACTCAGAATGTCTGGGTACCACAACCACTTGACTCAGCTGAGAATTGATCTTCCGGTTGAGAGTGTTATTGACAGAGTTCTTCAGTCACTGCCACCAAGCTATAAAGGCTTCGTGATGAACTATAATATGCAAGGGATGGAGAAGACAATTCCCGAGCTCTTCGCGATGCTGAAATCAGCGGAGGTAGAAATCAAGAAGGAGCATCAAGTGTTGATGGTTAACAAAACCACTAGTTTCAAGAAAAAGGGCAAGGGAAAGAAGGGGAACTTCAAGAAGAACGGCAAGCAAGTTGCCGCTCCCACGAAGAAACCCAAAGCTGGACCCAGGCCTGAAACAGAGTGCTTCTACTGCAAAGGGACTGGTCACTGGAAGCGGAACTGCCCCAAGTATTTGGCGGAGAAGAAGGATGGCAAAGTGAGCAAAGGTATATTTGATATACATGTTATTGATATGTTCCTCACTAATGCTCGCAGTAGCTCCTGGGTATTTGATACTGGTTCGGTTGCTCATATTTGAAACTCGAAACAGGAGCTACGGAATAAGCGAAGATTGGCTAAGGACGAGGTGACGATGCGCGTCGGGAATGGTTCCAAGGTTGATGTGATCGCCGTCGGCACGCTACCTCTACATCTACCTTCGGGATTAGTTT
Source organism: Elymus sibiricus (assembly GCA_039707655.1). Taxonomy (NCBI): domain Eukaryota; kingdom Viridiplantae; phylum Streptophyta; class Magnoliopsida; order Poales; family Poaceae; genus Elymus; species Elymus sibiricus. The sequence goes on along the minus strand of CM077668.1, from coordinate 103,587,846 downwards.
TAGACCTCAATAATTGTTATTTGGTGCCAGCGTTGAGCATGAACATTATATCTGGATCTTGTTTATTGCTAGACGGTTATTCATTTAAGTCAGAGAATAATGGTTGTTCTATTTATATGAGTAACATCTTTTATGGTCACGCACCTTTTGTGAATGGTCTATTCTTGTTGAATCTCGATCGTAGTGATACACATATTCATAATATTGATGCCAAAAGATGCAAAGTTGCTAATGATAGTGCAACATACTTGTGGCACTGTCGTTTAGGTCATATTGGTGTAAAGCGCATGAAGAAACTCCATGCGGATGGACTTTTGGAATCTCTTGATTATGAATCATTTGATACTTGCGAACCATGCCTCATGGGCAAGATGACTAAAACTCCGTTCTCCGGAACAATGGAGCGAGCTACTGATTTGTTGGAAATAATACATACCGATGTATGCGGTCCGATGAATGTTGAAGCACGCGGCGGGTATCGTTATTTTCTAACCTTCACAGATGATTTGAGTAGATATGGGTATATCTACTTGATGAAACACATGTCTAAAACATTTGAAAAGTTCAAAGAATTTCAGAGTGAAGTAGAGAATCATCGTAACAAGAAAATAAAGTTTCTACGATCTGATCGCGGAGGCGAATATTTGAGTTACGAGTTTGGCCTTCATTTAAGAAAATGTGGAATTGTTTCACAACTCACGCCACCTGGAACACCACAGCGCAATGGTGTGTCCGAACGTCGTAACCGTACTTTATTGGATATGGTGCGTTCTATGATGTCTCTTACCGATTTGCCACTATCGTTTTGGGGTTATGCATTAGAGACAGCTGCATTCACGTTAAATAGGGCACCGTCTAAATCCGTTGAGACGACACCATATGAACTATGGTTTGGCAAGAAACCTAAGCTGTCGTTTCTTAAAGTTTGGGGATGCGATGCTTATGTGAAAAAGCTTCAACCTGATAAGCTCGAAACCAAAGCGGAGAAGTGCGTCTTCATAGGATACCCTAAAGAAACAATTGGGTACACCTTCTACCACAGATCCGAAGGCAAGGTCTTTGTTGCCAAGAATGGGTCCTTTCTAGAGAAGGAGTTTCTCTCGAAAGAAGTGAGTGGGAGGAAAGTAGAACTTGATGAGGTAATTGTACCTTCTCTCGAATTGGAAAGTAGCTCATCAGAGAAAACCGTTCCCGTGATGCCTGCACCAATAAGAGAGGAAGATAATGATAAAGATCATGAAACTTCAGATCAAGTTACTACTGAACTTCGTAGGTCGACCAGAGTACGTTCCGCACCAGAGTGGTACGGTAATCCTGTTCTGGAAGTTATGTTGTTAGACAACAGCGAACCTACGAACTATGAAGAAGCTATGATAAGCCCGGATTCCGACAAATGGCTTGAGGCCATGAAATCTGAGATAGGATCCATGTATGAGAACAAAGTGTGGACTTTGGTGGACTTGCCCGATGATCGGCAAGCCATTGAGAATAAATGGATTTTTAAGAGGAAGACAGATGCTGATGGTAATATCACTGTCTACAAAGCTCGACTTGTCGCGAAAGGTTTTCGACAAGTTCAAGGGGTTGACTACGATGAGACTTTCTCACCCGTAGCGATGCTTAAGTCTGTCCGAATCATGTTAGCAATTGCCGCATTTTATGATTATGAAATCTGGCAAATGGATGTCAAAACTGCATTCCTTAATGGTTTTCTCAAAGAAGAGTTGTATATGATGCAACCAGAAGGTTTTGTCGATCCTAAGGGTGCTAACAAAGTGTGCAAGCTCCAGCGATCCATCTATGGATAGGTGCAAGCATCTCGGAGTTGGAATATACGCTTTGATGAGGTGATCAAAGCATATGGTTTTGTACAGACTTACGGTGAAGCCTGTATTTACAAGAAAGTGAGTGGGAGCTCTGTAGCATTTCTAATATTATATGTGGATGACATATTGTTGATTGGAAATGATATAGAATTTCTGGATGGCATAAAGGGATACTTGAATAAGAATTTTTCAATGAAAGACCTCGGTGAAGCTGCTTATATATTGGGCATCAAGATCTATAGGGATAGATCAAGACGCTTGATAGGACTTTCACAAAGCACATACCTTGACAATGTTTTGAAGAAGTTCAAAATGGATCAGTCAAAGGAAGGGTTCTTGCCTGTCTTGCAAGGTGTGAAGTTGAGTCAGACTCAATGCCCGACCACGGCAGAAGATATAGAGAAAATGAAAGTCATTCCCTATGCCTCAGCCATAGGTTCTATTATGTATGCCATGCTGTGTACCAGACCTGATGTGTGCCTTGCCATAAGTTTGGCAGGGAGGTACCAGAGTAATCCAGGAGTGGATCACTGGACAGCGGTCAAGAATATCCTGAAGTACCTGAAAAGGACGAAGGACATGTTTCTCGTTTATGGAGGTGACGAAGAGCTCGTCGTAAAGGGTTACGTCGATGCAAGCTTCGACACTGATCCGGATGACTCTAAGTCACAAACCGGATACGTATTTATATTAAATGGTGGAGCTGTCAGTTGGTGCAGTTCCAAGCAGAGCATCATGGCGGGATCTACGTGTGAAGCGGAATACATAGCTGCTTCGGAAGCAGCACATGAAGGAGTCTGGATGAAGGAGTTCATATCCGATCTAGGTGTAATACCTAGTGCATCGGGTCCAATGACAATCTTTTGTGACAACACTGGAGCAATTGCCATAGCCAAGGAGCCCAGGTTTCACAAGAAGACCAAACACATCAAGAGACGCTTCAACTCCATTCGTGAATATGTCAAGGATGGAGACATAGAAGTTTGCAAAGTACACACGGATCTGAATGTGGCAGACCCGTTGACTAAGCCTCTTTCACGAGCAAAACATGATCACACCTTAGAACTCTTTGAGTGTTAATCACATGGTGATGTGAACGAGATTATTGACTCTAGTAAACTCTTGGGTGTTAATCACATGGCGATGTGAACTAGATTATTGACTCTAGTGCAAGTGGGAGACTGATGGAAATATGCCCTAGAGGCAATAATAAAGTTGTTATTATTTTATATTTCCTTGTTCATGATAAAGGTTTATTATTCATGCTAGAATTGTATTGACCAGAAACTTAAATACATGTGTGAATACATAAACAAATACCGTGTCCCTAGTGAGCCTCTACTAGACTAGCTCGTTGATCAAAGATGGTTAAGGTTTCCTAACCATAGACATGAGTTGTCATTTGATAACGGGATCACATCATTAGGAGAATGATTTGATGGACAAGACCCATCCGTTAGCTTAGCATATGATCGTTCTGTTTATTGCTACTGCTTTCTTGAATGTCAAATACATGTTCCTCAGACCATGAGATCATGCAACTCCCGAATACCGGAGGAATACCTTGTGTGCTATCAAACGTCACAATGTAACTGGGTGATCATAAATATGCTCTACAAGTATCTCCGAAGGTGTCTGTTGAGTTGGCATGGATCGAGACTGGGATTTGTCACTCCGTGTTTCGGAGAGGTATCTCTGGGCCCTCTCGGTAATGCACATCATAAGAAGCTTGCAAGCAAAGTGACTAAGGAGTTAGTTACGGGATGATGTATTACGGAACGAGTAAAGAGACTTGCCGGTAACGAGATTGAACTAGGTATGGAGATACCGACGATCGAATCTCGGGCAAGTAACATACCGACGGACAAAGGGAATTACGTATGTTGTCATTGCGGTTCGACCGATAAGATCTTCGTGGAATATGTAGGAACCAATATGAGCATCCAGGTTCCGCTATTGGTTATTGACCGAAGAGGCGTCTCAGTCATGTCTACATCATTCCCGAACCCGTAGGGTCCGCACGCTTAACGTTCGTTGACGATATAGTGTTATATGAGTTATGTGAATTGGTAACCGAATATTGTTCGGAGTCCCGGATGAGATCCCGGACGTCACGAGGAGTCTCGGAATGGTCGAGAGGTAAAGATTTATATATGGGAAGTCATATTTTGGGTTCCGGAAAAAGGTGCCGTTTTTTCGGTATTGTACCGGGAAGCTTACAGAAGGTTCCGGAGGATTCCGGAGGGGTCCGGAAGTCCACAAGTGGGTCCACCACGTCCCAAGGGCTGGCATGGGCTAAGAGGAGGTGCCCTGGCCTTATTGGGCCAGGCGCACCAAGTCCTCAAAAGCCCACGCAGCTAGGGAAGGAAAAAAGGGAGAGTCCTAGTAGGAATAGGATTGGACTTTGGAGTCCAAGTCCACGTGTGTACTATTCACTGTTACTGTTCACATGGCACTATTCCTTCTACTCCAAGCCCCTACACATATATAAATAGAGGAGAGGGGGCGCCCCAAAGGAGACACAACATTGTCTTAGCCGTGTGCGGCGCCCCCCTCCACAGTTCCGTCCCTCGGTCATATTTTCGCAGTACTTGGGCGAAGCCCTGCGGAGATAGCATCACCGTCACCATGCCGTCGTGCTGCCGGAACTCATCCACTACCTCGCCGTCTTGCTGGATCAAGAAGTCGAGGACGTCACCGAGCTGAATGTGTGCTGAACGCGGAGGTGCCGTACGTTCGGTACTCGGTCGGTTGGATCGTGAAGTTGTTCGACGACATCAACCGCGTTGTTCTAACGCTTCCGCTTATGGTCTACGAGGGTACGTAGACACACTCCCCCTCTCGTAGCTATGCATCTCCATGGATAGATCTTGCGTGTGCGTAGAATTTTTTTTGTTTTCCATGCAACGTTCCCCAACATACCTACCTATTATGGCATTTCCATAGCCATTCCGAGATATATTGCCAGGCAACTTCCACCGTTCCATCATATGACTTGTGTTCATTGTCATATTGCTTTGCATGATCATATAACTGACATAGTATTTGTGGCTCAGCCACCGTTCATCATTTTTATACATGTTACGCTAGATCATTGCACATCCTGGTACACTGCCAGAGGCATTCATATAGAGTCATTCTGTATAGTTTTTATTGAGTTGTAATATCGAGTTGTAAGTTAATAAAAGTGTGATGATCATCATTATTAGAGGATTGTCCCAGTGAGGAAAGGATGATGGAGACTATGATTCCCCCACAAGTCGGGATGAGACTCCAGACGAAAAAAAGGAAAAAAAGAGGCCAAAAAGAGCCCAACAAAAAAAGAGAAGGGGCAATGTTACTATCCTTTTACACACTTGTGCTTCAGAGTAGCACCATGTTCTTCATATAGAGAGTCTCCTGTTTTGTCACTTTCATATACTAGTGGGAACTTAACGTTATAGAACTTGGCTTGTATATTCCGATGACGGGCTTCCTCAAATGCCCGAGGTCTTCATGAGCAAGCAAGTTGGATGCACACTCACTTAGTTTCAGTTGAGCTATCATACACTTATAACTCTTAGTGCATCCATTGCATGGCAATCCCTACTCCTCGCATTGATATCGATTGATGGACATCTCCATAGTCCGTTGATCCGCCTAGTTGATGCGAGACTTTCTTCCTTTTTGACTTCTCCTATTAATCCCTATCATTGCATTCTATTCCACCTTGTGCTATGTCCATGACTCACGCTCATGTATTGTGTGAAATTGAAAATGCTGAAGCGCGTTAGAAGTATGATCCAGTTGCTTGGTTTAACACCGGGGTGCTCATGATTTATATTTATGCAGTAAGGCGGAGTCATGCCATGCTAACATGAGAAAATGAGTGGGGAATAACATTCGTTAAGGATCGTATATTTTGAAAGTTTAATGATTATGCTTCTTATATTCATGGATATTCTTATGTTGATATTGTTAATTCATCGCTTCTCAATATTTATACCGTAATGAGATTACATGATAAACATGTTAGGTAGCATTCCACATCAAAAATTCTGTTTTTATCATTTACCTACTCGAGGACGAGCAGGAATTAAGCTTGGGGATGCTGATATGTCTCCAACGTATCTATAATTTTTTATTGTTCCATGCTAATATATTATCTATCTTGGATGTTTTATATGCATTTATATGCTATTTTATATCATTTTTTGGGACTAACCTATTAACCCAGTGCCTAGTGCTAGTTGTCGTTTTCAGCTTGTTTTTGGTTTTGCAGAAAATCAGTACCAAACGGAGTCCAAACGCTACGAAACTTTTTGATGATTTTTTTATGGACAAAAGAGACCCTAGAAGCTTCGGGAGGAGACCAGAGGACAAACGAGGAGACGGCAAGGCTTGTGGGCCCCACGTGGCTCCGTCTGACCTAATTCCACTTCTATAAATTCTCAAATATTGGAAAACCAACAGAGAACCACCCCAAATAACTTTTCCGCTGCCGCAAGCTTCTGTTCTTCCGTGATCCCATCTGGAGGCCTTTTCCGGTACTTTGCCGGAGGGGCAATCGATCACGGAGGGCTTCTACATCATCATTGCTGCCCTACCGATGATGCGTGAGTAGTTCACCACCGACCTACGGGTCCATAGCTAGTATCTAGATGGCTTCTTCTCTCTCTTTGATCTTCAATACAATGTTCTCCTCGATCTTCTTGGAGTTCTATTCGATGTAATCTTATTTTGCGGTGTGTTTGTTGGGATCCGATGAATTGTGGGTTTATGATCTCAATATTCATGAGAAGTAATTGAGTCTTTTCTGAACTTTATTAATCATGATTGTTATAACTTTGTATTTCTCTCCGATCTATCTGTTTGGTTTGGCCAACTAGATTGATTTATGTTCAGCGGGAGAGGTGCTTTGTAATGGGTTCAATCTTGCGGTGCTCTATATCCCGGTGACAAAGTAGGGGACAAGACACGTATTTGTATTGTTGCCATTAACGGTAAAATGATGGGGTTTATTCATATTGATTGGGTTTACTTTGTCTACATCATGTCATCTTGCTTAAGGCGTTACTCTGTTTTCATTAACTTAATACCCTAGATGCATACTGGATAGCGGTCAATGGGTGGAGTAATAGTAGTAGATGCAGGCAGGAGTCGGTCTACTTGTCTCGGGCGTGATGCCTATATACATGATCATTGCCTTGAATATCGTCATAACTATGTGCTTTTCTATCAATTGCCCAACAGTAATTTGTCTACCCACCGTATGCTATGTGTTCGAGAGAGAAGCCTCTAGTGAAAACTATGGCCCCTGGGTCTACTTTAAATATAAAAAGAAAACCAAAATATACTTGCTGCAATTTATTTACTTTTATTTTGTTTTGCAATTTATCTATCTACCACTACAAGATTTAATCCTTGCAAGTAACGAGTTCAAGGGGATTGACAACCCTCTTGCCCACGTTGGGTGCAAGTATTTGCTTGTGTGTGTGTGCAGGTGTTGTTCACGAGGCTTTGCGTGATTCTCCTATTGGTTCGATAACCTTGGTTCTCATTAAGGGAAATACTTATCTCTATTGTACTGCATCTCCTCTCCTCTTCGGGGAAAATCCCAACGCAGCTCACAAGTAGCAAGAGGCCATGCTTTTGGTCTTCCGTTCGAGGGACTGTTCGTGGATGGTTCGCGGGATCGTTCATCTACGGTTCGAGGGACTCCAAGTACGATCTACACTGACTCGTCTACTTCCGGTGCTACTCGGAGTCGGTAACGATCATGATCCTAACTGTTAATGCATCTTCATATTTTTCCTGGGTGATCGTAGGGTGAAAGTTTTTTGTTTTCTAGTACGTTTCCCAACATTTCTCGCCACCATCTTCGCCGCGGCCATCACGGTTGTCTTGTCGCCCAACCTGCTAGCCCCGGGGGCATCGTCGACTAGTTCGCCGCCACCAACATCTCCCACATCCCGAGGTCCTCTCAGATGCTCTGGCTCCACCTCCTCCTCACTGCCATGGTCGTCCCCATCGTGCACCTCGTCTCTCTCTTTCACTCTCTCTCCCCCACTTTGTGAACGGATAAGGGGGAAATGACATACCGGTTGCCGAGTGGGTGTGAGTCGTTGGGGGTAAACACAACGACGTTTGCGCACTCGGCATAGGGAGAGAATGGTTCCGTGAGTGTGATGACGAGGTAACCAGTGTGCACCAAGATCCGTGTCGCGCGATCGAACGACAGATAGAGCGTTCTCTTCGAATCACCAAAAATCTATGTCATGTGTATATCATTTAGATAATTTATAGATATTGATTGATTTTGTGAGTCCAACATTGTCTGCCCTGGATATGCAATCAGTTCTTTTTAGATAAAGAACGAGCATTGAGGCAAAGATGATGACAGTGAACAAAACAAGATCGATCTAGTAGACGATTTTCTCCCTAACTAATCTAAATCAACACTGATTTTAAGATGAATGCAACAACAATTCAACTATGCAAACACTAGATGCAAAAGTTACTAAAGGCTATAAAAGGTATATCCAAAGGATGAACTATTTTTTTGCTTTTCCATGGGTTTTAGGTAAAAAATAATCTAACAAAAACGGGAAATCTCTCACCAATGAACGTTGAAATCTGATACCAGTTGATGTGACGGCGGCCCGACCTATCGATGAGAGCGGGGATAACTATCGATTTAGTGGATTTGGACCTTGACAGTTCGGCTATACCGTACCCGATGATACGCCTCGACAATCGCTAAACCAATCTCGAATGGTTATTGATCTTGTCGTAGGCACGATCAACCTGTAAAACGGGGTTCGAGTTCCTGTAAGCAATCGAAGAACCAACAAGAACTATGATAATGCAATCTGAATTGTTAATATGAATTAAGCACAACATAATGGTGGGGATCCTGATAGAGGATCTGAATAAGAAGGTAGTCCTACACGTCTTGGATATGTGAATTGTAGTGAAGCTAAAGAATATCTAAATAAAAATCCAATTAAAATATAATTTGATGATAGCTATTTATCGGAGGCAGCCGGGGACGTGCACCGCCACGAGCTTCCTTGGCTGATGCACTTCTCAAGGATACGATGCCAAGTAATAAGGCTGCCCGTAATAGGCGTATCATAACTAGTATCATGCATGTCAACTAGACAATTTTGGTAAGGTGACATAGAATTAAATGAAGAAACAGAAGGTTGGGCAGCCTAAGCCCCCTTCCTTCCCTGCATCATGTGACATACTCCCTCCGTTCCTTTATGTAAGGTGTATTTTTTTCTGGCACGTTGACCAAGGCATGGAATTTTAAAGAATTGAGGACGAAAATACCCTTGGCTAATTCATTGATTAGTGGCAAGTAAATCAATTAGGAAGGAAATGAAGAGATACAGGCAATCAGGAGAGAGATACTTTCCTTCTTTTCCTATATGGAGAGATACACACAATCGGGAGAGAGATACTTTCCTTTTTTCTGGAGGGCTAAGAAGGGAATTATGAGGAATTGGAAGAAATGCACCTTACATTGCGGAATTTTATCAAAAAACAAATACACCTTATATAAAGGAATGGAGGGAGTATATCACGCATGGTCCTGGGGCCCACCTCCATGCATTAGTACTTGGCATGCATGCTGATGGGTGGTTCAATAGGAAACATATCATTGCATGTACTACATGTGCTAATTGTTGATCTTCATCTCGCGTCTTGACACGTGGCTTGTACAGCTCTCTATTAGTTCTACACAAAATAAAAGGCTGTATCGTCTTTCTATTCCGAACAACAAAATAACAATTCATATAATTATTAATAGAAATCAGCTAATATTTGCATATGCGTACAATATTTTTGGTCGTATCTGTAGAAGTCATGTCCATATCAGATCTGAAGGACTGGAATATCATCAAAGATTTAGCCATGGACAGGGGTGCATGGAAGTTAGCTATCCATGTGCAAGAACCATGACTTGGTTTCAATATCTTATGGGTTTCTACTCTAGCCTACCTCAACTTGTTTGCGACTGAAAGGCTTTGTTGTTGTTTTTTTGCGAACGCGCAAAAGCTTTGCGCGTCGATGTATTAGAAGAAGAGAACTAGAAGTACAGAGAGTCCTGCGGCTTGCCGCGGTTACAACCATCGCCACGACAGCATATGGTGGGCAGCCACTAACACCGGGGGGCACACAACAACGCCCTACCTGCTAGAAAGTCCTATCTCCAGATGTCCGACAACCCCCTCGCACCAGAGAGCTTCCATAGCTCAACCTCATTACTGATGCGTCGACAAAGCTCTCGGGCAACGACCGCTGACCGCTGGAAGACGCGACCGTTACGCTCCTTCCATAGCATCCAGACGATGAGGAGAGCAAGTGAGTCGAAACCCTTCCTCTGCTCCTTCTAGATCATCGCATGACTGGCCGCCCACCACTCTGTGAGAGTTGTTGTTGTTATAAAGCCATTTGTGAATTTTTTGGTTTTTGGTCTCAATGCGACATCGAAGTCCAAGTGACAACATGATGTAATTTGTAGCTCTGGTCATGTAACGATCCAACGAAATGATGTGATGAAATGGGCACACGTGTTTTCGATTCCTGGTATAACATGTGAACAAGGCATATGCAGAGAGGTGGAGAACAATGCGATGGGGAAGAAAACTGGGGTGTGAGGTATATAAACATGTTTCAGAGTAAGAGCATTTTCAAAGCTGGCCCGTAAATGGTGTATATGTCCGTTTTTATATCCGGACGTGGTCCGCGGACATGATGCGGGAGAGAGCCATCCAACGCTTTTCACAAATTAATCCTTGTTTGTCCGGTTGGGAGAAGAGAGAGGAAAGGGGACCATGCATGTGTGGAGAGAGAAAAGAGAGGAGGACCACGTGGTGGCTTTTTGTTGGTCAAGTGGATGTCCGGACACCGGTATAACTCTCCACGTTTGTCTCCGATTTGCCGAAAAACGGACGTCCGGACCACTTCACGGACCAATGGGTCTCCATTGAATGACAAAAGTTGACACAAATGGTTGGACACCACAATCCGGACATATACCGAAACTTTGAGGGTCTCCTTTGGAGGTGTCCTAAGGAAACTAGGGTGTGTATGTTTGAAACAACCCGGGCGAGGCAAAAGAAAACTAGGGTGTGATAGCTTGAAGCAATGTGTTTGGTTGTGCTCGATGTGTGCTTTTTTGCATATAAAACTTTGATCAACATCTCTGCATATTCTTTTGTGGCATTGTGGCAACAGTGGGCATTAAATTAGTAAATTTTGTTCTCTAATATATTCAACTAATTGATTCACTTAAAACGAGTGTGTACATCAGACCTGCCAAATCCTAAAAATAGCTATGGATTCAATCGTAGATCATTTTGTCCTGGTTGTATGCAACACGCATACCCCCATTCCCTAATGTGGTAAAGGAGGCTCTTTTTGTCTCATTAGGACAAAGAATTAGGAAGGTAAATATAAGATATTGAAAAGAGAGCTCATACACGGTGGCGAGACTGAAAGTGGATGGAAAGGAGGGGTAAGGGGACAAAAAAAAATGTTGTTTTGTCTTCTAAGCAGAGGGTGGTTAAGGAAACACGGCAATTACTTGTAGAGAAAAGGAAGCAGGAGAATTAGTTTGTCCCTATATGAACAAAAAACATGTCATCGTGTTCGACATTTCTTCTTCTTCTGAATTAGAGCAATCGTTTGGCCATTTTTCGTATGTTTTGTTATTCCGTGATAACGCACATGCATTCAGCTAGCCAAACCTAAATTTGATCTACGCATGGAGAAATAAAAAGACATATCCAGGTTTGAATAGTGTCAATGGCGCTCAATCTCTTCAACATTCAGCATACAGTTCCATTCAGACAACCGGTACCTCGCATACAGAGCCAACCAAAAAGAAAGCAGCAGCATGTACGAAGACTGAATCTCTTCAATCGCATCCAGTCGACCAAGAGTTACACGGCAAGGATAAATGTTACAACGCAAGGTGGTACAAACCAGCAAGAAACAGCAATTGGTCCAGCAACATCAACGACTATGGCTGGACTTAACGGTGGTACGGCTGCTGCGCCCCGAATGCTGCTCCAGGTCCGCCATACAGCACGCCGCCACGCCGCGCTGCCATGCTCCCCGGTGCATAGTAGGGCTGAGCAGCAGCAGCCGGGTTCACGTACCCAGCACGAGCCGCATAGCAGAAGGAACGGGACACTGGGTTCTGGAATGATGGCCCGTAGACTGAGCCTGAGCCTGATGCCCTTGCGGACTTGGCAGCAGGGAAGGACTGAGGCCCGGCTGCTCCCCGTGCTCGCTTGTTCTGGAATCTGTTTCCGCTGCCTAGCCTCTTCCGGTCAGCCTTCTCTCTATCCATCCTCGTCACCTTCTTTTTGAAGTGATCAATGTTAAATACCGATACTAGCTGGCAGGACTCGACACACCTGATGACAGCCTTGCAGGCGTTGCACTCCAAGGTCTTAGACTCCTCCTGGAGAAAAAAAAATACATGAAGCCTTTCTTGAGTGCCACAAGTTACCAAGGACTGGAAAAAGGGATAGAGAATTGGAAAAAGGATAAAGGCATGCTTCATTTTCCATGGGCAAGTAGCTAAGGCCTCGAATCTTGGGGATCATGCTCATGAATTTAATGAGATTTTCCTCTTTTTGCCTAATTTATATCCTCTCTCCAATATGAACACCCACGCTAACTTATCTCTCTCTGATTCCCACAACATTAACACCATGGATAGCAAGGTTATTTCCCTTTATTATTGTCTCTTGGATTCATGACTTTCTAAATCTACATGCTGAACAAGAAAATAGGCCTTATATTTTCAAACGGATTAAGTCTCAGCTAACCAACAGAAATAAATTTTTGTAATAGGTCATCCAAACTCGAAACAGGAAACCAAGCAAATCGAGGGCTAAAACAGTGGTCTGGATGGACTACATGGAAGAAACTAATCTATGAACTCAAAGATACTCAACATGATTCTACGACTGATGAATCAGATAAGCACTATAATTTTGAATCAACTGTTTAAATTTGAGAGGCGTAATTGCTTTTGTGGATATGATATACAGATATGACAGAACTGCAGGTTGTTTAAATCAAAGGCATGTCACTAATTTCATTTCCTTCATCAATGATCTTCATGCAGGCATTCAGACAGAAAAAGGACCGATGACCAAATTGAATGATGAGTTTAACAAAAAGAACTCAAGTTCAGAGAGTGGGATGGAGTCTTACAACAGCAGAACTGGAGCGTCTTCCACTACTCAGCATGGCCTGGGCCTTCTCGGTCGAGTCCTTTATATAAGAGTTAAGAAGAGGTGCAGGAGGAAATCGCTCAAGCAAACATGCCTCGTGAGCAATATATATAGCCTCGATTACATTTCCTGAAGTAACCAATTCCTGAACAACATCTGCAAAATAATAACAGAATAGTTGAGTCATGTCTTCTTTTCTCTGAACTACTCCCTCCGTCCCATAATATAGGAACGTTTTCAACACTACCATAAGATGCTAATCATGTATAGTTCGAAAATCAATACGGAACCTTCAACAAAAGGTTAATCTAGTTAGAAGTAGTTGTGAGTATCAATTCATCAAGTCTTTTAGATGGTTATTAAATAAACCCTAAGAAAACAAACAAACAAACAAACAAGCAGATCACAACTTCGAAAGTACGTTGTTCTCACCAATTCACTCAGTTGAAATGCAGTCCGGAGGCACAAAACTGACCAAAAGCAAGAAGCTGCTAAAATTTGTCAAGTTAACAAGGTCCTTCGAAACTTATTCTAAACCTTGTGATGTTTTTTTGTTCATGAGTAAGCTCATGTAGAATTCAGTTCCTTAAAATTTATACTCCCGCAGTTCCAAAATATAAGGTGTATTAGTTTTTCAAAAGTCAAACATGTGCATGTTTGACCAAGTTTTTATAAAAAAGTATCAATATCTACAACACCAAATCTGTACCATTAGATCCATCATGATAAGTATTTTCATATTTTATTGATTTTGTATTGTAGATGGTGATATTTTATTCTATAAACTTGGTCAAACATACATAAGTTTGACTTGCACGAAAACTGATGCACCTTATATTCTGGAACGGAGGGAGTACTTTATACTAGTATGTCCTAATCCCTAAATACGGAGTATACCACCAAGAAAAGCAACATCACTACCACTACCTTATAATACAACTCAAGAAGAGCGTCATACAAAGAATATTTAGCATGTTTACATGATTATTTAGATGCAGAAATCATACTACCAAATCAAACATACGGTGAAAGCAATGAATCTTAAGTTGTTGCGTTGAAGTAAGGAAAATGCAGGTTCTAAGGGCATTTCTTTCTCAATCTAGAAAATGCCTTGATTTGCAAAGTAAACTCAAAAGAACGTCGCAATCCTCATACTCAATGAACTGAAGACCTGTTACTAAATCAGATAACAAACGTAACAAATTTAAAAACCATGCCAGTAGGTCATCATCACCTGCGACGGTCTCCTCAAACCCGAGGATATAGGCAAACCTCGCAAGTTCCTTCCTTCGACGGTTAGCAACAAACAGGCTCTTCAAGAACTCTCCATCAAACTTGTCTTTCAATCCAAATGCCGCAACCATCTGCAGGAATAAATGTGCCTCTACTTGCCCCAATGCACCCTTCTCCCCTTCCTTGACAACTTCCCCCATTGCCTTTGTCTCTTCCTTAACTTCGCTCTTCCCTGCTTCTTCAGCTATCTTCTCATCGGCAGGAACCTCCACCTTTACCTCTTCTCCCTTCTTCTCCTTCAGTGCTTCCATCCCCGCTTCCTCTGGGTCCTCCTGTGTTTCATTGTCTACTTCCTCCGGGTTCTCTTCCTCCTCATCACCTGATGCAGCCACCAGCTCCTCCAGGTCTCCCTCTTCTTCTTCCTCTTCCTCTTCTTCCTCTTCTTCTTCCTCCTCCTCCTCCTCTTCCTCCTCTTCCTCCTCCTCTTTTGCATCTGCCTGCTCTACTTTCTTATCTGGCACCGCTGCATTATCAACATCGTCAGCTTCTGTCATCTCCACCTCCTCATTGATAGGAGCCGGCAAGTCTCTCTTGATCCCAAACCGCTCAGACCAGTTCTTTGCAACCACAGACGCCCTCTCAACCAACGTATCTCCTATCTCCGGCGGCTTCCGCCCATCGGAACCAAACAACGAGCGCAGCAGCATGCCGAGCACCCAGCACTGGTCTTCACCGGCGCCTTCGCCGGCCTCCAGGAAGTCGCTGAGCACATCGAGGACGAGGCGGGGCGGGTCCACGGACGCGGCCACGGTGGGGGCGATCTCCTTACGGATGCCGGCGAGCTCCCTGCGGCGCGCGGCCATAAATCGCCAGAGCGCGGCGGCGTCCATGCGGCGGCATATCCACCTGAGGGCGCCACGGATGTCGGCGGGCGGCGGCGCGGCGGATTCGGCCTCGGCCTCGGCGAGGGCGGCCGAGAGCGCGTCGGAGGCCTCGGCGAGGCGCACGGGTACGGAGGCCTCGCGTGCCTCGAGCGCCGCGAGGGATTCGGAGGTGGACGCGTCGGCGGCGGCCAGGGCCTCGTCCACGGAGGCGGAGCGGGAGGCGACGTCCTGGTCGAGCGAGGCGAAGTGCGCGAGCGTGCGTGACCAGGCGTCGTGGCAGGTGGCCAGCAGTTGCTGCTGGGAGTCGAGATGCTCGAGGAGGCGCCGGACCTCGCCGGTGGCGGTGGGGACGTCGGTGGTCGCCATGGCGGCGAGGGCTTGGAGGCGCTGGAGTTGGATTGGGGGCAGTTTCGAGATGGCTTCGTGGCCGTGTTGAGACGGCAGAAGCTGGGCTTTGGTTTGGACTTGCATCTGGACCCTAATGGGCTCAACCGTCCTGAATCTGAATGTATGGACCTGTCGATAACAACTTAGGCTGCATAGAGATGTGAGCCTTGACGACTTACCAGGCTGCACACTTTCTTAAAGTTCTGTATAAACAAGAATTTCGAGCTTAGGAGACAAGGGGGTTGCAGCAGCAGTTATACGTGACAAATCGGGGAATTACCTGGGTGCTTCTGCTGTAGTTTTCGCCAGCCTGGTTGATCCAGCAAGCTTGGAGACTCATGCATGTGCTGAAGCTCTTGCTCTTGCGCAAGACCTGAATATTCAGAGTTTGGTTGTGGCGTCAGATTGCTTGGAGGTAATCACAAATATAAAGAATGGAGCTTCTCCATCTTATGCCCAGGTTCTGAAGGATATTCACCTTAGTAGAAATAATTTCGCTTCTGTAGAGTTTTGTTTTGAATTCAGAGAGAGTAATTTTGAAGCCCACTGCGTTGCCAAGGGAGCTGCGTCTCTTGCAGTGGGTCGTCATCTGTGGCTAGGGATCCTTCCGGATATTGCCTGTATTTCTTTGAGCCATGATCTTTGAATAAATCCCTAGTTACCGTCAAAAAAAAAGTTTGTGTTTTGTTTTGTTGATAGCGTTCAGCTCTTCGCTCTCGCTAGGGTTTACCTTCCTCACGGTGGCGCCGGGCGTCGGACGTCGAGATCCCCCTCCCCCGCCCCCGGTCCTCTTCTCTCCGCCGCTTTTTGGTCCGTACTGACTAAGGGGTCACCCTGGATCACTGCCCGGGCTTGGCCATCATGTGTTGGAGGCGAGGAAGTGGGGAGCTACGCCCGGTGGATCCGATCTAGCGGGCAAGGGGATCAAGGTGGCAGAAGTAGCGTAGAGCTCGAGCGCAGCAGCATGCGTTGTTGAGCAGATGATGAAGGCACTTGGCCTGAACGAGGAAGATATGGACGATCTTGTCGTCGGGGAGGATGAAGTACCAGTAGAAGCGACTTGATGGATGGCGATAGCAAGGGTACATATGGATAAACCGTACAGTCAGTACTGGTTTTACAGAAACATGTGTGTCGCATGGGATCTCGCAAAGGAGATCAAGATCTGTCCCCTCAATGACAATCCCTATACCCTCCAATTCGTCTGTCCGAGTGATTGGGAAAGAGTCATGCAAGAAGGTCCATGGACTTTCAGAGGAAACATGATGGTAATTGCTCCTTATGATGGTTTCACGAAGCCATCAACCATCACTTTGGATACCATAGAGGTATGGGCTCAGATCCATTATCTCCCAAACGGGTATGTGCCACCGCTTGAGTCACTGGCTGGAAAGATTGATGAGTTTATTTACGCAGAACCAAAAATCTCAGGATTTTGAAGGAAAAAATTTCAGAGTTAGGATTAAGATCAATACCAACCCTTGAAGAATGTTGTCTCTCTGGTAAACAAGAAGAAGAGGGAGATATTCATTGTCAAATATGAGAGGCTCCCTGATTGGTGTGCGATTTGTGGGAATCTCGACCATGTGTTCAAGTAGTGCGGAGATCGAGTGCACCCTCCATCAAGCTAGTCTTTAAGGATCTTAGAGCTTCAAGGTTTATAGGGGCCGGCCGCGGCCCTAGGGAAGGAAGAGGACTAGGAGGAGGAAGGTGCAGAGGCCGATCAGGACGTGGCATGGGTCGAGGTGTGGCAAACACTATGTCGGGCAATGACCATGAGGAGAACAACTATGACTAGTACACAGAGGATGCAGATCCAGACGCAACAATGGAAGATGGTGACCCTACGAGGAAGTGGGACACTGGACAGATAACGGTTCGAACTCAAAATCATGTAGGGAAAGCCCTAGCGATTCATGGCGGTGTAGAAGGTAGTTCACTTGCTTTGCGAGCGCCGACGGTTCCTCAAAGCCCTGCTACTTGTAGACTGCGTTGGTATTTCCCCGAAGAGGAGAGGATGATGCAGTATAGTAGAGATAAGTATTTCCCTCAGTTAAGAACCAAGGTTATCAATCCAGTAGGAGAACCACACAAAACCCCTTTAGCAGCACTGATACGTCTCCAACGTATCTATAATTTTTTATTGTTCCATGCTATTATAGTATCAATCTTGGATGTTTGCTACTTGTAGCTTGCGTTGGTATTTTCCCCGAAGAGGAAGGGATGATGCAGCACAGTAGAGGTAAGTATTTCCCTCAGTTATGAAACCAAGGTTATCAATCCAGTAGGAGCATCACGCAACACCTCGTTAGCAGTACCTGCACACAAACAACAAATCCTTGCACCCAACGCAAACGAGGGGTTGTCCATCCCTCGGCGGTAAATTGCAAGATTAAATTGTATGTGATAGATAGATAGATTGAAACAAAAATACAAAATAAAATAAATAAAGAAAAAGTGCAGCAAGTATTTTTAGGGTTTTAGTATATGATTTAGATAGACCCGGGAGCCATAGTTTTCACTAGAGGCTTCTCTCAAGAAAATAGCATACGGTGGGTAGACAAATTACTGTTGGGCAATTGATAGAAAAGCAAATAATCATGACGATATCCAAGGCAATGATCATGTATATAGGCATCACGTCCGAGACATGTAGACCAACTCCTGCCTGCATCTACTACTATTACTCCACACATCGACCGCTATCCAGCATGCATCTAGTGTATTAAGTCCATAAAGAACGGAGTAATGCCTTAAGAACGATGACATGATGTAGACAAAGTAAACTCACGCATGAATAAACCCCATCTTTTTACCCTTAATAGCAACGATACATACGTGTCATGTCCCTTTCTGTCACTGGGATTGAGCACCGCAAGATCGAACCCATTACAAAGCACCTCTTCCCATGGCAAGATAAATCAATCTAGTTGGCCAAACCAAATCAATAGATCGGAGAAGAAATACAAAGCTATAATAATCATGCATAAAAGAGATCAGAGAAGACTCAAATAATATTCATGAATAATCTGATCATAAACTCACAATTCATCGGATCCCAACAAACACACCGTAAAAAGTGATTACATCGGATAGAACTCCAAGAACATCGAGGAGAACATTGTATTGAAGATCAAAAAGAGAGAAAAAGCCATCTAACTACTAACTATGGACCCGAAGGTCTGTGGTAAACTACTCACGCATCATCGGAAGGGCAGCAAGGTTGATGTAGAGCCCCTCCGTGATCGATTCCCCCTCCGGCGGAGTACCGGAGAAGGCCTCCAGATGGGATCTCTCGAGAACAGAAGCTTGCGGCGGAGGAAAAAGTATTTCGTGGACTCTCCTGAGGGTTTCTGATTTTTTGGGAATTTATAGTGGTGGAATTAGGTCAAACGGAGCTGAGGTGGGCCCACGAGGCACCAGGGCGCGCCTGCCCCCCCCCCCCCCAGGCGCGCCCTGGTGGCTCGTGGCCACCTCCTCTGGCGTCTGGTCTTCTCCCGAAGCTTCTAGTGTTGGTATTGTCCAGAAAAAAATCTCCAAAAAGTTTCATGGCATTTGGACTTCGTTTGGTATTGATATTTTGTAAAACAAAAAATAGGCAGAAAACAGCAACTGGCACTGGGCACTAAGTTAATAGATTAGTCCCAAAAAATGATATATAATTGTTGTAAATGTATATAAAAACATCCAAGATTGATAATATAACAGCATGGAACAATCAAAAATTATAGATACGTTGGAGACGTATCAGCATCCCCAAGCTTAATTCCTGTTCGTACTCGAGTAGGTAAATGATAAAAACAGAATTTTTGATGTGGAATGCTGCCTATCATATTCATCACATATTCTTTTCTTTTGTAGCATGGACATTGGACTTGAATGATTCAAAGCAATAGTCTATAATTTGACATGAAGATATAAATACTCAAGCATACTAACAAGCAACCATGCTTTTCAAAATATCAACGCTAAAGAAAGTTATCCCTAGCCCATTATGCTCAATCATTGATCCATTCATGAAACACACTCAAATATTAGCTACATCCAATGCACAAGTATGACAATAGTGCTCTCTAGTTGGTGCTTTATAAGAGAAGATGGTGACTCAAAATAAAAATAAAAATTGCATAAAAGTAAATAGATAGCCCTTCGTAGAGGGAAGCAGGGATTTGCTAATGTGCCAGAGCTCAAAGCTTAAATTAGAGAGATAAAATATTTTGAGAGGCATGCTTTTCCTGTCAACGAAAACGACCGAGAATTCCCAATATTTTCCATGCTAGACACATCATAGGCGGTTCCCAAACAGAAAGTAAAGTTTTATTTCCTTTCCACCATTCTTTCACAATCCATGGCTAGCCGTATCCACGGGTGCCCTCCATACAAACACTTTCCAAGGAATTTTGTTGTTATTAATTTTTGATTTCATTGTGGGACTGGGCATCCCTATTACCAGCCACTCTCTCGTGCAATGACAAGTGAATAAACACTCATCGTGAGAATAACACACCTAGCATGGAAAATAATGGCCACCCCCTGCCGCTTCATTAGCGGTACGGGCACACAAAACATAAAAATTATTTTAAAAATTAGAGTTGGCACACGCAAATTTACTTGGAACGGCATGGAAATACCGCATATAGGTAGATATAGTGGACTCATTTGGCACAACTTGGGTTTAAGGAGTTTGGATGCACAAGCAGTATTTCCGCTTAGTACAAATGAAGGCTAGCAAATAGATTGAGAAGCAACCAACCAAAAAATGAAAACGGTCATAAACATGCATTGAACATAACTAACACCGAATAATGCACCATAAGTAGGATATAATTCCGTTGCATAACTATTGACTTAATGTGCATGCATAGAGAATCACAAACCTTAACACTAATATTCTTACTAAATCACAATTACTCACTAACATGACTCACATATCATCATCTCCATATCGCAAAACTATTGCAAGGAATCACACTTATCACATCCAATGATCTATATGAAAGTTTTTATTATATCTCTCTTGAATATTCATCACTTTGGGACCAAATTCATATATTGTGCAAATTACCGTTACTATCATCAACTCTCAAAAAGATATAAGTGAAGCATGAGAGTGCAAATATTTCTTCAAAAAATTTATCAACTCTCAAAATAATATAAGTGAAGCATGAGAGTTTATTTCTTCAAAATTTCAATCTTATCAACTCTCAAAATAATATAAGTGAAGCATGAGAGTTTATTTCTTCAAAATTTAGCCACCACCGTGCTAAAAAAGATATAAGTGAAGCACTAGAGCAACTGCCTAACTCAAAAAATTTAAGTGAAGCACATAAAGTATTCTAACAAATTATGATGAACGTGTGGATCTCTCAAAATAGGTGTATTCAGAAAGGATGATTGTGACAAACTAAAAAGCAAACAAAGCAAAGACTCATATAATACAAGACGCTCCAAGCAGAACTCATATCATGTGACGAATAAAAATATAGCTCCAAGTAAAATTACCGATGGTTGGTAGAAGAAAGAGGGGATGCCTTCCGAGGCATCCCCAAGCTTAGACGCTTGAGTCTTCCTTGAATATTACCTTGGGGTGCCTCGGGCATCCCCAAGCCTAGGCTCTTGCTACTCCTTATTCCTTCATCCATCGTGATCTCACCCAAAACTTGAAAACTTCAATCACACAAAACTCAACAAAACCTTCGTGAGATCCGTTAGTATAACAAAATAAATCACTACTTTAAGTACTGTTGCAAACCCATTCATATTTTATTTTTGCATTATACCTATTGTATTCTAACTTATCCATGGCTTATACCCCCCCCCCCCCCCGATACAATCCATAGTTTCATCAAAACAAGCAAGTAGTGCATCAAAAACAGAATCTGTCAAAAACAGAACAGTCTGTAGCAATCTATTTAAAAGCCATACTTCTGTAACTCCAAAAATTCTGAAAAATTAGTACAACGTGGGCAATTCATATACCAATACTTTGTAAAAATTTCAGATTTTTTTTACGCTCCAGTACAGAACCAAAATTACAGCACTGGACGCAAAACTTTCTGTTTTCCAAACAGCATCAATCATACTATCTTCCAAATCATCCTAAAGGCTTTACTTGGCACAAACACTAATTAAAAACACAAAAACTCAATCATAACAGTAGCATAAATATGAAAACACACCATAACAGAACAAAAGATAAAAATTTATTTTATTCATTGGGTTGCCTCCCAACGAGCGCTATTGTTTTATGCCCCTAGCTAGGCATAATGCATAGTTTCAAGTATTGTCATCTTTCTTCTTCTTATCCAAAGATGCACTTTCATCCAAGGGCTTTTCAAAGGTAATATGAAACACATCATCCATAGAAATTTTAGCATTAGCAAGTTGTCCATCCGTAAATCCTTCTTGATTACCGGCTACAATCCAAGAGTATTGTCTATTAACACTATTGAAAACTTGTTGGATTATATTCAAAGGAGGAACTTCCTTTTTAATATTTTCATCAAAGATGTGGTCATTGCGGAACAAATATCTCAATACGTAATCATTATTATAAAGGATCTCATCTATTATCGGTTTTTCACGGTTCATACCATAAAAATCAAAGATCTCCCTAGCTTCTCACACTATGTGATCAAATTCATTCATGAGGACAATAGTGGCTATTTTC
This sequence comes from Elymus sibiricus, assembly GCA_039707655.1. Classification (NCBI taxonomy): domain Eukaryota; kingdom Viridiplantae; phylum Streptophyta; class Magnoliopsida; order Poales; family Poaceae; genus Elymus; species Elymus sibiricus. The sequence continues at coordinate 103,565,603 of CM077668.1, read as the reverse complement.
TTAGCTCTAGGATCTTTTATAACCGGTAACTCATAAAACAATCTTTGCAAAGTAGGATGGGTGCGAATAAATCTTCTTTCAAGTTTAAGAATAAGTGCGGAAATAGCATCGGCATAATTCTTAGTCTCTTTAAGTATAGGAACATCATCAAAAGCCAAGGTCCCAATGCAATTAAAGAACTCTTGGATGACGCTTTTTCCTATAACATTACCATGTCCCAACACAAAAGTTTTAGCATCAAGATTGGTAGAACTTTCAGCTTTAGGAGTTCTACCATCATCAGTTTCTGCCATGCCAAAGTCACTCATGATAACAACCTTCAAGCAAACGAACAAGAAAACACGCAAAAGGTAAATGAAGAATATTTTTGTATTTTTGTAAAAAAACTTTTTAGAAGTGGGGAAGATGAAAACGAGAGGCAAATACAATAAATGCAAGGAGATGAGAGTTTATGCAAAGGTACTTGATAGATGTTGATGATGTCTCCCCGGCAACGGCGCCAAAAATTCTTCCTGCTACTTGTAGCTTGCGTTGGTATTTTCCCCGAAGAGGAAGGGATGATGCAGCACAGTAGAGGTAAGTAATTCCCTCAGTTATGAAACCAAGGTTATCAATCCAGTAGGAGAATCATGCAACACCTTGTTAGCAGTACCTGCACACAAACAACAAATCCTTGCACCCAACGCAAACGAGGGGTTGTCAATCCCTCGGCGGTAAATTGCAAGATTAAATTGTATGTGATAGATAGATAGATTGAAACAAAAATACAAAATAAAATAAATAAAGAAAAAGTGCAGCAAGTATTTTTAGGGTTTTAGTATATGATTTAGATAGACCCGGGGGGCCATAGTTTTCACTAGAGGCTTCTCTCAAGAAAATAGCATACGGTGGGTAGACAAATTACTGTTGGGCAATTGATAGAAAAGCAAATAATCATGACGATATCCAAGGCAATGATCATGTATATAGGCATCACGTCCGAGACAAGTAGACCGACTCTTACCTGCATCTACTACTATTACTCCACACATCGACCGCTATCCAGCATGCATCTAGTGTATTAAGTCCATAAAGAACGGAGTAACACCTTAGGAACGATGACATGATGTAGACAAAGTAAACTCACGCATGAATAAACCCCATCTTTTTACCCTTAATAGCAACGATACATACGTGTCATGTCCCTTTCTTTCACTGGGATTGAGCACCGCAAGATCGAACCCATTACAAAGCACCTCTTCCCATGGCAAGATAAATCAATCTAGTTGGCCAAACCAAATCAATAGATCGGAGAAGAAATATGAAGTTATAATAATCATGCATAAAAGAGATCAGAGAAGACTCAAATAATATTCATGGATAATCTGATCATAAACTCACAATTCATCGGATCCCAACAAACACACCGCAAAAAGTGATTACATCGGATAGAACTCCAAGAACATCGAGGAGAACATTGTATTGAAGATCAAAAAGAGAGAAGAAGCCATCTAGCTTCTAACTATGGACCCGAAGGTCTATGGTAAACTACTCACGCATCATCGGAAGGGCAACAAGGTTGATGTAGAGCCCCTCTGTGATCGATTCCCCCTCCGGCGGAGTATCGGAGAAGGCCTCCAGATGGGATCTCTCGAGAACAGAAGCTTGCGGCGGCGGAAAAAGTATGTCATGGACTTTCCTGAGGGTTTCTAATTTTTTGGGAATTTATAGTGGTGGAATTAGGTTAAACGGAGCTGAGGTGGGCCCACGAGGCACCAGGGCGCGCCTGCCCCCCAGGCGCGCCCTGGTGGCTCGTGGCCACCTCCTCTCGCGTCTGGTCTTCTCCCGAAGCTTCTAGTGTTGGTATTGTCCAGAAAAAAATCTCCAAAAACGTTCGTGTCATTTGGACTTCGTTTGGTATTGATATTCTGTAAAACAAAAAACAGGCAGAAAATAGTAACTGGCACTGGGCACTAAGTTAATAGGTTAGTCCCAAAAAATGATATATAATTGCTGTAAATGTATATAAAAATATCCAAGATTGATAATATAACAGCATGGAACAATCAAAAATTATAGATACGTTGGAGACGTATCAATGTTTTATATGCAATCATATGCCATTATATATCATTTTTTGGGACTAACCTAATAAAACAGTGCCTAGTGCCAGTTGCTGTTTTCTGCTTGTTTTTGCCTTTTTAGAAAATCATTATCAAAAAGAGTCCAAACGAGAAAAAAAAAAACTTTGGATTAATTTTTTCTGGACCAGAAGAGACCCACGAAGCTTCAGGAGAAGACCAGAAGAGCCACGAGGAGGCGACAAGCCTGGAGGGCGCGCCCCCCAGGCTTGTGGGCCCCTCGTAGCCCCTCCTGACCTAATTCCAGCGCTATAAATTCCCAAATATTCCCAATATACCAGAGAGACAGAAGAGAAAACCTTTCTGTCGTCGCCAGCCTCTGTTCTTCCGCGATCCCATTTGGAGGCCTTTTCCGGTACTCTGTCTGAGGGGGAATCGATCACGGAGGGCTTCTTCATCAACCTTGCTGCCCTTCCGATGATGTGTGAGTAGTTTACCACAGACCTACGGGTCCATAGCTAGTAGCTAGATGGCTTCTTCTCTCTATTTGATCTTCAATACCATGTTCTCCTCGATGTTCTTGGAGTTCTATCCGATGTAATCTTCTTTTGCGGTGTGTTTGTTGGGATCCGATGAATTATGAGTTTATGATCAGATTATTCATGAGAAATATTTGAGTCTTCTCTGAACTCTTTTATGCATGATTATTATAGCTTTGTATTTCTCTCCGATCTATCGATTTGGTTTGGCCTACTAGATTGATTTATCTTGCAATGGGAGAGGTGCTTTGTGATGGGTTCAATCTTGCGGTGCTCAATCCCAGTGACAGAAGGGGATGTGACATGTATTTGTATTGTTGCCATTAAGGATAAAAAGATGGAGTTTAATCATATTGCTTGAGTTTACTTTGTCTACATCATGTCATCTTGCTTAAGGCGTTACTCTGTTTCATACTTAATACCCTAGATGCATGCTAGATAGCGGTCGATGGGTGGAGTAATAGTAGTAGATGCAGGCAGGAGTCGGTCTACATCACGTCTGAGACAAGTAGACCGACTCCTGCCTGCATCTACTACTATTACTCCACCCATCGACCGTTATCCGCCATGCATCTAGGGTATTAAGTATGAAACAGAGTAACGCCTTAAGCAAGATGACATGATGTAGACAAAGTAAACTCAAGCAATATGATTAAACCCCATCTTTTTATCCTTAATGGCAAGAATACAAATACGTGTCATGTCCCCTTCTGTCACTGGGATTGAGCACCGCAAGATTGAACCCATCACAAAGCACGTCTCCCATTGCAAGATAAATCAATCTAGTAGGCCAAACCAAATCGATAGATCGGAGAGAAATACAAAGCTATAATAATCATGCATAAAAGAGTTCAGAGAAGACTCAAATATTTCTCATGAATAATCTGATCATAAACTCACAATTCATCGGATCCCAACAAACACACCGCAAAAGAAGATTACATCGGATAGAACTCCAAGAACATCGAGGAGAACATGGTATTGAAGATCAAATAGAGAGAAGAAGCAATCTAGCTACTAGCTATGGACCCATAGGTCTGTGGTAAACTACTCACACATCATCGGAAGGGCAGCAAGGTTGATGAAGAAGCCCTCCGTGATCGATTCCCCCTCCGGCAGAGTACCGAAAAAGGCCTCCAGATGGGATCGCGGAAGAACAGAGGCTTGCGGCGGTGGAAAGGTTTTCTCTTCTGTCTCTCTGATATATTGGAAATATTTGGGAATTTATAGCGCTGGAATTAGGTCAGGAGGGGCCACAAGGGGCCCACAATCCTGGTGGGCGTGCCTTACCCCCCTGGGCACGCCCTCCAGGCTTGTCGCCTCCCCGTGGCTCTTCTGGTCTTCTCCCGAAGCTTCGTGGGTCTCTTCTGGTCCAGAAAAAATTAATCCAAAGTTTTTTCTCGTTTGGACACTTTTTGATAATGATTTTCTGAAAAAGCAAAAAAAAGCAGAAAACAGCAACTGGCACTGGGTTAATAGGTTAGTCCCAAAAAATGATATCTAATGGCATATAAAACATCCAAGATTGATACTATAATAGCATGGAACAATCAAAAATTATAGATACGTTGGAGACATATCAAGCATCCCCAAGCTTAATTCTTGCTCGTCTTCGAGTAGGTAAATGATAAAAACAGAATTTTTGATGTGGAATGTTGCCTATCATGTTTCATCATGTAACTTCTCTCTTACGGTATGAGTAATAAGATCCAAATGATTCAAAGCAATAGTCTATAATTTGATATAAAGACATCAATACTCAGGCATACTAATAAACAATCATGTCTTTCAAAATAAAAAATGCAAAAGAATGTTATGCCTACAAAATCATATAATCCTGTCATGCTCCATCTTCTTAACACAAAATATTTACCATGAACAACCCCAGTTTTAGCCAAGCAATTGGTTCATACTTTTTAACGCGCTTCAGCTTTTTCAACTCCCACGCAGTACATGAGTGCAAGCCATGGATATAGCACTATGGGTGGAATAGAGTGTGGTGGTAGAGATCAATAGGGGGAAGTCAAAAATAAGAAGATAGTCTCACATCAACGAGGCTAATCAACGGGCTATGGAGATGCCCATCAATTGATGTTAATGCGAGGAGTATGGATTGCCATGCAACGGATGCACTAAGAGCTATAAGTGTATGAAAGCTCAACATGAAAACTAAGTGGGTGTGCATCCAACTTGCTTGCTCGTGAAGACCTCGGGCATTTGAGGAAGCCCATCATCAGAATATACAAGCCAAGTTCTATAATGAAAAATTCCCACTAGTATATGAAAGTGATAAAATAGGAGACTCTCTATATGAAAAACATGGTGCTACTCTGAAGCACAAGTCTGGAAAAGGATAGTAACAACGCCCCTTCTCTCTTTTTCACTCATTTTTTATTTATTATTTATTTTTTTATTTTTTCATGGCTCTTTTTGTCCTTTTTTTTCGTCCGGAGTCTCATCCCGACTTTTGGGGGAATCATGGTCTCCATCATCCTTTCCTCACTGGGACAATGCTCTAATAATGATGATCATCACACTTTTATTTACTTACAACTCAATATTACAACTCGATACTAGAACAAAAATATGACTCTATATGAATGCCTTTGGCAGTGTACCAGGATGTGCAATGATGCTAGCGTAACATGTATAAAAATGATGAACGGTGGCTGAGCCACAAATACTATGTCAGCTATATGATCATGCAAAGCAATATGACAATGACGATGTGTGTCATAAAAATGGAACGGTGGAAGTTGCATGGCAATATATCTGGGAATGGCTATGGAAATGCCATGATAGGTAGGTATGGTGGCTGTTTTGAGGAAGATATAAAGAGGCTTATGTGTGATAGAGCGTATCATATCACAAGGTTTGGATGCACCGGCGAAGTTTGCTCCAACTCTCAATGTGAGAAAGGGAAATGCACGGTACCGAAGAGGCTAGCAAATTGCGGAAGGGTGAGAGTGCGTATAATCCATGGACTCACATTAGTCATAAAGAACTCACATACTTATTGCGAAAGTTTATTAGCCCTCGAAGCAAAGTACTACTACGCATGCCCCTAGGGGGAGGTTGGTAGGAGTTAACCATCGCGCGCCCCCGACCGCCACACAAAGGAAGACAATCAATAATAAATCATGCTCCAACTTCATAGCATAACGATAGATCATACGTGCATGCTTCGGGAATCACAAACCTTAACACCAATATTCTTACTAAACCACAATTATCTACTAATACCTCCCACATATTACCATCTTAGTATCGCAAAACTATTGCAAGGAATCAAACTTATCATATTCAGTGATCTACATGAAAGTTTTTATTATATCCCTCTTGAATACCTATCATATCAGGACCAAATTCATAACCCGTGCATATTACCATTGCTAATCATGAAACTCTCAAAAAGATATAAGTGAAGCATGAGAGTGCAACTATTTTTTTTAAATATAACCACCGCCGTGCTCTAAAAGATATAAGTGAAGCACTAGAGCAACTGCCTAGCTCAAAAGATATAAGTGAAGCACATAGAGTATTCTAACAAATCACGAATAATATGTGTCCCTCTCAAAAAGGTGTGTTCAGATAGATGATTGTGACAAACTAAAAGCAAACAAAAGCAAACAAACTATATCACAAGACGCTACAAGTAAAACACATATCATGTGATGAATAAAAATATAGCTCCAAGTGAGTTACCGATAGATTATAGACGAAAGAGGGGATGCCTTCTGGGGCATCCCCAAGCTTAGACGCTTGAGTCTTCCTTGAATATTACCTTGGGGTGCCTTGGGCATCCCCAAGCTTAGGCTCTTGCCGCTCCTTATTTCTTTATCCATCGTAGTCTCACCCAAAACTTGAAAACTTCAGCACACAAAACTCAATAGAAACCTCGTGAGATCCGTTAGTATAACAAACAAATCTTAAACTTTAGGTACTGTTGTAAATTGATTCATATTTAATATTGGCATAATGCTACTGTACTCCAACTTTTCCATGACTCATACCCCCCGATACGATCCATAGATTCATCAAAATAAGCAAACTATGCAACAAAAACAGAATCTATCTAAAACAGAATAGTCTGTAAAGATCTGAATTAACGTCATACTTATGTAACTCCAAAAATTCTGAAAACTTAGGAAAACATGGGTAATTCATATATCAATATCTTGTAAAAAATTCAGAAGGTTCTGACGCTCCAGCGAAAAACCAAAATTCCAGCACTGGACGCAAAAGTTTCTGTTTTCAAACAGCATCAATTATACTATCATCAACATCATCCCAAAGGCATTACTTGGCACAAACACTAATTAAAACATAAAAACACAATCATAACAGAGGCTATAATTGTGTAAACACACAAAAACAGAAAATATTGGGTCTTCTCCCAACAAGCTCTTTCTTTATAGCCATTAAGATAGGCTTCAAGATTTTAATGATGCTCACATAAAAGATAAGAATTGAAGCACAAATAGAACATCATATAACATGTAAGAAACGTATTTAAGTCTAACATACTTCCTATGCATAGGCATTTTATAATCAAACAAATTATCAAGACAAGAAGTATCTAGCATATGCAAGGAAGAAGAACGAAGCATTAATAATTTGAACTTCAAGAGAGGTAATTGAGTAACATGAAAATTTCTACAACCATATTTTCCTCTCATAATAATTACATGTAGGATCATAGTCAAATTCAATAATATAGGGGAAAAGCTTACCTTCAGCCGATCGATCTCGTGCGAGCGTCCGTCGCCTCCGTGTTCGTCGGATTGACTCTTCATCATACGGTCGAGAGCAAGCCCCTTTGTGTCCACGTTTTCTGCAACTAAGCCTTTGTTTCAGAAAAGAGAGTTTGCAACTGGCCACCGAAGAGGGGTTAGATCCTGCAGCGGCAGACACTCGTGCGACTGGGAGGGCGACGATGACGAGGATTCCAGCCGAATCTCACCGGATCCGACGAGGATGGCGTGCGGGGACGTCCGGGACCGGAGGGGCTGATACACGTGCGGCTGGGAGGGCGACGGCGGCGAGGTTTCCAGACGGATCTCGCCGGATCAGACGAGGATGGCGCGCGGGTAGGAGGTTGGGACGTTCGCGAGCGGCGGGGGCTCGGCTCAGCGAGGTCCGGCGGGGTTGGAGGCGAGCTTCATAGCGACGAGTCTCTGCCGGTGGCGGCGCGAAGGCGGGGACGTGCGGCGCTGATCCTCCATCACCACCATCTAGCAGAGCTCATGGCGAACACAGTGTCGCTTTTTTTTGCAACTTCCACTCTGTTGCAAGATTTTCTGTAACATTAATCATGTTGCAAAACATTTCTTCCGTAACATCATACGAAGGTGAAGATAAAAAAATTATGCAACATTACCACTGTTGCAAAGTTTTTCTGCAACAATACCTTTGTTGCAAAAGTTTTCTGCAACAAGAGATGTGTTGCAAAGATTTTTGCAACGAGACCTCTGCTGCAAAAAATTCTGCAACAACATCTTTGTTGCAGTGGTGAAAGGCGTCGCTCTGCCGCACGATTGCGTCACATCAGACGGCTCGCGAGGCGGCGGATCTTTTAAAAAGATCTGTCGGCCGACGCGTAGCACTGCCCATAATATAGCTATCATATAAAATATTCTCTTCACGATCCGCATGCATAAAAGTTTTATAATCTTCCAAGATAGTGGGATTAACATCAACTAAAGTCATGACCTCTCCAAACCCACTCTTAATAGTATTTCAAACATTATTATCAATAACATATTCATCATGAGGCTTAAATAAATTTTTAAGATCATAAGAAGCATTATCACCCCAATCGTGATCACTGCAATAAGTAGTAGACATAACAAAATTATCATCCCCAAGCTTGTATCTTGGCATATAATTAGCACAATTGACATTAATATAATTTATAGTAACATCATTGCAATCATGCTTTTCATTCGAGGAGCTATCAAGTATGGGTGCTATAGCAATAATTTCATTTTTAACATAAGGAACTATAGCAAGTTCATCTTTATAAGCATCATTAATATTGGCATCATGGCCATAACAAGCATCACAATCATCAAGAGGGGATATTTCAATCGAATCAACGGAATCATAATTATCTATAGATTCATGCATATCATTATTCTCTTCCAAAGCAGCAGACATTCTCCCAATGAATTCACTAACATAGGTATTAGAAGCATAGTTTTCATCGCAATATTTAAGTATGACAAAATTTTCAGATTTGTAGAGAGTAATATCATACTTTTCAATCAAAGAAGCAACTTCATGGGCACCCTTAAAAGCAACAAATTCTTTAATTTGTTCGATATCATAATAGCTATAAACACCCTTGGCATAAGAAGATAAGATTTCATTATCATTAAACTCACATAGGTAAGGAAGGTGTTTTTTAGGGTTCTCAGAGCAACAAGTAAAATCATGAATTTCACATAGATTCCAAGCATAGCATAGCAAACAATTTATTTGATTCCATAAGAGTCTCCCTTTTTTAGACAAACGGTGACGCACAAAATGAGCATGCTCATCTAATGATTTTCCCTCAACTAAACTAGTTGGGGTTTCAGCACGAGCACAAATGGATCGAAGATGATCCAAGTAGAAAACTTTAAGGTGATCCATAGTGATCTTAAATTTTTGTTTTACTTTCTATTTTTGTTTGTTGACATGGCAATAAAAGCAAGCAAGCAAGCAAATAGAATATTTTTGTGTTTTTGTAAAATTGTTTTAGAAGTGGGGGAGATGAAAACGAGAGGTAAATGCAAATAAAAAGACAAATACAATAAATGCAAGTGAATGATAGTTTGTGCGAAGGTACTTGGTAATTTTGATGATGTCTTCCCGGCAACGGCGCCAGAAATTCTTCCTGCTACTTGTAGTCTGCGTTGGTATTTCCCCGAAGAGGAGAGGATGATGCAGTACAGTAGAGATAAGTATTTCCCTCAGTTAAGAACCAAGGTTATCAATCCAGTAGGAGAACCAAGCAAAATTCCGTTAAGCGCACCTGCACACACAAGAGCAAACACTTGCACCCAACGCAAATAAGAGGGTTGTCAATCCTCTTAGCGGTTATTTGGAAGGATAAACTAAAATACTAATTAAAATAAAAGTAAATAAAGTGCAGCAAGGTATTTTTAGGCTTTTTATATATGATAAAGTAGACCCGGGGGCCATAGTTTTCACTAGAGGCTTCTCTCTCGAACACATAGCATACGGTGGGTAAACAAATTACTGTTGGGCAATTGATAGAAAAGCAAATAATTATGACGGATTCATGGCAATGATCATGTATATAGGCATCACGTCCGAGACAAGTAGACCGACTCCTGCCTGCATCTACTACTATTACTGCACCCATCGACCGCTATCCAGCATGCATCTAGAGTATTAAGTATGAAACAGAGTAACGCCTTAAGCAAGATGACATGATGTAGACAAAGTAAACTCAAGCAATATGATTAAACCCCATCTTTTTATCCTTAATGGCAACAATACAAATACGTGTCATGTCCACTTCTGTTACTGGGATTGAGCACCGCAAGATTGAACCCATCACAAAACTCAAGCAATCTAGTAGGCCAAACTAAATCGATAGATCGGAGAGAAATACAAAGCTATAATAATCATGCATAAAAGAGTTTAGAGAAGACTCAAATATTTCTCATGAATAATCTGATCATAAACTCACAATTCATCGGATCCCAACAAACACACCGCAAAAGAAGATTACATCAGATAGAACTCCAAGAACATCGAGGAGAACATGGTATTGAAGATCAAAGAGAGAGAAGAAGCCAGCTAGCTACTAGCTATGGACCCGTAGGTCTGTGGTAAACTACTCACACATCATCGGAAGGGCAGCAAGGTTGATGAAGAAGCCCTCCGTGATTGAATCCCCCTCCGGCAGAGTATCGGAAAAGGCCTCCAGATGGGATCGCGGAAGAACAGAGGCTTGCGGCGGCGGAAAGGTTTTCTCTTCTGTCTCTCTGGTATATTGGGAATATTTGGGAATTTATAGCGCCGGAATTAGGTCAGGAGGTGCCACGAGGGGCCCAGAAGCCTGGGGGGCGCGCCCTACCCCCTGGGCGCGCCCTCCAGGCTTATCGCCTCCTCGTGGCTCTTTTGGTCTTCTCCCGAAGCTTCATGGGTCTCTTCTGGTCCAGAAAAAATTAATCCAAAGTTTTTTTTCTCGTTTGGACACTTTTTGATAATGATTTTCTGAAAAGGCAAAAACAAGCAGAAAAACAGCAACTGGCACTGGGCACTGGGTTAACAGGTTAGTCCCAAAAAATGATATATAATGGCATATAATTGCATATAAGACATCCAAGATTGATAATATAATAGCATGGAACAATCAAAAATTATAGATACGCTGGAGACGTATCAATATGATACGCTCTATCACACATAAGCCTCCTTATATCTTCCTCAAAACATCCACCATACCTACCTATCATGGCATTTCCATAGCCATTCCGAGATATATTGCCATGCAACTTCCACCATTTCGTTTTTATGACACACTTCGTCATTGTCATATTGCTTTGCATTATCATATAGCTGACATAGTATTTGTGGCTCAGCCACCGTTCATCATTTTCATACATGGTACGCTAGCATCATTGCACATCCTGGTACAATGCCAGAGGCATTCATATAGATTCATATTTTTGTTCTAGTATCGAGTTGTAATATTGAGTTGTAATATTGAGTTGTAAGTAAATAAAAGTGTGATGATCATCATTATTAGAGCATTGTCCCAGTGAGGAAAGAATGGTGGAGACTAATGAGTCCTCGAAAAAGTGGGGATGAGGTCCATGAGACTGTTCTAAATAAAAAAAAAAGAGGCCAAAAAGAGCCCACGAAAAAAATAAGGGAAAAAGAGAGAAGGGGCAATGTTACTATCCTTTTTCCACACTTGTGCTTCAGAGTAGCACCATGTTTTTCATATAGAGAGTCTCCTGTTTTGTCACTTTCATATACTAGTGGGAATTTTTCATTATAGAACTTGGCTTGTATATTCCGATGATGGGCTTCCTCAAATGCCTGAGGTCTTCATGAGCAAGCAAGTTGGATGCACACCCACTTAGTTTTCATGTTGAGCTTTCGTACACTTATAGCTCTTAGTGCATCCGTTGCATGGCAATCCCTACTCCTCGCATTGACATCAATTGATGGGCATCTCCATAGCCCGTTGATTAGCCGCGTCGATGTGAGCCTATCTTCTTATTTTTGACTTCCCCTTATTAATCTCTACCACCACACTCTATTCCACCCATAGTGCTATATCCATGGCTTGCGCTCATGTATTGTGTGGGGGTTGAAAAAGTTGAAACGCGTTAAAAAGTATGAACCAATTGCTCGGCTTGTCATCGGGGTAGTGCATGATAAATTTTTTGTGTTAAGAAGATGGAGCATGACAGGATTATATGATTTTATAGGGATAACGTTCTTTAGCATTTTTATTTTGAAAGACATGATTGTTTATTAGTATGCCTGAGTATTGATGTCTTTATATCAAATTATAGACTATTGCTTTGAATCATTCGGATCTTATTATTCATACCGTAAGAGAGAGATTACATGATGAAACATATTAGGTAGCATTCCATATCAAAAATTCTGTTTTTATCATTTACCTACTCGAGGACGAGCAGGAATTAAGCTTGGGGATGCTTGATACGTCTCCATCAAGCATCCCCAAGCTTAATTATAGATACGTTGGAGACATATCAAGCATCCCCAAGCTTAATTCCTGCTCGCCCTTGAGTAGGTAAATGATAAAAACAGAATTTTTGATGTGGAATGCTACCTAACATGTTTCATCATGTAATCTCTCTTACGGTATGAATAATAAGATCTGAATGATTCAAAGCAATAGTCTATAATTTGATATAAAGACATCAATACTCAGGCATACTAACAAACAAGCATGCCTTTCAAAATAAAAATGCTAAAGAAAGTTATCCCTACAAAATCATATAATCCTGTCATGTTCCATCTTCTTAACACAAAATATTTATTATGCACTACCCCGATGACAAACCGAGCAATTGGTTCATACTTCTTAACGCGCTTCAGCTTTTTCAACCCCCACGCAATACATGAGCGCAAGCCATGGATATAGCACTATGGGTGGAATAGAGTGTGGTGGTAGAGATTAATAAGGGGAAGTCAAAAATAAGAAGATTGTCTCACATCGACGCGGCTAATCAACGGGCTATGGAGATGCCCATCAATTGATGTCAATGCGAGGAGTAGGGATTGCCATGCAACGGATGCACTAAGAGCTATAAGTGTATGAAAGCTCAACATGAAAACTAAGTGGGTGTGCATCCAACTTGCTTGCTCATGAAGACCTCGGGCATTTGAGGAAGCCCATCATTGGAATATACAAGCCAAGTTCTATAATGAAAAATTCCCACTAGTATATGAAAGTGACAAAATAGGAGACTCTCTATATAAAAAACGTGGTGCTACTTTGAAGCACAAGTATGGAAAAGGATAGTAACACTGCCCCTTCTCTCTTTTTCTCTCATTTATTTTTTTTCTTTTTTTTCTTTTCTCTTTTTTTCCATGGGCTCTTTTTGGCCTCTCTTTTTTTCTTTTTTTATTTCCTCACTGGGACAATGATCTAATAATGATGATATCATACTTCTATTTACTTACAACTCAAAAGAAAATTACAACTCGAAACTAGAAAAAATATGACTCTATATGAATGCCTCTGGCGGTGTACCAGGATGTGCAATGATACTACTGTAACATGTATAAAAATGATGAACGGTGGCTGAGCCACAAATACTATGTCAGTGTAGGAGATATGCCCTAGAGGCAATAATAAATGTTATTGATTATCTCCCTGTTCATAATTATGTTTATGTTCCATGCTATAACTGCTATGGTTCTCGAGTCTACAATAACCACGAGGCTCGGAGGAAGACTCATATGCACGTGTGGGATAATAAACGGTAAAATGTATTCCTAGTCAAGCCTCTATGACTGGCTCAAGTATTGCATGATGATCCTGTTTTCCTGATCATGGGCATGGCTATGCCGGCAATTTTGAGGGCACAATTGTTGGTAGAACACTTGTGTTGAATTGACCCGATTGATGTTATGCTATGAGATACATTCGTCATAAGTTTATGGTTAATAACACAGAGAAGTTAATGTTTGCATAATTCCTTAGACCATGAGAGTGTCGAGTTTCTTCATGCTTGCTTCATGAACTTTGGGGTTTGTTAAACGTCATCCGTAAATGGGTGGCTATTACGGCGGCTTACGGGTTCATGGAAAAGTATGTCAAGGGACTTGATAGCTCAAGATTGGGATTTGCTCCTCCGACGATGGAGAGATATCTCTGGGCCCTCTCGGTGTTACGGTATCCATCATCGTCTGGCCAGACACAGGGTGATTTGATCACAGGGATGCCGGAACACGGGAACGAGAAAAGAGAACAATACCGGCAACGAGGTAACTGGCATTGTGGACAAGTGTTGATCCACGAGGATGCCGATGTTTCTCACCTCGGGTAATTGTAACATATCGCGAAGCAACAGGAATAGCTCACGGCAACTGGAGGTTCACTCGAATATTTATTCGTGTGGGTATAGGGGTCAATATGGGTGTCCACGGCTCCGATGTTGATCATTGATCGGAAGGGGTTCCGGGTCATGTCTATGCTTCACCGAACCTATAGGGTCACACGCTTAAGGGTCATCTATCTGCTGAATACTAGACGGGGAGTCTGAGAGAAATTCACCGAAAAAGTTTCGGACGAAACGGAAACGTTCCGGAGAGGATATCGGAATAGTTCCGGTAAAACTGAAAAGTTGTTTCAGAGGATACCATAAAGTCAGATTAGTTTCGGCACATGCCTGATAATTCTTGGAGGGTGCCAGAATCGTTCTGGAAACTTTCTGGAATTTTCCGGGATGAAAACCGGAAATGTTCCGGAGCTGCCGGAACCGCTTCAGATGCTTTTCGCAGATGAAAATCACTAAACCGGAATTGTTCCGGCTCGCGTTGAAAATTATTTTGGTGGGTACTGGAAATGTTCTAAGCCCACATGAATATTTTCAGTTCGATCAGACGCTGAAAAATGTCGTCGTGAATAGTGAAATCAGATTTATGGATATGGTTGGAAGTTGGCTTTCCACAAATATCTTCCCAAGATATTTTGGGATGACATGGCATTTTGGATATGCCCATCCTACCCCTTGTTTTTCCTATAAATAGAGGGGAGGAGGCAGCCCCATATGCTTCATGCTTGCTCTCACATACACATGCCATTGACTTGTCTGGCTTCTCTCTCCCTCCCAGCGAAATAGTTTCGTAGAGCCGAAAGGCTGTCTGGGTTCCGGTGGGAACTAGTTCTGGACGGCGAAGCCCTGCCGGATAGATGACACCGTATGTGTGCAACTCTGTAGAGAGATCGTAGTTTCGGTCTTAGTTCGAGAGTGCCTCCCGAAGGGCTGTCCGAGTTACTGTCCATGTTTCGGGGGTCCTCCCGAAGGGCTGTCCGAGTGACCCGCCCGAAGGGCTGTCCGTGAGGCCTCCCGGAGGGCTGTCCGAGGATCCGTCCGGTGGGACTATCCGAAGGACTGTCCAGAGGCCTCCCGGAGGGCTGTCCGAGGATCCGTCCGGTGGGACTATCCGAGGGACTGTCCAGAGGCCTCCCGAAGGGCTGTCCGAGGATCCGTCCGGTGGGACTATCCGAGGGACTGTCCCGATGCCTCCCGAAGGGCTGCCCGGAGATCCGTCCGGTGAGCTGACGAGGGAGTACATCCTCGCGGTTGGGAGGTTGTAAAATCCTAGCTGCGGGGATCTGCACCGCCGATCGTCATCGACTCTACTTCCGCTGCGCTACGAGTCGGTAACGAAACAGATCAAACCTTGTATGCAGTCTCCATAGTGATCCTGGGCTGGTACGTAGGTCGGAAAATTTTGTTTTCTGCTGCGTTCCCCAACAGTGGCATCAAGAGCCAGGCTATGCGTAGATGCAGGTTGCGATCTAGAATACATAGAGATGTATGGGTATTGCACAATATAATTAGGTAGTAGATGAGATCTATTACTGAAAATTATTTGTGCGGGTAGCAGATGAAATCTGTTACCCGATGTTCTTGTTGCTTCCCTGGAATTTGCGTTTGCTCAATCTCGAGACAGCATGGTGGAATTTCACAAAGTTCTGGCAATCCGCGATCCTGATTGATCAACGAAGTGCTATCAGTTCTTTGGGTTCCGCCATAGTCAAAAGAAAGATGAAATTCGCAGATGAATGGGCATTGCAGATATGATCTGCACGGGGGTCACGCGTATGACGAAGTTTAGTATGGGGCTCGAGATTTAATTATCTCGTGTTTCATACACCCCGAGATGTTAATCTAGCAATTTTGAATTATCATACTTGATGATAAAACGTTGGTAGCTGCGGTTTTGTTTCGAAACCTTAGAAGCCACGTAAAATGAAATTTTGCATAAACCGATTAGAGGCGTCTAACTTGGTTTTGCAGGATGGTTTGCATGTGCATATGATGTGGTATAGCAGTGTTCATAATAATTTGATTATGTATGAGATGACTATATGATGTAAATTGATTAACATGACCTGCGTGTCATGATTCGGCATGATGGCTGGAGCCATATGATTGCACTTTAATGACCTGCGTGTCAACCTTATGTAATGCACTTATTTTATTAGCTATAGAGATAGCAATATTATCTGGTGCATCGACAAGGTGGTGGCAATCTTCGCGAAGGTGAACACCGACGCGAATGCCGGAGACGAAGAAATGAAAGACTTCTCCGTCAGAAAGGGCTATACCATATCATGCTATTATGAATTGCCTAAGATGTTTATCCCTTATGATGCACCCTTTTGATTGCGCAGTAGTCGCTTTTTATTAGGGTGATCTCTCACTTAAATATCAAGTAGTTAGTGTTCTCCCAAGTGTAGCACCGTCACGGCACCTAACTTTTCGGGGCATTGCATGATCTCCATGGGTGCGAACGATTAGGGATGTGTGAGGCGGGTGAGTTGAGACCTCGCAGCGAGATCACTTGGTTGTCTTGACGTTCAGGCATGAAAGTCATGAGCTCGGAACACACGCATCGAAAGATGAACAAGAATCACATAGAGATGTGATCGGCAAGTTTTCCTACCGATTGAAGTTCGCGCCATTTGAGTTCATCTCGAACCGTGGCGTTGAAATTAAATGCGGGTCTTGAATCACTCAAAATCAATTATGAGAGATATTGATTTGAGTGGGAGCGCCCTTTAGAATTAATTCTTTTAATTCTTAGTGCAATTAATTATGAACTTTGTCTAAGTGAAAATTGCATAATAGTTGTAGAAGAATGGCTCGCGTTTCCACCTTCCCTATTAAAATTGAATAAGCTGTTAAATATCTGGTTAAAACTTTACGATTGGTAAACGTAATATGAGGATTGTCCTCAAGAGTGTCGAGAAGGATTTTGTCCTATCGCATGCTTTTAGTATTCTCCCGCTGATGCTATGGATAATGAGACTCGTCCTTTGATCCAAAAGCTAGAATTTCGTTACGGTCAAGTGCAATATGTTTGTTTCCATGAGACCCGAACTTCAAAAGTTTGGGATAGCTATGTGATATTCATGGAACTGAAAATCATTTTTCAGACACAAACAAAGGCTAAAAGATATGGGATATCCAAAGCAAGGTTTGTTTTGCAAACTGTTAGTAAAAGGTGTTTACTATGCATTTGACTAATAACAGAGGGATCCAGTAGAACGCCTGTCATATGATGAAGGTGAATAAAACAAACAACTTAAAGGAAATGTCCGAAGGGTGTTAGTAAGACTTCCACGCCTAGGAAATCCGGGGCTAACGCCACTCTTAAGTTGGATGCTTCTTCTGAGATAGAAGAAATACTAAAAGTTAAAACTGTTAGAAGTATAAAGGCAAAAAGAAAGAAGACTGGAATATCCAGCTCATGTATGAATGTCATACAAGTTTTTTATGTATAGAAGGCTGGTCAAAGAAATAGTTCTTGAGAATTATGATTAAACATGTTAATCACCAATTCTTGGGTATTGTGAGTTGATCACAGAGATACCCGCTCGATTGCACTCTGTTGCGACTCGATGCAAGAACTACTATGGCCTGAAAGACTAGCCAGGAATGAGGTCTTAATACACGCTGGGAACTTAGTGAAAGTTACTATACCTTCCATCGGTGTATTACCTATGTATTTATTTTTCATAATTCATTATAGAGTTTTACACACTCTAGCCCTTTGCATAAGGTATCTTGCAAGAAGGTTGTTCATAAGAGAACTTTTGATGTTCGGTGTTATGAATAACATAAGGGCCATACTTTCATTATGAATGAGATGTATGTTATGAATATTGATAATAATACTTTACCTCTGTATTTACTTTCATAAATCATTTTAGAGTTTTATACACTCTAGCCCATTTGCATAATGTTTGTTGCAAAAGTGTTGTTCATGAAAGAACAATTGTTGTTCGGAATCATGAATAACATAAGGGCCATGCTTCCATAGTGGATGGAACGTATGTTATGAATATTGATGGTAATATGATACATCCATAACACTGACGCTAAATGTCACAAGACTAAAGAGAATACCACACAAGTGTGGCATTGCGTTTGGTCACATTGGAGAAACCCGCATGGAAAATTCCATTATGATGGATTTTGAAAGTCGTTTGATTTTGAATCATCTGACACTTGCAACTTTCCTCCGAAAAGTGAAGTGACTGAAATACCGTTCACAGGTCATAAGGAACGAGCAACAAACTTATTGGTGATCATACATTTTGATGTGTGTAGTCCAATAAATGTTGTTGCTGGCAGTGGATTTATCTATCTTCAGAAATGACTCAAGTGGATATATGGATATTTACTTGATGAGACGTAAGTCTGGATCTTTTGAATTCATTCATAAGGTTTTCAAAAATGAAGTAGAAATTATTGTAACAAGGAAATTATGTTTCTACAATTGGATTGCGGAAAGGAATTTTTGAGTTACAAGTTTAGCGAATGTCTGATGAGTTGTGAAAAGAGTTTCATAACTTACACCTCCCGGAACTCCACTGAGAGTGGTACGTCCGTGAAGATGTAATCAAACCATTTTTGATATGGTAAGATCAAAAATGACATAAATCAATTTGCCATTATCTCTTTTAAAGTAATGCTTTAGAGACTACGGGTTTTACACTGAAAAGAGCGCCATCAGGTCTGTTGAAATGACGCCATGGTATGGTACGCCCAACCATGCTTGGTCTTTCCTTAACATTTGGAATATGGGGCTTGTGTAAAAGGTTACAAACCTATTCCAAATCAGACAAGAACTATTTTGTAGGTTATCCCAAGTAATTGGGAATTCCTCCACCACGATACCGAGGCAAAAGGTTTGCCACAAAGAACGGTATAATTTTGAAAGAAAATGTTTCTTGCAAAAGGTGAGTGGGAGGACAGTGCAACTCGACGAGATAAACAGTATCTTCGTCATCAGATCAAAGGAAAGGAACCTTGGAAGTGATTCCGGAGTTTCCTACTGCGACTGATACGGAAGTCTCTACAATAAAATGTATGGACTTCGGTCGAACTTGTAGCTAAACCACGTAGGCAAAGCTCGTGCAAACCTATCAGGTGCGCAAACGAGATATTGTTGTTAGACAACAGTATACCTACAATACACAAGGAAGCGTTGATGGGCCCTGACTCCAGAATTGGCTAAATGCCAATACAATCCGAGATAGTTTCCATATAAGTGATTCGAGATTAAAATCTTGATACACCTTTCGGAAGACTTAGAGTCTAACGAATATTTATGGAACTAAAAACTGATACGGATAAAATGTTTTATCCATAAAGCTCGACTTGTTGCAATAACAAGTTCAAAGAGTTGACTACGATGAGATTGTCTCACCGTAGCGATGCTTAAAGTCGGTTCGGGTTGAACTAGCAATTAATACATATTTCAATCATGAGATATGAAACATGGATGACAAAAAGATTTCCATCTAATGGAAATGAAACCTAGGACTTGTATGTGATACAGTCCAAAGTAATTTGTCGATCCAGAGGATGCTAGTAAGTATGCAAACTTCAGAGTTCCAGCCATGGACAGAAGAGAGCAAAGTGGAGTTGGAATCTTCGTTTTTGATGGAATGGTCAAAGGGGTTTGACTTCATCAAATGGGTATCGAAGATGCTTGTGATTCAAGAAAGTAAGTGGGAGCATAATGATATTTCTAAAAACCTTGTGTACCTGACACATTGTTAAATTGGAAATTTCTTGACACGAATTAGGACTTCATTTAAAAATAGTTTTTCGATGAAGTGCTTGGGCTAAAACAGCCTTGATATTAGGCATGATGATCTATGGAGATAGATTTACCTAATGGGGCTAAAGCCAAAAATACATATTGACAAGATGCTAAAACTTTTTAGCATTTAAAAACGCCAAGGAGTGATTCTTGCCGAAGTCACATGGATAGAGTTTTGCAAAACTCGGTGTCTCAAAACACTGATGAGCGAAATACATGATGGAGATTCCACACACTTTCGTGTTTGGATTGATCATGTATTCCATGGTATGTAAAACAACCAGATATGTCCAATACTCCAAAGTTGTTGTGAGTATAGATACCAAAGTGATCAAAAGTACTGATCATGGGACAACAGTGAAAAATGGTCATTGAGTACTAAAGTAGCACTAATGACATGTTTTCTCGCAAGCGGAGATTATGAAGAGTTCGTTGTAAAAGGTTACATCGATACAGTCTTCATCATTTCTCCATGCGATTTTCGATTTAATTTGAGGGTTTTGTGTAATACACAATATGGTGGCACGGTAGTTGGAAATTGTTCCAAACAAGATACTGTGGCGAATTCTATAACAAAGGCTAAGTATGTTGATGCTTAAGAAGCGACAAAGAAGTTGTTGAATCATATAGTTCATTCATGAACTTAGTATGGTTCCAAGAAGGCTTTGGTCTATGGGACACTATAGCAGATAGTTGCTCCATAGCTCAGTCTGAGGAATCAGGTTTCGACCAATGATTCACACATATGCAAAGCCAAGTCCACACAAAATATGAATTTTGTGAAAGCGTGAAAACGCGAGGATATGCAAAGTTACACACGGAGCTGAAGTTGTCAGATCCGTTGGACATCAGGCTATACCACATGCGAAGCATATTTTACACCAGTATGCCATAGGTGTAAAGTGCATTAGCATTGACTAGATTATTGACTCTAGTGCAAGTGGGAGTCTGTAGGAGATATGCCCTAGAGGCAATAATAAATGTTATTGATTATCTCCCTGTTCATAATTATGTTTATGTTCCATGCTATAACTGCTATGGTTCTCGAGTCTACAATAACCACGAGGCTCGGAGGAAGACTCATATGCACGTGTGGGATAATAAACGGTAAAATGTATTCCTAGTCAAGCCTCTATGACTGGCTCAAGTATTGCATGATGATCCTGTTTTCCTGATCATGGGCATGGCTATGCCGGCAATTTTGAGGGCACAATTGTTGGTAGAACACTTGTGTTGAATTGACCCGATTGATGTTATGCTATGAGATACATTCGTCATAAGTTTATGGTTAATAACACAGAGAAGTTAATGTTTGCATAATTCCTTAGACCATGAGAGTGTCGAGTTTCTTCATGCTTGCTTCATGAACTTTGGGGTTTGTTAAACGTCATCCGTAAATGGGTGGCTATTACGGCGGCTTACGGGTTCATGGAAAAGTATGTCAAGGGACTTGATAGCTCAAGATTGGGATTTGCTCCTCCGACGATGGAGAGATATCTCTGGGCCCTCTCGGTGTTACGGTATCCATCATCGTCTGGCCAGACACAGGGTGATTTGATCACAGGGATGCCGGAACACGGGAACGAGAAAAGAGAACAATACCGGCAACGAGGTAACTGGCATTGTGGACAAGTGTTGATCCACGAGGATGCCGATGTTTCTCACCTCGGGTAATTGTAACATATCGCGAAGCAACAGGAATAGCTCACGGCAACTGGAGGTTCACTCGAATATTTATTCGTGTGGGTATAGGGGTCAATATGGGTGTCCACGGCTCCGATGTTGATCATTGATCGGAAGGGGTTCCGGGTCATGTCTATGCTTCACCGAACCTATAGGGTCACACGCTTAAGGGTCATCTATCTGCTGAATACTAGACGGGGAGTCTGAGAGAAATTCACCGAAAAAGTTTCGGACGAAACGGAAACGTTCCGGAGAGGATATCAGAATAGTTCCGGTAAAACTGAAAAGTTGTTTCAGAGGATACCATAAAGTCAGATTAGTTTCGGCACATGCCTGATAATTCTTGGAGGGTGCCAGAATCGTTCTGGAAACTTTCTGGAATTTTCCGGGATGAAAACCGGAAATGTTCCGGAGCTGCCGGAACCGCTTCAGATGCTTTTCGCAGATGAAAATCACTAAACCGGAATTGTTCCGGCTCGCGTTGAAAATTATTTTGGTGGGTACTGGAAATGTTCTAAGCCCACATGAATATTTTCAGTTCGATCAGACGCTGAAAAATGTCGTCGTGAATAGTGAAATCAGATTTATGGATATGGTTGGAAGTTGGCTTTCCACAAATATCTTCCCAAGATATTTTGGGATGACATGGCATTTTGGATATGCCCATCCTACCCCTTGTTTTTCCTATAAATAGAGGGGAGGAGGCAGCCCCATATGCTTCATGCTTGCTCTCACATACACATGCCATTGACTTGTCTGGCTTCTCTCTCCCTCCCAGCGAAATAGTTTCGTAGAGCCGAAAGGCTGTCTGGGTTCCGGTGGGAACTAGTTCTGGACGGCGAAGCCCTGCCGGATAGATGACACCGTATGTGTGCAACTCTGTAGAGAGATCGTAGTTTCGGTCTTAGTTCGAGAGTGCCTCCCGAAGGGCTGTCCGAGTTACTGTCCATGTTTCGGGGGTCCTCCCGAAGGGCTGTCCGAGTGACCCGCCCGAAGGGCTGTCCGTGAGGCCTCCCGGAGGGCTGTCCGAGGATCCGTCCGGTGGGACTATCCGAAGGACTGTCCAGAGGCCTCCCGGAGGGCTGTCCGAGGATCCGTCCGGTGGGACTATCCGAGGGACTGTCCAGAGGCCTCCCGAAGGGCTGTCCGAGGATCCGTCCGGTGGGACTATCCGAGGGACTGTCCCGATGCCTCCCGAAGGGCTGCCCGGAGATCCGTCCGGTGAGCTGACGAGGGAGTACATCCTCGCGGTTGGGAGGTTGTAAAATCCTAGCTGCGGGGATCTGCACCGCCGATCGTCATCGACTCTACTTCCGCTGCGCTACGAGTCGGTAACGAAACAGATCAAACCTTGTATGCAGTCTCCATAGTGATCCTGGGCTGGTACGTAGGTCGGAAAATTTTGTTTTCTGCTGCGTTCCCCAACAGTCAGCTATATGATCATGCAAAACAATATGACAATGGTGATGTGTGTCATAAAAAATGAAACGGTGGAGTTGCATGGCAATATATCTCGGAATGGCTATGGAAATGCCATAATAGGTAGATATGGTGGCTGTTTTGTGGAAGATATAAGGAGGCTTATGTGTGATAGAGTGTATCATATCACGGGGTTTGGATGCACCGGCGAAGTTTGCACCAACTCTCGATGTGAGAAAGGGCAATGCACGGTACCAAAGAGGCTAGCAAATTTCGGAAAGGTGAGAGTGCGTATAATCCATGGACTCACATTAGTCATAAAGAACTCACATACTTATTGCGAAAGTTTATTAGCCCTCGAAACAAAGTACTACTACGCATGCCCCTATGGGGATAGATTGGTAGGAAAAGACCATCGCTCATCCCCGACCGCCACTCATAAGGTAGACAATCAAGAATAAATCATGCTCCAACTTCTTAGCATAACGACAGATCATACGTGCATGCTTCGGGAATCACAAACCTTAACACCAATATTCTTACTAAACCACAATTATCTACTAGCACCTCCCACATATTACCATCTTAATATCGCAAAACTATGGCAAGGAATCAAACTTATCATATTCAGTGATCTACATGAAAGTTTTTATTATATCCCTCTTGTATACCTATCATATTAGGACCAAATTAATAACCCGTGCATATTACCATTGCTATTCATTAGACTCTCAAAAAGATATAAGTGAAGCATGAGAGTGCAACTATTTCTTTAAAATATAACCACCGCCGTGCTCTAAAAGATATAAGTGAAGCACTAGAGCAACTACCTAGCTCAAAAGATATAAATGAAGCACATAGAGTATTCTAACAAATCATGAATAATGTGTGTCCCTCTCAAAAAGGTGTGTTCAGAAAATATGATTGTGACAAACTAAAAAGCAAACAAACTATAGCACAAGACGCTCCAAGTAAAACACATATCATGTGATGAATAAAAATATAGCTCCAAGTGAGTTACCGATAGATTGTAGACGAAAGAGGGGATGCCTTTCGGGGCATCCCCAAGCTTAGACGCTTGAGTCTTCCTTGAATATTACCTTGGGGTGCCTTGGGAATCCCCAAGCTTAGGCTCTTGCGACTCCTTATTCCTTTATCCATCATAGTCTCACCCAAAACTTGAAAACTTCAGCACACAAAACTCAACAGAAACCTCGTGAGATCCGTTAGTATAACAAATAAATCTTAAACTTTAGGTACTGTTGTAAATTGATTCATATTTAATATTGGCATAATGCTACTGTACTCCAACTTCTCCATGACTCATACCCCCGATACGATCCATAGATTCATCAAAATAAGCAAACTATGCATCAAAAACAGAATCTGTCTAAAACAGTACAGTCTGTAAAGATCTAAATTAACGTCATACTTATGTAACTCCAAAAATTATGAAAAATTAGGATAATATGGTAAATTCACATATCCATATTGTGTAAAAACTTCAAAAGGTTCTGACGCTCCAGCGAAAAATCAAAATTTCAGCACTGGACACAAAAGTTTCTGTTTTCAAACAACATCAATCATACTATCTTCCAAATCATCCCAAAGGCATTACTTGGCACAAACACTAATTAAAATATGAAAACACAATCATAACAGAGGCTATAATTGTGTAAACACACAAAAACAGAAGGTAAAACAAAAATTTATTTTATTCATTGGGTTGCCTCCCAACAAGCGTTATTGTTTTATGCCCCTAGCTAGGCATAATGCATAGTTTCAAGTGTTGTCATCCTTCATTTCCAAATTCTCAATTACACAACCACTCTTTCTAGGAGATTTAACAAAGGAATTTCTTATCATCACGCTCCTAGGCACAAAATTAAGAATTTTGCTTTTATAGATAGGTTCCTTTATTATATCAATGAAATTGGGGTGCACACTAATCATTTTAAGATCCTCATTCCCCTTCCTAGAAGTGGCACCCTTAGTCTTAGGAACATACATAAACTTGCAATTTTTTTGGGGGGGAGTCCTATCAATAGTTTTAACAGAGGAAAAAGCAGAACCCAAATTATTGATGATCTCCTCTAACTTACCGATTCTAGCGGGACTTTGTTCTATTCTTTCGTTAATTATTGGTTCCTTTTCCTTTAAGGTTTTCAATGTAATTCCCACCTTAGAACCAAATTGAGTAATATGATTATAGAATTTTTTATCTAAATTCTCAAGATGTTCAATAGTAGGATTTTATTTTCAATAGTTTCTAACCTTTGCATAACATGTTCCAAGGTCAATGTTGTTTCATTAATAATGATAGGTGGTGATCCCACTAAATTCCCCATAGCATTGAAAGCATCCATAGAGGGACACATCAAGAAATTCCCTTCGGTAATATTGTCAAGCATAAATCTATACCAAGTAGTGATTCCCACATAAAAATTGCAAAGAAGAATGGTGGTGGATTGCTTACGAGTTGATCTATTTTGAGCATCGCAAATCCTATACCAAGCATCCTCTAAATTCCCCCCCCCCTTTGTTTAAAATTGAGCACTTCATTTTCAGGGGTAATAGTAACAAGCGAAGAACTAGCCATAGTGGTGAAGCAATCAAACAAGCAAACAAGCCAACGAAAATATTTTTGTGTTTTTGTAAAATTGTTTTAGAAGTGGGGGAGATGAAAACGAGAGGCAAATGCAACTAAAAGGTAAATAAAATAAATGCAAGTGGATGATAGTTTGGGCGAAGGTACTTGAGAAATTTTGGTGATGTCTCCCCTGGTAACGGCGCCAGAAATTCTTCCTGCTACTTGTAGACTACGTTGGTATTTCCCCAAAGAGGAGAGGATGATGCAGTATAGTAGAGATAAGTATTTCCCTCAGTTAAGAACCAAGGTTATCAATCCAGTAGGAGAACCACACAAAACCCCTTTAGCAGCACCTACACACACAAAAGCAAACACTTGTACCCAACGCAACTAAGAGGGTTGTCAATCCTCTTAGCGGTTATTTGCAAGGATTAATTCTGATAGTGATAGATAAAAAGTAAATTTCAAAATAAAATAAAAGTAAATAAATTGCAGCAAGGTATTTTTGGATTTTTATATATGATAAAGATAGACCCGGGGGCCATAGTTTTCACTAGAGGCTTCTCTCTCGAGCGCAGAACATACCATGGGTAAACAAATTACTGTTGGGCAATTGATAGAAAAGCAAATAATTATGACGGATTCATGGCAATGATCATGTACATAGGCATCTGATACGTCTCCGTCGTATCTATAATTTTTGATTGTTTCATGCCAATATTCTACAACTTTCATATACTTTTGGAAACATTTTATATTATTTTTGGGACTAACATATTGATCCAGTGCCCAGTGTCGGTTCCTGTTTTTTGCTTGTTTTTTTTTCGTAGGAAATCCATATCAAACGAAGTCCATAGGCAATAAAATTTTACGGAGAATTATTTTGGAATATATGTGATTTTTTGGAGGTGGAATCAATGCAAACGGAGGCCCACAGCCTCCACAAGGCATCTTGGCGTGACCTACCCCCCCAGCCGCGTGGTGTTGCCTTGTGGGCACACCGTAAGTCGGTTGGGGTCCTTCTTCGTCCGCAAGGAAGCTTATATCGAGAAAAAATCGAGTTAAAATTTCAGCCCAATCGGAGTTACGGATCTCCGGGAATATAAGAAACGATTTTCGGCCAGAAAACGTGTCGGAGTCTAGGATCTGCGTCCAAGAAACTTCTCCAAGAACTTAGGATTCGAACTCTGGGGGACTTTGCTTGGCAACCTATGACTCGACAGTGACTACGGCGGGGACACGACAGGCTCGCTGCTCTCGCCGGACACAAAGGGGACGCGCGAGCTACCCAGGTTCGGGCCACCGTGCGGTGTAATACCCTACTCCTGCCTGTGTTGGATTGCTTTGTGGAGAGCTTGTGCTCGAAGTACAAGAGGTGTGGGGGAGAATGGGTCGATCCCCTTACATGGAAGCAGCCCTCCCCCTTTTGTAGTGCCTTGGTCCTCTTCCCCGAAAATATGAGCGGGAAAGGGTTGCCACAGGGCAGCAATTCAAAAAGGGGGACAAGAGCGCAGGCTTATCCTGACTAAAGGCGGTCTCCGCCTGCTAAAGTAGCTCCTTGTGACGCGCCGGTGGGCTTGGCGATGACCTCCGTCCTAGCGCTCCGATCCGTCCTGATCTTCTATCACCAAAGAGGAAAGCCTTTGGGACTTGCTTTGGGGGAGGCAGACGCCGCTGCTCCCTTATCACCAGAATGGAAGCTGGGCTTGGTCGCGCCCCGCTGTCCTTATCCTGACAGTGGGACGTCACCCATGTGCGGGGTGCGGAGGGCTGCGGCTGGCGCTGTACGACTTTCCTTGTGAGAAGGCCTCGCGAGGGGAGCCTCGCGAGGGAACCTGGTGCTTGGCGGCCCCGGCAGGGCCTGGCCTGGCGGGGAGGGGCCTCGCGAGGCTCGCCCCTCGTGAGGCGGCATCCTCCGGAGCAGCCGCGGCAGGGCCACTCCCATGAGCCGGCCGCCTAGCGCGGTCCTCTAGGCTAGAAGCAGACGAGTCGTGGTACCCTGGTCCCCACTGGGCCGACAGTAGCCCCCGGGCCCGCGGCGCACACGTTTCGCCCGCAGGGACGAAACGCCATGGGGCCCACTGAGCTGCCGGGCCTAGAGGCGATGCGTAGCGGCTTTCATGGGGAGGGGTGCCCCCACTCCCCACGACGCCTCGGTAACCGCCGTCTTGGCGATAAAGCCTGCGCGCTCGGGGCACAGGCGCGTCATTGCTCCTCGTCCCCATCTTGCCCTTCGTCTCGCGCGAGCAACTTCCCTGTTACTCCTCCTCCAACTCCCAATCTCTCTGCTGCCATGGCCCCAGGCAAGAAACCCGCGGCCGCCGAGGCCTCCTCTAGCAAGAGCTCCCCAGCGGCGGAGCTTGGTCCGGCCTTGCTGCTGGCCACCATCAACGCGAACGGGCTGGCCAGGGCCCGCCCCCTGTTGGCCTCGGCGCACTTCGAGGGAGGCGCCACCCAGATCTGGCCGGGCTCGGTCCCACGGCGCGACCTCGGCCCCATGGTAATCCCTATCTTTTTCCACTCGCTCTTCGCCGGGCTGGTGCCGCGCTTCTCCGACTTCCTCTACGCCGTCCTTGAGCATCATGAGATTTGCCTTCTCCACCTTCATCCCAACTCCGTCCTCGTCCTTGCTCTCTTCGCGTACCTCTGCGAGGCCTTCCTAGGAGTGATGCCGTCCGTGGCGCTCTTTCGGACCTTCTATAGCCTACGGGTCTTTTCCTCGAGGAACCACCGCTCTGGAGGTGCCTCCTTCCGTATCGATGACGAGATGGGCAAGGTTTTCATCGACATGAAGATCTCGAAGAAGGTGGAGAACTTCTGGTCGCGCTGGGTTTATGTTGATGCCCAGCGGACCAGTCCTCTCCTGGCGGTCCCTACCGAGCCGGCTGAGAAGACCCCCCACTGGGAGCACAAGAAGCATGGCGGCGCCGCCCTGAGGCCGATCCTGACGAGGCTGGCGGAGCTGCGCAGGGCCGGGCTTACAGTGGGCATGATCGCCAAGGAGTTCCTCCACCGCCGCATCATGCCCCTGCAGAAGCGCTCGCACCCGGTGTGGGACATTACCGGACCCGGGGACCAGATCAGGTTGGCACGGGAGCCCCTCTCGGCCGAAGCCGTGGCCGATGCTTGGGAAGTTTTATTTCCAGGGGGGTAGAGGATGTGCCTTACGATGCGCGCCCGGTGCGCCGCCGGTCCAACAAGGCTGAGCTGGTTGCGGTGATGCCCCAGTTCGACCAGTGGGGGCCGATTCGGATGGACCTCGAGGAGCCTGAGGAGCTTCTTGAGGATTCTTCGAAGACAGGGTCCTCCTCCGGCGACCACGAGGCCTCCGACTCCGGGCAGGGGAGCAGCGAGGAGTCGTCTCCGCCACTCCCTCCGTCCCCGCCGGCGCGTCGTCGGCTTCGGCTGGGCGAGGACGAGGGCGATGATGGGGGCGCGTTTTGCGTCGTGCCGGCCAGGCCTATGCCAGAGAGGGAAGGAGGAGACGATGACGCGCAGAGCGATGAGCCCCTCGAGGAGCGGGAAGAGGGGACCACCGTGGCCGCCGACCCTGACGAGAGGCGCTCTGCGCGATGGGGCCAGCAGTGGCGGCGCCATCAGGGAGCGGAAGAGGAGGCGCTTTTACCCCAAGGACGAGTAAGTTCGTCTGCCCCTCCCTATCGATCCCTGCTTCCTGGCTGCTGCAGGCCTGATGAGCTGTCGCCTGCGCAGGAGCTCCAAGCCGGCCGCCGAGGAGGAGGAGGAGAAGACCAAGAAGAGGAAGGCCGAGGTCGAAGGGCCCTCCCCTCCTCTGAACACCGCCTCGCCAGCCGCGCCGACGCCCCCGGCGGCGAGACCGGGGGGTGGCGAGGAGACCGCGCGGGCGCCTCTCGAGGCGGCTCCCGTCACCGGTGTCGAGATGGCGGGGAAGGAGGGCGGAGCAGCGGACCCTCTCCAGTGCACCGCGCCCGCCACGGCGGGGGCCACCGCAGCCCCCACGGGAGCCACCTCCGGGCCCGAGCATGGGACGACACCGCCGGCGCCGGAAGTGGCCATCCCGAGCCCCCCGCGCCAGACGGCGAGCGCAACCCTTGCCGGGGGCGATGGCGCGGGGCAGCCGGAGGGGCTCGAGGTTGTTCCCTCCCGCCTGCCGACGCCAGCAGGCGATGAGGAGGCCTGGGCGAGCCGTGCCTTGGTGCTGCGGGAGGGCGGCACCGCGCCCTGGAGCGGGGCCATCAACGGTTTCAAGGCGGCTCTGGAGGCCCTCGAAGGCGAGCTCGGGAAGGAGGTGGAGCTCTGCGCGGAGGAGCGGCGGAGGCTGGCGGAGGAGTGGAGCCAGCTTCGTGAGGCGGCGAAGCTGGACCGCCGGCGGGACGAGGAGGCGCAGGCGCAGCACGAGCGGCTCGCCAAAGAGGCCCAGGCATCCCTCGCGAAGGCCCTCGAAGATGCCCAGGAGGCCAAGCAGCAGCGGGAGGAGGCGGATGCTTACGAGAAGACGCTCCAGGAGCAAGCTGCCTCGCGCGAGCGCCGGCTTAAGGCGCGGGAGGAGGCCACGGAGGCCCTCGAGGGCCGGCTCGCGTTCCGCGAAGCTGAACTCCCGAAGGGTGAGGAGGAGATCCTTAGGTCCCAGGAGGCGGTCGCTACCCGTGAGGCTAACGCCAAGACCCGGGAAGGCGAGCTCGCGGCATCTGCATCCGCACAGGAGGCAGAACGGGAGCGCCTGCTGGCGAAGGAGCGCGAGCTGGTGGCTGCCCAGGCCGCTCTCGACGAGCAGAGGAGCCTCGCGGCCAAGCGGGACGAGCTCCAAGCCGAGGTTGATGACCTCAAGAAGCAGCTGCTGGACACGGATGCCACCGTCGAGGAAGCGTGCCACGACCTGCTAACCCAGGCGACGACGCGACTCTTCAGCAACCTCCTCCGCCTCGACGATCGCTTCAACTTTGGGCGGGTGGTGACCCCTGTCCCGGCGGAGCTCCGCGAACCCCTCGAGGAGGCTGTGAGGGAGCGCGTGGCCGGCTTCGTCGGGTTGTACGCCTTCGATCCTGAAGTTAGCGGCGGCAGCGGTGAGCCCCCTCGCGACGGCGGTGGGAGCGGCGACGGCGGCACCTCACGGGCCTGAATTCCCCTTGACCTGTTGCTGTAATGGGATAGACGTGGCCCCGCGGGGGCGTGAAAACGTTTGCATGGTACTTTTGCTGCATGCACTTAATGATTTGTGTGTTTTCGCTTTCCTCCCGAGGTCTTTATTCCCTTTTCACATTGCCTTCGTGCCCTGCGTCGCTGGGACCAAGCCCCCGAGGCAAGCTACAGCCGTCGCTGGTATGCCCGGAGCGTGCGCTCGGCAAGGCCAGAGGGTGTAGGGCTCTTAGGGCTGGTAGGAGCCCCTAAGGCACGATGCTCAGGGTGTCCCCCTTGACGCGCGGGCGGCTCGTGCCAAGGAAATCAGGATGCCGCGAGAGAGAAGCGAGAGGGAAGAAGAACCGAGGGGTGCTTTAGACTTAGCTCCTTCGAGGCGTGCGGCTTGGGGCGAGTCCTTCGCAGAGCGTGGCTCGTGAGGCGCAGTCCCTCGTGAAGCCCTCCGTCCGTAGGACCCGCTCGCGGCACCTCCCGAGGGGGGGCTTCTGAGGCCTTCGTATCCTGCACCAGGAAAATGCCAAGTTTTTGTGAATAGTGCAGCAGGGCGCGCTCGTGAGGTCGCCTATGGGTGTTACGCGAGGAGACAAGAGCACCAAGGACCTGGTGAGGTGACGTGCACGGGAGCATGCCCGCGAGCCAGAGCTCAGTCGCTTAGGTTTTTCAGTGCTGCTGGGACTGACCCGAGCACAGACACCGTGCCCAGCCCCAGCTCGCGTGACAGGCACGGGCAAGACCATGAGCACACGCCCTGCAACGGCAAGCACACGGGGTTTTGAAGGAAATAAGCTTTACCGATGCATGAAGCAAGTTCATTACATAACATAAAGATACATGCTGTCGTGTTCGACACGGGTCAGCTTGAGGATGTGACGGCCGAGGGCCCCTCAAGTAGGCCGCCAGCGCGGAGCATGGGGCATCCACCAGCGCTGAGCATGGGGCTTCCACGAGAGTGGGAAGGAGCTCTCACGTGCCGAAGGCAGCGCGGGTAGAGAGAGTCCCGGAGCGTGTACAGCTCCATGTCGCTCGTATCCGTGGGGCACGGATAGAACTTACGGTGATGGCGGGCGTTCCATGTGTTTGGTACCGGAACACCCACCTCCGTCATGAGTGGGGCCGCAGCGGGCCGGTGGGCGAGTGTTAACCACCTCCGTATTCCTTGCGATGTGGGGCTCCAGGCTCATGCGCATCAGCCTCGCGAAGGTGGCTGCGGTACCCTCCAGGCCGAACGGCATACGCATGAGCCAGGGCGAGCCTGCGGCGATGCGCGGAGGAGGGAAGGGGCCTGCGGGGCAAGCCTGGTTGAGGGCGATGAAATCGACGCACATGCGCACGCTATCGCGCGGCCTGGCGACGGCGGTGAGGTTGGCGATCCTCCTGGGGTGGGGGGCTTCTCGTGCGATTCCAGCATCCTAGGGCTTGTCGACTTCTTGGGTGACGACTTCCTGCTTCTTGGGTGCTTGACGATATTCCTCATGCTTGACGGGCCGCGCGCTCCGGCATGCGGCTGACTGGTGCCCGATCACCTCCCTCGGCAGGCTGGGCGCGCCTGATGCCATCCAAGCCAACGCATCAGGGCACGCCCGGAGGAAGGTGACGAGCGCGCCTTCCTATTTGGGGGAGGGCCCGCCACCAGCGGCGAGGGAGGGGCCTGCTTCACCCCCATCCAGCGACGCCTTCCTGAACTCGATCCGCTCCTGTGGGAGCAGGGGCTTCTTCTTCGCGGGCGCTTCCTCGGCAGGCCCAGGCGCGTCCTCATCGGCCGGGTATGCGACGGAGGCAGTTTTGTAGGCGTGCTCGAGGGTTTGGAGCGCATCCTTCTCATCGCAGCGGACGGTGAGGGTACCGCGGCTGTCGGGCATCTTGACGAGGCCGTAGGCATGGTGGGTTGCGGCCATGAACTTGGTGAGCACCGGGTAGCCCAAGATGGCGTTGTAAGGCAGGCCGATGTGAGCCACATCGAAGACGATGAACTCCGTACGGTAGTTCTTGCGGGTGCCGAAGGTGACGGGAAGGAGCACCTGCCCTAGGGGGACCGTGGAGCCGTCGGTGACACCCGACAAGGGCCTGGTGGGCATCAGGCGCTTGTAGGGCACTTGGAGCGTCTCGAAGGTCTTGATGGAGATCACGTTGAGGAACTCGGACCACTTGAGGCGAGGGAGGGCCGCGTTCACCTCCCGAGAGAACTGCTTGAAGTGGCGGTTGGATGGAGGGGCCTGGGCCCCGCCGAGGATGCAGGCCACCCTGCGGGGCTCCTGGTAGCCCCCAGCGTTCTCAGCGGGAGGGGAGTCGTTGGCGCGTATCGGGGCGGCGTTGGCCGGAGGGTCAGCCTGCCGTGGCTGGTTCTGCCAGCCCTGACGGTTGCTGTCGCCAGCGCCGTTATTGTGGTTGTCGCCCCAGCGGCCACTTCCGCTGCCGCCACCGCGGCCCTTGCCGCGCTCCTTGCAGCGTTCGGTGCGGCCCTCATGAAGTAGCTTGAGCTCGTGGCAGTCTTTTGTGTTGTGGGAGTTCATGTTGTGGTAGGCGCAGAAAGGGCGGGCGTCCTTCTTGGCCTCGCCGCGGTCGCGGCCACGCTTGCAGTCCGGCTCCGCTGCGAGCATGGCTGGGCCCTTGCGCTTGGTGTCCTTGGCCTTGGACTTTGCCGCGTCAGGCTCAGCGTCAGCGTCATTGTGGAGGAAGAGACGTCCCTCCTCGGCCTTGGCGCAGCGGTCGGCGAGGACGAACAGCTTTGCCGTGGAGTCTATATCGTCTCTGACTGAGAGCTTCTCGCGCATCTTCACATCCGTGACGCCACTGGTGAAGGCGGAGACGATTGCGGCGTCGGACGCCTTTAGGATCTTGTGGCGCACCTGGCTGAAGCGCTGGATGAACTTACGAAGGGGCTCGCCAGGGCGCTGATGCACGTTCCGTAGGTCGTTGATCATGAGGGCGCGGTCACTCGTGCCCTTGAAGTTGTCGACGAACTGCTTGCACAGATCCTCCCATGAAGAGATGGACGCCTCGGGGAGGTTCATGAGCCACGAGCGCGCGGTGTCCTTGAGGGCCATGGGGAACCAGTTCACCATGACCCGATCGTCCCCGCTCGCTGCCTGGATGCTGATGGTGTAGAGAAGGAGGAACTCCGTGGGGTTCGCGGTGCTGTCGTAGCGCTGAGGGAGCTCTGGCTTGAACTTGTCGGGCCACACCACGCGGCTCAGCTCGGGGGCGAGGGCCAGGTAGCCCCCATTGGTGACGGCTCCACCATTGAGGGCTGCGCGATTCTGGCGCCCAGCCATGGCGACGTCATGGAGGACGCGGTCCTGGCGGTCGCGCGCCCTCTCGAGGCCCACGCGCGTGTCCTGGGGCGCGCGGTTGACGATCTGGCAGCTGTCGCCGTCGCCGCCTAGCGCGAGCGAGCCGCGAGACTGCTCCGGGGCGGTGCTCGGCCACGTCGCGGTCCGGAGGAGGAGGAGGAGGAGGAGCGCCGCGCCCGGCCTGGTCGGCGCAGGACGGCGGAGCAGGCGGGGAGTGGGAGGGCACCTGGCCATCGCGCGCGGCGTCGACGAGCTCGGTGATGCGCCCCAGCCAGGCGTCGTAGGCATCCTCGGTGGGGTGGTAGCGCAGCAGCTCCTGCGCCATGAGCAGCGTGGCGCGCGGAGCGGGCGGATCGCGACGCGCGAGCGAGGAGGAGGCGGCGGAGGGGTCGCGCGCCTGCTCGTTCACTGACGGGTGGGCAGAGGAGGCCACCCGCTCCCCAACGGGCTCGGTGGTGGCTCAAGGGTGCCGCCCAGGGGCACCGCGGGCGGCGGGCGCCGCGGGGACCCTGACGGCGGCGCGGCGCGCGGCGCGTTCCCGGCGAGTGGCGGTGGCGTCCATGTCGATGCTGATGTCGAGGTCGAAGGCGTGAAGACGGCAAGTCCCCCTACCTGGCGCGCCAAATGTCGGACTCTAGGATCTGCGTCCAAGAAACTTCTCCAAGAACTTAGGATTCAAACTCTGGGGGACTTTGCTTGGCAACCTACGACTCGACGGTGACTATGGCGGGGACACGATGGGCTCGCTGCTCTCGCCGGACACGAAGGGGACGCCCGAGCTACCCAGGTTCGGGCCACCGTGCGGTGTAATACCCTACTCCTACCTGTGTTGGATTGCTCTGTGGAGAGCTTGTTCTCGAAGTACAAGAGGTGTGGGGGAGAATGGGTCGATCCCCTTACATGGAAGTAGCCCTGCCCCTTTTGTAGTGCCTTGGTCCTCTTCCCCAAAAATATGAGCGGGAAAGGGTTGCCACAGGGCGGCAATTAAAAAAGGGGGACAAGAGCGCAGGCTTATCCTGACTAAAGGCGGTCTCCGCCTGCTAAAGTAGCTCCTTGTGACGCGCCGGTGGGCTTGGCGATGACCTCCGTCCTGTCACGCCGATCCGTCCTGATCTTCTATCACCAAAGAGGAAAGCCTTTGGGACTTGCTTTGGGGGAGGCAGACGCCGCTGCTCCCTTATCACCAGAATGGAAGCTGGGCTTGGTCGCGCCCCGCTGTCCTTATCCTGACAGCGGGACGTCACCCATGTGCGGGGCGCGGAGGACTGCGGCTGGCGCTGTACGACTTGCCTTGTGAGAAGGCCTCGCGAGGGGAGCCTCGCGAGGGAACTTGGTGCTTGGCGGCCCCGGCAGGGCCTGGCCTGGCGGGGAGGGGCTCGCGAGGTTCGCCCCTCGCGAGACGGCTTCCTCTGGAGCAGCCGCGGCAGGGCCACTCCCATGGGCCGGCCGCCTAGCGCGGTCCTTTGGGCCAGAAGCAGACAGGTCGTGGTACCCTGGTCCCCACTGGGCCGACAAAACGAGACGCAAAACAGAAGAGAAACAGAGAGAGAGAGAGAGAGAGAGAGAGAGAGATCCAATCTCGGAGGGGCTCCTACCCTCCGGGAGCCATGGCGGCCATGGACCAGAGGGGAAACTCTCCTCCCGTCTAGGAGGGAGGCCAAGCAAGAAGAAGAAGGAGGGGGCTCTCTCCCCCTCTCTCTCGGTGGCGCCGGAGCACCGCCAGGGGAACCATCGTGACGGCGATCTACACCAACAACTTCGCCGCCATCATCACCAACTCTCTCCCCTTCTATGCAGTGGTGTAACCTCTCTATTCCCACTGTAATTCTCTACTTGAACATGGTGCTTAATGCTATATATTATTATCCAATGATATGTGGAAATTCTATGATGTTTGAGTAGATTCGTTTTGTCCTATGGGTTGATTGATGATCGTGATTGGTTTGAGTTGTATGTTTTATTTTGGTGCTGTCCTATGGTGCCCTCGGTGTCGCGCAAGCGTGAGGGATTCCCACTGTAGGGTTTGCAATACGTTCATAATTCTCTTATAGTGGGCGGCTAGAGTGACAGAAGCTTACACCCGAGTAAGGGGGTTGTTGCGTATGGGAGTAAAGAGGACTTGTCACTTAATGCTATGGTTGGGTTTTACCTTAATGTTCTTTGGTAGTTGCGGATGCTTGCTAGAGTTCTAATCATAAGTGCATATGATCCAAGTACGGAAAGTATGTTAGCTCATGCCTCTTCCTCATATAAAATTGCAGTAATGATTACCGGTCTAGTTATCGATTGCCTAGGGACAAATCTTTCTCTTGTGTTACAAAAATCTCTCTACTAAACAACTAAATTTTATTATCTTGCAAATTACTCGTAGTTTTATTCTCGCGAAGTACTTCTAGTTTCATACTTGTTCTAGGTAAAGCGAATGTTAAGTGTGCGTAGAGTTGTATCGGTGGTCGATAGAACTTGAAGGGAATATTAATTCTACCTTTAGCTCCTCGTTGGGTTCGACACTCTTATTTATTAAAAAAGCTACAATTGATCCCCTATACTTGTGGGTTATCAAGACCTTTTTCTGGCGCCGTTGCCGGGGAGCAATAGCGTGGGGTTGATATTCTCGTGTGCGCTTGTTGGCTTTATCACTAAGTAGATTTTATTTTCTGTTCTAAGTTGTTTTATATCTTTAGTTATGGATATGGAACATGAAACACCAAAAAAAATAGTTATACTTGCTACTCATAGAGATGGGGAACCTCCTAAAACCCTCGATGTTGGTTATGTGGAAAACATTAAATACTACTTTCATAATCCTGATAAATCTCCATTCAACTTGATAATGGGAGATACTTTGGATCATCGGGAATACTTTAGGGATTATCGCTTGTCTCAAAAAGGGAAACACTTATGGGATCAAATTAAAATGTTGCGTTGGTATGCTTGGAATTTATGCTTAAGGTGTGATTATACTTGTTGCTCTAGGATGGAGGCTCCACACCTCCCCTTTCAATGTGAATTTAGTGATAATGAAACATTGGCTTCTTATGCTAATGGTATATATGATTACTATGATGTGGAACAAATAGAAGAATTTGTTGCTTTTAAGGGTGCTTATGAAATTGAATCTTTATTTGAAAAGTATGAAGATTGTGATGATGCTATTTACAGATCTAGAAATTATGCTATACTTAAATATTGCCATGAGAATTATTAATATAATGCCTATATTAATGAATTTATTGAGAAAGTCTTCACTGTCTAAGAAGAGATTAATATTTTGCAGGCTCCTATGGAAGAAGAAATTGATGACACTATGAGCTCATTAGATGAAAAAGATGACGAGGAGAGCGAAGAACAAAAGGAGGAAGAGCGGATTAGCTACCCATGCCCACCTTCTAATGAGAGTAACTCTTCAACTCATACATTGTTTAATTTCCCTTTGTGCTTACCGAAGGATGAATGCTATGATCCCTTGGATTCGTTTGAAATATCCCTTTTTGATGAACTTGATGCTTGCTATGCTTGTGGCCATGATGCCAATATGAATGATGCTTATGGAGATGAAATTGCTATAATTCCTTATGTTAAACATGAAATTGTTGCTATTGCACCCACACACGATAGTCCTATTATCTTTTTGAATTCTTCCAACTACACTATATTGGAGAAGTTTGCGCTTATTAAGGATTATATTGATGGGTTGCGTTTTACCATTGCACATGATGATTTTGATGGATATAATATGCATGTGCTTGCTGCTCCTAATTGCAATTATTATGAGAGAGGAACTATATCTCCACCTCTCTATGTTTCCAATACGATAAAATTGCAAGAAACTGTTTATCCTATGCATTGGCCTTTACTTGATGTGCATGAATTGTTCTTTTATGGCATGCCGATGCATAGGAAGAGAGTTAGACTTGATCATTATATGATATATGTTGCTTTGTGCTCACTACTAAATTACAAAATCATTGTTAATTAAAATTGGCTTTGATATACCTTGGGATCCGGGTGGATCCATTGCATGATCACTTTATGCCTAGCTTAATGGCTTTAAAGAAAGCGCTGCCCGGGAGACAACCCGGAAGTTTTAGAGAGTCATTTTATTCTGTTGTGTGCTTTTAAAAAGATTAAAACCAAAAAAATATAGACGGGAACCTAAAACTTTTCAAAAAGAAAAGTGAAAGTGAGAAAGACGAACACCGTTGAAGTGGGGGACGTCCTTGAAATTTGTTCATGCCCATGGAAACTTTGTGAATATTGATTACAGAAACTTTTCAACAAAAATAATTATCCCCTTGTACAAATCCATTGTATTATAAAAATAATGTGCCAAGATTTACCTTTAGGATGTTTAAATTGCTTGTTTGGTATGTGCTGTGAAAAAACAGAAACTTTTGCTGTAGTGCTTGAATTTTCATATTTTACTGGAGCGTGAAAAAATTATGATTTTTTTACAAAGTACTGCTATGAACATTTTTTATTTTTTCCTAATTTTTCAGAATTTTTTGAGTTACAGAAGTATATGTTTCATTTGTATCTTTACAGACTGTCCTGTTTTCATAGATTGCTGTTATAGTTTCTTTATTTGCGTATGTTTGAAATCTTGTTGAGCCCCATTGACTTGGGAGCCATAGAATTGTGATAGCATACAGTGGGTAATGTTTGATTATAATTATACAATAATTTTACAGCAGGACATGATGGGATTTGATGTTATATGTACTAACCCCTCTAATAAAAGTTCGGTTAAGTTTTGTGTGGATGAAGTGTTCGAAGATCGAGGAGGTATCGATATGAGGAGAATAAGGAGAGGCAAGAGATCAAGCTTGGGGATGCCCAAGGCACCCCAAGTAAATATTCAAGGAGACTCAAGCGTCTAAGTTTGGGGATGCCCCGGAAGGCATCCCATCTTTCTTCTTCAACAATTATCGGTATGTCTCAGTTTTTGTTTTGTTCACATGATATGCGTAAATTCTTGGAGCGTCTTTTGTGTGGATTTTTCTTTTTATTTTAATAATGCACCATGCTGGAATGAGATAGTCCTTGGTTGATTTATAGAATGCTCTTTGCACTTCACTTATATCTTTTGAGTATGGCTTTATAGAATGCTTCATGTGCTTCACTTATATCATTTGAAGTTTGGATGTCTGTTTCTCTACATAGGAAAATCGTTATTTGTAGAATGCTCTTTTGCTTCACTTATATTTATTGGAGTGTGGTCTTTTGTAGAAAGAATTAAACTATCATGCTTCACTTATATCTATTTAGAGAGTCAACAGGAATTGGTCATTCACATGGTTAGTCATAAAATCCTACATAAAACTTGTAGATCACTAAATATGATAAGTTTGATTCCTTGCAATAGTTTTGCAATATTGAGATGGTAATATGTGGGAGGTACTAGTGAATAATTTTGGTTTAGTAAGAATATTGGTGTTAAGGTTTGTGATTCCCGAAGCATGCACATATGGTCTGTCGTTATGCTAAGAAGTTGGAGCATGATTTATTATTGATTGTCTACCTTATGAGTGGTGGTCGGGGATGAGCGATGGTCTTTTCCTACCAATCTATCCCCCTAG
This sequence comes from Elymus sibiricus, assembly GCA_039707655.1. Classification (NCBI taxonomy): domain Eukaryota; kingdom Viridiplantae; phylum Streptophyta; class Magnoliopsida; order Poales; family Poaceae; genus Elymus; species Elymus sibiricus. The sequence continues at coordinate 103,525,973 of CM077668.1, read as the reverse complement.
GGGCATGCGTAGTAGTACTTTGCTTGGAGGGCTAATAAACTTTCGCAATAAGTATGTGAGTTCTTTATGACTAATGTGAGTCCATGGATTATACGCACTCTCACCTTTCCACAATTTGCTAGCCTCTTCGGTATCGTGCATTGCCCTTTCTCACATCGAGAGTCGGTGCAAACTTCGCCGGTGCATCCAAACCCCGTGATATGATACGCTCTATCACACATAAGCCTCCTTATATCTTCCTCAAAACAGTCACCATACCTACCTATCATGGCATTTCCATAGCCATTTCGAGATATATTGCCATGCAACTTCCATCATCATCATATACATGACTTGAGCATTCATTGTCATATTGCTTTGCATGATCGTAAGATAGCTAGCATGATATTTTCATGGCTTGTCCATTTTTTGATATCTTTGCTACGCTAGATCATTGCACATCTTGGTACACTGCCAGAGGCATTCATATAGAGTCATCTTGTATAGTTTTTATCGAGTTGTAAGTAAATAAAAATGTGATGATCATCATTATTAGAGCATTGTCCCAGTGAGGAAAGAATCGTGGAGACTAATGAGTCCTCGAAAAAGTGGGGATGAGGTCCATGAGATGTTCTAAAAAAAAGTGGCAAAAAAGAGCCCACAAAAAATGAAATTAGAGAAAAAGAGAGAAGGGGCAATGTTACTATCCTTTACCACACTTGTGCTTCAGAGTAGCACCATGTTTTTCATATAGAGAGTCTCCTATGTTGTCACTTTCATATACTAGTGGGAATTTTTCATTATAGAACTTGGCTTGTATATTCAGATGATGGGCTTCCTCAAATGCCCGAGGTCTTCATGAGCAAGCAAGTTGGATGCACACCCACTTAGTTTTCAGTTTGAGCTTTCATACACTTATAGCTCTTAGTGCATCCGTTGCATGGCAATCCCTAGTCCTTGCATTGACATCAATTGATGGGTATCTCCATAGCCCGTTGATTAGCCCCGTCGATGTGAGACATCTTCTTCTTTTTGATTTCCCCTTATTAATCTCTACCACCACATTCTATTCCACCCATAGTGCTATATCCATGGCTTGCGCTCATGTATTGCATGGGGGTTGAAAAAACTGAAGCGCGTTAAAAAGTATGAACCAATTGCTCGGCTTGTCATCAGGGTAGTGCATGATAAATACTTTATGTTAAGAAGATGGAGCATGACAGGATTATATGATTTTGTAGGGATAGCGTTCTTTAGCATTTTTATTTTGAAAGACATGATTGTTTGTTGGTATACCTGAGTATTGATGTCTTTATATCAAATTATAGACTATTGCTTTGAATCACTCATATCTTAATATTCATGCCATGATTAGATTACATGATCAAGATTATGCTAGGTAGCATTCCACATCAAAAATTATCTTTTTTATCATTTACCTTCTCGAGGACGAGCAGGAATTAAGCTTGGGGATGCTGATACGTCTCCGTCGTATCTATAATTTTTTATTGTTTCATGCTAATATCTTACAACTTTCATATACTTTTGGCAACATTTTATATTATTTTTGGGACTAACATATTGATCCAGTGTCCAGTGCCAGTTCCTGTTTTCTGCTTGTTTTTTGTTTCGCAGGAAATCCATATCAAACGAAGTCCAAACTCGATAAAATTTTATGGAGAATTATTTTGGAATATATGTGATTTTTGGGAGGTGGAATCAACGCAAATGGAGACCCACAGCCTCCACAAGGCATCTTGGCGCGACCTACCCCCCCAGCAGCGTGGTGTTGCCTTGTGGGCACACCGTAAGTCGGTTGGGGTCCTTCTTCGGCCGCAAGGAAGCTTATATCGAGAAAAAAATCGTGTTATAATTTCAGCCCAATTGGAGTTACAGATCTCCGGGAATATAAGAAACGGTTTTCGGCCAGAAAATGACACGCGAAACAGAAGAGAAACAGAGAGAGATCCAATCTCGGAGGGGCTCCTGCCCTCCGGGAGCCATGGCAGCCATGTACCAGAGGGGAAACTCTCCTCCCTTATAGGGGGGAGGTCAAGCAAGAAGAAGAAGGGGGGGCTCTCTCCCCCTCTCTCTCGGTGGCGCCGGAGTGCCGCCGGGGGAACCATCGTGACAGCGATCTACACCAACAACTTCGCCGTTGTCGTCACCAACTCTCTCCCCCTCTATGCAGCGGTGTAACCTCTCTATTCCCACTATAATTCTCTACTTGAACATGGTGCTTAACGCTATATATTATTATCCAATGATATGTGGCAATTCTATGATTTTTGAGTAGATTCGTTTTGTCCTATGGGTTGATTGATGATCGTGATTGGTTTGAGTTGTATGTTTTATTTTGGTGCTGTCCTATGGTGCCCTCCATGTCACGCAAGCGTGAGGGATTCCCGTTGTAGGGTTTGCAATACGTTCATAATTCTCTTATAGTGGGCGGCTAGAGTGACAGAAGCTTACACCCGAGTAAGGGGGTTGTTGCGTATGGGAGTAAAGAGGACTTGTCACTTAATGCTATGGTTGGGTTTTACCTTAATGATCTTTGGTAGTTGCGGATGCTTGCTAGAGTTCCAATCATAAGTGCATATGATCCAAGTACGGAAAGTATGTTAGCTCATGCCTCTCCCTCATATAAAATTGCAATAATGATTACCGGTCTAGTTATCGATTGCCTAGGGACAAATCTTTCTCTTGTGTTACAAAAAGCTCTCTACTAAACAACTAACTTTTATTATCTTGCAAATTACTCGCAGTTTTATTCTCGCAAAGTACTTCTAGTTTCATACTTGTTCTAGGTAAAGCGAACGTTAAGTGTGCGTAGAGTTGTATCGGTGGTCGATAGAACTTGAAGGGAATATTAATTCTACCTTTGATCCCCTATACTTGTGGATTATCAGCATCACGTCCGAGACAAGTAGACCGACTCCTGCATGCATCTACTACTATTACTCCACCCATCGACCGCTATCCAGCATGCATCTAGGGTATTAAGTATAAAACAGAGTAACGTCTTAAGCAAGATGACATGATGTAGACAAAGTAAACTCAAGCAATATGATTAAACCCCATCTTTTTATCCTTAATGGCAACAATACAAATACGTGTCATGTCCCTTTCTGTCACTGGGATTGAGCACCGCAAGATTGAACCCATCACAAAGCACCTCTCCCATTGCAAGATAAACCAATCTAGTTGGCCAAACCAAATCGATAGATCAGAGAGAAATACAAAGCTATAACAATCATGCATAAAAGAGTTCAGAGAAGAGTCAAATATTTCTCATGAATAATCTGATCATAAACTCACAATTCATCGGATCCCAACAAACACACCGCAAAAGAAGATTACATCGGATAGAACTCCAAGAACATCGAGGAGAACATGGTATTGAAGATCAAAGAGATAGAAGAAGCCATATAGCTACTAGCTATGGACCCGTAGGTCTGTGGTAAACTACTCACACATCATCGGAAGGGCAACAAGGTTGATGTAGAAGCCCTCCATGATCGATTCCCCCTCCGGCAGAGTACCGAAAAAGGCCTCCAGATGGGATCACGGAAGAACAAAGGCTTGCGGCAGCGTAAAAGTTATTTGGGGTGGCTCTCTGTTGGTTTTCGAATATTTGAGAATTTATAGAAGTGGAATTAGGTCAAAAGGAGCCACGAGGGGCCCACAAGGCATCAGGGCGCACCCCCCTGGGGCCGCGCCCTGTTGCCTTGTGGCCTCCTCGTGAGGCTTCTGGCTTCCTTCTGAAGCTTCCAGGGTCTGTTTTTTCCAAAAAAAAATCGTCAAAAAGTTTCGTGGCATTTGGACTTCGTTTGGTACTGATTTCCTGAAAAACCAAAAACAAGCAGAAAACAGCAACTGGCACTGGGCACTAGGTTAATAGGTTAGTCCCAAAAAATGATATATAATTGCATATAATAACATCCAAGATTGATACTATAATAGCATGGAACAATCAAAAATTATAGATACGTTGGAGACGTATCAAGCCCATCATCCAAGCAAGTCCCTAAAAGACCCAAGACATTGAGTGGTGCAGACAAGAGGATAGTCAAGAGTAACGTGGCAGGAAAAAACATAGAAGCTATAACGGCGAGCTCCCAAGAGGGGCACCGCTGGGTGCAATGAATATCATGTGTTGGAACAGTCGCGGGACATAAGTTTATGGCAGCAGCTTATTTAGGCAAATTACCTGAGGGGCTAACCCCTGCTTCCCTGTGGACGTAGGGATAGAGATCTCAATTTTGGAGGTCCATCCAGCGGATCAAACATGAGATCCGCCTGGGGTTGTCCTTTTCCATTGGTAATGGGGTGGGGACCCTTTTCTGGCTTGACTCGTGGGTGGACGGGGCCCCGTTATGTACGGGGTTCCCAAACTTATTTGCCATCTGCTCGGATCCAATGGTGTTGGTCTCCACGACTGCCCACAATGGCCATTGGAACATCTTATTCCGATGGACATTTGGACCGGTGGAGACCGTAGTGTGCCAACTTGCCGGTTGCCCTTTTATCGGTACTCCTGGATTATCCTGACACCGTTTCCCGACAGCTGGTCCCTTCGGGGGACTTCATAGTCGGCTCAGCCTACCGTGCTATGTGCCAACGACCATCTATTGCTTGGACCTCTCCACTCTGGAAAGCGCCCTTACAACTAAAGATCAAAATCTTTATTTAGCAATTATTGCGGGATCGCCTCCCATCTGGGACGGACATGATCAAGCGGCACGACCCTGAGAATAGGATGCGCCCTCTTTGTGATATCCCGGAGACAGGGATCCATATCATATTCTCTTGCACGGCGGCAACAGTTCTTTGGAATTTTGCCCGTGAGGCTCTGGGGCCTGACTGGGAATCCCTGGACCTGGCCGGGTTCCTTCAAACCCATGCCAACCAGACCGGAAGGAGGATACGCCTCTTCTAGCTTGTGTTTGCGGTGCTAAATTTGACCCTGTGGAGGAAGCTCAATAAGATGGTCATGGAGCAGGTCTTTCTTGGGCGGGCCTCTGACTTGATCTTCAAATTCCTTGCATTTTTGCAGCACTAGCACCAGTTGTCTAGACAACACGATCACGATCGGCTGGGAAATATGATGGAACCGATGACTGCTGCCGCTCGCCCACTGGCCTTGCCACAGGACACCGGCCACTTGGTGGTATTTTTTTCCTATTTATTTTATGCTTTCTTTTGGTGTGTTTATGCTGATGCCCCAACAGACTATTTTATTCCTGTGTCGCACTTGAACTTGTTGTGTGGACATGGTGGTTGCTTTATTTACAAAGCGGGGTGAAAGCCTATTTCGAGACAATATGGACATTCCTCTTCTTCAAGAACGTCAATTACTCAATTGTCCTTCATCTGCAATGCTATGCTCTCTACGGTGGTGATGGCTTTTAGATGTCAAATGTTCCTACTTTGCTACTTGTATTGATACACAAACGTTATAAATGATCATTCTATATAAACATACAGTGCAATATTATGTTGATTGATATGTATTGTGTTGCATTCCTATGTCCAAATTCATATTCTGACTAATTTGATATAAAATGCATGTATTAAATATTAAATTGCGGCCAAAAAACGGTCGTGCTCATCATTGAGCATTACACACGATTCGAGAAAACAAACCGTGTGCAACAGATGTGGAAAATACAACAACTGAAGATAAGAAAACGTCTGCGATGATATGATTATCACACACGCTTTTCTTCCAAAGACATGCCAGAGATAATGTAACAATTGCACACATTATGGAAGACAGAACTCGTGTGTGCCAAAGAAAATTACCGCACACAATTTTCTGCCAAGCTGCTAGAGATATTATGACAATCACACACGTTTCAAAAAATTCATCGTGAGTACTGCGGAAACTATCACAGACTCTTGTGGTAGAACTTACGAGTGTTTTTGCATGGTCCGTCGCACCCTCCCCCAATCGCCAACCCACTCGAGTAAACACTTCTAGAAATTGTGTGCGATTGGGGGTGTGCATAGCCCTGTGAGGTACTAGTACAACAATGGTTAACAAACTGATAGTAAGTTTAGAATTCGACATCATATTCGAAAAAATAGTTATTTAGTTTTGCCACAAACATGTGGGATTGGAATCTTTATACCTTCTTATATTTAATAATTGGGGGATCCTTTCGAGCCTCCATGTTGATACTTAAAAACTATTTAAAACTAATCGTAGGATTTATATTTAACTTCTACAATAAAACGAGAGGAATGAAGTTATATTCAGAATTATGTACGGGTGTATCACCTTGATGCATCGTTTGAGTCAATAATATTCTTCATACAGAGTTTTTTCAGTCATGCAAAACATATTAAAATATAAAAATATGAAGCTTTTATTGATTATTTATGTGTCTCGTTAATTGCTAGCCCTGTGCAATTGCACGGGTTGATGACTAGTTGTTATTAATGATAAAACAATGTCTATTGCCAATATTGATGCTAAGTATGACATGCCTATTACTTATGACAAAAATCATGATTGGGATGACAATTGTGATGCATCTTATGATATTGAAAACCTACCTGGAGCCAATGAGGATTAGGCAGGAGGAGCAAGACGCAGGGACTTCTATTATCACAATGTTGGCGTTAACCATACAACATGATCCTTACAAAAATGCAATGTGAAATAATGAATACAATTACGACACCAAACAATCTTTTTTGGCTTTGAAGCGTAACTTGCCCCTTGATTGGATAAGTTTTGATGATTATTTTGTATTATACTAGGAGAAATAAAAAATCTCTAGGCTTGCACAATGGACTAGGGTAGGACCACACACAGAGCAAATGAATGAAAGAAAGCATTTATGTTTCAAAAAGCCATTGCATAAAAACAAAGTTTAGTGTCACTCATGCATTCTCGGAAGCGAGAATGACACATTTGTTTAACTAAAAAAAGATACATTAACATGGTGGCAATCTAAGTAGACTGCTCTTGATCACCATTCTAATATGACTGGGCATTATTCTTGCAAAAGCAGTGTATAGCTGCTACTTCTGTATCCCCTGTGGCTGCATGCTTCGTACATCTATTTCACTGGGTCAACAAAAAGCATTCTTATAGTATCCTTGATTGTCTCTGAATTAGTGTATGCGTCGGTATGCTTGTACATGTTATCCACAGTTCTTGAAAGGTTAAGTATAATTTGTGGCACAACCATTGGTTGATCTGTCAATTCCAAATAATGTTTTAACATATCCTTCCATGAATTCTCAATAAGTTCCTTTATCTTTTCACATGCGTCATCTTTTGTTGTCTCATGCTCCTTCATGTAAGATTGGATAGTAGATGCACAGTGGACCCCTTCTTGCTCACGCTGCAAAATATAATGGTAGAAAGTGTCAATTATGTTTTAGTACAATAGCTAGTTTAATCACAGGGATGTTCAGAAGGCCTCTACAAGAAATTAAAAAGAAGACATTTGTGTTCCACTCTGCCCCTCCTCACTTGAGATTTCATAATGGATCAGGCTATGTTTCACCTTTCTTTAGTGAATTTATTTGCTACCATCAATTAAGCTACATAAGACAAGGAAACTTGTAACCATACCTACATAGCAGCTGTTGTATATATTACATATGACACAGATGTTTCATGGGCCCCACTCTCTACGACCTATGCCTTCGTATTCATCGTCATGCCTAGGTCGGGCATGCTTAGTCCAGTTTCACTTCAAGCTTGCATGAGCTAACCAAGATTAAAAATGATTATAGCTTCCATTTTTTTTAAATTTGTCTGTTAAAGTTTAAATAATCTAGCTACACCATAACAACATGTGGATATCACAATGTAAGCATGCAAAAAGATACATATATGTTTGAATATTCATTGTGTATAGCTACTTATTTAAACACATGACAATAATTATGTTCAGATTGCTGCAACACTTTGCCAAGATGCATGCAAAATATTCATTTGAAGTCAAGTACATCTCTAAGAATATGTACCTGTGTTGATGCCATGTCGTTCATGAGTCGTACAAATATAGCAAAAGAATTAAGAAGTTTCATCTCGCTAGAAAGCCAATTGAAAGTCTCCACAGTTATGTTATCCATGCCAACGAAAAAAGCACATGCTACCACGGATGTCCCAATACTTATCGTTGAAACTTCAAGATGTTCGCTAATTTTCTTTGGCACATATTTTTCATCACGCCATTTTAGTTCAGCACTGTATGCTTGAACTAATTTCTTGAACTGCATTGTTTCAAAATTAATCACCCAAAATGTTTGTAATATTGCTAAGAATTATAAAATGATTCAAATTGTTTGAAACGAAGATATTGAAATTGAAATTATCCATTGTCCATCTTCATGTTTGGTAGATATAAAGTTATCTTGTGATCCAAAACTTCAACAATTACATTTGTGGGGAATGGATATAAGAAAACTTCACTAGGAAATATGGTTTTCATGAATAATATCAACATCAACACTAACTCTTTCATGAAAAGCAATGCCATTTTTTTAGCAAATTATTGAAAGTAATAATATAATTTGTTGGAAACCTAGTACAAACACAGCTCGGATACGCACACGTAGAACCCCCCCCCCCCCCACACACACACAATGTACACAAGCGTGCACACCCTAGCCCTATGAGCTCCTCCGAGAAACCAAGCCAACAAATCTTGAGATCAATGAAGTTAGCACAAACAACTTGTAGTTGATGGCAATGTCGACTCCCAATGAATAAAAAGCTTGGAATAAATCCAGTAAAATGCAAGCACCCTTTCAAAGTATAGGACTCGAAGGATAGGCTCACAAGTAATCTAATCTTCCGAGCTATGCCCAACTCATTGATACTATCAGATTTTCTAACAACATATGGGAAAATGAAAGATAATTACTATCCCAAAAAATCAATTGGTGAGTTAATTTTGTACTATCATGAAATTTTTAAAGGTGCGTTTTATTTTGATAATTCATATCTTGTTCAAAAAATGTATCTGATAAAATCTAATTGTTTTTTCTAAATTGAAGACCTTGTCCCATTTTCATTTCAAAATAAGTTAATACTACATACATGCGAACTAGCTAGGTTTATCAAATGACCTACATCAAATTTGTTTCATTGAAAGTACATCCAACTCCCTAAATGGATAGTGATTACTGATGACAATGTGTGGAGGACTAATAAATATGTGCTTCAAATGTATAACTGTGTTTAAACTCCAACAACTAGAGAATGAATGTTATTGGCAGTCACTCGGATGAATAGGAGAAGAAGAGACCGCAGTTGTTGATGATAAAATTATATATTCCAAAGGTTTTTAATGATTCAAGTAATTATATTGATTATAGAGAAAAAAATGTATCAAGAGTGACACATCTTATAGTAGGTGAAAAAACTTAGTATTGTTGTAATGCTTAACCGTTATCACCCGTAGCCTCACAAGATTAACTTCATGGGTGTCAGTTATTAACCACTAATATATGGAACAGAAGCTTAAAATTCTACGAGTCAAAGAGTTCAGTGGAAACCACTATCTTAGTATTTTTCTAGAGTATTTATTTTGAAGTTTGAATTGTCTAGAACTTCCATCTAGATTGATTGGTCGCACGATCAATTCAACCAGGACTTGGTTTGGATCTTAGTCCACCGTCTCATTAATTTTGTAGAAGTGTTTGGGTTATGTCCCAAATGCATAGGGCTAGAATCGCAACCTGTATGCTACCATCTATAGGTATCGACTTAAGTTCGATATGTATGTATGTATGTGTGTATGAGTGCTTGAGTAGCAATTGCAATTTGGATCTCGGGCAATGTCACCCAGGGCCACATAATTAGGGAATAGAATTGTTGCAATAATGACCAATTTTGGTGTGATGACTATTTATAACTGGCTCTAACGCTAAGAAACACGAAGCATTGCAAAAGGCTCATCGGGTCGACATAGTCCTACATGTTCTAGTTCCACTATTTGAAGCGAAAGTTAAGTATCTTCTCTTGTAGACTTGCAAACAGAGCTATCTAATTTTAATTTATTTTCTTAAAGTATGTTATCATTTTTATGTCATATCAGGCTAACAACATTAATAAAATATAACATTTCTATTCTTAGCTAGATCATGGTATTTCATCTTGGCGGCACACAACGACCAGATATTAGTAAGAGAATATGTATTAAAATAAACCAAGTGCACATTTCAATACGACAAACTAGTTTTCTACGGTAAAATAGAATACTTGCCGATTCTTTAAGATAAACCACACGATAGCTCTTCTCAGGTCCTAAATGCTCCTCAAAAGAATGAAATGTTTCCAACAAATATAAGTAGATATCCTTCATGTATTCTGGAAGCACATCTACTGCACCTTCATCCCACCTGCATTTCACTATATTAGACCATACTACTACTTAATAAAGCAATACTCGTGATGCAATTTTTTTTAAAAACTTCAAGAATGAAATGAATTTGTGTTTCTACATCTAATACAGTTAAATGAATAATTAACAATGGTACTTTCCTTCATATCTTATACAAACATCGCTCCATGACAATGTCCCAATTTTCACTCTAATGTTTGCATATGCATTAATAAATTGTTTCTTGTACTGGAAATACCATAATCCAATGGTACTACATTTTATATATTTTTTGCCAATATGGAATTATTTATAGTTCTAAAATATTTATTTATTTATGGAGTTATAGTGTAACTAGTGTGAGGTACAACATTTATTACGTAAACAACTTAATATAACTATTGCACATTTTCTAAAGAAAAATTGTATTAAGACACAAGGCACAACAAATATAGTAACATAGCTAATACGCTATCCCAATAGAATCATGGACGTCATGAGGACATAACCGACATAATACATTCTACTTAATGCAACACTTCACTATTTCTTTTGTGTTTGTATGACTCGATATTATACTATTTATATTCATGCTTATTATAACGTATATTTAGTTCATATATTAAAACTATTATAAAACACATGTATTATAATTATTATAAAAACTAATTGGTGAAGGGAAGGAGGATTTGACCTATTAATTGCTTCTGCAAGTTGCATGCTCTCTTCAGTGCTACCATAGGTGTCAAATATGTCATCTATTATAGTCATGAAAGCAGTGACCTTTGTAGCTATAATACGGGAATAAGAATATTTGCGATTGTAGCTAGTTCCATTTATCCAAAAATAAGTTTCTACTATTTTGTCTCTTATGAAACTCAAATTTCATCTGACGTTGAGTTTTTGCCACCACCTAGAATGACCATAACATAAGTCAGTTGGCATTCTTATGATCAGAAGAAAAAGAACGCATTGTAGACTAATTTCAAGAAGAGAATTATAAAAAAAAAACTTACAAGGTGACCTCTTTTAACTCCTCACAGAAATGAAGTTGCAGAATATTAAAATTCAATTTTGCAAGCTCCAATATGGCTTCATTTCGTGTAGCCTCTTTTTCATAAGAAGGTATGTAGCTTCTTGCTTCTAATATCCCAACCCTTCTAAAAGGAGGTGTAAGAAGGGCAGAAGACACCTCCTCTACAAATGGTGATTCCAAATGTTTTAGTGCACCAAGGAGGTGTTTTTTAGTGAAATAGATTGCCTTGTCAAGTACTTGCTCTCCCTTGGTCCTCATATGTGCTGCACTATATAAGCTCAATAAACTATTTGTATCCGACTGAAAGAAATCTCCTTGTTTGTCTTGAAATTTATTGAATACATCTGCAAAGTTTATTGAAATGGATATTGATAATTTCCAAGAAATTAATGTTTGATTGCTATATATCTTGGTTGTGTAAGTTTAGGAGGCCTTACCAGATGAGACATCATATCTGTTTTTTCGCAAAAGATAAAATCGAAGTGAAACCAACTGTAGATTATTATCATCATAATTAGAGTTCAAAACGACATCCAGTAGTTGCCTGATCTCATTCTCATAGTGGTTGTCCAAGCCAAGTCGTTCAAGCGAGATTATAAGCTCCGTTACTTTTTGTATTCCATTTGACTCTTTTATTACTGTTCTTACTTGCTCCAATAACACTTCCATTCTTTCTCTCATATGAGGTTGCTGCAATAATATAAATGGTATTATCAGTCAATCATGTGGACCACTAATGCTTTGCATCATAGTGTTCGCCATAATGCTACAATTTCAAGAACTGAGATGAACATAACACACCATTAAAATATCTTAACAAACTAGACCATTTATTTCTAAGTTGGTTGATTCTTATTTTTAAGTCAATGTACTACCCATTTAATATCTATTAATGAAATTTGGATAGCTACACATTCAAGATATTATAGCAACTTTAGTTCTAGAAATATGCAATGAGGCAGCTGCATGGTTTTACAAACAACCTTCAAATTTGTGTGCAACTCTTGGTTTTTATGATATGCTACTTCGCCGATTTAAAAATAATAGTTGCTCTCAAGTAACTATGAAAAAAATCTGTAAGAAAAACATTCTTAATTAATACAAATAATGGTAGAATCTAATTTATAGCTAATATGGTGAGTATTGTTGTAAAAAGTTTCCACCCAGAAAAATAATTCTTTCACACATAAAAAGATGTTACAACTAATTAAAACCCATACCCATCACACGAAAAAACGTTGCATAGCATCGAAACAAATCATGGGTGTTTTCCACCATTGTTTGTTGGAAGCTATTTGTGATAACAAATCCTTACGATAGTGCGGACCGTCATTTAGAAAAAAAACAATAGAGTGTTGCATTGTACTCCCTCCGTCCGGGTTTATTAGGCCCCCATGTATTTTGGGTCAAATTTTGACCCTAGATTCGATTTGGAAAATATAAGTAATATTTCAAAAAAAAAAATGTTGTATTCGTATTCAAAAGAAGTTTTCAATGTCACCATTTTGCTACATATAATTCATATTATGTTACACAATGTATGATCAAACTTGGGCTCAAAATGTGAAGGTGCCTAATAAACCCGGACGAAGGGAGTACAAATATTGTATTTTGTGTGTACAACGTCTCATAGGCCCTGTTTGTTTGGGTTTTTGCTTATGCTTTTGCAGCTTTTCAACTTTGGCAAAAAAAAAAAAAACCCACAAAAGCTCCTAAATAGGAACTTTTTGCTTCGGCTTTTGGTTTATGAATCAATACTGTTATATGATTGTATAAGCCAAAGGCCGAAGCAAAAAACACCTATTAAGGAGCTTTTTTGGCTTTTTTGCCAAAGTGAAAAGCTGTAAAAGCAGAAGCAAAAGCCCAAACAAACAGGGCTATAGTGTGATTGTCATGTTTTCACGAGAAGAGCTAAATCATGAGTTTACTTAATAAATATGATATTTTTTTCTGTAAAATTGGGTCGACGTGTGCATGCATGCATGCATGCATGTTGCTGTTGCATTGGTTCGGCAAATTAAAGTCATTTGTATTCACTAAATAAGCCGATGTCATGCAAAAAATCTTTCCACGACCCTAGTTATCTCCAAATGATGGTAGCATCTACTACTTTATATGTAGTACTACGAGTATGTACAGTAATACCTGCCCTGAAGATTGTGGCTGGTGTGTAAGGAAGTAATCTCCCCACAAAGTCGGGTGAAAAGTCCCCATCGTCTCCTCCTGGCCGGAACAGTCCGCGTGAGCTGCTGCCATTGAGTTGTTTGGATATACAATGATTCGGAGAACAAAATGAGAGGCGTACTTGAAGTGCTATGTGGAGGTGCTGGTATATATAGAGATACTCAGGCCGACTTGTACTCTTGTCCTTTTGTTGGCAAAAGGACAAAAATATTAACATGTAGCCTGGTGTATGTTTTTTTTTTAAACAGAGGCAAAAGACTTGCCTCATTCATTAATAAAGGAGGAGAGTTTTAGAGTACATACTAGTGGCTCCACAACATAGCCCGTCTGTCAACAAAAGGAAAATAACAACTTCTCTCGCGGCATGATAATGCTCAGGTGCCTAGCTCCTGCCGTGACCCAAAGTTTGGCTTCATCTTGGATTAGTTTTAGAATGTAGAAGGGCGGCGTTGATTTCTTCCTAAAAACTCTAGCGTTTCTCTCGTTCCAAATGGCCCAACCGACAAGCATAGTAAGGGAAGCCATGGCCTTCCAGTTCGCCGTATTGGGCTTCGACATGTTTGTCCACCAATGCTTGATGCTGCGCTCCGCCTGCCATTGATGGATCTCGAGAGCCCCTAGGCCAAGCCACTCCTTTACCAATCTCCATACGCGCAAGGTGAACCTGCATCGAAAGAAGAGGTGCGCGGACGTCTCGTTTGCATAGCCCGCAATTCTCCCAACCTCGCTTCTCCAATCTATCCGCCGTCCATATCCTGTTTTGAATCGCTAGCCAGGAGAAGAACTTGACCTTGGGAGGTGCCCAAACCTTCCAAATAGTCGTGTTCATGGTCGTCGTCGTGAAGCCCAAGAACTGGATTCTATAAGCAGAGGCCGCCGAATACTCACCGTTCGCCTCAAATTTCCAGGACAACTTCTTACAATTTGCATCGTCTCAGGGTTCAACGTTTTTCAAATCAGGTCTCGGGTCCGGAGCAAAGAGAGAATAGAGTAATGGATTAGTTTCTGGGCCTCGCAGCCTCACACATGCGTGTACCTGGTCTAGATTCATCTCTCCTCGTTCATTTATATTTTCTTGGAATCAATTAGATTTACGATCTGTCTAACATTTGTCTTCCAGGTGACAAGATCTTTAAAACAATAGCAATATTCACAATTTTGATTCCTTGGAACTTGGTGATAGTTTTATGCAACCTTTGTGAAAATGTTGTGAGTACATGAGATATTATATTATATTATGATAAATATGTATTTTTAGAAAAAAAAATTGGATCCTGTTTAAAATTTGTGTAACTCTTATATGAGACTTATTGTGCGGATGAACACTTGTATTTGTCGAGACTTGACTGAGAAAACCCCCCGTGTCGCTCAAAAGGGAGACACGGACGACGCCCTCACTACGACCGCCACAGCCCTCCTCCCCACCTCCCCCCTCGCCGGCGCCGGCCGGCGCCGCTGGGGAGAAGCCCCATGCGGGGCAGGTGGTAGGACCTCTCTCCCATGTGTCCATGTTCTCGCCCGTCGCCGTGGCCATGGCAACTTGTCAGTGTGTGGTCGTCGCTTGGAGCTTGTCTCGCCCAAGCGAGGCTTGATGGGGTTCACTTGACTCGAGATTGGCGGGCTCGGTCGGGCGGGTTGTAGTCGCCCGATCATGTTCTTGGGCGGTGGGGCACCGCTGGTGGATTCCTCCACTGCCCAGATCCGGGTGGGGACTCCCTTGGGATGTGAAAGGAGGCGCCTTTCCGTCTCCTCCCGGCGGTTGGTGGCCATGGCAGCGGGCATCGGGTGGTGGCTCAAGTGCTGGTGCGGGATTGCGAGATCTTGGATGCCGAGGCGGCGACCTCGGATGGTGTGGCTCCACGGTTGGCTCTACGACGAGCAACAAGGCATCAGTGGTATCAATTATCCATGGCTATGCAGGTAACGAGGTGAGGGGCGGCGAGAGATCCTGGTGGCTTCGCCAATGACGGTTCCCTGGTCAAGATCTAGGGGCCTCGTGCTAGTGGCCGTGGCCCTTTCCTCGGGTTGGTTCGGTGACCTTGGTAGACCGGGTGGTACGGATGAGGCTACGACCAAAAGCTCCATGCTTCAGTGTTTGCGATGGTGATGCATGCGGTTGTCTCTTCCCTCTGGGGGTATCCTTGTGTGTCCCCTCTTCGTGTCAGGGTTTCGGGTGAAATCCCTAGCCCGTTATTTCGGGCTCGGCTTGACTATTACCCTCTTGGGGCCGTCATCGTCGGCGTCTTCGGACTTGCTTTGATCCTTGGGTGAAGCTTCTTTGACTCTAGCGTGGAGTGGATTCGTTGGTATCCTACCTTTTACACGCGTCCTCGTTGTCATCAGAATTGGTCCTCGCTATCCACTGGTAGGATCGGTGCTCCACGGCCCAGAGCGAGACGGTAGGTGGCCCTCTCCGGCGATAGCTTGGTACGTTCGGTGCACCGGGGCTCGGTGGTTTCCCAAAGCGGCGCGGTCTCGTTCCTCTGCGGTATTCCATCTATGTCGCCTTTTGTTAGGGGTGGCGCCTTCAGATTTAATGCTCGGCTTCGAGTTGGTGGCATTCTCGCTTATATCTCACATGTCGTTTTTCTCTTTTGAGTATGGAGATTTCCTCATCACTTTATGTCGGTGGCAAAAGCCTGTTTCGAGACTTATGTGTGTACTTGAGATATTTGACTATATTAATGTGGAACTTTGTTAAGTTTATGCGAAGCTTGATACAAAAACATTGATGCAATTTTTTTTTGGAGGAAAGAGACATTAATGTAACTTGGTGAGGCCGTAGACTATTGTGATTTGTAGAACTTGTGTGGAACCGTCGTGGCGTCGTCTGTTCGTATGTTGACTAAGAGAAATGGTGCATTGGCGTGTTGGTAGATTTGAGAGAGAGCAAATGTAGCAGACGCGAAGTATCTGAGCTCGAGCTCAAGTGAGCTCGGATGAACAGTAAAATCTGAAAAATGAAACAAAATTCAAAATATTCTGATTTTTTGGTAAACTTTGACAAATGTTTTAAGTGCTTGCAAATTTTCATCACGAGATCACATTCGTGGAAAGGTGTGACAAAAAAAAAATCGATGCTCTGAAAATGCTACTTTCAAATGTAATCTCATGATAAAAATATGCAAACACTTAGAACATTTTTTAAAGTTTACCACAAATTATTTTTCAGAATTTTTTGAATTTTTTTGGTTGTACTGTTCATCCGAGCTTATTTGAGCTCGAGCTCAAAAGCGAACTTTCGGTGTTTCTCATTGCTTTTACTTCGCCAAATCGTTTTTTTGTGTGCCAAATCTGACACATAATAGGACTATTGCAACTGTTTAAAAGCTGCTACATTTACCGCCCCAACAAGAAACAGACGCAGATCCGTATGCTTAGATCACGGTTGGGCAAATACTAGGCAGAAAGTTTAGAAACTCTGCTTTGACTTGCTACAAGTACACCTTTAGATCTGTTCGACATATCAACCGCCAATCGGTCAGTAACATATGGAAGGAAGTCAGAATTTAAAACCCCTATGGCACATGCATGCAATTAAAGCTGTGATCAAACCGTACAAATGGGTTCTCAGTAGATTAATTAAAGTTGTAAAATACGAGAGGAATCTTCATACACCATGTCGGCTATGAACATCGATATTTGATTGCCAGACCAGGGTATTTTTTGAAACTTATAAAAGTACGGTAATTAATGGACATAGCCGCCTATGCATTTACCGAAGAAAGCCGCCTAGTGAGAGGGCCTTGTTTGAAAAAAAAAAAAGAGGTCTGATACCTATGGCAAACCTGTTGAAATTTATATCATTTTCCCATAAGCTCAAACTTTTGGCTAAGTTTTTACATCAGTGCAAGGTTCCCGAGTTTATACGCATACTATTCAGTGTAATGCACTATCTTTGTTGTGAAAATGATCAGATCTATTTATTGTAATAGTTCATCAGAAATACAAAGCATCTCAAACACAATAAAAATTACATCAAAATTCTGAGAGCATCGAACAACTACTATTGCCGCTAGAACGAGCCACCGATGCGCTGCTGTTGCCGCTCCCCTATCAGAGTCGGCTTGACCTTGTCGATAACAGATAGGCAGTCTTCGTGCACCAATATACAAATATACAAATAAATGGGTGCAGCCGTCCTTGTTCTTAGTAGATTAGTTAAGGTTGTAAATTACCAACGGAATCTTCATACACCATGTTAGCTATGAACATCGATAATTTGATTGTCAGACCAAGCTATTTTTTGGAATTTATAAAACTACGGTAATTAATGGACATAGCCGCCACTGCATTTACTGAAGAAAGCCGCCTGGTAAGAGGGCCTTGTTTAAAAATAAAATATGAGGTGTAAGGCTGCTCAAGTAGGAGTATCATATGAAATATCATGCATGTCAACTAAGCAATTTAGATGAGGTGGTATACAATTAAACAAAGAAATAGAGGATTGAGTCTCATGATATGATATTGTATTATATTAAATAATGTGCTACTATGTATCATGCATGGCAATAAATAAAACCATTATGATATCAACATATAATAGTATGCACTATGAAGATAATATCATATACTAATACCATAATAGTAACATATGATATTTCCCACTACGAGCAGCCTATGGCGAACACGTGTCGAACCTGTTGAAATTTATTCACATCATTTTTCTATAAGCTCGAACTTTTGACTAAGTTTTATGTCATGCAAGGTTCTCGACTTTAAGCCCATACTATTTAGTGTAATGCACTATTGATACGTACTCCCTCACCAAAAAATACAGTATCAAGACAATCACTAATAATTCACATTTTGACTCCTTTCAATTACTCTGATCCAGGCTAACGCACCAATTAGTTGGGGGCTGCACACATAATCAATTATTTTTGAATCGCTGCTAGGAGCGCTGCGCATTTCATATTAGAAGGAAGGTAGAAAGTATTTGTATCATCTTGATATTAATATAATGGAAAAACCACCCGATCCACGAAAAAAATTGGATCGCCCCTAGGCGTCCATGGGTGACTCAGACGGCGCCCATCTCCTCGTGACTGCACCGACACACATCAACACTACGGCGTCCCGCGAACCAACCCGTGGTTGGATGGTTAGAAGGACAGTGGTATCCCTAGCCCACCAGAGTTCACGTCCTAGACTTGACATTGGTGCTCGCATTATTCCTGGATTTATTCAGACTTCTGGCGATGTTCGTTCAGTGGGAGGAGACGTTCCTGTCGACTGTGAGGCGCCTATGTTGACTTCGTAAAATCTCAATATGCTATGCCGGCTCAGTCTCTCGGAGGAGCACATAGGGGTATGGTGTGCCTGTGTGCGTTCATAGGGGTGAGTGTATGATTGTGTATGTGAGCAACTACGATTGTACTGTGTTAAAAAAACACTACTGTGTCCCACGGGAGGAGCTCGCCCAGGCCGACGGGAAGAGGAGCCACCCCATAGCCTCCCTAGTCCGGTCGCGAGCGAATATCACCCCAATCCGTGGCCAGCGACGGTGCCCTTCTTTGCTGCGTCGGAGCCCTTGATCCCGCCATCTTTTATAGGAAGGGAAGGTGTCGCAGACTTGGGAACGTGGGTTTCCATGTCGTCGGTATCCAGATGGCAAGTACAGTACTCAAGAAGACCCAAGTTATAGGATTGCGAAGCAAAAATAGATGCGCTTGTTGGGGAACGTAGTAATAATTCAAAATTTTCCTACGTGTCACCAAGATCAATCTAGGAGATGCTAGCAACGAGAGAGAGGGAGTGCATCTTCATACCCTTGAAGATCGCTAAGCGGAAGCGTTACAAAGAACGCGGTTGATGGAGTCGTACTCGCGGCGATTCAAATCGCGGAAGATCCGATCCAAGCGCCGAACGGACGGCGCCTCCGCGTTCAACACACGTACAGCCCGGGGACGTCCCCTCCTTCTTGATCCAGCAAGGGGGGAAGGAGAAGTTGAGGGAGAGCTCCGGCAGCACGACGGCGTGGTGGCGGTGGAGCTCGTGGTTCTCCGGCAGAGCTTCGCTAAGCGCTACGGAGGAGGAGGAGGTGTAGGAAGGGGGAAGGGCTGCGCCAGGGGAAGGGTGTACGGCTGCCCTCCCACCCCCCACTATTTATAGGGGGAAGGGGAGAGGGGGCCGGCCCCCCTAGATCTATCTAGAGGGGGGGCGGCGGCCCCCCTAGGGTTTCCAACCCTAGGCGCCTTGGACCCTTGGGGGGCGGCGGCCCCCCTAGGGTTTCCAACCCTAGGCGCCTTGGGTCCTTGGGGGGCGGCGGCCCCCCTAGGGTTTCCAACCCTAGGCGCCTTGGGCCCTTGGGGGGGCGCACCAGCCCACTAAGGGGCTGGTTCCCATCCAACTACAGCCCATTAGGTCCTCCGGGGCAGGTGGACCCTCCCGGTGGACCTCCGGAACCCCTTCGGTGGTCCCGGTACAATACCGATAAACCCCGAAACCTTTCCGGTGACTGAAATTGGACTTCCCATATATAAATCTTCACCTCCGGACCATTCCGGAACTCCTCGTGACGTCCGGGATCTCATCCGGGACTCCGAACAACTTTCGGTAACCACATACAATTCCCATTACAACTCTAGCGTCACCGAACCTTAAGTGTGTAGACCCTACGGGTTCGGGAAACCATGTAGTCATGACCGAGACACCTCTCCGGCCAATAACCAATAGCGGGATCTGGATACCCATATTGGCTCCCACATGTTCCACGATGATCTCATCGGATGAACCATGATGTAGGGGATTCAATTAATCCCGTATACAATTCCCTTTGTCCATCGGTATGTTACTTGCCCGAGATTCGATCGTCGGTATCCCTATACCTTGTTCAATCTCGTTACCGGCAAGTCTCTTTACTCGTTCCGTAACACATGATCCCGTGACTAACTCCTTAGTCACGTTGAGCTCATTATGATGATGTATTACCGAGTGGGCCCAGAGATACCTCTCCGTCACACGGAGTGACAAATCCCAGTCTCGATTCGTGCCAACCCAACAAACACTTTCGGAGACACCTGTAGTGCACCTTTATAGTCACCCAGTTACGTTGTGACGTTTGATACACCCAAAGCATTCCTACGGTATCCAGGAGTTGCACAATCTCATGGTCTAAGGAAATGATACTTGACATTAGAAAAGCTCTAGCAGACGAACTACACGATCTTGTGCTATGCTTAGGATTGGGTCTTGTCCATCACATCATTCTCCTAATGATGTGATCCCGTTATCAACGACATCCAATGTCCATGGCCAGGAAACCATGACCATCTATTGATCAACGAGCTAGTCATCTAGAGGCTCACTAGGGACATGGTGTGGTCTATGTATTCACACATGTATTACGGTTTCCGGCTAATACAATTATAGCATGAACAATAGACAATTATCATGAACAAGGAAATATAATAATAACCATTTTATTATTGCCTCTAGGGCATATTTTCAACAGTCTCCCACTTGCACTAGAGTCAATAATCTAGTTACATTGTGATGAATCGAACACCCATAGAGTTCTGGTGCTGATCATGTTTCGCTCGTGAAAGAGGTTTAGTCAACGGATCTGCGACATTCAGATCCGTATGTACTTTACAAATATCTATATCTCCATCCTGAATGTAACCACGAATGGAGTTGAAGCGGCGCTTGATGTGTTTGGTCTTCTTGTGAAACCTGGGCTCCTTGGCAATGGCAATAGCTCCAGTGTTGTCACAGAAGAGAGTCATCGGGCCCGACGCATTGGGAATCACTCCTAGGTCGGTGATGAACTCCTTCATCCAGACTCCTTCCTGTGCTGCTTCTGAAGCAGCTATGTACTCCGCTTCACATGTAGATGCCGCCACGACGCTTTGCTTGCAACTGCACCAGCTGACTGCCCCACCATTCAAAATATACACGTATCCGGTTTGTGACTTGGAGTCATCCGGATCCGTGTCTAAGCTAGCATCGACGTAACCCTTTACGACGAGCTCTTCGGCACCTCCATAAACGAGAAACATATCCTTAGTCCTTTTCAGGTACTTAAGGATATTCTTGACCGTTGTCCAGTGTTCCAATCCGGGATCACTTTGGTACCTCCCTACCAAACTTATGGCAAGGTTCACATCAGGTCTGGTACACAGCATGGCATACATAATAGAGCCTATGGCTGAGGCATAGTGGGATGACACTCATCTTTTCTCTATCTTCTGCCGAGGTTGGGCATTGAGCTGTGCTCAATCTCACACCTTGCAATACAGGCAAGAACCCCTTCTTGGACTGATCCATATTGAACTTCTTCAATATCTTGTCAAGGTATGTGCTTTGTGAAAGACCAATGAGGCGTCTCGATCTATCTCTATAGATCTTGATGCCTAATATGTAAGCAGCTTCTCCAAGGTCCTTCATTGAAAAACACTTATTCAAGTAGGCCTTTATGCTTTCCAAAAGTTCTATATCATTTCCCATCAACAATATGTCATCCACATATAAAATGAGAAATTCTACAAAGCTCCCACTCACTTTCTTGTAAATACAGGCTTCTCCATAAGTCTGTATAAACCCAAATGCTTTGATCACCTCATCAAAGCGAATGTTCCAACTCCGAGATGCTTGCACCAGCCCATAGATGGAGCGCTGGAGCTTGCATACCTTGTCAGCATTCTTAGGATCGACAAAACCTTCCGGCTGCATCATATACAATTCTTCCTTAAGGAAACCGTTAAGGAATGCCGTTTTGACGTCCATTTGCCAGATCTCATAATCATAAAATGCGGCAACTGCTAACATGATTCGGACGGACTTCAGCATCGCTACGGGTGAGAAGGTCTCATCGTAGTCAACTCCTTGAA
Source organism: Elymus sibiricus (assembly GCA_039707655.1). Classification (NCBI taxonomy): domain Eukaryota; kingdom Viridiplantae; phylum Streptophyta; class Magnoliopsida; order Poales; family Poaceae; genus Elymus; species Elymus sibiricus. The sequence continues at coordinate 103,503,588 of CM077668.1, read as the reverse complement.
CTTGTCGATAACCCTTAGCGACAAGCCGAGCCTTATAGACGGTCACATTACCATCCGCGTCAGTCTTCTTCTTAAAGATCCATTTATTTTCTATGGCTTGCCGATCATCGGGCAAGTCCACCAAAGTCCATACTTTGTTCTCATACATGGATCCTATCTCGGATTTCATGGCTTCAAGCCATTTGTTGGAATCTAGGCCCGCCATGGCTTCTTCATAGTTCGAGGGTTCACCGTTGTCTAACAACATGATTTCCAGGACAGGGTTGCCGTACCACTCTGGTGCGGAACGTGTCCTCATGGACCTACGAAGTTCAGTAGTAACTTGATCAGAAGTTTCATGATCATCATCATTAACTTCCTCTCTAGTCGGTGCAGGCACCACAGAAACATTCTCCTGCGCTGCGCTACTTTCCGGTTCGAGAGGGGGTACAATTACCTCATCAAGTTCTACTTTCCTCCCACTTACTTCTTTCGAGAGAAACTCTTTCTCTAGAAAGGATCCATTCTTGGCAACAAAGATCTTGCCTTCGGATCTAAGGTAGAAGGTATACCCAATAGTTTCCTTAGGGTATCCTATGAAGACGCACTTTTCCGATTTGGGTTCGAGCTTTTCAGGTTGAAGTTTCTTGACATAAGCATCGCATCCCCAAACTTTCAGAAACGACAGCTTAGGTTTCTTCCCAAACCATAATTCATACGGTGTCGTCTCAACGGATTTAGACGGTGCCCTATTTAAAGTGAATGCGGCAGTCTCTAATGCATATCCCCAAAATGATAGCGGTAAATCAGTAAGAGACATCATAGATCGCACCATATCCAATAGAGTGCGATTACGATGTTCGGACACACCATTACGCTGAGGTGTGCTAGGCGGCGTGAGTTGTGAAACAATTCCACATTTCCTTAAGTGCGTGCCAAACTCGTGACTCCAATATTCTCCTCCACGATAAGATCGTAAAAACTTTATTTTCTTGTCACGTTGATTCTCTACCTCACTCTGAAATTCCTTGAACTTTTCAAAGGTCTCAGACTTGTGTTTCATCAAGTAGACATACCCATATCTGCTTAAGTCATCAGTGAGGGTGAGAACATAACGATAGCCACCGCGAGCCTCAACGCTCATCGGTCCACATACATCGGTATGTATTATTTCCAACAAGCTGGTTGCTCGCGCCATTGTTTCGGAGAACGGAGTCTTAGTCATCTTGCCCATGAGGCATGGTTCGCACGTGTCAAATGATTCATAATCAAGAGACTCCAAAAGTCCATCTGCATGGAGTTTCTTCATGCGTTTGACACCAATATGACCAAGGCGGCAGTGCCACAAGTATGTGGGACTATCATTATCAACCTTACATCGTTTGGCATTCACACTATGAATATGTGTAACATCACGTTCGAGATTCAATAAAAATAAACCATTGACCAGCGGGGCATGACCATAAAACATATCTCTCGTATAAATAGAACAATCATTATTCTCGGATTTAAATGAGTAGCCATCTCGCATCAAACGAGATCCAGATACAATGTTCATGCTCAAAGCTGGTACTAAATAACAATTATTGAGGTTTAAAACTAATCCCGAAGGTAGATGTAGAGGTAGCGTGCCGACGGCGATCACATCGACCTTGGAACCATTCCCGACGCGCATCGTCACCTCGTCCTTTGCCAGTCTCCGCTTATTCCGCAGCTCCTGTTTTGAGTTACAAATGTGAGCAACCGCACCGGTATCAAATACCCAGGGGCTACTACGAGCGCTGGTAAGGTACACATCAATAACATGTATATCATATATACCTTTGACGTTGCCGGCCTTCTTATCTGCTAAGTACTTGGGGCAGTTCCGCTTCCAGTGATCGGTTCCCTTGCAATAAAAGCACTCAGTCTCAGGCTTGGGTCCATTCTTGGGCTTCTTCCCGGCAACTGATTTACCGGGCGTGGCAACTACTTTGCCGTCCTTCTTTAAGTTCTTCTTACCCTTGCCTTTCTTGAAACTAGTGGTCTTATTCACCATCAACACTTGATGTTCCTTTTTGATTTCCACCTTCGCTGATTTCAGCATCGAATATAACTCAGGAATGGACTTCTCCATCCCTTGCATATTGTAGTTCATCACAAAGCTCTTGTAGCTAGGTGGAAGCGACTGGAGGATTCTGTCAATAACCGAGTCATCCGGAAGATTAACTCCCAGCTGAGACAAGCGGTTGTGCAACCCAGACATTTTGAGTATGTGCTCGCTGACAGAACTATTTTTCTCCATCTTACAACTGAAGAACTTGTCGGAGACTTCATATCTCTCGACCCGGGCATGAGCTTGGAAAACCATTCTCAGCTCTTGGAACATCTCATATGCTCCGTGTTGCTCAAAACGCTTTTGGAGCCCCGGTTCTAAGCTGTAAATCATGCCGCACTGAACCAGGGAGTAATCATCACTACGCGACTGCCAGGCGTTCATAACGTCTTGAGTTGCTTGGAAAACGGGTGCGTCACCTAGCGGTGCATCAAGGACATATAATTTCCTGGAAGCTATGATGATGATCCTCAAGTTACGGACCCAGTCCGTATAGTTACTTCCATCGTCTTTCAGCTTGGTTTTCTCTAGGAACGCGTTGAAGTTGAGGGCAACATTAGCGTGGGCCATTGGATCTACAAGATAGATTGTAAAGACAATTTTAGACTAAGTTCATGATAATTAAGTTCATCTAATCAAATTATTTAATGAACTCCCACTCAGATAGACATCCCTCTAGTCATCTAAGTGATACATGATCCATATCGACTAGGCCGTGTCCGATCATCACGTGAGACGGACTAGTCATCAATGGTGAACATCTCCATGTTGATCGCATGTACTATACGACTCATGTTCGACCTTTCGGTCTCTCGTGTTCCGAGGCCATGTCTGTACATGCTAGGCTCATCAAGTCAACCTAAGTGTTTCGCGTGTGTAAATCTGGCTTACACCCGTTGTATGCGAACATTAGAATCTATCACACCCGATCATCACGTGGTGCTTCGAAACAACGATCCTTCGCAATGGTGCACACTTAGGGGGAACACATTTCTTGAAATTTTAGTGAGGGATCATCTTATTTATGCTACCGTCGTTCTAAACAAATAAGATGTAAAACCATGATAAACATCACATGCAAATCATAAAGTGACATGATATGGCCAATATCATCGTGCGCCTTTGATATCCATCTTCGGGGCGCGGCATGATCACCATCGTCACTGGCACGACACCATGATCTCCATCATCATGATCTCCATCATCGTGTCTTCATGAAGTTGTCTCGCCAACTATTACTTCTACTACTATGGCTAACGTTTAGCAATAAAGTAAAGTAATTACATGGCGTTTTTAATTGACACGCAGGTCATACAATAAATTAAGACAACTCCTATGGCTCCTGCCGGTTGTCATACCCATCGACATGCAAGTCGTGATTCTTATTACAAGAACATGATCAATCTCATACATCACATATATTTCATCACATCCTTTTAGCCATATCACATCACATAGCATACCCTGCAAAAACAAGTTAGACGTCCTCTAATTGTTGTTGCAAGTTTTACGTGGCTGCTATGGGTTTCTAGCAAGAACGTTTCTTACCTACGCAAAAGCCACAACGGTGATATGCCAATTGCTATTTACCCTTCATAAGGACCATCTTCATCGAATCCGATCCGACTAAAGTGGGAGAGACAGACACCCGCTATCCACCTTATGCAACAAGTGCATGTCAGGCGGTGGAACCAGTCTCACGTAAGCGTACGTGTAAAGTCGGTCCGGGCCGCTTCATCCCACAATGCCGCTGAATCAAGATAGGACTAGTAACGGCAAGCAAATTGACCAAATCATCGCCCACAACTACTTGTGTTCTACTCGTGCATAGAATCTACGCATAAACCTGGCTCTGATACCACTGTTGGGGAACGTAGTAATAATTCAAAATTTTCCTACGTGTCACCAAGATCAATCTAGGAGATGCTAGCAACGAGAGAGAGGGAGTGCATCTTCATACCCTTGAAGATCGCTAAGCGGAAGCGTTACAAAGAACGCGGTTGATGGAGTCGTACTCGCGGCGATTCAAATCGCGGAAGATCCGATCCAAGCGCCGAACGGACGGCGCCTCCGCGTTCAACACACGTACAACCCGGGGACGTCTCCTCCTTCTTGATCCAGCAAGGGGGGAAGGAGAAGTTGAGGGAGAGCTCCGGCAGCACGACGGCATGGTGGCGGTGGAGCTCGTGGTTCTCCGGCAGAGCTTCGCTAAGCGCTACGAAGGAGGAGGAGGTGTAGGAAGGGGGAAGGGCTGCGCCAGGGGAAGGGTGTACGGCTGCCCTCCCACCCCCCACTATTTATAGGGGGGAAGGGGAGAGGGGGCCGGCCCCCTAGATCTATCTAGAGGGGGGGGCGGCGGCCCCCCCTAGGGTTTCCAACCCTAGGCGCCTTGGGCCCTTGGGGGGCGGCGGCCCCCCGGGGGGGCGGTGGCCCCCCTAGGGTTTCCAACCCTAGGCGCCTTGGGCCCTTGGGGGGGCGCACCAGCCCACTAAGGGGCTGGTTCCCATCCAACTACAGCCCATTAGGTCCTCCGGGGTAGGTGGACCCTCCCAGTGGACCCCCGGAACCCCTTCGGTGGTCCCGGTACAATACCGATAAACCCCGAAACCTTTCCGGTGACTGAAATTGGACTTCCCATATATAAATCTTCACCTCCGGACCATTCTGGAACTCCTCGTGACGTCCAGGATCTCATCCGGGACTCCGAACAACTTTCGGTAACCACATACAATTCCCATTACAACTCTAGCGTCACCGAACCTTAAGTGTGTAGACCCTACGGGTTCAGGAACCATGCAGTCATGACCGAGACACCTCTCCGGCCAATAACCAATAGCGGGATCTGGATACCCATATTGGCTTCCACATGTTCCACGATGATCTCATCGGATGAACCACGATGTCGGGGATTCAATTAATCCCGTATACAATTCCCTTTGTCCATCGGTATGTTACTTGCCCGAGATTCGATCGTCGGTATCCCTATACCTTGTTCAATCTCGTTACCGGCAAGTCTCTTTACTCGTTCCGTAACACATGATCCCGTGACTAACTCCTTAGTCACATTGAGCTCATTATGATGATGTATTACCGAGTGGGCCCAGAGATACCTCTCCGTCACACGGAGTGACAAATCCCAGTCTCGATTCGTGCCAACCCAACAAACACTTTCGGAGACACCTGTAGTGCACCTTTATAGTCACCCAGTTACGTTGTGACGTTTGATACACCCAAAGCATTCCTACGGTATCCGGGAGTTGCACAATCTCATGGTCTAAGGAAATGATACTTGACATTAGAAAAGCTCTAGCAGACGAACTACACGATCTTGTGCTATGCTTAGGATTGGGTCTTGTCCATCACATCATTCTCCTAATGATGTGATCCCGTTATCAACGACATCCAATGTCCATGGCCAGGAAACCATGACCATCTATTGATCAACGAGCTAGTCATCTAGAGGCTCACTAGGGACATGGTGTGGTCTATGTATTCACACATGTATTACGGTTTCCGGCTAATACAATTATAGCATGAACAATAGACAATTATCATGAACAAGGAAATATAATAATAACCATTTTATTATTGCCTCTAGGGCATATTTCCAACAGCGCTTTGCCACGGTGTCGGCGTCCCCTGGCTCGGAGGTGTTCCCGCCAGGGGAAGTGGAGGTCTTGGCACTCGCGGCCAAGGTCTCGTATGTGCTCAAAGAGGAGAATGACCTTGCGCTTGCATGAGCGGCTGTCGGGTCGGAAACGAGGGTAGCTGGGGCTTCGACGTGGGCCGATCTGCGTCGATGAACGCCATGGCGATGGGACAAAGCGTCAACTGTAGGTTTATGGTGGTGCCGTGAAGTTGGATCCGGGCCCGACAAACTATTAGCGACTTTACTTCCGATGATCGGTGCGCAGGCAGCGGACTCTGCGTTGATGAGGCAGGGTCGCACCAGCGACTCCTTATTAGCATCCGGCGCAACGGCGTCCGCCTCCCTTCGTCGTCGGCTAGATCATCATGTGTGCGTTTCTGGTGGAGGATGTTGGGGCTGAATAAATATAGAAGGATTGTTCTCCGGCAAGATCGTTCACTGGGAGGACGCCAGGGCAATATCCTTGGGGTCGTGGTGGGCACTGAAGGTCGGTTCGCAATGGTGTGGAATGGCGGCAACTAGTTCCGCGACGTGTCATGGGCGCCCACTACTAGGAAACTACTTATAGGTGGGATCACATTAGTTGCAGGCAGGCTGAGGGCCCGCCACTGCTATTTTGGCCAGATGCGGCAGGTTAGAAAAGATGTCAGCCACTAGTATTTTTATAGCAGCTGCAGGCAAACCTTCTATCCCACCACTGTTTTTCTGGGGCTAGGTTTGCCGTGGGCCAACAATACCACTGATGGGCCCTGTTATTTGCCGACATTGCCAATAACCAACGATTTTTTCCCCTTTAGCCATGGTTGGAGGTGGCGGGTGCCTACCTTTGCCCGCCACTGCTCAAAGATGTAGATATTTTGTTTAATTTCCTATATTTTTTTAAAAAAAACAGTGTTTTAACTTTATATGACCTTAAATGGTATTTTTCACCAATATTTTGGCCTTTTTAATGTACATGAAGTTCAATTGTGATTTATGTCCATTAAATTACCTAAGTACACCATATTAACCCAGAATAGTCTCAGATTTGACCATGGAACTTGCAACGGTGTATATTCAACATAGAAAAAAGTTTCAAAGGGGAAATGATAAAAAAAATAAGTTTCCCTTCAAACCCCGACAGTTTTCCTTCGAAACCCTGATACTTCCCCAGAGACTCTTTAGTTTCTACGTGAAGTGCATTAACTTTTTCCCGTAACTCTCTCAAATTTTTACCAAACCCTATAGGGGTCATATAATGACATCATCTCAAGTTTCATAATTTTCAAGGTTCATTTACTTCTTTTATGTATTAACAAAGCATTTAGCTCATTTTAATAGGTAGAAATTCATTTAATGCTTTAAAAATAGTAAATCAGCCCAAAAAACTGGGGAAAGTTTCACATGAATCTACTTATAAAGTAACTTCAACCCCACACAAAAATGTGAACAAAAACTCTACCCATAAAACAATAAAACCTGACGATTACGGAAAATGTTCCAAAAAATAGTAGTGGATGGCACCCCAAAATACCCGCCACTAGAAAAGCCTTTTACTGGAGGGTACTACGCTACACATGCCACTGTTGATGTTGTTAGATGTGGGGAGCTCTACTTTTCGTCTGGCACTGGTTGGGACGTACCCTTTCAGCCGCGTAGGCATTATCCATTTTAATCAAAACCACTCGCAGACGGTCCCATCCCCTTTCATTCTGCCCCAAATCCCTAGCTAGTGCCGTTGTCACTGTCGTCATCTTTGGCAAGCGTCGCCGTCGATGTCATAAATCTCAAGAAATGCACTCAATGTCATAATATAGGAAACGGACCTAAATAAATGCCAAATTTTAACATGTTATATGTAATGGAGTTTGTTGATTTTAAAACAAGCTTCAAGGCCAACGGATGTAGCAGCGACCGCTTCGCCTCCAGCCTAACTCGTTCCTCCCCGAAACATAGATTCTTACTTAATTAGAGATGGTCCGGTTTATAAGAAGTCTACGTGAGAAAATGTGTGAAACGTTCTCAAAATTCTATCACAGCCTCTTGGGGTCATATCCTGGCACGATGTCAAGTTTCATGTTTTCCTGGCTTTGAATTTTACAGAATTAATAAAGTACTAGGATCCATGTCGATGCCTGAGTCTTGGCCCTGGTGTTTGTAACTCCCTTTCTTCCGTTGTATAACGCCTAAACATAGAATAATGACCACCAAAGATTTTTCAACCCATTCCTAACCATATTTTAGTGCACCTGCAATTCAAATTTAAATTATATCAATTAAATGCTTAAAATGCACTTAAATACTTAAATATAGCAAACAGATCCAAAAATGACAAATTTTATATGTCACATGTAATGGTGTGTATTGCGTGTGGAAAATGTTTCAATGCCAACGGATGAAGTGACCCGACATTCGCATGCAAACCTAACCCGAGAAGAAAGGAACAAAAGGAAAGAGAAGAAAGCAAAGAAGGAAAAGAAAGGAAAGGAAAGAGAAGAAAGGAAGCAAAGAGCACAAGAAAAGACAAGAGAAGAAAGCAAAGAAAAGGCAAGAAACAAAATAGGGTTTGCCGAGTGCTCTTTGTTGTTGGGCACTTGACAAAGGTGACCGAACCGTCACCCTTCCGTCAACCGCCACGATGGCGATCACGTGTCACCTGATTTGCCGAGTGCCTGTCAGTAGACATTTGACATAGGTGTGGCTTTCACAAGTGCCATTGTGTTGTCGAGTGTTTTCTTGCACCCACCCGACAAAGACACGACAAAGATATGACTTTGCCAAGTGTTTTTCCTCTGCACTCGTTTAGATGGTCCTTTGACAAGTGCCCGACATAATGCACTCGGCATACCCGCAAGCACTCGGCAATCCGGTCGATTCTAGTAGTGCACTTTATGAATAGTATTAATTTAAACTGAGCTATGAATTGGACACGTTGATGAACATACCACAGTTTTTGGATCACATGTCCATACAAACACATCCTTAGAAAAAAAGCATTCAACTATTTAGTTGCGCCAAAGTCTTCTTCCTTTTGCATCCATCGGCGGCACGCCGTGAGCAAAACTCATTGCCGCCTCTAGGCCTCTGTCTCGATGAAGCAAACTTGTTTAACCTAGAAGCTTCTAGAAGAAGCAACTAGCGTCGATGTAGACCAGAAGAGATCGACGACCACGATTTGCGTAGCAAATTGCCGCGGCGGATAGGAAAACGCCAAAGAGATCTTTTTTTTTTGCGGGGATGCCAAAGAGATCTTGCATATACTCCAATAATCAAGAGCGTCGGCCCAATCCAAACAGATCCATCGGAGACCAGAACTAACCGGATCTAGAAAGATTTGCCGGAGACACACCTCCACATGACCTTTGACGATACTAATTGCATGGATGAAATGGTAAGATGACGAGGAAGGCATTATTGCTACACTGGGACAACGCCGCCGCCTCACTGTCCCAACTAGAATACATAGAGTACCAAAAGCAAGCCTGAACCAAGCCGCCATCCGATCCGTCTTTACCCACGGCGCACTCGCCACAGCAGTACACGACCAAACCCCGCCACAACATGCCCCCCGCGACCACTATTGAATTTTTCATTTTAGTTTATCAAGCTTTGAGTTGAATTTATAACTGAAAAATTGTGACATGTTAGATATACACTATATATCTACGTATTTAATCGATTTCAGGTTTCATAGGAACTTGTAGAATATATTTTCAATGATGGGTGCACGGTTGAATAAAAACTTGGGATGCACGGGATATGTTCTTGCTCGGTCATCACTAACTCGTCCACAATCTGCATGCATACGAGTTGGACGAGAATGACGTGCGCTTGTCAAGGAGAATTTTTGGCCGTTAGCGACTACAGGCTAAAAAATTTAAGTGATACCAAATGCCCTCCCTTGCCGACCAAGGCTAGGATTCTGCCTGTCTCAGATCCAAACGCCCCCGTCCCAGTAATATATGATGGTTGATGCGCCATGCCCATGCTTAAGCTGAAAGCCAACGAGGAACTCAATTAACAAGCTGCGTAGCTAGCTGCCATGGAGGCGTGGTTAAGCTTGTGTTTCTTCATAGCCCTGCCCGCGGTACTAGCCCTTCGGTTTCTCAAGCCCTCCAGCGGCGAGAGCAAGCCAGGCAAGCAGCTGCCACCTGGGCCATGGACCCTCCCGATCATCGGCAGCCTCCACCACGTCGTGAGCGTCCTCCCGCACCACACAATGACAGAGCTGTCTCGCCGCTACGGGCCGCTGATGTCCCTTAAGCTGGGCGAGCTCCCCACGGTGGTGGTTTCCAGCGCCGAGGCAGCTGCGCTGGTGATGAAGACGAATGACGTCACGTTCGCAAACCGGAAGAGCAGTGTGACGCTGGACATCGCCGCCTGTGGCGGCAACGGCATCATCTTCGCCCCCTACGGCGACCGGTGGCGCCAGATGCGCAAGATCTGCGTCATGGAGCTTCTCAGCTCCAAGTGTGTGAAGCGCATGGAGGGCATCAGGGCCGAGGAGGTGGGCCACCTCCTCCGCTCCATTGCAGCCTCGAATGGCGCCGCTGTCAACGTCAGCGAGAAGGTGTCGGCGCTCAGCAACTGCGTCGCGTCGCGCGCAGTTTTCGGCGGCAAGTTGGCACAGCAGGACGTGTACCTGCGGGAGTTCAGCCAAGTCATGGAGCTGCTGGGAGGCTTCTGCCTCGTCGACCTCTTCCCGTCGTCCCGGTTGGTGCGGTGGCTTAGCAATGGCGAACGCCGCATGAAGAAGAGCTACGGCAGCATCCAACGCATCATCGGGGACATCATCGAGAGGCGCAAGGCTGAGCGACTCGCCGGTGGCGCCTGCAGCACCGAAGACGAGGGTCTGCTGGACGTGCTGCTCAGGATGCAGGAGGAGGACTCGTTAGCATCACCAGTAACCACAGACACAATAGGCGCCGTCTTATTTGTGAGTATTCTCCCTCTTTTTTTTTAACTCATACACCGTACACACATACCTGCCGGTCATAGTGTTCTCCTTCACCTTATGTCTACACTGCATACTGTTTTGTTCACCTTATGTCACTTCCTCCGATTTGCTGCTATCGGCTGAGATCGAGGCGGAGTTCCCACCAAGGTTTTGGATTCCGAATGGATGAATTTTCTCGTGGAGGGGTGAGATTCTCGGTTACCACGGTTACCGAGAAATACCGAGCATATTCCGGACGAAATTTATAATTGAAATTTGAATTCGAATTCTGTTAGACTGGATATAGATACTACTTGAGCCATTATTTTCCACAAATGTGATAGTATCTCGGTGGAGCGTCTTGTACCCGCGCGCTAAGCGAAGAGGTCGCGAGTTCGACTCCAGATTTGGTCCTTATTTTTTAGAATAGTATGTATTCTAAAAAAAAAAAAAAAAATTGTGCTAAGAACGGGACTCGAACCAGCGCCCTCTCGGGGAGGGAACCAGATGGTTACCACCAAGCCACAGCCAAGTTTGATGATGTAAGTGAGAAGCTGTTCTATTTTAGTATACTTGGACGTAAAAATTCAAAAAATTCGGGATTTTTTGCTTGAGATACGTGTTTCTCGTGGGGCAGCGAGAAGCTCGGTATCCGCCCGGTAACCGTTTTTCTCGGGCGGTACCCAAAACCATGGTTCCCACCACCCACTTAACTTGTTTGGGGGAAACTAACCATGCATCTATAAGATGAAATTTACATGTAACACCTTAATTTGATAAAGTAATATTGGTCTTTACTTTTGATTTCTACTCGCTCATAGTACATTTTCTATCAACATATATGAAAGCGAATAGTTCTACAGATATATAGAGTTTCGGTGACAAATTTAATTCTTTAATGATCCACAAATACAATCTCCGTTCATATTATACGGCTCTCTAGAGAGTGTGTAATAAAACTTTTTTAAAAGATAGTGATATATAAACAAATATTTATGTTGGGTGGATAAAAACTGTATACTAAGAATTATTATGTAAAATATTCCAAAATATAAACAGTTCAGTAAACATATAGGTAAAAAATTATTAGTTAAAGATACTGTCAGTGTTTAAAACATCACCTATTTACAAACAGAAGGAGTATTTCCATATTCTCATAGGTCAAATCCGAGTAGAGAAATCAAAGCTAACAAAGAATTATGTTGATTTGGTAAATGTATATCATTGTTCGATCTTCTATGAGAATCAACTTGTCTTCCCTAAGTAACTATAGAACCTTTAGTGTCCACATAGACTAGACTATGCGTGGTGGCAATTGTTCAAAATACAATCTAGTATGTCCTATGATATATTCGTATCAATGTAATTAATCGCCTCTATTAGCAATATGTTTAATTCTAAGAACCACAACCATCATTTTCAGGACATACTTGGAGGTGCCACGGAAACCACGGGGCTTGTTTTGGCATGGACTATGTCAGAGCTCATGAACAATCCTGAAGCCATGTCTAAGGCGCAGCTAGAGGTCAGGGGGTTGCTAGGACAAGATAAAGCTCTCATTACTAATACCCACCTCCTCCTTGAACTCCACTATATGCGGATGGTCATCAAGGAGGTTCTTAGATTGCATCCGCCTAGTCCTCTTGTGGCCCGTGCAGCTAGAGAAGACTGTCAAATTATGGGCTATGACATTCTTAAAGGCACAACTGTATACGTTAATGTCTACGCAATCTCCCGAGAACCTAAATACTGGGAAAATCCAGAAAGTTTTAAGCCAGAAAGGTTTGAAACTAAAAACATGGATTATAATGGGACATACTTCGAATTCACTCCCTTTGGTGCTGGGCGACGACAATGTCCTGGGATGTTGTTTAGCTCTGCAATTATGGAGATTGTATTGGCAAACTTTCTATATCACATTGACTGGAAGCTTCCCGATGGAGCCAGCTCGGCGTCACTGGACATGTCCAAGAAATTTGGGTTAACTGTGGGCAGAAAGTCTGACCTGCAACTCAAAGCCACTCCACAAGTCTGGTCTAATGCTATGGAGATCTAGATTATGTGGTGATGCATGTCAACATACTTGTGCTGAAGCATCACATTGTACCTTTATGCATTACAATAAGGGAAACACGCTGCATAGAACAACATCTACTATCTACATGGTACCACATGAGGCTATAGTCAAGCATGGATTATCATATTTGTTCTTTGCCTTTGAAATGTTGAATAAAGCATAAATTTCGCAATAAATAAATTCAATGGTACAAATACAAGATTCACACAAAGTTGAGAACATGCATCGCGCACAGTTTTAGAGGGTGGAGGAAGGTTTCGGAAAAAAGGAAATGTGTGTTGTTTGCGGAGGGGGTGGGGTTCGAAAGAAGGAAATATGTGTGGTTGGAGGAGGGGGTACATCGCACGTGTTGTGCAAGGAACAGTTGCGTGCGATGTAGGGGTTTATTGCACATGGTTTGTGTTTCTAAACCATGTGGACCAGAAATATGTCTGAACATGTGCGGTAGGGGGGTCTGGCGCACATGGTCAGAAACAAGGAAACATGTGCGACTAGGCGAGCATCACACACGTGGCGGAAAGAATACATGCATGCGATGTAGAGGTTTCATTGAACATGCATGGTTTGTGTTTCTAAACCATGTGCAACTCAATGGCCATTACAAAATGTTTGTTTTCCTACAATTTAGTCCATGCAATAAGAAAATTTGCTTATAATTTGAACGTAATACATATATGAAACATAAAATATTTCATATTCATCAAACATATCCAACATAAACTCAAGCACCATACGAACAACACCATATAGTTTCAAAAGCACAAAAACAAGTAACAAAACGGTAGCACTTCACACTTGAGTACAAAACCATTAATATCATCAACATCATAAATAGGTAAGAGGCCCATATTGTTTCCTCCTGGATGTGTCCAACCACTTGTGATGATCACCTGCCCCTCATTTTTATACATATTGATGGGGACTTCAAAATCAGCATCATGCTACGGGTGAAATACTTGTAAGTTCCATATCTAATCATGAAGGTGGTGTGTGAGGTTATCCGAAGTGAACTTCAATGAGAAGTGCCAAAAAGGAAAAAAAATCAGATATTGTTATTTCAATTGTTGTGCATAAGAAATAACATGGATAGCTAGTTCGTACCATCCTATATTTGACTGTTGTCTTGTTTACTGTGCAAACATAAGAGTGGAACAACTCGTCTCCTTCTCCAAATGAGCTTTATAGTATGTTTGCTTTTTGCTTGTCCAGGAAGACCTCATTGTCCCATGTACAAAAATGGTTTAACACTGATCAATACCCGTGACGTTGGGAGAAACATGAAGCAGTAAATATTAGACTATTATCCACAATTGCACAGTAATGTACTATAATCCAAAGGACAAAACATATCTTGATGATAACCCTCATTGTCATACAAAAAAAATTCGAAACATAAAAAAATGGATGAACAATTTCCTCCAATACATTTGCCGCGTCGGTTTCTTGAGGTAGGGCTTGAAGACGGAGGCCGGAGCAGGCAGTGGAGGAGGCGAAGAAGGGGACGACGACGAGGTAGCGGAGGAGGAGACGCGTGGCTTAGGACGGCAGCGCCCCCGGGCCGCAGCAGAAGAAGGCGGCGGCGCAGGATTCTAGCCTGCTGGCGACGGGCAGGGCACCGGCCGCGGCGGCAATGGGGTGGTGGCGGTGGCAGGGGCAGGGGCGCGGGGTGGAAGTTGGTGAAATTTCAGCCCACCAATACGGGAAGGTGATCTTCCCGTAAACCTGCGATGAGAAAAGACCTCTTTTACGGGATCCTCTAAAATGGATCCTCTAAAATTAAGGCCAGTTTCCTGGAACTGTTGGAGAGATTTTTTTGGTCTTAACTTCCCGTAAACAACGGTTAATTTAGAGATAAGGAAATTATTGGAGATGCTCTAAGCATCTCTAGCAAATCTGCTAAAATCCGGTACTGCAAAATCGTTTTAGTGTTCCCCTGAAAAACGATTTTGCGGGAACGCGAAGGCCCCGGCGGAATAAATCCTGTAAATCTCGTACTGCAAATTTAAAAACATCTTCGCGCTAGAAAATAGTTCAGCACAACCATAGTGCATACATAGAAAATTAAACATCTTTGCGCTACAAATTAAACATAAAGTCGACGGTCACTCGTCAACACCAAGGTAGAACTTCACGGCGGACTTGCGAAGATCGTTGGCGAGGTCGACCTCCTCCTTGACGGCGGCGACACCTTCTTCTCCGGCCGCCAAAGCCTTCTCCGCGGCGACGAGCTCCGCATCGGCCTCCCGGCAACTCTGGAAATGCGGAAAGAGTTGGTCGTGGAGCTCATGGAAGCCGGCCCAAGGGCTCCACCCGCCACTCAGGGAGAGTCGGCCACGGTCGCGCGCTTGCTTCGAGCGCCATGGCTCGGCGGCAGGCTGGCTGGAGCTGCCGGACTCCGCGTCGTGCCGTGGGAGCTTGCGCGGAGGCGACCCGCCACGGCCGCTAGGCCCGTCATGCCTGTCAGCACCACCGGCCATCGAGGAGAAGAAAAAAAGAGGAGAAGCGGCGGGATTTGTCGCTGGAGTTGGGGAGGTCTAGCGGCGGCGTGGGCGGATTGCGGTGGAGGGGATAGGATTTGATAACCCTAAAACCAGGCCGACTCTGTACATACATCGGCAGAGGTAAGGATTTGCGGGCCGTCTATAAAAAATTTATGGGCTGGGTTTCGTTTAGCGGATCTGTTCGGATCAGAAAAACGAAAATCCTGCAAAACGGTCGAAATTTTAAGGGTAGACGAGTTTAGAGGGAGCTCCTAAGTGGCGCCTTAAGCGCCACTGGGAGCAACCGGCGCCCACGCGCTCCCCCTTCATGGGCCGGCCCACTCTGGCTTCGCTCCCTCGGCGCCGCTTCGCTTCCTTCGTTCGCTCGCTCGATCTACTTGGGTTGCCTGCTTTTGGTTTTTTTTTTGGCTGAGCTGCTGTTTCAGGAATATGCTCATGAAATAAAAAAAGATCGTGAATTTATTAAATGTTCGTGGGTTTTAAAAATTCATAAATATGAAAAAAATAACACAAAAAAATCACGAATTATGAAAAAAGTTCATCGAAATTGAAAAATGTTCATCGAATACGAAAAAAGTTCATCAAATTTGAAAAAATGTTCATCGAATTTGAAAAAAAAGTTTATTTACTTTGAAAATTGAATTTGAAAAAAAATCATTGAATTTGAAAAAAGTTCATCGAATTTGAAAAAAAAGTTCATCAATTTTGACAAAAAGTTCATCGAATTTGAAAAAAGTTCATCGATTTAAAAAAAAGTTCATCGAATTTGAAAATAGTTCATCGATTTTGTAAAAGTGCATCGATTGTTTTTGAAAAGTTCATCGTTTTTGAGAAAAGTTCATCAATTCCAAAAAAAATCATCAATTTTCAAAAAAAAGTTCATCGAAATCAAAAAAAGAGTTCACAAAATTTAAAAAATGTTTATCGATTTTAAAAAAAGTTCATCAACTTTTCAAAAAAGTCACGCATTTGTAAAAAGAAAGTAATACAAAAAAGAAAAAGGAAAAAAACCACACAAAATCCGTTCCAAGAAAAAAGAAAAGAAAAACCGAAGACAACTGTTACAAAAGTAAAAGAGAAGGAATGTTGTTAGTAAACACATGTGGTGAAGTTGGCGGGATGGTTTATCTACTGTGCATTGAACCTGGCGATCACGGTTCGAATCACACTACCCCGTTTGCGAAACCTGAAGAAACAGGATTTGCCGAGTTTAGATCCCCTTAGGACCGTTCACAGTAACATCTCGTGTTCCTGCTCAGCTGATATTCCCCCAACTCTCCCCATCCTGGTCGCAAGCGCGTGCCAGTCTGCAACAGAGCGGAGCCACTAATCTGGTGACCTCCGGCGAGCTCGCATCCTTGAGCCTCGGTCGTCGATCTGCTCTGCAATCCCTCCTCGTTCCTCCGCCCCACGCTGCAACGGAGCGACCATCTCGATGTACTCCGGTGAGCTCACCTCGCTTCCTTCAGGTTTCAGCACAAGTCATCCATCTGCTCCACGATTCCTTCTCACCCCCCACCCCCACCCTCCAATGGAGCCACTGAGCTAACTCGGGTGAGCTCACCTCGCTTTCTTAAGGATCCAGCCTCAATCGTCGATCTGCGCCGCCGCCACTTTTACCCCCACCCACCAGACGCAACCGAAATAAGCGCAGCGGAGCACTGGGAGCGAAGAGATGGCGGTGACCATGGCGAGTGTTTCCACCGGCGTGATGAACTCCCTCCTCGGGAAGCTCACCACGCTGATGGGGGATGAGTATCGCAAGATCAAAGGCGTCCGGAACAAGGTAGCGTCCCTTCTTGACGAGTTCAGCAGCATGAGTGCCCTGCTTGTGAAGCTCGCAGGAATGGATGAGCTCGACGTTCAGGCTAGGGAGTGTAGGGACCAAGTCCGGGAGATTGTCATACGACATTGAAGACTGTGTCGACGACTTCATGCGTGACCTTGGACGAAAAGGCGCAACCACTGGCTTTCTGAAGAAGACTGCCGAACGCCTGAAGAAGCTCAGGGTGCGCCATCAGATTGCCAGCATGATCCATAGGATCGAGACTCGTGTAAGCGAAGTGCATGACCGGCGCACGAGGTACAAAATTGATGAGTACACTCCATCATCCAGCATTGTCGCTGTCGATCCAAGGGTGATTGCCATCTATGCAGAGGCGGCTGGTCTTGTGGGCATCGATGCTCCAAGAGACGAGCTTGTGAAGATGTTGATGGTTGAAGGGAAAGAGCCGAGGGTGGCTTCTATTGTGGGATTCGCTGGTCTTGTGGGCATCGATGCTCCAAGAGACGAGCTTGTGAAGATGTTGATGGTTGAAGGGAAAGAGCCGAGGGTGTCTTCTATTGTGGGATTCGCTGGTCTTGGAAAAACCACACTTGCAAATGAAGTGTACCGTAAGCTTCAAGGACAATTTGATTGTCATGCATTTGTGTCGGTGTCTCAGAAACCAGATATGCCGAACCTTCTCAGTAATTTGTTACTGAAACTCGCCGGACAACACTCTTCTCAAATGGGCAAGTTAGACGATATGATCACCGGTATCAGGGAATATCTGTCGAATAAGAGGTAACCGTTCTTGTTTGTGTTTACTAATTTGTTATTACTAAATACGACTAAAAACACCGTGATTGGCTCCTAAGAATTGAACCGATTTGATTGGGTAGATTTTAAATCCTTCTCTACTAGCATTTGGAAAGCAGGGCTGGAAGGGGAAATTACTTAACAGGATGGGGCGGCTGGCCCTCATCAACTCGGTGTTAACCTCCTTGACCACGTACTATCTGACCATTTTTGCTCCAACCAAGTAGGTCGTAAAGAGGATTGACAAGCTACGAAGAAGCTTTCTGTGGAAAGGAGAAGAAGAGGCCAAAGGAGGCCACTGCGCAGTCAATTGGCAACAAGTATGCTCTCCCAAAAAGCTTGGGGGCCTTGGAATAAAAAACCTAGCTTTCTACAGTAGATCCTTGAGATTAAGGTGGGCTTGGTACTCCTGGAAATACCCAAATAGGCCTTGGGTTGGATTGCAACTTCCTTGCACTAGCACTGACATGCAGTTGTTCAACGCCTCCACAATCGTCAAGCTTGGTGACGGTCAAAGCGCCAAGTTCTGGAGTACCTCGTGGCTAAATGGTTCTGCACCTAAGGACATCGCCCCAAACCTCCATAAGCTTGCAAAGAGGAAAAATGCCTCTGTGGTGGCTGCTCTCCATCAGGGTCGCCGGATGAAAGGAATCGAGCAACTTAGCACCACTGAGGATTTGCTCAGTTTCATTGACCTTTGGCACCGGATACAAGGGGTTAATCTCTCAGATCAACCGGATGACATTGAGTGGAAATGGAACGACAGTAAATCATACACTGCTGCCACTGCTTATGATGCCCAATTCATCGGAACAATCGCGAAGCCTGAGTTAAATGCCATTTGGAAAGCAAAGGTGGAGGGAAAGATCAAATTCTTTGCTTGGCTTCTGTCTCAAAATAGACTGCCAACTGCTGATCGTCTCCGTGCGAGAGGATGTGAACACAACGACACCTGCTCCCTCTGCGACCAAACGATTGAGACGGCCGCTCACCTGATCTGTGGCTGCCCATTTGCAAAGGAAGTGTGGCAGAAGATCAACACCATGCTGCCTAACATTCAGCTTCAAACAACCTTGCCGTTCACCTCTATCGCATCCTGGTGGAGAAGTTTTGCCTATGGGCAGCAGAAAAAGGCAGCAGCTGCGCTATACTTTGCATGGAATATTTGGAATGAGCGAAACCGAAGAATTTTCCAAAACCTATCTTCAACTGCTGATATGGTGGCTTGCTTAGCCAGGTCTGACTTAGCATACTTGGACATGGCCAATGTGAGGCCTTAGCTTTGTAAATCTGCAGTTTCTTTTTCTTTTTTGCCTGCGTTAGGGCTTCAGACTTCTCCCTTGTAAATCCCTAATCTATAATGAAAAGGCAGAGCACCTGCCATTAGCCCTCAAAAATCTACTAGCATTTGATTAAAAAAATTGCTAAATGTTTCAAGTCCTGTTTTTCTGTTTGGTGTCACATGGAACTGAAACCTATCCAATTGTGATTATATTTTCTCTGTTTGGGTGTCACATGAAAATGAAGTTCTCATTTCCTAAAACGTTGGTATTTGGAATTTCATCCTCGCGGTCACACCATACAGTTTTAAGAAAATTAAATTGAATTTTTTGGACATTGGTGAGAACTGAGAACTTTGGGGAGTTTCTTTTGGTGGGCCTAGGGGCAGAACTCTTTCCAAATTAGCCACTTTTGAAAGAACCTTGCATGGTAGCTTAGTTTATTATTAGAGAAAATCTTCACAAGCATAACAAGTTATTGTCATCATGAATGGAGTTACTAGCTAGGTGAGGTCCTAACATTTGCCCATTCACTTAACTTTCTGGAAATGGTTATTCAGTACTTTGGTTCAGGTGTGCATGGGTTTTGGAGTTCTATATCCAATATTATTCATTTTTTTTGCTACTAATATGTTATAGATTGCAAGTAACAGGTGCCACATTGCTTTAAAAGAATTTAGGGCCACAGTGCTTACATGTAGCACAACAACACATACTTGATTTTTACTCCCTCCATTCCATATTAGTTGTCGCTGATTTAGTACAAAGTTGTACTAAATCAGCGATAACTACTATGGAACGGAGGGAGTAGATGAGAATGAAAAAAGAAAGAGATATAGCTTCACATCTTTATCATCAACATGAGATGTGTACACTTAGCATACCCACATGTATCCTAATCAAACTGAACTACTCCCAAAGTGCATGTTTTGTTGCCTTCTACAATTTACCACATTTTTAGTCCACAAGTGTCGCAAGCTGCAGTAAATTAGTCCCAGCAATTGTGTCAAAGTTTGGCTAAAAAGTAAGTCTATGACAGGTGAGTTACAATCTAGAGAAATGTAGCGAGTGGCATGCCACAAATGGTGGCTGCAACCAAACTCTTTCTACACTTATGTTCCAAAAGGTTGGCCATGTGTGCTGCAAATCAATTATATGTATTTTTTGTTAGATAACTAAGATAAGTGTTGACACATACAAGAAATTACTCCGGAATATTTCCCTTGACGCTTGCAAACATCATGAAGACTCATCTGCAAAATCCAGTGGGAAGAAAACAGGAGAAAAGAGTGCACAGACACATGATTTACATTGCGCATATTGTTTAAAAATTCCATATTACTGAACTGCTAAGGATATATGGTTTGCTAAGTGAAGTACACCCATTTTTTACCATGATATATGATGACTTACAATCCTAGGAGAAAATTCAGATTGTTGGAGCTCGGAAAATGCTCTTGAACATGGCATGTGGTGGCAGCTAGTAACCTAATTCACTTTCTGAGTTTCTACTCCCTCGAGCTTGTGTAGCACACAAGTGAGCAAACAATCTAACGACGGAAAAAACAAATTGGATACTCATAATAAACCCTGGCAATGGTATGTATCCCTCCAAGGATGGGAAAGGTTTCAGTTACGTGTCAAACCTGACTGTTCGCTTAGTTATTAGACTCAGTGATCACCTTTCTGTAGGCCCATTCAGTGGCCAGCTTTGCTCCAGTTTGGGTTGGTAAGGATTTTGGTTATCCAAACGCTACTATCCTGTGTGTGTCATACATAGAAATACACAAGCACCATCTCTAATCACTCCCTGTACCGCACCTTGGTACGCAATCATGTTGGAACGGTTGGCACAGAAATTGCCATCCAGAATAATCTATCTGGCTAAGGCATTTCATGTTAGCTTTTGCTGGTGAAAATCTACATTTTATACTTTACTTTGTTCCCTTTCATGTTTATTTCATCCACTGAGTCCTTCAATGAGCGCAACACTTTGCTTAAAAAAATAGAACTCACCACAACAAGTTACATATACTACCTGTTATCTTTTTATTAACTCATCACAAAGGACTCAAAGCAATGTGGTGCCCATGTGTGATTTATTTGGTCCCTTTGGATTGAAGAATTTTCGTACGAATTTTGTAAAATCCCAATCCATTGGAATTTTTTCTATACAGGTCCTTTGGATCAAAGGAATGATGATATCTGCTCTGACACCCTAATTCCATAGGATTTGTAGCAAGAGGTTACCTCATGGGAATTTTCCTTTCTGTCTTGCATGGACCTTATCTCTATTCAAATTCCTGTGAAGTAAGAGCCATGTTTGCAAATTTCTGTATTCTGATTTATTGTAGGATTTGGCAAGTCATGGTATCTCAATCCTACCTTTTTTTTGTATTCTTACATGATTAGAATCATGTGACGCCACCGACTCAATCGTACACTAATCATACACGCAAATGCGCACGATCAAGCCCAAGGACTCACGGGAAGATATCACAACACAACTCTAGACACAAAATAAAATAATACAAGCTTTATATTACAAGGCAGGGGCCTCGAGGGCTCGAATACATAAGCTCGAGTTACACAAGAGTCAGCGAAAGCATCAGTATCTGAGTACAGACACAATTAGACAAAATTGCCGTAAGAAGGCTCAGCAAAACAAGGACAACTAGATCGAAAAGGCGCAGGCCTCCTGCCTGGGAGCCTCCGAACTACTCCTGGTCGTCGGTCTCCACGTAGTAGTAGGCTCCGTCAGGGTAGTAGTAGTCATCGGCGGGATCAGCTCACTCCGGGGGTCCGTCATCTGATCGCAGCAATCGGGTATGGGGAAAAAGAGGTAGCAAAGCAATCGTAAGTACTCATCCAAAGTACTCGCAAGACTTACATCAGAACTATGCTAAGTATGCATCGGTATCAAGGGAAGGGGTTGTATCTGTGGACTGGACTGCAGAAATGCCAGAATAGAGAGAAGGCCTGGCCTATCGAAGACTAGCATCTTGCGGCGTCTTGCGGCAACAAAAGAGAGTAGAGTAACATAACATGTAGTAACAAATATATATTAGTAACGCCCAGAGATCCTTCCTCGTCTACCCCGCGAGGAAGCGATCCTGGAGCCATCATATCAGTTTAGTAACACAAGTATCCAGTTCTAGTTGTAGTAGATCGGGGTACAACTCCGAGCGTCCTGTTACCGTGGACACGGCTATTCGAATAGATAACTTCCCTGCAGGGGTGCACCAACTTACCCATCACGCTCGATTAACTCTGGCCGGACACACTTTTTCGGGTAATGCCCGGCCTCGGCTGATCGACACGACATAGTCCTACCTAGGCTCCGCAGAGAGGTCCCCGCCGGTATACATCCTAAGTGCGAAGGGGTCATGGGCCAATCGTCCTAAGCACTCCGGGTCGTTGTGCGACGAGCCGGGACGAGCACCACCTCATCCTGGATGGCACTGGCCCGACAGGCCCACAATGCTGAACTGGACGTCTGACAGAGCTTTCGGGAGAATCGTACGCCGCCGAGTGCCCATACTTATTCCCGCGTGGTGGTTAGTGCGAAAAGGCCAGAGGCCTACTCAGATCATATATCCAAACCGTTAGTGTATTCGGAGCGCGCGGTGACGATCAGTGCTCTTGTCGCCCCGTCTCGCGGGCTTACGACAAGGGCCAGGCCCATCCCTCTCCTGGGGCGGTCTCTGCCTGCCCGGCCGTGCCGCGTAATTATCTCACGGGTACCCTCCTGGTCAACCCGACTTATCCAGAGACTGTCAGGAACTCAGGTCCACCTCTACCGGGGTGGTACCGCCTGTCCCTTCAGTCCCGCAGAAACAGTTAACAAGGGGCAACAGTTAAAGGTAACAGTGTATTTTTATCATCAAGGGGGGAGTCCGAGGAATCACCCTCAATGGACTCCCACTCGATGTATCCGTCAAGGTGAACTTGGAGGAATCACCCTCGATGGGTTCACACTTGAGGGGCTGCACGACAGAGGCATCATCGGAGGTGGTGAAAGAGGAATCACCTGATGGAAATATGCCCTAGAGGCAATAATAAAGTTGTTATTATTTTATATTTCCTTGTTCATGATAAAGGTTTATTATTCATGCTACAATTGTATTGGCCGGAAACTTAAATACATGTGTGAATACATAAACAAATACCGTATCCCTAGTGAGCCTCTACTAGACTAGCTCGTTGATCAAAGATGGTTAAGGTTTCCTAACCATAGACATGAGTTGTCATTTGATAATGGGATCACATCATTAGGAGAATGATGTGATGGACAAGACCCATCCGTTAGCTTAGCATATGATCGTTCTGTTTATTGCTACTGCTTTCTTGAATGTCAAATACATGTTCCTCAGACCATGAGATCATGCAACTCCCGGATATCGGAGGAATACCTTGTGTGCTATCAAACGTCACAACGTAACTGGGTGATCATAAAGATGCTCTACAGGTATCTCCAAAGGTGTCCGTTGAGTTGGCATGGATCGAGACTGGGATTTGTCACTCCGTGTTTCGGAGAGGTATCTCTGGGCCCTCTCGGTAATGCACATCATAAGAAGCTTGCAAGCAAAGTGACTAAGGAGTTAGTTACGGGATGATGTATTACGGAACGAGTAAAGAGACTTGCCGGTAATGAGATTGAACTAGGTATGGAGATACCGACGATCGAATCTCGGGCCAGTAACATACCGACGGACAAAGGGAATTACGTATGTTGTCATTGCGGTTCGACCGATAAGATCTTCGTGGAATATGTAGGAACCAATATGAGCATCCAGGTTCCGCTATTGGTTATTGACCGGAGAGGCGTCTCAGTCATGTCTACATCATTCCCGAACCCGTATGGTCCGCACACTTAACGTTCGTTGACGATATAGTGTTATATGAGTTATGTGAATTGGTAACCGAATATTGTTCGGAGTCCCGGATGAGATCCCGGACGTCACGAGGAGTCTTGGAATGGTCGAGAGGTAAAGATTTATATATGGGAAGTCATATTTTGGGTTCCGGAAAAAGGTGCAGTTTTTTCGGTATTGTACCGGGAAGCTTCCAGAAGGTTCCGGAGGATTCCGGAGGGGTCCGGAAGTCCACAAGTGGGTCCACCACGTCCCAAAGGGCTGGCATGGGCTAAGGGGAGGCTCCCTGGCCTTATTGGGCCAGGCGCACCAAGTCCTCAAAAGCCCACGCAGCTAGGGAAGGAAAAAAGGGAGAGTCCTAGTAGGAATAGGATTGGACTTTGGAGTCCAAGTCCACGTGTGTACTATTCACGGTTACTGTTCACGTGGCATTATTCCTTCTACTCCAAGCCCCTACACATATATAAAATAGAGGAGAGGGGGCGCCCCAAAGATACAACATTGTCTTAGCCGTGTGCGGCGCCTCCCTCCACAGTTCCGTCCCTCGGTCATATTTTCGCAGTGCTTGGGCGAAGCCCTGCGGAGATAGCATCACCATCACCGTCACCACGCCGTCGTGCTGCCGGAACTCATCCACTACCTCGCCGTCTTGCTGGATCAAGAAGTCGAGGACGTCACCGAGCTGAACGTGTGCTGAACGCGGAGGTGTCGTACGTTCGGTGCTCGGTCGGTTGGATCGTGAAGTTGTTCGACGACATCAACCGCGTTGTTCTAACGCTTCCGCTTACAGTCTACGAGGGTACGTAGACACACTCCCCCTCTCGTAGCTATGCATCTCCATGGATAGATCTTGCGTGTGCGTAGAATTTTTTTGTTTTCCATGCAACGTTCCCCAACAGTGGCATCATGAGCCAGGTCTATGCGTAGATGATATGCACGAGTAGAACACAAAGAGTTGTGGGCGGTGATCGTCATACTGCTTACCACCAACGTCTTATTTTGATTCGGCGGTATTGTAAGATGAAGCGGCCCGGACCAACCTTACATGTCCACGTACATGAGACTGGTTCCACCGACAGACATGCAACTTGTTTTGCATAAAGGTGGCTGGCGGGTGTCTGTTTCTCCTACTTTAGTTGAATCGAATTTGACTACGGCCGGTCCTTGTTGAAGGTTAAAACAGCAAACTTGATATATCACCGTTGTGGTTTTGTGCCGTAGGTAAGAACGGTTCTTGCTAGAAGCCCGTAGCAGCCACGTAAAACTTGCAACAACAAAGTAGAGGACGTCTAACTTGTTTTTGCAGGGTATGCTGTGATGTGATATGGTCAAGACATGATGTGATATACGTTATTGTATGAGATGATCATGTTTTGTAATTTATCGGCAACCGGCAGGAGCCTTATGGTTGTCTCTTTATTGTAAGAAATGCAAGCGCCATGTAATTGCTTTACTTTATCGCTATGCGTTAGCAATAGTTGGCGAGACGACCACGACACAACGATGGAGATCAAGGTGTTGAGCCGGTGACGATGGAGATCATGACGATGCTTTGGAGATGGAGATCAAAAGCACAAGATGATGGCCATATCATGTCACATATTTTGATTGCATGTGATGTTTATCCTTTATGCATCTTATTTTGCTTAGAACGACGGTAGCATTATAAGATGATCCCTTCACTAAATTTCAAGATAAAAGTGTTCTCCCCGAGTATGCACCGTTGCTAAAGTTCGTCGTTTCGAAGCATCTCGTGATGATCGGGTGTGATAGATTCTACGTTCACATACAACGGGTGTAAGCCAGTTTTACACAAGCAGAATACTTGGGTTAAACTTGACGAGCCTAGCATGTACAGACATGGTCTCGGAACACTGGAGACCGAAAGGTCGAACATGAGTCATATAGTAGATATGATCAACATGGAGATGTTCACCATTGATGACTATCCCATCTCACGTGATGATCGGACATGGGCTAGTTGATTTGGATCATGTAACACTTAGTTAACTTGAGGGATGTTAATTTAAGTGGGATTTCATTAGTAATTTGATTAATTGAACTTAATTTATCATGAACTTAGTCTTAATAGTTTCTTTGCATATCTATGTTGTAGATAAATGGCCCGTGCTACTGTTCCGTTGAATTTTAATGTGTTCCTAGAGAAAGCTAAGTTGAAAGATGATGGTAGCAACTACACGGACTGGGTCCGTAACTTGAGGATTATCCTCATTGCTGCACAGAAGAATTATGTCCTTGATGCACCGCTAGGTGATGGACCTGCTGCAGGAGCTGCTGCAGACGTTGTGAACACCTGGCAGGCTCGATCTGATGACTACTCGATAGTTCAGTGTGCCATGCTCTACGGCTTAGAACCGGGACTACAAAAGTGTTTTGAACGCCACGGAGCATATGAGATGTTCCAAGAGCTGAAATTGATATTTCAAGCTAATGCCCAGGTTGAGAGATATGAAGTCTCCAACAAGTTCTTTAGCTGTAAGATGGAGGAGAACAGTTCTGCAGTGAACATGTACTCAGAATGTCTGGGTACCACAACCACTTGACTCAGCTGGGAATTGATCTTCCGGTTGAGATTGTTATTGACAGAGTTCTTCAGTCACTGCCACCAAGCTATAAAGGCTTCGTGATGAACTATAATATGCAAGGGATGGAGAAGACAATTCCCGAGCTCTTCGCGATGCTGAAATCAGCGGAGGTAGAAATCAAGAAGGAGCATCAAGTGTTGATGGTTAACAAAACCACTAGTTTCAAGAAAAAGGGCAAGGGAAAGAAGGGGAACTTCAAGAAGAACGGCAAGCAAGTTGCCGCTCCCACGAAGAAACCCAAAGCTGGACCCAGGCCTGAAACAGAGTGCTTCTACTGCAAAGGGACTGGTCACTGGAAGCGGAACTGCCCCAAGTATTTGGCGGATAAGAAGGATGGCAAAGTGAGCAAAGGTATATTTGATATACATGTTATTGATGTGTTCCTCACTAATGCTCGCAGTAGCGCCTGGGTATTTGATACTGGTTCGGTTGCTCATATTTGTAACTCGAAACAGGAGCTACGGAATAAGCGAAGATTGGCTAAGGACGAGGTGACGATGCGCGTCGGGAATGGTTCCAAGGTTGATGTGATCGCCGTCGGCACGCTACCTCTACATCTACCTTCGGGATTAGTTTTAGACCTCAATAATTGTTATTTGGTGCCAGCGTTGAGCATGAACATTATATCTGGATCTTGTTTATTGCGAGACGGTTATTCATTTAAGTCAGAGAATAATGGTTGTTCTATTTATATGAGTAACATCTTTTATGGTCACGCACCTTTTGTGAATGGTCTATTCTTATTGAATCTCGATCGTAGTGATACACATATTCATAATATTGATGCCAAAAGATGCAAAGTTGATAATGATAGTGCAACATACTTGTGGCACTGCCGTTTAGGTCATATTGGTGTAAAGCGCATGAAGAAACTCCATGCGGATGGACTTTTGGAATCTCTTGATTATGAATCATTTGATACTTGCGAACCATGCCTCATGGGCAAGATGACTAAAACTCCGTTCTCCGGAACAATGGAGCGAGCTACTGATTTGTTGGACATAATACATACCGATGTATGCGGTCCGATGAATGTTGAAGCACGCGGAGGGTATCGTTATTTTCTAACCTTCACAGATGATTTGAGTAGATATGGGTATATCTACTTGATGAAACACAAGTCTGAAACATTTGAAAAGTTCAAAGAATTTCAGAGTGAAGTAGAGAATCATCGTAACAAGAAAATAAAGTTTCTACGATCTGATCGCGGAGGCGAATATTTGAGTTACGAGTTTGGCCTTCATTTAAGAAAATGTGGAATTGTTTCACAACTCACGCCACCTGGAACACCACAGCGCAATGGTGTGTCCGAACGTCGTAACCATACTTTATTGGATATGGTGCGTTCTATGATGTCTCTTACCGATTTGCCACTATCGTTTTGGGGTTATGCATTAGAGACAGCTGCATTCACGTTAAATAGGGCACCGTATAAATCCGTTGAGACGACACCATATGAACTATGGTTTGGCAAGAAACCTAAGCTGTCGTTTCTTAAAGTTTGGGGATGCGATGCTTATGTGAAAAAGCTTCAACCTGATAAGCTCGAACCCAAAGCGGAGAAGTGCGTCTTCGTAGGATACCCTAAAGAAACAATTGGGTACACCTTCTACCACAGATCCGAAGTCAAGGTCTTTGTTGCCAAGAATGGGTCCTTTCTAGAGAAGGAGTTTCTCTCGAAAGAAGTGAGTGGGAGGAAAGTAGAACTTGATGAGGTAATTGTACCTTCTCTCGAATTGGAAAGTAGCTCATCAGAGAAAACCGTTCCCGTGATGCCTACACCAATGAGAGGAAGATAATGATAAAGATCATGAAACTTCAGATCAAGTTACTACTGAACTTCGTAGGTCGAACAGAGTACGTTCCGCACCAGAGTGGTACGGTAATCCTGTTCTGGAAGTTATGTTGTTAGACAACAGCGAACCTACGAACTATGAAGAAGCTATGATAAGCCCGGATTCCGACAAATGGCTTGAGGCCATGAAATCTGAGATAGGATCCATGTATGAGAACAAAGTGTGGACTTTGGTGGACTTGCCCGATGATCAGCAAGCCATTGAGAATAAATGGATTTTTAAGAGGAAGACAGATGCTGATGGTAATATCACTGTCTACAAAGCTCGACTTGTCGCGAAAGGTTTTCGACAAGTTCAAGGGGTTGACTACGATGAGACTTTCTCACCCGTAGCGATGCTTAAGTCTGTCCGAATCATGTTAGCAATTGCCGCATTTTATGATTATGAAATCTGGCAAATGGATGTCAAAACTGCATTCCTTAATGGTTTTCTCAAAGAAGAGTTGTATATGATGCAACCAGAAGGTTTTGTCGATCCTAAGGGTGCTAACAAAGTGTGCAAGCTCCAGCGATCCATCTATGGACTGGTGCAAGCATCTCGGAGTTGGAATATGCGCTTTGATGAGGTGATCAAAGCATATGGTTTTGTACAGACTTACGGTGAAGCCTGTATTTACAAAAAAGTGAGTGGGAGCTCTGTAGCATTTCTAATATTATATGTGGATGACATATTGTTGATTGGAAATGATATAGAATTTCTGGATGGCATAAAGGGATACTTGAATAAGAATTTTTCAATGAAAGGCCTCGGTGAAGCTGCTTATATATTGGGCATCAAGATCTATAGGGATAGATCAAGACGCTTGATAGGACTTTCACAAAGCACATACCTTGACAAAGTTTTGAAGAAGTTCAAAATGAATCAGTCAAAGAAAGGGTTCTTGCCTGTCTTGCAAGGTGTGAAGTTGAGCCAGACTCAATGCCCGACCACAACAGAAGATATAGAGAAAATGAAAGTCATTCCCTATGCCTCGGCCATAGGTTCTATTATGTATGCCATGCTGTGTACCAGACCTGATGTGTGCCTTGCCATAAGTTTGGCAGGAGGTACCAGAGTAATCCAGGAGTGGATCACTGGACAGCGGTCAAGAATATCCCGAAGTACCTGAAAAGGACCAAGGACATGTTTCTCGTTTATGGAGGTGATGAAGAGGTCGTCGTAAAGGGTTACGTCGATGCAAGCTTTGACACTGATCCGGATGACTCTAAGTCACAAACCGGATACGTATTTATATTAAATGGTGGAGCTGTCAGTTGGTGCATTTCCAAGCAGAGCGTCGTGGCGGGATCTACGTGTGAAGCGGAATACATAGCTGCTTCGGAAGCAGCACATGAAGGAGTCTGGATGAAGGAGTTCATATCCGATCTAGGTGTAATACCTAGTGCATCGGGTCCAATGACAATCTTTTGTGACAACACTGGAGCAATTGCCATAGCCAAGGAGCCCAGGTTTCACAAGAAGACCAAACACATCAAGAGACGCTTCAACTCCATTCGTGAATATGTCAAGGATGGAGACATAGAAATTTGCAAAGTACACACGGATCTGAATGTGGCAGACCCGTTGACTAAGCCTCTTCCACCTGCAAAACATGATCAGCACCAAGACTCCATGGGTGTTAGATTCATTACTATGTAATCTAGATTATTGACTCTAGTGCAAGTGGGAGACTGATGGAAATATGCCCTAGAGGCAATAATAAAGTTGTTATTATTTTATATTTCCTTGTTCATGATAAAGGTTTATTATTCATGCTATAATTGTATTGACCAGAAACTTAAATACATGTGTGAATACATAAACAAATACCGTGTCCCTAGTGAGCCTCTACTAGACTAGCTCGTTGATCAAAGATGGTTAAGGTTTCCTAACCATAGACATGAGTTGTCATTTGATAACGGGATCACATCATTAGGAGAATGATGTGATGGACAAGACCCATCCGTTAGCTTAGCATATGATCGTTCTGTTTATTGCTACTGCTTTCTTGAATGTCAAATACATGTTCCTCAGACCATGAGATCATGCAACTCCCGGATACCGGAGGAATACCTTGTGTGCTATCAAACGTCACAACGTAACTGGGTGATCATAAAGATGCTCTATAGGTATCTCCGAAGGTGTCCGTTGAGTTGGCATGGATCGAGACTG
This sequence comes from Elymus sibiricus, assembly GCA_039707655.1. Taxonomy (NCBI): domain Eukaryota; kingdom Viridiplantae; phylum Streptophyta; class Magnoliopsida; order Poales; family Poaceae; genus Elymus; species Elymus sibiricus. The sequence continues at coordinate 103,473,024 of CM077668.1, read as the reverse complement.
GGATTTGTCACTCCGTGTTTCGGAGAGGTATCTCTGGGCCCTCTCGGTAATGCACATCATAAGAAGCTTGCAAGCAAAGTGACTAAGGAGTTAGTTACGGGATGATGTATTACGGAACGAGTAAAGAGACTTGCCGGTAACGAGATTGAACTAGGTATGGAGATACCGACGATCGAATCTCGGGCAAGTAACATACCGGCGGACAAAGGGAATTACGTATGTTGTCATTGCGGTTCGACCGATAAGATCTTCGTGGAATATGTAGGAACCAATATGAGCATCCAGGTTCCGCTATTGGTTATTGACCGGAGAGGCGTCTCAGTCATGTCTACATCATTCCCGAACCCGTAGGGTCCGCACGCTTAACGTTCCTTGACGATATAGTGTTATATGAGTTATGTGAATTGGTAACCGAATATTGTTCAGAGTCCTGGATGAGATCCCGGGCGTCACGAGGAGTCTCGGAATGGTCGAGAGGTAAAGATTTATATATGGGAAGTCATATTTTGGGTTCCGGAAAAAGGTGCAGTTTTTTCGGTATTGTACCGGGAAGTTTCCAGAAGGTTCCGGAGGATTCCGGAGGGGTCCGGAAGTCCACAAGTGGGTCCACCACGTCCCAAAGGGCTGGCATGGGCTAAGGGGAGGCGCCCTGGCCTTATTGGGCCAGGCGCACCAATTCCTCAAAAGCCCACGCAGCTAGGGAAGGAAAAAAGGGAGAGTCCTAATAGGAATAGGATTGGACTTTGGAGTCCAAGTCCACGTGTGTACTATTCACGGTTACTGTTCACGTGGCACTATTCCTTCTACTCCAAGCCCCTACACATATATAAAATAGAGGAGAGGGGGCGCCCCAAAGATACAACATTGTCTTAGCCGTGTGCGGCGCCCCCCTCCACAGTTCCGTCCCTCGGTCATATTTTCGCAGTGCTTGGGCGAAGCCCTGCGGAGATAGCATCACCATCACCGTCACCACGCCGTCGTGCTGCCGGAACTCATCCACTACCTCGCCGTCTTGCTGGATCAAGAAGTCGAGGACGTCACCGAGCTGAACGTGTGCTGAACGCGGAGGTGCCGTACGTTCGGTGCTCGGTCGGTTGGATCGTGAAGTTGTTCGACGACATCAACCGCGTTGTTCCAACGCTTCCGCTTACGGTCTACGAGGATACGTAGACACACTCCCCCTCTCGTAGCTATGCATCTCCATGGATAGATCTTGCGTGTGCGTAGAATTTTTTTTGGTTTCCATGCAACGTTCCCCAACATCACCCTCGGTAACCCACAACCGGCTAGCTACGCTACAGAGATATCATCAGGAGTGAGGTAGGAGGTATCACCCTCGGCAGTCGATAGTAGCTCTGCAGAGTCGTACAACTAAGGGGGTGTGCGGTGATGTGTCGGTCTCTGCACGTCGATCACACTGATGGAGCATCCGGAAGCAAAGCATGGCAACACGGACAAGGGTGTGGGGCCGCTGATGGATCATTAACGAGCCTATACTAAGCATATAGAACAACAGGTAAAGTATCAATAGCAGGTTACAAAATCAGGCTATGCATCAGAATAGGAGCTATCGGACACAGTAGCAAAATCTAATGCAAGCACGAGAGAGAAAGAATGGGCGGTATAGGAATGATCAAGGGGTTTGCTTGCCTGGAAGCTCTGTTGAGAGGGGCTGGACGTCAGGAGCGTAGTCATACTCGGGAGCAGCGTCAGTCTCAGAGTCTACCGGAGAGAAGAGGGGGAAGAAACAATAAATACAAAGCAAACAAATGCATCACAAAGCATGACATGGCAATATGCTGCGCTAGGGGTGACCTAACGCAGTGCTACACATTACAGATGGAGCGGGGAAATATCTGGGAATATTTTCCCGGCTTTAGGCAATTATCGGTCTGACGATCCAGAGGGGAAGGTTCCATGTTTGCTGTGTTGGGGACATGTGACAGATATGTGGATGGCATATTCGGATTCGTCTTATTTTTCTGATCATTTTACATATAGAAAACATTTTCATCTGAGCTACGGTTTAAAGGATTGTCTGAATTTTCTGGATTATTAATAATTCGAAATTATTAATCTGAAATTGCTATGGGTACCCAGAGGGTGTACCCAGCTATCCAGTACTGAGGCTGCCGTGTGGGACCCTGTCAACGCTGACTAGGCAGTCAACGTTGACCTGGTCAAAAGTGCACAGTAGCGGTGGGTCCCGCATGTCAGGGTTTTACTAATTATCCAAATGATTTATCTAAATAATTGGGCGGGCCCACATGTCATTGACAGAACTCTAACTAAAGGGTTATTTAACCCGGGGCCCACTAGCCAGTGATGGGTTAGGCAGCGGGTTAGTTTAATTAGGGGGGTTTATCCCTAATCTAATTAGGCCGATCCAGGTGGCAGTGGCAAGGCCACGGCTGGGCGTGCGCGCGCGGCCACGGCAGAGGCCATTCGGCGCGGCCGGCCGGCAAGTGGCAGCGGACAGCAGTGAGCAGAGTAGCAGCGGCAGCAGCTAGCAGGCGGTCGAAGCAGCAGTAGCAGCCGCAAGAGCAGCAGCACGCAGCAGTAAGCAGCGACAGCAGGGCAGCAGCAGAATAGAGCGGCAGCGGCAGCAAGCAGCATAGCAGCAGCAGAGACAGAGAGCAGTGGCAGGAAGCACGCACGTACGCGTACACGTACGTGGGAGCTCGGACGAGCTCGGGGACGGCGGCTATGGCAACGGATCGAGGGGGCAAGCAGGGGGGAATGGGGGAGGAGCTCACGGTGCGTCCTTTGGCATGCTCAGGGAGGGTCGGGGTGGACCGGAGCGACCGCAACGACGGCGAGGTGGTGACGGCCGGACAAAGAAGACGAAGACGACGTCAGCTCGAGGGCGTCCCGGCTTGAGCTGGTCCCCGGGACGGACGAAGCCGGCCGCGGCGGACCTCCTGGACGTGCTCCCGCACGCCGGAGACGTCGATGGCCGCGACAACGACGGCGAGGCCGCGACAACGACGGCGAGGCAACGGTGATCGCGAGTTTATCGAGCTCGAATTCGAGCAGGAGAGGAAGTGGGGCGAAGGGGGAACCAGGGGGAATGAAAGAGTTCGATCTAGGTTTTTCGGGGGACGCTCTTATAGGCGGAGGGGGGCTACGTGCTGGCCATCCACGGCCATAGCGCCGTGGATGTGCGCCACGCCCAGGCTCTGCCTCCTAGAAGAAAGGCCTGTGGTGGGCTTGGGCTTTGTAATGTAGCATTAGGCCTAAATGCATAGTGTTATTTGCTCTTTCTCTTATCTGTAAATCAAATAGCTACTGTTTTGCATTTAACTGAGTGAGCAAATGATTTTTGCTATAGATGAAACTTGCCACAAAAATACAGGGCAATATTCTGGACCTACACAAAAAGTTTCAGGGCATTTGGAATTGCTTAACCATTTTTAGAAATTGAAAAGGCCAAAGTAATTGCTGCTGGTCCCCTTAATTAATTCCCAGGGGCATTTTGGGAATCCAGGTGATGTTGTTTTCCTTAACATCATTACCTAAGGAATTTTTGCAATATTATGAACTGTTTTGCAACCATGTTGGTGCAACTTTAAATTTTACTTGCAATTTGAATTGAATTCAGTGGTGGAATTTGAAATGAGATATGAATCCAAAGTGATCAAGCATAGCAAAGCAAAGTGGCTTAGCTTAATGATGAGGATCACTGTAGCTCATTACACAGGAGTGTTACAAATCATATATTCTAAAGAGGCCCTCGGCTTGTTTGCACTCTAGTACATGTTGCCACGCGATTCGACGTGGACATGCTTATTAGAGACACATTTTTTGTCTCTGATTGTGGGAAGAGGCGTGCACATTCTGTAATTTTGCACTTATGCTTCAGATAGATATAGATGAAGCAGGACTAAAACATATACTGTTTCCTTAAGCGCAAGCCGACTTAGTTATAATAAGTGTTTTTACTAAAATTGCACATTTATTATGCAATTTTTTTCATTGACTATGTAACGCTCATTTTTTTGGTATTTTTGTTGTTGTCTTGAGTAGGGTTCACTCTTTCTGTAGTTTTTTATTTGTATTTCATCGATTTTTTTTGTCTGTTCTCTGTTTTTTTTAAATATGAGGTGAATAGGCTGTCTGGATGGTTGGATTCCATCTAATGACTGATAAAATTTAGTGTGTTTTAAGAAAAATGCAATCCACCTTGCAAGAGATGTTCTTATACTAGATGATCCGGTTGCGCCGATGGCGCAAGAAGCCAGTTAGTAGTGAGTAAGTAGGAGATGTAGATGACAATGCAATGTTGATTGTATTATAAATAGCAGTACAGATAGTAGAATTACTTGGATCGGTTTACAGAAACACTTATATAGAGGCAGCCTCACAGCTTATTTAGGCATCTTCTTAGTATGATTGTGGTCTTTAGAGGGTGTGAGCTTACGAATAAGCAGAGTGGAACGGTATGAATATCCACACAGTTGCATTGGTTCATCATTGTGTTGCTGATGCTGCGTTCTGGGACGAAACTTGATTGTGACTGCAAATCTTTCTCCAACCTTGCAGCAGAAGAACTGTGTCGCCGGGAGCTGCAGCCTAATGAACATGACCTCAAGCATGAACTTGTCCGTAATGTCAATCACTTTCATGACAGGCTCTGTTCACACATAAAAACAAAATCAAATGAAGCACTGGAATCATTATATGTGTGAGTAACAATGATCTAAAGGTTGATACCTACATGGCATCTTTATACGTCATCAAGCATATGTAGCTATTTCAAGTTTATGCTAGGTTCATGGCTTTATAGTAAATACTCTGACAATGGAGGTACAAATCACAGAGATAAAGTCGGCAACTAATTAATATAATTTTTTTCAAGTAGAAGCAAGAAAATAGTGTGCAGCAACAAAGCTTAAGTTTTTTTGAAGTAAAGTTTCGCTTATTTCTTCAGTAAGTATAAAAAGGTAAACTGATAAATTACAATCGAAACAGAGAATCATTTGTTAGAGTCAGAATGTTCAAAACTTACGTTGTACTTTATAATGCATCAGATCTAATAACTCTAAAACCATTTATAGACAATGAAGCTATCCTATTTCTATCTAAAGGTTGTAACTTCATTAGGCTTTGCATTATTGTTTGCAGGTACAAATAAGGGATAGCCATATTGGTATCCAATTGTCATTGTGAGCCTCACACCTCAAGATCTTTTCTTTCCAAGAACCTCTGCCAGTGGATAATGAGGGTTTACAAAAGCGAATAAAATTTTGGACTACAATGGATGATAGTTGTTCTCTAGCATGCAATAAGGACTGAGGATGTCTTCCATTATAGGTGGGCTATAGAACTCAGTTGGTAGCCCTGTAATCCTTATCTCATCTATTCGAGAGAGGATAGAAGATACTGCACCAACAGACATGGACCATTTTTCAACTAAGAAGGCGCCAAACGTTAGTTAGATCCCGGTGGTGTTAGTACATAATGTCTGAAACAAAGACGTAGTTATCGGTGCCATTAAAAGGCAAGCACCCAAGCATATAAGGAGGTAAACTATATGCTGACTACAATAAAGCTATAAGATTGCCTTATACTATAAAGCCAAATCAAGTGTGAACCCCAACTTGAAGTGATGTTCTCATGGTTTTCAGTTAAATGCCATACAGATTGATTACATGATGAGAAATTGCAGATGCAGGGCCATGTGTAAGGTACACTTGACAATAAACGAAAATCCTCATCGATTGTTTTGCATTACATGGTAAACTATAAAAAACAAATCCAGATTTTCCTTGGTTTTCTTCTTTCTTTAGCGATGTAGACAAATTGCTGACAATTTCATTTATTAAACAACTTTCCCAAATTAAGAGTCCAGCAAGCTACAAAAGAAAACCCCACTTGATAATTTCCAAAGGTAAATAAAGAAGTGGACAATAAAACAAAGACCAAGGCTGATATAGCCTCGTCATGCAATTCATATGTCAGGATACAATAGGAGAAGGTCTTTCCACCAAGAGGCTTAATACATAAAATTCGACTCACGAAAGTAATGTTCACCGCTTCTAAATGGAGTAAGAAGCAGTATGGGGGCACACAGACAACATCATACCAGTATACATGCAAATAACTTCCAAAATGAACGGACGGTACAGGAAAAATAAACTCCAACAGATTACCAACAATAAAAGTTCTGAACTCTGAAAATTTAAGCAATGCTAAATTCAGCTCACTTAATAGCTATGAAGTTTAGTTTTTTCAGTAAGGCGGTTATGTTATACCTGAGAGTAGACTTCAACTACAGATAAATACTCAAGTCACATTACAGTTGTAGAGTAGCTCATTTCACGCAATGAAAATGACTTAAGGAAAAAAAAATGCTTGCTTCCAGCAAGAATGGCAGAATTTCCAAATAGCTGTGCTCACAAAGATATTTAAACATAGAAGGAAACAATACTACCTTGTAAATTTGTACAGCCTATCAACAACAGACTTGTGAATCGGTCTCTTTGTGTTGATGCCCTCATAAGCAGGCCCACTATCACTGTTATCTTCTCTTCAACCACCATAAGTAGTGTGGTCATTGTACAAAATGACCAGTTATGCTCTCCTCGTGTCTCTTTATTTTCTAATTCCCCCGCCCACTGCTCGTGTCTGCACTGCTCATGTTGGATTGCAGTCATGGTGCCCCTGCGAAACATGAAGGAAGTTGAAGCAAAAGGACCCCAAATGTTGTTCTTCCCGTTAAAGAAGGTGCATAAATAATGGGGCTGCCCTTACAGAAATTCAACGCAAATAAATAGAAAATCAGATTGACCGAGAAACATACAAGATAAAGGAGTTGGGATATACACTCTCACTGAAGTTCTTGATTACTTGCATTTGTGTGGCTTTCAGGAGGGTACCATTAAATCCATGTGTCCACCCCTACAAAATTGTACCAAAATCAAAATAGACAAATTTAACAACTAACATCTCATTGGCTAGTCTCCAGATTTGCACCTCTCCTTTTGCATCAGTATGAAAGAAGAGAAGAGGAGCTATCATACCGGCAGAAGGGCTGGTGACACCGCTGTGTAGCGCCGCAGTAAGTGGGGGCCCTTGCGCCATCATCGAATCTCTCCTGAAGCTGAAGCTACCAACGTCCAATGTGTATGCCAGCACCGCCGCCTGCTGCGGCTGCGGCTCCCTTCATTCCGTTGATGACGATGCAGAGGATACTCCGGCGGCAGCCTGTGGCCGCGTCTAACACCAGAAGATCTAGAAATCACGACAGAGTCAAAATGGAGAGAAGAAGTGGGGAGAAAGAAAATACCTACAGCAGCCATAGACAGTAGGAACACAAAAAACGAGAATTAATTTAGAGAGGAAAGGGATTAGAAAGAGGAACTCATGGGGGGAGGTGCAACCAGAAGAGATGGGGAATGAGTTGCGACGAGGCGTGCCGGCTGCTGCTCCCCTCCTCCTGCCGAGTCCGGATCGAGGCCGCGCTCCTCGGCTCGAGCTCCTCCTGCCAAGGCCGGATCGAGGCCGACGGCCGCCGGCAGAGCACGGGGCGGCCGCATCTGGGCCACCACGCGACACGGACGAGGCGCGGCTGGCTGCTGCCCCTGCTCCCCTCGTCCTGCCGAGTCGCTCCTCGGCTCGAGCTCAAGGTGGCCAGGGCGACGAGGCGGAGGAGGGGTGGGAGGTCGACGGTGGCTGGTGAGGGTGAGAAAGGAGAGGAGGAGGCGGCGGCTACAGGAGAGGAGGCTGCTGCGGGGAGAAGCCGGCTAGGTTTCGCTGCTGCCCGCTCGCTTCTCCTTTTTCTTTCGAGTCAATTACTCCAGTGGTGCTAGAACTCGGCATGAATGGTCATTTTAGTGCTACAAGTTATTGTGTACATTAACGTGGTGCAAAAACTTGGCTTTGCGATGCAAATACGGTGCAAAACTCGTTTTTATACATCCATGACGCTGACGAGGCATGCCAGCGTGGCATGGGGCCCGTTGTCAGTGGACGATGGGCACAGGGCGTGTGGCCTGCTCTTTTTGAAAAAGAAAAAGTTCAGTTTTTATTTTCAGAAAATTCGACGTTGATAGGAAAAATTGTACCCACTAGGTTTCAATCCTCGAACCCGACCCGCAGGCATATCTCGCGTGCGCCCTACCAAATAAACCGATCACGTTTGCTGTTGATTTGGGATCTGTAACTTATATAATCTTTAGACTAACAGCGTAAATTAATTTTTTTGAACACAAATGCTGGATGTGCAGACCGCACAGGTTGGGGGTGGATGTGCTCTCTTTTTGGCACTTTTTGAACACAAATGAAAAAGGTGCAACTCAGCGGATCGAACCAAGGACCTACATATATTTTACAAATTGGCGATTAACCACCAGGCCTGATGACATCTAGTTCTCTACGATAATAAATATTTTCTATACCGGTTTGGCCTAACAACATAAATTAAAACTCTAAACTCGAATGAAAAAAAATCCAGCAGTCAAACCAGCGACCTCCTATCCCGATAGTGCAAACCAACACCCGACGAAGATTGTTTCTTATACATAAGCTAATGGTTCTTTTATATTGAGGCTGCATTTCTATTCTTTAGAAAATATAATATTTTACTTATAAATGTGCACATGATTTTTCATGAAGCATAAATATTTGTTCCTAAAAGCACATAAACATTTTCTAAAAGCATGAAAAAAAATCTATATATGCATTAATATTTTATTAAAACGTTAATTATATGAGAATTTATTTAAATATATTTAATCAAGGTAAAATATTTAAAATTTAAAAAAAATTAATTTACTTTTAGAAACATTAAATATATTAAAAACAATAAATAACAATAAGTTGTCCCAGGAACAAGAAATACTAATAATGATAAAGGTCGTACATGAGGTCACCCGTGACATTTTTAATAAAATATTTAACCTTTTCAAACTACATACATTTATGTTTTTAAAATTATATAAACATTTAATTAAATATATTTAAATAAATATTCATATAATTTTATATATTCACGTTTTTAATAAAATATTCATGCAGTATATAAATGTCTTCATGTTTTCGAAATTGTTTATGAACTTTTAGGAACAAAATACTTATGATTTACGAAAAATCGTGTGCAATACTTATAAGTAAAAAATTATATTGTCTAAAGAATTTTTTTTGAGTAACGTCTAAAGAATATATATATAAGTTTTTTTTTAGACATAAGAATATATATATAAGTGGTCTCAATACAATAGCCTATTTAGCAAACAAATTTTGGCGGCCCTGGTAGTTCGAGCCCCTTGGGTACCTTTTTCATTTGAGTTAAAAAAAATTAATTTACACTGTTAGGGAAAAAGGATATAGAATTCACCTATCCCACTTGTGCACGGTTTGTCTCGTTGGCTGATGGTGTGCGCTCGCATGTTACCTGCTGGTTCTAGGTTCGAAACCCTGTGTGTGCTATTTTTCGTCAATGCGATTTGTGCAGGTGGGCCTCCCAGTGTTATTTTTGTGTGAAAAAAAAACTGAAGGTTTATTTTTTGCAAAAAGAGCAGGTCACACACCCTGTCCTCATCATACAGTCACTGACAGCGGCCCCCATGCCTCATTGGCATGCCTCGTCAGCGCCGTGGACGTATACAAACGAGTTTTGCACCGTATTTGCACCGCGAAGCCAAGTTTTTGCATCACTTCAATGTACACCACAACTTGTATCACTAAAGTGACCATTCATGCCAAGTTCTAGCACTAGTGATGTAATTGACTCTTTTCTTTTCTCTGGCTGCTGCTCGCTCGCTTTTTCTTTTTCTTTTCTCTCGCTGCTGCCCGCTTGCTCATAAGAGACAGCCAAGCGGGACCAATCCAAAGCAGGGATCACCAATGCAGCTGGGTAGAACAAGGGCGAGTAGAAAAGCAGCAGCACACCCCCGTCCACCCCACGTCGCCTCACGCGGTCAGACCGCACGCGCGCGCCCGGCCAATCACCACGCACCAAGCCCCAATCGGCAACGCGGACGCGCGCGCGTAACACTCGCTGCACATCAGCCCCACACACGCACGGACCCAGCGGTCATACAGACAAAATATCAGAGATCGCGTCAAAAAACAATGAACGGTTGACCTGCGGACACTGCAGTAAAAACATGAGCAGTAAAGCAATCGTGCGGCCGAAAATCAAAGCGCGGTCGAAGAGCCCTCCTATGACCGGGTTGCCCAGACTCTTTTACTAGTTAGATAAGCATGCTTCCAATTTTACTATTAACTAATCTTTTTACTGTCTGTGATTTTATTCACAGGTACTTAATCATAATTGATGATTTATGGGATTCGCTTGCATGGAAGGTTATTAGATGTGCTTTTCCAGAAAACAGTTGTGGCAGTAGAGTGCTAACAACTACAAGGATTTAATCTGTTGCCGCTACTTGTTGCTCTAATAGCAAAGAGTATGTTTATAAGATGAAATCACTGGATGACCAGGACTCGAGAAGACTATTTTTTAGTAGAGTATTTGGTTTTGGAGAACCTTGCCCTGTCATATATGCAGAGTTTTCGACGGATATTTTGAAAAGATGTCGTGGTTTGCCACTTGCCATTATCAGTATATCAAGCCTTCTAGCAGGTCAACTGAAGCCAATGTGGGAATATGTAAGGAATTCCTTGGGATCCATGTTTGAAGGCAATCCTACTCTAGAAGAAATGAAACAAATATTGGACCTTAGCTACAGAAATCTTCCTCACCATCTAAAGACATGCCTGCTTTATCTTGCTATGTATCCAGAGGATTACGAGATAATGAAGAATGATTTGTCGAGGCAATGGATAGCTGAAGGTTTCGTGAGTTCAATCAATGGGCTAGATGCAGAGGATGTTGCAGGGAGCTACTTCAACGAGCTCATCAACAGGAGCATGATCCAACCTGTTGAGAAGGATTGTAATGATGAGGTGTTGTCGTGCAGAGTACATGATATAATGCTTGATCTTATCAGATCCAAAAGCACAGAAGAGAATTTTATTACTGTAATGGATCACCAACAAATTGTAACAGGGATGAACAAGCAGATCCGTCGAATATCGCTCCGCAACGGTGGTGAAGAACATGGTGTGATGCCGGCAATAACCAGCGAGTCGCTATCACAAGCTCGCTCAGTCGCAGTTTTCGGAACCGTCTTCTGACCTAGTTTACTGGGGTTCAAGTATGTTCGAGTTCTATACCTTGAATATCCAAAAGGTGGAAGGTTGGTTCGATAGATGGGCTGGTGACCATCCGTTCGCGGCCCGTTTCCCAGACTTGTTCTCCATTGCGATTGAACCTAGGATATCCGTTGAGGCCGCCCTTATTGACTTAGGGCGCATCGCGTTCCGGCGGCCATTTGGGCCCCCGGACATCCTTGCTTGGCAGGAGCTCCTCGACTGCATCGCACTACACGAACCTGAGATGGCACGGGCTAGCGATCACATCTCCTGGCGCCTGGAACCATCCGGTAGGTTCTCCACGAAGTCCCTCTATCAGGCCATCGCGGCCTCGTCGGGCCCGGAGCCGCTGGCGGTGATTTGGTCCATTAGATTGCCTTTGAAGATTAGAATCTTCCGTTGGCAATGGATCCGCGGCCGGGTCCCATCTGGTGTTGAAGTGCTCAAGTGGAACAAGCAGATCCGTCGAATATCGCTGTAATGGATCACCAACAAATTGTAACAGGGATGAACAAGCAGATCCGTCGAATATCGCTCCGCAACGGTGGTGAAGAACATGGTGTGATGCCGGCAATAACCAGCGAGTCGCTATCACAAGCTCGCTCAGTCGCAGTTTTCGGAACCGTCTTCTGACCTAGTTTACTGGGGTTCAAGTATGTTCGAGTTCTATACCTTGAATATCCAAAAAGTGGAAGGCTGGTTCGATAGATGGGCTGGTGACCATCTGTTCGCGGCTCGTTTCCCAGACTTGTTCTCCATTGCGATTGAACCTAGGATATCCGTTGAGGCCGCCCTTATTGACTTAGGGCGCATCACGTTCCGGCGGCCATTTGGGCCCCCGGACGTCCTTGCTTGGCAGGAGCTCCTCGACTGCATCGCACTACACGAACCTGAGATGGCACAGGCTAGCGATCACATCTCCTGGCGCCTGGAACCATCCAGTAGGTTCTCCACAAAGTCCCTCTATCAGGCCATCGCGGCCTCGCTGGGCCCGGAGCCGCTGGCGGTGATTTGGTCCATTAGATTGCCTCTGAAGATTAGAATCTTCCTTTGGCAATGGATCCGCGGTCGGGTCCCATCTGGTGTTGAAGTGCTCAAGCGGAACGGTCCGGGTGATGGAATGTGCCCGTTGTGTGGGACGGAGGAAGATTCTAACCACATCTTCTTCTCCTGCGTATCAGCGCAATTCCTTTGGAGCTGCCTCCGGGAAACGGTGGGAGGCACATGGTGCAACAATAACTTCCCCGACCTATTCTCGGAGGTCCAGGCCTTCCCTCCGAACACCCGCCACATTCGGTGGCTCACGATTGGAGTACTTGCTTGGACGCTCTGGACGACCCGCAACAAGCTTGTGATCCAACGTGTACCTCTTCGACGTGCTACTGACGCGGTGTTTAAACTTTGTGGCTACTTGCAGCTCTGGCGGCCGCTTAGCCGCCCTCAGGACCGAGACGCCATCACCACCATCATTGCAGATCTCCGCGCGATGGCTCTCCGCTTGGCGCCGCCGCTTCCTCCGCCACCTCCCGAGCCGGATTAGCTTCTCTTCCGCATGTGTTACCGTGCTATGTTGCCGCCTATGCTTTATTTTCTTGGGCTTGTTGAGCTGTGTCCTCAGCAGAACCTTCTTGTACTCTATGTTGTGCTACTTGGTGTGCGTGTGTATGTGTGGGCGGTGTGAACATTGTTGGATCTTGTGGCTTGGTGGTTTGCTTTATTTATAAAGCGGGGCGAAAGCCTTTTTCGGTAAAAGTGGAAGGCTGGATCTTACTGGTATATGTGGGTTGTTTCTACTAAGATATGTAAAGATTGCCTGTGATTACAATACAAGTTTGCAGCTACCTACTCAAATCGGGGAGCTAAGGCAATTGGAGACAATTGATTTACGGTGGTCACCGCTGGTGAGCATTCCACCAGATATCGTTAGTTTGCCCCGCTTGTCGCATTTCGTCGTTCCAAAAGGTACTCTGTTGCCTGATGGGATTGGCAGCTTGAAGTCACTGCGCACTCTACATGGGTTTGATGTATCGGAAAACTCGATAGACAACATCGAGTGCCTTGGTGAGCTGAACAACATGAGAGATCTTGATCTCTATTGGTCAAGGACAGAGACCTTGGAGGAAGCAGAGAATCGTATGGATGCCTTGCGTTCTTCCCTTGAAAGGCTTTCACATTCCAGCAACCTAAAGAGTCTTGTTCTGCAGAATCTTTCTTCGACGCCGCTGGTTGGCTGGAGCACACTGTCCTCTCCACCTCACCATCTTCAGAAGCTTGATCTGTTTGGTTGTGTGTTTTCAAGGGTCCCCAAGTGGATATGTCAACTGAGCGACCTCCACAGGTTGGTTCTTAGGGTTGAGAAGGTGGTTTCTTTCAAGGACGATGCTGATGTCAATATTCTTGCACGGTTGCCCTCCCTTATCTACCTCGAGTTGCAGATCGAAAAATGCCCAGAAGAAAGGGTCATCATCACCGGCAGTGGCATGGCGTTCCAAACTCTTAAGCACCTGAAGTTCTCTTGTCCTAAGCTGCTGCTGACCTTTGAAGCAGGAGCCGTGCCCAGGCTCCAGCGACTCGAGCTGCGGTTCAGTATAAAGGGATGGCAACAAGGCAGCAGTGCGTGCCTGCCCGCTGGCATCGAGCACCTGCCACCTGGCTTCACAGAAGTTAGTCCAATGCAGTTTGACCACTTCAGAGACAGGCTCAATAGACGCGACGCAGCAGCTACGAAGTCTGCGCTGAGGAACGCTTTTGCATGTGTAGGAATAACAATGGTGAGAATCAGTGGAGAGGATGCGGTTCCGAAAGTCGCAACCGCTTGTTCCATTGATAACATTGTACCAGATGAGCTCGCTACCCTCGGAGCAACACCAAAAATCAGTGACTATTCAAGCTGAAGACAAAGAGGAGCTGCAGATATGCTGGCGGTTATGTCTGAGTTCCTCCTACTTAATTTCTGCTTCAACTCATTCTTCCTTCACATATGATCCATGCCGTTTTTAGTTCAGTCTGCTAGCTTTATGTTTCCCAAATCCTAAATGTAAATGTGTGTGCCTCGAAACAGTTTGATGATCACCTCGCCAGGTCTGAGCTTATTATACTTTTTGGCTACACTCAGCAGTAGCTTTACCTTTCTATAGCAATCTGACTATAAGAGTAATAGTTATTCAAATGTTCATGTCAGTCAATTTGTATTGTTTATTTTTCTGTTGCAGTATATCTTGTGCAAAGTAATTTGACACAATCTTTTGGTCTTTGCACCTGGAAGCTGTTTTACATTGTTGTTCCGTTATCGTGATGTTAGCGGAACCTAGCATTTCGACGTCGTATGGGGAAAAAAAATCATGTGCAAAATACAAGGTAGCTGTCACTTATGCGCTGGGTGAAAACTGAAATCTGATCGATTTGGGGACATTATAATGTGTTTTCTTACTTTTGGTTTTGTGTCTTCTGTCCACTTTGGCATATATAGTTTGCACCTGGAAAATCTCTTGCATTTTGCTTCATTGTGTAATAGGTTACCGTTGAACACCTGATTATATCTTTTGCTTGCTACGGTGATGAGTGTTATAGGATAATTAGTACATTGTGTTATTGAGTTACCTATCGCTTTCAGAGAATCGTGATCTTTTTTGTTTTTGTTTTTGGGAAACGAATCACTATCTATTTGCTTGTAGTGATTCGCAAATAGACGAGTGAACGAATCACTATCTATTTGCTCGTTTCATCTTTGCGGGTATCTGGCTTCTCTAGTTGCATCGTCAATAAGTTTGAAATCAGCACTGTGTCTGGTATCTGGCTTCTCTAGTTGCATCGTCAATAAGTTTCAAATCAGCATTGTGTCTGGTATCCCCGCTTCTCTAGTTGCATCGTCAATAAGTTTCAAATCAGCACTGTGTAGTTGGGACTTGTCTCTCTTCCGGTTCTTTACGTAGCTGGAAATATGGTCGACACACAGGAGCGATCTGTGGAAGAGATTGAACTCTGTCTCTGAGGTCCGCCTAGGATTTATGTTTTGCGTTGTATTGCACCTTGTTTGGGACTAAAGGCTTTGTTGTTGTTGTTGGTGTTGGTGGTGGTGGTGGTGTATTGCACCTGCATGTCAATTGGAACTTGGGTAACTTGCAATACTATTATCTGTCGAAAAAGAACGTAGTAGGCGTGCATGTGTAGCCTTGGGAAGAATTCCCTCGTAGGCTCTGGTCAGGGACGTCTCTAGGAATCTGGAGACCCAGAGTGAGATGTAAAATGGGGTTCTAAAATTCGAGAAAATTATATAGCTTTGAATATGTGTTTGATATTGAGTCGCTGCTTCTAATCTTTATATCTCTTACGGGATATTAAGGTTTTTTTTTTGGCCCCAGACCATGCTTTCGATTTCTCTAGAAGACATGATGAGGATTGAGGCCTATGTGAAGTCTGAACCTACAGTTCAATGAGCATAGAACAATCGTTAATCTATTCATTATCATACGAAATTCTGCTACTGCGCAACAAATTCTAGTTGACAACAATAGACTGGCTATGTACGAAATTAAAGAAACAATCAGACAAATAAACCTAAATAATCACAGAGAAAGAAAATGCAAAAATAAGCCTACAGCGGCATATGTGCGGATCACAAAATTCACAATTGCTCTCTTAGACAGGCGGATTGCGCAGATGAAACGGTAGAGGCAGGGCAGGCGGCGCGCCGCCCGCATGTGAAATGCAGGGATCTTTATCTCCATCTCTATCTCTTGGACACGGATTTTGGAGCATGGTTCCACGCGTAACCATTACAAATAGTAAAATCCGAACAAAGTGAAGTGCAGATGTGAAAGTTTAAATGTGATGTGCTATACCAACTATCAACTCCTTCCATTCAAGTCCTCAAAGGTAGCAAAATATTAATGCGCACTCTGTCCCCTTCTATATGTCGTTCTTCCACGCAAATGTTTTTTCTTAATGACATTGTAAGATGCCTCATTTTCTTATTGTCTTGGCAACATGATATAGCGCTACTTGTGTTACATCTTAGTAAGATCGAGTTTCTGAAAAAGAACTTAAGAAAATCGATATAACAATTAAAAGGTTTGGTGATCGCAAAGTAGATCTTCAGTCACAAGAAAACGCACAGTGCTGCGACGTTTCGTTCCAGAGCCCCCCTAGTCTTCCACTCAAGCGGGCTTCTTAGCTACTCCCGTGGGCGTGAAACAATTGGGTTAATAGTTCTCAAAAAATCTGGATCATCAAAGCCCTAAAGAAAATACATAAGCAAGAAGTGAGCAAACAAGTAACCAACATATAGCGCTACTGTGTACAAATGATACTACTAATACCACAGAACTACACAAGATATGCCATTACCACGAAAATACGTCTTAGCCTTTTCTCCTTGGCTTCAATCTGTATAAAATAAAGGAAAACACATGTAATGTAATTAACAACAAAGGAACAAAAGTACTGAAGTAGTTTGCTAGTAGAAAATAAACCATTACACTCAGACTATCAAAGTCATCCTGCGCCACATGAAGTCCACCGACTGGCGAATATCCATTCACGTGTCCACCAGAATATGCATCAGCTTCGTTTGGGTGCTTCATATCAATGCTTCCAGTATTCTTACAACCATAACAGTGCCCTTCGTTAAAGAGAGAGAGGGGAAATTTATCAGTTAAATGACACATAATCAACGAGGCAACAACACACATTAATTATAGCTGAATCATTGAAGGAAAAATAACTATATGGGGTGAATATTAGTAGATCATATACTACAGCCTGAAACACGTCTATAATTAATCCAACAGATAAGTTTTAGTTGGCTCGACTTGAAAGATGCGTAGAATACCATTATCATTGGGTTTAACGATGCAGATACAGCTGACCACCGTTTCTTGGTGGTGCTTGCCCTGTAAAAGTTTGCCTTCGGCAAAGAATAGATAATCGGTGCGACGGTCAAAACCATCAACTCCTTTGGTCTCTGTACTGAAATTGTAATGGATGTACCTCTCGTTCTCAGAAATAAAAAATTGATAGCACAGAAGATCTTTGAGTTCATATGCAAGATCCTACAACAAGAAGCATGGAACGGGTGAGCAACCTTTGCATGAGTAAGACAAAAGCATATGGTTCTATTATCTGTCGAAAAAGAACACAGAGACTGATCCACCAAAGCTTGAACCATTAGGCGCTCTGGTTCGTGGCTTTTGTCAAATGCTAGGGGTTTTGAATGGCTCTTCATTGTACCATCAGGCCAGTAGAGAGATAGCCGTATAACACGCTCCCTTGCAGAAAGCTTGTCTAGTGACTCGTCGCGCCTGGTTAATTAATTATACATGATTAGTACATTGTATGTCGTAAAGTAACAATCAACATATCATGGTTCTACCATTATACTTACATTTTCGGATCCTTCAGGTCATCAAGGTGGCGATCAATAGCATCTTCAGCTTCTTGCAGGCTCTTGAACGGCCCATCCAGATCAGGATACGTGTGGAAAGAACCCAAAAGGTCCGTCCTAATGTAAAAGGTGAAGTACCAAAAAGTACGTTTTATGACCAAGATGCGTGGCCCGTGAGAGACGCGCCGCCTTGATGGTGGTGAGTCCTCAATGGTGTCCTGAGCTATTGGATGTGGATATGGCAAGGGATTGGCAGCGAGAGATGGTTCCTGCAGTGTTGTAGTGAGCAGGAACTTGCTCAAGCACGAGACATCCGGTTGTTGCGTCGTTTGCACGGGTGGAGAACACCTGAATCAAGTACAACAGTTGAGCAGGCTTGAGCGCTCGGTGAGTAGAAATCCAAGAGGAATTATATTTTTATCGTAAAGATGAATTAATGATACATGTTTTCATCATGCTATGAAAAACAAAAGCTGGAAGATTTCTACCGGTCATCAATGGTGATCTGAGCTACTGGATGTGGGTAGGGCATGGGATTTGCAGTGACAGCCGGCTCCTTCAGTGTTCTAGTGAGCAGGAACTTGCTCAAGTATGAGGCATCCGACGGGGAGCACCTGAATCAAGTGGAACAGTTAAGCGGGCTGGATGAGTAGATCCAAGAGCAACTTATCATAAAAATGAGTTAACAATAATACATGTTATCATAGAGTTATGCCCCCGAAGCAAAAAGTTTAAATTTCTTTCAATGTTGTAATGGTGGTTATATCAGTACATGCCATTTTTTTCATGTCTATAAGATATAAGTAGAATTTACTGGTGTATGCACTCACTGCAGTCTATAGCCAACAGAGAGGTTATCTCTTTGACTGCTTCACATTATGAAGTACTATGATCTAAAAAATCTGCCATCCAGAAATCCGAGTGAAGCAGATGCTAATCTATCAAACGCCCCTGAGCGATCGGTAAAAAGGACAATACGATGGTTCGCTGTCCAGGAGGCCGAGAAACGGAAGGGGGGAGGATGAAGCGAGAGCGAACATACGGAGGGCCAGGTAAGGCCGAGCGAGCGCAGGGTGTGCTGTTGCCGGAAGGGCCAGGCTTCTCCATTGCCACCCTCGTGAATCCAACTGCTGATCGGCCGGGTCTTCTTCACGGCCGAGAAGATTTTACTGCTACCAATGCGGCGGTGGATCTGAACGTTCGTCGGCCGGTTCCGAACCCTACCGTCGAGTTGGAGTTCGTGTTCTTTCGTTCCGTATCAATCAAGCACCTATTTAAGGTGAGAGAAAGGGAAAAGCCTCTACTACTTAAAAAGATCCCATTTCACCTCTCTTTCGTCCAATCTTCCTTATATACGTCCCCTCTTTCTTTCTTCTCTTTGATTTTTCCTCCCATTTCTAATTTTTCTCCCGTCGATTTTTCCTAAAATGGAATCGATTGTCTCATGTTTTATCAACTTATCAAAATAAAAACATATTTTCTTTGATAAGTCATTAAATTCTTACCAAATACATGCTTAACAATAAGGTGGTAGGTAAATCATGGCGATTGCTTACAAATACTTGCTAAGATTTTAGCGCATCAATATAATAATAGATATGCAGTCACGGGCTATTCATGGCGATTGCTTACAAATACTTGCTAAGATTTTAGCGCATCAATATCTCTACTCTTAATGGAGCAGTTGGTAGTCTGCGTCCCGGTTTTTTTCGTTCCACCTCCCACCTTCGTCTGATTTTTTTTCGTCTCTCCTCCCACCACCATCTATTTCGTCTGGTTTTTTCGTCTCTCCTCCCACCACACTCCCGTTCGTTTTTTTCTTCACCTCCCATGACAGAAAAAAAAATTAAACGGATCCGAACTTTCCATGCGGGCGCTAATTATTTAGTAACGTCATTTTGTAATTATAATCACGACCAATCTCTAATGAATCTTTAAATACCAAATCTGAACGGATCATAACTCTTTATGTGGACGCAAGTTATTTATAATATCTACTCCTAATGGAGCAGTTGGTAGTCTCCGTCCCGGGTTTTTTCGTCTCACCTCCCACCTTCGTCTGATTTTTTTTCGTCTCTCCTCCCACCACCATCTATTTCGTCTGGGTTTTTTTCGTCGCTCCTCCCACCACACCCCCGTTCGTTTTTTTCTTCACCTCCCACGACATGAAAAAAAATCTAAACGGATCAGAACTTTCCATGCGGGCGCTAATTATTTAGTAACGTCATTATGTAATTATAATCACGACCAATCTCTAATGAATCTTTAAATACCAAATCTGAACGGATCATAACTCTTTATGTGGAGGCAAGTTATTTATTATAATAATGAAAGAATCAATCACAGTCAATCTTCTTTCCAAAGATGTGTTTCGCTCCTTGCCTTCGTCCGACGTCTCCCCACCTCGTTCGATCGACTCTAGAAAATCATCTGGGTTTTTCTTCCCAAATCCTAGACTTCCGAGAGTTCCGGTGAGCCGCGATGATGTCATGTGCCGTGGGACGGTTCAAAGGACCTCAAGGCACTGATCGACGAGCCATCGGTGGTATCGCCGAGGCAATCATGGCTGCACGTAGCTGGGCAACCCGCCGCCGACTGGCCGTCGTCATCAGGACGATGACGTTGTTGTTCCCCGCCACCGTGGTTCGTTCCAGATTTTTCTCCTTCATTCCCATCCTTGATCCCTCGCAATCCTGTTCGTCGCCGGCTGCCACAAAGTGACCTGCTGCTGTTTCAATCTCAGACGTCTTCATCGTGAGCGGCGGCGGAAGGAGGACTGGGCTATGGTAGTACTGCGGGAAGCCGGTCGCTCCTTCTCCTTGAGACGGACGGCAACATCGGCGACACAGGGCTGCTCCCCCGATCGACCCCTTTCTCTTGCCTCTCATTTGGGGGGCTGACGGATCCGTGTAGCTCTTCTGCTCTTGTTTTGTGGGACACTGTGTAGGTTTTGGCGAATGGTGTCGCTGCTGCAGCTCCTCGGTTCTAGCCCAGCATCCAGCTCTGAATGGACGTGAGTCAGGGACAGGATGATCACCATCCAGATTTTGACACGGTATTTTCTCTTCTCTGATCTACTATTGCAATTAGTAGCAGCCGCATATGGAAAGATTTGGCGCTTGAAAGTACTTCATGAAACTGTTATCACTGAAGCCTTGTAGGAAATTAGAAGTGTCATTTGTAGTGGAATTATCCTTTCACCGTTGATAAATGTACAATGTGAAGGCAAATAATGATCTTTTCTGTTTGTGTTACATTACAGCCAGGCAAAATCTGTTCACCGTTGATAAATGTACAATGTGAAGGCAAATAACGTTCTTGTCTGTTTGTGTTACATTACAGCCAAGCAAAAACGTATTCAAATCTCTCACACACGTACGCGCGCGTGCGCGCACACACACACCCGCCATGCATAAATCCAAGTAGAGCTGGAACAAAGTGAACGCCCAGTGTAGAGTACCTATACTTTGATAAAATTATCTTACAACCATGTGCCATTGCCTAATTAAGACAATGTTTAATTCTCATGATTTAGAATAAACTGCAGCACCTTAACTGTCTTCGCATTTAACCAGCTGAAGGTTCCATTTTTTATGGAGTATTTTCACGCACTACTTTGATATTCCATACGTACACTTGGCTGAAGGTTATTTTGACATAAGCTGGTTAGCCTTGAAAGCTTTAGATACTTTCTGTAACTGTCCTTAACAAAACCAGAGTAGTTTCTGTTGTGCTGAAACCGTGGTTTGCTGACAATATTTTGCAGGATATATAAACCAATTAGTATGTATGTAAGCTCTTTGGCGTGCGATCCATCATGGCACAAGAATTTTTTGGTTTATGCCCTGGAATTTTGCTCAATATTTAATACTCCCTCCGGTCATTTTTACTCCGCGTATTAGATTTTTATCAAGTCAAACATTGCAAAGTTTGACCAAATTTATATTAAAAAATATTAATATCTATAATACCAAATATATATACTATGAAACTACATTTCATAACAAATATAACAATATTTATTTGGCATTGTGACTGTTGATACTTTTTTTCATATATTTGGTCAAAGTAGAGATACTTTGACTTTGGACAAAACTTATATGCAGACTAAAAAGGACCGGAGGGAGTACGTGAAATGAGGTTAATCTTCCACAATGCTCCCGTTTGTAGCTTGCTACGCATAATTATCTCCCATGTGTATTTTGGCTTTATTTGTTTTACAGTGTCGAGTATATTCCATATCTGACATTTTCGTCTTATCTTTGTGAGGGAACCAATCAACTAACTTGATGAAGTTAACTTTTAACATTCCATGTGTTACATTTTCCACATGCATTGTGCAGGCACCGAAGTGGTAAAATTGATGCACCAGAGCGTGATGTCGTTCTCAATCGTGGATACCCAGTTTCTCCAACTGCGCTAGACTTGCTTGTGTCTAAATTTGACAAGGCTGGGGACAAGAACAAAACGGTCAAACATGACAGATTCATTGAGTAAGACCATTCCTTTAACTTGGCATGTTTCCCTTTAAAGCTGCATAAGGTTTTGCATCATCTAATCTACTAAAATATGGATACATTAAATTTCTGTAGTTTCTCATAATTTTTGCATTTCGCCATGATTCATTTGAGTGAATTACTCAAGTTCAAGAAGGACATGACATATACTAGGTCTGAAACTTTCGGTTTTGAAGCCTTCGTGCTGACTCTGCTCCTTTCCCTCATCGCATGGGCCCACTGTAGTGCTTCAGGGATGAGCTTAATTTTAGCGCATTTATCATTCCATCGAAATGGTCGCCCTCAACATGCAATTGGGCCCTATTTTCACATGACAGCGGCATACATGATAGCGGCACTGGTGACACCCAGGTGATGGCAAATTCCATTGTCACGACTCCTCCCATCTCTTCCCTGGGAGGCCCTGATTGATGGCGATGACGGTGGCATCGAGGAATGAGGGTCGGAGGCGGCTGGTTATGCGAGAGATAATGGAGAGAGGCCTAGAATGGCACCGGTGGTGGCCACCGGTGGTGGCCTATAATCTGTAATTTATTAAGGAACGTTTTTAGATTAGTTAGAGATGCTCAATTTGGCCTATAATCAGCAAGATGTGGTCATCTGTTTGCACCAATAAATGCCTTGCAATCTTGTTCAAAACGAAAATATGTTACCTCTCAGTTTGAGCCAAGTGTGTTTTCTTTCAGTTTTCTCACTTTAGTTAGTTGTTATCCTTTGAATAGTATTATATTAGTTTCTTGTTTGATTTTACAATAGCACATATACTCTGAACCCAACCACTTTAGACAGCGCGGGTACATAGACTAGGAGTTCTGTAAATATTCGTTTCACTGGATGGAATCCTGGGCATAACAAATTGAGTGCTTAACCTATTTGGGTAATTTGTTCTTGGCTTAGTCATGGGAGCTCATACCAGAAGCAACATAGTAGAGGGCACTTAGTTTTTATTGGAAGGTTCCTTTTATCTTTACCCATTTGGTCATGCTTGATAGTGACAATTGCATGAAATATCACATGCATGAAATAGTTGATTTGCATATGCATGAATCACATGTTGCTTCACTTTTTAGCTATCTACGTTTGTGTTTGTTTTATTTCTTCGTCGTACATACATCGTAAATCAATTGCCACTATGAATGTTTGTCTTTTACATTTCCAGCAACACTGGAAATGCAATCTTCAGGTACTGAATGTTCTGTCGAAAGAGGGGATAGAGAAACATGTTTGTAAATGGGTGGTACTATTACCCATAGTTTTCTTTAGATGTAAGATGAATTGTTGGTCTTCTAAATTTTGTAAGTGTAAAGCTATCAATTTTGTGTAATAACATCATGTCATTCAAATAATTTGGCCTTCGGTAAGTCTTCTCGCAAAACTGTCAAAAATTCAATGTTTCATAACCAAAACATAATATCATGTTGGTTATTTTGATTCGCATTAAGATTTGTCCTTGTATGTTTCTTTTATTGTGAATCGCCCCGTGGCAATGCACGGGTGTATGAGTTGCGTGCCCAGCATCCGACACCATATTTTCGTTTCGTGGTAATGCACGAGATTCATGTTACAACGTGACAATTGCTTAGGAGACATCGGATCTGCCTTATTGGCTCGGGGTGGGGTGGGGGGTTCACGTGCGGTTTTGGATTAGCATGAACATGGGGGGGGGGGGGGGGGGTAGGGGATCAGGGCTGTTGGCGGGGGACTCCTCCTTGATGGTCCGTGGGGAAGTACGTTCTTAAGGAGAGAGGGCTCCATGGCAAAGGTGAGGTTGGCATCATCTGGTTTTAAAGAAAAGGGCTCTAGCGATAAATGTCCCACTACGGCGGGAAACCAAGTAGGAAGGGAGGGTTCGATAGGAAAATGGTAGGGTGCGTCGTGGGGTGGGGTTTTCTATCCGGACAAACCATATTTCTCCCACACATATGGGATGGATTTGGGGGAGTCCGGACTGTCTAAATGGTTGAATTTTGGGGAGCCTGCTGGGCACGTGTTTGATATCCGAACCCGCCCGAACATATGAAGGAGAAATGAGCTTCGACCTTAAAAATGGCCTTAATCATTTATTTGATTCATTTATATGCATGCATTATAGCCCGTAGCAACGCACGGGCGTTCTACTAGTAATAATAGACGTGCAGTCACGGGTTAATCTACTAGAATGTTTATACTCCCGTTGCAACACACGGGCAATTATCTAGTAAAAAAAAAGGTGAGAGAATTTTTTTTTTTTTTTTGCCACTTTCACAGGGGGGGTTTGATTTATTTATTTTGCCACTTATTATTACTTTGCACTTTAACAATTTGCCGCTGTGCCCTGTGTTTTGGGCTGCCCAACAACGTTTTTGACCATGTTAAGAGTTTTTGGGCTCATGTTGGAGAGGTTTTTTTGGCCTCCAAAACTCAAAAAGACAGTGCTGCCCTGTAACAGTGCAGCTGTTGCCTGTTGGAGATGCTCTTACAAATATAGCTTATCCCTTCTTTATGCTCACAAAAAAAAATTTAGCCTATCCCTTCTGGATGATCTCAGGTGTTGTTTGCTGAAGAAACGTAAAGGTTTTACCACTTCTGACCTTGATAGCCGCCACATCACCAGCATCCACGGGCCCAAGCACGCAGTGTTGACTAAATTATCCTCAGTTGACATTTCTCCACAAGAAGGAATTCACCCGTGTTCTCCGCCGAAATCTGTCCCTGCTGTAAGCCATGCATCCTCTGCCTCTCCTCTGCATCATCATCTTCCTCCTGATTCCATGGCCCTTCAACTCGGTGCTTCTCTGTGCGCCCGTCAGCGTGCTCGTCCCCGGCATGACCCTCCGTCCTAGCAAGACTCTCGTCTCCGACCAAGGCGCGTTTGCCCTGGGCTTCTTTTCCCCTTCCAACACAACAGGGAAGACGTACGTCGGCATATGGTTCAACGACATCCCCCAGCGCACCGTCGTGTGGGTCGCCAACCGCGACGAGCCGATCACAGACGCCTCATCGGCGACGCTCGCCGTGGCCGACGACTCCGGCCTCGTCCTGTCCGAAAGCGACGGCCCCGGCCGCCGGCGCGAACTCTGGAAGGCAAACCAAACACGGCCACCGCCGGCACCAACGCATCGGCCAAACTGCTCAACAACGGCAACCTCGTGGTCCTATCCTCAGACGGCGCCACGCTGTGGCAGAGCTTTGAGAACCCAAGCGACGCCATCCTCGCCGGCATGCCGCTCCGGATGAGCCACAGGGCGCGCCCGCCATCACGGGTCGTCTCCTGGAGGGGCCCCGAAGACCCGTCCAGAGGCGTCTTCTCCGTCGGGGCGGACCCTAACTCCCCACTACAGCTCTTCCTCTGGAACGGGTCCGCGCCGTACTGGCGTGCGGCGGTGTGGAACGGCTACGTCGCGTCCAACATGCTCCTGCAGGGCGTCAGCCCGCTGATGTACCTGACCATCTCCACGGGCGCCGACGGCGAGACCTACTCGACGTTCGGGCTCTCCGACGGCTCCTCCAAGGTGTGGTACAAGGCGGAGCACTCCGGCGAGGTCGCCTTCTTGAGATGGAACTCCAGCTCCTCGGAATGGACGACCATCTCACGCGCGCCGGCCTACAAGTGCAATGTCTACGGGCACTGCGGCGCGTACGGCTACTGCGACAACACGGCCGCCGTTCCAACATGCAAGTGCCTCGACGGGTTCGGCCCCGGCGATGAAACAGAGTGGGCCGGCGGCAACTTCTCCCGAGGTTGCCGGCGGAAGGAGGCGCTGCGATGCGGCGGAGGGGACGGCTTCTTGACCTTGCCGGCCATGAAGGCGCCGGACAGATTCTTGCGTCTGTGGAACAAAAGCTTCGAGGACTGCGCGGCGGAGTGCAGCAGCAACTGCTCGTGTGTGGCGTACGCGTATGCTAATCTCAGCACCAGCAGCATCGATGGGGATGCGACCAGGTGCTTGATGTGGACCGGCGAGTTGATTGACGTCGAGAAGGGTGGCGTTGGCAATGAAAATCTCTATCTCCGGCTTGCTGGCTTGTCAAGTACTGTACATTCCTCTTCTCATTGCCCTTCTTTTATCTTCCACTTTATCTAGGATCCAGGAGTAAACCCAAGTGTAAATTAAGAGATTACTCTAATGCACATTGGTCGAAAACTCCCTCAGAGAGGTTCACAACTGAAACATTACTGGTCTAATTAAAATGGTAGATTCATTACTCCTAGTATCTAAGCAATATGTTTCAGATAATGGTTCACTGCATATTACCAAAAAAGTTTTTTTTAACCGAAAAAGGTTCACTGCATATTAGATGCACAGCAAGGACATTGTAACACGTTTCTTTTTACAGGCAAAGGGCAAAAGAGTATCATTGTAAAAGTTATACCGGCAGTTTCAGTAAGTGTGCTGCTGATACTTGTATTGGCATGCCTTGTGTGGGTCTGCAAGCTCAAAGGTAAAAAAAATATTGTGCTTAATTACGACATTCATCTTACTGTTCAACTGTTGCATACTACGGCCTTGTTATGAAAACAACAATGGTATTTCCGCTAGGCAAACATGACAACAAAGGACGTCCAATGAGGAATGAACTGGGAGAGGAATGTAACGATCTTCCATATATTAGCTTTGAGGAAATTGTCACTGCAACCAACAATTTCTCTACGTCCAACTTGCTCGGACAAAGTGGCTTTGGAAAGGTTTACAAGGTAAACAAGAATCCTATGTATAAAACATTTCAGAACTTTTTGTTCTGATTCTAAAACTGAAAAATTCACACAAGTTGCAAAAAATGCAGGGACTCTTACATGACAAGAAGGAAGTTGCCATTAAAAGGCTTAGCAGAGGTTCTGGTCAGGGAGCAACAGAGTTCACAAATGAAGTCGTGATGATTGCTAAATTACAACACAGAAACCTTGTGAGGCTTCTCTACTATTGCGCGAAGGGCGACGAGAAGCTACTTATCTATGAGTATCTGCCAAACAAAAGCTTGGATGCCTTCATTTTCAGTATGTTTTAATAGCAAAGTGATCGATCAAGCGAACATTCATGCCAGATCTGTCAAAGTTTAAACCAAATATCTTGTGAACAGATTTGGAAAAGAGGCCTTTGTTCGACTGGACGACACGATTCAAGATAATTAAAGGAGTGGCCAGAAGGCTACTTTATCTCCACCAGGACTCGAGGCTGATGATAATCCACAGGGATCTCAAAACAAGCAACATTCTGCTAGATGGGGATATGAATCCCAAGCAAATACTAATCGGGTTGTCGGAACATAGTAAGTCTACTATGGACCGCTCATTCGTGGTTCAAATTAATTAAAGTTGTAGTACCACTACTGATCATGACATGATTTAACTTATCCAGTGGTTATATGTCTCCGGAGTATGCGATGGAGGGCCTCTTCTCTGTCAAATCTGATGTATATAGCTTCGGCGTACTGCTCTTGGAAACTGTAAGTGGCTTAAGGATCAGTTCGGTGCAGCACATCAAGGAGTTCCCCAACCTAATAATCTATGTAAGTACGTGATTTTATCGCCGTAAATGATAAATGCTTCTTGCCATATGACTTGAACAATCGATATGTTTTACTCACGCATGGACTCTCTGGAGAGAAGGGCGTGCAGAAGATTTGGTGGACTCGTCTGTTGCAGAGAGCTGCTCGAGTGAAGAAGCTTTATGTTGCATCCATGTTGGATTCCTGTGTGTTCAGGATAACCCAGATGCTAGACCATTCATGTCAAATGTTGTGTCCGTGTTGGAAAGTAGAAGCACAGCGCTTCCAACGCCAGATCAGCCGTTCTATTTTGCTCAGAGGAAAAAGGCGACAGAGAACAGAGACTACATTCAGGACTCGGTGGATAGGAAGACTCTTACAGTGATAGACGGGCGATAAGATTGAAAGCTTCTGAGTTTCTCTCTTGCATTATTTTATAGTACTATCCACTGTATGGTGTTCTTAGTTGCATGGTGCTTTTAGTTGTCTCGAGAACTTATAAAGTTATAAAGCTAATGTTTAAAATACGGACTGAACCAGCGTTCTCTATGAGTAATCTGCAAATACAGACTGAAAGAATCTGCTGTCTGAGACTCTTAAACTCTGGAAGCCTACGTGAGCAGTAGTAATCTTCAGAAACTGAAAGTGTAACCTTATCGCCTTTCTTTTTTTGAAAGTCTAGAGGATAACCTCTGCTTTTATTTCTGCTAGCAGCTCCGCAGTCCAAGGAGATACCCTAGACAGTAGTGTTGGAGATGATGTAGTAGCACGGTCGACATGGCCATCGGCATCGGCGATGAAGACGACGTTGAAGCCTCGAGACCCCACGACAAGTAACACTGGAATGAAGGAGAGCTGGAGTACGTACAGAGCAAACCAAGTCCCCGGAGCGGCCTCTCGAGGCCACTATCCATCCTGCAAGCAAAGATGCCGAGCCAATTGTTGTTTTAGACCAGATCTGTTCCTTCCTTGATGCCATGTCCACCCCTGCCGCAGATGCTCTGCCGCCGCTCCTGCTCAACTCCGCGCAGCCACCCGCGCCGCCAGCACCGCCAACACCTCCCACTCCACCAGCTGCAAAGTCTACTGCCCAGGTTGCCCAGGTCGCCGACACCTGCCCCCCTCGGAGCAGCGGCAGGTTGGCGGCCAAGCCGTCATGTGGCTTGAGCGCCATGGACAAGGCCCGTCTGGTCCTGATGAGGAAGGATGGGATCTTCGCTGGAGATGGACAACCCACTCCTGACGCGCTCAAAAGGTACAAAGACCTGTACAAGGAGGAGCTGCCTCAGCACTTCATCGACGCCGTCACCGCTTTAGTGGAGGCGACGGATGCGGGCAAGAGCAAGAAGCAGGTCCCCAGGATGGCTGCCGGGGGGCAGGCGGTGGCTGCCTGACCGCGGCCTTGGTTTAGTTTGCTTCAGGTGTTTCGTCAGCAGGCGCTCTGGGGCTGCCCATCCCTGTGGTTCCCGTGTCTGTTAGACTGTTTTTGGTGTGTTGCCAGAATTGACTTGTTGGCTCTGAGCAGTTACCTTGGAGGGCTGCTGGTGCCGTGTTGTAGGATCGTGGTTCTGCTTGTTTTCGAGTTTGGCTTGTGGTTGCCTGCTCTGCAGTTGGGGCTGATGGAATGGTTTTTGGTGTTGTCGCTGTCGCTGTGGTTTTCCCCTTCTGCTGTCAATTCGCGGCTCGATGTACCTCGGTTTTTATGGATTTAGGCCTTTTCAACTGGAATGTGCGAGGTTTGCACAACCCGGCTAAGCGGAGGGCTGTTGCCAAACTGATTGCCGAACTGAAATGTAACATAGTTTGCTTGCAAGAGACTAAATTGGAGCAAATGGACAGAGCTCTTGTTGCTGAATCTGTTGGTGCCAGATTTTCAGATAGTTTTGTTTATAAACCTGCGGCTGGCTCCCGAGGTGGAATTTTGATTGCTTGTTCTGCTGATTTCTCAATTGAGCCGTTGTTGGCGATCCCTGATGAGTTCTCTCTTACGGCGACTATCACGGACAAGTCTAATAATGCATCATGGAATGTCACTGCTGTTTATGGCCCCCAGAGTACCCCTGATAAGCTCCGGTTCCTAACTGAACTTGCTGCATTGAAATCTCTTGTTCTGAAAGAGTGGCTTGTGTTAGGTGATTTTAACCTAATCTGCAAGGCTGACGAGAAGAGCAATTCCAATGTTAACTTACGGTTGATGGGTCAGTTCAGAAATACCATTGACATTATGGAAATGAGAGATTTGCCGTTGTTTGGTAAGAAGTTCACTTGGTCCAATGAGAGAGCGGGCACAACCCTTACGAGGATAGATCGCGTTCTCATCTCCAATGACTGGGAATTGAGATACCCCCAATACCAGCTCTCTCCTGCATCCTCTGCTGTCTCTGACCACTCCCCTTTGCTGCTCAAGAAGATGGACGTCAAGGTGTATAAAGGTTTCAGATTTGAAGCCTACTGGTTGAAGATGCAGGGCATTGACGACGTGGTCACTCAGAGTTGGAACAAGCCTCTAAGATCTACTGAACCGGTGAGAAGGCTGCACTCTAAGCTAGCTTGCACTGCTATGGCACTGAAGAAGTGGGATAAAAAGATCAAAACTTCATCCAACTTGGCTTTCAACGTGGCAAACGAGGTTATCTTCAACCTGGACCTGGCAATGGAAGATCGTGAGCTCTCTGAGGCCGAATGGACTCTTCGTCGAACTCTCAAGGCCAGGCTGCTTGGTATCGCAGCCCTGGAACGGATCTCATGGCGCCAGCGCTCCAGAATCACCAAAATCAAGGCTAGTGATGCGAGTTCCAAGCTTTTTCACCTCCGAGCAAATGGACGCAGGAGGAAAAATCACATCCCTATCCTTCACGGTCAGCATGGCGATGTTGCTGAGCACAAGCTGAAGGAAGAGATTCTTCTGAACCATTTCAAATCCTTGTTGGGAACTCCGGGTACAGAGAGAAGGGTAATTAACTGGGACTTGCTGCAGCACCCATCGGCGGACCTGCAACACCTTGAGCTGCCTTTCTCGGAAGAGGAGATCAAAAGTGCTGTCTTTGATTTGCACGATGAGAAAGCACCTGGGCCGGATGGTTTTATAGGGAAATTTTTCAAGAGGTTTTGGAACCTAATAAAGGACGACCTGGTTGCTGCTGTTCACCAGTTGTATTGCCTCCGTGGTGACAACTGGAAGCTGCTCAACTCTGCCCACATTGTTTTGCTTCCAAAATCTGAGGCTGCTAGGTGTGCTTCGGATTTCAGACCAGTGAGCTTAATTCACAGTTTTGCAAAGATCTTTTGCAAGTTGTTGGCAAACCGGTTGGGTCCTGAATTGCAGAGGCTTATCTCCTGCACTCAAAGTGCGTTCATTCGTGGGAGGTCGATTCAAGATAATTTCCTTTACGTCCAGAACACTATAAAAAATGCACACAAGAAGAATATCCCTCTGGTTTTCCTGAAGCTTGATTTCGCAAAGGCTTTTGATTCTGTCGATTGTCCCTATTTGATTGATGTTATGAAGGCCTATGGGTTTGGACAGTGATGGAGAGATATCATTTGTCAGCTACTTGCCTCTTCCTCTTCGCGTATTCTGCTAAATGGCTGCCCTGGTCCAGCTTTTGCACACAAGAAGGGCTTGCGACAAGGAGATCCTCTGTCTCCGATGTTATTTATATTGGCAATGGACCCACTGCTGAGGTTGCTGGATGGTGCTACGAATCATGGTCTGCTGGAGCCAATTCCTCGAAATGTTGTTAGAATGAGAGCAAGTTTATATGCGGATGATGCTGCTATCTTTGCTTCCCCGGACCCCCCGCAAATTCAGGCCATTCTCAGAATTCTTGATGCTTTTGGAAACATCTCTGGCCTAAGAATCAACCCTGCTAAATTTGTCGTGTACCCGATCCGCTGCCATCATGATGAAGTGCAGAACCTACTTGCGGACTTTGGGGGATCAGTCGGTTCTTTCCCTTGCAAATATTTGGGGCTCCCCCTCTCTTCCAGAAGACTACGAAGAATCGATCTACAGCCATTGCTTGACAAAGGTGCTGGAAGGATGAGCATTTGGAAAGGAAAGCTCCTGAACAGGACAGGTCGTCTTGATCTGATCAACTCTGTTCTCTCGGCTACGATCACCTTCTTCCTTACCTCTTTCGCCCCAAATGTCTGGTTCACTAAGAAGTTTGACAAACTGGGGAGAAATTTTCTTTGGAATGCTGACGAAGAGGCCCATGGTGGCAAGTGCCTTGTTAACTGGAAGCGGATCTGTGCCCCAAAGAGTGTGGGGGGCCTGGGCATCAAAGATATTCAGGCTTTTGGTAGAGCTCTTCGTCTCAGATGGCCGTGATATGAATGGGACAACCTGGACAGGCCTTGGAAAGGAACTCCTGTCCCCTGCGAGCTGGCTGATCTAAACCTCTTAGCGGCTGAAAGCACATTTGCTCCCTTGGTGGTTTTGGTAATTCATAACAATATATATCTCATTGAACTAATGTCCATTCAAGATTAAGATTTCAGGATGTTCAATGATTGGCATGGCATGGACTAGAGATGTGGACCCCTCAAAATGCTAAGGACAAGGATTGGCAAAGGATCAAGACTCTACATTTTTGGTTTAGTGATCCAAGATCACATTGAGTCCATAGGAAAGCCAATACTATTAAAAGGGGATGAGGTGTTGCTTAATGGTCCTTTTGCTCAAGTGCTTAGTGACAGTATTCCTAAACCCTCAAGCACTATCTCTACCCAAATATGTCCTAAACCTAAAGTCCAACTCGGCCCCACCGAAATTTCCAATCCGGCCCCACCGAGTTCATCCAAGACTTAGCCACTGCCAAACCCTAACAAATCGGATCCACCGAAATGGATCTCGGTCCCACCGAGATGGCCTTGCCAACTCTCTGTGATCGGTTGCATTTACTTCGGTCTCACCGAGTTATGCATATCGGTCTCACCGAGATGGCTTGCCAACTCTCTGTTGCCTTATTGCTTCACTTCGGTCCTACCGAGTTGATGCAATCGGTGCCACCGAGATGAGGATTGCCCTAGCCATTGCACTTCGGTCCATCCGAGTTGTCCGTATCGGTCCCACCAAGATTCCTAACGTTCATATCTTTTACACAGTTCGGTGCTACCGAGATGATTGTTTCGGTGCCACCGAGTTGGGTCAAAAGTGTGTAACGGTTGGATTTTGTGTGGAGGCTATATATACCCCTCCACCCCCTCCTTCTCAGTAAGGAGAGCCATCAGAACGTGCCTACACTTCCACCATTCATTTTCTGAGAGAGAACCACCTACTCATGTGTTGAGATCAAGATATTCCATTCCTACCATTTGAACCTTGATCTCTAGCCTTTCCCAAGTTGCTTTCCACTCAAATCCTTCTTCCACCATAGCCAAATCTGTGAGGAGTGTTTGAGTGCTGGGAAGACTATCATTTGAAGCACAAGAGCAAGGAGTTCATCAACAACACACCATCTATTACCTTTTGGAGAGTGGTGTCTCCTAGATTGGTTAGGTGTCGCTTGGGAGCCTCCAACCAGATGTGGAGTTGAACCAAGAAGTTTGTAAGGGCAAGGAGATCGCCTACTTCGTGAAGATCTACCCCGAGTGAGGCTAGTCCTTCGTGGACGTAATCCATGGTGGAATAGACAAGGTTGCTTCTTCATGGACCCTTCGTGGGTGGAGCCCTCCGTGGACTCGCGCAGCCGTTACTCTTCGTGGGTTGAAGTCTCCATCAACGTGGACGTACGATAGCACCACCTATCGGAACCACGCCAAAAACCACCGTGTCTTCATTACGTTTGAAATCTCCAATCCCTCCTTTACATACATATGCAATTGCTTACATTCCGCTGCTATACTCTTAGAATTGCATGTGTAGGGTGATGCTTGACATGTACTATTGCTAAAATCTGCCTACAACTAAAATCTGGGAAAAGGTTAGGTTTTATTTGGTCAAGTAGTCTAATCACCCCCCTCTAGACATACTTTCGATCCTACAAGTGGTATCAGAGCTTTGGTCTCCGTAAGCCTTGATTTCCATAGCCTTGGTGATCATAGCCTTGGTTTCACAACCTAGGAGAGTATGGCGTCTAGTGAGGGTAACTATCACCGTAGAGGTCCATATTTTGATGGTACAAACTTTGCTAGTTGGAAACATAAGATGAAAATGCATATTCTTGGTCATAACCCTGCCGTTTGGGCTGTTGTTCGTGTTGGCTTGCAAGGTGACTTCTTTGAGCATGGCAAGGAACCGGATCGTGAAGCAACCCCGAAAGAATTGAAGATGTTGCAATAAAATGCTCAAGCTTGTGACATTCTATTCAACGGTCTATGTCCCGAAGAATTCAACAAAATCAGCCGCCTTGAGAATGCAAAGGAAATTTGGGATACTTTGGTTGATATGCATGAGGGTACCGAATCCGTCAAGGAATCTAAGTTGGATGTGCTCCAAAGTCAACTTGATAAGTTCAAGATGAAGGATGGTGAAGGAGTCGCAGAGATGTACTCTAGGCTTGCTCTCATCACAAATGAGATTGCCGGCTTAGGAAGTGAAGAGATGACCGACAAATTCATCATCAAAAAGATACTTAGAGCTTTGGATGGAAAATATGATACCGTCTGCACATTGATCCAAATGATGCCAAATTACAAAGATCTCAAGCCCACGGAAGTCATTGGAAGGATTGTCGCTCATGAAATGTCACTCAAAGACAAAGAGGAGCTGCACAACAAGTCAAGTGGTGCTTACAAAGCCTCAACCAATGCTCCAACAACTTCAAGTGACCAGCTAGTATCCAATTAAGAGATTAGCCTAATGGTGAAAAGGTTCAACAAGTTCTACAAGAACAAAGGAAAAGAAAGAAACTCTAGCTCAAGACACTATGAGAGAAGATCATCAAGTCGTGACCGTAATTGCTACAATTGTGGAAAGCCCGGACACTACTCAAATGAGTGTACAGCTCCCTACAAGAGAAGAGACGAATCACCAAGAAGAAGACATAGAAGAGATGAATCACCTCGTAAGGAGAGAAGGAGTAGAGATGATTATTATGAACGAAGACACTCTCGAAGAAGTAAGGATTCGGAGAGGAAGGACAAGTCATCAAGGAGCTACACAAGAAGAAGACATCAAGCTCATGTTGGTGAATGGGTTTCCGGCTCCGACTCCGACAACCAATCCGAGAGAAGTTATCACTCCAACTCCGACTATAGTCAAGATGAAGGTGTTGCTGGACTTGCACTCGTGTCATCCAACTCCTACGATCTATTTGACTCACCAAATGAAGGAATTGGAAGATGCTTCATGGCAAAAGGCCCCAAGGTATCACACCCCGAGTATCTTGATTTTAATAGTGATGAAGATGATTTGCTAGGTGATGATGATTTACTTGTTGATAGGGCTAGTAATGTGAGCTATGATGAAAATGCTAGTAATCATGATAGTCAAGAGGAAACGAGTGACAATGCTATGAAGGAGATTGAGCGCCTAACTAAAGAACTAAATGCTCTTAAGTTAGCTCATGAAACAACTCAAGAGGATCATAGAGAACTTCTAAGAACTCATGAGAAGCTACGCTTCGAGAAGCTAAATTTAGAGCAAGAGCATGAGTTTCTTAAAGCTATCAATGACGATCTTCGAAAGAAGAGTTCTTCATATCTTGCCAAACGTTTACTCTTGTCTACCTTTATGCCACAAGTTAAACCTAAGCAAACTAGCAACAAGGGTAAAAATGGTTCTACCTCTAGTAGTAACAATAACAATGCTAAATCCAATGTTGTTGCTTCTAGTAGTTCTATTGATTCCACTAATGATTCTCTTAGCCAAGTTACACTTGAGCAAGAAAACATGCTATTGAAAGGAATTATAGAAAAAGGTGTCTACAAGAGTCTTGCCAGGAGTAAATAATTTGAGGAAATTGTACGCAAGCAAGCAAGGCACCGGAAGAACCAAGATGTTGGTTTTGAACGAAAGTTCAATGCCGATGGAGTTGAGTGGGAAGAAGGTCAATACCCCAAGACGAAGTTTGTTCCTCAACAAGAGAAGTATGATCCTACTTCCTTCAAAGAACACAAGCTCAAGAAGACCTTCCACCACAAGACCACAAGCTAAAAGGCAAGGACAAGGTTCAAGAAGAGATTGAGTCATTTGAAGAAGCTCCTCAAGCCATGGTCAAGTGGGTTCCCAAGACTTCATCAAGTTCTACTTCATCAAGTGATACTACAACTCCAAGGATTCCCATCAAGTTGATGTGGGTCCAAAAGAAGAAGAACTAGAGAGTTCTTGAGGGTGACTCCGCCAACAAACTTCACTCATATTCTTTACGGCAAGGACTTGTGCAACCAATTTCCACATTTTGCACTAGTTCATGGAGTCACAAACCCTCTTGTTGGTAAGGCAAGGGACAAGGTAATCAATGCATTCATGGACATCATCATATGTGTATTTCACTCTATGTCTATGGATATCCTTGTATGTTCCTTGTGTGGGACTAACCCATGTAGGTATTGAAAGCACAAAACTCCAAAGGATTGCTCCCAACTTTTGATGATCTACATCAACACTGAGCATCCACATATTCAACATCTGCATGAAGTCATCATCGACAAAACCCAAGGTTAGTTCAACCCTCTTAGGGGGGATATCGCATCTAGGGGAGCTTTGCTCTAAAAATTGAGCTAAAGCAACTCGAATGGTGTGAACACATTAATGCTTTATGTAAAAGTGGTACCCCACTTGTGCTTAAACGATGAGTATGACCTATGATCAAATGTTCTCATTTGGCTCCTAAGTCAATATACTCATATATAGATGACCTAGTCATCGCCAGTGCTTGATAGATGCTAGAATTGGTTGTGCATGTTTGACACATATTTTTTTGCTATCTTATTGTGTGAGCATGTTGATTTGCATGTTTTCATCATTCGAGGACATCCATTTGTTGTTTTGATTGTCTTAGTTTTTCTGGCCAAGTGGATGTACAAGAATGCCTAAGAACCTTCTCTAGCTATCTATGCTTTCTTGTCTCAAATTCTATTCTTGCTGCATCACAAAAATTGAACAAGTCATTTTCGGACCCTCCGGGTGACGAGCACTCGGAGCCACCGATCTGGAAGGGCTGAACCTCCAAAACCTTCTAATTGATTTCGGTCAGACCAACCTACTCAAACTCGGTCGAACCGAAAGCATTTAGACTGATCTAGGCTTTCATCTCGGTGCTACCGATTAGACCAACTCGGTTGGACCGAGTTGCTGTAACTGCAAGCAGTTGCACGTCTCGGTGCTACCGATTTGTTCCACTCGGTGCCACCGACAGCACATGGGTATATATTCCCAGCGAACCGTGCGGTTGAAAATTTCTTCAAACGTCACGCGCCCGCGCCCCATTGCTGCCGCCCCTTTGGTCTTCGGATCATCGCCGTCGTCTCCAGCGCACCCTCGCCGCAGGATTCCGTCGCCGTCAACGGAAATCTCCACCACCGTTGCCGCCGTAGAGAAACTCCACCGAGTTAGGGTGAGTTTCGATCCCTTTCGTGCTTCCCTTTTCCGATTCAATGCACGATTGGATTGCCTGTAATCTTGCCACGAATGCAATTCTCTTTCCACCAGATTAGTTCGTTTGAACGAAATTCGAGCAAAAAATTTAGGGTTAGGTTTCCGCCGAATGCATCTCGGACCGACCGAATAGGAATTTTCGGTCCCACCGATTTGGCCCTGGCCATAGCACTAGTACATCTCGGTGCCACCGAGTTGTGCGAATCGGTGAGACCGAAAGTGAATCTCAGTGAAACCCTAGCATCTCGGAGCCACCGAAACCCATCTCGGTCTGACCGAAATGGCGTGCCATGTCTCTGTAGTGTGCTTCGGCGTCACCGAGATTACCAACTCGGTCCATCCGAACTGCATTCTGTGAAAACCTAGAACTAAAGTTTGAACTCAACTTTTTGAAAAACTATCTGCTTTTTGTGATGACTCATCTACTCTACCTATACCCATCTATTCACAGGGTCAGCTCAGCAAGATGTCTGATGTCAGTGACAATCAAAACATGTCAGAGCAGCATGAAGAACAAAGTGAAGGATCAAGCCATAATGAAAGTTTCTATGAGGGAGAGAGAAGCTCTCCAGATCTTCCTATAGCTGCAACCAGAACACGGAAGAAGAAAACCTCAGACAGTGAGGATAAGGACTTTGTTGCAAGTGAAGCTGCAACCAAGAAAAAGCGAGTAGTGCTTGCTAAGGAGTACAACACAAAGCCTACCTCTGTCAAAGAAAGAACTTCTGTGAGGAAAGTGACTCAGCAGACAATGCAGAAGCCCAGTGACACAGAGACAGCTGCAGGAACTAAGATGAAGAGAGTACGGAAATCTTTGCCCGTGTGATTGGCAGACCTACTATGATGATTGAAGAGGAAGAAGAGGAGGAGGATGAGCCAGCTGCTGCACCCCCTGCAAAAGCACAGAAGCTCATGTCTGATGCAATCAAGACTGTTGCACCTCCCAAGTCA
Source organism: Elymus sibiricus (assembly GCA_039707655.1). Taxonomy (NCBI): domain Eukaryota; kingdom Viridiplantae; phylum Streptophyta; class Magnoliopsida; order Poales; family Poaceae; genus Elymus; species Elymus sibiricus. Next base: position 103,435,007 of record CM077668.1, on the reverse strand, counting down.
AAGCCTAAGGCACCACACCCAAGAGGTCAACCATAAACATATCAGCTGCAGAGAAGAACAAGGCCCCAGTGCCTGAGTCCAATGTTGATGAAGAGCCTCTAGTGCTCAGAAAGTTGAAGCCAAAGATACCAGACCATGACAACGCACACCCAGTAGCAGAAAACATGATGTTGAGAAAGGACAAAGGACTGCGTCAATGGAGATTGTCAGATCCTTATGCTATCAGAAGAAGGACTGCTTGTGATTATCGTTTTCACACCCGTGAACAACAGGACTTTTATGAGACAGTTTTGCTTGACAAGAAGCCCATAGTCAATGACATGAAGTGGGTGGACTGGGAATACATCGATGAGAATGAGGATTACTTTCCCCGTGTCCATGAAAGCTTCAGGATTGCAGGTGTTGATGAGTTTGTTGGAAAGAAGTTGACCAAGTGGAATGATGAGATGATCATGCAATTCTACTCTACTGCTCATTTCTATCCAGATGGCAGAATAGTGTGGATGACTGAGGGTATAAGATACCAGTCTACCATCTCTAAGTGGGAAGATCTTCTTGGTGCACCCAAGGAAGAGGAGGATGACATTGACATATATGCCAAGCTCAAGATGGATCACAACTCTATGGCCGACATGTACACTGCAATTCCTCAGAAGGATCTTGAAACACACAAGCTTGGATCAGTGAAGCATTTGCTACCAGGTCTGGCCACCTCAAACACAATCTTACGGTACACCTTGTTACCCAAGTCAGGCGATGATAAGATGATTCGTGGCCACTCCATCAACTTGCTGCATTTATTTGATACTCCTCAGAAATTCAAGGTGATGAGCCTGATAGTAGAGACTTGTAGGAGATATGCCCTAGAGGTAGTAATATCAGTTACTTTGTATCTCTGAGTTTGTAATGAATGTTTATGTTCCATGCTATAACTGCAATGATTCTCGAGTCTGCAATAACCACGAGGCTCGGAGGGAAACTCATGTGCACGTGTGGTATAATAAACGGTAAAATGTATTCCTAGTCTTGCCTCTAAGACTAGCTCAAGTATTGCATGATGATCCTATTTTCCTGATCATGGGCATGTCTATGCCGGCAATTTTGAGGGCACAATGTTAGTAGAACACTTGTGTTGAATCGACCCGATTGATGTTATATTATGAGATACATTCGTCATGAGTTAATGCTTTTTAGTTAATGGTTAATAACACAGAGATAGTTAATGTTTGCATAATTCCTTAGACCATGAGAGTGTCGAGTTTCTTCATACTTGCTTCATGAACTTTGGGGTTTGTTAAACGTCATCCGTAAATGGGTGGCTATTACGACGGCTTACGGGTTCATGGAAAAGTATGTCAAGTAACTTGATAGCTCAAGATTGGGATTTGCTCCTCCGACGATGGAGAGATATTCTCGGGCCCTCTCGGTGTTACGGTATCCATCATCGTCTGGCCAGACACATTGTGATTTGATCACTGGGATGCCGGAACACGGAAACGAGTAAAGAGAACAAAACCGGTAACGAGGTAACTTGCATAGTGGACAAGTTGTTGATCCACGGGGATGCATAAATCTCACCTCAGGTATTTGTAATATATCGTGAAGCAACAGGAATAGCACACGGCAACTGGAGGTTCACTCGAATATTCATTCGTGTGGGTATAGGGGTCAATATGGGTGTCCACGGCTCCGATGTTGATCATTGATCGGAAAGTGTTCCGAGTCATGTCTATACTTCACCGAACCTATAGGGTCACACGCTTAAGGGTCATCTATCTACAGAATACTAGACGGGGAGTCTGAGAGAAAATCACCGAAAAAAGTTTCGGATGAAACGGAAACGTTTCGGAGAGAACACCGGAATAGTTCCGGTGAAACTGAAAAGTTATTTCAGGGTATTCCATTAAGTCAAATTGGTTCTGGCACACGCCTGAAAATTCTTGAAGGATGCCAGAAGTGTTCTGGAAACTTCTGGGAATTTTCCGGGACAAAAACCGGAAATGTTCCGGAGCAGCCGGAACCGCTTTGGTTGCTTTTCGCTGAAGAAACATTGTTCCGAAATTGTTTCGGAATGCGTTCAAAATTGTTTTGGTGGGTGCTAGAATTATTCTAGGCACACAGAAATAATTTGGGTTTTAACGGACGCAGAAAAATGTCTTCGTGAATAGTGAAAAGCACTTTTTGGGCTGATTTGCAAATGGGGTTTTTCTTCTAGAAGAAAACCACTTTTTGTGTGTGAAAGGGAGGTGGAGCCCCCCAAGGGGCTGCACAATTTTGGCCATGGCATGGGGGGCCCTCCTTGAGGTGTCCTTCCACCTCATGGTGGATATGTTCTACACACCCTTATGTGGCATGTGGTGGAAAGATCCTAGGGAGGTCCTTTTGGTCTTTCCTCTACCCCTTGCTCCTCCTATAAATAGAGGTGGAGAGAGCTCTCCAAAATCAGATCATCCATGCTCTCATACACATGCCATTTGACTTGTCTGGCTTCTCTCTCCCTCCCACGAAATAGTTTCGTAGAGCCGAAAGGCTGTCTGGGTTCCGGCAGGAACTAGTTCTGGACGGCGAAGCCCTGCCGGATAGCTGACACCGTATGTGTGCAACCCCGTAGAGAGATTGTATTTTCGATCTTTTGCCCAAGGGGCTGTTTTCGAGTGTCCTCCCGAAGGGCTATTCGAGTTACCGTTCGAGTTTCCGGCGTCCTCCCAAAGGGCTGTCCGGGTTACTGTTCGGGTTCCGAGGGTCCTCCCGAAGGGCTGTCCGCGACATCGTCCGGGGGACTGTCCGACCGCCTCCCGAAGGGCTGTCCGGAGTGGGAGTACATCCTTGCGGTTGGAAGGTTGTAAATCCTAGCTGCAGGGATCTGCACCGACGATCTACACCGACTCTTCTTCCGCTGCGCTTCGAGTCGGTACGGATCAGATCAAACCTTGTATGCAGTCTCCATAGTGATCCTGGGCGTGCTCGCTGTACCGAAATTTTTTGTTTTCTGTCGCGTTCCCCTACAGTGGCATCATGAGCCGTGCTATGCGTAGATGCAGGTTTCGATCTAGAATACATGGAGATGTATGGGTATTGCATAATATAATTTTGGAGTAGATAAGATCTATTGCTGAAAATTATTTATGCGGGTAGCAGAAGAAGTCTGTTACACGATGTTCTTGTTGCTTCCCTGGAATTTGCGTTTGCTCAATCTCGAGACAGCATGGTGGAATTTCACAAAGTTCTGGCAATCCGCGATCCTGATTGATCAAGGAAGTGCTATCAGTTCTTTGGGTTCCGTCATAGTCAAAAGAAAGATGAAATTCGCAGATGAAAGGGCATTGCAGATATGATCTGCACTGGGGTCATGCGTATGACGAAGTTTAGTATGGGGCTCGAGATTTAATTATCTCGTGTTTCATACACCCCGAGATGTTAATCTAGCAATTTGAATTATCATACTTGATGATAAAACGTTGGTAGCTGCGGTTTAAGTCAAAACCTTAGAAGCCACGTAAAATAAAATTTTGCATAAACCGATTAGAGGCGTCTAACTTGGTTTTGCAGGATGTGCATGTGATGTGGTATAGCAAAGCTCATATTAATTCGATTATGTATGAGATGACTATATGATGTAAATTTGTTAACATGACCTGCGTGTCATGATTCGGCATGATGGCTGGAGCCATATGATTGTCACTTTAAATGACCTGCGTGTCAACCTTATGTAATGCACTTATTTTATTAGCTATAGAGATAGCAATATTATTTGGTGCATCGACAAGGTGGTGGCAATCTTCGCGAAGGTGAACTCCGACGCAAATGCTAAAGACGAAGAAATGCTTGACTTCTCCGTCAGAAAAGGGCTATACCATATCATGCTATTATGAATTGCCTGAGATGTTTATCCCTTATGATGCACCCTTTTTTATTGCGCGGTAGTCGCTTTTTATTAGGGTGGTCTCTCACTTAAAAATATCAAGTAGTTAGTGTTCTTCCAAGTGTAGCACCGTCACGGCACCTATCTCTTCGGGGTATCACATGGATGCATGGGTACGAACGATTAGAGAAGTGTGAGGCAGGTGAGTTGAGACCTCGCAGCGAGATCACTTGGTTATCTTGACGTTCAGGCATGAAAGTCATGAGCTCGGAACACACGCATCGAAAGATGAACCAGAGTCACATAGAGATGTGATTGGCAAGTTGGCCTACGAAATGAAATTCTCGTCACTTGAGATGGATGCATCCTTGGCGTTGAATTGAAATTTGGATCTTGAATCACTCATAATCAATTTTGAGAGATATTGATTTGAGTGGGAGCGCACTTTAGAATAAAATTGTTTATTCACTAGTGCTAAAATCATTATAAACAAAGTCTAAGTGAAACTTGTGTTTTCCGTTGTAGATCAAATGGCTTGCAACACCGCGTTCAACTTAGGCCCGATGTTAGAGAAAGAGAAGTTAGCTGCGACTGGAAACAACTATGCGGACTGGGTCCGTAACCTGAGGATTGTCCTCAGGAGCTCTAGGAAAATGTATGTGCTTGAAACTGCTCTTCCAGCTAAACCGGCGGCAGATGCCCCGGAAGTTGAGCAGAATGTCTGGGCCACTAAGGATGATGATCACAACTTAGTGCAGTGCCTCATGTTAGCTTGCATGAGTGCAGGGCTTCAAAAACATTTTGAATTCCATAAACCCCGCGATATGATCCGGGATTTGGATGCCCTGTACAAGGAAACCGCAAGGTCTGAACGATTTGATTTCATGAAGGCCTTGATGGATTGCAAGATGGCTAAGGGTAGTTTAGTTGGCGAGCACGTAGTCAAAATGATTGGCTATGCTGAAAGGCTTAAAACCCTGGAGTTTCCACTTCCACCTGACCATATGATGGACATGCTGCTTTCTTCACTCCCCCCGTCTTACGACGGTTTTATCATGAACTACAACATGAGTGGGATGGAGAAAACACCGGAAGAGGTGCTCGCCATGCTAAAAACTACGGAAGGAGGACTGCGGAAAAATCGCAAGCAAGTGTTGCTTGTGAATAAAACCGCCAGTTTCAAAAAGAAAGGCAAGCCAAAGAAAGGCAAGGGCGCCGGTAAGACCGGCTCCCAAAGCAATTCTAAGGGCAGAGCCAAGAATGAAACTGAGTGCTTCTACTGCAAGGGCACAGGACACTGGAAGAGAAACTGCAAGAAGTATCTGGAAGATAAGAAGTCCGGGAAAACCGGAAAAGGTATAATTGTTATACAAGTTAATGTCATTGATGTTTTGCTTGCTAGCGAAAATTCTAAGTCTCGAGTATTTGATACCGGATCGGTTGCTCACATTTGCAACTCGATACAGGGACTTCAGAAGGTGCGCAAACTAGCAAAGAATGAAGTCGTGATGCGCGTCGGGAACGGCAATGGGATCGCCGCTCAAGCCGTCGGCATTATGCCTCTACGTCTCCCTTCAGGATTTATCTTAGAACTAAATAACTGTTATTTTGTTCCACTGTTGTGTAGAAACATTATCTCCGGATCATGTTTAGTACACGATGGGTATTCGTACAAGTCTGAGAACAATGGTTGTTCACTTTATTGTAAGAATATGTTTTATGGATTTGCACCCATTGTTGGGGGCCTTTTCGTTATAAATCTTGAATGTGGAAATGATGTCTTTAACGTAAATGCTAAACGCCTTAAGAAGGCTGACACCACCACCACTTTCATGTGGCACTGTCGACTTGGCCACATCGGAAATAAACGCATGCAAAGACTCCATAAAGATGGAGTTTTACCGTCCCTTGATTTTGAATCATTTGACACATGTGAAGCTTGCTTGATGGGGAAAATGACCAAGACGCCGTTCACGGGTCATCCTGAACGGGCGGGTGAATTATTGGAAATAATACATAGTGATGTATGTGGTCCAATGAACACAGCCGCACGGGGTGGGTATTTTTACTTCGTGACTTTTACTGATGATTTAAGTCGGTATGGCTATATCTACTTAATGAAGCATAAGTCGGAAACCTTTGAAAAGTTCAAAGAATTTCAGAATGAGGTAGAAAATCATCGTGACAAAAAGATTAAGTTTCTGCGGTCTGATCGCGGAGGCGAATACCTTAGTCATGAGTTTGGCCAACATCTGAGTGACCGTGGAATTGTTTCACAGCTTACGCCTCCCGGAACTCCACAGCGAAACGGAGTGTCGGAAAGACGTAACCGAACCCTGTTAGACATGGTTAGGTCGATGATGTCTCTTACAGATCTACCGATATCTTTTTGGGGTCACGCACTAGAAACTGCCGCTCACACACTAAACAGAGCACCGTCTAAGTCTGTTAAGACGACACCACATGAGATGTGGAATGGGAAGAAACCCAGTTTGTCGCATCTTAAAATTTGGGGTTGTGAGGCATACGTAAAGCGTTTACAGCCAAGCAAACTCGATCCCAGATCAGACAAATGTTACTTTGTAGGTTATCCCAAAAACACCGTTGGGTATTCCTTCTACAACCACACCGAGGGCAAAGTGTTTGTCGCAAAGGTTGGACACTTTCTCGAGAAAGAATTTCTCGCTAAAGAACCAAGTGGGAGGACAGTGCAACTTAATGAGATTAGTGAATCTTCGGCGACCGTTGATATGGCTAAGGAACCGGAAGAAATTCCGCTAATTATCCCTACAACCGAGCCGGAAGTTGTCGCATATGATGCGGAAACTTCAGACAATGTTGTAACTGAACCGCGCAGATCAGGTAGGGCTATCCAGCCACCTGAGTGGTTTCATAACGAAATCTTCATTCTTGAAGACGATGAATCTGCGCACTACAAGGAAGCGATGGCAGGGCCCAGCTCAAAGGAATGGCACAAGGCCATGAAATCCGAAATGGAATCCATGTACGAAAACCAAGTTTGGAACTTGGAAGAACTTCCAGAGGGCGTAAAGCCCATTGGTTGTAAATGGATTTTCAAAAAAAAGACGGACGCGGATGGTAACATTACTATCCACAAAGCTAGACTTGTCGCGAAAGGGTTCACGCAAGTTCCAGGAGTGGACTACGACGAGACTTTCTCGCCCGTAGCTATGCTTAGGTCTGTTCGGATATTACTAGCAATTGCTGCTTATTTCGATTATGAAATATGGCAGATGGACGTCAAAACGGCTTTCCTAAATGGAAACCTCAAAGAGGATGTATACATGATACAGCCAGAAGGTTTTGTCGTCCATAAGGATGCTGGAAAGGTATGTAAACTTCAGAAAGCCATTTATGGTCTGAAGCAAGCGTCAAGGAGCTGGAACATTCGTTTTGATGAAGTAGTCAAACAGTTTGGCTTCATCAGGAATGACGAAGAATCTTGTGTTTACAAGAAGTTTAGTGGGAGCGCAAAAGCATTTCTAATCTTGTATGTGGATGACATATTGTTGATTGGAAATGACGTGAATTTTCTTAACGAAATAAAAGACTCATTGAAAAAGAGTTTTTCAATGAAAGACTTAGGCGAAGCGGCATATGTATTGGGCATTAGAATCTATAGGGATAGATCAAGACGCCTAATAGCGCTTAGCCAAAGCACGTACATTGACAAGGTGTTAAAAAGGTTCAACATGGAGAACTCCAAGAAAGGCCTTCTCCCCATGTATCCTGGCACAGTACTTTGCAAGAATCAGTGTCCTCGGACTCTCGATGAGCGAGTACAAATGAATGATGTTCCATATGCCTCGGCAGTTGGTTCTATTATGTATGCCATGCTATGTACAAGACCGGACGTTTCCTATGCGCTAAGTGTTAGCAGCCGGTACCAAAGTGATCCAGGATTGGAACACTGGGCCGCAGTCAAGGGTATTCTTAAGTACCTCAGAAGGACCAAGGATTTACTCCTTGTGTACGGAGGTGATGAAGAGCTCATTGTAAATGGTTACACTGATGCAGGCTTCATGACTGACCCAGATGACTTCAAATCTCAATCAGGCTATGTTTTCATATTGAACGGCAGCGCAGTTGATTGGAAAAGTTCCAAACAAAAGACTGTAGCGGATTCTACGACGGAGGCGGAATATGTTGCTACTTCAGAAGCCTCCAAGGAGGCGGTATGGATCAAGCAATTTCTTGAAGACCTTGGTGTGGTTCCAAGTGCTCTGGACCCGGTGGAGATCTATTGTGATAATAGTGGCGCCGTGGCTCAAGCAAGGGAGCCAAGTTTGCACCATAAGACAAGACATATTGAACGCAAATATAAACTCATTCGACATCATGTCGAAGCGGGTTTAGTGAAAGTACGCAAAGTTCACACGGATCTGAACGTGTCAGACCCGATGACAAAGCCTCTACCACGTGCAAAGCATGAGCAGCACCGGATTGCCATTGGTGTTAGGGAAGCCATGTAACTAGATTATGACTCTAGTGCAAGTGGGAGTCTGTAGGAGATATGCCCTAGAGGCAGTAATATCAGTTACTTTGTATCTCCGAGTTTGTAATGAATGTTTATGTTCCATGCTATAACTGCAATGATTCTCGAGTCTGCAATAACCACGAGGCTCGGAGGGAAACTCATGTGCACGTGTGGTATAATAAACGGTAAAATGTATTCCTAGTCTTGCCTCTAAGACTGGCTCAAGTATTGCATGATGATCATGTTTTCCTGATCATGGGCATGTCTATGCCGGCAATTTTGAGGGCACAATGTTAGTAGAACACTTGTGTTGAATCGACCCGATTGATGTTATGCTATGAGATACATTCGTCATGAGTTAATGGTTAATAACACAGAGATAGTTAATGTTTGCATAATTCCTTAGACCATGAGAGTGTCGAGTTTCTTCATACTTGCTTCATGAACTTTGGGGTTTGTTAAACGTCATCCGTAAATGGGTGGCTATTACGGCGGCTTACGGGTTCATGGAAAAGTATGTCAAGTAACTTGATAGCTCAAGATTGGGATTTGCTCCTCCGACGATGGAGAGATATTCTCGGGCCCTCTCGGTGTTACGGTATCCATCATCGTCTGGCCAGACACATTGTGATTTGATCACTGGGATGCCGGAACACGGAAACGAGTAAAGAGAACAAAACCGGTAACGAGGTAACTTGCATAGTGGACAAGTTGTTGATCCACGGGGATGCATAAATCTCACCTCAGGTATTTGTAATATATCGTGAAGCAACAGGAATAGCACACGGCAACTGGAGGTTCACTCGAATATTCATTCGTGTGGGTATAGGGGTCAATATGGGTGTCCACGGCTCCGATGTTGATCATTGATCGGAAAGTGTTCCGAGTCATGTCTATACTTCACCGAACCTATAGGGTCACACGCTTAAGGGTCATCTATCTGTTGAATACTAGACGGGGAGTCTGAGAGAAAATCACCGAAAAAAGTTTCGGACGAAACGGAAACGTTCCGGAGAGAACACCGGAATAGTTCCGGTGAAACTGAAAAGTTGTTTTAGGGTATTCCATTAAGTCAAATTGGTTCTGGCACACGCCTGGAAATTCTTGGAGGATGCCAGAAGTGTTCTGGAAACTTCTGGGAATTTTCCGGGACAAAAACCGGAAATGTTCCGGAGCAGCCGGAACCGCTTTGGTTGCTTTTCGCTGAAGAAACATTGTTCCGAAATTGTTTCGGAATGCGTTCAAAATTGTTTTGGTGAGTGCTAGAATTATTCTAGGCACACAGAAATAATTTGGGTTTTAACGGACGCAGAAAAATGTCTTCGTGAATAGTGAAAAGCACTTTTTGCGCTGATTTGCAAATGGGGTTTTTCTTCTAGAAGAAAACCACTTTTGGTGTATGAAAGGGAGGTGGAGCCCCCCAAGGGGGCTGCACAATTTTGACCATGGCATGGGGGGGCCCTCCTTGAGGTGTCCTTCCACCTCATGGTGGATATGTTCTACACACCCTTATGTGGCATGTGGTGGAAAGATCCTAGGAAGGTCCTTTTGGTCTTTCCTCTACCCCTTGCTCCTCCTATAAATAGAGGTGGAGAGAGCTCTCCAAAATCAGATCATCCATGCTCTCATACACATGCCATTTGACTTGTCTGGCTTCTCTCTCCCTCCCACGAAATAGCTTCGTAGAGCCGAAAGGTTGTCTGGGTTCCGGCAGGAACTAGTTCTGGACGGCGAAGCCCTGCCGGATAGCTGACACCGTATGTGTGCAACCCCGTAGAGAGATTGTATTTTCGATCTTTTGCCCGAGGGGCTGTTTTTGAGTGTCCTCCCGAAGGGCTGTTCGAGTTACCGTTCGAGTTTCCGGCGTCCTCCCAAAGGGCTGTCCGGGTTACTGTTCGGGTTCCGAGGGTCCTCCCGAAGGGCTGTCCGCGACATCGTCCGGGGGACTGTCTGACAGCCTCCCGAAGGGCTGTTTGGTGTGGGAGTACATCCTTGCGGTTGGGAGGTTGTAAATCCTAGCTGCAGGGATCTGCACCGACGATCTACACCGACTCTTCTTCCGCTGCGCTTCGAGTCGGTACGGATCAGATCAAACCTTGTATGCAGTCTCCATAGTGATCCTGGGCGTGCTCGTTGTACCGAATTTTTTTGTTTTCTGTCGCGTTCCCCTACAAGACTATCAAGAGGACAGCAGCAGATCAGAAGAGATCGTGTGGATATGCTCCACATATTCAGTTGTTGATAAATTCCAAGGTTGGAACCAGCACGTATCTTCTTGATCGAGAGCATCTGCCACTCCGTCCAGAGTTTGAGGACAACGTCATAGTGATGGATTCTTCGCATCCCACTTCTGCGCAAGCTCAAGAGGAAATCTGCAAAGCCCAAGAAGCTAAAGCAGCTCAGGAAGCAGCAGCTCCCAATGCTCCAATTGCGAATCTCAAGACACCAAAGGATCAAATGCAATATCTGCTTGAAGCCACTCTGAGGATTGAGCGAAGTTTGGCCAACCTCACCCAGACCCAGGCTAGTTTTGAGCGGATCATTGAGACCAAATTTCATGATTTGGATGTCAAAGTGACAGAGATTCAGACCACAGTGGAACAGCTGCAAGGAGATGTAGATGCTGTCAAGCAAGCCAGATCAGATGACAGTGAAGATGAGAGACCGACCACAGAGCAGTTTCAGCAAGTGCCTAGGGCTGCCAGGTCAGCTGCGATACCAGTTGTGGATCCACGGACCACAGTATCTGCACCAGCCGCCACAGCCACAGTGCCATAGCAGTCATCAGCAGAAGCATTCGCGGACGCTCTTATCTCCACACCGTCTACGCACACCGGAGCAGCCAGCAGAAGGTCGCCTTCAGGAGCTTCGGAGGACCGTGCCTAGAGAGCCGACTAGTGCTATACGATTCGAACTTTTTGGTACTTGTTGCCAAAGGGGGAGATTTTGTATAGATCATAGGCTTCGAGAGAGAGAGTTTCTTGCCTTTGATTTGCTTCGAGAGTTTCATTTGCTACTTGTTTGTTTGATGCTACTCTGTTTTATGTGCGCGTGCTACAGTATTCTGTAATTTAAGCTTGTGAGATACTATGTTGATTGATCATATTATGCTTATTGCGATGATCCATGTTTATCTTTTTCAGTATTTTGTATGATCAATTACTTATGTTGGTGATGCGTGCCTATCATTCCAATCTTATCATTTTGCGCTCTCCACCAAGATTTATGTGACATGGGAGAGTAACCCATGAGCCTAATCAATTGTGCATTTGCATTCAAACGCAAATTTCTTAATAATGCACAAATTTAGGGGGAGCTCTCACTTATCACATACTTCTCAAAGCGACGATGTTTTTCATTCACTTAATCATCTGTCGAAGCTTTGATCTATATGTTGTCATCAATTACCAAAAAGGGGGAGATTGAAAGCACATTTGCTCCCTTGGTGGTTTTGGTAATTCATAACAACATATATCTCATTGAACTAATGTCCATTCAAGATTAAGATTTCAGGATGTTCAATGATTGGCATGGCATGGACTAGAGATGTGGACCCCTCAAAATGCTAAGGACAAGGATTGGCAAAGGATCAAGACTCTACATTTTTGGTTTAGTGATCCAAGATCACATTGAGTCCATAGGAAAGCCAATACTATTAAAAGGGGATGAGGTGTTGCTTAATGGTCCTTTTGCTCAAGTGCTTAGTGACAGTATTCCTAAACCCTCAAGCACCATCTCTACCCAAATATGTCCTAAACCTAAAGTCCAACTCGGCCCCACCGAAATTTCCAATCCGGCCCCACCGAGTTCATCCAAGACTTAGCCACTTCCAAACCCTAACAAATCGGATCCACCGAAATGGATCTCGGTCCCACCGAGATGGCCTTGCCAACTCTCTGTGATCGGTTGCATTTACTTCGGTCTCACCGAGTTATGAATATCGGTCTCACCGAGATGGCTTGCCAACTCTCTGTTGCCTTATTGCTTCACTTCGGTCCTACCGAGTTGATGCAATCGGTGCCACCGAGATGAGGATTGCCCTAGCCATTGCACTTCGGTCCATCCGAGTTGTCCGTATCGGTCCCACCGAGATTCCTAACGTTCATATCTTTTACACGGTTCGGTGCTACCGAGATGATTGTTTCGGTGCCACCGAGTTGGGTCAAAAGTGTGTAACGGTTGGATTTTGTGTGGAGGCTATATATACCCCTCCACCCCCTCCTTCCCAGTAAGGAGAGCCATCAGAACGTGCCTACACTTCCACCATTCATTTTTTGAGAGAGAACCACCTACTCATGTGTTGAGATCAAGATATTCCATTCCTACCATTTGAACCTTGATCTCTAGCCTTTCCCAAGTTGCTTTCCACTCAAATCCTTCTTTCACCATAGCCAAATCTGTGAGGAGTGTTTGAGTGCTGGGAAGACTATCATTTGAAGCACAAGAGCAAGGAGTTCATCAACAACACACCATCTATTACCTTTTGGAGAGTGGTGTCTCCTAGATTGATTAGGTGTCGCTTGGGAGCCTCCAACCAGATGTGGAGTTGAACCAAGAAGTTTGTAAGGGCAAGGAGATCGCCTACTTCGTGAAGATCTACCCCGAGTGAGGCTAGTGCTTCGTGGACGTAAGCCATGGTGGAATAGACAAGGTTGCTTCTTCGTGGACCCTTCGTGGGTGGAGCCCTCCGTGGACTCGCGCAGCCGTTACCCTTCGTGGGTTGAAGTCTCCATCAACGTGGACGTACGATAGCACCACCTATCGGAACCACGCCAAAACCACCGTGTCTTCATTACGTTTGAAATCTCCAATCCCTCCTTTACATACATATGCAATTGCTTACATTCCGCTGCTATACTCTTAGAATTGCATGTGTAGGGTGATGCTTGACATGTACTATTGCTAAAATCTGCCTACAACTAAAATCTGGGAAAAGGTTAGGTTTTATTTGGTCAAGTAGTCTAATCACCCCCCCTCTAGACATACTTTCGATCCTACAGCGGCCTGCACCTCGGTTTCGCTGGGTGATGGCACAATTGCCAAGTTCTGGTCTCACATGTGGCTTTATGGGCTAGCACCGAGGGAGTTAGCTCCTGGGCTGTTCCAGCTGGCCAGATCGAAACAGCTAACAGTTCGCGGGGCTTTATCCAATGGGGCTTGGATGCGAGGGTTAAGGAATATCAACTCTGCAATTCTAATGGATTCGTTCATTGACCTATGGTGGAGATTGCAGGGCACTGTTTTCCACCCAAGGTCGGACAAAATCTCCTGGAACCTTTCGGCCAATGGGGAGTACTCGGCTAAATCTGCCTACCTAGTGCAGTTCCTTACTAGGATCCCTCAACCACATCTTCAGAAGGTTTGGAACATCAAGGCCGAGCGGAAAATCAAATTCTTTGTATGGACTCTTCTTCAGAACAGACTGTGGACTGCGGACAGGTTGTTAGCTAGGAATTGGGACCACAATGATACATGCTCGGGCTGTGATCAAACTCTGGAATCTGCCAAACACCTAATCCTTGATTGCCCCTTTGCAAAAGAGGTATGGTTCGGAGCCAGTTCTGATTTCCCACTTGCTGCTCAGTCTGCAATGAGTGCATCTTCTATTTTGTCATGGTGGAGCAAGGTAAGAATCCTGAAGAAAAAGGGAAGAGATTCTGATGAGTGCACTGCGGCTGTTTACATTGCTTGGAATTTGTGGCTTGAGAGAAACAGTACGATTTTCAAGGCAAAAACAAGCACGAGCTCCACGGTGGTGATGCTGGCAAAAGATGAAATTAGCCTCCTAATGGAGGCCTGGGAGTAGTTCTGTTAGGCATGGCAGCTGGGCTGCCATCAAATTTCTTCTCGTTTCTTCCCTTTCTCCCTTTCTGGCTGTCTCCCTAATCAGTCTATGTACAGTTTTTCCCCCTACTATAATGAAAATGCAGAGCTCCTGCTGTTCCGGTAAAAAAAAAACGAATGTCGACTGGCACAAGCCGCCATTATTGTGGGGAGGCGTCATCTCCTGTTTGTTCTCGCGCAACCTACGTCTCCTCCATGAGCTGTGCCAGCCGCCTTCTTAACTGAGAGAAGAAAAATGCAGCTGTATGAAGGATGAGCTGATCCTACGTACTCCTGTCGTCCTGCCTGTCGGCTTGGACTCGCCAACGGTTCACATCTGGCCCAGACTGCACAACCGTTTGGCCACCACTGCTTGTCTGAAAAGAAGAAGATATTACTGTACTAGCTATCATTCAGAAGCGGTAAATTGATTAACTGAATCACCTGCGGTTTCTGAACAACAATGCAGATGAACCAGGACTTTTTAGCTTCAGGAAATGGAATTGTTTGCTTTGCTGCATTGTTTATAATACGCAAAAAAAGAAATTTTAAATCCGTACAGAGCACAGGTTAGCATGACTCGGATCGCTACTAGTACCGGTCAAAAAGCTGGCGTCTTTATCTTTGAATTAGTTCAGGAGAAAGAGCGCCGATGGATCTCCGAAGATGCATCAGGCAGTGGATCAAAAAAGTAAAGACGCATCAGGTGGGGAGGCGCGCGGCTGCCGAATGATTGTGAGCCAACGTGCAGGCCAGCAGGTTTAAGGTATCCAAAGCAGCGGGAGACGACGATGATGACGACGACGACGCCGATGATTAGTCCATTGATCAGCGGTACAACCTTTTCACATGATCACATGATCCATTAACAGCAATCTGCCGCAAGTTGCAACCTGGGAGAGGAGTGGGGCGTTATCCTAATGCAACTTGCGTCGCCCGCCTCGATCGGCTAATTCAGTGGTTTGACGGCATCAAGTTCGTCAAAGATTTGGCCGCACCACAAGATTCTTCTTGGCCGGATCAGATCGAAGTTCATACACAACTTGCGTCAGAACGCCTCGAGCATCTCTAACTGTGAAACTGCCACTTGCAAATATGTGTTTTTCAGACCCTTTTCTTTCAGATGAAGGACCGTGTTGCGATTACGACCCAGCAATGCTGGCAGAAATGATCAAATGAGCATCCATCTAGATGGTCATAAACTATGTTTCTTGATGCTAATTGAAGAATGATAAAATGAAAAATAAATACGGGAAAGGGCAAGGATACTTCGATCGAAAGGGGACTTCTTGTGGGCGGCAGGCGCGCACCATGCTGCTGCACGCCATCAGCTAGCATTCAACAGTTAGCATGTGACAGCCTGACCCCTCAAACTAAACTAATCATCATCGGCCCTTTCTAATGACACCAAGATGCGTTGTACACTTGTACGCATGTTCATTCTCCGTGGCCGCATATGCGTCGTGTACTGGTCGCACGCATGCATGCACACTAGTGCAACAGTAGCTCCATGAGTGATCGATCATGGGTGACCTACTCCTACTGATACACGGTGCTTCGCTTCGGTTTCCTGGTTTTTCGACAAAGTACATTTTTGTTCGGTCGTTATATCAAGCTGTTACAGCCGTACTAAGGGAATGCTCGGGCTATGCATAACAACACAGAGTGTAGCTCAGATAGTTAGGTTCCTTGTGATGGAACCAGCCCACCAGGGTTTAAATTCTAGACTCACTGGTATGTTCATTCAGTGGGAAGAGGCGTTCCCATCAACTATAAGACGTCTGTGGTGATTTCGTCAATCTATTTTTGGTTTTGTATTTTGTTAAGTTTCATTTTGCTAAAAGAATCTCCAAATCAAACAAATTAAAGAAAGTACTTAAAACCACAACTATTATGGCTAGTTAGGTTGTCAGAATCGTGATTCTGAATCGGTTCGGAGCTCTGATGGTAAAATCGCAAATCATAGAATCTTAACTATCAGAATCATAAAACCGTAGATTCTACTAACCAAAATCGTAGAATCATAGCGGTTAACTTTGATCGTAAAGTCATAGAATCGTACATTAGAATTGCGATTCTGACAACTGGCTAGGGTTTCACAAACACTCAACTATTGAGATATTTTTCAAAATAAACACAAAAATTGTGGTAATTTGTTTCACAGAATCCAAGTCTTCCAAATCAGGACGTTTGACACCGTTTCTCACACCCTAGACCCACTAGTCAGCCGCCATGTGACAAAAGAGTAACTTCGCCTAGTTTTTTTCGCGAGCCACCCAGAACCAGACTAGACCTGTGACGCCCCCGACTCAATCGTGCACTAATCATACACGCAAATGCGCACGATCAAGATCAGAGACTCACGGGAAGATATCACAACACAACTCTAGACACAAATTAAAGTCATACAGTTTTATATTACAAGCCAGGCCACGAAGGCTCGAATACATAAGTCAGCGGAAGCAACAATATCTGAGTACAGACATAACTAAACAAGTTTGTCTTAAGAAGACTGAGCAAAACAACGACATCTAGATCGAAAAGGCGCAGGCCTCCTGCCTGGGAGCCTCCGAACTACTCTTGGTCGTCGGTCTCCACGTAGTAGTAGGCTTCGTCGGTGTAGTAGTAGTCGTCGACGGGATCAGCTAGCTCCTAGGCTCCGTCATCTGATCGCAGCAACCGGATAGAGGGGGAAAAGGTAGCAAAGCAGCCGTGAATACTCATCCAAAGTACTCGCAAGACTTACATCAGATCTATGCTAAGTATGCATCGGTATCAAAGGGAAGGGGCTGTATCTGTGGACTATACTGCAGAAATGCCAGAATAGAGGGGTATGGCCTAGCCTATCGAAGACTAGCATCTTGCAGCATCAGAAGAGAGTAGATTAACATATAATATAGTAACAAGTATATATTAGCAACGCCCAGAGATCCTTCCTCGACTCCCTGCGAGAAAGCGATCCCGGAGCCATCATACCAGTTTAGTATCACAAGTATCCAGTTCTAGTTGTAGTAGATCGGGATACAACTCCGAGCGTCCTGTTACCGTGGACACGGCTATTCGAATTAACTTCCCTGCAGGGGTGCACCAACTTACCCAACACGCTCGATTAACTCCGGCCGGACACACTTTTATCGGGTCATGCCCGACCTCAGCTGATCGACACACCGTAGTCCTACCTAGGCTCAACAGAGAGGCCAGCACGCCGGTCTAAATCCTAAGTGCGAAGGGGTCATGGGCCAATCGTCGTTTGCACTCATGCGCGTTGCGAACGCGGCCGGGAGCAGACCCACCCCTTTAATACAAGCGCAGGCGGTTACCGTCCAACCCAGCGCGCGCCACTCAATTGCTGACGTCTGAAAGCTTTCGGAAGAATCGTACGACGCCGAGTGCCCATACTTATTCCCGCGTGGTGGTCAGTGCGAAAAGGCCAGAGGCCTACTCAGATCACATATCCAAACCCATTAGTGTGTTGGGAGCTCGCGGTGACGATCAGTCATCCTGTCGCCCCGTCTCGCGGACTTACGACAAGGGCCAGGCCCATCCCTCTCTAGGGCGGTCTCTGCCTGCCCGGCCGTGCCGCGTAATTATCTCGCAGGTACCCTCCTGGTCAACCCGACTTATCCAGAGACTGTCGGGAACTCAGGTCCACCTCTACCGGGGTGGTACCACCTGTCCCTTCAATCCCGCAGTAACAAAAACGGGAATGGTGTAAAGGTAACAGTGTGTCCATAACATCAAGGGGGAAATCCGAGGAATCACCCTCTATGGATTCCCACTCGATGTAACCGTCAAGGTGAACTTGGAGGAATCACCCTCGATGGGTTCACACTTGAGGGGCTGCACGACAGAGGCATCATCGGAGGTGGTGAAAGAGGAATCACCCTCGGTAACCCACAACCGACTAGCTACGCTACAGAGATATCATCAGGAGTGAGGTAGGAGGTATCACCCTCGGCACTCGATAGTAGCTCTGCAGAGTCGTACAACTAAGGGGGGGTGCTGGTGGTGTGATCGGTCTCTATACATCGATCACATTGATCGAATCTTCCGGTAGTAAAGCCTGGCAACACGGACAAGGGTGTAGGGCCTCTGATGGATCACTAACCAGCCTATACTAAGCATATAGGACAACAGGTAAAGTATCAACAGCAGGTTACAAAATCAGGCTATGCATCAGAATAGGAGCTATCGAATACAGTAGTGAAATCTAATGCTATTATAGTATCAATCTTGGATGTTTTTATATACATTTACAGCAATTATATATCATTTTTTGGGACTAACCTATTAACTTAGTGCCCAGTGCAAGTTGCTGTTTTTTTGCCTGTTTTTGGTTTTCCAGAATATCAGTACCAAACGAAGTCCAAATGCCACGAAACTTTTTGGAGATTTTTTCTGGACATAAGAGACACTAGAAGCTTCGGGAGGAAGCCAGAAGCCATAGGAGGTGGCCACGAGCCACCAGGGCGTGCCTGGGGGGGGCAGGCGCGCCCTGGTGCCTCGTGGGCCCACCTCTGCCCCTTTTGACCTAATTCCATCACTATAAATTCTCTAAAATCGGGAAACCAACAGAGGAGTCCACGAAATACTTTTTCCGCCGCCGCAAGTTTCTGTTCTCGAGAGATCCCATCTGGAGGCCTTTTCCGGCACTCCGCCGGAGGGGGGGTTCGATCACGGAGGGGCTCTCCATCAACCTTGCTGCCCTTCCGATGATGCGTGAGTAGTTTACCACAGACCTTCGGGTCCATAGTTAGTAGCTAGATGGCTTCTTCTCTCTTTTTAATCTTCAATACAATGTTCTCCTCGATGTTCTTGGAGTTCTATCCGATGTAATCACTTTTTGCGGTGTGTTTGTTGGGATCCAATGAATTGTGAGTTTATGATCAGATTATCCATGAATATTATTTGAGTTTTCTCTGAACTCTTTTATGCATGATTATTATAGCTTCGTATTTTCTCCGATCTATTGATTTGGTTTGGCCAACTAGATTGATTTATCTTGCAATGGGAGAGGTGCTTTGTAATGGGTTCGATCTTGCGGTGCTCAATCCCAGTGACAGAAAGGGACATGACACGTATGTATCGTTGCTATTAAGGGGAAAAAGATGGGGTTTATTCATGCGTGAGTTTACTTTGTCTACATCATGTCATCTTGCTTAAGGCGTTACTCCGTTCTTTATGGACTTAATACACTAGATGCATGCTGGATAGCGGTCGATGTGTGGAGTAATAGTAGTAGATGCAGGCAGGAGTCGGTCTACTTGTCTCGGACGTGATGCCTATATACATGATCATTGCCTTGGATATCGTCATGATTATTTGCTTTTCTATCAATTGCCCAACAGTAATTTATTCACCCACCGTATGCTATTTTCATGAGAGAAGCCTCTAGTGAAAACTATGGCCCCCGGGTCTACTTCTATCATATATTAAATCTTAAAAAAAACTAATCATAAAAATACCTTGCTGCACTTTTACTTTATTTATTTTATTTTGTATTTTTGTTCGATCTATTTATCTATCACCATACAATTTAATCTTGCAATTGACCGCCAAGGGATTGACAACCCCTTGTTTGCGTTGGGTGCAAGGATTTGTTATTTTGTGTGCAGGTACTGTTAACGAGGTGTTGCGTGATTCTCCTACTGGATTGATAACCTTGGTTTCATAACTGAGGGAAATACTTATCTCTACTGTACTGCATCTCCCTTCCTCTTCAGGGAATTACCAACACAGCTCACAAGTAGCAGGACAACAGGTAAAGTATCAACAGCAGGTTACAAAATCAGGCTATGCATCAGAATAGGAGCTATCGAATACAGTAGCGAAATCTAATGCAAGCACGAGAGAGAAAGAATGGGCGATATAGGAATGATCAAGGGGGTTTTGCTTGCCTGGAAGCTCTGCTGCAAGTGTCTGAACGTCTGCGGCGTAGTCGTACTCAGCGGCGTCAGCGTCGGTCTCGGGGTCTACCGGAGAGAAGAGGGGGAAGAAACAGTAAATATAAAGCACAAAGATGCAGCACAAAGCATGACATGGCAATATGATGTGCTAGGGGTGACCTAATGCAGTACTAAGTATTTTAGTCGGAGCGGGAAAATATCCGGAGGTATTTTCCCGGCTCCAGGTGATTATCGGTAAACTGAATCGGAGGGGAAGCTTCCATGTTTGCTGTGCTGGGGGCATGTGGCAGGTATGTGGGTAGCATATTCAGATTCGTCTTATTTTTCTGATCATTTTTCATATATAAATTGTTTTCATCCGACTTATGGTTTATTTTATATGATTTTTCAAAGTTTTAAACAATTTCTGGAATTTCAGTATTTATTTTAATTCAAATTATTAAATAGCTAAATTTCTATGGGTACACAGAAGTGTACACAGCAGTGCTCTCCAGAGGCTGACATGTGGGTCCATTGACTGCTGAGTCAGCAACCAACATTGACTAGTCAAAGGGGGATAGTGCATGCGGGGCCCATTTGTCATAGACTTAGATGTTTTAAAATTAACTTAGCACTTTATTTCAACAGTGGGTCCACCTGTCATTGACACATTAATTAACCTAACACTAATTAACTACTAACTAAAAGTAAATTAGTCCAAACTAATTAGAAATTAGTCCTAACTAATAGTGCCTGCTACACACACACAGCACACACACAGAGCACGCACACACACACAGCACGCACTCACACACATGCTAGCCATGGCCATGGCCGGCAGCAGCAGCAAGCAGCGCACGGCAGCGGCAGTAGCTAAGCAGCTAAGCAGCAGCGGGCAGCAGCAGCACCTAGCAGCGGCTAGCGGCGGTAGCACAGCAGCGCAGCTGCACGGCCAGCAGAGCAGCGGCAGGCAGCGCAGCAGCAGTAGCAAGCAGCGGTGGGGGCAAGCGCGCACGGGGGAACGCGGCCGGCTAGCAGGGGCGCGCGGGAGCCCAGCCACGGGCGCGCGCGGCCATGGCGAGCTTCGGCCACGGCGGAACGGCGACGAAACGGAGAGGGAACGAGGGGAATGGGAGTGGCGCTCACGGGGGGAGGCGGAGGACGCGGCCGGCGTGACGGAGGAGCTTCGGTGAGGTAGATCGGGTGCGGGGCAGCGACGGCCATAGGCGAGGAAGACGCGTCGATCCCGGCGATGCAGTGCTTCCCCGGTAGCACTAGTCGAAGGAGACGTCCATGGCGCAGCTCCTGGACATCTTTTCAGGCGCCGGGGAAGTCGGTGGCCGCGACGACGACGACCATGGCGAGTAGCTCTCGGACGAGCTTCCAAATCGAAAAGAGAGAGAGAGGCAGAGGGATGTGGGGCTAGGGTTTTCGTCTACTGGGTCGGGGGTGGCCTTATCCCCTCCCAGGAGCACTATAACGACGCGCGTCAGCCATCCGGCAGTCATGGCGAGTGCAGATGCGCGCCACGCACGCGCACTGCCTCTGTACAGAGGAGGAAGGGGGAAGGAGGTGGGCTGGCTACTGTAGCAGTGGGCTCCTAAGTGCACAGTCCAAATTTTCCTTATTCTTTTCTGGGATTAAACTAGCTACTGTTTTGTATTTAGCTGAATGAGCAAACAATTTTTGTTAAATGCGAAACTTGGCACATAAATCAAGCACAAAATTACTAGGTGGCACAAAAAGTTTGGGGCCATTTGGAGTTGTCTAACCATTTTTAGAAATTGAAAAGGCCAATTTAATTGTTGATGTACCACTCAAATAATTCCCAGGGGCATTTTGGGAATTTAGGTGAGGTTGTTTACAACATGACAAATACTTAGAGAATATTTTCCAAATAATGAACTATTTTGATTGCATGACAGAAGGAGTAAATATTTGACATGCAATTCAAATTGGAATTTGGCTTTCATTTTGGACAAGTGGCAGATTGGATAAGTGCTCATGATGACATGACCACCATTAGGGGGAGATCACTGTAGCATGATTCTCGGGGTGTTACAAGACCCTTTCGGAAAGAAAAGAAAAATCTTAATACTTTTAATTGAGACAAAATTGTAGCTAAAAAGAAAAGTTTGAAGCTTCTCTAAATCTGTTGAGCCGGATGAGTTGAAATTTTCCCTAAATGCTCAACTTGAACTTGTTGATTGTATGCAATTGTTTCGGATTTTTGTAGGTACTTTTTAGTTTGAGCCAAATGTGAGCTAAGATTTTGAAAACAAAAATTTGAAATTTATTTCAAGTTGTTGAGCCAAATGTGAGCTGAGATTATAGTTGAAAACGAAAATTTGAAATTTATTTCAAGTTGTTGAGCCAAATGAGTTGAATATTTTCAAAATGCTCGGTTCCAAGTTATTGATTTACTAGATTTTTTTTACAAAAAATGGATATTAAATTTGATCTGGCAAAATTGGACATTGGTTAGCTATAATTTCGACCACATTTTGACCACTTTGATATGTGTGATACGCTTGCAGAATAGTGAGGAACTGTTGAGTTTGTGCTTGTAGGAACTAAAGACAATCAGCGATGACATAATACCTACTGCTAAAGTGACAGCACATTTGCTCCCTTGGTGGTTTTGGTAATTTATGCCAATATACAAGTTGTTGGACTAATGCCTCTATCTAGTGAATTTCAAACAAGTTCAACAATGGCGTGGCATGGACTAGAGATGTGGACCCTTCAAAATGCTAAGGACATGGATTGGCAAAAGCTCAAGACTCTACATTTTTTGTTAAGTGATCCAAGATCACATTGAGTCCATAGGAAAGCCAATACTATTAAAAGGGGATGAGGTGTTGCTTAATGGCCTTTTTGCTCAAGTGCTTAGTGACAGTACTCCAAAACCCTCAACCACTTTCTCCATCCAAATATGTCCAAATACTACATTCCAACTCGGCCCCACCAAAATTTCCTATCAGGAGCCACCGAGTTCATCTGGACTTAGCCACTGCCAAAACCCTAACAAATCAGATCCACTGATATGGATCTCGGTCCCACCGAGATGGCGTTGCCAACTCTCTGTAATCGGTTGCAATTACTTCGGTCCCACCGAGTCTTGCAAATCGGTCTCACCGAGATGGCTTGCCAACTCTCTGTTGCCTTATTGCTTCACTTCGGTCCCACCGAGTTGATGCAATCGGTGCCACCGAGACGAGGTTTGCCCTAACTATTGCACATCGGTCCATTCGAGTTGTTCCAGTCGGTCCCACCGAGATTCCTAATGTTCATATCTTTTACACAGTTCGGTGCCACCGAGATTTCTGATCGGTGCCACCGAGTTGGGTCAAAAGTGTGTAACGGTTGGATTTTGTGTGGAGGCTATATATACCCCTCCACCACTTATTACTCAGTAAGGAGAGCCATCAGAACGTGCCTACACTTCCACCATACATTTTCTGAGAGAGAACCACCTACTCATGTGTTGAGATCAAGACATTCCAATGCAACCATTTGAACCTTGATTTCTAGCCTTTCCCAAGTTGCTTTCCACTCAAATCCTTCTTCCACCATAGCCAAATCTGTGAGGAGTGTAGGGGAACGCAGCAGAAAACAAAAAAATTCCGACCTACGCACCAGCCCAGGACCACTATGGAGACTGCATACAAGGTTTGATCTTTTTCATTACCGGCTCGTAGCGCAGCGCAAGTAGAGTCGATGACGATCGGCGGTGCAGATCCCCGCAACTAAGATTTTACAACCTCCCAACCGCGAGGATGTACTCCCTCATCTGCCCCTCGGACAGCCCTCCGGGAGGCGGTCGGACAGTCCCTCGGACGGTGTCGCGGACAGCCCTTTGGGAGGACCTTCGAAACTCGGACGGTCACTCAGACAGCCCTTCGGGAGGACCCTCGAAACTCGGACAGTCACTCGGACAGCCCTTCGGGAGGCACTCTCGAACTAAGACCGAAACTATGATCTCTCTACAGAGTTGCACACATACGGTGTCATCTATCCGGCAGGGCTTCGCCATCCAGAACTAGTTCCCACCGGAACCCAGACAGCCTTTCGGCTCTACGAAACTCTTTTCGTGGGAGGGAGAGAGAGAGCCAGACGAGCATGGCATTTGTATGAGAGAAAGGATTGAGTGTGGAGAGCACCTCTCCACCTCTATTTATAGGAAAGCCAAGGGGTAGGGTGGTTTTACAATAAAACCCAAAATGCACATAAAGGAAGTCCTTCACAAGGGCATAAAGGTGAAGCCATGGGACAAGTGGGGCTCCATGAAGGAGCACCACATGTGGTCGGCCACCCCTTAGTGGGACCCCCCATGAGGGGCTTCCTTGGCTCCCAAGTCCTCTAGAAGCCTTTTGGGAAATATCCCAAAAGGTGACTTTCCATAAAGTAATCCAAAAAGCACTTTCACTATTCATGAAGACATTTTTCTACGTCCGTTAAATCCCAAATTATTTCTGTGTGCCTAGAACAATTCCAGTACCCACCAAAACAATTTTGAACGCATTCCGAAACAATTCCGGAACAATGTTTTTCTTCAGCGAAAAGCTACCATAGCGGTTCCGGCTGCTCCGGAACATTTCCGGTTTTTCCTCCGAAAAAATCCCAGAAGTTTCCAGAACGATTCTGGCACCCTCCAAGAATTTCCAGACATGTGCCGAAACCAATTTGACTTAATGGAATACCCTGAAACAACTTTTCAGTTTTACCGGAACTATTCCGGTGTCCTCTCCGGAACGTTTCCGTTTCGTCCAAAACTTTTTCGGTGATTTTCTCTCAGACTCCCTGTCTAGTATTCAGCAGATAGATGACCCTTAAGCGTGTGACCCTATAGGTTCGGTGAAGTATAGACATGACCGGAACTCTTTCCGATCAATGATCAACATCGGAGCCGTGGACACCCATATTGACCCCTATACCCACACGAATGAATATTCGAGTGAACCTCCAGTTGCCGTGTGCTATTCCTGTTGCTTCGTGATATGTTACAAATACCCGAGGTGAGAAACATCGGCATCCCCGTGGATCAACAACTTGTCCACTATGCCAGTTACCTCGTTGCCGGTTTTGTTCTCTTTTCTCGTTTCCGTGTTCCGGCATCCCAGTGATCAAATCACAATGTGTCTGGCCAGACGATGATGGATACCGTAATCAAACGACTTCAAAATCCATCATTATGGAATTTCTCCATGCGGGTTTCTCCAATGTGACCAAATGCAGTGCCACACTTGTGTGGTATTCTTTTAGTCTTGCTACATTTAGCGTCAGTGTTATGGATGTATCATATTACCATCAATATTCATAACATACGTTCCATCGATGATGGAAGTATGGCCCTTATGTTATTCATAATCCTGAACAACAATTGTTCTTTTATGAACAACACCCTTGCAACAAACATTATGCAAATGGGCTAGAGTGTATAAAACTCTAAAATGATTTATGAAAATAAATACAGAGGTAAAGTATTATTATCAGTATTCATAACATACATCTCATTCATAATGAAAATATGGCCCTTATGTTATTCATAACACCGAACATCAAAAGTTCTCTTATGAACAACCTTCTTGCAAGATACCTTATGCAATGGGCTAGAGTGTGTAAAACTCTATAATGAATTATGAAAATAAATACATAGGTAATACACCGATGGAAGGTATAGTAACTTTTACTAAGTTCCCAACATGTATTTAAACCTCATTCCTGGCTAGTCTTTCAGGCCATAGTAGTTCTTGCATCGAGTCGCAACAGAGTGCAATCGAGCGGGTATCTCTGTGATAAACTCACAATACCCAAGAATCAGTGATTAACATGTTTAATCATAATTCCCAAGAATTATTTCTTTGACCAGCCTTCCATACATCAATAACTTGTATGACTTTCATACATGAGCTGGATATTCCAGTCTTCTCTCTTTTTGCCTTTATACTTCTAACAGTTTTAACTTTTAGTATTTCTCCTACTCACAGAAGAAGCACTCAACTTAAGAGTGGCGTTAGCCCCGGACTTCCTAGGCGTGTAAGTCACACTAACACCCTTTGGACATTTCCTTTCTCTTTAAGTTGTTGTTTTATTCACCTTCATCATATGACAGGCGTTCTACTGGATCCCTCTGTTTTTAGTCAAATGCATAGTAAAACACTTTTACTAATAGTTTGCAAAACAAACATTGCTTTGGATATCCCATACCTTTTAGCCTTTGTTTGTGTCTGAAAATGATTTTCAGTTCCATGAATATCACATAGCTAACCCAAACTTTTGAAGTTTGGGTCTCATGGAAACAAACATATTGCACTTGACCGTAACGGAATTCTAGCTTTTGGATCGAAGGACGAGAGTCACATTATCCATAGCATTAGCGGGAGAATACCAAAAGCATGCGATAGGACAAAAATCCTTCTCAGCACTCTTGAGGACAATCCTCACATTACGTTACCAACCGTAAAGTTTTAACCAGATACTAAATAGCTATTCAATTTTAATAGGGAAGGTGGAAACGCGAGCCATTAATCTATAACTATTATGCAATTTTCACTTAGACAAAATTCATAATTAATTGCACAGAGAATTAAACAAGTTAATTCTATAGTGCGCTCCCACTCAAATCAATATCTCTCATAATTGATTGTGAGTGATTCAAGATCCAAATTGCAATTCAACGTCATTGTTCGAGATGAACACTGATGGCGCGAACTATAATTGGTAGGTAAACTTGCCGATAACATCTCCATGTGACTCTTGTTCATCTTTCGATGCGTGTGTTCCGAGCTCAGGACGATCCTGCCATGAACGTCAAGACAACCAAGTGATCTTGCTACGAGGTCTGACCTCACCCGCCTTACACCCGTACAATCGTTCGTACCCATGTAGATCATGGCGCACCCCGAAAGGAAAGATGCTGTGACGGTGCTACACTTGGGAGAACACCAACTACTTGATATTTTAAGTGAGAGATCACCCTAATAAAAAGCGACTACCGCGCAATCAAAAGGGTGCATCATAAGGGATAAACATCTCAGGCAATTCATAATAGCATGATATGGTATAGCCCTTTCTGATGGAGAAGTCTTGTATTTCTTCGTCTTCGGCATTCGCGTCGGTGTTCACCTTCGCGAAGTTTGCCACCACCTTGTCGATGCACCAGATAATATTGCTATCTCTATAGCTAATAAAATAAGTGCATTACAAAAGGTTGACACGCAGGTCATTAAAGTGACAATCATATGGCTCCAGCCATCATGCCGAATCATGACACGCAGGTCATGTTATAATTTACATCATATAGTCATCTCATACATAATCAAATTAATATGAGCACTGCTATACCACATCACATGCACATGCAAACCATCCTGCAAAACCAAGTTAGACGCCTCTAATTGGTTTATGCAAAATTTCATTTTACGTGGCTTCTAAGGTTTCGAACAAACCGCAGCTACCAACGTTTTATCATCAAGTATGATTATTCAAGTCGCTAGATTAACATCTCGGGGTGTATGAAACACGAGATAATAAAATCTCGAGCCCCATACTAAACTTCGTCATACGCATGACCCCTGTGCAGATCATATCTGCATTGCCCTTTCGTCTGCGAAATTTCATCTTTCTTTTTAACTATGGCGGAATTCAAAGAACTGTTAGCACTTCGTTGATCAATCAGGATTGCGGATTGCCAGAACTTTGAAACTCCACCATGCTGTTATCAAGATCAGAAATATGCAAATTCCAGGGAAGCAACAAGAACATCGGGTAACAGATTTCATCTGCTACCCTCACAAAAAATTATCAGCAGTAGAACTCATCTACTACAAATTATAATGTGCAATACCCATACATCTCTATGTATTCTAGATCGTAACCTGCATCTACGCATAGCATGGCTCATGATGCCACTGTAGGGGAACGCAGCAGAAAACAAAAAAAATTCGACCTACGCACCAGCCCAGGACCACTATGGAGACTGCATACAAGGTTTGATCTTTTTCGTTACCGACTCGTAGCGCAGCGGAAGTAGAGTCGATGACGATCGGCGGTGCAGATTCCCGAAGCTAGGATTTTACAACCTCCCAACCATGAGGATGTACTCCCTCATTTGCCCCTCGGACAGCCCTCCGGGAGGCGGTCGGACAGTCCCTCGGACGGTGTCGCGGACAGCCCTTCGGGAGGACCTTCGAAACTCGGACGGTCACTCGGACAGCCCTTCGGGAGGACCCTCGAAACTCGGACAGTCACTCGGACAGCCCTTCGGGAGGCACTCTCGAACTAAGACCGAAACTACGATCTCTCTACAGAGTTGCACACATACGGTGTCATCTATCCGGCAGGGCTTCGCCGTCCAGAACTAGTTCCCACCGGAACCCAGACAGCCTTTTGGCTCTACGAAACTCTTTTCGTGGGAGGGAGAGAGAGAGCCAGACGAGCATGGCATTTGTATGAGAGCAAGGATTGAGTGTGGAGAGCACCTCTCCACCTCTATTTATAGGAAAGCCAAGGGGTAGGGTGGTTTTACAATAAAACCCAAAATGCACATAAAGGAAGTTCTTCACAAGGGCATAAAGGTGAAGCCATGGGACAAGTGGGGCTCCATGAAGGAGCACCACATGTGGCCGGCCACCCCTTAGTGGGACCCCCCATGAGGGGCTTCCTTGGCTCCCAAGTCCTCTAGAAGCCTTTTGGGAAATATCCCAAAAGGTGACTTTCCATAAAGTAATCCAAAAAGCACTTTCACTATTCATGAAGACATTTTTCTGCGTCCGTTAAATCCCAAATTATTTTTGTGTGCCTAGAACAATTCCAGTACCCACCAAAACAATTTTGAACGCATTCCGAAACAATTCCGGAACAATGTTTTTCTTCAGCGAAAAGCTACCATAGCGGTTCCGGCTGCTCCGGAACATTTCCGGTTTTTCCTCCAGAAAAATCCCAGAAGTTTCCAGAACGATTCTGGCACCCTCCAAGAATTTCCAGACATGTGCCGAAACCAATTTGACTTAATGGAATACCCTGAAACAACTTTTCAGTTTTACTAGAACTATTCCGGTGTCCTCTCCGGAACGTTTCCGTTTCGTCCGAAACTTTTTCGGTGATTTTCTCTCAGACTCCCTGTCTAGTATTCAGCAGATAGATGACCCTTAAGCGTGTGACCCTATAGGTTCGGTGAAGTATAGACATGACCGGAACTCTTTCCGATCAATGATCAACATCGGAGCCGTGGACACCCATATTGACCCCTATACCCACACGAATGAATATTCGAGTGAACCTCCAGTTGCCGTGTGCTATTCCTGTTGCTTCGTGATATGTTACAAATACCCGAGGTGAGAAACATCGGCATCCCCGTGGATCAACAACTTGTCCACTATGCCAGTTACCTCGTTGCCGGTTTTGTTCTCTTTTCTCGTTTCCGTGTTCCGGCATCCCAGTGATCAAATCACAATGTGTCTGGCCAGACGATGATGGATACCGTAACACCGAGAGGGCCCAGAGATATCTCTCCATCCTCGGAGGAGCAAATCCCAATCTTGAGCTATTAAGTTACTTGACATACTTTTCCATGAACCCGTAAGCCGCCGTAATAGCCACCCATTTACGGATGACATTTAACAAACCCCAAAGTTCATGAAGCAAGCATGAAGAAACTCGATACTCTCATGGTCTAAGGAATTATGCAAACGTAAACCATCTCTGTGTTATTAACCATTAACTTGTGACGAATGAATCTCATAGCATAACATCAATCGGGTCGATTCAACACAAGTGTTCTCCTAACATTGTGCCCTCAAAGTTGCCGGCATAGTCATGCCCATGATCAGGAAAACAGAACCATCATGCAACACTTGAGCTAGTCTTAGATGCCAGACTAGGAATACATTTTACCGTTTATTATTCCACACATGCATATGAGTCTTCCTCCGAGCCTCGTGGTTATTGCAGACTCGAGAACCATAGCAGTTATAGCATGGAACATAAACATAATTATGAACATGGAGATAAATAATAATCATTTATTATTGCCTCTAGGGCATATCTCCTACAGACTCCCACTTGCACTAGAGTCAATAATCTAGTCAATGCTAATGCACATTACACCTGTGGCATACCGGTGTAAAAAATGCTTCGCATGTGGTATAGCCTGATGTCCAACGGATCTGACAACTTCATTTCCGTGTGTATCTTTGCATGTCCTCACGTTTTCACGCTTTCACAAAATTCATATTTTGTGTGGACTTGGCTTCGTATATATGTGAATCACTGGTCAAACCTTGATTCCTCAGACTGAGCTATGGAGCAACTATCTTCAATAGTGTTCCATTGACCAAAGCCATCTTGGAATCATACTAAGTTCATGAACAAACTGTACGATTCAACATCTTCTATGTCGCTTTGAAAGCGGCAACATACTAAGCGTTTGTTATAGAATTCGCCACAGTAACTTGTTTAGAACAATTTCCAACTACTGTGCCACCATATTGTGTGTTACACAAAACC
Organism: Elymus sibiricus; assembly: GCA_039707655.1. NCBI lineage: Eukaryota > Viridiplantae > Streptophyta > Magnoliopsida > Poales > Poaceae > Elymus > Elymus sibiricus. The sequence goes on along the minus strand of CM077668.1, from coordinate 103,404,430 downwards.
CTTAACTTTAAATCGAAAATCGCATGGAGAAATGATGAAGACTGTATCGATGTAACCTTTTACAACAAACTCTTCATGATCTCCGCTTGCGAGAAAACATGTCATCAGTGCTACTTTAGTACTTAATGACCCTTTTTCACTGTTGTCCCATGATCAGTACTTTTTATCACTTTGGTATCTATACTCGCAACACCTTGGGAGTATCGGACATATCTGGTTGTCTTACATACCATGGAATATATGATTAATCCAAACACAAGAGTGTGTGAAATCTCCATCATATATTTTGCTCATCAGTGTTTTGGGACACCGAGTCTTGCAAAACTCTTTCCATGTGACTTCGGCAAGAATCACTCCTTGGCGTTTTAATGCTAAAAAGTTTTAGCATTTTGTCAATATGTATTTTTGGCTTTAGCCTATTAGGCAATTCTATCTCGCAGATAAATATGCCTAATGTCAAGGCTATTTAGCCCAAGCACTTCATCGAAAACTATTTTCAATGAAGTCCTAATTCGTGTCAAGAAATTTATATTATTTCCAATCAACAATGTGTCAAGCACACAAGGTTTTAAGAAATATTATTATGCTCCCACTTACTTTCTTGAAACCACAAGCATCTTTGTTATTCATTGATGAAATCAAACTCCTTTGACGGTTTCATCAAAATTGAAGATTCCAACTCCCTTTTGCTCTCTTCTGTCCATCGCTGGAACTCTGAAGTTTGCATACTTACTAGCATCCTCTGGATCGACAAAATACTTTGGACTGTATCACATACAAGTCCTAGGTTGCATTTCCATCAGATGAAAATCCTTTTGGCATCCATGTTTCATATCTCAAGATTGAAATATGTATTAATTGCTAGTTTAACCCGATCTGACTTTAAGCATCGCTACGGTGAGACAATCTCATCGTAGTCAACTCCTTGAATTTGTTATTGCAACAAGTCGAGCTTTATGGATAAAACATTTTATCCACATCAGTTTATAGTTCCATTAATGTTCGTTAGACTCTAAGTCTTCCGAAGGTTTATCAAGATATAATCTTGAATCATTTATATGGAAACTATCTCGGATTATATTGGCATTTAGCCAATTCTGGAGTCAGGGCCCATCAACGCTTCCTTGTGTGTCGTAGGTATATTGTTGTCTAACAACAATATCTCGCTTGCGCACCTGATAGGTTCACACGAGTTTTGCCTACGTCGTTCAGCTGCAAGTTCGATCGAAGTCCCTACATCTCATGTAGAGGCTTCCGTATCAGTCGCAGTAGGAAACTCTGAAATCACTTCCAAGGTTCCTTTCCTTTGATCTGATGACGAATATATTGTTATCTCGTCGAGTTGCACTGTCCTCCCACTCACCTTTTTGCAAGAACCATTCTCTTTAAAAGCATACCGTTTTGTGGCAAAACTTGTTGCTTCGGTATTGTGGTGGGGGAATACCCAACATCTTGGGATAACCTACAAAGTAGCTCTTGTCTGATTTGGAATAGGTTTGTAACCTTTTACACAAGCCCCATATTCCAAATGTTTAAGAAAATATGCAACATGGTTGGGCGTACCATACCATGGCGTCATTTCAACAGACCTGATGGTGCTCTTTTCAGTGTAAAAGCCGCAGTCTCTAAAGCATTACTTTTAAAAGTGATAATGGCAAATTGATTTATGTCATCTTTGATCTTACCATGTCATAAATGGTTTGAATACATCTTCACGGACATCCCACTCACAGTGGTGTTCCGGGAGGTGTAAGTTATGAAAATCTTTTCACAACTCATCAGACATTCGCTAAACTTGTAACTCAAATATTCCTTTCTGCAATCTAGTTTGCAGAAACATAATCTTTCTTGTTACAATAATTTCTACTTCATGTTGAAAACCTTATGAATGATTTCAAAAGATCCAGACTTATGTCTCATCAAGTAAATATCCATATATCTACTTGAGTCATTTTTTAAGATAGACAAATCCACTGTTTTCAACAACATTTATCGGACTACACACATCAAAATGTATGATCACCAATAAGTTCGTTGCTCATTCCTTATGGCCTATGAACGGTATTTCAGTCACTTCACTTTTCGGAGGAAAGTTGCAAGTGTCAGATGATTCGTAATCAAACGACTTCAAAATCCATCATTATGGAATTTCTCCATGCGGGTTTCTCCAATGTGACCAAATGCAGTGCCACACTTGTGTGGTATTCTTTTAGTCTTGCTACATTTAGCGTCAGTGTTATGGATGTATCATATTACCATCAATATTCATAACATACGTTCCATCGATGATGGAAGTATGGCCCTTATGTTATTCATAATCCTGAACAACAATTGTTCTTTTATGAACAACACCCTTGCAACAAACATTATGCAAATGGGCTAGAGTGTATAAAACTCTAAAATGATTTATGAAAATAAATACAGAGGTAAAGTATTATTATCAGTATTCATAACATACATCTCATTCATAATGAAAATATGGCCCTTATGTTATTCATAACACCGAACATCAAAAGTTCTCTTATGAACAACCTTCTTGCAAGATACCTTATGCAATGGGCTAGAGTGTGTAAAACTCTATAATGAATTATGAAAATAAATACATAGGTAATACACCGATGGAAGGTATAGTAACTTTTACTAAGTTCCCAACATGTATTTAAACCTCATTCCTGGCTAGTCTTTCAGGCCATAGTAGTTCTTGCATCGAGTCGCAACAGAGTGCAATCGAGCGGGTATCTCTGTGATAAACTCACAATACCCAAGAATCAGTGATTAACATGTTTAATCATAATTCCCAAGAATTATTTCTTTGACCAGCCTTCCATACATCAATAACTTGTATGACTTTCATACATGAGCTGGATATTCCAGTCTTCTCTCTTTTTGCCTTTATACTTCTAACAGTTTTAACTTTTAGTATTTCTCCTACTCACAGAAGAAGCACTCAACTTAAGAGTGGCGTTAGCCCCGGACTTCCTAGGCGTGTAAGTCACACTAACACCCTTTGGACATTTCCTTTCTCTTTAAGTTGTTGTTTTATTCACCTTCATCATATGACAGGCGTTCTACTGGATCCCTCTGTTTTTAGTCAAATGCATAGTAAAACACTTTTACTAATAGTTTGCAAAACAAACATTGCTTTGGATATCCCATACCTTTTAGCCTTTGTTTGTGTCTGAAAATGATTTTCAGTTCCATGAATATCACATAGCTAACCCAAACTTTTGAAGTTTGGGTCTCATGGAAACAAACATATTGCACTTGACCGTAACGGAATTCTAGCTTTTGGATCGAAGGACGAGAGTCACATTATCCATAGCATTAGCGGGAGAATACCAAAAGCATGCGATAGGACAAAAATCCTTCTCAGCACTCTTGAGGACAATCCTCACATTACGTTACCAACCGTAAAGTTTTAACCAGATACTAAATAGCTATTCAATTTTAATAGGGAAGGTGGAAACGCGAGCCATTAATCTATAACTATTATGCAATTTTCACTTAGACAAAATTCATAATTAATTGCACAGAGAATTAAACAAGTTAATTCTATAGTGCGCTCCCACTCAAATCAATATCTCTCATAATTGATTGTGAGTGATTCAAGATCCAAATTGCAATTCAACGTCATTGTTCGAGATGAACACTGATGGCGCGAACTATAATTGGTAGGTAAACTTGCCGATAACATCTCCATGTGACTCTTGTTCATCTTTCGATGCGTGTGTTCCGAGCTCAGGACGATCCTGCCATGAACGTCAAGACAACCAAGTGATCTTGCTACGAGGTCTGACCTCACCCGCCTTACACCCGTACAATCGTTCGTACCCATGTAGATCATGGCGCACCCCGAAAGGAAAGATGCTGTGACGGTGCTACACTTGGGAGAACACCAACTACTTGATATTTTAAGTGAGAGATCACCCTAATAAAAAGCGACTACCGCGCAATCAAAAGGGTGCATCATAAGGGATAAACATCTCAGGCAATTCATAATAGCATGATATGGTATAGCCCTTTCTGATGGAGAAGTCTTGTATTTCTTCGTCTTCGGCATTCGCGTCGGTGTTCACCTTCGCGAAGTTTGCCACCACCTTGTCGATGCACCAGATAATATTGCTATCTCTATAGCTAATAAAATAAGTGCATTACAAAAGGTTGACACGCAGGTCATTAAAGTGACAATCATATGGCTCCAGCCATCATGCCGAATCATGACACGCAGGTCATGTTATAATTTACATCATATAGTCATCTCATACATAATCAAATTAATATGAGCACTGCTATACCACATCACATGCACATGCAAACCATCCTGCAAAACCAAGTTAGACGCCTCTAATTGGTTTATGCAAAATTTCATTTTACGTGGCTTCTAAGGTTTCGAACAAACCGCAGCTACCAACGTTTTATCATCAAGTATGATTATTCAAGTCGCTAGATTAACATCTCGGGGTGTATGAAACACGAGATAATAAAATCTCGAGCCCCATACTAAACTTCGTCATACGCATGACCCCTGTGCAGATCATATCTGCATTGCCCTTTCGTCTGCGAAATTTCATCTTTCTTTTTAACTATGGCGGAATTCAAAGAACTGTTAGCACTTCGTTGATCAATCAGGATTGCGGATTGCCAGAACTTTGAAACTCCACCATGCTGTTATCAAGATCAGAAATATGCAAATTCCAGGGAAGCAACAAGAACATCGGGTAACAGATTTCATCTGCTACCCTCACAAAAAATTATCAGCAGTAGAACTCATCTACTACAAATTATAATGTGCAATACCCATACATCTCTATGTATTCTAGATCGTAACCTGCATCTACGCATAGCATGGCTCATGATGCCACTGTAGGGGAACGCAGCAGAAAACAAAAAAAATTCGACCTACGCACCAGCCCAGGACCACTATGGAGACTGCATACAAGGTTTGATCTTTTTCGTTACCGACTCGTAGCGCAGCGGAAGTAGAGTCGATGACGATCGGCGGTGCAGATTCCCGAAGCTAGGATTTTACAACCTCCCAACCATGAGGATGTACTCCCTCATTTGCCCCTCGGACAGCCCTCCGGGAGGCGGTCGGACAGTCCCTCGGACGGTGTCGCGGACAGCCCTTCGGGAGGACCTTCGAAACTCGGACGGTCACTCGGACAGCCCTTCGGGAGGACCCTCGAAACTCGGACAGTCACTCGGACAGCCCTTCGGGAGGCACTCTCGAACTAAGACCGAAACTACGATCTCTCTACAGAGTTGCACACATACGGTGTCATCTATCCGGCAGGGCTTCGCCGTCCAGAACTAGTTCCCACCGGAACCCAGACAGCCTTTTGGCTCTACGAAACTCTTTTCGTGGGAGGGAGAGAGAGAGCCAGACGAGCATGGCATTTGTATGAGAGCAAGGATTGAGTGTGGAGAGCACCTCTCCACCTCTATTTATAGGAAAGCCAAGGGGTAGGGTGGTTTTACAATAAAACCCAAAATGCACATAAAGGAAGTTCTTCACAAGGGCATAAAGGTGAAGCCATGGGACAAGTGGGGCTCCATGAAGGAGCACCACATGTGGCCGGCCACCCCTTAGTGGGACCCCCCATGAGGGGCTTCCTTGGCTCCCAAGTCCTCTAGAAGCCTTTTGGGAAATATCCCAAAAGGTGACTTTCCATAAAGTAATCCAAAAAGCACTTTCACTATTCATGAAGACATTTTTCTGCGTCCGTTAAATCCCAAATTATTTTTGTGTGCCTAGAACAATTCCAGTACCCACCAAAACAATTTTGAACGCATTCCGAAACAATTCCGGAACAATGTTTTTCTTCAGCGAAAAGCTACCATAGCGGTTCCGGCTGCTCCGGAACATTTCCGGTTTTTCCTCCAGAAAAATCCCAGAAGTTTCCAGAACGATTCTGGCACCCTCCAAGAATTTCCAGACATGTGCCGAAACCAATTTGACTTAATGGAATACCCTGAAACAACTTTTCAGTTTTACTAGAACTATTCCGGTGTCCTCTCCGGAACGTTTCCGTTTCGTCCGAAACTTTTTCGGTGATTTTCTCTCAGACTCCCTGTCTAGTATTCAGCAGATAGATGACCCTTAAGCGTGTGACCCTATAGGTTCGGTGAAGTATAGACATGACCGGAACTCTTTCCGATCAATGATCAACATCGGAGCCGTGGACACCCATATTGACCCCTATACCCACACGAATGAATATTCGAGTGAACCTCCAGTTGCCGTGTGCTATTCCTGTTGCTTCGTGATATGTTACAAATACCCGAGGTGAGAAACATCGGCATCCCCGTGGATCAACAACTTGTCCACTATGCCAGTTACCTCGTTGCCGGTTTTGTTCTCTTTTCTCGTTTCCGTGTTCCGGCATCCCAGTGATCAAATCACAATGTGTCTGGCCAGACGATGATGGATACCGTAACACCGAGAGGGCCCAGAGATATCTCTCCATCCTCGGAGGAGCAAATCCCAATCTTGAGCTATTAAGTTACTTGACATACTTTTCCATGAACCCGTAAGCCGCCGTAATAGCCACCCATTTACGGATGACATTTAACAAACCCCAAAGTTCATGAAGCAAGCATGAAGAAACTCGATACTCTCATGGTCTAAGGAATTATGCAAACGTAAACCATCTCTGTGTTATTAACCATTAACTTGTGACGAATGAATCTCATAGCATAACATCAATCGGGTCGATTCAACACAAGTGTTCTCCTAACATTGTGCCCTCAAAGTTGCCGGCATAGTCATGCCCATGATCAGGAAAACAGAACCATCATGCAACACTTGAGCTAGTCTTAGATGCCAGACTAGGAATACATTTTACCGTTTATTATTCCACATGTGCATATGAGTCTTCCTCCGAGCCTCGTGGTTATTGCAGACTCGAGAACCATAGCAGTTATAGCATGGAACATAAACATAATTATGAACATGGAGATAAATAATAATCATTTATTATTGCCTCTAGGGCATATCTCCTACAAGGAGTTGTTTGAGTGTTGGGGAGACTCTCATTTGAAGCACAAGAGCAAGGAGTTCATCAACAACACACCGTCTATTACCTTTTGGAGAGTGGTGTCTTCTAGATTGGTTAGGTGTCACTTGGGAGCCTCCGACATGATGTGGAGTTGAACCAAGGAGTTTGTAAGGGCAAGGAGATCGCCTACTTCGTGAAGATCTACCCGAGTGAGGCTAGTCCTTCGTGGATGTAAGCCATGCATGGTGGAGTAGGCAAGGTTGCTTCTTCGTGGTACCTTCATGGGTGGAGCCCTCCGTGGACTCGCGCGGCCGTTACCCTCCGTGGGTTGAAGCCTCCATGTGACACCCTGGTTTTTGGCAACTTTTTCTTTTCAAAATCTTTCTGGCGTTATTTGCAATTTGGATGGTTTTCATTTGACTTTGGATTTATGAATCTCTCTCAGTGATCCCAAGCCCTCATCATTTTGCCAAAATCTTGTCACCCACCTTCTGGATCAATTTCTAATTCTCAATCTTTCTCAAATATTCATTTCCTTCCTTTGGGAAAATCTGTCATCACTATGGGTTATGAAGCAACCTATAGTTCTGATGGTCAGAAAAATCCCAAATTATTACCACACCTTCTTGTCATCATCTACTCCCACAATCTTCAAAAACATGTCATGGCCCAGTATAATATTTTGTCCAGAAAACTCCATTTGTCTTCTGCACAGTACTGGCCATTTATGAAGCAACACATATTTTCCCAACTCAGAAAACTCTCAGAAAATTCCCTGAGATATAAGGGAACCTATCTTGCCATAATATCCAAAAATATCACCTTGTCCAGTACAAATTTTCAGCAGCAATATTCTGCCAATTTTCTGCTCATTTTGAACCTCTGTGAAGGAAGTACCATCTAGAGGTATCCAATTGAGCTGAAATTTTTATGACAGCATCTATCCACCAAATAACTCTCCCACACCAAAATCCAGCTCCAGCAGATCAACCAGATGAGTGCTACAAGCTCATCTTGTTTCTGTACCAGTAATAACAGTTGTTCATGAACCCTATTCAAACTTTGATGAAAATTTCTGAAACTTGGCCAGCTTATAGTCCTTCCAAAGTAGATCATCCCAGACATCTCCATTGGCTCCATCTCCAGCTCACCTCTCCTCTAGATCTCTCCCAAAGTTTCTGTCAAAAACTGTAGCTGAAGCTACACTTCAAATCAGAGTGTATCTAGTCGAGCCAGTGGCACAGAGAGGCTAAGTGGTCGAGGGTCGACATGTTGGACAAGATGCGCCAGCCGTGCGTGGCTTCCAGACACCAGTACCTGTGGTGAGCACGGCATTGGCATGCCAATGCGCGCGCTCTGCGCCGCGCCCATGTCTGATGAGACGCATCCGGCTGCCCCGTGTCGCCGTACCTTGTCCCCGTGTGCCGACTAGCTCCTCTCCGTCCACCTGGCCGCCCTAGAACCCTCCCCTCACCGGCCACCACCGCAACAAGGCACTGTGACACCCGTGCGGGCATAGTTGCCCTGTCGCCCGTCGTCTTCCTCCGCAAGCAGCCACCGCCGCATTAACTCTCCCTGCCCTCCTCCGTCCCGTCGCCCGCTCCTAGCCAGCCAGCACGACGTCCTCGCGCCGGCGACGTGGCCGAGCTCCGCCAGCTTCCAGAGAGCTCGCCCCCGTCTATAAAAGGCCGCGGTCAGCCTCCCTAGCTCCTCACCACCCCTCACCACCTTCCAATCGGGCTCCCAAGCATCAAGCTAAGGCCGAGAGGCCCTCTGCCCTCTCATCTCGCCGGTGACCCGCCGCCACCCGAGCTCCACCTCCTCACCGTTCCACTCCATCCCAGCCTCAACCGACTGCACACGCAAGCTCAGCTCACTCCACTGACCCGGCCCAAGCTCTTGCCCGACCGAAACCCTGCCGGAAATGCCATCTCCGGCGACACCCGAGAGCTGCCGCTGCCGGAGAGGAAGGGGACGACGCCGTCCGGCCATCTCTCGCCATGCTGCGGGTACGTACGCGTTCGTCTCCGTTAGCTCTTTCCATCCCCGTAGTCGCCGGACCTCGCCGCTGTCTGTGTCGCCGGCGACCATCGCCGGAGAGCCGCCTCTCTCTGTTCCCTCTCTCCCCCTTTTAAATCTGACGGAGGGGCCCGCCCGTCAGTGGCACGCCGAAGCGGTAAGTGGAGGTGCCCTGGCGAATTACGCCTTCGACGTGGCCCTCTGCTGGATTTTCTATTTTCTGTTTTAATTCCAGATTTGACCAGTAACTTTGACCATCCATAACTTTTTATCTATAAGTCCAAATCAATTGATTCTTTTTGCTCTGGGTTTGTCTTGAGCTCCTCTAGTTTCTGATAAATTTTGGTATTTTTCCCATGTTCACAGAATTTCTGGTGAACAGAACAGTGTTATGTGACATTTTCCTTTGCATTTTTAAAATATTTTCAGAAGGAAATACTTTTGGATTTGAAGCCCAGGAGTTTGTGGACAACCCAACAGAGCAAGGCAAGCCATGTCGTCCATTGCATGAAGCATTTCAATAGTGTTGGTTATTTAATTGAATTACTTGCATTATTTTAATATGTGATAATTTAGGGTAAATTATTTGGATGCTTAGCTACTGCCATGTTAAGTTATTCTGGATAAATAACCCTGCTTGCTAAGTACTTGACAACACTAAACTTAATTGGTTGATCAAGTGCCACCTATGCGGACTTATCCGTGCAGCCACATTTGCCGGTATGGGACGGCCTTGACTTGGTCTGGCTTCGTGCTCTTTTATCGGTACCACCACATTAGGGAGGGTTATGCGTGCGTGCTGCCCTGATCAGGTAGACGACAATAATCCTGTGAGCCCAGTTGAGTTATTTTGCCGGCGTCCCCGTTTGGGACAGTTTAGTTTGGCCACGACGGTGGCAGGTGTCACGGGGTGACACAGGGGCCACCCAGGACATGACCCTGGGAGGGTATGATTGTTGGTGGTACGATAGAGGAGTCACGGGTCAGGCAGGTTTCGTTGAAGCAGCCCTGGTCCACCCGAATGGGAGCAGGAGGCCAGGAGCTCCATAGTGTGGGTAAAGTGCGCAACCTCTGTAGAGTGTAAGAATCTATTCGAATAGTCGCGTCCACGGTATTGGACAGTCCGTACTAGGCCACTGATTGGTCAACCACAATAATGATAATAATGATGGAAGAACTTGTCTTATGTTCGGAAGTGCTCAGGGGATTATGAGCGTTCCGAGGGTTGTGGGACAACCCAGAAGAGAGTAAGTTGATATTCGATAACAGTGAGTAAGCAACTTAAGTACTTAATATGATCATTGCCATGCTATTGTTTGCTGCATTGTTTTGGTTGCCGTGAGCTTGCGAGTACATTCCAAGTACTCACCTGGCGTATCATGCCAGATGCAGGAGAAGCCGAGGACGGAGGTCCTGATGGTTTGTGCTACGCTAACTAGGCCGTGTCCCCAGCAGTGTCCCTGTGGATGGAGTTTTCCGCGCTATGTTTCGCTACGCCGTAGTTCTACCTAGTAGTATCGAGGCCCTGCTATGTTCCATAAATAATGTAGATATTGTCTTAGCACCTGATGTGCTTCTGGCCTCGCTATCGATGTAAATTATGAGCTTGTACTCGAGATATATCAATAAAGTTCAGTTCTGTTCTGTTCCAAGTTGTTATGTGTTTCCAGAAGACATGATCTCTGTGTTGGAAACACTGGGCAAACCGGTCCTCTGAGCTGGGGTGCCACAACGCTTGGTATCAGAGCCAGGCTGACTGTAGGACACTCTAGTTAACCCTGCGCTAGAGCCGCGATTAGTTTAGAGTTGTGGGGTGTGTCTTGCTTGTTGCATCTGATTGCTGCATGGCATGCATATAGCTTTTATTGTGCTAACTGCTAGTTTGATGAGTGTAGATGGAACCAGTTCCGTACCACTACCACCATGAGCTGGCACCGTTCACTTTTCCAGTACTGCTTCGTAATGTCTGGCTTCGGCTGTATCCCAACGGCGAAGACCCAGTGTACCAGGTGTTCCGAGAGAAGCTTGCTGGTTCAGTGTACGAGTATCACGTGGAGGCCTTTCTTACTGCAAGTTCAGATATTGGCAGCTACTCCCGTTCTTCCAAGGGCGGAACTGCTTCTACTCCGGAGTTGGTGATCCAGTTTGCTGCGATGGAGGCTCTTACTGACTTGCGCTTCCACGAGGTCGAGATGCAGACTCATCCAGGTTTCTTTCACTACCCCACCCTGTTGCCTGCGACAGGGCGAGTCCTTTTCGCACCTGTTGACCCGGCGAGTGATCGTGCTACTGGTGTTTTATCTTGTTATCTGAACGCCAGTTACCGTATGATCACTTCACTAGCTGAGGAGCTGACTCATGCCTGAGGGGCACTTGCAGCTGTTGCGGCAGCACAGTCTCCTCCTCCACCTCCATTTTCACCTGTGTATACTCCACCCGTTCCACCTTCTGAGACTCCTTCTAACTCGTTCGGACCGCCAGGCTTTTCGTCTGGTAGCCGACATGAGACGCCGGCAGAGTGGGCCTCACTCCTAGCTACTCCAGCTGCTCCGATGCTGCGGCGTCGTGCTTCTTCTCCTTCCGAGGGAGAACCTTCCCGTCAGCGCCGCCGTGTTTCCTTTGATCCGGAGGCCGAGATCCACATCATCAACCCAGATTCCGAGACAGGATCAGACGACGAGGAGTCTTCAGTTTGCCAGTGTAAGTGCCACCCGCGCTACTAGAGTGGAGGCTTGAGTTTCAGTGCATGCATCATAGCATCCCTGCATATGTCAACTGCCGTATGAGCAGTCCAGTCATGATAATCCCCCTACTAGCTTGTCATGTATGATGTTGGGTTGCCTTGTATAATTATGTTGTTCTCTTTATTTTCTCTTCTTATTTGGTTTCTTTTCTGGTGTCACACTGTCATGCTTTCCCTTATGGATGTTGCTCATCGATTCAGTATTTTGCAATGGGAACAAATTTAGGATGAAGAGGTGTAGTAATCAAGGCGGTGATGGAACTCCCATTCGTCGATCCGCCAGACAAGCAGGACAGTCACCAAAAGATTTACCACCTCCACCACCACAGTCACCGACTACTGATCAGATTATGAGAATGTTTGAAGAGAAAAGAAATCAAGATCTCATGGAATTTCTGAAAAGTATGCAGACTATGGTGGGTCAGAATAACAATAATGGGACACACTCTAAGTTGTCTGATTTTCAGCGTACCAAGCCACCCAGTTTTGGTCAGGCTATGGATCCTATGGAAGCTGATGATTGGCTGAGGACCATGGAAAAGAAATTGGACATAGCCCGCTGTGATGAGTCAGACAAGGTTCCTTTTGTTACTCACTACCTGGAGGGACCAGCAGCTATATGGTGGGATAATACAAAAATAATGTGGCCTTCTGGAGAAGATATTTCTTGGGAGAAGTTCAAAGAGGTATTCCGCAAGTATCATATTCCTACCGGCATAATGAAGGTAAAGCAGAGGGAATTCTTGGCCCTTACTCAAGGGAATATGTCAGTGGGGGAGTATCTGAACAAGTTTAATAATCTGGCACGGTACTCTACCCATGACGTGTCCACCGAAGAAAGGAAGATAGACCGATTCCTAGGAGGGCTGAATCATACCCTCCGTTGTCAGCTCTGTATGCTTGACTTCCCCGACTTCCAGACTTTGGTGAACAAGGCCTTCATAGCTGAACGAGAGCATAAGTCGGGATATGATGATCGCAAGCGGAAGTTTGAACCCAAGAAGGACAACCGTGAGCAGTTTGCGCAGAAGCCACGCATTTGGCAACTAGGGCCGTCTGAATACAAGCCTGCCTGGAACAATGGCAACAACAACAATAAGGCAGTCAGCCATGACAAGACCTTCGGCAAACAGCCAGTGATGGAGGATTGCCGTCGCAACAACACATGCTTTACTTGTGGCCAGAGCGGGCATTACTCCAAGCAGTGCCCCACAAGAAATGGGAAGCCATCATCCAACTACAAGCCACAAGTCAACAATGTTGGACGCCGCCCCAATACGAACCTCTATCGCGGCCAAGTCCATCATATCTCCGCTGAGGAAGCCCGCGAAGCACCGGATCTGGTCCTTGGTATGTTTTCTGTTAACAACATACCTGCAATAATTTTATTTGATTCTGGGGCTTCTCATTCGTTTATTTCGCGGAGTTTTGCCACCTTGCACAAATTTTCTCCTTCTCTTTTGGACAAAATCATGGTGGTACAATCCCCTGGCTCCATGCTCAGAACAAATGTGATATACAAGGATCTGGAAATTTTGATACATGGCATCAAGTTTCCAGCTACTCTTGTTGCCATTGAATCCCCTGGACTGGATATAATATTGGGAATGGATTGGTTGGTACCAAATCAGGTGTGTATCAACTGTGCCACCAGGAAGGTGACACTGGTCAACCCGGCAGGCCAAACAGTGCAATTCACTGCTAGCAGAATGATGTCAAAGAAAGGAATGGCATTCAAAGCCACAGCTACAGACATAAGTCTGATTCCGGTAGTCAGTGAATTTCCAGACGTATTTCCGGAAGAATTGCCCGGAATGCCACCAGATCGGGAACTAGAGTTCACTATTGAGGTTGTTCCTGGAACAGCTCCAATTTACAAGAAGTACTACCGCATGCCTTCACCAGAGCTGGTGGAATTAAAGAAACAGTTGGATGAATTATTGCAGAAAGGGTATATTCGTCCAAGTACTTCACCTTGGGGATCACCAGTGTTGTTTGTCAAGAAGAAGGATGGCAGCCTACGAATGTGCGTGGACTACCGCCAACTGAATGAGGTCACCATCAAAAATAAATATCCGCTTCCCCGCATTGATGACCTGTTTGACCAATTGAACGGGGCCCGGGTATTCTCCAAGATTGACCTTCGAACGGGGTATCATCAGTTAAAAATCGGAAAAGAGGATATCCCCAAGACAGCCTTCACTACAAGATATGGCCTGTATGAATTTACAGTCATGTCATTTGGGCTGACAAATGCTCCAGCCTATTTCATGAGCATGATGAATAAGGTCTTCATGGACTTCTTGGACAAATTTGTGGTAGTCTTCATCGATGATATTCTTATCTATTCAAAATATGAAGAGGAGCACACGCAACATCTCCGTACTGTCCTGGAAAGACTAAGGACCCATCGCTTGTATGCCAAATTCAATAAATGCGAATTTTGGCTAAGAGAGGTGGGATTTCTGGGACATGTTCTGTCAGAACAGGGTGTGGCCGTCGACCCCAACAAAGTGACTGCCGTATTAAACTGGAGGACACCAGCCACAGTAACTGAAGTCCGCAGCTTTCTGGGATTGGCAGGCTACTACCGTCGCTTCATTGAAGGCTTCTCAAAAATAGCCAAGCCATTGACAGAATTGCTGAAAAAGAACCACAAATTTGCCTGGACGAAAGAATGTGACAGCAGTTTCATGGAATTAAAGACGAGGCTAACTACAACCCCTGTCTTATTTCTTCCAGACATCCACAAGAGCTTTGATATATACTGCGATGCCTCCAGGCGTGGAATCGGCTGCGTTCTAATGCAAGAAGGAAAGGCTGTAGCATATGCATCCAGACAGCTATGACCTCATGAAGAGAACTATCCCACTCATGATTTGGAATTGGCAGCCGTGATTCATGCATTAAAGATTTGGAGGCATTATCTCATTGGGCAGTGATGTGAAATATACACAGACCATAAGAGTCTCAAGTATATTTTCACTCAACCCGACCTTAATCTCAGGCAAAGAAGATGGCTTGAATTGGTCAAGGACTATGACATTGGCATAAATTATCACCCGGGAAAAGCCAATGTGGTCGCAGATGCTCTCAGCAGAAAACAAGGCACCATAAACACAATAATGGAGAGAATCCATCCGAGGCTACGAGAAGAGTTTGCCAAGCTGAATATGGTGTTATGCGGCCCAATTAGCCCGGACACAATGGAAATTACTCCAACACTTGTGGGAGAAATTAAGGCAGCTCAGAAATCAGATGAAGGTATACAAGAGATCAAGGAGCATATTCAGCAAGGGAAGGCCAAGTCCTTCCGAATTGATGACCAGGGCACTGTATGGTTTGAGGACCGAATATGCGTGCCCGACCAAGAAAATTTGAGACAGCAAATACTTAGAGAGGCACATGAATCTGCCTACTCTATCCATCCGGGAGGAACAAAAATGTACCAGGACTTGCGAGAAACCTTTTGGTGTCCAGGAATGCGAAGAGACATAGCATACTATGTCGCTTGTTGTGACATCTGCAACAGGGTCAAGGCTGAGCACCAGAAACCCGCTGGGCTACTGCAACCTTTACCAGTTCCCCAGTGGAAATGGGATGACATATGCATGGACTTCATTGTTGGACTACCCAAGTCAACAAGAGGCAATAATGCTATCTGGGTCATCGTGGATATACTTACAAAAGTGGCTCACTTTATCCCGGTAAAGATCACTTTCAACGCTTACCAGCTGGCACAGCTCTACATGTCCCGGATAGTCAGCCTTCACGGAGTACCCAAGTCTATCACATCAGATAGAGGCTCCTTGTTCACTTCGGCATTTTGGCTGCGATTGCATCAAGCCCTGGGAACCGTACTAAAGCATAGTACGGCATATCATCCACCGACAGATGGACAGACCGAACGTGTGAACCAGATTTTGGAAGATATGCTTCGGTCTTGTGCTCTCACCTACAGACCCAAATGGGAGGATAGTCTACCCTATGCAGAATTCTCTTACAATAACAGTTATCAGTCGAGTCTCAAGATGTCACCATTCGAAGCCCTGTATGGACGGAAATGCCGCACTCCTTTAAATTGGTCTCAGACAGGAGACAGCCGTATCTTCGGCATGGATCTGATGCTCGAGGCTGAGAAGCAAGTCAAGGATATTCAGGAACGTCTTCGAGCAGCCAAGTCCCGTCAAAAGAGTTATTATGATCCGAAGCATCGAGAAGTAACTTTTGAACCCGGAGAATATGCCTATCTCCGAGTTACCCCCATGAAAGGAATAAAGAGGTTTCACACTCGAGGAAAGCTTGCACCAAGATATATCGGTCCCTTTCCAGTAATTGCTAGAAAAGGCAGAGTGCCATACCAGCTAGAGTTACCACCGGAGTTGTCTGACGTTCACGACGTCTTCTACATATCACAGTTGAGAAAGTGCATTGCACCTCCGATCAAGCAGGCAGATATGAGTGAGCTAGAGTTGACTAAGGATTTGACCTACGAGGAAAGACCTGTCAGAATCTTAGATGAGATGGAAAGAACTACCAGGAGCAAGACAATTAGATTTTACAAGGTGTTGTGGGATCATCATACCGAGGAAGAGGCTACCTGGGAAAGAGAGGATTTTCTGAAATCAGCATATCCACACTTGTTCCCTCAGCAACCGAATCTCGAGGATGAGATTCATTCTAAAGGGGGTAGGTTTGTGACACCCTAGTTTTTGGCAACTTTTTCTTTTCAAAATCTTTCTGGCGTTATTTGCAATTTGGATGGTTTTCAGTTGACTTTGGATTTATGAATCTCTCTCAGTGATCCCAAGCCCTCATCATTTTGCCAAAATCTTGTCACCCACCTTCTGGATCAATTTCCAATTCTCAATCTTTCTCAAATATTCATTTCCTTCCTTTGGGAAAATCTGTCATCACTATGGGTTATGAAGCAACCTATAGTTCTGATGGTCAGAAAAATCCCAAATTATTACCACACCTTCTTGTCATCATCTACTCCCACAATCTTCAAAAACATCTCATGGCCCAGTATAATATTTTGTCCAGAAAACTCCATTTGTCTTCTGCACAGTACTGGCCATTTATGAAGCAACTCATATTTTCCCAACTCAGAAAACTCTCAGAAAATTCCCTGAGATATAAGGGAACCTATCTTGCCACAATATCCAAAAATATCACCTTGTCCAGTACAAATTTTCAGCAGCAATATTCTGCCAAGTTTCTGCTCATTTTGAACCTCTGTGAAGGAAGTACCATCTAGAGGTATCCAATTGAGCTGAAATTTTTATGACAGCATCTATCCACCAAATAACTCTCCCACACCAAAATCTAGCTCCAGCAGATCAACCAGATGAGTGCTACAAGCTCATCTTGTTTCTGTACCAGTAATAACAGTTGTTCATGAACCCTATTCAAACTTTGATGAAAGTTTCTCAAACTTGGCCAGCTTATAGTCCTTCCAAAGTAGATCATCTCAGACATCTCCATTGGCTCCATCTCCAGCTCACCTCTCCTCTAGATCTCTCCCAAAGTTTCTGTCAGAAACTGTAGCTGAAGCTACACTTCGAATCAGAGTGTATCTAGTCGAGCCAGTGGCACAGAGAGGCTAAGTGGTCGAGGGTCGACATGTTGGACAAGATGCGCCAGCCGTGCGTGGCTTCCAGACACCAGTACCCGTGGTGAGCACGGCATTGGCATGCCAATGCGCGCGCTCTGCGCCGCGCCCGTGTCTGATGAGACGCATCCGGCTGCCCCGCGTCGCCGTACCTTGTCCCCGTGCGCCGACTAGCTCCTCTCCGTCCACCTGGCCGCCCTAGAACCCTCCCCTCGCCGGAATCACCCTCGCCGGCCACCACCGCAACAAGGCACTGTGACACCCGTGCGGGCACAGTTGCCCTGTCGCCCGTCGTCTTCCTCCGCAAGCAGCCACCGCCGCATTAACTCTCCCTGCCCTCCTCCGTCCCGTCGCCCGCTCCCAGCCAGCCAGCGCGACGTCCTCACGCCGGCGACGTGGCCGAGCTCCGCCAGCTTCCAGAGAGCTCGCCCCTGCCTATAAAAGGCCGCGGCCAGCCTCCCTAGCTCCTCACCACCCCTCACCACCTTCCAATCGGGCTCCTAAGCATCGAGCCAAGGCCGAGAGGCCCTCTGGCCTCGCATCTCGCCGGTGACCCGCCGCCACCTGAGCTCCACCTCCTCGCCGTTCCACTCCACCCCAGCCTCAACCGACTGCACACGCGAGCTCAGCTCACTCCACTGACCCCGCCCAAGCTCTTGCCCGACCGAAACCCTGCCGAAAACGCCGTCTCCGGCGACACCCGAGAGCTGCCGCCGCCGGAGAGGAAGGGGACGACGCCGTCCGGCCATCTCTCGCCACGCTGCGGGTACGTACGCGTTCGTCTCCGTTAGCTCTTTCCATCCCCGTAGTCGCCGGACCTCGCCACCGTCTGTGTCGCCGGCGACCATCGCCGGAGAGCCGCAGCTCTCTGTTCCCTCTCTCCCCCTTTTAAATCTGATGGAGGGGCCCGCCCGTCAGTGGCACGCCGAAGCGGTAAGTGGAGGCGCCCTGGCGAATTACGCCTTCGACGTGGCCCTCTGCTGGATTTTCTATTTTCTGTTTTAATTCCAGATTTGACCAGTAACTTTGACCATCCATAAATTTTTATCTATAAGTCCAAATCAATTGATTCTTTTTGCTCTGGGTTTGTCTTGAGCTCCTCTAGTTTCTGATAAATTTTGGTATTTTTCCCATGTTCACAGAATTTCTGGTGAACAGAACAGTGTTATGTGACATTTTCCTTTGCATTTTTAAAATATTTTTAGAAGGAAATACTTTTGGATTTGAAGCCCAGGAGTTTGTGGACAACCCAACAGAGCAAGGCAAGCCATGTCGTCCATTGCATGAAGCATTTCAATAGTGTTGGTTATTTAATTGAATTACTTGCATTATTTTAATATGTGATAATTTAGGGTAAATTATTTGGATGCTTAGCTACTGCCATGTTAAGTTATTCTGGATAAATAACCCTGCTTGCTAAGTACTTGAAAACACTAAACTTAATTGGATGATCAAGTGCCACCTATCCGGACTTATCCGTGCAGCCACATTTGCCGGTATGGGACGGACTTGACTTGGTCTGGCTTCGTGCACTTTTATCGGTACCACCACATTAGGGAGGGTTATGCGTGCGTGCTGCCCTGATCAGGTAGACGACGATAATCCTGTGAGCCCAGTTGAGTTATTTTGCCGGCGTCCCCGTTTGGGACAGTTTAGTTTGGCCACGACGGTGGCAGGTGTCACGGGGTGACACAGGGGCCACCCAGGACATGACCCTGGGAGGGTATGATTGTCGGTGGTATGATAAAGGAGTCACGGGTCAGGCAGGTTTCGTTGGAGCAGCCCCGGTCCACCCGAATGGGAGCAGGAGGCCAGGAGCTCCATAGTGTGGGTAAAGTGCACAACCTCTGCAGAGTGTAAGAATCTATTCGAATAGCCGCGTCCATGGTATTGGACAGTCCGTACTAGGCCACTGATTGGTCAACCACAATAATGATAATAATGATGGAAGAACTTGTCTTATGTTCGGAAGTGCTCAGGGGATTATGAGCGTTCCGAGGGTTGTGGGACAACCCAGAAGAGAGTAAGTTGATATTCGATAACAGTGAGTAAGCAACTTAAGTACTTAATATGATCATTGCCATGCTATTGTTTGCTGCATTGTTTTGGTTGCCGTGAGCTTGCGAGTACATTCCAAGTACTCACCTGGCGTATCATGCCAGAAGCAGGAGAAGCCGAGGACGGAGGTCCCGATGGTTCGTGCTACGCTAACTAGGCCGTGTCCCCAGCAGTGTCCCTGTGGATGGAGTTTTCCGCGCTATGTTCCGCTACGCCGTAGTTCTACCTAGTAGTATCGAGGCCCTGCTATGTTCCATAAATAATGTAGATATTGTCTTAGCACCTGATGTGCTTCTGGCCTCGCTATCGATGTAAATTATGAGCTTGAACTCGAGATATATCAATAAAGTTCAGTTCAATTTTGTTCCAAGTTGTTGTGTGTTTCTAGAAGACATGATCTCTGGGTTGGAAACACTGGGTAAACCGGTCCTCTGAGCCGGGGTGCCACACTCCATCAACGTGGACGTACGATAGCACCACCTATCGGAACCACGCCAAAAACCACCGTGTCTTCATTGCGTTTGATCTTCCATACTCTACCCCTTTACTTTCCGTACATTTGCATGCTTTACTATTTCCGCTGATCAATCTCTAGATATGCATGTGTAGAAAGTATTGGAGTCATCTTAACTTGTGCCAAAATCTGCCTAAGTTCCAGAGAAACTAAAAACTGCTACTTTGGTTAGTTAAGTGTCTATTCAACCCCCCCCCCCCCCTCTAGACCTATCTCCTCGATCCCACATAAAGATGTGGAAATCTTGGTGGGCCAGCGATGGTGTGATTGTGGGCATATCCCATATGTTGGGAGTTATAACTATCATTAGACTAAACATTCTTACTTGTTTATAATACAACTTATATTTTCAACATATGATCTTATCTAGTATAGTTTTCTATTATATTTAGCAACAATGTAATGATACAAATAAATATTAAGATAATTTAAGGATATTTCACATCAATAGTGGAAAAAAGCAATTCCACTAAATTCGAGGCATATATTACATGGAGTGTGACAAAGTTTTTTTTTTGAGGCATTGACTTTTTTGGTTTAACCAAAATCTTCTAGATCAATTTCAAAGAACACAAAGTGTGGGTTTTCACGGATTGCTTTATGCTACGTAGATAGATTGTAAATATATGTTGGTATTTATGTCTATTTTAGTTTCCTTATATATCATGGAAGGGAGCTGTAAATTGACCGAGGTTTCTAGAATGCATTTTTGTCTATTTAGCTGCAAGCTAGACGAATAATTATCCACACAGTAAATAGTAAAATTCTGACTATTGAAAATATCTACGAGTGGTTTGTCCTAGAACTGTCGCCTTGTTTTTTATTGGTTCTTCAATTGTCAAATATGCCTTTCATGTTGTTTGGTTCAACAATCAGTTGGCATCTCATGCATAATTTACACTTGGTCCTGAATTAGCATCATTGAGCTTAACTTTTCACTTCTTTTTTTGTGTTCAAAAATTAGCATCATTGAGTTCAACCACCAAATACATAAAAACAGAAAAAACAAGAAAATAAATTAAGATTTTATTTTGGAAAACACCAGTTATCTTAGAACGAAGTGACAAAACAAGAGGAAATTCTAATACAAAAAGAAGAAGAAAGCAAACACCACTAGAATTTCGTGAAAAATGAAAAAAAATCAGAAAAGTAAGGGAATGGGGATATTATAAGTATATGAAAACAAATCTTGAACTTCAAGAAACTCACTGATGATTATGAAACATTGAAATATCATTAGACTAAACATGTTTACTTGTTATAAATATCATTAGACTAAACATGTTTACTTGTTTACAATACAAAATGTTTTCAACATATGATCTTAAGTAGTATACAGCTAAATATTAAGATAATTCAATAATATATCACATGGATAGTGGAAAATGCAATTCCATAAAATTTGAGGCATATATTACAAGGTGTGTGATAGAGTTGTTTCTTTTTTGAGACATTATCTTTATTTTGGTTTAGCCAAAAAAAATCTATATCAATTTAAAATAACAAAAGCGCGGATCTTCAACATTTCTATTGTAAATACATGTTGTTGTTTGTGTCTATTTTAGTTCCTTATATAACATGGAAGGGAGCTATAAATTGACCGAGGTTTCTAGAATGCATTATTTAGTGCAAGTAAGAGGAATAACTATCTATGGTAAATAGAAATTTTGATTATGGAAAATATCTATGAGTATTTTTTTCCTAGAATCGTCGCATTGCTTTTTATTGGTTCTTCAATTGCCAAATATGTCTTTCATGTTCTTTGGTTCTACAATCAGCTGGCATATCATGCATAATGTACGCTTTCTTGAATTAGCATAATTGAGTTTAACTTTTCACTTCTTTTTTTCGTTCAACAGTTAGCATCATTGAGTTCAACCACCAAATACATTTAAAAAAATCAGAATAACTAGATAATAAATTAAGATTTTATTTTGGAAAACACCAGTTATCTTAAAACAAAGTGACAAACAAGAGGAAATTATAATAACAATAGAAGAAAAAAAGCAAACACCCTTAGAATTTCGTGAAAACCGAAAAAGAATCAGAAAAATAAGGGAAGGGGATATTATAAGTATATGAAAAAAAATCTTGAACTTCAAAAAACTCACTGTTGATTATGAAAACCTTTTTTTTTATGAATGTTCTTATATTATTTGTGAGATTTTCCCGAATCCTCGGATTGTTCATGTGAACATCAGATTTTTCATATTGTTTATTTTGTCAATAAAATTCATTATCTAAAATCCTCGCTTTTTACCTTTCTGGCGCATTTCTAAAAAATATCCAAAGATTCCTATTTTGACACATTTTATTTTGACTGAGATAAGGACAAAATATGTTTGGTGTTGAAATCAAGTGTTGGGTCAAACACTCAAACTTCTCCGATCACAACAACCAAGTCTAAACTCTCCGAACCGAACAGTTTAGGGTGGACCCTTTTTGGCAACTTTTGTATAAGATGCATGCATGTACCTCGACCACCTCCTACTAGTAAATTTCACGCTAAAAACAGTTCAACGTATGTACCTGCAGAAACCATACACCGTCTCGGCACGATCTTCCACTTCAAGCAAAGGTGGTATACTTGCAGGTGCATCGTACATGACACTCGACACACGAATTTTACTCGAAGACTGTAGCTGGCCCTGGTATCTGAAACATATTATATCAGGTCGACCGATACTAGAGAATGTAGCATCCTGGTGTGCAATGGATCATGACCCAAGTGCACGCATGCGTTCCTCTTCGTTCGTTGTACACGGTCTCGTTGCATTCATTATCTCTGTTGGAGAGATCGAGAGAAGAGCATGGATCACAGAGAGGAGAGATCCAGTGTACCTGACAGTAGGCCTCATGAACGTTATTAGGAGTTAAAATCTGGATCATCTCCATGTGCAATAATCATATAGAGTATTTATTTGTTTCAATTAGGCTCAGTCTTTCGGAGGTGTGCGTGTGTGCGTTCATAAGAGTGCGTGTATGCGCGTATATATGAGCGCTTGCGTCTGTACTGTGTTCAAAAAAAAAATTAGGCTCAGTTTGTGGTTGTTGTCGAATGATTTTGTGTTGTCTTTATTTTGTAATTTGTTGTAGAAAGTTAGTCACAAAAGTAGGCAAAAGCGGAGCAAACACTTTCGGGGCAAACTTAAACAAGCAAATTCTCTCGGAACAAACAGAAATGGATTACCATGATCCACCGCGGTACCAAATGCAGCCGTAGAACGTTCGGTAGATTTGGGATTTTTAGGTTCGAAATACATGATAATCCACTTGCAAATAGACAAAAAAATATATCAAGGCAGGGTTCATGGTGCCAAAGTGATGAACCTACGAAAAGAACAGCCCTTTTCTTTGATGGAGACGGGCAACAAGATTGCCTCTTGGTTTAAAGAGCCAGATTAACTGCGACCTCTCCCTTTCGAAAGAGAGATGAGGTCGGCAACAATGGCGTGTGATGCCAACCCCATCCTCTGTCCTAATTCTCAAAAAAAAAAAAAAAAGCCATCCTGAGTTTTCTCTAGGACCGTTTCTCTATTAATTTGTGATGCAAAACTGTCAATGGAATGAAATTTGCTTCACCAGATTGTCGTTGTTGTGTGTGAATTTTCTGTAGATGGTCAGACATTTCGCTGTCACGTCTTTGTGAGATTCTTTTGGTGGTCAAATTTGCAAGCGTTTGATGCATTGAAAAAGAGGAACATGGAGCACTCCAATCAACTTCACATGTGCGGACGCATCGCCTAATCACCAAGAAACATGTTTGACCAAGCTATAGGCTAACTGCACTTTACACCTAATTGCTGCGCACACACTTTGAATTGGATGAGATTGTTCAGACAATCTGTAAAGAGAGCATAAAAGTGATGAGCATTTTTTTTCTTTCTAGTATAAGCATTTTCTGGTAAGATTTGCACTTAGATTCTTGCAACAAACTGTTTTCGCATGTTAAACAGATGCTCGAACTAAGCAAATCCTTGTCACAATCTGTACTGCCGGCAAGTTGAAAGCCCTTTTATCTCCGATTCAACATTGCAGGACATGTGAGTGAGTTACTTGCATCTTGCTGCAAGATTCAGAAACGTTTGGCGCAAGATCAGTAAAGATTGCAGCAGATATTGATCATGATACTGGGAATTTGGGATTGAGGAGCTACCATTTACAGATGGGTAAAAACACTTCTTTTCACAGTTGATTGACGACTCCAAAACTGAAACTGAGATGAGAAAAACAAGAAAGCAGAGAAAGAAAAGAAAAGAAACGACGATCAGCGCGGTCGCCGCCGCCGCCGCCGCCGGGTCGTGTATGTCTACACGGCGACCCGCTGCAGGACCCTGGAGGGGACGGCGAAGCGCGCGGAGAAGGAGCGCGAGAGGTTGTCGGGCTCCACCCACGCGGCGCCGTCGTCGAAGTTCTGCGCGTAGCTGTACGCGTCGTAGGGCTCCCGCGACGCCGCCACCGCCGAAGATCCCCCGACGGGCACGCAGCCGGTGGTGCAGAGCAGTATCCTCTTCTTCTCCCGGACGATCTTCCGCCACAGGCCCCTCAGCCTCGTGCCGCACCCGCGCGACGCGGTGGGCGGCGCCCTCCCGTGTTGGACGACGCCGGCCTTGTCGAAGTGCCCGTCGGCGAAGCCGTCGAACTCGTCGTCGTCGAGGTCGAAGCCGCCGCGGACGTAGCCGCGGGACATGGAGGGGGCGCAGGAGCAGGAGGCCTGCCGCTGGAACCGCATGCTGTCGGCGCCGTCCATGGCGAGGGCGGGGCGGGCGAGGCGGCAGTGGCAAGAATCAAGAGGAGGAAGGAGACAGGTTGTGGGAGATGGGAGACGCCGTCGTGGGTCGGGTATATGTAGATGGGCAGAGAGGTGGCCGGTGGGTGGTTTTGCTCGTGGGTTAGGATGGAAATCTTCTTCTTTTTTTTCTTCAGCTGAGGATGGAAATCTTCTTAATTAAGTAAGTACTACTAGTAAATAAGTACTCTTTTTTTAGGAGTATAAATAATAAGAACTCATATTGTGCTAGCATGGCACCAGCACATTTCTGACTGGATTATTTATTTTCTGATGAAGTGAGAATAGCTGGCTAGAATTAATCATCTAACAGCACATAGCTGGCTGGAGTACCCCGGAAAATTAAACCGAAGTATTCACGCCGAAATAATTCCATCGCACAAAAAAAAACGGTATTCCCATCGCATGAAAATTATTACATGGAAACAACTTGAAACATAATGTTCTCATCGTACATCACAGTGTCGGGCATGCGTCGGCATAATTTTTTGTTTCATGACAAATATGTCTCCACGGGGCTTATGGTCTAATATAGAAATAGGATTCAACATATATATTTTATGTTCCATCAACCACCTAGGTGACTTCTAAAAGAGAATTGCTAAACACAACATCAATTATAGAATATCTCGTATTTATGTTTCATCAACCACCTATGTGACTTCTAAAAAGGCATTGCTAAACACAACGTCAGTTATAGAATATCTCGTGGCAACGTCTGAGTGAAGGATCATAGCTGGCTTTTCATGAATCCTGTCTTTCCCCCCTAAACCCTTCAAAATACAGCTATGTCAATCAATTCTTGCTGTCACTAAGCCAAGTGTGTCTTCACTATTTCAATTCCCCTAGACCATGCATACAAGTGGCGAATAATGGAAATGAAGAGAACGTAATCTTTATTTTGCTTGCTTTTCATAATGTGCAAGATATGTTTTGATACGATTTTGATATATACAGCGAGAGTCTAGAGTAATGAACTCACCATCTCTAATTAAATTGCCTATGTAACCCTTCACAAACTTGAACTTGAAGTTGTTTATGTTTTCCCAACAAATAAATTTGTTTTTCTAGAAAAAAAAATTGTCTTTTGCACTGAACGTTTTTTAACACAATACAATCGCAGATGCTCACATACACGCACATACAATCATTCCTATGAAGATGCATACACACACCCTACCCCCATGAGCACCTCTGAGATATTGAGCCGGCACAACATCTTACATTGACGAAGTCACCACAGGTGTCTCGTAGTCGATGGGAACATCTCCTCCCACAGAACGAACATCGCCGGAAAGCCTGAAATAAATGCAAATAAATGCGTGCACCGGTGTCAAGTCTAGGACTTGAACCCAGATGGGCTAATTCCACCACAAGAAATCTAACCATCTGAGTTACGCTCAGTTCGCTGCACTGAAACATAATGATTACAAGCATTATGTGTGGAGCGAAAAAGGTTATAATTCATATGGTTAGAGAGGGCATGAATTTCCCAGCTTATCTTAGCCATTTGCAACTGAATGGAATGAGATGATAAACATATCCTAGGGTGTCTCAATCATGAGAATTATTTGGGCTCGTGGTCCATGGCTATAGAAGTTAACATTTTGAAGACCCCTTTGAAGTGGAGAGGGCACCAACTGCTAGTAAACAAACCAGCCGCTCTCCTCCACTCATAGTGGCAATGGCATGACATGACCAAATAGCAAGATGGCTCAAATGTAGCTTTCTTGTAACGGGAAAATGCCTTTTGGCTCTTGGTGTCATGTGATGACTGTGGTAGATAATGTCCTCGAGTTACATTGTTTTTAAGGGATTTTTTTTCCGCCGCTACCAAATTATTTTTTGTCGCTAGCGAATTCCTGCGATCCGAACAAGGCCTTAATCACATGTTTACCGGGATCGTGAAATTGGCCATGTCTAAAAGAAGAACTGTTTATTTAGGGGGTTACCTGAATTTTGACACGGTAGTGGCAATAATATTTTTCTCCTTCACAACATGAAGTACATTTAGGCGCGTGCTTAGGCCCCATTGCCGGTTTATCGATCTTGATGCTCATCATTGCATATGGAGTGTCCATTACTTTGAGATCAAGAGATCGATCATGATCGCCAAAGGGGCCCCAACTCTACCAGAAAGTACTTTTTGTTGATCATGAGTTCATGACTCAGCCTCATCCTGTAATCACGTTTGGTTTATCTGGTGGCAGCTCCTCTCTGTATATGCGCGTGTATTGTATCTTAATGTCTATCGTCTTAACTGGTTTGAAACAGGATTCCACTAGTCCAAGCTGATTGAGTCTTGTTCCTCTTGTTGCCAAGTGGCAGGTTAAGCCTTCGGTTAGGCCTACCGTTTGGCAGCTTTTTTTTTGAGGGGAAATATGGGGAGTTTTATTCAACAAAAGCCCCGGCAGAATCTGCCATAAGGCTAGTTACAAGAAAACTAGGCATCGAGTCCATCCAGCAATCTGTCACATCTAGCGTGCTCGCTTGCTTTGCACATAGATGGGCAGGAAAGTTTGCTGATCTAGAAATATGCTGAATAACAAAAGAAGTAAAAGTACAAGCATGCTCCCCTATCTCAGCTATGATAGTCGCCACCACTGATCGTGAGTTGTGGCGCAAGTTCCAGAGATTGACAAAGTCTTGACAGTCCGTCTCCATAATGACCTTGGAAAAGCCTCGCAGCCTTGCAAAAATAACACCGTCTCGTACAGCGAGAGCTTCAGCAATCAGCGGGTCTGTAATCCCACTGTATGGCTTACACCAAGCAGCCAGGAAAGCGGATCGAGTCCTTGCAACCCCTCCACCACCACCCCGAAGAGCATCCATAGCTATGCTTCCGTCGGTGTTGATCTTCACACAGGTCTCGTCCGGCGGCCGCCAGCCGTGACCCGGTAGAACCCGAGCATGCTCACGAGGGATATCAAGCAGCGCCAGTGCATCACGGGTCATAATCATCGACTGAACCGGGTTTGTTGCTTCTTTATCATGGGTAATATTGTTACGGGATGTCCAGATAGCCCACATGATGGAGACCAACTTTGCCCTTTCAGGTTCAGAGAAACGAGGATCACATAAAATGTCCTTGTTCCAAGTGAGTGGATGGAGTTCGGGCTGCTTGATTTGTAGCCATTCAGGCGCCTCACTCCAAAACCTCCTTGCATGAGAGCAATGCATGAGAGCATGCACTAGATCTTCTTCAGCATTCATGCAGATTTTGCATGTACTATCCGTTGAAACGTGACGATATTTGAGCAAGGATTCAACTGGGAGAATTCCTCGCAGCACTCGCCACCAAAACACTTGAACCTTGGGAATCACTTTGAGCTTCCACAAACGAGACCACAACTGTTTTTCTGTCTCTGAAGATTCTGTACACGTCCCTTCCTCTAGAGCTTGGCCTTGGCAGCTTGGCCAGCTGTTCGTTACTTGGAGAAAATCAATCTATACTCTGATACAGTATTGTTTCATTGTTGTTGCATCAGCCATATACTTCGCATTTTCTTTCAATTTTTTTATGAAACGAGTAGTATGCAAGTAGAATAACGTACTGACAGGTCTACTGACGTCGACGTCTGGGTTTAAGAGTGGCACTGTAGCAGTTGACACGGCAGTTACATGTTTCCCTTCTAACACACACAACCGTGTGGAGGATCACTTTCTAGAAGGATTTGGATTTGAACTGTAGATGAGGTATGGCATGTGATTTTTCAAGGGTATGGAACGAGCGACTTTTGATGGGCACAGGAGCAGCAGCAACAATAACGGAGAGATAAGTATGCAGGAGCATCAGTTTTGCTCAGATCGAACGCCAGATTTGACCATCGACGCAAGCGCCGCATGTTGCGGTTGCAGATCTCCAGGCAAGTTGGTGAGGAAAGGGATCTCATGGCCAAACAAAGCAAGCAGGATCAGTTGTGAAATCCTTTCAAACATGTTTGACTTGAAAAATTCCCTGGCAACTTTAAAAGATAATGGTTCACGAGTGGGGAAAATGGCGTCTGTTCAGACTTGTTTGTCAGGAGAACCATTCTCCGTCAGTTTCTCCCAGGAAAAACGATGCGCAACTGCCAACAAGTATCCATAAATAAGCCCGTATCCAGCTGGGAAAATGGCTGGTACTGTAGTGACGGGTATTGAATCTGGATTGCGACACCGTCTTCTCAACTCGCTAGCGTACAGAGGAACACACGTCGCAGAAGGCGGCCACAACTGTGCGCGCACACGCTACCAACGCTGGTATAGTGGACCAGTACTCCCTCAGTCTCCCAAAAGAAAATTAGGCAAAATGCTCCGAGTTGCTTGCTTCTTTACAGCCCGGAAATGCTCCTAAGTTGCTATGAAACAAAAGTGCATCACTGTAACCCGGTTAAAAGATGGTATGGGACTGGACCCTGTAGTAGATGAAATAAAGAAGTTAGAGCTCCTTTTCAAACGATCATGTCTAGAATTTTACTCCCTCCGTCTCATAATATAAGATGTTATTGCAACCAATATGTGAGTATACCAGACGTAGTAACAACTTATATTATGGGACTGAAGGAGTAGATATGTAAACCAACTATCTTAGCAAGATTACCGTCAAGAGTTGAGTGAAGCTAAGATTGGCCATGTAACCTTCAGACCCCTTCAAAACACTATCATCTGCAACCTGTGCTTGTGCTTGTGCTTGTAGGCCATCACTACATGCCCCCTCTTTCTCAACCTCTCGTATCTTGTAGTAAAGGAAAACTAGTGAGTTCTAAGAAATAATGGACAGAATGATAACACAAAATTGATAGTCATTTAGCAACATACCACTGAATTCCTCAACCAACTGTTTCTTTCATGACAAATGGGCAAGCACAATAAACTTCAAAGCAATGTAACGATGAAAAATTGATCATTTTCAGTAAGCCAGGCCAGTCAGGTTTACATACAAATATTCAAGTCCAAAGTTTCAAAGAGAATATCTGTTCATAAAACATTTGACGAAATACAGGATGCAGAGAAAATGGTAATCAACCAAGCAGATTATGGACAATTTTGAAAATACAGAATTCTCGCAAGTAGCGGGCGATCAGTAAGAAATAAGTTTATGCAACTAAGATGGGCCGTTAATTGATTATCTACACGACCAGCTTTAGTAAGCCCCAAAGATCAGTTCTTGAAGCAAGAAACCAAACGATGATCTTTACAGGATCTATAACTTCAGGTCTTCGATGTAAATTTCTGAGCCTTATGAAACAGTGAACTTCGGAAATGCATCCAAGCTGTTTGCAAGCAAGCCGCTTAGACCTAAACTGTCGGTTCCACTCAAAAGCCTAGAGTCAAATGCCCCGAGCTCTGGCTCACCGGTGGATTCAGGCTGAAAGCGAGCAGGTAACCATATATAAGAATCCAATCAGCAATTGGAAGAGAAAGCAAAACAAAGCATCTCAAAGATATCAATGTTTGTTAAGAGGCCCTAAATGATACCATTGGCACATCTGGCTTCACATTATCATTATTGCTCAAGCCTGGTATCTGAGGGGTTGATTCCTCTTTCCTGCCTTCAGTAGAGCATCGCTGCAGAAAGAAAAAGGCTGATAAGCAACACATAATGTGTTTGGACGACAGAACATTACAAGAGCAAGGGAATGGCAGCTACCTGGTTGCCATCTGTATCAGACTCAGGAATTGCACCCAGGATAGACGAGGTAATGGCACTACTGTTGCCATGAGCTGAAGAGAACATCCTGGCTGAAGTTTGATTCCGGGGAAATGCATGACAAGTTTCTTCTGCATCCCAAACAGATGGATTTGAGACCTTCGGTTGGTTACTTGTTTGCTGGTGAGCAATCAAGGAGGCAATAGCAGCATCAAATGAATCGCACGTAGCAGGAATCTGCTGGAGAATCGAGCTATTTTGCAAAGGCGGTTGTTTACTGTCTTGAGAGGGTACAGCCTGCGATAAGAGTGCTCCAAAACTGATATTGGATATGCAGTCTATCCATGAGAGAGGTGTCACTTTGCTTTGGTTATCCTAATTTTGGAAACGTACAAAGAGGATTAAGTCTCAAGTACAAATGACATCATTGTTGTAAGAATCAAATGAAATTGCATACTCACCACCACAGTCTGTTCTGTGTTACACACATCGGATGGACTGGTAAATTTACTTGGAAACTCAAAAGGATCTGAAGGTTTGTTTGGAAACTCAAAAGGATCTGAAGGTTTGTTTGGAAACACAAAATGATCTGAAGGTTTGTCACCGATGGTCTTTTCTGCAGAGTGCACTGGTGCCAAAGATTCTTCGCTGCTTTGTTGCTTCAAATTACGCTCAAACCATCCATACCTAAAGTAAACAAAACGATAATTAGCTGAAATTTTTTGTACTCGCTTGATTTTCATATCATGCTGTTTGACATGACGAGCCTCCAAATCTGAACCATCATTACTAATTTCTTTCATGACATGCTAATTAATACAAAATCATGATCATCTGAAAGTACCTTACATTAATGTAGAGAGAATTAAACATAAGACACACACGCACTCAATCATCCTCCATAGATATATTATTACGATGATGGTAACCATTTCCCAGTAAGAAATCAAACCTTAAGCGAAATGTTGAAGGGCTGCCAACAGCAACATAAACATCAGCAGCAGTGCAAGAATCACTAACAGTCCATTTTTCACTGCCAACTAAGATATCCGGTCTAGCACCATATGGGAAGAGCATGAGCTCGCCTTTTGCGCAGCTAGAACGACCCCATTTTGTGTTCAGATGTTGCACAATTGAGGACATCTTCTTTCGAGGAGCCAAGGTCAACTCCAGGTAAGGATTGTGTTTCTCCTGTTAATGAAGTGGTGGAAAAGCCATAAGACAAGAAATTTGAACTTAAAGAACGTTATATGCAGTACTTATACAAGTTTCTTCAATAAACTGAGATAATCACCTGCTGTAGAACCTTTTGAATCGCCTCATCTATTGGGAAAAACTGAAGCTTCATCTTTTTAGAATAATTTGGTGGTTGAGCAGGTAAGTTTGTCGAATTGCTAAATGGTACTTCCATAAAGCTACCACCCTTCAATGCAATCTTACTGCTGGTAATCGATTGAGCATCTTCTCTTCTGCATTTTGCCCCGATATTGCCTGAAAAGTGATATGGTTAAAAACTTGACAGGGACATGTGGTTGTTACTGTCCAAATGTAGCTGCCAACGAGCACCTACTTTTCTACTTCAATTGTTGATTTGCCTGATCTGAAGTTCAGTACAAACGTAGTACTATAAGAAATTAGGAATAGGGAACCAACTCATTACCTGATGATTTGTGGGTATATTTTCCTGGCTTCAGGCAATGCAACTTATCACCACCAAGTTTGGCCTTTGCTTCTGTATCAGTTGGTTTACGGCGCTGCTGAGGAGCTTTCATGATTGTGTGATATTCGTCAGCAGTGGTAGCTATCAGGTTCAATATTGATCTAGCCCTAGGAAACTTCCACCTATCCTGCAGGTAATAAATTGTGAAACTGGTTATCGAATCTATCTCTAGAATTAATAATTTACAATAACCCTTCTTAATTTGATAAAGCGCAAATACAAGATCCGTTTCAGATCAGAAGACTGGTGAGTATCGAACTAAATTCAAATGCTACGAAATAAGCATGTTTTAATTTGATTTAGCAATAATTCTTTTAGTTGCACTTGATACTGAATGAATATATAATGGAAGAGCACAAACGTGCAAGCAAAAGTGAAAAACTCACTGTTTTATGTTAGGGTTAATATTTTTTCCAGTTGGGGTTCAAAAAAACTGATTTGTTCCAGTTAGGGTTCAAAAAAAATTGTTCCATTTTAATAATAAATTTCAGGTGACCATTCAACAAGTTCAGAATTGTATTGGCAATAAACCAAACAACTGATCCCTAATTGTAATTGCTACCAGCCACACATTTATTCAACAATAAGATATGCATAAGCCCGCGGTGGATCTCAAACGACGAATTCATTCACGCTGGAACTAGGGGAGAATTGAGGACGAATTCGTCCACGCTGGAACTAGGGGGGGAATTGAGGATACCTATCAAAGCATAAATCGCCCTCTCATCTACATGAACAGGAGCATCATTATCTGAAAAAGGGGGGAGGAGAACATGATGTTACTATCCATCATCCCCTCAACCCGCCTCCTGAATCCAGCACTTAATCCCCTCAAACCCTCACGTCAATCCCCATCCATTAGTTAACCTAGGGTTTCCACGCTCAGGCCCAAGTACCAGGGAAACCAAGCCAGAATCGCGTAAGGGAAGAAGGTTTACCCTGCCTTGGCGCGGCACTGGGCTGGAGGGCGGTGACTCGAAGTGCCGTTCCCTTCGTGCCCGCGGCTCGAATAGAGAGTTAGGGGCAGCGGATCAAGCACGGATTCAAGAACGAAACCGCACAACCTAATCCACAAATCCTACTCCGCTCCTAACATTTCAGAACCCAACAAAGTCACGAATTTTACTCTACCCAACCACGCCAAGCAACCCGAGGGGGCGGAGGGGGCGTACCTGAGCTGGAAACCCTAGATCTCGGCGGCCGCGACGCTCGAGGCCGCGAAACCCTAGCTCCGGCGACGGATCCGGCGGCGGCGAGTCGGCCTCGGGGACGGTGACGAAAGCCAAGCGCGGAGCCGAGGGGCGCGGAGAGCGGGCGCTCACCGGAGTCGACCAGGGCTCCGGTCGGCTGGACGATCCCCTCGGCTTCGCGGGGGCGAGGAGGGGAGCGCGCGTAAGGCGGGAGGAGGAGCAGGAGAAGGGGAGACGGGACGGCGAAATATTTCGGGGGAAGTTTTGCCGCCTCTCGTCCTGGCGCTCGGCCAAGTCCAAGAGCTGGGGGTGGGGTTTTTTTTTTTTTTTTTGATGAGGGAGCCCTGGGTTCGTGGGTATAGGATACGGTACAGTGTATTTTTTTTTTTTGAGTAATCTCGCCGACTTTATTGATTCATAATGATGTTCATAGGTACAAGACATGGGTCATGAGGGGAACCCAACCAAACATGTCTACCTATGTCTAAGTTACAAGCAAATTTGGCGAGATTGTGAGCCTTAAAATTATGAGTTCTACGCTCATGCACAAAGTTACAGAAAAGAAAACTTGATCTATGGGCCAATATTTCATGTACTATAGCTGCATGAGGCCCCCTCGTCCCCATGTTGATGTCATTGACGGCTCCCTGGTAATCTGAGGCCACCGTGAAGCTCTGAATGGAAAGATCCTCGGCTAAAGATAACGCTTCTCTGCAAGCATATGTTTCGAGGACCAATGGGTCTGTGATACCCTGGTAAACAACCACCGACGATCCAAGATAGGTGCCTTCGCTGTTGCGACAAACAGCTGCAACCGCTCCTCCTCGTCTGCCTCTGGCTATGCCTCCATCCACGTTCACCTTCATAGTACCCTGCGCGGGGGGCAACCAGCTGTTGGGTGGGACGTGGGGCACTCTCGGTGCAACACCTCTGGCCTGGCTCACTGTAATTTGGTCAAGTTCTGCTATGAAGGTGTTCACAAACGCTATGGTCTGCTGCAGGCTTTGGAAAATTCCCTCATAAACAGCTTTCCGCCTTGCATACCACAATGCCCATAAACGGTACAGTGTATTTGTACCAGTAGAGTCGTGTTGGGCTCTGAAGCTGGTTGTACGGCCTGCTGGGCTTTGAGGTGGTGTGTTGAAGGCCATGCGGTGCGGGCGCCTCTATTTCTCGCGTTATGCGAGCCGAGGGGAAACTCTCGCTGAAGGGGAGGGCGAATTGGGCCGGCCCAGGCGCGAGAGAGCCACAGCCTCGTTTGCCTTTTTTTGGTATGTTTGCTGATTTCGTTTTTTTCTTTATTTTTGTACTTTTGTTTATACTTTAAAATATTCTAAATATATGTATTACAAAAAACACTCATCAAAAACATTTGTAAAATGTTGAACAAGTATTTGAAAAATGTTGAACAAGTATTTGAATAAATGTTGATCATGTATATAAAAATATTAATCAAGCATTCGAAAAAAAAATGTTGAACAAGTATTTGAAAAATGTTGAACAAGTATTTGAAAAAATGTTGATCATGTATATAAAAATGTTAATCAAGCATTTGAAAAAAATGTTGAACTAGTATTTCAAAAATGTTGAACAAGTATTTAAAAAATATTGAACAAATATTTGAAAAATGTTGAACAAGTATTTCAAAAAATGTTGATCATGTATATAAAAATGTTAATCAAGCATTTGAACAAAAAATGTTAATCAAGTATTTGAAAAATGTTAATCAAGCATTTGAAAAATGTTAAATGTGTATATAAAAATTGTTTACCATGTATTAAAAAAATGATGATTCTTTTTATCATGTATATGAAATATGTTAATCGAGCATTTGAAAAAATGTTGAACAATTGTTTGGAAAATGTAAAAATTGTGTATAGAAAAATGTTGACCATGTATTACAAAAATTATACGTGTATTAGAAATGTAGAATAATAACCTAAAGAACAAAGAAAACCAAAAATTATACGTGTATTAGATACCGCTTTATTTCCTTTAATTACTACGCGTCCTAGCATGAAAACGCAACCTTGCTGTGTAACGCAGTGGCTAGCGTGGTACGTGGGAACCAGTCGGTGTAGGGTTCGATACCTGGTCGCGCCCTTTTTCCCTTTTTAAACTATAATTATGCTATATAGTGGGCCGGTCCAATTACTATTCATCTTTAGCGAGATATCTTTTTCATCTCGCATAACGCGAGAAATAGCTCCCACGGGTGCTGAGCGAGGACGCGAGAGCTATGTCTCGCATCAAGCGAGACAGAAGCTGCTCTCGCTGAAGTAAATCGCTTCAGCGCAAGAAACTGGGCCGGCCCTTTTTCCCTTTTTAAACTATAATTATGCTACATAGTGGGCCGGTCCAATTACTATTCATCTTCAGCGAGATATCTTTTTCATCTCGCATAACGCGAGAAATAGCTCCCAAGGGTGCTGAGCGAGGACGCGAGAGCTATGTCTCGCATCAAGCGAGACAGAAGCTGCTCTCGCTGAAGGAAATCGCTTCAGCGCAAGAAACTGGGCCGGCCCATCAGCACACTTCTAAAAGAAAAGGAGGAGAAAAAGGTGCAGAAGCGGGGAATCGATCCCAGTACCTCCAAGAAGAATACCGGCGCTGCTAGCCACGAAACCAGGAGTAATGGGGGGGTGTCCTTCTTGAGTTAACAAGCACCTGTTTTTTCAGGGTTTTTTTTCTTCTTTTTTCTTTTTTCTGTTTCTTTTCTTTTTTTTCTTCTCTGTTTTTTTATTCTTTTGCATTCTTTTTGCATTGGTTTCTTTAGTTTTATTTTTCATTTTCTTTTTTCTCTGGTTTATTTTGTTTCTTTTTTGTTGTCATTTTTTTAGTTTTCCTTGTTTCTTTTTTGGTTTTTCATTCTATATTTTTTGTATATGTCAACAACATTTTTCTAATACATGTTTAACATATTTCCAATACATATTTAACATTTTCTTAATATATGATCAAAAATTTCTCTATGCACATTTCTAACATTTTTAAATTCTTGATTAACATTTTTCATAAACAAGATTAACATTTTTTAATACATGGTCAACATTTTTTCTAAACATTTTCTTAAGTGCTTGATTAACAGTTTCAAATAAAAAGATTAACATTTTTTTAATACATGGTCAACATTTTTCTATACACATTTAACATTTTCCAAACACCTGATTAACATTATTCAAACACTAGTTCATCATTTTTTCAAATTCTTGATTAACATTTTTATATACATGATAAAAAAAATCATTATTTTTAATACATGGTCAACATTTTTTATACACATTTCAACATTTCTCAAATGCTTGATTAACATTTTTATAATACTTGTTCAACATTTTTTCAAATGCTTGATTAAATTTTTTATATAAATGATCAAAAGATTTCATCATTTTTTTAAAACATGATCAACATTTTTTCTATACACGTTCAACATTTTCCGAATGCTTGTTCAACATTATTCAAATACTTGTTCAATATTTTTCAAATGTGTTTTGTAGAGTCTTTTTTGTAATATATATATTAATAATATTTAAAGTATAAAGAAAAGTACAAAAATAAAGCAGAAAACAGAGAAAAAAAAACATAAACAAGAGGTTGTGCCTAGCCGCGCGCGTGGGCCGGCCCATCCTGCTCGCCCCTTCAGCGAGTCTGAAGCTGGACTCGCTGAAGGTGGATCCTAAAACTGGAAAAAAAGGGTGCGCCAATAAGGGACCGAACCCGCGATCTCGCATCTCACGGCGAGCTGCGCTAACCACCTGGGACAACAAACGATGTGTGTTCACTTACTCCCATTTGCCCTTTTTGGTCTTTCTTTTTTTTCTATTTCTCTTTTCTTGTTTGTATTTTCGATTTTTTCTTTCTGTTTCTTTTTCTTTTTAAAAATGCACAAACAATTTAAATTCAATGAACTTTTTTTTTTAAACCGATGAACTTTTTTTTCGAATTTGATGAATTTTTTTTCAAATTCGATGAATTTTTTTCAAAATTGATGAACTTTTTCAGATTTGATGAACTTTTTTTCAAAATCGATGATTTTTTTTTCAAAATCGATGAACTGCTTTCAAATTGGATGAACTTTTTAAAATTTTCATGAGTTTTTTTTCAATTTCGATGAACTTTTTTCAAATCCGACACCTGCAGCGCTCATTAGGAGCTCTCCTCGCTGAAGGCGAGATATAGGGGCGCCCGAGCGAGGTGGAGGTTCAGCGGGGTCAAGGGAAGAGTTAGTAGGCCAGCCCAGTAGCGTTACGTTCGTTTTTTCTTCATACGTTTGTTTTTTCTTGGTTTTTCGTTTGTTCGTTCTTTTTTATTTTGTTTACATTTCGAAATATTATAAATACATATATTTTAAAAAATAATTTACTTAAACTTTTAAAAGCATTCATCGTACATTTAGAATAATCACGCGGTGTAAAAACATGTCCGTGCATGTTTTACAGCGTGTATCAAAAAAATGTTCAACGTGTATTTGAAAAAAAATGTTCCTCGCGTATTTTAAAAAGATGTTTAAGGTGTATCTAAAAAATATTTTGCATGTACTAAAAAAATGTTCAAAGGGAGGCTTCGGGCAGGACATAAGGTTTACACCTGACCCGGAATTGCCCCAAAGGCTCCGGACACCCTTCAGGGTAGGTTCCAAGCTCACTGTGTAATTTGCACCGAGGTGCACACTTCCTGGTGACTCCGGAAGCTGTCCCGAAGGCTCCGAACCTGTTTCTCCTAAGAATAACAACAGTAATTTGGGGGGGGGGGGGGGGGGGGGGGGGGCTATCTCATGCATTAGGAAGGGATGTAGGTGCTTAATTGTCAGTGTACGTGTAGTTGATTCCCACCATACCTCTGAGGTGCACCCCCTCTCACTAGTGCAACTGTCCTCATGTAGTCCTTCATGTGGTCGTAAATTGATTATCTTGCCACTCTTGTTGACATGGTTCAATTTGGCTACACCAGCAACAGCCGCAACATCCTCTGGTTCAGAATCTTCTTGAGCAACATTGCCTTCCTTCTTCTTGAGCTTGGCATTCAGAAGATTTGACAACTTCTTGATGAAGTTCTGAGGGGATCTTCGGTTGTCTTCCATTGAAAACTTGCCCTTGTTCTTGTAACCACCCCCACCAAATCTATTCACAAAGAGTCATTTGATCATATGAGGGGCGAGGGGCATTCGGCGGAGTCAACGTCTTCTCCTTCTGCCTCATCACCTGATTCCATCATACGGACATGTTTGGCCTTCAAGGCTAGGTTTGGCTTCATCAATCCACGGCGGTGGCGTGGGGGTTCATGTCCAGCCGACATAGCGGATAATCCGGCCTCCTCCCCACCATCATCCTTTTCCAACTTCCAACCTACTCTCGCCTTCACTCCAACCACCCCTGCCACCCCCATACTCAATATGCCCACAGCTCTTCGAACCCTAACAGACGTTGCCCGAAACAACACTTTCGCCACCCCTGCCACCGATGGCGTGCACCATGACACTGGAGGAGCACCATCGCTGGCATGGGGCATGGCCCCTCGGAGAATTGGAGCAACCTCCCCCAACAGGATGTCAGCCAGACTCGATGGTGGGTTGAGCTCCCGACGCCCCCATTTATGCCCCGATTTATGCCCTTATTTGTTTCTGGTGTTAATGACAACATAATTTTTTTTTAACCTATGCGTGAGTCTAAAAACAGTGTCGCTGCATAAAAAAGAAGCATCGATTGTTGGACACCACACAGTCCAAACAAATAGTTGTAGTATGTCACATTGTTGGAGCCATTGTCAACGATATGCACCTAGATGGGCCTTAGTTGTTTTCCGAAAGAGACAAATCTAAAATAACACAAGAAGGTAGTCGAATGAATCGGCTTATTCTTAAGCACCCATACTTATGTGTACAAACACAGGCGTTTAGGCACCTATGCATTTAACTAAACTTGCTTACCATGTCTCTACTCGTCTCACAAATGGTCTCAAGCCGTATCTAGACAAGATACGTATCTAGACAAATCTAAGACAAGTAATATGGATTGGAGGGAGTGTCAATTTTTTAAATTATCTCAACTTATATGCTGAAGATGAATGCTGAATCACTTGAAATAGCAAGACAAATAAAATTTCCATTCATATCCTTGCATAAGCCAATCATTCTCAGTCACTGGAATATTAAAGACTAGAGATAGTACCATGTTCATCAAACCAACAGAAAAAACAAATTCAGGTTGCCATGTATACTTGAAATAAAATCTTCAGGTTTCCATGTATACTTGAAATAAAATCTTCAGAGATGTTTTTCTCCAGGCTTCAGGCTTTGTTCATGTGTGTAGGGACTAGCAGTAGAACATGAGGCTTTTGAGCTCATCTTTTATCTCAGAAAGTGGCTTCGGTGGAGGAGCTGTAGTGCCGGTGCTTATCTCCGACGCCATGTCTGTGACTTCACCTTGGTAGAATCGAGCACGGAACGCAAGTTTATGAGCGTAGTACGCAGGAGGAGCTGCCAAAATACAAGCCAAACATGTTACAACGCGTGAAAGTGGTTACAAACCTCAGTCCAATTGAGCATAAGATTATAGTGCCAACTACGTAGCCAATATTGTAACCCATATCTGAGACACTACAATGTTGTGAAATTATGTTTCACTATGAAAGAAATATGAAGTCAATGTTCTCTGCACAAGGCACCACGGAACTACGTTTATAAAGCCTCTCTATAGGATATAACAGGGCTGAGAGGGAAGAGTGCCATACCAGTCGACACCGAGCGAGTGCAGCTTGCATACCTGATAAGAGCAAAACGTCACATTATTGAACAGAAAAAACATGCAAAACACACAATATCGCCGGTAAGAGCACCCTTACGTGTAGCACAGGTTGTTTGTAAGTGTCTGCAGGGCATCAGCATTGAACTTGTTGTCATCTCGCAGCACGTGGTAATGCGCAGGACGGCTTGTTCCCTGCGTTCGACGAGGTCACCATTCGTTAAGATTATACAAATACCATCAAGAAGAAACTACTACATGTGATGAATGCTGCGGTAACATTACCTTGATCCCAGCATGGCTGCAGAGGAAGAAATCAAACTCTGTTGGGTGGCAGATCTGCCTATCAACCACTGTGCCTGCAGTTTTACAGGAACATGTGAGAAAAACCATCTCGTCGAAATCAGACATTTTGCAGATGCAATTTGTGAAATAACCTGGCATAATGTTTCCACTCTTGTCCTGATATTTGCCATCACTTGGGAACAGTCTTGTATGGTGCCTCTTCTGTACCACTATGAAGGTAATTGGCGGCTTCTCGTTGTATAAAGCCTTCCATGCCTGAAACAAGGAGTTACGATTAATAAATTCTGTTACTAATAGGCCGACGACAATGAGCATTGCTGTTCATCAAATTAGTAGTAGCACCTTTTCTATCTCCGGGATCTCATTCTCCAAAACCTTTCTGAACTGACCCTCACTTACGCCATCCCTAGCGATGAAATGGAACCAATGTAAGAGTTTTGGAATGATAATCAAAAGAACACCAATCAAAACTAGCGGGAATTATGAACCTATAGAATATCAGCTGCTGCGGCCTCTGTTTGGATTTCTCTTGGAATGAAATAAGGAGCTTCCTGAAAGAAAAGAAAAACAGAGTAAACAACTACCTTGTGCTGTATGCACGTTTAAAATTTAGGTGCACCTCTTAAAAAACCTTACTTAACAATGTCCTCGAGGTCTTCAATGAGCTCTACGCGGTGACCTTGTGCGCGAAAATCACCATGATACTTGGTCACCTCAGGCCAGTCTTGGGAGGCAACAACCTGAATGGAAACCCCATCACAGATCACAAAAATGTTTAGAAAATAAACTGGGGTATTTAGTTTCTATTTACTGAAGAAAATAAATCTTACAGAAGCAATTGAAGGGGCAATATCATCTAGAGCATTAGGATGAGTAACATCGGCACCGAAGATAATCGTTGGCTTGTTCGAAACAATTGGTAAACTTGTTCGCATATTAGCAAATACTGAGTTCCTCCCCCCACACTGAGAAGACATGGTAAATGATTACAAAACTGGAATAAAAAGCTTTGTTAAATAACAGTTTGATAATTGTAAACTGAGTTTACCTTGGCATTGATCTTAAGAGCAACATTTGCAAAAAACTGAGGACTTGCTTTCAAGACATTTTTATTTAGACAACACTGTGACATCAGACCGATGTCTGTTTCGCAGATCTTTTTAATATTACCTGTGGTAAAAATGACACCAGGCAAAGGATATGTAAAGATCAAATCTGTAAGGGAATTAAATTTGCAACAAGACATATTACCATATAGGGTGCCATTTTTATCTGGCAATATAGCAACTAGAAGATCAATCTTTGTTTTCAGACTAAGCGCTTCCAGATGTACTTTACGGAGTTCGTCTCCAACTTGTTCTGGACGAGCATGGACTATCTTAAGTTTTGCGCCGCGGAAGTCCTGCAAATCAAATGGAAAAAGACTGAGAACTGGAAGAAAATTTAGGCCACAACACAGTTAAAAGGGATAGTAAAGAAAATTTACCACTCCAGTTTTGGTGGACCATTCACCCAGTCCGTTGCAGAAGTTTCTAACTTGATCCTGAGACAAATCGTGGCAAAAGTTTACACATGCCCAAATACCAATCTTGGCACCATCTACGACTTTCTGCACGTCAAAGTGAAATTGTTAGACGATGTAGAATAATCAAAACAAATATACAATACCAACTATGCTTTCAGTACTTTCTTCGGATAGAACCAGGAGAATTCTATAAAATTTTAGGTTGACGGCAAGGGGCACTAGATATACACAGAGAATAATACAACTCAAAAAAATCAAGCGCTATCAAATACTTTGCAGTTTAAAGAACGGAAATTCTAAAAAGGATAACTGAAAAACTAGCGCTGCTGGAATACTGAATAAAATCTGTCCTATAGTACTTAACAAAAATAACATGAAAAGGTGCAAATTGCACTACCCAAGGAGGTCCTGAAGATGTTTACCTCTATTACGCATTTCAAACACGCAAACAATTACTAGTTGTACACTTGTACTATAAACAACAAATGCTCTGTCACTAGTGTATTAAGAATGGTCAAATTACTCTTAATATACCTTGCCTCTCATGTTCCAAGCCCCATTTTCTGGGTAGCAAGACTCAGAACCATGGTACCTCAGCTACAACAAGTAAAATCAAACACGAGCTGATCAGAGAAGTAGTAGTACAAGATGGCAAAGAAGAGCACTGCAAATATTGGAAGTGGGGTTGGTTACCGTTGGAGCAGGCAGAATTCTAGCCTGAACAGAAGTTGGGTTGTTGTCAACTTCTATACCGAACTCATTTGCACGTTTGGCGCTGTTATATTTGTTCTCCAGAACAGACTAAGAAAAAGGAAAGACAGGATCAGTGAAAGGTTCGAAACGAACTTTGCTAGACTCTTTCATCTGACAAAAAGTTACATGCAGATAAGACAGCAGAAGAAATCACCTGCGAATGGAGGTCTCACGCCCAGCTGGACCCTGGCAGGCTATCCCCATCATTTTAGAAACCTGGCTGTCATCCAGCTTCTTTTGGTACCGCTGTCCTGGAACTATATTGCAGACCTGCAGAGCAATCGCAAGTGTATTTATCAGAAGTTCAGAACATATGAAAGTGCTTGGTGTAGAACATATGGAAGTATGTTGAGAAGATGAAGTCCATTTCTGCACAAACCTCTATTGGAAGATAGTTGGGTTTCTGATCTGTACCAACTTGCAGGCATCGGAGAAAATCGTAACGCAGCTGCAGCTTGTAGGTTTCTCGAAAGTAGTCCCTCACACTCTTGGTTTCACGGTTGATAATTGGAACCTCGTATCTCTGGCAGAATCCTTTGTCAAGCCAGCGATGCGGTATTTCCTGCGCATCTCTCCTCGGTGGGTGACCTCAACCCTCAGACCCCTGAGGGCCTTCTTAATCTGCAGCAGAGCGCAAAACCATGACCTACCATATACCACCACAGCAGCAACTTGGCCGCGATACATTTGATACAGAAAATATGCATACCTTCACATAATCAAGTTCATTATGAATGCCGCGAAAGAGATCTCTCCTGTTAAGAATCTCCGCGATGAAATCAATCAGCGACCCACCTCCAACAAAAGCAGTCGAAGACATGTCTGCAATCCAAAATTCACAGTACATTTATTGGCAAGTAAGCATGTTTTCCCATCATTCATGCATCCTGGCACAACATGTTGCAGGTAAGTGGAAACAGAATGCAAGGAATACATGTCACTGACCAATGTTGAGGGACAATCCACTCTGGGTAGGTCTAATGCTCTGGTAGAACCCGTTCCATCCTTCGATGCCCTGGCCTAAGTGGATGGGTTCCTTGATGGTCCGAGAGAAGAAAGACCGGCCTACCGGGACGAACCTGAGGCGGACAGTGACAACCAAGTCCCCATCCCAAATTAGAAGAGCTTGCAAAATGATCGATACGACTAACGAGGCAAAGGGCAGAGATCAGTTGTTACCCCATGTCGTCCCGTTCGTTGAGCACGATGTCGCGCAACACAATGTCGAGCACCTGCAGCGCCTGCGCCGGTATGTCCGTGGAGATCCCGGCCATGAGCATCTGCAGCTGCTGCAGGCTGACCAGGGTGGCGTGCTTGATGGTCACCTTGAACTTCCTCTCCCTCCTGCAAAAATACATGTCATCGGGAACCTGATCTGCTCATTTTGTCATGTCGTGCGGCACACTGACTGAGTGAAACTGAGTTTACCTTTGCCCAGGTGGACCTGGATTTTTGTCAGGTAAGGTGACCTCGAACTCCTTGGTTTTGAAGGGTAGCTCCCCGGCGGTGTACAGGCTCTTGCAGCCGTCGTAAGCGGGGAGGCGACCGCCGAGACTGGTGCTCTGGTGCTCCGTCACAAGACGGGACATGACAGCTCGGAAAACGCCCGTCATCGTCGGCTCCGGCGAAATGGTCACCTGAAATCAAGAAATAAGCGCACAAAACATGGCCACGTCAGTGAGCACTGAGCAGT
Source organism: Elymus sibiricus (assembly GCA_039707655.1). Taxonomy (NCBI): domain Eukaryota; kingdom Viridiplantae; phylum Streptophyta; class Magnoliopsida; order Poales; family Poaceae; genus Elymus; species Elymus sibiricus. The sequence goes on along the minus strand of CM077668.1, from coordinate 103,360,136 downwards.
GCAAACCTGAGAAGAAAGTAGTGGTGATCGAGGGGAACGTACGTCGTATTGGTGCAGGCCCTTGTCCACGAGGCCGACGAAGATGTGGTTGGCCCTCACCAGGCACACCTGTCCGGTGGTGCCGAACCCGGGGCGCCCCGGGAACATCGGCTCGGCACGGCTGATGTCCATCGCCTGGAACTTCTCCCGGAGCTGGGCCGCCTCTGCGTGGTAGCGCTCGGAGAGGGGAGGTCCCGCAACTTGGAGAGTGAGGGGGTCGGGCTGGTTCTGGCCTCCTCCTCTGCCGCCGCGGCCGCCGTAGTTGTTGCCACCACGGCCACCGCCGTAGTTGTTCCCACCACGGCCGCCGCCGTAGTCGTTGCCGCCTTGCTGATATCCACCACGCCCGCCGCCGTAGTCGTTGCCGCCCTGCTGATAACCACGGCCTCGGCCGCGTCCGCCATCGCCAGCCCCTTCGTAGCCACGGCCGCGGCCTCCACCATCGCCGCCGCCTTGGTAGCCGCGTCCTCGGCCACGACCACCGCCGTCGCCGCCCCCTTGGTACCCACGCCCTCTTCCGCCGCCGCCATCACCGCCTCCTTGGTAGTAACCACGGTCATCGCCCTCTCCTTGGTAGTACCCACGGCCACGGCCGCCGCCATCACCGCCACCCTGGTAGTACCCACGGCCACCGCCATCTCCCTGGTAGTACCCACGGTCACGGCCGCCGCCGCCGCCACCATCATCGCTTCCCTGTCCTTGATAATACCCGCGCCCACGGCCAGCGCCGCCATCGGGATTGCCGCCGCCGCCACCGCCACCGCGGCCCCCGTAGTACTGCCCGCCGCCGCGGCCGCCATACCCCGCCTGAGCAGCGTCGGGGTTGGCCCGGCCGCCGCCGCGGCCCCCTCGACTCGCCATCTCCCCCTCACCAAGCGCAAGCGCACGAACTGGAAGCGGAGCGGAGCGACCCACAGGCGTGCGCCAACCGACTCTCCCTCTGCCTCGTGGATTGGGAGGAAAGAAAGAAACCGATCGTATCTTTATGTAGATTTTCGGGAGAAATAGAATCGGCGGTTAATGATGGTATAATCTGGCGCAGTTATGGCCGGGGAGAGGATAAGCCAGAAATTTGCTTCGTTCTGAAGCGATTAATTTTCGCGTGCTGCCGTTTCATTATACTCCATAATACTCCATAAATGGCGGAGATCGTATCCCTACGTAAATGGAAGGTTTTAATCGCAAATCTACGTATAAATGGGTAGAAGTAATTAGTACGAATACAAATCTTTATGTAGATTTTCACGAGAAATCGGTGTATATTCACCATGCAAAAAAAATAAAAAAAATAAAAATCGGTGTATATTCTGCGATTGATGATGATTTAAGCTGGTGCACTTATGGCCGGGAAGAAGATTGGTGTTTAACAACGAGGCCTTTTTGATCGATTTCCATTAGAGAAACCGAAATTTATACATTGAACTAAAAGAAACTAGGAAACAACTGCCATCTCAGGCTAAACATGAAACTAATCAAAACAACATGATCAAGCACAGCCTAGCAAGCTATGGACACACTCGCCTACACCAGGTCCAGATTTTCAACATTCCACATTATCTATCTACTACCTATTATCTACAACGTCTATAAAATCTAGGAAAGTATTACTTTCCTATGAAAGCATGAAGGGCGGAGATCCGAGCCATCTGCACCGTCCATGAAGCCTAACCCAACGGCCCATGTTCCTCCTATGTTTTAATTGTTAAGCAATCTATGCCACTTAATATTCTAAATATCAACACACATTTAACATTTTACCTAAATATATCAACGGGCAATTAATATTCTACCAAATATGAACGTGCAATTAATATCCTACCTAATTTATCTTTCACAAGCGGTTTTCAGCAAGGTATTTTCTGCAAACACTGAAATTATCGGTAACGAGTAGTTTGATAGCAAGATAATTTGTAACAAGTGACAAGTAGTAATAGTAACAAAGAGTGCAGCAAGGTGGCCCAATCCTTTTTATAGCAAAGGACAAGCCGGAACGGTCTCTTATAGTAAGTAAAGCGTTCTCGAGGACACATGGGAATTTCATTTAGTCACTTTCATCATGTTTGTTTGATTCGCGTTCGCTACTTTGATAATTTGATATGTGGGTGGACCGGTGCTTGGGTGCTGTTCTTACTTGAACAAACCTCCCACTTATGATTACCCCCTCTCGCAAGCATCCGCAACTACGAAAGAAGAATCAAGATTTCTCTAAGCATAGCATTAAACATACGGATCCAAATCAGCCCCTTACGGAATAGCGCATAAATTAGGGTTTAAGCTTCTGTCACTCTAGCAACCCATCATCTAATTACTACTCCACAATGCATTCCCTTAGGCCCAAAGATGGTGAAATGTCATGTAGTCGACGTTCACATGACACCACTAAGAGAATCAACAACATACATATCATCAAAATATCGAACGAATACCAAATTCACATGATTGCTTATGACAAGACTTCTCCCATGTCCTCAAGAACAAAAGTAACTACTCACAAATCATAATCATGTCCAAGATCAGAGGGGTATTGAATAGCATAATAGATCTGAACATATAATCTTCCACCAAATAAACCAACTAGCATCAACTACAAGATGTAATCAACACTACTAGCAACCCACAGGTACCAATCTGAGGTTTTGAGACAAAGATTGAATATAAGAGATGAACTAGGGTTTGAGATGAGATGGTGCTGGTGAAGATGTTGATGAAGATTAGTCCTCCCACGATGAGAGGATCACTGGTGATGTCGATGGCGACGATTTCCCCCTCCCGGAGGGAAGTATCCCCGGCAGAATCTCTCCGCGGGAGAGCAAAAGTGCTCCTGCCCAAGTTCCGCCTCGAGACGGCGGCGCACCGTCCCGAAAGTCTTCTCTATATTTTTTTTCTAGGGCAAATGGGCTTATATACTAGAAAATGGGGGGCAGAGGCTGGCCAGGGGCCCCACGAGGTACCAGGGCGCGCCTGGGGGGGTGGCGCGCCCTGGTGCCTCGTGGGCACCTGGGTGGCCCCTCTGGTACTTCTTGATTCCGGTATTTTTTTTATTCTAAAATAATTCTCCGTGAAATTTCAGCTCATTTGGAGATGTGCAGAATAGGTATCTCTGACATAGCTTTTTCAGGTCCAGAATTCCAGCTGCCGGCAATCTCCCTCTTTGTGTGAATCTTGCATATTAAGAGAGAAAAGGCATTAGAATTGCTCCACAAAGTGTTATATTGATTAAAAACACTATAAATAACAGTAGTAAAACATGATGCAAAATGGACGTATCAGAGCTGTTATAAAATATTTCATTAATTTGGAATTAACCAAACACACTTGCAATTTAATTGTCATGTCTTTTCTACTTCAAGTTTGGTCCTCAAACTTTGCCCATAAATTCTTTCATCATTTTCCCGAGCTCCACCAAAAATTTCAACATTTTGGGGCACTTCTAAAACCTAGTCCTAGTTCAAACCATTTGAATTAAATTCAAATGAATTTGAATTTGAATCTTGCAATCCTTCCACCTCTAATTTTCTGGGGACAAGCTCATTTTTGTGAGTCCGGGAAAATTAACCCCATGCCCAAATTCCTTCGCTACCCTTTTCTTTTCTCTCTTTTCTTTCTTTCTATTTTTCTGTTAATAGAAAAGAGAGAGAGGGAGAGAGCCAGGCCAGCCAGGCCAGCCTCGTTTTGATCCAACCGGCCGACCTAACCATCTGACCCACCCAAGCCCATCTCTCTCTCCTTAACCTAGCCACCAGGGGTGAGCTCCTCTCGATCCCCTCGTTGCGCCGTCAGAGAGAGAGAGAGAGAGAGAGAGAGCGAACGAGACCGCCCCGCGCCTGATCCCCTCGTCCTCCTTCTCGAGCCCCACCTCGCGCCGCCAGGGAGAGCCTCACTCGATCCCTTCGCTCTGAGCTCGCCTCCTGTGGCGCCCGCATCCCCCGTCGCCAGCACCGCTGCCTTGCCTCGCGCCGTGCCGGTGACCTCCGCCTCCAGCCGCTCCATGGCGCCCCGCCACCAAGCAGCCGCGCGCCGCCGGACCTTCCCGCTGCCAGCACCACCGCATCCCTCGCTCGATCCCGCGCCTCCTGCCCTGCCGCCCGCGCCTGGATCTCCCTCCGCGCCAAGACCTCACCGCCTCGAGCACGACAGCCAGGTCGATGACGCCGCCGCGACTAGGAGCCCGAGCTCCCCTCACGCGCCTCCTCCTCCTTCCGTTTCATCCGTGACCTCCAGCACCCGATCCATGGCGCGTCGCCACGTCATCCGCAAGCGTCGCCGCCTCCTGCCTCGTCCGTCTCCACTCTGGCCATGGCGCCATCTCACCTCTAGCAACAGTAGCGCCTCAACTTGCTGCCTTCAAGCTCGCCTGTGGGACTCCTCTGTCCGCCAAGGGCATCGGCCCCTTTTCTTCTTGCCACACTCGCCTCCACCACTGTTGCCGCATGCCGCAGCTCATGAGCCTGCACCACCTTCGGCCCCGTGGACAAGGTCCACCCGAGGCCAGCTCGCCCAAATGCATCACCATCGAACCAATAAGACCGCCACTGCCGCGACCATCTCTTCTGTCCATGCGTCGCCTCCCGAGCCCTGGATGCGCCAAGTACCTCGTGAGACCCGGTTCGACTACACTACGACCACCAACGAACATCTACGGCGCCGTGCTTTTTGTCAAGTTCCACGACACTATACCGCAAATGACCTCGGATTTGGACCGCAAGCGCCAAGTACCCCAACGGCAAGACCACAAGGGCCCGAGTATGACTACATGGTGATGCATCAAGTACCTCTACCGACGGCCCGAACGTCTACGAACCATGTGCAGCTACCGTCGCCCCAAGACCTCGGATTCGTCAAGTTCCTCTCCGTAACGTGAACCACTACTTTCACTACCATCGAACCGGTCCACCCCGAACGCACGCTTCGAAGGTATACCGACGAGACGACCGCCCGTGGACGAATGCATGTTGTATGAGATGCATCCTATGTTTGCATCGTGTCCGAATTGTTTCATGCACGTTCCCCGTTTCCATGCCACCGACACGTGGGAACCCGGTAACCGGGATCACCCCACCATCTCTTGCATGTTCCGCACATCCGCACACTTGTTCCTCCTTTGCACCGGTATCTCAACGAGTTATCGGAACCGGAATGTTGCCGTGGCATCATTTCCGTTATCGCCGCCGTGGCACCCATTTCTTTCCGTCATGGCGACAAATGCTCCATGTCCTTTTATGCCACCTTTTTCATCAAAAATTGCATATAACTTGAATTTGTCATCCGCATCATGATAACAACATTTAAAATGTTTAAATTGTTGTTTGCATTAATTTGCATAAATGACATGCTAAAATGGTTTATTTCATAACTAATTAACCGTAGCTCCGAATTAAATGAACTTTATATGTAAATGGGGTAGAAAAATGTGTAGTTTAACATGGTGCACTTTCTTTTGCTGTTTAACAACATTAAAATTGTGTTTAGGGAAGAACAGTACCAAATTCGAAATTTACATATGGGGTTTTTCCGGAATTGTTTTGTGTTGTTTCCGGCCTCATTTAAATTGCCTAGATAGGTAGATTAACTATGCTTCATCTCTTGCCATGTTTAACAACATTTAATATTGATGAGTAGCATAAACGGGATTGAACTAAATAATTGTTGTGGAGTTTCGTCAATATGCAACTCGTTGCATATTGAGCTTCACTTAATGTGTAGTATTTGGTTGTTGCATCTTGCCATGCCATGCCTCATTTAACCGGACATGCATCATACTTGGTTGTGCATCATGCCATGTTTATGCTTGTGTGTTTACCATGTTGTTTGCTTCTTTCCGGCTGTGCTTCTTCTTGATAGCTCCGATTATGTTGCGATTGTGAGGATTCGTTCGACTACACGTGTTCGTCTTCTTCATGGATTCGGTCTTCTTCCTAGCGGGGTTTCAGGCAAGATGATCATGACCTTGGATATCTCTACTATCTTTGCTTGCTAGTTGTCTCGATGCTATCGCTATGTCGCGCTTCTTACCACATATATGTCAGCCTCCCATATGCCACGATACAGCCTTTAACCACCCTTACCCAGCAAACCGTTGTTTGACTATGTTACCGCTTTGCTCAGCCCTTTCTTATAGCGTTGCTAGTTGCAGGTGCAGTGCAGGTTGTTCCATGTTGGGACATGGATATCATGGGATATCACAATATCTATTATTTAATTAATGCATCTATATACTTGGTTGTGGGTGGAAGGCTCGGCCTTTTGCCTAGTGTTTTGTTCCACTCATGCCGCCCTAGTTTCCGTAATACCGGTGTTATGATCCTTGATTAGTGTTCCTAACATGCTCAGGGGTATGGGACCCTCTTGACAGTTCGCTTTGAATAACCGCTTCCAGCACGGCCCAACGTTGGTTTTAACATTTGCCAACATAATAATACTGAATTAAATAATTAATATGCATAGGGAGTTAGCGCTATCCGAGGATTCTTAATTCAACATAATACAGGTGGGCCAGTGCCGATGGTGTTGGTCCGAACCGGGCAGCCTGCGGGGCCACTGATACGTCTCCAACGTATCTATAATTTTTGATTGTTCCAGGCTGTTATATTATCAATCTTGGATGTTTTTATATACATTTACAGCAATTATATATCATTTTTGGAGACTAACCAATTAACCTAGTGCCCAGTGCCAGTTGCTGTTTTCTGCTCTGTTTTTGTTTTACAGAAAATCAATACCAAACGAAGTCCAAATGCCACGAAACTTTTTGGAGATTTTTTTTCTAGACAAGATAAACACTATAAGCTTCGGGAGGAGGCCAGAAGCCCCAGGGGGTGCCCACGAGGCTCCCCAGGCGCGCCCTGGTACCTCGTGGGGCCCACAGAGCTCCGTTTGACCTAATTCCACAACTATAAATTCAGGAAAAATCAGAAACCCTCAGGAGAATCCAGGAAATACTTTTTCCGTCGCCGCAAGTTTCTGTTCTCGAGAGATCCCATCTGGAGGCCTTCTCCGGTACTCCGCCGGAGGGGGAATCGATCACGGAGGGGCTCTACATCAACCTTGCTGCCCTTCCGATGATGCGTGAGTAGTTTACCACAGACCTTCGGGTCCATAGGCAGTAGCTAGATGGCTTCCTCTCTCTTTTTGATCTTCAATACAATGTTCTCCTCGATGTTCTTGGAGTTCTATCTGATGTAATCACTTTTTGCGGTGTGTTTGTTGGGATCCGATGAATTGTGAGTTTATGATCAGATTATCCATGAAAATATTTGAGTCTTCTCTGATCTCTTTTATGCATGATTATTATAGCCTCGTATTTTTTCTCCGATCTATTGATTTGGTTTGGCCAACTAGATTGATTTATCTTGCCATGGGAAGAGGTGCTTTGTAGTAGGTTCGATCTTGCGGTGCTCAATCCCAGTGACAGAAAGGGACATGACACGTATGTATCGTTGCTACTAAGGGTAAAAAGATGGGGTTTATTCATACGTGAGTTTATCTTGTCTACATCATGTCATCGTTCTTAAGGCATTACTCCGTTCTTTATTGGACTTAATACACTAGATGCATGCTGGATAGCGGTCGATGTGTGGAGTAATAGTAGTAGATGCAGGCAGGAGTCGGTCTACTTATCTTGGACGTGATGCCTATATACATGATCATTGCCTTGGATATCGTCATGATTATTCGCTTTTCTATCAATTGCCCAACAGTAATTTGTCTACCCACCGTATGCTATTTTCTCGAGAGAAGCCTCTAGTGAAAACTATGGCCCCCGGGTCTATCTAAATCATATTACTAAAACCCTAAAAATATTGCTGTCATTTTCTTTTATTTATTTTATTTTGTATTTTTGTTTCAATCTATCTATCTATCACATACAATTTAATCTTGCAATTGACCGCCGAGGGATTGACAACCCCTCGTTTGCGTTGGGTGCAAGGATTTGTTGTTTGTGTGCAGGTGCTGCTAACGAGGTGTTGTGTGATTCTCCTACTGGTTCGATAACCTTGGTTTCATAACTGAGGGAAATACTTATCTCTACTGTGCTGCATCATCCCTCCTCTTCGGGGATAATACCAACGCAAGCTACAAGTAGCAGGAAGAATTTCTAGCGCCGTTGCCGGGGAGACATCATCAACATCTATCAAGTACCTTTGCATAAACTCTCATCTCCTTGCATTTACTTTATTTGCCTCTCGTTTTCATCTCCCCCACTTCTAAAACGTTTTTACAAAAATACAAAAATATTTTTCGTTTGCCTTTTTCTTGTTTGCTTGTTTGCTTTTTGCTTGCTTTATCATTATGGCTAGTTCTTCGCTCGTTACTATTACCCCTGAAAATGAAGTACTTAATTTTAAACAAAGGGGAGGAGAGAATTTAAAAGATGCTTGGTATAGGATTTGTGATGCTCATAATAGATCAACTCGTAAGCAATCCTCTACCATCCTTCTTCGCAATTTTTATGTGGGCATTACTACTTGGTATAGATTTGTGCTTGATACTATTACTGGAGGGAATTTCTTGATGTGTCCCTCTACGGATGCTTTTAATGCTATGGGAAATTTAGCGGGATCATCACCTATTACTATTAATGAAACAACTTTGACCTTGGAACATGTTATGCAAAGATTAGATGCTATCAAAAATAAAATGCCTACCGTTGAGCATATTGAAAATTTAGATAAAAAGATTCATAACCATGTTACTCAATTTGGATCAAAAGTAGGGATTACTCTTAAGATGCTAAAAGAGAAAGAACCAACAATTAATGAAAGGGTGGAACAAAGTCCCGCTAGGATCGATAAGTTGGAGGAAATTATTAATAAATTAGGTTCCGCTTTTTCTTCCGCTAGAACTATTGAAAAAATTACTCCTAGCAAGAATTGCAAGTTTATGTATGTCCCTAAAATCAATGGTGCTACTTCTAGTAAGAGAAATGAGGATCTTAAAATGATTAGCGTGCACCCCGATTTCATTGGTATAATTAAGGAACCTATTCACAAGAGTAAAATTCTTGATTTTGTTCCTAGAAGTGTGATGGTGAGAAACACCTATGTTAAATCTATTAGAGAAAATGGATGTGTGATTGAGGAGTTGGAAACCAAAGATGACAATACTTGAAATTTTGCATTATGCCTAGCTAGGGGCATAAAACAATAGCGCTTGTTGGGAGGCAACCCAATGAATAAAATAATTTTTTTCTGTTATTGTGTGTTTTCACAATTATGCTACTGGTATGATTGTGTTTTTGTGTTTTTAATTAGTGTTTGTGCCAAGTAAAGCCTTTGGGATGATTTGGAAGATAGTATAATTGATGTTGTTTGGAAAACAGAAAGTTTTGCGTCCAGTGCCCGAATTTTGTTTCTGTACTGGAGTGTCAGAAAAATCTGAATTTTTTACACAGTATTGGTATATGAATTTACCACGTTGTCCTAATTTTTCAGAATTTTTGGAGTTACATAAGTATGTATTTTAAATAGGTTACTACAGACTGTTCTGTTTTTGATGCACTACTTGCTTGTTTTGATGAATCTATAGATTGTATCAGGGGGTATAAGCCATGGTGAAGTTAGAGTACAGTAGGTATAATGCAAAAATAAAATATTAATGGGTTTGCAACAGTACTTATAGTAGTGATTTATTTTGTTATACTAACGGATCTCACGAAGGTTTTGTTGAGTTTTGTGTGATTGAAGTTTTCAAGTTTTGGGTGAGATCACGATGGATGAAGGAATAAGGAGTAGTAAAAGCCTAAGCTTGGGGATGCCCGAGGCACCCCAAGGTAATATTCAAGGAAGACTCAAGCGTCTAAGCTTGGGGATGCCCCGGAAGTCATCCCCTCTTTCTTCTACCAACCATCGGTAATTTTACTTGGAGCTATATTTTTATTCGTCACATGATATGTGTTTTGCTTGGAACGTCTTGTATTATATGAGTATTTGCTTTTTAGTTTGTCACAATCATCTTTGCTGAACACAGCTATCTTGAGAGAGCCACACGTTTATCATCATTTGTTAGAATACTCTATGTGCTTCACTTTAATTTTTTGAGCTAGCCAGTTGCTCTAGTGCTTCACTTATATTATTTTGAGAGTTGATTGAAATTTTGAAGAAATGAATTCTCATGCTTCACTTATATTATTTTGAGAATTGACAAGATTAAAATTTTGAAGAAATGAATTCTCATGCTTCACTTATATTATTTTGAGAATTGACAAGATTAAAATTTTGAAGAAATGAATTCTCATGCTTCACTTATATTATTTTGAGAATTGATAAGATTGAAATTTTGAAGAAATATTTGCACTCTTTTTGAGAGTTGACAATAGTAACGGTAATTTGCACAAGATATGAATTTGGTCCCAAAGTGATGAATATTCAAGAGGGATATAATAAAAACTTTTATATAGATCATTGGATATGATAAGTGTGATTCCTTGCAATAGTTTTGCGATATGGAGATGATAATATGTGAGTCGTGTTAGTAAGTAATTGTGATTTAGTAAGAATATTAATGTTAAGGTTTGTGATGCCCTATGCATGCACATTAAGTCAATAGTTATGCAATGAAATTATATCCTACTTATGGTGCATTATTCGGTGTTAGTTATGTTCAATGCATGTTTATGACCGTTTTCATTTTTTGGTTGGTTGCTTCTCAATCTTTTGCTAGCCTTCATTTGTACTAAGCGGAAATACTGCTTGTGCATCCAAAATCCTTAAACCCAAGTTGTGCCAAATGAGTCCACTATATCTACCTATATGGGGTATTTCAATGCCGTTCCAAGTAAATTTGCATGTGCCAACTCTAAATTTCAAAATAATTTTTCCGTTTTGTGTGCCCGTACCGCTCATGAAGCGGCAAGGGGTGGCCATTATTTTCCATGCTAGGTGTGTTATTCTCACGATGAGTGTTTATTCACTTGTCATTGCACGAGAGAATGGTTGGTAATAGGGATGCCCAGTCCCACATGAAATCAAAATAATAACAACAAAATTCCTTGAAAAGTGTTGGTATGGAGGGCACCCGTGGATACGGCTAGCCATGGATTGTGAAAGAAATGGTGGAAAGGAAATAAACTTTACTTTCTGTTTGGGAACCACCTATGATGTGTCTAGCATGGAAAATATTGGGAATTCTCGGTCGTTTTCGTTGACAGGAAAAGCATGCCTCTCAAAATATTTTTATCTCTCTAATTTAAGCTTTGAGCTCTGTCACATTTGACAAATCTCTGCTTCCCTCTGCGAAGGGCCTATCTATTTACTTTTATGCAATTTTTATTTTTACTTGAGTCTCCATCTTCTCTTACAAAAGCACCAACTAGAGAGCACTATTGTCATACTTGTGCATTGGATTTAGCTAATATTTGAGTGTGTTTCATGAATGGATCAATGATTGAGAATAATGGGCTAGGGATAACTTTCTTTAGCGTTGATGTTTTGAAAGACATGGTTGCTTGTTAGCATGCTTGAGTATTTATATCTTCATGTCAAACTATAGACTATTGCTTTGAATCATTCAAGTCCAATGTCCATCTGTAAAAGAAAAGAATATGTGATGAATATGATAGGCAGCATTCCACATCAAAAATTCTGTTTTTATCATTTACCCACTCGAGGACGAGCAGGAATTAAGCTTGGGGATGCTGATACGTCTACAACGTATCTATAATTTTTTATTGTTCCATGCTGTTATATTATCAATCTTGGATGTTTTTATATACATTTACAGCAATTATATATCATTTTTGTAGACTAACCTATTAACCTAGTGCCCATTGCCAGTTGCTGTTTTCTGCCCTGTTTTTGTTTTACAGAAAATCAATACCAAACGAAGTCCAAATGCCACGAAACTTTTTGGAGATTTTTTTCTAGACAAGATAAACACTAGAAGCTTCGGGAGGAGGCCAGAAGCCCCAGGGGGTGCCCACGAGGCACCTGGGCGCGCCTGGGGGGGCAGGCGCGCCCTGGTACCTCGTGGGGCCCACAGAGCTCCGTTTGACCTAATTCCACCACTATAAATTCAGGAAAAATTAGAAACCCTTAGGAGAGTCCACGAAATACCTTTTCCGCCACCGCAAGTTTCTGTTTTCAAGAGATCCCATCTGGAGGCCTTCTCTGGTACTCCGCCGGAGGGGGAATCGATCACGGAGGGGCTCTACATCAACCTTGCTGCCCTTCCGATGATGCGTGAGTAGTTTATCACAGACCTTCGGGTCCATAGGCAGTAGCTAGATGGCTTCTTCTCTCTTTTTGATCTTCAATACAATGTTCTCCTCGATGTTCTTGGAGTTCTATCCGATGTAATCACTTTTTGCGGTGTGTTTGTTGGGATCCGATGAATTGTGAGTTTATGATCAGATTATCCATGAAAATATTTGAGTCTTCTCTGATCTCTTTTATGCATGATTATTATAGCCTCGTATTTCTTCTCCGATCTATTGATTTGGTTTTGCCAAAACTAGATTGATTTATCTTGCCATAGGAAGAGGTGCTTTGTAGTAGGTTCGATCTTGCGGTGCTCAATCCCAGTGATAGAAAGGGACATGACACATATGTATCGTTGCTACTAAGGGTAAAAAGATGGGGTTTATTCATACGTGAGTTTATCTTGTCTACATCATGTCATCGTTCTTAAGGCATCACTCCGTTCTTTATTGGACTTAATACACTAGATGCATGCTGGATAGCGGTCGATGTGTGGAGTAATAGTAGTAGATGCAGGCAGGAGTCGGTCTACTTATCTTGGACGTGATGCCTATATACATGATCATTGCCTTGGATATCGTCATGATTATTCGCTTTTCTATCAATTGCCCAACAATAATTTGTCTACCCACCGTATGCTATTTTCTCGAGAGAAGCCTCTAGTGAAAACTATGGCCCCCCGGGTCTATCTAAATCATATTACTAAAACCCTAAAAATATTGCTGCCATTTTTTTATTTTTTTTATTTTGTATTTTTGTTTCAATCTATCTATCTATTACATACAATTTAATCTTGCAATTGACCGCCGAGGGATTGACAACCCCTCGTTTGCGTTGGGTGCAAGGATTTGTTGTTTGTGTGCAGGTGCTGCTAACGAGGTGTTGTGTGATTCTCCTACTGGTTCGATAACCTTGGTTTCATAACTGAGATAAATACTTATCTCTACTGTGCTGCATCATCCCTTCCTCTTCGGGGATAATACCAATGCAAGCTACAAGTAGCAGCCACCACGAGGAAACTCGAGGATCTGGTTTTACTCGTAGCTTGTCCCATCCGGTCGTGGCCTGAGACGAGATACGCGCGGCTACTATCAGGGTGTCGGCACGGCGGGAGGTCTTGCTGGACTTGCGTTACCATTGTCGAAATGTCTTGTGCACCGGGATTCCGAGGATACTTCGGGCTGACTCGAGGTTGATCGGGTTTTCTTGAGGTTGAGGTCTTCCACCGCAGCTTGTGTTGGTTTGTGATGGACCAGGTTGGAACACCCCTGCAGGGTTAAAATCTTACGCGAAGTCGTGCCCGCGGTTATGTGGTGACTTGGATATTTATAACCTCCGGTTGTAGAGAACTCGACACTAATCCTAATTAAAATACACCAACCGCGTGCGTAACCGTGATCGTCTCTTTTCAAGGAAGTTCGAGAAGAGAACACGGTGGGGTTATGTTTGAACCGTAAGTAGGTGTTCAGGATCACTTCTTGATCATTATTAGTTTGCGACCGTTATGCGTAGTTTACTCTTCTTATTCTTGTACTCGTAAGTTAGCCACCATATAATGCTTAGTGCTTGCTGCAACCTCACCACCTTACCCTTCCACACCCACTAAGCTTTGATAGTCTTGCTACCCATGGTTATGGGATTGCTGAGTCCTCGTGGCTCACAGTTTACTACAACAATAGGTGCAGGTACAGGTAAAGCGATGATTTGACGTGAGAGCGATGCGTGTTTGCTTTTGGAGTTCTTCTTCTTCGTCGATCTTGGGATAGGTTCCTGGTCGGCAGCCTGGGCTAGCAGGGTGGATGTTTCGTGTTTTTCGTTTGTGTTTCATCCGTAGTCGGATTCTGCTCTTCTGTATGGTGTTTGCTATGTATTGATGTATTCCTGTGATGACTGCATGTATTGTATGTATCCCCATCTATTATGTACATGGTACGATGTAATGATATCCACCTTGCAAGCGTCTTCGATATGCGCTTCTATCCCTGGTGGGGCCTCCGAGTCCCTCAAGGATAGGATCGTATATTGGGCGTGACAATCACTATGTCATAATTGGGCATGACAATAGTGCCTTGGTACAAAAAATCACAACAGGGAAATCCAAAATCATTACTTCCATCAAGCCCTTCATCTTTATTTTCTTCGATAGTATTTTGCTTCTTTCACACTCTCTCATTACCTTCACCTTTTATCCATCTCAGTGTCTTTTGGTCCTCTCTTCCCAGTCATAATCTCTTCTTCAAGTAATAAGGTCCCTTGATCCACCATAATTTCATAGTATAGTGCACATCATACATGTGTGATTTGGCAAAGTATTGCAATGTGAGAGGGAAAGACTTGATGGTTCTCCACTAGCACTACCAGAAACCATTTTACCACTAACCCCTCATTACTGACCGACCCGGGACCACACGTCAGTGATGAGCTGTAATATTCAAAATTTCTAAATTTTGGAATGTTAATTATTTAAATATAATTAATTAAAACTTGCTTGTGTTGCTTTAACTTAGTTAATTTTGACTATCCAGTAGAATTAGTATTTCAACTTTTGAACTTTTCAAATTTGAATCCAAATCTTCATTTGATCATAACTTGTAAACCATGGAACCTTTTCAATTGATTCTTGCACCTGAACACTTGTATGGGTAGTGACCAATCGCATACCCCCTATAATCACTACGTTATATATTGGGCAGGCAAGGGTAGGCTTGTATGGGAAACTCCCTATTCCGGTTTTGGGAAGGTTGTCAACTAAACCTGGGTATGGGCAGCCTGGCCCGACGACCCAGCCCGAAAAACCCGGGTGGGGCCGGGTTAGGCTTTGTCTTCGGGCCGGGCTCGGGCCTGAAAATGCAGCCTGTTGCGTATGTCGGGCCGGGCTCTTGGAAATCAGGCAGTTTACACGGAGGCCCGACCCGAAATTGCTCCATTTTGTCTCCTCGGGCCGGGCTCGGGCTTAAATATGCGTTTTTTTCGGCTGGGCCGGGCCTGGCTCGGGCCTAGACTTTGCACGTCGGGCTTTGACAGGCCCGGCCCAAAACCCGGCCCGGCCCCGCGAATGCCCAGGTCTATGTACAACCTTCCTAGGCCGGTTTCTCTGTGTTATTTTCTTCGTTGTTTTTTCGTGTTTGTTCTTTTTGTCTTAATTTTCCTTTCCATTCCTTTTCCTTTTCCTTTTCTTTTATTTTTTTTACAATTTCCATTCACAACCATTTTTCAAATTCCCAAGCATTGTTTGAAATCACGAACATTTTTTGAATTTATGAATATATCTTTTTGACATCACGAAATCTTTTTGAAATCATGAATATGTTTTTAATTAGCAAACATTTTTCCAAATAGTGAACCCATGAACATTTTTAAAAATTCACGAACACTTTATGAATACTAGAACTATTTTTTAAATTTGTGAACATTTTTCCAAACTCGCATTTTTTGAAAGGTATGAATATTTTTTCAACTATTTTTTTAAAAAATTTATGAACATTTTTCCAAATATTTGAATTTTTTTGAAATATCAAATGTTTTTTGAAATCATGAACAGTTTTTAAATCATGAAGAATTTTCTAAACCGTCCATAAAACCAAAAAGTGAAAAAAATAAAAGGATAAGAAGAATAAGAACTGTCCAGAAAACGAAGTAAAGAAAAACCAGCCAGAAGATTCTAGAAGCTTCACAAAACCGGCGTCGCAAAAACAAAACAGCGTCGAATGTCCCAACTCCTATCTGGCGCTTGGAGCGTCGGTTAGAGTGCATTTTGCTAACCGTCGCACACGCCCTCCACAACACTGGTATCTAAATGGGCGGTCCCACGTAGTTTTTTTCACCGGTTTTGTTTTATTTTTTACCTCATTTTTTTATTTCCTTTTTAACACAGTACAGACGCAAGCGCTCATGTATACGCGCATACACTCACCCCTATGAACGCACACCCTACCCCTATGAGCACCTTCGAGAGACTGAGCCGGCATATCATCTTGAGATTTTACGAAGTCACCGTAGGCTTTGTGGGTTGGTTTCTCCCACTGAACGCGCATCGCCGGAAATCCTGAAATAAATCCAGGATAAATGCGAGTGAACTTTTTTGAATTTTTTTTCAGATTTGAAAATTTCTTTCAATTTTTGTGAACTTTCCATTTCAAATACGAGAACATTTTCTCAAATCTGTAAACTTTCATTCATGATTTTTTTTCTTCCAAATTACAATTTTTTTCATATCTTTTGTGAACTTGTTTTCAAATTCGTGAATATTTTCATTTTGTGAGCCTTTTCTATGTCTTGAACATTTTTCATATTCCTGAACTTTTTTCAAATTTGTGAAATTTGGTTTTCCAAATTCTATGAATTTATTTTAAACTTGTTGAACTTTTAACTCAGTATTTTTCCCAGAACTTTTTCCTTTCTTGAAAATGTCAACGGTCAACTCTCCTTGGTGAACGGTTGCAGGCCCATAAGTTAACCATTAAAAAAAATCTTAGTTGGGCCGGCCCATACACTCCCATGACACGCCCAAATGGGTGTGCGTCAATTTGCACTGTAGCGGGCGCCTGAAGCACCAGATAGGGTTTGGGGATTGCTTGTTATCCTCCAACCTATGTGCAGACAAGGAGCTCACGTAAAACGGCAAAACACGAAACAAAAGCGAGAGACAGAAACTCGAACGGAGAAACCAACCCACAAAGCCCGCCAGTAGGACACTCTATGGGAAACAACACTACTTTGACGCCAAGAGCGTCACATAGGAGCTCCCGGATGGACACGTGAAAACTGGGCCGGCAATCAAACATGAGAGCTCCTAACCAGCACCAGTTAGGCCAACTGGCGCCCACGCGCGCGCGTGCTGGCTGGCCTAGCTATAACTGGTTGATAGGTGGGCCAGTTGAGCGTTGACTTTTGAAAAAATAATTCAAAAAAGTGTAAACAATTTTTCTACAAAAAACTAAAAAACTTTCATGGGTTCAAAACAGTTCATAAATTTCAAAATAAATCATGTATGTGAAAAAAGAACAAAATTTGGAAGAAAGTCTATTGATTTTGAAAAAAAATACAAATGTCAATAAAGTTCATGGATTTTGATTTTTTTTTGCAAAATGTGAAATAGTTCATGGATTTTTTTTGGAAATCTGGGAAAAGTACGTGGATATTTGTATACAAAATCACAAAAATTGAAAAACTTCATGGATATAGAAATGTTCAAGCATTTGAAAAAGGTTCAAGGATTTAGAAAAATTATTCATGGATTTTTAAAATGTTTGCGAGTTTTTAAAAAGTTCATAATTTGAAAAAAGTTCATGAATGCTAAAAAGTTCACAAACAAGAAATTTGGAAAAAGGTCTTGAAAGTTTATTAATATTTAAAATAGAAAGAAAAATAAATACAAATAAAAAATAAAAATAAAAAACCTTGCAAAAC
Organism: Elymus sibiricus; assembly: GCA_039707655.1. NCBI lineage: Eukaryota > Viridiplantae > Streptophyta > Magnoliopsida > Poales > Poaceae > Elymus > Elymus sibiricus. The sequence continues at coordinate 103,342,494 of CM077668.1, read as the reverse complement.
TCGTCCTGAAAAAATCCTAGGAAAAACCGCCCGAGAAAAACCGAAGGAACCTTCTAGAGGTTCCCGAAACCTGTGATGAAAAAACTAGGTATACTGGTAAATAGAGAAAGCTGTCGCAAACAACTTTGCGAACGAGAAAAAAATCGTTACATGTGCTGTGTCGAAGGTGGAGAGGGGGTGCGGGGGTGTGCGCCAGTTTGCCCAAACACGTATAACTGGTGCTTAATTAAAGCATTGAATAGGGTTTGGGCCAAACACTTCCCCTAGAGATTCTTTAAGAAAGCCTAGATAAACAAACCTGGCCACGACATAACGTCACCAGGCCCAGGGCGCGAGAGCTATATCTCGCTTCACGCGCATGGAACAAGCTCTCGCTTGATCGTCCGCAGTAAAGGGCCGGCCTATTAGCTCTCACGTGACACAAGAGAAATTTAGGTAAAAAGAGAGAACGAGGGATCGAACCCAGGCCTCCTTCGTGATGAATACCTCTGCTAGCCAGTGAGGCGCAATTGTGTTCGTGGAAAACAAGAAGGCGCGACCAACTTGTAAAAGATCTAGTTTTTTCACCGTTTTTTTCGGTCTTCTTGTTTTTGTTGTTTATTTCTCTGTTTTACTGATTTTTTTCTTTTATTTATTTTATCTTTGGTTTTCTTTGTTTCTTTCTCGATTTTAACTGAGTTTTTTCTTTTCTTTCTTTTTTCTTTGTTTTCTTCGGTTTTGTTTGTTTCTTCCTCGTTTTTCATTGGTTTCCTTTGTTTTATTGTTTCTTTACCGGTTTTCACTGTTTCCATTCCTTTCTTCTGTTTTTTTTGTTTCTTTCTTAATTTTCTTCGTTTTTCCTTGTTTCTGTATTTCCTTTTCTTTTCTCGGTTTCCAGTACACACTCAACATATTTTGCATATAAATAAGAAATATTTTTTGTACACGCTTACCATTTTTTAAATACACGTTTAATATTTTTTGAAATATTATATTTTTGATGTCTAATTTTTTCACATAGATTGTACATTTTTGGTATATATCTAATACATTTTTATAATACATGTTTAATATTTTTCAAATACAAATTTAATATTCTTTCAATACATGATCAACATTTTTTTCTATACGCATTTTTAATTTTTTTCAAATGCTTGACTAACATGTTTTCAAATGCCTGATTAACATTTTTTGAATACATTGTCAACATTTTTTCTATATGCATTTAACATTTATTTTTTCAAATGTTTGATTAACATTTTTTGAAGTACAAGATTAATATTTTTTTAATACATGGTCAATATTTTTCTATACACATTTAACATTTTCCAAATGCTTGATCAACATTTTTCAATGCAAGATTAACATTTTTGAATACATGGTCAAAAAATTTATATACACATTTAACATTTTTCAAACTCTTGATAAACATTTTTGAAATATTTTCAAATGCTTGATTAACTTTTTTTAAATACATGATCAACTTTTCTCACACACATTATATATTTTTTGTATACATGGTCAACATTTTTTCTATACACATTTAACATTTTTCAAATGCATGATTAACATTTTTCAAAATATTATGTAAATTATATTTTTGTAATATATATATTTATAATTTTTGGAAGTGTAAAAAAATAAAAAAAAGAAATCAAAGAACGAAAAAAAAAACGTGGAAAAAATGAAAAAAAACGATGCTGTGGACTCCAGCGCACCTGGGCTGGTCCATCTCTCGCTGCGCTTGACGCGGGGGTTCCCTTCGTCTCGCTATAAGCGAGACATAGGGGCGCCCGGTCCAGGGAGCCCGCGAAGGCGTGGACCACCACCATACGTGACACCATCGCACTGCCATCAGACGCTTCCTCTCGTCCTCCATCTCCACCTTCGCCTTCGCCTCTGCCTCTGCTCCGGGGAGTGCATCCAGAAGGTTCTCCGGCCCGTACCCCGGCCATCTTCCGGATGGAGGCGGCGCGTCACGCGGGGAAGAAGCGGGGTCCGGAGGACGAGGCGGAGGCGGAGGTGCACCACACGTTCCGTGGCGCCGCCAACGCGCTCTCGCAGCTCTACGCGCAGGCCGTCGCCAACCAGAAGGCCTCCTTCATCGCCGGCGAGCGCCACGCCATGGTCCGTAAACTCAACCCCCTCCTCCGCCTCTCCGTTTTCCGCCGGTTGCCCGATTGATCGGTTGGCGCGTCGTCTGATCCTGCCTTGGCAGTTCTTGGGTCCGGTCAATGGCGAATTATGTGGGGATTAGAGGGTGATAGGGCTCTGCCTCGAGTTCTTTGTGATTCCTGGTGGTCTAGGATTGAGAATTTGGCTTCTTTCGCTGAATTTGGTTGAGAATTCTTGGTGTGGTGCTGGGATTTGGGGGCTTCTTGGGTGGAGCATGTCACCTGTTCGTGGAAATTCGGCGTGCTGCGAGAAAACGAGATAATCAAAAAGAAAAATTCACGGCTTGGTACTTCGCCAAGGTGGTGATGTACTGTTGTGCGACACCATTGGAGCTGAAGAGAATTGGAGAATTAACAGCTACAGCATGTTACAGAGTGTATCAACAGCGTCAGTTGGGCGTGCCATCCGGTGATCTCTATGGGACTAAGAGGTGCTTCGGTTGGCGCTACAATTCTTTTGATGTCGCGGCACGTTTCGGGGAAGTGTGGTGGTAATGTTGGTTTTCAAGTGGGCTAAGAGACTAAGAGTGCAGAGCCCAAAGCTCAACACGGTGCACACAATCAGTTCTAAAGAGTAAAGGGTTTGCAATGTTCTGCATATATAATCATGTATGCAACTCGGATTTCACAAACCTTTTGATGACAGGAATCGACTTAGTGTTCTGAGTGGTAAGTTAGGTCTTTGTCTGAGCGGCATGTAAGTTGTAGGTGGAATCTGTTCAGACCACCACTTCGTGTTCTTCAATGTAGTACCACATACTGTCAGCTAATAATTTGCTTCAATTGATCCAACTTCTTGCCTTGGATTTTTGGCAGGAGCGTGCCCATCGGTGGATATCCAGTCAGCATGAAGAAGCATCGGGAGTGTCTGTTGCTGATGTACTTGCTTACTTGCAGGTCATATGAATAACTTTTTTTTTTTTACTGAATATCAACCTGTCTCAACCAATTCTCTGAATCTGTTTAAACCCTAGGTTATATATTATGCCAATGCTTGTGTCGGATGCAAAATGTAGCATGTGTTCGTTAACTAAGAGAATCGGCATCTCTTTTTGGTTCAGAGTAAGATATACAAACATCACAAAATCATTCATTTGCCCATTGAAATGCTAAAGCTGCTGGTAGCAATACAGGAATTAACTTGTGGCCTCATTCAAAAGATGATATTTCCCTGTTTGTTTTCTTTAGCTCTTGCTATTGTTATGTTAGTATCTGGCCCAAGTCCTTGATGCTTCTCTTCTTTACACAGAATGAGATTGAGAGCAGAGGAGGCATGGCAGGGTCTTCCCAACATCCAACTCCACAGCCAGCATATGGTCTTCCTTCTGCAAATGTCCAAATCAACTCCTTCTCATTTGGAAATGTGGCGGCTGCACTTGACTCTCAGCTGTACCAAACCAACCAAACAAGAACTGCAGGCATCTCAAATGCTTTCAGCAGTCCTTCGCAGCAAAATTCCCATTCAAACCATCTGGTTCAGTGTTCAGGACATGGCCCTGTAAACTCCCCGCCAAGTGGAAGCAGAGCTCGGAACGACCATTCTCCCCAGAACCAGGACTCCGGGCATCCCAATTCGTACGAGCCCTCCATGGATATGAACCATGATGCTCCTTGAAGTTGTGAACCACCATATGAAAGGTGGCAACAGCATCAGTCAGTTTATTGGAACCTCCAATATCTGATCCTTATTTGCTGGAGAAGTCCCATGAACTAGAGGTACATGTGATTCCCCTCCAGAACTCTCTTGCCTTTGTCTGCGTCTCTTGGCACAAAGCTCCTGCCTTGTGACCATGCTGCTCACTCTTCTGGCACCATGTACATAACAGCCTGAAACTATCCTTCTGGTCTCTGCTGTTGATTGCGGATTGCGATCACCTGCTTTCTCGGTTGCTGAATAGAAGCTGTGAACCTGCAGGCTGTCTTGGGATAATCGTGCCTGCATTACCAGTTCTTTTCTGGTCATTATTACCAGACGAGAGACCATGCTCTGGTCAACAAGGATAATTGTGGTGTTGTTGCATATTTGTGTTACTGATACCGCTGCTATGTATGTTTTATATACACCTGTAAAAGATGCAGCGGCGCAGAAAGAGATAGAACCTTGTTTCACCCCGTTCGTTTTTGTTGGTTGAGTGTCTTTACCTTGTAGATGTTACAAAGAAAGCCTGTATGTGTTACCTGAATAAGCACTGAAATAATATACAGTTGAGGACGGTTGTTAAGTTTTTTTTTTTTGGAGAGTACGCCAATGGCGTACGATATCTTTATAGGATATTTACAAGAGGCTTGCACCTGATGCGAACATTTGAGCAAAGAACCCACACCACTCCACCTAAGTCCTAGCCCTACTCTCTCACAAACCGGTGGAGACCTCCTACTTTAACACCTGCATCTTCCAATCAGCAATCTCTCTGAGGATTGTTCTGGAGCTGAATAGGAGTTCTAACTTGGCGTACTATGTTGAAGACGTGCGTTTCTTTGCTTCCAGAGGGATCATGCTGTAGCAATGACAAAGGAGTCAAAGCTGCGGTTTTCTGCCTCGCTGAAATTTGTTCTAGAGCGAAGCCACCAGGAGTGGAACGTATCTTGCATCGTAGAGCATTGCACATTAAGGGAAGCTCGTCAAGGCAGTAGTGCCAGGCCTCCCTGGAATGGACACATTGCACCAGGATATGTTCGACGCTGTCCTCCTCATGCAGGCAAGTATAACAAGGCGAAGTCTGGTCTTGCGGGCCATGGTTGGCACGGCGATATGAGTTACAGAGACGATGTTGTGCTGCAAGCCACACAAAGATTTACACTTTAAAGGTGCCCAATTTCTCCAGATTGATGCAGTTGGTTGTGCTGCTGGAGTTGCAGCCAGCCCACCCGGGTTCGAGCCTCGGCTTTGACCCGCGGCGCTCACGGAGTTTCTCCTATAAAAAAAAGCCAACGAGGTTAGCCTTGGGTTGGTCTCATTTTTTTTATGCAGCGAAAGGAGATCTTTCCGGTTCCTGACATAGACATTGATACACCGAGCGCGCCGTATACACGCCCGAGGTCGCACAGGGCCACGCAAAAGTGGCAGTTGTCTGCAGATCCCACAGAACAGAGGCAATGGCCTGACAAAGATGCATGTCCGACGTGAATGACAGATCACCCTGAATGTCCTGCACCCACCTGCTATTCTCCAGAACCTGGTTCACCGTCCGTATGTTCCGGGTACGAACCTCCACGCAGTTGTAGATCATTGGCACCGTGTCCATGTATCCAGCGGTCCCTCTAGAACAAAACTCGGTGGTCATCTCCAACCGTGATCTTGACAAGGTTGTCAACTTTCTCATCAAACTCGAAGCGTCAGAGCTTGTAATCATAGATTCTTAACGCCTGGCTCTCCGAAGCAAGTCGACCTGCATATGGTATTACAGGCAAAAATGCTAGACGTACGGGGTCTTACAGGCTTCTACAGGTTCCTTCCTAACTAACTAAACATGACCCTCCCTGATTTTCAGGTAGGTGGGGCCCCTCACCCCCCTTAATCCAATCAGGATTTGCCAGATGAAACTCATCCTGTAAAACCCCGTAACACTCCGTCGCTGTAGCATTACTCACAGGCCACCAAACACTGTCCGCCCAGAAGAACGAGCGCATCCACTTGTCTAACTCCTCAAAACCCCAGACAGGAGCGTCCGAAACTGCTTAATCATCTGATGGTAGCATGGCGGGCGTCCGAAACCCCGCCAAACTGCTTAATCATCTGTACCTGGTGGCAACTTTGGAAGGAGAGGAACGCCCGCATCTTTAAACACAAAGCGAGCCCTCCCACGGCAATCCTCTGTATCATCAATGAGGAGCTCAGACTTTGGTCCAATGCAGGCTTGGTGGGTGCGATGTGGCTGCCTCCTGACTAGGGAGCTCTCTTAGATCCTACTAACCCAACAGTGTGTACATACCGGCTTCCTAACCTGAACATTGTAACTTGGCCTTCTTGGCCTTTCTCTTAATGAAATGAAATCAGCGCCCGCTGTTTTTCGTCAAAAAAATAAAAAATAATTTTTTTTGACCAACACAAGTCACCCCGGACACTGGATCAGACCTTACTGCCATGGAGACACAAATTGCTTTGCTTGGTCTAACATCAGTTGCCATTCTGCTTTCGTGAGTTGTTTGATGGCTAGCTGCAATTTCAGATATTTGCAAGGGAATTCCCCAATCCTGTAATGCAGCATGGCGGCCACCCGCTGCTGATCCTCTGCATCCCCTCTGATGAGAATCGCGGAGGGTTTTCTGTAGTTAACACATAGCTCTGATGCTTCATCGAAAGCTTGTAGCACATGCCTGAGAAGTTGAGGTCCTTCGGCAAGGGCCTGACGAACAGAGCAACGTCGTCAGCATAGATGGACAAGCGCTGCATCGGCGAGATCCCCATGAACAAGCTAATCACTTCTTCCTCCGCCGCCTTGGTGACCATCAAATAATAGAGGGGAGATAGGGTCTCCTTGGTGTAGTCCACGAGCATGCACATAACTCCTCCCAGGTATTCCATTTACCACTACCTTAGTGCTCGCTGTTTTGAGGGGAATCGACACCCAACCAAGCCATTTAGGGCGGAATCCTTTGGCACGTAAAACTTCAAACAGGAAGGGCCATGCTAGCGAGTCGAAGGCTCTGGATATGTCAAGCTTCAGGAACACAGTTGGCTCTTTCCTAGGGTGATTTTTCTGGCGACTTGGCACGTTGGAAGGAAATTGTCATGAAGATTTCTCCTCTGGATGAATGCAGACTGGTTAGCCGCGGTGATCTCCTTCATTATTTTCCTAACACGGTTCACACGCATCTTAGCGAACAACTTTTCTGGTTATTCAGTGGATGTCATGTGACATACAAGTGGATGATGAATGGTGACCGCTTGGCCATCGCTTGGAATAGCTTTTCTAACCCAACATCTGTAGATGGGGAATCAGGTAACCAACCAGTGGATTTCATGGACTAGCACAAAAGAAGCCCTGGCCTTTAACCAGTGCGGCACAAGCTATGTGACGCAAAAGATGCACATTTAGTGAGAACCTCCGCAGATAGGCATGTGGGTACAACACAATTTTTTTCTAAACTTTCAGAGATGGGGAGGAGAGATCCCGACGTGAATATATTTAAAAGTTTGCTCGTTATTACCACGTGAAGAGAGGAAGTCATGCCATGGCATATTCCTTTAGCTCACTTGATTTGAGATAATGCGACCACGTGGTTAAATCGTCAACAATAGTATTGTTGATAGTAGTAGCAGTGTCAAGGTCTGTTCATTGAACCACTATGCGTTTAGCGCATCCCAGATCTTCCATAGTATTATCAACATAATGAAGGGGTTGATGGAGGATGGCACCCCAACCGGCGCTGTTGAAGACTAGATGTTGCCAATGAGCATGAACTTCGGCCGAATGGAGATGGCAGATGAGATATGTCGAGCTGTTGGCCAGGTGAAGAAAGTTTTTGCTGGTCTTCGATAGCATATACCACAAGATATGCGGGGTTGGGCAGTAAAGGGTACGGAATGCCAACGACAGAGGTTCTAGCAAAGTCCATTGATTTAGCCAGAAGAAGGTAGAGGAACCATCACCAACAGTGGACTGTGAGATGGCTCTCAGTTATGTAAGTGTGTGTGTATTGTTTTTTTTTCTAAGGAGTTGTTTTGGTTGTGGCCATTGTGTAGGGGAGAATGTGATAGGATCCATTCCTTCTAGGGAAAATTGGGACTATGTAAGCATTTAAAAGCAACTTTCATCACTACTAGGAGAAAGCTTATAGGTAGAACCTTAGCAGTAGCGCGGGCTAGAGACAAGGCGCTACTGGTATTTATCAGCAGCGCGTGTCAGGAACCGACGCTACTGCTACACTTATATCAGCAGCGCGGGCTTTCTTTCAGGCGCTGCTGCTAGATGGGCCCCACCATGTCCCTCAGGCCAGGCTATAGTAGCAGCGCCTGCCCACAAATACGCGCTACTACTAAGGAAGTAGCAGTAGCGTTGTCTTCCGTACATGCGCTACTACTGTTTTTACACGGGCCCGGCTCCCATGCACCGCCTAGCAGTAGCGCCTGCTCCAGGACCGCGCTACAGGTATTGTGAGTAGTAGCAGCGCGGGTCCCTTACTCGCGCTACTACTATGCGCACCTTATCCACCCCGTCGTTTCCTCTCTCCCTCACTCTCCCCCTCACACTCTCGCTCTCTCTGCCGCCGCCGCCGCCCGCCGTCGCCCGCCGCAGCTGTCGCCACTGAGGTATCTGCATCCCTCCCTCCTCCCACTGCCCTCCTCACTCCTCACTCCTCCCACTGCCCTCCTCCCTCCTCCGCCGGCCGCCCTCTCCTCCCTCCTCCCACTGCCCTCCTCACTCCTCCCTCCTCCCACTGCCCTCCTCACTCCTCCCTCCTCCCTCCTGCCTCCCTCCCTCCTTCCTGCCTCCCTTCCTCCCTCCCCCATCTATGTTTTTTTGAATAAAATAGAACATATAAGTTATATGAATAGAATGTAGGTATTTTGAATAGAATAAAATAGAAAATATAGGTAGAATGGAGGTTTTTTGAATAGAATAGATAGGTAGAATTTTCTTGTAGAATGTAGATAGGTACGTAGAATGGTCTTTTGAATAGAATAGAAAACTAGTGAATAGATTTTTTGAATATAAAAAAGTTTTAGTAATAGAAATGTATTGGAATGCTATTTCAGAAATTTTTTGGTATCAAATTTAGTAATAAAAATTTTTAGTAAGAAAATTTAGGTATAGAAATTTTTAGTAATTTTCTTTTTCAATATAGAAATGTATTGGACAATTTAATTATTTTTATGTCATTATCACTTTGTCATCAAAGAATGCTATATGAGATTTGATGATCTAAAATTTTGAGGTGGAATATGCAGGCTTTGTAGTGTCGCGTCTCGCTGTGGAGTGATCGTCGTCGGAGCTACCTTTACTTCCTCTACACCCGAGTCGGTGAGCTAAAAGTCCTCCTCCTCCTTCTCTTCTCCTCGAAGTTGAATAGAGTAGAACTAGGGTATTTAGTTATGTCAATCTCACATTGCCAAATTTAGAGAGAGAGAGAGAGACCTACTTTCTTGAAGAACTAAGGTATTTAGTTATGCTTCTTGTCCAAATGAAATGTTCGGGTTATAGATGTAGTAGTAGTAGATGAGTAGCTGTGACAATGTGAAGCTAGTTTTTTTTAAATGATAATTGATCCGGATAGAATTTCAAGTTTAAACATCTTTGTATGTGTATGGACATCTTTGTATCGCAGGGAAAATCGGAGTGGCCTATGTTTTGCCGGAGTGTTGATTCATTTCCGTTCCGGCAAATTTCAGGCGCTCGATATGTCCTATTTTAGCGAAGGTCATGCCGGATTTTTCCGTGAATTTTAGCATGACTTCTGCTAGAATATATAGGAAATATCTAGTGCCCTGGATTTGCCGGAAAGAGAATTAAATGACATTTCGGGTTGACTTTAAGTCTGTCGGGGCTCCATACATGAGGGAGAGTGTCCACCATATATGAGAGAAGAAGAATGCCGACTGTTGTCGTGGGGGTCGTTTCTCCTTCTTCTCCTTGTGCTAGACCTTTGTTATGCACTAGGGGAAGGAGGAGTAGCGACCATCACCGACGGTCGAAAATGTCAGAGAGGGAGTGCCCACCATATACACCACGTGAGATGAGAGTTTTCAAGGAAAGACTCGACAGACCGACAGTCAACCCGTGATGAATAATAATGATCTATGTGTTGAGTTCCTGTTAGTTGCCGTCGATTTATAATCTTTGAATTTTGAACACAGGAAATGTCCGACGATGATAAGATCCCGGAGTGCGACTACTGCTGCGATGACCGGGGTTTGTGCGACAGGGAGCCTCACCTGCAAAATGGTAGGTTCTTCACCATGAAGTTGGAAGAGACCTTCGATGTTTGTACGGTACGCAACGACAAGTATTTCATCGTAATTAATCATGACTTGTGATTCTTTGGTTCAACGTGTAATTTCCGTTTTTTTCAATTCGACTAGTACATCCCGTGCCATGCAAGACCGTTTGTCTTGCAGAAGCTCGGTTTCCAAGACCTTGAGAATATGGAGACGAGGAGGGCTCACCTCAGGACTAAACACGGTTATGCTTTTCGGGTTAAGCTCTACAATGCGCTTAATCACTCATATTTCGGCTGCTCTAATTGGGAAGCTTTCTGCAAGGCCTATGGATTTGAGGAGAATATGCAAATAACTTTTGATATTCGTCCCGAAGATGAAGATATTGAAGATAATATCGACATTTGGGTCGATGTGGATATGCCTCCTATTTTGCCTAAATGTGAGTTTGTCAAACTAATTTGTTAAGTAATTTATATTTTTTATTTAAAAATATTTGGTGTTCATCGCTACTAAACTTGTTTATTTATAATTATCAGCTTATTTCTTATCTTCAAAAAATACTCGGAAAGCTGTGGACATGACGTACTACAGTTATGGCTACGAGCTTAATTGTGAGGAGAAAGGATATCTTGTCTCATTTATAGATGATGTTGAGAATTTTAAGACCAATCAGTTTATAAGCCCAAATTATACTGGATACGTTCCACTAGTCCATCAGTTGCTTGATGGTAACCTCATTGCGAAAAACTTGGTATGATTTTGTTAATGATGGTAACTTCGTTGCATACATTCTTCTTAAGTAAACTACATTGCTAACTATATATGTTACTATATTGTTCAACAGAAGCTCCCTAGCGAGGTTGTGCCTCATATGATGCTTACCGAAGGGAGTATGTACATGGTTAGCTTACGACCGTTCCCACCGACGGCTTACCAAAGTGCATACTCTATTTCTTTGAAAGATGGAAGGCTCAATATCAAAGATTGGAGCAAAGTAATGAAGGCGTGCACGCAACCGATTGGAGACAACATGCGTGTGCGCAAGCCAGAAGTTGGCGACAGGTGGATCTCCATTCTCCATTTTGGAGATGGACCGGTTTACCTCTTTTATGCTATTTTACCTAGGAGAGAGGAGTAGGTCCTAGGTATTAAGAACAATTAGTTAGTGTTGATGATGAGGAGTTGTTATATGACTATGATGATGATGATGATGAGTTGTTAATATTATTATTATGATGATGATGATGATGAGTTATTATGATGATGATGAGTTATTATATCATTGGGTGAAAGAACCGCATATTAGATTCAAGTGGATGGATCCAAAGTGACCAAGTTGGAAAAATTCCAACTTGGTCACTTTGGATCCATCCACTTGAATATAATCCGCGGTTCTTTCACCTAATGATATAATAACCCATCATGATCATAATGATATAACAATCTCTAAATTGCTACTGTATGAAAACTTGTATAACGGTGTATAAATACGATATAAAATAAAATAGAAATAGAATACGTAATAGTAGTAGTAGCGTGGGGTCCAGGCGCGCTTCTAGTAACTATCAGTAGCGCGGGCTGTGGAACGCGCTACTGATAACAGACTTAGCAGTAGCGCGGCGAAACGAGCGCTACTGCTAAATGTTAGCTGTAGCGCCATAGCAGTAGCGCCGGCACCCGCGCTACTGCTAGGCCCTATCCCCGCGCTACTACTAGGGTTTTCCCTAGTAGTGTTAGGCAAAGAAGTTGTGCTTGGGTGTTCTTAACCCCTAGACCACCTGACTCCCCGGGGGTACAAAACTTGTCCTAGGCTACTAGGCATTGAGCCATAGAAGAAGAGTACTCGTCAGACCAGAAAAAGAATCACCTACGTTTGTCTATGCTAGCGATGACATCATTGGGAGAGAAGCAAAATATGGAATAGGTTGGGGGGTCCAACACGGTGGAGAGGAAGGCAAGACATCCACCTTTTGAGAGCAAGATGATGCACAATTCCAAATGGTAGATATCACATTTGTCAAATATGGGGTGGAAGGCCGAAGAGGGGAGTTTGAATGAGGATAGGAGTAGACCTAGGTATGTTTGCGACAAGGGTGAGGTTGTGATACTGAAAGTGCATCTCGACACTACCCTAGTTGGTTTTGATGATTTATGGAAAATTCATTGAGAGGACTAATGTTTTAACTAAGCTTATTTCATGAATAGTATTTGACCTTATTTATGTATCAGATTTGGCTACAAGCGGATGATGAATGGTGCCCCCTACAAACAACTGTTCTAGTTAGTGTACTCCTCAAGATTCTAGTTCGTACTTTATAGGCATTTCGGTGAATCAAAGATTCACATTGAGTATAGGACAACCGTGCTGTGAAGACGCTCACAAGCAAAGTCTTCGGTATGAATTACAAGAACCGGTCCTAAGCCAAAGCCATCTCAAAATCCACTCTCTAGCCACATTTGTATGAGTTTCACTCAGCTCGGTACTTTCGAAGATTTTCTTCCGGTACTACCGGCGTACTTAGGGTTATTCATACTTTGAGATCAAACCCAAATTCAACTATTTGTAACCACCGATTCTTTCATTTCGAAACCACACAGACAAAATTTCAATTTGCATATATCCTGTTTTGCACGACCCTTCCAAACACTACATTCTCATTGGCACTTCCAAGCCGTCTCGGTTTGCTTATCTTTGGCAACAGCATAAGTACGATACCTCCACTCTTTTTTGTCCGATACTTCTTAGTTGTGACTTAGATCTTTTCTGTAGATTTCTCAAATCTAGCAATATATTTGTTTTGATGGTACTTCTGAGCAATCGTTTTACCAGCACTTATGAGGCATTCAACCATAGCAGGAAAAATGTTGCCTTTTTGTGTTTAGAACCACCTGTTATTTTCACACTACTACTTTCGAGTAGTGTATTTCTTCTGGTTTCTGTTCACTACCCTAGCCATTCAAATTTATTTGAGTTGGCTTGGCACTGCGGGTTTCCTACCGGTACTTTTGAGCCTTGGTTACTTTATGTGTAACCGTCAGTTCGCGGATCTCTCTCTCTCTCTCTCTCTATATATATATATATATATATATATATATATATATGTCCCTTGACACAATTCCTGGTTGTATCATCATCCGTCCATGCATCATACTCCATTTTAACCCCATTGACATCCTCCCATATTCACTCCACTTCACACCACTACATCTCTCTCTCTCTCTCTCTCTCTACTTCATCTCATTCATCAACAACATATAGAAAGTGAGATCTAAGGGAAAGTAGAGAACAAAGAAGTGTTTGGCTGATTCCATGATTCACCTTTTGATTCTTTGACAAGCCAAGAACTCCCCTTTATTCAATCCCTACACCTCAAGATCATCTCCCTCACCACATTCATATATTTGAGAGAGTGGTTCCTTTGGACTATTGAGAGAAGCTTTCATTAAAGATCATTGAAGGAGTTCTACCAAGTGACTTTACTTTATTACTCTTGGATGGTGAGTGCATCCTAGACTACTTGGAGTGGCTTGTGATGGTATCGAGTTCTACGTGTGAAGGACACAAGATTTTGTATGAACATGTAGATCGCCTACTTGGTGAAGATTTACCCCTAGTGAGGCTTCAAAGTGCAAGCCATTATGGAATAGTTTGGTTGTGCTTCGTGGCCGCTTGCTGGAGGACACAACCAGGACATTTGGATCCCAAAAGCGCTTGGTTCAAACCCTCCATCAGCGTGGACCTAGGATAGGGTCAACTATACGAACCACGGAAAACATCTTCGTGTCAACCAATGTTTGCATCTTTCTCCATACTCCCTTACTTTCATGCAAGTTATTACATTTCCGTTGTGTTGCTTACTTAGCTTGTTATGCTTGCTTGATTACTCAAGAAACTGCTTGATTGAATTGTCTAAAGGCTGCCAACTCTAAAACTTGGAGTAATATTTTTTTTGTTAGGTCTATCACCCCCCTTTAGACCACTAGCTAGATCCCTCGGAGATACCAAGGTACTGGGCCATGGCAAGGGCCATGGCTAGGGCATATATTGAGTTAATATCAGAGTCACCATTTAGTTTTATCATGTTTATGCTTCTTACAAAATCTATCATCCCTAATTGGCATATCTTCACAAAGTCTATGCACTCCACAAAAATTGACATGCTTATAAGAAACAATTTTTTCAGAAATTTTATCATGACTAGTGCAATCATCATTATCATTATGGATATTCATAGCAAGCGTACTAACAACATTGCAATCATTCTCATCATTCAAAGGACTTCAATTCTTCTTTTACAATCTTAGCACAATTTTTCGATCCATCATTTTCAAGAAAGACATCATAAAGGTAAAGCATTTGATGCAACTTCAATTCCATTTTTTTATAGTTTTATTTTATAGAACCAAACTAGTGATAAACAAGAAACTAAAAGATTCAATTGCAAGACCTAAAGATATACCTTCAAGCACTCACCTCCCCGGCAACGGTGCCAGAAAAGAGCTTGATGTCTACCACACAACTTTATTCTTGTAGACTCGGTTGGGCCTCCAAGCGCAGAGTTTTGTAGGACATCAGCAAATTTCCCTCAAGTGGATGACCTAAGGTTTATCAATCCGTGGGAGGTGTAGGATGAAGATGGTCTCTCTCGAACAACCCTGCAATCAAATACAAACAATCTCTTGTGTCCCCAACACACCCAATACAATGGTAAATTCTATAGGTGCACTGATTCGGCGAAGAGATGGTGATACAAGTGTAGTATGGATGGTAGAAATAGGTTTTTATAATCTGAACAATAAAATACAGCAAGGTAGCTAGTAACAAAAGTGAGCACAAATGGTATTGCAATGCTTGGAAACAAGGCCTAGGGTTCATACTTTCACTAGTGCAATCTCTCAACAGTGCTAACATAATTGAATCATATAACAATCTCTCAATGTGCGACAAAGAATCACTCCAAAGTTCTTATCAATAGCGGAGAATATAAGATGAAATTGTTGTAGGTAGCGAACCACCTCAAAGTTATCTTTCCGATCAATCTATTGAGCCATCCCTATAAGTGTCACAAACAGCCCTAGAGTTCGTACTACGATAACACCATATGATACGCATCAATCAACTCTAATGCCACCTAGATACTCCAATGTCACCACAAGTATCTGTGAGTTAATTATTCGATATGCATCAAACAATTTCAGATTCATAATATTCAATCCAACACAAAGAACTTCAAAGATTACCCCAAAGTTTCTATCGGAGAAAGTAGGATGAAAACATGTATCAACCTATGTGCCTAGATTACCCCAATGCCACCTCGGGAATCCGCAAGTTGATTACCAAAATATATATCAAGTGACTCAATAGAATACCCCATTGTCACCACGGGTATCCACATGCAATACATACATCAAGTGATCTCAAATCCAATATTCAATCCGATAATAATGAAACCTCAAAGGGAAAGACTCAATTCATTACAACAAAGATAGAGAGGGAATAACACCATATGATCTAACTATATTAACAAAGCTCATGGTACATCAAGATCGTGCCCTATCAAGATCACGAGAGAGAGAGAGATCAAACACATAGCTACAGGTACATACCCTCAGCCCTGAGAGTGAACTACTCCCTCCTCGTCATGGAGACCGCCGGGATGATGAAGATGGCCTCCGATGATCACTTCCCCCCTCCGGCAGGGTGCCGAAATAGGGCTCCGATTGAGATTGCTTCGGGACAGAGGCTTGCGGCGGCGGAAAAACTCATCTAGGTTAAGTTTCGGGGGTTTCTATATTTATAGGATTTTTCAGCGTTGATTTCACGCCAGGGGGGGGGGGGTGTCTGAGTGACCCACGAGCTCAGATGGCGCACCCTAGGGGGGGCGCCAAGTGAGCTCGTGACTCCCTTGGACTTTGTTTTGTCCTCCTCTGAAGCTTTGTGGGTCTCTTCTTCTCCATAAAAATCACCATATATTTTCGTGGCATTTGGACCTCATTTGGTATGGTTTTTCTGCGAAACAAAAAATAGCCAACAAATAGAAACTGGCACTAGGCACTAGGTCAATAGGTTAGTTCCCAAAAATCATATAAAAGTGCACCAAAACCATACAAAATTGTTGTAAACATGGCATGAATACTTCATAAATTATAGATACGTTGGAGACGTATCAGCATCCCCAAGCTTAATTCCTGCTCGTCCTCGAGTAGGTAAATGATAAAAGAAATAATTTATGAAGTGTGAATGCTAGCATAGTGCATAAGTTTGATCAATGATAATTTCAATCACTTTTCCTAGCATCATAAACAACAACTCTTTCTCATAAAACTCATCATGATAAAGTAGCAATCAATTCACATGTTATGGTTCAAACAATGCATTCTCTTGAAACTTAACAACCTATGTTCTTAGTCACCAAACAATTACAATTCAACTTATTTTCATAAAAGTCTAAGTAAGAGCTACACATACTCACTTATCATATAGTCTTCTATGATTGCTAGTACTCAAAGCATATTTTTAGAACAAACAACATCCATCAGACACAGAGAAAGATAGGGGCTTAATGTTTCGCCTCCCAACTTACTTATCATAGAGATAATTGTCAACAATAATATTTTATGATCAAATATATTTGATTAGATTTTTCCCCACCACATGATGCTTGCCAAGTGGATAATAATTGAGGTTGGAATAAGAAGTTGAATCAACATGAAAAGTAAATAGATAGGCCCTTCGCAGAGGGAAGCATGGATTCGCTAATGTGCTAGAGCTCATTGCTTAAAACAGAGATAATTTCATTTGAGAGGTGTACTTTTCCTGTCAACGGTTTAGCGGCAAAGTTTTCAATATCTTCCATGCTAAACACATTAATGGCGGTTCCCATGCAGAAAGGAAAAGATTTACTCCCCACAACCATACAGACACAATCCATGGCTAGCCAAATCCTCGGGTGCCCTCCAAACAATCAACTTTCCAAGGGGAGTTTGTTTTATTATATTTTTCTTTGTTTCTGTTTAATGGGACTGGGCATCCCAATCACTAGCCTCTCTCATGCAAGATGAGTGAATAAACTCTCGTCGGTGAGTAAAACACACTTAGCATGGAAGATATTGACTACCCCATCGCTCCATGAGCGGTACGGACACACAAAACAGATGTTCATTTGAAGGTTTTAGAGATGACACATGCAAATTTACTTGGAATGGCATGATAATACCGTATATAGGCAACTATGGTGGACCCTCATGGAAGAAACTTGGTTCAAGGATTTTGGATGTACAAGCAGTATTCCCGCTTAGTACAGAAATTTTTGGCTAGCAAAGATTATAAACAAGCCCCACATGTTGGAGGATCCATAACAATATAACTTCTATGCAAATATACCCAATCATAACTCATTACGTTGTCTTCCTTGTCCAACTTCAACTTATTTGATCAAGTTTGAAAATAATTAATGGGTATTCACAATCATAAAAGATGTCCAAGATAACATATTTGTATGTGAAATTTCTCTTCCTTATACTAATCTTTCATGAATTGCTTGTATGACCAATATTGTGATTGTCAAATTTCAATAGATTTTAATTTCTAAACCCAATGTGAAACTATTACTAAGCATATGGAACATGTATAATTTCAGATTTATGATATTCAATTCATTCAACAATTTACTCATAGGATATAAGTGAAGCACAAGAGTGAATAACAAACTACTCCAAAAGATATAAGTGAAGATCAATGAGTAGTCAAACAATTAAGAAGCTATGTGAAGACTCTCCAAATCAAAAAAATTAGATCTAATAATTTTATTCAAACATCAAATGCTCCAAGCAAAACACATATTATGTGACGAATAATAATATAACTCCGAGTGAGGTATACCGATAGATTGGAGACGAAAGAGGGGATGCCTTCCGGGGCATCCCCAAGCTTAGACGCTTGAGTCTTCCTTGAATATTACCTTGGGGTGACTTGGGAATCCCCAATCTTAGGGTCTTGCCACTCCTTATTCTCCTTCTATCGTCATCTCACCCAAAACTTGAAAACTTCAATCACACAAAACTTAACGAAACTCGTGAGATAGGTTAGTATGATAAGAATAAATCATTCACTTAGGTACTGTGAAGACAAGATTCATAATTGTTATCACATAATGCCTACTGTAATCTATCATTTCTACAAATTATATTGACTAATATAAGTCATAGAAACTATAAAATAAGCAAACTATGCATTGAAAATAGAATCTGTCAAAAAACAGAACAGTCTGTAAAGATCTGAATTAAAGTCATACTTCTGTAACCCAAAAAATTCTGAAAACTTAGGAAAACATAAAAAAATTGTAACCCAATACTGTGTAAAAATTGCAGGATTTTATCACATTCCAGTACAGAATAGAAATTCCAGCACTTGACACAAAAGTTTCTGGGTTTGCACAGAATCAAATCAACAAGTATCCACACTATCCCAAAGGCTTTACTTGGCACTTTATTGAAAGAAAACATATAAAACATGATTACTACAGTAGCTTAATCATGTGGACACACAAAAACAGTAGGAATAAATATTGGGTTGTCTCCCAACAAGCGCTTTTATTTAATGCCTTTTTAGCTAGGCATGATGATTTTAATGATGCTCACATAAACGTAAAGAATTGAAACATAATGGGAGCATCATGAATCATATATCAAACACATATAAGCCTAACCCACTTCCTATGTATAGGGATTTTGTAATCAAACAATTTATTGTAGCAACAATCAACTAGCATAGGAAGGCAAAACAAGCATGACTTCAAAATTTTCAACACATAGAGAGGAAACTTGATGTTGTGGAAATATATATAAGCATATCTTCCCCTCTCATAGTAATTTTAAGTAGCATCATGAATGAATTCAACAATATAACTATTACATAAAACATTCTTTTCATGACCTACAAGCATATGATTTTTATTACTCTCCACATAAGCAAATTTCTTCTCATTCATAATAGTGGGAGTATCATACATAACTTGAACACTATAAATTGATTGCACATTAAAAGAGTAATGTTCAGTAAAAGGGTATTCATAATTATGACAAGTTTTATAAGAATAATCATCACTACCTTTTATAACATAAGTATCATCACAATAATCATCATAAGTAGCAACTTTGTTCTCATCATAATCAATTGAAAATTCTTCCAAAGTAGTGGATTCAACATTAAATAAAGTCATGACCTCTCCAAATCGACTTTTATCATTATTATAAGATTGAACACCCTCCAAAATAGTGGGATAATTATTACCTAAAGTTGACACTCTTCCAAACCCACTTTCATTATTATTGCAATAATCATAGATAGGAGGCATGCTATCATCATAATAAATTTGATCATTAAAAGTGGGGGGGGGGACTAATAAGATCATCTTCATTAAGCCTAGCATCCCCAAGCTTAGGATAAACATTATTTGCTGCAAATACATTCTCAAACATGTCATTCTCATCAAACATAGCATCCCCAAGCTTGTGGCTTTGCATATCATTGGCATAATCACTCTTATCATTAATAGTATGAATAGCACCAATAGTATAACAATTATTATCATCATAATTTTCCAAGTTGGTGCCAAAAAGATTTTCAAGATTATAAGAAGTATCATTATCTTCCCAATCATAATTATCATAACAAGTAATAGGCATAACAAAATCATCCTCAATAGTTCCTTCGGACATTGTGCCATAAGACCAAAAAACAATATCATCATCAACTGTATCATCTTCCACAATTATTTTTGATTCATTCTCATGAAGCACAACAATAATAGGAGCAACATTATTTGGGAGAGATGCCTTTTTACCTCTACTTTTCGTTCTTTTCTTCTTCTTCAACACATTATGTGTGGGTTTAATTAATTCTTTCGAGCTTCTTATTGAAGAGATTGGTTGGATAGGAAGCTCCTCCTCGTCACCTATTTCATCACGAGAGAAAATAGGAGGGAAAGGGGGAATCTTTACCCTTCCATTAGTATTCCTTTTATATTCTATTGGTTTTCCCGTCTTTCTATAGTTGGCTATATAAGCATTCTCATTGCAATTTATCACACAAAACATATAGATTTCTCTTAGATTACATTCAGTATGGTCTGTGCATATGAATGCTTCAAACCAACTATTTTTATGTGACAACTATTCACATCCCAAAATAGACAAAGTTCATTATAAAGTTTAAGGGTGATCAAGTTATTATAATATTTAGCCATGATTCGATCATGAAAAAGCATGCATTGGAAATTAAGATGACCAACTTTATTGCAAAGTTCACAAGTAACGGGATGAAGAGAACATACTTTTTTTGCAAAATCATCTATCACTTTAAGCCACCATTTAATTTTATCATGTTTATGCTTCTTACAAAATCTATCATCCCTAATTGGCATATCTTCACAAAGTCTATGCACTCCACAAAAATTGACATGCTTATAAGAAACAAATTTTTTCAAAAATTATATCATGACTAGTGCAATCATCATTATCATTATGGATATTCATAGCAAGCATACTAACAACATTGCAATCATTCTCATCATTAAAAGGACTCACATTAAACATTTTATTCAATTCTTCTTTTACAGTCTTAGCACAATTTTCCGATCCATCATTTTCAAGAAAGACATCATAAAGGTAAAGCATTTGATGCAACTTCAATTCCATTTTGTATAGTTTTGTTTTATAAAACCAAACTAGTGATAAACAAGAAACTAAAAGATTCAATTGCAAGATCTAAAGATATACCTTCAAGCACTCACCTCCCCGGCAACGGCGCCAGAAAAGAGCTTGATGTCTACTACACAACTTTATTCTTGTAGACTTGGTTGGGCCTCCAAGCGCAGAGTTTTGTAGGACAGCAGCAAATTTCACTCAAGTGGATGACCTAAGGTTTATCAACCCATGGGAAGTGTAGGATGAAGATGGTCTCTCTCGAACAACCTTGCAATCAAATACAAACAATCTCTTGTGTCCCCAACACACCCAATACAATGGTAAATTGTATAGGTGCACTCATTCGGCGAAGAGATGGTGATACAAGTGTAGTATGGATGGTAGAAATAGGTTTTTATAATCTGAACAATAAAATACAGCAAGGTAGCTAGTAACAACAGTGAGCACAAATGGTATTGCAATGCTTGGAAACAAGGCCTAGGGGTCATACTTTCACTAGTGCAATCTCTCAACAATGCTAACATAATTGAATCATATAACAATCCCTCAATGTGTGACAAAGAATCAATCCAAAGTTCTTATCAATAGCGGAGAACATAAGATGAAATTGTTGTAGGTAGTGAAGCACCTCAAAGTTATCTTTCCAATCAATCTATTGAGCCATCCCTATAAGTGTCACAAACAGCCCTAGAGTCACTACAAAATTTGCTCTATTTAGTGACAAAAACCCTGATGACGAAACATGAACCGTCGCCTAAAACCATTTTCTGTGACGGTCCACCGTCACGAGGTGTTTCCCTCCCGGGGCAGGGCCCTAGCCAACTTTGGCGATGTTCCGGGCTGATTTTTGGCGACGTATTGGGCTGTCACTACACACGTCCATTTTTTGGGACGAGTCTCAGTGTCACAGTTAATGTTCATGTGTCATTTTTTTGTAAATGTAAATAGAAAAATAACAAGTAATTGTTTTTCAGCTAACTCATTTAGCGGGATCTCTTTTCATAATAGCAGGAACTTGGAATTGGGATCGTCGGCTTAGGGCCCTCCATCATACCACGCCCCTAGCAGCGAGTTGAGAGGCCGGCACGACGAGGTGAATGTGGCTGCGAGGTACGGCGAGGCCACATGCCACAGTTGAAGGGCGAAGTCACGCGCGACAGCGGCAGCGTCAAACATGGGCGATTTCAGGTGAGATCTGTTTACTGAAAAACATCATAGTAGCAAATATCAGGTGCATTCTATTTACTTTTCATGTTGTACAGGCAATGGATCATGGTTTTGGATTACTCATGGAACGGTCCTCACGCCACCATACATGGCTGGCATGAATCAGTTTATGGAATTCGCGCTTGCTCACAACAACGGGGCCGAAGATATGTTGTGCCCATGCAGAAATTGCCGTAATGGGATCCGCGAAACTATTGATGTTGTCAGATGTCACGTAAATGTCACTGGTATGCTCAGGTCCTATACGATGTGGATCTATCATGGGGAATCAGGGTACATCAGTGCACACAATTGTACTGCCAATGATGATGGTTATGAATCTGACGACTCTGATGATTTTGAGCTGTACCAACAATCTGTGTTCGATATGGTGGGAGCTCTAGTGGATTACTTGGGCAGAGCAGCTGGAAATAAAAAGATGCATCTGGTGGGTTGGACATTTTTAAGAAGCTCAACGAAGAAGCGATGAAACCCCTTCACAAGGAATGTGGCAGTATGCCATGAATGGTGTTCATTATCAGGGTGCTTCATATCAAAACATATACGCGTATGACCAACAAGACATTCAATATGCTTTGTCAGCTGTTGAATACTGCTTTGCCTAAGGTGGACTTTCTGAAATCTTACGCTGATGCTAAGAGAGCTCTTTCTGATCTTGGTCTTGGATACCAAACAATTCATGTATGCAAGTATGACTGCATTTTGTATTGGGGAGACTATGCCAACAGTACTCACTGTCCCCACTGTGGTACATCAAGGTGGAGACACGTCGATGGGAAGAAAAACGTTCCTCACAAGATCCTTCGATACTTTCCGATAATCCCACATTTACAAAGATTTTTTTCTTCGAGGGAAATATCAGAGCACACCCGGTGGCACAAGGAAAGGAAGGTTCAAGAGGCTAATGTAATGAGGCACCCCGCTGATGGCGATGCATGGAAGTACTTCGATGGAAAACATGAAGGATTTGCTAAAGATGCCCGCAACTTGAGGTTAGGATTTACAACTGATGGATTCAATCCCTTTGGACACATGAGCAGTGCATACAGTATGTGGCCTGTTTTTGTCATTCCATACAACTTCCCACCCTGGATGTGCATGGACCAATCCAATTTCATGATGGCATTGCTAATTCCTGGAAAATACTCACCCTGACCTTATTTTCATGTATTTATGCAGCCACTGATAGCAGATATGCAGAAGCTGTGGGATGGTGTGGTAACAACAGATGTATGCACGGGAAAACCTTTCAATTTGCGTGCGATGCTTATTTGGTCCATTCATGATTATCCTGCATATGGCACTACCTCCGACCGGAGCACAAAGGGTTATTACATATGTGTGCATTGCGATGAGAATCCTTGCTTTCAGAAACTGAAAAATAAAATTGGATACATTGGCCATCGACGATTCCTTCCTAGAAAACATCGTTTTAGGAAGCAGAAAAAACCGTTTAATAACAAGACAGAGCATAGGGGTCGACCAAGGAAGTTCACAAGCGAAGAAGTTGATCAGTACTTACAGCTTGCTAGGGAGAATTTCAAACCAGGGAAGTACCCTAATAATGCTAGTAGAAAGAGAAAGCACACGGATAATAATCCCACATGGCACCTGAGGGCGAGCTTACATGATTTGCCATACTAGAAGGATATCTTGTTACCTCACAACCTGGATGTTATGCACATTGAGAAGAACATATGTTAGAGTATCATTGGTACACTCCTTGAACTTGATGGTAAGAACAAGGATACCATCAGCGCAAGATTGGATTTACAGCATATGGAGATGTGGGATGATCATTGGCTGCAAAAAGATCCAAAGAAGGAGGGTTCTTACAAAAAGTATCCTGCACCATGGACACCTAGTAAGGAAAACAAAATAAAACTGAGTCTGGCACCAATAGTCAAACTAGGAGCTCAACGGCCACCTGTTACTACGAACTTGTTTTCATCTGGTAGATAAGCTTTTGAGAAGAGACCACTTTGATAACAAGCTTTCGGGTTGCCGGTCGATCGACTCGACTCTTTTCCTTGCCCCCCGGCCTCTCACTTCGTTTCGTTCTTCCTCTGTACCCTCGCTTGAATGAAGAGAGAATCATAAAATCTAAAAGCTAGGAAGGAGAAGACCGGGTGATTGAATATGACTTGCTAATAGATCCTACTCTTCCTTAAGCGCTAGTTCTATTCACGCTAAAGAAAGGGTAAGGGATCTCTTTTCTGCAACGGAAAAAAATAAGCTCCGCTGATTTGACTCGGCACAACCTAACGTAACTTTAGTGGAATTTAACGGACCTGTTCGTTTTGCCATTTGAGTGTTTTTCATGGTCCAAGATTTAATAACTGATCCATTCTCATCCTCGGTAAAGTCCATCTTATTGTGATAGAAATGAAGAGAAATAAATAAGCTGCAAGTTTCTGGCTAATGTCAAATTCCCAGACGGTCATGCTGCAAACCTGGCTACACATGTGGATGTTTAGATTGGTAAATTACACGGTCTGAAGACGCATGATTTAATCTATCGATAGCCGCGTCCTCAGATATGGACACAGTTCGTAGTAGGTCACACCGTGGGTCAACAGAAATAATAAACCTACACACTAAGAACAACAAGATGGCATATGCAGAAGTTGGTGATCGTGTGAGGATCACTATGGTTGGTATTGCTGTGATCAAGTGAGGATCACGATGGTAAGTTGTTGATGATGGTTACGAGGTAACCCCGAGATGGTAAGTTGGTCCAGGGGACCACGGCAACAATCCATGCACACATCATGACTGGTAATATCATGTTCATGTTCATACATTAAACTTGTTAAATGCCTTGTTATTGTTTGTCGTATTTGCTTTGTTTGCTGTGAGCTTGCGAGTACATTCAAAGTACTCACCTGGCATGTCATGCCAGATGCAGGAGAAGCCGTGCAAGGAGTTGATGTCGATCGGTATGTCGCGATCTAGGCCGTGTCCCAGCAGTGTCCCTGTGGAGTGGAGTTCCGCTATCTCGTCGTTCCGCTGCCGCGTAGTAGTTTCCTTTATTGTCGAGGCCCCTGAGATGTCTACTAAATAATGTACATAAGTGCAGCCGCATCGTGGGTGCCGCTTGGCCTCGTTTATCTTGTAATATTCGAACCTATGTATCCGCTAGAGATCAATAAAGCGGTTATTTTCTGTACCAAGTTGTTGTGTGTTGCCAGAAGACTTGATCTCTGGGCTGGCAATGCAAGGTAAACCGGTTGCTCTGAGCCGGGGTGCCACAACACTTGGTATCAGAGCCAAGTTGACTGTAGGATGCCCTAGACAGCCGACGCGTTAGAAAACGGTAGTTTTAAGTCTTTGTGGTGATTTGAGTATGCCTCTGCACTTGGGTGTTGCATTGCATGCATATAGTTTACTTTTGATGCTGATCAGCTAATATTGTGAGTGTAGATGGCACCAGTTCCCTATTCGTATCAACCTGAGCCGGCACCTTCCACTTTTCCGCATCTGCTTCGCAACGTGTGGCGCCGACTCTACCCCGACGGTGATGACCCTATGTACCAGGTGTATCAAGAGCAGCTTGTAAACGGTGTGTACGAGTATCACGCAGAGGTCATCATGCACAACAGTACCTTGGTGGGCACTTACACCCGCTCCTCCAAGGGTGGGATTGCTTCTACACCTGATCAGGCGATCCAGTTTGCATCGTTCGAGGCTCTCACTGACATGCGCTACAACGAGGTTCTGATGCAGACACACCCAGGTTTCTACTTCTACCCGTCCCTATTTGACACAGGACGAGTCCGCTTTCCTATCATTGATCCGGAGTGTGATCGTTCCGCAGCCACATGTCTCGTTACATAACGGCTGGATATCTTTTGATCATCAGCTTAGCCCAGAAGATGAACCGCACTCGAGACGCGCTAGCCGCCGCTCGGTCTGCGTTTGCTCCACCTTCACTTTCTTATGCATCACTCGTTCCTCCAGTTACTCTACCTCCACCTACCCCCGTGATGCCCGTGCCTTCTCAGAGTAACTTGGATACCTCGACGGTGACTCCTCATGAGTCCCCAGCCCAGTGGGCTGTACTTCTCGCTACCCCAGCCGCTCCGATGCTGCGGAGCCACCCTGCTCCAGACCCTGAGGGAGAGCCATCCCGCCAGCGTCGTCGTGTTTCCTTTGCCCCGGAGGTTTCCGTTAGTATTATCAGTTCCGATTCGGAGTCCGATACCGAGGAGACGCCAGTAGGACCTTCAACTTGCCAGTGTGATGCTTGCAGCCACGAGTAGATGATAACACACAAGTATAGGGGATCGCAATAGTTTTCGAGGGTAGAGTATTCAACCCAAATTTATTGATTCGACACAAGGGGAGCCAAAGAATATTCACAAGTATTAGCAGTTGAGTTGTCAATTCAACCACACCTGGAGACTAAATATCTATAGCAGAGTGATCAGTAGCAAAGTAGTATGATAGTTTGGTAGCAGTAGCAATGATAGTAATAGTAGCAGTAACGGTAACAGCAGTAGTAGTAACAATTGTAACAGCAGTAGTAACAATAGTAACTTAGCAGGAACGATATGTGAAAAGCTCATAGGCATTGGTTCGGTGACTTATGTTGGATAACATTCATCATGTAACAGTTATAACCTAGGGCGACACAGAACTAGCTCCAATTCATCAATGTAATGTAGGCATTTATTCCGTATATAGTCATACGTGCTTGCGATAAGAACTTGCATGACATATTTTGTCCTACCCTCCCGTGGCAGCGGGGTCCATAAGGAAACTAAGGGATATTATGGCCTCCTTTTAATAGAGAACCGGAACAAAGCATTAACACTTAGTGAATACATGAACTCCTCTATGGCAATCACCGGAAAGAATCCCAATTATTGTCACCTTGGGGTATGCGGATCATAACACATAGCAGGTGCGTATAACTTGCAAGATCGGATCAAGAACACAAATATATTCATGAAAACATAAAGGGTTCAGATCTGGAATCATGGCACTCGGGCCCTAGTGACAAGCATTAAGCATAGCAAAGTCATAGCAAGATCAATCTCAGAACATAGTGGATACTAGGGATCAAGCCCTAACAAAACTAACTCGATTACATGATAAATCTCATCCAACTCATCACCATCCAGCAAGCCTACGAAGGAATTACTCACTCCTGACGGTGAGCATTATGAAATTGGTGATGAAGGATGGTTGATGATGACGATGCCGGAAGATCCCCCTCTCCGGAGCCCTGAACGGACTCCAGATCTGGCCTCCCGATGAAGAACAGGAGGTGGTGGCGGCTCCGTATCGTGAAACGCAATAAAACTTCCTCTCCTCTTTTTTTCTTCTGGAAAGTGAATATATAGCGTTTGAATTCACTACAAGAAATATGTCAACTTGTGACCTTCTGTCAGTGACCCTGGAAGAAATAGTCATAATTCTACGACCATTTAGACCCAATTGGTCGTAAGCTGTTTGGGAGGGCCAAAACCCTAAACCATAACGACCATACTGGTAAAGAAGGTCGTAATTGCCTTACACGAAATGGTCGTAAAGCAAACAACACTGTCCGACGGCCTTATTTCTATCTGCTTACGACCAATATAGATGGTCATAGCCTTGTAAATTGTGGTGCATTGCTATGACTAGGCGCCACCTTATCAGTTTTGCCTATGTGTCATGTCCATGTGTCAATTTTTGCCTATGTGTCATGTCCATGTGTCAATTTTTGCCCTAGGTTGTGAAGCAACCTATATTTCTGTCATCCCCAAAATTCCCACAAAATTCTCATAAATTCTTTGGATCATATCTTTCACAAATATGTTAAATCCCTTCCTTGCCTAGTTCAAAAATAATTCAGGAATATTCATTTCCTATTCTGTCCAGAATAGCACTTTGTGAAGGAAGTGCTATTTATATTTTCTTAATTGCCCTCAAACTTTTTGGGAACTCTTCCATATCCAAATCATTGCCACATGCCAATATTCAGCTCCATTTGCCGAGTAAATCTTCCTCAACAAATTTACAAAGTTTCTATCTAGAGAGAAGCTTTGTGAAGAAAGTACTAGCTAGGCATATCCAAATGATCTGAGATTTTTCCAAATCTTCCATATGCTCAAATCATCACTCTCCACAAAATTTGAGCTCTATCCAGGAATCCATGTGAGCTCATCATCCAATCTTTTATTCTGGTCATATTTTCAGTTTGTGAAGCAACTATATTTTATATTGCTTCATTATTGCTGAAAATTTACCAGGGCATAACCCAACCTATATAACTTCCCTCCACTAAATTTGAGCTCATTTCATTTAGCCAATTTCTCTCAATAATTTTCGCAAGTTTCTGTCCAGAGAAGAGCATTGTCAAGGAAGTACCACTTTGGCATGTCCAAATGGTATCAAATTTTTACAGTGCCTTCCTATGCCCAAATGACCATCCTCCACCAAATTTCAGCTCAATTCATTCATTCATTTGAGCCCAGCTTCAACATTCATATTTTTGTCCAGTGTGGTACTTTGCAAAGAAAGTGCCACCTAGGCTCCTCCATTTGAGCTGCAAATTTGCCAAGACAGTCACCTTAGTAGATGATCATCCTCTGCCAAAACTCAGGCCCATTGGCCATGTGCATTTCTCCCACCACTAATCAAACACATGGCTGCTAATTCATGTTTGAGCATAGTTCAGTCTCCTCTTGAGATTCTTCTGTTGTCTTCTTATTCCTAACACCTACCGAGGGAGTGCCCAACCCACCAGACATGCCTAGGCCGCCCAGAACGCATGGCAACGCCACGGTAACGCGGTGACCACGCGGCTGGCATGCCAGTTTACGCGCTCTGGAGTTGGGGCCCTTGGCCACCGTCCAAACCTCAACGTCTCGCCACTACACCATGTATCTCTGATTAAATAGATACTTTTGTACCTAAAAATGTTTTTTGGGAAAAATAAAGAGCAAACTATGAGGCAGCTGTAGTTCAAATTTGACCCACTTCCTACTGAATCGGCGGAAATTTGTTTTTTTCACGAGAGGTGGATCAAAAGCTTTTGACACCCAACCATTTGGTCAATTGTACATTAAATATGACCTAATATTTTAGAAAATTGATTTGATCCAATTTTGCAACAAATATATGGTAGGTCCTTCACAAAAAAACTCATTTTGGGCACTCGAAAAATGGAAAATGAAATTTTCGTCCAAAGAAAATGAAAACTTCCTTAGGCAACATTGTTTGTCCTTCCAATATGCAAAATATGATGTCATTTGAACAAACTATGCCATGAATGCTGCCATAACATTGGCCATCTGCCTTGAAAGCCATGTATCTTCATACATGATAGCTCGTTTCTGAGAACACTTTTTAAAGACATTTGCCGTAGTCCAATCTTGTTATTTTTCCTGGAAACCAGGTCACATATAATGACACAATGCGAAGGTTTTCAATTTTTTTGATTTTTGTTGAATTTCTTATGCCCGTTTCAAAATGCGGTCAAAACGATGGGCATGACCGTTCGTAGCTAGGTGTTGAATCTTGCAAATTTTTTGGAGTATCTCTGATTAAATAGATACTTTAGTACCTAGAAATGATTTTTGAAAAAAATAAATAGCAAACTATGAGGTAGCTGTAGCTCAAATTTGACCCGCTTCCTACTGAATCGGCGGAAATTTGTCTTTTTCACGAGAGGTGGATAAAAAACTTTTGGCACCCAACCATTTGGTCAATTGTACATTAAATATGGCCTAGTATTTTAGAAAATTGATGTGGTCCAATTTTGCAACAAATATTTGGTAGGTCCTTCACAAAAAAACTCATTTTGGGCACTCGGAAAATGGAAAATGAATTTTTCGTGCAAAGAAAATGAAAAATTCCTTAGGCAACATTGTTTGACATTCCAAGATGCACCCTTGTGCAAAATATGATATCATTTGAATAAACTATGCCATGAATGTTGCCATAACAATGGTCATTTGCCTTGAAAGCCATGAATCTTCATACATGATAGCTCGTTTCTGAGAACACTTTTTTGAGACATTTGCCATAGTCCAAGTTTGTTATTTTTTCTGGAAACTAGGTCACATATGATGACACAATGCGAAGGTTTTCAATTTTTTTGATTTTTTTTGAATTTCTTATGCCTGTTTCAAAATGCGGTCAAAACGGCGAGCATGGACGTTCGTAGGTATGTGTTGAATCTTGCCAAACTTTTGGTTCGTCTCTGATGAAATAGATACTCTTGTACCTAGAAATGATTTTTGAAAAAAATAAAGAGCAAACTATGAGGCAGTTGTAGTTCAAATTTGACTCGCTTCCTTCTGAATCGGCGGAAATTTGTCTTTTTCACGAGAGGTGGATGGAAAGATTTTGACACCCAACCATTTGGTCAATTGTACATTAAATATGGCCTAATATTTTAGAAAATTGATTTGGTCCAAATTGGCAACAAATATTTGGTAGGTTCTTCACAAAAAAACTCATTTTGGGCACTCAAAAAATGGAAAATGAATTTTTCGTGCAAAGAAAATGAAAACTTACTTAGACAACATTGTTTGTCATTCCAAGATGCAAACTTGTGCAAAATATGATATCATTTGAACAAACTATGCCATGAATGTTGCCATAACAGTGGCCATTTGTAATAATAATAGATAGATAGATATGAGAGGTGGATGGAAACATCTTGACATTAAATTTTTTTAGTTAATTGTAAATAAATTGTGGACTAATATTTTTGAAAAATGATGTGGTCCATTTTTACAACACAGATTTGTAGTTTTTTTTTTCAAAAAAGCCAGAGATTTGGGTCCAAATTTTGAAGATTCCAGCGCAAGACAACCGGCTAATGAGAAGCGAGGAACCACATCCACGCGGATCACCCAGTCGGACACGATCTGAGCCATCCATCACGCACCCATCAACGGTGGAGCTTCTCCCGAGAAACCCAAACCCTAACCCACCCACCCACCCTCATCCTCTCCCATTCTCCAGATCCGATCGAGCCGCCCCCGCCTTCCTCTCCCTCGTCTCATCTCCCTCCCGCGATTCCCACCTCCGCCACCCCCACCCACCACCACCGACCTCGTCTACGCCACGCACCCTCTCCCCTCGCCTTCATCCCCCGGGTCCACCAGTCCAGGCACGGCCAGAAACCCATCAACGTACCAATGGCCACCACGCACCGCCGGCCCCTCCACGCCCTCCTCGGCGGCGGCGCAGGTACGCACTCACGCGCTCCCCTCCTCCCATCTCTCCCCTGTCTGATTCTGTCGATCTCTGGGACTGACTGACCCTGCCCTGCTGCTCCTCGCCTAGTCGCCGACCTGCTCCTCTGGAGGCGTTGGAACACCTCCACGGCGGCTGTGGCCGGCGCCACACTCGTCCGGTTCCTCTTCAAGCGCGCCGGGTACAGCCTCGCGTCGGTCCTCTCCAACGCCCTCCTCCTCCTCCTCGTCATCCTCTTCTTCTGGGCCAAGTCCGCCTCGCTGCTCAACAGGTCCGTCCCTGCGTTTACTCCCCACTTTGCTCTGGCTAGCCGCCGGCCTGCCTTGCCACTCTAGTCCAGAGTAGCACTTGTCTGAGATCTGATCTAGAAGTGAATTGCTCCCCTGTTTTGCTATGGCCGTATGCTCCGTGGTCAATGATGCGTGCTGTATACATATTAAAACCAAAATTGGAGCAGTTTCAGTCGTGCAGATTAGAACTGAATTATGCTCTGCTTTGCTGTAGCTGTATGCTCTTATTGCTGAATTGTTTGGTGGGTTGTTCAAACTAAACTCGTCCAGTCGGTTTGCTATAATGTACTGTATATTACTGTACTTCAGACGTCTTGTAGAATTTGGGCCTAAGCACTCTGGAATTTGGTTGTTGTTTGAGATTAATCTTTCCGAGCCGTTAGAGTGGGTTCAAGGATGGAGACTAGTTATAATGTAGTTACTGTGATCCGGCTTATTTCAGGCATTCTACTGACCGCGAGGTTGCACTTGTGATGCTCATGGCCTACCTCTCATATATGCTAGCTGAGGTGTGCTTCTGGTTGGATACAACATAGAAACTTACACTACCAGTAGTAGTCTGAACTAAGAACTCACCCTGTTTATCTGATCTTTGCAGCTGCTAGATTTGAGTGGTATCCTCACTGTATTCTTCTGTGGTATTGTGATGTCACATTACACCTGGCATAACGTGATAGAGAGCTCAAGAGTTACAACAAAAAAATCTTAGTTCTTAGTCTGTGTTATTTCAATATAAGTAATCTTCTGTTCAGTCAAAAACTGCTGCACGTGCTACTACCAGTAGTGCTTGTGATTTTGTTTTGCTCTACCAACTGTCAATTAATTCCCTGATTACTACTATGTAGGGGATGTTACTATTTTAAGTTTCTATACTACTGTTTGTGCTGCTGATGTTCTGTCGGTGTTATGCATATAGGCATGGGAGATGCTATCCTATAATTATGCACTGCTTGAGCTCATATAACTCCATTTAGCTACTGTGGTTTATGTTTCTGGCTTGGTGATATAGGAATTGGTGCTTGCTATGTCTTGTGTAGTGGTCTGATTACTTACTAGTAGATACACATGTACTGGCTATTTATAGTGCTTCATTTGCTGCCATGTTTTATACATGTTCTTATACTCCAATTACTTTTGGAGTCTGGATATAAGGACATAGTACTTTATTTATATGGTTATAATGCTTGTCACTACATAAGTTATAATGATTCCCTCTGTTTCCTTATATGTTCTTGTAGTTTGGTTACTTTCCTGTTCATGCATGTTTGTACAACTATATATAGTTTTGCTGTAAATCTGTCGTGCATGTATTGAAATGCTCGAAATGTCGAATACATGTTCGCTCTCAGCTGGGATATTGGATTGTACTTAGTTATGTGATTTATTCATATTTGTGCTGCTTATTAAGTGATTATCTTTATGTCCTTGCTACCAGTAGGATGGTCAATACATACTTGTTCTGTAATTTATCTATTTCCGGTACAGTTTGCTTGGTCCTTCATATCTGACTATGTACTGTAGAATCTCTAATTTATGCCAATAGCTGCCTGTAGCATTGTGCTACTATCTGTGTGATGCTGAACAATATGATCTTAATCTGTTGCTATATTCTCACCAAATGCACAATTGATTTCCTTAGACCTACTGTTAAACAAAGGCTTAACTTGTAACCTTTTTTTTTCTTAACAATAAGCATAGAATTCCTGACTCTGTTATGTGATCAGCTACTGCTGCTTCAACAACTGTACTAATTCCTGACTCTATGTTATATGTAAGTGTTGGAAATATGCCCTAGAGGCAATAATAAATTGGTTATTATTATATTTCCTTGTTCATGATAATCGTTTATTATCCATGCTATAATTGTATTGATTGGAAACTCAAATACATGTGTGGGTACATAGACAACACTGTGTCCCTAGTAAGCCTCTAGTTGACTAGCTTGTTGATCAAAGATGGTTAAGGTTTCCTAGCCATGGACATGAGATGTCATTTGATAACGGGATCACATCATTAGGAGAATGATGTGATGGACAAGACCCAAACTGTAAACGTAGCATTTGATCGTGTCAGTTTATTGCTATTGTTTTCTGCATGTCAAGTATCTGTTCCTTTGACCATGAGATCATGCAACTCACTGACACCGGAGGAATACCTTGTGTGTATCAAACGTCGCAACGTAACTGGGTGACTATAAAGGTGCTCTACAGATATCTCCGAGGGTGTCTGTTGGGTTGGCATGGATCAAGACTGGGATTTGTTACTCCGTATGACGGAGAGGTATCTCAGGGCCCACTCGGTAATACAACATCACATTGAGCCTTGCAAGCAAAGTGACTAAAGAGTTAGCCACAGGATCTTGTATTACGGAACGAGTAAAGAGACTTGCCGGTAACGAGATTGAACTAGGTATAGTGATACCGACGATCGAATCTCGGGCAAGTAACATACCGAAGAACAAAGGGAACAGTATACGGGATTAACTGAATCCTTGACATAGAGGTTCGACCGATAAAGATCTTCGTAGAATATGTAGGAGCCAATATGGGCATCCAGGTCCCGCTATTGGTTATTGGCCGTAGAGGTGTCTCGGTCATGTCTACATAGTTCTCGAACCCGCAGGGTCTACACACTTAACGTTTGGTGACGATTAGTATAATTGAGTTATTATGTTGGTGACCGAAAGTTGTTCGGAAGTCTCGGATAAGATCCCGGACATGACGAGGATCTCTGGAATAGTCCGGAGGTAAAGATTGATATATGTGATAATAGTGTTTTGATCTCCGAAAGAGTTCCGAAGTTCACCGGAAGGGGTTCCGGATGTTTACCGAAGTGTTCGGGTGCAGCAACACTTTATATGAGCCAAAGGGACAAAGCCCACAAGGTATTGGAAAGTGCAAAAGTAGTTTTGCTGCCGCGTAAGCGGTACTACCGCTTGGTGAAGCGGTACTACCGCCCGAGCGGTACTACCGCTTGTGTGAAGCGGTACTACCGCCCAAGCGGTACTACCGCTTGTGTGAAGCGGTACTACCGCTTGTGCGCGGCTGTGCACGATTCGGCAGGGATCCGAGTTGGACTCTTTCCCTGCGGGCCAAACCGACCTTGTGCGGGCAAAACCGACCCGGAGGAGGCTTTTACTCCAAGTTTAGACCCCAAGGCTCAACATATAAATAGAGGGGCAGGGCTAGCACACGGGACACATCAGGATTTCCCAAGCCGTGTGCCGGCAACCCTAGCCCTCTAGTTCCTCCGTCATAATCTCCGTAGCGCTTGGCGAAGCCCTGCAGAGATTGTTCCTCACCACCATCACCACGCCGTCGTGCTGCTGGAACTCAACCACTACTTCACCATCGCTCGCTGGATCGAGGAGGTGAAGGCGTCATCAAGCCGTACGTGTGTTGAACGCGGAGGTGCCGTCCGTTCGGCACTAGATCGGAAGGATCGTGATTGGATCGCGGGACGCTCGGCGATTTGGATCGCGAAGACGTTCGACTACATCAACCGCGTTTATTAACGCTTCCGCTTAGCGATCTACAAGGGTATGTAGATTCACTCTCCCTCTCGTAGATGCTCATCACCATGGATAGATCTTGCGTGTGCGTAGGAAAATTTTTGTTTCCCATGCAACGTTCCCCAACAGTGGCATCATGAGCCAGGTCTATGCGTAGATGAGATCTCGAGTAGAACACAAACGAGTTGTGGGCGTGGTTGTATACATATTGCTTGCCGTTACTAGTTGATATTTGATTCGGCGGTACTGTGAGATGAAGCGGCCCGGACCGACATTACGCGTACACTTACGCGAGACAGGTTCCTTCAACTAACATGTAACTTCGTTGCATAAAGATGGCTAGCGGGTGTCTGTCTCTCTCACTTTAGTTGAATCGATTTCAATGAAGAGGGTTCTTTTAGAAGATCAAAAAGCAATCACTACACCACGTTGTGGTTTTGCGTAGGTAAGAACGGTTCTTGCAAACCCGTAGCAGCCACGTAAAATTTGCAACAACAATTAGAGGACGTCTAACTTGTTTTTGCAGGGTATGTTGTGATGTGATATGGCCAATTACATGATGAGATATATGTGATGTATGAGATGATCATGTTTTGTATAGAATATCACGACTTGCATGTCGATGAGTACGGCAACTGGCAGGAGCCATAGAGTTGTCTTTAATTATTGTATGACCTGCGTGTCAATCATTAAGCGCTATGTAATGCTTTACTTTATCGCTAAACATTAGCTATAGTCGTGGAAGCAACAGTCGGCGCGACAACCTTATGGCGACACGTTGATGGAGATCAAGATGATGGAGATCATGGTGTCATGCCGGTGACGATGGAGATCATGCCGGTGCTTTGGAGATGGAGATCAAAAGCACAAGTTCATGGCCATATCATGTCACTTATGATTTGCATGTGATGTTAATCCTTTTATGCATCTTATTTTGCTTAGGACGACGGTAGCATTATAAGGTGATCCCTCACTTAAATTTCAAGATAAATTGTGTTCTCCCCAAGTGTGCACCGTTGCGAAAGTTCGTCGTTTCGAGACACGCCGTGATGATCGGGTGTGATAGACTCTACGTTCGCATACAACGGGTGTAAGCCATGTTGCACGTGCGGAACACTCGGGTTAAACTTGACGAGCCTAGCATGTACAGACATGGCCTCGGAACACAAGAGACCGAAAGGTCGAACATGAGTCATATAGTAGATATGATCAACATGAAGATGTTCACCATTGAAACCACCTCAACTCACGTGATGATCGGACTTGAGTTGGTGGATTTGGATCATGTTACACTCGAATGACCGGAGGGATGTCAATTTGAGTGGGAGTTTTTTAAATATGATTAACTAAACTCATTATCTAAGAACAATAGTCTAAGTTGTCTTTGCTATATTTATGTTGTAGATCATGGCTCGCGCAGTAGCACCCCTGAATTTTAATGCGTTCCTAGAGAAAGCTAAGTTGAAAGATGATGGAAGTAACTTTGTGGACTGGGCCCGTAATCTAAGGATTATCCTTACGGCTTCCCAGAAGGCTTATGTCCTTGATGCACCGCTTGGTGATCCACCCGCTCCAGTTGAGTCTCTAGACGTTGTGAACGCCTGGCAGGCTCGTTCTGATGATTACTCAATAGTTCAATGTGCAATGTTGTATGGCTTAGAACCGGGACTTCAAAGACGTTTTGAACGTCATGGAGCATATGAGATGTTCCAGGAGTTGAAGTTTATCTTTCAGAAGAATGCCCGGATCGAGAGATATGAGATCTCCGATAAGTTCTATGCTTGCAAGATGGAGGAGAACGGGTCTATCAGTGATCACGTGCTCAGAATGTCTGGGTACTCCACCCGTCTGGCTGAGTTAGGGATGCCCCTTCCGCCAGAGGCTATCACTGACAGAGTTCTTCAATCATTGCCACCTAGCTACAAGAGCTTCGTGTTGAACTATAACATGCACGGGATGAACAAGTCAGTCGCCGAGCTGTTTGCGATGCTGAAAGCCGCTGAGTCTGAAATTCAGAAGGAGCATCAAGTGTTGATGGTCAATAAAACCACTAGTTTCAAGAAAAATGGCAAGGGTAAGAAGGGTAACTCCAAGCAGAGTGGCAAAGCAGTTGCTCCTCTCGTGAAGAAACCCAAGGCTGGACCCAAACCAGAAACTGTGTGTTTTCATTGCAAGGGAACTGGACACTGGAAGCGGAATTGCCCCAAATATTTGGCTGACAAGAAGGCGGCCAACAACAAACAAGGTATATATGATATACATGTTATTGATGTGTACCTTACCAACTCTCGTTGTAGTGCCTGGGTATTTGATACCGGTGCGGTTGCTCATATTTGCAACTCAAAACAGGAACTGCGGAATAGACGGAGGCTGGCAAAGGACGAAGTGACGATGCGCGTGGGAAATGGTTCCAAGGTTGATGTGATCGCCGTCGGCACGCTCGCTCTTCGATTACCGTCGGGATTAGTGATGAACCTAAATAAGTGTTATTTGGTGCCTGCGTTAAGCATGAACATTATATCTGGATCTTGTTTATTGCGAGACGGTTACTCATTTAAATCAGAGAATAATGGTTGTTCTATTTATATGAGTAATATCTTTTATGGTCATGCACCCGATGTGAGGGGTTTATTCTTATTGAATCTCGATAGTAATGATACACATGTTCATAACATTGATGCCAAAAGATGTAGAATTGATAATGATAATACCACTTTCTTGTGGCACTGCCGTTTAGGTCATATTGGCGTAAAACGCATGAGGAAGCTCCATGCTGATGGACTTTTGGAGTCACTTGATTTTGAATCACTTGACACATGTGAGCCATGCCTCATGGGCAAGATGACTAAAACGCCGTTCTCTGGAATAATGGAACGGGCAAGTGACTTATTGGAAATCATACATACTGATGTGTGCGGTCCGATGAGCATTGAGGCGCGCGGTGGTTATCGTTACTTTCTCACCTTCACTGATGACTTAAGTAGATATGGGTATATTTACTTAATGAAACACAAGTCTGAAACATTTGAAAAGTTCAAACAATTTCAGAGTGAAGTTGAGAATCATCGTAACAAGAAGATTAAATTCCTACGATCTGATCGAGGAGGAGAATATCTGAGTTATGAGTTTGGCAGTCACTTAAGACAATGTGGAATTGTTTCACAACTAACACCGCCTGGAACACCACAGCGTAATGGTGTGTCCGAACGTCGTAATCGAACTTTATTGGATATGGTGCGATCTATGATGTCTCTTGCCGATTTGCCACTATCGTTTTGGGGTTATGCATTAGAGACAACTGCATTCACTTTAAATAGGGCACCATCGAAATCCGTTGAGACAACGCCATATGAACTTTGGTTTGACAAGAAGCCAAAGCTGTCGTTTCTTAAAGTTTGGGGATGTGATGCTTATGTCAAAAAGCTTCAGCCTGAAAAGCTGGAACCCAAAGCGGAGAAATGCGTCTTCATAGGATACCCAAAGGAGACAATTGGGTATACCTTCTACCTCAGATCCGAGGGCAAAGTGTTTGTCGCTAAAAACGGAACATTTCTTGAGAAAGAGTTTCTCTCGAAAGAATTGAGTGGGAGGAAGATAGAACTTGATGAGGTTGTTGAACCTTTACTTCAACCTGAGAGTAGCGCAGCGCAGAAAATTGTTTCTGTGGAGCCTACATTAGCTGAAGAGGAAGTTAATGATGATGATCATGAAGCTTTGGATCAAGTTGCTATCGAACCTCGTAGGTCGACAAGGACGCGTACTGCTCCTGAGTGGTACGGCAACCCTGTCTTAGAGGTCATGTTGTTAAACAACGATGAACCTACGAGCTATGGAGAAGCGATGATGGGCCCGGATTCCGAGAAGTGGTTAGAGGCCATGAAATCCGAGATGGGATCCATGTATGAAAACAAAGTATGGACTTTGGAAGTATTACCTGAAGGGCGTAAGGCCATTCAGAACAAATGGATCTTTAAGAGGAAGACGGACGCGGACGGTAATGTCACCGTCTATAAAGCTCGACTTGTGGCAAAGGGTTTTTCACAAGTTCAAGGAGTTGACTACGATGAGACCTTCTCACCCATAGCGATGCTTAAGTCCGTCAGAATCATGTTAGCAATAGCTGCCTTTTTCGATTATGAAATTTGGCAGATGGATGTCAAAACAGCGTTCCTTAACGGTTACCTTAAGGAAGAGTTGTATATGATACAACCAGAAGGTTTTGTCGATCCAGAGAATGCTGACAAAGTTTGCAAACTCCAGCGATCCATTTATGGACTGGTGCAAGCATCTCGGAGTTGGAATCTTCGTTTTGATAAAGTGATCAAAGCGTTCGAGTTTATACAAGTTTACGGAGAAGCTTGTATTTACAAGAAAGTGAGTGGGAGCTCTATAGCGTTTCTAATATTATATGTGGATGACATATTGCTGATTGGAAACAATATAGAAATGCTGGAAAGCGTAAAGGAATATTTGAACAAGAGTTTTTCAATGAAGGACCTAGGAGAAGCTGCTTTCATATTAGGCATCAAGATCTATAGAGATAGATCAAGACGCTTAATAGGACTTTCACAAAGCACATACCTTGATAAGATTTTGAAGAAGTTCAAAATGGATCAGTCCAAGAAGGGGTTCTTGCCTGTTTTGCAAGGTGTGAAGTTGAGTAAGACTCAATGCCCAGTGACTGCAGAAGATAGAGAAAAGATGAGTGTCATCCCCTATGCTTCGGCCATAGGCTCTATCATGTATGCAATGCTGTGCACAAGACCCGATGTCAGCCTTGCCATAAGTATGGTCGGAAGGTTTCAAAGTGATCCAGGAATGGAACACTGGACGGCGGTCAAGAATATCCTGAAGTACCTGAAAAGGACTAAGGACATGTTTCTCGTTTATGGAGGTGATCAAGAGCTCGTCGTAAAGGGTTACGTCGATGCAAGCTTTGACACTGATCCGGATGACTCTAAGTCGCAAACCGGATACGTATTTATTCTTAATGGGGGTGCGGTTAGCTGGTGCAGTTCCAAGCAAAGCGTGGTAGCTGATTCTACATGCGAAGCGGAGTACATCGCTGCCTCGGAGGCGGCGAAGGAAGGTGTCTGGATGAAGGAGTTCATGACAGATCTTGGAGTAGCGCCTAGTGCGCTTAACCCAATGACTCTGTTTTGTGATAATACTGGTGCCATTGCTCTAGCCAAGGAACCAAGATTTCACAAGAGGACCAGACACATAAAGCGACGTTTCAATTCCATCCGCGATTACATCAAGGAGGACGACATAAATATTTGCAAAGTACACACGGATCTAAATGTTGCAGATCCGATGACTAAACCTCTTCCAAGGGCTAAACATGAACAACACCAGAACTGCATGGGTGTTCGATTCATTACAATGTAAATCACATAGTGATGTGAACTAGATTATTGACTCTAGTGCAAGTGGGAGACTGTTGGAAATATGCCCTAGAGGCAATAATAAATTGGTTATTATTATATTTCCTTGTTCATGATAATCGTTTATTATCCATGCTATAATTGTATTGATTGGAAACTCAAATACATGTGTGGGTACATAGACAACACTGTGTCCCTAGTAAGCCTCTAGTTGACTAGCTTGTTGATCAAAGATGGTTAAGGTTTCCTAGCCATGGACATGAGATGTCATTTGATAACGGGATCACATCATTAGGAGAATGATGTGATGGACAAGACCCAAACTGTAAACGTAGCATTTGATCGTGTCAGTTTATTGCTATTGTTTTCTGCATGTCAAGTATCTGTTCCTTTGACCATGAGATCATGCAACTCACTGACACCGGAGGAATACCTTGTGTGTATCAAACGTCGCAACGTAACTGGGTGACTATAAAGGTGCTCTACAGATATCTCCGAGGGTGTCTGTTGGGTTGGCATGGATCAAGACTGGGATTTGTTACTCCGTATGACGGAGAGGTATCTCAGGGCCCACTCGGTAATACAACATCACATTGAGCCTTGCAAGCAAAGTGACTAAAGAGTTAGCCACAGGATCTTGTATTACGGAACGAGTAAAGAGACTTGCCGGTAACGAGATTGAACTAGGTATAGTGATACCGACGATCGAATCTCGGGCAAGTAACATACCGAAGAACAAAGGGAACAGTATACGGGATTAACTGAATCCTTGACATAGAGGTTCGACCGATAAAGATCTTCGTAGAATATGTAGGAGCCAATATGGGCATCCAGGTCCCGCTATTGGTTATTGGCCGTAGAGGTGTCTCGGTCATGTCTACA
The DNA here is from genome assembly GCA_039707655.1 of Elymus sibiricus. Taxonomy (NCBI): domain Eukaryota; kingdom Viridiplantae; phylum Streptophyta; class Magnoliopsida; order Poales; family Poaceae; genus Elymus; species Elymus sibiricus. Next base: position 103,301,257 of record CM077668.1, on the reverse strand, counting down.
TAGTTCTCGAACCCGCAGGGTCTACACACTTAACGTTTGGTGACGATTAGTATAATTGAGTTATTATGTTGGTGACCGAAAGTTGTTCGGAAGTCTCGGATAAGATCCCGGACATGACGAGGATCTCTGGAATAGTCCGGAGGTAAAGATTGATATATGTGATAATAGTGTTTTGATCTCCGAAAGAGTTCCGAAGTTCACCGGAAGGGGTTCCGGATGTTTACCGAAGTGTTTGGGTGCAGCAACACTTTATATGAGCCAAAGGGACAAAGCCCACAAGGTATTGGAAAGTGCAAAAGTAGTTTTGCTGCCGCGTAAGCGGTACTACCGCTTGGTGAAGCGGTACTACCGCCCGAGCGGTACTACCGCTTGTGTGAAGCGGTACTACCGCCCAAGCGGTACTACCGCTTGTGTGAAGCGGTACTACCGCTTGTGCGCGGCTGTGCACGATTCGGCAGGGATCCGAGTTGGACTCTTTCCCTGCGGGCCAAACCGACCTTGTGCGGGCAAAACCGACCCGGAGGAGGCTTTTACTCCAAGTTTAGACCCCAAGGCTCAACATATAAATAGAGGGGCAGGGCTAGCACACGGGACACATCAGGATTTCCCAAGCCGTGTGCCGGCAACCCTAGCCCTCTAGTTCCTCCGTCATAATCTCCGTAGCGCTTGGCGAAGCCCTGCAGAGATTGTTCCTCACCACCATCACCACGCCGTCGTGCTGCTGGAACTCAACCACTACTTCACCATCGCTCGCTGGATCGAGGAGGTGAAGGCGTCATCAAGCCGTACGTGTGTTGAACGCGGAGGTGCCGTCCGTTCGGCACTAGATCGGAAGGATCGTGATTGGATCGCGGGACGCTCGGCGATTTGGATCGCGAAGACGTTCGACTACATCAACCGCGTTTATTAACGCTTCCGCTTAGCGATCTACAAGGGTATGTAGATTCACTCTCCCTCTCGTAGATGCTCATCACCATGGATAGATCTTGCGTGTGCGTAGGAAAATTTTTGTTTCCCATGCAACGTTCCCCAACAGTAAGGCATAAAATAGTTTACTTGAGTGATATCCACTGGTTCACTATCTTAAAGCACCTTTTTGTGTGCTACTAATAGTATTTTAGAATTACCAGATCCTCTCTGGCTAGGTCTTCCTCACCAGCGACGACAGGATCGCATGACAGACTTCTAAATGGACAAGTACCTGCAACGTCCAACGTCAACGATGATGTGGACCAGATGTTCTACTGCAGCCCCATCCATAGCATCGACACGAAGTCAGGTATCTACTCATCCTGATGCTTGATGGCCTAATGCTTGATACATGTATCATGTGACACACACATTAGGAAATCTGAATAATTTTGACATAGTTGCTTTGTTATCTTGCACTGGTTAGTACTTATCATTTGCCCTTTTACAAATTATATCTAAGTTTTGCTATTATGAGAATGTTATATGCACGGTTTCTTATTAGATCTCAAATTCTGCAACTATTTTTCATTGTTAGGAGAATGTTATATGCACGGCTTCACTTGATTTTCCTAACTTTTTTGATTTATAACCTGCAGATGCTGGCCTTCATTCGTCAAAAGTTGGTGTACAAGAGCTCCAGGAGAAGAATCCTGAAGAAAACCCACACCCAACAATGTGTTTTAGCTCACTGGAGCTGGTCATGTTAATATTTAGCTGTATTTTATAGCTGAATACCTGATTTGTACCGCCATGATTGTAAAGTACTTTGTTTGGCTGTCATTTGAAATATTATGTGTTATTGGCTCTGTTTGAATCAAGTTATTGGTTATTGCAAAATAGAGACCTGACGTGTGGGACCTAAACAACACACATGGGGCCCATTTCACTAGTGGGTCCTTTAAAATGGGAAAGAAACAAAAGAAAACTGACAAGTGGGACCTAACTGGATGACCTGACTAGTGGGACCTGCTCCAAAATGGACTGTACAAAGGCCGAGGCCCAAACAAGAAATGGACAGTAAAAAGGCCAAAGGCCTATAAAATAAAAGGCTGAATTGTTGGGTTGGCCCATGTAGCCGACCGGAATTTACAGCAACTAAAATAAAATAAAAGGCTCAATTGTTGGGCTTGGCCCATATACACGGCTGAATTGGGCTGGGCTGATTCTAATCTACGACCATTTCGTTTCGTCATAATTTTGCCATGTCAGCTTGCCACATTGGATCTGACGTGGTGTGGGCATGTTGCCAGTGACCAAAACAATTGGTCGTAAAATCCACGACCTTTTATTTTGGTCGTAACCGTCTACGACCATTTCACAAAAAAGGTCGTTAAGTTTCATTAAAGACGGCCAGCTTTTGACCAACTATTTTTGGTCACAAAAAGGTCACAAATGAAAAAAAATGACCATTCAGTGACCAATATTGATGGTCGCAAGTTGACATATTTCTTGTAGTGATTAGGTCAGACGGAGCCACGTGGGCCCCACGAGGTACGTGGGCGCGCCTGGGGGGGTGGTGCGCCCTGGTGCCTCGTGGGCACTGGGTGGCCCCCCTTCTGTTGATTCTTGCGCCAATAATTTTTATATATTCCATAAAAATTCTCCATAAAGTTTCATCCAAATCCAAGAACTTTGATTTTCTGCACAAAAACAACACCATGGCAATTCTGCTGAAAACAACGTCAGTCCGGGTTAGTTTCATTCAAATCATGCAAATTAGGGACCATAACAAGAGCAAAAGTGTTTGGAAAAGTAGACACGACGGAGACGTATCAACTCCCCCAAGCTTAACTCATTGCTTATCCTCAAGCAATTCAGTTGACAAACTGAAAGTGATAAAGAAAAACTTTTACAAACTCTTTTGTTCTTGTATCTATATATATGCTTAAGTAGTGTCCAAGTTTTCAGCAAAGATTATAATTAACCATGCAAATGATAACTCTTAGAAATTATATTCACCCATATCAATGGCATAATCAACTAGCGAGCAATAATAAGATATCTCAAATGCCAACACTTTGTCGAAACAATCATGATATAATATGACAGCATGGTATCTTGCTAGCCCTTTCGGAGACCGCAAAACATAAATGTAGAGCACCTCCAAAGTTCAAGCAACGACTAAACATTGTAATTCATGGTAGAAGAGATCCAGTCATGATGCACACAACATTAACTATACACAATGCATGAGAATGAAAATAGTGCTCTCAGGTCTGGTGCTTGTTTGAGAAGGTGATGACTCAACAATAAAAGTAAAATAACATAAAAGTAAATAGATAGGCCCTTCGCCGAGGGAAGCATGGATTTGCAGAGGTGCCAGGGCTCAAAGCTTAAATCAGAGGTAAATAAATTTTTGGGAGGTATGCCTTTCCTGTCAACGTCACGGCCGAAAGTTTTCAATATCTTCCATGCTAAATACATTAGCAGCGGTTCCCAAGCGGTAAAGTAAAGTTTACTCCCCCTCCACCAACAATCACAAGCCATGGCTAGCCGAATCCTCGGGTGCCCTCCATACCAACAACTTTCTGGGGGAGTTTGTTTTATTATTTTGCATTTTTAATAATGGAACTGGGCATCCCAATTACCAGCCCCTCTCGTGCAAGGACAAGTGAGTAAACACTTTTCATGAGAATAACCCGCTTAGCATGGAAGATACTAACCGCCCCCTGTCGCTCCATGAGCGGTACGGGCACACAAAACAGATGTTCATTTGAATAGTTAGAGGTGGCACATGCAATTTTACTTAGGACGACAGAGTAATACCGCGTATAGGTAGATATAGTGGACTCATCTGGAATAACTTTGGTTTAAGGGTTTTGATGCACAAGCGGTATTCCCGCTTAGTACAGGCGAAGGCTAGCAAATAGGTTGAGAAGCGACCAGCTAGAGAGCGAAAACGGTCATAATCATGCATTATGAATAATCAACATTGAATACTAGCATGAGTAGGATATAAACACCATGAACATAAATATCATGGAGGCTATGTTGGTTTTGAATCAACTACATGCGTGAACATGTGCCAAGTCAAGCCACTTGAAACATTCAGAGGAGGATACCATATCATCATACTACATCATGAACATTTTAATGCATGTTGACACTCAAGATAAATCATTATCCACTCCTAGCTACTTAAGCATGTCATGAGCAACTATAATCTCTAATTGTCATCACAAACATGTTTAATCATAATATGCTAAATCATGGATACTGAGTTAAACATATTTACAAAAACAAAGAACAAGTTGAGTTCATACCCGCTTTCCCTTGCCACAGTCACTTCATCAAATCATCGTCATTATTGCCTTTCACTTGCACGACCGAATGATATGAAAATAAAAATAGTGCAAGTGTGCCATGGACTAAGCTGGAATCCGCAAGCATTTTATTCAAAGGAGAAGACAAGGTAAAATGGGCTCTTTGTTAGATCAACAATAATGCATATGAGAGCCACTCATCATTTTCATCGTGGTCTTCTCCTTACAATGACTCAACAAAAGAAACGAATTTTAGAGAAACAACTGAAATATTTTTGGAGTTTTTAGTTTTCTTAAGAAAGCAAAAAGAAGAAAACAAAAAATGAGAAAAGAAAACTATTTACACGGGAGAGCTCCCAACAAGCAAAAGAAGAAATGGGAAATCTTTTTGGGTTTTTTTAATACTACTGCAAACTAAACTAGAAAGAAAACCGAAAAGAAACGAGAAATATTTTTGGATTTTCTCAAAGTTTTTCAAACACACAAGAAGAAAGCGAGAAAATAAAACTAACATGGATTATACAATGAAAAAGTATGAACACCGACAACTGAGATGAAATGTGTGGACATGAATGTAATGTCGGTGAGAGATACGTACTCCCCCAAGCTTAGGCTTTTGCCTAGCTTGGTCTATGGCCATCCGTAGTAGCCATCCGGTCCCATGTGAAACTCCTGAGGTGGCAGCACCCAAGCGTCCCAATCATGGGCCTCCTGCTCTGCCGCCGCCAAGGCGTTTCGGTAAGCAATGATGTCCAGTGGCATCACGGTATATTCGTTCCTGGCATGAGAATCAAACAAAGCAGGTGCAGGCAACGGAATAATATCACGAGTATCCTCACTAAAAACCAAGTTATAACGAATGTGGTGAGGAAGATCAGGAGCATCAAGAAAATGGTGGTCCCTCATGGACTGGAAATCTAAGTAAATTCTAGGTAACAAACAATCATGAGGGCGTATGTTAACATTAAAACGTCTCGCTAAGCGAGTAGCATAAATGCCACCATGAATTTTACCCCTAGTCCTATTAGTGTGCAAGCGGCGTGCAACAATAGCTCCAAGGTTATAAGTGTTATCATTATGCAGTGCGCGACGTAAAATGGCAAGGTCAGGTGCAGCAAGTGCACTACCTTGCTCTCTAGCAATGAAGCATTTCCCTAAGAATAAAGCAAAGTAATGAACAGAGGGAAACTGCAAGCTAGTGGCTCGGGCTTTCGACACGCCCCTTTCCTCTCCCACAGTTAAAGTGCGGAGGAAACCCTCAAACCATCAAAGGGAATCAAACATATCTCACAAAATTCAGCTAGAGGTATCTGATAATGTTCGGCATATAAATCAAAGCGCACCTCAGGGGGTTCGAGCCTACTCAGAAAATGAAAGTTTTGCACAAAGGAATTTGTAAGGATGTGGTGCTGGTCACACTCATCTGCGAGGAAGTCAGTCAATCCGGCATTTGCAATGAATTGCGCAAACTCTTGGCAGAATCCGACTTCGTTCATGAAGGCATTGTGCGGCCATTCGCACGGCCGGACCTCCGTCCTACGCGGAATGTTGAGGTCATTGTCTGAGGACTCCCCAAGGACTCCCTTGGCGTTCCGCTTCGAGGAACTCCTCCGGAAGATGTTCATTCTCCTAAGAACAAATTTCTGAAAATTTTTGGGTCACAAAATGATATCAATAAAACTTCACAAGATTGATAACAACTACTCATATGGATGCCTAGAGGCTATATCAAGAATTCAAACTACTTGGAACTCAAAGAATCCAACATGCAAGCTCATTTTTTGTAGCACCAAGAGCAGCTAATTATGCAAAATATAAACCACTAAAGCAAAAACTAATTGGAGCAATGGAGGAGTCACATACCAAGGAGCAATCTCCCAAAACAGTTTCGGAAATGGAGATCCGAGCAAAGAGATCGAAAATTTCAGTTTTGTGAGCAAGAACACGAGAGAGAGAGAGAGCTACCAGGAATTTTTGCTAGAGGTAGGAGACGAAGTGAGCTGAAGGGATAAGTGAGGGGGTCCCTGTGGGGCCCACGAGGTGCCTGGGCGCGCCAGGGGGGTTGGCGCGCCCTGGTGCCTCGTGGGCATCTGGGGCACCCCCCTGGTATGATTTTTGTGCCAAAAATTCTTAAATATTAAATAAAAATTCATATCAAAATTTTATTGCATTCTGAGCACTTTTATTTCTGGGCACTTTTTTATTGCACGGATAATTCAGAAAACAGGGTAATCATGGCATTTTATTTTATTTAACTAAGAATAACAGAAAATAGAAAGTGGGTACAGAGGGTTGTGCTTACTAAATTCATCGACCACATGCCTCTCAAAGAGAATCCATTAATAAGATTGATCAGGTCTTATTAACAAACCATTTCTGAGTGACATGAAACCGAAGAACTTTCGTATAACACTAAGTTACCTCAACGGGGATATGCATCTCCCCGATAATAAGAGTTTCATATTTCTTTTTAACAGTAGGAAGAGGGATTTGAAAACTTCCAATAGTGATTGTCAGAGTCTTTTCAATAATATGAATACCATTTACTTGAAATTGTTTCTTCGGAAAGTGCACCGTATGCTCATTACCATTGATATGAAAAGTGACCTTGCTTTTGTTGCAATCAATAACAGCCCCTGCAGTGTTCAAGAAGGGTCTACCAAGGATAATCGACATGTTGTCATCCTCGGGCATATCAAGTATAACAAAGTCTGTTAGGATAGTAACATTTGCAACTACAAAGGGCACATCCTCACAAACACCGATAGGTATGGCAGTTGATTTGTCGGCCATTTGCAATGATATTTCAGTGGGAGTGAGTCTATTCAAATCAAGTATTTTATATAAAGAGAAAGGCATAACACTAACACCGGCTCCTAAATCACACAAAGCAGTTTTGACATAATTTCTTTTAATGGAGCATGGTATAGTTGGTATTCCTGGATCTCCTAGTTTCTTAGGTACTCCATCCTTAAAAGAATAATTTGCAAGCATGGTAGAAATTTCAGCTTTAGGTATCTTTCTTTTATTTGTTACAATGTCCTTCATGTATTTAGCATAGGGAGGCATCTTGTCGGAAGTGGGGCTCCGGGGACCCAAAGGTTCGAACACTGGGGTGAGCTTGTTCTACCTACTTCGTCTCCTACCATGGTTAAGCGACGGCGAGGCGACGGCGAGAGCGCGATAGCGAGGGACGGGGCGAGGACTCAGCGGTTTACCCAGGTTCGGGCCACCTTGCGGTGTAAGACCCTACTCCTGCTTGTCTGATATTGCTCTGGTGCGTGTGTGAGTACAAGGTTGAGGATGGTCAGAACAAGAGCCGATCCCTCTTCTTTTCTACAATGGCTGCTCTGCCCTTTATATCGGCCATGGTCCTCTTCCCCCTGGAAACTTAGGCGGGAAGGGTTGCCACACTTGGCGATTTTGAAAGGGGACAGGCGCTCAGGCTATCCTGACTAAAGGTGGTCTTCGCCTGCCAAAGCATGATCCATGACGCGCCGGTGGGCTCGGTGATGACCTCCGCCGTGCGCGCCCGTCGTCTTGGTCTTCCTTCGCCGATCGGGAAACCTTTGGGGTTGCTTTGGAGAGTAGATAGCTGGCCCTGCTCCCCTAACACAAAAGAGGAAACCATCTTCATCCGTGCCTGCTGGCGCGGCTTCTGTTGCCGTTCGTCGCCGCGCGCGTCACCCACGTGACGGGCTCCAGGCCGCGCGGCAAGGCGGACAACCTTCATCTCGAGCGTCTGCGGGAGGGGGCCTCGGGAGGCCACCTCGGAAAGCCGCCTCGCGAGGCCACTCAGGAAGCCGCCTAGTGAGAGGACCTCGCGAGACTGTTGATGGTGGTGCTGAGCGTTGCTTGCTACTCCCTGAGGAGGGGGCCTCAGGAGGCCAGGGCCTCGTGAGGGGTCTTGGTGAGAGTTCGGTGGTGACGGCCCGCTGGGCCCACGCCAGGCGTTGCGCCCTGGGCCAAAGGCAGACGGGCCTGGATACCCCGGGGTCCATGGGCCCGACAGTAGCCCCCGGGCCCGCGGCGCGCGCGTTCCCGCCTACTGAGGGGCGAAGCGGCGCGGGCCCTAACCGCCTATGGTCAGGCGCGACGCGTGGCGCACGATGTGACGGGGGACGCCCCCACTTCCCCACGACGTCTCGGTAACCGCCGCGCTGACATAAATCTTGGCGCGGGCGGCGCGAGGCCATCATTGCCTTCCTTCATACTCTCCACCTCTCTGCGCCCTTCCTTCCCACGCACGGATCCTTCTACCTCTCCCACAACTCCGTCGCCCCAAACCCTGGCTATGCCGCCATGTCGCCCCCGGAAGGGAGGAAGAGACAGCAGATACGGAGGTTGAAGGGGCGGTGCCTGAGCCCGCCCTGAGTAGGCTCGCAATCATCAACGCCGAGGGACTCAGCAAGGTGCTTCTAATGACCGCGGCCGCTTCCAACGAATGGGGGCCACTCGCATCTGGCCGGCTTCTTACCCGGCCTCCGACCTTGACGCCACCTCTACCGTCCTCTTCCTTCCGGCGCTCTTCGCGGGCTTGCTACCCCCATTCTATGATTTCTTTAATGCCGCCCTTTCCCACTATCAAATCCATGCGCTGCATCTCGAGCCGAGCTCCGTCCTTCTTCTCTCTGCCTTTGCCTTTTTATGCGAGGCCTTCCTGGGCATGACGCCCTCGGTGGCGCTCTTCCGCCACTTCTTCAGCCTGCAGCTGACCGCGGCAAACCAATGCTCCGGATGCATCTCGTTCTATGTCGCAGACGAGACGGTGGGCGATGGTATCGACATGATGCTTTCCAAGAGGGTCGAGGGCTTCAGGCGGCAATGGGTGTACGTGGACGTGGCTCAATCTAGCCCCCTGCTGCAGCTGCCGTCGTTCCCGGCGGCGAGAAGCTCTGGGTGGGGGCACAAAAGGCTCGCCGACCCGAGGCTGGCGCGGGTATGGAAGAGGTTGGCCGAGTTGAGGGCCGCGAAAGTGATGGTGGTCATGGTCGTGAGGGAGTTCCTCCGGCGCCGCATTGCTCCCCTCCAGCGGCACTCCCGCCCAATGTGGGCCTTCACCGGCCCGGAGGACCCGATGCGGCTGAGTACGGACAGCTTGCTGCCGGAGGTGCTGAACTGGGTGCTCCAAGCCCTGACCGGCGAAGAGACGAGCGAGCCACCCATGGATGGGCTTCCCTTGTACCGCTACGCGAACAAGGAGACACTGGCCGGCTCGATGCCGCGTTTCGACCAGTGAGGGCCGCTTCCAGAGGGCCTTGAAGGGCCCCGGGACAACCCCTTCCTGGTGGTCCCTGGCTCAGGCGAGTACGGTAGCGCCGGGGCCTTGGCGGGCGCTGCGGGGGGCGGAGGCGGCCCGGTTCGGCCGGCCCGCCGCCGACTCGTCCGCGAGCTCGAAAACGATAATGGCACCACCCCGCCTAAGGCCACGCCTGCCGCGTCCATCCGGGCAGAGGGCGTGGGAAGCCCCCGCGCGGCAGCTGCGAAGCTGCGGGGCTCCAGAAGCGGTGGCGAAGGCGGATCCCGCGGCCCTCCCGAGAGGGGGGTCGATCGTGAGAGAGGGCCCGGCGAAGGCGGCGACAGCAACGCTCCTCCGTGGCCGCTGAGGAAGAGGAGGTGGTTTGCCAGAGACCAGTAAGCGCTTGCCTTCCTTTCTCCTGCGCCCGGTGTGTCGCGCGCGCCTAAGTCCTTGTTTCTCTTCCCATCTCCAGGACTTCCTCGAGCAAGAAGAAGAAGAAGGAGGAGAGGTCCCCTGGCCTGGCGGGGGCTACACCGCCGGTTGCTAGGAGCGGGGGGTGCGAGGAGAGCACCAGCAGCCTCGCCGCTGAGGCTGACCTCGCGAGGGCTGAGGAGGAGGCAGTCCCTTCTGACCCGCGGGAGGACGCGGCTCGGGGGACCCGAGCAGGCGAGCCACGGGAGGCGTCGTCGAGGGGCGGCTCCGCGGCTCCTAGGGCGCCCACCGTCGGGGCGGAAACCGCGGCGACGGAGGCGGAGACGTCGGCTTCCACCCCCCGGAACGCTGTCGACGGCGATGTCGCGGGAGGCCAGCCGGACTCGACAGCGCACGGGGCCCCGCAGGCCGGGGGGTCGCTAAGCCCACGAAGTGCGTCGCCCCATCGGAACGAAGAGGGGCCTCCTGCGAGCCCTTCGCTCCCGACCGGCAGCGGCGGGCCCTCACGAGAGGGCAGCGCTCGGGCGCACACCGGTTGGGCCCTGCAGCTCATGAGCGGCAGCACCGTGCTCAAGCGCGGGGCCCTGCAAGGCGCCAGGGCTGCCCTTGACCAACTGGAAGCACACCTCCGGGCGGAAGAAGCGCGCATCATCGAGGAGCATCAGTGCCTCGCGGAGAGGTGGCACCAGCTTGATGTGGCCATCAAACTGAGCCACCGTCAAGACGACACCGTGTGGGAGAAGCGCAAGAAGGCCGCCCAGGACGCAAAGGATATCTTTGAGAACGCTGTCAGGGAGGCCGACGAGGCTGACAGGCGGCATGAGGCGGCTGAGGCCCGCGGGAAGGAGCTCCAGGACCAGAATGCCTTGCTGGAGCGACAACTCCAGGCATGAAGGAACGCCATCTCCGCCCTCGAAGAGAGGCTGGCGGCCCGCGAGGTGGACCTTGACATTCGTGAGCGGGAGCTCGCACGGTCGGCATCCGCGCAGGACTTGGAGCGCGAGCGACTGGAGACGTTGGAGCGAGAGGTGTCCGCTTCCCAAAGTTCCTACGCCGAGCACCTAAACAAGGCCAACGCCAATCTAGCCACTAAGGTGGAGAAGATCCAAGAGGACGCCGACAGGAGGGTCGCGCAGAGCCGCGAAGCGCTTGCCAGCGAGAACAGCCAGAAGTTGAAGCGGCAGGAGGACCGCTTCAAGGCCAAGCGCGAGGAGTTCCAGCACGAGATCACAGGCCTCAAGGAGATGCTAGCCGAAGCTGAAAAGTGGGAGGAGCTCGCGCTGAAGGCCCGGGCCGACGCCGAGGCCGAGCTGTCCTCCCTTCGGCAGCAAGTGGGGGGTGTCGCTGCGGTCGTGGAACAGGCGCGGGACGAGGCGGCCCGAGCGCGGGGGCGGAAACTCCAGCGCTATAAGATGTTCCGTGCCCTCGAGCTCCGGGCCCGCCGCGCCTTGGGCTCCATTTGCGAGGAGGACGTCAGCAACCCCCTCGAGACCCACGACGGCAGCTACCTCAACTTCTTCACCAAGCTCGTGGAGCGGCTCGAGGTGGGCGCCAAGAAGGTAGGCGGAATCATCGAGGAGGAGAGCTGCGACCTCCTCACCCAGGCCGCGACGCACATCTTCAGCCATCTTCTGGACGCCGACCCCAACTTCAATTTCGGCAAGGTGATAGCTCCCATCCCGGAGGAGGTCTGCGACACTCTTGGGAAGGCAGTGGAGGACCACGTGGACGCCCTGCACGAGCACTTCGCTCCCGGCGAGAGCTCGAGCAGAGTTGAGGGAGATGACGATGATGGTGGCAGCGGCGGTGATGACGACATGTCTTCTTAGGTCCTTCCCCATATCCTGCGTATAGCTGATCGTGGCCCCGTAGGGGCGTGAGGACAATGCTTTAACATTTTAAGTACTTGCCCCTGACTGTATCGTATGCCCGTCCCCTCGTAACGCCTTCCCTCAAAGTCCGTTTTGCTCTTTCTGCTTGTCATGGTGCACTGCGTCGTTAGGACCTAGCCCCCGAGCGGGCCATAGCCGCTGCCGGTATAGCGAGTCATGAGGGTTCCGCTCGCGCGATCTCCCGAGGCGGGGCCTGATGGGGCCACCTCGCGAGGCCCCTCCATGAACCTGCTCCTGAGATAGCCGCATGTAGAGTATTCAATGACAAGGGAGCGGCGCACGCTCGCCGATTCGTTCATGGGCATCATGCGAGGAGACGAAACACCAAGAACCTTGGTGGGGTGGCGTGCACGGGGAGCAGGCCTGCGAGCCAGAGCCCGGCTGCTTGGGTTTTTCAGCGCTGCTGGGACTGACCCGAGCACAGACACCGTGTCCAGCCCCCACTCGTGTGAGGCTCATGAGGGACATCATGAGCGCGCGAGGCTCGTGAAGCAAGAACAAGACGAAATGCCATGCAAGAAACCGAGCTTTACTGAAGTAAGATAGCGACCCGTTATATAACTAAAACGAGATGCGGCTGCCGTGTCCGGCACTGGTCAGCTTGGGGTTGGTGCAACCCGTGGGGCACCCTCAATTGATTGTTCCGCCAGCGCGGAGCATGGGGCTTCCACAGGGGTGTGGGTATGATCGTGGGTCGATAGTTCCGCCAGCGCGGAGCATGGGGCTTCCACTTGGGCGTGGGCGGGAGCTCTCGCGGGCCCATCAGGCGAACGCAATGAGAGGCTTCGGGGCGTGTACAGCCCAATTTCGTTCGTACGCGTGAGGGTCATGGGTAGAACTTGCGGAGGTGTTGGATGTTCCAGGCGTTAGGTACAGGAACTCCATCCTCCGTCTCCAGCCGAGCTGAGCCAGGCCTGGAGACATGAGTAATCCAGAAAAGGTCCTTCCCATATGGGTGGCAGTTTGCGGGGCCCCTCTCTGGAGAGGATTCTGCGCAGGGTGGGGTCGCGGACCTCGAGAGTGCGAGGGCGGATGCCGCGGCTGTGGCGGCGGCGTGAGGCCGGCTTGGCGGCGGCCCTCCTCGAGGAGTAGCAGGTCGGTCTCCCGCGAGCCGTCCTGACGCGCCTTGTCGAAGGCAAGAGCTCACAGGGGACCGTGCTTAAGCTCCAGAGGGTAACCGTGTCCACGCCGTAGACGAGGAAGACGGGGGTCTCGCCGGTAGGCTTGCTTGCCGCCGCGCGGATGGACACATCACGAACCGCCACTCGTCGAGCCAGCCTTTGCCGCTCCCGAGCTGCGCCCACGAGGCATGCTCGCGAGACGCACGCACGAGGCTCGGCGTTCGAAGTGTCTTCGCCTCGCGAGGCCGGCTCGCGAGAGGCCGCCTGCGAGGTCTTCGCGCAGCTCGATTCCTGAGGGGCTGCATGCCAAAATATTTCGCAATGGGAGGAGCGGCACGCGCTTGCTAACTCACCCTTGGCCGTTGCGTGAGGAGATAAGGCACCAAGGACCTTGGTGAGGTGACGTGCGCGGGAGCAGGCCCGCGAGCCAGAGCTCAGTCACTTGGATTTGGCGGCGCTGCAGGGACGGACCCAAGCACAGGCGCCGTGCCTAGCCCCCGCTCACGAAAACGGTCAGGGGAGGGGTCGCGAGCGTGCGGTGCTCTCCGGTCAACACTGAACTTAATAGGCGATTAAGCAGGTAACATAACTCATCAGGGCGAAATCAGTAAAATTCGTTACACAACCAAAAGGATAAGGTTCCGGGAGCGAAGCTCGAGAGGTGCGGCGAGAGGCGACGCGCCGGGCGCACCTGGCAGAACCGCGCTGTAGTGACGTCAGGCCGCTTGGCGAGGTGCGCCAAGAGAGTCCGCTCCTCCGGGGCCAAGGTGCTCGCGAGGCCTCGGGAGCTCGCAAGGAGTAGGAGGCTCACGAGGTGCTGGCGTGAAGGGCGCCAGCCTCTGGAAAGAGGCGCCGGCGTTCCTCAGCCCGAAGGGCATGCGCGTGCTGCCGAAAGCGGGGCCAATGCCCTGGCCAATTCACGGCAACTGGAAGGGGTCACGAGGGCAGAGCTGGTTGAGGCTAGTGAAGTCGACACACATGCGCTCCTTGCCGCCCTTCTTGGGGATGACGACTGGGTTGGCGAGCCATTCGGGGTGGCGCACCTCACGAACTACTCCGGCTTCTTGGAGCTTCTGAACCTCATTGACGATGAACTCTTGCTTCTCTGGTGCCTGGCGCCGTGCTTTCTGCTTGACTGGGCGTGCATTGGGGCACACTGCTAAGTGGTGCTCGATCACCTCCCTCGGCACACCGGACAAGTCGGATGCTTTCCAGGCAAAAACATCCGAGTTTGCCCGAAGGAAGGTGACGAGCGCGCTTTCCTATGCAGGAGGGAGGTCTGTGCCGATGGTGAAGGCAGGGCCGGAGCCGCTGCCGTCCACCGACACCTTCTTCGTCTCGGCGCGGTCCTGAGAGAATAGCTGCTTCTTCTTCGCGGGCGCGGCCTCGGAAGGCTCGCCCGCGTCCTCGTTGGCTGGGTGCGCGACAGCGGCAGCCTTGTAGGCACGCTCGAGGGTGCTGGCTGCGTCCTTCTCGTCGCAAGCGACGGTGATGATGCCGCTACAGCCGGGCATCTTGAGGACGTTGTAGGCGTGATGGGTGGCCGCCATGAACTTGGTGAGAGCTGGGTAGCCCAAGATGGCGTTATAAGGCAGGCCGATGTGCGCCACGTCAAAGTCGATGAGCTCGGTGTGGTAGTTCTTGCGGGTGCCGAAGGTGACGGGGAGGCGCACTTGCCCCAGCAGAATGGTGGAGCCATCGGTCACTCCGGAAAAGGGCCTGGTCGGCATCAGCTAGTCGTAGGGCACCTGGAGCGTCTTGAAGGTCTCGACGGAGAGCACGTTGAGGCCGGCACCCCCATCGATGAGGGTGTTGGTGACCGCGACATTGCTGATGGTGGGAGTGCACAGCATGGGGAGCGCGCCTGCGGAGGCCGTGGACTTGGGGTGATCCTTGGAGTCGAAGGTGATGGCGTACTGCGACCACTTGAGGGTCCGCGAAGCCTCTGGCCTCGGGAGGGCGGCATACACCTCGCGAGAGAATTGCTTGAAGTGGCGGATGGACGCGGGGGCTTGGGACCTGCCGAGGATGCAGGCGACCGCGCGAGGCTCCTGGTAGCCCCCAGCGCCCTCGTCAGCCTGGTTGACGTCGTTCCTTCGGGGTGGCGGTGGCAGCGGCGGGAGAGCGGCATTGGCCTGAGGATTCGCCTCACGAGGCTGGTCGCGCCAGGCGGCCTCACGAGGCTGATTGCGCCAGGCGGCCTCACGAGGCTGATCGCGCCAGCCCTGACAGTAGTTGCCATTATTGTTGCGGCTGTCCCAGCGGCTGCCGCTACGCCCACCTCCGCAGCCGGCGCCACGGCCATTGCGGTCGTCCCGGCGGCTCTGGCGCTCATCGTAGAGCAGCTTGAGCTCCTGACAGTCTTCGGTGCTGTGGGAGCGGACGTTGTGAAAAGCGCAGAGTGGCCGGTTGTCCTTCTTGGGCTCATCACGGTCGCGGCCGCGCTTCTGCTCGGGCTCCGCCGCGAGTACGGCAGGGCCCTTGCGCTTGACATCCTTGCTCTTGGCCTTGGCGCCGTCGAGCGCCGCGTCGGGGTCATTGTGGACGAAGAGGCGGCCTTCTTCAACCTTGGCGCACTTGTCGGCGAGGTCAAGCAGCTCGAGCACGGAGTCGAGCTCACCGTTGATGGCGAGCTTCTCGCGCATCTTGATGTCCGTGACGCCGGTGGAAAACGTGGAGATGACGGCCGCGTCGGAAGCGCGCAGGATCTTGTTGCGCACCTGACTGAAGCGCTGGATGTACTTGCGGAGGGTCTCGTCTGGGCGCTGTCGAACACGCCGCAGGTCGTTGATGGTGAGGGAGCGGTCCTGCGTGCCCTTAAAGTTGGCGATGAACTGGCTGCAGAGCTCGGCCCACGATGAGATGGAAGCCTCGGGGACGTTCATGAGCCAGGAGCGCGGGCCGTCCTTGAGGGCCATGGGGAACCAGTTCGCCATGACCTTGTCGTCGCCGTTCGCCGCCTCGACGCTCAGCGCGTAGAGCTGGAGGAACTCCGTGGGGTTGGGGGTGCTGTCGTAGCGCGGAGGCAGCTCAGGCTTGAACTTCGCGGGCCAGACCATGCGACGCAGCTCGTGGGTGAAGGCACGACAGCTCACGCCGCTCGAGGGGACGCCGCCAGCGAGGGCGGCGCGGTTTTGACGCCCGGCCGCTGTGACGTCCTGAACGGCCTGGTCCTGGCGCTGGCCCTGCCACTCGAGGAGCACCCATGCGTCGGGGGGCGCGCGACGGATGATCTGGCAGCTGGCCTCATCTCGGTCTGGCGAGGATGCGCCACGGGATGGCTCACGAGCCCGCGCGCTGCGCTGGGGCCCGGCGCGCTCGTCGCGCAGAGGAGACGGCGGAGGAGCGCCGTGCGCCAGGTCCCCGACACGAGACGGCGGCGGGCGGAGCGAGTGAGAAGGTGCCGGAGCGTCCCCGGCGACGTCAGCCGGACGGTAGCGGAGCAGCTCACGCGCCATGAGCAGCGCTGCCTGCGGGTTCGGCGGCCCATGGTGGGCGAGGGAGGAGGCCGTGGCAGTGTGGCCGTTCGCCCGCACGGAGGGGTGCAGGGAGGAGTCCTGCTGCTCGCGGGCAGCGGGGTCGGTGGCGGCGGCTTCGGCTTCGGGACGGCGGCGATTGCCGCGGGCCACCGGCTCCGTCCGAGCCATGCGGCCAGCCCTGCGCTCGGCGCGCTCGCGACGTGCATCGGCCATGGGGTTGGTGGAGCTGAGGGCGGAGCAAAAGAACAGTAGCGTACCCCTACCTGGCGCGCCAAATGTCGGAAGTGGGGCTCCGGGGACCCAAAGGTTCGAACACTGGGGTGAGCTTGTTCTACCTACTTCGTCTCCTACCACGGTTAAGCGACGGCGAGGCGACGACGAGAGCGCGATAGCAAGGGACGGGGCGAGGACTCAGCGGTTTACCCAGGTTCGGGCCACCTTGCGGTGTAAGACCCTACTCCTGCTTGTCTGATATTACTCTGGTGCGTGTGTGAGTACAAGGTTGAGGATGGTCAGAACAAGAGCCGACCCCTCTTCTTTTCTACAACGGCTGCTCTGCCCTTTATATCGGCCATGGTCCTCTTCCCCTTGGAAACTTAGGCGGGAAAGGTTGCCACACTTGGCGATTTTGAAAGGGGACAGGCGCTCAGGCTATCCTGACTAAAGGTGGTCTTCGCCTGCCAAAGCATGATCCATGACGCGCCGGTGGGCTCGGTGATGACCTCCGCCCTGCGTGCCCGTCGTCTTGGTCTTCCTTCGCCGATCGAGAAACCTTTGGGGTTGCTTTGGAGAGTAGATAGCTGGCCCTGCTCCCCTAACACAAAAGAGGAAACCATCTTCATCCGTGCCTACTGGCGCGGCTTCTGTTGCCGTTCGTCGCCACGCGCGTCACCCACGTGACGAGCTCCAGGCCGCGCGGCAAGGCAGACAACCTTCGTCTCGAGCGTCTGCGGGAGGGGGCCTCGGGAGGCCACCTCGGAAAGCCGCCTCGCGAGGCCACTCGGGAAGCCGCCTAGTGAGAGGACCTCGCGAGACTATTGATGGTGGTGCTGAGCGTTGCTTGCTACTCCCTGAGGAGGGGGCCTCAGGAGGCCAGGGCCTCGTGAGGGGTCTTGGTGAGAGTTCGGTGGTGACGGCCCGCTGGGCCCACGGCAGGCGTTGCGCCCTGGGCCAAAGGCAGACGGGCCTAGATACCCCGGGTTCCATGGGCCCGACACATCTTTATAATATCAGTCAAACAAGTGCGCAAAAAGACTAGCCTAAGCATTTCAGCAAAGCGTTCAAATTCTTCCTCATCCTTTTTCTTAGATGGTTTAGGAGGAAAGGGCATGGGTTTTTGAACCCATGGTTCCCTTTCTTTACCATGTTTTCTAGCAATAAAGTCTTTTTTATCATAACGTTTATTTTTAGTAGGTGGGTTATCAAGATCAACAGCAGGTTCTATTTCAACATCATTATTAGGTTCTTTATCATTATCTGGTTGGGTATCCACATGAGCATCATCATTATTATTATCATCAAGTGGTTGTTCATTACCAGATTGTGTTTCAGCATCAGAAATAGAAACATCATTACTCTCCTCCAAGGGTTTTTCTACCTCGGGTTCACTAGAAGTATGCAAAGTCCTATCATTTTTCTTTTTCTTTTTCTTTTTAGATGGACTAGGTGCATCAATATTAATTCTTTGAGAGTCTTGTTCAATTCTTTAGGGTGACCCTCAGGATAAAGTGGCTCCTGAGTCATTCTACCTCCTCTAGTCATTACTCTAACAACATGATCATTCATATTGTTATTCATTTCATTAAGCAATTCACTCTGAGATTTAGCAACTTGTTCTAATTGGGTTTGAACCATAGATGCATGTTTACTTACACCTTTAACATCATTAGCAATTCTAAATAACAAGTCACTCAAGCGATCAATCATATATGCATTTTGTTTCAATTGTTTCATAACATTTGCATTGAAGTGATCTTGCTTAATAATATAATTGTCAAATTCATACAAGCATTGAGTAGGAGGTTTGTTATAAGGAATATCACTTTCATCAAACTTTATAAGAGAATTTACCTCTACTACCTGTGTCGGTTTGTCAAGACCATGTATTTCTTCAATAGGTGGTAAATTTTTAACATCCTCAGCTTTAATACCTTTTTCTTTCTGGCATTTCTTTGCTTCTTGCATATTTTCAGGACTGGGATATAAGATACCCCTCTTCTTCGGAGTGGGTTTAGGCGGTGGTTCAGGAAGTGTCCAATCATTATCATTCTTCAATATATTATTCAATAATTCCTCAGCTTGCTCAATAGTCCGTTCCCTGAAAACACAACTCACACAACTATCTAGGTAGTCCCTAGAAGCATTGGTTAGTCCATTATAGAAGATATCAAGTATTTCATTCTTCTTAAGAGGATGATCAGACAAAGCATTTAGTAATTGGAGAAGCCTCCCCCAAGCTTGAGGGAGACTCTCTTCTTTAATTTGCACAAAGTTAAATATTTCCTGTAAAGCAGCTTGTTTCTTATGAGTAGGAAAATATTTTTCAGAGAAGTAATAAATCATATCCTGGGGACTACGCACACATCCAGGAGCAAGAGTATTATACCATTCTTTAGCATCACCCTTTAATGAGAAAGGAAACAACTTAAGAATATAGTAATAGCGGATTTTTTCCTCATGAGCAAATAGGGTGGATATATCATTTAATTTAGTAAGATGTGCCACAATGGTTTCAGTTTCATAACCATGGAAAGGATCAGATTCAACCAAAGTAATTAACTCAGGATCGACAGAGAATTCATAATCTTTATCAGTAACAAATATGGGAGAGGTAGCAAACTTAGGATCATATTTCATTCTCTCCCACATAGATTTTTCTTTCATATCAGTAAGCAATTTTATAACTTCATGTCTGTCATTACAAGCAAGAATAGCTCTAGCTATCTCCCTATCAAAACATTGTTCATCAGGTGTTTCAACTCTAGTAGGAGAGCTAGGCATAATAGGTGAAGCACAATTTTCAAGAGTTTCAGCATTTTCAATTTCTTTAGCTTTAGCAATTTGTTCAGTAAGAAATTCACCGAGTGGCACAACATTATCAAGCGCAGTACTAGCATCATCATGAGTATCATCAATAACTTGCGACATATCAGAATTAATAGCATGTTGTGGTGTTGCAAGTTTACTCAAAACAGAAGGTGAATCAAGTGCAGAGCTAGATGGCAGTTACTTACCTCCCCTCGTCGTAGAGGGAACGATCTTCGTCTTAGCGTCTTTCAGATTATTCATAGTGATCAACAGATATAAATCCCAAGTGACTTAGCAAATATAGCTATGCTCCCCGGCAACGGTGCCAGAAAAAGGTCTTGATAACCCACAAGTATAGGGGATCGCAACAGTTTTCGAGGGTAGAGTATTCAACCCAAATTTATTGATTCGACACAAGGGGAGCCAAAGAATATTCGCAAGTATTAGCAGTTGAGTTGTCAATTCAACCACACCTGGAGAGTAAATATCTGCAGCAGAGTGATCAGTAGCAAAGTAGTATGATAGTTTGGTAGCAGTAGCAATGATAGTAACAGTAGCAGTAACGGTAACAGCAGTAGTAGTAACAATTGTAACAGCAGTAGTAACAGTAGTAACTTAGCAGGAACGATATGTGAAAAGCTCGTAGGCATTGGATCGGTGACTTATGTTGGATAACATTCATCATGTAACAGTTATAACCTAGGGCGACACAGAACTAGCTCCAATTCATCAATGTAATGTAGGCATGTATTCCGTATATAGTCATACGTGCTTGCGATAAGAACTTGCATGACATCTTTTGTCCTACCCTCCCATGGCAGCGGGGTCCATAAGGAAACTAAGGGATATTAAGGCCTCCTTTTAATAGAGAACCGGAACAAAGCATTAACACTTAGTGAATACATGAACTCCTCAAACTATGGCAATCACTGGAAAGAATCCCAATTATTGTCACCTTGGGGTATGCGGATCATAACACATAGCAGGTGCGTATAACTTGCAAGATCGGATCAAGAACACAAATATATTCATGAAAACATAAAGGGTTCAGATCTGGAATCATGGCACTCAGGCCCTAGTGACAAGCATTAAGCATAGCAAAGTCATAGCAACATCAATCTCAGAACATAGTGGATACTAGGGATCAAGCCTTAACAAAACTAACTCGATTACATGATAAATCTCATCCAACTCATCACCATCCAGCAAACCTACGAAGGAATTACTCACTCCCAGCGGTGAGCATCATGAAATTGGTGATGAAGGATGGTTGATGATGACGATGCCGGAAGATCCCCCTCTCCGGAGCCCTGAACGGACTCCAGATCTGGCCTCCCGATGAAGAACATGAGGTGGCGGCGGCTCCGTATCGTGAAACGCAATAAAACTTCCTCTCCTCTTTTTTTCTTCTGGAAAGTGAATATATAGCATTGGAATTAGGTCAGACGGAGCCACGTGGGCCCCATGAGGTACCAGGGCGCGCCTGGGGGGGGGGTGGCGTGCCCTGGTGCCTCGTGGGCACTGGGTGGCCCCCCGTCTGTTGATTCTTGCGCCAATAATTTTTATATATTCCATAAAAATTCTCCAGAAAGTTTCATCCAAATCGAAGAACTTTGATTTTCTGCACAAAAATAACACCTTGGCAATTCTACTGAAACATCGTCAGTCCGGGTTAGTTTCATTCAAATCATGCAAATTAGGGGCCAAAACAAGAGCAAAAGTGTTTGAAAAAGTAGATACGATGGAGACGTATCAGTAGACTGTAAGCAGACGGAGGATGGGCTCAAAGGTAATTCACTCGCAGCCTGGGACCTTGTGTGTTGCCCCAAAAACAAGGGAGGTCTAGGTGTTGTCAACCTCAAGATTCAGAACCAGCTACAACCGCTGGGATGTGCCCTGGGTCCAGTTAATCTGGTCGACATACTATAATCACAAAGTTCCTCATGCCATGGACGCGTCTGGCTCTTTCTGGTGGCGTGATGTCGCCTAGCTCTCTCCGATCTACAGAGGAATCACGACAGTGCTTGTTGGAGATGGGAGCACAGTTCTGTTCTGGAAGGATTCGTGGAGATCTACCATCCTGTCTGAGTCTCATCCGAGAGCTTTCTCTTTTGCCCGTGATGAAGATGTATCTGTCAGAGGGCTGCTGACGGCGAACTCCATTGGTGACCATTTCCACCTCCCTCTATCGAGGCAGGCCAGAGAGGAGCTTCAAGATCTTCAGAACCTGACTAGTGATGTGAGCCTCGATGAACACCAACCAGACAGATGGACCTGTGTTTGGGGAGCAGATTTCACCTCCAGCAAATTCTATCAATTTTGCTTCCGAGATGAGGAATGTGATGAAGTATTTAAGTGGATATGGAAATCGTGTTGCACGATGAAATGGAGAGTCTTTGTTTGGCTCCTGCTGGCCGATCGCTTGAACACCCGCAACATGCTTCGGAGGAGACACTATATCATTCAGAACAATAACTACAGCTGCCTAATGTGCGATCATCCGCCAGAGGAGACAGTGGAACACCTCTTTTTCCACTGCCCATTTAGTGTAGCTTGCTGGGATGTCTTGGGGATCACTTGGCCAGTGGACCTTGACAGACTGGAACTGTTCCATGCAGCCAAAAATGACTGGACTCGGCCCATGTTCATGGAGATCTTTACAGTGGCAGCATGGGGTATATGGAAAGAGAGAAACGGCAAGCTGTTTAGAAGAATCGACCCTTCCCTGCGATCCTGGAAATCAAGATTTAAGGAGGATTTCTTGCTCCTAAGACACAAGGCGAAGGACAAACAAGAGTCGTTCATATCCTCATTGGTCAACTCTCTTTAATTCCTTTGTTAAACCCCTTACCTTTTATCTTCCTTTTATTTTGTGAGCACTTGCTCCCCCTGTTTGTAAATTTGTATATGTAAGGTGGGACTTGGGCTTTTGCCTTTTGTTTTTCAATTAAAGTCAGTGGGGGGCTTCCCTACTGTCATTCAAGCTTCAAAAAAGACGTATCAGTAGACTATTATGATGCTGATGTATGTGCGTGTAGTACTATCCATGATGTAGTATGTTGGATGATGTATTGTATAATTATGTTGTTTTCTGTTATTCGCTTTGGTTTCCTCGCATTTTTTTCGGGGTTGTTGCTTCACCTTCCTATTTTTCCCCTAATGGATGTTGCTCATCTCGATGCTTCATATTGGGAAACATATATAGGATGACAAGGTGTGGCAGCAACTGTCATGGTGGTGACGATACCCCAGTTCGTCGATCCGCCAGGCAAGCAGGACATTCCCCAGAACCATATCAGCCACCCACTCCTCCACCTCAAGCACCCACAACAGAATAGATTATGCGAATGTTTGAGGAGAAGAGGAACCAAGATCTGATGGAATTCTTGAGAAGCATGCAGACTATGGTTGGGCAGAATAATCATAATGGTAACCATTCTAAATTGTCAGATTTTTAGAGGACCAAACCGCCAAGCTTCAGTCAAGTAGTAGATCCGATATAAACAGAGGACTGGTTGAGGACCATTGAAAAGAAACTAGAAATTGCTCGCACTGAAGATGCTGATAAGGTCCCCTTCGCCACTCATTATCTGGAAGGACCAACTGCTATATGGTGGGACAATAACAAAATTATGTGGCCTGCCGAAGATGAGATTACTTGGGATAAATTCAAAGATAAATCTCGCAAGTATCATATTCCCGCCGGTATCATGAAGGTCAAGCAGCGAGAGTTCCTCGCCCTTACTCAACGGAACTCGACTATAAGTGAGTATTTAAACAAGTTCAATCACTTGGCCCGTTATTCCACACATGATATAGCCACCGAAGAACGGAAGATAGATCGGTTTCTCGGAGGGCTTAACCATACCCTCCGATGTGCACTCAGTATGCTGGATTTCCCTGACTTCCAGACTTTGGTGAACAAGGCACTCATTGCCAAAAGGGAACACAAACTTGTTAATGATCATAAGCCTGTATATGAAGACCACAAATGCAAGTTCGAACCCAAGAAGGAAGGACAAGTCTTTCAGAAGGTTCGTACTTGGCAGCAGCCACAGTTCGAGTTTAAGCCAACATGGCAGCAGGGGAACACCAAGACTGAAAATCATTTCAAGACTGTGGTTACAAAACCAGTAAAGGAAGATTGTCAGCGTAACAATCATGTTAGTCATGTGGACAAACTGGGCATTACGCTAGGCAGTGTCCCAAGAACGGAAAGCCGCCAACCAACCTAAAGCCTCAAGTCAATCATGTGGGACAATTCCCCAACCGGAAGTATATTCAAGGGCAAGTTCATCATCTCTCCGCCGAAGAAGCTGACGAAGTTCCCAATGTGGTCATTGGTATGTTTCCTGTTAATAACATACCTGCAAAAAATTTATTCGATTTCAGGGCTTCCCATTTGTAACAGCCCGGAACCGACGCTCCAGAAGATGCCCCTTTCTTTTCCATTGTCGTCATGTGGTTCGAGTGGTTGTCGCTTTTATCATCGCATCATTCGCATCATCTGCATAGCTTCGTCACTCGTTTTCGAAAACTTGCATCCGTTCGTAGTTGCCGGTTCGCTCCGTTCGTGTCGTCGACCGTTTCGAGACCAGCCACACACGCACGTGCCCGCGGCATCGGTTTATTATCGGACGCTTTCGGTATTTAAAAATCATGTCACGGGCCGCAACCTCCCTCTCCTCTTGGCCCAACCACTTCTCCACAGCCCACTGGCCCAACTTAGCCCCCCTCCGTTCGTGGTCATCGGATCGCGA
Source organism: Elymus sibiricus (assembly GCA_039707655.1). Classification (NCBI taxonomy): domain Eukaryota; kingdom Viridiplantae; phylum Streptophyta; class Magnoliopsida; order Poales; family Poaceae; genus Elymus; species Elymus sibiricus. Next base: position 103,277,072 of record CM077668.1, on the reverse strand, counting down.
TCGGACGGACGAGGTCCAACCCCAACCCTAGTGCCTTCCCTATTTAAACCCCCATGGAGAGAGAGCCCCTCACTCTCTAGGGTTTCCCCCTTGCCAAATTGCAGCCACACCCCTAGAAAAACCCCACCTGCTAGCCCTCCTCCTCCAGATCCCGCAGCCCCAACCATCTGCCCATTTTCGGCCCTCGGATCGCGATCTAGAGGCTGAAATTCGTCCAATTCCCCACCTACCGGACATGTCCGGCGGCCAACCCGGACAATGTCCGGCCGACCACAGAGCCCCGAGCTCCACCACCGAGCCGCAGACCGCGGCCGCCCGTCCCCGCTGCTACCTTGCCGGCCGGAGCACCGCCGCCCCTGTCGACGACCACCTCCGGTCGAGGCCGGGACCTCCCTGCCACCCGCTCCTCTCTTTTCCTCCTCCCTCCGTTTCTCCCTCTCACCCCCGCGGACTCTCTCTCTGTCTCTCCCGCAGGCCCAAATTGCCATGGCCGCCGTGAAGCTTGCCGCCGGTCGCCAAGCCCCGCCGGTCACCGGATCCGGAGGCCCCATGACCGGATCCGCCCGTTCCCAAGCTCCCCAACCCCACCGGATCCCGCCTGCAGCGCCGCCCCTTCGCCGGAGTTCATCGCCAAGCTCTGCCTCCCTGCGCTCGGGCACAAGGACAGGGACGAGGTCCCCGTTGACCACGCTCGCTCGGGCCGCCGCTAGCGCCAGGCCTGCCCCGGCCTCTGCCTCTCACCGAGTGGGCCAAGGCCCACGAGGTGAGCAGTTCCCCCCGTGCGTTTTTTTTCTTTTCTGATTAGGCCCATATGATTTTCTTTTCATATCAGTAAAATTGCATGTTTTAAAACATTAATAATTAATTAACCGTACGCCGTATAAAAATGTTTTGTATATGAAAAATGCTCAGAAAAATGTGTAGATTGTGAATATGTCATTTTCATCCATGTTTAAAATGCCTAAGCTCGCTGTTTGCATCATTTGCATAATTGCCATCATTTTTGCATTGCCATATTTATTTACCCGTGCATTGGAATTAACCCGACAATATATTAAAAAATGTTCATATTATCGGCATCGCATTTTCATGCATGTCAAACTAGTTCATTGTACTTTTTTGCATTTAACTTGCACTATATTTGCTAAAAGGGGATTAGGCCATAAACTTGCATAATTAATTGCGACTTATTTTTCCACGTGAACCTATGCATATTATATGTGTTTTCGGGGTAGGAAAATCCATAGAAATTAACTGTGCATTTAGTTTTGTCATTGGAGGAAGTTTGAGTGCATGTCGTTTTTGCCATGATGCCCTTTTGTCTATTTCGTGTGATGTAATCCATGCATGATATGAAATAATTTTGAACATGAGATATGCCCTTGAACATGTATGCTAGGCCCTGGTGTTTTTTGGTTGTCATAGAAATGCATGTTTAGGTGTTGTTTCCTTGTTGCCATCATGCTATAAAAATCTGATGTTTTGAGGGTCCAAAATATTTCTAAGTCTGGAAATCTGTTATTTTGTTGCTGTGTTGCGATGTGATTTGCTAGTGTTCTAGGAGTCTTTTGGTGATGCCACCAAGGAGTCTTTTGTTAAGCATGTTATGCTCTTTCATGTTGTGCCTTTAGTTTGCATAAATAGGTTTTGCATCATAATTATTTCTGTTGCTCAATATGTCAATCTGTTAAAACTGCTGCACATGACTATCCTAATTTTCACTAAGTCTGAGAATCTGTTTTCTTCAATATGCCATGTTGTGTTGATGGTTGCCATGAATCTGAGCATAATTTGATGTTGCTATAAAGTAATGAATTGTAATGCATCATGTCTACTACCATGCTGTTAATTTTCATGTCATAATATGCCCTGTAGCATATAGTTTTACTGCTGTCAATATGCCTCCGTGAAATCTGCTATGCTAAAAAACTTGTTATTTTCACTAAGACCTAATCTGCCATATTTTGTTGCCATGTTGTGAGCTTCCTACCATGTGTTCCATAACTATTTTGAGTATGATATGTGAAGATGAAACGAAGTGTATGTTATATGCTACTGCCCCATGCTTAGTTTGTGCATTTTAGTATATTGTAACTTGTTGTTTTCATGCGTTCAATACGCTATCTTGCTGTTTTGGGCAGATTTGCACTAAAACTTGCATTGATGATTGTGGTTGAACCGTAGCTCCGTTTTGAACATGTTGCATATGTAACTTGACTAGAATTTCATGTAGTTTCATAATATCTTGCTGCATTCATGTTTTGAAGTGTTTGTGATTGTCTTTTCCATGCATTTTGCATTCATGTCATATGCATCTTGCGAATGTCATATCTTTTAGACCGTAGCTCCGTTTGAGATGTTCCATATATGTAAATCGACTAGAATGACGTGTAGAATTGCATGGTTCACTTTATTTTGCTGTTTAACAAATATAAAACCTGATTAATTCAGATCTGGACCAATTTCGAAATTAACATATGGGGTCGTTTCGGAAATGCTATATGTTGTTTCCGGCCTCATTTAAACTTGCCTAGGTGTGTAGTTTACTTATGCTTCACCTCTTGCCATGTTTAACAACATTTAATATTGTCGTGTACCTAAACGAGAGTGAACTAAATATTCAAATGTGGAGTTTCGTCAATATGCAACTCGTTGCATATTGAGCTTCACTTAATGTGTAGTATTTGATTGTTGTGGTTGCCATGCCTTGCATATTTAAACCGGACATGCATCATATTTGTTGCGCATCATGTCATGCATTTGTTGTGGTGTTCTCGTGTGTTGATTGTTGTTTCCGATTGCTTCTTCTCGATAGAGTTCCGAAACCGCTTCGGAGTGTGAGGATTCGTTCGTCTACGTTGGCTCATCTTCTTCATGGATTCGTTCTTCTTCAAGCGGGATCTCAGGCAAGATGATCATTTCCCTGGATACCATTACTATCATTGCCATGCTAGATGTCTCGTTTCTATCGCTGTCTCGCTACCTACCACTTGTATGTTAAGCCTCCTAACTTGCCATGAAAAGCCTCTAACCTCTCCACATCCCAGCAAAACCTTGTTTGGCTATGTTACCGCTTGCTCAGCCCTTCTTATAGCATTGCTAGTTGCAGGTGCAATTGTTTTCCAGCTATCACAATATTATTGCTATTTAATTTAATGCACATATATACTTGGTAAAGGGTGGAGGGCTTGGCCTTTGCTCGGTGTTTTGTTCCAATCTTGCCGCCCTAGTTACTTGTGTACCGGTGTTATGTTCCATAAATGAGCGCTCCTAACATGCTCGGGGTTGTTATGGGGACCCCCTTGATTTTCGTTTTAGGATAAAACTTGTCTGGCAAGGCCCAACATTGGTACTACATTTGCCTAATAACTAATAAACCTGCATAGGGAGTAATTAACCCGAGGATCTTTAATCAACAACCCGGGCCAGTGCTCCTCATGAGTGTTGGTCCAAACTAGAGCACCGTGCGGGGCCAACCCGGGGCAACTCGGGAGATGTCTATCAGGCCACCGTACGCTTCGCTTATCTGTCGTGTCCTGAGAACGAGATACGCGGCTCCTATCGGGTTCGTCGACACGTCGGGCGGTCTTGCTGGACTTGTTTTACCTTTCTCGAACGTCTTGTGCGAGGAATTCCGAAAATACTTCGGGCTATCTCGAGGTTGCGGTTTTCCAGTGGAATTGCCTAGGAAGATCACGAGGTTCGTGGTCGAGGTTATTCTCGCTGCGTGTGGTTAGTTTGTGATGGATGAGTTGGAGCACCCCTGCAGGGTTAAATCTTTCGGAAAGCCGTGCCCGCGGTTATGTGGCAAACTTGGAAACTTTGTTTAACACCCGGTCATAGCAAACTTGAAGTAAACTCAAATAAAATACACCAACTGTGTGCGTAACCGTGACTGTCTCTTCTCGTGAGTCCTTATCCGAGAGAGAACACGGTGGGGTTATGTTTGACGTAAGTAGGTGTTCAGGATCTCTTAGAGATCATTACTAGTTCACGTCCGTTTATTCGACAATCATCCCCCTTTATTCTTGTACTCGCAAGTTAGCCACTCAATAATGCTTAGTGCTTGCTGCAGCCTCACCACTTAACCATACCTCTCCCATTAAGCTTTAATAGTCTTGATACCCTTGGAAATGAGATTGCTGAGTCCCTGTGGCTCACAGTTTACTACAACAACAGTTGCAGGTACAGGTAATGCGATGATATGACGTGAGCGCGATGCTTGTTTTGATTTGGAGTTCTTCTTCTTCTTCTTCTTCATCGATCTAGGATGGGTTCCAGGCGGCAGCCTGGGATAGCAAGGATGGATGTCATTTTATCGTTTGTTTTCGTCCGTAGTCGGACCCTGCTCTTTTGTATGATGTTTGTATTTGTTGTTGTATTGATGTGATGTTGATGTAGCTTGTGGCGAGTGTAAGCCAATTCCATATACTCACCTCTTCTGTACATGTACTTGTAATGATATCCATTCTTGCAACACGACGAGATGCGCTTCTATCCCTGTCGAGGCCCTCGTGCCAAAATAAGGATAGGATCGCATCTTGGGCGTGACAAGTTGGTATCAGAGCCTGTACCGACCTAGGAGCCCCCTTGATTGATCGAACTTGGCCGAGTCGAGTCTAGTGAAAAAACTATTTTGAGTCTAGTTATATCGGAGAGTAGGATTCTTTTACTCCTCTTCTATACTCTGGTGAGGTGTTCGACTTAGGAATTTTCATTCTACTCCTCTTCTCGCTCAATTTTTTTTTTAGGATCACGCGGGTATTTTGGAATCTATATGATACCGATGTGACGGAGTTCTGTCTTGGTGCCTCCTGTCTGACTTGATTTCTTCCGGGGAATTGAGCTCCAGGGGATTCTTGACACATCGTTATCATTCAGTTTCCTTAGTATCTCAGGACGGAGGATATTCGAAATTGCTTCAATACTGGTAGTGGCGAGAGGAGTCCGGCATCCCCAGTACTGGTGGAGAGAGTTCGGATGTACTGCCATACTTAGTATCGTTGTGATTACGAGTGTCTGAGGTAGATGAGTTTGCGGAGTTTCTTGGATTATGGTGTGGAAGGTTGCGGGTGCAGTTGTAGCTGATTACCTTGGGTACGTTCCTGGGTCCGCAACCCGAATTGCATAAACAAGAAAGACTTCGGGAATTCTTAGGTGGGAATTCAAGTAGTTTACCTAGGATTATCCTTCCAACAAATGCAAATGGGTTTGTATTTGTTTCCGGCTTAATTTGCAAGCCTCATCCTTTGTTTTGTTGGAATATGGTTATTCGAGTTGCTTCGATGTCAAGTGGTGAATTCATATCTTTCTAAATGGTGTTCTCACATTTTTATGGGAATGCTAATCCTTTTGTTCAACCGGAGTTGTCATGTCAATTCTTTCCAACCGGTGTGCTTCTCTTCTAGATGATTCGATCCCTTCCAAGTTTTGCAAGATCAATCCTCATATTCCTTTCTGGAGTTCATCTCATCTGTCTCAAGTTGTATTTGTTTTTCCCACCCTCCCGCCCTTTTTCTTCAATAATTAAATTCTCATTCAAGTGCTTTTCTTTTCATGTCATGCTTCTGCTATTTCTTTTCTTCCATTTGATATCCGGTGATTCATTATGGAGATGCTCAAGTGATTCAAAGTTCATCATTCCTTGTATTGTTTTCTTTCCCGGTGGATTCAATTCAAGCTTTCGGTGCTCATCATTTCCTTTTCATTCTCTAAATGCTTTCCCATGTTGGAAGTTCTTATCCAAGCCTCTCTGTTTGTTCGTTTCTATTCTATCCGGTGTGGCAAGATATCTCAGAAGACTTTCATTTCCATTCAGATCCTCTTAAATTATTTTGAGGTTCTCACCTCATCAAGTTCTCAATTTGTACTGGTGCAATCTCTCTTTCTAAGCAATCATTTCAACGGTGTTTCCTTCAGTGGGCTCATAACCCACAGGTGTTCCCCAGGATCTTACCTGACTCTTCTAATCTTTTCCGGAGATCTCCTCAAGTTCTTTTCAATATGACGTAAGAATGAATTCCATCAGTCATATTCCTTCCCGAAGATCGCTTCTAAATCATTCTCATCATTGGCTCAACCTTTTCTTATTCATTATTCCGGAGTATCTCAGTAATTCTTGGTGGTGTTTTTCGCCATCATTCTCAGCATGAAGACCAAAGGAGTGTTTCTCTTAAATCTTATTCCGTTATCCTAGAGATTCATGGTTTCAGCTTCGTGCTATCCTCTCAATTGTTTTTGATAATGAGGAATTCCTTCCATATCTATCCGGAGCATTTCAGAGTAGTTTTCATTTCTCGATCCTCCGAAGGCCATCATTTCAGAAGATTTCTTCGTTCTCAGCTTTCAGCTTTCGTTCTCCAAGTCTTCTCATTTGTTGTCCCTTCGTTCGTATCTCAATTATTCCGGTGCTTCAATCAAGTTTTCCATTAGGCGGATCATGATCTCTTCATTCCGATGTATCTTATTCATTCATTATATCCTCATTCATTGCAATTCTTACCGGTGCTCTCGTTCAAGTCTTCTTTAAGCTGTTTATCTCTCTCTTCAGTTCTTTTCAAGAAGAATAAGTCGTATGCTAAATCCGTGCTTGTCATCAATTTAACTTGATGAAGGGTAGGCATAACATAATTCTTATTCTTGTCTGATCAATCGAGTCAATCCTTCTTCCAGAGGTTGTTCATGATATCAAATTCTCGATTCTAAGTTGTTCATCTTTTCTTTTCCGGAGTTCCAAGTTTCTCAAGTATCTCTTCGCGAAGCTTCATCTAAATCTCTGCAAGACCTCAATCTTGTTGATTTTGCATCCTTCAATTCTTTCTATCATCCTTTCGTTTCAGAGTTCTTTCCGGAGGTTCTTCATGGTGGTTCTTCAAGATTTTGTTGGAGGTCCTCAAGTATTCTTATATTACATTTCAAGTGCAATTCTTCTCCCTTATCTTTGAGATGGTGTTTTAGCATTCTTGAGTCATGAGGAGTCTCGAAGAGAAGTTATCAAGAATGAGATATTAAATCCATCATTCCTTTCTTAGAGTTATCTTGGATTGGATTTCACCTAAAGCTCTTCCTAAAGATTGTTGCTATCATGGTGTTTATCAATGATCCAAGTTCTCAATGTATCCTCTTGTTGAAAGAAGCTTGCATATCTTGTTGCTCCCAAGCAATCAATTGTTTGGTTTAATGGCCGGTTGTCACCTCATTATGTGGGATGTTTTCCATAAGCCCATAACAAGTTTTTTATTTTCGTTGTTGGATCTCCAACAACTCCGTTCAACCATTCTTTGTAGGGATGCTTTTCTAATTCAATTGTGGTAGAAGTTGTCATTTTCTTCTCCGCTCTTTTCCTTCCATCGATCTAGCTTCTATTCTTATTCCGGAGGCCTTGTGATGTTGCTCTCTTCAATCTATCATCTTGTTTTGTCAAGATCATGTTCCTTCTTTGCTTATTCATTAACCGGAGTGTTGTGTCATCTTTTCAAGTTCTACCATCTTATAAATTTTTTCTCTCCTTCCTACCGAAGTGCTGCCGAAATTTCTTTTGAATTCTTGCTTGTTTCTCATGTCATTCTTCATCTCGGTGCAACCTTCATGTTTCATTGGTTTCACTCGTTTGTCAAAGAAGCAACTAAGTTTTACCTCTTCCTTTCTTTTTCTCTTCCCCTTTTCATTCTAAGATCTCGGGGCGAGATCTCTTGTAAGTGGAGGAGAGTTGTAACAGCCCGGAACCGACGCTCCAGAAGATGCCCCTTTCTTTTCCATTGTCGTCATGTGGTTCGAGTGGTTGTCGCTTTTATCATCGCATCATTCGCATCATCTGCATAGCTTCGTCACTCGTTTTCGAAAACTTGCATCCGTTCGTAGTTGCCGGTTCGCTCCGTTCGTGTCGTCGACCGTTTCGAGACCAGCCACACACGCACGTGCCCGCGGCATCGGTTTATTATCGGACGCTTTCGGTATTTAAAAATCATGTCACGGGCCGCAACCTCCCTCTCCTCTTGGCCCAACTTAGCCCCCCTCCGTTCGTGGTCATCGGATCGCGATCGGACGGACGAGGTCCAACCCCAACCCTAGTGCCTTCCCTATTTAAACCCCCATGGAGAGAGAGCCCCTCACTCTCTAGGGTTTCCCCCTTGCCAAATTGCAGCCACACCCCTAGAAAAACCCCACCTGCTAGCCCTCCTCCTCCAGATCCCGCAGCCCCAACCATCTGCCCATTTTCGGCCCTCGGATCGCGATCTAGAGGCTGAAATTCGTCCAATTCCCCACCTACCGGACATGTCCGGCGGCCAACCCGGACAATGTCCGGCCGACCACAGAGCCCCGAGCTCCACCACCGAGCCGCAGACCGCGGCCACCCGTCCCCGCTGCTACCTTGCCGGCCGGAGCACCGCCGCCCCTGTCGACGACCACCTCCGGCCGAGGCCGGGACCTCCCTGCCACCCGCTCCTCTCTTTTCCTCCTCCCTCCGTTTCTCCCTCTCACCCCCACGGACTCTCTCTCTGTCTCTCCTGCAGGCCCAAATTGCCATGGCCGCCGTGAAGCTTGCCGCCGGTCGCCAAGCCCCGCCGGTCACCGGATCCGGAGGCCCCATGACCGGATCCGCCCGTTCCCAAGCTCCCCAACCCCACCGGATCCCGCCTGCAGCGCCGCCCCTTCGCCGGAGTTCATCGCCAAGCTCTGCCTCCCTGCGCTCGGGCACAAGGACAGGGACGAGGTCCCCGTTGACCACGCTCGCTCGGGCCGCCGCTAGCGCCAGGCCTGCCCCGGCCTCTGCCTCTCACCGAGTGGGCCAAGGCCCACGAGGTGAGCAGTTCCCCCGCGCGTTTTTTTTTCTTTTCTGATTAGGCCCATATGATTTTCTTTTCATATCAGTAAAATTGCATGTTTTAAAACGTTAATAATTAATTAACCGTACGCCGTATAAAAATGTTTTGTATATGAAAAATGCTCAGAAAAATGTGTAGATTGTGAATATGTCATTTTCATCCATGTTTAAAATGCCTAAGCTCGCTGTTTGCATCATTTGCATAATTGCCATCATTTTTGCATTGCCATATTTATTTACCCGTGCATTGGAATTAACCCGACAATATATTAAAAAATGTTCATATTATCGGCATCGCATTTTCATGCATGTCAAACTAGTTCATTGTATTTTTTTGCATTTAACTTGCACTATATTTGCTAAAAGGGGATTAGGCCATAAACTTGCATAATTAATTGCGACTTATTTTTTCACGTGAACCTATGCATATTATATGTGTTTTCGGGGTAGGAAAATCCATAGAAATTAACTGTGCATTTAGTTTTGTCATTGGAGGAAGTTTGAGTGCATGTCGTTTTTGCCATGATGCCCTTTTGTCTATTTCGTGTGATGTAATCCATGCATGATATGAAATAATTTTGAACATGAGATATGCCCTTGAACATGTATGCTAGGCCCTGGTGTTTTTTGATTGTCATAGAAATGCATGTTTAGGTGTTGTTTCCTTGTTGCCATCATGCTATAAAAATCTGATGTTTTGAGGGTCCAAAATATTTCTAAGTCTGGAAATCTGTTATTTTGTTGCTGTGTTGCGATGTGATTTGCTAGTGTTCTAGGAGTCTTTTGGTGATGCCACCAAGGAGTCTTTTGTTAAGCATGTTATGCTCTTTCATGTTGTGCCTTTAGTTTGCATAAATAGGTTTTGCATCATAATTATTTCTGTTGCTCAATATGTCAATCTGTTAAAACTGCTGCACATGACTATCCTAATTTTCACTAAGTCTGAGAATCTGTTTTCTTCAATATGCCATGTTGTGTTGATGGTTGCCATGAATCTGAGCATAATTTGATGTTGCTATAAAGTAATGAATTGTAATGCATCATGTCTAATACCATGCTGTTAATTTTCATGTCATAATATGCCCTGTAGCATATAGTTTTACTGCTGTCAATATGCCTCCGTGAAATCTGCTATGCTAAAAAACTTGTTATTTTCACTAAGACCTAATCTGCCATATTTTGTTGCCATGTTGTGAGCTTCCTACCATGTGTTCCATAACTATTTTGAGTATGATATGTGAAGATGAAACGAAGTGTATGTTATATGCTACTGCCCCATGCTTAGTTTGTGCATTTTAGTATATTGTAACTTGTTGTTTTCATGCGTTCAATACGCTATCTTGCTGTTTTGGGCAGATTTGCACTAAAACTTGCATTGATGATTGTGGTTGAACCGTAGCTCCGTTTTGAACATGTTGCATATGTAACTTGACTAGAATTTCATGTAGTTTCATAATATCTTGCTGCATTCATGTTTTGAAGTGTTTGTGATTGTCTTTTCCATGCATTTTGCATTCATGTCATATGCATCTTGCGAATGTCATATCTTTTAGACCGTAGCTCCGTTTGAGATGTTCCATATATGTAAATCGACTAGAATGACGTGTAGAATTGCATGGTTCACTTTATTTTGCTGTTTAACAAATATAAAACCTGATTAATTCAGATCTGGACCAATTTCGAAATTAACATATGGGGTCGTTTCGGAAATGCTATATGTTGTTTCCGGCCTCATTTAAACTTGCCTAGGTGTGTAGTTTACTTATGCTTCACCTCTTGCCATGTTTAACAACATTTAATATTGTCGTGTACCTAAACGAGAGTGAACTAAATATTCAAATGTGGAGTTTCGTCAATATGCAACTCGTTGCATATTGAGCTTCACTTAATGTGTAGTATTTGATTGTTGTGGTTGCCATGCCTTGCATATTTAAACCGGACATGCATCATATTTGTTGCGCATCATGTCATGCATTTGTTGTGGTGTTCTCGTGTGTTGATTGTTGTTTCCGATTGCTTCTTCTCGATAGAGTTCCGAAACCGCTTCGGAGTGTGAGGATTCGTTCGTCTACGTTGGCTCGTCTTCTTCATGGATTCGTTCTTCTTCAAGCGGGATCTCAGGCAAGATGATCATTTCCCTGGATACCATTACTATCATTGCCATGCTAGATGTCTCGTTTCTATCGCTGTCTCGCTACCTACCACTTGTATGTTAAGCCTCCTAAATTGCCATGAAAAGCCTCTAACCTCTCCACATCCCAGCAAAACCTTGTTTGGCTATGTTACCGCTTGCTCAGCCCTTCTTATAGCATTGCTAGTTGCAGGTGCAATTGTTTTCCAGCTATCACAATATTATTGCTATTTAATTTAATGCACATATATACTTGGTAAAGGGTGGAAGGCTTGGCCTTTGCTCGGTGTTTTGTTCCACTCTTGCCGCCCTAGTTACTTGTGTACCGGTGTTATGTTCCATAAATGAGCGCTCCTAACATGCTCGGGGTTGTTATGGGGACCCCCTTGATTTTCGTTTTAGGATAAAACTTGTCTGGCAAGGCCCAACATTGGTACTACATTTGCCTAATAACTAATAAACCTGCATAGGGAGTAATTAACCCGAGGATCTTTAATCAACAACCCGGGCCAGTGCTCCTCATGAGTGTTGGTCCAAACTAGAGCACCGTGCGGGGCCAACCCGGGGCAACTCGGGAGATGTCTATCAGGCCACCGTACGCTTCGCTTATCTGTCGTGTCCTGAGAACGAGATACGCGGCTCCTATCGGGTTCGTCGACACGTCGGGCGGTCTTGCTGGACTTGTTTTACCTTTCTCGAACGTCTTGTGCGAGGAATTCCGAAAATACTTCGGGCTATCTCGAGGTTGCGGTTTTCCAGTGGAATTGCCTAGGAAGATCACGAGGTTCGTGGTCGAGGTTATTCTCGTTGCGTGTGGTTAGTTTGTGATGGATGAGTTGGAGCACCCCTGCAGGGTTAAATCTTTCGGAAAGCCGTGCCCGCGGTTATGTGGCAAACTTGGAAACTTTGTTTAACACCCGGTCATAGCAAACTTGAAGTAAACTCAAATAAAATACACCAACTGTGTGCGTAACCGTGACTGTCTCTTCTCGTGAGTCCTTATCCGAGAGAGAACACGGTGGGGTTATGTTTGACGTAAGTAGGTGTTCAGGATCTCTTAGAGATCATTACTAGTTCACGTCCGTTTATTCGACAATCATCCCCCTTTATTCTTGTACTCGCAAGTTAGCCACTCAATAATGCTTAGTGCTTGCTGCAGCCTCACCACTTAACCATACCTCTCCCATTAAGCTTTAATAGTCTTGATACCCTTGGAAATGAGATTGCTGAGTCCCTGTGGCTCACAGTTTACTACAACAACAGTTGCAGGTACAGGTAATGCGATGATATGACGTGAGCGCGATGCTTGTTTTGATTTGGAGTTCTTCTTCTTCTTCTTCATCGATCTAGGATGGGTTCCAGGCGGCAGCCTGGGATAGCAAGGATGGATGTCATTTTATCGTTTGTTTTCGTCCGTAGTCGGACCCTGCTCTTTTGTATGATGTTTGTATTTGTTGTTGTATTGATGTGATGTTGATGTAGCTTGTGGCGAGTGTAAGCCAATTCCATATACTCACCTCTTCTGTACATGTACTTGTAATGATATCCATTCTTGCAACACGACGAGATGCGCTTCTATCCCTGTCGAGGCCCTCGTGCCAAAATAAGGATAGGATCGCATCTTGGGCGTGACACCATTCTTTTATTTCGAGGAGTTTTGTTGCCCAGCACCATCTTCCCTATACTCTTTTGGACAAAATTATGGTGGTGCAATCCCCCGGATCCATGCTTAGGGCAAATATTGTATGCCGAGGATTGGAAATATCAATCAATTGAATTATCTTCCCCGCATCCCTGGTATCCATTGAATCTTCAAAATTGGATGTTATTTTGGGGATGGATTGGTTGACAAGACACCAGGTCTGCATCAACTGCGCAACAAGAGAAGTCACGTTAATAAATCCCTTGGGTCAGCCAGCTCAGTTCTTTGCCGGTAGAGCCATGCCTAAGCAGGGGATGGTTTATGCAGCGATTGCTACATATATGAATTTAATTCCAGTGGTCTGCGAATTCCCAGATGTATTCCTAGAGGAATTGCCAGGCATGCCACCTGACCGCGAGCTTGAGTTTTCCATTGAGCTTGTGCCCGGGACAACGCCGATTTACAAGAATATTACCGAATGCCTTCATCCGAATTAGTGGAATTAAAGAAACAGTTGGATGAGATGCTTCAAAATATATTCGGCCCAGCTCGTCTCCTTGGGCTGCACCTGCCATATTTGTGGGCAAGAAGGATGGCAGTCTTCGGATGTGTGTTGACTATCGCACTCTCAATGATGTCACTATCAAGAATAAATACTCGCTTCCCAGGATCGATGATTTGTTCGGTCAACTTAGTGGAGCTCAAGTGTTCTCCAAGATTGATCTGCGAACCGGGTATCACCAGCTGAAAATCAGAAAAGAAGATATCCCCAAGACAGCCTTCACTACCCGATATGGGTTGTATTAATATACGGTCATGTCATTTGGACTAACCAACGCTCCTGCATTCTTCATGCACATGATGAACAAGGTGTTCATGGACTTTTTGGACAAGTTTGTAGTAGTGTACATTGATGATATCCTCATATATTCCAAAGGTGAAGAAGAGCACAAACAGCATCTCCGTGCAGTATTAGAGCGATTACGAGCTCATCAACTCTACGCCAAGTTTAGCAAATGTGAATTTTGGCTTAAAGAAGTGGGATTCCTTGGGCATACTCTTTCCGCTCAAGGAGTGGCCATGGACCAAAGCAAAGTCACAGAAGTATTGAATTGGAAATCACCTGTTTCTATGTCAGAGATCAAAAGTTTCTTGGGTCTGGCAGGCTATTATCATCGCTTCATTGAAGGTTTCTCAAAGATTGCCAAGCCAATGATGGAATTGCTTAAGAAGAATCAGAAGTTCATTTGGACAGAAGCATGTGAGAGCAGTTTCAATGAGTTGAAGACTTGGTTGACCACCGCTCCAGTATTGACTCTACCAGACATCTACCGGAGTTTCGACACCTATTGCGACGCATCCAGGCGTGGCATTGGGTGTGTGCTTATGCAAGATGGAAAGGTCATGGCCTATGCATCTAGGCAGCTACGGCCGCACGAGGAGAATTATCCTACACATGACTTGGAAATGGCAGTGGTGATACATGCCTTAAAAATTTGGAGGCATTACATCATTGGAAAACGATGTCAAATCTACACCGACCACAAGAGTCTCAAGTATATATTCACCCAACCATACTTAAATCTCCGGCAAAGAAGATGTCCTGAATTGGTCAAAGACTATGACCTTGGTATCAGCTACCATCCAGGAAAAAGCTAATGTGGTCGTCGATGCTCTTAGTCACAAACCGGCCACAGCAAACTCATTACTCGAGCCTTTGCACACAATACTTCGAGAAGAAATAGCTCAGCTCAATATGATCATTTATGATGCAACATGCTCGGTTACCTTGGAAGTCACCCCTACTCTGGAAGACGAAATCCGTAAGGCTCAACCTGGTGACCCAATTACTCAAGGTAATGGCCCAAGTACGAGAAGGGAAGACACAAGATTTCAACATTGATGATAAAGGTACTCTCCGATTTCGGAATCGAGTCTATGTACCTGACCTTGGGGAATTAAAGCAGTAGATTCCGAAGGAAGCTCACGAGTCTGCAAACTCTATTCATCCCGGAGGCACTAAAATGTATCAAGATTTGACGCAAACATTCTGGTGGGAAGGTATGAAGAAAGATATCGCCTATTACGTCGCCTGTTGCGATATATGCAATAAGATGAAGGCTGAACATCAGAAACCCGCCAGTTTACTTCAACCCTTACCAGTTCCACAATGGAAATGGGGTGATATTTGCATGGATTTCATCGTGGGATTGCCAAAGACGCCACATGGAAATAACGCTATATGGGTTGTGGTCGACATGCTTACAAAGGTGGCTCACTTTATCCCAATAAGGACAACCTACCGTGTAGACCAACTCGTTCAACTTTACATATCCAGGATTGTCAGTCTGCATGGAGTACCCAGGACTATCACTTCAGACTGAGGATCTTTGTTTACCTCGGCGTTCTAGCTACGTCTCCACCAAGCCCTGGGAACCGATTTGAAGCACAGCACCGCTTATCACCCTCAGATAGATGGACAGATAGAATGAGTCAATCAAATCTTGGAAGACATGCTTCGGGCATGCGCTCTTGCCTATGGAACCAAGTGGGAAGACAGTCTGCCTTACGCCGAGTTTTCCTACAACAATGGCTATCAAACTAGTCTCAAGATGTCACCCTTTGAGGCTCTATACGGACGTAAATGTCACACCCCGCTCAACTGGTCTCAGACAGGAGACAGCCGAATCTTTGGGACTGATTTGATGATGGAAGTAGAAAAACAAGTTAGAGAAATTCGGGACAGACTGCAAGTAGCGAAATCTCATCAAAAGCGCTACTATGACGCAAAGCATAAGCAGATCAGTTTTGAACCAGGTGAATATGCATATCTCCGAGTTACCCCCATGAAAGGGGTCAAAAGGTTTCATACTCGGGGAAAGCTCACACCAAGATACATCGGTCCATTTCCAGTCATGACCAGAGTTGGTAAAGTGGCTTATCAGTTAGAATTACCTCCAGAGCTATCCGAGGTTCATGATGTCTTTCACGTGTCTCAGCTACGGAAATGTATCGCACCGCCAGCAAAACAGACGGATATGGCAGAACTAGAGCTCGCCAAAGATTTAACATATGAAGAGAAACCCTTGAGAATCTTGGATGAGATGGACGGAGTCACCCGCAGCAAAGCTATAAAATTCTGTAAAGTGCAATGGGAGCATCACACCGAGGATGAGGCCACCTGGGAAAGGGAAGATTATTTAAGGACTGCATATCCATATTTGTTTCCTGAGAAACCGAATCTCAAGGATGAGATTCATCCTAAGGGGGAGAGGTTTGTAACACCCCGGATTTTGCCTTTTTCTTTTTATTGGAATTTATTGAATATTTGAATTTGCATTTGGGTTTTTCAGTCAATTCTTTTTGACTTACCACTTGGAAATCATTTTTGATTTTCTTCCAAGTGGGTTGTATCATTCTTAAACCCTCTCTAGACCACATCCCTCTCACCATAATGCCATGGGACAATTTTCTTTAATGGCATTATATTCATTTTCCTCCTGAAAATGAATGTTTTCCCTATAAGCTATGAAGCAACCCTCATTTTTATTGCTCAGAAAATTCCAAGAAAATTCCCAAATATTCTGTGGATCTTGTCTCAGCTCCCCATGCAAAAATATTCCATAGTCATTTGTAAATTTTCAGCTAGGAAAAATGATTTTGCTTCTGGTCAGAAATGGCACTTTGTGAAAGCAAGTATATTTTTCCTTGATCTGTTGGAGCTGAAATTTTTACCACATGACTACCTTCCTAGGAGATGCTTAACCACCAAAATTCAGACTTTTTCACCAAGCCATTTGAGCCCAACATTCGTCCCAAGTTTCTGTCCAGAAACATTGTAGCATGCTCAAGTCCCATCCATCGAGCTAGGTGGCAAACCAAGAGCATTTTCCGGCACCGCGTTGAAAGGACTATACCCCAGACACAGTTTGCCTCCTCCTAAAGCACCGTGTATGCCAGAGCACACGGTGACCACGTGGATGCAAGGTGTTCGACAGGTTATTCGCGCGCTCTGGGCATCGGGGCCCTCGGCCGCCGCCTGTCCTCTCTCCTCGCGCCACCGAAGCTTGCCCTTATGCCGTAGCCGTCGTTGTCATGCCCACCTGTCCCTCCCTTGCTCCTCCCCGATGCCGACAGGCAGCACGTCGGACGTGGACACCGTGCATCCGGGCGGAACAGTGGCCACTAGTGTGGCTCCTGCCCCACTTAGTGCGCCACACTGTGTCCGCGTGCGTGAACAGCCTCCTGGCAGCTTCTTCTTGCCCTCCACATCGACTCCAAGCTCCTCTCCCTCCCAGTGCGCCGACAGCTCTTCTCCGGCAGAGTCCAGTGCACGGCCACCCCTCCACCTATAAATTCAACCCTTCCCAAGCCGTTCCAATCATCGCAACACACTCCCCTGGCCACAAATCGAGTTCCTAGCTAGTGCGGCAAGGCCGGGAGGGCCTCCTGCCACCGATCCTCACCGGAGTTGGCCGCGGATCTACCTCGGCTGTCCACTCGCTCCGGTTGTCTCCGTCTTCACCCTCTGCATCCGTCGAGCTCGTGGTGGTCTCCTAAGTACGCCGATGCTGTTGGTTAGTTGAAGTGTTGCCGGAAACTGATACGTCTCTGTCGTATCTACTTTTCCAAACACTTTTGCTCTTGTTTTGGACTCTAATTTGCATGATTTGAATGAAACTAACCCGGACTGACGCTGTTTTCAGCAGAACTACCATGGTGTTGTTTTTTGTGCAGAAATAAAAGTTCTTGGAATTGGACGAAACTTTTTGGAGATTTTTTATGGATTAAATAAAAATACTGGAGCCAAGACCCACTGGAGGGGGGCCACCTGCTGCCCATGAGGCACCAGGGCGCGCCACCCCCCTGGCGCACCCTGGTGGTTTGTGGGGCCCACGTGGCTCCGCTGACCCTAATCTCAGGCCTATAAATTCACAATTCCAGAGAAAAAAAATAGGAGAGGAAGTTTTATTGCGTTTCATGATACGGAGCCGCCGCCACCTCCTGTTCTTCATCGGGAGGCCAGATCTGGAGTCCGTTCGGGGCTCCGGAGAGGGGGATCTTCCGGCATCGTCATCATCAACCATCCTTCATCACCAATTTCATGATGCTCACCGCCCGGAGTGAGTAATTCCTTCGTAGGCTTGCTGGACGGTGATGGGTTGGATGAGATTTATCATGTAATTGAGTTAGTTTTGTTAGGGCTTGATCCCTAGTATCCACTAAGTTCTGAGATTGATGTTGCTATGACTTTGCTATGCTTAATGCTTGTCACTAGGGCCCGAGTGCCATGATTTCAGATCTGAACCCTTTATGTTTTCATGAATATATTTGTGTTCTTGATCCGATCTTGCAAGTTATATGCACCTGCTATGTGTTATGATCCACATACCCCAAGGTGACAATAATTGGGATTCTTTCCGGTGATTACCATAGTTTGAGGAGTTCATGTATTCACTATGTGTTAATGCTTTGTTCCAGTTCTCTATTAAAAGGAGGCCTTAATATCCCTTAGTTTCCTTATGGACCCCGCTACCACGGGAGGGTAGGACAAAAGATGTCATGCAAGTTCTTATCGCAAGCACGTATGACTATATACGGAATACATGCCTACATTACATTGATGAATTGGAGCTAGTTCTTTGTCGCCCTAGGTTATGACTGTTACATGATGAATGTTATCC
This sequence comes from Elymus sibiricus, assembly GCA_039707655.1. Taxonomy (NCBI): domain Eukaryota; kingdom Viridiplantae; phylum Streptophyta; class Magnoliopsida; order Poales; family Poaceae; genus Elymus; species Elymus sibiricus. Next base: position 103,258,791 of record CM077668.1, on the reverse strand, counting down.
AACATAATCACCGACCCAATGCCTATGAGCTTTTCACATATTGTTCTTTGCTAAGTTACTACTGTTGCTACTACTGTCACAACTGCTATTACTATTGCTGCTACCATTACTATTACTGTTACTATTATTGCTACTGCTATCAAACTACCATACTACTGTGCTACTGATCACTCTGCTGCAAATATTTAGTCTCCAGGTGTGGTTGAATTGACAACTCAACTGCTAATACTTGCAAATATTCTTTGGCTCCCCTTGTGTCGAATCAATAAATTTGGGTTGAATACTCTACCCTCAAAAACTGTTGCGATCCCCTATACTTGTGGGTTATCAGAAACATCCGCTCCGACGAGCACCGCCGCCCGTCGTCTCTGGAGAAGAAGCTCGAGCCACCGTCCGTCCACCTCAGCCGTCGCCGCGGGTACATACGTGTTCGCTGTGACGTGCTGGACCTGTCCCCCGCCACTCCGGCGACCGCCGTGGTCTCCTCGCCGGAGAACCACCGGCGACAGCGCCGCCTCCTCTGTTCTTCTCTCTCTCTCCCTCAAACATGACAGTGGGACCCCACTGTTAGCCTCTCTCTCCCGCCGAAACGTTTTCTAAGTGGAGGCATATTCTGAAAATACGTCTTCGACGTGGCCTTCTCTGGAAATTCATTTAAATCCATTTAAATTTAGATTTTGACCCTAACTTTGACCAGCTCTAGATTCTATTCTATAAGTCCAAATGAGTTGATTCTTTTTGCATTAGTTTTGTATTGAGCTAAAGTTTCTGTATGCCAGATTTGAGAATTTTCCTTGCTGTTTGGAATTTCTGGTGCAAGAAAATGCTTTATGTGACATTTTCTTTTTGCATTTAAATTATTTTTAGAAAGTCCTAGTTGTGTTGGAGAAGACCAGGAGTATTGTGACACTCCTCTGAACCAAGGCAAGCCACACCATTCATATGCAAGGATGGCATTTCAATGACAATGGTTTATTTGAATTAAATACATTATATGCTTCACTATTAAAATAATTTGCTATATATAACCTATTGCTAAATAGTTGTTACATGGCATATTGTTATTATGCAGTAGAGAATATGTCATTTTGTTATTGTGTGTAGTAGAGATCATGTCATATACTCTCATGGTAGCATGATGCATTCGTTACTCATTTTCATATTATCATGACCCGTGCACCTCATTGCATACTATGGCTCGAATCATTTTCTTTCAAGTTAAACCCGATGTTAATTCAACTTGAACAAACTGTTGATCGAGTCATGGTGCCACCGAATCGAGCTCACTAGTGCAACCCCACTTGCCTGGATGGGGAGGCCCTAATTCGGTCTATTGTCATGCCTCTCGCCAGTGCCTCCAACTAGGGAAGGTTGTGCGCTTGCGCTACCCTGGCCCGGTAGGAAGTTGAAAGCACATTTGCTCCCTTGGTGGTTTTGGTAATTCATAACAACATATATCTCATTGAACTAATGTCCATTCAAGTTAAAGATTTCAGGATGTTCAATGATTGGCATGGCATGGACTAGGGATGTGGACCCCTCAAAATGCTAAGGACATAGATTGGCAAAAGATAAAGACTCTACATTTTTGGTTTAGTGATCCAAGATCACATTGAGTCCATAGGAAAGCCAATACTATTAAAAGGGGATGAGGTGTTGCTTAATGGTCTTTTTGCTCAAGTGCTTAGTGACAGTACTCCAAAACCCTCAGCCACTTTCTCCATCCAAATATGTCCAAAACCTACATTCCCACTCGGCCCCACCGAAATTTTCTATCCGGAGCCACCAAGTTCATCTGGACTTAGCCACTGCCAAAACCCTAACAAATCGGATCCACCGATATGGATCTCGGTCCCACCGAGATGGCCTTGCCAACTCTCTGTAATCGTTTGCACTTACTTATGTCTTACCGAGTTGATGCAATCGGTGCCACCGAGATGAGGTTTGCCCTAACCATTGCACTTCGGTCCATCCGAGTTGTTCCAGTCGGTCCCACCGAGATTCCTAACATTCATATCTTTTACACAGTTCGGTGCCACCGAGATTTCTGATCGGTGCCACTGAGTTGGGTCAAAAGTGTGTAACGGTTGGATCTTGTGTGAAGGCTATATATACCCCTCCAGCACTTCCTTCTAAGTAAGGAGAGCCATCAGAACATGCCCACACTTCCACCATACATTTTCTGAGAGAGAACCACCTACTCATGTGTTGAGATCAAGACATTCCAATCCAACCATTTGAACCTTGATTTCTAGCCTTTCCCAAGTTGCTTTCCACTCAAATCCTTCTTCCACCATAGCCAAATCTATGAGGAGTTGTTTGAGTGTTGGGAAGACTATCATTTGAAGCACAAGAGCAAGGAGTTCATCAACAACACACCGTCTATTACCTTTTGGAGAGTGGTGTCTCCTAGATTGGTTAGGTGTCACTTGGGAGCCTCCGACATGATGTGGAGTTGAACCAAGGAGTTTGTAAGGGCAAGGAGATCGCCTACTTCGTGAAAATCTACCCCGAGTGAGTCTAGTCCTTCGTGGACGTAAGCCATGTTGGAATAGACAAGGTTGCTTCTTCGTGGACCCTTCATGGGTGGAGCCCTCCGTGGACTCGCGTAGCCGTTACCCTCCGTGGGTTGAAGTCTCCATCAACGTGGATGTACGATAGCACCACCTATCGGAACCACGCCAAAAACCACCGTGTCTTCATTGCGTTTGGAATCTCCGATCCCCTCCCTTACTTACATATGCAATTGTTTTACTTTCCACTGCTACACTCTTAGATTTGCATGTGTAGGGTGATGCTTGACTTGTGTTCTTGCTAAAATCTGCCTACAACTAAAATTGGAAAAAGGTTAGGTTTTTATTTGGTCAAGTAGTCTAATCACCCCCCTCTAGACATACTTTCGATCCTACAAGTGGTATCAGAGCTTTCGTTTCAGTAAGACTTGATTTCCATTGCTTTGGTGATCATAGCCTTGGTTTCACAACCTAGGAGAGTATGGCGTCTAGTGAGGGTAACTATCATCGTAGAGGTCCATATTTTGATGGTACAAACTTTGCTAGTTGGAAGCATAAGATGAAGATGCATATTCTTGGTCATAACCCCGCCGTTTGGGCTGTTGTTCATGTTGGCTTGCAAGGTGATTTCTTTGAGGATGGCAAGGAACCGGATCGTGAAGCAACCCCGGAAGAATTGAAGATGTTACAATACAATGCTCAAGCTTGTGACATTCTCTTCAACGGTTTGTGTCCTGAGGAATTCAACAAAATCAGCCGCCTCGAGAATGCAAAGGAAATTTGGGATACTTTGGTTGATATGCATGAGGGTACCAAGTCCGTCAAGGAATCTAAGTTGGACGTGCTTCAAAGTCAACTTGACAAGTTCGAGATGAAGGATGGTGAAGGAGTGGCAGAAATGTGCTCTAGGCTTGCTCTCATCACAAATGAGATTGCCGGCTTAGGAAGTGAAGAGATGACCGACAAATTCATCATCAAGAAGATCCTTAGAGCTTTGGATGGAAAATATGATACCGTTTGCACATTGATCCAAATGATGCCAAATTACAAAGATCTCAAGCCCACGGAAGTCATTGGAAGGATTTTTGCTCATGAAATGTCACTCAAGGACAAAGAGGAGCTACACAACAAATCAAGTGGTGCTTACAAAGCCTCAACCGATGCTCCAACAACTCCAAGTGACAAGCTAGTATCCAATGAAGAGATAAGCCTAATGGTGAAAAGATTCAACAAGTTCTACAAGAACAAAGGGAAAGAAAGAAGCTCTAGCTCAAGACACTATGAGAGAAGATCATCATTTGTGGAAAACCCAGCCACTATTCCAATGAGTGTACGGCTCCCTACAAGAAAAGAGACGAATCACCAAGAGGAAGACATAGAAGAGATGAATCACCTCATAAGGAGAGAAGGAGTAGAGATGATCGTTATGAACGAAGATACCCTCGAAGAAGCAAGGATTCAGAGAGGAAGGACAAGTCATCAAAGAGCTACACAAGAAGAAGACATCAAGCTCATGTTGGTGAATGGGTTTCCGGCTCCGACTCCAACAACCACTCCGAGAGAAGTTATCACTCCAACTCCGACTATAGTCAAGATGAAGGTGTTGCCGGACTTGCTCTTGTGTCATCCAACTCCCATGATCTATTTGACTCACCAAATGAAGGAATTGGAAGATGCTTCATGGCAAAAGGTCCCAAGGTATCACACCCTGTGTATCTTGATTTCAATAGTGATGAGGATGATTTGCTTGGTGATGATGATTTACTTATTGATAAGGCTAGTGATGTGAGCTATAATGAAAATGCTAGTAATCATGATAGTCAAGAGGAAACGAGTGACAATGCTATGAAGGAGATTGAGCATCTAACTAAAGAACTAAATGCTCTTAAGTTAGCTCATGAAACAACTCAAGAGGATCATAGAGAACTTCTAAGAACTCATGAGAAGCTACACTTCGAGAAGCTAAATTTAGAGCAAGAGCATGAGTTTCTTAAAGCTATCAATGACGATATTTGAAAGAAGAGTTCTTCATATCTTGCCAAACGTTTACTCTTGTCTACCTTTATGCCACAAGTTAAACCTAAGCAAACTAGCAACAAGGGTAAAACGGGTTCTACCTCTAGTAGTAACAATAACAATGCTAAATCCAATGTTGTTGCTTCTAGTAGTTCTATTGATTCCACTAATGATTCTCTTAGCCAAGTTACACTTGAGCAAAAAAATATGCTATTGAAAGGAATTATAGAAAAAGGTGTCTACAAGAGCCTTGCCGGGAGTAAGAAATTTGAGGAAATTGTACGTAAGCAAGGAAGGCACCGAAAGAACCAAGGTGTTGGTTTTGAACGAAAGTTCAATACCAATGGAGTTGAGTGGGAAGAAGATCAATACCCCAAGACGAAGTTTGTTCCTCAACAAGGGAAGTATGATCCTACTTCCTTCAAGGGAACACAAGCTCAAGAAGATCTTCCACCACAAGACCTCAAGCTAAAAGGCAAGGACAAGCTTCAAGAAGAGATTGATTCATTTGAAGAAGCTCCTCAAGCCTTGGTCAAGTGGGTTCCCAAAACTTCATCAAGTTCTACTTCATCAAGTGCTACTACAACTCCAAGGATTCCCATCAAGTTGATGTGGGTCCAAAAGAAGAAGAGCTAGAGAGTTCTTGAGGGTGACTCTGCCAACAAACTTCACTCATATTCATTTTGGCAAGAACTCATGCAACCAACTTCCACATTTTGTACTAGTTCATGGAGTCACAAACCCTCTTGTTGGTAAGGCAAGGGACAAGGTAGTCATTGCATTCATGGACATCATCATATGCGTATTTCACTCTATGTCTATGGATATCCTTGTATGTTCCTTGTGTGGGACTAACCCATGTAGGTATTGAAAGCACAAAACTCCAAAGGATTGCTCCCAACTCTTGATGGTCTACATCAACTTTGAGCGTCCACATCTTCAACATCTACATGAAGTCATCATCGACAAAACCTAAGGTTAGTTCATCCCTCTTTGGGGGGATATCACATCTAGGGGGAGCTTTGCTCTAAAAATTGAGCTAAAGCAACTCTAATGGTGTGAACACATCAATGCTTTATGTAAAAGTGGCAACCCCACTTGTGCTTAAACGATGAGTATGACCTATGATCAAATGTTCTCATTTGACTCCTAAGTCAATATACTCATATATAGATGACCTAGTCATCGCCATTGCTTGATAGATGCTAGAACTTGTTGTGCATGTTTGACACATATTTCATTTGCTATCTTATTGTGTGAGCATGTTGGTTTGCATGTTTTCATCATTCGAGGACATCCATTTGTTGTTTTGATTGTCTTGTTTTTTTTTTCTAGCCAAGTGGATGTACAAGAATGCCTAAGTACCTTGTCTAGCTATTTATGCTTTCTTGTCTCAAATTCTATTCTTGCTACATCAAAAAAATTGAACAAGTCATTTTCGGACCCTCCGGGTGAGGAGCACTCGGAGCCACCGATCTGAAAGGGGTGAACCTCCAAAACCTTCTACATGATTTCGGCCGAACCAATTCACTCAAACTCGGTCCAACCGAAATCATCTAGATTGATCTAGGTTTCCATCTCGGTGTCACCGAGTTGAACCATTTCGGCGCCACCGATGTGCTAAACTGCTTGCAGTTACACATATCGGTGCCACCGAGTTGTCAAACTTGGAGCCACCGACAGCACACGGGTATATACCTCGCGGGCCCGAACGGTTGAAATTTCTCAAACCCCCTCATTCCCGCACCCCGTTGCTGCCGTCACCCAGGTCTCCGGATTGTCGCCCTTGTCTCCAGCGCGCCTTCGCCGCCGGAATCCGTCACCGCCAACGGAAATCTGCTCCGCCGTTGCCGCCGTAGAGGATCTCCACCAAGTTAGGGTGAGATTCGACCCCTTTCGTGCTCAAAATTCTGATTCAATGCACGATTGTATTACCATTATTCTTGCCACGGATTGAGAACTTCCTTTACACTGCAAATTCCATAGATTAGATTCGAGTAAAAAATTTAGGTTTAAGTTTCCGCCGAACGCATCTCGGACCGACCGATTAGAAATTTTCGGAGTCACAGATTTGGCCCCAGGCCATAGCACTAGTACGTCTCGGTGCCACCGAGTTGTACGAATCGGTGAGACCGAAAGTAAAATCTCTTTGAAACCCTAGCATCTCGGATTCACCGAACCCCATCTCGGTCTGACCGAAATGGAGTGTAAAGTTTTTGTTGAGTGCTTCGGTATCACCGAGATGATCAACTCGATCCATCCGAAATGCCTTCTGTGAAAACTTGAAACTAAGATTTGAACTCAATTTTCATGAAAAACTTCTGCTTTTTGTGATCACTCATCTACTCTGCCCATACCCATCTATTCACAGGGTCAGCTTTGCAAGATGTCTGATGCCAGCGATAGCCAGAACATGTCAGAGCAGCACACAGATCTCAGCTCAGGCTCTAGTCCTGCAGAAAGCTTTTATGAGGGAGAGAGAAGCTCTCCAGATCTTCCAAAGGCTGCAACAAGGACCGGAAGAAGAGAACCTCAGATAGTGAGGATGAGGAATTTGTGGCAAGTGAGGCCACAACAAAGAAGAGGACAGTGGTTTCTAAGGAATATGGCAAAGCAGCTAGCTCAAAACCTGTTGCCAAGGACAAATCTGCTGTGAAGAAAGTTCCCAAGAAAACCATGACATTCACACTTGAGGAACCAAGTGATACAGAGGCAACTGCTACAGGGAAGAAGAAGAGGGCTAGGAAGACAACTGCTCAGGTTGTGGGCAAACCCTCCATGAGGACTGATGAGGAGGAGGAGGAGGAGCCTACTGCTGATGCACTTCCTGCCAAGTCACAGAAACTTATGTCAGATGCTATAAGGACTACTGTCCCCACCAAGTCCAAGCTAAAAGCTCCAGCACCAAAGAGATCCACAAGAAATATTCCAGCAACTGAGAAGAACAAGGCCCTAGTGCCAGAAGCTGATGTTGATGAGGAGCCACTAGTGCTCAGGAAGTTAAAGCCAAAGATTCTAGATCATGACAATGCACACCTAGTTGCAGAGAACATGATGCTAAGGAAGGACAAAGGACTGCGTCAGTGGAGATTGTCTGATCCTTATGCTGCCAGGAGAAGAATAGCTTGTGATTATTGCTTCCAGACCAGAGAACAACAAGATTTCTATGAGACTGTACTGCTTGATAAGAAGCCAATGGTCAGTGACATGAGATGGGTAGATTGGAAGTACATCGATGCCAATGAGGACTACTTCCCCCATGTTCATGAGAGTTTCCGAATAGCTGGTATTGATGAGTTTGTTGGACAGAAGCTAACAAAGTGGAATGATGAGATGATCATTGGGCTACTCTTCTTGGTGCTCCAGAAGAAGAAGATGATGACATTGATATCTATGCCAAGCTCAAGATGGACGACAACTCCATGGCCAATATGTATACAACTATTCCTGAGAAGGACATTGAGACACACAAACTAGGGTCAGTGAAGCACCTGCTACCTGGTTTGGCCACTACAAACACTATCTTGAGGTACACTCTGTTGTCCAAGTCAGGAGATGATAAGATGATACGTGTCCACTCCATCAACTTGCTGCACCTCTTTGATACACCTCAGAAGTTCAAGGTGATGAGCTTGATTGTTGAAACCATCAAGAGGACAGCTGCTGATCAGAAGAGATCTTGCGGATATGCTCCACACATCCAGATGCTCATCAATTCCAAGGTTGGAACGAGCACTTATCTTATTGATCATGAGCATCTCCCTCTGCGTCCAGAGTTCGAGGACAATGTCATAGTGATGGATCCTTCGCATCCCACCTCTGCTCAAGCACAAGAGAAGATCCGAGTAGCCGCAGAAGCAAAAGCAGCCAAGGAGGCATCTGCTCCCAATGCTCCCATTGCCAACCTCAAGTCTAAGAGTGACCAGATGACTTATCTGCTAGAAGCCACCCTGAGGATTGAGCGAAGTCTGGCCAACCTCACCCAGAACCAGGCTAGCTTAGAGTGGATAGTCGAGACAAAGATTCATGATCTAGATGTCAAGATCACAGAGGTTCAGACCATTGTGGAGAAGCTGAAGGATGACGTTGATGCAGCCAGGGCAGCCACTTCAGATGATAGTGGAGATGACAGACCCACTACGGAGAGATTCCAGTCAGTGCCCAGGGCAGCCAGGTCTGCTGCAGTGCCAGTTGTGGATCCGAGGACCACAGTCTCTGCACCTGCTACTGCTGCTACAGTGCCATCGCCGGTCTCCACTCCATCAACCAAGTAGACGTTAGCTGAAGCCTTCGCGGATGCACTTCTCTCAACGCCGTCTACGCACACCGGAGTTGCCAGCCGGAGATCCCCTTCAGGAGCTTCCGAGGATCGTGCCTAGAGTGCCGCATTAGTCCTATACCTATTCGAGCTTTTTGGTACTTGTTGCCAAAGGGGGAGAATTTGTATAGATCTTAGGCTTCGATAGAGAGAGATTCTTGCTTTGCTCGTTGTTTTTTCTTGAGTTCTTTTGCTACTATTTTCTTTATGGTACTTTTGTTTGATGTGTGCTTGATACTACGTCTGTGAGATACTTTGATCGTTATGTTTGTGAGCTACTACTTTATGTGATTGATCATACTATGCTTTATGTGATGCTTATACTTGTCATTATCCTTGTATGATCATTCACTTGTGTTGGTGATGCATGCCTACTATTCCATTCATATCATTTTGCGCGCTCCACCAAGTTGTATGTGACATGGAAGAGTGACCCATGATCCTAATCGATTGTGCATTTGCATTCAAACACAAATTCTTAATAATGCACAAATTTAGGGGGAGCTCTTGCTTATCACATACTTCTCAAAGCGACGATGTATTTCATTCATTTAATCATTTGTCGAAGCTTTGATCTATATGTTGTCATCAATTACCAAAAAAGGGGAGATTGAAAGCACATTTGCTCCCTTGGTGGTTTTGGTAATTCATAATAACATATATCTCATTGAACTAATGTCCATTCAAGTTAAAGATTTCAGGATGTTCAATGATTGGCATGGCATGGACTAGAGATGTGGACCCCTCAAAATGCTAAGGACATAGATTGGCAAAAGATCAAGACTCTACATTTTTGGTTTAGTGATCCAAGATCACATTGAGTCCATAGGAAAGCCAATACTATTAAAAGGGGATGAGGTGTTGCTTAATGGTCTTTTTTCTCAAGTGCTTAGTGACAGTACTCCAAAACCCTCAGCCACTTTCTCCATCCAAATATGTCCAAAACCTACATTCCCAATCGGCCCCACCGAAATTTTCTATCCGGAGCCACCGAGTTCATCTGGACTTAACCACTGCCAAAACCCTAACAAATCGGATCCACCGATATGGATCTCGGTCCCACCGAGATGGCCTTGCCAACTCTCTGTAATCGTTTGCACTTACTTCGGTCTTACCGAGTTGATGCAATCGGTGCCACCGAGATGAGGTTTGCCCTAACCATTGCACTTCGGTCCATTCGAGTTGTTCCAGTCGGTCCCACCGAGATTCCTAACATTCATATCTTTTACACAATTCGGTGCCACCGAGATTTCTGATCGGTGCCACCGAGTTGGGTCAAAAGTGTGTAACGGTTGGATCTTGTGTGGAGGCTATATATACCCCTCCACCACTTCCTTATAAGTAAGGAGAGCCATCAGAACGTGCCTACACTTCCACCATACATTTTCTGAGAGAGAACCACCTACTCATGTGTTGAGATCAAGACATTCCAATCCAACCATTTGAACCTTGATTTCTAGCCTTTCCCAAGTTTCTTTCCACTCAAATCCTTCTTCCACCATAGCAAAATCTGTGAGGAGTTGTTTGAGTGTTGGGGAGACTATCATTTGAAGCACAATAGCAAGGAGTTCATCAACAACACACCGTCTATTACCTTTTGGAGAGTGGTGTCTCCTAGATTGGTTAGGTGTCACTTGGGAGCCTCCGACATGATGTGGAGTTGAACCAAGGAGTTTGTAAGGGCATGGAGATTGCCTACTTCGTGAAGATCTACCCCGAGTGAGGCTAGTCCTTTGTGGACGAAAGCCATGGTGGAATAGACAAGGTTGCTTCTTCGTGGACCCTTCGTGGGTGGAGCCCTCCGTGGACTCGCGCAGCCGTTACCCTCTGTGGGTTGAAGTCTCCATCAACGTGGACGTACAATAGCACCATCTGTCAGAACCACGCCAAAAACCACCGTGTCTTCATTGCGTTTGAAATCTCTGATCCCCTCCTTTACTTACATATGCAATTGTTTTATTTTCCGCTGCTACACTCTTAGAATTGCATGTGTAGGGTGATGCTTGACTTGTGTTCTTGCTAAAATCTGCCTACAACTAAAATTGGGAAAAGGTTAGGTTTTTATTTGGTCAAGTAGTCTAATCACCCCCTCTAGACATACTTTCGATCCTACATCAGTCATAACCTTGTGTGCCCGAGTTTTACGGTACCGATGTCCCCGTTTGGGATGACTTTGTTTTGTTTTGGCCACGACGGTGGCAGCCACAAAGGTGGCGGATGCCACAAGTTGACATCGGGGCCACCCATGACATAGCCCAAAGGGGGGAGTTTGTCAGAGTGGCCGGGAGAGTGTCATGCAATAGGTTGGTTTTGTCGGAATGTCGTTGGTCCACCCAAATGGGAGCACGAGGCCATGAGTTCCGTGGTGTGGGTACAGTGTACTAACCTCTACAGAGTGTATAATCTATCGATAGCCGCATCCTCGGATATGGACACAGTTCGTAGTAGGTCACACCTTGGGTCAACAGAAATAATAAACCTGCACACTAAGAACAACAAGATGGCATATGCAGAAGTTGGTGATCGTGTGAGGATAACTATGGTTGGTATTGCTGTGATCAAGTGAGGATCACGATGGTAAGTTGTTGACGATGGTTACGAGGTAACCCCGAGATGGTAATTTGGTCCAGGGGACCACGGCAACAATCCATGCACACATCATGACTGGTAATATCATGTTCATGTTCATGCATTAAACTTGTTAAATGCCTTGTTATTATTTGTCGTATTTGCTTTGTTTGCTGTGAGCTTGCGAGTACATTCAAAGTACTCACCTGGCGTGTCATGCCAGATGCAGGAGAAGCCATGCAAGGAGTTGATGTCGATCATTTTGTCGCGATCTAGGCCGTGTCCTAGTAGTGTCCCTGTGGAGTGGAGTTCCGCTATCTCGTCGTTCCGCTGCCGCGTAGTAGTTTCCTTCATCGAGGCCCCTGAGATGTCTACTAAATAATGTACATAAGTGCAGCCGCACCGTGGGTGCCGCTTGGTGTCGGGCCTGTTTCCGGAATATATCACGGAACAACCTCAAGTCACACCAGCCCCAAGATCAGAACAACTGGTGGACTCCCTTGATATAGATAACTAGTACAAACATAATATTACACAAGGTTGAGCCAGAGTGCTCAACATTTATTACAGACTTGTCAATATATGACGGTGGCGGTATATGATAGTGGTGTGGTGGTATTACAACACTGATACAATAAAGTAGAGCCAAGCGTCAGTGTGAGGCTTGACTATTTTATTGGTGGAGCGGAAGCACTGCGGATGATACACGTGGTAGACTCCAAGACCACAAGCTGACTGACTGGGAACTCCTCTATGCGCCGGGCTCGCTAGAGCACTCTTCTTCCACAAGATCGTGTTCTTCCAGGTCTGTCCAAATTAACATTATGAACAAAAGATATATCGAATGCATATGTTCATGGTGGATTAAATTATATGCATATGCTGACCGAAATTAAAGCATGGCTTGATAATTATTAATACGGTGTGAATGAATAAATATATCATTTTAGTAATAAACCAAGGAAATAAAATGGAACATCGGGCGTTGGACCGCACGAGGAATTCCAAGAAAAATGCCAAACGGGTGTCTGAATGCGACGCCTCAAGAGGTCTTGAGAAGAAATGCCAAACGGGTGTCTAAAAGTTACGCCTTGAGAGGTCTTGAAAAGAAATGTCAAACGGGTGTCTAAAAGCGACGCCTTGAGAGGTCTTGAAAAGAAATGAGCATCCAGGTGGATTAACCCTCCCAAGAGATACTCAGAAAGAAAATAGAATTGAGTATCCAAGTGGATTAACCATCCCAAGAGATACTCAGAAAGAAAATAGAATTGAGTATCCAGGTGGATTAACCATCCCAAGAGATACTCAAAAAATAAAATAAAATTGAGTATCCAGGTGGATTAACCATCCCAAGAGATACTCAAAGTTGCACATACAAGAAGAGGGTTAGTCCACAATAATATTCATGTTAATAATAATATTCATGCTGGCATCAGTAGTGACAATAATTATCCTGCAAAAATAAATCATGCTCAATTTTTAATTATTTCCTCCAAAGACCGACACCGGGACTGACACTTGACCCTTCCCAGCTAACGTCCTTGACCGTGGACACGGCTATTCGAATAGGTATAACTCTGCAGAAGGTGTACTCTTTACCCACGTGTATAGGATTTCTTTAGCCAACACCGAGACGCTGACTAATTCCCATTACGGTCTTTGGGTTGAAAACACACCTGACCAGCACACACCAGATTAACTTTCCGGATGCCAGGAATCACCCAAAGCATCGCTCAACAAAAACTCTAAGACGGGGAGACCATCATCTCAAATAGCATGGGATCACTATTTATAATGCGCGGATTACAAGGGGTGCCCCCCTCTCGGCCCAGCCGGATACACCCATGCCCCTGACCCGATGACTGGCATTAGTCCATGGCCATGGAACCCTCATCATGGCCCCTCTATGTGGTGTGCACTCGGAAAGGGGTTTGCAACTTACTAAACTGTACTCCCCTCGCGGGAAGACAAGTGGCAGCACGAATTTTAGCTAGGCCTGACGGAACAAGACTCGATCTAGGTCGACTCGGGAGGTGTTATTATTATGACTGGCATGCTTCACATGCCACAGTGACACCATCGTGTCATGATGTGACCCGTGCCCACCGGCACGACAAAGACAGGGGGTCTACCCCTGGTTTCTCACAACTTCTTCCACGTTAGAAAGATTCTTGAAGGCATGCAAGAAATGCACAAAAGAAACATGACCATGCAGCACTTACTATCCACAACATATCTGGTGGTTATTCGAACTTATGCAAACATGCATGCAAACACCATATCCCAAGTTCAAAAATGCTTGCCTTGATCAAAGTAGGCAGAAGGTGATCCCTCGAAATTTTCAGCAAAGTTTCCCTCCTCGTTTTCTATAAAGTAAGAATTCAAATTTCAAATCAAAATTTTTGTGACAGCACAAAAAGTTGTCTCAAAATATTTTTAAATAAATACTAAAAAAACTAGAGTGAAAAATAAATTTTTTAGAAAAAGAATCAATTAAAAAGGAGTTATGGTTAAAAAGTAATAACGGTTTTAAAACCAGGGACCTCTTTGTAAATATAAAAAGTGCTACCGGGTCCCTGCTATAATAACTGAAAGCGCCTCGGAAGGAAATACGTTTTCCAGTGCAGAAAACGTAAAAAGGCAGAAGACGCTTTCAAAATAAAACAGAAAAGAATAAAATGCTGACGGGTGGGCCCCACCCGTCAGGTTTGAACTTTGAACGTGCTTCGCGCGCGTGTACAAAGGGGGTGCGGTGGTCACCGGCGGCGATCGCCGGCGGTTCAGACCCCAAAAGAAAATATTTTTGGGGTGTTACAACACCTACCCCCCTTAAGAAAAATCTCGTCCCCGAGATTTCAGCTGTCCCTCAAATAGGTACGGGTACTCAGTCCTTAGGTGATCCTCTCTTTCCCATATTGCCTCTTCTTCGGTGTGATTACTCCACCGGACCTTGTAAAACTTTATCACGCTCCGACGGGTTCTCCTTTCTGACTCTTCCAAATTTTTTATAGGACGTTCCTTATATGTGAGGTCTGGCTGGATACCCAGGTCCTGATGTTGGACTTGTTTGTCTGGATTACTAACACATTTCCTCAGCTGTGACACGTGAAACACATCATGAACATCTGACAATTCTGCTGGTAGCTCCAGTTGGTAGGCAACCTTGCCTCTCCTTGCAATTATTCTAAATGGTCCAATAAATCGCGGTGCCAGTTTTCCTTTGACTTTAAATCTCTATAGTCCCCTCATTGGGGATACCCTGAGATACACATATTCGTCGGGTTCAAAGCTGATCTGTCTGTGTTTCTGGTCATAATAGCTCTTCTAGCGGCTCTAAGCTGCTTTCAATCTATCTCAAATAAGTTTTACTTTTGTTTCTGCTTCTTTGAGAACTTCCGGGCTGAAGATTCGGCTATCTCCAGTTTCAGACCAATTGAGTGGGGTATGACACCTTCGTCCGTATAGGGCTTCGAAAGGTGACATCTTTAGACTGGCTTGATAACTGTTGTTATATGAAAATTCCGCATAAGGCAAACTATCCTCCCAGCTAACTCCATAAGTAAGAACACAAGCTCTCAGCATGTCCTCCAATATCTGATTTATCCGTTCAGTCTACCCTCCTGTCTGTGGGTGATATGCTGTACTGAATACCAGTTGAGTTCCTAAGGCTTGCTGCAAGTGATCCCAAAACCTAGAGACAAACTGAGTGCCTCTATCAGAGACTATGGTCTTGGGTACTCCATGTAAGCAAACAATTCGGGAGAGGTATAACTTAGCAAGCTTCTGTGTGGAATATGTTGTTTTTTCCAGGATGAAGTGTGCCACCTTGGTTAATAAATCTGTGATAACCCAGATAGCATCATTCCCGTGTCGTGACCTTGGTAACCGGACGATAAAATCCATCCCTGTCTCATCCCATTTCCATTCAGGCACTCTGAGTGGCTGTAACAATCCTGCTGGCCTCTGGTGTTCTGCATTTATACGCTGACAAGAGTCACACCGTGCGACATATACGGCTATATCCCTTTTCATCCCGTGCCACCAAAATTGTCCTGAAGATCCTTATACATCTTGGTTCCCCCTGGGTGAATGGAGTATGGGGTGGTATGGGCTTCTGCCAAAATTTGTTGCTTTAGCTCTTCCTTATTGGGTACGCATAATATTTTCCCGTACCATAGGATTCCTTGGGTGTCAATGGTAAATTCGGATGCTGTCGGGCCCGTGGAACCTGGGGTATCCAGGCCCGTCTGCCTTTGGCCCAGGGCACAACGCCTGGCTTGGGCCCAGCGGGCCGTTCCCACCGAACTCTCACCAAGACCCCTCATGAGGCCCTGGCCTCCTGAGGCCCCCCTCCTCAGGGAGTAGCAATCAACGCTCAGCACCACCGTCAACGGCCTCGCGAGGTCCTCTCACGAGGCGGCTTCCCGAGTGGCCTCGCGAGGCGGTTTTCCGAGTTGGCCTCCCGAGGCCCCCTCCCGCAGGCGCTCGAGGGGAAGGTTGTTCGCCTTGCCGCGCGGCCTGGAGTCCGTCACGTGGGTGACGCGCGCGGCGACGAGCGGCAGCAGAGGCCGCGCCAGCAGGCGCGGATGAAGATGGTTTCCTCTTTCGTGTTAAGGGAGTAGGGCCAGCTATCTACTCTCCAAAGCAACCCCAAAGGTTGCCCGATCAGCGAAGGAAGACCAAGACGACGGGCGCGCAGGGCGGAGGTCATCACCGAGCCCACCGACGCATCATGGATCATGCTTTGGCAGGCGAAGACCACCTTTAGTCAGGATAGCCTGAGCGCCTGTCCCCTTTCGAAATCGCCAAGTGTGGCAACCCTTCCCGCATCGATTCCCTCATCTCCTACCTTGTACCCTGTACGCAAGAACTCTCTTGCCCTTGCAATCCCAACCACAAGCAGGAGTAGGGTGTTACACCACAAGGTGGCCCGAACCTGGGTAAACTGCCGAGTCCTTGTTCCGTCCCTCGCTAGCGCGTCCTCGCCGTCGCTTCGCCGTTGCTTAACCGTGGTAGGAGGCGAAGTAGGTAGAACAAGCTCACCCCAGTGTTCGAACCTTTGGGTCCCCGGAGCCCGACTTCCGACATTTGGCACGCCAGGTAGGGGTGCGCTACTGTTCTTCTGCCCCGCCCTCAGCTCCACCAACCCCATGGCCGACGCACGTCGCGAGCGCGGCGAGCGCAGGGCTGGCCGCGTGGCTCAGACGGAGCCGGTGGCTCGCGGCAATCGCCGCCGTCCCGAAGCCGAAGCCGCCGCCACCGACCCCGCTGCCCGCGAGCAGCAGGACTCCTCCTTGCACCCCTCCGTGCGAGCGAACGGCCACACCGCCACGGCCTCCTCCCTCGCCCACCATGGGCCGCCGAACCCACAGGCAGCACTGCTCATGGCGCGTGAGCTGCTCCGCTACCGTCCGGCTGACGCCGCCTACGACGCCTGGCTCGGTCGCATCGCCAAGCTCGTCAACGTCGCCGGGGACGCTCCGGCACCTTCTCACTCGCTCCGCCCGCCGCCGTCTCGTGCTGGGGACTTGGCGCACGGCGCTCCCCCGCCGCCTCCTCTGCGCGACGAGCGCGCTAGGCCCCAACGCAGCGCGCGGGCTCGCGAGCCATCCCGTGGCGCATCCTCGCCAGACCGGGACGAGGCCAGCTTCCGGATCATCCGCCGCGCGCCTCCCGACGCGCGAGTGCTCCTCGAGCAGCAGCGCCAGCGCCAGGACCAGGCCGTTCAGGACGTCACAGCGGCCGGGCATCAAAACCGCGCCGCCCTCGCTGGCGGCGTCCCCTCGAGCGGCGTGGGCTGCCGTGCCTTCACCCGCGAGCTGCGTCGCGTGGTCTGGCCCGCGAAGTTCAAGCCTGAGCTGCCTCCGCGCTACGACGGCACCCCCAACCCCACGGAGTTCCTCCAGCTCTACGCGTTGAGCATCGAGGCGGCGAACGGCGACGACAAGGTCATGGCGAACTGGTTCCCCATGGCCCTCAAGGACGGCCCGCGCTCCTGGCTCATGAACCTCCCCAAGGCCTCCATTTCGTCGTGGGCCGAGCTCTGCAGCCAGTTCATTGCCAACTTCAAGGGCACACAGGACCGCTCCCTCACCATCAACGACCTGCGGCGTGTTCGACAGCGCCCAGACAAGACCCTCCGCAAGTACATCCAGCGCTTCAGTCAGGTGCGCAACAAGATCCCGCGCGCTTTTGACGCGGCCGTCATCTCCGCGTTTTCCACCGGCGTCACAGACATCAAGATGCGCGAGAAGCTCGCCATCAACGGTGAGCTCGACTCCGTGCTCGAGCTGCTTGACCTCGCCGACAAGTGCGCCAAGGCTGAAGAAGGCCGCCTCTTCGTCCACAACGACCCCGACGCGGCGCTCGACGGCGCCAAGGCCAAGAGCAAGGACGTCAAGCGCAAGGGCCATGCCGTACTCGCGGCGGAGCCCGAGCAGAAGCGCGGCTGCGACCACGATGAGCCCAGGAAGGACAACCGGCCGCTCTGCGTTTTTCACAACGTCCGCTCCCACAACACCGAAGACTGTCAGGAGCTCAAGCTTCTTCGCGACGAGCGCCAGAGCCACCGGGACGACCGCAATGGCCGTGGCGCCGGCCGCGGGGGTGGCCGCAGCGGCGGCCGCTGGGACAGCCGCAACAATAATGGCAGCTACCGCCAGGGCTGGCGCGATCAGCCTCGTGAGGCCGCCTGGCGTGACCAGACTCGCGAGGCGAATCCTCAGGCCAATGCCGCTCTCCCGCCGCTGCCACCGCCACCCCGAAGGAACGACGTCATCCAGCCTGACGAGGGCGCTGGGGGCTACCAGGAGCCTCGCACGGTCGCCTGCATTCTCGGCGGGTCCCAAGCCCCCGCGTCCATCCGCCACTTCAAGCAACTCTCTCGCGAGGTGTATGCCGCCCTCCCGAGGCCAGAGGCTTCGCGGCCCCTCAAGTAGTCGCAGTACGCCATCACCTTTGACTCCAAGGACCACCCCAAGTCCACGGCCTCCGCAGGCGCGCTCCCCATGCTGTGCACTCCCACCATCAGCAACGTCGCGGTCACCAAGACCCCCATCGACGGGGGTGCCGGCCTCAACGTGCTCTCCGTCGAGACCTTCGAGACTCTCCAGGTGCCCTACGACCAGCTAATGCCGACCAGGCCCTTTTTCGGAGTGACCGATGGCTCCACCATTCCGCTGGGACAAGTGCGCCTCCCCATCACCTTCGGCACTCGCAAGAACTACCACACCGAGCTCATCGACTTCGACGTGGCACACATCGGCCTGCCTTACAACGCCATCTTGGGGTACCCAGCTCTCACCAAGTTCATGGCGGCCACCCATCACGCCTACAACGTCCTCAAGATGCTCGGCTGCAGCGGAATCATCACCGTCGCCTGCGACGAGAAGGACGCGGCCAACACCCTCGAGCGCGCCTACAAGGCTGCCGCTATCGCGCACCCGGCCGACGAGTGCGCGGCCGAGTCTTCTGAGGTCGCGCCCGCGAAGAAGAAGCAGCTGTTCTCTCAGGACCGCGCCGAGACGAAGAAGGTGTCGGTGGACGGCAGCGGCTCCGGCCCTGCCAGGCACAGGCCTCCCTCCTGCATAGGAAAGCGCGCTCGTCACCTTCCTTCGGGCAAACTCGGATGTCTTCGCCTGGAAAGCATCCGACTTGTCCGGTGTGCCGAGGGAGGTGATCGAGCACCACTTAGCGGTGTGCCCCAATGCACGCCCGGTCAAGCAGAAAGCACGACGCTAGGCGCCAGAGAAGCAAGAGTTCATCGTCAATGAAGTTCAGAAGCTCCAAGAAGCCGGAGTCGTTCATGAGGTGTGCCATCCCGAATGGCTCGCCAACCCAGTCGTCGTCCCCAAGAAGGGCGGCAAGGAGCGCATGTGTGTCGACTTCACCAGCCTCAACAAGTTCTGCCCTCAAGATCCGTTCCCACTGCCCCACATCGATCAGATCGTGGATTCCACTGCCGGGTGCGATTTGCTATGCTTCCTGGATGCCTTCTCAGGCTATCATCAGATCAAGATGGCGGCCGAAGACGTGGAGAAGACGGCCTTCATCACCCCCTGCGGCGTATTTTGTTATGTCTGCATGCCCTTCGGTTTAAGGAGCACGGGCGCCACCTTCCAGCGGCTAATGCGCATCACTCTGGGGCCTCAGATGGGGAGGAATGCAGAGGTCTACGTCGACGACATCGTGGTCAAGTCTCGCGAGGCTGGATCTATCATCGCGGACCTCCAGGAAACATTTGCCAACCTGCGCAAGGTCAACCTCAAGCTCAACCCGGAGAAGTGCGTCTTCGGGGTCCCCTCCGGCAAGCTCCTCGGCTTCCTAGTCTCGCACCGCGGCATCGAGGCCAACCCAGAGAAGATCAAGGCCATCGAGAACATGCGTCCTCCCCGGACCCTCAAGGAAATGCAGCGCCTGGCAGGGTGTATGGCCTCCCTAGGGCGTTTCATCTCCAAATTTGGCGAGCGAGCCCTGCCCTTCTTCAAGCTCCTGAAGAGGTCCGGCTCCTTCAAGTGGACTCCTGAGGCAGACGTCGCCTTTGAAGCCCTCAAGAGGTACCTCACGAGCCCGCCCATCATGGTCGCGCCACGCTCCCGCGAGCCTTTGCTCCTGTACTTGGCGGCCACCCCCCAGACGGCCAGCGCGGCGTTGGTGGCGGTGCGGGAGGAGAGTGACTGGGCCAAGGAAAAACCCTCGGCGCCCCTTCAGGCTCACGAGCCCGCTGAGCCTCACGAGCCCCCGGGGCCTCGCGAGCCTCCTGAGCCTCGTGAGGCCGCCGTCCCCCGCAAGTCTTCCGAGCCTCGCGAGCCTCCTGAGCCTCATGAGGTTCCTGAGCCTTCCGAGCCTCGCAAGGCATCTGAGGAGCAAGCTGTCGCAACTACTATGCGCCTCGTCGAGCACCCCGTGTACTTCGTCAGCACCGTGCTAAGGGACGCGCGCGAGCGCTACCCCATGCAGCAAAAGCTCCTCCTCGCGCTCCTCGTCGCCTCCAGGAAGCTGCGCCACTACTTTCAGGGTCATCCTATCAAGGTCATTTCCTCCTACCCCTTGGAGCAAGTTCTGCGCAGCCCCAATGCCGTCGGCCGCGTCGCCGAGTGGAACATCGAGCTGCAAGCCTTCCAGCTAGAGTTCTCCACCACCAGAGTCATCAAAGGCGCGGCTCTGGCCGACTTCGTGGCAGAATGGACGGATACGTACGAGGACGAGCCTCGTGAGGCCCAGTCCCTCCTGCCAGGGGATGAGGCGCCTGGCGGATGGACCATGCACTTCGACGGCGCCTTCTCCCGATAGGGCGCTTGGCCTGGGGTTATGCTCACCTCACCAACAGGAGACAGGCTCTACTACGCTGTATAGCTCTGCTTCAAGCACACCGACAATGTCTCCAACAACATCGCAGAGTATGAGGGCCTCATCGCCGGCCTCAAGGCCGCATCCGCCCTAGGCATCAAGTGTCTGACTATCAAGGGCGATTCGCAACTCCTCGTCAACTTCTCCAACAAAAGCTACAAGCTCAAGGACGAGCACATGGCCGCCTACCTAGAAGAGGTTCGTAAACTTGAGAAGCGCTTTCTTGGCCTGGAGCTGCAGCACGTCCCCCGCGGCGGCAACAAAGAGGCCGACGACATCGCCAAACGGGCATCGCACTGCGAGACCCAGAGCCCCGGTGTCCTCGAGGAAAGGCTCTTCAAGCCATCTGCCGCACCCTTGGCCGCGAGCACGGCGCTCCTTCGCGAGGAACTTCCGCCCGCACCACCCACGGGCGCACCAGACTATGGCCCGACCTCAGGAGCTTGCCTGCTACTGGCGCTCGAACCTCAGGCGGATAGCTGGGCCGCAGAGCTCAAGGCTTATTTGCTCCGCGGCACCCTCCCGAAGAAAGACTTTGAAGCAGAGCGCATGGCTTGGCAGGCCACCGCCTACTGCCCGCAGGATGGCGAGCTGTACCGTAGGCGCCCCAATGGCATCTCGCTACGGTGCATCTCTGAAAAGCAAGAGCGCAAATTGCTCGCTGATATCCACGGAGGAGACTGCGGTCACCATTCCTCGTCATGCACCCTCGTCGGCAAGGTGTTCCGCAGCGGTTTCTACTGGCCCACTGCGCTGCGCGACGCTACCGCACGGGTCCAAGCCTGCGAGGCCTGCCAGTTCCACGCCAAGCAGATCCACCAGCCGGCGCAGGGCCTCCAGACGATTCCCCTCTCATGTCCTTTCGCGGTCTGGGGGCTGGATATCCTAGGGCCCTTCCCACGCGCGGCTGGCGGTTACCGCTATCTCTACGTCGCCATCGACAAGTTCACTAAGTGGGCAGAAGTCGAGCCGGTGCGCACCATTCCGGCCGGCTCCGCCGTCAAGTTCATCAAGGGCCTCGTGAGCCGTTTCGGAGTTCCCAACCGCATCATCACGGACAACGGTTCCCAGTTCACAAGCGGCCTCTTCAAGTCCTACTGCGCCAGCGTCGGCACGCAGATCTGCTACGCCTCGGTAGCGCACCCGTGAAGCAATGGCCAGGCCGAGCGCGCCAACGCCGAGGTCCTCAAGGGCCTCAAAACAAGGAGCTTCAAGAAGAAACTCAAGGCTTGCGGCAAGGGCTGGCTCAACGAGCTGCAGTCCGTGCTGTGGTCCATCCGCACGACAGCAAGCAAGCCTACTGGCGAGACGCCCTTCTTCCTCGTCTACGGCGCTGAAGCGGTCCTCCCATTGGAGCTTAAGCACAGTTCCCCGCGAGTCCTTGCCTTCGACGAGGCGCGTCAGGAGGGCTCGCGAGAGACCGATTTGCTGCTCCTCGAGGAGGGCCGCCGTCAGGCTGCCCTCCGTGCTGTGAGGTACCAGCAGGCCTTGCGCCGCTACCACAGCCGCACCATCCGCCCTCGTACCCTCGAGGTCGGCGACCTCGTCCTACGCAGGATCCTCTCTCTAGAGGGACTCCACAAACTCTCACCCATGTGGGAAGGACCCTTCCGGGTTACTCATGTCTCCAGGCCCGGCTCAGCCCGGCTGGAGACGGAGGACGGAGTTCCTGTGCCTAACACCTGGAACATCCAACACCTCCGCAAGTTCTACCCATGACCCTCACGCGTACGAACGAAACGGGGCTATACACGCCCCGGAGCCTCTCATTGCGTTCGCCTGATGGGCCCGCGAGAGCTCCCGCGCACGCCCAAGTGGAAGCCCCATGCTCTGCGCTGGCGGAACGATCGACCCGCGATCATACCCACACCCCTGTGGAAGCCCCATGCTCCGTGCTGGCGGAACAATCAACTGAGGGCGCCCCACGGGCTGCACCAACCTCCAGCTGGCCCGTGCTGGACACGACAGCACTCTTTTTCTCATTTTTGGTGTGTAATTGAGGGCGCCCCACGGGTTGCACCAACCTCAAGCTGACCCGTGCCGGACACGGCAGCCGCATCTTCATTTTGTTATGTAATGGGTTGCTATCTTGTTTCAGTAAAGCTCCCGTTTCCTTATATGGAGTTTCGTTTTCCCCTTGCCTCATGAGCCTCGCGCGCTCACCACTTCCCTCATGAGCCTCACACGAGTGGGGGCTAGACACGGTGCCTGCGCTCGGGCCAGTCCCAGCAGCACTGAAAAACCCAAGCAACCGGGCTCTGGCTCGCGGGCCTGCTCCCGTGCACGCCACCCCACCAAGGTCCTTGGTGTCCTGTCTCCTCGCGTAATACCCATGAGCGAATCGACGAGCGCGCGCTGTCGTTAAGTGCTCTGCGTGCAGTTGTCTCAGGAGCAGGTCCCCTGAAAGATCTCGCGAGGTAGCTCCCTCAGAACCTCAGGAGGCCAGCAGGCCCCGCCTCGGGAATTAACCATCGGCGGCCGTTCCGGCAGGAGATCTTGCGAGCGGAACCCTCACAAGGCGCGCCTTGCAAGAGATGGTTCACCATACTACCTTGTACAGAGCTAAGTCTCCCGTCTCGCGAGCCACCCTTTCTATCTCTCGAGCCTTTCCCTCCAACGGCCTCATGAGCGCCAGCGTTTCTCTTGGCGCAAGCCGCTTGTGCGTTAAAGGGGGGCTCCCTGAGCATCGCGCCTCAGGAACCCTCACTTGCTCCCGGCGCCCCTCGCCTCCTGGCCTTGTTTAAGCATCGCGACCTGACATACCAGCGACGGCTATGGCCGCACGGGGGCTAGGTCCTGACAACGTAGAGCATCACGGCGAGCAAAGAGAGAAAAGCAGGCCTTAAGAGAGAGCCTCGCGAGGGCACGAGTGTTCATTACAGCAAATCATGAAATATTTAAACACCAAGGCATCGTCTTCATGCCCCTACGGGCCACATCAATCTAGCGCAGGGTGACGAAAGGAAAAGGACCCTAGGAGCTCGCGCCGTCGTCGTCTTCGCCCGCGCCGTCATCGCCACCGGAGCTCTCGCCGCTGCCGCGGGAGTACTTCCCAAGCAGCGCGTCCATGTGGCCTTCTACCGCCTCTGCGAGGCCATCGCGAAGCTCCTCGGGGAGCGGGGCTATCACCTTGTCAAAATCAAAATTGGGATCGGCATGAAGGAGGTGGCTGAAGACGCGAGTCGCCGCTAGGGAGAAGAGGTTGCGGCACTCCTCCTCCAAGATGCCATCCACCGCCTTGGCCCCGTCCTCAAGCTGTTCCACGAGCTTGGTGGAGAAGTCGACGTAGTCGGCGTCGCGGGACTCGCGGAGAGCCCCAAGCCTTCCCTGGCAGATGGAGTTCAGAGCATCGCGGGCGCGGAGCTCGAGGGAGTGAAGCGTCTTGACGTGCTCGCGCTGCTGCCCCTGTTTCCGGTCCGCGGCGCCGGAGCTGGGCTGCGGCGCGGCCCCCGGGCAGGTCTCCGCCTCGGTGAGTGCCGCCTTGAGATCAGTGATGTCCTGCCGGAATCGCTCGCGTTCCGTCTCGAAGGCGTCCCTCTGCTGCGACAGCGTCTTACCGTGCTCCTCGGCAAGCGCCAGGCGCGCCTCCGCTACCTTCGCGTCAGCATCCTCCTGAACCTTCTTCTCCCTGGCCTCCAGCTGGGCGTTGGCCTCGGTAACCCGCTTCGTGTGGGCCTCCTGGGCATCGGCCAGCTGGCGCCCCAGCAGCTCCAGGCGCTCCTTCTCCGTGGCCTGCTCGGCCGCCGTCTTCACGAGGCTCTCCGTGCGAGTCCCGAGGCCCGCTTCGCGGGCCGCAACCTCCTTCTCGCGGGTGGCGAGAACACCTTCCTGCGCGAGGAGCGGCTGCACCTGCTCGGCGCGCTGGTCCTGGAACTCCTTCAGGCGGACCCCCGCCTCCTCGCGGTGCGCGACGGCCGCTTCGGCCTCCTAAAGGGCTCTCGCACGGACCCCCTCCACTTCGGCGACATCCTTCTCGCATTGTGCGCGAGCACGCTCGTCATGGCGCCGGGCCGCATCGATGGCGACGCTGAGCCGGCACCACCCATCGGCAAGATTCAGGCGTTCCTCGGCGAGGCGCGTCTCCGCGTCCTGGAAGTCCGTGCCGAGCCGAGCGAGCGCGGCCTTGGCGTCGCGCAAGGCTTCAGGCCTGAGCAATGTGCGGTCACCCACAGGGACCAGGGGCCAGTCCGGGTCGGGCCCACTGGCACTCTCAGTCGCAGCGGCAAGGGAACACTCCACGCCGCTTGCCTGGGGCGGCGGGCTCACCGGCCCGCCCCCCTCGCTCGGCTGCAGCGGCGCGCTGCGTGGGCTCTCCATGCCGGTCATGGTGCACCCACAACTCCTTTCCCCGCGTCCAAGGAGGCCCCCGGCGGGGGGGGGGGGGGGGGTAGGAGCTTCGGCCTCCCCCGTTGCCGCCTCCTTAATCGTGGCGGGGTCAGGAGGGAGGGCGTCCCCGCCTCCTGAGGCTGCCCCCTGAGGCTCCTCCGCCGCGGCCTCGTAGGATGCACCCACATGTGACCCCGGAGGAGCGACTGCCCCCTCCTCGACTTCCATACGCCCCGCTTCGGCGTCAGGACGGCGGGTGGCCTCCCCACGCCCCTCGGCACCGGCGGCGGGTGTCGACACCCCCTGCGGGCTGGGGGTAACCCTCGTCTTCGTCGCGTCTTCTTCTTATTCTTCTTCTGGTCCACGGCAGGCCTCCTGCGCGAATGGTGGCTCAGCTTCGAGCCTGGATAGAGGAGCAAGAATTAAGAGCGCCGGGGGAAGGCGGAAGGCCTACTCATTACTAACGTGCCACTTCCTCTTCTTTTCCCCAGCGGGCAGCATGCCCGCGCTACCCCCGCCGAGCATCGCCTCAGCGCCGCCACTCGGGCCCTCGGGGCGTGCCGCGGCAGACCCGGACGCGTCGTCGCCCGCCTCCGGGCCCTGGGCGGCTTCAGCCTCCTGACGGGCCTCGAGTGCTGGGGGCTCGCCCGCCCCCAGGTCGGGAGCCCCCGCCGCCGCGGGCAGGACGCTCTCAGCGTCGTCGTCCTCGAGCTCGCAGATGAACTGGTGGCGGGCGCGCGGTGGCACTCGGCTGGCGTCCTCCTCCGTGGTCTCCTCCGAATCTCCACTGCCGCGCTGCCTCCCGAATCCACCTCCACCACGAGGGGGTTGTCGCAGGGCCCGACGTGGCCCTCTGGCACGAGGCCCCACTGATCGAAGAGGGGCATCTCCATCACCAGCTCCGCCTTCTCCGGGTAGCGAAAAAGCGGGAGCGCCACCTCCGGCGTTTCGGCCACAGGGGAGCTGAGCAGAATCGCCAGGGCCCCATCCAGCGCGTCTAGCCCCAGGCTGCCCGGCTTCAGCCTCATGGCGTCGCCCGCGTCAGAGTACTCCCACATGGGGCGCGAGTGCTGCTGAAGTGGCGCGATGCGCCGCCGCAGGTATTCCCTGACGACCGCCGTCCCCGAGAGTGTTGCGGCCCGATGCGCCAGCATCCGGTCCAAGACGGGCTCCATCCTCGGGTCGGCGAGCTTCTCGTGCCACCACACAGAGATCTTCTTGACCGGGTCCGTAGGGATCATCAGGAGCCGGTTGGTCTGGCATGCGTCCATATAGACCCAACGCTGCCGGTAGCCTTCCACCTTCTTCGCGACCCTCAAGTTGATAATGTCGTCCTCCATTCCCTTGACGGCAAGGAACGACGCGCATCCGGAGCGCTGGTCCGCCGCAGTTAGCCGCAGGCAGAAGAAGTGGCGGAAGAGCGCCACAGAGGGCCTCACGCCCACGAAAGCCTCGCAGTAAAAGGCGAACGTGGCCAGGAGGAAGATGGAGTTGGGTTGAAGATGAAGGGCGTGAACCTGATAGTGAGTAAGTATGGCATAGAAGAAGTCCGAAAATAGCGGCACCAACCCTGCATATACGCTGTGGAGGAAGAAGGGGTAGGCCGTCGCCCCCAGGTTGCGCCGCGCACGCGACCCCGGCCAGATTTGGGTCGCCTGGTTCTCGTTCTGCCCGCCGGCCACGAACGGGAGCACCTTGCCCAAACCTTCTTCGTCATCGATGGTGGAGCGCTGCAGCGCCGCCCCAAGGACGGGCGCGCTTGGGGACGGGGCCGCCTCCTTCCCCCTCTTGCCGGCGGGAGCCATCTGCGCGGCGGAGGCGCGGATCGGGAGCAAGAACAAGTGAAGTTCGAAGGGAGGAGTCGCGAGGAACCGCGCGCGAGAAGGAAAGGCGCAGAGAGGTGGACAGTATGAAGGAAGGCAATGATGGCCTCGCGTCGCCCGCGCCAAGATTTATGTCAGTGCGGCGGTTACCGAGGTGTCGTGGGGAAGTGGGGTCGTCCCCCATCACATCGTGCGCCACGCGTCGCGCCTGGCCGCAGGCGGTTAGGGCCCGCGCCGTTTCGCCCCTCTGTAGGCGGGAATGTGCGCGCCGCGGGCCCGGGGGCTACTATCGGGCCCGTGGAACCCGGGGTATCCAGGCCCGTCTGCCTTTGGCCCAGGGCGCAACGCCTCGCGTGGGCCCAGCGGGCCGTTCCCACCAAACTCTCACCAAGACCCC
This sequence comes from Elymus sibiricus, assembly GCA_039707655.1. Lineage (NCBI taxonomy): Eukaryota > Viridiplantae > Streptophyta > Magnoliopsida > Poales > Poaceae > Elymus > Elymus sibiricus. The sequence continues at coordinate 103,231,482 of CM077668.1, read as the reverse complement.
TCATGAGGCCCTGGCCTCCTGAGGCCCCCTCCTCAGGGAGTAGCAATCAACGCTCAACACCACCGTCAATGGCCTCGCGAGGTCCTCTCACGAGGCGGCTTTCCGAGGTGGCCTACCGAGGCCCCCTCCCGCAGGCGCTCGAGGGGAAGGTTGTTTGCCTTGCCGCGCGGCCTGGAGTCCGTCATGTGGGTGACGCGCGCGGCGACGAGCGGCAGCAGAAGCCGCTCCAGCAGGCGCGGATGAAGATGGTTTCCTCTTTCGTGTTAAGGGAGCAGGGCCAGCTATCTACTCTCCAAAGCAACCCCAAAGGTTGCCCGATCGGTGAAGGAAGACCAAGACGACGGGCGCGCAAGGCGGAGGTCATCACCAAGCCCACCAGCGCGTCATGGATCATGTTTTGGCAGGCGAAGACCACCTTTAGTCAGGATAGCCTGAGCGCCTGTCCCCTTTCGAAATTGCCAAGTGTGGCAACCCTTCCCGCCTAAGTTTTGAGGGGGAAGAGGACCATGGCTGATATAAGGGGCAGAGCAGCTGTTGTAGGGGAGGGACCGAATCGATTCCCTCATCTCCTACCTTGTACCCTGTACGCAAGAACTCTCTTGCCCTTGCAATCCCAACCACAAGCAGGAGTAGGGTGTTACACCGCAAGGTGGCCCGAATCTGGGTAAACCGCCAAGTCCTCGTTCCGTCCCTCGCTAGCGCGTCCTCGCCATCGCTTCGCCATTGCTTAACCGTGGTAGGAGGCGAAGTAGGTAGAACAAGCTCACCCCAGTGTTCGAACCTTTGGGTCCCTGGAGCCCGACTTCCGACAGATGCCTTGCCTGAATTTACTTTCCTTTTAATTCCCTCGATGCTGGGGTGTCCTTTCTAGGTTTCTTTGATCTGATCTTCCAATGTTGGTTTTACTTCTAGGCGAGCAATAGTTCCTTCCATGACTTGAACCATGTTAAATTTGGCAAATTCCCGGTTGAACTCATGCTGTGAGAATTGCACACTGTCATTGTCGGTGCATGGATTTCGGCTGAGGGCGTCTGCCACAACATTTGCTTTACCAGGATGGTAATGAATCCCCATATCATAATCCTTAATTAGCTCAAGCCAGCGACACTGTCGTAGGTTTAGCTCTGGCTGGGTGAAGATATACTTAAGACTTTTGTGATCCGTGTATATCTCACATCGATTACTAAGGAGGTAATGTCGCCATTCCTTGTGTGGATGTACTATAGCTGCTAGTTCCAACTCATGGGTAGGATAATTTTCTTTGTGTCATCATAGTTGTCTCGAAGCATATGCTATGACCTTTCCTTCCTGCATTAACACACATCCAAGGCCTTTTCTGGAAGCGTCACAGTATATTTCAAAATTCTTGTGCACATCTGGCACGGTCAGAACAGGTGCCATTGTTAGCCTCTTTTTCAATTCTTGGAAACTTTTCTCACATGCTTCAGTCCATTCAAACTTTTTATCTTTCTTGAGTAGCTGAGTCATGGGTTTGGCTCTGGTGGAGAATCCTTCAATAAACCGTCGATAGTAGCCAGCCAAACTAAGAAAACTCCTGATCTCAGTCATGTTGGTGGGTTGCTTCCATCCTAAGACATCCTTTACTTTACTTGGGTCCACTGTTATCCCATCCTTTGTCAGTACATGACCCAGAAAACCAACTTCTCGTAACCAAAATTCACACTTACTGAATTTGGCATATAGTTGATTTTTCCGTAATTCCTCCAGGATTATTCGAAGATGTTCATGTTCTTCTGGCGTCTTGATATAAATAAGTATGTCATCAATGAACACAACCACGAACTTGTCCAAATATTTCATGAAAACCTTGTTCATGAGATGTACAAAATAAGCAAGAGCGTTGGTCAATCCGAAAGGCATCATAGTGAACTCATATAATCCGTATCTGGTGGTAAAAGCGGTCTTGGGTATGTCTGAAGATCGGATTCTCAACTGATGGTAGCCTGATCTCAAGTCTATTTTTGAGAAAACCTTGGCTTCTGCCAGTTGGTCGAACAAGTCATTGATCCTTGGTAGTGGGTATTTATTTTTGATAGTAACCATATTGAGTGCCCGGTAATCAATACATACCCTTAGGGTACCATCCTTTTTCTTGGCAAATAAAACCGGTGATCCCCATGGTGATGAGCTGGGTCGGACATAACCCTTTTCCAATAATTCCTTAATTTGTTTCTTCAGCTCAACCAATTCTGTCAGAGCCATTTGATAAGGCTTCTTGTAGATGGGTGCCGTTCCAGGTGCTAGTTCAATACCAAATTCAATTTCACGATCTGGTGGCATGCCAGGTAGCTCCTCAGGGAATACATCGGGGTATTCGCATACCACAGGTACCTTGCTTAATTCTGTCATGTCCGCTTGATTTAATTTTCCTTGCGAGGTAGAAATCCCCTTCGTTCCAAACTTTACTATCTTCCCTTGACAATTGGTGAGAGTCACTGTACGATTGTAGCAGTCTATAAACCCTTTATTTGTGGTCAACCAGTCCATTCCCAAAATAACATCCAAATCAACTTCTTCCAATACAATAAGATTTGCTAGAAACTTCATTCCTTTTATTTCAATGTTCACATCCTGGCAGTACCATTGTGTGCTTTGCTTTGATCCCGGGGACTGAATAACCATCGAATTTTTCAAAGGCGAAAAAGAAAACTGATTCTTTGAGGCAAATCTTTTAGAGATGCACGAATGGGAAGCTCCAGAATCAAATAAAACTGTTGCATTAATGGTGTTGACAGGAAACGTACCAAACACAATGTCCAGTGCATTCTGTGCTTCCTCGAATGTCACATGGTTAACCTGCCCCTTTCTGTGATTGTTGTTGGTGTTGAGGTTGTTGTGTCGCAAAGCTGCATTAGTACTACGGCCATTGTTGTTGGGTTTGGGGGTATTATTCCCCTGTTTTGGGCATTGCCTAGCATAATGCCCCTCTACTCCACAGGCATAACAGGTGATGCCAGGATGGTATATTGCTTCCTTGGCCCTGTTGTTGTAGGTACTGCAGTTTTGTTGCGGTCGTGGTGTTGGAATTGCTGGTCGGGGTGCCACAGGCCTCTGAGATTCATTTCGGGGCCTGTTGTTACGAACCTGTACTGACTGGTTCATGCGGCGCTTGCGAATCTCATTCATGTTGCGGTGCTCATTTTCCAGGATAATAGCCTTGTCTACCAGTGTCTTGAAATCCAGAAAAGTATGGACTACCAGTTGGCACTTTAGAGATGGAACAAGCCCGTCAAGGAATTTCTCCATCCTTTTGCTTTCTGTCATATATTCATCATTGGCATACCTGGCTAGCTGAGTAAACTGGTCGAGGTACTGAGTTACTGTTGTGTCCCATTGCTTGAGATCCTCAAATTCTCTTTTCTTTAATTTCATGATGCTGTTGGGGATATGTGCTCCCTGGAAACTTTCCTTAAATTGCTCCCAGGTGATGTCTTCTCCATTGGGATGCGTGTGGAATAGATTTTCCCACCATGATGCGGCTATTCCAAAAAAATAATGCGGAGCATATAGTACTTTTTCCTGGTCCGTACACTGGGCTATGACCAATTTTCTCTCAATATCACGCAGCCAGTCGTCTGCCTCCAAAGGTTTGTCTGTGTGAGAAAAGACAGTTGGGTTGGTTCTCAGAAGTTCAGATAATTTTGATCTGGGTTGATGCTATCCTTGGTGATTTCCCATATTTATCAAATGCTGCATCATTTCCTGGTGCTGCTGCTGACTTTGTTCATACAGACGGCATACTTGTGAGAATGCTGAATCATTGCTTTGCTGACTTGTTTGTCCTGGTGTGAAGTTATTTCCCATTTGTGCAAAGTTGTCCTCTGGTGGACTGGGCATAGAACGAGTCCAGGGATGATGCATTTTCTTTCTGGGGTATTTGTGTAAACACCGATGAGGAAAGAAATTATAAAGGAAGAAAATAAATTTTAAGAGACTGAAAATAACCCCCCCCCCCCAAAATGTAAGTACATAAAAGTAGCGAGTTATATAGTACATGCAAGGTTTAATTATGAGGTAAATACATCAGAGGTGCCTAAACTTGTCCGGTACGGTCACTTTAGTGCCTAAACTTGCAAAACGTCAAAAATTGGTGCCACAACTTGTCCATTTGGTGCATATACGGTGCCTCGCCCGTACGCCGCCGTATTTGCTTGCCGCGTGGCTTGACAGCTGGCGTGTGGCCCACGAGTCAGTGGATGGGAGCGTAGGCAGAGATGGGTCGGACGCACGCTGGGAGTTTTTTGGAAAATAATCGCTGCGTGCGTCGGACCCATCTCTGCCTATGCTCCCACCCACTGACTCGTGGGCCACACGCCAGCTATCAAGCCACGTGGCAAGCAAATACGGCGGCGTACGAGTGAGGCACCGTATATGCACCAAATGGACAAGTTGTGGCACCAGTTTTCGACATTTTGCAAGTTTAGGCACTAAAGTGACCGCATCGGACAAGTTTAGGTACCTCTGGTGTATTTACCTCTTTAATTATACATGCAAGATTTAATTATACAATACTCTCGTCGTAGTCGTGATGCTTACATGACCTCTTATTTAGACTAGTGCACTTCTCCATCCTCTTAGCATGCTGCGATCCAAGGTCTACTACTCCTCATCTTACAAAGAAGAGAAGAAACAGAAGATAAATATTTTACAGCTACACTCTCATAAAAGGTGACTACGGTGCTGATGCCTTGTTTGCTATCACGGAGTGTCTAGAATGTCGTAGGCCCTGCTGAGGGTAAGTCCCAGATGGGGTGCTGAAGACTCAACCTCCTCCTCCTCGGGTATGGTCTCCAGTCGGGCAAGTGTCGATGTCATGCCTGCTCACGGTGGTACTGTGCTCGTAGGCGGTGAAGCTCTAACCGGAGTGGGGGCAGCCAAGCGACTAGACTCATCGCTTGGAGATGTGTGTCGAATCGCGAAACGAGTAGGAGGATCATATGGTGGAGTCGGAATGCGAGGAGCGCGTGGTGAAGGAGAACGGAACTCACTCCTGCGTGGAGCCCTCGCACGAGCCAAGTCCATCCGTGCAGCGAGATAGTCGTCCACCAGTGAGGTGAAGACTGACTCTAGAGCCATGATGTACTGGACAAGGGGCTCAATAGCCTCGTCCCTTTCTCCCGCGGTGCAAGAGAAAGCATAGTGACTAGTGTATGGAACATGGCATGGTAGATAATGATAGGGACGTGTTTGCATGACTGGAAGAATGTCCCTAAGACGAGCGATGGCCTCTCGGGAAGCCATCTGGATAGCATGCCGCTCAGTAGGCATGACTCTCCCCACAAACCGACAGTTGCGATGAGGTGCGGCATCTCCACCCCGAATATATACCGAGGCCTGGTACATAGTCAGGGTGTCCGAGATCCTGTCGGGAAAGACTGTGTACTCCGGACGACTCGGAGATCCCATCGCGACCCTGGCGATGTAGACGAGAAGACGGCAAAATCCCGTAGGCTCGTTGGCGAAAATCTGGGTCGGGCAGCTACCGCCAGACATCTACAATAGTAGACAAAAAATCCAAATAGTCATATCATAAGTATATGATGACCAAGGAAAATTTGTTACAATGCATGAGATGCTGCTAAAATTGTTAGGACTGACTCTACTACTAGCGATCGCTCCTAGGGCTTCCTACAGTCAGCCTGGCTCTGAAACCAAGGTTTGTCGGGCCTGTTTCCGGAATATATCACGGAACACCCTCAAGTCACACCAGCCCCAAGATCAGAACAACTGGTGGACTCCCTTGATATAGATGTAACATCCCCATGTATTAAGCTACAGTGATCACCTCTTGATCATGCCAAGTCACCATGTATAACAGTGCTTGATCATCATTTGAGTCATATCTCATTTCAAATTCCAACTCAAATTGAAAATTCAAATATAAAGTAAAAATAAAAGTTGTTCAAATTTGGAAACTAAATAGTTCATAATTTTGGAAATATTCCATTGTAAATAATGTTCAGGAAAACAACATCACCTAAATTCCCTAAGTGACTCTCACATCCAAAAAAAGTACCAAAACAGTAGCATTTAAACCCATTTCATTTAATTAAAATTCAAATGTAATCATTTGTGGCGCCCCGCCTGATTACCACTGTAGCCAGACGGTCGCCGCACACACCAGCCCAGGAAAATCACTCTGGCATGCGCTTTTACAACAAGTATCATGAACACAAGCTTTTCTATTAATGAATATATCAGTCTTACATGATATATTACAAGGGTGCTGGCAGCGGAAAAGCTCTATCTAAGGCAGCATGGTCCTGGTGCGGCTCCAATCCACAGGGATCTGACTGGGTTACTCTGCTAGCCCGCTAACACTCCGGCTCCTCGCTAGCGAACGTCGGATCCTTAGGTGAACCTGGCCACATTGAAGGCCGCTGAGTACTTTTGAATGTACTCGCAAGAAAACCAAACCAACATATACACCAAGCAATGCAATCCATGGCATTCAAGCATACATTTGTTATCTTAACAGCATTAACTATCATGTCATGGCAAAATTATCTAGCAAGATTAGTCATCTAGCAGCATTAATTATCAGGTTATAGCAGGATTATCTAGCATGATAATTACTGAAGTAAATGCAGTAAAGTAAAGTATATCAGGTAAATAATTCGAACTTCGAATATGCTCACGATCCAAATCTGATCCAAGCTTTGCGGTCACCCGACCACTCATCTCATAGCCATCTCATGGCTAGCATTCATACCTCTGACATCATCTGCTGTCCATGCATCTGCACTGCAAGTCTGACAACCCTTACCATTCTCTAGTTTAGTCTTAGCAATAACATTATATAGTTTGTTCCTCCAGACTCGACACAGACCAAATAGGGGCCTACACGAACTGTCCATGACCGAGGATGCGGCTATTCGAATAGATTTACACTTTGCAGAGGTTGTGCACTTTACCCACACCATGGAGCGCCTGGCCTCGTACTTTAGTACATGTTCCCATTCGGGTGGACCAGTGCTGCTCCAACAAAACCTTGTCTATTGCCTGGCACTCTTACGGTCCCTCTGACAATCATACCCTCCCAGGGTCATGTCCTGGGTGGCCCCTGTGTCACCCCATGACACCTGCCACCGTCGTGGCCAAACAAAACTGTCCCAAATGGGGACCTGAGCTCAAATAACTTAACTGGGCTCACAAGGTTATCGCCGCCTATCGGGCTAGGGTAGCACGCACGCATAACCTTCCCTAGTTGGATGTACCGACAAGAGGCAGGACAATAGACTAAGCTAGGGCCTCCCCATCCAGGCAAATGTGGTTGCACGGGTAAGCTCGGATAGGTGACACTATGACTCGATCCAGCCGACGGAGGAGGTTGTTATCATTAAGTCACATTTCATAATATTGCAATAACAGTAACCATGCATGATGTTACAACTATGAAAGCATAACAACCTATCTCCATACAATATCACAGCGAGTCATTAATGAGACAATATTTAAATGGCAAAGTATCACTTTACAAGGCTTAGCTGTAAGTGACAACCATCTGAACCCTTGCATGAAACCGACAAATAAACCAGTAGCCACCAGAACGGTCTTTACAACTCAGATCTGGGACGTTACCGGAATAACTCAACCCCGGCTCAAGACGGCTGAAAAGCAGCTCAGAGCATGAGACGGTGTTGATAAAAAGAGTGTAGCGGTTCCCTAAGACGGCCGAAAAGCAGCTCAGAGCATAGGGTCACCTCTACAGAAAGAAATTCAACAGCTGTCCGAGACGGCCGAAAAGCAGCTCAGAACACGGGCCAGTTGTTGAAAAAGAGAAATATAAAGTCGGCATCCACCCCGGACGGCCGGAAGAAGCTCAGAACACAGGCGTGGTGCCGTCATCAAAGAAAGGCAAACAAGGGTTCACTGGCGTCACATACAACTCACCACTATGCATACAAGCATAAGCATATTAATTTAAACACGCAAGAATAACACAGAGGAATGCTTTAGGGCATATATCAGATGGTCGGCTTGCCTGGGGGTGAAGGAGTACTCCGGGAGAATTGCGGGAAGCTCACGGAAGAATTCGCCGGAAATGGTTCTCTCTCGGAGGGGCTGATTGAAGGGCAAGGGCAAAATGGTCATTTCCATAGTGTGGACACATTATGAAAATGATACCATCGGAACGGGCTCGACGAACTTAAGACGTGGGCGTTGGATTCACCTGAATCGGAGTTACGAGCGAGAAGTTGTGGCCGTTCGTTGATTAGGCAGAAAACAAATAGAATCTGCTCTTAACCAGTGAACGTCCACTATATAACTATTTCGGCAGCCGGCTGGAGAGAGGAAGCGCATTTCTGCGAATACGCTTTCGATAAGTGGAAACGTACTTAGCCCATAAGCTACAGAGAAGTACGCTTTCTTTAACTGAAAACACATTCTGGCAGAATGCGCCTCCACTTATCAGCGCGGGCCCGGCTGCTGAGTCGCTTACAAGCGGGCCCCACGCCACCTCTCTCTCTCCTCCCACTCTCCCTCTTCTTCCCCCCGACCCAGGCAACAGAGGCGGCCGGCCATCGCCGCAGATGCAGCTCCGGTGGTCGAGAGCTCCGGCCGAGGGGGGGGGGGGATGGAGGCAGCGCTCTGGGACACGCCGGTGGGTACCCGTGGCGGCGGCGGGGAGGTTCTGTAGCGGGCGGGTGAGGTGGAGGTGGACGGCGGCGATGGAGAGCTCGGGGCACACGGCCTGGTCACAGAGGGGAGGGGCTGGGGTTGGGCAGAGCTCCGCCGTGGTTGAGGTGCTCCTCTGGTGACGAAAGAAAGGAGGGGGAAGCTCCGGTTGGCTCTAAATCGAGCGGGGACAGTGGCGTCTATGGCGGCCAGAGAGGGGAAATTGGGGCACCGGAGCTCGCTTTGTTGAGCCAGAAGAGAGCTGGGAGGGAGAGGGGTTGCTGGTGTGAGCTCGAGAGGCACGGGGAGTGGCTATTTATAGCCGCGGCGAGGGGAGGTGATAAGCTCGGCCGCGGGCGTTCTTATCGGCTTACTGGAGCTCGGGGACACGCGGAGGACGGAGGCGATGTCAGCAGGGGCTCTGGGAGAGTGAAGAAGCTGGCCGCTGCTTCGGGAGGGCTCGGAGAGGAAGGAGACAGAGGAAGACGACGAAGCGGGTCACGGGCATCACAACACCATGGCGAGCTTCGTCGCGGCGTGACGAGGAAAGAAATGAAGGGGGAAATGACCGGAGAGGAGGGTGCAGACGACGGGGAGTCAGGTCGGCACCAGCGGACAAGCTACGGCTGGCCGGAGCGGTCGGCAGAGGCGACGCACGGCGCAGAGCGCCAGTTTTGCATTCGGGTTATGCGGTCACCACGTGCATTACGTGCTCTGGCGCGAACCTGGTTGCCACGCCTTGTCAAACACGACAGGCACTGGTCAAATAGGTAAGCTAAGACATTGGATGGATCAGGAAGGCTCCAGAGTGATCAAGAGGATCCAGAATAGTTTCTGGTCAGAAACTTGGGGAGGAAGCTTTGGTCAGATAGATGTGCCAATGAGCTGGGAAAGTTGTCACGGGGTAATGTGGTAAGAAGGACTAGATGCTTGCCAAATTTGAAGGCATTTGGACAAAGTTTGCATATACTTCCTTCACAAAGCATAATCTGGTCCAGAAACTGAATCTTGAAGGTGCACTCATATGGCTTGGTGGAATGAGCTGAATTTCGGTGGAGGGTAGTTATTTGGAGATATGAAGGTACTGAAAAAATTTCAGCTCAATTGGATATACCAAAATGGTACTTCCTTCACAGAGCTTGAATCTGGACAGAAACTTGATGGAATTTTTGAGAGAAATTGGCTAGATAAAATGATGTGAATTTTGTCATACTCACATAATATATGGAATGTGAGGTCCTGGATTATTTTGAGAATTTTTGAAGCAATATAAAATATAGTTGCTTCACAACCTCAAAATAAGTCCAGAAACAAGAATTGGATGATGCTCTCAGAATTTGATCTGTGGAACATGGGATCTTGATGGAAATGGTGAAGATATGGATAGGAGAATCTCCACAAATTATTTGAGATTTTTCCTGGCTACCAAAATAGTAGCTCCTTTGGAAAGTGCCCAAAATGCAATATTGGCTTTAAATAGGAAAATGCAATTTCCCTTATTTAATTATCGCCAATATTTTTATGGGAGCTCAATATGATCACAAAGAATATCTCCACAAGTTTTCATGAACTTTGGAGATGGATAGATATTTTCCTGGATTTAATTCCTTTAACTGGCAGAAAAAGGAATTAATTTTAAATGAAAAATATTGCAAATGACTTGGCAATATTTTTACATATCCAGGGTTTAAAAAGATAGGATGATCACTGGGAGAAATTTGGGAGGCAAAAGATCAAAGGAAATTGGGGTTCCTTTGTAACGGAAGGAATTAGGGTTTCCCTTCCGGTAGACCGGAGAGTAGGGTTTTGGCGGCAAAATCCAGAGAATAAATCTTGGATGGCAAGGTTTGACTGGAGAGAATCTCTGGTTGGATAGGGAAGGCAAGGCTAAATGACCATCTTCATATACCCAAGAGCGAGAGAACATCGAAAAAAAGACGGGAGTCAAATCCCGCAAAGGAAAAAAACAAGGAGCGAAAACCAGGGTGTCACAAACCTACCCCCCTTAAGAAAATCTCATCCTCGAGATTTCCGGGCTTACCTCCCGGTGAAGGGGACTTACCTGTGTGCGACTTGGATCCATCAGCTATCTTGTCTTCATTTGCTTACTAACCTTTTAACTGCCTCTGCTGATGGCTCAGGTGCTTTCTTTTTCAGACGGCTGCATTGAACCCTTCTCTTTCCTGTCAGGCAAACCCTTTGTGCTGGTAGTTTGTTGGCTGGGGTTGGTGGGTAGCTCCGAGTATCGACAAATAGTCTGGTTTCCATGGCCTGGGACTAGCTGCTTCGGGTTTTATTGCGATACTCCGTACACTGACTACCAAGGGCGAGACATTATTCCTGGGTACCTGACTCACGTGCTCGTATGGCCTGGAGTGACTAAGGGTGGCTTTCTTTTTGCCTTGTCAGAATGCTCAATCTGGCTGTGGGTTCTATACGGATGCTTTCTTCCTGTCTCTTGCATTCTGACTTCGTTCCCAGGAGGTTCCCAGCTGAAATGTCGGGCATGATCACAAAGTAATCATAGACGGTAATCTCTGAGATGGCTCTACCATATATAGCCTCTGTGGTCCTTGCTATGACCACTGAGCTGAACACAGTTTGGCTATCATTCGGCATGTCTTATGGAGCATAGCCTCTTAACTTGGTCGATTGCCCCTTCTCATGAGGAGTACAACATGCTTGATGCATTGTGGTGGCCGTATATGCAAGAGTCTGACAAGGGTTGGCAATATCTCCTTGTCACATTTCCCTTTATTGACCATCGCGGAGGTTGTTTATCCAAAACTTCCTTGTTCTTGGGGGTTCCTTTTTGGGGAACTTGTCATGACCTACCATCATGGCTCCTTGGTCATATCCCAGCTTGTTGGGCTTGTATTCACAATTTACTCTTGCATATCTCGTAGGGATTGCTGCGTTCATATCCTTCTTTGAAGTGTGGAGCCAATGTTTCTCTGAACACAGTCATTCCCGTGTACGAGTGGCTCGCATGAACTGATCCCCTGGACTGCATGCTCACAACATTTGCAGGGGTAGGATAGATCCTTTCATAACCACCGAGTTCTGAAGCGGACGTGTGTCTGGACTAGTTCGTGCTTCTGGCAAGATTGTTGTGGACACGATGGCGTGTTGAAGAAGGCTGACTTCCTTACGCCCGAAGCTTCTGCCAGGGTAGCATGCTAAAGAAGGCTGGGTATCATACCCCAGAAGCTTTCCTTCATGTGGCTTACTGCGGAAGGTCAGGTACCTTATGCCGGAAGCTTTCCGTGGTAGCACGCTGAGGGAGATTGGAGTACCGTATCCCAGAAGATTTTCCCCCTAGTGTCGTAGCGAGGAAGATTGAGAGTCTTGTGTTGTAAGCTTTTCCTGATAGCTTGCGGAGGAAGGCTGGGTTCCTTGTACCAAAAGCCTTGCACTGTGATACACCGTTGGTCCTGTGGCCGGTTCTGGCTTCCTTCCAGAGTATCCGGAATTTATCCATAGCGGAGCCAAACCTTGGTGTAGGCCATACCTTGTCTGAAAATATCTTGTTGGTCGTGCACACCGCTAGTCCTTTTGCTGGTCTGCTCATTGTGGCTGTAAAGGTTGCATAACTGATGCAGACTTTATGTTGACCATTAATTCGGAATACCCTTTGCATTCAAACCAAGTGTTGCCAGGAGTAAACAGTGGGCAGATAATTCCATTCGATTTGACTGAGCCTCCAGGTGTTTGGAATTCTCATTGATTCCGGATGGCCGTGGACTTATCCATATGTTTCGCAAACCTTGTTCACAGTGCCCGGAAAATTTTGTATATGCACCGGTAAATTCCCAGAATATGCTTTGAAATTTGTATCAACATACCAGAGTTCTGTTGTTGCTCAAGGCACATTCACATTCTTGAAATATGTCTTCTGTGGGAAATAAATGATTCTTGAGTCCATTGAGAAAAGACTCAAGGTTCACCCCACTGGCTAAAATAATTCCTTGTGCCGAGGACGGAATAATTTGTCCCTGTTGGTGTCCATTACTGATAGTTCATCTGACTATTCCTTAGGGGTGATTTGTTCTGAGGCAAACTTTCTCAGATATATTCTGGTCTTGTCTGTTGCACACAGAGTATGCTTCTGACCCATTCTTCTTTCCTGACCGATCCGGTGATAATGCTCCAAATATCGGGTAGTTGGCTTGACTTGATTCTTACTGAATTTGGATTATTGGGTATTATCCAAGTTGTATGCTGGTCTTCTTAGGCAGCTCTTGCGGATGGATCCAGTCGGAGCAAAAGAACGGAGCCGACAAAAGAAGCAAAACCGCGAAAAACCAAGAAGAAAATAAAACTCAAATTTTGCGGACCTTACACATGTGGCCGAAGATTCACTAGTATAACTAATATAGCGCACTCAATGCACCACTAAGGACTTAGAAGCAAAACCACACAATGCTCCTGGTAGCAATTGGGATCAAGCTCCTACTACTTCCTTAGGGAACATCAAACTCGACGCACGACCATAGCCAAAATGGCTTAGTCAACGATCCTAGGGTTGTCGGGAAGAGATGGAATTTATAAGCGTTTCCCAAAGGAAACTGGAATTGAGAAGAGAAATGCCATGGTTAGCAAGCAAGGTGGGGATATCTGGTTTACCTAGGGGTTCAGGGCTCACGGGTCGTTGCCTGGTGCGGGCATTTCACACCGGAGGCAACGGCCACGAGTGTTGGGGTCTGATGGAGCCAAAACCTATGGGGGTTGCCTTATGATCAATAGTAGCCGTGCCATTCTGGCAAAGATGGCTGAAATCCATCTGGGCTTTCTACTGATCAAGAGGCACTGAAATCTGGCTAGGGTAACCTACAGTCAGCCTGGCTCTGATACCATCCGTTGTGGCGCCCCGCCTGATTACCACTGTAGCCAGACGGTCGCCGCACACACCAGCCCAGGAAAATCACTCTGGCATGCGCTTTTACAACAAGTATCATGAACACAAGCTTTTCTATTAATGAATATATCAGTCTTACATGATATATTACAAGGGTGCTGGCAGCGGAAAAGCTCTATCTAAGGCAGCATGGTCCTGGTGCGGCTCCAATCCACAGGGATCTGACTGGGTTACTCTTCTAGCCCGCTAACACTCCGGCTCCTCGCTAGCGAACGTCGGATCCTTAGGTGAACCTGGCCACATTGAAGGCCGCTGAGTACTTTTGAATGTACTCGCAAGCAAACCAAACCAACATATACACCAAGCAATACAATCCATGGCATTCAAGCATACATTTGTTATCTTAACATCATTAACTATCATGTCATGGCAAAATTATCTAGCAAGATTAGTCATCTAGCAGCATTAATTATCAGGTTATAGCAGGATTATCTAGCATGATAATTACTAAAGTAAATGCAGTAAAGTAAAGTATATCAGGTAAATAATTTGAACTTCGAATATGCTTACGATCCAAATCTGATCCAAGCTTTGCGGTCACCCGACCACTCATCTCATAGCCATCTCATGGCTAGCATTCATACCTCTGACATCATCTGATGTCCATGCATCTGCACTGCAAGTCTGACAACCCTTACCATTCTCTGGTTTAGTCTTAGCAATAACATTATATAGTTTGTTCCTCCAGACTCGACACAGACCAAATAGGGGCCTACACGAACTGTCCATGACCGAGGACGCGGCTATTCGAATAGATTTACACTCTGCAGAGGTTGTGCACTTTACCCACACCATGGAGCGCCTGGCCTCGTACTTTAGTACATGTTCCCATTCGGGTGGACCAGTGCTGCTCCAAAAAAACCTTGTCTATTGCCTGGCACTCTTACGGTCCCTCCGACAATCGTACCCTCCCAGGGTCATGTCCTGGGTGGCCCCTGTGTCACCCCGTGACACCTGCCACCGTCGTGGCCAAACAAAACTGTCCCAAACGGGGACCTGAGCTCAAATAACTTAACTGGGCTCACAAGGTTATCGCCGCCTACCGGGCCAGGGTAGCACGCACGCATAACCTTCCCTAGTTGGAGGTACCGACAAGAGGTAGGACAATAGACTAAGCTAGGGCCTCCCCATCCAGGCAAATGTGGTTGCACGGGTAAGCTCGGATAGGTGACACTATGACTCGATCCAGCCGACGGAGGAGGTTGTTATCATTAAGTCACATTTCATAATATTGCAATAACAGTAACCATGCATGATGTTACAACTATGAAAGCATAACAACCTATCTCCATACAATATCACAGCGAGTCATTAATGAGACAATATTTAAATGGCAAAGTATCACTTTACAAGGCTTAGCTGTAAGTGACAACCATCTGAACCCTTGCATGAAACCGACAAATAAACCAGTAGCCACCAGAACGGTCTTTACAACTCAGATCTGGGACGTTACCGGAATAACTCAACCCCGGCTCAAGACGGCTGAAAAGCAGCTCAGAGCATGAGACGGTGTTGATAAAAAGAGTGTAGCGGTTCCCTAAGACGGCCGAAAAATAGCTCAGAGCATAGGGTCACCGCTACAGAAAGAAATTCAACAGCTGTCCGAGACGGCCGAAAAGCAGCTCAGAACACGGGCCAGTTGTTGAAAAAGAGAAATATAAAGTCGGCATCCACCCCGGACGGCCGAAAGCAGCTCAGAACACAGGCGTGGTGCCGTCATCAAAGAAAGGCAAACAAGGGTTCACTGGCGTCACATACAACTCACCACTATGCATACAAGCATAAGCATATTAATTTAAACATGCAAGAATAACACAGAGCAATGCTTTAGGGCATATATCAGATGGTCGGCTTGCCTGGGGGTGAAGGAGTACTCCGGGAGAAGTGCGGGAAGCTCGCGGAAGAATTCGCCGGAAATGGTTCTCTCTCGGAGGGGCTGATTGAAGGGCAAGGGAAAAATGGTCATTTTCATAGTGCGGAAACATTATGAAAATGATACCATCGGAACGGTCTCGACGAACTGAAGACGTGGGCGTTGGATTCACCTGAATCGGAGTTACGAGCGAGAAGTTGTGGCCGTTCGTTGATTAGGCAGAAAACAAATAGAATCTGCTCTTAACCAGTGAACGTCCACTATATAACTGTTTCGGCAGCCGGCTGGAGAGAGGAAGCGCATTTCTGCGAATACGCTTTCGATAAGTGGAAACGTACTTAGCCCATAAGCTACAGAGAAGTACGCTTTCTTTAACTGAAAACACATTCTGGCAGAATGCGCCTCCACTTATCAGCGCGGGCCCAGCTGCTGAGTCGCTTACAAGCGAGCCCCGCGCCACCTCTCTCTCTCCTCCCGCTCTCGCTCTTCTTCCCCCCGACCCAGGCAACAGAGGCGGCCAGCCGTCGCCGCAGATGCAGCTCCGGTGGTCGAGAGCTCCGGCCGAGGAGGGGGGGGATGGAGGCAGCGCTCTGGGACACGCCGGTGGGTACCCGTGGCGGCGGCGGGGAGGTTCTGTAGCGGGCGGGCGAGGTGCAGGTGGACGGCGGCGATGGAGAGCTCGGGGCGCACGGCCTGGTCACAGAGGGGAGGGGTTGGGGTTGGGCAGAGCTCCGCCGTGGTTGAGGTGCTCCTCTGGTGACGAAAGAAAGGAGGGGGAAGCTCCGGTTGGCTCTAATTCGAGCGGGGACAATGGCGTCTATGGCGGCAGAGAGGGGAAATTGGGGCACCGGAGCTCGCTTTGTTGAGCCAGAAGAGAGCTGGGAGGGAGAGGGGTTGCTGGTGTGAGCTCGAGAGGCACGGGGAGTGGCTATTTATAGCCGCGGCGAGGGGAGGTGATAAGCTCGGCCGCCGGCGTTCTTATCGGCTTACTGGAGCTCGGGGACACGCGGAGGACGGAGGCGATGTCAGCAGGGGCTCTGGGAGAGTGGAGAAGCTAGCCGCGGCTTCGGGAGGGCTCGGAGAGGAAGGAGACAGAGGAAGACGACGAAGCGGGTCACGGGCATCACAACACCATGGCGAGCTTCGTCGCGGCGCGGCGAGGAAAGAAACGAAGGGGGAAATGACCGGAGAGGAGGGTGCGGACGACGGGGAGTCAGGTCGGCACCAGCGGACAAGCTGCGGCTGGCCAGAGCGGTCGGCAGAGGCGATGCACGACGCAGAGCGCCAGTTCTGCATTCGGGTTACGCGGTCACCACGTGCACTACGTGCTCTGGCGCGAACCTGGTTGCCACGCCTTGTCAAACACGACAGGCACTGGTCAAATAGGTAAGCCAAGACATTGGATGGATCAGGAAGGCTCCAGAGTGATCAAGAGGATCCAGAATAGTTTCTGGTCAGAAACTTGGGGAGGAAGCTGTGGTCAGATAGATGTGCCAATGAGCTAGGAAAGTTGTCACGGGGTAATGTGGTAAGAATGACTAGATGCTTGCCAAATTTTATGGCATTTGGACAAAGTTTGCATATACTTCCTTCACAAAGCATAATCTGGTCCAGAAACTGAATCTTGAAGCTGCACTCATATGGCTTGGTGGAATGAGCTGAGTTTCGATGGAGGGTAGTTTTTTGGAGATATGAAGGTACTGGAAAAATTTCAGCTCAATTGGATATACCAAAATGGTACTTCCTTCACAGAGCTTGAATCTGGACAGAAACTTGATGGAATTTTTGAGAGAAATTGGCTAAATAAAATGATGTGAATTTTGGCATACTCACATAATATATGGAATGTGAGGTCCTGGATTAATTTGAGAATTTTTGAGGCAATATAAAATATAGTTGCTTCACAACCTCAAAATAAGTCCAGAAACAATAATTGGATGATGCCCTTAGAATTTGATCTATGGAACATGGGATCTTGATGGAAATGGTGAAGATATGGATAGGAGAATCTCCACAAATTATTTGAGATTTTTCCTGGCTACCAAAATAGTAGCTCCTTTGGAAAGTGCCCAAAATGCAATATTGGCTTTAAATAGGAAAATGCAATTTCCCTTATTTAATTATGGCCAATATTTTTATGGAGCTCAATATGATCACAAAGAATATCTCCACAAGTTTTCATGAACTTTGGAGATGGATAGATATTTTCTTGGATTTAATTCCTTTAACTGGCAGAAAAAGGAATTAATTTTAAATGAAAAATATTGCAAATGACTTGGCAATATTTTTACATATCCAGGGTTTAAAAAGATAGGATGATCACTGGGAGAAATTTGGGAGGCAAAAGATCAAAGGAAATTGGGGTTCCTTTGTAACGGAAGGAATTAGGGTTTCCCTTCCGGTAGACCGGAGAGTAGGGTTTTGGCGGCAAAATCCGGAGAATAAATCTTGGATGGCAAGGTTTGACTGGAGATAATCTCTGGTTGGATAGGGAAGGCAAGGCTAAATGACCATCTTCATATACCCAAGAGCGAGACAAAATCCGAGAACATCGAAAAAAAGACGGGAGTCAAATCTCGCAAAGGAAAAAAACAAGGAGCGAAAACCAGGGTGTCACATCCCGGGGGTACAGTGCACAACCCAGCCCAGCCAGCGCCTTCTCCCACCTCTGTCTCGCTGTCGCCCCCTGTGCGCACGCGCCCGCGCCCATAGCCAGGCCCCCCTCCTTGCGCTCGACAGCGCGCTCCCGCGCCCGCTCCTAGTGGATAAGGGCAGAGCCCCGCGCCCCCCTGAGTCCCCCTCGTCTCACTCCTCCCCATCCCTCGCTCTCTCCCTTCCGTCCCGAGCGCCGCCATGGCCGTACCCCCGTGAAGCACGCGGCCACTGACCTCCCCACGCCACCGTGATGTGTCCACGAGCTCCGTCGGCCACCGCTGCTTCGCTTGCACCTCCAGGTCGACGCCGGGGAGCACCAACGCCACCGCCAGCTTCCTCTCCTTCCTCGGATCGCTGCCACCATCCGACGACGAATCCGGCACCAGCAAGCCTCCCTCGAGCCCACTGAGCACATCTGCAGGCGCCCAATGAGCTCCCCTTCTTCTCCCCCCTCTCCCCTATCCGTCTCCGTGGCCGTAGACGCCGTCCCCATCGTGTCCGAACCCGCCTCCGCGTGAGCTCGTCGCCGGCAGCTTTCCGGCGACCATATGGTCACGCGCCGCTGCCCGTTAAGCTTGCAAGCACGCGTAGGGCCTCACTAGCGCAAAAACGCGCCCGTTTGCATGCTCTACGCCACGCCCGCGCCACCACCGAACGTCGCCGGCGCCAACTCCACCCCCCCGCAGCCCCCGCAGCCACCGCCATTGGATGCGCGAGACCGCCCGTAGCCGAACGAGCCCAACCACGGCCCCGGAGACCCTCTGTAGCTGTTTTCGGGCCAAGTCCGGCGAGCCCCCGCCGCGAAACGGCTCGCCGGCGATGTTCCGATTGCCGGCGCTGACCTGGCGCCACATGCCCCCCTGTGTCGATGACATGTGGGCCCGGTGGGTCCAGTTGACTGGGTTGACCCAGTCAATTGTGCTGACTAGGCAGCCCAGCCACTGACATGCGGGCCCCGCACTAATTAAAATGTTTTTATAAATAATAAAATTGCTAATTAATCTGTTAATTAAATCTGTTAAATAAACAGTCACTGACAGTGGGGTCCCACTTGTTAATTAACCTAATTAGCTAAATTAACCTCTGTTAAGTTAAATCAGTCACTGACCAGTGGGACCCACTGGTCAGGTTTGACCCTGGCCAGCTCAGTTGACCGATGACGTCACCCTGACATCATGCTGACATCATAGGTCATTGTTTTGGATAATTCGAATTTAATAATTAAAAAAATTCCAGAAATTCAATAAAACTTTGAAAAATCATATAAAATAAACCGTAACTCGGATGAAAATAATTTATATATGAAAAATGATCAGAAAAATATGACGAATCCGAATATGCCACCCACATACCTGCCACACCCCTCTAACATGATGAACATGGAACTTTCCCCTCCGGATCGTCTATCCAATAATCACCCAGAGCTGGGAGAACACTCCCGGATATTTTCCCGCTCCGACCAAAATACCTGGCACTGCATTAGAACACCCCTAGCACTGCATGTTGACATGTCATGCAACCCGGTTGCATTGTTTGCCATGTATTTATTGTTTCTCCCCTCTCCTTCTCTCCCGATAGACCCCGAGACTGCCGACGACACTGCTGAGTACGACTACGTTGACGACGACCAGACCCCTTCAGCAGAGCTTCCAGGCAAGCAAAACCCCCTTGATCATCCAGATATCACCTACTCTTTCTCTCTATTGCTTGCATTAGAATTCCTTCTGTTGATATTCCGATAGCCCCTATTCTGATGCATAGCCTGATTTCATCGCCTGCTATTGATATCTTACCTACTATCCTATGATGCTTAGTTAGGTATGCTATGTTTCATCAGTTGGCCCTTCACCCTTGTCCGTTTGCCAGGCTTGTTATCGGGCCGTGATCACTCTGGGAGATGATCACGGAAATGTTACATTACTGCAATACTTTTAAACTGTCAAAGACGGGCCGGCTCCAAGAGTGCCCGCGAGAAAATGAAACAAGACGGGTTGAACCCAAGGGTACCCGCGAGTGATATTATGGCGGAACGACAGGGCAGGCGGAGACCACCTAGGAAAGAGGTGGGCCTGGTCCCTGGTCGGGTCCGCGTGTTACCAAGTCGGAGCGACAGGAATCCTGTTCATCTCTGCGAGCTACTAAAACACGCCTAACGAATTTGGGTATTTGATCTGAGTTGGCCGCTGGCCTATAATGGTTTAATGGGGCCCTCTACGTCGTACGTTCCTTCCGAAGCGATCCAGATGTCACAGTTCAGAGATGTGGGCTGATTATTGGGGTGAGCTCGTTACGTCTGTGGTGTTTCCACAGTCGCGCTTGGGCCCCGGCCAGTCTCGCAACGTGCAGGAGTGCAGAGGGCGATGGGCCCAAGACCCCTTTGCACTTAGGATTTAGACCGGCGTGTTGACCTCTCTGGAGAGTCTAGGTTGGTCTACGACGTGTCGATTACCCGAGGCCAGGTATTACCCAGCAAGTGTGTCCGGCCAGATGTAATCGAGCGTGTTGGGTAACAGTAGTGTACCCCTGCAGGGAAGTGATTTATTCGAATAGCATGTCCACGGTAACAGGACGCTCGGAGTTGTATCCTGATCTACTACAACTATGAATGGATACCGTTACAATGTTAAACTGTTACTACTGCTCTCGAGATCACTTTCTCCCAGGGTAGTCGAGGAAGGATCTCAGGGCATTGCTAATATATACCTATTATTATATGCTGTTGTGTTCTATTCTCTTCTGATGCTGTAAGATTGCTTCAAGATGCTAGTCTTCGATAGGCTAGGCCTTTCCCCCTCTGTTCTAGCATTTCTGCCGTTTAGTCCAAAGATATAGCCCATTCCTTTGATACCGATGCATATTTAGTATAGTTCTGATGTAAGTCTTGCGAGTACTTTGGATGAGTACTCACGGTTGCTTTGCTTCCTTCTTTTCCCCTACCCGGTTGCTGCGATCAGACGACAGAGTCCAGGAGCAGGAGATCCCCAGAGGCACCTACTACTACGTTGAGCCCGCCGACCAGGAGTAGTTCGGAGGCCCTAGGCAGGAGGCCTTTGCCTTTTCGATCAGTGTCGCTATTATGCTAGCCTTCTTAAGGCAAACTTGAGTAACTATGTCTGTTCCCAGATATTATTTGTTTGTATGACTTATGCATTCGGGTCCTCGTGACCCCTGGTTTGTAATATGGAGATTTATGTTTAAATTTGAGTTTAGAGTTGTGTTGTGATATCTTCCCGTGAGTCTCTGATCTCGATCGTGCACGTTTGCGTGTATGATTAGTGCACGGTCGAGCAGGGGCGTCACTAGTTGGTATCAGATCTGACTGCCTGTAGGAGGCCCCCTTCCGATTCCTTGGTCGAAGTTGAGTCTAGTCTCTAAAGAAATATTTTACTAACATTGTTGTGTGGCTTATGGACCCACATCGCAAATGGGTGGTATTAGGATCTTTTATTCCTCTTCCTTACTCTGGGATTCTACTCTCTCTTCTTTTCGGGTTAAATGATTTTGCTAACTCTAACATTAGGTTCTCGTGATCACATTCACCCGGAGAGCTGAATTATCTGCAATCGTTCCTCTCAAAGTTATCTTATGCTTCTCCCACTGTCTTATGACATCTTTCACTTCCTTGTTTTAGATGCGTCCCGCAAGATAGCTCATATGCCAGACTATGGCTGTCGACGTGACTGGGTTCCCTGCTATCTTGGTCGATCTCTTGACCAGGCTGGGATATCGCTGGTACCCCGAGTACACTGTTTACGAGGACTACCGCGAGTTCAACCAGGAGCAGTACCACGCTGTGGTCCGTATCTTTGACTGGCAGAACCACTCCATCTTGAGCTGCACACCTTCCACGGTGTTGGAGTGACTGTCGACATGGCCGTCCATGATGCTCCCTTTACTGCTATTGCTCGTCTCCGTGGAGAGCACAGTCGCTTGGAGGAGACTGCTTTCAGATATATCCCACATGCCCCCGCTGGGGACGAGACTGGATACTACACTGCTATTTGTACTCCTTACGTGTCGCGTCGTTATGACCCACAGGTTTTGGTTCAGTACACAGAGGCTCTGGATTGTACTGCTCGAGCTCTTGCTGTTGAGTTGTACGCCACTCGTACTCGTCTTTACGACGCTTTGACACAGTTAATGCCAGCAGTCAGTGCACGGATGCACCCAGAGTACATTCTTTACCCACGCAGGACGGAGATGCCACTAGGTCTTGAGTGGCCTGCTGTTGGAGGTCGTACTCCTCCACGTGGTCCACTTCTTCCAGTTCGGGACCAGGTTCTGCACCAGAGTGTTCACGGAGCGCAGGATCCTTTTATCGAGGGCTCCCTGCATCATCACCTGCAGTTGCCTGGCTTCAG
This sequence comes from Elymus sibiricus, assembly GCA_039707655.1. Lineage (NCBI taxonomy): Eukaryota > Viridiplantae > Streptophyta > Magnoliopsida > Poales > Poaceae > Elymus > Elymus sibiricus. The sequence goes on along the minus strand of CM077668.1, from coordinate 103,209,035 downwards.
TGGTTTTGTCCGACGTTGATGTAGCTATCTCTATGTCCCGTTGTTGTATCCCTCCACCGCGTGCCTGCGTGCCGCCTAGTGTGTCTACCTTCTTTTCCGTTGTTGTAACGCTGGCCTGTAACCGAACTTATGTATGGATCTGTATGTCGTGTTGGACTATGGTGATGTATCTATTGCACTTCCTTTTGTTGTGCGTATTACTTCATGAATGATTCCTTACACCTGCAAATACTCGTTGCTAAACTACCCCCTGTTGAATTTTAGCAGGATGGTTAGACCTGCAGGTCATGGTCGTGGCTGTGCTGCCAACGATCCACCCCCGCCAGACTATATGGCAGCTATGATGCAGCAATTTGAGCTGAACCGCCAATTCATGGTTGGAATCATGGCTCAGTTTCCACACCAGAACCAGAATGCTCAGAATCAGCAACATGCTCCAATAACTCTGCATGAGTTTGTGTGCCTCAACCCTACTATTTTCCGCAACTCGGAACAGCCACTGGATGCTGATGACTGGCTTCGCGACATCACCTTCGAGATGGAATCTGCCAATGTCGCCCCTGCCAACCTTGTCACCTTCGCGTCCTACTTCTTGAAGGGTCCCGCTGCTCAATGGTGGGACACCCACAGGCGTTCACTACCTGTTGGGATAGTCGTTACCTGGATCGAGTTTCAGACTGCTTTCCGTGCCCGTTACATTCCTCAGGGAATCATGGACCGAAAGGAAAGAGAGTTTCGCAACCTCACTCAGGGTAGTAAGACTGTCAAAGCTTATCAGCGGGAATTCCTTGACCTATCCAGCTATGCTGAAGAAGACATTGCCACTGATGCCCGCAGATAGGAAAATTTCCGTGACAGACTTCACCCAGACCTCAAGCTTGCACTTGCTATTCATGACTTCACCAACTTCGCCACCTTGGTGAACAAGGCTATCTAGGTTGAGACCGCTCAGATGGAGCACAAGGAGTCACAGAAGCGCCAACGTGACGTTGGCTCATCTTCGAGCTAAGCACAAAGGCATCGAATCTGGATTCCCCACAGCATGTATCGTCCAGCTGCCCCTGCGCTAAGGCCTTCCTATGCGGCACCCCGTCTGCCTCCTCCACCACCGAGGCAGCCGAGAGCTCAAGCTGCTCCACCAAATGCTGCTGCTCTTCGTCCTAAAGATGGACTGTGTTTCAAGTGTCGCCGCCCAGGTCACCGTGCGAAAGACTGCCGCCAGAATCAGAATCAGTTGGCACTTCCTCCTTCTGGCCGTGGTAACAACCAGACCCGCAACTATAATACCGGGTCTTCTGCTTATGGTCGTGGACATGCTTATCATGTTGATATTGAAGAAGTTCAGGATCAACCTGCTACTGTGATGGGTACCCTCCTCGTTAACTCAGTACCTGCTACTGTTTTATTTGATTCAGGAGCATCACATTCATTTGTCTCTAGAGCATTTGCATTCATGCATGGCATACAATATGAAAAGATGCATACTCCATTAGTCGTTAGTACTCCCGGGGCCCATTGTCATGCTGACATGATGGCACATAACGTCACCGTCGAAATTGAAGGATTAGAATTCCTTGCCTCCCCCATCGTTCTGAAGTCTTCCACCATAGACCTCATTCTGGGAATGGATTGGTTGAAAGCTCACATTGCTTCGATCAATTGTGCCACCAAAGTCGTCCAACTCCTTCACCCCTCCGACGAGATAGTGAACTACACCGCCTGAGTTATCCGGAATGCCGAAGCTCAGATATATGCTCTGAATGCCTTGAATGCTTCACCTCTTGAGGGAATTGAGAACGTTCCATTCGTTCACGATTTTCCAGACGTCTTTCCAGAAGAACTTCCAGGGATACCCCCGGTTAGAGCTGTCGAGTTCATTATCAACTTAAAACCAGGCACTACCCCTATTGCTAAGCGTCCCTACAAGATGCCGCCGCATGAACTCCTTGAACTTAAGGAGGAGATCGACAAATCGCTTCGTAAAGGCTTCATTCGTCCAAGTTCCTCTGCTTGGGGAGCACCTTCTCTCTTTCTTAAGAAGAAGGATGGAACGAACCGATTGGTCCAGGACTATTGGCCTATTAACCAAGCAACAATCCAGAACAAATATCCACTTCCCCGGATCAACGATCTTTATGATCAATTTGCTGGATCCTCTGTGTTCTCTAAACTCGACTTAAGGTTGGGTTACCATCAGATCCAAGTTCGTAAAGAGGATATTCCGAAGACCGCCTTCGTTACCCGTTATGGATCATACGAGTACACCGTCATGTCCTTCGGGTTAACTAATGCTCCATCAACCTTCTCTCGATTGATGAACTATATCTTCATGGACTACCTCAACAAATTCGTCGTGGTTTATTTGGATGATATCCTTATATATTACAAGAATGAAGAAGAACACGCCGAACATCTTCGGCTTGTATTGGAGAAACTCCGTGAACACCAGCTATATGCCAAATTTTCCAAATGTGAATTCTGGTTATCTGAGGTGACCTATCTTGGTCATGTGATTTCCAAAGATGGCATTGCTATTAACCCAGAACGAGTTCAGGCTATTCTTGACTGGACTCCTCCGCAAACTGTCAAGCAAGTCAGAAGTTTTCTCGGTCTCGCCAGCTATTGCCGCCGTTTTGTCGAGAACTTCTCCAAGATTGCTAAGCCACTGACTGATTTGCTCCACAAAGGCAAGAAGTTTGAGTGGACGGAAAAGTGCCAAGAAAGTTTCCAGATGCTCAAGGACAAGTTGACTTCTGCCCCAGTGCTAGCACCCTCGGATTCCCGAAAGGACTTCGTGATCTACTGTGATGCGTCTCGTCAAGGATTAGACTGTGTCCTAATGCAAGAGCGCAAGGTGATTGCCTATGGCTCTCGTCAGTTGCGTCCTCACTAAGATAAGTATCCAACACATGATCTCAAACCTGCAGCAGTTATTTATGCTCTGAAGCTATGGCGACATTACCTTCTCAGTAATCGTTGTGAGATATACACGGACCACCAAAGTCTGAAGTATCTGTATACCCAACTAGATTTGAACCACCGTCAACAAAGGTGGCTCGAGACTATAGCTGACTATGACATGGATATTTCCTATACCCCTGGCAAGGCTAATGTAATGGCTGATGCTTTGAGCCGCAAGTCTTATTGCAACAACCTCATGGTTCAGCAAGCGCAACCCCTTCTCTATGAAGAACTTCGCAAGTTGAACCTTCACATTGTTCCTCGGGGTTATCTCAATACCCTGGTTGTTGAACCAGACCTCGAGCGCAACATCAAGACAAGGCAAAAATATGACTCTGAAGTCGAGAAGATTAAGAACTACCTCTACATGGGAAATTCTTCGTTCTACACTGTTGATGATGATGGTGCCTTGTTCTTCAAAGGCCGCCTAGTGGTTCCTAGAAAGCACAATCTGGACTCTCGCTCGGATGTCATGAAAGAAGCACATGACACATGATACGTCCATTTTGCATCATCAATATAACACTTTGTGGAGCAATTCTAATGCCTTTTCTCTCTTAATACGCAAGATTTACACAAGGAGGGAGAATGCCGGCAGCTAGAATTCTGGACATGAAAAAGCTATGTCAGAGATACCTATTCTGCACATCTCCAAATGAGCTGAAATTTTCTGGAGATTTATTTTGGAATAAATAAAAAATACTGGAAGCAAAAAGTACCAGAGGGGGCCACCCAGGTGCCCACGAGGCACCAGGGCGCGCCACCCCCCAGGCGCGCCCTGGTACCTCGTGGGGCCCCTGGCCCACTTCTGGCCCCCATTTTCTGGTATATAAGTGCATTTGACCTAAAAAAATTATAGAGAAGACTTTCGGGATGGTGCGCCGCCGTCTCGAGGCAGAACTTAGGCAGGAGCACTTTTGCTCTCCGGCGGAGAGATTTTGCCGGGGATACTTCCCTCCGGGAGGGGGAAATCGTCGCCATCGACATCACCAGCGACCCTCTCATCATGGGAGGGCCAATCTTCATCAACATCTTCACCAGCACCATCTCATCTCAAACTCTAGTTCATCTCTTGTATTCAATCTTTGTCTCAAAACCTCAGATTGGTACCTGTGGGTTGCTAGTAGTGTTGATTACATCTTGTAGTTGATACTAGTTGGTTTATTTGGTGGAAGATTATATGTTCAGATCTATTATTCTATTCAATACCCCTCTGATCTTGGGCATGATGATGATTTGTGAGTAGTTACTTTTGTTCTTGAGGACATGGGAGAAGTCTTGTCATAAGTAATCATGTGAATTTGGTATTCGTTCGATATTTTGATGATATGTATGTTGTTGATTCCCTTAGTGGTGTCGTGTGAACGTCAACTACATGACACTTCACCATCTTTGGGCCTAAGGGAATGCATTGTGGAGTAGTAATTAGATGATGGGTTGCTAGAGTGACAGAAGCTTAAACCCTAGTTTATGCGCTATTTCGTAAGGGGCTGATTTGGATCCATATGTTTAATGCTATGGTTAGAGTTATCTTAATTCTTCTTTCGTAGTTGCGGATGCTTGCGAGAGGGGGTAATCATAAGTGAGAGGTTTGTTCAAGTAAGAACAGCACCCAAGCACCGGTCCACCCACATATCAAATTATCAAAGTAGCGAACGCGAATCAAACAAACATGATGAAAGTGACTAGATGAAATTCCCATGTGTCCTCGAGAACGCTTTACTTACTATAAGAGATCGTTCCAGCTTGTCCTTTGCTACAAAAAGGATTGGGCCACCTTGCTGCACTCTTTGTTACTATTGCTATTTGTCACTTGTTACAAATTATCTTGCTATCAAACTACTCGTTACCGATAATTTCAGTGCTTGCAGAAAACACCTTGCTGAAAACCGCTTGTCATTTCCTTCTGCTCCTCGTTGGGTTCGACACTCTTACTTATCGAAAGGACTACGATTGATCCCCTATACTTGTGGGTCATCAAGACTCTTTTCTGGCGCCTTTGCCAGGGAATGAAGCGCCTTTGGTGAGTGGAATTTGGTAAGGAAACATTTATATTACGTGCTGAAATTTATTGTCACTTGTCACTATGGAAAGTAATCCTTTGAGGGGTTTGTTCGGGGTATCTTCACCTCGACCGGAAACACCAAGAGTTGCTTCTCAACCTACTGCACCTACTGAAAATATTGAATATGAAATTCCTTCGGGCATGATAGAGAAACTGCTAGCTAATCCTTATGGAGGAGATGGAACAATACATCCTGATGTGCACTTGATCTATGTGGATGAAATTTGTAGATTGTTTAAGCTTGCAGGTTTAGCCGGAGATGGAGTTAAGAAGAAAGTATTCCCTTTATCTTTTGGGAGAAAGGCATTGACATGGTACAGGCTATGTGATGATACTGATACATGGGACTGGAACCGATTGAAACTGGAATTCCATCAGAAATTTTATCCTATGCATTTGGTTCATCCTGATCGGAATTATATATATAATTTTTGTCCTCGTGAAGGAGAAAGCATCGCTCAAGCTTGGGGAGGCTTAAGTACATGATGTACACATGCCCCAATCATGAGCTCTCAAAAGAAATTATCTTACATAATTTTTATGCTCGGCTTCCTCATGATAATCAAACCACCCTCGATTCTTCTTTGACTGGCTCCTTTATGAAGAGAACTATTGAATTCAGATGGGATCTTCTTGAAAGAATTAAACGCAACTCTGAAGATTGGGAACTCGACAAAGGTAATGAGTCAGGTATAATACTTGAGTTCGATTGTGTTAAATCTTTTATGGCTACCGATGCTTTTCATAAGTTTAGCACTAAATATGGACTTGACTCTGAGATAGTAGCTCCCTTTTGTGAATCATTTGCTACTCATGTTGATCTCCCTAAGGAGAAGTGGTTTAAATATCATCCCCCTGTTAAAGAAAAGATTGAGGAACCCGTTAGTGTTATAGAAGAAACAGTTATTTACCATGTTGATCCAGTTGTGCCTACCACTTATATTGAGAAACCACCTTTTCCTGTTAGGATTAATGAACATGCTAAAGTTTCAACTATGGTTAACAAAAGTAATATTAGAGCACCTAGACCCTCTGAACAAATTAAAGTTGAACCTAATGTTGCTATGGTTAAAGATCTCTTGGTTGATAATATATATGGGCATGTTATTTACTTCTGTAATGAAACAGCTAGAATCACTAAACCTGACCCTAAAGATAAAAATAGACCCGTGGTGGGCATGCCTGTTGTCTCAGTTAAAATAGGAGATCATTGTTATCATGGCCTATGTGATTTGGGTGCTAGTGTGAGTGCTATTCCATTTACCTTATATCAAGAAATTATGAATGATATTGCACCTACTGAAATTGAGGACATTGATGTTACTATTAAACTTGCAAACAGAGACACCATTACACCGCTTGGGATCGTTAGAGATGTTGAAGTATTGTGTGGAAAAATCAAATACCCTACAGATTTTCTAGTCATCGGTTCTCCACAAGATGATTTTTGTCCCATTATATTTGGTAGACCTTTCTTGAACACTGTTAATGCCAAGATTGATTGCGCTAAAGAAATTGTTAGTGTTGATTTTGGTGGTATGTCTCATGAGTTTAATTTCTCCAAATTTCATAGACAACCTCATGATAAAGAATTGCCTAGTAAAGATGAAATTATTGGTCTTGCTTCTATTGCCGTACCTCCTACTGATACGTTAGAACAATATTTGCTAGACCATGAAAATGATATGCATATTGTTGGTGCAATTCCTTGCCCCTTGTGTTTTGGAGATTGTTGTCAGAAACAGTGAGGGACTAATTTGTTTACTAGTGCACACACAGAGAAATAGTCCCTGGAGTATCGAGAAGATTGCTATAATCTGCCGAAAGGTTTGCTACCGAAAGGTATGCTACCAAAAGGTTTGCAACTGAAAGGTTTGCTTCCGAAAGGTATGCTACTGAAAGGTTTGCTTCCGAAAGGTATGCTACCGAAAGTTTTGCTACCGAAAGGTTTGTTTCTGAAAGGTATGCTACCGAAAGGTTTGCTTCCGAAAGGTATGCTACCCAAAGGTTTGCTTCCGAAAGGTATGCTACCGAAAGGTTTGCTAACGAGGAGATTGGTGTAATCTTTCGAAAGGATTGCTACGGAAGAGATTGCTATAATATCCCGAAAGGATTGCTGCCGAAGAGATTGCTATAATCTCCCGAAGAGACTGCTACGGAAAAGATTGCTATAATCTTTTGAGAAGATTGCAGTAGAGAAGATTGATATGTTTCAAGAAGCTTATTATTGAGAAGATTGCCACTTCCGAGAAGTTTGCTATAAACTTCCTCGAAAATTATCTGCGCTGCAGAAAAGATTGACATGTCTCGAAGAGTTTGTTATCAAGAAGAATGCTATATTCTTTCAGGAAGTTCGAAGAACTTCACCGAGAAACATCTACGTTGCAGAGAAGAGAAGGATATGTTTCGAAAAGAAAGCATACCGAAAAGATTGCGTGCCGGAGATGGTCCTGAAAGAATTGCTGACGCAAAGCAATTTTCATTCGGTGTGTCCGAAGAAGAATGACTGCAGTCGAGAAGATTGAAGACGAAGCGAAGACGTAGCATTTGTTTCGTTGTTCTTCTTTCTTTTATTTGAGTCATAGGACCACCGTACTATTAAGAGGGGTATAAGTATTCGAGACTTTTGTCTATTGTGATGTTTAGCCAAAACCTATGAAAGATTGAGAGAAATCTCTTTGTGTTCCTAATGATTACCTGTCAGCAGAAGATGTTGTTCTTCGGAGCTGCAGGAGATATCTTTCGGACCGAGGAGTTAGCATTACTTGTTCCTCAAATAATGTTACCGTTGTGCTCAAAATCCGACCATTGGAAACGTGTCGGTTGGCCATTGACTGGACCGCGTGTCAATGGTCATTTCCCATCCGGGAAGGCTGCGGCTATAAATAGCCAGCCCGCACCAACGTTGTCCATTGGCTGCTCCGCTTGAGATTCTGAGAAGATTGATTGAGCACCCCTCTCCAAGAGATTTGAGTTTAAAATCCACTGAGAGAAAATCAAGATCCAAAACTTAGATAGTGGTTGAGCATCACAGTAGATCTGAGTTGAGAGTTCTTGTACCTATTACTCTTGAGAGCTGCATACTCTCTAGACGGATAGGTGTCGGCTCGAGTGTTGAAGAGTTGTTGTCTTCACCGAGCAAAGTCTTCAGCAACCAAGAGTCGTTGTGGTTCACGAAGAAGTCTGTCAAAGGTTGGGAGATCGCTGACAAGAATCTACCACGAGTGAAATCAACTGAAGTGCGAGGAACTTCACGTTGAGGAGAATAGGATGGAGAGAGTTTATCTCCTGTGTTGAATCACAAGTCCCTCCAACCAGACGTAGCTCTTTTGCAGAAGAGTGAACTGGTCTACCAAATCATCGGTCGCCATCAAGCACCACTGGTCATTTCTATCCTACTGCATTTCTTTCAGTAGTTTATTTTCGGTGCTCTTTGCTGTCGATAGATATCTATCTGTGTACTGTGATTCTTTATCTTTCAAGCATTCCTTTCAGTACCGTGACTATATTGTGTTGCACACTTGCTTTCACAGTACTTAAGGTTGTATGTCTGTATGTTCATCTGCTTTTCATTTGGTGGTACTTAGTCTTTATGCTAAGTCTTGCTCTGACGAATATTTCGCAGTAGTGTGTATGTTTTGTATCTGTTATATGTGCAATTGTTTCATGTGTGTAACTCTATCCATGTTGATAGTTTTGTTTCTATAGTAGTTTTGATTCGTAGAACTAAAACTGCTCAGTTGTGTTTCCGTAGTAGTTTTGTTTCGGGAACAACTTTGTTTCGGAAACAGTTCTGTTTTAGGAACAATTTTGTTTCGAGGACAATTTTGTTTCGGAAACAGTTTTGTCTCAGAAATAGTTTTGTTTCAGAAATAGTTTTGTCTTGAAAACAGTTTTGTTTCGAGAACAGTTTTGTTTTGGGAACAATCTTGTTTCATAACTAGTTTTGCTTCGGAACTAGTTTTCCTTCGGAAATAGTTTTCTTTCGTAGAACTGAAACTGCTTAGTTTATTATCTGCTGTGCTGTGTTGAGAGTATTCAACATTTCGAAAGAAATTTTGAATCTCCCATTCACCCCCCCTCTGGTCGATATACTCCGGTCCTTACAATTGGTATCAGAGCAAGGTACTCCTTGTCTCTGCATATTAAGGTCTAACCGCCTTGGAGTTTTGAGTATGTCGCTTGCAGGACACCATGGGCACTCTGAAAGATTTCCTTTCTTCGATAGAAATGACTATCCATTCTGGAAACAAAAGATGATGATTCGACTAAAGGCTATCAACGAAGAAATGTGGCAGATTGTGGAAAATGGCTACACAATTCAGTTTCCCGAATCTCCCACACCCAATGACGAAAGAAAAATTCAGCTGGATGCACACGCAAAGCATATCATCTGCAATCATCTCTCCAGGACACAATTCCTTCAGTATAGAAGACTTGAAACAGCGAAAGAAATCTGGGACAGATTAGAGAAGATCAATGAAGGTGTTTTAACTAAAAAAGAAACACGAATCGATATTCTTCGGGCCAAGTACAACCGCTTCAAGAGGCTCAAGAATGAAAACTGTCAAGAAACCTTTGATCGTCTGAATGATGTCGCAAATGAGTTGCAAGGTCTTGGTGCTGAAGATATTACCGATCATGAAATTGTGAAGAAGTTGCTTTGGTCCCTAGACAGTTCTTTCAATACCCTCGAGCTGATGATCAAGGAAAGTCGTGACTTCAAAAGTCTCGATGATGCTGATGATATGGAGAGGCTAAACACCCATGAAGAACAAGAAGAAGAGAAAAGAGATCTATATGGCTCTCGCTACCGAAAGAATCATGCTCTCAAAGCTGCTGTCGATTCTTCTTCGAACGTCGAAAATAATGCTGATGAAGATTCCGATGACCCTGATAGCATCAGCAAAGATCCCATGCAGATAACTAAGCACTTGCAATGCTGCCCGAAAGAGAATCAGATTCCGAAAAAGAACCAGTTTCTGAAAAAGAATCAGTTTCCGAAAAAGAAATCAGGCAGTAACTCAAAGTCTTCGTCGAGGTCAAAATCTTCTGGAGAACATAGATGCTTCAAGTGCAAGAAGCCTAGACATTTCATCTCTGATTGTACAATGTGGGAAGCTAAAATAAGCGCCAGTGGCAAGTTCAACATGGGCAGTAGCAAGGGTTTCGAGAGCAAGAGTTTCATGAACAAGAGCTATGATTCTGATGATGAGAAGACAAAGAAGTTCTTGAAGAAGAAAGGCAATTCCTACTTGAAGTCTTCATCAAAGTCTTCATCAAGAACTTCCTCCAAGTCTCATTCCAATCAAAAGAAGAGCTCTCACAAGGCTAAGGCATATATTGGGAAGGAAATGGATTCCGAAGAAGAAGTCTTTGAGTCCGAAGAAGTTGCCGAAGAACAATCCGACGAGGATTCAGATTCAGGCATAGCCGGCATTGCTTGCGCTTCCACACCAGCGTTGAACTTCTTCGACAACAATTCAAGTGATGTTGAAGCTTCCGCATATTGCTTCATGGAAAAAGCTTCGAAAGGAAAGGTACCTCCCAAGAAACAAAAAGCTTATGCTAGTGATGATTCCTCTTCTAGTGATGATGATCAAGCTAAGCTTATAACAATTGCTAAGAAACAACAATACTCTCGTGAGAAACTTGAGAAATCTCTCAGAAAGACAGAAAATTTGTTGGTCGAGGAGATGAAGAAAAACCAAATGTTGACAAACGAGCATTCTGCTCTTTTGGCAAAATTTGAGGATCTGTCAGGTCGTCATGATTTTCTCTCAGATGACCATGAAATACTTAACTATGATTTCCTGAAAAGGAAACAAGAGCTCGAGTGTCTGGGAGTAGCTCATGATGATCTTCAGATTGAAAATGATTCTCTCCTCGCCCATCAAATTAGTGCTTCTCAGGAGGAATTTATGCCACCTTGTCTAAAATGCCTAGAGCGCAGCAATTCTGATTCTAATACTGAAACATCTGCTGCTGCTGAAAGAAATGCACCTGTTATTACTGTTGAAACTAACTCCTCCTCTGAGGAAAATGTTGCTATTTCTGATGAAAATGCTAGGCTGAAGAATTTGCTTGAGACAGGAATGTTCAAAAGTCTCAAAGGACACCAAATTCTTTGTGATGTTCTGAAGAAGTCAATTCTTCACAAGAATCCTAGAAAGGAAGGGTTAGGTTTCGAGAGAAACTTAATTGCTGATGGAACATACTAGACACCTAAGCAGTATCCAAAGACAGTATGGGTTCTTGGTAAAAGCAAAACTCTCGAACCTGCATTACTTTCAGCATATGATTGTCCAATTCCTTCACCAACTGATGAGTCATTTGACTCCAACTACAAACTGTTTAAGCAACAGAATGGTGAAGTATTTGCACGTTATATTGTCACTAATTGCAGGAATGGGCCTCCCAAGAAAAGAATCTGTGTTGAAAAGTCTCGTATTGAAAATCTGCCTGCTACTGCTGCTCTAACCATGCAGGGAAATAACTTTCGTAGGAAAGAAAAATCTTCGCAGTACGAAACTGCAAATCCCTCGTATGATTCTGCTAAGAATGCTCATCAGAAAGATTATATGTATACTTCTTCCAACCATTATGCTCATGTTTCTGGGAAGAATTACAATGCTTAGTCTTTCGATTATGTTAACCCTTCCCAGAGGAACAACTCTTATGTTTCTCGAAAGAAATCCTATCCTGCACGTCCGAAACCAAATGTTTCTTGGCCACCTGCCAAGATGTGGGTGGTTAAGAAAACCTAATCTTTCTTGCAGGAAAAATGTCTCCAGGCGAAACAAATCAAATCATATGACTGAGACAAATCGATATTTGCAGGGGATATGCTTCACTTTCCGAAAGGATTGACTTTTACCCTTGCTGATATTATTGCTTCTATCCCATCAGTCTTTCCTGAAAGGAAACTTGGTTCTATTGAAAGAATTTTGAGATACTTCCATTGTCATGTGATTTGCTTTGGCCAGTCAAACTAACTCAATTTCAGGATATTGGGTCATTTGTCACAGTGAAGATATATCCGAAGACATTGTCGAAGAATATGCTTGTGACTGTGTAGAAGATCAATCTCGCCTGTTTTAGGAATTCTTTCAAGATATCTCTGAATGGAAAGGATATTATTATCAGTCATGTCAAGATGAAGAATTTATTGGCTGGCCAAAGTTTTCTTTCGGTCATTTTCTTTTGCTATGGTTTTACTTCGGGATTTAAGTTCTTTCTCATAGGATGTTTATCTTCTTTCATAGATATGGATTTAGTCATATATGCATTTCACTCATGGCTATTTTATTTCGCTTTGATTTTCTCTCTGAGTGAAATGTTTCGGACCCTACCTCTCCATTATATCTTATCCAGTCTATGCTTTTCTCTCGTGGGTACGCAATTTTATCTGAAACAACTTTCTCTCTAGTGTTCTTGGCTACGAGAGAAATGCGTTCCGAAGGTTATTTCTAATTTGGCGAAAGCCCTCCAAAATTTGGGTCTCCCGTCCAAGTGAGGAGAAACTGCTCCTTTGGTTGCCACGTGTCCACGTACAACCGCCACTTAATCATGTGCGTTGAATGTGAAGAACCCATTGACTCTGAACCGTAGATTTTCTGTCGAGATGGTTGGGTTTCCCCCCTCCTCGTCTTCCTCGTACGGTTCCAATCTCTTTGTCATTCATCATCTCCCTCGCTCAAAAAATCCTCGGTGCGCCGTCGCACTTGCAACTTCGACGAGATCATCCGCCGATGAAACTCCAGTGGACCTCGCCGCATTTGCTCCAAGCCGCCGCGGTAAATCTTCCTCTCCTCATTGCCTTAATTGATCTCCGCCACCAAGTTAGGGTACGGAGATCCGAACTCATATTTCTCATTCCATTCATAATATGAGTTCAACCCGACGCGATTATCTTCTGATTCAACTATCCCAGTAGATCTTCAAGAGCTTATACTTTTTATCGTGCGCGGTTTGTAGTTTTTCCTCGTGCACATCTGAATTGATCTAAACTTTGTGCTTTTTCTCTGATGAAAAATTAGATAGGTTTAATCTTAGTAGTTTTCTTTCGGAACTTACTAGCATGAAATCTTTCGAAGATATTTCTCATTCGAGATAATTCTCAAAGTGCTGATCAATTCTTCTCGAAAAATGATTTTCATCGAAAACATATCTGTGCATACTCATGGCCCTGTCTATATTTTCCCTCGCATGTATGTTCTTTCACAGGTCAATGGATTCTGTTGAAGATTCTGCTAAGCCTGCTGGTCAGACAGAAATGGGTGAAGAAAATGTCATGGGCACAAGAGTTGTATCAAAAGCTCAGTTTGATGAAGAATGGCAGTCCGCAGAAGATGTGTGGCACTGAAAAGAAATCTGGATGCTGAAAGAAATCCCATCAAAAGAAAGTTGGGCAGAAGAAAATGCTTCTGATGAAAAGAAAGCTATAAGCCGAAAGAAATGAGCCAGTGCTCAGGGAGAAGGAAGTGTGGAAAATGCAAATGTTTCAGATCCTCAAGCATCGGAACAATCTTATGAAAAGGATGAGAGGCAGCGAAATTCTCCTTCCAGAGTTATTCTTCGAGAAGGTAGAATCAGAGAAGGAAAAGAAGGCTCAAGTGCTTAAAAACAATGAATCAGAGAAAGAAAAGGCCCTTGTGCCTCGTCAAATAGAAATGAGATTGAGAATGAAAATCTTGAAAAAGGTGATGTGCCCCTCACGGAAAATGTTGCCATGGAGATTGATTGTCCAAGTACTTCAAATTCTAAAACAAATGTTGGTCCATCAAAAACAAATGCTGAAACAAATGTTGGCTCGCAGCTGAAAGAAAATGCTCGCAGCCGAAAGAAAATGCCCTCTGCCGAAAGAAAATGCTCGCAGCTGAAAAGTAATCAGATATTTCATCATGAATATCTTGGTTTACCACTGATGAGAATATTGGAATGCTTAAAGCAAATCCTTCAGGACATTGAAGATTTTTAGCTTACGAAGGTTTTCTCATTCAAGCACCCATGGAACTGAGAATATATTCTCTAGTCTTATGCCACACTATATGTGTCGGGTGACAAACAAGATATCAAAAACATGGGATCTCGAATGGATAACAGAGCACCATGTCATGAAGGGCAGCGCTGAAGAATTTCTCGAGTGTCTGCATTTCCCTCAGATTGAAAGCAACAACTTTGAAACTCGTGTGCATTTTATCGATGAGATTTCTGATGAACAGTTTCACCTCCTGATGGATTCGGATAAGGTTGGCGATTATCTTTCGTATGGTTTTTCCTCGGACAAAATATCTGAAGTTCAACTTTCAAACCTTCCATTATATTCCGTGTCATACTACAAGTCCTCTGCCAGGAGCATATGATTCAGGAGCAATTCATGGTGTATTGCGCAACACTCTCAATGGCCTATATCTTGGCTATGTCTCCGATAACAAAGATGTATTCATGCATCAGCTTGTTGATTCTGCTGAAGAAAATGAAGCTGAGAAGAAGATTATCTATCGATGCGCAAGGAAAGAATATCTTGCTCAAGAAGCTCCAGAGAAATTTATCCATCATGTCAGAGACACTCTGCTGATGTTGAAAGATTACAAAAGGCAAAGTTTTCAGAGATAATACATCCAGACTCCAGAGATCAGTCTTAGAACCCAACAACTCCTACTGAAGCACATTGATAATGATCGAAAAGAAAAAGGGCGTCTTGCGCATGAGCTGAATATTCCCCACAACAATACACGCAAAATTCAGATGATTTCATGGATGCCCCATTGAGGAAATTGCTGAGGAAATTCCTTTCTAAGAAGAAAATCAACATGGCTAGTCTATTTGAAACATATGACTTCATGGATGCCCCACTGACTATTGAAGATCTTCGAGAGTGCAACACTCCTAAGTTTTCAGCCAGATTTCCTTTGACAGATCCGCTGAGGATTAATCTGAACAATGTTATCACTGAGTTTGAGGCTACATCGCATAAATTTTTATCTGAGGAGAACAGTGTTTCCGTTATCTGCTGAAAGAGTTTCTCAGAAGAAAGATGAAAATGCTCCAGCAACCCCAGTTGTGCCGCAGCGTTCCGATAAAGAAGCAGAAGAAGATGTAGCTGAAGATAATGTAGTCACCTCTGAGGTGGAAACTTCTTCGCCAAGCGAGTCTGGACCTTTTTCGGACGACGGTTCATTTTTTCTTCGGGCGTGTAATGTCTCATGTTCTTTTTCACCTTTTTGACACTTGTTGACAAAAAGGGGGAGAGGACATCAAGTGATAGATTTGCGGGTCTTTGCTGGGTTGTTTTTCGAGTTTACAACACTTGCCTTCATTTGATTCTTATCGTGTTGTATAACTCTTGTGAACTCTTTCTAGTTCTCGAAAGATAATAACCCCTGCCAAACTTTATTTCTCTCGAGAATTTAGTTTTGCAGGTGGAATTATTACCAGAGTTCACGTATGGATGCACTCTATTATATCTCGGACATTATCCTTCGGTGCAATACATTTATTCTCGAAGATGTGAAATATCTCTCCACCAAGCTTATTCTAATATATGCAGGTTTATCCAAAAGGTTAATCTTTCATACGCTGCCTACATTTAGGGGGAGTATATTTATCTTCGAGATATTATCGAATTTACATTCCGGACATTTATGGTTACATATCTATATACTCTTCGATGTTTATCTGTTTTGTCAACAATCGTCCAAAAAGGGGGAGATTGTTGGTGCAATTCCTTGCCCCTTGTGTTTTGGAGATTGTTGTCAGAAACAGTGAGGGACTAATTTGTTTACTAGTGCACACACAGAGAAATAGTCCCTGGATTATCGAGAAGATTGCTATAATTTGCCGAAAGGTTTGCTACCGAAAGGTATGCTACCGAAAGGTTTGCAACTGAAAGGTTTGCTTCCGAAAGGTATGCTACCGAAAGGTTTGCTTCTGAAAGGTATGCTACCAAAAGGTATGCTACCGAAAGGTTTGCTTCCGAAAGGTATGCTACCGAAAGCTTTGCTTCCAAAAGGTATGCAACCCAAAGGTTTGCTTCCGAAAGGTATGCTACCGAAAGGTTTGCTAATGAGGAGATTGCTGTAATCTTTCGAATGGATTGCTACGGAAGAGATTGCTATAATATCCCGAAAGGATTGCTGCCGAAGAGATTGCTATAATCTCCCGAAGAGACTGCTACGGAAAAGATTGCTATAATCTTCCGAGAAGATTGCAGCAGAGAAGATTGATATGTTTCAAGAAGCTTATTATCGAGAAGATTGCCACTTCCGAGAAGTTTGCTATAAACTTCCTCTAAAGTTATCTGCGCTGTAGAAAAGATTGACATGTCTCGAAGAGTTTGTTATCAAGAAGAATGCTATATTCTTTCAGGAAGTTCGAAGAACTTCACCGGGAAACATCTACGTTGCAGAGAAGAGAAGGATATGTTTCGAAAAGAAAGCATACCGAAAAGATTGCGTGCCGGAGATGGTCCTGAAAGAATTGCTGACGCAAAGCAATTTTCAATCGGTGTGTCCGAAGAAGAATGACTGCAGACGAGAAGATTGAAGACGAAGCGAAGACGTAGCATTTGTTTCATTGTCCTTCTTTCTTTTATTTGAGTCATAGGACCACCGTACTATTAAGAGGGGTATAAGTATTCGAGACTTTTGTCTATTGTGATGCTTAGCCAAAACCTATGAAAGATTGAGAGAAATCTCTTTGTGTTCCGAATGATTACCTGTCAGCAGAAGACGTTGTTCTTCGGAGCTGCAGGAGATATCTTTCGGACCGAGGAGTTAGCATTACTTGTTCCTCAAGTAATGTTACCGTTGTGCTCAAAATCCGACCGTTGGAAACGTGTCGGTTGGCCATTGGCTAGACCGCGTGTCCTCAATGGTCATTTCCCATCGGGGAAAGCTGCGACTATAAATAGCCAGCCCGCACCAACGTTGTCCATTGGCTGCTCCGCTTGAGATTCTGAGAAGATTGATTGAGCACCCCTCTCCAAGAGATTTGAGTTTAAAATCCACTGAGAGAAAATCAAGAGCCGAAACTTTGATAGTGGTTGAGCATCACAGTAGATCTGAGTTGAGAGTTCTTGTACCTATTACTCTTGAGAGCTACATACTCTCTAGACGGATAGGTGTCGGCTCGAGTGTTGAAGAGATGTTGTCTTCACCGAGCAAAGTCTTCAGCAACCAAGAGTCATTGTGGTTCACGAAGAAGTCCGTCGAAGGTTTGGAGATCGCCGACAAGAATCTACCACGAGTGAAATCAACTGAAGTTCGAGAAAATTCACGTTGAGGAGAATAGGATGGAGAGAGTTTATCTCCTGTGTTGAATCACAAGTCCCTCCAACCAGACGTAGCTCTTTTGCAGAAGAGTGAACTGGTCTACCAAATCATCTGTCGCCATCGAGCACCACTGGTCATTTCTATACTACTGCATTTCTTTCAGTAGTTTATTTTCGGTGCTCTTTGCTGTCGATAGATATCTATCTGTGTACTGTGATTCTTTATCTTTCAAGCATTCCTTTCAGTACCGTGACTATATTGTGTTGCACACTTGCTTTCACAGTACTTAAGGTTGTATGTCTGTATGTTCATCTGCTTTTCATTTGGTGGTACTTAGTCTTTATGCTAAGTCTTGCTCTGACGAATATTTCGCAGTAGTGTGTATGTTTTGTATCTGTTATATGTGCAATTGTTTCATGTGTGTAACTCTATCCATGTTGATAGTTTTGTTTCTTAGTAGTTTTGATTCGTAGAACTAAAACTGCTCAGTTTTGTTTCCGTAGTAGTTTTGTTTTGGGAACAGCTTTGTTTCGAAAACAGTTCTGTTTTAGGAACAATTTTGTTTCGAGGACAGTTTTGTTTCGGAAACAGTTTTGTCTCGGAAACAGTTTTGTTTCGGAAACAATTTGTCTTGAAAACTGTTTTGTTTCGAGAACAGTTTTGTTTCGGGAACAATCTTGTTTCAGAACTAGTTTTGCTTCGGAACTAGTTTTCCTTCGAAAATAGTTTTCTTTCGTAGAACTGAAAGTGCTTAGTTTAGTATCTGCTGTGCTGTGTTGAGAGTATTCAACATTTCGAAAGAAATTTTGAATCTCCCATTCACCCCCCTCTGGTCGATATACTCCGGTCCTTACACATATGAATGAAAGGAACGAAATAGATAGAATGTTCTTTGATCAGCCACCTATCCTTAAACACAATTTGCCTGTTAAAACTCTTGGAGCTCTTCCTGCACCTAAGGGTGATCCTGTATTCGAATTGAAGCAATTGCCTGATACATTGAAATATGCTTATCTTGATGAAAATAAGATATATCTTGTTATTATTAGTGCTAACCTTTCAGAGCATGAAGAAAAGAGATTACTGAAAACTCTGAGGAAGCACCGAGCTGCTATTGGATATACTCTTGATGATCTTAAGGGCATTAGTCCCACTCTATGTCAGCACAAAATTAATATGGAGCTTGATGCTAAACCAGTTGTCGACCACCAACGATGATTAAATCCTAAGATGAAAGAGGTGGTAAGAACTGAAATATTAAAACTTCTGGAAGTAGGTATAATCTATCCCATAGCTGATAGTAGATGGAGATGTGAAGAAACTAATCTTGTCTTGAATTGGGAGAAGTGCCACTTTATGGTGAATGAAGGTATTGTCTTGGGGCATAAAATATCTGCGAGAGTTATTGAAGTTGATAAGGCTAAGGTTGATGCTATTGAGAAAATGCCATGTCCTAGAGATATTAAAGGTATAAGAAGTTTCCTTGGTCATGCTGGTTTCTATAGGAGGTTTATTAAAGACTTCTCTAAAATTTCTAGGCCCCTTACCAATCTTTTGCAAAAATATGTTCCATTTGTTTTTTATGATGATTGTCTAGAAGCCTTTGAAATACTTAAGAAAGCCTTAACCACTGCACCTATTGTTCAACCACCTGATTGGAACTTGCCCTTTGAAATTATGTGTGATGCTAGTGATTATGCTGTTCTAGGACAGAGGGTTGATAAGAAATTAAATGTTATCCATTATGCTAGTAAAACTCTAGACAGTGCCCGAAGAAATTATGCTACTACAGAAAAAGAATTTCTAGCAGTTGTGTTTGCATGTGATAAATTCAGATCCTACATAATTGATTCTAAAGTAACTGTTCACACCGATCATGCTGCTATTAAATATCTTATGGAAAAGAAAGATGCTAAACCTAGACTTATTAGGTGGGTTTTATTGCTACAAGAATTTGACTTGCATATTATTGATAGAAAGGGAGCTGAGAATCCCGTAGCAGATAATTTGTCTAGAATGGAAAATGTTCTTAATGACCCACTACCTATTAATGATGATTTTCCTAATGAACAATTAGCTGTCATAAATGCTTCTCGTAATACTCCATGGTATGCAGACTATGCTAATTACATTGTTGCTAAATACATACCACCTAGTTTCACATACCAACAAAAGAAAAAGTTCTTCATTGATTTAAGACATTATTTCTGGGATGACCCACATCTTTATAAAGAAAGTGTCATTCCGAGGCTTACGCAGGACACCATGCGGGAGACAGAACTGCACAGAAGGTATTACAATCTGGTTTTTATTGGCCTACTCTTTTCAAGGATGCTCGTAAGTTTGTCTCATCTTGTGATGAATGTCAAAGAATTGGTAATGTTGGTAGACGTCAGGAAATGCCTATGAATTATTCACTTGCTGTTGAACCATTTGATGTTTGGGGATTTGATTATATGGGACCATTTCCTAAATCCAATGGGTATACTCATATTTTAGTTGCTGTTGATTACGTTACTAAGTGGGTAGAAGCTATTCCAACTAGTAGTGCTGATCATAACACTTCTATTAAAATGCTTAAAGAAGTTATTTTCCCAAGGTTTGGAGTACCTAGATATTTAATGACTGATGGTGGTTCACATTTTATTCATGGTGCATTCCGTAAATTGCTTGCTAAATATGATGTTAACCATAGAATTGCATCTCCTTATCACCCTCAAACTAGTGGTCAAGTTGAATTGAGCAATAGAGAAATAAAATTAATTTTGCAAAAAATCGTCAATAGATCTAGAAAGAATTGGTCTAAGAAACTTGACGATGCATTATGGGCTTATAGAACTGCTTATAAAAATCCTATGGGTATGTCTCCTTATAAAATGGTTTATGGAAAAGCATGTCATTTACCTCTTGAGTTAGAACATAAAGCATATTGGGCAATTAAAGAACTCAATTATGATTTCAAACTTGCCGGTGAAAAGAGGTTATTTGATATTAGCTCATTAGATGAATGGAGAACCCAAGCTTATGAAAATGCCAAGTTGTTTAAAGAAAAAGTTAAAAGATGGCATGATAGAAGAATTCAAAAACGGGAATTTAAAGTAGGTGAGCAAGTTCTATTGTACAATTCTCATTTGAGGTTCTTTGCAGGAAAACTTCTCTCTAAATGGGAAGGACCGTATATCATCGAAGAAGTTTATCGCTCCGGAGCCATCAAAATAAACAACTCCGAAGGCACTAATCCGAGAGTGGTGAATGGGCAAAGAATTAAGCACTATATTTCAGGTACTCCCATTAATGTTGAAACTAATATTATTGAAACAATTACACCAGAAGAATACATAAGAGAGACCCTCCGGAATACTCCAGAACCCTGAAAAGGAAGAGGTATGTGATACGGTAAGTAAACCGACTCCAAAAATTCCATAAAAATATTTTCTGTCAGTTTTGGAATATTTAGAAAAATACAAAAATAAGAAACAGCCGGGAGGACCCACCTGGTGCCCACGAGGCACCAGGGCGCGCCACCCCCCCAGGCGCGCCCTGGTGGCTCGTGGGCCCCACGTGAGCCTTCCCGACTCCGTTTTTCTTCTGGATTACTTGTTTTGCAAGATAAAAAATCTTTATATATACTCCCGTACATTTTGACCAATGTATCGCAAAAATCTCCTCTGTTTTTGTTTCGTGCTGTTTTCTGTCAGATTTTGAGGCCAGGCATCATGTCTTCTTCCTCCTCCGACAATGTGGGAGACGATGCTTGGTTGATGCAGATGGAGCTCTGGAGGGACGAAGAAGGAGAAGTTACTATGGATGAAGATGATGGAGATTCGCTTGAGGTCCATCCTCCGGCTTCTGAGAGGGGAACCCTTGCCGGCATCTCCACAATTCCGAATCCACACCAAGCCGTAAGAAGCACTTCAGGCCATGGGAATCCAGAGGTACAGGAAGGGCTTCCCCCTAGAAGGCCCTTACACAGGTTACATCGGAACAATTTTCATAACTTAGTTCACAATTATGGGATCGAGAATACTCCTCGTATGCACATACCCTCCAATTGGGACATCTCTCGTCCAATTGAAAGTGATGCAGGAAAGAACGCTTGGGGCCCAAAGAATAAGCATATTATGGCTGAAGTCCAAAGGAATACATAGATGATACAGTATGTGCCTCGGGAAATCCAAAGCCTAAAGGAGATCCTAATTAATGTCGTGAAGGACAAGCCCACCACTTCATCACC
Organism: Elymus sibiricus; assembly: GCA_039707655.1. NCBI lineage: Eukaryota > Viridiplantae > Streptophyta > Magnoliopsida > Poales > Poaceae > Elymus > Elymus sibiricus. Next base: position 103,187,500 of record CM077668.1, on the reverse strand, counting down.
ACCGCCATCACTGAAGAAGGACACTTGAGCACACGGGTATGGGCACTCCCCTTGGCTTATGCCAAGCTTGGGGGAGGTGCCCCGGTATCGTATCACCATCACTTTTATTATCTTTACCTACTTTTAGTTTGATCCTTAGTTATTTCGTGATCTAGTTGAATAAAAGTTTAGTATGATCTATTTTCGAGTGTTAGCTTCGTGATCTATCTATCTATGTAATCGAGTTGAGAGTTATATAATAAAGAGTAGTTTGAGTTTTTGCTTCTTTACCTTCATGTTTCAATTCTAGCAATGAAAATAATGAAAAAGGTCATATGCTAATCTTATGGAAAGTAATGACATTACATAAAGAAAAGTATAAGTGGTAAAATTTATTGGAAGTTAACAAGCATAGTATTAGTCAATGATGCAATTCATGAAAGAATTAATAAGGGAAGAGAAGATTCACATGCAAATATACTATCTTGGACATCTTTTATGATTGTGAGCCCCCATTAAGTATTTTATGACAAATTGTTGACGTTGGACAAGGAAGACAACATAATGAATTATGTTTGTTCATATTCACATAGAAATTATATTGTTATAGATCCTCCAACATGTGGTGCTTGCCCAATATCTTTGCTAGCCAAAAATCTGCACCAAGTAGAGATACTACTTGTGCATCCAAAACCCTTAAACCCAGTTTCATGTCATGAGAGTCCACTATATCTACCTATGGATTGAATAAGATCCTTCAAGTAAGTTGTCATCGGTGCAAAAAGCAATAAAAATTGCCTCTAAATATGTCTGAACTTTTATTGTAAGGGAAATAAGCTTTGTACGAACTTGTGATGGTAAAGGAATAAAAGTGACAGACTGCATAATAAAGGTTGCTATCACAAGGGGCAATATAAAATGATGTTCCTTTGCATTAAGAGCTCTAGCATCCAACAACAAAAAGCACATGACAACCTCTGCTTCCCTCTGCGAAGGGCCTATCTTTTACTTTTATGTATTTACTTTTTATGCAAGAGTCAATAGCGTTCTCCTCTATTCCTTTTTATTTTTCTCTTTTGCAAGCATCATGTGGTGGGGAAAGATCTAGGCACATATATCCAGTTGGATATGAGTGAGCATGAGTTATTATTGTTGACATCACCCTTGAGGTGAATAAGTTGGGAGGCGAAAACACAAGCCCTTATCTTTCTATGTGTCTGGCTGAAACTTTTTGCTCCATATATATGTCGTGAGTGTTAGCAATCATGGAAGACTAAATGATGGTTGAGTATGTGGACTTGCTAAAAAGCTCCTACATGAGACCCTTCCTGAAAATATGATGAATTGCAATTGCATTGTTGACTGAGAACATAGTTTGTTTGTTTTCAAGAAAGTTTATGCCTTATACTTCATTGTTGTGATGAATTGTTACTTGCTCATGAGAAGTTTATGATAATAAATATTTCTGTCATAATAATGATCATGATGCTTCTATGTCCGTATTTTGTTTTTATCGACACCTCTCTCTCTAAACATGTGGACATGATTATCGATATCGGCTTTCACTTGAGGACAAGCGAGGTCTAAGCTTGGGGGAGTTGATACGTCCATTTTGCATCATGTTTTGCTACTGTTATTTATAATGTTTTTGATCAATATAACACTTTGTGGAGCAATTCTAATGCCTTTTCTCTCTTAATATGCAAGATTTACACAAGGAGGGAGAATGCCGGCAGCTGGAATTCTGGACCTGAAAAAGCTATGTCAGAGATACCTATTCTGCACATCTCCAAATGAGCTGAAATTTTCTAGAGATTTATTTTGGAATAAATAAAAAATACTAGAAGCAAAAAGTACCAGAGGGGGCCACCCAGGTGCCCACAAGGCACCAGGGCGCGCCACCCCCCCACCCCCCAGGCGCGCCCTGGTACCTCGTGGGGCCCCTGGCCCACTTCTAGCCCCCATTTTCTGGTATATAAGTGCATTTGACCTAAAAAATTATAGAGAAGACTTTCGGGATGGTGCGCCGCCGTCTCGAGGCGGAACTTGGGCAGGAGCACTTTTGCTCTCTGACGGAGAGATTCTGCCGGGGATACTTCCCTCCGGGAGGGGGAAATCGTCGCCATCGACATCACCAGCGACCCTCTCATCATGGGAGGGCCAATCTTCATCAACATCTTCACCAGCACCATCTCATCTCAAACCCTAGTTCATCTCTTGTATTCAATCTTTGTCTCAAAACCTCAGATTGGTACATGTGGGTTGCTAGTAGTGTTGATTACATCTTGTAGTTGATGCTATTTGGTTTATTTGGTGGAAGATTATATGTTTAGATCTATTATGCTATTCAATACCCCTCTGATCTTGGGCATGATGATGATTTGTGAGTAGTTACTTTTGTTCTTGAGGACATGGGAGAAGTCTTGTCATAAGTAATCATGTGAATTTGGTATTCGTTCGATATTTTAATGATATGTATGTTGTTGATTCCCTTAGTGGTGTCGTGTGAATGTCGACTACATGACACTTCACCATCTTTGGGACTAAGGGAATGCATTGTGGAGTAGTAATTAGATGATGGGTTGCTAGAGTGACAGAAGCTTAAACCATAGTTTATGCGCTATTCCGTAAGGGGCTGATTTGGATCCATATGTTTAATGCTATGGTTAGAGTTATCTTAATTCTTCTTTCGTAGTTGCGGATGCTTGCGAGAGGGGGTAATCATAAGTGGGAGGTTTGTTCAAGTAAGAACAGCACCCAAGCACCGGTCCACCCACATATCAAATTATCAAAGTAGCGAACGCGAATCAAACAAACATGATGAAAGTGACTAGATGAAATTCCCATGTGTCCTCGAGAACACTTTACTTACTATAAGAGATCGTTCCGGCTTGTACTTTGCTACAAAAAGGATTGGGCCACCTTGCTGCACTCTTTGTTACTATTGCAATTTGTCACTTGTTACAAATTATCTTGCTATCAAACTACTCGTTACCGATAATTTTAGTGCTTGCAGAAAACACCTTGCTGAAAACCGCTTGTCATTTCCTTCTGCTCCTCGTTGGGTTCGACACTCTTACTTATCGAAAGGACTACGATTGATCCCCTATACTTGTGGGTCATCAACACACCTTTGTCTATTCATCCCGGTAGTACTAAGATGTACCAAGACCTTCGTCAGCGGTACTGGTGGCCTGATATGAAGTGAGACATTGCTCGTTATGTTGCTAAGTGTGACGTTTGTCGTCGCATCAAAGTAGTTAATCAAAGGCCTGCTGGAAGTCTGCAACTCCTTGCTATTCCTGAATGGAAATGGGACAAAGTTGAAATGGATTTCATCACTGGTTTTCCCAGATCACAGAAGGGTCATGATGCTATTCTTGTCGTCATTGATCGCTTCTCCAAGGTTGCTCATTTTCTACCTGTCAAGGAGACGATCACTGCTAGTCAGTTAGCAAGCTTATATGTTTCTAGAATCATGTCACTCCATGGTGTTCCACTGGAAATTAGTGCAGACCGAGGCAGCCTCTTTACCTCAAGATTTTGGAACAGTTTCCAAGAAGCTATGGGAACTCATCTGTCCTTCAGCACCGCTTTTCAGCCCCAGTCCCAGGGACAAGTTGAATGAGTCAATCAAGTACTTAAAGATATGCTTCAAGCTTGTGTCATCTCATTCGATAAGAAATGGGAGGAATCTCTCCCATATGCTGAATTCTCATACAACAATAGCTATCAGGCTAGTTTGAAGATGGCACCCTTTGCAGTTTTATATGGACGTAAGTGCCGAACCCCTCTGAATTGGTCAGAAACTGGGGAACGGCTACTCTTCGGTCCAGATATTATCCAACAAGCTGAAGAACAAGTCTGCATTGTCCGTGAACATTTGAAAACTGCTCAGTCTCGTCAGAAAAGCAATTATGACCGAAAACACCAGGTAATGGTCTATCAACCTGGCGAACAAGCTTACCTTCGTGTCACTCCGATGAAGGGCACTCATCAATTTGGAATCAAGGGCAAGTTAGCTCCTCGCTACATTGGCCCATTCCGTATCCTCACGAGACGTGGAGAAGTGGCCTATCAATTGGAATTGGCGCCGAATCTCTCTCAAGTTCATGATGTCTTCCATGTGTCGCAACTCCGTCGCTGCTTCAAGGATCCTATCCGAGCAGTGGATCATGAAATGCTTGAATTGTGAGATGATCTACCTTATCAAGAATATCCGATCCGCATTCTTGACCAAGCTGAACATCGAACCCGTCAGAAGTCAATCAAGTTCCTAAAAGTTCAGTGGTCGAATCATTCTGAAGATGAAGCCACTTGGGAACGTGAAGATCGTCTTCGTGAAGAATACCCCGCTCTCTTTCAGCCTACCTCTTAATTCTCGGGACGAGAATTTCTTTTAGAGGAGGAGAATTGTAACATCCCCATGTATTAAGCTACAGTGATCACCTCTTGATCATGCCAAGTCACCATGTATAACAGTGCTTGATCATCATTTGAGTCATATCTCATTTCAAATTCCAACTCAAATTGAAAATTCAAATATAAATTAAAAATAAAAGTTGTTCAAATTTGGAAACTAAATAGTTCATAATTTTGGAAATATTCCATTGTAAATAATATTCAGGAAAACAACATCACCTAAATTCCCTAAGTGACTCTAACATCCAAAAACAGTACCAAAACAGTAGCATTTAAACCCATTTCATTTAATTAAAATTCAAATGTAATCATTTTTTCTCCAACCCTTTTTCTAGCAGTGATAAATATTGCATAGTATTTAATTGGACAAGACTCATATTTTGCAAAAGTGAATTAGTGCCAAAAGAATTACAAAACAGAAACAAAAACAGAAAACAGAAAATAAAAAGAAAAAGAGAAACGGCCTACTGTGCTGCTGGGCTGTGAGTGCACAGTGCATAGCCCAGCCCAGCCAGCGCCTTCTCCCACCTCTGTCTCGCTGTCGCCCCCTACGCGCACGCGCCCGCGCCTGCAGCCAGGCCCCCTCCTCGCGCTCGACAGCACGCTCCCGCGCCTGCTCCTTGTGGATAAGGGCAGAGCCCCGCGCCCCCCTGAGTCCCCCTCGCCTCACTCCTCCCCTTCCCTCGCTCTCTCCCTTCCGTCCCAAGCGCCGCCATGGCCGTACCCCCATGAAGCACGCGACCACTAACCTCCCCACGCCACCGCGACGTGTCCACGAGCTCCGTCGGCCACCGCTGCTTCGCCTGCACCTCCAGGTCGACACCGGGGAGCACCAACGCCGCCGCCAGCTTCCTCTCCTTCCTCGGATCACCGCCACCATCCGACGACGAATCCGGTGCCAGCGAGCCTCCCCCGAGCCCACTGAGCACATCTGCAGGCACCCAGTGAGCTCCCCTTCTTCTTCCCCCTCTCCCCTGTCCATCTCTGTGGCCGTAGACGCCGTCCCAATCGTGGTCGAGCCTGACTCCGCGTGAGCTCGTCGCCGGCAGCCTTCCGGCGACCATATGGTCACGCACCGCTGCCCGTTAAGCTCGCAAGCACGCGTAGGGCCTCACTAGCGCAAAAACGCACCCGTTTGCATGCTCGACACCGCGCCCGCGCCACCACCGAACGTCGCCGCCGCCTGCCGTCGTCGCCGGCGCCAACTCCGGCCCCCGCAGCCCCCGCAGCCACTGCCATTGGATGCGCGAGACCGCCCGCAGCCGAACGAGCCCAACCGCGGCCCCGGAGAACCTCTGTAGCCGTTTTCCGGCCAAGTCCGGCGAGCCCCCGCCGTGAAACGGCTCACCGGCGATGTTCCGGTCGCCGGCACTGACCTGGCGCCACGTGCCCCCCCTGTGTCGATGACATGTGGGCCCGGTGGGTCCCGTTGACTGGGTTGACCCAGTCAACTGTGCTGATTGGGCAGCCCAGCCACTGACATGTGGGCCCCGCACTAATTAAAATGTTTTTATAAATAATAAAATTGCTAATTAATCTGTTAATTAAATTTGTTAAATAAACAGTCACTGACAGTGGGGTCCCACCTGTTAATTAACTTAATTAGCTAAATTAACCTCTGTTAAGTTAAATCACTCACTGACCAGTGGGACCCACTGGTCAGGTTTGACCCTGGCCATCTCAGTTGACCGATGACGTCACCCTGACATCATGCTGACGTCACAGGTCACTGTTTTGGATAATTCGAATTTAATAATTAAAACAATTCCAGAAATTCAATAAAACTTTGAAAAATCATATAAAATAAACCGTAACTCGGATGAAAATAATTTATATATGAAAAATGATCAGAAAAATATGACGAATCCGAATATGCCACCCACGTACCTGCCACACCCCTCTAACATGATGAACATGGAACTTTCACCTCCGGATCGTCTGTCCGATAATCACCCGGAGCTGGGAGAACACTCCCGGATATTTTCCTACTCCGACCAAAATACCTAGCACTGCATTAGAACACCCCTACCACTGCATGTTGACATGTCATGCATCCCTGTTGCATTGTTTGCCGTGTATTTATTGTTTCTTCCCCCTCCTTCTCTCCCGATAGAAACCGAGACTGTCGAAGACACTGCTGAGTACGACTACGTCGACGACGATCAGACCCCTTCAGCAGAGCTTCCAGGCAAGCAAAACCCCCTTGATCATCCAGATATCGCCTACTCTTTCTCTCTATTGCTTGCATTAGAATTGCTTCTGTTGATATTCCGATAGCCCCTATTCTGATGCATAGCCTGATTTCGTCGCCTGCTATTGATACCTTACCTGCTATCCTATGATGCTTAGTTAGGTATGCTATGTTTCATCAGTTGGCCCTTCACCCTTGTCCGTTTGCCAGGCTTGTTATCGGGCCGTGATCACTCTGGGTGATGATCACGGAAATGCTACATTACTGCAATACTTTTAAACTCTCAAAGACGAGCCGGCTCCAAGAGTGCCCGCGAGAAAATGAAACAAGACGGGTTGAACCCAAGGGTACCCGCGAGTGATCTTGTGGTGGAATGACAGGGCAGGCGGAGACCACCGAGGAGATAGGTGGGCCTGGTCCCTGGTCGGGTCCGCGTGTTACCAAGTCGGAGCGACAGGAACCCTATTCGTCTCTGCGAGCTACTAAAACACGCCTAATGAATTTGGGTATTTGATCTGAGTTGGCCGCTGGCCTATACGCACTACCACCACATGGGATAATGGTTTAATGGGGCCCTCTACGTCATACATTCCTTCCGAAAGCGATCCAGATGTCATAGTTCAGAGATGCGGGTTGATTGTTGGGGTGAGCTCGTTACGTTTGTGGTGTTTCCACAGTCGCGCTTGGGCCCCGGCCAGTCTCGCAACGTGCAGGAGTGCAGAGGGCGATGGGCCCAAGACCCCTTCACACTTAGGATTTAGACCGGCGTGTTGACCTCTCTGGAGAGTCTAGGTTGGTCTACGGCATGTCGATTACCCGAGACCGGGTATTACCCAGCAAGTGTGTCCGGCCAGATGTAATCGAAAGTGATGGGTAACAGTAGTGCACCCCTACAGGGAAGTGATCTATTCGAATAGCCGTGTCCACGGTAACAGGACGCTCGGAGTTGTATCCTGATCTACTATAACTATGAATGGATACCGTTACAATGTTAATCTGTTACTACTGCTCTCGGGATCACTTTCTCGTAGGGTAGTCGAGGAAGGATCTCAGGGCATTGCTAATATATACCTATTATTATATGCTGCTGTGTTCTATTCTCTTCTGATGATGCAAAATTGCTTCAAGATGCTAGTCTTCGATAGGCTAGGCCTTTCCCCCTCTGTTCTGGCATTTCTGCAGTTTAGTCCAAAGATATAGCCCATTCCTTTGATATCGATGCATATTTAGTATAGTTCTAATGTAAGTCTTGCGAGTACTTTGGATGAGTACTCACGGTTGATTTGCTTCCTTCTTTTCCCCTACCTAGTTGCTGCGATCAGACGACGGAGTCCAGGAGCAGGAGATCCCCGGAGGCACCTACTACTACGTTGAGCCCGCCGACCAGGAGTAGTTCGGAGGCCCTAGGCAGGAGGCCTTCACCTTTTCGATCAGTGTCACTGTTATGCTAGCCTTCTTAAGGCAAACTTGACTAACTATGTCTGTACCCAGATATTATTTGTTTGTATGACTTATGCATTCGGGTCCTCATGACCCCTGGTTTGTAATATGAAGATTTATGTTTAAATTTGAGTTTAGATTTGTGTTGTGATATCTTCCCGTGAGTCTCTGATCTCGATCGTGTACGTTTGTGTGTATGATTAGTGCACGGTCGAGCAGGGGCGTCACAATAGATAACCAGTACAAACATAAAATTACACAAGGTTGAGCCAGAGTGCTGAACATTTATTACAGACTTGTGAATATATGACGGTGGCAGTATATGACAGTGGTGTGGTGGTATTACAACACTGATACAATAAAGTAGAGCCAAGCGTCAGTGTGAGGCTTGACTATTTTATTGGTGGAGCGGAAGCACTGCGGATGATACATGTGGTAGACTCCAAGACCACAAGCTGACTGGCTGGGAACTCCTCTATGCGTCGGGCTCGCTAGCGCACTCTTCTTCCACAAGATCGTCTTCTTCCATGTCTGGCCAAATTAACAAGCCAGGGACAAGCCCGTGAGTACGTTGGAATGTACTCGCAAACATTATGAACAAACGATATACCGAATGCATATGTTCATGGTGGATTAAGTTTTATGCATATGCTGACCGAAATTAAAGCATGGCTTGATAATTATTAATACGGTGTGAATGAATAAATATATCATTTTAGTAAGAAACCAAGGAAATAAAATGGAACATCGGGCGTTGGACCGCCCGAGGAATTCCAAGAAAAATGCCAAACGGGTGTCTGAATGCGACGCCTCGAGAGGTCTTGAGAAGAAATGCCAAACGGGTGTCTAAAAGCGACGCCTCGAGAGGTCTTGAAAAGAAATGTGAAACGGGTGTCTAAAAGCGATGAGCGATGCCTCGAGAGGTCTTGAAAAGAAATGAGCATCCGGGTGGATTAACCCTCCCAAGAGATACTCAGAAAGAAAATAGAATTGAGTATCCTGGTGGATTAACCATCCCAAGAGATACTCAAAAAAGAAAATAAAATTGAGTATCCAGGTGGATTAACCATCCCAAGAGATACTCAAATTTTCACATAGAAGAACAGGGTTAGTCCACAATAATATTCATGTTAATAATAATATTCATGCTGGCATCAGTAGTGACAATAATTATCCTGCAAAAATAAATCATGCTCAATTTTTAATTATTTCCTCCGAAGACTGACACCGGGACCGACACTTGACCCTTCCCAGCTAACGTCCTTGACCATGGACATGACTATTCGAATAGGTATAACTCTGCAGAGGGTGTACTCTTTACCCACATGTATAGGATTTCTTTAGCCAACACTAAGAGGCTGACTAATTCCCATTACGGTCTTTGGGTTGAAAACACACCTGACGAGCACACACCAGATTAACTTTTCAGATGCCAGGAATCACCCAAAGCATCGCTCAAGAAAAACTCTAAGACGGGGAGACCATCATCTCGAATAGCATGGGATCACTATTTATAATGCCCAGATTACAAGGGGTGCCCCCCTCTCGGCCAAGCCGGATACACCCATGCCCCCTGACCCAATGACTGGCATTAGTCCATGGCCATGGAACCCTCATCATGGCCCCTCTATGTGGTGTGCACTCGGAAAGGGGTTAGCAACTTACTAAACTGTACTCCCCTCGCGGGAAGACAAGTGGCAACACGAATTTTAGCTAGGCCTGACGGAACAAGACTCGATCTAGGTCGACTCAGGAGGTGTTATTATTATGACTGGCATGCTTCACATGCCACAGTGACACCATCGTGTCATGATGTGACCCGTGCCCATCGGCACAACAAAGACAGGGGGTCTACCATGTTAGAAAGATTCTTGAAGGCATTCAAGAAATGCACAAAAGAAACATGACCATGCAGCACTTACTATCCACAACATATCCGGTGGTTATTCGAACTTATGCTAACATGCATGCAAACACCATATCCCAAGTTCAAAAATGCTTGCCTTGATCAAAGTAGGCAGAAGGTGATGCCTCGAAATTTTCGGCAAAGTTTCCCTCCTCGTTTTCTATAAAGTAAGAATTCAAATTTCAAATCAAAATTTTTGTGACAGCACAAAAATTTATCTCAAAATATTTTTAAATAAATACTAAAAAAACTAGAGTGAAAAAGAAAATTTTCAGAAAAAGAATCAATTAAAAAGGAGTTATGGTTAAAAAGTAATAAAGGTTTTAAAATTAGGGACCTCTTTGTAAATATAAAAACTGCTACCGGGTCCCTGCTGTAATAACTGAAAGCGCTTTGAAAGGAAATACGTTTTCCTGTGCAGAAAACGTAAAAAGGCAGAAGTCGCTTTTGAAATAAAACAGAAAAGAATAAAACGCTGACGGGTGGGCCCCACCCGTCAGGTTTGAACTTTGAACGTGCTTCGCGCACATGTACAGATGGGGTGTGGTCGTCACCGGCGGCGATCGCCGGCGTTTCAGAGGACGGCGAGGATATGAGCATGCTCGGGGAAGTGTTCCGCATCGGTGGGTGGTGGAGTTGGTCGCCGGCGAGCACTGTGGCAACGACAGGGTCAACTCCGGCAGACGACGGCGTCGAGTGGTGATGGATCTCGTCGGGGAGGGCTCCGGTCGTCAAATTGACGCGCGGAATGGATGAGTGGGTGCACGAGGAGGTTACTGATGAAGTTTGAGGGGTGGAAGTGGACGGACGGCGACGTGAGGTTTGCGGGGACAGTGGCGGATCGGGCAGCCGGAGTCGGGGAAGAAGACCTCCCCGAGGTCGTTCGACCCCTCTGGGTGGCGATTGGGAGTGGGTGGAGGTGGTGTGGGCACTGAATGGAGCTCGAGGGCTCCTTTTATAGGTGAGACGGAGGTGGCCGAAGCGAGGCGGATCGCGGCGGAGTAATTCCGGCCGGCGAGGTAGGTTTGGGCGGTGAGCGTGGTCGGTAGGTGATCAGTGAGATGAGAGGAGACTTTTGGTAGCGCCAACGCGACGCCCGTGAGCTCTATCCACATTTCCCCGACGCTGGCTCCCGTATGGCCATGGCGGCGACGAGCGGCTCCGGCGACTGACAGGCGGGGCTGGGGCAGCTTGGACGGCGCGTGGGAGTGGAGGAGCTACTGCCGCGTGGAGAGGGGGTAGGAGAGGGAGCGGTGGGGAGAAGTGATGGTGGTTGGTGGCCGTGCTGATCCTCTCGGCCGCCGCGGCCAAGCGCAGCGGCCGTTGCACTGGCCTGCCACTGTTCTGTCGGCGACGAGCGGCTGGCGAGGGGGTCCCGTGGCGATGCATTGATGGCAAGAGCGATGTGGATGAGGGAGAGGTGGAGTGAAGTGCACCGCACGGCATCGATTCCCTCTTCTCTGAACTTCTCTGCATTTTCTGAATTTTTCGACAGTAATGAACAGTGCACACCAAGTGCTTGATGAAATGCTAGATGGCCCTAGGCATTTTTGGATTTTTTTCAGAATTTTTGTGGTGAGGTACTGATGCATAACAGAGATGCTGGCAAAATTTCAGATTTTTTGGAGTAATTAAAATTAGGTTTTGAGCAGAGAGTTTAAATCTAGTCCAAATTTCAATTGAATGAAATTTGAAAATTTTGAACTATGGAACAGAATGTTTTTGGTGAAATGGAGTGTGGGTACTGTCAAGTAGCTGGGATAATTTTTGTGGGTGCAGAAGAGTTGGGAAAAATATAGTTCCTTTGTAAATCAAAGGGACTAGGAATAAATGAAATTCAAATTTTGGAATTTGCTAAATTTGATAAAAATATTTTTGTGGAGAGGAGAAGTATTGGGTACTGTCCTAGGGTGTGAGGGTGACTTGGGTGATAAAAATGACAGAATAATTTTTGTGAGAATTTTCTAAGTGTTTGAAATAAAAATGAAATGGATCATCCCATTGAAATAATTTAATTATTCAAAACTTTTCTGAAGGAAAATATATTTGATCCTTCAAAAATATTTACTCAAATAAGAAACCATCAAATCAGATCCATTTAAAAAAAAATTGAAACCCAAATGAAAACTTAAAAAAATGGCTTTCAAAACAAAAGAAGAAGAAGTAGAGCCACAGTGATTCAAATCATTTTCTTTTTTTAAAGAAAAGATTTTGAAAATCAAAAGAAAATATTTTTGGGGTGTTACACTTGGCCTCATTTATCTTGTAATATTCGAACCTATATATCCGCTAGAGATCAATAAAGCGGTTATTTTCTGTACCAAGTTGTTGTGTGTTGCCAGAAGACTTGATCTCTGGGCTGGCAATGCAAGGTAAACCGGTTGCTCTGAGCCGGGGTTCCACACTGTGTTTACAAGATATGAAATTGAGGGTTCTTAATCGGGTTAAGACTGCTAGTGAATCCAGCTAGGGTTCTTATTGGTACTTCATTACCTTGATCTAAGAGTAATTAAGCACGTGTTTACTCATTTTGGCATCAATATTTGAAATTATCATCACCTCGTTTTTGCAACTAAGATGACAGATTACCCATCTTTATCAGATCTACGAGCATGTGGTCCTTCACTTAGATGTACACACCATGAAGAACTGAATGAATGTGGCAGTGATAGTGAACAAAAAGACGTGCATCCGGTCAGTAGTAAAGATGTACAGGTCAGTGTTATAGGAAATCCTTCATCTATGATTAGAATATGCCTACTTTCTATGTCATGTGTCACGGGATGTAAATTGTGCACTACAATATAGTGTCTTTAAGTACATTATGGCAGCAATATTATCGTCATCAACTGGACTCGGTGACTAAGGGTCTACATGTGCTGCTCCAAGAGTTCAAATAGCTCATGTCTCTGAATGCATATGTGTTAACCAGCTCAAGCAAATCAAAGACAAAGCGGGTTCACCTGGTGAGTAGGCCAACTCTTTTGTGTAAACACTTCCTTACTTTCGACCTTTGTTCACCCATGTAACTGTATATTGCGGCAGATGGATCTATAGCTTCTGGAATTGTCCCATATGATGTAACCTGCATGTTTTTTTCTGTAGGGAAAGTTAGGACGCTCAAATGATGGCCTTACTGCTGGTCATTTGCCCGAGAAACAACAATCTGAACCAGTCATCTAGTCCACTGGCAGTGCAGCAGGAAGAACCAGTAGCACCCCAGCACGGCGACAAACTAGCATGATGAACTAGATGCTATGAAGAAGGCCCTGGCATGGCAGCAGCTAGAACTGCAAGCTATCAAGAAGGCCCTGGCAGAGCAGCAACAAGAACATGAAGCTGTGAAGGGTCTCCTGCCAGATGCGCAGCGTCAAGATGAATCTGTCAACAATACCATTCTAGAGCAGAAAAAAGTACTTAAAAATGTCAAGAATTCCCTGCTAGAGCAACAGGATGACATTGAGGACCTGAAATTGGGGGTGTTTGACCAGTAAAACCGTATTCGATCTATCAACAATGGCTTCCAAGAGCAGCATGAAAAACTTGCAGTTGTCAAGAATGCGAACGAAGAGAAAACTACATCTATCAAAAAGAGACTTGATGCCCTGGTTAGGTACATCGTCAGGGTTGCGGTGCCAGGATGGAGTGATACTTAGTCATGTGTCTAATTTTATACTGTGGTTTTTTACCATGGCTGGTTATTGTTATGTCTGAGAGAGTCTGTTTGACAATTGTCAAGTTTGCGTTTTAATAAAAGCAGCAACATCTTAATTTGCATTGAAATTCAAATTTTGCACAAATTCATATCAAAATTGTCAAATGCCCGCCAATTTTTGCAATATAAAACAAATTGACCACGCGTACAAACTGTGACGATTATGGATGCCGTGACCGGCATATAGTCCCACATGTAAGAAACCACGTCACCCACATATGGACCCGCCCGCCAGCATCCACGTCAGCACAACAATGGGCCCACATGTCAGAACCGTTGACCGGTTAGAAGACACATCGTCACCGAAAAACGATGCCTGGTCCCACATGTAAGCAGCCACGTCAGCATCTTCTGGGCCCATATGTCAGCAACGTTGACCGGTAAAAACTGATGTCGATTTATTACTGATGGGACCGTCGGCGATAAAACCCACGCCAGACCCACATGGAAGAAGCCACCTCAACAACTGCTGGCCCCACCTGTCTAAAACTTTGACCGGTCAACCCCTCGGACCGATCACCGGTGACGGGATTATCGTCACCAAAAAGATTTTAGGCGACAGATTGGGCCATCATAGGTGACATTCTGGGCCGTCGCCGAACACAACCACTGGTGACATTTTTTGGTCCGTCACCTAATATGCGAACTTGCGTGACGAAAAAAGTGGTACTGTTAAAATTTTATTTTCTATGACGACGCTTCGGTGACGGTGGGTGATACGTCTCCAACGTATCTATAATTTTTGATTGTTCCATGCTATTATAGTATCAATCTTGGATGTTTTTATATGCATTTATATGCAATTATATATCATTTTTTGGGACTAACCTATTAACCTAGTGCCCAGTGCCAGTTGCTGTTTCTGCTTGTTTTTGGTTTTTCAGGAAATTAGTACCAAACGAAGTCCAAATGCCATGAAACTTTTTGGAGATTTTTTTGTGGACAAAAGAGACCCTGGAGACATGGAGAGGGGGCCAGAAGCTTCACAAAGCCTCCACAAGGCAACAGGGTGCGGCCCCAGGGGGCGCCCTCTGATGCCTTGTGGGGCTCTCGTGGCTCCTTTTGACCTAATTCCACTTCTATAAATTCTCAAATATTCGAAAACCAACAGAGAGCCACCCCGAATAACTTTTATGCCACCGCAAGCCTCTGTTCTTCCGCGATCCCATCTGGAGGCCTTTTCCGGTACTCTGCCGGAGGGGGAATCGATCACGGAGGGCTTCTACATCAATCTTGCTGCCGTTCCGATGATGTGTGAGTAGTTTACCATAGACCTACGGGTCCATAGCTAGTAGCTAGATGGCTTCTTTTCTCTCTTTGATCTTCATTACCATGTTCTCCTCGGTGTTCTTAGAGTTCTATCCGATGTAATCTTATTTTGTGGTGTGTTTGTTGGGATCCGACGAATTCTGAGTTTATGATCAGATTATTCATGAGAAATATTTGAGTCTTCTCTGAAATCTTTTATGCATGATTTTTATAGCTTTGTATTTCTCTCTGATCTATCGATTTGGTTTGGCCAACTAGATTGGTTTATCTTGCAATGGGAGAGGTGCTTTGTGATGGGTTGAATCTTGCGGTGCTCAATCCCAGTGACAAAAAGGTACATGACACATATTTGTATTGTTACCATTAAGGATAGAAAGATGGGGTTTAATCATATTGCTTGAGTTTACTTTGTCTACATCATGTCATCTTGCTTAAGGTGTTACTCTGTTTCATACTTAATACCCTAGATGCATGCTGGATAGCGGTCGATGGGTGGAGTAATAGTAGTAGATGCAGGCAGGAGTCGGTCTACTTGTCTCGGACGTGACGCCTATATACATGATCATTGCCATGAATCCGTCATAATTATTTGCTTTTTTATCGATTGCCCAACAGTAATTTGTTTACCCACTGTATGTTCTACGCTCGAGAGAGAAGCCTCTAGTGAAAACTATGGCCCCCGAGTCTACTTTTATCATATATAAAAAATCCAAAAAATAACTTGCTGAAATTTATTTACTTTTATTTTATTTAGTATTTTAGTTTATCTATCTATCACTATCAGAATTAATCCTTGCAAATAACCGCTAAGAGGATTGACAACCCTCTTATTTGCGTTGGGTGCAAGTGTTTGCTTTTGTGTGTGTGCAGGTGCTGCTAAAGGGATTTTGCGTGGTTCTCCTATTGGATTGATAACCTTGGTTCTTAACTGAGGGAAATACTTATCTCTACTATATTGCATCATCCTCTCCTCTTCGGGGAAATACCAATGCAGTCTACAAGTAGCAGGAAGAATTTCTGGCACCGTTGCCAGGGAGACATCACCAAAATTTATCAAGTATCTTCGCACGAACTATCATCCACTTGCATTTATTTTATTTGCCTTTTTATTTGCATTTGCCTCTCGTTTTCATCTCCCCCACTTCTATTTATTTTTTACAAAAAACACAAAAATATTTTTCTTTGCTTGTTTGCTAGTTTGCTTGGCTTGCCGTGATATCTCAAGAAAATACAAAATTGTGTGACTTTTCCAATATTAATAATAATTATTTTATTACTACTCCTATTGCTCCTCCCGCCACTAGGGCGGAGTCATGTGACATTAATGCTGCTTGCTCAATCTTGTTATGAAAGAACAATTTTCTGGTAGTCCTAATGAAGATGTTGCATCCCATCTAAATACTTTCGTTGAACTTTGTGATATGAAAAAGAAAAAAGATGTGGATAATGATATTGTCAAATTGAAATTATTTCTGTTCTCACTACGAGATCGTGCTAAAACTTCATTTTCATCCTTGCCTAGAAATAGTATTGATTCTTGGGATAAGTGTAAGGATGCTTTTATTGGCAAGTATATTCCTCCCGCTAAGATTATTTCTTTAAGAAATCAAATTATGAATTTTAAGCAACTTGAGCATGAACATGCTGCACAATCTTGGGAGAGAATGAAATTAATGATAAGAAATTGGCCAACACATGGTTTAAGTTTATGGATGATCATACAAATTTTTTATGTGGGACTAAACTTTGTTTCTAGAAATTTGCTAGACTCTGCCGCAGGTGGTACTTTTAGGGAAATTACATTGGGAGAAGCTACAAAACTTCTTGACAATATTATGACAAATTATTCTCATTGGCACACTGAACGAACTCCAACTGGTAAGAAGGTAGATTCTGTTGAAGAAATTAATACTTTGAGTGATAAGATGGATGCTCTTATGAAATTGGTTGCTAGTAAAAGTGCTCATATTGATCCTAATGATGTGCCATTGTCTACTTTGATTGAGAAAAATAATGATGCTATTGATGTGAATTTTGTCCCTAGAAACAATTTCAATAACAATGCTTATAGGGGTAATTTCAATCCTAGACCGTTTCCTGGAAATTCCTCTAATAATTATGGTAATCCCTATGGAAATTCCTATAATAATAATAATAGGATACCCCCTGATCTTGAAAGTAATATTAATGAATTTATTAATTCTCAAAAGAATTTTAATGCTATGATAGAAGAAAAATTGAATAGAGTTGATGAATTGTGTAGGAACATGGATAGAATTGCTCGTGATGTGGAAAATCTCAAAATTAAAATTTTGCCACCCAAGCATGATATAAATGAGTCTATTAAAGCTATCTATGTCTCCATTAATGAAAGTAAAGAAATGACCGCTAGGTTGAGAGCTAAGCGAGAATTTCTAGAAAAACTATTCCACCTGGTTTCTACCGTAGTAATGATGAAGATATTAAAATGATTGGTGTCTCACCTATTGAATCACTATTTAGTAACATAAAACTTGATGAAAAAGGGACTGAAGATGAATCAACTTTAGCTAGAGGGCGTCCCAATTATTTGGAGGGTGATGTTCTTAATGATAAAAATGAAAAAAGTGGGTTTGGAGAGGTCAAAACTTTAAATAGTAATGCACCCACTACTTTGGATTACAAGGACTTTAATTATGATAGTTGTTCTTTAATTGAGTGTATTTCCTTGTTGCAATCCATGATTAATTCACCAAATGCATATGAACAAAATAAAGCTTTCACTAAACATATTGTAGAAGCTATGATGAAAGCTCATGAAGAAAAACTTGAGTTGGAAGTTTCAATTCCTAGAAAATTACAAGATAAATGGGAACCTACTATTAAAGTCAAAATTAAAGATTATGAATGTAATTCTCTTTGTGATCTTGGTGCTCGCGTTTCCACTATACCAAAATCTTTGTGTGATGTGCAAGGTCTCACCGATATGGATCCTTGTTCCCTTAATTTGAATCTAGCGGATTCCACTATTAAAAAGCCATTGGGTAGAATAAATGATGTGCTTATTCTTGCAAATAGAAATTTTGTACACATGGATTTTATTGTTCTTGATATTGAATGCAATGCTTCTTGTCCTATAATACTTGGTAGGCCTTTCCTACGAACCATAGGTGCTATTATTGATATGAAAGAAGGTAATATAAGATTTCAATTTCCATTAAAGAAAGGGATGGAACACTTCCCTAGAAATATAATTAAGCCACCTTATGAATCTATTATGAGGGCCACCTATGGAATTAATTTGAAGGACGACAACACTTGAAACTATGCATTATGCCTAGCTAGGGGCATAAAACAATAGCGCTTGTTGGGAGGCAACCCAATGAATAAAATAAATTTTTGTTTTACCTTCTGTTTTTGTGTGTTCAAAAAATTATAGCCTCTGTTATGATTGTGTTTTTTATATTTTAATTAGTGTTCGTGCCAAGTAATGCCTTTGGGATGATTTGGATGATAGTATAATTGATGCTGTTTGGAAAACAAAAAATTTTGCGTCCAGTTTTTGATTTTTGATACTGTACTGGAACGTCAGAAAAATCTGAAATTTTTACACAATATTGGTATATGAATTTTTTACATTATCCTAATTGTTCAGAATTTTTGGAGTTACAGACGTATGGTTACTAAATAGATCTTTACAGACTGTTCTGTTTTAGACAGATTCTGTTTTTGTTGCATAGTTTGCTTATTTTGATGAATCTATGGATCGTATCGGGGGCTATGAGTCATGGAGAAGTTGGAGTACAGTAGCATTATGCCAATATTAAATATGAATCAATTTACAATAGTACCTAAAGTTTAAGATTTATTTGTTATACTAACGGATCTCACAAGGTTTCTGTTGAGTTTTGTGTGCTGAAGTTTTCAAGTTTTGGGTGAGACTATGATGGATAAAGGAATAAGGAGAGGCAAGAGCCTAAGCTTGGGGATGCCCAAGGCACCCCAAGGTAATATTCAAGGAAGACTCAAGCGTCTAAGCTTGGGGATGACCCGGATGGCATCCCCTCTTTCGTCTACAATCTATCGGTAACTCACTTGGAGCTATATTTTTATTCATCACATGATATGTGTTTTACTTGGAGCGTCTTGTGATATAGTTTGTTTGCTTTTGTTTGCATTTTAGTTTGTCACAATCATCTTGCTGAACACATCTTTTTTAGAGGGACACACATATTCGTGATTTATTAGAATACTCGATGTGCTTCACTTGTATCTTTTGAGCTAGGTAGTTGCTCTAGTGCTTCACTTATATCTTTTAGAGCACGGCGGTGGTTATATTTTAAAGAAATAGTTGCACTCTCATGCTTCACTTATATATTTTTGAGAGTCTAATGAATAGCAATGCTAATATGCACGGGTTATGTTTGGTCCTAATATGATAGGTATTCAAGAGGGATATAATAAAAACTTTCATGTAGATCACTGAATATGATAAGTTTGATTCCTTGCAATAGTTTTGCGATATTAAGATGGTAATATGTGGGAGGTGCTAGTAGATAATTGTGGTTTAGTAAGAATATTGGTGTTAAGGTTTGTGATTCCCAAAGCATGCACGTATGATCTGTTGTTATGCTAAGAAGTTGGAGCATGATTTATTCTTGATTGTCTACCTTATGAGTGGCGGTCGGGGAAGAGCGATGGTCTTTTCCTACAAATCTATCCCCCTAGGGGCATGCATAGTAGTACTTTGCTTCGAGGGCTAATAAACTTTCGCAATAAGTATGTGAGTTCTTTATGACTAATGTGAGTCCATGGATTATACGCACTCTCACCATTCCGCAATTTGCTAGCCTCTTCGGTACCGTGCATTACCCTTTCTCTTATCGAGAGTTGGTGCAAACTTCGCCGGTGCATCCAAACCCCGTGATATGATATGCTCTATCACACATAAGCCTCCTTATATCTTCTTCAAAACAGCCACCATACCTACCTATCATGGCATTTCCATAGCCATTCCGAGATATATTGCCATCCAACTTCCACCGTTCCATTTTTATGACACACATCGTCATTGTCATATTGCTTTGCACGATCATATAGCTGACATAGTATTTGTGGCTTAGCCACCGTTCATCACTTTCATACATGTTACGCTAGTATCATTGCACATCCTGGTACATCGCCAGAGGCATTCATATAGAGTCATATTTTTGTTCTAGTTTCGAGTTGTAATTTTCTTTTGAGTTGTAAGTAAATAGAAGTATGATGATCATCATTATTAGAGCATTGTCCCAGTGAGGAAATAAAAAAAGGAAACAAAAAAGAGAGGCCAAAAAGAGCCCATGAAAAAAAGGAAGAAAAAAAGAAAAAAAGGAGAAAAAAATAATAAAAGAGAGAAAAAGAGAGAAGGGGCAGTGTTACTATCCTTTTCCATACTTGTGCTTCAAAGTACCACCATGTTTTTCATATAGAGAGTCTCCTGTTTAGTCACTTTCATATACTGGTGGGAATTTTTCATTATAGAACTTGGCTTGTATATTCCGATGATGGGCTTCGTCAAATGCCCGAGGTCTTCATGAGCAAGCAAGTTGGATGCACACCCGCTTAGTTTTCATGTCGAGCTTTCATACACTTATAGCTCTTAGTGCATCCGTTGCATGGCAATCCCTACTCCTCGCATTGACATCAATTGATGGGCATCTTCATAGCCTGTTGATTAGCCGCGTTGATGTGAGACTATCTTCTCCTTTTTCACTTCCCCTTATTAATCTCTACCACCACACTCTATTCCACCCATAGTGCTATATCCATGGCTTGCGCTCCTGTATTGCGTGGGGGTTGAAAAAGCTGAAGCGCGTTAAAAAGTATGAACCAATTGCTCGGCTTGTCATCGGGGTAGTGCATGTTAAATATTTTGTGTTAAGAAGATGGAGCATGACAGGATTATATGATTTTGTAGGGATAACTTTCTTTAGCATTTTTATTTTGAAAGACATGATTGTTTATTAGTATGCCTGAGTATTGATGTCTTTATGTTAAACTATAGACTATTGCTTTGAATCATTCGGATCTTACTATTCATACCGTAAGAGAGAGATTACATGATGAAACATGTTAGGTAGCATTCCACATCAAAAATTCCGTTTTTATCATTTACCTACTCGAGGACGAGCAAGAATTAAGATTGGGGATGCTTGATACGTCTCCAACGTATCTATAATTGTTGATTGTTCCATGCTATTATAGTATCAATCTTGGATGTTTTTATATGCATTTATATGCAATTATATATCATTTTTTGGGACTAACCTATTAACCTAGTGCCTAGTGCCAGTTGATGTTTTCTGCTTGTTTTTGGTTTTTCAGGAAATCAGTACCAAACGAAGTCCAAATGCAACGAAACATTTTGGATATTCTTTTCTGGACAAAAGAGACCCTGGAGACTTGGAGAGGGGGCCAGAAGCTTCACGAAGCCTCCACAAGGCAATAGGGCGTGGCCCCAGGGGGGGCGCCCTGATGCCTTGTGGGGCCCTCGTGGCTCCTTTTGACATAAGTCCACTTCTATAAATTCTCAAATATTCGGAAACCAACAAAGAGCCACCCCAAACAACTTTTACGCCATCGCAAGCCTCTATTCTTTCGCGATCCCATCTGGAGGCCTTTTCCTGTACTCTGCCGGAGGGGGAATCAATCACGGAGGGCTTCTACATCAACCTTGCTGCCCTTCCGATGATGTGTGAGTAGTTTACCACAGACCTATGGGTCCATAGCTAGTAGCTAGATGGCTTCTTCTCTCTCTTTGATCTTCAATACCACGTTCTCCTCGATGTTCTTGCAGTTGTATCTGATGTAATCTTCTTTTGCGGTGTGTTTGTTGGGATTCGATGAATTGTGAGTTTATTGTGGCACCCCGGCTCAGAGGAACCGGAACACCCCGTATTCCAGCCCAGAGATCAAGTCTTCTGGAATACGGCACTGCTTGGCATAGAACAAATCAGCTCTTTATTACAAATAACACGGGAACAAAGGTTCTGAAGGCACGAAGGTTACAGGGGCACGGCGACACTTCGCCTGCTCGGATAGCTCTATGCTAGCAGCGGAACAAATCGTAGCGGAATAACTTCTAGCAGCGGAACAACGACGAAGGTGATGAACTCCACTCCGTAGGGACTCTGGCTGGGATGTATCCTAGAGCGCAACCTCGAGATCCTCGACAAGCAAGCAATCACGGCATCACCTGCAATCTGGCATGACAAGCCAGGTGAGTACTTTGAATGTACTCGCAAGCTCACAGCAACCAAAGCAATCAAGACATACAGCAGCATGGCATTTACAGGTTAATCATCAAAGATGAACACAATACTACTAGAACAACATGAGCATGGCAACAACATGAGCATGGCATGTACATATAGTTCATGATATGAACATGATGATACTAGCACTAGCATGCGAGGGGTCGACATTTAAGGTCTCATGGACCAACTTACTCTGCTCGGAGGTTATCTCGTAACCACCATATGTACCAATCTTTCTTACCGTCGTGATCATCACACGAACACCACATGATCAACCATCATCAAGAATACCATCGTGATCATCGTGATCATCTCATGATCACATAAAGATCAGCCAACTTCTTTTCTCATCGAACCAGGGTTATTATTATTCAGATTATTATTTCTGTTGACCCACAGTGTGACCTACTACGAACTGTGTCCATGACCGAGGACGCGGTTATCGATAGATTATACACTCTGCAGAGGTTAGTACACTGTACCCACACTACGAAACTCATGGCCTCATGCTCCCATTCGGGTGGACCAACGACATTCCGACAAAACCAATCTATTGCATGACACTCTCCCGGCCACTCCCGACAAACTCCCCTTTGGGCTATGTCCTGGGTTGCCCCTGATGTCAACTCGTGACATCCGCCACCTTTGTGGCTGCCATCGTCATGGCCAAAACATAACATTGTCCCAAACGGGGACCTCGGATATCCTTACAACTCGGGCACTCAAGGCTTATGGTCGCCTACCTGATCAGGGTAGCGCACACCCATAACCTTCCCTAGTTGGAGGTTCTGGCGAGAGGCATGACAATAGACCACATTAGGGCCTCCCCATCCAGGCAAGTGTGGTTGCACTGGTGAGCTCGATTCGGTGGCACCATGACTCAGCCAACAGATTTGTTCAAGTTCGATTAATGTCAGGTTCAACTTGAATAGTGATGAGCTGAGTCATAATGAAATAACAATGCATATGAGCATGACAACAGTGTAACCATGCATGGGAAACATAACTATTTAATAATATAGCAGCAACAATGATAAATCATTTAGTCTATGGGATGCAAATGAGCATGGTATAACGATGATCACGAATATCACAAGTAATTTCATAACCAACCGGTAACTATTCATATGAGCATATTATTATCAATAGCATCGGGAATGATTACAAGAATAAAACATGATAAGAATATCCTTAGCAATTAATCATATCACTTACTAGATGAAAATGAACATGGCATAAGCAATGAGCATGGATTCACAAGCACATTCGAAGCATTCACAAAATAATTAAATGAGCAAACGAATATTAAATATTCAAGTGGAAACCATGGCTATTGCAATGCCATCATGCAAGTGGCTGTTGAGGCTTGCCTGGGGATGGAGGATACACCGGGGAGAAGTGCAGAGACACTCGCGGAAAAATCGCCGGAAAAGTTTCCCTCTCGGAGGGGGCTGAATAAGGGCAGGGGCAAAATGGTCATTTTCAGAGTGTGACAACATCATGAAAATTGTACCATCGGAACGGGCTCGACGAACTGAGATTGTGGGCTTTGGAATCACCTGATTCGGAGTTACGGTTGCCGAGTTACGGCCGTTCGTTCGTTAGGCAGAAATTTAAATAAAAATATTCATTTCTGCTGCTAACGGACGAACGTCCGCTATTTAGAGGTTTCGGCTGGCTGGGTTAAACCGAAAGCGTACTTCGCTGAAATACGTTTTCAGAACAGAGAAAACGCACTTTTAGCAGAAGCACTAGGAGAATACGCTTTCTTTAAGCCAAAGTGTATTTTGAAAATTCGTGTCCAGTTAACGGGCTGGGGCCAGCCGCCTGTGCCACTGACGATCGGGGCCCGCCTGCAGGTCGCTCACGTCGTCTTCAACCTCCATCGCCCGCTCCTGGCCGTGGACAGGGCCGACTCCGGCGATGTTTGCCCGCGGCTCCGGCCGTCTCCCGTGGCGTGCGACCTACCCACGAGCTCAGGAGGACGGGCCGCATCCATCCCCGCACAGCACGGCCGCCGAGGAGGACTGAAACGGCGATGGCATGGGCTCCGGCGGAAATGGCCATCGGCCGATCTTGGTTTCGGGCATGGGTTTGTTTCCAAGATGAAGCGAGGACATGGGGATGCTCAGCGAGCTCCGGGTGGTCTTCTGGTGGTGGTAACGCAGAGAGGGAGAGCTTGGGCTGCGCGAATTTGAGCGAGGCAGTGCGGCGGCCATGGCGGCCATGTGGAGTGAGGAGGGGCTCTGGAGCTCGGCTGAGTGGTTGGGGAGGGCTAGAGGAGGGAGGAGGGGAGCTTGGTGAGGTCGGGGAGACTTGGGGCGGGCTTAAATAGCCGCGGCTATGATGCCGTAGCCGGAAGCCGACGAGAGCTCGCGGTCGATTCCTCTGGCGCGACCGCATGCACGTGCGCACGCGCGGAGAGGGATAGAGGGCTAGGGGAGGTTCATCCGGTGCAAAGGTGCCGCGGGGAGGAAGAGGACAAGTGCAACGCAATGACGGCCGTGGGCATCCCGGGACGGCGTGCTCTCCGGAGAGGAAAGAGGAGAGGGGGAGGGGTACAGAGAGGACACGCGGATGCAGGAGAGTGGGGGAGACGCAGAGGACATGGTGCGGTGGCGGGATCTCGGCGTTTGGGCGGCGGCAGAGGGACCCGAAGTCCAGAGCACGCTTTCGGCATGCCAGACCGCGTGGTCACCGCGTGCACAGGCGCACGCGGTGCACTCTGTCCAATCAAACAATGTCTAGCGTGTTGTCTCTCCTAAGTGGGTCCTACCTGAGGTGATAGATCGAAGAAAGGCACTGAGGGTGGATGGGAGAGGTCGACTGAACTTTGCTGTTGCAAACTTAGACAGGAAATAGTGATCAAATGGGCTAGGTTAAGAGTAAACCAGAATGTCTCAGAAGTTTATGGTAAGAAGGACTATGATCCTGTGAATTTTGAGGGTATTTGGACAAGTATTTAACCTAGTTGCTTTGCAACTGCAAAAACTGGTCCAGAAACTAGATCAGGAAGTAGCACTCACATGGTGTGTTTTCTTGGGCTGAAAATTGGTGGAGCATGATCATTTGGGCATACGAAGGTTCCATAAAAATTTCATACCATTTGGATACACCAAAATGGTACTTCCTTCATAATGCTTCCCACTGGACAGAAACTTGGGGGAATTTTGCAGAGAGAATAGCTTGGCAAAATGATGTGAATATTGTCATGCTCAAATTATATAGGGACATTTAAGTCCTGGATTAATTTAAGAATTTTTGAAGCAATATCAAATATAGTTGCTTCACAAACTGAAATTGTGACCAGAAACCAAGATTTGAAGTTGTGGTCACATAGATTGTTGTATGGATATGAAATTTTGTGGAGAGTAATGATTTGATCATATAACTTATCTACCAAAATTTCAACTCATTTTGATAAGCCTAGCTAGTACTTCCTTCACAAAGCTTCTCTCTGGTCAGAAACTTTGGAAATTTGCTAATGAAGATTTACTAGGCAAATGGAGTTGAATTTTGGCATGTGGCAATAATTTGGTTATGAGAGAGTGCCCAAATTTTTTGAGGGAAATCAATAAAATATACATAGCACTTCCTTCACAAAGTGCCATACTGGACAGAATAGGGAATGAATATTCCTGAATTATTTTTGAACTAGGCAAGGATGGATTTTGGCATATTTGTGGAAGATATGATCCAAAGAATTTATGAGAATTTTGTGGGAATTTTTGGAATGGCAGAAATATAGGTTGCTTCACAACCTAGAGTTAACAGGGTTATTCCTTTAATAGAAAAAGGAATGTTCCCAATAAATAAATATTGGAGTTGGGCTAAGATGGAAATGACATGGCCTTGGGATAGATTTGAGAATGACAAGCCACTAGGAAGTGGCAGGAGAGAAGATTTTCCCAGGTTTCAAGACCACATAGCCACGGAAAAAGGAATTCGATATAAAAATTCGAAGAAATCCAAAAGAAAAAGAAAGGGCCAAAAATCGGGGTGTTACAAACCTACCCCCCTTACGATAAATCTTGTCCTCGAGATTTGGTTGCTCAGGGAACAAGTATGAATATACTGACTTAAGGAAACCGTTTCCAACTCGGGTATCCTTTTTCCTTCATATGATGTTCCCACTGAATTTCATCTAACTGACTTCCTAGCTCTGGGGTGGTTTGCTTCACCGTATCCATATTCTGACAGGCCTTCCTTCATATGTTCATCCTTGCTCTGACTTCAATTCTTTTATGTCTGCTGCCTTGTCTGATATTATCATGACCAGGATTTCCATAAGTCCAGGAGTGAGGTCCCTATTGACGTGACATTCTTATATCCAGCACTGATAGTATGAATGGAGTCGGGAACAAATTTTCTCGGTGGACATGAAACATTTATTCCTTGCATCGGGTTACTAGAGTAGATGCATGTCCTCCGGGTTCAAAACAATGCCGAGAATCATGGCCGTTCTCTTGGTGGGATCTGACTGCTAGAAGGTAGTTCTGAATTACCTTGGCTGGCTCCACTGTCTCGAATCCGTACCGATGATTCGACTGTCACCTTGATATGAGGTCCTTACAAACAGAATAGACCCCTTGGGTGTGTGTTCATGGTGATCAATACGGAATCAGACTATCTTGGGTATCCGTACCATGTTGTTCATGCAACTATTATCATACCTGTATTGCCAGGCTTGCTCCTTCATTATTGTTCTCTTTTTCTGAATCTTTTGCTGAAAGAGCTTGGCCATAAATATCTTTAATTCTTCGTGTGACCATAGGTATTGTCAGGTGCAACATTCTAGCAATCATACCTTATCCTTATCCTCAGGTAGTGCAGCAACGTTTAACTGGCAAGTTTATCATCTCTCGAGCTTTAACTGTAGGGTAATGATCATCTGAATCTTTGCATAAAATCGGTGAATAAATCAGTAGCCACCAGAACGGTCTTTACAACTCAGATCTGGGACATTACTGAAATAACTCAACCATGGCTCACGACAGCTGAAAAGCAGCTCAGAACATGAGGCAGTGTTGATAAGAAGAATGTAGCAGTTCCTTAAGACGGCCGAAGAACAGCACAGAGCATAGGGTTGCTGCTACAAAAAGAAACTCAACAGCTGCCCGAGACGGCCGAAAATCAGCTCAGAACACAGGCCAGTTGTTGACAAGAGAAATAGAAAATCGGCATCCACCCTGGACGGCCGAACGTAGCTCAGAACACAGGCGTGGTGCCGTTACCAGGAAAAAAGGTAGGCAAGGGTTCATCATGATCATATACTAGGTTCACAGTTATTTGTATAGAGCTCACTGTTGTGGTCAATCATTCATGACAGTGACAAGGGTTAACGATATCACCTTGTCGGGCGTGAGGAAGCTGGCCTTGATGTCCACTATCAGGATTGTTGTCCCAACATTGTCTTGCCTCATAGCTTGCCAGACATTGCATCACACTGAGGTGTATATTCTTCCTCTTACATAATTCATGTGGTTGTCGGATTCTCATTATGCTTGCATCATCGTTCGAGTGACTTGAATGACCTTGGCAGCATGCCCATAATATATATGGGAGGGTGTGTAGCTGAGCAGTTGATTCCTGAGGCAGACACTTGGGTCCTGACTGATTCTTGCTTCTGACAAAGCTGTTGTGGATCTGATTCTTGAGAGTTACTGCCATATACTGCCAAATCACTGTGTAACATCTTGTACTAATGTCGATGGCTGTTTGTAGTGCCGTACTGACGAGGACCGGATAGCTTGCGTTGGAAGCCATTGAGAGTAGCGTGCTGAGGAAGACTGGATATCTTGCACTGGAAGCTTTTGCCAGGATAGCGTAATGAAGAAGACTGGGTACCGTATCTCATAAGCTTCTCCTCCTGATTGCTTGCTGAGGAAGATTCGGTGACTTATGTTGTAAGCTTCCTGCGGTGGCTTATCGAAGAAGACTGAGTGTCTTACACTGGAAGTTATCCACATATCGTACTGAGGAAGACTACGGAACCTTGCGTCGTAAGCTTCCCTGGTAGCGTGCGGAGGAAGATTGGGTTGCTTATACCAGAAGCTTTTCTCTGTAGTGTGCGGACTGAATGCCATATATACATATGCCATTGATATTCCTCTGACTGGAAATGTACTGTTGTCTTGCACACAAATTGTCTTCCAGCTAGTTCATTACAATTGTGATGGTTGCGCGCTGAGGTAAACTTGATGCTGATAGTCAATCCAGAATAGCATTTGCATTCAGATCAGATATTTCCAATATAATGCAGTCGGCTGAGAATTTCATAATGTTTAGCTGAGCTTCAGAATATTTGAATTCCTCACTGATTCTTCGAGTTCGGTGTCGGTTGATGAGCAACTTTCATAAGGGGAAATATGGTAACACCGAGGGCCCAAAGAAAGAAGTCAAAAGAAACGACTAAAACAAAAGCACACACAACATTAAGATTACATACAATCAATACCACATTTTACTGCTATTCTCCTCACTATGCATGCCTACTTAAGCACACAATTCTTGAGGAAACTCCGGTACTACGATCTAATATGCTGTGGCGGTGTGCACGAAAGTGAATCATCGTGTGGAGGGATTGGTGTAAGCAGAGCTACACCAAGCGCTGGATCAGCACCGGTTGCATCTGGACGGGCTTAGCGGTGAGGACATACTTGGTGATCATGTAGCGAGACATGGATGTCACGGCCATATCATCATCAAGCGTACGGAAGGGAACCGTACTCGTCCAGAGAATGGGTGATAGGGTAGGATAGCGGTGAAAAACAGGGTCTGCTGGCATTGCCCTTTCTTTTGGTAACAAAGACCAGTGAGGATTGCCAAACGGCGGGTTGGATGGCAAGATCCGGGGTAGAAGCATGTATACCACCGAAACAATAGGTGGCTAGCGGAGAGATATTGGTGTGATACCTATGTATCAATCCTGCAAGTGATCGACACCACAAGGTACCTCGGCATCACTCCGCTGGGACAGAGATGACACCAAACACCAAAGGGCAAGTATGCAAAGCTGGAGGGTGTAGGTAGTGGATCGAAACCGATGCCACCTACACTCACAAGATCAACCGTTAGTGACAAGATAATCAGACTATATGCATGCTATGCAGCAAACAAATGCAGCAATCAAATGCACAAACCGACTAGACTCGATACTACCGGTGTCTAACGCTCGCGCTGACTAGGGCGTCCTACAGCCAAACCTGGCTCTGATACCAATTCTTGTGGCACCCCGGCTCAGAGGAACCGGAACACCCCGTATTCCAGCCCAGAGATCAAGTCTTCTGGAATACGGCACTGCTTGGCATAGAACAAATCAGTTCTTTATTACAAATAACACGGGTACAAAGGTTCTGAAGGCACGAAGGTTACAGGGGCATGGCGACACTTCGCCTGCTTGGATAGCTCTATGCTAGTAGCGGAACAAATCGTAGCAGAATAACTTCTAGCAGCGGAACAACGACGACGGTGATGAACTCCACTCCGCAGGGACTCTGGCTGGGACGTATCCTAGAGCGCAACCTCGAGATCCTCGACAAGCAAGCAATCACGGCATCACCTGCAATCTGGCATGACACGCCAGGTGAGTACTTTGAATGTACTCGCAAGCTCACAGCAACCAAAGCAATCAAGACATACAACAGCATGGCATTTACAGGTTAATCATCAAAGATGAACACAATACTACTAGAACAACATGAGCATGGCAACAACATGAGCATGGCATGTACATATAGTTCATGATATGAACATGATGATACTAGCACTAGCATGCAAGGGGGTCGACATTTAAGGTCTCGTGGACCAATTTACTCTGCTCGGAGGTTATCTCGTAACCACCATATGTACCAATCTTTCTTACCGTCGTGATCATCACACGATCACCTCATGATCAACCATCATCAAGAATACCATCGTGATCATCTTGATCATCTCATGACCACATAAAGATCAACCAACTTCTTTTCTCATCGAACCAGGGTTATTATTATTCAGATTATTATTTCTGTTTACCCACAGTGTGACCTACTACGAACTGTGTCCATGACCGAGGACGCGGCTATCGATAGATTATACACTCTGCAGAGGTTAGTACACTGTACCCACACTACAGAACTCATGGCCTCATGCTCCCATTCGGGTGGACCAACGACATTCCGACAAAACCAATCTATTGCATGACACTCTCCCGGCCACTCCCGACAAACTCCCCTTTGGGCTATGTCCTGGGTTGCCCCTGATGTCAACTCGTGACATCCGCCACCTTTGTGGCTGCCATCGTCATGGCCAAAACATAACATTGTCCCAAACGGGGACCTCGGATATCCTTACAACTCGGGCACTCAAGGCTTATGGTCGCCTACCTGATCAGGGTAGCGCACACCCATAACCTTCCCTAGTTGGAGGTTCCGGCGAGAGGCATGACAATAGACCGCATTAGGGCCTCCCCATCCAGGCAAGTGTGGTTGCACTGGTGAGCTCGATTCGGTGGCACCATGACTCAGCCAACAGATTTGTTCAAGTTCGATTAATGTCTGGTTCAACTTGAATAGTGATGAGCTGAGTCATAATGAAATAACAATGCATATGAGCATGACAACAGTGTAACCATGGATGGGAAACATAACTATTTAACAATATAGCAGCAACAATGATAAATCATTTAGTCTATGGGATGCAAATGAGCATGGTATAACGATGATCACGAATATCACAAGTAATTTCATAACCAACCGGTAACTATTCATATGAGCATATTATTATCAATAGCATCAGGAATGATTACAAGAATAAAACATGATAAGAATATCCTTAGCAATTAATCATATCACTTACTAGATGAAAATGAACATGGCATAAGCAATGAGCATGGATTCACAAGCACATTCGAAGCATTCACAAAATAATTAAATGAGCAAACAAATATTAAATATTCAAGTGGAAACCATGGCTATTGCAATGCCATCATGCAAGTGGCTGTTGAGGCTTGCCTGGGGATGGAGGATACACCGGGGAGAAGTGCGGAGACACTCGCGGAAAAATTGCCGGAAAAGTTTCCCTCTCGGAGGGGGCTGAATAAGGGCAGGGGCAAAATGGTCATTTTCAGAGTGTGACAACATCATGAAAATTGTACCATCGGAACGGGCTCGATGAACTGAGATCGTGGGCTTTAGAATCACCTGATTCGGAGTTACGGTTGCCGAGTTACGACCATTCGTTTGTTAGGCAGAAATTTAAATAAAAATATTCATTTCTGCTGCTAACGGACGAACGTTCGCTATTTAGAGGTTTCGGCCGGCTGGGTTAAACCGAAAGCGTACTTCGCTGAAATACGTTTTCAGAACAGAGAAAACGCACTTTCAGCAGAAGCACTAGGAGAATACGCTTTCTTTAAGCCAAAGCGTATTTTGAAAATTCGTGTCCACTTAACGGGCTGGGCCCAGCCGCCTGTGCCACTGACGATCGGGGCCCGCCTGCAGGTCGCTCACGTCGTCTTCAACCTCCATCGCCCGCTCCTGGCCGTGGACAGGGCCGACTCCGGCGAGGTTTTCCGGCGGCTCCGGCCGTCTCCCGTGGCGTGCGACCTACCCACGAGCTCAGGAGGACGGGCCGCATCCATCCCCGCACAGCACGGCCGCAGAAGAGGACTGAAACGGCGATGGCATGGGCTCCGGCGGAAATGGCCATTGGCCGATCTTGGTTTCGGGCATGGGTTTCTTTCCAAGATGAAGCGAGGACATGGGGATGCTCAGCGAGCTCCGGGTGGTCTTCTGGTGGTGGTAAGGTAGAGAGGGAGAGCTCGGGCTGCGTGAATTTGAGCGACGCAGTGCGGCGGCCATGGCGGCCATGTGGAGTGAGGAGGGGCTCTGGAGCTCGGCTGAGTGGTTGGGGAGGGCTAGAGGAGGGAGGAGGGGAGCTTGGTGAGGTCGGGGAGACTCGGGGCGGGCTTAAATAGCCGCGGCTATGATGCCGTAGCCGGAAGCCGACGAGAGCTCGCGGTCGATTCCTCTGGCGTGACCACGTGCACGCACGCACGCGCGGAGAGGGATAGAGGGCTAGGGGAGGTTCATCCGGTGCAAATGTGCCGTGGGGAGGAAGAGGACAAGTGCAACGCGACGACGGCCACGGGCATCCCGGGACGGCGTGCTCGCCGGAGAGGAAAGAGGAGAGGGGGAGGGGTCCAGAGAGGACACGCGGATGCAGGAGAGTGGGGGAGACCCAGAGGACATGGTGCGGTGGCGGGAGCTCGGCGTTTGGGCGGCGGCAGAGGGACCCGAAGTCCAGAGCACGCTTTCGGCGTGCCAGACCGCGTGGTCACCGCGTGCACAGGGGCACGCGGTGCACTCTGGCCAATCAAACGATGTCTAGCGTGTTGTCTCTCCTAAGTGGGTCCTACCTGAGGTGATAGATCGAAGAAAGGCACTTTGGGTGGATGGGAGAGGTCGACTGAACTTTGCTGTTGCAAACTTAGACAGGAAATAGTGATCAAATGGGCTAGGTTAAGAGTAAACCAGAATGTCTCAGAGGTTTATGGTAGGAAGGACTATGATCCTGTGAATTTGGAGGGGATTTGGACAAGTATTTAACCTAGTTGCTTTGCAACTGCAAAAGCTGGTCCATAAACTAGATCAGCAAGTAGCACTCACATGGTGTGTTTTCTTGGGCTGAAAATTGGTGGAGCATGATCATTTGGGCATATGAAGGTTCCATAAAAATTTCATACCATTTGGATACACCAAAATGGTACTTCCTTCACAATGCTTCCCACTGGACAGAAACTTGGGGGAATTTTGCAGAGAGAATAGCTTGGCAAAATGATGTGAATTTTGGCAGGCTCAAATTATATAGTGACATTTAGGTCCTGGATTAATTTCAAAATTTTTGAAGCAATATAAAATATAGTTGCTTCACAAACTGAAATTGTGACCAGAAACCAAGATTTGAAGTTGTGCTCACATAGATTGTTGGATGGATATGAAATTTTGTGGAGAGTAATGATTTGATCATATAAATTATCTACCAAAATTTCAACTCATTTGGATAAGCCTAGCTAGTACTTCCTTCACAAAGCTTCTCTCTGGTCAGAAACTTTGGAAATTTGCTGAGGAAGATTTACTAGGCAAATAGAGTTGAATTTTGGCATGTGGCAATAATTTGGATATGAGAGAGTGCCCAAATTTTTTGAGAGAAATCAATAAAATATACATAGCACTTCCTTCACAAAGTGCCATACTGGACAGAATAGGGAATGAATATTCCTGAATTATTTTTGAACCAGGCAAGGATGGATTTTGGCATATTTGTGGAAGATATGATCCAAAGAATTTATGAGAATTTTGTGGGAATTTTTGGCATGGCAGAAATATAGGTTGCTTCACAACCTAGAGTTAACAGGGTTATTCCTTTAATAGAAAAAGGAATATTCCCAATAAATAAATATTGGAGTTGGGCTAAGATGGAAATGACATGGCCTTGGGATAGATTTGAGAATGACAAGCCACTAGGAAGTGGTAGGAGAGAAGATTTTCCCAGGTTTCAAGACCACATAGCCACGGAAAAAGGAACTCCAAATAAAAATTCGAAGAAATCCAAAAGAAAAAGAAAGGGCCAAAAATCAGGGTGTTACATTTATGAGCAGATTATTCATGATAAATATTTGAGTCTTCTCTGAACTCTTTTATGCATGATTGTTATAGCTTTGTATTTCTCTCTGATCTATCGATTTGGTTTGGCCAACTAGATTGGTTTATCTTGCAATGGGAGAGGTGCTTTGTGACGGGTTCAATCTTGCGGTGCTCAATCCCAGTGACAGAAAGGGACATGACACGTATTTGTATTGTTGCCATTAAGGATAAAAAGATGGGGTTTAATCATATTGCTTGAGTTTACTTTGTCTACATCATGTCATCTTGCTTAAGGCGTTACTCTGTTTCATACTTAATACCCTAGATGCATGCTGGATAGCGGTCGATGGGTGGAGTAATAGTAGTAGATGCAGGCAGGAGTCGGTCTACTTGTCTCGGACGTGATGCCTATATACATGATCATTGCCATGAATCCATCATAATTATTTGCTTTTCTATCAATTACCCAACAGTAATTTGTTTACCCACGGTATGTTCTGCGCTCTAGAGAGAAGCCTCTAGTGAAAACTATGGCCCCCAGGTCTACTTTTATCATATATAAAAATCCAAAAATACCTTGCTGCAATTTATTTACTTTACTTTTATTTAGTATTTTAGTTTATCTATCTATCACTATAAGAATTAATCCTTGCAAATAACCGCTAAGAGGATTGACAACCCTCTTATTTGCGTTGGGTGCAAGTGTTTGCTTTTGTGTGTGTGCAAGTGTTGCTAAAGGGATTTTGCGTGGTTCTCCTACTGGATTGATAACCTTGGTTCTTAACTGAGGGAAATACTTATCTCTACTATACTGCATCATCCTCTCCTCTTCGAGGAAATACCAACGCAGTCTACAAGTAGCAGTGGGCGCGACGACCGGAAAACATCGCCAGTGCATTTTCCATGATGAAAATGAGTTATACATGACACAAGTGAAGCGTCGCAAAATAGAGCAAAGTTTGTAGTGAGTTCATACTACGATAACACCATATGGTACGCATCAATCAACTCTAATATCACCACAAGTATCCATAGGTTAATTATTTGATACGCATCAAACAATTTCAGATTCATAATATTCAATCCAACACAAAGAACTTCAAAGATTACCCCAAAGTTTCTATCAGAG
This sequence comes from Elymus sibiricus, assembly GCA_039707655.1. Lineage (NCBI taxonomy): Eukaryota > Viridiplantae > Streptophyta > Magnoliopsida > Poales > Poaceae > Elymus > Elymus sibiricus. The sequence goes on along the minus strand of CM077668.1, from coordinate 103,152,545 downwards.
AAAGTAGGATGAAAACGTGTATCAACCTATGGAAAGAGGCTATTGCGCGCGCGAGTGCTGCAGCGCTCGATTTTAGACATTGCTTATTAGGAAGGATTAGAGATTAGACGGATTAGGGAGGCTTAGGATGGGCCCACCCTGAAAATCAGTGGGGGGGAGTATTGATTACATGAGGAAGCTAGCAAATCTAAGGGATTAGGCAGGTTTAGGCCCGGCCCAACCTGAAATTAGGGGGGATGTGATTATGTGAGGTAGCGAGCAGAAGAAAAGGAAAGGGAGTTAATCGTGCTCATCTAGCGACAAAAGCGGCTAGCTGCCTGAGACAAAACGATTCGCGCGTGGAGATCGCTCACTCCAACGAGCGAACGCGAAGGAGTAAATCTGCAACCTGTGTGCCTAGATTACCCCAATGTCACCTCGGGAATCCGCAAGTTGATTACCAAAACATATATCAAGTGACTCAATAGAATATTCCATCGGGTATCCACATGCAAGACATACATCAAGTGAGCTCAAATCCAATATTCAATCCGATAATAATAAAACCTCAAAGGGAAAGACTTAATTCATTACAGCAAGGGATTTCTATTTCTGTGCCCCTCATTGCTTAGTTCTCCTCAGTTTTGCCCACGCTCTTTGGCAGTCCTCACTTTTCCCCTCCACCGCGTGGCCCATCCTCACAAAAGCCCAAACGGGGGTTTGCTGTTGGGTCAAAGCCTTTGACCGTTACTTGGCGCGGTTACTGACGCGTGGGACACCGCTGGCAGCGCCAGCGCGCTCGTAGATGGTGGGTGCATATACTGACTTGTGGGACACCTCTGTCAGCGGGGCGTGCTCATAGATGATGGGCGCATATACTGACTTGTGGGACACCTCTGTCAGCGGGGCGCGCTCATAGATGCTGGGTGGTGTCACTGACGCATAGGACACCATGTCAGTGGCAGCGCGGTCATCGGTGGTGGGTGCTATTACAGGCGTGTGGGACACCCATGTCAGTGGCAGTGCGGTCGTCGGTGGTGGGCGCTATTATAGGCGCGTGGGACACCAACGTTGGGCCCATCTGTCAGCGTCTGCGCGGTGGTTTGTGGCGGAATTGGCGAAAAAAAGAGGTGGCTTATTAAGCCAGGAAGAGTACTCGAACCCGAGACTAGATGCTCAAAGAGAGGCGCAAGGGCCAACCGACCAAGTATGTGTATGTGTGTTTTGAAACATTCCTCGCCTTTTTATTTACAAAAGGAAGTGAAGAATGGACCCACCATTCAGTCACTATATGTATTATACCATCGGGGGTGTGAATTGTTTTCCCTTTGTTCAAACCATTTGGTGTGGTGGATGCACTTGAGTCAACAAAATTAGTTTAGTCCTGAATATATTGGTTTGGTGGATGAACTTGGGACACACAAAGTAACAAGTTTGAAACAAAAACATTGTCAACACTTCAAGTTTGACCCCATTTTGAAAACAAAGAAAGAAAATGCACATGGAAATGGCCACATACATGGCATAATCCATGATTATTTGCCCAAATTTGGCACAACTATTGGTGTTACCATTGTGGACAATGTTTCCATAGGAATTTGAAATTATTTGGTAATAAAAAACAAAATTTTCATTTTCCAAGTCCTAGAAATGGCTTTTTTTGTGAAGGAAGTGCCCCAAATAGTTTTGAAATTTGTTCCATTTCATTTTTCACCAAAAGTAGGTCACATTGGATGGCCACTGACCAAGTTTCAGTAATTTCAGAGTACTATTGCTATATTCCACCCATTTAGTTGACTTTTAGTGAATTATCAGAAATTGCCCAAATTTGAACTACAAGTGTGATGTAGTTTGGTCCTGAAAATTCCAAAAAATCATTTTATGATCCAATGTTGGTGGTGGATGAACTTGGAACAAGGAAAGTAGGAATTCCAAACCTTTTTGTATCAATGGTCAACACTTCAAGTTTGACCCCATTTTGAAAAAAAGAGAGAAAATGAAGAAAGGCTCAAAAAATGAAATTCCTTTACATGGAGCCATCTTTTGGGCACTAGTTTGTGGGAAAAATATTAAACTTGCAGTACAACATGTGTGAAATACAATAAGTTTGAAAATTTGGCAATGTTTGATTGAAAACACCGAATTATGTTAGCAAATTCATGAAATGTGGGTCACCAGTTGTCACACACAAGCAAACAGGGCACAAATTGGACACCCAAACATGCATACGTACTGACATTCAATTTGGACATTCAAACATCACCAAATTTCATTAAAAGTTTAAAAATTGTATAGACATAAACCCTAAACCTAGCTACTGGTCGTTGTCATCCAGGTTGGAGCCGCTGCCGATGCCTGAGGAGTCGTCCTTGTCGCCTTCCTCCTGCTTGCCATCGTCCTCGTCATCGCTCATGAGGTCGATGGTGACGTCGGCCACCGAGGCGACGACCGCCTGTCGCAGGCCTGGCGAGTCCACCGGGTCATCGGGGTGACGTTGCGGCCCCTTTGTTGATTCGCACAATGCCAGGAGGAGCCCCGGCATGTCTGCAAGGTCGCCGGCCTCGCTGACCACTGCCCCCCTATACATCACCACTAGCGGTGGCTCTGGCTCCTGTTTGGGTTCGAGCAGGGGGGGCGCCATAGCCCATCCCGGGCTCCGACTTGGGCACGAGCAGGGGGCCGCGCGAGCTCGTCCCGGGCTCGGGCTTTGGGACTAGCAGAGGGGCGCTGCGGGAACTGATAACCCACAAGTATAGGGGATCAATTGTAGCTTTTTAGATAAATAAGAGTGTCGAAGCCAATGAGGAGCTAAAGGTAGAATTAATATTCCCTTCAAGTTCTATCGACCACCGATACAACTCTACGCGCACTTAACGTTCGCTTTACCTAGAACAAGTATGAAACTATTTTGTAGGTGATAGGATAGGTTTGCAAGAATAATACTAGAAGCACTTTGCGAGAATAAAACTATGAGTAAATTGCAAGATAATAAAAGTTAGTTGTTTAGAAGAAAGTTTTTATAACACAAGAGAATGATTTGTCCCTAGGCAATCGATAACTAGACCGGTAATCATTGTTGCAATTTTATATGAGGGAGAGGCATGAACTAACATACTTTCCGTACTTGGATCATATGCACTTATGATTGGAACTCTAGCAAGCATCCGCAACTACCAAAGATCATTAAGGTAAAAACCAACCATAGCATTAAGTATCAAGTCCTCTTTACTCCCATACGCAACAACCCCCTTACTCGGATGTAAGCTTCTGTCACTCTAGCCGCCCACTATAAGAGAATTATGAACGTATTACAACATCCTACAGCGGGAATCCCTCACGCTTGCGCGACACGGAGGGCACCATAGGACAACACCAAAATAAAACATACAACTCAAACCAATCACGATCATCAATCAACCCATAGGACAAAACGAATCTACTCAAACATCATAGGATGGCCACAAATCATTGGATAATAATATGTAGCATTAAGCACCATGTTCAAGTAGAGAATTACAGCAGGAAAAGAGGTGTTACACCACTGCATAGAGGGGGAGAGAGTTGGTGTTGACGGTAGCGAGGTTGTTGATGTAGATCGCCGTCACGATCCTTGCCCCGGCGGCGTTCCGGCGCCACCGGGAGAGAGGGGGAGAGAGCCCCCTCCTTCTTCTTCTGCCTTGGCCTCCCACCTAGATGGGAGGAGAGTTTTCCCTCTAGTCCATGGCTGCCATGGCGGCGGGGGGGCAGGAGCCCCTCCTAGATTGGATCTCTGTCTCTGTTCTCTTCAGTTTCGCGTTCCTGTTTTCTGGCCCTTCACTGTTTCTTAAATTCCCGGAGATCCGTATCTACGATTGCGCTGAAATTTTAACACGATTTTTTCCAGACATTAGCTTCCTTGCGCCCGAAGAATAGCACCAACCGACCTACGAGGGCCTCACAAGGCACCACGGCGCGTCGGCCCCCCTGGCGCGCCCTGGTGCCTCGTGGGGCCCACGAGCACCGCCTTGCGTTGATTCGACCTCCCAAAAATCATATATATTCCAAAATAATTCTTTGTAAAATTTTATTGCATTTGGACTTCGTTTGATATGGATTTTCTGTGAAACAAAAATCAAGCAGAAACAGAAACTGGCACTGGGCACTGGATTAATATGTTAGTCCCAAAAAATAATATAAAATGTTGCCAAAAGTATGTGGAAATTGTAGGATATTGGCATGAAACAATCAAAAATTATAGATACGACAGAGACATATTAGCATCCCCAAGCTTAATTCCTACTCGTCCTCGAGTAGGTAAATGATAAAAAAGATAATTTTTGATGTGGAATGCCACCTAGCATAATCTTGATCATATAGTTTAATCATGGCATGAATAGTAAGACACGAGTGATTCAAAGCAATAGTCTATAATTTGATATAAATACATCAATACTCAGGCATCCCAACAAACAATCATGCCTTTCAGAATAAAAATGCTAAAGAATGCTATCCCTACAAAATCATATAGCCTTGTCATGCTCCATCTTCTTAACACAAAATATAAATCATGTACTACCCCGGTGTCAGCCAAGCAATTGGTTCATACTTTTTAACGCGCTTCAGCTTTTTCAACCCCCACGCAATACATGGGCGCAAGCCATGGATATAGCACTATGGGTGGAATAGAATGCGGTGGTAGAGATTAATATGGAGAAGACAAAAAAGGAAGAAAGTCTCACATCGACGTGGCTAATCAACGGGCTATGGAGATGCCCATCAATTGATATCAATGCAAGGAGTAGGGATTTCCATGCAATGGATGCACGAAGAGTTATAAGTGTATGAAAGCTCAACGTGAAACTAAGTGGGCGTGCATCCAACTTGCTTGCTTGAAGACCTCGGGAATTTGAGGAAGCCCATCATCGGAATATACAATCCAAGTTCTATAATGAAAATTCCCACTAGTGTATGAAAATGAAAGCATAGGAGACTCTCTATATGAAAAACATGGTGCTACTCTGAAGCACAAGTGTGGTAAAGTGTAGTAACATTGACCCTTCTCTCTTTTTCTCTCATTTGATTTCATTTTTTTCTCTTTTTTTCTCTTTTTTTTCTTTTTTGTTCTTTTTTTTCTTGGTCTCTTTTTGGCCTCACTTTTTTTTCTTTTTTTTGTCCTAAGTCTCATCCCGACTTGTGGGGGAATCATAGTCTCCATCATCCTTTCCTCACTAGGACAATGCTCTAATAATGAATAATGATGATCATCACACTTTTATTTACTTACAACTCAAAAAAATTACAACTCGATACTAGAACAAAGTATGACTCTATATGAATGCCTCTGGCAGTGTACCAGGATGTGCAATGATCTAGCATATCAAAGATATCAAAAAAAGGACAAGCCATGAAAATATCGTGCTAGCTATCTTACGATCATGCAAAGCAATATGACAATGAATGCTCAAGTCATGTATATGATGATGATGGAAGTTGCATGGCAATATATCTCGGAATGGCTATGAAAATGCCATAATAGGTAGGTATGGTGGCTATTTTGAGGTAGATATAAGGAGGCTTATGTGTGATAGAGCGTATCATATCATGGGGTTTGGATGCACCGGCGAAGTTTGCACTGACTCTCGTGGTGAGAAAGGGCAATGCACGGTACCGAAGAGGCTAGCAAATTGTGAAAAGGTGAGAGTGCGTATAATCCATGGACTCACATTAGTCATAAAGAACTCACATACTTATTGCGAAAGTTTATTAGCCCTCGAAGCAAAGTACTACTATGCATGCCCCTAGGGGGAGGTTGGTAGGAGTTAACCATCGCGCGCCCCCGACCTCCACGCAAAGGAAGACAATCAATAATAAATCATGCTCCAACTTCTTAGCATAACGAGAGACTATACGTGCATGCTTCGGGAATCACAAACCTTAACACCAATATTCTTACTAAACCACAATCATTCACTAGTACCTCCCACATATTACCTTCTCTATATCGCAAAACTATTGCAAGGAATCAAGCATATCATATTCAGTGATCTGCAAGTTTTATGTAGGATTTTATGACTAACCATTTGAATGACCAATTCATGTTGACTCTCTAAATAGATATAAGTGAAGCAAGAGAGTTTAATTCTTTCTACAAAATACCATGCTCTATCAAATATAAGTGAAGCAAAAGAGCATTCTACAAATAACGGTTTTCTATATGAAGAGAAACAGGCATCCAAACTTCAAATGATATAAGTGAAGCACATGAAACATTCTATAAAGCCATACTCAAAAGATATAAGTGAAGTGCATGAAGCATTCTATAAATCAACCAAGGACTATCTCATACCAGCATGGTGGATAAAAGAAAAGGGAAAAATAAACACAAAAGACAATCCAAGAATTTACGCATATCATGTGAACAAAACAAAAACCGAGACATACCGATAATTGTTGAATAAAGATGGGATGCATTCCGGGGCATCCCCAAGCTTAGATGCTTGAGTCTCCTTGAATATTTACTTGGTGTTCCTTGGGCATCCCCAAGCTTGAGCTCTTGCCTCTCCTCATTCTTCTCATATCAATAGCTCCTCGATCTTTGAACACTTCATCCACACAAAACTTAACAAAACCTTCGTGAGATCCGTTAGTATAATAAAGCAAATCACTACTTTAAGTAATGTTGCAAACCCATTCATATTTTATTTTTGCATTATACCTACTGTATTCTAACTTCTCCATGGATTATACCTTCCGATACAATCCATAGTTTCATCAAAACAAGCAAAACAATGCATCAAAAACAGAATCTGTCAAAAACAGAACAGTCTGTAGTAATCTGAACATTGACCATACTTCTGTAACTCCAAAAATTCTAAACAATTAGGAAAAAATAAAAAATTTCATAGCAGTACTGTGTAAAAATTTCAGAATTTTTGCACGTTCGAGTAAAAAATGTAAAATCACGCACTTGAGCAAAAGTTTCTGTTTTTGGACCGCACACACCAAACACGCAATTTAAACATCCTAACGGTAAATCTTGGCACATTATTTTTATAATACAATGGATTTGTACAAGGAGATAATTATTTTTGTTGAAAAGCTTCTGTAATTCAAGATTCACAAAGTTTCCATGGGCATGAACAAAGTTCAAGGAGCTCCCCCACTTCAATGGTGCTCGTCTTTCTTACTTTCACTTTCCTTTTTGAAAAGTTTTAGGTTCCCCTCTATTTTTTTTGTTTTTAAACTTTTTAAAAGCACTCAACAGAAATAAATGATTCTCTAAAACTTCTGGGTTGTCTCCCTGGCAGCGCTTTCTTTAAAGCCATTAAGCTAGGCATAAAGTGCTCAAGTAATCGATCCACCCGGATCCCAAGGTATATCAAAGCCAATTTTAATTAACAATGATTTGTAATTTAGTAGTGAGCACAAAGCAACATATATCATGTAACAATGAAGTCTAACTCTCTTCCTATGCATCGGCATGTCATAAAAGAACAATTCATGCACATCAAGTAAAGGCCAATGCATAGTATAAACAGTTTCTTGCAATTTTATCGTATTGGAAACATAGAGAGGTAGAGATGTAGTTCCTCTCTCATAATAATTGCAAGTAGGAGCAGCAAGCACATGCATATTATACTCATCAAAATCATCATGTGCAACGGTAAAAAGCAACCCATCAATATAATCCTTAATAAGCGCAAACTTCTCCGATATAGTGTAGTTGGGAGAATTCAAAAAGATAATAGGACTATCATGTGTGGGTGCAATAGCAACAATTTCATTCTTAACATAAGGAACCATAGCAAGTTCATCTCCATAAGGATAATTCATATTGGCATCATGGCCACAATCATAGCAAGCATCAATTTCATCAAAAAGGGATATTTCAAACGAATCAAAGGGATCATAACAATCATCATAGCATTCATCCTTCGATAAGCACGAAGGGAATTTAAACAATGTATGAGATAATAAGTTACTCTCATCAGAAGGTGGGCAGGGGTGATCAATCCGCTCTTCCTCCTTTTGTTCTTCGCTCTCCTCCTCAATTTTTTCATCTAATGAGCTCACAGTGTCATCATTTTCTTCTTCCATAGGAGCCTGCAAAATATTAGTCTCTTCTTGGACAGCGAGACTTTCTCAATAAACTCATTAATATCGGCATTGTATTCGTAATTCTCATAGCAATATTTAAGTATAGCAAAATTTTCAGATCTGTAGACAGCATCATCACAATCTTCATACTATTCAAACAAAGATTCAATTTCATAAGCATCCTTAAAAGCAACAAATTCTTCTATTTGTTCCACATCATAGTAATCATATATACCAATAGCATAAGAAGCCAAGGTTTCATTATCATTAAATTTACATGAAAATGGAAGGTGTGGAGCCTTCATCCTAGAGCAACAAGTATAATCATATCTCAAGCATAAATTCCAAGCATACCATTGCAAATAATCAATTTGATCCCATAAGAGTTTCCCTTTTTGAGACAAGCGATATTCCCTAAATTTTTCACATTGATCCAACATGTCTCCCATTATCAAGTTGAATGGGGTTTTCTCAGGATTATCAAAGTAGTGTTTAATGTTTTCCACATAACGAGCATCGAGGGTTTTAGGAGGTTCCCCATCTCCATGAGTAGCAAGTACAACTAATTTTGTTGGTGTTTCGTGTTCCATATCCATAACTAAAGATATAAAACAACTTAGAACAGAAAATAAAATATACTTAGTGATAAAGCAAACAAGCACACACGAGAATATCAACCCCACGCTATTGCTCCCCGGCAACGGCGCCAGAAAAAGGTCTTGATAACCCACAAGTATAGGGGATCAATTGTAGCTTTTTCGATAAATAAGAGTGTCGAACCCAACAAGGAGCTAAAGGTAGAATTAATATTCCCTTCAATCGACCACCGATTCAACTCTACGCGCACTTAACGTTCGCTTTACCTAGAACAAGTATGAAACTATTTTGTAGGTGATAGGATAGGTTTGCAAGAATAAAACTAGAAGTACTTTACGAGAATAAAACTACGAGTAAATTGCAAGATAATAAAAGTTAGTTGTTTAGTAGAAAGTTTTTATAACACAAGAGAATGATTTGTCCCTAGGCAGTCGATAACTAGACCGGTAATCATTGTTGCAATTTTATATGGGGGAGAGGCATGAGCTAACATACTTTCCGTACTTGGATCATATGCACTTATGATTGGAACTCTAGCAAGGATCCGCAACTACCAAAGATCATTAAGGTAAAACCCAACCATAGCATTAAGTATCAAGTCCTCTTTACTCCCATACGAAACAACCCCCTTACTCGGATGTAAGCTTCTGTCACTCTAGCCACCCACTATAAGAGAATTATGAACGTATTGCAACACCCTACAGCGGGAATCCCTCACGCTTGCGCGGCATATAGGGCACCATAGGACAGCACCAAAATAAAACATACAACTCAAACCAATCACGATCATCAATCAACCCATAGGACAAAACGAATCTACTGAAACATCATAGGATGGGCACAAATCATTGGATAATAATATGTAGCATTAAGCACCATGTTCAAGTAGAGAATTACAGCGAGAAAAGAGGTGTTACACCGCTGCATAGAGGGGGAGAGAGTTGGTGTTGATGGTAGCGAGGTTGTTGATGTAGATCGCCGTCACGATCCTTGCCCCGGCGGCGTTCCGCCGCCACTGGGAGAGAGGGGGAGAGAGCCCCCCTCCTTCTTATTCTTTCTTGGCATCCCCCCTAGATGGGAGGAGAGTTTCCCCTCTGGTCCATGGCTGCCATGGCGGCGGAGGGGCAGGAGCCCCTCCTAGATTTGATCTCTCTCTCTCTGTTCTCTTCTGTTTCATGTTCCTGTTTTCTGGCCCTTCACCGTTTCTTAAATTCCTAGAGATCCATAACTCTGATTGCACTGAAATTTTAACACGAATTTTTTCCGGACATTAGCTTCCTTGCGCCCAAAGAATAGCCCCAACCGACCTACGAGGGCCTCATGAGGTACCACGGCGCACCGGGCCCCCCTGGCGCGCCCTGGTGCCTCGTGGGGCCCACGGGCACCGCCTTGCGTTGATTCGACCTCCCAAAAATCACATATATTCCAAAATAATTCTCCATAAATTTTTATTGCATTTGGACTTCGTTTGATATGGATTTTCTATGAAACAAAAAACAAGCAGAAAACAGGAACTGGCACTGGGCACTGGATTAATATGTTAGTCCCAAAAAATAATATAAAATGTTGCCAAAAGTATGTGGAAATTGTAGGATATTGGCATGAAACAATCGAAAATTATAGATACGATGGAGACGTATCAGGAACTCATCCCCGGCTCCGGCTTCGGGATGCGCAGGCCAGCGCCGCGCACTGCAGAGCTTGTCCCCGTCGCCGGCTTTGGGATGCGTAGGCCGGCGCCGTGCATTGCAGAGCTCGTCCCGGGCATCCCTGGCTCCGGCTTTGGAACGCGGAGGCCCCAGCTGCTACTGGCACCACCGCGGCCTCCTGCAGATGTGGGCGTGGCCCGCGGTGTGAGTCGAGGCATGGCCCGCGGCGGCGAAACCCAGTCGCCCTCCTCCAGACCGAGCTGCGCGCGGCACGCGACCATGACATCGGGGAAGGTACGCCCTTCCCAGAAGGTGTACCTCTTGTCGATATTGTTCCGTGAAGCCGGGTAGCGGCCGTCGTAGTGCTGGATGCGGGCGGCGTGTTCCTCCGCTAGGATCTCCGGCCACCGTTGGCTGCCGAGCGCGTAGCGCGGCTTGGACCGCTCCTCTGTCGGCAAGCCTTCCCGAAACATGCAAATCGCACGCGACATGGCCGGCGTGCCAACGGGGTGGACAGGCTCCACCGCGAGCCCCCCCAAGCTCATGTGCCAGCCAGACGACAGGCGCGTGTCCGGCGGCACCTATCAAGATCACGAGAGAGAGGTCAAACACATAGCTACAGGTACATACCCTCAGCCCCGAGGGTGAACTACTCCCTCCTCGTCATGGAGACCATCGGGATGATGAAGAAAGCCTCCAGTGATCACTTCCCCCTCCAGTAGGGTGCCGGAACAGGGCTCCGATTGAGATCGCTTCGGGACAGAGACTTGCGGCGGCGGAAAAATTCATCTAGGTTAAGTTTCGGGGGTTTCTATATTTATAGGATTTTTCAGTGTTGATTTCACGTCAGGGGGGGTGTCTGAGTGACCCACGAGCTCAGACGGTGCACCCTAGGGTGGGGGACACCAGGTGAGCTCATGACTCCCCTGGACTTCATCTGGTCCTCCTCCGAAGCTTCGCGGGTCTCTTCTTGTCCATAAAAAATCACCGTAAATTTTTGTGGCATTTGGACTTCGTTTGGTAGATTTTTCTGCGAAACAAAAAATAGCCAAAAAACAGAAACTGGCACTGGGCACTAGGTCAATAGGTTAGTTCCCAAAAATCATATAAAAGTGCACCAAAACCATATAAAATTGTTGTAAACGTGGCATGAATACTTTATAAATTATAGATACGTTGGAGACGTATCATACACCAGTGCGATGGGAATCCCCATGGTTGGAGGTTGCTTAAGGGAATCCCAACAAACATAGTGAAAAGCTTCTCTGAAATCTAGTTTACCTACGATGGTGGGGATTTTTTTCCACATATATAGTAGTGCAGAATAACAACGGCGTAAAGAAAATCCTAAGAGATAGTTTGACTAGATAGGAAATTAGTTTGATCAACATGAACAAGAAGTGAGGGATTTTAATCCATTCATCAAGAGTCTTGAGACTACTTTAATGGGGCAATTTTTCTATGAGATGGGCCTAAATACATCAGGGGTGTGCGGACGTCTTCATTCTTTGGGAGGAGGACGACGATAGACCTATTAAGGTGGGAGATGCTACTTGTAGACTGCGTTGGTATTTCCCCGAAGAGGACAGGATGATGCAGTATAGCAGAGATAAGTATTTCCCTCAGTTAAGAACCAAGGTTATCAATCCAGTAGGAGAACCACGCAAAATCCCTTTAGCAGCACCTGCACACACAAAAGCAAACACTTGCACCCAACGCAAATAAGAGGGTTGTCAATCCTCTTAGCGGTTATTTGCAAGGATTAATTCTGATAGTAATAGATAGATAAACTAAAATACTATATAAAATAAAAGTAAATAAATTGCAGAAAGGTATTTTTGGATTTTTATATATGATAAAAGTAGACCCGGGGGCCATAGTTTTCACTAGAGGCTTCTCTCTCGAGCGCAGAACATACGGTGGGTAAACAAATTACTATTGGGCAATTGATAGAAAAGCAAATAATTATGACGGATTCATGGCAATGATCATGTATATAGGCATCACGTCCGAGAAAAGTAGACCGACTCCTGCCTGCATCTACTACTATTACTCCACCCATCGACCGCTATCCAGCATGCATCTAGGGTATTAAGTATGAAACAGAGTAACTCCTTAAGCAAGATGACATGATGTAGACAAAGTAAACTCAAGAAATATGATTAAACACCATATTTTTATCCTTAATGGAAACAATACAAATACATGTCATGTCCCTTTCTGTCACTGGGATTGAGCACCGCAAGACTGAATCCATCACAAAGCACCTCCCCATTGCAAGATAAACCAATCTAGTTGGCCAAACCAAATTGATAGATCAGAGTGAAATACAAAGCTATAACAATCATGCATAAAAGAGTTCAGAGAAGACTCAAATATTTCTCATGAATAATCTGATCATAAACTCACAATTCATCGGATCCCAACAAACACACCGCAAAAGAAGATTACATCGGATAGAACTCCAAGAACATCGAGGAGAACATGGTATTGAAGATCAAAGAGATAGAAGAAGTCATCTAGATACTAGGTATGGACCCGTAGGTCTATGGTAAACTACTCACACATCACCAGAAGGGCAACAAGGTTGATGTAGAAGCCCTCCGTGATCGATTCCCCCTCCGGCAGAGTACTGGAAAAGGCCTCCAGATGGGATCGCAGAAGAACAGAGGCTTGCGGCAGTGTAAAAGTTATTCAGGGTGGCTCTCTATTGGTTTCCGAATATTTGAGAATTTATAGAAGTGGAATTAGGTCAACAGGAGCCACGAGGGCCCCACAAGGCATCAGGGTGCGCCCCCCTGGGGCCGTGCCCTGTTGCCTTGTGGAGGATTCGTGAAGCTTCTGGCCCCCTCTCCAAGTCTCCAGGGTCTCTTTTGTCCAGAAAAAAATCTCCAAAAAGTTTCGTGGCATTTGGACTTCATTTGGTACTGATTTCTTGAAAACTAAAAACAAGTAGAAAACAGCAACTCGCACTGGGCACTAGGTTAATCGATTAGTCCCAAAATACGATATATAATTGCATATAAATGCATATAAAAACATCCATGATTGATACTATAATAGCATGGAACAATAAAAAATTATAGATACGTTGGATATGTATCAGGAGACAATGACCTCATGCTTGTAAGTGTTCAAGAAGAACTCGTTTGTTTTAGTTTTGAGGGTGGTCTATACTTTCCTATCGAACTAACGACCGAAGACGTCCAACCCCGGATTGGCGGAGGGTTCATGACACAGAGGGCATCGCAATCTCCTTGTCCATGAGTTGCTCATCAAGGCATAGCTGGAGGATGTGGGAAGGGTATTGATCAAGAAGGGAATTAAGACAATAAACTGTGAATTCTTTCTTTTTCTTCCATTCTTAAGTTTCCATATTAAAGTGTGGAGAAGCCCCATGTTAGTGTGAAGGTAGATCCAAGCAAGGAGGAGTATAAATATGTTAGAATGTTAATCTTGAAGGCATGTGAGAAAATTTCTTGGCCATTTTGAACAAGATTGAGTGGGGATTTTTTTACAGTGGAGACAAAGCTATCACAGCCGTAGAGTTTGAAGCCGTACCTTTCAGGAAGGTGACTTAGTGCTCCGTTGGGAATCTCAACAATGGGTCATATTACCTTCTTGACCTACGTGAAGCAAATAAATCACGTACCTCTGAGGAGGAGGGCAGCCGACCCTAGAATATTGCACATCTCCGGCCATACTATACCTAAGTCACCGACTTGGTAGTATCTTTGTACATACCTTTATCATGTATATAAATATTATGATCAATGAAATAAAGTTGGCATCTCTGTATAAGAGAGTTTGTCGTTTCGCCTCAAAATTGTGTGTTGAGTCTTTATTCTTTGATCATTGGTTACTTGGGGGCTTCCAACTCATCGAGTTTAGCTATTAACTTCCCTCTTAACCCGGCAAAATGCCAAAATTTACTTGGTTAAACCTGCCTATTAGCAAGATGCTACTCTGAAAAGGTGACCCAGTGTACGCCTGATGAGTCAATCACAGAGGTGACCCTGAACTCCTCAAAGTTAAAACACTGGTTAAGTCACGTGAGAGCCGGCTTTCAGAAAGCCAGGACAAACCAAAAGAGGCTAAAAAGCCTGCTTCATTGAAGCGAATCAGACTCGAGCCTCGAAAGCCGGTCTATAAGTCATGCCTCGAAAGCCGGCTCTTAATTTTACATTTCTGCATTGTTGTTATCTTTTGCATGCATACATACATCCATATATTGCATATACTTTTGCACTAGGTCTTTCTTGTTTATTAAGTCGGCAGCATGATTTGCCAGGTTGTCTTACAACCAAAGACTTCAGTTATACAATCAGCACTGATACGTCTCCGTCGTATCTATAATTTTTGATTGTTTGATGCCAATATTCTACAACTTTCACATATTTTTGGCAACATTTTATATTATTTTTGGGACTAACATATTGATCCAGTGCCCAGTGCTAGTTCCTGTTTTTTGCTTGTTTTTTGTTTCACAGAAAATCCATATCAAACGAAGTCCAAATGCAATAAAATTTTACGGATAATTATTTTGGAATATATGTGATTTTTGGGAGGTGGAATCAACGCAAAAGGAGGCCCACAGCCTCCACAAGCCACATGGGCGCAGGCCCCCCTAGCGCGCGGTGGTGCCTCATGGACACACCGTAAGTCGGTTGGGGCTCTTCTTCAGGTTCAAGGAAGATTATATCCGGAAAAAAAATCGTGTTAAAATTTCACCGCAATCGGAGTTACGGATCTCCGGGAATTAAAGAAACGGTGAAAGGCCAGAAACCAGGAATGCGAAACAGAAGAGAACAGAGAGAGATCCAATCTAGGAGGGGCTCCTGCCCCTCCGCCGCCATGGCAGCCATGGACCAGAGGGGAAACTCTCCTCCCATCTAGGGGGAGGCCAAGGAAGAAGGAGGAGGGGGGCTCTCTCCCCCTCTCTTCCGGTGGCGCCGGAGCGCCGCCGGGGGAAACATCATATGGCGATTGATACGTCTCCAACGTATCTATAATTTTTGATTGTTCCATGCTGTTATATTATCAATCTTGGATGTTTTTATAATCATTTACAACAATTATATATCATTTTTGGAGACTAACCTATTAACTTAGTGCTCAGTGCCAGTTGCTGTTTTCTGCCCTGTTTTTGTTTTACAGAAAATCAATACCAAACGAAGTCCACATGCCACAATACTTATTCGAGATTTTTTATTGGCCAAGATAAACACTAGAAGCTTCGGGAGGAGGCCAGAAGACCCTGGTGGGGCCTACGAGCCATCAGGGTGCGCCTGGGAGGGCAGGCGCGCCCTGGTGCCTCGTGGGGCCCACAAAGCTCCGTTTGACCTAATTCCTCAACTATAAATTCCAGAAAAATCAGAAACCCTCAGGGGAGTCCACGAAATACTTTTTCCGCTGCTGCAAGCTTCTGTTCCAGAGAGATCCCATCTGGGGTCCTTCTCCGGTAATCTGCCGGAGGGGGAATCGATCACTGAGGGGCTCTACATCAACCTTGCTGCCTCTCCGATGATGTGTGAGTAGTTTACCATAGACCTTTGGGTCCATAGTTAGTAGCTAGATGGCTTCTTCTCTCTTTTTGATCTTCAATACAATGTTCTCCTCGATGTTCTTGGAGTTCTATCCGATGTAATCTCTTTTTGCGGTGTGTTTGTTGGGATCCGATGAATTGTGAGTTTATGATCAGATTATCCATGAAATTATTTGAGTCTTTGCTGCACTCTTTTATGCGTGATTATTATAGCCTCGTATTTCTTCTCCGATCTATTGATTTGGTTTGGCCAACTGAGTTGATTTATCTTGCCATGGGAAGAGGTGCTTTGTAGTGGGTTCGATCTTGCGGTGCTCAATCCCAGTGACAGAAAGGGACATGACACGTATGTATCGTTGCTACTAAGGGTAAAAAGATGGGGTTTATTCATACATGAGTTTATCTTGTCTACATCATGTCATCATTCTTAAGGCATTACCCCGTTCTTTATTGGACTTAATACACTAGATGCATGCTGGATAGCGGTCGATGTGTGGAGTAATAGTAGTAGATGAAGGCAAGAGTCGGTCTACTAATATTGGACGTGATGCCTATATACATGATCATTGCCTTGGATATCGTCATAATTATTTGCTTTTCTATCAATTGCCCAACAGTAATTTGTCTACCCACCGTATGCTATTTTCTCGAGAGAAGCCTCTAGTGAAAACTATGGCCCCCGGGTCTATCTAAATCATATTACTAAAACCCTAAAAATATTGCTGCCATCTTTCTTTATTTATTTTATTTTGTATTTTTGTTTCAATCTATCAATCTATCACATACAATTTAATCTTGCAATTGACCGCCGAGAGATTGATAACCTCTCGTTTGCGTTGGGTGCAAGGGTTTGTTGTTTGTGTGTAGGTACTGCTAACGAGGTGTTGTGTGATTCTCCTACTGGTTCGATAACCTTGGTTTCATAACTGAGGAAATACTTATCTCTACTGTTCTGCATCATCCCTTCCTCTTCGGGGAAATACCAACGCAAGCTACAAGTAGCAGGAAGAATTTCTGGCGCCGTTGCCGGGGAGACATCATCAACATCTATCAAGTACCTTTGCATAAACTCTCATGTCCTTGCATTTACTTTATTTTCCATTCGCCTCTCGTTTTCATCTCCTCCACTTCTAAAACGTTTTTACAAAAATACAAAAAAAATCGTTTGCCTTTTTCTTGTTTGCTTGTTTGCTTGCTTGTCATCTTGTTTGCTTAATCATGATGCCCCGAGAAAATTATCATGATACTTCTTATTATAAAATTTTGTCCGAAATTGAGAAAAATACTAAAGATTACATGACTACGCAGTTTGAGCACAACAAAAAATTTATTGAGGAACTCAAAGAACACTCTACTTTATTGAATGTTATTGCAAAACAACTTCATGATGTGTGTAAAGAAGTTGCTAGTCTTCAATCTCAATTTGCTCTTACTGAAAATTTGCTAGGAAAAATTTCCGATACACAAGCTACGCTAGTAAATCAAATGGCAGCTAAGCCGGAATCATTAGAACATAGTAATGATGAGGAAATTAAAATGATTGGCATTTCATCTATTGATTCTTTGTTTAGCAATATTAAACTTGATGAAAAGGGGACTGAAGAAAAGTCAACTTTAGCTAAAGAGCGTCCCCATAATTCGGAGGGTGAAAGTCTTGATGAAAAAATTGCTAAAAGTGGGTTTGGAGAGGTAAAAACTTTAAATAGCGATGTGCCCACTCTTTTGGATTACAAAGATTTTAATTATGATAATTGTTCTTTGGTTGAGTGCATTTCTTTGTGACAATCCATGTTAAATTCACCAAACGCTTATGAGCAAAACAAGGCTTTTACTAAACACATCATAGAAGCAATGATGAAAGCATTAGAAGAAAAGCTAGAACTAGAGATTTCAATTCCTAGAAAATTATATGATGAATGGGAACCCACCATTAAAGTTAAAATTAAAAATTATGAGTGCAATGCTTTATGTGATTTGGGTGCTAGCGTTTCCACAATTCCAAAATCTTTATGTGATGTGCTAGGTTTCACCAATATAGATGAATGTTCTCTTAATTTCCATCTTGCGGATTCTACTATTAAAAAACCAATGGGTAGAATTAATGATGTTATTATTCTTGCAAATAGGAATTGTGTGCCCGTTGATTTTATTGTTCTTGATATTGAATGCAATCCTTCTTGCCCCATAATACTTGGTAGACCGTTCTTACGAACTATAGGTGCCGTTATTGATATGAAAGAAGGGAATATAAAATTTCAATTTCCATTAAAGAAGGGTATGAAGCATTTCCCTAGGAAAAAAAATTAAAGCACCATATGAATCAATTATGAGGGCCACTTATGGAATCAACTTGAAAGATGACAATACTTGAAATTATGCATTATGCCTAGCTAGGGGCATAAAACAATAGCGCTTGTTAGGAGGCAACCCAATGAATAAAATAAATTTTTGTTATAAGTTTCTGTTATGGTGTGTTTTTACTGTCATGCAACTGGTATTATGGTGTTTTTGTGTTTTTAATTAGCGTTTGTGCCGAGTAAAGCCTTTGTGATGATTTGGAAGATAGTATAATTGATGCTGTTTGAAAACAGAAAGTTTTGCGTCAAGTGCTGGAATTTTGATTTTTCTCTGGGACGTCATAACCTTCTGAATTTTTTATACAATATTGATATATGAATTTCCCACGTTCACCTAATTTTTCAGAATTTTTGGAGTTACAAAAGTATGACGATAATTCAGATTTCTACAGACTGTTCGGTTTTTGACAGATTCTGTTTTTGATGCACTACTTGCTTGTTTTGATGAATCTATGGATTGTATCGGGGGGTATAAGCCATGGTGAAGTTAGATTATAGTAGGTATAATGCAAAAATAAAATATGAATGGGTTTGCAACAGTACTTATAGTAGTGATTTATTTTGTTATACTAACGGATCTCACGAAGGTTTTGTTGAGTTTTGTGTGATTGAAGTTTTCAAGTTTTGGGTGAGATCACGATGGATGAAGGAATAAGGAGTAGCAAAAGCCTAAGATTGGGGATGCCCGAGGCACCCCAAGGTAATATTCAAGGAAGACTCAAGCGTCTAAGCTTGGGGATGCCCCGGAAGGCATCCCCTCTTTCTTCTACCAACCATCGGTAATTTTACTTGGAGCTATATTTTTATTCGTCACATGATATGAGTTTTGCTTGGACCGTCGTGTATTATATGAGTCTTTGCTTTGTTTGCTTTTTAGTTTGTCACAATCATCTTTGCTAAACACACCTATCTTGAGAGAGCCACATGTTTATCATCATTTGTTAGAATACTCTATGTGCTTCACTTAAATTTTTTGAGCTAGGCAGTTGCTCTAGTGCTTCACTTAAATGTTTTTGAGCACGGTGGTGGCTATATTTTGAAGAAATGAATTCTCATGCTTCACTTATATTATTTTGAGAATTGACAAGATTAATATTTTGAAGAAATGAATTCTCGTGCTTCACTTATATTATTTTGAGAATTGATAAGATTGAAATTTTGAAGAAATATTTGCACTCTCATACTTCACTTAAATCTTTTTGAGAGTTGATCAATAGTAACGGTAATTTGCACAAGATATGAATTTGGTCCCAAAGTGATGAATATTCAAGAGGGATATAATAAAAACTTTCATATAGATCATTGGATATGATAAGTGTGATTCCTTGCAATAGTTTTGCGATATGGAGATGATGATATGTGAGTCATGTTAGTGAGTCATTGTGATTTAGTAAGAATATTAGTGATAAGGTTTGTGATTCCCTATGCATGCATGTTAAGTCAATAGTTATGCAATGAAATTATATCCTACTTATGGTGCATTATTCGGTGTTAGTTGTGTTCAGTGCATGTTTATGACCGTTTTTGTTTTTTGGTTGGTTGCTTCTCAATCTTTTGCTAGCCTTCATTTGTACTAAGCGGAAATACTACTTGTGCATCCAAAATCCTTAAACCCAGTTTTGCCATATGAGTCCACTATATCTACCTATATGCGGTATTTCAATGCCGTTCCAAGTAAATTTGCGTGTGCCAACTCTAATTTTCAAAATAATTTTTCTGTTTTGTGTGCCCGTACCACTCATGAAACGGCAGGGGGTGGCCAATATTTTCCATGCTAGGTGTGATATTCTCACGATGAGTGTTTATTCACTTGTCATTACATGAGAGTATGGTTGGTAATAGGGATGTCCAGTCCCTCATGAAATCAAAATTAATAACAACAAAATTCCTTGGAAAGTGATGGTATGGAGGGCACCCGTGGATACGGCTAGCCATGGATTGTGAAAGAAATGGTGGAAAGGAAATAAACTTTACTTTCTATTTGGGAACCACCTATGATGTGTCTAGCATGGAAAATATTGGGAATTCTCAGTCGTTTTCGTTGACAGGAAAACCATGCCTCTCAAAATATTTTTATCTCTTTAATTTCAAGCTTTGAGCTCTGGCACATTTGAAAAATCTCTGCTTCCCTCTGCGAAGGGCCTATCTATTTACTTTTATGCAATTTTTATTTTTATTTGAGTCTCCATCTTCTCTTACAAAAACACCAACTAGAGAGCACTATTGTCATACTTGTGCATTGGATGTAGCTAATATTTGAGTGTGTTTCATGAATGGATCAATGATTGAGCATAATGGGCTAGGGATAACTTTCTTTAGCATTGATATTTTGAAAGACATGGTTGCTTGTTAGTATGCTTGAGTATCTATATTTTCATGTCAAACTATAGACTATTGCTTTGAATCATACAAGTCCAATATCCATGCTACAAAAGAAAATAAAATGTGATGAATATGTTAGTGTGACGCCCCTGCTCGACCGTGCACTAATCATACACGCAAACGTGCACGCTCAAGATCAGAATAGCTGGAAAACCAGTCGCATCACGAGCCCAAGTCCGAAGTACAAGCTGCGTCGTAGGGCGCGGCGGAAACAAGCGATCCATCTGAAACAGAGGAAATTCAAGATTGTCAAATGATAGTGAGTGAATTCTTGCATTGTGCATTCAAGGAAGTAATTTGCAGATAATCAAAGCTCTGGGTGGATGTGATCACGAGAACCTAGAGTTAGAGTTAGTAAAATTTTAACCCGAATAGAAGAGAGAGTAGAATCCCAGAGTAAGGAGGAGGAATAAAAGATCCTAATACCACCCATTGGCGACGTGGGCCCGTAAGCCACACAGCCATGTTAGTAAAATAGTTTTTCAAAGACTAGACTCGACTTCGACCAAGAAATTGGAAGAGGGCTTCCTAGAGGCAGTCGGCTCTGATACCAACTTGTGACGCCCCTGCTCGACCGTGCACTAATCATACACGCAAACGTGCACGCTCGAGATCAGAGACTCACGGGAAGATATCACAACAAAACTCTAATCTCAAATTTAAACAAAAATCTCCATATTACAAACTAGGGGGGTCACGAGGACCCGAATACATAAGTCATACACACAAATAATATCTGAGTACAGACATAGTAAGTCAAGTTTGCCTTAAGAAGGCTAGCACAAACAGCGACACTGATCGAAAAGGCGAAGGCCTCCTGCCTAGGGCCTCCGAACTACTCCTGGTCGGCTGGCTCAACCCAGTAGTACGTCCCTCCGGGACTCTCCTGGTAGTAAGCTCCTGCGGTGGCGTCTGGCTCCGGGACTCCGTCGTCTGATCGCAGCAAGCGGGTAAGGGGAAAAAGAGGAAGCAAAGCAACCGTGAGTACTCATCCAAAGTACTCGCACGACTGACATCAGAACTATACTAATTATGCATCGGTATCAAAGGAATGGGGCTATATCTTTGGACTGAACTGCAGAATGCCAGAATAGAGGGAGAGAAGCCTAGCCTATCGAAGACTAGCATCTTGAAGCAATCTTGCAGCATCAGAAGAGATTAGAACATAGTAGCATATAATAATGGTTATTTAATAGCAACGCCCTGAGATCCTTTCTCGACTCCGTGCGAGAAAGCGGTCCCGAGAGCAGTATTAACAGTTTAATATTAAATCAGCATCAATTTGTAGTTGTAGTGGATCAAGATACAACTCCGAGCGTCCTGTTACCGTGGACACGACTATTCGAATAGATAACTTCCCTGCAGGGGTGCACTACTGTTACCCAACACGCTCGATCACATCTGGCCGGACACACTTGCTGGGTAATGCTCGGCCTCGGGTGATCGACACGACGCAGTCCTACCTAGGCTTAGCAGAGAGGTCAGCACGCCGGTCTAAATCCTAAGTGCGAAGGGGTCTTGGGCAAATGCCCTTTGCACTCCTGCACATTGCGAGGGTGGTCGGGGCCCAGGCGCGACACTGTATACACAAGTGACGTAACCAGCCCATCCCAACAATCAGCCCGCATCTCTGAGCTGTGACGTATGAAGAGCTTTCGTCCGATACATACAATGTAGAGGGTCCCATAACCATTATCCCACGTGGTGGTAGTGCGTATAAGGCCAACGACCCACTCAGATCAAATACCCAAATCCATTAGGCGTATTTAGTAGCTCGCAGAGACGAACAGGATTTCTGTCGCTCCGACTTGGTTACCCACGGCTCGCGGGTGCTCTTGGAGCCGACCCATCTTTATCAAATGATAGTAGTAAAGTCGAAGTACCCGTGTGTCCAAAGTATCGAGAAGGAATCCGAGGAATCACCCTTGATGGATTCCCACTCGAAGTATCGGTCAAGGTGAACCCGGAGGAATCACCCTCGATGGATTCACACAAGAGGAGTTGCACGACGGAAGCTTTATCGGAGGTGATGAAAGAGGAATCACCCTCGGTAACCCACAACCGGATAGCTATTCTACAGAGGCATCATCAGAAGTGAGATAAGAGGTATCACCCTCGGCACTCGGTGGTAGCTCTGCAGAGTCGAACAACTTAGGGGGAATGTGCGGTGATGTGTTGGTCTCTGACCGTCGATCACACTGATCGAGTCACTGGTGGAAAAGCGTGGCAACAAGGACAAGGGTGTGGGGCCAATGACGTATCACTAACCAGCCTATACTAAGCATATAGGCTAACAGGTAAAGTATCAACAACAGGTTACAAAACCAGGCTATGCATCAAAATAGGAACTTTTGGAACAGTAGCATGGGCAATTCTAATGCAAGAATAAGAGGGAAAGAATAGGCGATATCTGGATGATGAAGGGGGTTTGCTTGCCTAGAAGCTCTGCTGAGAGGGGCTGATCGTCTGAAGGCTGCTCGTCTAGAGCGTAGTCGTATTCAGCTACGTCGGTGGCGGTTTCGGCGTCTATCGGGAGAGAAGGAGGGGGAAGAAACAATAAATTCATGGCAACAATGCAACAACGATGCATGACATGCCTAAATGATATGCAGAGGTGATATATTGCCTATCTAATTGTTTTAGATAATTTAGGAATTTATCTGGATTTATTTTATCAAGGTTATGCACTATTCATTTATCGAATACGGGCAAAAAGTTCCATGTTCATTTAGATAGGAGTGATGGTTAAGCATTTTGACCACATATTCGGATTCTTCATATTTTTCTGATCGTTTTTCATATATAAATTATTTTCATCCGAGTTATGGTTTAATTTATATGATTTTTCAAAGTTTTAATCATTTTCTGGAATTTCTGGATTAATTCTATTTCGAAAATATTAAAATATTAAAATGCTAAATGCACCCAGCACAGTGTACACAGAAGTGTACACAGTGGCTGGCCAGTGGGCCAAGTTGACTGGGTCAACGGTCCAGTCAACGGCCAGCCCACTGAGGCTGACATGCGGGGCCTGCTGGCAGAGTCAGCAGCTGACTCAGCCAGGCTTATTCCTTGGAATAGTGGCTGGCCCCACCTGTCATCGACAGTGGGGTTAACAGCGTTTAAATTTAACTAAACAGTGATTAGTTAGTGGAGGGCCCTACTGTCAGTGACTATTAGGTCAATTTAAATTAGTGTTTAATCTAACCCGAGTTAATTAGTGAGCGGGGCCCTCCTGTCAGCCGCACAGAGGCGTGGTTAGGGTCTAATCATGCCTGACACGTCAGCCGGCCGGCGTTTAGCCGCCGGTGACCATTTCCGCGGCGGCACGGCTCGGGCACTCGCCGGAAATCGTGCTCCGGCCACCATTTCACGCGCGTGAGGCGGCGTTTGAAATAGGGGAGCGAGGCGCGTCGCGTGGTGCTACCGGTTGGTCTCGGGGAGGCCCTACACGACAGCGGCGTCGACCGCGGCGGACGCCGGAGTTCGGCCGCGATCGGTATCGACGAAAGAGGCCACGGGGAGGAGATCTAGCAGCGCGGGCGGCCTCAGCGAGGTGCACTGAGCACGTTCCCGTGCTCAGGCACACATGACAGCAACTACTGCGTCGGCGGCGAGCTACGCGGCAGAGCTGGGTTCGGACGGCGACGACAGAGGCGGCTACGAGCGCGGAGAGAGAGGGGAAAGAGAGGGGAAATGCGCGCAAGCTCACCGGGAGCCTGTAGGTGAGCAAAGTGGGCGCGGGGAAGGCTCGAGGTAGCCGGATTCGTCGTCGGCGTTCGTCGGTGCAGAGGAAGAAGAAGAGCTCGTGGGGCTCGTTACGATGGCTCCCGACTCCAATGGCTTGGCGCATGCGGCTTAGCGGACGGCGGCGGACAGCTAGGACATGGCGGCGCAGCGCGGGGACGATGGAGAACGCGGGATCGACGGTGACGGCGGAGGGAGCTCTCGGGCGCGAGAGAGAGAGCACGAGCGAGCGAGAGGGACAGGGGGAAGTGGGCGCTAGGTTTTGCGGGAGGCCGCGGGGAGGCCTTATCCACGCCGGGGAGGGCTCGGATGAACGGCGCGTGGCGATCGGCATTCGGACGGCGCGCACGCTTCAGCCGCGCCATGGCTTCTGGTGCGCGAGAGGAAGGAAAAGGCCTCGCTGGGCCGAGCCGATTTGCACTGTGCACTGGAAGCCCAAGTGCACAGTAGGCCTTTGCCCTTTTCCTTTTCTTTTCTTCTGCTTTTATTTCTTTTTCGTTTTGCAAAATATTTGGCCACCATTTGACTTTTATAAAATATGCGATTGGTCAAATCAAATATTAGGCAATATCCAGTACTGCCAGAAATTGCTTGGGGTAATGTTTGAATTCACTTGAATTTTTATTAAATAAAAAAGGGATTAAATGTTGCCGTTTTGTTACTTTTTTAGGATGATAGACTTATCTAGGTAATTTAGGTGATGTTGTTTTTCTTAACATAATTAGTTATGGATTATTTGCTATTTAATGAACATTTTAGTTTCCAAATTGGAACAACTTTTATTTTCAATTTATATTTGAATTTCAATTTGAGTTGGAATTTGAAATGAGATATGATGCAAATGATGATCAAGCACTGTTAAACATGATGACTTGGCATTATCAGAGTGGGATCACTGTAGCATAATTACAAGGGGTGTTACAGTTAGGCAGCATTCCACATCAAAAATTCCGTTTTTATCATTTACCTACTCGAGGACGAGCAGGAATTAAGCTTGGGGATGCTGATACATCTCCTACGTATCTATAATTTTTGATTGTTCCATGCTGTTATATTATCAATCTTGGATGTTTTTATAATCATTTACAGCAATTATATACAATTTTTGGAGACTAAGCTATTAACTTAGTGCCTAGTGCCAGTTGCTGTTTTCTGCCCTATTTTTGTTTTACAGAAAATCAATACCAAACGAAGTCCAAATGCCACGAAACTTTTTGGAGATTTTTTATTGGCCAAGATAAACACTAGAAGCTTCGGGACGAGGCCAGAAGAGCCTGGTGCCTCGTGGGGCCCGCAGAGCTCCGTTTTACCTAATTCCTCCACTATAAATTCCAGAAAAATCAGAAACCCTCAGGGGAGTCCACGAAATACTTTTTTCGCTGCCGCAAGCTTCTGTTCCAGAGAGATCCCATCTGGGGTCCTTCTCCGGTAATCTGCCGGAGGGGGAATCGATCACGGAGGGGCTCTACATCAACCTTGCTGCCTCTCCGATGATGCGTGAGTAGTTTACCACAGACCTTCGGGTCCATAGTTAGTAGCTAGATGGCTTCTTCTCTCTTTTTGATCTTCAATACAATGTTCTCCTCGATGTTCTTGGAGTTCTATCCGATGTAATCTCTTTTTGCGGTGTGTTTGTTGGGATCCGATGAATTGTGAGTTTATGATCAGACTATCCATGAAATTATTTGAGTCTTTGCTGCACACTTTTATGCATGATTATTATAGCCTCGTATTTCTTCTCCGATCTATTGATTTGGTTTGGCCAACTGAGTTGATTTATCTTGCCATGGGAAGAGGTGCTTTGTAGTGGGTTCGATCTTACGGTGCTCAATCCTAGTGACAGAAAGGGACATGACACGTATGTATCATTGCTACTAAGGGTAAAAAGATGGGGTTTATTCATACGTGAGTTTATCTTGTCTACATCATGTCATCGTTCTTAAGGCATTACTCTGTTCTTTATTGGACTTAATACACTAGATGCATGCTGGATAGCGGTCGATGTGTGGAGTAATAGTAGTAGATGCAGGCAAGAGTCGGTCTACTAATCTTGGACGCAATGCCTATATACATGATCATTGCCTTGGATATCATCATGATTATTTGCTTCTCTATCAATTGCCCAACAGTAATTTGTCTACCCACCGTATGCTATTTTCTCGAGAGAAGCCTGTACTGAAAACTATGGCCCCCGGGTCTATCTAAATCATATTACTAAAACCCTAAAAATATTGCTGCCATATTTCTTTCTTTATTTTATTTTGTATTTTTGTTTCAATCTATTAATCTATCACATACAATTTAATCTTGCAATTGACCGCCGAGAGATTGACAACCTCTCGTTTGCGTTGCGTGCAAGGGTGTGTTGTTTGTGTGCAGGTACTGCTAACGAGGTGTTGTGTGATTCTCCTACTGGTTCGATAACCTTGGTTTCATAACTGAGGGAAATACTTATCTCTACTGTGCTGCATCATCCCTTCCTCTTCGGGGAAATACCAACGCAAGCTACAAGTAGCAGGGATCTACACCAACTCTCTCCCCCTCTATGTAGCGGTGTAACACCTCTTCTCCCCGCTGTAATCTCTACTTAAACATGGTGCTTAATGATACATATTATTATCCAATGATTTGTGGCCATCCTATGATGTTTGAGTAGATTCGCTTTGTCCTATTGGTTGATTGATTATCGCGATTGGTTTGAGTTGTACGTTTTATTTTGGTGCTGTCCTATGGTGTCTTCCGTGCCGCGCACACGTGGGGGATTCCCGCTGTAGGGTTTGTAATACGTTCATAATTCTCTTATGGTGGGCGGCTAGAGTGACAGAAGCTTACACCCGAGTAAGGGGGTTGTTGCGTATGGGAGTAAAGAGGACTTGATACTTAATGCTATGGTTGGGTTTTACCTTAATGATCTTTGGTAGTTGCAGATGCTTGCTAGAGTTCCAATCATAAGTGCATATGATCCAAGTACGGAAAGTATGTTTTCTCATGCCTCTCCCTCATATAAAATTGCAACAATGATTACCGGTCTAGTTATCGATTGCCTAGGGACATATCATTCTCTTGTGTTACAAAAGCTTTCTACTAAACAATTAACTTTTATTATCTTGCAAATTACTCGTAGTTTTATTCTCGCAAAGTACTTCTAGTTTTATTCTTGCAAACCTATCCTATCACCTACAAAATAGTTTCATACTTGTTCTAGGTAAAGCGAACGTTAAGTGTGTGTAGAGTTGTATCGGTGGTCGATAGAACTTGAAGGGAATATTGATTCTACCTTTAGCTCCTCGTTGGGTTCGACACTCTTATTTATTGAAAAAGCTACAATTGATCCCCTATACTTGTGGGTTATCAAGACCTTTTTCTGGTGCCGTTGCCGGGGAGCAATAGTGTGAGGTTGATATTCTCGTGTGTGCTTGTTTGCTTTATCACTAAGTAGATTTTATTTTCTGTTCTAAGTTGTTCTCTATCTTTAGTTATGGATATGGAACACGAAATACCAAAAAAATTAGTTGTACTTGCTACTCATGGAGATGGGGAACCTCCTAAAACCCTCGATGCTCATTATGTGGAAAACATTAAGCACTACTTTGGTAATCCTGAGAAAACCCCATTCAACTTGATAATGGGAGACACGTTGGATCAACATGAATACTTTAGGGATTATCGCTTTTCTCAAAAAGGGAAACTCTTATGGGATCAAATTGAATATTTGCAATGGTATGCTTGGAATTTGTGCTTGAGATATGATTATACTTGTTGTTCTAGGATGAAGGCTCCACGGCTTCCCTTTTCATGTAAATTTAATGATAATGAAACCTTGGCTTATTATGCTATGATGTGGAACAAATAGAAGAATTTGTTGCTTTTAAGGGTGCTTATGAAATTGAATCTTTGTTTGAAAAGTATGAAGATTGTGATGATGTTGTCTACAGATCTGAAAATTTTGCTATACTTAAATATTGCTATGAGAATTACGAATACAATGCCGATATTAATGAGTTTATTGAGAAAGTCTCCGCTGTCCAAGAAGAGACTAATATTTTGCAGGCTCCTATGGAAGAAGAAAATGATGACACTGTGAGCTCATTAGATGAAAAAGATGATGAGGAGAGCGAAGAACAAAGGGAGGAAGAGCGGATTAGCTACCCGTGCCCACCTTCTAATGAGAGTAACTCTTCAACTCATACATTGTTTAATTTCCCTCCGTGCTTACCGAAGGATGAATGCTATGATAATTGCTATGATCCATTGGATTCATTTGAAATATCCCTTTTTGATGAAATTGATGCTTGCTATGCTTGTGGACATGATACCAATTTGAATTATGCTTATGGAGATGAACTTGCTATAGTTCCTTATGTTAAGAATGAAATTGTTGCTATTGCACCTACACATGATAGTCCTATTATCTTTTTGGATTCTCCCAACTACACTATATCGGAGAAGTTTGCACTTATTAAGGATTATATTGATGGGTTGTGTTTTACCATTGCACATGATGATTTTGATGGATATAATATGCATGTGCTTGCTGCTCCTAATTGCAATTATTATGAGAGAGGAACTACATCTCCGCCTCTCTATGTTTCCAATACGATAAAATTGCAAGAAACTGTTTATACTATGCATAGGCCTTTACTTGATGTGCATGAATTGTTCTTTTATGACATGCTGATGCATAGGAAGAGAGTTAGACTTCATAATTACATGATATATGTTGCTTTGTGCTCACTACTAAATTACAAATCATTGTTAATTAAAATTGGCTTTGATATACCTTGGGATCCGGGTGGATCAATTACTTGAGCACTTTATGCCTAGCTTAATGGCTTTAAAGAAAGCGCTGCCTGGGAGACAACCCGGAAGTTTTAGAGAGTCATTTATTCTGTTGTGTGCTTTTAAAAAGTTAAAAAACAAAAAAAATATAGAGGGGAACCTATAACTTTTCAAAAAGGAAAGTGAAAGTAAGAAAGACGAGCACCGTTGAAGTGGGGGAGCTCCTTGAACTTTGTTCATGCCCATGGAAACTTTGTGAATCTTGAATTACAGAAACTTTTCAACAAAAATAATTATCCCCTTGTACAAATCCATTGTATTATAAAAATAATGTGCCAAGATTTACCGTTAGGATGTTTAAATTGCTTGTTTGGTATGTGCAGTGCAAAAACAGAAACTTTTGCTGTAGTGCGTGAATTTACATTTTTTAATGGAGCATGAAAAAATTCTGCAATTTTTACACAATACTTCTATGCAAATTTTTTATTTTTCCTAATTTTTCAGTATTTTTTGAGTTACAGAAGTATATGTACCATCTGCATCTTTACAGACTGTCCTGTTTTCACAGATTGCTATTATAGTTTCGTTATTTGCTTATGGTTGAAATCTTGTTTAGCCCCATTGACTTGGGAGCCATAGAATTGTGATAGCATACAGTGGGTAATGTTTGATTATAATTATACAATAATGTTATGGCAGGACATGATGGGATTTGATGTTATATGTACTAACCCCGCTAATAAAAAGTTCAGTTAAGTTTTGTGTGGATGAAGTGTTCGAAGATCAAGGTGGTATCGATATGAGGAGAATAAGGAGAGGCAAGAGTTCAAGCTTGGGTATGCCCAAGGCACCCCAAGTAAATATTCAAGGATACTCAAGCGTCTAAGCTTGGGGATGCCCCGGAAGGCATCCCATCTTTCTTCAACAAGTATCGGTATGTTTCGGTTTTTGTTTTGTTCACATGATATGCATAAATTCTTGGAGCGTCTTGTGCCTTTTCTTTTATTTTCTTTTCTTTTAATAAATGCACCATGCTAGTATGAGATAGTCCTTGGTTGATTTATAGAATGCTTCATGCACTTCACTTATATCTTTTGAGTATGGCTTTATAGAATGCTTCATGTGCTTCACTTATATCATTTGAAGTTTGGATGCCTGTTTCTCTTCATATAGAAAACCTTGATTTGTAGAATGCTCCTTTGCTTCACTTATATTTGTTAGAGCATGGTCTTTTGTAGAAAGAATTAAACTCTCTTGCTTCACTTATATCTATTTAGAGAGTCAACATGAATTGGTCATTCACATGGTTAGTCAGAAAATCCTACATAAACCTTGTAGATCACTGAATATGATATGTTTGATTCCTTGCAATAGTTTTGCAATATGGAGATGATAATATGTGAGTTATGCTAGTGAGTAATTGTGATTTAGTAAGAATATTGGTGTTAAGGTTTGTGATTCCCTATGCATGCACATAGAGTCAATAGTTATGCAACGAAGTTATATCCTACTTATGGTGCATTATTCAGTGTTAGTTATTCTCAATGCATGCTTATGACCATTTTCGTTTTCTGGTTGGTTGCTTCTCAATCTATTTCCTAGCCTTCATTTGTACTAAGCGGGAATGCTGCTTGTGCATCCAACTCCTTAAAACCAAAGTTGTGCCAAATGAGTCCACCATACCTACCTATATGCGGTATTTCCATGCCGTTCCAAGTAAATTTGCATGTGCCAAATCTATTTTTCAAAATAATTTTCTTTTTTGTGTGCCCGTACCGCTCATGAAGTGGTAGGGGGTGGCCAATATTTTCCATGCTAGGTGTGTTATTCTCACGATAAGTGTTTATTCAGTTGTCATTGTACGAGAGAGTGGCAGGTAATAGGGATGCCCAGTCCCACAATGAATCAAAAACAATAATAACAAAATTCCTTGGAAAGTGTTGGTATGGAAGGCACCCGTGGATACGGCTAGCCATGGATTGTGAAAGAATAGTGGAAAGGAAATGAACTTTATTTTCTGTTTGGGAACCGCCTATAATGTGTCTAGCATGGAAGATGTTGGGAACTCTCGGTCGTTTTCGTTGACAGGAAAAGCATGCCTCTCAAAATAATTTTATCTCTCTGTTTTAAGCTTTGAGCACTGGCACCTTTGCAAATCTATGCTTCCCTCTGCGAAGGGCCTATCTATTTTACTTTTATGCATTTTTATTTTTATTGAGTCTCCATCTTCTCTTCTAAAGCACCAAATGGAGAGCACTATTTTCATACTTGTGCATTGGGTGTAGTTAATGTTGAGTGTGTTTCATGAATGGATCAATGACTGAGCACAATGGGCTAGGGATAACTTTCTTTAGCGTTGATATTTTGAAAGACATGGTTGTTTGTTAGTATGCTTGAGTATTGATGTCTTTATATCAAATTATAGACTATTGCTTCGAATCACTTGTGTCTTAATATTCATGCCATGATTAAACAATATGAACAAGATTATGCTAGGTAGCATTCCACATAAAAAATTATCTTTTTTATCATTTACCTACTCTTGGACGAGCAGGAATTAAGCTTGGGGATGCTGATACGTCTCCGTTGTATCTATAATTTTTGATTGTTTCATGCCAATATTCTACAACTTTCACATATTTTTGGCAACATTTTATATTATTTTTGGGACTAACATATTGATCCAGTGCCCAGTGCCAGTTCCTGTTTTCTGCTTGTTTTTTGTTTCACAGAAAATCCATATCAAACGAAGTCCAAATGCAATAAAAATTTACGGAGAATTATTTTGGAATATATGTGATTTTTGGAAGGTGGAATCAATGCAAAAGGAGGCCCACAGCCTCCACAAGCCACATGGGCGCGCCCCCCCTGGCGCGCGGTGGTGCCTCGTGGGCACACCATAAGTTGGTTGGGGCTCTTCTTCGGGTGCAAGGAAGCTTATATCCGGAAAAATATCTTGTTAAAATTTCAGTACAATCGGAGTTACGGATCTCCGGGAATTTAAGAAACGGTGAAAGGCTAGAAACCAGGAACGCGAAACAGAAGAGAACAGAGAGAGAGATCCAATCTAGGAGGGGCTCCTGCCCCTCCGCCACCATGGCAGCCATGGACCAGAGGGGAAACTCTCCTCCCATCTAGGGGGGAGGCCAAGGAAGAATAAGAAGGAGGGGGGCTCTCTCCCCCTCTCTTCCGATGGCACCGGAGCGCCGCCGGGGGAAACATCATGATGGCAATCTACACCAACTCTCTCCCCCTCTATGCAGCGGTGTAACACCTCTTCTCCCCGTTGTAATCTCTACTTAAACATGGTGCATAATGCTACATATTATTATCCAATGATTTGTGGCCATGCTATGATGTTTGAGTAGATTCGTTTTGTCCTATGGGTTGATTGATGATCGTGATTGGTTTGAGTTGTATGTTTTATTTTGGTGCTATCCTATGGTGCCTTCCGTGCCGCACACATGTGGGGGATTCCTGCTGTAGGGTTCGCAATACGTTCATAATTCTCGTATGGTGGGCGGCTAGAGTGACAGAAGCTTACACCCGAGTAAGGGGGTTGTTGCGTATGGGAGTAAAGAGGACTTGATACTTAATGCTATGGTTGGGTTTTACCTTAATGATCTTTGGTAGTTGCGGATGCTTGCTAGAGTTCCAATCATAAGTGCATATGATCCAAGTACGGAAAGTATGTTAGCTCATGCCTCTCCCTCATATAAAATTGCAACAATGATTACCGGTCTAGTTATCGATTGCCTAGGGACAAATCATTCTCTTGTGTTACAAAAGCTTTCTACTAAACAACTAAATTTTATTATCTTGCAAATTACTCATAGTTTTATTCTCGCAAAGTACTTCTAGTTTTATTCTTGCAAACCTATCCTATCACCTACAAAATAGTTTCATACTTGTTCTAGGTAAAGCGAACGTTAAGTGTGCGTAGAGTTGTATCGGTGGTCGATAGAACTTGAAGGGAATATTGATTCTACCTTTAGCTCCTTGTTGGGTTCGACACTCTTATTTATCAAAAAAGCTACAATTGATCCATTATACTTGTGGGATATCAAGCACCACTGGTGTTTGAGTTAAGTCACCAGCATAGCCGGATCTCAATTATTGGGACAGGCAAGACAAGATTGTCATAAACTTGCAAATATCACAGGTTTTGCGAAATTATAGCAATGAGTGCACGATGGCACTAGCAACATCAAGAGAGGTTTCATACCAACTATTACAAGCCACATCAGGGCCACAATCAAGTCAAGTGTTTTCTACTACTTTCGGTTCAAAGGTTCTATGTCTATGAGCCAGCACATCAATATGGCGAGTCAACGCTCCTGGTGCGGGATACCGGGTCAAGTCTGCGTCGGTGCATCTTGATCAGCATGCGCTGTCTCTTCTGCCTCTGCGGTCTGGGGGTCGTCCTCTAGCCACTGGATGGATTGCAAAGCTTCAAAAATTGAGTCGTCCGTTATCACAGATGAAGGGTCTATGTCAGGAGCGAAAGTTTGCTTACGAGGACATGTCAGATAAACAGGCTGCGGGTTGGGCGGCTCAATGCATTCATTGGCTTCAGAATAGCTAGCTTGATACTTGGTGAGATCTATCTCCTCCGTCAGTGTTGTTGCAGCAACCCAGGTTTCTTTTACACACCGCAGAAAATCCTTCTTGGTGAAAGGCGTGTCATCGGTGTTGAATTCAGGATATCCACCAACTATTTGAGCCGGGTCCAACTCTGGTGCATACGCCTTGGCACGTGCAAGGGCAATAAGAGCTCCGTGGCGACAAGCTGCCTTCTTCAGTTCTTGAAACCATTGAGGCACAACAGATAGCTCTTTAAGCATATCCATGATTTGTTGGGGCGGTGCCTTGGTGTTCTTCACTGCCATAATGCAGCGTGAGCCGCCTATGTACAGTTGCTCCAGAAAGGTATAAACGGCCTTCAGCTTCACCAGAGGACGTTCCACAAGGTTATGATTCCTTCGGCCTGCAAATATAGAACAATTGGTATTAAAAGCCGGCTCAACATATTAAGACGGTACATTTTGGAGACATGTGAACCTTTCGGCTTACCAAAGATGGCATTGCACATGGTGGTGATATGGCCCTTTAAGGTGGCTAATTCTTGAGTCACAGGCTCAAGTTTCGCTTCGGCCTCTTCAGCACGTTTGGTCAGGCTGGCTTTCTCCTCTTCAAATGCTGCCTCGGCTTTCTTCAGGGTCTCTGTCACGATGAGCAGGGACTTGTGAAAATCAGAGGATAAGCGTTCAGCTTTCTCTCGACGTTTCTTCTCTTTTTTCACTTCCTTTTGGAAGTTGGCCGCCTGTGGCTCGGCTTGATTCAGCATGTCCTGCATGACAGTTCTACCAAGTTATAGGATATACATTATAATCCCAAGCCACCGTGATGGTCGACCCGGCACTTGGGGGCTACATCTATCAAGCTCTCTTTTAAAACATAACAAGTCCCGTGATGATGCAGGCATTCAACATGGCACTTGGGGGCTAATGTGTAATCATTTCATCAATACATGCAGAGACCCGGCCCATCATATGATGTTGAGCCGGCTCTTGGGGGCTACCAATTGTTCAAATACATGCATGTAAATTTACAGAAGTCCCTGTCATCATTTCATAATGACCCGGGCCTTGGGGGCTGCATGTGTATACATATAAAGACAGGTGGCAGGGATTGCCTCATATTTCCGCTTGAGGGAAGTCACCATCACAATTTCAGTATCCCGGCTCTCAGACAGCCGGGTCAAGACAGTTGGATGCAGCAAGTTGACGTCTTGATCTTCAAAAGAGTGAAAATTAAGAGCCGCCTTACCTTTATTTTTAATTGCGACTCAGCTTTGGCGGGGATTTTTGCCAGGGCGGTGGAAGTTTCTGGCAGAGGGTTCTGGTTCTCACCAGTCACCACTACCTCGTCCTGAGCCTTCTCAATGGGCTGCTCTTTTGTCACATCCTCCTCTTGATCAGCGAGGGAAGGAGAAGCATGAGCGGGGCTCATTGCTGTGTCCTGTCGCGGCGGGTCTTCAGGGATGACCGGGTCATCCGGGATCTCCGGGTTGTCAGCCGGCGCCTTCTGAGAAAGGTCCTCATTTCCAACTAGGGGGTCGGAAGATTCGGCTGCGGTTTTCTTCTTGATGGACTTAGCACTGCAAAAAGGAAAATACTGTTTGGTCAACACATAACACAAGTATAAATTCGAAAGACAAGTAGTCAATTTTTACCCGCGGTTGATGTTGAAAGCTGGTGCTTGAGTGGCACTGGACTCATCTGAAGAAGGGGATGTCAGATAGGACGAGTCATTCAGTGGTAATGGCTCTTTGAAATGACCGGCTTGAGGGAGAGAAGGAGTAGGGCTGGGAGGGACTTCGGTCCGAGCCCTTCGTGTAGGTGGCTCGTTTGTTAACCCGCCGCCTAGTTCTCCCTCGCAGCTCCGGGTCTTCCGCTTCGAAGTGCCAGTATGCTGAGTTTTTTCAAAAGAAAGCATGGGTCTAAGTGAGCATCTACATGCGAGAACAGGACTTTGCAGACTGCAACCCGGAATTTCATTTGGACATGTATTGTTGAGTCGGAGTCTGAGGAGATTAGGGTTACCTCTGGCTCGCCGGCTTGACTGGTTTCAGCTTGTTCCTGTGGAGAGTTGACATCAGCAAGTTGGTTAAAGAGACGGCCAAGGGAGTCAAGTTCTACCTCATGCTCTTCTTCATCTTCCGGCTCTTCTCTGTTGTCTTCTTGAGGAGTAGTGGGAACTTGAGGTTCAATTTTCCACCAGTCAGCATGATCCTGCACAATGACAGATTAGTAAGTTTACAACAAAGGAAAGGCAGTGTGAGCAAAGCGAGGGGAAACCAGAAAGGCGGCTTACCGTAGGTGCCGGGTTGCCCGTGAAAAAGGGAGCTAGCCCCACGAGCTCAATGGAATCCTTTGTCTCGCCAAGAAGCTTCTTGGCAAATTTTATGACATCTTTTTGTTGGAGGTTGACCTGGCTAAACCATAGCGAGTCTTCTAGTTCGCCTGAGTAGGTGTGCATGAGCCGGTTTCTCAGGCTGAGAGGTTGAATACGCCAGCTCACCTAGGTCCGGGTTAAGTCAACGCCAGTGAGTCCGTGGGCGATCAAGGCATTAATCTTCAAGTATAAAGGCTGCAGAACCTCTCTCTCAGCTCTAGAGGCGAAACCCGGGAATGTGATGGAAGCATCAAGCCGGTCTGCCCTGTAACCCGGAAGTTGGTGCTACTGCTCTGGGGAGGTGTCCCTGCAATAAAACCAAGTTTTCTACCATCCTTTGGGATGGCTTGCTGGCTTCGCTTCTGGAAAGACTGAGTTCTTCCTCCTTTGAATAGTGACCCCGCCAAGCTCTATGCTGGGTCCACCTTTATGCTCTGTCTGATGATTAAGGTAGAAGAACTCCTAGAATAGGCTGATGGACGGCTCAATCTGCAGATAAACCTCGCAGAATACTTGAAATTGACTCAAATTGTGGATGGAGTTGGGGCCCAAGTCCTGAGGCCTGATAGCAAAGAAGTGAAGTACATCCCGAAAGAATTTGGAACCCGGGGGACGAAAACCTCTGTCCAAATGATCACCAAATATAATGATCTCATTTTGAGCCGGCTGAGGATGGATTTCTTCTTCAGGGGCTCGCCATTCAATCTCCTCCTAGGTTGGGAGTAACTCGGAGTCTACCAAAGCCTGCAATCTAAGTTCTGACATGTTGGATTTGGCCCAGTTGACAATCTTGTTGGTTTTTGGAGCCATGGATTCAGCTACAAAGAAAGTAGGAAACTAATGTAAGCCGGCAAAATTCAGAAGTTTGCCGGGTTACCATAAAACAGATGGCAAGACCGGCACTATGCTAGGTTATGACTACCAAGACAATGGCAAGCTAGTATAAACCCCGGGTCAAGATCACTAAGACAATCAGAAGTTTCAATCGTGCATAAATCATAAAGCTACAAACAGTTATTACATAGATCGGGAGATTGTTCAGATCTAAAAAATGGTTATAAAAGGAAGGTTAAAACCTAGGTATGTTCTTTGTGAATGGGGATGAAATTGTAATGAGGTTCATTTGAAGCAATACAAAAGATTTATAAGGTGATAGCGATATTGCAGAGTTATTTTACGGCCTAACAAAAGGGGATTCATGGGCATTTCAGATCTGCAAGCTATCATTGCAAAGAACACCGAAGAACACTGATGAACTGGTAGCAATGGAGATGGCGAATGGAATGAGGAGTTTACAGATCCGGAAGGAGGGGCTCGAGGGTTTCAAGCTTCGTGAATAAGGATGTGGTTTTCTTGGCGTGGTCCGGCAATGGCAGCGGTGCTGTTGATGATGTTTCCTTTAGCGGTGACGAGCTTGAGAGGGCACGGTGGCGTCGAGACGCAGAGGAGGAAGAAGATGAGAATAGGGGCAGGAGCAGTAAAAAGTAAACCTGGAAGGGCGCCGACCCATTTATAGGCGAGGTGGAACCTGAAACGACAGGTGAGAAACCCCAGGCAGCACAATAAACTTTGGCTAAAAAGACTCGTCATTTTTCACGCCTGATAGGACAATACAAAATTGCTCAAAAAATTCGCTATGATGTCATGCCCGGATTTTGCGGAAGTGGAAATGATGCCATACCGAGAAGCGGTGTGAAAATGCTAAGTTTGACGAAGGAAAGTAGCCTGGCTTAAATGATTGACCCGGGAGGTATATTTGATGATAAGGGATGGAAACTGGAAGGGTGCAGAAAATGCTGGCTCAGGAAATAGACCCGGAGATAAAGCTCTTCACAGTTAGTCCTTTACTTTGTTTTGCAGGATGGAGTTTAACATGGATAAATCCAAGTCAAACTGGGGGCTAATGTTGGGGATGTTTCCCAGCGTGGAGACCCGCCAGGAGGATGACCCGACCATAGAGCCATGAGGCTCAGCGGGTTACCTCACTTCCGGGCTTTTAAGATCCATAATGGGCCGGCTGAGAGAGACCCGGTGCTGAGGCTGGCTTATCGTGTGGGCCGGCTCGTGAAGAAAGAAATAGGTAGGAAGATTACCTTGGAGAATAAGATGACTAGAGTACGAGTAGGATACGGGTTAATACTACGACCCAGACTCTCATGTAAATCTAGGGCTCAACCTGTTATATGAAGGAGAGCGCCTAGGGTAGAAGGACTAAGTTGCAATCTCTCGAAAGCTAGGTTAGCGAATTCGCATCCTTGTAATCGAGATCCAAACTAATAACAATCAAGCATGACGTAGGCTTTTACCTCCATTGTGAGGGGCCGAACCTGGGTAAACACGCGTCTCTCGCTTTCCGATCAACCCCGCTAAGCTTCCACCTTCGTGCGATGGCCTCATCACTAAGTCCTTTCTTGAGGACATCTACCGTGACAAAACCACGACAGGGCCCCCTACCCGAGGTCTGCCGGTTTTAGTACCGACAGGGTGCGAGTTCATCGCCTTCACCACCTACAACATCTTCACCAACTTTGAAAACATCTTCCCCACCACCAATGACATGCACACTCTCCCCTACAACACCGAGGACGAGGAGTGAATGGGTGCCCGGGGATGGCCGGAGTGTTCGGTGTTGCCCAATATGTTGGGCTAAGTTATTTGTAAGGGCGCTACTAGTAAGCCCTAATATAATATCTATCTATGTAATGTGTGTGTTCCCAATATATTAAGGTAATATATGAATGTTCTGTTTGTGCAATTTGCGTAAACTTGAATTTTATATTAATGTGGTTGTCTATTGCTTGCAAATAGTCGTTCATTTGATTGAGATTAGTGGTGACCATTGCAAACATTAGGATAGCGGCTGTTGTACAGGAAGCAAAGCAAACTAATTGGTACTACCAACTAGTATTTCCCTTTCTTACTGCTGTTGTAGCATCTCCATTTTTGTCCGTGGACAAAAAGGGTTTTAGACCGATTTGTTTTGGTCAAACCAAACCAATCCCGTAATCATTAAATCCCACACCAACCATAGCATGAGCTTAGTCCGTTTCAACCAAACCAAAGCAGCCCAACATGAAAACTACGGTTTCAGCCCAAACTATTCCTAGGTTTACATTGGACTGAAAAAACATAAGGTACTCTTTGGATGGAAAGATTTAAAACAGAAGAAATAGAAAAAAAAATTAAGAATATTTGGCATTCATTTGAACTAGAAATTAAATTTATAGGGATTTCTATTTTCTTGCCCCTAGTTCCTTAGTTGTCCTCAGTTTTGCCCCAACGTCTTAACGCTCCTCACTTTTCCCCTCCTCTCTCTACCACATCCTCACAAATGCCCAAACAGACCATTTTCGTCTCGTCAAAGTCCATTGACCGTTACCTGTATGTTGACAAGTTGGACCAGTTAAAATGCTGACATGTGGGGCCACATATGAAACATAAAAAACATATTCCCTAGCCACGCCGACGATCAGTGGCCACGGCAGAGTCCGCTCGGGAGGGCACAGAGTGGGCATCGAATGTGACTGGAGAGGCAGCACACGCTCTCCCGCATCCAGGTAAACTCAAGGTAGCCCCGGGGATGGCCGAAGTGGACGGCGCAGATCAAAACCGTGGCACCACACAAATGTGTTTGATGACAACAACACATGAAATTGACGAGGCAGACAGGGGGAAAACTCCACAGAACTCATAGCGATTTCAATGCGTTTATTAGCGGGCTCAGGGAAGTGTTGTCGGTGGCGAATTGACATCTACACGCGGCAGTTGGAGGCGATGGTGAGGGTGATGAAATGATGTACTCAGGCCCTTCTTGCTCGAATCCTTACTCGGGAAGGGGCATAGGCGATGCAGCAGATCTTTGACACATGGTGGGACAATGTTTTTACAGAAGTGGCTGCACTAACAGTGGCCAGTGGCGACGGTGTTCTCTCGGGCGCGCTCAAGAACGAGAGAGAGGGGAAGGGGAAGAAAGGGGGGACGGGGGAAAGGCCAGGGGCTGCGTGGTGCACTTATCCCCTCCTCGACGAAGCGGTGGAAGCAACAGGTGGCCATGGCACGTGCGCACGCGCGTTGGCCACGCGCTTTGTCCTTCTGTCTAGAGAAGGAAGACGATTGGCGTCACTGCTGGGTTGGGCCATCTACTGGGCTGCCAGGTGTGTAGTTTGTTCTTTTCCTTTCTCCTTTTTTTCTGTTTTCCAATATTTGTTGCAAAATACTCTTAAATTTAATTTCTAGTTCAAATGAACACCAAATATTCTTAATTTTTTTCCTGTTTCTTCTTTTTAAAATCTTTCCATC
Source organism: Elymus sibiricus (assembly GCA_039707655.1). Lineage (NCBI taxonomy): Eukaryota > Viridiplantae > Streptophyta > Magnoliopsida > Poales > Poaceae > Elymus > Elymus sibiricus. The sequence goes on along the minus strand of CM077668.1, from coordinate 103,112,178 downwards.
CAAAGTGTACCTTATGTTTTTTCTTTTTTGCGTCCAATGTAAACCTGGCAATGGTTTGGGCTGAAACTGTAGTTTTCATGTTTGGCTGCTTTGGTTTGGTTGAAATGGACTGAGCTCCTGCTATGGCTGGTGTGGGATTTAATGATTACTGGATTGATTTGGTTTGACCAAAACAAATTGGTCTCAAACCCTTTTTGTTCACGGACAAAAATGGAGACGCTACAGTAGCAATAAGAAAGGGAAATACTAGTTCGTATTAACAATTAGTTTGCTTTGCTTCATGTACAGTAGCCGCTATCCTAACTTTGCAATGGTCACCACTAATCTCAATCAAATGAACGACTATTTGCAAGCAATAGACAACCACATTAATATAAAAATCAAGTCTATGCAAATTGTTGGAATAGAACATTGATATATTCCCTTAATATATTGGGAACACACACATTACATAGATAGATATTATATTAGGGATTACTAGTAGCGCCCTTACAAATAACTTAGCCCAACATATTGGGCAACACTGAACACGACCTGGCCGCTACACCACCAAGTTCACTCCGGGCGCCCGTTCACTCCTAGTCCTCGGTGTTGTAGGGAAGAGTGTGCATGCCATTGGCGGTGGGAAAGATGATGTCAAAGTTGGTGAAGATGTTGTAGGTGGTGAAGGCGATGAACTCGCACCCACACCAGAAGACTTTGCCGAGGAGGAAGAAGGCATCGAAGCGGTTGGTGAAGCGAGCAAGGAGCCCAATCACAAGGCCTGTGTTGGCACGAACCTCTTCCACGTGGAACATCACCGGAGAGCCGCGTGGGAGGTGGCGGTAGCCGACAGGGAGGAAGAAGTTCGCCAGCTCCGTCGGGTTCTACTTGTAGACTGCGTTCGTATTTCCCCGAAGAGGATAGGATGATGTAGTATAGTAGAGATAAGTATTTCCCCCAGTTAAGAACCAAGGTTATCAATCCAGTAGGAGAACCACGCAAAATCCCTTTAGCAGCACCTACGCACACAAAAGCAAACACTTGCACCCAACGCAAATAAGAGGGTTGTCAATCCTCTTAGCGATTATTTGCAAGGATTAACTCTGATAGTGATAAATAGAAATATAAAATGCTAAATAAAATAAAAGTAAATAAATTGCAGCAAGGTATTTTTTTTCAATATATGATAAAGATAGACCTGGGGGGGGGCATAGTTTTCACTAGAGGCTTCTCTCTCGAGCGCAGAACATACAGTGGGTAAGCAAATTACTGTTGGGCAATTGATAGAAAAGCAAATAATTATGATGGATTCATGGCAATGATCATGTATACAGGCATCACGTCCAAAACAAGTATACCGACTCCTGCCTACATCTACTACCATTACTCCACCCATCGACCGCTATCCAGCATGCATCTACGGCATTAAGTATAAAACAGAGTAACGCCTTAAGCAAGATGACATGATGTAGACAAAGTAAACTCAAGCAATATGATTAAACCCCATCTTTTTATCCTTAATGGCAACAATACAAATACGTGATATGTCCCTTTCTGTCACTGGGATTGAGCACCACAAGATTGAACCCATCACAAAGCACCTCTCCCATTGCAAGATAAACCAATCTAGTTGGCCAAACCAAATCGATAGATCAGAGAGAAATACAAAGCTATAACAATCATGCAAAAAAGAGTTTAGAGAAGACTCAATTATTTCTCATGAATAATCCGATCATAAACTCACAATTCATCGGATCCCAACAAACACACCGCAAAAGAAGATTACATCGGATAGAACTCCAAGAACATCGAGGAGAACATGGTATTGAAGATCAAAGAGAGAGAAGAAGCTATCTAGCTACTAGCTATGGACCCGTAGGTCTGTGGTAAACTACTCACACATCATCGGAAGGGCAGCAAGGTTGATGTAGAAGCCCTCCGTGATCGATTCCCCCTTCGGCAGAGTACCGGAAAAGGCCTCCAGATGGGATCGCGGAAGAACAGAGGCTTGCGGCAGCGTAAAAGTTATTCGGGGTGGCTCTCTATTGATTTCCGAATATTTGAGAATATACAGAAGTGGAATTAGGTCAAAAGGAGCCACGAGGGGCCCACAAGGCATCAGGGCGCGCCCCCTTGGGGCTGCGCCTTGTTGCCTTGTGAAGCCCTCGTGAGGCTTCTAGCTTCCTCCCAAAGCTTCCAGGGTCTCTTTTGTCCAGAAAAAATCGTCAAAAAACCAAAAACAAGCAGAAAACAGCAACTGGCACTGGGCACTCGGTTAATAGGTTAGTCCCAAAAAATGATATATAATTGCATATAAAAACATCCAAGATTGATACTATAATAGCATGGAACAATCAAAAATTATAGATACGTTGGAGACGTATCATCGGGCCCCTCCACCTTGAGATTGCCCACACCCAAAGGGTGTCCTCCACAACGACCCCGGCGGGGTACTGCATCCCCAGCACGGTGGCTGGCCGACGGTAGGTTGGGTCGGTGAACTGCATCTTGTCTTGAGCGGGATCTGGCTTTTGCTTTGGCTTTTGGTGAAGAAGAAGGGGCACTAATGGATGTCAGATCGAGTTGAGAGGAAGATGTAGACGGGAGGTGTTTAAATAACTGCGGTGCAACGGACCCGTTTCATTGCGTTCATCGGGGCACTGCCTCCACTAATAATGGCAATAATAGCCCAACAGAGTCCTACGCGTTTTTCACACTGAATCGAGGCATGTCGATCGGTAAAGCTGCGTCCCGTTTCTGAATCGAGGCTGCACTAATTGCCCTGATGCAACGAAGTTGCGTCGGGTGGCTGTGTGCGCATGCATGGTAACGGGGTGGTTGCGCACATCCATGGCAGGCTATGACGATGACCTTTCTACGGCGGCCGATCGGTCCGACGAGCGTGCTGCCCTGAATGAATGCGTTTGAAAAAAGGTGTCTAACCCGCGGCCCACGGCCGCTGTCGATTGTCCCTCTTCTGCCATTGCCAGGTGGGCCACTCATGCCCGCTCCTTTCTCCAGGCCAAGAAGCCATGGAACACCCGACAGAATCTAGCCAATCAGGTCGCCTCTCGCGGATCGACCATGTCTAACCCTAGCGCCTGATCGAAACCATCCCCGAACAGCGATCAAAAGACCCGAATGGTGCGGGGTTTCAGGTTGTGTTTGAGGGGTTTTGAAAGGGGTTTGAGGGGTTATGAGAGAGTTTCTGTTGGGGAACGTTGCATGGAAAACAAAAAAAATTCTACGCACACGCAAGATCTATCCATGGAGATGCACAGCTACGAGAGGGGGAGTGTGTCTACGTACCCTCGTAGACCCTAAGCGGAAGCGTTAGAACAACGCGGTTGATGTCGTCGAACAACTTCACGATCCAACCGACCGAGCACCGAACGTACGGCACCTCAACTTCTTGATCCAGCAAGACGGCGAGGTAGTGGATGAGTTCCGGCAGCACGACGGTGATGGTGATGCTATCTCCGCAGGGCTTCGCCCAAGCACTGTGAAAATATGTCCGGGAACGGAACTGTGGAGGGGGGGCGCCGCACACGGCTAAGACAATGTTGTGGCTTGTTTGGGGCGCCCCCTGTCCTATATTTATATATGTGTAGGGGCTTGGAGTAGAAGGAATAGTGCCACGTGAACAGTACCACATGAATAGTACCACGTGAACAGTACCATGTGAATAGTACACACGTGGACTTGCACTCCAAAGTCCAATCCTATTCCTACTAGGACTCTCCTTTTTTCCTTCCCTACCTGCGTGGGCTTTTGAGGACTTGGTGCGCCTGGCCCAATAAGGCCAGGGCACCTCCCCTTAGCCCATGCCAGCCCTTGGGACGTGGTGGACCCACTTGTGGACTTCCGGACCCCTCCGGAATCCTCCGGAACCCTCCGGAACCTTCTGGAAGCTTCCCGGTACAATACCGAAAAAACTGCACCTTTTTTCGGAACCCAAAATATGACTTCCCATATATAAATCTTTACCTCTCGACCGTTCCGAGACTCCTCGTGACGTCCAGGATCTCATCCGGGACTCCGAACAATATTCGGTTACCAGTTCACATAACTCATATAACACTATATCGTCAACGAACGTTAAGCGTGCGGACCCTACGGGTTCGGGAATGATGTAGACATGACTGAGACGCCTCTCCGGTCAATAACTAATAGCAGAACCTGGATGCTCATATTGGTTCCTACCTATTCCACGAAGATCTTATCGGTCGAACCGCAATGACAACATACGTAATTCCCTTTGTCCGTCGGTATGTTACTTGCCCGAGATTCGATCATCGGTATCTCCATACCTAGTTCAATCTCGTTACTGGCAAGTCTCTTTACTCGTTCCGTAATACATCATCCCGTAACTAACTCCTTAGTCACTTTGCTCGCAAGCTTCTTATGATGTGCATTACCGAGAGGGCCTAGAGATACCTCTCCGAAACACGGAGTGACAAATCCCAGTCTCGATCCATGCCAACTCAATGGACACCTTCGGAGATACCTATAGAGCATCTTTATGATCACCCAGTTACGTTGTGTCGTTTGATAGCACACAAGGTATTCCTCCGGTTTCCGGGAGTTGCATGATCTCATGGTCTGAGGAACATGTATTTGACATTCAAGAAAGCAGTAGCAATAAACAGAACGATCATATGCTAAGCTAACGGATGGGTCTTGTCCATCACATCATTCTCCTAATGATGTGATCCCGTTATCAAATGACAACTCATGTCTATGGTTAGGAAACCTTAACCATCTTTGATCAACGAGCTAGTCTAGTAGAGGCTCACTAGGGACACGGTATTTGTTTATGTATTCACACATGTATTTAAGTTTCCGGTCAATACAATTCTAGCATGAATAATAAACCTTTATCATGAACAAGGAAATATAAAATAATAACAACTTTATTATTGCCTCTAGGGCATATTTCCATCAGTCTCCCACTTGCACTAGAGTCAATAATCTAGATTACATAGTACTGAATCTAACACCCATGGAGTCTTGGTGCTGATCATGTTTTGCTCGTGGAAGAGGCTTAGTCAACAGGTCTGCCACATTCAGATCCGTGTGTACTTTGCAAATTTCTATGTCTCCATCCTTGACATATTCACGAATGGAGTTGAAGCGTCTCTTGATGTGTTTGGTCTTTTTGTGAAACCTGGGCTCCTTGGCTATGGCAATTGCTCCAGTGTTGTCACAAAAGATTGTCATTGGACCCGATGCACTAGGTATTACACCTAGATCAGATATGAACTCCTTCATCCAGACTCCTTCATGTGCTGCTTCCGAAGCAGCTATGTATTCCGCTTCACACGTAGATCCCGCCACGACGCTCTGCTTGGAACTGCACCAACTGACAGCTCCACCATTTAATATAAATACGTATCCGGTTTGTGACTTAGAGTCATCCGGATCAGTGTCGAAGCTTGCATCGACGTAACCCTTTACGACGAGCTCTTCGTCACCTCCATAAACGAGAAACATGTCCTTGGTCCTTTTCAGGTACTTCAAGATATTCTTGACCGCTGTCCAGTGATCCACTCCTGGATTACTCTGGTACCTCCCTGCCAAACTTATGGCAAGGCACACATCAGGTCTGGTACACAGCATGGCATACATAATAGAACCTATGGTTGAGGCATAGGGAATGACTTTCATTTTCTCTATATCTTCTGACGTGGTCGGGCATTGAGTCTGACTCAACTTCACACCTTGCAAGACAGGCAAGAACCCTTTCTTTGACTGATCCATTTTGAACTTCTTCAAAACTTTCTCAAGGTATGTGCTTTGTGAAAGTCCCATCAAGCGTCTTGATCTATCCCTATAGATCTTGATGCCCAATATATATAAGCAGCTTCACCGAGGTCTTTCATTGAAAAATTCTTATTCAAGTATCCCTTTATGCCATCCAGAAATTCTATATCATTTCCAATCAACAATATGTCATCCACATATAATATTAGAAATGCTACAGAGCTCCCACTCACTTTCTTGTAAATACAGGCTTCACCGTAAGTCTGTACAAAACGATATGCTTTGATCACCTCATCAAAGCGTATATTCCAACTCCGAGATGCTTGCACCAGTCCATAGATGGATCGCTGGAGCTTGCACACTTTGTTAGCACCCTTAGGATCGACAAAACCTTCTGGTTGCATCATATACAACTCTTCTTTGAGAAAACCATTAAGGAATGCAGTTTTGACATCCATTTGCCAGATTTCATAATCATAAAATGCGGCAATTGCTAACATGATTTGGACAGACTTAAGCATCGCTACGGGTGAGAAAGTCTCATCGTAGTCAACCCCTTAAACTTGTCGAAAACCTTTCACGACAAGTCGAGCTTTGTAGACAGTGATATTACCATCAGCATATGTCTTCCTCTTAAAAATCCATTTATTCTCAATGGCTTGCCGATCATCGGGCAAGTCCACCAAAGTCCACACTTTGTTCTCATACATGGATCCTATCTCAGATTTCATGGCCTCAAGACATTTGTCGGAATCCGGGCTTATCATAGCTTCTTCATAGTTTGTAGGTTCGCCGTTGTCTAACAACATAACTTCTAGAACAGGATTACCGTACCACTCTGGTGCGGAAAGTACTCTGGTCGACCTACGAAGTTCAGTAGTAACTTGATCTGAAGTTTCATGATCTTTATCATTATCTTCCTCTCTTATTGGTGTAGGCATCACGGGAACGGTTTTCTCTGATGAGCTACTTTCCAATTCGAGAGAAGGTACAATTACCTCATCAAGTTCTACTTTCCTCCCACTCACTTCTTTCGAGAGAAACTCCTTCTCTAGAAAGGACCCATTCTTGGCAACAAAGACCTTGCCTTCGGATCTGTGGTAGAAGGTGTACCCAATTGTTTCTTTAGGGTATCCTATGAAGACGCACTTCTCCGCTTTGGGTTCGAGCTTATCAGATTGAAGCTTTTTCACATAAGCATCGCATCCCCAAACTTTAAGAAACGACAGCTTAGGTTTCTTGCCAAACCATAGTTCATATGGTGTCGTCTCACCGGATTTAGACGGTGCCCTATTTAACGTGAATGCAGCTGTCTCTAATGCATAACCCCAAAACGATAGTGGCAAATCGGTAAGAGACATCATAGAACGCACCATATCCGATAAAGTACGGTTACGACGTTCGGACACACCATTGCGCTGTGGTGTTCCAGGTGGCGTGAGTTGTGAAACAATTCCACATTTTCTTAAATGAAGGCCAAACTCGTAACTCAAATATTCGCCTCCGCGATCAGATCGTAGAAACTTTATTTTCTTGTTACGATGATTCTCTACTTCACTCTGAAATTCTTTGAACTTTTCAAATGTTTCAGACTTGTGTTTCATCAAGTAGATATACCCATATCTACTCAAATCATCTGTGAAGGTTAGAAAATAACGATACCCGCCGCGTGCTTCAACATTCATCGGACCGCATACATCGGTACGTATTATGTCCAACAAATCAGTAGCTCGCTCCATTGTTCCGGAGAACGGAGTTTTAGTCATCTTGCCCATGAGGCATGGTTCGCAAGTATCAAATGATTCATAATCAAGAGATTCCAAAAGTCCATCCGCATGGAGTTTCTTCATGCGCTTTACACCAATATGACCTAAACGGCAGTGCCACAAGTATGTTGCACTATCATTATCAACTTTGCATCTTTTGGCATCAATATTATGAATATGTGTATCACTACGATCGAGATTCAACAAGAATAGACCATTCACAAAAGGTGCATGACCATAAAAGATGTTACTCTTATAAATAGAACAACCATTATTCTCTGACTTAAATGAATAACCGTCTCGCAATAAACAAGATCCAAATATAATGTTCATGCTCAACGCTGGCACCAAATAACAATTATTGAGCTCTAAAACTAATCCCGAAGGTAGATGTAGAGGTAGCGTGCCGACGGCGATCACATCAACCTTGGAACCATTCCTGACGTGCATCGTCACCTCGTCCTTAGCCAATCTTTGCTTATTCCGTAGCTCCTGTTTCGAGTTACAAATATGAGCAACCGAACCAGTATCAAATACCCAGGCGCTACTGCGAGCATTAGTGAGGAACACATCAATAACATGTATATCAAATATACCTTTGCTCACTTTGACATCCTTCTTATCCGCCAAATACTTGGGGCAGTTCCGCTTCCAGTGACCAGTCCCTTTGCAGTAGAAGCACTCTGTTTCAGGCCTGGGTCCAGCTTTGGGTTTCTTCGTGGGAGCGGCAACTTGCTTGCCATTCTTCTTGAAGTTCCCCTTCTTTCCCTTGCCCTTTTTCTTGAAACTAGTGGTTTTGTTAACCATCAACACTTGATGCTCCTTCTTGATTTCTACCTCCGCTGATTTCAGCATCGCGAAGAGCTCGGGAATTGTCTTCTCCATCCCTTGCATATTATAGTTCATCACAAAGCCTTTATAGCTTGGTGGCAGTGACTGAAGAACTCTGTCAATAACAGTCTCAACCGGAAGATCAATTCCCAGCTGAGTCAAGTGGTTGTGGTACCCAGACATTCTGAGTATGTGTTCACTGACAGAACTGTTCTCCTCCATCTTACAGCTAAAGAACTTGTTGGAGACTTCATATCTCTCAACCCGGGCATTAGCTTGAAATATCAATTTCAGCTCTTGGAACATCTCATATGCTCCGTGGCGTTCAAAACGCTTTTGCAGTCCCGGTTCTAAGCCGTAGAGCATGGCACACTAAACTATCGAGTAGTCATCAGATCGAGCCTGCCAGGCGTTCACAACGTCTGCAGCAGCTCCTGCAGCAGGTCCATCACCTAGCGGTGCATCAAGGACATAATTCTTCTGTGCAGCAATGAGGATAATCCTCAAGTTACGGACCCAGTCCGTGTAGTTGCTATCATCAACTTTCAACTTAGCTTTCTCTAGGAACACATTAAAATTCAACGGAACAGTAGCACGGGCCATTTATCTATAACATAGATATGCAAAGAAACTATCAAGACTAAGTTCATGATAAATTAAGTTCAATTAATCAAATTACTAATGAACTCCCACTTAAATTAACATCCCTCAAGTTAACTAAGTGTTACATGATCCAAATCAACTAGCCCATGTCCGATCATCACGTGAGATGGGATAGTCATCAATGGTGAACATCTCCATGTTGATCATATCTACTATATGACTCATGTTTGACCTTTCGGTCTCCAGTGTTCCGAGACCATGTCTGTACATGCTAGGCTCGTCAAGTTTAACCAAAGTATTCTTCTTGTGTAAAACTGGCTTACACCCGTTGTATGTGAACGTAGAATCTATCACACCCGATCATCACGAGATGCTTCGAAACGACGAACTTTAGCAACGGTGCATACTTGGGGAGAACACTTTTATCTTGAAATTTAGTGAAGGGATCATCTTATAATGCTACCGTCGTTCTAAGCAAAATAAGATGCATAAAGGATAAACATCACATGCAATCAAAATATGTGACATGATATGGCCATCATCTTGTGCTTTTGATCTCCATCTCCATAGCATCGTCATGATCTCCATCGTCACCGGCTCGACACCTTGATCTCCATCGTTGTGTCGTGGTCGTCTCGCCAACTATTGCTTCTACAACTATTGCTAACGCATAGCGATAAAGTAAAGCAATTACATGGCGCTTGCATTTCATACAATAAAGAGACAACCATAAGGCTCCTGCCAGTTGCTGATAAATTACAAAACATGATCATCTCATACAATAACGTATATCACATCATGTCTTGACCATATCACATCGCAGCATACCCTGCAAAAACAAGTTTAACGTCCTCTACTTTGTTGTTGCAAGTTTTACGTGGCTGCTACGGGCTTCTAGCAAGAACCGTTCTTACCTACGGCACAAAACCACAACGGTGATTTATCACGTTTGCTGTTTTAACCTTCAACAAGGACCGGTCGCAGTCAAATTCGATTCAACTAAAGTAGGAGAAACAGACACCCGCCAGCCACCTTTATGCAAAACAAGTTGCATGTCTGTCGGTGGAACCGGTCTCATGTACGTGGACATGTAAGGTTGGTCCGGGCTGCTTCATCTTACAATACCGCCGAATCAAAATAAGACATTGCTGGTAAGCAGTATGACGATCACCGCCCACAACTCTTTGTGTTCTACTCGTGCATATCATCTACGCATAGACCTGGCTCATGATGCCACTGTTGGGGAACGTTGCATGGAAAAAAAAATTACGCACACGCAAGATCTATCCATGGAGATGCATAGCTACGAGAGGGGGAGTGTGTCTACATACCCTCGTAGACCGTAAGCGGAAGCGTTAGAACAACGCGGTTGATGTCGTCGAACAACTTCACGATCCAAGCGACCGAGCACCGAACGTACGGCACCTCCGCGTTCAGCACACGTTCAGCTCGGTGACGTCCTCGACTTCTTGATCCAGCAAGACGGCGAGGTAGTGGATGAGTTCCGGCAGCACAACGGCATGGTGATGGTGATGGTGATGCTATCTCCGCAGGGCTTCGCCCAAGCACTGCGAAAATATGTCCGAGGAACGGAACTGTGGAGGGGGTCGCCGCACACGGCTAAGACAATGTTGTGGCTTGTTTGGGGCGCCCCCTCTCCTCTATTTATATATGTGTAGGGGCTTGGAGTAGAAGGAATAGTGCCACGTGAACAGTACCATGTGAATAGTACCGCGTGAACAGTACCACATGAATAGTACACACGTGGACTTGGACTCCAAAGTCCAATCCTATTCCTACTAGGACTCTCCTTTTTTCCTTCCCTAGCTGCGTGGGCTTTTGAGGACTTGGTGCGCCTGGCCCAATAAGGCCAGGGCACGTCCCCTTAGCCCATGCCAGCCCTTGGGACATGGTGGACCCACTTGTGGACTTCCGGACCCCTCCGGAACCTTCTGGAAGCTTCCCGGTACAATACCGAAAAAACTGCACCTTTTTCCGGAACCCAAACTATGACTTCCCATATATAAATCTTTACCTCTCGACCGTTCCGAGACTCCTCCTGACGTCCGGGATCTCATCCGGGACTCCGAACAATATTCGGTTACCAATTCACATAACTCATATAACACTATATCGTCAACGAACGTTAAGCGTGCGGACCCTACGGGTTCGGGAATGATGTAGACATGACTGAGACGCCTCTCCGGTCAATAACCAATAGCGGAACCTGGATGCTCATATTGGTTCCTACATATTCCACGAAGATCTTATCGGTCGAACCGCAAAGACAACATACGTAATTCCCTTTGTCCGTTGGTATGTTACTTGCCCGAGATTCGATCATCGGTATCTCCATACCTAGTTCAATCTCGTTACCGGCAAGTCTCTTTACTCGTTCCGTAATACATCATCCCGTAACTAACTCCTTAGTCACTTTGCTTGCAAGCTTCTTATGATGTGCATTACCGAGAGGGCCCAGAGATACCTCTCCGAAACACGGAGTGACAAATCCCAGTCTCGATCCATGCCAACTCAACGGACACCTTCGGAGATACTTGTAGAGCATCTTTATGATCACCCAGTTACGTTATGACGTTTGATAGCACACAAGGTATTCCTCCGGTATCCGGGAGTTGCATGATCTCATGGTCTGAGGAACATGTATTTGACATTCAAGAAAGCAGTAGCAATAAACATAACGATCATATGCTAAGCTAACAGATGGGTCTTGTCCATCACATCATTCTCCTAATGATGTGATCCCGTTATCAAATGACAACTCATGTCTATGGTTAGGAAACCTTAACCATCTTTGATCAACGAGCTAGTCTAGTAGAGGCTCACTAGGGACACGGTATTTGTTTATGTATTCACACATGTATTTAAGTTTCCGGTCAATACAATTCTAGCATGAATAATAAACCTTTATCATGAACAAGGAAATATAAAATAATAACAACTTTATTATTGCCTCTAGGGCATATTTCCATCAGTTTCAGTGGTTAGGGTTGAGCATAACTAATTAGAAAAATCAAAAAAATATGAAACTTGCGCACATCATCGTTTTATGTTACTAAGTTGCTAGGAAAAATAAGAAACCACTTCTTCAGATATTTTCATGAAATTCTCTTCACATAACTTAGCTATCACGAACAAGGTTGCATGGTTTTCATGATGGATATTTGTGTTGGATAACATTCATCATATAACAGTCACAACCTAGAGCGATACACAATAGCTCCAATTCATTAATTCAATGTAGGCATGTATTCCGTATATAGTCATAAGTGCTTATAGTAAGAACTTGCATGGCATCTTTTGTCCTATCCTCCCGTGGCAGCAGGGTCCATAAGGAAAACTAAAGGATATTAAGTCCTCCTTTTAATAGAGAACCGGAACAAAGCATTAGCACATAGTGAATACATGAACTCCTCATGCTACGGTCATCACTGGAGTTAATCCCAATTATTTTCACCTTGGGGTCTGCGGATCATAACACATAGTAGGTGCATACAACTTGCAAGATAGGATCCAAAACACACTAATATTCATGAAAACATAAGGTTCAGATCTGAAATCATGGCACTCGGGCCCTAGTGATAAGCATTAAGCATAGCAAAGTCATAGCAACATCAATCTCCGAACATAGTGGATACTAAGGATCAATCCCTAACAAATTGACTCGATTACATGTTAAATCTCATCCAACTCCATCACCGTCCAACAAGCCTACGAAGGAATTACTCACTCCCAGTGGTGAGCATCATGGAATTGTTGATGAAGAAGGGTTGATGATGACAACGATGACGAATCCCCCTCTCCGGCGCCCCGAACGGACTCCAGATCAGCCCTCCCGATGAAGAACAGGAGGTGGCGGTGGCTCCGTATCGTAAAATGCGATGATTCCTTCTCCCTGATTTTTTTTCTCCATGAGACAGTACTTATGGAATTGGAGTTAGGGCAAACGGACGTCTGTGGGACCTGAGCTCACGTGGCGCGCCCTAGGGGGGCGCCACCTGAGTTCGTGGCTCTGTGGTAGCCCCCCTCCAGCAGATCTTTTCGCCAATAATTTTTATATAATCCACAAAAATTCTCCGTAAAGTTTCAGCTCAATCCGAGAACTTTTATTTCTGCACAAAAATAACACCATGGTAGTTCTGCTGAAAACATCGTCAATCTGGGTTAGTTTCATTCAAATCATGCAAATTAGAGTCCAAAACAAGAGAAAAAGTGTTTGGAAAAGTAGATACGTTTGGGACCTATCAACTCCCCCAAGCTTAACTCATTGCTTGTCCTCAAGAAATTCAGTTGACAAACTGAAAGTGATAAAGAAGTACAAACTGTTTTGTTCTGTTGCTGTATATATGCTTAATTAGTATTCAAGTTTTCAACAAAGGTTATGAACGAACCATATGAATGATAACACTTAGATCTCACATTTACTCATGACATAACATAATCAACTAGCGAGCAATAATAAGATATCTCGGATGCCAACAATTTGTCAAAACAGTTATGATATAATATGATAACATGGTATCTCGCTAGCCCTTTCTGAGACCGCAAAACATAAATGTAGAGCACCTCCAAAGTTTAAGCAGCGACTAAACATAGTAATTCAGGAGAGAAGAGATCCAGTCATGCTCATTTCCAACATTAACTAGACTCAATGCATGTTAAACTAAGAATGACAATAGCGCTCTCAAAGTTGGTGCTTTGAACGAGAAGGTTATGACTCAGTAAATAACATGAAAGTAAATGGAAAGGAACTTCACAGAGGGAAGCAGAGATTTGCAGCGGTGCCAGAGCTCGAAGCTAAAAACAGAGATGAATACATTTTTAGAGTGGTGTGCTTTCCCTGTCAACGTCACGACAAAGGATTTCGATATCTTCCATGCTAAACACATTATAGGCGGTTCCCAAGCAAAAAAGTAAAGGTTTTACTCCCCCTCAACCGTACAAATGCAAGCCATGGCTAGCCGAATTCTCGAGTGCCCTCCAAACAATCAACTTTCTAGGGGGAGCTTTGTTTATTATATTTTTCTTTGTTTTTGTTTAATGGGACTGGTCATCCCTAGTACCAGCCTCTCTCATGCAAGACGAGTGAATAAACTCGTCATGAGAGTAACCCGCTTAGCATGGAAGAGATTGACCGCCCTGTTGCTCCATGAGCAGTACGGGCACACAAAACAAATGCTTATTTGAATGATTAGAGATGGCACATGCAAATTTACTTGGAACGGTAGAGTAATACTGGGTATAGGTAGGTATGGTGGACTCATATGGAACAACTTTGGGTTTTCATGAATTTGGATGCACAAGCAGCATTCCCGCTTTGTACTAGCGAAGGCTAGCAAATAGATTGGGAAGCGACCAATTAGAGAGCGACAATGGTCATAATCATACATTGTGAATAATTAACATTGAACATGGGCATGAGTAGGATATAGACACCCAAAACATAAACATTATGAAGACTGCATTGGTTTTGAATCAACTACATGTGTGAACATGTGCCAAGTCAAGCCACTTGAATTCTTCAGAGGAGGACACCATCCTAACATACTATATCGCAATCATTTTAATGCATGTTGACATTCAAGATAAATCATTAACACTACAAAATTTGCTCTATTTTGCGACGTTTCACTTGTGTCATGTATAACCCTTTTTCGTCGCGGAAAATACCCCCGTGACGTTTTCCGGCCATCACCCACATCGTCACCGAAGCGTCGTCATGGAAAATAAAATTTTGATGGTACCACTTCTTCCGTCACGCAAGATCGCATTTCAGGTGACGAGCCAAATAATGTCACTGGTTGTCGTTTTCATTGACGGCCCAGAATGTCACCTATGATGGCCCAATCTGTCGTCTAAAATCATTTTGGCGATGATAATCCCGTCACCGGTGATCGGTCTGGGGGGTTGACTGGTCAAAGATTCAGACAGGTGGGGCCAGCAGTTGTTGAGGTGGCTTCTTCCATGTGGGTCCCCCGTGGGTTTTATTGCCGACCGTCCCGTCAGTAATAACTGGGCGTCCGTTTTGACCGATCAAAGCTGCTGACATATGGGCCCAAAAGATGCTGACGTGGCTGCTTACATGTGGGACCAGACGGTGCTGATGTGGCTGCTTACATGAGGGTCCGGATGGTGCTGACGTGGCCACTTACAAGTGGGGACACGAATGTGGTGACGGTTACAACTTCCGTCACCAGTACCGTCACAGGTTTTATTATAGCGTCAAAAATGTGCATGGCTGATTTCGTAGGCCAATCTGAATTAGAATTAGACAAAATTTGAAATTTAACATTGCCATCACAACTTTTATTATAATAACAATGGGACTTGACATCTCTCACAGTAGTGATCCACATATTAAAATGAGCATCCAAATGACATATTATCAAGCATTACAAATAAGACACTAGATACGACATCATGACGAACAATAGTGCACCATCAGTTTTTGATGGGTTGTGACACAGTCTCCTGCGAAGACTGTGATGACTTCCTTAAGATATGACTAAGAATTCCCTCCATTTCTTGTTGCTTTTTTTCAAAGCCTCTGATTTTTCTCTCCTAGCCCATCTTGATAACTTCTATTTCTAGTTGTTGTTTCCTTTTGAGCTCTTCGATTTCCTACATCTGTGCACTAAGTAGGACATTCAGATCTTCTGCAAATGTAGCATTTGCCTATTTTGTGTCTGTCGCTTGTGCTGTAATCTTCACTTCTAGCTCACGGATACATTGTTCAGAGGATGAATTATGTGATGATACGCCAAAGCTTGAAAGTATCGTGGCGGAGGATCTCTTTTCCTTAATAATCTGCACGTCATGTACTTGCGGAAAAACTTCTTGTAAACATGCCCTCTTTGTGGTCTGCATTATGATTGAAAGAGTTGTTCGTGCACTGTTAGTACATTACACTATGATGGCTCACACAATAATTTTGAAGCCAAAACATTATAAATTACTTATAGGTGCTTCTATTGCAATCTGTCTCATATTGGAATCCTTCTCGATGCTGTGGGAGTTTCCAGAAAACTCCGAACTGGATGCTCTCTTCTTGCTGTTTTTGGCCTTATGGAATAAGGACACTCGCATCAGTACTGCATATCATGTAATAATCAACAATATACAGGATTTCAATAACTTATTTAAATTCTTACCATAGAGCTATGAGGGGTATCATATTTTGAACTGCCAGCCGTACCGCTTACCAGCACAGCATGTACGTTTGAGTTTCCCTTGTCAGAAAATTGCTACGACATGAAGCAAAAACTTAGTATGAAAGGGAGTGTATAAGTCTGAAATCTCAAGAGGAAGCCGAAGTATTATGTAGGGTTTCTGAACTTGTTAGAACATTTGGCCATGAAGTTATATTTACGCTGTTGAGCACCTTTTTGCAAAATGCCAGTGCAAAATTCTTCCGCAAATGCATCCATCAAGTCAATTCCGAGCTTTCCCTGAAGAAACCATGTGCCCATGAAAGTTAGAACACATGTAGTGCACGGTTTAATGAATGTGTTATAGCAGAATTGCATAATACAAATGCATGACAAATCAGCAAAGGAAGTTTACCTAGTAAATAGATGGGGTCCATTTATTCTTTTTTGAAACTGAAGATGAAGGTACATATTCATCCATGTCAACAGCGTAGACATCAGCTTCGTCCTCTGAATTGTTTTCTGAATCATCATCTGTTTGCATGCCAGGATTCACTAAAGAATGTGCTATACAAGCGAAATCCGGTGGACCAATGGTACCAACATAGTGCTTCCTCATGCGTGCAGATATTCTAGCAGAATTGTCTTTCATTGAGTACCTGCTCATATACTTTTGTTGATTTGCTGGTAAGAGCTGAGAATCAAAGACAAATTATTCACGTCCATGTTCATCGTTGATGTGATTACTAATGTTTCAATTATCAATTAATCTTAAAATACACAAGTATAAGCAAATAATCAGGGTGTGCCTAATAAAACCATGCGAAGTGAACTACTCCCTCCGTTCCTAAATATATGGAATTATTCATGTCCATGTTCATCGTTGAAGCGATTACTTATGTTTCAATTATCAATTAATCTTAAAATACACAAGTATAAGCAAATAATCAGGATCTACCTAA
Organism: Elymus sibiricus; assembly: GCA_039707655.1. Lineage (NCBI taxonomy): Eukaryota > Viridiplantae > Streptophyta > Magnoliopsida > Poales > Poaceae > Elymus > Elymus sibiricus. The sequence goes on along the minus strand of CM077668.1, from coordinate 103,095,105 downwards.
TAAAACCATGCGCAGTGAACTACTCCCTCCGTTGGTAAATATATGGAATTATCATGTCCATGTTCATCATTGAAGCGATTACTTATGTTTCAATTATCAATTAATCTTAAAATACACAAGTATAAGCAAATAATCACGATCTACCTAATAAAACCATGGGAAGTGAACTACTCCCTCCGTTCGTAAATATATGGAATTATTCACGTCCATGTTCATCGTTGATGCAATTACTTATGTTTCTATTACCAATTAATCTTAAAATACACAAGTATAAGATAATAATCAAGATCTGCCTAATAAAACCATGCGAAGTGAACTACTCCCTCCGTTCGTAAATATATGGAATTATTCACGTCCATGTTCATCGTTGAAGCGATTACTTATGTTTCAATTATCAATTTATCTTAAAATACACAAGTATAAGCAAATAATCAGGATCTGCCTAATAAAACCATGCGAAGTAAACTACTCCCTCCGTTCCTAAATATAAGTCTTTTTAAATATTCCAATATGGACTATATACGGAACAAAATGAGTGAATCTACACTCTAAAATATGACCATATACATCCGTATGTAGTCCATATTAAAATCTCTAAAAAGACCTATATTTAGGAACAGAGGGAGCAGATCCCAAGATTGAATGAACCGCAGTACGGGCCGTCATACATACAACTGAATTGAGTTGATCTGCAAGAATCGAAATGTGCAAGCACACCAAGAGGCCAAAATGAAGCACATGCGTAAAGCCAGATGGGTGCCGCAAAAGATAGGGTTGTGGGGTTGGGATGGCGGGAGAGGAACTTCTCACCTGGTTGCGTATGACAAGGTTTTGGGGTAGACGGCGGAGATTTGCAGACTTTCTCTCCACAGAGTGTCCCAGCCATTGCGTTGGCCGGAGATGGAGCCATAGGTCACCAGGAGGGCGGCAGATCTGAGGAAGAAGAGAGGGATGAGGGAGCGGTGAGAGTCAAGTCGTGGGTATTTAGGAGGAGGTGTTGAAAATTGAGCGCGTCATTCAAAATCCATGGAGGGAACGAAAACACTGGTGGGAGCGAATATTAGGAGGGAAAGAAAAAAATTAGTCGTGTAGGCAAACACAATTTAGGGCTGGTCCTAAGTATTCAAGTTGTTGTACCAAATAGATGTGACAACCATTCGGGTTTTCAGTCCATTTTCCACTCAAAAAAATATCGAGCAGAATTGTTGGTCAACAAAAAAGTACACTTCGTCAAATTGTATTATTGTGGCCCTATTGGTGAGGTAAAAAAGCCTCTCAACGATTTGCAAATGTTTGGTTTGGCATCTGCTTATGAATAGGTTTGATCCACCGCAATGTGATGCACGATTCAACATGAGAGGTTCACAATGAATGGACCGTTACATTTTCCATGTGACATGAACAATAATTGAGCACGGATCATGTCTTTCATTCCATTGATGATCACGTGACGATGTGGACTCGGGGTTTACAAAGACATGATCATTTTGAATCACCTTGTGAGAATAGCAGTTTCAAAGTCCCGCAGAGAAGCTCTCCATAATGTACGAACAACATTGTACATGTATTGCCCACCATCTCGCATCTCATATCTCATTTGCTTGTACTTGGTCAGCATGGGGGGTATACTTTCCATTTCATGATTTGATGGGAGAGTTTTGCGATGGGTCGCCCTTTACAATTTCTGCATGAACAATAATTGAGCACGGATCATGTCTTTCATTCCATTGATGATCACAAAATCGACCTCACATTCGAACTTGCCACGTGACAATGTGGACTCGGGGTTTACAAAGACATGATCATTTTGAATCACCTTGCGAGAATAGGAGTTTCAAAGTCCCGCAGAGAATCTCTCCATAATGTACGAACCACATTGTACATGTATTTCCGACCCGCTCACGTCTCATATCTCATTTGCTTGTACTTGGTCACATTTTGAATCACCTTGCGTGAATAGCACTTTCAAAATCGTGCACACAAGGTCTCCATGATGTAGGAACCACATTGTACATGTATTGCGCACCCGCTCACATCGCATATCTCATTTGCTTGTACTTTGTCACACCATTGCGGTTTTCTTTCCATTTCATGATTTGACAGAAGAGGTTTGTGTTGAACGGAACTTTACATTTTCCATGATCATTTTGAATCACCTTGCGAGAATAGCTCTTTAAAAGTCATGCACACAATCGGTTTTCTCTTCAATTTTTCATTACAAATAAATAAATAAAAGAATGTACTTTGATTCGCGGCCGTTGGAAGCACGATGTATGGCCTCTGTGCCGCTGCCTCCTCGCCTTAGTTCGAACACTATGTACCGCCAGATGGAGGATCGACATCTCCTAATTTGCCTGCCTTCTCCTCTGCCTTCTCACATAAACTTCGACCGCACCGAGAAGGAACGCGCATAATAGTTAACACCGCTCCTCCCACTTCCCTGTATCTCCATACCTAGTTCAATCTCGTTACCGGCAAGTCTCTTTACTCGTTCCGTAATACATCATCCCGTAACTAACTCCTTAGTCACTTTGCTTGCAAGCTTCTTATGATGTGCATTACCAAGAGGGCCCAGAGATACCTCTCCGAAACACGGAGTGACAAATCCCAGTCTCGATCCATGCCAACTCAACGGACACCTTCGGAGATACCTATAGAGCATCTTTATGATCACCCAGTTACGTTGTGACGTTTGATAGCACACAAGGTATTCCTTCGGTATCCGGGAGTTGCATGATCTCATGGTCTGAGGAACATGTATTTGACATTCAAGAAAGCAGTAGCAATAAACAGAACGATCATATGCTAAGCTAACGGATGGGTCTTGTCCATCACATCATTCTCCTAATGATGTGATCCCGTTATCAAATGACAACTCATGTCTATGGTTAGGAAACCTTAACCATCTTTGATCAACGAGCTAATCTAGTAGAGGCTCACTAGGGACACGGTATTTGTTTATGTATTCACACATGTATTTAAGTTTCCGGTCAATACAATTCTAGCATGAATAATAAACCTTTATCATGAACAAGGAAATATAAAAAAATAACAACTTTATTATTGCCTCTAGGGCATATTTCCATCAGTTTCAGTGGTTAGGGTTGAGCATAACTAATTAGAAAAATCAAAAAAATATGAAACTTGCGCACATCATCGTTTTATGTTACTAAGTTGCTAGGAAAAATAAGAAACCACTTCTTCAGATATTTTCATGAAATTCTCTTCACATAACTTAGCTATCACGAACAAGGTTGCATGATTTTCATGATGGATATTTGTGTTGGATAACATTCATCATATAACAGTCACAACCTAGAGCGATACACAATAGCTCCAATTCATTAATTCAATGTAAGCATGTATTCCGTATATAGTCATAAGTGCTTATAGTAAGAACTTGCGTGGCATCTTTTGTCCTATCCTCCCGTGGCAGCAGGGCCCATAAGGAAAACTAAAGGATATTAAGTCCTCCTTTTAAGAGAGAACCGGAACAAAGCATTAGCACATAGTGAATACATGAACTCCTCATGCTACGGTCATCACTGGAGTTAATCCCAATTATTTTCACCTTGGGGTCTGCGGATCATAACACATAGTAGGTGCATACAACTTGCAAGATAGGATCCAAAACACACTTATATTCGTGAAAACATAAGGTTCAGATCTGAAATCATGGCACTCGGGCCCTAGTGATAAGCATTAACATAGCAAAGTCATAGCAACATCAATCTCCGAACATAGTGGATACTAAGGATCAATCCCTAACAAATTGACTAGATTACATGTTAAATCTCATCCAACTCCATCACCGTCCAGCAAGCCTACGAAGGAATTACTCACTCCCAGTGGTGAGCATCATGGAATTGTTGATGAAGAAGGGTTGATGATGACAACGATGATGAATCCCCCTCTCCGGCGACCCGAACGGACTCCAGATCAGCCCTCCCGATGAAGAACAGGAGGTGGCGGTGGCTCCGTATCGTAAAATGCGATGATTCCTTCTCCCTGATTTTTTTTCTCCATGAGACAGTACTTATGGACTTGGAGTTAGGGCAAACGGAGGTCTGTGGGACCCAAGCTCACGTGGCGCGCCCTAGGGGGGCGCCACCTGAGCTCGTGGCTCTGTGGTAGCCCCCCTCCAGCAGATCTTTTCGCCAATAATTTTTATATAATCCACAAAAATTCTCCGTAAAGTTTCAGCTCAATCCGAGAACTTTTATTTCTACACAAAAATAACACCATGGTAGTTCTGCTGAAAACATCGTCAATCTGGGTTAGTTTCATTCAAATCATGCAAATTAGAGTCCAAAACAAGAGCAAAATTGTTTGGAAAAGTAGATACGTTTGGGACCTATCAACTCCCCCAAGCTTAACTCATTGCTTGTCCTCAAGAAATTCAGTTGACAAAATGAAAGTGATAAAGAAGTACAAACTGTTTTGTTCTGTTGCTGTATATATGCTTAATTAGTATTCAAGTTTTCAACAAAGGTTATGAACGAACCATATGAATGATAACACTTAGATCTCACATTTACTCATGACATAACATAATCAACTAGCGAGCAATAATAAGATATCTCGGATGCCAACAATTTGTCAAAATAGTTATGATATAATATGATAACATGGTATCTCGCTAGCCCATTCTGAGACAGCAAAACATAAATGTAGAGCACCTCCAAAGTTTAAGCAGCTACTAAATATAGTAATTCAGGATAGAAGAGATCCAGTCATGCTCATTTCCAACATTAACTAGACTCAATGCATGTTAAATTAAGAATGACAATAGCGCTCTCAAAGTTGGTGCTTTGAACGAGAAGGTGATGACTCAGTAAATAACATGAAAGTAAATGGAAAGGAACTTCGCAGAGGGAAGCAGAGATTTGCAGCGGTGCCAGAGCTCGAAGCTAAAAACAGAGATGAATACATTTTTAGAGTGGTGTGCTTTTCCTGTCAACGTCACGACAAAGGATTTCGATATCTTCCATGCTAAACACATTATAGGCGGTTCCCAAGCAAAAAAGTAAAGGTTTTACTCCCCCTCAACCGTACAAATGCAAGCCATGGCTAGCCGAATTCTCAAGTGCCCTCCAAACAATCAACTTTCTAGGGGGAGCTTTGTTTATTATATTTTCTTTGTTTTTGTTTAATGGGACTGGTCATCCCTAGTACCAGCCTCTCTCATGCAAGACGAGTGAATAAACTCTCGTCGTGAGAGTAACCCGCTTAGCATGGAAGAGATTGACCGCCCCGTCGCTCCATGAGCAGTACGGGCACACAAAACTTATGCTTATTTGAATGATTAGAGATGGCACATGCAAATTTACTTGGAACGGTAGAGTAATACTGGGTATAGGTAGGTATGGTGGACTCATATGGAACAACTTTGGGTTTTCATGAATTTGGATGCACAAGCGGCATTCCCGCTTAGTACTGGCGAAGGCTAGCAAATAGATTGAGAAGCGACCAATTAGAGAGCGAAAATGGTCATAATCATGCATTGTGAATAATTAAATTGAACATGGGCATGAGTAGGATATAGACACCCTGCACATAAACATTATGAAGACTGCATTGGTTTTGAATCAACTACATGTGTGAACATGTGCCAAGTGAAGCCACTTGAATTCTTCAGAGGAGGATACCATCCTAACATACTATGTCGCAATCATTTTAATGCATGTTAACATTCAAGATAAATCATTAACACTACAAAATTTGCTCTATTTTGCGACGTTTCACTTGTGTCATGTATAACCCTTTTTCGTCGCGGAAAATACCCCCGTGACGTTTTCCGGCCATCACCCACATCGTCACCGAAGCGTCGTCATGGAAAATAAAATTTTGATGGTACCACTTCTTCCGGCACGCAAGATCGCATTTCAGGTGACGAGCCAAATAATGTCACTGGTTGCCGTTTTCATTGACGGCCCAGAATGTCACCTATGATGGCCCAATCTGTCGTCTAAAATCATTTCGGCGATGATAATCCCGTCACCGGTGATCGGTCTGGGGGGGTTGACTGGTCAAAGATTCAGACAGGTGGGGCTAGCAGCTGTTGAGGTGGCTTCTTCCATGTGGGTCCCCCGTGGGTTTTATTGCCGACCATACCGTCAGTAATAGCTGGGCGTCAGTTTTGACCGATCAAAGCTGCTGACATATGGGCCCAAAAGATGCTGACGTGGCTGCTTACATGTGGGACCCGACGGTGCTGACGTGGCTGCTTACATGAGGGTCCAGATGGTGCTGACGTGGCCGCTTACAAGTGGGCACACGAATGTGGTGACGGTTACAACTTCCGTCACCAGTACCGTCACAGGTTTTATTATAGCGTCAAAAATGTGCATGGCTGATTTCGCAGGCCAATCTGAATTTGAATTAGAGAAAATTTGAAATTTAACATTGCCATCACAAATTTTATTACAATAACAATGGGACTTGACATCTCTCACAGTAGTGATCCACATATTAAAATGAGCATCCAAATGACATATTATCAAGCATTACAAATAAGACACTAGATACGACATCATGACGAACAGTAGTGCACCATCAGTTTTTGATGGGTTGTGACACAGTCTCCTGCGAAGACTGTGATGACTTCCTTAAGATATGACTAAGAATTCCCTCCATTTCTTGTTGCTTTTTTTCAAAGCCTCTGATTTTTCTCTCCTAGCCCATCTTGATAACTTCTATTTCTAGTTGTTGTTTCCTTTTGAGCTCTTCGATTTCCTACATCTGTGCACTAAGTAGGACATTCAAATCTTCTGCAAATGTAGCATTTGCCTATTTTGTGTATGTCGCTTGTGCTGTAATCTTCGCTTCTAGCTCACGGATACATTGTTCAGAGGATGAATTATGTGATGATACGCCAAAGCTTGAAAGTATCGTGGCGGAGGATCTCTTTTCCTTAATAATCTGCACGTCATGTACTTGCGGCAAAACTTCTTGTAAACATGCCCTCTTTGTGGTCTGCATCATGATTGAAAGAGTTGTTCGTGCACTGTTAGTACATTACACTATGATGGCTCACACAATAATTTTGAAGCCAAAACATTATAAATTACTTACAGGTGCCTCTATTGCAATTTGTCTCATATTGGAATCCTTCTCGATGCTGTGGGAGTTTGCAGAAAACTCCGAACTGGATGCTCTCTTCTAGCTGTTTTTGGCCTTATGGAATAAGGACACTCGCATCAGTACTGCATATCATGTAATAATCAACAATATACAGGATTTCAATAACTTATTTAAATTCTTACCATAGAGCTATGAGGGGTATCATATTTTGAACTGCCAGCCGTACCGCTTACCAGCACAGCATGTACGTTTGTGTTTCCCTTGTCAGAAAATTGCTACGACATGAAGCAAAAACTTAGTATGAAAGGGAGTGTATAAGTCTGAAATCTCAAGAGTCAGCCGAAGTATTATGTACGGTTTCTGACCTTGTTAGAACATTTGGCCATGAAGTTATATTTACGCTGTTGAGCACCTTTTTGCAAAATGCCAGTGCAAAATTCTTCCGCAAATGCATCCATCAAGTCAATTCCGAGTTTTCCCTGAAGAAACCATGTGCCCATGAAAGTTAGAACACATGTAGTGCACGGTTTAATGAATGTGTTATAGCAGAATTGCATAATACAAATGCATGACAAATCAGCAAAGGAAGTTTACCTTGTAAATAGATGGGGTCCATTTATTCTTTTTTGAAACTGAAGATGAAGGTACATATTCATCCATGTCAACATCGTAGACATCAGCTTCGTCCTCTGAATTGTTTTCTGAATCATCATCTGTTTGCATGCCAGGATTCACTAAAGAATGTGCTATACAAGCGAAATCCGGTGGACCAATGGTACCAACATAGTGCTTCCTCATGCGTGCAGATATTCTAGCAGAATTGTCTTTCACTGAGTACCTGCTCATATACTTTTGTTGATTTGCTGGTAAGAGCTGAGAATCAAAGACAAATTATTCACGTCCATGTTCATCGTTGATGTGATTACTAATGTTTCAATTATCAATTAATCTTAAAATACACAAGTATAAGCAAATAATCAGGGTGTGCCTAATAAAACCATGGGAAGTGAACTACTCCCTCCGTTCCTAAATATATGGAATTATTCATGTCCATGTTCATCGTTGAAGCAATTACTTATGTTTCAATTATCAATTAATCTTAAAATACACAAGTATAAGCAAATAATCAGGATCTACCTAATAAAACCATGCGCAGTGAACTACTCCCTCCGTTGGTAAATATATGGAATTATCATGTCCATGTTCATCATTGAAGCGATTACTTATGTTTCAATTATCAATTAATCTTAAAATACACAAGTATAAGCAAATAATCAAGATCTGCCTAATAAAACCATGGGAAGTGAACTACTCCCTCCGTTCATAAATATATGGAATTATTCACGTCCATGTTCATCGTTGAAGCAATTACTTATGTTTCTATTACCAATTAATCTTAAAATACACAAGTATAAGCAAATAATCAAGATCTGCCTAATAAAACCATGCGAAGTGAACTACTCCCTCCGTTCGTAAATATATGGAATTATTCACGTCCATGTTCATCGTTGAAGCGATTACTTATGTTTCAATTATCAATTAATCTTAAAATACACAAGTATAAGCAAATAATCAGGATCTGCCTAATAAAACCATGCGAAGTGAACTACTCCCTCCGTTCCTAAATATAAGTCTTTTTAAATATTCCAATATGGGCTACATACGGAACAAAATGAGTGAATCTACAATCTAAAATATGACCATATACATCCGTATGTAGTCCATATTAAAATCTCTAAAAAGACCTATATTTAGGAACAGAGGGAGCAGATCCCAAGATTGAATGAACCGCAATACGGACCGTCATACATACAACTGAATTGAGTTGATCTACAAGAATCGAAATGTGCAAGCACACCAAGAGGCCAAAATGAAGCACATGCGTAAATCCAGATGGGTGCCGCAAAAGATAGGGTTGTGGGGTTGGGATGGCGGGAGAGGAACTTCTCACCTGGTTGCGTATGACAAGGTTTTGGGGTAGACGGCGGAGATTTGTAGACTTTCTCTCCACGGAGTGTCCTAGCCATTGCGTTGGCCGGAGATGGAGCCATAGGTCACCAGGAGGGCGGCGGATCTGAGGAAGAAGAGAGGGATGAGGGAGCAGTGAGAGTCAAGTCGTGGGTATTTAGGAGGAGGTGTTGAAAATTGAGCGCGTCATTCAAAATCCATGGAGGGAACGAAAACACTGGTGGGAGCGAATATTAGGAGGGAAAGAAAAAATTAGTCGTGTAGGAAAACACAATTTAGGGCTGGTCCTAAGTATTCAAGTTGTTGTACCAAATAGATGTGACAACCATTCGGGTTTTCAGTCCATTTTCCACTCAAAAAAATATCGAGCAGAATTGTTGGTCAACAAAAAAGTACACTTCGTCAAATTGTATTATTGTGGCCCTATTGGTGAGGTAAAAAAGCCTCTCAACGATTTGCAAATGTTTGGTTTGGCATCTGCTTATGAATAGGTTTGATCCACCGCAATGTGATGCATGATTCAACAGGAGAGGTTCGCAATGAATGGACCGTTACATTTTCCATGTGACATGAACAATAATTGAGCACGGATCATGTCTTTCATTCCATTGATGATCACGTGACGATGTGGACTCGGGGTTTACAAAGACATGATCATTTTGAATCACCTTGTGAGAATAGCAGTTTCAAAGTCCCGCAGAGAAGCTCTCCATAATGTACGAACAACATTGTACATGTATTGCCCACCATCTCGCATCTCATATCTCATTTGCTTGTACTTGGTCAGCATGGGGGGTATACTTTCCATTTCATGATTTGATGGGAGAGTTTTGCGATGGGTCGCCCTTTACAATTTCTGCATGAACAATAATTGAGCATGGATCATGTCTTTCATTCCATTGATGATCACAAAATCGACCTCACATTCGAACTTGCCACGTGACAATGTGGACTCAGGGTTTCCAAAGACATGATCATTTTGAATCACCTTGCGAGAATAGCAGTTTCAAAGTCCCGCAGAGAAGCTCTTCATAATGTACGAACCACATTGTACATGTGTTTCGCACCCGCTCACGTCTCATATCTCATTTGCTTGTACTTGGTCACATTTTGAATCACCTTGCGTGAATAGCACTTTCAAAATCGTGCACACAAGGTCTCCATGATGTAGGAACCATATTGTACATGTATTGCGCACCCGCTCACATCGCATATCTCATTTGCTTGTACTTTGTCACACCATTGCGGTTTTCTTTCCATTTCATGATTTGACAGAAGAGGTTTGTGTTGAACGGAACTTTACATTTTCCATGATCATTTTGAATCACCTTGCGAGAATAGCTCTTTAAAAGTCATGCACACAATCGGTTTTCTCTTCAATTTTTCATTACAAATAAATAAATAAAAGAATGTACTTTGATTCGCGGCCGTTGGAAGCACGATGTATGGCCTCTGGGCCGCTGCCTCCTCGCCTTCGTTCGAACACTATGTACCGCCAGATGGAGGATCGACATCTCCTAATTTGCCTGCCTTCTCCTCTGCCTTCTCACATAAACTTCGACCGCATCGAGAAGGAACGCGCAGAATAGTTAACACCGCTCCTCCCACTTCCCTGTCCCATCAAAAAACTGCCCCTTGATTTCTAGTTTCCCCATTCTCTCTCTTGTTCTTGACTTCTTGAAGCACACGGAGCTTCATCTGATCTTTAAGAATCTGAATCTGCATGATGGATTCCAGCGGGATGCCTCTATGAAGCTGTGAAGGCGAAGGTTAGGCTGTTCGTACTGCTTGCTAGCTAGTTTTTCATTTGTTTGGATGAATCAAACGCCCAAATCTGAACATTTCTATGATTTCTTAATCATCTATTTGACATGCATGTCAGGGAAAAAGGCCTGCACGGGCGGTCGATGAAGTTGGAGAATACGGAATCAAGCATCGTCGGTTCTTGGATCCTGAGGTACATTTATGTCCTAATCTTTCAGGATTTATTCCTTGTGCTGTGCTGCGTATCCCATAAATCCGGACATGGGCAACATAGATGATGATTAGGTTCCCCTGATTAGAAATAGAATGTATTGAATCTGAACTTCTACGTGATTTTCATGAAAATGTTATTTATTTGCATTTCAATTGTATGATCATTCCCCTGAAGTTCTTCGAATTGCGTATGCCACTAAGGTTCAGTTGGATCTAGAATATGGTACTGCTAACGATCTAGCTATGTTCGCTGTCAAGACCGGCCTATTTTCACCTGCATTTGTTGTTGCATATGCTCTCCATCAGACTTTATGTCACTGGGACTTCAAGATTGCTGATCATGAAATCAAGGATGTTGTTCTGGTGAAATTCAAGTACCAAACAGATGTTTCATTGATTCATGGCTGCAACCTGAAGTTAGCAGAAGGCACTGAAGCTGAAGCACTAATGATGGAAACCAAAGTTTCACACCTGATGCCACGAACCCTAGAATTGTACGGCATCACCAGGACTATCATAATGCCTGTCCCTCAGAATGCTTTTGAGGATGAAGACGACGAAGATGCTGAAGGTGATGTTGCAGGGGCTGGTGATGCTGGAGGTGCTGTTGCAGGGGCTGGCGATGTTGGAGGTGCTGGAGGAGCTGGAGGTGCTGGAGATGCTGGAGCTGCTTGAACCCTAGTAATTAAGCCTGCTCTTTTATGGAACTAGTGATGTACAAGACTATGTTTATGCATGTTTGTTGTCTGCCATTGCTGAAGTGGCAAGATATGCATATGAACATTTGTGATGTCCTAAGTGCCAGAAAATTTGAAATTATGTGAACCTTTAAGTGCCACTATATGCGTGCACATTTAGATGCAATATGGAACTTAAGATGTATGTCAAATTATATTAGGGAAAATTTAGTTTTCGCCACTCTTAATTTGTTGCCAATTTTTCTTATGGCACTCTAAAATTTGACATTTCACTCTTGCCACTGTAGATTTTGACAATGTATCACAATTCCCATTTTGTGGCAAAAGCTAAAAATATTAATTTCACTTCTGCCACTAGTAGCTTTTGACAATGTATCACAATTGCCACTCTATTTTTTTGCTTTTGCCACGGAATGTCAATTGTGATACATTGTCAAAATGTAAGACTGGCAAAAGTGAAATGTCAAATTTGAGAGTGGCATAAGTATAATTGGCAAAATCTAGAGTGGCAGAAACAAATTTTCCCATTATATTATGTAGTGTACATATTAATTATGAAGCCAATGCCATATGGTTCACTAAATGTAATGCCAATGCCATATGGTTCTCTAAATGTAATGCCTAAACACAAAAAGAAATCATTCACTCATTTTTTGAGCTATATTTTACCTCCAATTCGTTCACTGACAACTGGGCCATAGAACCATACGCCCAATGACATGTGGGCCAAGTCCATATGAACAGACTCATCACATTTTGTGAGAGAAAACCCCCGTCCCTCCTTCCTTGCCCCCGGCGCCTCGTGGTGCCCTCCATCTTCACAACTCTGCTCACACACCCGAGGTCACAGCTGGATGTCATCGTAGATTGCAGCCGCCTGCAAGATACAACCGCCTTTCGCAACTCACCCTAGCGCCGCCGGCTATCGGCAGCGACTAACGCCGACGTTTTTACCGCTGCCTACCCACCCCTCCGAGATTGGGGTTTTCTCATGGACAACATGGTAAGTGCAATCTGCATCCATATCTGGTAGTTCTAATTCGTAGTCTAACACTGGGTGATAATCCACCATAAGGCAATCGCTGTGCATGCATTTTCCTGCAGTCTGATTTTAGGATTCTATTTTTAGTGCCAACATTGTCATGACGTAGGGCGCCTGTGCAGCCTCGGCCAGACAAACGAGCTGTTCAACATCACCATCCGAGAGGACTTCAGGAAGTGCATGGTATGTTTGTAAATATCCATCTCACGTCAACGGTTAGGGTTCTTAAAATTACATGATTTTGTGGAGACTGCATGGTTGTACTTTAGGCCAAATTGGGAATATTGCCTACTTTACCAACATAGTATTGCTAAATCGGGATAAATGCCAACTACCATTCAGCACCGACGTCAGTCAGGGGAGGAACTAGTAGGTATGCCATGGGTGCCATGCCACTGACATCAATATGGAAACATTGCCTACTTTACCAACAAAGTACTGCTCAATTGGGATAAATTAATGGTACTCCTCCGTAAAGAAATATAAGAGCGTTTAGATCACTACTGTGATCTAAACACTCCTAATTTTCATTTACAGAGGGAGTAGCATGCACCTCTGATGTGAAACTGGAAACTATTGCTATATTACGCAAATTATTGTTGTACAGTTCAGTAAGTACAGCTCATATTTACATAACTTCGTAAAAATACACAAAAAGTTACTAGTCATTTAAAAGATCTTTTTTAGTTCACATAGTGAGTAATACTTTGTCATTCACAGCATCATAATATTAGCACATGGAAGCTCATATTTGGTTAACAAATTTTCTCGTTTGTATTCATTAGGAGATCACTTTTTTTAATAGCTAATATTTTACATGTTCATATATTTCTGACCTATATGAATAACACATTATGTCTTCATTGTTAACCAATATATCATGTCTTACTATTTCTTGCAGTACATCCCGTGCTTTGCAACAAACCGTGTGGTACAAAAGTTTTGCCTGTTCTTAGATGATGACTCTGCTCCGTTCACATTGCACAGAAGCCATGGATGTACGTTCCAAGTTGTACTCTGTACCGATAGTGAAGGTCGCTCACATTTTCATCCGTGCTTGTGGAGAGAGCTTGCTATGCATTACTTACTGAAAGCTGGCACTAAATTGTTAGTGGATATAACACAGCCTGATCTTATCATCCGTCTGTCCATACCGTCTGAGATCCCTTGATGGACCAACAACCTAAGTTAGTTTTCTTTCAAATTTTGCTTGTTGAACTAGAACTTAGCAAAAATAATGTATCTCTCCGGACTTACTAATTAGTATTTTATTTTCATGCAGGGCTTGTTCAATATGTAGAAAAAGATGGTGGTTACTCCTGCATCCAAATTTCAATGGAAAGACTTGAAGCATCTCATCAAATTTGTTGGTAGAATCGACTCCCTTACTAAGCGGTTCCATGCTGGAGGCCAGGTTGTAATATGTGTGCCAGTGGTGCATACCTTGAACATGATGAATTGTAACATTCACAAAATTATGGTACAAAGTCTTTTATGTTAAATATGCTCTCAATGAACTATTGCTTCAAACAATGTCACAATTGTTTTATTTATCTTTTAACAGATGTTGCCGCCTTCAGTTGTTCCTGAATTGATGCCCAGACATGGTCCAATCACACTAGCTATTGGTCACAACAAGAAGTTCATGGCAAGATACATAATATTCCCTAGAATTGGAACCATTCACATTACTACATGGGAGGCTGTGATGGAAATGCGTCCGCATTTGAAAATGGGCACCAATGTTATGCTGATGCTGTACAAAGGCACCGAAGGGCTTTTCCTGTTCATTGATGACCTGCTGTGATGCAGTTCCAGGACAATGATTTCCTGAAATCCTGATTGTTAAGTACTATATGTCAAGTTGTGTATGCGGAGTAGCACTTAATTATATGGTGATGATAAGGTTGTGAAGTACTACATGTTAAGAATTGTGTTAATTAATAGCTTCTGTACTAAAATTGGTTTTATCTATGTGGTACAATACTTAGGTCATGTCTTCTGAACACTATCATACTGCAGCACTCTTGCAAATTAAAACAACTAATGATACCTGAATTCCAAATGCTGACAACGCATATGCCCTATTAGTAGAAAGTTTTAGTGCTACACAGCACTGATTTCACTTTCATTGAAATTAGCTTGAATTTCAGACATTACAGTACACACAAACTTACTAACCATTCAGTCACATAATTTTAAAAGCATTGCAAAAATTAAGCCGAACATAGTTCAATCCCTCCCAAAATTGTCGCACTGTGACACCATCCGATAGACCGATACAACACCTAATAGTACAAACTATTATAGCAAACTAGTATAGCTATATGGTCACGGCGTAGTTGTGGGCATGGCCATGATCACTGCGTAGTTCTGACCACGGCCATGGTCACTACGTAGTTCTGTCCATGGCCATGGTCACCCCATAGTTGTGGCCATGGGCCCATGGCCACGGTAACCGCCTAGTTGCCGTCAAGGCCACGGCCACGGTCGCCACCGCCACGGCCATGGCACCCGCCATTGATAGTGACGTCGATCCATCCACGTCCAGCACCATGACCGGCGGCACCGCCACCTCCGCCCAAGAAAAAGTCATAGAATGCGGCATCGGCTGCTACTTGTAGACTGCGTTGGTATTTCCCCGAAGAGGAGGGGATGACGCAGTATAGTAGAGATAAGTATTTCCCTCAGTTAAGAACCAATGTTATCAATCCAGTTGGAGAACCATGCAAAATCCCGTTAGCTGCACCTGCACACACAAAAAAGCAAACACAAATAAGAGGGTTCTCAATCCTCTTGGTGGTTATTTGCAAGGATTAATTCTGATAGTGATAGATAGATAAACTAAAATACTAAATAAAATAAAAGTAAATAAATTGCAGAAAGGTATTTTTGGATTTTAATATATGATAAAAGTAGACCTGAGGGCCATAGTTTTCGCTAGATGCTTCTCTCTCGAGTGCAGAACATACGGTGGGTAGACAAATTACTGGGCAATTGATAGAAAAGCAAATAATTACGACGGATTCATGGCAATGATCATGTATATAGGCATCACGTCCGAGACAAGTAGACCGACTCCTGCCTGCATCTACTACTATTACTCCACCCATCGACCGCTATCCAGCATGCATCTAGGGTATTAAGTATGAAACAGAGTAACACCTTAAGCAAGATGACATGATGTAGACAAAGTAAACTCAAGCAATGTGATTAAACCCCATCTTTTTATCCATAATGGCAAAAATACAAATACATGTCATGCCCGTTTCAGTCATTGGGATTGAGCACCGCAAGATTGAACCCATCACAAAGCACCTCTCCCATTGCAAGATAAACCAATCTAGTTGGCCAAACCAAATCGATAGATCGGAGAGAAATACAAAGCTATAATAATCATGCATAAAAGAGTTCAGAGAAGACTCAAATATTTCTCATGAATAATCTGATCATAAACTCACAATTCATCGGATCCCAACAAACACACCGTAAAAGAAGATTACATCGGATAGAACTCCAAGAACATCGAGGAGAACATGGTATTGAAGATCAAAGAGAGAGAAGAAGCCATCTAGCTACTAGCTATGGACCCGTAGGTCTGTGGAAAACTACTCACACATCATCGGAAGGGCAGCAAGGTTGATGTAGAAGCCCTCCGTGATCGATTCCCCCTCCGGCAGAGTACCGGAAAAGGCCTCCAGATGGGATCGCGGAAGAACAGAGGCTTGCGGCGGCGTAAAAGTTATTCGGGGTGGCTCCCTGTTGGTTTCCGAATATTTGAGAATTTACAGAAGTGAAATTAGGTCAAACGGAGCCACGAGGGCCCCACAAGGCATCAGGGCGCGCCTTGGACTTCATTTCATGGCATTTGGACTTCGTTTGGTACTGATTTCCTGAAAAACCAAAAACAAGCAGAAAACAGCAATTGGCACTGGGCACTAGGTTAATAGGTTAGTCCCAAAAAGTGATATAATTGCATATAAAAACATCCAAGATTGATACTATAATAGCATGGAACAATCAAAAAGTATAGATACGTTGGAGACGTATCAAGCATCCCCAAGCTTAATTCATGCTCGTCCTCGAGTAGGTAAATGATAAAAACAGAAATTTTGATGTGGAATGCTACCTAACATGTTTCTTCATGTAATCTCTCTTACGGATGAATAATAAGATGCGAATGATTCAAAGCAATAGTATATAGTTTGATATAAAGACATCAATACTCAGGCATACTAACAAACAATCATGTCTTTCAAAATAAAAATGCTAAAGAACGTTATCCCTACAAAATCATATAATCCTGTCATGCTCCATCTTCTTAACACAAAATATTTATCATGCACTACCCCGATGACAAGCCGAGCAATTGGTTCATACTTTTTAACACGCTTCAGCTTTTTCAACCCCCACGCAATACATGAGCGCAAGCCATGGATATAGCACTATGGGTGGAATAGAGTGTGGTGGTAGAGATTAATAAGGGGAAGTCAAAAAATAAGAAGATAGTCTCACATCGACGAGGCTAATCAACGGGCTATGGAGATGCCCATCAATTGATGTCAATGCGAGGAGTAGGGATTGCCATGCAATGGATGCACTAAGAGCTATAAGTGTATGAAAGCTCAACAAGAAAACTAAGTGGGTGTGCATCCAACTTGCTTGCTCATGAAGACCTCGGGCATTTGAGGAAGCCCATCATCGGAATATACAAGCCAAGTTCTATAATGAAAAATTCCCACTAGTATATGAAAGTGACAAAATAGGAGACTCTCTATATGAAAAACATGGTGCTACTTTGAAGCACAAGTATGGAAAAGGATAATAACACTGCCCCTTCTCTCTTTTTCTCTCATTTTTTTCGTGGGCTCTTTTTGGCCTCTCTTTTTTATTATTTCCTCACTGGGACAATGCTCTAATAATGATGATCATCATACTTCTATTTACTTACAACTCAAAAGAAAATTACAACTCGAAACTTAGAACAAAAATATGACTCTATATTAATGCCTCTGGCGGTGTACCAGGATGTGCAATGATACTGGCGTAACATGTATAAAAAATGATGAACGGTGGCTGAGCCACAAATACTATGTTAGCTATATGATCATGCAAAGCAATATGACAATGACGATGTGTGTCATAAGAATGGAACGGTGAAGTTGCATGGCAATATATCTCAGAATGGCTATGGAAATGCCATGATAGGTAGGTATGGTGGCTGTTTTGAGGAAGATATAAGGAGGCTTATGTGTGATAGAGCGTATCATATCACGGGTTTGGATGCACTGGCGAAGTTTGCACCAACTCTCGATGTGAGAAAGGGCAATGCACGGTACCGAAGAGGCTAGCAAATTGCGAAAAGGTGAGAGTGCGTATAATCCATGGACTCACATTAGTCATAAAGAACTCACATACTTATTGGGAAAGTTTATTAGCCCTCGAAGAAAAGTACTACTACGCATGCCCCTAGGGGGATAGATTGGTAGGAAAAGACCATCCCTCATCCCCGACCGCCACTCATAAGGTAGACAATCAAGAATAAATCATGCTCCAACTTCTTAGCATAACGACAGATCATGCGTGCATGCTTCGGGAATCACAAACCTTAACACCAATATTCTTACTAAATCACAATTATCTACTAGCACCTCCCATATATTACCATCTTAATATCATAAAACTATTGCAAGGAATCAAACTTATCATATTCAGTGATCTACATGAAAGTTTTTATTATATCCCTCTTGAATACCTATCATATTAGGACTAAATTCATAACCCGTGCATATTACCAATGATATTCATTAGACTCTCAAAAATAAATAAGTGAAGCATGAGAGTGCAACTATTTCTTTAAAATATAACCACCGCCGTGCTCTAAAAGATATAAGTGAAGCACTAGAGCAACTGCCTAGCTCAAAAGATATAAGTGAAGCACATAGAGTATTCTAACAAATCACGAATATTGTGTGTCCCTCTCAAAAAAGGTGTGTTCAGCAAAGATGATTGTGAAAAACTAAAAAGAAAACAAAAGCAAACAAACTATATCACAAGACGCTCCAAGTAAAACACATATCATGTGATGAATAAAAATATAGCTCCAAGTGAGTTACCGATAGATTGTAGACGAAAGAGGGGATGCCTTCCGGGGCATCCCCAAGCTTAGACGCTTGAGTCTTCCTTGAATATTACCTTGGGGTGCCTTGGGCATCCCCAAGCTTAGGCTCTTGCCGCTCCTTATTCCTTTATCCATCGTAGTCTCACCCAAAACTTGAAAACTTCAGCACACAAAACTCAACAGAAACCTTGTGAGATCCGTTAGTATAACAAACAAATCTTAAACTTTAGGTACTGTTGTAAATTGATTCATATTTAATATTGGCATAATGCTACTGTACTCCAACTTCTCCATGAATCATACCCCCCGATACGATCCATAGATTTATCGAAATAAGCAAACTATGCAACAAAAACAGAATCTGTCCAAAACAGAAGAGTCTATAAAGATCTATTTAGAAGCTATACTTCTGTAACTGTAAAAATCCTTAAAAATCAGGAAAACGTAACCAATTCTTATACCAATACTGTGTAAAAATTTCAGATTTTTTTGACGCTCCAATACAAATCAAAATTCCAGCACTGGACGTAAAACTTTCTGTTTTCCAAACAGCATCAATTATACTATCATCTAAATCATCCCAAAGGCATTACTTGGCACAAACACTAATTAAAAGATAAAAACACAATCATAATAGAGGCTATAATTTTGTAAACACACAAGAACAGAAAGTAAAACAAAAATTTATTTTATTCATTGGGTTGCCTCCCAACAAGCGCTATTGTTTTATGCCCCTAGCTAGGCATAATGCATAGTTTCAAGTGTTGTCATCCTTGGTTTCCAACTCCTCAATTACACACCCATCCTTTCTAGGATATTTAACATAGGAGTTTCTCATCATCACACTTCTAGGCACAAAATCAAGAATTTTGCTTTCATGGATAAGTTCCTTTATTATATCAATGAAATTGGGGTGCATGCTAATCATTTTAAGATCCTCATTTCCCTTGCTAGAAGTGGCACCTTTAGTCTTAGGAACATACATAAACTTGCAATTTTTAATGGGAGGAGTCCTATCCATATTTTTAACAGAAGAAAATGCGGACCCCAAATTATTAATAATTTCCTCTAATTTATCGATTCTAGCGGGACTTTGCTCTATTCTTTCGTTAATTACTGGTTCCTTTTCCTTTAAGGTTTTCAAAGCAATTCCCACCTTAGAACCAAATTGAGTAATATGATTATGGACCTTTTTATCTAACTTCTCAAGATATTCAGTAGTAGACATCTTATTTTCAGTAGCTTCTAACCTTTGCATAACGTGCTCCAAAGTTAATGCCGTTTCATTAATAATGATAGGGGGTGAACCCACTAAATTTCCCATAGCATTGAAAGCATCCAAAGTGGGACACATCAAGAAATTCCCTCCGGTAATAGTATCAAGCACAAATCTATACCAAGTAGTAATTCCCACATAAAAATTTCAAATAAGAATGGTAGTGGATTGCTTACGAGTTGATCTATTTTGAGCATCGCAAATCCTATACCAAGCATCTTTTATATTTTCTCCTCCCCTTTGTTTAAAATTAAGCACTTCATTTTCAGGGGTAATAGTAACAAGCGAAGAACTAGCCATAGTGGTGAGGCAAACAAGCAAACAAGCAAATAAAAATATTTTTGTGTTTTTGTAAAAAAAATTAGAAGTGGGGGAGATGAAAACGAGAGGCAAATGCAAATAAAAAGGCAAATAAAGTAAAAGCAAGTGGATGATAGTTTGTGCGAAGGTACTTGATAAATTTTGGTGATGTCTCCCCGGCAACGGCGCCAGAAATTCTTCCTGCTACTTGTAGACTGCGTTGGTATTTCGCCGAAGAGGATGGGATGATGCAGTATAGTAGAGATAAGTATTTCCCTTAGTTAAGAACCAAGGTTATCAATCCAGTAGGAGAACCACACAAAATCCCGTTAGCAGCACCTGCACAC
This sequence comes from Elymus sibiricus, assembly GCA_039707655.1. Classification (NCBI taxonomy): domain Eukaryota; kingdom Viridiplantae; phylum Streptophyta; class Magnoliopsida; order Poales; family Poaceae; genus Elymus; species Elymus sibiricus. Next base: position 103,074,293 of record CM077668.1, on the reverse strand, counting down.
ACAAAAGCAAACACTTGCACCCAACGCAAATAAGAGGGTTGTCAATCCTCTTGGCGGTTATTTCCAAGGATTAATTCTAATAGTGATAGATAGATAAACTAAAATACTAAATAAAATAAAGTAAATAAATTGCAGCAAGGTATTTTTGGATTTTAATATATGATAAAACTAGACCCGGGGGCCATAGTTTTCACTAGAGGCTTCTCTCTCGAGCGCAGAACATACGGTGGGTAAACAAATTACTGTTGGGCAATTGATAGAAAAGCAAATGATCATGTATATAGGCATCACGTCCGAGACAAGTAGACCGACTCCTGCCTGCATCTACTACTATTACTCCACCCATCGACCGCTATCCATCATGCATCTAGGGTAATAAGTATGAAACAGAGTAACGCCTTAAGCAAGATGACATGATGTAGACAAAGTAAACTCAAGCAATATGATTAAACCCCATCTTTTTATCCTTAATGGAAACAATACAAATACGTGTCATGTCCCTTTCTATCATTGGGATTGAGCACCGCAAGATTGAACCCATCACAAAGCACCTCTCCCATTGCAAGATAAACCAATCTCGTTGGCCAAACCAAACTGATAGATCGGAGAGAAGTACAAAGCTATAATAATCATGCATAGAAGAGTTCAGAGAAGACTCAAATATTTCTCATGAATAATCTGATCATAAACTCACAATTCATCGGATCCCAACAAACACACCGCAAAAGAAGATTACATCGGATAGAACTCCAAGAACATCGAGCAGAACATGGTATTAAAGATCAAAGAGAGAGAAGAAACCATCTAGCTACTAGCTATGGACCCGTAGGTCTATGGTAAACTACTCACACATCATTGGAAGGGAAGCAAGGTTGATGTAGAAGCCCTCCGTGATCGATTCCCCCTCCGGCAGAGTACGGAAAAGGCCTCCAGATGGGATCGCGGAAGAACAGAGGCTTGCGGCGGCGTAAAAGTTATTTGGGGTGGCTCCCTGTTGGTTTCCGAATATTTGAGAATTTATAGAAGTGGAATTAGGTCAAATGGAGCCACGAGGGACCCACAATGCATCAGGGTGCGCCCCCTGGGGCCGCGCCTTGTTGCCTTGTGGAGGCTTCGTGAACCTTCTGGCCTCCTCTCCAAGTCTCCAGGGCCTCTTTTGTCCAGAAAAAAATCTCCAAAAAGTTTCGTGGCATTTGGACTTCGTTTGGTACTGATTTCCTGAAAAACCAAAAACAAGCAGAAAACAGCAACTGGCACTGGGCACTTGGTTAATAGGTTAGTTCCAGAAAATGATATATAATTGCATATAAAAACATCCAAGATTGATACTATAATAGCATGGAACAATAAAAAATTATAGATATGTAGGAGACGTATCATCGGCGGCCTCAATCCACTGCGCAAATTCTTCCGCGTCATACTCCTCGTCCTCCTCCTCCATCGCGTTAAGCGCGGGCGCGGGCGCAGGCACATGCGCTGGCATGGGAACAGGCGTGGGTGCGTCCATCTGCGCAGCCTCCGCCTCCATTTGAGCGACCTCCTCCAGCGCCTTGTCCATCTCTGCCCACAAGGGGGCCAGAGGGTCCTCTTCCTGCTCGTCCTTAATGACGCCAAAATAGAAGACTAGGGGGTGCGCCATGGACGAGGTGTTTGTGCTGGATTGTGCTGGATTAGAGATGGCAATGGCGCGAGATAGAGAAATAAAATTAGTTTTGCAAAAGACTGTTAATAGATCCAGAAAGAATTGGTCTAAGAAACTGGATGATGCATTATGGGCTTACAGAACTGCTTATAAAAATCCTATGGGTATGTCTCCATATAAAATGGTTTATGCAAAAGCATGTCATTTACCTCTTGAGTTAGAACATAAAGCATATTCGGAAATTAAAGAACTTAACTATGATTTTAAACTTGCTAGTGAAAAGAGGTTATTTGATATTAGTTCTTTAGATGAATGGAGAACCCAAGCTTATGAAAATGCCAAGTTGTTTAAAGAAAAGGTTAAAAGATGGCATTATAAGAGAATTCAAAAACGGGAATTCAAAGTAGGTGTTCATGTTCTATTATACAATTCTCGTTTACGTTTTTTTGCAGGAAAACTTCTCTCTAAATGGGAAGGGTCATATATCATCGAAGAAGTTTATCGCTCCGGAGCCATCAAAATAAACAACTCCGAAGGCAATAATCTGAGAGTGGTTAATGGGCAAAGAATTAAACATTATATCTCACGTACACCCATTAATGTTGAAACCAATATTATTCAAACAATGACACCGGAAGAGCACATAGAAGAAACCTTTCGGAACGCTCCAGAATGCTGAAAAGGAGTAGGTATGTGGTACGGTAAGTAAACCGACTCCAAAACTTCCATAAAAGTACTTTCTGTCCATTTTGGAATATATAAAAAATTAGGAAAATAATAAATAGTCCAAAAAGTGCACGAGCAGGCGACAAGCCTGGGGGGCGCGCCTTACCCCCAGGGCACGCCTACCAGGCTTGTGGCTCCCTCGTGGACTTTCCCGACTCCATTTTTCTTCCATATTACTTGTTATGCATGGGAAAAATTCATTATATATACACACGGGTGTTTTGACCACCATATCACAAGTTTCTCCTCTGTTCTTGTTTCGGGCTGTTTTTCTGACAGATCTAGATCACTATGGCTCCCCGAAAGCTCCGCACCAAGCATCGAATTGTTCAACCTTCGCCTGGCAAATGCCCCATCAGCGAAGTCTATTATGAGTGGTCGTCCGAAGAGGAGGACACTGCATAGGAGGAGGAACCAGGAAAGGTCGTGGAGGACCGGATTCAAGGAGAAGAAGATCAAGCCATGCACAGGAAGGAAACTACAGAAAAGGGAGATATATTGCAAACTCTTTAGCATAACCTTTCTTTATCTGAAATTAATGCATTAAGAGCTGTTGAAGCAATCTATGCTCAGAATACGTCACTTACTCATGAGGTTATTGTGTTAGAGGAGCAGAATCATGCTCTTCGGAGGATCAATGGAAATTTGGAGTACTTGCTGAAGCTGAAGGACAAACCTACCACTTCATCACCACCATCACCAAAGAAGGAGAATTGAGTATATGGGTATGGGCACCACCCTTGGCTTGTGCCAAGCTTGGGGGAGGTGCCCCGGTATCGTATCATCATCACTTTTTATCATCATTATCTATCTTAGTTCGATCCTTAGTTATTTCGTGATTTAGAAGAATAAAGTTTTAGTATGATTTAGTTTTGAGTGCTTGCTTTGTGATCTATCTATCTATGCAATCGTGTGTGAAAGTTATATAATAAAGAGTAGTTCAGTTGAGTGTTTTGCTTTTGTTGATCCAATCTTAGAAATAAATAAAGAATAAAAAGTAAGATCATATGCTAATCCCATGGGGAGTGATGACTTCACATAAAAGAAGTATAATTGATAAAACTTGTTGGAAGTTGACAAACATAGCTTTGGTCATTGTTGCAATTCATGAAAAATTAATAAGGAAGAGAGGTCTCACATATAAATACACTATCTTGGACATCTTTTATGATTGTGAGCCCCCCATTAAATATTCTATGTCAATTAGTCGACGTTGGACAAGGAAGACAACGTAATGAGTTATGTTTGCTTATATTCACATAGAAATTATATTGTTTTGGATCCTCTAACATGTGGTGCTTGCCCCCTATCTTTTTCTAGCCAAAATTTTGTACTAAGTATAGATACTACTTGTGCATCCAAAAACCCTTAAACCCAGTTTCATGCCATGAGAGTCCACTATATCTACCTATGGATTGAATAAGATCCTTCAAGTAAGTTGTCATCGGTACAAAGCAATAAAAATTGCTCCTAAACATGTATGCACTTTTATTGTAAGGGAAAATAAGCTTTGTACGATCTTGTGATGGTGGAGTAATAAAAGCGACAGACTGCATAATAAAGGTCGCTATCACAAGGGGTAATTTAAAGTGATTTTCCTTTACATTAAGAGCTTGCACATCCAAAAACTAAAAGCGCATGAGAACCTCTGCTACCCTCTGCGAAGGGCCTATCTTTTACTTTATGTATTTATTTTCATGCAAGAATCAATAGTATTCTCCTCTATTCCGATTTTATTTTCTCTCTTGGCAAGCATCATGTGGTGGGGATTGATCTAGGCAAATATATCCAGTTGGATGTAGGTGATCATGAGATATTATTGTTGACATTACCCTTGAGGTAAATACGTTGGGAGGCAAAATTATAAGCCCCTATCTTTCTATGTGTCCGACTTAAACTTTTGCTCCATAAGTATGTCGTGAGTGTCAACAATCATAGAAGACTAAATGATAGTTGAGAATGTGAACTTACTACACAAAGCTCTTACATAGACTCTTTCTGATAATATGATGAATTGCAATTGCTTTAGTGACTGAGATCATAGTTTGTTAGTTTTCAAGTTGGTTTATGGTTCATACTTTAACTTGTGAATGAATTGTCACTTTTTCATGAGAAGTTTTATGATGATATATTGCTATTATAATAAAGATCATGATTCTCCATGTCCGTATTTTATGTTTATCGACGCCTCTCTCTCTAAACATGTGGTCATGATTATCGATTTTGGCTTTCACTTGAGGACAAGCGAGGTCTAAGCTTGGGGGAGTTGATACGTCCAATTTGCATCATGATTTCCTACTAATAATTATTATGTTTTTGATCATTATTTCACTTCATGGTACAGTTCTTATGCCTTTTCTCTCTTAGTTTGCAAGATTCACCTGAAGAGGGAGATTGCCGGCAGCTGGAATTCTGGACCTGAAAGGGGTGAAACAGAGATAGCTATTCTACACAACTCCAAATGACCTGAAATTTTTTGGAGAATTATTTTGGAATATATAAAAAATACTGGCTAAAGAATCAATAGGAGGGGACCCACTAGCCAGCCACAAGCCTGGGGGCGTGCCCTACCACCCAGGGTGCGCCCCCAAGCTTGTGGGGCCCCTGGCAGGCCTCCGCCCCCCTCCTTCTGCTAAATGAAGCCATTTGCCCTAGAAAAAAATGAGAAGAAGACTTTCGGGATGAAGCGCCGCCGTCTCGAGGCGGAACCTGGGCAGGAGCTATTTTGCTCTCCGGCGGAGCGATTCCGCCGGGGATACTTCCCTCCGAGAGGGGGAAATTGAAGCCATCGACATCACCAATGATCCTCTCATCGTGGGAGGACCAATCTTCATCAACATCTTCACCAGCACCATCTCATCTCAAACCCTAGTTCATCTCTTGTATTCAATCTTTGTCTCAAAACCTCAGATTGGTACCTGTGGGTTGCTACTGGTGTTGATTACATCTTGTAGTTGATGCTAGTTGGTTTATTTGGTGGAAGATTATATGTTCAGATCCTTAATGCTATTCAATACCCCTCTAATCTTGAACATGAATATGATTTGTGAGTAGTTACTTTTGTTCTTGAGGACATGGGAGAAGTCTTGTCATAAGTAATCATGTGAATTTGGTATTCGTTCGATATTTTGATGACATGTATGTTGTGCTTCCTTTAGTGGTGTCATGTGAACATCGACTACATGACACTTCATCATCTTTGGGCCTAAGGGAAGGCATTATGGAGTAGTAATTAGATGATGGGTTGCTAGAGTGACAGAAGCTTAAACCCTAGTTTATGCGCTATTCCATAAGGGGCTGATTTGGATCCATATGTTTCATGCTATGGTTAGAGTTATCTTAATTCTTCTTTCGTAGTTGCGGATGCTTGTGAGAGGGGGTAATCATAAGTGGGAGGCTTGTTCAAGTAAGAACAACACCCAAGCACCAGTCCACCCACATATCAAATTATCAAAGTAGAGAACATGAATCAAACAAACATGATGAAAGTGACTAGATGAAATTCCCATGTGTCCTCGAGAACGCTTTGCTTATTATACGAGTTCGTTCCGGCTTGTCCTTTGCTACAAAAAGGATTGGGCCACCTTGCTGCACTTTATTATACTTGTTACTTGTTACTTGTTACGAATTATCTTGCTATCAAAACTATCTGTTACCGCTACTTTCAGTACTTGCAGAGAATACCTTGTTGAAAACCGCTTGTCATTTCCTTCTGCTCCTCATTGGGTTTGACACTCTTACTTATCGAAAGGACTACGATTGATCCCCTATACTTGTGGGTCATCACTCGGCGAACCTCTTGCGACCAAAAACACACAGAAGTAAGTATGGCTTACCAGCAGCGATTTGCCTCACTTGCTGGAGCAACTCGCGGTCGGCTCGGGCCTGGCTCTGGACTTCGGCCTACGCCGCCTTGAGCATTTCGAGCTCAGCGGACGCCTTCTTCTTGTCCTCCTGAAGGGCGTCATGTTCGACATACACCCCCTTCAGGGTGTCCTCGACTTCAAGGACCCGAGCCTGATCCTTGTCGCGAGCTACCTTCTCTTCAGCCAGCTCCTTACTGGCCTTCACCACCGCAGCCTTCTGGTGCTCGGCCTCTCACCGAGCTTCTTGAAGCTCGGCCCTTAGAGCCTCAAGCTCTGAAATCGTAGCTGTTATCACACCAGCTTGGCATTAACACAAGATGCATCCAATACAAAAATTGTAACACTCACATGTCAGATTTTTGTTTACCTTGCGCCCATTCGATCTGTTGTTGCATCAGATCAAGGTCCTTCTCGGACCGCTTCAGGTTCCGGTCCATCTCCGCTAACTCCTCAGAGTTAGCGTTCGGAGCCGAAGTTGAGGCCTGCGCACCAACCAGAAGGTTAGTCCTCGGGAACCGATATTGATCTCCTATTTGGTTCTTCAATGCCCAACCAGAGTCTCGGGGGCTACCGTCTTTTCACTTTTATTCAAACGACCAAGGTCGACCCTTGAGTCCGTTCTTTGAAACCAACTCAAGGCTCGAGGGCTACTACTTGCTATGTGTTCCCTTGTACTGTCGGCAGTTTTAGTCTTTGGACTATGTTGTGTCCGAAGAGGGATACCAGATGGAACTAGTGTCAAACTAACATGTAAATAGTATGAGGGAACAAGTAGAGCTGTTTCAGACATACCTAAAAGCCTCTAAGGAAGCCCTTGAAGACCTCGTGCATTCCGGCCTCTACAGACCGGAAGCTGCCCAGTGCCGTGCCGATAAGGGCACGGTGCTCCTCCACGATAGAGGAGCCTGCCAGAGCCACCTCCATCTCCTCGGGCTACCCCTTGTAGACCTGCCCCGGGGTAGGAAGGGCAGGTGGACCCATTTCGGGTCCGCTCGTCTTAGCGACGAAGGTGGAGGCCTCCACCTGTCGCGGTGGTGTTGAAGCCGCCCGGAGGGAAGACTCGAGTTGGCCGAGTTCCTCCCCCTGGTCCTCGGCGGCCAAGGTCTGAGCCTCGGCCGAAGGAATCCCGACGCCCGCTCCCATGTCGATGGCGGTCAGGATCGGGCGGGACGTCGCCTCCCCCAGCCCTTCGGGGGCTGCGGAAGGCACGGTGTGCTCGACTGACCCGCTTTCCGCCATAAATGGCGGAGGGAGCCCGTCGACCATGGCCACTTCGCCAATATGGACGCGTTGTGGGCTGAACACAGGACTAATTAGACATTGTGCATCAAAATATGGTTTCATAAAGAAATTGAGGAGGTTCTATAAAGGATACCTCCGGGGTGTCGGCCTCGTCCTAGGCGGCTGCGCGAGGACGTCCTCCGATGTGTTGGGGAGGGTGACATGGGCAGTTGCGGCCTGCTAGCCGACTGGTGCGACCGAGGCCTTGCGTAGTTTCCCACGACCCCGAGGATGCCCTTCCTCCTCAACGTCCTCGGACGTCGCACTCTTCCTTTTCGGGGAAGGTACCCCCTCCTCTTCGACGTCTTCTGACGTCGCCCACTTCCTCTTCGGAGAAGGCACTTCCTCCTCCTCCTCCACATCCTCACCCTCGTGTGTGGCGGAGACGTGGGTGTCCTCGGACCTTGCATCCAAGGTGTTTCGGATGCAAAGGCCGCCCCTCCCCTTCGGCTGCTTCTGCCCCTTGGCCGAAACCACGTACGGTTCCTCGGCCAAGAGCGCCTCGAGCTGGGGAGACTTCTCCTCCTCGGGCAGCGGCGCCGGGCATCGCATCTGCTGTGCCCTGGGGATCCACTTCTGAAAAAAAAATATCAGGGGTTAGTCATTCTAGTAAAGATAACCTGCAAATATCGTGCTCGTCATCTAAGTCGGGGTCCGCTCCTTCCCCGGGAAACTCGTTCTTGGATGGCTTGAATAGCACCGTCCACATCCCGGCCAAGGTGGAGCGGAAGAAGCGCCACATCGTCGGCACGTCCTCGGGCTTGTGTGCCCACATCGGTCTCACCTGAAGTTGGAGTGGTAGTATGCGGTGGTGGAGCATGACGTCGACCACGTCAACCAGCTTGATCTTCTTCTTGTCTGCCTGAGTTTTGATCCTCGTTTGCAGCAAGAGAATATCCTTGGGGGAGCCCTAGTCCAGGCTCTTCCTCGTCCAGGAGGCCAACCTCTTCGGAGGAGCCCCTGTAAACAGGGACCTCGGCCTGTCCATTAGCGAGCGGCTCGGTGATGTAGAACCACTCTCTCTGCCACTCCTTCACCATTTCCATGAAGGTGCGCTCATACCAGACGACCTTCTGGATCTTGTTGATCATGGCTCCGCCGCACTCTGCCAGTTCGGAACCGCTTGACTTCTGCTTGATGCCAAAGGTCTTCAGCCATAGGCCAAAGTGCAGCTCGATGTGGAGGAAGGCCTCGCAGATGATGATGAACATCGCGAGGTGGAGGATGGAGTTCGGGGCCAGATAGTGGAAATCTAGCCCGTAGTAGTAGAGCACCCCACGCACGAAGGGGTGCAGCGGGAACCCCAAACCTCGGATGAGGTGGGGAACGAAGACGACCCTCTCCCTAGGATGGGGAGTGGGCACCCTCTGGTTCGGCTCTGGGGGCCGGCAGGCGGCATCGGCGGGGATATACCCTGCGTCCCGTAGCTCCTAGATCACGCTCTCTGTGACGAGAGAGCCGACCCAGTGTCCCTTCAGCGTTGCGTCTGCCATTGCTGGAGGCGGAAGCTTTGTGCGCGCCGAACGGGATGAGTGGGTTTGGAATTAGATCTGGGCGCTGGAGCTCAGGAGGCAATGTGCAGAGGAGGTGGAATGGGAGCGTGAGAGGTCGCTGCAGCTTCCCCTTTGCTCTTATAAGCCTGCGAAAGCCCAAGAGTCCCCCTCTAGTTGCGCCAAAAAATTGCCACGAACCCACAAAAGATGCCATTATACGCATGGGGTGAAACAAAATCTTAAGGATATCCCCCAAAATACGGGCATGATCTCTGCTTTGATGAGACGTGCCAATGAGAAAAGTGCCTCGGGCCGTGATTCGAGTGACAGTAAGTGCCCCGCCCACGCTTGAGTGGTGACGCTTCGTAAAAGTTGTCAGGCTAAGTGGTACTGTTCCCACCTACCTGGTTGGCCTTCGAGGCTAAGTTATCTTGTGTCTTCGGATGCAAATGAATTTGATTAAAACCATGGTCGGAAGGCGGATTCCTTTAAGAGTGTAACACCCCCAGTGTCATGCTACAGTGATCTCATGCTAATGATGGCATGTCACCATGTTTGCTAAGCCAAATTGCCATTCCATAAAAATCAATGTCAAATTCAAAATTTAAATTGCAAGACAAAATAATATTTCTTCAAACAGTAAATAAAAAATGTTTACGATATTGCAAATAATCCCAAGTATTGGTAAAAATAATGCCCACTCCTTTTGGATGCCCAAAATGTCCCTAGCAATTCAAATAGAGGATCGACATCACTTATGAGAGCCATTTAAATTTAATCATAATTCAGATGAATTCAAAATGCCCCTAAACTTTGTGGGTAGATCCAAAACATGGCAAAGTAATTATGTGACCAGTTTCATGTGCAACAAAATTCATTTGAAATTAAATAAAATACAAATAGTGTTGCAATGGGTAAACAAAATACAAAACTGGAAAGGCTAGAGATGCCCTACACTGCTGGGCTTCAAGTCAACAGGTACAGCCCAGCCCAACAGCGGTCATCTCCTTCCCCTGTTCATCCATGGTGCGTGGACGCCGCGCGCACGTCCGTGGCTAGGATGGCCACGCGCCGACCATCCGATGGTCCTGCAAGGTGGATAAGGCCGACCCTCTCCCCCCTCGCCAACCCTAATCCCCATTCCTCCCTCTCCTCGCATCGCTCCCATCTCCACAGCATTGCAACCGTAGCCGTCGCCATGGCCTCCTACGCCTGCGTGCTCATCGTCGTCCCCGGGGCCTTAAAAGTTGTCCACGAGCCCCGCCACACTCGACTACGTCGTCTGCGCCAAGTCGTTCGAGCTGCGGAGCACCACAACCCCGGATCGCGACGTCTTCCTCTGCTTCAGCCTCGAGCTCTGCCACATCGATCTCGGTGCCCTGCTGCTCCTAAGCCTCTCACAGAGCCCTCTTGTGCTCCCTCGGTGAGCACCGCATCTTCTCCCTCTCAGTTGCACTCGAATCCAAGCTCGCTGCTAACTTCTGCTATTGTAGGAGCTCTGTCGCCGCTGCTGAGCTCAATGACATCGCTTTAGTGACCCTTGAGCTTAACCGAGCACATCAGCATGCTCGTGGCATCACGTCGGTTCTTCCCAGATTGTCTATTCATCGTGTGTGCACCCATGGCTTCGATTCCGTTGAGCCTAAGCCCCTGCCCGCGCCCGTCGCGCCCCGCCTCGCTCCAGCTGCACCCGGCCGTGCCTCCGCGCGCGCCCGCCTCTGCGTGGCCCCGCCTGCTGTCGCTGCCGCCCGCCCTACTGCTGCTGCTGCTATTCCTCTACTGCTTGCCGCTGCTGCATCTGCTGCCACGCCCGGCCGAACTCGCCGCTGCTGCCAGTCCCTGCCTTACGCCGCCGCCAGGGGTGCTGCTGCCTGGGGCCTCGCCCTGCTCCCCCGCCCCATGCGCTGGGCGCTGGCCCGCGACGCTCCTCTGTGAGCGGCCATGCGTGCTCCTAGTCGTGGCCTTGTGCCACTGCCTGTGGGGCCGGCCCTTGATTAGTTATGGCCTAATACCTCATAATTACTCCATGAGACACTGATCTGTGGGCCCGCTTGCTAAATTAGCTAATTAAAACAATTAGATTTTCTGTTAAACAAATGAGTCAATGACAGCCAGGACCCACTTCCACTGTTCACGTGTTGACCAGTCAAATGTTGACTGGGTCAACTCAGTCAATGGCCCCACGTGTCAGCCTCTCTGTGGCAATGCTTGGTACACTTCTGTGTACCCATAGCAGTTTAGCTATTTAATAATTCGAATTAAAATAAATACGGAAATTTCAAAAAATCATTAAAACTTTGTAAAATCATATAAAATAATTCGTAACTCGGAGGAAAATAATTTATATATGAAAAATGATCGGAAAAATAAGACGAATCCGAATATGCCATCCATATACCTACCACATGCCCCCAACACTGCAAACATGGAACCTTCCCCTCTGGTTCGTTTGACCAATAATTGCCTGGAGCCGGGAAAATATTTCCGGATATTTTCCCGCTCTGTCTATAACACTTAGCACTGCATTAGGTCACCCCTAGCATAGCATATTGTCATGTCATGCAATGTGATGCATTTGTTTGCTTTGTATTTATTGTTTCTTCCCCCTCTTCTTCTCCGATAGACCCCGAGACCGACGCTGACGCCACTGAGTATGACTACGCCGCAGACGTTCAGCCACTTGCCGTAGAGCTTCCAGGCAAGCAAAACCCTCTTGATCATTCCTATATCGCCCATTCTTCCTCCCTTGTGCTTGCATTAGACTTTGCTACTGTTATTTGATAGCTCCTATTCTGATGCATAGCCTGATTTCTTAACCTGTTGTTGATACTTTACCTGTTGTCCTATATGCTTAGTGCAGGCTGGTTAGTGATCCATCAGAGGCCCGACACTTTTGTCCGTGTTGCCATGCTTTACTATCGGTGACTCAATCAATGTGATCGAGGTGCAGAGACCGAACACACACCAGCACCCCCCCTTATTTCTACGACTCTGCAGAGCTACTATCGAGTGCCGAGGGTGATGCCTCATATCTCACTTCTGATCATATCTCTGTAGTGTAGCACCTCAGTTGAGGTTTACCGAGGGTGATTCCTTGCTCACCACTCCCGATGATGACTCTGTCATGCAGCACCTCAAGTGTGAACCTATCGAGGGTGATTCCTCCCAGTTCACCTTGACATTTTACCTCAGGTGTGAACCTATCGAGGGTGATTCCTCTGAGTTCGCCTTGATGGTATGGACCCACAACTACTTTAACTATCCCTCCTTTGTTACTGCAGGATTGAAGGGACAGGTGGTACCACCCCGGTAGAGGTGGACCTGAGTTCCTGACAGTCTGTTGATAAGTCGGGTCGGCCCCAAGGGTACCCGCGAGAGTTAATGACGCGGCACGACCAGGCAGGCAGAGACCGCCCCAGGAGAGGGATGGGCCTGGCCCTTGTCGTAAGACCGCGAGACGGGGCGACAGGAGCACTGATCGTCATCGCGAGCTCCCAACACACTAACGGGTTTGGATATATGATCTGAGTAGGCCTCTGGCCTTTTCGCACTAACCACCACGCGGGATAAGTTATGGGCACTCGGCGTCGTATGAGTTATGGGCACTCGGCGTCGTATGATTCTCCTAAAAGCTCTTCAGATGTCACAGTTCAGAGATGTGGGCTGATTGTTGGGGTGGACGGTAACCGCCTGCGCTTGTATAAGGAGGTGGGTCTGATCCCTGGCCAGTCGCGCAATGCGCAGGAATCCTTAAGATGATTGGCCCATGACCCCTTCGCACTTAGGATGTAGACCGGCGTGCTGACCTCTCTGCTGAGCCTAGGTAGGACTACGGCGTGTCGATCAGCCAAGGCCGGGCATAACCCAAAAAAGTGTGTCCGGCCGGAGTTAATCGAGTGTGATGGGTAAGTTGGTGCACCCCTGCAGGGAAGTTATCTATTCGAATAGATGTGTCCACGGTAACGGACGCTCAGAGTTGTATCTCGATCTACTACAACTAGAACTGGATACTTGTGACACTAAACTGATATGATGGCTCCAGGTTCGCTTCCTCGCGGGGTAGTCGAGGAAGGATCTCTGGGCGTTACTAATATATATTTGTTACTATATGCTATGTTACTCTATTCTCTTCTGTTGCTGCAAGACGCTGCAAGATGCTAGTCTTCGAGAGGCTAGGCCTTCCCCTCTACTCTGGCATTCTGCAGTATGGTCCACTGATACAGCCCCTTCCCTTTGATACCGATGCATACTTAGCATAGTTTTTATGTAAGTCTTGCGAGTACATTGGATGAGTACTCGCGGTTGCTTTGCTACCTTTTTCCCCTCTACCCGGTTGCTGCGATCAGATGACGGAGCCCAGGAGCCAGCTGATCCCGCTGACGACTACTGCTACACCAATGGAGCCTACTACTACGTGGAGGCCGATGACCAGGAGTAGTTCAGAGGCTCCCAGGCAGGAGGCCTGCGCCTTTTCGATCTAGATGTCATTGTTTTGCTCAGCCTTCTTAAGGCAAACTTGTTTAGTTATGTTTGTACTCATATATTGTTGCTTCCGCTGACTTGTGTATTTGAGCCTTCATGGCCTGGCTTGTAATATAAAGTTGTATGACTTTAATTTGTGTCTAGAGTTGTGTTGTGATATCTTCCCGTGAGTCTCTGATCTAGATCGTGCGCATTTGCGTGTATTATTAGTGCACGATTGAGTTAGGGGTGTCACAAGTTGGTTTCAGAGCCGACTGCCTGTAGGAAGCCCCTTTCCAACTCCTTGGCCGAAGTTGAGTCTAGTCTTTCAAAAACTATTTTACTAACATTGTTGTGTGGCTTACGGGCCCACATCGCCAATGGATGGGATTAGGAACTTTTATTCCTCTCCTTTACTCTGGGATTCTGATCTCTCTTCTTTTTGGGTTAAAGATTTTACTAACTCTAACTTTAGGTTCTCATAACTACTTCCTCCCGGAGAACCCTTCATTCTAGATGACCGTTTGATTCATCAGAAGATTCCGAAGATACTCTTCGATGTTTTTCTGAGACCCTTGCGCCCACCGCCTTTGCAATTCCCTACCACCGATAAGTCCCTATGGATAACTACATACACTTGCCATTCATACAATCATTCCCCATTGCTCTTGTTATTACAAGATACCCCAAAACATTTTCCTATATTTCGAGAATCCATTGTGCCTGCTGCCTTACAGCTCCATTTCCGCATGAATACATCTACGAATAATTCCTCACACTTACCGGGGATTTGTTCATCCCCAGTTGTTCATGTGTTTTGCAAAATAGTTCATAGTGCTATTCAATCTTTCAAAACTCCTCTACAGCCTATTGCTCTTGAAATTCTTGCTTGCTTGCATTATGGTTAATTCCATATGTCTAGTAGTCTTCATTGACATCCCTTGTCATTGCCATTTTGAGCCCAATGATTCAATGTGTCTGCGAATACTCGCAATCATCAATTGATCCTTAGAAATTATTCTTTCCGGCTCAGACGTCATTCCGGATATGAGCTGGTTCTCGGCAAATCAAACCTTGACTGATTGTCCATCTAATTCTATTCAGCTTACTTATCTTTAATCAGAACATCTGATTCTGATCCACCGATTTGGAAATCATAAGTCCTTTGTATTCAAGCATTGAATTACTTAGATGCTTATATAATCTGATGCCTTTGCATTCTTTTAAGTACCAATACTCACCTCAGATCCTTTGTGGACCGCCAGATCCTTTGTTGGATTATTATCCGACAGTGTCCTTCACATTCAAAAATCTTGTGAGTTCTTCCCCTGATACATAATGCCTTTGGTAAATTGTATCCTCTGGTTTTGGTCAACCATGCTCTGCTTGTGTTATTTACACTTGAAGTTTGTGGTATATGTTCCTAAGATGCCCCGATGGGTTGAACCAATGCCTTCCCTAATCTATGTGAACCCGGAAACTTCTATGGGTCATACTCTACAGGTGTTATGCCGGATAAAATTTCAACACTACAACTTCATCAAAAGCGAGAAGTGAATGAAAGGTTATGCATCGAAGAAGTGGGAGTCGACCTTGAACTTTGTGTTCATGCCCATGGAAACGATGTAGACCGTCACAGAAGCTTCTTGTAAAATATTTAATCATTTGAATAATTCTTCCGGTATCATTAAATTTGATCCCTCACAGTTATGGTTCCGACCATGCTGTCCTTATTCAATATACCTGAAAGGAATCCATTCCAGTGCCTCGTCTATTTTTCGACAAGGTTAAAGTATCTGCTGTCGCAGGTCAACGATCCAATTCAGCTTCTATTATGATCTACCTTTGGGTATTACCCCTGGTATCTCAAGGATATCATGCCATTGCACTACATCTTATGAATTTTTGATGAAGTAATACCTTTCCCTGTCTTAGTCATTCCACGGGTTCTGGTTTGTTGTCAACCGAGAACACCGATTAGTGAATCGAACCCGCACTGCAATTCAATACCACTAGTAATTTGTTGCTGGGAAATTTAAACTCAATCTTGTCATTCCTAGACTACCGGCTACATCCTCATCATGCTGCCTTTTGACCGTGCTACCTCGTCCATCTTTGGTGCACGAATTCTTCAGACCGTGAGCAAGGCTTACGTCGATTTTTCAACATCATTTTGTTGTATTGAAAGGCACCTCCGATTCCGAGCTTGCATCTTATCTGTTGTTCGCATAACTTTCCACTTCGTCATTCCCTTGCTTGATGTCGTCGCTGTTCGATTGCATCCTCTTGAAACCTCTCGACAAAATGTGTTGTGGTCATCGTCAACATTTTGACTTCTTCCAAGATGGGAATCGAATCCATGATAAGGAATGCCATCCCTGCCCCTCGATAATTTGGGTTTTTATCGGCAACATACTTGTTTTCCCCTCCAACATAGACTTGGTCATGTTTTGCTTATACCTTGTTTCCCTTGCTATTCCTGAAATTGTTCCTTGTGTATTTCTTGTGATCTTCAGACCCAACCCTTACTTGAAACACCATATTATTGCTTCCCCAAAGCACGACTGTGGTACTCCGAACTTCAACGAGAACATTGGAAGCACAATTCTAAATGTTTCTTGATCTATTATCTGAACACCATCATATGGGTAAACATCATGAATTTCCTTGCCCCTTTTACCTAAAAGGTCATGTACTTGCTGTCCTGTCATGTATATCATGCTATGCTTTTCCTTGGAAAGGATATACACCTAATACTTGTGTATAATCACATTTTCCTTTCCATTGGTCTGGTTAATCTGATAATCACATTTTCCTTTACATTGGTCTGTTTAACCTTCAATATAATTTATATGACCAAAGCAGTAATAATTCCCTGCTTATGTAAACACCCCGATGTACAACCCTGTCAGTAAGACCCTGTTACTATTGTTGATGACATTCCGATAACCACCGATGGATGAGAACTTTACCTATTGGTCCGCCTCGTTTCAATGAGCAGGAAACCGGTTCTCTTCGTCCCCCGCCCTTGGTACCAACATAGCTGACAACTGATCTCTGACAAACCTAGTATTGTGATCACACAAGATGCTACCACCCTCCTTATTCATCATGGCGGTATGAATGTTGATCACTTCGATTCTGATCATCCTAATGATTCGGAAATGCTCGAGTTCCCAAGTACATACTGGTATAGTTTGCCTTACCTTTCGTTAGTACTTGCGACTGTATCTCCCACTTACCCATGTAACAAATTATTGTTCTAACCTGAACATGTCGATTGTTTGAACCCTCTCCAAAAGATCTCTTGACCATAATGTTTCATGAAAATAACTTGGTGATCCTTGTTTCTGAAATTGTCCTTTGTATTTGGCTTCGTATGAAATTCCACAAGGCACTTTCCTTACGATGTTCTATTCCGGTATCCGACGCAATATTTATTCTCGTTGCTCTGAACCTCTTTCACCTTCTGGTTAGGCAACGAACGATTGCTTACCCATTTGAAACTTTTTGTACCATCTTATATTGCTCTCGATGATTTCCCTGAGTTCCAACTTGAGAGATACCTTGTGCCTTATTCCCTGAGATAATTACCAAAAATCAGTCCTTGCAGACATCCGTCCTTATAGTTTCCCCCATATCCATTCGTAAACACGATGAAGATCCCAAAGAAAGGATGACGACTTCATCATGATGACCTGGAGCAGAGAAATAAAGACATCAACGAAAAGGATCAACTACATCGGGAAGAGCAACCAAGACCGAGAAGACTCGTTAGAATTTCGTAACCAATTCCTCCCCCTTAACTCTACCTCTTAAATCTCGGGACGAGATTTCTTGTAGTGGAGGAGATTTGTAACACCCCCCGTGTCATGCTACAGTGATCTCATGCTAATGATGCCATGTCACCATGTTTGCTAAGCCAAATTGCCATTCGATAAAAATCAAAGTCAAATTCAAAATTTAAATTGCAAGACAAAATAATATTTATTCAGACAGTAAATAAAAAATGTTTATGATATTGCAAATAATCCCCAAGTATTGGTAAAAATAATGCCGACTCCTTTTGGATGCCCAAAATGTCCCTAGCAATTAAAACAGAGGATCGACATCACTTGTGAGAGCCATTTAAATTTAAATATAATTCAGATGAATTCAAAATGCCCCTAAGCTTTGTGGGTAGATCCAAAACATGACAAAGTAATTATGTGACCAGTTTCATGTGCAACAAAATTCATTTGAATTAAATAAAATACAAACAGTGTTGCAATGGGTAAACAAAATAGAAAACTGGAAAGGCTAGAGATGCCCTGCACTGATGGGCTTCAAGTCAACAGGTACAGCCCAGCCCAACAGCGGTCATCTCCTTCCCCTGTTCATCCATGGTGCGTGGATGCCGCACGCGCGTCCGTGACTAGGATGGCCACGCGCCGACCATCCGATGGTCCTGCAAGGTGGATAAGGCCGACCCTCTCCCCCTTTGCCAACCCTAATCCCCATTCCTCCCTCTCCTCGCATCGCTCCCATCTCCACAGCATCACAACCGTAGCCGTCGCCATGGCCTCCTACGCCTGCGTGCTCATCGTTGTCCCCGGCGCCATAAAAGTTGTCCACGAGCCCCGCCACACTCGACTACGTCGTCTGCGCCAAGTCGTTCGAGCTGCGGAGCACCACACCCCCAGATCGTGCCGTCTTCCTCCGCTTCGGCCTCGAGCTCTGCCGCAACGATCTCGGCGCCCTGTTGCTCCTAAGCCTCTCACAGAGCCCTCTTGTGCTCCCTCGGTGAGCACCGCATCTTCTCCCTCTCGGTTGCACTCGAATCCAAGCTCGCTGCTAACTGCTGCTGTTGCCGGAGCTCCGTCGCCGCTGCTGAGCTCCATGACATCGCTCTAGTGACCCTTGAGCTTAACCGAGCACATCAGCATGCTCGTGGCATCACGTAGGTTCTTCCAAGCCCGTCTATTCATCGTGTGTGCACCCTTGGCTTCGATTCCGTTGAGCCTAAGCCCCTGCCCGCGCCCGTCGCGCCCCGCCTCGCTCCAGTTGCGCCCGGCCATGCCTCCGCGCGCGCCCGCCTCTGTGTGGCCCCGCCTACTGTCGCTGCCACCTGCCCTACTGCTGCTGCTGTATCGGCTGCTACTATTCGTCTGCTGCTTGCCGCTGCTGCATCTGCTGCCACGCCCGGCCGATCTCGCCGCTGCTGCCAGTCCCTGCCTTACGCCGCCCGCCTTGGCCGCTTCGGCCGCACCCACCGGTGCCTAGCCGTGCCCGCCAGGGGTGCTGCTGCCTGGGGCCTCGCCCTGCTCCCCCACCACATGCGCTGGGCGCTGGCCGGCGGCCCTCCTCTATGAGCGGCCGTGCGTGCTCCCAGTCGTGGCCTTGTGCCACTGCGTGTGGGGCCGGCCCTTGATTAGTTAGGGCCTAATCCCTGTTAATTACTCCATGAGACACTGACCTGTGGGCCCGCTTGCTAAATTAGCTAATTAAAACAATTAGATTTTCTATTAAACAAATGAGTCAATGACAGCCAGGACCCACTTCCACTGTTCACGTGTTGACCAGTCAAATGTTGACTGGGTCAACTCAATTAATGGCCCCACCTGTCAGCCTCTCTGTTGCAATGCTGGGGACACTTCTATGTACCCATAGCAGTTTAGCTATTTAACTATTTAATAATTCGAATTAAAATAAATACTGAAATTCTGGAAAATCACTAAAACGTTGTAAAATCATATAAAATAATCTGTAACTCGGATGAAAATAATTTATATATGAAAAATGATCGGAAAAATAAGACGAATCCGAATATGCCATCCATATACCTACCACATGCCCCCAACACTGCAAACATGGAACCTTCCCCTCCGGTTCATTTGACCGATAATTGCCTGGAGCCGGGAAAATATTACGGATATTTCCCCGCTTTTCCTATAACACTTAGCACTGCATTAGGTCACCCCTAGCATAGCATACTGTCATGTCATGCAATGTGATGCATTTGTTTGCTTTGTATTTATTGTTTCTTCCCCCTCTTCTTCTCCGGTAGACCCCGAGACCGACGCTGACGCCACTGAGTACGACTACACCGCAGACATTCAACCACTTGCCGCAGAGCTTCAAGGCAAGCAAAATCCCCTTGATCATTCCTATATCAACCATTCTTTCTCTCTTGTGCTTGCATTAGATTTTGCTACTGTTATTTGATAGCTCCTATTCTGATGCTCTGCCTGATTTTGTAACCTGTTGTTGATACTTTACTTATTATCCTATATGCTTAGTGTAGGCTGGTTAGTGATCCATCAGAGGCCCTACACTCTTGTCCGTGTTGCCATGCTTTACTACCGGTGACTCGATCAATGTGATCGAGGTGCAGAAACCGAACAAACACCAGCACCCCCCCCCTTATTTGTACGACTCTGTAGAGCTACTATCGAGTGCCGAGGGTGATGCCTCATATCTCACTTCTGATGATATCTCTGTAGTGTAGCACCTCGGTTGAGGTTTACCGAGGGTGATTCCTTGCTCACCAGTCCCGATGATGACTCTGTCGTGCAGCACCTCAAGCATGAACCTATCGAGGGTGATTCCTCCAAGTTCACCTTGACATTTTACCTCAGGTGTGAACCTACCGAGGGTGATTCCTCTGAGTTCGCCTTGATGGTATGGACCCACAACTACTTTAACTGTCCCCCCTTTAACTGTTACTGCGGGACTGAAGGGACATGTGCTACCACCCCGGTAGAGGTGGACCTGAGTTCCCGACAATCTCTTGATAAGTCGGGTCGGCCCCAAGGGTACCCGCGAGAGTTAATGACGCGGCACGACCGGGCAGGCAGAGACCGCCCCAGGAGAGGGATGGGCCTGGCCCTTGTCGTAAGACCGAGAGACAGGGCGACACGAGCACTGATCGTCACTGCGAGCTCCCAACACACTAACGGGTTTGGATATATGATCTGAGTAGGCCTCTGGCCTTTTCGCACTAACCACCACGCGGGATAAGTTATGGGCACTTGGCATTGTACGATTCTCCCAAAAGCTCTTCAGATGTCACAGTTTAGAGATATGGGCTGATTGTTGGGGTGGATGGTAACCGCCTGCGCTTGTATAAGGATGTGGGTCTGATCCCTGGCCAGTCACGCAACGCGCAGGAGTGCTTAGGACGATTGGCCCATGACCCCTTTGCACTTAGGATGTAGACCGGCATGCTGACCTCTCTGCTGAGCCTAGGTAGGACTACAGCGTGTCGATCAGCCGAGGCCGGGCATAACCCAGAAAAGTGTGTCCGGCCAGAGTTAATCGAGCGTGATGGGTAAGTTGGTGCACCCCTGCAGGGAAGTTATCTATTCGAATAGCCGTGTCCACGGTAACGGACGCTCGGAGTTGTATCCCGGTCTAGTACAACTAGAACTGGATACTTGTGACACTAAACTGATATGATGGCTCCGGGATCGCTTCCTCGTGGGGTAGTCGAGGAAGGATCTCTGGGCGTTACTAATATATATTTGTTACTATATGCTATGTTACTCTATTCTCTTCTGTTGCTGCAAGACGCTGCAAGATGCTAGTCTTCGATAGGCTAGGCCTTCCCCTCTACTCTAGCATTCTGTAGTATGGTCCACTGATACAGCCCCTTCCCTTTGATACCGATGCATACTTAGCGTAGTTCTGATGTAAGTCTTGCGAGTACTTTGGATGAGTACTCACGGTTGCTTTGCTACCTTTTTCCCCTCTACCCGGTTGCTGCGATCAGATGACGGAGCAAAGGAGCCAGCTGATCCCGCCGACGACTACTGCTACACCGACGGAGCCTACTACTATGTGGAGACCGACGACCAGGAGTAGTTCGGAGGCTCCCAGGATGGAGGCCTGCGCCTTTTCGATCTAGATGTCATTGTTTTGCTCAGCCTTCTTAAGGCAAACTTGTTTAGTTATGTCTGTACTCAGATATTGTTGCTTTCGCTGACTTATGTATTCAAGCCTTCATGGCCTGGCTTGTAATATAAAGTTGTTTGACTTTAATTTGTGTCTAGAGTTGTGTTGTGATATCTTCCCGTGAGTCTCTGATCTTGATCGTGCGCATTTGCGTGTATGATTAGTGCACGATTGAGTCGGGGGTGTCACAAAGACCAGGTCCAGTTGAAACTTGCAATGGACAAAAAGATCCCAAATTATGGAAAGACTCATCTAGGGGGGAGAACTCATCTATCAAGCCGAAGACTCCATAGCCGAATTCAGGATACTAAGGGGAACTCGTCTGTCAAGCCGAAGACTCCAAGGTTGAAGTCATATATCGTCGTCCTTGGCGTAGAAGACCAGTTCGGGGGTTACTGACGGTGTCCTAGACTAGGAGGTACCAACCAAGTTGGCACAGTCCATGGGCCGAACCCACGGCCCACCACTCTTATAGGGAAGGACTCCGGAAGCCTCGCAGTCTGGCGTGATCAAGATGGACTCTGCCGAAGACTTGACTTGTGCTCCAAGGACAGCTTCGGCCACCAGCATGTGCGTCCCTAGATGGGCACCCGACCATGTGTAACCCTAGGTACCCCCAGCGTCTATATAAGCTGAGGGGTTTAATCTGTAAAGACCACGATCGCAATCACAACCACCTAGCCTTAGGGTTAGAATGCAAACTTACGATCTCGAGGTAGATCAAGCTTGTACTTGATACATCATCATCAATACAATCAAAGGAAGGCGTAGGGTTTTACCTCTTCGAGATGGCCTAACCTGGGTAAACACTGTCTCCTTCGTCCCTTGTTATCCATAGATCCGAGATCCACAGCTCGGGACCCCCTACCCCGAGGTCTGCCGGTTTTATTACCGACACCTAGTGGATCATCTTGTGTGTTATTTGAATCGTTCATCCAATATGTGCCATCACTCTTGTCATGATGTTTGTTGTCTCCATGTGTGAGTAGACCCCTAGTTCTCGGGGATATGGATGAACCTTGGTATGTGTAAGATCTAAAATGTTATTATGGATATAGATTCCCTGTTGAATGCTTAGTTTAATAACTTCGTGAATGTTGTGAAGGGGCCCCACTCAGCATTTGTGCCTTATGGCCACGAAGTATATCACTGTCGTTGTAGAGGGCTAGGATGTGAGAGTAATTCAAGGTGACAGTAAAAGCCCTTTGCTCCTAACCTCTAGAATTGATGGGGAATTACGCAGAACCCTTAGAGAGGCCGCGTCCACGGGGTAACCCTTAATTATCATGAGTTGTAACCCTAAGGGGAAGACTATGATAGTGGCATGCGTGGCATGAAGTCTACTTCGAGTAGAACTTGAACTGTACTCGGCTGCGCCCAGCATAATCGTCAACAGTGGCTCAAGTATCCATCCCATACTATGCCCATGCATAGGTGCACTAGAAACATACCAATGGGGATTCCGGATTCCCTGAGAACGCCTTACTTCTCTGCTGTTCCATCAATCACTCTAGTCATTGTTCTTTATTTACTTTTATGTTATTTCCTTCAAAGTTTACTCCACTACTCCATCATAATTTATTACCGCCCTCACTTTGCTTTAAGTCTACAATTATCTGCAGGCATAAAAATACATAATTCACTACAAGAGGCAAAAGTCTGATTCCTGTGCTCCCTATGGGATTGATACT
This sequence comes from Elymus sibiricus, assembly GCA_039707655.1. Classification (NCBI taxonomy): domain Eukaryota; kingdom Viridiplantae; phylum Streptophyta; class Magnoliopsida; order Poales; family Poaceae; genus Elymus; species Elymus sibiricus. Next base: position 103,051,201 of record CM077668.1, on the reverse strand, counting down.
CTTACTTCGAAAAGGCTACAACTAAACCCTGTGCACTTGCAGGCCATCAGGCACCAACCAACGAGAGGGCACCGTTTGAACTTCTTTGCGTTGGGCCCAGGCCTGCATGATAGTCGGCCCGTATGGTTGGGAGAGAGGCCCAACCGTTTTAAAATTTTAAAAGCGTGGGATGGGGAAAACTGTGTCGACTAAGATTAGAAGTGGTACATGGTGAGAGCGACACTGGAATTTGGAAAAACTTGATCACATGCTGGGTCTAGGTTTACGAATATGCAATCATTTTCTCTCTAGTGTTGGCTGGTCACTGTTGTTCGACGATTTAAACCTTGTATCGAGAAGGGGAAGTTCAATAAGAGCAAGATTATTTATGGTGTTGTTAAATATGCTGGTGTCAGTTCAACGGAAGGAGGGATTGTTCTTATCGGAGGGCTCTCTCCTAAGGTTGAAATCCCCCATTGAAATCTAGGGTGAGCTTGGATGGGGAGACACAGAGCAGAGAACTCATATAGGAATCACTACTCTTCTTGCGGCAGCATTTTAGGGCGGATGGAGTTTGTTTAAGTGCACCAACCAGTGAGAGGGCATTGTTCGAGCTTATTTGCCAGGCCTGCATGATAGGCGGCCCATATGGTAGGGCGAGAGGCCCAACCATTTTAAAATTTAAAAAGCGGGGGATGGGGAATACCGTGTCAGCTGAGATTAGAAGTGGTACATGGTCAGAGAGACAATGTAATTTGGAAAAACTTGATCACATGCTAGGTTTACGAATATGCAATCATTTCTCTCTAGTGTTGGCTAATCACGGTTGTTTGATGATTTAAACCTTCTATCGAGAAGGGGAAGTCCAATAAGAGCAAGATTATTTATGGCGTTTGTCAGTTCAACGGAACGAGGGATTATTCTTATCGGAGGGCTCTCTTGTAAGGGCTAAATCCCCCATTGAAATGCAAACTGAGCCTAGCTTAGATGGTTAGGTTCTTTGTGGTGGAACCAGTCCACCTGGGTTCAAGTCATAGACTTGACTCTAGTGCTCGCATTTTTCCAAAATTATTTCAAGCTTTCCGACGATGTTTGTTGTGGGAGGAGACGTTCCTGCCGACTATGGAGGCTCCTGTGGTGACTTCATCAATCTCAAGATGATGTGCCGGCTCAGTCCCTCGGAGGTGCTCATAGGTGTAGGGTGTACGTGCGTGTGTTGATAGGGGTGAATGGGTGTGCATATGTATGAACGTCTGCATCTGTACTATGTTCGAAATAAATCCTCATTGAAATCTAGGCTGAGTTTGTATGGGGGAGAGACAGAGCCGAAAACTCATTTAGAAATCACTGCACTTCTTGCGGTAGCATTTTAGGGCGGATGAAGTTCATTTAAGCACGCCTGCTACTTGTGAGCTACGTTGGTAATTCCCTGAAGAGGAAGGGAGATGCAGTACATTAGAGATAAGTATTTTCCTCAGTTATGAAACCAAGGTTATCAATCCAGTAGGAGAATCACGCAACACCTCGTTAGCAGCACCTGCACACAAAACAACAAATCCTTGCACCCAACGCAAACAAGGGGTTGTCAATCCCTCGGCGGTTAATTGCAAGATTAAAGTGTATGTGATAGATAGATAGATTGAACAAAAATACAAAATAAAATAAATAAAGAAAAAGTGCAGCAAGGTATTTTAATGGTTTTTAATATATGATTTAGATAGACCCGGGGGCCATAGTTTTCACTAGAGGCTTCTCTCATAAAAATAGCATACGGTGGGTAAACAAATTACAGTTGGGCAATTGATAGAAAAGCAAATAATCATGATGATATCCAAGGCAATGATCATGTATATAGGCATCACGTCCGAGACAAGTAGACCGACTCGTGCCTGCATCTACTACTATTACTCCACACATCGACCGCTATCCAGCATGCATCTAGTGTATTAAGTCCATAAAACGGAGTAACGCCTTAAGCAAGATGACATGATGTGGACAAAGTAAACTCACGCATGAATAAACCCCATCTTTTTACCCTTAATAGCAACGATACATACGTTTCATGTCCCTTTCTGTCACTGGATTGAGCACCGCAAGCTCGAACCCATTACAAAGCACCTCTTCCCATGGCAAGATAAATCAATCTAGTTGGCCAAACCAAATCAATAGATCGGAGAAGAAATACGAAGCTATAATAATCATGCATAAAAGAGTTCAGAGAAAACTCAAATAATATTCATGGATAATCTGATCATAAACTCACAATTCATCGGATCCCAACAAACACACCGCAAAAAGTGATTACATCGGATAGAACTCCAAGAACATCGAGGAGAACATTGTATTGAAGATCAAAAAGAGAGAAGAAGCCATCTAGCTACTAACTATGGACAAGAAGGTCTGTGGTAAACTACTCATGCATCATCGGAAGGGCAGCAAGGTTGATGTAGAGCCCCTCCGTGATCGATTCCCCCTCCGGCGGAGCACCGAAAAAGGCCTCCAGATGGGATCTCTCGAGAACAGAAACTTGCGGCGGCGGAAAAAGTATTTCGTGGACTCCTCTGTTGGTTTCCTGCTTTTTTAGAATTTATAGTGGTGGAATTAGGTCAAAAGAGGCAGAGGTGGGCCCACGAGGCACCAAGGCGCGCCACCCCCCTAGGGCGCGCCCTGGTGGCTCGTGGCCACCTCCTCTGGCTTGTGGCCCTCTCCCGAAGCTTCCAGTACTTGTTATGTCCAGAAAAAAAATCTCCAAAAAGTTTCGTGGCATTTGGACTTTGTTTGGTACTGATATTCTGGAAAACCAAAAACAGGCAAAAAACAGCAACTGGCACTGGGCACTAAGTTAATAGGTTAGTCCCAAAAAATGATATATTAAATGTATATTAAAACATCCAAGGTTGATAATATAATAGCATGGAACAATCAAAAATTATAGATACGTTGGAGACGTATCAGCATCCCCAAGCTTAATTCATGCTCGTCCTCGAGTAGGTAAATGATAAAAACAGAATTTTTGATGTGGAATGCTACCTATCATATTCATCATATATTCTTTTCTTTTATAGCATGGACATTTGGACTTGAATAATTTAAAGCAATAGTCTATAATTTGACATGAAGATATAAATACTCAAGCATGCTAACAAGCAACCATGTCTTTCAAAATATCAACGCTAAAGAAAGTTATCCCTAGCCCATTATGCTCAATCATTGATCCATTCATGAAACACACTCAATATTAGCTACACACAATGCACAAGTATGACAATAGTGCTCTCTAGTTGGTGCTTTGTAAGAGAAGATGGAGACTAAAAATAAAAATAAAAATTGCATAAAAGTAAATAGATAGGCCCTTCGTAGAGGGAAGCAGAGATTTGCTAATGTGCCAGAGCTCAAAGCTTAAATTAGAGAGATAAAATTGTTTTGAGAGGCATGCTTTTCCTATCAACGAAAACGACCGAGGATTCCCAATATTTTCCATGCTAGACACATCATAGGCGGTTCCCAAACAGAACGTAAAGTTTATTTCCTTTCCACAATTCTTTCACAATCCATGGCTAGCCGTATCCACGGGTGCCCTCCATACCAACACTTTCCAAGGAATTTTGTTGTTATTAATTTTTGATTCATTGTGGGACTGGGCATCCCTATTACCAGCCACTCTCTCGTGCAATGACAAGTGAATAAACACTCATCGTGAGAATAACACACCTAGCATGGAAAATAATGACCACCCCCTGCCGCTTCATGAGCGGTACGGGCACACAAAATGGAAAATTAATTTGAAAATTAGAGTTGGCACACACAAATTTACTTGGAACGGCATGGAAATACCTCATATAGGTAGATATAGTGGACTCATTTGGCACAACTTGGGTTTAAGGATTTTGGATGCACAAGCAGTATTTCCGCTTAGTACAAATGAAGGCTAGCAAATAGATTGAGAAGCAACCAACCAAAAAGCGAAAACGGTCATAAACATGCATTGAACATAACTAACACCGAATAATGCACCATAAGTAGGATATAATTTCTTTGCATAACTATTGACTTAATGTTCATGCATAGGGAATCACAAACCTTAACACTAATATTCTTACTAAATCATAATTACTCACTAACATGACTCACATATCATCATCTCCATATCGCAAAACTATTGCAAGGAATCACACTTATCATATCCAATTATCTATATGAAAGTTTTTATTATATCCCTCTTGAATATTCATCACTTTGGGACCAAATTCATATCTTGTGCAAATTACCATTACTATTATCAACTCTCAAAAAGGTGTAAGTGAAGCATGAGAGTGCACATATTTCTTCAAAATTTATCAACTCTCAAAAAGATATAAGTGAAGCATAAGAGTTTAAATATTTCTTCAAAATATAGCCACCGCCGTGCTCAAAAAGATTTAAGTGAAGCACTAGAGCAACTGCCTAGCTCAAAAAATTTAAGTGAAGCACATAGAGTATTCTAACAAATCATGATGATCGTGTGGCTCTCTCAAATAGGTGTGTCCAGCAAAGATGATTGTGACAAACTAAAAAGCAAGCAAAGCAAAGACTCATATAATACACAACGCTCCAAGCAAAACACATATCATGTGACGAATAAAAATATAGCTCCAAGTAAAATTACCGATGGTTGGTAGAAGAAAGAGGGGATGCCTTCCGGGGCATCCCCAAGCTTAGACGCTTGAGTCTTCCTTGAATATTACCTTGGGGTGCCTCGGGCATCCCCAATCTTAGGCTGTTGCCACTCCTTATTCCTTCATCCATCGTGATCTCACCCAAAACTTGAAAACTTCAATCACACAAAACTCAACAAAACCTTTGTGAGATCCGTTAGTATAACAAAACAAATCACTACTTTAAGTACTGTTGCAAACCCATTCATATTTTATTTTTGCATTATACCTACTGTATTCTAACTTCTCCATGGCTTATACCCCCCGATACAATCCATAGTTTCATCAAAACAAGCAAGTAGTGCATCAAAAACAGAATCTGTCAGAAACAGAATAGTCTGTAGAAATCTATTTAAAATCTATACTTATGTAACTCCAAAAATTCTGAAAAATTAGGACAACATGGAAAATTCATATACCAATACTGTGTAAAAATTTCAGATTTTTCTGACGCTCCAGTACAGAACCAAAATTCCAGCACTGGACGCAAAACTTTCTGTTTTCCAAACAGCATCAATTATACTATCTTCCAAATCATCCTAAAGGCTTTACTTGGCACAAACACTAATTAAAAACACAAAAACACAATCATAACAGTAGCATAATTGTGTAAACACACAAGAACTTATTTTATCCATTGGGTTGTCTCCCAACAAGCTCTTTCTTTACAACCATTAAGATAGGCTCGAGATTTCAATGATGCTCACATGAAAGATAGTAATTGAAACACGAAGAGAGCATCATGAAACATGTGAAGAACACATTTAAGTCTAACATACTTCCTATGCATAGGCATTTTATAAGTAAACAAATTATCAAGACAAGCAATATCTAGCATATGCCAATAGGAAGAATGGACCATTAATAATTTCAACATAACGACAGGCAATTTAGTAACATGAAGATTTCTACAACCATATTTTCCTCTCTCATAATAATTACATGTAGGATCATAATGAAACTCAACAATATAGCTATCATATAAAATATTATCTTCATGATCCGTATGCATAAAAATTTTGTAATCTTCCAGGGTAGTGGGATTAACATCAACTTTTATCAAACTATCTTGGAAGATTATAAAACTTTTAATAGTATTGCGAATATCATTATCAATAATAGATTCATCATGAAGCTTGAATAAATTTTCAAGATCACAAGAAGCACCATAATCATCACCCCAATCATGATCATTAGCGCAATTAACATTCATAGCATTTATACTAATGCAATTGCAATCGAGCTTTTTGTTTTACTTTCTGTTCTTGTGTGTTGACATGGCAATAAAAGCAAGCAAGCAAATAATTTCTTTTGTGTTTTTGTAAAAACTTTTTAGAAGTGGGGGAGATGAAAATGAGAGGCAAATAAAATAAATGCAAGGAGATGTAAGTTTTATGCGTAGGTACTTGATAGATGTTGATGATGTCTCCCCGGTAACGGCGCCAAAAATTCTTCCTGCTAGTTGTGAGCTGCGTTGGTAATTCCCTGAAGAGGAAGGGAGATGCAGTACAGTAGAGATAAGAATTTGCCTCAGTTATGAAACCAAGGTTATCAATCCAGTAGGAGAATCATGCAACACCTCGTTAGCAGCACCTGCACACAAAACAACAAATCCTTGCACCCAACGCAAACAAGGGGTTGTCAATCCCTCGGCGGTTAATTGCAAGATTAAATTGTGTGTGATAGATAGATAGATTGAACAAAAATACAAAATAAAATAAATAAATAAAAAGTGCAGCAAGGTATTTTAAGTTTTTTAATATATGATTTAGATAGACCCGGGGGCCATAGTTTTCACTAGAGGCTTCTCTCATAAAAATAGCATACGGTGGGTAAACAAATTACTGTTGGGCAATTGATAGAAAAGCAAATAATCATGACGATATCTAAGGCAATGATCATGTATATAGGCATCACGTCCGAGACAAGTAGACCGACTCCTGCCTTCATCTACTACTATTACTCCACACATCGACCGCTATCCAGCATACATCTAGTGTATTAAGTCCATAAAGAACGGAGTAACGCCTTAGGCAAGATGACATGATGTAGACAAAGTAAACTCACGCATGAATAAACCCCATCTTTTTACCCTTAATAGCAACGATACATACATGTCATGTCCCTTTCTGTCACTGGATTGAGCACCGCAAGATCGAACCCATTACAAAGCACCTCTTCCCACGGCAAGATAAATCAATCTAATTGGCCAAACCAAATCAATAGATCGGAGAAGAAATACGAAGATATAATAATCATGCATAAAAGAGTTCAGAGAAAACTCAAATAGTATTCATGGATAACGATGTCTACTACACAACTTGTTCTTGAAGACTTGTGTTGGGCCTCCAAGCGCAGAGGTTTGTAGGACAGTAGCAATTTTCCCTCAAGTGGATGACCTAAGGTTTATCAATCCGTTTGAGGCGTAGGATGAAGATGGTCTCTCTCAAAAAACCCTGCAACCAAATAACAAAGAGTTTCTTGTGTCCCCAATACACCCAATACAATGGTAAATTGTATAGGTGCACTAGTTCGGCGAAGAGATGGTGATACAAGTGTAGTATGGATAGTAGATATAGGTTTTTGTAGTGCAAACAATAAAAAACAGCAAGGTAGCAAGTAACAAAAGTGAGCATAAATGGTATTGCAATGCTTAGAAACAAGGCCTAGGGTTCATACTTTCACTAGTGCAATTTCTCAACAATGCTAACATAATTGGATCATATAATCATCCCTCAACGTGAGATAAAGAATCACTCCCAAGTTCCTATTAGCGGAGAACATAAGATAGAAATTGTTTGTAGGGTACGAAACCACCTCAAAGTTATCCTTTCCGATCGATTTATTGAGCTATTCCTATAAGTGTCACAAACAGGCCAAGAGTTCGTACTAAAATAACACCATATGATACACATCAACCAACTCTAATGTCACCTAGATACTCCAATGTCACCACAAGTATCCGTGAGTTGATTATACGATATGCATCAAACAACTTCATAATCATAATATTCAATCCACCCAAAGAACTCCAAGGAGCACCCCAAAGTTTCTGTCGGAGAAAAGATAATGAAAACGTGCATCAACCCCTATGCATAGATTACCCCAATGTCACCGCAGGAATCCGCGAGTTGAATGCCAAAACATATATCAAGTGAATCAATATAATACCACATTGTCACGACGGGTATTCATATGCAAGACATACATCAAGTGTTCTCAAATCTGTAATATTCAATCCGACAATAACGAAACCTCAAAGGGAAAAGATTCAATTCATCATAACAAGGATAGAGAGGGAAGAAACACCATATGATCCAACTATATTAACAAAGCTCGCGATACATCAAGATCATGCCAAATCAAGAAAACGAGAGAGAGATAAAACACATAGCTACTGGTACAAACCCTCAGCCCCGAGGGTGAACTACTCCCTCCTCGTCATGGAGACCACCGGGATGATGAAGATGGCCTCCGGTGATGATTCCCCCCGCCGGCAGGGTGCCGGAAAAGGGCTGTAGATTAGATCATGGAGGTACAGAGGCTTGCGGCGGCGTAAAAACTCATCTAGGTTAACTTTCGGGGGTTTCTGAATATATCTGATTTTTCAGCGTTGGAATCACGCGAAGAAGGGCCACAGGGGGCCCACGAGGCACCAGGGCGTGCCTGGGGGGGTGTCGCGCCCTGGTGGCTCGTGGGGCCCCTGTGGGTCTTCTGGCCTCCTCCCGAAGCTTCTAGTGTCTCTTATGTTCCAGAAAAAATCATCAAAAAGTTTCGCTGCATTTGGACTTCATTTGATATGGATTTTCTGGAAAACCAAAAACAAGCAGAAAACAGCAACTGGCACTAGGTCAATAGGTTAGTCCATAAAAATCATATAAAAGTGCACCAATATCATACAAAACTATAATAAACATGGCATGAATACTTCATAATTATAGATACGTTGGAGACGTATCAGCATCCCCAAGCTTAATTCCTACTCGTCCTCGAGTAGGTAAATGATAAAAGAAATAATTTATGAAGTGTGAATGCTAGCATAGTGCATAAGTTTGATCAATGATAATTTCAATCACTTTTCCTAGCATCATAACAACAACTCTTTCTCATAAAACTCATCATCATAAAGTAGCAATCAATTCACATGTTATGGTTCAAACAATGCAATCTCTTGAAACTTAATAACCTATGTTCTTAGTCACCAAACAATTGCAATTCAACTTAATTTCAACAAAGTCTAAGTAAGAGCTCCACATACTCAATTATCATACAATCTTCTATGATTGCTAGTACTCAAAGCATATTTTTAGAACAAATGGCATCCATCGGACAAAGAGAAAGATAGGGGCTTAGTGTTTCGCCTCCCAACTTATTTATCATAGAGATAATTGTCAACCATAATAATTCATGATCAAATATATTTGACTGGCCATATGTGCGTGGATCTTTCCCCACCACATGATGCTTGCCAACTAGAGAATAATTAAGGTTGAAATGAGAATGAATACTTATTGACTCTTGCATAAAAGTAAATACATAAAAGTAAATGCATAAAAGTAAAAGATAGGCCCTTCGCAGAGGGAAGCAGAGGTTGTCATGCGCTTTTTGTTGTTGGATGCACAAACCCTTAATGCAAAAGAACGTCACGTTATATTGCCCCTTGTGATAGCAACCTTTATTATGCTGTCTGTCTCTTTTATTTCTTTACCATCACAAGTTCGTACAACTCTTATTTTCCCTTGCAATAAAAGATCATACATATTTTAGGAGCAATTTTTATTGCTTTTTGCACCGATGACAACTTACTTGAAGGATCTTATTCAATCCATAGGTAGATATAGTGGACTCTCATGGCAAGAAACTGGGTTTAAGGGTTTTTGGATGCACAAGTAGTATCTCTACTTAGTACGATTTTTTGGCTAGCAAAAGATCCTAAGCAAGCACCACATGTTAGAGGATCCATAACAATATAACTTCTATGCAAATATACCCAAACATAACTCATTACGTTGTCTTCCTTGTCCAACTTCAACTAATTTGCTCAAGTTTGAAAATAATTAATGGGTATTCACAATCATAAAAGATGTCCAAGATAATATATTTATATTTGAAAGTTCTCTTCCTTATACTAATCATTCATGAATTGCTTGTATGACCAATATTGTGATTCTCAACCTTCAATAGATTTCACCTTCTAAACCCAATGTGAAACTACTACTAGGCATGATACAAGCATATGAAGCACATATAATTTCAACTTTATGATATTCAATTCTTTCACATTTTACTCATAGGATATAAGTGAAGCACAAGAGTAAATGATAAACTACTCCAAAAAGATATAAGTGAAGATCAATGAGTAGTTAAGTAAATAGGTAGCTATGTGAGGACTCTCTCTCATTTAAAAATTTCAAATCTTAAGTATTTTATTCAAACAGCAAAGAAAACAAAATAAAATTACATTCCAAGAATAGCACATCTCATGTGAAGACGCAAAAACTTAGGCTCAACCAAGACTAACCGATAATTGTTGAAGAAAGGTGGGATGCCTACCAGGGCATCCCCAAGCTTAGATGCTTGAGACTTCTTGAAATATTAATTTGGGATGCCTTGGGCATCCCCAAGCTTGAGCTCTTGTGTCTCCTTAATTCCTCTCATATCACGGTTTCTCTAAATCTTAAAAACTTCATCCACACAAAACTCAACAAGAACTCGTGAGATAAGTTAGTATAAATCAGCTCGAAACCTTAACATTCTCTACTGTAACAAATCACAAAAATTATAATTAAACATTGCATACTAAATTCCTCTGCATATTTAATACTCCTATCCTCAAATAGAAACATTAAACACGCAAACATATGCAAACAATGCAACTATAACAGCAATCTGCCAAAACAGAACAGTCTGTAAAGGGTGAATAAGAATCCATACTTCCCTAACTCCAAAAATTCTGAAAAATTACCACGTGACAGAGAACTCATGCATGCTTACTGTGTAAAAATTTCAGATTTTTATCATGTTGTGACTATTCAGGAATATTCTGGACATAACAGAAAACTTTCTGTTTTCAAACAGCAACACATGAAGTTGCAAACTGAGCATGGTAAAGGCTATAATTGGCATTTTATTGAACTAAAAGATACAAAACATTATTATTGATAGAAGCAAGCAAATATCAACAGAATAAAATGACGCTCCAAGAAAAACTCATATTAAGTGACGAATAAAAATATAGCTCCGAGTAAGGTTACCGATAATGTTGAAGACGAAAGAGGGGATGCCTTCCGGGGCATCCCCAAGCTTAGAAGCTTGAGTATTCCTTGAATTTTATCTTGGTGTTCCTTGGGCATCCCCAAGATTAGGGTCTTGCCACTCCTTATTCTCCTCATATCGATATCTCACCCAAAACTTGAAAACTTCAATCACACAAAACTTAACGGAACTTCGTGAGATAGGTTAGTATGATAAAAATAAATCATCCACTTAGGTACTGTCAAGACAAGATTAATAATTGTTATAACATAATTCCTACTGTATTCTATCATTTCCACAATTTATATTACTCAATATAAGCTACGGAAACACTAAAACAAGCAAACTATGCACCGAAAACAGAATCTGTCAAAAACAGAACAGTATGTAGTGAGCGATTTAAAAACCATAATTCTATACCTCCAAAAATTCTGAAAAATTAGGACAACGTAAAAAACAATTAACCCAATACTGTGTAAAAATTTCAGAATTGTTTCACCCTCCAATACAGAATAAAAATTCCAGTACTGGACGCAAAAGTTTCTGTTTTTGCACAGAATCAAATCAACAAGCATCCACACTATCCCAAAGCCTTTACTTGGCACATTATTGAAAGAAAACATATAAAACATGATTACTACAGTATATTAATCATGTGAACACACAAAAACAGTAGGTATAAATATTGGGTTGTCTCCCAACAAGCGCTTTTCTTTAATGCCTTTTTAGCTAGGCATGATGATTTCAATGATGCTCACATAAAAGTAAAGAATTGAAACACAAAGAGAGCATCATGAAGCATATGACTAGCACATTTAAGCCTAACACACTTCCTATGCATAGGGATTTTGTGAGCAAATAGTTTATGGGAACAATAATCAACTAGCATAGGAAGGCAAAACAAGTATAGCTTCAAAACTTTCAACACAAAGAGAGGAAACTTGATGTTGTTCAAATATATATAAGCATATGATCCTCTCTCATAATAATTTTCAGTAGCATCATGAATGAATTCAACAATATAGCTATCACATAAAGCATTCTTTTCATGACCTACAAGCATAGAAGTTTTATTACTCTCCACATAAACAATTTTCTTCTCAACAATAGTAGTGGGAGCAAACTCAACAAAATAACTATCATGTGATACTTGATTGGCATAATCCAATTCAAAATTAAAATCATGATGACAAGTTTCATGGTTATCATTATTCTTTATAGCATACATGTCATCACAATAATCATCATAGATAGAAACTTTGTTGTCATAATCAATTGAAACATCTTCCAAAATAGTGGATTCATCATTAAATAAAGTTGTGCCCTCTCCAAATCCACCTTTATCAATATAATAATCATAAATAGGAGGCATACTTTCATCATAATAAATTTGCTCATCAAAACTTGGGGGACTAAAAATATTATCTTCATCAAACATAGTATCCCCAAGCTTGTGGCTTTGCATATCATTAGCGTCATGGATATTCATAGAATTCATACTAGCAACATTGCAATCATGCTCATCATTCAAATATTTTTTGCCAAACATTTTATTGAATTCTTCTTCTATCAATTGAGCACAATTTTCCGATCCATCATTTTCAAGAAAGACATGATAAAGACAAATAATATGAGGCAACCTCAATTCCATTTTTTTGTAGTTTTCTTTTATAAGCCAAACTAGTGATAAACAAGAAACTAAAAGATTCGATTGCAAGATCTAAAGAAATACCTTCAAGCACTAACCTCCCCGGCAACGGCGCCAGAAAAGAGCTTGATGTCTACTACACAACTTATTCTTGTAGACTCGTGTTGGGCCTCCAAGCGCAGAGGTTTGTAGGACAGTAGCAATTTTCCCTCAAGTGGATGACCTAAGGTTTATCAGTCCGTGGGAGGCGTAGGATGAAGATGGTCTCTCTCAAACAACCCTGCAACCAAATAACAAAGAGTCTCTTGTGTCCCCAACACACCCAATACAATGGTAAATTGTATAGGTGCACTAGTTCGGCGAAGAGATGGTGATACAAGTGTAGTATGGATAGTAGATATAGGTTTTTGTAGTGAGAACAATAAAAAACAGCAAGGTAGCAAGTAACAAAAGTGAGCATAAACGGTATTGCAATTCTTAGAAACAAGGCCTAGGGTTCATACTTTCACTAGTGTAATTTCTCAACAATGCTGACATAATTGGATCATATAATCATCCCTCAACGTGTGATAAAGAATCACTCCCAAGTTCCTATTAGCGGAGAACATAAGATAGAAATTGTTTGTAGGGTACGAAACCACCTCAAAGTTATCCTTTCCGATCAATCTATTGAGTTATTCCTATAAGTGTCACAAACAGCCCTAGAGTTCGTACTAAAATAACACCATATGATACACATCAACCAACTCTAATGTCACCTAGATACTCCAATGTCACCACAAGTATCCGTGAGTTGATTATACGATATGCATCAAACAACTTCATAATCATAATATTCAATCCACACAAAGAACTCCAAGAAGCACCCCAAAGTTTCTATCGGAGAAAAGATAATGAAAACGTGCACCAACCCCTATGCATAGATTAACCCAATGTCACCGCGGGAATCCGCGAGTTGAATGCCAAAACATATATCAAGTGAATCAATATAATACCACATTATCACCACGGGTATTCATATGCAAGACATACATCAAGTGTTCTCAAATCTGAAATATTCAATCCGACAATAACGAAACCTCAAAGGGAAAAGATTCGATTCATCACAACAAGGATAGAGAGGGAAGAAACACCATATGATCCAACTATATTAACAAAGCTCGCGATACATCAAGATCGTGCCAAATCAAGAACACGAGAGAGAGAGAGATAAAACACATAGCTACTGGTACAAACCCTCAGCCCCGAGGGTGAACTACTCCCTCCTCGTCATGGAGACCACCGGGATGATGAACATGGCCTCCGGTGATGATTCCCCCCTCCGGCAGGGTGCCGGAAAAGGGCTGTAGATTAGATCATGGAGGTACAGAGGCTTGCGGCGGCGTAAAAACTCATCTAGGTTAACTTTCGGGGGTTTCTGAATATATATGATTTTTCAGCGTTGGAATCACGCGAAGAAGGTACACAGGGGGCCCACGAGGGGGTGGCGCGCCCCGGTGGCTCGTGGGGCCCCTGTGGGTCTTATGGCCTCCTCCCGAAGCTTCTAGTGTCTCTTATGTTCCAGAAAAAATCATCAAAAAGTTTCGCTGCATTTGGACTTCATTTGATATGGATTTTCTGGAAAACCAAAAACAAGCAGAAAACAGCAACTGGCACTCGGCACTAGGTCAATATGTTAGTCCATAAAAATCATATAAAAGTCATATAAAAGTGCACCAAAATCATACAAAACTATAATAAACTTGGCATGAATACTTCATAAATTATAGATACGTTGGAGACGTATCAGCATCCCCAAGCTTAATTCTTGCTCGTCCTCGAGTAGGTAAATGATAAAAGAAATAATTTATGAAGTATGAATGCTAGCATAGTGCATAAGTTTGATCAATGATAATTTCAATCACTTTTCCTAGCATCATAACAGCAACTCTTTCTGATCATAAACTCACAATTCATCGGATCCCAACAAACACACCGCAAAAAGTGATTACATCGGATAGAACTCCAAGAACATTGAGGAGAACATTCTATTGAAGATCAAAAAGAGAGAAGAAGCCATCTAGCTACTAACTATGGACCCGAAGGTCTATGGTAAACTACTCACGCATCATCGGAAGGGCAGCGAGGTTGATGTAGAGCCCCTCCGTGATCGATTCCCCCTCCGGCGGAGCACCGGAAAAGGCCTCCAGATGGGATCTCTCGAGAACAGAAACTTGCGGCGGCGGAAAAAGTATTTCGTGGACTCCTCTATTGGTTTCCCGATTTTTGAGAATTTATAGTGGTGGAACAAGGCCTTGCCAAGAACTGCCAAGGCCAAGACTCCAAGTCCAGCCGAAGGAGCTACCAGAGAGAAGCTCAAGGCTCGGCACTCGACCAGTACCAAAGGTGAAGACACTCCCTGCCGGCAAGCATAAACCAGGAAGGTGAAGACCCAGCAAGCT
This sequence comes from Elymus sibiricus, assembly GCA_039707655.1. Taxonomy (NCBI): domain Eukaryota; kingdom Viridiplantae; phylum Streptophyta; class Magnoliopsida; order Poales; family Poaceae; genus Elymus; species Elymus sibiricus. The sequence goes on along the minus strand of CM077668.1, from coordinate 103,036,184 downwards.
CCATGCCGGCAAGCTTATGCCAGCCCTCCAGCGCTCCACCTTGCCGCACAGGTGTTCGCTGATGCGTGAGGTGTCGACCGCGCAGGTTGGTTGGTGAGGCTTCTCGGGCACGTGTCAGCTCGCTGGGACAAGATTTGCCTCTAATGACACCCGTCCAGGAGGCGTGTCAAGATAATACGAGGTAGTTGGGCAAGCGGTGCAGAAACCTTGCCAGGACTGCCTCTCCGCGTGACACCTAGGCGCTGCATTTAATGCCTTTGTCCTAAACTGGCAGAGTTTGGTATGATAGCACTGTTCACTATCTAGTCACGCTGTAATTACTATTTTGCCACTGTGGTAACCCCTTGGACTATAAAAGGAGGGCCAAGGCAACAGTTTAGAGGATTCGGACCCCTTTTCAAACACAAGCACCTCTCATGTAGCTGCTCTCTCCGCACCTTGCCGGGAGAAGCGCTCCTTGTACTGTGCTTCCGCACCACTAATACACCAAAAGCAGGAGTAGGGTTTTACGCTTCTCAGCGGCCCGAACCTGGGTAAAATCCCTCGCGTTCCATTGTTCATGCTCTTTGTGCGCGCCGATCCTCCCCGCCGAACCACAAAGGGGCTGCATGGCCCCATAGATGGTCGTACCCCGACATCTTTGGCGCGCCAGGTAGGGGCGGAGAGGCGTTTGTGCGAACCTTGATCAACGGACTGCGCGTCTTCTTCATCTGCATCATCAACTTCATCACCGTCCTCCTCGTCATCAATGGCGCCCAAGAAGAAGGGCATCACGATGACGGCCACCTCGCACGCGTCCGCGGGCGGCGCGGGCGGCGCAGCCAATGCGGGCGGCGTGGGCACTGCGGCCGGCACGACCAGCGCAGGCGGCGCGGTCATTACGCCTACCGCGACCGGCACAAGGGATGGGCATCACGGAGCCGGTCGACCTCCTCGGTCCTCTGGCGAACGAGGCCACGACAGCGCAGGCGGAGCAGGCGGACCCCTTCCTCCTCCTCCTCCTCGCCGCGACGATGAACGCAGCCACCGGAGCGGCAACGCCCGGGCTGGCACGAGCCGAGACCCCGCTGCGGCGACGTCCAAGGACGCTGCTTCAGGACGAACACTGCGCCCCTCACACGACGGGCGCGGTACGACCCCGAGCGGCGCCAACGACTCTGGGCAGCGGCGACCTCATGGCAAGACGCCCGTGGACCAAGCCCCAGGTCCTCAGGCACCGCCTCCGCCACGGCGACCCGCTGCTGATCATGGGCCGCAGCAGCAGAGCCGCGATGGCGCTCCTACTGGCTCTGCCAGGAGTAGAGCGACGTCGCGCTCTTCGCTCCCAGCCATGCCAGCCATAGTGGCAGAAGCAATGGCGCGGGCTCAGATGTTACTGAACTTCCCTCCGGCAGTAGAGAAGATGGACGAGTGGAGAGCCACCATCCAGAGCTTGATTGGATTTGCCGAAGCCAGTAAATCACAGCAAGCAGAGCCTTCACGGTGTCCACGACCGGCGCCGGCATCTCCAGCTTGTGGCCGCGCTGACGGAACTACACTAACGGTGCAGTCTCCACCACGGCAACAGCCACAACAGCAACAACGCCAACAGCCGCGATAAGCCCATCAATCTTTTGGGCCCGATGAGATGACGATCGCATCTTCGGATCCACGAGCGCGGCGAGATCAGCGACAAGTACTGCAAGACAGGCGAGCTGAGGACGCCCGCACCACCATCGAATGGCGCCGCGAGGCACGGCGTCAATCCGACGCGCGTAACGGCCCCGTCGCTGATGAACCTGCGCCAGGGGTCGGCGGATACCTACCTTACGAGGTTGGGTGTCCTGCCTTCACTCATGAGCTGCGGCAAGTCCGGTGGCCGTCCGTTCGAGCCTTCAAGACAGAAGTGCCAAAAAAATACGACGGCAAGCTAAACCCGGCAGAGTTTCTGGGCATCTATACGATTGCCGTACAAGCTGCCGGAGGAAGAGATGAGAAAATCCTCGCCAACTACTTTCCGTTGGCACTGAAACCCAACGTGAGGTCTTGGCTGATGAACTTGCTGGAGAACTACATCTCTTCGTGGTCAGACCTCTGCAACGAGTTCGTTGGTGCCTTTACCGGGGGCCACAAGACTCCTGGACAGCCCAGCGACCTGCAGGTGATCCCACAAAGAGACAGTGAAACCTTGCGCAAGTACATCCAGAGGTTCAGCCGTGTGCACCGCAACATTCCAGACGTGCACCCCGCAGCCGTGATTGCCGCCTTTCACACGAATGTGCGCAATCAGAGGATGCGGGAGAAAATGAATGTCAAATTGCCCAAAACCGTCAACGAGCTCTACACGATGGCGGATAAGTGTGCGCGTGCCGAGGAAGGGAGAAGGCTTCCCGGGGAGGACGCTGGCGCCGAGGCAGATTCTGAGGACGATGATGCTGCCACCCCGGGGAAGAAGGGCCGAAAGCGCAACCGGAAGCGCAAGGGAAAAACTATGATGGCCGTCGAAGGTTCCGACAACTCTGAGCCCGCCAAGAAAGCCAAAACAGAGAGTCCTGGCAAGGAGGCAGCTGCATGCGCCGCTTGTCGGGAGGCGGCGGCAAATGAGAAGGCCGGCAGGCCCGATGGACCGTACTGCAAGATCCACCGCACCAAGGGCCATGATCTCCAAGAGTGCCGACAAGTCGAGCACCATGTCGAGAAGCAAAAGGCTGAATATGAGAAGCGCGACAAAGAGAAGGGTCAAGATGGTGCTGATGGGTCCGGCAAGAAAGGCCGCGGTGGTCGAGGGGGCCGCCGCAGCAAGGCCAAGCAGCAGAAGAAGAGGGAGACGATGGAAGTGAAGAAGAAGAGGATGACGATGGGACCAGTGAGCAAGAATTCCAGAAGGCGACTGACGCCATGTGCGTTGATGGAGGCGCATCTTTGCACTCATCCCACCGCCAACTTAATTGGTGGGCTCGTGAAGTTAACGCGGCAGAGCCGGCAATGGGCTCTCAAAAACCACTCAAATGGTTGCACACGCCTATCATCTTTGATGCTGAGGACCACCCTGATCGCATAACCGCGATCGGGTGCTTGCCATTGTTGGTCTCGCCAACAATTCGCAACCTCCAGGTAACAAAGGTGTTAGTTGACGGTGGGGCCGGCCTGAACCTGATCTCTCCGGAAATTATCAAGAGGTTGCAGATCCCCGACGAGGAACTCGAGGAAACGGGCACGTTTCAGGGAGTAAACCCGGGAAGAAGCCAGCCCAAGGGAAAGATCACGTTACCGGTGACGTTTGGTGGGGAACTGAATTACAGGACGGAAAAGATTGTCTTTGATGTCGTCAAGACCCCCCTGCCGTATAATGGAATTCTTGGCCGCCCAGCCCTGGCAAAATTCATGGCGGCGTCTCACTACGCTTATAACTCACTAAATATGCCAGGGCCGATGGGTGTCATTTCCATTAACTCGGACAAGAAAGATGCAGTCATTTGCGTCGACAAGATGTACAGGGACGCGGTTGCAGCAGAGGCGGCCAAGGCGCCAGCTCCCGCCAAGAAGAAAGAAAAGAAGAACTCCGGCAAGACCTCTAGCAAGGATTCCGGGAAACGCACCTCTTCGGAGTGCTGCGCACCCGTTGAAGACTTGCCAGAATGCTCTGCCGGAAAGAGATCCAAAGCCACTGCACCGGCAACCAAGAAGGTGCCGGCGAGGGAGGATGGCGCTGACGGTACCTTCACCATCAGCGCCACTCTTGACAGCAAATAGGAAAGCGCGCTCGTTGCCTTCCTGCGGGCGAATGTCGATGTGTTCGCGTGGCGACCGTCTGACATCCCCGGCGTTCCCAGGGAGGTAATTGAGCACCACCTTGCCGTTTGTCCCCACGCTCGGCCCGTCAAACAGAAAGTCCGGAAGCAAGCTTTGGAGCGACAGCAGTTCATTGCCGAAGATATCAAGAAACTCGAAGCAGCAGGCCTGGTCAGAGGAGTGTTACATCCCACGTGGTTGGCGAATCCAGTGGTGGTGCGCAAGGCAAACGGGAAGTGGAGACTTTGTATAGACTACACTGATATCAACAAAGCTTGTCCAAAAGATCCTTTCCCTTTGCCGCGCATCGATCAAATTGTGGACTCCACCTCTGGCTGCGATCTGCTCTCCTTCCTTGATGCATATTCCGGATACCATCAGATATTCATGGCCAAGGAGGACGAGGAGAAAACCGCATTCATTACTCCATGTGGCACGTACTGCTTCGTGCGTATGCCTTTCGGATTAAAGAGTGCCGGTTCCACGTTTGCAAGAGCAGTCCAGATTGGTTTTCAGCCCCAGCTGCATAGGAATGTAGAAGCCTACATGGATGATATAGTGGTAAAAACAAAGGACAAATCAACCCTCATTCAAGACTTGGAAGAGACGTTTGCAAACCTGCGCAAGATTAACTTAAAGCCCAATCCCGAGAAGTGTGTATTTGGCGTCCCGTCCGGCAAGCTTCTCGGATTCTTTGTATCTCAACGAGGAATTGAAGCAAATCCTGACAAGATCAAAGCAATTGAGCATATTCAAGCACCAAAAAGCGTCAAGGATGTGCGGCGTCTTGCCGGTTGTGTTGCTGCCTTGAGCAGGTTCATTTCAAGATCCGCTGAGCGCGCCCTGCCGTTTTTCAAGATTTTGAAAAAGGCAGGTCTGATGAAATGGACTCCGGAAGCGGAGGCCGCGCTGCAGGACTTGAAAAGATACCTCTCCTCTGCGCCAACACTAGTTGCGCCTAGACCGCAAGAGCCATTGCTGCTATACGTAGCGGCAATGAATCAAGTGGCTAGTGCTGCATTAGTGGCACAGAGGGAAGTCGATGATGAGGAAACAGCCACGGCAAGCCCGTCCAGCGACAAACCGGAATCTTCCCCGGCAAGACCTGGTGCCGACAAGTCACCGGCAGCGCAAGTAGATGGAGCTGATCAGCAGGTGGTGCCGAAGAAGAAAATGGTGCAGCGACCGGTGTATTTCGTTAGTTCCCTCCTACAGGGGGCTAGATCGAGATACTCTGGAGTGCAGAAGTTGCTTTTCGGCCTCCTTATGGCCTCAAAGAAGCTGCGTCACTACTTCCAAGCACACGAGATCACCGTTGTCACTCGCTTCCCGCTGCAACACATCTTGAGAAATCCAGAGGCAACCGGCAGGGTAGTGGAGTGGGCGTTGGAGTTATCAAGCTTTGCACTCAAGTTTGAAAGCACTTCAACAATCCAGAGCAGAGCCTTGGCAGAGTTCATTGCTGAGTGGACGCCAACGCAAGACGAAGAAATTCAAGAAACAGCTCTCCCCGGCAAGGAAACAGCGAAAGAATGGGTTATGTACTTCGATGGTGCCTTTTCGCTGCAAGGCGCCGGTGCCGGAGTGCTGCTTGTCGCACCCACCGGGGAGCACCTCAAGTACGTGGTCCAAATGCACTTTCCCAGGGAGCAAGCTACAAACAACACTGCTGAGTATGAAGGGCTCCTTGCCGGTCTTCGGATCGCAGTGGACCTTGGAATCAAGAAATTGATCATCCGCGGTGACTCGCAGCTTGTTGTGAAGCAAGTGAATAAGGATTACCAAAGCCCATTGATGAGAGCATATGTGGAAGAAGTGAGGAAATTGGAGGAACACTTTGACGGACTGCTAACAGAACACGTCCCTCGTGAGGAAAACAGCATTGCTGATAGCCTGTCAAAGTGTGCCGCGCGAAAGCTTCCCGTGGAACCGGGAACCTTTGTGCTCCATTTGAATCAACCCACAGTTACTCCATCAACGCAGGCCAATAAGAGAAGAAAGTTGAGTACCGGCAAGTACTTTCCGGTGGAGCTCCCAGAAGCCACCGGCAACGACGCTGCCGGGAACAGCGACACGGCTGGTGGTGAGCAGTGGCTTAGCGTGGGAACACAGGTTCTTGCCGCGGAAGCAAGCGCTCCCATGACCGAAGAGAAGCCTTTGGCCCTTGTCGTCGAGCCACAGGCTCCGGCATGGGCACAGCAGATAGTCCGTTTCCTTCAAATAGGAGAACTTCCCGATGAGCAAGAGGAAGCTGAGAAAGTAGCCCGCCAGTCAAGTATGTATCAGTTTGTGGATAGCATCCTATACAAAAAATGACCAAACGGTGTGAAATTGAAGTGTATCTGCCGGGAAGACGGGCTAGAACTGTTGGCGGAGATACATGGAGGCATATGTGGCTCTCACATAGGATCAAGGGCACTTGCCGGCAAAGCTTTCCGGCAAGGCTTCTATTGGCCCACCACCCTCCAGGATGCAACTGAGCTAGTAACCAAGTGTGAAGCGTGCCAGTTCCATTCGAAGAATGTACATCAACCAGCTCAGGCTCTCCAAATGATCCCTCTCTCCTGGCCCTTTTCTGTCTGGGGGCTCAATATTTTGGGCCCTTTCCCCCGCGCTGCCGGGGGCTTCGAGTACTTGTACGTCGCTGTCGACAAGTTCACGAAGTGGCCAGAAGTGGAGCCAGTGAGGAAGGTGACAGCGCAATCAGCCGTCAAGTTCTTCAAAGGATTAGTTTGCCGTTTCGGGGTTCCTAACAAGATCATCACCGACAACGGCACGCAATTCACGAGCCGCACCTTCATGCAGTATATTCAAGACCTTGCCAGCAAAATCTGTTTTGCGTCTGTCGCTCACCCGAGAAGCAACGGCCAAGCAGAAAGGATGAATGTTGAAGTGCTGCGTGGTCTCAAGACAAGAACTTTCGACAAGTTGTGCAAGTGCGGAAAGTGCTGGGTTGATGAGTTGCCGGCGGTTCTTTGGTCAGTCAGGACGACACCAAATCGAGCTACCGGCCAGACACCCTTCTCCCTAATCTATGGTGCAGAGGCGGTGCTTCCCACAGAACTCAAATACGGGTCACCTCGAGTACTCGCTTATGATGAAGCTGAGCTAGGGCAACTGCGGCAAGCCGACGCATTGCTCCTTGAGGAAGATCGTCTTCGGGCGGCTGTGCGAGCTGCGCGCTACCAGCAAGCCTTGCGCCGCTACCATAGCCGCAAAGTGCGCGCCCAGAGCCTTGAGGAAGGCGACCTTGTTCTTCGACGCGCCCAGTCCGCCAAAGGATCAAACAAGTTGACGCCGAAGTGGGAAGGCCCTTACCGGGTAGCACGAGTCACCAGGCCTGGCGCAGTCTGGCTTGAGACTGAAGATGGCACCCCAGTGCAAAACTCATGGAATATTGAGCATCTTCGCAAGTTCTACCCGTGAGGTGCAGTTGCCGGGACATCTCCCGGCAACCCCTTTTGTACAAGCCTTGTTGGCAAGACATGTAACCCTTCGTACAAAGCCAGGCGCAGAACCTATGCATAATAAAGCTAAGTGCTTCGCGACTCCTCAGACATGTTCATTTACATATCGATGCATATGATGTTGTGATGTACACTTTGGTTTGTATGAGATAGCTAACGAGCCGTCAAGGTTCCCAAAACTCTCTTTTCTCTTCTGCCTTTTTCTTAAAAGGACAAGGGAATCCCTCGCGCGCAAGTTTCCCAGGGGGAGTGGAGATGGGTACCATTTCTAAATGACGTTCAAGTGATCATTTCATGCAACAAGAAAAACGACGCAGAGAAAAGCTAAGTTGGAAGATTTTTAAAATTTTCCTTAGTTACATTCGCGTTCTCCCTTGAACTATTTTGCGCTTTGTATGAGAAACCTGCACGCGAGAGGAACCTTGTCACGATCGGTCTGCGCTCTATCTTGCCTCGAGTCCGTTCGGCAAGCCTAGCAGCTGCGTCCTATCCCGGCAAGTCACATTGCCGGCGGCGGCACTTCCAGCAGGCTGCTAAGGACCTGTTCCTCAAAGCGCTCGTGGCAAGTGTGCGCACTGGCAAGCTTCCAACAAGCGTAGGGAACACGATCATGCAAAGACGAATGACACAAGGGAAAACGATGCACGCTTATTTAAACCCGACAAACACCCGATGTTCATTAAGAAGGTACTCGATTACATGTTCATCGGCCCTTTGCCAGGGTTATCTCGAGTGCAATACGAGGGCAAAAGGGGCGCCTAGGCAGATCGCTACCGGAGAGCCAGATGATGGTGCTGCCGGCGATCAATACGAGATGAAGGAGTCGGAGCCGTCATCCTCGACCTTCACGCCTGGAGCGCCACCGTCGTCATCGCCGTCATCGTCATCGTCCTCAGTCCCGCTAGAGGAAGCGGTGTCGGAGTCGCTCGAGCTTTCCGCGCAGCACTCCAGACGAGCGCCTGAAGCCCCGAAGAACTTCACGACGAGCGAGCACGGACGAAGGACTTCCACCCTCGCATGAAGTACAAGATGCCATTGGCGGAAGCTTCGACGGCCACCCGGACCGAGCCATTGCAGCAGCCATCAACACGCAGCCACAAGCCGCGCAAATCGACACCCTCCATCTCCCTGGCGAAAGGGCGAGGAAGCCTCAGCCGGCTCCGTGGCCGGTCGCGCAGCTCCACGACGAACTCGCGAGCTGTGTCCTCCGTGTGGCCTTCTGCCAAGGACTGGATGGCCGGAGACGGAGTAACGAGCGCACTGCCACGGCCACCTCATCCCCGGACGACGCGTCTTCCACAACCACGGCCCGCGGTTCCACCCCGAGCGCTGGGGCCGGCCTCCGCAGCCGCAGCAGAAGCGCCAGCATGATCCCAAAGAGAAGCCCGCGTGGCGGTGGCAGGCCCACGAGCCCGGCCTTTCCCCCACACCATGGTGCCCACAGAAGCGGGAGGAAGAGGAAGGAGGCGAGGGTAGCAGTCGCCGGAAGGATGGGGCGAAGGAAGTGGATGAGCATCGCATCCCGTAGCCCCCTTTTTATCGGGAGGATGCGGGGGCTGGCTCTTCACCGTCCTCGAGCGGCTGCCCAAACTCCCCAATCCTGCACCCTGCATTCATGAGCAGGCGCACTACCCCGGCGACCGTCCAAGTTCGCCAATCCCGCGTTCTACGCCCATTGACAGGCGCACCACTCCAACGACCGCCCCTCTTCGCCAATCCACTGCCTTGCATGTATGCAGACGCGCGTGATGGAGGGGCGCAGAAAAAGGAGGAGTAAAGACAGATATGGCAGTTACCCCTTGCCACGCGCAGCCACGCGCCGGTTCATGACTAGCCCAACGGCAGGAGTTGCCGGAAGACGGCCGAGGACGCACCCAAGTCCAGATTAGTGAGGAAGCAAAGAAGATCTCAGAGAATGGAGATCATCATGACCAAAATTGTAACAACAGTTTCCCGCGTGTCTGTGCATTACTTGGGCCTAGCCCAACAACGCTTCGGACGCGCGTATGGCCTAGGCCCGGGGGCTCCTGTCGGTGTATAAAACATGGGTATTTTATACCCTGACTTATGCACAGACAGTAGCAGCCTCCTTGCCGGCCAAGGCCTTGCCAGGAACTGCCAAGGCCAAGACTCCAAGTCCAGCTGAAGGAGCTACCAGAGAGAAGCTCAAGGCTCGGCACTTGACCAGTACCAAAGGTGAAGACACTCCCTGCCGGCAAGCATAAACCGGCAAGGTGAAGACCCGGCAAGCTTATGCCAGCCCTCCAGCACTCCACCTCACCGCACAGGTGTTCGCTGATGCGTGAGGTGTCGACCGCGCAGGTTGGTTGGTGAGGCTTGTCGGGCACGTGTCAGCTCGCTGGGACAAGATTTGCCTCTAATGACACCCGTCCAGGAGGCGTGTCAAGATAATACGAGGTAGTTGGGTAAGCGGTGCAGAAACCTTGCCAGGACTGCCTCTCCGCGTGACACCTAGGCGCTGCATTTAATGCCTTTGTCATAAACTGGCAGAGTTTGGTATGATAGCACTGTTCACTATCTAGTCACGCTGTAATTACTATTTTGCCACTGTGGTAACCCCTTGGACTATAAAAGGAGGGCCAAGGCAACAGTTTAGAGGATTCGGACCCCTTTTCAAACACAAGCACCTCTCATGTAGCTGCTCTCTCCGCACCTTGCCGGGAGAAGCGCTCCTTGTACTGTGCTTCCGCACCACTAATACACCAAAAGCAGGAGTAGGGTTTTACGCTTCTCAGCGGCCCGAACCTGGGTAAAATCCCTCGCGTTCCATTGTTCATGCTCTTTGTGCGCGCCGATCCTCCCCGCCGAACCACAAAGGGGCTGCATGGCCCCATAGATGGTCGTACCCCGACACTTCCCAACTGTTTTCAAATTTAAAAAGCGTGGGATGATGACAAATGTGTGGACCAAGATTAGAAGTGGTACATAATCAGAGACAAACCGAGTTAGCAAGGAAACCATGTAATTTGGCATAACTTGATACCTCAATTCTCTCTAGTGTTGGTTAATGACGTTTGTTCAACCATGTAAACATTTTGTCCAGAGGGGAAGTTCAACTAGAAAGAGATTATCTGTGGCGTTGTTTGACATTTCGGCTTCATAAACAATGGAAGAAGGCATCGTTCTTGATCGGAGGACTCTCTCATGATGGTTGAAATCTCCCATTATGATCCAAGGCGAGTTTGGATGGGGAGAGACGGAGGAAAGATCTCATCTAGGAAGTTTTTCTTGAGCGCTTGATCTGTTGAAGCGTAAACGTTCGTGATGGGTATGGGTAAAATTGGTAGGCGAGGTAAGAAGTCATGACAGTTTGGTTGTAGGGGACCCGTGGCTTTGTAGAATGTTGGGGACTGGCCTATAGCATGGATGTTCCAATAGCACAAATGGAAACAAACATGTGACATAGCACCAAATTAAGGGCATCTCCAACGCCGACCCTCAAACCACCCGCATCCGTCCGGACCACAGAAGCAATCCAATGCGGTCCTGTATTGGTCCACGGCGTGGTCCGGACCATGATTTTCCCGTAAACCGGAACCAAATGTGGGGGGTTTTGTGGGAGCCCGGACATGAGAAACTTCGCTCTCTCACCCCCTGGCCCACCAAAAAGGAAGCCGGAGCCCGCGCTTTTGTATCAACCCGCACTGTTTCCACGCCAAAATTCCCCACATTCTTCTTCCATCCCCCGCCGCTCTCCACCCAATTCCCGCCCTTTTCTCCCACCCTCTCCTTCCTTCCTCCGCCGACACATTGAACCGTCGGAGAACCTGTCGGAGATGGAGGTGGCGGAGGATCCGAGCATCAAGCTCGCCCGGAAGATTAGCTCGGCCACGCGGCAAACTCGCCGCGTCAAAGCGAACGCTGCAAAGGAGGAGAAGCTCAAGAAGTGGATGGCCGCCGATGGTCCTGGGGGTGGCGTTGGGTGTGGTGGTCACGGCGGTCGTGGCAGACGCCGCCAGACCGGTGCGTCCACAGTACAGACGGCGCTGTGGCCGGAGCATTACAAGCCTCCATACTACTACGCCACCAAGCAGCTCAGAACCCCTGCCGGTATGGTTCCTTACATCATCGACGTTAACGCAGCACCTCTCTTCTCTGAGTATTCTTCGCCGCAGCTCGTCCGGGAGGGGAGCAGATGGGTGCCTGAATGCTGTTCGCTGCAATGCCTAGAGCGGGGGAGCCGGCGTACGATGACATGGACAGGGAGATGCTCGACATCAACCACCGACGGAGGCGGAGGAGGAGGAGGGGGCTATGAGGACGAGCAGGTGGAAGACTCAGATCTCACCCAGTCCAGCAACTACCAGCAGTAGCAGTCCTACACCCAGACAGGCACACAATAGTCCTACACCTAGACCGGCGATGGCACACAGCAACAGCAGCCGCAGGAGGGGGGGAGGAGGGGGGCGGCGAGGATGATGATTCAGATGATACAGCCGGCAATCTAAAGAAGAAGGGTAGAGGAGAAAGCTTCAACATGCGGGAGGACGAGCTGTTGCGCGATGCATGGCTGGCCACTAGCCATGATCCGATGCATGGCACGGAGCAAAAGGGCACAACATTTTGGAACACATTCACATTTGGTTCCACGAACACAAGCATTTTGCCCCCTACTCCGACGCAGTCATCTGCAACCGTGACTCAAAGTCCCTCAACCATCGATGGCATACCATCCAAGAGGCCGTGTCCAACTATTGCGGGCACTTGAAGCATCTCATCGCACAATGGCCTAGCGGTGCACAGATCGCCGAGCAAGTAAGTTGATCACTAGCCGGATATGCATAGTTTTGTTGCTCACTAGCCGGATATGCATAGTTTTGTTGCTCACTAGCCGGATATGCATACTTTTGTTGCTCACTAGCCGGACACGCATACTTTCGTTGCTCACTAGCTGGATATGCATGATTTTGTTGCTCACTAGCCGGATACGCATTGTTTTGTTGCTCACTAGCCAGATATGCACAGAGTAAGTTGATCACTAGCCGGATATGCATAGTTTTGTTGATTACTAGCCAGATATGCATAATTTTTTTGATCACTAGCCGGATATGCATTGTTGACAATGTTTCACTTTGTAGCTTTCTCGTGCTTGTTTGGTGTACAAGAAGTTGGAGAAGAAAAACTTCACCGTCATGCATTGTTGGTTGAAGTTGAATGGGAAACAGAAGTGGAATATTTTCATAGCCAAGATCGCCGCCCAAGCCACCGAGGAAGAAACCGGTGACCCTACCGACCCAACCCAAGAACCGCTGGAGAAGATTAGAAGATTTTTACGGGGAAAGAAGTGGGAGGAGGAGAGGGTGAAGTGGGAAGGTGCGGCGGCCAAGCTGACGGAGAGGTTTGACGACATCTTGGCGAAGAAGGAGGAGGCATGCGTGAAGCGCTCGGACATCAAGGAGGAGAGAAAGGCAGAGAGGTTCAAATTGTTGATGGAGGCGGTGGACAAGAAGTTCAAGCTCGAAGAGGGGAGGACCATGATCGAAGAGAGAAAGGCCGTGCTCGAGGAAAAGAAGATGCAGATCGCCGCCAATGCGGAGAACGCCAAGATATTGTCTTTGAATGTGGCCTCTTTGGATGCCGACACAAGAATGATCGTGCAATCCGTCCGCTACCAGATGTTGCAGCGGCAGAAAGATGAGTTGATAGCGGCGGACAATGAGGACGCGGCGGAGGCGGACACGGAGGCGGAGGCTGCCTACGCGGCGGCGACGGCTCCACCTTGATCGGGGAGCATATGGTTGGGATTGCCGGTCCGGCAGGGCAGAAAATTGCACGGACTGATGGACTGATGTTCTTTTGGATTCGGGCATATAAAAACTAAGCATACTTGCCTCTCTTTGGTTATGATCTGGCATGCGATCCGGCGTGCTGTGTGGATCGAACTAAATTTATATTTCAAATTGCTCTTTACTGGCGGACATATACAAGGTAACATTGGATGGCGGCCTCCCGCATGGTACTCTGTCCACGGACGGATGCGTGAGGGAATTTGCGGGTCGCCATGCCCTACCAGCAGTGAGCAGCAAAGGGAAACTGACGCGGAATTGATATAGCTAATTAAAGATCCGATCACAGTAGAGGATACGCAGTTGACCAGCGAAAGGGGAGGAGGAAGGGACGCCGATGAGGCAAAATCGACAAAATTGACTTGAGGACGAAAAGAATTCACAAACTAAACTATGTTTGAAATAATTTCACCCAGCTGACCCTTTTGTGCAGCGCCCGACAGTCAGGCGCTGCACTCCATGATGTAGCGCCTAGCTCTCAGGCGCTGCACGCCTGGCCAGCGTGGCACAGTTGGGCCCCGCACCGAGCAGTGCAGCGCCTTGGAGATAGGCGCCACACATGTAATGTGCAGCACCTATCTCTTAGGCGCTGCACATTCTGTTAGTAGTTGGTAGGCTGGCCCCCCTCCCCCACCCCCCCCCCACACACACCCCCAACCCCACACCCTCTCTCCCCCTCTCAAATCCTTCTCCAAATCTTCCAAATCTTAAGGTTTTGTCCGTGGATTTTGAACCCAATCCCTCCGACAAGGTAATCTCCTCCTATACCGTCGTTTTCATCCAAAAAATGCTCACATTTGCTCAATTTTTGCTATGGTTAAGCAAACCCTAGTTCTTCATGGATTTTGCAATTTATATGGAGATATTAGATGATTGTTTGACATTTTGCTAGGGTTAGGCTTCTTAGTATGTTAGGGTTAGGGCTATGGTTCTTGTTATGTTGGGGTTAGGGTTAGGGTTCTTTGTATGTTAGGGTTAGGGTTATGGTTGTTGTTAAGTTGGGATTGGGGTTATTTTTCGATATCTATGTTAGGGCTATGGATTTTGAGTTAATATTGGCATGACTACTTATGAAATATATTTTTCATTGTGTTGTTTTAATTATTTTAGGGATGGGAAGAACATGTGTTTATGTTCATCATGTGGACAAAGACGCCTTTTTGAAAGGCAATATTGAACCGGACCCGGATGAGCTTGACATGGTGTTTGAGAGTAGTCCTAGCTATGCCGAGGTCTTGGAACAAGTTAGGAAAGATTTGAATTGGATGGACCCAAGTGATATCGTTGAGTTGGAGGGAAGGCATAATGTGGGTTTTGGAATGCACATCCGTTGGAAGACCATGCGTGTGAACTCCGAGCAACGTTGGGTTGCATACAAGGAGACGGTGGCCGAATCACTAGACAAGGCTCTTGAGTTATTTTCTATGAAGAAGGTTGAGTCTAGTTTGCATTTGGACTTGAACCAGAACGCCTCCCCGTTGGTTGCTAGTAGTCCCCCACCCATGAACGAAGATGAAATGAGTGAATCTCCTTTGACTCAACAAGTGAGGCCAACATTGAGCTTGATTTCAAACAACAAAAATGAAGCTTTGCAAGAGGAGAATGATGAGTATGAGGACCATGACAATGAAGTTGATCTCCATGACAACAATGTGGGTGATCTCGACAAATATCATGTGCAAGAGACAATGGACCATTCCATCCCTTATTCCCGTGGCTATGCATCGGATTCGGATGACGAAGGTCCCGATGAAGAACCTGATGAGGAGGGGTTCACGGTGAAGGAGGCCGAAGCTTTCGAGAAGGTATTCGGGCGGGATCATCGGACACCATTGTTCAAGGATGTTAGTCTCGCGGATGAAGCCGTGGTCGACGGTGGCAAAGGTGTATGTCTTGGAGTTAGGCCATCTTCTCACCGGGATTTGGAAGACGGCAAGAATGGGATTTCTCCCGGGTCGAAATTCGGAACCTTGTTGGAATTGAAGATGTGGCTCGACAAATACTCGGTCACGCATTGTCGGCCACACAAGGTGGTTCACTCGGACGTCAATGTGCGTTACACGGTTGCATGTGAGGCTGACCGATGTCCATGGATTGTGCGTGCAAGACCATGGAAAGGAGGGCCCAGTTGGCACATAGTTAGTTGTGTACCAAGTCACATGTGCAGAGGCAAGAAGGTGGATGGCAAGATTGTGTCCCAAGACCATAGACAACTCACGTTCGAGTTCATCGCTTACAGGCTTTCCAACACAATATCCACACTTCCAATCATGAGCATTCAGAGCGTCATGGACCTTGTGAAAGCCATCTTTCATTACAAGGTGAAATACGGCAAGGCATGGAAGGCGAAGCAAGCCGCATTCAAGATGATTTATGGTAATTGGGAGGAAGCATATAACCGAATCCCTAGGTTGTTGTTAGCTATGGCCGCCACTAACCCGGGCATGGTTCATGTGGTCGAGGCTCATGGGCAAAAAACAACGATTCACGACGGAAGGACCGTGCGAGTATTTGGCCGTGCATTTTGGGCGTTCGAGCAATGCGTGAGGGCTTTCGAACACTGTCGGCCGGTCATCGCCGTTGATGGCACGTTCTTGACCGCACAATACAAGGGCACCTTGTTGGTTGCAATAGCAAGTGATGCCAATAACCGGGTGTTGACTTTGGCTTTTGCTTTGGTTGAGGTGGAGAACAATGATAACTGGGAGTGGTTCTTGCGTCTTTTGAGAACCAAGGTATTACTGGCTCAAAGGGAAATTTGTGTCATATCGGATCACCATCAAGGAATTCTTAACGAGGTGGACATTGACATTCCCGGGCATGCTCCGTTGCACCATCGATGGTGCATGAGGCACTTTTGTTCAAACTTCTATAGGGCATGTGGCCTTAAGGAGTTGGCCGATGATCTTCAAGATTGTTGTCTCACTTTCTCCGACAAGCGGTTCGCCAACTTGTACAACAAATTGCTCACACACAAAAAAACTTGATCCCAGGGGTCTTGACTTTCCTAATAGGAACATTGAAGAAAGGAATAAGTGGGCACGTGCTTTTGATGAAGATGGCCGGAGGTATGGTCAAATGACAAGCAACATGGCCAAATGCTTCAATGAAAGCACGTCAACAATCATCACAAAAATCTTATGTATTCACAATATAGGGTTCCACAATGCAAGCATTATTTACAATACTCACTCAATAAGCTAGGGTTCCACAACGAAAGCATTGACAATACTCAACTCAAAAATCATCTACACAAGCATCTCAACATGTATTATCAATACCCATCATATAGGGTTTCATCTCAACAATCTAGGGTTTCAATATGAAACCATATATTGTCAATACCCATCATAAATACTAGGGTCCCACAATGATTACAAATCATCTACTAATATTAATCACACCAAAACAAATCATCTACTATATCAATATTACATACAAATTTCTAATCCAACCAAAACAAGGGTTCCACCAAAACTTGAACAATCTAGGGTTCCATAATGACTACAAATCCTAAACCACACCACACTATTTCAATTTTTCATATAAAATTCGAATCCAAGCAAATCAAGGGTTCCACCATAACTTGGATAAATGTGAATAATGTGAACGAATTTACGGAGGAAAAGAAAGGGATCGGAGGAGTTTACCTTGTAGGAGGGATTAGGGAAGAAACCCAAGGCCAAAAACTTCAGATTTGTTGGATTTTGGAGAGGGGTTGTAGGGAGGAGAGGAGAGGGCCGCCGCCACTGCTCTCTGTAAGGGGGAGAGGAGAGGGATAACTGCTGGTTCGGATGGGGGAGGGCAGGCCTGATTGCCTTAAGTCAATGTGCAGCGCCTAACGGATAGGCGCTGCACATTACAAGTGTGGCGCCTAGCTCTTAGGCGCTGCACTGGCTGGGTGTGGGGCAGGGCCTGGGCCAGGGGTGCCACGCTGGCCAGAAGTGTAGCGCCTGAGAGCTAGGCGCTGCACAGTGTAGTGTGGCACCTAGCTGTCGGGCGCCACACAAAAGGGTCAGTTGGGTGAAATTTTTTGGGGGATAGTTCAGTTTGTGAATTGATTTCGTCCAGAGGTCAAATTTGTCGTTTTTGCCCGCCGATCGATGATTTCTTGGTAGACAGTGTTGACGCTCAAAAGTGGCACGGTCATAAAGAGTAGCTTGAAGTTATATCAAGATGAAGTCAAAATTATGATTGTAAATCGCCATTGGATGACCCTTTTAGAGAAGATCAAAATTCATATGAAGATGGTCCAAGACGGAGCTCTTATGCAATAATTATGACAAGTTCAGAGATGCTCATGTTGACACCAGATTTTGGCATGGACAAAAACGTAATTAAGAAGGCCTCAAATGGAAATATGCTCAAAGTGAGAAAGCTCCGTATCGTCAAAAGGAGAAACTTTGATATTTGGGCCATAGCCATCCGATCTAATCTCTAAGGCCGAAGTTGTGTTCGAAGTACTGGGATTTTGTATCCAGAACACTATTCGGCTGATTACGCCCTCAAGATGATCTCATATGAGAAACCTTTCTACATGAATTGTCTTCGTCTCGTCGAATCGGTCGATTTTCATATAAAAATCCTCTCAATCCGAGTTCATATGCAAAAGTTAGAGCTGTCTGAATGCAGCCATGTCAAGAGGCGAAATAAGACGCGGGAGACCAGACACGTCTTGGCGAGTGTCTGATGCAATGCGTGAGCAATTCGCCATTCAAGATGGCCTCGAATCGAAAAACGTTCAACATGAAAGTTGTTCGTAACGTCAAAATGGTCAAATTTGCTTTTGGGCACATTTTCATCTGAGGTCGTTTACTGCCACAAAAAAGACCCGCAAGGTACAGCCAGAAAGCTTGCCGGGATGGAAACCTTGCCGGGGAAATCTTGCCGGGATGGAAACCTTGCCGGGATGGAAACCTTGCCGGGGAAATCTTGCCGGGATGGAAACCTTGCCAGGATAGAAACCTTGCCGGGGAAATCTTGCTGGGATGGAAACCTTGCCGGGGTGTGAAAGCTTGGCGGGATGGAAAGCTTGCCGGGGAAAGCTTGCCGGGGTGGAAACTGTCAAATCCGACCAGAAGCTGAAGATGGGCTCAAATAATTATCTAGATGGCCTCGGATGAAAAAGTGTTCAACAGGAAAGTTGTTCGTAACGTCGAAACAGTCAACTTTGCTTTTGGAGTCATCATCATCCGACATAGTATACGACCTGCAGAGACGCTACAAGAGTCGGACGGTCCAGTCAGCTACGTAACCGAGTCCGACTCGAAATTAAAGATGACCCCGTGGAGTATTCAAGATAGCCTTATTTGGAAAAGTGATCAACATACGGATTATTGGCCTCGTCGAAGCGCACAAAATTCGTGTTTGAACCATCTCCATCGGAGGTCATGTGCAGATTCCACGGCCCACGCAAGGAGCAAGACAGACGATTGGACCAGATTCGGGCTGAATCCGAGCGGGATCAGAACTAGGACTCTAGGACGTGAATTGATGTAATTTTCTTGTAAGGAAAGCCTAGATGAATCCTTTGCTTGTACGGGAAGTCCAGCCGCCTCTTATATATGTTGGGGGTGACGGCCGATAGAAAAACACACAATCGATCTATCAATACAATTTACCTTTACTTTCTGTTTTTCTACTTTCCTTCGCCGATGTTCTAGCCACCCTAGGGCTCGGTTCTTTGTTGCTTTGCTCGGAAAGCATCCGTCCCTCGCCACGAAAGCGCGCGGATCATCTTTGCTGCTTTGCGCCAAAAAGCAGTCGTCCCTCCTCTCCGAAATTGAGGAACCCCTTTGTTGCTTTGCTCGTAAAGCATCCGTTTATCGTACACGAAAGTGCGGTTGGCGACTCCGTTATTGATCAATACATTGCGCGGTGCAATTTTGTGTTGCGTGGAACAATTTCCTCGCCAACACAAATTGGCGACTCCGCTGGGGAACGAAGCTTTGAACGGTCTCCGGCCCGTTCTTGATTCGAAGAGATCGTCATCTAGGGCTTGCAATTTACAAAGGTAATATGAATACCCAATTCCCTACTGTAGATGCAAATACCTCATATGGTGTTTCTAGATCATCCAATGACTATACTCTATCGGCCAGCCCTAGCTTTTCCAATCATGCATCTAATTACGTGCATAGGCCGATTCAAAGTAATTTACATGCTTCAAGTTCTTACGATACTAGTGACATGCACCATATGTACTCCAACTCTCATGCGTCGGCAACCCCACAAATCCATATGCCGGTGAACGACATGATGGGTTTGTTTAATCAATTTGAGCACAATGAGCATAATGTATCAGCTAGCCCTAGTTTTATCAATCATGCATCTAATTATGTGCAAGGGCCAATGCAAAATAATCTTCATGCTTCAAATTCTTATGATACTAGTAACATACACCATATGTATCCCAACTCTCATGCATCGGCAACCTCACAAATTCATATGCCGATGAACAACATGATGAGTCCAGTTAATCAAATTGAGACACCCCATGTAGGAACTTCCAATAGTATGCAACAAAGTGTTTCAACTTTTTATTCATCGGCAAATAATTTACAGAATGTTAATCCAAACATGCCGGTAGACATGAGAATTGGCCATGTTACTGCTAGCTATTCGGCCAGTTACCCTCAACCATCATATGCTACACCTCATGTTAGTAATTTTTCAGCGCCGTACGCAACCGTAGATATTCATAATTCGGCCCCGCACCTTCATGGTTATAGCCAAATAAGTACGGAAACACAAACTGGCGACTACAACCAACTCGGTGTAAACCCGTCGGGTTACAATCAATTCGGTATGAACCCTCACCGAATTGTAAATAATTCGGAGACTATGCCGCCAGTACCGGGATTCCATATGGGCCGGTACTTGATTCACATGTTAATGATCCTCCGTTGCAAACTTCATATGCTCAAACCGTATTGCCGGAGAATCCACCACATGCCGCTGTTCCACAAACCTATGTTAGTGTGAAAGATCAGGTGATTAACATACTGAGTCGATACGGTTTAGCGCCGAAAGGAATACATGTGCCGTCATCTAATACTGTAGCATATAATGCATGCTCTATGCAATTCGAGAATTTCGGCAACACCTCATTGCCGAAAGAATCTGAAAGTATTATGACCGAAGAACGCCGAGTACTTCCAATCTACTCGGCGACGAGAAGAACAAGGGCAACATCTACTCAGGACATGATGAATACCGAGTCCAGGAACGGGAGCGACATCGACCCGGAGAACGTCATCGCCGTTATGTTCGATGACCTGTCGGAAGATGATCGGCGCGAGTTTGAACAGGAGCTCGAGAGACAGAACGCTGAAAAGAAGAACATGTTTTTGGCGGGATTCCAGAAGACTCGGAACGGTGTTATCAAGAAAGTGGCTATGCCAAGCGCTATGCAGAGTATTTCAGATCCACTCGGCACTGAGGTAAAACAATCAAACGAAGACCTTGCTCATCTAATTAATGCACCCCCTACACAATTACAAAATTTCGGCAACCCTAACAATTCATTGCCGAAAGATCCTAAAAGCATTGGGGGGCAAATCGATCTAGAGCGGGCTGAAATTGAAAGGGGAGTTAAAGCCGTGCGCGATAGGGCGCAAGTACTTCGCCAAGAGAGAATTGATAAGGAATTGGCTCAAAGAAAACAAGCCTTGCCAATTTGTAGAATCAATGAAAAGAAAGATGATTCGGAACATGAAAGTGCTTCGGTTGAAAAAGCTGAATCGAGTATTATATATTCCGAATCCATCAAATCTAAGGAGGCAAGTGTTATTGAGAAAGGGCATGACAAGCACGAAACAGCTGTGTTTGAATTTTCTGAAGTTGAGGAAACCTTTTTCTTGCCCTATGAGTTCCGTGCCAAAGAAATTGATAAGCATCAAGAACAAAGTGATATGGCCGAACAAAGTTTGGTTAATGGTGAACATCAAGAACACGAGCGTGCAGCCGAGCAAAGTTCGCTTGGTAATCATCCGAGTGATGAAGCACGGAATCAAGAAAAAGATGATGACAAGACGTTGGGAAGCTATCCAAAGGTGAAGCAAGATATTATTCAAGTCACACCACCATCATGCTCTCCCAACATATTTGAAGAGGTATGCCTAACAAGTAATTTACCTACTTTCAGATTTGGTCACAACTTCATAGTTGATGCATCTATTAGAAAAATTCTCATAAGTAATTTTGAAAGACCAATGAAGAGGGGTGATTCACTTGTTAGCAATAAAATTGTTATAAAGCATATCGGTCAACACATTGTACCATTAGAGGAGACCGATAGTGACTTATTATTGCAACCAAAGTTTTTCCCATTGTTCTATGTGAAGTTTATATCTAAAAGTTTAAAGCCAAGATTAAATTCTATTGAGAAAACCGATGCTAGTATAATATATTATCCAAAGACATCGGAGATAGAGTATGATACACAATGCATAGCCGAATGGGGTGATGCCAAATCTGAACCATTCGTCTGCTTACCTCTAAAGCCGTTCTCACACAAAGATTGGCTAGAAAACAAAAGGTTTACTTTCAATTCAAACATGTGTGATCAAATCTTTAATTTGTTGCTGAAAAATAATTACATGAGAATTCTTGATCACCATGTCAAGCCATCAATCCAAGGACGAATATATTGTAAATTGCATGATTCGTTCAAGCATACTTTTGAGGACTGCACCATGTTTCGGCAAATAGTTAAATCGGCCATTAACGGACGATTGAGACTTGTTAAAACACCAAGGGACGATCATGCTACTCCTATTGGTATTGATAGCAAAAAGTCTTTGCATCGGCTGCTTCAGGCCGATCCATATAAGGACAAGAAGATAAAAAGTGCAGGTAATGAAATCAAGCTTTCAAGTGCAAAAATATTCATGAGCACAACGATAATATTCTTGAAGGTGAAGGTTCTATCAAAGTTACAATGAAGACGCCAAGCACTGGGGGGCAACATGAAAATCCAAAGATCGATGCATGCAAAGTCAAAGAAAGCAAAGGCCGAGGTAAGCACAAAAGTAAAAAGCCGAAAGTCACTTTCACGCAGCTATTGAAAAAATATCAGAAAATGAGTGAAGAGAAAAATGCTTATCGGCCAACTAATGCAAAAGCATCAAGATCACCCCCTAGGCGCAAATATGAGGATCGGTATTGGCAAAGTGAGAATTTCAATGCAACGTATTCATATCCTTGTTTTGGGCCGCCAATGCCGATGCCATGGATACCTCCCTATGCTTATGCTAATCAATATTCGTCATGGGACAGGTATAATTCGAGGGCGTATTATCCATCTTATTTTGAACCATCTCATCAAAATTATGCAGCTCCTAGAAGATACACATCTGATGAAAAAGAGCAGAACAAAGACCGTTTCAATCATAAGGAATCGGTCCGGAGCTCAAAAAATAAGAGAGAGGTGGTCAAACAAGTATATCGAGTCAAAAAACATGGTCGTACATGTGCTACTTCAAATTTTATTTCAAATGATAAAGAGCCAATTAAAGTGTTAACATTGGCTGCTAGAGACAAAGAAGTCAAGCAAGTATATCGCGTTAAAAGAGATGGTCGCAAGAGTGCTAATTCAGATTTGATCTTAAAAGATAGAGAGCCAATTAAAGAGTTAAAATTGGCTACAGAAGGCAAAGAAGTAAAGCAATCAATTGTTAAAAATCAAAGTGCCAAATCTGAAGAAAAGAACTTGAAAGTGCACAAGGCCAAAAAAGAATTGCCATTGGTCAAAACAGGATCACAGCCGGGGTGCCCACTCGGCTTATCATATTGGCAAAGGAAAGAATTACAAAAACTTAGTGCACAAGAGTTGAGAAAGAGGAACATGGCATGGGTTCCCAAGAGGAGTAGTCAAAATAAAAATGATGTGCAAACTTCTATTGCGACAAGTACAACAAAAGTGAAGAAGGAGAAAGAATCTCATAAGAAATTAAGCCGAAGGTTTTCATCCACAAAAAATAATCTTCAGTTAGCACATCATTCATATTCTCCAACCATGCCATTGATACCTTTATCATGGAATTCATCCCCAGGTATGATTGGTTACCCTCCATGGGCTTATTTTGATCCATGGATGCAATACAATTTCTTACATCATGATAGGGTGTTACCAAATCACTACACATTTGATTAGTAATATTTTTGTTGATCATTCAAATGGCCGAAATATTTGATTTGTTATTTCATTTGTTTATTTCGGCTATACATGATTTGGTGGATGAATTCTACATGTCACTTATTATAATGTCCGATATTTTCTATCGTCCTAAGAATATGTCAATACATGGCCGGTGTAGTATTCTAACATCGTCCGTAGTTCGATTGGAAAGTGAGACAAGGTCCGTGCGCATGGAAATTTATATGCTTGCATGGAGTTGAGATATTATGACCGATGCCATTCAAAATATGTTGCGACCAATTCATAGCAAAATTGGTGAGTAGGCTTATGCTTTGCTTTGATATGATTTGGCCTACAAATCTTCCAAATTTATGAGAGGCCAAATCATTGTTAATTTTATTATTGAGCATCGGATTTATGACATGCATAATATTGATATTAACCTTGTCTCTCTATTACTATGGAGATTATGTTTTGATGGTTGAATTCATAACAATGGCCAAGGTGTTGGTGTTGTTTATATATCTCCTTATGGTGCTATTTTGTGATGCCTTATACCGCTTAAAATATTTATGCACAAATGATCAAAGCCGAATATGCATTGTTATTCGGATTGGAATTTTTACTTGCTATAGGTACTATACATGTTGAGGCTTTTGGTGATTCGTTATTAGTAGTACAACAAATATCCAAAGTTTTTCAGTGTTTGGACGAATCACTTAATGTTTATCTTAATAAGTGTCTAGATATAATTTCTATTTTGGATTATTTTAACATTGCTCATATATCTAGACATGATAATTGGAGAGCAAATGAGTTGGCACAGCAAGCATCTGGCTATCATGTTGATCATGGCATGTTTTATATTTCTCAAAGGCCGATGACTAGCTTCGCCAATGAAGAGGCCGAACTAGAGCTTACTGCTTCGGCCACTAACGAAAATTCTAGTGCAGGTGGAAATCAAGACTGGAGGAAGCCCATTATTGATTACTTGCGTGATCCTAGTAAAAGGGTGGACAGGACCGTTCGGCGTAAAGCTTTCAAATATACGATGATAGATGATAATCTTTATCGCCGAACGGTGGATGATGTTCTTTTAAAATACTTGGATAAGGACCAAGCAAGAGTTGCTATGGGAGAGGTTCATGAAGGAATTTGTGGCACTCATCAGTCGGCCCCCAAGATGAAATGGTTGTTACGACGTGCTGGATTTTATTGGCCGACGATGATTAATGATTACTTCAGGCAAAATCAAGGATTCAAGAAAACTCATTGTTGATTACCTGCAAGAACCTAGCAGAAGGGTGAACAATATGGTTCGGAGGATGGCTTTGAGATACATATCTATGGAACTTTATCACCAGATTGTTAATTTTTTGGGGGATAGTTCAGTTTGTGAATTGATTTCGTCCAGAGGTCAAATTTGTCGTTTTTGCCCGCCGATCGATGATTTCTTGGTAGACAGTGTTGACGCTCAAAAGTGGCACGGTCATAAAGAGTAGCTTGAAGTTATATCAAGATGAAGTCAAAATTATGATTGTAAATCGCCATTGGATGACCCTTTTAGAGAAGATCAAAATTCATATGAAGATGGTCCAAGACGGAGCTCTTATGCAATAATTATTACAAGTTCAGAGATGCTCATGTTGACACCAGATTTTGGCATGGACAAAAACGTAATTAAGAAGGCCTCAAATGGAAATGTGCTCAAAGTGAGAAAGATCCGTATCGTCAAAAGGAGAAACTTTGATATTTGGGCCATAGCCATCCGATCTCATCTCTAAGGCCGAAGTTGTGTTTGAAGTACTGGGATTTTGTATCCAGAACACTATTCGGCTGATTACGCCCTCAAGATGATCTCATATGAGAAAACTTTCTACATCAATTGTCTTCGTCTCGTCGAATCGGTCGATTTTCATATAAAAATCGTCTTAATCCGAGTTCATATGCAAAAGTTAGAGCTGTCTGAATGCAGCCATGTCAAGAGGCGAAATAAGACGCGGGAGACCAGACACGTCTTGGCGAGTGTCTGATGCAATGCGTGAGTAATTCCCCATTCAATATGGCCTCGAATCGAAAAACGTTCAACATGAAAGTTGTTCGTAACGTCGAAACGGTCAACTTTGCTTTTGGGCACATTTTCATCCGAGGTCGTTTACTGCCACAAAAAAGACCCGCAAGGTACAGCCAAAAAGCTTGCCGGGATGGAAACCTTGCCGGGGAAATCTTGCCGGGATGGAAACCTTGCCGGGGAAATCTTGCCGGGATGGAAACCTTGCCGGGATAGAAACCTTGCCGGGGAAATCTTGCCGGGATGGAAACCTTGCCGGGGTGTGAAAGCTTGGCGGGATGGAAAGCTTGCCGGGGAAAGCTTGCCGGGGTGGAAACTGTCAAATCCGACCAGAAGCTGAAGATGGGCTCAAATAATTATCTAGATGGCCTCGGATGAAAAAGTGTTCAACATGAAAGTTGTTCGTAACGTCGAAACGGTCAACTTTTCTTTTGGAGTCATCATCATCCGACATAGTATACGACCTGCAGAGACGCTACAAGAGTCGGACGGTCCAGTCAGCTACGTAACCGAGTCCGACTCGAAATCAAAGATGACCCCGTGGAGTATTCAAGATGGCCTTATTTGCAAAAGTGATCAACATACGGATTATTGGCCTCGTCGAAGCGCACAAAATTCATGTTTGAACCATCTCCATCGGAGGTCATGTGCAGATTCCACGGCCCACGCAAGGAGCAAGACAGACGATTGGACCAGATTCGGACTGAATCCGAGCGGGATCAGAACTAGGACTCTAGGACGTGAATTGATGTAATTTTCTTGTAAGGAAAGCCTAGATGAATCCTTTGCTTGTACGGGAAGTCCAGCCACCTCTTATATATGTTGGGGGTGACGGCCGATAGAAAAACACACAATCGATCTATCAATACAATTTACCTTTACTTTCTGTTTTTCTACTTTCCTTCGCCGATGTTCTAGCCACCCTAGGGCTTGGTTCTTTGTTGCTTTGCTCGGAAAGCATCCGTCCCTCGCCACGAAAGCGCGCGGATCATCTTTGCTGCTTTGTGCCGAAAAGCAATCGTCCCTCCTCTCCGAAATTGAGGAACCCCTTTGTTGCTTTGCTCGTAAAGCATCCGTTTATCGTACACGAAAGTGCGGTTGGCGACTCCGTTATTCAATACATTGCGCGGTGCAATTTTGTGTTGCGTGGAACAATTTCCTCGCCAACAGACAGCTGGTAGAGCCGTCGCATAAGGCCAAGGTACACCGCGTGCACAGTGCACATGGGCCTACGCTGATTTTGCTCTGGGTCAGCGCAGCCCCACAACAGCAAGCCGGTCCGACGACCATGGGGCAGGTGCAAGCGCCTCGGCGAGATTAGGGTTACAAAATTGACGTGAGGACGAAAAGAATTCACAAACTGAACTGCCTTAAAAAAAATTCGCTCAGCTGACCCTTTCGTGTGGCGCCCAACAGCTAGGCGCCACACTCCACTGTGCAGCGCCTAGCTACCAGGTGCTGCATGTCTGGCCAGCGTGGCACGGCTGGGCCCTGCACTGAGCAGTGCAGCACCTTGGAGCTAGGCGCCACACATGTAATGTGCAGCGCCTAGCTCTTAGGCGCTGCACATTCTGTTAGTAGTTGGTAGGCTGGCCCCCCTCCCCCACCCCCCACACACACCCAACCCCCAACCCCACACCCTCTCTCCCCCTCTCAAATCCTTCTCCAAATCTTCCAAATCTAAAGATTTTCTCTGTGGATTTCGAACCCAATCCCTCCGACAGGGTAATCTCCTCCGATACCGTCGTGTTCATCCAAAAAAATGCTCACATTTGCTCAATTTTTGATAGGGTTAGGCAAACCCTAGTTCTTCATGGATTTTGCAATTTATATGGAGATATGAGATGATTGTTTGACATTTTGCTAGGGTTAGGGCTATGGTTCTTGTTATGTTGGGGTTAGGGTTAGGGTTGTTTGTATGTTAGGGTTAGGGTTATGGTTGTTGTTAAGTTGGGATTGGGGTTATTGTTCGATATCTATGTTAGGGATATGGATTTTGAGTTAATATTGGCATGACTACTTAAGAAATATATTTTTCATTGTGTTGTTTTATTTATTTTAGGGATGGGAAGAACATGTGTTTATGTTCATCATGTGGACAAAGACGCCTTTTTGAAAGGCAATATTGAACCGGACCCAGATGAGCTTGACATGGTGTTTGAGAGTAGTCCTAGCTATGCCGAGGTCTTGGAACAAGTTAGGAAAGATTTGAATTGGATGGACCCAAGTGATATCGTTGAGTTGGAGGGAAGGCATAATGTGGGTTTTGGAATGCACATCCGTTGGAAGACCATGCGTGTGAACTCCGAGCAATGTTTGGTTGCATACAAGGAGACGGTGGCCGAATCACTAGACAAGGCTCTTGAGTTATTTGCTACGAAGAAGGTTGAGTCTAGTTTGCATTTGGACTTGAACCGGAATGCCTCCCCGTTGGTTGATAGTAGTCCCCCATCCATGAACCAAGATGAAATGAGTGAACCTCCTTTGACTCAACAAGTGAGGCCAACATTGAGCCCGATTTCAAACAACAAAAATGAAGCTTTGCAAGAGGAGAATGATGAGTATGAGGACGATAACAATGAAGTTGATCTCCATGACAACAATGTGGGTGATCTCGACAAATATCATGTGCAAGAGACAATGGACCATTCCATCCCTTATTCCTGTGGCTATGCATCGGAGTCGGATGACGAAGGTCCCGATGAAGAACTTGATGAGGAGGGGTTCACGGTGAAGGAGGCCGAAGCTTTTGAGAAGGTATTCGGGCGGGATCATCGGACACCATTGTTCAAGGATGTTAGTCTCGCGGATGAAGCCGTGGTGGACGGTGGCAAAGGTGTATGTCTTGGAGTTAGGCCATCTTCTCACCGGGATTTGGAAGACGGCAAGAACGGGATTTCTCCCGGGTCAAAATTTGAAACCTTGTTGGAATTGAAGATGTGGCTCGACAACTACTCGGTCACGCATTATTGTCCACACAAGGTGGTTCACTCAGACGTCAATGTGCGTTACGCGGTTGCATGTGAGGCCGACCGATGTCCATGGATTGTGCGTTCAAGACCATGGAAAGGAGGGCCTACTTGGCACATAGTTAGTTGTGTACCAAGTCACATGTGCCGAGGCAAGAAGGTGGATGGCAAGATTGTGTCCCAAGACCATAGACAACTCACGTCAGAGTTCATCGCTTACAGGCTTTCCAACACAATATCCACACTTCCAATCATGAGCATTCAAAGCGTCATGGACCTTGTGAAAGCCATCTTTCATTACAAGGTGAAATACGGCAAGGCATGGAAGGCGAAGCAAGCCGCATTCAAGATGTTGTATGGTAATTGGGATGAAGCATATAACCGAATCCCTAGGTTGTTGTTAGCTATGGCCGCCACTAACCCAAGCATGGTTCATGTGGTCGAGCCTCATGGGCAAAAAACAATGATTCACGACGGAAGGACCGTGCGAGTATTTGGCCATGCATTTTGGGCGTTCGAGCAATGCGTGAGGGCTTTCGAACACTGTCGGCCGGTCATCGTCGTTGATGGCATGTTCTTGACCGGACAATACAAGGGCACCTTGTTGGTTGCAATAGCAAGTGATGCCAATAACCGGGTGTTGCCTTTGGCTTTTTCTTTCATTGAGGTGGAGAACAATGATAACTGGGAGTGGTTCTTGCGTCTTTTGAGAACCAAGGTATTACCGGCTCAAAGGGAAATTTGTGTCATATCGGAGCACCATCAAGGAATTCTTAACGCGGTGGACATTGACATTCCCGGGCATGCTCCGTTACACCATCGATGGTGCATGAGGCACTTTTGTTCAAACTTCTATAGGGCATGTGGCCTTAAGGAGTTGGCCAATGATCTTCAAGATTGTTGTCTCGCTTTCTCCGACAAGCGATTCGCCAACTTGTACAACAAATTGCTCACACACACAAAACTTGATTCGGGGGATCTTGACTTTCTCAATAGGAACATTCAAGAAAGGAACAAGTGGGCACGTGCTTTTGATGAAGATGGCCAGAGGTATGGTCAAATGACAAGCAACATGGCCAAA
Organism: Elymus sibiricus; assembly: GCA_039707655.1. Classification (NCBI taxonomy): domain Eukaryota; kingdom Viridiplantae; phylum Streptophyta; class Magnoliopsida; order Poales; family Poaceae; genus Elymus; species Elymus sibiricus. The sequence continues at coordinate 103,006,877 of CM077668.1, read as the reverse complement.
TGCTTCAATAGGGTCCTCATGGGTGTACGTGCATTACCCGTGACGGCAATAGTTCAATACACATTCGACAAGATGAATGCGTACTTTCTAAAGCACTCAATGGAAACGGATAAGCAGATTGCGGGTGAGAACAAGAAGAAGTACAAGTACAAGTTCCCACCAAAGGTTGATGAATGATTGGAATTTGAATCACGGAAGGCGGACTCCCAAGAAGATATATTATATAACAATGACAATTCGTTGTTCGAAGTGAAAGAGCTAGGAGGAACCACAAACAATGGCCGCCAACATGGAGGATGGGCTTTCAAGGTCTCCCTAACATGGTGTGATTGCTCTTGCCAGAGGCCATTGTTGCTTCATCTCCCATGCTCGCACTTGTACACCGCAACTCGCGTTAGGAATGTGGACGTCAATCACCCGCTCACCGTTAGGGAGTCCGAGTTCTCAATCATGACGGTTAAGAATACATGGGCTCCCCGATTTCACCCATACTTCGACCAATCACAATGGCCGGAGTACCATGGAGTTCAACTATGGCCCGATCCGGAATTGAAGGTCGTTAAACGGGGAAGACGTAAGACAAAGCGTCTTAGAGGTGACATGGACAGATGGGGCCATGGTGGCGGTCAAGAATCGGGCAACGGCCAATTCCAAGAGCCTCGTGAGAGATCCCGTTGTGGTGACTGCAAAGGTGGGGGACACAACACAAGAACTTGTACCAAACCAAGAAAGAGATCAAAGAAAAATGATGCAAGCACAAGCCAACAAGGAGATACACAAGTTCCTAGCCAAGCAAATAGTACTCAACAAGGGCCAAGCCAAGCAAGTGGTAGGCAACCAAGTGGTAGCCAACAAGTGCCAAACCAACCAAGTAGTAGCCAACAAGGGGCAAGACAAGGAGGAACTAGGCAACAAAGAGGGAGGAAACTAGGACTTACAAGAGGACGAGGTGGTGGTAGAGGCCGTGGTGGTGGTAGAGGCCTTGGTGGTGCTCTTGGCCATGGCGGTGCTCTAGGCTGTGGTGGTGGTCTTGGCCGTGGCGATGCTTTAGGCCGTGGTGGTGGTCTTGGCCTTGGTGGTGGTCTTCGCCGTGGCGTTGCTCTAGGCCGTGGTGGTGGTCTTGGCCTTGGTGGTGGTCTTGGCCAAGGTCGTCATAGAGGAATGTTTGGATACCTAGATGGACCATTTCCGTATGTGGCTCACTAACTATAATGTTTCAATTTACATATTATTTCATATGTTGTTCTTGTCCTTATTCACTAGTATGTTGCAATTTACATGTTTTTCTATATGGTCTTCTTGTCGTTACTAACTATTATGTTTCTGTCATCGTAGGTATGGCGGCTTCTCAACCCAACAAACCAACAATGAAGGGGGTGGAGGAGAAGGATGGGGAAGGTGAGATGGCGGGGTGGTGGGAGAAGGCTGCGAGGAAGCTGAGAGAGGAGGATGCAGCCGCACTAGAGAAGAAGAAGCAACATGAGTTCGAAGAGAAGATGAAGGAAAAAGAGAGAGGGATATTTGAGGAGATCACGAGGAGGGACAAGTTGAGGATTGCATGTGAGAAGGCAGCTGCGCAACGGCAAAAGGATTTTGAAGAAAAATGCAAGAAACTTTGGGCTTTCGAGGCTGCAAAGAAAGAGAGGGAGAATAAGATATTCATGGAGAGGGTGGTTCACGGGGCTCATCGCATAAGGAAAAGGGAGGAGGAAGAAGAAGAAGAAAGGAAGAAGAAGAAGGGAAAGGGGCCTTGCTCGACACAATAGAGCAATGTGACCTTGTTATCTTCTAAACTATGATCTTCGATTTGGTTGTGGACTATGACCTTGTTATCTTCTAAACTATGATCTTCGATTTAGTTGTGAACTAGTATGTGCTATGGACTCCTACATGTGTACCATCTATGTGTTTTGGACTCCTCCTCTATTTGAACTAGTATGGGCTATGGACTCCTCCATGTGTACCACTGTATGTTCTCATTGTGTATGTGTGCTATATGATGTCAACCACAAAAGCATTCTGCTGCTCTATGGGAAGTTTGTCCAGATTGTGTATGTGTGTTGTGGGAAGTGTGGGTGTGGCGCCTGGGATCAAGGCGCTGCACTGTACAGTGCAACGCCTAACTCAAAGGCATTGCACATCTGGACAAACTTTCCAGAGAGCAACAGAAACTTTGCAGCCTGTTCTGACACCAAAAATTTCGCTAAGTGTGGGTGTGGCGCCTGAGAGCTAGGCGCTGCACTGCATAGTGCAACGCCTACAACAAAGGCGTTGCACTGTACAGTGCAGCGCCTAGGACGTAGGCGTTGCACGCAGACTTAGCAAAAAATTTGCCTCAAAACTTTGCAGCCTGTTCTGACGCCAAAAATTTCGCTAAGTGTGGGTGTGGCGCCTGAGAGCTAGGCACTGCACTGCATAGTGCAACGCCTAACGTCCAGGCGTTGCACTGTACAGTGCAGTGCCTAGGTCCTAGGCGTTGCACTCACACTATGTAGTGCAGAAACTAAACTGCTCCTGTTATACATTTTCATTCAATATTACTATAATTTCATAAACTAAACTGCTAAAATGAAGCAATCAGGATCAACATTATGATAAATTCAACATCACTTAAACTTAAACATCCCTTGAACTTAAACAAAGTCAACAAGTTCAACATTGCTACAAGTTCATCGACATAACAAGTTCAACAAAGGCAAGAAGTTCAACGTTCAACATTGCTACAAGTTCATCGACATACGAAAACGATGAGTAGTTCAATTTCATAACAAAGAGATGACGACTAGTTCCTTCCGCGCGTATTTTTGCCGCCTCTTCCCCTCTTGATGGCTATCTTCTTCCTCTTGGGACGCTCAAGTGGCAAGGGTTCCTCCTCCTCCTCCTCCTCTTCTTCCTCATCGTTCACATCATCATCCAAGCTCGCCATCCACGAGCTCCCACCGACCGCCCTCTTGCTTCTAGTGTTGAAGTCTTCCGGCGTGTACCGTTTGAAGTCCTTCCTAGGTTTCAACATGTATGCTGACCGAACTTGATAGCTCTCCAATGTCATCTCATCAGGAACCTACGGTAAAGAACATGCGTCATAATGAAGTGATCAATGCATCAAATAGATGAATATGTGATATTGTCATACCTCTTGGGTGAGCACACCCTCATCATCCAGATGTGCTGTCGACGTAGTCTCATCCTCCAGATGAGCCCCATGGTCAGAAGTGGGATCTGATGATGTAGCCGACCTAGACCGCTCTGGTTCTACATATTCAGGGTCATGGCAACCGACAAGGTTCGCTAACCGCCTTAACCTAAGGCCCTGACGCTGTAACATGTACAATTGAATGAGATATCCAACTTAGCAACATATGTAACATGGACAATTGAAAGAGATATGTACCTTGATGAATGCTCGAAGTGCACCTTCCCCATCGCTTTTTCCAACCGGGGTTGTCTCAAGAATAGACTCGCTTTCATCAGCTGCTTTTTTGATATAGGTGCGCTGTGAACAGAAACGACATAAAGATGTTAGGCAAGCAAATATGTGAATAGGGCCAACGGGAAAGCACAGAGGGGAAGTCTTTACCAGAAAGTTCATCACTGGAGCAGAAGGGACTCTGGTCCCTTCCCTGACAAGTTTGTTGTACTCCTGCTGGGTTAGCTCATCAAAGACGGTGGGATCTTCCAGAATCTCCTCATTATACACCGGCTTGCATATCTCCACACGAGTACTTTCAAGATACCATTTAAGGTAGTTGTTGAACGCGAGTGGGCAGTACTCACGAAGCTTGGATCCTTTACTTCACTTAGCTTGCTCCACACTAAGCGCGAACATGGTCACATACTTCTTGTGATGTTTATCCCAGTCCTTGATCTTTCGCTGCTTTCTCCTATCCAACCTGCATTGTAGAAAACCAAACATTAGCACTATCAGAAAGGACCTGACGATGCTAAGTGCACAAGGTTCATTCTCTCTTACCTGTGTAGCGCTTTGTCTGTGTCCTCCCATTCCGGCGGGTGAGGCTGGAACAAACCAAACTGGCGGTACACACGATGTGGCATGTGAAGCTCAACCGCCCAGTTGCATATGAGTGGGCACCGCATAAGCCAAAGATGCCTATCCCTCAGGCACATCGGATTCAGGACGAAATCTCCTGCGATACCTAATCTATCCCCGGTGCCATACGGCTCCCATTCCACCTGGAACATAGCATATAACAAGGCAACATTGATGTCGAGTTTTCATAAAAGCATGAGAATGTATGAGTGATGCAATGTCAATGTTACCGGCTCAATCGTAATCGTGTCCAACTCGCTCGTGTACTGCTTATACATGAGAGTGACATCGTTCGTCACCTCTGATACCACATCCCACTTGTAAGCCCAAGTGGGGAGCCGTAGTGCATCGTCTTTGTCGTCCCAGTCCTCAAAATTCATCTTCCTCGGGCGTCCAACCGGCAAGCGCTCCCAGCTCCATACCGAAAGTACGAGCATACAACCACCAATACATCCATCCTTTGAGATCCTACAAGAGGTGTCGTCCAACTGCACATAAAAGAAAACATTGTTCACTTAAGAGGAAGACGGCATTGATAATGTAGCAATGAAGTGAAAACAAACAACTGACTACCTGTCTATATAAGTAAGCGAGTGCCGCCGAACCCCAACTCCATTTTCTATCAAAGACGGTCAACGCCTTCAGCCACATCCATGGAGCATTCTTGCCTGTGGCGTCAGCAAACAAAGTCCTGGAGATAACATACCACATGTAGACACGAGCATGTGTTTGGATCACTTCATCGGTAGCATCCTGAGGGCAATGCGCAAAGTGCCATGCAATCCAGGTGAAAGGAGCACCGGCTGCGACTCTTTCCTTCTTCTCTTTGTCTCGTGGTTGAGGCTCTGGAGGAGACATACCGATAAGGGCCTCCATCTGCTGGCGCCACCCATCAGAATCGGTGCTCACACAGAGAGGATTCCCCTCGTTAGGAAGAATGGCGATCATAGAGATATCCTGGAGCGTCACGGTCATCTCCCCGGTCCGAAGATGGAAACTGTGTGTCTTCGTCCTCCACCGATCAACAAGCGCGGTGATTGCAGCAGCATTGAGGCTCGGCATCGAACGGCTGACCAGCTGAATGAAAGGGAGGAGTCCTATCTCCCTGATGTACGGTGTGTACCACTCATCATAGGGCATGCCACCACCGGAGACCCCGTGAGACCGAATCTTCAGAGGTTGAAGCACCTACAAACAAGCAAATCAGAATATTACATATGGGGCATGTGTGTTTGAAATAAACAGAAAATTCAAAATACCAACTACTTTGATTCTTACCTGCTGCTTCTCCGACATAAAGTAGGCCCGGTGTCGAGTGTCATAGTAATCATTGAGAAGCCAAACCATCCTACAAATTTCAAACAATAAACATACATGAGCTAACTACCATACTTCCTACGTAATATTTCAACAATCGGTAGAAACTAAAAGGAAAATTGAATACTAATGTAAGACATACAATCAAAGCATACAAACAATCATCACAAAACACATATGCATCCAAAACAATATAAGGTTCCATAATGGTTTCATCTCACTCATCTCAAAAACATCTCAACATGTAGGGTTCCGGAATGAAAGCATTCTTGTCAATACAAATCTAGGATTTCATCTCACTCATCTAAAAAAACATCAACACAAACATCTCAACATGTATAGGGTTCATCTCAACAATCTAGGTTTTCACTATGGAAGCATATATTGTCAATACAAATCAACTATACTAGGGTTACAAAATGATTACAAATCATCTACAAATCCTAGATCCCACAAATCTATTTCAAAATTTACATGCAAATTTCTAATCCAACCAAACAAGGGTTCCACAAATCTAAAAATACGTAACATTTTCTGGATAGAAAGAAGGGTATCGAAGGAGAATACCTTCTAGGATGGATTGGTCAAGAAATGCACGCAACAAATCGTCAGATCTGAAGATTTTGCGAGAGAGTATTGAGAGGGGGAGAGGAGGAAGCCGCCGCCGCGTCTATGCTGTAACTGAACGAATGGGGTGGGGTGGGGGGAGGGGCAGTGCGTGGCCGTTACAAAGTCACAGTGCAGCGCCTAAGAGCTAGGCGCGACACATGCATGTGTGGCGCCTAGCTCCAAGGCGCTGCACTGCTCGATGCGGGGCCCAGTTGTGCCACGCTGGCCAGATGTGCAGCGCCTGATAGCTAGGCGCTGCATAGTGGAGTGTGGTGCCTAGCTGTTGGGCGCCACACGAAAGGGTCAGCTGAGCGAATTTTTTTAAGGCAGTTAAGTTTGTGAATTCTTTTCTTCCTTAGGTCAATTTTGTCGTATTTGCCCCTCGGTGACCACGCCGCTTCAGCTGTTGCCACAAATTGATGAATATTCATGCTTCAGAATATTCAGATGGACTTCCACGAACGACGTAGGTACTCAGTATACTTTCAACAGTGGCAAGTATAGGGTCCATGATTAAATTGGGTGGCTGAATCAGAGCAGCTACAATAATTTCAGACAAATCAACCATAGACAATAGGCATCTGAAACTTCTGAAGGCAGCCATCTTACAAGTTACAACTACTACTGTTTTTTTTTTGAGGGAACAACTGCCACCGTTGATTACTACTCCCTCCGTAAAGAAATATAAGAGCGTTTAGATCACTACTCTCTTATTTTTCTTTACAGAGGGAGTACTGGGAACCGAAAGCGGAAATTATGTTGTCGAAGAAAAAGGGAAAATGTATGCATGGCAGCATACCATGCGACTTTCCTAAGCGATAGTCTACGCTGGTGATGAAGCGTTGCTCTTCTACCATGTCTAATATTGAGATAACAATTTTACAATTATTTTCACGGGTGTTGATCAGTGGAGACAGCTTACGTCGGCATTTTAGGGCGGATTGAGTTCGTTTAAGCACGACAACCAGGGAGAGGACTTCGCTTGAACTTATCTGGGTTGAGGCATGTGGATAGACGGCCCGTAGTATGGGCGAAAGGCCCAACCGTTTTCAAATTTAAATAATGTGGAACGCGGGACAACTGCTTTGACCGAGATTACAAGCGGTACATGGTCAGAAACAAAATGAGTTAGACAGGAAGCCATGGAATTTGTGAAAACTTGATGCGAGGCTAGGAAAACATTGATGAAGACGCAATCAATTCTCACTATTGTTGGTTGGTCATGTTTGTTTGACCATGTAAACCTTCTATCCAGAAGGGGAAGTTCAATTAGAGCAAGATTATTATGGTGCTGTTAAACACGTCGGCTTCTGTTGATGGAAGGGGCATTGTTATTATCAAGGGGTATCTCGTAATGTTGAAATCCCCCATTATGATTCAGTGCGAGTTTGGATGTGGAGAGGTAGAGGAGAGAGAGTTCATATAGGAAGTTTTGCTTTAGCGCGAGCTATGTTGGAGTGTGAACGTTTGCAGTAGTTATGAGTAATTGTGAGGTGAGGCGAGGCGAGAGATCGTGACCGTTTATGTTTAAGCAGTGACTTTTTCTTAGAATGGAAAATTGAGAAGGTGCCAAGGCCGTAACTTTGGTGTGGGGGGGGAGGGTTAGGAAGGGTATAGGTCAAGCCAGGAGAAGTTCCAATTTGGCTTGAAGGTAAATCCAAACACGGAGGAGTAGAAAATCTGTTACAATTTTAAGTTTAAGGACTTGTGAGACAAATTCTTGACCATTACAAATAAGAGTGGTGATTTTGCTATGGCGCAGATCGATAGGTGTAAGGATGTGGAAATAGCGAGCGGTTTCGTCTCCATCAAGTGCAACTCATACTTTGTCGCGTTGCACCAAATAATGAACATTTACTGGACCGTACACTTGAGAACCCTAATAAGGATTTTCCTAAGCGATAGTTTAGGGTTGGAGTTGAAACGCCGCTCTTCTTACGCCAGCGTTGTACGGCGGATCGAGTTCATTTAAGCGTGACAACCAGCGAGAGGACTTAGTTTGGACTTATCTGGGCCGAGAGTTAGGCTTGTAGGATAGCCATCTGTAAGATGGGTGGGAAGACCAATCGTTTCCAAATCAAAAAAGCATGGGACGGGGGACTAGTTTGTCGACTGACATTAGAAGTGGCACATGGTCAGAGACAAAACGTGTTCGCGAGGAAACCGTTGGGAAAACTTGATCCCACACTAGGTTTATGAAGCCACAATCAATTCTCACTGTTGTTAGTTGGTCACGTTTGTTCGACCACATAAACCTTCTGTCTAGAAGGGGAAGTTCAATTAGAGCAAGATTATTTGTGGCGTTGTTAAACACGTCAACTTCGGTTTGATGGAAGGAGGCATTGTTATTATCAAAAGGCTATATCATAATGTTGAAATCACCCATTACGATTCAGTGTGAGTTTGGATGTGGAGAGGTAGAGGAGAGAGCTCATCTAGGTAGTTTTGCTTCAACGCGTGACCTGTTGGTGCGTAAACGTTTGGGGTGGTTATAGGTAATTGCGAGGCGAGGCGAGAGGCCGTGACAGTTTAGGTGTAAATAATGACTTTCTCTTAGGATGATAATTGAGAAAGTGCCAAGGCCGTTTGGATGCCACCAACTTGTGTGTGTGGGGGGGGGTTCTTAGGAAGGGTATAGGTCAAGGTGGGAGAAGTTCCAAGTTGGCTTGAAGGTACATCCAAGCCCGGAGGAGTAGAAATCCGTTGCAATTTTAAGTTTAGAGACATGTGAGACAAATTCTTGACCATTTACGAATAAGAGTGGTGATTTTGTTATGGTGGAGATGGATAGGCGAAGGGGTGTGAAAATAGCGAGTGGTTTCGTCTCCATCAAGCCGAGAGTTAGGCTTGTAGGATAGCCATCCATAGGATGGCTGGGAAGACCAACCGTTTCCAAATCAAAAAGCAGGGGACGGGGGACCAGTGTGTCGACCGACATTAGAAGCGGCACATGGTCAGAGACAAAACAAGTTCATGAGGAAACCGTTGGGAAAACTTGATCCCACACTAGGTTTATGAAGTCACAGTCAATTCTCACTGGTGTTAGTTGGTCACGTTTGTTCGACCACGTAAACCTTATGTCTAGAAGGGGAAGTTCAGTTAGAGCAAGATTATTTATGGCGTTGTTAAACACGTCGGTTTCGGTTTGATGGAAGGATGCATTGTTATTATTGAAAGGCTATATCATAATGTTGAAATCACCCATTACGATTCAGTGCGAGTTTGGATGTGGAGAGGTAGAGAGAGCTCATCTAGATAGTTTTGCTTCAACGCGTGACCTGTTGGAGAGTAAACATTTGGGGGTGGTTATGGGTAATTGTGTGGCGAGGTGAGAGGCTGTGACAGTTTAGGTGTAAACAATGACCTTCTCTTAGGATGGAGAATTGGGGTGGTGCCAAGGCCGTTAGGATGCGACCAACTTGGGGGGGGGGGGTTGTTTCTTAGGAAGGGCATAGGTCGAGGTGGGAGAAGTTCCAAGTTGGCTTCAAGGTAGATTCAAGCACGGAGGAGTAGAAATCCGTTACAATTTTAAGTTTAGAGACATGTGAGACAAATTCTTGACCTTTTACGAATAAGACTGGTGGTTTTGTTATGGCGGAGATAGATAGGTGCAGCGGTGTGGAAAGAGCGAGTGGTTTCGTCTCCATCAATTGCAACTTATACTTTTTCACGTTGCACCCAATAATGAACATTTACTGGATCGTATGCTTGAGAACCCTAATAAGTACTTTCCTAAGGGATAGTTTAGGGTTGGAGTTGAAACGCCGCTCTTCTTACGCCAACATTGTACAGTGGATTAAATTCATTTAAGTGCGACAACGAGCAAGAGGGCTTACTTTGGACTTATCTGACCGAGAGTTAGGCTTGTAGGATAGCCGATTGTAGGATTGGCGGGAAGACCAACCGTTACCAAATCAAAAAGCGCGGGAAGGGGGACAAGTGTGTCGACCGACATTAGAAGTGGTACATGGTCAGAGACAAAACGAGTTATCGAGGAAACCGTTGGGAAAACTTGACCCCGCGCTAGGTTTATGAAGCCACAGTCAATTCTCTCTACTGTTGGTTGGTCATGTTTGTTCGACCATGTAAACCTTCTGTCCAAAAGAGGAAGTTCAATTACGGCAAGATTATTTACTGTGTTGCTAAACATGTCGGCTTCAGTTTGACGAAGGAGGCATTGTTCTCTGGAGGGCTCTCTCATAAGGTTGGGGGAAAGGAAATCTTCTATTATGATCCATCGCGAGGTTGAGTGTGGATAGACAGTGGAGGGCTCGCCTAGGAAGTTTTGCTGAATAGTGTGATCTGTTTAAAAAAAACTAATCGTGTGATCTGTTGGAGCTTAAACGTTCACCATGGTTATGGGTAATTGCGAGTCGAGGCAGGAGGCCTTTAGGTACCTTGTGGGGTTTTAGGTACTGGCCTGATACATGGACATTCAAACAGCAGAAAAGGAAACTTTGAGAGAGGAACCCACCCCAGAGAGCACCAAATTATGCAGTAAAGGGAAATGGACGCCGGATTGATATAGCTCATTAAACATCCGGTCACAGTAGAGGATACAAAGTTGACCAGCGAAAGGGGAGGAGAAAGGTAGAGCCACTGCAAAAGGCCAAGTCACACCGCGTGCGCAGTGGACCTCGGCGTGCCCTCATGTTGCTCGGATCAGCGCCGCCCCGACCATGGGCCAGGTGCAGAGAGCAGAGTCCAGACACCTAGGAGACCTCGGAGATGACTATGGACTTCCACGGTCAAGGTAGATACTCAGTACTCTCACCGGTGACACGTACTATAGGCTCCATGACAAAGTACAGTAGGTGGCTGAAGCGGAGCAGCTACAACGATTTCGGGCAAATCAACCTCTGACGAATTCAGAGGTAACAGACGCAGGAACTCATAGTTGAACTGTTGAAGGTGCAATTCATCTTAACAAAACAAAAGGTAGCAATCACTTAACAATAAGGCTAATTCATGAGTGCTGATTACTAGGAGTAGGAACCAAAAGCGAAAGGTATTCTGTAAAAGAAAAGCAAAATGTATGCATAGTTGAGACATATGAGTTAGAGCAACTCTAACCGACCTGTCAAAATATAGAGGAGGATATGACCGAGTATCCTTTAGCGGAGCACATTCGAGTGGAGTAAACAAATTTGTGGCACATAAACATAAATTCAGTGCACATAAACTGGAATTTGGTTCAACCTACTACATAAAACTTATTAAAATGAAATTCCATGCGGATTCAAAATATTTTACATAAACTTAACCAAAATATAGATAACTTAACCAAAATTTAGACTAAACTTACTAAAACTACTGCCTATCCAACTCGTTCGCGAGCCTCTTCCAATCCGCTCTGCTTTGCCCTCCGAGCATAGGGTCAGGGCCGAAGGAGTCATCGTTGTCGTCACCGTCGTCGTCGTCATCGACCTCTGTCCTTCCCGGCGCGTACTCCTCGTAGATCTGGCGCTCTGCCTCGACGCGCTCCGGATAGTCGACCGGCTCCAATGGCGACAGGCCGTGGGGGAAATTGCGGCGGAAAGCGGCGCCGTATAGATGCACCGACTTGATGTCATATGCGCGCGCCGCTTGCTGCGCCGAGTGGAACGAGCCTAGCCAATGAGTCTTACCGGTGTCGCGGTCGTATGTCCCCACCACCCAGGTCTCCCACTTGCGCTGCCGCACGCTGATGTAATTCAACTCCGGCAGTATGCTAAGAACCCAGATATTTACTTTCCTAACCGATAGTTTAAGGTTGGAAGCGCGCTCTCTTACGCCAATGTTGTAGGGCGGATCGAGTTCATTTAGGCGCGACAACCAGCAGGAGGGCTTGGTTTGGACTTATCTGGGCCGAGAGTTAGGCTTGTAGGATAGCAAGCTGTAGGATGGGCGGGAAGACCAACTGTTTCCAAATAAAAAAAAAGCGCAGGACGCGGGACAAGTGTGTCGAACGACAATAGAAGTGTTACATAGTCAGAGACAAAACAAGTTAGCGACGAAACCGTTGAGAAAACTTGATCCTGCACTAGGTTTATGAAGTCACGATCAACTCTCCCTAGTGTTGGTTGGTCATGTTTGTTCGACCATGTAAACCTTATGTCCAAAAGAGGAAGTTCAATTACGGCAAGATTATTTACCGCGTCGTTAAACATGTCGGCTTCAGTTTGACGAAGGAGGCATTGTTCTCAGGAGGGCTCTCTCATAAGGTTGGGGGAAAAATCTTCTATTATGATCCATCGCGAGTTTGAATGGGGAGGAGATAGAGGAGAGCTCGCCTAGGAGATTTTGCTGAATCGTGTGATCTGTTAGAGCGTAAACGTTCACCATGGTTATGGGCAATTGCGAGGCAAGGCAGGAGGCCATGACTTTGTGGGGTTTTAGGTACTGGCCTGATACCTGGACATTCAAACAGTAGAAAAGGAAACTTCGAGAGAGGAACCCACCCCAGAGAGCATCAAATTAGGGCATTTTCAAAGCGGACTCTCAAACCACCCGCAACTGTCCGGATTACGCGGTTCGGACGTGTTTAGCCATCCAACGCGGGCATGTAAGGGTCCGCGCTTAGCGGTCCGGACATACTTTTTTCGGCAAACCCGAGAAAAAGTGGGGTTGGAGGGGGGCTTTGCGGGAGTCCGGACAGCAGCCACGTAGGACTCGGACACCCCCGGCCCACCCAAAACCCCTCCCAGACCCCACGCCTCCATCCTCCCATTTTTCCTCCTTCAGTTTTTCTCTCTTGCCTTCGCCGCCGCTCCACCACCCCGGCCGCCACGCCACTCCCCTGCCGGAACTCAACGAGTCTGTCATCTCCAACGGTACACCCGGGCTCCACGCCGCTCCTCCGACCGCCGCTAAGGTACCATCCGCTCCTACGATGCTCATCATGCCCGGCAACTGTTCAGTGACTTGCTCGAGCTAAATTTTTTGTCCCTTCTTTGAACCAATGGATTCGGATATAGAGTACATATACGAGCACTATGTTGAGTCGTCTGACTCGTTCGGCAAGGAGGACTACACGGATGAGACAGCGATGATGCAGGCGGTGCTTGCAGACGCGAAGCGTGCGGAGGAGCATATTCTCAATTTCAAGGGATCGATCAAGGGTCATCGAGTGCTCAACCGCAGCCGGGCATGTGGCCATTTGACGCTGATGGACGACAACTTTGCCCCCGATGCCCTCTTTGTTGACAATTTTCACCAGCGCTTTCGGATGCGCAAAAATGTTTTCGATCGTCTCTATTATGACGTCCGGTTCTTTGATGGCGGGCGGCGTTGGATGACCGTCTTCCGCATCCGTGTCCACGGACTGGTCCTCTATCCGCGGACGGACGCCGAAGCAAATTTGCGGGTCAGCGTTGGAGATGCCCTTAGACGGTAAAGGGAAACGGACGCCGCATTGATATAGCTAATTAAAGATCCTATCACAGTAGAGGATACGCAGTTGACCAGCGAAAGGGGAGGAGAAAGGTACGTACGGCGACGATCGACGATTCCTAGGTAGAGCCACTGCAAAAGGCCAAGGCACACCGCGTGCGCAGTAGACCTCGATGTGGCTTGGGATCAGCGCCGCCCCGACATGGGGCACGGGCAGGGTGCCGGACACCTCGGAGATGTCCATGGACTTCCACGATCGAGGTAGATACTCCAATGCTCTCAACGGTGACAAGTACAGGCTCCATGACACAAACGATTATTTCGGGCAAATCAACAAGAGGCCACAGGCATGAATCTGAATTCTGAAACTTCTCAACTCAAGGAAGACATCTTACAGGTTATTGTTCAACTGCTACTGCTGATTACTAGGAAATGCAATGCTGGCGGAGGAAAAGGAAAAATGGAGTATGCATGGTGGCCTAAGAAAAGCGAAATGCATGGATGCATGGTGTCCTGCATGGCTGCCTGTGTCCTGCCTGACTAGCTAGTTGGGGTGCCCTGTGGTGGAGGGGCTGGAGCCGGGCTGCTGCTGGAAGCCGGCGGGCGGCGGGGTCTGGGCGCCCGGGAGGTGGTCCACGGACGACGAGTTGTTGTTGTAGGCCTCGGCGAGGTCCAGGTCGAACTCCTTCTGCTGGAGCAGGAGCAGCATGCGCTGGCCGTCGACGCGCCGGCGCTCGATCCGCAGCCGCTCGCGCTCCATGTCCCACTCCTTCTGGGCCCGGAACTGCTCCCACTTGTAGCGCTGCTTCTCCAGCTCGTACTCGCGGACCTCGTACGCCAGCTGCTGCTTCGACAGCTCCAGCGCGCGCCGCTGCATCCACTGCCGCAACTGCTGCTGGTCGCCGCCGGCCTCCGCCGCGGCCAGCTGGCGCTGCAGCTGCTGCACGGTGGACGGCCTCCTGCGGGCGGGCTTGTTGTTCCCGTCCTCTTCCCCGTCTTCCCCGGCCGCAGCCGCACTGCTCTCGCCACGACGGCGCTTGTTCTTGTGCCCACCGTAGTTGCGGAAGCCGTTGCCGTCGCGGCGCTTGGTGCCCGGCGCCTTCTCCTCCACGTCGTCCAGGTCGTAGTCGTCGTCCTCCTCCTCCTCTTCAGCCTCTTTGCTACTGAGGACGTCGTCCTCGCTGTCGTCCTCCGAGCGCGTGGAGGAATTCACCATCGCCACCACCTGGCGGCCGGCAGACGAGTTAGCAGCGGCGGGCGCCGTTGCCGGCCGCGGGTGGTGGAAGCAGTCGGCGCCGTCTTCGGTGCCGTGCGAGGCAGCTGCTGCGGTGCCGCCGGGGTTGTGGTAGGTGCACATCTCGCGGAAGAAGAGGTGCTTGGAGCTGAGCAGCTTGCGCGCCTCCTCCTTGGCCTTAGCCGTGAGCTCGCCCATGGCGTCGAGCAGCACGGGGTTCTCGACCACCTTGCACGCCGTGCCGCGGCCGAGCAGGTCGACGACGCGCTTGTAGCGCTTGTTGAGGTCGTTGAACTTGTCCTCGCATTGCTGCGGCGACACGTTGAAGCCGTTCTCCACCATCGCCCGGGACACGGACTTCCACTTGCCCTTCTTCTGCTGCGCCGCAGCCTGCGGCCCGTGCCCACCGTGCGCCGCCGCAGACGCCCCCGCCTTCCCGTGCGAGTGCGACGCCGCCGCCTTGCCTCCTGCAGACACGCCCTCCCCGTCGTCCCCGGCGTGGTACACCACCGCGATGAGCAGACGCACCATCGCATCCGTCCACTTCATCCGGGACCACGGGCACCCCGCCGCCCCCGCCCCCGCCCCCGGCTGCTGCACGGCGACGACGCCGTTGCCCATCTCCTCCTCTTCATGCGCCTTGACCGCCCTCGATGGCGGCGCCACGTAAGCCGCGTACGACGGTGGCGGGTGCTGCTGCCTCATCGGCATGGCCTGGTGGTGCTGGACCTGGAAGCCGCCGTTGGCGTGGTGGAGGTGCTCCGGCGGCTGCTGGAACGAGGAGGCCGCGTGGATCTGCGGCTGCGGCTGCTGGACGAGATGCATCTCCATGCCCAGCATCGCCCCCGCAGACCCACGCGCACCCAGCCCCGCTCCTCCGTCAACCCTCTCCATCGGCAAAGCCTGACCACCGGTCTCTGGTTGTCAACTCTCTTTTTGTTTCTTATAGGGACTCTGGTTGTCAACTCTAGGTTTTTGCGCTGGCCGGTGGAGAGGAGCGGCGAATAAAAAGGAGGAGCGGGGGCAGAGGGCCGCCGCCGGTATCGGCGCCGAACAGGAGCAGCCGCCTCCGCTAGAGGGAGCGGCGAGCCCACGGACGCGCCGAAAACCACCTTGGATTCTGTGCGCCCTGTGGCTTCATCTGTGGCACGGCTTGTAACCGGGCGCGTGCGCAGAAGATCTGGGGGGAATTGTGAATCAGCTGCTGCCCCGGTTTGTCCCCTCGGCTGGATGTGGTTTGGCAAAGGCTTCTTGATACATGAGCCCCAAAATTTTGGCAAATTCGTACAAGGCCCTTGGTTGTGATTTTTCACAAGCTGCTCACCGATCATTTTTTTTGTGTAGCAACCCTTTTTTAGGAAAAATAAATATATTTATTTGCGGGGAAGGGGAAAAGGAAATATATTGATAAGCCAGATTTGATATATATATTCAACAATGAGGTCGGTCCCTGTTTGGTATTGAAAAAGAAAAGAAAAGAAAATCCCCATCACGGGAGCGATGGAGTATGACACGCGCTGGAGGGTGGCGTACGCATCGGACCTGGCGGTGCGCACCGTCACGTTCGACGCCGGTGAGATTTTCCTCCGCCACGACACCCAGCGCATCGCCCTGCTCAACTCTCGCGGGCACACGGTGGATGTGCGCTACGTACACGAGGGGGAGCGGATCGACGTTGGATGCATCGTGTCGTTCCCCTGCCATTTTGCCAAGATCTAGGACCGACTACCAGTGGTTGGCACATCGCGTGGCGGGGCTTAGACGAGCACAGGCGAGGCGGCAGCACAAACCAATCTGGTTGCGAGTGCGGCGGCATACGGGGACAAGGTTGCGATCCACTCGCGCGGGCCACCCCGCCTGCCGCCACATCTGGATGCGGGACCCGGGATCCTTGGGCACGGACCGGACCGCCATGAACCGGACCCTCGACCCGTGTTGGCTGAGGGGGCCAATCGCCCAGATCCACCCACGTCTAGGGTTTCGACCGGTGACCCAGGTACTAAAACTCCATCCCCTTCCGCACGCAGCTCTTTCCCAGATCTGGACGACTACCTGCTCCACTTCTGGGAGGCGCCGTCGAGGAGCGAAACTAGGGTTCCTCCCTCCTTTTCTTTGTGGGAAGGAAAGATACGTGGAGATTGTCGTTCGTTTGCGCAAGTTGCTGCATCTCCACCTACATCACATATTACTGGTAGATCGATTCGATGGGTTAAGGGCAAGGAGATGAGGGGGGATGGCTTCGGTGCCGGCAGGCATGGTCGCGGGGCTGGCCGGTTCGACCGTGGCCGCGGCCGTGGCCACGACAGCAATGTTTGGAAGCGCAGGGAGGAGGTTGGGCAGTCCTCGACTACCAGAGCATCAAGATCTGGAGATACGGGCTTCGACAAGTGGGACGCTGCGGCGGGTGCGGGCGGCACAGTTCATCTGCGCCCCGATCGCTGGGGCCCTGGCGGCGGCGGCGGCGACGGCGGCGGCATGACCGAGCAGCGACACCCCGGAAAAACACCCACGCTTCCCCAGAACCATGATCCTCCTGCGCGCGATGGTAATCCTAACCATACCTCTGATGCATGCCAAATCTGCAACGCTGTGGGGCATTATACTGCTAAATGCCCCCAGGCTCTCTGTGAGCGTTGCAAGAAGAGGGGTCACCTGCCTGTTATCTGCACTGATCTCTTGCCATGGGAGAGTATTCCTGCTATGTGTGGCTTTCAGTCCAAGGGCCAGGGATTTTGTTTTTTTCATGACTACAGTGTTGATAGGCAACCTCAAAGAGAGAACACCATTGTCCTAATCACTATTGTTGAGGGGTCGATTTCCACTAAAGATCTCCAAGATGACATGGGGGTGTATATTGGGCAGGGGTGGAGGTGTTCTGCACATTTGGTGGCACCTAATAAGTATGTAATGCGGTTTCCTAACATGAGGGAGGTAGAGCGGGCTCTATTTGTCGAATACATCACTCTCAAAAAACATAAAACTATGGTTAGAATCACTCCCTGGTCGGATGACATGGACTGTGAGGGGCTGTTGGAAATTGCTTGGGTTAAAATCAACAAGATTCCTCTGAACAAGCGTTGCGATAGGAATGTGGCTTATGCTGGTGGTTTGGTAGGGGTAACTCTGGAGATTGATATGTCTACTCTTAAACGCCCATCTTTTGTTCGGGCCAAAATTGGGTGCCGCAACATTGACAAGCTACCAACCTCTGCTGAGGGTTGTATGGGAGGTCGTTTTTACAGATTTCAGTATGAGGTAGAGGAAGTTCTGGTCAGAAATCCGATAGTTGAAGAGGAAAATGTGCAAGTTGATGCTGGAAAAAAGAATGACACTGTCTTAACTCCTAAAAGAAAGCGCCACGATGCTAGTACAGATGAGGATTCTCAATTCCATGCTCCTGTTGAGCATGTTTCTTCTACTTTCCGAGGGGGCAAGACCTGTCGTCTACTCCCCCCTGAAAAAGAAAAAGAAAAGGAATTGTCATCTTCCTCTGAAAGTGAAGATGATAACATGCTGTTTATTGATAAGCTGGCTCGTGAGAATGATGCTGGTATGGAGGGGATAAACCAGGAGTCGGGTGACAATATGGTACCTATTGCTGAAATACAGAAAGTGGATGTTGATGTGCTCCAACAGGACGTACAGGTGACTAAAATCTCTCCCGTCAAAAAAGGTTTTACTTATGCGGAGGTGGTGACTAATTCCTCACAGGTTTCAGAGGTGGTAGGGGATGTGGACCCCAATCTGAAGGTGTCGGATGATTACCTGGTATATCTCCCCTCTCCTGATTGTGATGATGAGATCATTCCTACACCTCCCCTGGTCCCTGAGGTTAACCTGCGATTCAGCCAGCGCAATGCTCAGGGGAATCAGGAAGACGTGATGGTCAAAGCTGCGAATGTGGCCAAGAAGAAAAACCTGGAAGGTATTACTCCAAACCCTCGAACAAATTCTTTTGCTGTGCTGGGTGATGCTGAACTAATTTGTAGAGCTAATGATGATTTTGCGTGTATCAATATTTTGCATGAAATGGAAAATGTGCGGGGTAATTTGGTGAATAAACAAAACAGTATGAATAATGATAATGTTTTGGATAATGACTTGGTGGCCACCAATGGGCTAGGTAAAAAAGCTCCTATTAACTTAGCTTGGTTAGAACATGATGAGTGCGTAAATAACAGCTTTGAGTCTTCTAAATCCAAGAGCAAGAAAAAAGCCCGCAAACCTTCTGTCAAGCTTTCTAGGCCTGTGACTAGAAGCCAAAAGAAGGTGGTGCTGGATAGTGATATGGCTGGTAACTCTACTCTGCCTCCTGGTAGGGTTACCAGGTCCAAAAACAAATAAATCGTTCCAAATGAGAGGCCTCATTTGGAACTGCAGGGGGTAGGCAAGAAAGGAATGGCCACCTGCCTCTCTGATTTAATAAGTGACCATTCCCTTGATTTCCTGGGTCTGCAGGAAACCATGAAAAAGAACATTTCTCCTAAATGCATCAGAAGGATTGATCCCTTTAGCACCTTTGAGTGGGACTGGATCCCCTCAATCGGTAAATCTGGTGGTATCCTGGTGGGGGCTAGAAAAGATACTCTAAATATCATGACCAGCAAGAAAGGAAAATATATAATCCAACTTAACCTGAGGGATGTGAAAAAGAAAAAAGAATGGGCCCTCCTGGTTGTATATGGCTCTGCACACGAGGAATTTAAAGAAGAGTTTCTTCTGGAACTTGCTTCATTTTGTGCATGCCTTGACTTGCCATATATAGTAGGGGGTGATTTTAATATCCTACGGCACTCTGGTGAGAAGAATAAAAAGATGCAACATCATAAATCTATGGACTTGTTTAACTCTATTATTAATACCCTTGGCTTGAGAGAGATTCACATCAGCGGTGGAAAATACACTTGGACCAATAATCAGGCTCACCCCACACTGGAAAAGCTGGATAGGATCTTGATGTCCAGTGATTGGGAGGACCTGTTCCCTATGGTATCAGTGAGAAAACTGGTCAGAGAGATCTCTGATCACAACCCGTTGCTTCTCTCCTCAGGGGATGAGGGCAGGGAAGCACCCAAACCCAGGGAATTTAGGTTTGATTTAACATGGTTGAAAGATGAGAGATTTTATCCATTAGTTGATAAAATCTGGTCCAGGGTTGTTCATGCCAAGGACCCTATAGACATCCTCAACATCAAACTTAAAAGATTTAAAACCTATTTCAAAGGGTGGGGGTCGAATAAATTTGGTCATGACAAAAAAAGGAAGGAGGAACTTAGGGTGGAACTATCTTTGCTGGAAGAACTGGAAGAGGATGGACCTCTATCTCCTGAAATGTATAGCAGGAAACTAGATATTAACTTTGAGTTACATGAGATCCTGGCGAATGAGGAGATCTTTTGGCTACAACAGTCACATGAGCGCTGGCTGCTCAAAGGTGACCTTAATACTGACTATTTCCATAAAATTGCTAATGGTCGTAAGAGAAAAAAATACTATTCATGCTTTAAAATGTGGAGAAGTGGAGATAGAGGGCACGGAGAACTTGATTGCTCATGCTACTGAATTCTATAAGAATCTGTTTGGTCCGGCCCCGGGCAATCAATTCCATATGGATCCTGATTCTTGGGGCGATGATGAAAAACTAAATGATGAAGAGAATGCTGATCTTACTAGGGAATTTTCTGAGGAGGAAGTGAAGGAAGCTTTATTTGCCATGGAAACCAATAGGGCACCTGGGCCGGATAATATACCCGCTGAATTTTATCAACACTGCTGGGAGATTGTCAAACATGATATAATGCAACTGTTTGTGCATTTTCATGCGGGGTCGCTTGATGTCCAGCGACTTAATTACGGGGCCATAACTTTACTCCCTAAAGTGTCGGGCGCTGATCGTATTCAGCAGTTCCGTCCGATATGTCTACTCAGATGCCCATATAAACTCATCACTAAGGTTTTGGATCGGAGAGTAGAGAAGTATGCAGATAAACTGATCAGCTCGACTCAAAATGCCTTTGTTAAAGGTAGAAATATTATGGACGGTATTATGTCGCTCCACGAACTACTCAATTATACCCATGTCAAGAAGAAAGTGGGTGTAGTGCTTAAACTCGATTTCGAGAAAGCTTATGATAAGGTGAATTGGGAATTTTTGTTGGAGTGCCATAAACTAAGGGGTTTCAATAACACCTGGTGTGAGTGGATAAAAAAAATCTTGTACAATGGTACTGTAAGCATTAAGCTCAACAATTCTGTTGGGCCATACTTCCAAAGTGCCAAGGGGGTACGTCAAGGAGACCCACACTCGCCATTCCTCTTTAACCTAGCAGCTGACTGCCTTAATAAGATGATAAAAAATGCCCAACAAAATGGACTCCTAGTGGGGCTAGCATCAGATCTTATTCCCGATGGTGTGGCTGTCTTGCAATATGCAGACGACACTATTATATGCCTTGAGCATGATATGGAGAAGGCAGTTAATCCCAAACTTCTGCTATACTTTTTTGAACTGATGTCTGGGTTAAAGGTGAATTTCCAGAAAAGCGAGATTCTTACTGTTGGGGGTGATGCGGACATAGTTAAAGAATATGCTGATCTTTTTAATTGTGAAATAGGCCAATTCCCAATTAAATATCTTGGGATGCCTGTGAGCTATACCTCCCTTAGAGATTCGGTTTGGGAATTTATAGTGGGAAAATATCGCAAAATTTTTGATGCATGGGTGGGCAATGCAACATCCATTGGGGGGAGGCACACTCTGTTGACATCAGTGATCTCGCAGTTATCTCTATATCATATGTCTATGTGGCTTATGAGCAAAACCTTTATAGAAAAGCTAGATAAGCATCGAAGAAAGTTTTTCTGGCAAGGGTGTAACAAGAAAAAAAGATATTATCTTGTCAAATGGAAGAGAGTTTGTAGATCCAAGGACAAGGGGGGGCTGGGGGTGAATGACCTCAGGAAACAAAATATCAGTCTATTGGTAAAATGGTGGTGGAAATTAGAAACACAATCTGGGGTTTGGCAAGATCTAGTTAGAGCCCGATATTTGTCTAACAAAACCGTGGCTAATGTGGGCCCTAGATTTTCTGACTCTCCATGTTGGAAAGCTCTCTTGAAGGTCAAAGAGCTGTACATGGTTGGCAGAAGAATCAAGCTAGAGTCTGGCAATTTGACTAGAGTTTGGAAGGACCCTATTAATGGGTTGATCCCACTTAATTTACAATTTCCCCAACTCTTTGATATATGCACAGACCCGGACTGTACGGTCGATCGATTCGGTACAGTCGTGGTCACCTCCTTTTTTAGACGGTGGCTATGCCCAATCCTCATTGATCAATGGAGGGAGATGTGCGAGCACATATCGGAGTTACACCTCACGGCTGAGAGGGATATTGTGTACTGGGGGTTAAACAAAACAGCTAGGTTCTCTACTAAGTCGATGTATAAGTGGATGGAAAAACCTCTTAGTGGATGCGATTATAAATGGATCTAGGGGGCAAAGTTGCCTCTCAAAATCCAAATTTTTGTGTGGCAACTTGCTCAGAATGCTGTGCTTACTAGAGCAGTGATGAAAACAAAAAAACTGGCCTGGTAACCCTGTTTGTTCCTTTTGTAATAATATTGAGACGGACACACACCTCTTCTTTACTTGTCCCGTGGCTCGTGTAGTCTGGAGGTCGATTGGCGTGGTATTGGGTACTGATCTATGTCCTAACAACTATTGGCAATATTATGTTTGGTGTCATAGATTTATTCCTATTGAAACTAGATTCCACATGGTCGGACTGGCCGCGGTGGCTTGGGCTATTTGGCTGGCACGCAACAGGGCTACGTTTGAGAAAAAATTGATCAAATCTCCTTTTGAGATTGTATTCTCGACTTGTTCTTTTCTCTTATACTGGGCAGGTCTGCAACCAAAGGGGGAAGCGATGAAGCTGCGGCAAGGCGCTGAGATGGTCAGATCAAACACTATGAAGCTGATGAAACTCTGTGAGGAATCCAGACGGGCGATAAATGATGCGGGAGGGGTGCTCTCATGCTGATCTGGTGATTCTGGTGGTCTACTTCTACATCGATGTAGCTGCTTTCGTGGCTTCCCATTGCTGTTTCAGTTCGATGGGTCTGATGGCTTCTGCTCGCTGAACTTAATCTTTCGTATGCTAGACCATATACTTTTAATTCCCAGTTGTCCTGGGGGATGTTGTTCTGCAAGTTGCTAGGCATGTAATAGGCTAGGTTATTTTGGTGCTGTCAGGTGGGTTTCCTGACAATGCGTTGGACTCGCTACCTCTCTTTCTTCTCCTCCTGAATATTCTTGGAACAGTTGTATTTCCGTTCTATGTAATGGAAAGGGGGTAAGCCCGGTTAAAAAAAAAAGAATATATTCAACAATGATTACAATATATTAAAAAAACATTGATTACAATATATTCACCTCTACATGGAGAGACCCTCCCTACCAACAATCATCCCAGCATGAGTCTTGGTAGCAACCTCTTTTTTTTAAATGACTTGTATTACTCAAACCACATGATTATAGAATTCTTAATACAAAGTGTACTTAGAGCTTAATGCTCCTATATTTGAACTTGAATCTTAGCGCTTATTTCATGAACATAGCTACTTTAACTGATACAGTAATGCCTACTTTGGACCAATAGGATCTACTCCTACTTGAATGCCAATCCAATCTCTTTCTCAATAAGAATTCATAATACCTAAATCTAAGCAAGGCATGATTGTTAGTTAGGATAACCATCTTATGTACCGCATTAAGGAGTACCAACAACTTTTTCCGCTTCTTGGTCAACAGGACCTATACTTCTATAAAGTAACCTTCAAGATCGGTACATCGTCCGGTCTAGAACTAAGCTAGGCGCCAGTACGATTTTGAGTGAGTTCTAGCAAAATTATTTATGAAGTAGCTCGCACTATTCCGACTGAGGCATATGTGAGTAATACAAATTTTGCGATCTAGTCACAGAACTTAATTTATTTCATGCACCGGGAATACATGTCTCGAACAATCAATCGTTGTGCTCTGAATCAACTTTAACGCTTGTAAGCAATCTGATTCAGTGGTTGTGGGGAGATCACTCCATCATTTTGATAACGCCACTCCCTCAATAATCGATGAGAGCTCCGCATTCCAGTACATCGTGGCAAGAAAAACTAATGCTGGCATGAAGTGAATATAATCTCACCCATGTCCTTTGAGGATCATACCAGTTCCACCAAGTTGCTCTACCTCTGAGTAAGAACCGTCAACATTTAGTTTCAGCCAACCTGCATCTGTAGTCTGCCAAGCCTAGCTAATGAAGGTTGGACTTTGCTGGAGCTTGTTGGTTTTAGAGACGACACTTGAGCATATGATATTATTGCCTTTCCTTTCATGTCATCATCATCGGGGTTTTGCACAATGCCTAGAATTGAGTCTAGATAACTCCAGAGGAAACATACTGATGCATCGGTTTGGGGTGCAAGTTTGTCATGGAGCACTTCATTTCTAACATGCCAAATACAACATAGCACCACTAGCAACATAATTCGCTCGGTGGGGGCGGGAGATCACATAAAATGTGCAACTTCCATTCCTTTCTAGTATGTTGGGTCATTCGAACATCTTGAAGTCTCCATACTTGCACCATAGCTTGCGGTAACGTCATTGCAAGTGGGCATCTACAGAAGGTATGATAGTTGTCCTCATGGTCCATGCCACGGAGAGGGAATATATCAGTGACCTCATCTTTTCTTGCATGCTTATTAACCCATGTGGGGAGTTAGTTAGTGGCAAGCTTCCAGCCAAAATTTTGTACCATGTGAGGGGCAGGGCACCCCCATATAGCTGACCCTAGATGTTGCTCATCGAATCCTAGAAGATATGTGCTCCAGACGATAAACATGCGAGTCTTCTCTGATGCCTAGGCGAAGAAATCTTCGGCGAGGCAAGGTGAAGCCTGAATCTTCTGTATCTCTTGAACGTCCACTGGAAGGAAGTATTGTTGAAGAAGAGTAACACTCCAGACTCCCTACCGATTTAACAACTCTGAGAGTCAACGCAATCTGCACCTCCCCTGTAGCGAGACTAGTTTATATGGTGGCTGATGATCCACAAGTATAGGGGGTCAATCGTAGTCCTTTCGATAAGTAAGAGTGTTGAACCCAACGAGGAGCAGAAGGAAATGACAAGCGGTTTTCAGCAAGGTATTTTCTGCAAGCACTGAAATTATCGATAACGAGTAGTTTGATAGCAAGATAATTTGTAAAAAGTGACAAGTAGCAATAGTAACAAAGAGTGCAGCAAGGTGGCCCAATCCTTTTTGTAGCAAAGGACAAGCCGGAACGATCTCTTATAATAAGCAAAGCGTTCTCGAGGACACATGGGAATTTCATCTAGTCAATTTCATCATGTTGGTTTGATTCGCGTTCGCTACTTTGATAATTTAATATGTGGGTGCACCGGTGCTTGGGTGCTGTTCTTACTTGAACAAGCCTCCCACTTATGATTACCCCCTCTCGCAAGCATCCGCAACTACGAAAGAAGAATTAAGATAACTCTAACCATAGCATTAAACATATGGACCCAAATCAGCCCCTTATGGAATAGCACATAAACTAGGGTTTAAGCTTCTGTCACTCTAGCAACCCATCATCTAATTACTACTCCACAATACATTCCCTTAGGCCCAAAGATAGTGAAGTGTCATGTATTCAACGTTCACATGACACCACTAAGAGAATCAACAACATACATATCATCAAAATATCGAACGAATGCCAAATTCACATGATTACTTATGACAAGACTTCTCCCATGTCCTCAAGAACAAAAGTGACTACTCACAAACCATATTCATGTTCAAGATCAGAGGGGTATTGAATAGCATATTGGATCTGAACATATAATCTTCCACCAAATAAACCAACTAGCATTAACTACAAGATGTAATCAACACTACTAGCAACCCATAAGTACCAATCTAAGGTTTTGAGACAAAGATTGAATACAAGAGATGAACTAGGGTTTGAGATGAGATGGTGCTGTTGAAGATGTTGATGAAGATTGGTCCTCCCACGATGAGAGGATCGTTGGTGATGTCGATGGCTCCGATTTCCCCCTCCCGGAGGGAAGTATCCCCGACAGAATCGCTCCGCCGGAGAGCAAAAGTGCTCCTGCCCAAGTTCCGCCTTGAGACGGCGGTGCACCGTCCCAAAAGTCTTCTCGTTATTTTTTTCTAGGGAAAATGGGCTTATATACCAGAAAATGGGCACCGGAGGCTGGCCAGGGGCCCCACGAGCCACCAGGGCGCGCCTGGGGGGTGGCGCTCCCTGGTGCCTCGTGGGCACCTGGGTGGCCCCCTCTGGTACTTCTTGCTTCCAGTATTTTTTATTTATTCCAAAATAAATCTCCGTGAAATTTCAGCTCATTTGGAGATGTGCAGAATAGGTATCTCTGACATAGCTTTTTCAAGTCCAGAATTCCAGCTGCCGGCAATCTCCCTCCTTGTGTAAATCTTGCATATTAAGAGAGAAAAGGCATTAGAATTGCTCCACAAAGTGTTATATTGATTAAAAACACTATAAATAATAGTAGGAAACATGATGCAAAATGGACGTATCAGTGGCATGTTGGGGATCTAGCTATCTTACCATGTATGTACCTTCTCTTCATTGCCAATCCATATAAGCCCTCATTTTTCGTAATTCTAGTACATAGCTTATAGGCTGCCTGGTGGAGGAAGGGTTCCCAAAAAGGCGTGTCCTCTAAACGTCCATCAGGGTAGTATTTTTCGTTCAACACACATGGACATAGGACACATGATCTCTGGCATGGTAAGCAACTTCGGCTTAATTGCTTGCTCCAGAACATGTGGCGGCAGGTTACAAGCCTAGTTCAATGGGCTCTCCACGCTAGGGGGTGTCAATCATCCTCCAATTAGTGGTCTCTTTGATGTGAGTGTGGCTGATGATGGTGGTATTCTGCTTCCCGAAGAACAACTCAAGGTGCATATCTTGCTCAAGATCGCAAATATATTTGTGATGATTTAGTTTCTGGTAATGGAAATGGTGTGTGGAATAGAAGCTCTTCTGAAAAGTCTATATACGACTCCAACATTCAAGGTGCCACAGGCGCCATGAATCTCATATGCTGGAACTGCCCGGGGGTAAGCAGGACCCTCGACAATAACAAGATGCCTACCTTGACAACATGATGTCTTCCACCAATACCAAGGTAACCTCAATTTCAAAAACTCTTTCTTCTAAACTCAACTCCTAGAATTTAGCTAATTGTTTTCACATCCATGATAGTTTTGTTGTTCATGCAGAACACCGAGCTAGAGGTCTTTGGGTCATGTGGCGGATGTCATTGATAAAGATATAGCCTACTATAGTCAGAACTTAGTTTGTGCTGAGGTTGTAAATACCAGTACTACTTTTAGTTTCCCTCTTGTTTGTGTTTATGAAGATCCTCATCATCGTAGAACTAAGCATATTTGGAGTCAAATACTTTTTATCGCCTCGACCCCTGAAAAGCTTGTTTACTACATGGAATACTTCAATGATATCCTTACTCCAGTAGATAAGACTAGGAATGGTAAGCCCAACCACTACTAGGAAATACCTTATAGGTGGAACCTTAACAGTAGCGCGGGGACAGTTACAAACCGGTGCTACAGGTAAGTGTATAGCAGTAGCGCGGGCTTACAACCCATCGCTGCTGCTAAATGGTCCCCACCTTACCGACCGGGCTACCCGTAGTAGCAACGCGTCCGGCAGTTCCCACGCTACTGCTAAAATTATAGCAGTAGCGCCGGCCTATGACCCACCGCTACCACTATGTGTGCACTGTGCCAGCAGGTGGGCCCCACTTAGCAGCAGCGCGGGCAGCTGATCCGGCGCTACTGCTATTGGGCTTAGCAGTAGCGCCGGCCCGGGACCAGCTCTACTGCTAATTCCACCTTATCCAACTCCCCGCGCCTAGACCTTCTCCCTCCCCTCACTCCTCACTGCCTCAGTCTGCCTCCCTCCCGCCGTCGCCGCCGTCACCACCGCATTGCCGCCGCCGTCCTCCCTCCTTCTTTCTCGGTATGCCGCGGCCCTCCTCCCTCCTCCTCCCACTGTCCTCCTCCCTCCTCCCTCCTCCTCCCACCGTCCTCCTGCCTCCTCCTCCGGCCACGCC
This sequence comes from Elymus sibiricus, assembly GCA_039707655.1. Taxonomy (NCBI): domain Eukaryota; kingdom Viridiplantae; phylum Streptophyta; class Magnoliopsida; order Poales; family Poaceae; genus Elymus; species Elymus sibiricus. The sequence goes on along the minus strand of CM077668.1, from coordinate 102,979,115 downwards.
CTCCTTCCTCCTCCTCTAGCCACCTCCTCCTCCGGCAGCCCTCCTCCCACCGCCCTCCTCCCTCTCCTCCGGCCGCCCTACTCCTTCCTCCTCCTCCATCCTCCTCCTCCTCCTCTCTCCTCCCTCCTCCTCGTCACTCCTCCCTCCTCCCACCTCTCCTCTATGCTATAGAAATGTTAGACAAATTATTAGGTATTATGTTGTTATAGAAAATTTTAGTAGTTTTGTTATAGAAAGTACTATGAATGTTTAGGTATAGTGTTGTTATAGAAAATGTTAGTAGTTTTGTTATAAAAAAATTAGTACTAATTTAGGTATAGAAAGTTTCAAAAGTTTTACTAATTTTGTCCATAGGGTTGGATGTAGTTGATGCCTAGTGAATTTTGAGAGAGAGAGAGAGAGAGAGAGAGAGAGAGAAAGAGAGACCTAATGAAATGAAATGGTTTCGCAAAAAAAATGTTATGCTTGCTGTCAAAATTGAACCACTAAAATGCAATGAGCATACCAAGTTTGAAATTTTCTATATAAATGCTCATGTGTTTATGCTCATGTGTGGCGCAGGGTATATCACCGACGAGCCGGTCGACGACGCCCAGAAGATCACCGACGACACCCGCATCCTCGACAGCCATCGTCTGTAGTGAGTAAACATGTATATCTAGTGTTGTGTACTAGTGTTGCTCAAATATGATGGAGATTTAGACATGTGATATGTAGTGTTGTGTACTACTAGTGCTGTCACACATGAATATTGGGAAAATGAAGGATATGTGCTTTCCCAAGTGGCCTATGTTTGCAGGGAACACCTCCGAGTGGACTATGTTTTGCCGGAATGTTGATTCATTTTCGTTCCGGCAAATTTCAGGCGCTCGATATGTCCTATTTTAGCAAAGGTCATGCCCAAAAATTTCGTGAATCTTGGCATGACTTGTGCTAGAAAGTAGGAAATATCGAGTGCCCGTGATTTGCCGGAACGGGAATTAATCAACATTCCGGCAGAACATAGGCCATTTTTTATGTCGATGCTCCTTGAGTGACTTTCAGTCTGTTCTTGAAGGAAGGATGTCGACTGTTGTCGTGGGGGTCGTTTCCTCTCCTTCTTCTCGTGATATACCTTGGTAATGCATGAGAGAAGGAGGGGAAGAGACCATCACCGATGGTCAAAATATCTGTGAGGGAGTGTCCACCATATACTGTCGAAATATCAGAGAGGAAGAATCCCGACTGTTGTCGTGGGGGTCGTTTCTCCTTCATTCCCGTGTGCTAGACATTTTGGTGTAATGCACTCGGGAATGAAGAAGGAGCGACCATCACCGACGGTCGCAATATCAGAGAGGGAGTGCCCACCATATACACCACGTGAGATGAGAGTGTAGCAAGGAAGACTCGATGGACCGAAAGTCAACCCGTGCTGAATAGTGTTCTGCGTGTTGAGCTTCCTGGTAATTGCCGTCGATCGATTTTTAATCTTTGAATTATGAACATAGGAAATGTCTGACGATGATAGGATCCCTGAGTGCGACTACTGCGGCGACGACCGGGGTCTGTGCGACAGGCCTCACCTGGAAGACGGTCGGCGCTTCAGTATTAAGCTCAACAAGACCTTCGATATTTGTACGGTATGCAACGATGACAAGTCTTTTTTCGTAATTAAGCATGACTTCTGCTTCTTCAACGTGTAATTTCCGTTTTTTACAATTCGACTAGTGCATCCCCTGCCATGCAAGACGTTATGTCTTGGAGAAGCTGGATTTCGAAGATCATGAGAATAAGGAGACAAAGAGAGTTCACCTCAGGACCCAACATGGTTACGCTTTTGCCGTAAAGCTATACAATGCGGTGACCTACTCCCATTTTGGTTGCTCGAATTGGATAGCACTATGCAAGGCGTATGGTTTTCAGGAGGGTATGCATGTCACCTTCAATATTCGTCCTGAAGACGACATCGAAGATAATATCGACATTTGGGTCGATGTTGATACGCTTCCAGTTCTACCTCTATGTGAGTTTCTCAAACATATTTATTAAGTAATTTATATTGTTTATTTAAAAATAGTTGACAGCTTATTTCCATTCTTCAAGAAATGTATGAAACGTAGTAGACAAAAGCTACTACACTTATGGGTCTGAACTAACTTGCGAGGAGATAAATCATTTTGTTTCATGGATTAATGATGTTGAGACTTTTAAGACGAGTTGTCATATTCCTCCAAGTTATGATCAATACGTGCCACTAGTCCACGTGTTGAACTACGGTAACATCCATCGAGATATCATGGTAAGATTTTTCCTATTATGTCACCAGTGCATCTTTTGCATACATTCTTCTTAAGCTAAACTACATTTTGCTAAGTATGTTATTATGATGTTCTTCAATAGAAACTCCTGGCGGATTGTGTGCCTCATCTTATGCATATGAAAGGTGACATGAACATTATTAGCTTACGGCCAAGTTGGCCTACGTGTCACCGTAGTGCATACACGATTTGTCAAAGAGATGAAGTCCTCACAATCAAAGACTGGAGAAAAGTTCTGAATGATCGCAGGGAACTACTTAGGGGCAACATGAAGCGCAGCCCACAAATGGGAGACATGTTGATCTGTATTCTCCATAATGGAGATTCAGGGGTTTACCTGTTTTATGCTATTTTACCTTCGAGAGAGTAGCATGTCTTAGGTAGTACGTACTCATCTTGTGCTAAGAACAATTAGCTAGTGTTGGTTATGACTATGATGATGATGATGAGTTGTTATCATGATGATGATGATGAGTTATGTGCTACACATTGTGCTAGAATGATGAGCTAGTTCTTATATGACTATGATGATGAGTTGTTATCATGATGATGATGATGAGTTATGTGCTACATTGTGCTAGAATGATGAGCTAGTTCTTATATGACTATGATGATGAGTTGTTATTATGATGATGATGGTGTATGAGTTCTTATATGAATATGATGATGATGATGATGAGTTATTATGATCATGATGAGTTATTATATCTTTTTGGTCACTTTGGATCCATCCACATGAATCTAATCCGTGTTTCTTCCACCCAATGATATAATAACTCATCATGATCATAATGATATAACAATCTCTTAATTTCTACTATATCAAAATTTGTATAACGATCTATAAATATAGTATAAAATAAAAGAAATGAAATACAGATGAATAGTAGTAGCGCGGGGTAAACCCCACGCTGCTACTACTTAGCAGTAGCGCAGGTACAGAAGGACGCTACTGCTAACTGAATTAGTAGTAGCGCGGGTGGACCCAGCGCTACTGCTAAAGTTTAGCTGTAGCGCCCTAGCAGTAGCGCGGGTGCCCGCACTACTGCTAGGAAAAAACCCCGCGCTACTACTAGGGTTTTCCCTAGTAGTGAAACGTCATTGTATGGTCAACTTTAATCATCATGTAAAACAACGTGGTTTAATAGGTATGGCCTTTCATGGACCCGCTTATACTTGGTCTAATAAGCATTTTTCTTTTGTTCCTACTTATGAACGCCCTTGATCAGGGTTTTCCTAATGCGCAATGGTGCAGGAATTTTTCTAATACTATTGTGTATAATTTTCCCATCATGTATAGTGATGATGCCCCAATCCATACAAACATCATACCAATCACTATTAAGACCAAGAAATCTTTCAAGTTCAGAAACTGTTCGCTATCTGAGAATGACTTAAAGGTCACATCTCGAGTTGCTTGGTCCAATAGACTAATACTGGTGGCAAACCTTTCCATTACCATGCCTCAAAGCTTGCAGGTTCCCTCAAACGGTAGAGCAGGTCCAAACATCCTTTTCAATGACAACTAGATTCAATCCACGCTGAGCTTAGGCCCGTGCAATTTGGTCCTTTTCATTTGCTGGACCAAAATAAGGAGGCTGCTTTGATTAATCAGTATGATCAAACCATGTCTAGACAAACACAGTTTTATAGGCAGAGAGTAAAGAGGCGTTGGTTTGTTCATGGTCATAGAAATACCACTTACTTTCATGATGTCATGCTTAAAATATGTCGGAATAATATAATTAGTGCCATCTTAGACTCCAATAACAATTGGTTGTACAACCTGGATGACATAGCCTCTCCCTTCATAAATTGTTTCTCAGATTTATTTGCCACTAGTCATCAAAACCTTGCTAATCTACTAAATATTTGCATGCAAAACATGGAAGTTCTTTGTTTCCCTTCTATTCTATATAAGGAAGAAATATTGCAGGTTCACCGAGGTGGTGTCAACATTGCTTTCTTCCTTTTTGCTTGGAACTGGATTGGGGATGATGTCACAAAATTGGCACAAGACTTCAAAAGCCAAGGTAAACTTCGTCCAAACCTCAATCTACATTGCCTTTATAACTATAAAAGCTAATGCTTCCTCTCAGAATTTTAGGCCCATAAGTGTATGCAATATAGTTTACAAGATCATTACTAAAACCTTGGCTAATAGACTTAAAGAAATCCTTCCTAATGTCATTGTAGCCCAAGAGACCAGCCATTATTTCTAGTTATCCCCCTGGAAACATAAAGCTTTTATGCTAAAAATGATCATTCTAAGGCTTTTGGTAGAATCGAATGGGGCTTTATTATTCAAGATCTTCGACGTAAAGGGTTGAATGGTCATTTCATAAACTTAATTTACGAGTGCTTGACGGTTGCCTCTTTTGCCGTTAGTATTAATGGCCAACCTTTTGGCTGCTTTCAGGGTACTCGGCATATCGAACAAGGGTGTTCGTTATTGCCATAACTTTTCATTCTTGTTGTCAATGAATCGTCACTTGTCTACAAGAAGCGTTTAATTCTAGTCATTTGGAAGGTAACAAATTTGGTCCCTCTTGTCCCCCTACATTTATTAATATTTGTGGATGATTTGATTGTTTGTGACAATAATGGTGCCACCACCATTGCATCAATCCTTAATTTTTTTGTGATATTTCTAAGCAAACACCAAGTTGGAACAAATATGCCATTCTCTTTAGTAAATTGCGAGACGCCAGATGCGATATTTTACCAAGTTTAGTGTTGATACGTCCAATTTGCATCATGATTTCCTACTGTTAATTATTATGTTTTTGATCATTATTTCACTTTATGGTACAATTCTTATGCCTTTTCTCTCTTATTTTGCAAGATTCACATGAAGAGGGAGATTGCCGGCAGCTGGAATTCTAGACCGGAAAGGGGTGAAACAGAGATAGCTATTCTGCACACCTCCAAATAACCTGAAAATTTACGGAGAATTATTTTGGAATATATAAAAAACATTGGCGAAAGAATTAACAGGAGGAGGCCCACCAGGAAGGCACAAGCCTGGGAGGCGCGCCCTACCCCCTGGGCGTGCCCCTCGAGCTTGTGGGGCCCCTGGCAGGCCTCCGGCCCCCTCCTTCTGCTATATGAAGCTTATTTGCCCTAGAAAAAAAATCATAAGAAGACTTTCGGGACAAAGCGCTGCCGTCTCGAGGCGGAACCTGGGCAGGAGCTATTTGCTCTCCGACGGAACGATTCCGCCGGGGATACTTCCCTCTGGGAGGGGGAAATCGAAGCCATCGACATCACCAATGATCCTCTCATTGTGGGAGGACCAATCTTCATCAATATCTTCACCAGCACCATCTCATCTCAAACCCTAGTTCATCTCTTGTATTCAATCTTTGTCTCAAAACCTCATATTGGTACCTGTGGGTTGCTAGTAGTGTTGATTACACCTTGTAGTTGATGCTAGTTGGTTTATTTGGTGGAAGATTATATGTTTAGATCCTTAATGCTATTCAATACCCCTCTGATCTTGAACATGAATATGATTTGTGAGTAGTTACTTTTGTTCTTGAGGACATGGGAGAAGTCTTGTCATAAGTAATCATGTGAATTTGGTATTCGTTTGATATTTTGATGATATGTATGTTGTTGCTTCCTTTAGTGGTGTCGTGTGAACGTCGACTACATGACAGTTCACCACCTTTGGGCCTAAGGGAAGGCATTGTGGAGTAGTAATTAGATGATGGGTTGCTAGAGTGACAGAAGCTTAAACCCTAGTTTATGAGCTTTTCCGTAAGGGGCGGATTTGGATCCATATGTTTCATGCTATGGTTGGAGTTATCTTAATTCTTCTTTCGTAGTTGAGGATGCTTGCGAGAGGGGGTAATCATAAGTGGGATGATTGTTCAAGTAAGAACGGCACCCAAGCACCGGTCCACCCACATATCAAATTATCAAAGTAGCGAACGCGAATCAAAGAAACATGATGAAAGTGACTAGATGAAATTCCCATGTGTCCTCGAGAATTCTTTGCTTATTATACGAGTTCGTTCCGGCTTATCCTTTGCTACAAAAAGGATTGGGCCACCTTGCTTCACTTTATCATACTTGTTACTTGTTATGAATTATCTTGCTACCAAAACTATCTGTTACCGCTACTTTCAGTACTTGCAGAGAATACCTTGCTGAAAACTGCTTGTCATTTCCTTCTGCTCCTCGTTGGTTCAACACTCTTACTTATCGAAAGGACTACGATTGATCCCCTATACTTGTGGGTCATCAAGACTCTTTTCTGGCACCGTTGCTGGGGAGTGAAGCGCCTTTGGTGAGTGGAATTTGGTAAGGAAACATTTATATTACGTGCTGAAATTTACTGTCACTTGTCACTATGGAAAGTAATCCTTTGAGGGGCTTGTTCGGGGTATCTTCACCTCGACCAGAAGCATTGAGAGTTGCTCCTCAACCTACTGAACCTGCTGAAAATATTTATTATGAAATTCCTTCAGGTATGGTAGAGAAACTGCTAGCTAATCCTTATGCAGGAGATGGAACAGTGCATCCTGATGTGCACTTGATATATGTGGATGAAATTTGTGGATTGTTTAAGCTTGCAGGTTTATCTGAAGATGGAGTTAAGAAGAAAGTATTCCCTTTATCTTTCTAGGAAAAGGCATTGACATGGTATAGGCTATGTGTTGATACTGAAACATGGGATTGGAACCGGTTAAAGCTGGAATTTCACCAGAAATTTTATCCTATGCACTTGGTTCATCGTGATCGGAATTATATATATAATTTTTGGCCTTGTGAAGGAGAAAGTATCGCTCAAGCTTGGGGAAGGCTTAAGTATATGTTGCACACGTGCCCCAATCATGAGCTCTCAAGAGAAATAATTATTCAAAACTTTTATGCTCGGCTTTCTCATAATGATCAATCCATGCTCGATACTTCTTCTGCTGGTTCCTTTATGAAGAGAACTATTGAATTCAGATGGGATCTTCTGGAAAGAATTAAACGTAACTCTGAAGATTGGGAAATTGACAAAGGTAAAGAGTTAGGTATAAATCTTGAGTTTGATTGTGTTAAATCTTTTATGGAAACTGATGCTTTTCACAAGTTTAGCACTAAATATGGACTTGACTCTGAGATAGTAGCTACCTTTTGTGAATCTTTTGCTGCTCATGTTGATCTCCCTAAGGAAAAATGGTTTAAATATCATCCACCTATCAAATTAAATGAAGAACCTGTTAGTGTTAAAGAAGAAACAATTGTTTACAATGTTGATCCAGTTGTGCCTACTGCTTATATTGAGAAACCTCCTTTCCCTGTTAGGATTAAGGAACATGCTAAAGCTTCAACTATGGTTAATAAAAGTAATATAAGAACACCTAGACCTTTTGAACAAATTAAGGTTGAACCTAATATTGCAATGGTTAAAGATCTTTTGGTTGATGATATTGATGGGCATGTTATTTACTTTTGCGTTGAGGCTGCTAGAATTGCTAAACCTGTTAGAAATGAACGAGATATTCTAGATAAGAACAAGCCTGTAGTTGGCATGCCTGTTGTTTCTGTTAAGATTGGAGGTCATTGCTATCATGGTTTATGTGATATGGGTGCTAGTGTGAGTGCTATTCCATTTTCTTTATACCAAGAGGTAATGAATGATATTGCACCTGTTGAGATTGAAGATGTTGATGTTACTATTAAGCTTGCAAACAGAGATACTATTACACCACTTGGGATTGTTAGAGATGTTGAAGTCTTGTGTGGTAAAATCAAATACCCGACTGTTTTCCTTGTACTTGGTTCACAACAAGATAATTTTTGTCCCATTATATTTGGTAGACCTTTCTTGAATACCGTTAATGCTGAAATTGATTGTGTTAAAGAAAAGGTTAGAGTTAAATTTGGTGATATATCTCATGAATTTATTTTTTCTAAGTTTAGTAGACAACCTCATGATAAGGAATTACCCAATAAAGATGAAATTATAGGTCTTGCTTCTATTGCTGTGCCTCCTACTGATCCTTTATAACAATATTTGCTAGACCATGAAAATGATATGCATATGAATGAAAGAAATGAAATAGATGAGTTCTTCTTTAAGCAAGCACCTATCCTTAAACATAATTTGCCTGTTGAAACCTTGGGAAATCCTCTACCACCCAAGGGTGATCCTGTGTTCAAATTAAAGCAATTACCTGATACGCTTAAATATGCTTATCTTGATGAAAAGAAGATATATCCTGTTATTATTAGTGCTAACCTTTCAGAGCATGAAGAAAAGAGATTACTTAAAACTCTGAAGAAACACCAAGCTGCTACTGGATATACTCTTGATGATCTTAAGGGCATTAGTCCCACTTTATGTCAGCATAAAATTCATATGGAGCCAGATGCCAAACCAGTTGTTGATCACCAAAGAAGGTTGAATCCTAAAATGAAGGATGTGGTAAGAACTGAAATATTAAAGCTTCTTGACGAAGGTATAATTTATCCCATAGCTGATAGTAGATGGGTAAGTCCTGCTCATTGTGTTCCTAAGAAAGGAGGTATTACAATTGTTCCTAATGATAAAAATGAACTCATTCCACAAAGAATTGTAACCGGTTATAGGATGGTAATTGATTTCAGGAAATTAAATAAAGCTACTAGGAAAGATCATTACCCTTTGCCTTTTATTGATCAAATGTTAGAAAGATTATCTAAGCATACACACTTTTGCTTCCTAGATGGTTATTCTGGTTTCTCTCAAATACCTGTTTTGTTGGAAATATGAGCAATTTACCATATGATTTTATTAATAAAAATAGTAAAAAAATCATGACTATCATAGCAGATATAAGACAAGTCATGCAAACTGACACAGAGTATGCAAATAGCATCTGAAGAAGTGAATATGAACTGAACATATCTAGAACAGAAGCTAGAACAAGAAACTGTGGCATGATCTCAAAAAGAAAGAACACGAACACGTACTGAGCTGAGGCAGTAGCACTGGAGTTGGCATTGACATTGTCGCCAGCCATGTCGTTGAAGAGGTCATCGACGTCGGGGAAGAAGTCATCGTTTGGGAAGTAGTCGTCAGCGTCCGAGGCGTCCGTGATGAAGAAGTCAGTAGTCGCGCAGAGTGCTCCCCAAAAACTTTATCACCCTTCTCCCGTACAGGACTCAAAGTGGCGGGGTTTCGTAGGCCCACTGTCCTGACCTGCGGTGCACGCCGCAAGCCGGGATGGGGAAGAACCTAGCAGCAGCTCAGAGTTTGGAACTCGGTGGCGAGAGGAAGATGATGTTTTGATGTGTCTCTCTGGAGAGGAGCGACCTCTCTTTTATAGGCACAGGAGAAGGAGGCGAACAAGCTGCGACGGGAGACGAAACGAACAGGCAGCAGCCGAAGGGTGCAGCGTTCACATTCAAACTCCACTACAGCAAAACTTTTCAGCTCCCATGTGACCTTTCGTATACCATTCATGTGTGGCAAAAATTTAGACAATGGCTCAGCTTATTCCCGCAACCCGCGTCGCGTCATGATGAGGCGTGGCGTGGCATGGCGAGGCGGGCGGCAGAGGAGGAGTGCGCGTGTATGTCTCTCTTGTTCTCATCCTCATACATGTGGAGAAACAACCTCCCTTATAAGGAAGTGTAACTCCTACTAGGTGAGCAGTATGGGACTAAACTTTTGTACCACCTCTTGCCTTGCATGAATGGGCTAAGTGGGCCTCTAGGATTTATTAGGAATTCTGAAAATGCTATTGGGCTAGCCCAAAAATAGACCAAATTCCAGTAATCCCCCACCAGATCCCAGAGGCACACAAAATTTGCCTTTGGTTCCAAAACACTGTTTTATATACCGGTACTGCAGTGGAGATTGTTAAGTTGAACTTCCACCTAGAACTCTATGCTACACTAGTAAGCAACTTGAACAGTGGACTAGGCCTTGAACTACAAGTTTTCTGCAAATCTAGCTTCACACAAATCCTTGACCGATACTGGGCTACCGTGGGACTTCCCCGCAGGTGGAGCTTATGCGTCATACTCCGAGGCCTTTCATGAGTTTACTAGAGAGCACCCTACTCTCATAGATTGCGACGTTTAACAATCAGACTCATATAGGTGTGTTCTTCAAAAGATGTTCTGCAGGACAACATCTCTGCTTAAATAAGCCACTTAGAACACATTAAGATATACATCAACCTGCCATGTAGATTAGGAGAGTATTGCATCTTCATGGAGTGGTATAATTAATAGTAAGGATACTGTTGGGGATATTCCCCACAGTTATAACCCGGCTAAAGGTTTGACCCGGCCTAGAGCTTGAAGGCTCTATGGGTTGCCCCATTTTCTGGGTTAAGACAAGATGACGAGGAGGAATCCAGAGCCTAGGGACGAGACCTGGCAAGAGGCCAGCTTGACAGGAGCCCAATGGGCTGGCTCGCAGAGAAGGCCCGGAGAAATGACCCGGCCTGGGAGACCCGGCCTGGGAAGATCAGTTCGGAAGAAAAGACCCGGACTAGGAATAGACCAGTCCTAATCCTACTAGGACTCTACATGTAAGCCGGCCACTTCAACTTATATAAGAAGGGGCAAGGCACCCCAAGAGGGACAAGTCAGGAGATACAGAAAAACTAGCTCTCAAGATATAGGTAGCAAAACAGCACCCTTGTAATCGAGATCATCATCATCAATATCAATCAAGCAGGATGTAGGCTTTTACCTCCACCATGAGGGGCCGAACCTGGGTAAAACTCGCGTCTCTCGATTTCGACCAACCTCGTTCAGGCTACCACCTAGTTGCGATGGCCTCACCACTAAGTCCTTTTCACGAGGACATATTACCGTGACAAAACCACGACAGTTGGCGCCCACCGTGGGGTTATCACTCGGTGGTGTTGAGTACTTGAAGGGAACTCCCGCAGGGATCGAGGGATACGCGATCGGCCGCATGACCAAGAGACGCCACGACAAGCTCTACATCAACGATTCAGACTGGGGCCCCGAGGCCGAGTCAATCAAGTACGGGTACCGGGTCCCCTTCGGCAAAATCCACGTCTTCATCGGCAAAACCGGCGGATCTGAACCCGAGCCGGACATGTGCACCGACATCGTCGCGCCGGCTCGGAGCGTGCAACCCGCCCAGGCTCAGGCCGGCCGGAAGCACGTCTTCATCAGGCTTCACTCAGGGGGTGGACCTTGCAGATAACTCTGCGTCCGGCAGCGATACCCTCGTCTACTCTGATGGCGAGTCTCCGCAACTGTGTTCACAACAGAATACAAAAATATCAGGTGCTATCCTTTCTATGTATTTTATCAGCACATATTAATTCATCTGAGAACAATTACTCTGGCTCGTAATATTTTTACGCAGGACAATTATTCATCACAAAGGTGGTGTTATACCACGGGTACGGAGCACGCACCAGCATCATTCTACACAGGCGTCCGTCCGTGCCGTGCTGCTTGACGGACACACGTGTAACCCGCATGCCCCCGTCAGCTTACAACGACGTGGCCGACCCGCGCGCCCGCGCCGGCTTACAACGCCGCGGCCGACTCACGCGCTCGCGCCGGCTTAAAACGCCGCGGCCGACCCGCGCGCCCGCGCCGGCTTACAACGCCGTGGCCGACTTGCGCGCCCCCACCGGTCTATAGCGACGCGGCCGACTTGCGCGTCCGCGCCAGCTTACAACGCCACGGCCGACTCTCGCGTCCGCGTCGGCGTCTGATATCGCGGCCGGTTCCCGCGTCCATGTCAATTTATCGGCCAGCTCTCCCGTCTACATCAACACACCAAAGCATGCCAGAGTCCGCTTTGTTGACCGGCCCACACCAAGTTATCCGGCATAACACACAGCTCACCATCTTGTGGTCTGGTCTAATTCGCCACATCAAAAGGGACGGAAGAGTCGGCCATGGAGGAAACGTCCCCGAAAGAGCAAAGAGAGCCGATCTCAGTAGAGCCGGCAATTCTAAAGCCGGCAGCGAAGAAACAGAAAAGAGAACAACCCTGGAGGAGCCAGGAGAGCCGGACCAAGATGCGTACGAAATCACTTTGGGCAATAATGTCCCTGCAAGATCATCAACTCGCCACATCGCCTCCAGCTTCGATAAATTCCAGTTTTCAGCTGTCAACTGTACGCCGGTTTATGCCACCGCCAAGCACAAAGAATCTCAAGCCGGCTCCTCGAGTTGACTTAAGACTCGGGGGCTACACAGATATGACTCGGCGGATTTGGCCGATTTTAACAAATACAAGAGCCCCGGGTCGTTGAAGGGAAGACAACCCGGTTCCGGGGGCTGCTGCCTTATTGGCGAAAAAGTAAAGGTTGCCAAAGAGGACTAGCTGCCACGATGCGCAGTTCAAACATAGGTATCCTGCCTTATTGGAGAAAAAAATAAAAAGGTTGCCAAAGAGGACTAGCTGCCATGATGCATAGTTCAAACATAGGTATCCTGCCATACTGGCGAAACATAAAAAAAGGGGGTTACCAAAGAAGACTAGTCACCATGATGCACAGTCTAAACATGGGTATCCTCATATATTATGATCAATGGAATAAAGCCGGCTTATCTGGACCCCAGATGTTTTGCAGTAGTAGCATTGTCTCCTGTATATCCTATGCTGAGCTTTTCCATGGTCATATGGTTACTTGGGGGCTTCCAACTCATCGAGTTTAGCTTTTCACCACCCTCTTAACCCGGCAATAAAATGCCACTATCATTCTTGGTTATACTTGCCTGTTCGCAGATTGGTACTCCCCTATGTGACCCGTCATACTCTTGATAAAAGTCAATCACACTGATGCCTATTACGGCCTGTGTTGACCCTGAACTTTTCAAGGTTAAAATGCCGGCTTAAGTCACGTGAGACCCGGCCCTCAGAAAGCTAGGACAAACCAAAAGAGGCCTCTCAAGCCTGCTTCCACTGGAAGCGAAGAAGACTCGAGCCTCGAAAGCCGGTCTTTCTGGGATATATATATATATATCTTTATATGTTTCTTTTTTATATTTTTTGTTATGTATTTTTTCTATCTATATATATTCTTGCTGCTCTTTTTTGCAGGGATCAATTTTCTGTCAAGCCTGAGTCACAAAAGATGACCGGGTTATTAATAAAACCGGGTCACAAAGATGACCCGGATCTTGATAACATCTATGTCACATGTATGACCAGGTGCCCAGTACAAACCGGGTCACACGTATGACCAGGCGATGGGAAATATCAATTTGCTCAAGTATAATGCAGCATTCCTGGATTTCTTACAAACATCTGTTTACCGGGTCATGCATAATTCGGGTCACAAGAATGACCAGGTTATTGGAATTTCCTCTTGTGCCTTAATATATTTCAGCACTTATGAATTTCTCAGGACATATATTTGTCGGGTTATCATACATACAAAGCCAAAATATTTGATTCTAGAATATCGGAAGTATAATTGCCGGGTTGAGGAGCAGTTATGGTTTGGCACATTGTCAAAAATTTGGCCATCAGATCAAACACTGTATACTCAATGCACGATGGCATTGCCAGATGATGGAATTTATCTACACAACATATTACAAAAGGCCACATTTGGGCAAATTTTCAATAAGTTTTTATCACAATGGGTTGAGCCGGCGAATTTCATGGCAGAATGCCGGCAGCTGGATTGTCTGGGTTGATGTTTGCTTGATTTGTTTCAGCATCAGTGGTCACCAGCATTTATAGTGTCGAGCCTCGAAAGCCGGCTTTTATTTGGTTAAGTTGCAACTCCAGTCAAGGATTCATATTGAGCAAATCAACATAACAAGTTTTGAGGATGATCTTTGGCACAAATATTTCAAAAGTGCATGATGGCACTGCCAGATAAAGCAACAAAGTCCTGCACTTTCAACTCAGCAATTTCTGAGCCGGCTTGTGTCAACATAGCCTGTATAAAATAAGGATCAAGGCTATATAATTTCTTCAAACAGTTCCAAGTTGCTGCAGGCTTGCGACCCGGCACTTGGGGGCTACATCATATGATGTTATTATTTTCAAAGGAGAAACACATGTAAGTTCCAAGTCACTGTAGGCAAATGACCCGACACTTGGGGGTTATACTACTCAGTTCAAAATCTGTGACCCATCACATACTGATGAGCCGGCCCTTGGGGGCTACAGTGGATCTGATTTTATTCTACAATGGAAGGAAAAGTCCCGAGTCGCTGCAGGCAATCGACCCGGCACTTGGGGGCTACATCAGTTAGTTTTTTCTGTCCTACTTTTCATCATAAGTCCCGAGCTGCCGCAGGCAATTGACCCGGCACTTGGGGGCTAATGCATTGTCATTTTAAAAGTACTTTCATTGAAGACCCGGCTCACTATTAATAATAACCCGGCCCTTGGGGGCTACAGTCATTAACTCTATAGATAGTAGTTCAAGTTCCAGATTGATGAGAACAGCTAAACCGGCCGTTGGGGGCTACACTATTTTTAGCTATACATCTACAAACATCACAAGCGAAGTTCAAATCCCGGGTTGCTGCAGGCAAGACAACCCGGCACATGGGGGCTACGGCGTTCAGTTGTTTAAACAGATCATAAGGTCCAAATTGAAGACCCGGCCCATCACATACTGACGAGCCGGCCCTTGGGGGCTACACATGTGAAATGCAAAACATTCAGTTTATAACCGGCGACTCAGATGAACAACCCGGATTTCTTCAAAGTTGCAACATTTATTGAAGTCTTAAGCAATCACTACTTTCCCGTCTTAAGACTTGGGGGCTATAGGTAATATGGATATAAGGGAGGTACACCTTCAAGTTCTCAGTTTTGAGTAAACCGGGTCTCATATGGTTGGTGGAGAAATTTGCAAAGTTTATCTCCTCTAAGCTATTCCTAGAAAGGCTCGAAAAGCCGGCTCAACGTCATATGGTTTTCTTATTCCCATAAAATTTCATGAAGCCAAAGCATTGGAGGCCGACTCAATGGCAGATGGGTGTTTTATTTCCTAATATTTTTCTTCAAGGAACCCACTTCAGCAAGTTGATTCTGAAGCAGTCTTGTTAATATGACAAAGGAAAACCCAGATTTTTCAGGAGTCGGTTCATTGGATAAGCCGGCCATTTGATATATACACTGGAAAGATTTGTTATGAGGTCATATACACGTATGAAAGCAGTTGAGATGTCATGTTATGAAGCAACAAAATCGCTAAAGTATGGAAGAACCATAAGACCTGGCAAACATTTTTGACCCGGTCAGGTGATTTGGCAGAAGAAAAATGACAAGGACCAGAAAGACAGAAACAGGTGCCGGCTTAGGAAAAATCCAGACCCGGAGAATCACCCTTCACATATTTTCCCTATTCTTATTTTCAGGATGGAGTTTACCATGGATAAATCCAAGCTAAACTGGGGGCTAATGTTGGGGATATTCCCCGCGGTTATAACCCGGCTAAAGGTTTGACCCGGCCAAGAGCTTGAAGGCTCTATGGGTCACCCCATTTTCCGGGTTAAGACAAAATGACGAGAAGGAATCCAGAGCCCAGGGACGAGACCCGGCAGGAGGCCGGCTTGACAGGAGCCCAATGGGCTAGCTCGCAGAGAGGGCCCGGAGAAATGACCCGGCCTGGGAGACCCGGCCCGGAGAGATGACCCGGCCTGGGAAGATCAGTTCGGAAGAAAAGACCCGGACTAGGAATAGACCAGTCCTAATCCTACTAGGACTCTACATGTAAGCCGGCCCCTTCAACTTATATAAGAAGGGGCAAGGCACCCCAAGAGGGACAAGTCAGGAGATACAGAAAAACTACCTCTCGAGATATAGGTAGCAAAACAACACCCTTGTAATCGAGATCATCATCATCATCAATATCAATCAAGCAGGATGTAGGCTTTTACCTCCACCATGAGGGGCCGAACCTGGGTAAAACTCGCGTCTCTCGATTCCGACCAACCCCGTTCAGGCTACCACCTAGTTGCGATGGCCTCACCACTAAGTCATTTTCACGAGGACATCTTGCCGTGACAAAACCACGACAGATACTCTCCTCTCAGTTGACCAACAGCTTGTCTTCCACATCTAATTCACGAGATCTCTGATCACATAGACTAGGTTACCACTGTGAACAACTCATATTGTGGGTTTCATACCCATCTCCTTTGATGCATTATCTATCACATTACGTGATAGACCCTTGGTAAAAGGATCTACCAGATTTTTAGACATTTGGATATAATCCAATGCAATAACTCCGGAGTTTCTCATTTTCCCGACAGATTTTAACCTTCTCTGAACATGTCTTGATGACTTCATGTTATCCTTTGAGCTACTCACTTTCGTGATCACAGTTTGATTGTCGCAGTTCATAAGGATACCCGGTACAGGTTTCTCAACAACCGACAAGTCATTCAAGAGCCGACGAAGCCAATCTGCTTCGACCGTAGCTATATCTAGTGCTGTGAGTTTTGCTTCCATTGTTGACCTCGCTAAGATGGTCTGCTTGCAAGACTTCCAAGAAACAGCGCCACCTCCATGAGTGAATACATATCCGCTCGTGGCCTTTATCTCATCAGCATCTGAGATCCACTTTGAGTCACTATACCCTTCAAGCACCTTTGGGTACCCAATGTAGTGAATTCCATAATTCGCAGTGCCTTTCAAATAACGCATAACTCTCTCTAGAGCTTTCCAATGATCATCTCCCGGTTTTGAAACAAATCGGCTCAGTTTGCTAACAGCAAAAGAGATGTCAGGTCTTGTAGCACTGGCTAAATACAAAAGCGAGCCAATAATCTGAGAATATTTCAATTGATCTCTAGCAATTCTTCAAATCTTTCGAAGCAGCACGCTAGCATCATATGGTGTTGGAGAGGGCTTGCAGTCACTATAGCCAAAGCGACTCAAGATCTTTTCCACGTAGTGAGATTGAAGCAATGTAATCCCACCATCATCATCTCTCAATAGCTTGATGTTCAGAATAACATCCGCTACTCCTAAATCCTTCATCTCAAAGCAATGAGATAGGAACCTTGACCTCCTTAATAACATTCAGATTTGTTCCGAAAATCAATATGTCATCAACATACAAGAAAAGGATAACTCCCTCGCCCCCACCATGGCGATAGTAAACACATTTGTCAGCTTCGTTTACAACAAAGCCTGCAGCGGTTAAAGTTCTTTCAAACTCTCATGCCACTGCTTAGGTGCTTGCTTAAGTCCATACAAAGACTTCAAGAATTTGCACACCTTTCCTTCCTGACCATCCACTATAAACCCATCTGGTTGTTCCATGTAAATTTCCTCGTTCAATTCTCCATTTAGGAAAGCAGTCTTAACATCCATTTGATGAACGAGAAGACCATGTGAGGCAGCTAGTGAAAGTAGTACTCGAATAGTGGTCAGTCGAGCCACATGTGAGTAAGTATCAAAGAAGTCTTCACCTTCCTTTTGGGTATAACCCTTGGCCACGAGCCATGCCTTGTACTTCTCAATAGTACCATCAGGCCTAAGCTTATTCTTGAATACCCATTTGCACCCTATAGGTTTGCACCCAAAAGGACGATCAGTGATCTCCCAAGTTTCATTTGCCAAGATGGAATCCATCTCACTACGGACCGCTTCCTTCCAGTAGTCAGCATCTTCAGATGCATAGGCCTCTGAAATAGAACTAGGAGTGTCATCTATGAGATACACAAGAAAATAATCACCAAAGGACTTTGCAGTCCTCTATCTCTTGCTCCTTTTAGGAGTCTCATTGTTGTCCTCCACAGGATCTTCAAGATGTTGCATCGGAATGGTAGGTTCAGAAATTGCAACTACATCCCGACTCGATGAACTAGGCAACTCCTGATTTGATGAGCTACCCATATCCTTCATGGGAAAGATATCTTCAAAGAAAGTCGCATCATTCGACTCCATGATTGTACCGACATGCATGTCTGATACCTCGGATTTTATAATCAAGAATATATAACCAATGCTATGAAAAGCATAGCCCAAGAAAACACAATCCATAGTTTTTGGTCCAACCTTCTTTGGAATTGGCACATTGACTTTCGCCAAGCAGCCCCAGGTTCATAGGTAAGAGAGTTTCAACCTTTTCTTCTCCCATTCCTCAAATGGAGTTATCTCTTTGTTCTTTGTGGGAACTCGGTTTAGGACATGACATGAAGTCAATATCGCCTCCCCCCACCATGCCTTGGAGAGACCCGATGTGTCTAACATGGCGTTAACCAAATCAGTTAGAGTACGGTTCTTTCTTTCGGCTACCCCATTTGACTGAGGTGAATAGGGAGGCGTCCTCTCATGGATTATACCATGTTCCTCACAAAAGGAATCAAATTCATTGGAAAAATACTCTCCACCACGATCGGATCCAAGCCTCTTGATTTTTTGATCAAGTTGGTTTTCCACTTCAGCTTTATAGATCTTGAAAAAGTTCAAAGCCTCATCTTTTGATTTCAAAAGATACACATGGCAGTATCTAGTGGAGTCATCAATTAACGTCATGAAATATTTCTTTCCACCTTTTGTCAAAACACCATTCATTTCACAAAGATCTGAATGTATGAGTTCTAGTGGTGCAAGATTTCTTGTTTCTGCGGTTGTATGAGACTTACGAGGTTGCTTAGCTTGCACACAAACTTGACACTTGTATCCCCTGACAACGGTGAAATTAGGGATTAAGTTCAAATTGGCTAGCCGCGTCAGGCAACCAAAGTTAACATGACAGAGACGTGAATGCCAGACATTTGATTCACTATTGTTGCAAACATGATTAACAACTTTATTACAAACATCTGACAAGGATAAGCGAAACAAGCCTCCTGACTCACACACTTTACCAACAAAAGTTCCATACTTGGATATTACAAATTTATTGGACTCAAAGACAAGCTTGTAGCCATCTCTACATAGAAGAGATCTGCTAACAAGATTTTTATTGACGGAGGGGACATAATGCACGTTCTTCAGCCGCACGATCTTCCCCGAAGTAAACTTCAGATCGACCGTGCCAACACCATGAACAGAAGCACTTGAACTGTTTCCCATCAGCACGGAAGTAGTCCCTGTAGCCTGATATGAAGAAAACATGGAAATATCACCGCATACATGTACATTAGCACCCGTGTGAATCAACCAATCAGGAGAACGACATACTGGGAGAATAGTGGGAAGTATACCGTACCCAACATCCTTCATCTCAGTGCCAGCAATGACAACATTGGCGATCTTGTCGCCTTTCCCATGTTGACGCTTGTCATAACGGTTAGGGCAACTAGGGGCCCAATGATTAGGATCTCCGCAGACATGACAAACACCTTTCTTCTTGTCAGTCTTCTTCTTGAAGTTGGCGTGCTGCGAAGCCTTGTTCTTCCCATCAAACTTCCCTTTACCATCAAACTTGCCCTTGTTCTTGAACTTGTGGGCTGGAAGTTTTTCTTCTGTACCAGATTGGCACTAGAACCTCCCTCAATACCTCAAGCACGTATGTCTTTTGCTCTCGCCTTTTCTTCCACATCAAGAGTACCAATGAGATCCGGAACGGAAAACTCCTGCCTCTTATGCTTCAGAGAGGTAGCAAAGTTCCTCCACAAGAGAGGAAGCTTAGTGATGATGCCTCTGGCAACAAACTTGTCCGGTAACATACAATTGAAGTGCTCAAGTTCTCTAGCAAATGACTGTATCTCGTGAGCTTGCTCAACCATGGAGCGCTCATCAGTCATCTTGTAGTCATAGAATTGTTCCATGATATACAGCTCAGTGCCGGCATCCGAGACCCCAAACTTGGCCTCGAGTGCGTCCCACATATCTTTTCCATTATCAATTGACGCATAAGCATCAACTATGTTCTCAACAATAACACTCAAAAGAGCAGCCTTAAACAAGGTGTCAGTTTTCTGAAAAGCTTGTTCCTGTTGAGGAACAAGATCTCCTTCAGGTTTGCCAAGAGTGGCGTCATAGCAGCTCATGGTTTGAAACCATAAAACGGCTCTCACACACCACCTCTTATAGTGCACACCCTCAAACATAGGAGGCCTCATGGAAGCAGCAAAACCACTCGGGGTAAATTGCCTATAATAAGGTTTTTGGATTGTTGGAAATATGAGCAATTTACCATATGATTTTATTAACAAAAATAGTAGAAAAATCATGACTATCATAGCAGATATAAGACAAGTCATGCAAACCGATAGAGAGTATGCAAATAGCATCTGAAGAAGGGAATATGAACCGAACATATCTAGAACAGAAGCTAGAACAAGAAACTGTGGCATGATCTCAAAAAGAAAGAACACGAACACGTACTGAGCTGAGGCAGTAGCACTGGAATTGGCGTTGACGTCGTCACCGGCTATGTCGTCAAAGAGGTCATTGACGGCGGGGAAGAAGTCGTTGTTTGGGAAGTAGTCGTCGGCGTCCGAGACGTCCGTGATGAAGAAGTCAGTAGTTGCGCAGAGCGCTCCACAAAAACCATATCACCCTTCTCCCGTACATGACTCAAAGCAGCGGGGTTTCGAAGGCCTAATATCCCAACCTGCGGTGCACGCCGCAAGCCGGGATGGGGAAGAACTTAGCAGCAGCTCAGAGTTTGGAACTCGGTGGCGAGAGGAAGATGATGTTCTGATGTGTCTCTCTGGAGAGGAGCGACCTCTCTTTTATAGGCACAGGAGAAGGAGGCGAACAGGCTGTGACGGGAGGTGAAGCAATAGAGGGAGACGAAATGAATAGGCAGCAGCCGAAGGGTGCAGATGTGACGCCCCTGCTCGACCGTGCCTTAAGAAGGTCGAGAACAGAGACTCACGGGAAGATATCACAACACAACTCTAAACACAAATAAAGAATAATACAAGCTTTATATTACAAGCCAGGGGCCTCGAGGGCTCAAATACATAAGCTCGATGTCATACAAGCATCAGCGGAAGCAAAGGTATCTGAGTACAGACACAAAGTTAAACAAGGTGCCTTAAGAAGGCTAGCACAACAGCGACACTGATCGAAAAGGCGAAGGCCTCCTGCCTAGGGCCTCTGAACTACTCCTGGTCGTCGGGGATCTCCACGTCGTAGAAGGTGCCTCCGGGGATCTCCTGCTCCTGGGCTCCGTCGTCTGATCGCAGTAACCGGGTATGGGGGAAAAGAAGTAGCAAAGCAACCATGAGTACTCATCCAAAGTAGTCGCAAGACTGACATCAGAACTATACTAAATATGCATTGGTATCAAAGGAATGGGGCTATATCTTGGACTAAACTGCAGAAATGCCAGAACAGAGGGGGGAAGGCCTAGCCTATCGAAGACTAGCATCTTGAAGCATTTCTTGCAGCATCAGAAGAGAGTAGAGTATAGTAACATATAATTGCCATTATATTAAGTAATGCCCTGAGATCCTTCCTCGACTACCCTGCGAGAAAGTGATCCCGAGAGCAGTAGTAACAGTTTAACATTGTAACAGTATCCATTTGTAGTTGTTGCAGATCAGGATACAACTCCGAGCGTCCTGTTACCGTGGACACGGCTATTCGAATAGATAACTTCCCTGCAGGGGTGCACTACTGTTACCCAACACGCTCGATTAACTCTGGCCAGACACACTTTTCTGGGTCTTGCCCGGCCTCAGCTGATTGACAGGACGTAGTCCTACCTAGGCTCAGTAGAGAGGTCCCCGCCGGTCTACATCCTAAGTGCTCAGGGGTCTTGGGCCCATCGCCCTTTGCACTCCGGGTCGTTGCGTGCAGGGCCAACCTCACCACGATGTGCCTATGGGTATCTGCTGTCAGCCGTGCCGCAATGCTGAACTGGACGTCTGACAAAGCTTTCGGGTGATACATACGGCGCCGAGGGCCCCATTAAACCATTATCCCACGTGGTGGTAGTGCGTATAAGCCAGTGGCCAACTCAGATCAAATACCCAAATCCGTTAGGCGTGTTTAGTATCTCGCAGAGACGAACATGATTTCTGTCGCTCCGACTTGGTAATGCACGGCTCGCGGGTGCTCTTGGAGCCGACCCGTCTTTAATATTATTCTCTCGCGGGCACTCTTGGAGCCGACCCGACTTTATCAGTTTAAAGTATTGCAATATGTAACATTTCCGTGATCATCACCCAGAGCGATCACGGCCCGATAACAAGCATGGCAAACGGACATGGTGAAAGGCCACAGATGGATCAACAGCATAGCTAACTAAGCATCATAGGACTGCTGGTAGGTATCAACAGTAGGCGACGAAATCAGGCTATGCATCAGAATAGGAACTATCGGAGCAACAACAGAAGAAATACTAATGCAAGCATAAGAGGGAAAGAGTGGGCGATATCTGGATGATCAAGGGGGTTTTGCTTGCCTGGAAGCTCAGCTGAAGGGGGTTTTGCTTGCCTGGAAGCTCATACGCAGCAGTGTCGCCAGCAGTCTCGGGGTCTATCGGGGGAGAAGGAGGAGGAAGAAACAATAAATACAATGCAAACAATATGCAACACAATGCATGGCATGGCAATATGCTGTGCCGAGGTGACCTAACGCAGTGCTACACGTGGCAGATGAAGCGGGGAATTAACTGGAACGTTTTCCCGGTTTCGGACATCTGTCAGACAGATGAACCGGAGGGGAAGGTTCCATGTTCAGTATGATAGGGGGTGTGCCAGGTATGTGGATGGCATATTCGGATTCTTCATATTTTTCTGATCATTTTTCATATATAAATTATTTTCATCCGAGTTACGGTTTATTTTATATGATTTTTCAAAGTTTTAATCATTTTCTGGAATTTCTGGAAATTATATTAATTATTAAATTCGAATTATAATAGTGAAATACTTTTATTACACAGACTCAGCCAGCCTATTAGAATGACAGGTGGGGTCCAGTGGCTGAATCAGCATGCATAGTCAGCAAGTCAACAGTCAAAGTGTTGACTGGGGTCAAACGTGAACAGTGCCAGTGGGGGGTCACATGTCATACTCACAGATCCAGTTAACAGTTTTTATTAATACTAAACCAAATTAGTTAGTGGCCTGGGGCCCAGTAGTCAGAGGGGTTAGGGGGGTTAGTTAGCACCTAATCGGCTGACGGGTGGGTCCCGCCGGCGTTTTAAACGCCGGCGCGCGCCGGTGAGCACAGAGGACGGCGGCGACACACGGGAGGCCAACGGGATTTGCCGTCCGGCATCCAAATCGCGCACGGACGGTGGCGTTCGAAAGCACACACCGAGCCGCATCCAACGGTGCTACGCGCGCGGGCTGAGGCGGTCGGTAACGCCGGCGACGAGGACTACAGCGGCGGCCGGAGTACCCGCACGCGAGGGACGGCAGCTACGTGGCACGGAGACAAGAGGAGAGAGGCCAGGGGGAAGCATGGAGCTCACAGGGGAGCCGTAGGTGAGCTTGGGGAGGCCGGGGTGCGTCGGAGGCGGCGGATCGAGCGACGGCGATCGGCGGATGCAGTCGGAGGAAAACGACGATGGCGATGGCTTGGCGGTGTCCCGACTCGAACCGGTGCTTGTCGTCGATGAAGAAGAGGACGGCGGTGCTTCTGGAAAACTCGCGGATCTCGAGGTGGCCTCTGGACGCGATGACGGCGAGGCGCGGTGGTGTCTGCGTCGGGTGTGCGGGAGGAAGAAGAGGCGAGCGAGAGGGAGGGTTCTGAGAGGCTAGGGTTCCGCAGAGGAGAGAGAGAGGGAGCCCGGGGTCTTATCCCCTCCCGGGGTGCTGCAGTGGCGAGGGGGATCGGGCGCACGGCCATGGCGCGCGGCCTTGTGCAGCAGTGGCGAGAGGTAGGGGAAGGCCGCGGGAGATGGGCTGGGCCGCACTATGCACACTTGAAGCCCACAGGCACAGTGCATCTTAGCTCTTTTCTTTATTCTTTTTCTGTTTTCTATAGTCCTTTTCTGTTTGCATTTTCTTTTAACAGCAAATTAGTTTAGAAAAATGTGGAGCTTGCCAAAATATATGCCCTGCAATACTCTGCACTGCTATAAAATGGTTTGGAGTCCAGATGTTTTTATTTGAAATTTATTTAAATGAAAATGGATTAAATACTTCTGTTTTGGTACAGTTTCATGATGTTAGAGTCATTTAACTAATTCAATTAATGCTGATTTTATTTTTATGATTGCTTTGGGATTATTTGCAATATTATGAACATTTTAGTTTCCAAATTGGAACAACTTTTATTTTCAATTTATATTTGAATTTCAATTTGAGTTGGAATTTGAAATGAGATATGATGCAAATGATGATCAAGCACTGTTAAACATGGTGACCTGGCAATATCAAAAGGTGATCACTATATCATAATTACAGGGGTGTTACAAATCTCCTCCACTAAAAGAAATTTCGTCCCGAGATTTAGGAGGTAGACGAAAATAGAGCAGGGTATTCATCACGAAGACGATCTTCGTGTTCCCAAGTGGCTTCATCTTCAGAATGATTTGACCACTGAACTTCAAGGAACTTGATTGCCTTCTGACGGGTTCGACGTTCAGCTTGATCAAGAATGCGGATCGGATATTCTTGATAAGAAAGATCCTCTTGAAGCTCAAGCATTTCATGATCCACTACTCGGATAGGATCCTTGAAGCAGCGACAGAGTTGTGACACATGGAAGACATCATGAACTTGAGAGAGGTTTGGTGGCAATTCCAATTGATAGGCCACTTCTCCACGTCTGGCGAGAATACGGAATGGGCCAATGTAGCGAGGAGCTAACTTGCCCTTGATTCCGAAGCGGTGAGTGCCCTTCATCGGAGTGACACGAAGGTAAGCTTGTTCGCCAGGTTGATAGACCATTACCTGGTGTTTTCGGTCATAATTGCTCTTTTGACGAGACTGAGCAGCTTTCAAATGTTCACGGACAATGCAGACTTGTTCTTCAGCTTGTTGGATAATGTCCGGGCCAAAGAGTGACTGTTCCCCAGTTTCTGACCAATTCAGAGGAGTTCGGCACTTACGTCCATAAAGAACTTCAAATGGTGCCATCTTCAGACTAGCTTGATAGCTATTGTAGTATGAGAATTCAGCATATGGGAGAGATTCCTCCCATTTCTTACCAAATGAGATGACACAAGCTTGAAGCATATCTTCAGCACTTGATTGGCTCGTTCAACTTGTCCCTGGGACTGGGGGTGAAAAGCGGTGCTGAAGGTCAGATGAGTTCCCATAGCTTCTTGGAAACTGTTCCAAAACCTTGAGGTAAAGAGGCTGCCACGATCTGAACTGATCTCCAACAGAACGCCGTGGAGTGACACGATTCTGGAAACATACAAGTCCGCTAACTGACTAGCAGTGATTGTCTCCTTGACTGGCAGAAAGTGAGCAACCTTGGAGAATCGGTCAATGACGACAAAAATAGCATCATGACCCTTCTGCGATCTGGGAAAACCAGTGATGAAGTCCATTTCGACTTTGTCCCATTTCCATTCAGGAATAGCAAGTGGTTGCAGAGTTCCAGCAGGCCTTTGATGTTCTGCTTTGATGCGACGGCAAACGTCACACTCAGCAACATAACGAGCAATGTCTCGCTTCATATCAGGCCACCAGTACCGTTGACGAATGTCTTGGTACATTTTGGTGCTACCAGGGTGAATAGACAAAGGTGTATCATGTGCTTCTTTCATGACATCCGAGCGTGAGTCCAGATTGTGCTTTCTAGGAACCACTAGGCGGCCTTTGAAGAACAAGGCCCCATCATTATCAACATGGTAGAATGAAGAATTTCCCTTGGAGAGGTATTTCTTAATCTTCTCGACTTCAGAGTCATATTTCTGCCTCGTCTTGATGTTGCACTCGAGATCCGGTTCAACAACCAGGGTATTGAGATAACCCTGAGGAACAATGTGAAGGTTCAACTTGCGAAGTTCTTCATAGAGAAGGGGTTGTGCTTGCTGAACCGTGAGGTTGTTGCAATAAGACTTGCGACTCAAGGCATCGGCCATCACATTAGCCTTGCCAGGGGTATAAGAAATATCCATGTCATAGTCAGCTATTGTCTCGAGCCATCTTTGTTGACAGAGGTTCAAATCTGGTTGAGTATACAGATACTTCAGACTTTCGTGGTCCGTGTATATCTCGCAACGATTACCGAGAAGGTAATGTCACCACAGCTTCAGAGCATAGATAACTGCTGCTAACTCGAGATCATGAGTTGGATACTTATCTTCGTGGGGACGCAATTGACGAGAGCTATAAGCAATCACCTTGCGATCTTGCATTAGGACACAGCCTAATCCTTGACGAGACGCGTCATAGTAGATCACGAAGTCCTTTCGGGAGTCTAGGGGTGCCAACACTGGGGCAGAGGTCAACTTGTCCTTAAGTGTCCGAAAACTTTCTTGGCACTTTTCTGTCCACTCAAACTTCTTGCCTTTGTGTAACAAATCAGTCAGTGGCTTTGCAATCTTGGAGAAGTTCTCGACGAAACGGCGGCAATAGCTAGCAAGACCGAGAAAACTTCTGACTTGCTTGACAGTCTGCGGAGTAGTCCAGTCAAGAATAGCCTGAACTCGTTCTGGGTTAACAGCAATGCCATCTTTGGAAATCACATGACCTAGATAGGTCACCTCAGATAACCAGAATTCACACTTGGAAAACTTGGCATATAGTTGATGTTCTCGAAGTTTCTCCAATACCAGCCGAAGATGTTCGACGTGTTCTTCTTCATTCTTGGAAAATATAAGGATATCATCCAAATAAACCACGACGAATTTGTCAAGGTAGTCCATGAAGATATAGTTCATCAATCGAGAGAAAGTTGCTGGAGCATTAGTTAATCCGAAGGACATGACAGTGTACTCGTAAGAACCATAGCGAGTAACGAAAGCTGTCTTCGGTATGTCTTCTTTATGAACTCTGATCTGGTGGTATCCCAACCTCAAATCAAGTTTAGAGAATACTGAGGAACCAGCAAGTTGATCATACAGATCGTTGATTCTGGGAAGCGGATACTTGTTCTGAATTGTTGCTTGGTTGATAGGCCGGTAATCTTGAACCAGGCGATTCGTACCATCCTTCTTCTTAACAAAGAGCGAAGGTGCTCCCCAAGCAGAAGAACTGGGGCGGATGAAACCCTTTTTAAGTGACTTGTCGATTTCCTCCTTAAGTTCAAGGAGTTCATGAGGCGGCATCTTGTATGGGCGCTTGGCAATAGGAGTAGTGCTCGGTTTCAAGTCTATGACGAATTCGGCAGCCCTAACAGGGGGTATTTCTGGAAGTTCTTCTGGAAAATCTCGAATGACTGGAATGTTCTCAATTCCCTCAAGAGGTGAAGCGTTCAATGCATTCAGACCATATATCTGGTTCTCGGCATTCTGAATTATCTGAGCTGAATATTTGATTGTCTGACTGGAAGGGTGTGTGAGCTGGACTGTCTTGGCGGCACAGTCTATTTTGGCTTTATGAGCTATCAACCAGTCCATACCAAAAATGACATCAATGTTGGAAGGTCCGAGCACAATTAGAGAAGTAGGGAAAATTAGACCTCCAATTTCGATTTGGTTGTGGGGGCTTACCATTGTGGTTTGCCACTTGGATCCCGGGGATTGAACCGCTAAAGGAGTGGGTAATCTCTCCATGTCCAACTCATGTAACGGACAAAATTGTTGGGACACGAAGGCATGCAATGCTCCTGAATCAAAGAGAACAGAGGCTGGTACGGAATTAACGCGAAGGGTACCCATCACAATTTTTGGGGCCTCACGAGCTTCTTCAGCATTAACGTGGTTGACATGGCCAAGTGCAACAGCAGTCGGTCTAACATTTTGGCCCCGTGTGCAAAACCTGGAATGATGACCTGGCAGTCCACATTTACGATAGACTCCATGTGCGGGGCAAGGAGCCATAGTATTGGGCTGTCTATTTTGAGCACTGGGTTGTCTTGGCGGTGCGGGCAGACGAGGAGGGACCACAACATTGGGCTGAACTCTGAGCTGTCTCGGCGGCGAAGGAAGACGAGGTGCAACATAAGACGGCCTTGGTGTTGGAGCAGGTTGGTGATAGACATTGTGCGGGATCCGGACTTGACGTTTCTGAGCAGGCTGACCTGAAGATGAGCCAACGTCGCGAGTGCGCTTGAGTGACTCCTGGTACTCAGACAGACCAGTCTCAGCTCGGAAAGCTTGGCTGACAAGCGTTGCAAAGTCCGCGCAATCATGGACAACAAGTGCGAGCTTTATATCAGGACGCAGTCCTTCGCGAAATTTCTCCTGCTTATGAGCATCAGTGCAGACGTCATCCTCAGCATAGCGGGATAAATCGAGAAATCTCCTCTGATATTCATCCACAGTCATTTTGCCCTGAGTGAGTTTGCGGAACTCCTTCTTCTTCTGGTCCATCAGACCTTGAGGAATGTGCCGGGCACGAAAGGCTATCTGAAATTCCTGCCAAGTGGTTACAGTTCCAGCAGGCAGCATGCGCCTGTGGCTTTCCCACCATTGAGCAGCTGGACCCTTCAGGTGAAATGCCGCAAAGGTGATGTAACTGGCAGGGGCAACCTTATCTGACTCCATTTCAAATAGGATGTCACGAAGCCAATCATCAGCATCCATAGGATTGGTGGAGTTGCGGTAAACAGACGGGTTGAGGCGCACGAAATCTTGAAGTGATATCGGGCCAGGCTCCTGACGAGCATCGTTGCGTTCTAATCGGTTTACCAGACTCTCATTGAGTTGACGATTCAGTTCAAACTGTTGAATCATTGCGGCAATATAGGGTGGAGGCGGAGGATCGTCAGCCATCCTGCCAAAACAACAGGGGCAGTTTAGCAAGAACATCTGCAGGTGTATGGAGTTATTCATGATGCAACATGAGCAATGAACAAAAAGTGCATTAGATACATATTAGTAGTCATTAAAGACATACAGATCCATGCACGGAGTTGGATACCAACGGACAACGCGAGTTCGGAAACACACGCAGTTAGACAAACTAAGCGGCGCGCAGGCACGCGGTGAGGAATACACAACGGGACATAGCAAAGGCTACATCAACATCAGAGAAAACTATTGGAGCAAGGAATCTGCAGGGGACAATGCAGGGTGCCCTCGATAAAAGGATCCCGCGGGCCGTGAACACTGTGAAGCAGATCCTGGTCCACAATTCAAAGAAGGTTGATTGAAATCTCCGGGTGGATGTGATCACGAGAACCTAATATTAGAGTCAGTAAAATCTTTAACCCGAATAGAAGAGAGATCAGAGTCCCAGAGTAAGGAAGAGGAATAAAAGATCCTAATACCACCCATTGGCGACGTGGGCCCGTAAGGCACACTGCCATGTTAGTAAAACAGTTTCTGGAGACTAGACTCAACTTCGGCCAAGGAGTTGGAAAGGGGGTTTCCTACAGGCAGTCGGCTCTGATACCAACTTGTGACGCCCCTGCTCGACCGTGCACTAATCATACACGCAAATGCACACGATCGAGAATAGAGACTCACGGGAAGATATCACAACACAACTCTAAACACAAATAAAGAATAATACAAGCTTTATATTACAAGCCAGGGGCCTCGAGGGCTCAAATACATAAGCTCGATGTCATACAAGCATCAGCGGAAGCAAAGGTATCTGAGTACAGACACAAAGTTAAACAAGGTGCCTTAAGAAGGCTAGCACAACAGCGACACTGATCGAAAAGGCGAAGGCCTCCTGCCTAGGGCCTCTGAACTACTCCTGGTCGTCGGGGATCTCCACGTCGTAGAAGGTGCCTCTGGGGATCTCCTGCTCCTGGGCTCCGTCGTCTGATCGCAGTAACTGGGTATGGAGGAAAAGAAGTAGCAAAGCAACCATGAGTACTCATCCAAAGTACTCGCAAGACTGACATCAGAACTATACTAAATATGCATTGGTATCAAAGGAATGGGGCTATATCTTTGGACTAAACTGCAGAAATGCCAGAACAGAGGGGGGAAGGCCTAGCCTATCGAAGACTAGCATCTTGAAGCATTTCTTGCAGCATCAGAAGAGAGTAGAGTATAGTAACATATAATAGCCATTATATTAAGTAATGCCCTGAGATCCTTCCTAGACTACCCTGCGAGAAAGTGATCCCGAGAGCAGTAGTAACAGTTTAACATTGTAACAGTATCCATTTGTAGTTGTAGCAGATCAGGATACAACTCCGAGCGTCCTGTTACCGTGGACACGGCTATTCGAATAGATAACTTCCCTGCAGGGGTGCACTACTGTTACCCAACACGCTAGATTAACTCTGGCCGGACACACTTTTTTGGGTCATGCCCGGCCTCGGCTGATTGACACGACGTAGTCCTACCTAGGCTCAGCAGAGAGGTCCCCACCGGTCTACATCCTAAGTGCTCAGGGGTCTTGGGCCCATCGCCCTTTGCACTCCGGGTCGTTGCATGCAGGGCCAGCCTCACCAGGATATGCCTGTGGGTATCTGCTGTCAGCCGTGCCGCAATGCTGAACTGGACATCTGACAAAGCTTTCGGCTGATACATACGGCGCCGAGGGCCCCATTAAACCATTATCCCACGTGGTGGTAGTGCGTATAGGCCAGTGGCCAACTCAGATCAAATACCCAAATCCGTTAGGCGTGTTTAGTATGTCGCAGAGACGAACATAATTTCTGTCGCTCCGACTTGGTAATGCACGGCTCGCGGGTGCTCTTGGAGCCGACCCGTCTTTAATATTATTCTCTCGCGGGCACTCTTGGAGCCGGCCCGACTTTATCAGTTTAAAGTATTGCAATATGTAACATTTCTGTGATCATCACCCAGAGTGATCACGGACCGATAACAAGCATGGCAAACGGACAAGGTGAAAGGCCACAGATGGATCAACAGCATAGCTAACTAAGCATCATAGGACAGCAGGTAGGTATCAACAGTAGGCGACGAAATCAGGCTATGCATCAGAATAGCAACTATCGGAGCAACAACAGAAGCAATACTAATGCAAGCATAAGAGGGAAAGAGTGGGTGATATCTAGATGATCAAGGGGGTTTTGCTTGCTTGGAAGCTTGGCTGAAGGGGAAAGAAGGGTCGTCAACGACGTAGTCGTACGTAGCAGTGTCGCCGGCAGACTCGGGGTCTATCGGGGGAGAAGGAGGAGGAAGAAACAATAAATACAATGCAAACAATATGCAACACAATGCATGACATGGCAATATGCTATGCCGAGGGTGACCTAATGCAGTGCTACACGTGGCAGATGAAGCGGGGAATTAACTGGAACGTTTTCCCGGTCTTGGACATCTGTTAGACAGATGAACCGGAGGGGAAGGTTCCATGTTCAGTATGATAGGGGGTGTGGCAGGTATGTGGATGGCATATTCGGATTCTTCATATTTATCTCATCATTTTTCATATATAAATTATTTTCATCCGAGTTACGGTTTATTTTATATGATTTTTCAAAGTTTTAATCATTTTCTGGAATTTCTGGAAATTATATTAATTATTAAATTCGAATTATAACGGTGAAATACTTTTATTACACAGACTCAGCCAGCCTATTAGAATGACAGGTGGGGTCCAGTGGCTGAGTCAGCATGCACAGTCAGCAAGTCAACAGTCAAAGTGTTGACTGGGGTCAAACGTGAATAGTGCTAGTGGGGGCCCACATGTCATACTCACAGATCCAGTTAACAGTTTTTATTAAAACTAAACCAAATTAGTTAGTGGCC
Source organism: Elymus sibiricus (assembly GCA_039707655.1). Classification (NCBI taxonomy): domain Eukaryota; kingdom Viridiplantae; phylum Streptophyta; class Magnoliopsida; order Poales; family Poaceae; genus Elymus; species Elymus sibiricus. The sequence goes on along the minus strand of CM077668.1, from coordinate 102,947,248 downwards.
TGGGGCCCAGTAGTCAGAGGGGTTAGGGGGTTAGTTAGCACCTAATCGGCTCACGGGTGGGTCCCGCCGGCGTTTTAAACGCTGGCGCGCGCCGGTGAGCACAGAGAACGGCACCGACGCGCGGGAGGCCAACGAGATTTGCCGTCCGGCGTCCAAATCGCGCATGGACGGTGGCATTCGAAAACACACACCGAGCCGCATCCAACGGTGCTACACGCGTGGGCTGAGGCGGTCGGTAACGCCGGCGACGAGGACTACAGCGGCGGCCGGAGTACGCGCACGCGAGGGACGGCAGCTACGGGGCACGGAGATGAGAGGAGAGAGGCCAGGGGGAAGCATGGAGCTTACAGGGGAGCCGCAAGTGAGCTTGGGGAGGCCGGGGTGCGTCGGAGGCAGCGGATCGAGCGACGGCGATCGGCGGATGCAGTCGGAGGAAAACGACGATGGTGATGGCTTGGCGGCGTCCCGACTCGAACCGGTGCTTGTCGTCGATGAAGAAGAGGACGGCGGTGCTTCTAGACAACTCGCAGAGCTCGAGGTGGCCTCTGGCCACGACGACGGCGAGGCACGGCGGCGGCTGCATCGGGTGTGCGGGAGGAAGAAGGGGCGAGCGAGAGGGAGGGTTCTGAGAGGCTAGGGTTTCGCGGGTGAGAGAGAGAGAGGGAGCCCGGGGTCTTATCCCCTCCCGGGGTGCTGCAGTGGTGAGGGGGATCGGGCGCATGGCCATGGCGTGCGGCCTTGTGCAGCAGTGGCGAGAGGTAGGGGAAGGCCGCGGGAGATGGGCTGGGTCGCACTGTGCACACTTGAAGCCCACAGGCACAGTGCAGCTTAGCTCTTTTCTTTATTCTTTTTCTGTTTTCTATATTCCTTTTCTGTTTGCATTTTCTTTTAAAAGCAAATTAGTTTAGAAAAATGTGGAGCTTGCCAAAATAAATGCCCTGCAATACTCTGCACTGCTATAAAATGGTTTGGAGTCCAGATGTTTTTATTTGAAATTTATTTAAATGAAAATGGATTAAATACTTCTGTTTTGGTACTGTTTCATGATGTTAGAGTCATTTAACTAATTCAATTAATGTTGATTTTATTTTAATAATTGCTTTGGGATTATTTTCAATATTATGAACATTTTAGTTTCCAAATTGGAACAACTTTTATTTTCAATTTATATTTGAATTTCAATTTGAGTTGGAATTTGAAATGAGATATGATGCAAATGATGATCAAGCACTGTTAAACATGGTGACCTGGCAATATCAAAAGGTGATCACTGTAGCATAATTACAGGGGTGTTACAGCAGCGTTCGCATTCAAACTCCACTACAGCTAAATATTTCAGCTCCCGTGTGACCTTTCGTATACCATTCGTGCGTGGCAAAAATTTAGACAACGGTTCGGCTCATTCCCGCAACCCATGGCGCATCGTGACGAGGCGTGGCATGGCGTGGCGAAGCAGGCGGCGGAGGAGGAGCGCGCGTGTATGTCTCTCTTGTTCTCATCCTCATACATGTGGAGAAACAGCCTCCCTTATAAGGAGGTCTAACTCCTTCTAGGTGAGCAGTATGGGACTAAACTTTTTTACCACCTCTTGCCTTGCATGAATGGGCTAAGTGGGCCTCTAGGATTTATTAGGAATTCTGAAAATGCTATTGGGCTGGCCCAAAAATAGACCAAATTCCAGCATGTTTCACCTGAAGATCAAGAGAAAACCACATTTACTTGTCCTTTTGGAACTTATGCTTATCGTCGTGTGCCTTTTGGTTTATGTAATGCACCTGCTACCTTTCAAAGATGTATGACTGCTATATTCTCTGAATTTTGTGAAAAGATTGTTGAGGTTTTCATGGATGATTTATCCGTTTACGGAACTTCTTTTGATGATTGCTTGAGCAACCTTGATCGAGTTTTGCAGAGATGTGAAGAAACTAATCTTGTCTTGAATTGGGAGAAGTGCCACTTTATGGTGAATGAAGGTATAGTCCTTGGGCATAAAATTTCTGAAAGAGGTATTGAAGTTGATAAAGCTAAAGTTGATGCTATTGAGAAAATGCCATGTCCTAAAGATATCAAAGGTATAAGAAGTTTCCTAGGTCATACTAGTTTCTATAGAAGGTTTATAAAAGACTTCTCTAAAATTTCTAGGCCTCTTACTAATCTATTGCAAAAAGATGTTCCATTTGTCTTTGATGACGATTGTGTCGAAGCCTTTGAAATACTTAAGAAAGCCTTAATTTTTGCACCTATTGTTCAACCACCTGATTGGAACCTACCCTTTGAAATTATGTGTGATGCTAGTGATTATGCTGTTGGTGCTGTTATAGGACAAAGAGTTGATAAGAAATTGGATGTTATTCAGTATGCTAGTAAAACTCTAGACAGTGCTCAAAGAAATTATGCTACTACTGAGAAAGAATTTTTAGCAGTTGTGTTTGCATGTGATAAATTCAGATCTTACATTGTTGATTCCAAAGTTACTATTCATACTGATCACGCTGCTATTAAATATCTTATGGAAAAGAAAGATGCTAAACCTAGACTTATTAGGTGGGTTCTTTTGCTACAAGAATTTGATTTGCATATTGTTGATAGAAAGGGAGCTGAGAATCCCGTAGCTGATAATTTGTCTAGAATGGAAAATGTTCTTGATGACCCACTTCCTATTAATGATGATTTCCCTAATGAACAACTAGCTATGATAAATGCTTCTCGTAATACTCCTTGGTATGCAGACTATGCCAATTACATTGTTGCTAAATACATACCACCTAGTTTCACATACCAACAAAAGAAAAAGTTCTTCTTTGATTTAAGACATTACTTTTGGGATGACCCGCATTTATATAAAGAAGGAGTAGATGGTATTATTAGATGCTGTGTACCTGAGCATGAACAGGAACAAATCCTATGGAAGTGTCACTCCAAGGCATATGGAGGACTGATACGTCTCCAACGTATCTATAATTTATGAAGTATTCATGCCATGTTTATAACAATTCTATATGGTTTTCGTATGATTTGATTAGAACTAACCCGGACTGATGTTGTTTTCAGCAGAATTGCCATGGTGTTGTTTTTTGTGCAGAAATAAAAGTTCTTGGAATTGGATGAAACTTTTTGGAGATTTTTTATGGAATAAATAAAAAATACTGGAACCAAGACCCACTGGAGGGGGGCCACCCAGTGCCCACGAGGCACCAGGGCACGCCACCCCCCCAGGCGCGCCCTGGTACCTCGTGGGGCCCACGTGGCTCCGTCTGACCTGATTCCAACGCTGAAAAATGCTATAAATAGAGAAACCCCTAGAAATAACCCTAGATGAGTTTTTACGCCGCTGCAAGCCTCTGTACCTCCACGATCTAATATACAGCCCTTTTCCGGCACCCTGTCGGAGGGGGGAATCATCACCGGAGGCCATCTTCATCATCCCGGCGATCTCCATGACGAGGATTGAGTAGTTCACCCTTGGGGCTGAGGGTTTGTACCAGTAGCTATGTGTTTTATCTCTCTCTCTCTCTCGTGTTCTTGATTTGGCACGATCTTGATGTATCGCGAGCTTTGTTAATATAGTTGGATCATATGGTGTTTCTTCCCTCTCTATCCTTGTTGTGATGAATCAAATCTTTTCCCTTTGAGGTTTCGTTATTGTTGGATTGAATATTTCATATTTGAGAACATTTGATGTATGTCTTGCATATGAATACCGGTGGTGACAATGGGGTATTATAATATTGATTCACTTGATATATGTTTTGGCACTCAACTCGCGGATTCCCGTGATGACATTGGGGTAATATATGCATAGGGGTTGATGCACGTTTTCATTATCTTTTCTCCGATAGAAACTTTGGGGTGCTCCTTGGAGTTCTTTGTGTGGATTGAATATTATGATTATGAAGTTGTTTGATGCATATCGTATAATCAACTCACGGATACTTGTGGTGACATTGGAGTATCTAGGTGACATTAGAGTTGGTTTATGTGTATCATACGGTGTTATTTTAGTACGAACTCTAGGGCTGTTTGTGACACTTATCGGAATAGCTCAATAGATCGATCGGAAAGGATAACTTTGAGGTGGTTTTGTACCCTACAAACAATTTCTATCTTATGTTCTCCGCTAATAGGAACTTGGGAGTGATTCTTTATTGCACGTTGAGGGATGGTTATATGATCCAATTATGTTAGCATTGTTGAGAGATTGCACTAGCGAAAGTATGAACCCTAGGCCTTGTTTTTAAGCATTGCAATACCGTTTGTGGCCACTTTTGTTACTTGCTACCTTGCTGTTTTTATATTTTCAGATTACAAAAACCTATATCTACTATCCATACTACACTTTTATCACCATCTCTTCGCCGAACTAGTGCACCTATACAATTTACCATTGTATTGGGTGTGTTGGGGACACAAGAGATTTCTTGTATTTGGTTGCAGGGTTGTTTGAGAGATACCATCTTCAACCTATGCCTCCCACAGATTTATAAACCTTAGGTCATCCACTTGAGGGAAAATTGCTACTGTCCTACAAAACTCTGCGCTTGGAGGCCCAACACGAGTCTAGAAGAATAAAGTTGTGTAGTAGACATCAAGCTCTTTTCTGGCGCCGTTGCCGGGGAAGTGAGTGCTTGAAGGTATATCTTTAGATCTTGCAATCGAATCTTTTAGTTTCCTGCTTTATCACTAGTTTGGTTTATAAAAGAAAACTACAAAAAATATGGAATTGAGGTTGCCTCATATTATTCGTCTTTATCATGTCTTTATTGAAAATGATGGATTGGAAAATTGTGCTCAATTGATAGAAGAAGAATTCAATAAAATGTTTGGTATTAAATCTTTGACTGATGAGCATGATTGCAATGTTGCTAGTATGAATTTCTTGAATATCCATGATGCTAATGATATGCAAATCCATAAGCTTGGGGATGCTATGTTTGATGAAGATGATATTTTTAGTCCCCCAAGTTTTGATGAGAAAATTTATTATGATGATAACATGCCTCCTATTTATGATGATTATATTTATAAAAGTGGATTTGAAGAGGTCACAACTTTATTTATTGATGATTCCACTATTTTGGAAGAGGTTTCAATTGATTATGAAAACAAAGTTGCTATCTATGATGAATATTGTGATGACATGTATGCTATAAAGAATAATGATAAATATGAAACTTGTCATCATGATTTTAATTTTCAATTGGATTATGCCAATCAAGTATCTCATGATAGTTATTTTGTTGAGTTTGCTCCCACTATTATGAATGAGAAGAAAATTTCTTATGTGGAGAGTAGTAAAATTTCTATGCTTGTGGATCATGAAAAGAATGCTTTATGTGATACTTATATTGTTGAATTCATTCATGATGCTACTAAAAATTATTATGAGAGAGGATCATATGCTTGTAGGTGTTGCAATAATATCAAGTTTCCTCTCTTTATGTTGAAAGTTTTGAAGTCATGCTTGTTTTGCCTTCCTATGCTAGTTGATTCTTGCTCCCATAAACTATTTGCTCACAAAATCCCTATGCATTGGAATTGGGTTAAGCTTAAATGTGCTAGTCATATGCTTCATGATGCTCTGTTTGTGTTTCAATTCTTTACTTCTATGTGAGCATCATTGAAATCATCATGCCTAGCTAAAAGGCATTAAAGAAAAGCGCTTGTTGGGAGACAACCCAATACTTATACCTACTGTTTTTGTGTGTCCACATGATTAAGATACTGTAGTAATCATGTTTTATATGTTTTCTTTCAATAATGTGCCAAGTAAAGCCTTTTGGATAGTGTGGATGCTTGTTGATTTGATTCTGTGCAAAAACAGAAACTTTGCGTCTAGTGCTGGAATTTCTATTCTGTACTGGAGCATGAGAAAATTCTGAAATTTTTACACAGTATTGGGTTACAAATTGTTTATTTTGTCCTAATTTTTCAGTCCAGTGCTGGAATTTCTATTCTGTACTGGTACATAAGTATGGTTTTTAAATCGCTTACTACACGCTGTTCTGTTTTTGACAGATTCTGTTTTCGGTGCATAGTTTGCTTGTTTTAGTGTTTCCATAGCTTATATTGAGTAATATAAATTGAGGAAATGATAGAATACAGTAGGCATTATGTGATAACAATTATGAATCTTGTCTTGACAGTGCCTAAGTGGATGATTTATTTTTATCATACTAACCTATCTCACAAGTTCCGTTAAGTTTTGTGTGATTGCAGTTTTCAAGTTTTGGGTGAGATATCGATATGCGGAGAATAAGGAGCGGAAAGAACCTAAGCTTGGGGATGCCAAAGGCACCCCAAGGTAATATTCAATGAAGACTCAAGCGTCTAAGCTTGGGGATGCCCCGGAAGGCATCCCCTCTTTCGTCTTCAACATTATCGGTAACCTTACTTGGAGCTATATTTTTATTCGTCACATAATATGAGTTTTGCTTGGAGCATCATTTTCTTCTGTTGATATTTGCTTGGTGTTATCAGTAATCATGTTTTGTATCTTTTAGTTCAATAAAATGCCAATTATAGCCTTTACCATGCCCAGTTTGCAAGTTTATGTGTTGCTGTTTGAAAACAGAAAGTTTGCTGTTATGTCCAGAATATTCCTGAATAGTCAGAACATGATAAAAATCTGAAATTTTTACACAGTAAGAATGCATGAGTTCTCTGTCACGTGGTAATTTTTCAAAAAATTTGGAGTTAGGGAAGTATGAATTCTTATTCACCCTTTACAGACTGTTCTGTTTTGGCAGATTGCTGTTATAGTTGCATTGTTTGCATATGTTTGCTTGTTTAATGTTTCTATTTGTGGATAGGAATATTAAATATGCAGAGGCATTTAGTGTGCAATGTTTAATTATAATTTTTGTGATTTGTTACAGTAGAGAATGTTAAGGTTTTGAGTGGATTTATACTAACTTATCTCACGAGTTCTTGTTGAGTTTTGTGTGGATGAAGTATTTAAGATTTAGGGAAACCGTGATATGAGAGGAATTAAGGAAACACAAAAGCTCAAGCTTGGGGATGCCCAAGGCATCCCAATATAATATTTCAAGAAGTCTCAAGCATCTAAGCTTGGGGATGCCTCGGTAGGCATCCCACCTTTCTTCTTCAACAATTATCGGTTAGTCTTGGTTGAGCCTAAGTTTTTGCTTCTTCACATGAGTTGTGCTATTCTTGGAATGTCATTTTTTTCTTTGCTGTTTGAATAAAATACTTAAGATATGAAATTTTTAAATGAGAGAGTCCTCACATAGCTACCTATTTACTTAACTACTCATTTGGTCTTCACTTATATTTTTAGGAGTAGTTTGTCATTTACTCTTGTGCTTCACTTATATCCTATGAGTAAATTGTTGAAATGAATTGAATATCATAAAGCTGAAATTTATATGCTTCATATGCTTGTCCCATGGGGAGTAGTGACTTCACATACAAGATGTATAAGTGGTAAAATTTATTGAAATTTAACAAACATAGCATTGGTCACTTGAACAATTCATGAAAGAATTTTGAAGGAAGAGAAATTTCACATATAAATATACTATCTTGGACATCTTCTATGATTGTGAGCCCCCATTAATTATTTTCAAACTTGATCAAGTAGTTGACGTTGTACAAGGAAGACAACGTAATGAGTTATGTTTGTTTATATTCACATAGAAGTTATATTGTCATGGATCCTCTAACATGTGGTGCTTGCTTAGGATCTTTTGCTAGCCAAAAATTCGTACTAAGTAGAGATACTACTTGTGCATCCAAAAACCCTTAAACCCAGTTCCTTGCCATGAGTGTCCACCATATCTACCTATGGATTGAATAAGATCCTTCAAGTAAGTTGTCATCGGTGCAAAAAGCAATAAAAATTGCTCCTAAAATATGTATGATCTTTTATTGCAAGGGAAAATAAGCGTTATACGAACTTGTGATGGTAAAGAAATAAAAGCGACGGACTGCATAATAAAGGTTGCTATCACAAGGGGCAATATAATGTGACGTTCCTTTGCATTAAGGGTTTGTGCATCACACAACAAAAAGCGCATGACAACCTCTGCTTCCCTCTACGAAGGGCCTATCTTTTACTTTTCTGTATTTACTTTTCTGTATTTAATTTTATGCAAGAGTCATTAATGTTCATCCCTATTCCGCTCTATTTATTCTTTAGTTGGCAAGCATTATGTGGTAGGGAAAGATCCAGGCACATATATCCAGTTGAATATAGGTGATCATGAGTTATTATTGTTGACATTATCCCTGAGATAAATAAGTTGGGAGGCGAAACATTAAGCCCCTATCTTCCTATGTGTTTGACTGAAATAGTTTGTTCTAAAAATATGCTTTGAGTGGCAGCAATCATGGAAGACTAAATGATGGTTGAGTATGTGGAATTTGCTAGACCAAATGTAGGATCGAAAGTATGTCTAGAGGGGGGGGTGATTAGACTACTTGACCAAATAAAACCTAACCTTTTCCCAATTTTAGTTGTAGGCAGATTTTAGCAGCAATACAAGTCAAGCATCACCCTACACATGCAATTCTAAGAGTATAGCAGTGGAAAGTAAGCAATTGCATATGTATGTAAAGGAGGGGATCGGAGAATTCAAACGCAATGAAGACACGGTGGTTTTTGGCGTGGTTCCGATAGGTGGTGCTATCGTACGTCCACGTTGATGTAGACTTCAACCCACGAAGGGTAACGGCTGCGCGAGTCCACGAAGGGCTCCACCCACGAAGGGTCCACGAAGAAGCAACCTTGTCTATTCCACCATGGCTTACGTCCACGAAGGACTAGCCTCACTCGGGGTAGATCTTCACGAAGTAGGCGATCTCCTTGCCCTTACAAACTGCTTGGTTCAACTCCACATCATGACGGAGGCTCCCAAGTGACACCTAACCAATCTAGGAGACACCACTCTCCAAAAGGTAATAGACAGTGTGTTGTTGATGAACTCCTTGCTCTTGTGCTTCAAATAATAGTCTTCCCAGCACTCAAACAACTCCTCACAGATTTGGCTATGGTGGAAGAAGGATTTGAGTGGAAAGCAACTTGGGAAAGGCTAGAGATCAAGGTTCAAATGGTACGAATGGAATATCTTGATCTCAACACATGAGTAGGTGGTTCTCTCTCAGAAAATGTATGGTGGAAGTGTAGGCACGTTCTGATGGCTCTCCTTACTGAGAAGGGAGTGGTGGAGGGGTATATATAGCCTGCACACAAAATCCAACCGTTACACACTTTTGACCCAACTCGGTGGCACCGAAACAATAATCTCGGTAGCACTGAACTGTGTAAAAGATATGAACTTTAGGAATCTCGGTGGGACCGATACGAACAACTCGGATGGACTGAAGTGCAATGGCTAGGGCAATCCTCATCTCGGTGGCACCGATTGCATCAACTCGGTAGGACCGAAGTGAAGCAATAAGGCAACAGAGAGTTGGCAAGCCATCTCGGTGAGACCGATTTGCAAAAATCGGTGAGACCGAAGTAAGTGCAAACGATTACAGAGAGTTGGCAAGGCCATCTCGGTGAGACCGAGATCCATTTCGGTGGATCCGATTTGTTAGGGTTTTGGCAGTGGCTAAGTCTTGGATGAACTCGGTGGGGCCGGATAGAGAATTTCGGTGGGGCCAAGTTGGAATGTAGGTTTTGGACATATTTGGGATTGAGAGAGTGGTTGAGGGTTTAGGAGTACTGTCACTAAGCACTTGAGCAAAAAGACCATTAAGCAACACCTCATCCCCTTTTAATAGTATTGGCTTTCCTATGGACTCAATGTGATCTTGGATCACTAAACCAAAAATGTAGAGTCTTGAGCTTTTGCCAATCCTTGTCCTTAGCATTTTGAGGGGTCCACATCTCTAGTCAATGCCATGCCAATCATTGAACATCCTGAAATCTTTAACTTGAATGGACATTAGTTCAATGAGATATATGTTGTTTTGAATTACCAAAACCACCAAGGGAGCAAATGTGCTTTCAATCTCCCCCTTTTTGGTAATTGATGACAACATATAGATCAAATCTTCGACAATTGATTAAATGAATGAAATATATAGTCACTTTGAGAAGTATGTGATAAGCAAGAGCTCCCCCTAAATTTGTGCATTATTAAAAATTTGCGTTTGAATGCAAATGCACAATCGATTAGGCTTTTGGGTCACTCTTCCATGTCACATACATCTTGGTGGAGCGCGCAAAATGATATGACTGAAATAATAAGCACGCATCACCAACATAAGTAATTGATCATCACAAGATAATGATGATAAGGATAAGCATTGATCATCACAATAAGCATAGTATGACCAATCACAAGCATAAATGATAGAATATTTCACAGACACTGTAGCAATCACACACATAGCAAAGTGGCATCAAACAAACAGTAGCAAAAGAACTCAAGCAAATCAAAGCAAAACACTCTCTCTCGAAGCCTATGATCTATACAGATTCTCCCCCTTTAGCAACAAGTACCAAAAAGTTCGAATAGGTATAGGACTAGTCGGCACTCTAGGCACGGTCCTCCGAAGCTCCTGAAGGTGATCTCCTGCTGGCAGCTCCGGTGTGCGTAGACGGCGTGGAGAGGAGAGCATCCGCGAAGGCTTCTGCAGATGTCTGTGGGGCTGGTGGAGTGGAGACCTGAGGTGGCACTGTGGCTGTAGCAGCTGGTGCAGATACTGTGGTCCGTGGATCCACAACTGGTATTGCAGCTGACCTGGCTGCCCTAGGCACTGTCTGAAAGCGCTCTGTGGTAGGTCTGTCATCTCGACTGTCATCAGATGGGGCTGTCTTGACAGCATCAACATCATTCTGCAGCTGCTCCACTGTCTTCTGACTCTCTGTCACCTTGACATCTAGATCATGAAATTTAGTCTCAATAATCCGCTCAAAACTAGCCTGGGTCTGGGTGAGGTTGGCCAAACTTCGCTCAATCCTCAGAGTGGCTTCAAGCAGATATGTCATTTGGTCCTTGGGTGTCTTGAGATTGGCAATTGGAGCATTTGGAGATGATGCCTCCTGAGCTGCTTTTGCTTCTTTGGCTTTGCGGATCTTGTCTTGGGCTTGTGCTGAAGTGGGATGCGAAGGATCCATCACTATCACATTGTCCTCAAACTCTGGATGCAATGTCAAATGCTCTCGATCAAGAAGGTATGTGCGGGTTCCAACCTTGGAATTTATCAATAGCTGAATGTGTGGAGCATATCCGCACGATCTCTTTTGATCTGCTGTAGTCCTCTTGATAGTCTCTACTATCAGGCTCATCACCTTGAATTTCTGAGGTGTATCAAACAAATGCAGCAAATTGATGGAGTGGCCACGAATCATTTTGTCATCTCCTGACTTGGGTAGCAAGGTGTACCGCAAGATTGTGTTCGTGGTGGCCAATCCTGGTAGCAGATGCTTCACTGATCCAAGTTTGTGAGTCTCAAGGTCTTTCTCTAGAATTGCAGTGTACATGTTCTTCATGGAGTTGTGATCCATCTTGAGCTTGGCATAGATGTCTATGTCATCATCCTCTTCCTTGGGAGCACCAAGAAGACTTGCCCACTCAGATATGGTTGACTGGTACCTGATACCCTCTGTCATCCACACTGTTCTGCCATCTGGATAGAAGTGAGCTGTGGAGTAGAACTGCATGACCATTTCATCATTCCACTTGGTCAACTTTTGTCCGACAAAGTCGTCAACTCCTGCAATTCTGAAGCTCTCATGGACATGGGGAAAATAATCTTCATTCTCATCAATGTATTCCCAATCCACCCATCTCATGTCACTAACAATGGGCTTCTTGTCAAGCAATACTGTTTCATAGAAATGTTGTTATTCACGAGTGTGAAAGCAATAATCACACGCTGTCTTCCTCCTTATAGCATAAGGATCTGATGTCCTCCATTGACGCAGTCCTTTATCCTTCCTCAGCATCATGTTCTCCGCAACTGGGTGTGCATTGTCATGGTCTGGAATCTTAGGCTTCAATTTTCTAAGCACTAGAGGCTCTTCATCAACATTTGACTCAGGCACTGGGGCCTTGTTCTTCTCAGCAGCTGAAATGTTCCTGGTTGATCTCTTTAGTGCTGACACCTTAGGCTTGGACTTGGGGGCAGCAGTCTTGATTGCATCAGACATAAGCTTTTGAGCTTTTGCAGGGGGTGCAGTGGCTGCTGGCTCCTCCTCCTCTTCTTCCTCATCAATCATCATGGAGGGTCTGCCAATCACTCGGGTATGAGTTTTTCTTACTCTCTTCTTCTTAGTTCCTCCAGTTGCCTCTGTGTTACTAGGCTCTTCAAGAGTGAATTGCATAGTCTGCTTAGGCACTTTCCTCACAACAGTTTTGTCTTTGACAGCTGATGGTTTGGTGCTATACTCCTTAGCAAGCACGACTCTCTTTTTCTTAGTTGCAGCTTCACTTGCAACAAAATCCTCATCCTCACTGTCAGAGGTTTTCTTCTTCCTTGTTCTGGTTGCAGCTTTGGGAAGATCTGGAGAGCTCCTCTCTCCCTCATAGAAACTCTCATCACGGCTTGACCCTTCACTCATTTCTGCCTGCTGCTCTGACCTGTTCTGACTGTCACTGCCACTTGACATCTTGCGGAGCTGACCCTATGAATAGATGGGTATGGGCAGAGTAGATGAGTCATCACAAAAAGCAGAGATTTTTCATAAAATTTGAGTTCAAATCTTAGCTTCAAGTTTTCACAGGATGCATTTCGGATGGACCGAGTTGATCATCTCGGTGACACCAAAGCATACTACAGAAACCTTACACGCCACTTCGGTCAGACCGATATGGGCTTCGGTGGCTCCGAGATGCTAGGGTTTCACTGAGACTTTACTTTCGGTCTCACCAATTCATACAACTCGGTGCAACCGAGACGTACTAGTGCTATTGCCAGAGGCCAAATCGGTAGGACCGAAAATCTCGAATCGGTCGGTCCGAGATGCATTCGGCGGAAACTTAAACCTAAAAATTTCGCTCGAATCTAATCTACGGAATTTGTAGTGGAACAGGAGCTCTCAATCCGTGGCATGAATTCAGGCAGTCCAATCGTGCATTGAATCGGAAAAGGGAGCACGAGAGGGATCAAATCTCACCCTAACTTGGTGGAGATCCTCTACGGCGGCAACAGCGGGGCAGATTCCCGTTGACGGCGACGGAATCCGGCGGCGAGGGCGCGCTGGAGACGACGGTGAAGTCCGAAGACGAAGAGCGACGGCAGCAACGGGGAGCGGGAACGAGTGGGGTCGAGAAATTTCAACCGTTCGGTCCGCGTGATATATATACCCGTACGCTGTCGGTGGCACCGAGTTGAACAACTCGGTGGCACCGATATGTGTAACTGCACGCAGGTCAGCACAACGGTGGCTCCGAAATGGTTCTACTCGGTAGCACGGAGATGGAAAACCTAGATCAATCTAAGTGATTTCGGTTGGACCGAGTTTGAGTGAATTGATTCGGCCAAAATCATTTAGATGGTTTTGGAGGTTCAACCCTTTCAGATCAGTGGCTCCGAGTGCTCCTCACCCGGAGGGTCCGAAAATGACTTGTTCAATTTTTGTGATGCAGCAAGAATAGAATTTGAGACAAGAAAGCATAGATAGCTAGAGAAGGTACTTAGGCATTCTTGCACATCCACTTGGCCAGAAAAAAACAAGACAATCAAAACAACAAATGGATGTCCTCGAATGATGAAAACATGCAAACCAACATGCTCACACAATAAGATAGCAAATGAAATATGTGTCAAACATGCACAACCAATTCTAGCATCTATCAAGCAATGGCGATGACTAGGTCATCTCTATATGAGTATATTGACTTAGGAGCCAAATGAGAACATTTGATCATAGGTCATACTCATCGTTTAAGCACAAGTGGGGTTACCACTTTTACATAAAGCACTAATGTGTTCACACCATTAGAGTTGCTTTAGCTCAATTGCTTAGAGCAAAGCTCCCCCTAGATGTGATATCCCCCCTAAGAGGGATGAACTAACCTTGGGTTTTATCGATGATGACTTCATGTAGAGATGTGGATGCTCAATGTTGATGTAGACCATCAAGAGTTGGGAGCAATCCTTTCGAGTTTTGTGCTTTCAATACCTACATGGGTTAGTCCCAGACAAGGAACATACAAGGATATCCATAGACATAGAGTGAAATACACATATGATGATGTCCATGAATGCATCGAATATCTTGTCCCTTGCCTTACCAACAAGAGGGTTTGTGACTCCATGAACTAGTGCAAAATGTGGAAGTTGGTTGCACAAGTTCTTGCCATAAAGAATATGAGTGAAGTTTGTTGGCGGAGTCACCCTCAAGAACTCTCTAGTTTTTTGTTCTTTTGGAACCACATCAACTTGATGGGAATAGTTGGAGTTGTAGTAGCACTTGATGAAGTAGAACTTGAAGAAGTCTTGGGAACCCACTTGACCATGGCTTGAGGAGCTTCTTCAAATGACTCAATCTTTTCTTGAAGCTTGTCCTTGCCTTTTAGCTTGTGGTCTTGTGGTGGAAGATCTTCTTGAGCTTGTGTTCCCTTGAAGGAAGTGGGATCATACTTCTCTTGTTGAGGAACAAACTTCGTCTTGGGGTATTGATCTTCTTCCCACTCAACTCCATTGGCATTGAACTTTCGTTCAAAACCAACACCTTGGTTCTTCCGGTGCCTTCCTTGCTTGCGTACAATTTCCTCAAATTGCTTACTCCCGGCAAGACTCTTGTAGACACCTTTCTCTATAATTCCTTTCAATAGCATATTTTCTTGCTCAAGTGTAACTTGGCTAAGAGAATCATTAGTGGAATCAATAGAACTACTAGAAGCAACAACATTGGATTTAGCATTGTTATTGTTACTACTAGAGGTAGAACCATTTTTACCATTGTTGCTAGTTTGCTTAGATTTAACTGGTGGCATAAAGGTAGACAAGAGTAAACGCTTGGCAAGATATGAAGAACTCTTCTTTCAAAGATCGTCATTGATAGCTTTAAGAAACTCATGATCTTGCTCTAAATTTAGCTTCTCGAAGCGTAGCTTCTCATGAGTTCTTAGAAGTTCTCTATGATCCTCTTGAGTTGTTTCATGAGCTAACTTAAGAGCATTTAGTTCTTTAGTTAGACGCTCAATCTAATTCATAGCATTGTTACTCGTTTCCTCTTGACTATCATGATTACTAGCATTTTAATTATAGCTCACATCACTAGCCCTATCAACAAGTAAATCATCATCACCAAGCAAATCATCTTCATCACTATTGAAATCAAGATACTCGAGGTGTGATACCTTGGGGCCTTTTGCCATGAAGCATCTTCCAATTCCTTCATTTGGTGAGTCAAATAGATCATAGGAGTTGGATGACACAAGTGCAAGTCCGGCAACACCTTCATCTTGACTATAGTCGGAGTTGGAGTGATAACTTCTCTCGGAGTGGTTGTCGGAGTGGGAGCCAGAAACCCATTCACCAACATGAGCTTGATGTCTTCTTCTTGTGTAGCTCTTGGATGACTTGTCCTTCCTCTCTGAATCCTTGCTTATTCGAGAGTGTCTTCGTTCATAACGATCATCTCTACTCCTTCTCTCCTTATGAGGTGATTCATCTCTTCTATGTCTTCCTCTTGGTGATTCATCTCTTTTCTTGTAGGGAGCCATACACTCATTTGAGTAGTGTCCGGGCTTCCCACAATTGTAGCAATTGCGGTCACGACTTGATGATCTTCTCTCATAGTGTCTTGAGCTAGAGCTTCTTTCTTTCCCTTTGTTCTTGTAGAACTTGTTGAACCTTTTCACCATTAGGCTTATCTCTTCATTTGATACTAGCTTGTCACTTGAAGTTGTTGGAGCATCGGTTGAGGCCTTGTAAGCACCACTTGATTTGTTGTGTAGCTCCTCTTTGTCCTTGAGTGACATTTCATGAGCAACAATCCTTCCAATGACTTCCGTGGGCTTGAGATCTTTGTAATTTGGCATCATTTGGATCAATGTGCAGACGGTATCATATCTTCCATCCAAGGCTCTAAGTATCTTCTTGATGATGAATTTGTCGGTCATCTCTTCACTTCCTAAGCCGGCAATCTCATTTGTGATGAGAGCAAGCCTAGAGTACATCTCAGCGACTCCTTCACCATCCTTCATCTTGAACTTGTCAAGTTGACTTTGAAACACATCCAACTTAGATTCCTTGACGGACTTGGTACCCTCATGCATATCAACCAAAGTATCCCAAATTTCCTTTGCATTCTCGAGGCGGCTAATTTTGTTGAATTCTTCGGGACATAAACTGTTGAATAGAATATCACAAGCTTGAGCATTGTATTGCAACATCTTCAATTCTTCCGGGGTTGCTTCACGATCCGGTTCCTTGCCATCCTCAAAGAAGTCACCTTGCAAGACAACATGAACAACAGCCCAAACAGCAGGGTTATGACCAAGAATATGCATTTTCATCTTATGTTTCCAACTAGCAAAGTTTGTACCATCAAAATATGGACCTCTACGGTGATAGTTACCCTCACTAGACGCCATACTCTCCTAGGTTGTGAAACCAAGGCTACGATCACCAAAGCAATGGAAATCAAGGCTTAAGGAGACCAAAGCTCTGATACCACTTGTAGGATCGAAAGTATGTCTAGAGGGGGGGAGGGGTGATTAGACTACTTGACCAAATAAAACCTAACCTTTTCCCAATTTTAGTTGTAGGCAGATTTTAGCAGCAATACAAGTCAAGCATCACCCTACACATGCAATTCTAAGAGTATAGCAGCGGAAAGTAAGCAATTGCATATGTATGTAAAGGAGGGGATCGGAGAATTCAAACGCAATGAAGACACGGTGGTTTTTGGCATGGTTCCGATAGGTGGTGCTATCGTACGTCCACGTCGATGGAGACTTCAACCCACAAAGGGTAACGGCTGCGCGAGTCCATGAAGGGCTCCACCCACGAAGGGTCCACGAAGAAGCAACCTTGTCTATTCCACCATGGCTTACGTCCACGAAGGACTAGCCTCACTCGAGGTAGATCTTCACGAAGTAGGCGATCTCCTTTCCCTTACAAACTGCTTGGTTCAACTCCACATCATGACAGAGGCTCTCAAGTGACACCTAACCAATCTAGGAGACACCACTCTCCAAAAGGTAATAGACGGTGTGTTGTTGATGAACTCCTTGCTCTTGTGCTTCAAATGATAGTCTTCCCAGCACTCAAACAACTCCTCACAGATTTGGCTATGGTGGAAGAAGGATTTGAGTGGAAAGCAACTTGGGAAAGGCTAGAGATCAAGGTTCAAATGGTAGGAATGGATGTGACACCCTGGTTTTTGGCAACTTTTTCTTTTCGAAATCTTTCTGGCTTTATTTGCAATTTGGTTGGATTTTGAGCCTTTTCAGTTGACTTTGGACTTATGAATTCCTCTCAGTGATCCAGAGCCCCCAGCATCTTGCCAAAATCTTGCCACTCACCATCTGGATCAATTTCCAATTATTCATCTTTCCCAAATATTCATTTTCTTCCTTTGGGAAAATCTGTCATCACTATGGGTTACAAAGCAACCTATAGTTCTGGTGATCAGAAAAATCCCAAATTAATCCCAGACCTTCTTGTCATCTTCTACTCCCACAATCTCCAAAAACATTTCTTGGTCCAGTACAAAGTTTATTCCAGAAAACTCCATTTGCTCTCTGGACAGTACTGGTCATTTGTGAAGGAGCTCATATTTTCCCTACTCAATTAATTCCAAGAAAATTCCCTGAGATATTAGGGAATCTATATTTCCACAATATCCAAAAATATCATCTTGTCCAGTACAAATTTTCATCACCAATATTCTGCCAAGTTGCTGTTCAGTTGGAACCTCTCTGAAGGAAGTACCAGCTAGAGGTATCCAATTGAGCTGAAATTTTTATGGCATCTTCTCCTCACCAAACTACCCTGCCACACTAATTTTCAGCCCCAGGAGATCCACCAGTTGAGTGCATCAATCTCATCTCTGTTTCTGGTTCAGTACAGCACTTGTACATGAACTATATTCAAATCTTGATCAAATCCTTTCAAACTTGGCCAGATCATAGTCCTTTCAAAGCAGAACACCCCAGACATCTCCTTTGGCTCCATACCCAGCTCATGTCTTCTCTAGATCCCTCTCAATTTCGCTGTCAGAGACTGTAGCTGAAGCTACACTTCGGTTCAGAGTGAACCTAGCGAAACCAAGCATGCAGAGGCACTAGATGATCAGAGGAGAAGGGCCTAGACACGGTGAGCTGGACTTGGACGGCCTCGAGACATCACCTCCCGTGGTGAGCACGGTACTGGCATGCCAGTACGCGTGCTCTGCACCTCGCCGGCGACGGCCGAGGTCATTCCAGCGACCTCTCGCTGCCATTTCGTGTCTTGAGGTGCCGACATCGTCGCTGCCGTCCACGTAACCCTCTCCCAATTCTTCCCCTCACCGGAATCGAGCTCGCCGGCCACCACGCGCCCGGGCACTGTGCCGCCCGTGGCTGCACTGTGGCGTGCGGCGCGTCGTCTTGCTCCACTAGCCTCCACTGCCCCCCATTACTCCCCCTGCTAGCTCCCGTCACTTCTCCCCGCGTCGCGACGGCCAGCTCGCCGTCCTTGCGCCGGCGACGTGTCCCGGTTCCCGCCATTTCCAGAGAGATCCCCTGAACTCGCCTCCTGCTATAAATACCCCTCCCCGGCCTCTCCCGAGCTCCTCATCCACCTCCTCCTCCTCCCAATCGTCCTCCCGAGCAGCAAGCCACGGCCGAGAGGCCCTCTGGCCTCGAACCGCGCCGGAGATCCGCCGCCACCCGAGCTCTGCCTCCCCGCCGATTCACTCCTCCCCGAGCTCCACTGACTCCTCCATCGAGCTCAGCTCATCCTCCTGATCACGCCCAAGCCCTTGCCCGGTCGAATCGCTGCCGAAGTCGCCATCCCCGACGACCCCCGAGAGCTACCGCCGCCGGAGAAGAAGGGGACGACGCCGTCCGGCCACCGTTCGCCAAGCCACTGGTACGTGCTGGTTCGTCTCCGAGCGCTCGTTCCATTCCGCTACTCACCGGACCCCGCCGCAGTCTGTGTTGCCGGCGAGCGTCGCCGGAGCTCCGCTCCCTCTCAGTTCCCTCCTCCCCTTTTAAATCTGATGGCTGGGGCCCGCCAGTGAGCGACACGTCGAAGTGGTAAGTGGAGGCGCCCCTCCACTTTACGCTTTCGACGTGGCCCCCTAAGAGATTTTCTATTTTCTATTTAAATTCCAGATTTTGACCAGAACTTTGACCGTTCATAACTTTTAAACCATAAGTCCAAATCAACTGATTCTTTTTGCATCTGGTTTGTCTTGAGCTCCTCTATTTTTTTGGCCAAATTTGGTATTTTTCCCATGTTCACAGAATTTCTGGTGCTCAAAACAGTAGCATGTGACATTTTCTATTGCACTTTAAAAATATTTACAGAGGGAAATACTTTTGGATTTGAAGCCCAGGAGTTTGTGGACAACCCAACAGAGCAAGGCAAGCCATGTCATCCATTGCATGAAGCATTTCAATAGTGTTGGTTATTTAATTGAATTTCATGCATTATTTTTATATATGATAATACATGGTAATTTATTTAAGTGCATAGCTACTGCCATGATAATTTACTTGCGATTAATATCCATACTGGTTAAATGCTTGGCTACACTAAACTTAGTTGGTTGATCAAGAGCCACCTACCCGGACTTTTCCGTGCAGCCACATTTGCCGGTATGGGACGGCCTTGACTTGGTCTGGCTTTGTGCTCTTTTATCGGTACCACCAAACTAGGGAGGGTTATGCGTGCGTGCTGCCCTGATCAGGTAGACGACGATAATCCTGTGAGCCCAGTTGAGTTGTTTTGCCGGCGTCCCCGTTTGGGACAGTTTTGTTTGGCCACGACGGTGGCAGGTGTCACGGGGTGACACAGGGGCCACCCAGGACATGACCCTGGGAGGGTATGATTGTCGGTGGTACGATAGAGGGGTCACGGGTCAGGCAGGTTTCGTTGGAGCACCACCGGTCCACCCGAATGGGATCACGAGGCCAAGTACTCCATGGTGTGGGTAAAGTGTGCAACCTCTGCAGAGTGTTAAAACCTATTCGAATAGCCGCGTCCATGGTATTGGACAGTCCGTTTAGGCCTCTCTAGGATGATCAACCGTAATAATGATAATAATGATGGAAGAACTTGTCTTGTGATCGGAAGTGCTCTATGGCTTGTGAGCATTCCGAGGGTTGTGAGACAACCCAGATGAGAGTAAGTTGGTACTGGGTACCAGTAAGTGAGCAACTTAATCTGTTAACTTGTTAATTGCCATGCTGCATTGTTTTGGTTGCCATGATCTTGAGAGTACATTCCAAGTACTCACCTGGCGTATCATGCCAGATGCAGGAGAAGCCGAGGATGGAGGTCCCGAAGGTTCGTGCTACCCTAATTAGGCCGTGTCCACAGCAGTGTCCCTGTGGATGGAGTTTTCCGCGCTATGTTCCGCTACGCCGTAGTCTACCCAGTAGTATCGAGGCCCTTCTATGTTCCATAAATAATGTAGATATTGTTCTCAGCACGTGCAGTGCTTCTGACCTCGCTAGCATGTAAATTATGAGCTTGTACCCGAGATATTTTAATAAAGTTCAGTTCTGTTCTGTTCCAAGTTGTTGTGTGTTTCCAGAAGACATGATCTCTGGGCTGGAAACACTGGTAAACCGGTTCTCTGAGCCGGGGTGCCACAATGGAATATCTTGATCTCAACACATGAGTAGGTGGTTCTCTCTCAGAAAATGTATGGTGGAAGTGTAGGCACGTTCTGATGGCTCTCCTTACTGAGAAGGGAGTGGTGGAGGGGTATATATAGCCTCCACACAAAATCCAACCGTTACACACTTTTGACCCAACTCGGTGGCACCGAAACAATAATCTCGGTAGCACCAAACTGTGTAAAAGATATGAACTTTAGGAATCTCGGTGGGACCGATACGAACAACTCGGATGGATCGAAGTGCAATGGCTAGGGCAATCCTCATCTCGGTGGCACCGATTGCATCAACTCGGTAGGACCGAAGTGAAGCAATAAGGCAACAGAGAGTTGGCAAGCCATCTCGGTGAGACCGATTTGCAAAACTCGGTGAGACCAAAGTAAGTGCAAACGATTACAGAGAGTTGGCAAGGCCATCTCGGTGAGACCGAGATCCATTTCGGTGGATCCGATTTGTTAGGGTTTTGGCAGTGGCTAAGTCTTGGATGAACTCAGTGGGGCCGGATAGAGAATTTCGGTGGGGCCGAGTTGGAATGTAGGTTTTGGACATATTTGGGATTGAGAGAGTGGTTGAGGGTTTAGGAGTACTGTCACTAAGCACTTGAGCAAAAAGACCATTAAGCAACACCTCATCCCCTTTTAATAGTATTGGCTTTCCTATGGACTCAATGTGATCTTGGATCACTAAACCAAAAATGTAGAGTCTTGAGCTTTTGCCAATCCTTGTCCTTAGCATTTTGAGGGGTCCACGTCTCTAGTCCATGCCATGCCAATCATTGAACATCCTGAAATCTTTAACTTGAATGGACATTAGTTCAATGAGATATATGTTGTTATGAATTACCAAAACCACCAAGGGAGCAAATGTGCTTTCACCAAACCTCTTACATAGACCCTTCCTAAAAATAAGATGAATTGCAATTGTTTGCTGACTGAGAACATAGTTTGTTAGTTTTCAAGAAAGTTTATGGCCTATACTTTAAACATGTGAATAGCTTACTACTTGATCATGAGAAGTTTTATGAGATGAACTACCGATTATGATATATATTGATGCTAGAAAAAGTGATTGAAATTATCATTGATCAAACTTATGCACTATGCTAGCATTCACACTTCATAAATTATTTCTTTTATCATTTACCTACTCGAGGACGAGCAAGAATTAAGCTTGGGGATGCTGATACTACTTGTGCATCCAAAAAAACCTTAAACCCAGTTTCTTGCCATGAGAGTCCACTATATCTACCTATGGATTGAATTAGATCCTTCTAGTAAGTTGTCATCGGTGCAAAAAAGCAATAAAAATTGCTCCTAAAATATGTATGATCTTTTATTGCAAGGGAAAATAAGCGTTGTACGAACTTGTGATGGTAAAGAAATAAAAGCGACGGACTGCATAATAAATGTTGCTATCACAAGGGGCAATATAACGTGACGTTCCTTTGCATTAAGGGCTTGTGCGTCCAACAACAAAAAACGCATGACAACCTCTGCTTCCCTCTGCGAAGGGCCTATCTTTTACTTTTTTGTATTTAATTTTCTGTATTTACTTTTATGCAAGAGTCATTAATGTTCATCCCTATTCCGCTCTATTTATTCTTTAGTTGGAAAGCATTAAGTGGTAGGGAAAGATCCAAGCAGATATATCGAGTTGAATATAGGTGATCATGAGTTATTATTGTTGACATTATCCCTGAGATAAATAAGTTGGGAGGCGAAACATTAAGCCCCTATCTTCCTATGTGTTTGACTGAAACGGTTTGTTCTAAAAATATGCTTTGAGTGTCAGCAATCATGGAAGACTAAATGATGGTTGTGTATGTGGAATTTGCTAGATCAAAGCTCTTACATAGACCCTTCCTGAAAATAAGATGAATTGCAATTGTTTGATGACTAAGAACATAGTTTGTTAGTTTTCAAGAAAGTTTATGGCCTATACTTTAAACATGTGAATAGCTTGCTACTTGATCATGAGAAGTTTTATGAGATGAGCTACTAATTATGATATATATTGATGCTAGAAAAAGTGATTGAAATTATCATTGATCAAACTTATGCACTATGCTAGCATTCACACTTCATAAATTATTTCTTTTATCATTTACCTACTCGAGGACGAGCAGGAATTAAGCTTGGGGATGCTGATACGTCTCCAACGTATCTATAATTTATGAAGTATTCATGCCATGTTTATTATAGTTTTGTATGATTTTGGTGCACTATTATATGGCTTTTATATGATTTCTATGGACTAACATATTGACCTAGTGCCCAGTGCCAGTTACTATTTTTTGCTTGTTTTTGGTTTTTTAGGAAGTCAGTACCAAATGAAGTCCAAATGCAGCGAAACTTTTTGACATTTTTTCTGGAAGGAAACGGACCCAGGAAGCTTTGGGGAAGCAGCAGAAGAACCACAGGGGCTCCACGAGCCACCTGGGCACGCCTGCCCCCCCAGGCGCGCCCTGGTGCCTCGTGGGCCCCTGTGGCACCTCTTCGCGTGATTCCAATGCCAAAAAATCATATATATTCAGAAACCCCCGAAAGTTAACCTAGATGAGTTTTTATGCCGCCGCAAGCCTCTGTACTAATGAGATCCCATCTGGAGCCCTTTTCTGGCACCCTGCCGGAGGGGGAAAATCATCACCGGAGGCCATCTTCATCATCCCGGCGCTCTCCATGATGAGGAGGGAGTAGTTCACCCTCGGGGCTGAGGGTTTATACCAGTAGTTATGTGTTTTATCTCTCTCTCTCTCTCGTGTTCTTGATTTGGCACGATCTTGATGTATCGCGAGCTTTGTTAATATAGTTGGATCATATGGTGTTTCTTCCCTCTCTATCCTTGTTGTGATGAATTGAATATTTTCCCTTTGTGGTTTCGTTATTGTCGGATTGAATATTTCAGATTTGAGAACACTTGATGTATGTCTTGCATATGTATACCCGTGGTGACAATGGGGTATTATATTGATTCACTTGATATATGTTTTGGCACTCAACTCGCAGATTCCCGAGGTGACATTGGCGTAATCTATGCATAGGGGTTGATGCACATTTTCATTATCTTTTCTCCGATAGAAACTTTGGGGTGCTCCTTGGAGTTCTTTGTGTGGATTGAATATTATGATTATGAAGTTGTTTGATGCATATCGTATAATCAACTCACGGATACTTGTGGTGACATTGGAGTATCTAGGTGACATTAGAGTTGGTTGATGTGTATCATATGGTGTTATTTTAGTACGAACTCTAGGGCTGTTTGTGACACTTATAGGAATAGCTCAATAGATCGATCGGAAAGGATAACTTTGAGGTGGTTTTGTACCCTACAAACAATTTCTATCTTATGTTCTCCGCTAATAGGAACTTGGGAGTGATTCTTTATCGCACGTTGAGGGATGGTTATATGATCCAATTATGTTAGCATTGTTGAGAGATTGCACTAGCGAAAGTATGAACCCTAGGCCTTGTTTTTAAGCATTGCAATACGGTTTGTGCCCACTTTTGTTACTTGCTGCCTTGCTGTTTTTATATTTTTCAGATTACAAAATCCTATATCTACTATCCATACTACACTTTTATCACCATCTCTTCGCCGAACTAGTGCACCTATACAATTTACCATTGTATTGGGTGTGTTGGGGACAGAAGAGATTTCTTGTATTTGGTTGCAGGGTTGTTTGAGAGATACCATCTTCAACCTACGCCTCCCACGGATTGATAAACCTTAGGTCATCCACTTGAGGGAAAATTGCTACTGTCCTACAAAACTCTGCGCTTGGAGGCCCAACACGAGTCTATAAGAATAAGTTGTGTAGTAGACATCAAGGACACCATGCAGGAGACAGAACTGCACACAAGGTATTACAATTCGGTTTTTATTGGCCTACTCTTTTCTAGGATGCACGTAAGTTTGTCCTTTCTTGTGATGAATGTCAAAAATTGGTAATGTTGGTAGATGACAGGAAATGCCTATGAATTATTCACTTGTTATTGAACCATTTGATGTTTGGGGTTTTGATTATATGGGACCTTTTCCTAAATCTAATGGGTATACTCATATTTTAGTTGCTGTTGATTACATTACTAAGTGGGTAGAAGCTATTCCAACTAGTAGTGTTGATCATAACACTTCTATTAAAATGCTTAAAGAAGTTATATTCCCGAGGTTTGGAGTCCCTAGATATTTAATGACTGATGGTGGTTCACATTTTATTCATGGTGCTTTCCGTAAATTGCTTGCTAAATATGATGTTAATCATAGAATTGCATCTCCTTATCATCCTCAGTCTAGTGGTCAAGTTGAATTAACTAATAGAGAAATAAAATTAATTTTGCAAAAGACCGTTAATAGATCTAGAAAGAATTGGTCTAAGAAACTTTATGATGCTCTATGGGCCTACAGAACTGCTTATAAAAATCCTATGGGTATGTCTCCATATAAAATGGTCTATGGAAAAGCATGTCATTTACCTCTTGAGTTAGAACATAAAGCATATTGGGCAATTAAAGAACTTAACTGTGATTTTAAACTTGCCGGTGAAAAGAGGTTATTTGATATTAGCTCTCTAGAGGAATGGCGGACCCAAGCTTATGAAAATGCCAAGTCGTTTAAAGAAAAAGTTAAAAGATGGCATGATAAAAGAATTGAAAAACGGGAATTCAAAGTAGGTGATCATGTTTTATTATACAACTCTCATTTAAGGTTCTTTGCAGGAAAACTTCTCTCCAAATGGGAAGGGCCATACATCATCGAAGAAGTTTATCGCTCCGGAGCCATCAAAAGAAACAACTTCGAAGGCAATAATCTGAGAGTGGTTAATGGGAAAAGAATTAAACATTATATCTCAGGTATGCCGATTAATGTTGAAACTAATATTATTCAAACAATGACGCCGGAAGAGCACATAGAAGAAACCTTCCGGAACGCTCCAGAAGCCTGAAAAGGAGTAGGTATGTGGTACGGTAAGTAAACCGACTCCAAAACTTCCATAAAAGTACTTTCTGTCTGTTTTGGAATATATAAAAAATTAGGAAAATAATAAACAGTCCGAAAAGTGCACGAGGAGGCGACAAGCCCTACCCCCAGCGCACGCCTACCAGGCTTGTGGCTCCCTCATGGACTTTCCCGACTCCATTTTTCTTCCATATTACTTGTCCTGCACGGGAAAAAATCATTATATATACTCTCAGATATTTTGACCACCGTATCGCAAGTTTCTCCGCTGTTCTTGTTTCGTGTTGTTCTTCTGACAGATCTCAATCGCCATGGCTCCTCGAAAGCTCCGCACCAAGCACCGGATTGTTCAACCTTTGCCCAGCAAACGCCCCTTCAGAGAAGTATATTATGAGTGGTCGTCCGGAGAGGAGGATACTGCTATGGAGGAGGAACCAGGGAAGGTCGTGGAGGACCGGATTCAAGAAGAAGGAGATCAAGCCATGCTCAGGAAGGAAGCACCAGAAAAGGGAGATTCGTGGCAAACTCTTTATAATAATCTTCCCCCATCTGAAATTGATACACTAAAAGTTTTTGAAGCGATTTGTGCTCAGAATACGTCTCTTACTCGTGAGGTTATTGTGTTAGAGGAGCAGAATCGTGCTCTTCGGAGGATTAATGGAAACTTGGAGTACTTGCTGAAGCTGAAGGACAAGTCCACCACTTCATCACCACCATCACCGAAGAAGGAGACTTGAGTACACGGGTATGGGCACCACCCTTGGCTTTTGCCAAGCTTGGGGGGAGGTGCCTCGGTATCGTATCACCATCACTTTTTATCATCATTATCTATCTTAGCTCGATCCTTAGTTATTTCGTGATTTATAAGAATAAAGTTTTAGTATGATTTAGTTTCGAGTGCTTGCTTTGTGATCTATCTATGTAACCGTGTGTGAAAGTTATATAATAAAGAGTAGTTTGAGTTGAGTGTTTTGCTTTTGTTGATCCAATCTTAGAAATAAATAAACAAAAAATAAGATCATATGCTAATCCCATGGGGAGTGATGACTTCACATAAAAGAAGTATAATTGATAAAACTTGTTGGAAGTTGACAAACATAGTATTGGTCATTGTTGCAATTCATGAAAAATTAATGAAGGAAGAGAAGTCTCACATATAAATATACTATCTTTTATGATTGTGAGCCCCCATTAAATATTCTATGTCAAATAGTCGACGTTGAACAAGGAACACAACGTAATGAGTTATGTTTGCTTATATTCACATAGAAGTTATATTGTTTTGGATCCTCTAACATGTGGTGCTTGCCCCCTATCTTTTGCTAGCCAAAATTCCGCACTAAGTAGAGATACTACTTGTGCATCCAAAAACCCTTAAACCCAGTTTCATGCCATGAGAGTCCATTATATCTACCTATGGATTGAATAAGATCCTTCAAGTAAGTTGTCATCGGTGCAAAGCAATAAAAATTGATCCTAAATATGTATGATATTTTATTGTAAGGGAAAATAAGCTTTGTACGATCTTGTGATGGTGAAGAAATAAAAGCGACAGACTGCATAATAAAGGTCGCTATCACAAGGGGCAATATAAAGTGACATTCCTTTACATTAAGAGCTTGCACATCCAAAAACAAAAAGCGCATGACAACCTCTGCTTCCCTCTGCGAAGGCCCTATCTTTTACTTTATGTATTTACTTTCATGCAAGAGTCAATAGCATTCTCCTCTATTCCGTTTTCTATTTTCTCTCTTGGCAAGCATCATGTGGTGGGGATTGATCCAGGCATATATATCAAGTTAGATGTAGGTGATCATGAGTTATTATTGTTGAAATTACCCTTGAGGTAAATACATTGGGAGGCGAAATTATAAGCCCCTATCTTTCTATGTGTCTAACTGAAACTTTTGCTCCATAAGTATGCCGTGAGTGTCAGCAATCATAGAAGACTAAATGATAGTTGAGTATGTGAACTTGCTAAACAAAGCTCTTACATAGACTCTTTCTGATAATATGATGAACTGCAATTGCTTCAGTGACTGAGATCATAGTTTGTTAGTTTTCAATTTGGTTTATGGTTCATACTTTAACTTGTGATTGAATTGTCACTTTTTCATGAGAAGTTCTATGATGATATATTGCTGTTATAATAAAGATCATGATGCTCCATGTCCGTATTTTATTTTTTTATCGACGCCTCTCTCTCTAAACATGTGGTCATGATTATTGATTTCGGCTTTCGCTTGAGGACAAGCGAGATCTAAGCTTGGGGGAGTTGATACGTCCAATTTGCATCATGATTTCCTACTATTAATTATTATGTTTTTGATCATTATTTCACTTTATGGTACAATTCTTATGCCTTTTCTCTCTTATTTTGCAAGATTCACATGAAGAGGGAGATTGCCGGCAGCTGGAATTCTGGACCGGAAAGGGGTGAAACAGAGATAGCTATTTCGCACACCTCCAAATGACCTAAAAATTTACGGAGAATTATTTTGGAATATATAAAAAATACTGGCGAAAGAATTAACAAAAGGGGGCCCACCAAGAATCCACAAGCCTGGGGGGCGCGCCCTACCCCCTAGGCGCGCCCCCCGAGCTTGTGGGGCACCTGGCAGGCCTCCGGCCCCCTCCTTCTGCTATTTGAAGCCATTTTCCCTAGAAAAAATCATAAGAACACTTTTGAGATGAAGCGCCGCCGTCTCGAGGCGGAACCTGGGCAGGAGCTATTTTGCTCTCCAGCGGAGCGATTCCGCCGGGGATACTTCCCTCCGGGAGGGGGAAATCGAAGCCATCGACATCACCAACGATCCTCTCATCGTGGGAGGACCAATCTTCATCAACATCTTCACCAGCACCATCTCATCTCAAACCCTAATTCATCTCTTGTATTCAATCTTTGTCTCAAAACCTCAGATTGGTACATGTGGGTTGCTAGTAGTTTTATTACACCTTGTAGTTGATGCTAGTTGGTTTATTTGGTGGAAGATTATATGTTCAGATCCTTAATGCTATTCAATACCCCTCTGATCTTGAACATGAATATGATTTGTGAGTAGTTATTTTTTTTCTTGAGGACATGGGAGAAGTCTTGTCATAAGTAATCATGTGAATTTGGTATTCGTTCGATATTTTGATGATATGTATGTTGTTGCTTCCTTTAGTGGTGTTGTGTGAACGTCGACTACATGACACTTCACCATCTTTGGGCCTAAGGGAAGGCATTGTGGAGTAGTAATTAGATGATGGGTTGCTAGAGTGATAGAAGCTTAAACCCTAGTTTATGCGCTATTCCGTAAGGGGCTGATTTGGATACATATGTTTCATGCTATGGTTAGAGTTATCTTAATTCTTCTTTCGTAGTTGCGGATGCTTGCGAGAGGGGGTAATCATAAGTGGGAGGCTTGTTCAAGTAAGAACAGCACCCAAGCACCGGTCCACCCACATATCAAATTATCAAAGTAGCGAACGCGAATCAAACAAACATGATGAAAGTGACTAGATGAAATTCCCATGTGTCCTCAAGAACGCTTTGCTTATTATATAAGTTCGTTCCGGCTTGTCCTTTGCTACAAAAAGGATTGGGCCACCTTGCTGCACTTTATCATACTTGTTACTTGTTACTTGTTACGAATTATCTTGCTACCGAAACTATCTGTTACCGCTACTTTCAGTACTTGCAGAGAATACCTTGCTGAAAACCGCTTGTCATTTCCTTCTGCTCCTCGTTGGTTTGACACTCTTACTTATCGAAAGGACTATGATTGATCCCCTATACTTGTGGGTCATCAAGTGTTTTCCGCCAACTAGGTATAGAAGCGTATCTGAGTCCCACATATATCGTATACCTTCATCCTTTTGGCACACTCTACAGGGGTGGAACCTCATTGGATAACATCATATAACTTTAAGGCAAAGCATACATAGAAGGTACAACGCTCACATGAACCAAAATAGAAAATTATTACAAGCAGAGATCACGTGGTCTACCAGTACACCATTACAAATGGAAGCAAAATAGGTCTGAGTATAGAAAAATATAAAAAATATGCCTAGGAGGTTGGAAGATAAACAACGACCCACCCGAGGGCTCAAGCTGCCACCTAAGACCTCCTAACTATTTGTCTTCGTCGAATTCAACTCAATAACCTCCATCAAGACCAGAGTAGCCCTCTTCAACAAGTTTATGTTGAAATCAAGGGTGAGTACATGGCGTACTACACAAGGCTTACATTAGATCTATACTAAGCATGCAACATTCTCAAGGGAGGGGTATATGGTCTGAGCTAAAACAAGCTCTAGAATTCTATAGAGACACGCTACAACTTGCATCTATCAAGGATGCGATAATAGATCATATGAGCCATCTAACCTAACCACCAATCAATACACTACCTTGCATCCTCCTCGTATCTCCCACGAGGAAGGATCCTCAAGGCACTCACACTGTTGGAAAGTTTTATTTGATTATTAGTTGAAGTCGTTCTATGACAAAGTATAAAATCTCCAAGTCATCCAGAACCGTGAACACGGCTATTCAAATGGATTTAACCCTATAGGGGTGCACCAATTTATCCTAACACGTACAAATCACTCTTAATGTTGTCCATGGATGCACTACAAGGGATGTCTTGGTAGAGTGAGGTTGACCACGACACTTTCCCTATGCTGCAAACAAGTCCAAGGAGCCACCCAACTGAGTTGTGCCCAAATCATTAGTCTGGCCGAAGCTCTGAGCAGGATGATCGCCTGGCAAGCTGCACCCACATTCCTATAGGCTATGCAGCCGGCGTCCATGCAAATCTTCTCATCCATAACATATTAGCAACATAACAATGCAAATGTGAGTATGCTAAATGGAAAGCCCAGACTATGTGGTCCCTAGACAGGTCAAAACCCAGGTACTAGGTCGAGAGGGGTCCAATAAGTCTCCCAACGAGGCATTCAGTACGCTGAGTTTTGGATCAAGATAACAAGAACTCAGTGTCAGGGTTAAATCCGGCAGATCTCAGGTAGGGGGTCCCGAGTTGGTGATCTTAGCTAGATGGTAACAGGAGGAACTAGGGACAAGATGTTTACCCAGGTTAGGGCCCTCTGGAAGATGTAAAAACCTATGTCATGCTTCTATTATATTGATTGTTTAGGAGTACAAAGTACATGATGATCTACCTCAAGATCGTATGTGAATGTATGATTACCTACCCTAAGAGCTAAAAAACGCTCGGCTTATATAGGGACCGGGGGTACCTAGGGTTTTACATATAGGTTGGTTACATCTAGGGATAAACATGCCCAAGATTCAAACGTGTCTTGGAGTATGCGCCAAGTCTTCGAAGGAGTCCATCTCGAGCACGCCTAGGGGCATGGCAGTTTAAGCCCATTCGTTGATGATCCAGGGATCCTCGGCCCGGCCCACTATGTTGGGGCCGACGTGGTTAGCACCCCCTAGTCCAGGACACTGTCAGTAGCCCCTGAACTGTTCTTCAAGCCGAGGACATTGAACTCTTTGAAGTGGCTTTGTCTTGGGTCTTCTGCTTCATAGGCGAGTTCGACAAACGTGATACTTCATCTTGATTCCACATCCGAGGACTCCCTTGGATCGGACGTCTTCGGCAGATTTAATTGGTTCCTCCTCTTCGGCATCTCTTCAACTGGAAACCATGTTTTCTTTTCTTTTGAGTCCAAGAAGTTAGATACTTTGTGATGGTGTCCTGGATTAAGGGGTACTCACCATGTCGTCTCCCGGCCAGGAGGGCCGGACCGACGACCCCCGTTTCGATTCATTAACGGGCCACTTGGAGGGCCCATGACGCATACAAGGGAGATTCCACAAGACAAGGACTCCTGTAGGCCTCCGGTGTGGTATATATATAAACCGAGGCTAGGCTAGTCAATAGATCATCTGATATTACATTACAACTTAGAACAACAATCTCATGGTAGATACCTGTACTCTGTACTATACCACATATCAATACAATCAAAAGCAGGACGTAGGGTATTAATTATCTCTTCGAGAGAGCCCGAACTTGTGTAAAATCATGTGTCCTTATTACCATCACTCCAAGACGCCTAGCTTATATAGGACCCCTACCTCGAGATATGCCAGATTTAGCACTGACATTGGTGGCCAATACAGGTCCTTGCTGGTAGTCACCGCGGTGCAATGGGAATTTAGGTTAGTTCCGGCGCGATCTACACGTCCAAACGAAACTTCATCGTCAACGACGGCATCTTCGTCACTGGCTCGATTGGTCGCCTCGGTATCAAGAGGGCCTGAACCTAGGTAAAACATCATGTCCCTATTTCTCCTGTTACCATCTAGCTCAGATCACCTAGCTTGGGACCCCTTACCTGAGATGTGCCGGTTTTAGCACCGACACCAGGGGAAGATACACTATTTTGCCCGCAGACATCATTCACTATAGGAACCAGATGGTGGCAACAGAGGTGGTCCAACCTTGGGATGCTCAGGTGCCTTAGCAGCCCCAGTTCTTCCCTAGACCAGATGGATTTTATCAGTGGCCAAAGACCAAGTTAGGCCAAAAGCCTAAGCTTGGAGGAGTAAGTATTCTCACCGACATTTCATTCATGTTATCGCATATTTATTCCACTTGTCGGTGTTCATCATTTTCTTTGTTTATCCGTGTTTGCTTTTATTTGTTTCTTCTGCGTGTCTGAAAAACTTCGAAAATCCAAAAAAAGGTTTCTCGCTTCTTTTCGGTTTTTCTTTTCCTTTAATTAGTTTGTAGTATTAAAAGAAAGCCCAAACATATTTCTCATTTCTTCTTTTGTTGTTTGTTAGGAGTTCTTTGATCTAAATAGGTTTTATTGCTTTTTGTTTTTTTCTTCTTTCGTTCGCTTTCTTCAGAAAAAACTAAAAACTCCAAAAATATTTGAGTGTGTTTCTCTGAATTTCTTTTCTTTTCTTGAGTATTCGTAAGGAGAAGACTTCGTAAGAATTGTCAAGTGGCTCTTATATGCTTTATTGTTGACCTAAGGAAAGGCCAAATATTTCCTTGTCTTCTCCTACGTATGAAGTGTTTGCAGATTTCAGCTAGTCCACGGCACACTTGCATTATTATATTTTCACATCATTCGGTCGTGCAAGTGAAAGGCAATAATGACGATGATTTTATGAAGTGACTATTGTGAAGGAAAGCTGGTATGAACTCTTCTTGCTTTTTTTTGTAAATATGTTTAACTCAGTAGTCTCGATTCAGAATATTATGAGTAAACATGTTTGTGATGACAATTAGGGATTATAGTTTCTCATGCCATGCTTAAGTAGCTAGGAGTGGATAATATGTTATCTTGTGTGTCAACATGCATTAAAATGATTATGATGTAGTATGTTAGGATGGTATCCTCCTCTGAAGAATTCTAGTGGTTTGACTCAGCACATGTTCATGCATGTAATTGATTCAAATCCAATATTGCCTCCATGATATTTATGTTCAGAGTGTTTATATCCTCCTCATGCTCATGTTCAATGTTAATTATTCAAAATGCATGATTATGACCGTTGTCGCTATCTAGTTGGTTGCTTCTCAATCTATTTGCTATCTGATACATCTCCAACGTATCTATAATTTTTTATTGTTCCATGTTGTTATATTATCAATCTTGGATGTTTTTATATTCATTTACAACAATTATATATCATTTTTGGAGACTAACCTATTAACCTAGTGCCCAGTGCCAGTTGCTGTTTTCTGCCCTATTTTTGTTTTACAGAAAATCAATACCAAATGAAGTCCAAATGCCACGAAACTTTTTGGAGATTTTTTTCTGGACATATACAACACTAGAAGCTTCGGGAGAAGACCAGACGCCGGAGGGGGTGGCCACGAGCCACCAGGGCGCGCCTGGGAGGGGGGGCAGGCGCGCCCTGGTGCCTCGTGGGCCCACCCCAGCTCCGTTTGACCTAATTCCACCACTATAAATTCAGGAAAAATCAGAAACCCTCAGGGGAGTCCATGAAATACTTTTTCCGCCGCCGCAAGTTTCTATTCTCGAGAGATCCCATCTGGAGGCCTTCTCCGGTACTCCGCCGGAGGGGGAATCGATCACGGAGGGGCTCTACATCAACCTTACCGCCCTTCCGATGATGCGTGAGTAGTTTACCACAGACCTTCGGGTCCATAGTTAGTAGCTAGATGGCTTCTTCTCTCTTTTTGATCTTCAATACAATGTTCTCCTCGATGTTCTTGGAGTTCTATCCGATGTAATCACTTTTTGCGGTGTGTTTGTTGGGATCCGATGAATTGTGAGTTTATGATCAGATTATCCATGAATATATTTGAGTCTTCTTTGATCTCTTTTATGCATGATTATTATAGCCTCGTATTTATTCTCTGATGTATTGATTTGGTTGGCCAACTAGATTGATTTATCTTGCCATGGGAAGAGGTGCTTTGTAATGGGTTCGATCTTGCGGTGCTCAATCCCAGTGACAGAAAGGGAGATGGCACGTATGTATTATTGCTATTAAGGGTAAAAAGATGGGGTTTATTCATACGTGAGTTTATCTTGTCTATATCATGTCATCATTCTTATGGCGTTACTCCGTTCTTTATGGACTTAATACACTAGATGCATGCTGGATAGCGGTCGATGTGTGGAGTAATAGTAGTAGATGCAGGCAGGAGTCGGTCTACTTATCTTGGATGTGATGCCTATATACATGATCATTGCCTTGGATATCGGCATGATTATTTGCTTTTCTATCAATTGCCCAACAGTAATTTGTCTACCCACCGTATGCTATTTTCTATGAGAGAAGCCTCTAGTGAAAACTATGGCCCCCGGGTCTATCTAAATCATATTACTAAAACCCTAAAAATATTGCTGCCATTTCCTTTTATTTATTTTATTTTATATTTTTGTTTCAATCTATCTATATATCACATGCAATTTAATCTTGCAATTGACCGCCGAGGGATTGACAACTCCTTGTTTGTGTTGGGTGCAAGGATTTGTTGTTTGTGTGCATGTACTGCTAACGAGGTGTTGCGTGGTTCTCCTACTGGACTGATAACCTTGGTTTCATAACTAAGGGAAATACTTACCTCTGCTGTGCTGCATCATCCCTTCCTCTTCGGGGATTAAACCAACGCAAGCTACAAGTAGCAGGAAGAATTTCTGGCGCCGTTGCTGGGGAGACATCATCAACATCTATCAAGTACCTTTGCATAAACTCTCATCTCCTTGCATTTATTTTATTTGCCTCTTGTTTTCATCTCCCCCACGTCTAAAAAGTTTTTACAAAAATACAAAAATATTTTCCATTTGCCTTTTTGCTTGATTGCTATCTTTGCTTGTGTTGCCATGTGCCTTCTATTTGCTTGCATCTTCGCTTGCTAAAAATCTATTGATATGGATCCTCATCCACTTGCTAATCTTTTCAAAAGACCCAATTATGATGAACCAATTGCTAATGAGTTGAGTGCACTTGATTTCCTCTATGAAGTTTTGCTTGAAAATCATGAATCTGAAAATTGTGATGAAGTGCTGAAAGAAGAAATTTATAAAGTGATTCATGATAGATCCTTCAATGAAAAGCATGATTGCAATGATGTTATTATAAATACTATTAGTGTCAATTGTGCTAATGATATGCAAAACCACAAGCTTGGGGATGATAATTTTGTCATGTCCACTACTTATTGCAATGATCATGATTGGGGTGATAATGCTTTTTATGATCTTGAAAATTTATTTAAGCATCATGATGAATATGATATTGATAATAATGCTTGCAATAATATTGAAAGTGGGTTTGGAAATGTGTCAAATCTAGGTGAAAATAATCCCACATATTTGGAGAATGTTCAATCTTATGAAATTTTTGATAAAATTGGGTTTGGAGAGGTCATGACTTTCGTTGATGATAATCCCACTATTTTGGAAGATGATAAATTTTTTATGCATCTGGATCGTAAAGGGAATATTGTTTATGATAGCTATATCATTGAATTTGAATATGATCCTACATATAATTATTATGAGAGAGGAAAATATGGTTGTAGAAACTTTTACGTTACTGAATTACCTTTCTTGACATTGAAATTATTAATGTTTCATTCTTCCTATTTGCATATGCTAGATGTTGTTTGTCTTGATAAATTGTTTACTTATAAAATGCCTATGCATAGGAAGTATATTAGACTTAAATTTGTTGTTCACATGCTTCATGATGCTCTCATTGTGTTTCAATTATTATCTTTCATGTGAGCATCAATAAAATCTTAAGCCTATCTTAGGGGCATAAAACAATAGCGCTTGTTGGGAGGCAACCCAATGAATAAAATATATTTTTTTGTTATTGTGTGTTTTCACAATTATTCTACTGGTATGATTGTGTTTTTGTGTTTTTAATTAGTGTTTGTTCCAAGTATAGCCTTTGGGATGATTTGGAAGATAGTATAATTGATGCTGTTTGGAAAACAGAAAGTTTTGCATCCAGTGCCCGAATTTTGTTTCTGTACTGGAGCGTCAAAAAATTCTGAAATTTTCACACAGTATTGGTATATGAATTTCCCACGTTTTCCTAATTTTTCAGAATTTTTGGAGTTACAGAAGTATGACTTTTAAATAGATTGCTACAGACTGTTCTGTTTTTGACAGATTCTGTTTTTGATGCACTACTTGCTTGTTTTGATGAATCTATGGATTGTATCGGGGGGTATAAGCCATGGTGAAGTTAGAGTACAGTAGTTATAATGAAAAAATAAAATATGAATGGGTTTGCAACAGTACTTAAAGTAGTGATTTATTTTGTTATACTAACGGATCTCACGAAGGTTTTGTTGAGTTTTGTGTGATTGAAGTTTTCAAGTTTTGAGTGAGATCACGATGGATGAAGGAATAAGGAGTAGTAAGAGCCTAAGCTTGGAGATGCCCGAGGCACCCCAAGGTAATATTCAAGGAAGACTCAAGCGTCTAAGCTTGGGGATGCCCCGGAAGGCATCCCCTCTTTCTTCTACCAACCATCAGTAATTTTACTTGGAGCTATATTTTTATTCGTCACATGATATGAGTTTTGCTTGGAGTGTCGTGTATTATATGAGTCTTTGCTTTGTTTGCTTTTTAGTTTGTCACAATCATCTTTGCTGAACACACCTATTTTGAGAGAGCCACACGTTCATCATCATTTGTTAGAATACTCTATGTGCTTCACTTAAATTTTTTGAGCTAGGCAGTTGCTCTAGTGCTTCACTTAAATCTTTTTGAGCACGGTGGTGGCTATATTTTGAAGAAATAAATTCTCATGCTTCACTTATATTATTTTGAGAGTTGACAAGATTAAAATTTTGAAGAAATGAATTCTCATGCTTCACTTATATTATTTTGATAATTGATAAGATTAAAATTTTGAAGAAATATTTGCACTCTCATGCTTCACTTAAATCTTTTTGAGAGTTGACAATAGTAATGGTAATTTGCACAAGATACGAATTTGGTCCCAAAGTGATGAATATTCAAGAGGGATATAACAAAAACTTTCATATAGATCATTGGATATGATAAGTGTGATTCCTTGCAATAGTTTTGCGATATGGAAATGATAATATGTGAGTCATGTTAGTAAGTAATTCTGATTTAGTAAGAATATTAGTGTTAAGGTTTGTGATTCCCTATGCATGCACATTAAGTCAATAGTTATGCAACAAAATTATATCCTACTTATGGTGCATTATTCGGTGTTAGTTGTGTTCAATGCATGTTTATGACTGTTTTCGTTTTTTGGTTGGTTGCTTCTCAATCTATTTGCTAGCCTTCATTTGTACTAAGCGGAAATACTGCTTGTGCATCCAAAGTCCTTAAACCCAAGTTGTGCCAAATGAGTCCACTATATCTGCCAATATGCGGTATTTCAATGCCGTTCCAAGTAAATTTGCGTGTGCCAACTCTAATTTTCAAAATAATTTTTCTGTTTTGTGTGCCCGTACCGCTCATGAAGCGGCAGGGGGTGGCCAATATTTTCCATGCTAGGTGTGTTATTCTCACGATGAGTGTTTATTCACTTGTCATTGCACGAGAGAGTGGCTGGTAATAGGGATGCCCAGTCCCATAATGAAATCAAAAATTAATAACAACAAAATTCCTTGTGTTGGTTTGGAGGGCACCCGTGGATACGGCTAACCATGGATTGTGAAAGAAATGGTGGAAAGGAAATAAACTTTACTTTCTGTTTGGGAACCGCCTATGATGTGTCTAGCATGGAAAATATTGGGAATTCTCGGTCGTTTTCGTTGACAGGAAAAGCATGCCTCTCAAAATATTTTTATCTCTTTAATTTAAGCTTTGAGTTCTGGCACATTTGACAAATCTTTGCTTCCCTCTGCGAAGGGCCTATCTATTTACTTTTATGCAATTTTTATTTTTATTTGAGTCTCGATCTTCTCTTACAAAAGCACCAACTAGAGAGCACTATTGTCATACTTGTGCATTGGATGTAGCTAATATTTGAATGTGTTTCATGAATGGATCAATGATTGAGCATAATGGGCTAGGGATAACTTTCTTTAGCGTTGATATTTTGAAAAACATGGTTGCTTGTTAGCATGCTTGAGTATTTATATCTTCATGTCAAATTATAGACTATTGCTTTGAATCATTCAAGTCCAATGCCCATGCTATAAAAGAAAAGAATATGTGATGAATATGATAGGCAGCATTCCACATCAAAAATTCTGTTTTTATCATTTACCTACTCGAGGACGAGCAGGAATTAAGCTTGGGGATGCTGATACGTCTCCAACGTATCTATATTTTTTTATTGTTCCATGCTGTTATATTATCAATCTTGGATGTTTTTATATTCATTTACAGCAATTATATATCATTTTTGGAGACTAACCTATTAACCTAGTGCCCAGTGCCAGTTGCTGTATTCTGCCCTGTTTTTGTTTTATAGAAAATCAATACGAAATGAAGTCTAAATGCCACGAAACTTTTTGGAGATTTTTTTCTGGACATATACAACACTAGAAGCTTCGAGAGAAGACCAGACGCCAGAGGGGGTGGCCACGAGCCACCAGGGCGCGCCTGGGGGGGCAGGCGCGCCCTGGCGCCTCGTGGGCCCACGCCAGCTCCGTTTGACCTAATTCCACCACTATAAATTCAAGAAAAATCAGAAACCCTCAGGGGAGTCCACGAAATACTTTTTCCGCCGCCACAAGTTTCTGTTCTCGGGAGATCCCATCTGGAGGCCTTCTCGAGAGATCCCATCGATGTTCTTGGAGTTCTATCCGATGTAATCACTTTTTGCGGTGTGTTTGTTGGGATCCGATGAATTGTGAGTTTATGATCAGATTATCCATGAATATATTTGAGTCTTCTTTGATCTCTTTTATGCATGATTATTATAGCCTCGTATTTATTCTCTGATGTATTGATTTGGTTGGCCAACTAGATTGATTTATCTTGCCATGGGAAGAGGTGCTTTGTAATGGGTTCGATCTTGCGGTGCTCAATCCTAGTGACAGAAAGGGAGATGGCACGTATGTATCGTTGCTATTAAGGGTAAAAAGATGGGGTTTATTCATACGTGAGTTTATCTTGTCTACATCATGTCATCGTTCTTATGGCGTTACTCCGTTCTTTATGGACTTAATACACTAGATGCATGCTGGATAGCGGTCGATGTGTGGAGTAATAGTAGTAGATGCAGGCAGGAGTCGGTCTACTTATCTTGGATGTGATGCCTATATACATGATCATTACCTTGGATATCGTCATGATTATTTGCTTTTCTATCAATTGCCCAACAGTAATTTGTCTACCCACCGTATGCTATTTTCTATGAGAGAAACCTCTAGTGAAAACTATGGCCCCCGGGTCTATCTAAATCATATTACTAAAACCCTAAAAATATTGCTGCCATTTTCTTTTATTTATTTTATTTTGTATTTTTGTTTCAATCTATCTATCTATCACATACAGTTTAATCTTGCAATTGACCGCCGAGGGATTGACAACCCCTCGGTTGCGTTGGGTGCAAGGATTTGTTGTTTGTGTGCAGGTATTGCTAACGAGTTGTTGCGTTATTCTCCTACTGGATTGATAACCTTGGTTTCATAACTGAGGGAAATACTTACCTCTGATGTGCTGCATCATCCCTTCCTCTTCGGGGATTAAACCAATGCAAGCTACAAGTAGCACTATCCTTCGCCTGTACTAAGCGGAAATACTGCTTGTGTGTCCAAAATCAGGAAACAAAAGTTGTGCCATAAGAGTCCACCATATCTACCTATATACGATATTACCCTGCCATTCCAAGTAACTTTGCATGTGCCATCTCTAATCCTTCAAATAAACATCTGTTTTGTGTGCCCGTACCGCTCATGGAGCGACGGGGCGGTCATTATCTTCCATTCTAAGTGTGTTTTACTCACGACGAGAGTTTATTCACTCGTGCTACACAAGAGAGGCTGGTATTTGGGATGCCCAGTCCTGCTTCAATTTATAAAAAAAAACTCCCCTCGGATAGTTGATTGATGGCATGCACCAATGGATTCGGCTAGCCATGGTTTGTGTTAGTATGGTGGATGGGGGAGTAAAACCTTTTTGCATGGGAACCACCATGCATTAACGTGTTTAGCATGGAAGATATTGAAAACATTTGTCGTAACGTTGACAGGAAAAGCACACCACTCAAAATGTATTCATCTCTGTTTTAGCTTTGAGCTCTAGCACCTCTGCAAATCCCTACTTCCCTTTGCGAAGGGCCCTTCTTTAACTTTCATGTTATTTACTTTTATTGTTGAGTCATCACCTTCTCATTCAAGCACCAATCTTGAGAGCGTTATTGTCATTCTTAGTTTAACATGCATTGGGTCTAGTTAATGTTGGATGTGAGCATGACTGGATCTCTTCTACCCTGAATTACAATGTTTAGTCGCTGCTTGAACTTCGGAGGTCCTCTGCATTTATCTTTTGCGGTCTCAGAAAGGGCTAGCGAGATACCATTCTATTATATTATATCATGGTTGTTTTGACAAAGAGTTGGCATTTTAGATATATTATTATTGCTCGCTAGTTGATTATGCTATTGACAGAGTAAATGTGAGTTCTAAGTGTTATCATAGATGTGGTTAGTTCATGATCTTTGCTGAAAACTTGGTTACTAGTTAAGCTTATATACGGCAACAGAAGCAAAAGAGTTTGTAAAAGTTTTTGTTTATCACTTTCAGTTTGTCAACTGAATTGCTTGAGGACAAGCAATGAGTTAAGATTGGGGGAGTTTATACTTCTCCAACGTATCGACTTTTCCAAACACTTCCTCTCTTGTTTTGGAATCTAATTTTCATGATTTGAATGAAACTAACTCAGGCTAACGCTGTTTTCAGCATAACTACTTTGGTGTTGTTTTTTGTGCAGAAATAAAAAGTTCTCGGAATTGGACGAAATTTTACGGATAACTGTTTTGGAATATATAAAAAATACTGGCGCAAAGAACTATCAGAGGAGGGCCACCACGGAGCCACAAGCTCAGGGCCCCCCTGGGGCGCACAGGCTAAACTTGTGGGCCGCACGAGCCTCCGTTTTCCCTACCTCCAGGTCCATAAGTACCATCTTCCTAAGAAAAAATCAGAGAGAAAATTTCAGCGTGTTTTACGACAAGGAGCCGCTTCCACCTCCTGTTCTTCATCGGGAGGCCTGATCTGGAGTCCGTTCGGGGCTCCAAAGAGGGCAATTCGTCGCCGTTGTCATCAACTACCCTTCTTCATCAACAACCTCATGATGCTCACCACCAGGAGTGAGTAATTTCATCATAGGCATACTGGAGGTAGATGGAGATGGATGAGATTCGTCATGTAATCGAGTCAATTTGTTAGGGCTTAATCCCTAGTATCCACTATGTTCTGAGATTGATGTTGCTATGACTTTGCTATGCTTAATGCTTGTCACTAGGGCCCGAGTGCCATGATTTCAGATCTGAACCTATTATTTTTTCATGAATATAATTGAGTTTTTGATCCTATCTGCAAGTTATATGCACCTGTTGTTCTGGATCGTAGACCCCAAGGTGACAATAATTGGGATACTCTTAGGGGATGACTATAATTTGAGGAGTTCATGTATTCACTATGTGTTAATGCTTTGTTCCGGTTCTCTATTAAAAGGAGTGCCTTAATTACCCTTAGATTTCCATTAGAACCCGCTGCCACGGGAGGGTAGGACAAAAGATGTCATGCAAGTTCTTATTGCAAGCACGTATGACTATATACGGAATACATGCCTACATATGATTGATGAGTTGGAGCTATTTTGTATCGCTCTAGGTTGTGACTGTTAGACGATGAATGTCATCCAAATATCCATTGCTACTCCATGCCTACGCTTTATCATAATATTTTCTTGCTTGAATCACTACTGTTGCTATTGTTCCAATTGCTACAAAACTGCTACTGCTACCGTTACTATTACTATTGCTATTGTTACTACCGTTATCAAAACTACCATATTACTGTGCTATTAATATTTTGATGCAAGGAAATAACTTCCCAGGGGTGGTTGAATTGACAACTCAAATGCTAAGGCTTAAAAATATTCTTTGGGTCCCCTTGTGTCGAATCAATAAATTTGGGTGAAATACTACCCTCGAAGACTGTTGCGATCCCCTATACTTGTGGGTCATCAGCGTCGTCGACCGCCTACCCGTACAGGGCAAGGAATGGCACATGCCAGGCCATTGCCACATCGGCCATCGATTTGGGCATGTTGTGGTTTGTGTGGGTGCCGGCCTACGACGAGTTCTAACTACTGCAAGCAGTTATGTATGGCCCTGTGGTGGTTTCCATCACCCTCGAAAACAATAGCTCCTTCGACGACTACACTGGCAGCATGTACCGTGTGGAAGTGACGTCGGTTATGGTGATGGTGCCCTACACCGGGGCTGGCTCTCTCAAGGGAGCCCAACCTTCAGAGTCTATTGGGGGCCCGCAAGGCCCAGGGCAAAGGAGAAACCCTAAGGAAACACTAAAGACCTTCTTGCCCTCCAAGACAAGGGTGATAGTGCCTCAGATCGCTTATACCATCATGTAAACCCTAGACCTCCTTGCCTATATAAAGGGAAGTCGGGGAACCCTCTAGGGCATCTAATCTCAGATAGCAACTCTCGGTAGCAACCTCATACACCACTGTAACCCCTCACACGAGGTATCCTCCACCATGAATAACAAAAGCAAGCAGGATGTAGGGTATTACTCTACGGAGGCCCGAACCTGGGTAAAACCTCTGTGCGACTTCCGATCTAAGACTTCCAGCTACGCTCGGACCCCTACCGAGGGATCTGGTGGCATTTCGCTCCAGTTGGCGCACCAGGCATATGCTGCGCCGGCTGGAGACCGATCTCAGATTGGATCTTTCTCATCCTCCGGTGACCTCTTGCCGGGAACAAGCCTAGTCTTCGGCTCCCTCACCTTCGTAGTCGACGAGATGGGCCGGGTCCACATCAATCCACCGGCCCACCCAGACACTCACGCATCTCTGGCAACACCTTCCGGTAGCGACCCCCGACAAGGAAGGCCTACGCCGCTCCCCTGGATGGCAGGAACGACGGGCCACCCCGGCTATGCATACCTGGAGGAGCCCACACCAGCCCCACAACTTGTAGTGATGGTCTCCGGCAATTGCCGCCTCACCCACACACCAGAAGACTGAATGTCGCCGACCTCACAACAAGTGATGGAACCAATATGGTCGATGTCGTCTCGGCCTCAGACGGCGAGAGTAGCGATGGGGAACCACTCTGCCTCACGAATGAGGACGAGAACGCTGGCCTTCAAGCCATCAACAAGGTCACTTACTTCGACCTGTGCGGTGAATCGAAATCTTCCACAGGATCAGAGGCGCACGACATCTCCCACCAAGAGATGTCTTAGTCGGAAGCTCCATCCGCAATCTTCCTCCATCAAGTCATGATGACAGAACCAACGACGAGCGCACCACTCACGGCAGTAATGACAGGGCTCTCCACCTCATGCTTGACCGCATTAGGGCTGATAGCAGTCACCATGCAGCCACCAACCGACCCCTGGCAACATCCCAGCAGCAGGTCAGCACGGGCCTCCTAGGAAGCTCACCACCCAGTTTTCCCACACCTACGGCGGCCTTGAGGAACGTGGCAGCCGCCACATCTACACTGTTGCCCATATCAGGATGCGCCCTGAATTACCTCACAACACCGATCTCTGGAAATGATCCAGCATCCAGGACACTGGAATCCATCTGCGTGTCCCAACTAAATGCACAGTGAGCGCTCCAACAACGATCGCTAGAGGCCACAACACTGGAGGCACACTGGCATGAGATGATGACAAATGAACGACTATGTGCCGCCTCTCGATGACCGTGGCATCTCATCAATGACCTCGTCACCCGCGATCGGCTGTAGGGCGTAGGATTCAATGAACCAATAATAGAAGCCCCACCACCACCGACTCCAGCCCGCAGCCTCCAAGCAGCCGCAACGTTGGCGGACCGGCTTCAGGCCACGCCTGGAGATCCTAAACTCCTGGCCGATCTCACCCACATGCTCCACAGAATGGTGGAACTCCAAGACAACATCTCCCGCTCAAGAGACAAGCTCGTAGGCACCGATAGCGCC
Source organism: Elymus sibiricus (assembly GCA_039707655.1). NCBI lineage: Eukaryota > Viridiplantae > Streptophyta > Magnoliopsida > Poales > Poaceae > Elymus > Elymus sibiricus. Next base: position 102,902,911 of record CM077668.1, on the reverse strand, counting down.
CTATTCGCCACCAATCCCCTTGCCCACGAGCGCGCACAGGAATCAGTGCAATGGCCGAAGGGCGTGCCGTGGGCCGGAGTTACAAACCTTCGACATCTCATATCAGTCGTTGCCCTGCAACAATAGGCGGCCTTACCACCAACAAGCCCTGTACCGGCGGGACGGTCAACCCACCAGCACGACCCATGGACGCGAGCAACAGAGAACTACGAATTAAACCTGGGGGCTCCACCCCCGCGCTTCACCTCGCTCACTTCGAGCATCGCGCCAGTATGCTTCGGGCAAGTAGTAATCGCTCATCCATTTCCCCAACCATTCATTGTCCACGGCGTCGAGAAGTACTCAGGGGACACCAAACCAGAGCACTGGTTGAATGACTACCTCACAGTAGTCGAGATGGCAAACAGTGCCATATGCAATGCCCTATGACACATACCTTTGTGCCTGATGGGGCACGCGCGTTCCTGGCTCAGCGGGCTCCCAGCAAATTCGATCCATAATTGGGCGGACTTCAAGCACATTTTCCTCAACAACTTTGAGGGAACTTACTGTAGGAGATATGCCCTAGAGGCAGTAATAACAGTTATTTTGTATCTCCGAGTTTGTAATGAATGTTTATGTTCCATGCTATAAATGCAATGATTCTCGAGTCTACAATAACCACGAGGCTCGGAGGGAAACTCATGTGCACGTGTGGTATAATAAACGGTAAAATGTATTCCTAGTCTTGCCTCTAAGACTGGCTCAAGTATTGCATGATGATCCTGTTTTCCTGATCATGGGCATGTCAATGCCAGCAATTTTGAGGGCACAATGTTAGTAGAACAGTTGTGTTGAATCAACCCGAATTGATGTTATGCTATGAGATTCATTCGTCACAAGTTAATGGTTAATAACACAGAGATAGTTAATGTTTGCATAATTCCTTAGACCATGAGAGTATCGAGTTCCTTCGTACTTGCTTCGTGAACTTTGGGGTTTGTTAAACGTCATCCGTAAATGGATGGCTATTACGGCAGCTTACGGGTTCATGGAAAAGTATGGCAAGTAACAAGATAGCTCAAGATTGGGATTTGCTCCTTCGACGATGGAGAGATATTCTCGGGCCCTCTCGGTGTTACGGTATCCATCATCGTCTGGCCAGACACATTGTGATTTGATCACTGGGATGCCGGAACACGGAAACGAGTAAAGAGAACAAAACCGGTAACGAGGTAACTTGCATAGTGGACAAGTTGTTGATCCACGGGGATGCAAAAAATCTCACCTCGGGTATTTGTAATATATCATGAAGCAACAGGAATAGCACACGGCAACTGGAGGTTCACTCGAATATTCATTCGTGTGGGTATAGGGGTCAATATGGGTGTCCACGGCTCCGATGTTGATCATTGATCGGAAAGAGTTCCGGGTCATGTCTATACTTCACCGAACCAATAGGGTCACATGCTTAAGGGTCATCTATCTGTTGAATACTAGACGGGGAGTCTGAGAGAAAATCACCGAAAAAGTTTTGGACGAAACGGAAACGTTCCGGAGAGAACAACGGAATAGTTCCGGTGAAACTGAAAAGTTGTTTCAGGGTATTCCATTAAGTCAAATTGGTTCTGGCACACGCCTGGAAATTCTTGGAGGATGCCAGAAGTGTTCTGGAAACTTCTGGGAATTTTCCGGGACAAAAACCGGAAATGTTCCGGAGCAGCCGGAACCGCTTTGGTTGCTTTTCGCTGAAGAAACATTGTTCCGAAATTGTTTCAGAATGCGTTCAAAATTGTTTTGGTGGGTGCTAGAATTATTCTAGGCACACAGAAATAATTTGGGTTTTAACGGACGTAGAAAAATGTCTTCGTGAATAGTGAAAAGCACTTTTTGGGCTGATTTGCAAATGGGGTTTTTCTTCTAGAAGAAAACCACTTTTGGTGTGTGAAAGGGAGGTGGATCCCCCCAAAGGGGCTGCACAATTTCGGCCATGGCATGGGGGGCCCTCCTTGAGGTGTCCTTCCACCTCATGGTGGATATGTTCTACACACCCTTATGTGGCATGTGGTGGAAAGATCCTAGGAAGGTCCTTTTGGTCTTTTTCACCTCTTTCCTCTACCCCTTGCTCCTCCTATAAATAGAGGTGGAGAGGGATCTCCAAAATCAGATCATCCTTGCTCTCATACACATGCCATTTGACTTGTCTGGCTTCTCTCTCCCTCCCAGCGAAATAGTTTCGTAGAGCCGAAAGGTTGTCTGGGTTCCGGCATGAACTAGTTCTGGACGGCGAAGCCCTACCGGATAGCTGACACCGTATGTGTGCAACCCCGTAGAGAGGTCATAGTTCTGATCTTTTGCCCGAGGGGCTGTTCGAGTGTCCTCCCGAAGGGCTGTCCGAGTTTCGGTTCGAGTTTCGAGGGTCCTCCCGAAGGGCTGTCCGCGACATCGTCCGGGGGACTGTCCGACTGCCTCCCGAAGGGCTGTCCGGCGAGGGAGTACATCCTTGCAGTTGGGAGGTTGTAAATCCTAGCTACAGGGATCTGCACCGACGATCTACTCCGACTCTTCTTCCGCTACGTTTCGAGTCGGTACGGATCAGATCAAACCTTGTATGCAGTCTCCATAGTGATCCTGGGCGTGCTCGCTGTACCGAATTTTTTTGTTTTCTGTCGCGTTGCCCTACACTTACCACCGTCCAGGAAGCGGGGCCGACCTCCACAGCATAATTCAGGAGGACAAGGAATAAGTCTGCGACTACGTCGCACGATGGCTCAAGAAGAAAAACACCCTATCCAGCATTTCTGATGAAACAACCATTGAAGCATTTGTGAGCGGTGCACAAGCCCCCTTGTTTCGGCACAAGCTCAGGAAGAGATGAGGAGAAGGAAAGCTCACATCAATGGAAGCACTTATGAGGGTCGCCAATGATTTCGGCATGGGGGAAGAAATAGCAAGGGCGGGCCGCCGACCAATGCCAGGGCTTGATGTCTACTATGCAACTTTTATTCTTGTAGACGTTGTTGGGCCTCCAAGTGCAGAGTTTTGTAGGACAGTAGCAAATTTCCCTCAAGTGGTTGACCTAAGGTTTATCAATCCGTGGGAGGCGTAGGATGAAGATGGTCTCTCTCAAACAACCCTGCAATCAAATACAAGAAATCTCTTGTGTCCCCAACACACCCAATACAATGGTAAATTGTATAGGTGCACTAGTTCGGCGAAGAGATGGTGATACAAGTGTAGTATGGATAGTAGATATAGGTTTTTGTAATCTGAAAATATAAAAACAGCAAGGTAGCAAGTGATAAAACGGAGCACAAACAATATTGCAATGCTTAAAAACAAGGCCTAGGGTTCATACTTTCACTAGTGCAATCTCCCAACAGTGCTAACATAGTTGGAATCATATAACAATCCCTCAACATGCGAGAAAGAATCACTCCAAAGTTCCTATTAGCGAAGAACATAAGAAAGAAATTGTTGTAGGGTACGAAACCACCTCAAAGTTATCCTTTCCGATCAATCTATTGCGCCATCCCTTTAAGTGTCACAAACAGCCCTAGAGTTCGTACTAAAATAACACCATATGATACGCATCAACCAACTCTAATGTCACCTAGATACTCCAATGTCACCACAAGTATCCGTGAGTTGATTATTCGATATGCATCAAACAACTTCAAATTCATAATATTCAATCCACACAAAGAACTTCAAAGGGTACCCCAAAGTTTCGTATCGGAGAAAAGATAATGAAAACGTGCAACCAACCCCTATGCCTAGATCACCCCAAGGTCACGGGAATCCGTGAGTTGATTACCAAAACATACATCAAGTGAATCAATAGAATACCCCATTGTCACCACGGGTATCCACATGCAAGACATACATCAAGTGTTCTCAAATCTGAAATATTCAATCCGACAATAACGAAACCTCAAAGGGAAAGACTCAATCCATCGCAAGAAGATAGAGAGGGAAGAAACACCATATGATCCAACTATATTAACAAAGCTCGTGATACATCAAGATCGTGCCAAATCAAGAACACGAGAGAGAGAGATCAAACACATAGCTACTGGTACATACCCTCAGCCTCGAGGGTGAACTACTCCCTCCTCATCATGGAGACTGCTGGGATGATGAAGATGGCCTCCGGTGATGATTTCCCCCTCCGGCAGAGTGCCGGAACAAGGCTTCGGATGAGATCACTTCGTAACAGAGGCTTGCGGCGGCGGCGTGGAAGTTCTAGGTTTCTTTCTGGGGTTTTCTATAATTATAGGAATTTTTGGCGTTGGATTCACGTCAAGGGGGCCCATGAGGGAGCGACAAGCCTGCTCCGCGCGCCCTGGGGGGAGGGCATGCCCCCCAGGCTTATCACTTCCTTGTGAGACTTCCGGTCCTTCCTCCAAGCTTCGGGGGTCTCTTTTGGTCCATAAAAAATCACCGTAAATTTTCAGCCCATTCCGAGAACTTTTATTTCTGCACAAAAAACAACACCATGGTAGTTCTGCTGAAAACAGCGTCAGTCCGGGTTAGTTCTAATCAAATCATACCAAAACCATATAAAATTGTTGTAAACATGGCATGAATACTTCATAAATTATAGATACGTTGGAGACGTATCATGGCTCAAAACCATCGAGCCGACCAGCGGCGACGCCCCCAAGAACCGCGGCTCAAAAAGTAAATAAGACCGCAAATGCAAAGAAGAGCAAGACTCTGAGTTGGTCACCGCAGCCAACAAATCGGAAGAGGCCGGAGCAAAGAAGTGGTGGTGGAGCGGTAACCCAGGCGGCTTCCGCGCACATACGAGGAGATAATGAGCGGACCATGCTTGTACCACAGCTACGGGACCCACATAGCTCAACACTCCACAAGGGAATGCCAGCTCATCCGCGAGAAGGGCAAAACCACCCCCACCCCCCGCAGCAGGCAATGAGGGAGGCAACGCAGCACCCCCAGCAGCGGCGGTACATCAAGAGCAACAGCCCCGAAACCAGGGGCAGAGAGCATTCCCAAAGGACGTAAGACGGGTCAACATGATCACCGATGAACGGCGACCAAGGAAAAATATATGCAGGCATCACCACACAAGGGCAAGAAGGCAATCTCGATATCTCGAATGGTCAGAGCAAACCATATCCTTTGGACAAACCGACCACCAGACAATCATATGCACTCCAGGCAGGCTGCCCCTCGTCGTCAACCCGCTCGTCGGGGGCTACAATCTCCCAGCGGTGCTAATGGACGGGGGCTCCAGAATAAATATCCTTTACATAAGGACACTCAATGGATGGACATACCATTGGAGGTCCTCTGCCTTTCCTCGACGGAGTTCCGTGGCATCGTCCCTGGACACAAGGCAGAACTCGTAGGCCATATCAAACTGGAGTTCATTTTCGAACATCACGGTAACTACTGATGCGAGCTCATCAGCTTCGAGGTGGTCCTATTTGTCGCAGGGTACAATGCGGTCCTCGAAAGAATGGCGTTCGCCGAATTCATGGCCATCCCAAACTACACTTACATGCAGATGAAGATGCCAGGCCCGCATGGCGTCATCATGATCCATGGCAGCCACGTAGAAGCCATGTTTGCGGAATAGGTCAACCTGGAGGAGGTCGCCGAACGGACGAACGGGAAGGTGGAGGCCCGACGCGCACCCTCCGTCAGGAAATTCCCATGATGCGACCGGGGTCGGAGGCCTCCAGTAGAACCAGAGTACACCGTGATCCCGGACCACCCAGAGTTCAGGCAAGACCCACCACGACTGAGGCTGCAAACCTACTGGTAAACCTTCACGCCAACACAAGACAGGAGGCCGGAGCGACACGAAGGCCGCCAAGCCACCCATGGCACATCTACCTTAGTAATTTGAAATTCCTATTGTTTACTTTAAAGCATGAATTTTAATTAAGTCAGACTTCGCGTTCTGTCAAAAAAAATGTCAGACTTCATGGAATAATCATATTAGCTCGATCATGTATTAGACAGCTAATAAAGTGATTTGTCACGCAAACACTTCTATTTTAGTGTAATCCATAAGATCACTAAATGAAGTACACGAAGCATCTAGTGCCGAACCTCCCCTGGAAATCTTTGCGGAATGGTACAAGACATCTCCTTATTTCATGACTCGGGGGCTGTATCCTATTTCGGACTCTCCCGCAGCTCCGGATAAGGGCTGCATCCAGTGACCCTTCAAAGTACAAGTACGAGGGGCTGCATTCATGGTACACAGACCTTCCATCGTTTAACAAATCAAAGACAAGAGGTCAAAAGTCTTATGGCTAACCTTGTCGTTAGTAGTCATGAGAAATCTTAACAAATGCAGAGGACCGACCCAGAGCCCGCGGCCAAGTCAGTGCAAAAGGGCACAGACCAGCATGTCGGGCTCCAAAGGGGCCCTTGTCCAGATGGCCAATGCTAGCACATGAATATATTGGTCAGACAAGGGCGTTCTCCCAGCGGATATTAAGAAGTCACATGACACAGCAATGGCAGGTTAAAAATCAAATCAAATTAACAAAACAGTACCGCGAAACAGTGTTGGAAATATGCCCTAGAGGCAATAATAAATTGGTTATTATTATATTTCCTTGTTCATGATAATCGTTTATTATCCATGCTATAATTGTATTGATTGGAAACTCAAATACATGTGTGGGTACATAGACAATACTATGTCCCTAGTAAGCCTCTAGTTAACTAGCTCGTTGATCAAAAGATGGTGAAGGTTTCCTAGCCATGGACATGAGATGTCATTTGATAACGGGATCACATCATTAGGAGAATGATGTGATGGACAAGACCCAAACTATAAACATAGCATATGATCATGTCAGTTTATTGCTATTGTTTTCTGCATGTCAAGTATCTGTTCCTATGACCATGAGATTATGCAACTCCCTGACATCGGAGGAGTACCTTGTGTGTATCAAACGTCGCAACGTAACTGGGTGACTATAAAGATACTCTACAGGTATCTCCGAGGGTGTCTGTTGGGTTGGCATGGATCAAGACTGGGATTTGTTACTCCGTGTGACGGAGAGGTATCTCAGGGCCCACTCGGTAATACAACATCACAATGAGCCTTGCAAGCAATGTGACTAAAGTGTTAGCCACGAGATCTTGTATTACGGAACGAGTAAAGAGACTTGCTAGTAACGAGATTGAACTAGGTATAGAGATACCGACGATCGAATCTTGGGCAAGTAACATACCGAAGAACAAAGGGAACAGCATACGGGATTAACTGAATCCTTGACATAGAGGTTCGACCGATAAAGATCTTCGTAGAATATGTAGGAGCCAATATGGGCATCCAGGTCCCGCTATTGGTTATTGATCGTAGAGGTGTCTCGGTCATGTCTACATAGTTCTCGAACCCGCAGGGTCTACACACTTAACGTTTGGTGACGATTAGTATAGTTGAGTTATTTTGTTGGTGACCGAAGGTTGTTCGGAGTCCCGGATAAGATCCCGGACATGACGAGGATCTCCGAAAGAGTCCGGAGGTAAAGATTGATATATGTGATAATAGTGTTTTGATCTCCGGAAGGGTTCTGGAATTCACCGGAAGGGGTTCCGGATGTTTACCGAAGTGTTCGGGTGCAGCAACACTTTATATGAGCCAAAGGGGTAAAGCCCACGAGGTATTGGAAAGTGCAAAAGGAAGTTTTGCTGCTGCCTTAAGCGGTACTACCGCTGGTAAGGCAGTACTACCGCGTAAGCGGTACTACCGCTTGTGTGAAGCGGTACTACCGCTCGTGAGCGGTACTACCGCTTGTACGCGATACTGCTGGAATCCGAGTTAGACTCTTTCCGTGCGGGCCAAACCGACCTTGTGCGGGCAAAACCGACCTTGTGGAGGCTTTCTCTCCAAGTTTAGACCCCAGGGCTCAACATATAAATAGAGGGGCAGGGCTAACACACGGGACACATCAAGATTTCCCAAGCCGTGTGCCGGCAACCCTAACCCTCTAGTTCCTCCCGTCATAATCTCCGTAGTGCTTGGCGAAGCCCTACAGAGATTGTTCCTCACCACCATCACCATGCCGTCGTGCTGCCGGAACTCATCTACTACTTCATCATCGCTCGCTGGATCGAGGAGGTGAAGGCGTCATCAAGCCGTACGTGTGTTGAACACGGAGGTGCCGTCCGTTCGGCACTAGTTCGTGATCGGATTGAGGGACGACTTGCGATTTGGATCGCGGAGACGTTCGACTACATCAACCGCGTTTCTTAACGCTTTCGCTTAGCGATCTACAAGGGTATGTAGATTCACTCTCCCTCTCGTAGATGCTCATCACCATGGATAGATCTTGCGTGTGCGTAGGAAATTTTTTGTTTCCCATGCGACGTTCCCCAACAAACAGTACTCTCTAGTTTTGCATACAAACTCTACTTCTCAGGACCTCCAGCCTTGGGATGCCTCTTAATAATGTCCTAAAGGGGACACACCCCTGCAGCATATTCGGCTTCCTCAGTGACCTCTTGCAGGAATAGCTGCGGATTCGGGCTCCTGGCCAGAGGCCTCACAACCGACCACATGTTCGCGTTAGGGTGATAGGCCCTAACGCCGGCGCAGACTTGAGGAGCCCCCTCAAAGGCCGCTGAATAGACCCAATCCTCCAACTGATCCTGTGGGGGCACCGGTGTCGGTGTAAAAACTGGCTGACCTCGGGGTAGGGGGTCCCGAGCTGTGGATCTCGGATCTTGTTTATATTGATGATGAAGTATCGAGTACAAGCTTGATCTACCTCCAGATCGTCAGGAGAAGCCTAACCCTAGAGCTTGGTGGATGGTAATTGTGATTCCTTGTCCTCTACAGGCTAAACCCTCCGGCTTATATACACGCCAGGCAGGGGCATCTAGGGTTACATAGGCGGCAGGAGAGGTCTTGGGGTACACTCCAAATCTTTGGCAGAGACCGTCTTGATCACGTCACAGCTCCCGGAGTCCATCTGGAGGGGAACAGGGCCTTCAGGGCCAGACCGAGGACTATGGGCCATCTAGGTTGGTACCCCCTAATCCAGGACACTGTCAGTAGCCCCTGAACTGGTCTTCGACACCGAGGACAACACCTTTGTCTTCAGAAACTTCGGATCCGGAGTCTTTGGCTCGATAGACGAGTTCTCGCTTGTTATTTTCAGCTCGGCTTTGAAGTCTTTGGTATGTTTGACGATTGTCATTCCGGCCCCACTACACGTGGCCTCCAATCCCTGACTTCGATCACCATGCCTCCTCGGGGAATCAAGTCGTTTATAGCGAGACGTCGAAGCGTCTGCCTTTTTTACTTATAAATATATACCAGGTTTACACCAAAGCGCATCTTGACCCCTCCCCACAGCCCATACGAATCCTTCTTTCTACTCCCAGGTCCAACCCCGAGAGCTTCGAGCGATGGCCAACGACACGGGATCTTCACGGCGCCCTCACGATCCCATCAGGAGTGATTGGGGGAGCTGCTCCGTCACACGACTCCACCTAGGACGTCTAGCCACCCAGGGATATCTGCCAGATTCAAATCTGACCTCCACTTGCTCGGGGCTAATCGTCGCGGACGGGCAGGTGCGCGCCGAGAGCCACCCTAGCCCTCGCGAGGATGAGCGGGTATGCTTTGTTTCCTTTCTCCTTCGCGGCCTTGGATTTCCTATTCATCCCTTCCTCCGGGGCTTGCTCAAATTTTATGGGCTTCAACTCCACCATCTCACCCCCAAATCAATCTTACATATCGTGGGGTTTTTTGCCCTCTGCGAAATGTACCTCGGATGCGAGGCGCACTTTGGGCTCTGACGAAGGTATTTTTGCATAGTGCCCTGCTCCCCAACCGGAGTGCTATTTGAAGTGGGCGCCGCCGAGGTCTGCCGAATTGATGGCACCAATTACCCATCGGGTACCCCTCAGGAGGATTCCAACATCTGGCCGACAGAGTGGTTTTACATAGATGATGTTCCACTTTTTGATCCAGTTCAGCCCGGACTCTCGGCGTATTCCTCGGAGCCCCCGAAGATATGCTACAGCTGGAGACCTAATATGTCTCCAACGTATCTATAATTTTTGATTGTTCCATGCTATTATATTATCAATCTTGGATGTTTTTATATACATTTACAGCAATTATATATCATTTTTTGGGACCAGCCTATTAACTTAGTGCCTAGTGCCAGTTGCTGTTTTTTGCCTGTTTTAGGTTTTCCAGAATATCAGTACCAAACGAAGTCCAAATGCCACGAAACTTTTTGGAGATTTTTTTCTGGACATAACAAGTATTGGAAGCTTCGGGAGAGGGCCAGAAGATGGAGCAGTGGCCCACGAGGCACCAGGGCGCGCCCCGAGGGGTGGCGCGCCCTGGTGGCTTGTGGGGCTCACACAGCTCCGTTTGACCTAATTCCACCACTATAAATTCTCTAAAATTGGGAAACCAACAGAGGAGTCCACGAAATACTTTTTCCGCCGCTGCAAGCTTCTGTTCTTGAGAGATCCCATCTGGAGGCCTCTTCTGGTACTCCGCCGGAGGGGGAATCGATCACGGAGGGGCTCTACATCATCCTTGCTGATGGAAATATGCCCTAGAGGCAATAATAAAGTTGTTATTATTTTATATTTCCTTGTTCATGATAAAGGTTTATTATTCATGCTAGAATTGTATTGACCGGAAACTTAAATACATGTGTGAATACATAAACAAATACCGTGTCCCTAGTGAGCCTCTACTAGACTAGCTCGTTGATCAAAGATGGTTAAGGTTTCCTAACCATAGACATGAGTTGTCATTTGATAACGGGATCACATCATTAGGAGAATGATGTGATGGACAAGACCCATCCGTTAGCTTAGCATATGATCGTTCTGTTTATTGCTACTGCTTTCTTGAATGTCAAATACATGTTCCTCAGACCATGAGATCATGCAACTCCCGGATATCGGAGGAATACCTTGTGTGCTATCAAACATCACAACGTAACTGGGTGATCATAAAGATGCTCTACAGGTATCTCCGAAGGTGTCCGTTGAGTTGGCATGGATCGAGACTGGGATTTGTCACTCCGTGTTTCGGAGAGGTATCTCTGGGCCCTCTCGGTAATGCACATCATAAGAAGCTTGCAAGCAAAGTGACTAAGGAGTTAGTTACGGGATGATGTATTACGGAATGATTAAAGAGACTTGCCGGTAACGAGATTGAACTAGGTATGGAGATACCGATGATCGAATCTCGGGCAAGTAACATACCGACGGACAAAGGGAATTACGTATGTTGTCATTGCGGTTCGACCGATAAGATCTTCGTGGAATATGTAGGAACCAATATGAGCATCCAGGTTCCGCTATTGGTTATTGACCGGAGAGGCGTCTCAGTCATGTCTACATCATTCCCGAACCCGTAGGGTCCGCACGCTTAACGTTCGTTGACGATATAGTGTTATATGAGTTATGTGAATTGGTAACCGAATATTGTTCGGAGTCCCGGATGAGATCCCGGACGTTACGAGGAGTTTCAGAATGGTCGAGAGGTAAAGATTTATATATGGGAAGTCATATTTTGGGTTCCGGAAAAAGGTGCAGTTTTTTCGGTATTGTACCGGGAAGCTTCCAGAAGGTTCCGGAGGATTCCGGAGGGGTCCGGAAGTCCACAAGTGGGTCCACCACGTCCCAAAGGGCTGGCATGGGCTAAGGGGAGGCGCCCTGGCCTTATTGGGCCAGGCGCACCAAGTCCTCAAAAGCCCACACAGCTAGGGAAGGAAAAAAGGGAGAGTCCTAGTAGGAATAGGATTGGACTTTGGAGTCCAAATCCACGTGTGTACTATTCACGGTTACTGTTCACGTGGCACTATTCCTTCTACTCCAAGCCCCTACACATATATAAATAGAGGAGAGGAGGTGCCCCAAAGGACACAACATTGTCTTAGCCGTGTGCGGTGCCCCCCCTCCACAGTTCCGTCCCTCGGTCATATTTTCGCAGTGCTTGGGTGAAGCCCTGCGGAGATAGCATCACCATCACCGTCATCACGCCGTCGTGCTGCCGGAACTCATCCACTACCTCGCCATCTTGCTGGATCAAGAAGTCGAAGACGTCACCGAGCTGAACGTGTGCTGAACGCGGAGGTGCCATACGTTCGGTGCTCGGTCGGTTGGATCGTGAAGTTGTTCGATGACATCAACCGCATTGTTCTAATGCTTCCGCTTACGGTCTACGAGGGTACGTAGACACACTCCCCCTCTCATAGCTATGCATCTCCATGGATAGATCTTGCGTGTGCGTATAATTTTTTTTGTCTTCCATGCAACGTTCCCCAACACTTGCTGCCCTTCCGATGATGCGTGAGTAGTTTACCACAGACCTTCGGGTCCATAGTTAGCAGCTAGATGGCTTCTTCTCTCTTTTTGATCTTCAATACAATGTTCTCCTCGATGTTCTTGGAGTTCTATCCGATGTAATCACTTTTTGAGGTGTGTTCGTTGGGATCCGATGAATTGTGAGTTTATGATCAGATTATCCATGAATATTATTTGAGTCTTCTCTGAACTCTTTTATGCATGATTATTATATCTTCGTATTTCTTCTCCAATCTATTGATTTGGTTTGGCCAACTAGATTGATTTATCTTGCCATGGGAAGAGGTGCTTTGTAATGGGTTCGATCTTGCGGTGCTCAATCCCAGTGACAGAAAGGGACATGACACGTATGTATCGTTGCTATTAAGGGTAAAAAGATGGGGTTTATTCATGCATGAGTTTACTTTGTCTACATCATGTCATCTTGCTTAAGGCGTTACTCCGTTCTTTATGGACTTAATACACTAGATGCATGCTGGATAGCGGTCGATGTGTGGAGTAATAGTAGTAGATGCAGGCAGGAGTCGGTCTACTTGTGTCGGACATGATGCTTATATACATGATCATTGCCTTAGATATTGTCATGATTATTTGCTTTTCTATCAATTGCCCAACAGTAATTTGTTTACCCACCGTATGCTATTTTCTTGAGAGAAACCTCTAGTGAAAACTATGGCCCCCGGGTCTATCTAAATCATATATTAAAAGCCCTAAAAATACCTTGCTGTTCTTTTTCTTTATTTATTTTATTTTATATTTTAGTTCTATCTATCTATCTATCACATACAATTTAATCTTGCAATTTACCGCCGAGGGATTGACAACCCCTTGTTTGCGTTGGGTGCAAGGATTTGTTGTTTTGTGTGCAGGTGCTGCTAACGAGGTTTTGCATGATTCTCCTACTGGATTGATAACATTGGTTTCATAACTGAGGGAAATACTTATCTCTACTGTACTGCATCTCCCTTCCTCTTCAGGGAATTACCAACGCAGCTCACAAGTAGCAGGAAGAATTTCTGGCGCCGTTGCCGGGGAGACATCATCAACATCTATCAAGTACCTACGCATAAAACTTACATCTCCTTGCATTTATTTTATTTGCCTTTGCCTCTCGTTTTCATCACCCCCACTTCTAAAAAGTTTTTACAAAAACACAAAAATATTTCTTTTACTTGATTGCTTGCTTTTATTGCCTTTATGAAAACACACAAGAACAGAAAGTAAAAGCAAAAATTTAAGACCACTATGGATCCTCATTCACTTGCTAATATTTTCAAAAGATCCAATTATAATGAACCAATTGCTAGTGATTTGAGTGCTCTTGATTTTCTGTATGAAGTTTTGCTTGAAAATCATGAATCTGAAAATTGTGATGAAGTGTTAGAAGAAGAAATTTATAAAGTGAGTCATGATAGCTCCTTGATTGAAAAGCATGATTTCAATGATGTTACTATAAATTCTATTAATGTCAATTATGCTAATGATATGCAAGACTACAAGCTTGGGGATGATAATTTTGTCATATCCACTACTTATTGCAATGATCATGATTGGGGTGATAATGCTTCTTATGATCTTGAAAATTTATTTAATCCTCATGATGAATATATTATTGATAATAATGTTTGCAATAATATTGAAAGTGGGATTGGAGAGGTCATGACTTTAGTTGATGTCAATCCCACTATTTTGGAAGAGTATAAAAAATTTATGCATGTGGATCATGAAGAGAAAATTTTATATGATTGCTATATTGTTGAATTTGAATATGATCCTACATGTAATTATTATGAGAGAGGAAAATATGGTTGTAAAATTTTTCATATTACTAAATTTGCATATGCTAGATATTTCTTGTCTTGATAATTCGTTTGCTTATAAAATGCCTATGCATAGGAAGTATGTTAGACTTAAATGTGTTTTTAATACACTTCATAATGCTCTCTTTGTGTTTCTATTATTATCTCTTATGAGAGCATCATTGAAATCTCAAGCCTATCTTAATGGCTATAAAGAAAGAGCTTGTTGGGAGACAACCCAATGAATAAAATAAATTATTGTGTGTTTTCATATTTATGGTACTTTTATGATTGTGTTTTTGTGTTTTTAATTGGTTTTTGTGCCAAGTAAAACCTTTGGGATGATTTGGAAGATAGTATAATTGATGCAGTTTGGAAAACAGAAATTTTTGCGTCCAGTGCTGGAATTTTGGTTCTGTACTGGAGCGTCAGAAAAATCTGAAATTTCTAAAAAGTATTGATATATTAATTTCCCACGTTTTCCTAATTTTTCAGAATTTTTGGAGTTACATAAGTATAGCTTTTAAATAGATCTCTACAGACTATTCTGTTTTTGACAGATTCTGTTTTTGATGCACTGCTTGCTTGTTTAGATGAAACTATGGATTGTATCGGGAGGTATAAGCCATGGAGAAGTTAGAATACAGTAGGCATAATGCAAAAATAAAATATGAATGGGTTTGCGACAGTACTTAAAGTAGTGATTTGTTTTGTTCTACTAACGGATCTCACGAAGGTTTTGTTGAGTTTTGTGTGATTGAAGTTTTCAAGTTTTGGGTGAGATCACGATGGATGAAGGCATAAGGAGTGGCAAGAGCCTAAGCTTGGGGATGCCCGAGGCACCCCAAGGTAATATGTGAGTCATGTTAGTGAGTAATTGTGATTTAGTAAGAATATTAGTGTTAAGGTTTGTGATTCCCTATGCATGCACATTAAGTCAATAGTTATGCAACGAAATTATATCCTACTTATGATGCATTATTCGGTGTTAGTTATGTTCAATGCATGTTTATGATCATTTTCGCTTTTTGGTTGGTTGCTTCTCAATCTATTTGCTAGCCTTCATTTGTACTAAGCGGAAATACTGCTTGTGCATCCAAACTCCTTAAACCCAAGTTGTGCCAAATGAGTCCACCATATCTACCTATATGCGGTATTTCCATGCCGTTCCAAGTAAATTTGCATGTGCCAACTCTAATTTTCAAAATAATTTTTCCGTTTTGTGTGCCCGTACCGCTCATGAAGCGGCAGGGGGTGGCCAATATTTTCCATGCTAGGTGTGTTATTCTCATGATGAGTGTTTATTCACTTGTCATTGCACGAGAGAGTGGCAGGTAATAGGGATGCCCAGTCCCACAATGAAATCAAAATTAATAACAACAAAATTCCTTGGAAAGTGTTGGTATGGAGGGCACCCGTGGATACGGCTAGCCATGGATTGTGAAAGAATGGTGGAAAGGAAATAAACTTTACTTTCTGTTTTGGAACCGCCTATGATGAGTCTAGCATGGAAGATATTGGGAATTCTCGATCGTTTTCGTTGATAGGAAAAGCATGCCTCTCAAAATAATTTTATCTCTCTAATTTAAGCCTTGAGCTCTGGCACATTTGCAAATCTCTGCTTTCCTCTGTGAAGGGCCTATCTATTTACTTTTATGCAATCTTTATTTTTATTTTGAGTCTCCATCTTCTCTTATAAAGCACCAACAAGAGAGCACTATTGTCATACGTGTGCATTGAGTGTAGCTAATATTGAGTGTGTTTCATGAATGGATCAATGATTGATCATAATGGGCTAGGGATAACTTTCTTTAGCGTTGATATTTTGAAAGACATGGTTGCTTGTTAGTATGCTTGAGTATTTATATCTTCATGTCAAATTATAGACTATTGCTTTGAATCATTCAAGTCCAAATGTCCATGCTATAAAAGGAAAGAATATATGATGAATATGATAGGTAGCATTCCACATCAAAAATTCTATTTTTATCATTTACCTACTCGAGGACGAGCAGGAATTAAGCTTGGGGATGTTGATACGTCTCCAACGTATCTATAATTTTTGATTGTTCCATGCTATTATATTATCAATCTTGGATGTTTTAATATACATTTACAGCAATTATATATCATTTTTTGGGACTAACCTCTTAACTTAGTGCCCAGTGCCAGTTGTTGTTTTTGCCTGTTTTTGGTTTTCCAGAATATCAGTACCAAACGAAGTCCAAATGCCACGAAAGTTTTTGGAGATTTTTTTCTGGACATAACTAGTACTGGAAGCTTCGGGAAAGGGCCAGAAGATGGACCAGTGGCCCACGAGGCACCAGGGCGCGCCCTAGGGGGGTGGTGCGCCCTGGTGGTTTGTGGGGCCCACACAGCTCCGTTTGACCTAATTCCACCACTATAAATTCTCTAAAATCAGGAAACCAACAAAGGAGTCCACGAAATACTTTTTCCGCCGCCGCAAGCTTCTGTTCTTGAGAGATCCCATCTGGAGGCCTTTTCCGGTACTCCGCCGGAGGGGGAATCGATCACGGAGGGACTCTACATCATCCTTGCTGCCCTTCCAATGATGCGTGAGTAGTTTATCACAGACCTTCGGGTCCATAGTTAGTAGCTAGATGGCTTCTTCTCTCTATTTGATCTTCAATTCAATGTTCTCCTCGATGTTCTTGGAGTTCTATCCGATGTAATCACTTTTTGCGGTGTGTTTGTTGGGATCCGATGAATTGTGAGTTTATGATCAGATTATCCATGAATATTATTTGAGTCTTCTCTGAACTCTTTTATGCATGATTATTATAGCTTCGTATTTCTTCTCTGATCTATTGATTTGGTTTGGCCAACTAGATTGATTTATCTTGCCATGGGAAGAGGTGCTTTGTAATGGGTTCGATCTTGCGGTGCTCAATCCCAGTGATAGAAAGGGACATGACACATATGTACCATTGCTATTAAGGGTAAAAAGATGGGGTTTATTCATGTGTGAGTTTACTTTGTCTACATCATGTCATCTTGCTTTAGGCGTTACTCCGTTCTTTATGGACTTAATACACTAGACTAGATGCATGCTGGATAGCGGTCGATGTGTGGAGTAATAGTAGTAGATGCAGGCAGGAGTCGGTCTACTTGTCTCGGACGTGATGCCTATATACATGATCATTGCCTTGGATATCGTCATGATTATTTGCTTTTCTATCAATTGCCCAACAGTAATTTGTTTACCCACCGTATGCTATTTTCTTGAGAGAGGCCTCTAGTGAAAACTATGGCCCCCGGGTCTATCTAAATCATATATTAAAAACACTAAAAATACCTTGCTGTACTTTTCCTTTATTTATTTTATTTTATATTTTAGTTCAATCTATCTATCTATCACATACAATTTTATCTTGCAATTTACCGCCGAGGGATCTCTACTGTACTGCATCTCCCTTCCTCTTCAGGGAATTACCAACGCAGCTCACAAGTAGCAAGACCCAGAAGCGTTGCCCAGGAGGACGATGCCAACATAGTCCGCCTGGCAGCTCAAGTGAAGCAGCTATCCGACACCGGCCTCACTATCATAGATGTGATGGCGATGGCAATCAATCGAAGAGTCCAGCCACTTCAGCAACGCCAACATCTGTTGTGCATGTATAATGGAACCAACAATGCCTCCTGGTCGATAAAGGAGGATCTCGATGACCAGGCGGCACTCGGGGCCGCATTAGCTGGTATCTATCGAGGCTCAGTGGAGGATTTCCCAAGGCGGCAGTTTCGCGACGGGCTGGCTTGCTTTAACCCCGCCGAAATTGTAAGTTTTCACGGATTTCCATATTTATCCAAAATGTTTCATGGTTAATCTTTTCTGACCGACCCTTTACTTGATCTGGACAGAGATGGAGACAGTGGGTCGAGGCATTGAGCAGCCCTGCACCCGAACCCGAGGTACATCGTCGGGCGGAAGACCCCCTCTTCCATGAAGATGAAGAACTGTCCCTCATATACAAGGAGGGAAAGTTCTATATGGAGAGCCTTGATGGCTCAAGGGTATCCGTCGCCCCCGACGTGCCAGGGACTCGGCCGGCCTCATCGGTAAAGCCCCTTACTTCGACTTGAAAGAGAGCTACTCGACCTGAGGCCGCGAGTCCTCTGACTTCTTCTCAAAAGGGACGACGCTCAAAACGCTCGCGCGTAGAACCAGCCCCTCAAAGGACCCCTCCGCCGGAATTACGCGGGGCCCAGGCTCCAGCGGCGACCGCGGAGGCAAACCGAGCTACTCCCGCCATCCCTAGGTAATAATCTTGTTGTTTATATCTCAGAGGACGGAGTTCCGGATTTCAATTCTTCTGATCCATTCGCAGGCAGTCAGCTCCTCCCCCGTCAATGGAGGATGCAAGAGACGAGGGGACCTCGGCACCAGGCGATGGGGCAGGGCGTCTCCATATTTCGGGAGTCACCCCCGAGGTATCCCAGCCAGAAGATTCGGGGACCTGCTCGGCCACCCCGTCCGAGGTCGAGAGCGCCATGAACCACCGAAGACGAAAGGCGTCCCTACACTACTAGGGAAAACCCTAGCAGTAGCGCGGGGTTTTGTCATAGCAGTAGCGCGGGTGGGTGCGCTACTGTACGGCACTACAGCTAACTCTTAGCAGTAGCGCTGTTCCACCCGCGCTACTGCTACCAGAGTTTAGCAGTAGCGCGTTTAGGTGAACCTCGCTACTGCTAAAAGCTGCAGCGCGCCTGTTTACCACGCGCTACTGCTAATGCAGCGCTACTGCTACACACATACCCCGCGCTACTGTTACTATTGTCTGTAAAAAAAATTCTGCAGCGTTTTTACTCTATGTTTTAATAGGTTTTATACAATAGCCTGTCATATCATACACACAATGGTCTCATCATATCATACACATGAAAATAGTCTCATCAAATCATGTCATCATCATCCATCACAAATGATGCCTCTCATCATCATCGATCTCGAAATAGCGATACAAGTTATGATATGTCTCGAATACATACAACTACATTGTCATCCCATACACATGTTTCATCATCCATCTAAACGATAATATAGAAGAGAAGAGCTATCACTATGAGTAAGACCGGAATTATGCAGTACATGAGGCGCCGGTTGTGATTCCTCTCTTGCGCTAGCGTGAACCCCAAGTAACTAGCTTCTGCTTCTTGTCTGCTATCGAACCCTTTATGGTTGCCGCCCAAGAACCGTGACACTTGGGCCTGACACTCGGGCCACTCATTGTACACTCCCGGAACCCTTCCTATGTACATGTCATAGCACTTCTTCGCCATCAAGGACCTATGTACTTGTTAGAGATGCATCTTCATCAAGCGAATTCAACAATAATATGCAACATAATATATTTGAGCAACACGAAAAGAAAGAGTTAGCTAATAGATGCAACATATAGTAAACATAATTAATCAACGCAGGTTCATCATACCCAAACTAATTAACTAGATGTACGCAGGTCATCGTACCCAAACTAACAAACTAGCGTTACGCAAGTTCAGTAGGACTGTTGACATCACAAAGTTTCATCGCTACAGAAACTACAAGTTCAACCGACACATCATCATCGGCATCGTCAATCACTGGAAGTTCCATCCATCCATATCCGGGAGGATGCACCCTAGCTTCATGAACGGCGTCAGGTCCTGACGTTGCATGCCTATGCGAGTTCTGACGTCAGCTCGCGATATAGGGCCGTGGTGGAACATCCCCTTCTCTTTGATGACTTCTTTCATGATGATCGTTGCAATGTCCTTCTGGATGCGAAAGAAGTCATCTCTGAGTTTATAATCCGGTTCGTCTCCTAAGGATTCTGCTCATTTGCGGATATGTTCATCATTTCTTGTTGTCATGTGAAGTTGTTGGTGATCCCTTCTGAACTCCATCATGAGATGGAAGAGGTAGAATCCATCATTCTTGCTTGTTGTCGGTTGATGGATGGAGCAGAAGGTAGTTTTATGCGAGAAACCCGGCTTGTTCTTCCTTTGTTTCATGATCTCCATGTGGCCACCCCTCATGCTGAAGCCGTGGAGAGCATCATCCAGAATATCCATTATGTGGGTGTAGTCTTTCTTCTCGAAGTTTCTGGACGAGTCGAAATACACGGCGTGGGAGACTCGCGGGAAAAGAATGATAATGACGGCGTGCCCGTTGCTGCGGAAAATAAAGACACCTCAAATTAGTCTCCATATGAGCGAAGGAATGATTGAAACGTATGAAAGGGTTGTCCGGCAATGACTTACATTGGATGATAAGGCAGGAGAATCATTTCCTTGTCCTTATTCGTTATCATGAAGTATTCGATGTAGTCCCTAGCAGCTTTACGTTCAAAGTCGCTGAGACTCAAGAAGGACTCATGCATGTAGTATGGATCCGCCACCGAGATTTGCGAGATTTGTTCTCTCCTGATGACGAAGTTCATATGTAGCACAAAAAGGCAGACGATCGTAAAATCGAGTCGCCTCACGAGAAACATCTCAAAGATGTGATCAAGCCACAGGAAGAACACCTGCGAGGACAGTGTGTCGACGTAGCACTTGGCCTGAGGCACACGAACCGCGTAAAGCGGATATCCTGGATCCTCCGAGGCGAGAAGGCTTTTCTCAGTCGACAGCACATGGTTGTGTAGTCTCCTGAGATCGCCTGATATGCCCTCTAGCGGTTTCGGTGGTAGGATCGGCTCGCCTGCGACATGGTACATCGCCGCACCTTTGACCGGTACACGGTCTGCAAAATCGGTCGGCTGGCTGCTAGAAGCTTTGGCAACTTTGGCGGCAGCAGTGCCTCTCTTCGACGGTCTCTTCCTCTCCTTTTTCTTGGGTTGACCGTCCAGACCCTTCCTTACCCCCGCCACCAGTGTCGTCGGGCTAAGCACTTTACGACCCTCGGCTAGATGACCCTGCGTTGAGGCAGCATCTGGAGGCATGTCCTGTGAGGATTGCATGAAGAGAGACTTTTTGCAATCAACCCTAGGACGTTCCGGCCCGGGCACATCATCCATCTCCTCATCCGCATGCTCATAGCCTGAGTCATATGGCTGACTCATCATTTGTCCGTCATCATAGGCGGCGCCTGTATTGAGGAACCGGAGAGGGTCCTCCTCCTCCATCTCGCCATCCATTCCTTGTTCCACGGGGGTGACTACATCATCCACTATTGGACCCCATTCCTCGCATCGTCCGCCACTCTCACCCGGCACGAGAGGCGCTGGTAATTGCGTGGGCGGGGTGGTGGTGTTCATACCTTGCTGATGTGTGGTCATTGGTGTGCTCTCGGCCGCCTCTAGACGAAGAAGATTCTTCGGCCACAGCAGCATCCAACCCTTGCATTCTCCAAGCCGCATCGGGGCCTCGTCCTCCTCTCCCCCGAGCCATACTGGAGGAGTCAAATCCTCGTGGCCCGCTTTCACACTCGACAAGGTAACCCTGAAGGTGCCAACGGGGATCGGCTGGCCGTGGAACGTGAGTTCCAAGGGCTTCATTATCACTGCCTTTCCCACGTCCACCTTCTGGCCGTTGATCATGTAGAGTACGGTGAACGGGGTTTCGTCGGCCTGCGAAGACATGTCTGCGGCGTAAGACATCCGAAAGGCAACGAAAAACGGAAGATTATATATATGTTGGTGCGACGTGTAATTACCGTGAGGGCGTCGAGGTCAACCAAAGACGAAGGCCCGCCTAGCACGCCAGAGACAGAGGACGGGCTGCTATGAGTGGGTGCGGGAGCAGGCGCGGGTGCAGGAGCTTGTGCGGTAGTGGCAGCAGGTGGTGGTGGTGCGATGTTCACCGAGTTGCTCCCGACGAAGTTGGGCATGGGAAAATCCAGTGCCGTCTTGTCTGGATTTTGCTTCGTCCAGTCGATAATAGCCGGAATCAAGTTAGTAGCGAAATCATTTGTGCAGGCAGCTACAGCTGCATTGACTGCCTGCTGGACCAACTCATTTTTGGTCGCTTCTGCGGCCTCAGCTGCATTTTTCTCAACTGCAAGCTTCACCTTCTGGTCGATGTTCAACTGACTAAACTTCTTTTTCTGCTTTTTGGTCTCCGGGCCCTCGTTGTAGTAGTACTTCCATGTGGCGCCGTCACCGACGTCGTGCACACGTCCATATTGCGGCCGCTGGTCCAAAGGGAATCCCTTCAGTTAGTTCAAGGCCCGGTTGAGAGGGGTGTCCCACTTGGGCCTCATCGACGACTGAGACGACGAGTCGCTTTCGGCCGCAAGCCTATGTTGCTCCTTCTGCAAAAGGAACATGAACCATTTACGAATGTTACTACAACATGTAGTCGACTTGATTAGAAGCTAAATGTAAGGTGGTAAAAGAATAATTACCAGTAATCTAATGAATTTCCTCGTGATCGGGTCCGTGTACCAAACCTTCTTTTCCTTGTCCCACTTGTACCGGGCCCTGATGAAGTCACGCTCCTGCGGGTCGGTGAACTCCGCGTAGGGGTCTGGGATCCCCGCGGCTTCACGTTCCGCGTCATCCTTATCCCATATGGGCCTCTTTGCAATGTAGCCACGGCATCCAAGGCGTTGGTTCCCCGTGTTCCTTTGCTAAAGCCCCTTGTATTTCTCAGACTTTTGCTTGGCTGCCTCTGTAGCGGAAGTGTCCTTTAACTTTTTGAACTCCTCTGCCATAAGTGTCGGATTGTCCGCCAAAATCTTGGACAGGGGTTCGTTAGCATCAATCGCTCGTTTCACCCTCCCTTTCCAGGCGGCCAAATCGTTGCTGAACATGCCCATGGCGTGGTTATTGATATCTTTCATGGCAGCATCATCCCATGGGTTTTCTATGCGGTCATCCCGGCCGGGGAACTGGAATCTCTTGTGCAGCTTCCTTAGGAGCAAGTGCTCCATATGTGGTTTCTTCCTTAAGTCATTGTCGTTGATGCTCGCGGTTTCCCGTAGGATGCATCCGACTTGGTTGCCGTAGCACCTGCGAGCTTCATCCGGCGCTATTGGCTCGAATTTGCCAGAGTGCATCTCTGTGACCAGGATTCTTCCGATGCCGAGTTTGATAGGGCGTCGTGTCCTCTGCTTCTTCTGCTTCTTCTTTTTGTTACCGGCTTCGGCGCCGGTACCTTCGGCGCCGGTCTCGGTGCCGCCATCGGTGCCGGTGCCATCGGTGCCATCGGTGTCGATGTCGGCGGTAGTACCATCGTCCGCTATGACCAGGTCGCGCTGCAAACCTTCTGTTTGCTGACTAGACAAAAAAGTCGAGGTAATCATGTTCACGGTCATATTGTATGTCGTCGTCAGCGTGGTCAGAAGCCCCGGTTTCGTCGTTGTTCGACATGTTTCCTACGATTAAGTCTGCTCGTTTAATTCTTAAACTATAATAAAATGAGTATTGACATAAAAAAGGCCTATGGTTTGCCGGAATGCCGTTTCATTCCCGTCCTAGCAAATCCCGGGCTCTCGATATGCCTACTTTCTAGCAGAAGTCATGCCGAAATTCATGGGAAATTTCGGCATGACCTTTGCTAAAAAGTGGACATATCAAGCGCCTGAAATTCGCCGGAACGGAAATGAATCAACATTCCGGCAAAACATAGGCCACTCGGATCATTTCCCTACAAACAATTAATATAGGCCACTCCTCTCAAAAAAAGATATGATCATGCATGCTCTCACTGGCCACCATCTTCTTTGAATTAACTGAATTTCAATAAATAGATAGCACGCAAATTTCAGAAAATTAACTGAATTTAAATAAATGGCAGCAGCACTAGAATTTGATAACTAGTTGAATTTACATTCAACAGGAAAAAAATTCCTACTGTCTACTTGAAGGTAACCTAGAATTTGAGGGGGCCAGGGGGGAATAGGGGGAAACCCTAGAAAAAATCCCCCAATCACTAATGAACCCTAGAAAAAAATTCATACTACAATTCCTACTGTCTACTATTTCAAACCTAGCTATTTCATCAACACACAATCATCACACATTAAGCATTTCACCTAGCTAGGGTTTCATCATCATCACCTAGGGTTTTGAAAAAATTTGAAAATTCATTTACTGCAAATTAATTTAACTAAATTCATCTAGAACTAGTATCTCAGTAAAACCCTAGATTAATTTAACAAAATTCTGAAAATTCATTTACTGCAAATTAATTTAACTAATTTAACTAAATTCATCTAGAACTAAATTCATCTAGAATTAATTTCTAAACCCTAGCTAGAACCCTAACCTCCACCGGCGCAGAGAGAGAGAGAGAGGATGGGTGGGGGCTTACAGAGGGGGTCGGGGGAGACGGTGGCACCGAGGAGGGTCAGAGGCAAGGCGGGGTCAGGGGAGGCGGCGACGTCGAGGAGGCTGCAGGTGCGCGGCGACATCGAGGAGGAGGAGGCAGGCGCGCGGCGACGTCGAGGAGGAGGCAGGCGCGGTGAGGACAGGCTCCGGCGACGGCGCGAGGAGGCTAGGGTAACGAGGGCTCCGGCGATGGCGTGGAGGAGGGGAAGGGGATGGAATGGGGGGAATTGGGGAAGAAAGGCCCGCGCGGTGCGGTTAACTCAAACATAGCAGTAGCACGGGTGTGGACCCGCGCTATAGCTAACTTAGCTGTAGCGCTGGGTACCCAAACCGGCACTACAGCTAACTTAGCTATAGCGCGGGTCCACACACGCGCTACTGCTATAGCTAATTTAGCAGTAGCGCCTCTTTGGGTAGCCCGCGCTACAGCTAAGTTAGCTATAGCGCGGCTCCAGACACGCGCCACTGCTATTCCTTTGATTTTTCTTTTCATTTTCTCCTTTTACTTTTTCTTTTCATTTTATTTTTCTTATTTCCTTTCTCCTTTTTCTTTTTCTTTTCATTTCCTTTTCTAATCCTTTCATTTTCTTCTTTCCTTTCTCATTTTTCTATTTCTTTTCATTTTCTTTTATTTTCCGAAAGACGACCGAGCCGGGAAGAAGGGGATCGGATACAATGTATATAACTCAGGCGACGATATATATTACACATCATTTGGCCGATAACGATTAAGTGCGTACACAAAATAAATACATATATATAAATGATGGTTTCTCAGCGTCGACGTTTACGTTTCTGAGTGAGCTTCTTTCCCTTCTTGTTCGCTGTCGAATAATTGAGCCCCTCGTTGTGACTTTTCCTTTTCCATGGAGTACGATCTTTCTTGGGTAATGTAGTATTGATTCTTCTTTTGATGTATGCTTCATCGTCATCGTCATCTTCCCTCATCGGGTTGCCGTACTGGTCATAGTCTTCCTTGTTGGCGACTCCATCCATTCCTATGATGTTCCTTTTGCCTCTCCTCACGACAACACGGCTGGAATTGCTCGGGTCGGTTATGAAGAAGCATTGTGTCACGTGCTTAGCGTGTACCCATGGCTCGTTTTTTGCGATGGCGTTCACGGTAGCGCTCTTGGCGTCGGGTATAGACATGGTAGTGAAATACCGGTTTTCTCTTTCGACGTTCTTAGCCCATCTGACACGGAACATCGTCGCATCGTGCAGTCCAGAGTAGTCAAGCTCCCAGATCTCTTCGACCCTTCTGTAGAATCTTCCAGTTGTAGCGTTGTCGTCGGTCATGCATTCCATCGTCACCCCTGAGTTCTGAAAATCACTGTTTATATCTTTGGTCTCTGTGTAGAACATGTATCCGTTGATATCGTATGCCTGATAGGTCGCGAGGTTGGCCGCGGGGCCATGTGCTAAGGCGTATATAAGCAATCCGTCCGTAGAGCCCTCTTCCGGGGGATTAGCAAGAACATGCTCTTTGAACCAAGGCAGGAAAGTGGAGTTGTGCTCTCTAATAACTTCGAAGTTCGTGTTGCATAGCCCCCGGTCACGGTACTTCTTTGCGATGGTTTCTTTGTGCAGTGTCGCGAAAGGATCTACCACGTCTAGGTGCTGTAGCACTACTAAGTTTGCTCTGTCAAAGTCATTGCGTCGACCCGAGTGGTCCACATGCAGTTCCCTCCGGCCGTTGGTGTGACCTTCTCCTCCGAGCCTCCCAAGGTGCTTGTTAACGGGCAAACCAACAACAGGGTCTCCGCCATATAGATAATTCTCGCAGAAAGAGGTGCACTCTTGGGTCAGATAGCCCTGGATGATGCTTCCATCCGGACGGGACATGTTACGAACGAATCCTTTGATGACCCCATTCATCCTCTCGAACGGCATCATGTTGTGCAGGAATGTCGGCCCGAGGTCTATGATGTTGTCCACAATGTGGACACACAGATGCACCATGACGTCAAAGAACGCGGGCGGGAAGTGCATCTCAAGCTCATTTAGTATCACAACGATCTCTTCCTGTAACCTTCGGAGTTACTTCACACTGATCGACTTTCTAGAGATAACATCGAAAAAGTTGTAGAGACTAATAAGCGTGTCACGAACGTGCTTGTCCATTATCCCTCTAAGGGCAACAGGAAGTATCTGCATCATCATCACATGACAGTCATGAGACTTCATCCCGCTGAACCTTTTCTTCTTGGTGTCTACAAATCTGCTTATCTTCCCATAGTAACCGGAACTAACTTTGATTCCGGTAAGGCACTTGAAGAATTCATCGATCTCCTTCGGACTTAAGGTAAAGCAAGAAGGGGGGCAATAATTCTCTTCCTTCTTGTTGACTTTTTTGCCCTGGTCCCGAGCCTCCGTCTCCGTCTCCTCCGACTTTTTACGGGGCGGCATGTGGAGATCTGCCCTGATGTTCAAATCTTCCAAGTCTCTTCTTGCCTTCGGCCCATCCTTGGTCTTATCCGTCATGTTCATCAGTGTTGCAAGCAAGCTCTCAAGGACATTCTTCATGATATCCATTTGATCAAGGCAATGAGGCATGTCGAGTTTGGGCCAGTACTCCAAGTCCCAGAAAACAGACCTCGTTTTCCATACCTTCAGCAGCGGCTCCGGCGCCTTTTTCATCTTTCCCGGCGCGGGGCACTGTTCCCAGTTTTTCAACAGCTCATCGATTTCGGCGCCGCTCCGCTTACGTGGAGGTCCTCGATGCTCAACCTCACCATTGAATAGATCTCCACGGTTTCTCCACGGGTCGTCCTTCGCGAGCCATCTTCGATGCCCCATGTACACGATTTTCCCAGACCCGCCATCTTTCGTTAGCTGCTGAGACGTTGTATCATCCATGCACCGCGTGCATCCGCAATATCCGTGGCACACCTGGCCTGCGACATATCCGTAACCGAGATAGTCGTGCACCGTCGTCATCAGCGCGGCTCTCATATAGAAATACTCGCCTTTGCTGGCATCCCATGTCTTGGCCAGTGTTTTCCATAACATGTCTAACTCCTCTTGAAGTAGCCCCAGATACAGATTAATATTATTTCCCGGTTGTTTCGGCCCTTGAATCAGCATGCTCATGTGTATGTACTTTGACTTCATGCACAACCAGGGGGGAGGTTGTACATCCATACAAACACGGGCCATGTGCTATGGTTGGTGTTCTGGTTGCCAAACGGATTCATGCCATCGGTACTCGTGCCAAGCACGATGTTCCTTGCATCACCTGTGAAATATCGATATTCGGCAATGAACGCTCTCCACTGGCTTGCATCCGTGAGGTGTCTCAGCTTCGGATCATCTCCATCGTCGGGCTTCACCCTCTCCGCGTGCCAGTGCATGAGCTTTGCTTCCTTAGGATCTACGAAATAACGCTGTAGACGGGGAGTGATCGGTAGGTACCATACAACTTTTTGGGGATATTTCTTTCCGGCCTTCTTGTATCGAGAAGCATTGCACACCGGATAGTTGGTTTTTTTCCGCGTGCTCCTTCCGATAAATGATGCAATCGTTGATGCATGCATGGTATCTAATGTGCAGCAGATCAAGAGGGCACACGATCTTCTTGGCCTCATCGACACTAGTAGGACACAGGTTCCCCGCGGGAAGAACCTTCTTTAGATACT
Source organism: Elymus sibiricus (assembly GCA_039707655.1). NCBI lineage: Eukaryota > Viridiplantae > Streptophyta > Magnoliopsida > Poales > Poaceae > Elymus > Elymus sibiricus. The sequence continues at coordinate 102,874,882 of CM077668.1, read as the reverse complement.
TGAGAAGCTCATCGAGGCTTCTGTCGGTCCATTTGTTTTTAGCCTTCGTCTTTAGAAGTTCGAGCGTGAAACTCAAGCGGGTCACCTCGGGATCGCAACCATCATACAATGGAGTCTTCCAGTCTACCTCCAGTTGCTCCAGCTTGGCCTCCTCTCTAGAAGCAGCTCTGTCGCTACTCGTCTTCTTGCGAAGCAGGTCTCGAACATGAGGGTGCCGCACGATTGAACTTAGTAGCGACGAAGGCTGCGGCATGTCCGCGTCTTCTCTGGCGCCATTTCCGGCCTCTTCTCCGCCTCCATTTTCAGCCTCTTCTCCACCACCACCATGTCCGGCCCCTTCTTCGCCGCCATGTCCGGCCTCTTCTCCGCCGCCATTATCGGTCATCTCTTCGTCTGGCCCCATGTCGTCATTGGCTGCCCCGTCGGCGTCCTCATCCTCATCATCTTCACTTATCCACTGAGTATAGCCATCCATGAAACCAGTCATGAGCAGGTGCGCCTTCAAACGACCATCCTTATAGGGGTCGAGCCAAACTCCTCCTTTGCATCTTCGGCACGGACATAAAATCTCTGTCCGGTTATTTTCATACATGTCCTGCACCGCCGACCACAACCACCTTTCCACCATCGTTCCACTCACCATCATGATCGCCTGCGCGGTAATAATAAGCAAAATGATTATAAAAACGCATGCATGCATCAAAGTCATACAAAAATTCGGCATGACCTTCCCTAAAAATAGGACATATAGAGTTTGCCCGAAATTCGCCGAAACGGAAATAAATCGACATTTCGGCAAAACATAGGAAGCTCATGCACAATTAAATGGATAGATCTAGTTGGGGACGTAGAAAGGTCACTTCATTAAATGGGTAGATCTACATAGCTAGTTGGGGAAGGAGATGGCTCTAACTAGTGGAGGGGGTGGAAAAGTGAGGAAAAGAGAAAGGGGTTGCATTAATGGAGGTGTGGTGTAGTTAGGGGCATTAAAGAGAGAGAAAGAGAGGTAGGAGAAGAAAGAGAGTAATGGGGGAGAAGCAAGGTGAGGAAGAAGCAAAGTGAGAGAGAGAGGAGGGGGGAGGGCAAAGTGAAGGGAGAGAGGAAGGGGGAGGGGGAAGAGGGTTCAAAAGGTGGCTGTTGTGCCTTAGCAGCAGCGTGGGCCAAAAAACGGCGCTACTGCTAAAATGTTAGCAGTAGCGCGGTCCTGCAGGCCGCGCTACTGCTAAGCGGGTCCCACCATGTGGCACAGTACAACATTAGTTGCAGCAGTGGGTCTGCAACACGCGCTACTGCTAAAGTTTTAGTAGTAGCGCGCTTAAGGCGGGCCGCGCTGCTACTATACATAGCCTGGTGGCTAAGGGGGGCTCACATAGCAGTAGCGCCTTTCATCTGGGCCGCGCTACTGCTAAATGGATAGCAGTAGCGCCTAAGCAATAGCCGCACTACTGTAAATTAGCAGTAGCGCGTTCCACAAAGCCGCGCTACTGATAAGCCTCCACCTATAAGATTTTCCCTAGTAGTGCTACGGAATTCCGCCTTTACGAGTCAGGAATTCAATGCCCTGAGTTCGGTGGACACTTACCTCGGAGCAACCCGCGTTGTCTTTGAGAAGGCAGTGGGCATTTTGTCTTAGGGATTGCAGGTACGACCCCGTCCTAGTTTGTTTTGTAAATTTATTGTGCCCGTCGTGTCGTGTTTGCTTAAAGGCAAACTGAACTGCCGATATTGGCAGTAGCCCCTAAGTCTCGATATGGGTGCAAGCAACAGTGGCGAGGCTTGTTAACTCAAATGTTTGTTATTTTTACAGGATGCTCGGGAGAGGAATGAGCACCTCGCCGAGCTGCTTTCCCGGACTGAAGGAAAATTGAGCGTTGCTCTAGCCGAAGTAGAGCAAGTAAAAACTTTCACCAGAGAGGCGCACGGTAAGTGCTTCCATTTTAGATATTGCTGTATTGGTGAGAATCCTCGGGCCGTATAACACCTTGGTATATTGTAGCAGCGGAAGTCCTTGGCCATCTAGAGAGGAATCTTAAGCAGGCCCACGAGGATTTACTCTACACGGAGTCACAGCGGCAGGCCAGCCAGCATGTGTTATCCCAAAGGAGGGATGGCTTGAACGCGGTGAAGGCGGAGAATGCCCGGCAGGCTCAGGAGATCGAGGCCCTGAAAGCTTGTCTGGCCGCCGTCGAGGCGAAGAACCAGCAAACAAGCGAGGCAATATTCGATAACCCTTGCGTTTCCATTTGAAGATGGCTTTTTGGCCGCAGGATTTCTAGAGTTGGTCCGCAGACTAATGTGTAATTCCTGGAAGCTTCATTAATAGGTCAGCCCTTGGAAGCCCCTGGTGCGCTGCCCGAAGATGCCGCAACTCATCTAGCCGAGGTGCACGAAAGTGCACGGACGTCCATGAAGGTGGTGTTCAATGCCTTATGGCCCGAGGAGGAACACGTGCCCGAGGACATGTCCGTTCTGTCTGAGCATCTAAAAAGAGCTCGGCGCCGAATTCAAGCCTGGAAGGTATCGGCGTGCCGCGAAGGAGCGAGGGAGGCTTGGGCCATGGTCAAGACCCGATACACCAAAGTGAAGACAGCTCTCCTGGCCAAGGTAGGGCCGATGGGGCCTGGCGGGGAGGAAATCCCCACCAGTCTAGTATATGAAGATGTCATGCCGGCGGCTCGCTTTTCTCAAAAGGATTGTACCCTAGACACCTTGGTAGATGGGCTAGACCGGGCATAATTGAATTTGTGTATGACTCTATGTATCAAAGTACTTTACATCATGAATCAATCTGCGCATCCAAACCCTGTCAACCAGCCATCGGCTTCGACCTCCCCGTCCATTGGCCGAGGAGTGTCCCTTACTACTGGTCGAACTATTCGGACCAGTTACTTCGGGTGACCAGGCAATTCGGCTATATGGTTCGAAGTACAAGGGTGGGGCAAAAAGTTATGTTATAATAATTTTTAACGTAAGAAACATCTTCCAAGAAAAATAGTTCTTCCAACAGTTCCTTTCCTTGGGTGATTGTGTCGAGCACTTGTGTCCGAAGACGAGCGACTTTGGGGGCAAAACCCTTGGTCGGGGTGTAAAGACCCATTCCACTATTTTTTGAAGCCGTGGCCGACCAATTTGTACATTTAAGACCGCTAGCTTTCGGCTTTGTCCATCTGAGGTACTGCTCCGGATGACCCGGGAGTAACAATCACAGCGGTGCTCCCTTTGCCCTTTAGCTGAATAGCCGGGAACATAAAGGGCAAACACAGGAGCCGGGCAACCCAGCTTGGCCAAATCTTAAGTCAGATTTGGTGCATATGTTGGCTTTATAGGCGATAGGATAAAGGAAGTGGGAACGGCGCAAGTTGTAAAGAACGTGCAGCATGTTAACATGTTCTGCAGGGAAAGACATGTAAAAAATGTCACCGAAGTGAGCAGAGGGTAAAGTGATGTTGAATGCGAGAAAAGACAAGGTATGTACATGGGAAGAAGATGCTCAGGTTTTTATCCATAGAAACACAGAAGTAGCGCGGCATTCCAAGGGTTGGGCTCGAGGCGTCCGTCCGTGGGATCTCGGATCGATATGCGCCTCCAACTAGGATCTGGTCGATGATGAATGGTCCGTCCCATTTGGGCAAAAGTTTATGTTTCTGCTTCTCCGGGTGGCGCCTCATGACCAGATCCCCGACGTTGAAATCCTTTCCACGAACCGCCCTATTATGGTAGCGTCTCGCTTGCTGCTGATAGATTGCGGAGCGCGCCCTGGCTACATTGCGTTCTTCTTCCAAGGAGTCCAAAGTGTCCTGCCAATGTAGTGCGGCTTCTCGTTCCTCATACATGCGTACCCGAGGTGCGTTGTGTATTATGTCGCAGGGGAGTACTGCCTCGGCACCATATACCATAAAAAATGGGGTGTACCCCGTGGATCGGTTCGGTGTGGTGCGTAAACCCCATAGGACGGAGTCGAGCTCCTCCACCCATTCGGAGTCCGCTTCTTTAAGGGAGCGTACTAGCCTTGGCTTGATGCCATTGAGAATTAATCTGTTGGCGCGTTCTACCTGTCCGTTTGACTACGGGTGGTAGACTGACGCGTAGTCGAGCTTTATGCCCATCTTTGCACACCATTCATTTACCTCCTTGGCAGTGAAATTTGTCCCGTTATCCATTATAATGCTATGGGGGATACTGTAACAGTGCACCACTCCAGAAACGAACTCGATTACTGGGACTGCCCCTGCCGAGGTGACTGGTTTTACTTTGATCCACTTTGTGAACTTGTCTACCTCATATTTATTTTTCGTGACCCTCCTTTAAGTGGGCTGATACGTCTCCAATGTATCTATAATTTATGAAGTATTCATGCCATATTTATAACAATTCTATATGGTTTTTGTATGATTTGATTAGAACTAACCCGGACTGACGCTGTTTTCAGCTGAACTACCGTGGTGTTGTTTTTTGTGCAGAAATAAAAGTTCTCGGAATTGGACGAAACTTTTTGACGATTTTTTTTGGACCAAAAGAGACCCCCGTAACTCCTTTTGAAATAAAAGCTTGGGGGGTCGTGTGCAAGTGCCTTGTGGGGCCCTCGTAACTCCTTTTTGCGTGATTCCAACGCTGAAAATTCCTATAAATAGAGAAACCCCCAGAAATAAACCTAAAACTTCGACGCCGCCGCCGCACGCCTCTATACCGAAGAAATACCATCTGGAGCCCTATTACGGCACCCTTCCAGAGGGGGGAATCATCACCGGAGGCCATCTTCATCATCCCGGTGGTCTCCATGACGAGGAGGGAGTAGTTCACCCTCGGGGCTGAGGGTATGTACTATTAGCTATGTGTTTGATTTCTCTCTCTCGTGTTCTTGATTTGGCACGATCTTGATGTACCGCAAGCTTTGTTAATATAGTTGGATCATATGGTGTTTCTCCCTCTCTATCTTGTTGTGATGAATTGATTTTTTACCTTTGAGGTTTCACTATTATCGGATTGAATACTTTTATGGATTTGAGAACACTTGATGTATGTCTTGCATATGAATACCCGTGGTGACAATGGGGTATTATATTGATTCACTTGATGTATGTTTTGGCACTCAACTCGCGGATTCCCGAGGTGACATTGGGGTAATCTATGCATAGGGGTTGATGCATGTTTTCGTCCTACTTTCTTCGGTAGAAATCTTAGGGCACTCTTTGAAGTTCTTTGTGTTGGATTGAATATTATGAATCTAAAGTTGTTTGATGCATATTGTATAATTGGCTCATGGATACTTGTGGTGACATTGGAGTATCTAGGTGACATCAGAGTTGATTGATGTGCATCATATGGTGTTATTTTAGTACGAACTCTAGGGCTGTTTGTGACACTTATAGGGATGGCTCAATAGATTGATCAGAAAATATAACTTTGAGGTGGTTTCGTACCCTACAAACAATTTCATCTTATGTTCTCCCCTAGATAAGAACTTTGGAGTGATTCTTTGTCGCACGTTGAGGGATTGTTATATGATTCAATTATGTTAGCACTGTTGAGAGATTGCACTAGTGAAAGTATGAACCCTAGGCCTTGTTTTCAAGCATTGCAATACCGTTTGTGCTCACTTTTGTTACTTGCTACCTTGCTGTTTTTTTATTTTCAGATTACAAAAACCTATTTCTACTATCCATACTACACTTGTATCACCATCTCTTCGCTGAACTAGTGCACCTATACAATTTACCATTGTATTGGGTGTGTTGGGGACACAAGAGATTTCTTCTATTTGATTGCAGGGTTGTTTGAGAGAGACCATCTTCATCCTACGCCTCCCACGGATTGATAAACCTTAGGTCATCCACTTGAGGGAAATTTGCTACTGTCCTACAAAACTCTGCACTGGGAGGCCCAACAATGTCTACAAGAATAAAAGTTGCATAGTAGACATCAAGCTCTTTTCTGACGCCGTTGCCGGGGAGGTGAGTGCTTGAAGGTATATCTTTATATCTTGCAATTGAATCTTTTAGTTTCTTGTTTATCACTAGTTTGGTTCATAAAAGAAAACTACAAAAAAATGGAATTGAGGTTGCCTCACATACTTCATCTATATAATATCTTTCTTGAAAATGATGGATCGGATAATTGTGCTCAATTGTTAGAGGAAGAATTTAATAAAATGTTTAATGTGAGTTCCTTGAATGATGATCATGATTGCAATGTTGTTAGTATGAATTCTATGAATATCCATGATGCTAATGTTATGCAAAGCCATAAGCTTGGGAATGCTATGTTTGATGAATATGATATTTTTAGTCCCCCAAGTTTTGACGAGCAAATTTATTATGATGAAAGCATGCCTCCTATTTATGATGATTATATTGATAAAAGTGGATTTGGAGAGGTCACAACTTTATTTAATGATGATTCCACTATTTTGGAAGAGGTTTCAATTGATTATGATAACAAAGTTGCTATCTATGATGATTATTGTGATGACATGTATGCTATAAAGAATAATGATAACTATGAAACTTGTCATCGTGATTTTAATTTTCAATTGGATTATGCCAATCAAGTATCTCATGATAGTTATTTTGTTGAGTTTGCTCCCACTATTATGAATGAGAAGGAATTTGCTTATGTGGAGAGTAATAAAAATTGTATGCTTATGTTCATGAAAAGAATGCTTTGTGTGATGGATATATTGTTGAATTTCTTCATGATGCTACTGAAAATTATTTTGAGAGAGGAATATATGCTTCTACATATCGGAATAATATCAAATTCCTCTCTATGTGTTGAAAGTTTTGAAGTCATGCTTGTTTTCCTTCCTATGCTAGTTGATTCTTGCTCCCATAAATTATTTGCTCACAAAATCCCTATGCATAGGAAGTGGGTTAGGCTTAAATGTGCTTGTCATATGTTTCATGATGCTCTCTTTGTGTTTCAATTCTTTACTTGTATGTGAGCATCATTGAAATCATCATGCCTAGCTAAAAGGCGCTTGTTGGGAGACAACCCAATATTTATCCCTACTGTTTTTTGTGTGTACACATGATTAATATACTGTATTAATCATGTTTTATATGTTTTCTTTCAATAATGTGCCAAGTAAAGCCTTTGGGATAGTGTGGATGCTTGTTGATTTGATTCTGTGCAAAAACAGAAATTTTTGTGTCCAGTGCTGGAATTTCTATTCTGTACTGGAGCGTGAGAAAATTCTGAAATTTTTACATAGTATTGGGTTACAAATTTTTTATGTTGTCCTAATTGTTCAGAATTTTTGGAGGTATAGAAGTATGGGTTTTAAATCGCGCACTACATGCTGTTCTGTTTTTGACAGATTCTGTTTTCGGTGCATAGTTTGCTTGTTTTAGTGTTTCCATAGCTTATATTGAGTAATATAAATTGTGGAAATGATAGACTACAGTAGGCATTGTGAGAACAATTATGAATCTTGTCTTGACAGTACCTAAGTGGACGATTTTTTTTTCATACTAACCTATCTCACGGAGTTCCGTTAAGTTTTATGTGATTGAAGTTTTTAAGTTTTGGGTGAGATATCGATATGAGGAGAATAAGGAGTGGCAAGACCCTAAGCTTGGGGATGCCCAAGGAACCCCAAGGTAATATTCAAGGAAGACTCAAGCGTCTAAGCTTGGGGATGCCCCGGAAGGCATCCCCTCTTTCGTCTTCAACACTATCGGTATATCTTACTTGGAGCTATATTTTTATTCATCACATAATATGTGTTTTGCTTGGAGCATCATTTTATTTTAGTTTTCTTTTCTTTCTGTTATCAATAATCATGTTTTGTATCTTTTAGTTCAATAAAATGCCAATTATAGACTTTACCATGCTCAGTTTGCAACTTCATGTGTTGCTGTTTGAAAACAGAAAGTTTTCTGTTATGTCCAGAATATTCCTGAATAGTCAGGACATGATAAAAATATGAAATTTTTACACAGTAAGCATGCTTGAGTTCTCTGTCACGTGGTAATTTTTCAGAATTTTTGGAGTTAGGTAAGTATGAATTCTTATTCACCCTTTACAGATTGTTCTGTTTAGACAAATTTCGGTTATAGTTGCATTGATTGCATATGTTGCTTGTTTAATGTTTCTATTTGTGGATAGAAGTATTAAATATGCAGAGGCATTTAGTATGCAATGTTTAATTATAATTTTTGTGATTTGTTACATTAGAGAATGTTAAGGTTTTGAGTGGATTTATACTAACTTATCTCACGAGTTCTTGTTGAGTTTTGTGTGGATGAAGTTTTTAAGATTTAGGAGAAGCCATGATATGAGAGGAATTATGGAGACACAAGAGCTCAAGATTGGGGATGCCCAAGGCACCCCAAGACAACATTCCAAGAAGTCTCAAGCAACTAAGCTTGGGGATTCCCCACGGGGAATCCCACCTTTCTTCATCAACACCTATCGGTTAGCCTAAGTTTTTACTTGTTCACATGGTATGTGCTATTCTTGGAGTGTCCTTTTATTTTCATTTTGCTTTCTGTTTTAATAAAATTATCAAGATCTGAAATCTTTATTTGGAGAGAGTCTTCACATAGCTACTTAATAGTTTGACTACTCATTGTTCTTCACTTATATCTTTTGGAGTAGTTTGTCATTTACTCTTGTGCTTCACTTATATCCTATGAGTAAATTATTGAAATGAATTGAATATCATAAAGTTGAAATTAGATGTGCTTCATATGATTGTCTCATGCTTTCACACTTGGTTTAGAAAGTAAAATCTATTGAAGTTTGACAATCACAATATTAGTCATTCGAGCAATTCATGAAAGATAGTATATGGAAGAGAACTTTCACATATAAATTTATTATCTTGGACATCTTTTATGATTGTGAATACCCATTAATTATTTTCAAGCTTGAGCAAATTAGTTGAAGTTGGATAAGGAAGACAACGTAATGAGTTGTGTTTGGGTATATTTGCATAGAATTTATATTGTTATGGATCCTCTAACATGTGGTGCTTGTTTAGAATCTTTTGCTAGCCTAAATTTCTGTACTAAGCGGGAATACTGCTTGTGCATCCAAAATCCTTGAGCCAAATTTCTTCCATGAGTGTCCACCATACCTACCTATATACGGTATTACCCTGCCGTTCCAAGTAAATTTGCATGCGCCACCTCTAATCATTCAAATAAGCATCTGTTTTGTGTGCCCGTACCGCTCATGAAGCGGCAGTGGGTGGTCAGTATCTTCCATGTTAAGCAAGTTATTCTCATGATGAGTGTTTATTCACTTGTCATTGCACGAGAGAGGGCGGTAATTGGGATGCCCAGTCCTATGCTCAAAATCAAATTATATAATGCAAACAAACTCCCTCGGAAAGTTGATTGTATGGAGGGCACCCGAGGATTCGGCTAGCCATGGCTTGTGTTTGAATGGTTGAGGGGGAGTAAACTTTACCTTTCCGCTTGGGAACCGCCTATAATGTGTTTAGCATGGAAGACATTGAGAACTCTCGGTCATGACGTTGACAGGAAAAGTACACCTCTCAAAATGTATTCATCTCTGTTTTAAGCTATGAGCTCTGGCACCTCTGCAAATCCCTGCTTCCCTCTGTGAAGGGACATTCCATTTACTTTTATGCTATTTACTTTCATGCTATTTATTTTTGTTGAGTCAACTTCTTATTCCAACATATTCTATAGTTGGCAAGCATCATGTGGTGGGGATAGATCCAGGCACATATATCCATTCAAATATATTTGATCATGATTTATTATTGTTGACAATTATCTTTATGATAAATGAGTTGGGAGGCAAAACATCAAGCCCCTATCTTTCTCTGTGTTCGATGGATGCTATTTGTTCTAAAAACATGCTTTGAGTACTAGCAATCATAGAAGACTATATGATAATTGAGTATGTGGAGCTCTTACTTAGACTTTGTTGAAATTAAGTTGAATTGCAATTGTTTGGTGACTAAGAACATAGGTTGTTAAGTTTCAAGAGAATGCATTATTTGAACCATAACGTGTGAATTGATTGCTACTTTATCATGATGAGTTTTGTGAGAAAGAGTTGATGTTATGATGCTAGAAAAAGTTATTTAAATTATCATTGATCAAACTTGTGCACTATGCTAGCATTCACACTTCATAAATTATTTCTTTTATCATTTACCTACTCAAGGACGAGCAGGAATTAAGCTTGGGGATGCTGATACATATCCAACGTATCTATAATTTATGAAGTATTCATGCCATATTTATAACAATTTTATATGGTTTTGGTATGATTTGATTAGAACTAACCCGGACTGACGCTGTTTTCAGCAGAACTACCGTGGTGTTGTTTTTTGGGCAGAAATAAAAGTTCTCGGAACTGGACGAAACTTTTTGACGATTTTTTTGGACCAAAAGAGACCCTCGAAGCTTTGTGGAAGGACCAGAAGCCTCACGATGTGCTCACAAGGCACCACGGCGCGGCCTGGGGGGGTCGTGTGCAAGTGCCTTGTGGGGCCCTCGTAACTCCTTTCCGCGTGATTCCAACACTGAAAATACCTATAAATAGAGAAACCCCCAGAAATAAACCTAGAACTTTGACGACGACGCCACACGCCTCTGTACCGAAGAAATACCATCTGGAGCCCTGTTCCGGCACCCTGCCGGAGGGGGGAATCATCATCGGAGGCCATCTTCATCATCCCGGCGGTCTCCATGATGAGGAGGGAGTAGTTCACCCTCGGGGCTGAGGGTATGTACTAGTAGCTATGTGTTTGATCTCTCTCTCTCTCGTGTTCTTGATTTGGCATGATCTTGATGTACCACGAGCTTTGTTAATATAGTTGGATCATATGGTGTTTCTCCCTCTCTATCCTGTTGTGATGAATTGAGTTTTTACCTTTGAGGTTTCACCATTATCGGATTGAATACTTTTATGGATTTGAGAACACTTGATGTATGTCTTGCATATGAATACCCGTGGTGACAATGGGGTATTATATTGATTCACTTGATGTATGTTTTGGCACTCAACTCGCGGATTCCCGAGGTGACATTGGGGTAATCTATGCATAGGGGTTGATGCACGTTTTTGTCCTACTTTCTCCGGTAGAAATCTTGGGGCACTCTTTCAAGTTCTTTGTGTTGGATTGAATATTATGAATCTGAAGTTGTTTGATGCATATTGTATAATTGGCTCATGGATACTTGTGGTGACATTGGAGTATCTAGGTGACATTAGAGTTGATTGATGTGCATCATATGGTGTTATTTTAGTACGAACTCTAGGGCTGTTTGTGACACTTATAGGGATGGCTCAATAGATTGATCGGAAAAGATAACTTTGAGGTGGTTTTGTACCCTACAAACAATTTCATCTTATGTTCTCCCCTAGATAAGAACTTTGGAGTGATTCTTTGTCGCACGTTGAGGGATTGTTATATGATTCAATTATGTTAGCACTGTTGAGAGATTGCACTAGTGAAAGTATGAACCCTAGGCCTTGTTTTCAAGCATTGCAATACCATTTGTGCTCACTTTTTTTTACTTGCTACCTTGCTGTTTTTTTTATTTTTAGATTACAAAAACCTATTTCTACTATCCATACTACACTTGTATCACCATCTCTTCGCCAAACTAGTGCACCTATACAATTTACCATTGTATTGGGTGTGTTGGGGACACAAGAGATTTCTTGTATTTGGTTGCAGGGTTGTTTGAGAGAGACCATCTTCATCCTACGCCTCCCATGGATTGATAAACCTTAGGTCATCCACTTGAGGGAAATTTGCTACTGTCCTACAAAACTCTGCACTTGGAGGCCCAACAACATCTACAAGAATAAAAGTTGCGTAGTAGACATCATGGGCCAACCATGTCTAGGCCCCAGACCGCAAAAGGCCAAGTGATGGGAATAGTCCTGAGGGCTGTAGGGGGCATGTGGCTTTGCTGGGCGAACACTTGACAGCCGGGGCAGCGTTGTACCAGAAGTTTGGCATCAGCCCCTGCTGTCGGCCAGTAGAAACCTTCTCGGAATGCCTTGCTTACCAAGGTCCGAGCAGCGGCGTGATGTCCGCTCATGCCAGAGTGTATCTCGCTAAGTAGTGATCTTCTTTCCTCTTCGAATATGCACCGTTGGAGGATGCCCGTGGTACTTTGCTTATAGAACTCATCCTCGTGGACTTTATAGGCTTTAGACTGCCTTACGATCCGACGTGCATCGGTTTGGTCCTCAGGGAATTCTTTCCGGAGTAGGTAAGTGAGGATGGGCTCGGTCCAGGGTGCAATGACTACCATGACCTCGTGGGCCGAGGCCGTTTCCTGAACAGCAGATCCTCCGATTACTTCTTCCTCTGTTTCGTCCTCGGGTGGGGCAAATTACCAGGTTACCAATGGCTTGAAGAGCCGTTCAAGAAAGGTGTTTTCCGGTACCTTATCCCATTTAGCGCCCATTCGGGCTAGGATATCGGCGGCCTGGTTGCTGTCACGGGGGATATGAAGAAATTCAAGCCCCTCGAACCTGGCCAAAATCTTTAGAACTGCGTTCCGGTAGGCTGTCATTTTTGGGTCCTTTGCATCAAACTCGCCATTTACTTGGGAGATGGTGAGGTTGGAATCTCCTCGGACCTCGAGGCATTTAACGCCCATTGAGACAGCTATCCGGAGCCCGTGCAGAAGAGCTTCGTATTCAGCCACGTTATTGGAATCTGTGTACATGATCTGCAGCATATAGCGAATATTGTCGCATGTTGGCGATGTGAGTACGTACTACTCCAGCCCCTAGCCTAGCTAGCATTTTTGAACCATCGAAATACATGGTCCGGTGTGAATATGTGATGTACTCTTTAGGGAGCTCGGCCTCTGTCCATTCGGCCACGAAGTCTGCCAGCACCTGAGATTTAATGGCTCGGCGCGACTGGTATGTTATTTCGAAGGGTAAGAACTCTATGGCTCGGCGCAGCTGAAGTTTTCGTGATGCCATAAATACGGCTTAGGCTATCTTTTGATAGTGCGGGCAGCGTGTTTTACACGGGGTTAGGACCACGGAAACATAATAGACTGGTTTTTCCACCTGGAACTTATGGCCCTCCATGTCTCGTTCGACCACGAGTACTGCACTGACCACCTGGTTGGTGGCCGCGATGTACAGTATCATCGGCTCACCTATGCCTAGAGCGGCTAAGATGGGGTTGTAGGGTAACGCAGCAAAAAACAAAAAAATTCCGACCTACGTACCAGCCCAGGATCACTATGGAGACTGCATACAAGGTTTGATATGTTTCGTTACCGACTCGTAGCGCAGCGGAAGTAGAGTCGATGACGATCGGCGGTGCAGATCCCCGCAGCTAGGATTTACAACCTCCCAACCGCGAGGATGTATACCCTCATCCGCCCCCGGACAGCCCTCCGGGAGACGGTCGGACAGTCCCTCGGACGGTGTCACGGACAGCCCTTCGGGAGGACCATCGAAACTCGGACAGTCACTCGGACAGCCCTTCGGGAGGACCATCGAAACTCGGACAGTCACTCGGACAGCCCTTCGGGAGGCACTCTCGAACTAAGACCGAAACTACGATCTCTCTATAGAGTTGCACACATACGGTGTCATCTATCCGGCAGGGCTTCGCCGTCCAGAACTAGTTCCCACCGGAACCTAGACAGCATTTCGGCTCTACGAAACTATTTCGCTGGGAGGGAGAGAGAAAGCCAGATCATGCATGGCACTTGTATGTGAGAAGGGATGAGATTTGGGCTGCCCCCTCCACCTCTATTTATAGGAGAAGGAGTGGTGGAGGGGCTGAAATTTCAGCCACATCCATCCATGTCATCTCCAAGATATTTTGGAGCAAAAGCCCAAAAAAGTGGCTTTCCAAAAAGTAATCCAAAAAGCACTTTCACTATTCACGACGACATATTTCAGCCTCCGTTCGAACTGAAAATATTCATGTGGGCTTAGGAAATTTCCAGTACCCACTAAAATAATTTTCAACGCGATCCGAAACAATTCCGGTTTAGTGATTTTCATCTGCGAAAAGCATCTGAAGCGGTTCCGGCAGCTCCGGAACATTTCCGGTTTTCATCCCGGAAAATTCCAGAAAGTTTCCAGAACGATTCTGGCACCCTCCAAGAATTATCAGGCATGTGCCGAAACCATTTTGACTTTATGGTGTACTCCGAAACAACTTTTCGGTTTAGTGATTTTCATCTGTGAAAAGCAACTAAAGCGGTTCCGGCAGTCCGGAACATTTCCGGTTTTTGTCTCTGAAAAATCTCAGAAGTTACCGGAACAATTCTGGTACCTTCCAATAATTTCCAGGCATGTGCCGAAACCAATTTGACTTTATGGAATACCCTGAAACAACTTTTCAGTTTCACCGGAACTATTCCGATATCCTCTCCGGAACGTTTCCGTTTCGTCCGAAACTTTTTCGGTGATTTTCTCTCAGACTCCCCGTCTAGTATTCAGCAGATAGATGACCCTTAAGCGTGTGACCCTATAGGTTCGGTGAAGTATAGACATGACCCGGAACCCCTTCCGATCAATGATCAACATCGGAGCCGTGGACACCCATATTGACCCCTATACCCACACGAATGAATATTCGAGTGAACCTCCAGTTGCCGTGTGCTATTCCTGTTGCTTCGCGATATGTTACAAATACCCGAGGTGAGACATGTTGGCATCCCCGTGGATCAACATCTTGTCCACTATGCCAGTTACCTCGTTACCGGTATTGTTCTCTTTTCTCGTTCCCGTGTTCCGGCATCCCCGTGATCAAATCACAAAGTGTCTGGCCAGACGATGATGGATACCGTAACACCGAGAGGGCCCAGAGATATCTCTCCATCGTCGGAGGAGCAAATCCCAATCTTGAGCTATCAAGTTACTTGACATACTTTTCCGTGAACCCGTAAGCCGCCGTAATAGCCACCCAGTAACGGATGACGTTTAACAAACCCCAAAGTTCACGAAGCAAGCACGAAGGAAATCGATACTCTCATGGTCTAAGGAATTATGCAAACATTAACTATCTCTGTGTTATAAACCATTAACTAGTGACAAATGTATCTCATAGCATAACATCAATTCGGGTCGATTCAACACAAGTGTTCTACCAACATTGCGCCCTCAAAATTGCTGGCATAGCCATGCCCATGATCAGGAAAACTGGATCATCATGCAATACTTGAGCCAGTCTTAGAGGCCAGACTAGGAATACATTTTACCGTTTATTATTCCACACGTGCATATGAGTCTTCCTCCGAGCCTCGTGGTTATTGCAGACTCGAGAACCATAGCAGTTATAGCATGGAACATAAACCTAATTATGAACAGGGAGATAATCAATAACATTTATTATTGCCTCTAGGGCATATCTCCTACAGACTCCCACTTGCACTAGAGTCAATAATCTAGTCAATGCTAATGCACTTTACACCTATGGCATACTGGTGTAAAATATGCTTCTCATGTGGTATAGCCTGATGTCCAACGGATCTGACGACTTCAGATCGGTGTGTAACTTTGCATATCCTCGCGTTTTCACGCTTTCACAAAATTCATATTTTGTGTGGACTTGGCTTTGCATATGTGTGAATCATTGGTCGAAACCTGATTCCTCAGACTGAGCTATGGAGCAACTATCTGCAATAGTGTCCCATAGACCAAAGCCATCTTGGAACCATACTAAGTTGATGAATGAACTATATGATTCAACAACTTCTTTGTCGCTTCTTAAGCGTCAACATACTTAGCCTTTGTTATAGAATTCGCCACAGTATCTTGTTTGGAACAATTTCCAACTACCGTGCCACCATATTATGTATTACACAAAACCCTTAACTAAATCGAAAATCGCATGGAGCATTGATGAAGACTGTATCGATGTAATTACTTACAACGAGCACTTCATAATCTCTGCTTGCGAGAAAACATGTCATCACTACTACTCTAGTACTTTAATGACATCTTTCACTGTTGTCCTATGATCAGTACTTTGATCACTTTGGTATCCATACTCGCAACAACTTTGGAGTATCGGACATATCTGGTTGTTTTACATACCATGGAATACATGATTAATCCAAACACAAGAGTGTGTGGAATCTCCATCATGTATTTCACTCATCAGTGTTTTGGGACACTGAGTCTTGCAAAAACTCTTTCCATGTGACTTCGGCAAGAATTACTCCTTGGCGTTTTAAATGCTAAAAGGTTTTAGCATCTTGTTAATATGTATTCATTGCTTAGCCCTATTAGGTAAATATATCTCCATAGATCATCATGCCTAATATTGAGGCTATTTAGCCCAAGCACTTCATCAAAAAACTATTTTCAAATGAAGTCCTTAATTCGTGTCAAGAAATTTATTTCCAATTAACAATGTGTCAAGTACACAAGGTTTTTAGAAATATTATCATGCTCCCACTTACTTTCTTGAATCACAAGCATCTTCGATACCCATTTGATGAAGTCAAACCCCTTTGACCATTCCATCAAAAACGAAGATTCCAACTCCACTTTGCTCTCTTCTGTTCATCGCTGGAACTCTGAAGTTTGCATACTTACTAGCATCCTCTGGATCGACAAATTACTTTGGACTGTATCACATACAAGTCCTAGGTTTCATTTCCATCAGATGGAAATCCTTTTGTCATCCATGTTTCATATCTCATGATTGAAATATGTATTAATTGCTAGTTCAACCCGAACCGACTTCAAGCATCGCTATGGTGAGACAATCTCATCGTAGTCAACTCCTTGAACTTGTTATGGCAACAAGTCGAGCTTTATGGATAAAACATTTTATCCGTATCAGTTTTTAGTTCCATAAATATTCGTTAGACTCTAAGTCTTCCGAAAGGTGTATCAAGATTTTAATCTCGAATCACTTATATGGAAACTATCTCGGATTGTATTGGCATTTAGCCAATTCCGGAGTCAGGGCCCATCAACGCTTCCTTGTGTATTGTAGGTATACTATTGTCTAACAACAATATCTCGTTTGCGCACCTGATAGGTTTGCACGAGCTTTGCCTACGTGGTTCAGCTGCAAGTTCGACCGAAGTCCATACATTTTATTGTAGAGACTTCCGTATCAGTCGCAGTAGGAAACTCCGGAATCACTTCCAAGGTTTCTTTCCTTTGATCTGATGACGAAGATACTGGTTATCTCGTCGAGTTGCACTGTCCTCCCACTCACCTTTTGAAAGAACTATTCTCTTTAAAAGCATACCGTTTTGCGGCAAAACCCTTTGCCTCGGTATAGTGGTGGGGGGAATACCGAATGACTTGGGATAACCTTACAAAGTAGCACTTGTCTGATTTGGAATAGGTTTGTAACCTTTTACACAAGCCCCATATTCCAAATGTTAAGAAAAGATATAACATGGTTGGGCGTACCACACCATGGCGTCATTTCAACAGACCTGATGGAGCTCTTTTCAGTGTAAAAGCCGCAGTCTCTAAAGCATCACTCTATAAAAGGGATAATGGCAAATTTATTTATGTCATCTTTGATCTTACCATGTCATAAATGGTTCGATTACATCTTCACGGACTTTTCACTTGCAGTGGTGTTCCGGGAGGTGCAAGTTATGAAACCCCTTTCATAACTCATCAGACATTCGCTAAACTTGTAACTCAAATATTCCTTTCTGCAATCGAATTGTAGAAACATAATTTTCTTGTTACAATAACTTCTACTTCATTTTTTAAAACCTTATGAATGAATTCAAAAGATCCAGACTTACGTCTCAACAAGTAAATATCCATATATCTACTTGAGTCATTTCTGAAGATAGATAAATCCACTACTTGCAACAACATTTATTGGACTACACACATCATAATGTATGATCACCAATATGTTCTTTGCTCGTTCCTTATGGCCTGTGAACGGTATTTCAGTCACTTCACTTTTCAGAGGAAAGTTGCAAGTGTCAGATGATTCAAAATCAAATGACTTCAAAATCCATCATAATGGAATTTTCCATGCGGGTTTCTCTAATGTGACTAAATGCAGTGCCACACTTGTGTGGTATTCTTTTAGTCTTGAGACTTTTAGCGTCAGTGTTATGGATGTATCATATTTCCATCAATATTCATAACATACATCCCATCTAGGATGGAAGCATGGCCCTTCATGTTATTCATAATACTGAACAACAATTGTTGTTTTTATGAACAACTCTTTTGCAACAAACATTGTGCAATGGGCTAGAGTGTATGAAACTCTAAAATGAATTATGAAAGTAAACCCAGAGGTAATGTATTATTATCAATATTCATAACATACGTCTCATTCATAATGAAAGTATGGCCCTTATGTTATTCATAACACCGAACATCAAAAGTTCTCTTATGAACAACCTTCTTGCAAGATACCTTATGCAAAGGGCTAGAGTGTGAAACTCTAAAATGAATTATGAAAGTAAATACATAGGGAATACACCGATGGAAGGCATAGTAACATTTACTATGTTCCCTGCGTGTATCTAAACCTCATCCCTGGCTAGTCTTTCAGGCCACAGTAGTTCTTTCATCGAGTTGCAACAGAATGCAATCGAGCGGGTATCTTTGTGATTAACTCACAATACCCAAGAATTAGTGATTAACATGTTTAACCATAATTCCCAAGAACTATATCTTTGACCAGCCTTCTATACATCAAAAACTTGTATGACATTCATACATGAGCTGAATCTTCCAGTCTTCTTTCCTTTTGCCTTTATACTTCTAACAGTTTAACTTTTAGTATTTCTCCTACTCTCAGAAGAAGCATCCAACTTAAGAGTGGCGTTAGCCCCGGACTTCCTAGGCGTGAAAGTCTTACTAACACCCTTCGGACACTTCCTTTCTCTTTAAGTTGTTGTTTTATTCACCTTTCATCATATGATAGGCGTTCTCCTGGATCCCTCTCTTATCAGTCTAATGCATAGTAAACTCCTTTACTAACAGTTTGCAAACAAACATTGCTTTGGATATCTCATATCTTTTAGCCTTTGTCTGTCTGTGAAAATGATTTTCAGATTCCATGAATATCACATAACTATCCAAACTTTCGAAGTTCGGGTCTCATGGAAGCAAACATATTGCACTTTGACTGAAAAGGAATTCTAGCTTTTGGATCGAAGGACGAGAGTCACATGATCCATAGCATTAGCGGGAGAATACCGAAAGTATGCGATAGGACAAAATCCTTCTCGGCACACTAGAGGACAATCCTCACATTACGTTACCAACCGTAAAGTTTTAACCAGATATTTAACAGCTATTCAATTTTAATAGGGAAGGTGGAAACGCGAGCCATTATTCTACAACTATTATGCAACCCACACTTAGACAGTGTTCAAAATTAATTGCACTGAGAATTAAACAAGTTAATTCTATAGTGCGCTCCCACTCAAATCAATATCTCTCATAATTGATTTTGAGTGATACAAGATCCAGACTTCAATTCATCGCCATAGAATCATCATCTCATGACGGGAATTTTAATCGGTAGGCCAACTTGCCGATCACATCTCTATGTGACTCTTGTTCATCTTTCGATGCGTGTGTTCCGAGCTCAGGACGATCCTGCCATGAACGTCAAGACAACCAAGTGATCTTGCTGCGAGGTCTGACCTCACCCGCCTCACACATCCCTAATCGTTCGTACCCATGCATCCATGGCGCACCCCGAAAAGTTAGGTGCCGTGACGGTGCTACACTTGGGAGAACACTAACTACTTGATATTTTTTGTGAGAGATCACCCTAATAAAAAGCGACTACCGCGCAATCAAGAAGGGTGTATCATAAGGGATAAACATCTCAGGCAATTCATAATAGCATGATATGGTATCGCCCTTTCTGACGGAGAAGTCTTTTATTTCTTCGTCTTCAGCATTCGCGTCGGTGTTCACCTTCGCGAAGATTGCCACCACCTTGTCGATGCACCAGATAATATTGCTATCTCTATAGATAATAAAATAAGTGCATTACTTAAGGTTGACACGCAGGTCATTAAAGTGACAATCATATGACTCCAGCCATCATGCCGAATCATGACACGCAGGTCATGTTAATATTACATCATATAGTCATCTCATACATAATCAAATTAATATGAGCACTGCTATACCACATCATATGCACATGCAAACCATCCTGCAAAACCAAGTTAGACGCCTCTAATCGGTTCATGCAAAATTTTATTTTACATGGCTTCTAAGGTTTCGAAACAAACCGAAGCTACCAACGTCCATCATCAAGCATGATAATCCAAGTCGCTAGATTAACATTGCGGGGTGTATGAAACACGAGATAATAAAATCTCGAGCCCCATACTAAACTTTGTCATACGCGTGACCCCCGTGCAGATCATATCTGCATTGCCCTTTCGTCTGCGAAATTTCATCTTTCTTTTTAACTACGGTGGAATTCAATGAACTGTTAGCACTTCGTTGATCAATCAGGATCGCGGATTGCCAGAACATTGAAAGTCCACCATACTGTTATCAAGATCAGAAATATGCAAATTCTAGGGAAGCAACAAGAACATCGGGTAACAGATTTCATCTGCTACCCGCACAAATAATTTTCAGCAATAGATCTCATCTACTACCTAATTATATTGTGCAACACCCATACATCTCATGTATTCTAGATCGCACCTGCATCTACGCATAGCATGGCTCATGATACCACTGTAGGGTAACGCAGCAGAAAACAAAGAACCAGCGCCGCGGGGCACCTGCTCGGGGCAGACTTCGGTTGATCTTTATGATCAAAGGTGATCGGCGTGTCTACCCACGCACCCCGGGCGGCTACTTCCCGGATGGAATTAACTTCCCGGAGTGCTCGCTTCCTTTGGTTATTGGACGTGAAGGTTTCATAGATCATTAGCACTTCGTCGTCGCCTGACGGCTCCTCCGGACGTTGAGGCGCGGCTGTGAGGAGGTTTAGGTCTCCTTTGGCCACTTGCCTCATCACCCAGCAATCACGAAGGCTGTGAGTGGGGCTGGTGTTCAGTAGGACGGAGTGGATCGGACATGGCCTATCCAGGAGGCCATCGAGGGCGGTCCTAGATCGGTCCGCGGTTTTCTTCTTTTTCCGAAGTCGCGCGACCATCGTGCATTGATCACGGGGTTCGTGATGAGGCATGGACCTGTAGCATTTCAAGTGGTTGCTACAGATCGAGTCTGTTCGCTTTTCCTGGGCCAACCAAGCGTCTTCAATGGCGCAGAATCTTGACACCAGATCGGACAGTTCTGGTAGTGTTCGAATACATCGGCGAGTGAGAGCGTTCGAAACGCCCTAGTCCCTACAGCCGCGCTGAAAGGCTGCTATTACTTCTGAGTCCTGGTAATCTGGTATGTCGTCTTTGACAGACGAAAACCTGGCCCAGAAGCACCTGATCGACTCCTCGGGCAGCTGTCGTATGTAGGCTAGATCCCAAACATCGGGTGGGCCCGATCTGTCGGGATAGTATTCGATGTGGGATGTCTTCGAGAAGGGAACCTCAACCTCCATAGGCCGAGGGCTTGAAGCTTTGACGCTTTTGTCCTGCGAGGGACATGCAACCACCGGAGAGGCCGAACTAATTGGGGGATCCGACTTGCCAGTCGTTTCCAGCTGGCTGCTATCGGAATCGCTTTCCAGAAAGTACCTCAGCCCCTCGCTCTTTATGGAGACTTTGGTCGGGGCGTCAGAGGTGTCCAAGATCGTTCCTTGCTCGTAAAGGAGAGGGAGCGATCCGGCGATGAGGATTTTGGGCATAGAAACAGTGCCCAGGGGGTTGAAGTCGTTGATCAACGATCCCATCGATCTTTTGTTGATCTCACAGTGGAACTCTCAATGAAAGCACCAGTGTCGGTGTAAAACCAGCTGACCTCGGGGTAGGGGGTCCCGAGCTGTGGATCTCGGATCGATGGTAACAGGAACAAAGGAGACGATGTTTACCTAGGTTCGGGCCCTCTCTATGGAGGTAAAACCCTACGTCTTGCTCTTGTTTATATTGATGATGAAGTATCGAGTACAAGCTTGATCTACCTCGAGATCGTCAGGAGAAGCCTAACCCTAGAGCTAGGTGGATGGTAATTGTGATTCCGTGTCCTCTACAGGCTAAACCCCGGCTTATATACACACCAGGCAGGGGCATCTAGGGTTACATAGGCGGTATCTAGGGATGCGTATGGAGGCGGCAGGAGAGGTCTTGGGGTACACTCCAAGTCTTCGGCAGAGACCGTCTTGATCACGTCACAGCTCCCGGAGTCCATCTGGAGGGGAACAGGGCCTTTAGGCCCAGACCGAGGACTATGGGTCGTCTAGGTTGGTACCCCCTAATCCAGGACACCGTCAACCGGCCTATAGGGCCGACGCCACCGATTGTACATCTAGCAGTAGTCCCATGATCGGTGTGCCACTGAGTACAACGAACTGATAACCGTGGCATACATCCATTACAACACGAATAAGTCTTACATAGGGGTGACCAACTAGGGTCTAGTCTTGCATGGATAAGCCATAAAGGCAACTACTTATTCAACTGTGCTGCGGAAACAGCGACGGTAACTTGAACCCACGTAGCGAGCCATAACCAACAGGCAAGATGACTGGGGAAGCAGCCTAGTTCGCATTGACGTCATCGAAGAACACATCTTGAAAGCCTGTATCTTACATTCCTGGCCAAGCTGATAGCCAGGGACAAGCCAGGTGAGTACATTTGAATGTACTCGCAAGCAACCCATGGAATGTAATAGCAGAATATTCATGCAAGGCTCGATACAAAGGAATGGCTACTAGACTAGGTTATTGCAATTGCCAAAAACTAGTTTTTCAAATGCACATGACCTACTTTTGAAAAATGGCGAGGCCCCGTGGTCCGAAGAACCACGGTCCCTCAGGTTACAGATACCAACATAAACAGATTAACTTGAACACCAACTTGATCATCACATCATCAAGCTTGGGTACCTAGTACCCTTCCTTCTCATCGTCCACATTCTCATATCAGCACCATCATTATTCTCATCCACACACGGGCTTGGTTTAAGTGTGTTCATCCCAGTTGTCATTAACCGCAGACATCGGCTATTCGAATAGTTTTACACTCTACAGAGGTTGCACACTTTACCCACAATAATCAAGTACTATCCGTGGACAATCCACGCCCCGCGATACCCCAGTCATCTCAGTGTACTACCCGATCAAGAGCATTTCCGAGACTGGTAGTAATGTGGAGCACAAATATGTTGCTTTCCCGACCCTCATGCTACTCACTTCTTAAAACCCACCCAGGGAAGGTACCCCTCCGACAACAAGTGGGATCCACCCTTAGCACCAACCATGGGTCAAGTCAAGCCCCGCTACCGGGGTAATATGGTTGCGTTGTAGGTTGGGTTGACGGTCACGATCTTATTCCAATCCTTCCGGAAACCTTTCATCACACAGTATCACAACAATGAGTCACCCATACGGGTACTCACAATTTTTTGAGTAAGTTTCTCGTGGTGTCCAACCTACAATTTCCCACCTACATAGCCTGGCAACTACCATAGCATTAAGCTATGCCCATCGTGTTTCCCGGGTTATCAAGGTCAGGGTATTAACGACATCTAGGGTAGCACCTATGTCATGTAAATATCATCTCTACGAGCAATGCCTAGCCATGGTTTTCAATGCATGACAATAAACTACTTCATGAGCAAAATAATTGGGTGATCAACATGGTCAAAAGGTTGCTTTCATGGCATCAGCAAAGTCTTCACTTTTCTAGTCCTCCTTCGAATACTCCATCTACTTCGTCAACTAACATCGAAAGAAATCACAATAAGCCACACAACAAGGCAGAAAATAAAAGTGCTCCAAAAATAGGAATTTCACTTTTCTAGGACATCTCTGGTTATAAGAAAAATAACCAAAGTGGATATTTTGTTTTTAGATCTACTGAGATTTTTGAGCATTTCAATCTAGTGGAAACTAGGGAATAAATGGATTTGCAAGAAGTTCATAGATAGCCTTTTTCTAAAAATTAGTGGAGGGACTAGATAAGGAATGATTTTAGGATCATTTGGAAATTGGTTTCACTGGATTTGGATATCATATGAATATACTAGGGCTTTTCAAATCTGACATATATGAAGAAATGAGCTAAATAAAGGATTCAACCGAAACTAGGGACAAAAAAAATGTTCAATGTGCCCTATTAAATATAGGAGGTTTTATATAAAATTTAGGAATTTGAATCAACTCATTTGGATTTGACATGCAACCTAGGGAAATACTTGAATCTCTAGATAAAAGAAAAAGACACGAGAATCAACCTGATGGGCCACAAATGGCTAGATCTGATGGGCACAGGCACGCACTGGGCGCAATATAGCGGTGCAGTGCAACTGGGCCTGGCCCAGCAGCTCAGCCACGAGGAAGAAGCCACCGACGTCGAAGGCAGGTTCGGGAGCAACTAATTAAGAAGCGCTCCTTCGGGAGCCTCCCAACGATCACTTGGGGTGGGCTGAGAGCGCTCCACTTGGCGCACTCTCAGCCCCCGCCACGTGTCACGCTCTGGGCGCTCCCTCCGGATTTTATTTATTTTTATTTTTCCGCATGCGTTTTCGGCTTTTTAAACGGTTTTTTTTTCAGTTTTTTGGTTTTCCACCGGTCATCCTTAACTCTTGGACCAAAAAATATTGTGCGAAAAACGCGTTTTTTTGCTTTCGTGAGAGGCACGGTTTTGCTTTCGCAAGAAGCATGGCCGTCCCACTCGGAAACGGAAAAAAACGTGTTTTCTATTTTTTTTTTCCTTCACGAGAGGCACGGTTTTGCTTCTGCGAGAGGTACGGTTTTGCTTTCTCGAAAGGCACGGCCGTGCCTCTCGGAAACCGGAAAAAAACGCGTTTTCTGTTTTTTTTCCTTCCGTGAGAGCCACAGTTTTGCTTTCGCGAGAGGCACGACCATGCCTCTCGGAAACGGAAAGAAAACGCATTTTCTGTTTTTTTTTCTTCCGCGGGAGGCACGGTTTTGCTTCCGCGAGAGACACGATTTTGCTTTCGTGAGAGGGACGGCCATGCCTCTCGGAAAACGAAAAACACTTGTTTTCTATTTTTTTTGCCTTCCGCAAGAGGCACGGTTTTGCTTCCGCGAGAGGCGCGGTTTTTGCTTTTGCGAGAGGCACGTCCGTGCCTCTTTCGCAAAGGAAAAAAACGTGCTTCCGGTTTGGTTTTTTCGTCCGTTTTTTTCGTGAATTTTTTTTTCATCAAAACCTATGAACATGAGATCTAGTTTTGAAGATCTTGACGCGGGGAATCCAATGGTGAAAACGGTTCGAGATTTGGACAAACGGTTTAAAAGGTAAAACATTTTGAATAAACGGATCTACGAGAAAAGGGAAAACTCTTGTCGGAACCTGAGGAGGTGGGAGTAATCTTTAAAAGAAGTACTCCTCGATTAGTGATTTCGGGAGTCGAACCCATGACCAGCGGCACATCTAGCCGCGCTGCTGCCACCGCAACCAGCTCACTCTACAGAAATATTCGTAGCCTGACACTTAAAGAAAGGAGCGACAGGGATGAAAATTAAAAAAAATTGAAAAACGAAGTACGTGAACCGGAGGTAGCGAACACACGACCTCCAGCGAGTGAACAACGTCGCTAGCTACTGTAGTTTCTGCGATTTGTCCTCTAAAATAACAACCCAGTTTAAGTAACAAACCAGTTGAAATTTCGAACGTGATTTTCTTTTTGGCAATAGTAAATGTTTTGTGAATAACGAACATTTTCAAAATTTGTTAAAAAACTAAAACTCAAACATTTAGTTAAAACACAAACATTTTTTGGGAATCTCTAAAAAAAAACGCAAATGAATAAACAAATTTAAAGACGTGAACATTTTTCAAAACTATGAACAATTTTTTAAAAATTCGATTTTTTTTGAAAAACACAAAAAAATTCAAAATTATAATTTTCTTTTCAAAACACGAACATTTTATGAAATTCCCAGAACATTTTTGAATTTGCGAACAAATTTTGAAAACACGATCATTATTGAATTTGTGAAAACATTATGCAAACAGAACATTTTTAAAAATTGTGCACATTTTTTGAAATTATGAACATTTTTTCCAAACCGTGAACATCTTATCAAAATTCCCGAACATTTTTTGAATTTACGAACAGATTTTGCAAACATAAATATATTTTGAATTTGTGCACAAATATTGAAAACATGGATATATCCTGAAATGGGCGAACATTTATTGAACTTCTGAACAACATTTAAAAATGCAAACATTTTCAGAAGTTTTGAAATTCTAAACTTTTTTTAATGTTCGAATATTTTTTTAAAGAAGCGAACAAATTTTAAATTCTAAACATTTTTGGAATTTCTGAACCAAATTCGAAAACAAGAACATTTTTCAAAAAAATGAATAAATTTTGGAAAACGCAAGCATTTTTAAAATTTCTAAACATTCGTTGGAAAAGAAAAGTAAACTTGAAAAAGAAAAAAGAAAAGTGAAATAAAATAAAAAAAGAAAAGAAAAATGAAACAGTAAAAATAAAAAATAAAATGAAAAGAAAAAGGGAAAGGAAAAAAACATAAAAAGGTAAAACGTTCAGGAACATTCTAGAAAGTTCTCAAAACCAGAAAAAACCGGCTGGAAACCTCCAGAATGTTCCCAAAACCGAAAACAGAAAGCTTCTACAAAATGGGCCTGCCAGATCACTCAGCAGCCAGCTCCATGGCCATTCCTAGTTTCTGGGAGTTCCTATGTGACGCTCTCTGCTTCAGAGAGTCAACGTTTCGCAAAGGGCGCGGCTCAGCTGGGCCGGCCCATATTTCGAGCGCTAGGCCTAGGATTCGAACTCTAGACTTCGCTGTGATGCGCGTGCTGGGCTAGTTGCTCGGACCGAGAAGCATCTATGCTACATATGCAATGCAGATTGTAAATAAACAAACTAGGCTACGCAGTGATGCGCGTACTGGGTTAGCCGCTCTGACCGACAAGCTTCTATGCTATATATGCAACACAGATTGTAAATAAACAAACTACAGCGGCAAAATCTAGACGTCCAGAATCGAACCAAGGACCTTTTTTTGTTGTTGAGAAAATCGAACCAAGGACCTGTTGCCAATGAACCAAAATCGCTAGCCACTGTAACTCCTAGAAATTTGTAACTAAAATTTATAACTGCTAGATCTCTTTTTTTGAAACACGAACGTTTTCAAATTTATGGACAAAATTTTCAAAACACGAACATTTCATGGAAATGTGAACATTTTTTTAGTTTCTCAAACATTTCTTGAAAAAAAGGAACAAAATTGAAAATGAGAACAGTTTATGAAATTACGAAAAATCTTTTAGAAAATAGAAACATTCTTTGAAAAACAGTAACAACATTTGAAAACACGCATTTTTCGAAATTATGAACAACTTATTCAAAATGCAAACATTTTCTGAAAATTCCTTGAAAATTGTTTGAATTTGCGATCAAAATTTGACAACATGAATGATTTTTGAATATGTGAACAAATTTAAAAAAGCTGGAACATTTTTGGAAATTCACGAACATTTTTTGAATTTGTGATATTTTTTTGAAAACAAGAACATTTTTTGGAATTACAAACAATTTTTTCAAAACGCGAACATATTTTAAAATTACAAACAATTTTTGCGCAACACTATTTTTTTCAAAAATTCCCCGAACATTATTCGAATTTGCGAAAAAAATTGGAAAGAAGAATATTTTTAGAATATGTGAACAAATTTGGAAATGCCGGAACATCTTTTAAAATTTCAGATCATTTTTTGAATTGATAAACAAAATTTAAAAGTGCGATTTTTTTTCAAATTCTCTGAACATTTTCTGAATTTGAGAACAAATTTTCAAAAACATGAACATTTTATGAAATTGGTGAACAAATTCGAAAGTGGGAACATTTTTTGAAATTCCCAAATATATACTGAATGTGTGAGCAAAAACATATGATGCAAACATTTTTAGAATTTGAAATTATAACTTTTGAAAAATTTCGAACTTTTTTTTGTAAAATAAGTGAATAATATTTGAAATTCTAATTTTTTTGGAATTTCTGAACTAAGTTTCAAACAAGGATCATTTCTTAAATAATGAACAAATTTTTTAAAATGCGAACATTTGATGAAAAAGAAAAAAACTTGAAAAAGAGCAAAAAGAATAAAAAAAAGTATAGAAAAAGAGAAACAGAAAAAACGAAAAAGAAAAGAAAAAGAAAAAAGAAACGGAAAAAGGAGAAAAAAAAGAAAAAAATAACAGGGAAAAAACAAAAAAGAGAAAACGGTTCAGGAACCTTTTTTTGTAAAAGAAGGTTCCCAAAATCGGAAAAACCGGCTAGGTACCTTCTAGAACGTTCCCAAAATTGGTATCGGAGGTGCCCGTCTCGCTGCTAAATGGGCCGGCTCGTGTCGGTCGGTCGTTCGATCGGGGGTGTGCGAAGAAGCGACAATTTGACGCAGAATGCCTGCCTCTCACCAGGTGGTGTGTCAAAAAGGTACCCTCTTGGTTAGGGTTTACCTACTCCGGCGGCAGCGCCGCCGTTGAGTTTTTTTGTTCCCCTGCCGGAAGTCCGCCGCTGTGCACTGCAGGGCCTCCTGGCCTAGGTGATCCAGAGGCGAGGTCTCAGGTACAGGGCTTATCCAGAGTTCATCTTTATCGTTCAACTAGGAGCAAGATTTGAAGCATGGCGAAGTTTGTTCCGAAGCTGTTGCAAGTGCATGTCAAGGGAGACCTTGTGCAATTTATAGGGTTGTTTTTTGAGGAACGACTTGATGGAGTGTCTCCCCAGGAACCAATGGGACGTTTGATGTTCAGGAAAGTGCAGATTGAACCTGAATCAGAAGTGCATCGTTCAGACAGGAACAAGTTTGATCCTTCGAGGGATAGGCCCCCTCATCACGGTGCGTCAGTGCTGCATATTACAGGAGGAGGAAGAGGACAGCATACTGAAGATTCTGTAGTAGATAAGAGCAGCAGCAAGAATAACGAAAACACTGGAAAAAACATTGATTCAGGAGAGAAAGGAGCAGGTGCAGACTGGGTTCCTCAAATACCAAAGAAGAGTGGTGCAGATTCAGGGAAAAACGGAAATGACTTGGCAACATCGGCGGCCTCCTTAGTGGAGGACCGCCGCGCCTAATGTCGATCCTATGTTGGAACTGTCGCGGGCTAGGCGACCCCACGACGGTTCATGAGCTGCGCGACCTCGCGCGGGAGAGTGCGCCGGCGATTCTCTGTGTTGTGGAGAGACAAATTGCAAAGTATCGCACGGAAGGATTGGCGAGAACACTGGGGTTTGATGATGCATATGGTGTGGGTAGCAGCGGTCGCAGTGGGGGCATTTGCATATTCTGGAAGAAGCCTTTAGATTTGAAACTGAGAAATTTTTCAAAATACCATATAGATATGGTAGTGATGGAGACAGGGAGAGATCCATGGAGATTGACTTGTTGGTATGGCGATGCAAATAGAAGCATGCGATATAAAACATGGGACATGATGAGATTTTTTAAAGCAGATGGTGATCTCCCATGGCTATGCATTGGCGATTTCAATGAGGTGTTAAGGCGAGAAGAGCAGTTTGGTCCAAACGAGCGAGAGATCAGCCAGATAAATGCCTTTAGAGAAGCTGTGGACGTATGCCAACTGAGCGACTTGGGCTACAATGGTTTGGACTGGACTTTTGAGCGCAAAATTCAGAATGGGGAGTACTGCCGAGTGCGGTTAGACCGGGCGCTAGCCACGTCTGAGTGGAGCGCTTTGTATCCGCTTGCAGTGGTTTGTCATCTTAGTGCGGTTAAATCGGATCACTCTCCAATCTTGCTCATGAATACCATGGAAGCTCAAAATCAGAGGATAGGGAATATGAAACCTTTCCGCTACGAGCTGATGTGGGAAAGGCATGAGGACTTCCAGAAGCTAATCAATGAAGCATGGGGCAAATCTAGAGCAGGCTCTGGTGGTCAGCTGAAGGATAAGTTGAAAGAGATGGCTAGCACTATCCTTAACTGGAGCACAAGCACCTTTGGGGCTGTAAGAGCTGAATTGAGAACACTAAGGAAGAGGCTGCTTGAATTAAGGGGAGTACATGATAGGGTCGGACCATCTTATGAGGAGCTTAAAATTGAGCAACGAATTATTGAGTTGCGTTTCAGGGAGGAGGTGATGTGGCACCAACGAGCGCGGGTGCAGTGGCTCGCCGAGGGCGACAAAAACACCCACTTTTTTCACCAAAAAACATCCAATCGACAGAAGAAAAATGGGATCCATAGATTAGTTCGTACGGATGGTACTGTGTGCGAGGACCAACAACAAATTGAGCAGATGGTCTCATCATTTTATGAGGACTTGTACACATCAGAGGGTGTAATAGGCATTGAGGAGGTTCTGTCACATGTTCCCTATAAGGTGACCAGCGCTATGAATGAAATTCTCAGTTGCCCGTACACTGAAAAGGAAGTTAAAACTGTGTTGTTTCAAATGTTTCTGACAAAGGCACCGGGGCCTGATGGTTTCCCGGCACATTTTTTTCAGAAATATTGGCATCTTTGTGGTGAAGAGGTGACAAATATTGTTATCCGAGTGTTGAGGGGGGAAGACTCCATCGAGGAGATCAACCGGATGTTCATCGTTATCATTCCCAAGGTACAAAACCCCACTTTTCTGTCTTAGTTTCGGCCTATTAGTTTGTGCAATGTGGTGTACAAAATTGCATCCAAAGTACTTGCTAACCGACTGAAGCAGATTCTCCCGAAAATAATCTCGGAAGAGCAATCGGCCTTTGTGCCGGGTCGTCTCATTAGTGATAATGTCATATTGGCATATGAGTGTCTTCATTATATGAAAACAAACAGGAGTAAGAAGAATGCATATTGCGCAGTTAAGCTAGATATGAGAAAAGCTTATGACCGACTTGAGTGGTCTTATTTGGAAGCAATAATGAAGAAGCTAGGGCTGTGCAATTCGTTTGTTGAGGTGGTTATGCGTGGAGTCAGAACAGTTACTTTCTCGGTACTCTGCAATGGAGGAAGCACCCGCGAGTATGTACCATCTCGCGGGATTAGGCAGGGAGATCCCATCTCCCCCTACCTCTTCCTGTTGGCAGGGGAGGGACTCTCTTGCTTGTTACAGCATGCATCTCGGACAGGTGCTATGGAAGGAAATACAATTGCAGAGTCAGCTTCGGAAGTGAATCACTTGTTGTTTGCGGAGGATTGTCTATTATTCAGCAAGGCAACGACAGATGGAGTAGTTCACCTAAAATATGTTTTGACAGCATATTGCAATGCATCTGGCCAAAGAATCAACAACGACAAATCTTCCATTTATTTTCGTAAGGGTTGTAGTGAAGCACGTAGAGTTGAAGTAAAGAATATTTTAGAAGTGCAGAATGAATCACTAAATGAGAAAAATTTGGGACTCCCATCCGATGTTGGAAGATCAAAAAACGGTACCTTTGCATATTTGAAGGATAGATTATGGAAAAGAGTACAGGGATGGATGGAGAAAACTTTGGCTGGAAGTGGAAAAGAGGTACTGATCAAAGCTGTGGTTCAGGCAATACCCACATATTCGATGGCGGTGTTCAAATTACCAAGGGGTCTGCTAGAGCATTTGACATCCATGGTGCGCAAATTTTGGTGGGGCAGCAGAAAGGGCGAGAGGAAGACAGCATGGGTGGCCTGGGATATCATGACCATGCCCAAGTATATGGGCGGTTTGGGTTTTCAGGATATGGAGATTTTTAACTTGGCATTACTTGCTAGGCAGGTGTGGAGGATTCTAACGGAACCACAATCACTAAGCGCACGTATCCTGAAATCAATATACTTTCTGGACAGAGACATTTTGGAGGCGGTAATTGGTAGTCACCCGTCACAAGTATGGCGGTCACTGTGCGAAGGACGGGATATATTAAAGCAGGGCTTGATAAGGAGAATAGGTAATGGCAATTCGATAAATATTTGGCGAGATAACTGGTTGCCTAGGGATCACAATCTGAAACCTTTTTGCTGCACATGCTACAACCCACCAGAGATGGTCTCAGAATTGTTGTGTCCGGTCACTAGAACATGGAGTATAGAAGCGATGCAGAGTTGCTTATTGCCTATGGATATTGAGGTGGTGAAGAAAATCCCAATTACTCATGTGTCCCAAGAGGACTTCTGGGCGTGGCATTTCGACAAGAAGGGGCTGTTCACTGCACGGTCAGCCTACAAGATGGTGATTGATACAAAAAGACGTAGAGAAGCGTGGTTGAATGGAAGCGCAGAATCCTCAGATTTAGAAGGGCGAGAGAGGAACTGGAAGACGCTTTGGTGTGTCAAGCTGCCGCCAAAACTGCACGTCATTGCATGGAGGCTGGCGAGATCCTCTCTGCCAATGGGTGAAGAGCATGCACGCAGGAAGATGACAACGATGCCAACATGCACGGTGTGCAACTCTGCAATTGATTCATGGAGGCATGCCCTCCTTGAGTGCAACATGGCAAAGTGTGTATGGGCCTTAAGAGAGGATGATGCGGTCGTCCCCATGTACGGCGACGAGACCTCAGACCCAAAGTTATGGTTGTTTAACTTGTGCAGTATACTGAAGCAAGATCAGTTTATCGTGGTTCTTGTGACGCTCTGGGCGATTTGGTGGGCAAGACGCAAGGTGATTCATGAGAATGAGTATCAAAGTCTTGTCCACGCACCTCTTTATCAGCAGGTTTCTGGACGAAATTAGGGAACCAAAAACACCGACTAAGCATACGGGACAACGACCAAAAAGGGGTGTTTGCAAATCGATTGCCCCAGCGCAAGGAGAAGCAAAGCTGAATGCAGATGGGGCTTTAGCCAAATCGGCGAACAGGGGCGCAGCCGGGGTGGTTTGCCGAGATGAAGATGGAAAATTTCTGGGCGCGTCTGCTGTTGTATTTGAAGGGGTAATGAGTCCGGTGATGATTGAAGCATATGCTTGCAGAGAAGCTTTTGCTCTTGGAGAAGACCTGGGTTTTGCCAGGATTAGAGTTGCTTTGGATTGCTTGGAGCTGGTAAATGATCTACACATGGAAAACAACAGAGGGGATTATTGCATGATTCTTCGTGAGATCAAGGACAACAAGTTAAAGTTTTTGGCATGTGAAATATGCCATGAGCAGCGCACATGTAATGAGGAGGCTCACAAATTAGCTAGAATGGCGACCTCACTCGAGGTTGGCCGGCATGTTTGGTTATGTAATCCTCCCCCAACATTTGTATTCCTTTGAACCTTGAAGTTTGAATAAAGTGCGATGTTCCTTCTCAAAAAAAAAATTGACGCACATTGCGTCAAATAAAAAATCGCAGGTTCTTGGAAGGCGTTTTCGTCGCACGAAGGAAGAGGGTTCAGGCTAAGCCCTCTCCACTTAACGGGGAGGGCCGACCCGTCGGTGGCTGCTACTTGTAGCTTGCGTTGGTTTAATCCCCGAAGAGGAAGGGATGATGCAGCACATCAGAGGTAAGTATTTCCCTCAGTTATGAAACCAAGGTAATCAATCCAGTAGGAGAACCACGCAACACCTCGTTAGCAGTACCTGCACACAAACAACAAATCCTTGCACCCAACGCAAACGAGGGGTTGTCAATCCCTCGGCGGTCAATTGCAAGATTAAATTGTATGTGATATATAGATAGATTGAAACAAAAATACAAAATAAAATAAATAAAAGAAAATGGCAGCAATATTTTTAGGGTTTTAGTAATATGATTT
This sequence comes from Elymus sibiricus, assembly GCA_039707655.1. Taxonomy (NCBI): domain Eukaryota; kingdom Viridiplantae; phylum Streptophyta; class Magnoliopsida; order Poales; family Poaceae; genus Elymus; species Elymus sibiricus. The sequence goes on along the minus strand of CM077668.1, from coordinate 102,841,177 downwards.
AGATAGACCCGGGGGCCATAGTTTTCACTAGAGGCTTTTCTCATAGAAAATAGCATACGGTGGGTAGACAAATTACTGTTGGGCAATTGATAGAAAAGCAAATAATCATGACGATATCCAAGGCAATGGTCATGTATATAGGCATCATGTCCAAGATAAGTAGACTGACTCTTGCCTGCATCTACTACTATTACTCCACACATCGACCACTATCCAGCATGCATCTAGTGTATTAAGTCCATAAAGAACGAAGTAACGCCTTAAGAACGATGACATGATGTAGACAAGATAAACTCACGTATGAATAAACCCCATCTTTTTACCCTTAATAGCAACGATACATACGTGTCATGTCCCTTTCTGAAACTGGTATTGAGCACCGCAAGATCGAACCCATTACAAAGCACCTCTTCCCATGGCAAGATAAATCAATCTAGTTGGCCAAACCAAATCAATAGATCGGAGAAGAAATACGAGGCTATAATAATCATGCATAAAAGAGATCAGAGAAGACTCAAATATATTCATGGATAATCTGATTATAAACTCACAATTCATCGGATCCCAACAAACACACCGCAAAAAGTGATTACATCGGATAGAACTCCAAGAACATCGAGGAGAACATTGTATTGAAGATCAAAAAGAGAGAAGAAGCCATCTAGCTACTAACTATGGACCCGAAGGTCTGTGGTAAACTACTCACGCATCATCGGAAGGGCAGTAAGGTTGATGTAGAGCCCCTCCGTGATCAATTCCCCCTCCGGCGGAGTATCGGAGAAGGCCTCCAGATGGGATCTCTCGAGAACAGAAACTTGCGGCGGCGGAAAAAGTATTTCGTGAACTTCCCTGAGGGTTTCTGATTTTTCCTAAATTTATAGTGGTGGAATTAGGTCAAACGGAGTTGGGGTGGGCCCACGAAGCACCAGGGCGCGCCTGCCCCCCCCCCCCCCCCAGGCGCGCCCTGGTGGCTCGTGGCCACCCCCTCTGGCGTCTGGTCTTCTCCCGAAGCTTCTAGTGTTGTATATGTCCAGAAAAAAATCTCCAAAAAGTTTCGTGGCATTTGGACTTCATTTGGTATTGATTTTCTGTAAAACAAAAACAGGGCAGAAAACAGCAACTGGCACTGGGCACTAGGTTAATAGGTTAGTCTCCAAAAATGATATATAATTGATGTAAATGAATATAAAAACATCCAAGATTGATAATATAATAGCATGGAACAATCAAAAATTATAGATACGTTGGAGATGTATCAACATCCCCAAGCTTAATTCCTACTCGTCCTCGAGTAGGTAAATGATAAAAATAGAATTTTTGATGTGGAATGCTGCCTATCATATTCATCACATATTCTTTTCTTTTATAGCATGGACATTGGACTTGAATGATTCAAAGCAGTAGTCTATACTTTGACATGAAGATATAAATACTCAAGCATGCTAACAAGCAACCATGTTTTTCAAAATATCAACGCTAAAGAAAGTTATCCCTAGCCCATTATGCTCAATCATTGATCCATTCATGAAACACATTCAAATATTAGCTACATCCAATGCACAAGTATGACAATAGTGCTCTCTAGTTGGTGCTTTTGTAAGAGAAGATCGAGACTCAAATAAAAATAAAAATTGCACAAAAGTAAATAGATAGGCCCTTCGCAGAGGGAAGCAGAGATTTGTCAAATGTGCCAGAGCTCAAAGCTTAAATTAAATAGATAAAAATATTTTGAGAGGCATGCTTTTCCTGTCAACGAAAACGATCGAGAATTCCCAATATTTTCCATGCTAGACACATCATAGGCGGTTCCCAAACAGAAAGTAAAGTTTATTTCCTTTCCACCATTTCTTTCACAATCCATGGCTAACCGTATCCACGGGTGCCCTCCAAACCAACACTTTCCAAGGAATTTTGTTGTTATTAATTTTTGATTTCATTGTGGGATTGGGCATCCCTATTACCAGTCACTCTCTCGTGCAATGACAAGTGAATAAACACTCATCGTGAGAATAACACACCTAGCATGGAAAATATTGGCCACCCCCTGCCGCTTCATGAGCGGTACGGGCACACAAAACAGAAAAAATATTTTGAAAATTATAGTTGGCACACACAAATTTACCTGGAACGGCATTGAAATACCGCATATAGGTAGATATAGTGGACTCATTTGGCACAACTTGGGTTTAAGGAGTTTGTATGCACAAGCAGTATTTTCGCTTAGTACAAATGAAGGCTAGCAAATAGATTGAGAAGCAACTAACCAAAAAACGAAAACGGTCATAAACATGCATTGAACACAACTAACACCGAATAATGCACCATAAGTAGGATATAATTTCATTGCATAACTATTGACTTAACATGCATGTATAGGGAATCACAAACCTTAACACTAATATTCTTACTAAATCACAATTACTCACTAACATGACTCACATATTATCATTTCCATATCGCAAAACTATTGCAAGGAATCACACTTATCATATCCAACGATCTATATGAAAGTTTTTATTATATCCCTCTTGAATATTCATCACTTTGGGACCAAATTCATATCTTGTGCAAATTACCATTACTATTATCAACTCTCAAAAAGATTTAAGTTTAGCATGAGAGTGCAAATATTTCTTCAAAATTTGAATCTTATCAATTCTCAAAATAATATAAGTGAAGCATGAGAATTCATTTCTTCAAAATTTTAATCAACTCTCAAAATAATATAAGTGAAGCATGAGAGTTTATTTCTTCAAAATATAGCCACCACCGTGCTCAAAAAGATTTAAGTGAAGCACTAGAGCAACTGCCTAGCTCAAAAAATTTAAGTGAAGCACATAGAGTATTCTAACAAATGATGATGAACGTGTGGCTCTCTCAAAATAGGTGTGTTCAGCAATGATGATTGTGACAAACTAAAAATCAAACAAAGAAAAGACTCATATAATACATGACGCTCCAAGCAAAACTCATATCATGTGACGAATAAAAATATAGCTCCAAGTAAAATTACCGATGGTTGGTAGAAGAAAGAGGGGATGCCTTCCGGGGCATCCCCAAGCTTAGACGCTTGAGTCTTCCTTGAATATTACCTTGGGGTGCCTCGGGCATCCCCAAGCTTAGGCTCTTACTACTACTTATTCCTTCATCCATCGTGATCTCACTCCAAACTTGAAAACTTCAATCACACAAAACTCAACAAAACCTCCGTGAGATCCGTTAGTATAACAAAATAAATCACTACTTAAGTACTGTTGCAAACCCATTACTATTTTATTTTTGCATTATACCTACTGTACTCTAACTTCACCATGGCTTATACCCCCCGATACAATCCATAGATTCATCAAAACAAGCAAGCAGTGCATCAAAAACAGAATCTGTCAAAAACAGAACAGTCTGTAGCAATCTATTTAAAAGCCATACTTCTGTAACTCCAAAAATTCTGAAAAATTATGACAACGTGGGAAATTAATATACCAATGCTGTGTAAAAATTTCAGATTTTTTCACTCTCCAGTACAGAAACAAAATTCGGGCACTGGACGAAAAACTTTCTGTTTTCCAAACAGCATCAATTATACTATCTTCCAAATCATCCCAAAGGCTTTACTTGGCACAAACACTAATTAAAAACACAAAAACACAATCATACCAGTAGTATAATTGTGAAAACACACAATACCAGAAAAAATTTATTTTATTTATTGGGTTGCCTCCCAACAAGCGCTATTGTTTTATGCCCCTAGCTAGGCATAATGCATAATTTCAAGTATTGTCATTTTTCATGTTGATTCCATAAGTGGCCCTCATAATTGATTCATATGGTGCTTTAATTCTTTTCCTAGGGAAATGCTCCATACCCTTCTTTAATGGAAATTGAAATTTTATATTCCCTTCTTTCATATCAATAACGACACCTATAGTTCGTAAGAACGGTCTACCAAGTATTATGGGGCAAGAAGAATTGCATTCAATATCAAGAACAATAAAATCAACAGGCACATAATTTCTATTTACAAGAATAAGAACATCATTAATTCTTCCCATTGGTTTTTTAATAGTAGAATCCGCCAAGTGCAAATTAAGAGAACATTCATCTATATTGGTGAAACCTAGCACATCACATAAAGATTTTGGAATTGTGGAAATGCTAGCACCCAAATCACATAAAGCATTGCAATCATAATTTTTAATTTTAACTTTAATGGTGGGTTCCCATTCATCATATAATTTTCTAGGAATTGAGACTTCTAGTTCTAACTTTTCTTCTAATGCTTTCATCATTGCTTCTACGATATGTTTAGTAAACGCCTTGTTTTGCTCATAAGCGTTGGGTGAATTTAACATGGAATGTAACAAAGAAATGTACTCAATCAAAGAACAATTATCATAATTAAAATATTTGTAATCCAAGAGAGTGGACACATCGCTATTTAAAGTTTTTACCTCTCCAAACCCACTTTTAGCAATTTTTTCATTAAGATTTTCACCCTCCGAATTATGGGAACGCCTACTAGCTAAAGTTGACTCTTATTCAGTCCCCTTTTCATCAAGTTTTATATTGCTAAACAAAGAATCAATAGATGAAACACCAATCATTTTAATATCCTCATCATTACTAAGATAAAAACTAGGAGGAATCGCTTTTTCTAAAAATTCTCGTTTAGCTTTTAGCATGGCGGTTCTTTTCTTACTCTCATCCATGGAGACATATAAAGCTTTAATTGATTCACTAATATCAATTTTGGGTGGCAAAATTTTAGTCTTAAGATTTTCCACATCATGAATAATTCTATCAATGCTCCTAGACATATCATCAAGCTTACTCAATTTTTCTTCTATCGTAGTGTTGAAAACTTTTTGAGCATTAATAAATTCTTTAATATTACTTTAAAGATCAGAGGGCATCCTATTATTACTATTATTATTATAATAATTACCATAGGGATTGCCATAATTATTAGAGGAATTTCCAGGAAACGGTCTAGCGTTGAAATTACCTCTATAAGCATTATTATTAAAATTGTTTCGCGAGACAAAATTCACATCTATGGGATCATTATTTTGCTCAATCAAAGTGGAAAAAGGCACATCATTAGGATCAATATAAGCATTTTTACTAGCAACCAATTTCATAAGCGCATCAACTTTATCACTCAAAGTACTAATTTCTTCAATAGAATTCACCTTTTTACTAGTAGGAGTTCTTTCAGTATGCCATTGTGAATAATTTGCCATAATATTATCAAGCAATTTAGTAGCTTCTCCCAAAGTAATTTCCATAAAAGTACCACTCACGGCGGAATCTAAAAGATTTCTAGAAACAAAATTCAATCCCGCATAAATTTTTTGTATGATCATCCATAAATTTAAACCATGAGTAGGGCAATTTCTTATCATTAATTTCATCCTCTCCCAAGATTGGGCAACATGTTCATGATCAAGTTGCTTAAAATTCATAATTTGATTTCTAAGTGAAATAATTTTCGCGGGAGGAAAATACTTAGTAATAAAAGCATCTTTACACCTATCCCAAGAATCGATACTATTTCGTGGTAAAGATGAAAACCAAATTTTTGCATGATCCCGCAACGAGAATGGGAATAATTTTAATTTCATAATATCATTATCCACATCTTTTTTCTTTTGCATGTCACACAATTCTACGAAAGTGTTAAGATGGGATGCAGCATCTTCATTAGGACTACCGGAAAATTGATCTTTCATGACAAGATTTAGCAAAGCGGCATTAATATCACAAGTCTCCGCACTAGCGGCGGGAGGAGCAATAGGAGTACTAATAAAATCATTATTATTAGTATTGGAAAAATCACACAATTTTGTATTTTCTTGAGACATCGTGACTACGCCAACAAGATAACAAGCAAGCAAACAAGCAAACAAGAAAAAAGCAAACGAAAAATATTTTTGTATTTTTGTAAAAACATTTTAGAAGTGGGGGAGATGAAAACGAGAGGCAAATGGCAAATAAAGTTAGCAAGGAGGGCATGGCAGGCCTTATGTTCTCGCTGCAGGGCGGTTTCCACATCACGTTTGGCGGACAACACCATCTCCATCTCCTTCTGGGCAGCCTGCTCGGCCTCTTCTGCCCGCTTCTGGGCCTGGGAGGCCTCGTCCACGTCTTGACGAAGGGTCGCAACCATCCCGGGCGCTGCATCAGAAAACCACCACACCAAAGTGATCAGAGGAGTACATCCAAAGTGGAGCCTTGTAGGCACAATTCAAGGTCATAACTTACAAGAAGAGCCGTCCACATTGCGTGGAAGGGCTTCGGCCTTCTGCAGAAGCGACACAAGCTGCCTCTCCAGTTCAGACACTTGTGCGGCAAGGTCATGATTTCCCTCGACAAGCACCTGGACAATTACATATGATCAGGCATGCAATGGTCCACTTCTCAAACAAGATGTGAAGAACCACGCATGGCTCGCAGAGCATCACCATACTTGCCCCGGGGGCTACTACTACCACAGCTACACCCGAAGAGGATCATACCTTGAAGCTGGGCTCCACAGCATGCCCCACTTCCTTCAGGGCCTTCCACAGGCACTTCAATGCCTCATCAGCGGGCCCCAAGGGCGCGGCGACCTCCTACGGAACCTCACGCGCGAGGCCTCCAGATAGAAAGGAGGAGGCCCCCAGCGGTGGACAGGCCGACGCTGTCGCCGAGCGATCAACTCCGCTAGCCGCGACCTTCACGGACATAGACATCGCCGCCACGCTCACCAAGGGAAAGACAAGCGCTCCAGGGGAGCCCAAACCTTTCCGCACGAGCGGGCGATGAGCCCTCAACCAAAGGCGTCACCACATTCTCGCCAACCTTGGCCACGCCCTCCGCTTCGGCAGCCACTACGGGCTCCAGAGTGGGATCTCCTACAAATGAATAAATATATATAAAGCTCTACGGTACCTATTGAAGGTATAAGAAGCCCAGGGGTAGTGCTTAACCATGGTCTGACGTCCAGCCTCTGAAGAGGGGACCTCCGGTGACAACAGCTCGCCAGGCACCATTGCCAGCGGCATGGCTGCAACCGCGGTAGCCACTAAGGACCCCGTAGTAGACGAGGATGCCGATCCATGAGGGGCAACCCTAAGAAGGAACAAAACCAAAGGTCAACAGCACTAGGACCGGCGAGAAGTGAAACCAGGTCAACAGCACTTACGGGACGACCGCTGGAGTTGTCTCCTCCACGACGGCGTTGGGACGATCAGGGGGATCTGTAGGCTTGGGGACTTCTAGGAGCTCCCACGAAGCTCACGATCGTTGCTGCGGGTCAGGGTTTCCTCCCGAGGACTGCAGCGGAGTTTCTTGAGGGTTTGGCACGGCACCTCGGTCGCGGCCTCCTGCAGCTCATCCCTGCCAACCTCATTTTCCCCTGTCTCTCCTCGGCGTCACCCACATCATCATCGTCGTCATCATCATCGTCGTCGTCATCACCATCACCTCTGTCACAGCCGCTACCGCGGCCGCTAGGTGAGGAGGTCACGCCCTTGTCACCCTCCTGCTCAGTGGGGTCTCCCTCGTCCGCATCGCTGAAGGCCTCCTCCATATAGCCTTCTTCTTCAGAGGCCTTCGCGGGAGCCCCTTTCTGCTTCTTAGTGGATCCGCCCTTCGCACAGACAGGCTGTCGTCACCAGAGCGGCGAGGGGGGCTCACGTGCTTTCTTGGCAGTGGGGGCTCCGAATGGAACGTCGCAAAGGCAGCGAACCCCTGTTCAACAATAACAGAGAATGGTATGAAGAAATGCCCCAACCTCTAACGAAGGCAGGGCTACGAAGAATACTTACATTGCCGGTGGGAGGTCAGCCAAAAAAGGCTTGATGGCATTCTTCTGCGACTCCATGATGGTGTCGGGCCCCACCAAGAAAACAAGATAGGTGTCAATGTCCTCCGGGCTCAGCTCTTCCTGGGAGACCCGTGCGGGGTCTCTTGGACCAATATACTGGGATAGTGGGAGAGCCTGGGCCTGCAGCGGCAAAACACGGCGCGCCACCCATCGTCCGCACGATGTGACTTCCGGTCAAGCCGCCCTTCTTCAAGAGGGCGGTAGCTTCCACCAATGCCTTAGCCTCTGGCGACAACCTAGTCAGCGGAGCCCACGACCACAACTTTTGTGGGGGCTCATTCACGAAGGCCAACAGATTGCTGAGGCCTTCCACGTAGAACCAGGACTTGTGCCACTCCCGAACAGATTTCGGGAGGTCAAACGAGAAGAATGTGGAGTTGGGGCGGAGCTGCAGGATGGCACCCCCAAGGTCAGAAACCACGCCCTCGTTCGTCTGGATGCAAACCCGGAAGAAATATCAGAACAGCTCGAAGTGAGGAGCTATTCCGAGGTAGCACTCACAGAAGGTGATGAAGTTGGCGATGTGGAGCACCCCGTTGGCTGGAATATGGTGCAGTTAGCAACCGAAGAACTGTAGAAGGCCCCACACGAAGCCATGGAGCGGGAATCCGAGTCCTCTCCCAAAGTACCCCATGCAGAAGACGTGCTCACCGTCGCGAGGCTCCGGTGGAACTTCTCTAGTCGGGTACTGAACCCTCAGATCTGCTGGCATTAGGAGTTGGTCTTTGTACGCCTGGACTTCTCCTACCGAGGCCACAGAGGGGAACCACTTCCCCGTGGACTTAGAAGCGGCCCGCGCTAGCTTTTCTACACTTTTAGAGGGCATCCGCTTCCGCTTCTTACCGGCTGCGCTTGACGAAGGCTCCTGGCTGGAGGCCCGCTCCCCCCTCATGTTCCTCGTCCTGGCCATCAACGGTGGAGGAAATATGAGGACGGCGAGGCACGCGGTGCGCGAACAAGGGTGATGTGTTGGCGGCACTTTGACGAGGCTGGCCACGGAGGAAGGAGTTGAAATGAGCAAAGGCAGGGTGGAACTGAAAACCCTATGTTTTCCCTCCTCTTATAGCCGCCCGAAACCGAAGCGGCGAACATCACAAACAAGATAAGTGTCTCCCCCTTTCGGTAATTTCTTTTTTTTCTAGGGAGCTGGTGCAAAAGTCGCGGTAGCATCACTGTTATTCCCCGAAATTAGCGGGACATGCTTCAAGTGCCTACCTGGCAATATTCTACCTTGCTCTAAGCCAGAGCGCAGATCAGGGGTGCGGCCTCCCGCGGGACAGCGCGAACACATCAGTCTGGTATCCGGCCTCCCAATGAGAGAGGGCCAAGGCAAAATTTGAAGGGGTACGGGAGCCCGCCGAAGATTTCAGGGACCTCCCCTATGACCTTCACCATGCTAGAGGGCTACTGATGGTGCCCTGCACCGGTGGTAGATCCCTCAAGGGAGCCCGGACTCGAAGTCTATTGGGGGCCCGCGAGGCCCAGGGCAAAGGAGAAACCCTAAGGAAACACCGTAGACCTTCTTGCCCTCCAAGACAAGGGCAACAGTGCCTCAGATCGCATCTACCATCATGTAAACTGAAAGAGCATGGTGCCCCCATGTGTGGTTTTGGTAATTGATGATAATCCCTATGGACTAATGGTTGCCTTGAGTTGTATTTGAAGGGTTTGTCCATAGGCATTGCTTGAAGACCATTTGTTGCTTTCAAGGTTATTAGAAGAAGATTATGTGTTGACCAAGATGCCATTCAAGGAGTTATCCGAAGATTGGTCATGTGAGAGTTGAGCCTATTGCAAGCATGTCTTGAAGAAGAAGATTGTGTGAACATTCATGTTTATCTTCAAGACATCACCTTTATGAAGAGAGAAGATTTGATACAAGGTTGATCAAGACTAAGAACAAAGAGTGATTCAAGTTGATCAACACACAAAGCGTAGAAGATGTACCGAGTGGCATCAAGTGATCTCATGATATGGTAAGCATTGTCCATTATGCTTTGTGTACTAACCCATGGTCTATGTGAGCGTTCTTTGTGGGGTTAGGTATGTTTTCATGGGCGTACATCAAAAGGAAGATATCATATAACCCGTGGAGGATGACATCAAGTGGTGATCGTCATCAAGGTTGCGGTGTGCAAGTTCAAGTGGAGCATCACGAAGAGATCATGCTTGAAACTTGCTGTCCATTGTGGTGACAATGGACATGTGAGGATGTGCCGAAGAGAGACTCACCCATAGTGGATTATGGGGGAGCAATCTACTAGTCTTCATCGAGCCAGAACAATCGAGAAAGGTGGTCCATCTTGAGGAGGACAAGATCATCATCATCTAGCTCAAGTGGACTATGCGCAAGGCAAAGGTTTCTCCTTGATAGGTTTTCTATTTTACCGGTCTCATGGTGTTAACGGGGAGACCGGGTTATAGGATCGATAGCCGTACTATCAAGGGGGGCTCTCGAGTGAGTAGCTTGATCATATCGTTCATTGAGAGCTCAAACCTTTGCATCCTTGGCATCATCTTTCTTTTTCTTGTTTGCCTTTTCTCTTTGCGAGTTTTGATCTTATGGTCATCTTCATGACAAGCTCAAGTCCATTGAGAATGGATTTCGTATGCATCATCTAGTATGTTTTCGATGTTGGAGTTTATGTCGGATCTTCACTGATGGAGGTTTCACACCTCTATATCATAAGCATTCTTCCCTTGCCACTTATAAAGTTTTCCAGCCATGATTCAACAGCTCTTGTCGTTAGCTTTCTATCAAGCTTGAGTTCATCGAAATCAGAGTTCATTTGCAGAAGTTATGACAGTTTTGGTCTTACCTGCATTCATATGTTTTATAAGCGGTAGTAGAGCGGTAGTACTGCTCTAAGTGGTGGTACAGCTCCCCAGAGCGGTAGTACCGCTTAGGCAGTACTTCCGTAGACCAGTGCCGCTCCTACTTCCGCTTGTTTTTTAGCTTCTGTGAGTTTCTGTTTTATGAGTGGTAGTAGAGCGGTAGTACTGCTCCCAGAGCGGTAGTACTGCTTGAGCGGTAGTACGGCTCCACTGAGCGGTAGTACTGCTCCGGTAGAACTACCGTTCTTATACTTTTGTTCTCTTTGGGTTGCGTTGACCGTGCTAAGCGGTAGTACCGCTCCCTCGAGCGGTAGTACCGCTTGTGCACGACCAGTGCACATAACGATTGGATTAGAGGGGACCTATTTAAGGGGATCTTCTTCCCCAATGGTTTCCATCCCTCGAGCTTGTGTTTGCCCTCCATTGTTGACCTTCTTCGAGCTTGCTATCTCTCAATCCCTCCAATGATTCTTGCTAGTTCTTGAGGGAAAAGAGAGAGGAGATCTAGATCTACATTTCCACCAACCCATCTCTCCTCTAAGTGAGGGGAACCCTTTGGATCTAGATCTTGGAGTTCTTTGTGTTCTCCTCCTTGTTCTTCCTCTCATCTTCCTCCATAGCTTTTGTTGTTGTGGTGGGATTTGGGAGAGAAGGACTTGGGCACTCCGTGTGCCCTTGCCATTGCATTTGGTGCATAGGTTTGAGTTCTCCACAGTGATACGTGGAAGTGAAGTTTGAGTAGCTTATTACTCTTGGGTGCTTGGTACCCAAGAGCTTGTTCTCTTGGGTGCTTGGGTGCCCTTGACGGTTGGTGGTGTCGTGGAGCTCAATCATTGTGGTGGAAAGCTCCGGGACAAGCGTCGGGGTCTCCAATTAAGTTGTCGAGATTGCCCAGAGCAATTTGTACGGGTTCCGGTGACCTCCCCCAAGGTTGCCAATTGTACGGGTTCAGAGACCGCCAACAAGGGTTGCCATTTGTACGGGTTCGGTGACCGCCCTCAAGGGTCCCTTAGTGGAATCATGGCATCTTGCATTGTGCGAGGGCGTGAGGAGATTACGGTGGCCCTAGTGGCATTTTGGGGAGCATTGTGCCTCCACACGGCTCCAAACAGAGATTAGCATCCGCAAGGGTGTGAACTTCGGGATACATCGTCGTCTCCGCGTGCCTGGGTTATCTCTTACCCGAGCCCTTTACTTATGCACTTTACTTTGTGATAGCCATAGTGTTTCATGTTATATATTTTGCTATCACTTAGTTATTTATCTTGCTTAGCGTAAGTTGTTGGTGCACATAGGTGAGCCTAGTTGTTTTAGGTTTTGTGCTTGACAAATTAAATGCTAGTTTTATTCCGCATTTGTTCAAGCCTAAACCGTAATTTTTTTAAAGCACCTATTCAGCCCCCCCTCTAGGCAACATCCATGATCTTTCAATTGGTATCAGAGCCTCGTCTCTCATTATTAGGCTTAACCACCTAAAGAGTAAAGATGACTACTAGGGGATTAGATTTCTTTGACACTCTTAGTTTTGATGTTACAAATTTTGATGTTTGGGTAATTCACATGCTTAATCTCTTTAGGGTCATGGACCCAAATTTAGAGCGAATTGTAGATATGGGTTTTTCTCCTCCAAAGGATCCTCAAAACCTATCTTTAGAGGATGAGAAAAACTCTTATCTTAATGCTCAAGCTTCTAATGTGCTTTTCGATGCTTTGAGCAATGTAGTTATATTTCAACTCATGCCGTTTCGGGATGCTCATGAGTTGTGGACAAAGCTTCAAGATAAATATGGTGTGTCCAAGATTTGCGGGGATGATTGTTCTCCCTCCACCTCCGGCCGTGTTGTGTTCTCAACTTCTTCTACTACACCTACATGTGGATTGCCACAAGGTAATGATTTGATGAGTAGTGTTTGTCATTGCGATGATGATAGTGGGCTTATTGTTCATGATCCTTCATCACTATCTTATTGCAATGCTTCATCCTTGGACTTCAACACTTCAAGCACTCTAGATGTTTCACATGCTTGTGTTGATAGTCCTTGCATATCATGTAGAAATTGCTTGACTAAATCTCATGATGATATGCTTGCTATGTCTTGTTGCCGTGATAAAAATGCATGTATTTCATCTAGTTGTTGTGCTAACAATGTAGAGGAAACCCATCACTCTTTGGGACAATATATGGTCTTGAATGGTGCTTCAAGGGATCCTACATCATCATCTCTTGCTCCTCACTTTTGCCTCATGGGTAAGGCTTCAAAGGTATCTCCCACTTTGAATCCCAATATATCTTGTGATGATGACGTTGATGATGATGAGAATGAGGATAATGATGAAGAGAATGATAATGTTGCTTCCTTAAAAATTAAGGGAGAAATGATTTTTAAATCTCTTCATAAGAATAAAATTGCTCGTTCTAACTTCATGGAAATCATGTCTATTGCCATTGAGGGCCAGAAATACATTGAGGAGTTGGAATCTCATCTCGAGGAGCATGAGGTCACCATTGAGAAAATGGAAGGTCATGAGCATGATTACGCTAATGAGATCGCGGAGCTATCTCAAGCTCTTGAACTTGAACAAACCACCAAGGAATCTCTTGAGAAGACTTTTGCTCTAGAATTATCTAAAGTGAAGGAATCCCATGATAGAGGGATGTCTACTACACAACTTATTCTTATAGACTCGTGTTGGGCCTCCAAGCGCAGGGTTTTGTAGGACAGTAGCAAATTTCCCTCAAGTGGATGACCTAAGGTTTATCAATCCATGGGAGGCGTAGGATGAAGATAGTCTCTCTCAAACAACCCTGCAATCAAATACAAGAAATCTCTTGTGTCCCCAACACACCCAATACAATGGTAAATTGTATAGGTGCACTAGTTCGGCGAAGAGATGGTGATACAAGTGTAGTATGGATAGTAGAAATATATTTTTTATAATCTGAATAAATAAAAACAGCAAGGTAGCAAACGATAAAAGTGAGCACAAATGGTATTGCAATGCTTAAAAACAAGGCCTAGGGTTCATACTTTCACTAGTGCAATCTCTCAACAGTGCTAACATAATTGAATCATATAACAATCCCTCAACATGCGATAAAGAATCACTCCAAAGTTCTTATCTAGCGGAGAACATAAGATGAAATTGTTGTAGGGTACGAAACCACCTCAAAGTTATCTTTTCCGATCAATCTATTGAGCCATCCCTATAAGTGTCATAAACAGCCCTAGAGTTCGTACTAAAATAACACCATATGATACGCATCAATCAACTCTAATGTCACCTATATACTCCAATGTCACCACAAGTATCCATGAGTTGATTATTCGATATGCATCAAACAACTTCAGATTCATAATATTCAATCCAACACAAAGAACTTCAAAGAGTGCCCCAATATTTCTACCGGAGAAAGTATGACGAAAACGTGCATCAACCCCTATGCATAGATTACCCCAATGTCACCTCGGGAATCCGTGAGTTGAGTGCCAAAACATACATCAAGTGAATCAATATAATACCCTATTGTCACCACGGGTATTCATATGCAAGACATACATCAAGTACTCTCAAATCCATAAAAGTATTCAATCCGATAATAGTGAAACCTCAAAGGTAAAAACTCAATTCATCACAACAAGATAGAGAGGGAGAAACACCATATGATCCAACTATATTAACAAAGCTCGTGGTACATCAAGATCGTGCCAAATCAAGAACACGAGAGAGAGATCAAACACATAGCTACTAGTACATACCCTCAGCCCCGAGGGTGAACTACTCCCTCCTCGTCATGGAGACCGCCGAGATGATGAAGATAGCCTCCGGTGATGATTTCCCCCTCCGTCAGGGTGCCGGAAAAGGGCTTTAGATGAGATCATTGAGGTACAGAGGCTTGCGGCGGCGGAGTCGAAGTTCTAGGTTTATTTCTGGAGGTTTCTAAATATATAGGAATTTTTGGCGTTGGAATCACGCAAAGAGGGGCCACAGGGGGCCCATGAGGCACCAGGGTGCGCCCAGGTGGCTTGTGGGGCCCTTGTGGGTCTTCTGCTGCTCCCCCAAAGCTTCCTGGGTCTGTTTCCTTCCAAAAAAATCATCAAAAAGTTTCGCTGCAGTTGGACTTCATTTGATATGGATTTTTTGGAAAACCAAAAACAAGCAGAAAACAGCAACTGGCACTGGGGACTAGGTCAATATGTTAGTCCATAAAAATCATATAAAAGCCATATAAAAGTGCACCAAAATCATACAAAACTATAATAAACATGGCATGAATACTTCATAAATTATAGATACGTTGGAGACGTATCAGCATCCCCAAGCTTAATTCCTGCTCGTCCTCGAGTAGGTAAATGATAAAAGAAATAGTTTATGAAGTGTGAATGCTAGCATACTGCATAAGTTTGATCAATGATAATTTCAATCACTTTTCCTAGCATCATGACAGCAACTTTTTCTCATAAGACTCATCAAGATAAAGTAGCAATCAATTCACATGTTATGGTTCAAACAATGCATTCTCTTGAAACTTAACAACCTATGTTCTTAGTCACCAAACAATTGCAATTCAACTTATCTTCAACAAAGTCTAAGTAAGAGCTCCACATACTCAATTATCATATAGTCTTCTATGATTGCTAGTACTCAAAACATATTTTTAGAACAAGTGACATCCATTGAACACAGAGAAAGATAGGGGCTTAATGTTTCACCTCCCAACTCATTTATCATAGAGATAATTGTCAACAATAATAAATCATGATCAAATATATTTGAATAGCCATATGTGCCTGGATCTTTCCCCACCACATGATGCTTGCCAACTAAAGAATAATTTAGGTTGAAATGAGAATGAATACTTATTGACTCTTGCATAAAAGTAAATACATAAAGTAAAAGATAGACCCTTCGCAGAGGGAAGCAGATGTTGTCATGCGCTTTTTATTTTTGGATGTGCAAGCTCTTAATGCAAAGGAACGTCACATTATATTGCCCCTTGTGATAGCAACCTTTATTATGTAGTCTGTCGCTTTTATTTCTTCACCATCACAAGTTCGTACAATGCTTATTTTCCCTTGCAATAAAATATCATACATATTTTAGGAGCAATTTTTATTGCTTTTTGCACCGATGACAACTTACTTGAAGGATCTTATTCAATCCATAGGTAGATATGGTGGACACTCATGGGAAAAAACTGGGTTTAAGGGTTTTTGGATGCACAAGTAGTATCTCTACTTAGTACGAATTTTTGGCTAGCAAAAGATCCTAAGCAAGCACCACATGTTGGAGGATCCATAACAATATAACTTCTATGCAAATGTACCCAAACATAACTCATTACGTTGTCTTCCTTGTCCAACTTCAACTAATTTGTTCAAGTTTGAAAATAATTAATGGGTATTCACAATCATAAAAGATGTCCAAGATAATATATTTATATGTGAAAGTTCTCTTCCTTATACTAATCATTCATGAATTGCTTGTATGACCAATATTGTGGTTGTCAAACTTCAATAGATTTTACTTTCTAAACCAAATATGAAATTACTACTAGGCATGATACAAGCATATGAAGCACATATAATTTCAACTTTATGATATTCAATTCATTCAATAATTTACTCGTAGGATATAAGTGAAGCACAAGAGTAAATGACAAACTACTCCAAAAAGATATAAGTGAAGATCAAATGAGTAGTTAAGTAAATAGGTAGCTATGTGAGGACTCTCTCTCATTTGAAAATTTCATATCTGAAGTATTTTATTCAAACATCAAAGAAAATGAAAATAAAAGGACACACCAAGAATAGCACAACTCAAGTTAAGAAGCAAAAACTTAGGCTCAACCGAAACTAACCGATAATTGTTGATGAAGAAAGGTCTTATGCCTACCGGGGCATCCCCAAGCTTAGATGCTTGAGACTTCTTGAAATATTAATTTGGGATTCCCTGGGCATCCCCAAGCTTGAGCTCTTGTGTCTCCTTAATTCCTCTCATATCACGGTTTCCCTAAATCTCAAAAACTTCATCCACACAAAACTCAACAAGAACTCGTGAGATAAGTTAATATAAATCAATGCAAAACCTTATCATTCCCTAATGTAACAAATTACTAAAATTATTATTTAACGTTTCATATTAAATGCCTCTGCATATTTAATAATCCTATCCTCAAATAGAATCATTAAACAAGCAAACATATGCAAACATAACAGCAATCAGTCTGAACAGGACAGTCTGTAAAGGGTGAATAAGAATTCATACTTCCCTAACTCCAAAAATTCTGAAAAATTACCAAGTTACAGAGAACTCATGCATGCTTATTGTGTAAAAATTTCAGATTTGTATCATGTTCTGACTATTCATAAATATTCTGGACATAACAGAAAACTTTCTGTTTTCAAAGAGCAACACATGTACTTGCAAACTGAGCATGGTAAAGGCTATAATTGGCATTTTATTGAAATAAAAGATACAAAACATGACTATTGATAACATCAAGAAAATCTAAACAAAATAAAATGACGCTCCAAGCAAAACACATATCATGTGACGAATAAAAATATAGCTCCAAGTAAGGTTACCGATAATGTTGAAGACGAAAGAGGGATGCCTTCCGGGGCATCCCCAAGCTTAGACGCTTGGGTATTCCTTGAGTATTACCTTGGGGTGCCTTGGGCATCCCCAATCTTAGGGTCTTGCCGCTCCTTATTCTCCTCATATCGATATCTCACCCAAAACTTGAAAACTTCGATCACATAAAACTTAACGGGACTTGTGAGATAGGTTAGTATGATAAAAATAAATCATCCACTTAGGTAGTGTCAAGACAAGATTCATAATTGTTCTCACATAATTCCTACTGTAGTCTATCATTTCCACAATTTATATTGACCAATATAAGCTATAGAAACTATAAAACAAGCAAACTATGCGTTGAAAACAGAATCTGTCAAAAACAGAACAACATGTAGTGAGAGATTTAAAATCCATACTTATATACCTCCAAAAATACTGAAAAATTAGGAAAACGTAAAAACAATTTAACCCAATTCTCTGTAAAAATTTCAGAATTTTATCACGCTCCAGTACAGAATAGAAATTCCAGCACTGGACGCAAAAGTTTCTGTTTTTGCACAGAATCGAATCAACAAGTATCCACACTATCCCAAAGACTTTACTTGGCACATTATTGAAATAAAATATATAAAACATGATTACTATAGTATATTAATCATGTGGACACACAAAAACAGTAGATATAAATATTGGGTTGTCTCCCAACAAGCGCTTTTCTTTAATGCTTTTTTAGCAAGGCATGATGATTTCAATGATGCTCGCATAAGAATAGTAATTGTAACATGCAAGGGAGCATCATGAATCATATGACAAGAAAATTTAAGCCTAACCCACTTCCTATGCCTAGGAATTTTGTGAGCAAACAATTTATGGGAGCAAGAATCAACTAGCATAGGAAGGCAAAACAAGCATGACTTCAAAACTTTCAACACATAGAGGGGAAACTTGATATTATTGCAATATGTAAAAGCATATGTTCCTCTCTCATAGTAATTTTCAGTAGCATCATGAATGAATTCAACAATATAGCTATCACATAAAGTATTCTTTTCATGATTCATAACCATAGAAATTTTATTTCTCTCCACATATGCAAATTTATTCTCATCAATAGTAGTGGGAGCAAACTCAACAAAATAACTATCATGAGATACTTGATTGACATAATCAAATTGAACATTAAAATCATGATGACAAGTTTCATGGTTATCATTATTCTTTATAGCATACATGTCATCACCATATTCATCATAGATGGCAACTTTGTTGTCATAATCAATTGAAACCTCTTCCAAAATAGTGGAATCGTCTTTAAATAAAGTCATGGCCTCTCTAAATCCACTTTCATAATTATAATCATCATAAATAGGAGGCATGCAATCATCATAATAAATTTGCTCATCAAAACTTGGGGGACTAAAAATATCATCTTCATCAAACATAGCATCCCCAAGCTTATGGCTTTTCATATCACTAACATCATGGATATTCAAAGAATTCATACTAGCAACATTGCAATCATGCTTATCATTCAAAGATTTTATGCCAAACATTTTATTGAATTCTTCTTCTATCAATTGAGCACAATTTTCGGATCCATCATTTTCAAGAAAGACATTATAAAGATGAATAATACGAGGCAACCTCAATTCCATTTTTTTTGTAAGCCAAACTAGTGATAAACAAGAAACTGAAAGATTCAATTGCAAGATCTAAAGATATACCTTCAAGCACTCACCTCCCCGGCAATGGCACCAGAAAAGAGCTTGATGTCTACTACAGAACTTATTCTTGTAGACTCGTGTTGGGCCTTCAAGCGCAGAGTTTTGTAGGACAGTAGCAAATTTCCCTCAAGTGGATGACCTAAGGTTTATCAATCCGTGGCAGGCGTAGGATGAAGATGGTCTCTCTCAAACAACCCTGCAATCAAATACAAGAAATCTCTTGTGTCCCCAACACACCCAATACAATGGTAAATTGTATAGGTGCACTAGTTCGGCGAAGAGATGGTGATACAAGTGTAGTATGGATAGTAGAAATATATTTTTATAATCTGAATAAATAAAAACAGCAAGGTAGCAATCGATAAAAGTAAGCAAAAACGGTATTGCAATGCTTAAAAACAATTCCTAGGGTTCATACCTTCACTAGTGCAATCTCTCAACAGTGCTAACATAATTGAATCATATAACAATCCCTCAACGTACGATAAAGAATCACTCCAAAGTTCTTATCTAGCGGAGAACATAAGATGAAATTGTTGTAGGGTACGAAACCACCTCAAAGTTATCTTTTCCGATCAATCTATTGAGCCATCCCTATAAGTGTCATAAACAGCCCTAGAGTTCATACTAAAATAACACCATATGATACACATGAACCAACTCTAATGTCACTTAGATACTCCAATGTCACCACAAGTATCTGTGAGTTGATTATTCGATATGCATCAAACAACTTCAGATTCATAATATTCAATCCAACACAAAGAACTTCAAAGAGTGCCCCAAGATTTCTACCGGAGAAGGTAGGACGAAACGTGCATCAACCCCTATGCATAGATTACCCCAATGTCACCTCGGGAATCCGCGACTTGAGTGCCAAAACATACATCAAGTGAATCAATATAATACCCCATTGTCACCATGGGTATTCATATGCAAGACATACATCAAGTGCTCTCAAATCCATAAAAGTATTCAATCCGATAATAGTGAAACCTCAAAGGTAAAACTCAATTCATCACAACAAGATAGAGAGGGAGAAACACCATATGATCCAACTATATTAACAAAGCTTGCGGTACATCAAGATCGTGCCAAATCAAGAACACGAGAGAGAGATCAAACACATAGCTACTAGTACATACCCTCAGCCCCGAGGGTGAACTACTCCCTCCTCGTCACGGAGACCGCCGGGATGATGAAGATGGCCTCCGGTGATGATTTCCCCCTCCGGTAGGGTGCCAAAAAAGGGCTTTAGATGAGATCGTGGAGGTACAGAGGCTTGCGACGGCGGAGTCGAAGTTCTAGGGTTATTTCTGGAGGTTTCTGAATATATAGGAATTTTTGGCGTTGGAATCACTCAAAGAGAGGCCACAGGGGCCCACGAGGCACCAGGGCACCCAGGGGGGTGGGCGCGCCCAGGTTGCTTGTGGGCCCCCTGTGGGTATTCTGCTGCTCCCCCGAAGCTTCCTGGGTCTGTTTCCTTCCAGAAAAAATCGTCAAAAAGTTTCGCTGCATTTGGACTTCATTTGATACGGATTTTCTGGAAAACCAAAAACAAGCAGAAAACAGCAACTGGCACTAGGCACTAGGTCAATATGTTAGTCCATAAAAATCATATAAAAGCCATATAAAAGTGCACCAAAATCATACAAAACTATAATAAACATGGCATGAATAATTCATAAATTATAGATACGTTTGAGGCGTATCATAGAGCCCTTGAGGTGGCCAATGATTTCAAAACTAAAAATGCTAAGCTTGAAGTTGCACATGCTAAACTCATTGAGGACTTTGAGCACCTAATGGCTCAAGGGTCATTAAGGGTGAGCTCATCGAACTCACCGAGTCTCATGCTCAACTTAAAGCTTCATACTCCCTCCATTCCAGAATATAAGGTGTATTGTTTTCCGTGCAAGTCAACCACTTGAATGTTTGACCAAGTTATAGAATAAACTAACGACATCTGCAATACCAAATAGATAAAATATGAAACTACTTTTCATGATGGATCAAATGATGTAAATTTTGTATTGTGGATATTGATATATTTTTCTAAAAACTCGGTCAAACATGACCTCGTTTGACTTTTGAAAAAACAAATACACCTTATATAAAGGAACAGAGGGAGTATTTGAAAGAGCTTGCCAAGTTGCCTTCTCCTCTTGTTGATAGTGATGATGCTTGTGCTACTAACTCTATTTCTTGTGAAGCATCCATATTGAAGGAGAATGTTGAGCTAAGGGCTCAACTTAAGTTGCTAGCTAGCAATTATGGGACATTGGAAGAAAGTCATGCGAAGCTCTCAAGCTCTCATGATGATCTTCTAGTCTCCCATAATGGGCTATTGGTAGCTCATGAGGCTAGTATCTCTAAGGTAACATCTAGTGAGCGTCATGTGGACATAAGCACCACTTCTACTCAAAGTGCTATCTTGCCATGTGCTAGTCCTTGTAATTCATCTACTCATAACGTTGGTACATCTTGTGATGAATTACTTTCCTTGCCTTGTTGCTCTAACGTTGAAGCTTATACTTCCTCTAGTACTTGTGTTGATACTAACCATGTAGAGGAAATCAAAGAGCTCAAGGCCCAAGTCACTTCTTTGAAGGAAGACTTGCAAAAGTGTCATGAAGGGAAGTCCACACTAAAAAATATCTTGAGTGTGCAAAAATCCCCAAATAAAAAAGGCGGACTTGGCAACTCCAAGAAGAAGAAGAAGTCCAAGAGCAACAAGAAGAAGGGCCAAGAACAAGTCAAGAATTCAGCCAAGATTATTTGCTTCAAGTGCAAGATTGAAGGGCATCATGTTACATCTTGCCCATTGAAGAAGGAGTCGCTTAGTAAGGAGCAACAAGGGAAGCGGCCACAAGTTCAACCTCATGCTCAACCACAAGTTGAAGAAAGGCCCATTCCCAAGAAGACTCAAGTCAATGCTCCCCAAGTTGAGAAATCAATTGAGAAGAAAGGGAAGAGTAGATGTTGCTACTTATGTTGTGAGAAGGGTCACCTTGCTTCTTCATGCACGAATGGTACCTTATCCAACCCTATTATGATTGATGATATCTATTCTCTTAAGAAGGATAAGGTTGGCAATGTGTTTGCCAAATTTGTTGGTACTCAAATTGGTGTCATGAAAAGAACCATTTGGGTAGCCAAGCCTATTGTGACTAACCTCTTAGGACCCAACTTTGTTGGGGACCAACAAGCTCAAACTTGATCAATAGGTGTTGTTGGAGGGCATTGGAGACTTGGCTACCTCATGAAGAATTAAGGGATCTTCGTCTATTATATTTCCTCGAGCCAAGTCATTTGTATTATCATGTTTCTATCTTATATCCAATGTTCCTCCTTACGGTAACTTGTACTTAAATTGTTTACATTGAAAGTTACTTGCCCCTTTGCATGTTTTGGTTTTGTACCTTGCATGTGTTTGTATATGTTGTGCTTCCAATTTGCTTATCTTGAGTAATCAAGTATGTGTATGTTGGTTTGTACATCATGTACATGTGAGTTGTGTTGAGCCTTTTTGCATCTTGTTTGTATCTTAGTTGGCTCTTGTGAGAGATTAATGGAATTTCCCATTTTGGGGGAGTGATGTGCTTTGTGCACTTCACGATCCTATAAATGTGTGTACATGAGGAATACCACCTAGTATTGATATTGCAAGATTATCTAGTCTCTATGTGGAATGTCTTCTCATGAGAAATTCAAATTCTAAATGGTCCATTAATTATCTCTCGTTGGATTTTATTTGCCTCTTGTTAAGAATTTTGGGCTATCACATTATAGGGGAGTAATATGCTATGTGTATATTACAAGCCTAGAGGATGTGTACATCTGAGGTATTGCCACTTAGAGTTGATATTGTAAATTATCTTGTTCCTAGGTGGCATGTTAGCTCTACAAGTTGCAAATTTCTTATGTGTTTGGTGTGAAGATGATGTTTGATACCTTTGCAATCTACCACCGGGAATTATTTCCAAATACTTCTTGTCTTTTGACAATTGGTATTCTTTTATGTGGTAGAATTTACTAATCATCTTTACATTGGCTTTTGTTTATTATTACCTTATTTCTTGCCAAGAAATTGTTTCAACTCCTTTGTCTTCCTTGCCTCTTGTGGGTCTTTTTGAACTTGTCTAGTGTTTCTCTAGATATAGTGGAAGTGATGATCCCATCATGTGCATTTTGTATTCAAATGCATATTCTATATAATGCACAACTCTTGGGGGGGAGCTATCCTATTTTATTTAGAACACTCTCTTAATGATCCTTATCAACTGCGTGTTGGTGGAAGGCAAGCATTTTTGTTTTGGTACTTTGTGCCATCATGAAAAGTTATAGAGGGTTTGGTTTGTTTGGAATCTTGCTCTCTTTTGGGAGTTTGATATCTCTTTCTTTGATTTCTTTCAATTAGCATGTATCAATGGATATCTCATTCCTTGATGTATCTTTTATTGATATACTTCAAGTGATAAGTCCTTCATTTGGTATTTTATTTTCACTTGGTATCTTTTCTTTTGGTATCTTATCAATCTTGTGTTGATTTGGTTCTTGAAGGTCTTGAGCATGCATATTTTCTTGATGTACATTCTTTCGCATGCTTTCTTTACTTGACCCAATATATAGGGGAAACTCCACCATGTCTCAAATTGGCTAAGATCATATCTATATGCACATATCTATGTGGAGTTTGTCCTATGTATTGTTGATTATCTAACTCTTTGGTCCCAATGAGTTTGGGCACCATTTTGTTTGTGTTGTTGTTCTAGGAACAATTGGAAATGCATTGGATGCTCGGCTCACTCACAAGGAAGGTGTTGCCACCATGTGCTTATTGGAGTCAAGCTAGGATGATCAATGAACCATTGTCTACTACATCATTCCAATGCTATCTCGGTAACAAGTATCTACTTCATGCATATATTTCTTGCATTCAACCTTGTGTAGGTTGCACCATGGCATGAATTTTTTGTTTCGTTCTTGTGATACTTGTTTCTATGCTCAAAGCATCCCAACAATGATCTCTTGTTGCTAGTTGTGATGTCTTTGATGTTCGTGTGGTTGGAGTTCATTTATATACTATAAGATAATATTAAGCCATGTGCTATATGCTTTTCAAGCAAAGATCTTATTGGTATATTTTGTGACTTCCTTTTGGATATCTTGTCCTTTCCTTGTAACTATTTCTTGTGCACATCCTTCTTTGTGGATTGGTATCATCATGATTTTCATCTACCTAGAATCTTATACACTTGAGAGAAGTTACCTCTCTAGTTGATACCCTTATTCTTTCACGTCCACCTTTTCATTCTCCTTTTATTTCCGTGGTGGTTCCGTGAAAGGATTTGTCTTGAGTGCGGGTCTTATATCCTTGCATATTGATGCACTCATTTGTGGTGAAGATTGATGGTGTCCTCATGCTTGTCTTGACAAGCCTATTATTTCCTATCTTCACCATGGGTTGTGTCGTGGTTTTAACACGGCAGATGTCCAAAGACTTAGGTTCGAGGCCAGCGCCATGGTAGTGGACTCAAAGGGGTTGATCGGGACGAAGGACACGAGTTTACCCAGGTTCGGCCCCTCAAGTAGAGGTAAAAGCCTACGTCCTGCTTGTGCTGTATTGACTGGAGTATCGATTACAAGGGAGCGGATTGCTTGACCTAGTTCTCGATAGCTTGGTCTCCCTCTAAGCTGCCCCGGGGTCTAACATTTATATATGAGGTCAAGGCCCCGGGTTACACGAGTCATAAACCGACCCACACAACGTGTTCTACTCTGTCTCTAAGCCGCCTTACCATCGTAGGTAAGCCGCCTACGGGCGGCTTAGCCACCCGGGTCTTCAAGCCCACTTCTGTCTCCGGACCTCTGTCAATGGCCCATCTGGTAAGCCGCCATGCGGCCTTGCCTTCATCTTCCGGCCCACCTTACAGGTCTTGGGCTCACGAGCCGCCTGGTGTGACCCGGCCCCGCCTGGGCGGGTCTTACCACGGGGTTATATCCCCAACATTAGGCCCCAGGTTGATTTGAGCCAGCTCATGTCAATCTTCAACTTACTTGGCGGCGAGTCTTCATACGTCTGTCATCTGGAAAGACAATTTATAACCCGCCATGACGTCATATCGAATATTCTGAAAAAGATTCCGTGACGTCTGCAACGGATCTCCTCATTTAAAAGGCCATCCCGAAAATCGAGGCGCCACATTTGGTCAGTAATCACTGTGCCCCTCAATTCTCGCGCGCACTGTTGCCTCTCTGGCCCATAAATAGGGACACGTGGTCCCCTCTCTCCTTCCCTGCCGTCGCTGTCATCTTCTTCCTTGCTCAAAACCTCCTCTCTCCAGAGCTCCGCCGCGGCCAACTGGTCCTCGCCGTCGCCCTCATCGCCGGCCGCTGCATCAGCCTGAATTGAACCAGAGCGTCGCCGGTTCCTCCGCATCCAGAAGGTAATCTCCCTTGGCTCTTGTTGAATCTGCATCTACCCTCATTAGGGTTTCTCGAGTTCTTCTGCGTTCTTGTGTTCATCGCTGTTCGTCAGCGTCCATCATGGCATCGAGCACCACTCCATGCCCTATAGTACTGCCTATCTGTTGCGGGTACTCCTCCGAGGCCAATGCCCCATCTGTTTTAGGTCCATACAACACTTATCTCTGCGGGCAGATTGATCTGTCTTCCCACCGTTATTTTTAGGTCATGAATATTTTTCATTTTCCCTTCACCTGTAGATCTTGCAACTGAAATAACAATATGCAAAACCTGTTTATCTGCACTTAGCCATTTTCTCAGTGTTGCTAAGTCCATGTAACCCACCACAACATTGGCGGCTATTGATTGATACGCTTTGGCAGCTTAACTCCCCGCCCTTATACTGACCATAGCTGCCTTATCCATTTAATACTTTCCTAACCCGCCGTTGCCTTGGCGGCTATTCGCCAGACTACTTTGGCGGCTTACCTCTTCACTGTTATACTGACCATAGCTGCCTTATCCAATAGATGTTGTTCTAACCCGCCATCTTCTTTGCTTTTCCGTAGCCTAACCCGCCATCATGTCAAGGGCTCCATCATCCTGCGACTGGGTCAGCTCTGGAGTCACTGAAGAGCTTTTGCTTAACTTTGTTGAGTCCGGCATGCTGCTGGCTAAAAATGTAATACACTGGCGGGTCCCAGGGCCAGAGAAGAGGCCTAAGCCCAAGGAAGGGGAGATTATCATATTCACTGATCATATCCTCCGCGGGTTCTGCCCTCCAGGGTCAAACTTCTTTCGAGATGTTCTTCACTTCTTCAAGATCCACCCTCAAGACATAGGCCCAAATTCAGTCACCAACATTTGCCAGTTCCAAGTCTTAAGTGAAGTCTACCTGCAAGAAGAGCCGTCTGTTGACCTCTTTCATGACTATCATTATGCTAATCGCCAAACTGAAATGGCGGCTGGGCCCAGCTTAGAGCTTGGGGGCATTACAATCCAGAGACAGAGAGATCTGCCATACCCCATAGCCATCTTGCCAAGTCATCCCAAAGACTGGAACAAGACCTGGTTTTATTGTAAAGACACCTCTCCTGAAGGTGAGAACTCCCTGCCGGGTTACCGTCCAACCCGGCTCTGCTATACAAATGACAACCCACTGCCAGCACGGATGACTGCTGCCAAACGAGCCAAGTATGCCCCGGCTTACGCCAAAGTCAAAGCCTTACTGGCGAACGGCTTGACTGGTGTCGACTTAACCCGTTGCTGGGTAAGTTGGAAAATCATGCCGCTGAGTCTTCGTGATCGGCTCATGTGCGAATACACGGGTGAACCCAATGACCCTCTTTGTTTCAAGAATACTCCCTTGTCTGACGAAGATATCAACACTGGCATCAAAGGACTCCTTGGTGAAAAACAGGAGGCTTGCACCAAAATTGGTCTTAAACCATTCTACGCCAAGAACCCGGCTCCAGACGTAAATCTCTCTTCCCTCAATTGGTCACATTTGTCCTGCACCTCTTAACCTTTGTTGGCGGCTTACACAGGCCGACTCCCCTTTTTGGAAAAAGAAGTATAATCCGCCGGTGAGGAAACCAAAGGTGAAAACTCCGGCTCAGAAGAAGAAGAAAACCGCCACTCCAGAGCTGCTTGAATCTGACGACTCGGAGGTAAAACTTGACTCCCTTGGCCGTTCTCTTTAGGCAACTTACTGACAATAACTACTCACAGGATGAGACGGAGGCGAGCCACGCAAACACCCCTGAGGTAATTGACATTTCTGACTCAGAGACCTTTCCCCAAGACAGAGTACGGTGGGTCGTCCGGAAAATCCCCTTCTCTCATCCTCTTGCTCATTTAGACCCCAATTTTCTTTTGAAAAAGCAACAGCACACCTCCCGACGTCAGACCCGGAGCGCCGGCTCTGAAGATCTCGTGGCCGGGTTATCACATGCTCCGGCTCAACGGAAACGGCCAGCTGAGGTATTCTTTAACTGAAACGTAACTTTAATCAATCTTGCATTGTAACCTTACTCTGTCTTGTATTGTTTTAACTGCCTTCAGGATTCTCCTCCTTCATCTGGCGATTCGACTTCTTCCAAGCTGCCTCCAATGAAGATCAACCCGGAGTGCGTACTTTTACTTTGCACCGAATGCTTTAATATTTCTGACATGTGTGTAACCATCATCTGCACCTTCCAGGGCCCAAGCGAAACGAAGGAAGACTGGCGGGTCTACTGCCGCCCCTACTGCCCAAGAGCCAGTATTTGCTAAGCCGGCCTCCCCTTCACCAGCTGCTGACATTACGAACGATGCATCTGAAGATACTCACAAGCCATCAGAGCCGGCGGGTCATGACACGGCCGCTGAAAGCCCTGCAAGGGATGACCCTAAGCCGCCCAGCCCTTCAATGGTTGTTGAAGATACAGTTTTTCCAGATGTTGTTATAACTGAGGCGGGTCACCAAACTCCTGAGCCCCATGTACTGTCAAGGCACTCTGGCAAGGCTGAAGCTTCTTCGCCTGAGAAGTTTAACTTTGAACACCCTGTGTTGGAGAAGTTAACTGTTGACGAGCTTCACGCTGGTTTTTTGAACCGCCTGGAGTCAAGCCGGAATATGGAGCTGAAGCTCGTCAGCCTGATGAAGAAGAAATATGAGGTAATATTTTTACCAACTTTTCCCTTATATCCTTCCATAGCCGCCAAGAGCCGGATTAATATTTCAAATAATAAGCCGGGTCTTCCCTCTGCAACACACTTATAGCTTGAGCTGTAGCCCCCAAGTCCGGGTCATTATGAAATGATGAGCCAGAACTTTATTTGGATGAATTTGAAAACGCCATATGTAGCCCCCAAGTGTCGGCTTATGTTGAAAAATATAAGCTGGAACTTCATTGTAGTCTTAAGAGCGCCGCTTGTAGCCCCCAAGGGCCGGCTGATATTCATGAAGATGATCCGGGACTGCATGGCAGAACTATAAAGCGCTGATAGTAGCCCCCAAGTGCCGGCTTATCTTGAAAAAGATGAGCCGGGACTCTATGGTAGACTGAAAACACATTAGCCCCCAAGTGTCGAGTATATTGCTTGCAATCTGCTTGAGACTTGCAACGTAATTGCTTCATTAATAACTCATCCTGATGACTTAACTTTTTTCATGTGTTGTACGCCACAGGATGTTTTGGAGGCGGCTGAATCTGAGATGACCCACCTGAAGGATTATCTTGCTTCACAACAAACCGCCCGATCAGAGGCGGAAGATAAATATCGAACTGCCGTACAAGAACTTGAGAAGACGCAAGTTGACTTTGCGCTGTTCAAGAAAAACACTGAATCAGACCAAGCCGCCATGACCAAACGCGCAGAAGATGCTGAAGGGCGGCTTACAGCTGTGTCAGAAGAATTGCAAACCCTCAAGCGCCACATCTCCAGGATGACTTCTGCTGTTTTTGGTAAGCTTCAAAAAACTTGGCCGGTTTCCTTGCTGTTGAAAATCTTGTGAGGGCGGCTTATAATGCCAAACTTTGTCTTGCAGGCCAGAGAAGCCGCCAGTTTTCATCTGATAACTTGCTGAAATTGAAAGCAGTATACTCCTTAGCCGAACAACTCTACTGCGGGACTCTTCTTACCATCAAGGCAATATTGACTGAGAAGAGCATCCCCAAGTACATGAAGGGAGTTATAGAACTGCTATCCACGCTGCCTAAGCAGGTTGAAGAGCTGAAACGATCAGCCGCCAGGCAGGGAGCTATAGCCGCGCTAAGCCGGTGCCTAGCCTTCGCTCCTGAGCTGACTGCTGAAGAGATGATGGACGGGTTCCCATCCAGGAAAGACGATGGTTCTGAATTCACAGCAGAAGACTATGCCCAATGCAGAAAAGCCTCCAGGGTGCTTGCCTCAAAGCTGGTGGAGGAACTTGATGTGTCAACTTACCAGGCGGCTTACAGCGAGGCTTCCAAGAAAGTGCGCTGTCCAACCTTTGAATGTAGAGACTTGACTCCTGCCCGCCGTAAGCATCTCTTCGCTCCTGAGATTGACCCGTCTCCTATCTTTGAAGACGCCCAGTTTGAAGCACTAACACACTGCAACTGGGACGTGGACAATCTTCAGATCGAAGAGGTCGAAGACCCGGCGCAGGATGACCCGCCAGCAAGCTGAACGTTGTAAATTTGATAACTCGGCCGTCTGAGCCGCCAAACTTAATCTGTTGCCTTTTGGGCTCTCGTGGAGAGCTTTGTAATAGTCTTTAGAAAAACATTAACTGTCTGAGTCGTGCCATCGTGCACGTATAAATCCTTGTATAGTTCTTATAGATAAAACCCTGCAAACAACAAACAAGACAGAACATGTTCTGTACTGTTGTAAGGGCGGCTTAAAAAAGCCTAACCCGGAGACGTAAAATCTCATAACCTTGCCTTTCTTTCCGAACACATAAGCCGGTTCTTCTGGGTAGTCTTAATACTTTGAACTCTTAACAACTGACAAGAGCGTAGTGAACCAGAAAGAGACGCAGCAGATGAGAGAGTTTGCCTCGCCGCTGTAAGAGGCCCTTGCAGGGGGTAAGTTTTAGAACTCGCTGCACCCCTGACAAAGCGCAGCTACTTACAGGCAGGTATAACCCGGCCTTGCAGATGTAAGGGTTTGCCTCGCCGCTGTGAGAGGCCTTTGCAGGGGGTAAGTTTTAGAACTCGCTGCACCCCTGACAAAGCGCAGCTACTTACAGGCAGGTATAACCCGGTTTTGCAGATCAGAAAAGGAGGTGAGTTCATAACTCGCTGCACTCCTAGTGATCTTTGTTGACGATATCAACTTACACACCATCTTGTAAGCCGCCGGTTGATAGTGCTATCTTGGCTGAAGAGCTTGATCAAGAAGATTGAAGCTTAACCCGGCGGGTTAGAAGCCCCCAAGTGACCTTGTAATTTCGGCTGAAGAGCCTGACCAAGAAGGTTGAAGCTTAACCCGGCAGGTTGAAAGCCCCCAAATGATCGTATGATTGTATCCATCTTTGAGCCATGTGAGATACGTAAAACGACAGAGGCCCCGGCTTGCAGGGATGCCAACTTGATTATATATATATATATGTGATATATACAATGATGATATAGAATGGGGGGGGGGGGAGTCGATGACTCTTAAGTATAGTAAGGCCGTAGATGGGTGATATTCCACGGCCGGTAGGTCTCCTGCCCAGAAGTGCGTGACTCGTCCCGTACGTCGATGAGATAGTATGACCCATTGTTGAGATTTCTGCTAATCACAAAAGGCCCTTCCCATGGAGGAGACAGCTTGTGCGCGTCCGTCTGATCTCGAATCAGGCGCAACACTAAGTCGCCTTCTTGGAACGTCCGGGTCTTGACCCGGCGGCTGTGATAACGACGCAGGTCTTGTTGATAAATCGCCGATTGGGCCACCGCCAGATCACGCTCTTCATCCAAAGCATCCAACGCGTCCTGACGCGCCGTCTCATTGTTTGCCTCAACGTAAGCCGCCACCCGTGGCGAGTCATGTCGTATGTCGCTTGGTAACACGACTTCTGCGCCGTAAACCATGAAGAAAGGCGTATAGCCTGTTGACCTATTAGGAGTTGTATTGATGCTCCATAGAACTGATGGTAACTCCTCAACCCAACAACCTGGCATTCTCTGTAGAGGAACCATAAGCCGGGGCTTGATACCTCTCAGAATCTCCTGGTTAGCACGCCCCGCCTGACCATTGGACTGTGGATCAGCCACAGCAGAAACGTCAAGCCGGATGTGTTCACTTTCACAGAAAGCTTGCATAGCCCCCTTGGATAGGTTTGTGCCATTATCTGTGATGATACTGTGGGGGTAACCAAAACGGTAGATCAATTTTTTGACAAACTGAACCGCCGTAGCCGCGTCACACTTGCTAACCAGCTCAGCCTCTACCCACTTGGTAAACTTATCCACCGCCACCAAAAGGTGGGTCTTCTTATCTTTGGACCTCTTGAAGGGCCCGACCATATCAAGCCCCCAGACCGCGACTGGCCAGGTAATTGGGATCATGCGCAATTCCTGAGCCGGCACGTGAGCACGTCGCCCGAACTTCTGACAGCCATCACACTTGAGGACCAAGTTTTCTGCATCCTTATGAGCCATCAGCCAGAAGAAACCATGTCGAAAAGCCTTGGCCACCAGAGATTTTGAGCCGGCATGATGACCACAATCTCCGGCGTGGATTTCATTCAAGATCTCCTTGCCTTCTTCCAGAGAAACACAACGCTGGAAGACACCAGTGACGCTGCGCTTATGTAACTCGCCATTGATGATTGTCATGGACTTAGATCGTCTGATGATTTGTCTTGCCAAGGTCTCGTCCTCAGGTAACTCGCCGCGAGTTAGATACGCCAGATAAGGCAACGTCCAGTCAGGAATGGCATGCAGAGCCGCCACCAGCTGCCCCTCAGGGTCAGGTATAGCCAGATCCTCCTCCGAAGGTAGCTTAACTGACGGGTGATATAACACGTCCAAGAACACGTTAGGCGGCACCGGCTTACGCTGAGAGCCAAGCCTTGATAATGCATCAGCCGCCTCGTTCTTGCGACGATCAATATGACCCACC
The DNA here is from genome assembly GCA_039707655.1 of Elymus sibiricus. Taxonomy (NCBI): domain Eukaryota; kingdom Viridiplantae; phylum Streptophyta; class Magnoliopsida; order Poales; family Poaceae; genus Elymus; species Elymus sibiricus. The sequence goes on along the minus strand of CM077668.1, from coordinate 102,809,119 downwards.
TGATAACCCTTGAAGTAACCTGCAATGGTGTCAACCGCCTGACGATAAGCCGCCATCCGTGGGTCTTTGGAGTCCCACGTGCCTGAAACTTGCTGAGCCACAAGGTCTGAGTCGCCGAGGCATCTAACCCGGCTTATGTTCATCTCCTTGGCCACCTGGAGGCCATGAAGTAAAGTCTCATACTCAGCTGCATTGTTAGTACAAGGAAACATCAGCCTTAGCACATAACAGAACTTATCACCTTTAGGGGAAGTTAAGATGACTCCAGCCCCCGAGCCTTCCAACTGTCTAGACCCGTCGAAGTGAATCGTCCAGTAAGTGCTGTCCGGCTTCTCCTCTGGCGACTGACACTCCGTCCAGTCGTTTATAAAGTCCACCAAGGCTTGAGACTTGACAGCCGTGCGAGGCACATACTTCAGATTAAGAGGTCCAAGCTCCAATGCCCACTTAGCAATCCGGCCAGTGGCTTCTCTGTTTTGAATTATGTCTCCCAGCGGGGCAGAGCTAACCACTGTGATCGGGTGTCCCAGGAAATAGTGCTTCAGCTTTCGATTCGCCATAAATACCCCATAGATCAGTTTCTGCCAATGTGGGTATCGTTGCTTGGACTCAATCAAAACTTCGCTGACGTAGTAAACTGGCCTTTGAACCGGATATTCCTTCCCTGCCTCCTTGTGCTCCACAACAACCGCAACGCTGACTGCGCTGTTGTTAGCCGCCACATAGAGGAGTAAGGGTTCCTTCTCAGCCGGAGCGGCTAAGACTGGCGGCTCAGTCAGCTGCTTTTTAAGCGCCTCAAACGCCTCACCCGCCGATTTGCTCCAGACGAAATCGTCTGTTTTCTTCATCATCTGATATAAAGGGATTGCCTTCTCGCCCAGGCGGCTTATGAATCGACTTAACGCAGCGATCCGACCCGCCAGGCGCTGGACGTCGTTTATGCACGCCGGCTCAGACAAAGAAGTAATCGCTTTTATCTTGTCCGGGTTAGCTTCAATTCCACGCTCAGTGACCAGAAATCCCAAAAGCTTGCCTGCAGGAACTCCAAAAACACACTTGGCCGGGTTAAGCATCATCTTGTAAACCCGTAAGTTATCGAAAGTTTCCTTCAGGTCGTCCAGCAAAGTTTCCTTCTTCCTTGACTTGACCACAATATCATCCACATAAGCATGAACATTACGTCCAATTTGACTGTGAAGACAGTTCTGCACACAACGCTGATAAGTCGCCTGGGCACTCTTGAGCCCAAAAGGCATAGACACGTAGCAGAAAGCACCAAAAGGCGTGATGAAAGCCGTCTTCTCTTGGTCTTTGACTGCCATCTTGATCTGGTGATAACCTGAATAGGCGTCCAGGAAGCATAAACTTTCGCAACCCGCCGTTGCATCAATGATCTGATCAATCCGGGGGAGAGCAAACGGGTCAACTGGACAGGCTTTGTTAAGATCCGTGTAATCCACGCACATACGCCAAGTGCCGTTCTTCTTAAGCACTAGCACCGGGTTAGCTAACCACTCCGGGTGAAAGACCTCCACGATGAACCCTGCCGCTAAGAGCCGGGCCACCTCTTCTCCAATAGCCTTGCGCCGCTCTTCATTGAAACGACGAAGGAATTGCTTGATCGGATTGAACTTAGGATCCACATTAAGATGGTACTCAGCAAATTCTCTCGGTACACCCGGCATGTCAGACGGCTTCCATGCAAAGATGTCCCAATTCTCACGGATGAATTTGATGAGCGCGCTTTCCTATGCGGGGTCCATGTTAGCCCCAATAGTAAACTGCTGAGATGAGTCGCCCTCGGTGAAATCCACCTGCTTGGTATCATCCGCCGCAAACTTGAGGGGCGGCTCTGATTCTGTAGTGGGCTTCTTCAACGGAGTCATATCCTCCGGGTCGACATTCTCTTTGTAAAACTTGAGCTCTGCCTCTGCACAACTTGACTCTGCATAAGCTGCATCACCTTCCTCACACTCAAGAGCCGTTTTCCGATCACCATGCACGGTAATCGTTCCTCTTAACCCGGGCATCTTGAGCTGTAAGTAGACATAACAAGGCCTAGCCATGAACTTGGCATAAGCCGGACGTCCGAATAAAGCATGATATGGACTTTTAATTTTGACCACCTCAAACCACAAGGACTCCACCCTGTAGTTGTATTCATCACCAAAAGCTACCTCCAGAGAAATCTTGCCCACTGGATAAGCCGACTTGCCAGGCACCACACCACGAAACACTGTGGAAGAGGGCTTAAGATCCTTGTCAAGCAAACCCATCTGGCTGAAAGTGTTGTAGTACAGGATGTTGATGCTGCTGCCACCATCCATAAGCACCTTAGTGAACACATATCCACCTACTTGGGGGGCAACCACCAAGGCTAGCTGCCCCGGGTTGTCAACCCGCGGCGGGTGATCCGCCCTGCTCCAAGTGATGTCATAATCAGACCACTTCAAATACTGCGGGAGAGCCAGCATGACCGCATTAACCGCCCGCTTGCGCACCTTCTGGTCTCGCTTGTCAAGGCTGGTTGTGAAAACATGATATTGACCCCCGCTAAGCTGCTTCGGGTTGCTTTGGAAACCCGACTGGTTATGCTGCTGCTGGCCGCTACCACCAGACTGTTGATGATGACCTCCTTGATTGCCTTGACCCTGGTAACCGGACCCTGAACCGCCGGGACCAAAGCCGGCTCCTGACCCGCCTGGCCCTGAGCCGCCGGACGGACCATTGCCGTTGTTATGATGTTGTTGAAGGCTGTAGTCTCGAAACTGCCGCATAATGCTGCAATTCCTCCATGTATGGCCTGCCGGCTTATCGGGCTGACTATGCTCTGGACAAGGTTTATTGAGCATCGCTTCCAAGTTGAAAGGAGCTTTACCCTTGTTAAAATGCTGCCTGAAGTTCCCGTTGCCCTTAGCACGGTTGTTTCCAGCGCTGGTGTTCGCCACCAGTTCCGACCCGCCGTCCGGGTGTTTTCGCTTGCCAGAATTTCCGTTTCCAGCCGCGTTCTGCTGCTGACCCTTTCCATTGTTACCCTTCTTCCCCTGACCTGATTTTTCATCATCAGAGCCCGGGTCTTTCGTGTTGTCAGAGTCTGCGTATTTGGTGAGAGCCGCCATGAGCTCCCCCATGTCTTGACACGTGCGCTTGAGCCGGCCAAGCTTCTGCTTCAAAGGTGTAAAGTGACAATTCTTCTCCAGAATCAAAACTGCTTGAGCCGCCGTGATCTGTTCTGAAGAGTGGATGATGGTCGAGACCCGCCGGACCCAATGATGGGCTGACTCATCCACCTGTTGCACACAATGATCCAAATCCACGATCGTCATGGGCTGCTTGCACGTCCCTTTAAATTTTTTGATAAATTTTGCCTTCAACTCGGCCCAGGACGTAACGGTGTTGGGTGGCAATCCCTTCAACCACGTGCGAGCCGGCCCTTCCAGCATCATGATGAAATACTTGGCACATACTGCATCACTAACATCCAACATCTCCATGGCCAGCTCATAGCTTTCAACCCAAGCCTCTGGAGGTAGGTCAGCTGTGTAATTGGGCACCTTGCGAGGGCCCTTGAAATCCTTCGGCAGGCGCTCATTCCGCAAAGCCGGCGCTAAGCACGGCACCCCCACAGCCCTGGAAGTTAACCCCGCTCCGGCTGAGACGGAGGGTGCGACTGTGGGTTCCTGATAAGCCGCCGCTGCCGCCAGAGCCGCCGCCTCTCACTGTGCTCTCGCTCGATCCACCAGTGCCTGAGCATCCAGAGCCGGCCGGTCAGCTCGCGGCGGGTTCCGATGTCGTTCACTGCTAGAAACCGCCGGCGACTCATAACGCCGGCTGTAGCTGCGACTGGGGATGGGGGTTGAGTGCACGCGACTCCGGCTGTAAGCATACTTCTCCTGTTGGGCCACCGCCGTTCGCAGGTATCCAACAGCGTTCCGCACCTCTTCCGCGAAAGGCGACTCGTCAGGGATCGGGATAGCAGCAAGCCGGGTTGCCGCCACCACCATGTTCTCCGCCGGGTTAGAATAATGGCCCGGCGGTGTAGGAAAAGAAGTTGGCGTAACCTGGTTCCGCCGGGGCGGGTTAATCTGCTGATGCTGAACCGCCGCCCGGCTTCCAGGCACTTCCGCCGTCCGGGTTACGGCCAAAGGCACGTTCTGTCCCGTTCCTGGCGTATTGAAAAGATTCCTTGCTTCATACTGATCCGGCAAGCGGGATTGATGCCTCATCCGCTGAACCGCCGCTGCTGATTGCTGTTCCAGCTCAAGACGGAAAGCGTCCGCCCTAAGGCGCTCCGCCTCAGCATCCATCTGAGCCTTCAATTCATTAATCTCCTGCTGGAAATCAGTCATCTGGTTCTTCAACCTCGCGATCTCCGTATTACGGGCTGCTTGGTTTTCAGCCGTGACTTCAGTCGCCATCAGGGTTGTAAGCTCACCCATCAGATCCAGAAGAACCTGAGCCGGTGGCCTGCCAGCCCCAGACCCGGTTGCCTCGGTGGCTGAGCTGCCATGAGCCGCCGCTGTACCCGCCATGAAGACGGCAGCGCGGTTCAACGGCTCATACTCCTCCGGCTCATGGAACTCTGACTCGGGGTAAGGCTCGACGTAGCCCCCGAGCCCGCCATTGTGGAGCTGGTAAATTGATTCCGTCTCTCCGCTCGAAGATCCATCCTCGGAGCAGATGAGAGTTTCCTCCTGCGACATGGACCCATCGAGATCCATGCCCTGAGTGAAGCCGACGAAGACATGCTTCCTGCCCGGTTTAGCACGGGCGGGTTGCACGCGTCGGGCGGGTTGCACGCGTCGGGCGGGTTGCACGCGTCGGGCCGGCTCGACGATGTCGGTGCAGGTGTCTGGCCCGGGTTCAGATCCGCCGATCTTGCCGATGAAGACGTGAATCCCGCCGAAGGGGACCCGGAAACCGTACTCAATGGAGTCAGCCTCGGGGCCCCAGCCGGCGTCGTCGATGTAGAGCCGGCCGCGGCGACTCTTGGTCATCCTGCCAACCGCGTACCCCTCGATCCCTGGGAGAGAGCCCTTTCAGAACTCAACACCACCGAGCGCTAGCCCCACGGTGGGCGCCAACTGTCGTGGTTTTGACACGGCAGATGTCCGAAGACTTAGGTTCGAGGCCAGCGCCATGGTAGTGGACTCAAAGGGGTTGATCGGGACAAAGGACACGAGTTTACCCAGGTTCGGCCCCTCAAGTAGAGGTAAAAGCCTACGTCCTGCTTGTGCTGTATTGACTGGAGTATCGATTACAAGGGAGCGGATTGCTTGACCTAGTTCTCGATAGCTTGGTCTCCCTCTAAGCTGCCCCGGGGTCTAACCTTTATATATGAGGTCAAGGCCCCGGGTTACACGAGTCATAAACTGACCCACACAACGTGTTCTACTTTGTCTCTAAGCCGCCTTACCATCGTAGGTAAGCCGCCTCCGGGCGGCTTAGCCACCCGGGTCTTCAAGCCCACTTCTGTCTCCGGACCTCTGTCAACGGCCCATCTGGTAAGCCGCCATGCGGCCTTGCCTTCATCTTCCGGCCCACCTTACAGGTCTTGGGCTCACGAGCCGCCTGGTGTGACCCGGCCCCGCCTGGGCGGGTCTTACCACGGGGTTATATCCCCAACAGGTTGTCACAAGCTTTGATTTTTAATATCCATATTAGTGAGCTTGTGAACCCATTTGCTTGATGTGTGTGTGACCTTCTTAACTTCGTGTGTGTGGGAAGGACATGTCTTGCACCTTGTATCTCATTTATTCAAGACTATGTTGATGCTTAATGCTCATCCTTATATTAGTCTTCTCAAGTGCTTTGCCATGACTCACACACATCATTTTGGTTGAGCCTATTCTTAAGTTGCCTCTTTTACATGTTGCTCAACCATATGTTCATTGCAAGTACTAGGCTATTTTCTTATCTATGCTTGCTTGCAATTGTTTTGTGTTTCTATTGATTTTGGGGAAGTGATGATCCTATTTTGTGCATGTTGTATTGTCACGCCCAATATGCGATACTATCCTCAAGGGACTCGAAAATCCCACTAAGGATAGAAGCGCATATTGGGCGTGAAAAGTTGGTATCAGAGCCTCTACAGACCGCAGGAGCCCCCTTGATTGATCGAACCGTTGACGAGTCTAGAAAAAAAACTATTTTGAGTCTAGTTATATCGGAGAGTAGGAATTCTTTTTACTCCTTATCCCCTTCGTCGCTCTGGTGAGGAATTGTGACGTAGGTGTTTTGATTCTACTACTCTTCTCACTCAAAAAATTTTAGGATCACGCGGGTATTTTCGGAATCGTTGCGATATCGGTGTGACAGAATTCTGTTCTTGGTGCCTCCTGACCGTATGGATTGGACCCGGGGAGTTGAGCTCCAAGGGGTTCTTGTCACATTCGCTATCGTTCCAGTTCCTGAATACCAGAAGATGCCGACATCGAAATGCTTCTATACTTTTTGTGGTGGCAAATAGTGCCATGACTTTTCCCCAGTACTGGAGGAGATAGCTCGGATGATCCACCGTGACTAGTATCGCTGTGTTTTCGAAGGTCTGAGGTAGACGAATTTGCGAAGTTTCTCGGTTGGGTGTTAAGGGTTGCGGATGCAGTTGCAGCTGATTAGGTTGTTGTTTGATATGAGTAGGTTCCTAGACCCGCAACCTGATCGCATAACCAAGAAGTTTCGGGAGTTCTTAGGTGGGAATTCAAGTAGTTACCTAGGATATCTTTCCGACAGTTGCATGATATGAGATTGGGGTTCGACGTCTAGTGGTCCGCCTGCTCACGGTCGTTTTTACAGTGGTCTCGTGGTGTCTTAAAGAGCCCTTGTAGCTTTGCTACGGCTCGGGGATGCTTCGAATGTCAAGGGAAGCAATGTACTTGATGGTCGCTGTAAGATCGAGCCCGTGTGGGCCCCACCACGAAAATTTCAGACGAAATCTCTATCATATGTTTGTTCCGGCTTATTCTGCAAGCCAAACCCTTGTTTTGTTTTGAGTTGCGGTATTTGAGTTGCTTCGAAGTCAAGTGTTGATTCCATACCTTTCCTAAGCGGTGTTCTCATATTTCAATGGGAGCGCTAATCCTTCTTGATCATCGAGATTGTCATGTAAATTCTTTTTCAACCGACGTGCTTCTCCTCGAGTTAATTCAATCCTTTCAACATTTGCAAGATCAATTCTCAGTTTTCTCAATGGTGTTCGTTTCATCCATCCGAAGTTGTCTTTATTTTTTTCCCACCCTCCCACCCTTTTTCTTCACGGAGCCAGAGACCTCAATCAAGTATCCATTTTATTCATGAGAAGTCTTTCCATTCTTTTCCTTCAATGTTCTTAACCGGTGATTCTCATGAAGATGCTCAGGAGCTACAAGTTCATCATTCTTCGTTCTCGTTTTCTTCTCCGGTGGATTTAATTCAAGCTTTCGGTGTTGATCATTTCCCTTTCATTGATTCAAATATTTTCCCATGTTGGAAGTTCTTATCCAAGAATCTCGTGGATATTCACCTCTCTATGTTTCTTCTCCGGAGTGCCGAAATTATCTCAGAAGATTCATCTTTCCATTCAAGATACGTTCGTGATATTTTGAGGTTGTTATTTCATTCAAGCCATGTAAATCAACCAGTGCAATCATCTCTTTCTAAGCAATTATTTCAACGGTGTTCTCTTTGAGTGGGTCCATAACCCATAGGTCTTTTCCCAGGATCTTACCTGACTCTTCTAATTTTTTGGAGTTATTCTCAAATTCTTTCAAGATTGACGTAAGAATGAATTCTCATCAGTCATATGCCTTCTCCAAGATCGCTTTCAAATTCTTTTCATCCGTGGCTCAACATTTCTATTCTTCATTATTCCGGAGTATCTCACAAATTCTTTATGGCGGTTCTCGTCGTCATTCTCAGCATTTGAAGGCCGAAGAAGAGTTTGTCTTAAATCACATCCGTTCTCTTGAAGATTCGTGGTTCTAGCTTCATGCAATCCTCACAATTGTTTCGATCGTGAGAAATTCTTTTCATATCCATCCGAAGCATTTCATGAGTTCTTTCCATTTTCGATCCTCCGAAGGCCATCATTTCAGAAGATTTATTCGTTCTCAACTTTCAGCTCTCGTTCTCCAAATTTTTCCGGTGCATCGTTCAAAGTATCCTCTAATCAGCTCGGGATCTCTTCGTTCTCTTGTATCTAAATTCCCTCAAGTATCTTCGTGTGTTTTCTAATTCCACCCGGTGACACCTTCTCTTTTCTTCGTTCATTATCATTTCTTACGGCGGTTCGTTCAAGATTCCTCTTTCTTTGTTATCGTATCAATTCATTCGTTCTTTTAAATCCTACCGGTGTTTCCTCGAAGACTTCATCAAGTTGGCGCTATATCTCTATTCAATCCTTGCAAGAAGAATAAGTACCATGCCAATCTGTTGCTTGTCATCAATTTAAGTTGATGAAGGATAAGCATAACATAAATCTTATTCTTGTTTTTCCTCGAGGTGATTTAATTCTTTCTTCCGAAATTTGTTCATGTTGAATCAATTTCTCGGTTCCAAGTTGTTCATCTTTTCTTTCCGGAGTTCCAAGTTTTCTCGGTTATCTCGTCACGAAGCTCCATCTAAATCATTGCAAGGCTTCATCTTGTTCTTTTCAATTATTCTTTTGTTTCGATCATCTTGTTATCTATCCGGAGTCCTTCGAGAGTTTCTTCATGGTGGTACATTAAGGATTTAATTCATTTCATTCTCGAAGTGTTCTTCAAGATTCTTGTTGAAGCTCCACTATTCTTCATCTTGCATTCCGAAGTGCTATTCCTTCTCCCTTGTCTTTTGAGGTGGTGTTATGTCTTTCTTGACAATGTCCCTTCGTGTTTCATGATTTGCAAGTTGTCAGGAATGAGATATTTAAACCCATCATTTTTCTCTTCGTTCAGGGATGAGTTAACTTGGGTTCTATTTTCACCTAAAGCTTTTCCTAAGGATTGCTGCTATTATGGTGCTTATGAATGATCCAAGTACCCTTTTATCCTCTTGGTGAAAGAAGTTTTCCATCTCTATGTTGCTCTCAAGCAATCAATTCTTTCCGTTAGTGGCAGAATTTCACCTCAAGTTTTGAGATGTTTTCCATAAGCCCACGACAAGCTTATTCTTTTTGTTGTTGATTTTCCAACAACTCCATTCAATCATTCTTTGTAAGGATGCTTTTCAAATTCAATTGTGGTAGAAGTTGTCATTTGCTTCTCCCTTCTTTTCTTTCCAATGATTTAGCTTCTATTCTTTCGTTCCGGAGGCATTGTGATGTTGCTCTCTTCAAACCATCATCTCGTTTTGTCAAGATCATGCTCTTTTCCTTGCTTATCCATTTAACCGGAGTGCGGTGTCCTCTTTTCTAGTTCTTTCCATCTTATCAAGTTTTGATTCTCTATTCAACCGGAGTGCTGCCCAAATTCTTTCTTTCTCATTCCTTATTTATCTCGTTTCAACCGGAGTGGTTTCGAATTCTTGCTTGTTTCTCAAGCCATTCTTCAACTCTTTACAACTTTCGAGGTTTGTTGGTTTCACTCGTTTGTCCAAGAAGCAACTTTGTTTTACCTCTTCCTTTTTCCTCTTCCTCTTCTCATGCTTAGATCTCGGGGCGAGATCTCTTGTAAGTGGGGGAGTGTTGTGACAGCCTGAGACTGACGCTCCAGATGCCTTCCATGTTTTTCGTGTTAGCCGCGTTAATTATTTTTTTGTTGCATTCATCATCGCATCATTCGCATTGCATCGGCACTCCGTTGTCGTCATTTTAAAAAAAAATGCATCCGTTCGAAGTTGCCGCTTCTCTCTTTGTCTCCGTCGACCTTTCGTCAGACCCCTTTGTCTTTGTTGACCATTCTCAGACCAACCACACACTTGCTCGCGACCGCCTTACCTCTCTGCACAGCCACACAAACCTACTCTCAACCTAGCTCGAAAACTCCTCTCGGACCCGAACCGGGCAGTCGTGACCGGTGGGTCCGGATCAATCCAAAACTTCCCCGAACATCTTCCGTTTTCGCATTAGACCACCTCGTTGACCTGAAGCCGTTTGATCTCCATCAGATGGTTCAAAATGTAGGAGATATGCCCTAGAGGCAGTAATACCAGTTACTTTGTATCTCCGAGTTTGTAATGAATGTTTATGTTCCATGCTATAACTGCAATGATTCTCGAGTCTACAATAACCACGAGGCTCGGAGGGAAACTCATGTGCACGTGTGGTATAATAAATGGTAAAATGTATTCCTAATCTTGCCTCTAAGACTGGCTCAAGTATTGCATGATGATCCTATTTTCCTAATCATGGGCATGTCTATGCCGGCAATTTTGAGGGCACAATGTTAGTAGAACACTTGTGTTGAATCGACCCGAATTGATGTTATGCTATGAGATTCATTCGTCACAAGTTAATGGTTAATAACACAGAGATAGTTAATGTTTGCATAATTCCTTAGACCATGAGGGTATCGAGTTCCTTCGTACTTGCTTCGTGAACTTTGGGGTTTGTTAAACGTCATCCGTAAATGGGTGGCTATTACGGCGGCTTACGGGTTCATGGAAAAGTATGGCAAGTAACGAGATAGCTCAAGATTGGGATTTGCTCCTCCGACGATGGAGAGATATTCTCGGGCCCTCTCGGTGTTACGGTATCCATCATCGTCTGGCCAGACACATTGTGATTTGATCACAGGGATGCCGGAACACAGAAACGAGTAAAGAGAACAAAACCGGTAACGAGGTAACTTGCATAGTGGACAAGTTGTTGATCCACAGGGATGCAATAAATCTCACCTCGGGTATTTGTAATATATCGTGAAGCAACAGGAATAGCACACGGCAACTGGAGGTTCACTCGAATATTCATTCGTGTGGGTGTAGGGGTCAATATGGGTGTCCACAGCTCCGATGTTGATCATTGATCGGAAAGTGTTCCGGGTCATGTCTATACTTCACCGAACCTATAGGGTCACATGCTTAAGGGTCATCTATCTGCTGAATACTAGACGGGGAGTCTGAGAGAAAATCACCGAAAAAGTTTCGGACGAAACGGAAACGTTCCGGAGAGAACACCGGAATAGTTTCGGTGAAACTCAAAAGTTGTTTCAGGGTATTCCATTAAGTCAAATTGGTTCTGGCACACGCCTGGAAATTCTTGGAGGATGCCAGAAGTGTTCTGGAAACTTCTGGGAATTTTCCGGGACAAAAACCGGAAATGTTCTGGAGCAGCCGGAACCGCTTTGGTTGCTTTTCGCTGAAGAAACATTGTTCCGAAATTGTTTTGGAATGCGTTCAAAATTATTTTGGTGGGTACTGGAATTATTCTAGGCACACAGAAATAATTTGGGTTTTAACGGACGCAGAAAAATGTCTTCGTGAATAGTGAAAGTGCTTTTTGGATATTTTTGGAAAAGCACCTTTTGGGATATTTCCAAAAGGCTTTCTAGAAGGACTTGGGAGCCAAGGCACCCCCATGTGGGGGGGGGCTCAATGTGGCCGGCCAAGCATGATGGAGCTCCACATGGCACACCTTTTAGCTTTATTCTTTTGTGAAAAGGCATAAAGTGGGGGTACTTTGGTATTTTTTGTATGCCATTTTACCCCTTGGCTATCCTATAAATAGAGGTGAGGGGTCTGCCCCAAAACTCATCCTTGCTCTCACATACACATGCCAAGCTCGTCTGGCTCTCTCTCTCCCTCCTAGCGAAATAGTTTCGTAGAGCCGAAAGGCTGTCTTGGTTCCGGCAGGAACTAGTTCTGGACGGTGAAGCCCTGCCGGATAGCTGACACCGTATGTGTGCAACCCCGTAGAGAGGTCATAGTTCTGATCTTTTGCCCGAGGGGCTATTCAAGTGTCCTCCCGAAGGGCTGTCCGAGTTTCGGTTCGAGTTTCGAGGGTCCTCCCGAAGGGCTGTCCGCGACATCGTCCGAGGGACTGTCCGACCGCCTCCTGAAGGGCTGTCCGGCGAGGGAGTACATCCTTGCGGTTGGGAGGTTGTAAATCCTAGCTGCAGGGATCTGCACCGACGATCTACACCGACTCTTCTTCCGCTGCGCTTCGAGTCGGTACGGATCAGATCAAACCTTGTATGCAGTCTCCATAGTGATCCTGGGCGTGCTCGCTGTACCGAAAATTTTTGTTTTCTGTCGCGTTCCCCTACACAAAACCTGTCCCGACAGCCCCCTAACCTATTTAATCAGCGCAACCCTAGTTTCTCGGCCTCCTGTTCCATCCATCCATCCATCCCGCCGCCACCTCTCTCCTGTCTTCCCTTCCTCGGGATCCCTCCCGATCCAAGATCCACCAACCCAAAGCCACCACTTTCTCCTCCTACAGCGATCCAACCAGCCACCCCCTCGGTCCACCAGCGCTGCAGCCCTCCACCTGCCCGATCCTCCACCACAGCCAGCCGCCTCCCTGACCCAGTGCTCGATCCAGTTTGGATCGAGGCCACAGCTTCGCGCGCCCGAGCCCGGAGCTCCTCCTCTGCTCACTGGCCAAGCATGCCCGTGCCTTCTCCTCTTGCTGCCGCCTCAACTCTGACGATGCGCCGCCACAGCACCTCGACCCCGTGCGTCTCCTCCTCGACCATCCGCCACTCCGGTGGGCCACCGTAGCAGCCCCTGCCGTCGACCACAACCAGGCCGACCTCATCGTCCCTCTCCTCTTTCCCTTCCCGTCTCCTTTCTTATCTCTAATCTCTCCTCGCTCTCTCTTTTGTGCTGTACCAGGGGGCAATAGCCGCGTTCGACTCCATGGAGCACCGCCGCCGTCCGTGCTTGCCTCCGGTTGGATCCGCACCTCCCAGATCCCGCGTCCGTCTGGAGATCGGCACGCCCACCGACGTCCCTCGCTGGTGAGACCCCGCCACGCGCCCCCGTTTTCCCCTTCTCCTCCCGCTGCCTTGCTCCCCTCATATCTCATCTCTCTCTCATCCCTGTTTAAGAGCAGCCTTGGCTGCTGATGGGAGATCGACCCCGCGCCTGATGAGATCAAGCCGCGTCGCCCTAGCCGGAGTTCGCGCCGTCCACCGCGTTGACCTCCTCTGTTTCTTCAGGAGCCCGAGCTCCCCTGCTTCTCGTTCTGTCCAGGAACGAGCGCGTGTGCCCGTTGACCGCACCAAGGCCCAGCCACGCCCCTGCAGTCGCCCCAGCCACCAGATCCGACGGCCCAAGGCCCTCTGGTGAGCATCAGCCCAGCTCGCCTCCTCAATCCGACGCTCGGGGCGCGTTATTCTATCCAGCGCTCACCCTGTTTCGGCCCGATTCATGTTTTTCTCCTGCGCTGCGAATTTACCAATTATTTCAGTGCATGCATATTTACAGATATTTGCCACTGTTTTGGAATGATAATAATCAAATACCCATGCATCCAAATAAAACATGTCATATATGTAAAATACTTGGAATTTTAATGTAGTTTCACAATATGCAACTTTCATCCATGTTAAAAATGTTTAAAATTGATGTTTGCATTAATTTGCATAAACGACATGTTAAAATGATTTATTTCATAACTAAATAACCGTAGCTCCGAATTAAATAAACTTTATATCTAAATGGTCTAGAAAAATGTGTAGATTAACATGGTGACATTACTTTTCCTGTTTAACAACATTAAAATTGTGTTTTAGGCAGAACAGTACCAAATTCGAAAATTGCATATGGGGATTTTCCGGAATTGTTATGTGTTGTTTCCGGCCTCATTTAAATTGCCTACATAGGTAGATTGATTATGCTTCACCTCTTGCCATGATTAACAACATTTAATCTTGTTGTGTACATAAACGGGAGTGTACTAAATAATTGTTGTGAAGCTTTCGTCAATATGCAACTCGTTGCATATTGATCTTCTCTTAATGTGTAGTATTTGATTGTTGCACCTTGCCATGCCATGACTCATTTAACCGGACATGCATCATACTTGGTTGTGCATCATGCCATGATTATGTTTGTGTGTTTACCATGTGTTTGTTTCTTTCCGGTTGTGCTTCTTCTCGATAGTTCCGGTTACGTTGCGGATGTGAGGATTCGTTCGAGTACGCCCGTTCGTCTTCTTCATGGATTCGATCTTCTTCCTAGCGGGATTTTAGGCAAGATGATCATTACCCTGGATATCACTACTATCTTTGCTTGCTAGTTGTCTCGATGCTATCGCTATGTCTCGCTACCTACCACTTGTTTGTCAGCCTCCCAAAATGCCATGATGCAGCCTCCAACCTTCCTCCATCCCAGCAAACCGTTGTTTGGCTATGTTACCGCTTTGCTCAGCCCCTCTTATAGCGTTGCTAGTTGCTGGTGCAGTTGCAGGTTGTTCCATGTTAGGACATGGATATCATGGAATATCACAATATCTCTTATTTAATTAATGCATCTATATACTTCGTTGTGTGTGGAAGGCTCGGCCTTTTGCCTGGTGTTTTGTTCCACTCATGCCACCTTAGTTTCCGTAATACCAGTGTTATGATCCTTGATTAGCGTTCCTAACATGCTCAGGGGTTATGGGACCCTCTTGACAGTTCGCTTTGAATAAAGCGCTTCCAGCAAGGCCCAACTTCGGTTTTACCATTTGCCTAATAACAACTAAAACTTGCATAGGGACTTTTCGGACCCTGTGGATAATTTAATCAACAACCCGGGCCAGTGCTCCTCATGAGTGTTGGTCCACCTACCTAGCAGCCTGCGGCGCCCCCTTGGAAACTTGGGTCTCAGCTAACCGTAGCCTTTGCATAGACGGATGTGTCCTGAGAACGAGATACGCGCGGCTCTTATCGGGGTATCGACACACCGGGAGGTCTTGCTGGATTTGTTTTACCATTGTCGAAATGTCTTGTGCACCGGGATTCCGAGGATACTTCGGGCTGACTCGAGGTTGATCGGGTTTTCTTGAGGTTGAGGTCTTTCCACCGCAGCTTGTGTTGGTTTATGATGGACTAGGTTGGAACACCCCTGCAGGGTTAAATCTTACGCGAAGCCGTGCCCGCGGTTATGTGGCGACTTGGATATTTATAACCTCCGGTTGTAGAGAACTTGACACTAAATCTAAATTAAAATACACCAACCGCATGCGTAATCATGACCGTCTCTTTTTGAGGGAGCTTGGGAAGAGAACACGGTGGGGTTATGTTTGTACTCTTAAGTAGGTGTTCAGGATCACTTCTTGATCATTATTAGTTTGCGACCGCTGTGCGTAGTTTACTCTTCTTATTCTTGTACTCGTAAGTTAGCCACCATACAATGCTTAGTGCTTGCTGCAACCTCACCACTTATCCATGCCATACCCATTAAGCTTTGCTAGTCTTGATACCCATGGTTATGGGATTGCTGAGTCCTCATGGCTCACAGATTACTACAACAACAGTTGCAGGTACAGGTAAAGCGATGCTTTGACGTGAGAGCAATGCATGTTTGCTTTTGGAGTTCTTCTGCTTCTTCTTCTTCGTCGATCATAGGATGGGTTCCCGGTTGGCAGCCTGGGATTAGCAGGGTGGATGTCGTTCTTCTTTTTCGTTTGATTTCATCCGTAGTCGGATCTTGCTCTTCTGTATGATGATTGCTATGTATTGTTGTATTGATGTATTCATGATGTAGCTTGTGGCGAGTGTAAGCCTTTATCTGGTATTCTCATCTATTCAGTACATGGTATGATGTAACGATATCCACCTTGCGAAGCGTCTCCGATATGCGCTTCTATCCTTAGTGGGATTTTCGAGTCCCTTGAGGATAGGATCACATATTGGGCGTGACATGTATCCAAATACAAAATTCTAAATAATGCACAAATCATGGGGAGCTTCTCTAGGTTCTTTAGAACACTCCTTTGCTCTTATCATGGTATCTTTTACCCATTTGGCTCGTTGGATCTTTTGATTGCTCGCTTTAATTTTTGATATGCCTTTGTGCCATATCATCCTTTAGCAATCTTTGGATCCTCAATATAGTTTGTCTTCCTCCAACTAATTATCATTGGATATGTGTATCTCATTCCACTCATATTTTGAGAAATACACAATTTATGGAGGAACACATATTATATTGGCCTTCTAAGGTTTTTGCCCATTTTGGCAATCGATGCCAATGGGGGAGAATTTTAGAGAGTTTGGAGAGTTTAGAGGGTTTTGGTTTCATGCTTTGGTTTTGTTCTTAAGCATGCTTTTGCATCTCATGCTCATGCATTGTTGGTTGTTGCTTTGCATGGTTGTGCTTAATTCCTTATATAAACTCTCTTGAAAGTGATTGTCATCAATTACCAAAATGGGGGAGATTGAAAGAGCATGGTGCCCCCATGTGTGGTTTTGGTAATTGATGACAATCCCTATGGACTAATGGTTGCCTTGAGTTATATTTGAAGGGTTTGTCCATAGGCATTGCTTGAAGACCATTTGTTGGTTTCAAGGTTATTAGAAGAAGATTATGTGTTGACCAAGAAGCTATTCAAGGAGTTATCCGAAGATTGGTCATGTGAGGGTTGGGCCTATTGCAAGCATGTCTTGAAGAAGAAGATTGTGTGAACATTCATGTTTACCTTCAAGACATCATCTTTATGAAGAGAGAAGATTTGATACAAGGTTGATCAAGACTAAGAACAAAGAGTGATTCAAGTTGATCAACACACAAAGCATAGAAGATGTACCGAGTGGGATCAAGTGATCTCATGGTATGGTAAGCATTGTCCATTAAGCTTTATGTACTAACCCATGGTCTATGTGAGAGTTCTTTATGGGGTTAGGTATGTTTTCATGGGCGTACATCAAAATGAAGATATCATATAACCCGTGGAGGATGACATCAAGTGGTGATCGTCATCAAGGTTGCGGTGTGCCAGTTCAAGTGGAGCATCACGAAGAGATCATGCTTGAAACTTGCCATCCACTGTGGTGACAATGGACATGTGAGGATGTGCCGAAGAGAGACTCACCCATAGTGGATTATGGGGGAGCAATCTGCTAGTCTTCATCGAGCCAGAACAATCAAGAAAGGTGGTCCATCTTGAGGAGGACAAGATCGTCATCATCTAGCTCAAGTGGACTATGCGCAAGGCAAAGGTTTCTCCTTGATAGGTTTTCTATTCTACTGGTCTCATGGTGTTAGCGGGGACACCGGGTTATAGGATCGATAGCCGTACTATCAAGGGGGGCTCTCGAGTGAGTAGCTTGATCGTATCGTTCGTTGAGAGCTCAAACCTTTGCATCCTTGGCATCATCTGTCTTGGTTCTCGTTTGGCTTTTCTCTTTGTGAGTTTTGAGCTTATGGTCATCTTCATGACAAGCTCGAGTCCATCGAGAACGGATTTTGTATGCATCATCTAGTATGTTTTCAATGTTGGAGTTTATGTCGGATCTTCACTGATGGAGGTTTCACACCTCTATATCATAGGCATTCTTCCCTTGCCACTTCTGAAGTTTTCCAGTCATGAATCGACAGCTCTTGTCGTTAGCTTTCTATCAAGCTTGAGTTCGTCGAAATCAGAGTTAATTTGCAGAAGTTATGGCAGTTTTGGTCTTAGTTGCATTCATCTGTTTTATAAGCGGTAGTAGAGCAGTAGTACTGCTCTAAGCGGTAGTACAGCTCCCCAGAGCAGTAGTACCGCTTAGGCGGTACTTCCGCAGACCAGTGCCGCTCCTACTTCCGCTTGTTTTTTAGCTTCTTTGAGTTTCTGTTTTATGAGTGGTAGTAGAGCGGTAGTACTGCTCTAAGCGGTAGTACTGCTCCCCAGAGCGGTAGTACTGCTTTAGCGGTAGTACTGCTCCACTGAGCGATAGTACTGCTCTGGCAGAACTACCGTTCTTATACTTCTGTTCTCTTTGGGTTGCGTTGACCGTGCTAAGCGGTAGTACCGCTCCCCCGAGCGGTAGTACCGCTTGTGCACGGCCAGTGCACATAACAGTTGGATTCGAGGGGACCTATTTAAGGGGGTCTTCTTCCCCGATGGTTTCCATCCCTCGAGCTCGTGTTTGCCCTCCATTGTTGACCGTCTTCGAGCTTGCTATCTCTCAATCCCTCCAATGATTCTTGCTAGTTCTTGATGGAAAAGAGAGAGGAGATCTAGATCTATATTTCCACCAAACCATCTCTCCTCTAAGTGAGGGGAACCCTTTGGATCTAGATCTTGGAGTTCTTTGTATTCTCCTCCTTGTTCTTCCTCTCATCTTCCTCCATAGCTTTTGTTGTTGTGGTGGAATTTGGGAGAGAAGGACTTGGGCACTCCGTGTGCCCTTGCATTGCATTTGGTGCATAGGTTTGAGTTCTCCACTGTGATACGTGGAAGTGAAGTTTGAGAAGCTTATTACTCTTGGGTGTTTGGTACCCTAGAGCTTGTTCCTCTTGGGTGCTTGGGCGCCCTAGACGGTTGGTGGTGTCGCTGAGCTCAACCATTGTGGTGGAAAGCTCCGGGACAAGCGTCGGGGTCTCCAATTAAGTTGTGGAGATTGCCCCGAGCAATTTGTACGGGTTCCGGTGACCGCCCCCAAGGGTTGCCAATTGTACAGGTTCGGTGACCGCCCCCAAGGGTTGCCAATTGTACGGGTTCAGTGACCGCCCTCAAGGGTCCCTTAATGGAATCACGGCATCTTGCATTGTGCAAGGGCTTGAGGAGATTACGGTGGCCCTAGTGGCATTTTGGGGAGCATTGTGCCTCCACACCGCTCCAAACGGAGATTAGCATCCGCAAGGGTGTGAACTTCGGGATACATCGTCGTCTCCGCGTGCCTTGGTTATCTCATACCTGAGCCCTTTACTTATGCACTTTACTTTTTGATAGCCATAGTGTTTCATGTTATATATCTTGCTATCACTTAGTTGTTTATCTTGCTTAGCATAAGTTGTTGGTGCACATAGGTGAGCGTAGTTGTTTTAGGTTTTGTGCTTGACAAATTAAACGCTAGTTTTATTCTGCATTTGTTCAAGCCTAAATCGTAATTATTTTAAAGTGCCTATTCACCCCCCCCCCTCTAGGCGACATCCACAATCTTTCATAAACCCTAGACCTCCTTGCCTATATAAAGGGAGGTCGGGGAACCCTCTACGGCATCTAATCTCAGATAGCAACTCTCGGTAGCAACCTCATACATCATTTTAATCCCTCACACGAGGTATCCCTCCACCATGAATAACAATACCAAGCAGGATGTACGGTATTACTCTATGGAGGCCCGAACCTGGGTAGAACCTATGTGCGACCTCCGATCTAAGACTTTCAGCTGCGGTCAGACCCCTACCGAGGGATCTGATGGTATTTCGCTCCGTCATACGGCTACGACTACTGGATCCTGAGGAACTCGTACAGAGAAGCAGTGGCGGAGCTTGACAAAGTTGTCTAGGGAGGAGGTAGGGAAATATAATATATGAGTTCATGGGGCGCGAGGGCAAACACACAGGATTTCCCAATCTAAGCTCTCTCTCTCTCTCTCTCAAAAGAAATTATGAATGCATGTGCCAACCTGAGGGGGGCGATGCCCCCCCCAAATGCACTAAGCTCCGCCATTATAACAAATGAATCAATAGAAGCCAGCCCGAAATAGGAGTAATTGCTAATCCTGGATAGTATATATGTACTATCAAGAAGGCCAGGGTTGGGGTGATGTACACACGTTGCTAGTTGCTAGGAATGGGCATTGATCAAACATGCATAAAAGTAAGGAGGTAGCATTACCATCCTTGAATGCCCTTCTTAGTCGTCTGCAATTACAAAATGAGCAATGCTTGTGCCCAGATGCCACGTGTGTCTTCACATCATGGAGAGTTGTTACAAAATTAATATACATATTGATTGAAATCAAATGTTTAGAAGCCAAAATATTTAGTTCATAGAGATGGTTTTGGTTCTTGCATTTATGTTACTCCCTAAATTTATTTTGGTTATTATACATATTCTTACGGATGGATTAAATATGGCTGATAATATATAATCGCTCCTAGAAGTGCATATGGCCGATGACGATGAGTAATCTTGATCATTGCCCTAAGATAGTAACCCCCGATAAAAAAAATTCTAGACATTGGTATGCGACGGGTTAGAGATTTGCAAGAATCAGGGGAGCATCTAGCCGAAGCGTAACCAGGTAAAACATCATATTGTACTCTTTTCCATATATGAATTTTGCTCATTGAGTTTTCTCATAATAGGTTTTAACAAGCGACCCCGCAAAAAAAACGAGTGAGGCAATATCTTCACAAGGTCCATGTCATTTCCCCTAATTTTTTGGCTACAAGAGTTTCTATAAGGTGATGTTAAATGACATAATACTTTACTGCAAACTCTGGGTTTTTCCTTCACAAAGGTTTTCTCATGAGTGGAAGCTTTCAATATATGATGTACTCCTCATTTTTTTTCACTACATTTAAGGAGTTTTTCACAGCCAAAACATACCTCATCATATTTTGCACGTCCTTAAAAAGATGGATGGATGGCTCGATCAGCAAGGTCTAAACGATACTAGACCATAAGGGCGTGCATTGCCGCGTCCGTCCATTCTAAAAAAAGAATAATAGAAATATCTAAGAAATAGTTGGAAATTTTAAATGATCGATATAATTTGAATGGTTCAAATTACAATGCTTGAAATCCACGGACATAGAGAAAGAGTGTATGATATTTGCTAGAATAAAGGTTGTTCAATTGTGAGGTTGCATCTCTACTTGAAGTACTTAACAAGTTAACATCAGTTTTTTCTAGCACAAATATATTACCAAAAATATATATACTTTAATCTTGAAGCATGAAAACACTAACGATCCTGTTTTTTATGGCACTTGACAGTTGACACTCAAGGGAGGAATACGCAAAAATGCATGTCTTCATTGCGATAGAACATAGATGCAAACTCAAGTCTAGTTAGGCTGATTGTTTAGCTCTATAAACACTAACACCACCTACTTGAAATGAACAAGGAGATGAGCTAACTAAACGTCTATAATCTGTAAAATCTGGAAAATGGGTTTCTACCAATCAGAAAAGCTACATTATGTGTCCGAATGGTTCTGAAAAAGTATATTGGTTGGATTAAGTGTCTACACACCACCTACTTGCAAGGATATATCTATAAAAGAATTAGATAACTCTTGGTCCAGCAATGGAAAA
This sequence comes from Elymus sibiricus, assembly GCA_039707655.1. Classification (NCBI taxonomy): domain Eukaryota; kingdom Viridiplantae; phylum Streptophyta; class Magnoliopsida; order Poales; family Poaceae; genus Elymus; species Elymus sibiricus. Next base: position 102,788,043 of record CM077668.1, on the reverse strand, counting down.
TTTGTGGAAGTATGATAATTGTATTCCACTAAAATGACCTTTTTTTAAGCCATGATTTATAATATATATCAGTTGATAAATGTTTTTAAATTTGTTTAGAAATGATTTAAGAATGGTAACTTCTAAGGAAAAGCAATAGGGAAACCAAGAGTTACACTCTCGTGTGCCAAATCTCTAGGACTCATCCTTGGATTCAGATATTTAAGCTCTTCCTACTTACCATTTGATTTCTTTGATACCTGCAGGAGAATAGCAGTCAATATAAGGAGCAGGCACCACATAAGCTCACACCATAGATAAGGTCACTTGGTTACCTCTATTCCTCTAACATGAACAATGGGGAGATTATGTTGAACACACTACGTATTTGCCAATCCTGGTATCTTTCACAGGTGTTTTACTCCCTTTTATTTTGAACCAAGCTCACACTTCACTTCTACTCCCTCCGTGCCACAATATAAGATCATTTTTCAAGCTTTTTTTTAAAAAAAAAGAGGATGATCCCCGGCCTCTGCATTTGGGTGATGCATGCAGCCATTTTATTAATTATTCACAAAGACCTTACAAAGTAATACATCAGTAAGTCTGAAGCCACCATCTTGACAACATCTGTCACTACTCCTATCCACTTGATGAAGGGGTGCCGATTGTCCGAACCGAATACCAAACAGACATCACACCAAAGCCTAACATCTAAAGCCGGATGCCCCAACCAAGCCGCATTGCCGAGTCTGGGGCACACACCGGTCCGGCGCACTCTCATAGGCCGCCGCCGCCGTCTTCCACCAATCCATCTCTAGATCAGGTACTGACTCATCGACCTTGCCACGCCTGCCGTCGACGCCACCACGACGCCAGACAAGGCCACCATCCTGCACGTACCCATCCAAAGCCTAACATAGCTTGAAAAACGATCTTATATTGTGGGACGGAGGGAGTAGATTTCTAATGAATGGGTGGACGTGGGGATGGCTATGAACATGTCTCACTGCAAGGAACCAAAATAGCGACAGTAAATCAGAAATTAAGAATTAAGAAAAGAAAACAATCTTCATCCTCTACGTCCCTAGAAAGGCGAGACTGAATCGGCGGCAATACACAATGACATGAAAATGATAGAACTCGAACTGATCTGTGAGAATCAGTAAACAAAATGCATTCACCAAATCAAAGAGAAGACTCTAACCTGCACCATCGTGGTGTAGTAACCACCTAACAAAAACATGCGTATGACTGAAGTTGAGAGGAAACAGAAGGAAAATGGACTTGCACCGCTTGTACCTTCCTCACGTGCGTTAATCTCCAGAAGTGAGGACGCTGGGGAGAATGGGGTCTCTCCTTCCATAACCTCTTTTTCTCCCTGGTCCGCGAGAAATTCTCCATCGTCGCCGGTTGCAACTTGGAACTAAGACACGGATGGAAGTGACGGGAGGGGCTAAGAATAACTCCAACGCGCGGACGCAAACTGTACGCGCATATCCGTTTGGATCGAAACGGACACAAAAGACGACCCAACGCGCCAACGCAAATGGATCAACGTCTGCTTTTTGTCCGCGCGTGACCCATTTTAGGACCAAATTTTGGCCGGGTTTGCGTCGGTGCGGACACGTAGCGGACGCGCGTGACGCCCGCCCTTGTTCTCCCCCTGACCCGCCAGTCGGTGGCACATTGGTCATTCCCCCTTCTCTCCCATCGAAAGCCAGCACACCCGGTCGCCCCTTCCCCCCCCCCCCCCCTCGCCGCCGCCGCCCAGTTCTGATGCGTAGGACGTCGCCCGCACCCATATACCTTCCCCAGCAGCACGCCAACCCCCCGACGGCCCCATACTCCAGCGTTGGTGGACTGTTTTCGCCGCCGCCGCAGCACCCCAGTGTCGACGCCACCCCCTCGCCTCCGCTGCTGGCAGCACCTCCAAGCGCGGCTACCTCGCTCGCCGGTCGCCGCCAAGGTCGCCTGCACGCCGACAGGCTTGCTGCCTGGTTTGGGAGAGGCGCGAGGCTCTTCACCGGCCAGCTTCTTCCACCACGCCCGCAAGGTGTTCGAAGTTTCGCCCGCAATGTACAAATGGACAGTGCCAACGAGTACTTTTTCAACAATTTCATTTGCGATTAGGATGATTCGTCGTCCGATGATGAGGAGATTGTGGTTGCTGCTTTGGTCGTCCATGACCACATTAGTAGGCAGCGGCCGATGTTTAGGCGCTCGATCCCGGGGCATACTCTGGCGTTGAATCGCAACAGAGAGCGGTCATTGCCTACTCTGGCATGACTACTTCCAGTCCCCTGACCCACTCTTCAAACACAACATATTTCGGCGCCGCTTCCGGATGGCTAGACATGTCTTCAACCGTATCCAGGAGGGGGTGGTGGTGTACAATAACTATTTCAAGTGCAAGGAGGATGCCCTGGGAAAGGTTGGCTTCTCCTCTTATCAGAAATGCACTGCAGCTATTCGGATGCTTGCATACGGAGTACCCAGTGATCTCATTGATGAGTATGTCCGAATGAGCGAGTCCACGTGCGTAGACTCCAGGTATAAGTTCTGCAAGATTGTGGTAGCAATATTTGGCCCGGGGTACTTGAAAGAGCCAACTGTTGCAGATACAACCCGATTGTTGGCGATCAATGCCAATAGGGGCTTTCCGGGGATGCTTGGTAGCATACATTGTATGCACTGGGAGTGGAAGATATGCCCTTCTGCTTGGCAGAGGCAGTATAGGGGGCCATGTTAAAGCTTGCACTGTCATACTTGAGGTCGTGGCTTCACAAGATCTTTGGATTTGGCACTCTTTTTTCGGCATGTCCGGCTCTCACAATGACATCAACGTGCTTCAGTGCTCTTCGGTGTTCGCAAGGCTTGCAGAAGGCAACTGCCCAAAGGTCAATGTTGAGATCAATGGCCACCAAGGATACTACCTAGCTGGTGGTATATATCCTCAGTGAACTACTCTTGTCAAGACAATCCCCAACCTGATAGGAGAGAAGACGCAGAGATTCGCCCAAGCCCAAGAGAGTGCTAGAAAGGATGTGAAGCATGCTTTCGGTGTTCTTCAATCTCGATGGGGCATCGTTCGGTATCCTGCTAGAACTTGGAGCACCAAGAAGTTGTGGGAGGTGATGACTGCTTGTGTGATCACGCACAACATGATCGTAGAGGATAAGCATGAGGATGAAATCTACGATCAGGGGTTTCAATTTCAGGGTGAAAATGTTGTGCCTGAGCATGGAGGAGCGGCAACGTTTGCATAGTTCACCGAATTTCATCATCAAATGCATGATTGGGAAACTCACATTCAACTGCAAGACGATTTGGTTGAGCATATGTGGGCTCACCTTGGCAAGCAATAGATGTATCGGCTATTTTTTCTTTCAAATGTATTTCTGAATTTAAATTTTATTTGGTTTGTAAACTATGAGATAGTATTTGGTTGTGAACTATGAGATATTTGTATTTGGTTGAATTATGTGAACTTGGGGCAATTTTTTTGGTATGTACGCAAAAAGAACAATAAATGGCCGCATACCGGCCACGCGGACAAAAATGCATCCGCGCGTTGGGTGCACTGCCAACCCAAACACGAAAGGGGGCTGACACGCTGATCCAAACAGACAAAAAGCAGACAAACTGCGCGTCCGTTTGCGTCGGCGCGTTGGAGTTGCTCTAAGAGCAAGTATAATAAGGTACCGTCAGCAGGCTGTAAGGATTAAACTAGTATATTTCTACTGAGTTGGATGAGAAAGAAGAGGAGAGAGAAGGGAAGCGGGCTGCAGATTAACAGCCGGCTGTAGCACGAGCTCCAAGAAACATTGTGAGGATGTAAGGTGGGCCATATATTAATGAAGTACTACTTTTTAGCAACTAGCTATTATACCTGTTGGTTGTTAGGTCGACTATATGTGACATGGCCATATAGCCGATAGTTGGCTATACTATTAACCATGCTCAGAGGGCTCCAGGTATGGCAGCACATCATCTCTCCTTCAGTGCCCTTTTAACTCCCGGCAGCGATCATCGTAGCAGCAAAGGAAGCCACACCACCAAAACATGAGACTCTGTTGCTTGCCGCTGGGAGGATCGCTGGTGTGCAAACAAATGACGTGGGATGGGTGGGGGGACAGTAGGACTGAGAGAATGCGGCAGCCAGCTCTAGGGTTTAGAGAGGGCATGCAGTGGTGTGAGGAGGCCATCGCCGCTGCCGCCACCACCATCATCTCGTCGCCTGGGTTCGCCCAAATGAGTGACGAACCGCACAACGCAGAGAAACTTCACAACTCGCCTCGCTCGTTCCCGTAGATTGCAACCGTCTATTCGGGATCGAAGGTTGCGCGCATAAGTGAATCAAAGAGCACCTGGGTCGGTCTTGGGAGCAGCAACCCATTTTAGGGATGGGCCGGCTGGGACGCTCGGCTTGGAGTAGTAGAAAAGGCTATGCAGGTGCGCAGTGGAACCGTCAGATGATCCAAAACATTCAGTTAAGTGATCCGTTTAAAAATTCAAAGGAGCCCTCGTCCTCGCCTGCACACGTTATCCATGTTGTGTGTTCGTCTCTGGATCTGAGCTGCGTGTTAGAAGTACTAGATGGTACCCCGCGCCAATGTTGGGGATATCGCTTATCGGGAACTTATCGGTCAGAAAACAGTAAGCGAATCGGCCGGTTTATCGGAATATCGACCGATATCTTGAACAGTGCCCCGCGCGTTGCTGCGGAATTTGTGATTGAGAGTTGCTGCAATGAGAAATGTTGAAAATAATGAAAGGGTGCTTGTGTGGAGCGTGCGCTTGTGCGGTGCATCCTTGCTATGTATGTTCTGCCTGCCTTTAAGTGTCGTTTGGCTATATATTAGTATGGTGTTGCAACATTTTGGCAAATTGGTTCGTATATATGCATTCAAAATTTTGAAAGAAATTTAGTTGGAATTTTTGACATGACCTATCCTTGTTTTCTACCATTTGCACATTTAGCAGGAAATTAGTATATATTGATAACAATTGCAATAGGTCGACAATATAAATAATTTAAGTAGAAGGCAGTGCAATTGTTGATTCCATATCTCAGTTCATGCATAGGATCAACCAGTAGTAGTAATAATAGTTTGACCGGATTACAATTTAAGCCATTACATATCTAAATTAAATAGAAGGAATTGTAGTTCAGTGGTGCTTGCACGTGTGCTTGATGAGTGTGCTTGATGATGTCCTGCAAGGTGTAAAAAAGAGAGAATTATTGATGAGGTTATGCTTCTGTGATAAAGCTAGCTGAGAGAAATATAACTTAAGTATAATTTTGTTTGGACATGAAACTGATAGTACCTATGCTTTTTTATTGTGGTTATCCTCTATTCCTTAGTCGTTCTTTGTCATATTGTTGTCTGCATTGCTTTTTGATGATAAAAAGTAAGAATAGTTGATATTATATTTGGAATTTGGTATGTGATATTAGATGGCACACGGACTTTTGTTTCTGCTTTTTGACAACCTGAAGATGAAGTTTTGTAGCCTCAAGATCCACCTCTTTTTTATTTTGGCATGTAAATATTGTATTTGTGAGAGAAATCGCATTGTGAACAGGGAATATTGTTCTATTTTACCTCTTTTTGTTGGTGGTTTCATCCTTTGTAAAGTCAATGCTTCTTTTAGATGAAGAGTACGTGCAAACAAAATTTGTCATTTGAATTTCATATGGAACGTGAACTGATTGATCTATGAGGAGAGCTTTAAAATTATTACCTATTTTGATTTTTCTCGGTGTCAATAGTTGCGCCTTGGGTAGAGGGAGGCGTACTATTGTTTGAGTCCTCGGGTGTTTGCATCAGTGGACAGCAAATGCCTACCGGGATGGCTTGAAGAACTTTCGGTGCTATCCATGTTTGCAATCCATACACTCGCAATTTCCTTATAAGGAAGCATTGTAGCAATATGTTTGAACAAATACATTGGACAGAATAATAATCCAGTGAATTAACTCATACAGTATGTAATATGCATGGAAATGAATAAAAGGTTTATATGCTCATCAAGTGTAAATGATTAAGTCCAGAGATGGGTGCTTGTGTACCAACCCCAGCAGCAAGAGAAGTACAAAGCAATGGATCCAATCCAAGCAGCAAAAGAGTTATGAAGCAAAACGTCGAGCTTTAAATCCCGAGATCAATCTAAGAAATTGAAAAACATAAGATCGGGGGTATGAAAAAACAGGGGTGTATGAAAATGGGGAATGCAGCTAGTATATTAGAGAAAGATAAATAAAAATAAGTAGGAACAACTGGAATATCCGTAATGAAAGTCGATATCCAATTCCTAGATACTATTGAACAGAATCGACAACCTTACCCAGAGGCATTGTTTCAGGTATAATAGTATGGGAACCAAGATATTTTTTTTGGATAAAGTAAGTTGTGTATCTAGAAGAACTAATGGCAAGTACCTCGAAACTTCAAATTCTAGACTGTCACATTAGCATTTTATGATTTATATGCAGTTGACAAAGTGGGAGTAAATAATAATGCTAAACAAATGTAAGCAGCAATGGACCTGCGAAGTAATGTAGCCAACCAAGTAGCAAAAGACCGATCCGTTGAACACCTTTTGATCCCAGGCCCTGTTTGATCCCTAGCACAACTTGAGAAATTGAAAACCCCAATTTTGAGGATAGGAATATTCAGGGACGGCTGATAGGGAGTATTCACCTAGACACAACAGAAGGTCGTTCCCAGATGTGGAAGCAGATGTGGAAGCGAGCAGGCGTCCATGGTCGATGACTATGAAGGTACAGAGGGGGTTTTAAGCGCAGTTTTCTCCACATTTTGAAGGGTAATGGACGCAGAGAGAGTGAGGGGCTATCAATGGAGTGGTGTGTGAGGCCGTTTCATGTGCATTTGTGGCATGGTGGTGGAAGGGATTGCGGCAATAAATACGGCAGCGGGAAGATGAACGATTTACCTGGAGTTAAGGCACAACGGCGGAAGGGCTAGCGGTGGCGGCTGGCAGGGAGGCCGTCGGGTGTGGTGCCTTGCCGTGGGACCACCGCCGGTCAAGGTGGAAGGGTTAAAAGCGACGGGGGCGGCTGGATGGGGGGAAGCATGGGTGGTGGAGGGGGTTAATGCACTGCGGTGGAAAGGCTAGTGGTGGCGGATGGCATGGGAACCGTCGTGCGTGGCGGATGGCAGGGGAACCATTGGGTGTGGCGGCTCGCAGGGGGGGTGTCGGGCATTGCGGCTCGCCGGGGGGCCGCCGCCGGTGACGGCAGAAGGGTTAGCAGGGACGGGCGACGGCTGGATGGGGGGAAGCATGGTTGGTAGAGGCCATCAGGGACGGCAACAGCTGGCCATGTATCGCCAGGGGAAGGTGGGTCGTCCCACACGCACCGGAAGGGCTCCTGGCGGGCGGCGCCGGCTGGCTGGGCGAGTGATGCAGGCAATGGGAATGATGGCTATATTTTTTTTGTCATCCTATGGGCTTCTCATGGTTTTGTTTCCCTATGGGCTTCCCATGGGCTTGAAACATGCAAACAGCTTAGTGCTTGACGTACAGCCCAGGCAAAATGATTCGTTCCCTCAAAAAAAAGGCAAAATGTTTCGTGCGTCCAACTAATCGACAGCGCGCTAGGAGAGGCAGGGACCGAGGCAGCAAGCGGGCGCTGCGAGCGGGAAAATATGGGATGACGTGGCTTCACCGCAGACCAGGAAAATCAAGTAGTGAAGGTCTTCCATTTAGATATAGTAGATTAATGTTAGAAGTCATGAGGCCCATCTCACAGTGCATGGTCGTCTGAGCCCGTCTCGGTACAGGTGACTCGTGCCATCAAGTACCGTTGGCCCATGAGGAAAGTTGATCAGGTAGGTGACGATCGTAAAGCGCACATGAAGTAGGGATTGATAATCCTCAAAAAAAAACATGAAGTAGGCATTGATGCATTAGCTTGGAACTAGATTGCACGTATCATTTTTCTTTTCTTTTGAGTTGCATGTATCATTAATCCATTCTGAATGAACGGCGGAAGTATGATTTGCGTCGTTGTGAAAATATCCTCGTGTAGGTTAAAACATGATTTACTAATTCTAACCTAGAAAAGAATTAACAAAGTCTATCTAACTCTTATGCCATTTAATTCAACGTGAAGATTTATATGAATGTTTTCCATTTGATTGATTTATTTTTTATTTTTTATTTTTTATTTTGGCTTCCATTTTATTTTATCCACACTCCGCGCAACAAGTCGCCTGGCGTGTGCAACTGAAGTTGCACGTCCGTGTACTGACGCACACTTGCATGTCAATTAGTCATGTGCAACTACAGTTGCATGCCCAACTGTTTTTCTAAATACAAGGTGACATTTTTAAACACACATTAAACATTTTTCATAGACATGTCAAATATATTTCTAAATACACAGTGATATTTTTTAAACACACACTGAACATTTATCAAAGACATGTAAAATATTTTCCTAAATACACGGTGAATATTTTTTTAAATGTGTTGGACATTTCCTAAGATACACGCCGACATTTTTAAAATACATGGTCAAAAAAATTTGAACACATTTTTTTTTTCAAAACATATCAAACATACTCTAAATGCATGGTGAAGTTTTTTCTAATATGTTGAAGATTTTGTATGATATACATTGAATTTTTTTACATACATCATGACCATTTTTTAAACACATGATGATTTTTTTTGTTCATTTCCCCAAAAAATACAAACATTTAACGATACATGTACGCTCACATTATAATACACAATGAATAAACTTTAAATGCATGATGATTCTTTTTTCAAATGTACAATGGTATATTTTAATACATGATGGCATGCACTTTTTTTAATACACGATGAATATTTTTTAAATACATGTCGGACATTTTTAATACAGAATGAACACCTTTCAATATATGGTTAAAGGTTTTGAATTACACTATGAACAATTTTTAAAAACACAATGAAAAATTTAATACATGAGGAAAGGTTTTTAAATTTTCCGATGAACACTTTTTTAATACATGATGAACACTTTTTAAAAGTATTCACACATTTAAAAAAATTGTTCATGTAACTATAGAAAGTGATAACACATGATGAACATTTTTATATTACATGATAGACATGTTTGAATTGCGCTATGAATACTTTTTAGTTCACGATATACAAGAATTTAAATACAAGATGATTTTTTTTTGAAAATATGCGTTGATTTTTTAACATGATTAAATTTTTTTAACACACATATATATAATATATTGTTAATACACATGAACTTTTTTATATCCACGAACATTTCTTCGATGCACATGAACATTCATATTTTTCGCTCGTGTAATTTACCGAAAAGAATAGAAAAATTGAAAATAAAATGTAAAGATAACCAAAAAGAAAAGAAAAAATAATAGAGTGTTCGCTCCACTAGCATTTTTACGAAGTGTGTTGCCCTTTTTACTCACGAAAAAGAAATACCCAAGAAATAGCAGCACACACCAGGCGGTCCACCCCTTCATGTGCAGCCCACCGAGATATTCACTCACGGCTTTGTCATCTCTCCGTTACCGACTAGTAAATGCCACCTCCAACATCTCGTTGTTCCATTGGTCCACGTACCAGGAGCATGCGAGCTCGACCCGTATACCGCCTCTCTCTCCGATGGTTCAAAGTCTCAAATTCCTGTGGAAGGTCCTAGCTGGCTCAATTTTACTGTTTCTTAATTAATACCTTGCTGCAATTAGATATGTATCATCATGAACATGCAATTGCACGGTTAAATTTAGAGGAGAGCTATGCACAGTGGCGGAGCTACATGCAAACCTGAGGGGGGGGGGGGTGCCCCCGTGCGCGCCATACCAAATTATTGAAGCAAATTTTTCAGGCGCTTAAATCCAGTAAAGTGAAACATTTTCTATTCTGCCCCTGGCATCTTGCGCTAGCTCCGCCACTGGCTATGCATGCCTTGTTAAACGACGCAACCACAGTTGAGGTGGAGTAGGATGTCAACTGTTGATCAATGACGCTCCCGTTTTCATTGGAGGATGGGAGCAACCTTTTCCAATCAGATCTATCTATTAACGTGATCGGGAGAGCCTTTTCTTTTCGAAACAGCAATTCAGTAGAGACAAGAGCTGCCCCAAGTCAATCTCTTAAAGATTTGAGCAAGTGTTGGTTAGGGGCAAAGAAACACATTTTTCTTCGAAAAGGAGGCTAACCCTAGTCTCTACATCAATCGATGCACGCAACTATTCTTATTAAAGTTGGTGCAAGGTAATAAAGCCAAATACATCAATAAGTGGAGTACATAACAAAAGCAACTATGACGGAACCATTACAAAATATGAATACTACACCTAGGACTATGTCAACTTGTTCCACATCAACGCCTTCGGGAGGGATAAAAGCCCAGACGCATCCATCGTCATGAAGACAACGTCTTCAACAAGATAACAATGCAAGTTCGTCGCTGTTGAGCCCAACCAACAAAGATCAGAATAAGGATTTTCACCCCAGACATAAAGTATGTTCCAAAAATCATTTTGGCAATGGATCTTCCGACCGTCACTGTGGGATCGAGGAGATAGGTCTAGAGGGGGGGTGAATAGACTCTTAACCAGCCATAGGTACAGTTTTTAATTTCTCTTGGAACTTAGGCAGATTTTGGCACAAGTTAAGATCACTCCAATACTTTCTACACATGCATATCTAGAGATTGAGCAGCGGAAATAGTAAAGCATGCAAGAGTACGGAAAGTAAAGGGGTAGAGTGTGGAAGATCAAACGCAATGAAGACACGGTGGTTTTTGGCGTGGTTCCGATAGGTGGTGCTATCGTACGTCCACGTTGATGGAGACTTCAACCCACGAAGGGTAACGGCTGCGCGAGTCCACGAAGGGCTCCACCCACGAAGGGTCCACGAAGAAGCAACCTTGTCTATTCCACCATGGCTTACGTCCACGAAGGACTAGCCTCACTCGGGGTAGATCTTCACGAAGTAGGCGATCTCCTTGCCCTTACAAACTCTTGGTTCAACTCCACATCATGTCGGAGGCTCCCAAGTGACACCTAACCAATCTAGGAGACACCACTCTCCAAAAGGTAATAGACGGTGTGTTGTTGATGAACTCCTTGCTCTTGTGCTTCAAATGATAGTCTTCCCAGCACTCAAACAACTCCTCACAGATTTGGCTATGGTGGAAGAAGGATTTGAGTGGAAAGCAACTTGGGAAAGGCTAGAGATCAAGGTTCAAATGGTAGGAATGGAATATCTTGATCTCAACACATGAGTAGGTGGTTCTCTCTCAGAAAATGTATGGTGAAAGTGTAGGCACGTTCTGATGGCTCTCCTTACTGAGAAGGAGGTGGTGGAGGGGTATATATAGCCTCCACACAAAATCCAACCGTTACACACTTTTGACTCAACTCGGTGGCACCGAAACAATAATCTCGGTAGCACCGAACTGTGTAAAAGATATGAACTTTAGGAATCTCGGTGGGACCGATAGGAACAACTCGGATGAACCGAAGTGCAATGGCTAGGGCAATCCTCATCTCGGTGGCACCGATTGCATCAACTCGGTAGGACCGAAGTGAAGCAATAAGGCAACAGAGAGTTGGCAAGCCATCTTGGTGAGACCGATTTGCAAAACTCGGTGAGACCGAAGTAAGTGCAAACGATTACAGAGAGTTGGCAAGGCCATCTCGGTGGGACCGAGATCCATTTCGGTGGATCCGATTTGTTAGGGTTTTGGCAGTGGCTAAGTCTAGATGAACTCGGTGGCTCCGGATAGGAAATTTTGGTGGGGCCGAGTTGGAATGTGGGTTTTGGACATATTTGGATAGAGAGAGTGGTTGAGGGTTTAGGAGTACTGTCACTAAGCACTTGAGCAAAAAGACCATTAAGCAACACCTGATCCCCTTTTAATAGTATTGGCTTTCCTATGGACTCAATGTGATCTTGGATCACTAAACCAAAAATGTAGAATCTTGATCTTTTGCCAATCCTTGTCCTTAGCATTTTGAAGGGGTTCCACGTCCTCTTTTCCCTGCCACGCCATTGTTGAACTTGTCTGAAACTCACTAGATGAAAACATTAGTCCAACAACATGTATGTTGGCATAAATTACCAAAACCACCAAGGGAGCAAATGTGCTTTCAGTCACGCCTGCCAGTTCTCCACTCTAGGCCAAAGAGACACTAACAAATGGGTGGGATGTATGCCCACCAAAGAAACAGATGATGGACAGTTAAACAAATGTGTTGAAAACTTCACTCAAGGATCAACCAAGCAAGGTTGATACAGTTCCTCTAGGTCATCTACGTTGGCCATTTTGATCCAAGTATTCTTCATCGGCTAGAAACAAAATGCTATTGTGTTGATGTACGAACAATTACATGTTGAAAACTGGGAAACCACTCAAATTGGATTATGCATTCACCATGCATGCAAACGAATTCAAGTACCATCCATCTACAGGGCTATTCCTCTTCTTCGTCGCCATCCTCATCTTCAGCTTCCTTGAGTCGCTGAGAAATGTAGATGATTGTTTAATAGAATAGTATTTGCATGAACAATCATCACAGAAGGTGCTACAATGCTTGGGAGGAAGTTCAAGTACAGTATTTTCTCAGCAATCTACGAAATGATATTTATTTGTAGTGTACAATAATACTATGGAACCCGTCTGCAGAGAAGTAGGTGATACCTTTGAAAACAGTGGAAAATTTTCCTTTGTGGTCTCAAGTTGCAAATTGAATTAGACAACAATTATTCCAAACAGGCCGATGAAAATTTTACAATTGTAGGGGAGGTCTTTCCAAGAGTCATCGCACAACATGTCACAATCTGATATCAAATGACCACACCCACCAAACAAGACGGTGCAAAATTGCAGATCAACATACCGTCAGATCAAAACAGAGTAAATGTTTCACTTTTTTAGCACACAAAATGTAGGGGAAGTTTTTTATTTAGGGCGCGGATAGGGGTAATGGAGGGTTGGGAGGGGCGGCAGTTTTCACCAGTCAAGGCGGGGAGCAGGGGAGGGAGAGCGTGGGAGGCTAAATTTGGCTAATTTTTTTTGGCTGGTAAGTTATTTTATCGGCCCCCACCGGTCAATACGAATAAAAAACTTGTTGGTTTTAATATCTTGGTTCAACAATATTAGAGCTAATATGATGACGCTGAATGACCACATATCCAAGGAGATGAATGAGTAGCACATTTTATTTCAAAACGATCAGTGACTGGCATGCCCTACCAGACGATCGATGGTAAGGGTTGTACCCACGTCTGTTGCAGATTCCCAACCAGTGGCAAGGGCGGTATGTACGTACTTCCACCCTGAGAAGGACAACATCACCCCATCGCAATGCTCTAGATCTCTTCTCATGTAGGCTGCTCCACGTCCATCTCCATCTGCGAATATACGACAATGACGCCAGGATTATCATCGTGATCCAATATTTGTTCTCCGGAAGCACTGAGTTTGGGGGGACATCAAGAGCAACTGAGCAAGCATCGACAAATCAGCAATGCGCCTCTTGCCTGCACTGCACACATGGGAGGAAGCTGAAGAAAGCCATGGATAGCAAGTAGTGTCAGGGAGCCAGCATGAGAAAAGTTCCATCCGTGACCATGGAACTATGGGAGCACTCTGAGGTGGTCCTTAGAAACGAAACAGAAAAGACTAGAGTAGCCTGTCATGTATGAACCGTGGTGGCTATGTAGGCTGATCGCCGTTTTATCATATAAGTCGTCCCATGGAGAATTGTAGTATATACTAGAGAAATGTTGATTACTGATTGGTACTCTGATTCAGGGTAATGGTTGTTGGAGATTTTAAACCATGCATGGTTCTATTTACTTGCAATAATCTGCTGTGCCATATTGGATTTCTTTTTGCGAGAATATTGGATTTTGTTATAACTGTGATTTATTCTCTTTTTTTTCTTATAATGTTCTAGTTTCACTAATACACTCACGATTTCACAATCGTTATGCTTAATGATTTCACTGCTAGCTATTTACAAATCAGTAGGCAAACTTCTTCGAGAGAATTCCTTATTTGGCTCTTTCTTAAAATTTGGTTCCCTTTTTGGCCCTAATAAAAAAATTCTTCCTTTTTTGACACTCAAAATTCATTTTGTTCCCTCTATGACATTTCCGTCAGTTTTGGCAACTAACACCATTAAATGTGACATGAGAAGTCCATTTTACCCCTGGTGTATTTTGTGACCAAAATTGTGAACTGGAAGTAAAAAAGCAATGGCAATGGCAATGAAACCAAATCTGCTATTTGGCACATCTTCAATTTTAATTGGAAAATTGGACAGAACCTCCCTTGTATTTTGATGACATATCCCCTGTACAGTTCATATATGCACAAAATATCACATATTTGGAGCAGATACACATCTATGCAAACAAAAAGTTCAGAGATACTTGGTCCAGGTTCACATGTATGCAAACAGTCCACATATTTGATCCTCTACACACATTCATGTTCACATAGAGTTCACATATGATAGTCCAAGTTCACATAGAGTTAACATATAATACCCAGGTTCACATCAGGATAAATACAGCACCTGAAGGTCACATATAGCACGTACAAGAGCCCAGGTTCACACATATATCACATAAACAGCTCAAAAGTTTCCAAAATGAACCATGGTATGAAAAGGACTCCCAAGAGAATCACAAGCTAAGTCTTCTTTTGCTTCGTGTGCTCATTGCAGGGCTGCCAGGGTTAATTTTTTTGCTTCGTGTGCCCATTGCAGGGCTGTCATGTGGCACCATAGGAAGGTGGGGAATCTTTTCAGCAACCTCTTTGCTTTTTCTTTTGGCATGTACCTTCACAGCAACAGATGTTTTCTTGTTGGCCACACAAATGGGTTGAGTTCTTGATCTACACATACACATTCATGGCAGCACATCATACATCACATACAGTAGCCCAGGTTAATAATAGAACAATGCATAACATAACTTTTGAACAAAATTTCAGAACTAACATAAGTTACCTTTTTGCTCCTCCAGATCCAGATTTACTCCCTTTCCCTTTCTCCTTAGATGTTTTCTCCAAGATTTGGCTATGGTGAGAAGAATGCAATTAGAATACAAAACCAAGCTTTCATGTAATCTACTATAAAATTCAGAACTAGTTCTTACCTTTTTGATGCTCCAGTAATTGAGTTATCATGTTTTCTCTTTTTCGTAGTTGTAGTTTCCAAGCTTTGGCTATGGTGGGAAGTTATTTAGAATTCAAACACAGATTTCATTCAATTATGAGCATGAGTGTAAAGTTGCTAACCTTGGTGGGAAACACATAGAGGCTGCTGGAGCATCATCCTCGCAAGGCACAATTGATGACTGGGCTGATTTGGTGGTCTTTGTCCTCTTCTTTGGTGGTCCTCTACATGTGCAACAAAAAAGTAGTTAACATGTATGGTTGCTTACAAAAAAATAATGCAAATGAAGCAAGTTACACAATTAAATTTATTACCTCACAGCTAAAATAGCAGCAATGTCATCTGGGTTACCCTTCTTGCATTTATGCCAATGATGCCCATAGTCCTTAGAAATAGGGCATAAGTGTTGGCCGCTTTTTCTTTTCTTCTCACCACAGCCTTTGTACCTCTCAGTTTTAGGCCTACCCGCTGTGGCTTTTAGTAGTGGTGGAAACATGAAGAATCCATGGTCAGATTTAGGCCATTGGTTCTTGTCAACCATGGCAGGGATTAGTTGGCCATAGGCTGCTCTAAATTTGTCAACGGAGTAGCACAAGTCCACATAATTCTGTATGTGTGCATTGATAAGAGATGTGATAAATGCTAGACCATGTTTGCAAGGAAGGCCAGAAACTTGCCATTGTCTACAAGAACATGTCCTGTCAAGCAAGTTGACCACAAACCTAAAGCCGCTGCCTCCCAATGCAGTCACTTCAGCAACTTCTTCTGAGCTTTCTACCACCTCCAAGTTTAATTCTCTGGTCTTCGCATTCAACTTCTTAATTATGTGCGGAAGAATCAACCCAACTAACTTCCTTGCTACTTTCCTCCTTCGGTTCCACATGATCATAATCATTTGCCTAACCTTATCAAAGAAGTCGTCCAAGTTCAAGGACTTGTGGTGCTTAATCCAATTATTGAAGCACTCAGCCAAGTTGTTTGTAACACAATCCACCTTGGAAATTGTTGAGAACTGACTCCTAGACCACAACCTAGTGTGCCACCTCCTAAGATATGCAGTTGCCGCTGGCTTTGCTATGTCCATTGCAACCCAATTTTTCTCAAATATATATGGGTTCCATGAGTAAGCAGCAGCCCAAAGATGGTCATCAAACACCTTTCCATGAAACTTCTTCTTGAAGTTGGACACCAAGTGAAACATACATTCCCTCTGTTCAGCCTCTGGGAACACTTCTTTCACACCTGTCATCACTGGTTGCCCAGCAACGGTGCATATGGTTAAACCCCTTGGGGATCCTATGGCTTGTCTAACCAATTGCATGAACCAGATCCAATTCTCATTAGTTTCAGAATCAAAAACACCCATACAAACTGGATACATCCATCTATGGCCATCAACGGCGGTAGCACTAGCCAGCTGCCCCTTGAACCTGCCTGTCAAGAAGGTGCTATCTACTGCCAAGTATGGCCTGCAACCACTAAGGAACCCGTCGATGCAAGGCTTCAAAGCGACAAAAATTCTTTTAAATCTGATTTTATCTTTTATTGTGTAATGATCAATTATCACTATGCTACCGGGGCAACAAGTTTCAATTTGTGCCTTGAAACTATACAGATTATCAAAGCTTGTATCCCAATCACCATATAGTTCCTTCAAGGCCAGCAGCTTACCCATATATACTCTCTTAGAGTTGATGTCGATTCCATGGTGCTCTTTAAGCTTCTTTCGCAATGCCTTTGCTCCTAGAGTTGCATCATCAATTAGCCAGTCCTTCACATGCTCACATATCCATCGCTTGTTTGCATTCTTTAACTTCTTTTTTCTTTTTGTACTAGAGCAATCATGACCACAAGAGTTCTTTCTCACCTACAAAAGACAAACATAGATACTTAGTAAAGATCTTTTTACAATTTAAGCCCACATGATTAAAGTTAGAAAATTACCATTATGGTGCACTCATCTTCCATTGTAGAAGCATATATCCTCCATGGACACTTATCTTCATCCCTTCTTGAACAATAAGCTTTGAACCTATATGGTGCACTCTTCTCGGTGTTAAACTCAAATTCATGTTTGATTGCATGCTGAGAAAGCGCCAACTTAAACTCTGCCATATTAGGATATTTTCTTCCTTCGGTCATTGGAGGATCTAATTTATCATATTCTAAATGTGGTGCATGATTTGCCTCGTGCAATTCCTCATCTTCCTCTACTTCAACCTCTGACATGCTCTCATCCTCGCTCTCAGCATCGCTCTCAGCATCGCTCTCATGATCAGGAACATAGTCTTTGTCCTTTTCTTTGTCAGAACAAGGAACCACAACAAGAGGTACAGGTTCATCCTCTAAATAGATATTCTCCTCATCAACACCAACATGCTCGTTCTCAGGAATTGGGTTGCGAAGATAATCATCATCATCATCTTGTTCTGTGTTGTTAGGTTGGCTATGCACATCATTATGCCACTCCGTGATAGGCACATATGGTTCAGATGGATCATAGTATGCAACAAACATGTGCACAACCTTTGTCTTAGAGTGTTTCTCAAACATAGACACCAATTCTTGGTCAGATGTTACTTCTGGGTAGATTTTCAGAAAATCATCATAGTACTGAACATGTGCAACTTACAAATAACGAGGTGGGTACTGCTCTACGATTGATTCAACCAAGTCCTTATAATTTGTCAAGTCGGAATCAATAACCTTATCAAAACAAAAGCATTTAATATCTTTTCTAGCCTTTTTTGGGTTGCCAAGCAAAAAAAAATTCAGTAGATAAGCTGAATTTGGATCCATCCTGTAAAAGCAAATGATAGATAATCATGAGTACTTTCTACTCCTACTTGCTTCATATTTTAGAGCTATGAACATACTTGCTTCATCTCGAACATAGAGAGTTATACTTCTTGCTTATTATGTAGAAAATAAAAACAATACAGCAGTGTCAAAGCACACACAAGTCCTTCTGGACACAGCACACAATAACAGTATAATATCATTGAAATTAGTCAAGAAGTGTAGCAATTTTTTGAATGAAAAAACAAGAGCAAGAGTGACGGTGTCCTGGATTAGGGGGTACTAATCGGGCCGACCCATCTCTTCGGTTGGGCCGAGGTACACCCATGCGTGACCAAGATGGACTCCGGAGACTGTACGTGGGGGACGTGATCGGCGCTGTCTCTACCGAAGACTTGTAGTACATTTCAAGATTTGTCCAGCCGCCTTACTCCTAGATACCGACATTGTAACCCTAGGTACCCTCCCTGGCGTGTATATAAGCCATAGGGTTTAGCCCGTAGAGGGGACATCAACGCAACATTGCTCACCTAGCCATAGAAGTTAGACGCATTACGATCTCGAGGTAGATCAACTCTGTACTCGATACATCTCTATCAATATAAAAGAAGCAGGACGTAGGGTTTTACCTCCATCAAGAGGGCCCGAACCTGGGTAAAACATCGTCTCTATTGTCTCTGTTACCATCGATCCGAGATCCACAGCTCGGGACCCCCTACCCTGAGGTCTGCCGGTTTTTACACCGACACTGGTGCTTTCATTGAGAGTTCCGCTGTGAGATCACCAGAGGGATCGATGGGATCGCCGGTCAACGGCTTCAAACCTGCGGAGCGCGTCTCCACTTCCGAAGCTTGGGTCTCGCAGACACCTCCACGTAACGTGGGAGCGAACCATGACCCCTCTTCGGCTCCAACGAAGGCCCCCCTCACCGACGTGGGGGTAAGATACTTCCTGGAGAACGGATCGGACGGCAACCCAATGACGACCGACTCTCAAATCGAATCGGCTAAACCGATAACTACGGATCCACCGTCGGGTGAGCGTGATGAGGTCTCGAGCCCGCGGTCTTTAGAGATCGGATCTGGTTCGATCACCTCTTGTATGAAATATCGTCCCGACGACTCCGGCCCATCCGACATCTGGGACTTAGCCTACGTACGGCAGCTCCCTGGGGAGCCGATCCGGCAATACTGGGCCAGGTTCTTGATCGTCAAGAGTAAAATACTAGATTATCAAGACTCTGATATAATCGCCGCTTTCGAGCGCGGATGCGAGGATAAAGGCGTCTTGAACGCCCTCACCCGTCATTGCGTCCAAACACTCCCTGAATTAACCAACTTGGTAGCACGATTTTGCGCCATTGAAGACACCTGGCGAACCAAGGGGAATACAGACTCGATCTGTGAGGACTACCCGGAACGCGACCGGTCGTCGCCCCGGCGCAGAAATCACAAACGGAACACCTCGGGTGATCGACCCTAGAAGAAGAAGAGAACCTCCGATCACCCCGGAACGGCCCTGGACGGCTTTCTGGGTAAACCATGCCCGATCCACGCTGTATTAGTTAACTCCTGCCCAACCCACAGCCTTCGAGACTGTTGGGTGTTGAGGCAGGTGGCCAAAGGGGGACCCGCCCTCTTGACAGGCACCTCCAGCCACTCTGGACAGACCTCGGATGAAGACGAGGTCCTAATGATTTATGAGACATTTACGTCTAAAAACCAGCGCAAACGGGCCTTACGGGAAATCAACGCCGTCCGGCAAATACCGCCTCGGGGTGCGTGGATAGACATGCCGATCACCTTCACTCTGAGTGATCAGCCGAAGTCAGGCCAGGACAGATGCCCCGCCGCGCTAGTCCTCAATCCCATCGTGGACCGCTGCCGCCTCCATAAAGTCCTGATGGATGGAGGCAGCAGCCTGAATTTAATATATGAGGACACTCTGAGTAAAATGCACATCGATAAATCGCGCATAGAACGGAGCACCACTACCTTTAAAGGAATAGTGCCCGAGAGAGAGGCACGCTGCAGTGGAAAGATAACTCTAGATGTAGTCTTCGGGACCTCGGATAATTATCGCTCCGAGGAGATCACCTTCCACATCGCGCCTTTCAAAAGCGGATACCACGCCATCCTCGGACGGGACACCTTTTCAAGATTTCAAGCGGCGCCGCACTACGGCTACATGAAGCTCAAGATGCCGGGCCCGAAAGGGATCATTACCATTTTGAGTGATCCTGACAGGGCGCTTAAAGCTGAAAATAAAACAGCGTCCCTCGCCCTCGAGACCCTGGCCGAAACCTTCGCGGCCGAAGAACTAACCGCACTGTGCGCCGAGGTCGACCGGGACGATGTCGTTCTCGACAAAAGATCAAAGCCTACTTCTTTCAAGCCGGCCGACGAGATTATCAAATTCCAAGTTCACCCCACTGACCCTGCTAAAACGGCGTCCATAGGGGCTAACCTCGACCCAGAAGTTGCCGAAGCCCTACGCACTTTCCTTAGGGAAAACTGGGACATATTCGCCTGACACCCTTCCGGCATGCCTGGGATACCCCGTAGGCTTGCAGAGCATAGCCTAAACATATTGGCAGGCTACAAGCCCGTCAAACAAACACTTTGGCATTTCTCCGAGCCCAAGCGTCAAGTGATGGGCGAGGAACTGGCAAAGCTGCTGGAGGCAGGATTCATCAAGGATATAAAACACCCCGACTGGCTAGCCAATTTGGTCATGGTACCGAAAAAGGACAGGTCCTGGCGGTTGTGTGTCGATTTTAAAGACCTCAACAAAGCTTGCCCTAAAGACCCCTTTCCCCTACCCCGTATTGACCAAATTGTGGACGCCATTGCGGGCCATGACTTATTGTGCTTCCTAGATGCCTATTCAGGGTATCATCAAATTAAAATGAAGGAATCGGACCAGGCTGCAACAGCATTTATTACGCCCTACGGACTGTTTTGCTTCAATACCATGCCCTTCGGACTAAAGAACGCTGGCGCTACATACCAGCGTATGATTCAAACATGCCTGAAAGACCACATCGGAAAAACTGTGGAGGCCTATGTAGACGACGTGGTTGTCAAAACTAAACGCGTCGATCAACTGGTGGACAACCTCCGTGATACATTCGCCAGCCTACGGGAATATCAAATAAGACTTAACCCCGAAAAATGCGTCTTCGGGGTCCCGGCTGGCAAACTCCTCGGTTTCATTGTATCTAGCCGAGGAATTGAGGCCAATCCGGCCAAAATTCGAGCCCTGGATCGCTTAGAGGTCCCTACAGAGCTCAAAGATGTACAAAAGCTAGCGGGCTGCGTAGCAGCCCTAAGTCGTTTTATATCACGGCTTGGTGAAAAAGCTTTACCATTGTACAGGCTATTAAAGCAGACCAAAACGTTTAAATGGACCAAGGAGGCTGTGGCGGCCCTGGAAGACATCAAGGCCCTCCTCGCCACCAACCCAATCCTGGCAGCACCAGGCATTTGCGAACCAATGATACTATACATCTCGGCCACAAACCACGTGGTTAGCGCAGTCCTCATGGTCAAACGAGACATGGAAGGTCATAAGTTCCAGGTCCAAAAACCCGTATACTACGTGTCCAAGGTCTTAACCCCGTGTAAGGCACGTTACCCTCACTATCAAAAGATAGCTTACGCAGTCTTCATGGCATCGCGAAAGCTTCGACACTACTTTCAAGAGTGCGCGGTGACCGTGGCATCCGACGCCCCTTTAAGTGACATAATTAACAATAGAGACGCGACGGGGCGCATCGCCAAATGGGCTATAGAGCTCCTGCCTTTCGAAATTATCTACAAACCATGCCGGGCAATTAAATCCCAGGTGCTGGCAGACTTCGTGGCCGAATGGACCGAAGCCGAACTCCCCCGTGAGTACAGTACCTACTCGCATTGGACAATGTATTTTGATGGCTCCAAAATGCTTGCCGGCCTAGGGGCTGGCGTGGTACTCACGTCCCCCACGGGAGATAACATTCGATACGTACTGCAAATCATGTACACAGACTCCAATAACGCAGCCGAATACGAAGCCCTCTTACACAGACTTCAGATAGCGGTCTCCATGGGTGTTAAACGCCTTGAGGTCCGAGGTGATTCGAACCTCGCCATTTCGCAAATCAACGGCGAGTTTGACGCCAAAGACCCCAAGATGACGGCCTACCGAAATGTCGTCCTAAAGATCTCGGCCAGATTCGAGGGGCTGGAATTTCACCATATACCCCGAGATAGCAATCAGGCCGCGGACATTCTCGCTCGGTTGGGCGCAAAGCGGGACAAGGTTCCCGAAAACACCTTCCTCGAGCGGCTTTTCAAGCCATCCGTAGTCTGGCAAGACAGCACAGGAACATCGGACTCAAACGATGTCGAGCGACAGCCCCCGCCCGAAAAGGACGATGGTATCATAGGCGGGTCCATGATCCGGAAAACGGATTCAGCGCATGACGTCATGGCAGTGATCGCACCATGGACTGAGTCGCTCCTTGCATACCTACTCCGAAAAGAACTCCCTGATAACCAAGCCGACTCACATCGGATCGTAAGGCAGTCTAAGGCCTACAAGGTTCATGAAGGGGAACTTTATAAATTGAGTACAACGGGCGTCCTCCAGAGATGCATATCCGAGGAAGAAGGACAACTTGTACTTCAGGAGATACACTCCGGCATGAGCGGACATCACGACGCTACTCGAACCCTGGTCAGCAAGGCTTTTCGTGCCGGTTTCTATTGGCCAACGGCAAGCGCCGATGCCTCGGCATTGGTACAGCGTTGCCCAGGCTGCCAGGTATTTGCAAAACAGAGCCATATGTCCCCCACGGCTCTGCGCACCATTCCCATTACATGGCCCTTTGCGGTCTGGGGGCTCGATATGGTTGGGCCACTCAAGGGTGGGTCAAACAAAAATAAGTACCTACTCGTTATGGTAGACAAATTTACCAAGTGGATCGAAGCAAAGCCGGTCACCTCGGCCGAGGCCGTCCAGGTCATCGGATTCATTTCGGGGGTAGTCCATCGTTACGGTGTCCCCCACAGTCTGATAACAGACAATGGAACCAACTTCACGGCTAAAGAGGTTAAGGCATGGTGTAAGAAAATGGGCATTAAGCTCGACTACGCGTCCGTCTATCACCCGCAGTCTAATGGGCAGGTGGAGCGAGCCAATGGACTTATCCTTAGTGGAATTAAGCCACGGCTAGTTCGCTCCCTTAAAAGGCCGATTGCAAATGGGTTGAGGAACTTGATTCCGTCTTATGGGGCTTGTGTACAACACCCAATCGGTCCACCGGGTATACCCCGTTTTTTATGGTGTACGGTGCCGAAGCGGTCCTCCCTTGCGACATCATACATGACGCACCTCGGGTGCACATGTACGAGGAATCGGAGGCCGAACTCGATCGGCAAGATGCCTTAGACGCTCTCGAGGAAGAGCGCAACGTCGCACAGGCTCGTTCTGCTATTTATCAACAGCAGGCACGACGCTACCACGGTAGAGAGGTCCGTGCTAAAGAATTCAACGTCGGGGATCTCGTAATGAGACTGCACCCTGAAAAACAAAAACACAAGCTCTCCCCTAAATGGGGCGGACCGTTCATCATTGACCAAGTGCTCATCGGAGGAGCTTATCGAATCCGAGATCCAGAGGATGGCCGATTAGAGCCCCACCCGTGGAACGCGGCGCTACTCCGACGCTTCTATGCATAACTTCAAGTATACGGTCTGTGTAAATAACTTGTGCATTTTCTTTCTATTTAACCCTTTTTCTTTCTTATCTTTTCCCCTCGGAAAGTTCTTTTATGATCCCGAGGACACTCTAGCCGGTTCTTTTCAATAGCTATTCCGCCCCTTATGTACTATTGTCTTTCGAGCCACTATATGCATCAATTCGCTTTAAGATTTGGCCAAGCTGGGTTGCCCGGCTCCTGTGCTTGCCCCTTACGTTCCCGATATTTCGGCTAGGGGGCAAAGGGAGCACCGCTGTGATTGTTACTCCCAGGTCAACCGGTGTAGTACCTCAGACGGATAAAGCCGAAAGCTAGCGGTCTTATAATGCGGATTGGTCGGCTATGACATAGGACTAACGTGGCAAGGGTCTTTTCAAACCCCGACCAGGGGCTTTACCCCCGAGGTCATCCGTCTTCGGACGGGCGTGTTCGACGCATTCCCCGCGGAAAGGAACTGTTGGAAGAACTATTTTCCTCGGAAGATGTTTCTTACGTTAAACAGTAATATAACATAACCTTCCGTTACCCTCTCGTCTTTCGAGCCGCGTAGCCCGATTGCCTGGTCCCTTGACGTATCTGGTTCGATAACTTCGGCCAGTAGTATGGGACACTCCTCGGACTTTGTCCGAGGAGGCGGAAGCCGACGGCTGGCTGACAGAGTTCGGTTACACGGGCGGAAATATTTGACATAGAATACCTCGGTACATAAAGTCATACCACACTTTTCAAGCACGGTCTAACCCGTCTATTAAGGTGTCTAGTGCGCAATCCATTTGCGAGAATCGGGCGGCGGGCATTACACTATCGTATGCCTGGCTGGTCGGGATCTCTCCCCCATCCGGCCCCAGGGGTCCTACCTCTGCTAATTATGTTGTCCTCAAACCAGTGTAATGGATCTTCACCATGGCCCAGGCCTCTCTGGCACCCTCTCGGCAAGCTGATACTTTCCATGCTTGGATCCGGCGCCGCGCTCTCTTAAGACGTTCGGCTAGCGCGGCCATGTCCTCGGGGACTGGCGTCACCTCGGGCCATAACGCCTGGTGCACATCCTTCATCGCTTTCCGAGCTCCTTCATGCACCTCGGACAAACGATTGCTCATGTCTTCGGACATCGGACCCCGCGACTCCGGAGGAAGGCCAGTCAGGCACACTGTCAAACAACAACACATTTCGAATGATACATTTCCTTGGACAAATTGCATGACAACTGTCTTTCGTGCTTTCTAAACTTACCATAAATCATATCGTCCGTTTGCCGATTCTTTGCCTCTGCGGCAGCGAGGCGAGTTTTTAAGCTCTTAATTTCCTGGGCCTGTCGGGCGTTTTCAGTCCTAAGCGCATCCACGTTGGCCGCTCTCTGCGAGACCACATGTTGCCTTGCTTGGTATTGCGCTTCAGCATACGCCAGATCGTCACGGGCCCGCTTCAGATCCCTTTCAAGATGACCCAGGGCTTCCGCTGCTACAAAGGATGCTAGGCGTTAGCTCTGATTTTTGGACAATACCAACTTCAAGGAATAAGCGCTTACCATGCGCCTCTCTGGTAAATTTCTTCACCTGCTCAACCTCGGTCAGTGCCGCGTCAAGCTGCACCCTTGTTTGGTCTAATGCTGAGGTCAATTGTTCGTTCCTCAAGCGAGCTTCCTATTATGACAAAGATTGCGGGTTAGCATTCAAGTCTTGATTCGACCCCAGGGGCTCGTATCAAGCCTTAGGGGCTACTACTATACTTGGTAGTTATATTCATCTTTAAAAACATACCCGTAGCCCTCGCGACAGGACATCCAGCGACTCGTCAAAGGCACCTCGGGTCCCCCCGAGGTATGCGTCCACAGCGCTGAGAGCGTTAACCTCCTTGTCCGAAAAAGCCGGATTATTCAAGGAAGCCTTTTGACGGCGATAATTCGTGGCGCATTGAATTTCGGACGGAGTGGCCGATGTCGCTGAGTCCTCGGGCTGGGTGGCTCCGGGGTCAACCCTTGCAGGATTTCGGACCTCTGCCTTCTTGAGCGGGGCCGCGCCTTCCTCGGCCTCCACATGTGCGGTGGAGACCGGAGGCTGTCTGCAAATATTCGGCAGTGTTAGAACCCGAAATGTCTTTTCTATGACATGAAGCTAAATGTTACCTAATTACGGATGGAACACTCTCGCTTGCCCTCGCCGGAGCTTCTTGACCTTCTGGCCAAGCCCTTGCCAGTGGATCTGTTTCTCTGCGGAGGCATTGGGAGTGCCGCCCCTTTGGAGGAGAAGTCAGAAGACTAGAGACTGGGGGACGAGGGGCTCTCTTTCGCTTAGAGGAAGGGAGAGTTACCGATGAGGCTGGTCTTGTCCCCGGCGTATCAGGGACGACCGCTACCTTTGAGCCGTCAACGCTCTCCAGGAAAAAACTCCTCCCTTCGTAGATAAGCCCCAGGTCTTTGTCCTCGTGATAGAGAGGATCTTCTGCGCGACTGTGTAACTCCGGTTCTGGAGCTGGACTGCTCACCCCTTCAAGCCAACGCCTCCACCGCTGTTCAATCAATATATAACGAATTAATGATCCCGAGGTGAAATAGGAAAGCTCGAAATGGAAACTTACAATGTCGGCAGGGTTGTAGTACGACAGCCCTTCCTGGAACTGGCGCTTAGCAAACTCCTCGGCTGACCCTTGGTATATGCTGGCTAGCACGGCTCCGAGAGTCATTTGGTCCATAAAAGCCCCCTTGATGGATCGAGAGGCGTCCTCGGACCCGTTATACTCGCACAATAAATGTTGGCGCTGCCGAAGCGGCTGGACTCTCCGGTCTAGAGCCACCGCCATCACATCAATAATGGTAAGACCCGCGCTGGAAAGGAACTTCACCTTGGCCGTCAGCCTAGTCACGGCTTCGTCTTCCTCTTGAGCCAAACTCAGTGGTCTCCAGCTGTAACGCTTCCTCGGTGGATCTAATGAGAAGGGCGGAAGGCCTGGCCGGACTGGCTCGAACAGTAGGACGTCGGTGATATAGAACCACTCGGAAGGCCAGTAATCGGCTTCCTCCCGAGGTGTTCCCGCTGGATAGCCAGTCTTGTCGATTCGGCAGACTTCGGCTCCTCCGACCTCGAATAACTTGTCGGTCAAAGAGCGGGGCACGACGCAGAAGAACTTCCGCCATAATCCGAAGTGCGCCTGACAGCCGAGGTGTAGCTCACAGAGAGCGACGAACCCCGCGATGTGTAGCACCGAATTCGGAGAAAAATGATGTAGCTGTAACCCGTAGAACTCCAGCAAACCGCGGAGAAATGGGTGGATTGGAAACCCTAAGCCGCGGAGGAGGAAAGGTACGAAGCATACCCGCTCGTCCCCCCATGGCGAGGGGTAATTTTCGGCGTAAGCTTGACCGTCGATGGATGTTAATCCAGGGCGGGTTGCGGCCAAATCCGCATCTGGTAGATATCCCTGCGTCGCCAAACGCTCTAGTTGAAGGCGCGCGACGGAGCAGCTCCCCCAGTCCCCCCTATCCGGGCCGTGAGGACGCCTTGACGATCCCTCGCCGCTCGCCATTGTTTAGGCTCCTGCTTGGGCTGGAGGGAGAGGGGAATTTCTCGCTGCGGTTGCAAGGGCGCATAGCCACAAGCAAGGGTGACGCATATATTAAGTAAGGGCAGAAAGGGTTGGCGCTTCGACGTTTTTCCCATAAAGGGGCTCAACTCCCTAAGCGGCACGATTTTCAACGTCTGACATTGAGCCCTCGGCGAATTTCTAAAGGTCGTCCGAGGTCTTTAACTCTGATCAGAGGATAAAAGTACGGAAACTTGTCTATCGAGCCAAGACTTCGGAATGTGAAGGGCGACGACTTCGGCATCGAAGACCAGTTCAGGGGCTAGTGACGGTGTCCTGGATTAGGGGGTACTAACCGGGCCGACCCATCTCTTCGGTTGGGCCGAGGTACCCCCGTGCGTGACCAAGATGGACTCCTGAGACTGTACGTGGGAGACGTGATCGGCACTGTCTCTACCGAAGACTTGTAGTACACTTCAAGATTTGTCCAGCCGCCTTACTCCTAGATACCGACATTGTAACCCTAGGTACCCTCCCTGGCGTGTATATAAGCCATAGGGTTTAGCCCGTAGAGGGGACATCAACGCAACATTGCTCACCTAGCCATAGAAGTTAGACGCATTATGATCTCGAGGTAGATCAACTCTGTACTCGATACATCTCTATCAATATAAAGGAAGCAGGACGTAAGGTTTTACCTCCATCAAGAGGGCCCGAACCTGGGTAAAACATTGTCTCTATTGTCTCTGTTACCATCGATCCGAGATCCACAGCTCGGGACCCCCTACCCCGAGGTCTGCCGGTTTTTACACCGACAAAGAGTTAATCCTGCGCTAGGCTGAGTGCTGCTGATATGTAATCTTTTGAATGAAACTACAGATAAAATTAATGGTGAAACCCGCTGATACGTAACACAATCACACAATTTTGTAGCATATGCACACAAACCTAGAGAAGAAAAAGAAGAAAGAAAGGAATTCACCCTTCACGCCACGCAGACCCTTCGACAGTAGCGTCGTCGCCCTCCTTTGGTGCTCCATGGCCACTCTCCTTCGTCCTACCTTGACAGCGCAAGGGTGAGAGCGCCGCGCGACCGTGGCCCTCTCCCATCGAGGCATGCACAGCTCCATGCCGGCCTCCGCCGCCCCACCATGGCCGCCCGAGGCCGAGACGGGTGCAGCTCCGTGGCCGACCTCCATCTCCCCACCATGGCCGCCCGAGGCCGAGTCGAGTGCAGCTCCGTGGCCGGCCTCCGCCGCCCCACCATGGCCGCCCGAGGTCGAGACGGGTGCAGCGCCGTGGACCTCCTCCACCGCGCCTTCCGCCCCGCAATCCCAAGCTGCGTCGGCCACGCCCTCCTCCATGCCCCCCTCTCTCTCAGCCTCGCGCCGCCGCCGCCGCCGCAGTAGGGTTAGGGTTCGCACCTCGCGTGAAGGAGAGAATGGGATCGATAGAAGGTTTGGGCCGGTTCGGTGGTACACGCAGGTTTTCATTTTTTTCCAGCGTGCTAGTTTAAAGCAGGGGTAAATAGGTCCTTTCATGTCCCACTTCACGGTGTTAACAACAAAAACCGACAGAAGTGTCATGCAAGGGAGAAAAGGAAGTTATGGTGTCAAAAAAGGAAAAAAGAAATTTTTGGGGCCAAAAAAGGAAACAGATTTTAAAAAGGGCCAAATAAGGAATTCTCTCAACTTCTTCAGTCTTGAGCTGATACATGTACACATGCTGATGACTCGAAAAACAAATTGCATGTTTGGGGCCAAATGATAGAATTATCCTTAATCTGAGCATTTTTTTTCATTCAATAATTACCAAGGAAATAAATAGCATGCTATGACATTTGGCTTTAAAATCACTATTTAAAAAATTGACCAGACATGCAACTTGGGGGGGAGTGGAGAAGCTATATTACGCTATAGTGAACGATTGTGCACTGATTTCATTTAGTGGGACATTCCTCCGAACGCTATAGCATGCTATTAACGGCGCTATAGCACTAAATAAGTGGTAATTACACCATGACTATTTGCAGAAAAATTACCCCACCCCCAAAAAAACAACATTGGCGCTAAGTGGTGAGCCAGAGACGTCGATGGTCACCCCAAGCTTTTAGCTAGAATACTTATACTAGCTGGTCCAATTGAATAACGATGGAACCACAAGGAAATGGTAACACCAACAATCAATAACTGAAATGGAAGCCAGCAACTTAATTATTAGTCAATACTGCATCTGAAAGCATTTAAGTCTCATCCAGGAAATTGACTTTACTCTCAAGTTGACACGACGCGACCGGATAGAGAGGAGCGAAGAAAAATATGACCGTTGGGGAGTCGCGCTCGCGCTCGGGCGACGCCCTCGCGCCGTCGGCCTCCGCCGAGGGAGGGGAGTTCCTTCCGGCCGGGCCGCCGGGCGGCGAGGTGCGGTGTCAGGCGGCTGCGGTGTCTCCGGTGGCGAGGCCGTTTGGTGGCCGCTTCTGGAGCTTGGGGATGGATTCGTCGGAGGAGGAGGGCGAGGACGAGTCGGCTGACGCCGGGGTGCAGCCTGGGTGTGCTTCTCCTCGGCGCTGCCGCCCGCTGCCTGGCTCGCCGCGGGGGAGGGTGGCCTCCCCGGGCTCGGAGGCTGTCGGCGCTGGTCTGGCTGGGGGACTGGGTCAGGGGGGCCCGACCTGTGTCGCCAAAAGCTCGGCTCTTGTTTCTCCGGTCGGTAGCAGGGGCGGGTCTGCGGGGTGGATCCAGGTGCGGCGCCGGAAATCTTGTCCGGCGAGCTGGCTCCGGCGGCAAGCGGTGGGTGCCGGCTCTGCGGGCGGGGGTGCCCCGTCGCACCCTCCGGTTCGGCCCGGTGGGGGTGCGGCTCGGGCTCTGCAGGTGTGCGCCAGGTCTCTGGCAGGAGAGATTGTGCCGGCGAGAGAGGTTCCGGCGTTCAACGAGGAGAATTTCCCACTGCTGGGCGGCGGCGGCGGGCGGCCTTCCGGCCGGCTGGTGGTGGAAGAGGATGGCTCCAGGGGCGTGGGCCCTCGGGGCGTGCTGGGCTGCGAGCTGGGCCCTTCTTTCGGGTTCAGTTTTGCAGATCTGGCTGCCCGGACACCTCCAGCTGTTGGGCCCCTTCTGCCTGTTGGGCCAGCCCCGGTGGGGGGCTCTGTTTCGGTCGGCCCGGCTCGGCGTCTGCGTCTTAAACGCTGGTGGTGGGTCGCGACGTCTATTTCTCGCATTAAGCGAGAGGAGACGGTAACTCTCGCGTCGAAGGTTTTCTTAGTGGACCGGCCCAGTTTCTCCTTTCTCTTCGCGACTCTTTCTCCTCTTATCCTGTTATCCTGTCAACCGAGAGAGCTCCTCTTCCTCTTCTCCTGGTCCTCGTCTTCTCCTCCTCCTCCTCCTCCTCCTCCTCCTCTCGCAGAGCCGTGGCGCCGGCTGCTGGTCTCTGCGGTGATGGCGAGGGCGGCCGGGGCAGTTCCTCCTCTTCTCCTAGCGCAGTTTCTTCTTCTCCTTCTCGGGTTTTCTTCTCCAGATTTCGTGGCGAAGGATTGATCTCGGGAAAAGGTATGGTGCCGATTTGTTCGTTCTCCAGATTTGTGCTTCATTTCTACTCGATTTAAGCTGTGTAGACGTGGTGTAATCGGTCTGTTCTTCGGTGATTCCTGTTCTTCGTCTAGGGTTTGGGAGTTTGGGAGATCTGGTGTTCTTCGTTTGTGGATCGACAGCTAGGGTTTCTTCGTTTGTGCAGTAGGTATGGTACAAAACGAATCCCATGTGTATATGTTGTTAGGTTGGTGTGGATCGACAACTAGGGTTTCGTAATTTCCACCATGTGCAGGGCGTGATTCTCCTTTGTGTGTTTTTGTTGACAGGTTTTGTCTGAGCAAGGGGGTAGTTACAAGGTGCAAACGACAGTTTGTGGAGGTAACAGTCCATTAGAATGGTGGCTTTGTGGGTTGTTAGTTTTTGTGTATTGGTTGTACATGTGAAATTATCGTGTCTGATTGGATTTGATGGGTAGTGTAATTTTTTCTTTGTTGCATTTTTACATGTGAGAATGCTTGTTGTATTTACATGGATTAAAATAGAGTTGTTTTTCTGATGATAGTGCTTGTACAATGTCTGAACTGGAAGTAGCCATGTTTGTCCATTTTTATCTTTTCTTAACTGAACACATTGGCCATGTATATCTTAGTTAAATTATGGTTATCAACAAGCAGTAGTTAGTATTGTTATATTGAATGGGATTTTGCTGCTACTTCGCAAATTGATGTTATTGGATTAAAATATACTCCCTGCATCAAGGACTATGAGTCTAACGACTAGTCTTGATTAGTTGTGCGACTAGTCTAGTAGTCTCAATCTGATTGTCGACTAGCTTCTTCGTGTAGACCAGCTCGTTGAGTTGAGTGGTGGACCGAGTAGTTGTCGAGTAGTCCATACTAGTCTAGGTGTTTGACTCGATTAACTCAATTTGAGAGGGATAAGTGAGCAGTGTTCAGCCCGTGGGAGGGGAAAAATTGGAACCTTAGCTTTTCAGGCTCGCTCCACAACGAGCTATCTCAGCTGGGACTACACCGCCGCCACCGCCAATTGACCGCTGGTGCCGCTGACCTCCCCACCAGTGGTGGCCATGAGCATTAGGACACTCTCCCTCTGCTGGTTCTGCTCCTTCCCTGGATCCATCCCTCTGTTGTTGTGCTCCCCCTTGCTGTTCTCCTATGCTGGTGTGATCCTTCTCTGGATCAGCTCAATTTTTTATTTTATTTATGAGTTTTTTTAATATATTCTTCAAATTCATTTTTGGGGAACAATTCTCAACATTTTTATTTTAGTAATACTCATATGGATATCTCAACACTTTCTTATATGGTCATTTCAACACTTTCTGAATATTACTTCGACATTTTCATATGGATATCTCAACATTTTAGTAATACTAGTTCAACATTTCTTCATGGTCTTGTCAACACTTTCGAAAATAATATTTCAACATTTTAATGATAGTTCAACATTTTTATTTTAACTATGACAACATTTTCCAAAGTGTTAGCTCAACATTTTCTATGGACTGGTGTCAACATTTTCTAAATACCACTTCAACAATCTTATATGGTCATGTCAACACTTTCTAAATATTACTTCAACATTTCATATAGCTATCTCAACATTTTACTAATACTAGCTCAACATTTCTACATGGTCTTGTCAACACTTTCCAAATAATATTTCAGCATTTTTTATAAATAATAGCCCACATTTTAATGATTGTTCAACATTTTTTAATTTTATTTATGAGTTTTTTAATATATTCTTCAAATTCGTTTTTGGGGAACAATTCTCAACATTTTTATCTAACTATAACAACATTTCCAAAATGTTAGCTCAACATTTTTGAAACTCCATTTCAACAATGTTATATACTAACGTCAACATTTTCTATATACAACTTCAACATTTCTACATGGCCATGTCAACACTTACCCAATATTAATTCAGCATTTTATAAAATACTAGTTCAACATTTTAATAATAGTTCAACATTTTTATTTTAACTATAACAACATTTTCTTCATGGTCTTTGTCAACACTTTCTATGGACTTCAACATTTTCTAAATACCACTTCAACATTCTTATATGGTCATTTCAACACTTTCTGAATAATACTTCAACATTTTCATATGAAATCTCAACATTTTGTAATACTAGTTCAACATTTTCTTCATGGTCTTGTCAACACTTTCGAAAATAATATTTCAACATTTTAATAAATAATATATTCTTCAAATTCATTTTTGTGGAACAATTCTCAACATTTTTATCTAACTATAACAACATTTCCAAAATGTTAGCTCAACATTTTTGAAACTCCATTTCAACAATGTTTGCCCAGTGCAGAGAAAGCCTAAAGGACCTACCTATTGGTTTCTTGTTGTTGCGAATTTCATTGATATGAGCTTTGACATTCTCAATCCTGAGAGAGATTCAGACAAAATTCTGACACAAATTTCAACTGTAGTTTACAATTTCAAGATGCTTTTCATTGCAAGCTATCCACATTGTCCTTTCTTCAACATTCGGAGTTTTGGAATAAGGCACATGAAAGTGCCAAAGTTGGAAACAAGGTTTTTTATCTCCTTTCGTAGTAGAGAGATCTTTGCTTGTACACAGTTTTTATTTCAATTTCTTTACTTTTTTGGCGCACACTATGATGCATGCACTAAGTATTTTTTTTCAATGCACTACAGGGAATCAGTTGACACGGGCATCTACGTCTGGAAGTACTTTACAACTTACAATGGCATCGAAACTGATGTTTTTCAAAAGTTCGTATGTTTCTTTTATTAAAACAGTGTTTCAACTTCTTGTTTTTGCTGCATATCATGACACAATGAAGTGCAGAACTAATTAGTTCCTTGTTACCCATATTAATTTTCAGCTAGGTGTGCAAGCTTTACGAGAAAAATTTGTCTTCCAATTGCTGTCAAACAAGTACAACAGAATAAAACTACCATTTGTGAAGGACTTCGTAGAAAAACATGTAAGCGCAGTATGGATTTAGTTCTCCTTCCTAATTTTTGATTCTTATGGAGTAAGTTCATTTTCTTCCTCATCTAGCTTCAACACTTGGAGTATTCTTGCTCATCTAGCTTCAACACTTGGAGTAATTCAGATTTTGTGTTCCAAATTCTTTCAGGGTTTGGACAAGTTCGAATAATTCGAAACTCTGCCGTTGGAGAACTTTAAGTAATGCATCTTCTAAAGAATCAAAATTATTTTTCAAAAACTCATTTTTCCTTCTAACTTTGTGAATTATGCATTTACTTTTCTTTCTAATGTTTTATAGATGATCATAATCAGTCATGCTCTCTATCTACTCGTGTACCCTTAACACTCAAGTAATTCAGTTTTCTATTCCAATTGTCACAGGGTCTAGTTCAGCATCGCAAGGAAAAGAATAACTTAATGCACCATGGTATTTCATCACAGCAAGGAAAAGAAGACCTCCAAGTAATGGGTCACTACACAGTAGCATGAAACACTGTGTTACAAATGTTGACACAGTTCAAGAATTTTGAATTGGCTACTTTGAAACTATCCAGCACTTGATTACATTTTCTGTTGAGTCATTGTTATTGTCAAGTAGAAATAGTTAGCATCCAGTTTTCTTCACTGCTTTTTTCATTCAAGTTTTTAGTACAATTTCTTGTTGAAAACAACTTTTCTTTAGTCACTATGCACATCTTTACGGAGGAAGAATAAGTGGTTAAGGAGGAGAACTAAAAAGAAGAATAAGAAAGAAAATGAACTAAAAAGAAGAATAAGTGGTTAAGGAGGAGAGGAGAAGAAGAAAAGCAGGAGGAAAAGGAAAAGAATAAAGTAAAGAAGAAAAGCAAACGAAACAAATAGCAAAGAAAGAAAAAAAACAAACCAGAAGGAAAGGATGAGAGGACGGGAGAGGACGCCAACTGAACCAGCAACAGAGCAACGTAAGAGCGCGTGAAATTTGAAACAGAGCAATCGCGGGGCGCCAACTGGACCAGCCCAGTTGCGGGACGTCTTCAGCGAGAGGAAGAGCTCCACTCGCGTAATGGGAGAAATAGTGCCTCCCGTGGTGGGTGCGCCGGGGGGATTTTGCTCTTCAGTTAGGTTTTCCTGCTGTTCCCCGTGACATTCGGAGGTGGGGAAAGGCGGTGCGTTTCATTTCGGCTGCGGAGGCACCGACGTTGGTGGCGGTGGGCGTTAGGATGGAGAAGGAGCGTCGCCTGCAGGCTCATGGGCGCAACAAGCGCCCTCGGGAGGATCCCCAGGTGGATGCCGTTGAGCTCGCCCGCGAGCGGGATCTCAGGGCCCAGCTCTCGGCGCGCAGGGAGGTGCAGTCGGGCGATGGCCGCGGCGCGTCGGTGGGCCGCGACTCGCGGTCGCCACGGCGCTCGTCTTCCCGCGGCCGTGGCTCGTCTAGGGAGGCGTCTCCGCCGCTTCCCCCCCTCCTCCTGGGCGCCCCCCTTCCCAAGGTCTGCAACGCCCGACGGGCCGGTCTTTGCTGCAGGGGGCGGCGTCTGGTGCGTCGCGTGGTGGTGGGGAGCGTGGTGCCTAGGGCGGCGAGGGTGACCGCCGCTCCTGGGACAGTGATGGCAGGGCGGCTCGGCCGGCTCGGCGGTCGACGGCAGGCGAGAGAGACCTCTCTGAGGTTCTGTGCTTCAAATGTGGGCGTAAAGGGCACTTCCAGATCACGTGCGAGTTTGATCCGCTCTACTTTGTGTGCAAACAAGAGGGCCATACCTCGAACCAATGCCCGACCAGACAGGCCAAACCTGAGCTCGTCATGTATGGATTCGGTGTGAAGGTCCAAGGATTCTATCTTATGGAGGGAGGTGCGGAAGAGGAGGTTGAGCCGCCTGCCAATGCTGCGTCTTTGGTGGTTACGGAAGGGCAAGCTACGGAGGAGTCCATTCGGCGAGATTTGAATGATATGTGGGACTCGGACTGGGACTGGCAGGTTGCGGAGGTTCGAAAGAATTGCTTCTCGATGGTGTACCCATCTAAGGAGGTGCTGCGGATGTCCAAGAAGAGTGGCACTATCACCCTCCCGATCAGCGAGCACAAGGCGGAGGTGGGGGAGCCGCTTCGAGAGCCCCACGCGGTTTCTAAGCTGCAGGAATGCTGGGTGCGGGTCACTGGGATACCGGACAAGCTGCGTCAACCATCGCTGCTGCGTGAATTCCTGCGTGTAGTGGGCAAGGCAGTGGTCATTGATGAGCTGACTATTGTCCGTCCGGACATGGGTGGTCTCAGAGGAGCGCCGGTCAGAGCCAAGATATGGTGTAGAGACCCTGCTATGATCAATGGGATGTACGGAATCTTCCGTGGCCCCAATGGTTTCCTGATGAGGGTGGAGCGTGAGCTTGGTAGCCCTCTCGCCCCGCTCCCTCCTTCGCCCTCCCCTCCCCGCCCACGGTTAGACGAGGATCCATATGGTGGTGATGAATCAGCGCCAAGTTTGAACACTGCTGAGTGGGATGCGGTGGGAGCCAAGACCGGAAAGTCTTCCAAGGATGTCAGTTCGGCGGCGGTGGCTTCTTCGGGCGTGTTTGGCCGCCAGGCAGCGTCGCTGTTGCTGGTGGTGGGGGATGCCTGTGCTTCTCAGGGTCAGTTGGCGTCTCCTCGGCTTCCACCGGTGGACACTCCTCGCTTGCTCAGGCGGGAAGAGAGCTCGGTTCCCATCGTTGTCGACCAATATGGCTCGAATCTGGAGTCTGGAGTTCCGCCGCTGCCGATCACCAAGTGCAAGACTCCTGGTACCGAGGTGGAGGAAGACGGAGTGGGCGCTCCGGCGCAGGGCCGTGGGGGTGCGCGCACGGTGGGCTCGGGCATCACTGCTGCATACTCGCCCATTCCGAGCGCCTCTTCTACGCCATGCTCGTCCCCTGCGCTGCGCTCGGCGGCTTCCAGCTGCTATCTCGTCGGGCGTGGCCACGGCTCGTGCTGCGGGGGTGAGTCCGGTACAGCTGGTGGACCGTTTCGAGGGAGAGGAGTTCGTTGACAACTTGATGGTGGTGGAAGACTGTGTGGAGGCTTTTGAGGCCTTCCGTGACGGCGAGCTGCGACCCCAATCTCCTGCACCCACTCTTGCTGCTGCGGCGACCGTGTCGCCGACCCGGGCCTCGAGGACCAGTGCCAGGGTGGCAACTACCAAAGCTTCCAAGATGATGGACAAGGCGATGACTCTCAAGGCCGGCAAGACCATCCAAGGTATAACTTCAAAACCTGTGACTAGATCGATGTCTTCCTTTAAAGTGTTGGCCCTCGCTTCTAATGCTCATCTGCAGAGAGTCCCTAAGGATAGCAATATTGTGCTGGTGTGACATCCCCAAGTATTAAACACAGTGATCACCTCTTAATCATGCCAAGTCATCATACTTAACAGTGCTTGATCATCATTTAGATCATATCTCATTTCAAATTCCAATTCAAATTGAAATTCAAATTTAAAGTGAAAATAAAAGTTGTTCAAATTTGAAAACTAAAATGTTCATAACATTGCAAATAATCCAAAGGCAATTATAAAAATATAATCAACATTAATTGAATTAGTTAAATGACTCTAACATCATAAAAACAGCACCAAACAACAATATTTAATCCCATTTTATTTAACTAAAATTATAATGAAATCATCAGTCCCACAAACCTTTTTCTGGCAGTGAGATAAATTGCACTGTATTTATTTGGGTAGGATTCATATTTTATAAAATTGAATTAGAGCAAAAAGGAAATGGAAAACAGAAACTAAAAACAGAAAAAACAAAAAAACAAAAGGCTCCCCCCCTACTGGGCCTCGGCCCAGCTGGCCACTAGGCCGGCCCACCCCCGCTCGCCCTGGCCTATATGGCCTCCTCCCCAACCCCTGAAACCCTAACCCGGTGTTGGAAATATGCCCTAGAGGCAATAATAAAATGGTTATTATTATATTTCCTTGTTCATGATAATCGTTTATAATCCATGCTATAATTGTATTGACTGGAAACACAAATACATGTGTGGATACGTAGACAACAACATGTCCCTAGTGAGCCTCTACCGGACTAGCTCGTTGATCAAAGATGGCCATGGTTTCCTGGTCATAGACATGAGTTGTCATTTGATAACGGGATCACATCATTAGGAGAATGATGTGATGGACAAGACCCAAACTATGAACGTAGCATATGATCGTGTCAAGTTTATTGCTATCGTTTTCCGCATGTCAAGTATCTGTTCCTATGACCATGAGATCATGCAACTCACTGACACCGGAGGAGTACCTTGTGTGTATCAAACGTCGCAACGTAACAGGGTGACTATAAAGATGCTCTACAGGTATCTCCGAGGGTGTCTGTTGAGTTGGCATGGATCAAGACTGGGATTTGTCACTCCGTATGACGGAGAGGTATCTCAGGGCCCACTCGGTAATACAGCATCACGATAAGCTTGCAAGCAATGTGACTAAAGAGTTAGCCACGGGATCTTGTATTACGGAACGAGTAAAGCTACTTGCCGGTAACGAGATTGAACTAGGTATGGAGATACCGACGATCGAATCTCGGGCAAGTAACATACCGATGGATAAAGGGAACTGCATACGGGATTGACTGAATCCTGACATCGAGGTTCGACCGATAAAGATCTTCGTAGAATATGTAGGAACTAATATGGACATCCAGGTCCCACTATTGGTCATTGACCGTGGAGGTGTCTCGGTCATGTCTGCATAGTTCTGGAACCCGCAGGGTCTACACACTTAATGTTTGGTGATGATATAAGTATAGTCGAGTTATTATGTTGGTGACCGAAGGTTGTTCGGAGTCCCGGGTGAGATCCCGGACATGACGAGGGACTCCGGAATGGTACGGAGGTGAAGATTGATATATAGGACGAAGGGTATCGGAGTCCGGAAGTGTTCCGGGGGTACCGGGGTTTTCGACGGAGTACCGAAAAGGGTTTCGGGGGGCCCCGGCAAGTGTTGGGGGCCTCATGGGCCAAGGGAAGGGGGCACACCAGCCCACAAGGGGCTGGGCGCCTCCCCTAAACCCTAGCCCATTCGGCCAAAGGGGTGGGGCGCCCCCTAGGGCAGCCGCCCCCTTGCCTTGGGTGGCAAGCCACCTAGGGGGGGGGGGGCGCACCAAACCCTGGCCGCCCCATCTGTGGCCGCCACCCCCCTAGGGGAAACCCTAGGGGCGCCACCCCTCCTCCCTTCCCCCTATATATAGAGGGGTAGAGGGAGGGCAGCCGCACCCTTTCATGCCACGGCGCTGCCCCTCCTCTCCCTCGTAGCCATCTTCCTCTCCATAGTGCTTAGCGAAGCTCTGCTGAGATTTCTCCACCACCACCGCCACCACGCTGTCGTGCTGCCGGAGGACTCGAGCTACTACTTCACCATCGCTCGATGGATCGAGGAGGTGAAGGCGTCATCAAGCCGTACGTGTGTTGAACGCGGAGGTGCCGTCCGTTCGGCGCTTGATCGGGAGTTCGCGGGACGGATCGTGATTGGATCACGAAGACGTTCGACTACATCAACCGCGTTTCTTAACGCTTCCGCTTAGCGATCTACAAGGGTATGTAGATGCAATCTCTCCTCTCGTAGATGTTCATCTCCTAGATCGATCTTGGTGAGCGTAGGAAATTTTTTGTTTCCCATGCAACGTTCCCCAACAGTGGCATCATGAGCCAGGTTTTTGCGTAGATGACATCACGAGTAGAACACAAAGGAGTTTGTGGGCGTTGATATTCAGATTGCTTCCTTCCTTAGTCTTTTCTTGATTCAGCGGTATTGTGGGATGAAGCGGCCCGGACCAACTTTACATGTCCACGTACATGAGACCGGTTCCATCGACTGACATGCGACTTTGTTGCATAAGATGGCTGGAGGGTGTCTGTCTCTCCCACCTTAGTTGAATCGCATTCGACGAAGGCGGTCCTTGTAGAAGGTTAAATAGCAACTTGCATATCACCGTTCTGGTTTTGCGTAGGTAAGAATCGTTCTTGCTAGATACCCATAGCAGCCACGTAAAACATGCAACAACAAATTAGAGGACGTCTAACTTGTTTTTGCAGGGTATGTTGTGATATGATATGGCCAAAGACATGATGAAATATATTTGATGTATGAGATGATCATGTTTTGTAATAGTTTATCACGACTTGCATGTCTATGAATACGGCAACCGGCAGGAGCCATAGGGTTATCTTTAATTATTGTATGACCTGCGTGTCAATCATTAAGCGCTATGTAATGCTTTACTTTATCGCTAAACGGTAGCAATAGTAGTAGAAGCATGGTGGGCGTGACAACCCCGATGGCGCCGCGATGATGGAGATCATGATGATGGAGATCATGGTGTCATGCCGGTGACGATGGAGATCATGCCGGTGCTTTGGAGATGGAGATCAAAAGCACAAGTTCATGGCCATATCATGTCACTTATGATTTGCATGTGATGTTAATCCTTTTATGCATCTTATTTTGCTTAGGACGACGGTAGCATTATAAGGTGATCCCTCTCTAAAATTTCAAGATAAAATTGTGTTCTCCCCAAGTGTGCACCGTTGCGAAAGTTCGTCGTTTCGAAGCACCATGTGATGATCGGGTGTGATAGACTCTACGTTCACATACAACGGGTGCAAGCCAGTTTTGCACATGCGGAACACTTGGGTTAAACTTGACGAGCCTAGCATGTACATACATGGCCTCGGAACACAAGAGACTGAAAGGTCGAACATGAGTCATATAGTAGATATGATCAACATGGAGATGTTCACCATTGAAACCACCTCATCTCACGTGATGATTGGACTTGGGTTGGTGAATTTGGATCATGTTACACTCGAACGACCGGAGTGTAAGGTAACGCAGTAGAAAACAAAAATTTTCCGACCTACGCACCAGCCCAGGACCACTATGGAGACTGCATACAAGGTTTGATCATTTTTTGTTACCGACTCGTAGCGCAGCGGAAGTAGAGTCGATGACGAACGGCGGTGCAGATCCCCGCAGCTAGGATTTTACAACCTCCCAACCGCGAGGATGTATACCCTCATCTGCCCCGCGGACAGCCCTCCGGGAGGCGGTCGCACAGTCCCCCGGACGGTGTCGCGGACAGCCCTTCGGGAGGACCTCCGAAACTCGGACTGTCACTCGGACAGCCCTTCGGGAGGACCTCCAAAACTCGGACGGTCACACGGACAGCCCTTCGGGAGGCACTCTCGAACTAAGACCGAAACTACGATCTCTCTACAGAGTTGCACACATACGGTGTCATCTATCCGGCAGGGCTTCGCCGTCCAGAACTAGTTCCTGTCGGAACCCAGACAACCTTTCGGCTCTACGAAACTATTTCGTGGGAGGGAGAGAAGAAAGGCAGATCATGCATGCCATGTGTGTGAGAGTTGGAGTGAGGATGGAGAGCTCCTCTCCACCTCCTTATATAGTGGTGGAAGGGGTGAGGGGGGGGCTGAAATTTCAGCCCACAAAACAAGCACCCACCAAACAAGGAAACATGTTCCCACCAAACATGGAGAAAACATGTTCCCTTGTCCATGGTGTTCCCCCATGGGGCCCCACCTTCCTCCCAACACTCTCCACCATTTGTGGGGGCTGCCCCCCACCATGGGGGGGGGGCCCCAACACTTTGTCCAGCCACAAGGGGGCTGTCCCCTAAAGGGGGCGCCCCCAAAAACAGCCCAAAAACAGCCCCCACGATCCGTGGGATCTTGTCCCCTCTCGCTGGGACAAGATGTTTTCCGAAACTATTTCTTCTGAAAAATTCCGGAAGGTCCCAGAACATTTCCGGCACCCTCTAAAATTATCTGGACGCGCTCCGGAACATTTCCGGTATGGTGGTTTAATTTAAAACCATCTTCGTTTACCCGGTAAACAATTCCGGCAGCTCCGAAAACCTTTTTCGGTTTTTTCTCCGGAAAAATTCCAGAAATTACCAGACCAATCTGGCAACCTCCAAAACTTTCCCGGTGCTTGCCGAAACCTTTTTGGATCAATGGTTTTATCCGAAACAACTTTTCGGTTTTACCGAAACTTTTCCGGTGTTCTCTCCGGAACTTTTCCGTTGTCTCCGAAACTTTTCCAGTGACTTTCTCTCGGACTCCTTGTCTAGTATTCAGCAGATAGATGACCCTTAAGCGTGTGACCCTATAGGTTCGGTGAAGCATAGACATGACCCGGAACCCCTTCCGATCAATGATCAACATCGGAGCCGTGGACACCCATATTGACCCCTATACCCACACGAATGAATATTCGAGTGAACCTCCAGTTGCCGTGTGCTATTCCTGTTGCTTCGCGATATGTTACAATTACCCGAGGTGAGAAACATCGGCATCCTCATGGATCAACACTTGTCCACAATGCCAGTTACCTCGTTGCCGGTATTGTTCTCTTTTCTCGTTCCCGTGTTCCGGCATCCCTGTGATCAAATCACCCTGTGTCTGGCCAGACGATGATGGATACCGTAACACCGAGAGGGCCCAGAGATATCTCTCCATCGTCGGAGGAGCAAATCCCAATCTTGAGCTATCAAGTTACTTGACATACCTTTCCATGAACCCGTAATCCGCCGTAATAGCCACCCATTTACGGATGACGTTTAACAAACCCCAAAGTTCATGAAGCAAGCATGAAGAAACTCGATACTCTCATGGTCTAAGGAATTATGCAAACATTAACTTGCTGTGTTATTAACCATTAACTTATGACGAATGTATCTCATAGCATAACATCAATCGGGTCGATTCAACACAAGTGTTCTACCAACAATTGTGCCCTCAAAATTGCCGGCATAGCCATGCCCATGATCAGGAAAACAGGATCATCATGCAATACTTGAGCCAGTCATAGAGGCTTGACTAGGAATACATTTTACCGTTTATTATCCCACACGTGCATATGAGTCTTCCTCCGAGCCTCGTGGTTATTGCAGACTCGAGAACCACAGCAGTTATAGCATGGAACATAAACCTAATTATGAATAGGGAGATAATCAATAACATTTATTATTGCCTCTAGGGCATATCTCCTACACGGAGGGATGTCGATTTGAGTGGGAGTTCTTAAGTAATATGATTAATTGAACTCTTTATCATGAACAATAGTCTAAACTATCTTTGCAAATTATGTTGTAGATCAATGGCTCGTGCAGTAGCTCCCCTGAATTTCAATGCGTTCCTAGAGAAAGCTAAGCTAAAAGATGATGGAAGTAACTTTGTAGACTGGGCCCGTAATCTGAGGATTATCCTCACGGCTGCCCAAAAGGTTTATGTCCTTGATGCACCGCTTGGTGAGCAACCCCCTCCGGCGTCTGTGGACGTTATGAACGCCTGGCAGGCGCGTGTTGATGACTACTCAATAGTTCAGTGCGCCATGTTGTATGGCTTAGAACCGGGACTTCAAAGGCGTTTTGAACGTCATGGAGCATATGAGATGTTCCAGGAGTTGAAGTTTATTTTTGAGAAGAATGCCCGGATCGAGAGGTATGAGACCTCCGATAAGTTCTATGCTTGCAAGATGGAGGAGAATGGGTTTGTCAGTGAACACATACTCAAAATGTTTGGGTATTACAACCGTCTGGCTGAGTTGGGAGTTGTGCTCCCGCCAGAGGCGATCACTGACAGAGTTCTTCAATCGCTACCACCTAGCTACAAGAGCTTTGTGTTGAACTATAACATGCAAGGGATGAACAAGTCAGTCGCCGAGCTGTTTGCGATGCTGAAAGTCGCTGAGTCAGACATCCAGAAGGAGCATCAAGTGTTGATGGTCAATAAAACCACTAGTTTCAAGAAGACTGGCAAGGGCAAGAAGGGAAACTCCAAGAAGAGTGGCAAAGTAGTTGCCCCTCCCGTGAAGAAACCCAAGGCTGGGCCCAAGCCGGAAACTGAGTGCTTCTATTGCAAGGGAACTGGCCACTGGAAGCGGAATTGCCCCAAGTATCTGGCCGACAAGAAGGGGGCCAATGCCAAACAAGGTATATATGATATACATGTTATTGATGTGTACCTTACCAACTCTCATTGTAGTGCCTGGGTATTTGATACCGGTGCAGTTGCTCACATTTGCAACTCAAAGCAGGAACTGCGGAATAGACGGAGGCTGGCGAAGGACGAAGTGACGATGCGCGTGGGAAATGGTTCCAAGGTTGATGTGGTCGCCGTCGGCACGCTCGCTCTTCGATTACCATCGGGATTAGTGATGAACCTGAATAATTGTTATTTAGTGCCTGCATTGAGCATGAACATTATATCTGGATCTTGTTTAATGCGAGACGGTTACTCATTTAAATCAGAGAATAATGGTTGTTCTATTTATATGCGTAATATCTTTTATGGTCATGCACCCATTGTGAGGGGTTTATTCTTATTGAATCTCGATAGTGATGATACACATGTTCATAACATTGATGCCAAAAGATGTAGAGTTGATAATGATAGTACCACTTTCTTGTGGCACTGCCGCTTAGGTCATATTGGTGTAAAACGCATGAAGAAACTCCATGCTGATGGACTTTTGGAGTCACTTGATTTTGAATCACTTGACACATGCGAACCATGCCTCATGGGCAAGATGACTAAGACCCCGTTCTCCGGAACAATGGAACGGGCAAGTGACTTGTTGGAAATCATACATACTGATGTGTGCGGTCC
Organism: Elymus sibiricus; assembly: GCA_039707655.1. Taxonomy (NCBI): domain Eukaryota; kingdom Viridiplantae; phylum Streptophyta; class Magnoliopsida; order Poales; family Poaceae; genus Elymus; species Elymus sibiricus. The sequence goes on along the minus strand of CM077668.1, from coordinate 102,743,646 downwards.
GATGAGCATTGAGGCGCGCGATGGATAACGTTACTTTCTCACCTTCACCGACGATTTGAGTAGATATGGGTATGTTTACTTAATGAAACACAAGTCTGAAACGTTTGAAAAGTTCAAGCAATTTCAAAGTGAAGTTGAGAATCATCGTAACAAGAAGATCAAATTCCTATGATCTGATCGAGGGGGAGAATATCTGAGTTATGAGTTTGGCAATCACTTAAGACAATGTGGAATTGTTTCACAGTTGACGCCACCTGGAACACCACAGCGTAATGGTGTGTCCGAACATCATAATCGAACCTTATTAGATATGGTACATTCTATGATGTCTCCTGCCGATCTGCCACTATCATTTTGGGGTTATGCGTTAGAGACAGCTGCATTCACTTTAAATAGGGCACCATCTAAGTCCGTTGAGACGACGCCGTATGAACTGTGGTTTGGCAAGAAACCAAAGTTGTCGTTTCTTAAAGTTTGGGGATGCGATGCTTATGTCAAAAAGCTTCAGCCAGAAAAGCTGGAACCCAAAGCGGACAAATGCATCTTCATATGATACCCAAAAGAGACGGTTGGGTATACCTTCTATCTCAGATCCGAAGGCAAGGTGTTTGTCGCTAAGAACAGGTCCTTTCTCGAGAAAGAGTTTCTCTCGAAAGAATTGAGTGGGAGGAAGATAGAACTTGATGAGGTTGTTGAACCTTTACTTCAACCAGAGAGTAGCACTGCGCAGAAAGATGTTTGTGTGGAACCTACGTCAGTTGAAGAGGAAGCTGATGATGGTGATCATGAAGCTTCGGATCAAGTTACTATCGAACCTCGTAGGTCGACAAGGATACGTACTGCTCCTGAGTGGTACGGTAACCCTGTCTTAAAGGTCATGTTGTTGGACAACGATGAACCTACGAGCTATGGAGAAGTGATGGTGGGCCCGGATTCCGACAAATGGTTAGAGGCCATGAAATCCGAGATGGGATCCATGTATGAAAACAAAGTATGGACTTTGGAAGTATTACCTGAAGGGCGAAAGGCCATTCAGAATAAATGGATCTTCAAGAAGAAGACGGACGCGGACGGTAATGTCACCGTCTATAAATCTCGACTTGTGGCAAAGGGTTTTTCACAAGTTCAAGGAGTTGACTACGATGAGACTTTCTCACCCGTAGCGGTGCTTAAGTCCGTCAGAATCATGTTAGCAATTGCTGCATTTTTCGATTATGAAATTTGGTAGATGGATGTCAAAACAGCGTTCCTTAACGGTTTTCTTAAGGAAGAGTTGTATATGATGCAACCAGAAGGTTTTGTCAATCAAGAGAATGCTGACAAAGTTTGCAAACTCTAGCGATCCATTTATGGACTGGTGCAAGCGTCTCGGAGTTGGAATCTTCGCTTTTATGAGGTGATCAAAGCGTTTGGGTTTATACAAGTTTACGGAGAAGCTTGTATTTACAAGAAAGTGAGTGGGAGCTCTATAGCATTTTTGATATTATATGTGGATGACATATTGCTGATTGGAAACAATATAGAACTTTTGGAAAGCGTGAAGGAATATTTGAACAAGAGTTTTTCAATGAAGGACCTAGGAGAAGCTGCTTTCATATTAGGCATCAAAATCTATAGAGATAGATCGAGACGCTTAATAGGACTTTCACAAAGCACATACCTTGATAAAGTTTTGAAGAAGTTCAAAATGGATCAGTCCAAGAAGGGGTTCTTGCCTGTTTTGTAAGGTGTGAAGTTGAGTAAGACTCAATGCCCAGCGACTACATAGGATAGAGAAAAGATGAGTGTCATCCCCTATGCTTCTGCCATAGGCTCTATCATGTATGCGATGCTGTGCAGAAGACCAGATGTCAGCCTTGCCATAAGTATGGCCGGAAGGTTTCAAAGTGATCCAGGAGTGGAACACTGGACAGCGGTCAAGAATATCCTTAAATACCTGAAAAGGACTAAGGAAATGTTTCTCGTTTACGGAGGTGATCAAGAGCTCGTCGTAAAGGGTTACGTCGATGCAAGCTTTGACACTGATCCGGATGACTCTAAGTCTCAAACCGGATACGTATATATTCTAAATGGGGGAGCGGTAAACTGGTGCAGTTCCAAGCAAAGCGTGGTGGCTGATTCTACATGCGAAGCGGAGTACATAGCTGCCTTGAAGGCAGCGAAGGAAGGTGTCTGGATGAAGCAGTTCATGACAGATCTTGGAGTTGTGCCCAGTGCACTGGACCCGATGACTCTGTTCTGTGACAACACTGGTGCCATTGCTCTAGCCAAGGAACCAAGGTTTCACAAGAGGACCAGACACATAAAGCGACGCTTCAATTCCATCCGCGATGCGATCAAGGAGGAGGACATAAACATTTGCAAAGTGCACACGGATCTAAATGTTGCAGATCCGTTGACTAAACCTCTTCCACGGGCAAAACATGATCAACACCAGAACTCTATGGGTGTTAGATTTATAACCATGTAATGCTAGATTATTGACTCTAGTGCAAGTGGGAGACTGTTGGAAATATGCCCTAGAGGCAATAATAAAATGGTTATTATTATATTTCCTTGTTCATGATAATCGTTTATTATCCATGCTATAATTGTATTGGTTGGAAACACAAATACATGTGTGGATACGTAGACAACAACATCTCCCTAGTGAGCCTCTACCGGACTAGCTCGTTGATCAAAGATGGCCATGGTTTCCTGGTCATAGACATGAGTTGTCATTTGATAACGGGATCACATCATTAGGAGAATGATTTGATGGACAAGACCCAAACTATGAACGTAGCATATGATCGTGTCAAGTTTATTGCTATCGTTTTCCGCATGTCAAGTATCTATTCCTATGACCATGAGATCATGCAACTCACTGACACCGGAGGAGTACCTTGTGTGTATCAAACGTCGCAACGTAACAGGGTGACTATAAAGATGCTCTACAGGTATCTCCGAGGGTGTCTGTTGAGTTGGCATGGATCAAGACTGGGATTTGTCACTCCGTATGACGGAGAGGTATCTCAGGGCCCACTCGGTAATACAGCATCACGATAAGCTTGCAAGCAATGTGACTAAAGAGTTAGCCATGGGATCTTGTATTACGGAACGAGTAAAGAGACTTGCCGGTAACGAGATTGAACTAGGTATGGAAATACCGACGATCGAATCTCGGGCAAGTAACATACCGATGGATAAAGGGAACTGCATACGGAATTGACTGAATCCTGACATCGAGGTTCGACCGATAAAGATCTTCGTAGAATATGTAGGAACTAATATGGACATCCAGGTCCCACTATTGGTTATTAACCGTGGAGGTGTCTCGGTCATGTCTGCATAGTTCTGGAACCCGCAGGGTCTACACACTTAACGTTTGGTGACGATATAAGTATAGTCGAGTTATTATGTTGGTGACCGAAGGTTGTTCGGAGTCCCGGATGAGATCCCGGACATGACGAGGGACTCCGGAATGGTCCGGAGGTGAAGATTGATATATAGGACGAAGGGTATCGGAGTCCGGAAGTGTTCCGGGGGTACCGGGGTTTTCGACGGAGTACCGAAAAGGGTTTCGGGGGGCCTCGGCAAGTGTTGGGGGCCTCATGGGCCAAGGGAAGGGGGCACACCAGCCCACAAGGGGCTGGGCGCCTCCCCTAAACCCTAGCCCATTCGACCAAAGGGGTGGGGCGCCCCCTAGGGCAGCCGCCCCCTTGCCTTGGGTGGCAAGCCATCTAGGGGGGGCCGCACCAAACCCTGGCCGCCCCATCTGTGGCCGCCACCCCCCTAGGGGAAACCCTAGGGGCGCCACCCCTCCTCCCTTCCCCCTATATATAGAGGGGTAGAGGGAGGGCAGCCGCACCATTTCATGCCACGGCACTGCCCCTCCTCTTCCTCGTAGCCATCTTCCTCTCCGTAGTGCTTAGCGAAGCTCTGCTGAGATTTCTCCACCACCACCGCCACCACGCCGTCGTGCTGCCGAAGGACTCGAGCTACTACTTCACCATCACTCGCTGGATCGAGGAGGTGAACGCGTCGTCAAGCCGTACGTGTGTTGAACGCGGAGGTGCCGTCCGTTCGGCGCTTGATCGGGAGTTCGCGGTACGGATCGTGATTGGATCACGAAGACGTTCGACTACATCAACCGCGTTTCTTAACGCTTCCGCTTAGAGATCTACAAGGGTATGTAGATGCAATCTCTCCTCTCGTAGATGTTCATCTCCTAGATCGATCTTGGTGAGCGTAGGAAATTTTTTGTTTCCCATGCAACGTTCCCCAACACCCGGTTCCCTCCCCCTCCCCTCGTCCCGCACGCCGCGCCGTCCCCTACCGCCTACGCCCGACGTCGTCGCCGCGTCCTCGTCCTCTCCCACGCCGGCCTCCCCGAGCCTCGCCGCCCGTGCATCTACAACGGGGGTGAGCCCCGTTCGCCTCTGCCACCTCTCCCGTATGGCCACCGCGCCCGCGCCGCGCTCCGCCTCGCTGCCGCTCGCCTCGCCGCCCGTGCGCCCGCTCCCACGCCTTCGGCCCCTGCCGCTGCTTTGCTTGTTGTCGCCGCCGCCGAGCCCCGCAGCTCCCCGCTCGCCGGCCCCGCGTCCGCGCCTCGCCTGCTCCGCCCGCTCGCGCCCGCGCTCGCCTGCGCATCCCCTCGCGCTCGCCCGCTGCCGCCGAGCCCCTGCTCCACTCGCCGCCTCCGCCCGGCCTCGCTCGCCCCTGGGAGCCGCTGCCGCCGCCGCTGGCCACGGCCTCCCCTCTGCGGGCGTGCGCGCGCTGACCCACACCAGTGGCCGCGCGAACATGTCCGGCCCTGTAAGGGCACAGCCGTGGACATGTCCGGCTGTGCCACTGTCCAGTGGGCCCAGCCCCTGTTTAAAAAAAGAATTAAAATAAATAAATAAATAATTAACTTAATTAATTTTGTTTAATTAAACTAATTACTTAATTAGCCTAATTAATCTGTAATTACTTTAATTAAACCCTAATTAGCTAATATGACACTGACCAGTGGGACCCACTGGTCAGGTTTGACTTTGGTCAGCCACAGTTGACCGCTGACGTCACACCCATGTCATGATGACGTCACCCTGCACTGTTTCGGATAATTCTAATTAAATTAATTCCAGAAATTCTAGAAATTCAATAAAACTTTGAAAAATCATATAAAATAAACCGTAACTCGGATTAAAATAATTTATATATGAAAAATGATCAGAAAAATATGAAGAATCCGAATATGCCACTCACATACCTGCCTAAACTCTCCAGCATGCTGAACATGGAACCGTCCCCCTCTGTTTCATCTGTCTGAAATGCCAAACACTGGGAAAACATCCCGGATGTTTTCCCCCTTCGCCGGTAACGTGTAGTACTGCGATAGGTCACCCCTAGCACTGCGTGTTGTCATGTCGTGCATCTGTGTTACATCTGTGTGCTTTATATTTACTGTTTGTTCCCCCCTCTTCTCTCCGGTAGACCCTGAGACTGACGCTGCCCCTGTGATCGACTACGTCCCCGACGACCCTGCTTCCTTTTCAGCAGAGCTTCCAGGCAAGCAAAACCCCCTTGATCATTCCTATATCGCCTATTCCTTCTCCCCCATGCTTGCATTAGATTTTGCTACCGTAATTGATTGCTCCTATTCTGATGCATAGCCTGCTTTTTGTAACCTATTCTTGATACTTTACCTGTCATCCTAAACTGCTTAGAATAGGTTGGTAAATGTTCCATCAGTGACCCCTCACCCTTGTCCCTGTTGCCCCGCTTTGTTACCAGTGCCTCGATCCGTGTGATCGACGTGCAGAGACTGACACATCACCACACACCCCCCTTAGTTGTACGACTCTGCAGGGCTACTATCGAGTGCCGAGGGTGATACCTCGTACCGCACTCTCGATGATATCTCTGTAGTATAGCTCATCGGTGATGATTGCCGAGAGTGATTCCTCGCTCTCCCCTTCCCGATGATGACTCTGTCGAGCAACCCCTCAAGTGGGAACCACCGAGGGTGATTCCTCCTGGTTCTCCTTGACGGATTACATCGGGTAGGAATCCATCGAGGGTGATTCCTCGGATTCCCCTTTGATGTGATGAACACACGGATACCCTACTTTTACTACAGTCCCCGGGTAAAGTCGGGTCGACCCCGAGGGGTACCTGCGAGAGTCGTGTAGTCGGGTTGACCAAGATGGTACCCGCGAGATAATTACGAGGCACGGCCAGGCAGGCAGAGACCGCCCTAGAGAGGGATGGGCCTGGCCCTTGTTGCACTTCCTCGAGACGGGACGACAGGAGTACTGATCGTTACCGCGAGCTCCTAATAATGCGCTAACGGATTTGGGTATTTGATCTGAGTTGGCCGTTGGCCATATACGCACTACCACCACGCGGAACAATGGTTTATGGGGCCCTCGGCGCCGTATGTATCAGCCGAAAGCTCTGTCAGACGTCCAGTTCAGCATTGCGGCGCGTTCGGGCAGGTGCCATCCAGGACAGAGGTGGTGCTTGGTCCCGTTCACCCACGCAACGACCCGGAGTGCACAGGGCGATGGGCCCAAGACCCTTGAGCACTTAGGATGTAGACTTGCGGGGACCTCTCTGTTGAGCCTAGGTAGGACTACGTCGTGTCGATCAGCCGAGGCCGGGCATGACCCGATAAAAGTGTGTCCGGCCAGAGTTGATCGAGCGTGTTGGGTAACAGTAGTGCACCCCTGCAGGGAAGTTATCTATTCGAATAGTCGTGTCCACGGTAACAGGACGCTCAGTGTTGTATCCCGATCTATTACTACTTGAACTGGATACATGTTAAATTAATTGTAAGCTTCGGGATTGCTTTCTCGCAGGGAGTCGAGGAAGGATCTCTGGGCTTTGCTCCAACATGCTTGTTACTTTATGTTATGATGCTAATCTGCACTCTTCTAATGCTGCAAGACGCTGAAGATGCTAGTCTTCGATAGGCTAGGCTTTTCCCCTCTGTTCTGGCATTTCTGCAGTTTAGTCCAAAGATATAACCCCATTCCTTTGATACCGATGCATACTTAGCATAGTTCTGATGTCAGTCTTGCGAGTACTTTGGATGAGTACTCATGGTTGCTTTGCTATTCTTTTCCCCATACCCGAATTGCTGCAACCAGGTGACGGATCCCAGGAGCCAGCTGCTACCGCCGACGACTGCTACTACACTTCTGGTGGAGCCTACTACTACGTGGAGACCGCCGACGACCAGGAGTAGTTTAGGAGGCTCCCAGGCAGGAGGCCTTGCCTCTTTCGATCAGAGTCGTTGTTTGTTTTCGCCTTCTTAAGGCATCTTGTTTAACTTTGTGTCTGTACTCAGATGTTGTTGTTGTTTCCGCTGACGCTTGATCTCGAGCTTATGTATTCGAGCCCTCGAGGCCCCTGGCTTGTAATATAAAGCTTGTATGCCTTTTATTTGTGTTTAGAGTTGTGTTGTGATATCTTCCCATGAGTCTCTGATCTCGATCGTGTGCATTTGCGTATATGATTAGTGCACGGTCGGGCCGGGGGCATCACAAGTTGGTATCACAGCCGACTGCCTGTAGGTAGCCCCCTTTCCAACTCCTTGGCCGAAGTTGAGTCTAGTCTTCAAAAATTGTTTTACTAACATGGTTGTGTGGCTTACGAGCCCACGTCGCCAAATGGGTGGTATTAGGATCTTTTACTTCGCACCTTTACTCTGGGATTCTACTCTCTCTTCTATTCGGGTTAAAATTTTACTAACTCTGACTCTAGGTTCTCGTGATCACGTCCACCCGGAGCTTTGGTTATCTGCAAATTACTTCCTTAAATGCACGATGCAAGAATTCAATCACAGTCATTTGATAACTTTGAAATTTCCTCTGTTACAGATGGATCGCTTGTTTCCGCCGCGTCCCATGACGCAGCTTGTACTTCGGACTTGTGCTCGTGATGCGACTGGTTTTCCAGCTATCCTGATCGCCCTCCTGACCAGATTGGGCTACCGCTGGTACCCCGAGTACATGGTTTACAAGGATTTCCGCGAGTTCAACCAGGAGCAGTATCATGCCGATGTTCGTATCTATGATCAGCGGGACGACTCCGACACTGAGTTGCAAACCTTTCACGGTATCAGCGTGACGATTGATATGGCAGTCCATGATGCTGCCCATTCTGCTGTCGCACGTCTTCGTGGCGAGCATAGTCGCTTGGATGACTCCGAGTTCCAATACATCCCGTATACCCCTGCTGGAGAGGATACCGAATACTACACAGTTGTTTGTGCCCCTTACGAGCAACGTCGATACGACCCACAGGTTTTGGTTCAGTGCACTCAGGCTCTGGATCGCACTGCCCGGGCTCTTGCCGTCGAGTTGTTTGCCACTCGCGCACGTCTCTACGAGGCTATGACACAATTACTGCCAGCTGTTTGGGCAGGGATACAGCCAGAGTACATCCTTTACCCACGCAGGACTCAGATGCCTGCAGGTATTGATTGGCCTGCTGTTGGAGGTCGCACCCCCACACGTGGACCTCTCCTTTCAGCTCGAGATCGGGTTCTGCATCAGAGTAATCACGGAGCGCAGGACCTTTTCGCTGTGGACACTCATCGTCCGCACCTACAGTTACGTGGTTTCGGTGGTATTCCCCGACGTTGATGTAGCCTTTGCTATGTCCCCTTGTTGTAATTCCCTATCGCGTGCCTGCGCGCCGCCTAGTATGTTTAACTGTTTAATTTCTGAACCTATGCTCTCTGCATGTAAACGACTTTGTGTATGGATCTGTATGTCTTAATTGGCTACTGTTATGAATCTATTGCACTACTTGTTGAATGTCGTGTTACAACATGTTTGTCTCTAAACACTTGCAGTGATTTTTACTAAACTACCCCCTGTTAAATTGTTAGCAGGATGGTTAGGCCAGCTGGTCGTGGTCGTGGCCGTGCTGCCAACGATCCACCCCCGCCAGACTATATGGCAGCTATGATGCAGCAATTCGAGCTGAACCGTCAGTTCATGACTGGAATCATGGCTCAGTTCCCAAACCAGAACCAGAATGCTCAGAATCAGCAACCTGTCCCAATAACTCTGCAGGAGTTTGTGCGTCTCAGCCCGACTATTTTCCGCAACTCTGAGCAGCCACTAGATGCTGATGACTGGCTTCGCGACATCTACTTCGTGATGGAATCTGCCAATGTCGCCCCTGACAGCCTCGTCACCTTTGCGTCCTACTTCTTGAAGGGTCCAGCTGCTCAATGGTGTGACACCCACAGGCGTTCACTACCTGATGGGATAGTCGTTACCTGGATTGGGTTTCAGACTGCTTTCCGTGCCCATTACATTCCTCAGGGAATCATGGACCGGAAGAAAACAGAGTTTCGCAACCTTACTCAGGGCAATAAAACTGTTGAAGCTTATCAGCGGGAATTCCTTGAATTATCCCGCTATGCTGAGGAAGACATCGCCACTGATGCTCGTAGACAGGAGAAATTCCGTAATGGACTCCACCCAGACCTCAAGCTTGCACTTGCTGTTCATGACTTCACCGACTTCGCCACCCTGGTAAACAAGGCTATCCAGGTTGAGACCGCTCAGATAGAACACAAGAAAGCCATCAAGCGCACCCATGACGTTGGCTCCTCTTCGGGCTCATCATCGCAGAAGTGCCGTATCTGGATTCTTCATAGCATGTACCATCCAACTACACCTTCTCCACCGCCGGGGCAGCCAAGATCTCAGGCTCCACTATTTCGAGCTCCAGCTCCCCGTCCCAATGATGGGCTCTGCTTCAAGTGTGGCCGTCCAGGTCATCGTTCCAGAGAATGCCCTCAGAATCAGAATCAGCTTGCACTTCCCTCTGCTGGCCGTGGTAACAATCAGCCTCGCAACAATAATGTCAGGCCTTCTTATGGCCGTGGTCAAGCTTACCATGTTGATCTGAATGAAGCTCAATATCAGCTTGCTACTGTGAACGGTATTATCATTGTTCACTCAGTACCATCTCCTGTTTTAATTGATCCAGGAGCATCGCATTCGTTTTGCGCTAGAATCCTTTGCATTCAAGCATGACATTAGATGTGAACCGTTGCACAATCCGTTAAAGAGAAATTCTCCCACGGGCCCATGCCAAGCTTCCTTGGCATGAATACCCCGACCTTCTCCTTACTACCTCCTGAATTCTCGGGACGAGAATTTCTTTTAGTGGGGGAGAATTGTGACATCCCCAAGTATTAAACACAGTGATCACCTCTTAATCATGCCAAGTCATCATACTTAACAGTGCTTGATCATCATTTAGATCATATCTCATTTCAAATTCCAATTCAAATTGAAATTCAAATTTAAAGTGAAAATAAAAGTTGTTCAAATTTGAAAACTAAAATGTTCATAACATTGCAAATAATCCAAAGGAAAATATAAAAATATAATAAACATTAATTGAATTAGTTAAATGACTCTAACATCAGAAAAACAGCACCAAACAGCAATATTTAATCCCATTTTATTTAACTAAAATTATAATGAAATCATCAGTCCCCCAAACCTTTTTCTGGCAGTGACATAAATTGCACTGTATTTATTTGGGTAGGATTCATATTTTATAAAATTGAATTAGAGCAAAAAGAAAATGGAAAACAGAAACTAAAAACAGAAAAAAGGCTCCCCCCCTACTGGGCCTCGGCCTAGCTGGCCACCAGGCCGACCAGGCCGGCCCACCCCCGCTCGCCCCTGGCCTATATGGCCTCCTCCCCAACCCCTGAAACCCTAACCCGGTTCCCTCCCCCTCCCCTCGTCCCGCACGCCGTGCCATCCCCTACCGCCTGCGCCCGACGCCGTCGCCGTGCCGCCCTTGTCGCGTCCTCGTCCTCTCCCACACCGGCCTCCCCGAGCCTCGCCGCCCGTGCATCCACAACGGGGGTGAGCCCCGTCCGCCTCTGGCACCTCTCCCGTACGGCCACCGCGCCCGCGCCGTGCCCCGCCTCGCTGCCGCTCGCCTCGCCGCCCGCGCGCCCGCTCCCGCGCCTTCGGCCCCTGCCGCTGCTCCGCCTGCTGTCGCCGCCGCCACGCCCCGCAGCTCCCCGCTCGCCGGCCCCGCGTCCGCGCCTCGCCTGCTCCGCCCGCTCGCGCCCGCGCTCGCCTGCGCCTCCCCTCGCGCTCGCCCGCTGCCGCCGAGCCCCTGCTCCGCTCGCCGCCTCCGCCCGGCCTCGCTCGCCCCTGGGAGCCGGTGACACCGCCGCTGGCCACGGCCTCCCCTCTGCGGGCGTGCGCGCGCTGACCCACACCAGTGGCGGCGCGGACATGTCCGGCCCTCGAAGGGCACAGCCGTGGACATGTCTGGCTGTGCCACTGTCCAGTGGGCCCAGCCCCTGTTTAAAAATATATTAAAATAATTAATTAATTAATTAATTAATTAATTAATTAATTTTGTTTAATTAAACTAATTACTTAATTAGCCTAATTAATCTGTAATTAGTTTAATTAAACCCTAATTAGCTAATATGACACTGACCAGTGGGACCCACTGGTCAGGTTTGACTCTGGCCAGCCAGAGTTGACCGCTGACGTCACACCCACGTCATGATGACGTCACCCTGCACTGTTTCGGATAATTCTAATTAAATTAATTCCAGAAATTCCAGAAATTCAATAAAACTTTGAAAAATCATATAAAATAAACCGTAACTCGGATTAAAATAATTTATATATGAAAAATGATCAGAAAAATACGAAGAAACCGAATATGCCACTCACATACCTGCCACACCTCTCCAGCATGCTGAACATGGAACTGTCCCCCTCTGTTTCAGCTGTCCAAAATGCCAAACGCTGGGAAAACATTCCCGGATGTATTCCCCCTTCGCCGGTAACGTGTAGTACTGCGATAGGTCTCCCCTAGCACTGCGTGTTGTCATGTCGTGCATCTGTGTTACATCTGTGTGCTTTATATTTACTGTTTCTTCCCCCCTCTTCTCTCCGGTAGACCCCGAGACCGACGCTGCCCCGGTGATCGACTACGTCCCCGACGACCCTGCTTCCTTTTCAGTAGAGCTTCCAGGCAAGCAAAACCCCCTTGATCATTCCTATATCGCCTATTCCTTCTCCCCCATGCTTGCATTAGATTTTGCTACTGTAATTGATTGCTCCTATTCTGATGCATAGCCTGCTTTTTGTAACCTACTGTTGCTACTTTACCTGTCATCCTAAACTGCTTAGAATAGGTTGGTAAATGTTCCATCAGTGACCCCTCACCCTTGTCCCTGTTGCCCCGCTTTGTTACCAGTGCCTCGATCCGTGTGATCGACGTGCAGAGACCGACACATCACCACACACCCCCCCTTAGTTGTACGACTCTGCAGGGCTACTATCGAGTGCCGAGGGTGATACCTCGTACCGCACTCTCGATGATATCTCTGTAGTATAGCTCATCGGTGATGATTGCCGAGGGTGATTCCTCGCTCTCCCCTTCCCGATGATGACTCTGTCGAGCAACCCCTCAAGTGGGAACCACCGAGGGTGATTCCTCCTGGTTCTCCTTGACGGATTACATCGGGTAGGAATCCATCGAGGGTGATTCCTCGGATTCCTCTTTGATGTGATGAACACACGGATACCCTACTTTTACTACGGTCCCCGGGTAAAGTCGGGTCGACCCCGAGGGGTACCTGCGAGAGTCGTGTAGTCGGGTTGACCAAGATGGTACCTGCGAGATAATTACGAGGCGCGGCCGGGCAGGCAGAGACCGCCCTAGAGAGGGATGGGCCTGGCCCTTGTTGCACTTCCTCGAGACGGGACGACAGGAGTACTGATCGTCACCGCGAGCTCCTAATAATGCGCTAACGGATTTGGGTATTTGATCTGAGTTGGCTGCTGGCCATATACGCACTACCACCACGCGGGACAATGCTTTATGGGGCCCTCGACGCCGTATGTATCAGCCGAAAGCTCTGTCAGACGTCCAGTCCAGCATTGCGGCGCGTTCGGGCAGGTGCCATCCAGGACAGAGGTGGTGCTTGGTCCCGTTCACCCACGCAACGACCCGGAGTGCAAAGGGCGATGGGCCCAAGACCCCTGAGCACTTAGGATGTAGACCGGCGGGGACCTCTCTGTTGAGCCTAGGTAGGACTACGTTGTGTCGATCAGCCGAGGCCGGGCATGACCCGATAAAAGTGTGTCCGGCCAGAGTTGATCGAGCGTGTTGGGTAACAGTAGTGCACCCCTGCAAGGAAGTTATCTATTCGAATAGCCGTGTCCACGGTAACAGGACGCTCAGTGTTGTATCCCGATCTATTACTACTTGAACTGGATACATGTTAAATTAATTGTAAGCTCCGGGATTGCTTTCTCGCAGGGAGTCGAGGAAGGATCTCTGGGCTTTGCTCCAACATGCTTGTTACTTTATGTTATGATGCTAATCTGCACTCTTCTAATGCTGCAAGACGCTGAAGATGCTAGTCTTCGATAGGCTAGGCTTTTCCCCTCTGTTCTGGCATTTCTGCAGTTTAGTCCAAATATATAACCCCATTCCTTTGATACCGATGCATACTTAGCATAGTCCTGATGTCAGTCTTGCGAGTACTTTGGATGAGTACTCACGGTTGCTTTGCTATTCTTTTCCCCATACCCGAATTGCTGCGACCAGATGACGGATCCCAGGAGCCAGCTGGTACCGCCGACGACTGCTACTACACTTCCGGTGGAGCCTACTACTACGTGGAGACCGCCGATGACCAGGAGTAGTTTAGGAGGCTCCTAGGCAGGAGGCCTTGCCTCTTTCGATCAGAGTCGTTGTTTGTTTTCGCCTTCTTAAGGCATCTTGTTTAACTTTGTGTCTGTACTCAGATGTTGTTGTTGTTTCCGCTGACGCTTGATCTCGAGCTTATGTATTCGAGCCCTCGAGGCCCCTGGCTTGTAATATAAAGCTTGTATGTCTTTTATTTGTGTTTAGAGTTGTGTTGTGATATCTTCCCGTGAGTCTCTGATCTCGATCGTGTGCATTTGCGTGTATGATTAGTGCACGGTCGGGCCGGGGGCGTCACAGCTGGGCTCGGAGGAGAGATCTCCATTGGAGGTGATCGAGTACTTTCGGGCACAGGAGACTGCGCAGGCGGCCATCGCCGAGGCCATTGTTAACTTAAAATTTCTTCTGATATGTTTTGAAGAGATGTCAGGTCTTAAGATCAATTTCGATAAGAGTGAGGCTTTTGTCACGGGAGGTGACCTTGAATCCCAGCTTCGTGCGGGACGCATGATGAATTGTGAGCTAGGTTCTATCCCGATGAAGTACCTTGGCATGCCGATCTCTTCGAGGGCGCTCACCATAGGAGAGTTTCAACCGGTAGTGGACAAGACCGCGGCAAGGGTGGAGCCGTGGCAAGGCAAGCTTTTGGCGTCGGGAGGGAGACTCGTTCTCGTTAATGACTGTCTAACAAACATCCCTATGTTTGTTATGGGCTTCTATTTGCTTCAGGATGGGGTGCATGAGAAATTGAATAGAGTGAGATCTAGATTCTTTTGGGCTAAGGAAAACCAGAAACAAAAGTATCACATGGTTAGTTGGGAGAACATATGCCAACCCAAAGAGACTGGTGGCTTGGGAGTTATCAATACTAAAATCATGAATTGGTGTCTCATGACCAAGTGGGCGTGGAAAATCTTAACTGGCCAGGGAGGTGTGTGGCTGGACATCTTTGTGAGAAAATACCTCACATCGGATGGCCTGGATTTCCGTCCAAACGTCAAGATATCTCAGTTTGCGAGGGATATCAAAAAGGTCCAGCCTCTGCTGCGGCTAGGAACCAAGTTCCGGATACATAGTGGGAAAACGGCATGCTTTTGGACTGATCGCTGGCTCGGGGAGGATCCGCTACAGTCGGTGTTTCCTAGATTATTTGAGATTTCCGATAATCCGGCCGCGAGGGTTGCGAATCTGTGGCGCCAAGACCGGTGGGAACCTCGGTTCCGCCGACCCCTTGGGCCACTAGAGATTAGTGAATGGGAGACGCTTCGTGACAAACTTCAGGGAGTGCATCTCACCTCTGGGCAGGATGAGGTGATGTGGCACCTTGACCCCTCGGGTCACTTCTCGACTGGTTCGTTATATAAGGAGATTTTCAGGACTGCTCCTCCCTGTGACCTTTCTGGGATTTGGAAGGCGCGCCTCCCGGCCAAGATAAAAAAAATTCTTTGGCAAGTGGCGCGGAATAGAATTACGAGCGGTGACCAAGTCCAGAAACGCAGGGGGCCTGGGGATGGCAAATGCATTTGGTGCGGAAAGAGTGAGGACCGCGACCATATCCTTTTTCGATGCTCCATGGCACGGTTTGTCTGGAGTGCCATTAGAGAGGTGACCGGCTGCACCTGGAACCCGAGTGGCTTCTCTGAATTTTACCGGCTCGCAAATACCACGGTGGGGAGAGACCGGAGAATGGCATGGCTGGGATTTGGGGCCATCGCTTGGGCTCTTTGGACCACTAGAAATAAGGCTTTGATTCAGGGACAATTCATCCGGCACCCGGCTGACCTATTATACAAATTGGTGTCTTTCTTGCAGTTGTGGAAACTGTTGGCAAGATCTCAAGACAAAAGGCACGTGGAGGTGCTCGCTACAAGGGTGCGAACAAAGTGCACTGAGCTTCGTCGTGCATCCTAGGGGTCTCCGCCGGCCTTCGCCGCCCCGGCTACCTCGACAGCCCCTCGTCGCCTGCTTGCTTGCTTTTGTTTAGCCTTGTGCTTTTCGCTTTAACTTTGTGCTGCTCCCGCTCTGCGTCGCGTGTATGGCCGCCGGCCTGTATCCGTACTGCCTGTCTGCTTAGTTGCTGCCTTTTGCTTTTGTTACCTCCTGTACTCTAAGGGCCTCATTCTAAGGCCGGGCAGATGCCTCCTATCTAAAAATTTAAGTCTCATCAATCAATTAGTCACTAGATTATACTACCTCCGTCCGGGATTAAAGGGGAGAGCCACTACGCCCCGTCCGGGATTAAAGGGCCGCCTGCGCAAGCCCGATTCTCTCCATTGGTCCGTGTCTTTGGTAGTAAATGCAAACCAAAGCATGCAGCAGCAGTTCCAACTTCCCAACAACTGCATGCAGCCGCAGTCAAAAAGCAGCCAATGCATGCGCTTTCTTTGGGTGGGGCACGCGCTGCAATTAAGCTTGGGAGGTTAGAGCAACTCCAACGCTCGCCGACCAAACGGACGCGTCTACTTTTTGTTCGTTTGGGTCAGCGAAGCGGACGGGCGTGTCCGCTTTTTTATTTGGGTCGGCAAGTGCGCCCAACGGATGCCAGACCCATTTTCCCCGCTTGCAAAAAATAAAAAAAATATAAACATAATTATACATAAAAAGGCCGGTCAACCGTCGGCCAAAGTCCACTTAAACATTAATAGAACTAAAAAAAAGAGCAATAAAACTAGCGCGGTCAGCGCGCTACCCTAGGCGGCGGCGGCGTCGTCGTCGTTCCCGGGGCCGGTGAGGTCGATGAACGCCGGCGCCGGCCCAAACACGCCGAAGGCCCGCTCCCACGCCTCACGCGCTGTCTCCTCAGGCGTCTGCTCTGCCGGTGCTGCGCGGGGCACTCCTCCTCCTCCTTCTCCAGGCGCTCCTCCTCCGCCTCCCGCTCCAGCTGGCTCTGGCGCTCGCCGTCGGCGCGCTCCTCCGCCAGCCAATGCTGCCTCCAATGCTAGAGGTAGGACGCCTCCTGTGCCGGCGTCGCGCCGAGCCACACGGGGGGTGCGCTGACCCACTCGCGCACCACGCCGTCCCACGTGTAGCTCTCCTCGGGCCAAGAGGGCGGCGGAGGCGACCGCTTACGCGGGGTCTCCTCCGCCTTGGGCTCGGCAAGAGGCGGCGGTAGCGGTGGGGCGACGAGGGGAGTGTGGACGGTGTCGCCCGCCGCCGAAAGGGCAATGGCCGCCTCCAACCTCGCCTGGTAGTCCGCCTCATCCTCCTCCGCCTTGCGCCGCTCCTCCTCGATGGAGGTCTGCATGGCCGCCGCCAACGCCGCCTGATATTCCGCCTCCGCTGCCTCATCCTCCGGCTTGACCTCGAGGGGCGGTGGGGGAAGGGGACGTGGGCGCCGACGCCGCGGCGGCGTTGCTCCTCGTGATCGAGGGCAAACCATAACTCCCACTCGGGGGAGTCCGCCGTGTACGCAGGCATCGCGCGCTGCTCCGGCGTTAGGAGCGCCCGGCGCCTGCGTACCTCCTCCGCGTGCGCCCGCCGGCACCGGGATGCGCTCCGGATCCAGGTGCTAGTCGTGCGGCAGCGTCACGTCGGGGTACTGAAGCGGGATCCGGTACCTCCAATGCCAGTCCGCTTGGTGCACCGGGATGTGCAACCACTCCCGCCCCGGGCGTGCAGGCCGTGGCGGCGGTGGCGGAGGAGGGAAGCGGGAGGAGCTGGCGCCGGCTGTGAGGTAGCCTTTGCCTCGGCGGCTGAAGATGCCCATGCCTAGGGTTTGCTTGTCACCGGCGAGGGAGCAGACGACGCTAGATGTGGATGGGGGCTTGTGTGGAAGTGGATCAGGACCCTCCCCCCCCCCCCCCCCCCCCCCGCGCACGCATGGATTAAAAAAGGGCGCGCGCCCGACGCTTCCACTCACTGACGCGTGGGCCCGCGGTAGCTGGCCGTAATAGATATGACCGCGGGTGGCGGTTGGCCGGCCGACATGTGAGGCCGCGGCGGACACCGAGGGGACGCGCGACGCGTTCGTTTTGTGTCCGTGCCAACGCAAATGCAGCCCAAATTTGGGCCTGAAATGCGTCGGCGCGGACGTCTGGCAGACGCGTTTTGGGTTTGGGCCGGCGTTTTTGTCCTCCCCGACCCAAACGGACACGCGCGAATGAAATGGGTCGCCGCGTTGGAGTTGATCTTAGCAGCTGGTGTATAAATACGAAACGAAGCCCTCTGGTTGGTTAGAGTAGACACGAGTTTTGTGGGATCTCGGGCAGAGCATGTCTTGGTCTTGGTGATAAGAGGACTTTTAAGCCCGGACGGAGGTAGTACTATCACTCATCATTCTTTGTATTATTTGACAAATCTGGCCCTTTGTTGAAACTAATGCCACGTCTGGCCCTTTAGCGAAACTATTTGCAAATCTGGCCCCTGAGGTCGGCGCCAAAGAGGATGGCGTCGAACTTGTGCAGGTCGGCACCAAGACATTTCTGCAGTGAGATGCTTTGAGGGGTCGGCTCCAAGGAGCTCGGCGCCGACCTTGCTTCGGCGTTTGATTCTGCTGGCGCCGACCTGCACATGTTCGGCTCCATCCTCTTTGGCGCCGACCTCAAGGGCCAGATTTGCACATAGTTTAGCCAAGGGGCCAGATGTGGCATTAGTTTCGGCAAAGGGCCAGATTTGTCAAATAATACTCATTCTTTCCCTAGCTGAGGTGAGCTAGCGAGGACTGATCGAGTAGTCAAATTAACATGCAGCTTTATTCAACGAGCATACACTATAGTAGTACGTAGCTATCTATCTGCGGTCACTCGATCACGAGGCTCTTCATGTCGGGGTAAGCATCGCCATCCATCAGGATGCCGCAGGCCCCCTTGCCGTTGAGCCTGTCGGAGTTGCGCGGCAGCAACATGTAACCTTTACCGACGGGCAGCATCTCATGATCAATTACACTCTCCAAGAGCGAACTTCTGGGCGGCCTCACGACCATGCCACGTCGACGCATTTACTGTCGCAGGATTGGTGGTTCCGTCCACCCCAGATAACACATCCCCGGTAATTTCCTTCCCTTATCTTAACCACGAAGGCAGCCCACGCACGGACCTCCCTTTCTCTCGTTTCCTCTTCCATCTAACCCGCCGCCACGAGCATCGCCAGCGGGAGAGGAACTGGCTCCGCTCTCCCACGCAGCCACACCAACTTCGTCGCCTCGAGGGAGGAGAAGGTGGCGGCGGCGGCGGCTTCGATCTATGATCTGCCTCGACGAGGATCTCCTCCAGTCAGCACCTAGGAGGCGACGGCGACGGCGAGAAGAGGAGATGAAGCGGATGCAGCTCGAGGGCCTCCTAGGGGGCCTGGCCCAGTTCTCCTCGCCGCCTCCTCTGCTCGTTTCGCCTCCAGAAGAAGGTGGGAAATACGACGAGTAATTTATATGAACTTTGTTGTACTACCATCAGGTCCCGATTGATTCTGCTGCCTTTTGCTGCTTTGGGTGCTTGTTGTGGCGTGAGTGGGATTCAGTTCCACACCAAATCAAGCAGTCTACTCCGGCTGAGTAGACTAGCAGGTCCATCCGTCCATGGGCGCCTTTCCTTGTATGCCTGAATTTTTTCAAGGGATCGGTGGCAGCGAGATCCATGAGGAGCACGAGGCGGTGCAGCAAGATGGGCAAGGACGGTGCGGCAACGGGGTGGAGGTGGGTTACACAAGAGGATGAGGGGATTGAGGAGAGATGATGGTGGAGGCAGCGACAGTTTGCAGCAAATAAATGTCCATCATTGGTTGCAGGTGTGAGGATAACTAGCTGCAGGTCATGTTTCATAATCCCCCTTTTCAAGCTTCTCTCCCCACAGATTGAACATGTATGTTTTTTCTCGCCCCCTCCCTCGGTTAATACTTTTTGTCTGCTAATTCGTCACAATTCCTTTTTTCCTTGGTTAATTTGCAGGAGGAGAATTGTGCCGACAATCTTTTCTATACTCTCTGGATTTATGGTTTATTCATGGAAAGGGTGTAAGATAATAAGCAATGGTAATTATTTTGTTCATGTGAAGCTCCAGGCTTGGCTGATTGCTCGGATGATCAGTTTCATAATCCGCACAAGAAATAGGAAAGAAAAGTAAGCTGGACTAGATGTACATATTTCTTGAAGTGATGACAATATGTAACCTTGCTACACAATTTCAGGGTAAAGCGAAGACATGGTTCATTTGGTTTGGCATTTTGAAGGCACAGATAGAAACAAGAACACCATATATGCTCTATAAGGTCTGCTCTTCCAATAGTTTGTCTTTAGAAGTACTTGATGTGTCCCCGCAATTTATTTTTGATGATGTGCATGACACTTTCAACAGAAAAAGTAAAACAAAATCTGGGCACAAATTCACTATTCCCACCCGTGTACAGAGATAAATGAATTCACAAGTCCCACTAAAACTGCCGTGTGCAATTTGGCATCAATTTCTTTGCCACGTTTTGTAAGAGAAAATGTATGTGTTGATTACTACTGAGCCTTTGGTTAATTGCTGAACCTGGCAATGTGTGTGCATTACTTGACGCTGTACATTTGATGTTTCATTGTGTTCCAGTAGAGCCCCATCTAGCTTAGCTTGTTGGTAGTATTGGACACAAAAAATAGATATTTCGACTTTGATAAATTAGGAGAAGTCCGTCTCAAGAGTGTTGTGGTTATGTTTAATATACTCTTGTGCGCGAGATTTTCTCAGTGTCCCCAGCTCTGTACATTGTCCCTAGGAGTTGTTCCTGTTGTTTAGTAAAACTTATAATGATGCACTGTAGTTCAGTTCAGTTTGTTAGTCTCTTCGATATGTCGTGTAACAACCTTGCAGCGAGGCTTTGTCTTTCAAGCTGTGTTATTAGAGGCAATGCTTCATGATATTGATTGATATTGTGAGTGCTGATATCTTTGCATTTTATTTGTAGGAGGAGCTTTGAAAGTTTGTCAGGGCGGAGAAGATGGTTCTCAAGTATGCTACTATCTTTGATGTTGTGTGGGAATGTTAAAAATTTGTAGAACTGCTTGCTACAATCTTACTTATACCTGCAGTTATTTTTATACAGCACAGAGCTCTGCCGTTTCAGTGGTGCCAAGATATACCCGGGGAAGGGTATCGGATTCATCCGTTCAGACTCTTAAGTAAGCTTGTGTGCCCATATCGTTAGTGCGCAGGGAATGAAACATGATGGAGGCGTATCGATCCGGCCGAAATCAGTGGTCGTGGCGGCTGCGAGGCGCTGGCCGATGTGGTTCGGCGACCGGACGAGGGCAAGGGCGCCGATCTTCCTCCTCCTGCTCTCAGTCGCAGGCGCCGACACCATCGACCAGATCTTCACCACGACCCCTCGCACCACCTCGCCGCTGCCGGCGCGTCCTCCGGGGCGGAGCTGTGGGAGGAGTGCCTGCGGAAGGCCACAGAGCTGGCGCTGGCCGTCGCCAACGCCCTCTTCTCGCTGCCGGCCACCGAGGGCTGCGACGGCCCCGTCGTCCGCCTCCCGCCGCCCACCAATCGCCTACCCCGCGAGAAGCATGTGAGAATACTGCATCCGCTCGTACTATCTCTGCTCGCTACTGTGGGTTGCTATCGATTTGTTTTTGAGAATGATTACTGCCGGCTAGGAGATTGGTGTAGGTTACAGATGCGAGGGTAACATAGTAGCATGAAACTGCAGCTGCCATAACCAGCATATTACTTCGATTATTGTTTGTATGGATTCTAATTTCTCATTCCCGCTATCTGCTAATTCGTAAACAAGATATCAAGCTGAACGGAGACCTATTTATGTTCATATATGCATGTGTTTGAAAACTGCGAAATGTTTAATCTTCGTCTTTACTCTCACCAGTTACCAAGGCCAAAGCCTCCTACCAAGTGGGAGCAGTTTGCGAGATTGAAAGGTGAACTTGTTATTCTTGCTGGCTTTCTGAGTGTTTTTACTTTCAAGTGTATTTGTTTGGACTTAGTATAACGTGAACATACCTGCAGGGATTATCAAGCACAAGAAGAACAAGCGTGCATGGGACGAGCAAACTATTTCCTGTAAGCAGACTTACGGCTATGATCGTGTTAATGATGACAGAGACATTCCCATCATTGAAGCCAAACTAACACATGGTGAGCAACTTATCTTCTCTATCTGTGGCTGGTGAATCTTGTTTTGTAGCAAGAGTAGTAATCTGTTCAAGCTTTCCTGTGCCAAGTACATATTGCAGTTACCATGAGCTGTGACATAAATGCTTAACAGCGTGCTTGCTTCTGCTTATGTACACCAATTTAGTCCAGTGTTCATTTTAAACCTCCAATGATCTTCGCATTTTGAGTAATTGAATCTAACGAGTAGCAATCATTTCGAGCTTTACATTACCGGTCTCCATTGTCAGTGTAATTAGTTCAAACCGGAACCGGTTTGCATTCTGTTACCCTTTTAACTAAGTATGATTTATTACAGAGCCTGGTGTTGATCCTTTTGCTCAAAGGAGCGAAGAGAAGAAGAGCAGGGTCGATAATAAACAAGAAAAGAACAGACTTGGGAATTTGAAGAACGCTGCTGCCGTCGTCGGATTTTCTCCCGGGTCAGGGGAGGCGTCCAGGGGATCGGCTAGGAAGGCACCGGCCACCGAGGGGCAGCTAGCCTGCAACGAAGATCTGCACAAGGGTGCTACAAGATCTACATGGACGTCCTCGAATCCGTCGGGTGAGATGGATTCTATTGCTCTTTCACTGTCCACCCGTCCTGCTGTAGACCAAATAGATCAGATTTATTGTGATGTTGATGATTGATTTCAGTCTGTAGTAACACGAGTCCCACGCTCGACTGCTCCTGCAAGGGCGACCTTTCCTACTCCCACAAGCAGACCTGGTTCAAGATCAGACGCAACAAGTAAGCTCCTACTCTGTGTCTATGTTAGTCTGTCATCTCAGTATAATTCATCCCCAGCCCTCTGCGTTCAGTTCAGTTTAGTTAACTGAATTAGGCATAACGCCCGAATGCAAGCAGGGTTGGGATTTATGTACTCACTAACAGTAAAGAACATGTATTATTATACCTTATATGTAAGTATACAACTATTCCTCAGGAAGAGAAGAAGATAAGAAATGAGCTGAAAAAGAGGATTGAACTAGAGAGAATGGCTACATGGATAACTCGATTAGAAGAGTCTGAAAGTGGTCACCTTCCTTTCATGTGCTTGCAGTATAAAGGTAAAGATTCAGGTTACCACATGATTCCTGCTGTTTTTATTGGAAGCCTCAGCTTGTTTGATGATCAAAATATTGCAAGCATGGTGAGAATAAGTTGCATATTGTTGCATGAGAATTGTAGAGGGAAAATATACATGGTTTTACTTCTGGGATTGGTTACAAAGACAATATTCGAAGGTTCATCAAGGTACTGCTTGCTAAATCCCGATCAAAATCATTACCATTCTCTTAAATACCCATCATTTCCGTATATTATTTAGACAGGTCATTATATGGCTTTGTTCATGCCTTATAGTGGCGAAAGATTAAGGACCCTCTATCTTATATTTTCATTGATATAAGCCAAGTTACAGATATAAAACGCAGAAAGATAAAAAGGCCAGAACAGCCAAAAAAGAGAAAGATTACCACAAAAGAATATTGAATATTCAAGCATGGATGAGGCTTCTCTGCCTATTCAAATTTACTGACCCAATTTTCCATGGACTGCTATTCCTTCCATTATTTATTTGCTTAATTTATTACAACTTCTCTTAATTATTATATTCCTGCATGTTAACCACCCAACAGTCAAACGTTTGACTCCATCATTGTTAGTTACATCTACATAAAGAATATGTCCAGCCACTCATTTCTTTCATTCTGGCAATATTCTTTTATGGCTGCATCACAGAAATTTCAGTTAATGGATCCCCAATGTTGGTTCTCTGTTCACAACCTACTCCCCTTATCGAGGTTAATATATATGCGCTGCTATTTGATAACAATTCTGACACATAACCACTCATTTAGAAGTTAATATGTATGTTCTACTATTTGCTAACAGTTCTGACACACAAACACTCATTTCAGACTATCAAACTATCCTACTTGCAAATGGTCCACTTCTGAAAGCTAACTACCGTAAACGCTATTTTGTTTGCTCACACATAAACCATATATCTGCTACTGAAGTTTCATTTCTGAATTGCTATGGGCTACATAACACGGCAATTGCCATTTGTATGATGTGTCTTTGCATGGTTGCGAGTTAACTGTGAAATTATCTTTGACAACCTTAATCGATGGCTGAAGAAGATAAAGAGGTTTGCCTATCTCTATTGTACTGCATGATAGTGCCAAATTAACCCATGCTGAACAACTCATACTGCTGTTCGGTGTGAAGAATTTATATTTGATTATCAGATGAGATCCTACTAATTTTCTGCTAGAAGTATGTCTATTTGATTTTTTATGCCATGTATTTCAATAATGTTCGAGCCGAAGGGTTTGGACAGGTTTGAGGATATATTATAGGTCCCTGTTCTGGCTCTATATTTTTTTAATAGCTAACAACGGTCTGCACAGGTTCATGCAGAAGCATGGTGATGATGAAACATTTGTTGTTGCTGATTATAAACTTGGAAAGCTACATAGAATTTTTTGGAGATAAGGTGTTTGTCAAATTATAGTTAGAAAATCTGAATCACTTGTTAGTTTGATGGCTAGCAGTGTGAATCAGAACTCTGGGTACTTTTATCTGTTGTGGAGAATATAAATATTTTTGATGGTTCTCTTGTGTAGATTTATAAAAATCTGAAGGTGATCATGATTCAGCTCACCAGTAAGCTTTTCTTCTGTCTGTAGAGAACAAAGAAGTTCATACCTAATAGAACCGAAGTAATCAATCCTCTTATGTACACTTGTAGATATAAAACAGAATAGCTTGCAAAATAGTTCTGATATCATTTTGGAAATAGCATTCAGGTAGTCATGCCAAATTTTCTACTGATGTCTACTACACACTTCAGGATCAGGCGAGCCGGAGCACATAAGCGAGTTTTCGTAGTCACAGTCCTTATATTAATTATAACTTTCATAGTCATATTTTTTCTTGCTAAGGTTACATGTGTTCCATTAGGCTAATCTAACTCATTATTTCACATGTCTCTAGGATGGGGATAATTTGATGCATATATCCTTTTAGTGTTACTTAGGCACTATATTTTTAACCTCGGATACTTGGTTTTCGTTTTGTGATTTTTTTATATGTTGTCCTTGCTTATTGAATCATCTATAACTTTTTGCAATTCGGAATTTCATCATGCTTATCTTGTGGTGTGTAGGCATCTCGATCGTACACCACTATCACCATGTCGTTTTGTCTCTACAATGAGGGAGGTAATGCAAATTATGTCGTTGGTCCTATACTGATTGTCTTTGCTTCATTTCTCGGCTCTACTGAGCTATATTTTTTTCTCCTCTATTGTAGCATGATCTGTGTCAAGAAAGAAAGATGTATTTGGATTGTGGTGTGGGTCTTAAGAAAATTGTGCATATGGGATAAGACTATCTATAGGTACTGCTGCAAAGTTCTCTGATTTTAGATCTTTTCGTTTCGGACCTGTTAATGTAGAAAGGACTTAGTAATTCAGTGTGCTTGACAATTATTTGATCAATTGTTAAAACTGAATGTGATTTAGAATCCTACTCTTTCTTTTACCCAAATGATAAGTGCCACACGTGTGACACGAAGCACTCCGGCCCTAACGTTTCTTACAACTAAAGTTGCCATCCGAAAAGAAAAAACAAACCCCCAAAAAACTGAAACTTGCCATCCGAAGAGGAAGTTGCCATGCTCAACTAAAGTTGCCATCCTCGCGTCACTAAACTTGTCATCAAAAAAGATTCGGAGTTGCCATGTATCCGTGCCACACGTGTGGCACTTATCAGGGTCCTTTTATTGTATGACATTGAATGGTTCAGTACTTCAGTGTGCTTGACAATTGGCAAATTTATTTCCTTATACATTGGTCATAGACGAATATTGTAATGGCACTTCGTTAGTTGGTGGTAATAGACACAACTCCAGTCTTGCCATAAGAATCGTGGATGAATGAACACTATTCTGATGCAATTGTGTTCCATGCATCATACTTTTAATCAATGTTGTTTATATGCACTTTTAAAACATAAACAAGTACATCAGCATGATTAGTGCGCACTGAAACGCCTCAAGAGGCGCGCCCCAACCACTAGTGTCAGTTCCAACACGGGGGCGATAGAAACCACCACGGGCCCATACGTGACTGCATGCAGCAGTTGGAACTCGTCGTACGCCGGCACCAGCTCGAACCCCAGCATCGGCTACATGCAACTTAGGGGGGCATGGCCCCCCCCCTCCCCAGCTGTGGTGTAATTACCGAAGGAAAAAATAGAGGCTCAAATTATGAAAAGTTCTGCCATTTCGCCACTTCCAAATATGCATATCTTCACTCACCCCCTCCCCTCCAATTCTCCGCTAGCTCCGCCACTACCAACATGCCCAAGTCACAAGCGATGCGGCCTTGGCCTGGCATGTGCCATTAGGCCTTCCACTATGTAGGCCAAAAGGGGTGCCAAATTCACTTTTGGGGCATTTGGCATCGATGCCCTCCATTGCCAGATCGGTGCCAAAGAAAAAATTTCAGGCATCGAAGCAAGTAGCTGCATCGATGCCAAAACTTACAAAGCTGCAAACAGTTAGCTCGATGGCCCACGCAAGGAAGTAAAGTAGACTGAAGGTACGCAGTTGATGGCTTACTTGAGTTTTTCTATTCAAAAGGGGTCCCACTCATTTCAGGCTATAGGAGCACACACATTGTGAGACCGGTGCCAAACAAATTTCTTAAGGCATCGCTGCCCAGCCAACAATATTTTAATGTGTTGGGCATCGACCACATTGTGGAAGGCCTTACTTGCCATGTACGGGTATGCGGCCGACGATGCCAGGTCGTTCTTCATGACGTAGTCGAAGGCGCTGACGGCGAAAGCGCATGCACGGCCACTGCTCTTGGTGTCGCAGTCCACGAGCTCCTGCTCGGACAGCCGCACCAGACTGTTCCTTCGGATGGTGTTGCGGCTCTCCAGTGCCATCGTCGCCGCGAATGCCCAGCGGGTGCCCCAGCCCGCCTGGTCCTTGACCGGAGTGACGCACGGCTGGCCTTTGCAACTTGAGTGTGGATTTTTTATGCTTCCATGTAGCAACACCTTCTGTCTAGGCCACTCGGTTTTGCATTAAGATCTGTGCTCTATCACTATAGAAAATTTACCTTCTGTTTCTACCCAAACCAAACAACATTTGAAGTTTAAACTTTGCAAGTCAACAACACACACACATACTACATTGTGCAGAAAATGTTACAGATTTTTTTTGTCCAACAAAAATATCTAAATTGATACAATTTATTATAATATTTATCATTTTTTATATTTATAACACATCAAAAAATTAGGAAACATTTTACGCACATTCTAGTACTCATATGGCATTGACGTGCAAATTTTAAAGTTCAAATGTTTTACCGTTGGTGAGAAACAAAAGAAAAAAGAAAAAAAAATATACGCACGGATTTCAACACATTCACAACTTGCCCTTACAACGTTTCTCGCCCCAGTCAATCGATGGGCATGGGGAGCGGGAGAGTCCCATTGCCGCCACGCCTTTTCACGGCAGTAGTGATGTTGCGCTTCTTCCTGCCGTCGTCGATGACGGTCCTCCGACACGTGTAGTCGCGACGGACCTCGTCGTTGCTCAGGGCGGCGAATATGTTGATCCCTAGCGGTGTGTCGCCTACAACTTAAAGATGGAAGGCGTAGAAGCGGTGCGTCATCTCCTTGAAGATGGCGAACCGGTGAACCTTCTCACCGGGATCGCGTGCTAATGCTACCTTGTAGCACACGCCCCACAGCTGGTAGAGCTTCCACAGGGAGTCTTCGGACTCCAAGTCTTCCTTGGAGAACTCCACACCGACACCAGCAGCTCAACCAATGGCGGAGCTACATGCAAGTCTGAGGGGGCCGTACCCCTCCTCTTCCCAGCCCAAATGAGATTTTATTTTTTACCAGGTAGTTGTGGCCCCTGCAGCTTTTGGAAAGGCCCGTCCACCTCCAAGTCTGTTCTGCCACTACTACCTAGTAAAAAAAAATCTCATTGGGCTGGGGGCACGCCCCCCCTCCCCCAGACTTATTGCATGTACCTCCTGTATAGATGGATGGTACTTGAATTTGTCTGCATGCATGGTGAATGCATAATCCAATTTGAGTGGTGAGTTTACGACCAGAAAGTTTTGAACATGTAATTGTTTGTACATCAACATAATACAAGCGGAGGTACAATCATGTTTCAATTTTAATAAACAAAAAATGTAACAAATAGTATTTAAGGTTATTGTGAACAGGTACAATCATTGGCTCAAGGGAGCTGAAGATTGTACCTCCGCTTGAAACATGATTGTGCCTCCGCTCGACGAAGAGGAGGAACAATACAAGCCGAGTTTTGAACATGTAATTGTTTGTACATCAACATAATACAAGCGGAGGTACAATCTTTAGCTTCCTTGGGCCACTGAGAAATAACATACTCCCTCCATTTCATAATATAGTGCGTATAGATTTTTAAAAAAGTCAAACTTTGACCAAATTTGTAGAGAAAAGCATATACATCTAGAATATCAAATACATATTCTTAGATACATCACAAAACGTACTTCTATGTTGTACTCCCTGAGTATATATTTGGTATTGTAGATATAAATAGTTTTATCTATAAACTTGGTCAAAGTTTGTAAAGTTTGACTTTTTAGAAAATTTATATGCACTATGTTATGGAAATGAGGGAGTAACAAATAGCATTTAAGGTGATTGTGAACAGGTACAATCATGTTTCAATTTTAGTAGACAAAAAATATGCATGCCACTAACACCAAATCAGACGATTCCATTAACACCGCCATGGTTACCCTACTGCTGAAGAAGGACGCTCTGATCGTAGGCCTGATCCACTCTTTCGCCAAGCTTCTTGCTAAGGTCCTGTCAATGTGCCTTGCTGCTCACATCGACCACCTCATCTCTCCAGTTCAAACTGCTTTCATGAAATCCAAGTGCATTGAGGACAACTTCTTGTACGTCTGTAATGTCGTGTGATCGCTACTCTGCCGGAAGCTGGTCGATTATCAGTGTAACACAATATATTATGTATATTGAAAAGACTACCCAACAACACTGATAATTGAAAGGGCCAACCAAGCCAACATGCGCTTGTGCTATAAAACAGGGCTTCCTTACCCAATAGTCTCACCTCGATTAAGAGGTGACATGCAAACATGCATACTAATGATTGGCTATAAATTGTAACACCCCTATGTAATGAACTACAGTGATCCTCATGATTATGCTTAATCACTTTGGTTTGCAATGCTTGATCACTATGCATTCATATCTCATTTCAATTTCACCACTGAAATCAATTCAAATTGCAAGTGAAATTTAAAATTGCACAAACATGGTTGCAAAATAGTTCATCATTTAGCAAATATTCCATAACAATTATTTGTTAAGAAAAATAACATCACTTATTTGCTTAAATGGGCTATAGCAATTATAACAGTGCCAAATTAGCATATTTAAATGCTTTTCCAATTATGAAAAATTCAAACAAATTCAAATGCCTCCCAAACTTTTTGTGGCAGTGCTAAATAATGCAATGTATTTATGTGGCAAGTTTCACATTTTGCAAAAATCATTTGCTATCAAGGAAAAATGCAAAACAGAAAAGAAATAAAGAAAACAGAGAAATAAAATGAATTAAAGAAGAAAGGCCACTGTGCACTGGGCCTTAGTGCACAGTGCCTGGCCCAGCCGGCCCAGCCCACTTCCCCGTCGTCTCCCTCCTCTCTCCTCCCCGTGTCAGCCAGCGCGCGCGCGCCCGACGCCGAACGCCGTCGCCACTGAGCCAGCTCGCCCCCTCGCGCCGCTACAGCCGCCGCGGGAGGATAAGAGCGCCACCGTGGCCTCGGGGACTCGCGCTGGTCCTTATCCCCTCGCTCGCTCGCTCGCTCTCCCCCTCTCATCTCCACCTCACCGAGCGCCGCCGCCACCATGGCTCCGGCGTAGCCGTGGCCACAGTCGTCCCCGCGCCTAGCCACCGTGCTCCGCTACATCGACTATGGCCACCAGACCGAGCTGGGAGCCTCTGCATCGCCGGATCCGCCATCGTCTTCCACCTTCGGTCGCCGGCGCTTCTCCGACGAATGTTGCCGCCCTGCTGCTACTAAACCTCCCAACGGCCGCCGTGTGCCTCTAGGTGAGCTGGCGACCGTTTCCCCTCTGTTTCCCCATTAGCTCCGCGACCGTAGCCGTCACTTCCGTCATGGCCGTACCCGCCACCGCGGTCGAGCTCGCCGACGTGGTCCCCATTGCCACAGCCCGCGTCCGAGCTCATTGTTGTGCTCCTGGAGTTCCCAGAAGCCCAACGCGCGCACGCACGCTCTTCCCCGTGCCCCCTGGCGCCGAACCCGACCTCACCCAAACG
Source organism: Elymus sibiricus (assembly GCA_039707655.1). NCBI lineage: Eukaryota > Viridiplantae > Streptophyta > Magnoliopsida > Poales > Poaceae > Elymus > Elymus sibiricus. The sequence continues at coordinate 102,713,469 of CM077668.1, read as the reverse complement.
CCGGCGTCCGCCGCGCTCATCGCCGTCGTCGTTGTAGGGCCTCTCCGGTGACGCCACCGCCACCATTCGATGCGCCGTCGAGTGCCCGTTCGAACGCGACCAGCCATGCCCGTTTTGGTGGCCAGTAGGCGATTTCCGACGTCAGCCCGAGCCGCTCCGCCGCGGATTTGGTCGCCGGAGCCAGCTTCGGCGCCGCCGCTGACGTGGCCAGCCACGGGGCCCACCCTGGGTCTCTGCCCGTGGGTCCCGTGGGCCCCGTTGACCACGTTGACCTGGTCAACTGTGCTGACTGGGCAACCCCAGTCTACGACATGTGGACCCCACGTGCTTAATTAAACTGGTGTTAAAATAACTTAATCTGTTAATTAACCTGTCGCTGACAAGTGGGTCCCACTAGCTAATTAAATTAGTTAGTTAAAATTAACCTTTGTTAATTAGCTCAGTCACTGACATGTGGGCCCCTGCCACTGTTTAAGTGGATAAGGCCGGTCCAGTCAGCTGCCGAGTCAGCAGCTGGGCCCACCAGTCAGCCTCTGCTGATTGGGCAGTTGACCCAGTCAACTGGGCCCACTGTCAGCCACCCATGCACCTCTCTAGGTACACTCTCTGTGTACCCATAGCATTTTCTTCATTTATTATGAAATTAAATTAAATCCAGTAAATTCCAAAAATTTCAGAAAATCGTTAAAACTTTGAAAAATCATATAAAATAATCTGTAACTCGGATGAAAATAATTTATATATGAAAAATGATCAGAAAAATAAAACGAATCCGAATATGCCATCCATATACCTGTCACATGCCTCTAACACTGCAAACATGGAACCTTCCCCTCCGGATCGTCTGTCCGATAATTGCCTAAAACCGGGAAAGCATTCCCAGATATTTTCCCGCACCGCCTGTAACGTGTAGCACTGCATTAGGTCACCCCTAGCACAGCATATTGCCATGTCATGCATAGTGCTGCATTTGTTTGGTTTGTATTTATTGTTTCTTCCCCCTCTTCTCTCCGGTAGACTCCGAGCCTGACGCTGCTCCCGAGTACGACTACGCTCCTGACGTCCAGCCCCTCTCAGCAGAGCTTCCAGGAAAGCAAACCCCCTTGATCATTCCTATGTTGCCCATTATTTCTCTCCTGTGCTTGCATTAGATTTTGCTACCGTTGTTCGATAGCTCCTATTCTGATGCATAGCCTGATTTTGTAACTTCTTGTTGGTACCTTACCTGCTATCCTATATGCTTAGTATAGGTTGGTTAGTGATCCATCAGTGGCCCCGCACCCTTGTCCGTGTTGCCATGCTTTGCTTCCGGATGTTTCGGTCAAGGTGATCGACGTGCAGAGACCGACACAGCACCGCACGCCCCCTTAGTTGTACGACTCTGCAGAGCTACTATCGAGTGCCGAGGGTGATACCTCCTACCTCACTACTGATGATATCTCTGTAGCGTAGCTAGTCGGTTGTGGGTTACCGAGAGTGATTCCTCTTTCACCACCTCCGATGATGCCTCTGTTGTGCAACCCCTTGATGTCTACTACACAACTTATTCTTGTAGACTTGTGTTGGGCCTCCAAGCGCAGAGTTTTGTAGGACAGTAGCAATTTTCCCTCAAGTGGATGACCTAAGCTTTATCAATCCGTGGGAGGCGTAGGATGAAGATGGTCTCTCTCAAACAACCCTGCAATCAAATACAAGAAATCTCTTGTGTCCCCAACACACCCAATACAATGGTAAATTGTATAGGTGCACTAGTTCGGCGAAGAGATGGTGATACAAGTGTACTATGGATAGTAGATATAGGTTTTTGTAATCTGAAAATATAAAAATAGCAAGGTAGCAAGTAACAAAAGTGAGCACAAACAGTATTGCAATGGTTAGAAACAAGGCCTAGGGTTCATACTTTCGCTAGTGCAATCTCTCAACAATGCTAATATAATTGGATCATATAACCATCCCTCAACGTGCAATAAAGAATCACTCCCAAGTTCCTATTAGCGGAGAACATAAGATAGAAATTGTTTGTAGGGTATGAAACCACCTCAAAGTTATCCTTTCCGATCGATCTATTGAGCTATTCCTATAAGTGTCACAAACAGCCCTAGAGTTCGTACTAAAATAACACCATATGATACACATCAACCAACTCTAATGTCACCTAGATACTCCAATGTCACCACAAGTATCCGTGAGTTGATTATACGATATGCATCAAACAACTTCATAATCATAATATTCAATCCACACAAAGAACTCCAAGGAGCACCCCAAAGTTTCTATCGGAGAAAAGATAATGAAAATGTGCATCAACCCCTATGCATAGATTACGCCAATGTCACCTCGGGAATCTGCGAGTTGAGTGCCAAAACATATATCAAGTGAATCAATATAATACCCCATTGTCACCACGGGTATTCATATGCAAGACATACATCAAGTGTTCTCAAATCTGAAATATTCAATCCGACAATAACGAAACCTCAAAGGGAAAAGATTCAATTCATCACAACAAGGATAGAGAGGGAAGAAACACCATATGATCCAACTATATTAACAAAGCTCGCGATACATCAAGATCGTGCCAAATCAAGAACACGAGAGAGAGAGAGAGATAAAACACATAACTACTGGTACAAACCCTCAGCCCCGAGGGTGAACTACTCCCTCCTCATCATGGAGAGCGCCGGGATGATGAAGATGGCCTCCGGTGATGATTTTCCCCCTCCGGCAGGGTGCCAGAAAAGGGCTCCAGATGGGATCTCATTAGTACAGAGGCTTGCGGCGGCATAAAAACTCATCTAGGTTAACTTTCGGGGGTTTCTGAATATATATGATTTTTTGGCGTTGGAATCACGCGAAGAGGTGCCACAGGGGCCCACGAGGCACCAGGGCGCGCCTGGGGGGGCAGGCGTGCCCAGGTGGCTCGTGGGGCCCCTGTGGCTCTTCTGCTGCTTCCCCAAAGCTTCCTGGGTTCGTTTCCTTCCAGAAAAAATGTCAAAAAGTTTCGCTGCATTTGGACTTCATTTGGTACTGATTTCCTAAAAAACCAAAAACAAGCGAAAATAGTAACTGGCACTGGGCACTAGGTCAATATGTTAGTCCATAGAAATCATATAAAAGCCATATAATAGTGCACCAAAATCATACAAAACTATAATAAACATGGCATGAATACTTCATAAATTATAGATACGTTGGAGACGTATCAGCATCCCCAAGCTTAATTCCTGCTCGTCCTCGATTAGGTAAATGATAAAAGAAATAATTTATGAAGTGTGAATGCTAGCATAGTGCATAAGTTTGATCAATGATAATTTCAATCACTTTTTCTAGCATCAATATATATCATAATTAGTAGCTCATCTCATAAAACTTCTCATGATCAAGTAGCAAGCTATTCACATGTTTAAAGTATAGGCCATAAACTTTCTTGAAAACTAACAAACTATGTTCTTAGTCATCAAACAATTGCAATTCATCTTATTTTCAGGAAGGGTCTATGTAAGAGCTTTGATCTAGCAAATTCCACATACACAACCATCATTTAGTCTTCCATGATTGCTGACACTCAAAGCATATTTTTAGAACAAACCGTTTCAGTCAAACACATAGGAAGATAGGGGCTTAATGTTTCGCCTCCCAACTTATTTATCTCAGGGATAATGTCAACAATAATAACTCATGATCACCTATATTCAACTCGATATATCTGCCTGGATCTTTCCCTACCACATAATGCTTGCCAACTAAAGAATAAATAGAGCGGAATAGGGATGAACATTAATGACTCTTGCATAAAAGTAAATACAGAAAATTAAATACAGAAAATTAAAAGATAGGCCCTTCGCAGAGGGAAGCAGAGGTTGTCATGCGCTTTTTGTTGTTGGATGCACAAGCCCTTAATGCAAAGGAACGTCACGTTATATTGCCCCTTGTGATAGCAACATTTATTATGCAGTCCGTCGCTTTTATTTCTTTACCATCACAAGTTCGTACAACGCTTATTTTCCCTTGCAATAAAAGATCATACATATTTTAGGAGCAATTTTTATTGCTTTTTGCACCGATGACAACTTACTAGAAGGATCTAATTCAATCCATAGGTAGATATAGTGGACTCTCATGGCAAGAAACTGGGTTTAAGGTTTTTTGGATGCACAAGTAGTATCTCTACTTAGTACGAATTTTTGGCTAGCAAAAGATCCTAAGCAAGCACCACATGTTAGAGGATCCATGAAAATATAACTTCTATGTGAATATAAACAAACATAACTCATTACGTTGTCTTCCTTGTCCAACGTCAACTACTTGATCAAGCTTGAAAATAATTAATGGGGGCTCACAATCATAGAAGATGTCCAAGATAGTATATTTATATGTGTAATTTCTCTTCCTTCAAAATTCTTTCGTGAATTGTTCAAGTGACCAATGCTATGTTTGTTAACTTTCAATAAATTTTACCACTTATACTTCTTGTATGTGAAGTCACTACTCCCCATGGGACAAGCATATGAAGCATATAAATTTCAACTTTATGATATTCAATTCATTTCAACAATTTACTCATAGGATATAAGTGAAGAACAAGAGTAAATGACAAACTACTCCAAAAAGATATAAGTGAAGATCAAATGAGTAGTTAAGTAGATAGGTAGCTATGTGAGGACTCTCTCTCATTTAAAAATTTCAGATCTTATTATTTTATTCAAACAGCAAACAAAATGAAAATAAAAGGACGCTCCAAGAATAGCACAAATCATGTGAACAAGTAAAAATTTAGGCTAACCGATAGGTGTTGATGAAGAAAGGTGGGATGCCAACCGGGGCATCCCCAAGCTTAGTTGCTTGAGACTTCTTAGAATGTTATCTTGGGGTGCCTTGGGCATCCCCAAGCTTGAGCTCTTGTGTCTCCTTAATTCCTCTCATATCATGGCTTCTCCTAAATCTTAAAAACTTCATCCACACAAAACTCAACAAGAACTCGTAAGATAAGTTAGTATAAATCAACTCAAAATCTTAACATTCTCTACTGTAGCAAATCACAAAAATTATAATTAACATTGCATACTAAATGCCTCTTCATATTTAATACTTCTATCCACAAATAGAAACATTAAACACGCAAACATATGCAAACAATGCAACTATAACAGCAATCTGCCAAAACAGAACAGTCTGTAAAAGGGGAATAAGAATCCATATTTCCCTAACTCCAAAAATTCTAAAAAATTACCACGTGACAGAGAACTCATGAATTCTTACTGTGTAAAAATTTCAGATTTTTATCATGTTCTGACTATTCAGGAATATTCTGAACATAACAGAAAACTTTCTGTTTTCAAACAACAACACATAAACTTGCAAACTGAGCATGGTAAAGGCTTATAATTGGAATTTTATTGAACTAAAAGATACAAAACATGATTATTGATAACATAAAACAAATCTCAACAAAAGAAAATGACGCTCCAAGCAAAACTCATATTATGTGACGAATGAAAATATAGCTCCAAGTAAGGTTACCGATAATGTTGAATACGAAAGAGGGGATGCCTTTCGGGGCATCCCCAAGCTTAGATGCTTGAGTATTCCTTGAGTATTACCTTGGGGTGCCTTGGGAATCCCCAAGCTTAGGGTCTTGCCACTCCTTATTCTCCTCATATCGATATCTCACCCAAAACTTGAAAACTTCAATCACACAAAACTTAACGGAACTTGTGAGATAGGTTAGTATGATAAAAATAAATCATCCACTTAGGTACTGTCAAGACAAGATTCACAATTGTTCTCACATAATTCCTAATGTATTCTATCATTTTCACAATTTATATCTCATAATATAAGTTATGGAAACACTAAAACAAGCAAACTATGCACCGAGAACAAAATCTGTCAAAAACAGAACAGTATGTAGTGAACGATTTAAAAACCATACTTATGTACCTCAAAAAATTCTGAAAACTTAGGACAACGTAAAAAATTCATAATACAATACTCTGTAAAAATTTCAGAATTTTCTCACGCTCCAGTACGGAATAGAAATTCTAGCACTGGACGCAAAAGTTTCTGTTTTTGCACAGAATCAAATCAACTATCATCCACACTATCCCAAAGGTCTTACTTGGCACTTTATTGAAAGAAAACATATAAAACATGATTACTACAGTAGCTTAATCATGTGAAGACAAAAAAACAGTAGGGATAAATATTGGATTGTCTCCCAACAAGCGCTTTTCTTTAATGCCTTTTAGCTAGGCATGATGATTTCAATGATGCTCACATAAAAGTAAAGAGTTGAAACACAATGGGAGCATCATGAAGCATATGACTAGCACATTTAAGCCTAACCCACTTCCTATGCATAGGGATATTGTGAGCAAACAATTTATGGGAGCAAGAATCAACTAGCATAGGAAGGCAAAACAAGCATGACTTCAAGATTTTCAACACATAGAGAGGAAACTTGATATTATTGCAATACCTACAAGCATATGTTCCTCTCTCATAATAATTTTCAGTAGCATCATGAATGAATTCAACAATATAACTATCACATAAAGCATTCTTTTCATGATCCACAAGCATAGAAATTTTACTACTCTCCACATAAGCAATTTTCTTCTCATTCATAATACTGGGAGCAAACTCAACAAAATAATTATCATGAGATACTTGATTGGCATAATCCAATTGAAAATTAAAATCATGATGACAAGTTTCATATTTATCATTATTCGTTATAGCATACATGTCATCACAATAATCATCATAGATAGGAGGCATGCAATCATCATAACAAAATTTCTCATCAAAACTTGGGGGACTAAAAATATCATCTTCATCAAACAGAGCATCCCCAAGCTTGTGGCTTTTCATATCATTAGCATCATGGATACTCATACAATTCATACTAACAACATTGCAATCATGCTCATCATTCAAAAATTTTATGCCAAACATTTTATTGAATTCTTCTTCTATCAATTGTGAACAATTTTCCGATCCATCATTTTCAAGAAAGACATTATAAAGACGAATAATATGAGGCAACCTCAATTCCATTTTTTTTAGTTTTCTTTTATAAAACCAAACTAGTGATAAAACAAGAAACTAAAAGATTCGATTGCAAGATCTAAAGATATACCTTCAAGCACTCACCACCCCGGCAACGGCGCCACAAAAGAGCTTGATGTCTACTACACAACTTATTCTTATAGACTCGTGTTGGGCCTCCAAGCGCAGAGTTTTGTAGGACAGTAGCAATTTTCCCTCAAGTGGATGACCTAAGCTTTATCAATCCGTGGGAGGCATAGGATGAAGATGGTCTCTCTCAAACAACCCTGCAATCAAATACAAGAAATCTCTTGTGTCCCCAACACACCCAATACAATGGTAAATTGTATAGGTGCACTAGTTCGGCGAAGAGATGGTGATACAAGTGTAGTATGGATAGTAGACATAGGTTTTTGTAATCTGAAAATATAAAAATAGCAAGGTAGCAAGTAACAAAAGTAAGCACAAACGGTATTGCAATGCTTAGAAACAAGGCCTAGGGTTCATACTTTCGCTAGTGCAATCTCTCAACAATGCTAATATAATTGGATCTTATAACCATCCCTCAACGTCCAACAAAGAATCACTCCCAAGTTCCTATTAGCGGAGAACATAAGATAGAAATTGTTTGTAGGGTACGAAACCACCTCAAAGTTATCCTTTCCGATCGATCTATTGAGCTATTCCTATAAGTGTCACAAACAGCCCTAGAGTTCGTACTAAAATAACACCATATGATACACATCAACCAACTCTAATGTCACCTAGATACTCCAATGTCACCACAAGTATCCGTGAGTTGATTATACGATATGCATCAAACAACTTCATAATCATAATATTCAATCCACACAAAGAACTCCAAGGAGCACCCCAAAGTTTCTATCGGAGAAAAGATAATGAAAATGTGCATCAACCCCTATGCATATATTACCCCAATGTCACCTCGGGAATCCGCGAGTTGAGTGCCAAAACATATATCAAGTGAATCAATATAATACCCCATTGTCACCACGGGTATTCATATGCAAGACATACATCAAGTGTTCTCAAATCTGAAATATTCAATCCGACAATAACGAAATCTCAAAGGGAAAAGATTCGATTCATCACAACAAGGATAGAGAGGGAAGAAACACCATATGATCCAACTATATTAACAAAGCTCGCGATGCATCAAGATCGTGCCAAATCAAGAACACGAGAGAGAGAGAGAGAGAGAGAGAGAGAGAGAGAGAGAGAGAGATAAAACACATAGCTACTGGTAGAACCCCTCAGCCCCGAGGGTGAACTACTCCCTCCTCGTCATGGAGAGCGTCGGGATGATGAAGATGGCCTCCGGTGATGATTTCCCCCCTCCGACAGGGTGCCGGAAAAGGGCTCCAGATGGGATCTCCTTGGTACAGAGGCTTGCAGCGGCGTAAAAACTCATCTAGGTTAACTTTTGGGGTTTCTGAATATATATGATTTTTTGGCATTGGAATCACGCGAAGAGGTGCCACAGGGGGCCCACGAGGCACCAGGGGGGGGGGGGGGGCAGGCGCGCCCAGGTGGCTCGTCGGGCCCCTGTGGCTCTTCTTCTACTTCCCCGTAGCTTCCTGGGTCCGCTTCCTTCCAGAAAAAATCGTCAAAAAGTTTCGCTGCATTTGGACTTCATTTGATATGGATTTTCTGGAAAACCAAAAACAAGCTGAAAACATCAACTCGCACTAGGCACTAGGTCAATATGTTAGTCCATAAAAATCATATAAAAGCCATATAAAAGTGCACCAAAATCATACAAAACTATAATATACATGGCATGAATACTTCATAAATTATAGATACATTGGAGACGTATCACCCCTCAAGTGTGAACCCCTCGAGGGTGATTCCTCCAAGTTCACCTTGACGGTTACATCGAGTGGGAATCCATCGAGGGTGATTCCTCGGATTTCCCCCTTGATGTTACAGACACACTGTTACCTTACACTGTTCCCCGTTTACTGTTACTGTGGGACTGAAGGGACAGGCGGTACCACCCCGGTAGAGGTGGACCTGAGTTCCCGACAATCTTTTGATAAGTCGGGTTGACGCCGAGGGGTACCCGCGAGATAATTACGCGGCACGGCCAGGCAGGCAGACCGCCCCAGGAGAGGGATGGGCCTGACCCTTGCCGTAAGTCCGCGAGACGGGGCGACAGGAGCACTGATCGTCACCGCGAGCTCCCAACACACTAACGGGTTTGGATATGTGATCTGAGTAGGCCTCTGGCCTTTTCGCACTAACCACCACGCGGGAATAAGTATGGGCACTCAGCGTCGTACGATTCTTTCGAAAGCTCTTAGACGTCAGCAATTGAGTGGCGCGCGCCGGGTTGGACGGTAACTGCCTGCGCTTGTATTTAGGGGGTGGGCCCAAGACCCCTGAGCACTTAGGATTTAGACCGGCGTGCTGGCCTCTCTGTTGAGCCTAGGTAGGACTACGGCGTGTCGATCAGCCGAGGCCGGGCATGACCCGAGTAAGTGTGTCCGGCCAGAGTTAATCGAGCGTGTTGGGTAAGTTGGTGCACCCCTGCAGGGAAGTATATCTATTCGAATTGCCGAGTCCACGGTAACGGACGCTTAGAGAGTATCCCGATCTACTACAACTAGAACTGGATAATTGTGACACTAAACTGATATGATGGCTCCAGGATCGCTTTCTCGCAGGGAGTCGAGGAAGGATCTCTGGGCGTTGCTGATATATACTTGTTACTATATTATATGTTACTCTACTCTCTTCTATTGCTGCAAGATGCTGGAAGAAGCTAGTCTTCGATAGGCTAGGCCTTCCCCTCTATTCTGGCATTTTTGCAGTATAGTCCACAGATACAACCCCTTCCCTTTGATACCGATGCATACTTAGCATAGTTCTGATGTAAGTCTTGCGAGTACTTTGGATGAGTACTCACGGTTGCTTTGCTACCTTTTTCCCCTCTACCTGATTGCTGCGATCAGATGATGGAGCCCCGGAGACAGCTGACCCCGCCGACGATTACTACTGCACCGACGGAGCCTACTACTACGTGTGGACCAACGACCAGGAGTAGTTCGGAGGCTCCCAGGCAGGAGGCCTGCGCCTTTTCGATCTAGATGTTGTTGTTTTGCTCAGCCTTCTTAAGGCAAACTTGTCTAAATATGTCTGTACTCAGATATTGTTGCTTCCGCTGACTTATGTATTTGAGCCTTCGTGGCCTGGCTTGTAATATAAAGCCGTATGCTTTAATTTGTGTCTAGAGTTGTGTTGTGATATCTTCCCGTGAGTCTCTGGTCTTGATCGTGCATGTTTGCGTGTATGATTAGTGCACGGTCGAGGCAGGGGCGTCACAAGTTGGTATCAGAGCCGACTGCCTGTAGGAAGCCCCTTTCCAACTCGTTGGCCGAAGTTGAGTCTAGTCTTGAAAACTGTTTTGCTAACCTTGTTGTGTGGCTTACGGGCCCACATCGCCAATGGATGGGATTAGGATCTTTTATTCCTCTTCTTTACTCTGGGACTCTAATCTCTCTTCTATTCGGGTTAAAGATTTTGCTAACTCTAACATTAGGTTCTCGTGTTCACATCCACCCGGAGAGCTGGATTATCTGCAATTATTCCTTTCCATGTATATCATATGCTTCTCACACTGTCTTTTGACATCTTTGAACTCCTTGATCTTAAGGAGGAAATCGACAAATCACTCCACAAGGTTTCATTTGTCCAAATTCCTCTGCTTGGGGAGCAGCTTCTCTCTTTGTCAAGAAGAAGGATGGTAGGAACCGGTTGGTCCAAGATTACCGACCCATTAACCAGGCAACCATTCAAAACAAGTATCCGCTTCCTCGGATCAATGATCTGTATGATCAACTTGCTGGTTCCTCCGTATTCTCTAAACTCAATCTAAGGTTGGATTACCACCAGATCCGAGTTCGTGAAGAGGACATTCCCAAGACCGCTTTCGTTACTTATTATGGTTCATACGAGTACACCGTCATGTCATTTGGTTTAACCAATGCTCCAGCAACGTTCTCCCGATTGATGAATTATATCTTCATGGATTACCTCGACAAGTTCGTCGTGGTTTATCTGGATGATATCCTGGTATATTCCAAGAATAAGGAAGAACATGTTGAACATCTTCATCTTGTTCTGGAAAAGCTTCGAGAGCATCAGCTATATGCCAAATATTCCAAGTGTGAATTCTGGTTATCTGAAGTGACCTATATTGGTCATGTGATTTCCAAGGATGGTATTGCTATTAACCCAGAGCGAGTTCAAGCTATTCTTGACTGGACTCCCCCAAAGAATGTCAAGTAAGTCAGAAGTTTTCTTGGACTCGCCAGCTATTGCCGCCGTTTTGTCGAGAACTTCTCTAAGATTGCCAAGCCTCTGACTGACCTGCTTCATAAAGGCGTTAAGTTTGAGTGGATAGAAAAATGTCAGGAAAGTTTCCAAACACTCAAGGACAAGCTGACATCTGCACCAGCGCTTGCTCCTCCAGATTCCCGCAAGGAATTCATCATTTATTACGACACATGCCGTCAAGGATTAGGTTGTGTCCTAATGCAAGAGCGCAAAGTGATTGCTTATGCCTCACGACAATTGTGTCCTCATGAAGAGAACTATCCAGTTCATGATCTCGAACTTGCTGCAGTTATTTATGCATTGAAGTTATGGCGACATTACCTTCTCGGTAATCGATGTGAGATCTACACTGATCATCAAAGTCTGAAATATCTGTTTACTCAGCCAGACTTGAATCTCCGCCAACAAAGATGGATGGAAACAATTACAGACTATGACTGCGGTATTACATATACCCATGGTAAGGCTAATGTTATGGCCGATGCTTTGAGTCGCAAGTCTTATTGTAACAACCTCGTGGTTCAGCAAGCTCAACCCCTTCTTTATGAGGAACTTCGCAAAATGAACCTCCATATTGTTCCACAGGGTTCTCTTAATACCCTTGTTTTGGAACCAACTCTCGAGAAAGCTATCAAGTTTGCGCAAGCAAAAGACACTGAAGTTGATCAGATGAAAAGGGATCTTGTCTTTGAAAAAGCCAAAGATTTCTCGCTTGCTGAAGATGGAACCTTGTATTTCTGCGATCGCCTTGTGGTACCTCGGTTCGAACTTATGACAGACAAAGTTATGAAGGAGGCACATGATACACCACTGTCTATTCATCCGGGTAGTACCAAGACATTCGTCGAAGGTACTGGTGGTCTAACATGAAGCAAGACATTGCTAGATATGTTGCTGAATGTGATGTTTGCCGTCGCGTCAAAGCAGAACATCAAAAACCTGCTGGACTTCTGCAACCACTTCCTATCCCTGAATGGAAATGGGACAAGGATCAAATGGATCTCATCACTGGCCTTCCCAAATCACAAAAGGGTCACGATGCTATTCTTGTCGTCGTCGACCAATTCTCCAAAGTTGCACACTTTCTGCCAGTCAAGGAGACAATCACTGTTGGTCAGCTAGCGGATCTGTATACCTCCAGAATTGTGACACTCCACGGTATTCCGAAGGAGATCAGTTCAGACTGTGGCAGCCTCTTCACCTCAAAGTTCTGGGAAAGTTTCCAAGAAGCTATGGGAACTCATATAAACTGGAGCACAACTTATCACCCCCGGTCCCAAGGCCAGGTTGAGCGACTTAATCAAGTGCTTGAAGATATGATGCGTGCTTGTGTCATCTCATTTGGCAAGAAGTGGGAAGAATCTCTCCCACATGCTGAATTCTCATACAACAACAGCTATCAAGCTAGCTTGAAGATGGCCCCCTTCGAGGTACTATATGGACGTAAGTGTCGAACCCCTCTGAATTGGTCAGAAACTGGGGAACGGCCGCTCATTGGTCCGGATATTATCCAACAAGCTGAAGTGCAAGTCCGTATTGTCCGGGAAAATCTCAAGGCGGCCCAGTCTCTCCAGAAGAGCAACTATGATCGTAAACACTAGGGATCGATCTATCAACCTGGTGAACAAGCTTATCTGCGTGTTACTCCTTTGAAGGGCACTCATCGTTTTGGGATCAAGGGCAAGTTAGCTACATTGGTCCCTTCCACATTCTCGCCCGACGTGGATATGTGGCTTATAAATTGGAATTGCCACCGCAGTTTTCTCACATCCACGATGTCTTCCATGTGTCGCAACATCGTCGTTGCTTCAAGGATCCACATCATGCAGTGGATCATGAGATGCTCGAATTGCAAGATGATCTCTCTTATAAGGAGCATCCGATCCGCATTTTGGATCAAGCTGAACGTCGGACCCGTCAGAAGACATCCAAGTTCCTTAAAGTGCAGTGGTCAAATCATACTGAAAATGAAGCCACTTGGGAACATGAGGATTGCCTTCGTGAAGAATATCCCGATCTCTTTCCATCTACCTCCTGAATTCTCGGGACGAGAATTTCTTTTAGAGGAGGAGAATTGTAACACCCCTATGTAATGAGCTACAGTGATCCTCATGATTATGCTTAATCACTTTGGTTTGCAATGCTTGATCACTATGGATTCATATCTCATTTCAAATTCCACCACTGAAATCAATTCAAATTGCAAGTGAAATTTGAAGTTGCACAAACATGGTTGCAAAATAGTTCATCATTTAGCAAATATTCCATAACAATTATTTGTTAAGGAAAACAACATCACTTATTTTCTTAAATGGGCTATAGCAATTATAACAGTGCCAAATCAGCATATTTAAATGCTTTTCCAATTATGAAAAATTCAAACAAATTCAAATGCCTCCCAAACTTTTTGTGGTAGTGCTAAATAATGCAATGTATTTATGTGGCAAGTTTCACATTTTGCAAAAATCATTTGCTATCAAGGGAAAATGCAAAACAGAAAAGAAATAAAGAAAACAGAGAAATAAAATGAATTAAAGAAGAAAGGCCACTATGCACTGGGCCTTAGTGCACAGTGCCTGGCCCAGCCCACTTCCCCGTCGTCTCCCTCCTCTCTCCTCCCCGTGTCAGCCAGTGCATGCGCGCCCGACGCCGAACGCCGTCGCCACCAAGCCAGCTCGCCCCCTCGCGCCGCTACAGCCGCCGCGGGAGGATAAGAGCGCCACCGCGGCCTCGGGGACTCGCGCTGGTCCTTATCCCCTCACTCGCTCGCTCTCCCCCTCTCATCTCCACCTCACCGAGCGCCGCCATCGCCATGGCTCCGGCATAGCCGTGGCCACAGTCGTCCCGCACCTAGCCACCGTGCCCACGAGCTCCGCCGTGCTCCTCTACATCGACTACGGCCACCAGACCGAGCTGGGAGCCTTTGCATCGCCAGATCCGCCGTCGTCTTCCACCTTCGGTCGCCGGCGCTTCTCCGACGAATGCCGCCGCCCTGCTGCTACTAAACCTCCTAACGGCCGCCGTGTGCCTCTAGGTGAGCTGGCGACCGTTTCCCCTTTGTTTTCCCATTAGCTCCGTGACTGTAGCCGTCACTTCCGTCATGGCCGTACCCACCGCCGCGGTCGAGCTCGCCGACGTGGTCCCCGTTGCCTCAGCCCGCGTCTGAGCTCACTGTTGTGCTCCTGGAGTTCCCAGGAGCCCAATGCGCGCACACACGCTCTTCCCCGTGCCCCCTGGCGCCGAACCCAACCTCACCCGAACGCCGGCGTCCGCTGTGCTCGTCGCCGCCGTCGCTGTAGGGCCTCTCCGGCGACGCCACCGCCACCATTCGACGCGCCGTCGAGTGCCCGTTCGAATGCGACCAGCCACGCCCGTTTTGGTGGCCTGTAGGCGATTTCCGACGCCGGCCCGAGCCGCTCCGCCGCGGATTTGGTCGCCGGAGCCAGCTCCGGCACCGCCGCTAACGTGGCCGGCCACGGGGCCCCACCCTGGGTCACTTCCCGTGGGTCCCGTGGGCCCCGTTGACCATGTTGACCTGGTCAACTGTGCTGACAGGGCAACCCCAGTCTATGACATGTGGACCCCACGTGCTTAATTAAACTGTTGTTAAAAATAACTTAATCTGTTAATTAACATGTCACTAACAAGTGGGTCCCACTAGCTAATTAAATTTGTTAGTTAAAATTAACCTCTGTTAATTAGCTCAGTCACTGACATGTGGGGCCCTGCCACTGTTTAAGTGGATAAGGCCGGTCCAGTCAGCTGCTGAGTCAGCAGCTGGGCCCACCAGTCAGCCTCTGCTGACTGGGCAGTTGACCCAGTCAACTAGGCGCACCGTCGGCCACCCATCCACCTCTCTGGGTACACTCTCTGTGTACCCATAGCATTTTATTCATTTATTTTGAAATTAAATTAAATCCAGTAAATTCCAGAAATTTCAAAAAATCGTTAGAACTTTGAGAAATCATATAAAATAATCCGTAACTCGGATGAAAATAATTTATATATGAAAAATGATGAGAAAAATAAGACGAATCCGAATATGCCATCCACATACCTGTCACATGCCTCTAACACTGCAAACATGGAACCTTCCCCTCCGGATCGTATGTCCGATAATTGCCTAAAGCCGGGAAAATATTCCCAGATATTTTCCCGCACCGTCTGTAACGTGTAGCATTGCATTAGGTCACCCCTATCACAACATATTGCCATGTCATGCATTGTGCTGCATTTGTTTGCTTTGTATTTATTGTTTCCTCCCCCTCTTCTCTCCGGTAGACTCCGAGCCTGACGCTGCTCCCGAGTACGACTACGCTCCTGACGTCCAGCCCCTCTTAGTAGAGCTTCCAGGCAAGCAAACCCCCTTGATCATTTCTATATCGCCCATTCTTTCTCTCCTGTGATTGCATTAGATTTTGCTACCGTTGTCTCTTATTTCTGATGCATAGCCTGATTTTCTAACTTGTTGTTGATACCTTTCCTGCTATCCTATATGCTTAGTATAGGTTGGTTAGTGATCCATCAGTGGCCCCGCACCCTTGTCCGTGTTGCCATTCTTTGCTTTCGGATGTTTCGATCAAGGTGATCGACGTGCAGAGACCGACACAGCACCGCAAACCCCCTTAGTTGTACGACTCTGCAGAGCTACTATCGAGTGCCGAGGGTGATACCTTCTACCTCACTCTTGATGATATCTCTGTAGCGTAGCTAGTCGGTTGTGGGTTACCGAGAGTGATTCCTCTTTCACCACCTCCGATGATGCCTCTGTCGTGCAGCCCCTCAAGTGTGAACCCCTCGAGGGTGATTCCTCCAAGTTCACCTTGACGGTTACATCGAGTGGGAATCCATAGAGGGCGATTCCTCGGATTTCCCCCTTGATGTAATGGACACACTATTACCTTACACTATTCCTCGTTTACTGTTACTGCGGGACTGAAGGGACAGGCGGTACCACCCCTGTAGAGGTGGACCTGAGTTCCCGACAGTCTCTTGATAAGTCGGGTTGACCCCGAGGGGTACCTGCGAGAGATGTGAAGTCGGGTTGACCGTGAGGGTACCCGCGAGATAATTACGCGGCACGGCCGGGCAGGCAGACCGCCCCAGGAGAGGGATGGGCCTGACCCTTGCCGTAAGTCCGCGAGACGGGGCGACAGGAGCACTGATCGTCACCGCAATCTCCCAACACACTAACGGGTTTGGATATGTGATCTGAGTAGGCCTCTGGCCTTTTCGCACTAACCACCACGCGGGAATAAGTATGGGCACTCGGCGTCGTACGATTCTTCCGAAAGCTCTCAGACGTCAGCAATTGAGTGGCGCGCGCCGGGTTGGACGGTAACCGCCTGCGCTTGTATTAAGGGGGTGGGTCTGCTCCCGGCCGCGTTCGCAACGCGCAGGAGTGCAAAGAGCGATGGGCCCAAGACCCCTGAGCACTTAGGATTTAGACCGGTGTGCTGGGCTCTCTGTTGAGCCTAGGTAGGACTACGACGTGTCGATCAGCCCAGGCCGGGCATGACCCGAGTAAGTGTGTCCGGCCAGAGTTAATCGAGCATGTTGGGTAAGTTGGTGCACCCCTGTAGGGAAGTATATCTATTCTAATAGCCGAGTCCACGGTAACGGACGCTCAGAGAATATCCCGATCTACTACAACTAGAACTGGATACTTGTGACACTAAACTGATATGATGGCTCTGGGATCGCTTTCTCGCAGGGAGTCGAGGAAGGATCTCTGGGCGTTGCTAATATATACTTGTTACTATATTATATGTTACTCTACTCTCTTCTGTTGCTGCAAGATGCTGGAAGATGCTAGCCTTCGATAGGCTAGGCCTTCCCCTCTATTCTGGCATTTCTGCAGTATAGTCCACAGATACAGCCCCTTCCCTTTGATACTGATGCATACTTAGCATAGTTCTGATGTAAGTCTTGCGAGTACTTTGGATGAGTATTCACGGTTGCTTTGCTACCTTTTTCCCTTCTACCCGATTGCTGCGATCAGATGACGGAGCCCCAGAGATAGCTGACCCCGCCGCCGATTACTACTACACCGACGGAGCCTACTACTACGTGGAGACCGACGACCAGGAGTAGTTCGGAGGCTCCCAGGCAGGAGGCCTGCGCCTTTTTGATCTAGATGTCGTTGTTTTGCTCAGCCTTCTTAAGGCAAACTTGTCTAAATATGTCTGTACTCAAATATTGTTGCTTTCACTGACTTATGTATTCGAGCCTTCGTGGCTTGGCTTGTAATATAAAGTCGTATGCTTTAATTTGTGTCTAGAGTTGTGTTGTGATATCTTCCCGTGAGTCTCTGGTCTTGATCGTGCATGTTTGCGTGTATGATTAGTGCACGGTCGAGGCTGGGGCGTCACATAAATTAAATTAGATTGTTGGGAGGGAAGACATGATAATGGAGGATATGGCTGATTTGCGTGCCCACGAACCATATAAACCCATATACCTAGAACACTCGGATTAAGAGAAAAATGGAACCCGGGAGGGAGTAGATTTCAATCTACGCGGGAGCCTGTTGTTTCTTCTGCTCATGGGCTTGGTGGCAAGTTGTGTTCAGAGTTCAGACAAGCTGGGAAATTCTTCAGATTTCTCCAGGGATAGAAAATTCATAGAAGTAGGGTTCTGACAAGCACGTGATGATCCCACCCCCATACGTGTCAGTGTTAGTCCTGTCCCAGAGTGAAAATTGTTATTCTGACATATTTCTAACATATAGAAATCCTTGGGTATTTCATTGTAATTCTGAGGAAGGAAAGAAATATAAGTCTTCATGTCTTGATATTATATTTTTCATGAGTATGGCCTGTTCATACTTCATACCAATCATCATTGCTTTCGTGATTTTCATTATTTCTTGGATCAGAGCATATATTTCGGATATTGGTAGTCCGTAGGCATAAAGGGTCCATCTGCATCACCGCGGATAAGATAACACACCCTTCATTTCTTTTTACTCTACATATTAGATTTGTCTTAAGTCAAACTTTCTATGATTTGACCAAATTCATAGAAAAAATATAACATTGACAATACCAAATCAATGTCATTACATTCATGGGTGTTTACTTTGTAGCGAAGCACAGACGTTGTGCTAGATACACCAAAGTAAGCAAGCATTGTTTCTTCGTCCGTTGTGTTCTAGAAGTACCACATATTTGTGTCATCCGAGTCCTGCCCGGCAACGCTGCTAGACCATGCCACGTGGACGCACTGTTGGCCACTGTGTGTCAACAGGCACTCATGCCTGCACGTTCTGGGGATCGACGGGCAGTGATAGCGCACATGGTGGCGGGTGATTGGCCGTGTGCGTCAATGCTAGGGAGCACCGATGGCGGCCGATGCTGGTGCGGGACCCGTGGTAGTTCTATGTGTCGGTTCTAAATCCGGCATATCTCGTAGTAGGGGTCCTAAGCTAGGCGTCTGTAACACCCCAGTGTCATGCTACAGTGATCTCACTATAATAATGCCTTGTCATCATGTTTTACTAACCCAGATTGCCACATGTTAAAAATCAAAGTCAAATTCAAATTTAAAATGTAAGCCAAATAAAAACTTCTTCAAATAATTAAACAAAATAGTTCATAATATTGCAAATAATCCCAAAGCAATTATAAAAATAAAACCAGCAATTTTTAAATTCCCAAATTGACTCTAACAACCAAAAACAGTGACTTTAAGAGCCACTTTAATTCATTTCCAATTAAGCAAAATTCAAATGAAATTATTCAACTACCAAACTTTTTGTGCCACTGGGAAATATTGCATAGTAATTATTGGGACAAGTCTCACATTTTACATAATTCATTTGGTAGCTAAAACTAATAGAAAACAGTAGCTAAATTAGAAAGCAGAAAAAGAAAAAGAGAAAGGGCCCTAACCTACTGTGCGTATGGGCTTAAGTGGCCACAGTCCCGCGGCCCAGCCCACGCCTGTCACCTTCAACCTCCTGCTCATCCCCCTCGCGCGCTCCTGCAGCCAGGCCCCCCCTCTCTGCTGGTCAACAGCGCATCGCCGCGCCCGTCCCTGGACGGTTAAGACCCTCCTCGCCCCCGTGGACAAACCCTAGCGCCCTTCTTTCCCCTCCCTCACTCTCTCCCTTCCCTCCCGAGCGCGGCCATGGCCTCTCCGCCGTAAATGTCGCGACCACTGTCGTCCCCGCGCCACCCTAGCGTGTCCACCGGCTTCCCCGTCGTCGGCTACGTCTTCTGCGCCCTCCCGTTCGACCGGACGAGCCCCGCAGCGACTCCCTCGACTTCTTCTTCTAGCTTCGGCCGCCGAGATCGCCGTCGCTCCGAGCCTCCCCCGAGCCCATCTTGCACCCCTACAGGCTCCCGGTGAGCCTCCGCTTCCTCCCCTCCTCTCTCGTCGTCGTTTGTGCCCCCTAGCTAGCTCGCCCGTGAAGCCGTACTCCGGCCGCCGCCATTGCCGTGCACACCGTGCTCCCCTTGCCGCTCCGCTCGAACCAGTGGCCCTGACGAGCTACTGGTGAATTGCTGCGCCTGCCTAGCTAGCTAGCTCGAGCTTTTGCACTGCGTTTCACCGTTTCCGCGAGGTCCCGAACTCCGGCGCCACCTCCGCCCGTCACCGTCGACGTTCCGGTCGTCCCCGGCGCCAACCGACGTCATCGTCGTGTGCGCGACGACGAGCCGCGCCCTTAGAGCCTAGCCGCGGGTCCGGAGACCCCCTGTGCGCGAAACCCGACCACCTCCTGACGCGCGCCGCCGCAAAACGTGGTCGCCGGAGTTGCTCCGGCGACGGTGCCGACGTGGCTGCCATGTGGCACCACCTGGGCCACTGACCAGTGGGCCCAGTGGGTCCCGTTGGCTAGGTTGACTAGGTCAACCCTGCTGACTGGGCAGCCTGGGTCACTGACAGGTGGCCCCCACTTTAATTAAACGTTTTTATAAATATTAAAACTGCTAATTAATCTAATAATTAAATTTGTTAATTAAACAATCACTGACAGTGGGTCCCACTAGCTAATTAGATTAATCAGTTAATTTAATCTGCTGTTTAAAATATCTAGTCTATGACAGGGGGGCCCACATGTCAGTTTGACCAGTCAATGGTCAAAGTTTACTGCTGACTGGGCTTTGACTGGCCCACATGTCATTGACTGTGGCTGGCTCGGTCTGAGTATAAAAAAGTATTTCACTGTTTAAATTCAAATTTAATAATTAAAGTAATTCCAGAAATTTCAGAAAATGATTAAAACTTTGAAAAATCATATAAAATAAACCGTAGCTCGGATGAAAGTAATTTATATATGAAAAATGATCAAAAAAATATGAAGAATCCGAATATGCCCTCCACATACCTATCACATGCCTCTAACATACTGAACGTTGAACATTTGCTACCGAAACCGCTAAATGAATAGTGTTCAGAGCCGGGAAAGTATCCCCAGATATTTTCCCGCTTCGTCTTTAACATGTAGCCCTGCGTTAGGTCACCCCCAGCACAGCATATTGCCTTATCATGCATCTGTGTGCATTTGTTTGCTTTTTATTTATTGTTTCTTGCCCCTCTTCTCTCCGTTAGACCTCGGGACCGACGCTGCTGCCGTGTACGACTACGTCCCTGACGACCAAACCCTTTCAGCAAAGCTTCCAGGCAAGCAAAACCCCCTTGGTCATTCCTATATCGCCCATTCCTTCTCTCTCATGTTTGCATTAGATTTTGCTACTGTATTTGATTGATCCTATTCTAATGCATAGCCTGATTTTGTAACTGCTGTTGATACCTTACCTGTTGTCCTAAATACTTAGTATAGACTGGTTAGTGATCCATCAATGGCCCCACACCCTTGTCCTTGTTGCCATGCTTTACCACCGGTGACTCTATCAGTCTGATCAATGTACAGAGACCGAACACAACACCGCACACCCCCTAAGTTGTACGACTCTGCAGAGCTACTATCGAGTGCCGAGGGTGATACCTCCTACCTCACTCCTGATGATATCTCTGTAGCGTAGCTAGTCGGTTGTGGGCTATCGAGGGTGATTCCTCTTTCACCACCTCCGATGATGCCTTTGTCGGGCAGCCCCTCAAGTGTGAACTTATCGAGGGTGATTCCTCCAAGTTCACCTTGACGGTTCCATCGAGTGGAAATCCATCGAGGGTGATTCCTCGGATTCCCCATGATGTTATGGACACACGGGTACTTTGACCTCACCTCAGTCCTTTGGGAAGTCGGGTTGGCCATGAGGGCACCCGCGAGAGATTATTGTGGCAGAACGACAGGGCAGGCGGAGACCACCTAGGAGAGAGGTGGGCCTGGTCCCTGGTCGTTGGACCGCGGATTACCAAGTCGGTGCGACAGGGTGTCGGAGGTGAGCCTTGAGCCCTGTTCGTGTCCGCGAGATACTAATAACAAGCTTAACGGATTTGGGTATTTGATCTGAGTTGGCCACTGGCCTATACGCACTACCACCACACGGGATAATGTTTTAATGGGGCCCTCGGCGCCGTATGTATCAGCCGAAAGCTCTGTCAGATGTCCAGTTCAGCATTGTGGCACGGTCGGATCGTGCCATCCAGGAGAGGGATGGCACTGGTATTCACCCTGCTCGCAACGACCCGGAGTGCAAAGGGCTATGGCCCAAGACCCCTGAGCACTTAGGATGTAGACCGGCGGGGACCTCTCTACGGAGCCTAGGTAGAACTATGTCGTGTCGATCAGCCGAGGCCGAGCATGACCCGGAAAAGTGTGTCCGGCCAGAGTTAATCGAGCGTGTTGGGTAACAGTAGTGCACCCCTGTAGGGAAGATTATCTATTCAAATAGCCGTGTCCACGGTAACAGGACGCTCAAAGTTGTATCCTGATCTACTACAACTTAAACTGGATACTTGTGTACTCATTAATATGTTGGCTCCGGGATCGCTTTCTCGCAGGGAGTCGAGGAAGGATCTCTGGGCATGGTTACTATTATACTTGCTGCTACTACTATATTTATGATACTAATCTGCACTCTTCTAATGCTACAAGACGCTGAAGATGCTAGTCTTCGATAGGCTAGGCCTTCCCTTCTATTGTGGCATTTCTGCAGTCTAGTCCACAGTTACAGCCTCCCCTTTGATACCAATGCATACTTAGCATAGATCTAATGTAAGTCTTGCGAGTACTTTGGATGAGTACTCACGGTTGCTTTGCTACCTCTCTTTTCTCCATACCCGATTACTGCGACCAGATGACGGAGTCCCGGTGCCAGCTACCCCCGTCGACGACTACTACTACCCCACTGGTGGAGCTTACTACTACGTGGAGACCGACGACCAGGTGTAGATAGGAGGCTCCCAGGCAGGAGGCCTTGCCTCTTTCGATCAGAGCCGTTGTTTGTTTTTGCCTTCTTAATGCATCCTTGTTTAGTTATGTCTATACTCAGATACTAATGCTTCCGCTGACTCTTGTGTAACTCGAGCTTATGTATTCGAGCCCTCGAGGCCCCTGGCTTGTAATATAAAGCTTGTATTATTTTATTTTGTGTCTAGAGTTGTGTTGTGATATCTTCCTGTGAGTCCCTGGGCTTGATCGTGCGCATTTGCGTGTATGATTAGTGCACGGTCGGGCCGGGGGCGTCACAGCGTCTTGGGGCGATGGTAACATGGACACATGATTTTACCCATGTTCGGGCTCTCTCGAAGAGATAATACCCTACGTCCTGCTTTTGATTGTATACATATAGGGTGTAGTACATAATACATGTATCTACCATGAGATTGTTCTAATGAATATGAGTTCATCTATTGACTAGCCTGGCCTCAGTTTATATATGCACCGGAGGCCTAGGGTTTAGAAGAGTCCTCGTCTTGTGCGCCAAGTCTTGTGGAGTCTTCCTTGTATGCGTCATGGGCTACCCGAAGTGGCCCATGAGTGAACCGCCATGGGGGTCCTCGACCCGATCCACCTGGTCGGGAGACGACGTGATGAGTACCCCCCTAGTCCAGGACACCATCAGTAGCCCCCTGAACCGGTCTTCAAGTTGGGGACGCTCCTCGGTTCTTCCAAATTGTTCTTCATCTTTGACCGTCGGTCTTGAAAACTGGTTCAATAAATATTCCCATCTCCGATCTTGAGGATCACCGAGGTGTATCCGAAGAGCTCACACATCGGGTATCCGAGGAGTTCATACACCGGGCGTCCGAGGAGCCCTTTCAAATTCTCGGCCTTTATCAATGCCTTGTTATTTTTATGCCACACCTCGGGTTCGAAGTGTTTCCAGTGCGGCGGTGTCCTCTTTGCATCCGAGCTCCAACGCCGAACTGCATCCGAGGCGTCTTTTTGTAGCCGAGCTCCAACGCCAGTCTGCATCCGAGGTACATTTTAGCAGCCGAGCTCCAACGCCGGTCTGTATCCGGGGTGTAATAGATTTCCTCACTCTTGAAAAGTAAAAGGAGTTCAGCCGAGCTTAATGCCAAAAATGCCCTCTATGAAGCCAGCCACTTGCATCCGAGCTTTACGCCGGACTGCTTCCGAGGTGGTGCACCACCTCGGCCGTAGGCTGATTTTTTGCGGATATATTTTCGATTGGTGCAATTTATTCTCTGCCGTGATGTATAGCGAGTAGCCCTCAAGGTGTGTGTCGGCCTAAAATCCGAGATGCACCTGAAGGATGATATAAAACCGCTGATCCCAGTAGCCCCTGAGACTCAGGTCGATTCGTGAAATCGGCTAGAGGATCGATTCCTTGCTCGGCAGCATACTTTAGGAATTAAAACGCGGTGTGCAGTAGCCCCCGAGACTCAGGTTGGGTGCGGTCGACCAACCTGAGGATCGTAATCTCCTCGGAAGCCATATTGCACTTTGAAATTTACTGCATTGAGTCAATCAATGCAGTAGTTCCCGAGACTTGGGTTGGGCACATGGCCGACCCTAGGATCATATCTCCTCGGGAATTAGTTCAACTGCCACGTATGTTTTGACAACGCGAGGTGCAGCTCGGCAGGAAAGATGCCGAACTACAGGTCGGAAAAGATTTCATGAGCAAAACCATCACACAGAACACCTCAATCAAGAGGATGTCCAGCCTCCTGAAAGAAAAACATAAAAATAGGTTAAAGGTGTCATAAGCTCAGAAAACCAAAAAACTTTAGCAAAAACTTTACGTCCGAACTAAATCAAGTTTTTTGATGCCAATCTAAAAATTGGTCTTAAAATTAGTTTGTGCTTCCGTCGTGCTTTAACATGATACGTCCGATCTCCAGACTTCAAGTGGATCAGCCTTCGGCTTCAACCTCCTATCCCGAAGGCGGAGTGCTTCTCAGGCCAGTTTAGCGAACTAAACTCGAGCGGCTTTAGAGATAAACTAGGCTACCCGGCTATTGACCACACACTCGTGTCGGAAAAAAGGAGTAGTAGAAAAAGACTTTGCAACGACCAAGAAGAAAACACATTTATTATAAAACGACTCCTATAAATTTAAGAGCCCCCAGTTAACATGGGTGATACGTCCATTTTGCATCATGTTTTGCTACTGTTATTTATAGTGTTTTTAATCAATATAACACTTTGTGGGGCAATTCTAATGCCTTTTTCTCTCTTAATATGCAAGATTTACACAAGGAGGGAGATTGCCGGCAGCTGGAATTCTGGACCTGAAAAACCTATGTCAGAGATACCTATTCTGCACATCTCCAAATGAGCTGAAATTTTATGGAGATTTATTTTGAAATAAATAAAAAATACTGGAAGCAAGAAGTACCAGAGGGGGCCACCCAGGTGCCCACGAGGCACCAGGGCGCGGCACCCCCCCCCCCCAGGCGCGCCCTGGTGGCTCGTGGGGCCCCTGGCCAGCCTCTGGCCCCCATTTTCTGGTATATAAGTCCATTTGCCCTAGAAAAAATATAGAGAAGACTTTCGGGACGGTGCGCCGCCGTCTCGAGGTGGAACTTGGGTAGGAGCACTTTTGCTCTCCGGCAGAGAGATTCTGCCGGGGATACTTCCCTCCGGGAGGGGGAAATCGTCGCCATCGACATCACCAGCGATCCTCTCATCGTGGGAGGACTAATCTTCATCAACATCTTCACCAGCACCATCTCATCTCAAACCCTAGTTCATCTCTTGTATTCAATCTTTGTCTCAAAACCTCAGATTGTTACCTGTGGGTTGCTAGTAGTGTTGATTACATCTGGTAGTTGATGCTAGTTGGTTTATTTGGTGGAAGATTATATGTTCAGATCTATTATGCTATTCAATACCCCTCTGATCTTGGACATGATTATGATTTTTGAGTAGTTACTTTTGTTCTTGAGGACATGGGAGAAGTCTTGTCATAAGTAATCATGTGAATTTTGTATTCGTTCAATATTTTGATGATATGTATGTTGTTGATTCCCTTAGTGGTGTCGTGTGAACGTCGACTACATGACACTTCACCATCTTTGGGCCTAAGGGAATGCATTGTGGAGTAGTAATTAGATGATGGGTTGCTAGAGTGACAGAAGCTTAAACCCTAGTTTATGCGCTATTCCGTAAGGGACTGATTTGGATCCATATGTTTAATGCTATGGTTAGAGCTATCTTAATTCTTCTTTCGTAGTTGAGGATGCTTGCGAGAGGGGGTAATCATAAGTGGGAGGCTTGTTCAAGTAAGAACAACACCCAAGCACCGGTCCACCCACATATCAAATTATCAAAGTAGCGAACGCGAACCAAACAAACATGATGAAAGAGACTAGATGAAATTCCCATGTGTCCTCGAGAACGCTTTACTTACTATAGGAGATCGTTCCGGCTTATCCTTTGCTATAAAAAGGATTGGGCCACCTTACTGCACTCTTTGTTACTATTGCTACTTGTCACTTGTTACAAATTATCTTGCTATCAAACTACTCATTACCGATAATTTCAGTGCTTGCAGAAAATACCTTGCTGAAAACCGCTTGTCATTTCGTTCTGCTCCTCGTTGGGTTCGACACTCTTACTTATCGAAAGGACTACGATTGATCCCCTATACTTGTGGGTCATCAAGACTCTTTTCTGGCGCCGTTTCCAGGGAGTGAAGCGCCTTTGGTGAGTGGAATTTGGTAAGGAAACATTTATATTACGTGCTGAAATTTACTATATATCACTTGTCACTATGAAAAGTAATCCTTTGAGGGGTTTGTTCGGGGTATCTTCACCTCGACCGGAAACACAAATAGTTGCTCCTCAACCTACTGCACCTACTGAAAATATTTATTATGAGATTCCTCCGGGCATCATAGAGAAACTGCTAGCTAATCCTTATGAATGAGATGGAACGGTACATCCTGATATGCACTTGATCTATGTGGATGAAATTTGTGGATTGTTTAAGCTTGCAGGTTGCTACTTGTAGCTTGCATTGGTATTATCCCCGAAGAGGAAGGGATGATGCAGCATAGTAAAGATAAGTATTTCCCTCAGTTATGAAACCAAGGTTATCGAACCAGTAGGAGAATCACGCAACACCTCGTTAGCAGCACCTGCACACAAACAACAAATCCTTGCACCCAACGAAAACGAGGGGTTGTCAATCCCTCGGCGGTCAATTGCAATATTAAACTATATGTGATAGATAGATAGATTGAAACAAAAATACAAAATAAAATAAATAAAAGAAAATGGCAGCAATATTTTTAGGGTTTTAGTAATATGATTTAGATAGACCCGGGGGCCATAGGTTTCTCTAGAGGCTTCTCTCAAGAAAATAGCATACGGTGGGTAGACAAATTACTGTTGGGCAATTGATAGAAAAGCAAATAATCATGATGATATACAAGGCAATGATCATGTATATAGGCATCACATCCAATACAAGTAGACCAACTCCTGCCGGCATCTACTACTATTACTCCACACATCGACCGCTATCCAGCATGCATCTACTGTATTAAGTCCATAAAGAACGGAGTAATGCCTTAAGAATAAACCCCATCTTTTTACCCTTAATAGCAATGATACATACGTGTCATGTCCCTTTCTGTCACTGGGATTGAGCACCGCAAGATCAAACCCATTACAAAGCACCTCTTCCCATGGCAAGATAAATCAATCTAGTTGGCCAAACCAAATCAATAGATCGGAGAAGAAATACGAGGCTATAATAATCATGCATAAAAGAGTGCAGCAAAGACTCAAATAATACTCATGGATAATCTGATCATAAACTCACAATTCATCGGATCCCAACAAACACACCGCAAAAAGTGATTACATCGGATAGAACTCCAAGAACAACGAGGAGAACATTGTATTGAAGATCAAAAAGAGAGAAGAAGCCATCTAGCTACTGCCTATGGACCCGAAGGTCTGTGGTAAACTACTCACGCATCATCGGAAGGGCAGCAAGGTTGATGTAGAGCCCCTCCGTGATCGATTCCCCCTCCGGTGGAGTACCAGGGAAGGCCTCCAGATGGGATCTCTCTGGAACAGAAACTTGCGGCAGCAGAAAAAGTATTTCGTGGACTCCCCTGAGGGTTTCTGATTTTTTCTGAATTTATAGTGGAAGAATTAGGTCAAACGGAGCTGGGGTGGGCCCACGAGGCACCAGGGCGCGCATGCCCCCCCAGGCGCGCCCTGGTGGCTCGTGGCCACCTCCTCTGGCGTCTGGTCTTCTCCCGAAGCTTCTAGTGTTTATCTTGTCCAATAAAAAATCTCCAAAAAGTTTCATGGCATTTGGACTTCGTTTGGTATTGATTTTCTGTAAAACAAAAACAGGACAGAAAATAGCAACTGGCACTGGGCACTAAGTTAATAGGTTAGTCTCCAAAAATGATATATAATTGCTGTAAATGATTATAAAAACATCCAAGATTGATAATATAACAGCATGGAACAATCAAAAATTATAGATACGTTAGAGACGTATCACATGTTTATCCGGAGATGGAGTTAAGAAGAAAGTATTGTAGGGGAACGCGGTAGAAAACAAAAAAATTCGACCTACGCACCAGCCCAGGACCACTATGGAGACTGCATACAAGGTTTGATCTTTTCGTTACCGACTCGTAGCGCAGCGGAAGTAGAGTCGATGACGATCGGCGGTGCCGATCCCCGCAGCTAGGATTTTACAACCTCCCAACCGCGAGGATGTACTCCCTCGTCAGCTCACCGGACGGATCTCCGGGCATCCCTTCGGGAGGCCTCGGGACAGTCCCTCGGATAGTCCCACCGGACGGATCCTCGGATAGCCCTTCGGGAGGCCTTTGCACAGTCCTTCGAATAGTCCCACCGGACGGATCCTCGGACAGCCCTCCGGGAGGCCTCTGGACAGTCCTTCAGATAGTCCCACCGGACGGATCCTCGGACAGCCCTCCGGGAGGCCTCACGGACAGCCCTTCGGGCGGGTCACTCGGACAGCCCTTCGGGAGGACCCCCGAAACTCGGACAGTAACTCGGACAGCCCTTCGGGAGGACCCTCGAACAGCCCCTCGGGCAAAAAGATCGAACCTACGACCTCTCTACGGCGTTGCACACATACGGTGTCATCTATCCAGCAGGGCTTCGCCGTCCAGAACTAGTTCCCACCGGAACCCAGACAGCCTTTCGGCTCTATGAAACTATTTCGCAGGGAGGGAGAGAAGAAGGCCAGATCATGCATGGCTTGTGTATGTTGATAAAGAGTGTGTCTTTAGGCAGCCCCCTCCACCCCTATTTATAGGCCAAGCCCAAGGGTAGCTTCTCCAAGAAGCTAAGGGGGAAAATACCAAAAGGCCCTCAAGGTAGCTTCTCCAAGAAGACACCCAAAAAGCACTTTCACTATTCATGGAAACATTTTTCCGTGACCGTTAAGTCCAAAAATATTTCTGTGGGTCTTAGAATAATTCTAGTACCCACACAAATGATTTTGGACGCATTCCGAAACAATTCCGGATTAGTGATTTTCATCTGCAAAAAGCAAACAAAGCGGTTCCGGCAGCTCCGGAACATTTCCGGTTTTTTTCTCCGAAAAATCCCAGAAGTTCCCAGACCAATTCTGGCACCCTCCAAGAATTTCCAGGCATGTGCCGAAACCAATTTGACTTAATGGTATACCCTGAAACAACTTTTCAGTTTTACTGAAACTATTTCGGTGCTCTCTCTCCGGAACTTTTCCGCTGTCTCCGAAACTTTTCCGGTGACTTTCTCTCAGACTCCCTGTCTAGTATTCAGCAGATAGATGACCCTTAAGCGTGTGACCCTATAGGTTTGGTGAAGCATAGACATGACCGGAACTCTTTTCGATCAATGATCAACATCGGAGCCGTGGACACCCATATTGACCCCTATACCCACACGAATAAATATTCGAGTGAACCTCCAGTTGCCGTGTGCTATTCCTGTTGCTTCGCGATATGTTACAAATACCCGAGGTGAGAAACATCGGCATCCCCGTGGATCAACACTTGTCCACAATGCCAGTTACCTCGTTACCGGTTTTGTTCTCTTTTCTCGTTTCCGTGTTCTGGCATCCCTGTGATCAAATCACAATGTGTCTGGCCAGACGATGGTGGATACTGTAACACCGAGAGGGCCCAGAGATATCCCTCCATCGTCGGAGGAGCAAATCCCAATCTTGAGCTATCAAGTCCTTTGACATACTTTCCCATGAACCCGTAAGCCACCGTAATAGCCACCCAGTTACGGATGACGTTTAACAAACCCCAAAGTTCATGAAGCAAGCATGAAGAAACTCGACCCTCTCATGGTCTAAGGAATTATGCAAACATTAACTTTCTCTGTGTTATTAACCATTAACTTGTGACAAATGAATCTCATAGCATAACATCAATTTGGGTCGATTCAACACAAGTGTTCTCCTAACATTGTGCCCTCAAAGTTGCCTGCATAGACATGCCCATGATCAGGAAAACAGGACCATCATGCAACACTCGAGCTAGTCTTAGAGGCATGACTAGGAATACATTTTACCGTTTATTATTCCACACGTGCATATGAGTCTTCCTCCGAGCCTCGTGGTTATTGCAGACTCGAGAACCATAGCAGTTATAGCATGGAACATAAACATAATTATGAACATGGGGATAAATAATAACATTTATTATTGCCTCTAGGGCATATCTCCTACAGACTCCCACTTGCACTAGAGTCAATAATCTAGTCAATGCTAATGCACATTACACCAATGGCATATCGGTGTAAAAATGCTCCGCATGTGGTATAGCCTGATGTCCAACGGATCTGACAACTTCAGTTCCATGTGTATCTTTGCATCTCCTCGCGTTTTCACGCTTTCACACAATTCATATTTTGTGTGGACTTGGCTTTGTATATATGTGAATCACAGGTCAAACCTTGATTCCTCAGACTGATCTATGGAGCAATTATCTGCAATAGTGTCCCATTGACCAAAGCCATTTTGGAACCATACTAAGTTCATGAATGAACTATATGATTCAACATCTTCTTTGTCGCTTCCAAAGCATCAACATACTTAGCCTTTGTTATAGAATTCGCCACAGTAACCTGTTTGGAACGATTTCCAAACACCGTGCCACCATATTGTGTATTACACAAAACCCTTAACTTAAATCGAAAATCGCATGGAGCATTGATGAAGACTGTATCGATGCAATTACTTACAACGAGCACTTCATAATCTCTGCTTGCGAGAAAACATGTCATCAGTGCTACTCCAGTACTCAATGACATTTTTCACTGTTGTCCCATGATCAGTACTTTGATCACTTTGGTATCTATACTCGCAACTCCTTGGGAGTACTGGACATATCTGGTTGTTTTACATACCATGGAATACATGATTAATCCAAACACGAAAGTGTGTGGAATCTCCATCATGTAATTTGCTCATCAATGTTTTGGGACACCAAGTCTTGCAAAAACCCTTTCCATGTGACTTCGGCAAGAATCACTCCTTGGCGTTTTAATGCTAAAATGTTTTAGCATCTTGTCAATATGTATTTTTGGCTTTAGCCTATTAGGCAATTCCATCTCGTAGATAAATATGCCTAATATCAAGGCTATTTGGCCCAAGCACTTCATTGAAAAACTATTTTTAATGAAGTCCTAATTCGTGTCAAGAAATTTATATTATTTCCAATCAACAATGTGTCAACCACACAAGGTTTTAAGAAATATTATTATGCTCCCACTTACTTTCTTGTAACCACAAGCATCTTCGTTACCCATTGATGAAAACAAACTCTTTTGACTATTTCATCAAAAACTAAGATTCCAACTCCATTTTGCTCTCTTCTGTCCATTGCTGGAACTCTGAAGTTTGCATACTTACTAGCATCCTCTGGATTGAGAAAATACTTCGGACTGTATTACATGCAAGTCCTAGGTTGCATTTCCATCACATGGAAATCCTTTTGGCATCCATGTATCATATCTCAAGATTTGAAATATGTATTAATTGCTAGTTTAACCCGATCTGACTTTAAGCATCGCTATGGTGAGACAACCTCATCGTAGTCAACTCCTTGAACTTGTTATTGCAACAAGTCAAGCTTTATGGATAAAACATTTTATCCACATCAGTTTATAGTTCCATTAATGTTCGTTAGACTCTAAGTCTTCCGAAGGGTTAGTCAAGATATAATCTTGAATCATTTATATGGAAACTATCTCGGATTATATTGGCATTTAGCCAATTCCGGAGTCAGGGCCCATCAACGCTTCCTTGTGTGTCGTAGGTATATTGTTGTCTAACAACAATATCTCGCTTGCGCACCTGAGAGGTTTGCACGAGTTTTGCCTACGAGGTTCAGTTGCAAGTTCGACCGAAATTCATACATCTCATGTAGAGGCTTCCGTATCAGTCGCAGTAGGAAACTCTGGAATTACTTCCAAGGTTTCTTTCCTTTGATCTGATGACGAAGATACTGTTATCTCGTCGAGTTGCACTATTCTCCCACTGACCTTTTTGCAAGAACCATTCTCTTTAAAAGCATACCGTTCTTGGTGGCAAACCTTTTTGCCTCGGTATAGTGGTGGAGGAATTCCCAATTACTTGGGATAACCTACAAAGTAGTACTTGTCTGATCTGGAATAGGTTTGTAAATATTTTACACAAGCCCCATATTCCAAATGTTAAGAAAAGACAAAGCATGGTTGGGCGTACCATACCATGGCGTCATTTCAACAGACCTGATGGTGCTCTTTTCAGTGTAAAAGCCGCAGTCTCTAAAGCATTACTTTTAAAAGGGATAATGGCAAATTGATTTATGTCATCTTTGATCTTACCATGTCATAAATGGTTTGAATACATCTTCACGGACATTCCACTCACAGTGGTGTTCCGGGAGGTGTAAGTTATGAAACTCTTTTCACAACTCATCAGACATTCGCTAAACTTGTAACTCAAATATTTCTTTCCGCAATCAATTGCAGAAACATAATTTTCTTGTTACAATAATTTCTACTTCATTTTTGAAAACCTTATGAATGATTTCAAAAGATCCAGACTTACGTCTCATCAAGTAAATATCCATATATCTACTTGAGTCATTTCAGAAGATAGACAAATCCACTGCTAGCAATAACCTTTATCGGACTACATACATAAAAAATGAATGATCACCAATAAGTTCGTTGCTCGTTCCTTATGGCCTGTGAACGGTATTTCAGTCACTTCACTTTTCGGAGGAAAGTTGCAAGCGTCAGATGATTTATAATCAAACGACTTCAAAATCCATCATTATGGAATTTCTCCATGCGGGTTTCTCCAATGTGACCAAATGCAGTGCCACACATGTGTGGTATTCTCTTAGTCTTGCGAAATTTAGCGTCAGTGTTATGGATGTATTATATTACCATCAATATTCATAACATACATCCCATCCATGATGGAAGCATGGCCCTTATGTTATTCATGATTCCGAACAACAATTGTTCTTTCATGAACAACACTCTTGCAACAAACATTATGCAAATGGGCTAGAGTGTATAAAACTCTAAAATGATTTATGAAAGTAAATACAGAGGTAATGTATTATTATCAATATTCATAACATACATCTCATTCATAATGAAAGTATGGCCCTTATGTTATTCATAACACCGAACATCAAAAGTTCTCTTATGAACAACCTTCTTGCAAGATACCTTATGCAATGGGCTAGAGTGTGTAAAACTCTAAAATGAATTATGAAAATAAATACAGACGGTAATACACCGATGGAAGGTATAGTAACATTTACTATATTCCCAGCGCGTATCTAAACCTCACTCCGGCAAGTCTTTTAGGCTGTAGTAGTTCTTGCATCGAGTCGCATTAGAATGCAATCGAGCGGGTATCTTTTGTGATCAACTCACAATACCCAAGAATTAGTGATTAACATGTTTAATCATAATTCCCAAGAACTATTTCTTTGACCAGCCTTCTATACATCAATAACTTGTATGACTTTCATACATGAGCTGGACATTCCAGTCTTCTTTCTTTTTGCCTTTATACTTCTAACAGTTTTACTTCCAATAATTCTCCTACTCTCAGAAGAAGTACCAACTTGAAGAGTGGCATCAGCCCCGGACTTCCTAGGTGTGTAAGTCATACTAACACCCTTCGGACATTTCCTTTCTCTTAAGTTGTTGTTTTATTCACCATCATCATATGACAGGCATTCTACTGGATCCCTCTGTTATTAGTCAAATGCATAGTAAACACTTTTACTAATAGTTTGCAAAACAAACATTGCTTTGGATATCACATATCTTTTAGCCTTTGTTTGTGTCTGAAAATGATTTTCAGTTCCATGAATATCACATAGCTATCCCAAACTTTTGAAGTTCGGGTCTCATGGAAGCAAACATATTGCACTTGACCGTAACGGAATTCTAGCTTTTGGATCGAAGGACGAGAGTCACATTATCCATAGCATTAGCGGGAGAATACCAAAAGCATGCGATAGGACAAAGTCCTTCTTGGCACTTTTGAGGACAATCCTCACATTACGTTACCAACCAAAAGTTTTAACCAGATATTTAACAGCTATTCAATTTTAACAGGGAAGGTGGAAACGCGAGCCATTATTCTACAACTATTATGCAAATTTCACTTTAGACAAAGTCCATAATTAATTGCAGTGAGAATTAAAAAGACTTAATTCTAAAGTGCGCTCCCACTCAAATCAATATCTCTCATAATTGACTGTGAGTGATTCAAGACCCGCATTTCCATTCAACGCCACGGTTCGAGATGAACTCAAATGGCGCAAACTTCAATCGGTAGGCAAACTTGCCGATCACATCTCTATGTGATTCTTGTTCATCTTTCGATGCGTGTGTTCCGAGCTCAGGACTGTCCTGCCTGAACGTCAAGACAACCAAGTGATCTCGCTGCGAGGTCTCAACTCACCCGCCTCACACTTCTCTAATCGTTCGCACCCATGGAGATCATATGATGCCCCGAAGAGATAGGTGCCGTGACGGTGCTACACTTGGGAGAACGCTAACTACTTGATATTTTAAGTGAGAGATCACCCTAATAAAAAGCGACTACCGCGCAATCAAAAAGGGTGCATCATAAGGGATAAACATCTCAGGCAATTCATAATAGCATGATATGGTATAGCCCTTTCTGACGGAGAAGTCTTTAATTTCTTCGTCTTCGGCATTAGCGTCGGTGTTCACCTTCGCGAAGATTGCCACCACCTTGTCGATGCACCAGATAATATTGCTATCTCTATAGATAATAAAATAAGTGCATTACTTAAGGTTGACACGCAGGTCATTAAAGTGACAATCATATGGCTCCAGCCATCATGCCGAATCATGACACGCAGGTCATGTTAATTTACATCATATAGTCATCTCATACATAATCAAATTTATATGAGCACTGCCATACCACATCATATGCACATGCAAAACCATCCTGCAAAACCAAGTTAGACGCCTCTAATTGGTTTATGCAAAATTTCATTTTACGTGGCTTCTAAGGTTTCAAAACAAACCGAAGCTACCTACGTCCATCATCAAGTATGATTATTCAAGTCGCTAGATTAACTTTACGCATGACCCCCGTGCAGATCATATCTGCATTGCCCTTTTGTCTGCGAAATTTCATCTTTCTCTCTAACTATGGTGGAATTCAACGAACTGTTAGCACTTCGTTGATCAATCAGGATCGCGGATTGCCAGAACTTTGAAACTCCACCATGCTGTTATCAAGATCAGAAATATGCAAATTCCAGGGAAGCAACAAGAACATCGGGTAACATATTTCATCTGCTACCCGCACAAATAATTATCAGCAGTAGAACTCATCTACTACAAATTATATTGTGCAACACCCATACATCTCTATGTATTCTAGATCATAACATGCATCTACGCATAGCACGGCTCATGATGCCACTGTAGGGGAACGCAGCAGAAAACAAAAAATTTCGACCTACGCACCAGCCCAGGACCACTATGGAGACTGCATACAAGGTTTGATATTTTCGTTACCGACTCGTAGCGCAGCGGAAGTAGAGTCGATGACGATCGGCGGTGCAGATCTCCGTAGCTAGGATTTTACAACCTCCCAACCGCGAGGATGTACTCCCTCATCAGCTCACCGGACAGATCTCCGGGCAGCCCTTCGGGAGGCCTCGGGACAGTCCCTCGGATAGTCCCACCGGACGGATCCTCGGACAGCCCTCCGGGAGGCCTCTGGACAGTCCTTCGGATAGTCCCACCGGACGGATCCTCGGACAGCCCTCCGGGAGGCCTCACGGACAGCCCTTCGGGCGGGTCACTCGAACAGCCCTTCGGGAGGACCCCCGAAACTCAGACAGTAACTCGGACAGCCCTTCGGGAGGACCCTCGAACAGCCCCTCGGGCAAAAAGATCGAACCTACGACCTCTCTACGGGGTTGCACACATATGGTGTCATCTATCCGGCAGGGCTTCGCCGTCCAGAACTAGTTCCCATCGGAACCCAGATAGCCTTTCGGCTCTATGAAACTATTTCGCGGGGAGGGAGAGAAGAAGGCCAGATCATGCATGGCTTGTGTATGTTGAGAAAGAGTGTGTCTTTAGGCAGCCCCCTCCACCCCTATTTATAGGCCAAGCCCAAGGGTAGCTTCTCCAAGAAGCTAAGGGGAAAAATACTAAAAGGCCCTCAAGGTAGCTTCTCCAAGAAGACACCCAAAAAGCACTTTCACTATTCACGGAAACATTTTTCCGCGACCGTTAAATCCGAAAATATTTCTGTGGGTCTTAGAATAATTCTAGTACCCACACAAATGATTTTGGACGCGTTCCGAAACAATTCCGGATTAGTGATTTTCATCTACGAAAAGCAAACAAAGCGGTTCCGGCAGCTCCGGAACATTTCCGGTTTTTTTCTCCGAAAAATCCCAGAAGTTCCCAGACCAATTCTGGCACCCTCCAAGAATTTCCAGGCATGTGCTGAAACCAATTTGACTTAATGGTATACCCTGAAACAACTTTTCAGTTTTACCAAAACTATTCCGGTGCTCTCTCTCCAGAACTTTTCCGATGTCTCCGAAACTTTTCCCGTGACTTTCTCTCAGACTCCCTGTCTAGTATTCAGCAGATAGATGCCCCTTAAGCGTGTGACCCTATAGGTTCGGTGAAGCATAGACATGGCCGGAACTCTTTCCGATCAATGATCAACATCGGAGCCGTGGACACCCATATTGACCCCTATACCCACACCAATAAATATTCGAGTGAACCTCCAGTTGTCGTGTGCTATTCCTGTTGCTTCGCGATATGTTACAAATACCCGAGGTGAGAAACATCGGCATCCCCGTGGATCAACACTTGTCCACAATGCCAGTTACGTCGTTACCGGTTTTGTTCTCTTTTCTCGTTTCCGTGTTCCGGCATCCCTGTGATCAAATCACAATGTGTCTAGCCAGACGATGGTGGATACCGTAACACCGAGAGGGCCCAGAGATATCTCTCCATCGTCGGAGGAGCAAATCCCAATCTTGAGCTATCAAGTCCCTTGACATACTTTCCCATGAACCCGTAAGCCGTCGTAATAGCCACCCAGTTACGGATGACGTTTAACAAACCCCAAAGTTCATGAAGCAAGCATGAAGAAACTCGACACTCTCATGGTCTAAGGAATTATGCAAACATTAACTTTCTCTGTGTTATTAACCATTAACTTGTGACGAATGAATCTCATAGCATAACATCAATTCGGGTCGATTCAACACAAGTGTTCTCCTAACATTGTGCCCTCAAAGTTACCGGCATAGACATGCCCATGATGAGTGTAACACCCCAAAAATCGGGTTATCGATTTTTGTGCTGTTATTCCTTCCTAGCTTTCCTCTCCCGAATTTTTCCTCTGGAATCTGGTGAGTGACCAGGTGAATCCAGACAATCCTCAGCCTCTCCCTGCCTTTCCCATGCTTCTGTGTGATCCAATCTCCTGTCAGTAAACCCCGCACCTCATTTAAACCCTAGTTCCAAAATATTGGAACTAGAAATCCTGCCTTTGTGTTTACAAAGGAACCCTCATTTTTCTTGCTCTGCTGATCCTCCCAAAATTTCCGGAGACTCTCCCTCACGCATAAACCCTAGATGTGCGAAAATATTGCTAAGTCATATGCAATATTTCTCATCTAGAATTAATTCCTCTTTCTGCCTTTCTGAGGAATTAAATCCAGAAAAATATCTATCCATCTCCAAAGTTCATGAAAACTTGTGGAGATATTCCTTGTGATCATATTGAGCTCTCACAAAAATATTGGCCATAATTAAATCAGGGAAATTGCATTTTCCTATTTAAAGCCAATATTTCAATTTGGGGCCTTTCCAAAGGAACTACCATTTTGGTAGCTAGGAAAAATCCCAAATAATTTGTGGAGCTTCTCCTATACATATATTCACCATTTCCATCAAAATATCCAGTTCCACAATTCAAATTTTGAGCACAACATCCATTTGCAAATTTTGTCCAGATTTCCAGTTTGCAAAGGAAGTGCTTGAATCCTTGATTTTTTTGGGCTGAAATTTTTCAGGGTGGTTAAAATTGATAAATAACCTCTGTATACCAAAAACCAGCCCATTTCATCTAGCCAATTTTCCCCAGGCAATTATCTAAGTTTCTGTTCAGATTGCATCTCTGTGAAGGAAGTACCCTCATGGATGATCAATTTGAGCTGAAACTTTTCCAACTATCTCTCATGACCAAATCATAACTCTCCACCAAAAATCAGCTAATTCTATTTCGCCATTTGACCCCTACTTCCTCATTTGCATTTCTGGTCAGATTGGTGCTTTGTGAAGGAAGTACCATATAGAGTTGTCCAATTGTGCTGCAATTTTTCCCAGATGGTCACCTTAGTGAGTGGTCACTCTCAGTCCAAGATCAGGCCAAGAGGAGCATTGTGATGGACATGGCACATATCAAACACCTTGCTGTTCATCAACAGTTGACCCGCGTGCAGTCGCATCAGAGCTCGCTGTTCCTGTTTGTTGGATCAAATCATCTACCTGAGGGGGGGTGAACCTCCCGGACATGGTTTTATTGCGTTTTGTTGCCAAGTGCACGTCGTGCCGGTGGTGACCGTCAACGTTGTCGGCAGAATCGGTGCTCTGTGCACTAGATCCTTCGGGAGGCCACTTCCAACGAGCTCTGGCTTGTCCGGGAGCGTCGGCGAGCTCCCTACCGCGCGCGTGAACCTCCTGGAGCCTTCTCCCCCTCGTCTTCTAGCCCGTGGATGGCTGTGCCGACATGGATTCGCCACCGGATCGCCACCACGGCGACGAGCTCTGGAAGCTCCGTCCATCGTCGGCTAGCTCCTCCCCGAGCTATTTAAGGAGCCCCGAGACCCTCCCGGCCATCAGCAAGCACCGCCCCCTTCCCATTCGAGCTCCCCAAGCTCTCTGCCTCGCCCGCGGCCAAGTTCTACCGCCGTCCATCCCCATCGAGCCACCCCCCACCCGGGCCTTGCCCTCCTCTCCATCCTCGCCCTTAGCCTCCTCCAGAGACCGCACAACGGCCGTCGTCTTCAATTTAGCCGGGGAAGCTCTGCTGGATGCAACCCCCTGGTGCTCGTCGGCCGCCGCGCCTCAGTCAGTAGCGGCGGAGCTGCAGGCCGCCTCACGCAGCCCCGCGACCTCCGCTGGAGGCGGCGCACGGTGGTGGAGCCTTTGAGCTCGTCGGTCGGCCCTCTCGTGCCCCCCTGCCGGGGCTACGCCGGCGCTGGCCCGCCTCTGCCTCTGTTTCTGTCGGGGCGAACGGCGGCCAGAGGAGAAGGAAGGGGAGGGAGAGAGAAGAGATAGGGCGGGCCCACCTGTAAGTGGGTGTTAGCCCGGGCCAGTAAGTGGAGGCGCACTCTGCTCAATCCGCTTTTCGTTTAGTGAAAGCGTAAACGCCGGAGTACGCTTTCATTTTTTTCCAGCCGGCGGCCGACCAGTTAATTAATGAACGTTCACCCGTTAGGAGCTGGAATGGACAGTTTTCTGTCCGTTTCTCCGCTTAACGAACGAACGGGCATTTTTTCGCGGCCGTAACTCCGATTGAGGTAAAACCAACGCCCACGTCTTCAGTTCGTTGAGCCCTTTCTGATGGCATAATTTTCATAATGTTTTCACACTGTGAAAATGACCATTTTGCCCTTGCCCTTAATCAGCCCCTTTCGAGAGGGAACTTTTCCGGCAAATCTTTCCGGAGTTTCATCGCACTTCCTTCCGGTGTATTCCTCTACCCCAAGGCAAGCCAACCTCTTATCATGAGCTCCGAACTTGCGTGATGACTTTGCTTGCACCCTGTGTGTGTGTGTGTTGCAGTATATTTCCGATCATCGGTTAGTCTGCACTACCATAGCCCTGTTATTTCATCTGTGCCTGATGCTAGTGTTATTTACCATGTGATATCATGAATTGCTTCCATGCCATGTTCTCCCATGCCAGTAGCAATACTTTTAATACCAATATCATGTTAGTACTATGATTTGATCTCATGCCATGATTGTCAATACTGTTAGGGTTTTGCGATGCTGTTGTTAAGTGATTGTTCCCGCTTATTATTGTCGATGTAATGGTGCGATGATGGAGATGTTAAATTGAATTTAGAAACTAAACCTAGTTGGTTGATCAAGAGCCACCTACCCGGACTTATTCGTGCAGACACATTTGCCGGTATGGGACGGCCCTAGCTTTGTCTATTGTCCTGCCTCTTGTCGGTACCGCCAACTAGGGAAGGTTATGCGTGCGTGCTACCCTGGCCCGGTAGGCGGCGATAACCTTGTGAGCCCAGTTGAGTCATATGGATCCAGGTCCCCGTTTGGGACAGTTTTGTTTGGCCACGACGGTGGCAGGTGTCACGGGGTGACACAGGGGCCACCCAGGACATGACCCTGGGAGGGTATGATTGTCGGTGGGACCGTAAGAGTGCCAGGCAATATACAAGGTTTTGTTGGAGCAGCACTGGTCCACCCGAATGGGAACATGTACTAAAGTACGAGGCCGGGCGCTCCATGGTGTGGGTAAAGTGCGCAACCTCTGCAGAGTGTAAAAACCTATTCGAATAGTCGCTTCCATGGTATTGGACAGTCCGCTTAGGCCTCACTAGGATGGTCAACCATAATAATGATAATAATGATGGAAGAACTTGTCTTATGTTCAGAAGTACTCAATGGATCATGAGTATTTCGAGGGTTGTGGGACAACCCAGGAGAGAGTAAATTGGTATTCGGTAACAGTAAGCACTTTAAGCACCTAATGTGATCATTGCCATGCTATGTTATGTAGTTAATATGCCTGATCCATGCTATGCCATGCTTGCCCCATGATTTTCTGTTGATTCCATGCCATGCTTAGAATAAATTCTTACATGAGCATAGGGCTTGCTTTGTCATCTGCTTGTTTGGATGCTATGTATTTGGTTGTCTTGCGAGTACATTCAAAGTACTCACCTAGCCTTGCACGTGGCCAGTTGCAGGAGAAGATCCATCAGGCTAGATCGTGACCCAGCCAGTCCTGTGAGTTGTGGAGCCCAGCCAGAGACGTCGTTGTCGCCAAACCAAGACCTCCGCTGCCATTTAGTTAGCCTTGGAGCTATGTAATATTGTTGTAAGCAACAGTATTGTAAAACTCCATTACATATAATAAAGCCATTTTTGTGCCTGGAATTGCTGTATCATGTCTCAGGCGTGTGTCAGGTCTTATCCTGGGACTGGCGTGCGTCGGCCCTCTATCGGGGTGCCACAATCAGGAAAACAGGACCATCATGCAACACTTGAGCTAGTCTTAGAGGCATGACTAGGAATACATTTTACCGTTTATTATTCCACACGTGCATATGAGTCTTCCTCCGAGCCTCGTGGTTATTGCAGACTCGAGAACCATAGCAGTTATAGCATGGAACATAAACATAATTATGAACATGGGGATAAATAATAACATTTATTATTGCCTCTAGGGCATATCTCCTACAAGTATTCCCTTTATCTTTGGAGGGAAAGGCATTGATGTGGTATAGGCTATGTGATGATACTGATACATGGGACTGGAACCGATTGAAACTAGAATTCCATCAGAAATTTTATCGTATGCGTTTGGTTCATCGTGATCGGAATTATATATATAATTTTTGGCCTCGTGAAGCAGAAAGCATCGCTCAAGCTTGGGGGAGGCTTAAGTACATGATGTACACATGCCCCAATCATGAGCTCTCAAAAGAAATGATCTTACAGAATTTTTATGCTCGGCTTTCTCATGATAATCAAACTATTCTCGATTCTTCTTCGACTGGCTCCTTTATGAAGAAAACTATTGAATTCAGATGGGATCTTCTGGAAAGAATTAAACGCAACTCTGAAGATTGGGAACTCGACAAAGGTAATGAGTCAGGTATAATACTTGAGTTCGATTGTGTTAAATCTTTTATGGCTACCGATGCTTTTCATAAGTTTAGCACTAAATATGGACTTGACTCTGAGATAGTAGCTTCCTTTAGTGAATCATTTGCTACTCATGTTGATCTCCCTAAGGAGAAGTGGTTTAAATATCATCCCCCTGTTAAAGAAAAGATTGAGGAACCCGTTAGTGTTAAAGAAGAAACAATTGTTCACCATGTTGATCCAGTTGTGCCTACTGCTTATATTGAGAAACCACCTTTTCCTGTTAGGATTAAGGAACATGCTAAAGTTTCAACTGTGGTTAACAAAAGTAATATTAGAGCACCTAGACCCTCTGAACAAATTAAAGTTGAACCTGATGTTGCTATGGTTAAAGATCTCTTAGTCGATAATATAGATGGGCATGTTATTTACTTTTGTGATGAGGCTGCTAGAATTGCTAAACCTGTTAGAAATGAATGAGATATGTTAGACAAGAACAAGCCCGTAGTTGGCATGCATGTTGTTTCTGTTAAGATTGGATATCATTGCTATCATGGTTTGTGTGATATGGGTGCTAGTGTGAGTGCTATTCCGTTTACCTTATATCAAGAAATTATGAATGATATTGCACCTATTGAAATAGAGGACATTGATGTTACTATGAAGCTTGCAAACAGAGATACCATTACACCACTTGGGATCGTTAGAGATGTTGAAGTCTTGTGTGGAAAGATAAAATACCCTACTGATTTTCTAGTCCTCGGTTCTCCACAAGATGATTTTTGTCCCATTATATTTGGTAGACCTTTCTTGAACACTGTTAATGCCAAGATTGATTGCGCTAAAGAAACTGTTAGTGTTAATTTTGGTGGTATGTCTCATGAGTTTAATTTCTCCAAGTTTCGTAGACAACCTCATGATAAAGAATTGCCTAGTAAAGATGAAATTATTGGTCTTGTGTGACGCCCCCGGCCCGACTGTGCGCTAATCATACACGCAAATGCACACGATCAATCCCAGGGACTCACGGGAAGATATCACAACACAACTCTAGACACAAAATAAAATAATACAAGCTTTATATTACAAGCCAGGGGCCTCGAGGGCTCGAATACATAAGCTCGCGAACAAGTGTTAGCGGAAGCAACAGCAGTAACTGAGTACAGACATAAAAGGGAAACAAGTTTGCCTTAAGAAGGCTAGCATAACAATGACACTGATCGAAAAGGCGCAGGCCTCCTGCCTGGGAGCCTCTGAATCTACTCCTGGTCGTCGGTCTCCATGTAGTAGTAGGCTCCACCGGAAGTGTAGTTGCAGTCGGCGGCGGGAACAGCTGACTCCTGGGATCCATCATCTGGTCGCAGTAATCAGGTATAGGGGAAAAGAGAGAGCAAAGCAACCGTGAATACTCATCCAAAGTACTCTCAAGACTGACATCAGAACTATACTAAGTATGCATCGGTGGTATCAAGGGAATGGGGCTATATCTTTGGA
Organism: Elymus sibiricus; assembly: GCA_039707655.1. Lineage (NCBI taxonomy): Eukaryota > Viridiplantae > Streptophyta > Magnoliopsida > Poales > Poaceae > Elymus > Elymus sibiricus. Next base: position 102,669,804 of record CM077668.1, on the reverse strand, counting down.
CTAAACTGCAGAAATGCCAGAATAGAGGGGAAGGCCTAGCCTATCGAAGACTAGCATCTTCAGCGTCTTGCGGCATTAGAAGAGTGCAGATTAGCATATTATAAAGTAACAAGCATGTAGAAGCAAAGCCTAGAGATCCTTCCTCGACTCCCTGCGAGAAAGCGATCCCGGAGCTTACAATTAAAGTAACATGTATTCATTTCAAGTTGTAGTAGATCGGGATACAACACTGAGCGTCCTGTTACCGTGGACATGGCTATTTGAATAGATAACTTCCCTGCACGGGTGCACTACTGTTACCCAACACGCTCGATTAACTCAGGCCGGACACACTTTTTCGGGTCATGCCCGGCCTCGGCTGATCGACACGACATAGTCCTACCTAGGCTCAATAGAGAGGTCCCCGCCGGTCTACATCCTAAGCGCTCCGGGGTCTTGGACCCATCGCCCTTTGCACTCCGGGTCATTGCGAGCAGGGCGAGTCCAGGCACCACCTCTATCCTGGATGGCGCCGGCCCAGCCTTGCCGCAATGCTGAACTGGACATCTGACAGAGCTTTCGGCTGATACATACGACGTAGAGGGTCCCATAACCATTATCCCACGTGGTGGTAGTGCGTATATGGCCAGCGGCCAACTCAGATCAATACCCAAATCCGTTAGTGCATTGGGAGCTCGCGGTAACGATCAGTACTCTTGTCGCCCCGTCTCGAGGAAGTGCAACAAGGGTCAGGCCCATCCCTCTCTAGGGCGGTCTCAGCCTGCCCGGCCGCGCCTCGTAATTATCTCGCGGGTACCCTCCAGGTCAACCCGACTAATCCAGAGACTGTCGGGAACTCAGGTCCACCTCTACCGGGGTGGTACCACCTGTCCCTTCAGTCCCACAATCAACAGTAAACAGGGGGCGACAGTTAAAGGTAACCGAGTGTTCTTGTCATCAAGGGGGGAGTCCAAGGAACACCCTCGATGGACTCCCACTCGATGTATCCGTTAAGGAGAACCAGGAGGAATCACCCTCGATGGTTCCCATTTGAGGGGTTGCACGACAGAGTCGTCATCGGGAAGGGGAGAGCGAGGAATCACCCTCTGCAATCACCATCGATGTGCTATACTACAGGGGTATCATCAGGAGTGCAGTATGAGGTATCACCCCCGGCACTCGATAGTAGCCCTGCAGAGCCGTACAACTAAGGGGGTGTGAGGTGCTGTGACGGGCTCTGTACATCGATCACACTGATCGAGTCACCGGTTAGTAAAGCATGGCAACAAGGACAAGGGTGTGGGGCCATTGATGGATCACTATCCAACCTATACTAAGCATTTAGGTCAACAGGTAAAGTATCAACCGCAGGTTACAAAATCAGGCTATGCATCAGAATAGGAGCAATCAATTACAGTAGCAAAATCTAATGCAAGCATGGGGGAGAAGGAATAGGCGATATGGGGATGATCAAGGGGGTTTTGCTTGCCTGGAAGCTCTGCTGAAAGGGGCTGGTCGTCAGGGGCGTAGTCGTACACGGCCGCAGCGTCGGTCTCGGGGTCTACCGGAGAGAAGAGGGGGGAAGAAACAATAAATAAAAGCAAACAATGCAATACAGATGCATGGCATGGCAATAGGTTGTGCTAGGGTGCCCTAACGCAGTGCTAAGTATTTTAAACGGCGCGGGAAAATATCCGGGAATATTTTCCCGGCTCCGGGCAGTTATCGGTATATTGAACCGGAGGGGAAAGTTCCATGTTCATCATGCTAGAGAGGTGTGGCAGGTAAACGGAGGGCATATTCGGAATCGTCATATTTTTCTGATCGTTTTTCATATATAAATTATTTTCATCGGAGTTACGGTTTATTTTATATGATTTTTTCAAGTTTAAACAATATTTTGAAATTACAGATTTAATTTAATTCGAATTATTTAAATACTAAATTGCTATGGGTACACAGAAGTGTACCCAGAGATGTGCTACTGAGACTGACTGTGGGTCCCAGTTGACCAGGTCAACTGCACAGTCAGCAGCTGACTGGGCCGTTGACTGGTCAAAGGGGCCCATGGGGGTCCCACATGTCATAGACTGGGCGCTGCCCAGTCAGCACGTTGACTAGTCAACTGGGTCCAGTGGGACCCAGTTGACAGTAATTGTTTAATTTAAACATGTTTTATTTAATCTAACCAGATAATTAGTGAGGTGGGGCCCTGTTGTCAGTGACCCAGTTTAGTTAATAGGTTAGTTAAATTAACCCTAATGCTACAGTAACCGGGGCCCACATGTCAGTGGCCGTTAGGGGTCGGGTTAGTGATAAACTGCTGACGAGTGGGTCCCGCCGGCGTTTAAACGCCGGCGCGCGCGCGCCGGTGACCATGACAGCGGCGGCGCGGCACGGGTGATCGCCAGAAACGCGCTACCGACGCCCAAATCGAGCGCGGTTGGGCTCATCCGAGAGCGGGTGCTCGTGCGCATCCAGTGGTGGCGGTGGTTGGCGCCGAGGTGGCTGGGAGTGGCGGCGGCGACAACGAGCAGCGGCGGTGACTTCGGGCGCTCGACGGAGGCAGCGTCAGGGGCTCGCGTTCGACGATCTAAGGATGCAGGCGATACCTACGCGAGGCTACGCGCACGCTGGTGTGCTCGGTTGAGCCGGAGGAGCACTGCAACAGCGACAGCAAGCACGGCGGCAGCTCAAAGCTTCGGTAATGGTGGCGGCTACATTAACAGCGCGCTACGGGCACGGGACCGCGGGGCGAGCAGAGGGGAAGCGTGCGCGAGCTCACAGCGGGTGGAGGAGGGGCTCGGGAGAAGCCGGGGTGGACGGAGTGGAGCGGATCGAGCGACGGCATCGTGGTGGTCGTGGCGAGGAAGAACGGTGCGGGCGACGTGGCGGTGGCCTCCGAGCTCCGATCCAAAGGCGAGGAAGAAGAGGTGCTCGCCTGCGCAGCTCCTGGACAAGGTCTCGCGGCTCGGGGAGGCCGGTGTCCATGGCAACGATGAGGCACGGCGGCGGGCGCGCTCGGGCTCGACGAATCCGAAGGGGACGAACGAGGGAGGGGGAGAGTGGCGATTAGGGTTTGTCCCAGGGGTCGCACTCGGCTTTATCCACCGCGAGGACCCGATGGATGGCCGGCGCGTGGCCATCTGTGGGCGTGCGGCCGCGCGGCGTCCACGCCATGGCCTCTGCCTCTCACTCGTGAGAGGTAGGAGAAAAGGCCGGCGCGGGTTGGGCCGTTGCGCGCTGTGCACTGGAAGCCCAAGTGCACAGTAGGCCACTTCTCTTTCCCTTTTCTTTTTCTTTTCTGCATTTCCTTTACTGTTTTGCATTTTCTTTTAATAGCAAATTAGTTTAGAAAAATGTGAAGCTTGCCAAATTAAATACCCTACAATATTCTGCTCTACCATAGTGGTTTTGGGTTTTAAATGAATTCATTTGAATTTGGTTTAAATATAAATGGGTTAAATGTTGCTGTTTTGGCACTGTTTTCTATTTTAGTTTCATATCAAATGATTTTTGTGAACTAGAAATTTGGCACACAAATAGCAGGCAACATTTTTAGTTAACACAATTAATTTCAATTTATTCTGGAATGTTTAACTATTTTTAGAAATTGATTTGGTCAATTTTACTGCTGCTGGTCCACTGTTTTGGTTGCTAGGGTCAAATTTGGAATTCAATTAATGTGAGTTTTATTTTTATAATTGCTTTTGAAATTTTTGCAATATTATGAACATTTTTGTTTTGCTGTTTGAAGAAATAATTATTTGACTTGCATTTTGAAGTCTGAATTGAAGTTGAATTATTTCCTAATGCAACTTAATGAAGATGATCATGATGACATGGCAATTTAATAAGCTTAATGACATGGTTAAGATCTGGGGATGTTACAAATCTCCCCCACTACAAGAAATCTCGTCCCGAGATTTAAGAGGTGGAGTAAGGGGAATCTTCGGGATCAAGGATGTACACGAGAGTCAGGTTTCGATCCTGTGGAACTGTGGGTAGTGTGGGTTAAAAGTAGGAAGGGCGTTGACATCTTGCACGGCCATGATAGTAAGGCACGCCAGAGGATAGTTTGTCAGCTATGTCGTCAACAACGTCGGTACCATGGGCGGGGAACGAAGAGAACCATTTTTCTGCTCGTTAAAACGAGGCGGACCAATAGGCAAGGTTCTCGTCCATCGCTGGTTACCGGAATGTCATCAACAGTAGCAACAAGATTTTATTTGGGGGTGTTGACTTAAGCTGGGAATTATCACTGCTCAGATAAAAGCTAGATTACCAGAAAGGTTAAACAGACCAATGGAAAGGAAAAGGTGATGATCAGATTAAACAGACCAATGGAAAGGAATAATTGCAGACAATCCAGCTCTCCGGGTGAATGTGAGCACAAGAACCTAATGTTAGAGTTAGCAAAAATTTAACCCGAATAGAAGATAGACCGGAATCCCAGAGTAAAGGAGAGGAATAAAAGATCATAATCCCACCCATTGGCGACGCGGGCCCGTAAGCCACACAACCATGTTAGTAAAACATTTTTGAAAGACTAGACTCAACTTCGGCCAAGGAGTTGGAAAGGGGCTTCCTACAGGCAGTCGGCTCTGATACCAGCTTGTGACGCCCCGTGCCCGACCGTGCGCTAATCATACACGCAAATGCACACGATCAAGCCCAGGGACTCACGGGAAGATATCACAACACAACTCTGGACACAAAATAAAATAATACAAGCTTTATATTACAAGCCAGGGGCCTCGAGGGCTCGAATACATAAGCTCGCGAACAAGCGTTAGCGGAAGCAACAACAGTAGCTGAGTACAGACATAAAAGGGAAACAAGTTTGCCTTAAGACGGCTAGCATAACAACGACACTGATCGAAAAGGCGCAGGCCTCCTGCCTGGGAGCCTCCGAATCTACTCCTGGTCATCGGTCTCCACGTAGTAGTAGGCTCCACCGGAAGTGTAGTAGCAGTCGGCGGCGGGAATAGCTGACTCCTGGGATCCATCATCTGGTCGCAGTAATCGGGTATAGGGGAAAAGAGGGAGCAAAGCAACCGTGAGTACTCATCCAAAGTACTCGCAAGACTGACATCAGAACTATACTAAGTATGCATCGGTATCAAGGGAATGGGGCTATATCTTTGGACTAAACTACAGAAATGCCAGGATAGAGGGGAAGGCCTAGCCTATCGAAGACTAGCATCTTCAACGTCTTGCAGCATTAGAAGAGTGCAGATTAGCATATTATAAAGTAACAAGCATGTAGAAGCAAAGCCCAGAGATCCTTCCTCGACTCCATGCGAGAAAGCGATCCCGGAGCTTACAATTAAAGTAACATGTATTCAGTTCAAGTTGTAGTAGATCGGGATACAACACTGAGCGTCCTGTTACCGTGGACACAGCTATTCGAATAGATAACTTCCCTGCAGGGGTGCACTACTATTACCCAACACGCTCGATTAACTCTGGCCGGACACACTTTTCCGGGTCATGCCCGGCCTCGGCTGATCGACACGACGTAGTCCTACCTAGGCTCAACAGAGAGGTCCCCGCCGGTCTACATCCTAAGCGCTTCGGGGTCTTGGTCCCATCGCCCTTTGCACTCTGGGTCGTTGCGAGCAGGGCGAGTCCAGGCACCACCTCTGTCCTGGATGGCGCTGGCCCACCCGTGCTGCAATGCTGAACTGGACGTCTGACAGAGCTTTCGGCTGATACATACGACGTAGAGGGTCCCATAACCATTATCCCACGTGGTGGTAGTGCGTATATGGCCAGCGGCCAACTCAGATCAATACCCAAATCCGTTAGTGCATTGGGAGCTCGCGGTAACGATCAGTACTCCTGTCGCCCCATCTCGAGGAAGTGCAACAAGGGTCAGGCCCATCCCTCTCGGTCTCTGCCTGCCCGGCCGCGCCTCGTAATTATCTCGCGGGTACCCTCCAGGTCAACCTGACTAATCCAGAGACAGTCGGGAACTCAGGTCCACCTCTACCGGGGTGGTACCGCATGTCCCTTCAGTACCACAATCAACAGTAAACAGTGGGCGACAGTTAAAGGTAACCGAGTGTTCTTGTCATCAAGGGGGGAGTCCAAGGAATCACCCTCGATGGACTCCCACTCGATGTATCCGTTAATGAGAACCAGGAGGAATCACCCTCGATGGTTCCCACTTGAGGGGTTGCACGACAGAGTCATCATCGGGAAGGGGAGAGCGAGGAATCACCCTCTGCAATCACCATCGATGTGCTATACTACAGGGGTATCATCAGGAGTGCAGTACGAGGTATCACCCCCGGCACTCGATAGTAGCCCTGCAGAGCCGTACAACTAAGAGGGTGTGAGGTGCTGTGTCGGTCTTTGTACATCGATCACACTGATCGAGTCACCGGTTAGTAAAGCATGGCAACAAGGACAAGGGTGTGGGGCCATTGATGGATCACTAACCAACCAATACTAAGCATTGAGGTTAACAGGAAAAGTATCAACCGCAGGTTACAAAATCAGGCTATGCATCAGAATAGGAGCAATCAATTACAGTAGCAAAATCTAATGCAAGCATGGGGGAGAAGGAATAGGCGATATGGGGATGATCAAGGGGGTTTTGCTTGCTTGGAAGCTCTGCTGAAAGGGGCTGGTCGTCAGGGGCGTAGTCGTACACGGCCGCAGCGTCGGTCTCGGGGTCTACCGGAGGGAAGAGGGGGGAAGAAACAATAAATAAAAGCAAACAATGCAATACAGATGCATGGCATGACAATAGGCTGTGCTAGGGTGCCCTAACGCAGTGCTAAGTATTTTAAACGGAGAGGGAAAATATCCGGGAATATTTTCCCGGCTCCGGGCAGTTATCGGTATACTGAACCGGAGGGGAAAGTTCCATGTTCATCATGCTAGAGAGATGTGGCAGGTAAACGGAGGGCATATTCGGAATCGTCATATTTTTCTGATCGTTTTTCATATATAAATTATTTTCATCGGAGTTACGGTTTATTTTATATGATTTTTTCAAGTTTAAACAATATTTTGAAATTACAGATTTAATTTAATTCGAATTATTTAAATACTAAATTGCTATGGGTACACAGAAGTGTACCCAGAGATGTGCTACTGAGACTGACTGTGGGTCCCAGTTGACCAGGTCAACTGCGCAGTCAGCAGCTAACTGGGCCGTTGACTGGTCAAAGGGGCCCATGGGGGTCCCACATGTCATAGACTGGGCGCTGCCCAGTCAGCACATTGACTAGTCAACTGGGTCCAGTGGGACCCGGTTGACAGTGACTGTTTAATTTAAACATGTTTTACTTAATCTAACCAGATAATTAGTGAGGTGGGGCCCTGTTGTCAGTGACCCAGTTTAGTTAATAGGTTATTTAAATTAACCCTAATGCTACAGTAACCGGGGCCCACATGTCAGTGGCCGTTAGGGGCCGGGTTAGTGATAAACTGCTGACGAGTGGGTCCCGCCGGCGTTTAAACGCCGGCGCGCGCGCGCCGGTGACCATGACAGCGGCGGCGCGGCACGGGTGATCGCTGGAAACGCGCTACCGACGCCCAAATCGAGCGCGGTTGGGCTCATCCGAGAGCGGGTGCTCGTGCGCATCAAGTGGTGGAGGAGGTTGGCGCCGAGGTGGCCGGGAGTGGCGTCGGCGACAACGAGCAGCAGCAGTGACTTCGGGCGCTCGACGGAGGCAACGCCAGGGGCTCGCGTTCGACGATCTAAGGATGCAGGCGATACCTACGCGAGGCTATGAGCATGCTGGTGTGCTCGGTTGAGCCGGAGGAGCACTGCAATAGCGACAGCAAGCACGGCGGCAGCTCAAAGCTTCGGTAATGGCGGCGGCTACATCAACAGCTCGCTACGGGCACGGGACCGCGGGGCGAGCAGAGGGGAAGCGTGCGCGAGCTCACAGCGGGTGGAGGAGGGGCTCAGGGGAAGCCGGGGTGGACGGAGTGGAGCGGATCGAGCGACGGCATCGTGGTGGCCGTGGTGAGGAAGAACGGTGCGGGCGACGTGGCTGTGGCCTCCGAGCTCCGATCCAAAGGCGAGGAAGAAGAGGCGCTCGCCTGCGCAGCTCCTGGACAAGGTCTCGCGGTTCGGGGAGGCCGGTGGCCATGGCAACGACGAGGCACGACGGCGGGTGCGCTCGGGCTCGACGAATCCGAAGTGGACGAACGAGGGAGGGGGAGAGTGGCGAGGACCCGATGGATGGCCGGCGCGTGGCCATCTGTGGGCGTGCGGCCGCGCGGCGTCCACGCCATGGCCTCTGCCTCTCACTGGTGAGAGGTAGGAGAAAAGGCCGGCGCGGGTTGGGCCGTTGCGCGCTGTGCACTGGAAGCCCAAGTGCACAGTAGGCCACTTCTCTTTCCCTTTTCTTTTTCTTTTCTGCATTTCCTTTACTGTTTTGCATTTTCTTTTAATAGCAAATTAGTTTAGAAAAATGTGAACCTTGCCAAATTAAATACCCTGCAATATTCTGCTCTACCACAGTGGTTTTGGGTTTTAAATTAATTCATTTGAATTTGGTTTAAATATAAATGGGTTAAATGTTGCTGTTTTGGCACTATTTTCTATTTTAGTTTCATATCAAATGATTTTTGTTGAACTAGAAATTTGACACACAAATAGCAGTCAACATTTTTACTTAGCACAATTAATTTCAATTTATTATGGAATGTTTAACTATTTTTAGAAATTGATTTGGTCAATTTTACTGCTGCTGGTCCACTGTTTTGGTTGCTAGGGTCAAATTTGGAATTCAATTAATGTGATTTTTATTTTTATAATTGCTTTGGGAATTTTTGCAATATTATGAACATTTTTGTTTTGCTGTTTGAAGAAATAATTATTTGACTTTCATTTTGAATTCTGAATTGAAGTTGAATTATTTCCAAATGCAACTTAATGAAGATGATCATGATGACATGGCAATTTAATTAGCTTAATGACAGGGTTAAGATCTGGGGATGTTTCATCTTGCTTTTATTGTCGTACCTCCTACTGATCCGTTAGAACAATATTTGCTAGACCATGAAAATGATATGCATATGAATGAAAGAAATGAAATAGATAAGATGTTCTTTGATCAACCATCTATCCTTAAACACAATTTTCCTGTTGAAACTCTTGGAGGCCCTCCTCCACCTAAGGGTGATCCTGTATTTGAATTGAAGCAATTGCCTGATACATTGAAATATGCTTACCTTGATGAAAAGAAGATATATCCTGTTATTATTAGTGCTAACCTTTCAGCGCATGAAGAAAAGAGATTACTAAAAACTCTAAGGAAGCACCGAGCTGCTATTGGATATACTCTTGATGATCTTAAGGGCATTAGTCCCACTCTATGTCAACACAAAATTAATATGGAGCCTGATGCTAAACCAGTTGTCGACCACCAACGACGATTAAATCCTAAGATGAAAGAGGTGGTAAGAACCAAAATATTAAAACTTCTGGAAGCATGTATAATCTATCCCATAGCTGATAGTAGATGGGTAAGTCCCGTTCATTGTGTCCCTAAGAAAGGAGGTATTACCGTTGTTCCTAATGATAAAAATGAACTCATTCCAAAAAGAATTGTAACTGGTTATAGGTTGGTAATTGATTTTAGAAAATTAAACAACGCTACTAGAAAAGATCATTACCCTCTACCTTTTATTGATCAAATGTTAGAAAGATTGTCTAAGCATGCACACTTTTGTTTCCTAGATGGTTACTCTGGTTTTTCTCAAATACCCGTATCACAACCCGATCAAGAGAAAACCACCTTTACTTGTCCTTTTGGAACTTATGCTTATAGACGTAGTATGACGGCTATATTCTCTGACTTTTGTGAAAAGATTGTTGAGGTGTTCATGGATGATTTCTCCGTTTACGGAATTTCTTTTGATGATTGCTTAAGCAACCTTAATCGAGTTTTGCAAAGATGTGAAGAAACTAATCTTGTCTTGAATTGGGAGAAGTGCCACTTTATGGTGAATGAAGGCATTGTCTTGGGGCATAAAATTTCTGAAAGAGGTATTGAAGTTGATAAAGCCAAGGTTGATGCTATTGAGAAAATGCCATGTCCTAAAGATATTAAAGGTATAAGAAGTTTCCTTGGTCATGCTGGTTTCTATAGGAGATTTATTAAAGACTTCTCTAAAATTTCTAGGCCTCTTACCAATCTTTTGCAAAAAGATGTTCCATTTGTTTTTTATGATGATTGTCTAGAAGCCTTTGAAACACTTAAGAAAGCCTTAACCACTGCACCTATTGTTCAACCACCTGATTGGAACTTACCTTTTGAAATTATGTGTGATGCTAGTGATTATGCTGTTGGTGCTTTTCTAGGACAGAGAGTTGATAAGAAATTAAATGGTATCCATTATGCTAGTAAAACTCTAGACAGTGCCCAAAGAAATTATGCTACTACTGAGAAAGAATTTCTAGGAGTTGTGTTTGCATGTGATAAATTCAGATCTTACATAGTTGATTCTAAAGTAACTGTTCACACCGATCATGTTGCTATTAAATATCTTATGGAAAAGAAAGATGCTAAACCTAGACTCATTAGGTGGGTTTTATTGCTACAAGAATTTGACTTGCATATTATTGATAGAAAGGGAGCTGAGAATCCCGTAGCAGATAATTTGTCTAGAATGGAAAATGTTCTTGATGACCCACTACCTATTAATGATGATTTTCCTGATGAACAATTAGCTGTCATAAATGCTTCTCGTAATACTCCTTGGTATGCAGACTATGCTAATTACATTGTTGCTAAATACATACCACCTAGCTTTACATACCAACAAAAGAAAAAGTTCTTCTTTGATTTAAGACATTACTTCTGGGATGACCCACATCTTTATAAAGAAGGAGTAGATGGTATTATTAGACGTTGTATACCTGAGCATGAACAGGAACAAATCCTATGGAAGTGTCATTGCGAAGCTTACGGAGGACACCATGCGGGAGACAGAACTGCACACAAGGTATTACAATCTGGTTTTTATTGGCCTACTCTTTTCAAGGATGCTCGTAAGTTTGTCCTATCTTGTGATGAATGTCAAAGAATTGGTAATGTTGGTAGACGTCAGGAAATGCCTATGAATTATTCACTTGCTATTGAACCATTTGATGTTTGGGGATTTGATTATATGGACCTTTTCCTAAATCCAATGGGTATACTCATATTTTAGTTGCTGTTGATTACGTTACTAAGTGGGTAGAAGCTATTCCAACTAGTAGTGCTGATCATAACACCTCTATTAAAATGCTTAAAGAAGTTATTTTCCCAAGGTTCGGAGTCCCTAGATATTTAATGACTGATGGTGGTTCACATTTTATTCATGGTGCATTCCGTAAATTGCTTGCTAAATATGATGTCAACCATAGAATTGCATCTCCCTATCACCCTCAAACTAGTGGTCAAGTTGAATTGAGCAATAGAGAAATAAAATTAATTCTGCAGAAAACCGTCAATAGATCTAGAAAGAATTGGTCTAAGAAACTTGACGATGCATTATGGGCTTATAGAACTGCTTATAAAAATCCTATGGGTATGTCTCCTTATAAAATGGTTTATGCAAAAGCATGTCATTTACCTCTTGAGTTAGAACATAAAGCATATTGGGCAATTAAAGAACTCAATTACGATTTTAAACTTGCCGGTGAAAAGAGGTTATTTGATATTAGCTCATTAGATGAGTGGAGAACCCAAGCTTATGAAAATGCCAAATTGTTTAAAGAAAAAGTTAAAAGATGGCATGATAGAAGAATTCAAAAACGGGAATTTAAAGTAGGTGAGCAAGTTCTATTGTACAATTCTCGTTTGAGATTCTTTGCAGGAAAACTTCTCTCTAAATGGGAAGGACCATATATCGTCGAAGAAGTTTATCGCTCCGGAGCCATCAAAATAAACAACTCCGAAGGCACTAATCCGAGAGTGGTGAATGGGCAAAGAATTAAGCATTATATTTCAGGTACTCCCATTAATGTTGAAACTAATATTATTGAAACAATTACACCGGAGGAATACATAAGAGAGACCTTCTGGAACACTCCAGAACCCTGAAAAGGAAGAGGTATGTGATACGGTAAGTAAACCGACTCCAAAAATTCCATAAACATACTTTCTGTCAGTTTTGGAATATTAGAAAAAATACCAAAATAAGAAACAGCCGAGGGGACCCACCTGGTGCCCACGAGGCACCAGGGCGCGCCACCCCCCCCCCCCCCCAGGCGCGCCCTGGTGGCTCGTGGGCCCCTCGTGAGCCCTCCCGACTCCGTTTTCTCCTGGATTACTTGTTTTGCAAGATAAAAAATCTTTATATATACTCCCATATGTTTTGACCACTGTATCGCAGAAATCTCCTCTGTTCTCATTTCGTGCTATTTTTCTGACAGATCTAGATCGCTATGGCTCCACCAAGCTCTTCCAAGGACAAGTTCTACGAGAAGGTCATCAACCCCTACCTACCGGAGGTGATGAAACATCCTCAAGCCATTGAGATGCGTGAGGGGGTGCTTCACATCCGGGATGTTCAAGGACCCAAGAAGACCGGGAGCGTGGAGTCCAGGCTCAAAGCGGTGGAGCAGGAGATCTTCAAGTGCCAAGGGATGGTGGAACGTGGACTCAGCGCCAACCACTCCATGATCACGGAATTCACCCGTAATCACAAGGTGGATGGCCAATCGATGGGGGACATCATCTTCAAGCTTAATGAACGAATCGACTATCTCCAGGGCCAAATCTATGATCTTCAAAACCAAAATTTTGAGTATGAGGCAAGATTCAAAGGTATGAGTTTAGCTGCAAGTTTCTGGACTCCGGAGACTCGTTCATCTTTTTATGATGGGGAACCTATGCCATGGAAGCCGGAGGATAAGCCCACTACTTCATCACCATCACCATCACCGAAGAAGGAGACTTGAGTACATGGGTATGGGCACTCCCCTTGGCTTGTGCCAAGCTTGGGGGAGGTGCCCCGGTATCGTATCACCATCACTTTTATTATCATTACCTATTTTTAGTTCGATCCTTAGTTATTTCGTGATCTAGTTGAATAAAAGTTTAGTATGATCTATTTTCGAGTGTTAGCTTCATGATCTATCTATCTATGTAATCGAGTTGAGAGTTATATAATAAAGAGTAGTTTGAGTTTTTGCTTCTTTACTTTCATGTTTCAATTCTAGTAATGAAAATAATGAAAAAGATCATATGCTAATCTTGTGGAAAGTAATGACATTACATAAACAAAAGTATAATTGGTAAAATTTATTGGAAGTTAATAAACATAGCATTAGTCAATGATGCAATTCATGAAAAAGTTAATAAGGGAAGAGAAGATTCACATGCAAATATACTATCTTGGACATCTTTTATGATTGTGAGCCCCCATTAAGTATCTTATGTCAAATTGTTGACATTGGACAAGGAAGACAACGTAATGAATTATGTTTGTTCATATTCACATAGAAGTTATATTGTTATAGATCCTCCAACATGTGGTGCTTGCTCAATATCTTTGCTAGCCAAAAATCCGCACCAAGTAGAGATACTACTTGTGCATCCAAAACCCTTAAACCCAGTTTCATGTCATGAGAGTCCACTATATCTACCTAGGGATTGAATAAGATCCTTCAAGTAAGTTGTCATCGGTGCAAAAAGCAATAAAAATTGCCTCTAAATATGTCTGAACTTTTATTGTAAGGGAAATAAGCTTTGTACGAACTTGTGATGGTAAAGAAATAAAAGTGACAGACTGCATAATAAAGGTTGCTATCACAAGGGGCAATATAAAGTGACGTTCCTTTGCATTAAGAGCTCGTGCATCCAACAACAAAAAGCGCATGACAACCTCTGCTTCCCTCTGCGAAGGGCATATCCTTTACTTTTATGTATTTACTTTTTATGCAAGAGTCAATAGTGTTCTCCTCTATTCCTTTTTATTTTTCTCTTTTGCAAGCATCATGTGGTGGGGAAAGATCTAGGCATATATATCCAGTTGGATATGAGTGATCATAAGTTATTATTGTTGACATCACCCTTGAGGTGAATAAGTTGGGAGGCGAAATCACAAGCCCCTATCTTTCTATGTGTCTGGCTGAAACTTTTTGCTCCATATATATGTCGTGAGTGTTAGCAATCATAGAAGACTAAATGATGGTTGAGTATGTGGACTTGCTAAATAGCTCCTACATGAGACCCTTCCTGAAAATATGATGAATTGTAATTGCATTGTTGACTGAGAACATAGTTTGTTAGTTTTCAAGAAAGTTTATGCCTTATACTCCATTGTTGTGATGAATTGTTACTTGCTCATGAGAAGTTTTATGATAATAAATATTGTTGTTATAATAATGATCATGATGCTACTATGTCCGTATTTTATTTTTATCGACATATCTCTCTCTAAACATGTGGACATGATTATCGATATCGGTTTTCGCTTGGGGACAAGCGAGGTCTAAGCCTGGGAGAGTTGATACGTCCATTTTGCATCATGTTTTGCTACTATTATTTATAGTGTTTTAATCAATATAACACTTTGTGGAGCAATTCTAATGTCTTTTTCTCTCTTAATATGCAAGATTTACACAAGGAGGAAGATTGCCGGCAGCTGGAATTCTGGACCTGAAAAAGCTATGTCAGAGATACCTATTCTGCACATCTCCAAATGAGCTGAAATTTTACGGAGCTTTATTTTGGAATAAATAAATAAATACTAGAAGCAAGAAGTACCAGAGGGGGCCACCCAGGTGCCCACGAGGCACCAGGGCGCGCCACCCCCCAGGCGCGCCCTGGTGGCTCGTGGGGCCCCTGGCCAGCCTCTGGCCTCCATTTTCTGGTATATAAGCCCATTTTCCCTAGAAAAAATATGGAGAAGACTTTCGGGACGGTGCGCCGCCGTCTCGAGGCGGAACTGGGGTAGGAGCACTTTTGCTCTCCGGCGGAGAGATTCAGCCGGGAATACTTCCCCCGGGGGGGGATCGTCGCCATCGACATCACCAGCGATCGTCTCATCGTGGGAGGACTAATCTTCATCAACATCTTCACCAGCACCATCTCATCTCAAACCCTAGTTCATCTCTTGTATTCAATCTTTGTCTCAAAACCTCAGATTGGTACCTGTGGGTTGCTAGTAGTGTTGATTACATCTGGTAGTTGATGCTAGTTGGTTTATTTGGTGGAAGATTATATGTTCAGATCTATTATGCTATTCAATACCCCTCTGATCTTGGACATGATTATGATTTGTGAGTAGTTACTTTTGTTCTTGAGGACATGGGAGAAGTCTTGTCATAAGTAATCATGTGAATTTGGTATTCGTTCGATATTTTGATGATATGTATGTTGTTGATTCCCTTAGTGGTGTCGTGTGAACGTCGACTACATGACACTTCACCATCTTTGGGCCTAAGGGAATGCATTGTGGAGTAGTAATTAGATGATGGGTTGCTAGAGTGACAGAAGCTTAAACCCTAGTTTATGCGCTATTCCGTAAGGGACTGATTTGGATCCATATGTTTAATGCTATGGTTAGAGTTATCTTAATTCTTCTTTCGTAGTTGCGGATGTTTGCGAGAGGGGGTAATCATAAGTGGGAGGCTTGTTCAAGTAAGAACAACACCCAAGCACCGGTCCACCCACATATCAAATTATCAAAGTAGCGAACGCGAACCAAACAAACATGATGAAAGTGACTAGATGAAATTCCCATGTGTCCTCGAGAACGCTTTACTTACTATAAGAGATCGTTTCGGCTTGTCCTTTGCTATAAAAAGGATTGGGCCACCTTGCTGCACTCTTTGTTACTATTGCTACTTGTCACTTGTTACAAATTATCTTGCTATCAAACTACTCGTTACCGATAATTTCAGTGCTTGTAGAAAATACCTTGCTGAAAACCGCTTGTCATTTCCTTCTGCTCCTCGTTGGGTTCGACACTCTTATTTATCGAAAGGACTACGATTGATCAAAATACTACTTGCTGGGAGGAGATGCGCGGCGAAGGGCGGAAGCGGCGTGACGCTCCATGGTGGGGTAAGAGGTGGATGGGCATGAGAGATGGTGGGACGAGAGGGTCATCCATGGCTGCATCGCGTGAAGTAGGAGACGATGTGTGCTGGAGGGGAACGAGTGGACGAGCTGAGAAGGGAAGGGATAAGGCTAACGGGGCGAAACGTGAAGCGAAGGATGCGTCAGATCCAACGTGTCGCGTGTGACCGGCGCTAGCTTTGGCTTGTCGGTCGTAGGGAAAAGTTTTCCTTAAATCATTACATGCTTATTGGGACAGAAGAGTGAGGTGATTTTTTTCTTTCGTTGCAATGCACGAGCATTTGTGCTAGTCTAAATAATTATAATCGTTTAGATTAATTATGACGCATAACTCACATGTGTGTCCTGAGAATTACTAGCAAATAGTGCTCAATTAAAGACGAACTGTATTGTGGTTTTTAATCGCAGACTCTATTTGAAAACAAGTTGGTTTTACCCGGAAAAAAAAACAAGTTGGTTTAAACTTGAAAGCTTATCTGCGGCATAGAGGAAGGGCTAAACCCTAATTTTCTAACAGCAGCTGCACCCGTTTGACTCACCCGATTGTGGAGCCCTGGGGCAAGAAGAGCGTCTCTAGCCTGGCCTCGCCGCTGGAATCGGGCGTTCTGAGGCCTTGTACAATGCTGGGTGCTTAGGGAGGTGTTTAGAAGAATAAACTGGGTTTTTCTAAAGCATCGGTGCTTATTTCTACAAAAGAGACGCCTAATTAAGCATCTATCCTTTAAAAATAAGCACGGTGCTTAAAGAAAGACTGATTTATTTCTGTAAGCACCTCCCCTAAGCGTCTTGCATTGTACAAGGCCTGATGCAGCCACCGGGCGACTCCTTGCTGATTCCTGGAGCTGGATGATTGCCTTGCCTAGGTTTTGGATGTTATGACGCCTGCATGAGCTTCCTGTTTTGTATGCCAGAACTGTGTCCGGCTGCCCTAGTTCTGTGTTTCCGCTATCGTTTCTCTTTGAATCTTGCAGCCTTTTAAGATTTGTATATACTGATTCTATTGCGACACTGTGGTTTCGATCTAAGTAATGGAACCGGGGAGCTCGCTTCGCTGTTGATGTAAAAAAGATCACTCTGTGTTAATAGAATTGTACAACAAAGTGGTAACCCCAACATTTGTAGATGGAGAATCAGGTAACGAACCAGTGGGTACCATCTTACCAAAAAAAAAAAACAGTGGGTACCATTGCGCACATACTATGTATGTAACGCAGACGTGCAGGCTCGGTGGGAAGTTCCGCAGATAGGCATGTGTGTAGAGAACGAAAAATGACATGTCTTCATTTACCATAGCGGACATCTTTCGGTTACATCATGAATACAAGTTACAGCACAAGCAGTTCAATATGCTTGAACATCTAAAGTCAGATTGCAAGTTAAAATCACACCGCGGGAGCAAAGCTCCGTATGATTGGGAACATCAGCTAATATACATCAGTTTTGAATCGCATCATGGGGGGCAGACTGGGAAGCCATCCTTGAGCAAGGGATTAATTAGCCATCCTGCTCCCTGACCATGCAGCAACTGCTCGCGCCAACTGTCAAGTGTCGCTGATTGTCAGCTCCAAATATGGCCTTGTCAGCAAGGAAGGGGGCAGCCGAGCTCGTTAGCCGCCACGGTGAGGAAGGCGAGGGTCATCCCGGTGGCGCGGCGGCTGCGGGCTTCCCAGTCTATACATCTCTCGACATCCGCTTGCCAGTTCACCGTGTTTGCTGCCGCGCATTGGTAGTTTGGGCTTTGGATGCCGTTCCGTTGCTCGCCTTGAATGATCTTAGTGGAACCTAGTGGCCCACTGTTCAAGATGTCACGGAGGACGGACATGCTGAGCGCTCGTACATGCGCGCTAGCGTGGGAGAGGCAGCGGATGGTAGGCGATAGACGGCACTGCAAACCATATGAGTGTTAGCATTCTAAACGTTGGTGTGTGTCTCATGAACAGAATAGGGGTGAGATCTGAGCAGATGACATACCTTTAACAGATTTGAGAGGCCATCAGCAACTGCTACACCTGGGTCTCCCCATTCAACGATGAGATGAATAGCTCTAGCAGTTACTTCCAGGAGCTGTGCATATTCAATCACAGGAACGAATGTTGTCAGAAAGAATTGGTGACATGCAACTTCCAAAGCAAGAAAATGAGTCGATGATACTTTAACGACCACAAAGTACGACAGACGATATGTTTGTGGTATTCTGTGAAGAACGTTTGTATATGTATTTACCTCTAACTGAGGCAAGGTACAAGCTTCACCATCAACAAGCATCCCATCTGTAGCACGAAGCAGAAGGTCTGAAGCACTAGCAAGAATTATCAATGCTTCTGGGCTGTCATGGTTCCTCATAAGCTCAGCTATCAGTTTAACTATTCGCTGGTTGACTCTCCACATCTTCTGACCTTCCTCATCATCTCGAGCAATCCAGGGCTGTAAGTCCTTCTCAGCCTGCATACAAGAGTCCATAAATATGACAGGAAATTGGTATATGTCATGAAGACAATGTATGTTCCCCCGTGAGAAATGAAGAGAGAAGAAGCCAAAATCTGAACCAAATTTCATTGCGACCAAATGTCTGAATAAAAAAAATTACCTGCAGAACAATAGCAGTTGAAGCTTTGGCCGGTGAGGCTGAAACAACATCACAAAGTGCATCTACAACCTATACGTAAAAAAATGTCAGATGTACAGTTAATAAGAAACGTAACAAAATTAGAATGTCACTGAATGCTGTGTTATGCCAATAACCACACGAATCATACCTTTCTCCAACCTTGATGAGCTGATGTACTTTCTGCAGACATCTGCATTTCGGGAGATGCAATAAGCTTATGCCAGAGCAATGAGACAACAGAGAAGCATAGTTCCTGTTTTTCTGAGATAACAGATCTTAGGAGAGTTTGAGAACCTCGATAACCCCCATTCCTATCCATGGTAAGGAAGTTCGCCAAATCAGATGCTTCAGCCTGTAAAGTTGCAGGAACTTTCCCAGATGTACTTGCGACATTACCATTTCGCCTAGCCTCTTCTGAGCATTTCAAGAGTGGTCTTGAAAACCCATTTTTCATGTGTGAGGCTGAAGCATTCTTCTTTTCCAAGTTGCCACTACCCGATGAGCTGGTGCTGTTTTCCTCAATGTGTTGTTGATCATCTCTCTTTACTGATGTAAAAGTCAGGTGAGCTTCTAGAGGCTCAGCTTTGTTCACGATGGAGGACACAGTTTTACCATGCAAGTCAATCAAATGATAAAGGGATGATGCCCTGGTAGAAATCTCAGCATCCCACTTGCATCGCTTCAGTGAAGATAGTGCATTTAGGCATGGCCTCGACCGGCGAAATAATTCAGAAACATGAGCGGCAACCATAGCCGCTGCAACTATCTCATTTGAACTATAGTTCCAGGAGGTACCAACTGATGATGGCTTCAAGGAGAAAAGAGCTTCCAGGATGCCAAGAATTCTACGAGTATGGAGAATTGCTGAGCTAATGCTATTCTGTAGCTCATTACTGATCCCATTGTTTTTTCCAGGCTTCAGGATCTTTATAGAGTCTTTTACGTTTGAGTTTGTTGCGCTCTTGCAAAGGATAGGGAACAGCTGAAGCTCACAAGATAAGGCACAAACAGCGGCCAGCACATACGAGTCAAATGTACCAACAGGCCCTTGTTTCTTCTTGATCCTATTTCTTCCATTGGTTAATCTTGGGTCCTCAGTGGCCTCCTCAGAAGAATGGTTTTCACTACCCGTTGGTCTTTTGCTGCCCCCTGGCAAAGCTTGATGACTGACGCAAACAGTTAATGCTACAAACAACAACCGGGAAGCAAGGTTCATTGAAGCACATGATTCAACAAAGAGTGAATGTATCATTGTACGGAGTTCAGCAACAGCAAGGTTCTTAGATTGACTTCTTGGTCTTTTAGATGATTCAGAGGTTTCCGAAGGGAAAGTTCTTCTGAGTATAGCTTCAACTGTTGCCACAAATATTCTCATAAGGCATGCTTCAGATGGACTTCCACGAGGTAGATACTCGAATACTTTCAACAGTGGCAAGTATAGGCTCCATGACAAAGTAGGTGGCTGAAGCGGAGCAGCTACAACGATTTCGGGCAAATCAACTGCTGATGAATTCAGAGGTAACAAACCATAGGCAGCTTCCCAGATGGTACATATTCTCCACTCAACATCAGGACCATGAGCACACAGCAAGGAAGCAATTCCTTGTGCGGTGGCATCAATTGTGGTTTCAGATGCAGGAACTTCCAGCTGTGAATAGTACAAAGTGCAAGCAGGTAAATTAGTCATGCAGACATAAGGCAGCAATCAATAAGACCAATAAAGCGAAAACATGGATTCCCATATGGAAGGGTGTAAATAAAGATGATAGTTGAATGCGCAGCTTTGGTCCGAAATCTCTAAAACAGTAGTCATATAACATGGTAAACCACAAAATAAGTGATTGGCAAATTGATAGAAGCATTCCACATGAGCAAGTATGCAAAAATGATCAAATGTTGAATGGAAATTAACTATAAGGATTATCTGTCTGTTGCAATGTTTTAGCTCAATTAATGCAGTAACGTAATCTGCGACTAACAATGCCTAAATCAGTGTATAATAAGACCCCCTGAACTTAACAATAGAGCCAGAATATGTAAGCCCCAGAAAAGGCTAACTGTGCTTCGAGTCTTTACTAAAGAAAAAACAGGTAATGAAAAATTAACCAGATGCACAACTATTGCATACCTGTCTTTTGTATGATGATACATAGCCACCCAGTGGTTCATGTTGCACTTCAACTCCTTCAGCATGCCTTAGTGGAGGAAAAAGCAGCGTTGGTTGGGATAGTATGCGAAAAAGCAACGCAGCAGCTGTATCAGCAGCAATACCAGCCCTCATAGACATTGCAGTTCCAATCGCACGCAAGAAATGAAGATGCAACCAATTTTTTGGAAGCTGGATAGAAATTTAAAGTCACCAAGATTAATAAACAAGCACACCCAAAACATATGAATATGAAAGTTTCGTATCGTGAGGCATCATGATTAACAGCACTGAAACAACAGCCAGCGTGCAGTATGTTATACCCGCATGCCAGTAGCATAATCTTCAGCTGCCCGAAGGAGTTCAACAAGCTGAACTGCTGCATCAAGTGCATCTGGAGCCCATGACGGTGGTGCTTCAAGAAGACCAAAAAGCAATCTTTGCGTAGCACTTGGTGTGGCAATTGCGTAGTATCTGACAAGAGAGTAACACGTTTAGATAATCTGAAAAGCAGACTTGGTATGACGATTGATAGGATTTTTTTTAATACAATTGGTAGGATCTTACCTATGAAACAAGCGAGCGTATGGTTCGAGAGGGGGTAGCCCTGCCACCAAATGCTCATCCAAGGGTGTTGTCGGTGGAGGTAGCAGAAGGGCGGGAACAGCTGCCGCGGTCAAGTTTGCTGTCTCATAGCGAGCTACTTCCTCATCACAGACACTTAAAATAACTCCAGCTCCATTGGCAACAGCCCATCTTGGGGTGGATGGCATGAGTTGTGGGTGCTTACCAGCTCCTCGGCTGTAAGCTAAATTACAAAGACGTATAATTAATCATTTGTGTTTATGGCAAGAATTAGCATCTGTTGCAAGAAGAAAAGGTGTTCCACACTTGGAAAACCCGCATAACTTTAAGCCCATGTGCACTGAGCTCCAACACGGCAGTAATTTTTGAACAAGTCAGATGTTTAAGAATTCAACTAGGTAAACATGTGACCTTGGAAGAAGGATCAGGCAAAAGTATTGTGACTTCAAATCAGTCCTTAATGCGCATACAGCATTACTATTGTTCAGTCGGAGATGGATTATGGTATGGATACTTATAATTAAAACAAATTTACGTTTCCACCACCCTCCCTCTTTCTAGTAGAAAGTGGGGGAATTCAAAGTTGAATCGTGTTTAAGTTGTACAAAAAATGGAACAATTGCCTTGCAGTCAGTCTGCAATGATTAACAATTTAATATAATTGTCACCTTAACTGCTAAATGACGGGGAGGCACTTGAGGTGGATAAGATTGTAAACTGAATCATATCTTTCAGCCATCCATGTTGCTCCAAAAGTAATATTGTCAACCAGAGACAATTATTAAGAGCTCTTAATACAAGGAAGTTTACTTTTAGTTCTCATCTCAGAGAGTGTAGTACTTCGCAATAACTTATATGCTTTCCTGTTAAATGCTAGTAAACCAATTGTATTGTTCACTTTTACTGCACCTGCTCGTGCTTAATTATCAACTATTGGAGGAAAGCAGTTCTACTATAATCAAAATAAAAAGTAACAAAGGCATAAAATCTAGATGGAATAAAGAAAACATCTAGTGTTACTGCATCTTCTCATTTCAGGCAAAAAAATGATTTCAAAGTTACTAACCAGTTGTTGGAGGCTTCAATTCTCCACCAGCTGCGTATTTTCCCATAACTCCACCACACCTGATAGGTTTAAAATGAAACAGAGAGTAATCAGCTAATATTACTAAGCAAAGTGTATAATAGCAAACTGTTGATTTACAACAGTAACAGCATATATTCCAACAAGCTGGAAAGCGTTGACATTTACTACTCATGTACAGCACACATCCCATTAGCATATTTAGAGTTGATTCGCACACTGCCATTAGCATATTTGGAGTTGACTAGCACACACTCCCATTAGCATATCAGAGATGCTTGCAGTTTGGTCTTGATTACAGGCTACTTCCCTTACTCCTGAGTTTCGCCCTTATTGCTCACCTGCAATACTGTTTTCCTCACGTGGTTCTACTATTTATCCTGTTTCTCCATTCACTAATTTTGCTCCTTATTAATAGTCACATTGCCTTAGGCGTGTTCCATAAGAAAAAAATAAAAAGAAATTACAGTCAACTCACCATCTAAAATAGTCGCTTCTAATGCCCAAAGGTGCAGTTAGCAAAATATCTGTGATCCAAGGAGATAATGGCCTCAATGGCTTCCGTTCAGGTTCATTTCCTGGAGAGTAATTAGCTTTCTCCTGTGCAGAACAACTTGTTGTGGTCTGGTCAGAGGTGTTGTTACAGTCTGCAACTTTAAAGATTGGCCTGTTGTAGTGAGTTAGAACTCTAAGAATTTCTCCACAGGCCAAGGCCCACTGCTCTGAGTACTCTTTCTGCAGCCAAAAGTACGCTTCATGAGCAACAGAACTTCCACCACAACCAGCATCAAGCAAGAGAACTAAAAGTAACCAGGAACGTAAGGGCCTCACCTCAGAAGTTTGTGTAAATAAAGAGATGAAGGAATTGAATGGGGAACCATGACTATCATAACTCAGTGTCCCATCTATGATGCGTGAAAGAATTGGATGTACAACTGCATGACCATGCTCAGGGTGATGGAGAACAAAAGTTGCTGGACGATATGCAAAAACAAGAGTATGTCAATTTCTTTCTTCATATGCCTGTAGTAATAATGTGTAGCTATCAGAAGTTCATATGCTACCTAATACTTCATCTACCAACCGCTTTTCTTTTGATGGATAGCAACTTTGAATGAGCTGCACACAAGCAAGAAAGGTGGAGGGGTCTAAATATTAACAGTTGATATAAATTTTACCACAAAAAAACTAAATTATGCTAAGAGATACAGTACCTGAGCTACATCCTCCGGGAATTGCTCGCTGTCAGATGTGAACTGACCAAAGTACTCAACATAGGCTAAAATTTGTGCCTTCAAAAAGAAAACACAACAGAAGCGTCGCATTAACATCAGGTGTCTACAAAGTTACAGCATATATAACATAGCTAAACTATGAGCATTGTACCTGTTTCTGCTGTGCATCGTGTGGCGGGGGCCAGAACAGTGATGAGAACTGGAGCCCATCGATCCACTTCCCATTTGACGCTGACATACTTGGTAGTTTAAGAGCCTGCTCAAGAAACTAGAGAGGAACACTCAGAAAGAAAGAAACTAGAAGAACTGCCCCAGTTAGCAATAAAAGCATATTCAATCAACAGCATGCTAAAATAGCCGGTCAGTTTATCCATCTATGTCATTCCCTATTCTTCTTATAAGCTACTTGCCTCAGAACCAGAAAACTAAGATGCAAGTTCTCCTATTGTTGACTTCTTCAATCACCACCCACTAAGGGGGGATTGCATCCCACAATGTGACCAGATATCATATCAACCAGTCCCAACCATAGGCGCTTAACGTCTCTGCATTGCAAAATATAGCAAAAGGAAAATCGAAAGAAGGAAAGGGACATTATTATAGATGTCATTTTAATAAATTTTAAAACAAGAAATATTGCCGAAACTTGACAAAAGAAAAAGAGAGGAGGCCAACCAGGCAATGGAACAAATTTTGCATAGCCTTGGCAACATGTTTCTAGAAAGAAGTCTCGTTTACATTCCCAGGCCTTACCAGAGTCAGAAAAAGGATTTCAACTCTAAAACCGTTAGTGGTTTGAGGAATGAGGTAGACTGGAATGGAACCATCCTGGAATTTGAGAATGGGATGGAATGGAATGATTCCAGTTGCTTGGGGAAATAAGATAGTATAGGAACACATTGGTTTGGGGTTTGGTTTGAGGAACCGGAAGCAAAGGAAAGAAATATTGAATCGCCAACTCTGACCCTTGGATCAGGATCCAAGGGCTCTCAGTCATCTAGGTTAAGTTTGGTTACTGCCAGGTCCACCCCGCCAAATCACGGGCGCTGTGGACGCGCCAAAAAATGGGCGAGTGATTCTGCCGCCCGCATCTCGCCAAC
Source organism: Elymus sibiricus (assembly GCA_039707655.1). NCBI lineage: Eukaryota > Viridiplantae > Streptophyta > Magnoliopsida > Poales > Poaceae > Elymus > Elymus sibiricus. The sequence continues at coordinate 102,645,021 of CM077668.1, read as the reverse complement.
GATTTGGCGCAGAAACAGAGGGAAAAAGCTAAAAGACGGGATTGCGTGCCAAAACTTTGGAGCTCATCCAAACAAGATGTCAAGCCCCAGTCAACGCCAATATTTTGGCTGGGCAGACGCGGGCTGCTATCCAAACAGCCCCCTACTCATCTTCATCATTGGTTTCAGATCCAGTTCTGCTCTACATGATTCCTCGAGTTCGAGAGATGGCTGCCTTGGACGTAAATGGCACGTCTTCCAAAAGATGTTCCTTTTTTTTGCATGGGTGGGTCGAGTGTGTGTGGGGGGGTGGGGGGAGGGGGGATTTGAGTGTTTAGGTTGCAAATCAACAAAAAAAATTCGGGGTTGAGGGTTGTCTTTTGGACTTAAGAAAGAGCCGATGTGTGTAAAATTGATGTGGTTTTACACAACTAGAAGCATCAAATTCTCATCTACAAAAGGAGCAACCATTCTCATTTTCATTAAAAGAATAAAAGATATGTCGTCTTTCTCGAACACGCATCAAACCAAAACGTGTGCCATTTGTATTATAGATGAATAACACCAAAATGGCATAACGCAAAAACAAAGCAAACAACTCTGAACTAGGACCCCAAAAACAGAAACCAGAAGGAAGAAAAGGAGAAAGAAAAAACAATAGTAGACCTACTTTGGTAAGGGAAGGATCGTAATACTCCCTCTAAACAAAAGTGATCTAAAACATCTTATACTTGTTTACAGAGGGAGTACCTTATAGCTACTGTACAAGTTCATACAAATCTGAACATAATAATACACAATCCACATATATCAGAGGGGCTATGACTACAAGTCAGATGACTGCTAACCAAATTTGGGTAAAACAATATTGGTAGTTCACTTGCCTTACCATGTTTTTTCTATTATCGAACATCTCACGTTTCTAATTTAGAAAATTCGATTAGATCCATCCACGCTAAATATAGCAACTAGACAAATGCAAAATATCTCCGTCCCAACACGTAACTATGGAAGTTGAACAGCAGCAGAACACAAAGGAGTGGAGCTTAATTCTGCACATCAGAAATTTTAAAAGCAAGTAAAATTTTGCAGACATACAGCACCCGCTTCTTTTGAGATTTCTGCTTGTGACGTTCTGTTTAGCTGTGAATTGAAATGGAAAACTATAAGCTAACATAGAACCATCTTCACCCCAAACGATTTTCCAATAACTATCTCCGCTCCACCAGCCACATCCGCAGCCGAAACTACGAAATCTACGCGCCGAAATGACACCCTAAAAAGGAGCAAAACCCAGCTCGAATCGGCGCTACGCACGCAAAATCCGGAATCGCCCCGAATTCCGCAGGAACAGGCGTCCACCTCGCGTTGATCTACTCGAGATTACGAAGAGAAGCTGCAACACAATCAGCTGAACCGCGCCGCCGGAACAAAACTTCTTGAGTAAAACCATCGCCAACGCCTCGCCTGAGTACACTCAGGCACAGAATACCGGCGAATCTACCGGCTACACGAGTCGCGAGCAAAAATCAAGGCGGCAGAGCAACAAATACGGCGCAAAATGAACAAAACGGAGCGCTGGGGGCGAGTTCGGGGTAGCGGGGGAGGATCCAGGAGCTTTACCTCGGTAGGGAGCGCTCCAATACGGAGCTCGGGCGGCGAATCGGCAGCGCCGGCGAGGGAATTGCGCGGCGGGCGAGGCGAGACGGAGGCGGGGGCGAAGGCAGAGAGGAGGAGGAGGAGGAGGAGGAGAGAGAAAACTGCGAGGGGCGAGGAGAGGCGAGAAAAAGATTTTTTCCGTAATGGGAGGGGTAGGCGGTGGTCTGTGTAGTGTTTGCTCCGTTATTTCACTCGCTCGCGGGTCGAGAGGTGGAGGGCCCATGCGGTGCTCCTCCCGCTGACGCGTGGGCGAAGGCGCGACGGGCCCGCAGGTCGGTGACCGGTGGGTGCGCGGAGATACTTATTCGCGCGTGCGCGGCTGGGGGCTGGCGAGATCGCCAGGGGGCGCGGCTGACATGGCCTTGATATTTTCGGGAGGGGCGCATGGCATGGATGCATGGATGACCCCATGCCATGTCATCCATCCATCGCATATTCGCGTGCACATGCGGTTTGCATCTTGGCCCTCGAACTATGATGGAAATTCAAGATGGTCTCTAGTTTTTGGTGATTCATGCAATTGTTTCACTTCTCTGCTTATTTTGGTAGGGTTGCCACGAAAGCGTAAGCAACAGTGCATTCGTTCTTAGATACTCCCTTCGTTTCATATTCTTGTCGTGGTTTTAGTTTAAAAATATCAAAAATATTCACATTTGTAAGGCTAAAATAATTGTAAGATTTGTCATAAAAAAATCCTTTTATGATAGTATAATTTAAAAAAAAAATACTAGTAACATATACACATATGTGAACATATAAATACAATCATAGATGTATGTAAAAAATAGATGTATAAGAGGTCATGTCAACACCCAAAAAGCCATGTGTTTACAAACCAAGGGAGTAGCAAAAATACCCCCTCCCCCCATTCTAGCATTAGAGAGGTTGCCTGAAAGCCACGTTTTGTAAAGGGCATACAACATTATGAAGTACAGATGGTTTATAAATTACTCCCTCTGTAAAAGAAATATAAGGTCATCTTCAGCGCTGACTCGCAAATTTGCTCGCATATCCGTCCGCGGATAGGGGGGACCAGTCCGCGGACACGGATGCGGGAGCCGGCCATCCAACGCTACACGCATACAATTGAAACAAGATTTGAACAAACCAGATGATATTCATATAAACCCGCATACAATTCAAGATGGCCTCTGGTTTTTGGTGATTTATGCAATTGTTTCTCTTCTTTGCTTATTTTGGTAAGAACTTGAGCGTTGCCATGCAAGCGCAAGCAATAGTACATTCATTCTTAGATACTCCATAATTTTTATCATGGTTTTAGTTTAAAAATATCAAAAAATATTCACATCTCACTCGCAAAAAAATTCACATATGTAAGGCTAAAATATTTGTAAGATTTGTCATGAAAAGAATTCTTTTATGATATTATGATTTCAAGAAAATATACTAACATATACACATATGTGAATGTATCAATACAATCATAGATGTATGTAAGAGTCTCGGTAAAAAATAGATGTATAAGAGATCATGTCAACACCCAAAAATACATGTGTTTATGAACCGATGGAGTAACGAAAATATTACCCCACCCACACACACACACACACAAATTCTAGCATTAGAGAGATTGCCTGAAATAATGTGATCTAGCGACGTTTTGTAGAGGGCATACAATATTATGAAGTAGAGATGGTTTAATAAAAGATAATTAGGAACTGGTTAACAACAGACTAGCATCTTATATAGTTGTTCCATTTCTATGTTTGTCACTATTTAGTGTAATTGCCATAGAGTTATTTCTGTCACGTGTTACTCAGAAAGAAATACGCCATGACACACTTCATAATATACTCCCTCCGTTCCAGAATATAAGGTGTATTGATTTCCGTGCAAGTCAACCATTTGAATATTTGACCAAGATTATAGAATAAAATAACAACATCTGCAATACATAATAGATAAAATATGAAACTACTTTTCATGATGAATCAAATGATATAAATTTCGTATTGTGGATATTGATATATTTTTCTAAAAACTTGGTCAAACATGCACTCGTTTGACTTTTATAAAAAAAAATACACCTTATATAAAGGAACGGAGGGAGTAATACGTACGACCACACTACTAGCTCTAGGCAGCTTTTATTTGACTAGCATATACAAAACTCATGTAATTTCAGGGTTTCGGAAGGGCCTACCCAGCAAAAGAACAGCACTAACGAGAATCATGGCTAATGACGCGACCACAGAAGAGATGGCTGATTAGTCCGCCGTGACGCCGTCCGTCAGATCGATGAGCGCGTCCATCGGACGGCCGTGACGAGATGCGTGAGCTGCTTTAACCCGGCAGGAGCGGCAGCGTGAGGTCACCGGTCGGCGAGCTGGACGGCTGGGGATGAGCGATGGCGTCGCTGGACGGTGGTGCGCGATGCTTCCATTTCCATAGATTAATCAGCTCGTCCACCTGCAGGCCCCACATGCTTGGCTACTTGCACGCAGATCTCTGCGATTAGGTCCTCCCCGAGCCATGGTGATGGTGCGTGTTTTTTTAACTATATAAAAAAGCATCGGCCGTTTGTGCATGCCCTGCTTTTCTTGGGTGGTTGATGTAACACGTACAAATATGCAATGGAGCCATGGAGATGACAGGGACTAGTCGAGCAATGATCGAATGCATGCTGCTAGTCATGGATGCAAGAAAAGTTGTTACTGGTGGTCAGCGGAAAATATCACGAAGAAAATTGTTGGAAAATGTCGACATGTATAGCTACAGAAAGAACACTTGGATTGAAGCATATGTTTGCTTGATCATGTACATGAAGATCAAGGACCATGCCATGAACACAATTTCTTTTTAGATCAACCGAAGGTATTCAATCATGCTTAGTATTTTAAGGAGAGAAACAATGACACATAGCGCACCCACTCACGCAGGAGACCATAGAAATACAGAATATACTAATCCCCCCAGTAATAAAATATCTTAAGCGCCCTCTGCGATAGAAGCGTGAAACATCCAGCTTTGCCGTCGGGGGCGGAGTAGGTAGAGCCACACGGCGCTCCCCGCGAACGTCGGGTCAAAATCGGACGGAGCACAAGCGGCCACGCATCCCGTGGTTGACCCCATCTCGTAGTGCCCAATGTCTGAGAGCCCAATCGAGACGGCGACGCCTTGGACGAGACGGAAGGACAGGTGTCGCGGGAGAAATGGACCAGGTGGCCGCTGTCGGACGGTGGGCCCGGCGTATTAGGTGAAAGCAAATCTGTGGGTGTCAGTGGATGTGAGCCAGCTGGAGTGCAAATTGTATGGACGCACGTGAAGCGAGGCAGGTCATTGCCATGTAACATGAAGATTGAGCTCCTTTCTCGTTTTCTAAAAAAGATTGAGTTCCTTTCATCGGGAAAAAAAAGCATGAAGATAGAACACGTCAATCTAGCACCCATGCCAAGATCAAGACAGGTGTAGGCCTAAACCGCAGTCCGGCCAGCGCGCTTGGAGCGAAGTGAAGTGGAGATGCCGTGCACGTGCATCGGTACATGGCAGCATGGGAGCCTCTTGGCGAAATGTTGATCCAACTACCGCGTGGTCCAATGGCGCAACGACACCCGATCTGGAAAATCAAGCGCCTCGCAAACGGCGTCGTGTACGCGGCACTCACAGGCGCACACTGCACAACGTTGGCTTCCGGATTACCTCGCGCAAACCTCGTTCGTCCGAGTACGTAGTTAACACGCTAATCACCGGTCGGTCACCCAGCGTCGCCACAGTAGGGATTTCCAGGTGAAATCCACGTGTAGGCGTGGCTAGCCCTGGAACCGCTGAACGGGAGCCTAACCATAGCCGGTGCACTGTCAACGTGTTCAGGGAAAGACATCGTCGTCAGAGGGTCTATCTATCCATCTATCCTCTGGGGGTCGCGCATGCGGCGGGCGCATCTACCTATCCGAAGGAACATGGAACATCCTGTCCGCCCTATGACACGAAAGCACCCCCGTAACAGGAAAAAATCCATCTCGTGGCCGGAGCGGTCCAGCGCTGCCGCTGCCAGTGCATGAGCCGATACGCCGCAGAGGTGTGCTGAACCATTCTCAAAAGAAAAAAAAAAGAGGTGTGCTGAACCAAGCAAACGATCTCGGTCGATCGGCGGGAGCCATCCCAGCCAAGCAAACGATCTCCTCGCCCGGCCACGTACGCGGCGCGGAAAGTATCCCAGCCAAGCAAACGATCTCCCTTCCCCCGCCTACGCGGCGCTGCAAAAGTATCTCAGCCAAGCAAAACTATCTCGACAAGTATCTCGGGCGCCAGCCGCAAGTGGTGGTGGTGGTGGTGGGTGGCGACGCACCGCACTCGCGCGCTCGCGGCCGGGCGATCGGTCCAGCCAATCGCGGAGGAGCAAAGGATATTTGCGTATCTCCCTGCGGCGTCGGGCCCGCGCGTCAGTCCATGGTGGGCTCCAGCGGCCGGGTCGCGACGGGAGTGGGTCCGCGGGCGGAAGGAGACCGCGGGCGGAAGCTGTTTTGCCCACGAAAGGACCGGAAGAGTCTGCGAAGCTACCACGTCTCCTACCACTAAAAAAAAAAAAAACTACCACGCCTCCTGGATTTTTTTTGGCGGGGAGAGTGTTATGGAAAAGTTGACGTGACATGACAAAATATAAGACGGAATGTTTTCTTTGCACCCAAGTCAACGGCGAGAGTAGAAAAGATCGAAATACTGCTGCCTGGACGTCGCCGTCGGCAAACATATGCACCAGAGTGCTTTGCGAAAGTGGCGAGCACTAGCATGTCAAAGCCATGGATCGCTGGCTCGCTGCCATTAAGCAAGTAAAGCTAATTCATCGCCAAAAATATAATAAGTAGAGCTACTGTACAGGCCACTAATCGGACATGTATCAGTGAAGCTTTGGAGAGAACATGTATTAAGAAACTAATTAAGCAACGATCGGTCCATGATAGTGAGTGTAACTACCTCGACAGCTAGCAGCACCTCGCGAGCACGCATGCTTAATCAGAAATGTGTATATGTGAGAAGGCAACGCTTGCTTTATTCTTCAGAGATCGATGGTAGTGTTAGCTTTACTACGGTTGTTGTCGTGGAGTTGACTTAAGTTGGGTCCGTTTTTTCGTTCTTACGAAAACTACTTCCAGCCTCATGCAAAATAACAAGACATAAATAGAAGAGTGGCCCGGTGGTGTGGGCGAGCTGCATGAACAGACTGAATGCAGTGCAGAGAGGAAGCAACGGATCGTCCCAAAAATAGTAAATGGCTGTCATGATCAACAAAGCTTTAACGCGAACCGTATCGTGTGACACCTCGACGTCGCACTCGCGTGGGCATCTACGTCTACTTGCTCGGCCAGTCCCCAAAAGTAGAAAAATGATGGAGTAATATCCTGGCGCCAAATATCATCAGCTCGGCCCTCGAAAGACACAAGTCAATCCATCCAAAGCGGCGCTCCCGATTAAATTCCTCGCTCGAGAAAGAAGAAAAGCCGATCAAATTTCTCCACGCAACCCGTGTAGTAGATCAGATCGGATGGGCATCCATCCGTCGACGGCAGCTACGCCCAAATGATTAGCGTAGCCGGTTTCAAAAGCAGCTGAGCCGATCACGTACGTACTGACAAGTCGGAGCATGGCGGCATGCCGCGTGGCAGGGTATTTCGTCGTTTACACGGGCGACGCTGGAATGGATAAGTCGCTGCCTAGCTACCTGCTTGCCTCCGGCTCCGGCCGGATGCCGGTCGAGGCGGCACGCCGAGCCCGAAACGGCGACGACGTGCGCGGCGCGCGGGGGGAGTCGTGTCGGGGTTTACCTTGTCGGGTGTGTGTGTGTGAGGCTGCCGCGGGTGCCACGGTTCACCGAGGATAGCCACAGCCGTGGCTAGCTAGGCCATGCGTGTGACTTGCTCTCAGCCTCAAGACGAGTCGCGCGCAGGTACCGAGGGGACGAGGAAACAGGAAAGGATTGCATACTCGGAACACATGGATCTTTCCGCGACTAGAAAATTCTCCCTAAAATAACATGCGCCCATTCATGGTTTGGCGAGCTGCGAATGGGCGTGATTGCATACCGTGTGTGCCGACGGGCGATAATACTTTACTAGAAGCATACGCATGCTTTGCTGCGCCGTTTTTGTTTCTCATTTTTTTCTCTATTCATGGACCAAGTAGCAAATTATGGAGGCTCAAAAGAGGTTTAAAATAAGTTTTATGAAAGCATACCAATTAAGTATTATTAAGAACAAGGAGTGATTTAACTTGGAAACTCTAACCATCTAGTTGCACTCCATACGTATCACTAAAGACATTTCTGAACTGGCCATCATGTGGTTGTTATTGCTACTGTACAATGTTGTTAGGGTGACCTAGCTTCAGAGAACACTAACAGATTTACATATTTACCGAGTGAGATGACATCGAGCGGTTTACCTGAACTTGAAAGGTCCAATTTTCTGCATAATTGTTTTATGCTAATGTATACATACGTATTTTGTGAAACTATCAGTATATCTTAATAGTCCCCTCAACAGGCAAAAACAAAATGCAAACTTTAACAAAAAGGCCAGCAGAATGCAAAATTTTCTTTATTCACAAAAATTCATTCCACCGGATAGCTGTTACATATGAAGATCTAGCCGTTAAGTATGAACATCAAGAAGTCCTCTCTACATCTAAAAAATATGAAATCTATAGGGTGCTATGTAGAGCCTCAAGGTTTGGGAGAAGGCTGAAAGAGACATTGCAAGCCTGACTTTGAAACTTTAGATATATACACACTACAACATTTCCCATTATAGCCGAGGGTCCAATCACCGTCGGATATTTACGTTCACCGTCGGCCACCCTAATAACTGACGGGTCACCGTCGGCTATCTCCCATCGGCCTTGCTTCGTCGGCCATTACACTTATAGGCGACGGTACCGTCATATAATATTGCATCCAACGGTAGTAGGCCGACGGTGAACCGTTAGACATAATTTGATCATTGGAAGCTTGACGACGCTTATAGCTGACGGTGAACCGTCGGATATTTATTTACCTGCGGTTATTGCGTCCCGTCAACTTTCTTAATAGTCGACGGTATATTTGACTATCAAAGTTATTTATAACCGAGAGGAGTGCCAAACCATTAGTTAGTATGATTACCGATGGTACATAGAACCCTTCGGGTATACCTTTAGTTGAGAACTTGCCAGCACCATCAATTCGTAAATTCACCAACGTTTCGAAGTTCGTGTGGACGTATTGTGTACCTAAGAAGTTTGTTGCACCTTAGGAAATAAGTCACCCTTACAAATTGCTTGCATCGAGGGTTGTTGCATACAAAGAAATTGTGATTCACGACGACAATATTTTGAAATATTGGCATTTCAAATACATCTCTTTATCACACAACTACACATGACCAAATAAAATATATTATATTTAGCATAGCATCAAAAAGTATATAACATGTCTAATGAGTTGAATCAATATTACATTGGCCATAATGATGCTTCTATGAAATGTCAAATGCAAACAAAATAGTAACTAAGATATAATGATCCAAACATTTTGCATAATCTAAATTGTCCGTGAACTTCATAACTTCACTTGGTTGGATGACTCGAAGATCATCAGGCTCATCACCATTATCGTCGTATTGATCATAATGCTCATCACCATACATATAATCTCCCACATTGCCATGGATACCATTGTGATCACTAGTACCTTCAGCATTATCACAACCCGCTTTATCTCCAATATTACTTCCCAATACCTAAGAATTATAAGAGTAGTTATAAGTGAGATGAAAAATGATATAATGTAGCTGAAATTTATTTGAGCTAGAGGGAACAAACTTACTTGTTCAGGAATCATCTACACATTGACATAGAAATTACATCCTAGTAAGATTTATTAGTGTTACGCCAATACTTCCAGGAATACTTCAATCCTTTTCCAACCATACATCTTGTGAATAGAAACTGAAAAGTGACATGAACAACTAAAATGAAATAACTCTATTGTTTTCCACTTTTTATGCAAAAGGTTATACAGACTAGTAAGTCTAGATCTTTTAATACACAATTAACTGCTATTTGTGATAACTTGTTTTAGTAATGAACTCTACAAGTTAACCAAGAGGAACGGTTTATCAACCTAAAGTAAAGAGTAAGTAAAACTAAAATCCACATCAACGCCTATGTGTTCATAATTTATTATATGGAGAACGAAAATGCCAAGGCGACACAGACAACATGATTCAGGAACAAGATAAGATGGCAAATCTACTATCAATTAAAGAAAATTCTGGATCTGTACCATTAAAACGACATAATTTTTGGGAAAATATCATGGCAAGATCTTAATTTAGATACGTAGAAGTGAAAAGAACACTCCCTCAGAAAATACACCATTCCACGGGTCATATGTTTCAGTTCATTGCCTCAATTGATGCCTTTTCCACCCTTCTATTTTTGCCCCTGACCTACACACCCATGTCTCGACCGAAAGGTATGCACCTAGGGCCAGCAAACATAACACACGCACGAGATACTAGAATATCTTAGGGTGTTCTATTCTCTTGTACTAGTAGTTTTGCAAGCATAGTTGTGTGAATCGTACACATTTGACATCCTAGATAGCATGGATTTGACATTCAGAATCAATCAGACTATATTAACTTGGGTTGAAACCTTAGCTTAGACTACAAATAAGTATTAGTATATTACTGGTGAGGAATTGGTACGATGGAACCAAAGCGGTGGTACGTACAACTAGTAGAATTTGGCCATATATGTTAGGTGGATGTGATTGCTTGGACAATGAAAATCCAGATGAATGGAAACATACGTACTCCAGCATGTATGAATTAAGAAAAAGCGGATGGATGAGATTTGATTATGGTGATACGGTACCTCTTTGGAACGATCAAACTTCTGGCTGGGTAGGGAGAAGACCTTGCCTCGGGCGGCTGTTCAGCTAGAGATGTGAATCTCCCGCCCCGACCAGCGTAGAACATCAGCCCACGGCGATGGCCGCCAATTTGCACGCCACACCGCTCGGCCATCAGCCCTGCGCCCCTGCCCCCCGCTCGCCCATCAGCCTGTGCCGCCGCCGCTCCCACAACAGCATGCGCCGCCACTCGCCGTTTCCCACCACCATCGCTCCCACAACAGCATGCACAGCTACTCGCCGTTTCCATCCACCATCGCTCTCCATACTTTGCTGCATGAATAAAAGAAAATAAGAGATCAAGGCGAGGAGAGAGAACAAGTCCCGGGGAGACAAAGGAAAGGAGGCACTGACCTAGCACCGTAACTTGCCGAGTGTTGCTGGCCGCTGCTAGAACGTATGAGAGACGGGGTCTGGGTGGAGAACTGCTCCAGGCTCCCCGGCCATGGGTGATGTGGAATGGAGAGGTGAGTGGGGATGAGGCTAATCTGGAGCTGGGCGGTGGCGAGGTTCACAAAGGCCGAGTGAGTGGTTAGAGGAAGTTGAGATCGTGGCTTCGTGTCGTGTGGGCTATTTCGACTTTTTTTCGCTTCGCGCGCTTTTTTTTTTTGCACCTGGACTTTGTGTCAGCTGAAACTTTCACCCTGCGTATGTTGACAACATTTAGAAACACGTTGCGGAATTTTAAACTCAATGTATCGGGCTGCGAAAATGCACTTTTTTAAAAAAGGAGGATGACCCGGCCTGGTAACGCACACAATTATTTCATGAAGACCTTACAAAGTGTAGGGTAACGCAGCAGAAAACAAAAATTTTCCGACCTACGTACCAGCCCAGGATCACTATGGAGACTGCATACAAGGTTTGATCTTTTTCGTTACCGACTCGTAGCGCAGCGGAAGTAGAGTCGATGACGATCGGCGGTGCAGATCCCCGCAGCTAGGATTTTACAACCTCCCAACCGCGAGGATGTATACCCTCATCTGCCCCGCAGACAGCCCTCCGGGAGGCGGTCGCACAGTCCCCCGGACGGTGTCGCGGACAGCCCTTCGGGAGGACCTCCGAAACTCGGACTGTCACTCGGACAGCCCTTCGGGAGGACCTCCAAAACTTGGACGGTCACACGGACAGCCCTTCGGGAGGCACTCTCGAACTAAGACCGAAACTACGATCTCTCTACAGAGTTGCACACATACGGTGTCATCTATCCGGCAGGGCTTCGCCGTCCAGAACTAGTTCCCACCGGAACCCAGACAGCCTTTCGGCTCTACGAAACTATTTCGCTGGGAGGGAGAGAGAAGCCAGAAATGTCATGGCATGTGTATGTGAGAGCAAGGATGAAGCATATGGGGCTGCCTCCTCCCCTCTATTTATAGGAAAAACAAGGGGTAGGATGGGCATATCCAAAATGCCATGTCATCCCAAAATATCTTGGGAAGATATTTGTGGAAAGCCAACTTCCAACCATATCCATAAATCTGATTTCACTATTCACGACGACATTTTTCAGCGTCCGGTCGAACTGAAAATATTTATGTGGGCTTAGAACAATTCCAGTACCCACTAAAATAAGTTTCAATGCGATCCGGAACAATTCCGGTTTAGTGATTTTCATCTGCGAAAAGCATCTGAAGCGGTTCCGGCAGCTCCGGATCATTTCCGGTTTTCATCCCGGAAAATTCCAGAAAGTTTCCAGAACGATTCTGGCACCCTCCAAGAATTATCAGGCATGTGCCGAAACCAATCTGACTTTATGGTATCCTCTGAAACAACTTTTCAGTTTTACCGGAACTATTCCGATATCCTCTCCGGAACGTTTCCGTTTCGTCCGAAACTTTTTCGGTGAATTTCTCTCAGACTCCCCGTCTAGTATTCAGCAGATAGATGACCCTTAAGCGTGTGACCCTATAGGTTCGGTGAAGTATAGACATGACCCGGAACACTTTCCGATCAATGATCAACATCGGAGCCGTGGACACCCATATTGACCCCTATACCCACACGAATGAATATTCGAGTGAACCTCCAGTTGCCGTGTGCTATTCCTGTTGCTTCGCGATATGTTACAAATACCCGAGGTGAGACATGTAGGCATCCCCGTGGATCAACAACTTGTCCACTATGCCAGTTACCTCGTTACCGGTATTGTTCTCTTTTCTCGTTCCCGTGTTCCGGCATCCCCGTGATCAAATCACAAAGTGTCTGGCCAGACGATGATGGATACCGTAACACCGAGAGGGCCCAGAGATATCTCTCCATCGTCGGAGGAGCAAATCCCAATCTTGAGCTATCAAGTTACTTGACATACTTTTCCATGAACCCGTAAGCCGCCGTAATAGCCACCCATTTACGGATGACGTTTAACAAACCCCAAAGTTCATGAAGCAAGCATGAAGAAACTCGATACTCTCATGGTCTAAGGAATCATGCAAACATTAACCATCTCTGTGTTATTAACCATTAACTAATGACGAATGTATCTCATAGCATAACATCAATTCGGGTCGATTCAACACAAGTGTTCTACCAACAATTGTGCCCTCAAAATTGCCGGCATAGCCATGCCCATGATCAGGAAAACAGGATCATCATGCAATACTTGAGCCAGTCTTAGAGGCCAGACTAGGAATACATTTTACCGTTTATTATCCCACACGTGCACATGAGTTTCCCTCCAAGCCTCGTTTTATTTGTAGACTCGAGAATCATTGCAGTTATAGCATGGAACATAAACATAATTATGAACAGGGAGATAATCAATAACATTTATTATTGCCTCTAGGGCATATCTCCTACAGACTCCCACTTGCACTAGAGTCAATAATTTAGTCAACGCTAATGCACTTTACACCTATGGCATACTGGTGTAAAATATGCTTCGCATGTGGTATAGCCTGATGTCCTACGGATCTGACGACTTCAGCTCCGTGTGTAACTTTGCATATCCTCGCGTTTTCACGCTTTCACAAAATTCATATTTTGTGTGGACTTGGCTTTGCATATGTGTGAATCATTGGTCGAAACCTGATTCCTCAGATAGAGCTATGGAGCAACTATCTGCAATAGTGTCCCATAGACCAAAGCCATCTTGGAACCATACTAAGTTCATGAATGAACTATATGATTCAACAACTTCTTTGTCACTTCTTAAGTGTCAACATACTTAGCCTTTGTTATAGAATTCGCCACAATATCTTGTTTGGAACAATTTCCAACTACCGTGCCACCATATTGTGTATTACACAAAACCCTTAACTTAAATCGAAAATCGCATGGAGCATTGATGAAGACTGTATCGATGTAATTACTTACAACGAGTGCTTCATAATCTCTGCTTGCGAGAAAACATGTCATCACTACTACTCTAGTACTTAATGACATCTTTCACTGTTGTCCTATGATCAGTACTTTGATCACTTTGGTATCTATACTCGCAACAACTTTGGAGTATTGGACATATCTGGTTGTTTTTACATACCATGGAATACATGATTAATCCAAACACAAGAGTGTGTGGAATCACCATCATGTATTTTGCTCATCAGTGTTTTGAGACACTGAGTCTTTGCAAGAACCCTTTCCATGTGACTTCGGCAAGAATCACTCCTTGGCGGTTTAATGCTAAAATGTTTTAGCATCTTGTCAATATGTATTTTGCTTAGCCCCATTAGGTAAATCTATCTCCATAGATCATCATGCCTAATATCAAGGCTGTTTAGCCCAAGCACTTCATCGAAAAACTATTTTTAAATGAAGTCCTAATTCGTGTCAAGAAATTTATTTCCAATTTAACAATGTGTCAGGCACACAAGGTTTTTAGAAATATCATTATGCTCCCACTTACTTTCTTGAAACCACAAGCATCTTCGTTACCCATTTGATGAAGTCAAACTCTTTTGACCATTTCATCAAAAACGAAGATTCCAACTCCACTTTGCTCTCTTCTGTCCATTGCTGGAACTCTGAAGTTTGCATACTTACTAGCATCCTCTAGATCGACAAATTACTTTGGACTGTATCACATACAAGTCCTAGGTTTCATTTCCATCAGATGGAAATCCTTTCGTCATCCATGTTTCATATCTCATGATTGAAATATGTATTAATTGCTAGTTCAACCCGAACCGACTTTAAGCATCGCTACGGTGAGACAATCTTATCGTAGTCAACTCCTTGAACTTGTTATTGCAACAAGTCGAGCTTTATGGATAAAACATTTTTATCCGTATCAGTTTTTAGTTCCATAAATATTCGTTAGACTCTAAGTCTTCCGAAAGGTGTATCAAGGTTTTAATCTTGAATCACTTATATGGAAACTATCTCGGATTGTATTGGCATTTAGCCAATTCCGGAGTCAGGGCCCATCATCGCTTCCTTATGTATCGTAGGTATACTGTTGTCCAACAACAATATCTCATTTGCGCACCTGAGAGGTTTGCACGAGCCTTGCCTACGTGGTTCAGCTGCAAGTTCGACTGAAGTCCATACATTTTATTGTAGAGACTTCCGTATCAGTTGCAGTAGGAAACTCCGGAATCACTTCCAAGGTTTCTTTCCTTTGATCTGATGACGAAGATACTGTTTATCTCGTCGAGTTGCACTGTTCTCCCACTCACCTTTTGAAAGAACCATTTTCTTCAAAAAGCATACCGTTCTTTGTGGCAAACCTATTTGCCTCGGTATAGTGGTGGGGAATACCCAATTACTTGGGATAACCTTACAAAGTAGCACTTGTCTGATTTGGAATAGGTTTGTAACCTTTTACACAAGCCCCATATTCCAAATGTTAAGAAAAGATATAACATGGTTGGGCGTACCATACCATGGCGTCATTTCAACAGACCCGATGGATCTCTTTTCAGTGTAAAAGCCGCAATCTCTAAAGCATCACTCTTTAAAAGGGGTAATGGCAAATTTATTTATGTCATCTTTGATCTTACCATGTCATGAATGGTTCGATTACATCTACTCAGACTCTCCACTTGCAGTGGTGTTCCGGGAGGTGCAAGTTATGAAACCCCTTTCACAATTCATCAGACATTCGCTAAACTTGTAACTCAAATATTCCTTTCTGCAATCGAATTGTAGAAACATAATTTTCTTGTTACAATAACTTCTACTTCATTTTTGAAAACCTTATGAATGAATTCAAAAGATCCAGACTTACGTCTCAACAAGTAAATATCCATATATCTACTTGAGTCATTTCTGAAGATAGATAACTCCACTACTTGCAACAACATTTATTGGACTACACACATCATAATGTATGATCACCAATATGTTCTTTGCTCGTTCCTTATGGTCTGTGAACGGTATTTCAGTCACTTCACTTTTCAGAGGAAAGTTGCAAGTGTCAGATGATTCAAAATCAAACGACTTCAAAATCCATCACAATGGAATTTTCCATGCGGGTTTCTCCAATGTGACCAAATGCAGTGCCACACTTGTGTGGTATTCTTTTAGTCTTGCGACATTTAGCGTCAGTGTTATGGATGTATCATATTTCCATCAATATTCATAACATACATCCCATCTTGTATGGAAGCATGGCCCTTCATGTTATTCATATTTCCGAACATCAAAAGTTCTCTTATGAATAACCTTCTTGCAAAATACCTTATGCAAAGGGCTAGAGTGTGTAAAACTCTAAAATGATTTATGAAAGTAAATACAGAGGTAATGTATTATTATCAATATTCATAACATACTTCTCATTCATAATGAAAGTATGGCCCTTTTGTTATTCATAACTCCGAACATTAAAAGTTCTCTTATGAACAACCTTCTTGCAAGATACTTTATGCAATGGGCTAGAGTGTGTAAAACTCTAAAATGATTTATGAAAGTAAATACATCGGGAATACACCTATGGAAGGCATAGTAACATTTACTATGTTCCCTGCGTGTATCTAAACCTCATTCCTGGCTAGTCTTTCAGGCCATAGTAGTTCTTACATCAAGTTGCAACAGAATGCAATCGAGCGGGTATCTTTGTGATTAACTCACAATACCCAAGAATTAGTGATTAACATGTTTAACCATAATTCCCAAGAACTATATCTTTGACCAGCCTTCTATACATCAAAAAACCTGTATGACATTCATACATGAGCTGGATATTCCAGTCTTCTTTCCTTTTGTCATTATACTTCTAACAGTTTAACTTTCAGTATTTCTCCTACTCTCAGAAGAAGCACCCAACTTAAGAGTGGCGATAGCCCTGGACTTCCTAGGCGTGAAAGTTTCACTAACACCCTTCGGACACTTCCTTTCTCTTTAAGTTGTTGTTTTATTCACCTTTCATCATATGACAGGCGTTCTCCTGGATCCCTCTCTTATCAGTCTAATGCATAGTAAACTCCTTTACTAATAGTTTGCAAACAAACATTTCTTTGGATATCTCATATCTTTTAGCCTTTGTCTGTCTCTGAAATTGATTTTCAGATTCCATGAATATCACATAACTATCCAAACTTTCGAAGTTCGGGTCTCATGGAAGCAAACGTATTTCACTTGACTGAAACAGAATTCTAGCTTTTGGATCGAAGGACGAGAGTCACATGATCCATAGCATTAGCGGGAGAATACCGAAAGTATGCGATAGGACAAAGTCCTTCTCGGCACTCTAGAGGACAATCCTCACATTACGTTACCAATCGTAAAGTTTTAACCAGATATTTAACAGCTATTCAATTTTAATAGGGAAGGTGGAAACGCGAGCCATTATTCTATAACTATTATGCAAATCACACTTAGACAGTGTTCAAAATTAATTGCACTGAGAATTAAAAGAATTAATTCTACAGGGCGCTCCCACTCAAATCAATATCTCTCATAATTGATTGTGAGTGATACAAGATCCACATTTCAATTCAACGCCATTGATGTGGACATCACTGATGACGAGAATTTCAATTGGTGGGCAAACATGCCGATCACATCTCTATGTGACTCCTGTTCATCTTTCGATGGGCGTGTTCCGAGCTCAGGACGATCAAGCCAGAACGTCAAGACAACCAAGTGATCTCGCTGCGAGGTCTGACCTCACCCGCCTCATTCCTCTCGATTCGTTCGTACCCATGTGGACATGGCGCACCCCGAAAAGATACGAATTTCAGACGGTGCTACACTTGGGAGAACACTAACTACTTGATATTTTTGTGAGAGATCACCCTAATAAAAGCGACTACCGCGCAATCAAGAAGGGTGCATCATAAGGGATAAACATCTCAGGCAATTCATAATAGCATGATATGGTATAGCCCTTTCTGACGGAGAAGTCTTTCATTTCTTCGTCTCCGGTCATTCGCGTCGGTGTTCACCTTCGCGAAGATTGCCACCACCTTGTCGATGCACCAGATAATATTGCTATCTCTATAGCTAATAAAATAAGTGCATTACATAAGGTTGACACGCAGGTCATTAAAGTGCAATCATATGGCTCCAGCCATCATGCCGAATCATGACACGCAGGTCATGTTAATCAATTTACATTATATAGTCATCTCATACATAATCAAATTATTATGAACACTGCTATACCACATCATATGCACATGCAAACCATCCTGCAAAACCAAGTTAGACGCCTCTAATCGGTTCATGCAAAAACTTGTTTTACGTGGCTTCTAAGGTTTCGAAACAAACCGAAGCTACCTACGTATTATCATCAAGTATGATAATTCAAGTTGCTAGATTAACATCGCGGGGTGTATGAAACACGAGATAATTAAATCTCGAGCCCCATACTAAACTTCGTCATACGCATGACCCCCGTGCAGATCATATCTGCAATGCCCTTTCATCTGCGAATTTCATCTTTCTTTTGACTATGGCGGAACCCAAAGAACTGAAGCACTTCGTTGATCAATCAGGATCGCGGATTGCCAGAACTTTGTGAAATTCCACCATACTGTCTCGAGATTGAGCAAACGCAAATTCTAGGGAAGCAACAAGAACATCGGGTAACACACTTCATCTGTCACCCGCACAAATAATTTTCAGCAATAGATCTCATCTACTACCTAATTATATTGTGCAACACCCATACATCTCTATGTATTCTAGATCGCAACCTGCATCTACGCATAGCACGGCTCTTGATGCCACTGTAGGGTAACGCAGCAGAAAACAAAAAATTTCCGACCTACGTACCAGCCCAGGATCACTATGGAGACTGCATACAAGGTTTGATCTTTTTCGTTACCGACTCGTAGCGCAGTGGAAGTAGAGTCGATGACGATCGGCGGTGCAGATCCCCGCAGCTAGGATTTTACAACCTCCCAACCGCGAGGATGTATACCCTCATCTGCCCCGCAGACAGCCCTCCGGGAGGCGGTCGCACAGTCCCCCGGACGGTGTCGCGGACAGCCCTTCGGGAGGACCTCCGAAACTCGGACTGTCACTCGGACAGCCCTTCGGGAGGACCTCCAAAACTTGGACGGTCACACGGACAGCCCTTCGGGAGGCACTCTCGAACTAAGACCGAAACTACGATCTCTCTACAGAGTTGCACACATACGGTGTCATCTATCCGGCAGGGCTTCGCCGTCCAGAACTAGTTCCCACCGGAACCCAGACAGCCTTTCGGCTCTACGAAACTATTTCGTTGGGAGGGAGAGAGAAGCCAGAAATGTCATGGCATGTGTATGTGAGAGCAAGGATGAAGCATATGGGGCTGCCTCCTCCCCTCTATTTATAGGAAAAACAAGGGGTAGGATGGGCATATCCAAAATGCCATGTCATCCCAAAATATCTTGGGAAGATATTTGTGGAAAGCCAACTTCCAACCATATCCATAAATCTGATTTCACTATTCACGACGACATTTTTCAGCGTCCGGTCGAACTGAAAATATTTATGTGGGCTTAGAACAATTCCAGTACCCACTAAAATAAGTTTCAATGCGATCCGGAACAATTCCGGTTTAGTGATTTTCATCTGCGAAAAGCATCTGAAGCGGTTCCGGCAGCTTCGGATCATTTCCGGTTTTCATCCCGGAAAATTCCAGAAAGTTTCCAGAACGATTCTGGCACCCTCCAAGAATTATCAGGCATGTGCCGAAACCAATCTGACTTTATGGTATCCTCTGAAACAACTTTTCAGTTTTACCGGAACTATTCCGATATCCTCTCCGGAACGTTTCCGTTTCGTCCGAAACTTTTTCGGTGAATTTCTCTCAGACTCCCCGTCTAGTATTCAGCAGATAGATGACCCTTAAGCGTGTGACCCTATAGGTTCGGTGAAGTATAGACATGACCCGGAACACTTTCCGATCAATGATCAACATCGGAGCCGTGGACACCCATATTGACCCCTATACCCACACGAATGAATATTCGAGTGAACCTCCAGTTGCCGTGTGCTATTCCTGTTGCTTCGCGATATGTTACAAATACCCGAGGTGAGACATGTAGGCATCCCCGTGGATCAACAACTTGTCCACTATGCCAGTTACCTCGTTACCGGTATTGTTCTCTTTTCTCGTTCCCGTGTTCCGGCATCCCCGTGATCAAATCACAAAGTGTCTGGCCAGACGATGATGGATACCGTAACACCGAGAGGGCCCAGAGATATCTCTCCATCGTCGGAGGAGCAAATCCCAATCTTGAGCTATCAAGTTACTTGACATACTTTTCCATGAACCCGTAAGCCGCCGTAATAGCCACCCATTTACGGATGACGTTTAACAAACCCCAAAGTTCATGAAGCAAGCATGAAGAAACTCGATACTCTCATGGTCTAAGGAATCATGCAAACATTAACCATCTCTGTGTTATTAACCATTAACTAATGACGAATGTATCTCATAGCATAACATCAATTCGGGTCGATTCAACACAAGTGTTCTACCAACAATTGTGCCCTCAAAATTGCCGGCATAGCCATGCCCATGATCAGGAAAACAGGATCATCATGCAATACTTGAGCCAGTCTTAGAGGCCAGACTAGGAATACATTTTACCGTTTATTATCCCACACGTGCACATGAGTTTCCCTCCAAGCCTCGTTTTATTTGTAGACTCGAGAATCATTGCAGTTATAGCATGGAACATAAACATAATTATGAACAGGGAGATAATCAATAACATTTATTATTGCCTCTAGGGCATATCTCCTACACAAAGTAACACCATCTACAGCCGGACCCCTCGTACCCGTCTCAAACGTCCGGGCGGCCACCCGGTCACTGATCGATCACGAAATTTCGACGCAACCGGACCTCTCAAACCGGCCTCAAACGCCCGGGTCGACCGACACCCCTCATATCCAGCCCAAATATGGGACGGATATGGGGGAGCCCGGGCGCGCCCGCCAAGTTTGCGTGACGGCGGGGCCCCATGCGGACTCGCACAGAAACTCGATGGTCCAACGGGCGTCTCGACCGTCGCCGCCGTGTAAATGTCGTGTGGCGCCGCTCTGGCTCACCGCCTGAGGCCATAGCCGACTATTTAAGCCGGTCGGTGTCCCCCAGCCCTGGCACATTCACCTCCTCCCTCCCTTCGCCGCCAGCAGAGCCCATCCGCCCACTCTCCGGCGTCGGTATGGTCTTCCGTGGGATCACCACCTATGCTATGCTCACGTCGGAGTGCTGGATGCAGATCGTGGCGGAGATACAGGCTCGGCGTGCCACCAGCATCGCTGCGTGTCTCGCTCCGGACTCGACGGAGACGAAGGAGGAGGAGCCGGAGAAGGAGCTGTCGGGGGCGATGGAGGAGGACGAGCCGGAGATCCATGCTCCGGGCTTGAACATGGCGGAGGTGGAGGCGGAGTTTGCCGTTGCCCAAGCCGAGGAGTTGGCGGAGTAGCGGGCCATCCTGGATTCCATCCGGGATGAGCCCGAGGTGGAGGCTAACCGCCGGCTCAGCCGACAGAGGCAGGATGACACCCTCTTCGACGATCTCGACGCGAAGATAGTGGCGGAGGAAGCCGCAATGGAGCATCCGGAGGCGCCGGAGGGGTCCGCATCGACGGAGCTGGAGGGGACAGAGCTACGGCTGCCCCACGTTTATGTATCGGAGGGGACGAAGATTGTCGAAATCTCCGACGAGGAGTAGTTAGTTTGTATGTAGTACGTAGGTTTTTATGTGTGCATGCTTTTGTATGGATTTGGGAATCTAGTATGAGATGTCCGGTTGCAGCTGTGTTTATTTGAGGCGTGCCCGGTCACTCCTCGCGGACGCTCCCGGGCGGGTCCACGAGCGTTTGAGTGGTCATTTTTGCAAGTTCCGGCTGTAGATGCTCTAATACATCAATGAGTCTGAAGCCACCTACCTGGCAACATCGGTCGATACTCCTATGAACTTGTTGAAGGAGGTGCACATGGTCAGGGCTGCCTTCCTAGACCTCACACGAATGCCAACATATAAAACCGGAGGCCTCAATCAAGCCGCCTAACGGCGGGTCGGGGGCACAAACCGGTCCAACGAACTCTTAGCGGGCACCGCATGCCCATGCTCAAGAGACTACCACCATCGTCTTTCGTTGATCCATCTTTAGAACAGGTACTCACGCATTGACCTTGCAAGGTCTGTCATCGACGCCGCCATAACGCCAGACAACGCCACCTCCCTACGCGCGCCCAGCCTGACACAACTGTCGCCGAAACCCTACAATGCCATGCCGCAATGACTCCACGTCGTCGATGCGTCACATGGAACGTAGCTCCACTTCAGAAACGTTCCACTAGTCTCTTGAGATGATGCATACATCAAAGAATGACGACCCCAAGGGGGGTGGACAACACAAGTGTGCCGCCATCATCCGATCAACTCATCAAGGGTTTCCCCCGAAGGTAGTCAGATGAGTAGAGAGCTTCACCTCGATGATGCCTTCAAGAAGGAAATGACATCAGTGCATCACCATCACCTACTTCGGGAACTGACGGAAGACAAGATCTTCACCCGGATGGTCGGATCTACTCCACGAGACTCCAACCGACAACTATGCATCTTCCAAACCACCTTCAAAGCCATAGATATGGCCGCACATATCATACGGAAATGATCTGGAATATAACAACAGACATTCCACAAGTTTGTCGATGTTGCCCATTGAAACATATCATCGAAATTGAAAGTTAACAGTAAGTTATTGATATCCCCCGTCGGGTATTTTCTCAAATACCGAGAGTCAAACAGGTAGCGTCGGCCAGTTTCACTCATAGGTGAGAGTATTGCTTTCACTTTCAGCTATTAAATGTCACCGTTGGGTATTAGATGTAATACATGTGGGTGTAACAAAAACCGTCGGGCATTACATGTAATCCCCGTGGGTGTATAAAAAACCATCGGGCATTACATGTAATCCCCGTGGGTGTAGCAAAAACCGTCGGGCATTACAATGAACCGTCGGGCATTAAGTTGGATACCCGAGAGTTGGATTTTCACCGTCGGGTATTTTAGTAGACCGTCAGTTATTAATGGCAATACATGTGAGTTGGCAATTACCGTCGGCCATTAACACTACCGTCGGCTATTACTATAATAACCGACGGCCCTTCGGCTATTAGATTTCACCGTCAGAAATATGGGGATTTCTAGTAGTGACATATCATATCCTTATCTAAGTTTCCTATACCTCACAAACCTCATGAAAAAAATATATGACAAAAGTATGTGTGATGCACCAGCTCAACAGTACCAGATCACTAAGAGAATGATTCTCAGTCCTTTATACTCGATCCCTAATTAAGAATATAGTACATCACATATGCTAACTGTAAAATTTTGGTTGGTGGCAATTTCAGAACAATAAAGAGAAGAAACCAACATGCAGTTTCTTCCAACTTCCGTAAAATTTGAATTCCTCTATCCTAAATGCTAGTACGATTCATTTGCTCTTCAATAGTACATAAATAACTTACTATTGGTATTTTTTAAAACCGTAGGTGTCAATACAAATTTAGTTTCAGCATAAAGATTGTAATAATTGACTGAATTTGTAATCCGACAGATAAGTACTATAATTAAATTGTATAACATGTTGACGGGGAGCAATGGCAACACAAAATTATCGAAGAAAATACCAGAAAACACACTGTATCCATTTATAGAGCCTAGTTGATGCATCACACGTAGATCTATCAAATCAATCAAGTACCAAATAAAATAGCAGAAACCGAGTTCAGACTTTGACTAACAAGTGAGAAAGAGGAATGCTGTCGAGCTGACTTTGTTCGCCGGAAATATGCTGAATCCTGATGGTCTCTCTGACCCCGACGACGGAGCGTCCTCCTGTGCCCCGACAACTACATCGCCCGCTCCGTCTGACGTTAAGAGAGAAGGTGGTGGAGCAGGGCATTACCTCACAGCGGGAGGCAGATGGACATGGTGGAGCAATATGAAATTTGAATCATGTTAAGAGAGAAGGTGGGAAGGATGGATTGGAAGTCTTGATGGAGACCTTGTCGTCCGTTTGCTCGTCGAAGAAGGCGACTTGTCTCCCAAGGTGACGGACACCCGCGTACACGGTCGCCGTGGCACACGGCGAGGGCAGAGAGGCCTTCCTGGCCGCTTGCTCCTTGTGTGCCCCCCGTCATTGTTGCCGACAGTTACGCGTCGCAGTTTCCAGCCATTACCTCACAGCGGGAGGCAGATGGACGGGATGGTGTGGCCAAGAGAAGATGTATGGACTGCAAGGGGCAACTGCGAAGCGGCGGGGAGACATGTCATTGGTTTACTGTGGCTCTAGCGCGAGGGTTCTCCCCCCCCCCCTATTCGTGCGATTCGATCCCCAAATTACAGTCGGATTCCGACATCCATCCAGACGGGGAGGCTAGTCCAGGGAGAGACACGTGGTCATCCGGGCAGGGGGTCTGTCCTCCGTCGCGGAGGCGCATAACCGGTGGTGGAGGCGCGTCGACGCGCACAGCCGACAGCGGGAGATTTCGGGGTGGCGCGATGTAGGCAGGCGCGAGGAGGCAATGCGAGATGGAGACCGAGGGAGGAAGGAAGCAGGTGCGAAGGAGTAGGCGGCGTCCACTTCAGCCGACAGCCGCTCGCCTTTCTTCTCTCAGATGCGGCTTGGGGGAAAATTAATCGCGAGGCCGCAGACGCGAGGAGGAGGAAGCAGCGCAACTTCGACGGCTTGCCGGTGACTGGGCGAGGGAAACGAAGAAAGAGCAATCGGTGCGTTGCGAGGGACACAGTCACAAGCATTTTTTTTAGGTAGCTCTATTCCCCTACGCCCCCGCTACCGACTAACTGTAGCTGATTGGACCAGGACGGACGCCCCAAATTTGACCAAGCCAACCAAATGCCAGCAGAAAACCAGACCTCCGGCGAAAAAAGAAGCAAAATTTAACCTGCAATCTCGCTGAGCGCTCCAATTCCTGGGAGCTTAGTAACTTTACTGATTCATCACGGCGTGTGTAAGTAAAACAAAATTAATGGGAAAAAAACTGAAGGCAGTGAGCAGATTCGGCCCAAATCAGCTGCGATATTTACGGGAAGAACCGACCATTCTCTCGCAAAAGAAAGGAAGAACCAACAAGTCGTGGGCCCAAACCACATTCCTTGTGCCTGTTACTCAAATTTACTTAAGAAACGTTCCTCAAAAAAAAAAAAAAAAAACTTAAGAAACATACCGTCTCCTTCTCTCTGAAGCTGCCAAACCTCCATATGCGATGAATAGTCGCTAAAACGGCTACTTGGGTACTATAAAAACACCCGGCTACTTGGGTACTATAAAAAACGGCTACTTGGGCCGCCCTTGTAGAGCCCCTTTGCTTCCCCATAAAACTGGTGGATGTTGTTCGCTCCCCCAAACAGAGAACAGGTTAAAAACCAGCAATGCCTCCCTTAAAAAAGATTTTTCTTGAAAGGTTAAAAATATTCATGAATACAAAAATAAGTTCATGAATTTAAAAATGTTTTTGAATGTCAAAATATTCATGAATTTGGAAAATGTTCATAAATTCAAATAAATGTTCACGTTTTTACAAAAATGGTAATTTAAAAACTTTCATGAATTAAAAAAATATCCATGAATTGAAGAAATGAACACGAAATTTTAAAATGTCTATGAATCTAAAAGCCCAGATGTTTTAGAAAATGTTCATGATTTTTTAACTATACAGGAATCAAAAACGCATATGAGAGTAATAAAAAGATAATGGAAAAAAAGGAAACAAAATAAAATGGGAAAAGGGAAAAAGGAAAAAAAAAAGAAAAGGTAGAAACTAGAAACACAAAAAAAGGTAGAACAAACCAGTGAAAACACCCGCCAAAAAACCGCATGTACCATCTCACCCCTCGAAAGCCACCCATACCATGAACTACCCGAAAGCAAAAACGTCTGTATAATGTATGCTCGCAGCCCGAAGTTGATGTTGGTTTTGGAACTTGGTCTTAGTCTTGTCGTGTGGGTCTTGTTTGTGTAATAAGCTTGGTGATGCTAGGTTTTCGCTCCATAGCGAGTGTTTTGACAGTGATCACTCACAGCGGGGGGCTTACAAATGCCCCAACTCATCATTCTCTTTTCCATCTCCTTCTATTTGTTGTGATATGAACTTTTGTATTTCTGTTGAAATTAATGGAAAGTGGGTTTTGCCCGGTTGAAAAAAAAAATCACGCTCACACGTGTAGCGAATGAGAAAATCGAGTACTGCAAGCAAGCTTTTTGTGCGCTACTGCATGCATATGCATTGTTTGCGAAAAGTCCAGAGCAAATTCTGGAAAAATAATATGACCAAGCAATTTAGAACCCACAAGAACATAGAAAAAAAAAACACATCTACCTTCTCCCTTTCCAAAAGGGGAGGAGAGGGAACAGGTTGACGTACGGCAGTGATTTTAGCAGGAACCTACACCATGTAGTATACATACAACACACACAAAAGAGAAACACCGCAAGTTATGCCGGTTGCCACGTATACCTTTCCACTCCCCCCCCCCCCCCCCCCCAACCACCACTAGAGCCCGAACACCAAAAACTGGCAACACCTTCCTTCAAATCAATATTTTGATAGATTAAAAAATATTCATGAATTTAAAATTACGCTCATGAATTAAAAGGTGTTTTCAACTTAAAAATATTCATGAATTTGGAAAATATTCATAAATTCAAAACAATGTTCACGTTTTACAAAAC
This sequence comes from Elymus sibiricus, assembly GCA_039707655.1. Taxonomy (NCBI): domain Eukaryota; kingdom Viridiplantae; phylum Streptophyta; class Magnoliopsida; order Poales; family Poaceae; genus Elymus; species Elymus sibiricus. Next base: position 102,618,377 of record CM077668.1, on the reverse strand, counting down.
TAATGAATTTAGAATTATAAAAGATGTCCATGAATTAAATAAATGAACGTGAAATTTTGAAATGTTTGCGAATCTAAAAACCTACATGTTTTAGAAAATGTTCATGACTTTTTTAAAATATACGTAAAATTTCAAACGCATATGAGAGTAATAAAAAGATAATGAAAAACGAAATGGTAGAAAGTAGAAAAATACAAAGGTAGAACAAACCAATAAAATACTCCCACCAAAAATCTCATGTACTGTACATCTCACCCGCCAAAAACCGCCCATACCACTAACCACCCGAAAGAAAACCGCCCGTACCAGTTATGCTCACTGCCTGGAGTTGGTGTTGGTTTTGAAACTTGGTCCTAATCTTGTTGTTCGCATTGTTTGTGCAATAAGCTTGGTGATGGTAGGTTTTCGCTCCATAGCTGAGTGTTTTGACAGTGATCGCTTGCAGTGAGGTTCCTACTAGTGCCCCAACTCGCTCTTCTCTTTTTCGGCTCCTTCTATTTTTTTTATTATAATATGAACTTTTGTATTTCTATTGAGCAATTAATGGAAAGTGAGTTTTCCCCTTGGGAAAAAAATCACGCTCACACGTGTAGCAAACGAGAAAATCAGGTCATGTAAACAAACTAGTGTGCGCTACTGCATGCATGTACATTGTTCTGCAAAAGGTTCTGAGCAAAATTTGGAATAAAAAATTCTCACCAAGCAATCCATAACCCCCAAGAATCTAGGAAAAAAACACATCTCCCTTCCCAAAGGGGAGGAGAGGGAACAAGTTGACGTACGACAATGTTTTCAGCAGGAACCTACACCATGTAGTATATATATACAACACACACAAATTACGCTGGCTGTCATTTATACCTTTCCACTTTTTCTTCACCAACAAGTAACTTGCAGGTTGCTAACTTGAGGCTTCACCCCAGCACCACCACTAGAGCCCCAACACCAAAAACTGGCAAAGGCTTCCTTAAAAGCAATGTTTTGGTAGATTTAAAAAATATTCATGAATTCAAAATTATGTTCTGAATTAAAATTTTCATAAATTTGGAAAAATGTTCCTATTTTTTTTCAAAATGTTTGCGTACAAAACTAGTGAATTTTAAAAAATCACGACTTTTAAAAAATGTCCATGAATTGAAGAAGTGAACATGAAATTTTAAAATGTTTGTGAATATGAAAACCTACAATTTGTTTAAAAAGTATACATGCAATTTTTTTTAAAACGCATATGAGAGTAATAAAAAGATAATGAAAAAGAAAGGAAAAGCCATAAAATGGGAAAAGGAAGAAGAGAATGAAAAAGAAAAAAGGTAGAAAGTAGAAACATAAAAAAGGTAGAACAAACTAGTAAAGAACTCCCGCCAAAAACCGCATGTACCGTGCATCTCACCCGCTAAAAACCATCCATAGCACTAACCACCCGAAAGCAAAACTGTCTGTATAAGGTACTCTCGCAGCCTGAAGTTGGTTGGTTTTGGAACTTGGTCTTAATCTTGTCATGTGGGTCTTGTTTGCGTAATAAGCTTGGTGATGGTAGGTTTTCGCTCCATAGCGAGTGTTTTGATAGTGAGTGATTACTAACAGCGGGGGTCCTACAAATGCCCCAACTCGTTGCTCTCTTTTTTGTCTCATTTGCTGCTGATATGAACTTCTGTATTTCCATTGAAATTAGTGGACAGTGGGTTTTGTCCAGTTGGAAAAAAATCATGCTCACACGTGTAGCGAATGAGAAAATCGGGTATTGTAAACAAGCTTTTTGCGCTACTGCATGCATGTGCATTGTTTGCGAAAGGTTCAGAGCAAATTTCTTGAATAAGAAATTCTCACCAAGCAATTCAGAACCCACAAGAATCGAGGAAAAAACACATCTCCCTTCCCAAAAAGGGAGGAGAGGGAACAAGTTGACGTACGACCATGATTTTAGGATCATGACTTAGATAAGGCCAGAAACCTAAAATTGCTATTATGTGCTTTTGAGGAACTCTCTGGCCTCAAAATCAACTTCCATAAGAGTGAACTCTTCTGTTTTGGTGAAGCCACAGAAGCAGCAACTGCTTATGCTGAGATTTTTGGCTGCCAAATTGGGCAATTTCCGATTCGTTACCTGGGTATTCCCATTCATTTCCGTCGCCTGACCATAGCCGAATGGAAGTATGTAGAAGAGAGATTGGAGAAACGTTTGGCAAGTTGGAAGGCCAAACTGCTATCCTATGGGGGCCGTCTTATTCTCATTAATTCGGTTCTCACTAACATGGTTTTATACATGTTATCTTTCTTTCATCTTCCAAAAGGAGTTTTACAGCGTCTAGATTATTTTAGATCAAGGTTTTTTTGGCAAAGTGATAATGAAACCAAAAAATACCGGCTGGCTAGGTGGAATGTATTATGTCGACCTAAAAGCCAAGGGGGTCTTGGAATTCAGGACCTTGAGATTAAAAACATCGCACTTCTCAGTAAATGGGTGTATAAATTACTCACTGAGGATGGCGTGTGGCAGGAGATCATTCGTAATAAATATGTGGGCTCCAAAGCATTAACTCAAGTATACTGGAAACCAGGCGATTCTCATTTTTGGAGTGGAGTGATGAAAGCCAAAGATTTCTTTTTCCAATTCGGTTCGTTCTCGGTACGTGATGGTTCCCAAGTTCGTTTTTGGGAAGATACCTGGCTGGGGACTAATCCGCTTAATGTACAATACCCAGGCTTGTATAGAATTGTCAGGCATAAATTTGTCACGATTAAACAAGTTTTGGGCCAGGAAAATCCCGACATTTCTTTTCGGAGGGACCTTGTCGGACCACGTCTGGCTGCCTGGAATGAATTGCTAATCCGTTTGGAGGCAGTACAGCTTTCAGATGAACCGGATATTTTTAAATGGAAGTTGCACCAGAATGGGAAATTCTCAGTAAAATCCATGTATGATGCATTGGTCCATAATGAGGTTCCGATAGATAACAGGAAATTGTGGAAGCTAAAAATCCCTTTAAGAGTCAAGATTTTCCTCTGGTTTCTAAATAAAGGGGTGATCTTAACTAGGGATAATTTGGCAAGACGTAACTGGCAAGGTAGCAAAACATGTGTTTTCTGTCACCACGATGAGTCTATTAAACACTTGTTTTTTGAGTGCAAGTTCGCACGGTCAGTTTGGGCCATTGTTCAGATTGCGTCGAATCTTTACCCCCCACGTAGTGCACGAAATATGTTCGGTAATTGGTTGCGGGGAATAGATAAACAATTTTCTGCACACATTCTTGTGGGGGCAGCTGCCTTATGTTGGGCGCTGTGGCTAACCAGGAATGATATTGTTTTTAATCATAAATGCGTTCCATCTCCTATGCAGGTTATTCATATATGTTCGCGATGGCTCCGTACGTGGTCTATCCTGCAGAGGCCGGAGGACAGAGACCTTTTTATGATGGCGTCTACTCGGCTGGAGCGTTCGGCCAGGGAGGTTTTCTACCCCCATGGATGGCGGTGTGACCTTCGGCTAGGGTCGACAACTTCTTAGGCGGGTTGTGCTTTTGCTTTAGCCTGCCTGTTCTGGCTGAGCCAGCTTTTTGTTTATTTTCTTAGGACTGGACTTTATGGCTGTGTGCATCTTGTCATGCAGAGGCCGGGCTTTCTATTGAAACATTGTATCATCTCGATATTCAATGAAATGCTCTTTATCGAAAAACGACCATGATTTCAGCAAGAATCTAAACCATGTAGTATATATGCAACACACACAAAAGAGGAACACTGTAAGTTACGTTAGGTGCCACGTATACCTTTCCACTTTTTCTTCACGAAATCCCAGGTAACTTGCACGTTGCTAACTTGAGGCTTCACTACCACCACCACCACTAGAGCCCCAACACCCAAAACCGGCAACGCCTTCCTTACAAACAAATTTTTGATAGATTAAAAACTATTCATGAATTCAAAGTTACGTTCATGAATTAAAAATATATTTTGAACTTAAAAATATTCATGAATTTGGAAAATGTTCATATGTTCATAAATTCAAAACAATGTTCACGTTTTACAAAACCAATGAATTTAGAATTTTAAAAAATGTCCATGAATTAAATAAATGAATGTGAAATTTTGAAATGTTTGCGAATCTAAAAACCTACATGTTTTAGAAAATGTTCATTTTTTTTAAAAGTATATGTGAAATTCTAAAAATACGCATATGAGAGTAATAGAAAGGTAATGAAAAGACATGAAAAGCCATAAAATGGGAAAAGGAAGAAGAGAACAAAAAAGAAGGAAAGATAGAAAGTAGAAACATAAAAAAAGGTGGAACAAACCAATAAAAAAGTCCAGCCAAAAACCGCATGTACCGTACATCTCACCCGCTAAAAACAGCCCGTACCACTAACCATCCGAAAGGAAACCGCCCGTATCAGTTATGCGCACTGCCCGGAGTCGGTGTTGGTTTTGGAACTTTGTCCTAGTCTTGTTGTTCGCATTGTTTGTGTAATAAGCTTGGTGATGGTAGGTTTTCGCTCCATAGCGACTATTTTGACAGGGATCGCTCGCAGTGGGGTTCCTACTAGTGCCCGAACTCATTGTTCTCATTTTTTGTTTCCTTCTTTTTAATAATATGAAATTTTGTATTTCCGTCGAGCAATTAATGGAAAGTGAGTTTTCCCCAGTTGAAAAAAAAATCACGCTCATACCTGTAGCAAACGAGAAAATCAGGTCTTGTAAACAAACCGGTGTGCGCTACTACATGCATGTACATTGTTCTGCAAAAGGTTTTGAGCAAAAATTGGAATAAGAAATTCTCACCAAACAATTCAGAACCCATAAGAATCTAGGAAAAAATATATCTCCCGTCCCAAAGGGGAGGAGAGAGAACAGGTTGACGTACGACAATGTTTTCAGCAGGAACCTACACCATGTAATATATATACAGTACAGACAAATTAAGCTGACTGCCATTTATACCTTTCCACTTTTTCTTCACGAGATCCCACGTAACTTGCAAGTTGCTTACTTGACACTTCACCCCACCACCACCACTAGAGCCCCAATACCAAAAACTGGCAACACCTTTCTTAAAAACAATGTTTTGATAGTTTTTAAAAATGTTCATGAATTCAAAATTGCGTCCTGAATTAAAAAATGTTTTTGAATTAAAATATTCATAAATTTGGAAAATGTTCGTAAATTTTAAAAACAATGTTCGAGTTTTTAAAAAAACTAGTGAATTTTAAAAAATATTCATGACTTAAAAAAAATGTCCATGAATTGAAGAAATGAATGTGAAATTTTAAAATGTTTGTGAATCTGAAAACCTACATGTTTTAGAAAATGTTCATGATTAAGTACACATGGAATTTAAAAAAAATGCATACGAGAGTAATAAAAAGATAATGAAAAAGAAAGGAAACGCCATAAAATGGGAAAAGCAAGAAGAGAATGAAAAAGAAAAAAAGAGTAGAAAGTAGAAACATAAAAAGGGTATAACAAATCAGTAAAAAACTCCCGCCAAAAACCCGTGCATCTCACCCCGCCAAAAACCACCCTTACCACTAACCACCCAAAAGAAAACCGCATGTATGAGTTACGCTCGCAACGCGAAGTTGGTGTTGGTTTTCGAACTTGGTCCTAGCCTTGTTGTGTGGGTCTTGTTTGTGTAATAAGCTTGGTGATGGTAAGTTCTCGCTCCATAGCAAGTGTTTATACAGCGGCCACTCGCAGCAGGTTTCCTACTAGTGCCCCAACTCGTTGCTCCCTTTTCCGTCTCCTTCTATTTGTTGTAATATGAACTTTGGTATTTCCATTAAACAATTGATGGGAAGTGAGTTTTGCTCAGTTGACAAAAAAAATCATGCTCACACCTGTAGCAACGGAGAAATCAGGTCTCGCAAACAAACTTTTGTGCATGCATGGTCATTGTTTTGTAAAAGGTTTAGAGCAAATTTTCGAATAAGAAATTTCCCTCCAAACAATTCAGAACCCAGAGAAACTAGGGAAAAAAAGGAACACTTCTCCCTTCCCAAAGGGAGGAGAGGAAACAGGTTGACATACGACAATGATTTCAGCAGGAACCTACTCCCTCTGTCCTTGAAAGAGTGTACTTCCAACTTTGTTGGAGGGTCAAACTATCTTAAAGTTTGACCGAGTTTGTGCAAAAATATATCAATGTTTGTGAAACCAAATAGGTATATGATGAAAATATATTTTATCATGAATCTAATGCTACTAATTTGATGGCATAAATGTTGAAGTATTATTGTATAAATACGGTCAAACATAAAAAAGTTTGACTTTCCAACAAAGTTGGAAGTACACTATTTTAAGGTCGGAGGGAGTACACCATGTAGTATACATACAGCACACACAAAAGACAGGGACACTGCAAGTTACGCTGGCTGCCATGTATACCTTTCCACTTTTTCTTCACCAGATCCCAGGTAACTCGCAGGTTGCTAACTTGAGGCTTCACCCCATCACCACCACCACCACCACCACCCCAACACCAGCAGATAACCTCGGCGTACGCAACGTACGTCTTATTGCCGCTACAGCTTAATCAGTGTACGTACATACCAGCTGCTAAGCTGCTACCAGCCTGACTATACAACAACAACGGCACCACGGTACAGTAAAAGCACACATGCATCGAGCGTTCGTTAGTGGGTGGGTGGCCTGGCCCTAGCCGGCTGCACGCGGCTGGACAGTGCAGTGCATGTTGCTACCAGATGAAGCTCATCTCGGCGTTGGCGCGCGCGGCCTCGTCGTTGTCGCGGGAGGGGGAGTGGACGTGCCGCCCCTCGTAGGTGGTGATCACCATGCGCGGGTCCTCCGCCAGCCGCTCCACCCGCTTCTTCACCCGGCACTTGTCCTGCGTGCACCGGTAGTAGCTCCTGCGTCCACAACACACAACATCTTCATCATCAGCCTAGTTTTCTACGACGCCATTTCTTTAAAAATCATTAGGCTTGACATGTTTGTTCACTGCTAGCTACTCCCTCCATTCCTAAATATAAGACCTTTTAGAAATTCCAATATGGACTACTTACGAAGCAAAATGAGTGAACCTACACTCTAAAATATGTCTATATACATCTGTATATAGTTTATATTGAAATTTCTAAAATGGCTTATATTTAGAAACGGAGGAAGCATAAGACGTTTTGGCAGTTCAAGAGGTAGCACATCACAAGCGGTCATATGCATGGTACTTTATATTCTGCATTTTGTGAATATTCAGAGAGGTGTAGACACGTAGTAGGTGAAGTACCGATGCTGGAAGAGACTCTCAATCATGGCCTGACAACACAACACATGCAAAGAAATAATAATATACCGATGGATGGATGGCGATGATAAAAATCCAGGCCAGCTGCTACTCTGCAGCTATCATTCCTCGTCTCACCCCGAGGGCAAGGGGCATAGATTGACAAAGATGTGGTAATAATTACCGAGTACAAAAATCTTGGGCCCTTTGCAAAGCTCAAATCCACCTTTTCATCATCATCGTCGTCCCAGGGCCGGCCCCCTTTACCAAACAGTAGAGATTCCCCCTCTCCCACAGCCAGCCAGAGCAAACCACGTACTAATATAACTGAACTAACACATATTAACACGCAGAAACACAAAATAAAGATTCAAAACACTTGTTGAATATAGGAACAATCAGTGAGGGTCAGATCTATCATGGTAGCTAGGCATGTCAAACACTTAATAACTACTCCCTCCGTAAAGAAATATAAGAGCGTTTAGATCTATATTTCTTTACAGAGGGAGTATATAATTAACAGTAGGACGTGGCTACTCGCGATCGGAGATGTCTGATCAACGTCAAAACTAAGGGCGAAACTTCTTGGCCAAGTGACGCGATTTTGTTGGTTTTTGTTTTAAATGAATAGCCATAGCTCTCCTAGTGGTTGCCTGCTACATATAGCATGGCTTGCCGACCAGATTGAGTTTTCTTTCAGGATCTTCGTTGCTCCATCTCTCAGCTCTGTGCCTCTGCACTGACTAGCTAATACTAATGCACAGCCATTTGCCAAATCGTGTATCAGATCGATTTGATGGTCCTGATTTTTCTTTCAGAAATCACCTGTTTAGTTTTTGGTACCTGGACTGTTGCATACCGTTTCAACTGCTAAGCTGCTAGCTTAGAGACACTACTAGCTAGGGAGATTCCCCGAGAATGAGGAGGGATGATTGCCAGGAAGGATTCGCCGGTTGATTGGAAAAGCCATGATGCTGTGGTGGTGTGTGAGCCAGAGATCGACCAGGCCATAGGGTTGGGTTGGGTCTCTGAGTGGCATCATTGCACGGCGGGCCTAATCAGATTGGACTGGATGCTTGTCCCGTGCTAGCTGTGGGTCAATGCTTTTTCACACTGCCTGTGCCATGATCACCACCACACATGCATGGACCGGTCGATCAATAGATTGACACGCGCGCGCACACACAAACACGCACGCACGGTTGTCATCTAGACACCGAGAGGAGAAATATTGGGGTATCATGCCATGCATGCATGCCACAATACACTCTAGTAAAGTGGTTAATTGCATCTACAAAATTAAGGTGGCTAGTTTTAAAACACACTTGTAAGAACATGTACAACTTTTTTTTATTAGAAATCTTATTCAGAGTACCAACACGTAACCTTTTCTTCTAGCTAACAATAATTAATAATAGAAATGCATGGAAAACTAGTCTTTTATTTTGTTTGTCGCGACGGCTCACGCATGGATGAGTGGACGTTAGTGGAACTATTAGATGGCGCAGTGAGCGTACGACCTACTTGTAGTTACGACGCGACTCGATCGATGGTCGTTTTCTCTACACGTACTCTTGGACGCCCCCACAACATGAAATGGACTAATCCATCAAAGAAATTAAGCAAAGAACAAGCAAGGTTATCATCTGCCTAATCCAGATGATCAACGGCGACGCCTGAGGGCGCCGTTCCCCTCATTGGAGGCGTCGGTATGGACTGATCCCCTCACTTCCCCTTCCCCTAGGTCTCCCGGGCGAAAGCCCTAACTTTGTTGGGCGGCGGCGGCGCTCACGGCGCTGTTCCCTTCTTGAAGGCGCCGCTTTGGGAACCTTGGGGCTGGGTGGCGCTTGTGGGTGGCGGGCGACGGCGGTGGTGCGGCCCTATCCTAGCATGGATCTGCGTCCGTTGCTTGGAGATGGACTCGCGTAGGTGGATGTCGTCGTTTGGCGTCATGGTGACGTCGACGGCGGAGGCACCTGCCAAGGCTGGCACCTCAATCTGCTCTGAAGATGGACCAGTGGAAGATGGCGGCGACGACACATGTGAGTGCGTCGGACCGGTTTGTGCCCCGGACCCGGTATGTGGCTCGGCCGGGGCCTCCGGCTTTAGATGTTAGGCTTAGGTGAGATGTCTGGGTATTTGGCCCAGCTTGCACCCCTTCATCATATGGATAGGAGTAGCGGCAGATGTTGTCAAGATGGCGGATTCAGGCATATTGTTGTACTACTTTGTAAGGTCCTCGAGAATAATCAATAAAATGGCCGCATGCATCTCCCAGATGCAGAGGCCGGGGGTCATCCTCCTTTTCTAAAAAAAAAAAAAAAAAAATCTGCCTAATCCAGATGACATATGGATAAAGAGCTACTAGCTTAGAATAGCTAGCACGACCTAGAAAATGAACAAATGGAATAGGAGCATGTTTCGTACCTTTGTGTATGGGCAAGCTATAGCTAGCTAGCTAGATAGACATATATACGTGTGCTAATTAAGTTGCTTTGATATGCATTTAGGGTTCAATTTAGGAGGTGTAGAGAGACAAGAAGGGGACCAGACATAACAAAGCCATCTTAGGACCAGCTAGCTTTGCAAACACTTTTTTCCTTAGCTTTTGTCATTCAATGACTGGAACTTTAGGAAAAGTTAAATACTGTACGAGTGTACAAAAGTTTGTGTGAGAATTGGCTCTGTGGTTCCCTGCTAGCAGAGGGACACGAGCCACATGTAAAGTGAGCTTTTAGTTTCTTCATGCCAGAATCTCTTAGCTTTCATGCAGTTTTCTTCATATTGAATTTCAATACTATTCACAAATTTCAATAATATTCACTAAATTACGGTTTAACTTATACCAACTCAATTGGATAGTAGATATAATACAGAATTCAAAGGATGCACTTCAATCAATATGCTAAGATAACATAGGCCTTATTTGTATCAAGACCATCAAACTTACTAAATACACATTACACAAAATTGTACTTCAACACCTTCATTTTATTTTTTTCATCAATGGGTTTACTATAAAAATGAAACTAATGTAGTTTATACGTTTTCCCTTCTTGAACACCATGACAGGCTTGTCTAGAAATCAAACATGACCTTCATCCATTTCGAGAAGAAAAACATGAACTTCATTAACTCAATAAGTCCGTCAGCCCCCAAATGAGGGCTATTTGTTGAGTAAAAAGGTTCGTAAAGAGGATGATATAATATCCAAAACATTCTGTAGGCTTCTCAAAGCAAGTGTTAGGTCCCGTTTCGCCAAAGGAAAAACATAGGAATTTTGGAGGTTAGAATTCCTATAGGAAATTTTCCTTTGGTGTTGTTTGGGACAAAGGAATTGCTATCCTACATTCCTTCGAAATTTCTATGGAATGGGTTATTCCATAGGAATTTTGGAAGAAACCAAACATGAGGTCCTACCTCATGTTTTCTTCTCTTTTTGTCTACAATTCCTGTGATTTTCATGCGTAACATCCAAATAACAGTTTTGCACTTTTCTTGTGGTTTTGTTCGCTTAGGAATCAATGTATATTCCTACGCTTCGAATTCATGTGCTTCAAATGGTGCCTTAACTAGAGTATTCAAACTAATTAGCTTCACTAAAATGATCACAATATGTTGCCGATAATCAAGTTAAATAGTGTCACTTAGTTAGTTATTGCTTCAAGATACCCATAGTACACTTATGGTAAAGCATGCATGAATATATACTTGCTAACACGGGGGAGATTAGCATGCAACAACACATGAATCCCTATAATTAAAGAACATAATTATCCAGGAAGAAAGCGTAGTTCATAACTTCATATGCATTAGACTAACCCTAGCAAGCGGCTTGTCTCTCCATAGTAGCAAGAGAAAGAGAGATCACAATATTTTCCTAATATTGTTAGCATTTCATCATTTTCTAGTGCCCTTCGATGTAATAATACGTGAAATTTTCTAAAGAAACAGTTTCAAAATGTGCTTTATGGAGACTCGTTTGGAAATTATACGGGATTTAAAGTTTAAAAACTGCCAAAACAGTACTTTCAAGAAATTTTTAGTTCATATGCATAATGCGCATGCACTAAACCTATTTATGCTTGACATATTACATGCTGGATAATTTTTCGAGCATAAATTAATTTGGTGTATCTAGATTATATAGTTTTTTTAGGGATATATAGATTATATATAGTTTTACAAGTGGAATAACCCCCCAAAAAAACTGCAATCCATGTTTTGTTAAATGGAAACAAAATCCATATAGTATACTTAACTGATAACCCTAATTTATCAAGTTGTCACTTGTGATGAGTCCAACACCAAATTGGACATCAAAAACAAAATATCATGAGATTTCAGTTTGATGAGGCTTGCTTCATAAAATCGTACACACACGTACACATGCACATATGTAGCGTATCTATGCATGACGTTCGTAGAGAGGGGTTGGAGGAGCTAGATCGATGTATAGTGCGTACCGTGGGTGCTGCGTGTTCTTGACGACCTTCTGGCCGTACTTGCGCCACTTGTAGCCGTCGTCGAGCACGTCGACGTCGCTCATGGTCTTGAAGCAGAACCTCGGCTCCCGTACCTTCCGCCGCACCTTCGCCCCTCCTCCCCCCGCCGCCTTCTTCATCCTCACCGCGCCAACCCCCATCCCCGCAGCCGCCGTCGGGGCTGACCCATGTAACCGTCCACCGCCTCCACTTCCACCCGCCGCCGCGCTGTTAACCGCCATGCCCACCACCGCGCCCTTCCCCCTCTGCCTTTCTCGATCGGCTTCCTCGCAAGACCTAACAGGAATATGAGCATATCAAGCATGTAGATTGTAGAAAGAGAGAGAAAAGCGAGAGGGAGGGAGATCGATCAGTACCATGGATGTGGAGGTGATGACCTCGGAGGATGGATGGCTCCGGCAGGTGCATGGATGTGGTGAAGGGTGGGAGCGGCGGGGATAGTGGAGGAGGACGAAGTGGTGGTGGTTGGGTGGTCTAGTACGAGGGGGCTGTAACCTAGGAGGCCATGGTGGTGGGAGAGACCGCCGTTGACAGGAGGATCGGAGGGCTGGAAGCTGAAGGTTATCGCGGTCGCCGTGCCGCCGGCCGCCGTTGCGCCCGCGGAGGCTACTTGGCTGTGCGCCAGCGCCATCGCCGCCCCCCCTGGTGATGGGAACATCATGTCGATCTCTTTATCTCTCTAGCTCTGCTATGCTTGAGCGTTTGCTTGAGTTGTGGACTTGTGGTGATATAACTGGGGACTGACTACAAGTCAGTCGACTGAATTTGTGAATTGGGTCAGTCACTTTTTTTTTCTGCATGCAGCGTGTGGTGTGGTGTGGCGTGGCGTGTGCGTGCGCGTGTGAGCTAGCTTAGCTCTGGCTGGCCATGGCACGATGAGCTAGCTAGCTCCGGCTGGCCGCGTCCGTGCGTGAGCTTGCTAGCTCCTGATGCGTCCGTGCATGAGCTTGCTAACCCCGGCTGTGTCTGCGCGTGAGTTAGCTAGCTCCAGCTGGCCGTGGTTAGTGGAATGGTATTGCACTGCACAAAAGAAGAAAGAAAATAAAAACGCATAAAACAAATAATGATAGAAAATTGCAAATGATTGACATAGAAAATGCGTTGTTTCATAATATGCAAAAATAAGCATACAGTAGTGCAACTTTTACACAGCGGTATGAATCACACACACATTGCATAAAAATTGAGTGACTGTATATCCATGTTACGGGGGCTAATATTTGATAGGCGCCTATTCTTTTGGGCGTTCAGTCAAATTGCACACAATTTACAAGAAAAATGTGCCTTTTTATATTATGCAAGAATAAGCTTGTAATAGTGTAATTTTCACCAAAAAAGTTCTCTAATATTAAATGAATTAATGTCATTGGTATTACCCTTAAAGAACAATAAAATGAAGAAAAAAAATCATGAAAAAAAGTTGCACACAATGTACAAAGAAATTGCGCTCTTTTATAATATGCAAAAATAAGCATATAAAAGTGATTTCACAAAACAAAAGTTTCCTAAAAAGGATAAATTAGTGGCATTAGTATTACACTTAAAGAAGAAACAAAATGAAATAAATACTAAAACAAAATCAAAATAATGAAGTTTTCTAAGAAAGAATGAATTAGTGGTGTTGGTATTACCCTTAAGGAAGAAACAAAATGAAATAAATACTAAAAAAATCAAAATAATAAAGTTTTCTAAGAAAGAATGAATTAATGGCGTTGATATATTATCCTTAAAGAAGAAACAAAAACTAAAACAAAATCAAAATAATGAAGTTTTCTAAGGAAGAATGAATGAGTGTTATTGGTATTACCCTTAAAGAAGAAGAAAAGTGAAATAATAACTAAAACAAAATCAAAATAATGAAATTTTCTAAAAAAGAATGAATTATTGGCAATTGTATTGCCTTTTAAGAAGAAAGAAAATAAAATAAAAAACAAATAATGACAAAATTTGCACACAATTTACATATAAATTACTTTTTATAATATGCAAGAATAAGCATTTAATACTGGAATTTTCACAAAAAACAAGTTCAAAGATGAAAGGAATTAGTGGCATTAGTATTACCATTAAACAATGAAAGAAAGTGAAATAAAAATAAAAAATTAAGTTTTCTAGGAATTAATTAATTAGTTAGTGGCATTAGTACTCACCTAACATCAGGGAAAAATTGCACACTAATTATAAATAATTTGCATGTATACATTCATGTTATACTCCGTGTTTAAATAAGAAACTAGTTATGAAGATTAATCGTCTCTCAAGATATTAAAAATAAATTGCATCTCATATCGATGGTGGAATCTCCTTCAACACGCACGTGCGCGCACAGACACCCCCCCCCCCCCCCCCCCACACACACACTGAAAGAAAGAAAAACTGTAAAAAGAAAAAAACAATAACGAAGACACACAAAAAAGACATAGAAAACACATTCGGATCCCTACATATACACGATAATTCATAAAAGTATATTTAAATTCAAATCAAAACGAGCTTGTGGGATTGATCTAAATTAGTCTGCACTAACACGTCCCATTAATGCTATCGGCCGCCGCCGCGTCACCCCTCCTGCACGCACTAGTTGCATGCGGTAGTGTAGGTGTGCAGAGGTTGGAGAAAAGAAATCGATTGACCCTATTTCAGTTTTCAGTCGGCTGATGTATAGCTAAAGCGATATAACTGATATCGTAGGGACTTAGGGCCGACGACTGACGGGGAATGATTTGGTGAAAAGCTGGCGTTCGGTGAAGGGTTTATTATCTTATCTTAAGCATCATTTTATTTCTGTCTATGGCGTTATTTAGGCAATTGGGCCTGGCTAGGCATCAGTCACACTGATGGACCGTTTGATCTTGGTGTGGCACGGTTAAAACTGATGTTACCCATGATGAAACAAAAAAGGCGAATCTCGAGGCAATTCTGGCGACTAAGCCGAGGTTTAAAAACACAGCAAGCACAATTTTGTTTACCATGGGCTCGACTACCGTGTATTGAGAGTGCTTGTTTTTTTAGAAACACGGTACAAATGCATATGCTCACAAATACGAGCATACACTCACCCCGGAATGCACCACCCACATCTTACCCTTACGAGCACCACCGAGAGACCGAACTGAGAAATCTTGAGATTGACGAAGCTACTACAGGCGCCTCTTAGTCGACGGAAACATGATGCCTAATAAACGAACATTGCCGAAAAGCCTGGAATAAATTCAGGAGAATGCGAGCACCCATGCCAAATCTAGGACTTGAACTGGGTGAGTTTGGTTCCACCAGAAGGAACGTAATCACGAGCGACACAGTCCGCATGGAAAGTGCATGTTTGAAATAGAAATATATGAACTCTATGTACCACTATATTTCATGCAAAAATTACATTGAATTCTAATGTAAATTACCGTAGAACAATTGTGAATTTCACCCTTGTCCTGGGCTCGTAGTTTAGAGTTTAAGGAGGCGCTTGCATCTTCAATTCTTTATCCACTAAGGATCAAACTCGAAGTTTAACGATGGTCGAAGGTAAGGTGGTGATGTTATTGAAAACTCGGGGGTCCCCCTCGCAACAATCTCATGCGATAAAAATGTTGAGGGAGTTTTGTGGCCTTTCCTTGGATGCAAGTAATCCTTGAAGCACCGAGTCCCCATGCCTTGGCCGTTGGCAGATTATTCCATGAATTAGTTTAACTTACTTAAATGTCTCACAAAGTGGATTTTTTCAGTAACGGTGGTGATTTTGTGCATCTTCAGTCTCTCAAAGTCCAGTCTTCAATGTGCGTGGCGCGAGGTCGGCATCCGCGTGCACTACCTTCCAGTAACAATTAATCTGAATTAACCCTTCCCAAACTTCGGCATGTCCTACAGGAGTCCCATCGCTCTCGCGTGCAAGTATGCACGGTGTTTGATCACGGGCCCAGACACCAGTACATTTCATTTTTTGACAATTTCAAACGTCAGTACTTTGTTGCGTGTACGTACACCAGCCGGAGCTAGAGGAAGAGGAGAAACACGACGACACCCGAATCCCAAACAGATCCACGGGTCAAATCTGTGTCAAACGCACCTCTCCATCGCCCGGGCCGGCCATCATCGGCCATTGCAACCTTTGAACGTCCCAAAGCTCTGGTGGTTCCCCGGCTATCCCAAACAAGACTATTTCCCACCTTTGGTGTCCAAAAAGCTCACCTGCCCCCTCAGCTTCGCAATCGATGGCAAAGTTTTCTGATGACCTGATGTAAAAGGCTCGGATCCCTTTTATAAAGCCAAACATTATTCTTGGTCTTTTGGACACACGTGATTCCCTCTTTTTGTACCATGGATTAATGCACGGCCGGCGGCATCGTATATTCTAGAGTCCATACATGAATCTGAGTTGCAAATTACTAGTACAACATTTTCAGCATTATATGGGCCTGTTTGGACAACAGGTAGTGTTGAAAATATCTATATATATTTTCTCGCAAAAAGAAGAAGAAAATATCTATATATAGCCAGTGCCGTCCTAGTTTGGCTTTGTGCCCCAAATATGAATGCCTTGACGGTTAATATGAGATGTTGGAATTAACGTATGATCGTAAGATAGACAGGCCACATGCATGAGTACTCAATAATGGAGCAGAGAGAGCATTAGATCAACATGCAAGACCGAAGAGAGGATGGTATATGGTATATCCAGACGATGGAGCAGACATGTGCATGTGCACCCTAGCTGCGCATGCATGCTTTGATCGATCGAGATAGCTAGCACTCGATCATCTCATCTCCCATCCCACACGAGCGAGCACCTTTTCCACAGTGCCCGCACGATGGAGCCATCATGGCCGCCTTGCTACCTAGCTAGCTCCATATACACCTCTGCCTTTGCCACTCCGCTGCTCATCATGAGCGGCCCATACATACATTTCCGCACTATTGAACAATTCATGATGTAGGATACGAAGAAGAAAAAACGAACACATGATGTATACATTTTGATAAGTTTGCCATTTTTTAAGGTAATACGTGTCTTATTCATATAATGAAAAATAAAGTACAAGCCATGTAGACATGCAAAACTGGAAAGACAATAGAACCTGAGCTTCAGCCCAAATGACCATAGCCAAGAAAGAAAATTACAATCAAGACTGGAGAATGCCTTAGCTTGATGCCAACTTTCGTCATCCGTCTCCGACACCACCATAGCGGCCATCGAAAGAAAAAGGGACAAATCACCTCTTCACCCAAGCTCGACGCTGCTTCAGAGCTAATTTGCAGTTTTTCAGACCTGCAAAGTAGCTCGCCAATTTTCTTTAATGTGGCACAATTTACAAATATATTTCACTATAGATTTAATGTAAGCAATTTGGTGTTGTCGTCGGTGTTGATACTTTGCATGCATATTTTGGTATACTTTGTATATATTTTTGGAATTTATAATGAATGCAGTAAAGCTTTTTTTTTACCTTTTTTTGTCGTCGGTGTTGATACTTTGCATGCATATTTTCGTATACTTTGTATATATTTTTGAAATTTTTTTTGAAACAGAGGCAAAAGACTTGCCGCATTCATTAATTAAGGAGAGTTTAGGGTACATAAGAACCGGCTTTACAGCATAGCCCATCAACACAAATTACGAACGAACTACTCTCGCGGCATGATGATGCTCAGATGCCTAGCCCCCGCGGTGACCTACGTCTTGGCCTCCTCCTGGATGAGTTTTAGAATGTAGTATGGCGGCGTCGATTTCTTCCAGAAGACTCTAGCGTTTCTCTCATTCCAGATGACCCAGCATACAAGCATGGTAAGTGAGGCCATGGCCTTCCTGTTTGCTGTATTTGGTTTTGACATGCTTGTCCACCAACACTTGATGTTGCGTTCCGTCCCCCACCTGTTCATCTCCAGCGCCCCCAATCCAAGCCATGCTTTGACCATTCTCCAAATACGCAGTGTAAACCGGCATTTAAAGAAGAGGTGACCGTATGTCTCGTTGGCCCTCCTGCATAGGGTGCATAGGCCACAGTTCTCCCAACCCCTCTTCTCCAGCCCATCAACAGTCCATACCCTGTTTTGAATTGCCAACCACGAGAAGAACTTGACCTTGGGAGGCGCCCAAACCTTCCAGATGGTCTTGTTCATGATTGTGGACGTGGAGCCCATGAATTGTGCCCTATAAGCAGAGCTCGCCGAGTACTCTCCATTTGCCTCAAATTTCCAAGTGATGTCGTCTTCAACGTCCATTTGTAACTGTATGCCTTCCAGCCAACAAACTCGACAATGTGCTCGACCGCGAGGTTGGTGGAAGAGTTAATCTTGTGCAGTAAAGCATTTTTTTTTACCTTTTTTTGTCGTCGGTGTTGATACTTTGCATGCATATTTTCGTATACTTTGTGTATATTTTTTGAATTTATAATGAAATGTAGTAAATCATTTTTTACCAATAGAGATTTTAAAAGGACGCGTGTTTTGAAACAGAGGTTGCATTATTTTTCTTCCGAACGCATGGTGACGGTAAAAAATCCAGTACATAGTTGCGTTCCTTTTTGAGAAAGTAAAATCAAGATAAGTTAGCTTAATTAGGTGTACAGTTTTTTTTTTCAGTTTCCTTTGTTGCTTTGCTTAACCAGGATAATGTACTGATGGATGAGTATCACGCAGCGATGAGCTGCATGCATGCATGATACTCCACTTGATGGCTGCATCTGCAACTATGGATGGATCTATTTAGGAGGTTGATTACAGTTAGGCGTGTGGCACGTGAGCTGATGATCTGCTCTCGCCCCGGACCGGATCTGGTGAATCATGCCAGCCATCAGCCATGCACGTAGCGATCGACCTCCATCCATCATAGCTGGGCATGCATTCCTCTCTACTGTACTGTCCCGTCAGTTTGTCAGTTAATTAGTTTTAAATGTACTTACCCGAAGGATGATCTTGCCGGAGATCAGAGCGAGCGAGACGGAGCGGGCCTGCAGGCTTCAGGTCGATCAGATATATCTGCCGCCGGTGCACGGCGGGCATGGACCTGGTCAGAATAGTGGAGCACGGGTATCATGGCACCGGCCCGCGTGGTACGTGGTCGGATGTGATGGCGGTGCCTGAACAGGCCTGCCCGGCATGGCTCTCCTCAATCAGGCAGGCGGCCTGCTGGAATCTTTTTCTTTTCATTTCTCCTCCCGGCCCCTGTCCGCTGAGGCGCTGAGTCGTTTTCCTCTCCTGACAGTGTCCTCCCCAGCCCCATCTGGGCAGGCTCATGCAGTGCAGTCATGCTTCAGCTCGTCATCGAATCGTCCCGCGATGATCGCCATGCAAAACTAAGACCAAAAGAGTGGAGCGAACAGAAGATTCAAACGAAAAAACAGTGACAAGAATGTGATGTGGAGAGAACCTTTGCAGAGAAAAGCATATGGCCGCCAAAGGCATGATCCAAAAAAGAGTCAATTACAACGAAAATGATCACTTTAGTGCTAAAGTTTAGGGTTTTTTGTGAGAGAAAAATATCGAGGGGGGTTTCACAAAAAACAAAAACAGGCCACACACCTCGTTTCCACCTTCCGATCGCGGACAGTGGGCCCCATGCCATACTGGCGCGCCTAATCAGCAGATCGGGCGTACACAACGGATATTTGCATCGTATTTGCATGGCTGAGCCAACTTGTTTCACTACTTCTACGTGCACCACAAGTTTAGCACTAACGTGAGCATTTTTGCCAAGTTTCAGCACCAGTGGTGTAATTGACTCTCCAAAAACCCGTGAAGAATCCAAACAAGTTGCTACTAATTGATAGAGTCAATTACCCCACTGGTGCTCGAACTTGGCATGAATGGTCACTTTAATGCTACAACTTGTGGTGTACATTGAAGTGGTGTAAGAACTTGGCTTTGCGGTGCAAATGCCGTGCAAAACTCATTTGTATATGTCCACGGCCCTGACAAGGCGTGACCGTATGGCGTGGGGCCCGCTGTCAGTGACTGGACGATGGGGACGGGCGTGTTGCCTACTCCTTTTGCAAAAAGACCCTTTGGTTTTTATTTTTTCGCAACAAAAAAACACTGAGAGGCCCACCCGTTAGGAACAACACAAATTACATTGAGAGGAAAAATAGTGCCCACGGAGTTTCGAACCGCAAAGGGCGCCTAACCAAAACACTCATGACGTTTCATGTAGAATTTGGATAAGTAAGTGCTATATCTTTTGCACGGACAACGTAAACTGAAAAATGTAACTACAAATGAAAAAGGTGCAACCCAAGGCAGCAGTGGCGGAGCTTGGTCTAATACAAAGACATATACACAAGTTTTTCTTTGAGCGGGGGGGGGGGGGGGGGGGGGGGGGGGGGGGGGGCGCCTAGGTTGCCCCCCATGAAGCTCCGACACTGACCAAGGGGCTCGAACCAACGATCTTAAGCTTTCACGCATACGCGATTAAACACTAGGGTCGACGAAATTTGTTATTGAATAGGCTAATGACTTTTTATATTGAAACCACTTTTTCATATATTCTTTAGACAATATTTTTTTACTTATAAATGTTGCACATGATTTTTTTGTAAATAATAAGTATTTTGTTTCCTAAAAATACAAAAACATTAAAACTTTATATACTGCATGAATATTTTATTAAAACATGAATATTTAAAATTACATGAACATTTATTTACATATATTTAACCAAGGTAAAAATATATTTAAATAAATGTTCATATAATTTTAAATATTAATGTACTTTTAAAAAGGTTAAATATATTGAAATAAATGTTCACATAATTTTATTTTTTAATAAAATATTTAACCTTTATTAAACGACATTAATATTTTTAAAATTATATGAACATTTATTTAAATATATTTAACTTATTTAAATAAATGTTTTTATAATTTTAATATTCATATTTTAAATAAAATAATCATGCAGTATATAAAAGTTTCAAGCTTTTGGAAAATTTTAAGGTACTTTTAGGAAACAAAATATTTATGCTTCATGGAAAATCATGTGCAACATTTATAAGTAAAATACTATATTTTCTAAAGGATATAAATGTGGCCTCAATATAAAAGAACCATTAGCCTATGTTAAACACAATATTCGTCGCGTCTGTTGGTTTGCACTCTCGGGATACCTGCAATGTCTCAAAAAAAAACTCTCGGGATACCTGCAGGAGGTCGCTGGTTTGAAACCCATTGCTGGACCCAGGGCCGGTCCTGAGATTTCAGGGGCCCGGGGCAAGACAATGCAGAGGGGCCCTAAGGCCACATTTTTTTCCTATTTCAAGTGCAAATAAATACTACTACTTAGTGCACTAAAATTTCTGTTGCCCTATCACCTCGATTGTCCAAAAAAAATTGGGATCATAAACACTTAAAGTGAAAGTTGGTCGCTCTTGTCAATCAACACTTATATATTTTCTGTATTACGTGAATTATTAACACTTTCATGCCGACTAAAATTTCATCATATATTTTTTACAAGGTTGTTCTTCAATGGTAACTAAAGCTAATTCCTCAAAATTCCTTGCGGTGGAAGTCAATCAATTCGTATGCATATTTTCCTTTTTACCCTATTATGGATTCTAGCTAACATGTTTCTAAATTAACAACAAATCTTGCTAATTAACACCCAAACATATGGTACAAGTAATTAAGAACAAATGCAAAGAAAGGCATGGAACAAGATACCTGGATGGCTAGAAAATTAGAAATTGCAATATTTTGCCGCTGCCTACGAGTCACGAAAAAAAATCAGAGTTCCTCTTTTCTAATCCCAATGAACACAAGAAATAGGAGTGTGAGGAGGACATATATACGAGGATGAACTTCTTCGAACAAATGAACTATCTGACAAGACTATTGAAAGAGGGAATTTGCGTTGAAGATGATGATGAGGTCGATTGGAATCTGGAAAATCACATTACCTACATCCACTAATCTCGCCCAGCAGCCGAAAAACACAATTGGAAGACGCGGGTGGGGCGCCATAGACCTTGGCATGGTTGATTTGTTGCCAAATTGAGAGGCAGGAGTAGTAGGCGAGAATTCTGCGGCTTGCAGCAAGCCGTGAAGTAATCGACCTGTTACGATTCTATTTTCTTTTCCGAAAATCAATCGATCGACCTACTATTATATGGGCTAGGGGAAGTATCTGGTGCACCGAAGCATTTGGTGCTACCGGTGCACCAAATCAATGTAACTAGCTCTATTAGAATTGAAAAAATATAAAATTCTGTTAGGATGTAAGTACAATACATAACTATCATGGTATAAAATTTTAGACCCAGATTAAAAAATAATTATCAAGAAACAAAATAGACAAATCATGATGTGAATAGTAACTAATGCAAACTGGGCCTTCAATTCAGCCCATCGTCTTTATTATCAATGAATTTGTCATTTTGGTTTCTCCTACCATGTTTTGAATTTGCATTTGAAAAATTATGCTATGATAGATTCTTGTTACTATTGCAACATAATTTATTTTCAGAATTTTCAACATTCATAAAAAGGATTTTTTAAACCGGGTGCACCGGTAGCACAAAATGGTTGGGTGCATAGGATACTTCCCCATATGGGCTAAACATCACATACAGGGAGCCAACAACCAAGCCATCGGGGGCCCCTTCCTAATCGGGGGCCCAGGGCGGCCGCCCCGTTCGCCCCCCTCAGGACCGGCCCTGGCTGGACCTTTTTCATTCGAGTTTAGAGTCTTAATTTATGCTGTGTGGCCAAATTGATATAAAAAATATATTTATTCTAGTACAACACCAAATGCCATTGGGCCTGTTGGTTAATGGTAATGTGTAAAAGGTGCAGGTCGTTGGTTCAAACCCTTAGGTTCATTTGTGATAATTTTTTTTAATTACGTTGTTAGTATAAAAGGATATACTCCCTCCGATCCAAAAAATATATATGTCGTGACTTTAGTACAAATTCATTCCTCGTCAGCGCCGTGGACATATACAAATGAATTTTGCATGGTATTTGCACCGCAAAGCCAAGTTCTTGAACCACTTCAATGGTTTCTATGATTTAAAGGAGACTGGTTGGTATTGCTTCCTACCTAACCTGTGGAGGAAAGCTTTTGTTGGTTAAGGATGTTCTATTCTCCTTGTCTATTTTCTCTATGTCGTATAGATTTATCTCAGACTATCAAGCATTGAGTAATCAAATACCATAGGCACTGTTTGCGAAGATGCTCTAACTTGCAGAATTAGGGCCTGCTCTTGCTGCTTGGTCCAAAGGTTGTAGGCCAAAGAACCAGGGATGGCTTGGTGCTATGAACACCAAGAATCAAAACAAAGCACTTCTGTTGAAGAACCTGCTCAAATTCTTTAATATGCATGATATTCCACAGGTCAATTCAATATGGAGCACTTACTATAACAATGGATAAGGAACAGGATGGGAAGAAAAATTGAGCTTGGTTGGCATCTATAAGTCAATCGCCAAAATCAACAAGTCAATCAACATATGCAGTTTGGGGGTGGCAAGGGTATTATTCTGGACTGGTCTCTAGCACGATTCTTATCTCCATGCAAAATTCCCACACCTATTCACTTTGCTAAGAGTAAGACTTTGCCAATTGATTATGTGCTTCAACATGAGTACTTGGAGGATCTTTTCCATTTTCCTCTATCTTCACAAGCTCACCAGAACTTTTTGTTGGTGGAAGATTTATGTGCTCAGTGATTACCTTTGATCCATTTTAGGATGTACTAATAGTCTTCTTCCCTAGATGCCATAGGATTTATCAAAAGGAAGTGATTAAGCTTGGCAAGGAAATTTTTGTGAGTCTTTGTTACCGCAAATCGTTTTTCCCCTGAACAACCAAAATATCACAAAGGTTATAATAATAATAAAAGAAATAGATGAGAGCTAATTCAGGTTTCACCTGCAACTGTGTACAACACTTAGGATTATATAAGATAGATTAGCAATGCATCGATAAGTAATAAGATATTCATTGTGAAGGCATATAAGTGGCTGATGCGTCCTTGTGACAGCACAACCGATTACCGGCGCATCGAGGATTGGATTGTCCAACCTTAGTCCTACCCGACTCGTGGGGTTACCTCGGTTATTAAGGAGAAAGCAGACCAACACATTAGCGTTTGATGACTGCATCATTGTCTCTTCAGCTATTAAGGATGTTCTCTCCTCCTTGCCTATTTTCTCTATGTGTTGTCTAGATTTATCTCAAACTATCAAGCATCGAGTAATCCGCTACCTTAGGCATTGTTTGGCGAAGATGCTCTAACTTGCAGAATCAAGGGCCTGCTCTTACTGCTTGGTCCAAAGTTTGTAGGCCAAAGAATCGGGGACGACTTGGTGCTATGAACATCAACAATCAAAACAAAGCACTTCTGTTGAAGAAACTGCACATATTCTTTAATAGGTATGATACTCCAGAGCCAATTCAATATGGAGCACTTACTATAACAATGGATAAGGATCACGATGGATAGAAAACTTGAGCTTGGTTGACATCTATAAGTCAATCGCCAGATGCAGTTTGGGAGATGGCAAGGGTGTTATTTTGTACTCGTCTCCATGCAAAATTCCTGCCGCTCTTCACTTTTGTTGAGATTAAGACTTCGACAATTGATTATGTTCTTTAGCATGAATACTTGGAGGATCTTTTCCATCTACCTCTATCTTCACGAGCTCACCAGGAATTTTTGTTGATGGAAGATTTATATGCTCAGTGATTACCTTTGATCTGATTTCGAATGTAGTAATAACCTTCTTTCCTAATACCCTAGTATTTATCAAATCCAGGAAGTGATTAAGCTTGGCAACGGAATTTATGCAAGCCTTTGTTATCGCAAATCATTTTCGGTCCTGAGAACAATTAAATGTCATAAAAGTTATAATAATAAAAGAAATAGGCTAGAGCTAAGGTTTCATTTGCAGCTGCATACAACACTTGGGATAATAATAAGATAGGGCAGGAATGCATAGATAAGTAATAAGATACACTTTGTGAAGCAGATAAGTGGTCGATGCATCCTTTTGACAGCACGACTGACTACCGGCGCGTCAAGGACTGGATTGTCCAATCTTAGTCCTATCCGACTTGTGGAGTTACATCAATTATTAAGGAGAAACCAAACCAACACATTAGCATTTGATGACTGCATCATTGTCTCCCCCAGGGAATTGGTTTCGGCTACCATACTGACCTTACTGTCATCGGCTTTCGGCATAGCCTTCCACTCTCACCTGCTCTTTACCTCTCCTTGTACCAATCTTTAATGTCTCGGGTACCGACGAACACTAGAGTCGAGGTAGAGACAAGAGACAAACAATTCCACAAAAAATATAAAGTAAAATCATATTGTCAATCCTTTCTTGCACATACACGAGGCTGCGAAGCTATGGGTTGGCCCATAGCCTGGGGGGTCACACACTGATATGTCTCCAATGTATCGACTTTTTCAAACATTTTTGCTCTTGTTTTGGACCATAATTTGCATGATTTGAATGAAACTAACCAGGACTGACGTTGTTTTCAGCAGAACTACCTTGGTGTTTTTTTTCTGCAGAAATAAAAAGTTCTCGGAATTGGACGAAATTTATGGAGATTTTTTTGGAATATATAAAAAATACTGGTGCAAAGAGTTACCATAGGGGGGCCACCACAGACCATAAGCTCAGGGGGCGCCCCCCTTGGGCGCGCCATTCTACTTGTGAGCTGCGTTGGGATTTTCCCCGAAGAGGAAGGGTGAAGCAATATAGTAGCAGATAGTATTTCCCCCAGTAGAGAACCAAGGTTATCGAACCAATAGGAGATTCACACAGACAAAGGTCGACAGTACCTACACACACAAACAAAATACTTACACCCAACACGGGCAAGAGGGTTGTCAATCCCCTTATACTCGTTAATTGCAAGGATTAATTCTAATAGTGATAGATATATAAATTGCAAAATAAAATAAAAGGAAATAAATTGCAGCGAGCGTTTTAGGGTTTTAGTAAATGTGGTGAATGGACTCGGGGGCCATAGCTTTCACTAGAGGCATCTCTCTCAAGAACATAGCATACGATGGGTAGACAAATTACTGTTGGGCAATTGATAGAAAAGCGCATAGTTATGATGTTATTCATGGCATGATCAGTACATAGGCATTACGTCCGTGACAAGTAGACCAACATCCATCTGCATCTACTACTATTACTCCACCCCTCAACCGCTATCCAGCATGCATCTTAAGGTATTAAGTTCATAACAAACAGATTAATGCTTGGAGCATGATGACATAATGTAGACAAAATAAGACCAATCAATATGATCGAACCCCATCGTTTTACCCTTAGTAGCAACAATACAAATACGTGCCTCGCTACTCCTCCTGTCACAGAGTGAGGACACCGCAGGATTGAACCTACTACTATGCACCACTTCCACTGAAGATCTAATCATCAACTTGGCCGAAGAAAACTCATAGATCGGAAAGCATTACATAGCTATAACAATCACACATAATAAAGTTCAGAATATAACTCAATTACTTTCAATGAATAATCTGATCATAAACCCACAATTCATCAGATCCCAACAAACACACCGCAAAAGAAGATTACATCGAATAGAACTCCGAAGAGAATGTTGTATTGAAGATCAAAGAGAGAGAGAGAGAGCGAGCGAGAGAGAGAGAAATCCATCTTGCTAATCACTATGGACTCGTAGGTCCTGTAGGAACTACTCACACATCATCGGAGGTGCAGCAAGGTTGATGTAGAAGCCCTCCGTGATCGATTTCCCCTTCGGCAGAGTACCGGCGGAGGCCTCCAGATGGGATCGTGGAAGAACAGAGGCTTGCGGCGGTGGAATAATTGTTTCGGGTCTCGCTCTGGTGGTTTCTGGATTTTAGGGAATTCATAGGCTTGGAATTAGGTCAAACGGAGTTGCGAGGGGCCCACAAGCCTGGGTGGCGCCCTCCTGGGGGCGCACCACCTGAGCTTGTGGCTCCCTCATGTATCGTCTAGTCTCCCTCCGAAGCTTCCAGGGTCTCTTCTGGTCCAGAAAAAATCACCGTAAAGTTTCATCCTGTTTGGACTTCGTTTGGTATGGTTTTTTCGCGAAACAATAAAATAGGCAAAAGCAGAAACTGGCACTGGGCAGTAGGTTAATAGGTTAGTTCCCAAAAATGATATAAAATTGCATATAAAGCATACAAGATTGATAATATAATAGCATGAAACAATAAAAAAATTATAGATATGTTGGAGACGTATCACGCCACCTAAGCTTGTGGGCCCCACGAGGCTTCGTTTGCCCTACCTCCAAGTACATACGTACTGTCTTCCCGAGGACAAAATTAGAGAGAAAACTTCATCGTGTTTTACGATACGGAGCCGCCGCCACCTCCTATTTTTGATTGGGAGGCCTGATCTGGAGTCTGTTTGGGGCTCCGGAGAGGGCAATTCGTTGCCGTCGTCATCAACAACCTCATGATGCTCACTATCGGGGGTGAGTAATTTCATCATAGGCATGCTGGTGGTAGATGGAGATGGATAAGATTCGTCATGTAATCGAGTCAATTTGTTGGGGCTTGATCCCTAGTATCCACTATGTTCTGAGATTGATGTTGCTATAACTTTGCTATGCTTAATGCTTGTCACTAGGGCCCAAGTGCCATGATTTCAGATCTAAACCTATTATGTTTTCATGAATATATTTGAGTTCTTGATCTTATCTGCAAGTAATATGCACCTGTTATTGTTCTGAACCATAGACCCCAAGGTGACAATAATTGGGATGCTCTCCGGGATGACTGTAATTTGTGGAGTTCATGTATTCACTATGTGTTAATGCTTTGTTCTGGTTCTCTATTAAAAGTAGCACCTTAATTACCCTTAGTTTCCATTAGGACCCCGCTGCCACGGGAGGGTAGGACAAAAGATGTTATGCAAGTTCTTATTATTAGCACGTATAACTATATACAGAATTGATACGTCCATTTTGCATCATGTTTTCCTACTATTATTTATAGTGTTTTTGATCAATATTTCACTTTATGATGCAATTATAATGCCTTTTTTCTCTTAATATGCAAGATTTACATGAAGAGGGAGATTGTCGGCAGCTGGAATTCTGGACCCAAAAGAGGTACATCAGAGATAGCTATTCTCCTGAGCTCCAAATGACCTGAAATTTTATGGAGAATTATTTTAGAATATATAAAAAATACTGGAAGAAAGAAGTGCTGGAAAGGAGCAACTTTGTGCCCACAAGAGAACAGGGCGCACCCTACCCCCTAGGCGTGCCCTGATGTCTTGTGGGGCACACAGAGGCCCTTCGGTGCCCTCCTTCTGCTATATGAGATCATTTTCCCTAGAAAAAAATAGAGGAAGACTTTCGGGACAAAGCGTCGCCGTCTCGAGGCGGAACCTGAGCAGGAGCACTTTTCCTCTTCGGCGGAGCAATTCCGCCGGGGATATTTCCCTCCGGGAGGGGAAAATCGAAGCCATCGACATCACCAACGTTTCTCTCATTGAGGGATGATCAGTCTCCATCAACATCTTCACTAGCACCATCTCATCTCAAACCCTAGTTCATCTCTTGCTGTGACACCCCAATTTTGGCCCTTTTTTTTGGATTTCTTTGAATTTTTATTTGGAGTTCCTTTTCTGTGGCTTTGTGGTCTTGAAACCTGGGAAGATCATCTCTTCTTCCTCTCCCAGGTGGCTTGCCACTCTCAAATCTTTCCCAAGGGCATGTCATTTCCATCTTAGCCCAACCCCTAATTTTTATTTCTTGGGAATATTCCTTTTCTATTAAAGGAATAACCCTGTTTGCTTTAGGTTGTGAAGCAACCTATATTTCGGTCATTCCCAAAATTCCCAAAAAATTCTCATAAATTCTTTGGATCATATCTTCCACTAATATGTCAAAACCCATCCTTGCCTAGTTCAACAGTAATTCAGGAATATTCATTTCCTATTCTGTCCAGTATGACACTTTGTGAAGGAAGTGCTATTTATATTTTCTTGATTGCCCTCAAACTTTTTGAGAACTCTTACATATCCAAATAATTGCCACATGACAAAATTCAGCTTCATTTTCCTAGTAAATCTTCCTCAGCAAATTTCCAAAGTTTCTGTCCAGAGAGAAGCTTTGTAAAGGAAGTACTAGCTAGGCTAATCCAAATGAGTTAAAATTTTGGCAGGGCATCCATATGATCAAATAATTACTCTCCACCAAATTTCATCTCCATCCAACAATCTATGTCAGCAGACCATCCAATCTTTGTTTCTGGTCATAATTTCAGTTTGTGAAGCAACTATATTTTGTATTGCTTCATAAAATCTGAAATTAATCCAGGGCCTAAATATCCCTATATCCTTTGAGCATGCCAAAATTTACATCATTTTGCTAAGCCATTTTCTCTAACAAATTCCCCTAAGTTTCTGTCCAAAGGAAAGCATTGTGAAGGAAGTACCATTTCTATTTATCTAAATGGTATGAAATTTTTACAGTGCCTTCATATGACCAAATCATCATCCTCCACCAAATTTCAGACCTATCCAACACTCCATGTGAGTGCAGCTTCATGATCTAGTTTCCTGGACCAGATTGGCAGTTGTGAAGCAACTATGATAAATACTGGTCCAAATCTTTTCATATTTCACAGGACTGTAGTCCTTCCTACCCTAAACCCCCGTGACATCCTAGTTAGCCCTTATCCCATCCCATTTGACCACAACTTCATGCCCAAGTTTGCTACAACAAACTTCAGTTGATGCTACCCATTAGCACAAAGGTGCTTTAACCAAACCAAGACCACATTGTTTCTCTATAAAGTAGGGTCCACGCGGTAGACATGTTTTTGCTGGCCAGAATGCACCACGTGCGCCTATGCACACGGTGACCACGCGGCTGGGAGGCCATTGTTGCGTTCTGGATGTCGTTTTGCTTCGGGCGTCTTCCTTCTGCCCGTTCTCTCGTGTCCCTCGTGCCGTCCAGCTCCCTCCTTCCCCCACGTAGCCCTCTGGCCCCTCTCCCCCTCCTCTCTTTCGCCCGATGCATAGCGGTGACCACGTCCGGGAGCAGACCGTGTCTGATCCACCATGGCCGGTCGACCGCGTCGCTCCCGAGACTTCTCGAGCACGCCCGAGCCTCTCTGCTCCTCCATGAACCCTCTGGACGCGTCGCCCTCGCCTCTCCGCGTGTCCCCGAACTTCGGCGCGCGGTGCACGTGTCACCGCAGCCACGACTTTGCCGTGGCTATATAAGCTATCCTCGAGCCTCTCCGACCTCACCAACCCCTCTCTCTCCCTCCTAGCACTCGTCCAGACCCCTCACTCGAGCCCCGGAGCTCCTCCTCCTTGCTCACGGTCGCCATGGCCGCCGTAGGCCTCCGCCTAAATTGGTGCAATGGCGAGCCCCTCCCTCCTTCTCTTCACCACCAGAGCCTCTCCTAGCCACCCTAGAGCCTTCCCCGTTGCACCATTTGTCCTCGGGTGCACCTAGTCGAGCGGCCCGACTGTGGCCGACGCCGTCATCCGCCCCGGCCGAGGCCCTGCTCGATTCCGAGCTCCCCGGCGTGCGTGGAGCATGGGGATGGGTGCGCCTCGTCTCCCCGAGCACGCCGGTAGGTCGAGCGCCACGGGGGATGGCCGGAGTCGCCGGCAAACCTCGTCGGGGTGAGCTCCTCCCTCGGCCAGGAGCGCGCAGACGCGGGAGTGTGATGCCTCGGCCCGACCGTGCACTAATCATACACACAAATGCGCACGATCAAGCCCAGGGACTCACGGGAAGATATCACAACACAACTCTAGACACAAAATAAAACAATACAAGTTTTATATTACAAGCCAGGGGCCTCGAGGGCTCGAATACATAAGCTCGAGTTACACAAGAGTCAGCGGAAGCAACAGTATCTGAGTACAGACATAACTAAGTAGTTTGCCTTAAGAAGGCTGAGCAAAACAACGACATCTATATCGAAAAGGCGCAGGCCTCCTGCCTGGGAGCCTCCGAACTACTCCTGGTCGTCGGTCTCCACGTAGTAGTAGGCTCCGTCGGGGTAGTAGTAGTCGTCGACGAGATCAGCTGGCTCTGGGGCTCCGTCATCTGATCACAGCAATCGGGTATGGGGGAAAAAGAGGTAGCAAAGCAACCGTGAGTACTCATCCAAAGTACTCGCAAGACTTACATCAGAACTATTCTATTTATGCATCGGTATCAAATGAGGGGCTGTATCTGTGGACTAGACTGCAGAAATGCCAGAATAGAGAGAAGGCCTAGCCTATCGAAGACTAGCATCTTGCAGCGTCTTGCAGCATTAGAAGAGTGCTGATTAGCAACATAACATATAGTAATAAGAAATAGTAGCAATGCCCAGAGATCCTTCCTCGACTCCCTGCGAGAAAGCAATCCCGGAGCAATCATATTATTAAGCATCAGAAGCATCACAAGTATCCATTTCTAGTTGTAGTATCTATTCGAATAGATATACTTCCCTGCAGGGGTGCACCAACTTACCCAACACGCTCGATTAACTCTGGCCAGACACACTTACTCGGGTCATGCCCGGCCTCGGCTGATCGACACGCCGTAGCCCTACCTAGGCTAAACAGAGAGGCCAGCATGCCGGTCTACACCCTAAGCGCTCAGGGGTCTTGGGCCCATCGCCCTTTGCACTCCTGCGCGTTGCGAGGATGGCCGGGACCAGACCTAGCCCCTGTATACACATGCAGGCCTTCGCGGTCAACCCGGGTGCGTGCCGCTCAACCGCTGGCGTCTGAAGAACTTCGGCTGATACATACGACGCCGAGTGCCCATACTATTCCCGCATGGTGGTTAGTGCAAAAAAGGCCAGAGGCCTCCTCAGATCACATATCCTAACCCATTAGTGTGTTGGGAGCTCGCGGTGACAATCAGTGATCCACGATTTGTGGTCCCGTCGCCCCGTCTCGTGGACTTACGGCAAGAGCTAGGAATGCCCGGCCGTGCCACGTAATTATCTCGCGGGTACCCTCCAGGTCAACTAGACTTCCCAAGAGACTGTCGGGAACTCAGGTCCACCTCTACTGGGGTGGTACCGCCTGTCCCTTCAGTCCCGCAGTAACAGTACATGGGGGCAACAGTTAAAGGTAACCGTGTGTTCGTAACATCAAGATGGTTATCCGAGGAAACACCCTCGATGGACTCCCACTCGATGCAACCTTCAAGGTGAACCCGGAGGAATCACCCTCGATGAATTCACACTTGAGGGGTTGCACGACAGAGGCATCATCGGAGGTGGTGAAAGAGGAAACACCCTCATTATCCCACAACCGACTAGCTTCGCTACAGAGATATCATCAGGAGTGAGGTAGGAGGTATCACCCTCGACACTCGATAGTAGCTCTGCAGAGTCATACAACTAAGGGGGTGTGCGATGCTGTGTCGGTCTCTGCACATCGATCACGTTGATCGAGACATCTGAAAGCAAAGCATGGCAACACGGACAAGGGTGCTGGTCCACTGATGGATCACTAACCAACCTATACTAAGCATTTAGGATAGCAGGTAAGGTATCAACAGCAGTTACAAAAATAGGCTATGCATCAGAATAGGAGCAATCAACTACAATAGCAAAATCTAATGCAAGCAGGGGAGAGAAAGAATGGGCAATATAGGAATGATCAAGGGGGTTTTGCTTGCCTAGAAGCTCTGCTGAAAAGGGCTGGTCGTCAGGGGCGTAGTCGTACTCGGCAGCAGCGTCGGTCATGGGGTCTAACGGAGAGAAGAGGGGGAAGAAACAATAAATAAAAAGCAAACAAAAGCAACACAGATGCACGGCATGGCAATAAGCTATGTTGGGGGTGATCTAACGCAGTGCAAAGTGTTACCGATGGAGCGGGAAAATATCTGGGAATATTTTCCCGGCTTTAGGCATCTGTCAGACAGATGAACCGGAGGGGGAGGTTCCATGTTTGTAGTGTTGTGGGCATGTGATAGCTACATGGAGGGCATATTCGGATTCGTCTCATTTTTCTGATCAACTTTCATGTATAAAACCTTTTCATCCGAGCTACGGTTGAATTTCTACGAATTTTCAAAGTTTTAGCAATTTTCTGGAATTTCCTGGAATTAATTTAATTATTTAAATCCGAATTATCCAGAACAGTAAATTGCCAGAGGTACCCAGAAGTGTACCCAGCTGACCAGCAGAGAGGCTGACTAGTGGGCCCAGTTGACTGAGTCAACTGTCCAGTCAGCAGAGGCTGACTGGTGGGCCAGCTGCCCAGTCAGCAGGCTGACTGGACAGTCTTATCCAGTGGAACAGTGGGCTGGGCCCACATGTCAGTGACACAGGGCTAATTAGAGTGTTAACTTAACTAATTGGGTTAATTAGAGGGTGGGGCCCCACTGTCAGTGACTTAGCTAATTATCAAATTAAGTTTAATTAGAAAATAGTTTAATTAGCGAGTGGGGCCCGCCTGTCAGTGTCACAGGGCTGCCCAGTCAGCATGGTTGACCGGTTAACACGGTCAACCAGGCCCCTGGGACCCACTGGCAGTGACCCAGGGGTGGGCCCCAGGTGTGCCAGGTCAGCGGTGGCCGGCGACTCGACGCCGGTGACCAAAAACACGGCGGCGGTGCACGGGAGCTTGTCGGGATTCGTCTACGGTGACCATTTTGAGCGCGACTTGGCGCGTTCGTATTGGGGAACGTTGCATGGGAAACAAAAAATTTCCTACGCACACACAAGATCTATCCATGGTGATGAGCATCTACGAGAGGGAGAGTGAATCTACATACCCTTGTAGATCGCTAAGCGGAAGCGTTAAGAAACGCTGTTGATGTAGTCGAACGTCTCCGCGATCCAAATTGCAAGTCGTCCCTCGATCCGATCACGAACTAGTGCCGAACGGACAGCACCTCCGCGT
This sequence comes from Elymus sibiricus, assembly GCA_039707655.1. Classification (NCBI taxonomy): domain Eukaryota; kingdom Viridiplantae; phylum Streptophyta; class Magnoliopsida; order Poales; family Poaceae; genus Elymus; species Elymus sibiricus. The sequence continues at coordinate 102,584,783 of CM077668.1, read as the reverse complement.
TCAACACACGTACGGCTTGATGACGCCTTCACCTCCTCGATCCAGCGAGCGATGATGAAGTAGTAGATGAGTTCCGGCAGCACGACGGCGTGATGATGGTGGTGAGGAACAATCTCTGCAGGGCTTCACCAAGCACTACGGAAATTATGACGGGAGAACTAGAGGGTCAGGGTTGCCGACACACGGCTTGGGAAATCTCGATGTATCCCGTGTGCTAGCCCTGCCCCTCTATTTATATGTTGAGCCTTGGGGTCTAAACTTGGAGTAAAAGCCTCCTCCAGGTCGGTTTTGCCCGCACAAGGTCGGCTTGACCCGCAGGGAAAGAGTCCAACTCGGATCCCTGCAGTATCGCGTACAAGCGGTAGTACCGCTTACGATAAGCGGTAGTACCGCCTGTAGCGGTAGTACCGCTTACGGTAAGCGGAATTACCGCCTGTAGCGGTAGTACCGCTTACGATAAGCGGTAGTACCGCCCGTAGCGGTAGTACCGCTTACGATAAGCGGTAGTACCGCCCCAGACGCCAGCAAAACTTCCTTTTGCACCTTGCCTAAGCCTCGTGGGCTTTACCCCTTGGCCCAAATAAAGTGTTCTCGTATCCGAACATTTCGGGAAACATCCGGAACCTCTTCCGGTGAATTCCGGAACCCTTCCGGAAACCAAAACACTATTATCACATCTATCAATCTTTACCTCCGGACTATTCCGGAGATCCTCGTCATGTCCGGGATCTTATCCGGGACTCCGAACAACCTTCGGTCACCAACAAAATAACTCAACTATACTAATCGTCACCAAACGTTAAGTGTGTAGACCCTGCGGGTTCGAGAACTATGTAGACATGACCGAGACACCTCTACGATCAATAACCAATAGCGGGACCTGGATGCCCATATTGGCTCCTACATATTCTACGAAGATCTTTATCGGTCGAACCTCTATGTCAAGGATTCAGTTAATCCCGTATACTATTCCCTTTGTTCTTCGGTATGTTACTTGCCCGAGATTCGATCGTCGGTATCTCTATACCTAGTTCAATCTCGTTACCGGCAAGTCTCTTTACTCGTTCCGTAATACAAGATCTCGTGGCTAACACTTTAGTCACATTGCTTGCAAGGCTCATTGTGATGTTTTATTACAGAGTGGGCCCTGAGATACCTCTCCATCACACGGAGTAACAAATCCCAGTCTTGATCCATGCCAACCCAACAGACACCCTCGGAGATACCTGTAGAGCACCTTTATAGTCACCCAGTTACGTTGCGACGTTTGATACACACAAGGTATTCCTCCGATGTCAGGGAGTTGCATGATCTCATGGTCATAGGAACAGATACTTGACATGCAGAAAACAATAGCAATAAACTGACACGATCAAATGCTACGTTCTTAGTTTGGGTCTTGTCCATCACATCATTCTCCTAATGATGTGATCCCGTTATCAAATGACATCTCATGTCAATGGCTAGGAAACCTTAACCATCTTTGATCAACGAGCTAGTCAACTAGAGGCTTACTAGGGACACAGTGTTGTCTATGTACCCACACATGTATTTGAGTTTCCAATCAATACAATTATAGCATGGATAATAAACGATTATCATTAACAAGGAAATATAATAATAACCAATTTATTATTGCCTCTAGGGCATATTTCCAACAGTCTCCCACTTGCACTAGAGTCAATAATCTAGTTCACATCACTATGTGATTTACATTGTAATGAATCGAACACCCATGCAGTTCTGGTGTTGTTCATGTTTAGCCCTTGGAAGAGGTTTAGTCATCGGATCTGCAACATTCAGATCCGTGTGTACTTTGCAAATATTTATGTCATCCTCCTTGATGTAATCGCGGATGGAATTGAAACGTCGCTTTATGTGTCTGGTCCTCTTGTGAAATCTTGGTTCCTTGGCTAGAGCAATGGCACCAGTATTATCACAAAACAGAGTCATTGGGTTAAGCGCACTAGGCACTACTCCAAGATCTGTCATGAACTCCTTCATCCAGACACCTTCCTTCGCCGCCTCCGAGGCAGCGATGTACTCCGCTTCGCATGTAGAATCAGCTACCACGCTTTGCTTGGAACTGCACCAGCTAACCGCACCCCCATTAAGAATAAATACGTATCCGGTTTGTGACTTAGAGTCATCCGGATCAGTGTCAAAGCTTGCTTCGACGTAACCCTTTACGACGAGCTCTTGATCACCTCCATAAACGAGAAACATGTCCTTAGTCCTTTTCAGGTACTTCAGGATATTCTTGACCGCCGTCCAGTGTTCCATTCCTGGATCACTTTGAAACCTTCCGACCATACTTATGGCAAGGCTGACATCGGGTCTTGTGCATAGCATTGCATACATGATAGAGCCTATGGCTGAAGCATAGGGGATGACACTCATCATTTCTCTATCTTCTGCAGTCACTGGGCATTGAGTCTTACTCAACTTCACACCTTGCAAAACAGGCAAGAACCCCTTCTTGGACTGATCCATTTTGAACTTCTTCAAAACTTTGTCAAGGTATGTGCTTTGTGAAAGTCCTATTAAGCGTCTCGATCTATCTTTATAGATCTTGATGCCTAATATGAAAGCAGCTTCTCCTAGGTCCTTCATTGAAAAACTCTTGTTCAAATATTCCTTCACGCCTTCCAACATTTCTATATTGTTTCCAATCAGCAATATGTCATCCACATATAATATTAGAAACGCTATAGAGCTCCCACTCACTTTCTTGTAAATACAAGCTTCTCCGTAAACTTGTATAAACTCGAACGCTTTGATCACCTCATCAAAGCGAAGATTCCAACTCCGAGATGCTTGCACCAGTCCATAAATGGATCGCTGGGGTTTGCAAACTTTGTCAGCATTCTCTGGATCGACAAAACCTTCTGGTTGCATCATATACAACTCTTCCTTAAGGAAACCGTTAAGGAACGCTGTTTTGACATCCATCTGCCAAATTTCATAATCGAAAAAGGCAGCTATTGCTAACATGATTCTGACGGACTTAAGCATCGCTACGGGTGAGAAGGTCTCATCGTAGTCAACTCCTTGAACTTGTGAAAAACCCTTTGCCACAAGTCGAGCTTTATAGACGGTGACATTACCGTCCGCGTCCGTCTTCCTCTTAAAGATCCATTTGTTCTGAATGGCCTTACGCCCTTCAGGTAATACTTCCAAAGTCCATACTTTGTTTTCATACATGGATCCCATCTCGGATTTCATGGCCTCTAACCACTTCTCGGAATCCGGGCCCATCATCGCTTCTCCATAGCTCGTAGGTTCATCGTTGTCTAACAACATGACCTCTAAGACAGGGTTGCCGTACCACTCAGGAGCAGTACGCGTCCTTGTCGACCTACGAGGTTCGATATCAACTTGATCCAAAGCTTCATGATCATCATCATTAACTTCCTCTTCAGCTGATGTAGGCTCTACAGAAACATCTTTCTGCGCTGCGCTACTTTCAGGTTGAAGTAAAGGTTCAACAACCTCATCAAGTTCTATCTTCCTCCCACTCAATTCTTTCGAGAGAAACTCTTTCTCAAGAAATGTTCCGTTTTTAGCGACATACACTTTGCCTTCGGATCTGAGGTAGAAGGTATACCCAACTGTCTCTTTTGGATATCCTATGAAGACGCATTTCTCCGCTTTGGGTTCCAGCTTTTCAGGCTGAAGCTTTTTGACATAAGCATCACATCCCCAAACTTTAAGAAACGACAGCTTTGGCTTCTTGCCAAACCAAAGTTCATATGGCGTCGTCTCAACGGATTTCGATTGTGCCCTATTTAAAGTGAATGTAGCTGTCTCTAATGCACAACCCCAAAACGATAGTGGCAAATCGGCAAGAGACATCATAGATCGCACCATATCCAATAAGGTTCGATTACGACGTTCGGACACACCGTTACGCTGTGGTGTTCCAGGCGGTGTCAGTTGTGAAACAATTCCACATTGTCTTAAGTGACTGCCAAACTCATAACTTAGATATTCTCCTCCTCGATCAGATCGTAGGAATTTAATCTTCTTGTTACGGTGATTCTCAACTTCACTCTGAAATTGTTTGAACTTTTCAAACGTTTCAGACTTGTGTTTCATTAAGTAAATATACCCATATCTACTTAAGTCATCAGTGAAGGTGAGAAAGTAACGATAACCACCGCGCGCCTCAATGCTCATCGGACCGCACACATCAGTATGTATGATTTCCAACAAGTCACTTGCCCGTTCCATTGTTCCAGAGAACAGCGTTTTAGTCATCTTGCCCATGAGGCATGGCTCACATGTGTCAAGTGATTCAAAATCAAGTGACTCCAAAAGTCCATCAGCATGGAGCTTCCTCATGCATTTTACGCCAATATGACCTAAACGGCAGTGCCACAAGAAAGTGGTATTATCATTATCAATTCTACATCTTTTGGCATCAATGTTATGAACATGTGTATCATTACTATCGAGATTCAATAAGAATAAACCCCTCACATTGGGTGTATGACCATAAAAGATATTACTCATATAAATAGAACAACCATTATTCTCTGATTTAAATGAGTAACCGTCTCGCAATAAACAAGATCCAGATATAATGTTCATGCTTAACGCAGGCACTAAATAACAATTATTCAGGTTCATCACTAATCCCGATGGTAATCGAAGAGCGAGCGTGCCGACGGCGATCACATCAACCTTGGAACCATTTCCCACGCGCATCGTCACTTCGTCCTTTGCCAGCCTCCGTCTATTCCGCAGTTCCTGTTTTGAGTTGCAAATATGAGCAACCGCACCGGTATCAAATACCCAGGCACTACAACGAGAGTTGGTAAGGTACACATCAATAACATGTATATCATATATACCTTGTTTGTTGTTGGCCGCCTTCTTGTCAGCCAAATACTTGGGGCAGTTCCGCTTCCAGTGTCCAGTTCCCTTGCAATGAAAGCACACAGTTTCTGGTTTGGGTCCAGCCTTGGGTTTCTTCACGAGAGGAGCAACTGCTTTGCCACTCTTCTTGGAGTTACCCTTCTTACCCTTGCCATTTTTCTTGAAACTAGTGGTTTTATTGACCATCAACACTTGATGCTCCTTCTGAATTTCAGACTCAGCGGCTTTCAGCATCGCAAACAGCTCGACGACTGACTTGTTCATCCCGTGCATGTTATAGTTCAACACGAAGCTCTTGTAGCTAGGTGGCAATGATTGAAGAACTTTGTCAGTGATAGCCTCTGGCGGAAGGGGCATCCCCAATTCAGCCAGACGGGTGGAGTACCCAGACATTCTGAGTACGTGATCACTGATAGACCCGTTCTCCTCCATCTTGTAAGCATAGAACTGTTGGGGAACGTTGCATGGGAAACAAAAATTTTCCTACGCACACACAAGATCTATCCATGGTGATGAGCATCTACGAGAGGGAGAGTGAATCTACATACCCTTGTAGATCGCTAAGCGGAAGCGTTAAGAAACGCGGTTGATGTAGTCGAACGTCTCCGCGATCCAAATCGCAAGTCGTCCCTCGAACCGATCACGAACTAGTGCCGAACGGACGGCACCTCCGTGTTCAACACACGTACAGCTTGATGACGCCTTCACCTCCTCGATCCAGCGAGCAATGGTGAAGTAGTAGATGAGTTCCGGCAGCACGACGGCGTGGTGATGGTGGTGAGGAACAATCTCTGCAGGGCTTCGCCAAGCGCTACGGAGATTATGACGGAGGAACTAGAGGGTTAGGGTTGCCGGCACACGGCTTGGGGAATTCTTGATGTGTTCCGGGTGCTAGCCCTGCCCCTCTATTTATATGTTGAGCCCTGGGGTCGAAACTTGGAGAAAGAGCCTCCTCAAAGTCGGTTTGGCCCGCAAGGCAAGAGTCCTGCTCGGACTCCAGTACCAGACGCCAGGGTCCCCGGCGTCTGGCCCCAGACGCCAGGGTCCCTGGCGTCTGGCCCCTGGCCTCCGCAAAACTTCCTTTTGCACCTTCCTAAAGCCTCGTGGGCTTTACCCCTTGGCCCAAATAAAGTGTTCTCGTACCCGAACATTTCGGGAAACATCCGAAACTCCTTCCGGTGAATTCCGGAACCCTTCCGGAGACCAAACACTATTATCCCATATATCAATCTTTACCTCCAGACTATTCCAGAGCTCCTCGTCATGTCCGGGATCTCATCCGGGACTCCGAACAACTTTCGGTCACCAACATAACAACTCAACTATACTTATATCGTCACCAAACGTTAAGTGTGTAGACCCTGCGGGTTCGAGAACTATGTAGACATGACCGAGACACCTCTACGGTCAATAACCAATAGCGGTACCTGGATGCCCATATTGGCTCCTACATATTCTACGAAGATCTTTATCGGTTGAACCTCTATGTCAAGGATTCAGTTAATCCCGTATGATGTTCCCTTTGTTTATCGGTATGTTACTTGCCCGAGATTCGATCGTCGGTATCTCTATACCTAGTTCAATCTCGTTACCGGCAAGTCTCTTTACTCGTTCCGTAATACAAGATCCCGTGGCTAACACTTTAGTCACATTGCTTGCAAGGCTTATAGTGATGTTGTATTACCGAGTGGGCCCTGAGATACCTCTCCGTCACATGGAGTAACAAATCTCAGTCTTGATCCATGCCAATTCAACAGACACCCTCGGAGATACCTGTAGAGCATCTTTATAGTCACTCAGTTACGTTGCGACGTTTGATACACACAAGGTATTCCTCCGGTGTCAGTGAGTTGCATGATCTCATGGTCAAAGGAACAGATACTTGACATGCAGAAAACAATAGCAATAAACTGACACGATCATATGCTACGTTTACAGTTTGGGTCTTGTCCATCACATCATTCTCCTAATGATGTGATCCCGTTATCAAATGACATCTCATGTCCATGGCTAGGAAACCTTCACCATCTTTTGATCAACGAGCTAGTCAACTAGAGGCTTACTAGGGACACAGTGTTGTCTATGTACCCACACATGTATTTGAGTTTCCAATCAATACAATTATAGCATGAATAATAAACGATTATCATGAACAAGGAATTATAACAATAACCAATTTATTATTGCCTCTAGGGCATATTTCCAACAGTCTCCCACTTGCACTAGAGTCAACAATCTAGTTCACATCACTATGTGATTTACATTGTAATGAATCGAACACCCATACAGTTCTGGTGTTGTTCATGTTTAGCCCTTGGAAGAGGTTTAGTCATCGGATCTGCAACATTCAGATCCGTGTGTACTTTGCAAATATTTATGTCGTCCTCCTTGATGTAATCGCGGATGGAATTGAAGCGTCGCTTTATGTGTCTGGTCCTCTTGTGAAATCTTGGTTCCTTGGCTAGAGCAATGGCACCAGTGTTATCACAAAACAGAGTTATTGGGTTAAGCGCACTAGGCACTACTCCAAGATCTGTCATGAACTCCTTCATCCAGACACCTTCCTTCGCCGCCTCCGAGGCAGCGATCTACTCCGCTTCGCATGTAGAATCAGCTACCACGCTCTGCTTGGAACTGCACCAGCTAACCGCACCCCCATTAAGAATAAATACGTATCCGGTTTGTGACTTAGAGTCATCCGGATCAGTGTCAAAGCTTGCATCGACGTAACCCTTTACGACGAGCTCTTGATCACCTCCATAAACGAGAAACATGTCCTTAGTCCTTTTCAGGTACTTCAGGATATTCTTGACCGCCGTCCAGTGTTCCATTCCTGGATCACTTTGAAACCTTCCGACCATACTTATGGCAAGGCTGACATCGGGTCTTGTGCACAGCATTGCAAACATGATAGAGCCTATGGCTGAAGCATAGGGGATGACACTCATCTTTTCTCTATCTTCTGCAGTCACTGGGCATTGAGTCTTACTCAACTTCACACCTTGCAATACAGGCAAGAACCCCTTCTTGGACTGATCCATTTTGAACTTCTTCAAAACTTTGTCAAGGTATGTGCTTTGTGAAAGTCCTATCAAGCGTCGTGATCTATCTCTATAGATCTTGATGCCTAATATGAAAGCAGCTTCTCCTAGGTCCTTCATTGAAAAACTCTTGTTCAAATATTCCTTCACGCTTTCCAACATTTCTATATAGTTTCCAATCAGTAATATGTCATCCACATATAATATTAGAAATGCTATAGAGCTCCCACTCACTTTCTTGTAAATACAAGCTTCTCCGTAAACTTGTATAAACTCGACCGCTTTGATCACCTCATCAAAGCGAAGATTCCAACTCCGAGATGCTTGCACCAGTCCATAAATGGATCGCTGGAGTTTGCAAACTTTGTCAGCATTCTCTGGATCGACAAAACCTTCTGGTTGCATCATATACAACTCTTCCTTAAGGAAACCGTTAAGGAACGCTGTTTTGACATCCATCTGCCAAATTTCATAATCGAAAAAGGCAGCTATTGCTAACATGATTCTGACGGACTTAAGCATCGCTACGGGTGAGAAGGTCTCATCGTAGTCAACTCCTTGAACTTGTGAAAAACCCTTTGCCACAAGTCGAGCTTTATAGACGGTGACATTACCGTCCGCGTCCGTCTTCCTCTTAAAGATCCATTTGTTCTGAATGGCCTTACGCCCCGCAGGTAATACTTCCAAAGTCCACACTTTGTTTTCATACATGGATCCCATCTCGGATTTCATGGCCTCTAACCACTTCTCGGAATCCGGGCCCATCATCGCTTCTCCATAGCTCGTAGGTTCATCGTTGTCCAACAACATGAAGTCTAAGACAGGGTTGCCGTACCACTCAGGAGCAGTACGCGTCCTTGTCGACCTACGAGGTTCGATAGCAACTTGATCCAAAGCTTCATGATCATCATCATTAACTTCCTCTTCAGCTGATGTAGGCTCTACAGAAACATCTTTCTGTGCTGCGCTACTCTCAGGTTGAAGTAAAGGTTCAACAACCTCATCAAGTTCTATCTTCCTCCCACTCAATTCTTTCGAGAGAAACTCTTTCTCAAGAAACGTTCCGTTTTTAGCGACAAACACTTTGCCTTCGGATCTGAGGTAGAAGGTATACCCAACTGTCTCTTTTGGGTATCCTATGAAGACGCATTTCTCCGCTTTGGGTTCCAGCTTTTCAGGCTGAAGCTTTTTGACATAAGCATCACATCCCCAAACTTTAAGAAACGACAGCTTTGGCTTCTTGCCAAACCAAAGTTCATATGGCGTCGTCTCAACGGATTTCGATGGTGCCCTATTTAAAGTGAATGCAGCTGTCTCTAATGCATAACCCCAAAACGATAGTGGCAAATCGGCAAGAGACATCATAGATCGCACCATATCCAATAAGGTTCGATTACGACGTTCGGACACACCATTACGCTGTGGTGTTCCAGGCGGTGTTAGTTGTGAAACAATTCCACATTGTCTTAAGTGACTGCCAAACTCATAACTCAGATATTCTCCTCCTCGATCAGATCGTAGGAATTTAATCTTCTTGCTATGATGATTCTCAACTTCACTCTGAAATTGTTTGAACTTTTCAAATGTTTCAGACTTGTGTTTCATTAAGTAAATATACCCATATCTACTTAAGTCATCAGTGAAGGTGAGAAAGTAACGATAACCACCGCGCGCCTCAATGCTCATCGGACCGCACACATCAGTATGTATGATTTCCAATAAGTCACTTGCCCGTTCCATTGTTCCAGAGAACGGTGTTTTAGTCATCTTGCCCATGAGGCATGGCTCACATGTGTCAAGTGATTCAAAATCAAGTGACTCCAAAAGTCCATCAGCATGGAGCTTCCTCATGCGTTTTACACCAATATGACCTAAACGGCAGTGCCACAAGAAAGTGGTATTATCATTATCAATCCTACATCTTTTGACATCAATGTTATGAACATGTGTATCATTACTATCGAGAATCAATAAGAATAAACCCCTTACATTGGGTGCATGACCATAAAAGATATTACTCATATAAATAGAACAACCATTATTCTCTGATTTAAATGAGTAACCGTCTCGCAATAAACAAGATCCAGATATAATGTTCATGCTTAACGCAGGCACTAAATAACAATTATTTAGGTTCATCACTAATCCCGATGGTAATCGAAGAGCGAGCGTGCCGACGGCGATCACATCAACCTTGGAACCATTTCCCACGCGCATCGTCACTTCGTCCTTTGCCAGCCTCTGTCTATTCCGCAGTTCCTGTTTTGAGTTGCAAATATGAGCAACCGCACCGGTATCAAGTACCCAGGCACTACAACGAGAGTTGGTAAGGTACACATCAATAACATGTATATCATATATACCTTGTTTGTTGTTGGCCGCCTTCTTGTCAGCCAAATACTTGGGGCAGTTCCGCTTCCAGTGTCCAGTTCCCTTGCAATGAAAACACTCAGTTTCTGGTTTGGGTCCAGCCTTGGGTTTCTTGACGGGAGGAGCAACTGCTTTGCCACTCTTCTTGGAGTTACCCTTCTTACCCTTGCCATTTTTCTTGAAACTAGTGGTTTTATTGACCATCAACACTTGATGCTCCTTCTGAATTTCAGACTCAGCGACTTTCAGCATCGCAAACAGCTCGGCGACTGACTTGTTCATCCCGTGCATGTTATAGTTCAACACGAAGCTCTTGTAGCTAGGTGGCAATGATTGAAGAACTCTGTCAGTGATAGCCTCTGGCGGAAGGGGCATCCCCAATTCAGCCAGACGGGTGGAGTACCCAGACATTCTGAGTACGTGATCACTGATAGACTCGTTCTCCTCCATCTTGCAAGCATAGAACTTATCGGAGATCTCATATCTCTCGATCCGGGCATTCTTCTGAAAGATAAACTTCAACTCCTGGAACATCTCATATGCTCCATGACGTTCAAAACGTCTTTGAAGTCCCGGTTCTAAGCCATACAATATTGCACATTGAACTATTGAGTAATCTTCAGAACGAGCCTGCCAGGCGTTCACAACGTCTAGAGACTCAACTGGAGCGGGTGGATCACCAAGCGGTGCATCAAGGACATAAGCCTTCTGGGAAGCCGTAAGGATAATCCTTAGATTACGGGCCCAGTCCACAAAGTTACTTCCATCATCTTTCAACTTAGCTTTCTCTAGGAACGCATTAAAATTCAGGGGTGCTACTGCGCGAGCCATGATCTACAACATAAATATAGCAAAGACAACTTAGACTATTGTTCTAGATAATGAGTTTAGTTAATCATATTACTTAAAAAACTCCCACTCAAATTGACATCCCTCCGGTCATTCGAGCGTAACATGATCCAAATCCACCAACTCAAGTCCGATCATCACGTGAGTTGAGGTGGTTTCAATGGTGAACATCTTCATGTTGATCATATCTACTATATGACTCATGTTCGACCTTTCGGTCTCTTGTGTTCCGAGGCCATGTCTGTACATGCTAGGCTCGTCAAGTTTAACCCGAGTGTTCCGCACGTGCAACATGGCTTACACCCATTGTATGTGAACGTAGAGTCTATCACACCCGATCATCACGGCGTGTCTCGAAAGGACGAACTTTCGCAACGGTGCACACTCGGGGAGAACACAATTTTATCTTGAAATTTAAGTGAGGGATCACCTTATAATGCTACCATCGTCCTAAGCAAAATAAGATGCATAAAAGGATTAACATCACATGCAAATCATAAGTGACATGATATGGCCATGAACTTGTGCTTTTGATCTCCATCTCCAAAGCACCGGCATGATCTCCATCGTCACTGGCATGACACCATGATCTCCATCAACGTGTCGCCATGAGGTTGTCGAGCCGACTGTTGCTTCCACGACTATAGCTAACTCATAGCGATAAAGTAAAGCAAAAACGGTGAAAAATAATTAAAGACAACTCTATGGCTCCTGCCAGTTGCCGTACTCATCGACATGCAAGTCGTGATATTCTATACAACACATGATCATCTCATACATCACATATATCTCATCATGTAATTGGCCATATCACATCACAACATACCCTGCAAAAACAAGTTAGACGTCCTCTAATTGTTGTTGCAAATTTTACGTGGCTGCTACGGGTTTGCAAGAACCGTTCTTACCTACGCAAAACCACAACGTGGTGTAGTGATTGCTTTTTGATCTTCTAAAAGAACCCTCTTCGTTGAAATCGATTCAACTAAAGTGAGAGAGACAGACACCCGCTAGCCATCTTTATGCAATAAAATTACACGTCAGTTGAAGGAACCTGTCTCGCGTAAGCGTACGCGTAATGTCGGTCCGGGCCGCTTCATCTCACAATACCGCCGAATCAAGTATCAACTAGTAACGGCAAGCAATATGTATACACCCATGCCCACAACTCGTTTGTGTTCTACTCGAGATCTCATCTACGCATAGACCTAGCTCAGATGCCACTGTTGGGGAACGTTGCATGGGAAACAAAAATTTTCCTACGCACACACAAGATCTATCCATGGTGATGAGCATCTACGAGAGGGAGAGTGAATCTACATACCCTTGTAGATCGCTAAGCGGAAGCGTTAAGAAACGCGGTTGATGTAGTCGAATGTCTCCGCGATCCAAATCGCAAGTCGTCCCTCGAACCGATCACGAACTAGTGCCGAACGGACGGCACCTCCGCGTTCAACACACGTACAGCTTGATGACGCCTTCACCTCCTCGATCCAGCGAGCGATGATGAAGTAGTAGATGAGTTCCGGCAGCACGACGGCGTGATGATGGTGGTGAGGAACAATCTCTGCAGGGCTTCGCCAAGCGCTACGCAAAACTTCCTTGATTCGGCGGTATTGTGAGATGAAGCGGCCCGGACCGACTTTACGCGTACGCTTACGTAAGACAGGTTCCTTCAACTGACATGTAACTTCGTTGCATAAAGATGGCTAGCGGGTGTCTGTCTCTCTCACTTTAGTTGAATCGATTTCAACGAAGAGGGTTCTTTTAGAAGATCAAAAAGCAATCACTACACCACGTTGTGGTTTTGCCTAGGTAAGAACGGTTCTTGCAAACCCGTGTGCTAGACCTGCCCCTCTATTTATATGTTGAGCCTTGGGGTCTAAACTTGGAGTAAAAGCCTCCTCCAGGTCGGTTTTGCCCGCACAAGGTCGGTTTGGCCCGCAGGGAAAGAGTCCAACTCGGATCCCTGCAGTATCGCGTACAAGCGGTAGTACCGCTTACGATAAGCGGTAGTACCGCCTGTAGCGGTAGTACCGCTTACGGTAAGCGGTATTACCGCCTGTAGCGGTAGTACCGCTTACGATAAGCGGTAGTACCGCCCGTAGCGGTAGTACCCCTTACGATAAGCGGTAGTACCGCTTACGATAAGCGGTAGTACCGCCCCAAACGCCAGCAAAACTTCCTTTTGCACCTTGCCTAAGCCTCGTGGGCTTTACCCCTTGGCCCAAATAAAGTGTTCTCGTATCCGAACATTTCGGGAAACATCCGGAACCTCTTCCGGTGAATTCCGGAACCCTTCCGGAAACCAAAACACTATTATCACATATATCAATCTTTACCTTCGGACTATTCCGGAGATCCTCGTCATGTCCGGGATCTTATCCGGGACTCCGAACAACCTTCGGTCACCAACAAAGTAACTCAACTATACTAATCTTCACCAAACGTTAAGTGTGTAGACCCTGCGGGTTCGAGAACTATGTAGACATGATCGAGACACCTCTATGATCAATAACCAATAGCGGGACCTGGATGCCCATATTGGCTCCTACATATTCTACGAAGATCTTTATCGGTCGAACCTCTATGTCAAGGATTCAGTTAATCCCGTATACTGTTCCCTTTGTTCTTCGGTATGTTACTTGCCCGAGATTCGATCGTCGGTATCTCTATACCTAGTTCAATCTCGTTACCGGCAAGTCTCTTTACTCGTTCCGTAATACAAGATCTCGTGGCTAACACTTTAGTCACATTGCTTGCAAGGCTCATTGTGATGTTGTATTACCGAGTGGGCCCTGAGATACCTCTCCGTCACACGGAGTAACAAATCCCAGTCTTGATCCATGCCAACCCAACAGACACCCTCGGAGATACCTGTAGAGCACCTTTATAGTCACCCAGTTACATTGCGACGTTTGATACACACAAGGTATTCCTCCGATGTCAGGGAGTTGCATGATCTCATGGTCATAGGAACAGATACTTGACATGCAGAAAACAATAGCAATAAACTGATACGATCAAATGCTACGTTCTTAGTTTGGGTCTTGTCCATCACATCATTCTCCTAATGATGTGATCCCGTTATCAAATGACATCTCATGTCAATGGCTAGGAAACCTTAACCATCTTTGATCAACGAGCTAGTTAACTAGAGGCTTACTAGGGACACAGTGTTGTCTATGTACCCACACATGTATTTGAGTTTCCAATCAATACAATTATAGCATGGATAATAAACGATTATCATGAACAAGGAAATATAATAATAACCAATTTATTATTGCCTCTAGGGCATATTTCCAACAGCTCGGTCGAGCGTTCAACGCTGCGTCGATTGGTGGCGGTGGCGTCGGCTCGGGTGGCCGGAAACGACGGCGGCGAGCTCGCGAGCGGGTGCCGGAGTTCGGCCGTGATCGGGAACGGTGTTTGGGAGCATGGCAGGGCGAGCTGACAGTGGCGTTGGGCCCTGCGCGTGCGCTGAGCATGACTACGTGCTCAGCCGAGCTCGACGGCGATGGTAGCTACGGTGACGAGCATGGCAGCGGCGGCGAGTAAGGCGTTAACGGCGACAGCAGCTGCAGCTCGAGAGCGAGCTCAAGCGGGGAAGGAAGAGGAGCAGGAGCTCACCGCGAAGCGCAAGAAAGGCCGGCGAGAGGTTAGTAGCAGCAGGCCGGCGACATTCGTCGGAGAAACGCCGGTGATCCGAGGAGGAAGACGAGCTCGATCCCGGTGATGTGAGGCTCTTCGGCTCTGGCTCGTGGACGTAGTCAACGTAGCGGACGACGGCGAGGCGCGTGGACACGGTTGCGAGGATAGGCGATGATGGTGGCTACGCGGGCGACGGCGGCGCAGCCAAGGCAGCGCTCGGGTGCGACGGAGAGCGAGGGAGAGAGCAGTGGAGCGAGGGGGAGGAGTGGATGAGGGTGATGACGGGGCCGAGGGGCGCCGTTCTTATCCCCTCGCTGCCCTGTAGCATCGCCGTGTCGGCCAGACGCCGGCGTCGCGCGCGCCGGCCTCGGGAGTGGCGACACGCACAGGAGAGAGGTGGGAGGTGAGAGAGAGAGAGAGGTTGGCTGGGCCGGTGCCACTGTGCACTTAGGCCCAGTGCACATTAGGCCTTTTCCAATTTCCTTTTCTATTTTCTTTTACAGAGAGAGTTTTGCAAAATTTGTACTGCCAAAATGACTTTTGTAAAATATGGAAATTGGCCACATAAATACAATGCATTATTTGGCACTGCCACAAAAAGTTTGGAAGGCTTTTGAATTCATTTGAAATTTTCACAAATGAAATGGCATTTTAAAATGCTGAAATAGCACTGTTTTAAATGCTATAACTCAATTTAGCATTGTGGTGATGTTGTTTTTCTTAAGAAATAAATGTTATGGAATTTTTGCTAAAACATGAACTATTTTGCAGCAACTTTTGTGCAACTTCAAATTTCACTTGCAATATGAATTGAATTCAGTGGTGGAATTTGAAATGAGATATGAATCCAAGATAATTAAGCTTTGCAAAACAAAGTGACTTGGCTTATTCATGAGGGATTACTGTAGTGCATTACCCAGGGGTGTTACAATTCTCCTCCTCTAAAAGAAATTCTCGTCCCGAGAATTCAAGAGGTAGAAGGGAAAAGATCGGGGTATTCCTGGAAGTTCTTCTGGAAGTACCCCTTAAAAGTCGCGAATGACTGGAACGTTTTCAATTCCTCAAATTTAATGCCATGCATGCATGCAAAAGCTTTGGATATAAATGAATGCAATACTCCTGAATCAAATAAAACAGGAGGTGGTACTAAGTTAACAAGAAGAGTACCCTTCACAGTAGATGGCTGACCTTGAACTTCATTCAGATCAACATGGTAAGCTTGACCATGACCATAAGAAGGTTTGGCATTGTTGTTGCGGGGCTGGTTGTTGCCACGGCCATTACCATAGCCAGCAGAGGGAAGTGCAAGCTGATTCTGACTCTGAGGACATTCTCTGGCATGGTGACCTGGACGGCCACACTTGAAGCAGAGCCCATCATTGGGACGGGGAGTAGGAGCTCGAAGCAGTGGAGCCTGAGGTCTTGGCTGCCCCGACGGTGGAGAAGGTGCAGCTGGATGGTACATGCTGTGAGGAATCCAGATGCGGCGCTTCTGCGATGACGAGCCCGAAGATGAGCCCGCATCATGGGTGCGCTTGAGAGCGTCCTTGTGATCCTTCAAACCAGTCTCAACCTGAATGGCCTTGTTCACCAGGGTAGCGAAGTCAGCGAAGTCTTGGACAAGGAGTGCAAGCTTGATATCAGGGTTGAGCCCTTCACGGAACTTCTCCTGTCTTGCGAGCATCAGTAGCGATGTCTTCCTCTGCATAGCGAGAGAAGTCAAGGAACTCCCGCTGATAAACATCGACAGTCTTACTGCCCTGAGTGAGGTTGCGGAACTCACGTTTCTTCCGGTCCATGATTCCCTGAGGAATGTAGCGAGCACAGAAAGCAGCTTGGAATTCCAGCCAAGTGATGATGGTTCCAACAGGTAGGGTATGCCTGTGACTGTCCCACCATTGAGCAGCGGGACCCTTCAGGAAGTAGGATGCAAACGTGACATTGCTGTCAGGGGCAACATTGGCTGACTCCATCCCATAAGTGATGTCACAAAGCCTGTCGTCAGCATCTAGCGGCTGAACTGAGTTGCGGAACACAACAAGGTTGAGGCGAACGAAGTCTTGCAAGGTTATTGGAAATGGCTGCTGATTCATGTTCGGACGTGGAAACTGATCCATTATCCCTTGCATGAATTGACGGTTTAGTTCAAACTATTGCATCATTGCAGCCATATAGTCGGGTGGTGGTGGATTGTTGGCACCACGGCCACGACCTGTGGGTCTAACCATCCTGCTAAAGTCAACAGGGGGTAGTTTAGCAACGAGTATTGCAGGTGTATGGAATCATTCATGAAGTAACACGCACAACAAAGGAAGTGCAATAGATACAACATCATAGTCAAACATGACATATAGATCCATACATAGAGTCGGTTACAAACCAGTGGTACAAGTTCGGAAAGGAAAAGCTAGACACACTAGGCGGCACGCAGGCACGCAGTGGAGGGATACAACAACGAGACATAGCGATAGCTACATCAACGTCGGAAAGAACCACTGGAGCCAGGCAGCTGTAAGTGACGACGCAGGGTGCCCTCAATACGAGGATCCTGTGCTCCGTGAACACTCTGGTGCAGAACCTGGTCCCGAACTGGAAGAAGAGGACCACGTTGAGGGGTAAAACCTCCAACAGCAGGCCACTCAAGACCTGGTGGCATCTCTGTCCTGCGTGGGTAAAGGATATACAGGGGATGTATCCCTGCACTGACTGCTAGCAGCAACTGTGTCAGAGCGTCGTAAGGACGAGCACGAGTGGCGTACAACTCGAGAGCAAGAGCTCGGGCAGTGCGATCTAGAGCCTTAGTGTACTGAACCAAAACCTGCGGGTCATAACGACATCACACGTAAGGTGTACAGATAGCAGTGTAGTATCCACTCTCATCCCCAGCAGGGGCATACGGGATATATCTGAAAGCAGTCTCCTCCAAGCAGGTGTGCTCTCCACGGAGACGGGCAATAGCATCATAGGCAGCATCATTGACTGCC
Organism: Elymus sibiricus; assembly: GCA_039707655.1. Taxonomy (NCBI): domain Eukaryota; kingdom Viridiplantae; phylum Streptophyta; class Magnoliopsida; order Poales; family Poaceae; genus Elymus; species Elymus sibiricus. The sequence goes on along the minus strand of CM077668.1, from coordinate 102,567,004 downwards.
ATGTCAATAGTCACTCCAACACCATGAAAGGTGTGCAACTCAGTGATGGAGTTATCCTACCGATCAAAGATACAAACCACAGTGTGGTACTGCTCCTAGTTGAACTCGCAGTAGTCCTCGTAAACAGTGTACCCGGGGTACCAGCGATATCCCAGCCTGGTCAAGAGGTCAACCAGAATAGCAGGGAATCCAGTCGCATCAACAGCCATGGTCTGGCGTACGAGCTGTCTTGCGGGACGCATCTGAAACAAGGGAGTGCAAGATGTCAAATGACAGTGTGAGAAGCATATGATATACTTTGAAAGGAATGGTTGCAGATAATCCAGCTCTCCGGTTGAATGTGATCATGAGAACCTAGAGTTAGAGTTAGCAAAATCTTTAACCCGAATAGAAGAGAGATCAGAGTCCCAGAGTAAAGATGAGGAATAAAAGATCCTTAACCCATCCATTGGCGATGTGGGCCCGTAAGCCACACAACAAGGTTAGCAAAACAGTTTTAAAGAGTAGACTCAACTTCGGCCAAGGAGTTGGAAAGGGGGGTTCCTACAGGCAGTCGGCTCTGATACCAACTTGTGACGCCCCGGCCCGACCGTGCACTAATCATACACGCAAATGCGCCCGATCAAGCCTAGGGACTCACGGGAAGATATCACAACACAACTCTAGACACAAAATAAAATAATACAAGCTTTATATTACAAGCCAGGGGCCTCGAGGGCTCGAATACATAAGCTCGAGTTACACAAGAGTCAGCGGAAGTAACAGTATCTGAGTACAGACTTAACTAACTAGTTTGCCTTAAGAAGGCAGAGCAAAACAATGACATCTAGATCGAAAAGGCGCAGGCCTCCTGTCTGGGAGCCTCCAAACTACTCCTGGTCATCGGTCTCCACGTAGTAGTATGCTCCATCGGGGTAGTAGTAGTCGTCGACAGGATCAGCTGGCTCTGGGGCTCCGTCATCTGATCGCAGCAATCGGGTATGGGGGAAAAAAGAGGTAGCAAAGCAACCGTGAGTACTCATCTAAAGTACTTGCAAGACTTACATCAGAACTATTCTATTTATGCATCGGTATCAAATGAAGGGGCTGTATCTGTGGACTAGACTGCATAAATGCCAGAATAGAGAGAAGGCCTAGCCTATCGAAGACTAGCATCTTGCAGCGTCTTGCAGCATTAGAAGAGTGCAGATTAGCAACATAACAAATAGTAATAAGTAACAGTTGCAATGCCCAGAGATCCTTCCTTGACTCCCTGCGAGAAAGCAATCCCAGAGCGGTCATATTATTAAGCATCACAAGTATCCAGTTCTAGTTGTAGTAGATCAGGATACTCGCTGAGTGTCTGTTACCGTGGACACGGCTATTAGAATAGATATACTTCCCTGCAGGGGTGCACCAAATTACCCAACACGCTCGATTAACTCTGGCCGGACACACTTACTTGGGTCATGCCCGGCCTCGGCTGATCGACACGCCGTAGCCCTACCTATGCTCAACAGAGAGGCCAGCACGCCGGTCTACACCCTAAGCGCTCAGGGGTCTTGGGCCCATCGTCCTTTGCACTCCTGCGCGTTGCGAGGACGACCGGGACCAGACCTAGCCCCTGTATACACACGCAGGCCTTCCCGGTCCACCCGGGCGCGTGCCGCTCAACCGCTGATGTCTGAAGAACTTCGGCTGATACATACGACGCCGAGTGCCCATACTATTCCCGCGTGGTGGTTAGTGCAAAAAAGGCCAGAGGCCTACTCAGATCACATATCCTAACCCATTAGTGTGTTGGGAGCTCGCGGTGACAATCAGTGATCCACGATCTGTTGTCCCGTCGCCCCGTCTTGTGGACTTACGGCAAGGGCTAGGAATGCCCGACCGTGCCACGTAATTATCTCGCGGGTACCCTCCAGGTCAACCCGACTTCCCAAGAGACTGTCGGGAACTCAGGTCCACCTCTACCGAGGTGGTACTGCCTATCCCTTCAGTCCTGCAGTAACAGTACATGGGGGCAACAGTTAAAGATAACCGTGTGTCCGTAACATCAACAGGGTAATCCGAGGAATCACCCTCGATGGATTCCCACTCGATGCAACCGTCAAGTTGAACCCGGAGGAATCACCCTCGATGAATTCACACTTAAGGGGTTGCACAATAGAGGCATCATCAGAGGTGGTGAAAGAGGAATCACCCTCGTTATCCCACAACTGACTAGCTTCGCTACAGAGATATCATCAGGAGTGAGGTAGGAGGTATCACCCTTGGCACTCGATAGTAGCTCTGCAGAGTCATACAACTAAGGGGGTGTGCGGTGCTGTGTCGGTCTCAGCACATCGATAACGTTGATCGAGACATCTGAAAGCAAAGCATGGTAACACGGACAAGGGTGCTGGGCCACAGATGGATCACTAACCAACCTATACTAAGCATTTAGGATAGCAGGTAAGGTATCAACAGCAGTTACAAAAATGGGCTATGCATCAGAATAGGAGCAATCAAATACAGTAGCAAAATCTAATGCAAGCAGGGGAGAGAAAAAATGGGCGATATAGGAATGATCAAGGGGGTTTTGCTTGCCTGGAAGCTCTGCTGAAAAGGGCTGGTCGTCAGGGGCGTAGTCGTACTCGGCAGCAGCGTCGGTCACGGGGTCTAATGGAGAGAAGAGGGGGAAGAAACAATAAATAAAAAGCAAACAAAAGCAACACAGATGCATGGCATGGCAATAAGCTGTGTTGGGGGTGATCTAACGCAGTGCTAAGTGTTACCGACGGAGCGGGAAAATATCTGGGAATATTTTCCCGGCTTTAGGCATCTGTCAAACAGATGAACCGAAGGGGGAGGTTCCATGTTTGCAGTGTTGTGGGCATGTGACAGCTACATGGAGGGCATATTCGGATTCGTCTCATTTTTTTGATCAACTTTCATGTAGAAAACTTTTTCATCCGAGCTACGGTTGAATTTCTACGAATTTTCAAAGTTTTAGCAATTTTCTGGAATTTCCTGGAATTAATTTAATTATTTAAATCTGAATTATCCAGAACAGTAAATTGCTAGAGGTACCCAGAAGTGTACCCAGCTGACCAGCAGAGAGGCTGACCAGTGGGCCCAGTTGACTGAGTCAACTGTCCAGTCAGCAGAGGCTGACTGGTGGGCCAGCTGCCCAGTCAGCAGGCTGACTGGACAGTCTTATCCACTGGAACAGTGGGCTGGGCCCACATGTCAGTGACACAGGGCTAATTAGAGTGTTAACTTAACTAATTGGGTTAATTAGAGGGTGGGGCCCCACTGTCAGTGACTTAGCTAATTATCAAATTAAGTTTAATTAGAAAATAGTTTAATTAGCGAGTGGGGCCTGCCTGTCAGTGTCACAGGTCTGCCCAGTCAGCACAGTTGACCGGTCAACACGGTCAACCGGGCCCCAGGGACCCACTGGCAGTGACCCAGGGGTGGGCCCCAGGTGTGCCAGGTCAGCGGTGGCCGGCGACTCGACGCCGGCGACCAAAAACACGGCGGCGGCGCACGGGAGCTCGTCGGGATTCGTCTACGGGCGACCATTTTGAGCGCGACTTGGCGCGTTCGGTCGAGCATTCAACGCTGCGTCGATTGGTGGCGGTGGCGTCGGCTGGGGTGGCCGGAAACGACGGCGGCGAGCTCACGAGCGGGCGCCGGAGTTCAGGCGTGATCGGCAATGGTGTTTGGAAGCACGGCAAGGCGAGCTGGCGGTAGCGTTGGGCCCCTGCGCGTGCGCTGAGCATGACTACGAGCTTAGCCGAGCTCGACGGTGACGGTAGCTATGGTGACGAGCATGGCAGCGGCGGCGAGTACGGCGTTGACGGCGATAGCGGCTGCAGCTCGAGAGCGAGCTCAAGCGAGGAAGGGAGAGGAGCAGGAGCTCACCGGGAGGCGCAAGAAAGGCCGGCGAGAGGTTAGTAGCAGCAGGCCGGCGACATTCGTCGGAGAAACGCCGATGATCCGAGGAGGAAGACGAGCTTGATCCCGGTGATGTGGGGCTCTCCGGCTCGGGCTTGTGGATGTAGTCGACGTAGCGGACGACGGCGAGGCGCGTGGACACGGTGGCGAGGCTAGGCGATGACGGTGGCTACGCGGGTGACGGCGGCGCAGCCAAGGCAGCGCTCGGGTGCGACGGAGAGCGAGGGAGAGAGCAGTGGAGCGAGGGGGAGGTGTGGATGAGGGTGATGACGGGGCCGAGGGGCGCCGTTCTTATCCCCTCGCTGCCCTGTAGCGTCGCCGTGTCGGCCAGACGCCGGCGTCGCGGGCGCCGGCCACAGGCGCGGCGACACGCACATGAGAGAGGCGTGAGGTGAGAGAGAGAGGTTGGTTGGGCCGGTGCCACTGTGCACTTAGGCCCAGTGCACATTAGGCCTTTTCCAATTTCCTTTTCTGTTTTCTTTTACAGAGAGAGTTTTGCAAAATTTGTACTGCCAAAATGACTTTTGTAAAATAAGGAAATTGGCCACATAAATACAATGCATTATTTGGCACTGCCACAAAAAGTTTGGAAGGCTTTTGAAATCATTTGAAATTTTCACAAATGAAATGGCATTTTAAAATGCTGAAATAGCACTGTTTTAATTGCTATAGCGCAATTTAGCATTGTGGTGATGTTGTTTTCCTTAACAAATAAATGTTATGGAATTTTTGCTAAAACATGAACTATTTTGCAGCAACTTTTGTGCAACTTCAAATTTCACTTGCAATTTGAATTGAATTCAGTGGTGGAATTTGAAATGAGATATGAATCCAAGACGATTAAGCTTTGCAAAACAAAGTGATTTGGCTTATTCATGAGGGATTACTGTAGTGCATTACCCAGGGGTGTTACAGGGAGGAAGAAGAAGCCTGGCCAGGCGGGCCCCACTTCCCCGCGGACCCCACCCGTCATCCACCTAGCCCCGATCCAGCTGGATAAGTGGCGGCGCAGTCTTTGAAAATACGCTTTCGTCTCCTGAAAGCATAGTCTACCGCGTCTACAGGTGGGAATGCGCTTTCCTTCATGGAAAGCGTATTTCTCAGAATACGCTTTCAGCCCAGCCCCGCCGGCTGATATGTCTCCAACGTATCTATAATTTTTGATTGTTCCATGCTGTTATATTATCAATCTTGGATGTTTTTATAATCATTTACATCAATTATATATCATTTTTGGAGACTAACCTAGTAACTTAGTGCCCAGTGCCAGTTGCTGTTTTCTGCCCTGTTTTTGTTTTACAGGAAATCAATACCAAACGAAGTCCAGATGCCACGAAACTTTTTGGAGATTTTTTATTGGACAAGATAAACAATAGAAGCTTCGGGAGAGGGCCAGAAGACCCAGGAGGTGGCCGCGAGCCACCACCTCGTGGGCCCCCTTTGCTCGTTTGACCTAATTCCACCACTATAAATTCAGGAAAAAACAGAAACCCTCAGGGGAGTCCACGAAATACTTTTTCTGCCGCCGCAAGTTTCTGTTCCAGAGAGATCCCATCTGGGGTTCTTCTCCGGTAATCTGCCGGAGGGGGAATCGATCACGGAGGGGTTCTACATCGACCTTGCTGCCCTTCCGATGATGCGTGAGTAGTTTACCACAGACCTTCGGGTCCATAGGCAGTAGCTAGATGGCTTCTTCTCTCTTTTTGATCTTCAATACAATGTTATCCTCGATGTTCTTGGAGTTCTATCTGATGTAATCACTTTTTGCGGTGTGTTTGTTGGGATCCGATGAATTGTGAGTTTATGATCAGATTATCCATGAATATTATTTGAGTCTTTGCTGCACTCTTTTATGCATGATTATTATAGCCTCGTATTTCTTCTCCGATCTATTGATTTGGTTTGGCCAATTGGGTTGATTTATCTTGCCATGGGAAGAGGTGCTTTGTAATGGGTTCGATCTTGCGGTGCTCAATCCCAGTGACAGAAAGGGACATGACACGTATGTATCATTGCTATTAAGGGTAAAAAGATGGGGTTTATTCATACATGAGTTTATCTTGTCTACATCATTTCATCGTTCTTAAGGCGTTACTCCGTTCTTTATGGACTTAATACACTAGATGCATGCTGGATAGCGGTCGATGTGTGGAGTAATAGTAGTAGATGCAGGCAGGAGTCGGTCTACTTGTCTCGGACGTGATGCCTATATACATGATCATTGCCTTGGATATCGTTATGATTATTTGCTTTTCTATCAATTGCCCAACAATAATTTGTCTACCCACCGTATGCTATTTTCTTGAGAGAAGCCTCTAGTGAAACCTATGGCCCCCGGGTCTATCTAAATCATATTACTAAAACCCTAAAAATATTGCTGCCATTTTCTTTTATTTATTTTATTTTGTATTTTTTTTCAATCTATCTATCTATCACATACAATTTAATCTTGCAATTGACCGCCGAGAGATTGATAACCTCTCGTTTGCGTTGGGTGCAAGGATTTGTTGTTTGTGTGCAGGTGCTGCTAACGAGGTGTTGCGTGATTCTCCTACTGGTTCGATAACCTTGGTTTCATAACTGAGGGAAATACTTATCTCTACTGTGCTGCATCATCCCTTCCTCTTCGCGGAAATACCAACGCAAGCTACAAGTAGCAGGAAGAATTTCTGGCGCCGTTGCCGGGGAGACATCATCAACATCTATCAAGTACCTTTGCATAAACTCTCATCTCCTTGTATTTACTTTATTTGCCATTTGCCTCTCGTTTTCATCTCCCCCACTTCTAAAACGTTTTTACAAAAATACAAAAATATTTTTTTGTTTGCCTTTTTCTGGTTTGCTTGTTTGCTTGCTTGTTATCTTGTTTACGTAGTCACGATGTCTCAAGAAAATACAAAATTCTGTGATTTTTCCAATACTAATAATAATAATAATGATTTTATTAGTACTCCGATTGCTCCTCCCGCCGCTAGTGCTGCGGAGACTTGTGATATTAATGCCGCTTTGCTAAATCTTGTCATGAGCGATCAATTTTCCGGTAGTCCTAATGAAGATGCCGCATCCCATCTTAACACTTTCGTATAATTGTGTGACATGCAAAAGAAAAAAGATCTGGATAATGATATTGTGAAATTAAAATTATTCCCGTTCTCGTTGCGGGATCGTGCAAAAATTTGGTTTTCATCTTTACCATGAAATAGTATCGATTCTTGGGATAGGTGTAAAGATGCTTTTATTACTAAGTATTTTCCTCCCGCGAAAATTATTTCTCTTAGAAATCAAATTATGAATTTTAAGCAACTTGATCATGAACATGTTGCCCAATCTTGGGAGAGGATTAAATTGATGATAAGAAATTGCCCTACTCATGGTTTAAATTTATGGATGATCATACAAAATTTATATGCGGGATTGAATTTTGTCTCTAGAAATCTTTTAGATTCTGCCTCGGGTGGTACTTTTATGGAAATTACTTTGGGTGAAGCTACTAAATTGCTTGATAATATTATGGCAAATTATTCACAATGGCATACTGAAAGAACTCCTACTAGTAAAAAGGTGAATTCCATTGAAGAAATTAATACTTTGAGTGATAAAGTTGATGTGCTTATGAAATTGGTTGCTAGCAAAAATGCTCCTATTGATCCTAATGATGTGCCCTTGTCCACTTTGATTGAGCAAAATAATGATCCCGTAGATGTGAATTTTGTCTCGCGAAACAATTTTAATAATAATGCTTTTAGAGGCAATTTCAATGCTAGACCGTTTCCTAGAAATTCCTGTAATAATTATGGCAATCCCTATGGTAATTCTTATAATAATAATAGGATGCCCTCTGATCTAGAAAGTAATATTAAAGAATTTATTAATGCTCAAAAAGTTTTCAACACTACGAAATAAGAAAAATTGAGTAAACTTGATGATATGTCTAGGAGCATTGATAGAATTATTCATGATGTGGAAAATCTCAAGACTAAAATTTTGCCACCCAAAATTGATATTAGTGAATCAATTAAACCTTTATATGTTTCCATGGATGAGAGTAAGAAAAGAACCGCCATGCTAAAAGCTAAACGAGAATTTTTAGAAAAAGTGATTCCTCCCAATTTTTATCGTAGTAATGATGAGGATATTAAAATGATTGGTGTTTCATCTATTGATTCTTTATTTAGCAATATAAAACTTTATGAAAAGGGGACTGAAGAAGAGTCAACTTTAGCTAGTAGGCGTCCCCATAATTCGGAGGGTGAAAATCTTGATATTTTTTTTTGCTAAAAGTGGGTTTGGAGAGGTAAAAACTTTAAATAGCGATGTGCCCACTCTCTTGGATTACAAAGATTTTAATTATGATAATTGTTCTTTGATTGAGTGCATTTCTTTATTACAATCCATGTTAAATTCACCGAACGCTTATGAGCAAAATAAGGCTTTTACTAAACACATCGTAGAAGCTATGATGAAAGCGTTAGAAGAAAAGTTAGAACTAGAAGTTTCAATTCCTAGAAAATTATATGATGAATGGGAACCCACCATTAAAGTTAAAATTGAAAATTATGAGTGCAATGCTTTATGTGATTTGGGTGCTAGCATTTCCACAATTCCAAAATCTCTATGTGATGTGCTAGGTCTCACCAATATAGATGATTGTTCTCTTAATTTGCATCTTGCAGATTCTACTATTAAAAAACCAATGGGTAGAATTAATGATGTTCTTATTCTTGCAAATAGAAATTATGTGCCCGTTGATTTTATTGTTCTTGATATTGAATGCAATTCTTCTTGCCCCATAATACTTGGTAGACCGTTCTTACGAACTATAGGTGCCGTTATTGATATGAAAGAAGGGAATATAAAATTTCAATTTCCATTAAAAAAGGGTATGGAACATTTCCCTAGGAAAAGAATTAAAGCACCATATGAATCAATTATGAGGGCCACTTATGGAATCAACTTGAAAGATGACAATACTTGAAATTATGCATTATGCCTAGCTAGGGGCATAAAACAATAGCGCTTGTTGGGAGGCAACCCAATGAATAAAATAATTTTTTTCTTATATTGTGTGTTTTCACATTTATGCTACTGGTATGAATGTGTTTTTGTGTTTTTAATTAGTGTTTGTGCCAAGTAAAGCCTTTGGGATGATTTGGAAGATAGTATAATTGATGCTGTTTGGAAAACAGAAAGTTTTGCGTCTAGTGCCCGAATTTTGTTTCTGTACTGGAGTGTCAGAAAAATCTTAAATTTTTACACAGTATTGGTATAATAATTTCCCACGTTTTCCTAATTTTTCAGAATTTTTAGAGTTACAGAAGTATGGCTTTTAAATAGATTGCTACAGACTGTTCTGTTTTGACAGATTCTGTTTTTGATGCACTACTTGCTTGTTTTGATGAATCTATGGATTGTATCGGGGGGTATAAGCCATGGTGAAGTTAGAGTAAAGTAGGTATAATGCAAAAATAAAATATGAATGGGTTTTCAACAGTACTTAAAGTAGTGATTTATTTTGTTATACTAACGGATCTCACGAAGCTTTTGTTGAGTTTTGTGTGATTGAAGTTTTCAAGTTTTGGGTGAGATCACGATGGATGAAGGAATAAGGAGTAGCAAAAGCCTAAGCTTGGGGATGCCCGAGGCACCCCAAGGTAATATTCTAGGAAGACTCAAGCGTCTAAGCTTGGGGATGCCACGGAAGGCATCCCCTCTTTCTTCTACCAACCATCGGTAATTTTACTTGGAGCTATATTTTTATTCGTCACATGATATGAGTTTTGCTTGGAGCGTCTTGTATTATATGAGTCTTTGCTTTGTTTGCTTTTTAGTTTGTCACAATCTTGTTTGCTGAACACACCTATCTTGAGAGAGCCACACATTTATCATCATTTGTTAGAATACTCTATGTGCTTCACTTAAATTTTTTGAGCTAGGCAGTTGCTCTAGTGCTTCACTTAAATATTTTTGAGCACGGCGGTAGCTATATTTTGAAGAAATAAACTCTCATGCTTCACTTATATTATTTTGAGAGTTGATTAAAATTTTGAAGAAATGAATTCTCATGCTTCACTTATATTATTTTGAGAATTGATAAGATTAAAATTTTGGAGAAATGAATTCTCATGCTTCACTTATATTATTTTGAGAATTGATAAGATTGAAATTTTGAAGAAATATTTGCACTCTCATGCTTCACTTAAATCTTTTTGAGAGTTGACAATAGTAACGGGAATTTGCACAAGATATGAATTTGGTCCCAAAGTGATGAATATTCAAGAGGGATATAAATAAAAACTTTCGTATAGATCATTGGATATGATGAGTGTGATTCCTTGCAATAGTTTTGCGATATGGAAATGATAATATGTGAGTCATGTTAGTGAGTAATTGTGATTTAGTAAAAATATTAGTGTTAAGGTTTGTGATTCCCTATGCATGCACGTTAAGTCAATAGTTATGCAATGAAATTATATCCTACTTATGGTGCATTATTCGGTGTTAGTTATGTTCAATGCATGTTTATGACCTTTTTCGTTTTTTGGTTGGTTGCTTCTCAATCTTTTGCTAGCCTTCATTTGTACTAAGCGGAAATACTGCTTGTGCATCCAAAATCCTTAAACCCAAGTTGTGCCAAATGAGTCCACTATATCTACCTATATGCGGTATTTCAATGCCGTTCCAAGTAAATTTGCGTGTGCCAACTCTAATTTTCAAAATAATTTTTCCGTTTGTGTGTGCCCGTACCGCTCATGAAGCGGCAGGGGGTGGCCATTATTTTCCATGCTAATTGTGTTATTCTCACGATGAGTGTTTATTCACTTGTCATTGCACGAGAGAGTGGCTGGTAATAGGGATGCCCAGTCCCACAATGAAATCAAAATTAATAACAACAAAATTCCTTGGAAAGTGATGGTATGGAGGGCACCCGTGGATACAGCTAGCCATGGATTGTGAAAGAAATGGTGGAAAGGAAATAAATTTTACTTTCTGTTTGGGAACCGCCAATGATGTGCCAAGCATAGAAAATAATGGGAATTCTCGGTCGTTTTCGTTGACAGGAAAAGCATGTCTATCAAAATATTTTTATCTCTTTAATTTCAGCTTTGAGCTCTGGCACATTTGACAAATCTCTGCTTCCCTCTGCGAAGGGCCTATCTATTTACTTTTATGTAATTTTTATTTTTATTTGAGTCTCCATCTTCTCTTACAAAAGCACCAACTAAAGAGCACTATTGTCATACTTGTGCATTGGGTGTAGCTAATATTTGAGTGTGTTTCATGAATGTATCAATGATTGAGCATAATGGGCTAGGGATAACTTTCTTTAGCGTTGATATTTTGAAAGACATGGTTGCTTGTTAGCATACTTGAGTATTTATATTTTCATGTCAAACTATAGACTATTGCTTTGAATCATTCGAGTCCAATGTCCATGCTACAAAAGAAAAGAATATGTGATGAATATGTTAGGCAGCATTCCACATCAAAAATTCTGTTTTTATCATTTACCTACTTGAGGACGAGCAGGAATTAAGCTTGGGGATGCTGATACGTCTCCAACGTATCTATAATTTTTGATTGTTCCATGCTATTATATTATCAATCTTGGATGTTTTTATAATCATTTACAGCAATTATATATCATTTTTGGAGACTAACCTATTAAATTAGTGCCTAGTGCCAGTTGCTGTTTTCTGCCCTGTTTTTGTTTTACAGAAAATCAATACCAAACGAAGTCCAAATGCCACAAAACTTTTTGGAGATTTTTTATCGGGCAAGATAAACACTAGAAGCTTTGGGAGAGGGCCATATGACCCAGGAGGTGGCCACGAGCCACCAGGGCGTGCCTGGGGGGGGGGGCAGGCGCGCCCTGGTACCTCGTGGGCCCCTCTTTGCTCCGTTTGACCTAATTCCACCACTATAAATTTAGGAAAAATCAGAAACCTTCAGGGGAGTCCACGAAATACTTTTTCCGCCACCGCAAGTTTCTGTTCCAGAGAGATCCCATCAGGGGTCCTTCTCCGGTAATCTGCCGGAGGGGGAATCGATCACGGAGGGGTTCTACATCAACCTTGCTGCCCTTCCGATGATGCATGAGTAGTTTACCACAGACCTTCGGGTCCATAGGCAGTAGCTAGATGGCTTCTTCTCTCTTTTTGATCTTCAATACAATGTTCTCCTCGATGTTCTTGGAGTTCTATCCGATGTAATCACTTTTTGCGGTGTGTTTGTTGGGATCCGATGAATTGTGAGTTTATGATCAGATTATCCATGAATATTGTTTGAGTCTTTGCTGCACTCTTTTATGCATGATTATTACAGCCTCGTATTTCTTCTCCGATATATTGATTTGGTTTGGCCAACTGGGTTGATTTATCTTGCCATGGGAAGAGGTGCTTTGTAATGGGTTCGATCTTGCGGTGCTCAATCCCAGTGACAGAAAGGGACATGGCACATATGTATCGTTGCTATTAAGGGTAAAAAGATGGGGTTTATTCATACGTGAGTTTATCTTGTCTACATCATGTCATCGTTCTTAAGGCGTTACTCCGTTCTTTATGGACTTAATACACTAGATGCATGCTGGATAGCGGTCGATGTGTGGAGTAATAGTAGTAGATGCAGGCAGGAGTCGGTCTACTTGTCTCAGACGTGATGCCTATATACATGATCATTGCCTTGGATATCGTCATGATTATTTGCTTTTCTATCAATTGCCCAACAGTAACTTGTCTACTCACCGTATGCTATTTTCTTGAGAGAAGCCTCTAGTGAAACCTATGGCCCCCGGGTCTATCTAAATCATATTACTAAAACCCTAAAAATAGTGCTTCCATTTTCTTTTGTTTATTTTATTTTGTATTTTTGTTTCAATCTATCTATCTATCTGTGACGCCCCTGCTTGACCGTGCACTAATCATACACGCAAACGTGCACGATCGAGATCAGAGACTCACGGGAAGATATCACAACACAACTCTAAAATACAAATTTAAGCATAAATCTTCATATTACAAACCAGGGGTCACGAGGACCCGAATACATAAGTCATACAAACAAATATTATCTGGGTACAGACATAGTTAGTCAAGTTTGCCTTAAGAAGGCTAGCACAAACAGCGACACTGATCGAAAAGGCGAAGGCCTCCTGCCTAGGGCCTCCGAACTACTCCTGGTCAACGGGCTCAACGTAGTAGTAGGTGCCTCGAGGGATCTCCTGCTCCTGGGCTCCGTCGTCTGATTGCAGCAACCGGGTATGGGAAAAGAAGTAGCAAAGCAACCGTGAGTACTCATTCAAAGTACTCGCAAGACTTACATCAGAACTATACTAAGTATGCATCGGTATCAAAGGAATGGGGTTATATCTTTGGACTAAACTGCAAAAATGCCAGAACAGAGGGGGAAAGGCCTAGCCTATCGAAGACTAGCATCTTGAAGCAATCTTGCAGCATCAGAAGAGAGTAGAGTATAGTAACATATAATAGCAGTTATATTTTAGTAATGCCCTGAGATCCTTCCTCGACTACCCTGCGAGAAAGTGATCACGCGAGCAGTAGTAACAGTTTATCATCGTAACAGTATCCATTTTGTAGTTGTAGCAGATCAGGATACAACTCCGAGCGTCCTGTTACCATGGACACGGCTATTCGAATAGATCACTTCCCTGCAGGGGTGCACTACTGTTACCCAGCACGCTCGATTACATCTGGCCGGACACACTTGCTGGGTAATGCCTGGCCTCGGGTAATCAACACGGCGCAGTCCTACCTAGGCTCAGCAGAGAGGTCAACCCGCCGGTCTAAATCCTAAGTGCGAAGGGGTCTTGGGCCCATCGCCCTCTCCACTCCTGCACGTTACGTGGCTGGTCGGGGCCCAGGCGCGACACTGTATACACAAGTGACGTAACCAACCCACCCCAACGATCAGCCCGCATCTCTGAGCTGTGACATCTGAAGAGCTTTCGGCTGATACATACGATGTAGAGGGTCCCATAACCATTATCCCACGTGGTGGTAGTGCGTATATGGCCAGCGGCCAACTCAGATCAAATACCCAAATCCGTTAGGCGTATTTAGTAACTCGCGAAGACGAACATGATCCCTGTCCCTCCAACTTGGTAATCCATGGACTACGACCAAGGACCAGGCCCACCTCTCTCCTAGGTGGTCTCCGCCTGCCCTGTCGTTCCGCCACAATATCACTCGCGGGTGCTCTTGTAGCTGACCCGTCTTTAATATTATTCTCTCGCGGGCACTCTTGGAGTTGGCCCGACTTTAACAGTGTAAAGAATTGCAGTAGTGTAGCATTTCCGTTATCATCACCCAAAGTGATCACGGCCCGATAACAAGCATGGCAAACAGACAAGGGTGAAGGGCCACAGATGGATCAATAGCATAGCTAACTAAGCATCATGGGACAACAGGTAGGTATCAACAGCAGGCGACGAAATCAGGCTATGCAACAGAATAGGAGCTATCGGAGCAACAACAGAAGCAATTCTAATGCAAGCATAAGAGAGAAAGAATGGGCGATATCTGATGATCAAGGGGGTTTTGCTTGCCTGGAAGCTCTGCTGAAGGGGTCTGGTCGTAGTCGACGTAGTCGTACTCAGCAGTGTCGTCGACAGTCTCGGGGTCTATCGGGAGAGGAGGGGGAAGAAACAATAAATACACGGCAAACAAAGCAACAGGGATGCATGACATGTCAACATGCAGTGCTAGGGGTGTTCTAATGCAGCACTACGCAAGTTAGTCGGAGCGGGAAATTATCCGGGAGTGTTCTCCCAGCTCCGGGTGAATATCGGTATATTAAACCGGAGGGGACGGTTCCATGTTCAGTATGTTAGAAGGGTGTGGCAGGTATGTGGGTAGGATATTCGGATTCGTCATATTTTCCTAATCGTTTTTCATATATAAATTATTTTCATCCGAGTTACGGTTTATTTTATATGATTTTTCTAAGTTTTATTGAATTTTTGGAATTGTTTTAATTATTAAATCCGAATTATCCAAAACAGTGTTCTGTGATGTCAGCATGATGTCAGGGTGACTTCGGCGGTAAAACCCGACTGGGCCAGGTCAAACCTGACCAGTGGGTCCCACTGGTCAGTGACTGATTAGACTTAACTGTGGTTAATTTAGTTAATTAGGTTAATTAACAGGTGGGACCCAGTTTGTCAGTGACTAATTAGTGATTAAGTTAATTAACAGATTAATTAACAAATTATTTATTTATAAAAATGTTTTATTTAGCACGGGGCCCGCATGTCAGTGACTGTGCTGCCCAGTCAGCGGTCAGCGGCGACCGTTCACCGGTCAACTGGGCCCGCGGGACCCAGTGTCAGGGACACAGAGGGCGGCCACGTGGTGCCACGTCGGACGCCGGCGCCGGAGTTGGCTTCGGCGAGCCAAAATGCGGCGGCACGCGTCGGGGCAGCGGCGGATTTCGCCCACAGGGCATGGGGAGGAGCGCGGCTGGGCGTGTTCGAGAGCGGCGGCAGCGCCGTGTCGAATGGCGGTGGCGCCGTGGCCAGAGACGGCGTGTAGCGACGGCGGTGACAACAACGACGGTGACCAGAGCTCGGTCGAGCTCGGGTTCGAGGCTGCGGGGCACGGCGCGTGATTTTGAGGACACGGACGGCATCGCCGTGCGTTCCTGAGCACGTTCGCGTACCCAGCCAGCCATTGTAGGGGCAGAGGCGACGACGGCGAGTGCAACGGCGGCAGCGAGCTATGGTGGCTACGGCAGCGTCAGCTAGAGCAAGCTAGCGACGGGGCAAAGCGGGGGAAGAGGTGCGGCTGCTCACTGCGGTGTCGTAGGGGATGGCAGCGGGCTCGGGGAGGGCTCGACGTGGCCGGAGACGGCGACGAATGGCGACGGGGATCCGAGGACGACGACGACGCGATCTGGCGATGTGGTGCTCCCCGACTCCAACGAGTGGCTCCAGGAGGCGTAGCAGTCGACGGCGGTCCCTGTGGACAAGTCGGCGAGGCGGATGGAGCTCGGTGGCCACGAGCTTCACGGTGGCGAGGTGGCAGATATGGAGAGAGTGAGGCGAGGGAGGAGCCAAGGGGGTGCGGGGCGTCGCCTTATCCACCAGGAGCGGGCGCGGCGCGCTGTCGACCAGGGAGAGAGAGGGGGGGGGGCAGGCTCGGGCGCGTGCGCGCGCTGTGTGTTCGATAGCAAGCGAGGGGGTGAGCAGTAGGAGGGAGACGACCGGCTAGGCGGGCTGGGCCGCACTGTTGGACTTAGGCCCAGGTACGGTGGGCCTTTTCCTTTTCTCTTTTCCTTTTTCTGTTTTCTCTTTTTGCTTTTGTGTTTTGCAAAAATGTTTGGCACCATTACACTTTTGTAAAATATGTGACTTAGCCACATAAATGCAGTGCAATATCTAGCACTGCCATAAAAAGGTTTGGAGTCCAGATGTTTTCATTTGAATTTTATTTAAATGAGAATAGATTAAATGGTGCTATTTTGGTACTGTTTCATGATGTGAGAGTCATTTAATTAATTCAATTAATGTTGATTTTATTTTTATAATTGCTTTGGGAATATTTGCAATATTATGAACTATTTAGTTCCTAGATTTGAACAACTTTTAAATTCACTTTAAATTTGAATTCTCAATTTGAACTGGAATTTGAAATGAGATATGACTCAAATGATGATCAAGCACTGTTAATCATGGTGACTTGGCATTATCAAAAGGGTGATCACTGTAGCTTAATACATGGGGATGTTACAATTCTCCTCCTCTAAAAGGAATTCTCGTCCCGAGAATTAAGAGGTAGGCTGAAAGAGAGCGGGGTATTCTTCACGAAGACGATCTTCGCGTTCCCAAGTGGCTTCATCTTCAGACTGATTGGAGCACTAAACTTTAAGGAACTTGATTGCCTTCTGGCGGGTTCATCGTTCGGTTTGATCAAGAATGCGGATTGGATACTCTTGATAAGAAAGATCCTCTTGCAGTTCAAGCATTTCATGATCCACTGCTCGGATAGGATCCTTGAAGCAGCGATGGAGTTGTGACACATGAAAGACATCATGAACTTAAGAAAGGTTCGGCGGCAATTCCAATTGATATGCCAGTTCTCCACGTCTGGCGAGGATACGGAACGGGCCGATGTAGCGAGGAGCTAACTTGCCCTTGATTCCAAATCAATGAGTGCCCTTCATCGGAGTCACACGAAGGTAAGCTTGTTCGCCAGGTTGATAAACCATTACCTGGTGTTTTCGGTCGTAATTGCTCTTCTGATGAGACTGAGCAGCTTTCAAATGTTCACGGACAATGTGGACTTGCTCTTCAGCTTGTTGGATAATGTCCGGACCGAAGAGTGGCCGTTCCCCAATTTCTGACCAATTCAGAGGGGTTCGGCACTTACGTCCATAGAGAACTTCAAAGGGTGCCATCTTCAAACTAGCTTGATAGCTATTGTTGTATGAGAATTCAGCATATGGGAGAGATTCCTGCCATTTCTTACCGAATGGGATGACACAAGCTCAAAGAATATCTTCAAGCACTTGATTGACTCGTTCAACTTGTCCCTGGGACTGGGGGTGAAAAGCGGTGTTGAAGGACAGATGAGTTCCCATAGCTTCTTGGAAACTGTTCCAAAACCTTGAGGTAAAGAGGCTCCCACGGTCTGAACTGATCTCCAACGGAACAACGTGAAGTGACACAATTCTGGAAACATACAAGTCTGCTAACTGACTAGCAGTGATTGTCTCCTTGACTGGCAGAAAGTGAGCAACCTTGGAGAATCGGTCAATGACGACAAAAATAAAATCATGACCCTTCTGCGATCTGGGAAATCCAGTAATGAAATCCATTTCAACTTTGTCCCATTTCCATTCAGGAATAGCAAGGGGTTGCAGAGTTCCAGCAGGCCTTTGATGTTCTACTTTGATGCGACGGCAAACGTCCAACTCAGCAACATAACGAGCAATGTCTCGCTTCATATCAGGCAACCATTATCTCTGTCGAATGTCTTGGTACATCTTGGTACTACCAGGGTGAATTGAAAGAGGTGTATCATGAGCTTCTTTCATGACGCGCGGGGTCACATCCAGGTTGTCCTTTCTAGGAACCACTAAGCGATTTTTGAAGAACAAGGTGCCATCATCATCAATAGTAAAGAATGAGCGCCTTCCTTCTGCGAGATAGCGCTTAATCTTCTCGACCTCAGAGTCAACTTTCTGTATATGCTTGATGAGGCCCTCGAGATCTGGTTCAACTACCAGGGTATTGAGATAACCCTGAGGCACAATGTGAAGGTTCAACTTGCGAAGTTCTTCATAGAGAAGGGGTTGTGCCTGCTGAACCATGAGGTTGTTGCAATAAGACTTGCGACACAAAGCATTGGCCATTACATTAGCCTTGCCAGGGGTATAGGAAATATCCATGTCATAGTCAGCTATTGTCTCGAGCCATCTTTGTTGATGGAGGTTCAAGTCTGGTTGAGTATACAAATACTTCAGACTTTGGTGGTCCGTGTATATCTCGCAACGATTACCGAGAAGGTAATGTCGCCACAACTTTAGAGCATAGATAACTGCTGCTAACTCGAGATCATGTGTTGGATACTTATCTTTGTGAGGACGCAACTGACGAGAGCCATAAGCAATCACCTTGCGCTCCTGCATTAGGACACAGCCTAATCCTTGACGAGACGCATCACAATAGATCACGAAGTCCTTTCGGGAATCCGGGGGTGCTAGCACTGGGGCAGAGGTCAACTTGTCCTTGAGTGTCTGAAAACTTTCTTGGCACTTTTCTGTCCACTCAAACTTCTTGCCTTTGTGGAGCAAATCAGTTAGTGGCTTAGCAATTTTGGAGAAGTTCTCGACGAAACGGCGGCAATAGCTGGCGAGACCGACAAAACTTCTGACTTGCTTGACATTCTTCGGGGGAGTCCAGTCAAGAATAGCCTGAACTCGTTCTGGGTTAACAGCAATGCCATCCTTGGAAATCACATGACCAAGATAGGTCACCTCAGATAACCAGAATTCACATTTGGAAAATTTGGCGTACAGTTGATGTTCTCAAAGTTTCTCCAATACAAGCCGAAGATGTTCGGCGTGTTCTTCTTCATTCTTGGAAAATATAAGGATATCATCCAAATAAACCATGACGAATTTGTCGAGGTAGTCCATGAAGATATAGTTCATCAATCAGAAGAAGGTTGCTGGAGCATTAGTTAATCCGAAGGACATGACGGTGTACTCGTATGATCCATAACGGGTAATGAAAGCGGTCTTCGGAATATCCTCTTTACGAACTCGGATCTGATGGTAACCCAACCTTAAGTCGAGTTTAGAGAACACAGAGGATCCAGCAAGTTGATCATAAAGATCGTTGATCCGGGGAAGTGGGTATTTGTTCTGGATTGTTGCTTGGTTAATAGGCCCATAGTCCTGGACCAATCGGTTAGTTCCATCCTTCTTCTTAACAAAGAGAGAAGGAGCTCCCCAAGCAGAGGAACTTGGACGAATGAAGCCTTTACGAAGTGATTTGTCGATTTCCTCCTTAAGCTCAAGGAGTTCATGCGGCGGCATCTTATAGGGGCGTTTAGCAATAGGGGTAGTGCCTGGTTTCAAGTCGATGACGAATTCAACGGCTCTAACAGGGGGTATTCCTGGAAGTTCTTCTGGAAAGACATCC
The DNA here is from genome assembly GCA_039707655.1 of Elymus sibiricus. Taxonomy (NCBI): domain Eukaryota; kingdom Viridiplantae; phylum Streptophyta; class Magnoliopsida; order Poales; family Poaceae; genus Elymus; species Elymus sibiricus. Next base: position 102,547,422 of record CM077668.1, on the reverse strand, counting down.
GGAAAATCATGAACGACTAGAACGTTCTCAATTCCCTCAAGAGGTGAAGCGTTCAAAGCATTAAAAGCATATATCTGAGCTTCGGCATTCCTGACAATTCGGGCGGTGTAGTTCACTATCTCGTCGGAGGGGTGAAGGAGTTGGACGACTTTGGTGGCACAATTGATCGAAGCAATGTGAGCTTTCAACCAATCCATTCCTAGAATGAGGTCTATGTGGAAGATTTCAAGATGATGGGTAAAACAAGGAAGTCTAATCCTTTGATTTCAACAGTGACATTGTGTGCCATCATGGTGGTTTGACACTGGCCTCCAGGGGTGCGGACAACTATTGGGAGGTTCATCTTTTGAAATGCAATGTCATGTGCTAATGCAAATGCTTCTGTCATGAATGAATGCGATGCTCCTATATCAAATAAAATAGAAGCGGGTACTGAGTTAACGAGAAGGGTACCCATCACAGTATCAGGTTGATCCTGAACTTCTTCAATATCAACGTGGTAAGCCTGTCCACGACCATAAGCAGAAGACCCGGTATTATAGTTGCGGGTCTGGTTGTTACCACGGCCATTGCCACGGCCAGTAGGAGGAAGTGCCAACTGATTCTGATTCTGGCGGCAGTCTTTGGCACGGTGACCTGGGCAGCGACACTTGAAACACAGACCATCTTCAGGACGAAGAGCAGTAGCATTTGGTGGAGCAGCTTGAGCTCTCGGCTGCCTCGGTGGTGGAGGAGGCAGACGGGGTGCCGCATAGGAAGGCCTTAGCGCAGGAGCAGCTGGACGATACATGCTGTTGGGAATCCAGATTTTATGCCTTTGACCTGAGCTCGAAGATGAGCCCACGTCACGGTGGTGCTTCTGTGACTCCTTGTGCTCCATCTGAGCGGTCTCAACCTGGATAGCCTTGTTCACGAGGGTGGCAAAGTCGGTGAAGTCATGAACAACAAGTGCAAGCTTGAGGTCTGGGTGGAGTCCATTACAAAATTTCTCCTGTCTACGAGCATCAGTGGCAATGTCTTCTTCGGCATAGCGGGATAGGTTAAGGAATTTCCACTGATAAGCTTCGACAGTCCTATTGCCCTGAGTGTGGTTGCGAAACTCTATCTTCTTCCGGTCCATGATTCCCTGTGGAATGTAACGGGCACATAAAGCAGTCTGAAACTCGATCCAAGTAATGACTATCCCAGCAAGTAGTGAACGCCTGTGGGTGTCCCACCATTGAGCAGCTGGACCCTTCAAGAAGTAGGACGCAAAGGTGACAAGGTTGGCAGGGGCGACATTGGCAGATTCCATCTCGAAGGCGATGTCGCGAAGCCAGTCATCAGCATCCAGTGGCTGTTCAGAGTTGCGAAAAATAGTAGGGCTGAGACGCACAAACTCTTGCAGAGTTATTGGAGCAGGTTGCTAATTCTGAGCATTCTGGTTCTGGTGTGGAAACTGAGCCATGATTCCCACCATAAACTGGCGGTTCAACTCAAATTGCTGCATCATAGCTGCCATATAGTCTGGCAGGGGTGGAGGGTTGGCACCACGGCCACGACCACGACCACCTGGTCTAACCATCCTGCTAAAGATTTAACAGGGGGTAGTTTAGTAAAAACAACTGCAAGTGTTTGGAGACAAACATGATGTAACACGACAATGAATAAGTAGTGCAATAGATACATAACAGTAGTCAATTAAGACATACAGATCCATACACAGAGTCGGTTACATGCGGACAACATAAGTTCAGAAAATTAAACAACTAGACATACTAGGCGGCGCGCAGGCACGCGGTGAGGAATACAACAACGGGACATAGCAAAAGCTACATCAACGTCGGGGAAAACCACTGAAACCAGGTAACTGTAGGCGCGGACGATGAGTGCCCACAGTAGAAAGGTCCTGCGCTCCATGACTACTCTGATGCAGAACCCGATCTCGAACTGGGAGAAGAGGTCCACGTGCAGGTGTGTGACCTCCAACAGCAGGCCAATCGATACCTGCAGGCATCTGAGTCCTGCGCGGGTAAAGGATGTACTCTGGATGTATCTCTGCCCGAACAGCTGGCAGCAACTGTGTCATAGCCTCGTAGAGACGTGCTCGAGTGGCAAACAACTCGACGGCAAGAGCCCGAGCAGTGCGATCCAGAGCCTGAGTGCACTGAATCAAAACCTGCGGGTCGTATCGACGTCACTCATACGGGGCACAGACAACTGTGTAATATCCGGTATCATCTCCAGTAGGGGCATACGGGATGTATCGAAACTCGGAGTCATCCAAGCGACTATGCTCACCACGAACACGTGCGACAACAGAATGGGCAGCGTCATGGACTGCCATATCAATCGTCACGCCGATACCGTGAAAAGTGTGCAACTCAGTGACGGAGCCATCCCGCTGATCAAAGATACGAACATCGGCATGGTACTGCTCCTGATTGAACTCGCGGAAATCCTCGTAAACCATGTACTCAGAGTACCAGCGGTAGCCCAATCTGGTCAGAAGGACAATCAGGATAGCTGGAAAACCAGGCGCATCATGAGCCCAAGTCCGAAGTACAAGCTGTGTCGCAGGGCGCGGCGGAAACAAGCGATCCATCTGAAACAGAGGAAATTTCAAAATTGTCAAATGACAGTGAGTGAATTCTTGCATCGTGCATTTAAGGAAGTAATTTGCAGATAATTAAAGCTCCGGGTGGGTGTGATCACGAGAACCTAGAGTCAGAGTTAGTAAAATTTTAACCCGAATAGAAGAGAGAGTAGAATCCCAGAGTAAGGAAGAGGAATAAAAGATCCTAATACCACCCATTTACGATGTGGCCCCGTAAGCCACACAACAATGTTAGTAAAATAGTTTTTCCAAAGACTAGACTCAACTTCGACCAAGGAATCGAAAGGGGGCTTCCTACATGCAGTCGGCTCTGATACCAACTTGTGATGCCCCTGCTCGACCGTGCACTAATCATACACGCAAACGTGCACGATCGAGATCAGAGACTCACGGGAAGATATCACAACACAACTCTAAAATACAAATTTAAGCATAAATCTTCATATTACAAACCAGGGGTCACGAGGACCCAAATACATAAGTCATACAAACAAATATTATCTGGGTACAGACATAGTTAGTCAAGTTTGCCTTAAGAAGGCTAGCACAAACAGCGACACTGATCGAAAAGGCGAAGGCCTCCTGCCTAGGGCCTCCGAACTACTCCTGGTCAGCGGGCTCAACGTAGTAGTAGGTGCCTCGAGGGATCTCCTGCTCCTGGGCTCCGTCGTCTGATTGCAGCAACCGGGTATGGGAAAAGAAGTAGCAAAGCAACCGTGAGTACTCATCCAAAGTACTTGCAAGACTTACATCAGAACTATACTAAGTATGCATCGGTGTCAAAGGAATGGGGCTGTATCTTTGGACTAAACTGCAAAAATGCCAGAACAGAGGGGTAAAGGCCTAGCCTATCGAAGACTAGCATCTTGAAGCAATCTTGCAGCATCAGAAGAGAGTAGAGTATAGTAACATATAATAGCAGTTATATTTTAGTAATGCCCTGAGATCCTTCCTCGACTACCCTGCGAGAAAGTGATCACGAGAGCAGTAGGAACAGTTTATCATTGTAACAGTATCCATTTTGTAGTTGTAGCAGATCAGGATACAACTTCGAGCGTCCTGTTACCGTGGACACGGCTATTCGAATAGATCACTTCCCTGCAGGGGTGCACTACTGTTACCCAGCACGCTCGATTACATCTGGCTGGACACACTTGCTGGGTAATGCCCGGCCTCGCGTAATCAACACGGCGCAGTCCTACCTAGGCTCAGCAGAGAGGTCAACACGCCGGTCTAAATCCTAAGTGCGAAGGGGTTTTGGGCCCATCGCCCTCTGCACTCCTGCATGTTACGTGGCTGGTCGAGGCCCAGGCGCGACACTGTATACACAAGTGACGTAACCAGCCCACCCCAACGATCAGCCCGCATCTCTGAGCTGTGACATCTAAAGAGCTTTCGGCTGATACATACGACGTAGAGGGTCCCATAACCATTATCCCACGTGGTGGTAGTGCGTATATGGCCAGCAGCCAACTCAGATCAAATACCCAAATCCGTTAGGCGTATTTAGTAACTCACAAAGACGAACAGGATCCCTGTCGCTCCGACTTGGTAATCCACGGACTACGACCAAGGACCAGGCCCACCTCTCTCCTAGGTGGTCTCCGCCTGCCTTGTCGTTCCACCATAATATCACTCGCGGGTGCTCTTGGAGCCAACCCGTCTTTAATATTATTCTCTCGAGGGCACTCTTGGAATCGGCCGAACTTTAACAGTGTAAAGTATTGCAGTAGTGTAGCATTTCCGTGATCATCACCCAAAGTGATCACGACCCGATAACAAGCATGGCAAACGGACAAGGGTGAAGGGCCACAGATGGATCAATAGCATAGCTAACTAAGCATCATGGGACAACAGGTAGGTATCAACAGCAGGCGACGAAATCCGGCTATGCAACAGAATAGGAGCTATCGGAGCAACAACAGAAGCAATTCTAATGCAAGCATAAGAGAGAAAGAATGGGCGATATCTGATGATCAAGGGGGTTTTGCTTGCCGGGAAGCTCTGCTGAAGGGGTGTGGTCGTCGTTGACGTAGTCGTACTCAGCAGTGTCGTCGGCAGTCTCGGGGTCTATTGGGAGAGAAGGAGGGGGGAAGAAACAATAAATACACGGCAAACAATGCAACAGGGATGCATGACATGTCAACATGCAGTGCTAGGGGTGTTCTAATGCAGCACTACGCAAGTTAGTCGGAGCGGGAAATTATCCGGGAGTGTTCTCCCAGCTCCGGGTGAATATCGGTATATTAAACTGGAGGGGACGGTTCCATGTTCAGTATGTTAGAGGGGTGTGGCAGGTATGTGGGTAGGATATTCGGATTTGTCATATTTTTCTGATCGTTTTTCATATATAAATTATTTTCATCCGAGTTACGTTTTATTTTATATGATTTTCAAAGTTTTATTGAATTTCTGGAATTGTTTTAATTATTAAATCCGAATTATCCAAAACAGTGTTTTGTGATGTCAGCATGACGTCAGGGTGACGTCAGCAGTCAAACCCGGCTGGGCTAGGTTAAACCTGACCAGTGGGTCCCACTGGTCAGTGACTGATTAGACTTAACAGTGGTTAATTTAGTTAATTAGTTTAATTAACAGGCATGACCCAATTTGTCAGTGACTAATTAGTGATTAAATTAATTAACATAATATTTATTTATAAAAATGTTTTATTTAGCACGGGGCCCGCATGTCAGTGACCGTGCTGCCCAGTCAGCGGTCAGCGGCGACCATTGACCGGTCAACTGGGCCCGTGGGACCCAGTGTCAGCGACACAGAGGGCGGCCACGTGGCGCCACGTCGAACGCCGGCGCCGGAGTTGGCTCCGGCGAGCCAAAACGAGGCAGCTCGCGTCGGGGCAGCGGCGGATTTCGCCCACAGGGCACGGGGAGGAGCGCGGCTGGGCGTGTTCGACAGCGGGGGCTGCGCCGCGTGGAATGGCGGTGGTGCCATGGCCGGAGACGGCGTGTAGCGACGGCGGTGACATCAACGGCTGCGACCGGAGCTCGATCGAGCTCGGGTTCGAGGCTGCGGGGCACGGCACGGGGTTTTGAGGACATGGACGGCATCGCCGTGCGGTCCTGAGCACGTTCGCGTGCCCAGCCAGCCATGGCAGGGGCAAAGGCAACGGCGGCGAGTGCAACGGCGGCGGCGAGCTACGGTGGCTATGGCGGCGGCAGCTAGAGCAAGCTAGCGACGGGGCAAAGTGGGGGAAGAGGTACGGCTGCTCACTGCGGTGTCGTAGGGGATGGCAGTGGGCTCGGGGAGGGCTCGACATGGCCGGAGACGGTGACGAACGGCGACGGGGATCCGAGGACGACGACGACGTGATCTGGCGATGTGGTGCTCCCCAGCTCCAACGAGTGGCTCCAGGAGGCGTAGCAGTCGACGGCAGTCCCTGTGGACAAGTCGGCGAGGCGGACGGAGCTCGGTGGCCGCGAGCTTCACGGCGGCGAGGCCATGGCCGTGTCGGGCGAGATGGCAGAGATGGAGAGAGGGAGAGAGTGAGGCGAGGGAGGAGCCAAGGGGGTGCGGTGCATCGCCTTATCCACCAGGAGCGGACGCGGCGCGCTGTCGACCAGGGAGAGAGGGGGGGCCAGGCTCGGGCGCGCACGCTGTATGTTCGACAACGAGCGAGGGGGTGAGCAGTAGGAGGGAGACGACCGGCTAGGCGGGCTGGGCCGCACTGTTAGACTTAGGCCCAAGTACGGTGGGCCTTTTCCTTTTCTCTTTTCCTTTTTCTGTTTTCTCTTTTTGCTTTTCTGTTTTGCAAAAATGTTTGGCCACCATTACACTTTTGTAAAATATGTGACTTAGCCACATAAATACAGTGCAATATCTAGCACTGCCATAAAAAGGTTTGGAGTCCAGATGTTTTCATTTGAATTTTATTTAAATGAGAATAGATTAAATGGTGCTGTTTTGGTACTGTTTCATGATGTTGGAGTCATTTAACTAATTCAATTAATGTTGATTTTATTTTTATAATTGCTTTGGGAATATTTGCAATATCATGAGCTATTTAGTTCCTGGATTTGAACAACTTTTAAATTCACTTTAAATTTGAATTCTCAATTTGAACTGGAATTTGAAATAAGATATGACTCAAATGATGATCAAGCACTGTTAATCATGGTGACTTGGCATTATCAAAAGGGTGATCACTGTAGCTTAATACATGGGGATGTTACACTATCACATACAATTTAATCTTGCAATTGACCGCCGAGAGATTGACAACCTCTCGTTTGCGTTGGGTGCAAGGATTTGTTGTTTGTGTGCAGGTGCTGCTAACGAGGTGTTGCGTGATTCTCCTACTGGTTTGATAACCTTGGTTTCATAACTGAGGGAAATACTTATCTCTACTGTGCTGCATCATCCCTTCCTCTTCGGGGAAATACCAACGCAAGCTACAAATAGCACCGGCCGAATCTGTTAAATTGCGGGCGTTCGCCCGTTAAGCGCAGAAATGAATATTTTTATTTGATTTTCTGCCTAACGAACGAATGGCCGTATCTCCGCAACCGTAACTCCGACTCAGGTGATTCAAAAGCCCACGTTCTCTATTCATCGATCCTGTTCTGTTGGTATCATTTTCATGATGTTGTCACACTGTGGAAATGACCATTTTGCCCTTCCTCTCTAATCAGCTCCGCCGAGAGAGAAACTTTTCCGGTAAAATTTTCCGTGAGCTTCTCGCACTTCTTCCCGGTGACTCCATCAACCCCATGCAAGCCACAACAGCCACTTGCATGATGGCATTCCAATAGCCATGGTTTTCACTTGAATGTTCGAATAATTATTTGTTCATGCTATTATTTTGAATACTATGTATATGCTTGTGAATCCATGCTCATTTCTTGTACCATGTTCATTTTCATCTAGTAAGTGAAATGATTAATTGCTATTGTTATTCTTATCATGTTTATTCTTGTAATCATTTCAGATGCTAGTGATGATGACATGCTCATATGGATGGTTTGATATGAAAATACTTGTGATAGTCATGATCATCGTTATGCCATGCCCATTTGCATCCCGTAGACTAAATGATGTATCATTGTTGATGTTAAATGGTTATGTTGCCCATCCATGGTTACACTGATATCATGCTCATATGCATTTTTATTTCATTATGCTATGTTAGTATGACTCAGCTCATCACCATTCAAGGTAAACCTGACATTAATCGAACTTGAACAAATCTGTTGGCTGAGTCATGGTGCCAGCGAATCGAGCTTACCAGTGCAACCACACTTGCCTGGATGGGGAGGCCCTAATTCGGTCTATTGTCATGCCTCTCGCCGGTGCTTCCAACTAGGGAAGGTTATGTGCGCGCACTACCCTGATCAGGTAGGCGGCCATAAGCCTTGTGTGACCGAGTTGTTTGCGCGCGGTTATCCTCATTTGGGACAAGTTTGTTTTGGCCACGACGGTGGCAGCCACGGAGGTGGCGGATGTCACGAGTTGACATCGGGGCCACCCAGGACATAGCCCAAAGGGGAGTGTGTCGGAGTTGCCGGGAGAGTGTCATGAAATAGATTGGTTTTGTCGGAATGTCGTTAGTCCACCCGAATGGGAGCACGAGGCCATGAATTCTGTGGTGTGGGTACAGTGTACTAACCTCTGCAGAGTGTATAATCTATCGATAGCCGCGTCCTCAGTCATGGACACAGTTCATAGTAGGTCACACTATGGGTCAACAGAAATAATAAACCTGCACCCTAAGAATAACGAGACGGTACATGCAGAAGTTGGTTATCGTGTGAGGATCACTATGGTTTGTATTGCTGTGATCAAGTGAGGATCACGATGGTAAGATGTTGATGGTGGTTACGAGGTAACCCCGAGATGGTAAGTTGGTCCAAGGGACCACGGCAACAATCCACGTACACATCATGTTTGATAGCATTATGTTCATGTTCATATCATGATTAACATGTATATGCCTTGTTCACTCTCATGTTGTTCTAGTAGTATCAAGTTCATCATTGACAATCCATCTGTATTGCTATTGCTATTGTTTGGCTTGATTGCTTTGGTTGCTGTGAGCTTGCAAGTACATTCAAAGTACTCACCTGGTGTGTCATGCCAGATTGCAGGTGATGCCATGATTGATTGCTTGTCGAGGATCCCGAGATTGCGCGCTAGGATGTGTCCCAGCCAGGGTCCCTGCAGAGTGGAGTCCATCACCGTCGTTGTTGTTCCGCTGCTAGAAGCTATTCTGCTATGAGATGTTCCGTTGCTAGCATAGAGCTACCTTAGCAGGTGTAGTGTCTCCATGCCGATGTAATTCTTTGTTATATCGGACCCTTGTACCCCGATTATTTGTAATAAAGAGCTGATTTGTTCCATGCCAAGCAGTTCCTTATTCCAGAATACTTGATCTCTGGGCTGGAATACGGGGTGTTCCGGTTCCTCTGAGCCGGGGTGCCACAGCGCTTGGTATCAGAGCAGGTCTGGCTGTCAGACGCCCTAGTCAGCGCGAGCGTTAGAAACCGGTAGTATAAAGTCCAGTCGGTTTGCTGCATTTGGGTGCTGCATTTGTTTGCTGCATAGCATGCATATAGACTCATTATCTTGTCGCTAACGGTTGATCTTGTGAGTGTAGGTGGCATCGGTTTCGATCCACTACCTGCACCCTCCAGCTTTGCATACTTGCTCTTTGGTGTTTGGCGTCATCTCCGTCCCAGTGGAGTGATACCGAGGTACCCTGTGTTCCAGACACCACTTGCAGGTATCGTGCAAATATCTTTCCGCCAGCCATCTACCGCTTCGGTGGTAGACATGTTTCTACCCCGGATCTTGCCATCCAACCCGCCGCTTTGGCAACCCTTACTGGTCTTTGTTACCAGAAAAGGGCAATGCCAGCAAACCCTGATTTCCACCGCTATCCTACCTTGTCACCCCTTTCCCTGGACGAGTACAGTTCCCTTCCGTACGCTTGATGATGATGTGGCCATGACATCCATGTTCCGCTACATGATCACCAAGTCCGTCCTCACCTCCGAGCCCATCTAGATGCAACCGGTGCTGATCCAGCGCTTGGTGTAGCTCTGTTTACACCAATCTTTCCACATGTTGATCCACTCTTGCGCACACCGCCACAGCATATTAGATCGTAGTACCATAGTTCTCGCGAGATGTGTGTACTTAAGTAGGCCTGCATATTGTTTTGGATAGCAGTAAAATGTGATGTTGCTTGTATGTAATCTTGATGCCTGTTGTGTATTTTGTTTGAGTCGTTTCTTTTGCTTCCTTCTTTGGGCCTTCGGTGTCACCTTATTTCCCCTTATGAAAGTTGCTCATCAACCGACACCGGACTCGAAGAATCAGTGAGGATTTCAAATATTTTGAAGCTCAGCTAAACAGTATGGAATTATCAGTGGACTACATTATATTGGGAATATCTGATCTGAATGCAAATGATATCCTAGATTGATTATCAGCATCAAGTTTACATCAGTGTGCAACCATCACAATCATAATGAACCAGCTAGAAGACAATTTGTGTGCAAGACAACAGTACATTTCCCGTCAAAGGAATATCAAGGATATATATATGGCATTCAGTCCGCACACTATAGTGAGAAGCTTCTGGTGTAAGAAAATCCAGTCTTCCTCCGCACACTACCAGAGAAGCTTACGATACAAGGTTCCTCAACCTTCCTCGGTACGATATGTGGATAGCTTACAGTGTAAGATACTCAGTCTTCTTCGGTAAGCCACCGCAGAAAGCTTCTGGCATAAGGCACCGAATCTCCCTCAGTAAGCAACCAGGAGGAGAAGCTTCCGAAGCACGGTACCCATTCTACTTCAGCATGCTATCCCGGCAAAAGCTTCGAGCATAAGCTTTTCAGTCTTCCTTAGCATGCTACTCTCAGACAGCTTCCAACACAAGCTATCCAGTCTTCGTCAGTATGATACCACAAACAATTGGCAACATTGGTACAAGATGTTACACCGTGAGTGGGCAGTACACCTCAAGAATCAGATCCGCAACAGTTGGGTCAGAAGCACGAGCTAGTCAGGACCCAAGTGTCTGCCTCGGAAATCAAATGCTCACCTACACATACTTCCATATATATTGTGAGCATGCCGCCAAGGTCATGCAAGTCACTCGAACGATAATGCCAGCAGGATGAGAATCCTACAACCACATGAATTATGAAGAAAGCCAGCTATACACCTTAGTGTGATGCATGGACCGACAAGCCATGAAGTAAGGCAACATTGGGACAACAAATCTTGACAGTGGATATCAAGGCCAGTTTCCTCACGCCCAACAAGGCGATATCGTTAACCCTCGTCACCAGCTTGTATGATGGACCACAACAGTGAGCTCTATACAAGTAACTGTGAACCTGGTATATGATCCTGATGCACCCTTGCTTACCTTTCCCTGGTAACGGCACCACGCCTATGTTCTGAGCTGCTTTCGGCCGTCCAGGGTGGATGCCGACTTTATATTTCTCTTTTCAACAGCTGGCCCGTGTTCTGAGCTGCTTTTCGGCCGTCTCGGGCAGCTGTTGAGTTTATTTTTGTAGTAGTGACCCTATGCTCTGAGCTGTTCTTCGGCCATCTTAGGGAACTGCTACATTCTTCTTATCAACACTGCCTCATGCTCTGAGCTGCTTTTCACCCGTCGTGAGCCAGGGTTGAGTTATTTCAGTAATGTCCCAGATCTGAGTTGTAAAGACCGTTCTGGTGGCTACTGATTTATTTGCCGATTTCATGCAAAGGTTCAGATGATCATTGCCTATAGTTAGAGCTTGTGAGATGATAAACTTGCCATGTAAACGTTGTTGCACTGTCATAGGATAAGAATAAGGTATGATTGTCGGAATATTGCCATGAACAAGATTCTTCCGCCAGAACCACCGCCAGTCAAGTCTCTGGATGCTATTGTTATAAGGCCGTACTCCTTTATACAGATCATGACTGGAGACAGTGAAATCTTTGGTACAGATTTGATACTCGAGATAGTGCAGTCAGCCAAGATGATTCGGAACTCCCTACAAGTAGTCGGATTCCACCAAGACAAGGGTTATGATTCCCGGCATGGTTTTGAACCCGGAGGACATGCATCTAGTAACCCGATGCAATAATAAATTTTTTTGTGTCCACCAAGGGAATTTGTTCATAACTTCAATGAATACTATCGGTGCTGGATAGAAGAATGTCATGTCAATAGGAAATCACTCCTAGACTTATGAAAAGATGACACATTCCAGTCAGGATAATATATCAGATAAGCCAGCAAATATAAAAGAATTGGAGTCAGAGTAAGGATGAACATATGAAGGAAGACCTGTCAGAATGTGGACACGGTGAAACAAACCACCCCAGAGCAAGGCAGTCATGTCATATGAAATTCAGTGGGAACAACTTATAAAGGAATAGGATACCCAAGTTAGAAACGGTTTCCTTAAGTCAGAATATTAATACTTGTTCCCTGAGCAACCAAATCTCGAGGACGAGATTTTTGTAAGGGGGGTAGGTTTGTGACACCCCGATTTTTGGCCCTTTCTTTTTTTGGATTTCTTCGAATTTTTATTTGGAATTCCTTTTCTGTGGCTTTGTGGTCTTGAAACCTGGGAAGATCATCTCTTCTTCCTCTCCCAGGTGGCTTGTCACTCTCAAATCTTTCCCAAGGGCATGTCATTTCCATCTTAGCCCAACCCCTAATTTTTATTTCTCGGGAATATTCCTTTTCTATTAAAGGAATAACCTTGTTTGCTTTCGGTTGTGAAGTCAGAGAATTTTCCATCAGCCAGTTCTTTACCGTCTGCTAGCGGACGTCACAGAAGGTATTTGCCATCCGCTTACAAAAAGCAGACGGCAAAGAGTGGACTCATGGCAAAGATATAGTTTGCCATCAGTGCATTCTTTGCCGTCTGCCAGCAGACGACAAAGGGCTTAAAGGCAGGCGGCAAAGAGACCACCTGGGCCCCACTGGACCGTGGAGCTGGCTAGGTCAGATGAACGGGCTGGATGCCGTCCGCTTGCTCTTTGCCGTCCGCTTTTTTGCTCTTTGCCGTCTGCTAGCAGACGGCAAAGAGGATGCCTATCTAATGACCATAACCCCCTCTCTCTCTCCCCCCACCTCACCCACCCCACCCGCCGCCCCAGCCCCGCCGTTCCCGACGCCGCCCAGCACCGCCGCCAGCCCCTGCGCCCGCCCCGCCCCCCGGCCCCTGCGCCCGCGATGCCCCACCGCCGGAGCCAGGCCGCGGTGAGCCCCGCGACGCCCCACCGCTGGAGCCAGGCCGCGGCGCCGCCCCCTCCCCGCGGCCCATCTCCACCACCGCGGCGCCGCCTTCCTCCCTGCGCCGGCCCTCCTCCAAGGTGAGTTTTTTTTCTGTTTTTTGTTTCTGTTTTTTGCTGTTTAGGTTTAGGTTAATTAGTGCTAGGTTTAGGTTAGTGCTAGGTTTAGGTTTAGGTTTAGGTTTAGATAATTAGAAGAAGAAGGAAAGATGAAAAAAAAAGAAGGAAGAAGAAGAAGAAGAAGAAGAGGAGGAGAAAATTAGAAGAAGAAGAAGAAGAAGAAGAAGAAGAAGAAGAAGAATAAGAAGAAGAGGAGGAGGAGGAGAAGAAAAGAAGAAGAAGAAGAAGGAGAAGAAGAAGAGGAGAAGAAAAAGAGGAGAAGTATAGGAAGAAGAAGAAAAAGAGGAGAAGAGGAGAAGAAGAGGAAAAATAGAAGATGGTCTGAAGAAGAAGAAAAAGAGGAGAGGAAGAAGGAATAGAGGAGAATAGATTTTTTTTTTGAAAAGTAGTTATATATATATAGATTTTTTATCGGGATTGAATATTCGTGTTGATCGGGTGGATTTAAATGTGCAGTTGTTTCGTCGCTGCGAGGGTTTTGTGTTCGACGACCTCCCCGTGCGTTTGACGAGCTCCCCTGCGTTCGTGGGTGAGCACAAATGACATCTCCTCCTCCCCCCTTAATTTGCTCTATTCCGGTCTTCGTGCCGATGAAACTTGCTAGCTATAGGTGTCTTCAATCATCAGTATGTGTGACCAGTATGCGTCTCCCGTTCGAAAGGGCGGCATCTATAAATATGCATGTCTTTGCATATTTATAACTGTCATCCTTTCGAATTGTCCACGTTATCCATGGACAGCCCAAGTATGTGTAGATTGGGTTCATTTTCCCATGCTCATCTCCGGATCCGATGCAGAATTTCGTCAGTGCCTCCCTGTTGTTCTCCGGGTACACATCCTCTCTATTTATTGCCGATACGTGTATCAGGAGAACAGCGGGGAGGTGCTGCCGAAATTTTGCGTCGGATCCGGAGCAGAGCATGGGAAAACGAACCCAATCTACACATACTCGGGTGGGATTAGGACCTATCTTTACCTATTAGCGTGTAGGTTGCATGGACGTAATAAAAATTGACAAACTTCATTAACTGATGAATATATATGATGAATTATATATATATTTCTTGGGTGTTTAGTAGGTAGGCAAGATGAGTGATCGTGCGTGGATGTACACCGGTCACACTAGTCAGGAAGACATGAGCAATGAATGGTTAACAAAAACCAAGGGGTTTGTGAAAGCCGCATTTGCAAATGGCCAGAGAAAAACCTGGTGCCCCTGTGTTAGGTGCGACAACTTTTCTCAGAGGAAAGAGGATGAAATGGGTAAACACCTGCAGAAGTGGGGGTTTACGCCCGATTATACGGTGTGGACATTTCATGGAGAGTCTGCCCAACGTACCAGAGCTGAGGTGGTTCGTCGTCGCACCAACGAGCATGGTACCGGGATCGAAGACATGGTGCAAGACATTGATGATGCTCGGGATTCGGACAATGAGATGGAGGAATCCGCAAAGGCCTTCAATGAAATGTTGGAGTCTTCAAAACATCCTCTCCACGAGCAGACTGAGCTTTGTTAGCTGGATGCCATCGCACAAGTAATGGCTCTGAAGGCTCAATTCAACTTGGGCAGAGAATGCTACGACGCGATGATGACACTATTTGGACGCTTTCTACCCAAAGTCCATGTAATGCCTGCAAACCTGTACCAGTCGGACAAAATCCTCTATGCACTTAAGATGCCTTATGAGAAGATAGATGCCTGTGCGAAAGAACTATCGCCTGCCGTGATAGATGACATGGAAAAGTTGGCGCCGGAGTTGCTCTGCAAGTTAGAGAAGATCTTTCCACCGGGCTTCTTTAATCCAATGCAGCATTTGATTTTACATCTCCCGACCGAGGCAAGATTGGGGGGGCCCGTGCAAAATCGTTGGTGCTATGCAACTGAGAGGATGCAAAAGACGCTTCAAGCAAAATGTAAAAATAAACGTAGAATTGAAGCATCAATGGCCGAGGCATTTATTACTGAGGAGGCGGCAAACTTCGTGACAGCACACTACGAAGCCAAAAATTGTCATTTGCATAATCCGAAGCCTCGGTACAATGCTGGCGACCCTAAAAAAGGTGGATCCAACCTCAGCCTATTCAAAGGGAAGCTCGCACCAGCCGGTGCTTCGAAAGCAATAGTGTTGGATGTCGAAGAATGGCGGACCATTTCGTTGTATATCTTCAACAACCTAACAGAAGTGCGGCCGTACATCGAGTAAGTTCTCCGTACATTGTTTCGCAACTTCTAATTCCTTTGAACTGCTCTTATTCCCGGATATTTGATACAATCGATACGTCGCCAAATTCTTGGATGGAGCGGTGATCCAAAAGGATTCCATCGAAGAGTATGAGCTTCTGGCAAAGCATGGAGGCGGCTATCCCGATTTCATCTCTTGGTTCAAACAAATGGTAATTACCATTAATAGACCATTTCATTTCTTGGTCTAATTTGCGGCTAATGCAACAATCCTTTCGTATTAAACTTTTGTAGGATAATTCAGAGTCTATGGACGCCGAATTGAGACAAGCCGCTAATGGTTTTGACTATAAGGTCCGTTCATTTGAGAAATACGACATCAACGGGTATCGCTTTCGTACCTTTGGCAAAGAGCTATCTATGGCCAACCGAAAATCTACAAATTGTGGTGTCTCTGCTATCGGCGAAGGAGGTACCGAGTATTATGGAAGAGTTGAAGCAATTTATGAACTTCTATTCTATGGTGAAAACCCACCGAACGTCGTAGTCTTCAAATGTTATTGGTTCCAGCCGAAGGAGACTAGAAGGACTCATGAACATATAGGGCTAGTCGAAATCAAACAAAGCACCCATTTAGATGTTCCCGATGTCTATATTACGGCTCAATAGGCGACCCAAGTTTTCTATCTACTGTGGGCCTGCCAAACTAATGCAAATCTAAATGGTTGGGATGTCGTTTATGAAGTGCCGCCACGTGTTAGGCCACCTCCCCCCAATGAAGAGGATTATGAACCTCACATTAACCCAGACACATATGAAGGAGAATTCTTCCAAGAAACACGTCTTTCCAAAAAACATTTCAAGAACCGCTCTACTTCACCCCAGAACATGGAAGTAGACAGCGACAGTGAATCCGACTTCACCCCTGAGCCGGAGAAAGAAGAGCCGGAACAAGAAGATGTTACTGCTGCGGATGACCTGTCAATGCTTGACCGATTACAGAAAGGCCTTCCACAAGTTGATGCCGCTGAACCCGATGAGCACGTCATTCATGACGACACGCGTGATAGTGATGATGATGATGCATCTATTGATCCCGAAGCATATATAGACGATCCAGACTATTAGTTTGTATGCATCCCAACTTAAATTATATACATATTATTATTCATGTCATGTATTCAATTTTTTTATGTTGTACTAATTTCATTTACTCTATGTGTGAGAAGACCGGTCAGACCCCTCCGCCGATGCCGGTCATTACTAGAGCGGGAACGGTGAGTTTCATTTGAATGGTCATTATTTACTAGTCTTAACATTTGAGTCATGCTAACGAGACTTTGCAAATGATCTTTGGTGCAGCATAACTCCGGAGTCGCATCGCACAACCCTTCTCCAGGTGATACCAGCTCGAGGAACCCCGGTGCTTGACCTTTGGTAAGTTTTCTCTAGTGTTTTGCTTAACAAATGCATACTTAGCTTCGTACATGCTTGTTAGCCCTATTATGCCACATACTTAGCTTATTTCCCCCAAAAAAGACATACTTAGCTAATTATCCTCCAAAATGACATAATTAGCTTATTTAGTTCATTTATGACATAATTAGCTTATTCATTTCAAAAATGGCATAATAACCTTGGTTAGCTCATAATAGTCATATACTTAGCTTATTTTCCTCCAGAATGACATAATTACCTAAGTTAGCTCTAAAATGACCTATACTTACCTAAGTTAGCTAAAAAATGGCATAATTACCAAGGTTAGCACAAAAATGACCTATACTTACCTTATTTTCCTCCAAATTGACATAATAAGCTTAGTTAGCTCAAAAATGGCATAATTATCTAAGTTAGCTCTAAAATGACACAAATAAGGAATAAGAAGAAGAAAAACAAGGAAGAGGAGAAAAAGAAAGAATAGAAGAAGAAAGAGAAGAAAAAGAAAGAATAAAAGAAGAAGAATGAGAAGGAAAAGGATAAAAAGATAGAAGAGAAGAAGAAAGATGAGAAAAGGAGAGAAGAAGAAGAAGAAAATATATTCTTATTCATCCTTTTTCTCTTCTTTCTTTTTCTCCATCTTCTACTCCTTTTTCTTATTCTTATTCTTCTTCTTTCTTCTTCTTTCTTCTTCTTCTTCTTCTTCTTCTAGTCTTCTTCTTCTTCTTCTTCTTCTTCTTCTAACTTTCTTACTCCCATTTTTGCAGGTTTGATTCACTTCATGGAAGCAGGCATTGATGGACTGCTAGTGTTTAGTTTTTGTTTTGATTTGTATTGATGAACAATGTGAAACTATGTATGTATATATGGATGAACTCCGTGAAACTATGTATGTATTGGATCTTTTAATACCCTATGTGTTCTCTTGCATTCGATGGACTGCTAGATGTTGGATACATGGGCTATGCTTGAGGTTGAAACTATATATATCATATATGTCTTTTGAAAATGCAGGGATATAACAGAAAACAGACAAAACAGTAACAATACAGGCACTTTGCCGTCTGCCAGCCGACGGCAAAGACCTTTGCCGTCGGTAGGCGGACGGCAAAGGTGCCATGTGGCAGCAACCTGTTCAACCTGGGAGCATTAGGTCTGACCATTTGGTCATTCTGCCGTCTGCCAGCAGACGGCAAAGACCAGCCTGGCAGACGGCAAAGACTAAGCAGAAGTGACAGTTAGCCACGGGTCTGCTGACGTCATAGGGCTGACGGCAAAGTTTGCCGTCCGCCAGCAGACGACAAAGTCTGCCGTTAGCCACCTAACGGGGCTAGCCGCTATTCTTTGCCGTCCATGATCTTTGCCGTCAGCTTGGCCAGGAAAGCGGACGGCAAACTTCTTTGCTGTCAGCTGTTTTTACGCAGACAGCAAACAAAGTCATTACCGTGACTTTCAGTGCCGGAAGTGTTTGCCGTCCGTGGCAGACGGCAAAGACGTTTGCCGTCGGTGGCCTGGTCCTTTGCCGTCTGCTATGGCAAACGGCAAATTAGCGGATTCCTTTAGTGCGCAACCTATATTTCTGTCATTCCCAAAATTCCCACAAAATTCTCATAAATTCTATGGATCATATCTTCCACTAATATGTCAAAACCCGTCCTTGCCTAGTTCAACAATAATTCTGGAATATTCATTTCCTATTCTGTCCAGTATGACACTTTGTGAAGGAAGTGCTATTTATCTTTTCTTGATTGCATTCAAACTTTTTTAGCACTCTTCCATATCCAAATAATTGCCACATGCCGAAATTCAGCTTCATTTGCCTAGTAAATCTTCCTCAACAAATTTCGAAAGTTTCTGTCCAGAGAGAAGCTTTGTAAAGGAAGTACTAGCTAGGCTAATCCAAATGATTTGAAATTTTGGTAGGGCATCCATATGATTAAATCATTACTCTCCACCAAATTTTATCTCCATCCAACAATCTATGTGAGCACACCATCCAATCTTTGTTTCTGGTCATAATTTCAGCTTGTTAAGCAACTATATTTTGTATTGTTTCATAAAATCTGAAATTAATCCAGGACCTAAATATCCCTATATCCTTTGAGCATCACAAAATTCACATCATTTTGCGAAGCCATTTTCTCTACAAAATTCCCCCAAGTTTCTGTCCAGAGGAAAGCATTGTGAAGGAAGTACCATTTATATTTATCTAAATGGTATGAAATTTTTACAGTGCCTTTATATGACCAAATCATCATTCTCCACCAAATTTTAGACCTATCCAACACTCCATGTGAGTGAAGCTTCATGATCTAGTTTCCTGGACCAGATTGGCAGCTGTGAAGCAACTATGATAAATACTGGTCCAAATCTTTTCATATTTCATAGGACTGTAGTCCTTCCTACCCTAAACCCCTGTGACATCCTGGTTAGCCCTTATCCCATCCTATTTGACCACAACTTCATGCCCAAGTTTGCTACAGCAAACTTTAGTTGATGCTACCCATTAGCACAAAGGTGTTTTAACCAAACCAAGACCACATTGTTTCTCTATCAAGTAGGGTCCACGCGGTAGACATGTTTTTGCTGGCCAGAAAGCATCGCGTGTGCCTGTGCATGCGGTGACCACGCGGCTGGGAGGCCATTGTCGCGCTCTGGATGTCATTTTGCTTCAGGCGTCTTCCTTCTGCCCATTCTCTCGTGTCCCTCATGCCGTCCAGCTCCCTCCTTCCCCCACGTAGCCCTCTGGCCCCTCTCCCCCTCCCCTCTTTCGCCCGACGCATCGCGGCGACCGCGTCGGGAGCAGACCGCGTCTGCTCCACCATGGCCGGTCGACCGCATCGCTCCCGAGCCTTCTCGAGCACGCCCGAGCCTCTCTGCTCCTCCGTGAACCCTCTGGACACGTCACCCTCACCTCTCCGCGTGTCCCCGAACTCCGGCGCGCGGCGCACGCGTCACCGCGGTCACGACTTTGCCGCGGCTATATAAGCCATCCCCGAGCCTCTCCGACCTCACCAACCCCTCTCTCTCCCTCCTAGCACTCGCCCAGACCCCTCACTCGAGCCCCGGAGCTCCACCTCCTCGCTCATGGTCGCCATGGCCGCCGTAGGCCTCCACGTAAATTGGCGTAATGGCGAGCCCCTCCCTCCTTCTCTTCACCACCAAAGCCTCTCCTAGCCACCGTAGAGCCTTCTCCGTTGCTCCATTTGTCCTCGGGTGCACCTAGTCGAGCGGCCCGACTGTGGCCGATGCCGGCATCCGCCCCGGTCGAGGCCCTGCTCGATTTTGAGCTCCCCGGCATGCGTGGAGCATGGGGATGGGTGCGCCTCGTTTCCTCGAGCACGCCGGTAGGTCGAGCACCACAGGGGACGGTCGGAGTCGCCGGGAAACCTCGTCAGGGTGAGCTCTTCCCTCGACCAGGAGCACGAAGGCGCGGGAGGAAGAAGAAAGCCTGGCCAGGCGGGCCCCACCTCCCTGTGGACCCCACCCGTCATCCACCTAGCCCCTGTCCAGCTGGATAAGTGGAGGCGCAGTCTCTGAAAATACACTTTCGTCTCCTGAAAGCATAATCTACCACGTCTATAGGTGGGAATGCGCTTTCCTTCGTGGAAAGCGTATTTCTCAGAATATGCTTTCAGCCCAGGCCCGCCAGTCGAATCTATTAAATTGCGGGGGTTCGCCCGTTAAGCGCAGAAATGAATATTTTTATTTGATTTTCTGCCTAACGAACGAATGGCCGTATCTCCGCAACCGTAACTCTGATTCAGGTGATTCAAAAGCCCATGTTCTCTATTCATCGAGCCCGTTCTGTTGGTATCATTTTCATGATGTTGTCACACTGTGAAAATGACCATTTTGCCCTTGCTCTCTAATCAGCTCCGCCGAGAGAGAAATTTCCGATAAAATTTTCCGCGAGCTTCTCGCACTTCTTCCTGGTGACTCCATCAACCCCAGGCAAGCCACAACAGCCACTTGCATGATGGCATTGCAATAGCCTTGGTTTTCACTTGAATGTTCAAATAATTATTTGTTCATGCTATTATTTTGAATACTATGTATATGCTTGTGAATCCATGCACATTTCTTATGCCATTTTTATTTTCATCTAGTAAGTGAAATGATTAATTGCTAATGTTATTCTTATCATGTTTATTCTTGTAATCATTTCAGATGCTAGTGATAATGACATGCTCATATGGATGGTTTGATATGAAAATACTTGTGATAGTCATGATCATCGTTATGCCATGCCCATTTGCATCCCGTAGACTAAATGATGTATCATTGTTGATGTTAAATGGTTATGTTGCCCATCCATGGTTACACTGATATCATGCTCATATGCAATGTTATTTCATTATGCTATGTTAGTATGACTCAGCTCATCACCATTCAAGGTAAACCTGACATTAATCGAACTTGAACAAATCTGTTGGCTGAGTCATGGTGCCACCGAATCGAGCTCACCAGTGCAACCACACTTGCCTGGATGGGGAGGCCCTAATTTGGTCTATTGTCATGCCTCTCGCCGGTGCCTCCAACTAGGGAAGGTTATGTGCGCGCGCTACCCTGATCAGGTAGGCGGCCATAAGCCTTGTGTGCCTGAGTTGTTTGCGCGCGGTTATCCCCGTTTGGGACAAGTTTGTTTTGGCCATGACGGTGGCAGCCAAGGAGGTGGCGGATGTCACGAGTTGACATCGGGGTCACCCAGGACATAGCCCAAACGGGAGTGTGTCGGAGTTGCCGGGAGAGTGTCATGCAATAGATTGGTATTGTCAGAATGACGTTGGTCCACCCGAATGGGAGCATGAGGCCATGAATTCCGTGGTGTGGGTACAGTGTACTAACCTCTGCAGAGTGTATAATCTATCGATATCCGCATCCTCGGTGATGGACACAGTTTCTAGTAGGTCACACTGTGGGTCAACAGAAATAATAAACCTGCACCTTAAGAATAACGTGACGGTACATGCAGAAGTTGGTGATTGTGTGAGGATCACTATGGTTGGTATTGCTGTGATCAAGTGAGGATCACGATGGTAAGATGTTGATGGTGGTTACGAGGTAACCCCGAGATGGTAAGTTGGTCCAAGGGACCACTGCAACAATGCACGTACACATCATGTTTGATAGCATTATGTTCATGTTCATATCATGATTAACATGTATATGCCTTGTTCACTCTCATGTTGTTCTAGTAGTATCATGTTCATCATTGACAATCCATCTGTAATTGCCATTGCTGTTGTTTGCCTTGATTGCTGTGAGCTTGCGAGTACATTCAAAGTACTCACCTGGCGTGTCATGCCAGATTGCAGGTGATGCCATGATTGATTGCTTGTCGAGGATCCTGAGATTGCGCACTAGGATGTGTCCCAGCCAGAGTCCCTGTAGAGTGGAGTCCATCACCGTCGTTGTTGTTCCGCTGCTAGAAGCTATTCTGCTACGAGATGTTCCGTTGCTAGCATAGAGCTACCTTAGTAGGCATAGTGTCGCCATGCCGATGTAATTCTTTGTTATATCAGACCCTTGTACCCCGATTATTTGTAATAAAGAGCTGTTTTGTTCCATGCCAAGTAGTGCCGTATTCCAGAAGACTTGATCTCTGGGCTGGAATACGGGGTGTTCCGGTTCCTCTGAGCCGGGGTGCCACACTTGCATTCAATCTTTGTCTCAAAACCTTAGATTGTTACCTGTGGGTTGCTAGTAGTGTTGATTACATCTTGAAGTTGATGCTAGTTGGCTTATTTGGTGGAACATCATATGTTCAGATCCTTAATCTTATATTTATCTCCTCTGATCTTGAACATGAATATGCTTTGTGAGTAGTTCCGTTTGTTCTTGAGGACATGGGCGAAGTCTTGTTATAAGTAATCATGTGAAGTTGGTATTCGTT
Organism: Elymus sibiricus; assembly: GCA_039707655.1. NCBI lineage: Eukaryota > Viridiplantae > Streptophyta > Magnoliopsida > Poales > Poaceae > Elymus > Elymus sibiricus. The sequence continues at coordinate 102,524,925 of CM077668.1, read as the reverse complement.
CAATATTTTGATGAAGTGTATGTTCTTCTTCCTCTAGTGGTGTCGTGTGAACATCGACTACATGACACTTCACCATATTTGAGCTTAGGGGAAGGCATTGTGCAGTAGTAATTAGATGATGGGTTGCGAGAGTGACAGAAGCTTAAACCCTAGTTTATGCGTTATTCCGTAAGGTGCTAATTTGGATCCACATGTTTCAGGCTATGGTTAGATTTATCTTGATTCTTCTTTCATAGTTGCAGATGCTTGCGAGAGAGGGTAATTATAAGTGGGTTGTTTGTTCAAGTAAGAACAACACCCTAGCACCGGTCCACCCACATATCAATTTATTGAAGTAGTGAACTGCTACTTGTGAGCTGCGTTAGGATTTTCCCCTAAGAGGAAGGGTGAAGCAGTACAATAGAGATAAGTATTTCCCTCAGTGAGAACCAAGGTTTATATCGAACCAAAAGGAGAATCACGCAAATCCTAGTGAACAACACCTGCACACACAAAAGCAAATACTTGCACCCAACGCGGGCAAGAGGGTTGTCAATCCCCTTGAACTCGTTACTTGCAAGGATCAAATCTTGTATAGGTAGATAGATAAATTGCAAAACAAAATAAAAGTAAATAAATTGCAGCAATGTATTTTTGGTTTTTATAATATGATTAAAGTAGACACGGGGGCCATAGTTTTCACTAGAGGCTTTTCTCTCGAACACATAGCATACGGTGGGTAAACAAATTACTGTTGGGCAATTGATAGAAAAGCGCATAGTTATGACGTATTCATGGCAATGATCATGTATATAGGCATCAAGTCCGTGAAAAGTAAACCGACTCCTGCCTGCATCTACTACTATTACTCCACCAATCGACCGCTATCCATCATGCATCTATGGTATTAAGTTCATGACAAACAGAGTAATGCCTTAAGCAAGATGACATGATGTAGACAAAGTAAACTCAAGCAATATGATTAAACCCCGTTGTTTTACCCTTAATAGCAACAATACAATACGCGGCTCGCTACCCCTTCTGTCACTGGGTGAGGACACCGCAAGATTGAACCCATTACAAAGCACCTCTCCCACTGAAGATAAATCAATGTAGTTGGCCAAACCAAATAGATAGATCGGAGAGAAATACAAAGCTATAACAATCATGCATAATAAAGTTCAGAAAACACTCAATTTCTTTCAATGAATAATCTGATCATAAACCCACAATTCATCGGATCCCAACAAACACACCGCAAAAGAAGATTACATCGGATAGAACTCCAAGAAGATCGAGGAGAACATTGTATTGAAGATCAAAGAGAGAGAAGAAGCCAACTAGGTACTAGCTATGGATCCGTAGGTCTGTGGTGAACTACTCACACATCATCGGAAGGGCAGCAAGGTTGATGTAGAGGCCCTCCGTGATCAATTCCCCCTCCGGCAGAGTACCGGAAAAAGCCTCCAGATGGGATCGCAGAAGAACAGAGGCTTGCGGCGGCCAAAAAAATTATATTGTCTGGCTCTCTGTTGGTTTGGGAATATTTGTGAATTTATAGAGGTGGAATTAGGTCAAACGGAGCTACGTGGGCCCCACGAGCTCAGGGGGCACGCCTACCCCCCTGGGGCATGCCCTGTGAGCTCGTGGCTCTCCCGTAGATCTTTTGGCCTCCTCCTGAACCTTCTAGGTCCCTGCTGGTCCAGAAAAAATCACCGTAAAGTTTCATCGTGTTTGGACTTCATTTGGTATTGATTTTCTGAAAAGCCAAGAACAAGCAAAAAAACAGGAACTGGCACTGGGCACTGGGTTAATAGGTTAGTCCCAAAAAATGATATAAAATAGCATAAAAATGCATATAAAGCATCCAAGATTGATAATATAATAGCATGAATCAATCAACAATTATAGATACGTTGGAGACGTATCATGAACACGAATCAACTAAACATGATGAACGTAACTAGACGAGAATGTGTCTTCGAGAATGCTTTGCTTATTATAAGAGAAACTTTTGGCTTGTCCTTTGCAATAAAAGGATTCAGCCACTTTGCTGCACTTTGTTACTTTGGTAACTTGTTACTTGCTACGAATTATCTTTCTATCAAACCATCTTTTACTACTATTTTACAACACTTGCAGAGATTACCTTGCTAAAACCGCTTATCAATTCCTTCTGCTCCTCGTTGGGTTTGACACTCTTACTTATCTAACGGACTAAGAATGATCCCCTATACTTGTGGGTCATCAAGACTCTTTTCTGGCCCCGTTACCGGGGAGTAAAGCACTTTTGGTAAGAGGAATTTGGTAAGGAAACATTTATATTACGTGCTGAAATTTATCTTCACTTGTCAATATGGAAAATAATCCTTTGAGGGGCTTGTTCGGGGTATCTTCACCTCGACCGGAAGTGGTAAGAGCTGCTCCTCAACCTACTGAACCTACTGAAAATATTTATTATGAAATTCCTTAGTATATGGAAAAACTGCTAGCTAATCCTTATGCAGGAGATGGAACAAATACATCCTGACAAGCACTTAATCTATATAGATGAAATTTGTGGATTGTTTAAGCTTGAAGGTTTATCCGAAGATGGAGTTAAGAAGAAAGTATCCCCTTTATCTTTGAGGGGAAAAGCATTGGCATGGTATAGGCTATTGGATGAATCTGGAACAGATTGAAGCTGGAATTCCACTAGAAATTTTATCCTATGCACTTGGTTCATCGTGATCGAATTATATATATAATTTTTGGCCTCGTGAAGGAGAACGTATCACTCAAGCTTGGCGGAGGCTTAAATACATGATGCACACATGCCCCAATCATGAACTCTTGAAGAAGATGATTATACAAAAAATTTATGCTCGGCTTTCTCATAATGAACAATGCTTGATTCTTCTTCTACTGGTTCCTTCATGAAAAGAAGTATTGAATTCAAATGGGATCTTATTGAAAGAATTAAGCACAACTCTGAATATTGGGTAATCGACAAAGGTAATGAGTCATATAAATCTTGAATTTGATTGCGTTAAGTGTTTTATAGAAACAGATGTTTTTCATAAGCTTGGTGCAAAATATGGACTTGACTCCGAGATAGTGGCTACATTCTGTGAATCATTTGCTGCTCATGTTGATCTCCCTAAGGAGAGGTGGTTTAAATTTCATCCACCTATTGAAGAGAATTGTGAGGAACCAGTTATTGCTAAAATGGAAACAATTGCTTATACTGCTAATATAGTTGTACCCACTACTTATATTGAGAAACCTCATTTCCTTGTTAGGATTAAGGAGCATGCTAAAGCTACAACTGTGGTTCATACGAGTAATATTAAAACACCTAAACCATCTGAAAAAATTAAGGTAGAACCATCTATTGCGATGCTTAAAGATCTCTTGGTTGATAATATTGATGGGCATGTTATTTACTTCTATGATGAAGCTGCTAGAATTGCTAAACAAGTAAGAAACGAACAAGATATGCTAGATAAGAATAAGCCAGTGGTTGGCATGCCTGTTGTTTCTATTAAGATTGGAGATCATTGCTATCATGGTTTATGTGATATGGGTGCTAGTATAAGTGCTATTCCATTTTCTTTATATCAAGAAGTTATGCATGATATTGCACCTGCTGAAATAGAAGAGATTGATGTTACCATCAAGCTTGCAAACCGAGTGTGACGCCCTCTGCTCGACCGTGCACTAACCATACATGCAAACGTGCACGCTCGAGATCAGAGACGCACGGGAAGATATCACAACACAACTCTAAACTCAAAATATACATAACTCATCATATTACAGACCAGGGGTCACGAAGACCCGAATACATAAGTCATACACACAAATAATATCTGGGTACAGACATAGTTAGTCAAGTTTGCCTTAAGAAGGCTAGCACAATAGCGACATCTGATCGAAAAGGCGCAGGCCTCCTGGCTGGGAGCCTCCGAATCTACTCCTGGTCAGCTGGCTCAACCCAGTAGTACGTGCTTCCGGGGCTCTCCTGGTAGTAGTCTCCTGCGGTGGCGTCTGGCTCATCGTCTGATTTCATCAAGCGGGTATGGGGAAAAGAAATAGCAAAGCAACCGTGAGTACTCATCCAAAGTACTCGCAAGACTGACATCAGAACTATACTACATATGCTTCGGTATCAAAGGAATGGGGTTATATCTTTGGACCGAACTGCAGAATGCCAGAATAAAGGGGGAGAAGCCTAGCCTATCGAAGACTAGCATCTTGAAGCATTTCTTGCAGCATCACAAGAGTGTAGAGCAAGATAATATATAATCAAACACATTTAGTAACTCCCCGAGATACTTCCTCGACTACCCTGCGAGAAAGTGACCCCGAGAGCGGTAGTATCAGTTTATCAATGTAACAGTATCCATTTGTAGTTGTAGCGGATCAAGATACAACTCCGAGCGTCCTGTTACCGTGGACACGGCTATTCGAATAGATAACTTCCCTGCAGGGGTGCACTACTGTTACCCAACACGCTCGATCACATCTGGCCGGACACACTTGCTGGGTAATGCCCGGCCTCGGGAGATCGACACGACGCAGTCCTACCTAGGCTCAGCAGAGAGGTCAGCACACCGGTCTAAATCTTAAGCACGAAGGAGTCTTGGGCCATCGCCCTTCGCACTCCTGCACGTTGCGAGACTGGCCGGGGCCTAAGCGCGACACGGTATACACAGTGACGTAACCAGCTCACCCCAACAATCAGCCCGCATCTCTGAGCTATGACGTCTGAAGAACTTTCGGCTGATACTACGACATAGAGGGCCCCATTAAACCATTATCCCACGTGGTGGTAGTGCATATAAGGCCAGCGGCCTACTCAGATCAAATACCCGAATCCGTTAAGCATGTTTAGTAACTCGCAGAGACGAACAGGGTTCCTGTCGCTCCGACTTGGAATCACATGTCGCACGGGTACTCTTGGAGCTGACCCGTCTTTAATGTTGTTCTCTCGCGGGCACCCTTGGGGGCCAGCCCGACTTTAACAGTTTAAGTATTGCAATGTAAACATTTTCGTGATCATCACCTAGAGTGATCACGGCCCGGTAATAAGCATGGCATACGGACAAGGCGAAGGGCCAAAGGTGGATCAATTGCATAGCTAACTAAGCATCATGGGACAACAGGTAGGTAGCAATAGCAGACGACAAAATCAGGCTATGCATCAGAATAGGTGCTATCGGAATAGTAGCAGGGGGAATTCTAATGCAAGCATAAGAGAGAAGGAATGGGCGATATCTTATGATCAAGGAGGTTTTGTTTGCCTGGAAGCTCAGCTGAAGGGGTCTGGTCGTCGGTGACGTCGTCGTACACAGCGGTGTCGTCGGCAATCTCGGGGGCTATCGGGAGAGAAGGAGGGGGAAGAAACAATAAATACACGGCAATAATGCAACAGGGATGCATGACATGTCTAAATTGTATGCAGGTGTGTTATATTGCCTAGCTAACTGTATTAGATAATTTAGGAAATTATCTGGAATTATTTTATTAAGGTTATGCACTATTCATTTATCGAATACGGGCAAAAAGTTCCATGTTCAGTATGTTAGAGGGGTGTGGCAGGTATGTGGATAGGATATTCGGATACTTCATATTTTTCTGATCGTTTTTCATATATAAATTATTTTCATCCGAGTTACGGGTTAATTTATATGATTTTTCAAAGTTTTATTGATTTTCTGGAATTTCTGAAATTATTTAATTATTTAATTCCGAATTATCCGAAACAGTAATCAGTGACGTCAGCATGACATCAGCACTGCATCAGCAGTCAATTGGCCAGCTGACCAGTCAAACTGACAGGTGGGGCCCACATGTCATACTCAACACTAATTAACAGAGAGTTAATCTTAACTAATTAACCTAATTAGCTAGTGGGACCCACTGTCACTGACTGATTAATTTAACAGTTTTAATTAACAGATTAATTAGTAGTTTAATTATTTTTAAAAATGTTTAAACTAGGTGGGGTCCACATGTCAGTGGCCCAGTCAGCCCAGTCAGCAGGCTGAGAGGGGATGACAGGTGGGGCCAGTCAACTGCCTAGTCAGCAGTTGACTGGTCCACGGTTGACCAGTCAAAGTCCAGGGGGGGACCCACATGTCATTCTCTCTGGTTTTTAACTAACAGTTTTATTTAATCTAAACCGGATTAATTAGCGGCCTGGGGCCCGCAGTCAGTGAGGTTAGGGGTTTGGGTTAGTGGCTAATGACACTGACGGGTGGGACCCGCCGGGGTTTAGACGACGGCGCGCTCGCCGGAGTTTCTCCGGCGAGCAACAGAGAGGGCGGCGTTGCTCGGGTTCGTCGCACATGCGACCAAATCGCGAGCCGCAACCACCAGAACGCTCAGCGCGCCAAGCCGCGTTCATCCGTGGGTCTAGTGCATGCCGGGGAGACCGAATTTGGCGCCGGCGTCGAGGTCTAGTGGCGGCCGGAGCACGAGCCCGCGGGGGACGGTAGCTACGGGGCACGGGGACGATAGGAGAGAGGCCAGGGGGGAACCGGACGCTCACAGCATTGTAGAGGAGGCTCGAGGAGGCCGGAGGAGCTCGGAGGGGAGCAGATCGACGGCGAAGGCGCGCGGCGGATGCAGAGAAGGAACGGCTCGCTGCCGTTGAAGCGGGGGCGCTGAGTTCGGTCTGGCGTTTGCAGACGACGTAATCGACGGCGCTACTGCTCCTGGTCCATCCCCCATGGCACGAGGTGGCCGGTGGCCGCGCTAATGGCATGGCGGCGGTGACGAGCTCGCTCGGTGGTGATGGGAACGAGCGAATGGGTGCAGGGGAGAAAGAAATGGGGAGGTCTAGGGTTCGGCTGGGGTCGCACGGGCTCTTATCCACCCCACGGAGCCGCGGGATGCTCGACACGGCGACATCCGTCGTGTGGATGGCGTGCGCGTGTGCTCACTATGCCATGGCCTCTCTGCCTGGCCAAAGGTAAGGGAAGGCCCTTCCGGGCTGGGCCGGATACACTGTAGAGCTAACAGCCCATCTACACAGTAGCGACTTAGTCACTTTTCTTTTCTATTTGTCTGTTTTATTTACAGCTCCTATTTTACTAATTGTTTGACCACCAAATGACTTTTATAAACTATGGAGATGGGCCACATAATTACTTTGCAATACTTAGCACTGTCATAAAAAGGTTTGGAGGCAAGATGATTTCATTTGAATTTTGTTTAAATGAAAAAGGATTAAATAGGGCTATTTAGGTACTGTTTTTGGATGTTAGGGTCAATTTGTGAATTCAAATAATGTTGGTTTTATTTTTATAATTGCTTGGGATTATTTACAATAACATGAACTATTTTGTTTAATTATTTGAAGAAGTTTTTTGTTTTGACTTACCCTTTAAATTTGATTTGAAGTTGGATTATTTCTTAGTTGCAATTTAATTATGATGATCATGATGACATGGCATTGATCATGTGGGATTACTGTAGCTTGATTAGTGGGGTGTTACACCGAGACACTATTTCACTGCTTGGGATTGTTAGAGATGTTGAAGTCATATGTGGTAAGATCAAATATCCTATTGATTTCTTAGTACTTGGATCACAACAAAATAACTTTTGTCGCATTATATTTGGTAGACCTTTCTTGAATACTGTTAATGCTGGAATTGAATGTGTTAAAGAAAAGGTTAAGGTCAAGTTTGGTGATGTATCTCATGAATTTAATTTCTCTAAGTTTAATAGACAACCTCATGAGAATTATCTAGTAAGGATGATATTATTGCTCTTGCTTCTATTATTGTGCCTCCTACTGATCCACTAGAGCAATATTTGCTACACCATGAAAATGAAATGCATATGAATGAAAGAAATGAAATATTCTTTAGGAAAGCACCTATCCTTAAGCATAATTTGCCTGTTGAAACTTTGGGAGACCCTCTTCCACCTAAGAGTGATCCTGTGTTCGAATTAAAGAAACTCCCAGATACATTGAATATGCTTATCTCGATAAAAAGAAGATATATCCTGTTATTATCAATGCTAACCTTTCAGTGCATGAAGAAAAAAGAGAATACTCAAAACTTTGAGGAAGCATCGTGTTGTAATTAGATATACTCTTGATGATCTTAAAGGTATTATCCCTACTCTGTGTCAACACAAGATTAATATGGAGCCTGATGCTAAACCAGTCGTCAATCATCAATGCCACTTGAATCCTAAAATGAAGGATGAGGTAAGAACTGAAATATTAAAGCTTCTAGAGGCAGCTATAATTTATCCTATAGCTGATAGTAGATGGGTAAGTCCTGTTCATTGTGTCCCTAAGAAAGGTGGCATTACTTTTGTTCCTAATGATACAAATGAATTTATCCCACAAAGAATTGTAACCGGTTATAGGATGGTAATTGATTTGAGAAACTTAAATAAAGCTAATAGGAAAGATCAATACCCTTTGCCTTTCATTGATGAAATGTTAGAAAGATTGTCTAAGTATACACACTTATGCTTTCTAGATGGCTATTCTAGTTTCTCTCAAATACCTGTATCACAAGAAGATCAAGAGAAAGCTACCTTTACTTGTCCTTATGAAACTTATGCTTATAGACGTATGCCTTTTGGTTTATGTAATGCACCTTCTACCTTTCAAAGATGTATGACTGCTATATTCTTTGATTTCTGTGAGAAAATTATTGAGGTTTTCATGGATGATTTCTCCATTTACGGAACTTCTTTTGATGATTGCTTAAGCAATCTTGACAAAGTTTTGCAGAGATGTGAAGAGACCAATCTCGTCTTGAATTGGGAGAAGTGCCACTTTATGGTGAATGAAGGTATAGTCCTTGGTCATAAAATCTCCAAAAGAGGCATTGAGGTAGATAAGGCTAAAGTTGATGCAATTGAGAAAATACCATGTCCTAAAGATATCAAAGGTATAAGAAGTTTCCTAGGTAATGCTGGTTTCTATAGGAGGTTCATTAAGGACTTCTCTAAAATTTCTAGGCCTCTTACTAATCTTCTACAAAAAGATGTCCCATTTGTTTTTGGTGATAATTGTGTAAAATCTTTTGAAATACTTAAGAAAGCCCTAATATCTGCACCTATTGTTCAACCACCTGATTGGAACCTATCCTTTGAAATCATGTGTGATGCTAGTGATTATGCTATTGGTGCTGTTCTAGGTCAAAGGGTTGATAAGAAATTAAATGTTATCCATTATGCTAGTAAGACCTTGGATAGTGCTCAAAGAAACTATGCTACTACTGAGAAAGAATTTTTAGCAGTTGTGTTTGCATGTGATAAGTTCAGACCTTATATTATTGATTCTAAAGTTACTATTGACACTGATCATGCTGCTATTAAATATCTTATGGAAAATAAAGATGCTAAACCTAGGTTGATTAGGTGGGTTCTTTTATTACAAGAGTTTGATTCGCATATTGTTGATAGAAAGGGAGTTGGAAATCCTGTCGCAGATAATTTGTCTAGGATGGAAAATATTCTTGATGACCCAATACCTGTCAATGATAGTTTTATTGATGAGCAATTAGCTATTATAAATGCTCCTACCTCTCATAAAAATCCTTTGGCATGCAGATTATGCTAATTTCATTGTTGCTAAATATACCACCTGATTATACCTATCATCAAAACAAAAAGTTCTTCTTTGATTCAAGACATTACTTTTGGGATGACCCACATCTTTATAAAGAAGGAGTATATGGTGTTATTAGATATTGTATACCTGAGTATGAGCAGGTGATGACCCACAAGTATAGGGATCAATCATAGTCCTTTCGATAAGTAAGAGTGTCAAACCCAACGAGGAGTAGAAGGAATTGACAAGCGGTTTTCAGCAAGGTATTCTCTGCATGTGCTGTAAGTGACAGTGATAGATAGTTTGATAGCAAGAAAATTCGTAACAAGTATCAAGTACAATAGTAACAAAGGTGCATCAAGGTGGCCCAATCCTTTTTATAGTAAAGGACAAGGTGGAAAGTTCTCTTATAGTAAGCAAAGTGCTCTCGAGGACACATGGGAATTCTCGTCTAGTCATGTTCATCATGTTTGGTTGATTCACGTTGGCTACTTTGATAATTTGATATGTGGGTGGACCGGTGCTAGGGTGCTATTCTTACTTGAACAATCAACCCTCTTATGATTACCCCCTCTCGTAAGCATCCGCAACTACGGAAGAAGAATTAAGATAAATCTAACCATAACATGAAACATATGGATCCAAATCAGCCCCTTACGGAATAACGCAAAAACTAGGGTTTAAGTTTCTGTCACTCTCGCAACCCATCATCTACTTGTTACACCCTAATGCTTTTCCCTAGGCAAGGTGAAGTGGCATGTAGTCAACGCCCACATGACACCACTAGAGGAAGAACAACATACATATCATCAAAATATCGAACGAATACCAACTTCACATGATTACTTATAACAAGACTTCTCCCATGTCCTCAAGAACAAAAGTAACTACTCACAAATCATATTCATGTTCAAGATCAGAGGTGTATTGAATATGCTTAAGGATCTGAACATATAATCTTCCACCAAATAAACCAACTAGCATCAACTACAAGATGTAATCAACACTACTAGCAACCCACATGTACCAATCTGAGGTTTTGAGACAAAGATTGAATACAAAAGATGAACTAGGGTTTGAGATGAGATGGTGCTGGTGAAGATGTTGATGAAGATTGTTCCTCCCACAAAGGAGGGAACGTTGGTGATGTCGATGGCTTCGATTTCCCCCTCCCGGAGGGAAGTATCCCCGGCGGAATCGCTCCGCCGGAGAGCAAAATTGCTCCTGCCCAGGTTCCGCCTCGAGACGGCGGCGCTTCATCCTTAAAGTCTTCTTCTGATTTTTTTCTAGGGTAAATGGCTTCATATAGGAGAAGATGGGCCCCAGAGGCCTGCTGGTGGAGCCACGAGCTCACCAGGCGCGCCCTAGGGGGGGCGCCACCTGAGCTCGTGACTCACTGGTGGCCCACCTCCCGAAGATTCTTCTTCCAATATTTTTTATTAATTCCAAAACAATTCTCTGTAAGTTTTCAGGTCATTTGGAGCTCTGGAGAATATCTATATTCTGCTATAGCCTTTTCAGGTCCAGAATTCCAGCTGCCGGCAATCTCCCTCTTCATGTTAAACTTGCAAAATAAGAGAGAAAAGGCATTATGATTGCTTCATAAAGTGAAATAAAGATAAAAAACATTATAAATATTAGTAGGAAAGACGTATCAACTCCCCCAAGCTTAGACCTCGTTGTCCTCAAGTGAACACTGAACTCAAAAATTATGACCACATGATTATGGAGAGAGATGTCGATAAAAACAAAATACGGACATAGTACCATCATGATCATTATTATAACAGCAAGGGATTATCATAAAACTTCTCATGAACAAGTAACAATTCATCCACAATATTTGAAGTATGAGAGGAAAACTTTATCGACAACTAGCAAACTGTGTTCTCAGTCATAAACGCAATCACAATTCATCATATTTTCAAGAAGAGTCTGTATAAGAGCTTTTTGGTTTAGCAAGTTCCACATACTCAACCATCATATAGTCTTCTACGATTGTTGGCACTCATGGCATATTTTTGGAACAACAGTTTTAGTCAGACACATAGGAAGATGGGGGTTTATTGTCTTCACCTCCCAACTTACTTACCACGGGGATAATGTCAACAATAATAACTCATGATTACCTACATTCAACTGGATATATGTGTCTGGATCTTTTCCTACCACACGATGCTTACCAAGTGGAGAATAATTAAGAGTGAAATAGGGATGAACATTATCGACTCTTGCATAAAAGTAAAGCTGAATAATAAAAGATAGGCCCTTCACAGAGGGAAGCAGAGGTTGTTATGCGCTTTTTCTCATTTGGGATGTGCAAACTCTTAATGGAAAGGAATGTCACTTTATATTGCCCCTTGTGATAGCAACCTTTATTATGCAGTTCATCGTTTTGATTTCTTTGCCATTACAAGATCGTACAAAGCTTATTTTCCTTTACAATAAAAGATCATACATATTTAGGAGCAACTTTTATTGCTTTGCACCGATGACAACTTACTTGAAGCATCTTACTCAATCCATAGGTAGGTATGTTGGACTCTCATGACAAGAAACTGGGTTCAAAGGTTTTTGGATGCACAAGTAGTATCTCTACTTAGTACAAAGTTTTGGCTAGCAAAAGATTATGGGTAAGCACCACATGTTAGAGGATCCATGACAATATAACTTCTATGTGAATATGAGCAAACATAACTCATTATGTTGTCTTCCTTGTCCAACATCAACTATTTGATCAAACAAAGAATATTGGATGGGAGATCACAATCATAAAAGATGTCCAAGATAGTATATTTATATGTGAGACCTCTCTTCCTTTATTACTTTTTCATGAATTGCATCAATGACCGATACTATGTTTGTTAGATCCCAATAAATTTTATGCATCATACTTTTAACATGTGAAGTTATTACTCCCCATGGGATTAGCATATGACCTCTTATTATTATACTTTTTCTTGCTAAGCTTGGATCAAGAAAAGAAAGCAACAAAACTCAAACTACTCTTTATTTTATAACTCTCACACACGATTACATAGGTAGATAGATCACGAAACAAGCACTCGAAACTAAATCATACTAAAACTTTATTCTTCTAAATCACAAAATAACTAAGGATCGAACTAGGATAGATAATGATGATAAAAGGTGATGGTGATACAAAACTGGGGCACCTCCCACAAGCTTGGAACAAGCCAAGGGTGGTGCCGATACCTGTGTACTCAAGTTTCTTTCTTTGGCGATGGTGGTGTTGAAGTAGTAGGCCTGTCCCTCATTATATCAATCAATATCTCCTTTAAACTCTGAATTTCTTGGAGCACATGCTGGATCATCCCAGCATTCTTCTGGACTTCAGCCATAATGTGCTTATTCTCTGGCCCCCAAGCGTTTTTCCTGCATTACTTTCACTTGGATGGGAGATGTCCCAATTGGAAGGTATGTGCATATGAGGAGTATTCTCAATTCCATAATTATGAATTAAATTATGAAAATTATTCCCATGTAACCTGCTTAGGGCCTACTAAGGGTAGACCCCTCTTGAACCTCTTGACTTCCTTGGCTTGTTGTCGTCCTCATGGCTTGATGAGGGTTTGGAGTAGTGGAGATACGATCTAGAGTACCCCTCTCGGATGCCAGAGGGTGGACCTCTAGTGAACCTCCTTCATCTTCCACGGGTACCTCCTCGGTCTCCTCCCTCTCAAGTTCCATCTACAACAACCAAGCGTCATCTCCCACGTTGTTGGAGGAAGAAGAAGACATGATGCTTGGCCTTGAAAATCTGACAGAAAACAGCCCGAAACAAGAACAGAGGAGAAACTTGTGATACGGAGGTCAAAACATCAAAACATATATATAATGATTTTCCCCTTGCAGTACAAGTCTACGAGAGGAATACGGAGTCGGGAAAGTCCACGGGGGAGTCACGAGCTCACACGACGTGCCCCAGGGGGGGCGCCACCTAAGCTCGTGGCTCTCTCGTGCACTTTCCTGGCTATTTATTATTTTTATATTTTTCTAATATTCCAAAACGGACAGAAAGTACTTTTATGGAATTTTTGGAGTTGGTTTACTTACCGTATCACATACCTATTCCTTTTTCAGTATTCTAGAGTGCTCCGGAAGGCTCCTTCTATGTATTCTTCTGGTGTAATTGTTTGGACAATGTTGGTTTCTATGTTAATGGGTGTACCTGAAATATAATATTTAATTCTTTGCCCATTAACCACCTTTGCCTTTGTGCCATCGGCATTGTTAATCTTGATAGCTCCAGAGCGATAAACTTCCTCGATAATGTATGGTCCTTCCCATTTGGAGAGAAGTTTCCCTGCAAAGAATCTGAAACGAGAGTTGTATAATAGGACTTGATCACCGACATTAAATTCTCGTTTTTGAATTCTCTTATCATGCCATATTTTAAATTTTTCCTTAAATAACTTGGCATTTCCATAAGCTTGTGTTCTCCGCTCATCGAGAGAACTAATATCAAAAAACCTCTTTTCACCAGCAAGTTTAAAATCATAATTAAGTTCTTTAATTGCCCAATAAGCTTTATGTTCTAATCTAAGAGGTAAATGACATGCTTTTCCATAGACCGTTTTATATGGAGACATACCCATAGGATTTTTATAAGCAGTTCTATAAGCCCACAATGCATCATCAAGTTTCTTTGACCAATTCTTACGAGACCGGTTGACAGTCTTTTGCAAAATTAACTTTATTTCTCTATTACTCAATTCAACTTGACCACTAGACTGAGGGTGATAAGGTGATGCAATTCTATGGTTGACATCATATTTAGCTAAGAATTTACGAAATGCACCATGAATAAAATGTGAACCAACATAAGTCATTAAATATCTAGGGACTCCAAACCCTGGAAAGATAACTTCTTTAAGCATTTTAATAGAGGTGTTGTGATCAACACTACAACTTGGAATAGCTTCTACCCACTTAGTAACATAATGAACAACAACTAGAATATGAGTGTATCCATTAGACTTAGGAGAAGGTCCCATATAATCGAAACCCCAAACATCAAATGGTTCAATAATAAGTGAATAGTTCATAGGCATTTCCTGACGCTTACCAATATTACCAATCCATTGACATTCATCACAAGAATGGACAAACTTACATGCTTCCTTGAAGAGAGTAGGCCAATAAAAGCCAGATTGCAATACCTTGTGTGCAGTTCTGTCTCCCACATGGTGTCTTCCATATGCTTCGGAATGACAATTCCTTAGGATTTGTTCCTGCTCATGCTCAGGTACACAACATCTAAAAACACCATCTACTCCTTTATATAAATGCGGATCACCCCAAAAGTAATGTCTTAAATCAAAAAAGAACCTTTTCTTTTGTGGTATGTGTAACTAGGTGGTATATTTTTAGAAACAATGTAATTAGCATAGTCTGCATATCAAGGATTATTACGAGAAGTAGAAGCATTAATGACAGCTAATTGCTCATCAGGAAAACTATCATCAGTAGGCAGTGGGTCATCAAGAACGTTTTACATCCTAGACAAATTATCTGCTACATGATTTTTAGCCCCCTTCCTATCAACAATATGCAAATCAAACTCTTGTAATAAAAGAACCCACCTAACCAGTCTAGGTTTAGCATCTTTCTTTTCCATAAGATATTTAATAGCAGCATGATCGGTGTGAATAGTAACTTTAGAATCAACAATGTAAGGTCTGAATTTATCACAAGCAAACACAACTACTAAAAATTCTTTCTCAGTAGTAGCATAATTTCTTTGAGCACTATCCAAGGTCTTACTAGCATAATGAATAACATTTAGTTTCTTATCAACTCTTTGACCTAAAATAGCACCAATGGCATAATCGCTAGCATCTCACATAATTTCAAAAGGTAGGTTCCAATCAGGTGACTGAACAATAGGTACATTTATTAAGGCTTTCTTAAGTATTTCAAAGGCTTCTACACAATCATCATCAAAAACAAATGGAACATCTTTTTGTAGGAGATTAGTGAGCGGCCTAGAAATTTTAGAGAAGTCTTTAATAAACTTTCTATAAAAACTAGCATGACCAAGGAAACTTCTTATACCTTAAATATCTTTAGGACATGGCATTTTCTCAATTGCATCTACTTTAGCTTTATCTACCTCAATACCTCTTTCAGAAATTTTATGACCAAGGATGACACCTTCATTTACCATAAAGTGGCACTTCTCCCAATTCAAGATGAATTAGTTTCTTCACATCTCTAC
Source organism: Elymus sibiricus (assembly GCA_039707655.1). Lineage (NCBI taxonomy): Eukaryota > Viridiplantae > Streptophyta > Magnoliopsida > Poales > Poaceae > Elymus > Elymus sibiricus. The sequence continues at coordinate 102,509,134 of CM077668.1, read as the reverse complement.
AAAACTCGATCAAGGTTGCTTAAGCAATCATCAAAAGAAGTTCGTAAACGGAGAAATCATCCATGAAAACCTCAACAATCTTTTCACAAAAATCAGAGAATATAGCAGTCATGCATTTTTGAAAAGTAGCGGGTGCATTACATAAACCAAAAGGCATATGTCTATAAGCATAAGTTCCAAAAGGTAGTTTTCTCTTAATCTTCTTGTGATACATGTATTTGAGAAAAGCCAGAATAACCATCTAAAAAGCAGAAGTGTATATGCTTAGACAATCTTTCTAACATTTTATCAATGAAAGGCAAAGGATAATGATCTTTTCTAGTAGCTTTATTTAATTTCCTGAAATCAATTACCATCCTATATCCAGTTACAATTCTTTGTGGAATAAGTTCATTTTTATCATTAGGAACAACGGTAATGCCTCCTTTCTTAGGGACACAATGAATAGGACTTACCCATCTACTATCAGCTATGGGATAAATGATACCTGCTTCCAGAAGCTTTAATATTTCAGTTCTTACCACATCCTTCATTTTGGGATTCAAACGGTGTTGATGATCAACGACTGGTTTAGCATCAGGCTCCATATTAATCTTATGTTGAGACAGAGTGGGACTAATGCCTTTGAGATCATCAAGAGTATATCTAATTGGAGCACGATGCTTCCTCAAAGTTTTAAGTAATCTCTTTTCTTCATGCACTGAAAGGTTAGCATTGATAATAACATGATATATCTTCTTTTCATCGAGATAAGCATATTTAAGTGTACCAGGTAGTTTTTTTTAATTCAAACATAGGATCACTCTTAGGTGGGAGAGGATCTCCCAAGGTTTCAATAGGAAAATTAATCTTAAGGATACGTGCTTGTTTAAAGAATATCTCATCTATCTCGTTTCTTTCATTCATATGCATATCGTTTTCATGTTCTAGCAAATATTGCTCCAATGGACCAGTAGGAGGCACAACAATAGAAGCCAGACCAATAATTTCATCTTTACTAGGCAATTCTTTATCATGTGATTGTTTACAGAACTTGGAGAAATTAAATTCATGAGATACATCACGAAACTTAAATCTAACCTTTTCTTCAACACAATCTATTTCAGCATTAATAGTATTAAGAAAGGGCCTACCAAATATAATGGGACAAAAATTATCTTGTAGTGATCCAAGTACTAAGAAATCAGTAGGGTATTTGACCTTACCGCACAACACTTCAACATATCTAACAATCCCAACTGGTGAAATAGTATCTCTGTTTGCAAGCTTAATAGTAACATCAATATCTTCCATCTCGACATGAGCAATATCATTCGTATCTTCTTGATATAAGGAAAATGGAATAGCACTTACACTTGCACCCATATCACATAAACCATGATAGCAATGATCTCCACTACAGGCATGCCCACTACAGGCTTATTCTTATCTAATATATCTTGTTCATTTCTAGCAGGTTTAGCAATTCTAGCAGCCTCAGAACAAAAGTAAATAACATGCCCATCAATGTCATTAGCCAATAGATCTTTAGTAATTGCAATATTAGGTTCCACTTTAATTTGTTCAGAAAGTTTAGGTGCTCTAATATTACTTTTATGAACTACAGTTGTAGCCTTAGCATGTTCCTTATTCCTAACAAGAAAAGGTGGTTTCTCAATGTAGGTAGTAGGTACAATTGGATCAACATTATAAATAATTGTTTCAGCTTTAGCTATGACAGGTTCCTTACAAATTTCTTCAATAGGTGGGTGAAGTTTAAACAACTTCACCTTAGGGAGATCAACATGAGCAGCAAAGGATTCACCAAAAGTAGCTATTATCTCAGAGTCAAGTCCATATTTTGCACTAAACTTATGAAAAGCATCAGTTTCCATAATGGATTTAACACAATCAAACTCAAGATTTATACCTGACTCATTACCCTTGTTGATTTCCGATCTTCAGAGTTATGTTTAATTATTTCCAGAAGATCCTATTTGAATTCAATAGTTCTCTTTCATAAAGGAACCAGTAGAAGAAGTATCAAGCATTGATCGATCATTATAGCATAAAAGTTTTGTATAATCATCTCTCTTGAGAGCTCATGATTGGGGCATGTGTGCATCATATATTTAAGCCTCCCCCAAGCTTGAGCGATACTTTCTCCTTCACGAGGCCAAAAATTATATGTATAATTCCGATCACGATGAACCAGATGCATAGGATAAAATTTCTGGTGAAATTCAAGCTTCAATCAGTTCCAATCCCATGATCCAACATCATCCAATATCCTATACCAAGATAATGCCTTTTCCCTCAAAGATAAGGGGAATACCTTCTTCTTAACTCCATCCTCTGATAAACCTTCAAGCTTAAAAAATCCACAAATTTCATCTATATAGATTAAGTGCATATCAGGATGTATTGTTCCATCTCCAAGGTAGGGATTAGTAAGCAGTTCTTCCATATACCCAAAGGAATTTCGTAATAAATATTTTCAGTAGCTTCAGTAGGTTGAGGAGCGGCTCTTACCACTTCCGGTCAGGTTGAAGATACCCCGAACAAGCCCCTCAAAGGATTATTTTCCATAGTGACAAGTAACAGTAAATTTCAGCACGTAATAAAAATGTTTCCTTACCAAATTCCACTTACCAAAGGCGCTTCACTCCCCGGCAACAGCGCTAGAAAAGAGTCTTGATGACCCACAAGTATAGGGGATCAATTGTTGTCCTTTCGATAAGTAAGAGTGTCGAACCCAACGAGGAGCAGAAGGAAATGACAAGCGGTTTTCAGCAAGGTATTCTCTGCAAGTGCTGTAAGTGACAGTGATAGATAGTTTGATAGCAAGACAATTTGTAACAAGTAACAAGTAACAATAGTAACAAACGTGCAACAAGGTGGCCCAATCCTTTTTATAGCAAAGGACAAGCCGGAAAGTTCACTTATAGTAAGCAAAGTGCTCTCGAGGACACATAGGAATTCTCGTCTAGTCACGTTCATCATTTTTGGTTGATTTGCCTTCGCTACTTTGACAATTTGATATGTGGGTGGACCGGTGCTAGGGTGCTGTTCTTACTTGAACAAGCAACCCTCTTATGATTACCCCCTCTCGCAAGCATCCGCAACTACGAAAGAAGAATTAAGATAAACCTAACCATAGCATGAAACATATGGATCCAAATTAGCCCCTTACGGAATAACACATAAACTAGGGTTTATGTTTCTGTAAATCTGGCAACCCATCATCTACTTATTACTCCCTGATACGTCTCCAACGTATCTATAATTTATGATTGTTCCATGCTATTATAGTATCAATCTTGGATGTTTTATATGCAATTATATGCTATTTTATATCATTTTTTGCGACTAACCTATTAACCTAGTGCCCAGTGCCAGTTGCTATTTTCTGCCTATTTTTGGTTTTTCAGGTAATCAGTACCAAACGAAGTCCAAACGCTATGAGACATTTTGACAATTCTTTTCTGGACAAAAGTGACCCTAGAAGCTTTGGGAGGAGGCCAGAAGCCTCATGAGGAAGCCACAAGGCAACCCCGCGCCCCCCGGGGGGGGGGGGGGGGCGCCAAGATGCCTTGTGGGCCCCTCGTGGCTCCTTTTGACCTAATTCCACATCTGTAAATTCTCAAATATTGGGAAACCAATAGAGAGCCCCACGAAATAACTTTTTCGTCGCCGCAAGCTTCTGTTCTTCCATGATCCCATCTGGAGGCCTTTTCCGGCACCCTGCCGGAGTGGGAATCAATCACGGAGGGCTTCTACATCAACCTTGCTGCCCCTCCGATGATGTGTGAGTAGTTTACCATAGATCCATGTCCATAGCTAGTAGCTAGATGGCTTCTTCTCTCTCTTTGATCTTCAATAGAATGTTCTCCTCGATCTTCTTGGAGTTCTATCCAATGTAATCTTCTTTTGCGGTGTGTTTGTTGGGATCCGATGAATTGTGGGTTTATGATCGGATTATTCATGAGAAATATTTGAGTCTTTTCTGAATTCTTTTATGCATGATTGTTATAGCTTTGTATTTCTCTCCGATCTATCCATTTGGTTTGGCCAACTAGATTGATTTATCTTGCAATGGGAGAGGTGCTTTGTGATGGGTTCAATCTTGCGGTGTTCTATATCCCAGTGACAAAGTAGGGGACAAGACATGTATTTGTATTGTTGCCATTAAGGATAAAACGACGGGGTTTATTCATATTGATTGGGTTTAGTTTGTCTACATCATGTCATCTTGCTTAAAACGTTACTCTGTTTTTATTAACTCAATACCCTAGATGCATGCTGGATAGCGGTCGAGGGGTGGAGTAATAGTAGTAGATGCAGGCAGGAGTCGGTCTACTTGTCTCAGACGTGATGCCTATATACATGATCATTGCCTTGAATATCGTCATAACTATGCGCTTTTCTATTAATTGCCCAATAGTAATTTGTCTACCCACCGTATGCTATGTGTTCGAGAGAGAAGCCTCTAGTGAAAACTATGGCCCTTGGGTCTACTTTTATCATATATAAAATCCAAAAATGCCTTGCTGCAATTTTATTTCCTTTATTTTATTTTGCAATTTATTTTATCTATCTATCACTATCAGAATTAATCCTTGCAAATAACGAGTTCAAGGGGATTGACAACCCTCTTGCCCGCGTTGGGTGCAAGTATTTGCTTTTGTGTGTGTAGGTGCTGTTCACGAGGTTCTGCGTGGTTCTCCTACTGGATTGATACCTTGGTTCTCACTGAGGGAAATACTTATCTCTACTGTGCTGCATCACACCTCCTCTTCGGGGAAATCCCATCGCAGTTTACAAGTAGCACTCCCCAAAGCTTTCCCCTAGGCCCAAATATGGTGAAGTGTCATGTAGTCAACGTTCACATGACACCAATAGAGGAAGAACAACATACATATCATCAAAATATCGAACGAATACCAACTTCACATGATTACTTATAACAAGACTTCTCCCATGTCCTCAAGAACAAAAGTAACTACTCACAAATCATATTCATGTTCAAGATTAGAGGTGTATTGAATATGCTTAAGGATCTGAACATATAATCTTCCACCAAATAAACCAACTAGCATCAACTACAAGATGTAATCAACACTACTAGCAACCCACGGGTACCAATCTGTGTAGGGTAACGCAACAGAAAACAAAAAATTTCCGACCTACGCACCAGCCCAGGACCACTATGAAGATTGCATACAAGGTTTTGATCCGATCGTTACCGACTCGTAGCGCAGCGGAAGAAGAGTCGATGTAGATCGTCGGTGCAGATCCCCGCAGCTAGGATTTACAACCTCCCAACCGCGAGGATGTTTTCCCTTGTCTGCCCCTCAGACAGCCCTTCGGGAGGCGGTCGAACAGTCCCTCGGACGGTGTCATGGACAGCCCTTCGGGAGGACCCTCAGAACTCGGACGGTCACTCAGACGGCCCTTCGGGAGGACACTCGAACAGCCCCTCGGGCAAAAGATTGAACCTACGACCTCTCTACGGGGTTGCACATATACGGTGTCACCTATCCGGTAGGGTTTCACCGTCCAGAACTAGTTCCCACCGGAACCCAGACAACCTTTCGGCTCTACAAAACTATTTCATGGGAGGGAGAGAAGAAAGGCAGACCATGCATGCCATTTGGTCAGAGAGTTGGAGTGAGTGTGGAGAGCTCCTCTCCACCTCTATTTATAGGGAAGGAGGAGGTGGTGGTGGCTGAAATTTCAGCCCAAAAGGTGGGTGGCCCCCACATGGAAGTGGCTCTCAAAAAGCCACCAAACAAGGGTGCTCCCTCCCCAAAAAGCCACCAAACATGGGCTGACCCCCAAAGGGGGCGCCCCAACAAATCAGCCCACGAATCGTGGGATCTTGTCCCCTCACACTGGGACAAGATGTTTTCCGCGACCGTTTCTTCTGAAAAATTTCAGAAAATCCCAGAACATTTCCGGCACCATCTAAAATCATTCTGGGCACGTTCCGAAACATTTACGGTATGGTGGTTTAATTCCGAAACATTTTTGTTAACTCCGAAAGACTTCCGGTTTTCTCTCCGGAACTTTTCCGTCATCTCTGAAACTTTTCCAGTGACTTTCTCTCAGACTCCCTGTCTAGTATTCAGCAGATTGATGACCCTTAAGCGTGTGACCCTATAGGTTCGGTGAAGTATAGACATGACTGGAACACTTTCCGATCGATGATCAACATTGGAGCCGCGGACACCCATATTGACCTCTGCAGAGGTTGCACACTTTACCCACACCATGGACATTCGTCCAACGAATCTTGTCTAACCCGTGACTCCCCTATCGTACCACCGACAATCATTCCCCGTCCGAGTCATGCCCTGGGTGGCCCCTGTGTCACTCCTGACACCTGCCACCGTCGTGGCCAACTAAACTGTCCCAAATGGGGACGCCGGCAAATAACTCAACTTGGGCTCACGAGGTTATCGTCGCCTACCTGATCAGGGCAGCACGCACGCATAACCTCCCCTCTTTGGTGGTACCGGTAAAAGAGCACGCGGTCAGACCAAGTTAAAGCCGTCCCATTCTGGCAGATGTGGCTGCACGGGTAAGTCCGGGTCGGTGGCACTTGATCAACCATCAAAGTGTTATTAATCATGTAAAGTTGCTGGTCATGTAAACTACATGGAGTAGATGAACTAACATGGCAAGGTTTATGCAATATATTCAACAATATGAAATATAGCATTTTTAAATGGAATTAAAAGTAAAAATAATCCAATATTAAGCCAATACTATTGTTATGCTTTATGCAATGGATGATGTGGCTTACCTTGCTCAAGTGGAGTATCAGCAAACTCCTGATCTTCAAATACACAACAATTTCCCTCTGAAAGTATTATTAAATGGCAAAAGAAAATGTCACATAAAGCCTTTTTGTTTGCCAAAACATCTGTGAACATTGAAAAAATACCAAAATTTACCAAAAAATAGAGGGGCTCAAGACAAAACCACAGCAAAAAGAATCACTTGATTTGGACTTGTAGTTTAAAAGATAGAGCTGGTCAAAGTTGCTGGTCAAATTGGATTAACTAAACAGAAAACAAAAAATAAGAAAATCCCTCAGCGGGCCACGTCGAAGACGTACTCCTGGAGTACGCTTCCACTTATAACGCTTCGGCGCGCGAGGTGAGAGGCTGACATGTGGGGTCGGCTGGGTTTAAATAGAGAGAGGGAGAGGGAACAGTAACAAGGCGGCTCACCGACGGCGATCACCGGCGATAGCGACGGCAGCGAGGTCGGGCGATGGCAGGGATGGAACAGGAAGTCGACGGCAAGTCTCCCTGTACCAGTAGCGTCTCCGGAGATGGCCTGACGGAGTCGACCCCTTCCTCTCCGGCGGCAGCTGCCTTCTGGTGTCATTGGCGACGACGTTTCCGGCGGCGCCTCGGCTAGGGAAGAGGTTAGGCGGGGTCAAGGGAAGGCCCTGAGCTCGCCCATGGGCTTGGGTGAGGCTAGGGTGGTTTGGAAGTGGGTGGGTAGCGGAGCTGGCTCGGCGGCAGAACGCCGGTGAGATGCGTGGCCAGAGGGCCTCTTGGCCTTGGCGCGGTGAGCTGAGCTCGATTGGGAGTGGGAGGAGTGAGGTGTGGAGCTAGGAGGGGCGGGGCAAGCTATTTATAGGCGGGGAGGAGGATTCCCGAACTGGGCGGCGTTGTGGCCACTTCGCCGGAGCAAGGATGGCAAGATGGCTGTCACGGCACGGGCGAAGTGATGGAGGAGGGCAGAGCATTAAATGGGGGAGGCAACAACTCGCGAGGAAGAAGATGGCCAGCTCACTCACTGTGGCCACACGGGCACCACTGTGCGGCGCTGCGGTGGCGGCCGGTGAGGGCGATTCCGGTGAGGGGAAGCCTCTGGAGCGGGGTACGTGGGTGGCGGCGACGATGTCGGCACCACCAGACAAGGTACAGCGACGCGAGACGGCTGGAGTAGTCGCGTCCGACGCGGTCAGCGGGCAGAGCGCGTGCACAGGCATGCCAGTGCCGTGCTCACCACGGGTGCTGGCACCTGGAGGCCACGCACGCCTGGCTCACCTTGTCCATTGCCTCGACCCTTGGTCATATAGCCTCTCTATGCCACTGAATCGGCTAGATACACTCTGAGATGAAGTGTAGCATCAAATACAGTTTCTGGTCAGAAACTTGGAGAGGTTCTAGAGAAGAGATGAGGTGTGGATGGGGCCAATGGAGTTGTCTGGGATGATCTAGGTTGGAAGGACTATCTGCTGGCAGGTTTTGAGAAATTTTTGCAAAGATTTGCACATAGTTCATGTACAAACCCTATACTGGTTCAGAAACTTGTTGAGGAAGTAGCACTCACATAGATGCACTACTTGAAGTGAAATTGGGTGTTGGAAGGTTATTTGGTGGTGGCAACATGCCATAAAAAATTCAAAGCAAATGGATACCTCTAGCTGGTACTTCCTTCACAAAGGTTTGAAATGAGAAGAAGCTTGGCAGAATATTTTTGCTGAAAATTTTTACTGGACTAGGAGATATTTTTGGATATTGTGGCAAGATATGACCCCTAGTACTTCAGGGAATTATTTGAGAATTTTCTGAGGCAAGGAAATATGTGTTGCTTCACAAAGGGTCAATTTTGTCCAGAAGATAAAAGGAATATTCTGGACAAAATTTTGTACTGGCCAATGAAATATTTTTGAAGATTGTGGGAGTAGATGGTCTCAAGAAGATGTGGGATTAATTTGGAATTTTTCTGATCAACAGAACTACAGGTTGCTTCACAACCCATAGTGAGAATGAGCATATCCAAAAGGATAAATAAATTATTTTGAAAGAATAAAAATTAGGGTTTGGATCAGAGGGTATAAGACAAGATTTTGGCAAGATGTTGAGGGTGTTGGATCACTTAAAGAGAAATCCCAGGAATCCTCAAGTTCAAAGTCAAATGATTTGATTCCAAAAACTAACAACTTGCAAATAAAGCCAGAGGGGTTTTGTGAGAAAGTTTGAAAAAAATCAGGGTGTCACAAACCTACCCCCTTAGGATGAATCTTGTCCTCGAGATTCGGTTGCTCAGGGAACAAATACGATATGCTGATCTCAGAAAATCCTCTCTTTCCCATGTAGCTTCTTCTTCAGTATGGTGATCCCACAGTACCTTGTAAAATCTGATCACCTTGCTCCTAGTGGTTCTTTCCATCTCATCCAAAATTCTGACAGGTTTCTCCTCATAGGTCAAATCCTTGGTCAGCTCTAATTCACTCATATCTGCCTGCTTGATCGGAGGTGCAATGCACTTTCTCAGCTATGATATGTGAAAGACATCATGCACTTCGGACAGTTCCGGTGGTAACTCCAACTGATAAGCCACTCTGCCTCTTCTAGCAATCTCTGGAAAGGGACCAATATATCTGGGTGCTAGTTTTCCTCGAGTATGAAACCTCTTCACCCCTTTCATAGGAGTTACTCGGAGGTAAGCATATTCTCCGGGCTCAAAAGTTACTTCCCGGTGCTTAGGATCATAATAACTCTTTTGGCGGGATTTAGCTGCTCGAAGATGCTCTTGAATCTCCTTAACTTGCTTCTCAGCCTCAAGCATCAAATCTGTGCCGAATATACGGCTGTCTCCTGTTTGTGACCAATTTAAAGGAGTGCGGCATTTCCGCCCATACAGTGCCTCAAATGGTGACATCTTGAGACTTGACTGATAACTGTTGTTGTATGAAAACTCCGCATAGGGTAGACTATCCTCCCACTTGGGTCCATAGGTAAGGGCACAAGGTCGAAGCATATCTTCCAATATCTGGTTCACTCGTTCAGTTTGCCCGTCTGTCTGTGGGTGGTATGCCGTGCTATGCTTCAACACAGTTCCCAAAGCTTGATGCAAGCATAGCCAGAATGCCGAGGTAAACAAGGATCCTCTATCTAATGTGATGGATTTGGGTACTCCATGAAGGCTAACAATCTGGGACATATAGAGTTGTGTGAGTTGATCGGCCCGAAAAGTAGTCTTTACTGGGATGAAATGGGCCACTTTGGTAAGTATATCCACGATAACCCAGATGGCATCATGGCCTCTTGTTGACTTAGGTAGTCCAACAATGAAGTCCATGCATATATCATCCCATTTCCACTGGGGAACTTGTAAGGGTTGTAACAATCCAGCTGGTTTCTGGGGCTCAGCCTTAACCTTATTGCATACGTCGCAACACATGACATAGTACGCAATATCTCTTTGCATTCCTGGCCACCAAAAGGTTTCTCTTAAGTCCTGATACATTTTTGTTCCTCCCGGGTGAATGGAATATGCGGACTCATGTGCCTCCCGCAATATTTGCTGCCTCAGGTTTTCCTGGTCAGGCATGCATATTCGGCTGTCAAACCATAATGTCCCTTGCTCGTCCATACGGAAGGATTTGGCCTTTCCTTGCTGTATGTTCTCCTTGATCTCTTGTGTGCCCTTGTCTGCTTTATGAGCTTCCTTAATTTCCTCCATAAGTGTTGGAGTGATTTCCAACGTATCCGGGCTAATCAGGCCACAAAGTACCAAGTTGAGCTTGACAAACTCTTCTTGTAACCTTGGATGGATACCCTCCATTATTGCATTTACAGTGCTTGGTTTCCTGCTGAGGGCATCTGCAACCACATTGGCTTTTCCCGGGTGGTAATTGATCCCAAGGTCATAGTCCTTGACTAGTTCAAGCCATCTTCTTTGTCCGAGGTTGAGATCGGGTTGTGTGAAAATATACTTGAGACTCTTGTGTTTTGTGTATATCTCACAGCGTTGCCCAATGAGGTAATGCCTCCAAATCATCAGGGCATGAACCATGGCTGCCAATTCTAAGTCATGAGTGGGGTAATTCTCTTCATGGGGTCATAGTTGTCTGGATGCATATGCTACAACCTTTCCTTCTTGCATTAATACACAGCCGATTCCACGCCTGGAAGCATCACAGTATATGTCGAAGCTCTTGTGGATATCTGGAAGAATTAAGACAGGGGCCGTAGTTAGCCTCATCTTTAGCTCCATAAAGCTGCGGTCACATTCCTCCGTCCAGTCAAACTTGTGATTCTTCTTTAGCAATTCTGTCAGTGGCTTGGCTATCTTAGAGAAGCCTTCAATGATATGACGGTAGTAGCCTGCCAATCCTAGGAAACTGCAGACTTCTGTTACCGTGGCTGGTGTCTTCCAGTTTAATATGGCAGTCACTTTGCTGGGGTCGACGACCACACCTTGTTCTGACAGAATGTGCCCCAGAAATCCCACCTCTCTTAGCCAAAATTCACATTTACTGAACTTGGCATACAAGCGATGGGTTCTTAATCTTTCCGGGACAGCACAAAGATGATGTTTGTGCTCCTCTTCATCCTTGGAGTATATAAGGATATCATCGATGAACACCACTACAAACTTGTCCAAGAAGTCCATGAAGACTTTGTTCATCATGCTCATGAAGTAAGCTGGAGCATTTGTCAGCCCAAACGACATGACTGTAAATTCATACAAACCATATCGAGTAGTGAAGGCTGTCTTGGGGATATCCTCTTTCCTGATTTTCAACTGGTGATATCCTGTTCGGAGGTCAATCTTGGAAAATACCCGGGGTCCACTTAACTGGTCGAACAGGTCATCAATGCGAGGGAGTGGGTACTTATTTTTGATGGTGACCTCATTCAATTTACAATAGTCCACACACATCCGTAGACTACCATCCTTCTTCTTAACAAACAGCACAGGTGATCCCCATGGCGAGATGCTTGGGCGAATGTACCCTTTTTGTAGCAATTCGTCCAACTACTTCTTTAATTCCACTAGCTTTGGGGACGACATACGGTAGTACTTCTTGTAAATTGGAGCAGTTCCGGGAATAACATCAATAGCAAATTCCAATTCCCGGTCGGGTGGCATCCCTGGTAGTTCCTCAGGAAACACATCCGGAAATTCACTAACTACCGGAATCAAATTCATATCCGTAACAGTGGTCTTGAATGCCATTCCCTTCTTTGACATCATTCTGCTGGCGATAAACTGAACTATTTGTCCTGCCGGGTTAACCAGTGTTACTGTCCTGGTGGCACAGTTGATGCAGACCTGATGCGGTGTCAACCAGTCGATCCCCAATATTATATCCAGTCCAGGGGATTCAATGGCGACAAGGGTGGCTGGAAACATAACTCCATGTATCAAGATTTCCAGGTCCTTGTATATCACATTTGTTCTGAGCATGGAGCCAGGGGATTGTACCACCATGATTTTATCCAAAAGAGAAGGGGAAAATTTGTGTATGGTGGCAAAACTCCGCGAAATAAACGAATGGGAAGCTCCGGAATTGAATAAAATTATTGCGGGTATGTCGTTTACAGAAAACATACCAAGAACCACATCTGGTGCTTCGCGGGCTTCCTCAGCGGAGATATGATGGACTTGGCCGCGACAGAAGTTCTGATTGGGGCGGTGTCCAATAGTGTTGACTTGTGGCTTGAAGTCGGACTGTGGCTTTCCGGCCCTGGTGGGGCACTACTTGGAATAATGCCTGCCTTGACCACAAGTGAAGCAAGTGTTGTTGCGGCGGCAATCTTCCATCACGGGCTGCTTGCCATAGGTCTTGTCTTGGTTACCTGGCTTGTTGTTATTATTGCCATTGTTCCAGGTAGGCTTGTACTCATGCTGAACTGGTTGCCAAATATGCAGCTTCTGCGCAAACTGCACGTGGGCGTCCTTCTTGGGTTCAAACTTACGCTTGCGGTCATCATATCCAGACTTATGCTCCCGTTCAGTGATGAACGCTTTGTTTACCAGAGTGTGAAAGTCCGGAAAATCCAACATACAGAGCTGACAACGGAGGGCATGGTTGAGTCCTCCTAGGAATCGGTCTATCTTCCTTTCCTCCGTGGACACATCATGGGTGGAGTATAGTGCCAGATTATTGAATTTATTCAGATACTCACCGACTGACATACTTCCTTGAGTAAGAGCAAGGAATTCCCTCTGCTTCAGCTTCATGATGCCGGTGGGAATGTGATACTTTCGAAATACCTCTTTAAATTTCTCCCAAGAAATGTTTTCCCCAGGAGGCCACACCATTTTTGCATTGTCCCACCAGATAGCTGCTGGCCCTTCCAGGTAGTGAGTAACAAAAGGAACCTTGTCTGACTCATCACAGCGAGCTATTTCCAGCTTCTTTTCCATGGTCCTCAGCCAGTCATCAGCTTCAATTGGATCAACAGCTTGACCAAAACTGGGTGGCTTGGTACGCTGAAAATCAGACAGCTTGGACTGCGTCCCATTGTTCTGATTCTGTCCTACCATAGTATGCATACTTTTTAGAAACTCCATTAGATCCTAGTTTCTTTTCTCGTCAAACATCCTCATGATCTGATCAGTGGTCGGTGGTTGTGGTGGTGGAGGTGGCAAATCTTCTAGTGGTTATCCTGCCTGTCTGGTGGATCGACAGATCGGAGTTCCATCGCCGCCTTGATTGCTACACCTCTTCATCCTATATCCATTCCCATTGCAAAACACCGAAGTGATGAGCAACATCCATAGGGAAATACGACCATGTGACACCAAGAAAACAAAATCAAAGGAAAAACGAGAAAAACAACATAATTATACAAGGCATCCCAACATCATACATGGCAAACTAGTAGGGGTTATCATGACTGGTACTGCTCATACGGCAGTTGACATATGCAATGATGCTATGATGCTTGCTCGCTAAAACTCAAACATCCTCTCTAGTAGCGCGGGTGACATGGGCACTGGCAGACTGAAGACTCCTCGTCATCTGATCCTGTCTCGGAATCGGAACTGATGATATGGATCACGTCCTCCAGATCAAAGGAAACACGACGACACTGATGGGAAGGTTCTCCCTCGGAGGAAGAAGAAGCACGATGCCTCAGCATCGGAGCAGCTAGAGTGGCTAGCAGTGAGGCCCACTTAGCTGGGGTCTCACGTCGGGTACCAGACGAAGTGCCTGGCTGTCCGAATGAGCTAGAAGGAGTCTCAGTCATACGTGGAGGTGGAACAGGCGGTGTATACATAGGTGAGAACGTAGGAGGAGGAGGAGACTGTGCTGCAGTAGCAGCGGCAAGTGCCTCTTGGGCACGGGACAACTCCTCAGCCGAGGAAATGATCATGCGATAACTGGCGTTCAGATAACGGGATAAGACACCAGTCGCACGATCACTCGCCGGATCAACAGGTGCAAAAAGGACTCGCCCCGTCGTAGGCGACAGGGTGGGGGTAGTGAAAGAAACCTGGGTGTGTCTGCATCTCGACCTCATGGAAGCACAAGTCAGTGAGAGCCTCCATCGCACCAAACTGGATCGCCAAATCGGGAGTAGAAGCAGTTCCGCCCTTGGAAGAGCGGGAGTAGCTGCCGATCACCGAGCTCGCAGTAAGGAAAGCCTCAGCGTGATACTCGAACACCGAATCCGCAAGCTGCTCTCGGAACACCTGGTACACTGGGTCTTCGCTGTTGGGATACAGTCGAAGCCAGACGCTACGGAGCAGTACTGGAAAGGTGAAGGGTGTTGGCTCATGGTTGTAGTGGTACGGAACCGGTGCCATCTACACTCACAAGGCCAACGGTTAGTAAAACAAATGATTCGAGATGCATGCTATGCAACTAGCAAATGCAGCAAGAAAGACACACACCAAGACTCTACACTAATCGGGATTCTAGCGCGGGGTTAACTAGGGTGTCCTACAGTCAACCTGGCTCTGATACCAAGCGTTGTGGCACCCCGGCTCAGAGGACCGGTTTACCTTGTGTTCCCAACCTAGAGATCATGTCTTCTGGAAACACACAACAACTTGGAACAGAACAGAAATGATCTTTATTGATATTATACAAGTACAAGCTTGGATAATACATGGGATAGCGAGGCCAGAAGCATAACTCGTGCTACGACAGTATCTACATTATTTATGAAACACCCAAGGGCCTCAATACTAGTGGTAAGACTACAACGTAGCGGAATATCGTGTGGGAAACTCCATCCCATAGGGACACTGCTGGGACATGACCTAGTTAGCGTAGCACGAACCTTCGGGATCTCCATCACCGGCTTCTCCTGCATCTGGCATGATACGCGAGGTGAGTGCTTGGAATGTACTCGCAAGCTCACAACAACCAAAATAGTGCAGCAAACAACAGCATGGCAATGATTACATTAAATGCTTAAAATGCTCACTTATGGTTAAGGTTACCAACTTACTCTCTTCCGGGCTCAAACATGACCCCCGGAGCACTCGTGACCCATCGATCACTTCCGAACATGAGACCAGTTCTTCCATCATTATTATTATTATGGTTGACCATACAGTGTGACCTAGTGCGGACTGTGTCCAAAACCGTGGACGCGGCTATTCGAATAGATTCTTAGACTCTGCAGAGGTTGTGCACTTTACCCACACCATGGACATTCGTCCAATGAAACTTGTCTAACCCGTGACTCCCCTATCGTACCACCGACAATCATCCCCCGTCCGAGTCATGCCCTGGGTGGCCCCTGTGTCACTCCTGACACCTGCCACCGTCGTAGCCAACTAAACTGTCCCAAACAGGGATGCTGGCAAATAACTCAACTTGGGCTCATGAGGTTATCGTCGCCTACCTGATCAGGGCAGCACGCACGCATAACCTCCCCTCTTTGGTGGTACCGGTAAATGAGCACGCGGTCAGACCAAGTCAAGGCCGTCCCATTTCGGCAGATGTGGCTGCACGGGTAAGTCTGGGTCGGTGGCACTTGATCAACCATCAAAGTGTTATTAAGAATGTAAAGTTGCTGGTCATGTAAACTACATGGAGTAGATGAACTAACATGGCAAGGTTTATGCAATATATTGAACAATATGAAATATAGCATTTTAAAATGGAATTAAAAGTAAAAATAATCCAATATTAAGCCAATACTATTGTTATGCTTTATGCAATGGATGATGTGGCTTGCCTTGCTCAAGTGGAGTATCAGCAAACTCCTGGTCTTCAAATCCACAACAATTTCCCTCTGAAAGTATTTTTAAATGGCAAAACAAAATGTCACATAAAGTCTTTTTGTTTTCCAAAACTTCTATGAACATTGGAAAAATACCAAAATTTACCAGAAAATAGACGGGCTCAAGACAAAACCACAGCAAAAAGAATCACTTGATTTGGACTTGTAGTTTAAAAGATAGAGCTGGTCAAAGTTGCTGGTCAAATTGGATTAATTAAACAGAAAACAGAAAATAACAAAATCCCTCAGCGGGCCACGTCGAAGACGTACTCCTGGAGTACGCTTCCACTTATACCGCTTCGGCGCGTGAGGTGAGAGGCTGACAGGTGGGGTCGGCTGGGTTTAAACAGAGAGAGGGAGAGGGAACAGTAACGAGGCGGCTCACCGACGGCGATCACCGGCGATAGGGATGGCAGCGAGGTCGGGCGATGGCAGGGGTGGAACGGGCAGTCGACGGCGAGTCTTCCTGTACCACCAGCGTCTCCGGAGATGGCCTGACGGCGTCGCCCCCTTCCGCTCCGGTGGCAGCTGCCTTCAGGTCGTCGGCGACGGCGTTTCCGGCGGTGCCTCGGCCAGGGAAGAGGTCAGGCAGGGTCAGGGGAAGGCCCTGAGCTCGCCCGTGGGCTTGGGTGAGGCTGGGGTGGTCTGGAAGTGGGTGGGTAGTGGAGCTGGCTCGGTGGCAGAACACCGGCGAGATGCGAGGCCAGAGGGCCTCTCGGCCTTGGCGCGGCGAGCTGAGCTCGATTGGGAGTGGAAGGAGTGCGGTGAGGAGCTAGGAGGGGCGGGGCAAGCTATTTATAGGCGGGGAGGAGGATTCCCGAACCGGGCGGTGCCGTGGCCACGTCGCCGGAGCAAGGATAGCAAGGTGGCTGTCGCGGCACGGGCGAAATGATGGAGGATGGCAGAGCATTAAATGGGCGAGGCGACAGCTCGCGAGAAAGAAGACGGCCAGCTCACTCACTGTGGCTGCACGGGCGCCACAGTGCGGCGCTGCGGTGGCGGCCGGCGAGGGTGATTCCGGCGAGGGGAAGCCTCTGGAGCGGGGTATGTGGGTGGCGGCGACGATGTCGGCACCACCAGACAATGTACGGCGACGCGGGACGGCTAGAGTAGTCGCGTCCGACGCGGTCGGCACGCAGAGCGCGTGCATAGGCATGCCAGTGCCGTGCTCACCACGGGTGCTGGCACCTGGAGGCCACACACGCCTGGCTCACCTTGTCCATTGCCTCGACCCTTGGCCATATAGCCTCTCTATGCCACTGAATCGGCAAGATACTCTCTGAGCTAAAGTGTAGCATCAAATACCGTTTCTGGTCAAAAACTTGTAGAGGTTCTAGAGAAGAGATGAGTTGTGGATGGGGCCAATGGAGTTGTCTGGGATGATCTAGGTTGGAAGGACTATCTGCTGGCAGGTTTTGAGAAATTTTTGCAAAGATTTGCACATAGTTCATGTACAAACCCTATACTGGTTCAGAAACTTGTTGAGGAAGTAGAACTCACATAGATGCACTACTTGAAGTGAAATTGGGTGTTGGAAGGTTATTTGGTGGTGACAACATGCCATAAAAATTTTAGAGCAAATGGATACATCTAGCTGGTACTTCCTTCACAAAGGTTTGAAATGAGCAGAAGCTTGGCAGAATATTTTTGCTGAAAATTTGTACTGGACTAGGAGATATTTTTGGATATTGTGGCAAGATATGACCCCTAGTACTTCAGGGAATTATTTGAGAATTTTCTGAGGCAAGGAAATATGTGTTGCTTCACAAAGGGTCAATTCTGTCCAGAAGATAAAAGGAATATTCTGGACAAAATTTTGTACTGGCCAATGATATATTTTTGAAGATTGTGGGAGTAGATGCTCTCAAGAAGATGTGGGATTAATTTGGGATTTTTCTGATCAACAGAACTATAGGTTGCTTCACAACCCATAGTGAGAATGAGCATATCCAAAAGGATAAAGAAATTATTTTGAAAGAATAAAAATTAGGGTTTGGATCAGAGGGTATAAGACAAGATTTTGGCAAGATGTTGAGGGTGTTGGATCACTTAAAGAGAAATCCCAGGAATCCTCAAGTCCAAAGTCAAATGATTTGATTCCAAAAACCAACAACTTGCAAATAAAGCCAGAGGGGTTTTGTGAAAAAGTTTGAACAAAAATCAGGGTGTCACAAATGCCTCTGGCAGTGTACCAGGGTGTGCAATGATCTAGCGTAACATGTATAAAAATGATGAACGGTGGCTGAGCCGCAAATACCATTTCAGCTATATGATCATGCAAAGCATTATGACAATGAAGATGTGTGTCATATAAAAAGAACGGTGGAAGTTGCATGGCAATATATCTCGGAATGGCTATGGAAATGCCATAATAGGTAGGTATGGTGGCTGTTTTGAGGAAGATATAAAGAGGCTTATGTGTGATAGAGCGTATCATATCATGGGGTTTGGATGCACTGGCGAAGTTTGCACCGACTCTCGAGGTGAGAAAGGGCAATGCACGGTACCGAGGAGGCTAGCAAATTGCGGAAAGGTGAGAGTGCGTATAATCCATGGACTCATATTAGTCATAAAGAACTCACATACTTATTGCAAAAGTCTATTAGCCCTCGAAGTAAAGTACTACTGCGCATGCCCCTAGGGGGATAGATTGGTAGGAAAAGACCATCGCTCGTCCCCGACCGCCACTCATAAGGTAGACACTCAAAAATAAATCATGCTCCAACTTCATCACACAACTAAGGACTATACGTGCATGCTTCGGAAATCACAAACCTTAACACCAATATTCTTACTAAACCACAATCATTCACTAGTACATTCACATATTACCATCTTAATATTGCAAAACTATTGCAAGGAATCAAACTTATCATATTCAGTAATCTACATGAAAGTTTTTTTTATATCCCTCTTGAATACCTATCCTTTATGGACCAATCTTATAACCTGTGCAAATTGCCATTACTATTTATTAGACTCTCAAAGAGATTTAAGTGAATCATGAGAGTGCAACTATTTCTTTAAAATATAACCACCACTGTGCTCTAAAAGATATAAGTGAAGCACTGGAGCAACTGCCTAACTCAAAAGATATAAGTGAATCACATAGAGTATTCTAACAAATCACGATAAATGTGCCCCTCCCAAAAAGGTGTGTTCAGAAGATGATTGTGGAAAACTAAAAAGAAAACAAAGAAAAGAAAACTATGGCACAAGACGCTCCAAGTAAAACACATATCATGTGATGAATAAAAATATAGCTCCAAGTGATATATCGATAGATTGTAGATGAAAGAGGGGATGCCATCCGGGGCATCCCCAAGCTTAGACGCTTGGGTCTTTCTTGAATATTACCTTGGGGTGCCTTGGGTATCCCCAAGCTTAGGGTCTTGCCGCTCCTTATTCCTTCATCCATCGCGATCTCACCCAAAACTTGAAAATTTCAGCACACAAAACTCAACAGAAACCTCGTGAGATCCGTTAGTATAACAAACAAATCATAAACTTTAAGTACTGTTATAAATTGATTCATATTTATTATTGACATAATGCTACTGTACTCCAACTTCTACATAACTTATACAATCCATAGATTCATCAAAATAAGCAAACTATGCAACAAAAATAGAATCTGTCTAAAACAGAACAGTCTGTAAAGATCTGAATAATAATCATACTTCTGTAACTCCAAAAATTCTGAAAAGTTAGGACAACGTAAATAATTCATATACCAATGCTGTGTAAAAAATTCAGAAGTTGATCACACTCCAGTAAAATCAAGGAAATTCTGCACTGGACTCAAAAGTTTCTGTTTTCAAACAGCATCAATTATACTATCATCCAAATCATCCTAAAGGCATTACTTGGCACAAAAACTAATTAAAAAATAAAAACACAATCATAACAGTAGCTACAATTGTGTAAACACACAAAACAGAAAAGAAAAGCAAAAATTTAAGATAAATATTGGGTTGCCTCCCAACAAGCGTTATTGTTTTATGCCCCTAACTTGGCATAATGCATTGTTTCAAGTATTATCATCCTTCAAATTAATTCCATAGGTGGCTCTCATAATGGATTCATATGGTGGCTTAATTATCTTTCTAGGGAAGGGTTCCATTCCTTTCCTTAGTGGAAACTAGCGGTGTGCCCCGCGCATTTGTGCGTCTAGATTTCCTACAAATGGTTAGAGGTGTATTTCGATTTATTAAGTACATGCCTCCGACCAAATTAAATGATTGTGTTATGGAAAAAAATCTATAAGATAAAATACCACTTTTTTAGTGTTGATGACCATATGTAAACTTGAATATAAATGTCTCGACATATGTCGGTGTATAAAACATGGGTATTTTATACCCTGACTTATTGCACAGGCAGTAGTAGCAGTCTCGATGGCCAAGGCTTGCCGGAGATCATCAAGATCAAGACAAAGCATCAATGAAGCACTTGGCTAAAGTGCGGAGGACACAATCATCACTTGCCGGCAAGGCGCAAGCTGGCCAGATCAAGGCTCGACAAGCTCCGTGCCGGCAGGCCTTTGCTGACTCCTCTCCGCTCCACCTCATCAAGCAGCTAGTCGCTAATCTGTGAGGTGTCGAGCGGGCAGGCGGTTTGGTGAAGGTTGTCGGGGCATGTGGCAGCATGCTGAAAGGAGAATTACCTTTAATAACACCCATCCAGAAGGCGTGTCAAGATAATAGGAGGTAGCTGGGCGAGCGGTGCAGAAACCTTGCCGGGGCTACTTCTCCACATGACACCTAACGGCGCATTTATTGCGTTTGTCCTAATCCGGCAGAGTTAGGTATGATAGCACTGTTTGCTATCTAGTCAACATGTAATGACTGTTTTGCCACTGTGGTTACCCCTTGAGCTATAAAAGGAGGGTCAGGGCAACCTTTACAAGGGTCAAATCTTTGCTCATTCTGCATGCATAGCTGCTCTTCCCGCACCTTGCCGGCAAGAAGCGCACCTTGTACTTGAGCTCAAACACATCCAATACACAAAGCAGGAGTAGGGTTTTACACCTCACGGTGGCCCAAACCTGGGTAAATCATTTGCGTTGATTGTTGATTCTGCTCTTTGTGCTTGCGCATCCCCCTAGTCGAACCGCAAAGGGGCTAGATGGCCCCATAGATGGTCGTACGCACGACATCTTTGGCGCGCCAGGTAGAGGGATCGCTTGCGCAAACCTGAATCAACAGTTTGTGCGTCATATCCATCTTCATCATCTTCGATGGCACCCAAGAAGAAGGGCGCATCCGCAGCAGCTCCATCGACTTCCAAACTTCCGTCGCAGACGCCCACAGGCGGCGCAGATGACCCCGTTGGCGCGGGAGGCACAACCGGTGCAGGCGGCGTGGAAGGAGTCACTGGTGCGGGCGGCGCAGCCGGCGTAGCTAGCACCGGTGGAGCAGGCGGAGCACGCAACATCAACCCGCAGCTTCCTCGCCAATCCAGCGATCGAAGCCACAATGGTGTAAGTGGTGCGGATGGCCAACTCCCGCCTCCTCGACGCACCAGCAAACAAAGCCACCGGAGCAACACCATCCGGACCGGTGCAAGCCAAGACCCAGCCACCGTGGTGTCTAAGGATACTGCTTCAGGACACACACCGCGGTCATCGCAAGATGGGCGCGATGTGAATCCGAATGGCGCTGACGGTTCCGGGCGGAGACGTCTGCATGGCAAGACACCTGTTGATCAGCCGCGAGATCTTCAGGCACCACCTCCACCGCGTCAGCCCGCTGCTGGGCATGAGCCGCGACAGCAAGATCATGGTGGTGCTCCTGCTGGTTCTGCCAGGAGTCGATCGACATCTCGTTCTTCGCTCCCAGCCTTGCCAGCTACAGCAGCAGAGGCCATGGCATGGGCGCAGATGCTGTTGAATTTCCCTCCAGCTGCTGAAAAAATGGACGAGTGGAGAGCCACTATCCAGAGCCTCATCGAGTTTGCCGAAGCTAACAGGTCATAGCAGGCGGGACCTTCACGGTGTCCAGTGATAGCACCAACCGATGGCCGCGGCAGAGGAGCAGCGCAGACGGTGCAGTCACCCCCATAGCAACGACATCAGCAGTCACGGCAAACTCACCGATCCGCTGAGCTCGACGAGATGTCGATGGCTTCTTCAGATCTACGAGCGCGGCAAGATTAGCGTCGGGTGCTGCAAGATAGGCGGGCAGAAGATGCTCGTACTACCATTGAACGGCACCGGGAGGCGCGCCATCAATCTGACATGCGCAACGGCCCAGTCGTTGATGAGCCTGGGCCCAGGGTTGGCGGGTATCTACCTGATGAGGTTGGGTTCCCAGCCTTCACTCGTGAGCTGTGGCAAGTCCGTTGGCCGTCAACCTGGGCCTTCAAGCTAGATTTGTCGGAGAAGTACGATGGCAAGCTTAACCCGGCAGAATTCTTGGGCATCTACACGATTGCCGTGCAAGCTGCCAGAGGAAGAGATGAAAAGATTCTCGCCAACTATTTTCCATTGGCGCTCAAACCCAATGTAAGATCTTGGCTGATGAACTTGCCGGAGGATTCCATTTCTTCATGGTCTGATCTGTGCAACGAGTTCATTGGTGCTTTTACCGAAGGCCACAAGGCTCCTAGTCAGCCCAGTGACCTGCAAGCGATACCACAAGGAGACGACGAGTCCTTGCAGAAATACATTTAGAGGTTCAGTCGCGTGCACTACAACATACCTGATGTGCACCCCGCAGCTGTGATTGCCACTTTTCACACGAATGTGCGCAATCGAAAGATGCGGGAGAAGTTGAATATCCGGCTGCCAAAGACCGTCAACGAGTTATATACGTTGGTGGACAAATGTGCACGGGCTGAAGAAGGGAGAAGACTCCCTGGAGAGGATGCTTGCGCTGAAGTTGATTCTAAGGATGACGACGCCACCACTCCAAAGAAAAAGGGCCGGAAGTGCAACATGAAGCGCAAGGGCAAGACTGTTATGGCCGTTGAGGGCTCCAACAACTCCAACGCCGCCAAGAAAGCTAAGACTGAGCGCTCCGACAAAGAAGCTGTTGCATGCACTGATTGCTGATACGTCTCCAACGTATCTATATTTTTTGATTGTTCCATGCTATTATAGTATCAATCTTGGATGTTTTATATGCAATTATATGCCATTATATATCATTTTTGGGACTAACCTATTAACCCAGTGCCCAGTGCCAGTTGTTGTTTTCTGCTTGTTTATGCCTTTTTAGAAAATCATTATCAAAAAAGTGTCCAAACGAGAAAAAAACTTTGGATTAATTTTTTTTGGATCAGAAGAGACCCAGGAAGCTTCGGGAGAAGACCAGAAGAGCCACGAGGAGGCGGCAAGCCTGTACGACGCGCCCAGGGGGGTAGGGCGCGCCCCCAGGCTTGTGGGCCCCTCGTGGCACCTCTTGACCTAATTCCAACGCTATAAATTCCCAAATATTCCAAAACCAGCAGGGAGCCAGAAGAGAAAACCTTTCCGCCGCCGCAAGCCTCTGTTCTTCCGTGATCCCATCTAGAGGCCTTTTTCGGTACTCTGCCGGAGGGGGAATCGATCACGGAGGGCTTCTTCATCAACCTTCCTGCCCTTC
The DNA here is from genome assembly GCA_039707655.1 of Elymus sibiricus. Lineage (NCBI taxonomy): Eukaryota > Viridiplantae > Streptophyta > Magnoliopsida > Poales > Poaceae > Elymus > Elymus sibiricus. The sequence goes on along the minus strand of CM077668.1, from coordinate 102,485,565 downwards.
CGATGATGTGTGAGTAGTTTACCACAAACCTACGGGTCCATAGCTAGTAGCTAGATGGGTTCTTCTCTCTCTTTGATCTTCAATACCATGTTCTCCTCGATGTTCTTGGAGTTCTATCCGATGTAATCTTCTTTTGCGGTGTGTTTGTTGGGATCCGATGAATTGTGAGTTTATGATCAGATTATTCATGAGAAATATTTGAGTCTTCTCTGAACTCTTTTATGCATGATTATTATAGCTTTGTATTTCTCTCCGATCTATCGATTTAGTTTGGCCTACTAGATTGATTTGTCTTGCAATGGGATAGGTGCTTTGTGATGGGTTCAATCTTGCGGTGCTCAATCCCAGTGACAGAAGGGGACATGACACATATTTGTATTGTTGCCATTAAGGACAAAAAGATGGGGTTTAATCATATAGCTTGAGTTTACTTTGTCTACATCATATCATCTTGCTTAAGGCGTTACTCTATTTCATACTTAATACCCTAGATGCATGCTGGATAGCGGTCGATGGGTGGAGTAATAGTAGTAGATGCAGGTAGGGATTGGTCTACTTGTCTCGGACGTGATGCCTATATACATGATCTTTGCCATGAATCCGTCATAATTATTTGCTTTTCTATTAATTGCCCAACAGTAATTTGTCTACCCACCGTATGCTATGTGTTCGAGAGAGAAGCCTCTAGTGAAAACTATGGCCCCCGGGTCTACTTTATCATATATTAAAAACCTAAAAATACCTTGTTGCAATCTATTTACTTTTATTTAATTTAGTATTTTAGTTTATCTATTTACCTCTATAAGATTTAATCCTTGCAAATAACCGCTAAGAGGATTGACAACCCTCTTATTTGCGTTGGGTGCAAGTGTTTGCTCTTTTGTGTGCAGGTGCGCTTAACGGAATTTTGCTTGGTTCTCCTACTGGATTGATAACCTTGGTCCTTAACTGAGGGAAATACTTATCTCTGCTGTACTGCATCATCCTCACCTCTTTAGGGAAATACCAATGCAGACTACAAGTAGCAGGAAGAATTTCTAGTGCCGTTGCCAGGGAGACATCATCAAAATTACCAAGTACCTTCGCACAAACTATCATCCACTTGCATTTATTTTATTTGCATTTTCCTCTTGTTTTCATCTTCCCCACTTCTAATTTTTTTTTACAAAAACAGAAAAATATTTTTATTTGTTTGTTTGCTAGTTCGCTTGTTCTGTCACTATGTCGCTAGAGGAATTTCGCAATAGTTTCTATAACAGAAGATTGTCTGAAATTGAAAATGTCACTAAGAGTTTTATGACTTCACAATTTGAGCAAAATAAATTCTTTTCCGAAGAGCTTAAGGAACATTCTAGCTTGTTGGATGCTATCAATAAACAACTTGAAGATGTTAATCTAGAAATATCCAACCTTCAGGCTCAACTTGCTAATACTGAAAATTTACTAGGAAAAATCTCGGATAAACAAACAACTGTAGTGAATAGGATGGCTGCCAAACCAGAGTCGGTATCTAGTAATGATGAAGATATTAAAATGATTGGTGTCACTTCTATTGAATCATTATTTAGTAACATAAAACATGATGAAAAAGGGACTGAAGAAGAGTCAACTTTAGATAGAAGGAGTCCCACTTGCTTGGAGGGTGATAATCTTGACGATAAAAATGAAATAAGTGGGTTTGGAGAGGTCAAAACTTTAAATAGTAATGCATCCACTACTTTGGATTACAAGGACTTTAATTATGATAGTTGTTCTTTAATTGCGTGTATTTCCTTGTTGCAATCCATGATTAATTCACCAAATGCATATGAACAAAATAAAGCTTTCACTAAACATATTGTAGAAGCCATGATGAAAGCACAAGAAGAAAAACTTGAGTTAGAAGTTTCAATTCCTAGAAAATTACAAGATGAATGGGAGCCTACTATTAAACTCAAAATTAAAGATTATGAATGTAATGCCCTTTGTGATCTTGGTGCTAGCGTTTCCACTATACCAAAGTCCTTGTGTGATGTGCCAGGTCTCACCGACATGGATAATTGTTCCCTTAATTTGCATCTTGCGGATTCCACTATTAAAAAGCCATTGGGTATAATAAATGATGTTCTTATTCTTGCAAATAGAAATTATGTGCCCGTGGACTTTATTGTTCTTGACATTGAATGTAATCCTTCTTGCCCCCGAATACTTGGTAGGCCTTTTCTACGAACAATTGGTGCTATTATTGATATGAAAGAAGGTAATCTAAGATTTCAATTTCCATTAAAGAAAGGGATGGAACATTTCCCTAGAAGGAGAATCAAAGCACCTTATGAATCTATTATGAGGGCCACCTACGGAATTAACATGAAGGATGACAACACTTGAAACTATGCATTATGCCTAGCTAGGAGCATAAAACAATAGCGCTTGTTGGGAGGCAACCCAATGAATAAAATAAATTTTTGCTTTTACCTTCTGTTCTTGAGTGTTTACACAATTATAGCTTCTTTTATGATTGTATTTTTATGTTTTAATTAGTGTTTGTGCCAAGTAATGCCTTTGGGATGATTTGGGAGATAGTATGATTGATGCTGTTTGAAAACAGAAACTTTTGCGTCCAGTGATGGAATTTTAGTTTTTTGCTGGAGGGTCAGAACCTTCTGAATTTTTTACAAAATATTTATATATGGATCTCCCACGTTGTCCTAATTTTTCAGAAGTTTTGAAGTTACAGAAGTATGATGTTAATTCAGATGTTTACAGCCTGTTCTGTTTTAGACAGATTCTGTTTTTGTTGCATCGTTTGCTTATTTTGATGAATCTATGGATCGTATCGGGGGGTATGAGTCATGGAGAAGTTGGATTCCAGTAGCATTATTCCAATATTAAATATTAATCAATTTACAATAGTACCTAAAGTTTAAGATTTGTTTGTTATACTAACGGATCACACGAGGTTTCTGTTGAGTTTTGTGTGCTGAAGTTTTCAAGTTTTGGGTGAGACTACGATGGATAAAGGAATAAGGAGCGGCAAGAGCCTATGCTTGGGGATTCCCAAGGCACCCCAAGGTAATATTCAAGGAAGACTCAAGCGTCTAAGCTTGGGGATGCCGGGCATCCCCTTTTTCGTCTACAATCTATCTGTAACTCACTTGGAGCTATATTTTTATTCATCACATGATATGTGTTTTACTTGGAGCATCTTGTGATATTGTTTGCTTGCTTTTGTTTGCTTTTTAGTTTGTCACAATCATCTTTTCTGAACACACCTTTTTGAGAGGGACACACATTATTCGTGATTTGTTAGAATACTCTATGTGCTTCACTTATATCTTTTGAGCTAGGCAGTTGCTCTAGTGCTTCACTTATATCTTTTAGAGCACGGTGGTGGTTATATTTTAAATAAATAGTTGAACTCTCATGCTTCACTTATATCTTTTTGAGAGCCTAATGAATAGCAATGGTAATATGCACGGGTTATGAATTTGGTCCTGATATGATAGGTATTCAAGAGGGAGATAATAAAAACTTTCATGTAGATCACTGAATATGATAAGTTTGATTCCTTGCAATAGTTTTGCGTTATTAAGATGGTAATATGTGGGAGGTATTAGTAGATAATTGTGGTTTAGTAAGAATATTGGTGTTAAGGTTTGTGATTCCCGAAGCATGCACGTATGATCTGTCGTTATGCTAAGAAGTTGGAGCATGATTTATTGTTGATTGTCTACCTTATGAGTGGCGGTCGGGGACGAGCGATGGACTTGTCCTACTAATCTATCCCTCTAGGGGCATGCGTAGTAGTACTTTGCTTCGAGGGCTAATAAACTTTTGTAATAAGTATGTGAGTTCTTTATGACTAATGTGAGTCCATGGATTATACGCACTCTCACCCTTCCGCAATTTGCTAGCCTCTTCGGTACCGTGCATTGCCCTTTCTCACATTGAGATTTGGTGCAAACTTTGCCGGTGCATCCAAACCCCGTGATATGATATGCTCTATCAGACATAAGCTCTTTATATCTTCCTCCAAACAGCCACCATACCTACCTATCATGGCATTTCCATAGCCATTCCGAGATATATTGCCATGCAACTTCCACCGTTCCGTTTTGATGACACACATCATCATTGTCATATTGCTTTATATGATCATATAGCTGACATAGTATTTGTGGCTCAGCCACCGTTCATCATTTTTTATACATGTTATGCTAGTATCATTGCACATCCTGGTAGACTGCCAGAGGCATTCATATAGAGTCATATTTTTGTTCTAGTATAGAGTTGTAATATTGAGTTGTAAGTAAATAAAAGTGTGATGATCATCATTATTAGAGCATTGTCCCAGTGAGGAAAGGATGATGGAGACCATGATTCCCCCACAAGTCGGAATGAGACTCCGGACGAAAAAAAGGAGAGAAAAAGAAAAAAAGAGGCCAAAAAGACCCATGAAAAAAAATGAGAGAAAAAGAGAGAAGGGGCAATGTTACTATCCTTTTTCCACACTTGTGCTTCGGTGTAGCACCATGTTTTTCATATAGAGAGTCTCCTATTTTGTCACTTTCATATACTAGTGGGAATTTTTCATTATAGAACTTGGCTTGTATATTCCAATGATGGGCTTCCTCAAATGCCCGAGGTCTTCATGTGCAAGCAAGTTGGATGCACACCCACTTAGTTTTCATGTTGAGCTTTCATACACTTATAGCTCTTAGTGCATCTGTTGCATGGCAATCCCTACTCCTCGCATATTGACATCAATTGATGGGCATCTCCATAGCCCGTTGATTAGCCTCGTCGGTGTGAGACTATCTTCTTATTTTTGACTTCTCTTATTTATCTCTACCACCACACTCTATTCCACCTATAGTGCTATATCCATGGCTTGCCACTCATGTATTGCGTGGGAGTTGAAAAAGCTGAAGCACGTTAAAAAGTATGAACCAATTGATCGGCTTGTTATCGGGGTAGTGCATGATAAATACTTTGTGTTAAGAAGATGGAGCATGACAAGATTATATGATTTTGTAGGGATAATGTTCTTTAGCATTTTTATTTTGAAAGACATGATTGTTTATTAGTATGCCTAAGTATTGATGTCTTTATATCAAATTATAGACTATTGCTTTGAATCATTCAGATCTTATTATTCATACCGTAAGAGAGATTACATGATGAAACATGATAGGTAGCATTCCACATCAAAAATTCTGTTTTTATCATTTACCGACTCGAGGACGAGCAGGAATTAAGCTTGGGGATGCTTGATATGTCTCCAACGTATCTATAATTTTTGATTGTTCCATGCTATTATAGTATCAATCTTGGATGTTTTATATGCAATTATATGCCATTATATATCATTTTTTGGGACTAACCTATTAACCTAGTGCCTAGTGCTAGTTGCTATTTTCTGCTTGTTTTTGCCTTTTCAGAAAATCTTTATCAAAAAGTGTCCAAAAGGGAAAAAAACTTTGGATTAATTTTTTTCTAGACTAGAAGAGACCCAGGAAGCTTCAGGAGAAGACCAGAAGAGACACGAGGAGGCGGCAAGCCTGGAGAGCGCTCCCAGGGGGGTAGGGCGCGCCCCCCAGGCTTGTGGGCCCCTCGTGGCACCTCTTGACCTAATTCCAACGCTATAAATTCCCAAATATTCCAAAACCAACAGGGAGCCAGAAGAGAAAACCTTTCCGCCGCCGCAAGCCTCTGTTCTTCCGTGATCCCATCTGGAGGCCTTTTCCGGTACTCTGCCGGAGGGGGAATCTATCACGGAGGGCTTCTTCATCAACCTTGCTGCCCTTTCGATGATGTGTGAGTAGTTTAACATAGACCTACGGGTCCATAGCTAGTAGCTAGATGGCTTCTTCTCTCTCTTTGATCTTCAATACCATGTTCTCCTCGATATTCTTGGAGTTCTATCCGATGTAATCTTCTTTTGCGGTGTGTTTGTTGGGATCCGATGAATTGTGAGTTTATGATCAGATTATTCATGAGAAATATTTGAGTCTTCTCTGAACTCTTTTATGCATGATTATTATAGCTTTGTATTTCTCTCCGATCTATCGATTTAGTTTGTCCTACTAGATTGATTTGTCTTGCAATGGGAGAGGTGCTTTGTGATGGGTTCAATCTTGCGGTGCTCAATCCCAGTGACAGAAGGGGACATGACACATATTTGTATTGTTGCCATTAAGGACAAAAAGATGGGGTTTAATCATATTGCTTGAGTTTACTTTGTCTACATCATGTCATCTTGCTTAAGGCGTTACTCTGTTTCATACTTAATACCCTAGATGCATGCTGGATAGCGGTCGATGGGTGGAGTAATAGTAGTAGATGCAGGCAGGAGTCGGTCTACTTGTCTCGGACGTGATGCCTATATACATGATCTTTGCCATGAATCCGTCATAATTATTTGCTTTTCTATGAATTGCCCAACAGTAATTTGTCTACCCACCGTATGCTATGTGTTCGAGAGAGAAGCCTCTAGTGAAAACTATGGCCCCCGGGTCTACTTTATCATATATTAAAAACCTAAAAATACCTTGTTGCAATTTATTTAATTTTATTTTAATTAGTACTCCCTCCATTCCACAATGTAGTGCACATAGTTTTTTCTTAAAGTCAAAGATCACAAAGTTTGACCAAGTTTATTGAGAAAAATATCAACAACAATAATACAAAATTAATATAATATGAAAGTATATCTTGTGTTTTATGTAGTGATATGAATTTGATATTATATATGCATATATTTTTCTCTAAAAATTTGGTCAAAGTTGATGAAGTTTGACTTCCTAAATAATCTATAGGCACTACATTATGGAATGGAGGGAGTATTTTAGTTTATCTATTTACCTCTATAAGATTTAATCCTTGCAAATAACCGCTAAGAGGATTGACAACTCTCTTATTTGCGTTGGGTGCAAGTGTTTGCTCTTTTGTGTGCAGGTGCGCTTAACGGAATTTTGATTGGTTCTCCTACTGGATTGATAACCTTGGTACTTAACTGAGGGAAATACTTATCTCTACTGTACTGCATCATCCTCTCCTCTTCGGGGAAATACCAACGCAAACTACAAGTAGCAATTGCCAGGAAGCCGTGGCTGGCGAGAAGACCGGCAAGTTTGATGGGCCATACTGCAAGATTCACCTCACTAAAGGCCATGATCTCCAAGAGTGCCGGCAAGTTGAGTAACTTGCTGAGAAACAGAAGGCTGAGTATGAAAAGCGCGATAAGGAGAAGGGCCAAGACGGTGCCGGCGGATCTGGCAAGAGGGGTCGTGGTGGTCGAGGAGGTCGCCGCGGCAAGGCTAAGCAGCAGAAAGAGAAACCTGCTCGAGGCCGTGACAAGAAAGAAGAGGATGATGACGAGGATGAAGATGATTCTAGTGAACAGGAATTCCAGAAAGCAACAGAAGCCATGTGCATTGACGGAGGTGCATCTTTACACTCCTCTCACCGCCAACTCAAACAGTGGGCGCGTGAAGTTAATGCGGCAGAACCGGCAATGGGTGCTCAGAAACCACTCAAGTGGTCCCACACGCCCATCATTTTTGATGCTGAGGATCACCCTGATCACACAACTGCGTTCAGGTGCTTGCCATTGTTGGTCTCACCAACAATACGCAACCTTCAAGTCACGAAAGTGTTGGTTGATGGTGGAGCCGGCCTGAACTTGATTTCACCGGAAGTCATTAAGAGGCTACAGATTCCTGATGAAGATCTCCAGCAAACGGGCACGTTTTAGGGGGTCAATCTGGAAAGAAGCCAACCCAAGGGAAAGATCACTCTGTCGGTGATGTTTGGCGTGGAATTGAATTACAAAATGGAGAAAATTGTGTTTGATGTGGTTAAGATTCCTCTGCCGTACAATGGAATTCTTGGTTGCCTAGCTTTGGCAAAGTTCATGGCAGCGTCCCATTATGCTTATAACACTCTCAAAATACCAAGGCCGATGGGAGTCATCACCATCAACTCCGACAAGAAAGATGCAGTGATTTGCGTCGACAAGATTTATAGAGAAACGGTTGCAGCATCCGCCGCCAAGGCACCCGCTCCCGCCAACAAAAAGAAGAGCAAGAAAAGCGGCAAGACCTCTCACAAGTCTTCTGGGAAGCGCACCTCTTCGGAGTGCTGCGCACCCGTTGATGACGTGCCAGAAAACTCTACCGCCAAGAAGTCCAAGGCTACTCCACCAGCAACCATGAAGGTGCCAGCGAAGGAGGACGTCACATGCAGTAACTTCACCATCAGTGCCTCTCTTGACAGCAAATAGGAAAGCGCAATCATTGCCTTCCCACGGGCGAATGTCGATGTGTTTGCTTGGCAACTGTCACGCCCAATATGCGGTCCTATCCCCAAGGAACTCCGAAGTTCCACTAAGGATAGAAGCGCATATCGAAGACGCTTCGCAAGGTGGATATCATTAGAACATACCATGTACTGAATAGATGAGAATACCAGATAAAGGCTTACACTCGCCACAAGCTACAGCATGAATACATGAATACATCAATACATAGCAACCATCATACAGAAGAGCAGGATCCGACTACGGATGAAATCAAACGAAAAAAAAGAACGACACCCACCCTGCTAATCCCAGGCTAACAACCGGGAACCCATCCTATGATCGATGAAGAAGCAGAAGCACAAGAAGAACTCCAAAAGCAAACATGCGTCGCGCTCATGTCAAATCATCACTTTACCTGAACCTGCAACTGTTGTTGTAGTAATCTGTGAGCCATGAGGACTTAGCAATCCCATTACCATGGGTATCAAGACTAGCAAAGCTTAATGGGTATGGAATGGATAAGTGGTGAGGTTGCAGGAAGCACTAAGCATTGTATGGTGGCTAGCTTACGAGTACAAGAATAAGAAGAGTAACTACGCATAACGGTCGCAAACTAATAATGATCAAGAAGTGATCCTGAACACCTACTTACGATTCATACATAACCCCACCGTGTTCTCTTCCCGAACTCCCTCGAAAGGTTACGCACGTGGTTGGTGTATTTTAATTAGATTTAGTGTCAAGTTCTCTACAACCGGAGGTTATAAATTTCCAAGTCACCACATAACCGCAGGCATGGCTCTCCGAAAGATTTAACCTTGCAGGGGTGCTCCAAGTAGTCAATTATAAATTACCTGTAACATCCCAAATTTTGGAATGTTATAATAAATAGTTGAATTGTTGATTGTTTGATTGAGTGATTGAATTTGAGTGAAATTTGAATTCTTTTTGAAACTTTTGAATGAATGGGAATAACATGACTTTCCCCTTCTGTTTTTTTTGAATTCAATTTCATCCAATCCAAACCATTGAGAGAAGATGACATGACTTCTTCAAAATAAAGGATTTGAAAAAAAGTGGAATTGAAAACTATTGAAAATTTTCTATTTAATACTTGGTCCATTTTAAGTTTTGAATGAATTCAAATTTCACTTGCCCAAATTCAAAGATTTTGAGAGGGGGAACATGACCCTCCAAACCAGGGGTAATTTTGTGAAATATTTGAACCATAAAACCAAAGGGATTATTGAAAAAAATATTTGCAAAAGAAATAAAATCAATTTAGGCATTTTCTAAAAATAATTTTTTGTGAAGTTTTTATTTTGGCCATGTAAAAATGTCCATCGGATGGAATTTATTTTTCTGATCATTTTGGTATATAATACCTCAATATTTGACCCAATCTTCATTTTTCCTTTTCATAGTTTTATTTCCTCTTTTTCGAAAAATGGGAAAAAGTTCTTTTAAATGGAAACGAACCGAGGCCCAAACGGAATAGTGCCGGCCCAGGATCCTCCTCGCAGGATCCGAATCCCCTTCGAACCGGCCACAGATCCTCTCGTCCCCCTCTTTCTCTCTCTGGCAGCCTGGCCCCACCGCCCGATCCAAATCCCCTCGGCCACCTCCTTCCTTCCCTGCTCCCTCTTTCCTTCCCGACGCCGGCGATCCAATCCCTCACCGGATCCCGTCGATTTCCTGTCGTCTGACCACCCCGATCCGCCCCCTATAAAGCCCCTTGCCTCCCGCACCCGTTCCGCCGCAAACCCCCGCCTCCTACGCCTTCCTCTTGCCACGATTTCTCGCCGGAGCCCGAGCACCGCCACCCTCACCATTACCTCGCCTCGCTCCATCCAGTGCACCGGAGCCCTCGCCACCACCACCTTTCGCTGCACCTCGCTCTCCCGCACCTTCCCGTGCACTCACGCAAGCCCAACACCCCCCGGAGCAAGCTCGCCGACGACACCCGAGCGCCATCGCCGCCTTGAAGCTCGCCGCCGTCACCCCCGTCGACCCCGAGGGCCGCTGACGCCAACAATCGACGCGGGAGAGCCGCCGCAGTATCCTGGAACTCTCCCCTACCGCCGGCGACCATCGGAGCGCCATCCCCGTGCACCACCGCGCCTCTGCCTCGCCGCCGACATCGCCGTAGTCTCTCCACCACCGCGGTAAGCCACCGGAGATCCTAGCACCGTTAGATCTAGGGTGACCGGTTAGGATTAGAACGCGTTTTTTTTATTAATTGTCGAAACGTTTTCTATTAGGAGCCGGCCGTCCGCCCGAAGCCCTCGCTCACGCACACCTCTCGGCAAATCACAAGCCTCCACGTAGCCCCTGTCCGTTAGGATGGATTTCTCTTTTTCTGTTTTTGTTTTATTTAACAGAATAGTTTATGTTTTTGTTTTCTGAATATCTCTTAGGTTTTTAAGTATTTTTAGTTGATTCTTTTTGCATGCTGTCACAAATATTATGTAGTTTCTGTCTACGCCTTTAGTTTTCAAATTTCAAATCTTTCAAATTTGAATTCATTGAAATTTGTTCAAATCACTAGAATTTGAATAACTTGAGTTGAAAAATATATTTTTGGGTGATTCTTTTTGCTACTGTTTTGTATTAGTGTGTTTTATCTTCCTGTACAATTTTAGAATTTTTAGGGAATTTTAAAATAGGGTTTCAAGCAAAACAAATTCTGTTTTAGTTCTTTTTAGGTTTATTTCTATTTCTTTTGTTTTTATTGTTTTAAATTTATTTATTTTTTCTTTTATATTAGTTGACAAGTTTTACTTTGTTTTATGTTAGTAGCAGTAGTATTTCAACCAAGTTTATTTCTATGTTATTTATTAGTTTTGCTTGCATGAAATCAATTCTAGTTAAACCATAACTTGCAAATTGATTTCAATGCTACTTTAATTTCCCTTTTGAAAATATTTTCTATAAGTTGTTTTGTAGATTTATTATTCTATTTAGACCAGAAACAATTTGTATTATTGTTGAAATTGTTTGTTGTTTAACTCTAGGTAAATTTTTGTTTAGGTCATAGGAGGTGTTTAATAATAGCTTGACAATTAGTTCCTTTTGTTAAATAAAAGAGTATGAGAAAATACTTTCTGTTATTTATTTGTTTTATATATTTTTTTGTTTTCTGTTATTTTAGTATTTTGTTGTTTTTCGTGTTGTTAAATTTATTAGACAAACACTTAGGTTGTTAGTGTGTTGTTTTCATAGTTCTTAGTTGTTCTTCAAAAGTAATTCCTTTTGCTAGTAAAAATATTTGATAAATGCCTTTGCTAGATTTAACTTTGTTGTTGTTTTGTTGCTGTTGATAATAGATTAATTGTAGGAAATCCTTTTCTTAGTTGCTTGATGAAGTTTTGTTGTTTTAAATTTTGTCTTAAGTATTTCCTTCATCACAGCCCTTTTGTGTTTAGTTTTTGTGTTGCCTTTTGATTGTTAGTATTGATTGCTAGTATGATTGCTTATATGAGTGCAATGTTTGATTATATAGATTTCATCGGAGAGTGACGAATAGTTCTATCAAGTTATTTTCCTAAGAGCGATATTTATCTTCATCAACCTTACAAGGCAAGTTCACTTTGACCATCTATTTCATACCTATGTTTTATTGCATGTAGTGACATCATTCAACAAATCCCTCCAGTAGTGTTATTGAATTCTTGTAGTTGAGTAGAATGCATGATGTAGGAACCCACCACTTGTTACTAAAGCTCCGGGAACGCTATTTATTTTAATGCTACGCTAAAGTAGACGGGGTTTGGTATGAGTGTTCGAGACTGGTGTGAGGTGAAGGACTCTACGTCAAAGACGACAACTTTGTGAAGACATCTTCAAGGCCTGCATATTCAAGACCTCAAGACATCGAGACTCGAGAACAACCCAGAAGCTTACCTGTGTAGGGATGGATTTGATGGGCACCCTGGAGTAACCAGTGGATGGCCGGGATGCATGGAGAAGCGCCATGACATCTTGCGGAAAGCCTCACCCAGACTCAAAGAGACGGATGAATACTTCATGCCCAGAAGCTTACCTGTGTAGCCACAAGTCATTATGGGCTCTGGCTTGGTTGATCTTTTTGTGACTCTGGCTGGGCAGTGCTACGAGATGTAGTCGACGTTAGGATTGGATGGGCACTGACAGTAGTCAGGGAAACACTCTGAAAGACCATGTTTCGTTCGTCCTGTTCTCAAACAACCGGTAGTGCGAGGACATACAAGGAGGGAACGAATCTTGTGGGTAAAGTACACAACACTCTGCAGAGTTAAAACCTAATCGATTAGCCGTGTCCCCGGTTACGGACAATTTGAGCCTCTGGACTTGGATCTATCTCTGAACTCTCAACACCAGACTGATAATTAATTGTGGGCAACTTATGATACTTGTGGGCATTGATACATCGGTTGGCGGAACCATGTCATAATAGATATTTCCATAGTGAAAACTCTTGATATTCCTTTGTTGTAGGAAAAGAAAATAAAATCAGCTTTTGCGCAAAAACTCAGACACAGAGCCACAAAGCTTTATTGCATATAGAATAGTCTTATCATCTGTTTTCTCTTATGGTGATCTTGCCGGTACATTCAATGTACTGACCTACACGGCTGCAACGTCTTATGTTGCAGATATCTTTTCTACGACGAGTAAGAGTACAATTTAGGGTTACAGTCTACACTCAACCTGCCGTTGGTGTTTATTGGGACTCCACTCCCGTTGACTGTTTCCGCTGAGATTTTAAGGTATATATCAGTTTACGTTAATTACATGTGATTGCACTTTGATATATACATTGATGTACTGTGTGTGCCAGCATACTGATCCAGGGATGGCACGGTCACACAGAGGCTTGACTCATTTTGAGTCGGGACGCTACATTACCATACGCATCCGATGGAACATCCACACACCATGATGACATGATGCTTACGATAAGGAATCCTGGTGGACAAGCCACTCGTAAAAGGTAAAACCAGCGTACCGACAATCCTGATAGGAGCCGCGCGTATCTCGTTCTCAGGGCACACCGGATGGGCAAGACATCGGGTTGGCTGATACCCCGGTTGCCCAGGGGGCGCCAGACATCGCCCTAGTTTGGACCAACACTCATGAGGAGCACTAGCCCGGGTTGTTGATTAATTATCCACGGGATCCGAAAGTCCCTATGCAAATTTTAGTTGTTATTAGACAAATGGTAAAACCAATGTCGGGCCTTGCTGGAGAAGTTTATCCTAAAACGAATGATCAGGGGGGTTCCCATATGCCCCACATGTGTTAGAAGCGCTCATCAAGGAACATAACACCAGTATTACGGAAACTAGGGCGGCATGAGTGGAACAAAACACCAGGCAAAAGGCCAAGCCTTCCACACACAACCAAGTATATAGATGCATTAATTAAATAAGAGATATTGTGATATCCCATGATATCCATGTCCCAACATGGAACAACCTACAACTAGCAATGCTATAAGAGGGGCTGAGCAAAGCGGTAACATAGCCAAACAACGGTTTGCTGGGATGGTGGAAGGTTAGAGGTTGTATCATGGCATATGGGAGGCTGACAAACAAGTGGTAGGTAGCGAGACATAGCGATAGCATCGAGACAACTAGCAAGTAAAGATAGTAGTGATATCCAAGGTAATGGTCATCTTGCCTGAAATCCCGCTCGGAAGAAGATCGAATCCATGAAGGAGTCAAACAAGCATAGTCGAACGAATCCTCACACTTCGCAATGTAACCAGAACTACCGAGAAGAAGCGCAACCGGAAAGAAGCAAATAACATGGTAAACAAACAAGCATAATCATGGCATAATGCACAACTGAGTATGATGCATGTCAAGTTTAAAGATGATTGACATGGCATAGTGCAACAATTCAAATACTACATATTAAGCGAAGCTCAATATGCAACGAGTTGCATATTGACGAAACTCCACGTTTGATCATTTAGTTCACTCCCGTTTATGTACTCAACCATTTTTAAATGTTGTTAAACATGGCAAGAGTTGAAGCATGATTAATCTACCAATCTAGGCAATTTAAATGAGGTCGAAAACATCACAAAATAATTCCGGAAAATCCCCATATGTAATTTTGGAATTTGCTACTGTTCTGCCTAAAACACAATTTTAATGTTGTTAAACATCAAAATAAAGTTCACCATGCTAATCTACACATTTTTCTACCCCATTTACATATACAGTATATTTAATTCAGAGCTATGGTTATTTAGTTACGAAATAAATCATTTTAACATGTCATTTATGCAAAATAATGCAAACAACAGTTTTAAAACATTTTTAACATGGATGAAAGTGGGATATTGTGAAACTACATGAAATTCCAGCCAACTTACATATATGACATGCTTTATTTTGATGCATGAATATTTAGTTGTTAACATTTCAAAACCATGGCATTTTCTGTAATTATGCAATTCAGTGGACATTGGACAAAATCGCAAAAGAGAAAAAAAAACATGAGATGGGCTGAATCTGCAATCGGGCCAACAGGAGCACTTGGGATTTAGAGGCTAGTAGAAGGGTACTGGTGGGCTTCCTCACCATAGGCCCATGCGGCTGGGAGGCTGGGCGAACGAGCGGCTGCTGCTTGTTACTGAAGAACAGAGGCAGCAGCAGGTTCGTGGCGATCAGAAGACGGTGACAGAAGAGGTTCTGGCAACGGGGTCGGCGGGAACCGGCCGGAACGGGGCGGATACGGTCGGCCGGCGTCGGTTCCGGGCAACGGCGGCGGCGGACGGCGCTCGGGCGCGGGGCTCGCCCATCCATGGTGTTGGGTTCCTGAGAGAGTGAGAGACGTGAGAAAGAGAGAGAATCCAGAGGAGAGGGTACGGAGAGAGAAGGAAAAGAAGGCATGGGGCGGCCTGGACCTGCTACTAGTCCGGTAGCTCGCCGACGAGGGCTGGAGACGCGGCAACGGGCACGCGGAGCACGGGAGCAGAGCGGACGAGGGATGCTGCTGCTGCTGCTCCATGGTGCGGCCATAGCGGGCGGGGCACCTAGACAAGGAAGAGGCTGCGGCCTCGGGTGCGGGCTCCGACGCTCGCTCGGGCATGGAGCTGCTCGAGCGGCGGCTTGGTCGAGGAACTTGGCCTGCGGCGGAGCTATCAGGAGGTGGCGGTGCTGGTGCTCTTGCGGGAGAGGTAGGGAGGTGCTGGATCGGGAGGAACTTGGCTCTCCCTGACGGTGTGCGGGGAGCGGGCGATGTCAGAAAGGAGAGGGCTGGTCCAGGGCGTCGGCTTGAGGAGCATGTCCCTAGCGCTGCGCCACGAGCTCGGCTTCGTCCGGTTCCTCCGACAGCGCGGCGATGGAGATGAGCAACACGAACAGAAAACAGAGGAGGAGGAAGGAGTGGAAAATAGGGGTGAGGCGTGTCCTGGAGGTGGTGGTCACTGGCGGCGATGAGGTGGGGCTCCGGTGGCGGGGCAGATGAGCAGAAGGAGGCGGCTGGTCAAGAGAGAGCTCGAGATCGAGCTCCTCTCGATCTGGAGCGGGTGGTGGACCTGGAGATAGATGGGAGCGACCAGGTGGCGGCTGGGAGGAGGAGTTGGTCGGGTGACTCGGTTGAGTGGATTGGCCAAGATCCCAAGGATGGAGGACACAGTGGGTGGCGGCGGCGAGGAGGATTGGATGGATGGGACAGCTAGGGGCTAGGGTTAGGCTGCTATTTATAGAAGGTGGAATTGGGTAGGGGCTACTCGGTCCCTCCGATCGTAATCGGACGGTCGAGATAAATAGGTTAGGGAAGTCCAATGAAGAAACCGAAAATGCTTGGGGTATTTTGGGATTGATCCGGACCCATCGGTCACGACCGAGCGGTTCGGGTTCGAGGAAGTTTCGGACGCGCATGCGAGGTGGGTTTGTGGACTGTGCACAGAGAGTCCGGCTTAGGCAAGAGAGAAAACGAAGATCAGGTTGCAAGGGTGGATGGACTCGGAACGGCCAACGACAACAACAGGGAGAACCGCCAACTAGGAACGGATGCAAGTTTTTGAAAAATGACGGCAACAGAGTGCTGATGCAATGCGAATGATGCGATGATGAATGCAACGAACAAATAATTAACGCGGCTAACAAGATAAACATGGAAGGCATCTGGAGCATCGGTCTCGGGCTGTCACAACACTCCCCCACTGACAAGAGATCTCACCCCGAGATCTAAGCATGAGAAGAGGAAGAGGAAAAAGGAAGAGGTAAAACAAAGTTGCTTCTTGGACAAACGAGTGAAACCAAAGAACCTTCGAGGTTGCAAAGACATGAGAAAAGGTTGCAAAGACATAAAGAGTTGACAAAGAAGATGAATGAATTGAAACCACTTCGGATGAAACGAGATGGACAAAGATTGAGGAAGAACGAATTTTGAACAGCACTTCTGCTAAAAAGAGAAGGAATAGAGCATGAATTAGTCGAAATGAGATGACACTTCGAAGAGAGCAACAACACATCGCCTCCAGAACAAAAGAATGGAAAACTAGATACTTGAAACGAAAAGAACAGAGAAGAAACCAACATCTTCTACAACAAAAGAGCTTGAAAGAGCATCCTTACGAAGAAGGGTTGAACGGCGTTGTTGAAATAATCAACAACTAAAAGATATGCTTCCAATGGCCTTTTGGAAAACATCAAAAATTTGAGGTTCAACCTGCCACTAACGGAAACAATTGATTACTTGAGATCTCGAAGTAATGAAAACCTCTTTCACCGAGAAGAGAAGGAGAAACTTGGATCATTTATAAGCAGCACAATAGCAACAATCCTTAGGATAGGCTTAAGGTGAAATATATACCAGGATGGCTCCGAGGAAGAAAAGATGGGTTTAAATATCTCATTCTTGACAAATTTTCTTCTAGACTCCTCATGAATCAAGAATGCTATAACACCACCTCAAAAAACCAAGGGAGAAGGAATTGCTCTTCGGAATGCAAGATGAAGAATGATTGAGCTCCTAAAACAAAACATTTGTTGAACATCATGTATGTTTAGGAGTATAGCTTGATGGATCTTAACTTCGAGAAAGAATGTTGAAGAACACTTGAGAATGAAAGAAACTTAGATGAACCACGATGAAGAAACTCTCGAAGGACTCCGGATAGATAACAAGATGCTTGAAACGACGGGAAAATTGAAAGAAAAAGATGAAGCCTTGCAATGATTTAGATGGAGCTTCGTGACGAGATAACCGAGAAACTTGGAACTCCGGGAAAGAAAAGGTGAACAACTTAGAACCGAGAAATTATTCATCATGAACAAACTCCAAAAGAAGGAATTAAACCGTCTCAATGAAATAAGAATAAGAATTATGTCATGCTTATCCTCACCAAATTAACTTGATGACAAGCAATGGATTTGGTATACTACTTGTTCTTCTTCCAAGGATTGAGGAGAGATATAGCTCAAACTTGGGAAAGGTCTTCAACGAACCACCGGTAGGATTTTGGAAAGAACGAATGAATTGGTACGATAACAAAGGGAGAGGAATCTTGAATGAACCACCGTAAGAATTTGAAAACAAACGAAGAAAAGAGAACGAATCGCTGGGAAGAATTAGAAAATGAATGAAGATACTTGAGGGAATTTAGATACAAAAGAACAAAGAGATCATGAGCTGACTAAAGAATACTTGAACGATGCACCAGAAGAATAGGGGAATGAGAGCTGAACGTTGAGAATGAATAATTCTTCTGAAATGGTGTCCTTTGGAGGAATCAAATGAAAACAGCTCATGAAAATGCTTCGAATGGTTTTGAAAAGAATTTCTCATGAATGAAAACAATTGAGAGGATGTCATCAAGCTTGAACCATGATTCTTCAAGAGAAAGGATCAAGATTTAAGAGGAACTCTTCTTGGGTGTTCAACACTGAGAATGACGACAAGGAACACCACCAAAATTGTTGAGACACTCGGGAACAATGAAGACTAGAAAGGTTGAGCCAAAGATGAAAATAATTCGAAAGCGATCTTGGAGAAGGCAATTGACTGATGAGAATTCATTCTTACGTCAAACTTTGACAGAATTTGAGAATAACTCTGAAAAATTAGAGGAGTCAGGTAAGATCCTGGGAAAAGACCTGTGGGTTAGGGCCCACTCAAAGAAAACGCCATTGAAATGATTGCTTGAAAGAGAGATAATGCACCGGAAAGATTTAGATGGCTTGAATGTGATAACAACCTCGAATTGGCTCGAACGGATCTTGAATGGAAACATGAATCTTCTGAGATATCTTCAGCACTCCGGAGAAGAAATAGAGAGAGGTGAATATCCACGAGATTCTTGGATAAGAACTTCTAGCATGGGAAAATATTTGAATCCATGAAAGGGAAATGATCAACACCGAAAGCTTGAATTTAGACCACCAGAGAAGAAAACGAGAACGAAGAATGATGAACTTGTAGCTCCTGAGCATCTTCACGAGAAATCACCGGCTAAAAACATTGATTTGTGGGGCCAGTCTAGATCCCGCTAGGAGTAACGTGAAAGCACATTTGCTCCCTTGGTGGTTTTGGTAATTCATAACAACATATATCTCATTGAACTAATGTCCATTCAAGATTAAGATTTTAGGATGTTCAATGATTGGCATGGCTTGGACTAGAGACGTGGACCCCTCAAAATGCTAAGGACAAGGATTGGCAAAAGACCAAGACTCTACATTTTTGGTTTAGTGATCCAAGATCACATTGAGTCCATAGGAAAGCCAATACTATTAAAAGGGGATGAGGTGTTGCTTAATGGTCTTTTTGCTCAAGTGCTTAGTGACAGTACTCCTAAACCCTCAACCACTCTCTCTACCCAAATATGTCCAAAACCTACATTCTAACTCGGCCCCACCGAAATTTCCTATCCGGCCCCACCGAGTTCATCCAAGACTTAGCCACCGCCAAAACCCTAACAAATCGGATCCACCGAAATGGATCTCGGTCTCACCGAGATGGCCTTGCCAACTCTCTGTAATCGTTTGCACTTACTTCGGTCTCACTGAGTTGTGCAAATCAGTCTCACCGAGATGGCTTGCCAACTCTCTGTTGCCTTATTGCTTCACTTCGGTCCTACCGAGTTGATGCAATCGGTGCCACCGAGATGTGGTTTGCCCTAGCCATTGCACTTCGGTCCATCCGAGTTGTTCGTATCGGTCCCACCGAGATTCCTAAAGTTCATATCTTTTACACAGTTCTGTGCTACCAAGATGATTGTTTCGGTGCCACCGAGTTGGGTCAAAAGTGTGTAACGGTTGGATTTTGTGTGGAGGCTATATATACCCCTCCACCACCTCCTTCTCTAAGAGGAGAGCCATCAGAACGTGCCTACACTTCCACCATACATTTTCTGAGAAAGAACCACCTACTCATGTGTTGAGATCAAGCTATTCCATTCCTACCATTTGAAACTTGATTTCTAGCCTATCCCAAGTTGCTTTCCACTCAAATCCCTCTTCCACCATAGCCAAATCCGTGAGGAGTTGTTTGAGTGCTGAGAAGACTATCATTTGAAGCACAAGAGCAAGGAGTTCATCAACAACACACCGTCTATTACCTTTTGGAGAGTGGTGTTTCCTAGATTGGTTAGGTGTCACTTGGGAGCCTCCAACATGATGTGGAGTTAAACCAAGCAGTTTGTAAGGGCAAGGAGATCGCCTACTTCATGAAGATCTACCCCGAGTGAGGCTAGTCCTTCGTGGACGTAAGCCATGGTGGAATAGACAAGGTTGCTTCTTCGTGGACCCTTCGTGGGTGGAGCCCTCCGTGGACTCGCGCAGTTGTTACCCTTCGTGGGTTGAAGTCTCCATCAACGTGGACGTACGATAGCACCACCTATCGGAACCACGCCAAAAACCACCGTGTCTTCATTGCGTTTGAAATCTCCATTCCCCTCTCTACTTACATATGCAATTGCTTATTTTCCGCTGCTATACTCTTAGAATTGCATGTGTAGGGTGATGCTTGACATGTACTATTGCTAAAATCTGCCCACAACTAAAATTGGGAAAAGGTTAGGTTTTATTTGGTCAAGTAGTCTAATCACCCCCCCCCTCTAGACATACTTTCGATCCTACAAGTGGTATCAGAGCTTTGGTCTCCGTAAGCCTTGATTTCCATTGTTTTGGTGATCATAGCCTTGGTTTCACAACCTAGGAGAGTATGGCGTCTAGTGAGGGTAACTATCACCGTAGAGGTCCATATTTTGATGGTAGAAACTTTGCTAGTTGGAAACATAAGATGAAAATGCATATTCTTGGTCATAACCCCGCCGTTTGGGCTGTTGTTCGTGTTGGCTTGCAAGGTGACTTCTTTGAGG
Source organism: Elymus sibiricus (assembly GCA_039707655.1). Classification (NCBI taxonomy): domain Eukaryota; kingdom Viridiplantae; phylum Streptophyta; class Magnoliopsida; order Poales; family Poaceae; genus Elymus; species Elymus sibiricus. Next base: position 102,464,962 of record CM077668.1, on the reverse strand, counting down.
ATGGCAAGGAACCAGATCATGAAGAAACCCCAGAAGAATTGAAGATGTTACAATACAATGCTCAAGCTTGTGACATTCTATTCAACGGTTTATGTCCGGAAGAATTCAACAAAATCTGCCGCCTCGAGAATGCAAAGAAAATTTGGGATACTTTGGTTGATATGCATGAGGGTACCGAGTTCGTCAAGGAATCTAAGTTGGATGTGCTTCAAAGTCAACTTGACAAGTTCAAGATGAAGGATGGTGAAGGAGTCGCTGAGATGTACTCTAGGCTTGCTCTCATCACAAATGAGATCGCCGGCTTAGGAAGTGCAGAGATGACCGACAAATTCATCATCAAGAAGATACTTAGAGCTTTGGATGGAAAATATGATACCGTCTGCACATTGATCCAAATGATGCCAAATTACAAAGATCTCAAGCCCACGGAAGTCATTGGAAGGATTGTTGCTCATGAAATGTCACTCAAGGACAAAGAGGAGCTGCACAACAAATCAAGTGGTGCTTACAAGGCCTCAACCGATGCTCCAACAACTTCAAGTGACAAGCTAGTATCAAATGAAGAGATAAGCCTAATGGTGAGAAGGTTCAACAAGTTCTACAAGAACAAAGGGAAAGAAAGAAGCTCTAGCTCAAGACACTATGAGAGAAGATCATCAAGTCGTGACCGTAATTGCTACAATTGTGGAAATCCCGGACACTACTCCAATGAGTGTACGGCTTCCTACAAGAAAAGAGACGAATCACCAAGAGGAAGACATAGAAGAGACGAATCATCTCATAAGGAGAGAAGGAGTAGAGATGATCGTTATGAACGAAGACACTCTCGAAGAAGCAAGGATTCGGAGAGGAAGGACAAGTCATCCAAGAGCTACACAAGAAGAAGACATCAAACTCATGTTGGTGAATGGGTTTCCGGCTCCGACTCCGACAACCACTCCGAGAGAAGTTATCACTCCAACTCCGACTATAGTCAAGATGAAGGTGTTGCCGGACTTGCACTTGTGTCATACAACTCCTATGATCTATTTGACTCACCAAATGAAGGAATTGGAAGATGCTTCATGGCAAAAGGCCCCAAGGTATCACACCCCGAGTATCTTGATTTCAATAGTGATGAAGATGATTTGCTTGGTGTTGATGATTTACTTGTTGACAAGGATAGTAATGTGAGCTATAATGAAAATGCTAGTAATTATGATAGTCAAGAGGAAACGAGTGACAATGCTATGAAGGAGATTGAGCGTCTAACTAAAGAACTAAATGCTCTTAAGTTAGCTCATGAAACAACTCAAGAGGATCATAGAGAACTTCTAAGAACTCATGAGAAGCTACGCTTCGAGAAGCTAAATTTAGAGCAAGAGCATGAGTTTCTTAAAGCTATCAATGATGATCTTCGAAAGAAGAGTTCTTCATATCTTGCCAAACGTTTACTCTTGTCTACCTTTATGCCACAAGTTAAATCTAAGCAAACTAGCAACAAGGGTAAAAATGGTTCTACCTCTAGTAGTAACAATAACAATGCTAAATCCAATGTTGTTACTTCTAGTAGTTCTATTGATTCCACTAATGATTCTCTTAGCCAAGTTACACTTGAGCAAGAAAATATGCTATTGAAAGGAATTATAGAAAAAGGTGTCTACAAGAGTCTTGCCGGGAGTAAGCAATTTGAGGAAATTATACGCAAGCAAGGAAGGAACCGGAAGAACCAAGGTGTTGGTTTTGAACGAAAGTTCAATGCCAATGGAGTTGAGTGGGAAGAAGATCAATACCCCAAGACGAAGTTTGTTCCTCAACAAGAGAAGTATGATCCTACTTCTTTCAAGGGAACAAAAGCTCAAGAAGATCTTCCACCACATGACCACAAGCTAAAAGGCAAGGACAAGCTTTAAGAAGAGATTGATTCATTTGAAGAAGCTCCTCAAGCCATGGTTAAGTGGGTTCCCAAGACTTCATCAAGTTCTACTTCATCAAGTGCTACTACAACTTCAAGGATTCCCATCAAGTTGATGTGGGTCCAAAATAAGAATAACTAGAGAGTTCTTGAGGGTGACTCCGCCAACAAACTTCACTCATATTCTTTATGGCAAGGACTTGTGCAACCAACTTCCACATTTTGCACTAGTTCATGGAGTCACAAACCCTCTTGTTGGTAAGGCAAGGGACAAGGTATTCAATGCATTCATGGACATCATCATATGTGTATTTCACTCTATGTCTATGGATATCCTTGTATGTTCCTTGTGTGGGACTAACCCATGTAGGTATTGAAAGCACAAAACTCCAAAGGATTGCTCCCAACTCTTGATGGTCTACATCAACATTGAGCATCCACATCTTCAACATCTACAGGAAGTCATCATCGACAAAACCCAAGGTTAATTCATCCCTCTTAGGGGGGATATCACATCTAGGGGGAGCTTTGCTCTAAGCAATTGAGCTAAAGCAACTCTAATGGTGTGAACACATTAATGCTTTATGTAAAAGTGGCAACCCCACTTGTGCTTAAACGATGAGTATGACCTATGATCAAATGTTCTCATTTGGCTCCTAAGTCAATATACTCATATATAGATGACCTAGTCATCGCCATTGCTTGATAGATGCTAGAATTGGTTGTGCATGTTTGACACATATTTCATTTGCTATCTTATTGTGTGAGCATGTTGGTTTGCATGTTTTCATCATTCAAGGACATCCATTTGTTGTTTTGATTGTCTTGGTTTTTCTGACCAAGTGGATGTACAAGAATGCCTAAGTACCTTCTCTCGCTATCTATGCTTTCTTGTCTCAAATTCTATTCTTGCTGCATCACAAAAACTGAACTAGTCATTTTCGGACCCTCCGGGTGAGGAGCACTCGGAGCCACCGATCTGAAAGGGCTGAACCTCCAAAACCTTCTAAATGATTTCGGCAGAACCAATTCACTCCAACTCGGTCCAACCGAAATCACTTAGATTGATCTAGGTTTTCCATCTCGGTGCTACCGAATTGAACCACTTCGGCGCCACCGATGTGCTGTACTGCGTGCATTTACACATATCGGTGCCACCGAGTTGTTCACCTCGGCGCCACCGACAGCGTATGGGTATATATGTCGCGCGGACCGAACGGTTGAAATTTCTCGACCCCACTCGTTCCCGCTCCCCGTTGCTGCCGTCGCCCTTCGTCTTCGGACTTCACCGTCGTCTCCAGCTAGCTCTCGCTGCCGGATTCCGCCGCCGTCAACGGGAATCTCCTTCGCCGTTGCCGCCGTAGAGGATCTCCACCAAGTTAGGGTGAGATTCGATCCCTTTTGTGCTTCCCTTTTCCGATTCTATGCACGATTGGACTGCCTGAATTCATGCCACGGATTGAGAACTCCTGTTACACTACAAACTCCGTAGATTAGATTCGAGCAAAAAAATTAGGTTTAAGCTTCCGCAGAATGCATCTCGGGCCGACCGATTCGAAGTTTTCGGTTCCACCGATTTGGCCTCTGGCCATAGCACTAGTACGTCTCGGTGCCACCGAGTTGTACGAATCGGTGAGACCAAAAGTAAATCTCAGTGAAACCCTAGCATCTCGGAGCCACCGAACCCCATATCGGTCTAACCGAAGTGGCGTGTAAGGTTTCTGTAGTGTGCTTCGGTATCACCGAGATGACCAACTCGGTCCATCAGATATGCATCCTGTGAAAACTTGAAACTAAGAGTTGAACTCAAATTTTATGAAAATTATCTGCTTTTTGTGATGACTCATCTACTCTGCCCACACCTATCTATTCACAGGGTCAGCTCAGCAAGATGTCAGATCCCAGCAGTGATAGTCAGAACAGGTCAGAGCAGAATGCAGAAATGAGTGAAGGGTCAAGCCCAGCTGAAAGTTTCTATGAGGGAGAGAGGATCTCTCCAGATGTTCCAAAATCTGCAACCAGAACAAGGAAGAAGAAAACCTCAGACAGTGAGGATGAGGATTTTGTTGCAAGTGAAGCTGCATCCAAGAAAAAGAGAGTTGTGCTTGCTAAGGAGTACATCACCAAACCTTCAACTTCCAAAGATAAAGCAGCTGTGAGGAAAGTGCCTAAGCAGACTATGCAATTCACTCTTGAAGAGCCTAGTGACACAGAACTAGCTACAGGTGGCAAGAAGAAGAGAGTAAGGAAAACTATTGCCCGTGTGATTGGCAGAACCTCCATGATGATTGATGAGGAAGAAGAGGAGGAAGAGCCAACATCCACTGTACCCCCTGCAAAAGCTCAAAAGCTTATGTCAGATGCGATTAAGACTGCTGCCCCCAAGGCCAATCCAAAGGTGTCAGCACCGAAGAGATCTACAAGGAATATTTCAGCCGCAGAGAAGAACAAGGCCCCAGTGCCTGAGTCAAATGTTGATGAAGAGCCTCTAGTGCTCAGAAAGTTGAAGCCAAAGATACCAGACCATGACAATGCACACCCAGTCGCAGAGAACATGATGCTGAGGAAGGATAAAGGGCTGCGTCAGTGGAGATTGACAGATCCTTATGCTATAAGGAGAAGGACAGCATGTGACTATCGCTTTCACACTCGTGAACAACAAGATTTTTATGAGATAGTGTTGCTTGATAAGAAGCCCATAGTCAGTGACATGAAATGGGTGGATTGGGAATACATTGATGAGAATGAGGACTACTTCCCCCATGTGCATGAAAGCTTCAGGATTGCAGGAGTTGATGACTTTGTCGGTAAGAAGTTGACCAAGTGGAATGATGAGATGGTCGCATTATATGGATGACTGAGGGTATCAGATACCAGTCTACCATCTCTGAGTGGTAAAGTCTTCTTGAAGCACCCAAGGAAGAGGATGGTGACATTGATATCTATGCCAAGCTCAAGATGGATCACAACTCCATGGCCAACATGTACACTGCAATTCCTCAGAAAGACCTTGAGACTCACAAACTTGGATCAGTGAAGCATCTGCTCCCAGGATGAGCCACAACGAACACTATACTGCGGTACACTCTGCTAGCCAAGTCAGGAGATGACAAAATGATTCGTGGCCACTCCATCAATTTGCTGCATTTGTTTGATACACCTCAGAAGTTCAAGGTGATGAGCCTGATAGTAGAAACTATCAAGAGGACTGCAGCAGATCAGAAGAGATCGTGCGGATATGCCCCACATATTCAGATTTTGATCAATTCCAAGGTTGGAACTAGCACATACCTTCTTGATCGAGAGCACTTGCCACTCCGTCCAGAGTTTGAGGACAATGTGATAGTGATGGATTCTTCGCATCCCACTTCAGCACAAGCCCAAGAGAAGATCCGCATAGCAAAGGAAGCAAAAGCAGCTCAGGAGGCATCAGCTCCAAATGCTCCTATTGCCAATCTCAAGACACCCAAGGATCAAATGACATATCTGCTTGAAGCCACTCTGAGGATTGAGCGAAGTTTGGCCAACCTCACCAATACACAGGCTAGTTTTGAGCGGATTATTGAGACCAAATTTCATGATCTTGATGTGAAGGTGACAGAGATTCAGACTACCGTAGAGCAACTGCAGAATGACGTTGATGCTATCAAGACAGCCCCATCAGATGACAGTGGAGATGACAGACCAACCACACAGCAATTTCAGACAGTGCCCAGAGCAGCCAGGTCTGCTGCGATACCCGTTGTGGATCCGAGGACCACAATATCTGGACCAGCTGCTGCTGCCACAGTGCCCCCACCGGTCTCCACTCCACCAGCCCAGCAAACGTCTGCAGAAGCCTTCGCGGATGCACTTATTTCTACGCCGTCTACGCACACCAGAGCTGCCAGCAAGAGATCGCCTTCAGGAGCTTTGGAGGACCGTGCTTAGAGTGCCGACTAGTCCTATACAGTTCGATCTTTTTGGTACTTGTTGCCAAAGGGGGAGAATTTGTATAGATCATAGGCTGAGAGAGAGAGAGTGTTTTGGTCATTGGTTTTTCTCTCGAGAGTTCTTTTGCTACTTATTTGCTTGTTGGTACTTTGTTATGTGTGTGCTTGCTACAGTTAATATGTTGCTTATACTTGTGAGCTACCTCATGTGATGATCATATTATGCTTATTGTGATGATCTATGTTTATCTTCTTCATTATCTTATATGATCACTCACTTATGTTGCTGATGCGTGCTTTCTATTCCAATCATATTATTTTGCGCGCTCCACCAAGATGTATGTGACATGGAAGAGTGACCAATGAGCCTAATCGATTGTGCATTTGCATTCAAACGCAAATTTTTAATAATGCACAAATTTAGGGGGAGCTCTTGCTTATCACATACCTCTCAAAGCGACGACGTATTTCATTCTTTTAATCATTTGTCGAAGCTTTGATCTATATGTTGTCATCAATTACCCAAAAGGGGGAGATTGAAAGCACATTTGCTCCCTTGGTGGTTTTGGTAATTCATAACAACATATATCTCATTGAACTAAGGTCCATTCAAGATTAAGATTTCAGGATGTTCAATGATTGGCATGGCATGGACTAGAGACGTGGACCCCTCAAAATGCTAAGGACAAGGATTGGCAAAAGACCAAGACTCTACATTTTTGGTTTAGTGATCCAAGATCACATTGAGTCCATAGGAAAGCCAATACTATTAAAAGGGGATGAGGTGTTGCTTAATGGTCTTTTTGCTCAAGTGCTTAGTGACAGTACTCCTAAACCCTCAACCACTCTCTCTACCCAAATATGTCCAGAACCTACATTCTAACTCGGCCCCACCGAAATTTCCTATCGCCCCCCCCCCCGAGTTCATCCAAGACTTAGCCACTGCCAAAACCCTAACAAATCGGATCCACCGAAATGGATCTCGGTCTCACCGAGATGGCCTTGCCAACTCTCTATAATCGTTTGCACTTACTTCGGTCTCACCGAGTTGTGCAAATAGGTCTCACCGAGTTGGCTTGCCAACTCTCTATTGCCTTATTGCTTCACTTCGGTCCTACCGAGTTGATGCAATCGGTGCCACCGAGATGAGGTTTTCCCTAGCCATTGCACTTCGGTCCATCCGAGTTGTTCGTATCGGTCCCACCGAGATTCCTAAAGTTCATATCTTTTACACAGTTCGGTGCTACCGAGATGATTGTTTCGGTGCCACCGAGTTGGGTCAAAAGTGTGTAACGGTTGGATTTTGTGTGGAGGCTATATATACCCCTCCACCACCTCCTTCTCTAAGAGGAGAGCCATCAGAACGTGCCTACACTTCCACCATACATTTTCTGAGAAAGAACCACCTACTCATGTGTTGAGATCAAGCTATTCCATTCCTACCATTTGAAACTTGATTTCTAGCCTATCCCAAGTTGCTTTCCACTCAAATCCCTCTTCCACCATAGCCAAATCCGTGAGGAGTTGTTTGAGTGTTGGGAAGACTATCATTTGAAGCACAAGAGCAAGGAGTTCATCAACAACACACCGTCTATTACCTTTTGGAGAGTGGTGTCTCCTAGATTGGTTAGGTGTCACTTGGGAGCCTCCAACATGATGTGGAGTTGAACCAAGCTGTTTGTAAGGGCAAGGAGATCACCTACTTCGTGAAGATCTACCCCGAGTGAGGCTAGTCCTTCATGGACGTAAGCCATGGTGGAATAGACAAGGTTGCTTCTTCGTGGACCCTTCATGGGTGGAGCCCTCCGTGGACTCACGCAGCCGTTACCCTTCGTGGGTTGAAGTCTCCATCAACGTGGACGTACGATAGCACCACCTATCGGAACCACGCCAAAAACCACCGTGTCTTCATTGCGTTTGAAATCTCCATTCCCCTCTCTACTTACATATGCAATTGCTTATTTTCCGCTGCTATACTCTTAGAATTGCATGTGTAGGGTGATGCTTGACATGTACTATTGCTAAAATTTGCCCACAACTAAAATTGGGAAAAGGTTAGGTTTTATTTGGTCAAGTAGTCTAATCACCCCCCCTCTAGACATACTTTCGATCCTACATAACGACCACCGGCGGGTGTGTCCGGGGCGTTACAAGAAAAAGGGTGGGAGGGTGGGAAAAACAAAGGCAACTTGGGATGGATGAAACATACACCGTTGAGAGAACTGAGGATTGATCTTGCAAATGTTGAAAGGATCGGGTTAACTTGAAGAGAAGCACGCCTTTTTGGGAAAACGTGCAATTCTATTCCAACCGGCGTTTGGACAAAATTCAATTGATGAAAAAGGAAAGACGCTCCGTAGGAATATGAGAACACCATTTAGGAAGGGTCTGGAATCAACACTTGTTTTGAAGCAACTCGAATACCACAACTCAAAACAAAACAAAGGATGTGGCTTGCAGAATAAGCCGGAAACAAACATATGATAGAGATTTCGTCTGAAATTTTCGTGGTGGGGCCCACACGGGCTCGATCTTACAGTGGCCATCCGTACAAGGTAGTGTACGAGACTACGAAGCGTCCCCGAATCGTAGCGAAGCCATAGGGATTCTTTAAGACGCAACGAGCACTGTTGTAAAAATGACCGTGAGCAGGCGAACCACTAGACGTCGAATCCCAATCTCATATCATGCATCTGTCAGAAAGATATCCTAAGTAACTACTTGAATTCCCACCTAAGAACTCCCGAATCTTCTTGGTTATGTGATCAGGTTGCGGGTCCAGGAACGTACTCATAGCAAACAACAACCTAATCAGCTGCAACTGCATTCGCAACCCTTAACACACAACCAAGAAACTCCGCAAATTCGTCTACCTCAGACCTTCGAAAAAGAACATCCGCTATGCTAGCCATGGCAGTACTCCCGAACTATCTCCCCGGTACTGGGTGACGTCGAGGTTATCTCACCACAAACAAGATAGAAGAGTCTTTCGATGTCGGCATCCTCTGGTATTCAGGAACTGAAATGATAGCGAATGTTGCAAGAACCCCTTGGAGATCAACTCCCCGGGTCCAATCCATACGGTCAGGAGGCACCAAGAACAGAATTCGGTCACACCGATATCGCAACGATTCCAAAAATACCCACACGATCTTAAAAAAAATTGAGTGAGAAGAGTAGTAGAATCAAAACACCCATGTCACAATTCCTCACCAGAGCGACGAAGGGGATAAGAAGTAAAAAGAATTCCTACTCTCCGATATATAACTAGACTCAAGATAGTTTTTTTCTTTTCTAGACTCGTCAACGGTTTGATCAATCAAGGGGGCTCCTGCGGTCGGTAGAGGCTCTGATACCAACTTGTCACGCCCAATATGTGGTCCTATCCCCAAGGAACTCGGAAGTTCCTCTAAGGATAGAAGCGCATATCGAAGACGCTTCGCAAGGTGGATATCATTACAACATACCATGTACTGAATAGATGAGAATACCAGATAAAGGCTTACACTCGCCACAAGCTACAACATGAATACATGAATACATCAATACATAGCAACCATCATACAGAAGAGCAGGATCCGACTATGGATGAAATCAAACGAAAAAGAAGAACGACATCCACCCTGCTAATCCCAGGCTGCCAACCGGGAACCCATCCTATGATCGACGAAGAAGAAGAAGCAGAAGAAGAACTCCAAAAGCAAACATGCATCGTGCTCACATCAAATCATCGCTTTACCTGAACCTGCAACTGTTGTTGTAGTAATCTGTGAGCCACGAGGACTCAGCAATCCCATTACCACGGGTATCAAGACTAGCAAAGCTTAATGGGTATGGAATGGATAAGTGGTGAGGTTGTAGCAAGCACTAAGCATTGTATGGTGGCTAACTTACGAGTACAAGAATAAGAAGAGTAACTACGCATAATGGCCGCAAACTAATAATGATCAAGAAGTGATCCTGAACACCTACTTACGGTTCATACATAACCCCACCGTGTTCTCTTCCCGAACTCCCTCGAAAAGAGACGGTCACGGTTACGCACGCGATTGGTGTATTTTAATTAGATTTAGTGTCAAGTTCTCTACAACCAGAGGTTATAAATTTCCAAGTCGCCACATAACCGCGGGCACGGCTCTCCGAAAGATTTAACCCTGTAGGGGTGCTCCAAGTAGTCCATTATAAATTACCACATGCATCCGATGGAACATCCTCACACCATGATAACACGATGCTTAATATGAGGAATCCAGGTGGACATGCCACTCGTAAAAGGTAAAACTAAACCAGCAAGACCTCCCGGCATACCGACAATCCTGATAGGAGCCGCACGTATCTCGTTCTCAGGGCACACCGGATGGGCAAGACGTCGGGTTGGCTGAGACCCCGGTTGCCCAGGGGGCGCCCGACATCGCCCTAGTTTGGAGCAACACTCATGAGGAGCATTGGCCCGGGTTATTGATTAATTATCCACGGGATCCGGAAAGTCCGTATGCAAATTTTAGTTGTTATTAGGCAAATGGTAAAACCAATGTTGGGCCTTGCTGGAGAAGTTTATCCTAAAACGAATGATTAGGGGGGTTCCCATATGCCCCACATGTGTTAGAAGCGCTCATCAAGGAACATAACACCGGTATTACGGAAACTAGGGTGGGATGAGTGGAACAAAACACCAGGCAAAAGGCCGAGCCTTCCACACACAACCAAGTATATAGATGCATTAATTAAATAAGAGATATTGTGATATCCCATGATATCCATGTCCCAACATGGAACAACCTGCAACTAGCAACGCTATAAGAGGGGCTGAGCAAAGCGGTAACATAGCCAAACAACGGTTTGCTGGGATGGTGGAAGGTTAGAGGCTGTATCATGGCATATGTGAGGCTGACAAACAAGTGGTAGGTAGCGAGACATAGCGATAGCATCGAGACAACTAGCAAGCAATGATAGTAGTGATATCCAAGGTAATGGTCATCTTGCCTGAAATCCCGCTCGGAAGAAGATCGAATCCATGAAGTAGTCGAACAAGCGTAGTCGAACGAATCCCCACACTTCGCAACGTAACCGGAACTATCGAGAAGAAGCGCAACCGAAAAGAAGCAAACAACATGGTAAACAAACAAGCATAATCATGGCATAGTGCACAACTGAGTATGATGCATGTCAAGTTTAAAGATGCATGACATGGCAAAGTGCAACAATTCAAATACTACATATTAAGCGAAGCTCAATATGCAACGAGTTGCATATTGACGAAACTCCATGTTCGATCATTTAGTTCACTCCCATTTATGTACTCAACCATTTGTAAATGTTGTTAAACATGACAAGAGTTGAAGCATGATTAATCTACCAATCTAGGCAATTTAAATGAGGTCGGAAACATCACAAAATAATTCCGGAAAATCTCCATATGTAATTTTCGAATTTGCTACTGTTCTGCCTAAAACACAATTTTAATGTTGTTAAACATCAAAATAAGGTTCACCATGCTAATCTACACATTTTTCTACCCCATTTACATATAAAGTTTATTTAATTCGGAGCTATGGTTATTTTGTTACGAAATAAATCATTTTAACATGTCATTTATGCAAAATAATGCAAACAGCAGTTTTAAAACATTTTTAACATGGATGAAGGTGGGATATTGTGAAACTACATGAAATTCCACCCAACTTACATATATGACATGTTTTATTTGGATGCATGAATATTTAGTTGTTAACATTTCAAAACCATGGCATTTTCTGTAATTATGCAATTCAGTGGACATTGGACAAAATCGCAAAAGAGAAAAAAACATGAGATGGGCTGAATCTGCAATCGATCCAACAGGAGCTCTTGGGATTTAGAGGCAGGTAGAAGGGGACTCGTGGGCTTCCTCACCATAGGCCCATGCGGCTGGGAGGCTGGGCGAACGAGCTGCTGCTGCTCGTTACTGAAGAACAGAGGCAACAGTAGGTTCATGGCGATGTAGAAGACGGCGATAGAAGAGGTTCTGGCGACGGGGTTGGCGGGAACCAGCCGGAACGGGGCGGATACGGTCGGCTGGCGTCGGTTCCGGGCAACCGCGGCGGCGGACAGAGCTCGGGCGCGGGGCTCGGCCATCCATGGCGTGGGGTTCCTGAGAGAGTGAGAGACGTGAGAAAGAGAGAGAATCCAGAGGAGAGGGTACGGAGTGAGAGAAGGAAAAGGAGGCATGGGGCGGCCTGGACCTGCTGCTGGTCCGGTAGCTTGCCGACGAGGGCTGGAGACGCGGCAGCGGGCACGCGGAGCACGGGAGCAGAGGGGACGAGGGCTGCTGCTGCTGCTCCATGGCGCGGCCATGGCGGGCGGGGCACCTGGACGAGGAAGAGGCTGTGGCCTCGGGCGCGGGCTCTGGTGCTCGCTCGTGCATGGAGCTGCTCGAGCAGTGGCTGGGTCAAGGAACTTGGCCTGCGGCGGAGCTATCAGGAGGTGGCGGTGCTGATGCTCTTGCGGGAGAGGTAGGGAGGTGCTGGATCGGGAGGAACTTGGCTCTCCCTGACGGTGCGAGGGGAGCGGGCGACGTCGGAAAGGAGAGGGCTGGTCCAGGGCATCGGCTTGAGGAGCATGTCCCTGGCGCTGCGCCGCGAGCTCGGCTTTGTCTGGTTCCTACGGCAGCGTGGCGATGGAGATGAGCAACACGAACAGAAAACAGAGGAGGAGGAAGGAGTGGAAAACAGGGGCGAGGCGTGTCCTGGAGGTGGTGGTCGCCGGCGGCGACGAGGTGGGGCTCCGGTTGCTAGGCAGATCAGCGGAAGGAGGCGGCTGGTCAGGAGAGAGCTCGAGATCGAGCTCCTCTCGATCTGGAGCGGGTGGTGGACCTGGAGATAGATGGGAGCGACCAGGTGGCGGCTGGGAGGAGGAGGTGGTCGGGTGACTCGGTTGAATGGATTGGGCAAGATCCCGAGGATGGAGGACACAGTGGGTGGCGGCAGCGAGGAGGATTGGATGGATGGGACAGCTAGGGGCTAGGGTTAGGCTGCTATTTATAGAAGGTGGAATTGGGTAGGGGCTACTCGGTCCCTCCGATCATAATCGGACGGTCGAGATAAATAGGTTAGGGAAGTCCAATGAAGAAACCGAAAATGCTTGGGGTATTTTGGGATTGATCCGGACCCATCGGTCACGACCGAGCGGTTCGGGTTCGAGGAAGTTTCGGACGCGCATGCTAGGTGGGTTTGTTTACTGTGCACAGAGAGTCCGGCTTAGGCAAGAGAGAAAACGAAGATCAGGTTGCAAGGGTGGATGGACTCGGAACGGCCAACGACAAGAACGGGGAGAACCGCCAACTAGGAACGGATGCAAGTTTTTGAAAAATGACGGCAACAGAGTGCTGATGCAATGCGAATGATGCGATGATGAATGCAACGAACAAATAACTAACGCAGCTAACACGAAAAACATGGAAGGCATCTGGAGCATCGGTCTCGGGCTGTCACAGCAATCATCTGACATCACCGGTGTTCCCAGGGAGGTAATTGAGCACCACCTTGCCATCTGTCCCCATGCTCGGCCCGTCAAGCAAAAGGTCAGGAAGCAAGCTTTGGAACGGCAACAATTTATCGCCGAAGAAATAAAAAAGTTAGAAGCAACAGGGTTAGTGAGAGGTGTACTGCATCCAACATGGTTGGCAAATCCAGTTGTAGTACGGAAAGCAAATGGAAAGTGGAGACTTTGTATTGACTACACTGATATCAACAAAGCATGTCCAAAGGATCCTTTCCCTTTGCCGCGTATTGATCAAATTTTTGACTCTACTGCTGGCTGTGATTTACTCTCCTTTCTTGATGCATACTCTGGTTACCATCAGATTTTCATGGCCAAGGAGGAAGAGGAGAAAACCGCATTTATTACTCCATGTGGCACATACTGCTTCGTGCGTATGCCTTTCGGATTAAAAACTGCTGGTTCAACATTTGCAAGAGCAGTCCAAATTGGTTTTGAGCCTCAGCTGCATAGGAATGTGGAAGCATATATGGATGATATAGTAGTCAAAACCAAGGACAAATCAACACTCATTCAAGACTTAGAAGAAACATTTGCAAACTTGTGCAAAATAAATTTGAAGCTCAACCCCGAGAAGTGTGTGTTTGGCATTCCATCCGGCAAGCTTCTCGGGTTCTTTATATCTCAACGTGGAATTGATGCTAATCCCGGCAAGATCAAAGCCATAGAGCAAATTGAAGCACCAAAGCGCATCAAGGACGTGCGACGTCTTGCCGGCTGCATTGCTGCATTAAGCAGGTTCATCTCCAAATCTGCTGAGCGCGCCTTGCCGTTTTTCAAGATTTTGAAAAAGGCAGGTCCAATGAAATGGACTCCGGAAGCGGAGGCCGCGCTGCAAGATTTGAAGAGGTACCTCTCTTCTCCGCCAACACTAGTTGCGCCCAGGCCACAAGAGCCGTTGCTGCTGTACTTGGCGGCAACAAATCAAGTGGTCAGTGCTGCATTAGTGGCAGAGAGGGAAGCAGACAATGAGGAAGCAGCGGTAGCAAGCCCGTCAAGTGACAAACCGGAATCTTCTCCGGCAGAGTCTGGTGCCGACAAGTCAGAACCAGTGCAAGAAAATGCGACAAGCCAACAAGTAGTGCCGAAAAAGAATATGGTGCAGCGCCCAGTATACTTTGTTAGTTCCCTTTTACAGGGGGCTAAGTCAAGGTACTCTGGTGTGCAGAAGTTTCTTTTCGGCCTCCTCATGGCCTCGAGAAAGCTGCGCCATTACTTCCAAGCACATGAGATTATCGTCGTCACTCGCTTTCCGTTGCAGCGTATCTTGAGGAATCCAGATGCAACCGGCAGGATAGTGGAGTGGGCATTGGAGCTGTCAAGTTTTGCACTTAAGTTTGAAAGCACTTCAACTATTCAAAACAGAGCTTTGGCGGAGTTCATTGCCGAATGGACGCCAATGCAAGACGAGGTGATTCAAGAAACTACTATTCCCGGCAAAGAAGCAACCAAAGAATGGATCATGTACTTTGACGGTGCTTTCTCGCTGCAAGGCGCCGGTGCTGGAGTGCTGCTTGTCACACCCATAGGAAAGCACCTCAAGTATGTGGTACAGATGCACTTTCCTAGGGAGAAAGCTACAAACAATACTGCTGAGTACGAAGGGCTCATTGCCGGTCTCAGTATCGCAGTGGACCTCAGAATCAGGAAGTTGATCATCTGTGGAGACTCGCAGCTTGTTGTGAAGCAAGTCAACAAGGATTACCAGAGCCCATTGATGGAGGCTTATGTAGAAGAAGTGAGGAAATTGGAAGAACACTTTGATGGATTACAAACAGAGCACATTCCTCGTGCGGAAAACAGCATTGCTGATCATCTGTCAAAGTGTGCTGCCCAAAAGCTACCTGTGAAACCATGAACTTTTGTGCTCCATTTGACTCAACCGTCGGTCACTCCATCAGTGCAGGTGAACAAAAGAAGAAAGTTGAACACCGATAAGTACTTCCCGGCAGAACTTCCAGAAGCCGCCGGAAAGGAAGTTGCCGGTAACAACATGCCTACCAGTGAGCAGCGGCCTCGCGCAGAACCTCAGGTCCTTCTCGTCAAGGCAAGTGCTCCCACGGCCGAAGTGATGCCTTTAGTCCTTGTCGTCGAGCCACAGGCTCCGGCTTGGGCACAACAAATCGTCCGTTTCCTTCAAACAGGAGAACTTCTCGATGATCAAGAAGAAGCCAAAAAAGTAGCCCGACAGTCAAGTATGTATCAGTTTGTTGACAGTATTCTACACAGAAAAAGGCTGAATGGGGTGAAATTGAGGTGCATCTGCCGGGAAGATGGACTGAAGCTGTTGGCAGAAATACATGGAGGCATGTGTGGCTCTCACATAGGATCAAGGTCTCTTAACGGCAAGGCTTTCCGGCAATGTTTCTATTGGCCCACTGCTCTCCAGGATGCAACTGAGCTAGTAACCAAGTGTGAAGCATGCCAGTTTCATTCAAATAATATCCATCAGCCAGCACAAGCCCTTCAAACGATTCCACTCTCCTAGCCCTTCTCGGTCTGGGGGCTCGATATCTTGGGCCCCTTTCCCCGTGCTACCGGGGGCTTTGAGTTCTTGTACGTTGCAATCGACAAGTTCACGAAGTGGCCTGAGGTGGAGCCAGTGAGGAAGGTGACAACACAGTCAGCCGACAAGTTCGTTAAAGGATTAGTTTGCCATTTTGGTGTTCCTAACAGAATCATCACAGACAATGGCACACAGTTCATGAGCCGCGCCTTCATGTAGTACATCCAAGACCTTGGAAGCAAGATTTGCTTTGCATTCGTTGCTCACCCGAGAAGCAATGGCCAAGCGGAAAGGGCAAATGCTGAAGTGTTGCGAGGACTCAAGACAAGAACCTTTGACAAGCTGCACAAGTGCGGGAGGCGCTAGATTGATGAGTTGCCGGCAGTTCTTTGGTCACTCAGGATGACACCAAATCAAGCTACCGGCCAAACACCCTTCTCCCTAGTCTATGTTGCAGAGGCGGTGCTCCCCACAGAACTCATGTACGGGTCACCTCGAGTGCTTGCTTACGACGAAGCACAGCAAGAGCAGCTGCAGCAAGACGATACCATGCTCCTCGAGGAAGATCGTCTTCGGGCTGTTGTGCGAGCTGCACGGTACCAGCAAGCTTTGCGCTACTACCACAGCCGCAAAGTCCATGCCCGAAACCTTGAGGAAGGCGACCTTGCTCTTCAGCGCGTCCAATCCGCCAAGGGATCCATCAAGTTGATGCCGAAGTGGGAAGGCCCTTATCGGGTAGTGCGAGTCACCAGACCTGGCGCAGTCCATCTGGAGACTGAAGATGGCATCCCAGTGCAAAACTCATGGAACATTGAGCATCTTCGCAAGTTCTATCCATAGGGCGCAGTTACCGGCCCCCCGGCAACACCTTTTGTACGAGCCCTGTCGGCAGACATGTAACCCTATGTACAAAGCCAGACACAGACCCTGTGCATAAGTGAAATAAAGCTAAGTGTTTCGCAACTCTTTGTTAAAATACATTTCTACTTGTGTATGATTACATGTGATGTTGTGTTATACTTTGCCTTGTATGAAATGATTAATGAGCCGTCGAGGCATCCACCCACTTCTTTCTCTTCTTTCTTTTTCTCAAAAGGACAGAAGGTTCCCTCGCGTGCAAGTTTCCCGGGGGGGGATGATGGTGTGGATACCACCAAATGACGTTCAAGTGATCATCTTATAACAAGAAGCACGACAAAGAGAAGAGCTAAGTTGAAAAACTTTAATTCTTTGTTCTAGTTACAATTTTCCTTGAACGATTTTTGTCTTTGTGTGAGAAACCTGCACGCTAAGGAACCTTGTTGTGACCGATCGTGCTCTTACTTTGTTTTGAGTCCACTAAACAACTTGAGCAGCTGTGTTGGAACCAACAAAGGTAAAACTTGTCGGCAGCGGCACTTCCGGCAGGCTGCTAAGGATCCGTCCTCAAGCGCTCGCGGCAAGAGTGTGCGCACCGGCAAGCATCCGGCAAGCGTAGGGTATACAGTTCATGCAAAGGCAGGATAAGACAAGGAAAATAGCATACATTCATCCCAAGACAACTTAATTTGCATTACATCATAAGCACGGTGCAGATCTAACTTAAGATTAAATGTATCTTTTACATGATAGCACTGACGACAAATGCATCGACAAAGCTAGTTCTGGAGATCACCTTCGTGCCGGGGAACAAGAAGTACCTTGTCGGCTAGTGGAGCAACAATCTTGTCAATGGCCGTGATGTCAATATTCTTCGGCAAGTTTTGAATATCCCAGAGAGATCAACATCAGGATTCCGGTAGGTGACCTTGACGAGCACCTTGTAAAGGACGTTGCGGCCAAACTTGCGGGATTCATTAGCAAATGAAGAGGACCTGTCTTCGTGATAAGTTTTCAAAGCATCAATGAGGCCGTCAAAGAACTTGGTCAGTCTGGCGCTGGCGGCCTCCTTATCATTGACAGTGTAGCTCCAACTCCTCATATCCATGATGGCAAGCTGCGTGGTTATGCCTTCTGCAACATTGACAAGCCCGTTGGTCCAAAGGGAGAGCACCTCTTGCAGCTCCGTAAAATTATTCTCGACATCTTCTTGGGAGGTCTCTTCTGCATCAAGCTTCTCCGTCAGGATTATCTCCCTCTCCTTGGCGAATTCAAGATCTTTCTCCTGGGGTGATAAGCTTGGATCTCAGATCTTCCATTGCCTTACCGGTTGTATCGAGATCTTGGTTCTTAGATGCTAGCTGCGTCTGCAGCACCCCTAGGGTATGAGCTGCCTTCTGCGCTTCACCTTTGAGAGCCTTGATCTCTCTACTATTGGCGGCAAGATCTTCTTTCAACTTGTTCACCTGAGACTCCAAATCTGCCTTGGCTTTAGTAGCAGCACCAACATTATCAGTGGCCTCCTTGAGCTTGGCGGCACTCTCTCGAGCTTGGGTCTCGATGGATTCTTTGTGGTTCTTCTCCAGCTCTTGGGTCCTTCGCTCAAGGAGCTTCTCAATCTCTTCATACTTGTCGCGAAGCTTTGCGGCAAGGGACTCTTCTTGTGCGGCAAGATTTCTTTCTCAGGCATTGAGCTGCGCTTCGCGCTCTACCAGCTTGCCGTCCAAAGCTGTCGCCTTCTCCTGGGCGGCGGGAAGCTTTTCCTCCTGCCTTCTTAGATTATGGGACTGCCCATTGTTCCATGTACGGATCTCTTCTGCCTTCTCTTTCAGCTTTTCTTCGGCTAGATCCAAAGCTTTGTGCTCTTCTTAGAGCTTGATCCAACGATTGCTGTAGCGATCTTGCACATCCTTGAAACTGGCAGCCATGGTTTCTAGGAAGGCCAGATCCACTACGTTGTCGGCAGCGTTATCAGCTTCGGCAGCACTTTGAGAGAAGGGGGCTAAGATACGGGCAATCTCATCGTCAAAGCATGGCCCTCCAATGCCTGGTGAACTGGGGGCTCCAGGTCCTTGCTGGAGAGCGGCAAGCGTCGAGGCATCCGCCAAGATTTGAGTGATTGGCGCGGCAGGTTGAGCTTCAGGGTTTGGCTTGTCGGCCCCAACCAACACCATCTCTGTGCTTGTCTGGATGGGGGCGGACATGTTGTCGGGAGACTTTCCTAGTTCTCCGGTGACTTCCCTCGTCTCCTCGGCAGCAGATTTGGTGGCCTCTTCAGCAAAGATCTTGGTGGCCTCATCAGCAGCACTTTTTGCAATATCTGCCATGTCTGCAAGAATTTCCCCTTCTTCGGGAGAAGCTGGACCTGCAGGATGGAACAGAAGCAAAGAGCAAAAAGTGATTCAGCTTACAAGTCAAGTTCAAGAACACAAAAAAATTGGGACAGGACTTAGAAGCAAGTGGATTACCTGTTGATTCTTGTTGGAGAAGAGTGATCTTCTCCCCGGCAACTTCGATCGCCGGCATGCGGTCACCAGCAGGTTCGATCGTTGGGACGATCTCTGCGTGAACAAGCTCATCAGTGAAGGCCCTTGCCGGCAAAGTGCTCTCCGGAGCGATGGTTGATGGAGGAGTCACAATAGGATCCACCTCCGGGTGTTCTTCCTCTTGGCGGCCTCCTCCTATCTCTTTGTCGGGTTCAGAAGGAGGAATCTTCGTACTAGCGCCTGCGAGCGGGAACTGCACCACAGTCTCACGCAGGGGGCTGGGCTGGGGGCTAATAACGATGGTATCAGCAGACATGACCCCCTGCCCAGCGCTTGCCATTGGCTCGTGTTCTGTTGCACTTCTCATTCGCTTCACCTTGTGCACGAGCGGTTCTGTATCCCTGCGAAGACAAAGGAAGACAAGTCAAATGACAGTCAAGACAAAATCAAGATTTGATGAAGATAAAATGATTATACTCACTCCTCATCTTCGGGCTCACTAAGGATGGAGAGGTCGTATCTCACTGGCAGAGGCGACTCCCTGGCCCTCTTGATTGCCGGTGGAGGCAAAGATGCCTGTTGAGAAGACCCAACTTCACCGGCAACTCCTTGCCGGGGAGGTGGACATTGAGCTCGAGGACGCCGAGTTGATTGCCGGCGCACTTCTTGCTGTTGGCCAGTCCTGGTGGTCGTCTTCTTCACGACAGGGCCAGCCCCTGACGAGGAAGGTCGCACTACCTCTTGGCTAGACGCTTTCTGAAGAACGCGCGCTTTCTTCTTCGGACCCTGAGGATCTCCTTCTTCTTCAGTTTCGTCGGCAACTTCTTCCCCGGTAGGCTCTCCCTGATGCTCTTCGGCAACCTCTTCGTCGGGAGTCTCTTCCTCCTCATCGGTTGCCGCAGCCCGGGAACCACTAGCCTTGGCGGCCTTCAAGGCCTCTTCGGCTCTATAGGCGATATACGCCAACTCTTCATCTCTAGTGGCTTGGATGAGGTCCTTGTCTTCTTGAGTAGGCCTCGCTGTCAAGTTGGAAGCCCAATTCATTTCATCTTCGAGTGAAGGCAGCTCCCAATCAGCTTCAACTCCTCGAGCATTGCATGCTGGCATCATCGCCAAGATGGAATCTTTGGCAGAATTTATGTGCAGTGGCACGACCTTGTCCGGCAGGCGGAACTTGCCGGAGATCCTGAAGAGCTGATGGCAGAGACTGATGTGTTGCATAACCGTCATATTGTTGGCCAGCCCTGGATATATTCGCATGATATGCCCAGCATTCTTGTACTCCCAAGTGTACCTTTGCCTCCTCTACAGCGGCGCAATGCGTCGCCGGAGGAAATCAGCTCCTACCATCTCAGTAGTTAGCCCAATAGACTTGAGGCGGGCAATTCAGTTCATTGCCGGGCCAAGCTTCTTGTCGCTGGCACCAAGATCACTCCAATTCTTGCTGCGATCAATCTTCTCTGTGCGCGGCAAGCAGAAGTTGTGGAAGTCCTTCTCCTTGATCCAGCACCATTCTGCCCGCCATTCTTCCCATTTCAGATGCAGTAACCCGTCAAGATACTTTCCCTTAGTTTTGGCTCGGGGAATCCAAGTCACGCTGCCGGAAAGTGCATCACCCTCGATGAGGGGAATGAAGAAATGGCGGAAGAGGTCGACATTGGGGACGACACTGACAATTTTTTTGCACATATGGGCGAAGACTGCCATGCAAGTCATTGCATTTGGGGTGAAATCCAGCAGTCGGAACTCGTAGGTGTACATCATTTCGGTGAAGAAATCTGAATAAGGAGGAACCATGCCGCAGTAGAAGTATGCGCAGAAGAATGGGTATGCTTCTCCGATGACCTTGGTATTAGCAGGGAGCACTACTGGAGCCTTATGATCTTGGGTATCCCTCCCCCACATGTACACATACCTGGTGATAAGGGTGCTCTTGTCCAAGGCCGGCAGCAAGAAAACCGCGTTTTCCCTCCGCCGCTGCTCCAAATTTGTCTTCCTCTTCTCCGCTTTGGGGTCGACAGGTTTGGCGGGCTTCTTTCCTTCTGTATCAGTCTTCTTGGGCGCCATGGGTGCTCAGGAAGGAAGAAAAGATTGGGGAGAAGATGCGAGACGGCGGTGGCAGCGGAATTTGTTGTGGCGAGAGGAAGAAGACGATGCAGCAAAAGGCGGGGTAAATGAGCAGCGCCTCCTTGCGGTTGCCTTTTTATGGGGAAGGCACGGGGAGGCTGCCTCTTTACTGTTCGACGTGGCGGCGCTTTTACAGGCGCACTACCACAAACCGTCGCTCCAGTCCACCACTCCTGCGACCCGCATTAAATGCGCGATGTGGGCGTGCGACAGAAAATCATCATCACAAGATTTTACGGCGGTAATTTCTTACCACATGTCTGTGCATTGTTTGGGCCTAGCCCAACGACGCTTCGGACGTGCGTGTGGCCCAGGCCCGGGGGCTCCTATCGGTGTATAAAACATGGGTATTTTATACCCTGACTTATGCATAGGCAGTGGTAGCAATCTCGATGGCCAAGGCTTGCCGGAGATCATCAAGATCAAGACAAAGCATCAATGAAGCACTTGGCTAAAGTGTTGAGGACACAATCATCACTTGTCGGCAAGGCGCAAGCTGGCAAGATCAAGGCCCGGCAAGCTCCATGCCGGCAGGCCTTTGCTGACTCCTCTCCGCTCCACCTCATCAAGCAGCTAGTCGCTAATCTGTGAGGTGTCGAGCGGGCAGGCGGTTTGGTGAAGGTTGTCGGGGCATGTGGCAGCATGCTGGAAGGAGAATTACCTTTAATGACACCCGTCCAGAAGGCGTGTCAAGATAATAGGAGGTAGCTGGGCGAGCAGTGTAGAAACCTTGCCGGGGCTACTTCTCCACATGACACCTGACGGTGCATTTATTGCGTTTGTCCTAATCCGGCAGAGTTAGGTATGATAGCACTGTTTGCTATCTAGTCAACATGTTATGACTGTTTTGCCACTGTGGTTACCCCTTGAGCTATAAAAGGAGGGCCAGGGCAACCTTTACAAGGGTCGAGTCTTTGCTCATTCTGCATGCGTAGCTGCTCTTCCCGCACCTTGCCGGCAAGAAGCGCACTTTGTACTTGAGCTCAAAAACATCCAATACACAAAGCAGGAGTAGGGTTTTACACCTCACGGTGGCCCGAACCTGGGTAAATCCTTTGCGTTGATTGTTGATTCTGCTCTTTGTGCTTGCGCATCCCCCTAGTCGAACCGCAAAGGGGCTAGATGGCCCCATAGATCGTCGTACACACGACAACATACATGTCTACCTTATTCCAGTTTCCTCTTTCGCCGCCCATCTCCAATTCAATTCAATGTAATTTGTGGTGTGTACTCATAAAAGGTTGCTAAAACAAAGTTTGTGCACTGCTCTCATAGAATTTTGGATTCGATTCAGGACATCTCTTGAGTATATTTTTCAAATTTTAATTATAAAAAAGAGTTAAGTTCCATAAAGCTAATTACTAATTTTTGTATTAAATATATTGCAAAAAAAATCATTACTTTTGTACTCTGCAATGATTCATCCAAAAGAATTTACATGGATAAATCTTGATATATTGCTACACATGCTAATTTAGATTTTTCATAGGATATCAAGAACAAAAATTGATTATTTTTCATATCAACACGCTTGTATAAAATTATGTGGGCATTGTGTTTGTGTGGATAGTCAAGCATAATTGCAGGGTTGCATATTATTTGGTTTGGTTCTTGGTGTCACTCATAAAATCCCCTTGAAGCACTTTTGGCTTGTATTTAATCTTTTGTTATCATCCTACACTCGCCTCGTCTTTAGCAGTGTTGGTATTAATTATTCGTACCACTATTTTTGAACTTATTACAAAGGTCCATCTCAAGACGTATTTTTTCATCCCGTGGATTCTGCCTGCTGTAACATCTATCCATAAATTCAAAACGACCCAAAGTGCAACCACTGTCAATATTGTGTATTGTTTTCCTTCAAAGGCTCAAAATGTTTCATTGTAAAGTAGCCAGTCTCAAGCAACATAGCGCCTACCCTAAAAAAAGCAACATAGCGCCTACATTGTTGGCCAGTCTTCACGATGGTCTACCTTGTCACATATCTAGCTACCACATGATCTCTATCACTTGACCTTCTCTTTTAGGCTAAAGTAATTCTCAGTTTATATTCATACAAAATTGCTAAAAATTATCGTCCAGTTTAGTTAAAGCTTGTTTGTAAATATAGTGTACATATTGTTGTACAAAACTAATATTTTTTTTACACTCGATATGTTTTGTTGCTTTCAACCTCAATATTTGCACCACACATTGTTTCGCCTGCTTCATGGATTTATACTGCTTGAGGAGATATCACATAGGTTTTGACCATCTCAATGTTTTCTTGCCCAATTGTGTGTATGGCATGGACACAGTTCTTACAATACATGTTGAGAAATATATTTTTGCTTTGACGGATCTGTGTTATGATTAATTTATAATTTGGAATATGAAATTACCAGAAGCGTACAAATACACAAATACATGATTAGCATTGTCCGCGCGGTGTCGCATGCAACATTCTCCTAGGGTTGTCGGATGCAACATTCTTCTAGCGTTGTCAGGGTTGTTTAGATTTATTTGTACTACCAAGTTCTTAACATATCTGCTTTCATAGTTAAGGAGCATGAATATGATGCATAAGCAGTTTATAGACTTACGTGATGAATTTGTATTATGAAAGTTCGTATTATTTTTCTTTGATCATTATGCCCTAATGTGCAGCGATTTGGTTTGCTTTTGTTGCTTCTCATCCTTGACCGTCCCACACAAAAATTGGTGTTGAGCATGCAAGTAGCTAGCTAGCTGATAAGTCATAATAATGCATACGTGTACCTTGCATACAGCGATCCAGCCTATATTCATGCATGGACTGCATGTGACGGGTTGTGTTGTGCTTGCCATGCATGGAAGAAAATGCATTTGTAGAAAGAATGTTTCATTGTAAAGAAAATGCATCTATCCATATTCCAGTTCAGTCTTGCTGGGAAGAAAATGCGTTTGTACAAAAAAAAAATCTTGCATCGCTACTGAACTGGAATCAAAGACTAATCGGAATGCACGTGCCTTAATTTACTGCATGCATAGTGTTTCTCCTAGACTCCTTCGCTGAGTCTACCTATGACGTCATCCATTGCACTTTGGGATGCCAATCAAAAGCGATCTGCCAACCGGACAGCTACCTTTTTCTTTCTACCAATCGTGTAAGGCTCCGTTCAAAAAATATATATCTGCTTGTACGTGACACATTGAACTATTTGTACCTAACAATGTTATTTGTCTGTAACGTTTATATCTTTAAATCTCGACCCTTAATTTATTAAATTAGTGGTTGAGATAATTTAATCTATGTGGATCAACATGACGTACCAAAAGTGTACAGATACACAAATACAGGATTAGCATTGTCCGCACGGTGTCGCATGCAACATTCTCCTAGGGTTGTCGGATGCAACATTCTTCTAGCGTTGTCGTTTAGATTTATTTGTACTACCAAGTTCTTAACATATCTGCTTTCATAGTTAAGGAGCATGAATATGATGCATAAGCAGTTTATAGACTTACGTGATGAATTTGTATTATGAAAGTTCGTATTATTTTTCTTTGATCATTATGCCCTAATGTGCAGCGATTTGGTTTGCTTTTGTTGCTTCTCATCCTTGACCGTCCCACACAAAAATTGGTGTTGAGCAAGGAATGAAGTAGCTAGCTAGCTGATAAGTCATAATAATGCATACGTGTACCTTGCATACAACGATCCAACCTATATTCATGCATGGACTGCATGTGACGGGCTGTGTTGTGCTTGCCATGCATGGAAGAAAATGCATTTGTAGAAGGAATGTTTCATTGTAAAGAAAATGCATCTACCCATATTCCAGTTCAGTCTTGCTGGGAAGAAAATGCATTTGTACAAAAAAAAATCTTGCATCACTACTGAACTGGAATCAAAGAGTAATCAGAATGCATGTGCCTTAATTTACTGCATGCATAGTGTTTCTCCTAGACTCCTTCACTGAGTCTACCAATGACGTCATCCGTTGCACTTTGGGATGCCAATCAAAACTGATCTGCCAACCGGACAGCTACCTCTTTTTCTTTCTACCAATCGTGTAAGGCTCCGTTCAAAATATATATATCTGCTTGTACGTGACACATTGAACTATTTGTACCTAACAATGTTATTTGTCTATAACGGTTATATCTTTAAATCTCGACCCTTAATTTCTTAAATTAGTGGTTAAGATAATTTAATCTATGTGGATCAACATGACGGCTTGTTTGTCTCTTGTCTTAATTATATAATAGATTGGAATCTTATATTGCCTTCTTTCATATCAATAATAGCACCTATGGTTCGTAGGAAAGGCCTACCAAGTATTATAGGACAAGACGGATTGCATTCAATATCAAGCACAATAAAATCCACGGGTACATAATTTCTATTAGCAAGAACAAGCACATCATTTATTCTACCCAATGGTTTTTTAATAGTAGAATCCGCTAAATGTAAATTAAGGGAACAAGCATCCATATTGGTGAGACATAGCACGTCACATAAAGATTTTGGTATAGTAGAGACGCTAGCACCTAGATCACACAAAGCATTACATTCATTATCTTTAATTTTAATCTTAATAGTAGGTTCTCATTCATCATGTAATTTTCTAGGTATTGAAACTTCCAACTCAAGCTTTTCTTCATGAGCTTTTATCATAGCTTCTACAATATGTTTAGTAAAAGCTTTATTTTGTTCATAGGCATTAGGTTAATTAATCATGGATTGCAACAAGGAAATACATTCAACTAGAGAGCAATTATCATAATTAAAGTCCTTGTAATCCAAAGTAGTGGGCAAATCACTATTTTTGACCTCTCCAAACCCACTTTTATCATTTTTATCAATAAGATTATCACCCTCCGAACAATTGGGACGCCTTCTAGCTAAAGTTGACTCATCTTCAGTCCCATTTTCATCAAGTTTCATATTACTGAATAAAGATTCAATAAGTGAGACACCAATCATTTTAATATTCTCATCATTACTATGGTAAAAGCCGAGTGGAATAGACTTTTCTAAGAATTCTCGCTTAGCTCTCAACTTAGCGGTTCTTTCTTTACTTTCATTAATGGAGACATAGATAGTTTTAATAGACTCATTTATATCATGCTTGGGTGGCAAAATTTTAATTTTAAGAGTTTCAACATCATGAGCAATTCTATCCATGTTTCTAGACATATCATCAACTTTATTCAATTTTTTTCTACCATAGCATTGAAAATCTTTTGAGAATTAATAAATTCTTCAATATTGTTCTCAAGATTAGTAGGTATCCTATTATTATTATTATTATTATTATTATTATTATTATTATTATTATTATTATTATTATTATTATATGAATTACTATAATTATTAGAGGAATTTCCGGGAAAAGGTCTAGGATTGAAATTCCCTCTATAAGCATTGTTGTTGAAATTATTTCTATAGACAAAATTCACATCAATAGCATCATTATTTTCCTCAATCAAAGTAGATAATGGCACATCATTAGGATCAACCTGAGCGTTTTTTCTAGCAAGCATTTTTATAATAGCATCCATTTTATCACCCAAAGTAGAGATTTCTTCGACAGAGTTTACCTTCTTACCAGTTGGAGTTCTTTCAGTGTGCCATTGAGAGTAATTTGTCATAATATTATCAAGGAGTTTTGTAGCTTCTCCCAATGTAATTTCCATAAAAGTACCACCTGCAACAGAGTCTAGAAGCTTTCTAGAAACAAAGTTTAGTCCCGCATAAAATTTGTGTATGATCATCCATAAGCTTAAACCGTGAGTGGGACAATTTCTAATCATTAATTTCATTCTCTCCCATGCTTGTGCAACATGTTCTTGCTCAAGTTTCTTAAAATTCATTATTTGATTTCTTAGAGAAATAATTTTAGCGGGAGGAAAATACTTGGCAATAAAAGCATCCTTACACTTATCCCAAGAATCAATAGTATTGCGAGGCAAGGATGAAAACCAAGTTTTAGCACGGTCTCTTAGCGAGAACGGAAATAATTTCAACTTAATAATATCATTATCCACATCTTTTTTCTTTTGCATATTGCATAATTCAACGAAAGTATTAAGATGGGAAGCAGCATCCTCATTAGGGGTTCCAGAAAATTGTTCTTTCATAACAAGATTTAGCAAAGCAGCATTAATATCTGTGACACCCTGGTTTTCGCTCCTCGATTTTTCCTTCGCTGGATTATACTCCCGTATTTTTCTTTAGGTGTTATTGGATTTTTCTCTCGCCTTTGGGCATCTGAAGATGGTTATATAGCCTTGCTTTTCCTATCAGACCAGAGATTCTCTCCAACCCAACTTGGCCACCCAAACTATATTCTTAGGGTTTTGCCGGCAAAACCCTACCTTCCGAGTTGCCGGAAGGGAAACCCTAATACCTGCAGTTACAAGGGAACCCTAATTTTCTTTGATCTGTTGCCTCCCAAACTTTTCCCAGTGATCATCCCACATCTATAAACCCTGGATATGTAAAAATATTGCCAAGTCATTTGCAATATTTTTCATTTAAAATTAATTCCTTTTTCTGCCAGTTAAAAGAATTAAATCCAGGAAAATATCTATCCATCTCCAAAGTTCATGAAAACTTGTGGAGACATTCTTTGTGATCATATTGAGCTCTCATAAAAATATTGGCCATAATTAAATAAGGGAAATTGCATTTTCCTATTTAAAG
Source organism: Elymus sibiricus (assembly GCA_039707655.1). Lineage (NCBI taxonomy): Eukaryota > Viridiplantae > Streptophyta > Magnoliopsida > Poales > Poaceae > Elymus > Elymus sibiricus. The sequence goes on along the minus strand of CM077668.1, from coordinate 102,436,953 downwards.
CCAATATTGCATTTTGGGCACTTACCAAAGGAACTACCATTTTGGTAGCCAGGAAAAATACCAAATAATTTGTGGAGCTTCTCCTGTCCATGTCTTCACCATTTCCATCAAGAACCCAAGTTCCATAGTTCAAATTTTGAGCACACCATTCATTTGCAAATTCTGTCCAGATTTCCAATTGGCAAAGGAAGTGCTTGGTCCCTTGATCATTATGAGCTGAATTTTTGCAGGGTGAGTAACATTGATATATAACTCTTGCAAACCAAAAATCAGCTCAATCCAGCTATCCATTCTTCCCCAGCAATTTTCCTAAGTTTCTGTCCAGAGAAAAGCACTGTGAAGGAAGTACCATTTTGGCATATCCAAATGGTATGAAATTTTACCAGTGCATTCTTACATTCAAATAACCTCCCTCCATCAAATTTGAGCCAAATCTATTGAGCCATTTGACCCCAGCATTAAAACCTAGTTTCTGTCCAGATTCTGGCATTGTGAAGGAATTACCAGCTAGAGTGATCCAATTGGCCTGAAATTTTTCCAGGATGTGCACCTTGATGGATCATTCTTGCATGACAAATTCCAGCTCCTTTCACTCAGTGATCTCTCCAGAAACCACTACAAACACCTGCTGTCCGGAGAAGGCTTTGGACCAAGTTCATCACTCCAGGGCCATTCCTTTGATTCTAGACGTTGATGTCCACTCTAGAAGCAGTGACTACCGCGTTTGACAAGGTCGGACATCCAGACGTGCGCCAGGGCACACGGTCCGCATGGTGACCGCATGAACCAAATGCAGAACTGGCGCTCTGCACCGCGCGTCGCCTCTGCCGACAGCTCCGGCCAGCCGTAGCCTGTCCGTTCATGCCGACCTGACTCCCCGTCGTCCACGCACCCATCTCCGCTCACTTCCTCCTCCGTTTCTTTCCTCGCCACGCCGTGACAACCACCGCCGTCCCGCCACTGTACCGGAGCAGTCGCCGCCTTATCCATCCGAGTCAAAGCTTCTCGAGCATGCCAGCACAGCCTCTCTGTGTCCCCGTGACGCTCCACGACGCCAGGAACCGGTCGAGCCATCACCTCCGCACGTGGCCCAGCTCATCACCGCGGCCACCGCGTTGCCATGGCCGTGCCTATCCGCTCGCGAAGACCGGCTATAAATGGGCCATCCCAGGGTCCTCTTGAGCTCACTCCACCACCTCCTCTCCCTCCTCTCCCTCCTAGACCTTCCCCTACCCATAGGATAGAGGCTCCCTTGCCCAATTGCGCCGCCATGGCCGCCATAGCCGCCTCTGTCTCCGCCTAAATCTGAACAAGCCCGAGCCCTCCTCCCTCTCATTTCTTCACCAGAGGAACCCCCTGGCCATGGCGGAGCTCCACTGCCCTTCACCTCTTCCTCCGGTGCCCCGTAGCGCCGTACCCATACCCGGCCGCCGCTGTCCGCCGCCGCGGTTGATGTTCTGCTCACCCTCGTCGTCCTCGGAGTCCGTATCATACGTGGACGGGTGCGCCTCGTCATTCTAAACATGCCGGTGGCCGGAGCCTCGCCGAAGGTGGCCTGAGCCGCCCGGACGAGTGCTGGCGAGCGCTCGGCCTGGCCTCTCCACTGCTCCATCAGGGGGGTTGAAGAAGGCATGGGAGGAGAGAGAGCACCGATGGGGCCCGCACGCAGTGACCCAGCCAACCGGTCCCGCACAGTTTAAGCGGAGGCGTATTTTCGCTAATATGCTTTCTGCTGGAGAAAGAGTACTTCGGTACGACTTCGGCTCAGAATGCGCTTCCCTGCTCCGAAAACGTATTTTTGGAAAGGCGCCTTTTGGTTTTAGCCTCGTCGCCGAAACCCTTATATTGCAGGCGTTCACCCGTTAAGAGCATAAAAGCACAGTTACTGTTTGTTTTTCTGCCTAACGAACGAACGGCCACAACTTCGCAACCGTAACTCCGATTCAGGTGATTCCAAAGCCCACGATCTTGTTGGGGAACGTTGCATGGGAAACAAAAATTTTCCTACGCACACATAAGATCTATCCATGGTGATGAGCATCTACGAGAGGGAGAGTGAATCTACATACCCTTGTAGATCGCTAAGCGGAAGCGTTAATAAACGCGGTTGATGTAGTCGAACGTCTTCGCGATCCAAATCGCCGAGCGTCCCGCGATCCAATCACGATCCTTCCGATCTAGTGCCGAACGGATGGCACCTCCGCGTTCAACACACGTACGGCTTGATGACGCCTTCACCTCCTCGATCCAGCGAGCGATGGTGAAGTAGTGGTTGAGTTCCAGCAGCACGACGGCGTGGTGATGGTGGTGAGGAACAATCTCTGCAGGGCTTCGCCAAGCGCTACGGAGATTATGACGGAGGAACTAGAGGGTTAGGGTTGCCGCACACGGCTTGGGGAAATCTTGATGTGTCCCGTGTGCTAGCCCTGCCCCTCTATTTATATGTTGAGCCTTGGGGTCTAAACTTGGAGTAAAAGCCTCCTCTAGGTCGGTTTTGCCCGCACAAGGTCGGTTTGGCCCGCAGGGAAAGAGTCCAACTCGGATCCCTGCCGAACCGTGCACAGCCGCACACAAGCGGTAGTACCGCTTCACACAAGCGGTAGTACCGCTTGGGCGGTAGTACCGCTTCACACAAGCGGTAGTACCGCTCGGGCGGTAGTACCGCTTCACACAAGCGGTAGTACCGCTTACGCGGCAGCAAAACTACTTTTTGCACTTTCCAATACCTTGTGGGCTTTTATCCCTTAGCCCATATAAAGTGTTGCTGTACCCGAACACTTCGGCAAACATCCGGAACCCCTTCCGGTGAACTCTGGAACTCTTCCGGAGATCGAAACACTATTATCACATATATCAATCTTTACCTCCGGACTCTTCCGGAGATCCTCGTCATGTCCGGGATCTTATCCGGGACTCCGAACAACTTTCGGTCACCAACATAATAACTCAATTATACTAATCGTCACCAAACGTTAAGTGTGTAGACCCTGCGGGTTCGAGAACTATGTAGACATGACCGAGACACCTCTACGGCCAATAACCAATAGCGGGACCTGGATGCCCATATTGGCTCCTACATATTCTACGAAGATCTTTATCGGTCGAACCTCTATGTCAAGGATTCAGTTAATCCCGTATGCTGTTCCCTTTGTTCTTCGGTATGTTACTTGCCCGAGATTCGATCGTCGGTATCACTATACCTAGTTCAATCTCGTTACCGGCAAGTCTCTTTACTCGTTCCGTAATACAAGATCTCGTGGCTAACACTTTAGTCACATTGCTTGCAAGGCTCAATGTGATGTTGTATTACCGAGTGGGCCCTGAGATACCTCTCCGTCACACGGAGTAACAAATCCCAGTCTTGATCCATGCCAACCCAACAGACACCCTCGGAGATACCTGTAGAGCACCTTTATAGTCACCCAGTTACGTTGCGACGTTTGATACACACAAGGTATTCCTCCGGTGTCAGTGAGTTGCATGATCTCATGGTCAAAGGAACAGATACTTGACATGCAGAAAACAATAGCAATAAACTGACACGATCAAATGCTACGTTTACAGTTTGGGTCTTGTCCATCACATCATTCTCCTAATGATGTGATCCCGTTATCAAATGACATCTCATGTCCATGGCTAGGAAACCTTAACCATCTTTGATCAACAAGCTAGTCAACTAGAGGCTTACTAGGGACACAGTGTTGTCTATGTACCCACACATGTATTTGAGTTTCCAATCAATACAATTATAGCATGGATAATAAACAATTATCATTAACAAGGAAATATAATAATAACCAATTTATTATTGCCTCTAGGGCATATTTCCAACAGTCTCCCACTTGCACTAGAGTCAATAATCTAGTTCACATCACTATGTGATTTACATTGTAATGAATCGAACACCCATGCAGTTCTGGTGTTGTTCATGTTTAGCCTTTGGAAGAGGTTTAGTCATCGGATCTGCAACATTTAGATCCGTGTGTACTTTGCAAATATTTATGTCGTCCTCCTTGATGTAATCGCGGATGGAATTGAAACGTCGCTTTATGTGTCTGGTCCTCTTGTGAAATCTTGGTTCCTTGGCTAGAGCAATGGCACCAGTATTATCACAAAACAGAGTCATTGGGTTAAGTGCACTAGGCACTACTCCAAGATCTGTCATGAACTCCTTCATCCAGACACCTTCCTTCGCCGCCTCCGAGGCAGCGATGTACTCCGCTTCGCATGTAGAATCTGCTACCACGCTTTGCTTGGAACTGCACCAGCTAACCGCACCCCCATTAAGAATAAATACGTATCCGGTTTGCGACTTAGAGTCATCCGGATCAGTGTCAAAGCTTGCATCGACGTAACCCTTTACGACGAGCTCTTGATCACCTCCATAAACGAGAAACATGTCCTTAGTCCTTTTCAGGTACTTCAGGATATTCTTGACCGCCGTCCAGTGTTCCATTCCTGGATCACTTTGAAACCTTCCGACCATACTTATGGCAAGGCTGACATCGGGTCTTGTGCACAGCATTGCATACATGATAGAGCCTATGGCTGAAGCATAGGGGATGACACTCATCTTTTCTCTATCTTCTGCAGTCACTGGGCATTGAGTCTTACTCAACTTCACACCTTGCAAAACAGGCAAGAACCCCTTCTTGGACTGATCCATTTTGAACTTCTTCAAAATCTTATCAAGGTATGTGCTTTGTGAAAGTCCTATTAAGCGTCTTGATCTATCTCTATAGATCTTGATGCCTAATATGAAAGCAGCTTCTCCTAGGTCCTTCATTGAAAAACTCTTGTTCAAATATTCCTTTACGCTTTCCAGTATTTCTATATTGTTTCCAATCAGCAATATGTCATCCACATATAATATTAGAAACGCTATAGAGCTCCCACTCACTTTCTTGTAAATACAAGCTTCTCCGTAAACTTGTATAAACTCGAACGCTTTGATCACCTCATCAAAACGAAGATTCCAACTCCGAGATGCTTGCACCAGTCCATAAATGGATCGCTGGAGTTTGCAAACTTTGTCAGCATTCTCTGGATCGACAAAACCTTCTGGTTGCATCATATACAACTCTTCCTTAAGGAAACCGTTAAGGAACGCTGTTTTGACATCCATCTGCCAAATTTCATAATCGAAAAAGGCAGCTATTGCTAACATGATTCTGACGGACTTAAGCATCGCTACGGGTGAGAAGGTCTCATCGTAGTCAACTCCTTGAACTTGTGAAAAACCCTTTGCCACAAGTCGAGCTTTATAGACGGTGACATTACCGTCCGCGTCCGTCTTCCTCTTAAAGATCCATTTGTTCTGAATGGCCTTACGCCCTTCAGGTAATACTTCCAAAGTCCATACTTTGTTTTCATACATGGATCCCATCTCGGATTTCATGGCCTCTAACCACTTCTCGGAATCCGGGCCCATCATCGCTTCTCCATAGCTCGTAGGTTCATCGTTGTTTAACAACATGACCTCTAAGACAGGGTTGCTGTACCACTCAGGAGCAGTACGCGTCCTTGTCGACCTACGAGGTTCGATAGCAACTTGATCCAAAGCTTCATGATCATCATCATTAACTTCCTCTTCAGCTAATGTAGGCTCCACAGAAACAACTTTCTGCGCTGCGCTACTCTCAGGTTGAAGTAAAGGTTCAACAACCTCATCAAGTTCTATCTTCCTCCCACTCAATTCTTTCGAGAGAAACTCTTTCTCAAGAAATGTTCCGTTTTTAGCGACAAACACTTTGCCTTCGGATCTGAGGTAGAAGGTATACCCAACTGTCTCTTTTGGGTATCCTATGAAGACGCATTTCTCCGCTTTGGGTTCCAGCTTTTCAGGCTGAAGCTTTTTGACATAAGCATCACATCCCCAAACTTTAAGAAACGACAGCTTTGGCTTCTTGCCAAACCAAAGTTCATATGGCGTCGTCTCAACGGATTTCGATGGTGCCCTATTTAAAGTGAATGCAGCTGTCTCTAATGCATAACCCCAAAACGATAGTGGCAAATCGGTAAGAGACATCATAGATCGCACCATATCCAATAAGGTTCGATTACGACGTTCGGACACACCATTATGCTGTGGTGTTCCAGGCGGTGTCAATTGTGAAACAATTCCACACTGTCTTAAGTGACTGCCAAACTCATAACTCAGATATTCTCCTCCTCGATCAGATCGTAGGAATTTAATCTTCTTGTTACGATGATTCTCAACTTCACTCTGAAATTGTTTGAACTTTTCAAATGTTTCAGACTTGTGTTTCATTAAGTAAATATACCCATATCTACTTAAGTCATCAGTGAAGGTGAGAAAGTAACGATAACCACCGCGCGCCTCAATACTCATCGGACCGCACACATCAGTATGTATGATTTCCAATAAGTCACTTGCCCGTTCCATTGTTCCAGAGAACGGCGTTTTAGTCATCTTGCCCATGAGGCATGGCTCACATGTGTCAAGTGATTCAAAATCAAGTGACTCCAAAAGTCCATCAGCATGGAGCTTCTTCATGCGTTTTACGCCAATATGACCTAAACGGCAGTGCCACAAGAAAGTGGTATTATCATTATCAATTCTACATCTTTTGGCATCAATGTTATGAACATGTGTATTATTACTATCGAGATTCAACAAGAATAAACCCCTCACATTGGGTGCATGACCATAAAAGATATTACTCATATAAATAGAACAACCATTATTCTCTGATTTAAATGAGTAACCGTCTCGCAATAAACAAGATCCAGATATAATGTTCATGCTTAACGCAGGCACCAAATAACACTTATTTAGGTTCATCACTAATCCCGACGGTAATCGAAGAGCGAGCGTGCCGACGGCGATCACATCAACCTTGGAACCATTTCCCACGCGCATCGTCACTTCATCCTTTGCCAGCCTCCGTCTATTCCGCAGTTCCTGTTTTGAGTTGCAAATATGAGCAACCGCACCGGTATCAAATACCCAGGCACTACAACGAGAGTTGGTAAGGTACACATCAATAACATGTATATCATATATACCTTGTTTGTTGTTGGCCGCCTTCTTGTCAGCCAAATACTTGGGGCAATTCCGCTTCCAGTGTCCAGTTCCCTTGCAATGAAATCACACAGTTTCTGGTTTGGGTCCAGCCTTGGGTTTCTTCACGAGAGGAGCAACTGCTTTGCCACTCTGCTTGGAGTTACCCTTCTTACCCTTGCCATTTTTCTTGAAACTAGTGGTTTTATTGACCATCAACACTTGATGCTCCTTCTGAATTTCAGACTCAGCGGCTTTCAGCATCGCAAACAGCTCGGCGACTGACTTGTTCATCCCGTGCATGTTATAGTTCAACACGAAGCTTTAGTAGCTAGGTGGCAATGATTGAAGAACTCTGTCAGTGATAGCCTCTGGCGGAAGGGATATCCCTAACTCAGCCAGACGGGTGGAGTACCCAGACATTCTGAGCACGTGATCACTGATAGACCCGTTCTCCTCCATCTTGCAAGCATAGAACTTATTGGAGATCTCATATCTCTCGATCCGGGCATTCTTCTGAAAGATAAACTTCAACTCCTGGAACATCTCATATGCTCCATGACGTTCAAAACGTCTTTGAAGTCCCGGTTCTAAGCCATACAACATTGCACATTGAACTATTGAGTAATCATCAGAACGAGCCTGCCAGGCGTTCACAACGTCTAGAGACTCAACTGGAGCGGGTGGATCACCAAGCGGTGCATCAAGGACATAAGCCTTCTGGGAAGCCGTAAGGATAATCCTTAGATTACGGGCCCAGTCCACAAAGTTACTTCCATCATCTTTCAACTTAGCTTTCTCTAGGAACGCATTAAAATTCAGGGGTGCTACTGCGCGAGCCATGATCTACAACATAAATATTGCAAAGACAACTTAGACTATTGTTCTTAGATAATGAGTTTAGTTAATCATATTTTAAAAAACTCCCACTCAAATTGACATCCCTCCGATCATTCGAGTGTAACATGATCCAAATCCACCAACTCAAGTCCGATCATCACGTGAGTTGAGGTGGTTTCAATGGTGAACATCTTCATGTTGATCATATCTACTATATGACTCATGTTCGACCTTTCGGTCTCTTGTGTTCCGAGGCCATGTCTGTACATGCTAGGCTCGTCAAGTTTAACCCGAGTGTTCCGCACGTGTAACATGGCTTACACCCGTTGTATGCGAACGTAGAGTCTATCACACCCGATCGTCACGGCGTGTCTCGAAACGACGAACTTTCGCAACGGTGCACACTTGGGGAGAACACAATTTTATCTTGAAATTTAAGTGAGGGATCACCTTATAATGCTACCGTCGTCCTAAGCAAAATAAGATGCATAAAAGGATTAACATCACATGCAAATCATAAGTGACATGATATGGCCATGAACTTGTGCTTTTGATCTCCATCTTCAAAGCACCGGCATGATCTCCATCGTCACCGGCATGACACCATGATCTCCATCATCTTGATCTCCATCAACGTGTCGCCATAAGGTTGTCGCGCCGACTGTTGCTTCCACGACTATTGCTAACGTTTAGCGATAAAGTAAAGCATTACATAGCGCTTAATGATTGACACGCAGGTCATACAATAATTAAAGACAACTCTATGGATCCTGCCAGTTGCCGTACTCATCGACATGCAAGTCGTGATATTCTATACAAAACATGATCATCTCATACATCACATATATCTCATCATGTAATTGGCCATATCACATCACAACATACCCTGCAAAAACAAGTTAGACGTCCTCTAATTGTTGTTGCAAATTTTACGTGGCTGCTACGGGTTTGCAAGAACCGTTCTTACCTACGCAAAACCACAACGTGGTGTAGTGATTGCTTTTTGATCTTCTAAAAGAACCCTCTTCATTGAACCGATTCAACTAAAGTGAGAGAGACAGACACCCGCCAGTCACCTTTATGCAACAAGTGCACGCAGCGGTAAAACCAGTCTCGCGTAAGCGTACGCGTAATGTCGGTCCGGGCCGCTTCATCTCACAATGCCGCTGAATCAAGTATCAACTAGTAACGGCAAGCAATATGTATACACCCACGCCCACAACTCGTTTGTGTTCTACTCGAGATCTCATCTACGCATAGACCTAGCTCATGATGCCACTGTTGGGGAACGTTGCATGGGAAACAAAAATTTTCCTACGCACACATAAGATCTATCCATGGTGATGAGCATCTACGAGAGGGAGAGTGAATCTACATACCCTTGTAGATCGCTAAGCGGAAGCGTTAATAAACGCGGTTGATGTAGTCGAACGTCTTCGCGATCCAAATCGCCGAGCGTCCCGCGATCCAATCACGATCCTTCCGATCTAGTGCCGAACGGACGGCACCTCCGCGTTCAACACACGTACGGCTTGATGACGCCTTCACCTCCTCGATCCAGCGAGCGATGGTGAAGTAGTGGTTGAGTTCCAGCAGCACGACGGCGTGGTGATGGTGGTGAGGAACAATCTCTGCAGGGCTTCGCCAAGCGCTACGGAGATTATGACGGAGGAACTAGAGGGTTAGGGTTGCCGCACACGGCTTGGGGAAATCTTGATGTGTCCCGTGTGCTAGCCCTGCCCCTCTATTTATATGTTGAGCCTTGGGGTCTAAACTTGGAGTAAAAGCCTCCTCTAGGTCGGTTTTGCCCGCACAAGGTCGGTTTGGCCCGCAGGGAAAGAGTCCAACTCGGATCCCTGCCGAACCGTGCACAGCCGCACACAAGCGGTAGTACCGCTTCACACAAGCGGTAGTACCGCTTGGACGGTAGTACCGCTTCACACAAGCGGTAGTACCGCTCGGGCGGTAGTACCGCTTCACACAAGCGGTAGTACCGCTTACGCGGCAGCAAAACTACTTTTTGCACTTTCCAATACCTTGTGGGCTTTTATCCCTTAGCCCATATAAAGTGTTGCTGTACCCGAACACTTCGGCAAACATCCGGAACCCCTTCCGGTGAACTCTGGAACTCTTCCGGAGATCGAAACACTATTATCACATATATCAATCTTTACCTCCGGACTCTTCCGGAGATCCTCGTCATGTCCGGGATCTTATCCGGGACTCCGAACAACTTTCGGTCACCAACATAATAACTCAATTATACTAATCGTCACCAAACGTTAAGTGTGTAGACCCTGCGGGTTCGAGAACTATGTAGACATGACCGAGACACCTCTACGGCCAATAACCAATAGCGGGACCTGGATGCCCATATTGGCTCCTACATATTCTACGAAGATCTTTATCGGTCGAACCTCTATGTCAAGGATTCAGTTAATCCCGTATGCTGTTCCCTTTGTTCTTCGGTATGTTACTTGCCCGAGATTCGATCGTCGGTATCACTATACCTAGTTCAATCTCGTTACCGGCAAGTCTCTTTACTCGTTCCGTAATACAAGATCTCGTGGCTAACACTTTAGTCACATTGCTTGCAAGGCTCAATGTGATGTTGTATTACCGAGTGGGCCCTGAGATACCTCTCCGTCACACGGAGTAACAAATCCCAGTCTTGATCCATGCCAACCCAACAGACACCCTCGGAGATACCTGTAGAGCACCTTTATAGTCACCCAGTTACGTTGCGACGTTTGATACACACAAGGTATTCCTCCGGTGTCAGTGAGTTGCATGATCTCATGGTCAAAGGAACAGATACTTGACATGCAGAAAACAATAGCAATAAACTGACACGATCAAATGCTACGTTTACAGTTTGGGTCTTGTCCATCACATCATTCTCCTAATGATGTGATCCCGTTATCAAATGACATCTCATGTCCATGGCTAGGAAACCTTAACCATCTTTGATCAACAAGCTAGTCAACTAGAGGCTTACTAGGGACACAGTGTTGTCTATGTACCCACACATGTATTTGAGTTTCCAATCAATACAATTATAGCATGGATAATAAACAATTATCATTAACAAGGAAATATAATAATAACCAATTTATTATTGCCTCTAGGGCATATTTCCAACAGATCTCTATTCATCGAGCCCATCCTGATGGTAGCATTTTCACAATGTTGACACATTCTAAAAATGACCATTTTACCCCTGCCCTAAATTCAGCCCCTCCGAGCGGGAATCTTCTCTGGCGAATCTTTCCGCGAGATGATCGCACTTCTCTCCGGTGAATCCATCGACCCCCAGGCAAGCCGACCATCTGATATATGCCCTAAATCATTGCTTCTGTGTTATTCTTGTATGTTGGAATTAATTACTATGCTAGAAGTAAATGAATAATCAAACTCTTGCTAGTTGCAATTATTGTTTACGTTATTTGCTAAAGTTCGTCATCTTATCGCACTAGTGACTCGTATGTGACACGGTATGGAGATAGGTCATTATGTTTTCATCATGCATCATTATTGTTATTGCAATGAAAGAATGTGACTTAATAACAACAACCTCCTCCGTCGGCTGGATCGAGTCATAGTGCCACCGAACCGAGCTCATCAATGCAGCCACATTTGCCTTTATGGGGAGGCCCTAACTTGGTCTATTGTCTTGCCTCTTGTCGGTACCTCCAAAGAGGGAAGGTTATGCGTGCGTGCTACCCTAGCCCGGTAGGCGGCGATAACCTTGTGAGCCCAAGTTATATGGATCCAAGGTCCCCGTTTGAGACAATTTAGTTTGGCCACGACAGTGGCAGGTGTCAGGAGTGACACAGGGGCCACCCAGGACATGACCCGGAAGGGGTATGATTGTCAGTGGGACCGTAAGAGTGCCAGACAATAGACAGGTTTTGTTGAAGCAGCACCGGTCCACCCGAATGGGAGCATGTACTGATGTATGAGGCCGGGAGCTCCATGATGTGGGTAAATTGCGCAACCTCTGCAGAGTGTAAATCTATTCGAATAGCCGCATCCTCGGTCATGGGACACAGTTCGTACTAGGTCACACTATTTGGTCTGTGTCGAGTCTGGAGGAGTTAACCGAATGATTGCTAAGAACGAACCAGATAAGGTAAGCTTTGTCAGCACAGATGCCTGGACATCGGATGATGTTAGAAAGTTGAGATGTTAGCCATGGGATGGCTATGAAGGAGATGGTCGGATGACCACAAGATTTAGATTGGATTTGGATCGGGTTTGGATTGGATCCTAAAATTGTTTGGAGTATGGATTAATTACTTGATATGCTTTATCTTCGTCGTACTATAGTTACTTTGATAGTTTACCTGCTAGATAATCCTGTTATGACATGATGAATAATATTGCTAGATAATCCTGCTAAGATATGATAGGTAATATTGTTAAGATAATGAATGCATGCTTGAATGCCATGGATTGCTTTGCTTGGAGTATATGTTATTTGGTTTGCTTGCGAGTACATTCAAAAGTACTCAGTGACCTTCAACGTGGCCAGGTTCAGCTAAGGATCCATTGAGGAGCGAGAGCGTTCGCGAGCTAGAGAAGTAACCAGTCAGATCCCTGTGGATTGGAGCCTCTCCAAGTCTGTACTGCCTTAGTTAGTAATTTTTCCGCTGCCCTGTCTTTGTAACCATGATGTATTCATTCGAGCCACAATGGCTAATAAATACATTCTTATTATAGTTGTGCCTATGTTCATGATACTTGTTGTAAAGGCACGCGCCAGTGTGATTTCCTGGGCTGGCATGTGCGGCGACCGTCTGGCTACAGTGGAATTCAGGCGGGGCGCCACAATATCATATGACTCCACACTAGCGGTGGGAGGAGCAATTGGAGTACTAATAAAATCATTATTATTAGTATTTGAAAAGTCACACAACTTGGTGTTTTCTTGAGACATAGCGACAAAGCAAGCAAACTAGCAAACAAGCAAATACTTTTTTTTTGTTTTTGTGTTTTTTATGAGAAGTGGGGGAGATGAAAACGAGTGGCAAATGAAAATAAAAAGGCAAATAAAAGTAGAGAAAGTAGATGATAGTTTGTGCAAAGGTACTTGATAGGTTTTGGTGATGTCTCCCCGGCAATGGCGCCAGAAATTCTTCCTGCTACTTGTAAACTGTGTTGGGATTTCCCGAAGAGGAGGGGTGATGCAGCATAGTAGAGATAAGTATTTCCCTCAGTGAGAACCAAGGTATCAATCCAGTAGGAGAACAACACAGAACCTCATGAACAGCACCTACACACACAAAAGCAAATACTTGCACCCGACGCGGGCAAGAGGGCTATCAATCCCCTTGAACTCGTTACTTGTAAGGATTAATTCTGATAGTGATAGATAGATAAAGTAAATTGCAAAATAAAATAAAGTAAATAAAATTGCAGCAAGGTATTTTTGGATTTTATATATGATAAAAGTAGACCCGGGGGCCATAGTTTTCACTAAAGGCTTCTCTCTCGAACGAATAGCATACGGTGGGTAGACAAATTACTGTTGGGTAATTGATAGAAAAGCACATAGTTATGACGGATTCATGGCAATGATCATGTATATAGGCATCACATCCAAAACAAGTAGACCGACTCCTCCTACATCTACTACTATTACTCCACCCATCGACCGCTATCCAGCATGCATCTAGGGTATTAAGTTAATAAAAACAGAGTAACGCCTTAAGCAAGATGACATGGTGTAGACAAAGTAAACCCAATTAATAGGAATAAACCCCGTCGTTTTATCCTTAATGGCAACAATACAAATACGTGTCTTGTCCCCTACTTTGTCACTGGAATATATAACACCGCAAGATTGAACCCATTACAAAGCACCTCTCCCATTGCAAGATAAATCAATCTAGTTGGCCAAAGCAAATAGATAGGTCGGAGAGAAATACAAAGCTATAACAATCATGCATAAAAGAATCCAGAAAAGACTCAAATATTTCTCATGAATAATCTGCTCATAAACCCACAATTCATCGGATCCCAACAAACACACCGCAAAAGAAGATTACATCGAGTAGAATGATGACCCACAAGTATAGGGGATCAATCCTAGTCCTTTCAATAAGTAAGAGTGTCGAACCCAACGAGGAGTAGAAGGAAATGACAAGCGGTTTTCAGCAAGGTATTTTCTGCAAGCACTGAAATTATCGGTAACGAGTAGTTTGATAGCAAGATAATTTGTAACAAGTGACAAGTAGCAATAGTAACAAATAGTGCAGCAAGGTGTCCCAATCCTTTTTGTAGCAAAGGACAAGCCAGAACAATCTCTTATAATAAGCAAAGCGTTCTCAAGGACACATGGGAATTTCATCTAGTCACTTTCATCATGTTGGTTTGATTCGCGTTTGCTACTTTGATAATTTGATATGTGGGTGGACCGGTGCTTGGGTGTTGTTCTTACTTGAACAAGCCTCCCACTTATGATTACCCCCTCTCGCAAGCATCCGCAACTACGAAAGAAGAATTAAGATAACTCTAACCATAACATTAAACATATGGATCCAAACCAGCCCCTTACGGAATAGCGCATAAACTAGGGTTTAAGCTTCTGTCACTCTAGCAACCCATCATCTAATTACTACTCCACAATGCATTCCCTTAGGCCCAAAGATGGTGAAGTGTCATGTAGTTGACGTTCACATGACACCACTAAGAGAATCAACAACATACATATCATCAAAATATCGAACGAATACCAATTTCACATGATTACTTATGACAAGACTTCTCCCATGTCCTCAAGAACAAAAGTAACTACTCACAAATCATATTCATGTCCAAGATCAGAGGGGTATTAAATAGCATATTGGATCTGAACATATAATCTTCCACCAAATAAACCAACTAGCATCAACTACAAGATGTAATCAGCACTACTAGCAACCCACAGGTACCAATCTGAGGTTTTGAGACAAAGATTGAATACAACAGATGAACTAGGGTTTGAGATGAGATGGTGCTGGTGAAGATGTTGATGAAGATTGGTCCTCCCATGATGAGAGGATCGTTGGTGATGTCGATGGCTCCGATTTCCCCCTCCCAGAGGGAAGTATCCCCGGCGGAATCGCTCCGCCGGAGAGCAAAAGTGCTCCTTCCCAAGTTCCGCCTCGAGACGGCGGCGCACCATCCCAAAAGTCTTCTCCTTATTTTTTCTAGGTCAAATGGGCTTATATACCAGAAAATGGGCACTGGAGGCTGGCCAGGGGCCCCACGAGCCACCAGGGCGCGCCTGGGGGGGTGGCGCGCCCTGGTGCCTTGTGGGCACCTGGGTGGCCCCCTCTGGTACTTCTTGCTTCTAGTATTTTTTATTTATTCCAAAATAATTCTCCGTGAAATTTCAGCTCATTTGGAGATGTGCAGAATAGGTATCTCTGACATAGCTTTTTCAGGTCCAGAATTCCAGCTGCCGGCAATCTCCCTCCTTGTGTAAATCTTGCATATTAAGAGAGAAAAGGCATTAGAATTGCTCCACAAAGTGTTATATTGATTAAAAACACTATAAATAACAGTAGTAAAACATGATGCAAAATGGACGTATCAACTCCCCCAATCATAGACCTCGCTTGTCCTCAAGCGAAAGCCGATATCGATAATCATGTCCACATGTTTAGAGAGAGAGGTGTCAATAAAAACAAAATACGGACATAGTAGCATCATGATCATTATTAGAACAGCAATATTCATTATCATAAAACTTCTTAAGAGCAAGTAATAATTCATCACAACAATGAAGTATAAGGCATAAACTTTCTTGAAAACTAACAAACTATGTTCTCGGTCAACAATGCAATTGCAATTCATCATATTTTCAGGAAGGGTCTTATCTAGGAGCTTTTTAGCAAGTCCACATACTCAACCATCATATAGTCTTCTATGATTGCTAACACTCACAATATATATGGAGCAAAAAGTTTTAGCCAGACACATAGAAAGATAGGGGCTTATAATTTCGCCCCCAACTTATTCACCTCAAGGGTGATGTCAACAATAATAACTCATGATCACTCATATCCAACTGGATATATATGCCTAGATCTTTCCCCACCACATGATGCTTGCAAAAGAGAAAAAATAAAAAGGAATAGAGGAGAACACTATTGACTCTTGCATAAAAAGTAAATACATAAAAGTAAAAGATAGGCCCTTCGCAGAGGGAAGCAGAAGTTGTCATGCGCTTTTTGTTGTTGGATGCACAAGCTCTTAATGCAAAAGAACGTCACTTTATATTTCCCCTTGTGATAGCAACCTTTATTATGCAGTCCGTCACTTTTATTTCTTTGCCATCACATGTTCGTACAAAGCTTATTTTCCCTTACAATAAAAGTTCATACACATTTAGAGGCAATTTTTATTGCTTTTTGCACCGATGACAACTTACTTGAAGGATCTTATTCAATCCATAGGTAGATATAGTGGACTCTCATGACATGAAACTAGGTTTAAGGGTTTTGGATGCACAAGTAGTATCTCTACTTGGTGCGGATTTTTGGCTAGCAAAGATATTGAGCAAGCACCACATGTTGGAGGATCTATGACAATATAACTTCTATGTGAATATAAGCAAACATAATTCATTACGTTGTCTTCCTTGTCCAACGTCAACAATTTGACATAAAATACTTAATGGGGGCTCACAATCATAAAAGATGTCCAAGATAGTGTATTTGCATGTGAATCTTCTCTTCCCTATTAATTTTTTCATGAATTGCACCATTGACCATTGCTATGTTTGTTAACTTCCAATAAATTTTACCACTTATACTTTTCTTTATGTAATGTCATTACTTTCCATAAGATTAGCATATGATCTTTTTCATTATTTCCGTTGCTAGGATTGAGACATAAACGTAAAGAAGCAAAAACTCAAACTACTCTTTATTATATAAATCTCAACTCAATTACATAGATAGATAGATCACGAAACTAGCACTCGAAAATAGATCATACTAAACTTTTATTCAGCTAATTCACGAAATCACTAAGGATCGAACTAGAAATAGATAAAGATAATAAAAGTGATGGTGATACGATACCGGGACACCTCCCCCAAGCTTGGCACAAGCCAAGGGGAGTGCCCATACCCATGTACTCAAGTTTCCTTCTTCGGTGATGGTGGTGGTGATGAAGTGGTGGGCTTGTCCTTCAACTTTAGCAGATACTCCAGTTTACGGTTGATGCTCCGAAGGGCGATGTTTTGCTCTTCCAACAAAATAACTTCACGGGTGAGAGATGTATTCTGAGAACTAACTGTTTCAAAGACTCTTAGGGCTTCAATTACGGATAGGGGAAGATGATCATAGAGGGTTTGAAGGATATCTCCCTTCTCTGCGGCCTCCTCCATGGGGATGGCTTGCCCTCCTTCCGGGGCCTGGGTTCCCGCAACTTCCTCAGCCTTGTCCTCCTTGCCGTTGTCTTCCTCCCCTGACGACCACTCGTAGTAGACCTCGCTGTAAGGGCGTTTGCCCGGCGAAGGTTGCACAATACGATGCTTGGTACGGAGCCTTCGGGGAGCCATGGCGACCTAGATCTGTCAGAAAAATAGCACGAAACAAGAACAGAGGAGATTTTTGGGATACGGTGGCCAAAACGTCTGGGAGTATATATAAAGAATTTTTATCTTGCAAAACAAGTATTCCAGAAGAAAACGGATTCGGGAAGGCTCACGAGGGCCCCACGGCTGTTTTTTATTTTTGTATTTTTTCTAATATTCCAAAACTGACATAAAGTATTTTTATGGAATTTTTGGAGTCGGTTTACTTACCGTATCACGTACCTCTTCCTTTTAGGGTTCTGGAGTGTTCTAGAAGGTCTCTCTTATGTATTCCTCCGGTGTAATTGTTTCAATAATATTAGTTTCAACATTAATGGGAGTACCTAAAATATAATGCTTAATTCTTTGCCCATTCACCACTCTCAGATTAGTGCCTTCGGAGTTGTTTATTTTGATGGCTCCGGAGCGATAAACTTCTTTGATAATATACGGTCCTTCCCATTTAGAGAGGAGTTTTCCTACAAAGAATCTCAAACGAGAGTTGTACAATAGAACTTGCTCACCCACTTTAAACTCCAGTTTTTGAATTCTTTTATCATGCCATCTTTTAACTTTTTCTTTAAACAATTTGGCATTTTCATAAGCTTGGGTTCTCCATTCATCTAATGAGCTAATATCAAATAACCTCTTTTCACCGGCAAGTTTAAAATCATAATTGAGTTCTTTAATTACCCAATATGCTTTATGTTCTAACTCAAGAGGTAAATGACATGCTTTTCCATAAACCATTTTATAAGGAGACATACCCATAGGATTTTTATAAGCAGTTCTATAAGCCCATAATGCATCATCAAGTTTCTTAGACCAATTCTTTCTAGATCTATTGACGGTTTTTCGCAAAATTAATTTTATTTCTCTATTGCTCAATTCTACTTGACCACTAGATTGAGTGTGATAGGGAGATGCAATTCTATGATTGACATCATATTTAGCAAGTAGTTTACGGAATGCACCATGAATAAAATGTGAACCACCATCAGTCATTAAATATCTAGGGACTCCAAACCTCGGGAAAATAACTTCTTTAAGCATTTTAATAGAAGTGTTATGATCAACACTACTAGTTGGAATAGGTTCTACCCACTTAGTAACATAATCAACAGCAACTAAAATATGAGTATACCCATTAGATTTAGGAAAAGGTCCCATATAATCAAATCCCCAAACATCAAATGGTTCAATAGCAAGTGAATAATTCATAGGCATTTCCTGACGTCTACCAACATTACCAATTCTTTGACATTCATCACAAGATAATACAAACTTACGAGCATCCTTGAAAAGAGTAGGCCAATAAAAACTAGATTGTAATACCTTATGTGCAGTTATGTCTCCCGCATGGTGTCCTCCGTAAGCCTCAGAATGACACTTCCATAGGATTTGTTCCTGTTCATGCTCATGTATACAACATCTAATAACACCATCTACTCCTTCTTTATAAAGATGTGGGTCATCCCAAAAGTAATGTCTTAAATCATAGAAGAACTTTTTCTTTTGTTGGTATGTGAAACTAGGTGGTATGAATTTAGCAACAATATAATTAGCATAGTCCGCATACCAAGGAGTATTACGAGAAGCATTTATGACAGCTAATTGTTCATCAGGAAAATCATCATTAATTGGTAGTGGGTCATCAAGACTTTTTCCATTCTAGGCAAATTATCTGCTACGGGATTCTTAGCTCCCTTTCTATCAATAATATGCAAGTCAAATTCTTGTAGCAATAGAACCCACCTAATGAGTCTAGGTTTAGCATCTTTCTTTTCCATAAGATATTTAATAGCAGCATGATCGGTGTGAATAGTTACTTTAGAATCAATTATGTAAGATCTGAATTTATCACATGCAAACACAACTACTAGAAATTCTTTCTCAGTAGTAGCATAATTTCTTTGGGCATTGTCTAGAGTTTTACTAGCATAATGGATAACATTTAATACCTTATCAACTCTCTGTCCTAGAACAGCACCAACAACATAATCACTAGCATCGCACATAATTTCAAAAGGCAAGTTCCAATCAGGTGGTTGAATAATAGGTGCAGTGATTAAGGCTTTCTTAAGTGTTTCAAAGGCTTCTAGATAATCATCATCAAAAACAAATGGAACATCTTTTTGCAAAAGATTGGTAAGAGGCCTGGAAATTTTAGAGAAGTCATTAATAAACCTCCTATAGAAACCAACATGACCTAGGAAACATCTTATACCTTTAATATCTTTAGGACATGGCATTTTCTCAATAGCATCAACCTTAGCTTTATCAACTTCAATACCTCTTTCAGAAATTTTATGCCCTAAGACAATACCTTCATTCACCATAAAGTGGCACTTCTCCCAATTCAAGACAAGATTAGTTTGTTCACATCTCTGCAAAACTCGATCAAGGTTGCTTAAGCAATCATCAAAAGAAGTTCCGTAAACGGAAAAATCATCCATGAAAACCTCAACAATCTTTTCACAAAAGTCAGAGAATATAGCAGTCATACATCTTTGAAAGGTAGCAGGTGCATTGCATAAACCAAAAGGCATACGTCTATAAGCATAAGTTCCAAAAGGACAAGTAAAGGTGGTTTTCTCTTGGTCGGCTTGTGATACAGGTATTTGAGAGAAACCAGAATATCCATCAAGAAAGCAAAAGTGTGTATGCTTGGACAATCTTTCTAACATTTGATCAATAAAAGGTAAGGGGTAATGATCCTTTCTAGTGGCTTTGTTTAATTTTCTAAAATCAATTACCATCCTATAACCAGTTTCAATTCTTTGTGGAATGAGTTCATTTTTATCATTAGGAACAACGGTAATACCTCCTTTCTTAGGGACACAATGAACGGGACTTACCCATCTACTATCAGCTATGGGATAGATTATACCTGCTTCTAGAAGCTTTACTATTTCGGTTCTTACCACCTCTTTCATCTTAGGATTTAATCGTCATTGGTGGTCGACAACTGGTTTAGCATCAGGCTCCATATTAATTTTGTGCTGACATAGAGTGGGACTAATGCCCTTAAGATCATGAAGAGTATATCCAATAGCAGTGCGGTGCTTCCTCGGAGTTTTCAATAATCTCTTTTCTTCATGCTCTGAAAGGTTAGCACTAATAATAACATGATATATTTTCTTTTCATCAAGATAAGCATATTTCAATGTATCAGGTAATTGCTTCAATTCAAATACAGGATCACCCTTAGGTGGAGGAGGGCCTCCAAGAGTTTCAACAGGCAAATTGTGTTTAAGGATAGGTGGTTGATCAAAGAACATCCTGTCTATTTTATTTCTTTCATTCATATGCATATCGTTTTCATGGTCGAGCAAATATTGTTCTAACGGATCAGTAGGAGGTACGGAAATAGAAGCAAGACCAATAATTTCATATTTACTAGGCAATTCTTTATCATGAGGTTGTCTTTGAAACTTGGAGAAATTAAACTCATGAGACATACCACAAAAATTAACACTAACAGTTTCTTTAGCGCAATCAATCTTGGCATTAACAGTGTTCAAGAAAGTTCTACCAAATATAATGGGACAAAAATTATCTTGTGGAGAACCGAGGACTAGAAAATCAGTAGGGTATTTTATTTTTCCACACAAGACTTCAACATGTCTAACGATCCCAAGCGGTGTAATGGTATCTCTGTTTGCAAGCTTAATAGTAACATCAATGTCCTCTATTTCAATAGGTGCAATATCATTCATAATTTCTTGATATAAGGTAAACGGAATAGCACTCACACTAGTACCCAAATCACATAAGCCATGATAACAATGATCTCCTATTTTAACAGAGACAATAGGCATGCCTACTACAGGTCTGTTTTTATCTTTAGGGTCTGGTTTAGCAATTCTAGCTGCTTCATCACAGAAGTAAATAACATGCCCATCTATATTATCAACCAAGAGATCCTTAACCATAGCAACATTAGGTTCAACTTTAATTTGTTCAGAGGGTCTAGGTGCTTTAATATTACTTTTGTTAACCATAGTTGAAACTTTAGCATGTTCCTTAATCCTAACAGGAAAAGGTGGTTTCTCAATATAAGCAGTAGGCACAACTGGATCAACATGGTAAACAATCATTTCTTCTTTAACACTAATGGGTTCCTCAATCTTTTCTTTAATAGGGGGATGATATTTAAACCACTTCTCCTTAGGGAGATCAACATGAGTAGCAAATGATTCACAAAAGGAAGCTACTATCTCAGAGTCAAGTCCATATTTAGTGCTAAACTTACGAAAAGCATCGGTATCCATAAAATATTTAACACAATCGAACTCAAGTATTATACCTGACTCATTAACTTTGTCGAGTTCCCAATCTTCAGAGTTGTGTTTAATTCTTTCCAAAAGATCCCATCTGAATTCAATAGTTTTCTTCATAACGGAGCCAGTCGAAGAAGAACCGAGCATGGTTTGATTATCATAAGAAAGCCGAGCATAAAAATTCTGTAAGATAATTTCTCTTGAGAGCTCATGATTGGGGCATGTGTACATCATGTAATTATGCCTCCCCCAAGCTTGAGCGATGCTTTCTCCTTCACGAGGCAAAAAATTATATATATAATTCCGATCACGATGAACCAAATGCATAGGATAAAATTTCTGGTGGAATTCCAGTTTCAATCGGTTCCAGTCCCATGTATCAGTATCATCACATAAAATATACCATGTAAATGCCTTTCCCTCCAAAGATAAAGGGAATACTTTCTTCTTAACTCCATCTCCAGATAAACCTGCAAGCTTAAACAATCCACAAATTTCATCCACATAGCTCAAGTGCATATCAGGATGTACCGTTCCATCTACTGCATAAGGATTAGCTAGCAGTTTCTCTATCATACCCGAAGGAATATCATAATAAATATTTTCAGTAGGTGTAGTAGGTGGAGGGGCAACTATTTGTGCTTCCGGTCGAGGTGAAGATACCCCGAACAAACCCCTCAAAGGATTACTTTCCATAGTGACAAGTGACAGTAAATTTCAGCACGTAATATAAATGTTTCCTTACCAAATTCCACTCACCAAAGGCGCTTCACTCCCCGGCAATGGCGCCAGAAAAGAGTCTTGATGACCCACAAGTATAGGGGATCAATCGTAGTCCTTTTGATAAGTATGAGTGTTGAACCCAACGAGGAGCAGAAGGAAATGACAAGCGCTTTTCAGCAAGGTATTTTCTGCAAGCACTGAAATTATCGGTAACGAGTAGTTCTATAGCAAGATAATTTGTTCCAAGTGACAAGTAGCAATAGTAACAAAGAGTGCAGCAAGGTGGCCCAATACTTTTTGTAGCAAAGGACAAGTCGGAACGATCTCTTATAATAAGCAAAGCGTTCTCGAGGACACATGGGAATTTCATCTAGTCACTTTCATCATGTTTGTTTGATTCGCGTTTGCTACTTTGATAATTTGATATGTGGGTGGACAGGTGCTTGGGTGCTGTTCTTACTTGAACAAGCCTCCCACTTATGATTACCCCCTCTCGCAAGCATCCACAACTATGAAAGAAGAATTAAGATAACTCTAACCATAGCATTAAACATATGGATCCAAATCAGCCCCTTATGGAATAGCGCATAAACTAGGGTTTAAGCTTCTGTCACTCTAGCAACCCATCATCTAATTACTAATCCACAATGCATTCCCTTAGGCCCAAATATGGTGAAGTGTCATGTAGTCGACGTTCACATGACACTACTAAGAGAATCAACAACATACATACATATCATCAAAATATCGAACAAATACCAAGTTCACATGATTACTTATGACAAGACTTCTCCCATGTCCTCAAGAACAAAAGTAACTACTCACAAATCATATTCATGTCCCAGATCAGAGGGGTATTAAATAGCATATTGGATCTGAACATATAATCTTCCACCAAATAAACCAACTAGCATCAACTACAAGATGTAATCAACACTACTAGCAACCCACAGGTACCAATCTGAGGTTTTGAGACAAAGATTGAATACAAGAGATGAACTAGGGTTTGAGATGAGATGGTGCTGGTGAAGATGTTGATTAATATTGGTCCTCCCACGATGAGAGGATCGTTGGTGATGTCGATGGCTCCGATTTTCCCCTCCCAGAGGGAAGTATCCCCGGCGGAATCGCTCCGCCGGAGAGCAAAAGTGCTCCTGCCCAAGTTCCACCTCGAGACGGTGGCGCACCATCCCAAAAGTCTTCTCTTTATTTTTTCTAGGGCAAATGGGCTTATATACCAGAAAATGGGCACTGGAGGCTGGCCAGGGGCCCCACGAGCCACCAGGGCGCGCCTGGGGGGGTGGCGCGCCCTGGTGCCTCATGGTACTTCTTGCTTCTAGTATTTTTTATTTATTCCAAAATAATTCTCCGTGAAATTTCAGCTCATTTGGAGATGTGCAGAATAGGTATCTCTGACATAGCTTTTTCAGGTCCACAATTCCAGCTGCCGGCAATCTCCCTCCTTGTGTAAATCTTGCATATTAAGAGAGAAAAGGCATTACAATTGCTCCACAAAGTGTTATTTTGATTAAAAACACTATAAATAACAGTAGTAAAACATGATGCAAAATGGACGTATCATAGAACTCCAAGGAGATCGAGAAGAACATTGTATTGAAGATCAAAGAGAGAGAATATGCCATCTAGCTACTAGCTATGGACCCATAGGTCTGTGGTAAACTACTCACACATCATCGGAAGGGCAGCAAGGTTGATGTAGAATCCCTCCGTGATCGATTCCCCCTTCGGCAGGGTACCGGAAAAGGCCTCCAGATGGGATCGCGGAAGAACAGAAGCTTGTGGTGGCGGAAACGTTATTTCATGGGGCTCTCTGTTGGTTTCCCAATATTTGAGAATTTATAGAGGTGGAATAGGTTAAAAGGAGCCACGAGGGTCCCACAAGGCAACAGGGTGCGCCCCCCTGGGGCCGCGTGGTGTTGCCTTGTGACCTCCTCGTGAGGCTTCTGGCCTCCTCCCAAAGCTTCTAGGGTCTCTCTTGTCCAAAAAAAAATCTTCAAAAAGTTTCGTAGCATTTGGACTTCGTTTGGTACTGATTTCCTGAAAAACCAAAAACAGGCAGAAAACAGCAACTGGCACTGGGCACTAGGTTAATAGGTTAGTCCCAAAAAATAATATAAAATAGCATATAATTGCATATAAAACATCCAAGATTGATAATATAATAGCATAGAACAATCAAAAATTATAGATACGTTGGAGACGTATCACGCTTCGTCTCGAAAGTCTTCTTCTAATTTTTTTCTAGGGCAAATGGCTTCATATAGGAGAAGATGGGCCCCAGAGGCCTGCTGGTGGAGCCACGAGCTCACCTGGCGCGCCCTAGTGGGGGCGCCACCTGAGCTCGTGACTCACTGGTGGGCCCCCTCCCGAATATTCTTCTTCCAATATTTTTTATTAATTCCAAAAAAATTCTTCGTAAGTTTTCAGGTCATTTGGAGCTCTGGAGAATATTTATCTCTGTTGTAGCCTTTTCAGGTCCAGAATTCCAACTGCCGGCAATCAACCTCTTCATGTGAAACTTGCAAAAATAAGAGAGAAAAGGCATTAGGATTGCTTCATAAAGTGAAATAAAGATCAAAAAAATTATAAATATCAGTAGAAAAACATGATGCAAAATGGACGTATCGGCAAGAACATATCCTAAGGAAGTGTCATTCCGAGGCATACGGAGGGCACCTTGTGGGTGATAGAACTCCACATAAGGTTTTTACTGGCTACTCTCTTCAAGGATGCACGTAAGTTTGTCCTCTGTTGTGTTTAATGTCTACTACGCAACTTTATTCTTGTAGACTCTATTAGGCCTCCAAGCGCAGAGTTTTGTAGGACAGTAGCAAATTTTCCTCAAGTGAATAACCTAAGGTTTATCAATCCGTAGGAGGTGTAGGACGAAGATGGACTCTCTCAAACAACCTTGCAATCAAAATACAAAGAGTCTCTTGTGTCCCCAACACACACAATACAATTGTCAATTGTATAGGTGCACTAGTTCGGCGAAGAGATGGTGATACAAGTGTAATATGGATGGTAGAAATAGGTTTTTATAATCTGAAATAATAAAAATAGCAAGGTAACAATTGGTAAAAGTGAGCACAAATAGTATTGCAATGCTTAGAAACAAGGCCTAGGGTTCATACTTTCACTAGTGCAATCTCTAAAGAATCCTAACATAATTGAATCATATAACCATCCCTCAATGTGCGACAAAGAATAACTCCAAAGTTCCTATCAATAGCGGAGAACATAAGATGAAATTGTTGTAGGTAGCAAAACCAACTCAATGTTATCTTTCCGATCAATCTATTGAGCCATCCCTATAAGTCTCACCAACAGCCCTAGAGATCGTACTAAAATAACACCATATGATACGCATCAATCAACTCTAATGTCAACTAGATACTCCAATGTCACCACAAGTGTCAGTACTAAAACCAGCAGATCTCGGGTAGGGTGTCCCGAGCTGTGGATCTTGGAACGATGGTGAACAGGAGACAAGGGATACAGTGTTTACCCAGGTTCGGCCCCTCTCAAAGAGGTAAAACTCTACGTCTTGCTTTAATTATATTGATGATGGAGTATCGAGTACATGATTTTCTACCTCGAGATCGTATGTTGTGTTCTAAACCCTAAGGCTAGTAATTGTGATCGTGCCTCTATAGACTAAACCCTGTGGTTTATATAAGCACCATGGGTATCTAGGGTTACACCTGGCCGGTTGTCAACTAGGAATAAACACGCCGACAGTTGGAGTTGTCCTTGAAGTATACGCCAAGTCTTCGGCAACATCCGTCTTGATCACGACTGGGTTTGAGGCTTCCGGAGTCCTTCCTTGTTGAGATTGGTGGGCTGTAGGCTCGGCCCATGGATTGTGGGTCGTATAGGTTGGTACAGGACACCGTTAGTAGCCCATGAACTTGTCTTCAAAGCATAGGATGGAAGTTCCATTCTTGGACCAATATCTTCGGCTTGACGGGCGAGTTCTTTCTTTATCAGTTCGGTTTTGTGACTTTGTGAAATGTTCTCGGCCTCCTTACATCGGACATGGTGGTCCCTGATACGTCCCAAACGTATCTACTTTTCCAAACACTTTTGCTCTGGTTTTGGACTCTAGTTTTCATGATTTGAGTGGAACTAACCCGGACTGACGCTGTTTTCAGCAGAATTGCCATGGTGTTGTTTTTGTGCAGAAATAAAAGTTCTCGGATGGACCTGAATATTTATAGAGAATTATTTCAGAATATATAAAAACTACTGGCGAAAAGATCCACCAGAGGGGGGCCCACCAGGCGCCACAAGCCTGGGGGCGCGGCCACCCCCCAGGTCGCGCCAGGCAGGCTTGTGGCCCCATGCCAACTCCGTTTACCCTAATTCCAGTGCTATAAGTACCTATTCTTGGAGAAAAAAAATCAACGAGAAAGAATCATCGTATTTTACAATATGAAGCCGCCGCCACCTCCTGTTCTTCATCGGGAGGGCTGATCTGGAGTCCGTTCGGGGCTCCGGAGAGGGGGATTCGACGCCGTCGTCATCATCAACCATCCTCCATCACCAATTTCATGATGCTCACCGCCGTGCGTGAGTAATTTCTTCGTAGGATTGCTGGACAGTGATGGGTTGGATGACATTTATCATGTAATCGAGTCAATTTGTTAGGGCTTTGATCCCTAGTATCCACTATGTTCTGAGATTGATGTTGCTATGACTTTGCTATGCTTAATGCTTGTCACTAGGGCCCGAGTGCCATGATTTCAGATCTGAACCCTCTATGTTTTGATGAATATATTTAAGTTCTTGATCCTATCTTGCAAGTTATACGCACCTATTACATGTCATGATCTGCATACCCAAGGTGACAATAATTGGGATTCTTTCCGGTGATTACTGTAGTTTGAGGAGTTCACGTATTCACTTTCTGTTAATGCTTTGTTCCGGTTCTCTATTAAAAGGAGGCCTTAATATCCCTTAGATTTCCTTATGGACCCCGCTGCCACAGGAGGGTAGGACAAAAGATGTCATGCAAGTTCTTACTATAAGCACGTATGACTATATACGAAATACATGCCTACATTACATTGATGAATTGGAGCTATTGTGTATCGCCCTAGGTTGTGACTGTTACATGATGAATGTTATCCAACATAATTATCCATCACCGATCCAATGCCTATGCTTTTCACATATTGATCTTTGCTAAGTTACTTTCGTTGCTGCTGCTGTTACAATCACAACAAAGCTACTACTGTTACTGTCTCTGTTACTATTGTTACTGTTACCACTGCTATTGAAACTATCATACTACTGTGCTACTAAAACACTTTGCTGCAGATATTTAGTTCTCTAGGTGTGGTTGAATTGACAACTCAACTGCTAATACTCGCAAATGTTCTTTGGCTCCCCTTGTGTCGAATCAATAAATCTGGGTGAAATACTACCCGCGAAAACTGTTGGGATTCCCTATACTTGTGGGTTATCAAGACCTTTTTCTGGCTCCGTTGCCGGGGAGCATAGCTCTATCTGTTGAGTCAATTGGGATTTATATCTATTGATCACTCTGAAGAATTTGAAAGACGCTAAGACTAAGATCGTCCCCTCTATGACTAGAGGAGGTAAGGAACTACCATCACACTCTGCACTTGATTCACCTTCTGTTTTGAGTAGGCTTGCGACACCGCCACCTATTATTCATTCTGATATGTCGCAAGTTATTGATGATACTACTTCTGCTATGAATGATACTTATGATGATGCTAGTACTATGCTTGATAATACTGTGCCACTTGGTGAATTTCTTGATGAGCAAATTGCTAAAGCTAAAGGAATTGAAAATGTTGAAACTCTTGAAAACTATGATTCACCTATTATGCCTAGCTCTCCTACTAGAGTTGAAACACCTGAGACATCTGATGGCTGTGTTTTTGATAGGGAGACAGCTAGGGCAATTCTTGCCTGTAATGTTAGAGATGAGGTTAGAAAATTGCTTGCTGAGTTGAAAGAAAAATCTATGAGGGAGAGAATGAAATATGATCCTAAGTTTGCTACCTCACCCATATTTGTTACCGATAAGGATTATGAATTCTCTGTCGATCCTGAGTTAATTACTTTGGTTGAATCTGATACTTTTCATGGTTATGAAACTGAAACTGTTGTGGCACACCTTACTAAGTTGAATGATATTGCCACCCTATTTGCTCATGAGGAAAAAATCCGCTACTACTATATTCTTAAGTTGTTTCCTTTCTCATTAAAGGGTGAAGCTAAGAAATGGTTTAATACTCTTGCTCCTGGTTGTGTGCATAGTCCCCAGGATATGATATATTATTTCTCTGAAAAATATTTTCCTGCTCATAAAAAACAAGCCGCCTTACAGGAAATATTTAACTTTGTGCAAATTGAAGAAGAGAATCTCCCTCAAGCTTGGGGGAGGCTTCTCGAACTACTTAATGCTTTGCCTGATCATCCTATTAAGAAAAATGAAATACTTGATATCTTTTATAATGGACTAACCGATGCTTATAGGGACTACCTAGATAGTTGTGTTGGTTGTATTTTCAGGGAACGAACTGTTGGATAGGCTGAAGAATTATTGAATAATATATTGAGAAATGCCGATGATTGGACACTTCCTGAACCATAACCTAAGCCAACTCCAAAGAACAGAGGCATTCTATTCCTCAATCCAAAAGATATGCAAGAAGCTAAGAAATCTATGAAATAAAAAGGTATTACAGCCGAAGATGTTAAAAAACTACCACCTATTGAAGAAATATATGGGCTTGACATCCCGACATAGATAGTAGAGGTAAATTCTCTTCATAGAATCAATGAAAGTGATATTCCCTATAATAAATCTGCTAGTCAATGCTTGGATGAATTTGATAACTACATTGTTAAGCAAGAGAATTTCAATATGTATGTTAGCAATCAACTAAAATGAAATGCCATAATGATTGAATGCTTGAGTGATTTGATGTTCAGAACTGCTAATGATGTTAAATGCTTGAGTAAACATGCTTCTATGGTTCAGACTCAGTTAGAACAAATAGCCAAGTCGCAAAATGATTTGCTTGATGAGATGAATAACAAAATGAATGATCATGTTGTTAGAGTTGTTACTAGAGGGGGTAGAATGACTCAGGAGCCTCTGTATCCTGAAGGTCATCCTAAAAGAATTGAACAAGATTCTCAAAGAAATAATATTGATGCACCTAGTCCATCTAAGAAGAAAAAGAAAAAGAAAAATGATAGGACTTTGCATGCTTCTAATGAACCTGAGATAGAAAAACCTTCTGAGAATCATAATGATGCTTCTATTTCCGATGCTGAGACACAATCTGGTAATGAACGTACACCTAGTGATAATGATAATGATAATAATAATGATGATGTTCATGTTGATGCTCAACCAGATAATGATGTAGAAATAGAACCTGTTGTTGATCTTGATAGCCCACCTCCTAAGAATAAAAGATATGATAAAAGAGACTTTGTTGCTAGAAAACATGGGAAGGAAAGAGAACCATGGGTTCATAAACCTATGCCTTTTCCCACTAAACCATCTAAAAACAAAGATGTGGAAGACTTTGAGCGCTTTGTTGAAATGCATAGACCTGTCTTTTTGCGTACTCGCTTGATTGATATGTTGAAAATTTCCCCTATGCTAAATACATGAAAGATATTGTCACTAATAAAAGAAAGATACCTGAAACTGAAATTTCCACCATGCTTGCAAATTATTCTTTTAAGGGTGGAGTACCTAAGAAGTTAGGCGATCCAGGAATACCTATTATACCATGCTCCATTAAAAGAAGTTATGTTAATACTGCTCTATGTGATTTAGGAGCCGGTGTTAGTGTTATGCCTTTCTCTTTATATAGAAGACTTGATTTGAATAAACTCACACCTACTGAAATATCTTTGCAAATGGCTGATAAATCAACTGCTATACCTATTGGAATTTGTGAGGATGTGCCCGTTGTAGTTGCAAATGTTATTGTTTTGACAGACTTTGTTATTCTTGATATGCCCGAGGACGACAACATGTCGATTATCCTTGGAAGACCCTTTTTGAATACTGTAGGGGCTGTTATTCATTGCAACAAAAGCAAGGTTACTTTTCATGTCAATGGAAATGAGCATATGGTTTATTTTCCGAAGAAACAAAGTTCGGTGAATGGTATCAATTGTATTGAAAAAGTTTCGACAATCACTATTGGAGGTTTCAAATTTCCACTTCCTACTGTCAAAAAGAAATACAAAATTCTTATTGTTGGGGAGATGCATATCCCCATTGAGGTAACTTAGTGCTATATGAAGATTCTTCGGTTTCATGCCATTCAGAAATGGTTTGTTAATAAGACTTGAACCTTATTAATGGATTCTTTTTGAGGGGCATGTGGTCGATGAATTTAGTAAGCACAACTTTCTGTACCCACCTTTTGCTCTCTGTTATTTTTAGTAGAATAAAATAAAATGCCATGATTATCCTGTTTTCTGAAATGGTTTCTTAATAAAACTTGGATTCTAGTTAAGTATATATACAGACAACAAGAACAAAAGAGTTTGTAAAAGTTTTTCTTTGTCACTTTCAGTTTGTCAACTGAATTGCTTGAGGACAAGCAATGAGTTAAGATTGGGGGAGTTGATACGTCCCAAACGTATCTACTTTTCCAAACACTTTTGCTCTGGTTTTGGACTCTAATTTGCATGATTTGAGTGGAACTAACCCGGACTGACGTTGTTTTCAGCAGACTTGCCATGCTGTTGTTTTTGTGCAGAAATAAAAATTCTTGGATGGACCTGAAAATTTACAGAGAATTATTTTAGAATATATAAAAAATATTGGCGAAAAGATCCACCAGAGGGCGGCCCACCAGGCGCCACAAGCCTGGGGGGGGGGGCGGCCACCCCCCAGGGCACGCCTGGCAGGCTTGTGGCCCCCTGCCAACTCCGTTTACCCTAATTCCAGTGCTATAAGTACCTATTCGTGGAGAAAAAATCAGAGAGAAAGAATCATCGCGTTTTACAATATGGAGCCGCCGCCACCTCCTGTTCTTCATCGAGAGGGTTGATCTGGAGTCCGTTCGGGGCTCTGGAGAGGGGGATTCAGCGCCGTCGTCAACAACAACCATCCTCCATCACCAATTTCATGATGCTCACCGCCATGCGTGAGTAATTTCTTCATAGGCTTGCTGGACGGTGATGGGTTGGATGAGATTTATCATGTAATCAAGTCAATTTGTTAGGGCTTTGATCCCTAGTATCCACTATGTTCTGAGATTGATGTTGCTATGACTTTGCTATGCTTAATGTTTGTCACTAGGGCCCGGGTGCCATGATTTTAGATCTGAACCCTCTATGTTTTCATGAATATATTTGATTTCTTGATCCTATCTTGCAAGTTATACGCACCTATTATGTGTCATGATCCGCATACCCCAAGGTGACAATAATTGGGATTCTTTCCGATGATTACCGTAGTTTGAGGAGTTCATGTATTCACTTTGTGTTAATGCTTTGTTCCGGTTCTCTATTAAAAGGAGGCCTTAATATCCCTTAGAGTTCCTTATGGACCCCGCTGCCACGGGAGGGTTGGACAAAAGATGTCATTTAAGTTCTTACTATAAACACGTATGACTATATACGGAATACATGCCTACATTACATTGATGAATTGGAGCTATAGTGTATCGCCCTAGGTTGTGACTGTTACATGATGAATGTTATCCAACATAATTATCCATCACTGATCCAATGCCTACACTTTTCGCATATTGATCTTTGCTAAGTTACTTTCATTGCTGCTGCTGTTACAATCACTACAAAACTGCTACTGTTACTGTCTCTGTTACTATTGTTATTGTTACTACTGCTATTGAAACTATCATACTACTGTGCTACTAAAACACTTTGTTGCAGATATTTAGTTCTCCAGGTGTGGTTGAATTGATAACTCAACTGCTAATACTCACAAATATTCTTTGGCTCCCCTTGTGTCGAATCAATAAATCTGGGTGAAATACTACCCGCGAAAACTGTTGCGATCCCCTATACTTGTGGGTTATCAGTCCCCCCCCCCCCGTTTTACGTGATCCGAGGACCATTGACGGAGCTACGGCCATGGATCCTGCCACAAGGGTCCTCTTCATTATTATTTTATAATTCTCTTCGATCCTCGTGCCGTATGGGGAACAAAACCATTAATGGCCAGACGTCGAAGCATCCCTCCTCGCTTGATTTAATGGGTATACAATCCCAAGTTGCAGCAAAGGCTGTTCCACACCCTCTCATCTCACTTTA
Source organism: Elymus sibiricus (assembly GCA_039707655.1). Classification (NCBI taxonomy): domain Eukaryota; kingdom Viridiplantae; phylum Streptophyta; class Magnoliopsida; order Poales; family Poaceae; genus Elymus; species Elymus sibiricus. The sequence continues at coordinate 102,404,198 of CM077668.1, read as the reverse complement.
GCACGAATCTCCCTCAAAGCTTTAGTTCGAGAGTTCTGGTCATGGCGAGTGGCACGGGCTCATCATCACGCCCACATGGGCCTCTTAAGGGTGACTGGGGAAGCTGCTCCGTCACCCGTCTTCAACTGAACCGGCTCGCCACCCAAGGTTATCTGCCAGATTCAGATCTTTATTCCACTTGCCCTGGCTTAATATCCTTAGACGGGCAAGCGCATGCTGATAGCCACCCTACTCCCAATGGAGAGGAGTGGGTTTGCTTTGTCCCCTTCTTAATACGGGGTCTTGGGTTCCCCATCCATCCCTTCCTCCGGGGCTTACTCGAGTTCTACGGGATCGAACTCCATGACCTGAAGCCCAACTCAATCTTGCATATAGCGGGATTCGTCGCCCTCTGCGAGATGTACCTCGGATGCAAGGCGCATTTTGGGATATGGAGGAAATACTTCTGCTTGATGCCCTTTTCCCGAAACAGGAAACTTCATGAAGTGAGCGGAGCCAAGGTATGTCATATTGCCGGAACCGGCTACCCACCAGGCACCCCTAGAGAGGAAAACGAGACATGGGCCACCGAGTGGTTTTATATGGCTGATGTTCCCCTCTTCGATCCATCCCGATCCGGGCTTCCGGTCTTCTCCCCTGCACCCCCGAAGAAGCGTTTAACTGGCGTCCGAAGAGTTCCTCGCAGAAGGACGATTCTAAGGTGGCTCGTCTCGCCGCACAAGTGAGGTGCCTGAGGCACAATAGGCTCACCATTATTGACGTTATGGCAATGACCATTGCCCGAGGAGTCCAACCTCTTCGGCAATGCGTACATCCCCTGTGGAAGTACAACGGGACGAACGACGCCACCCGTTCCATCCGAGAGGGCTTCGAGGATCCGACAGCCATGGCTGCCACTCTGGCCGGTATATATAAGGGGGAGAAGGAGGATTTTGTCAAATGGAAGTTTATGGACGGCTTCTGGTATTACCGACCCGTTGAAGTGGTAAGTTTTCTCCCAGCTATCTCGTCCATCCGAGCAACACTTTTATACTTCTGAATAGATGTCCAACATATCCGAACAGAAGTGGAAACGCTGGGTTGAAATGTTGAGCCGCCCAGCTCCTGAGCCAGAGACGTACTCTCGTGACAACGGCCCCAGCTTCCACGAGGACGCCGAGCTATCCATTATTTTTGAGAATGGGCTCTTTTACCAAGAGAGTAATGATGACTCAAAAGTGGCCATCCTGCCTGACCTGCTAGGGGTCCTACCGTCTTCTGCGGTAAGAGTTCCGACAGCTTCTCTTCAAAAGAGACCATCCGCTCGCGCGGCCCCGAGCACTCTAACTCCTCTTCCCAATGGTCGTCACTCGAAGCGCCCAAGAACCGACCCGATCCCTCAAAGGGGCCGAACGATAGGCGCCCAAGGTGTTGGTGCGAAATTGGCTGCCAAGGAAACAATACATGCCGCTTCTACCTTGGACAGGTAGGCCCTTTTGGTGGTAATTTCAAAATAGCTGTATCATGGTGTATTTAACCATCTGGGTTTTCTGCGGGCGGCCCATTCATTCATCGCCATCCAAGGAGACCGGCACTATGGGCGCTTCTGATCTGAGGACATGCGCCCAAACAGCACTCACTACCGGGGATATCCCCGAAGCGGCCCAACCGGAACCCTCGGGCGCCTGTTTGGCTACCCAGTCCGAGGTCGACAGCGCCATGAATTACCGGCAGAGAAAAACTTCTTTGAGGAATCTTGTTTTCTCCAGTCAAGAATTTAATGCCCTCAACTCGGTGGATGCCTACCTTGGTGCTGCCCGAACAGGATTTGAGAATGTGGTGGACATTTTGTCCAGGGGCTTGCAGGTGAAATCCTTTTTATTAATTAATTTACCACTGAGCTGCATGTAGTCCCAGTAGCCCTTAGGATGGGTCCTTGCATGTTCCTCTAAACAGAAGCATGCCATCTTGTCTCAAAGATAGAAATACTTGTAGTATTTCGAGGACATCATTTTTATGAAGGTCTACTGTGCATGGCAGTAGCCCCCGAGACATTTGTCAGATGAAACATCCGACAAGTGGATCCGTGATTATAGTAGTGATATTGAGGCGCGAAGCCCAGTAGCCCCCGAGCCTTGATTTTTCCATGGGTGGCGGAATTAAGGATCCAATTACATCCTAACAATGTACTTGCTTAACTGAAAGAAGGTCACGCGAGAGGGAAACAAAAATCTCTCCAAGGAGCTGGAACTGACCAAGGCGAAGCTGGATACTACGCAGTCAGAAATACAGGGTATCAAGAAGTTTACCCGAGAGGCGCACGGTAAAGCCTATTTTGAAGATGCGGAACGTCAAGCTTTCCTTAATGGTGCTTATGTTCATAGCAGCGGAAATGATTGGTCAACTGGAAAAGGACCTGAAGTAGGCCCGAGAGGACCTGCAGCACGCCGAAGCTCAAGAACAAGCCGGCCACCATGTGTTGTCCCATAGTAGGGATGACAACAACAAGTTGAAAACTGAAAAAGAGCTGCATGCACGTGAAATTGAGAGGCTCAAAGCTAAATTAGCTGCTGCCGAGGACAAAAACCAAAAGACCATGGAGGCCATATCCGGTAAGTGTACTCAACCTTTTAAATGGTTGGAGATACCTCATGTAGCCCAACCGCTAATTTTTATAGTCCTCCTGACTGGTCGGCCTCGAGAAGCCACGGATTCCTCCACACAAGATGCCTTAACAGAACTGATCGGGACACATGAGAGAGCTCAGCGAGCGATGAAGAGTGTGGTTAAAGCTCTATGGCCTAACCAGATGGTTCCTGAAGGGATGTCCGAGCTTGCCGATCGTCTGAAGGGGGCTCGGTGCCGTTTACAGGCATGGAAGATATCAGCCTGTCGGGAGGGAGCTCGAGAGGCATGGGCTATGATAAAGACCCGTTTCATTGGTGAGGACACCGAGCGTCTTGCCAAGGTCGGCCCTAGAGGGGCTGACGACAAGGAGGTGCCAACACATCTAGTGTATGAGAACGTGATGCCAGCTGCTCGGCTCTCACAACGAGACTGCGCCCTTGATTCCTTAATAGATGGGTTTGATGAGATGTAATGACACATTTTTGCATGTAATGATTCTATGTATCAAAGTACTTTACATCATTATGCTCCAATCTGCCTATCAAACTTTGTTAACCGGCCATCGGCTTCCACCTCCTCGTCCAGTGGCCGAGGAGTGTTTCCTACTGCTGACCCGAAATGGGCCAGATTCTTCGGACAACAAGGCAATCCGTCCATAAGGTTCTAAAAACAAAAGTGAAGCAGAGAGATATGTTATATTACTATTTAACGTAAGAACATCTTCTAAGAAAAATAGTTCCTCTAGCAGTTCCTTTTCTCAGGTTATCATGTTAACCATGATTGTATGTCCGAACTATGCGGAAGACATGTTATTTTGGGGATAAAGCCCCCGGTACTGGCTTTTAGGAGCCAAATATTTTTTTTCATTTCCATCGTGGCCGACCGATTGTTTTCTTAAGAACGCTAGATTTCGGCTTCACCTGTCTGAGGTACTAACCCGGATGATCCGGAAGTAACAATCACAGAGGTGCTCCCTTTACCCCTTAGATGAACAATCGGGAACGTAAGGGGTAAGCACAGGAGCTAGGCAACCCAGCTTGGCCAAATCTTAAGTCAAATCGATGCATATTATGGCTTTAATATGATTATATTGGAAGGTGGCATTCATATGACGAAAATATGAGTGCTCGGACAATTATAGGTTTTTATAGAAATCCCCCAGGGCAGTATATGTCGTACACTTAAAAATGTTGCCGAAGTGACTCCATCGTACCTCGACTATATCGAACACTACCCTGACCTAGTTGTAACAACTCCTAGGATGAAATGCCACGAAGGCAAAAAGTTGCTAGATGCAAACTAAGAAGAAACCTATCAATAAAGGTATAAACAAAGAAAGGGAGAGTGCTTCTATTAACCGCAAAAACGTCGAAGCCGCACAATGTTCCATGGGTTTGGCTCTAGCCGGTTGTCCGTAGGGTCTCGGATTCTATATGCACCTCCAGTGAATACCTGGTTGATTATAAATGGTCCATCCCATTTAGCCAAAAGTTTATGCTTCTACTTCTCTGGATGGTGACGCATGACCAGGTCGCCTACATTGAAAGCCTTAGCCCGGACCTCCCTGCTTTGATAGCGCCTTGCCTGCTGCTGATAAAAGGTAGAACGTGCCAGAGCAACATCACGCTCCTCCTCCAGGGCGTCCATGTCATCCTGGCTATTGAGCTCAGCCTCCTGTTCTTCATACATGCGTACTCGAGGTGCATCATGAATGAGGTCACATGGAGAATAGCCTCCGCTCTGTAGAGCATGAAGAAAGGTGTGTAGCCCGTGGATCAATTAGGCATGGTGCACAAATCCCGTAAGACGGAATCAAGTTCCTCTACCCATTGACAGTCTGCCTCTTTTAAAGAGCGAACCAATCATGGCTTGATGCCACTTAGAACTAGTCTGTTGGCGCGTTCAACCTGTCTGTTGGACTGTGGGTGATAAACTGAGGCATAATCCAACTTAATATGCCCATTTTGGTGAACCACTCCTTGACTTCCTTGGCCGTGAAGTAGGACCCATTGTCCGTTATTATGCTGCGGGGGACACTGTAATGGTGGAGTACTCCAGAGATGAAATCGATCACCGGCTCAGCTTTGGCTGAGGTCACTGGTTTTGCCTCGATCCATTTTGTGAATTTATCCACCATGACTAGCAGATATTTATTTTTCTTTGACCTACCTCGAAGTGGGCCAACCATGTCCAGCCCCCAGACGGCAAAAGGCCAAGTAATCAGAATAGTCCGAAGAGCTGTAGGGGGCATGTGACTTTCGTTGGCGAAAACCTGACATCCAATGCATTTTTGACTAAGGTTTTTGCATCGGCTCTGGCCGTTGGCCAGTAAAACCCTACTCGGAAGGCCTTGCTTACCGAGGCCCGGGCTGCGGCGTGATGGCCGCTCACGCCAGAGTGTACCTCCACAAGGAGTTTTCTTCGTTCCTCCTCAGATATACACCATTGGAGGATGCCCGTGACACTTTTGTTATAGAGCTCGCCTTCATGGACCTTGTAAGCTTTGGATCTTCGAATGATCCGTTGTGCTTCGGTTTGGTCCTCGGGTAGCTCATTGCAGATCAGATATGCAAGTAGGGGTTCGGTCCATGGTGTGATAACTGCCATTATCTCGTGAGCCGAAGATGTTTCCTCGACAGCCGAACCCCCAATTATCCCCTCGTCTTATTCAACGGCTGGAGGGGTAGCTTTCCTGGAGTCTTTTGATCCGGATACCGCATCGCCATCCTGCCAGGTCACGGATGGCTTGAAGAGCCGTTCCAGGAACGTATTTTCTGGGACGGGATTGCGTTTAGTGCCCATTCTATCAAGGATATCTGTAGCTTGATTGTTGTCTCTTGGGATATGGTGGAACTCTAACCCATCAAACCGGGCTGAGATTGTTAGGATGGCATTTCGGTATGCTGTCATCTTTGGGTCTTGGGCATCAAATTCACTGTTAACTTGAGAGATGGCGAGGTTAGAATCTTCCCGGACCTCAAGACGCTAGACGCCCACTGAGACTGCTATCTGAAGCCCATGCAGCAGAGCCTTGTATTCGGCTGTGTTGTTAGAATCGGTGTACATAATTTGTAGTATGTACCGAATATTATCGTCAGTTGGTGATGTGAGCACTACTCCAGCCCCTATTCCGGCGAGCATTTTGGAGCCATCAAAGTACATAGTCCAATGTGAGTATGTACTGTGCTCTCTAGGGAGCTCGGCCTCCGTCCACTCTGCCACAAAATCTGCCAACACCTGAGATTTGATAGCTTGGCGTGGTCGGTATGTGATCTCGAAAGGAGGAGTTCGATTGACCATTGAGCAATTCGTCCAGTGGCATTCCTATTATTGATTATATCATTGAGGGGTACCTCGGACGCCACCGTGATTTAGCATTCTTATTTTTTGACAAGTGAAACAGTAGGGAAGACCCCTACTGCATGTGTATATAAATTAATGGTACACTGTATAGGTTACATAGATACATACCACAACCAGCACCAGAAGGTTGCGTGTGGGGAGAGTAGAAAAAAATAAGTTAAATGGGACGTAAAGGTGGAATGGTAGCTAGAAAAGCAGTAATAAACTGCCTTTTCCTCTCTGTGGCCCTATAAGAGATGTTTGAGAAGTCCTTAATGAATCTTTGCCTCCAGGAGACAAAGGTGGGTGTGATTCCTCGAAAGTAATTGTTATTTTGTTCTTTCCAGAGACTCCAGGTAGCCACCAAAAAATATCCATGAACATGGGTTTGTCCCAGGCTGCTCGAGCTTGTTCGAGGAGTTGTAGTCTATGATCATGGGCACTCCACCTCACGTTTAGATATTGCCAGCACACTGAACTGAATGCAGAATGGAAGAACAGATGTTCCACTATCTCCTCAATGTTTGATCCACATAGCAAGCAGTCCAGAACGTTGCCCACATTATAGTGCCTTCTTTTCAGCATATTTCTTGTGTTTAATCTGTCAGACAGCCATAGCCAACCGAATGTTTTGATCCTAGGGATACAATTTGTCTTCCATAGCCATTTGAAGGCCACATGGGCTTGGACATCCCTGTAAAAGAAGGTATAGTACGCACTTGCCTTGTAATCAGTAGCTCCCCAGACATATGTCCGTCTATCTTTCCGGTCTCCTGTGATTGAGCATTCTTGAAAGTAATGCCGTAGTTTCCGAGATGCCATAAAGACTGCATAAGCTATCTTCTGGTACTGAGGATACCTAGTTTTACATGGGGTAGGTACTTCGGAAACATACTAGACGGGCCTTTGGACCTGGAGCCTATGACCTTCAACATCGCGCTTGATGACTAGAACTGCGCTGGCGACTTGGTTCATTGTCGAGATGTATAATAACATCGGCTCACCTGCTCCAGGTGCTGCCAGTATGGGATTGGTAGCGAGGAGGGTTTTTATTTCCTCCAAAGCGGCCCCTGCCTCGCTAGTCCATTTAAAAAAAATGGTGTGCTTTTGCAATCTATAGAGTGGTAAGGCCTTTTCTCCAAGGCGAGAAATGAACCGACTTAATGCGGCCACGCAGCCTGCCAGATTTTGTATGTGCTTGAACTCGGTTGGTACTTCTAACCGGGTCAGAGCTCGGATTTTAGTGGGATTAGCTTCTATTCCTCTATGGGAAATGATGAATCCGAGCAGTTTGCCCACCGGAACCCTGAAGACACACTTCTCCGAATTTAGCCTTATGCAATATGCCCGGAGGTTAGTTAATGTATCACGGAGATCTTCCACTAGCTGGCTAACATTTTTGGTTTCTACAACCACATCATCTACATATGCTTCAACAGTCTTGCCGATTTGTTTTTCCAGGCACGTTTGAATCATGCGCTGGTATGTTGCCCCTACATTTTTTAGTCCAAAGGGCATCGTATTAAAACAAAATGGCCCATAGGGAGTTATGAAGGCTGTAGCTGCTTGATCCAACTCCTTCATTTTTTATCTGATGATACCCCAAATAGGTGTCCAGGAAGCACAAAGAGTCGTGCCCTGCTGTGGCGTCCACTATTTGGTCAATTTGTGGCAAAGGGAAGGGGTCCTTTGGGCATGCCTTGTTAACGTCCTTGAAATCGAGACAAAGGCACCAGGATTTATCCTTCTTGGGTACCATGACCAGGTTAGCTAGCCAATCAGAGTGTTTGATATCTCAGATGAATCCGGCCTCAAGTAATTTGGCCAGTTCCTTGCCCATAGCTTGACGCTTTGGCTCGGAAAAATCTGTGGAGCGCCTGCTTAATAGGTTTGGAGCCCTTGATTATATTAAGGCTATGATCGGCTAGATCACGCGGGATACCTGGCATGTCGAAAGGGTGCCAGGCGAAAATATCCCAATTTTCCCTAAGGAAATTGCGCAGGGCTTCGTCAATCTCTGGGTCCAACTGTGCCCCTATGGATGCTGTTTTGCTTGGGTCCATTGGGTGCACCTGAAACATGACGATTTCATCAGCTGGCTTGAAAGAGGTAGATTTAGATCTTTTATCGAGGATGACATCATCCCTGTCAACCATAGCATGGAGTGCCGTTAGCTCCTCGGCCACGAAGGCCTTGGATAATGCTTCGAAGGAGAGCGATGCTGTTGTATTCTCGGCTCTAAGTGCCCTGTCATGGTTGCTTGCTAGGGTGATTACCCCATTGGGGCCTGTCATCTTGACTTTCATATACCCATAATGTGGGACTGCATGGAATTTGGTGAACGCATCGCACCCTAGCAAGGCGTGGTAGCCACTTTGGAAGGGCACGATGTGGAAGGTCAACTCCTCAGATCGGTAGTTCTCGAGGGTTCCGAAAACAACATCGAGGGTGATTTTTCCCTTACACCGCGCCTCTCTTCCACGGATGATCCCCTTGAAAGTGGTATAACTTTGTTCGATGTGTGCCTTGTCGAGTTGCATCTTATCTAGAGTGTCCTCGTAGATGAGGTTCAAACTGATGCCACCGTCCATCAGGACCTTCCTCAGTCGACATCCATCTACTATGGGGTCGACGACCAGGGCTGCAGGATATTGGCTTGGTTCGGTCTTCGGTTGATCCTACTGTCCAAATGTAATCGGCATGTCCAACCATGCCTCCGAGGTCGTCACATGTTGGACCTGGCTTAGCTCTCGAAGAGCTCTATTTCACCGGTTTCTTGATGTGTAACTTTCATAGATCATTAGGATATCACACTCATCTGAGGATGATGTTGGACACTTATGTGTGCTTATGCTTCCGAGAAGGGCTTCACCTCCCTTAGCCACCTGTTTGACCACCCAGCATTCTCGAAGGGTATGGGTTGGGTTAGCGTTAAGTAAAATAGAGTGGATTGGGCACGGCTTGTCCAGCAGGCCGTCGAGGGTGGTTTTAGATCCTGAAGCAGGTTTTCTTATTTTCCATGGTGGCTCAGCTGACACGGAGAGATAGGGTTGCTCCTTCGGGCGCAGTTGCCTATCATGTCTCGATTCTTTGGCGCAGATTGAATCTGTTTGCCCTTTTTGAGCCAACCAAGCATCCTCCGTGGCATAGAATTTTGAGACCAGGACTGATAGCTCGAAAAAGGTTTGAACTCGGCACCGAGCAAGGGCGTTTAAGATGCCTTCGTCCTGGCAATTGTGCCGAAAGGCTTCTAATATATCTGAATCGCAGCACTCAGGTATCATGTTCTTGATGATCAGGAATCATGTCCAGAATTGCCGGACTGTCTCGTCAGCATGTTGTTTGATGTACATTATATCCCAGACATCACGAGGCCTTGAATTACTTGGGCAGTACTCGGTGTGGGGGGTGGGTGGGATCAAAAAATTTATCCCAGCCCGATGTGAGCTCAAAGCTCTGTCATGTTTATCCTAAGAAGGGTGTGCCGACCAGGAGTCGGCCGAAGTGGCCTTAAGATCTAAGCTTCCAGCTCCTTCCAGTCGGCCGGTATTGGGATTGACAGTTACCTGGCACTTCAGGCCTTGGCTCTCTTCTATACAGAGATCTTTGGCCAGGCCCGGAGGAGGAGCGTAAGGCTTGGAAACGAACCTGCTATCGTCCCATCCCAACTCTTGAGGGAGCAGGTGCGATCCGTGATGCTACGAGTCTTCGGATGATCCGATGGGAGATTTCAGTGAAAAGGCTTCGCCGTGGGGGTTTTGATTGTTAACCGATACTTCCATCGCTCTGGAGCGATCACATAATGGGACCTACATGGGCCACCAATGTCGGTACTAAAACCAGCAGATCTCGAGTAGGGGGTCCCGAGCTATGGATCTTGGAACGATGGTGAACAGGAGACAAGGGAGATAGTGTTTACCCAGGTTCGGGGCCTCTCGAAGAGGTAAAACCCTACGTCCTGCTTTAATTATATTGATGATGGAGTATCGAGTGGAGGATGATCTACCTGGAGATCGTATGTTGTGTTCTAAACCCTAAGGCTAGTAATTGTGATCGTGCCTCTACGGACTAAACCCTCTGGTTTATATAGGCACCAGGGGTATCTACGGTTACACCTGGTCGGTTGCCAACTAGGAATAAACACGCCGACATTTGGAGTTGTCCTTGAAGTACATGCCAAGTCTTCGGTAACATCCGTCTTGATCACGACTGGGTTTGAGGCTTCCGGAGTCCTTCCTTGTTGAGATCGGTGGGCCGTAGGCTCGGCCCATGGACTGTGGGTCGTATAGGTTGGTACCCCCTAGTCCAGGACACCGTCAACAAGTATCTGTGAGTTAATTATTCGATATGCACCAAACAGTTTTAGATTCATAATATTCAATCCAACACAAAGAACTTCAAAGATTACCACAAAATTTCTATCGGAGAAAGTAGGATGAAAACGTGTATCAACCTATGCGCCTAGATTACCTCAATGTCACCTTGGGAATCCGCAAGTTGATTACCAAAACATATATCAAGTGACTCAATAGAATACCCCATTGTCACCATGGGTATCCATATGTGATACGTCTCCATCGTATCTATAATTTTTGATTGTTTCATGCCAATATTATACAACTTTCACATACTTTTCGCAACATTTTATATCATTTTTGGGACTAACATATTGATCCAGTGCCCAGTGCATGTTCCTGTTTTTTGCTTGTTTTTTGTTTCGCAGAAAATCCATATCAAACAAAGTCCAAACACGATAAAATTTTACAAAGAATTATTTTAGAATATATGTGATTTTTAGGAAGAAGAATCAACGCAAGACGGTGCCCGAGATGGCCACAAGGCAACAGGGCGCGGCCCAGGGGGGTCTCGCCGTGTTGCTCTGTGACTCCCTCGAACGTCAGTTGGTGCCCTTCTTTCGCTGCAAGAAAGATAATTGCTGGATAAAAATTCCCTCAAAATTTCATCCCAATTGGAGTTAAGGATCTCCGGGAATATAAGAAACGGTGAAGGGCCCGAAAACAGGAACGCGAAACAGAAGAGAAATAGAGAGAGAGAGAGATCCAATCTCGGAGGGGCTCCTGCCCTCCGGGAGAGCCATGGCGGCCTTGGACCAGAGAGGAAACTCTCCTCCCATCTAGGGGAGAGGCCAAGCAATAAGAAGAAGGAGGGGGGCTCTCTCCCGGTGGCGCCGGAACGTCGCCGGGGAACCATCGTGACGGCGATCTACACCAACAACTTCACCGCCGTCATTACCAACTACCTCCCCCTCTATGCAGCGGAGTAACCTCTCTATTACCGCTGTAATTCTCTACTTGAACATGGTGCTTAATGCTATATATTATTATCCAATGAAGTGTGGAAATCCTATGATGTTTGAGTAGATTCTTTTTTTCCTACGGATTAATTGTGGTATTGTGTGATTGATATGAGTTGTATGTTGATATGGTGCTGTCCTATGGTGCCCTCCGTGTAGCGCAAGCGTGAGGGATTCCCGCTGTAGGTTTTGCAATACGTTCATGACTCACTTATAGTGGGTGGCTAGAGTGACAGAAGCTTACACCCGAGTTAGGGGGTTGTTTCGTATGGGAATAAAGGGGACTTGTTACTTAATGCTATGGTTGGGTTTTACCTTAATGATCTTTAGTAGTTGCGGATGCTTGCTAGAGTTCCAATCATAAGTGCACATGATCCAAGTACGGAAAGTATGTTAGCGTATGCCTCTCCCTCATTGCATATAATAATTATCACACATGTCATATTCAATTGCCTATGGACAATCTTTCTCATCGTTCTACAAAAAGCTTTCTACTAAAGAACTAACTTTTATTATCTTGCAAATTACTCCTAGTTTTATTCCTGCTAAGTACTTCTAGTTTTATTCTTGCAAACTTATCCTTACACCTACAAAGTAGTTTTATTCTTATTCTAGGTAAAGCGAACGTTAAGTGTGCGTAGAGTTGTATCGGTGGTCGATAGAACTTGAAGGGAATATTAATTCTACCTTTAGCTCCTCGTTGGGTTCGACACTCTTACTTATCGAGAAAGGCTACAATTGATCCCCTATACTTGTGGGTTATCAAGACCTTTTTCTGGCGCCGTTGCCGGGGAGCAATAGCGTGGGGTTGATATTCTCTTGTGTGCTTGTTTGCTTTATCACTAAGTAGTTTTTATTTTCTGTTCTAAGTTGTTTTATATCTTTAGTTATGGATATGGAACACGAAATACCAAAAAAATTAGTTGTACTTGCTCTGGGGAACCTCCTAAAACACTTGATGCTGGTTATGTGAAGAATATTAAATACTACTTTGATAATTCTGATAAATCTCCATTCAACTTGATAATGGGAGATACTTTGGATCAATGGGAATACTTTAGGGATTATCTCTTGTCTCAAAAAGGGAAACTCTTATGGGATCAAATTTATTATTTGCAATGGTATGCTTGGAATTTATGCTTCAAATATGATTATACTTGTTGCTCTAAGATGAAGGCTCCACACCTTCCCTTTTCATGTGAATTTAATGATAATGAAACCTTCACATCTTATGCTAATGGTATATATGATTACTATGATGTGGAACAAATAGAAGAATTGGTTGCTTTTAAGGGTGCTTATGAAATTGAATCTTTGTTTGAAAAGTATGAAGATTGTGATGATGCTCTTTACAGATCTGAAAATTATGCTATACTTAAATATTGCTATGAGAATTACGAATACAATGCCGATATTAATGAATTTATTGAGAAAGTCTTCGCTGTCCAAGAAGAGACTAATATTTTGCAGGCTCCTATGGAAGAAGAAATTGATGACATTGTGAGCTCATTAGATGAAAAATATAACAAGGAGAGCGAAGAACAAAAGGAGGAAGAGCGGATTAGCTACCCGTGCCCACCTTCTAATGAGAGTAACTCTTCAACTCATACATTGTTTAATTTCCCTTCGTGCTTACCGAAGGATGATTGCTATGATCCCTTTGATTCGTTTGAAATATCCCTTTTTGATGAAATTGATGCTTGTTATGCTTGTGGCCATGATGCCAATATGAATGATGCTTATGGAGATGAACTTGCTATAGTTCCTTATGTTAAGAATGAAATTGTTGCTATTGCACCCACACATGATAGTCCTATTATGTTTTTGAATTCTCCCAACTACACTATATCGGAGAAGTTTGCACTTATTAAGGATTATATTGATGGGTTGCGTTTCACCGTTACACATGATGATTTTGATGGATATAATATGCATGTGCTTGCTTCTCCTACTTGCAATTATTATGAGAGAGGAACTACATCTCCACCTCTCTATGTTTCTAATACGATAAAATTGCAAGAAACTGTTTATGCTATGTATCGACCTTTATTATGTGTGCATGAATTGTTCTTTTATGACATGCCGATGCATAAGAAGAGAGTTAGACTTCATAATTGCATGATATATGTTGCTTTGTGCTCACTACTAAATTACAAATCATTTTTAATTAAAATTGGCTTTGATATACCTTGGGATCCGGGTGGATCGATTACTTGAGCACGTTATGCCTAGATGGATTTAAAGAAAGTGCTGCCTAGGAGACAACCTGGAAGTTTTATAGAGTCATTTTATTCTGTTGTTTGCTTTTAAAAAGTTTAAAAACAAAAATATAGAGGGGAACCTAAAAACTTTTCAAAAAGAGAAGTGATTGGAAGGTTATGCATTGAAGAAGTGAGGGTCGACCTTGAACACTTGTGTTCGTGCTCATGGAAACAATGTAGAATTTTTCATGGAAGTTTCTAACAAAAATAATTATCCCCTTGTACAAATCCATTGTATTATAAAAATAATGTGCCAAGATTTACCTTTAGGGTGTTTAAATTGCTTGTTTGGTGTGTGTTGTGCAAAAACAGAAACTTTTGCTGTAGTTTTTGAATTTCTATATTTTACTGGAATGTGAAAAAATTCTGAAATTTATACACAGTAATGCTATGCAAATTTTTGATTATGTCCTAATTTTTCAGTATTTTTGGAGTTACATAAGTATATGTTTCATCTGCATCTTTACAGACTGTCCTGTTTTCACAGATTGCTGTTATAGTTTCTTTATTTGCTTATGTTTGAAATCTTGTTGAGCCCCATTGACTTGGGAGCCATAGAATTGTGATAGCATACAGTGGGTAATTTTTGATTATAATTATACAATAATGTTACGGCAGGACATGATGGGATTTGATGTTATATGTACTAACCCCTCTAATAAAAAGTTTGGTTAAGTTTTGTGTGGATGAAGTGTTCGAAGATCGAGGAGGTATCGATATGAGAAGAATAAGGAGAGGCAAGAGTTAAAGCTTGGGGATGCCCAAGGCACCCCAAGTAAATATTCAAGGAGACTAAAGCGTCTAAGCTTGGGGATGCCCCGGAAGGCATCCCATCTTTCTTCTTCGACAATTATCGGTATGTCTCGGTTTTTGTTTTGTTCACATGATATGCGTAAATTCTTGGAGCGTCATGTGCTTTTTATTTTTATTTTATGCACCATGCTGGTATGAGATAGTCCTTGGTTGATTTATAGAATGCTCTTTGCACTTCACTTATATCTTTTGAGTATGGCTTTATAGAATGCTTCATGTGCTTCACTTATATCATTTGAAGTTTGGATGCTTGTTTCTCTACATAGGAAAACCATTATTTGTAGAATGCTCTTTTGCTTCACTTATATTTATTAGAGCATGGTCTTTTGTAGAAAGAATTTAAACTCTCATGCTTCACTTATATCTATTTAGAGAGTTAACAGGAATTGGTCATTCACATGGTTAGTCATAAAATCCTACATATAACTTGTAGATCATTGAATATGATATGTTTGATTCCTTGCAATAGTTTTGCAATATTGAGGTGGTAATATGGGGGCATGCTAGTAAAAGAATTAAAGTTGAGTATTAATAATGGTGTTAAGGGAAGTAAGTCCTTACGCAAGTAAATCCCCACACATGTAAAGTGGTGGCCGCTGACATTAGCAGTGAGGTCGGAGCATATTTGTATCATTGATTGATCCTTATGAGTGGCGGTCGGGGACAAGCGATGGTCTTTTTCTACCAATCTATCCCCCTAGGAGCATGCGAGTAGTACTTTGCTTCGAGGGCAAGTAGGCTTTACAATAAGTATGTGAGTTCTTTATGACTAATGTGAGTCCATGGATTGTACACACTCTCACCCTTCCACAATTTGCTCGCCTCTTCGGTACCGTGCATTGCCCTTTATCACCTCGAGAGTTGGTGCAAACTTCGCCGGTGCATCCAAACCCATGATATGATACGCTCTATCACACATAAGCCTCCTTATATCTTCCTCAAAACAGCCACCATACCTACCTATCATGGCATTTCCATAGCCATTCCGAGATATATTGCCATGCAACTTCCATCATCATCATATACATGACCTGAGCATTCATTGTCATATTGCTTTGCATGATCATAAGATAGCTAGCATGATATTTTCATGGCTTGTCCACTTTTTGATATCTTTGCTATGCTAGATCATTGCACATCCTGGTACACTGCCAGAGGCATTCATATAGAATCATCTTGTATAGTTTTTTATCGAGTTGTAAGTAAATAAAAGTGTGATGATCATCATTATTAGAGCATTGTCCCAGTGAGGAAAGGATGATGGAGACGATGATTCCCCCACAAGTCAGGATGAGACTCCAGGCGAAAAAAAAACAATAATAATAAAAAGAGGCCAAAAAGAGCCCCAAAAAAAGGAGAAAAAGGTGGAAAAACAAAAAAAATGAAAACAAAAAAATGAGAGAAAAAGAGAGATGGGGCAATGTTACTATCCTTTTACCACACTCGTGCTTCAGAGAAGCACCATGTTCTTCATATAGAGAGTCTCCTGAGTTATCACTTTCATATACTAGTGGGAAATTTTCATTATAGAACTTGGCTTGTATATTCCGATGGTGGGCTTCCTCAAATGCCCGAGGTCTTCATGAGCAAGCAAGTTGGATGCACACCCACTTAGTTTCCTTTGAGCTTTCATACACTTATAACTCTTAGTGCATCCGTTGCATGGCAATCCCTACTCCTCGCATTGATATCGATCAATGGGCATCTCCATAGCCCGTTGATCCGCCGAGTTGATGTGAAACTTTCTTCCTTTTTGACTCCCCTTATTGATGTCTATCACCGCATTCTATTCCACCCATAGTGCTATATCCATGGCTCACGCTCATGTATTGCGTGAGGTTGAAAATGCTGAAGCGCGTTAAAAAGTGTGATCCAATTGCTTGGATTGCCATCGGGGTATTCTTGATTTGATATGTTTATGCAGGGAAGAACGAGCGTGTCATGCTTACCACAACTAAGTGTATAGAGGATGTTTCCTTTAGCTCCATTATTATGAAAGGAAATGATGAAATACATGCATGTTTTGTATTATTTTTTGAATATAAAATTGATAGACTATTGCCTTGAATCACTCGTATCCTAATATTCATGCAATGATTAGATTATTTGATCAAGATTATGCTAGGTAGAATTCCACATCAAAAATTATCTTTTTATCATTTACCTACTCGAGGACGAGCAGGAATTAAGCTTGGGGATGCTGATACGTCTCCATTGTATCTAATTTTTGATTGTTTCTTGCCAATATTCTACAACTTTCACATACTTCTGGCAACATTTTATATTATTTTTGGGACTAACAAATTGATCCAGTGCCCAGTGCCAGTTCCTGTTTTCTGCTTGTTTTTTGTTTTGCAGAAAATCCATATCAAACAAAGTCCAAACGTGATAAAATGTTACGGAGAATTAGTTTAGAACATATGTGATTTTTAGGAAGAAGAATCAACGCAAGATGGTGCCCGAGGTGGCCACAAGGCAACATGGCGCAGCCCGGAGGGGCGGGGTCACGCCGTGTTGCCTTGTGACTCCCTCGAACATCGGTTGGGGCACTTCTTTCGCCGCAAGAAAGATAATTTCTGGATAAAAATCCCCACAAAATTTCAGCCCAATCGGAGTTACGGATCTCCGGGAATATAAGAAACGGTGAAGGGCCAGAAAATAGGAACGTGAAACAGAAGAGAAACAGAGAGAGAGAAATCCAATCTCAGAGGGGCTCCTGCCCTCTGGGAGCCATGGCGGCCATGGACCAGAGGGGAAACTCTCCTCCCATCTAGGGGGAGGCCAAGCAAGAAGAAGAAGGAGGGGGCTCTCTCCCCCTCTGGGGAACCATCGTGACGGCGATCTACACCAACAACTTCGCCGCCGTCATCACCAACTCTCTCCCCCTCTATGCAGCGGTGTAACCTCTATATTCCCGCTGTAATTCTCTACTTGAACATGGTGCTTAACGCTATATATTATTATCCAATGAAGTGTGGCAATCCTATGATGTTTGCGTAGATTCTTTTTGTCCTACGGGTTTATTGTGGTATTGTGTGATTGATATGAGTTGTATGTTGATATGGTGATGTCCTATGGTGCCCTCCGTGTAGCGCAAGCATGAGGGATTCCCGCTATAGGGTTTGCAATACGTTCATGATTCGCTTATAGTGGGTGGCTAGAGTGACAGAAGCTTACACCCGAGTAAGGGGGTTGTTGCGTATGGGAATAAATGGGACTTGTTACTTAATGCTATGGTTTGGTTTTACCTTAATGATCTTTAGTAGTTGCGGATGCTTGCTAGAGTTCCAATCACAAGTGCATATGATCCAACTACGGAAAGTATGTTAGCGTATGCCTCTCCCTCATTGCATATAATAATTATCACACATGTCATATTCAATTGCCTATGGACAATCTTTCTCATCATTCTACAAAAAGCTTTCTACTAAACAACTAACTTTTATTATCTTGCAAATTACTCCTAGTTTTATTCCCACTAAGTATTTCTAGTTTCATTCTTGCAAACTTATCCTTACACCTACAAAGTAGTTTTATTCTTGTTCTAGGTAAAGCGAACGTTAAGTGTGCGTAGAGTTGTATCGATGGTCGATAGAACTTGAAGGGAATATTAATTCTACCTTTAGCTCCTCGTTGGGTTCGACACTCTTACTTATCGAGAAAGGCTACAATTGATACCCTATACTTGTGGCTCATCAACAAGAAAGACATACATCAAGTGATCTCAAATCCAAATATTCAATCTGATAATAATGAAACCTCAAAGGGCAAGACTCAATTCATCACAACAAAAATAGAGAGGGAAGAACACCATATGATCTGACTATATTAACAAAGCTCATGATAGATCAAGATCATGCCAAATCAAGAACACGAGAAAGCGAGATCGAACACATAGCTACTAGTACATACCCTCAACCTCGAGGATGAACTACTCACGCATCACCATGAGAATGGAGGAGAAGTGTGTGGTGATGGTGATGGAGGAGATGTCCCCGGCGGCGTCCCGGCATCACTGGAGGAGAGGGGGAAGGGGTACCCTCCTTCTTCTTATTCCTTGGCCTTCCAGGGAGAGAGGGAGCTCTCCCCTAGATTGGATCTCTCTGTTGTCTTCTATTTTTTGCTACTATTTTCGGAGCCCTTCACCGTTTCTTATATTCCCGAAGATCCGTAACTCCGACTGGGCTGAAATTTTGAGGGGATTTTTATCTAGAAATTATATTTCTTGCGTCGAAAGAAGGGCTCCAACCGACCTACGAGGTGCCCACAAGGCTATGGGGCATGCCCAAGGGGTAGGGCGCGCCCTGTTACCTTGTGGGGCCCTCGGGCACCGTCTTGCGTTGATTCTTTCTCCCAAAAATCACATATATTCCATAAAAAATATCTATAAATTTTCATCATGTTTGGACTTCATTTGTTATGGTTTTTCTGCGAAACAAAAAACATGCAAAAAATAGGAACTGGCACTGGGCACTAGGTTAATAAGTTAGTCAATGAAAATGATATTTAAGTGCACTAAAACCGTATAAAATTATTGTAAACATGGCATGCATACTTCATAAATTATAGATACATCCCATCCCCAAGCTTAATTCCTGCTCGTCCTCGAGTAGGTAAATGGTAAAAGAAATAATTTATGCAGTGTGAATGCTAGCATAGTGCATAAGTTTGATCAATGATAATTTCAATCACTTTTCCTAGCATCATAAACAGCAACTCTTTCTCATAAAACTCATCATGATAAAGTAGTAATCAATTCACATGTTATGGTTCAAACAATGCATTCTTTAAACTTAACAACCTATGTCCTTAGTCACCAAATAATTACAATTCAACTTATTTTCAGAGAAGTCATTACAAGAGCTGCACATACTCAATTATCATATAGTCTTCTATGATTGCTAGTACTCCAAGCATATTTTTAGAACAAATAGCATCCATTGAACACAGAGGAAGATAGGGGCTTAATGTTTCGCCTCCCAACTTACTTATCATAGCGATAATTGTCAACAATAATAACTCATGATCAAATATATTTGACTGGATATATGTGCCTGGAGCTTTCCCCACCATATGATGCTTGCCAAGTGGAGAATAATTGAGGTTGGAATAAGAAGTCTACTCAACATGAAAAGTAAATAGATAGGCCCTTCGCAGAGGGAAGCATAGATTTGCTTATGTGCCAGAGCTCGTTGCTTAAAACAGAGATAATTACATTTTGAGTGGTGTGCTTTTCCTGTCAATGTCACGACAAAGGGTTTCGACATCTTCGATGCTAAACACATTATTCGCGGTTCGTATGCAGAAAGAAAAAGTTTTACTCCCCCACACCCATACAGACACAATTCATGGCTAGCCGAATCCTCGAGTGCCCTCCAAACAATCAACTTTCCAGGGGGAGTTTGTTTTATTATATTTTTCTTTGTTTTTGTTTAACGGGACTGGGCATCCCAATTACCAGCCTCTCTCGTGCAAGACGAGTGAATAAACTCTCGTCGATGAGTAAAACACACTTAGCATGGAAGATGTTGACTACCCCATCGCTCCATGAGCGGTACAGGCACACAAAACAGATGTTCATTTGAAGGTTTTAGAGATGGCACATGCAAATTTACTTGGAACGGCAGGGTAATACCGTATATAGGTAGATATGGTGGACACTCATGGAAGAAACTTGGCTCAAGTATTTTGGATGCACAAGCAGTATTCCCGCTTAGTACAGAAATTTTGGCTAGCAAAAGATTATAAACAAGCATCACATGTTGGAGGAACCATAACAATATAACTTCTATGCAAATATACCCAAACATAACTCATTACGTTGTCTGTCTTGTCCAACTTCAACTGATTTGATCAAGTTTGAAAATAATTAATGGGTATTCACAATCATAAAAGATGTCCAAGATAATATATTTGTATGTGAAATTTATCTTCCTTATACTAATCTTTCATGAATTGCTTGTATGACCAATATTGTGATTGTCAAACTTCAATATATTTTACTTTCTAAAACCAATGTGAAACTACTACTAAGCATATGGAATATGTATAATTTCAGATTTATGATATCCAATTCATTCAACAATTTACTCTTAGGATATAAGTGAAGCACACGAGTAAATGACAAACTACTCCAAAAGATATAAGTGACGAACAAAGAGTAGTTAATCAATTAAGTAGCTATGTAAGGACTCTGTCCAAATAAACATTTTAGATCCAAGGATTGTTTCAAATAGCAAACAAAACAAAAATACGCTCCAAGCAAAACACATATTATGTGATGAATAAAAATATTGCTCCAAGTAAGATATACTGATAGTTTTGAAGAAGAAAGAGGGGATGCCTTCTGGAGCATCCCCAAGCTTAGACGCTTGAGTCTTCCTTGAATATTACATTAGGGTGCCTTGGGCATCCCCAAGCTTAGGGTCTTGCCACTCCTTATTCTCCTTGATACGTCTCCAACCTATCTATAATTTTTGATTGTTTCATGCTATTATATTATCAATCTTGGATACTTTATATGCCTCAATACGCAATTTTATATCATTTTTGGGAACTAACCTATTAACCCTAGTGTCAGTTGCTGTTTTTTTTTGCCTTTTTTGGTTTTCTAGAAAATCGGTACCAAACGGAGACCAAACACTATAAAACTTTTTGATGATTTTTTTCTGGACATAAGAGACCCTAGAAGCTTTGGGAGGAGACCAGACGGCAAACGAGGAGACAACAAGGCAACATGGCGCGCCCTGGGGGAGTAGGCACGCCCTGATGCCTTGTGAGCCCCACATGGCTCCGTCTGACCTAATTCCACTTCTATAAATTCTCAAATATTGGGAAACCAATAGAGAGCCACCCGAAATAACTTTTCTGCCACCGCAAACTTCTGTTCTTTTGCGATCCCATCTGGAGGCCTTTTCTGGTACTCTGCCGGAGGGGGAATCCATCATGGAGGGCTTCTACATCAACCTTGCTGCCCTACCGATGATGTGTGAGTAGTTCACCACACACCTACGGGTCCATAGATAGTAGCTAGATGGCTTCTTCTCTCTCTCTCTCTTTGATCTTCAATACAATGTTCTCCTCGATCTGCTTGGAGTTCTATCCGATGTAATTTTCTTTTGCGGTGTGTTTGTTGGGATCCGATGAACTGTGGGTTTATGATCAGATTATTCATTGAAAGTAATTGAGTCTTTTCTAAATTTTATTATGCATGATTATGATAGCTTTGTATTTCTCTCCGATCTATCCATTTGGTTTGGCCAACTAGATTGATTTATCTTCAGTGGGAGAGGTGCTTTGTAGTGGGTTCAATCTTGCGGTGTCCTCACCCAGTGACAGAAGGGGTAGCGAGGCACGTATTGTATTGTTGCTACTAAGGATAAAACGATGGGGTTTATTCATATTGATTGAGTTTACTTTGTCTACATCATGTCATCTTGCTTAAGGCATTACTCTGTTTGTTATGAACTTAATACAATAGATGCATGCTGGATAGCGGTCGATTGGTGGAGTAATAGTAGTAGATGCAGGCAGGAGTCGGTCTACTTGTCACGGACGTGATGCCTATATGTGTGATCATTGCCATGAATATGTCATAACTATGCACTTTTCTATCAATTGCCCAACAGTAATTTGTTTGCCCACCGTATGCTATGTGTTTGAGAGAGAAGCCTCCAGTGAAAACTATGGCCCCCGAGTCTACTTTAAACATATTATAAAAATTAAAAATACCTTGCTACAATTTATTTACTTTTTTTTGTTTTGCAATTTATATATCTACCTATACAAGATTTGATCCTTGCAAGTAACGAGTTCAAGGAAATTGACAACCCTCTTGTCCGCGTTGGGTGCAAGTATTTGCTTTTGTGTGTGTAGGTGTTGTTCACTAGGATTTGCGTGGTTCTCCTTTTGGTTCGATATAAACCTTGGTTCTCACTAAGGGAAATACTTATCTCTACTGTACTGCTTCACCCTTCCTCTTCGGGGAAAATCCCAATGCAGCTCACAAGTAACACTCCTCATATCGATATCTCACCCAAAACTTGAAAACTTGAATCACACAACACTTAACGGAACTCGTGAGATAGGTTAGTATGATAATAAATAAATCATTCACTTTGGTACTGTCAAGACAAGATTCATAATTGTTCTCACATAATTCCTACTGTATTCTATCATTTCCACAATTTATATGACTCAATATAAGCTACAGAAATGCTAAAACAAGCAAACTATGCAAACAAAACAGATTCTGTCAAAAACAGAATAGTCTGTAATGATCTGAAGTAAAACCATACTTTTGTAACTCCAAAAATTCTGAAATATTAGTACAGCATAGGAAATTTGCATGGAAATACTGTGTAAAAAATTCAGAATACTTTGGCGCTCCAGTAAAATCTGAAAATTCAGACACTAGACGCAAAAGAATCAAATCAACAATCATTTGCTCTGTCCCAAAGGCTTTACTTGACATATTATTGAAATAAAAGATACAAAACATGATTACTACAGTAGCTAAATCATGTGAACACACAAAATCAGTAGGGGTAAATATTGGGTTGTCTCCCAAGCGCTTTTCTTTAATGCTTTTTTAGCTAGGCATGATGATTTTAATGATGCTCACATAAAAGTAAAGAATTGAAACATGAAGGGAGCATCATGAAGCATATGACAAGCACATTTAATCCTAACCCACTTTCTATTCATAGGTATTTTGTGAGCAAACAATTTATTGTAGCAAGAATTAACTAGCTTAGGAAGGCAAAACAAGTACAACTTGAAAAATTTCAACACACAGAGAGGAAACTCCATGTTGTATAAATATATATATAAGCATATCTGCCTCTGTCATAATAATTTTCAGTAGAATCATGAACAAATTCAACAATATAACTATCACATAAAGCATTCTTTTCATGATCCACATGCATAATTTTTTAATTAATCTCCACACAAGAAAATTTCTTCTCATTCATAATAGTGGTGGGAACAAATTCAATGAAATAACTAACATGTCATACTTGATGGACATAATAAATTTGAGCATTAAAATCATGATGACAAGTTTCATGGTTGTCATTATTCTTTATATCATACATGTCATCACAATAATCATCATAGATAGCAACTTTTTGGTCATAATCAATTGAAACATCATCCAAAGTAGTGGATTCATCACTAAATAAAGTCATGACCTCTCCAAATCCACTTTTATCAATATTCAAATCAGATTCAACACCCTCCAAATTAGTGGGATCATTGTTACCTAGAGTTGACACTCTTCCAAACCCACTTTCATCATTGTAATCATCATAAATAGGAGGCATGCTATCATCATAAGAAATTTTCTCATTAAAACTTGGGGGGCTAAAATTATCATCTTCATCAAACATAGCATCCCCAAGCTTATGGCTTTGCATATAATTAGCATCATGGATATTCAAAGAAGACATACTAAGAACATTGCAATCATTCTTATCATTCGAGGAACTCACACCAAACATTGTGTTAAATTCTTGTTTTAACACTTCATAGCAATTATTCGAATCCATGTTTTCAAGAAAAACTTTATAAAGATAAGCAATTTGGCACAACTTCACTTCCATTTTTTTGTAGTTTTCTTTTATAAACCAAAATAGTGAAAAGCAAAAAAATAAAATATTAAATTACAAGATCTAAAGATATACCTTCAAGCACTCACCTCCCCGGCAACGGCGCCAAAAATAGCTTGATGTCTACTACGCAGCTTTATTCTTGTAGACTCTATTAGGCCTCCAAGCATAGAGTTATGTAGGACAGTAGCAAATTTCCCTCAAGAGTGAATGACCTAAGGTTTATCAATTCTTGGGAGGTGGTCTCTCTCAAACAACCCTGCAATCAAAATACAAAGAGTCTCTTGTGTCCCCAACACACCCAATATAGTTGTCAATTGTATAGGTGCACTAGTTCGGAGAAGAGATGGTGATACAAGTGTAATATGGATGGTAGAAATAGGTTTTTATAATCTGAAATAATAAACACAGCAAGGTAACAATTGGTAAAAGTGAGCACAAACGGTATTGCAATGCTTAGAAACAAGGCCTAGGGTTCATACTTTCACTAGTGCAATCTCTCAACAGTCCTAACATAATTGAATCATATAACCCTCCCTCAATGTGCGACAAAGAATCACTCCAAAGTTCCTATCAATAGCGGAGAACATAAGATGAAATTGTTGTAGGTAGCAAAACCAGCTCAAAGTTATCTTTTCAATCAATCTATTGAGCCATCCCTATAAGTGTCACCAACAGCCCTAGAGATCGTACTAAAATAACACCATATGGTACCCATCAATCAACTCTAATGTCACCTAGATACTCCAATGTCACCACAAGTATCTGTGAGTTAATTATTCGATATGCATCAAACAATTTCAGATTCATAATATTCAATCCAACACAAAGAACTTCAAAGATTACCCCAAAGTTTCTATCAGAGAAAGTAGGATGAAAACGTGTATCAACCTATGTGCCTAGTTTACCCCAATGTCACCTCAGGAATCCGCAAGTAGATTACCAAAACATATATCAAGTGACTCAATAGAATAACCCATTGTCACAACGGGTATCTACATGCAAGACATATAGCAAGCGACCTCAAATCCAAATATTCAATCCGATAATAATGAAACCTCAAAGGGCAAGACTCAATTCATCACAACAAAAATAGAGAGGGAAGAACACCATATGATCCGACTATATTAACAAAGCTCATGATACATCAAGATCGTGCCAAATCAAGAACACAAGAAAGAGAGATTGAACACATAGCTACTAGTACATACCCTCAGCCTCGAGGATGAACTACTCACACATCACCATGAGAACGGAGGAGAAGTTGGTGGTGATGGTGATCGAGGAGATGTCCCCGGTGGTGTCCCAGCGCCATCGGAGGAGAGGGGGAAGGGCCCCCCTCCTTCTTCTTCCCTGGCCCTCCGGGGAGAGAGGGAGCTCTCCCCTAGATTGGATCTCTCTGTTGCCTTCTGTTTTTCGCTACTGTTTTCGGAGCCCTTCACCGTTTCTTATATTCCTGGAGATCCGTACCTCCAATTGGGCTGAAATTTTGAGGATATTTTTATCCGGAAATTATATTTCTTGCAGCGAAAGAAGGGCTCCAACCGACCTACGAGGTGCCCACAAGGCAAGGGGCGCGCCCAGGGGGTAGGGCACGCCCTGTTGCTTTATGGGGCCCTCGGGCACCGTCTTTCGTTGATTCTTTCTCCCAAAAATCACATATATTCCATAAAAAATCTTGGTATGTGTTTGGACTTTGTTTGGTACAGTTTTTCTGCGAAACGAAAAACATGCAAAAAATAGGAACTGACACTAGGCACTAGGTTAATATGTTAGTCCATGAAAATGATATAAAAATGCACCAAAACCATATAAAATTATTGTAAAAATTGCATGAATACTTCATAAATTATAGATACATTGGAGACGTATCAGTGATGAATGTCAAAGAATTGGTAATGTTGGTAGACGTCAAGAAATGCCTATGAATTATTCACTTGTTATTGAACAGTTTGATGTCTAGGGCTTTGATTATATGGGACCTTTTCCTTCCTCTAATGGATATACACATATTTTAGTTGCTATTGAGCATGTCACTAAGTGGGTTGAAGCTATTCCAACTAGTAGTGCTGATCACAACACATCTATTAAAATGCGTAGAGAAGTTACCTTCCCGAGGTTTGGGGTCCCTAGATATTTAATGACTCATGGTGGTTCATATTTTATTCATGGTGCATTCCATAAAATCTTGGATAAATATGATGTAAACCATAGAATTGCATCACCATATCATCCTCAATCTAGTGGGCAAGTGGAATTGAGCAATAGAGAAATAAAATTAATCTTGCAAAAGACTGTTAATAAATCTAGGAAGAACTTGTCTAAGAAACTTGATGATGCACAGTGGGCATACAGAACTGCTTATAAAAATCCAATGGGTATGTCCCCGCATAAAATGGTCTATGGAAAAGCATGTCATTTACCTCTGGAGTTAGAACATAAAGCTTATTGGGCATTTAAAGAACTCAACTATGATTTCAAACTTGCTGGTGAAAAGAGGTTATTTGACATTAGTTCTCTCGATGAGTGGAGAACACAAGCTTATGAAAATGCCAAGTTATTTAAAGAAAAGGTTTAAAGATGGCATGATAAAAGAATTCAAAAACGAGAATTTAATATTGGTCACCAAGTTCTATTGTACAATTCTCGTTTTAGATATTTTGCAGGCAAGCTCCTCTCCAAATGGGAAGGGCCATACATCGTCGAAGAAGTTTACCATTCTGGAGCGATCAAGATCAATAACGCCGATGGAAATAGTCCGAAGGTGGTTAATGGGCAAAGAATTAAACATTATATTGCAGGTACCACTACAAAAAAACACTTCCTTGATGATACGTCTTTGTCACAGTAGGTCAAGTTTTCTGTCATGCATGTACATCCGTGACAATTTTATGACAGAATCAAGATAGTCATACCTGTGCTATCGTAGAAGTGTTCCATGACAATACTGAAATTATCATCACGGAAGTGTCCACTTCCATGACGATAAATGTCGCGTCATGGAAGTGTTTTCGTCAAGGGTGACCGACACGTGGCATCGACCGTAACGGGTCGCCGTTAAGCTATCGGGTTCCGGTTTGGATCCGATAACCCGTTAACAGCTCGGACCAATGGGGATTTTCCATGTGTAAAATTCTCATTTGCCGGCGGATCCACGTGTCAGCTCGGCGTTGTGACAGATGTCATCCATTCATTGGACGAGATACGCCTATGATACGTCGACACGTGGCATGGCCCAATAGTGGCCCATTCAGGTTAAACGGGCCAGCCCAGCCAAAGGCCCACAAGATTTTGTCAGATACTAGTGGACCGGCCTATTAACAGCCTGCCATGTTTTGGGCCAAATTACGGCCCATATCAGATATGGCCCGTTAACAGTGCACTGTGTTTTGGGCCCATCTATGGCCCGGTTTGTATTACGGCCTATTAAAGGCCCGTTGAACTGTTTGACCGAGTTCAGCCCGATGATAGTTTGGGCCTATTAGAGGCCCTTCGCGCAATTGGGCCATTTTTAGCCCGGTTTCACTTTTGGCCATTTAACGGCCCATGCGGCATTTGGACCCATTTCCAGTACAAGTGACTTTCGGCCTCTTAACGGCCCGTGCCGCATTTTGTCCCATTTCTGGTACAATTTACTTTCAGCCTCTTAACGGCCCGTGCAGCATTTGGGCCCATTTCTGGTACAAGAGACTTTCGGCCTCTTAACGGCCCGTGGTCTTCGTGAAATAATTGGGCCTAATTATGGCCCGCTTTGCACCCTGCCTGCTTACAGCCCATCATGTTATTGGGCCAACCACGGCCCGGGATAAATTTTGTCCTGTGAACGGCCCGTCATATAATTGGGCCAATCATGGGCTGAGGTATATTTAGGCCTACTGTCGGCCTGTGAATTATTCAGCACAATTCAGGCCCGATCTAATTTTCAGCCTATTAAAAGCCCATGGTATTTTCTGGCCCAACTAAGGCACGCGGTTTACTCGGCCTGTTAAAGGCCCGAAACTACTTGGGCCCAGTTTACGTTCAAGCGTGCTAACGGCCCGAGATGATAATGGGCCCACGTTTGGACCCATATATAGAGTTGCGGGCCGGCCCGTTTGCGTAGTCTAATTTTTTTATATATAGCACTGACGGACCAATAACATTTTGGCCCATTGATCTCCGTCGAAGCTTACGGCCTAGCGACGATAGCATGTACAGTGAATAAATTCTTCTGAAAAAAAGTAAATAAATTACAGCATAGTGACTATGAATAAACCTAGACTATACAATAATGAAATAATGGGATATTACATCGACTGGGCATCAAAGTTCACCACCAGAGATAATAAAGCGCAACCAGAAAGCGGATTACATACACTGGGCATCAAAGGTCGCCACCAGTGCAAATAAACGCGCCGACAAAACATACAGAACCAACAACTCTTCAACACAGTTAAGAAAGGTTAGGCCTGCACGGCAGCTACAACGCAAGCAGCTGAGCAAGCTGGTGAGACTGCGCTTGTTTGATGCTTATATCCTCCAACTCTAGCTGCATTGCATCAATAGACATCCTTTACTTCTGGTTAATCTTCGATAGAGATTGGAGTTCCAGTATGAGTTGAGCTGAAGCATGTCTTTCTGCTTGAATTTGAGACTAAAGAAGTCGAACAGATTCAGGCGGCGACTTCATCGAGCTTGTGTCACTGCTATTATCGAGTAACTTCAACACTACATCAAGACATGACTTTGGGGTTGTATCGCTATCCCCAAGATGTGTTGCCTTCATCCCTGCAATATATGTTAGAGGGACAAGCAATGGGTTCGTCTGACTATCATTCTGGCAGTTCTTCCTAGCGTCAGTGATATCACCCTGAAAGAGAAACAAGCAGAGAGATAACATGTTTTGCACGTATAAGCATCTGTGTTGTCAATTCATCCGATTTATTAGTGGCAAATAAAGAGACACGGTTTAAAATAGCATTAACATAATAAGACATGGCAGGAAATGGCATTGTGCAGGAGTGGCCAGCTTAACCACACCACTGGATTACAGATCAAGAACACAAGCATACATGCAGTGCTAAAGAACGTATAAGCATCAATGGTGAGTGTACTGTCAATTTATCCCATTTCAGATTGGTAAATAAAGAGATGATTTAAATAACATTAACATAATATGGCATTGTTCATAGTTAAAACATGGCAGGATATGACATTGTGCTGGAGTTGGTAGTTTCACCACACCACTGGATTACAGATCAAGAACACAAGCATACATGTAGTGCTAAAGAAGATCACTTGCTATGTTTAGTCTAATTTACATGGTACTCCCTCCATTCCACAATGTAGTGCGCCCGCGCTTCTCGAGATCTAAGTTTGACCATAAATTTAACCAACAAGACCGACTGCGGCGCGAGCAAAAATTATACCACTGAATTCGCTATTTCGATACGAAGTCAATGGTATAATTTTTGCTTCCGCCGCAGTTGGTCTTGTTGGTTAAATTTATGGTCAAACTTAGATCTCGGGAAGCGCGGGCGCACTACATTGTGGAATGGAGGGAGTATGAATAAGGAACTAGGTTGTGCAACTAAAAACTGAAATTGAGAAGGACAAACTTATGTTTATGAACTTCTTCGTAATAAACTTTAAACATGCAATTTGATGCAAACGACAAAAATAAATAGCAGTAACAGAAATAGCTATCCAAATATACACAACAAAGTTTGAAGGCTGGAGAAGGACAAACTTACATTAGTAGTGAAGACCGGCTCTATAAAGCCCTTTTCCATGTTGATGGGGGGGCAATTCAAGAAGTTTACCAAAGAGTCTTCTTCATAAGCATTGCCTTTATTCTACATTTTGTTAAGAGTAAATATAGATGTGGTAATATAGGAACAAATGGAGATTATTTAAGCTAAGATGCAGAGTGATGCTACATCATGAACTAGCTATAAATGTAAGTACAGCATACAGGCAAAAGGTACTGACAAGAGCAATGCAGAGCTAAACTTCTTTAGTAGCATTAGTTTTATTCAACATTTTAGTAAGATTAAATATAGATCTGATGTGTACAAAATCGAGGGCAAGGAAAATAAGCTGCAAAGTGATGGTACATGAACAACTAGCTGACAATATAAGTACAGTGATAAAGGACAACAGATACTTAGAAGAACAATGCAGAGCTAAACTTCTTCATAAGCATTGGGTTTATTCTACATTAATGTAAGCATTAATATAGATCTGATAATTTGGAGCGAACAGTGGATAAGCAAGCTATCATGCACACTGATGTCACATAATCAACCAGGTATGAATGTAAGTGCAGGGATACAGGATAACAAGTGGTAACAAGAGCAAAGCAGCGAGCAACATAGTTGCGATATCCTAGGTTTTGTGGCGCTGATTCTATCGCCAATATAAGTGGGGTGCTATCTGATTTCTCCGGTACCACAACCTTTTTCAAGGACTTTGCTTTTACTCCTTCAGGTTCTGCGGTCACCCTCTTCCTTTTGGATGTCTGATACACAAGAACAGCATTTGAATGGAAAAACATGGTATGATGACAAATGGAATAGGTATTGACAATGGATGGGCATGGCATCTTCACATATATGATGAGTAAACTAAGCAGATGGCGGTGCAACAAAGTAGAAGAAATGCAAGACACCTTATGCAAGATACGTGCAAGCAATAAAACCTTGCCAAATTAGAACCCAGGCACCTTTTTGGCTGAACAGGATAGGCCATCTTCCTTTGACTCCTTGAGCTCAGAATAGTCATTAGGATCATATTCTGAACATGAATCTATAGGTGGGGAGCATGTGGGTTTCATTCCATCCAGAATGGAACTCAATCCCTTGATGCCAAGTTTGTTAGCCATTGCACTGTTCCGCAATATTCTTCTGGTGTGCGCATTCTCATATTCATTGTGATTATGTTCACTATCTGAGAAGCATAAAACATAAATAGTAGTGAGATTATCTGTGTAATGCAGAGGATGTACTAATATAATAGGGGCTCCCTGTAAACCCTTGTGTGCTATCACTGGATTCTGATGAGGGAGCCCATGTGTTCTGTAATTTGGTGCGTACATTAATATAATCCGGCACAACTACACAAAAAAATAGGCTCCCTATTGGGAGCTCCAGAGTTAAGGATAGTTGGCAGATGATAGGTTCCAAAATATACAGTAAAGAAAGTTTATTGCCAAACCATGATAACAAGAGCGCACAGAGAAATAGTATTCCCTCATGTCTCTATATGTGGCGCACATGCATTTCAAAACTCACGTACTAACATTAGCTGACCAATTAAATGTAAGCTTTGGAAATATGAGTGGCATGTAGTTTAGCTTGAAGGATGGAGTGCTTCTAGTACGACACAAAGGCACTAGGCAGATCTCATTGTAGATAAAAGGGGGACACCATAAGCATCATAAATAAATCAGGAAAGTAAAACTGGCTGGAAAACATGCGGTTATATTGCCGCTATTAATCGAAACCCTATCGATCACCTACAGGCCAGCTCTATTCACTTGAAGGTGCACTACTGTTACTATTAGCCTAGTCTCTCAAAGGCCACACAGCTCCCATCATTTCATGGATATTATGGCAGACCAACTCGAAGTGCTGAAAGCATCTAGCAGAAGCGGCCCAATAGACCTATCGACTGGAGATGTCATTGATCCCCTTCCTGACAAGGAACATACTGTACTTATTAAAGAAGAACAGAAGAGGAACATGTTAAAGAATAGAAGAGGAAGCATATTATGGACATTTCACTTCTTTCTATACAATGTTGGTTGCCCACCCATGATGAATCAGAGCGCCCAAAGAAATGCTATTCCCTGGTGTCTCTCTACATGTGCCCACATGCATTTGGAAACTCAAGTGGGAGCATTAACTGACCAATTAAATGTGTGTCTGTTAACTAATATCAGTATCATATCACATTCGTATTTGAACAACTAAGCTTTGGAATTATGATTTCTGTGTTGTTTAGCTTCAAGGGCGGACTGCTGCTAGTACTACAAAAAGCACCTACGCGGATCATAGTGTATATATAATGCGAAAACCCTAAGCATCACGAGTAAAATCAGGAAAGTGGAACTTGCTAGAAAATATGGGCTAGTATTGCCGGTAAGGCTAGAAAGGCTTCGGATACCAGCTCTCTTCAACTGAAGGTGCAGTACTGTTACTATCAGTCTAACTCTCAAAGGCGACACAGCTCCCAGCATTTCCTGGATATTATGGCAGACCAACACAAAGAGTTGAAAGCATCCATCACAAGCGACCGAATAGACCTGTATACTGCAAATGTCCCTGCTCCTCTTCACTATGAGGAACATACTGTACTACTATACTTATTAAAGAAGAACAAAAGAGGAACATGTTAAAGAAGAGCAAGAAGATTTTGGATAATAAAATGTCCGTTGCCCACCCATGATGAACCAGAGCGCATAAAGAATGCAACTCCCTGCTATCTCTCTATATGTGGTGCATGTGCTTATCGAACAAAAGAAGGAACATTAGCTGACCAATTAAACGGTCTCTGTTTTAGTAATATCAGCATCATATCAGATTCGTATTTGAACAACTAAGTTTGGAATTATGAGTGGCATGGTGTTTAGCTTGATGGGTCGAGGAGCAGTGCTAGCACGTCACGAAGCACCTACGATGATGGTACTGAATATAAAGGGAATGGCTACATGCAAGTCACCTGACTTTCATCATTTGGGTCAGTCGACCATTTCAGGCGGTTGGATGAAGATCCTACATCTCCTAACCCTTCTTCTTCCTCACCTCTTCTTCTTCCCCAACAGATCACCACACAGGCCGCCGCCCGAACCACCGGCCCCCGCCCCCCGCGGCCGGCGGCGCTCCCGCGATCGGCTCGCCGCCCCGCCCTCCCCTAAACCGCCCCCACCACCGCTCCCACCCGAAACCCTAAGATAGATAATGGGGTACCCCCCCCCGGCGAGCCCCTTCCTTATCCTTCCTTCTCTACAGCGAACTCCGGCGAACTCTCAAAAATCGACTGACCCCAATTTGAAATTCAGTCGACTGCCATTTAGCTAATGTGGAATATAAAAGGGGAAAACCATAAGCATTGCGAGTATAGTGTTGAGCGTGCCATGGTGGATCTGAAGGTGCAAACCGTACAAAGGCTACTTGGCAACCAATGTTTCCTTTCAACTAACAAGTAAGATTCTAAGAGATGGACAAGAAATCACAGTAAAGCAGTGGCAATCTATTTTCTTTCTGAGATAAATAACTTGAGCAGATACGAAAGAGTACCGCCTCTTGTGCGGCGCCGTGTAAGCATCTGCTAAGACGTCGAGGGTGCTGCGGTAGCGATGGCTGTCGGCGGCGTGGAAGCAGATCTGGGAGGGCAGACGGTGGCGGCGGGGGATATGTCCCAGTGTGGTGGACGAGACGGTCGTAGGAGCGGCCCCGGCAAGGTGGACGATGGCGCGGATGAAGCGAGAGGACGCGATGCAAGTATCCTGGTCCGGAGCCGTGGATGAGAGACGTCGATCTCTTGTAATGGACGATGGCGTCGGGGTATCAGCTCCGGCATGGTGGAGGAGGACGGCGGTGGATGGGGTGGCGGACGGAGGAGGCTGGGGTGGAGAGGGTGTTTTGGCGCCCACGGAGTACGAATGGGGAAATGGAGGGAGAGAGGTAGGGGGAACCGTGTCTTTGGGATGCGCTTGTCTCAAATGCGGGGAAAGTTACAAACTTAGCCCCCGTTTAAAATTTCAGACATCAGAGCAATATTGGTCAGTTGGGGATAGGACGGTAATCTCGCATACCCCGAATATTTGCCGAGATCGATTTCGGCCGAGGAGAGTTTGTTTTGGCGCCCACTGTTGGCGCCCACCGTGTATGAATCGGGGTGAGAGGCGATTTCGGCCGTGGAGAGACTGTGTTTTGGCACCCACCGTGTATGAATCGGGGTGAGAGGCAGTTATGTCACGTTTGACTGAAATTACAAAGCTACCCCTATCGAGGCCTATAGAAATTGAGCCGATAGGCTTTGCGTGTCAGGGATAGGCAGTAATGGAAAATTTCCATCTCCCAAAATTTCTTTTCGGGCGGTTACGGTCGAGGAGGGACTGGGTGTTTTGCCGCTTCGTTCAAAATTTTAGGAGAAAGTAAGTTTCACGTTTACAGTGCCAACTTAATTCGAATCCATTTTGTATTCTTTTTTTTGGGCAGGATCCAAGATATTTTATGTTGCATCGCACATGATTCTTGCTAATGAACTGTTTGTGGTGTACTTGATTTTTTTCATTTTGATTTGAAAGACAAAATGGGGTTACGACAGGAAAGGTCGGTGTTTGAATTGCTAGAACATTTATTGGCAGTGAACATGCAACTATAGGAGTGTCGTGCTAAAATTTGGAATTATTCCAGATTTGTTTGGCCTTTTTTATACATTGATTGAGTTTTCTAGGCATTTAATGTGCATGATTCAAAGTTGAACTACAGGCACATGCTCCAGTGCACCAAAATGGGTTGAAAAATCGTATATGTGTCCTTAGGTGAATGGTTGGGTCCCATACAAGAAATCGGAGTGAATTTCAAACATCTGGGCGTTGTGGCTCGGCCGAAACATTGAGAAATTTGGTTTTTAAATCCATGTAAATCCAAAAATTGCCTAAACATCACGGAACTTCGCATGGTGTCTTGAGATTGCACCAACATGCTATGGTAAATTTTTTGTTTGATTTGGGACAAGTTTTGGTATAAGCTTCTTACAAACCGGAGCTTCTCTCAAGAAGGCTCATGGTTCCGATAGGGAACGTGTCACCTTTGTGGGCGAAACGACATACGCCACCTCTTCCTGCCTTGACTTTTTTTACATAGGCAACATAGACCAATAGGAGTGTCGTGCTAAAATTTGGAATTATTATGGGTTCGTTTGGCCTTTTTTATACATTAATTGAGTTTCTAGGCATTTAAGGTGCATAATACAAATTTGAACTACATGCACATGCTCCAGTGCACCAAAATGGGTTCAAAAATCGTATATGTGTACTTGGGTGAATGTTTAGGTCCCATACAAGAAATGGGAATGAATTTCAAACATCTGGGCGTCGTGGCTCAGCCAAAAACATTGAGAAACTTGGTTTTTAAATTCCTGTAAATCCAAAAATTGCCTAAAAATCATGGAACTTGGCATGGTGTCTTGACATGGCACCAACATGCTATGGTCAAAATATTGTTCGATTTGGAACAAGTTTTGGTATAAGTTTCTTACAAACCGGAGCTTCTCTCAAGAATGCTCATGGTTCCGATAGGGAATGTGTCACCTTTGTGGCTTTTGGTGGGGGGGAGGGGGCAGGGACCTAGATATTTCCGCGGTTGCCGAAATTTTATGAACGGTGCAGCGAATAACTGGCACGCAAGTGTGGTTGACGTGCAGCCGGTGGACTGTAGCCGACGAACCTTCCGACGTAAGCCATACATGAGGGAGCCCCAAGATATTTTATACTGCATCACACACGATTCTTGCTAACAAACTGTTTGTGGTGTACTTGATTTTTTCATTTTGATTTGAAAGACAAAATGGGGTTACGGTAGGAAAGGTCGCTGTTTGAATTGCTAGAACATTTATCTGCAGTGAACATGCAACTACAGGAGTGTCGTGCTAAAATTTGGAATTATTCCGGGTTCGTTTGGCATTTTTTATACATTAATTGAGTTTTCAAGGCATTTAATGTGCATAATTCAAATTTGAACTACAGGCACATGCTCCAGTGCTCCAAAATGGGTTGAAAACTCGTATATGTGTCCTTGGGTGAATGTTTCGGTCCCATACAATAAATGGGAGTTAATTTCAAACATCTGGGCATCGTGGCTCGGCCGAAAACATTGAGAAACTTTGTTTTTAAATTCCTATAAATCCAAAAATTGCCTAAAAATCACGGAACTTGGCATGGTGTCTTGACATGGCACCAACATGCCATGGTAAAAAATTTGTTTGATTTGGGACAAGTTTTGGTATAAGCTTCTTACAAATCGGAGCTTCTCTCAAGAAGGCTCATGGTTCCGATAGGGATGTGTCACCTTTGTGGGCGAAACGACATATGCTGCCTCTTCCTGCCTTGATTTTGTTTACAGAGGCAACAAAGACCAATAGGAGTGTCGTGCTAAAATTTGGAATTAATCCGGGTTCGTTTGGCCTTTTTTATACATTATTTGATTTTCTAGGCATTTAATGTGCATAATTCAAATTTGAACTACATGCACATGCTCCAGTGCACCAAAATGGGTTGAAAAATTGTATATGTGTCCTTGGGTGAATGTTTAGGTCCCATACAAGAAATGGGAATGAATTTCAAACATATGGGCGTCGTGGCTCGGCCGAAAACATTGAGAAACTTGGTTTTTAAATTCCTGTAAATCCAAGCCTAAAAATCATGGAACTTGGCATGGTGTCTTGACATGGCACCAACATGCTATGGTAAAATTTATGTTCGATTTGGGACAAGTTTTGGTATAAGCTTCTTACAAAACGGAGCTTCTCTCAAGAAGGCTCATGGTTCCGATAGGGGATGTGTCACCTTTGTGGGCGAAACGACATACGCTGCCTCTTCCTACCTTGATTTTTTTATAGAGGCAACAAAGACCAATAGGAGTGTCATGCTAAAATTTGGAATTATTCCGGGTTTGTTTGGCCTTTTTTATACATTTATTGAGTTTCCTAGGCAATGTGCATAATTCAAATTTGAACTACATGCACATGCTCTAGTGCACCAAAATGGGTTGAAAAATCGTATATGTGTACTTGGGTGAAT
This sequence comes from Elymus sibiricus, assembly GCA_039707655.1. Classification (NCBI taxonomy): domain Eukaryota; kingdom Viridiplantae; phylum Streptophyta; class Magnoliopsida; order Poales; family Poaceae; genus Elymus; species Elymus sibiricus. The sequence continues at coordinate 102,367,463 of CM077668.1, read as the reverse complement.
ATATAGGTCCCATACAAGAAATGGGAATGAATTTCAAACATCTGGGCGTCATGGCTCAGCCGAAAACATTGACAAACTTGGTTTTTAAATTCCTGTAAATCCAAAACTTGCCTGAAAATCATGAAACTTGGCATGTTGCCTTGACATGGCACCAACATGCCGTGGTAAAAAATTTGTCTGATTTTTTGAAGGCACATAGATTAACAACCAACAAAGTTATTTTGGAACAAAGAGCTGCCATGTTACAATCGGAAACACAAGTGTTATTCAAACCATGGGCGTTGTACTAACCATTTACGTGCCGCCACGCGTCCCCATTTTTATTTGCTAGGAGGCGCCGTGCGGGGTACTCCCTCTATGCATAGGGCACCTAAGGCGCTGCACTGTGATTTAGGCGTGTGAAGATTGGTCGTGATAACTAACATAATCTGCGCTGAAAAATCTTGTCAATTGAGCCGATTAATTACTAATTCTTCGCATGCAGTTACCACCGAGCAATGCTAGACTCACGGGGAGGATTTTTACAGACTTTACGAAGTAGCAAACGTGGAGGATTAGGATTGGATTTAGGGGGTGGGAAGGGGCCCACCCCCCTGAAAATTAGGGGGGTCTAGTTTGATTAGTTGGAAGATGCCCGTATTAGCCCCGTAATGGCCCGTGAGTGTAGCATTTTTGGTTACCACCCACTTCTCACGCCCACCCTTCATAAATTTAGGTGCTGGGTAGCAAATCAGCATGCAATACAAGGTGCATGCGCAACCTAGGGACCAGAGGGAGACGTGTATTGAGGCATGTAACCAGAATTATTTACTATGGGATTTAAAAGGCTGGGCATGGAGAGTGGGTTGAACGAGGCATGCAGACCGCTCTATGCACCTGGACGGAGGGAGTAGCTATTTGAGTAGACGGGATGCGTGGAGCAGACCACTGTGCAGGCTCACCGGGAGGCGAGCCCTTTGACCTCCATCCGCCGCCCACCTCGCTCCCAACTTCTCCATTAATGGTGCCCGAGCCCATGTTTTAATGGTGTGGCTAGGCCTTAGTCGACTGAGATTTAAGAGAGAGAAAAGAAAATCTGAAAAGAAAATTTTGCACTGATCTTGATGTAGGATCTCACGGACATATCATCGACTGATATATATGGCGATGATGGCAATGGATAATAATAATTGTCTTACATATTCAGGAAGATAATTAAAGATGCCACATGCGGCAACGCCCAAAAGACACAAGGGCAAAACAAGGAAGACGCAGACAACAATCTGGGTCGCTGCTCTCTACTTCACCTCGATCTACTCCGCCATCTTCGTCATTTCGTCCACCTTGATATCTTTCACGTCCTCAATACATCGCTTGCGAGAATCCACGGATCCCTCCAGGAGCATTTCACGCTCCATGCGGAGCTTAGCATTCTCGTCCATAAGTTTCCTGACCATGATGGCCGTCTTCTTCAACACGGCAGTTGTCTCCTCGTGCTGCTTCGCCCTGCCGGCGATCTTCGCCCTCATTAGGTCGGACTCAGTGCGGAGCCTCACCTTGTCACCCCTTAGTCCGCGAATGACGCCGGCGACTTATCCAACACGGCATAGCTCTCCTCCTGCAGCTTCGCCCAGCGGGGCATGTCATCGTCCATCAGCTTATTGAGCATAGCGCGCATGCGCCTGTGAGAGCCCACGAGTGCCCGCGATAGATCCAACCAGGCCACCGCGACGCGGCAGGACCTCTCTGCTGCTTCCGCTGAGTGGCGGGACATCTGTGCTGCTTCCGCGGCGCGGCCAGACCACTCTGCTGCTTCAGCGGGATGGCGGGACCTCAGTGCTGCTTCGGCGGTGCGGCGGGACCTCTGTGCTACTTCGGCGGCACGGCGGGACCTCTCGGCTGATATCACGGCGAGGCGGGACATATCTGCTGCTTCGCTTGCCGCTCCGTGGTCATTTCTCGACCAAGAACTCCTCCCACGGGCCATGGCAGATGCAAGGAAGGATGACGACTTGTTTGTTTGTTTATGAGGAATTGAGGAGGAATGTGCAGTCATTTTCGAGTAGGTGGTATTTATAACCTAGTAATAAGCTGCTAAGTGGGAAAACATTTTGGTTTTGATCGGTGTGAACAGGTTTGCACTTACATATAGCGTGGTAATTTGGAATGCGACGGGAAACAAGGTCAAAATTATTTGACGGTTCCGGTTTCGAAGTGCGGCACAATTCCCGGATGGTGTAATTAAGAGCAAGTATAATGAGGTGATGTAAGTGGGCTATAAGGATTTAAATATTATATTGTTGCTGAGTTGGAAGAGAGAGAGGAGGAGAGAGAGGAGAAGCGGGCGGTAGACTTACAGCCGGCTGTAGCACGAGCTCCAAGAAACTTTGTGAGAGTGGAAGGTGGGCCATATGTTAAGAAAGTAGTACTTTCTTATAGCTAACTATTTATACGTGTTGGCTATTACATTGATTATAGATGACATGGCAACATGCTATAGCCAGCAGCTAGCTATATTATTAACCATGCTCTAACGTGGGCAAGCGTTCTCGGATGCATACGTGGCGTGTGCACCGCAATCGGCGATGTTAGCACACGACTTGTTCCATCAACTGTGTGCGCTTGTTATTACCATCGCGCACAATTCTTTTAATTAGACATCACCTCTCTATGATGAAGCCACACACACTTAATTACTTTCCCTACCGAAGACTCCATTTCACACACACACACACACACACACACACAAACACACTCTCTCTCTCTCTCTCTCTCTTCTCTCTTTCACACAGTCTCTATACGACCAGACACGAGATAATTGCATGGTTAGTCCTTGTACTAGCAGGCGGCGTCTAACATGGTCCTCATAGTTAGGAAGTGCTTCGATACAATCCTCATACATGCAAATACGGTGTGTATATAGTCCCTGAAGTTGCAACAGTGGTCCTGACTATACACCTCGCGTACGTAGTCGGTATGCCTCCACTGCCACGTCACCATCGATCCCACAGGTCAATCGGACTGAGTCAAATGTCCGTGTGGGAACAACGTGTCAGTGGGCGCGAGAAAATCAGTTGAGAATAAATCAACATGCTCTATTATATTGTACGGTAAAGATGCGCTGGTTATTTATTTTTCGTGGTAACATGCTCTCTTTTTTTAGGGGACGGGGTAACAAGCTCTGGTTTATTCGTAGAGTACATACTAACTGCTTAGACGCGCATGCATGCGTGCATGCATGTATGTTCATGACCACATAACACGTGCTACATCAACACTAAGAATCATTATGACAATATCAATTATTTGAATATGGCAATCGTACAGATAGAAACAGCACAAGCAACAAGAATGAGACTCAAACTTGGCTAGTACTCGAAAAACAACTACTGCAAACGCAAATGTCTAGGAACGTATGCGCATGTGCAAACTGGACTAAATTAGCATGCATGTTACGATCAGCTCTACTTTGGCCCAACTAGGATATCTACTAACCAAGCTAACCTAATTAAGAAGTATGCATCTCGATAACAAATAATTGCACTTGGCCTGGTTGTTCGCCTCGCGCTGCATGTGGCAGAGGTTGCGGGTTTGAAACCCCATCTACACATTTCTTTTAATTCTCACTTATTTCTCGCAGCCACTAACTCGTGGGTCTCATACGGACGTGGACCAGCGGTTTGACTCAGTCCGCACGACCCGTGGGATTGATGCTGACGTGGCAGTGGCGGCATACAAGCTACATACACGAGGTATATAGCCTGGAGCGCAACCTCAGGGACCGTATACTCACCGTATTTGCATGTATGAGGACTGTATTGAAGCACTTTCTGACTATGAGGACCATGTTAGACATCGCCTGCAAGTACAAGGACTAAACGTGCAATTATCTCGACCAGACACACACACACATGCTCTAGGTGAAGTATTTGTTCGCACTACACCTTTCATCCAACCTTCCCCGTATGATTATCAATCACCTTAGTTTACTTATAACATGGACAAATTCCACTGCAATTTAGTTAGCAAACTTCTCATTAAAATATGACGCAAATCATGAGCAGGAATTGAGATTTTTTTTTACACAATCACATTAATATGGTCAGGTAAATCACAAGCTAACGTACCATTGTACTAATATTTATATCCCGTTGCAAAAGGTGGAGTACATATCCTAAGATTAGAGGCGCACACACACACTCCATCAAATCAATATCATTGGATTCATCATTGCATATATTTTCACATCATATAAATTTGTCACTGTAAATGTTCATATTGTTTTCTACAAACTTGGTCAAACTTTACAAAGTTTGACTTCAGTCAAAGCTAATATGCGGAGTAAATAAAAATGGAGGGAGTACTATCTTAGGGTTGACCGGTCACTACCCGCGGACGTGCCCGGGCAGTGGAAGAGGAAGGAGGAGAAGCGGGCTATGGAGTACACTAGCTGCAGCACGAGCTCCAAGGAACTTTCGTGGCACACGATGCATATTTAACTACTAGTACTACGTACACCCAGGCCTTTAGGTTGCATGTAGATGACATGGCTACAACATGCAGGCTGACAGCCTACCGCTCCACCTCGCATGTTTTTTTTATTTTTGCCACGCAAGATTTGCATGCAGGCATGTCACGCACGAGAGAGTATCTGCTGTTACCGAGGCTTAGGTGGTACCATGATACGGGCTCCTGTGCATTTTTGCAAATGTTGCAGAGTTACCGGGAGCTGTTCGATCTTAGAATCTGACAGCCCAGAAGCCCGTATCACGTTAGCACCTAAGCCTTGGTAGCACTAGATATTTTCCGTGTCACGCATGTAGTTGTCGAAGTCGTGCTCGAAAAAGGCAACAAGGTCTTCTAGTCCGCGTTGGTCGGTGCGCCTGGAAAACAAACCAATCCCAGTCACCGTAAATGTTGTGTGTGCTTTAATTACGGGAAGGTGGATGGACACGGACATGCCGGACAACGAACCGCCTGCCGGCTCTCTGATCTCAAATATAAACCGCACTAGCGCACTACTGCTAATGCGCACCCACAGAACATCCTTTCCAAAGGGACGAAGCCCTGCGGTTACCATCTCCTCTCGTCTAAACCAGTTCCCAAAGGGAGAAGGCAGTTCATCGCCATTGCTATGGATTCCCAAGGCGGGTGTTTCTCGTCCTCGTCAAGGTTGGGAGACCTTGGACGATGATGCTTTGGGGGAAATCGTAAGTCGCTCCGACTTCCTTACATCTGCAAGACTCAGTGGTGCTTGCACCAAATATTTTAAGATGGTGCGTAAATATGCGTGGGAGAAGGCCATGCTAGTTGGTCTGCCATGCGTCCTTGAGGACGAGGATGTTTCCTGGGGGGTCTCTCCAGCGCGGCGTGGCCGTAGTTGCAAGTTGACGTCCCTTGAGATGCCGACATTGAGGGGCACTCGGATTTTGTCCAATGAGCAGGTCAGTGATGAGTTTGATCACGTAAATGTATTCTAAAGACTACTTCCGTGTTCCATTTCATAATTACCCCGCTGCCCACTGTTGCACAGGTTAGGCTTGGTGCCAATGGAGATTGGCTTGCATACGTACGGGAGGGTACCAACATCAATTTGCAGAACATTCACACCGGTGAGACCGTTCCCGCTGAACCTTTGTCCAGCATTGGGATCGGCCATCCAATGGGGCACCTCCTGAATTGGTACAATGGAACCACGGTGAGTTTGAAGAAGATAGCAATCCCTGAAGCCCCGACAAGGTCGTGCGGCAACAAAGATTACTCTCTCATCGCGGTGTTCGACATCGCGATTGCTTTCACGAAACATCCTGCACGTGGTGGTCAAAGCTAGACCATGCTGTCTGCGGACGATTTGTTGCCGTACGAGTACGAAGACGACATGCTCCTTTTAAACCGCATCTTTGCGGTGAAAAACCAGGGGACTTATTTCGTATGGGACACATCCTACGGTATACTCCCTCTCTTCCAGTTTAATATGTTTAGTTTTTCCGTTTTATAAGTTTCAAATTTATTGCTCCACATCACATGTTCAGATTTCAAGGTGCATTAAATCGTTGCATGCAGGGAAAAGTCATCCCCCGATCAAAATCAGATCGGCGATCGCGGATGTGCATGAGCCATTCGGTCTCACTTGGAACCTTGTAACTGACGACACCCAGTTGGGACATACTATCTTAGCAGTCGTTACCCATGGTACCATTGAAGGGCAGCAAGGTGCCACGATCTATCATGATCGGACCCTGATCATGTACCCAGGTAATCCATTATCTCCGATCTAAGACTAGTAGAGCCAGGAGCTAGAGTGTACTATCTTATTGCCATGTCATCTTATAACATTTCAGTACATGTCTCGTTATACTCCAGGAGGAGTAGTTCTTTTCTTTTTTTGATTGATTGGGATAGTCATCGACGCAACATTATAATACAAGTTATAATTAGCAATTTCAATTCCGCAATGTACTGGCTAGTAAGCCTGAATCCCATCTAATAAAAAAAGTACTACTACTACTAGGACTACTCCTACTTTAATTAATATACATCGCCCATGTCACACTCTCAAATTGTTTCTTCTAGCCCGTGCCGCAGCTGGCTCTAATCTACTCCTACTAGACTTCTTCCCTTCCCTATCATAGAAATAAGCAAATATAGAATATATTATTTTAATCCTTATCCTCTGCTTACGTCACCTTATTGTGCTTGCTGCACAACATTTATCCTGCATGGACCTTGACCATGCCCGTCACCATGTGTCCAGGTTTGAGATGCCAGGTGTACCAGATGAACGGCTGTGTGTTCAACCCCCGTGATGCTACCTGGACGTGGAGGAACACACTTGGAGAGTACTCGGTTTTCATTGGGGACAGCTACCCCATAATGAACACGATGCCACCTTCCGTGCACGACACCGACGGCCTGCCGTTCATGAAGAGTGGGTGCGTTTTCATTGCGCACCGCCGGATTAATATCTTGAACACCCCTATCCCTGACTTATGCTGCTTCAGCTTGGATGAGTCTCCATCGTGGGGAGCCACACTAAAAAGCCGCGATGATATGTATTCCCGTTGCCCTCCATTATGGATTGTGCCATCTATGAAGAACACCTAGGACTGGAACTACGAAACGGACATGTACCTAGGCACCTACGAACCTGAGTAATGTACCGCAGTAAATATAAGTGAAGTAGCTAGGCACAAATAGTATGAACCTGCGTGGCATGTTGGCATTTGTTTATTAGAACTTACTAGCACTAAATATTACGTGCAATGCACGTTGATATTATGATGTACGTGCCTAAGTACTCTACTATATTAATTGCAGGCACATACTCCGTATTAGGTTGGATATTTGTTTACGTATATGGTCTGAGACCTTCCAACTAGACGTGTCTGTCTCTCCGGGTTGCACTTTGTATCATTATGTACTACGTGTGGTCTCCGACCGTACAACTACACAGTCAAATCACCCTCAAAGAAAACCGGACTGTCATATCACCTGTGCTGTCGTGTTTCACGCTCCTCCCTCGTAGAGTGGAGACGCTTGCTTCCATAAAAATGGAAGAAGTGGAGACGCCCTCCCATGTTGTTCCTGTCCTCGTCCTTTCGCTGATATGTGGGACATCCAGCACGTGCCAAGCAGCAATTTATCCCCGTATCTTGATCTCTAGGCTACGTGCCGGACTTAAGACAAGTTTGCCGTATGAAGCACCGCACACCAAGCAGCAGGCATGTTGAGCAATCTTCAAATCATCAAGTCATTAAATAAAAACAGTATATGAACCACTGCACATGCAAGTTCACTGGGCTACCGTGTTTCGCACTCCTCTGTCGTAACAGTAGAAACGCTAAAAATACGAAATAAATATAAAATAGCAGTGACACTCTACCGTGCGGTTTCCTTGCTTCTCCTCCATAGCGGGTAGAATACTTTTGTTCGCCGACATGTGGGACATCCACCATTTGGGTCCACTTGCCATGCACCAAAATTATAGTGCATCACGCAGAACTGTAGGGGAGACTCACCCGGTCGTAGCGCCACAGTAATAATGACTAATGAGCCGTCAAATCAGAAGGCCCCGCCTATCCAACTGTAAGTTGCTCGGACGAAGCAACCATCATTTCACTCTTTGTTGAATCCGCTTCTTCTAGAAAGCTACTGTAGCATCAATACCGCTAGCACACGCCAAGACTGGACGGCACTGTGGCAGCACAGGATATGAACATGGTCCGTGACATGAAGGGAGGATGGTTCCAGAAAATAATATTCGCTCACTCATCTTTTCTAACCGGGTTTTGCATCGATCGTTCATATGAAGATGCTAAACCAAGTGTTGCACTTACAAGTTGAAAACGAGAAAGTGGACCACTAACGGCACGCATGCCGCGTTCGGCCCGTTGCTCAACGCGCTTCCTCACGGCATATCACTGACACATGGGAACGTATGTGAGTAAACCGACTAGGCCAAACTAGCCTGCCTAACGCGCAGGAAAGCCCCACGCACGTCTTTTCTATCTGGATTTCTACCGATCCATCGCAAGAGCAAGCGAAAGATAATGTTACACTTTACAAGTTCAAAAGGAAAAGGTAGCACACTTAAAGCACGCCTGTCACGTTCGCGTCGCACCCCCACGGTCGGTCTGGCACGCTGCTCACCAAAGGGAACACACACGCGTTTCTTGCATTTTCAGTGACATGTGGGACTGCAATTGAATAAACGAACGATACCCAAAATCTAATCACCCGCCGAGTGCCGGCTGAAAAAAAAGAGATAAGGAGGGAGAAGAGGGAGAAGAGATCGCCTGGCAGGCAGCCGTGCATGGACTCCTAGAAATATGGTGATAATGTGAGGTGGGCCATGTTTTAATAAAGTCAGAGCACTCCTTTGTACTGTTTGCAGAGTTGATTGGACGCATGCCCAGATTTGACGGAAATGTATTAGTATAAAATGCACTGTTTGAAAGTTTTTGTACACCAATGTTCTAGGATTCGTACATTTCTGTATGATTTTGTTACCGACTAAAAAGAAATGGAGGGCCTTTCTGTCTCTCGGGTCTCTCTTCCTCCCACAACCCCTCTCTAACACACGTACACTCACACACACACACTCTCTAGGCACTGCAAAAGTACTACTCGTTCACGCTTCCTCTAAAAGATCGACGGCCAAACCTATTTGTATATTTGCAAAGTGGAGAGGCCACTTGCTATAATTTTACAAAGCCAACTAAAGTAGTCCTAAGTCATATTTTTGTCTCAATGACCGGTGGGCCATGTATGCCGCGCGCGTGTGTGTGCTGTGTGCATGTGTTCGTGTGCTGTGTGTATTTTTTAGAATGGAATTTTTTTTGCATGCTGCATGTGTGCTGTGTTGTATACTTTTTTTTATTGCATGGATTTTTTTCGTGGAGTGTGTATGTGTACATGTACCCGTGTGTGTTGTGTGTGTATGTGACGTGTACGGTGGCGAGTTGTGGTAGTATATGTATTCATGTACGTAAGCTAGTGTGTAGTGTGTATGGCAAACTGTCCCCACATGTCATTGTGTGTTTTGTACAAATATAGCAATCCAATATACAAAGGCTGAGAAAGCAAAAAACATGTTGGCTTTGTAAACCTTCTCTCTCCTCTTGCTATAACAAGTTTTTAGCAATCCAATATACAAAGGGTGTTGGAGATGCTCTTGGTGTAGAACGAGCTGATCAGCCCCAACGTTTCTCTTTGCTCAGTGTTTGCAAGTAGTAGTATAGCTCGCAAAGTAGCTAGCCTACTAACACAGCGCGGATTCAGACAAGGTTTGACACCAACAATCATCAAACAAGCCCTGCTTATATGATAGACAGTGCAAACATACGTCTCAGCATGCCATATATTACATCAAAAGCTGGTGAGGATACATCTGTTTCCATAACTCGGAGAGAGTTCGGATGATTCACTAACAAACAAAAGTATCAAGTACCACCCACATAGACCCTACAGGGTTTGATAACATGCATCTGGTAATTAAACACAATGCAAACTACATTGAAAGGTTAGTCCAACCAACTATTTCGTGTCATCGATCTCTGGGGCAATGTCCATAGGACGGACCGTAGCATGGGAATCATCAAGGACGTCCACCGGCAGCTGCACAACCCTAACATATTAGCAAGCACATTGAAAATAATTAAAGACCACAATTGTGGTAAGCTAATTTTTTTTTACCTTGGGCAGCTCATCGGGGGATCCCATCCCTCCGGGGGCCATCGTCTTGCCAGGGGAACACTGATCCTCGACAGTGACTATCTCCTCAAACCTGACCTTGAGCCTCTCATAGGTGGCCATTAGGGTTTCTGGGGTAGGCACGATTCGGGCTTTGCTGTTGTTGGAGCTCTCTGTGTTCAGGAGTTCGTCCACCAACGTCGTCAACTCTTTGGCTAGTGCTTGTTTCTTGGAGATCTTCGTCTCCATGGGTTTGCACGCCAACATCGCCAACATCAACAACTTGTTGGCCGGTGCTCGCTTCCTGGAGATCTCTGTCTCGAGTGGGTTGTCTGCCGGCAACTCTTTGCCCAATGCTCCAGGATCCATGAATAAACTGACAAACAAAAAGGAATCGAAAGGAAACCATAATCACAATGACAACGGAAAAAGAATAAGCAGTGAGGATCGGTCGGTGCTTCGCAAAAGAAAAATCTTGGAAAGAAAATAGGGCAGCATCACTGATTCGCTCACCTTTCCTTCGTCGGTAGAGAAGAAAAATGGCAGAAGTGAGTAGCCTGGAGTGTGGTTTTCTTCAAGATAGAGGCGAGAAAGGGATTGAGTGAGCGTTCTAGTGAAATGATGGTTGCTTTGTCCATCCAACTTACCAGGCCACTTTACTACTGCTGGTAAAGGTATGGGTTTTGTGATATGATGGGTCATGACTGCCACACCAGGGTGACTGGTGAGTCTAGCCTGTAGGACCTCACTGTGATTTGGTGGACGGCACTTGGGCCCGGATGCTTGATGGCCCACATGCCCGTGAAACAATGGAATAGAGTGGCTTGTCATAGAAACAGTTTCGACGATCGAGGGGCTACCAAGCGGTCAAGCGTGTCTACCGTTAGACTGGCCATAGTGGGAGTAGTCCCCTCATATTTTGTGTTATATTTTGACCATAAATTTTAACTAATAAAATATGAATTGTATGTAGCAAATCCAATACTCCATAAAAATAGGAATCCAACAATATAATGTTTGGTGACATGCATTAAAAGTTTGCTACTTACTATATATGTGGTCAAACTGTACATAGAAAATATAAATAATATTACATGTTGGTGCAGCCCACGTTTCCGATAATTTGAGCCATGGGCTTGTTCATAAAATATATATGTGTTTGTTCACTTAATGGAGGGTCGAGTACCACATGTGAATGTCACAAAGTGCGACCTGGCACGTACACAATTTTAAACGATTGTTTTTATGGAGTGAAAGAAGAAAACTACTCCACTATATGTATATATAGGCAGGAGCTCCGCGCTTGCTTGCTAGGGTTGCTCTCTTCACACACTCTCATCCTCTCCAGATCTAAGCAAGATAGCGGTGGTCACTCTCTCTCTCTCTGCTCATCGCTGGTCACATATCCGGACGCATCCCCTCCACCGGGGAAGGGGAGGAGGTGCAGCGTTTAGGCCATCGTCAACGGCGAGGGAGGATTCCCACTGCCGGCCGCACCGTCATCTCTAACCGAGCACCGGCGCCGGAGGTCCTCCTAACCCTTCATCGCTGCCGTAGTGTTGGTGGATCCGGCCTCCCGCCCCCCACCTAGCCACACCTCGACGACCTTCTGGTATATCTTCCTTCGAAACCGGCCTTGCTCTACTGCCCCAGCTCCCCACGTCACCATGTGCATCATTTTCTACCTCTCAGCCCCCCCACGTAGCTAGGCTCGATCGGCTGGTCCAACGCCACCTAATTTTTTTTCTATTATTAGAGGTAAAGCTACTTCATGCAGTCGAATCTTGTACTTGGTTCAAACAGGAAAGAAAGGGGGGAAAAGATGTAATATGTATATAGGACTTGGTACAAACAGGAAAGAAAGGGGGTGAAAGTAGTAGAGACTGGCTATCCAACCGGTCTGTTGGTCGAAAAGGGAAATATAGGGGAAACGTTGTATACACTGGATAAGCAACCAATATCTTGGTTGAAAAAGGAAAGAAAGTGGGGGCTGGGTGTGACAAGGCACTAGAGTATGATCAGGACTAGATTTGCTATCCACACATAGGAATAGGTTGCTAAAGAGAATAAAAATAGGACCAACCCAGATATGTTGCTTGGATGTTTGTTTCTCTTGGGGTAACAAACTCTGCATCACCACTTTATGCCCCGATTGAGGTACATGGTGCTGGTGCACCCACAGTCCCATGCCCTTATAGCAACTATTTAGCTGTTCTTAATCTAATGCCCCTGGTAAAATGAAGCCATGCCACTGTTATTAGTCATTACAAGTTTAACCAATTGTTATTGCCAGTAATTAGTAATTGTTTGAGACTCTGATTGTTTCCTCTGTAGCTTTTTGTGAAAATAGGGATATCCATTTCACCTCATTTCTTTTGGGACCTTTTTGTGTACTACACAAAACGCTTCTTAAAAGAAGCGAGAAGTGCTTTGTGCAGTTGAACTAAAATGTCACACCAGAACCGTTGGTCGATTTCAGTGGAACTGCACAAAGGGAGATCTGTGTTCCAATCCTCATCATCCATATTGGCACCATAACCTTCCCTTAGGTAAGAATGATATTTAGCGCATCTGTTCACCTCTATTTTGCTACGATCATGAGAAAATAATGCTATTGTTTATTAGTATACTTGTACCCCCTCACTTACAAAACCAAATCTGACATTGAAGGCCAATCATGTCCTTGGTTTCACCAATTGATGAGGAGAAAGGGAAACACACGAAGAAGACGAAGACGAAGAAGAAGAAGGAGGAAATGAAGAAGGATCACTCGCTGGTACAGTCCTTTCTTATCCTTACAGCTCTTTTTACCTCTGAAAACAATGTGCTCTTGATTTTTAGTGATAAATAAAATGACCTGGGCAGATAGTACACATAAAAATGAGCAACACATCTATATGGCATATATTTATGTGCTGCATGGTTGTTTAGTTATGAATTTTGTTAAATGCTAATGTTGGGGAATGGAGCTTGAATTTCAAAAATTTCCTACGCTCACGCAAGATCTATCCATGGAGATGCATCGCTACGAGAGGGGAGAGTGTGTCTATGTACCCTCGTAGACCGTTAGCGGAAGCGTCTCACAACGCGGTTGATGTAGTCGAACAATCCTTCGAGCTCCACCGATCGAGTACCGAACGTACGGCACCTCCGAGTTCTACACATGTGCAGCTCGGTAACGTTCCTCGCCTTCTTGATCCAGCAAGACATAGAGGTAGTAGATGAGTTCCATCAGCACGACGGCGTGGCGACGGTGACGGTGAAGTGATTCCGGCAGGGCTTCGCCTAAGCTCTCCGAAAATATGACCGAGGTGGAAAACAGAGATCGGGGCACCGCACACGGCTATGGGACAATTGTTGTCCTTTGGGGTGCCCCCTTGCCCCCGTATATAAAGGATGAGAGGGAGGAGGCCGGCCCCCTAGGGGTGCGCCAAGTGTGGGGAGTCCTACTAGGACTCCTTAGTCCTAGTAGGATTCCACCTCCCATACGGAGTAGGAAAGGGGGAAGGGAGAGGGAAAGGAAAGAGGGGGCTGCGCCCCCTCCCCTAGTCCAATTCGGTTTGGGCAAGGGGGGGCATGCGCCTCCTCACGTGGCCTGCCTCTCCTTTTCCCGTATGGCCCAATAAGGCCCATTACTTCTCCCAGTGAATTCCCGTAACTCCCCGGTACTCCGAAAAATACCCGAATCACTCGGAACCTTTCCGACGTCCGAATATAGCCTTCCAATATATGAATCTTTACCTCTTGACCATTTCGAGACTCCTCGTCATGTCTGTGATCTCATCCGGGACTCCGAACAAACTTCGGCCACCAATCACATAACCCATATAATACTAAATCGTCATCGAACCTTAAGTGTGCGGACCCTACGGGTTCGGGAATGATGTAGACATGATCGAGACGACTCTCCGGTCAATAACCAACAGCGGAACCTGGATGCTCATATTGGTTCCTACATATTCCACGAAGATCTTTATCGGTGAACCTCATATGTCAACATACGTTGTTCCCTTTGTCTGGCGGTATGTTATTTGCCCGAGATTCGATCGTTGGTATCCAATACCTAGTTCAATCTCGTTACCGGCAAGTCTCTTTACTCGTTCCGTAATACATTATCTTGCAACTAACTCTTTAGTCACGGTGCTTGCAAGGCTTCTGTGATGATGTATTACCGAGAGGGCCCAGAGATACCTCTCCGATAGTCGGAGTGACAAATCCCAATCTCGATCCATGCCAACTCAACAAACACTTTCGGAGATACCTATAGTGCACCTTTATAATCACCCAGTAACGTTGTGACGTTTGATACACCCAAAGTATTCCTACGGTATCCGGGAGTTGCATGATCTCATGGTCAGAGGAACGTGTATTTGACATAGTGAAAGCAATAGCAATAAACTGAACGATCATTTGCTATGCTAACGGTTGGGTCATGTCCATCACATCATTCTCCTAATGATGTGATCCCGTTATCAAATGACAACTCATGTCCATGGTCAGGAAACCTTGACCATCTTTTGATCAACGAGCTAGTCTAGTAGAGGCATACTAGGGACATAGTATTTGTCTATTATCCACACATGTATTTAGTTTCCGGTCAATACAATTCTAGCATGAATAATAAACCATTATCATGAACGGAGAAATATGATAATAATAAACACTTTATTAATTGCCTCTAGGGCATATTTCCAACAGTCTCCCACTTGCACTAGAGTCAATTACATTGTAATGAATCTAACACCCATCGCATTCTGGTGCTGATCATGTTTTGCTCGTGGAAGAGGTTTAGTCAACGGGTCTGCCACATTCAGATCCGTGTGTACTTTGCAAATCTCTATGTATCCATCCTTAATCAAATTCCGAATGGAGTTGAAGCGACGCTTTATATGCTTGGTTCTCTTGTGAAACCTGGGCTCCTTTGCTATAGCAATTGCTCCAGTGTTGTCACATAAGATAGTCATTGGACCCGATGCACTAGGTATGACACCTAGATCGGATATGAACTCCTTCATCCAGACTCCTTCATGTGCTGCTTCGGAAGCAGCTATGTATTCCGCCTCACATGTAGATCCCGCCTCGACGCTCTGCTTGGAACTACACCAACTGACCGCTCCACCATTAAGAATAAATACATATCCAGATTGTGACTTAGAGTCATCTGGATCTGTGTCAAAGCTAGCATCGACGTAACCCTTTACGACGAGCTCTTTGTCACCTCCATAAACGAGAAACATGTCCTTGGTCCTTTTCAGGTACTTCAGGATATTCTTGACCGTTGTCCAGTGATCTACTCCTGGATCACTTTGGTACCTTCCCACCAAGCTAATAGCGAGGCACACATCAGGTCTGGTACACAACATGGCATACATAATAGAGCCTATGGCTGAGGCATAGGGGATGACACTCATCTTCTCTTTGTCTTCTGCCGTGGTCGGGCTTTGAGTCTTACTCAATCTCACACCTTGCAATACAGGCAAGAACCCTTTCTTTGACTGATCCATTTTGAACTTCTTCAAAATCTTGTCAAGGTATGTGCTTTGTGAAAGTCCAATGAGGCGTCTTGATCTATCTCTATAGATCTTGATGCCTAATATGTAAGCAGCTTCTCCGAGATCCTTCATTGAAAAACTTTTGTTCAAATAACCCTTTATGCTTTCCAGAAATTCTATGTCATTTCCCATCAATAATATGTCATCCACATATAATATGAGAAATGCCACAGAGCTCCCACTCACTTTCTTGTAAATACAAGCTTCTCCATAAGTTTGTATAAACCCAAACGCTTTGATCACTTCATCAAAGCGAGTATTCTAGTTCCGAGATGCTTGCACTAGTCCATAGATGGATCGCTGGAGCTTGCATACTTTGTTAGCACCTTTAGGATCGACAAAACCTTCCGGTTGCATCATATACAATTCTTCCTTAAGGAATCCATTAAGGAATGCCGTTTTGACGTCCATTTGCCAGATTTCATAATCATAAAACGCGGCAATTGCTAACATAATTCTGACAGACTTTAGCATCGCTACAGGTGAGAAAGTCTCATCGTAGTCAACTCCTTGAACTTGTCGATAACCTTTAGCAACAAGTCGTGCTTTATAGACGGTGACATTACCATCAGCGTCTGTCTTCTTCTTAAAGATCCATTTATTTTCAATAGCTCGTCGTTCATTGGGCAAGTCTACCAAAGTCCATACTTTGTTCTCATACATGGATCCAATCTCAGATTTCATGGCCTCAAGCCATTTGTCGGAATCCGGGCTTGCCATCGCTTCTTCATAGTTCGAAGGTTCATCGTTGTCTAGCAACATGACCTCCAAGACTGGATTTCCGTACCACTCTGGTGCGGAACGTGTCCTGGTTGACCTTCGAAGTTCAGTAACAACTTGATCCGAAGTTTCATGATCATCATCATTGACTTCTTCTCTGGTCTGTGTCGATGTCACAGAAATTTCTTTCTGTGGTGTACTACTATCCAGAGGAGGTACAATTACCTCATCAAGTTCTACTTTCCTCCCACTCACTTCTTTTGAGAGAAACTCCTTCTCTAGAAAGGATCCATTCTTAGCAACGAATACTTTGCCTTCGGATCTGTGGTAGAAGGTGTACCCAACGGTCTCCTTTGGGTATCCTATGAAGACGCACTTATCCGCTTTGGGTTCGAGCTTATCTGGCTGAAGCCTTTTCACATAAGCATCGCATCCCTAAACTTTCAGAAACAACAGCTTAGGTTTCTTACCAAACCACAGTTCATACGGTGTCGTCTCAACGGATTTAGACGGTGCCCTGTTTAAAGTGAATGCACATGTCTCTAATGCATAACCCCAAAATGATAGTGGCAAATCGGTAAGAGACATCATAGAACGCACCATATCTAATAGAGTACGATTACGACGTTCGGACACACCATTACGTTGTGGTGTTACAGGTGGCGTGAGCTGTGAAACAATTCCACATTGTTTTAAGTGATTGCCAAACTCGTAACTCAAATATTCTCCTCCACGATCAGATCGTAAGAACTTTATTTTCTTGTTACGATGGTTCTCTACTTCACTCTGAAATTCTTTGAACTTTTCAAATGTTTCAGATTTATGCTTCATCAAGTAGACATAGCCATATCTACTCAAATCATCTGTGAACGTGAGAACATAACGATATCCACCGCGCGCCTCAACACTCATCGGACCGCATACATCGGTATGTATTATTTCCAACAAGTCTGTTGCTCGCTCCATTGTTCCGGAGAACGGAGTCTTAGTCATCTTGCCCATGAGGCATGGTTCGCACGTCTCAAATGATTCATAATCAAGTGATTCCAAAAGTCCATCTGTATGGAGTTTCTTCATGCGTTTTACACCAATATGACCTAAGCGGCAGTGCCACAAATATGTGGTACTATCATTATCAATTTTGCGTCTTTTGGCATCAATATTATGGATGTGTGTATCACCACGATCGAGATTCAACAAGAATAAACCATTCACAAGCGGTGCATGACCATAAAAGATATTATTCATCAAAATAGAACAACTTTTATTCTCTGATTTAATGAATAACCGTCTCGCAATAAACAAGATCCAGATATAATGTTCATGCTCAACGCAGGCACCAAATAACAATTATTTAGGTTCATCACTAATCCCGAGGGTAGATGTAGAGGTAGCGTGCCGACGGCGATAACTTCAACTCTTGAACCGTTCCCGACGCGCATCGTCACCTCGTCCTTAGCCAATCTTCGTTTATTCCGTAGCTCCTATTTCGAGTTACAAATATGAGCAACCGAACCAGTATCAAATACCCAGGTGCTACTACGAGTATTGGTAAGGTACACATCAATAACATGTATATCAAATATACCTTTGTTGATGTTGCCAGCCTTCTTATCTGCCAGGTACTTGGGGCAGTTCCGCTTCCAGTGACCAGTCCCCTTGCGGTAGAAACACTCAGTCTCGGGTTTGGGTACAGACTTGGGTTTCTTCGTGGGAGCAGCAACTGATTTGCCGTTCTTCTTGAAGTTCCCCTTCTTTCCCTTGCCCTTCTTGAAACTAGTGCTCTTCTTTACCATCAACACTTGATGCTCCTTCTTGACTTCTACCTCCGCAGCTTTGAGCATAGCGAAGAGCTCGGAAATAGACTTTTCCATTCCTTGCATATTATAGTTCATCACAAAGCCCTTATAGCTTGGTGGCAGTGATTGGAGAATTCTGTCAATAACCGAATCATCTGGAAGATTAACTCCCAACTGAGTCAAGCGGTTATGCAACCCAGACATCTTGAGTATATGCTCACTGATAGAACTATTCTCCTCCATCTTACAGCTAAAGAACTTGTCGGAGACATCATATCTCTCGACCCGGGCATGAGCTTGAAATACAAGTTTCAGCTCTTGGAACATCTCATATGCTCCGTGATGCTCAAAACGTCTTTGGAGCCCCGGTTCTAAGCCGTAAAGCATGGCACACTGAACTATCGAGTAGTCATCAACACGTGTCTGCCAGGCGTTCATAACGTTGACAGACGAGGGAGGGGGTGCGACACCTAGCGGTGCATCAAGGACATAAGCCTTCTGTGCAGCAATGAGGATGATCCTCATATTACGGACCCAGTCCGCATAGTTGCTTCCATCATCTTTCAACTTAGCTTTCTCTAGGAACGCATTAAAATTCAGTGGAACTACAGCGCGGGCCATTGATCTACAACATACAATTGCAAAGATTATTTAGACTATGTTCATGATAATTGAAGTTCAATTAATCAAATTATTTAAGAACTCCCACTTAGATTAACACCCCTCAAGTTGTCTAAGTGTAACATGATCCACATCAACTAAGCCACGTCCGATCATCACGTGAGGTGGATTAGTTATCAATGGTCAACATCTTTCATGTTGATCATATCTACTATATGACTCATGTTCGACCTTTTGGTCTCTTGTGTTCCGAGGCCATATTTGTATATGCTAGGCTCGTCAAGTTTAACCCAAGTATTCTGCGTGTGTAAAACTGGCTTACACCCGTTGTATGCGAACGAAAGAATCCATCACACCCGATCATCACGTGGTTCTTAGAAGCATCGAACACTCGCAATGGTGCATACTAGGGGAGAACACTTATCTTGAAATTTAGTGAAGGGATCATCTTATAATGCTACCGTCGTCCTAAGCAAAATAAGATGCATAAAAGGATTAACATCACATGCAATTCAATATATGTGACATGATATGGCCATCATTGTCTTGTGCTTTTGATCTCCATCAGCCAAGCACCGTCATGATCTCCATTGTCACCGGATTGACACCATGATCTCCATCGTAGCGTCGTGACACCTTGATCTCCATCGCAGCGTCGTGGTCGTCTCGCCGGCTATTGCTACTACTACTACTGCTAACTCATAGCGGTAAAGAAAAGCAATTACATAGCGTTGGCATTGCATACAATAAAGAGACAACCATAAGGCTCCTGCCGGTTGCCTGATAACTTACAAAACATGATCATCTCATACAAAAACTTATATCACATCATGTCTTGACCATATCACATCACCAGCATACCCTGCAAAAACAAGTTAGACGTCCTCTACTTTGTTGTTGCAAGTTTTACGTGGCTGCTACGGATTTGCAAGAACCGTTCTTACCTACGCAAAACCACAACGTGGTGTAGTGATTGCTTTTTGATCTTCTAAAAGAACCCTCTTCATTGAAACCGATTCAACTAAAGTGAGAGAGACAGACACCCGCCAGTCACCTTTATGCAACGAGTGCACTTAGCGGTGAAACCTGTCTCGCGTAAGCGTACGCGTAATGTCGGTCCGGGCTGCTTCATCTCACAATACCGCCGAATCAAGTATCAACTAGTAACGGCAAGCAATATGTATACACCCACGCCCACAACTCACTTGTGTTCTACTCGTGCAAATCACATCTACGCATAGACCTGGCTCTGATACCACTGTTGGGGAACGGAGCATGAATTTCAAAAATTTCCTACGCTCACGCAAGATCTATCCATGGAGATGCATCGCTACGAGAGGAGAGAGTGTGTCTATGTACCCTCGTAGACCGTTAGTGGAAGCGTCTCACAACGCGGTTGATGTAGTCGAACAATCCTTCGAGCTCCACCGATCGAGTACCGAACGTACGGCACCTCCGAGTTCTACACACGTGCAGCTCGGTGACGTTCCTCGCCTTCTTGATCCAGCAAGACATCGAGGTAGTAGATGAGTTCCGTCAGCACGACGGCGTGGCGACGGTGACGGTGAAGTGATTCCGGCAGGGCTTCGCCTAAGCTCTCCGAAAATATGACCGAGGTGGAAAACAGAGATCGGGGCACCGCACACGGCTATGGGACAATTGTTGTCCTTTGGGGTGCCCCCTTGCCCCCGTATATAAAGGATGAGAGGGAGGAGGCCGGCCCCCTAGGGGTGCGCCAAGTGTGGGGAGTCCTACTAGGACTCCTTAGTCCTAGTAGGATTCCACCTCCCACACGGAGTAGGAAAGGGGGAAGGGAGAGGGAAAGGAAAGAGGGGGCTGCGCCCCCTCCCCTAGTCCAATTCGGTTTGGGCAAGGGGGGGCATGCGCCTCCTCACGTGGCCTGCCTCTCCTTTTCCCGTATGGCCCAATAAGGCCCATTACTTCTCCCAGTGAATTCCCGTAACTCCCCGGTACTCCGAAAAATACCCGAATCACTCGGAACCTTTCCGACGTCCGAATATAGCCTTCCAATATATGAATCTTTACCTCTCGACCATTTCGAGACTCCTCGTCATGTCCGTGATCTCATCCGGGACTCCGAACAAACTTCGGCCACCAATCACATAACCCATATAATACTAAATCGTCATCGAACCTTAAGTGTGCGGACCCTACGGGTTCGGGAATGATGTAGACATGATCGAGACGACTCTCCGGTCAATAACCAACAGCGGAACCTGGATGCTCATATTGGTTCCTACATATTCCACGAAGATCTTTATCGGCGAACCTCATATGTCAACATACGTTGTTCCCTTTGTCTGGCGGTATGTTATTTGCCCGAGATTCGATCGTCGGTATCCAATACCTAGTTCAATCTCGTTACCGGCAAGTCTCTTTACTCGTTCCGTAATACATTATCTTGCAACTAACTCTTTACTCACGGTGCTTGCAAGGCTTCTGTGATGCTGTATTACCGAGAGGGCCCAGAGATACCTCTCCGATAGTCGGAGTGACAAATCCCAATCTCGATCCATGCCAACTCAACAAACACTTTCGGAGATACCTGTAGTGCACCTTTATAATCACCCAGTAACGTTGTGACGTTTGATACACACAAAGTATTCCTACGGTATCCGGGAGTTGCATGATCTCATGGTCAGAGGAACGTGTATTTGACATAGTGAAAGCAATAGCAATAAACTGAACGATCATTTGCTATGCTAACGGTTGGGTCATGTCCATCACATCATTCTCCTAATGATGTGATCCCGTTATCAAATGACAACTCATGTCCATGGTCAGGAAACCTTGACCATCTTTTGATCAACGAGCTAGTCTATTAGAGGCATACTAGGGACATAGTATTTGTCTATTATCCACACATGTATTTAGTTTCCGGTCAATACAATTCTAGCATGAATAATAAACCATTATCATGAACGGAGAAATATGATAATAATAAACACTTTATTAATTGCCTCTAGGGCATATTTCCAACAGCTAAGTCTTACTGAAAATGGTAAAACACCTAATTTTGAGTACTGACCGCATGTTAAGTAGTACTTTTGAGTACTTCCTTGCCAGTACTACCTATTTATCTACCGTTGGGTCGAGACAAATGGACGGCTTATAAAAATGCCAACTACCGTAAAGCTTGTAAATATGCTATTGTCTTTCTATCATTTCTCACTAAGCTAATGAAGGTATCACCTTGTTCCTACTTCTGCAAACAGGGATCATGTTGTGTCAATCATACATTTTAGTGGAACTGCACAAGAGAATACTATGGATTGTATTCCAGCCGGTGCTTTTACTTTGCTTGAAGTGCTTGATAATCTCTCGATATAATCTCACAAGAGGATACCCTTGAATGATTCTTGTCAGCGCTTTATCTTCTCTTCTGGAATTACTTGAATAAATTTCCTCGCGCATGTTGGTACCGGCCTACGTCCTTAATCCAGATTAGTGTGTTGTCATCTCTATTGGTATCGTGCTTGCTACTGTCATGAGAAAGTGATTTATCTTTGCTCGTTAAATCTTTGCAACCGATGATACATGGCAATGCTTTGCGTGTTGAGCTAATTGGCATTGATGAAATAAACTAATACCTCTCTTTAAGCAAGGCTACTATGTTGCTATCTTAATCCATTAAGATAATGAGGATGCTTCTATTTGTTAGTGTATGTTTCATCAACCAGTGCCACTATTATAGTAATCTCACTTTCTCTATATATGTGCCAACAGGGATGCTCGATTTTAGTGGAACTGCACAAAGACTTTGGGTGGTTCATTGCCTCAACTGCCTCCTTACTTTCCTGTCAGTCGCTTTTCTCTGCTTCCAGTCAAAGGAAGTACTAGTTGATAAGCTTCCTCACACAGGTTGGTACCGGCCTACAGCTTTCATCCTGATTATTGTTCTTTGTCATATCTATTGGTAATTTGGTATTGTGCTACTGTCATGAGAAAGTGCTTTAGTTTTGCATGTTAATCTAATGCAACTTATGTACACACCAATTCTTTGCGTGATGAGCCTATGCCACTGATAAAATAAACTAATGCCACCCTTTAAGCAAGGCTACTATGTTGCTATCTTTAGCCATTAATGAACTAGTGCCGCTATTATAGTAAATCTCACTATCTCAATATATGTGCAAACAAGGATGCTCTACTGCTGGAAATATTGGCACCCTTTCGATTAATCTAATCCACGAGTAGATAATAAGCATGGCAATCACTGTGGATGGTTCATTGCCTTCACTGCCTCCTTTAGCCATTAAGATAATGGGAAGACCCTACAAGCAAAGCGTTACGTTGCCGATTTCAGTAGAACTGCACAAAAACATTAGATGGTCAGATACTTATGCTGGCTCCTATGTACTCCAAAGTTCACGTAGACAAGCATCGATGTTGACAAGAAGAAGTGCCAGAGTGAAGACCACTTAACCAGTCTGCACCCCAGGGATGCTCCATTTCAGTTCAACTGCAAAAAAAACTTTTGGTGGTTCATTTTGTCCACTGCCTCCTTGTCTGCACGGTAGAATTTTGGTGAGCTACAGGACCAAGATGAGCCAGTAAACTAGTTGGATGAAAGTAGTGGCCAAGATGCTCAAACCTCTCACGGCATCGAGGCCACCATCATGAGCATAACCTACAAGCAAAGTTCAGATGGTCTGTGCTGCCTCTTATGTACTCAAAAGTTTGCTCAGACAAGCACTAATTTTAGCAAGACGTACCACTGAGTGAACACCACTTAACCAGTCTGCACCCCAGGTAATTAAAGTGTGTCGATGGAGGATATTGGCTGTGATCTCTCAATCATTTGGATGCATAAACATGCTTAACTTCTATACGTGAATCTTTTTTGTTGATTGTGAATGTTGGCTATGAATATTGGCTTGTGATCTCTCAATCATTCTGAGGCATAAATATGCTGAACTTGTGTATATGTGAATCTTTTGAGGAGAACGTATCCTGTGAACCTGAGTTTGATCTGAATGTTTACCTTTTCTGTTGTACTTGGTGTGTTAACTTGTATGTTGTGGGCTTGTGACGTGTGAGTGTCACACAGCACACCATCATCCCGAGAAGAATGGCACCTGCTTTGTTAGGGTTGCAAGGGTGCATCAACTCTTATTTATCTTTCGCTCAGTCTTTGCAAGCACTGATAGCCAGCTAACACACGAACACTACATGGGATCAGATCGACTGTATCCTACACGAATGACCCAGTGCATTATCACGCTCGAACACACAGGGTACCCAGCATATTTCAGACTGACATCCGGTACCCCGTACCCGGTTGAACCGCCCCGTTCAGCCCCGGCCATATTGTTTTGGGCCTCCTTGACTGCATTGATTTTGGGCTTTGAGAAGTGCTATTTTCTGTAGATTGGGCAGCCCAGCAAATGGGCTGCTGGTCCACCACGGACTGGGAGGCTATAATAACAAGTTGTATCGTGGAGAGGCAAGCTAAAAAAATACCCCGTTGAGAGCCACTGAAAAACAAATTCGCGTCTGACGTTCTTCTTCGGTCTTCCCTCTGCTGGTTGTCCCGCCGCCCAAACCAGCACGACTGGACTGCCTGCTGCCGCCCAAGGGCTGGCAGCACTGCCTCACGCCGTGCTCCCCACCCCCTCTTAAATCCAGTTCGCTCCATACCCCAACCGCCAGTGCGGGACGGAAATTTCATCTTCTTCCCACTCGGCCCTCGCGCTGCCGAGGGATTTAAGAAGCGCGGCATCAAATGCACCACCGGCGATGGCTGCCTGTCATTAATCTCTCCAATTACGGAGACTGCGACGCGTCATCCATGTGCATCCGGGAGGCGTGCGATCTGGTGGCAGCAACTTTTCTCATCGGGAGAGGCGCCCTTTGACCGGCCGCCGCCGCTCTTACCTCCTCCTTAATGGCGCCCGCGGCAGCCTATAAGACGCCACCGCCGTACCCTCTATCTCTCAAATCCTCTCTCTGGCGCCTCCCATTCCCATCTCCAATCCACCAGCACTCCCTAGTCAATGGCGCAACCGGAGGAGCACCCACTCATGTTCAATTTTGGAGAGGAGGAGGATGAGCATCCCGCGAATCCTCTGGATCCGTTATGGGATGAGATGGACCTGGGCTTGGAGATAGTTGCCCAGAAGAAGGCGGAGGCGGAGCAGCTGTTTGGGGCCCCCGCGCCTGCTGCGGACGAATGGCCTGCCTTGGACGCTGATGCCGCCGAAGCGTATTTCCACGCCCTCTACTCCAACTTTGCCCGATTCCATGCATTTTACCACGGCGGTGGCCGTGGCGGTGGCGGAGGTCGCGGCCGTGGGGGTAGCGCTGGCTGTGGCCGTGGTGATGGCGGTGACCGCGGCCGTGGCAATGTAGGATGTCGTGGCCGCGGGGGTGGCGCTGGCCGGGGCCGTGCGTCTGGCACTGGCCGTGGCTAGTGTATGGTTCAGCTTCAGCTCTAAAAATGTAGTCGTGGTGGAAGCAAATTAACTAGTACTACTACTGTTCGTCTGAATGAATCAACTGTCAAAAGGGTGTTTTCTTTCTGCCAATGGTTTGATTCATATCGAACGGCTGGCGTGTGTTTTCTCTTACATCTTCTATCTCCCGTCTTCTTCTTCCTCCAGCCTCCCAAACCAGCGACGGCCGAACCGCATGCTCCCGCCACCCTGTGGCTGGCGACTGACGTGAAAAAAATGTTCTGCAAGCAGAAATATAAATAGTAAAAGCAAAAAAAAAGAGTCTCACCTCCAGTAAAATACTAACATCTCGGACCCACCAGGTTGTCATCAACGTCGTAATTTTTTTGAGAAACTCATCAACGTAGTAAATAAACGAGTGAATTAAACAAGGAGAGGCAGTCACCAAAGACTATTTTATAACTGGGCATTGGCCTGCCCAGCCTATTATATGCGCAGCCCACGATATGCTAACACCAGGATCCAGCAGTTCTCGAATGGGCTGTGGGACGCGGAGTTACCCTTTTTTTAAGAAAAAAACGCATAGCTAAGTTCTTATTTACTACTCCCTCCGTATAAAAATATAAGACGTTTTGGTAGGCTAAAATAGCCTAAAAATGTCTTATATTTTATAATAATGTTGTGGCCAGACCAACATTACTATTTAACCCAGAGAAGCAAATGTGTGTATTTCTAAAAAAAGGTAATGACTGTAAATTAACCGAAAATATTAAATGGGGCTTGTCCGCAACATTATTTTTTAATCCAGCCAAGAAATCGGTGTATTCCAAAAAAACAATTGGACTTTAAATTCTACTAAAAAGGTTAATCGGTTGCAGTCCGCAACATTATTTTTTCAGCCATCCTGTAAATCATTAAAGAAAATCTCTTATCCAAATGAATACCTAGCCCAGTTTTATTTTTTTATATCATTGCTTTTTTATATCATTGCTCTGTCCAGCCAGCCCAGCAAATGCGTGCATTTAAAAAAGAACAAATTGGCTGTAAGTTCTAAGAAAAAAAGAATTATTGGTTGCAGCATGCCCGCAACATTATTTTTTCACCCATCCCAGCAAATGGGTGTATTTCGATTTTTTAACAAATGGGCTGTAAATTCTAAAAAATATGAAATGGGCTAAATGTCAGGCACAGAATTGGAAGCTCACATTGTGGGCCCACGAGGGTGAAACCCACACAAGGCGTTGTCAACTTGGTCAATAAAATGATTCTGATAGCCGAGGCGTTGGATGTAAATCAAACGGCCAACGTGCTTCTTCAATCTCTCGTCCTCTTCCTCCCGCGCTGGTGGGACCGTGCTGGGCTACAATTGCTTTTTGCAAATTGCTGGGCTGCAAATCTAGACAAGGAGGCATGCATTCGGCTTGCCCAGAAAATTGTTTGAAATAACTAATAAGAAAAAGGTTGTAAATATAAAAAAACAGAGCAAACTGGCAATTAGTTTCAAATTTAGGCTTTTTTCTTCAGATTTTGAGATTTTAAATATCATTGGATTTTATTTAATTTATTTAAAAAAAATTAGTTTGAATCTAACGCGAAATTTCGGGATTAAAATAGTTCGTACTACACCGAAGTATGCGAAATTTCGTTGAATTTATTGACTGTGGTACTGGTCCAAAAATGGGATGTAATAAATTCCTTAAGAATTAGCAAATGGGCTATAAATTATTCACCAAAATAGCAAATGGGCTGTATGCTGTCTACCACACATTTGGAGGCTGACTTGTGGGCCTACGAAGTTGATGGGTGCGCAAGGCTTTGTCAACCTAGTGAATAA
The DNA here is from genome assembly GCA_039707655.1 of Elymus sibiricus. NCBI lineage: Eukaryota > Viridiplantae > Streptophyta > Magnoliopsida > Poales > Poaceae > Elymus > Elymus sibiricus. Next base: position 102,340,351 of record CM077668.1, on the reverse strand, counting down.
TTGATTTTACCAGCATGACCGTTCGATGTTAATCCAACCGCCGTTGTGCTTCTTCAATCTCTGATTTCTTGCTCAAGCCGCCGAAACCATTGCCGACGGGACCGCATGCTCCCGACTCCGATGGACGGCTGTGCTGCTGCGAATGACTCACCGCCCCACCCTATTCCCACCGCTGGCCAGTCCATCCCTCTACTCACCCACACCTTCTGTTGTTCTCCGGCGACAGCAGCCTCACACCGCAGCCGAACCAGTCAACCCTCATACCCCCCTCCCCATGGGCATCCACTGCTGAGTCTTCCCCGGCTCCGGGTCGTTCCCACCCTTAGCCTAGCCGTCGTCCACTGCCTTGGTGCTCTCAGCACGGCGTCGTCAACGCGGTCAACGAACAACACCCATCGGAAGAGGACTGTACGTGCAGAGGCTGACAGCTGGGACCCACATGGTCCATGGTCGCCTCCTTATCACGTGCAAGAAAAATGATTCCTCCCCCTGACAGCTTGGACCCACCAGCTACATCTTCGCACGCAAGGAAGTGCCTCCTTATTACGCGCAAAAAAACTGACTCCACCTGACATCCGGGACCCACAAGCTACATCTTCGCACGGAAGGAAGTACCTCCTTATTACGCGAAAAATAAATGATTCCTCTCCATGACAACTGGGACCCACCAGATTTTGAGGCTGACTTGTGGGCCTACTAAGTTGACGTACACAGAGCTTTGTCAACTTAGTCAACAAACAATTCTAGCAGCAGTGACCATTGGATGTTCATCCAACGGCCGTGCTGCTTCTTCAATCTCTGATCTTCTTGCTCCAGCCGCCCAAACCAGCGCCGGAGGGACTGCCTGCTCCTGCCTCCCGTGGCCGGTTGTGATGCCGCGCAGGCCTCACCGCCCCACCCTACTCCCACCTCTGGCTAGGCCTTCCCTCTACTCACCCACATCCCCTGTTATTCTCCGGCGATGGCAGCCTCACACCGCAGCCGAACCAGTCAACCCTCGTACTCCCCTTCGCGTGGGCATCCACTGCCACGTCTTCCCCGGCTCCGCGTCGTTCCCTTCCTAGGCCTCGCCGTCGTCCACCGCCTTGGTGCTCTCGGAGCGACGTAGTCAACCTGGTCAATGAACGACAGCCATCGAAAGAGGATTGTACGCGGTGAGGCTGACAGGTGGACCCACCAGCTACATCTTCGCACGCAAGGAAGTGCCTCCTTATTACACGCAAAAAAATGATTCCTCCCCCTGACAGCTGGGACCCACCATTCGCACGCAAGGAAGTGCCTCCTTATCCTCCCTTACAGCTGGGGCCCACCCGGTCGAAGCGTACGTAGCGTTGTCTGTCTACTCGCGAACGTGTACGTACATACTGGTCAATCAGTCTTTCTGCAATGATGAACCATGGGCGTGTAAGGAGTGGCACGTGTCGTAGTAGAGCCCCCGACGTAGCAGTTCAGGCTGCCCCGTCTAAGTCATGTACACGTACGTACAGCCACACAGCAAAAAATACGGCCACGTACGTACATATACGGGCGGGGTCTCGAACGAGTACTCACGCATACGTATGGCCAGGGCTCGTGTACATGGAGAGAGGCAACGGACGGCAGCAACGGCCTCCTGTTCATCGGCAGCCAACCGGCTGGGTCGGAACGGAGGAAACAGCATCGTGTTCATCGGGAGCCAAGCGACTGGGTCGGAACGCGTCCTGTTCATCGGGAGCCAACCGGCTTGGACGGAACAGCCGAAATGGGGTCCTGTTCATCGACTCGGGGTCTGGCGTACCACAAAACGGAGGAAACTACCTTTTGTTCGAGCGCCTACGGTCGAAACGGGGTCCTGTTCATCGGCTGGGGGTCTGGCGTACCGCAAAATGGAGGAAACAGACTTCTGTTCGAGCGCCTACGGTCGAAATGGGGTCCTGTTGATCGGGAGGGCTTTGGCGTACCGCAAAACGGAGGAAACGGACTTCTCCCCAACTGCCTACGGTCGAAACGGGGGTCCTGTTCATCGGGAGGGGTGTGGCGTACCGCAAAATGGGACTCACGGGCTACTGTTCATCCACGTTCGACGTCCCTCCAGCCTCCACCAGCTACTGTTCATCCACCATCGACTTCCTCCAGCCTCCATCGACTACTGTTCATCCAGCCTCCACGGGGTCCTGTTCATCCACCCCCAACCGGCTGGCCTCCTCAGGGTCCTGTTCATCCAGCGCCAACCACCTTCACACGGCCAGGGTACTGTTCATCCACAGCCAACCCACTGACTGGGATGGGGCGTACGAGCGGGCGGCAGCAACAGGAATTGTTCATTCACAGCCAGCCAACCGGCTAGGTCAACTCACCACGTCTCGCGCAAGGGGCTCGATCAATGCGTCTCGACTCGTTCTACGTATCATGCGTGCGGCAGCAACGGGCACTGTTCATCGAGAGGCAACCCTACCGGCTAGCTACGTCTCGCACGTACGGGGGCTCGACCGGCTTCAGTTAGCAGTGAAGGAATCGCTCGGGTTCAGTTAGCAGCGAAGGGATCGATCGGCTTTAGTACGTAGCTAGTGCGATCGCTTGGGTTCAGTAAGTGAATGCCTCGCTCGGGTTCAGTTAGCTAATGCCTCGCACACACGTGCGCGTATGAGAGAAACGCATAAACCACAATGCATCACTCGGCCCAGGACGAAAAGCCCATTTTCTGTCATAATTTTTTGTCATAGAAGTAGGAGCCCACCACATCAATGATGATATGTGTTTTTATCACAATTATTGTCATAGAAGTGTCACAACCATGACAGAAAAAGTTTTCGTTCAGGGCATAATGTCACGGATGTGTCTTTTTTTTGTAGTGTACCCCCATTAACGTTGAAACTAATATTATACAAACAATTACACCGGAGGAACATTTAAAAGAGGCCTTCCGGAACGCTCCAGAATCCCGAAAAAGGAATAGGTCTGTGATACGGTAAGTAAACCGACTCCAAAAGTTCTGCAGAAATATTTTCTATCAGTTTTGGAATATTAGGAAAATTAGGAAAATAAGAAACAGCCGAGAAGGTCCACGAGGAGAGCACAAGACAAGGGCGCGTGCCCTGTTACCTTGTGGACCTCTTGTGCACTTTTCCAACTCCGTATTCTTCCCGTATACTTCTCCCGCAAGATAAAAATTCATTATATATACTCCACGATGTTTTGACCATCGTATCGCAAGTTTCTCCTTTGTTCTTGTTTCGGGCTATTTTTTCGTCAGGTTTTGAGCCCCCTAGCATCATATCCTCCTCCTCCTCCAACAACGTGGGGGGCGATGCTTGGTTGCTACAGATAGAGCTGGAGAGAGAGCTGGTCGGAGAAGTCACGACGGATGAAGGCTCAAGGGATTCTATGAAGGAACAACCACCCGCTTCGGAGCGAGACACCCTCACCGGCATCTCCACCACTCCCAGCTCGGGTCATGCCATGATGACAGTAAGGAATCAATAGAATCATGAGGTACAAGAGGGGCCTACTCTGAGGAGGCCCCTAGGCAGGTTACATGGGAATAACTTTCATAATTTGATTCATAATTATGGGGTAGAGAACACTTCTCATATGCATATAACTTCAAATTGGGACATCTCTCATCCAAGTGAAAGTGATGCAGGCAAAAACCCTTGGGGCCTGAGAATAAGAACATAATGGCTGAAGTTCAAAAGAATGTTGTGATGATTCAGCACGTGCTTCACGAAATCGAGAGCTTAAAGGAGATCTTACTAAACACCATGAAGGAAAAGCCAACCACTTCATCACCACCATCGCCGAAGAAGGAAACTTGAGTACACAGGTACGGGTGATACGTCTTCGTCGTATCTATAATTTTTGATTGTTTCATGCCAATATTCTACAACTTTCACATACTTTTGGCAACATTTTATATTATTTTTGGGACCAACATATTGATCCAGTGACAGTTCCTGTTTTTTGCATGTTTTTTGTTTTCACAGAAAATCCATATCAAACGAAGTCCAAACGCGAAAATTTTACCGAGGTTTTTTTTGGAATATATGTGATTTTTGGGAGGAAGAATCAAAGCAAACGGAGGCCCACAGCCTCCACAAGGCATCAGGGTGCCACCACAGCCCAGGGCGAGTGGGGTTGCCTTGTGACCACCTCTTAAGTCAGTTGGAGCTCGTCTTCAGCCACAAGAAAGATTTTATCGGGAAAAAATCATGTTAAAATTTCAGCCCGATTGGAGTTACGGATCTCTGGGAATATAAGAAACGGTTTTCGGCTAGAAACACAAACGCGAAACAGAAGAGAGAGAGAGAGAGATCCAATCTCGGAGGGGATCCTACCCTCCGGAAGCCATGACGGCCAAGGACCAGAGGGGAAACTCTCCTCCCATCTAGGGGGGAGGCCAAGGAAGAAGGAGGAGGAGGGGGGCTCTCTCCCACTCTCTTCCGGTGGCACCTGAGCGCCGTCGGGGGAACCATCGTGACGGCGATCTACACCAACAACTTCACCGCCGTCATCACCAACTCTCTCCCCCTCTATGCAGTGGTGTAACCTCTCTATTCCCGCTATAATATCTACTTAAACATGGTGCTTAATGCTATATATTATAATCCAATGATGTGTGGCAATCCTATGATGTTTGAGTAGATTCTTTTTGTCCTACGGGTAAATTGTGGTATGGTGTGATTGATATGAGTTGTATGTTAATATGGTGTTGTCCTATGGTGCCCTCCGTGTCACGCAAGCATGTGGGATTACCGTTGTAGGGTTTTGCAATACGTTCATGATTCGCTTATAGTGGGTTGCGAGAGTGACAGAAGCTTAAAACCGAGTAAGGGGGTTGTTGCGTATGGGAGTAAAGGGGACTTTTTACTTAATGCTATGGTTGGGTTCTACCTTAATGATCTTTAGTAGTTGAGGATGCTTGCTAGAGTTCCAATCATAAGAACATGTGATCCAAGTACGGAAAGTATGTCAGCATATGCCTCTCCCTCATTGCATATGATAAGTATCTATCATGTTATATTCAATTGCCTGTGGACAATATTTCTCTTTTTGTTACAAAAAGCTCTCTACTAAAACAAACTAATTTTTATTATCTAGCTAAGTTCTTCCAGTTTTATTCTTGCAAACTTATCCTACTACACCTACAAAGTAGTTTGATTCTTGTTCTAGGTAAAGTGAACATTAAGTGTGCGTAGAGTTGTATCGGTGGTCGATATAACTTGAGAGAATATTAATTCTACCTTTAGCTCCTCATTGGGTTCGACACTTACTTATCGCAAAAGGCTACAATTGATCCCCTATACTTGTGGGTTATCAATGGGCACCACCCTTGGCTTGTTCGAAGCTTGGGGGAGGTGCCCCGGTATCATATCATCATCACTCTTATCATCATTATCTATCTTAGTTCCATCCTCAGTTATTTCATGATATAGAAGAATAAAAGTATTAGTATGAAGTAGTTTTCGAGTGCTTGTTTCGTGATCTATCTATCTATGTAATCGTGTGTGAGAGTCATAAAATAAAGAGTAGTTTGAGTTTTGTTGCTTGATACGTCTCCAACGTATCTATAATTTTTGATTGTTTCATGCTATTATATTATCAAACTTGTATGCTTTATATGCAATTTGATATCATTTTTGGGAACTAACCTATTAACCTAGTGCCCAGTACCAGTTTCTATTTTTGCCTATTTTATTGATCCATAGAAAAACTATACCAAACAAAGTCCAAACACGATGAAACTTTACGGTTATTTTTTTGGACCAGAAGGGGCCCTAGAAGCTTTGGGGGAGGCCAGAAAACATACGAGAGAGCCAAAAGTTCACATGGCGTGCCCCAGGGGTGCGCCACTGATCTTGTGGGCCCCTCGTAGGTCCCCTTGACCTAATTTCAGCGCTGTAAATTCCCATAAATCCATAAACCACCAGAGCGAGATCCGAAACAATTCTTCCACCGTCGCAAGCCTCTATTCTTCAGTGATCCCATCTGGAGGCCTCCGCTGGTACTCTGGAGGAGGGGGAATCGATCAAGGAGGGGTTCTTCATCAACCTTGCCGCCCTTCCGATTATGTGTGAGTTGTTCCCACCGGACCTACGGGTCCATAGTTAGTAGCTAGCTGGCTCTCTCTCTCTCTCTCTCTCTTTTATCTTCAATACAATGTTCTCTTCGAAGATCGATTCGATGTAATCTTCTTTTGCGGTGTGTTTGTTCGGATTCGATGAATTGTGGGTTTATGATTATATTATTGAAATTAATTGAGTCTTTTCTGAACTTTATTATGTTTGATTGTTATAGCTTTGTATTTATCTCCGATCTATCCGTTTGGTTTGGCCAACTAGATTGATTTATCTTTAGCGGGAGAGGTGCTTTGTGGTAGGTTCAATCTTGTGGTGTCCTCACTCTGTGACAGGAGGAGTAGCGAGGCACGTATTGTATTGTTGCTACTAAGGGTAAAACGATGGGGTTTAATCATATTTCTTGGTTTTATTCTATCTACATTATGTCATCATGCTCCAAGCATTACACTGTTTGTTATGAACTTAATACCTTAAGATGCATGTTGGATAGCAGTAGAGGGGTGGAGTAATAGTAGTAGATGCAGGTAGGAGTCGGTCTACTTGTCATGGACGTAATGCCTATGTACTGATCATGTCATGAATAACGTCATAACTATGTGCTTTTCTATCAATTACCCAACAGTAATTTGTTTACCCATCGTATGCTATGTTCTTGAGAGAGATGCCTCTAGTGAAAACTATGGCCCCGGGGTTCATTCACCATATATATTTACTAAAAACCTAATTTACTTGCTACAATTTATTTACTTTTATTTCCATTCGCAATTTATATATCTACCACTATCAGAATTAATCCTTGCAATTAACGAGTACAAGGGGATTGACAACCCTCTTGCCTGCGTTGGGTGCAAGTATTTTGATTGTGTGTGTGCAGGTACTGTCGACCTTTGTCTCTGTGAATCTTCTATTGGTTCGATAACCTTGGTTCTCTACTGAGGGAAATACTATCCGCTACTATATTGCTTCACCCTTCCTCTTCGGGGAAAATCGCAATGCAGCTCACAAGTAGCATTGCTTTACTTTCTTGTTTCAATCTAAGTAATAATAAGAAGTTCATATGCTATTGTCGGGCTTGTTTCTGGAATAAATTTCGGAATAGCCTCAAGTCACACCAGCCCCAAGATCAGAACAACTGGTGGACTCCCTTGATACAGATATCCAGTACGTACATAATATTACACAAGGTTGAGCCAGAGTGCTCAACATTTATTACAGACTTGTCATAATATGATGGTGGCGGTACAACACAGTGGTGTGGTGATATTACACACTGATACAATAAAGTAAAGCCAAGCGTCAGTGTGAGGCTTGACTATTTTATTAGTGGGGCGGAAGCACTGCGGATGATACACGTGGTAGACTCCAAGACCACAAGGTGACTGACTGGGAACACCTCTAAGCGTAGGGCTCGCTAGCACACTCTTACTCCATAAGATCATCTTCATCCGGGTCTGGCCAAATTAACAAGCTAGGGACAAGCCAGTGAGTACGTTTGAATGTACTCGCAAACATTATGATCAAAAGATATACTGAATGCATATGCTCATGATGGACTAAATTATATGCATATGCTGACCGAAATTAAAGCATGGCATAATATATATCAATACGGTGTGGATGGCTAAATATATCATTTTTGTAATAAGCCAAGAAATATAATATGGAACATCGGGCATTGGACCGCCCGAGGATTTCCAAGAAAAATGCCAAACGGGTGTCTAAATGCGACGCCTCGAGAGGTCTTGAAAAGAAATGCCAAACGGGTGTCTGAATACGATGCCTCGAGAGGTCTTGAAAAGAAATGAGTATCCAGGTGGCACAACCATCCCAAGTGATACTCAAAAATAAAGAAATGAGTATCCAGGTGGCATAACCATCCCAAGAGATACCCAGAAAAAGAATTGAGTATCCAGGTGGCATAACCATCCCAAGAGATACCCAGAAAAAGAAATGAGTATCCAGGTGGCATAACCATCCCAAGAGATACCCAGAAAAAGAAATGAGTATCCAGGTGGCATAACCATCCCAAGAGATACTCAAGGTCACACATAAGAGAAAAAGGTTAGTCCACAATAATATTCATGTTAACAATAATATGCATGATAGCATCGGTAGTGACAATAATCATTCATTAAAAGTGGTTCATGATTAGTTATATTATTTCCTCCAAAGACCGACAGCGGGATTGACACTTGACCCTTCCCAGTTAACGTCCTTGACCATGGACACGGCTATTCGAATAGGTTTAACTCTGCAGAGGTTGTACTCTTTACCCCCAAGTATAGGATTTCTTTAGCCAACCTCGAAACGTTGACTAATTCCGATTACGGTCTTTGGGTTGAAAACAAACCTGACCAGCACACACCAGATTAACTTTCCTGATGCCAGGAATCACCCAATGCATCGTTCAAGAAAAACTCTAAGACGGGGAGACCGCCGACTCGAATAGCATGGGATCACAATTTATAACGCGCGGAATACAAGGGGTGCCCCCCTCTCGGCCCAGACGGATACACCCATGCCCCCTGACCCAATGACTGGCATTAGTCCATAGCCATGGAACCCTCATCACGGCCCCTCTATGTGGTGTGTACTTGGAAAGGGGTTAGCAACTTACTAGGCCGTACTCCCCTTGCGGGAAGACAAGTGGCAACACGATTTCTAGCTAGGCATGATGGAACAAGACTCGATCTAGGTCGACTCAGGAGGTTTTATTATCATGACTGGCACGCTTCACATGCCACAATGACACCATCATGTCACGATGTGATCTGTGCCCACTGGCACAACATGGACAGGGGGTATACCTCCGATTTCTCACAACTTCATCCAAGTTAGAAAGGTACTTAAATGCATGCAAGAAAATGCACAAAAGAGATATGACCTTGCAGGCACTTGCTATCCACTACATATCCGGTCATCATTTCGATTTTATGCAAACATGCATGCAAACACCGTATCCCAAGTTCAAAAATGCTTGCCATGATCAAAGTAGGCAGAAGGTGATCCCTCGAAATTTTTGGCAAAGTTTCCCTCCTCGTTTTCTATAAAATAAGAATTCAAATTTCGATCAAAATTTTTGTGACAACACAAAAAGTTGGCTCAAAATATTTTTAAATAAATACTAAAAAAACTAGAGTGAAAAAGAAAATTTTCAGAAAAAGAATCATGTGAAAAGGAGTTCTGGTTAAAAAGTAACAAGGGTTTTAAAACCAGGGACCTTTCTATAAATAAAACAGTTACCTTTGGGCCCCTGTGGTTATAACATAAAGCGCCTCGGGCGGAATACGTTTTCCTAGTTCAGAAAACGTATTGAGGCAGAAGGTGTTTTTGAATAAACAGAAAAAGAAGAAAAGACTAACGAGTGGGGTCCACCCGTCAGGTTTAAATTTTGAAAGCACTCACACGCGAGTACAGAGAGGGGGAGGCGGTCACCGGCGGCGATCGCCGGGGTTTCAGGAGGCGGCGATGGTGGGGGTGTGCTCGGGGAAGTATTCCGCGTCGGTGGGTGGTGGAGTTGGTCGCCAGCGAGCACCACAGCGACGGCGGTGTCAACTCCGGCGGACGGCGGCGTCGGGTGGTGGTGGATCTCGTTGGGGAGGGCTCTGGACGTTAAATTGATGCGCGAAATGGATGAAGTGGTGCACCAGAAGCCTACTGACGGAGTTTGAGAGGTGGAGGTGGATGAACGGCGACCTGGTGTTCACGGAGACAGTGGCGGATCGGGCGGCCGGAGTCGGGGAAGAAGATCTTCCCGAGGTCGTCCGACTCCTCTGGGTGGTGATTGGGGATGGGTGGAGGCGGTGTGGGTGCATAACGTGGCTCGGGGTGCCCTTTTATAGGCCGAGCAGAGATGACCGGAGCTATCCAGATCGCGGCGGAGTAATTCCGGCCGGCGAGGTAGGTTTGGGGTGGTTAGCATGGACGGTGCGCGTCGGTGTGGATGGTGGAAGCTCCTCGAAGCGCCAGTGCGATCAAATTCTGTGTTCCACCGCCTTCCCCACAGTGGAGCTCTCGTACGGCCATGGCAGGCGACGAGCAGCTCCAGCGGCTGACAGACGGGGCTGGGGCAATTTGGACAGCGGTTGTGCATCGCGGAGGGGTTGCCACATGGAGGAGAGGTAGGAGGGAGCGGTGAGAAGGAGTGATGGCCTATCGGTGGTCGTGCTGATCCTCTCGGCCGCCGTGGCCGAGAGCAGCAGCCGTTGCACCGGCTCGCCACCGACTCCTCGGCGATGAGAGGCTGGCAAGAGGGGTCTACGACGATGCATTGATGATCAGCAGCGATGTGGATGAGGGAGATGGGGAGTGAAGTGCACTGCACGGCATCGGTGATCCAATGTTCTGAACTTTCTGAATTTCTCTGAAATTTTTTACAGTGATGAACAGTGCACATCAAGTGTTTGATGAAATGCTAGATGGCCCTGGGCATTTTTTGGAATTTCTGAAATTTTTTGTGGTGAGGTACTGATGCATAACAAAGGTGCTGGCAAGGTTTCAGAATTTTTGGAGTAGTTTAAATTAGGTTTTGAGCAGAGAGATTGACTCTGGTCAAAATTTCAATTGAATGAAATTTGAAAATTTTGAACTGTGGAACAGAATATTTTTGGTGAAATGGAGTGTGGATACTATCATGTAGTTGGGATAATTTTTGTGGGTGTAGAAGAGCTAGGAAAAATATAGTTCCTTTGTAAATCAAAGGAACTAAGAAATAATGAAATTCTAGTTTTGGAATTTGCTAAATATGATAAAAATATTTTTGTGGAAAGAAGAAGGATTGGGTATTGTCCTAGGGTGAGAGAATAGCTTGGGTGATATTTTAAAAATGACAGATAATTTTTTTAAGAATTTTATAAGTGTTTGAAATGAATGAAATGGACCACTTCATTGAAATAATTTAATTATTCAAAAAGTTTTCTAAGAGAAAAGAATTTTTGGTCCTATAAAATATTTACTCAAGTAAGAAACCATTAAATCAAAAACCATTTTAAAATTTTAGAATCCCAATTGAAAATTTAAAAAAAATGAATTTCAAAACAAAAGAAAAAGAGAAATAGAGCCATAGTAATCCCAAGTATTTTATTTTAAAGAAAAGATTTTGAAAATCAAAAGAAAATATTTTTGGGGTGTTACAACACCTACCCCCCTTAAGAAAAATCTTGTCCACGAGATTTCGGCTGTCCCTCAAATAGGTACGGGTACTCAGTCCTCAGGTGATTCTCTCTTTCCCAGGTTGCTTCTTCTTCGGTGTGATTACTCCACTGGACCTTGTAAAATTTTATCACATTCCTACGGGTTCTCCTTTCTGACTCTTCCAAAAAAAATTATAGGGCGTTCCCTATATGTAAGGTCTGGTTGGATATCCAGGTCCTGGTGTTGGACTTGTTTGTCCGGATTACTGACACATCTCCTCAGTTGCGATACGTGAAACACATCATGAACATCTGACAATTCTGCTGGCAGCTCCAGTTGGTAGGCAACCTTACCTCTCCTTGCAATTATTCTAAATGGTCCAATAAATCGCAGTGCCAGTTTCCCTTTGACTTTGAATCTTTGTAGTCCCCTCATAGGGGATACCCTGAGATACACATATTCGTCGGGTTCAAAGCTGATCTGACGGTGTTTCTAGTCATACTAGCTCTTCTGACCGCGCTGAGCTGCTTTCAGTCTGTCTCGGATAAGTTTTAGTTTTGTTTCTGCTTCTTTGAGAACTTCCGGGCTGAAGATTCGGCTATCTTCGGTTTCAGACCAATTGAGTGGGGTACGGCACCTTCGTCCGTATAGGGCTTCGAAAGGTGACATCTTTAGACTGGCTTGATACCTGTTGTTATATGAAAATTCCACATATGGCAAACTGTCCTCCCAGCTGACTCCATAGGTAAGGACACAAGCTCTCAGCATGTCCTCCAATATCTGATTTATCCATTCAGTCAGCCCTCATGTTTGTGGGTGGTACGCCGTACTGAATAACAGTTGCGTTCCTAAGGCTTGCTGCAAGTGATCCCAAAACCTAGAGACAAACTGAGTGCCTCTATCAGAGACTATGGTCTTGGGTACTCCGTGTAAGCAAACAATTCGGGAGAGGTATAACTTAGCAAGCTTCTGTGTTGAATATGTTGTTTTTACTAGAATGAAGTGTGCCACCTTGGTTAATAAATCTGTGATAACCCAGATAGCATCATTTCCGTGTCGTGACCTTGGTAATCCGATAATAAAATCCATCCCTATCTCATCCCATTTCCATTCAGGCACTCTGAGTGGCTGTAACAATCATGCTGGCCTCTGGTGTTCTGCATTTATGCGCTGACAAGAGTCGCAGCGTGCGACATATACGGTTATATCCCTTTTCATCCCGTGCCACCAAAATTTGTCCTAATGGTCTTTGTACATCTTGGTTCCCCCTGGGTGAATGGAGTACGGGGTGGTATGGGTTCTGCCAAAATATGTTGCTTTAGCTCTTCCTTATTGGGTACGCATAATCTTTTCCCGTACCATAGGATTCCTTGGGTGTCAATGGTAAATTCGGATGCCTTGCCTGAATTTACTTTCCTTTTAATTCCCTCGATGTTGGGGTGTCCCTTCTGGGTTTCTTTGATATGATCCTCCAATGTTGGTTTTACTTCTAGGCGGGCAATGGTCCCTTCCGTGACTAGAACCATGTTAAGTTTGGCGAATTCTCGGTTGAACTCATGTTGTGAGAATTGCACATTGTCGTTGTCGGTGCATGGATTTCGGCTGAGGGCATCTGCCACAACATTTGCTTTACCAGGGTGGTAATGAATTCCCACATCATAATCCTTGATTAGCTCAAGCCAGCAACATTGTCGTAGGTTTAGTTCTGGCTGGGTGAAGATATACTTAAGACTTTTATGATCCGTGTATATCTCACATCGATTACCAAGAAGGTAATGTCGCAATTCCTTGAGTGCATGTACTACAGCTGTTAGTTCCAAGTCATGGGTAGGATAATTTTCTTCGTGTCGTCGTAGCTGTCTTCTTGCATTAACAAACATCCAAGGCCTTTTCTGGAAGCGTCACAGTATATTTCAAAATTCTTGTGCACATTTGGCACAGTCAGAACAGGTGCCGTTGTTAACCTCTTTTTTAATTTCTGGAAACTTTTCTCACATGCTTCAGTCCATTCAAACTTTTTATCCTTCTTGGGTAACTGAGTCATGGGTTTGGCTATGGTGGAGAATCCTTCAATAAATCGTCGATAGTAGCCGGCCAAACCAAGAAAACTCCTGATCTCAGTCATGTTGGTGGGTTGCTTCCATCCTAAGACATCCTTTACTTTACTTGGGTCCACTGCTATTCCATCCTTTGTCAGTACATGTCCCAGAAAACCAACTTCTCGTAACCAAAATTCACACTTACTGAATTTGGCATATAGTTGATTTTTCCGTAATTCTTCCAGGACTATTCGAAGATGTTGTTCATGTTCTTCTGGCGTCTTGGAATAAATGAGTATATCATCAATGAACACAACCACGAACTTGTCCAAATATTTCATGAAAACCTTGTTCATGAGATGTACAAAATAAGCAGGAGCGTTGGTCAATCCGAAAGGCATCACAGTGAACTCATATAATCCATATCTGGTGGTAAAAGCGGTCTTGGATATATCTGATGATCGGATTTTTAACTGATGGTAGCCTGATCTCAAGTCTATTTTGGAGAAAACCTTGGCTTCTGCCAGTTGGTCGAACAAGTCGTTGATCCTTGGTAGTGGGTATTTATTTTTGATAGTAACCATATTGAGTGCCCTGTAATCAATAGATAACCTTAGGGTCCCATCCTTTTTCTTGGCAAATAAAACCGGTGATCCCCATGGTGATGAGTTGGGTCAGACATATCCCTTTTCTAGTAATTCCTTAATTTGTTTCTTTAGCTCAACCAATTCTGTCGGAGCCATCTGGTGGCATACCTGGTAGCTCCTGCGATTGTAGCAGTCTATAAATCCTTTATTTGTGGTCAACCAGTCCATTCCCAAAATACCATCCAAATCGACTGCTTCCAATACAATAAGATTTGCTAAAAACTTCATTCCTTTTATTTCAATGTTCACATCCTGGCAGTACCATTGTGTGCTTTGCTTTGATCCCGGGGACTGAATAACCATCAATTTTTTCAAAGGCGAAAAAGAAAATTGATTCTTCGAGGCAAATCTTTTAGAGATGCATGAATGGGAAGCTCTAGAATCAAATAAAACTGTGGCATTAATGGTGTTGACAGGAAACGTACCAAACACGATGTCTGGTGCATTCTGTGCTTCCTCAAATGTCACGTGGTTAACCTGCCCCTTTCTTTGATTGTTGTTGAGGTTGTTGTGTCATGGAGCTGCACTAGTACTGCGGCCATTGTTGTTGGGTTTGGGGGCATTATTCCCCTGTTTTGGGCATTGCCTAGCATAATGCCCTTCTGCTCCACAGGCATAACAGGTGATGCCAGGACGGTATATTGCTTCCTTGGCCCTGTTGTTGTAGGAACTGTGGTTTTGTTGCGGTCGTGGTGTGGGAATTGCTGGTCAGGGTGCCACAGGCCTCTGAGATTCATTTTGGGGCATGTTGTTACGAACCTGTACTGACTGGTTCATGCGGCGCTTGCGAATCTCATTCAGATTGCGGTGCTCATTTTCCAGGATGATAGCCTTGTCTACCAGTGTCTTGAAATCTGGAAAGGTATGGACTACCAGTTGGCACTTTAAAGATGGAACAAGCCCGTCGAGGAATTTCTCCATCCTTTTGCTTTCTGTCATATATTCATCATTGGCATACCGGGCTAGCTAAGTAAACTGGTCGAGGTACTGAGTTACCGTTGTGCCTTGTTGCTTGAGATCCTCAAATTCTCTTTTCTTCAATTTCATGATGCTGTTTGGAATATGTGCTCCTCGGAAACTTTCCTTGAATTGCTCCCAGGTCATGTCTTCTCCATTGGGATGCGTGTGGCGTAGATTTTCCCACCATGATGATGTTGTTCCAGAAAAATAATGCGGAGCGTATAGTACTTTTTCCTGGTCCGTACACTGAGCTATGACCAATTTGCTTTCAATATCACACAGTCAGTCGTCTGCCTCCAAAGGTTTGTCTGTGTGAGAAAAGACAGTTGGATTGGTCCTTTGAAGTTCAGATAATTTTGATCTGGGTTGATGCTGTCCTTGGTGATTTCCCATATTTATTAAATGCTGCATCATTTCCTGGTGCTGCTGCTGACTTTGTTCATAAAGACGGCACACTTGTGAGAATGCTGAATCATTGCTTTGCTGACTTGTCTGTCCTGGTGTGAAGTTATTTCCCATTTGTGCAAAGTTGTCCTCTGGTGGACTGGGCATAGAACGAGTCCAGGGACGGTGCATTTTCTTTCTGGGGTATTTGTGTAAACACTGATGAGGAAAGAAATTATAAAGGAAAAAAAATTAAGAGACTGAAAATAAATCCCCCCAAAAACGTAGGTACATATAAGTAGCGAGTTGTATTATACATGCAAGATTTAATTATACATTACTCTCGTCGTAGTCGTGATGCTTACATGACAGCTTATTTAGACTAGTGCACTCCTCCATCCTCTTAGCATGCTGCGACCCAAGGTCTACTACTCTCCATCATACAAAGAAGAAAAGAAAACATAAAATAAATATTTTACAGCTAAACTCTCATAAAAGGTGACTGCGGCACTGATGCCTAGTCTGCTATCACGGAGTGTCTGGAATGTCGTAGGCCCTGCTGAGGGTAAGTCCCAGACGGGGTGCTGAAGACTCGACCTCCTCCTCCTTGGGTATGGTCTCCAGTCGGGCAGCTATCGATGTCATGTCAGCTCGTGGTGGTACTGTACTCGTAGGCGATGAATCTCTAACCGGAGTGGGGGCAGCCAAGCGACTAGACTCATCGCTCGGGGATGTGCGTCGAATTGTGGAACGGGTAGGCGGATCGTATGGTGGAGTCAGAATGCGAAGAGCACGTGGTGAAGGAGAACGGAACTCACTCCTGCGAGGAACCCTCGCACAAGCCAAGTCCATCCGTGCGGTGAGATAGTCGTCCACCAGTGAAGTGAAGACCAACTCTAGAGTCATGATGTACTGGACAAGGGGCTCAATCGCCTCGTCCCTTTCTCCTGCGGTGCAAGAGAAAGCATAGTGACTAGTGTATGGAACATGGCATGGAAGATAATGATAGGGACGTGTCTGCATGACTGGAAGTATGTCCCTAAGACGAGCGATGGCCTCTTGGGCAGCCATCTGGATAGCATGCCTCTCAGTAGGCATGACTCTCCCCACAAACCAATAGTTGCAATGAGGTGCGGCATCTCCACCCCGAATATATACCGAGGCCTGGTACATAGTCAGGGTGTCCGAGATCCTGTCGGGAAAAACTATGTACTCCGGACGGCTCAGAGAACCCATCGTGACCCTGGCGATGTAGACGAGAAGGCAGGAAAAACCTGCAGGCTCGTTGGCGAAAATCTGGGTCGGGCAGTTGCCGCCAGACATCTACAACAGTAGACAAAAAATCCAAATAGTCATATCATAAATATATGATGACCAAGGAAAATGTGTTGCAATGCATGAGATGCTGCTAAAAATTGTTAGGACTGACTCTACTACTAGCGATTGCACCTAGGCCTTCCTACAGTCAGCCTGGCTCTGGTACCAAGGTTTGTCGGGCCTGTTTTCGGAATAAATTTCCGAATAGCCTCAACTCACACCAGCCCCAAGATCAGAACAACTGGTGGACTCCCTTGATACAAATATCCAGTACATACATAATATTACACAAGGTTGAGCCAGAGTGCTCAACATTTATTACAGACTTGTCATAATATGACGGTGGCGGTACAACACAGTGGTGTGGTGATATTACACACTGATACAATAAAGTAAAGCCAAGCGTCAGTGTGAGGCTTGACTATTTTATTAGTGGGGCGGAAGCACTGCGGATGATACACGTGGTAGACTCCAAGACCGCAAGGTGACTGACTGGGAACACCTCTAAGCGTCGGGCTCGCTAGCACACTCTTCCTCCATAAGATCGTCTTCGTCCGGGTCTGGCCAAATTAACAAGCCAGGGACAAGCCAGTGAGTACATTTGAATGTACTCGCAAACATTATGAACAAAAGATATACTGAATGCATATGCTCATGATGGACTAAATTATATGCATATGCTGACCAAAATTAAAGCATGGCATAATATATATCAATACGGTGTGGATGGCTAAATATATCATTTTTGTAATAAGCCAAGAAATATAATATGGAACATCGGGCTTTGGACCGCCCGAGGATTTCCAAGAAAAATGCCAAACGGGTGTCTAAATGCGACGCCTCGAGAGGTCTTGAAAAGAAATGCCAAACGGGTCTCTGAATGCGACGCCTCGAGAGGTCTTGAAAAGAAATGAATATCCAGGTGGCACAGCCATCCCAACTGATACTCAAAAATAAAGAAATGAGTATGCAGGTGGCATAACCATCCCAAGAGATACCCAGAAAAAGAATTGAGTATCCAGGTGGCATAGCCATCCCAAGAGATACCCAGAAAAAGAAATGAGTATCCAGGTGGCATAACCATCCCAAGAGATACCCAGAAAAAGAAATGAGTATCCAGGTGGCATAACCATCCCAAGAGATACTCAAAGTCACACATAAGAGAAAAAGGTTAGTCTACAATAATATTCATGTTAACAATTATATTCATGATAGCATCGGTAGTGACAATAATCATTCATTAAAAGTAGTTCATGATTAGTTATATTATTTCCTCCGAAGACCGACACTGGGACCGACACTTGACCCTTCCCAGCTAACGTCCTTGACCGTGGACACGGCTATTCGAATAGGTTTAACTCTGCAGAGGTTGTACTCTTTACCCACAAGTATAGGATTTCTTTAGCCAACCTCAAAACGTTGACTAATTTCGATTACGGTCTTTGGGTGGAAAACACACCTGACCAGCACACACCAGATTAACTTTCCTGATGCCAGGAATCACCCAAAGCATCGTTCAAGAAAAACTCTAAAACGGGGAGACCGCCGTCTCGAATAGCATGGGATCACAATTTATAACGCGCGGAATACAAGGGGTGCCCCCCTCTCGACCCAACCGGATACACCCATGCCCCCCGACCCGATGACTGGCATTAGTCCATGGCCATGGAACCCTCATCACGGCCCCTCTATGTGGTGTGTACTTGGAAAGGGGTTAGCAACTTACTAGGCCGTACTCCCCTTGCGGGAAGACAAGTGGCAGCACGATTTCTAGCTAGGCATGACGGAACAAGACTCGATCTAGGTCGACTCAGGAGGTTTTATTATCATGACTGGCACGCTTCACATGCCACAATAACACCATCATGTCACGATGTGATCTGTGCCCACCGGCACAACATGGACAGGGGGTATACCTCCGATTTCTCACAACTTCATCCAAGTTAGAAAGGTACTTAAATGCATGCAAGAAAATGCACAAAAGAGATATGACCATGCAGGCACTTGCTATCCACTACATATCCGGTCATCATTTCGATTTTATGCAAACATGCATGCAAACACCGTATCCCAAGTTCAAAAATGCTTGCCTTGATCAAAGTAGGCAGAAGGTGATCCCTCAAAAAAATTGGCAAAGTTTCCCTCCTCGTTTTCTATAAAATAAGAATTCAAATTTCGATCAAAATTTTTGTGACAGCACAAAAAGTTGGCTCAAAATATTTTTAAATAAATACTAAAAAAACTAGAGTGAAAAAGAAAATTTTCAGAAAAAGAATCAAGTGAAAAGGAGTTATGGTTAAAAAGTAATAAGGGTTTTAAAACCAGGGACCTTTTTGTAAATAAAATAGTTACCTTTGGGCCCCTGCGGTTATAACAGAAAGCGCCTCGGGCGGAATACGTTTTCCCAGTTCAGAAAATGTATTGAGGCAGAAGGTATTTTCGATTAAACAGAAAAAGAAGAAAAGACTGACGGGTGGGGTCCACCCGTCAGGTTTAAATTTTGAAAGCGCTCGCGCGCGAGTACAGAGAGGGGGAGGTGGTCACCGGTGGCGATCGCTGGGGTTTCAGGAGGCGGCGATGGTGGGGGTGTGCTCGGGGAAGTATTCCGCGTCGGTGGGTGGTGGAGTTGGTCGCCGGCGAGCACCACAACGACGGCGGTGTCAACTCCGACGGACGTCGGTGTCGGGTGGTGGTGGATCTCGTCGGGGAGGGCTTCAGACATCAAATTGACGCGCGAAATGGATGAAGTGGTGCACCAGAAGCCTACTGACGGAGTTTGAGAGGTGGAGGTGGATGAACGGCGACGTGGTGTTCATGGAGACAATGGCGGATCCGGCGGCCGGAGTCGGGGAAGAAGACCTCCCCGAGGTCGTCTGACTCCTCTGGGTGGTGATTGGGGATGGATGGAGGCGGTGTGGGTGCATAACAGGGCTCGGGGTGCCTTTTTATAGGCCGAGCGGAGATGACCGGAGCTATCCAGATCGCGGCGGAGTAATTCCGGCCGGCGAGGTAGGTTTGGGGTGTTTAGCATGGACGGTGCGCATCGGTGTCGACGGTGGAAGCTCCTCGAAGCGCCAGCGCGATCAAATTCTGCGTTCCACCGCCTTCCCCACAGTGGAGCTCTCGTACGGCCATGGCGGGCGATGAGCAGCTCCGGCGGCTGACAGACGGGGCTGGGGCGATTTGGACGGCGGTTGTGCATCGCGAAGGGGTTGCCGCATGGAGGAGAGGTGGGAGGGAGCGGTTAGAAGGAGTGATGGCCTGTCGGTGGCCGTGCTGATCCTCTCAGCCGCCATGGCTGAGAGCAGCGGCCGTTGCACCGGCTCGCCACCGACTCCTCGGCGATGAGAGGCTTGCGAGAGGGGTCTACGGCGATGCATTGATGATCAGCAGCGATGTGGATGAGGGATAGGGGGAGTGAAGTACACTACACGGCATCGGTGATCCAATGTTCTGAACATTCAGAATTTGTCTGAAATTTTCGACAATGATGAATAGTGCACATCAAGTGTTTGATGAAATGCTAGATGGCCCTGGGAATTTTTGGAATTTCTGAAATTTTTTGTGGTGAGGTACTGATGCACTACAAAGGTGCTGGCAAGGTTTCAGAATTTGTGGAGTAGTTTAAATTAGGTTTTGAGCAGAGAGATTGAATCTAGTCCAAATTTCAATTGAATGAAATTTGAAAATTTTGAACTGTGGAACAGAATATTTTTGGTGAAATGGAGTGTGGGTATTGTCATGTAGTTGGGATAATTTTTGTGGGTGCAGAAGAGCTAGGAAAAATATAGTTCCTTTGTAAATCAAAGGAACTAAGAAATAATGAAATTCTATTTTTGGAATTTGCTAAATATGACAAAAATATTTTTGTGGAAAGAAGAAGGATTGGGTACTGTCCTAGGGTGAGAGAATAGCTTGGGTAATATTTTAAAAATGACAGATAATTTTTTTTAAGAATTTTATAACTGTTTGAAACGAATGAAATGGACCACTTCATTGAAATAATTTAATTATTCAAAAAGTTTTCTAAGAGAAAAGAATTTTTGGTCCTATAAAATATTTACTCAAGTAAGAAACCATTAAATCAGAAACCATTTTAAAATTTTAGAATCCCAATTGAAAAATTTTTAAAAAAAGAAATGACTTTCAAAACAAAAGAAAAAGAGAAATAGAGCCATAGTAATCCCAAGTATTTTATTTTAAAGAAAAGATTTTGAAAATCAAAAGAAAATATTTTTGGGGTGTTACAGCTATCCCATGGGGAGTAATGACTTCACATGTAAGAAGTATACTGATAAAATGATGGGGAACGTTACATGGAAAACAAAAAAAAATCTTGCGAATCACCCCGGATCTATTCTATGGAGATGCTAGCAACGAGAGGGGGAGTGTCTACATACCCTTGTAGACCGAAAGCGTTAATGATCTAAAGATCGTGGTTGGAGTAGTCGTACTCCCTTCGCGGTCCAATCTGATCCAGCACCGAACGGATGACACCTCCGAGATGCGCACACGTACGACTCAGTGATGTCTCCTCCTTCTTGATCCAGCAAGGGAGGGTGGAGAGGTAGATGGGATCTAGGCCAGCCCGAGGGCGTGGTGGTGGTGGTAGCGGAACTGCAGCAGGGCTTCGCCAAGCGTCTGCGCGAGGAGATGGGAGGAGTTGGGAGATATGGCGGCCAAGGGTGGAAGGATAGCCCTCCCCATGCGCCTCCCCTCCCTTTATATAGACTAGGGGGCATGGAGGGGCAGCCAAAACCCTCCTAGGGCCAGCCACAAGGGAGAAATCCCTTTAAATTTGGAGATAACATCTTATCTCTAGATTTAACCCTTTAAATTTAGAGAGAAGACCTTATCTCTAGATTTAAACGACATGGGCCTTGGGGCTGGTGCGGCCAGCCCATGTGGGCTATATCCCAATACTACCCTAGCGTTACCGAGCGTTAAGTGTGTGACCCTACGGGTTCGAGAACATGCAGACATGACCGAGACTACTCTCCGATCAATAATCAATAGCGGGACCTGGATGCCCATATTGACTCCCACACATTTAGCGAAGATCTTTATCGGTTTGAACCACGATGTCAAGGATTCAGTTAATCCTTTATACAATTCCCTTTGTCTGACGATATGTTACTTGCCTGAGATTCGATTGATGGTATCACCATACCTAGTTCAATCTCGTTACTGGAAGTCTCTTTACTCGTTCCGTAATACAAGATCCCCATGACTAAACACATTAGTCACATGCTTGCAAGCTATTCATGATGTTGTAATACCGAGAGGGCCTAGAGATATCTCTCCATCACACGGAGTGACAAATCCCAGTCTCAGACCATGCAACCCAACAAACACTTTCTGGAATACCTGTAGAGCACCTTTATGATCACCCAGTTACAAAGTGACGTTTGATACCCACAAAGCACTCTTCTGGTATTAGGGAGTGGCATAATCTCATGGTCTAAGGAACAGATACTTGACATGAAGAAAGTTGCAGCAATTAAACTAAGTGATACGATCTGGTGCTAAGCTTACGGTTGGGTCTGTCCATCACATCATTCTCCTAATGATGTGATCCCGTTATCAAATGACAACTCATGTCTATGGTTAGGAAACCTTAACCATCTTTGATCAACGAGCTAGGCTAGTAGAGGCATACTAGGGACACGGTATTCGTTTATGTATCCACACATGTATTTAAGTTTTCGGTCAATACCATTCTAGCATGGATAATATAAATTTATCATGAATAAGGAAATATGATAATAACATCTTTATTATTGCCTATAGGGCATATTTCCAACAGTCTCCCACTTGCACTAGAGTCAATAATCTAGTTTACATCGTAATGAATCTAACACCCATAGAGTTCTGGTGCTGATCGTGTTTTGCTCATGGAAGAGGTTTACTCAACGGGTCTGACACATTCAGATCCGTATGAACTTTGTAAAGCTCTATGTATCCTTCCTTGATGTAATCACAGATGGAGTTGAAGCGGCATTTGATATGCTTGGTCTTCTTGTGAAACCTGGGCTCCTTGGCAATGGCAATGGCGCTAGTGTTGTCACAATAGATAGTCATGGGATCCGATGCACTAGGAACCACTCCTAGATCGGACATGAACTCCTTCATCCAGACTCCTTCCTGCGCCGCTTCCAAAGCAGCTATATATTCCGCCTCACATGTAGATGCTGCTACCACGCTCTGCTTGGAGCTACTCCAACTGACCGCTCCACCATTCAAAATAAATACGTATCCGGTTTGAGACTTCAAGTCATCCGGATAAGTGTCAAATCTAGCATCGACGTAACCCTTTACGACAAGCTCTTTATCACCTCCATAAACTAGAAACATTTCCTTAGTCCTCTTTAGGTACTTAAGGATATTTTTGACCACTGTCCAGTGTTCCACTCCTAGATCACTCTGGTACCTCCTAGCCAAACTTATGGCAAGGCACACATCAGGTCTGGTAGACAGCATGGCATACATGATAGAGCCTATGGTTGAGGCATAGGGGACGACATTCATCCTTTCTCTTTCTTCTGTCGTGGTCGGGCTTTGAGTCTTACTCAACTTCACACCTTGCAACATAGGCAAGAACCCCTTCTTTGACTGGTCCATTTTGAACTTCTTCAAAACCTTGTCAAGGTATGTACTCTGTGAAAGTCCAATCAGGCGTCTTGATCTATCTCTATAGATCTTGATGCCCAATATGTAAGCAGCTTCACCCAGGCCTTTCATTGAAAAACACTTGTTCAAATAACACTTTATGCTTTCTAGAAATTATATATCATTTCCAATCAATAATATGTCATCCACATACAGTATTAGAAATGCTACAGAGCTCCCACTCACTTTCTTGTAAATACAAGCTTCTCCATAAACTTGTATAAAACCAAAAGCTTTGATCACCTCATAAAAGCGAAGATTCCAACTCCGAGATGCTTGCACCAGTCCATAAATGGATCTCTGGAGCTTGCATACCTTATCAGCATCCTTAGGATCGACAAAACCTTCTAGTTGCATCATATACAACTCTTCCTTAAGGAAACCATTAAGGAACACTGTTTTGACGTCCATCTGCCAGATTTCATAATTGAAAAATGGAGCAATTGCTAACATAATCCTAATAGACTTCAGCATCGCTACGGGTGAGAAAGTCTCATCATAGTCAACCCCTTGAACTTGTCGAAAACCCTTTGCGACAAGTCGAGCTTTATAGATGGTGACATTATCATCAGCGTCCGTCTTCTTCTTAAAGATCCATTTGTTCTCAATGGCCTTTCGGTCATTAGGCAAGTCTACCAAAGTCCATACTTGGTTTTTATACATGGATCCTATCTCGGATTTCATGGCCTCAAGACATTTGTCGGAATCCGGGCTCATCATTGCTTCTTCATAATTCGTAGGTTCACCGTTGTCCAACAACATGACTTCTAGGACAGGATTACCATACCATTCAGGGGCGGTATGTGTCCTGGTCGACCTACGAAGTTCAGTAGTAGCTTGATTCGAAGTTTCATGATCATCATCATTAGCTTCCTCTCCGGCTGGTGTAGGCATCACGGGTTCTTTCTGTGATGCGCTACTCTCCAATTTGAGAGAAGGTACGATTACCTCATCAAGCTCTACCTTCCTCCCACTCACTTCTTTCGAGAGAAACTCCTTCTCTAGAAAGGATCCATTCTTGGCAACAAAAATCTTGCCCTAGGATCTGTGATAGAAGGTATACCCAATGGTCTCTTTAGGGTATCCTATGAAGATGCACTTCTCCGCTTTGGGTTTGAGCTTACCAGGCTGAAGCCACTTGACATAAGCGTCGCATCCCCAAACTTTAAGAAATGACAGCTTAGGTTTCTTGCCAAACCATATATCATACGGTGTCGTCTCAATGGATTTAGACGTTGCCCTGTTTAGAGTGAATGCGGCTGTCTCTAATGCATAACCCCGAAACGATAGTGGGAAATTGGTAAGAGACGTCATAGAACGCTCCATATCCAATAGAGTATGATTACGACATTCGGACACACAATTATGATGTGGTGTTTCAGGTGGCGTGAGTTGTGAAACAATTTCACATTGTCTTAAATGCATACCAAACTCGTAACTCAGATATTCACCTCCACGATCAGATCGTAGAAATTTTATCTTCTTATTACAATGATTCTCTACTTCACTCTGAAACTCCTTAAACTTTTCAAATGTTTCAGACTTGTGTTTCATTAAGTAAATATTCCCATATCTACTTAAATCGTCCGTGAAGGTTAGAAAATAACGATATCCACCGCATGCTTCAACACTCATTCGACCGCATACATCGGTATGTATTATTTCCAACAAGTCACTTGCCCGCTCAATTATACCGGAAAACGGGGTTTTAGACATCTTGCCCATGAGGCATGGTTCACATGTATCAAATGATTCAAAGTCAAGTGATTCCAAAAGTCCATCAGTATGGAGTTTCTTCATGCGCTTTACACCAATATGACCTAAGCGGCAATGCCACAAGTATGTGGTACTATCATCATTCACTTTGCATCTTTTGGCATCAATATTATGAACATGTGTATCACTACGATCAAGATTCAACAAGAATAAATCATTCACATTGGGTGCATGACCATAAAAGATATTATTCATGTAAATAGAATAACCATTATTCTCTGACTTAAATGAATAACGACTCGTAATAAACAAGATCCAGATATAATTTTCATACTCAACGCGGGCACTAAATAACAATTATTGAGGTTTAAAACTAATCTCGAAGGTAGACGTAGAGGGAGCGTGCCGACGGCGATCACATCAACCTTGGAGCCATTTTCAACGCGCATCGTCACCTCGTCCTTAGCTAGCCTTCGTTTATTCAGTAGCTCCTGTTTCGAGTTACAAATATTAGCAACCGAACCAATATCAAATATCCAAGCACTACTACGAGCACTAGTAATTTCCGAGCGCCATGCTAGGGATGGACAGAGGCAGGAGAACGTTATGTAGTCGTCGACTAGGCAATAGTTGTATCCTGCGAGGTGCCCCACGGAGCTCGGGCTCCTATATGACGCACATACTAAAAACCTATTAGAGCCCGCCTACAGCCTGATGGTTTTGGGCAAGACCAATAGTGTTGCATCCTTTTTTTCTGTGGGTATTTTAATTGGGTTTCTTTTCATCGTTTTTACATTGGTTCACTTTTTTCTTTTTTACTTTCGTTTCCCTTTTTCTTTCGTTGGGTATTTTTTGAGTCACATGTCTCATTTTTTCATACACGTTGTACATGTTTTGTATACATCAGGAATTATGTCATACATGCTTAACATTAAAATATGATACATATTTAAGATATATGGTTTGACGTCTCTGGTTTTTCATACCCATTGTATATTTTTGTATACATCTAAAAAATCAAATACGTGTGAATTGTTTTTTCAAATGCACATTGAAACATATTTTCGTATGATTTGTATTCATTGATTGAACATTTTTCTGTGTCACAAATATTTTTTCCAAAACATGTGAACATTTTTCTAAATGTAACGTGCATGTTTTTGAAGGGTGCAAAACATCTTTTTTTGAATTACACGAGCATATTTTTTATGATGTATAACATTTAAAAAATGTCACATATATTTTTGAAACACTTCAACATTTTTTGAAATGTCATATACATTTTTTTGAATGGTACAAACATTATTTATAAATTTGAGTGAACTTTTTTACACGGCATTTACGTTTTTTGAATGTGCGATGAACACTTAAAAAAACCACTAATTTATTTTTTTTCATAACATATGTATTGACTATTTTTGAAAACATAAAGAAGAGTCAAAAAATGAAAAAACGTGCATGACATATGCGTGATGCTTGTGAGACGAGACCATATAGTTACTAGGCCGACCCACTACCAACTCGCTGGGTGACACTCGCATAGTAATCCTCTTCTTTCCCTCAAAAAAAAAGTAATCATCTTCTTTTCTCCCCGATTGTGTGCACGCATAGTTATACTTGACTGAAGACGTGCACGTTTTCAATTCAGACGCAATCGGAAGACAGAAACTCATATGTCTGCTCCCCTTCTGTGTCTGTCCTAGTGAGAGAACCGAAGAGGTACAATCGTGGACCTGTAATAGTAAATATCTATTTGGAATTTTAGATCTTGATAGTTTATTTTATAAACTTGATCAAACATACACTAATTTGATTTTTGGAAAACATAGTATGTAATGTTTTGTGAAACAGAGGGAATATTTGGTACATATATTTCCTGGCGCCATGCTAGTTATGGACAAAGGCGGGAGAACGTTATGCAGTCGTCGAATAGGCCATAGTTGTATCCTACGAGGGTTGTGCGTTAACAGGCTTAGTCTTCTACATGGCGACCCGCTCGCGCCCTTATATGTCACACGTACTAATTCCTATCAAAGCTCGTGTACACCGTGGCGGTTTTGGGCAAGACTGTTCTGTCCATTTTTTTTCTTTGGGTATTTTAATTGGTTTTTTAACTGTTTTTGCATCGATTATCTTCGGGTTCCTTTTTTCCTTTGGTTTTCCTTTTTTCATTTGTTGGGTTTTTATTTTATTTTTTAGGCACCTATCTCATTTTTTTCATACACATTGTACATGTTTCGTATATATCAGCAAATATTTTATACATGTTTAAAATTTTCCAAAAATATGATTAACATTTTAAGATACATGGTTTGATGTTTACTGTTTTTCATACCCATTGGATATTTTTGTGTACATCTAAAACATTTTTTTATATATTCTTAATAATTTTTAATACATGATTAAATTTTTTTCAAATACTTATTTTGAATATTTTTTTGAATATGTGTGAATCATTTTTTCAAATACAGGTTGAAACATATTTTCATATTTTTGAAATGTTAAACGTATACATTGGATAAACTTTTTTAAATGCCACAAATATTTGGTTTGAATGTGTGAACATTTTTCTAAATGTAACGTACATGTTTTTGAAGGGTACGAAACATCTTTTTTGAATTACACAAACAATTTTTATGGTGTATATCATCTTAAAAAATGTCACATACATTTGTTGAGACGCTTGAACACTTTTTGAAATGTCACATGCATTTTTTTTGAATTGTACTAACATTTTCAAAAAAAAATTGAGTGAACATTTTTTTTTACATTACATTTATGTTTTTTGACTGTGCGATAAAAACTTGAAAAAAACTACTTATTTATTTTATCATAACATATGTATTGAGTATTTCTTAAAATATAAAGAAAAGTAAAAAAAAGGAAAAAACACGAATGACATATGTGTGACTTTTGTGGGACGAGATCACATAGTTACTGGGCCGACCCACTACCAACTCACTAGGCGACACTGGCGTATAGTACTCCCCTTCTCTTCTACCCGATTGTGCGCACGCGCAGTTAGACTTGACTGAAGATATGGACGTTTTCAATTGAGACGTATTTGCAAGCCAGAAAGTCATATGTCTACTTCCCTTCTGTGTGTGTCCTAGCGAGAGAACCGAAGGACACATTCCTTCTTTCCCCCTTCGCCGCCGGCCCGATGGAATTGACACAAACACTGAAACATTGACCAGTCTGTTTCGTAGAGAAGTTCATATGGAACACACGAATTATATGAGAAAACGAAACAAATCCGTCAACATTCCAAATCAAGCGCAACAACACCACCTGCAAACAAATTAATGTACGAATCGAATGAAATATGCATGTAATTATAAACAGTCAAATACAACCACCCGGGGCGGGGGTTTCGCCTATTGGCAACGAGCTCTCTCTGCAAAGCCTTGTTGGGCAAGACCTCCGAACTAAAGGCAAACTCGAAGTAGGGCACCCAGCCACCGTGCCATAATTCTAGGTCAATCTCCGTCTCCGCCGGCACTGTCGCAGTCATCATCTTTTGCCGCTGGCCATGCATTTTGCACCTCTAGAAGAGGACCAACGGGTGTGGGACAGTGGCAGTAAATCCCAGTTCGCAGAGGGTTCTCCGAGAAGGCGAGATAATGTGGTAGACCCAGGATGATTTCCCTTTTTTATAACCCGGATGGTTTTCTTCGTCACAGTTGTCTCTTGTAATCACAATAGTTTTTGTAATTGCAATAGCCATTAAACTCTACAGATGGTAATACAAGCACTGTTCAAGATATCGGCCGATATTCCGATAAACCGACCGATTTATCGCTTACCGATGTCTGACCGATAAGATAAATTGGCTGATATGGCGATAAATCGGCCAATATGCCGATAAACTGGCCGATTTACCCTTTATCTTGGGTCGACCAATAAGTTCCCGATAAGTGATATCTCCAACATTGAATACAAGTAATATCAAAGTTAGTTGGTGAATAATCCGCATCTAGTGATGATGCCGAACGGCCCATGAGCCCTTCGATCGCGATCGCGCCGCTATGAAGAGTCATGAGTGACAGGTGGTTATTTAATGGGAGGGTTGTCGTTTTCATGTGATTGTCTATTTGAGCGGGGCATGTGGGCGTTGACAAAAAAATTCTCTCTACCGTGGTATGTGTTTTTCCGTAAGACGTGCTGGATCCAGAGGACGTCCTACTATTTTTTTCCAAAAATAGATGCAAGTGTCAGAGTCAAACTCAACACTCTGTTATTGAGCCGGAACAAAATTTGCCAAATCCTCCCAAATTAAGCGCAACAACTCCACACACACACAAATTAATGCCTAAATGAATTTAATATGCATCTAATTACAAACAGTCAAACACATCCTACCCGAGGTGGGGGCACGCACCTTTCTCGTTGCCATCGCGTATGTGGAAAGATCCTCCTGTGATGTCGACACAACGACGACCTCTATCTCTAGCACCATGTTGGAGAAGACCTCCAAATTGCATGCAAACTCAAAGTTGGGCACCTCATTGCCGCATGATAACTCTAGGTCCCTCTCCGCCTCCGACGGCACCGCCGCTGCCGTCATCTATTCGCCACTGGCCATGCGCCCCGCACCTCTAATATAGGAAGGACACGTATGGTACCATGCCGGTAAATCCCAACTCGTGGAGGGTTTTTCGAGAAGGCGAGAGTAGTTAGTCAACACAGATGATTTTCCTTTTTTGAGGGAACCCATATGGTTTTCCTTGTCAATGTTTTCTCTTGTCATAGCAATAGTTTTTGTAACTTCAATAGTTATTAAATGCTCCATACAGTAATAAAAGTTAGGGGTGGGCATAAAAACCGACGAACCGAAGACCGAACCGATACCGAAACCAAAAAAATGAATTTTCGGTTTTTAATGTTGCTACATGAAAATTCGGTTTTTATCTCTACAAACCGAACTTAGTTCGGCCAGTTCGGTTTTATTGCAGGTTAACCGAACAGAAAACGGAACGTACGTGAGCACGCATGAAACGTACGGGCAAACGAGCTTCGTGCGTTGGAAAATGCTATTCGCCGCTCGTTGCGCCAAGCTGTCGACGCTTCGCACAGGAAGAGGTGCGAGCGAGCGACCGAGTGGGCCGGCCCGTTTTAGCGTTTCAGCAGGCACCAGTTTTGGGAACCTTCTATGATGTTTCCAGCCGGTTTTTTTCCGGTTTTGGGAACCTTCTAGAAGGTTCCTGAACCGGCTTTTTCTTTTTCAGTTTCTTTTTCGTTTTCCTTTTTTCTATTTCTCTTCTTTTTCGTTTTTTCTTTTCTTTTTTCTGTTTCTTTCTTTTTTCTGTTTCTTTCTTTTTTTGTTTTCCTTTGTTTCTTTTCAAGTTTATTTTTCTTTTTCAATTTTTTTGGAAATTTCGAATATTATTCGGAATTTCGAAAAAATGTCCGCGGTTTTCAAAAAAATTTCATAAATTCAAAAAATGTTCGCGGTTTCAAAAATTTTGTTCCGAATTTCAAAAAATGTTCCTGTTTTTCAAATTTTTTCCACAAATTCAAAAAATGTTCCCGTTTTTCAAAATTTGTTCACAAATTCAAAAAATGTTCCCGGTTTCAAAAATTTTGTTCCGAATTTTCAAAAAATGTTCCTATTTTTCAAATTTTGTTCACAAATTCAAAAAATGTTCCTGTTTTTCAAAATTTATTCAAAATTCAAAAAATGTTCATGGTTTTAAAAATTTGTTCGGAATTTCAAAAATGTTCCCTTTTTCAAATTTTGTTCACAAATTCAAAAAATGTTCGCATTTTAGAATTCAAAAAATATTCACGTTTCAAAAATTGTTTGGAATTTCAGAAAATGTCCCTTTTCCAAATTTGTTCAGAAATTCAAAAAATGTTCGCGTTTTCAAAAAATGTTCGGAAATTTTCAAAAAATGTTCCCAATTTTAAAAAGTTCGGAATTTCAAAAATATTCGCGTTTTCGAAAAAATATTTACTTTTTGAAAAAATGTTCGAAATAAAAACACGGGCCAAAAAACCGATTTGCTACTGCAAACTGGATCACTATAGTACATAGTCGCTACAGTGCACGGTTCGCTGCAGTACGCCATTCGCTGCGTGCTCTGCTGGCTACAATGGGCCGGCCCAGTAGGGGCGCGCGCCTGTGCGTCGGGGTCGCTATGGGACGCAGAGAGCGTCACATAGGACCTCCCTCGTGCGTTCGCGACAAAACAAAAATCCATAGGCCAAGCTGGCGACCTGCATGCAAGGCCCAGTCTGATAAGCTGTTGTGGGGTTCAAGTGTAATTAGGCCGCTGCCACTGTAGTCTGTTTGTGGGCTAAAAAAAAGAGGCTGTAGTCTGGTTGTGCATTTCGTCCCACCTCGGCCGGCTATGCACAAGGACTTGGATAGGTAGGCTATATAAGTAATACTAGCGCCGCCGCGTCCGTGAAAGAGCCCGTCCAAATACTTGTTGTTTGTTTGGCAAGAAAAAAAATCAAATTTGTATAAACATCACATGATAAAACTTATGTCGAGCTCTTTGTTGAGCTTATTGTATATTAACTGATCTCAACACATGTCGCAGCAAAAATGAAAAGAGAGTTTGTGCTTATGTAGAAGTGGCCACTTCTTATCCAAGGTCTCAAACAACCCCCACCATGAGTAAGCAAACATTCTAGGGCACATATTGGCAGTATGCATCAAGAGCCGTTTGACCGAATTCACCACCATGGAAGCATGGACAATGGAAGCAGGCCTTGCTACTGCAGGTTAATTTGTTGGAGAGTGAAATGTCCTGGGTACAAAGGAAGGATCTCTTAGATATCCAGAAGAACCTGTTCGTATCCTTGTCCTTAATACACCAAGGTAATCATATCTTCTTAGCGGTGGTTACCTGCAAGAAATAGCTCAATCAGTGATTACATATTCATACCAAAGAAATATCTTTCTCAATTATCACACCCTCATAAATCAAATACATGCATAAAATTCAGTCGGATATATTCTTGGCATGATTCAGTTTCTAAGCATAGTTCCTGGTATGATTATTGCAGGGAAGTAAATACAACTTGAAAACAGATGGACTAACCATGCCCATTAACACAATACTATATAACTCAAAAGGTAGAACTGATAATTTCTATATCATCTATAACACTATGCTCCCTAGTTTTAAAGAGCCCACATTCAATTGAGGTCTCCAATTAGAATTGGGTCACACGATTTTGACCCGGTCAACAATTTCTCAAGCTCTCCCATCTAATTATTTTAATTCACTATGTTACCTAATTTTTGAAGCTTCTTTCATTCAATTGAGGTATTCAATTTTAAATTTGGTTTATGATTTTGACCAGGCCAACGATTTTTCAAATCAATCAGCAGCAACCGGCCTATAAAAACATATCAATCATGTGCACCCTCCCACCATCTAAAAAAAATCATGTGATATTGTAGCACCAATATAGTACATGCAGCCACCGACGCAGAAATTTCCCCAAATAAATATAAGTTGGTTAGTGGATAACATAGAATCCATGAAAGGCCCACCAAACCATCGCATTATAAATAAAAATAAAACACACTCCATCGTCTCCCTCACCCGTCAAACTAAATATTCCATCCGTTCTAAACTATAAGGGGTATTAGTTTTTTAAGAAGTCAATTTTTTAAATTTTGACCAAGTTCAGAGCAAAAATATCGACATCCACAATATTAAACAAAAAAAGTATGGAAATTCATTTCATGATGAATCCAATATCTGATATTCTACAAATTTGATCAAACGTAAAAGATTTGACTTTTGAAAAAAAGTAATACACCTTATATTTTGAAACAAAGTGATTAATTTTTTAAAAGAAACCCAACAACACCAACGGCACAGCAAAGCGCGCCCAACCCTTCTTGTATCAAGCAAACCCGAATGAATAATTTGGCATACAAATCCAATGAATAAATGTAGAGGATATTATTAACTTTTACTAAAGACAACCTGGCGTATATATGAAAAGTTGCTAGCTTATATTAATACAATCCTCAAGGACATTCACAATCCAAAGTGAATTTGTTGTGGCTCTTCTTACTGGTAATCCCTGGGCATGTATCTGATTGGAATAAGCAAGTGTAGTCTACTGACTGAGAGTATTTCATCGAAAGCAGGCTAGGCAAAAGAAGCAGCAGTTGGTTGTGCCAGAATAAATAATTTACAACTCCAAATATGTACCAGAATTTTAAAAATATTAATAGAATTTAGAAGATTCTAGAGAGTTTAAACATCAGTTGCGATTTTTCCTTGTTTGAATGCCAAAAAAACAGTTACAGGTACTACTGATAGTTTCTTTATCAAAGCTAACAGAAGGCTTAGAACATACCTCATCTATCGATGCATCTATTTCTTTAGTGAATAGAAGCCGCAGATCCATTCCAAAAGTCGCAAATCGGTTCCAATTCAAAATCATAAGCTACATGGCCCAGAGAAACAAAATATACCCATGAATGTCAATAAGCTTGTTTGCTTGTCTATCCTAATGCTCTTTGCATAGGACATTATAATCAGAACAAAACATAAGAATGGTTAGAAATTAAGGAATGCCACCAGTCTGACTAAATGAAATCCAAAAATTAAACAACTTGGCTTCCCTTCTGGAAACTAATTTTCTCTTTGTGAAAATAAAGGAACTGAAAACATAGATTATACTTTTAAGATATTCACATGACCCTATTGTAAATAGTCTGGTCGAATGAAAGACACAGTGGTCGAACAATAATTCAAACGTTTGACAATGCTATATCAGAGCACAGTGCAATTTGTTTCTTAACATGTTGGTGAGAGCAGACTGTGCAATTTAATTATTAAGAGCTGGCCGTGGATCAAGATACATTATGCTTTCTTGCAATGCATAGGGATCTAAAGAGGTGGATATAACACCATGACATCCATGGAAATCTCCAACATCAATCTAAAAATTGAAATATAAAAAAATGGAGAGCTATTGTAGAGAGATGCTCAGAAAAAGCCTCGCAAAAAAAGAGAAAAAAAAAGAAGACACCAATCAAACAGTTAATCAGATCAAAAATTATCAACAGGTTGGTGAAGGGCAGCGTACCTAAAAGGAGTAACATAGGCAAGAAATATTACATGTACATCAAGGGTTTGGTGCCTCCAATGCAAGACGCACTTGGCAGGACCCATACTTGGTGAAAGATTTTGGTGCCTAGTAGTGAAAACTGTTGTGGAAAAAAAATAAAAATCTGACCTAAACGGCATTATCACACAAATGAATGTTCAAGGAAAATCATAGCATGGTAATAGTCAATTAGTCAATTCAAGTATGTTCAAATTAAAAAATGGTGCCCTTAAGTTTTTAGAGAAAATAAAGTTACAGTCCAAAAGTAGTAGAAGTGACATGGTTAGTTCTTGTGTACCATGGTAAACTTTGAGCAGTTACTTTGGTGTAAAAAATTAGAGTCCCAAACTATAATGATGGTTCCATTAGTTTTGTACGTTCCAAATTTTTTGCACTAGAGTGGCACAAAACACTATTTTACAATGGCAAACCTATGTGAATATGAGAAAACTAACTGGTACTCGTTACCTTGCCATAGTCGTTGTGAGTGTCTTGCAACATGCATGAAGAAGGTAGCCTCCTGCACTCAAATTACAGCCGTAATGCTCGGCAATTTTTTCTTAAATCTTTCACCAATTCATCATAGGAATGGACACATCCACTACTACACACGCACCCTGGCTAGCTCTAACCTCTTGATAAAAAAGCAAAGTAAAAGGCTCATGGTCCTGCAAGAAACGCACGAAAAATTAGCATATGAGAACATACCATTCTAGTTATAGAGGATTGCAAAGTCAGAATTATCCATTTTGTTAGAAGCTCGTAGCAATGGAATAGATTCTCTTTAAGATCATATCATGCCAACAAATTTATCATATAATGTTGTAACTTTCTATTTCAAGCAAACTAATGTGTTTATGCTTCTAACGAAAATCCATCAAGGTTCCCAACTAAATCGATGAACTAATCAGTAACAAAAAAGAAAAAAGAAATTGCTAGACATTCCACTATCATCTTCAGGAGATCATACATGCCACAAAATCCAAGTAGGTAACGGCTTCATAGATATGAAATTGTTCAGCAACTCACCAAGGTTGAACAAAACTCAGCACACACAGCGTTAGAGACAGAGCCATTGGCAACAGAGGCTTCCAGGGTAAGAGGAGGTACCCCTCGGTAGCACGCAGACCAGTGCACGCAAAGTGGATGCAGACATGGGATCCGCCGTTGTGGACTCGGAGGAAGGGGGCGACGATGGCTGTAGAAAGATAATATTTAGAGGTGATCAGATGAACTAAAACAAATGAACTCAAGGAAAAAGTAATACTTATAAATTAGTCAGATAAATTCTCTGTAAACATAACCTATATCTCAATGTAAGTGTTGCTCAAAAAGTCGAAAACATTTGCATCATACGTCTGATGTAAATCCCAGTTGAAAGAACAACCATGTTTGATAATGCAGAGAATATAACAGCGATCTCTCTATTTCAGATTGCTTGGAAGCATTAAGGAAGATTATTCCAATGCAGAATAACATAAATATCTGATAACCACAGTAGCACTCTAAACTCTCCATAGCAGAGCAACGCAAAAAGTTTCAAATCACATCATTCAGTATCTTAAAGGGTAGAAAGAGGGGAAAACAGCAAAAATGTAGTCTGCTAATTTTCTAGTTTAATTGAACAGAAAGAACTCGATTTTGTTCAACGACAAAAGAAACAGCTGCAAGTAATGAGCAAACTAAACTGAAGACCTTCGACAAATTATACGCATTTCATCTGATCACCGGAGGAGTGGATGATTAGCCACTTTAATTAAAGTAATGCACAGGAGGAGTGGATGATTAGCCATTTTAATTCTTTTTTAAGCCCCGCTTCGGTACACCCCCTTACAAAGCGTATAAAGGGTAATATAGACCTTCGATAAATTATACGCATTTCATATGTACGATGGATCATCCGGCGTATACGGATTAATACGTGTACGTAATAGTCCAGTGTTTGTTAAAGGAGGCAAGCGAACAGGCCGGCCCAATTCATCGCATTCGTGAAAAATATAAAAGCAAATGCAAGGGGAGTCAAACTCCCAACCTCCGGCACGCATGCT
This sequence comes from Elymus sibiricus, assembly GCA_039707655.1. NCBI lineage: Eukaryota > Viridiplantae > Streptophyta > Magnoliopsida > Poales > Poaceae > Elymus > Elymus sibiricus. The sequence goes on along the minus strand of CM077668.1, from coordinate 102,304,295 downwards.
AGCGATGCTAGCCAGCCAAGCTAGAGGCTGCGGATGGCTTAAAGGTAGCGCTAAGCTTAAAGTACTAAATAAAGCGGTAGTTTTGTTTTTTTTTACTTTTTCAATATTTCTTGGAAACAAATATGAACAAAATTTCTTGAAAATGCGAACAATGTTTCAAAATCATAAAAAAATGAATATTCTTTTCTTAAATGTGGACAATTTTTAAAATTGTGATTTTTTTCGAAATGTGAACAATTTTTAAAAAACTAATTTAAAATACACACCGAACATTTTTTTAGTATACGGTGAACTTTATTCAAATACACACTGAACATTTATTAAAATATATGACGAAATTTTATGAAATACACGCTGAACAAAATTTCTATACACGATGAACATGTATTTATACACAGTGAACATTTTTCTTCAATACGGTGAACTTTTTTTTAACATGAATATTTTTTTGGAAAATTAACACAATTAGAATTTTGAACTTTTATTGGAATTTGGAATTCGGAACTTTTTTTAAACGTGAATAAATTTAAAAAACATGAACACAATTTGGAATTTCAAACATTTTTTGAAAATTTTGAATTTATAAACATAATAAGGTTATATAAGGTTCCCAAAACCTGTTGCTCGCTTGAAGTGGGTCAGTCCGTATCGCGTCGGTCGCTCATTTCACTTCAGAGAAGCCGCGATGGTTTGAGGCTCACAAGTGGTAAATAGGGTTCGCCGTTCGGGAAGTAGAGGTGCCACACACACGAGGCCGTCCGACTAGGTCAGCCTATTGTCGCACACGAAAACAGCGAAAATTTTATCAAAAAAAAAATGACAGTGCGAGGGATCGAACCATGTAACTCACACTGCCGAGCGCTCGTCGCTAGGTACATGAGCTGATAAGCTTCAATGTCTAACTACAAAAACGCAGACTGCTAAAACTATCTCTCAGCGATTGGGTTACTGTAGCGAACCGGTCTTTTCCCACTTTTTCTTTTTTTATTACTTTTTTGTTTCTGTTTTTTTTAAATGCTTGTCCTTATAAAAATCTGTCCAAAATTTAAAAAACGTTCGCCTTTTTAAATTTTATTCATAAAATACAAATACTTGCATTTTAAAAGATTGTACAGAAATTTCAAATAAATGTTTGTGTCTTTCAAAATTGCCTAGATATCAAAACATGAACATTTTTAAAATTAGCATGCAAGATTTTGAACATGAATATTTTTTGAACATTTTTTGAAAAACACTAACAAATTTGGAGTTTAAAAAAACAGAAAATATGAACAAAAATTTGAAACCAATTTTTTTAACTTCCCTGAATATTTTTTGTATTTGCGTAGTAAAAAAGCACCATGTTCACGTAGGGTGTCCTGGTAGGCCAGAAGGCTCTGTCTGAGAGCACATTATTTTTCGACATTCTTTAAATGACCCTTTTTCCAGTGGCTTGTATGACGAATTTAAGGTACCATGCCAAGTTGTTTCGGTTTTCGACAAATTTTGCATTTTTTGGAGTTCAGTAAAAAAATGCTGATAAATGGCCGGACGTGTCGCAACATGCAAATGGAATCGGAAGTTGTCAAAACCTTGCATGGATGCCGCATATGTAGGAGATATGCCCTAGAGGCAATAATAAATGTTATTGATTATCTCCCTATTCATAATTAGGTTTATGTTCCATGCTATAACTGCAATGATTCTCGAGTCTGCAAATAAAACGAGGCTTGGAGGGAAACTCATGTGCACGTGTGGGATAATAAACGGTAAAAAGTATTCCTAGTGAAGCCTCTATGGCTAGCTCAAGTATTGCATGATGATCCTGTTTTCCTGATCATGGGCATGACTATGCCAGCAATTTTGAGGGCACAATTGTTGGTAGAACACTTGTGTTGAATCGACCCAAATTGATGTTATGCTATGAGATACATTCGTCATAAGTTAATGGTTAATAACACAGAGATGGTTAATGTTTGCATGATTCCTTAGACCATGAGAGTATCGAGCTTCTTCATGCTTGCTTCATGAACTTTGGGGTTTGTTAAACGTCATCCGTAAATGGGTGGCTATTACGGCGGCTTACGGGTTCATGGAAAGGTATGTCAAGTAACTTGATAGCTCAAGATTGGGATTTGCTCCTCCGACGATGGAGAGATATCTCTGGGCCCTCTCGGTGTTACGGTATCCATCATCGTCTGGCCAGACACAGGGTGATTTGATCACAGGGATGCCGGAACACGTGAACAAGAAAAGAGAACAATACCGGCAACGAGGTAACTGGCATTGTGGACAAGTGTTGATCCACGAGGATGCCGAAGTTTCTCACCTCGGGTATTTGTAACATATCGCGAAGCAACAGGAATAGCACACGGCAACTGGAGGTTCACTCGAATATTCATTCGTGTGGGTATAGGGGTCAATATGGGTGTCCACGGCTCCGATGTTGATCATTGATCGGAAAGTGTTCCGGGTCATGTCTATACTTCACCGAACCTATAGGGTCACACGCTTAAGGGTCATCTATCTGCTGAATACTAGACGGGGAGTCTGAGAGAAATTCACCGAAAAAGTTTCGGACGAAACGGAAACGTTCCGGAGAGGATATCGGAATAGTTCCGGTAAAACTGAAAAGTTGTTTCAGAGGATACCATAAAGTCAGATTGGTTTCGGCACATGCCTGATAATTCTTGGAGGGTGCCAGAATCGTTCTGGAAACTTTCTGGAATTTTCCGGGATGAAAACCGGAAATGTTCCGGAGCTGCCGGAACCGCTTCAGATGCTTTTCGCAGATGAAAATCACTAAACCGGAATTGTTCCGGATCGCATTGAAACTTATTTTAGTGGGTACTGGAATTGTTCTAAGCCCACATAAATATTTTCAGTTCAACCGGACGCTGAAAAATGTCATCGTGAATAGTGAAATCAGATTTATGGATATGGTTGGAAGTTGGCTTTCCACAAATATCTTCCCAAGATATTTTGGGATGACATGGCATTTTGGATATGCCCATCCTACCCCTTGTTTTTCCTATAAATAGAGGGGAGGAGGCAGCCCCATATGCTACATCCTTGCTCTCACATACACATGCCATGACATTTCTGGCTTCTCTCTCCCTCCCAGCGAAATAGTTTCGTAGAGCCGAAAGGCTGTCTGGGTTCAGGTGGGAACTAGTTCTGGACGGCGAAGCCCTGCCGGATAGATGACACCGTATGTGTGCAACTCTGTAGAGAGATCGTAGTTTCGGTCTTAGTTCGAGAGTGCCTCCCGAAGGGCTGTCCGAGTTACAATTTGAGTTTCGGGTGTCCTCCCGGAGGGCTGTCCGAGTGACCCGCCCGAAGGGCTGTCCGTGAGGCCTCCCGGAGGGCTGTCCGAGGATCCGTCCGGTGGGACTATCCGAAGGACTGTCCAGAGGCCTCCCGGAGGGCTGTCCGAGAATCCGTCCGGTGGGACTATCCGAGGGACTGTCCAGGGGCCTCCCTAAGGGTTGTCCGAGGATCCGTCCGGTGGGACTATCCGAGGGAATGTCCCGATGCCTCCCGAAGGGCTGCCCAGAGATCCGTCCGGTGAGCTGACGTGGGAGCACATCCTCGCGGTTGGGAGGTTGTAAATCCTAGCTGCGGGGATCTGCACCGCCGTTCGTCATCGACTCTACTTCCGCTGCGCTACGAGTCGGTAACGAAAAAGATCAAACCTTGTATGCAGTCTCCATAGTGATCCTGAGCTGGTACGTAGGTCGGAAATTTTTTGTTTTCTGCTGCGTTACCCAACAGTGGCATCAAGAGCCATGCTATGCGTAGATGCAGGTTGCGATCTAGAATACATAGAGATGTATGGGTGTTGCACAATATAATTAGGTAGTAGATGAGATCTATTGCTGAAAATTATTTGTGCGGGTAGCAGATGAAGTCTGTTACCCGATGTTCTTGTTGCTTCCCTCGAATTTGCATATTTCTGATCTTGATAACAGTTTGGTGGAGTTTCAATGTTCTGGCAATCCGCAATCCTGATTGATCAACGAAGTGCTAACAGTTCATTGAATTCCACCGTAGTTAAAAAGAAAGATGAAATTTTGCAGACAAAAGGGCAATGCAGATGTGATCTGCACGGGGGTCACGCGTATGACAAAGTTTAGTATGGGGCTCGAGATTTTATTATCTCGTGTTTCATACACCCTGGAATGTTAATCTAGCGACCTGAATTATCATACTTGATGATAATACGTAGGTAGCTTCGGTTTGTTCGAAACCTTAGAAGCCACGTAAAATGAAATTTTGCATAAACCGATTAGAGGCGTCTAACTTGGTTTTGCAGGATGGTTTGCATGTGCATGTGATGTGGTATAGCAGTGCTCATATTAATTTGATTATGTATGAGATGACTATATGATGTAAATTTGTTAACATGACCTGCGTGTCATGATTCGGCATGATGGCTGGAGCCATATGATTGTCACTTTAATGACCTGCGTGTCAACCTTAAGTAATGCACTTATTTTATTAGCTATAGAGATAGCAATATTATCTGGTGCATCGACAAGGTGGTGGCAATCTTCGCGAAGGTGAACACCGACGCGAATGCCGAAGACGAAGAATACAAGACTTCTCCGTCAGAAAGGGCTATACCATATCATGCTATTATGAATTGCTTGAGATGTTTATCCCTTATGATGCACCCTTCTTGATTGCGCGGTAGTCGCTTTTATTAGGGTGATCTCTCACAAAAATATCAAGTAGTTAGTGTTCTCCCAAGTGTAGCACCGTCACGGCACCTAACTTTTCGGGGTATCACATGGTTGCATGGGTACGAACGATTAGGGAAGTGTGAGGCGGGTGAGTTGAGACCTCGCAGCGAGATCACTTGGTTGTCTTGACGTTCAGGCATGAAAGTCATGAGCTCAGAACACACGCATCGAAAGATGAACAAGAGTCACATAGAGATGTGATTGGCAAGTTGGCCTACCGATTGCAATTCTCGTCACTTGAGATGGATGCATCCTTGGCGTTGAATTGTAATATGGGTCTTGAATCACTCACGATCAATTATGAGAGATATTGATTTGAGTGGGAGCGCACTATAGAATTAACTTGTTTAATTCTTAGTGCAATTAATTATGAACTTTGTCTAAGTGAATTTTGCATGATAGTTGTAGAATAATGGCTCGCATTTCCACCTTCCCTGTTAAAATTGAATTAGCTGTTAAATATCTGGTTAAATCTTTACGGTTGGTAAACGTAATGTGAGGATTGTCCTCAAGAGTGCCGAGAAGGACTTTGTCCTATCGCATGCTTTCGGTATTCTCCCGCTAATGCTATGGATCATGTGACTCTCGTCCTTCGATCCAAAAGCTAGAATTCCGTTTTTAGTCAAGTGCAATATGTTTGCTTCCATGAGACCCGAACTTCAAAAGTTTTGGGATAGTTATGTGATATTCATGGAACTGAAAATTAATTTTCAGATACAAACAAAGGCTGAAAGATATGAGATATCTAAAGCCATGTTTGTTTGCAAACTATTAGTAAAAGTATTTACTGGGCATTTGACTGATAAGAGAGGGATCCAGAAGAACGCCTGTCATATGATGATGGTGAATAAAACAACAACTTAAAGAGAAAGGAAGTATCCGAAGGGTGTTAGTGAAACTTTCACGCCTAGGAAGTCCGGGGCTATCGCCACTCTTAAGTTAGGTGCTTCTTCTGAGAGTAGGAGCAATACTAAAAGTTAAACTGTTAGAAGTATAATGGCAAAAGGAAAGAAGACTGGAATATCCAGCTCATGTATGAATGTCACACAAGTTTTTGATGTATAGAAGGTTGGTCAAAGATATAGTTCTTGGGAATTATGGTTAAACATGTTAATCACTAATTCTTGGGTATTGTGAGTTAATCACAAAGATACCCGCTCGATTGCATTCTGTTGCAACTCGATGTAAGAACTACTATGGCCTGAAAGACTAGCCAGGTATGAGGTTTAGATACACGCAGGGAACATAGTAAATGTTACTATGCCTTCCATAGGTGTATTCACTATGTATTTACTTTCATAATTCATTTTAGAGTTTCACACTCTAGCCCTCTGCATAAGGTATCTTGCAAGAAGGTTGTTCATAAGAGAACTTTTGATGTTCGGTGTTATGAATAACATAAGGGCCATACTTTCATTATGAATGAGATGTATGTTATGAATAATGATATTAATATATTACCTCTGTGTTTACTTTCATAATTCATTTTAGAGTTTTACACTCTAGCCCATTGCATAAAGTATCTTGCAAGAAGGTTATTCATAAGAGAACTTTTGATGTTCGACGTTATGAATAACATAGGGGCCATACTTTCATTATGAATGAGATGTATGTTATGAATATTGATATTAATACATTACCTCTGTATTTACTTTCATAATTCATTTAGAGTTTCATACACTCTAGCCCTTTGCATAAGGTATTTTGCAAGAAGGTTATTCATAAGAGAACTTTTGATGTTCGGTGTTATGAATAACATGAAGGGCCATGCTTCCATACAGGATGGGATGTATGCTGTGAATATTGATGGTAATATGATACATCCATAACACTGACGCTAAATGTCGCAAGACTAAAAGAATACCACATATGTGTGGCACTGCATTTGGTCACATTGGAAAACCCCGCATGGAAAATTCCATTATGATGGATTTTGATGTCGTTTGATTTTGAATCATCTGACACTTGCAACTTTCCTCTGAAAAGTGAAGTGACTGAAATACCGTTCACAGGCCATAAGGAACGAGCAAAGAACATATTGGTGATCATACATTATGATGTGTGTAGTCCAATAAATGTTGTTGCAAGTAGTGGATTTGTCTATCTTCAGAAATGACTCAAGTAGATATATGGATATTTACTTGTTGAGACGTAGGTCTGGATCTTTTGAATTCATTCATAAGTTTTTCAAAAATGAAGTAGAAGTTATTGTAACAAGAAAATTATGTTTCTACAATTCGATTGCAGAAAGGAATATTTGAGTTACAACTTTAGCGAATGTCTGATGAGTTATGAAAGGGGTTTTCATAACTTGCACCTCCTGGAACACCACTGCAAGTGGAAAGTCCGTGAAGATGTAATCGAACCATTTATGACATGGTAAGATCAAAGATGACATAAATAAAATTGCCATTGTCCCTTTTAAAGTGATGCTTTAGAGACTGCGGCTTTTTCACTGAAAAGAGATCCATCAGGTCTGTTGAAATGACGCCATGGTATGGTACGCCCAACCATGTTATATCTTTTCTTAACATTTGGAATATGGGGCTTGTGTAAAAGGGTTACAAACCTATTCCAAATCAGACAAGTGCTACTTTGTAGGTTATCCCAAGTAATTGGGTATTCCTCCCTCACTATACCGAGGCAAATAGGTTTGCCACAATAAACGGTATGCTTTTAAAAAGAATAGTTCTTACAAAAGGTGAGTGGGAGGACAGTGCAACTCGACGAGATAAACAGTATCTTCGTCATCAGATCAAAGGAAAGAAACCTTGGAAGTGATTCCGGGGTTTCCTGCTGCGACTGATACGGAAGTCTCTACAATAAAATGTATGGACTTTAGTCGAACTTGCAGCTGAACCCCGTAGGCAAGGCTCGTGCAAACCTCTCAGGTGCGCAAACAAGATATTCTTGTTGGACAACAGTATACCTACGATACACAAGGAAGCGGTGATGGGCCCTGACTCCGGAATTGGCTAAATGCCAATACAATCCGAGATAGTTTCCATATAAATGTTTCAAGATTAAAATCTTGATACACCTTTCAGAAGGCTTAGAGTCTAACGAATATTTATGGAACTAAAAACTGATACGGATAAAATGTTTTATCCATAAAGCTCGACTTGTTGCAAAAACAAGTTCAAGGAGTTGACTATGATGAGATTGTCTCACCATAGCGATGCTTGAAGTCGGTTCGGGTTGAACTAGCAATTAATACATATTTCAATCATGAGATATGAAACATGGATGACAAAAGGATTTCCATCTCATGGAAATAAAACCTAGGACTTGTATGTGATACAGTCCAAAGTAATTTGTCGATCCAGAGGATGCTAGTAAGTATGCAAACTTCAGAGTTCCAGCGATGGACAGAAGAGAGCAAAGTGGAGTTGGAATCTTCGTTTTTGATCAAATGGGTATCGAAGATGCTTGTGATTCAAGAAAGTAAGTGGGAGCATAATAATATTTCTAAAAACCTTGTGTACTTGACACATTGTTAAATTGGAAATAAATTTCTTGACACGAATTAGGACTTCGTTTGAAAATAGTTTTTCGATGAAGTGCTTAGGCTAAATAGCCTCAAGATTAGGCATGATGATCTATGGAGATAGATTTACCTAATGGGGCTAAGCTATGAATACATATTGACAAGGTGCTAAAAACTTTTGGGCATTTAAAAGGCCAAGGAGTGATTCTTGCCGAAGTCACATGGAAAGAGTTTTTGCAAGACTCGTTGTCCCAAAACACTGATGAGTAAAATACATGATGGAGATTCCACACACTCTTGTGTTTGGATTAAATCATGTATTCCATGGTATGTAAAACAACCAGATATGTCCAATACTCCAAAGTTGTTGCGAGTATAGATACCAAAGTGATCAAAGTACTGATCATAGGACAACAGTGAAAGATGTCACTGAGTACTAGAGTAGTACTGATGACATGTTTTCTCGCAAGCAGAGATTATGAAGTGCTCGTTGTAAGTAATTACATCGATACAGTCTTCATCAATGCTCCATGCGATTTTCGATTTAAGTTAAGGGTTTTGTGTAATACACAATATGGTGGCACGGTAGTTGGAAATTGTTCCAAACAAGATACTGTGGCGAATTCTATAACAAAGGCTAAGTATGTTGACGCTTAAGAAGTGACAAAGAAGTTGTTGAATCATATAGTTCATTCATGAACTTAGTATGGTTCCAAGATGGCTTTGGTCTATGGGACACTATTGCAGATAGTTGCTCCATAGCTCAGTCTGAGGAATCAGGTTTCGACCAATGATTCACACATATGCAAAGCCAAGTCCACACAAAATATGAATTTTGTGAAAGTGTGAAAACGCAAGGATATGCATAGTTACACACGGAGCTGAAGTCGTCAGATCCGTTGGACATCAGGCTATACCACATGCAAAGCATATTTTACACCGGTATGCCATAGGTGTAAAGTGCATTAGCGTTGACTAGATTATTGACTCTAGTGCAAGTGGGAGTCTGTAGGAGATATGCCCTAGAGGCAATAATAAATGTTATTGATTATCTCCCTATTCATAATTAGGTTTATGTTCCATGCTATAACTGCAATGATTCTCGAGTCTGCAAATAAAACGAGGCTTGGAGGGAAACTCATGTGCACGTGTGGGATAATAAACGGTAAAAAGTATTCCTAGTCAAGCCTCTATGACTAGCTCAAGTATTGCATGATGATCCTGTTTTCCTGATCATGGGCATGACTATGCCGGCAATTTTGAGGGCACAATTGTTGGTAGAACACTTGTGTTGAATCGACCCAAATTGATGTTATGCTATGAGATACATTCGTCATAAGTTAATGGTTAATAACACAGAGATGGTTAATGTTTGCATGATTCCTTAGACCATGAGAGTATCGAGCTTCTTCATGCTTGCTTCATGAACTTTGGGGTTTGTTAAATGTCATCCGTAAATGGGTGGCTATTACGGCGGCTTACGGGTTCATGGAAAGGTATGTCAAGTAACTTGATAGCTCAAGATTGGGATTTGCTCCTCCGACGATGGAGAGACATCTCTGGGCCCTCTCGGTGTTACGGTATCCATCATCGTCTGGCCAGACACAGGGTGATTTGATCACAGGGATGCCGGAACACGTGAACGAGAAAAGAGAACAATACCGGCAACGAGGTAACTGGCATTGTGGACAAGTGTCGATCCACGAGGATGCCGAAGTTTCTCACCTCGGGTATTTGTAACATATCGCGAAGCAACAGGAATAGCACACGGCAACTGGAGGTTCACTCGAATATTCATTCGTGTGGGTATAGGGGTCAATATGGGTGTCCACGGCTCCGATGTTGATCATTGATCGGAAAGTGTTCCGGGTCATGTCTATACTTCACCAAACCTATAGGGTCACACGCTTAAGGGTCATCTATCTGCTGAATACTAGACGGGGAGTCTGAGAGAAATTCACCGAAAAAGTTTCGGACGAAACGGAAACGTTCCGGAGAGGATATCGGAATAGTTCCGGTAAAACTGAAAAGTTGTTTCAGAGGATACCATAAAGTCAGATTGGTTTCGGCACATGCCTGATAATTCTTGGAGGGTGCCAGAATCGTTCTGGAAACTTTCTGGAATTTTCCGGGATGAAAACCGGAAATGTTCCGGAGCTGCCGGAACCGCTTCAGATGCTTTTCGCAGATGAAAATCACTAAACCGGAATTGTTCCGGATCGCATTGAAACTTATTTTAGTGGGTACTGGAATTGTTCTAAGCCCACATAAATATTTTCAGCTCGACCGGACGCTGAAAAATGTCGTCGTGAATAGTGAAATCAGATTTATGGATATGGTTGGAAGTTGGCTTTCCACAAATATCTTCCCAAGATATTTTGGGATGACATGGCATTTTGGATATGCCCATCCTACCCCTTGTTTTTCCTATAAATAGAGGGGAGGAGGCAGCCCCATATGCTACATCCTTGCTCTCACATACACATGCCATGACATTTCTGGCTTCTCTCTCCCTCCCAGCGAAATAGTTTCGTAGAGCCAAAAGGTTGTCTGGGTTCCGGTGGGAACTAGTTCTGGACGGCGAAGCCCTGCCGGATAGATGACACCGTATGTGTGCAACTCTGTAGAGAGATCGTAGTTTCGGTCTTAGTTCGAGAGTGCCTCCCGAAGGGCTGTCCGAGTTACAGTTTGAGTTTCGGGTGTCCTCCCGGAGGGCTGTCCGAGTGACCCGCCCGAAGGGCTGTCCGTGAGGCCTCCCGGAGGGCTGTCCGAGGATCCGTCCGGTGGGACTATCCGAAGGACTGTCCAGAGGCCTCCCGGAGGGCTGTCCGAGGATCCGTCCGGTGGGACTATCCGAGGGACTGTCCAGGGGCCTCCCTAAGGGCTGTCCGAGGATCCGTCCGGTGGGACTATCCGAGGGAATGTCCCGATGCCTCCCGAAGGGCTGCCCGGAGATCCGTCCGGTGAGCTGACGTGGGAGCACATCCTCGCGGTTGGGAGGTTGTAAATCCTAGCTGCGGGGATCTGCACCGCCGTTCGTCATCGACTCTACTTCCGCTGCGCTACGAGTCGGTAACGAAAAAGATCAAACCTTGTATGCAGTCTCCATAGTGATCCTGGGCTGGTACGTAGGTCTGAAATTTTTTGTTTTCTGCTGCGTTACCCAACAGCATATGTCCGTGCCAAGCTGCCGCAAGAAGTGTAGGAGATATGCCCTAGAGGCAATAATAAATGTTATTGATTATCTCCCTGTTCATAATTATGTTTATGTTCCATGCTATAACTGCTATGGTTCTCGAGTCTACAATAACCACGAGGCTCGGAGGAAGACTCATATGCACGTGTGGAATAATAAACGGTAAAATGTATTCCTAGTCTGGCCTCTAAGACTGGCTCAAGTATTGCATGATGATCCTGTTTGCCTGATCATGGGCATGGCTATGCCGGCAATTTTGAGGGCGCAATGTTGGTAGAACACTTGTGTTGAATCGACCCGATTGATGTTATGCTATGAGATACATTCGTCATAAGTTAATGGTTAATAACACAGAGAAGTTAACGTTTGCATAATTCCTTAGACCATGAGAGTGTCGAGTTTCTTCATGCTTGCTTCATGAACTTTGGGGTTTGTTAAACGTCATCCGTAAATGGGTGGCTATTACGACGGCTTACGGGTTGATGGAAAAGTATGTCAAGGGACTTGATAGCTCAAGATTGGGATTTGCTCCTCCGACGGTGGAGAGATATTCTCGGGCCCTCTCGGTGTTACGGTATCCATCATCGTCTGGCCAGACACTTTGTGATTTGATCACAGGGATGCCGGAACACGGAAACGAGAAAAGAGAACAATACCGGTAATGAGGTAACTGGCATAGTGGACAAGGTTGTTGATCCACAGGGATGCCGATAAATCTCACCTCGGGTATTGTAACATATCGCGAAGCAACAGGAATAGCACACGGCAACTGGAGGTTCACTCGAATATTTATTCGTGTGGGTATAGGGGTCAATATGGGTGTCCACGGCTCCGATGCTGATCATTGATCGGAAAGTGTTCCGGTCATGTCTATACTTCACCGAACCTATAGGGTCACACGCTTAAGGGTCATCTATCTGCTGAATACTAGACAAGGAGTCCGAGAGAAAGTCCTGGAATAGTTTCGGAGACAACGAAAAAGTTCCGGAGAGAACACCGAAAAAGTTTCGGTAAAACCGAAAAGTTGTTTCGGATAAAACCATTGATCCAAAAAGGTTTCGGCAAGCACCGGGAATGTTTTGGAGGTTGCCAGATTGGTCTGGTAATTTCTAGAATTTTTCTGGAGAAAAAACCGAAAAAAGTTTTCGGAGCTGCCGGAATTGTTTACCGGGTAAACGAAGATGGTTTTAAATTAAACCACCATACCGGAAATGTTCCGGAGCACGTCCAGATAATTTTAGAGGGTGCTGGAAATGTTCTGGGACCTTCCGGAATTTTTCAGAAGTAATAGTCACGGAAAACATCTTGTCCCAGTGTGAGGGGACAAGATCCCACGAAGCGTGGGGGCTGTTTTGGGGCGCCTCCCCTTGGGGGGGCAGCCCCTTGTGGCTGGACAAAAGGTGTTGGGGGGGCCCCCATGGTGGGGGGCAGCCTCCACAATTGGTGGGAAGTGTTGGGAGGTGGTGGGGCCCCATGTTGGAGCACCATGGACAAGGGAACATGTTTTTCCCTTGTTTGGTGGGAGCATGTTCTCCTTGTTTTGTGGGAACATGTTTTCCCCATGTTTAGTGGGCTGAAATTTCAGCCCCCTCCACCCCTTCCACCACTATATAAGGAGGAGGAGAGGTGCTCTCCAACTCCACTCCAACTCTCTCACACAAGCCATGCATGATCTGGCATTCTCTCTCCCTCCCACGAAATAGTTTCGTAGTGCCGAAAGGCTGTCTGGGTTCCGGTGGGAACTAGTTCTGGACGGCGAAGCCCTGCCGGATAGATGACACCGTATGTGTGCAACTTTGTAGAGAGATCGTAGTTTCGGTCTTAGTTTGTGAGTGCCTCCCGAAGGGCTGTCCGAGTGACTGTCCGAGTTTCGAAGGTCCTCCCGAAGGGCTGTCCGCGACACCGTCCGGGGGACTGTTCGACCGCCTCCCGGAGGGCTGTCCGAGGGGCGGATGAGGGTATACATCCTCGCGGTTGGGAGGTTGTAAATCCTAGCTGCGGGGATCTGCACCGCCGATCGTCATCGACTCTACTTCCGCTGCGCTACGAGTCGGTAACGAAAAAGATCAAACCTTGTATGCAGTCTCCATAGTGATCCTGGGCTGGTGCGTAGGTCAGAAATTTTTGTTTTCTGCTGCGTTACCCTACAAGAAGTTGGGGTCATTTACCCGTAGTCCGAAAAAACCACCAGTTGAGAAGAGTGCGTTACACTAGGCCAGACGGGTGCATCCGTGAGCATGCAATTTTTCCTAATTTGAATGCTTCGGTTAGTTGCAATTTCCCTCATTATCAATCAACATGAACATATTCTTATATCCTAACCATTTCTTGAAATTTGTCAACAATTCTGAAATTTTTAATTGTGTATGAAAATTTTATAGGCTTAGCACTTTTTTCAAAATTGTTAACAATTCCCAACAATTGATGGTGAAAACAAATTGCAAACCATGTACTTTTTTTAATAAAATATCAACTTTTTTGAAACACAAACATTTCTCAAATTTGTGAACAATTTTTTTGAAAACAGGAACATTTTTGAAATTCCAGACCATTTTATAAAATTGTAAACAATATTTGAACACAAAAATATTTTTTAGTATTACAAACAGTATTTCAAATTTTGAAACAGGTTTAAAAAAGAATAATAAAGTTCAAAAAGGAGGAAAATGAATGAACGAAAAAATGGAAATTATCGCTATAGAGGGTTGTGCTTTAATAGGCTTGGTCTTCTGCATGACGGCCCACTAAGATCGCGTCCCTCTTCGATGGTCTTTTCTTCCGCAGGAACTATATGTCGCACGTACTAATGCCTATCAAAGCTCGCCTACAACGTGGCTGTTTTGGGCAAGACTAATATTGTAGCATGCAAAAAAACAAAAAAAAAATCTGTGGGTGTTTCATTCGGTTTTTCACTATTTTTTCATCACTTATCTTTGGTTTTTCAAAGGTTTTCTTCTGTTTTCTTATTTTACTTTTCTTTTTTTGTTGGGTTTTTTTCTTTTCTTTTTATGGCACATGTCTCATTTTTTCATACACATTTTACATTTTTTTAAAGATCATTAACATTTTTAGGATATATGATTTGATGTCTACTTTTTTCATACACATTACATATTTTTCTTATACATCTAAAACATTTTTTATGTAAGTTTAATTTTTAAATACATGATTAACATTTTCTCAAATACTTGATTTGAAAAAATATCTAATACATGTGATTTTTTTTCCAAATACACGTTGAAACATATTTTCGTATGATATGAAAGATTTTTCTAAAACATATGAACATTCTTATATATTGGATAAATATTTTTGTAAATATCACAAATTTTTTGTTTGAGATGCGTGACCATCTTTCTAAATGTAACGTACATTTTTTTGAAGAAGGAAACATCCTTTTGGAATTACTCGAACATTTTTTATGGTGTATAACATTTTAAAAATGTCGCACAAGTTTTTTTGGAAACGGTTGAACATTTTGTGAGTTGTCACAAACAATTTTTGGAATGGTGCAAACAGTTTTTAAGTATTTGAGTGAAATTTTCAACTCCATTTACATTTTTCAAATGTGTGATGAACACTTTTAAAAAAGTACTAATTTATTCTTTCATAACATACGTATTTAGTACTTCAAAATGTAAAGAAAATGAAAAAACACGCATGCCATACGCATGAGGTATGTGAGAAGAGACCACGTGGTTACTGGATCGACCCACTACAAGCTCGCTATAGACTCGGCGGAAGACATGCACGTTTCCAATTGAAACGCACTCGGCAGCCAGAAATTCATATGTCCGTGCCCCTTCTGTCCTAGCGAGAGAACCGAACATGACACAATCCTTCTTCCCCTTTTGCTGCCGGCCCGCTGGAATTGACACAAACACTAAAACATTGAAAAGTCTGCTTCATAACGAAGTTCATATGGAACACATGAATTGTATGAGAAGATGGAAAAAATCTGCAAACATTCCAAATCAAGCACAACAACCCTAGGGACACACAATTTAATGTATGGATCGAATCAAATATGCATGTAATTACAAATGGCCAAATACATCCAACCGGGGCAGGGCTCCACGCACCTGGCTCGTTGTTGTCGCGTATGAGGAGAGATCCTTGTCCACCGTCGCCGTCGGCAACGAGCTCTATCTGCAACACCTTGTTGGAGAAGATCTCCAAACTGAAGGCGAACTCGAAGTTGGGCACCATGCCAGAACTCTCGGTCAATCTCCGCCTTCACCGACACTGCCGCAATTATCAATTTCGACGCCGGACTTGCGCTCCACACCTCTAGAAGAGGATGGATGCCTGTGGGACCATGGCGGTAATTCCCAGCTCACGGAATGTTCTTCGAGAAGGCGAGATAGGGTGATAGACCTGGATGATTTTTCTTTTTTAAAACCCGGATGGGTTTCTTCGTCATAATAGTTTTGGTAATTGCAATAGCTATTAAATGTTACGAATGATAATACAAGTAACTTCAAAGTTAGTTGTCAAAGAATCCGCATTTACGGACGGTGCCGAACAACCCATCAGCCCTTCGGTCGCGATCCACCGCTGTGTAGAGTCATGGGGCCATTGGCTATTTAATGGGAGGGTTACGCGTTGATCACATTTTTCTCTCTCACAAGGTATGCGTTTTTCCGTAAGACATTGTGGATCCATAGTACGTCCTAATATTTTTTTTGCCAAAAGTAGACGCAAGTGTCGGAGTTGAACTCAACATTCTGTTATTGAGCCGAAATCAAAATTAGAAAAATCATCCCAAATCAAACGCTACAACTCCACGCGCACACAAATTAATGTCTGAATCACATCAAATATGAATCTAATTACAAATGGCAAAACACATCCAACCCTGTGGGGGGGGGGGGGGAGGGCATGCACCTTTCTCGTTTTCGTCGTGTATGAGGAGAGATCCTCCTCCGATGTCGCCGCAATGATGACCTCTATCTTCAGCACCATGTTGGAGAAGACCTCCGAATTGAAGGCAAACTCTAAGTTGGGAACCTTAGTGCCGCATGATACGTCTCCAACATATCTACTTTTCCAAAGACTTTTGCTCTTGTTTTGACCTCTAATTTGCATGATTTGACTGAAACAAACCCGGAATGACGTTGTTTTCAGCAGAATTACCATGGTATTGTTTTTGTGCAGAAGTGAAAGTTCTCGGAATTGGACGGGAATGTTTGGAGATTTATTTTGGAATATATAAAAAAACTGGAGCCAGGAACTACCGGATGGGGGCCATCAGAAGTCCGCATGGACAGGTGGCGCGGCCACCCCCTAGCCGCGCCATGTGTCCATGTAACCCACAAGTATAGGGGATCAGTTGTAGCCTTTCTCGATAAATAAGAGTGTCGAATCAATATTCCCTTCAAGTTCTATCGACCACCGATACAACTCTACGCACAATTAACGTTCGCTTTACCTAGAACAAGAATAAAACTACTTTGTAGGTGTAATATGATAATTTTGCAAGAATAAAACTAGGAGTACTTAGCTAGAATAAAACTATGAATAACTTGCAAGATAATAAAAGTTAGTTGTTTAGTAGAAAGCTTTTTGTAACTCAAGAGAAGGATTTGTCCCTAGGCAATCGATAACTAGACCAGTAATCATTATTGCAATTTTATATGAAGGAGAGGCATGAGCTAACATACTTTCCGTACTTGGATTATATGAACTTATGATTGGAACTCTAGCAAGCATCCGCAACTACCAAAGATCATTAAGGTAAAACCCAACCATAGCATTAAGTAACAAGTCCTCTTTACTCGCATACGCAACAATCCCCTTACTCGGGTAAAAGCTTATGTCACTCTCGCCACCCACTATAAGCGAATCATGAACGTATTGCAACACCCTACAACGGTAATCACACACGCTTGCGCGACACGGAGGGCACCATAGGACAGCACCAAAATAAAACATACAACTCAAACCAATCACGATCATCAATCAACCCATTGGACAAAACGAATCTACTCAAACATCATAGGATTGCCACATATCATTGGATAATAATATATAGCGTTAAACACCATGTTTAAGTAGAGATTACAATGGGGAGAAGAGGTGTTACACCGCTGCATAGAGGGGGAGAGAATTGGTGTTGACGGCGGCGAAGTTGTTGGTGTAGATCGCCGTCACGATGGTTGCCCCGGCGGCGTTCCGGCGCCACCAGGAGAGAGGGGGAGAGAGCCCCCCTCCTTCTTCTTCTTCCTTGGCCTCCCCCCTAGATGGGAGGACAGTTTCCCCTCTGGTCCATGGCCGCCATGGCTCCCGGAGGGCAGAAGCCCCTCTGAGATTGGATCTCTCTTTGTGTTCTCTTCTGTTTCGCGTCCCTATTTTCTGGCCGAAAACCGTTTCTTATATTTCCGGAGATCCATAACTCCGATTGGGCTGAAATTTTGAGGGGATTTTTATCCGGATATTAGCTTCCTTGCGGCTGAAGGACACCTCCAACCGACTTACAGGGGCGCCACAAGCCCCCTAGGCGCGCCCTCGCCCTCCGAGCTTGTCGTCTCCTCGGGTATCGTCTCGTGTTGATTTTTCCCCAAAAATCACATATATTCCAAAATAAATATCCGTAAATTTTTATCACGTTTGGACTTCATTTGATATGGATTTTCTGCGAAACATAAAACATGCAACAAACAGGAACTGGCATTGGGCACTGGATCAATATGTTAGTCCAAGAAATCATATAAAATGTTGCCAAAAGTATGTAAAAGTTGTAGAATATTGGTATGAAACAATCAAAAATTATAGATACGACGGAGACGTATCAGCATCCCCAAGCTTAATTCCTGCTCGTCCTCGAGTAGGTAAATGATAAAAAGATAATTTTTGATGTGGAATGCTACCTAGCATAATCTTGATCATATAATCTAATCATGGCATGAATATTAAGATATGAGTGATTCAAAGCAATAGTCTCTAATTTGATATAAAGACATCAATACTCAGGCATACCAACAAACAATCCTTCCTTTCAGAATAAAAATGCTAAAGAATGCTATCCTTACAAAATCATATAGCCTTGTCATGCTCTATCTTCTTAACACAAAATATAAATCATGTACAACCCCGATGTCAGCCGAGCAATTGGTTCATACTTTTTCGCCGGTGCATCCAAACCGAGCACTATGGGTGGAATAGAATGCGGTGGTAGGGATCAATAAGGAGAAGTCAAAAAGGGAGAAAGTCTCGCATCAACTAGGCGGATCAACGGGCTATGGAGATGCCCATCAATCGATATCAATGTGAGGAGTAGGGATTGCCATGCAACGGATGCACTAAGAGCTATAAGTGTATGAAAGCTCAAACTGAAAACTAAGTGGGTGTGCATCCAACGCTCATGGAGACCTCGGGCATTTTGAGGAAGCCCATCATCGGAATATACAAGCCAAGTTCTATAATGAAAAATTCCCACTAGTATATGAAAGTGACAACTCAGGAGACTCTCTATATGAAAAACATGGTGCTACTCTGAAGCACAAGTGTGGAAAAGGATAGTAACATTGCCCCTTCTCTCTTTTTCTCTCATTTTTTTATTTTATTTTTTTTCTTTTTTTCCTTTTTTTGATGGGCTCTTTTTGGCCTTTTTTTGTTGGGCTCTTTTTTTTATGTCCTCACTGGGACAATGCTCTAATAATGATGATCATCACACTTTTATTTACTTACAACTCAATATTACAACTCGATACTAGAACAATATGACTCTATATGAATGTGTCTGGCAGTACCAGGATGTGCAATGATCTACCGTAGCAAAGATATCAAAAAAGGACAAGCCATGGAAATATCATGCTAGCTATCTTACGATCATGCAAAGCAATATGACAATGAATGCTCAAGTCATGTATATGATGATGATGGAAGTTTCATGGCATTATATCTCGGAATGGCTATGGAAATGCCATAATAGGTAGGTATGGTGGCTGTTTTGAGGAAGATATGAGGAGGCTTATGTGTGATAGAGCGTATCATATCACGGGGTTTGGATGCACCGGCGAAGTTTGCACCAACTCTCGAGGTGAGAAAGGGCAATGCACGGTACCGAAGAGGCTAGCAAATTGCGGAAGGGTGAGAGTGCGTATAATCCATGGACTCACATTAGTCATAAAGAACTCACATACTTATTGTGAAAGTCTATTAGCCCTCGAAGCAAAGTACTACTATGCATGCCCCTAGGGGGGAGGTTGGTAGGAGTTAACCATTGCGCGCCCCCAACCTCCACACAAAGGAAGACACTCAATAATAAATCATGCTCCAACTTCTTAGCATAACTAAAGACTATACGGGCATGCTTCGGGAATCACAAACCTTAACACCAATATTCTTACTAAACCACAATCATTCACTAGTACCTCCCACATATTACCATCTTAATATCGCAAAACTATTACAAGGAATCAAACATATCATATTCAGTGATCTACAAGTTTTATGTAGGATTTTATGACTAACCATGTGAATGACCAATTCCTGTTGACTCTCTAAATAGATATAAGTGAAGCATGAGAGTTTAATTCTTTCTACAAAAGACCACACTCTAATAAATATAAGTGAAGCAAAAGAGCATTCTACAAATAATGGTTTTCTATATGTAGAGAAACAGGCATCCAAACTTCAAATGATATAAGTGAAGCACATGAAACATTCTATAAAGCCATACTCAAAAGATATAAGTGAAGTGCAAAGAGCATTCTATAAATCAACCAAGGACTATATCATACCAGCATGGAGCATTATTAAAATAAAAATAAAAAACACACGACGCTCCAAGAATTTACGCATATCATGTGAACAAAACAAAAACTGAGACATACCGATAGTTGTTGAAGAAAGATGGGATGCCTTCCAGGGCATCCCCAAGCTTAGACGCTTGAGTCTCCTTGAATATTTACTTGGGGTGCCTTGGGCATCCCCAATCTTGAGCTCTTGCATCTCCTTATTCTCCTCATATCGATACCTCCTCGTTCTTCGAACACTTCATCCACACAAAACTTAACCGAACTTTTTATTAGAGGGGTTAGTACATATAACATCAAATCCCATCATGTCCTGCTGTAACATTATTGTATAATTATAATCAAACATTACCCACTGTATTATATCACAATTCTATGGCTCCCAAGTCAATGGGGCTCAACAAGATTTCAAACATACGCAAATAAAACAACTATAACAGCAATCTGTGAAAACAGGACAGTCTGTAAAGATGCAAATGAAACATATATTTATGTAACTCTAAAAATTCTAAAAAATTAGTAAAAAATAAAAAAATTGCGTAGCAGTACTGTGTAAAAATTTCAGAATTTTTGCATGTTCCAGTAAAATACCAAAATTCAAACACTACAGCAAAAGTTTCTATTTTTCCACAGCACACACCAAACAAGCAATTTAAACATCCTAAAGGTAAATCTTGGCACATTATTTTTATAATACAATGGATTTGTACAAGGGGATAATTATTTTTGTTGAAAAGTTTCTGTAATTCAAGGTTCACAAAGTTTCCATGGGCATGAACAAAGTTCAAGGATATCCCCCACTTCAACGGTGCTCGTCTTTCTCACTTTCACTTTTTTTTGAAAAAGTTTTAGGTTCCCCTCTATTTTTTTTGTTTTTAACCTTTTTTAAAAGCACTCAATAGAAATAAATGACTCTCTAAAACTTCCGGGTTGTCTCCCAAACAGCGCTTTCTTTAAAGCCATTAAGCTAGGCATAAAGTGCTCAAGTAATTGATCCACCCGGATCCCAAGGTATATCAAAGCCAATTTTAATTAACAATGATTTATAATTTAGTAGTGAGCACAAAGCAACATATATCATGCAACAACGGAGTCTAACTCTCTTCCTATGCATCGGCATGTCATAAAAAAACAATTCATGCACATCAAGTAAAGGCCAATGCATAGTATAAACAGTTTCTTGCAATTTTATCGTATTAGAAACATAGAGAGGTAGAGATGTAGTTCCTCTCTCATAATAATTGAAATTATGAGCAGCAAGCACATGCATATTATATCCATCAAAATCATCATGTGCAACGGTAAAACGCAACCCATCAATATAATCCTTAATAAGCACAAACTTCTTCGATATAGTGTAGTTTGGAGAATTCAAAAAGATAATAGGACTATCATGTGTAGGTGCAATAGTAACAATTTCATGTTTAACATAAGGAACTATAGCAAGTTCATCTCCATAAGCATCATTCATATTGGCATCATGGCCACAAGCATAGCAAGCATCAAGTTCATCAAAAAGGGATATTTCAGACGAATCCAAGGGATCATAGCAATTTTCATAGCATTCATCCTTCGGTAAGCACGAAGGGAAATTAAACAATGTATGAGATAAAGAGTTACTCTCATCAGAAGGTGGGCACGGGTGATCAATCCGCTCTTCCTCCCTTTGTTCTTCGCTCTCCTCGTCATCTTTTTCATCTAATGAGCTCACAGTGTCATCAATTTCTTCTTCCATAGATTCCTGCAAAACGTTAGTCTCCTCTTGGACAGCTGGGACTTCCTCAATATATTATTTAACATAAGCATTAGAAGCATAGTTTTCATAGCAATATTTAAGTATGGCAGAATTTTCAGATTTGTAAAGAGTAGCATCACACTTTTCAATCAAAGAAGCAATTTGATAAGCACCCTTAAAAGAAACAAATTCTTCAATTTGTTCAATATCATAATAACTATAAACACCTTTGGCATAAGAAGATAAGATTCCATTATCCTTAAACTCACATTGGTACTGAAGGTGTTTTTTAGGGTTTTCAGAACAAGTAAAATTATATATTTCGCATAAATTCCAAGCATAGCATTCCAAACAATTAATTTGATACCTTAAAAGTTTCCCTTTTTGAGACAAACGGTGTCGCACAAAACAAGCATGCTCATCTAATGATTTTCCCTCAACTAAGCTAGTTGGGTTTTCAGCACGAGCACAAAGGGATCAAAGATGATCCAAGTAGAAAGCTTCAGCAGTATGAAAGATTTTGGGTGGTTCTTCAACCATTGGTTTAGCAAGTACAACTAATTTTTTTGGTATTTTATGTTTCCTACCCATAACTAAAGATAGAAAACAAGAGCACAAAATAAAAACTACTTAGTGATAAAGCAAACAAGCACACACGAGAATATCAACCCCACGCTATTGCCCCCCGGCAACGGCGCCAGAAAAAGGTCTTGATAACCCACAAGTATAGGGGATCAGTTGTAGCCTTTCTCGATAAATAAGAGTGTTGAACCCAACAAGGAGCTAAAGGTAGAATCAATATTCCCTTCAAGTTCTATCGACCACCGATACAACTCTATGCACACTTAACGTTCGCTTTACCTAGAACAAGAATAAAACTACTTTGTAGGTGTAATAGGATAAGTTTGCAAGAATAAAACTAGGAGTACTTAGCTAGAATAAATCTATGAATAACTTGCAAGATAATAAAAGTTAGTTGTTTAGTAGAAAGCTTTTTGTAACTCAAGAGAAGGATTTGTCCCTAGGCAGTCGATAACTAGACCAGTAATCATTATTGCAATTTTATATGAGGGAGAGGTATGAGCTAACATACTTTCTGTACTTGGATCATATGAACTTATGATTGGAACTCTAGCAAGCATCCGCAACTACCAAATATCATTAAGGTAAAACCCAACCATAGCATTAAGTAACAAGTCCTCTTTACTCCCATACGCAACAATCCCCTTACTCGGGTATAAGCTTCTGTCACTCTCGCCACCCACTATAAGCGAATCATGAATGTATTGCAACACCCTACAGCGGTAATCCCACACGCTTGCGCAACACGGAGGGCGCCACCGGGAGAGAGGGGGAGAGAGCCCCACTCCTTCTTCTTCTTCCTTAGCCTTCCCCCTAGATGGGAGGAGAGTTTCCCCTCTGGTCCATGGCCGCCATGGCTCCCGGAGGGCAGGAGCCCATTGAAACGTCCCAAATGTATCTACTTTTCCAAACACTTTTGCTCTAGTTTTGGACTCTAATTTGCATGATTTGAATGGAACTAACCCGGACTGACGCTGTTTTCAGCAGAATTGCCATGGTGTTATTTTGTGCAGAAATAAAAGTTCTCGGATGGACCTGAAAATTCACGGATAGTTATTTCAGAATATATAAAAAATACTGGCGCAAAGATCCACATGAGGGGGGGCCACCAGGCGCCACAAGCCTGGGGGCGCGCCCACCCCCTAGGGCACGCCTGGCAGGCTTGTGGGGCCCTACCAACTCCGTTTACCCTAATTCCAGTGCTATAAGTACCTATTCGTGGAGAAAAAAATCAGAGAGAAAGAATCATCGTGTTTTACGATACGGAGCTGCCGCCACCTCCTGTTCTTCATCGGGAGGGCTGATCTGGAGTCCGTTCGGGGCTCCGGAGAGGGGGATTCGACGCCGTCGTCATCATCAACCATCCTCCATCACCAATTTCATGATGCTCGCCGCCGTGCGTGAGTAATTTCTTCGTAGGCTTGCTGGACGGTGATGGGTTGGATGAGATTTACCATGTAATCGAGTCAATTTGTTAGGGCTTTGATCCCTAGTATACACTATGTTCTAAGATTGATGTTGCTATGACTTTGCTATGCTTAATGCTTGTCACTAGGGCCCGAGTGCCAAGATTTCAGATCTGAACCTTTATGTTTTCATGAATATATTTGAGTTCTTGATCCTATCTTGCAAGTTATATGCACCTATTACGTGTCATGATCCACATACCCCAAGGTGCTTTATACTTTGCAAATTTTTGCTGTTGTGGTGACCATGTTTATGAGCTTGCATGTTGAATTTGTATGGTCCAAAGTAGTTTTGATGCATGATATAGCCTCTAGATACTTGTAGGAGTAGTTGCTATCAATTTTGTTGAGTTTCGTTCACTTTTATTTTGAGTCACTAAAAATTTCAGAAATTTTCAGAAAAAGAAAATGCTCAAGTGGAGGTTTAGGGGTTCTTCAAGCCGGAACCCCAAGGAGGCTCCTAAGCCCAAGTATCATCTTCCTCGTGCGGCCGTGCGAATGGCCTTGCAACACGTTCTTGAGGGATGCGGGGATTTTTGACAATTTCTATCATTTGGCGAACAATGCTGGAATTATCCCGTTCCTCGAAGATAAGTGTGACCAGTATCTTCTCCTCACTAATACTTTCGTGCAAAGCTTTCATTTTCATGCTAGGAGAGATACACCCATGTGTCATTTAATTTATATGATGTTCCCCAAGAGATGACACTTGAGGATTTTTTGCGAGGTATGCAAACTTCCCAATGAGGGCAGCCCATTAGAGCCACATCCCAGGGATGTCTCGGAGTTCATCCCTGAGGTTACCGTGGGGGAGTCGAGGGGAGTTTCTGAGGCTAGGGTTGCTTGTTTACATTTCCCTGTTTTGCACTATTATTCATTATTTTCTAGGAGGTGTTTGACTGGTCGGTGGGAGAGTGGCACGCTCAGCTCACCTGACCTTGCTATTCTGTGCCATGCTCTTTACGCTGATAGGACTTTTAGTTTGGGTGCTATGGTTGCCCGGCGGTTGCACACCAACCGTTCGAGGGGCGCTATCTATGGTGGTATTTATGCTTCCCGTCTCGCTAAACATTTTGAGATTCCTATTAGGCACGACGAGAGGGAAGAGAGGCTTTTACCTGTTATGCATCTTGATTATGACAGTATGGTTGGGCATGACTTTATTAACAGGGGTCATAAACGATTTCAGTATAACTTGGTATTCAGTCAGGGTACATGTGAGATTATTACTTTGCCTGCGCCTACCTTGTTTGATATTCACAGGGCCCTATGCTTATTGGGGGTTGGACCAGCCCCAAGCACCTGAGCCAGCACCTGAGCCAGAGCCGTACCAAGAGCCCATCTATCAGTGGGAGCCTCAGGAGGCCATTTACCAGTGGGATCCTCAGCAGCCTCAGTACTATCCAGGAGGTGCTGATTTTGACCCATGGCCGTAGACCAACTTAGGCCAAAAGCCTAAGCTTGGGGGAGTATGTATTTCTCACCGACATTACATTCATGTTCACATACTCATTCCAGTTGTTTGTGTTCATCCTTTTTCATTGTATATCCATGTTAGTTTTATTTTTGCTTTCTGCTTGTGTGTTTGAAAAAACTTTCAAAAATCCAAAAAAAATAGTTGTAGTTTCTTTCTTGTTTAGTTAATTAGTAGTAGTAAAAGAAAACCCAAAAAGATTTCTCGTTTCTTCTTTTGCTTGTTGGGAGCTTTCCCGTGTAAATAGTTTTTCTTGTTTTTCGTTTTCCTTCGTTAATTTGCTTCCTTCAGAAAAAAAAACTAAAAAACTAAAAAAAATAAAATCAGTGTGTTTCTCTGAATTTCTTTTCCTTTTGTTGAGTCGTAGTAAGGAGAAAGACCACGATGAAAATGTTGAGTGGCTCTCATATGCTTTATTGTTAATCTAAGAACGAGCCACTATTATTTTGTCTTCTCCTTTGAATAAATGTTTGCAGATTCCAGCTTAGTCCACGGCACACTTGCACCATTATTATTATTATCACATCATTCGGTCGTGCAAGTGAAAGGCAATAATGACAATATTTGATGAAGTGATTGCGGTGAAGAAAAGCTGGTATGAACTCTTCTTGTTTTTGTCTTTGTAAATATGTTTAGCTCAGTATTCATGATTCAACATTATTATGTGTAAACATATTTGTGGTGACAATTAGAGATTATAGTTGATCATGCCATGCTTAAATAGCTAGGAGTGGATAATGATTTATCTTGAGTGTCAACATGCATGAAAATGGTTGTGATGTAGTATGTTAGCATGGTATCCTCCTCTGAGTAATTCGAGTGGCTTGACTTGGCACATGTTCATACATGTAGTTGAATCAAAACCAACATAGCCTCCATGATATTTAAGTTCATGGTGTTGATATCCTACTCATGCTCGTATTCAATGTTAATTATTCGCAATGCATGTCTATGACCGTTTTCGCTCTCTAGCTGGTCGCTTCTCAATCTATTTGCTAGCCTTCGCCTATACTAATCGGGAATACTGCTTGTGCATCCAAATCCTTAAACCCAAGTTGTTCCAGATGAGTCCACTATATCTACCTATATGCGGTATTACTCTGCCGTTCCAAGTAAATTTGCATGTGCCACCTCTAAACATTCAAACAAACATCTGTTTTGTGTGCCCGTACCGCTCAGGGAGCGACAGGGGGCGGTCAGTATCTTCCATGCTAAGCAGGTTACTCTCAGATGAGTGTTTATTCACTTGTCATTGCACGAGAGAGGCTGGTAATCGGGATGCCCAGTCCTATGCTCAAATCGAAATCATATAATGCAAACAAACTCCCCCGGAAAGTTGTTGGTATGGAGGGTACCCTTGAATTCGGCTAGCCATGGCTTGTGTTGGTACGGTGGAGGGGGGGTAAACTTTACCTTTCCACTTGGGAACCTCCTATAATGCATTTAGCATGGAAGATATTGAAAACTCTCGGTCGTGACGTTGACAGGAAAGGCATACCTCTCAAAATTATTTTCATCTCTAATTTAAGCTTCGAGCTCTGGCACCGTTGTAAATCCATGCTTCCCTCTGTGAAGGGCCTATCCATTTACTTTTATGTTATTTTACTTTTATTGTTGAGTCATCACCCTCTCATTTAAGCACCAGTTGGAGAGCACTATTGTCATTTTTATGCATTGAGTATAGTTAATGTTGGGTGTGACCATGACTGGATATCCTCTACCCTGAATTACAATGTTTAGTCGTTGCTTGAATCTCAGAGGTGCTCTGCATTTATGTTTTGCGGCCTCAGAAAGGGCTAGCGAGATACCATGTTATCATATTATATCATGATTGTTTTGACAAAGTGTTGGCATCCGAGATATTTTATTATTGCTCGCTAGTTGGTTATGTTATTGATATGAGTAAATGTGAGACCTAAGTGTTATCATTCATATGGTTAGTTCATAATCTTTGCTGAAAACTTGGATGCTAGTTAAGTATATATACAGACAACAAGAACAAAAGAGTTTGTAAAAGTTTTTCTTTGTCACTTTTAGTTTGTCAACTGAATTGCTTGAGGACAAGCAATGAGTTAAGCATGGGGGAGTTGATACATCCCAAACGTATCTACTTTTCCAAACACTTTTGCTCTAGTTTTGGACTCTAATTTGCATGATTTGAATGGAACTAACCCGGACTGACGCTGTTTTTAGCAGAATTGCCATGGTGTTATTTTTGTGCAGAAATAAAAGTTCTCGGATGGACCTGAAAATTTACGGAGAATTATTTCAGAATATATAAAAAATACTAGCGCAAAGATCCACCAGAGGGGGGGGGCACCAGGCGCCACAAGCCTGGGGGGCGCGCCCACCCCCCAGGGCGTGCCTGGCAGGCTTGTGGGGCCCTACCAACTCCGTTTACCCTAATTCCAGTGTTATAAGTACCTATTCGTGGAGAAAAAAATCAGAGAGAAAGAATCATCATGTTTTACGATATGGAGCCGCCGCCACCTCCTGTTCTTCATCGGGAGGGCTGATCTGGAGTCCGTTCGAGGCTCCGGAGAGGGGGATTTGACGCCGTCGTCATCATCAACCATCCTCCATCACCAATTTCATGATGCTCACCGCTGTGCGTGAGTAATTTCTTTGTAGGCTTGCTGGACGGTGATGGGTTGGATGAGATTTACCATGTAATCGAGTCAATTTGTTAGGGCTTTGATCCCTAGTATCCACTATGTTCTGAGATTGATGTTGCTATGACTTTGCTATGCTTAATGCTTGTCACTAGGGCCCGAGTGCCATGATTTCAGATCTGAACCTTTATGTTTTCATGAATATATTTGAGTTCTTGATCCCATCTTGCAAGTTATATGCACCTATTACGTGTCATGATCCGCATACCCCAAGGTGACAATAATTGGGATTCTTTCTGGTGATTGCCATAGTTTGAGGAGTTCATGTATTCACTATGTGTTAATGCTTTGTTCCGGTTCTCTATTAAAAGGAGGCCTTAATATCCCTTAGATTTCCTTATGGACCCCGTTTCCACAGGAGGGTAGGACAAAAGATGTCATGCAAGTTCTTTCTATAAGCACGTATGACTATATACTGAATACATGCCTACATTACATTGATGAATTGGAGCTATTGTGTATCGCCCTAGGTTGTGACTGTTACATGATGAATGTCATCCAACATAATTATCCATCACTGATCCAATGCCTACGCTTTTCACATATTAATCTTTGCTAAGTTACTTTCGTTGCTGCTGCTGTTACGATTACTACAAAACTACTACTGTTACTGCTTTTGTTACTATTACTACTGTTACTACTGCTATTGAAACTATCATACTATTGTGCTACTAAACATTTTACTACAGATATTTAGTTCTCTAGTTGTGGTTGAATTGACAACTCAACTGCTAATACTCGCAAATATTCTTTGGCTCCCCTTGTGTCGAATCAATAAATCTGGGTGAAATACTATCCGCAAAAACTGTTGCGATCTCCTATACTTGTGGGTTATCACCCCTCAGAGATTTGATCTCTATCTCTGTTCTCTTCTGTTTCACGTTCCTGTTTTCTGGCCGAAAACCATTTCTTATATTCCCGGAGATCCGTAACTCCGATTGGGCTGAAATTTTGAGGGGATTTTTATCCGGATATTAGCTTCCTTGCGGCCGAAGGACACCTCCAACCGACTTACAGGGGCGCCACAAGCCCCCTAGGCGTGCCCTCATGTTGATTCTTTTTTCCCAAAAATCACATATATACCAAAATAAATCTCCGTAAATTTTTATCGCATTTGGACTTCGTTTGATATGGATTTTCTGCGAAACAAAAAACATGCAATAAACAGGAACTAGCACTGGGCACTGGATCAATATGTTAGTCCAAGAAATCATATAAAATGTTGCCAAAAGTATGTAAAAGTTGTAGAATATTGGCATGAAACAATCAAAAATTATAGATACGACGGAGACGTATCATGCATCCTGGATGTAGATGGGATTGGATGGGATTTCATATGTAATCATTGTCAATTTGATAGGGCTTGATCCGTAGTATCCACTATGTTCTGAGATTGAAGTTGCTATGCTTAATGGTTGTTACTAGGGCCTGAGTGCCATGATTTCATATCTAAACCTATTATGTTTTCGTGAATATATTTGAGTTCTTGATCATATCTGCAAGTTGTATGCACCTGTTATTGTTCTGAACCCTAGACCCCAAGGTGACAATAATTGGAATGCTCCATGGGGATGACTGTAATTTGAGGAGTTCATGTATTCACTATGTGTTAATGCTTTGTTCCAGTTCTCTATTAAAAGAAGTGCCTTAATTACTCTTAGTTTCCATTAGGACCCCGCTGCCACGAGAGGGTAGGACAAAAGATGTTATTCAAGTTCTTATCGCAAGCACGTATGACTATATACGGAATACATGCCTACATATGATTTATGAATTGGAGCTAGTTTTGCATCGCTCTAGGTTGCGACCGTTGCATATTGAATCTCATATGAACATCCCATTGCTACTTCATGTCTACTCTTTTTTGCTATTTTCTCTGCTAAAGTTACTATTGCTCTAGTTACTACAAACTTGTTACTATTTCTGCTACTGTTACTATTACTCTTCCATCACTACTATCCTATTATTGTGCTACTAATAAATTGCTGCAAGAAAGTTATCTCTCGGGTGTGGTTGAATTGACAACTCAACTGCCAAGGCTTATAAATATTCTTTGGCCCCCCTTGTGTCGAATCAATAAATTTGGTTGAAGTACTACCCACGAAGACTGTTGTGATCCCCTATTGTTATGGGTCATCAGGCCACCAAGAGTCCACATGGATAGGTGGCGCGACCACCCCCAGGCCTCGCCATGTGTCCATGTGGGGCCCCTAAGCACCGCCTTGACCTGATTTCGACGCTATAAATTCACATCTGCCCCCAAAAAAATCAGAGAGAAGTTTCATCGTGTTTTACAATGCGGAGCCGCCGCCACCTCCTGTTATTCGCCAGGAGCCCTAATATGGACTCCGTTTCTGGCTCCAGGGAGAGGGAATCACTGCCGTCGTCATCACCAACTGTTCTCCATCAACAATTTCATGATGCTCACAATCATGTGTGAGTAATTCTTTTGTAGGCATACTGGAGGTAGATGGGATTTGACGAGATTTCATATGTAATCCTTGTCAATTTGTTAGGGCTTGATCCCTAGTATCCACTATGTTCTGAGATTGATGTTGCTATGCTTAATGCTTGTCACTAGGGCCCGAGTGCCATGATTTCAGATCTGGACCTATTATGTTTTCATGAATATATTTGAGTTCTTGATCATATCTGCAAGCTGTATGCACCTATTATTGTTCTGAACCCTAGACCCCAACGTGACAATAATCGAGATACTCTACGGGGATGACTGTAATTTGAGGAGTTCATGTATTAACTATGTGTTAATGCTTTGTTTCGGTTCACTATTAAAAGGAGCACCTTAATTACCCTTAGTTTCCATTAGGATCCCGCTGCCACGGGAGGGTAGGACAAAAGATGTTATGCAAGTTCTTATCGCAAGCATGTATGACTATATACGGAATACATGCCTACATATGCTTAATGAAATGAAGCTAGTTTTATATCGCTCTAAGTTGTGACCGTTGCATATTCAATCTTATCTGAACATCCCATTGCTACTCCATGCCTACACTTTTCTGCTATTGTCTCTGCTAAAGTTACTATTGCTGCTACTGTTACATCTACTTTGCTATCACTACTATCATATTACTGTGCTACTAATAAATTGCTGCAAGAAAGTTATCTATCAAGTGTGGTTGAATTGACAACTCAACTGCTAAGGCTTATAAATATTCTTTGGCTCCCCTTGTGTCGAATCAATAAATTTGGGTGAAATACTACTTGTTGGGGATGTTCCCCCCGGTTAAGGCCCGACTCAAGATGTGACCCGACAAGGAGCTGAAGGCCCGCGAGATGACCCAGCCAAAGGCCGACTCATGAAGACTCAAGTAGGCCAGCTCGTCAATAGGGCCCAAGTAAAGGAGACTTCTTAACTTGGGAGGCAAGGTAGATAAGTGTTGGTTTAAGATACGGGTTAAAGAGTACGACCGGACACTTTTGTAAAACCAGGGACTCAACCTATTATATAAAGGCGAGCCCCCCTGGGACAAAAAGGCTGAGTTGCAATCTCTCGAGAGCTAGGTTAGCAAATCTGCATCCTTGTAATCGAGATCCACAGCAATATCAATCAAGCAGGAGTAGGCTTTTACCTCCACCGCGAGGGGCCGAACCTGGGTAAACTCGCATCTCTCGTTTTCCGATCAACCCCGTTAAGCTTCCACCTTCGTGCGATGGCCTCATCACTAAGTCCTTTCACAAGGACATCTGTCGTGACAAAACCACGACAGTTGGCGCCCACCGTGGGGCAAGCGCACGGTGGAGTTGAGTTCTTGGCGGGAGCGCTCCCTCAGGGATCGAGGGATACGCGATCGGTCAGATGACCAAGAGTCGCCGTGGCAAGCTCTACATAAACGATTCAGACTGGGGCCCCGAGGCCGACTCGATTGAGTACGGGTACCGGGTCCCCTTCGGCAAGATCCATGTCTTCATCGGCGTGATCGGCAAGTCAGCCGCCGGGTTGGATGTCATCACCAACACCGAGTTAGCCCGCCGCGCCAATCCCCGCCAGGCGAAACCCGGCCCGCCGAGAGCCGGCCGGACGCACGGCTTTGTGGGCTTCACCCAGGGGGTGGCCCTGTCAGAAAATTCAATATCTAG
Source organism: Elymus sibiricus (assembly GCA_039707655.1). Taxonomy (NCBI): domain Eukaryota; kingdom Viridiplantae; phylum Streptophyta; class Magnoliopsida; order Poales; family Poaceae; genus Elymus; species Elymus sibiricus. The sequence goes on along the minus strand of CM077668.1, from coordinate 102,272,099 downwards.
AGATGACACGCTTGCCTATTCTGATGGCGAGTCGTCTATGGGGGAGACCGAGTCAATCTTTCCCCTATTTGATGGCAAGTTGGAAGGTCGCTCCGACGATGAAGTTTTTCTAGAATCCAACGATCCGGCTCGCTTTGCTGCGGTTTACATGGCTGGAGCCCAGAATCAGCTCCGCGGCCCGGTGGATCCGGCGGCAGGACATAATCTCACCATTGCCGGCTCAGGTACCGCCGGTGCTTAGAAAACCGGGGCACAAGCGCTCTTCGAGATGATGGCCACCCTCAGGACTCTTTTGGCAGAGCTGATAACTGTGGAGAACGCTGCAGCGCGCAATGCAGAAATCACAAAGTGTCACGAGCAGTTAATCAAGATACAGGAGGATATCAATGCAGAGAACACCCGCATGGCAGAGACACAGGCTCGCATCACCGAGGAAACACAACGTCTCGAGGCAGAGGCCCTTTATCTTAGCTGCCGTCAGAGCGAGTCGGATGTGGTTCACCAGAGAAGGCACCAGAGCCGGCTTCCGGCCCATATTGTGCCAACTCAGCTGTTTTGCATGCCGCGTGATCCGTCTGCTCAGGTAAACTCGGGGGCTCGCGTTGTGTCCCCAGACGGGCCCCCGTTGCAGCATCCGTCTCAGCAGCAGTCGCCGGCTCACCAACGACTCAACCGCCAGTTCAACCGCCGCCACAGGTCCAGCAGCAACAACAGTTGCCGCCTCGCTGTTTCCAGACCCCAATTGGACATTATTCCAACCCAGTAGACAATGTATTGGCGGTGACCCATAACCTAGTGGCAATTCCGATTGAAGGAAACAGTCCTATCCAGATTGAGGCTAGGAACGCCATCGAGATGCTGAAGACAGCAGTAACTCAGCAGGCAAATTACTCCCATAGTCAGCACTGGCTGCACTCTACCCCTCATCCAAGCCACAGCAGGAGCCAGCATGCCGAGTCACCGGCGGTTTCCAACAGTGCATAGTGGAGAAGGGCTCAGCAGTCACCTTGAAATCAGCCACAGCCCAAAATCCCGAACGCACAGGCGATCGTCGACCCGGTTCGTGCTTTGCGCGAGTTAGAGTCTAGAAACACCGGTGTCGTGGTTTTGTCACGGCAGATGTCCTCATGAAAGGACTTAGTGGTGAGGCCATCGCAGCAAGGTGGTAGCTTGAACGGGGTTGAACGGAATCGAGAAGACGCGAGTTTTACCCAGGTTCGGTCCCTCTCGGTGGAGGTAAAGCCTACATCCTGCTTGATTAATATTGATGATCATAGTCACGATTACAAGGGTGTTGTTTCCCTGACTCTGTCTCGAGAGCTCTCAAAACGTCTGTCTTGAGACCTGCCAAAACATCTGTCTCCAGACTTAACTGTCTATCTAGACCTCTAAAAACTTGTCCCGCTTGGGGTGCCCTACCCCTCCTTATATAAGTTGAAGGGGCGGCTTACATGAGATTCCGGGTTATACCCATGATTGGAGTCCTACTCTAAGTCATCCGTGTCAAGGGTCTCCATCGTGTATTTTGACTCCTCGCTCGGGTCACTGTAGCAGACCGGGTTAACATCCCGACACTGTAGCAGACCGGGTTAACATCCTGGCACTATAGCAGGCTGAGTTAACATCCTGGCACTGTAGCATGCCGGGTTAACATCCTGGCACTATAGCAGCCGGCTTAACTTCCTAGCACTGTAGCAGCTGGGTTAACATCCTGGCACTGTAGCAGCCGGGTTAACATCCTGGCACTGTAGCAGGCCGGGTTAACATCATGGCACTGTAGCAGGCCGGGTTAACATCCTCAGGACTCATCTTCAGGACTCATCTCCAGAAATGACTAAGTCTCAGGGCGGCTTAACGTCAGAGATGACTTGAGTCCATGGCGACTTAACGTCATGAGCCGGGTCATATCGTGGAGTTATATCCCCGACATTAGCCCCCAGATTAGCTTGGATTTATTCATGCTAAGCTCCTGAGTTTCTTCCATATCAATATGTTGATGCTGGTTCCATGCAGAAAAAATAACCCTGATGATATTTTTGAATTGTCTTCAAATGCCTTGGCTTGATAAAAAGAAAATCCGTCTGATGTTGTGCCAATTTTCAATGCTTCAGATTTTGATGAAAAATGAATAAAAAATCCGTATGATGTTGAGCTGACTTGTCTGAATAGCTTGGAGGAGATAACCTGTAGCCCCCAAGTCTTAAGAATAGAGCAAAGTGATAGCTTAAGACTTGCTTAAATATAAATGTTGCAACCTTGGAGAAAAATCCGGGTTATCCGTCGGAGTCTTCAATCATGAACTGAAAGTTTTGCACTTCACATGTGTAGCCCCCAAGGGCCGGCTCATCAGTATGTGATGGGCCGGGTCTTCAATGAAACTAGTAAAAATGACCATGCATTAGCCCCCAAGTGCCGTGGTGCATGCTTGCAGTGACATGGGACTTTCATACTTGATGTAATCTTGATTTGAATAATGTAGCCCCCAAGTGCCGGGTCGTATTGCCTGCGGCGACTCGGGACTATTCCTTCCACTATAGAATACTCAGTTCCACTCTGTGATGCCTTTGCGATGAAAGAAATCCTTGGCCGTGGTTGCAGTGCAACCCAGCAAATATGTGTGAGAAAAAAATCCATAAGTGCTGTAGTCTTCTACAAAGCACATGTTGAATAACCAAAAACCCGGTCAATTAAATGACCAGGTATTATATGTGACCCGGCTGGAATTGTACCCCGAGAAAGTAGGAGAATTGATATCTCAATCATTTAATACTGGTTATGATAAACCATGATGAAGATCCAGCCATTTTGGCTATGAAAGATTTGTTTGTTCCTGCAGAGTTACAATGTAACCCGGTTTGAAAACCGGCTCCTGCAACATCAACAAATATGTTCATGCATATATGATGCATTGTATGATGATGCAATGATGATGCAATGTATGATGATGTATGTGTATGATAACAGAGTATAAAAACGTCAGCTTTCGAGGCACGACATAAGACCGGCTTTCGAGGCTCGAGTCTTGGTTTCGCTTCCTATGGAAGCAGGCTTTCTGGCCTCTTTTGGTTTGTCCTATCTCTCTGAAAGCTGGCTCTCACGCAACCAATCGAGCGTTTTAACTCTGATGAATTCAGGGTCACCTTTGTGATTGACTTATCAGGCGTACGCCGGGTCGCTTTTTAGGGAGTAGCATCTTGCTAACAGGCAGGTTTAACCAAGTATAGTTTGGCATTTCTCCGGGTTAAAGGGTTTTGTAAGCTAAACTCGATGAGTTGGAAGCCCCCAAGTAACCGTATGACCATGGAAAAGCTCAGCATAGGATATGCAGGAGACAATGCTACTACTACAAAACATCTGGGGTCCAGATAAGCCGGCATTCCTTTGATCATTATCGAGCAGGATACCCATGTTTAGACTGCGCATCATGGCGACTACTCTTCTTTGGCAACCTTTACTTTTTCGCAAATAAAGTAGGATACCTATGTTTCAACTGCGCGTCATGGCAGCTAGTCCTCTTTGGCAACCTTTACCTTTTCGCAAATAAAGCAGCAGTCCCTGGGAGCGGGTTGTCTTCCCTTCAACGACCCGGGGTTTTTGTATTTATTGAAACCGGCCGAATCTGCCGAGTCATGTCTGTGTAGCCCCCGAGTCTTAAGACGACTCGAGGAGTTGGCTTGAGACTCTTCACTTATTTGTGGCATAAGTCGCCATATGGTTGACAGCTAAGAGCAGAATTTTATTGATGCCAGTGGCGTGCGGCGAGCTGATGATCTTCGCGACACTCGTTGTATGTCCTTGGCGTTGATAACACAACGTGAATCCGTGGAAAGTTGAGGTCGACCGGGGCGGGTCATAAATGATCCCGTATAAGTCGTGTTTGATAATCCGGCCGATGGTTTGTCCCGGCTATTTGTCGAAGTTAACCAAACCGCAGCGGCGGCGACTTGTGCACCTGTCCACTGAGCCATCCGGTGCAGGAGAAGGCTGATTTATTTGCTTCATAGTTGTTGAAGTAGATCAGGCCACGGGGGCAGCGGCGTCCGTTTGAGCAGTTCATGCAGACGGGCGCGGATCCAGTGTGTTGATGTAGATATGAGAGTCTGCCGGTAACCCGGCGCAGACACGGGGGTCGCCCGTGGCGTTGTAAGCCAATGTGGACGCGTACGTCGGCTGTGGTGGTATAAGCCGGCGCTGGCACATGAGTCGGCCGTGGGTTGGTGTAGACTGGACCGCAGAGGCGGTGGTTTGCACACACGTTCAATGAGCAGTACGGCACGGACGGATGCTGGCGCATGATAATGGTGGCACGAGCTCCATGTCCGTTTCACGACGATCACCCTTGCAATAATTGTCCTGCATAAAAAATATTGCGAGCCAGAGTAACTGTTCTCAGAAGAATAAAAATGTACCAATAAAAATAGACCGGATGGATTTCACCTGGTTCGTCCGGATGTCAGATTATCCGTATATAGCGTCGTGGATCCCCTCCAGTAATTTCAACGGCGAGTTAGCCATTCTCTCCGGTGGAGGCAAGGCGGCTTACAGCGCGACCGTAGCGGAACCGGAGCTGGGCGGCTCAGAATGGACCGGCGGGGCAGACCAAGGCAGCGGAGTCGAGTCCGTGCCTGCGTCCCGCGTCCTCCTCCAGGTCGTGCTGACCCTTTTTTTTGCATCTGAAGTCTCTCTTTAGTCCAACCGGTCAACTCCCCCTGCTTGCTTTATTCTTCTCCCCTGTTCGCACTGGCGAGACAAGGCTGCCCCAACAGGGGTGCGTCGGCCAGGCGGGTCGGCAGAGGCAGGGGCGAGGTGGAGGTGAGGACGGCGACGCAGCGGCGGAGGCGGCCGGGCGCCTCGGGGCAAGGCCGACCTGGCGCGGCTGCGGAGGCGATTTGAAGAGAGGCCAAGCAGCGGAGGCAGCCGGGCGGCTCAAGGCGGAGGCGGCTCAAGGTGCATCCGCGACGGCGAGGCCGCAACAGCAGGGGCGGCTCAGAGGCGGCGGCAGGGTGCCGAGCGACGGAGGCGGCCGCGCGGCTCAAGGCGGAGGCTCGAAGCTGGGCGGCATGCGGCAGAGGCGGAGACGAGGCCGGCCACTGAGGCGGCGATGCCTTGACGGAGGCCGGCGGAAGCGGAGGCTCGCGGACGGGGCGACTCGAGGTGGTGGCGAAGCCGCTGCAACGGCGAGAGGGCAGGGCCGGCTCACGGCGGAGGCTCGAAGCCGGGCGGCACGCGGCAGAGGCGGAGGCGGCCGGGCGGCTCAAGGCGCGCGCGGACGAGGGGGGGCGGTGACTCGATAAGTCGGCGACAGTGACTTGAGGCGGAGCCACGACGATGGTGGCGGAGACGACCGTGGCTGGCGCGAGGCCGTCGGGGAGAGCCGGCGAGGCACGGGCGGCTCGCAATGGAGGCGAGGCCGGCCAGGTGCGGGCGGCCCGCGGCGGCGGCTGAAGGTGAGGCCGTCGGGGGCGGCTCGAGGCACGGTCGAGCGGAGGCGACCGACGGCTCCCCAGCGAGGCAAGGCGACGATTTGATGAGGCGGAGGCGGGCCGCAGCTGCAGAGGCGACTGGAGCAGGGGGACCTCAACGGCGCGAGCTTGGGAGTGCGACAGTTGACCGCAGCGGCGGCTGGGCCGATTCGACGTGCAGCGGCAGAGGCGGGCCGGCTCGAGGCGCGGCGGTAGAGTCGGCGAGTGAAGCGAGGACAGCGGCGAAGCGGCGAGGCAACGCTAGCGAGGGGGAGGCAGCGACGGAAGAGGCAGAAGCTCGAGGCAACAGCGGCTCGGCGGAGAAGGCGAGGCGGAGGCCATGGCGGAGGCGTGGACGGTCTTGAGGCAAGGCCCCGGCAGCGAGGCGGCAGGCCGGTGAGGCGTATATGGAGGCAGGCGGCTCGCGGCGCGTCCGTGACGGCGAGGCCACACCGGCGGGGGCGGCTCGAAGGCAGCTGACGGCGGCGGTGATTGGCGGCCCGACGCGGCGGTCCATAGAGGCGAAGATGCAGCTATGAGTAGCTAATGCCACGGGAGCAAAGGTGACTCGGCGGCGAGGCCGGCTTGAAGTCGCAGCAGAGACGACCTGGCGGCGGCTGACCAAGGTCTAGATCGGGCTGGTCAGGGTCTTGGCAGCGCGGGAGTGTGCTTGAGCAGCGAAACGCGCTGGTGTGGGGTCACGGGCAAGGCCACGAAGGCGGACGCTGGTGAGGCGGCATGCTGTAGCGGAGAGGCGGCTTCGAGGCAACCGAAGCGGGGCCGCGGGCGGCGAGGCGAGCACAGCGGCGGAGCAGCGAGGCGAGCGCCGTGGGGGCGAGGTGGCCGGCTCGAGGCGAGGCCATCTCGAGGCGAGTCGGCAGTTGAGTACAAGTCCGTGGATCCATCTGCTTCCGGGTCGTGGCCCTCTTTCTTTTTCTTCTTTTTTTTAAAAACCGGACAAGTACTAGTGCCAGCCGCATTTGACCTTTTCAATTGGTCTAAGACAAAACAATCCCGGGCTGGTTGCGAAGACTTGGTGGGCAGCCCGAGTACATGCGAGTAGAACTCGGACTGTTGCTTGTACGCACCGAACGGGGCTAGCAGGCGCAGGTCTTGGCACTGCAACCATCATGTCCCCGCCTGGGCGTGTGTTGCTGTAGTTTTCTGTCGGTCTCAATCGTAGCAGATATTGATCCGCCCTTGGACAGACCGTCACAGACGGGCGTGGCAGCTCATACGATGAAACCCTAGCTTCTCTTTGAACTCAATCTTGTATATTCTGTTTTTACGGCTCGTTGATGATGTAGATCCTTCCGCACTGGCTCTTCTTCAACCAGTCAATCGCGAGTTTCTAGATCCTTGCGGAGCTCCCTCCAAGAACACAACACCACCGTGTGCTCGCCCCACGGTGGGCGCCAACTGTCGTGGTTTTGTCACGGCAGATGTCCTCATGAAAGGACTTAGTGGTGAAGCCATCGCAGCAAGGTGGTAGCTTGAACGGGGTTGAACAGAATCGAGAAGACGCGAGTTTTACCCAGGTTCGGCCCCTCTCGGTGGAGGTAAAGCCTACATCCTGCTTGATTAATATTGATGATCATAGTCACGATTACAAGGGTGCTGTTTCCCTGACTCTGTCTCGAGAGCTCTCAAAACATCTATCTTGAGACCTGCCAAAACATCTGTTTCCAGACTTAACTGTCTATCTAGACCTCTAAAAACTTGTCCCGCTTGGAGTGCCCTGCCCCTCCTTATATAAGTTGAAGGGGCGGCTTACATGAGATTCCGGGTTATACCCGTGATTGGAGTCCTACTCTAAGTCATCCGTGTCAAGGGTCTCCATCGTGTATTTTGACTCCTCGCTCGGGTCACTGTAGCAGGCCGGGTTAACATCCTGGCACTGTAGCAGACCAGGTTAACATCATGACACTGTAGCAGGCCGGGTTAACATCCTGGCACTGTAGCAACCGGCTTAACTTCTTGGCACTGTAGCAGCCGGGTTAACATCCTGGCACTGTAGCAGACCAGGTTAACATCATGACACTGTAGCAGGCCGGGTTAACATCCTCAGGACTCGTCTTCAGGACTCATCTCCAGAAATGACTAAGTCTCAGGGCGGCTTAACGCCAGAGATGACTTGAGTCCATGGCGACTTAACGTCATGAGTCGGGTCATATCGTGGAGTTATATCCCCGACAACAGGGGCAACGTATGTTCAGCCTATTGTGCAAAACCCACCCGCCTTAGCCCAGCTGGCCGCTCGCACCAGCGGTGTCACAAGCCGGGTCATTGGGACTCCGTGTTTGGTCCCAGCATTACGAGATGCGCGGATACCCCCGGGTTTCAAGGGACCTATCATGCTTCCTAATTATACTGCCGATTTGGAGCCGGCCGAGTGGATCGAAAGCTATGAGCTAGCTATGGACATGATGGAAGCCAGTGATGTTGTCTGTGCTCGTTATCTTCCCCTCATGTTGGAAGGACCAGCGCGTACTTGGTTGAAAATTTTACCTGTGAATTCCATTAATACATGGCAAGAGTTGAAAGAGCGCTTCATCAAGAATTTCGAAGGGACTTGCAAGCATCCGACCACAATTGTTGATCTCGAGCATTGTGTTCAGCGTGAAGATGAGTCAGCACATCATTGGTCTTGCCGGATTGCAGAAGTCATCCACTCATCGGATAGCATCACAGCTCAGCTGGCGGTCCTTGTCCTCGAAAGAAATTACAAGTTTCAACCATTGGTCCAGAAGTTAGGACGTCTCAAGACGAAGGTTAGAGACTTGGGTGATCTCATGGATGTCTTAACTCGATATGTCGAGTCTGATAGCACAAAGGATCCAACCTCTGTTGACGAAAAGTCAGGCAAGGGCAAGAAAAATGGTGGCAAGAGTCAACAACAGAACAATGGCAATGGGCATGCCAACAACAACAACAAACGTAAGAATTACGAGGGAAATTCTAATCTTGTTGCAAATACAACACTGGCAATAAAAAACAGCGTCAGAGCAATGGCTCCAGGAAGCCCTTTTCTGGTAATCGTCCTCGTAGTTTTGAGGAGGCTCTCAAGGGTCCGTGTCCAAAACATAGTTTTGATGGCAAGCCGTCTAGCCATTCATGGGAAAACTGCTTCATCATGCAAGAGTTTTCCAAGCGACTTTTTCAGAATCATCACAATGGAGGCGGCAATGGTGGACACCCTGGCAATCCAGGACCCGGCAACCACGGAGCCGGCTTTCAGGGAGCCGGCTCACAGGGGCACTTCGCAGGCCCTGGGTTCCAAGGGAACGGCGGTCAAAACTCTGGGTTTCAGGGGGCTGGCAATGGTGGAGGCAATAACCAGCGCAATAACCAAGGAAATCAGAATCAAGGAGGTCAGTCTGGATTTCAGAGCAATCCTAAGCAGTTGAACAGTGGTCAGTATCACATCTTCACCACCAGTACATGTAAGCGTGATCATAAGCTTCAGAGGCGGGTTGTTCACACTATTGAGCCGGCAGTTCCTTATTATTTAAACTGGTCAGAGCAGCCAGTAACTTGGAGTAGGGAAGATCATCCCCCACAGATTGATAATCCAGGTGGTCTTGCTTTGGTGGTGGCTCAACAAGTCGGCGGTTAGACCTTGACAAAGGTACTCATGGACGATGGAAGCAGCATTAATATCCTTTATTATGACACTTTCAGGCGGATGAACTTGTCCGAGAAACAACTCACTCCTTCCACTACCGTCTTTCATGGCATTGCCCCTGGCAAGTCGGCCTATCCTATTGGTAGGATTTCTCTGGAAGTTGCTTTTGGCACTGAATTTAACTATCGCTCAGAGTTCTTGTCATTTGAGGTGGTCAAGCTTAAAAGCCCGTATCATGCCCTCTTTGGAAGGCCGGCTTATGCGCGGTTCATGGTGCATCCATGTTATGTTTATCTAAAGTTGAAAATGCCTGGACCAGAAGGCACCATCACTGTCAATGGTAACAAGAAAGTCGCCATGGAGTGCGAGGAGGGAGATGCAGCCTATGTTGAGACGGCTTGTGCAGCCGAAGAGTTGAAGTTCTACAAGGACAATGTTGACCTGGCTGATAGGACATCTCTGAAGAAGCCAACAACTGAGTCTAACCCTCTACTTAAGTTCAAGTCGGTTCGCGATACAAAGCAAGTTGAGTTCACCCCTGGTGATCCTTCTAAGCAGTTCACTATTGGGGTGAATATGGATCCTAAATAGGAAAGCGCGCTCATCGAGTTCATCTGTGAGAACCGGGACATTTTTTGCATGGAAACCTTCTGACATGCAAGGTGTACCGAGAGAACTCACTGAGCACTCCCTTAATGTGGATCCTAAGTTTAAGACTGTTCGGCAGTATCTCCGTCGCTTTAATGAGGAGAGGCGGAAGGACATTGGGGAAGAAGTGGCTCGGCTCCTTGCTGCCGGGTTCATTGTTGAAGTTTTTCATCCAGAGTGGTTAGCTAACCCAGTGCTTGTTTTGAAGAAAAACGGGACTTGGCAGACGTGTGTTGATTACACAGACTTGAATAAGGCTTGTCCCAGTGATCCTTTCGCTCTGCCCCGTATTGACCAGATCATTGATGCTACGGCTGGTTGCGAGTGTTTATGCTTTCTGGATGCTTACTCTAGTTATCATCAGATCAAGATGAAGGAGGAGGACCAGGAAAAAACAAATTTTATCACGCCTTTTGGGGTTTTCTGCTATATGTTGATGCCGTTTGGTCTGAAGTGTGCATAGGCGACTTCTCAGTGCTGTGTCCAAAATTGTTTCCACAAGCAGATTGGGCGTAACGTCCATGCATATGTTGATGACATCGTGGTTAAATCTTGGAGGAAGGAGACCTTGCTGGACGATCTCAAGGAGACATTTGATAACCTACGAATTTACCAGATGAAACTTAACCCGGAAAAATGCATGTTTGGTGTTCCTACAGGGAAATTACTGGGCATCCTCGTTTCTGAGCGTGGGATTGAGGCCAACCCAAAAAAAAATCAAAGCCATCACGACCTTGGCCAAGCCGGCCAATATCAATGCTGTTCAGAAGCTGGCAGGGCGGGTCGCGACTTTGAGACGGTTTATCAGCCGGCTTGGGGAGAATGCAATTCCTCTTTACCAATTGCTCCGAAAGACAGATAATTTTACTTGGAGTGGTGCTGCAGATCAAGCCTTCGAGTCTCTAAAGAAGCAGTTGTCTGAGCCGCCTATCCTTGCTGCCCCTCAGGAGAAGAAACCAATGCTGTTATACATAGCTGCCAACAGCAAAGCCATCAGTGTTGCCGTTGTTATGGAGCGCAAGGAAGAAGGTAAAGAGTACCCAGTTCAGCGCCCTGTGTATTATATCAGTGAAGTTTTAACAGAGTCCAAGCAGCGGTATCCGCATTGGCAAAAGCTGGTATATGGCGTGTTCATGGCAAGTCGCAAATTGAAACATTACTTCCATGAGCACCCAATTACTGTGGTCAGTTCAGCACCTCTTGGGGACATAATCCCGAATAGGGAGGCAACTGGCCGGGTTGCAAAGTGGGCCATTGAGCTTGGCCCGCATCATCTCAAATATGTGCCACGGACTGCCATCAAATCTCAAGCTTTGGTGGACTTCATCAACGACTGGACTGAGTTGCAGGCTCCGGAGGAGAAGCCAGATACTACGTACTGGTCAATACACTTCGATGGATCCAGGCAATTAGAAGGCTCAGGGGCTGGAGTTGTGATAACTTCCCCACGAGGTGATAAGTTTTGTTATGTTTTGAGGCTTATGTTTCCCTGTACTAACAATGCAGCTGAATATGAGGCTTTACTTCATGGGCTTCGTATGGCTAAGGAGATGAACTTAAGCCGAGTCAGGTGCCTGGGGGACTCAGATTTGGTGGCTCAGTAGGTTTCTGGGACTTGGGATTCTAAAGATTCCCTCATGGTGGCTTACAGGCATGCCGTCACCAATATTGCTGGGCACTTCAAGGGATATCAGGTTGATCACATTGATCGCCGGCTCAATGATGCAGCAGATGCATTGTCTCATTTGGGGTCTCAGCGGAAGCCTGTTCCGCCCAATGTTTTTCTGGACGTTCTACACAACCCGTCGGTCAAATTACCGACGGAGGAGGATCTTGCTATTCCTGATCCAGAGGCAGCATTGGTGGCTTCTATTCATGCTATACCAGATTGGACGGGGCCTTACCTGGCGTATCTGAGTCGTGGCGAGCTCCCAGCAGAGGAAATCATCGCTCGGCAAATCGTCCGGAGGTCCAAATCCATGACCATTATCAATGGCGAGTTGCACAGACGAAGTGTCAAAGGCATTTTTCAACGCTGTGTTTCCCCTGAGGAAGGTCGAGAGATCCTTAATGAGATACATTCAGGTGATTGTGCACATCACGCTGGCTCCCGGTCTTTGGTTGGAAAGGCTTTCCGGCACGGTTTTTACTGGCTTACAGCTCACGCAGATGCAGAGGATATTGTTCGCAAGTGTGATGGTTGTCAGAAATTTGCTCGTCAAGCGCATGTGTCGGCTCAAGAGTTACAGATGATTCCAATAACTTGGCCCTTTGCAGTCTGGGGGCTTGATATGGTCGGGCCTTTCAAGAGATCCAAGAATAAACATACTCACTTATTGGTTGCAGTTGACAAATTCACCAAGTGGGTTGAAGCAGAGCCAGTCAGCCGTTGTGATGCTGCTACGGCTGTTAAATTCCTAAAAAAGTTGATCTATCAGTTTGGCTATCCACATAGCATAACTACAGACAATGGAACCAATGTGTCCAAGGGGGTCATGAAGCAGTTCTGTCAACATGAGCATATCCGACTTGACTTAACATCTATCGCACATCCTCAGTCCAATGGGCAGGCGGAACGAGCTAATCAGGAATTGCTGTGTGGAATAAAACCAAGGCTCATGGTGCCTCTACAACGTACCCCTGGTTGCTGGGAAGAGGAATTATCTGCAGTACTTTGGAGCATACGGACTACTCCCAACAGGTCGACAGGCTATACGCCGTTTTTCCTGGTCTATGGTGCAGGGGATGTACTTCCAAGTGATATTCATCATGACTCTCCCCGAATCACAGCTTATGTGGAGGCTGATACTGAACAAGCTCGCCAAGATGCTCTTGATGCTCTGGAAGAAGAACGCAAACTTGCCGCATCCAGATCTGCCATATATCAACAATACCTACGTCGCTATCACAGCCGTACAGTTTGAAGCCATACCTTTCAAGAAGGTAACTTAGTGCTTCGTCTGATACAAGACCAGACAGGCATGCATAAGCTTTTGCCTCCTTGGGAAGGACCCTTCGTCATCAGCAAGAATCTCAACAATGGGTCATATTACCTTGTTGACATACGTGAATCAAATAAGTCACGTACCTCTGAGGAGGAGGGCAGCCGACCCTGGAATATTGCACATCTCCGGCCGTACTATACCTAAGTCACAGACTTGGTAGTATTTTTTGTACATACCTTCATCATGTATATATATATTATGATCAATGAAATAAAGCCGGCATCTCTGTATAAGAGAGTGTGTCGTTTTGCCTCAAATTGTGTGTTGAGTCTTTATTCTTTGATCATTGGTTACTTGGGGGCTTCCAACTCATCGAGTTTAGCTATCAACATCCCTCTTAACCCGGCATATGCCATTATACACTTGGTTATACCTGCCTGTCAGCAAGATGCTACTCCGAAAAGGTGACCCGGTGTACGCCAGATGAGTCAATCACAGAGGTGACCCTGAACTCATCAAAGTTAAAACACTGGTTAAGTCACGTGAGAGCCGGCTTTCAGAAAGCTAGGACAAGCCAAAAGAGGTCAAAAAGCCTGCTTCACAGAAGCGAATCAGACTCGAGCCTCGAAAGCCGGTCTTTATGTCGTGCCTCGAAAGCCGTCTTCTACTTTTGTGTATTTGCATTATTTTCATATTTTGCATAAAATATATCCATATATGTGTATTTTTACAATCACAAGTTTTTCTTGTTTATCAAATCGGCAGCATGATTTGCCGGGTTGCCTTGAAACCACAGTTTCTGCTACACATAATCAACACCACTGGTGTTTGAGTTGAGTCGGAAGCATGGCCGGGTCTTAGATCTTGGCCCGGGTCTTCTCAAATAATGGCACATCATATGGCAATCAAATGTTGCCGGTTTGGCTTAAGACGCCGGGTTGTCTATCAAGTCCCTGGAAGGCATGATTGATACTTGGTTTTCAACGCAGCAAAAGATTGTCATTAATGGCCACAGTTTTACAAAGCAAAGCAATAAATGCATGAAGGCATTGATAGATTATGGAAGTTTTTCGCCTAGTTATTACAACGCCACCAAAGGGCCAAATCCAATCAAGTTTTCATGGTTGTGAGCCGTTAGTTTAACCCTCCGGGTTGATGTTCGCGCCAGAAGCTGACGGGTCATCACGTGCCGGCTCTTCATGATCGTCAGGAGCCGCCGCCTCTACTTGAGTTGAAGGCTCGCCTGCTACCCACTGGATGGAATGTAAAGCTTCAAAAACAGAATCTTTCTTCATCACAGTGGAAGGGTTGACATCAGGAGCAAAATTTTGCTTATGCCGAGGAGGGTTCAGTTCAAAGGGCTTGGGATCAGGCATGCTCATGCGTTTGCCGTCTTCTGAATAGCCGGCTTGGTATTTCTCTGAGTCCAACTCCGCTGCAATGTTGGTGGGTGCCACCCGGGTCTCCTTCACGCAACGCACATAATCTTCATTGGTGAACTCTGATCCATCTGCATTGAACTCTGGAAAACCGTCTGCTAGCAGAGCCGGCTCCATCTCAGGAAGATAAGCCTTTGCACGAGCTAGAGCGTATATTGATCCGTGGCGGTTTGCTGATTTCTTCAGTTCCTGGATCCATTGAGGAACGGTGGAAAGTTCTTTTAGCATATCCATGATGTACTATGGTGGCGCCTTTGTATTTTTGACTGCCATAACACAGTAGGCACCACCCACATACAGCTGCTCTAGAAACTTGTACACCGCCTTCAATTTCACCAGAGGAAGTTAAACCAAGTTATGATTTCTTCTGCCTGCAAACACATATCAGTAAGTATTAGTAACCCGGCTGAACATATTAAGCCGACATATTTGGTGACTTGCAAAGTTTTATGCTTACCAAAGGTGGCATTGCACATGTCTGTTATATGGCCCTTTAAGGTGGACAATTCCTGAGTCACCGGCTCGAGCTTTGACTCGGCCTCTTCAGCACGCTTTAGCAAGGCGTCTCTTTCTTCCTCAAATGAAGCCTTGGTTTTCTCCAAGATGTCGGTCACATTCAGCAAAGACTTGTGAAAATCTGATGATAACCTTTCCGCCTTCTCGTGCAGCTTCTTTTCAGCTTTGAGATCTTTTTGTAAACCGGTCGCTTGTGACTCGGCTTGGTTTAGCATATCCTGCACAATAGTTTTACAAGTTACAAGTCATACTTGATAGTCCCGAGCCGTTGCGGGCGATCGACCCGGTACTTGGGGTCTACATCAGCCAGTTTTTCACTTATGATCTCTACAAGTCCCATGCAGTTGCAAGCATTCCACACGGCACTTGGGGGCTAATGCATTGACATTCTCGCCTAACAAATTTACTACAAAGATCCGGTCCATCACACAATGATGAGCCGGCCCTTGGGGGCTACATGTGAGTACAACTAATCTAGCTATGTTCATGGCGGGTCAAGGGTGTTAACCCGATTATTTAGCAGGTTATTACTATATCTACTCAAAACTTGAGGGCTGCATATATGTACACATACAAGGACAGGTAGTGAGACATACCTCATATTTTTTTCTTAAGTGTAGTCACCATGGCAATTTCAGTGTCTCGGCTCTCAGATAGTCGGGTCAGGTACTCTTGATGAAGGGAGTTCACATCAAGATCTTCCAGAGATTGGGATTGAAGCTTGATTTTGCCTTTCTCCTTCATTGGCGATTCATCTTTGGTTGAGATTTTTGCCAAAGCATGTGATGTTTCTGGAGTGGCATATTTCTCCCCAGTAATCATCATATCCGTATCTGTTGCCTCTGGAGGTGGCTCGCTGGTTGGATTTTCTATTTCCACCATAGGGGCGGACGAAGGAGTAGGACTCCCTGGGCTGTCTTGATGAGCCGGTTCTTCTTCACCAGCCGGCTCATTTTCCTTAGCGGGTTCAGTATTTTCAACCGGCTCGTTCTGAGTTTCTGGGTTGACTGTGGAGATGTCCTGAGGAGGATTCTCTTCAACTACTTGTGCAACAACATCACTCTCTTCACCAGCCTTCTTCTTGGTGAAAGCCTTTGCCCTATGTTTACAAAACTGGTGAGAAGCAGCAAAGGAAGAATGACGATAAAGGGTAGATACAGCTTTGTGAAAAACTTACCCGCGGTTGATGTGGAAAGCTGGTAATTGAGTGGTGCTGGATTCATCAGATGATGTAGAGGTCCTGCGGTAAGCAAGGTCAGAAGGATGTAGCGGCTCTTTACATTGGCTGGCTTAAGGAAGAGAAGGAGTAGGGGTGTGAGGCACGTCAGTCCAAGCCCTTCGTGCAGGCGGCTCATTTGGTAACCTGCCACTTAGCTCTCCTGAGCTGCTCTGAGTCTTGCGCTTGGAGGTTCCGGCGTGTTGAGTTTTCTTCAAAAGAAACCGTGGGTCTAAGTAAGCATCTAGATGTGAAAATGGGACTTTGCGGATTGCAACCCAGATTGTTTTTGGACAGGTATTGTGGAGTTTGAATCTAAGGATATCAAGGTTACCTCTACCTCACCGGCTCGGCTGGATTTGACTTGTTCCTGAGAAGAGGTGGCATCAGCAAGTTGATTAAATAGACGACCGAGAGAGTCGAGTTCTACCTCATGTTCCTCTTCGTCATCCGGCTCTTCTCTATCGTCGTCTTGGGGAGGAGTGGGAACTTGGGGTTCAGTCTTCCACCATTCAGCATGTTCCTGGACAGATGACAAAGATCAGTAAGGTTGAATACAAAGGCAAGGCAGTTATAAGCAGGCAAGAAAAAAGGCAGGTAGGGCGACTTACTGCAGGTGCCGGGTTGCCAGTAAAAAAGGGAGCTAGTCCCACAAGCTCAATGTCATATTTTGTCTCGCCAAGAAGTTTTTTGGTGGACTTTATAAGCTCTTTGGCATAGAGGTTAACACGGCTAAATCGTAGCGTGCTTCGGGCTCACCTGAATACGAGCTCATGAGCCGGTTCCGCAGACTGAGTGGTTGAATCCGCCAGTTCATCCAGGTCCGGGTCAAATCAACGCCAGTAAGGGCATGAGCGATTAAGGCATTGATCTTGGAATATAGAGGCTGAAGCGCTTCCCTCACAGCTCTGGTGGCAAAGCCGGGAAAGGTGGTGGAAGCATCAAGCCGCTCCATCCTATAACTCGGCAGTTGGTGCTGTTGTTTTGGAGAAGTGTCTTTGCAGTAAAACCAAGTCTTGTGCCATCCCTTGGGATGACTCGCCAATTTCACTTCTGGAAAAGCTGAGTTCTTTCTCCTTTGAATGGTGACCCCGCCCGGTTCTATGCTCGGTCCGCCTTTATGCTTTGTCTGATGGTTAAGATAGAAAAATTCCTGGAAGAAGCTGATAGACAGCTCAATCTACAGATAAACCTCATAGAATACTTGAAATTGGATCAAATTCAGGATGGAGTTAGGGCCTAGGTCCTGAGGCCTGACGGCGAAGTAGTGAAGTACGTCCCGGAAGAATTTTGAACCCGGGGTACGGAAGCCTCTGTCCAAATGATCGCCAAATATGACAATTTCATTTTGAGTTGGCTGAGGATGGATTTCTTCCTCGGGAGCACGCCATTCAATCTCTTCCTGGGTTGGAAGCAACCCGGAATCTAGCAGACTCTGCAACCTGAGTTCAGACATGTTGGATTTGGTCCAATTTACCACCTTGGTTTTAGGGGCCATAGGTTCAGTTGGAAAGCGCTCAGCTACAAAAATACAGGAAACTGGTATAAGCCGGCAATATACAGAAGTTTGCCGGATTATCACGAAGTCAATGGCAAGCCGGCATAATGCCGGGTCATGATTATCAAGACACTCAAAAGATTCAATCGTGCATAAGTCATGAAGCTACAAACAGTTTTTACGCAGATTGAAAAGCTATTCGGATCTAAAAATGGCTATAAAGGGGAAATGAAAACCTAGGTCTGTTTATGCGACTGGGGACGAAACATCAATGAGGTTCATTTGAGGCAATATAAAAGATTTATAAATTGATGAAAATATTGCGGAGTTACTTTACGGCCTTACGGATGAAAATTCATGGATATACTAGATCTGTAAGCTACAGTTCGCGAAGAACACCGAAGAACTTTGATGAACTAGTAAAAATGGCAATGGATGAATTACATCGAAGGGAAAATGAGGCACTTATAGATCTGCAAAAAGAGATTTGAAGCCTTCGAGCTTCGCGAGCGTGGCCGTGGTGTGCTTGACGAACTCCGGCGACGGTGTTGAGGCTGCTGCTACTGCTGCTTTCGGTGGCGGCGAGCTCGAAGGGGCCCAGTGGCGTCGGAGGCGAGAGGAAAAATAAGAGGTAGAAGAGGTGAAAAGTGAGCCCTGGGAGCTGCTGGCCTATTTATAGGGGAGGTGGAACCCGAAACGGCAAGCACGGAATCCCAGGTGGCACAATAATTTTTTGCTAAAAAGGCTCCTCGTTTCTCGTGCCTGATAAGACAAGACATATCCGCTCAAAGATCCGTTGTGATGTCATGCGTGCATTTCAGAAATCAAGTGAATGATGTCACGATGTGATATGGCAAAGAAATTGTCAGGACCCCGATCCTAAGTCACACCGATCTAGCATGTAACACATCATATCACTTTGCGGCCTCACGCACGGTAACCCACGGCTGCCGCCTTTACCTGGGCTGGGACCGTTTGCCTCTTTTGGCTCACGTATATGATTGTGTCGCTAGCATCCATATGACAGAGAACCCGGGCCGACATGACTAGTCATAAACCAAGGTGGCACAAACATACAGGGACATGCATACGTAATGTTGGGGAACGTTGCATGGGAAACAAAAATTTTCCTACGCACACACAAGATCTATCCATGGTGATGAGCATCTACGAGAGGGAGAGTGAATCTACATACCCTTGTAGATCGCTAAGCGGAAGCGTTAAGAAACGCGGTTGATGTAGTCGAACGTCTCCGCGATCCAAATCGCAAGTCGTCCCTCGAACCGATCACGAACTAGTGCCGAATGGACGGCACCTCCGCGTTCAACACACATATGGCTTGATGACGCCTTCACCTCCTCGATCCAGTGAGCGATGGTGAAGTAGTAGATGAGTTCCGGCAGCACGACGGCGTGGTGATGATGGTGAGGAACAATCTCTGCAGGGCTTCGCCAAGCGCTACGGAGATTATGACGTAGGAACTAGAGGGTTAGGGTTGCCGCACACGGCTTGGGGAAATCTTGATGTGTTCCGGGTGCTAGCCCTGCCCCTCTATTTATATGTTGAGCCCTGGGGTCGAAACTTGGAGAAAGAGCCTCCTCAAAGTCGGTTTGGCCCGCAAGGCAAGAGTCCTGCTCGGACTCCAGGACCAGACGCCAGGGTCCTCGGCGTTTGGCCCTAGACGCCAGGGTCCCTGGCGTCTGGCCCCTGGCCTCCGCAAAACTTCCTTTTGCACCTTCCTAAAGCCTCGTGGGCTTTACCCCTTGGCCCAAATAAAGTGTTCTCGTACCCGAACATTTCGGGAAACATCCGAAACTCCTTCCGGTGAATTCCGGAACCCTTCCGGAGACCAAACACTATTATCCCATATATCAATCTTTACCTCCGGACTATTCCAGAGCTCCTCGTCATGTCCGGGATCTCATCTGGGACTCCGAACAACTTTTGGTCACCAACATAACAACTCAACTATACTTATATCGTCACCAAACGTTAAGTGTGTAGACCCTGCGGGTTCGAGAACTATGTAGACATGACCGAGACACCTCTACGATCAATAACCAATAGCGGGACCTGGATGCCCATATTGGCTCCTACATATTCTACGAAGATCTTTATCGGTCGAACCTCTATGTCAAGGATTCAGTTAATCCCGTATGCTGTTCCCTTTGTTCTTCGGTATGTTACTTGCCCGAGATTCGATCGTCGGTATCTCTATACCTAGTTCAATCTCGTTACCGGCAAGTCTCTTTACTCGTTCCGTAATACAAGATCTCGTGGCTAACACTTTAGTCACATTGCTTGCAAGGCTCATTGTGATGTTGTATTACCGAGTGGGCCCTGAGATACCTCTCCGTCACACGGAGTAACAAATCCCAGTCTTGATCCATGCCAACCCAACAGACATCCTCGGAGATACCTATAGAGCACCTTTATAGTCACCCAGTTACGTTGCGACGTTTGATACACACAACGTACTCCTCCGATGTCAGGGAGTTGCATGATCTCATGGTCATAGGAACAGATACTTGACATGCAGAAAACAATAGCAATAAACTGACACGATCATATGCTACATTTACAGTTTGGGTCTTGTCCATCACATCATTCTCCTAATGATGTGATCCCGTTATCAAATGACATCTCATGTCCATGGCTAGGAAACCTTCACCATCTTTTGATCAACGAGCTAGTTAACTAGAGGCATACTAGGGACACAGTGTTGTCTATGTACCCACACATGTATTTGAGTTTCCAATCAATACAATTATAGCATGGATAATAAACGATTATCACGAACAAGGAAATATGATAATAACTAAATTATTATTGCCTCTAGGGCATATTTCCAACAGTCTCCCACTTGCACTAGAGTCAATAATCTAGTTCACATCACCATGTGATTTACATTGTTCTAACACCCAATGAGTTCTGGGTTCGATCATGCTTTGCATGTGAGAAAGGTCTTTAGTCAACGGGTCTGCGACATTCAGATCCGTGTGTACTTTACAAATCTCTATGTCATACTGTAGACACTGCTACCACACTCCACTTGGAGCTATTCCAAATGGTTGTTCCACTATATGTATCCTGACTGCTACTCAGAGTCGTCCGGATAGGTGTCAAAGCTTGCATCGACGTAACCCTTTACGACGAACTCTTCATCACCTCCATAATCGAGAAATATTTCCTTAGTCCTCTAGTTACTAAGGATAATCTTGACCGCTGTCCAGTGATCCACTCCTGGACCATTCTTGTACCCCTTGACAGACTCATGGCAAGGCACACACTAGGTGCGGTACACAGCTTGGCATACTATGCAGAGCCTATGGATAAGGCATAGGGGACGACCTTCGTCCTTTCTCTTTCTTTGACTGATCCATTTTGAACTCTTTCAAAATATTGTCAAGGTATGTACTCATTGAAAGTCTTATCAGACGTCTTGATCTATCTCTATAGATCTTGATGCCCAATATTTAAGTAGCTTTATTTCAGGTCTTCCTTGAAAAACTCCTTTCAAACGACCCTTTATGCTTTCCAGAAATTCTACATCATTTCCGATCAACCATATGTCAACCACATATACTTATCAGAAATTCTATAGTGCTCCCACTCACTTTATTGTAAATACAAGTTTCTCATAAACTTTGTATAGACTCAAGAACTTTGATCACCTCATCAAAGCGTATATTCCAACTCCGAGATGCTTGCTCCAGTCCATAGAAGGATCGCTGGAGTTTGCATACATTTTAGCATCCTTAGGACTGACAAAACCTTCCGGTTGTATCATATACAACCTTTCCTCATGGATACCGTTAAGGAAACGATGTTTTGACATCCATCTGCCAGATTTCATAATTGAAAAATGCAGCAACTGCTAACATAATTCCAACAGACTTTAGCATCGCTACGGGTGAGAAAGTCTCATCGTAGTCAACTCCTTGAACTTGTGAACAACCCTTTGCCACAAGTCGAGCTTTATAGACGGTGACATTACCGTCCGCGTCCGTCTTCCTTTTAAAGATCCATTTGTTCTGAATGGCGTTTTGCCCTTCAGGTAATACTTCCAAAGCCCATACTTTGTTTCCTTACATGGATCCCATCTCGGATTTCATGGCCTCTAACCACTTCTCGGAATCCGGGCCCATCATCGCTTCTCCATAGCTCGTAGGTTCATCGTTGTCCAACAACATGACCTCTAAGACAGGGTTGCCGTACCACTCAGGAGTAGTACGCGCCCTTGTCGACCTACGAGGTTCGATAGCAACTTGATCCGAAGCTTCATGATCATCATCATTAACTTCCTCTTCAACTAATGTGGGCTCTACAGAAACATCTTTCTGTGATGCGCTACTCTCAGGTTGAAGTAAAGGTTCAACAACCTCATCAAGTTCTATCTTCCTCCCACTCAATCTTTCGAAAGAAACTTTTTCTCGAGAAAGGACCCGTTTTAGCAACAAACACTTTGTGCTTGGATCTGAGATAGAAGGTTCACCCAACTGTTACGTTAGGGTACTCTATGAAGATGCATTTGTCCGCTTTGGGTTCGAGCTCATTAGGTGAAAACCCTTTTTCACATAAGCGTCGCAGCCCCAAACATTAAAAAATGACAGCTTAGGTTTCCGTCAAACCAAAATTCATACGGTGTCATCTCAACGGACTTATGGTGCCCCTTTTAAAGTGAATGTGGTTGTCTCTAATGCATAACCCTAAAACGATAGTGGTAAATTGATAAGAGACATCATAGTTCGCACCATATCTAATAGAGCACAACTACGACGTTCGGACACACCATCACACTATGGTGTTCCAGGTGGCGTGAGTTGTGAAACAACTTCCACATTGTCTTAAGTTATATACCAAACTCGTAACTCAGATATTTACCTCCACGATCATATCGTAGACATTTTATCTTCTTGTCACGATGATCTTAAACTTCACTCTGAACTTTTCAAATGATTCAGACTTGTGTTTCATTAAGTAAATATACACTATATCTACTCAAATCATCAGTGAAGGTAAGAAAATAACGATATCCACCGCCCACTACAAAACTCACTGGACCGCATACATCAACATGTATCATTTCCAATAAGTCAATTGCCCGCTCCATCATACCGGAAAACGGGGTTTTAGTCATCTTGCCCATGAGGCATGGTCCGCATGTCTCAACCAATTCGAAATCGAATGAGTCCAAAGATCCATCAGCATGGAGTTTCTTCATGCGTTTTACACCAATATGACATTTAGCGGCAGTGCCACAAGTATGTGGTACTATCATTATTAACTTTGTATCTTTTGGCATCAATATTATGAACATGTGTATCACTACGATCAAGATTCAATAAACCACTCTTATTGGGTGCATGACCATTGAAGGTATTATTCATGTAAACAGAATAACCATTATTCTCTAACTGCAATGAATAACCGTATTGCAATAAACTTGATCTAATCACGTTCATGCTTAACGCAAACACCAAATAACATTTATTTAGGTTCATCACTAATCCCAAAGGTAGAGAGAGCGCGCGATGGTGATCACATCAACCTTGGAAACACTTCCAACACTCATCGTCACCTCACCCTTAGCCTCCGTTTATTCCGTAGCTTTTATTTCGAGTTACCAACACTTAGCAACCGAACCGGTATCTAATACCCAGGTGCTACTAGGAGTACTAGTAAGGTACACATCAATAACACGTATATCAAATATACTTCTGTCGACGTTGCCAACCTTCTTATCTACCAAGCATCTAGGGTTGTTCCACTTCAGCAACCGTTCTCCTCATAATAGAAGCACTCAGTCTCGGGTTTGGGTTCAACCTTGGGTTTCTTTACTGGAGCAGCAACTGGCTTGCCATCCATGAAGTATCCCTCCTTGCCCTTGCCCTTCTTGAAACTAGTGGTTTTACTAACCATCAACACTTGATGCTCCTTCTTGATTTCTACCTTCGCGGTGTCAAACATTGCGAACAGCTCAGGGATCATTATTTCCATCTCTGGCCTTTTATAGTTCATCACGAAGCTCTAGCAGCTTAATGACAGTGACTTGGAGAACTATATCAATCACTATCTTATCTGGAAGATCAACTCCCACTCGATTCAAGCGATTGTAGCACCCAGACAATCTGAGCACATGCTCAATGATTGAGCTATTCTCCATCATCTTGCAGGCAAAGAATCTTGTTGGAGGTCTCATACCTCTCAACACGGGCATGAGTCTGAGATCCCAATTTCAGCTCTTAGAACATCTCATATGTTCCGTGACGTTCAAAACGTTTTGGAGCCTCAATTCTAAGCCGTAATGCATGACGCACTGAACTATTAAGTAGTCATCGGAATGTGCCTGTCAGATGTTCACAACATCTACAGACGACGCTAGAGGGGGTGGCACACCGAGCGGTGCATTATGGACATAAGCCTTCTGTGCAGCATTGAGGACAATCCTCAGATCATGGACCCAGTCCGCATTATTGCTACCATCATCTTTCAAATCTATTTCTCTAGGAACATATAAAAATTCAGGGGAGCTACAGCGCGAGCTAGTAATCTACAACATAATTTGCAAAGACATTTTGACTATGTTCATGATAATGAGTTTAGTTAATCATATTACTTAAAACTCCCACTCAAATTGACATCCCTCCGGTCATTCGAGTGTAACATGATCCAAATCCACCAACTCAAGTCCGATCATCACGTGAGTTGAGGTGGTTTCAATGGTGAACATCTTCATGTTGATCATATCTACTATATGACTCATGTTCGACCTTTCGGTCTCTTGTGTTCCGAGGCCATGTCTGTACATGCTAGGCTCGTCAAGTTTAACCCGAGTGTTCCGCACGTGCAACATGGATTACACCCGTTGTATGTGAACGTAGAGTCTATCACACCCGATCATCACGGCGTGTCTCGAAACGATGAACTTTCGCAACGGTGCACACTCGGGGAGAACACAATTTATCTTGAAATTTAAGTGAGGGATCACCTTATAATGCTACCGTCGTCCTAAGCAAAATAAGATGCATAAAAGGATTAACATCACATGCAAATCATAAGTGACATGATATGGCCATGAACTTGTGCTTTTGATCTCCATCTCCAAAGCACCGGCATGATCTCCATCGTCACCGGCATGACACCATGATCTCCATCATCTTGATCTCCATCAACGTGTCGCCACGAGGTTGTCGCGCCGACTGTTGCTTCCACGACTATTGCTAACTCATAGCGATAAAGTAAAGCAAAACGGCGAAAATAATTAAAGACAACTCTATGGCTCCTGCCAGTTGCCGTACTCATCGACATGCAAGTCGTGATATTCTATACAACACATGATCATCTCATACATCACATATATCTCATCATGTAATTGGCCATATCACATCACAACATACCCTGCAAAAACAAGTTAGACGTCCTCTAATTGTTGTTGCAAATTTTACGTGGCTGCTACGGGTTTGCAAGAACCGTTCTTACCTACGCAAAACCACAACGTGGTGTAGTGATTGCTTTTTGATCTTCTAAAAGAACCCTCTTCATTGAAATTGATTCAACTAAAGTGAGAGAGACAGACACCCGCTAGCCATCTTTATGCAACGAAGTTACATGTCAGTTGAAGGAACCTGTCTCGCGTAAGCGTACGCGTAATGTCGGTCCGGGCCGCTTCATCTCACAATACCGCCGAATCAAGTATCAACTAGTAACGGCAAGCAATATGTATACACCCACGCCCACAACTCGTTTGTGTTCTACTCGACATCTCATCTACGCATAGACCTAGCTCATGATGCCACTGTTGGGGAACGTTGCATGGGAAACAAAAAATTTCCTACGCACACACAAGATCTATCCATGGTGATGAGCATCTACGAGAGGGAGAGTGAATCTACATACCCTTGTAGATCGCTAAGCGGAAGCGTTAAGAAACGCGGTTGATGTAGTCGAACGTCTCCGCGATCCAAATCGCAAGTCGTCCCTCGAACCGATCACGAACTAGTGCCGAATGGACGGCACCTCCGCGTTCAACACACGTACGGCTTGATGACGCCTTCACCTCCTCGATCCAGCGAGCGATGGTGAAGTAGTAGATGAGTTCCGGCAGCACGACGGCGTGGTGATGATGGTGAGGAACAATCTCTGCAGGGCTTCGCCAAGCGCTACGAAGATTATGACGTAGGAACTAGAGGGTTAGGGTTGCCGCACACGGCTTGGGGAAATCTTGATGTGTTCCGGGTGCTAGCCCTGCCCCTCTATTTATATGTTGAGCCCTGGGGTCGAAACTTGGAGAAAGAGCCTCCTCAAAGTCGGTTTGGCCCGCAAGGCAAGAGTCCTGCTCGGACTCCAGGACCAGACGCCAGGGTCCCTGGCGTCTGGCCCCTGGCCTCCGCAAAACTTCCTTTTGCACCTTCCTAAAGCCTCGTGGGCTTTACCCCTTGGCCCAAATAAAGTGTTCTCGTACCCGAACATTTCGGGAAACATCCGAAACTCCTTCCGGTGAATTCCGGAACCCTTCCGGAGACCAAACACTATTATCCCATATATCAATCTTTACCTCCGAACTATTCCAGAGCTCCTCGTCATGTCCGGGATCTCATCCGGGACTCCGAACAACTTTCGGTCACCAACATAACAACTCAACTATACTTATATCGTCACCAAACGTTAAGTGTGTAGACCCTGCGGGTTCGAGAACTATGTAGACATGACTGAGACACCTCTACGATCAATAACCAATAGCGGGACCTGGATGCCCATATTGGCTCCTACATATTCTACGAAGATCTTTATCGGTCGAACCTCTATGTCAAGGATTCAGTTAATCCCGTATGCTGTTCCCTTTGTTCTTCGGTATGTTACTTGCCCGAGATTCGATCGTCGGTATCTCTATACCTAGTTCAATCTCGTTACCGGCAAGTCTCTTTACTCGTTCCGTAATACAAGATCTCGTGGCTAACACTTTAGTCACATTGCTTGCAAGGCTCATTGTGATGTTGTATTACCGAGTGGGCCCTGAGATACCTCTCCGTCACACGGAGTAACAAATCCCAGTCTTGATCCATGCCAACCCAACAGACATCCTTGGAGATACCTGTAGAGCACCTTTATAGTCACCCAGTTACGTTGCGACGTTTGATACACACAACGTACTCCTCCGATGTCAGGGAGTTGCATGATCTCATGGTCATAGGAACAGATACTTGACATGCAGAAAACAATAGCAATAAACTGACACGATCATATGCTACGTTTACAGTTTGGGTCTTGTCCATCACATCATTCTCCTAATGATGTGATCCCGTTATCAAATGACATCTCATGTCCATGGCTAGGAAACCTTCACCATCTTTTGATCAACGAGCTAGTTAACTAGAGGCATACTAGGGACACAGTGTTGTCTATGTACCCACACATGTATTTGAGTTTCCAATCAATACAATTATAGCATGGATAATAAACGATTATCACGAACAAGGAAATATAATAATAACTAAATTATTATTGCCTCTAGGGCATATTTCCAACACGTAACCCAGCAATGCACGTGTCGGTCATCAGCGTGTGCAACCGAGTCGTAGCAAGCTACAAGGACTCTAGTAAAACACCGTGTGACATTTCCTCGAAGGGACAAACACAGGAGCAAAGAAGGATACATGCCAGTCAATCCATATGTTCTGGAGCAGTAGCGAACTACCATGGCTCAGTGGAAGCAGTAGGAGGCATTTCCCTGTAGGAAAGGATACCAAGGCAGATAACTAGGTATCGGATCCCACACATACCAGTGCATTTCAAAAACATACACACAATATGCACGATATGTGTAAATACAACATGGCACCACAACATAACTCTACGACTCAAAGTATTTATTTAAAAGGCTTCGAAGAGCCATACATAACATATCCATACCGGTAGGGGTCACATGACCCAACACTCAAGTCATACAGACATACAAGAACATGCGGGAGCTTAACTTGTCTCGGTACAGACAACTAGATAGGAAAAAGGCTGTAGAAGCCTGCCTATCTACGAAGACCCTTCACAGGCACAGAATTGCCACCTGGGTAGCAAGTCACTCGTCAACGTCGAGGTCTACATAGAATCCGTCTATATTCTCAGGGTTCTCCTCTGCAGCAGTTTATTAAGTAAACGTGAGTACAAAGGTACTCAGAAAGTCTTACATCAGATCTAACTACTCATGCAACAGTATCAACAAAGGGGGTAGTGGTGTTTATTGCAGCAAGCCAGCTTTGACTCTTGGCTATCTTGTACTACGACTACCAGTAGTTTGAATAAGATGAGATAGCACACACGAGTCCACTAATCATCACGACAATACACTACCGTGGATCCTCTCCCGTCTTCCTACGAGAGGGCCATCCACGGCACTCACACGTGTCTTGATACTTTTATGAGTAACCATTTAAGTTGTCTATGAACAACATAAGTTCCCAAGTAGTCCATATCCGAGGACGCGTCTATTCGAATAGTTTGATAACCCTGCAGGGGTGTACTTCTTCACACACACTCTCACCACTTATCACCATATACACGTCATGTATCTCGGCAACCTTCAAGCAGAAGCCTGGCGAGGGTGTCGGCCACGACCTGACTAACCACACAAGACTCTAGTCCAGGTTTATCGCCTATTTGAGACTGACCCGCAAGGAAGTCCGGCCGAGGTTTCCACTACGGCCCCAAACGATGTGTGCAGGGTTCCCAAGCCCCCCATTTGGGTGCCACTTGGTACACCGTGCCACTTGCCTGCCGCATCATAGCCCACCCCTAAGGTCAGCGCTACACACGGCCTCTAGCATCCTATAAACACCAGAAACTAGTTGCAACTCCTGGACAGAGATCAAGGCGATTAATAAGCCGGGAGGGGTTGAGTTACCGGAACCCAATGTGTGGTAGTAGCTAATCTTGGATCACAAACACGGAACTCAGTTCTTAAGGACAGTTCCAATGAAACAACCCACCATGTACTCCTACATGGCCTCTCATCGATACCTTTACCAAATCGGGTTCAACACTTTACTCTCATCATCAGAACACAACTATTTCACTCCAATCCATCAGCCAGATGAACCAGACCTGACACAACTCTAAGCATAGCAAGCGTAGCATGGTAGGAACACAACATGGGCTCAAACAACTCCTACACATGCTAGTGGGTTTTTGCTATTTACTGTGGCAATGATAGGTCATGCAGAGGAAAAGGGGTTCATCTACCGCAGCAAGTAGCAATTGAAGCATTGTTGTCTTAATGCAGTAAAAGAGAGCAGGAGCGAGAGGATGGGTTTGTATCGGAATGTTCAATGGGGGTTGCTTGCCTGATAGAGTGGTAGAAGGGTACTGCCCTTCAGCTGGATACTCGTGAATATCCTCAGGAGCAGAACCTACCACGGAGAACATACCGAAGATACAATCAATACACGGCAATATGCAACATTATGATGCATGGACATGACATGGAAAAATGTGTGTGTTTGAACTAATGCAGCTATCAACAGATTGGTTTGAGTTGATTTGAACCAAAGGTTCAAATTCAAACTCAACATATGATTTTTCAAATGTCATTTAATTGATTTGACCTGATCAGCAGGCTTAGCTTGCTTTGACATGCGTGAAAACAGTACCATTGGATAGATTGGATTTTTCTAATCATTTTTCATATATAAATCTTTTTCATCTAAGCTACGGTTGATTTATTATGAATTTTAGAAGTTTTGAACATTTTCTGGAATTTCCTGGTTATTTAAATTAAACTAAATCCAGAAAATGAGTTATTGCGTCAGCACTATGTCACTGTGATGTCAGCAGGTCAACTGGGGCGGTCCAGGTCAAACTGACCAGTGGGACCCGCTTGTCAGTATCACAGAGGCTAATTAGGGTTTAATTTGCCTAATCCAAAATTAGCAGGGGCTGGTCCCACTTGTCATTGACCCAGGGGAGGTTAAACCCTTGGTCAATCTAGGTCAAACCCGCCGATGTTTAGCCGCCGGCGGGGTCAAACGTGGCGGGGGCGGTCAGGAATCGCCTACGGGGCATGGTTCAGGGTGTGGCTAGGCTCGTTGGAGAGCTCTTGACGGCGCGCGTCGAACGGTGGTGGTGGCCGGGCCTGTGGTGGCCGAAGACGACGGCGGCGAGTATGCGGCGGCGCGGTACAGTCATGGGCGAGACGACGGCTATGGCGTGCAAACGAGGCAAAGGACAGGGGGGTTCGGGGGAGGAGCTCACGGCGGTTGCGATGAGCTGCTCAGTGGGCTCGGGGAGGGGCTGGAGACGACGTGCGATCGGCGGCGATCTCAGTGGCCGAGGGGAGAAGATGGCAATGCATACGGCGATGCAGGGCAGCTGAGCTCATGAGGCATGGTTGGGTCGAGGTAGAGGACGACGGCGAAGCTCGCTGACACGGAGAGGAGGCGAGGGGAGCACGGTGGACTGCGGTGGTTCACGTCGGCGGAGGCAGGCAAGGGAGAGAGTGAGGAGGAGAATGGAGAGGTCGGGGCAATCGGGACGGCACCGCAGAGGTGATTCGCGTCGTCGCGCTGTCCAAAGGACGCAGGCAGGCGAGTAGGAGGCGTGGCAGCCGTGCGCTGTCCGTCCTCTGCCTACTAGCAGAGGTAGGAGATGACTGGCAACGGGCCAGTTGGGCTGGGCCAGCAGGTAAGTGGCCCAGGTGTCCTTTTTCTCTCTCTCTTTTATTTATTTTTGTTTTCTAATTTTCTTTTCTGTTTTTGATTTAGTTAAAATACTAAACCACTTCTGAAAATCATGAAATAAATTGTGGGCACATTTTGAATTATATCCAACAGCCCTCAACTGTTTTCAGAATTATTTGGGCATTTAAAATAATTATAGCAATTAAATGCTCAAATTCAAATACTTTATGATTTAATTCAAAAATCCAGAGATGACCTAGAAAATGTGCAACATTTTTGTCTGAGATTTTCACCCATTTCAAAAATGATGAACTTTTCTGAAGGGCATTTTGGGTTCATTGAAAATATTTTCAGTTGATCCCAGTTTTTCAAAGGGGTGCTAGGGTTTGCTAGATCCCCATTTCAAATTAAGTTGAAAATTTAGACATGATGCACATGCAAGACTAGCCTTAGTGCAAAGCTAAACTTGGGTTGTGACAACTCACCCCCACTTAAAAGAATCTCGTCCCGAGATTCAGGGGTCGTTGGGAAGAGTGTGGGGTACTCTAGTCGAAGACGATCCTCCCTTTCCCAAGTAGCTTCTTTTTCAGAGTGATGAGACCACTGCACCTTGAGAAACTTGATGTTCTGGCGTTGAGTGGTATGCTTGGCTTGATCAAGAATACAGACAGGGTATTCTCGGTAGGTAAGGTTATCTTGGAGATCAAGCGTTTCGTGGTCCACTCCGCAGATAGGATCCGAGAAGCAACGCCTGAGTTGAGAAACGTGGAAGACATCATGAACTCTGCAAAGATGCGGGGGTAGTTCCAATTGGTAGGCAACCTCTCCTCGTTTGGCAAGAATGCAAAAAAGGACCAATGTAGCGAGGAGCCAATTTGCCTTTGATACCGAAACGATGGGTACCCTTCAGAGGAGTTACCCAAAGGTAAGCCTTCTCGTCGACTTCGTAAGTTACAGCCTTATGATGGCGATCATATTGGCTCTTTTGACGAGATTGGGCTGTTTTCAACTTTTCACGGACAATGCAAACTTGTTCTTCTGCTTCCTGAATCATATCCGGGCCAAAGAATTGCCTTTCCCTGGTTTCTGACCAGTTAAGAGGCGTTCGACATCTTCGTCCATAGAGAACTTCAAAAGGAACTTTGCCCAAACTAGATTGATAACTATTGTTATAGGCAAATTCGGCGAATGGAAGGCATTTATCCCAATCCATTCTGAATGAGATAACATAAGCTCTGAGCATGTCTTCCAGAATTTGATTGACTCGTTCTACTTGACCACTGGATTGCGGGTGGAAAGCGGTGCTGAAGGAGAGATGAGTTCCCATAGCATTTTGGAAACTTTCCCAAAATCGAGAGGTGAAAAGACTTCCATGGTCCGAGTTAATCTCCAAAGGAATACCATGAAGAGACACTATTCAAGAAATATATAGATCTGCTAACTGACTAGCAGTTATACTCTCTCGAACAGGAAGGAAATGAGCTACTTTGGAAATACGATCGATGATCACAAATATAGCATTCTTCCCTCTCTTGGTCCTGGGAAACCCGGTAATGAAATCCATACCGATTTTATCCCATTTCCATTCAGGAATAGTTAAGGGTTGAAGAGTGCCAGCAGGCCGTTGATGCTCTACTTTAACGCGATGACAAACGTCGCAGTTAGCAATGAATTGAGCAATTTCTCTCTTCATCCTAGTCCACCAGAACCTCTGGCGTAGATCCTGATACATTTTGGTACTACTGGGATGAATCGTGAGAGGGGATTCATGAGCCTCCTTAAGGATCAACTGCCACAGTTGTTGTTTCTTGGGTACCACCAAGCGGTTCTCAAAGAAGACAACACCCCGATCATCTACCATGAAGCAACTAGCAATTCCCTTAGCAATGTTTCTCTTCATTCGGGAAATTCCAGTATCATGCTTCTGGGCTTCTATGATTTGATCTGTAAGGGTAGGTTTTGCCACCAAGGTAGAAAGGAATCCTCGAGGAACAATGTGAAGGTTAAGCTTACGAAATTCCTCGTGGAGAAGTGGTTGACCTTGCTATAACATGAGGTTGTTACAATAAGACTTATGACTCAGCGCATCAGCCATGACATTGGCTTTCCCCGGGGTGTAGGTTATTCCTAAGTCGTAATCCGTGATCAACTCAACCCAACGTCTTTGCCTGAGATTCAAATCCGGTTGGGTGAAGATGTATTTCAGACTTTGGTGATCGGTGTAAATCTCACAACGATTACCAAGAAGGTAATGTCGCCATGTTTTGAGTGCATGGACTACAGCTGCAAGCTCTAGATCATGTGTTGGATAATTATCCTCATGTGGACGCAACTGTCGAGATGCGTAGGCAATCACATGACGATCCTGCATGAGTATGCAACCTAATCCTTGTCGCGAGGCATCACAGTAGATAACAAAGTCCTTGGAGAAATCTAGTGGCACAAGCACGGGTGCAGAAGTTAGGCATCTTTTCAGCTCCTAAAAACTGTACTCGCACTGTGGGGTCCACTCAAACTTTTTATCTTTCTTGAGGAGTTCAGTTAGAGGCTTAGCAACCTTGGAGAAGTTCTCGACAAAGCGATGACAGTAGCTTGCTAAACCAAGAAAACTCCTAACTTGCTTGACCGATTCAGGTGGAGTCCAATTAAGAACAGCCTGAACTCTCTCGGGATTGACAGCAATACCTTCCCCAGAGATTACATGGCCTAGATAGGTCACTTCTGGCAACCAGAATTCACATTTAGAAAATTTGGGATAAAGGCGGTGCTCTCGAAGTTTCGTCAATACCAGCCTTAGGTGCTCGGCATGATCTTCTTTGTTCTTCGAGTAAATGAGTATATCGTCGAGGTAAACCACAACGAATTTATCCAGGTACTCCATGAAGATCGAATTCATTAAGCAGGAGAAAGTTCGTGATTTTGATTTGATGGTAGCCCAACCTCAAATCCATTTTGGAAAAGACTGAGGATCCATTGAGCTGATCATACAGATCGTTGATCCTGGGGAGCGGATACTTGTTCTTTATAGTGACCAGGTTGACGGGTCGATAATCTACAACCATCCGATCCGTTCCATCCTTCTTGACAAAGAGGATGGGACAAGCCCAAGGAGAAGAACTAGGACGGATGAAACTCTTTTGCAAGGACTCATCG
The DNA here is from genome assembly GCA_039707655.1 of Elymus sibiricus. Lineage (NCBI taxonomy): Eukaryota > Viridiplantae > Streptophyta > Magnoliopsida > Poales > Poaceae > Elymus > Elymus sibiricus. Next base: position 102,238,929 of record CM077668.1, on the reverse strand, counting down.
AGTTGTTTCTTAAGCTCGGCTAGCTCTAAGGGTGCCATCTTATAGGGTCTTCTAGAAATTGGGACAGTTCCTGGGACAAGATGTATCACAAACTCTACATCTCTGTCAGGTGGAATGCCTGGCAGTTCTTCGGGAAAGACATCCGGAAAGTCACGGACTACCGGTATATCCTCGAGGTCTGGAAGAGGACTGGCATTTAGAGAGTAGAGCTGACGCTCAGACGCTCGGGGTTAAAACATTGACTATCCTACCCGATGGATGTGTAAGTTGAACAGATCTGGTGGAACAATCAATCTTAGCATAATGGGCTGCCATCCAGTCCATACCCAAGATGATGTTTATGTCTGAAGACTTAAGGGCTATCAAAGATACAAGGAAGACAAGTCTGTCGACAAGAATTTCATTTCCATGGCTCACTCTAGAAGTTAGCCATTTAGACCCAGGAGTTTGAATTACCATGGGAGTGGGCATATCACAAAATGTCATGTTGTGCAATTGAGCATAACTCTCAGAAACGAACGAATGAGATGCTCCAGTATCGAAAAGAACAGATGCCGGATGACAATTTACAAGGAGCGTACCAAGAACGACGTCGGGGTCATCATGAGCCTCATCGGCTGAGAAGTGGTTCACACGTCCACGTGTAGTGGTAGCTGGCTTGGCGTATGTCACACCCTGGTTTTCGCTCTCCGATTTTTCCTTCGCGGGATTTGACTCCCGTCCTTTTTTCCAGTGTTATCGGATTTTCTCTCGCTCTTGGGTATATGAAGATGGTCATTTAGCCTTGACTTTCCTATCCAACCAGAGATTATCTCCAGTCCAACCTTGCCACCCAAGTTATATTCTCAGGATTTTGCCGCCGAGACCCTACCTTCCGAGTTACCGGAAGGGAAACCCTAATTCCTTCCATTACAAAGGAACCCTAATTTTCTTTGATTTGTTGCTTCCCAAACTTTTCCCAGTGATCATCCCATATCTATAAACCCTCGATATGCAAAAATATTGCGAAGTCATTTGCAATATTTTTCATTTAAAATTAATTCCTTTTTCTGCCAGTTAAAGGAATTAAATCCAGGAAAATATCTATCCATCTCCAAAGTTCATGAAAACTTGTGGAGATATTCTTTGTGATCATATTGAGCTCTCATAAAAATATTGGCCATAATTAAATAAGGGAAATTGTATTTTCCTATTTAAAGCCAATATTGCATTTTGGGCACTTTCCAAAGGAACTACCATTTTGGTAGCCAGGAAAAATCCCAAATAATTTTTGGAGCTTCTCCTATCCATATATTCACCATTTCCATCAAGAACCCAACTTCCATAGTTCAAAGTTTGAGCACATCTTCCATTTGCAAATTCTGTCCAGATTTCCAGTTTGCAAAGGAAGTGCTTGAACCCTTGATTCATCTGAGCTGAAATTTTGCAGGGTGATTAACCTTGATAAACCACTCATGTAAACCAAAAAATCAGCTCAATCCAACTATCCATTTTTCCCCAACAATTTTCCTAAGTTTCTGTCCAGCAGGGAGCACTGTGAAGGAAGTACCACTTTGGTATGTCCAAATGGTATGAAATTTTACCAGTGCCTCCATGCATCCAAATCATCTTCCTACACCAAATTTCAGCCCAATCCATTCCTCTATTTGACCACAACATCAAAACCTAGTTTCTGTCCAGATTTCCAGCTTGTGAAGGAAGTGGCAGATGGAGTGATCCAATCGAGGTGAAACTTGGCAGAATTATTCATCTTAGTAGATCATTTCTACCCACCAAAAACCAGCAACTTTCACCAAGTGAGCCTCCCCCGAAACAGATCAAACACCTTCTGTTCATAACCCAGGTCAGATCAAATCAGTCACAACTCTGTCTCCGTTTGCTTACAAACCACCTCAGCTCGATTCACTGATTTCTGATGCACCGTGTTGACAAGGCCTGGCAGGTAGACGCGGGCCCAAGCACGCAGACCGCGTGGTGACCGCGTGAATGGCATGCGGGACTAGCGCTCTACGCCGCGCGTCGCCTCTGCCGACCGCTCCGACCAGCCGTGACCTATCCCCTGGTGCCGACCAGTCTCCCCGCCATCCACGCACCCCTCTGGACCCCTCTTCCCTCTGTCTTCTTCCTCGCCACGCCGCGACGAGCTTCACCGCGGCCACTGCTCGCCCGTGACCCTCCGTCGTTGTTTTCTCTCCTATCACCTTCTTCCCCGAGCTCTCTCGAGCGCTCCTGAGGTCTCTCCACTTCCCGTGAAGTCACCTGACGCCGCAACCGTCCAACCACGTCTCCTCGCAGCTCCAGTGCGGTGATAAGAAGGCCACGGCAGCCGAGCTTATCCGGCGAGCTCACACGGCTATAAATAGCCACGCCCGAGGTCCCTCGAGCTCGCCAGCCTCCTCCCCACTTCCTCTGGATCAGCCCTGCACCCTCGCCCGGCCGAATGTCTTGTCGGAGCTCTCAAATTTCCGACGAGCTCCACCCACTGCCCGCCCTCAATTCCCGCGCCCAACCGTCCCTGGTGCCCGTGGACCTCACCACTGGATGCTCCACTCTCCGGCGAGCTCGCCCAGCCTCCCCGGCCGCCGGAGCTCCCACCTCGACCGGAGCCGCCGCCTCGACCGCGTCATGCCGCTCCACCTCCAGCCCTTCCTAGCAGCCCCGCTACCCACCACTTGAACCGCGGCTCGTCATCGCACTCGCCCATCCATTCGCCGCTCGAGAAACCCACCGCAGCGTCGCCGGTCACCGGAGCCCGAGCTCCCTGCCGCGGCGTCGGGGAGAAGCATAGGAGGAGGAAGAAAGAAGGAGGACAGAGAGAGAAAGCCGGCGGGCCCCACCTGTAAGCGTCACAGCCGACCGGGCCCGCCACTTAAGTGACGACGTATTTGGTGGATTACGTCTTCTGTTAAGGAAAACGTATTCTGCTAGTGCTTTGGCTGGAAGTACGTTTTCTGTATGCTGGAAGCGTATTTTGCTGAAGTGCGCTTTCAATTCTCAGCCTCCGGCCGAAACCTCTAGTTTGCGGACGTTCACCCGTTAAGGACTAAAGTGGACACTATTTTGTCTGCTTTTCTGCTTAACGAACGAACGGTCATATCTCAGCGACCGTAACTCCGATTCAGGTGAATCCAGCGCCCACAGTTTCTATTCGTCGAGCCCGTTCTGATGGTATCATTTTCACAATGTTGACACATTTTGAAAATGACTATTTTGCCCCTGCCCTCTATTCAGCCATTTCCGGAGGGAAACTTTTCTGGCAACTTTGTCCACAAGATGACCACACTCCTTTCCGGTGCATTCCTCAACCAGGCAAGCTGACCATCTGATATATGCCCTAAAGCATTGCTCTGTGTTATTCTTGCATGTTTAATTAATGAATATGTTTGTGCTGGAAATAATTACACCCCTGATAGTTTGTATTACTATCTGCAATACTTGTTAGTATTCATTATATTATCGCTCTAATGACTCATTGTGATATTATATGGAGATAGGTTGTTACGTTTCCAAAGTTGTTACATCATGCATTGTTACTATTATTGCAATGATAAAGAATGCGACTTAATTATGACAACCTCCTCCGTCGGCTGGATCGAGTCGTAGTGCCACCGAACCGAGCTCATCAGTGCAGCCACATTTGCCTTTATGGGAAGGCCCTAGCTTGGTCTATTGTCGTGCCTCTTATCGGTACCACCAAAGAGGGGGGATTATGCATGCGTGCTACCCTGGCCCGGTAGGCGGTGATAATCCTGTGAGCCCAGTTTAGTTTCATGTGCACAGGTCCCCATTTGGGACAGTTTTGTTTGGCCACGATGGTGGCAGGTGGCAGTAGTGACATAGGGGCCACCCAGGACAGGACCCGGAAGTGGTATGAATGTTGGTGGGACCATAAGAGTGCCAGGCAATAGACAAGTTTTGTGGGAGCAGCACCGGTCCACCCGAATGGGAACATGTACTAAAGTACGAGGCTGGGAACTCCATGGTGTGGGTAAAGTGCGCAACCTCTGCAGAGTGTAAACCTATTCGAATAGCCGCGTCCTCGGTCATGGGACACAGTTCGTACTAGGTCACACTATTTGGTCTGTGTTGAGTCTGGAGGAATAAACTATATAATGTTATTGCCAAGAATGAACCAGACAAAGGTAAGCTATGGCAGATTTACAGCACAAATGCATGGACATTGGTTGATGTCAGGAATATGGGATGCTAGCCATGTGATGGCTATGAAAGAGTTGGTCGGATGACCGTAAGAACCTGGGTATGATCCGGAGGGATCGCGAGAACAAACTCGCTCAGATACCTTTACTGTTATGCTTTGCCTTGTTATTTTTACTTCAGTAATTATCTTGCTAGATAACCCTTTAGTTGATGTTGCTAAATAGACATGCTATGCTTTAATAGATAATGTTGCTCTAATAACAAACGCGTGCTAGAATGCCATGGATTGCTTTGCTTGGTGTATATGTTGGTTTGGTTTGCTTGCGAGTACATTCAAAAGTACTCAGCGGCCTTCAATGTGGCTAGGTTCACCTAAGGATCCGACGTCCACTAGCGAGGAGCCGGAGTATTCGCGGGCTAGAAGAGTAACCCAGTTAGATCCCTGTGGATTGGAGCCGCACCAAGACCATGCTGCCTTAGATAGAGTTTTTCCGCTGCCATCACCCTTGTAAAATATCATGTAAGACTTATATATCCATTAATAGAAATGTCTGTGTTCATGATACTTGTTCTAAACACACATGCCAGAGTGATTTCCTGGGCTGGTGTGTGCGGCGACCGTCTGACTACAGTGGTATTCAGGCGGGGCGCCACAGCGTAGTACATCTTTCCTGCTGGCTTACCACGGCCAACAGACTTTCCTGGCTGGTTGGAAGCAGTATTCTGGGGGCACTCACGAGAGTAGTGGCCTGGCTCTCCGCATTTGTAACAAGTCACGATGTTGGTACGCGGAGCAGCATTGGCGGCTGGTCCACCGTGGCCCTTGGGTGGTGTATATGGCTGGTTTGGGCGAGGCGCCTCATGGGATGGCCTCGGGGCATATCTGGGTGGAAGTGCCGTATTCGGGATCCACACCCGGCGCTTCTGTGATCCAGAGCCGGAGGATGAGCCAAAGTCACGAGAGTGCTTGCGGGTTGCCTCGTAATCAGTTTGGCCAGTTTCTGCACTGATGGCCTTGTTTACGAGTTTCTGGAAAGTGAGACACTCATGCAGACAAAGATCACGATGGAGCTCAGGGTTAAGTCCCTTTCGGAACCTAGCCTGTTTCTTGGCATCGGTGGACACTTCTTCTGGAGCATAGCGTGCAAGGTTTCCAAACTCCCAACTGTAAACATCTACAGTCATCTTGCCTTGGGTGAAGTTGCAAAACTCCTCCCTCTTACGGTCTATCAGACCCTCTGGAATATGGTGCTCACGAAAAGCTTCACTAAAATCCCTCCAAGTGGTGACCTGACCAGCTGGAAGCATGGCCTCATAATTCTCCCACCACAGACTAGCGGGGCCTTCAAGATGGTATGCAGCGTAAGTGACCTTGTCACCTTCAGCCACGTTAGCAGAACGCAGCTTATGGGTGATGCTGCGGAGCCAGTCATCAACGTCGAGTGGTTCGATAGAGTGATGGAAGGTAGGCGGGTACAGCTTGATGAAGTCATGGATAGACACCATGTCATTGCGCTGCTGGTGGGCTGTGTTCCGCTCAATGCGCTTGAGCAGACGATTTGTCTCGCGCTTGTTCCTTTCAGCCTCTAGCATGACCTCAGCCAGAGAGGGTGGATGGGGAAGGTTCTCATTCCTAGCTCCACTTCCTTCACCCTGCTCATGGGCAGCAGGGTTGCTTCGGGTATTGACCATCCTGGGAAACAAAACCATGGTTTAGACAAGGATGACAACAACTCTAGCATAGGGGTGTGGAATGTAATGGATGACACGGAATGCAGAGATGAACATCAGTACAACATGGTAACAAGGAAGCTGCCATATGTATACCATCGGTCATACACACCATAACATAGTTTAGTACAAGCCCAAGCTAAAGTACAAATTGCGGTGAAAGATGATACAACCCATCAGAGGCATTCCAAGCTCCTATACATTATTTATCTATGCCTCCGGAACTTATACACACCATAGTCATATCCCACAAGACACGCAGGACTGTGATGGATACAACTGCTACAATACTACTACAACCACAGACGATCTCAGACGTCTCCGTAGTAATCCTCATAGAGGTTACCACCGTGGCCTGGAAGCTGAACGTGAGGATCCGGAAACACACTAGCCTGGGAGACCTGGGGTCCGTAGGGACACGGATGTGGCCTAGGTCCCACAGCTGGTGGTAGAAGAGGTCCACATAGAGGTGTGATGCCTCCAACATCAGGCCAATCTACGCGGGCTGGCAGATGAGTCTGCACTGGGTACAGCACATCTATATCGCAGTATTCTGTCTGGACAACGGGTGCAAGCTGTGTCAAAGCTGTCCAAAGACGTGCTTGTGTAGCATAGAGCTCCATACGAAGGGCACGGATATCACGATCCCTGTCCTCCAGCAACTGTGCGGTGGTCTGGACCTTCGGCTCCTCATGAGTGGCATCAGTATAGAGACCACTAAGATAACCCTCCTCGCCTGGAAGTGACGCTGGCATATAGCTGAACTCGGTGTTCTGAAGCAGTGTGTGCCTAGCTCGGATTATCATCATCATGGAATAGGCTGCATCCTGAACAGACATATCGATAGTAACTCCGAGTCCATAAGACCAGTGAATAGGCTCTGTAGCTCCAGGGTACGAAGGATAGATCCTGACAGTGCAAAGGTACTGACTCTGGTTGAAGTCCCGGTACTGCTCCTTCACTGTGTACTCAGGGTACCAGCGGTAACCGGTCTCAAGCATGACGCGAACCAGCATGGCCGTATGACCTGGCACATCAATGCACCTTGTCAGACGGACAACCTGATGAGGGGAGCGAGAAGCCATCTGAAACACGAAATAATGCAAAGGCATTAGGATTTCTAGGACAAATCGGGCAGCATAACGGCTATAAATGCTCAAATAAGATTTTGAGACATCCTGCAAAATGGTAGCATAACCACTCAACGTCATAACATCAAGGTTCTGAGACCAATTGTTTAACACACCGAAGTACCTGAGACTGAACTGAGACTCGAATCCACCATTCCTATAAGTCTATGGATTAGTAACACGTGATCCTGATAGATAAATGAGAAGCCTAGTTCTTAATCACCGTAGAAAAGAAGAGGTGACCCAAATAGAGTGACACGAGAAGAGAAGTAAAAGAGCCTTAGGTTCCCCTCCACAATCAATTCCTTATATATAACTAAAGCATTTCTAGACTCGACATCGACCAGTTTGGCTTGGTAATCCTACAGGCAGTTAGGCTCTGATGCCAATGCTGTCAGGACCCCGATCCTAAGTCACACTGATCTAGCATGTAACACATCATATCACTTTGCGGCCTCACGCACGGTAACTCACGGCTGCCGCCGTTACCTGGGCCGGGACCGTTTGCTTCTTTTGGCTCACGTATATGATTGTGTTGCTAGCATCCATATGACAGAGAACCCGGGCCGACATGACTAGTCATAAACCAAGGTGGCACAAACATACAGGGACAGTCATATGTAACTCAGCAATGCACGTGTCGGTCATCAGCATGTGCAATCGAGTCGTAGCAAGCTAAAAGGACTCCAGTAAAACACCGCATGACATTTCCCCGAAGGGAAAGACACATGAGCAAAGAAGGATACATGTCGGTCAATCCATGTGTTCTGGAGCAGTAGCGAACTACCATGGCTCAGTGGAAGCAGTAGGAGGCATTTCCCTGTAGGAAAGGATACCAAGGCAGATAACTAGGTGTCGGATCCCACACATACCAGTGCATTTAAAAAACATACACACAATATGCACGATATGTGTAAATACAACATGGCACCACAACATAACTCTACGACTCAAAGTATTTATTTAAAAGGCCCCGAAGAGCCATACATAACATATCCATACCGGTAGGGGTCACATGACCCAACACTCAAGTCATACAGACATACAAGCACATGCGGAAGCTTAACTTGTCTGGGTACAGACAACTAGAAAGGAAAAAGGCTGTAGAAGCCTGCCTATCTACAAAGACCCTTCACAGGCACGGAATTGCCACCTGGGTAGCAAGTCACTCATCAACGTCGAGGTCTACATAGAATCCTTCTGTATTCTTGGGGTTCTCCTCTACATCAGTTTATTAAACAAACGTGAGTACAAAGGTACTCAGCAAGTCTTACATCAGATCTAACTACTCATGCAACAGTATCAACAAAGGGGGTAGTGGTGTTTATTGCAGCAAGCCAGCTTTGACTCTTGGCTATCCTGTACTACGACTACCAGTAGTTTGAATAAGATGAGATAGTGTACATGAGTCCACTAATCATCACGACAATACACTACCGCGGATCCTCTGCCGTCTTCCTATGAGAGGGCCATCCACGGCACTCACACTTGTCTTGATACTTTTATGAGTAACCATCTAAGTTGTCTATGAACAGCATAAGTTCCCAAGTGGTCCATATCCGAGGACGCGGCTATTCGAATAGTTTGATAACCCTGCAGGGGTGTACTTCTTCACACACAGTCTCACCACTTATCACCATATACATGTCATGTATCTCGGCAACCTTCAAGCGAAAGCCTGGCGAGGGTGTCAGCCACGACCTGACTAACCACACAAGACTCTAGTCCAGGTTTATCGCCTATTTGAGACTGACCCGCAAGGAAGTCCGCCCAAGGTTTCCACTATGGCCCCAAACGATGTGTGCAGGGTTCCCAAGCCCACCATTCGGGTGCCACTTGGTACACCGTGCCACTTGCCTGCCGCATCATAGCCCACCCCTAAGGTCAGCGCTACGCACGACCTCCAGCATCCTATAAACACCAGAAACTAGTTGCAACTCCTGGACAGAGATCAAGGTGATTAATAAGCTGGGAGGGGTCGAGTTACCGGAACCCAATGTGTGGTAGTAGCTAATCTTGGATCACATACACGGAACTCAGTTCTTAAGGACGGTTCCAATGAAACAACCCACCATGTACTCCTACATGGCCTCTCATCGATACCTTTCCCAAATCAGGTTCAACACTTTACTCTCATCATCAGAACACAACTGTTTCACTCCAATCCATCAGCTAGATGAACCAGACCTGACACAAATCTAAGCATAGCAAGCATAGCATGGTAGGAACACAACATGGGCTCAAACAACACCTACACATGCTAGTGGGTTTTAGCTATTTACTGTGGCAATGACAGGTCATGCAGAGGAAAAGGGGTTCATCTACCGCAGCAAGTAGCAATTGAAGCATTGTTGTCTTAATGCAGTAAAAGAGAGCAGGAGCGAGAGGATGGGTTTGTATTGGAATGTTCAATGGGGGTTGCTTGCCTGACAGAGTGGTAGAAGGGTATTGCCCTTCAGCTGGATACTCGTGAATATCCTCGGGAGCAGAACCTACCACGGAGAACATACCGAAGATACAATCAATACACAGCAATATGCAACATTATGATGCATGGGCATGACATGGCAAAATGTGTGTGTTTGAGCTAATGCAGCTATCAACAGATTGGTTTGAGTTGATTTGAACCAAAGGTTCAAATTCAAACTCTACATATAATTTTTCAAATGTCATTTAATTGATTTGACCTGATCATCAGGCTTAGCTTGCTTTGACATGCATGAAAACAGTACCATTGGATAGATTGGATTTTTCTAATCATTTTTCATATATAAATCTTTTTCATCCGAGCTACGGTTGATTTATTATGAAATTTAGAAGTTTTGAACATTTTCTGGAATTTCCTGGTTATTTAAATTAAACTAAATCCAGAAAATAAGTTATTGCGCCAGCACTACGTCACTGTGACGTCAGCAGGTCAACTGGGGCGGTCCAGGTCAAACTGACCAGTGGGACCCACATGTCAGTGTCACAGAGGCTAATTAGGGTTTAATTTGCCTAATCCAAAATTAGCAGGGGCTGGTCCCACTTGTCATTGACCCAGGGGAGGTCAAACCCCTGGTCAATCTGGGTCAAACCCACCGGCGTTTAGCCGCCGGCGGGGTCAAACGCGGCGGTGGCGCTCGGGAATCGCCTACGGGGCACGGTTCGGGGCGCGGTTGGGCTCGTTGGAGAGCTCTCGACGGCGCGCGTCGAACGGTGGTGGTGGCCAGAGACGACGGTAGCGAGCATGCAGCGGCGTGGTATGGTCACGGGCGAGATAATGGCTACGACATGCAAACGAGGCAAAGGAGAGGGGGGTTCGGGGGAGGAGCGCACGGCGGTTGCGATGAGCTGCTCAGCGGGCTCGGGGAGGGGCTGGAGACGACGTGCGGTCGGCGGCAATCTCGGCGGCCGAGGGGAGAAGATGGCGATGCAGATGGCGATGCAAGGCAGCAGAGCTCATGAGGCTCGGTTGGGTCGAGGTAGAGGACGACGGCGAAGCTCGCTGACACGGAGGGGTGGCGAGGGGAGCACGGTGGCTGCAGTGGTTCACGTCGGCGGACTCGCGGGCGTTTCGGCCATGGCGGAGGCATGCGAGGGAGAGAGCGAGGGGGAGAATGGAGAGGTCGGGGCGATCGGGATGGCACCGAGGAGGTGATTCGCGTCGTCGCGCTGTCAAGAGGACGCAGGCAGGCGAGCAGGAGGCGTGGCAGCCGCGCGCGCGCCGTGCGTTGTCCTGCCTCTACCTACTGGCAGAGGTAGGAGATGACTCGCAACGGGCCAGTTGGGCTGGGCCAGCAGGTAAGTGGCCTAGGTGGCCTTTCTCTCTCTCTCTCTCTCTCTCTCTCTCTCTCTCTCTCTTATTTATTTCTGTTTTCTAACTTTCTTTTCTGTTTTTGATTTAGTAAAAATACTAAACCACTTCTGAAAATCCTGAAATAAATTGTGGGCACATTTTGAATTATTTCCAACAGCCCTCAACTGTTTTCAGAATTATTTGGGCATTTAAATAATTATAGCAATTAAATTCCCAAATTCAAATAATTTATGATTTAATTCAAAAATCCAGAGATGACCTAGAAAATGTGCAACATTTTTGTCTCAAATTTTCACCCATTTCAAAAATGATGAACTTTTCTGAAGGGCATTTTGGGTTCATTGAAAATATTTTCAGTTGATCCTAGTTTTTGAGAGGGGTGCTAGGGTTTGCTGGATCCCCATTTCAAATTAAGTTGAAAATTTAGACATGATGCACATGCAAGACTAGCCTTAGTGCAAAGCTAAACTTGGGTTGTGACAGAAATGCTAAGTGTGGTAAAATTTTATGACTCGGTAAACAGGGTTAACCTGGTCGAGATATTTCAAGGAGAAAACAAAGATTAAAGGGATGAAACGACACCGGCTTAGATAAATTAGACCCAGGGTTTTAACCTTTTACAATTACCTTTTCCTTGTTTTATTTTACAGGGTGAAGTTTAACATGGATAAATCCAAGCTAAACTGTGGGCTAATGTTGGGGATGTTCCCCCCGGTTAAGGCCCGGCTCAGGATGTGACCCGGCAAGGAGCTGAAGGCCCGCGAGATGACCCAGCCAAAGGCCGACTCATGAAGACTCAAGTAGGCCGGCTCGTCAATAGGGCCCAAGTAAAGGAGACTTCTTAACTTGGGAGGCAAGGTAGATAAGTGTTGGTTTAAGATACGGGTTAAAGAGTACAACCCGAACTCTTCTGTAAAACCAGGGACTCGACCTATTATATAAAGGCGAGCCCCCTGGGACAAAAAGGCTAAGTTGCAATCTCTCGAGAGCTAGGTTAGCAAATCTGCATCCTTGCAATCGAGATCCACAGCAATATCAATCAAGCAAGAGTAAGCTTTTACCTCCACCGCGATGGGCCGAACCTGGGTAAACTCGCATCTCTCATTTTCCGATCAACCCCATTAAGCTTCCACCTTCGTGCGATGGCCTCATCACTAAGTCCTTTCACAAGGGCATCTGCCGTGACAAAACCACGACACTACCCTTGAAAACTGTTGCAATCCCCTATACTTGTGGCCTTGTGGGTCATCACCGCACGATAACTCTAGGTCCATCTCCACCTCCGATGGCACCACTTCATTCATCATCTTTTCGCCACTGGCCATGCACTCCGCACCTCTATAATACGAAGGACACGTATGGGACCGTGCCCGTAAATCCCAGCTCACGGAGGGTTCTTCGAGAAGGCTAGAGGAGTTAGTCAACCCATATGATTTTTCTTTTTTGAGGGAACTCGGGTGGTTTTCCTCGTCACCTTTTTCTCTTGTCATAGCAATAGTTTTTGTAACTACAATAGCTATTAAATGTTGCAGACAATAATACAAGTAATGCCAAAGTAAATTTGCGAACAATCCCCATTTAGGGACAGCGTCGTTCAACCCGTGAGCCCTTTAATCGCAAGCACGCTGTCGGGGGAATGATCCCCGGGTAGGCAACGGAACCCGGATCCCCTTTTCAAACATCGGGGCAGGCCAAGCCCCTCAATCCGGCTAGCCTGTTCGCCGGCTCCCCAGCGCGAGCCGGCTCGGCGTGGTGACCCGGCCTGGCCGGCAAGCCCATGCCGGTTGGCCACGAAAGGGCAAACCCTCACGACAAGACAAGTGTGGCAACAGTGTCCCCTCCTTTGCGCAACCCATGCGGGCATGGCTACAGCACTCCATGCACCCCCGCCCGGGGCAGGCGGTGTCCGGGCGGCGTGATCCTGTTGCTAGGCGGCGCCAACCGCCCTATGACGAAGGAAAAGACCTGCCACAGTGTCGCGCTGCCGATCGAACCCGTGCCCGGCGGACCCGGTGACCCAGCGGCCCCCACCGCCGGCTCCCAGACGATGACACCAGGGCCCCGCGCCCGTGCATCTTTTCCCAGGTAACCATGGGGGATCGAGCTATAAGACCCCCCAGGAGGCCACCATGTAGAGGGTCGACTTCTTCTTGGGTTGAGCTCCATTCATAGTTCACACACACACACACACACACACACACACACACACACACACACACACACACACACACACACACACACACACTCACAGGAGAGGCCGAACGGCGGCCTAGCCCCTTCTTCCTCCTCCGCCCACACAGCTCTAGGAGCAACCTTGTAACCCTTGTGCACTCCATACTCCACTCGGCAGGACTAGGGGTGTTACCTCTCCGGAGGGCCCCAAACCTGGGTACGTCTCGTGTCTCACACCTGCGCGTACCGACCTCGCCTCCGGAACCCACCGGCGTCCTCACGTAGCCCCACCTTTTTAGCCATCTCATGGCATCTGCCGTGAGAATACCACGACACTTGGCGCCCACCGTGGGGCTGCTCGTGGCGCCGGCCGGAGTCAAGTTCCGGACGAGGCCCTTCACCAGCTCCAGCGAGCGCATCGTGCACGGTTTGGCCCGCGCACCTCGCACGGCCAACCCAGCCGGCTGCAACGCTGCACCGGGCGCGGAAATCGCTTGCCCCGCAGGCTGCCTCGTCGTCCCTTTCGGTGCGCTGCGCGTTTTCATCGCGCTCATCCCCGACGTGTTTCCCAGCGAGGTGCGCAGCTTCACCGACTTGCCCGTCCTCGTTGGCTGCTGTCTCCGACGACGCCGCGAACCTCTGCGCCCGCGCGGAGGTGCTGACCATCGGCGCTAGCTCCGGCTCCCCGCGCGGCAAGGAGAAGGCCGCCACGGCTGCTACTGCCGCGGTTGCGGCTCCGCCACGCCTGGCCGACCCGCTCCGCGAGACAATCCGGAGCCTGCAAGCCCCCATCACGCCCGACGCCGACACGGCAGCCGCAGCGGCTCAGCTCAACGAGGACCGTCAGCATCTACTGGTCGAGGAGTCCGCCCAGCGAGAGTACGACAGCGCCCATGGCTTCACGCCAACCGCTGCCGAGCCCAGCCGGGTCGCGGAAGTGCGGATCCATGGGGACGCGATCGGCCGTGCGCTAGGCGCAGGCCGGCCCGTGTACGACACCCCCGTCAAGAACATGAGCGAGGCAGTACTTCCAGGAGCATACCATTACCGTGGTAAGCACATCCCCCATTGGCGAGATCATGGGCTGCCGGGATGCCTCTGGCCGGGTGGCCAAGTGGGCCATTGAGCTAGCCGGCCACACGATCCTCTACGAGCCCCGCACCACCATCAAGTCCCAGGCGCTGGCTGACTTCCTCGTCGACTGGACCGAGACCCAGTACCTGCCACCGGCGCCCGAGTCGACTCACTGGCGCATGCACTTCGACGGCTCCAAGATGCGCAATGGTTTGGGAGCCGGCATCGTGCTGTCTTCCCCCAAAAACGACTGGCTGCGATACATGCTACAGATCCATTTCGCCGCCTCCAACAACGTCGCCGAGTACGAAGCTCTCATGCACGGCATCCGGCTGGCCAAGGAGATCGGCATCCGGCGCATCCTCTGCTACGGCGACTCAAACCTGGTGGTGCAGCAAGTTTCCGGCGACTGGGACGCCAAAGACGCCAACAAGGCCAGCTACCGCATCCTGGTCCAACAGCTCTCCGGCTGGTTCGACGGTTGCGAGTTCCTCCACATCCCACGCGCGGACAATGAAGCGGCCGATGCACTGGCTAAAGTGGGTTCCACCCGGCAAGCCATCCCATCCGGTGTCTCCCTCGAGCACCTGCGGAAGCCGTCCATCAAGCCGTCTCCCGAGTCGGAATCCATCTTCGTCCCGGACGACCCCGACGCGCCCCCACCCGACCCCGGAGTTCCCGGCCCAAGCTCGGGGACTGCCGGCTCCGGCTCGGGGACTGCCGTCTCCGGCTCGGGGGCTGCCGGCCGAAGCTCGGGGACTGTCGGCCCAAGCTCGGGGACTGCCGGCTCCGGCTCGGGGGCTGCCATCCCAGATCCCATCCCGGCGGCCGTCCTCACAGTGGTGACGGCACCGTCTTGGGCTCGGCCGATCCTCGCCTTCTTGGAAGACGGCGACCTTCCCTGCGACGAAACCGAAGCCCGGCAAGTGTAGTGGCGAGCGTCCACCTACAGCATCATCAACCACGAGCTCGTCAAGCGCAGCACGACAGGCGTGTTCCAGCGCTACGTCGAGCAGGACAAAGGGATAGAGATCCTCCTCGACATACACCAGGGCGAGTGCGGGCACCACGCCGCCTCGAGGTCCCTGGTGGCCAAGGCTTTCCGCCATGGTTTCTACTGGCCCACGGCTATGCAAGACGCCGAGCAGCTGGTCCTCAAATGCGAGGGCTGCCAACACTTCAGCAAGCGCAGCCACCAGCCGGCCACAGCCCTCCAAACCATCCCAATCACATGGCCCTTCGCCTTCTGGGGGCTCGACATGGTGGGGCCCTTCAAGACCGCCCGGGGCGGCATGACGCATCTGCTGGTCGCCGTCGACAAGTTCACCAAGTGGATCGAGGCAAGGCCGATCAAGAAGCTCGACGGGCCCACGGCCGTCCGGTTCAACAAGGATATTGCGGTTCGCTACGGCGTTCCCCACAGCATCATCACAGACAATGGCACCAACTTCGCCAAGGGCGCGCTGGCCCACTACTGCTCCGCATCCGGCATCCGGCTCGACTTGGCCTCCATCACACATCCCCAGTCGAACGGCCAGGCCGAGCAGGCAAACGGCCTCATCCTAGCCGGCATCAATCCGCGACTCGTCAAGCCGCTCGTGCGCTCACCCGGCAGCTGGCTCGATGAGCTGCCGGCTGTCCTCTGGAGTCTCCGGTCGACACCCAACCGCTCAACCGGGTTCACCCCGTTCTTCCTCGTCTACGGAGCCGAAGCCATTATTCCCACTGACGTCGAGTTCGACTCGCCCCGGGTGACCATGTACACAGAAGCCGAGGCAAAGGAGGCACGCGAAGACGGCGTCGACCTGCTCGAGGAGGCGTGCCTCCTGGCCCTCAGCCGGTCAGCCATCTACCAACAAGGCCTGCGCCACTACCACAGCAAGAAGATCAAGCCCCTCGCGTTCCGCAAGGGTGACCTCGTGCTCCGGCTCGTCCAGTGGACAGCCGGCCAGCACAAGCTGGCCTCTCCTTGGGAGGGCCCCTTCATCATCAGCAAGGCTCTCTGCGACCGGAACGCGTACTACCTCATTGACGCACAGAAGCCGAACAAGCGCAAGACAGATGCAGCCGGCGAGGAGTTGAGCCGGCCCTGGAACGCGGAGCTCCTCCATCTGTTTTACAGTTGAACGCATGCATGTATGTATCACCACCTTTTGGGTTTAATGAAAGCAGCAAGGCCCCCCGCACGACACTCGGGGGCTTCCTTTTCCGTTTTTACTAAGCTCTGTGTCTACGCACTTCCCCGTTTTTCAATCTCCCGCCGAGTCGGCGTGCCAGCTCGGGGGCTCGGGGGGCTAGCCGGCTAGACCGCGCCTTGCCATTTTTTCCTTTGTCCATTTCGAAGCATACGAGCCGCCAATGCCCTCTCTTCGCCCGCCACAGCCGGCTCCCGGCTGTCCGGCCGGCAAGAGCCAAAGGCCGGAAGCATCGTCACGCAAGAACGGCTAAGGAGGAGAGCCCGGTTTGGCCAACCCGGCCCAACCCGCCCTTTCTCACTTATTTGCCGCACGACCGGCTGCGCGCCAGCCGGCTTCGCCGGCTGCCGCCAGCCGGCCCAGTGGGTGTTCGCTCGCGCTCAACGTCCGAAAAAGACTAAGTATTGCTCGTCCCATCTCAAGGCCGAATCCCCGTCCTAGCCACAGACCACCACCCGGCTGTCCGGCTAGCGGGAAGGAAGTCCAAAGAAAAAGACGAACAAGAAAAGGCCCAAGGCTGAACAGCACAAGCGAAATCGCATGCAAAATTTATAAACAGCAAAGGCCCACGGCCACAAGTTCATTACATGAAACTACACCCCCAGTGGGTGGACCTGCTACCTAACCGAGTTCAAGTACAGTGAGGATAAAGATAAAAAAGCAAAAGCCCTAAGCGGCACCCGCGTCGCCCCCCCGTCGGCGTCGGATCGGCTGAAGCCGCCCTCTCGGCCGTGGCGGCGTCGTCCGGGTCGGCCTCGTCGTCAGCATAGGCCCCCGTCTCGGCCGAGCTGCCGTCCGGGTCGTTGAGCAGCAGGCCGAACTCGTCAGTGGGGAGCGCCTCGCCGTCCTCCGTCCGCTCCAGGATGAACTCGTCATGCAGGGCGAACGAGGCCAGGTAGCTGGCCCGCCTGGCGATCCGCTGTGCCCGCGCCGCCAAGTCCTCCTCCGCGCCGGCCCGCTGCGCCGCCAGGCGGTCGAGGCCCATGCCCGGATACCAGGACACGACGAAGCGCAGCGCCATCTCCGCGCCGGCCCGGGCCGCGGAGGCCCTCCACGCGCCGAGTCGCTCCACGCCGGCTTCCAGCCACCGCGCCAGCCGGGTGACGCTGTTCGGCACCACAGCGCCCGGCCAGAGGCTGTCCACCATGCTCACCCCGGCCTCGAACGGCTGACGCATGTGCCCCTCCATGGCCCCAAGTCGGGCCTCCCCGGCGAGGATGATCTCCGAGAGAGTCCAGGCGGCGTAAACATCGATCTCCGCCCCTACCGCGCGCTGGTCCGACCGGTAGGCGTGCACGGCCGCATCAGCCGCCTCCTGTGTCTCTGGGAAGACCCCTGGCGAAGGAGGGAAACAAGTCAGCCAGAAGAAAACAACTTGCCGGCTAGGCCAGCCGGGCCAAAGAAAAGACGGCACTCATGGGCGAAGGCCTCATCGAGGTGTTGCGCCTCGCTCAGCATCCCGTGCTCCCGCAGGGCCGACGCGCGGGCCTGAGCCTCGAGATCTTTCTCGAGCTGGGTGATACTCCTGCCGGCGTCCGCCAGCTCCTCGGCCCCCTTGCCGCGCTCTTCCGCCAGCCGGCCCAGCTCTGTCTGGTGGGCATCCTCCGCCTTGGCCTTCTCGGCCATCAGCCGGTCCACCTCGGTCCGGAGTCGGTCGCGGTCGGCGACTGCAAGATCGCGCTGCAGGCCGGCGTCGGCAAGCCGGTTTCGGAGACCCGGCACCTCGGCTGCGGCGGCTGCATGACGAGATTCCAGGTCAGACGCCGGAAGCAAGGAAAAGAAGAAAAAAGACAAGCTTCAAAGATTCGACCCGGCTGCTCCGCAGTCCGGCCCGAACCTCGGGGGCTACACCCAGTGGGTGTGCTTGCGCGCCCCCACTGAAGGAATGCAAGTCATACCTCGGGCCTGGCGCAGCTCCTCCTCCTTGACGGCAAGCTGGGCCTTGACCTCGCGGAACCGCTCCCGAAGCCGGTTGTATGCGCTGGCCCGCAGGTCGTACAGATGCTGCGCGCAGACAAAAGATTAGAAGAATGCAAAAGACAAGCTATAAGATTCGACCCGGCTGCTTCGCAGCCCGGCCCGAACCTCGGGGGCTACACCCAGTGGGTGCGCTGGCGGGCCCCCACTGATTCAACAACCAAGACAAGCACAGAAGAAAAAGCTCACCGCGACCGGCTGCTCCAGCTTCCGCGCCCAATCCTGATCTTCCCGGATGAAGGCGTGCAGGCGCTCACTCCGCCCGCGAAGCTGCAAGCGCAGGGCATCCGCCGCCTCATCCTCCCGGGTCCTCGGCCCGACCACAGCCCGCCGGCGTTCGCCCACAGCTGCTGCATCGTGGTCCCGGCGCCAGATCCTCTCCCGCCTGGCCGCTCGGAGTACGCAGCGGCTTGGGGCGGAACGACCACCAGGGCACCAGCGTCCCCGGTCGCGGCCTCCGGGGCCGGCATCGGTTGCGCTTGGCCGGATGGCGTGGAGTCCGCCTCGCGCCCCCTCCCGTCACCCTCGCCTCCTCCTGTCGGGTCGGCCCGGGGCGGCGTGTCTACGACGATGTTCTCATCGACGTCCGACTCGCCGTCGACCGGCTCCGACCGTCCCGCCGGCTCGCCCGCCCCCTCAGGCTATGGCTCAATGATGGTGGCGTCCGGCATCAACCCCCTCTCCATCTCCGGCCAAGCCAAGTCCTTGGCGGTCCTGGCCCGCTTCGCGGAGGCCCTCTCCCACGCCCGGGCCGAGGCCTCCGCCATCTCCTTCTCGGCCTCCGCCCGATCCCGCCAGGCGGCGCGCACCGCCGCGTCAGGATCCCGGCCGGACTGGCGAGCCTCGAGGCCCTCCTCCGCGGTCGACGGCGCTGCTCCTGGTCTTCCTCCAGACGGCCTCGCCCGCTGCGGCCTCTGTTGCCATCACCGCCAGGTCAAGGGCGGACCTGTGCACGGCAAGTTTGTCACGGTGGAGGCATAAGCAAGAAACAAGCAAGGAATCAGAAAAAGACAAAACACACTTACCCAATGACCTTCGGGACCTCCCGCCTCTGGCCCTCCGACGGGGCGAGCCGGCGCTTCTTCTTGACGACGGCCCTCTCGCGCGCCGGACCCGCCGTCGCCGGGCGCTTCGCGGCCGGCCTCGTCTCGACCGCCTCCTTCCCATGCGGCCGGCTGACGGACGCCGCCGCGCGGGCCGGCCCGGCGCCGGCCATCTTCCGCAGCCGTCTTGGGGGGTCGATGCTGGCGTCCTCCCCAACCGAGGGTGCTGCACCGCGGGCACCGGTTAGGCCCTCCTCGTCGTCATCCGGCCAGTCTCGCAGAAGATCTGAGGACGGAGACTTACCCGCATGTCGCGACCCGCCGGCCGCGGCGTCGGCCAGGCGCGCTTCAATCGCCCCCTCCTCCGCCTCGGCGCCGGCGTCCTCCACGTCCGAGTCAGGCAAGTCAGCCAGCAGAATCTGGGGATTCAGCCCGTCGTGGTTCTGCTGGCTGGCGAATAGCTGCGGCCCTCCCGCCGCGTCAGGACACAGAAATAATGTTGAAGCGGCAAAGAATAAAGACCAGGGACTCACCGCCAGCACCAGGTTCCCCCGGTGATAGGGCTCCTTCCCGAAGCTCCACCCCTCCTCCTTCAGCCCGGCCTTGGAGATGTAGTTCACCCGCTGGGCGATCCCGGCCGGCGCCAGCTCCTTGGTCGACATCCGGGTCGGATCGTGCCGGCCGCTCATATCGCAAATCCGGTGTGCCCGGCGCTGCAGCGGCAGCACCCGGCGGGCGATGAAGGCCGCGATGAGGTCGTCCGGCTTCAGCCCCTCGTGATCTGTCATCTCCCCGACCCGGCGGCAGATGTTCAGGAGCTCCTGCGGTGGCTTCTTGGGGCAGTAGCCCCAGTTCGGCTTCTCGAGCGGCGGCGCGGCGACGAAAGGCGGAAGGTTGATGACGTCCACCGCCGGGTCGGCGTTCCAAACATAGAAGAACGTCGTCTGCCACTTTTTGGCCGAGTCCTCAAGCGGCAGCTTGGGAAACGGCTCGTTCACCCGGCCGGAGACCACGGCTGCCCCGCAGTCTGACATAGCGCCAGCCGACACCCCCTGCTGCTTGAGGAAGAACATCTTCGCCCACAAGTCTACGTTCGGTAGCATGCCGAGCTAGCCCTCGCAGAGCGTGGCGAAGCCGGCGATCTGCAGCACGGCGTTGGCGCCGAGGTGATGCGGCTGCAACCCGAAGAAGTCGAGAAAAGCGCGGAAGAAGAGGCTCGCGGGGAGGCTGAGCCCGCGCTCGAAGTGCGAGTAAAAGACGACGAACTCGCCCTCCCGTGGCTGCGGCACCCTCTCCGAGCCAGGCGCGCGCGCGACCAGAGCCTCCGCCAGCGGCAGCCGCTTCGTACGGCGGAGGTATCGGATGTTTGCCTCGGTCGTAATGGAGCCCTCCCAAGAGCCTTTCGGCAGCGCCATTGGAGGGCACTACAGGCGTGAGGATGCGGTGGCGAAGAAGAGGAGGAAGGGAGAGCTGCGCGCTGCGGGCCTCGGGTCGCGGAGCGTAGCGGCGGGCGAGAGCAAGGCACGCGGCGACGGCACCTCGTCTGGGCGTCGCGGGGAAGAAGGAGATGAGGAGCGAAGGGCGGGAGTGCGCGCATGAGTGTTTCCGCCGCTCTCCCTCCCTCTCCTTTATAACCACGGAAGAACGTGAGGGATGGGATCGTTTGCGCCCACGATCCCCACTCCCCCGCACTGTGCGCGCATGTTTCCCGCGCGCATTAACTACGCGGGGAAGCGCAACCGCCAAGGGCCGCCACAATAAATCCCTCGCGAGCGGGCCGAGGGCGCGGCGTGGTAGGCCCGGTCCGCAGTCGCGTCCCATCGTGCGCGTGGTCTGGCAGGCCTTGCCTGCCGCGGAGCGGCACGTGGCAGCCCGTCGAGCGGCGGCGGGCGCGAATCGTCGTGCGATACAAGACTCGACATGCGGACGTTTCCGTTTCCCGCCCCGGCCGGGATACCGCGATCCTGTTTCCGGAAGCCGGCGCCCAGCGGGTGTTCCCGGCGTGCGGGCGGACGGAACCGCCCGGCCGGACTCCTGAACTTCACCAGCAAATCGACTCCTTAGGGGGGTAAGCTGCGAAGGCCCCCCCGCTTGGAGCCGGCGAGCCTTCACAGCTTCGGGGACTACTGTCGGGGGAATGATCCCCGGGTAGGCAACGGAACCCGGATCCCCTTTTCAAAACATCGGGGCAGGCCAAGCCCCTCAATCCGGCTAGCCTGTTCGCCGGCTACCCAGCGCGAGCCGGCTCGGCATGGTGACACGGCCCGGCCGGCAAGCCCATGCCGGCTGGCCACGAAAGGGCAAACCCTCACGACAAGACAAGTGTGGCAACAGCGCCCCCTCCTTTGCACGACCCATGCGGGCGTGGCTACAGCACTCCCTGCGCCCCCGCCCGGGGCGGGCGGTGTCCGGGCGGCGCGATCCTGTTGCTAGGCGGCGCCAACCGCCCTATGACGAAGGACAAGACCTGCCACAGTGCCGCACTGCCGACCGAACCCGTGCCCGACGGACCCGGTGCAACCGGCGGACCCGGCGACCCGGCGGCCCCCACCGCCAGCTCCCAGACGATGACACCAGGGCCCCGCGCCCGTGCATCTTTTCCCATGTAACCCTGGGGGATCGAGCTATAAGACCCCCCAGGAGGGCACCATGCAGAGGGTCGGCTTCTTCTTGGGTTGAGCTCCATTCATAGTTCACACACACACACACACACACACACTCACAGGAGAGGCCGAACGGCGGCCTAGCCCCTTCTTCCTCCTCCGCCCACACAGCTCCAGGAGCAACCTTGTAACCCTTGTGCACTCCATACTCCACTCGGCAGGACTAGGGGTGTTACCTCTCCGGAGGGCCCCGAACCTGGGTACGTTTCGTGTCTCACACCTGCGCGTGCCGACCTCGCCTCCGGAACCCACCGGCATCCTCACGTAGCCTCACCTTTTTATCCATCTCATGGCATCTGCCGTGAGAATACCACAACACACGTGGTTGCGTAGAGTCGTGGGTGACAGTTCTGTAGGGTAACGCAGCAGAAAACAAAAAATTTCCGACCTACGCACCAGCCCAGGACCACTGTGGAGACTGCATACAAGGTTTGATCATTTTCGTTACCGACTCGTAGCGCAGCGGAAGTAGAGTCGATGACGAACGGCGGTGCAGATCCCCGCAGCTAGGATTTTACAACCTCCCAACCGCGAGGATGTATACCCTCATCTGCCCCACGGACAGCCCTCCGGGAGGCGGTCAGACAGTCCCCCGGACGGTGTCGCGGACAGCCCTTCGGGAGGACCTCCAAAACTTGGACTGTCACTCGGACAGCCCTTCGGGAGGCACTCTCGAACTAAGACCGAAACTACGATCTCTCTACAGAGTTGCACACATACGGTGTCATCTATCCGGCAGGGCTTCGCCGTCCAGAACTAGTTCCCACCAGAACCCAGACAGCCTTTCGGCTCTACGAAACTCTTTTCGTGGGAGGGAGAGAAGAAGCCAGATAATGCATGGCATGTGTATGAGAGTTGGAGTGAGGATGGAGAGCTCCTCTCCACCTCCTTATATAGTGGTGGAAGGGGTGAGGGGGGGGGCTGAAATTTCAGCCCACAAAACAAGCACCCACCAAACAAGGAAACATGTTCCCATCAAACATGGAGAAAACATGTTCCCTTGTCCATGGTGTTCCCCCATGGGGCCCCACCTTCCTCCCAACACTCTCCACCATTTGTGGGGGCTGCCCCCCACCATGGGGGCCCCCCAACACTTTGTCCAGCCACAAGGGGGCTGTCCCCTAAAGGGGGCGCCCCCAAAAACAGCCCCCACGATCCGTGGGATCTTGTCCCCTCTCGCTGGGACAAGATGTTTTCTGAAACTATTTCTTCTGAAAAATTCCGGAAGGTCCCAGAACATTTCCGGCACCCTCTAAAATTATCTGGACTCGCTCCGGAACATTTCCGGTATGGTGGTTTAATTTAAAACCATCTTCGTTTACCCGGTAAACAATTCCGGCAGCTCCGAAAACCTTTTTCGGTTTTTTCTCCGAAATTTTTTCCAGAAATTACCAGACCAATCTGGCAACCTCCAAAACATTCCCGGTGCTTGCCGAAACCTTTTTGGATCAATGGTTTTATCCGAAACAACTTTTCGGTTTTACCGAAACTTTTTCGGTGTTCTCTCCGGAACTTTTCCGTTGTCTCCGAAACTTTTCCAGTGACTTTCTCTCGGACTCTTCGTCTAGTATTCAGCAGATAGATGACCCTTAAGCGTGTGACCCTATAGGTTCGGTGAAGCATAGACATGACCCGGAACCCCTTCCGATCAATGATCAACATCGGAGCCGTGGACACCCATATTGACCCCTATACCCACACGAATGAATATTCGAGTGAACCTCCAGTTGCCGTGTGCTATTCCTGTTGCTACGCGATATGTTACAAATACCCGAGGTGAGACACGTTGGCATCCCCGTGGATCAACAACTTGTCCACTATGCCAGTTACCTCGTTGCCGGTATTGTTCTCTTTTCTCGTTCCCGTGTTCCGGCATCCCTGTGGTCAAATCACCCTGTGTCTGGCCAGACGATGATGGATACCATAACACCGAGAGGGCCCAGAGATATCTCTCCATCGTCGGAGGAGCAAATCCCAATCTTGAGCTATCAAGTTACTTGACATACTTTTCCATGAACCCGTAAGCCGCCGTAATAGCCACCCATTTACGGATGACGTTTAACAAACCCCAAAGTTCATGAAGCAAGCATGAAGAAACTCGATACTCTCATGGTCTAAGGAATTATGCAAACATTAACTTCCTGTGTTATTAACCATTAACTTATGACGAATGTATCTCATAGCATAACATCAATTTTGGGTCGATTCAACACAAGTGTTCTACCAACAATTGTGCCCTCAAAATTGCCGGCATAGTCATGCCCATGATCAGGAAAACAGGATCATCATGCAATACTTGAGCCAGTCATAGAGGCTTGACTAGGAATACATTTTACCGTTTATTATCCCACACGTGCACATGAGTTTCCCTCCAAGCCTCGTTTTATTTGTAGACTCGAGAATCATTGCAGTTATAGCATGGAACATAAACATAATTATGAACAGGGAGATAATCAATAACATTTATTATTGCCTCTAGGGCATATCTCCTACAGACTCCCACTTGCACTAGAGTCAATAATCTAGTCAATGCTAATGCACTTTACACCTATGGCATACTGGTGTAAAATATGCTTCGCATGTGGTATAGCCTGATGTCCAACGGATCTGACAACTTCAGCTCCGTGTGTAACTTTGCATATCCTCGCGTTTTCACGCTTTCACAAAATTCATATTTTGTGTGGACTTGGCTTTGCATATGTGTGAATCATTGGTCGAAACCTGATTCCTCGGACTGAGCTATGGAGCAACTATCTGCTATAGTGTCCCATAGACCAAAGCCTTCTTGGAACCATACTAAGTTCATGAATGAACTATATGATTCAACAACTTCTTTGTCGCTTCTCAAGCGTCAACATACTTAGCCTTTGTTATAGAATTCGCCACAGTATCTTGTTTGGAACAATTTGCAACTACCGTGCCACCATATTGTGTATCACACAAAACCCTCAATTTAAATCGAAAATCGCATGGAGCATTGATGAAGACTGTATCGATGTAACCTTTTACAACGAACTCTTCATGATCTCCGTTTGCGAGAAAACATGTCATCAGTACTGCTCTAGTACTCAATGACATCTTTCACTGTTGTCCCATGATCAGTACTTTGATCACTATGGTATCTATACTCGCAACAACTTTGGAGTATTGGACATATCTGGTTGGTTTTACATACCATGGAATACATGATTAATCCAAACACAAGAGTGTGTGGAATCTCCATCATGTATTTTACTCATCAGTGTTTTGGGACACCGAGTCTTGCAAAAACTCTTTCCATGTGACTTCGGCAAGAATCACTCCTTGGCATTTTAAATGCTAAAAAGTTTTAGCATCTTGTCAATATGTATTCATTGCTTAGCCCCATTTAGGTAAATCTATCTCCATAGATCATCATGCCTAATATTGAGGCCATTTTAGCCTAAGCACTTCATCGAAAAACTATTTTCAAATGAAGTCCTAATTCGTGTCAAGAAATTTATTTCCAATTAACAATGTGTCAAGTACACACGGTTTTTAGAAATATTATTATGCTCCCACTTACTTTCTTGAATCACAAGCATCTTCGATACCCATTTGATGAAGTCAAACTCTTTTGACCATTTCATCAAAAACGAAGATTCCAACTCCACTTTGCTCTCTTCTGTCCATCGCTGGAACTCTGAAGTTTGCATACTTACTAGCATCCTCTGGATCGACAAATTACTTTGGACTGTATCACATATAAGTCCTAGGTTTCATTTCCATCGGATGGAAGTCCCTTTGTCATCCATGTTTCATATCTCATGATTGAAATATGTATTAACTGCTAGTTCAACCCGAACCGACTTCAAGCATCGCTACGGTGAAACAACCTCATCGTATTCAACTCCTTGAACTTGTTATTTCAACAAGTCGAGCTTTATGGATAAAACATTTTTATCCGTATCAGTTTTTAGTTCCATAAATATTCGTTAGACTCTAAGTCTTCCGAAAGGTGTATCAAGGTTTTAATCTTGAATCACTTATATGGAAACTATCTCGGATTGTAGTGGCATTTAGCCAATTCCGGAGTCAGGGCCCATCACCGCTTCCTTGTGTATTGTAGGTATACTGTTGTCCAACAACAATATCTCGTTAGCGCACCTGAGAGGTTTGCACGAGCCTTGCCTATGAGGTTCAGCTGCAAGTTCGACTGAAGTCCATACATTTTATTGTAGAGACTTCCGTATCAGTCGCAGTAGGAAACTCCGGAATCACTTCCAAGGTTTCTTTCCTTTGATCTGATGACGAAGATACTGGTTATCTCGTCGAGTTGCACTGTCCTCCCACTCGCCTTTTGTAAGAACTATTCTCTTTAAAAGCATACCGTTTTGCGGCAAAATCCTTTGCCTCGGTATAGTGGTGGGGAATACCCAAACGACTTGGGATAACCTTACAAAGTAGCACTTGTCTGATTTGGAATAGGTTTGTAACCTTTTACACAAGCCCCATATTCCAAATGTTAAGAAAAGATATAACATGGTTGGGCGTACCATACCATGGCATCATTTCAACAGACCTGATGGATCTCTTTTCAGTGTAAAAGCCGCGGTCTCTAAAGCATTACTCTTTAAAAGGGATAATGGCAAATCTATTTATGTCATCTTTGATCTTACCATGTCATAAATGGTTCGATTACATCTTCACGGACTTTCCACTTGCAGTGGTGTTCCGGGAGGTGCAAGTTATGAAACCCCCTTTCACAACTCATCAGACATTCGCTAAACTTGTAACTCAAATATTCCTTTCTACAATCGAATTGTAGAAACATAATTTTCTTGTTACAATATTTTCTTCTTCATTTTGAAAACCTTTCGAATGATTTCAAAAAATCCAGACTTACGTCTCATCAAGTAAATATCCATATATCTACTTGAGTCATTTCTGAAGATAGATAAATCCACTACTTGCAACAACATTTATTGGACTACACACATCATAATGTATGATCACCAATATGTTCTTTGCTCGTTCCTTATGGCCCGTGAACGGTATTTCAGTCACTTCACTTTTCAGAGGAAAGTTGCAAGTGTCAGATGATTCAAAATCAAACGACTTCAAAATCCATCATAATGGAATTTTCCATGCGGGTTTCTCCAATGTGACCAAATGCAGTGCCACACTTGTGTGGTATTCTTTTAGTCTTGCGACATTTAGCGTCAGTGTTATGGATGTATCATATTACCATCAATATTCATAGCATACATCCCATCCTGTATGGAAGCATGGCCCTTCATGTTATTCATAACACCGAACATCATAAGTTCTCTTATGAATAACCTTCTTGCAAAATACCTTATGCAAAGGGCTAGAGTGTATGAAACTCTAAATGAATTATGAAAGTAAATACAGAGGTAATGTATTATTATCAATATTCATAACATACATCTCATTCATAATGAAAGTATGGCCCTTATGTTATTCATAACACCGAACATCATAAGTTCTCTTATGAATAACCTTCTTGCAAAATACCTTATGCAAAGGGCTAGAGTGTATGAAACTCTAAATGAATTATGAAAGTAAATACATAGGGAATACACTAATGGAAGGTATAGTAACATTTACTATGTTCCCTGTGTGTATCTAAACCTCATTCCTGGCTAGTCTTTCAAGCCATAGTAGTTCTTGCATCGAGTTGCAACAGAATGCAATCGAGCGGGTATCTTTGTGATTAACTCACAATACCCAAGAATTAGTGATTAACATGTTTAACCATAATTCCTAAGAACTATATCTTTGACCAGCCTTCTATACATCAAAAACTTGTATGACATTCATACATGAGCTGGATATTCTAGTCTTCTTTCCTATTGCCATTATACTTCTAACAGTTTAACTTTCAGTAATTCTCCTACTCTCAGAAGAAGCACCCAACTTAAGAGTGGCGTTAGCCCCGGACTTCCTAGGCGTGAAAATCTTACTAACACCCTTCGGACACTTCCTTTCTCTTTAAGTTGTTGTTTTATTCACCTTTCATCATATGACAGGCGTTCTCCTGGATCCCTCTCTTATCAGTCTTATGCATAGTAAACACCTTTACTAATAGTTTGCAAACAAACATTGCTTTGGATATCTCATATCTATTAGCCTTTGTCTGTCTCTGAAGATGATTTTCAGATTCCACGAATATCACATAACTATCCAAACTTTCGAAGTTCGGGTCTCATGGAAGCAAACATATTGCACTTTGACTGAAAAGGAATTCTAGCTTTTGGATCGAAGGACGAGAGTCACATGATCCATAGCATTAGCGGGAGAATACCGAAAGCATGCGATAGGACAAAGTCCTTCTCGGCACTCTAGAGGACAATCCTCACATTACGTTACCAACCGTAAAGTTTTAACCAGATATTTAACAGCTATTCAATTTTAATAGGGAAGGTGGAAACGCGAGCCATTATTCTACAACTATTATGCAAACCACACTTAGACAGTGTTCAAAATTAATTGCACTGAGAATTAAACAAGTTAATTCTATAGTGCGCTCCCACTCAAATCAATATCTCTCATAATTGATTGTGAGTGATTCAGGACCCGCATATCCATTCAACGTCACGGTTCGAGATGAACACCCATGGCGTGAACTTCAATCGGTAGGCAAACTTGCCGATCACATCTCTATGCGATTCTTGTTCATCTTTCGATGCGTGTGTTCCGAGCTCATGACTTTCATGCCTGAACGTCAAGACAACCAAGTGATCTCGCTGCGAGGTCTCAACTCACCCGCCTCACACATCCCTAATCGTTCGCACCCATGGAGATCATGCAATGCCCCGAAAAGTTAGGTGCCGTGACGGTGCTACACTTGGGAGAACACTAACTACTTGATATTTCAGTGAGAGATCACCCTAATAAAAAGCGACTACTGCGCAATCAAGAAGGGTGCATCATAAGGGATAAACATCTCAGGCAATTCATAATAGCATGATATGGTATAGCCCTTTCTGACGGAGAAGTCTTGTATTTCTTCGTCTCCGGCATTCGCGTCGGTGTTCACCTTTGCGAAGATTGCCACCACCTTGTCGATGCACAAGATAATATTGCTATCTCTATAGCTAATAAAATAAGTGCATTACATAAGGTTGACACGCAGGTCATTTAAAGTGCAATCATATGGCTCCAGCCATCATGCCGAATCATGACACGCAGGTCATGTTAATCAATTTACATCATATAGTCATCTCATACATAATCAAATTATTATGAATCATTGCTATACCACATCACATGCACATGCAAACCATCCTGCAAAACCAAGTTAGACGCCTCTAATCGGTTCATGCGAAATTTTATTTTTACGTGGCTTCTAAGGTTTCGAAACAAACCGAAGCTACCAACGTCCATCATCAAGCATGATAATCCAAGTCGCTAGATTAACATTCCAGGGTGTATGAAACACGAGATAATAAAATCTCGAGCCCCATACTAAACTTCGTCATACGCGTGACCCCCGTGCAGATCACATCTGCATTGCCCTTTCGTCTGCGAAATTTCATCTTTCTCTTTAACTACGGTGGAATTCAATGAACTGTTAGCACTTCGTTGATCAATCAGGATCGCGGATTGCCAGAACATTGAAACTTCACCATACTGTTATCAAGATCAGAAATATGCAAATTCTAGGGAAGCAACAGGAACATCGGGTAACGGATTTCATCTGCTACCCGCACAAATAATTTTCAGCAATAGATCTCATCTACTACCTAATTATATTGTGCAACACCCATACATCTCTATGTATTCTAGATCGCAACCTGCATCTACGCATAGCATGGCTCTTGATGCCACTGTAGGGTAACGCAGCAGAAAACAAAAAATTTCCGACCTACGCACCAGCCCAGGACCACTATGGAGACTGCATACAAGGTTTGATCATTTTCGTTACCGACTCGTAGCGCAGCGGAAGTAGAGTCGATGACAAACGGCGGTGCAGATCCCCGCAGCTAGGATTTTACAACCTCCCAACCGCGAGGATGTATACCCTCATCTGCCCCACGGACAGCCCTCCGGGAGGCGGTCAGACAGTCCCCCGGACGGTGTCGCGGACAGCCCTTCGGGAGGACCTCCAAAACTTGGACTGTCACTCGGACAGCCCTTCGGGAGGCACTCTCGAACTAAGACCGAAACTACGATCTCTCTACAGAGTTGCACACATACGGTGTCATCTATCCGGCAGGGCTTCGCCGTCCAGAACTAGTTCCCACCGGAACCCAGACAGCCTTTCGGCTCTACGAAACTCTTTTCGTGGGAGGGAGAGAAGAAGCCAGATAATGCATGGCATGTGTATGAGAGTTGGAGTGAGGATGGAGAGATCCTCTCCACCTCCTTATATAGTGGTGGAAGGGGTGAGGGGGGGGGCTGAAATTTCAGCCCACAAAACAAGCACCCACCAAACAAGGAAACATGTTCCCATCAAACATGGAGAAAACATGTTCCCTTGTCCATGGTGTTCCCCCATGGGGCCCCACCTTCCTCCCAACACTCTCCACCATTTGTGGGGGCTGCCCCCCACCATGGGGGGCCCCCCCAACACTTTGTCCAGCCACAAGGGGGCTGTCCCCTAAAGGGGGCGCCCCCAAAAACAGCCCAAAAACAGCCCCCACGATCCGTGGGATCTTGTCCCCTCTCGCTGGGACAAGATGTTTTCTGAAACTATTTCTTCTGAAAAATTCCGGAAGGTCCCAGAACATTTCCGGCACCCTCTAAAATTATCTGGACTCGCTCCGGAACATTTTCGGTATGGTGGTTTAATTTAAAACCATCTTCGTTTACCCGGTAAACAATTCCGGCAGCTCCGAAAACCTTTTTCGGTTTTTTCTCCGAAAAAATTCCAGAAATTACCAGACCAATCTGGCAACCTCCAAAACATTCCCGGTGCTTGCCGAAACCTTTTTGGATCAATGGTTTTATCCGAAACAACTTTTCGGTTTTACCGAAACTTTTTCGGTGTTCTCTCCGAAACTTTTCCGTTGTCTCCGAAACTTTTCCAATGACTTTCTCTCGGACTCCTCGTCTAGTATTCAGCAGATAGATGACCCTTAAGCGTGTGACCCTATAGGTTCGGTGAAGCATAGACATGACCCGGAACCCCTTCCGATCAATGATCAACATCGGAGCCGTGGACACCCATATTGACCCCTATACCCACACGAATGAATATTCGAGTGAACCTCCAGTTGCCGTGTGCTATTCCTGTTGCTACGCGATATGTTACAAATACCCGAGGTGAGACACGTTGGCATCCCCGTGGATCAACAACTTGTCCACTATGCCAGTTACCTCGTTGCTGGTATTGTTCTCTTTTCTCATTCCCGTGTTCCGGCATCCCTGTGATCAAATCACCCTGTATCTGGCCAGACGATGATGGATACCGTAACACCGAGAGGGCCCAGAGATATCTCTCCATCGTCGGAGGAGCAAATCCCAATCTTGAGCTATCAAGTTACTTGACATACTTTTCCATGAACCCGTAAGCCGCCGTAATAGCCACCCATTTACGGATGACGTTTAACAAACCCCAAAGTTCATGAAGCAAGCATGAAGAAACTCGATACTCTCATGGTCTAAGGAATTATGCAAACATTAACTTCCTGTGTTATTAACCATTAACTTATGACGAATGTATCTCATAGCATAACATCAATTTTGGGTCGATTCAACACAAGTGTTCTACCAACAATTGTGCCCTCAAAATTGCCGGCATAGTCATGCCCATGATCAGGAAAACAGGATCATCATGCAATACTTGAGCCAGTCATAGAGGCTTGACTAGGAATACATTTTACCGTTTATTATCCCACATGTGCACATGAGTTTCCCTCCAAGCCTCGTTTTATTTGTAGACTCGAGAATCATTGCAGTTATAGCATGGAACATAAACATAATTATGAACAGGGAGATAATCAATAACATTTATTATTGCCTCTAGGGCATATCTCCTACAAGTTCCCTATTTAATTGGAAGGTTGCCGTTTTCACATGATTGGCGATTTGTGTGGGGTAGGTCGGTGTTGATCTTGTTTTTCTCTCGCATGGATTCGTAGGACCTAGTGGGTTCAAAAATATGATTAACATTTTAAAGATATATGGTTTGATGTTTACTATTTTTCAAACCATTTTTTTTGTGTACATATTAAACATTTTTTTATATAAGCTTAATTTTTTAATACATGGTTAAATTTTTTTCAAATAATTGTTTTGAACATTTTTCTTAAATACGTGTGAATTGTTTTTTCAAATACAGGTTGAAACATATTTTCGTATGATACATTTTTTTTAAAACTATACGAACATTCTTATACATTGGATAAATATATTTTAAATGCCACAAATATTTTGTTTGAAATGTGTGAACATTTTTCTAAATGTAACGTACATGTTTTTGAAGGGTATGGAACATCTTTTTTGAATTACACAAACATATTTTTTATGGTTTATATATTTTTTGAAATGTGACATGCATTTTTTATTTTTTCATAACATATGTATTACATTACAGTTATGTTTTTTTTTGACTATGCGAGATTTTTTTTCAAGAAAACTACTATTTATTTTTTCATAACATATGTATTGATTATTTTTAAAATATAAATAAAAGTTAAAAAAGGAAAAACACGAATGACATGTGCATGACGTTTGTGAGACGAGATCACAGTTACTGGGCCGACACTGGCATATAGTAATCCCCTTCTCTTCTGGGCGCCCCTATTTCTCGCATTAAGCGAGAGGGGAGCGACCCCTCGCTAAAGGGAACGCCAGTTGGGCCAGCCCACGCGCGCGGGATCACCAGCTTGATTTCTGTTTTTGTTTTTTATTCATACTTTTTTGCTTTCTTTTTTTACTTTTGTTTATAATTTAAAATATTCTAAATATATATCACAAAAAACACTATTCAAAAAACATTTGAAAAGTGTTGAATAGGTATTTGAAAAATGTTGAACATGTATTTGAAAAAATGTTGATCATGTATATAAAAATGTTGAACAGGTATTTGAAAAATATTGAAACAGGTATTTGAAGAAATTTTGATCATGTATATAAAAAATGTTGAAAAAATATTTGAAAAATGCTGAACAAGTATTTGAAAAATGTTGAATGAGTATTTGAAAAATGTTGAACAAGTATTTGAAAATGTTGAATGAGTATTTGAAAAAATGTTGATCATGTATATAAAAATGTTGAACAGGTATTTGAAAAATGTTGAATGAGTATTTGAAAATGTTGAAGAAATTTTGATCATGTATATAAAAAATGTTGAAAAAATATTTGAAAAATGTTGAACAAGTATTTGAAAAATGTTGAATGAGTATTTGAAAAATGTTGAACAAGTATTTGAAAATGTTGAATGAGTATTTGAAAAATGTTGAACAAGTATTTGAAAAATGTTGAATAAGTATTTGAAAAATGTTGAACAAGTATTTGAAGAAATGTGGAACAAACATTTGAAAATATGTTGATTGTGTATATAAAAAATATTGAACAAGTATTTAAAAAATGTTGAACAAGTATTTGAAGAAATGTTGACCATGTATATAAAAAAATGTTGAACAAGTATTTGAGAAATGTTGAACAAGTATAAATGTTGATCATGTATATAAAAAATGTTGAACAAGTATTTAAAAAATGCTGAACAAGTATTTCAAAAAAAGTGTCGAACAAGTATTTGAGAAAATGTTGATCATGTATATAAAAATGTTGAACAAGTTTTTGAAAAAATGTTTAGCAAGTATTTGAAAAATGTTGAACAAGTATTTGAATTTTTTTGATCATGTATATAAGAATGTAGAATAAAAAACAAAAAGAAACAAAGAAAAAAAATGAAACAACTCGGAGAAGAAAAAAGAAAAGAATGAAAAAATCGGAGAAGAA
Organism: Elymus sibiricus; assembly: GCA_039707655.1. NCBI lineage: Eukaryota > Viridiplantae > Streptophyta > Magnoliopsida > Poales > Poaceae > Elymus > Elymus sibiricus. Next base: position 102,205,095 of record CM077668.1, on the reverse strand, counting down.
AACGAAATAAGAAAGAAATAAATAAAGAAAAACAACGAAAAACAACGAAAAAAGAAAGAAACTAAAAAATAAAATGGAAATATAGAAAAATCAGTGAAAAACAATGAAAAAAACGGCTTAGTTCGCCTCAAGTATATTACACGCCTAGTCCTAACCACGTGCGAGACATGGGCGCAGTTGAAAAATGAAAACCGAAAAAGAAACAAAATAAACCAAAAATAAAAAAATGAAAAATAAAACCAAAGAAACAAATGTAGAAAGAATAAAAAAAGAATGAAAACAAAACAAAAACCGAAGAAGAAAAAAAGAAAAGAAACAATAGAAAACGAAAAAAGCATTGAAAACCGAAGAAGCAAATGAAAAAAGAATGAAAAAACAAAAAAAAATAGAGAAGAAAAAAGAAAAGAAACAAGGAAAAGAAAAAAGGTGAAGAAAACCGAATAAAAAAGAAGAAATGGAGAAAAAAAGAAAAAAAAAAGAAAACCAGTGAAAAATCAGTTCTTTTCCTTCTAATAGGTTTTGCTCAGGTAGTTTAACACAAACTGCTTATTGTCCTAGTGGCTAGTAGGGCATCGACGCAGGCTGGACGTCCCAGGTTCGAATCCCACGCGCTCCTCTTTTTTACTCACTTTTTCGAAACAAAGACGCTAATGGGCTGGCCCGATCGCAGCGAACCCTTCAGCGAGAGATCGCTATTGTCTCGCTGAATGCGAGAAATAGCTCTCGCGTTCTCTTCTACCCGATTGTGCGCACGAGCATTTAGACTTGACCGAAGACATGCACATTTTTAATTAAGACGCACTCAAAAGCCAGAAACTCATATGTCTGCTCCCCTTTTGTGTATGTCCTAGTGAGAGAACCAAAGAGGGACGCGGTTCTTCTTCCCTCCTTCGCCACCGGCCTGCTGGAATTGAGACAAACACTGAAACATTGACGAGTCTGCTTCGTAAAGAAGATCATATGGAACACATGAATTATATGAGAAAGCGAAACAAATCTGCCAACATTCCAAATCAAGCGCAACAACACCAGCCGCACACAAATTAATGTACGGATCGAATCAAATATCCATGTAATTACAAACAACCTAATAAAACCAACTGGGGCGGGGGCTCCACACACCTTTCTTGTTGTCGTCGCGTACCAGGAGTGGTCCTCCTCCAACGTCGCCGTTGGCAAAGAGCTCTCTCTGCAACACTTTGTTGGAGAAGACCTCCAAACTAAAGGCAAACTCGAAGTTGGGCACCCCGCCGCTGTGCCAAACCTCTAGGTCAATCTCCGGCTCCGCCGGCACTTCCGAAGTTGTCATCTTTCGCTGCCGGCCATGCGCTCCGCACCTCTAGAAGAGGACGGACGGGTGTGGGACAGTGGGGCTAAATCCCAGCTCAGGAAGGGTTCTTCTAGAAGGTGAGATAAGGTGGTAGACCCCAGATGATTTCTCTTTTCTAGAACCCGGATGGTTTTCTTCGTAACTGTTGTCTCTTGTAATCACAATAGTTTTTGTAAGTGCAATAGCCATTAAACGCTATAGATGATAATACAAGTAATATCAAAGTTAGTTGGCGAACAATCCGCATCTAGTGACGAGGCCAAACGACCCATGAGCCATTTGATCGCGATCGCGCCGCTATGGAGAGTCATGGGTGCCAGGTGGTTATTTAATGGGAGAGTTACCGTTTTCACGTGATTAGCGATTTGAGCCCAATCATGCCAAATCAAGCGCAACAACTCCATGCGTACACAAATGAATGCATAAATCAAATCAAATATACATGTAATTACAAACGGTCAAACACGTCCATGACAACAACCTCTATCTCAAGCACCATGTTGGAGATGACCTCCAAATTGACGGCAGTCTAAGTTGGGAACCTCACCACCGCGCGATAACTCTAGGTCTCTCTCCGCCTCTGGCGGCACCACCTCAGTCGTATCTTTTCGCCATCGGCCATGCGCTCCGCACCTATAAATTAGGAAGGACGCGTACGACACTGTGCCAGTAAATCCCAACTCACGGAGGGTTCTTAGAGAAGGTGAGAGCAGGTAGTCAACCCAGATAATTTTCCTTTTCTGTGGGAACCCATATGGTTTTCCTCGTCAATGTTTTCTCTTGCAATAGCAATTGTTTTTGTAACTTCAATAGTTGCAGACAAAAATACAAGTAATGCCAATGTAAATTGGCTAACAGTCCGCATTTAGGTACGGCGACGAACGACCAGTGAGCCCTTCGATCGCGATCACGCGATTGCGTAGAGTCGTGGGTTACAGTTGGCTATTTAATTGGAAGATTGTCGTTTTCACGTGATTGGCGATTTAGCCGGGGTAGGTCGGTGTTGATCGTGATTTTTGCTCTCGCATGTGATCTATTTATTCATAGGACTTGGTGAGTTCAAAGTACGTTCTTATGTTTTTCCTACTAAAAATGGTCCAAAGTACATCCTACTGTTTCTTTCCCAAAAGATGTAGCAAGTGCGGGAGTTGAACTCAAGACTCCGTCATTGAGATTAGCGGCACTAGCCATCTGTGATAACACCACCTTTGGCTCATAATTGAGCTACAACTTTATTTGTACGTAAAACCTATATGGCAAACACTAAAGATCATGTTTAGGCCAAAGCATCCACCTTGGTGTCCCCCAGTGTGAGCTTCATGCCTTCCAACCCATCGAGGTCCTCTCCATGCTAGAATCCCACCTCCCCCCACCTCGAGAAAGATGAGCCCGTCCACCTCCCCCATGGATGTGCCGGCAAGAGGAGAAGACCACATTTGGTAGCGAGAGGGCGACCGCAAGAGCGACACGAAGCCATGGAGATGAGACCAAGCAGCTTATAAGAAGAAAGTATGAGGGGCCTCGCATAATATCAAAGCCTTCTTATAGCCGGAAGCAGGGATCATGGTACCGCAATTGAAAGATTTGCATCATTCCCATCACCCTCGCGGTTGTACTTCCACGTGGTGGCTTCATTCCGTGCGCATAGCTAGGTTGGAGCAACACCTCTACTTCTACGGGCGATGGGCAGGCTTGTTGAAAGGACGTTTTTGCTTCCATGGCACGCGGGATTTGGAGAGGCGCCTCCACTTTCATAACCATGGGCTGATATTTCAGGTGGCCTATCACAGGAAACGGCCCTCCCCCAATCTCAATCTTTGTGAAATCATTGCCAGATAGCAGGGCCAAGGGGCCCTGTTGGATCACTCGAGGCCCAGGAATCAAAGACATTGGTTCTCAGGGCTCCCTGAGAACCAAGGCACCACTAGCTACAAGAAGCCTTGGGGCTGGTCGATCTCTTCCTTGATCACTGACAATTCCCTGAGCACTAGGATCAGTCCCGTGGACCTCTTCGAGAAGGGTTCGATAAACGATGAATGGATAAAAATTGTCTGAGAGTTTCTATATTTGGGCTCTCAACAAAGTTTCAAGGTCGTCAGGCGCGTTAATGGCTATGCGTGTATGCCAATGATTAAATACGATTTATAGGCTATGATGGCCTTTTGAACAGTAAGACGGTTTGTCCAAAACCGAGGTGATATGGCCTGTCGCATCAGGAATCTTAGAAGGGTGTGGCTAGGTCTCAATCGACTGAGACTTAACCAAGTCTAAGTCAAGTGACGTAACATGTAAGAAAGAAAAAAGAAAAACTAAAAAGAAAAAATTGCACAGATCTCCACATAAGATCCCATGAATATAGCATCGACTGAGACTTAACCAAGTCTCAGTCGACTGAGATTTAGCAGTCCCGATCTTAGAAGTCCAAGACGTCTTTTTGACTATCAACACACTGAACGTTGCATTTCTCTTTGGATCTCTCTTTCTCTCTCTCGCTAGCAAGTGGGACCCGATGAGCTGTATACGATTGAGGGGTTCGTTCCATCAACACAATCTACACTCGTCGCCCTATCCTCTGATGGACCCGCGTGGGCCGCACAGGCCGGGTCGCCCAAGATTAATTGTGGCATGGGTTGTAATGGGCCATTGTGGTGTCCCCCAAATCTTATATAATGGGAGGACCGACTCCGTGCTGAGGGTTCGCAACCTCAGTGAACACTAGCTAGAGAACATCTAGATTCAAAAGAATAGCTCTCTGATGTCCTGCAAGTCAAAAAGCATTGCAACAATTTCACAATAATTAAAGTGTCATACCCACAGGGAGGGGAAGGATGATACTACCAACCCCATAGTCGTGCTGTCATGGACGCAACTACACTCACACCCAAACCAGACTTTGGAAATAGTATACTCTTGTCGGTCACTTGTAGCATGCATTTTTCCAAATTTTCCATAATGTGTTTTACTCACATTTTAGCCATTGTAGATATGTGTTGCCATGGCAACTAAAAATTCGTTTATTACCATGACAACCAAACCTACTTTTGTTGCATGACAACTAAATTTGTGATGTCATGGGAGCTGCAGATTTTTTTTTTTGCCTTGGCAAAAGATTCATTTTTGTTTGCCATGCTATCTAAATATATTTTAATTAAAGTTTTTGGCGCATAGTTTTTTTTAGTATGGCAAACTTTTTCGGCCAAATTTTTAGTTGCACAAACCTTTAATTATGTACTGAGTAAAATATAGAGTTTGTAGCATGGCAACATTTTTACCACAATTGCACTTTAGCAATTTTTAGAAAAATTTGTATATATAGCATGTCAACTATTTGTTTTGTTTGTATGTAAAAATCCTGAAAACACCTTAACATGGCAAAATTTGTAACTTCTATAAAAAAAATTGATGATAGTTTTCATGGTATTTTATTTTTGTTTTTATAAAATTTTGTTTCAATCAACTCATGGAAATTTAGATCTCGTGGTAAATTTAATTTCAAATCCATGGCAAATTACTTTCCTGGACCACGACAAGTTTTACATCCATGGCAAAACTAAAATTTTGAGACATGGCAAATTGCTTTGCTGAACCACAGGTTAGTTCTATATCCATGGAAAATTTAATTTGAGAGCCATGATAAATTTTAGTTTAAGAGCCCTGAAAAAATTGTTATCTACAACATGGAAACTCTATTGATTTTTTAACCATATATGTTTTGTATGTTTGGAATCTTGGATATGTGGTACTTTGGCATGGCAAATTCTCTATGTATAGCATGGAAAATGTTATGTACATAACATGCCAATTTTTTGGATATGGGGATAGGTGGGGGAGGGGGGGGGGGGGGGTAAAACCACACTTTTATATATCCGGGGCATGGAATATGCTTTGTATATAACATGTCAAATGATTTTTTACATAGCATGGCAGCTTCATTTTGTTCTATTTTCTCGCAACCTATAGTTGCATAGACTGGATTTTTCGAATATATTGATGCTGATAGTACTATCTAGATGTCCATGGCATTTCTCTCTTATATGCCTAGCATGCTTGATGCTACATATAATGAATATTTCTTAGAGAAGTTTTCTTATATGAATAGCGTGCTTGTTTTCATAAGAAGAAAAAAACTTCTTGACCTTTTTTGTTTGAGATGAAAATTTGTTTTTGTTAGTATATGTGTTGACATGGTATTTCTAGGTTTGCAGAATACTAAAAATACCATGCCATACCATTTTAAGTATTTTGTTGACATGGTATTTTCTTTGTGACAATATGTGTGGACATGGTATTTTATTTTAGTATATCCCTGTGATAACCAAATTTTTGCCATGCAATTTTAAGTATTTTGTTTAAGATTTTTTTTGGATGGCATTTTAGGAGTCCTGGCAATTTTACAAGAATATTTGTTTTAATATTTTATTTTTGCATTTTTTCTCCTAATATACAAGTAGAGGCTGGAGATTCGCGACCTAGATCGGGTTTTAATTATTTTAATTTACGCTCATAATATACCCAAAACAAGAGAGCGTAGCTGGCACGTGCCACTAAAATTTCTAATCTTTTAGTCTAAATTATTTTAGTTCGAATGTAGTAAAAACCTAACTAAAATAACTTACACTTCCAAATCATATATAGATCCATGCAAGATTTCCCCTAATTAAAATAAGATTATAAGCCACTATGCATGAAAAGAATGAGCAAACAGACGTTGAGGTCGGGGTGCAGGTGATTTCTCCACCGCTCACGACACTGCTTCCCAATCCGTCCTGGGAGGTGTTTTGAAATTTCCATCCATTTCTGCTTCACATCCTGAGCCACCAATCTCTTGAGAAGTCTGCAAACAAAAAAGTACATTGATCAAGGAAATTAAGGAGAATAACAAGCATGCCGCGAGATTAAGCTGCTGGAAAAACAAATCAGATTCATCTATTTCACGTACTCGTCCTCTTCCTGTGTCCACGCTCCTTTGGACAGCGCCACCGCTCTGCTTTTCTTGGCGGAAGGCTTCTTTTGCCAGACCATGGGGATCTCCATCGAGACCGCGGCAGTGCCATAACCGTCAACCGGGAGGGGACCCTCCGGCATGACGAAGGTGGAGAGAGACATGCCGAAGCCGGAAATGAGCGATCCCATGTCGGGGACTCTGGTCGGAGCGGTGCCTGCTTGCTGGAAGTGTGAAAAACCATGGCTAGATCTTGGGAAGTACCCTTCAACCCTCCCTTCCACCTCAGCCATCATGGCTGCCGCCGCCGCCAGCTCCTGGTTGAAAAGCACGCCCACCAACGACGCCACGGGCTCGGCCGGAGGTTGGAAGCAAGTCAGGAACTGCGAAGGGGGTGGAATTTTGGAGGGATCGAGCAAGAGATAGAGGAAGAGTATGACAGAGGGAAAAAGGAAAGTCGATGTCGAGATCCAGGACACGCATAATATAGAGTAGAATGGGAGGAGGGGTAAATCGGTGAGAGAGAAAACGGTGCAGGTGAGGACCCAACGAACGTATCCTGAGGACGAAACGACTTACAAATTTTCCTTTAATAGTAAAGATTGATTTAGTATTTTAGATGTTGATAGTTTATTTTATAAACTTGATTAAACATATACAAGTTTGATTTTTAGAATGGGCTTGGTCTTCGTCGACTAGGCCATAATTGTATCCTACGTGGGTTGTGCTTTAATAGGCTTGGTCTTCTGCATGACGGCCCACTAAGATCGCGTCCCTCTTCGATGGTGTTTTCTTCGGAAATCCCTAACGGACGCTCATTGCGACAGACTGTCGCCGTTTCGCACAGGGGTTCAAGCGACCGATCGAACTGGGCCGGCCCATTTAGAAGCGAGCACCGACCGGTGCGTGCGTTCAATAGAATCCGGTTCTGGGAACCTTCTGGAAGGTTCCTGACTGGTTTTGGGAACCTTCCAGCCTTCCAGAAGGTTCCTGAACCGGTTTTTCTGGATTTTTAGTTTTTAGTTTTTCTTTTTTTCTTTTTTCTTTTTTCTTTTCTTTTTTTCTTTTTTCTGTTTCTTTTTAAATTTATCATTTTTTTTCAAACTTATTCGAAAATTTCAAATTTTGTTCGGAATTTCACAAAATGTTCTTGTTTTCAAAATTTGTTCACAAATTCAACAAATGTTCGCATTTAAAAAAAATCAGGAATTTCAAAAAATGTTCGTGGTTTCAAAATTTTGTTCACAATTTAAAAAAATGTTCCTGTTTTCAAAATTTGTTCACATAAACAAAAAATGTTCCCTTTTTTTCAATTTTTTTTCACAATTTCAAAAAATGTTCCCGTTTTCAAAATTTGTCCATAGAAACAAAAAATGTTCCTTTTTTTCAATTTTTGTTCACAATTTCAAAAAATGTTCCCGTTTTCAAAATTTGTTCACAAATTCATAAAATATTCTCTTTTTCAAAATTTGTGCACAAATTCAAAAAATGTTCGGGGAGTTTCTAGTAATGTTCGTGCTTTCAAAATTTGTTCAAAATTTCAGAAATGTTCCCGTTTTCAAATTTTTTGTTCACAAATTCAAAAAATGTTCGAGGAAATTCAAAATACTTTTGTTGTTTCAAAATTTTCTTTGTATTTTTTGAAAAATGTTTGAAATTCCAAATTATGTTCGTGTTTTTCAAAAAATGTTCGTTTCAAAATTTTGTTGGTGCTTTTCAAAAAATGTTCGCGTTTTGACATTCTGAACAAAATTTTAAAGACACAAACATTTTTTTGATATTCTCATTCAATTTTTGAAAATGCGATTTTTTTTTATTTATGAACAAATTTTGAAAAAATGAGCATTTTTTGAAATTTAAAAAAAAAATTAAAAGCACGAACATTTTTTTAAAAGAAAAATAAACTTGAAAAAGAAAAAAATAAACGAAAAAGGAAAAACGAAAAAAATGAAAAAGAAAGAAAAAACGAAAAGAAAAAAAGAAAAAAGAAAATTGATAGAAATTAAAAAGAAGGGAAAAAACCAAAAAAAAGAAAAAAGAAAAAGGACAGAAAAAGAAAAAAAAGGAAAAAAGAAAAACGAAAAATAGAAAGGAAAAATAAAAAATGGTTTTGGAACCTTCTAGAAGGTTCCGAAAACCATTAAAAACCGGCTGGGAATTCTCTAGAAGGTTCCCAAAACCGGAACCTGAGAACTGTACGTACGCTACAGATGGGCCGGCCCAAGTCGATCGCTAGGTCGCCTAGCCTGTGCGATGCTCCGACTCTTTGACGCAACGCGCGTCACATAGGAGCTCCCCTTTTCCTCCGCAGGAACCATATGTCGCACGTACTAATGCCTATCAAAGCTCGCCTACAACGTGGCTGTTTTGGGCAAGACCAATATTGTAGCATGCAAAAAAAAATCTGTGGGTGTTTCATTCGGTTTTTCACTATTTTTTCATTGGTTATCTTTGGCTTTTCATTGGTTTTCTTCTGTTTTATTTTTTTATTTTTATTTTTTTGTCAGGTTTTTTTCTTTTTTAGGCACATGTCTCATTTTTTCATACAAATTGGACATTTTTGACATTTTTTTAAAGATCATTAACATTTTTAGGATATATGATTTGATGTCTACTTTTTTCATACACATTACATATTTTTTTTATACATCTAAAACATTTTTTATGTAAGTTTAATTTTTAAATACGTGACTAACATTTTCTCAAATACTTGATTTGAAAAAATATCAAATACATGTGATTTTTTTTCCAAACACACGTTGAAACATATTTTCGTATGATAGACATTTTTCTAAAACATATGAACATTCTTATATATTGGATAAATATTTTTGTAAATATCAAAAATATTTTGTTTCAGACGTGTGACCATTTTTCTAAATGTAACATACATTTTTTTTGAAGAAGGAAACATCCTTTTGGAATTACTCGAACATTTTTTATGGAGTATAACATTTTAAAAATGTCGCACAAGTTTTTTTGGAAACGCTTGAACATTTTGTGAGCTGTCACAAACAATTTTTGGAATGGTGCAAACAGTTTTTTAAGTATTTGAGTGAATTTTTCAACTCCATTTACATTTTTCGAATGTGTGATGAGCACTTAAAAAAACTACTAATTTATTCTTTCATAACATATGTATTTAGTACTTCAAAATGTAAAGAAAATGAAAAAAACACGCATGCCATACGCGTGAGGTATGTGAGAAGAGACCACGTGGTTACTGGATCGACCCACTATAAGCTCGCTATAGACTCGTCGTAGGACATGCACGTTTCCAATTGAAATGCACTTGGCAACCAGAAATTCATATGTCCGTGCCCCTTCTGTCCTACCGAGAACCGAAGAGGACACAATACTTCTTCCCCTTTTGCTGCCGGCCCGCTGGAATTGACACAAACACTAAAACATTAAAAAGTCTGCTTCATAACGAAGTTCATATGGAACACATGAATTGTATGAGAAGACGGAAAAAATCTGCAAACATTCCAAATCAAGCACAACAACCCCAGGGACACACAATTTAATGTATGGATCGAATCAAATATGCATGTAATTACAAATGGCCAAATACATCCAACCGGGGCAGGGGCTCCACTCACCTGGCTCGTTGTTGTCGCGTATGAGGAGAGATCCTTGTCCACCGTCGCCGTCGGCAACGAGCTCTATCTGCAACACCTTGTTGGAGAAGATCTCCAAACTGAAGGTGAACTCGAAGTTGGGCACCATGCCAGAACTCTCAGTCAATCTCCGCCTTCACCGACACTGCCGCAATTATCATCTTTCGCTGCCGGACATGCGCTCCACACCTCTAGAAGAGGACGGATGCCTGTGGGACTATGGCGGTAATTCCCAGCTCGCGGAATGTTCTTCGAGAAGGCGAGATAGGGTGATAGACCCGGATGATTTTTCTTTTTTAAAACCCGGATGGGTTTCTTCGTCATAATAGTTTTGGTAATTGCAATAGCTATTAAATGTTATGAACGATAATACAAGTAACTTCAAAGTTAGTTGTCGAAGAATCCGCATTTACGGACGGTGCCGAACAACCCATCAGCCCTTCGGTCGCGATCCGCCGCTGTGTAGAGTCATGGGGCAGTTGGCTATTTAATGGGAGGGTTGCGCGTTGATCACATTTCTCTCTCACACAAGGTATGCATTTTTCCGTAAGACGTTGTGGATCCATAGTACTGATACGTCTCCAATGTATCTATAATTTATGAAGTATTCATGCCATGTTTACAACAATTTTATATGGTTTTGGTAAGATTTGAATGGAACTAATCCGGACTGACGCTGTTTTCAGCAGAACTACCGTGGTGTTGTTTTTTGTGCAGAAATAAAAATTCTCAGATTGGGCTAAAAATTTATGGTGATTTTTTATGGACAAAAAGAGACCCCCGAAGCTTCGAGGAAGTGCCAGAAGAGCCACGAGGGCACGACAAGCCAGGGGAGCGTGCCCACCCCCCTAGGGCGCGCCCCCTGAGCTTGTCGCTCCCTCGTGGACCCCCCTGACGTGAATCCAACGCTAAATATTCCTATAAATATAGAAAACCCCAAAAAGAAACCTAGAACTTCCACGCCGCCGCTGCAAGCCTCTGTACCCAAGCAATCTCATCCGAAGCCCTGTTCCGGCACTCTGCCGGAGGGGGGAATCATCATCGGAGGCCATCTTCATCATCCCGGTGGTATCCATGACGAGGAGGGAGTAGTTCACCCTCGGGGCTGAGGGTATGTACCAGTACCTATGTGTTTGATCTCTCTCTCTCTCTCTCTCTCTCTCTCGTGTTCTTGATTTGGCACGATCTTGATGTACCACGAGCTTTGTTAATATAGTTGGATCATATGGTGTTTCTTCCCTCTCTATCTTCTTGTGATGAATTGAGTCTTTCCCTTTGAGGTTTCGTTATTGTCGGATTGAATATTTTGGATTTGAGAACACTTGATGTATGTCTTGCATGTGGATACCCGTGGTGACAATGGGGTATTCTATTGAGTTACTTGATGTATATTTTGGTAATCAACTAGCTGATTCCTGTGACCTTGGGGTAATCTAGGCATAGGGGTTGATTGCACGTTTTCATCTTCTTTTCTCCGATAGAAACTTTGGGGTACTCTTTGAAGTTCTTTGTGTGGATTGAATATTATGAATCTGAAGTTGTTTGATGCATATCGAATAATCAACTAACGGATACTTGTGGTGACATTGGAGTATCTAGGTGACATTAGAGTTGGTTGATGCGTATCATATGGTGTTATTTTAGTATGAACTCTAGGGCTGTTTGTGACACTTATAGGGATGGCTCAATAGATTGATCGGAAAGGATAACTTTGAGGTGGTTTCGTACCCTACAACAATTTCTTCTTATGTTCTCCACTTGATAGGAACTTTGGAGTGATTCTTTGTCGCACGTTGAGGGATTGCTATATGATTCAATTATGTTAGCACTGTTGAGAGATTGCACTAGTGAAAGTATGAACCCTAGGCCTTGTTTCCAAGCATTGCAATACCGTTTGTGCTCCGTTTTATCACTTGCTACCTTGCTGTTTTTATATTTTTAGATTACAAAAACCTATATCTACTATCCATAATACACTTGTATCACCAACTCTTCGCCGAACTAGTGCACCTATACAATTTACCATTGTATTGGGTGTGTTGGGGACACAAGAGATTTCTTGTATTTGATTGCAGGGTTGTTTGAGAGAGATCATCTTCATCCTACGCCTCCCACGGATTGATAAACCTTAGGTCATCCACTTGAGGGAAATTTGGTACTGTCCTACAAAACTCTGCGTTTGGAGGCCCAACAGAGTCTACAAGAATAAAGTTGCGTAGTAGACATCAAGTATGTCCTACTATTTTTTTGCCAAAAATAGATGCAAGTGTCGGAGTTGAACTCAACATTCTGTTATTGAGCCGAAATCAAAATTAGAAAAATCATCCCAAATCAAACGCTACTCCACGCGCACACAAATTAATGCCTAAATCACATCAAATATGAATCTAATTACAAACGACAAAACACATCCAACCCTATGGGGGGAGGGCATGCACCTTTCTCGTTTTCGTCGTGTATGAGGAGAGACCTGATACGTCTTCGTCGTATCTACTTTTCCAAACACTTTTGCTCTTGTTTTGGACTCTAATTTGCATGATTTGAATGAAACTAACCCGGACTGACGCTGTTTTCAGCAGAACTACCATGGTGTTGTTTTTTGTGCAGAAATAAAAGTTCTTGGAATTGGATGAAACTTTTTGGAGATTTTTTATGGAATATATAAAAAATATTGGAGACAAGACCTACTGGAGGGGGGCCACCTACTGCCCACGAGGCACCAGGGCGCGCCACCCCCCCCCGGCGTGCCCTGGTGGCTTGTGGGGCCCACGTGGCTCCGCTGACCCTAATCTCAGGCCTATAAATTCACAATTCCAGAGAAAAAAATAGGAGAGGAAGTTTTATTGCGTTTCACGATACGGAGCCGTCGCCGCCACCTCCTGTTCTTCATCGGGAGCCCAGATTTGGAGTCCGTTTGGGGCTCCGGAGAGGGGGATCTTCCGGCATCGTCATCATCAACCATCCTTCATTACCAATTTCATGATGCTCACCGCCGGGAGTGAGTAATTCCTTCGTAGGCTTGCTGGATGGTGATGAGTTGGATGAGATTTATCATGTAATCGAGTTAGTTTTGTTAGGGCTTGATCCCTAGTATCCACTATGTTCTGAGATTGATGTTGCTATGACTTTGCTATGCTTAATGCTTGTCACTAGGGCCCGAGTGCCATGATTCCAGATCTGAACCCTTTATGTTTTCATGAATATATTTGTGTTCTTGATCCGATCTTGCAAGTTGTATGCACCTGCTATGTGTTATGATCCGCATACCCCAAGGTGACAATAATTGGGATTCTTTCCGGTGATTGCCGTAGTTTGAGGAGTTCATGTATTCACTAAGTGCTGATGCTTTGTTCCGGTTCTCTATTAAAAGGAGGCCTTAATATCCCTTAGTTTCCTTATGGACCCCGCTGCCACGGGAGGGTAGGACAAAAGATGTCATGCAAGTTCTTATCGCAAGCACGTATGACTATATACGGAATACATGCCTACATTACATTGATGAATTGGAGCTAGTTCTGTGTCGCCCTAGGTTATGACTGTTACATGATAAATGTTATCCAACATAATCACCGATCCAATGCCTACGAGTTTTTCACATATTGTTCTTGCTAAGTTACTACTGTTGCTACTACTGTTACAATTGCTACTTCTATTGCTGCTACCGTTACTGTTACTGTTACTATTATTGCTACTGCTATCAAACTATCATACTACTGTGCTACTGATCCCTCTGCTGCAGATATTTACTCTCCAGGTGTGGTTGAATTGACAACTCAACTACTAATACTTGCAAATATTCTTTGGCTCCCCTTGTGTCGAATCAATAAATTTGGGTTGAATACTCTACCCTCGAAAACTGTTGCGATCCCCTATACTTGTGGGTTATCAAGACCTTTTTCTGGCACCGTTGCCGGGGAGCATAGCTCTATTTGTCGAGTCACTTGGGATTTATATCTGTTGATCACTATGAAGAATCTGAAAGACGCTAAGACCAAGATCGTTCCCTCTAAGACGAGAGGAGGTAAGGAACTGCCATCTAGCTCTACACTTGATTCACCTTCTGTTTTGAGTAAACTTGCAACACCACCACATGCTATTAATTCTGATATGTCACAAGTTATTGATGATACTACTTCTGCTATGAATGATACTCATGATGATGCTAGTACTATGCTTGATAACGCTGTGCCACTTGGTGAATTTCTTAGTGAACAACTTGCTAAAGCTAAAGAAATTGAAAATGTTGAAACTCTTGAGAATTATGATTCACATATTATGCCTAGCTCTCCTACTAGAGTTGAAACACCTGATGAACATTGCTTTGATAGGGAGACGGCTAGAGCCATTCTTGCTTGTAATGATAGAAATGAAGTTATAAAATTGCTTGCTGAAATGAAAGAAAAATCTATGAGGGAGAGAATGAAATATGATCCCAAGTTTGCTACCTCTCCCATATTTGTTACCGATAAGGATTATGAATTTTCTGTCGATCCCGAGTTAATTACTTTGGTTGAATCTGATCCTTTCCATGGCTATGAAACTGAAACCGTTGTGGCACATCTTACTAAATTAAATGATATAGCCACCCTATTTGCTCATGAGGAAAAAATTCGCTATTACTATATTCTTAAGTTATTTCCTTTCTCATTAAAGGGTGATGCTAAGGAATGGTATAATACTCTTGCTCCTGGTTGTGTGCGTAGTCCCCAGGATATGATTTATCACTTCTCTGAAAAATATTTTCCTGCTCATAAGAAACAAGCTGCTTTATAGGAAATATTTAACTTTGTGCAAATTAAAGAAGAGAATCTCCCTCAAGCTTGGGGGAGGCTTCTCCAATTACTTAATGCTTTGCCTGATCATCCTCTTAAGAAAAATAAAATACTTGATATCTTTTACAATGGACTAACCGATGCTTCTAGGGACTACCTAGATAGTTGTGCGAGTTGTATTTTCAGGGAACGAACTATTGAACAAGCTGAGGAACTATTGAACAATATATTGAAGAATGATAATGATTGGACACTTCCCGAACCACCGCCTAAACCCACTCCGAAGAAGAGGGGTATTTTATATCTCAGTCCTGAAGATATGCAAGAAGCAAAGAAATGTATGAAGGAAAAAAGGTATTAAAGCTGAGGATGTTAAGAATTTACCACCTATTGAAGGAATACATGGTCTTGACACACCGCCACAGGTAGTAGAGGTAAATTCTCTTATAAAGTTTGATGAAAGTGATATTCCTTATAACAAACCTCCTAGTCAATGCTTGTATGAATTTGACAATTATATTATTAAGCAAGATCACTTCAATGCAAATGTTATGAAACAATTGAAACAAAATGCCTACATGATTGCTCGCTTGAGTGACTTGTTATTTAGAATTGCTAATGATGTTAAAGGTGTAAGTAAACATGCATCTATGGTTCAGACCCAATTAGAAGAAGTTGCTAAATCTCAGAGGGAATTGCTCAATGAAATGAATAACAATATGAATGATCATGCTGTTAGAGTAATGACCAGAGGAGGTAGAATGACTCAGGAGCCACTTTATCCTGAAGGTCACCTTAAAAGAATTGAACAAGACTCTCAAAGAATTAATGTTGATGCATCTAGTCCATCTAAAAAGAAAAAGAAAAGGAAAAATGATAGTACTTTGCATACTTCTAGTGAACCCGAGGTAGAAAAACCCTTGGAGGATAGTAATGATGTTTCTATTTCTGATATTGAAACACAATCTGGTAATGAACATTCACCTGATGATAATAATAATGATGATGCTCATGTGGATACCCAACCAGATAATGATAAAGAACCTGATAATGACGTTGAAATAGAACCTGCTGTTGATCTTGATAACCCACCTACTAAAAATAAATGTTATGATAAATGAGACTTTGTTGCTAGAAAACATGGTAAAGAAAGAGAACCATGGGTTCAAAAACCCATGCCCTTTCCTCCTAAACCATCTAAGAAAAAGGATGTGGAAGAATTTGAACGCTTTGCTGAAATGCTTAGGCCAGTCTTTTTGCATACTCGTTTGACTGATATTTTAAAGATGGCCCCTTATGCTAAATATATGAAAGACATTGTCACAAATAAAAGGAAGATACCTGAAGCCGAAATTTCCACTATGCTTGCAAATTATTCTTTTAAGGATGGAGTACCTAAAAAACTAGGAGATCCGGGAATACCAACTATACCATGCTCCATTAAACAAAACTATGTCAAAACTGCTTTGGGTGATTTAGGAGCCGGTGTTAGTGTTATGCCTTTCTCTTTATATAAAAGACTTGATTTGAATAAACTCATCCCATTGAAATATCATTGCAAATGGCTGACAAATCAACTGCCATACCTATCGGTGTTTGTGAGGATGTGCCCGTTGTAGTTGCAAATGTTACTATCCTAACAGACTTTGTTATACTTGATATGCCCGAGGACGACAACATGTCGATTATCCTTGGTAGACCCTTTTTGAATACTGCAAGGACTGTTATTGATTACAACAAAAGCAAGGTCACTTTTCATATTAATGGTAATGAACATACGGTGCACTTTCCGAAGAAACAATTTCAAGTAAATGGTATTCGTGTTATTGGAAAGACTCTGACAATTACTATTGGAAGTTTTCAACTCCCTCTTCCTACTATCAAAAAGAAATATGAAACTCTTATTGTTGGGGAGATGCATATCCCTGTTGAGGTAACTTAGTGTTATACGAAAATTCTTCGGTTTCATGTCACTCGGAAATGGTTTGTTAATAAGACTTGATCAACCTTATTAATGGATTCTTTTTGAGAGGCATGTGGTCGATAAATTTAGTAAGCACAACCTTCTGTACCCACTTTTTGTTTTCTGTTATTTTTAGTTAAATGCAATAAAATGCCATGATTACCCTCTTTTCTGAATTATCCGTCCAATAAAAAAAATGCCCAAAAATAAAAGTGCTCATAATGTAATAAAATTTTAATATGATTTTTTATATAATATTTAAGAATTTTTGGCACTAAAAACATACAATGGGGATGCCCCAGGTGCCCACGAGGCACCAGGGCGCGCCACCCCCCCTAGCGCGCCCTGGTGGCCTGTGGGCCCCACAGGGACCCCCTCACTTATCCCTTCAGCCCACTTCGTCTCTTACCTCTAGCAAAAATTCCTAGTAGCTCTCTCTCTCATGTTCTTGCTCCCAAACCTGAAATTTTCGATCTCTTTGCTCGGAGCTCCATTTCCGAAACTGTTTTGGGAGATTGCTCCTTGATATGTGACTCCTCCATTGCTCCAATTAGTTTTTGCTCTAGTGGATTATATTTTGCATAATTAGCTACTCTTGGTGCTACTGAAAATGAGCTTGCATGTTGAATTCTTTGAGTCCCAAGTAGTTTGAATGCTTGATATAGCCTCTAGACATCTATATGAGTAGTTGTTATCAATCTTGCGAAGTTTTATTGATATCATTTTGTGGCCCAAAATTTTCAGAAATTTGTTCTTAAGAAAATGAATATCTTCTGGAGGAGTTCTTCGAAGCGGACCGCCAAGGGAGTCCTTGGGGACTCCTCGGACAACGACCTCAACATCCTGTGTAGGATGGAGGTCCGGCCGTGTGAATGGCCGCACAATGCCTTCATGAACGAAGCCGGATTCTACCAAGAGTTCGCGCAATTTGTTGCTAATGCCGGATTGACCGACTTCCTTGCAGATGAGTGTGACCAGCACCACATCCTTACGAATTCCTTTGTGCAAAACTTTCATTTTCTGAATAGGCTCGAACCACCTGAGGTGCGCTTTGATTTATATGCTAAACATCATCAGATACCTCTGGCTGAGTTTTGTGAGATTTGTCTGATCCCCTTTGATGGGGAAATAAGAGAGCCTCGCCCGGAGGAGTTTGAGGGTTTCCTCCACACATTAACAATGGGAGAGACAAGGGGCGTGTCGAGAGCCCGAGCCACTAGCTTGCAGTTTCCCTCTGTTCATTACTTTGCTTTATTCATAGGGAAATGCTTGACTACTAGAGAGCAAGGTGGTGCGCTATGTGCACCTGACTTTGCCATTTTACGCCGCGCACTTTATAATGACAACACTTATAACTTGGGAGCTATCATTGCACGCCGCTTGCACACTAATAGGACTAAGGGTAAAATTCATGGTGGTATTTATGCTACTCGCCTAGCGAGACGTTTTAATGTTAACATTCGCTCTCATGATTACTTATTGCCTCGAGTTTACTTAGATCACCAGTCTATGAGGGACCACCACTTTCTTGATGCTCCTGAGCCTCCTCACCACATTCGTTATAGCTTGGTTTTTAGTGAGGATACTTGTGATATTATTCCGTTGCCTGCACCTGTTTGTTTGATTCTCATGCCAGGAATGGATATACCGTGATGCCACTGGACATCGTTGCTTACCAGAACGCCTTGGCAGCGGCAGAGGAGGAGGCCCAGGACTGGGACGCTAGGGTGCCGCCGCCTCAGGACTTTCACATGGGACCGGATGGCTACTACGGATGGCCGTAGTGTAGGGGAACTCGACAGAAAACAAAATTTTTTGGTATAGCGAGCATGCCCAGGACCACTATGGAGACTGCATACAGGGTTTGATCTGATCCGTACCAACTCGTAGCGCAGCGGAAGAAGAGTCGGTGTAGATCGTCGGTGCAGATCCCCGCAGCTAGGATTTACAACCTCCCAACCGCGAGGATGTACTCCCTCGTTGGACAGCCCTTCGGGAGGCGGTCGGACAGTCCCTCGGACGATGTCACGGACAGCCCTTCGGGAGGACCCTCGAAACTCGATCGGTAACTTGGACAGCCCTTCGGGAGGACACTCGAAACTCAAACGGTAACTCGGACAGCCCTTCGGTAGGACACTCGAACAGCCCCTCGGGCAAAAGATCGAAACTACAACCTCTCTACGGGGTTGCACACATACGGTGTCAGCTATCCGGCAGGGCTTCGCCGTCCAGAACTAGTTCCTGCCGGAACCCAGACAGCCTTTCGGCTCTACAAAACTATTTCGCTGGGAGGGAGAGAGAAGCCAGACAAGTCTATGGCATGTGTATGAGAGCAAGGGATGAGTGTGGAGAGCAGCCCCTCCACCTCTATTTATAGGAAAGCCAAGGGGTAAAGTTGGCATACAAAAATACCAAAAGTACCCCCACTTTATGTCTTACATAAAAGAATAAAAGCAAAAAGGGATGGCATGTGGAGCTCCAAGGAGCACCACCCCCTTTGGTCGGCCACTCCTTGGGGGCCCCCCATGAGGGGCTTCCTTGGCCCCCAAGCCCTTCTAGAAGCCTTTTGGAAATATCCCAAAAGGTGGCTTTCCATAAAGTAACCAAAAAGCACTTTCACTATTCATGAAGACATTTTTCTGTGTCCGTTAAATCCCAAATTATTTCTGTGTGCCTAGAATAATTCCAGTACCCACTAAAACAATTTTGAACGCATTCCAAAACAATTCCGGAACAATGTTTTTCTTCAGCGAAAAGCTACCATTGCGGTTCCGGCTGCTCCGGAACATTTCCGGTTTTTCTCTCCGGAAAAATTCCAGAAGTTACCAGAACAATTCTGGCACCCTCCAAGAATTTCCAGGCATGTGCCGGAACCAATATGACTTAATGGAATACCCTGAAACAACTTTTCAGTTTCACCGAAACTATTCCGGTGTTCTCTCCGGAACGTTTCCGTTTCGTCCAAAACTTTTTCGGTGATTTTCTCTCAGACTCCTTGTCTAGTATTCAGCAGCTAGATGACCCTTAAGCGTGTGACCCTATAGGTTTGGTGAAGTATAGACATGACCCGGAACACTTTCCGATCAATGATCAACATCAGAGCCGTGGACACCCATATTGACCCCTATACCCACACAAATGAATATTCGAATGAACCTCCAGTTGCCATGTGCTATTCCTGTTGCTTCGCAATATGTTACAAATACCCGAGGTGAGATTTTCTGCATCCCCGTGGATCAACAACTTGTCCACCATGCAAGTTACCTTGTTACCGGTTTTGTTCTCTTTTCTCGTTTCCGTGTTCCGGCATCCCAGTGATCAAATCACAATGTGTCTGGCCAGACGATGATGGATACCGTAATACTGAGAGGGCCCGAGAATATCTCTCCATCGTCGGAGGAGCAAATCCCAATCTTGAGCTATCTCATTTCTTGTCATACTTTTTCGTGAACCCGTAAGCCGCCGTAATAGCCACCCAGTTACGGATGACGTTTAACAAACCCCAAAGTTCACGAAGCAAGTAAGAAGGAACTCGATACTCTCATGGTCTAAGGATTTATGCAAACATTAACTATCTCTGTGTTATTAACCATTAACTTGTGACGAATGTATCTCATAGCATAACATCAATTTGGGTCGATTCAACACAAGTGTTCTCCTAACATTGTGCCCTCAAAATTGTCGGCATAGACATGCCCATGATCAGGAAAACAGGATCATCATGCAATACTTGAGCCAGTCTTAGAGGCAAGACTAGGAATACATTTTACCGTTTATTATACCACACGTGCACATGAGTTTCCCTCCGAGCCTTGTGGATATTGCAGACTCAAGAATCATTGCAGTTATAGCATGGAACATAAACATTCATTACAAACTCGGAGATACAAAATAACTGTTATTACTGCCTCTAGGGCATATCTCCTACAGACTCCCACTTGCACTAGAGTCATAATCCAGTTACATGGCTTCCCTAGCACCAATGGCTATCCGGTGCTGCTCATGCTTTGCTCGTGGTAGAGGCTTTGTCATCGGGTCTGACCCGTTCAGATCCGTGTGAACTTTGCGTACTTTCACTAAACCCGCTTCGACATGATGTCGAATGAGTTTATATTTGCGTTCAATATGTCTTGTCTTATGGTGCGAACTTGGCTCCCTTGCCTGAGCCACGGTGCCACTATTATCACAATAGATCTCCACCGGGTCCAGAGCACTTGGAACCACACCAAGGTCTTCAAGAAATTGCTTGATCCATACCGCCTCCTTGGAGGCTTCTGAAGCTGCAACATATTCCGCCTCCGTTGTAGAATCCGCCACAGTCTTTTGTTTGGAATTTTTCCAATCAACTGCGCCGCCGTTCAATATGAAAACATAGCCTGATTGAGATTTGAAGTCATCTGGGTCAGTCATGAAGCCTGGATCAGTGTAACCACTTACAATGAGCTCTTCATCACCTCCGTACGCAAGGAGTAAATCCTTGGTCCTTTTGAGGTACTTAAGAATACCCTTGACTGCGGCCCAGTGTTCCAATCCTGGATCACTTTGGTACCGGCTGCTAACACTTAGCGCATAGGAAACGTCCGGTCTTGTACATAGCATGGCATACATAATAGAACCAACTGCCAAGGCATATGGAGCATCATTCATTTGTACTCGCTCATCGAGAGTCCAAGGACACTGATTCTTGCAAAGCACTGTGCCAGGTGACATGGGGAGTAGGCCTTTCTTGGAGTTCTCCATGTTGAACCTTTTCAACACCTTGTCAATGTACGTGCTTTGGCTAAGCGCTATCAGGCATTTTGATCTATCTCTATAGATTCTAATGCCCAATACATATGCCGCTTCGCCTAAGTCTTTCATTGAAAAACTTTTCTTCAATGAGTCTTTTATTTCGCTAAGAAAATTCACGTCATTTCCAATCAACAATATGTCATTCACATACAAGATTAGAAATGCTTTTGCGCTCCCACTAAACTTCTTGTAAACACAAGATTCTTTGTCATTCCTGATGAAGCCAAACTGTTTGACTACTTCATCAAAACAAATGTTCCAGCTCCTTGATGCTTCCTTCAGACCATAAATGGCTTTCTGAAGTTTGCATACCTTTCCAACATCCTTATGAATGACAAAACCTTCTGGCTGTATCATGTATACATCCTCTTTGAGGTTTCCATTTAGGAAAGCCGTTTTGACGTCCATCTGCCATATTTCATAATCGAAATAAGCAGCAATTGCTAGTAATATCCGAACAGACCTAAGCATAGCTACGGGCAAGAAAGTCTCGTCGTAGTCCACTCCTGGAACTTGCGTGAACCCTTTTGCGACAAGTCTAGCTTTGTGGATAGTAATGTTACCATCCGCGTCCGTCTTTCTTTTGAAAATCCATTTACAACCAATGGGCTTTACGCCTTCTGGAAGTTCTTCCAAGTTCCAAACTTGGTTTTCGTACATGGATTCCATCTCGGATTTCATGGCCTTGTGCCATTCCCTTGAGCTGGGCCCCGCCATCGCTTCCTTGTAGTGCGTAGGTTCATCGTCTTCAAGAATGAAGATTTCGTTATGAAACCACTCAGGTGGCTGGATAGCCCTACCTGATCTGCGCGGTTCAGTTACAACATTGTTTGAAGTTTCCGCATCACATGCGACAACTTCCGGCTCGGTTGGAGGGATAATTAGCGGAATTTCTTCCGGTTCCTTAGCCATATCAACAGTTGCCGAAGATTCACTAATCTCATCAAGTTGTACTGTCCTCCCACTTGGTTCTTTAGCTAGAAATTCTTTCTCGAGAAAGTGTCCAACTTTTGCGACAAACACTTTGCCCTCGGACTGGTTGTAGAAGGAATACCCAATGGTGTTATTGGGATAACCTACAAAGTAACATTTGTCTGATCTGGGATCGAGTTTGCTTGGCTGTAAACGCTTTATGTATGCCTCACAACCCCAAATTTTAAGATGCGACACACTAGGAATCTTCCCATGCCACATCTCATGTGGTGTCGTCTTAACAGACTTAGACGGTGCTCTGTTTAATGTATAAGCGGCAGTTTCTAGTGCGTGACCCAAAAAGATATCGGCATATTTGTAAGAGACATCATCGACCTTACCATGTCTAACAGGGTTCGGTTACGTCTTTCCGATACTCCGTTTCGCTGTGGAGTTCTGGGAGGCGTAAGCTGTGAAACGATTCCACGGTCACTCAGATGTTGGCCAAACTCATGACTAAGGAATTCGCCCCCGCGATCAGACCGCAGAAACTTAATCCTTTTGTTACGATGATTTTCTACCTCATTCTGAAATTCTTTGAACTTTTCAAAGGTCTCCGATTTATGCTTCATCAAGTAGATATATCCATACTTACTCAAATCATCAGTAAAAGTCACGAAATAGAAATACCCACCCCGTGCGATTGTGCTCATTGGACCACATACATCACTATGTATTATTTCCAACAATTCACTCGCCCGTTCAGGATGACCCGTGAACGGCGTCTTGGTCATTTTCCCCATCAAGCAAGCTTCACATGTGTCAAATGATTCAAAATCAAGGGACGGTAAAACTCCATCTTTATGGAGTCTTTGTATGCGTTTCTTTCCGATGTGGCCAAGCCGACAGTGCCACATGAAAGTGGTGGTGGTATCAACCTTCTTAAGGCATTTAGCATTCACGTTAAAGACATCATTTCCACATTCAAGATTTAGTATGAAAAGGCCCCCAACAATGAGTGCAAATCCATAAAACATATCCTTACAATAAAGTGAACAACCATTGTTCTCAGACTTGTACGAATACCCATCGTGTACTAAACATGATCTGGAGATAATGTTTCTACATAATAGTGGAACAAAATAATAGTTATTTAATTCTAAGATAAATCCTGAAGGGAGACGTAGAGGCATAATGCCGACGGCTTGAGCGGCGATCCCAGCGCCGTTCCCGACGCGCATCACAACTTCATTCTTTGCTAGCTTGCGCACCTTCTGAAGTCCCTGTATCGAGTTGAAAATGTGAGCAACCGATCCGGTATCAAATACCCAAGACTTAGAATTTTTGCTAGCAAGCAAAACATCAATGACATTAACTTGTATAACAATTATTCCTTTTCCGGTTTTCCCTGAGTTCTTATCTTCCCGATACTTCTTGCAGTTTCTCTTCCAGTGTCCTGTGCCCTTGCAGTAGAAGCACTCAGTTTCATTCTTGGCTCCGCCCTTAGAGTTGCTTTGGGAGCCGGTCTTACCGGCGCCCTTGCCCTTCTTTGGCTTGCCTTTCTTTTTGAAACTGGCGGTTTTATTCACAAGCAACACTTGCTTGTGATTTTTCCGCAGTCCTCCTTCCGCAGTTTTCAGCATGACGAGCACCTCTTCCGGTGTCTTCTCCATCCCACTCATGTTGTAGTTCATGACAAAACCGTCGTAAGACGGGGGAAGTGAAGAAAGCATCATGTCCATCATATGGCCAGGCGGAATTGGAAATTCCAGGGTTTTAAGCCTTTCAGCATAGCCAATCATTTTGACTATGTGTTCGCCAACTGAACTGCCCTCAGCCATCTTGCATTCCATCAAGGTCTTCATGATATCAAATCGTTCAGACCTTGCGGTTTCCTTGTACAGAGCATCCAATTCCCGGATCATATCACGGGGTTTATGGAATTCAAAACGTTTTTGAAGCCCTGCACTCATGCAAGCTAGCATGAGGCACTGCACTAAGTTGTGATCATCATCCTTAGTGGCCCAGACATTTTGTTCATCTTCCGGGGCATCTGCCGCCGGTTTAGCTGGAAGAGCAGTTTCAAGCGCATACATTTTCTTAGTGCTCCTGAGGACAATCCTCAGGTTATGGACCCAGTCCGCATAGTTGTTTCCAGTCGCAGCTAACTTCTCTTTCTCTAACATCGGGCCTAAGTTGAACGCGGTGTTGCGAGCCATTTGATCTACAACGGTAAACACAAGTTTCACTTAGACTTTGTTCATAATGATATTGGCACTAGTGAATAAAAAAATTTATTCTAAAATGCGCTCCCACTCAAATCAATATCTCTCAAAATCGATTATGAGTGATACAAGACCCAAATTGTAATTCAACGCCAAGGATGTATCCATCTCAAGTGATGAGAATTTCAATTGGTAGGCCAACTTGCCAATCACATCTCTATGTGACTCTTGTTCATCTTTCGATGGGCGTGTTCCGAGCTCAGGACGATCCTCCGGAACGTCAAGACAACCAAGTGATCTTGCTGCGAGGTCTCAACTCACCCGCCTCACACTTCTCTAATCGTTCGTACCCATGTATCCATGTGGTACCCCGAAAAGATAGGTGCCGTGACGGTGCTACACTTGGGAGAACACTAACTACTTGATATTTTAAGTGAGAGATCACCCTAATAAAAAGCGACTACCGCGCAATCAAAAGGGTGCATCATAAGGGATAAACATCTCAGGCAATTCATAATAGCATGATATGGTATAGCCCTTTCTGACGGAGAAGTCAAGTATTTCTTCGTCTTCGGCATTTGCGTCGGTGTTCACCTTCGCGAAGATTGCCACCAGCTTGTCGATGCACCAGATAATATTGCTATCTCTATAGCTAATAAAATAAGTGCATTACTTAAGGTTGACACGCAGGTCATTAAAGTGACAATCATATGGCTCCAGCCATCATGCCGAATCATGACACGCAGGTCATGTTAATAAATTTACATCATATAGTCATCTCATACATAATCGAATTAATATGAGCATTGCTATACCACATCACATGCACATCCTGCAAAAACAAGTTAGACGCCTCTAATCGGTTTATGCAAAATTTTATTTTACGTGGCTTCTAAGGTTTTGACTTAAACCGCAGCTACCAACGTTTTATCATCAAGTATGATTATTCAAGTCGCTAGATTAACATCGCGGGGTGTATGAAACACGAGATAATAAAATCTCGAGCCCCATACTAAACTTCGTCATACGCATGACTCCCGTGCAGATCATATCTGCATTGCCCTTTCGTCTGCGAATTTCATCTTTCTTTTGACTATGGCGGAACCCAAAGAACTGATAGCACTTCGTTGATCAATCAGGATCGCGGATTGCCAGAACTTTGTCAAATTCCACCATGCTGTCTCGAGATCAGAAATACGCAAATTCTAGGGAAGCAACAAGAACATCGGGTAACAGATTTCATCTGCCACCCGCATAAATAATTTTCAGCAATAGATCTCATCTACTCCAAAATTATATTATGCAATACCCATACATCTCCATGTATTCTAGATCATAACCTGCATCTACGCATAGCACGGCTCATGATGCCACTGTAGGGGAACTCGACAGAAAACAAAAAATTTTGGTACAGCGAGCACGCCCAGGACCACTATGGAGACTGCATACAGGGTTTGATCTGATCCGTACCGACTCGTAGCGCAGCGGAAGAAGAGTCGGTGTAGATCATCGGTGCAGATTCCCACAGCTAGGATTTACAACCTCCCAACCGCGAGGATGTACTCCCTCGTCGGACAGCCCTTCGGGAGGCGGTCGGACATTCCCTCGGACGATGTCACGGACAGCCCTTCGGGAGGACCCTCGAAACTCGATCGGTAACTCGGACAGCCCTTCGGGAGGACACTCGAAACTCGAACGGTAACTCAGACAGCCCTTCGGGAGGACACTCGAACAGCCCCTCGTGCAAAAGATCGAAACTACGACCTCTCTACGGGGTTGCACACATACGGTGTCAGCTATCCGGCAGGGCTTCGCCGCCCAGAACTAGTTCCTGCCGGAACCCAGACAGCCTTTCGGCTCTACGAAACTATTTCGCTGGGAGGGAGAGAGAAGCCAGACAAGTCTATGGCATGTGTATGAGAGCAAGGGATGAGTGTGGAGAGCACCCCCTCCACCTCTATTTATAGGAAAGCCAAGGGGTAAAGTTGGCATACAAAAATACCAAAAGTACCCCCACTTTATGTCTTACATAAAAGAATAAAAGCAAAAAGGGATGGCATGTGGAGCTCCAAGGAGCACCACCCCCTTTGGCCGGCCACTCCTTGGGGGGCCCCCATGAGGGGCTTCCTTAGCCCCCAAGCCCTTCTAGAAGCCTTTTGGAAATATCCCAAAAGGTGGCTTTCCATAAAGTAACCAAAAAGCACTTTCACTATTCACGAAGACATTTTTCTGCGTCCGTTAAATCCCAAATTATTTATGTGTGCCTAGAATAATTCCAGTACCCACT
Source organism: Elymus sibiricus (assembly GCA_039707655.1). NCBI lineage: Eukaryota > Viridiplantae > Streptophyta > Magnoliopsida > Poales > Poaceae > Elymus > Elymus sibiricus. The sequence goes on along the minus strand of CM077668.1, from coordinate 102,178,253 downwards.
AAAACAATTTTAAACGCATTCCAAAACAATTCCGGAACAATGTTTTTCTTCAGCGAAAAGCTACCATTGCGGTTCCGGCTGCTCCGGAACATTTCCGGTTTTTCTCTCCGGAAAAATTCCAGAAGTTATCAGAACAATTCTGGCACCCTGCAAGAATTTCCAGGCATGTGCCGGAACCAATATGACTTAATGGAATACCCTGAAACAACTTTTTAGTTTCACCGAAACTATTCCGGTGTTCTCTCCGGAACGTTTTCGTTTCGTCCGAAACTTTTTCGGTGATTTTCTCTCAGACTCCTTGTCTAGTATTCAGCAGATAGATGACCCTTAAGCATGTGACCCTATAGGTTCGGTGAAGTATAGACATGACCCGGAACACTTTCTGATCAATGATCAACATCGGAGCCGTGGACACCCATATTGACCCCTATACCCACACAAATGAATATTTGAATGAACCTCCAGTTGCCATGTGCTATTCCTGTTGCTTCGCGATATGTTACAAATACCCGAGGTGAGATTTTCTGCATCCCCGTGGATCAACAACTTGTCCACCATGCAAGTTACCTCGTTACCGGTTTTGTTCTCTTTTCTCGTTTCCGTGTTCCGGCATCCCAGTGATCAAATCACAATGTGTCTGGCCAGACGATGATGGATACCGTAATACCGAGAGGGCCCGAGAATATCTCTCCATCGTCGGAGGAGCAAATCCCAATCTTGAGCTATCTCATTTCTTGTCATACTTTTTCGTGAACCTGTAAGCCGCCGTAATAGCCACCCAGTTACGGATGACGTTTAACAAACCCCAAAGTTCACGAAGCAAGTACGAAGGAACTCGATACTCTCATGGTCTAAGGAATTATGCAAACATTAACTATCTCTGTGTTATTAACCATTAACTTGTGACGAATGTATCTCATAGCATAACATCAATTCGGGTCGATTCAACACAAGTGTTCTCCTAACATTGTGCCCTCAAAATTGCCGGCATAGACATGCCCATGATCAGGAAAACAGGATCATCATGCAATACTTGAGCCAGTCTTAGAGGCAAGACTAGGAATACATTTTACCATTTATTATACCACACGTGCACATGAATTTCCCTCCGAGCCTCGTGGATATTGCAGACTCGAGAATCATTGCAGTTATAGCATGGAACATAAACATTCATTACAAACTCGGAGATACAAAATAACTGTTATTACTGCCTCTAGGGCATATCTCCTACACATAGACCAAGCTAGGCAAAAGCCTAAGCTTGGGGGAGTACGTATTTCTCACCGACATTATATTCATGTCCCCACATTTCATTCCAGTTGTCGGTGTTCATACTTTTTCATTGTATAATCCATGTTAGTTTTATTTTCTCGCTTTCTTCTTGAGTGTTTGAAAAACTTTGAGAAAATCCAAAAACATTTCTCGTTTCTTTTCGGTTTTTCTTTCTAGCTTAATTAGTTGTAGAATTAAAAGAAAACCCAAAAAGATTTCCCATTTCTTCTTTTGCTTGTTGGGAGCTTTCCCGTGTAAATAGTTTTTCTTGTCTTTCATTTTCTTCTTTAATTTGCTTTCTTCAGAAAACTAAAAACTCCAAAAATATTTCAGTGTGTTTCTCTGAAATTCTTTTCTTTTGTTGAGTCATTGTAAGGAGAAGACCACGATGAAAATGTTGAGTGGCTCTCGTATGCATTATTGTTGATATGACAAAGAGCCCATATTACCTTGTCTTCTCCTTTAAATAAAATGCTTGCAGATTCCAGCTTAGTCCACGGCATACTTGCACTATTTTTATTTTCATACCATTCGGTCGTGCAAGTGAAAGGCAATAATGACGATGATTTGATGAAGTGACCGTGGCAAGGAAAAGCGGGTATGAACTCAACTTGTTCTTTGTTTTTGTAAATATGTTTAACTCAGTATCCAGGATTCAGCATATTATGATTAAACATGTTTGTGATGACAATTAGAGATTATAGTTGCTCATGCCATGCTTAAGTAGCTAGGAGTGGATAATGATTTATCTTAGGTGTCAACATGCATTAAAATGTTCATGATGTAGTATGATGATATGGTATCCTCCTCTGAATGTTTCGAGTGGCTTGACTTGGCACATGTTCACACATGTAGTTGATTCAAAACCATCATAGCCTCCATGATATTTATGTTCATGGTGCTTATATCCTACTCATGCCAGTATTCAATGTTGATTATTCATAATGCATGATTATGACCGTTTTCGCTCTCTAGCTGGTCGCTTCTCAACCTATTTGCTAGCCTTCGCCTGTACTAAGCGGGAATACTGCTTGTGCATCAAAACCCCTAAACCAAAGTTATTCCAGATGAGTCCACTATATCTACCTATATGCGGTATTACTCTGCCGTTCTAAGTAAATTTGCATGTGCCACCTCTAAATATTCAAATGAACATCTGTTTTGTGTGCCCGTACCACTCATGGAGCGACAGGGGGCGGTCAGTATCTTCCATGCTAAGCGGGTTATTCTCATGATGAGTGTTTATTCACTTGTCCTTGCACGAGAGGGGCTGGTAATCGGGATGCCCAGTCCCACTATTAAAATTGAAAAATAATAAAACAAACTCCCCCGGAAAGTTGTTGGTATGGAGGGCACCCGAGGATCCGGCTAGCCATGGCTTGTGATTGTTGGTGGAGGGGGAGTAAACTTTACTTTACCGCTTGGGAACCGCCGCTAATGTGTTTAGCATGGAAGATTTTGAAAACTCTCGGTCGTGACGTTGACAGGAAAGCATACCTCCCAAAATTTTATTTATCTCTGATTTAAGCTTCGAGTTCTGGCACATCTGCAAATCCATGCTTCCCTCTGCGAAGGGCCTATATATTTACTTTTATGTTATTTTACTTTTATTGTTGAGTCACCACCTTCTCAAATAAGCACCAGTCCTGAGAGCACTATTGTCATTCTCATGCATTGTGAATAGTTAATGTTGTGTGCATCATGACTGGATCACTTCTACCATGAATTACAATGTTTAGTCGCTGCTTGAACTTTGGAGGTGCTCTGCATTTATATTTTGCGGTCTCAGAAAGGGCTAGCGAGATACCATGTTGTCATATTATATCATGATTGTTTTGACAAAGTGTTAGCATTTGAGATATCTTATTATTGCTTGCTAGTTGATTATGGCATTGATATGAGTAAATATAATTTCTAAGAGTTATCATTTGCATGGTTAGTTCATGATCTTTGCTGAAAACTTGGGCACTATTTAAGCATATATATAGATACAAGAACAAAAGAGTTTGTAAAAGTATTTCTTTATCACTTTCAGTTTGTCAACTGAATTGCTTGAGGACAAGCAATGAGTTAAGCTTGGGGGAGTTGATACGTCTCCGTCGTATCTACTTTTCCAAACACTTTTGCTCTTGTTTTGGACTCTAATTTGCATGATTTGAATGAAACTAACCTGGACTGACGCTGTTTTCAGCAGAACTACCATGGTGTTGTTTTTTGTGCAGAAATAAAAGTTTTTGGAATTGGATGAAACTTTTTGGAGATTTTTTATGGAATATATAAAAAATATTGGAGCCAAGACCTACTGGAGGGGGGCCACCTGCTGCCCACGAGGCACCAGGGCGCGCCACCCCCCTGGCACGCCCTGGTGGCTTGTGGGGTCCACGTGGCTCCGCTGACCCTAATCTCAGGCCTATAAATTCACAATTCCAGAGAAAAAAATAGGAGAGGAAGTTTTATTGCATTTCACGATACGGAGCCGCTGCCACCTCCTGTTCTTCATCGGGAGGCCAGATCTAGAGTCCGTTTGGGGCTCCGGAGAGGGGGATCTTCCGGAATCGTCATCATCAACCATCATTCATCACCAATTTCATGATGCTCACCGCCGGGAGTGAGTAATTCCTTCGTAGGCTTGCTGGACGGTGATGAGTTGGATGAGATTTATCATGTAATTGAGTTAGTTTTGTTAGGGCTTGATCCCTAGTATCCACTATGTTTTGAGATTGATGTTGCTATGACTTTGCTATGCTTAATGCTTGTCGCTAGGGCCCGAGTGCCATGATTCCAGATCTGAACCCTTTATGTTCTCATGAATATATTTGTGTTCTTGATCTGATCTTGCAAGTTGTATGCACCTGCTACGTGTTATGATCCGCATACCCCAAGGTGACAATAATTGGGATTCTTTCCAGTGATTGCCGTAGTTTGAGGAGTTCATGTATTCACTAAGTGCTAATACTTTGTTCTGGTTCTCTATTAAAAGGAGACCTTAATATCCCTTAGTTTCCTTATGGACCCCGCTGCCACGGGAGGGTAGGACAAAAGATGTCATGCAAGTTCTTATCGCAAGCACGTATGACTATATACGGAATACATGCCTACATTACATTGATGAATTGGAGGTAGTTCTGTGTCGCCCTAGGTTATGACTGTTACATGATAAATGTTATCCAACATAATCACCGATCCAATGCCTACGAGTTTTTCACATATTGTTCTTGCTAAGTTACTACTGTTGCTACTACTGTTACAATTGCTACTACTATTGCTGCTACCGTTACTATTACTGTTACTATTATTACTACTGCTATCAAACTATCATACTACTGTGCTACTGATCCCTCTGCTGCGGATATTTAGTCTCCAGGTGTGGTTGAATTGACAACTCAACTGCTAATACTTGCAAATATTCTTTGGCTCCCCTTGTGTCGAATCAATAAATTTGGGTTGAATACTCTACCCTCGAAAACTGTTGCGATCCCCTATACTTGTGGGTTATCAGGACCCTCCTCCGATGTCGCCGCAATGACGACCACTATCTTCAGCACCATGTTGGAGAAGACCTCCGAATTGAAGGCAAACTCTAAGTTGGGAACCTTAGTGCCGCATGATACGTCTCCAACATATCTACTTTTCCAAACACTTTTGCTCTTGTTTTGACCTCTAATTTGCATGATTTGAGTGAAACTAACCCGTACTGACGTTGTTTTCAGCAGAATTTCCATGGTATTATTTTTGTGTAGAAGTGAAAGTTGTCGGAATTGGACTTGAATGTTTGGAGATTTATTTTGGAATATATAAAAAAACTGGAGCGAGGAACTACCGGTTGGGGGCCATCAGAAGTCCACATGGACAGGTGGCGCGGCCACCCCCTAGCCGCACCATGTGTCCATGTGGGCCCCCTGAGCACCGCCTTGACCAGATTCCGACTCTATAAATTCACATCTGCCCAAAAAAATCAGAGAGAAGTGTCATCGCGTTTTACAATACGAAGCCACCGCCACCTCCTATTCTTCGTCGGGAACCCTAATCTAGAGTCAGATTCTGGCTCTGGAGAGAGGGAATCGTCGCCGTTGTGATCACTAACCCTTCTCCATCAACAATTTTATGATGCTCACAATCATGTGTGGGTAATTCCTTCGTATGCATACTGGAGGTAGATGGGATTGGATGGGATTTCATATGTAATCATTGTCAATTTGATAGGGCTTGATCCGTAGTATCCACTATGTTCTGAGATTGATGTTGCTATGCTTAATGCTTGTCACTAGGGCCTGAGTGCCATGATTTCATATCTGAACCCATTATGTTTTCGTGAATATATTTGAGTTCTTGATCATATCTGCAAGTTGTATGCACCTGTTATTGTTCTGAACCCTAGACCCCAAGGTGACAATAATTGGAATACTCCATGGGGATGACTGTAATTTGAGGAGTTCATGTATTCACTATGTGTTAATGCTTTGTTCCGGTTCTTTATTAAAAGAAGTGCCTTAATTACTCTTAGTTTCCATTAGGACCCCGCTGCCAGGAGAGGGTAGGACAAAAGATGTTATGCAAGTTCTTATCGCAAGCACGTATGACTATATACGGAATACATGCCTACATATGATTTATGAATTGGAGCTAGTTTTGTATCGCTCTAGGTTGTGACCGTTGCATATTGAATCTTGTATGAACATCCCATTGCTACTCCATGTCTACGCTTTTTTGCTATTTTCTCTGCTAAAGTTACCATTGCTCTAGTTACTACAAACTTGTTAGTATTTCTGCTACTGTTACTGTTACTCTTCCATCACTACTATCATATTACTGTGCTACTAATAAATTACTGCAAGAAAGTTATCTCTCGGGTGTGGTTGAATTGACAACTCAACTGCCAAGGCTTATAAATATTCTTTGGCCCCCCTTGTGTCGAATCAATAAATTTGGGTGAAGTACTATCCCCGAAGACTGTTGCGATCCCCTATAGTTGTGGGTCATCAGGCCACCAGAGTCCACATGGATAGGTGGCGCTACCACCCCCAGGCCGCGCCATGTGTCCATGTGGGCCCCCTAAACACCGCCTTGACCTGATTTCGATGCTATAAATTCACATCTGCCACAAAAAAATCAGAGAGAAGTTTCATCGTGTTTTACAATGCGAAGCCGCCGCCACCTCCTGTTATTCGCCAAGAGCCGTAATATGGAGTGCATTTCTGGCTCCGGGGAGAGGGAATCACCGCCGTCGTCATCACCAACCCTTCTCCATCAACAATTTCATGATGGTCACAATCATGTGTGAGTAATTCTTTTGTAGGCATACTGGAGGTAGATGGGATTTGATGAGATTTCATATGTAATCCTTGTTAATTTGTTAGGGCTTGATCCCTTGTATCCACTATGTTCTGAGATTGAAGTTGCTATGCTTAATGCTTGTCACTAGGACCCGAGTGCCATGATTTCAGATCTGAACCTATTATGTTTTCATGAATATATTTGAGTTCTTGATCATATCTGCAAGTTGTATGGACCTATTATTGTTCTGAACCCTAGACCCCAAGGTGACAATAATTGAGATACTCTACGGGGATGACTGTAATTTGAGGAGTTCATGTATTCACTATGTGTTAATGCTTTACTCCGGTTCACTATTAAAAGGAGCGCCTTAATTACCCTTAGTTTCCATTAGGACCCCGCTGCCATGGGAGGGTAGGACAAAAGATGTTATGCAAGTTCTTATCGCAAGCATGTATGACTATATACGGAATACATGCCTACATAGTTTTAATGATTTGAAGCTAGTTTTATATCGCTCTAGGTTGTGACCGTTGCATATTCAATCTCATATGAACATCCCATCGCTAGTCCATGCCTACACTTTTCTGCTATTGTCTCTGCTAAAGTTAGTATTGCTGCTACTGTTACATCTACTTTGCTATCACTACTATCATATTACTGTGCTACTAATAAATTGCTGCAAGAAAGTTATCTGTCAAGTGTGGTTGAATTGATAACTCAACTGCTAAGGCTTATAAATATTCTTTGGCTCCCCTTGTGTCGAATCAATAAATTTAGGTGAAATACTAACCTTGAAAACTGTTGCAATCCCCTATACTTGTGGCCTTGTGGGTCATCACCGCACGATAACTCTAGGTCCATCTCCATCTCCAGCGGCACAACTGTAGTCATCATCTTTTCGCCACTGGCCATGCACTCCGCACCTCTATAATACAAAGGACACGTATGGGACCGTACCCATAAATCCCAACTCACGGAGGGTTCTTCGAGAAGGCCAGAGTAGTTAGTCAACCCATATGATTTTTCTTTTTTGAGGGAACTCGGGTGGTTTTCCTCGTCACCTTTTTCTCTTGTCAGAGCAATAGTTTTTGTAGCTACAATAGCTATTAAATGTTGCAGACAGTAATACAAGTAACGTCAAAGTAAATTTGCGAACAATCCCCATTTAGGGATGGCGCTGTTCAACCCGTGAGCCCTTTAATCGCAAGCACGCGGTTGCGTAGAGTCGTGGGTGACAGTTCGCTATTTAATTGGAAGGTTGTCGTTTTTACATGATTGGCGATTTGTGTGGGGTAGGTCGGTGTTGATAGTGTTTTTCTCTCGCATGGATTCGTAGGACCTGGTGGGTTCAAAAATATGATTAACATTTTAAAGATATATGGTTCGATGTTTACTATTTTTCAAACCCATTTTAGTTTTTTGTACATATTAAACATTTTTTTATATATGCTTAATTTTTTAATACATGGTTAACTTTTTTTCAAATAATTGTTTTGAACATTTTTTAAATACGTGTGAATTGTTTTTTCAAATACAGGTTGAAACATATTTTCGTATGATACAATTTTTTTTAAACTATACAAACATTCTTATACATTGGATAAATATATTTTAAATGCCACAAATATTTTGTTTGAAATGTGTGAACATTTTTCTAAATGTAATGTTCAAGTTTTTGAAGGGTATGAAACATCTTTTTTGAATTACACAAACATATTTTTTTATCATGTATAATATTTTTTTAAATGTCACATACATTTTTTGAGACGCTTGAACATTTTTTGAAATGTGACAAGCATTTTTTTAAATTGTACTAACATTTTTAAAAAATTTGAGCGAACTTTTTTTTTACATTACAGTTATGTTTTTTGACTGTGCGAGAAAACTTTTCAAGAAAACTACTATTTTTTTCATAACATATGTATTGATTATTTCTAAAATATAAAGAAAAGTAAAAAAAGGAAAAAACACGAATGACATGTGCATGACGTTTGTGAGACGAGATCACATAGTTACTGGGCCGACCCACTACCAACTCGCTGGACAACACTGGCGTATAGTAATCCCCTTCTCTTCTACCCGATGCGCAAGAGCATTTAGACTTGACTGAACACATGCACGTTTTTAATTGAGACGCACTCAAAAGCCAGAAACTCATATGTCTACTCCCCTCTTGTGTATGTCCTAGTGAGAGAACCAAAGAGGGACGCGGTTCTTCTTCCCTCCTTCGCCACCGGCCCGCTGGAATTCACACAAACACTGAAACATTGACGAGTCTGCTTCGTGAAGAAGATCATATGGAACACATGAATTATATGAGAAAGCGAAACAAATCTGCCAACATTCTAAATCAAGCGCAACAACACCAGCCGCACACAAATTAAAGTTCGGATCGACTCAAATATTCATGTAATTACAAACAACCTAATACAACCAACTGGGGCGGGGGCTCCACACACCTTTCTCGTTGTCGTCGCATATCAGGAGGGGTCCTCCTCCAACGTCGCCGTTGGCAAAGAGCTCTCTCTGCAACACTTTGTTGGAGAAGACCTCGAAACTAAAGGCGAACTCGAAGTTGGGCACCCCGCCGCTGTGCCAAACCTCTAGGTCAATCTCCGGCTCCGCCGACACTGCCGAAGTTGTCATCTTTCGCCGCCGGCCATGCGCTCCGCACCTCTAGAAGAGGACGGACGGGTGTGGGACAGTGGGGCTAAATCCCAGCTCAGGAAGGGTTCTTCTAAAAGGTGAGATAAGGTGGCAGACCCCAGATGGTTTCACTTTTCTAGAACCCGGATGGTTTTCTTCGTAACTGTTGTCTCTTGTAATCACAATAGTTTTTGTAAGTGCAATAGCCATTAAACGCTATAGATGATAATACAAGTAATATCAAAGTTAGTTGGCGAACAATCCGCATCTAGTGACGAGGCCGAACGACCCATGAGCCCTTTGATCATGATTGCGCCGCTATGTAGAGTCAAGGGTGACAGGTGGTTATTTAATGGGAGAGTTACCGTTTTCACATGATTGGTGATTTGAGCCCAATCATGCCAAATCAAGCGCAACAACTCCACGCGTACACAAATGAATGCATAAATCAAATCAAATATACATCTAATTACAAACGGTCAAACACGTCCATGACAACGACCTCTATCTCAAGCACCATGTTGGAGAAGACCTCCAAATTGACGGCAAACTCGAAGTTGGGAACCTCACCACCGCGCGATAACTCTAGGTCTCTCTCCGCCTCCGGCGGCACCGCCTCAGTCATATCTTTTCGCCATCGGCCATGCGCTCCGCACCTCTAAATTAGGAAGGACACGTACGACACTGTGCCAGTAAATCCCAGCTCACGGAGGGTTCTTAGAGAGGGCGAGAGTAGGTAGTCAACCCAGATAATTTTCCTTTTTTGTGGGAACCCATATGGTTTTCCTCGTCAATGTTTTCTCTTGTAATAGCAATTGTTTTTTGTAACTTCAATAGCTGTTAAATGTTGCAGACAATAATACAAGTAAGGCCAATGTAAATTGGCTAACAGTCCGCATTTAGGTACGGCGACGAAAGACCCGTGAGCCCTTCGATCGCGATCGCGCTATTGCGTAGAGTCGTGGGTGACAGTTGGCTATTTAATTGGAAGATTGTCGTTTTCACGTGATTGGCGATTTAGCCAGCGTAGGTCGGTGTTGATTGTGATTTTCGCTCTCGTATGTGATCTGTTTATTCGTAGGACTTAGTGAGTTCAGAGTACGTCCTTATGTTTTTCCTACTAAAAATGGTCCCGTGGACCTCTTCGAGAAGGGTTCGATAAACGATGAATGGATAAAAATTGTCTGAGAGTTTTTACATTTGGGCTCTCAACAAAGTTTGAAGGTTGTCAGGCACGTTAATTGCTATGCGTGTATGCCAATGATTAAATACGATTTACAGGCTATGACGGTCTTTTGAATAGTAAGTCGGTTTGTCCAAAACCGAGTTGATATGGCTTGTCGCATATCAGGAATCTGAGAAGTCCAAGACGTCTTTTTGACTATCAACACCCTGAACGTTGCATTTCTCTCTGGATCTCTCTCTCTCTCTCTCTCTCTCTCTCTCTCTCTCTCTCTCTCTCTCTCTCTCTCTCTCTCTCTCTCTCTCTCTCTCTCTCTCTCTCTCTCTCTCTCGCTAGCAAGTGGGACCCGATGAGCTGTATACAATTGATGGGTTCGTTCCATCAAACACAATCTACACTCATCGCCCTATAATCTGATGGACCCGCGTGGGCTGCACAGGCCGGGTCGCCCAAGATTAATTGTGGCATGGATTGTAACGGGCCATTGTGGTGTCCCCCAGATCTTATATAAGGGGAGGACCGACCCCGTGCTGAGGGTTCGCAACCTCAATGAACACTAGCTAGAGAACATCTAGATTCAAAAGAATAGCTCTCTGATGTCCTGCAAGTCAAAAAGCATTGCAACAATTTCACGATAATTAAAGTGTCATACCCACAGGGAGGGGAAGGATGATACTACCAACCCCATAGTCGCGCTGTCATGGACGCATCTACACTCACACCCAAACCGGACTTTGGAAATAGTATACTCTTGTCGGTCACTTGTAGCATGCATTTTTCCTAATTTTCCATCATGTGTTTTACTCACATTTTAGCCATTGTAGATATGTGTTGCCATGGCAACTAAAAATTCGTTTATTACCATGACAACGAAACCTACTTTTGTTGCATGACAACTAAATTTTTGATGTCATGGGAGCTGCAGATTTTTTTTGCCATGGAAAAAGAGTCATTTTTGTTTGTCGTGCTATCTAAATATATTTTAATTAAAGTTTTTGGCGCATAGTTTTTTTAGTATGGCAAAAAATTTAGGCCAAATTTTTAGTTGCACAAACCTTTAATTATGTATTGAGTAAAATATAGAGTTTGTAGCATGGCAACATTTTTACCACAATTGCACTTTAGCAATTTTTAGAAAAGTTTGTATATATAGCATGTCAACTATTTGTTTTGTGTGTATGTAAAAATCCTGAAAACACCATAACATGGCAAAATTTGTAACTTTTTATAAATTTGTTTGATGATAGTTTTCATGGTATTTTTTTTATAAATTTTTGTTTCAATCAACTCATGGAAATTTAGATCTCGTGGCAAATTTAATTTCAAATCCATGACAAATTACTTTCCAGGACCACGACAAGTTTTACATCCATGGCAAAACTAAATTTCTGAGACATGGCAAATTGCTTTGCTGAACCATGGGTTAGTTTTATATCCATGGCAAATTTAATTTTAGAGCCATGATAAATTTTAGTTTAAGAGCCCTGAAAAATTTATTATCTACAACTTGGAAACTCTATTGATTTTTTAACCATATATGTTTTGTATGTTTGGAATCTTAGATATGTGATACTTTGGCATGGCAAATTCTCTATGTATAGCATGGAAAATGTTATGTACATAACATGCCAATTTTTTGGATATGGGGATAGGTGGGGGGGGGGGGGGGGGGCGTAAAACCACACTTTTATATATTCGGGGCATGGAATATCCTTTGTATATAGCATGTCAAATGATTTTTACATAGCATGGCAACTTAATTTTGTTCTATTTTCTCGCAATCTATAGTTGCATAGAATGGATTTTTCGAACATATTGATGCTGATAGTACTATCTAGATGTCCATGGCATTTCTCTCTTATATGCCTAGCATGCTTGATGCTACATATAATGAATCTTTCTTAGAGAAGTTTTCTTATATGAATAGCACGCTTGTTTTCAGAAGAAGAAAAAAAACTTCTTGACCTTTTTTGTTTGAGATGAAAATTTGTTTTTGTGAGTAGATGTGTTGACATGGTATTTCTAGGTTTGTAGAATACTAAAAATACCATGCCATACCATTTTAAGTATTTTGTTGACATGGTATTTTCTTTGATATGTGTGGACATCGTATTTTATTTTAGTATACCCCTGTGACAACCAATTTTTTTGCCATGCACTTTTAAGTATGTTGTTTAAGATTTTTTTGGATGGCATTTTAGGAGTCCTGGCAATTTTACAAGAATATTTGTTTTAATATTTTATTTTTTTGCAATTTTACTCCTAATATACAAGTAGAGGCTGGAGATTCGCGACCTCGGTAGGGTTTTAATTATTTTAATTTATGCACATAATATACCCAAAACAAGAGAGCGTAGATGGCACGTGCCACTGAAATTCCTAATGTTTTAGTCCAAATTATTTTAGTTCGAAGGTAGTAAAAACTTAACTAAAATAACTTACACTTCCAAGATCCATGCAAGATTTCCCCTAATTAAAATAAAGATTATAAGCCGCTATGCATGAAAAGAATGAGCTAACAGACCTTGAGGTCGGGGTGCAGGTGATTTGTCCATCGCTCACGACACTGCTTCCCAATCCGTCCTGGGACGTGTTTTGAAATCCCCATCCATTTCTGCTTCACATCCTGAGCCACCAATCTCTTGAGAAGTCTGCAAACAAAAAAGTACATTGATCAAGGAAATTAAGCAGAACAACATGCATGCCGCGAGATTAAGCTGCTGGAAAAATAAATCAGATTCGGCTATTTCACGTACTCGTCCTCTTCCTGTGTCCACGCTCCTTTGGACAGTGCCACCGCTCTGCTTTTCTTGGTAGAAGGCTTCTTTTGCCAAACCATGGGGATCTCCATCGAGACCGCGACAGTGCCATAACTGGCAACCGGGAGGGGACCCTCCGGCATGACGAAGGTGGAGGGAGACATGCCGAAGCCGGAAACAAGAGATCCCATGTCGGGGACTCTGGTCAGAGCGGTGCCTGCTTGCTGGAAGTGCGAAAAACCATGCCTAGATCTCGGGAAGTACCCTTCAACCCTCCCTTCCACCTCAGCCGTCATGGCTGCCACCGCCGCCAGCTCCTGGTTGAAAAGCACGTCCACCGACGATGCCATGGGCTCGGCCGGAGGTTGGAAGCAAGTCAGGAACTGCGAAGGGGGTGGAATTTTGGAGGGATCGAGCAAGAGATCGAGGAAGAGTATGACAGAGGGAAAAAGGAAATTTGATGTCGAGATTCAGGACGCGCATAATATAGAGTAGAATGGGAGGAGGGGTAAATCGGTGAGAGGGGAAAACGGTACAGGTGAGGACGCAACGAAGGTATCCTGAGGACGGAACGACTTACAAATTTTCCTTTAATAGTAAAGATTGATTTAGTATTTTAGATGTTGATAGTTTATTTTATAAACTTGATTAAACATATACAGGTTTGATGTTTAGAATGGGCTTGGTCTTCGTCGACTAGGCCATAATTGTATCCTGCGAGGATTGTGCTTTAATAGGCTTGGTCTTTTGCATGACGGCCCACTAAGATCGCGTCCCTCTTCGATGGTCTTTTCTTCCGCAGGAACTATATGTCGCACGTACTAATGCCTATCAATGCTCGCCTACAACGTGGCTGTTTTGGGCAAGACCAATATTGTAGCATGCGAAAAAAATCTATGGGTGTTTCATTCGGTTTTTCACTCTTTTTTCATCGGTTATCTTTGGTTTTTCATTGGTTTTCTTCTGTTTTCTTTTTTTGTCGGGTTTTTTCTTTTCTTTTTTGGGCACATGTCTCATTTTTCATACACATTGGACATTTTTCACATTTTTTAACAGATCATTAAATTTTTTAGGATATATGATTTGATGTCTACTTTTTTCCATACACATTACATATTTTTCTTATACATCTAAAACATTTTTCATGTAAGTTTAATTTTTAAATATGTGATTAACATTTCTCAAATACTTGATTTGAAAAAAATGTCAAATACATGTGATTTTTTTTCCAAATACACGTTGAAACATATTTTCGTATGATACGAAACATTTTTCTAAAACATATGAACATTGTTATATATTGGATAAATATTTTTGTAAATATCACACATATTTTGTTTGAGACGTGTGAGCATTTTTCTAAATGTAACATACATTTTTTTGAAGAAGGAAACATCCTTTTGGAATTACTCGAACATTTTTTACGGTGTATAACATTTTAAAAATGTCGCACAAGTTTTTTTGGAAACGCTTGAACATTTTGTGAGCTGTCACAAACAATTTTTGGAATGGTGCAAACAGTTTTTAAGTATTTGAGTGAATTTTTCAACTCCATTTACATTTTTCGAATGTGTGATGAACACTTTAAAAAAACTACTAATTTATTCTTTCATAACATATGTATTTAGTACTTCAAAATGTAAAGAAAATAAAAAAAAAACACGCATGCCATACGCGTGAGGTATGTGAGAAGAGATCACGTGGTTACTGGATCCACCCACTACAAACTCGCTATAGACTCGGCAGAAGACATGCACGTTTCCAATTGAAATGCACTCGGAAGCCAGAAATTCATATGTCCGCACCCCTTCTGTCCTAGCGAGAGAACTGAAGAGGACACAATCCTTCTTCCCCTTTTGCTGCCGGCCTGCTGGAATTGACACAAAAACTGAAACATTGAATAGTCTGCTTCATAACGAAGTTCATATGGAACACATGAATTGTATGAGAAGATGGAAAAAATCTGCAAACATTCCAAATCAAGCACAACAACCCCAGGGACACGCAATTTAATGTATGGATCAAATCAAATATGCATGTAATTAAAAATGGCCAAATACATCCAACCGGGGCAGGGGCTCCACGCGCTCGTTATTGACGCGTATGAGGAGAGATCCTCGTCCACCGTCGCCGTCGGCAACGAGCTCTATCTGCAACACCTTGTTGGAGAATATCTCCAAACTGAAGGCGAACTCAAAGTTGGGCACAATGCCAGAACTATCGGTCAATCTCCGCCTTCACCGACACTGCCGCAATTATCATCACCGCTGGACATGCGCTCCACACCTCTAGAAGAGGACGGATGCCTGTGGGACCGTGGCGGTAATTCCCATCTCACGGAATGTTCTTCGAGAAGGCGAGATAGGGTGATAGACCCGGATGATTTTTCTTTTTTAAAACCCGGATGGGTTTCTTCGTCATAATAGTTTTGGTAATTGCAATAGCTATTAAATGTTACGAACGATAATACAAGTAACTTCAAAGTTAGTTGTCGAAGAATCCGCATTTACGGACGGTGCCGAACAACCCATCAGCCCTTCGGCCGCGATCCGCCGCTGTGTAGAGTCATAGGGCAGTTGGCTATTTAATGGGAGGGTTGCGCGTTGATCACATTTTTCTCTCTCACAAGGTATTTTTTTTTCCGTAAGACGTTGTGGATCCATAGTACGTCCTAATATATATTTTTTGCCAAAAATAGATGCAAGTGTCGGAGTTGAACTCAACATTCTGTTATTGAGCCGAAATCAAAATTAGAAAAATTATCCCAAATCAAACGCTACAACTCCACACGCACACAAATTAATGCCTAAATCGCATAAAATATGAATCTAATTACAAACGACAAAACACATCCAACCCTGGGGGGGGGGGGCATGCACCTTTCTCGTTTTCGTCGTGTATGAGGAGAGATCCTCCTCCGATGTTGCCGCAATGACGACCTCTAACTTCAACACCATGTTGGAGAAGACCTCCGAATTGAAGGCAAACTCTAAGTTGGGAACCTTAGTGCCGCATGATACGTCTCCAACATAGGTACTTTTCGAAACACTTTTGCTCTTGTTTTGACCTCTAATTTGCATGATTTGAGTGAAACTAACCCGGATTGACTTTGTTTTCAGCAGAATTTCCATGGTATTATTTTTGTGCAGAAGTGAAAGTTCTTGAAATTGGACGGGAATGTTTGGAGATTTATTTTGGAATATATAAAAAAACTGGAGTCAGGAACTACCGGATGGGGGCCATCAGAAGTCCACACGGACAGGTGGCATGGCCACCCCCAGCCGCACCATGTGTCCATGTGGCCCCCCCTGAGCACCGCCTTGACCTGATTCCGACTCTATAAATTCACATCTGCCAAAAAAAAATCAGAGAGAAGTTTCATCGTGTTTTACAATACGGAGCCGCCGCCACCTCCTATTCTTCGTCGGGAGGCCTAATCTAGAGTCTGTTTCTGGCTCTGGAGAGAGGGAATCGTCGTCGTTGTCATCACTAACACTTCTGCATCAACAATTTTATGATGCTCACAATCATGTGTGAGTAATTACTTCGTATGCATACTGGAGGTAGATGGGATTGGATGGGATTTCATATGTAATCATTGTCAATTTGATAGGGCTTGATCCCTAGTATCTACTATGTTCTGAGATTGATGTTGCTATGCTTAATGCTTGTCACTAGGGCCTAAGTGTCATGATTTCAGATGTGAACCTATTATGTTTTCACGAATATATTTGAGTTCTTGATCATATCTGCAAGTTGTATGCACCTATTATTGTTCTGAACCCAAGACCCCAAGGTGACAATAATTGGAATACTCCATAGGGATGACTGTAATTTGAGGAGTTCATGTATTCACTATGTGTTAATGCTTTGTTCCGGTTCTCTATTAAAAGAAGTGCCTTAATTACTCTTAGTTTCCATTAGGACCCCGCTGCCACGGGAGGGTAGAACAAAAGATGTTATGCAAGTTCTTATCGCAAGCACGTATGACTATATACGGAATACATGCCTACATATGATTTATGAATTGGAGCTAGTTTTGTATCGCTCTAGGTTGTGACCGTTGCATATTGAATCTCATATGAACATCCCATTGCTACTCCATGTCTACGCTTTTTTGCTATTTTCTCTGCTAAAGTTACTATCGCTCTAGTTACTACAAACTTGTTACTATTTCTGCTACTGTTACTGTTACTCTTCCATCACTACTATCCAATTACTGTGCTACTAATAAATTGCTGCAAGAAAGTTATCTCTCGGGTGTGGTTGAATTGACAACTCAACTGCCAAGGCTTATAAATATCCTTTGGCCCCCCTTTTATCGAATCAATAAATTTGGGTGAAGTACCACCCACGAAGACTGTTGCGATCCCCTATAGTTGTGGGTCATCAGGCCACCAGAAGTCCACATGGATAGGTGGCGCGACCACCCCCAGGCCG
Source organism: Elymus sibiricus (assembly GCA_039707655.1). Classification (NCBI taxonomy): domain Eukaryota; kingdom Viridiplantae; phylum Streptophyta; class Magnoliopsida; order Poales; family Poaceae; genus Elymus; species Elymus sibiricus. Next base: position 102,160,676 of record CM077668.1, on the reverse strand, counting down.
CGCCATGTGTCCATGTGGTGCCCCTAAGCACCGCCTTGACCTGATTTCAACGCTATAAATTCACATCTGCCCCAAAAAAATCAGAGAGAAGTTTCATAACGTTTTACAATGCGGAGCCGCCGCCACCTCCTGTTATTCGCCAGGAGCCCTAATATGGAGTCCGTTTCTGGCTCCGGGGAGAGGGAATCACCGCCGTTGTCATCACCAACCCTTCTCCATTAACAATTTTATGATGCTCACAATCATGTGTGAGTAATTCTTTTGTAGGCATACTGGAGGTAGATGGGATTTGATGAGATTTCATATGTAATCGTTGTCAATTTGTTAGGGCTTGATCCCTAGTATCCACTATGTTCTGAGAATGATGTTGCTATGCTTAATGCTTGTCACTAGGGCCCGAGTGCCATGATTTCAGATCTAAACCTATTATGTTTTCATGAATATATTTGAATTCTTGATCATATCTACAAGTTGTATGGATCTATTGTTGTTCTGAACCCTAGACCCCAAGGTGACAATAATTGGGATACTCTACGGGGATGACTGTAATTTGATGAGTTCATGTATTCACTATGTGTTAATGCTTTGTTTCGGTTCACTATTAAAAGGAGCGCCTTAATTACCCTTAGTTTCCATTAGGACCCCGCTGCCACGGGAGGGTAGGACAAAAGATGTTATGCAAGTTCTTATCGCAAGCATGTATGACTATATACTGAATACATGCCTACATATGTTTAATGAATTGAAGCTAGTTTTGTATCGCTCTAGGTTGTGACCGTTGCATATTCAATCTCATCTGAACATCCCATCGCTACTTCATGCCTACACTTTGCTGCTATTGTGTCTGCTAAAGTTACTATTGCTGCTAGTGTTACATCTACTTTGCTATCACTACTATCATATTACTGTGCTACTAATAAATTGCTGCAAGAAAGTTATCTATCAAGTGTGGTTGAATTGACAACTCAACTGCTAAGGCTTATAAATATTCTTTAGCTCCCCTTGTGTCGAATCAATAAATTTGGGTGAAATACTACCCTTGAAAACAGTTGCAATCCCATATACTTGTGGCCTTGTGGGTCATCACCGCACGATAACTCTAGGTCCATCTCCGCCTCCGGCGGCACCACTGCAGTCATCATCTTTTCGCCACTGGCCATGCACTCCGCACCTCTATAATACGAAGGACACGTATGGGACCGTGCCCGTAAATCCCATCTCACGGAGGGTTCTTCGAGAAGGGCAGAGTAGTTGGTCAACCCATATGATTTTTCTTTTTTGAGGGAACTCAGGTGGTTTTCCTCATCACCTTTTTCTCTTGTCATAGCAATAGTTTTTGTAACTATAATAGCTATTAAATGTTGTAGACAGTAATACAAGTAGCGCCAAAGTAAATTTGCGAACAATCCCCATTTAGGGACGGCACCGTTCAACCCGTGAGCCCTTTAATCGCAAGCACGCGGTTGCGTAGAGTCGTGGGTGACAGTTCGCTATTTAATTGGAAGGTTGCCGTTTTCACATGATTGGTGATTTCTGTGGGGTAGGTCGGTGTTGATCGTGTTTTTCTCTCTCGCATGGATTCGTAGGACCTGGTGGGTTCCGAGCACTTCCTAATGTTTTTTCTGCCAAAAATGGTCGAGAGTACGTCCTACTGTTTCTTTCCCAATAGATGAAGCAAGTGCAGGAGTCGATTTCAAGACTCCGTCATTGAGATGGCGGCACTAGCCATTTGGGATAGCACCACCTTTGGTCATAATTGAGCTACAACTTTATTTGTTCGCAAAAGCTATATGGCGAACAATAAAAATTGTGTTTAGGCAAAGTAATGCAGGGTGGAGATTTGATCCCTTGTTAAAAACAGGCCAAAGCATCCACCTTGGTCTCCCAATCTGGTCTTCCTGCCCTCCTCCCCATTTATGTCCTCGCCATGCTAGAATCAGCCCCCCACCCCTCTGAGAAAGCCGAGCCCATCCACCTCCCCGTGGATGCGCCGGGGAGTGGACAAGACCACATGTGGTAGTGGGAAGGCGCAAGGGACTTGTACTGGCACAGCTCGCGCGTCTCTATGGAATACGCCTTGCCTCCACAAGTCAGGGCTAGGTTTTATTTTTGTTCGAGTGAGGAAAAAGAACGAGGAATTTTCAAAAAGATGCATCGTTTGCATGAGAAAATCGGGAATAGGTAAAATTTAGACCGGTAAAAACTTGCACCTAAAAACTAGAATGGGAGGAGAGGAAAATCGGTGAGAGTAAAGAACGGTGAAGGTGAGGACGGGACGAAAGTATCCCGAGGACGAAACGACTTACGAATTTCTCTTTAATAGTAAATATCTATTTAGAATTTTAGATGTGGATAGTTTATTCCGTAAACTTGATCAAACATATACTAATTTGATTTTTGAAAAATATAATATGTAATATTTTGTGAAACAGAGGTAATATTAGGCACACATATTTCTCGGCGCCATTCTAGGGATGGACATTGGCGGGAAAATGTTATGCAGTCGTCGACTAGGCCATATCTGTATCTTGCGAGGGTTCTGCGTTAATAAGCTTGGTCTTCTACATGGCGGCGCACTAAGCTCGCGCCCGTATATGTCGCATGGACTAATTCCGATTAAAGCTCGCCTACAATGTGGCCGTTTTGGGCAAGACCAAGACTGTTTCGTCTATTTTCCTATGGGTATTTTAATTGGGGTTTTCACTGCTTTTTGCATCAGTCATCTTCGGTTTACTTATTTTTTCTTCTTTTTTTTCTTTTTTTCTTTCGTTGTTTTTTTCTTTTTTTAGGCACATGTCTCATTTTTTCATACACATTGTACATGTTTCATATACACCAGGAATTATTTTATAGATATTTATCTTTTTCACAAATATGGTTAACATTTTTAAGATATATGGTTTGATGTCTACCGTTTTTTATACCAAATTTATATTTTGTATACATCTAAAACATTTTTATATACGCTTAACATTTCTTAAATACATGATTAATATTTTTTAAATACTTATTTTGCACATTTTTTCTAATACGTGTGAATTGTTTTTTCAAATACACGGTGAAACATATTTTCATCTGTAATTTTTTTTTTTTAATATACAAAAAAATTTAAACATTGGATAAACATTTTTAAAATGTCGCAAATATTTTGTATGAAACATGTGAACATTTTTCTAAATGTAACATATATGTTTTTGTAAGGTACTAAACATCTTTTTTGAATTATGCCAACATATTTTCTATGGTATACAACATTTAAAAAAATGTCACATACATTTTTTAAAATGATTGAACATTTTTGAAATGTGACATACATTTTTTTGAATTGTACAAACATTTTTTTTGAAAAAAACTTAGGGATATAGTTTTACGCTGCATTTTACGTTTTTTTAATGTGTGATGAACACTTTTTAAAAAACTACTACTTTATTTTTTCATAGCATATGTATTGAGTATTTTTTTTAATATAAATAAAAGTAAAAAAGGAAAAAAACACACATGACTTATGTGTGACGTCTGTGAGACGTGAACACATAGTTACTGGGCCGACCCACTACCAACTCGTTGGGCGACAGTGGCGTACTAGTCCACTTCTGTTTCTCAAAAAAAAAAAAACTAGTCCACTTCTTTTCTCCCGGATTGTGCGCACGCGCAGTTAGACTTGACTGAAGACGTGCACGTATCCAATTGAGATGCACACGAAAGCGAGAAACTCATATGTCTGCTCCCCTTTTATCCTAGCGAGAGAACGAAAGACGGACTCGGTCCATCTTCCCCCGTTCGCCACCGTCTCGCTGGAATTGACACAAACACTGAAACATTGACGAATCTGCTTCGTAAAGAAGTTCATATGAATGAAACACAAGAATTATATGCGAAAATGAAACAAACCCACCAACATTCCAAATCAAGCGCAACAACCCCAGCCGCATAGAAATTAATGTACGAATCGAATCAAATATGCATGTAATTACAAACAGTCAAATACAACCAACCGGGGCGTGGGCTCCACGCACCTTTCTCGTTGTCTTCGCGTATCAGGAGAGATCCTCCCCCAACATCTCCGTCGGCAACGAGCTCTCTCTGCAACACCTTGTTGGAGAAGACCTCCGAACTCAAGGCGAACTCGACGTTGGGCACCCCGCTGCCGTGCCAGAATTCTAGGTCAATCTATGCCTCCACTGGCACTGCCACAGTCATCATAGTTTGCCGTCGGCCATGCGCTCCGCACCTCTAGAAGAGGACGGACGCATGTGGGGCAGTGGATGTAAATCCCAGGTTGCGGAGGGTTCTTCGAGAAGGCGAGATAAGGTGGTAGGCCCTGGATGATTTCCCTTTTTGAACCCGGATGGTTTTCTTCGTCACTGTTGTCTCTTGTAATCACAATAGTTTTTGTAGTTGCAATAGCCATTAAATGCTGCAGATGATAATAAAGGTAATATCAAAGTTAGTTGGCGACCAATCCGCATCTAGTGACACGCCTAGTGACCCATGAGCCCTTCAATCATGATCGCGCCGCAATGTATAGACATGGGTGACTTGTGGTTATTTAATGGGAGGGTTGCCATTTTCATGTGACTGGCGATTTGAGCGGGGCAAGTGGGCTTTGACCATATTTTTCTATCTAGCGAGGTATGTGTTTTTCCATAAGACATGTTGTATCTGATGGCTCTATATTTTACGCATTTTTAGAGATCATATGTTGCCTGTTCTCTTCATATGATATGTCCCATTGAACCAAATATATGTCCATTATTCATGATTACCGGTTTTTGCACTTATCATTGTGAGCATTGCACATTTGTGTATTTATCTGGTTTTTATTAGTTTTCTTTGTTTTTTTGTGTCTATAGGTGTATTGGAGCAACCTAGGACCAAGCACGATGAAAGGACCAAGGATGGGTTCAATATGGAGTCACTCAGGGGCCAAACTTAGCCATTTTGAAGGTCGGAAAAGTCATTTTTCCAAAGTGCTCCAAATCAAGATCTAAGATGAGGAATAGATCGACGTCGTTTATACGAATCCAACGAGCCCAAGAACGTCAAATTCCGAGTTCGTATGAAGAAATGGAGACCGTTTTACCGAAGGATAGCACAAAAAGACCGCACGAAAGACGGCGTTTCAAACGACCGCGCGTGGTCGTTTCGGTGGTCGTTTGACGTGCAGACAGCTCTGAAAGTTGCCCTTCCAAACGGGATTCTTCACCAATTTCATCCCCAATTGTTCCCACGGGATCCTTGGCTCATAATGAAGGGATTGGGAGAAGATAAGGCTCATCTTGAGCCCGTGGATGACCACATCAACGGAGGAGATACCGGGAGGCCTTCATATAGGCACCATCAACCCTAGCCGCCGCACTCTCCTCCATCATTCATCCACGCAGCCATCATCCATCTCCATTGTTTCTCCAATACCACGTCCATAGAGAAGAGAAGGGTCAAGCCAAGAGGAAGAAGAAGGGGTGCCTCCACCACGCGCACCAGCCTTCGGGCCGGTGCGGTCTTCATCGCCAGCGCGCCATCAGCACCACCACCAGTGCCGCCATGCCCCTCTCCTCCATCGGCCTCGTGTCAGCTTGTAACTTGCCCTCTCCCTCTATGATGATTGAGTAGTTGTGTTAGTTCTTGAGGATTTGGGTGAACCCTTGCATGATTAGTACTTTGTTGAATAAGCGATCCAATATTCTCTTTATATGTATTGCGTTGATTGTCTCATGGTGTTGTGAAGGGCACCCACACAACATTAGCCACTTATGGACTTGAGGTGATTTATGTTTGTGAGAAGGGTAGCTGTGGAGGGTAGGTGGTGACATGACCTATTCTCGCTTCATCTCTGATCATTGCAATAGGGATTAGTGGAGAACCCTAGAACTTAAGGCCGTGATCACGGGGAGTTCACTCCCCTTAATCATCGTTGTGATAACCAGAGTGGGGAAGCACGGTGGTGGCACGAGTGTATGCAATACACGACAAAAAAAAGACACATCCGTGACATTATGGCCTGAACGAAAACTTTTTCTGTCATGGTTGTGACACTTCTATGACAATAATTGTGACAAAAACACGTATCATCATAAATGTGGTGGGCTCCTACTTTTATGACAAAAAATTATGACAGAAAATGGGCTTTTCGTCCTGGGCGGGCCGGAGACACACCCGCATGACATTCTTTGGGCCGTCCATGATGTAAAAAATCATGGTAGAACTAAGGGCGAGGAAATTTTCGGGGAGTTCCCGGTTACGGTGGGTGGTCGGGGCCGAGCGATGCAGTGTGGTTTGCGCGTTTCTATCGTACGTGCGCGTGTGTGCGAGGCGCTCACTAACTGAACCCGATGCGAGGTGTTCGCTTACTGAACCCGAGCGATCGATCGCCCTCGCACTATGTACTGAACACGAGCAATCGATCCCTCGCACTACGTACTGAATCCGATCGATCCCTTCGCTGCTAACTGAAGCTGATCAATCCCTTCACTGCTAACTGAACCCAAGCGATTCCTTTGCTACTAACTGAATTCGATCGATCGTTCTCGCTGCTTACTGAAGCCGATCGAGCCCCCGTGCGAGACGTAGCTAGCCGGTGTTGGGTTGCCTCTTGATGAACAGTGCTCGTTGCTGCCGCGCGCATGATACACGTAGACACGAGTCGAGATGCATCGATCGAGCCGGTTGGTTGGCTGTGGATAAACAGTTCCCGTTGCTGCCGCCCGCTCGTATGCCCCATCCCAGCCGGTGGGGTTTGGATGAACAGGACCCCGGCCGTGTAGGCGGTTGGCGCTGGATGAACAGGACCCCGAGGAGGCCGTGCCGTGGTAAGCCATACCCCAGCCGGTTGGGGTGGATGAACAGGACCCCGTGGAGGCTGGATGAACAGTAGCCGGTGGAGGCTGGATGAACAGGACCCCATGGTGGCTGGATGAACAGTAGCCGGTGGAGGCTGGAGGAAGTCGACGGTGGATGAACAATAGCCCGTGGAGTCCTGTTTTGCGGTACGCCACACCCCTCCCGATGAACAGGACTCCGTTTTGACCGTAGGCAGTTGGGGAGAAGTCCGTTTCCTCCATTTTGCGGTACGGCAGAGCCTTCCCGATCAACAGGACCCCGTTTTGACTGTAGGCGGTTGAATAGAAGTCCGTTTCCTCCGTTTTACGGTATGCCAGACCCCCAGCCGATGAACAGGACCCCGTTTCGACCGTAGGCGGTCGAACAGAAGGCCGTTTCCTCCGTTTTGCAGTACGCCACACCCTGAGTCGATGAACAGGACCCCGTTTCGGCTGTTCCATCCAAGCAGGTTGGCTCCCGATGAACATGACGCATTCCGACCCAGTCGGAGGCCTCCCGATGAACACGACGTTGTTTCTCCGTTCCGACCCGGCCGGTTGGCTGCCGATGAGCAGGAGGCCGTTGCTGCCGTACGTTGACTCTCCATGTACACAAGCCCTGGCCGTACGTATGTGTGAGTACGCGTTGACTCTTGCTGGGGTATGTACGTACCTGGCCGTATTTTTTGCAACGTGGCTATACGTACATGTACTCGATTTAGATGGGACTGCCTGAACTGCTACGTATGGGGCTCTACTACGACACGTGCCACTCCTTACGCGGCCACGGTTCATGAGACCGATCGACCAGTATGTACGTACACGTTCGCGACCAGACAGACAACGCTACGTACGCTTTGATCGGGTGGGTCCCAGCTATCAGGGAGGATACAGAGGCACTTCCTTGCTTCTGAAGATATAGCAGGTGGGTTCCAGCTGTCAGGGGGAGGAATCATTTTTTTGCGCGTAATAAGGAGGCACTTCCTTGCGGGCGAAGATGTAACTGGTGGGTCCAGCTGTCAGCCTCACCGCGTAGAGTTCTCTTTCGATGGCTGTCGTTCATTGACCACGTTGACTATGCCGCGCCGAGAGCACCAAGGCGGTGGACGACGACGTGGCCTAGAAAGTGAACGACGCGGAGCCGGGGAAAACGTGATAGTGGATGCCCACGCCGAGGGGAGTACGAGCATTGACTGGTTCGGCTGCGGTGTGAGGCTGCCGTCGCCGAAGAATAACAGGGGATGTGGGTGAGTAGAGGGAAGGCCTGGCTAACGGTGGGAGTAGGGTGGGGCGGTGAGGCCTGTGCGGCAGCACAGCCAGCCACGGGAGGTAGGAACAGGCGGTCCCACCGCCGCTGGTTTGGGAGGCTGGAGCAAGAAGATTAGAGATTGAAGAAGCAGCACGGTCGTTGGATTAACATCCAACGGCCACTGCTGCTAGAATTGTTTGTTGACTAAGTTGACAAAGCCCTGCGTACGCGTCAACCTAGTAGTCCCACAAGTCAGCCTCCAAATCTGGTGGGTCCCAGCTATCGTGAGGATGAATCATTTTTTTTGCGTAATAAGGATGCACTTCCTTCCATGCGAAGATAGCCGGTGGGTCCCTGCTGTCAGGGGGAGGAATCCTTTTTTTTCGCGTAATAAGGAGGCACTTGCTTGTGTGCGGCCATGCACCATGTGGGTCCCTACTATCAGCCTCTCCACGTACATCCCTCTTCCGATGGCTGTCGTTTGTTGACCACGTCACTACAAAAAAAACACTTCTGTGATGATACGTCTTTGTCACAGTAGGTCAAGTTTTCTGTCATGCATGTACATCCGTGACAATTTTATGACAGAATCAAGATAGTCATACCTGTGCTGTCATAGAAGTGTTCCATGACAATACTGAAATTATCATCATGGAAGTGTCCACTTCCATGACGATAAATGTCGCATCATGGAAGTGTTTTCGTCAAGGGTGACCGACACGTGGCATCGATTGTAACGGGTCGCCGTTAAGCTATCGGGTTTCGGTTTGGATCCGATAACCCGTTAACAGCTCGGACCAATGGGGATTTTCCATGTGTAAAATTCTCATTCGCCGGCCGATCCACGTGTCAACTCGGCGTTGCGACAAATGTCATCCATTCATTGGATGAGAGACACCTATGATACGTCGACATGTGGCACGGCCCAACAGTGGACCATTTAGGTTAAAAAGCCAGCCCATTTGACTTGGTCAAAAGTTAGCAGGCCGGCCCATGGAAAGCCTGTTAATGGCCTGTTCACATACAACCCATCTACGGCCCGGGTACTCACGGCCCATTATGGCCTTTCAATATTCGGCCCAGTAGCATCATATGAGCCGTCCCATATGATTCCAGCCCGTTGTCACTTTCGGCCCAACTATGGCCCGTGAAGTCTTTCGACCCATATGAGGCCTTTTGCATCTGTGGGCCCATTGACGGCCCGTGGTGAATCCGGCCCATCATGAACAGTAAACTGCTTTGAGCCCATTAACGACCCATGATTCAGTTGGGCCGTTTCAAGCCCGTGCTCCCTTTCGGCCTTCTAAGGGCCCATACATTCTTGGGCTCATTTCCGGCCCTCGATTACTTACGGTCCGTTACTGGCCTGTTATGCTAATGGGCCAAATTCAGCCCGTGGTAACATTCGGTCCGTTTGTGGCCTGTTAACCCGTTGGGCCGTTTTCATCCTATCCTGTAATCCGGCCCATTAACGACCCGTCATGCCTCTTGATAGAATTAAGCCTGTGTTGTCTTCCGGCCTGTTAACGGCCCGTTATGGTCTGGGCCCATAAACGGTCTGTTCCGATTTTGGTGCATTTACGGTCCATATTGCGGTCCGGTTTTGGCCCACGAACAGTACGGCCCATGGATCCTATGGCCCATAGGAGGCCCATGGATCCTACGGCCCGTAGGATGCCCATCGTTACCACGGCCCGTATGTGGCCCATGGTTATTGCGGCCACTAGCAAACCGAGGAAAAATAACTGCAGTGACTACAAGTAAACAAATAAACAAGACTATAAGTAAATAAATAAGCAAGCAACTAACGCTAGGCTATTACGGCGATTACAGACATTACATCCACTGGGCATCAAAGTTCGACACCAGTGCGAATAAAGGGAACAACAAAGTAGCATATTACATACACTGGGCATCTAAATTGGCCACCAATGCAAATAAACGCGGCAGCAAAACAAGTCCAGAACTGAAACAACTTCAGAAGAGCTCAAGAAACGTTATCCTGGGTATCCACCATGCTGGCAATAAGCTTAGCAAGCTTATTAGCTTTCTCTTGTTTGGCACTAAAATCCTCCAACGCTTGCTGTTGCACCAGAAAGTATGCATCTGAATTCTCCAGGGACTTCCTTAGTCCTTCGGCTTCTTGTCGCAGCACAGCTGATCGATGTCTTTCAGCTTGTAGTTGAGACTCAAGAAACCGAACTGATTCAGACAGCGAGTTTGAAGAGCTTGTGCAAGCGGTAGTGGCCAGTAACTCGAACACTACATCAAGACAAGACTTTGGGGTTGTCTCACTATCTTCAAGATAGTTTTCCTTATCTGTTTTATCAGCTTTGTTGGAGACCAGCAAGGTTGTCTCAATATCTTCAACCTTATCTGCATTACTTCCTTTACCATTAATTAATGTGGTACTCTTCTCCAATATTCTGTCAGCATTCTAAAAGAAGAAACAAGCAGACACATAACAGGTTTAGCATGTAGTATATGAAACTCATTTTGGTGAACCAGTTCAGTAGGAAGGTGGACAGGATTAAACTATCAAGTCTTCTATTGCAAAGTAGTACATTATAAAAGCATCAAACAAACATATATCTATGTGCTACTGTCACTGCATTGTCTTGCCAAATCAAAATAGAGACATAGTTCAAATCATATCAGTTCAAGACAAAATAGCGTTGAAAGAATATAAGTGTGGGAAAGTACACGGCACCACAAATTTCAGATGGGTACCATGGGTATACATGTACAACTAACAACACTATTGGGTCTGTTTTGATGCTAGTAATGTGCATGATATGAGAAGACAACTGTCTACACAATTGAAATTGAAATCAACATAGATCAATTTAGAAGAGCAAACCAGTTAAAGAAACATGTTTAAACATACCTGTTGTGCCATTGGAGTTTCGATTGGATCCTTCTATTTAAAAATTAGTTGGTATGAGTAAATACAGTGATACAAGAGCAAAGCAGTATGCACCATAGCTATGGAATCTTACCTGAGAACATTTGTTCTTCAGGTTTAAGCACTTGTTCTACAAGAAGAGAGTACAGTAAGGCACAGCCATATAGTACTTCAAAATGAAATATGACCTCATAGACCCTACCAAATTCATGGGTCTAGACCAATACAGAACAAGGCGTTCCCAGTCATCGTCCCTTAAATGTGTCTCCAGAGAAAGTAAGGGAATTTGACGAGTTTCCTTGCCAGTGAAATATGTTTTCTTCAGGTAATTCTTATACTGCCGCAAAGCATTCTTGAAGATAGCACAGGAATTAGCACAGGTTACCTCATTCTGAGTTTCCAAATCGGTCATTCTCTACACAGAAAAATGGGAATATTTGCTGTGTTATAACCAGCAGGAAGGTAGAACGTATGGGACAAAGCAAAGTAATTGCCATGAATACTTACACATAACTCCTAGAGGAACACCTGCAATTGGCTTTTTCCTTCATCTTCAGTATAATATTTCCATGATGGGAAGATACACACATAGGATTTAACAACATCAAATGCGATAGATGCTAAACTACGGATGACTGGTTCTGCTTCGTCCACAGGAATAGGTGTACTAACTAGTGGAGTTGGGGTTCGCCGTGGTAGTCCTGGCACTTTGGGCACTGGAGCTGCCTTACTAACTGCTCTTGTTTGGGAGCTCTGTTGTGGAGATGGTGTTGTGTCAACTGGAACTGGGTTACTATCTGCTGGGATTGGGGTTAGATTGGGTGGAGCTGGTTCTCTGTGCATCGGAGTAGGGGTACAATCTGCGATAGTCTGGGTTATGTGTGGTAGGGCTGGTTCTTGTGCAAGTACAACCGAGGTGCTATCTACATCGATAGGTAGCGCTGTTTTATTTGAAGACCGTGTTTTTACTCTGCTAGATACTGCCATCACGCCCTCCAAATCAAATGGCTGATAAACAAGAAAAGTAGTTGAATGTACAGACCTTGTATGAGACAGATGCAATAGATAGCGAGGAAAAAAGAGGGCATGAAATAGTTCACATATATGTTGTTTAACTAAACAGGATAGCATGACATAATTTCACATATATGATGTCTATCTAAACAGTATAGCATGACATAATTCAAAGATATGATGACTAACTAAAAAGGATGGCATGAGATAATTATATGATGTCTTTAGTAAACAGGTTCGCATGACATAATTCACATACATGTTATCTAAGTAAACAGGATGGCATGATATAATTCACATATGTGATTTATATACTAAGCAGATGGCATTCGCATATATGATGTCTAAACTAAGCAGATGGTGTTGAATATTGTGTATATGATGTCTAAACTATGCAATGCAAGACAACATATGCATGATACGAGCAGTATAACCATGCCAAGTTAGAGCATACACCTCGGGGGGGGGGGGAATAGGATTGGTCATCTGTCTCTGAATCCTCCTCTGAGGAGCTATCTGGACCCAGCAAGAGATCTGTTTCGACGGGTAGCACTGTCTGCTCTGAAGAACTTGTTTTCACTCCAGATTTTTTCATCACCCACCCAAATGGCTGATTCACAGGAAGAGTAGTTGAATGTACAAACATTGTCGACAAATGGAAATGTAATGGAAAAAAGGAATGGCAAAATATAATTCAAATATATGATGCCTGGCTAAACAGGATGGCATTGCATATTTCACAGATACTATGGCTGGCTAAAAAAGATGGCATTGCATAATTCACATATGTGATATAGAAGCTAAACAAGTGGCATTACAGAACATGTCTAAACTAAGCAGATGACATATATGATGTCGAAAGTAAGCAAAGCAAGGCACCATATGCATGATATGACCAACATCATCATGCCAAGTTAGAGCAAACACCTCGGGGGATAAATAGGAGTGGTCAGCTCCCTCTGACTCCACCTCTGAACATCTATCTTCCTCTAGATTACAATTTGGAGGAGGGGGGTGGGGTTGCCATTGCACCCACCATGGAGCGATGTCTGCATGACATTGTATTGCCGCGCAAGACTCTTCTCTTTTTTTCTACATGTTCAGCATGACTGTGTACAATAACTGACATGCATACGAAAAAAATATAGTGAGATTAAGTAAGGAGAGCATGCAGAAATCTAGAGTGATGGTAGCAACCAGTGGATAGATCCAAAAATAATGATAGCAGGCAAATGATAGCTTAATTTAATAAAAAGACAGATGATGGCTGCTTTACTGTTTGTTTCCCACCCAAGATGAATGACATAGTAGATACCCTAGATGAAACAGATAGTAGATCGATATACTGTTCATTGTTGCCTCGATATGTGCCCCACAAGCATTTTCAAACTCAAGTTTGAACATTAATTTGGACCTGACTTGTAGTCTAAGAGATGAACAGGATGATAAACTAGCAGGTAATATTAAGCAATGCATAAAGCAAGCAGAAACAAAAGAGTGCGACCTCTCTTGCGGACCCGTGTACTCCTCAGGTTCATCTGCTGAGTCAATGATGGTGATGCAGTTGCGGTGGCTGCCGATGGTGGGGAAGGAGATCTAAGGCAGCGAAAGACGTCAAGGAGTCGTGATGTCTGGTATGGTGGACGCTTCTGTCGATGGAGCAGCTCAGGTGAGGTGGACGACGGCGCGGTAGGAGCAGGACAAACCACACAAAGTTTTCTTCGACACCTATCTGTAAATGAAGTAATTCTGTAAGGGCTCCTTTGGCTTGCAGGAAGAGCACATGAATGCAAAGAAACACGGCCAAATTAAAGTCAAACCACCTACAAATGTGTATAGTTAGAATGTTATTATGCCACTAATGCACTTAGTCTTCTTTTCATGCATAGGATTTTGATAAGTAGGTCCAGGTGGATGTTAAAATTTCTATGTTTTTCCTTTGAAACAGACATGAAAGGAAAAAATCCTTTGGTTTTGTTTTGCTCCATTCCTTTCAACAAATGCATGAATAATTGAATAGTAGGGTACCATAGGAAAATTTCCTATTGCTATGTTTTCCTTCACTTTTTCCTTTGAACCAAAATAGCCCTAAGGGATCGACATGAATGTAGAGTAAAAAGTGATGCGACAAGTGTACAATCTCTTTAGCGTAGCCGTGTCGACCTCAGCATTATTGGGTTGGTCCCTGAAGATATTGCGGTGGAGGTGGCTGTCGGAGCTGGGGAAGAAGATCTGAGGCGTCTGTAGACGGCGTCGAGGGTAGTGCTCTATTGTGATGGATGGTTCCGTTGTTGGAGCAGCTCCGGCGAGCTGTACGACATCGAGGCTGAAGCAGTACAAGATGGACATCGTTAATCTGAAGTGGGATTCTAATACCATCTCCAATAGATGATGTAAATACATGAACAAAAAGTGCTAGCTGTAAAATTTACATCACCAAAAGACAACCAACTCCAACAGATGATGTAAAAATTGTTAACTCTGAACTTAACTATCGAAACTGAATTTTACTGTCGAAACTGACTGTTACTGTCGAAACTGAATTTTACTGTCGAAACTGAATGCACTAGTAGCAGACAAGCACTTCGTTGGTAGTTTAGGCCGCTCGAGCACTGGTAGCAGACAAGCAGTGATCTAAATCAGCAGCCGCTCAACAGGGAATGCACTAGCAGCTAGCAACCGGAGCAGCAGCGCGAACGAGAGCCAGAGCAGCAACTCATGTAGCTGCAGCAGCCCGTGTACCATCATCAGCAGCGTGAGCGAGAGCAAGTGCAGAGCAGCAGCACGAGCGAGAGCTGGAGCAGCAGCAACAGCTCTGGCTGGTATGGCCGCCGCCGCCGAGGGAGCCTCGCAATGGGGGAGATCCATCGTGGAGGATGTCACCGGCGGCGCTGGCGTCGAGGGAGCCGGGCCATGTCGAAGTGGGATTGAGCACCAGCGGCGCCGTGAGGTCGAGTGAAGAAGATGCGATGAGTGTACAACCTCTTTGGTGCTGCCGAGTAGGCCTCGGCTTCATCCGAGGAGTCGGTGAGGATGCTGTGGTTCCGGTGGGGCAGGTTAAGGCGGCGCTGTGGGAATGGAGCAGCCGCGATAGACGAGGCGATCGTCGGAGCAGCTCCTTGGAGGTGGAGGATGGGGCGGCTGAACCGGCGGGACGACGAGATCCCATACAAGAAATGGGTTGAAAAATTGTATATGTGTCCTTGGGTGAATGTTTAGGTCCCATACAAGAAATGGGAGTGAATTTCAAACGTCTGGGCGTCGTGGCTCGGCCGAAAACATTGAGAAAATTGGTTTTAAAATTCATGTAAATCCAAAAATTGCCTAAAAATCACGGAACTTGGCATGGTGTCTTGGCATGGCACCAACATGCCTTGGTTAATTTTTTGTTCGATTTGGGACAAGTTTTGGTATAAGCTTCTTACAAACCGGAGTTTCTCTCAAGAAGGCTCATGGTTCCGACAGGGAACGTGTCACCTTTGTGAGCGAAATGACATAAGCTACCTCTTCCTGCCTTGATTTTTTTTACATAGGCAACATAGACCGATAGGAGTATCGTGCTAAAATTTGGAATTATTCCAATTTGTTTGGCCTTTTTATACATTAATTGAGTTTTTAGGCATTTAATGTGCATAATACAAATTTGAACTACAAGCACATGCTCCACTGCACCAAAATGGGTTGAAAAATCGTATATGTGTCCTTGGGTGAATGTTTAGGTTGCATACAAGAAATGGGAATGAATTTCAAACATCTGGGCGTCGTGGCTCGGCCGAAAACATTGAGAAACTTCGTTTTTAAATTCATGTAAATCCAAAAATTGCCTAAAAATCACGGAACTTGGCATGGTGTCTTGACATGGCACCAACATGTTGTGGTAAATTTTTTGTTCGATTTGGGACAAGTTTTGGTATAAGCTTCTTACAAACCGGAGCTTCTCTCAAGAAGGCTCATGGTTCCGATAGGGAATGTGTCACCTTTGTGGGCGAAACAACATACACTGCCTCTTCCTGCCTTGATTTTTTTACAGAGGCAACAAAGACCAATACGAGTGTCGCGCTATAATTTGGAATTATTCCAGGTTTGTTTGGCCTTTTTATACATTTATTGAGTTTTGTAGGCATTTAATGTGCATAATTCAAATTTAAACTACATGCACATGCTCCAGTGCACCAAAATGGGTTGAAAAATAGTATATGTGTCCTTGGGTGAATGTTTAGGTCCCATGTAAGAAATGGGAAGGAATTTCAAACATCCGGGCATCATGGCTCGGCCGAAAACATTGACAAACTTGGTTTTTAAATTCCTGTAAATCCAAACTTGTCTGAAAATCATGAAACTTGGCATGTTGCCTTGATATGGCACCAACATGCTGCGGTAAAAAATTTGTCTGGTTTTTTGAAGGCACACACATTAACAACAAACAAAGTTATTTTGGAACAAAGAGCTGCCACATTACAATCGGAAACACAAGTGTTATTCAAACCATGGGCGTTGTACTAACCATTTACGTGCCGCCATGCGTCCCCATTTTTATTGGCTAGGAGGCACCGTGCGGGGTAGCTATTTGAGTAGACGGGAGGCGTAGAGCAGACCACTGCACAGGATTACCGGGAGGCGAGCCCTTTGACCTCCATCCGCCGCCCACCGCGCTCCCAACTTCTCCATTAATGGCGCCCGAGCCTGGCTAGCTCTCAGTCGTCTGAGATTTAAGGGAGAAAAAAGAAAATTTGAAAACAAAAATTTGCACAGATAACTCACGGACATAGCCTCGACTGAAACTTAACGAAGACTTAGCAAGACTGGTATATATGATGACGATGGCAATGGATAGTAATTGTCTTACATATTCAGGAAGACAATTTAAAATGCCACACGCGGCAACGCCCGAAAGACACAGGGGCAAAAGCAGAAGGAAGAAGACGCAGACAACAATCTGGGTCGCTGCTCTACTCCTTCTTGATGGGTTGCTGCAGGGCACGGAGTTCCTCCAACTCCTTCATCGCCTCCACGACCTTCACCTCCTTTCGCCTCTCCTCTGCCATCTTCGTCATTGCATCCATGGCGATGGAGTTCTCGTGGTGAACGGCAATGATCTCTTTCACGTCCTCAATACTACGCTTGACAGCAGGTTTGGATTCCCGCACCAGCCTTTCGCGCTCGATGCGGAGGTTGGCATTATCGTTCATAATTTTCTCAAGCATGGCGGCCATCTTCGTCATCACGGCAGTGCTCTCCTCGTGCTGCTTCGCACTGCCGGCGATCTTGGCCCTCAGCACATCGCGCTGGGTGCAGAGCTTCGCCTTGTCATCCCTTAGTCCCCGGATGACGCCGATCGCCATATCAAATGGGGCATTAATCTCCTTGTGCAGCTTCGCCCAGCCAGAGATCTCATCCTTCAACTTATTGAGCTCAGCGCGCATGCGCCTGCGAGAGCCCTCGCCTTCCCGGAAGAGATCTTCCCAGGCCGCCACGGCGCGGCAGGACCTCTCTGCTGATTCTGTGGTGCGATGAGTCATCCTTGCGGCTTCCACAGAATGGCCGGACCACTGTGCTGCTTCGGCGGCGTCGCGGGACCTCTATGATGCTTCGGCGGCGCGGCGGGACCTCTGTGCTGCATCGGCAGCGCGGCGGGACCTCGCGGTTGCTATCGCGGCGAGGCGGGACATCTCTACTGCTTTCGCTTACATGCTCGCCGCTCCCTGGTCAATTCTCGACGAAGAACTCCTACTGGCCATGGCAGACGCAAGGAACGACGAAGAAAGACTTGTTTGTTTGTTGATGAGGAATTGTGGCACCCCGCCTGAATACCACTGTAGCCAGACGGTCGCCGCACACACCAGCCCAGGAAATCGCTCTGGCATGCGCGTTTACAACAAGTATCATGAACACAGGCATTTCTATTAATGGATATATAAGTCTTACATGATGTTTTACAAGGGAAATGACAGCGGAAAAGCTCTAACTAAGGCAGCATGGTCCTGGTGCGGCTCCAATCCACAGGGATCTGATTGGGTTACTCTTCTAGCCCGCGAACACTCCGGCTCCTCGCTAATGGACGTCGGATTCTTAAGTGAACCTGGCCACATTGAAGGCCACTGAGTACTTTTGAATGTACTCGTAAGCAAACCAAACCAACATATACACCAAGCAAAGCAATCCATGGCATTCAAGCATGCATTTGTTATCTTAACAGTATTAACTATCATATTATGGCAGGATTCTCTAGCAAGATTAATCATCTAGCAGCATTTAATCATTATGTCATAGCAGGGTTATCTAGCATGATAACTATTGGAGTAAATACAGTATGACGAGGATAAAGCATATCAAATAATGATTTCATATTCCACACCTTCTCATAAACCAATCCAATCATATTCAAGTCCGATCCAAACCTTGCAGTCATCCGACCACTTATCTCATAGCCATCGCATGGCTAACATTCATACCTCTGACATCATCTGATGCCCATGCACCTTCGCTGCAAGTCTGTCCCAGCTCACCTTCCTATGGTTTATTCTTAACAAAAACATTATAGTTTATTCCTCCAGACTCGACACGGATCAAATAGTGTGACCTAGTACGAACTGTGTCCCATGACCGAGGACGCGGCTATTCGAATAGATTTACACTCTGCAGAGGTTGCGCACTTTACCCACACCATGGAGCTCCTGGCCTCGTACTTTAGTACATGTTCCCATTCAGGTGGACCAGTGCTGCTCCAACAAAACTTGTCTATTGCCTGGCTCTCTTTCGGTCCCACCGACAACCATACCCCTTCCGGGTCTTGTCCTGGGTGGCCCCTGTGTCACTCCTGACACCTGCCATCGTCGTGGCCAAACAAAACTATCCCAAACGGGGACGTCGGCAAATAACTTAACTGGGCTCACAAGGTTATCGCCGCCTACCGGGCCAGGGTAGCACGCACGCATAACCTTCCCTCTTTGGTGGTACCGATAAGAGGCAAGACAACAGACCAAGTCAGGGTCTTCCCATAAAGGCAAATGTGGCTGCACTGATGAGCTTGGTTCAGTGGCACTATGACTCGATCCAGCCGACGGAGGAGGTTGTCATTATTAAGTCACATTCTTAATCATTGCAAATAGCTGTAACAATGCATCAAGTAACGACTATGAAAACGTGACAACCTATCTCCATATAATATCACACTGAGTAATTAGTGAAACAATGTTTAAATGGCATGTTTATTACTTTACAAGTTCTAGCTGTAAGTTACGACCATCTGAACCCTTGCATGAAATCGGCAAACAAACCAGTAGCCACCAGAACGGTCTTTACAACTCAGATCTGGGACGTTACTGGAATAACTCAATCCCGGCTCAAGACGGCTGAAAAGCAGCTCAGAGCATGAGACGGTGTTGATAAAAGAAAGTAGCAATTCCCTAAGACGGCTGAAGAACAGCTCAGAGCATAGGGTCACCACTACAGAAAGAAATTCAACAGCTGCCCGCGATAGCCGAAAAGCAGCTCAAAACATAGGTCAGTTGTTGAAAAGAGAAACATAAAGTCGGCATCCACCCCAGACGGCTGGAAGCAGCTCAAAACGCAGGCGTGGTGCCGTCACCAAAGAAAGGCAGGCAAGGGTTCATTAGCGTCACATACAGCTCACCACTACGCATACGAGCATAAGCATATTAATTTAAACACGCAAGAGTAACATAGAGCAATGCTTTAGGGCATATATCAGATGGTCGGCTTGCCTGGGGGTCGATGAATTCGTCGGAGAGAAGTGCGATCATCTCGCGGAAAAAATTCGCTCTCGGAGGGATTGAATTTAGGCAGGGGTAGAATGGTCATTTTCAATATGTGTCAACATTATAAAAGTGATGCCAACGGAACGGGCTCGACGAATAGAGATCGTGGGCTTTGGAATCACCTGAATCGGAGTCATGGTTAAAAAGTTGTGGCCATTCACTCGTTAGGCAGAAAAACAAATAAATCTTGCCCATTTCTGCTCTTAACGGGTGAACGTTCACAATATAAGAGTTTCGGCATCGGGCTGGAGAGAGGAAGCACCTTTCTGCGAATACGCTTTCGATAAATGAAAACGTATTTAGCCTGTAAGCTGCAGTGAAGTACGCTTTGTCTAAACTGAAAACACATTTTGGAGGAATGCGTCTCCACTTATCAGCGCAGGCCCGGCTGCTGAGTCGCTTACACGCGGGCCCGGCCGGCTCCCTCTCTCTCTCCTGCCCTCCTCCTTCTTCCTCCCGACAGGGAGATAGGGGAAGCGCCGTCCACCGTGGTTCCGGCTGCCCCGTTGCGCGAGGGGCCGAGCCGACAGCCTGGGCGGATACCCCACTCCACGTCGCGCCCGTCGATGGTAGCCTTGGCCGCCAGGCTGCCGGAATCGAGCGGCCCATTGACTGGGCGGACGGAGGAGTCGGTTGCCAAAGGAGAGCAGGGCTCGGCCACGAAGAGGGAGGAGAGGGAGTGTGGGGTGACTCTCAGGTGGTGGTGGAGAAGCTCAGTAGTGGCTAGGTGGAGAGGGGGTGGCTGCGGAGCTCGAATTCGAGCAGAGGGCCGGCGATAGAGCTTTGTCCAGGGGGAAATGAGGGAGCTCCTCGAGCTCCATTGAGAGGGCATGGGGTACTAGGAGGTGGAGGAGGAGGTTGTGGGTGCTCGGGGGAAGCTCGGGAAGGGCCTATTTATAGGCGGCCGGCGAGACCAGATGAGCACGACCGCCGTGGCGGCCTTATCGGCGCACTGGTGCTCGGGGAAGACGTGTCATTGGACGCGCGCGGTGCCGACCTGACGACCTACAGAGCGACGCCATGACACGGGGAGGAAGAGGCCATCGGGGAAGAGGACGACGGCCGGGGACACGTACGCGTATGGCAGCACTTGTCGTCGTCCGGCGAGGGCGCAAACGAAGGGGGAACCTACTGGAGATGGGGCACGTGGATGCTGCGGGGATGATAGACATGCTCGGACAAGCCACGGCCGGCTGGAGCTAGCTGGCCGAGGTGGACAATTCGCAGAGCGCCGTTTCTGCGTGGCCACCACGTGGTCACCATGGCCTCCGCGTGTCCTGGGCATTAATTGGACCTAAGGCCTTGTCTACTAGATGTATCAAAGGTCAGTGAGCTGACCTATCGAGGTTTGGATGCAAGTGACAACAAGAAGTGACAGATGTGAGCTGACTTTGATTTTGCACAGGAACTTGGCTGAATTTTTGTGGAGAAATGGCTGGAGGTATTGAGCTGGTTCTTTGTCACAATGAAAGGTGGTAGAAGGGTGTAGGTGCTGGCAAATTTTGAGGCCATTTGGATCTTGTTTGCATGCACTTCCTTCACAAAGTAGAAAGCTGGACAGAAATGGATTTGAATTTGCTGGGACAAATTGGCTACATGGATTTGGCTCAAATTTGGTGTAGAAAGATGATTTGGATATATGGAGGCACTGGATAAATTTCAGCTCATTTGGATGCTTCTACATGGTACTTCCTTCACAGAGCTTTTCTCTGGACAGAAGTAAGATGGAATTTTTGGGAGAAATTGGCTAGATAGAATTATATGAATTTTGGCATGGTCTCATGATATGAGGAGAGTGAGGTCCTCGATTAATTTCAAGAATTTTGAAGCAATATGAAATATAGTTGCTTCACAACCCCAAAATAGATCCAGAAACAAGAACTGGATGATGCTCTCAAACTTTGAACTGTGGAACTTGGGTTCTTGATGGAAATGGTGAAGATATGGATAGGAGAAGCTCCACAAATTATTTGGGATTTTTCCTGGCTACCAAAATAGTAGCTCCTTTGGGAAGTGCCCAAGGTGCAATATTGGCTTAAAATAGGAAAATGCAATTTCCTTTATTTAATTATGGCCAATATTTTTATGGGAGCTCAATATGATCACAAAGAATATCTCCACAAGTTTTGATGAACTTTGGAGATGGATAGATATTTTCCTGGATTTAATTCCTTTAAACAGTAGAAAAAGGAATTAATTTTAAATGATAAATATTGCAAATGACTTGGCAATATTTTTGCGTATCCAGGGTTTACAGGGATAGGATGTTCACTGGGAAAAGTTTGGGAGGTAACAGATCAAATGAAATTAAGGTTCCTTTGTAACGGAAGGAATTAGGGTTTCCCTTCCGGTAGATCGGAGAGTAGGGTTTCGGTGGAAAAATCCTGAGAACATAGCTTGGGTGGCGAAGTTGGGTTGGAGAGAATCTCTGGTTGGGTAGGAAAGGCAAGGCTAAATGACCATCTTCATATACCCAAGAGCGAAAGAAAATCTGATAACATCGAAAAAAGACGGGAGTCAAATCCCGCGAAGGAAAAATCGGGGAGCGAAAACCAGGCTGTTACAAACCTACTCCCCTTAAGAAAATCTCATCCTCGAGATTTCTGGGCTTACCTCCCGGCGAAGGGGGACATACCTGTGTGCGACTTGGATCCATCAGATGTCTTGTCTTCTCTAGCCTTTTAACTGCCCCTTCTGATGGCTCAGGTGTTGCCTTTTCAAATGGTTGTATTAAATCCTTCTCCTTTCTGGCAGGTGTACCTTTTATTCTGGTAGCGGTGTTGCTGGGTGGGGTAGCAGGTAATACCAACAAATAGCTTGACTTCCATGTCCTGGAGCTAGCTGCTTCGGGTTTTATTGCGATACTTTGTACACTGACTGCCAAGGGCGAGACATCCTTTCTGGGTACAGGGCTCACGTGCTCATATGGCCCCGAGTGACTAGGGGTAGCTTTCTTTCTGTCTTGTCAGAACGCTCAGTCTGACTCTAGGTTCCATACTGATGTTTCCTTCTGTCTTATGGATTCTGACTTTGTCCTTAGACGATCCACAATCCTAGAAACAACATGACCGAACTATTTTCGTCATATCCCCAACTGAAATGTCAGGCATGATCACAAAGTAATCACATATAGTAATCTCTTATCATGGCATCTACAACTATCGATGCTGATGTGCAGGTGCTTTCAGCTATTCCATCTGAATGTCTTGTTTGCAAGTGAATTCAGACTGTCAAACTTTGTCAATTACTGAGGTGGCTCTGCCATATATAGCCTCTGTAGTCCTTGTTATGACCACTGAGCTGAACATAATGTGGCTATCATTTGGTGCACCTTTCGGAGCATCGCCTCTTGTCTTGGTTGGTGGCCCATATTCATGATGAGTATGGTATACTCACTGCATTGTTGTGGCCGTATACGCAAGAGTCTGACAAGGGTTATCAACATTACCTTGTCTGTGAAGCTTCATGTTATTGGCCGTTGCGAAGGTTGTTTATCCAAAACTTCTTGGTGTTTGAGGCTTCCTTTGGAGACCTGTCATGACCTGCCAACATGGCTCCTTGGCCATATCATAACTTACTCTTGCATACCTCATAGGGGCTGCTGTGTTCATATCCTTCTCTGAAGTATGGGGCCAATATTTCTCTAAACAAAGTCATTCCTGTGTACGAGTGGTTCGCGTGAACTGATCCACTGGACTGCATGCTCACAACATATGCAGGGGTAGGATAAATCCTTTCATAACCACTGAGTTCTGAGGCGGACGTGTGTCTGGACTAGTTTGCGCTGCTGGCAAGATTGTTGTGGGCATGTTGATGTGTCATAGAAGGCTGAATTCCTTACGCTAAAAGCTTTCGCCAGGGTAGTGTGCCGAAGAAGGCTGGGTATCGTACCTCGGAAGCTTCCCCTCAGGTTGCTTACTAGGGAAGGTCGGGTACCTTATGTCGGAAGCTTTTCGCGGTAGCGGGCTGAGGGAGATGGGAGTGCCGTACCCCAGAAGATTTTCTCACCAAGTGGTGTAGCGAGGAAGAGTGG
The DNA here is from genome assembly GCA_039707655.1 of Elymus sibiricus. Classification (NCBI taxonomy): domain Eukaryota; kingdom Viridiplantae; phylum Streptophyta; class Magnoliopsida; order Poales; family Poaceae; genus Elymus; species Elymus sibiricus. The sequence continues at coordinate 102,136,879 of CM077668.1, read as the reverse complement.
GAGTCTTGCATCGTAAGCTCTTCCCGATAGCTTGCAGAGGAAGGCTGGGTTCCTTGTACCAAAAGCCTTGCACTGTGATACGTAGTTGGACCTGTGGCCGATTCTGGCTTCCTTCCAAAGTATCCGGGATTTACCCATAGCGGAGCCAAAACTTGGTATAGGCCATACCTTGTCTGAAGATATTCTGTTGGTCATGCACACCGCTTGTCCTTCTGCTGGTCTGATCATTGTTGCTGTAAAGGTTGCACCACTGATGCAGACTTCATGTTGGTAATTAATTTGGGATACCATATGTTGCTGGTAGTAAGCAGTTGGTGGATAATTCCATTCGGTTTAACTGAACTTGAAATTCTCATCGATTCCGGGCAGTCGTGGACTTATCCATATGCCTCGCAAACCTTGTTCACAGTGCCCAGAAATTTGTATACCGGTGAATTCCAAAATATGGTAACATGCCAGAGTTTTGTTGCTACTCTCGGCACGTTCACATTCTTGAAATATGTCTTCTGCGGGTAATAAATAATTTTTGAATTCATTGGGAAAAGACTCAAGGTTCACCCCACTGACTGGAATAATTCTTGTGTCGAGAACATAATCATTTGTTTCTGCTGATGCTCATTAGTGATAGCTCATTTGATTGCTCCTTAGGCGTGACCTATTCTGAGGCAAACTCCCTCAGATATATTCTGGCCTTGTGTGTTGCACACAGATTCTGCTTCTGACCCATTCTTCATTCTTGACAGATCCGATGATGATGTTCTGAATACCGGGCAGTTGGCTTGGCTTGACTCTTACTGAATGTGGATTATTGGGTATTATCCAAGTTGTGTGTTGGTCTTCTTTGGTAGACCTTGCAGATGGATCCAGTCAAGGCAAAAGAACGGAATTGACAAAAGAAACAAGAACCGCGAAAAACCAAAAAGCAAATAAAGCTCAAATTTTGCGGACCTTACACACGTGGCCGAAGATTCACTAGTATAACTAGCCTAGCGCACTCGATGCACCTCTAAGGACTTAGAAGCAAATCCACACAACGCTCCTGGTAGCAATTGGTGTCAAGCTCCTACTACTTCCTTAGGGAACGTCAAACTCGACGCACGCCCATAGCCAAAGTGGCTTAGTCCATGATCCTAAGGTTGTCGGGGAAAGATGGAATTTATAGGCGTTTCCGAAAGGAAACTGGATTTAAGGATATAAATGCCATGGTTAGCAAGCAAGGTAGGGATATCTGGTTTACCTAGGGGTTAAGGGCTCACGGGTCATTGCCTGGTGCGGACATCTCACACAAGAGGCAAAGGCCATGAGAGTTGGGATCTGATGGGGGCAAAAACCTATGGGATTGCCTTATGATCAATAGTAGCCATGCCAGCTTGGCGCGGATGGCTGAAATCCATCTGGGCTTTATACTGAGCAAGACGCAATGAAGTCCAGCTAGGGTAACCTACAGTCAGCCTGGCTCTGATACCATCCGTTGTGGCGCCCCGCCTGAATATCACTGTAACCAGATGGTCGCCGCACACACCAGCCCAGGAAATCGCTCTGGCATGCACGTTTACAACAAGTATCATGAACACATGCATTTCTATTAATGGATATATAAGTCTTACATGATGTTTTACAAGGGAAATGGCAGCGGAAAAACTCTATCTAAGGCAGCATGGTCCCGGTGCGTCTCCAATCCACAGGGATCTGACTGGGTTACTCTTCTAGCCCGCGAACACTCCGGGTCCTCGCTAATGGACGTTGGATCCTTAAGTGAACCTGGCCACATTGAAGGCCGCTGAGTACTTTTGAATGTACTCGCAAGCACACCAAACCAACATATACACCAAGCAAAGCAATCCATGGCATTCAAGCATGCATTTGTTATCTTAACAGTATTAACTATCATATTATGGTAGGATTATCTAGCAAGATTAATCATCTAGAAGCATTTAATCATTATGTCATAGCAGGGTTATATAGCATGATAACTATTGGAGTAAATACAGTATGACGAGGATAAAGCATATCAAATAATGATTTCATATTCCACACTTTCTCATAAACCAATCCAATCATATCCAAGTCCGATCCAAACCTTGCGGTCATCCGACCACTTATCTCATAGCCATCGCATGACTAACATTCATACCTCTGACATCATCCGATGCCCATGCACCTTCGCTGCAAGTCTGTCCCAGCCCACCTTCCTATGGTTGATTCTTAACAAAAACATTATAGTTTATTCCTCCAGACTCGACACGGATCAAATAGTGTGACCTAGTACAAACCGTGTCCCATGACCGAGGACGCGGCTATTCGAATAGATTTACACTCTGCAGAGGTTGCGCACTTTACCCACACCATGGAGCTCCTGGCCTCGTACTTTAGTACATGTTCCCATTCGGGTGGACCGATGCTGCTCCAACAAAACTTGTCTATTTCCTGGCTCTCTTACGGTCCCACCGACAACCATACCCCTTCCGGGTCATGTCCTGGGTGGCCCCTGTGTCACTCCTGACACCTTCCACCGTCGTGGCCAAACAAAACTGTCCCAAATGGGGACGCCGGCAAATAACTTAATTGGGCTCACAAGGTTATCGCCGCCTACCGGGCCAGGGTAGCACACACGCATAACCTTCCCTCTTTGGTGGTACCGATAAGAGGCAAGACAACAGACCAAGTCAGGGTCTTCCCATAAAGGAAAATGTGGCTGCACTGATGAGCTCGGTTCAGTGGCACTATGACTCGATCCAGCCGACGGAGGAGGTTGTCATTATTAAGTCACATTCTTAATCATTGCAATAGCTGTAACAATGCATGAAGTAAGGACTATGGAAACATGACAACCTATCTCCATATAATATCACACTGAGTCAGTAGTGAAACAATGTTTAAATGACAAGTTTATTACTTTACAAGTTCTAGCTGTAAGTTACGACCATCTGAACCCTTGCATGAAATCGGCAAATAAACCAGTAGCCACCAGAACGGTCTTTACAACTCAGATCTGGGACGTTACTGGAATAACTCAACCCCGGCTCAAGACGGCTGAAAAGCAGCTTAGAGCATGAGACGGTGTTGATAAAAGAAAGTAGCAATTCCCTAAGACGGCTGAAGAACAGCTCAGAGCATAGGGTCACCACTACAGAAAGAAATTCAACAGCTGCCCGCGACGGCCAAAAAGCATCTCAGAACACGGGCCAGTTGTTGAAAAGAGAAACATAAAATCGGCATCCACACTAGATGGCCGGAAGCAGCTCAGAACGCGGGCGTGGTGCCGTCACCAAAGAAAGGTAGGCAAGGGTTCATTAGCGTCACATACAGCTCACCACTATGCATACGAGCATAAGCATATTAATTTAAACACGCAAGAATAACACAGAGCAATGCTTTAGGGCATATATCAGATGGTCGGCTTGCCTGGGGGTCGATGAATTCGCCGGAGAGAAGTGTGATCATCTCGCGGAAAAAATTCGCCAGAGAAGATTCCCTCTCGGAGGGGCTGAATTTAGGGCAGGGGTAGAATGGTCATTTTCAGTATGTGTCAACATTATAAAAGTGATGCCATCGGAACGGGCTCGACGAATAGAGATCGTGGGCTTTGGAATCACCTGAATCGGAGTCATGGTTAAAAAGTTGTGGCCGTTCACTCGTTAGGCAGAAAAACAAATAAAATTTGTCCATTTCTGCTCTTAACGGGTGAACGTTCACAATATAATGGTTTCGGCGTCGGGCTGGAGAGAGGAAGCGCCTTTCTGCGAATATGCTTTTGATAAATGAAAACGTATTTAGCCCGTAAGCTGCAGTGAAGTACGCTTTCTCTAAACTGAAAACGCATTTTGGAGGAATGCGTCTCCACTTATCAGCGCGGGCCCGGCTGCTGATTCGCTTATACGCGGGCCTGGCCGGCTCCCTCTCTCTCTCCTGCCCTCCTCCTTCTTCCTCCCGACAGGGAGACAGGGGAAGCGCCGGCCACCGTGGTTCCGGCTGCCCCGCTGCGCGAGGGGCCGAGCCGACAGCCTGGGCGGATACCCCACTCCACGCCGCGCCCGTCGGTGGTAGCCTTGGCCGCCAGGCTGCCGGAATCGAGCGGCCCATCGACTGGGCGGACGACGGCATTGGTTGCCAAAGGAGATCAGGGCTCGGCCACGAAGAGGGAGGGGAGGGAGTGTGGGGTGACTCTCAGGTGGTGGTGGAGAAGCTCGGTAGTGGCTAGGTGGAGAGGGGGTGGCTGTGGAGCTCGAATTCGAGCAGAGGGCCGGCGACAGAGCTTCGGCCAGGGGGAAACGAGGGAGCTCCTCGAGCTCCATTGAGAGGGTAGGGGGTACTAGGAGGTGGAGGAGGAGGCTGTGGGTGCTCGGGGGAAGCTCGGGAAGGGCCTATTTATAGGCGGCCGGCGAGACCAGATGAGCACGGCCGCCGTGGCGGCCTTATCGGCGCACTGGTGCTCGGGGAAGACGTGGCATTGGACACGCGCGGTGCCGACCTGACGACCTACAGAGCGACGTGACGCCACGGGACGGGGAGAAAGAGGCCACATGGGAAGAGGACGATGGCCGGGGACACGTACGCGTACGGCGGCACTTGTCGTCGTCCCGCTAGGGCCCAAACGAAGGGGGAACCTACTGGAGATGGGGCACACTGATGCTGCGGGGACGATAGACATGCTTGGAGAAGCAACGGCCGGCTGGAGCTAGCTAGTCGAGGTGGACAATGCGCAGAGCGCCGTTTCTGCATGGCCACCGCGTGGTCACCACGGCCTCCGCGTGTCCTGGGCATTAATTGGACCTAAGGCCTTGTCTACTAGATGTATCAAAGGTCAGTGAGCTGACCTATCGAGGTTTGGATGCAAGTGACAGCAAGAAGTGACAGATGTGAGCTGACTTTGATTTTGCACAGGAACTTGGCTGAATTTTTGTGGAGAAACGCATGGAGGTATTGAGCTGGTTCTTTGTCACAATGAAAGTTGGTAGAAGGGTGTAGGTGCTGGCAAATTTTGAGGCCATTTGGATCTTGTTTGCATGCACTTCCTTCACAAAGTAGAAATCTGGACAGAAATGGATTTGAATTTGCTGGGACAAATTGGCTACATGGATTTGGCTCAAATTTGGTGTAGAAAGATGATTTGGATATATGGAGGCACTGGAAAAATTTCAGCTCATTTGGATGCTTCTACATGGTACTTCCTTCACAGAGCTTTTCTCTGGACAGAAGCTAGATGGAATTTTTGGGAGAAATTGGCTAGATAAAATGATATGAATTTTGGCATGGTCTCATGATATGAGGAGAGTGAGGTCGTGGATTAATTTCAAGAATTTTGAAGCAATATAAAATATAGTTGCTTCACAATCCCAAAATAGATCTAGAAACAAGAACTGGATGATGCTCTCAAACTTTGAACTGTGGAACTTGGGTTCTTGATGGAAATGGTGAAGATATGGATAGCAGAAGCTCCACAAATTATTTGGGATTTTTCCTGGCTACCAAAATAGTAGCTCCTTTGGGAAGTGCCCAAGGTGCAATATTGGCTTAAAATAAGAAAATGCAATTTCCTTTATTTAATTATGGCCAATATTTTTATGGGAGCTCAATATGATCACAAAGAATATCTCTACAAGTTTTCATGAACTTTGGAGATGGATAGATATTTTCCTGGATTTAATTCCTTTAAACAGCAGAAAAAGGAATTAATTTTAAATGAAAAATATTGGAAATGACTTGGCAATATTTTTGCATATCCAGGGTTACAGAGATAGGATGTTCACTGGGAAAAGTTTGGGAGGCAATATATCAAAGGAAATTAATGTTCCTTTGTAATGGAAGGAATTAGGGTTTGCCTTCCTGTAGATCGGAGAGTAGGGTTTCGGTGGCAAAATCCTGAGAACATAGCTTGGGTGGCCAAGTTGGGTTGGAGAGAATCTCTGGTTGGATAGGAAAGGCAAGGCTAAATGACCATCTTCATATACCCAAGAGCGAAAGAAAATCCGATAACATCGAAAAAAGACGGGAGTCAAATCCCGCAAAGGAAAAATGGGGGAGCGAAAACCAAGGTGTTATAGGAATTGAGGTGGATTGTGCAGACATTTTCGAGTAGGTAGTATTTAAAACCTTGTAATAAGCTGCTAAGTGGGAAAATGTTTAGGTTTTGATCGGTGTGAATAGGTTTCAAATTAAATATAGCGTGGTAATTTGGAATGTGACGGGAAACAAGCTCAAAATTTATTGACGCTTCCGGTTTCGAAGTGCGGCACGATTCCCGGATGGTGTAACGTGGACAAGCGTTCTCGGATGCGTATGTGGCGTGTGCACTGCAATCGGGGATGTCAGCACACAACTTGTTCCACATGAGTAATGCTAGACACACGGAGATTTACTTAAGGATTTTACAGGGTAGCTGAAGTGGACCAATATAATTGGAGATTAGGGGAGGTTGGGGCCCACCCCGGCTGAAAATCAGGGGGGGAGAAAGATTAGTTAGTTGAAGATCGTGTAAAACGCTCGTAACAGGTCTGTGTGTATAGGATTATTGGTGCCCGTATATCGTAGACTCCTTGATCTGGCTGAGAGCATCTCCAACAGCCTTTCTATATTTGCACTCACTTACTCCCTCCGTTTCTTTTCAGTCTGCATATAAAGTTTGGTCAAAGTCAAGCTTTGTAAAGTTTGACTAACTTTATATTAAAAAATAACCTCCTCCAACAGCCTTTGTATAAGTGGTCCCTCACTCGATTTTTTCACAAAGCTTGATAAATCTGCCATCCCACTTTGTATATTTGCAAACCCAAAGGATTCGGTGCCTAGGCTCATCTGCACCCGGTCAGAACAAAATTCACAAAATATTCAAACAAAATCAAAAAATTCCAATTTTTTTTGCATGGTAGAAAATTTGATGTGTGAGGTCCGCTCCAATTTTCAAATCATTTGGACATCTGAGCAACTCTCGGCAAAAAAGACAAATCATGTTAGAACAGTGCATGAACAATAAACTTTTTAACTGACCCCGAATTTGTCTTTTTTGCCAAGAGCTGCTCAGATGTCCAAATGATTTGAAAATTGGAGCGGACCTCACACATCAAATTATCGACCATGCAAAAAAAAATGGAATTTTGCGAATTTTTCTAGTATTTGTTTTGATTTTTTTCGTCAGCGCGGGTGCAGATGAACCTGGGCTCAGAAGATGATTATCCAAAGGGCACTTGCTAAATTTTGGCAAGGCTTTGTATAAGTGGTCCCCTTCATATTTTTGTCTCAATGACTAGTGGGCCAGTCTGTGATGTGTACGTGTATGAGTGAGCTGCGTATGTGCATCGTGCGTGCATGTATGTGTGTGATGCGTGCGTGTGTACGTGTACGTGTACATGCGTGTGTACGTGTACGCGTGTGTGCTGTGTGTGTGTACGTGTACGCGTGTGTGTACATGTACGCGTGTGTGCTGATTCTGTGTACGCGTACGCGTGTGCACACGTGTACATGAGTTGTGCTAGTAGACGTGTGATGTGTCTATGACAAACTGTCCCCACATGTCATTGTGTGTTTTGTGCAAATATAGCAATCCGATATACAAAGGCTACCAAAGCAAAAAACATGTTGGCTTTGTAAACCTTCTCTCTCCTCTTGCTATAACATGTTTTTATAGCAATCCAATATACAAAGGCTGTTAGAGATGCTCTGACCGTTTATGTTGTTTTGGCTCGTCGGAAACAATTCATCCGAATGAACTGTTTGCCGTCTATCGCACACACTTTGATCCGGCCGACCGTTTCTGTTGTTTTTGCTCATCGGAAACAGTTCATCCGAGTGAACTGTTTGCCGTCTATCGCACACACCTACAGTAGTGTCTCACATGCACGCGCACACACAGACACACATCCCCTCTCTTATTGATATTGCAGTCGTACCCTCCGTTTGTCTAGTAGGACTCTCCCACCATCTCCGAGAAGCAACTCCACCACCACCCCTCCGGCACTCTAGCTCTGTCTCTCTCCCAACCTTATTCCTCTCCTACACATATGTATGGATGCCGATCGATCTCCCTCGATACATAGCTAGGTGTCTCCTTCTCCACACATATACTAGTCGATCTACCCCTCTAGTTAGGTCTCTGCCCCCCCGCCCCCCCACACACACCGATAGTCGAACGCTCTAGTTAGGTCTCCCTGCCACACACAAACTGCACCTGTCCCCTCTCACGTTCCAGTAGGCTAGCCATCCTATATCTTTGACGTGCGCACACACAATTTCGCTGGCTCTCTTTATCGATCTCGCGCCCATACACTTTCATCCCTCTCTTCGATTCTATCGATATATATCCCACGCCGATGATCCCTTCCCTCTGTTCTCGTGGATCGCCCCCTCTATATATGATATATCTAGGCCTCCATTTCACACACATTGCACATGTTAAATTATTTTTTGAGATATCATTGACCCATATTCCCTGTCCATCTCTAACGCACACCAAATACACTTACGAAATCCCCCCCACCCCCCAAAAAAACAATCATGAACGCACTCACCATCTCTCTCTAGATTTGTATCTCTCTCACACACACCCACGTAGGTGGGGTACTGTAACATCCCCATGTATTAAGCCACAGTGATCACCCTTTGAAAATGCCAAGTCACCATGGTTAGCAAGGCTTGATCACATTGCAATCATATCTCATTTCAAATTCCAATTCAAATTGAAATTCAAATATGAAGTGAATTTAAAAGTTGTTCAAATCTAGCAACTAAATAGTTCATAATATTGCAAATATTCCCAAGGTAATTATAAAAATAAAATCAACATTAATTGAATTATTTAAATGACTCTAGCATCATGAAACAGTACCAAAACAACACTAATTAATCCATTTCATTTAATCCAAAATTCAAATGAAATCATTTTGTCACCAAACCTTTTTCTGGCAGTGGTAAATATTGCATAGTATTTATTGGGCCAATTCACATATTTTACAAAAGTCTCATGGTGGCTAAACATTTTTCAAATGAGATAAAAGAATAAAGCAGAAGAAAAAGAAAAGGAAAATGGGAAAAGTGCACTGTGCACTTGGCCCACTCGACCCAACAGTGTGGCCCGGCCCATTTGGGTCGGCCTTTCCCTAACCTCCCGCCGCGCCAGAGATGCCGAGCGCGCCCTGCCGTCCACGGCGCCGGATGCGCGCTGTCGAGCATCCGCGGCTCCCTCTCTTGGATAAGGCCACCCCAGGCTCCCTCTCTCTCCCCCGCGAAACCCTAGCCTCTCAGCTCCCCCTTTTGCCCTCTCTCTCTCGATTGCATCGACGTCCGAGCGCCGCCATGGATGCCATCCATTGAACTCGCGGCCACCGTAGCCCCTGCGCCTCGCCACCGTGCCGGATCGCTCCGCCGCCGTCCGCTACCCCTCCCCGTGCCACTGGACGACGACGGGGAGCTCTGCAGCAAGCGCTACGACCCCGTCCTTCCCTCTCGGACGCCGTGGATCGCCGCCGCCGATCTGCCACCACCGGCCTCCCCCGAGCCCGCTAAGCACCTCTGTAGGACCGCTGTAAGCTGCTACTTCTCTCCCCTCTCTTCGCGCCGTCGCGTGCTAGCTCTAACGAGCACATTCACCATGGCCGAGCTCATCGCCATGGGAGCTCATCGTCGGCGAGCTTCCGGTGACCATTTGGTCACGCGGCAGTGCCCGTTAGCTTCACCGCGCCGCGTAGATCCTCTCTAGCCGCTTCTTTTTCTCACGCGCGCGCCGTAGCAACGAGACCGAGCACCACCCAAGATCGCCGCCGCCCGCCGTCGTCGCCACGGTCGACTCCGGTCGTGAGACCACCGCCGTTGGATGCGGCACTCCACGGCGGTTCGAACGGCACTGGCCGCTTCCATTTTGACCCACCACTGCGAAATCACGACGCTCGCCGGAGTTCGCCGCCGCGCTCGGGCTCGCCGGAGCAACTCCGGTGGCCGGCGCTGACCTGGCACCGATGTGGCCGCACAGGGCCCACCCCTCTGCCACTGACTGTGGGCCCAGTGGGTCCCGTTGACCGGGTTGTCCCAGTCAACACTGCTGACTGGGCACCCCTGGGCCACTGACATGTGGACCCCACCTGTTTAAAACGTTTTTATAATTAAAAAAATACTAATTAAACTGTTAATTAATATGTTAGTTAATTAGTTAGCTAATCAGTCGCTGACAGTAGGCCCCACTAACTAATTAACCTAAATAGTTAATTTTAACCCCTCTATTAAAGCTACTGTGTATGACATGTGGGTCCCACTGGTCAGGTTTGACCTGGTCAGCCGGGTTTGACCACTGACGTCACTATGACGTCATGATGACGTCACAATACACTGTTTCGAATAATTCGAAATTAAATAGAAAAAATAATTCCAGAAATTAATAAAACTTGAAAAATCATATAAAATAAACCATAACTCGGATGAAAATAATTTATATATGAAAAACGATCAGAAAAATATGACGAATCCGAATATCCTATCCTCATACCTGCCACACCCCTCTAACATGATGAACATGGAACTTTCCCCTCTGATCCATCTGACCGATAATTGCCCGGAACTGGTAAAACACCTCCAGATGTTTCCCACTCCGACTAACTTGCGTAGTACTGTGTTAGGGCACCTCTCGAATAGCGTGCTGCCATGCCATGCATCTGTGTGCATTTGTTTGCTATTTATTTATTTGTTTCTTCCCCCTCTTCTCTCCGGTAGACTCCAAGACCGACGCTACCCCTGTGATCGGCTACGTCACCGACGACCCTGCTTCCTTTTCAGCAGAGCTTCCAGGCAAGCAAAACCCCCTTGATCATTCCTATATCGCCTATTCCTTCTCCCTCATGCTTGCATTAGATTTTGCTACTGTAATTGCTTGCTCCTATTCTGATGCATAGCCTGCTTTTGTAACCTGCTGTTGTTACTTTACCTGTCATCCTAAACTGCTTAGAATAGGTTGGTTAGTGATCCATCAGTGACCCCCTCACCCTTCTCCCTGTTGCCTCGCTTTAGTACCAGTGCCTCGATCATTGTGATCGATGTGCAGATACCGTCACATCACCGCACATACCCCCTTAGTTGTACGACTCTGCAGGGCTACTATCAAGTGCCGCGGGCGATACCTCGTACTGCACTCCTGATGATATCTCTGTAGAAGAGCCCATCGGTGGTGATTGTAGAGGGTGATCCCTCCCGCTTCCCTTCCCGATGATACTCTGTCGTGCAACCCCTCAAGTGTGGACCATCGAGGGTGATTTGTGACGCCCCGAGACCGATGCTCCAGATGTCTTCCATTTATTCGTCGTCGTTGCCATGTCATTCGCTTGCGTGTTGCACTTGGCCATGTCATCATGTTCATTTCATCCGCATGTTTTTCAAAACTTGCATCCGTTCGTAGTTGTCATTCTCCCCATTCTTTCCGTTGTCCGTTTCGAGACCCAACACACTCGCACGTGCCCGCGGCACCTCCGAAATATTATTTTATAAGTGGGATAAAAATGTTCTCGGAATGGGTTGAAAGTTGGCGTGCGGTCTTGTTATATCGTAGGTAGACCGCCTACCAAATTTTGTCCCAATCGGAGGTCGTTTGTTGCCCAAACGGATAACTATAGCAGCACTATAGCCGGTAAAACGTCGGACGTTTTTGGTGTTCCGAAAACCATGCCGGGCTGCCACTTCCCTCTCTCCTCAGCCCAATCCCCTCCTACATAGCCCACTAAGCCTACCCTAGCCCCCCTCCGACTAGAACCGTCAGATCGCGATCGGAGGGCTCCGAAACCCCCCTCAAATCCCCCTAACCTAGCCTCCCTCCCTGCCTATATAAGGAAGGCCTAGCCCCTCCATTTCAGGAAAACCCTAGCCTCGCCTCAAAATCCATGCCGCCGCCAGCTCCCTCCACTCCGCAGCCGCCACCCACGCCCTTGTCTTCCTCCTCCAGCCGCCAGCCCTCCCAAGCCCATCCGCAGCCCGCCGAGCCCATCTGGGCCCGGACGAGCCCGCGCGCTCCTCCGCCCGTGAAGCCGCCACCCGAGCGCTCCCTGCCTCGCGCTCGCGAAGCCCCATCACTGGCCGCCCCGCACTGCCTCGCCTCCTCCCGCTCCGCCGACTGCCGCCGCGGCCGCCTGGGCCCGGCTGAGCCCGTCCGCCGCCCGTGCACAGCTGCGTTGCCGCCTCCACGCCCAAGTGTGGAGCCCCTCACGCCCGACCCGTCCTCTGTGCCTCCTTGTCCGCCGCCGGAGCACGCCCGCCAGCGACCACCGGATCTTCCCCGAGCGTGCCTGAACCCTTGCAGCCGTCTCCGCGCCGTCCCGCCTCGCCGGCCAACGTCCTCGCCGTCGCCATGGACTGCCTCGTCCGCGCCTGGACCTCTTCATCCACTCCTTGCTGCTAGTATTTATTTCATGCCATGATATGCCTTGATGTGAGTGCCATGAGCTTGTAAACATGCCTAGTTAATGTTGCTGTTCTGAGTAAAAGCTGTCTGTGATAAAACTTGCCAACTTTGCTTGATGGTTACCACTAATCTATAGCTCATATGCATATGATTCCTTCATGTGATTTGGTCTATGCAATGTGTACTTCGATGCCATACCTTTGGTTGCCATGTAAAGTTCCTGTAGCATGTCTCTTTGTTGCTCTCAAGTTGCTATCATGATAAAAACTGTCAACCTGTTAACAGAATGTTCCATTTTGCAAAAATCATAGTAATTAATCTATTGCTCCTATGTTTATGCCCATGTTGATTGATTTGAGCTCCATGCTATGTACTACCATGATGTGCCATTTGATTCCATGTTCTAGCACTGTAGCATGTAGTTTCGATGCTTGCAAAGTGCTATGTTGCTGTTTTGGGATGATTGTTATTAGAACTTGTGTTGCTTGTAATTGTTGAACCGTTGCTCCGTTTTGGTCATGTCCTACAGGAAACTTGCTTAGAATTGTGTGTAGCTTCATATTGTCAAGTTGAATCCTTGATTTGAGAGTGTGTTGTTGATGTTTCCATGTATTTAGTACCATATGCCATGTTAAACCTGTTTAGCTCATATCTTCTAGACCGTAGCTCTGAATTAAATGATCTACATATGTAACTTGACTAGAAAAACGTGTAGATCATCATGGTGTATCTTAACTCGCTGTTTAACAACTTTAACATTGTGTTTAATTCAGGTCATTACTAATTTTAAAATTTGCATATGGGGATTTTCCGGAATTGTTGTTTGTGTTTCCGGCCTCATTTAAACTTGCCTAGTTGTATGGATTGCTTATGCTTCATCTCTTGCCATGTTTAACAACATTTAATCTTGTCATGCATCATATTTGGATTGTGCATCATGCCATGTTTATGCTTGTGTGTTTACCATGTTGTTTGCTTCTTTCCGGTTGTGCTTCTTCTCGATAGTTCTGCTTTCGATGCGATTGTGAGGATTCGTTCGACTATGATTGGTTCGTCTTCTTCATAGACTCGATCGTCTTCCGAGCGGGATTTCAGGCAAGATGATCATGACCTTGGATATATTTACTATCTTTGCTTGCTAGTTGTCTCGTTGCTATCGCTATGTCGCGCTTCCTACCACATATATGTCAGCCTCCCATATGCCATGATACAGCCTCTAACCACCGTTGCCCAGCAAACCGTTGTTTGGCTATGTTACCGCTTTGCTCAGCCCCTTTCTTTTAGCGTTGCTAGTTGCAGGTGCTCTTGCAGGTTGTTCCATGTTGGGACATGGATATGTTGGGATATCACAATATCTCTTATTTAATTAATGCATCTATATACTTGGTATTGGGTGGAAGGCTCGGCCTTTTGCCTAGTGTTTTGTTCCACTCAAGCCGCCCTAGTTTCCGTAATGCTGGTGTTATAATCCATGTTTAGCATTCCTAACATGCTCAGGGGAATGGGACCCTCTTGACAGTTCGCTTTGAATAACCGCTTCCAGCAAGGCCCAACATTGGTTTTAACATTTGCCAACATAATAATACTGAACTAAATAATTAATTGACATAGGGCGTCATGAACCCGAGGATTCTTTTAATTCCACATAATACAGGTGGGCCAGTGCCGTTGGTGTTGGTCCAAAACAGAGTCATTTGTGGCTTCCCCCGGGGAAACTCGGGTCTCAGTTGCTGTACGCTGTGCTCATCCGGTCGTGGCCTGAGACGAGATACGCGCGGCTACTATCAGGGTGTCGGCACGCCGGGAGGTCTTGCTGGAATTGTGTTACCATTGTCGAAATGTCTTGTGCACCGAGATTCCGAGGATACTTTGGGCTATCTCGAGGTTGAGGTATTTCCACCGCAGCTTGTGTAGGCTTATGATGGGCCAGGTTGGAACACCCCTGCAGGGTTAAATCTTACGCAAAGCCGTGCCCGCGGTTATGTGGCGCTTGGATATTTATAACCTCCGGTTGTAGAAAACTTGACACTAAATCCTAATTAAAATACACCAACCATGTGCGTAACCGTGACCGTCTCTTTTTGAGGAAGTTCAAGAAGAGAACACGGTGGGTTTATGTTTGACTCGTAAGTAGGTGTTCAGGATCACTTAGTGATCATTTGTAGTTTGCGACCGTTTTGCGTAGATGCTCTTCTTATTCTTGTACCCGTAAGTTAGCCACCATATAATGCTTAGTGCTTGCTGCAACCTCACCACCTTACCCTTCCATACCCATTAAGCTTTGATAGTCTTGTTACCCTTGGTTATGGGATTGCTGAGTCCTCGTGGCTCATAGTTTTCTACCACAATAGTTGCAGGTACAGGTAATGCGATGTCTTGACGTGAGAGCGATGCTTGTTTGCTTCAGAGTTCTTCTTCTGCTTCTTCTTCTTCGTCGATCTGGGGATAGGTTCCTGGTCGGCAGCCTGGGCTAGCAGGGTGGACGTCGTTCTTCTTTTCGTTTGATTTCATCCGTAGTCGGATGCTGCCCTTCTGTATGATGTTTGTTATGTATTGATGTATTCATGTGATGATTGTATGTATTTGTTTGTATCCCCATCTATCATGTATGTGGTACGATGTAATGATATCCACCTTGCAAGCGTCTCCAATATGTGTTTCTACTCTTGGTGGGGCCTCCGAGTTCCTCGAGAATAGAATCGCATATTGGGCGTGACAAGTTGGTATCAGAGCCTCGACCGACCATAGGAGCCCCTTGATTGATCGAACCGCTGACGAGTCTAGAAGAAAAACTATTTTGAGTCCTAGTTATATATCGGAGAGTAGGAATTCTTTTTACTCCTTATCCCCTTCGTCGCTCTGGTGAGGAATTGTGACGTAGGTGTTTTGATTCTACTATCTCCTCTCACTCAAATTTTTTTAGGATCACGCGGGTATTGTTGGAATCGTTATGATATCGTTGTGACGGGAATTCTGTCTTGGTGCCTCCTGACCGTATGGATTGGACCCAGGGAGTTGAGCTCCAAGGGGTTCTTGTCGCATTCGCTATCGTTTCAGTTCCTGAATACCAGAGGACGCTTCTATACTTTTTGTGGTGGCAAATAGCGCCGTGACTTTTCCCCAGTACTGGTGGAGATAGCACGGATGATCCACTATGACTAGTATCACTGTGCTTTCGAAGGTCTGAGGTAGACGGATTTGAGAAGTTTCTTGGTCGTGTGTGAAGGTTGCGGATTGGTTGCAGCTGATTAGGATATTATTGTTGTTGTGTGCTGAGTAGGTTCCCATATCCACAACCTGATCTTATAACCAAGAAGTTTCGGGAGTTCTTAGGTGGGAATTCAAGTATTACCTAGAATATCTTTTCCAACAGACACATGATACGATATGGGGTCTATCATATGTTTGTTCCGGCTTATTCTACAAGCCAAATCCTTGTGTTGTTTGTTGTGGTATTTGAGTTGCTTCGAAGTCAAGTGTGGATTCTAAATCTTTCCTAAGCAGTGTTCCCATATTTTGATGTGGAGGCCAATCCTTTTGATCATTGAGATTGTCATGACAATTCTTTTCACCCGATGTGCTTCTCTTCAAGTTAATCCAATCCTTTTAACATTTGCAAGATCAATTCTTAGTTCTCTCAACGACGTTCGTTTCACCCATCCCAAGTTGTCTTTATTTTCCCCACCCTCCCACCCTTTTTCTTTGCAGAGTCAAAATTCTCAAATCAAGTATCCATTTTATTCGTGAGAAGTCTCTACATTCTTTTCCTTCAATGTTCTTAACCGGTGATTTCTCGTGAAGATGCTCAGGAGCTACAAGTTCGCCATTCTTCGTTCTCGTTTTCTTCTCCGGTGGTCTAAATTCAAGCTTCGTTGTTGATCATATCCCTTTTCATTCATTCAAATATTTTCCCATGTTGGAAGTTCATATCCAAGCTTCTCTTGTTTATTCGCCTCTCTCTATTCTTTTCCGGTGCGAAGAAATTATCTCAGAAGTTCCATGTTTCCATTCGAGATCCATTCGTTCTATCTCGTGGTTGTTACCTCTTCCAAGTCATTTAATCCAACTGGTGCATTTTCTCTCTTTCAAGCAACTGTTCCAACGGTGTTTCTTTCAGTGGGCCCATAACCCACAGGTCTTTTTCCAGGATCTTACCTGACTCTTCTAATTTTTCCGGAGCTATTCCCAAAGTCTTTCAAAGTTTGACATAAGAATGGATTCCATCAGTCAATTGCCTTCTCCAAGATCGCTTTCAAATTCTTTTCATCGTTGACTCAACCTTTCATTTCTTCATTATTCCAGAGTATCTCATAAATTCTTCATGGTGGTTCTCGTTGTGCTTCTCTGCTTGGAAGACCGAAGAAGAGTTTTTCTTAAATCCTTGTTCATTCTCTCAAAGATTCGTGGTGCAAGCTTGTTGCCATCCTCATAATTGTTTTTGATTGTGAGAATTCTTTTCATACCCACCCGGAGCATTTCATGAGTTCTTTCCATTTTGATTCTCCGAAGGAAGTTATTTTAGAAGAATTCTTCATTCTCGACATTCTCCTCGCGTTCTCAATTCTTCCGGTGCTTCGTTCAAGTATTCTCCAATAAGCTTGTGATCTCTTCATTCTCTTGTAATTATTTTCCCTCAAGTATCTTCAATGCCTTTCTAATTCTTTCCGGCGATTCATTCTCTTCTCTTTGTTCGTTTTCAATTCTTACGGTGGTTCATTCAACATTCCTCTTCATTTGCTATCGTCTCATTTCATTCATTCTTTCCAAATCCTACCGGTGTTTCCTCGAAGACTTCGTCAAGTTGGCGCTATATCTCTCTTTAATATTTTCAAGAAGGATAAGTAGTATGCAAATCCATTGCTTTTCATCAATTTATTTTGATGAAGGATAGACATATCATAATTCTTATTCTTGTCTCATGGAGGTGATTTAATTCCTTCTTCCGGAGTTTGCTCGTGATGGATGAATTCTCGATTCAAAGTTGCTCGTCTTTCTTTTCCGGAGTTCAAAGTTTTTCTCATTATCTCATCATGAAGCTCCATCTAAAATCATTGCAAGGCTTCATCATGTTCTTCAGCCTTCACTTCTTTTCTAGCATCCTTTCTATCCGGAGTTGTTTGAGAGTTTCTTCTTCGTGGCTCGCTAAGTATTTAATTCATTCTCAAAGTGTTATTCAAGATTCTTGTTGGAGCTCAAGTATTCTCCTTCTTGCATTCCGAAGTGCAAGTCATTCTCCCTTATCTTTGGTGATGGTGTTATACCGTTCTTGATTCATGAGGAGTCTCGAAGAGAAATTGTCAAGAATGATATATTTAAAACCATCATTTCTTTCTCGTAGCTACCTTGGTATAGATTTCACCTAAAGCCTTTCCGATGGATTGTTGCTATTGTGGTGATTATCAATGATCCAAGTTCCCTCTTAAATCATTTCGGTGAAAGAAGTTTTTCATCTCTATGTTGCTCTGAAGCAATCAATTCTTTCCGTAGTGGCTGAATTTCACCTCAAGTTTTGGAGATGTTTTCCATAAGCCCACGACAAGATTATTCTTTCGTTGTTGATTTTCCAACAACTCCGTTTAATCCTTCTTTATAAGGATGCTTTTCAAATTCAACGGTGAGAGAAGTTGTCATTTTGTTCCCCATTCTTTTCTTTCCAACGATTTAGCTTCTATTCTTTCGTTCTAGAGGCATTGTGATGTTGCTCTCTTCGACCCGTTATTTCGTTTTGCCAAGATCATGTTCTTTCCTTGCTTATCCATGTTACCGGAGTGTTGTGTCCTCTTTTCAAGTTCTTTTCATCTTATCAAGCTTTGCTTCTCTTTTCTACCGGAGTGCTGCCCAAATTCTTTTGTTCTCATTCCTTATCTATCTCGTTTCAACCAGAGTGGTTCTGAATTCTTGCTTGTTCCTCAAGCAATCCTTCAACTCGTTGCAACCTTCGAGGTTTGTTGGTTCCACTCGTTTGTCCAAGAAGCAACTTTCTTTTACCTCTTCCTCTTCCCCTCCCATTTCCTTCCTAAGATCTCGGGTCGAGATCTTCTGTTAGTGGAGGAGAGTTGTGACGCCCCGAGACCGATGCTCCAGATGTCTTCCATTTATTCGTCGTCGTTGCCATGTCATTCGCTTGCGTGTTGCACTTGGCCATGTCATCATGTGCATTTCATCCGCTTGTTTTTCAAAACTTGCATCCGTTCGTAGTTGTCATTCTCCCCGTTCTTTCCGTTGTCCGTTTCGAGACCCGACACACTCGCACGCGCCCGCGGCACCTCTGAAATATTATTTTATAAGTGGGATAAAAATGTTCTCAGAATGGGTTGAAAGTTGGCGTGCGGTCTTGTTATATCGTAGGTAGACCGCTTGCCAAATTTTGTCCCAATCGGAGGTCGTTTGTTGCGCCAACGGATAACTATAGCGGCACTATAGCCGGTAAAACGTCGGACGTTTTCGGTGTTCCGAAAACCGTGCCGGGCTGCCACTTCCCTCTCTCCTCAGCCCAATCCCCTCCTACACAGCCCACTAAGCCTACCCTAGCCCCCCCTCCGACCGGAACCGTCGGATCGCGATCGGAGGGCTCCGAAACCCCCCTCAAATCCCCCTAACCTAGCCTCCCTCCCTGCCTATATAAGGGAGGCCTAGCCCCTCCATTTCAGGAAAACCCTAGCCTCGCCTCGAAATCCGTGCCGCCACCAGCTCCCTCCACTCCCCAGCCGCCACCCACGCCCTTGTCTTCCTCCTCCAGCCGCCGTCCCTCCCAAGCCCATCCGCGGCCCGCCGAGCCCATCTAGGCCCGGACAAGCCCGCGCGCTCCTCCGCCCGCGAAGCCGCCACCCGAGCGCTCCCTGCCTCGCGCCCGCGAAGCCCCATCGCCGGCCGCCCCGCACTGCCTCGCCTCCTCCCGCTCCGCCGACTGCCGCCTGGGCCCGGCTGAGCCCGTCCGCCGCCGAGCTCCGCCGCCCGTGCACAGCTGCGTTGCCGCCTCCACGCCCAAGGGTGGAGCCCCTCGCGCCCGACCCGTCCTCTGCGCCTCCTTGTCCGCCGCCGGAGCGCGCCCGCCGGCGACCACCGAATCTTCCCCGAGCGTGCCTGAACCCTTGCTGCCGTCTCCGCGCCGTCCCGCCTCGCCGGCCAACGTCCTCGCCGTCGCCATGGACTGCCTCGTCCGCGCCTGGACCTCTTCATCCACTCCTTCGCCGAACCGCGCCGACCACCGAGCCAAACGCGTCCGCGGTGTCCCGGTATCCCCTCGTCCCGGCACCGCATCGTCCACCTCGCCCCGAGACCGTGCCGATCCTCGATCCAAACGGAACATCTCCGTCCGCTGCACCGACCTGGGCTTGGCCCAACAAGGTGAGCGTCCCCGCCAGCCTATCCCTCGCCCGTGCGCGTTTTAGCTATCCAGCGCCTAGTTTCTGAAAATTCCAGCATCATATGGTCATTTTGTGAGGCTTGTAACTTTGTGCATGTTGATCCTATGACAATGCTCCATATATGTAAATTGATCTACTCTACGTGCTCTACATGATGGTAGCATTTGCATTCATGGTAGAAGTCATCTACATGTCATTATCTCTGTTGCAAAAGTGCATCCTAATGTTACTGCTGGAGCTGTTAATATTTGTCACTTTGTCATTTTTGTGTGAATTAATGCAAATGTCATATGAGCATCTTGTCAACATGAGTTTGGAGCATTTTCATGTCTTTTTGCTGCTAGTATTTATTTCATGCCATGATATGCCTTGATGTGAGTGCCATGAGCTTGTAAACATGACTAGTTAATGTTGCTGTTCTGAGTAAAAGCTGTCTGTGATAAAACTTGCCAACTTTGCTTGATGGTTATCACTAATCTATAGCTCATATGCATATGATTCCTTCATGTGATTTGGTCTATGCAATGTGTACTTCGATGCCATGCCTTTGGTTGCCATGTAATGTTCCTGTAGCATGTCTCTTTGTTGCTCTCAAGTTGCTATCATGATAAAAACTGTCAACCTGTTAACAGAATGTTCCATTTTGCAAAAATCATAGTAATTAATCTGTTGCTCCTATGTTTATGCCCATGTTGATTGATTTGAGCTCCATGCTATGTACTACCATGATGTGCCATTTGATTCCCTGTTCTAGCACTGTAGCATGTAGTTTCGATGCTTGCAAAGTGCTATGTTGCTGTTTTGGGATGATTGTTATTAGAACTTGTGTTGCTTGTAATTGTTGAACCGTTGCTCCGTTTTGGTCATGTCCTACAGGAAACTTGCTTAGAATTGTGTGTAGCTTCATATTGTCATGTTGCATCCTTGATTTGAGAGTGTGTTGTTGATGTTTCCTTGCATTTTGTACCATATGCCATGTTAAACCTGTTTAGCTCATATCTTCTAGACCGTAGCTCTGAATTAAATGATCTACATATGTAACTTGACTAGAAAAACATGTAGATCATCATGGTGTATCTTAACTTGCTGTTTAACAACTTTAACATTGTGTTTAATTCAGGTCAGTACTAATTTCGAAATTTGCATATGGGGATTTTCCGGAATTGTTGTTTGTGTTTCCGGCCTCATTTAAACTTGCCTAGTTGTATGGATTGCTTATGCTTCATCTCTTGCCATGTTTAACAACATTTAATATTGTCATGCATCATATTTGGATTGTGCATCATGCCATGTTTATGCTTGTGTGTTTACCATGTTGTTTGCTTCTTTTCGGTTGTGCTTCTTCTCGATAGTTCTGCTTTCGATGCGATTGTGAGGATTCGTTCGACTATGATTGGTTCGTCTTCTTCATGGACTCGATCTTCTTTCGAGCGGGATTTCAGGCAAGATGATCATGACCTTGGATATCTTTACTATCTTTGCTTGCTAGTTTTCTCATTGCTATCGCTATGTCGCGCTTCCTA
Organism: Elymus sibiricus; assembly: GCA_039707655.1. Taxonomy (NCBI): domain Eukaryota; kingdom Viridiplantae; phylum Streptophyta; class Magnoliopsida; order Poales; family Poaceae; genus Elymus; species Elymus sibiricus. The sequence continues at coordinate 102,115,622 of CM077668.1, read as the reverse complement.
CCACATATATGTCAGCCTCCCATATGCCATGATGCAGCCTCTAACCACCCTTACCCAGCAAACCATTGTTTGGCTATGTTACCGCTTTGCTCAGCCCCTTTCTTTTAGCGTTGCTAGTTGCAGGTGCTCTTGCAGGTTGTTCCATGTTGGGACATGGATATGTTGGGATATCACAATATCTCTTATTTAATTAATGCATCTATATACTTGGTATTGGGTGGAAGGCTCGGCCTTTTGCCTAGTGTTTTGTTCCACTCAAGCCGCCCTAGTTTCCGTAATGCTGGTGTTATGATCCATGTTTAGCGTTCCTAACATGCTCAGGAGAATGGGACCCTCTTGACAGGTCGCTTTGAATAACCGCTTCCAGTAAGGCCCAACATTGGTTTTAACATTTGCCAACATAATAATACTGAACTAAATAATTAATTGGCATAGGGCATCATGAACCCGAGGATTCTTTTAATTCCACATAATACAGGTGGGCCAGTGCCGATGGTGTTGGTCCAAAACAGAGTCATTTGTGGCTTCCCCCGGGGAAACTCGGGTCTCAGTTGCTGTACGCTGTGCTCATCCGGTCATGGCCTGAGACGAGATACGCGCGGCAACTATCAGGGTGTCGGCACGCCGGGAGGTCTTGCTGGAATTGTGTTACCATTGTCGAAATGTCTTGTGCACCGGGATTTCGAGGATACTTTGGGCTATCTCGAGGTTGAGGTATTTCCATCGCAGATTGTGTAGGCTTATGATGGGCCAGGTTGGAACACTCCTGCAGGGTTAAATCTTACGCGAAGCCGTGCCAGCGGTTATGTGGCGCTTGGATATTTATAACCTCCGGTTGTAGAAAACTTGACAATAAATCCTAATTAAAATACACCAACCGTGTGCGTAACCGTGACCATCTCTTTTCGAGGAAGTTCGAGAAGAGAACACGGTGGGGTTATGTTTGACTCGTAAGTAGGTGTTCAGGATCACTTAGTGATCATTTGTAGTTTGCGACCGTTTTGCGTAGATGCTCTTCTTATTCTTGTACTCGTAAGTTAGCCACCATATAATGCTTAGTGCTTGCTGCAACCTCACCACCTTACCCTTCCATACCCATTAAGCTTTGATAGTCTTGTTACCCTTGGTTATGGGATTGCTGAGTCCTCGTGGCTCACAATTTACTACCACAACAGTTGCAGGTACAGGTAATGCGATGTCTTGACGTGAGAGCGATGCTTTTTTGCTTCGGAGTTCTTCTTCTGCTTCTTCTTCTTCGTCGATCTGGGGATAGGTTCCTGGTCGGCAGCCTGGGCTAGTAGGGTGGACGTCGTTCTTCTTTTCGTGATGGATTCCCCCTACATCGAGTAGGATTCCAACGAGGGTGATTCCTCGGATTCCCCCTTGATGTGATGAACACACGGTTACCCTACTTTTACTTCAGGCCCCGGGTTAAAGTCGGGTCGACCCCGAGGGGTACCCGCGAGAGGTGTGAAGTCGGGTTGACCATGAGGGAACCCGCGAGATAACTACGAGGCGCGGCCGGGCAGGCAGAGACCGCCCTAGAGAGGGATGGGCCTGACCCTTGTTGCACTTCCTCGAGACGGGACGACAGGAGTACTGATCGTCACCGCGAGCCCCCAACACACTAACGGATTTGGGTATTTGTTCTGAGTTGGCCGCTGGCCATATACGCACTACCACCACGTGGGATAATGGTTATGGGACCCTCGGCGCCGTATGTATCAGCCAAAAGCTCTGTCAGATGTCCAGTTCAGCATTGTGGTGGGGTCGGATCGTGCCGTTGGCGCTGGTATCCACCCTGCACACAACGACCCAGAGTGCACAGGGCGATGGCCCAAGACCCCTGAGCACTTAGGATGTAGACCGGCGGGGACCTCTCTGCTGAGCCTAGGTAGGGCTGCGGTGTGTCGATCAGCCGAGGCCGGGCATGACCGGGAAAAGTGTGTCTGGCCGGAGTTAATCGAGCGTGTTGGGTAACAGTAGTGCACCCCTGCAGGGAAGTTATCTATTCGAATAGCCGTGTCCACGGTAACAGGACGCTCAGTGTTGTATCCCGATCTACTACAACTTGAAGTGAATACATGTTACTTTAACTGTAAGCTCCAGGATCACTTTTTCGCAGGGAGTCGAGGGAGGATCTCCGAGCTTTGCTATTACATGCTTGTTACATTATAATATGCTAATCTTCACTCTTCTAATGCTGCAAGACACTCAAGATGCTAGTCTTCGATAGGCTAGGCTTTCTCCCTCTGATCTGGCATTTCTGCAGTATAGTCCACAGATACAGCCCTTTCCTTTGATACCAATGCATAATTAGTATAGTTCTGATGTCAATCTTGTGAGTACTTTGGATGAGTACCCACGGTTGCTTTGCTACCTCTTTTTCCCCATACCCGGTTGCTGCGATCAGACGACGGAGCCCAGGACCAGGAGATCCCCGGAGGAGTCTACTACTACGTGGAGACCGACGACCAGGAGTAGTTAGGAGGCTCCTAGGCAGGAGGCCTGCGCCTTTTCGATCTAGTGTCATTGTTTTGCTCAGCCTTCTTAAGGCAACCTTGTGTAATTATATCTGTATTCAGATACTGATGCTTCCACTGACTCTTGTGTAACTCGAGCTTATGTATTCGAGCCCTCGAGGCCCCTGGCTTGTAATATAAAGCTTGTATTATTTTATTTTTGTGTCTAGAGTTGTGTTGTGATATCTTTCCGTGAGTCCCTGGGCTTGATCGTGCGCATTTGCGTGTATGATTAGTGCACGGTCGGGCCGGGGCGTCACAAGCTGGTATCAGAGCCGACTGCCTGTAGGAAGCCCCTTTCCAACTCCTTGGCCGAAGTTGAGTCTAGTCTTTGGAAAACTGTTTTACTAACATGGTTGTGTGGCTTACGGGCCCATGTCGCCAACGGATGGGATTAGCATCTTTTATTCCTCTTCCTTACTCTGGGATTCTGATCTCTCCTCTATTCGGGTGAAAGTTTTGCTAACACTAACAATAGGTTCTCGCACTCACATTCAACCGGAGAGCTGGATTGTCTGCAATTGTTCTTTTCCATTGGTCTGTTTAAACTGATCATCACCTTTTCTTTTCCATTGGTCTGTTTAACCTTTCTTGTAATCTAGCTTTTATCTGAGCAGTGATAATTTCCTGCTTAAGCTAACACCCCCAAATGATTGTCCTCTGACTTGCCTTGCTGTCGTGACCTTGCAAGATGTCACAACCTTCCTACTTTTAACCACATTACCCACAGTTCCACCTGATCGAAACCTGACTCTCCTGTACGTCCATGATCCAGTAGTTTTCCCCGACGTTGATGTAGCCTTTGCTATGTCTCGTTGTTGTATTCCTCACCGCGTGCCTGCGTGCCGCCTAGTATATCTACCTGTTTGGATTCCCGAACTTATGCTGTCCGCATGTAACCGACTCTGTGTATGGATCTGTATGTCTTAATTGACTACTGTTATGAATCTATTGCACTACTTGTTCATTGTCGTGTTACATCATGCTTGTCTCTAAAACACTTGCAGTTGTTTTTACTAAACTACCCCCTGTTAAATCTTTAGTAGGATGGTTAGACCAGGTGGTCATGGTCGTGGCCATGCTCCCGAGCAGCCACCACCGCCAGACTATATGGCAGCTATGATGCAGCAATTCGAGCTGAACCGCCAGTTCATGGTTGGAATCATGGATCAGTTCCCAAACCAGAACCAGAATGCTCAGAATCAGCAACCTGCTCCAATAACTCTGCAGGAATTTGTGCGTCCCAGCCCTACTGTATTCCGCAACTCTGAACAGCCACTGGATGCTGATGACTGGCTTCGCGACATCACCTTTGAGATAGAATCTGCCAATGTCACCCTGCCAACCTTGTCACCTTCGCGACCTACTTCTTGAAGGGGCCCGCTGCTCAATGGTGGGACACCCACAGGCGTTCCCTACCTACTGGGACAGTCGTTACCTGGATCGAGTTTCAGACTGCTTTCCGTGCCCGCTACATTCCTCAGGGAATCATGGACCGGAAGAAAAGATAGTTTCGCAACCTCACTCAGGGCAATAAGATTGTCGAAGCTTATCAGCGGGAATTCCTTAACCTATCCCGCTATGCCGAAGAAGACATTGCCACTGATGCTCGCAGACAGGAGAAATTCCATAATGGACTCCACCCAGACCTCAAGCTTGCACTTGCTGTTCATGACTTCACCAACTTTGCCACCCTCGTGAACAAGGCTATCCAGGTTGAGACCGCTCAGATGGAACACAAGAATGCCATCAAGCGTCACCATGACGTTGGCTCATCTTCGGACTCGTCATCACAGAAGCGCCGCATCTGGATTCCTCGTGGCATGTACCATCCAGCTGCACCCCCTCCACCGTCGGGGCAGCCAATACCTCAGGCTCCACTGCTTCGAGCTCCTGCTCCCCGTCCCAGTGATGGGCTCTGCTTCAAGTGTGGCCGTCCAGGTCACCGTTCTAGAGAATGCCCTCAGAATCAGAATCAGCTTGCACTTCCCTCTGCTGGCCATGGTAATGGCCGTGGTAACAGCCAACCCCGCTACAATAATGCCAGGCCTTCTTATGGTCATGGTCAAGCTTACCATGTTGATCTGAATGAAGCCCAAGATCAGCTTGCTACTGTGAACGGTACTATCCTTGTTCACTCAGTACCACCTCCTGTTTTAATTGATTCAGGAGCATCGCATTCAATTTACGCTAAAATCCTTTGCATTCACGCATGACATTAGATATGAACCGTTGCACAATCCGTTAATGGGAAATTCTCCCACGGGCCCATGCCAAGCCTCCTTGGTATGAATACCCCGCTCTCTTTCAGCCTACCTCTTAATTCTCGGGACGAGAATTTCTTTTAGAGGAGGGGAATTGTAACATCCCCATGTATTAAGCCACATTGATCACCCTCTGATAATGCCAAGTCACCATGGTTAGCAAGGCTTGATCACATTGCAATCATATCTCATTTCAAATTCCAATTCAAATTGAAATTAAAATATGAAGTGAATTTAAAAGTTGTTCAAATCCAGCAACTAAATAATTCATAATATTGCAAATATTCCCAAGGTAATTATAAAAATAAAATCAACATTAATTGAATTATTTAAATGACTCTAGCATCATGAAACAGTACCAAAACAGCACTAATTAATCCATTTCATTTAATCCAAAATTCAAATGAAATCATTTTGTCACCAAACCTTTTTCTGGCAGTGGTAAATATTGCATAGTATTTATTGGGCAAATTCACATATTTTACAAAAGTCACATGGTAGCTAAACATTTTTCAAATGAGAGAAAAGAATAAAGTAGAAGAAAAAGAAAAGGAAAATGGGAAAAGTGCACTGTGCACTTGGCCCACTCGACCCAACAGTGTGGCCCGGCCCATTTGGGTCGGCCTTTCCCTAACCTCCCGCCATGCCAGAGAGGCCGAGCGTGCCCTGGCCGTCCACGGTGGTGGATGCGCGCTGTCCAGCATCCGCGGCTCCCTCTCTTGGATAAGGCCACCCGGGCTCCCTCTCTCTCCCCCGCGAAACCCTAGCCTCTCAGCTCCCCCTCTTGCCCTCTCTCTCTCTCTCTCGATTGCATCGACGTCCGAGCGCCGCCATGGATGCCATCCATTGAACTCGCGGCCACCGTAGCCCCTGCGCCTCGCCACCGTGCCGGATCGCTCTGCCGCCATCCGCTACCCCTCCCCGTGCCACTGGACGACGACGGGGAGCTCTGCAGCGAGCGCTACGACCCCATCCTCCCGTCTCGGACGCCGTGGATCGCCGCCGCCGATTTGCCACCACCGGCCTCCCTCGAGCCCGCTAAGCACCTCTGCAGGACCGCTGTAAGCTGCTGCTTCTCTCCCCTCTCTTCGCACCGTCGCGTGCTAGCTCTAACGAGCACATTCACCATGGCGAGCTCATCGCCGTGGGAGCTCATCGTCGGCGAGCTTCCGGTGACCATTTGGTCACGCGGCAGTGCCCGTTAGCTTCACCGCGCCTCGTAGATCCTCTCTAGCCGCTTCTTTTGCTCATGCGCGCGCCGTAGCAACGAGACCGAGCTCCACCCGAGATCACCGCCGCCCGCCATCGTCGCCGCGGTCGACTCCGGCCGTCTCAGGTCGCGAGACCACCGCCGTTGGATGCGGCACTCCACGGCGGTTCGAACGGCACCGGCCGCTTCCATTTTGACCCACCACAGCGAAATCCCGACGCTCGCCGGAGTTCGCCGCCACGCTCGGGCTCGCCGGAGCAGCTCCGGTGGCCGGCGCTGACCTGGCGCCGACGTGGCCGCACGGGGCCCACCCCTGTGCCACTGACTGTGGGCCCAGTGGGTCCCGTTGACCGGGTTGCCCCAGTCAACCCTGCTGAGTGGGCACCCCTGGGCCACTGACATGTGTACCCCACCTGTTTAAAATGTTTTTATAATTAAAAAAATACTAATTAAACTGTTAATTAATCTGTTAGTTAATTAGTTAGCTAATCAGTCACTGACAGTAGGCCCCACTAACTAATTAACCTAAATAGTTAATTTTAATCCCTCTGTTAAAGCTACTATGTATGACATGTGGGTCCCACTGGTCAGGTTTGACCTGGTCAGCCGGGTTTGACCGCTGACGTCACTATGACGTCATGATGACGTCACAATACACTGTTTCGGATAATTTGAAATTAAATTGATAAAATAATTCCAGAAATTAATAAAACTTTGAAAAATCATATAAAATAAACCGTAACTCGGATGAAAATAATTTATATATTAAAAACGATCGGAAAAATATGACGAATCCGAATATCCTATCCTCATACCTGCCACACCCCTCTAACATGATGAACATGGAACTTTCCCCTCTGATCCATCTGACCGATATTTGCCCGGAACAGGTAAAACACCTCCAGATGTTTCCCACTCCGACTAACATGCGTAGTACTGCGTTAGGGCACCTCTCGAATAGCGTGCTGCCATGCCATGCATCTGTGTGCATTTGTTTGCTATGTATTTATTTGTTTCTTCCCCCTCTTCTCTCCGGTAGACTCCGAGACCGACGCTACCCCTGTGATCGGCTACGTCACCGACGACCCTGCTTCCTTTTCAGCAGAGTTTCCAGGCAAGCAAAACCCCCTTGATCATTCCTATATCGCCTATTCCTTCTCCCTCATGCTTGCATTAGATTTTGCTACTGTAATTGCTTGCTCCTATTCTGATGCATAGCCTGCTTTTATAACCTGCTGTTGTTACTTTACCTATCATCCTAAACTGCTTAGAATAGGTTGGTTAGTGATCCATCAGTGACCCCCTCACCCTTGTCCCTATTGCCCCGCTTTAGTACCAATGTGCAGATACCGTCACATCACCGCACATACCCACTTAGTTGTACGACTCTGCAGGGCTACTATCGAGTGCCGAGGGTGATACCTCGTACTGCACTCCTGATGATATCTCTGTAGAATAGCACATCGGTGGTGATTGCAGAGGGTGATCCGTCCCGCTCCGCTTCCCGATGATACTCTGTCATGCAACCCCTCATGTGTGGACCATCGAGGGTGATTCCTCCTGGTTCTCCTTGACGGACTACATCGAGTAGGATTCCAACGAGGGTGATTCCTCGGATTCCCCCTTGATGTGATGAACACACGGTTACCCTACTTTTACTTTAGGCCATGGGTTAAAGTCGGGTCGACCCCGAGGGATACCCGCGAGAGGTGTGAAGTCGGGTTGACTGTGAGGGTACCCGCGAGATAACTACGAGGCGCGGCCGGGCAGGCAGAGACCGCCCTAGAGAGGGATGGGCCTGACCCTTGTTGCACTTCCTCAAGACGGGATGACAGGAGTACTGATCGTCACCGCGAGCCCCCAACACACTAACGGATTTGGGTATTTGATCTGAGTTGGCCGCTGGCCATATACGCACTACCACCACGTGGGATAATGGTTATGGGACCCTCGGCGCCATATGTATCAGCCGAAAGCTCTGTCAGATGTCCAGTTCAGCATTGTGGCCGGGTCGGATCATGCCGTTGGCGCTGGTATCCACCCTGCACACAACGACCCGGAGTGCACAGGGCGATGGCCCAAGACCCCTAAGCACTTAGGATGTAGACCGGCGGGGACCTCTCTGCTGAGCCTAGGTAGGGCTATGGTTTGTCGATCAGCCAAGGCCGGGCATGACCGGGAAAAGTGTGTCCGGCCGGATCGAGTTAATCGAGCGTGTTGGGTAATAGTAGTGCACCCCTGCAGGGAAGTTATCTATTCGAATAGCCGTGTCCACGGTAACAGGACGCTCAGTGTTGTATCCCGATCTACTACAACTTGAACTGAATACATGTTACTTTAACGGTAAGCTCCGGGATCGCTTTCTCGTAGGGAGTCGAGGGAGGATCTCTAGGCTTTGCTATTACATGCTTGTTACATTATAATATGCTAATCTGCACTCTTCTAATGCTGCAAGACACTGAAGATGCTAGTCTTCGATAGGCTAGGCTTTCTCCCTCTGATCTGGCATTTATGCAATATAGTCCACAGATACAGCCCTTTCCTTTGATACCAATGCATAATTAGTATAGTTCTGATGTCAGTCTTGCGAGTACTTTGGATCACGGTTGCTTTGCTACCTCTTTTTCCCCATACCCGGTTGCTGCGATCAGACGACGGAGCCCAGGAGCAGGAGATTCCCGGAGGAGTCTACTACTACGTGGAGACCGACGACCAGGAGTAGTTAGGAGGCTCCCAGGTAGGAGGCCCACGCCTTTTCGATCTAGTGTCGTTGTTTTGCTCAGCCTTCTTAAGGCAACCTTGTCTAATTATATCTGTATTCAGATACTGATGCTTCCGCTGACTCTTGTGTAACTCGAGCTTATGTATTCAAGCCATTGAGGCCCCTGGCTTGTAATATAAAGCTTGTATTATTTTATTTTTGTGTCTAGAGTTGTGTTGTGATATATTCCCGTGAGTCCCTGGGCTTGATCGTGCGCATTTGCGTGTATGATTAGTGCACGGTCGGGCCGGGGCGTCACAGGTATGTGCACGAAGAGAAGAGGTGCACGCACGACGCACGTACTCCCGTCTCGTTCCCAACCTCACCCGCGCGGGTACTCGGTGGAGCTCATTTCTGTACGAAAAGGCAGCCCAAGTGATAATTTGACGTGTGTAGCGGTTGTTCACTTGATGGAGGGTCGTGTACCACGCGTGAACGAAACAAAGTGCGACTTGACGTGTTTGCGCGTTAATTTTAAATAAACTTTATTCTTGAATGGCATGTACAGAATATAAAACGATTGTTATCGAGAGAAAAAAGAACACCGCTCTACTATACTAGTATAAAATATAGGCAGGAGCCTCAATGCTTGCTTGCTAGGGTTCGTCCCTTCACACTTTCTCACACAAGACGGCGGGGGCCAATCTCTCTCTCTCACCGCTGGTCACTGATCCGGCCGGATCCCCTACCACCGGCGGAAAGGGAGGATGTGCAGCGTTGCCCCGGTCGCCGGCGTCGAGGCAGGAAACTCACTTCCGGCGCATCCCGATTTGCGTTACCCGCCGTTCTCTCCGACCAAGCTCCGGTGCGGTAGGGCCTTCACCCCTTGCTCGCTGCTGCAGCAGATCCCGACCGCCGCCGCCCTCCTAGTTACATCCCAACGACCCTCAGGTACAGCTTCCTCTGAACCGGCCTTGCTCCACTGCCCAACTTCCCAGGTCGCTGCATGTGGAAAATCCTGCATATAGATCTTCTCTAGTTCTTTGCCTAAAACGTAGCTCGGCCAGCATACCTCCCATTTTGCAATCTCGTCCTCACACCGTTTGAGAGAAACCACTGTGCTGCTATCTCCCCTGAAGACAATGAATATGCTTGTTTTTGTCGGCGTATGTGTCATCAACTGTTATTGACCAGTAATTGTTTCCTTTCTACCTCTTTTTGCAAACAGGGCTATCCATTTCACCTCGTTGCTATTGCGACCTTTTGGTGAACTGCACAAATCACTTTTTTCTTAAGAGTGTTTTGTGCAGTTCCACTAAAATGTCACACGGGCAATGTTTCTACATTTCAGTGGGACTGCACAAAGGGAGATTGGTTGTGCTATCCTCCTCATCCAACTCCGAGCCTAATCTTCTCCAACAAGTAGTTAGTTTTACGAGAGATTGCAAAGGTGACCGGCTTCTATTTGTGTGTCTATGTTTCATCACCTAGTGTCACTATTATTGTAAAAACACTTATTCATATCTTTGCAAATAGGGATGCTCAGCTCGAGTTTAGTGGAACTGCACAAAATGATCGGATGGTCCATGTCCTCCATACACTTCTTTCTTGGCTAACATGTCTTGTTAAGTTCGACAGAGCTGCGTGAAACTAGCTGCCGACCAATGAACACCGTGGCTAGGAAATGGAACCATGCCTACGGACAACATCGATCAATTTTTAATTTTTCTTTATTTGTAGACATTCTCACAACTTTTTCTTCAGTTGTGATGTAAATATTGGGGCTGATCTGCGAATCATTGTGATGCATTAGCATCCATGTTAGTTTTTTTTGTATTTGATGGAATGTTGTAACGAGACAACCTTGTATTTGATGGAATGATGTAACGAGACAATCTTGGAGGCAAGTGGACCCAAGAAACCAAAGTTGAAAGCTTCATAGCATTACAGTATAATTTATTATGCTGGAAAATTATGTGACATATAAAGAAATCCTGAAAGCTTGATAGCAATGCCAGAAACCATTGAACTTCCTTTCGCCGACATGTGGGATATCCAGCATCCTGGTCCATGTACCATGCACCAATATTGAGTGCACAACCGCAGGGGGGTTCACCCCGGTCATTGCGCCATAGTAATAATGACTATTGAGCATTCAAATCACATGGCCCCACCTTTGCCACAGTAAGTTGCTCGAACGAAGCAACCATTGAAAGCACATTTGCTCCCTTGGTGGTTTTGGTAATTCATGCCAACATACATATTGTTGGACTAATGCTTCTATCTAGTGAATTTCAGACAAGTTCAACAATGGCATGGCAAGGACTAGGAATGTGGACCCTTCAAAATGCTAAGGACATACATTGGCAAAATCTCAAGACTCTTCATTTTTGGTTTAGTGATCCAAGATCACATTGAGTCCATAGGAAAGCCAATACTATTAAAAGGGGATGAGGTTTTGATAATGATCTATTTGCTCAAGTGCTTAGTGATGTTGCTCCAAAACCCTCAGCCACCTTCTCCATCCAAACTTGTCCAAATTTCCAAAGTCTAACTCGGTTCCACCGAATCCTATTCATCCGGACCCACCGAGTTCATCAAGACAGTGCCACAAGCCAAACCCTAACAAATCGGATCCACCGATATGGATCTCGGTCCCACCGAGATGGCCTGGCCAACTCTCTCTCACCTGTTGCACTTATTTCGGTCTATCCGAGTTTGCAATCGGTGCCACCGAGATGGCTTGACCAACTTTCTTTTGTCTTGTTGCAATTATTTCGGTCTCACCGATATGTTGCAATCGGTGCCACCGAAACGAGGTTTGCCCTACCATTGCACATCGGTCGCTCCGAGTTGTTTCCATTTGGTCCCACCGAAACTTCAAAAGTTCACATCTTTTGCACAGGTCGGTCTCACCGAGATTTCCAGTTGGTGCCACCGAGTTTGGTCAAAAGTGTGTAACGGTTGGATTTTGTGTGGAGGCTATATATACCCCTCCACCACCCTCTTACCAAGCAAGAGAGCCATTAGAACATGCCTACATTTCCACCATACATTTTCTGAAAGAGAACCACATACTCATGTGTTGAGATCAAGTTATTCCAATCCTACCATTTGAACCATGATTTCTAGCATTCCCAAGTTGCTTTCCACTCAAATCCTTCTTCCACCAAATCCAAATCTATGAGGAGTTGTTTGAGTGTTGGGGAGACTATCACTTGAAGCACAAGAGCAAGGAGTTCATCATCAACACACCATCTATTACCTTTTGGAGAGTGGTGTCTCCTAGATTGGTTAGGTGTCACTTGGGAGCCTCCAAGATCATGTGGAGTTGAACCAATGAGTTTGTAAGGGCAAGGAGATCGCCTACTTCGTGAAGATCTACCCCGAGTGAGGCTAGTCCTTTGTGGACGTAAGCCATGGTGGAATAGACAAGGTTGCTTCTTCGTGGACCCTTTGTGGGTGGAGCCCTCCGTGGACTCGCGCAGCCGTTACCCTCCGTGGGTTGAAGTCTCCATCAACGTGGACGTACGATAGCACCACCTATCGGAACCACGCCAAAAACCACCATGTCTTCATTGCGTTTGATCTTCCATACTCTACCCCTTTACTTTCCGTACACTTGCATGCTTTACTATTTCCGCTGCTCAATCTCTAGATATGCATGTGTAAGAGTCTTGGTGTTATCTTAACTTGTGCCAAAATCTGCCTAAATTTCAAGTGAACTAAAAATCTGCACCTTTGGTTGGTTAAGGGTCTATTCACCCCCCTCTAGACCTATCTCCTTGACCCCACAACCATCATTTCACTATTCATTGAATCCACTCATACTCCAATATTCCCACAGTAAGTTGCTCGGACGAAGCAACCATCAATTCACCTTTCCCACAGTAAGTAGTACTACCTCCTTTTTATTCTAGAAACCACCACATGCGAATATTGGACGGTAGCAGCACAACATCAATATGGGTTTATGGGACTCAATTCTAAAATTGAAACCAACCAATGAAATACTAGATGGTGAGCGTTTGGAGTACTCCCTCCGTCCAGGTGCAAAGGGCACCTAAGAGAATTCTAGAGTTCCAAATATGTTAGTCGGCCTTCATTAATTATGACTAATTGCTTGGCTGGCATCCCCAATACACGAAGCGCTTTCAGTTTTCTATTTCTCTCCCTTCCACGTACAAACCAATCAGCCCACTCCAACCATTTAACTTTTGTTGCATGTGCATGCGTGGTGGACCGAGAATTGGAAGAAATAAAAGATTAGCCAATGCATGGTTAGTCCAACCACTGCAGTAGTTAATGTGTGATTAACTAGAGGGAGATAAACGTATATTTATTGACTTTCTTGCATCCAATCAACGTTTGCCTAAATTACGCTGCCATTCCTTAGAGCATGGTTAATAGTATAGCCCACTGTTGGCTATATGTACATGCCATGTCATCAAGAGTTAGCATTATTAATTACTCATACAATAGAGCTGGCTATAAGGTTGACTATAAGTTCACAAGTTTTAATTCACTTCCTCTCTATCACTTTCCTCTCATTTAATGCTTTTACCTAGGAGCACACGTAGAGGCTGGCTCTTGCATGAGAGCCCACTCCTTCACTTTTTCCTTGTCTCTCTCCTCCACATAGGCAAAAATGCCATGTAAGCAGGCTTATAGCCTATGCACCTGGACGGAGGGAGTAGTACGTATCAACGCATGCATGCATGAGGAGTACAATGACCAATAACATTTACATGCATTTGTTAGTTTTCTGTTAATCCTTGCAAGCAACAATTTAATGCGCTTTGAAATCTAAACATGTGATTGTGACCAGTAAAATTTAGACTGACAAAATGGTATAGTAATACAAAAAATTGGAGATTAAGCTCTATAAACCAGATGTGAGTGATATACTGTAGCAGGACGGTTGACGGGATTAGTAGAAAGCGAAGCACCTTTTTAGCAGGGATTTGCATCAATCTATGAAGGTGTAAAACCAAGTGTTACTACTACACCAAACAAGTTCAAAACGAGAAACTGGACTCACTCATGGCACGCCTATCGCGTTTGGTCCGTCCGTCAAAGCGGTTCCTCTTGGCATATCATTTTTTTTAGAATGCTCTTGGCATATCACTAACATGTGGGAGGGAGTGGGAGCAAACCAACCTCAATTCATGGCAAAATCGCCAATCTGCCGCACATTGAGAGAGAAGAGGAGCTAGAACCGAGACGGGCTGGTGGAGCTAGGTGTCGCACGGAGGCCGAGAATATGGTGATAGCGTGAGGTGGGCCATGTATGATGTAACTACACTGGGATGCCGTGTTTCGGACTCCTCCGGTCTAGTACTCCGCCGCGTGGTTCCTAGCTCCTTCTCGATCGTCGGAAATCGTTCTTCTTCCTTTTGCCGACACGTGGGACATACAGCATCCAGGTCCACGTGTCATGCAAGAATACGGAGATAAGTAGTGTAAGTGAGACTCACCAACGTTCACCAACGTAGGTGGAGTACGTGCACAAATCACCCGCAAAAAAAAGGAGTACGTGCACGAAGAGAAGAGGTGCACGCACCGACACATGTACTATGTGCCTCTTTCCCTAACACACACGCGCGGGTACACGGTGGAGCTCATTTCTGTATGAAGAGGCAGCTCACGTGATAATTTGACGCGTGTAGTAGTTGTTCACTTCAGTGGAGGGTCGGGAACCACGCGTGAACGAATCAATGTTCGACCATGACGCGGTGGCGCGTTATTTGTAAAGAAAGTTTTTTTCTTCAATGGCACGTATGCATTTTTTTTCTTCACTGGCACGTGAATCATGCATGTACAGTGACGGAGCACGGGATGGTAGCCATGGACATGGTTGGCCATTTTTGGAGACTACTTGTACAGAACTTCGGACAAAACTTATATGCAGACTATAAAAAGGACCGGAGGGAGTACTACTACTTTGATGTGTCCCGTCAACTCGCAGAACGAGTAGAAGCATGCTTAGTACGCCCTATCCCTCGCCCACGTGTGCTCGGTGGCTAACAGGATGAGGAGAAGCTTTTGCTTACTACGCGGTGGACGTGCAGCAGTTCATTCGGTGTCAAATTGCCAGAACTATATACTCCTACTACTCATACTCGTACTACAGTAGTAGTACTACTAGTAGCAGTACAGTAGTACCATCATCATTGTTCGACTTCCGGAAGAGGTGAAGAGCCAAGCGCAAGGTCAGTTAAAGCCAAAGCTGCGCCACCTTGTAGTAATCTCACAAAGTGTGTCAGAGCCCATGCAACAGCCACACAAGTAGCATGTACACATTTACTAGTAGTAAATTCTATGGGACATATGCCAACATGCCACACAAGTTCATACCCCATTGCTGTATTAAAATTTGTGCACTACTCTGCATAGATTAACAACGCTCCCATAATTTTGTGCATGACTTCTCCACTTAAACGTTATCGATGGACTCCATGTACACCACCTGGTTCCAGTCCTAGGCGTTCTTCATAGAAGGCACGATCCATAGCGGCGGGCAACAGGAACCATGGTCGCAGCTTTCTAGTGTGCTTCCACACGATGGAGATTCATCCTAGCTGGATCCCAACCGCGCATCTGAGGTTCTGACCGCCCTGGCCCACCAAAAAACCCTCCCCCTCCCGCGCACACTTACCGCCCGGCACCAGCTGCCCGCATTCATGCCGCTATAGAGCGCGCCGCTCCACATTGAAGGCAGCTCAGGGCGGACGCAGTGAGAGTGAGAGGTCGTGTCCGCCATTGAAGCGGCACGCCGGCTGAGGGCGCCGCCCGCTGCATGCCTGGTTGAACGCGCCTCCTCGCCGCATTCAAACTCCTCCATTAAACCCGCATGGAAGCCGAGAAACCTAGTACATCCACACGTCCGTTCAGGAGCGGGCCGTCATTAAATGCAACGCCGGCCAAGCTCCTCCTTCCACCATTTTCTCCACTCTTTCGATGGCATCCGACGAGCAGGAAGAGCAGTTCTCCGGCATAAAAGCCGGCTGGGTGGCCCACCTAGCCCGGCGGTTACGAGCGAGGTAGCTCGCTGCTCCACCTCCCTCGCCTAGCCCGACGGAGCCAGTTGCCACCCCCAGCCAGCGCGTGGTTCAGCAACTCGACGCTCCAGGCCAGCTCGAGGAGGACTGGCGAGCTGTTCCACGCCCGCACGGCGCCTCCAGTGGCTACGACCTCGCCATCCGCCGTCGACACGCGCGTACTCGCGCCATGCAGGCAGAGAAAGAAGCTGGCTGCGCGGATGTCGATGAGGTGGCGGCCGGCATGTCCGCGCCCACCGCCATCATCGAGGAGAAGTAGAACACGGGAGGCCGCCGCCGCTTGTATCCCATGAAGGCCACCGCCGAGGCGACGCCGGCGTACACAGCGGGTGTCTTGCACGGTTCTTCTTCAGCGTAGACCATCGTCGACCCCGCATGGGCTCCACGGAAGCGGAGGTGCCCCCTTCCCCTCCGGTTGACGCATTAGCCGAGGGTTCCACTCTGATGAGTGGTGGGGAAGCGAGCCGCCCTTTGCGTTGAAGCATATACCTCCGGGGCTCCCGGCAGTCCGGTGATCGGGCTGCCGGACATGAGGAAGACAAGAGGAGCTGCCGGCGACCATTTAGATTAGGTATTAATTATACCTCTAGAGCCGGACTAGCACCGCTTAGTTGATGGAAATGTAATGATATCCGTCATGTTTATATGAAAATTCGTCATGTTTATATGAAATCTGGCCGTGTTTGCACGGATTTCGTCTTGTTGGTTTGAACTGTTGTCAAAATGTATGTGGCTATGGTTGGATGGCGTCCTCCCGCATCCATGTCCGCTCTCACGCACACGCATGCACACACACACACACGCTCGCAACTTTTTGTACACATCATCTCTGTCTAGGTCAGTGTTTGGTTGTCTCTGAGAGAGAGAGAGAGACACACACACAGACGCACACACACGAAGAGAAGAGGCGCACGCACGCACTCGATCGTTCCCTCACACACACGCGCGGGTACACGGTGGAGCGCATTTGGAAACGAAGATGCAACTATGATAATTTGACCCATATAGTTGTCCACTTAATGTAGGGTCTGGGACCACATGTGATCCATACAAAGTGCGACCTGAACGCGGTGGCGCAGTTATTGATCGATTTTTTTTTCTGGTACGTTAAATGAAAAGATGGCTCCGCGCGTATTCAATTTAAAACGATTGCTACGGAGAGGAAAAAAATTACTCCACTATATATGTAGGCTGGAGCTTCGGGACTTGCTTGCGAGGGTTGCTCTCTTCTTCTCACTCTCTCACCCTCTCTAGATCTAAACAATACGGTGGTGTCCACTCTCTCTGTTTCTCTCTCTTCTCACTAGTGGTCACAAATCCGGTCGAATCCCTTCTGCTGGGTAGGGTACGAGGTGCAACATTGACGCAGTCGCCGTTGGCGAGGGAGGAAGCCGACGCGCGCCATCTTCTCTAACCTGGCGCCGGCATGGGTGGTCCTCCACAACCTTGCTTGCTGCCATCGTGTTGGCAGATCCCGCCGCCTGCCTCGCCACATCCCGCCGACCGGAGGTATAAATTTTGAACCGGCCTTCTTCTAATGGGCCAGCTCCCCACGTCGCTGCATCCTTTTTTTCCCATCAAGTTTGGTTTGCTCCCCACGTCGCTGCATCCTGCATGTGGATATTCTTCAGTCCAAAGCTCACCATGTATCTAGATAGCCGCGTTGGCTTGTCGAACATTCGAACACCACCTAAATTTTTACTATTAGAGGAAAATAGGTAATGCATGAAGATAAATAGATGGCCTGGTTGAATGTGGATTTTTTTTTGTGGTGGGCGGGGTAGCAAAGATTGGTTAATGAACCGATCTCTTTGCTGAAAAGGGCAATAAAGTAGGGTGGGGGGAAGTACTAGTATTAAGATTCTGGCCTGACCGGTCTCTTGGTCGAAAAAGGAAAGAAAGTGAGGGGGTGCTGGGTGGACAACGCAACTGAGAATGAGCACGGCTAGATTTCCTGTGGTCACGCAACAAAAGGTCACTGACGAGATCACGAGAACAAAAATGGCACAAATCCAGACATTCAGCTTGCATGTTTGCCGCTCTCGGCAACCACCTCTGCCTCACCACTTTATGCCTCGGTGGAGGTAAAACATGCTTGTGCCTCACCTGTCCCTATGCCCTTACTGCAACTGTTAATCTAATATCTGGTAAAATGAAACAATGCCACTGTTAATGTGATGTCACTCTTAAGTAATGCTGCTGTCAATCTATTGCCATTGATAAACTGAAGCAATGCCACCACCATTTTATAAAATGCTTCTGTCTTGCTTTGTTTCCCATGAAGAGTGCTTTGGGGTGTTACACTTAGATCTCACGCCGGTAACATATATTCATCTCAGTGGAACTGCAGAAATTTAATTGCACATTTGGTTGACACGACGATGTATTTCTCCTTTCCGTATCACCCTTTGTTAGAACGATCGTTCCTGTTAACCGTGCACGTAGCTACTGATCATGTGCTACTGTCAACACAGAGTTATAATGCAATTGTTGTGCATGTTAATCTAAGCCCCCATTAATCTAGTGCCCGTGTTGATCTGATGTGATGGCACTTCTTAGTTAATGGCACTTTTTCATACTGTTAATGTAATGCCATTGATAACATATGAGATGCTGCTATTAATCATATGCCACAGCAAAAAATAACACTGCTTAAATAACCCTATCACATATTTCTGCAAACAGGGTTGTCTATCTCCATGTGGTTTCTATTTGTGTAAACAGAAGTACAAACCTTAATTTTAGTAGAACCGCACAAAATTAGATGGCTGCATCTACCTGCTGTCAGCTAACCTCACGGTGCTCGAGGTATTCCTACATTCGTAACTAGGCAGAATGACCAATGCAAGATGAAATAAGCTTATTCATACGTTGACTTGCTGATCGCAGTGTGGAACGAGCCAGTCATGTGGGGAGGAGCGAACAAGCACTGTAGCCGCCCTATCAACGCAAGATAAAAGAGACCGAGTCATAGATGGCCTGGCCGGCGAGTAGGGGTTGTGCAAACAGCGGTGCATAATTTTAATGGAACTGCACAAAAAGATATTGGGGTGAGTCGGACAAATTTTCTATATCCAGATGGATGGAATTGCACTGATCGATTGGATCAAATTTCCTCCATGGCATGAGATGAGACCCCAAGGTGGAAATCAACTAACCACTTATAAAATTATGGATAATCTTCCTCACGCAGGTCAGTACCCCTTCGTCCAGATGATCGTGTTTTGTCATGCCGAGCTATTGATATGTGCTACTATTTTGCAACACCGTTTAAGTACAGTTATTGTTTCCTATCTTTTCACATTCAGGACAATGAAGATGATTTCAGTGGAACTGCACAAACTGGTCTGATGTTGAGTGATCTCTATTGCCTCCTCTATTTGCTGCAATGTGTCAGCGTCAATTGCAAGATGAGCTAGCGAGCTAGCTGTGGAGTTGCCAACATGCTCAAAGTGCACTCAACATTGAGAAGAAAGAAGCATGCCCAGGAAATTAATGCGTAGGGAGGCCCTTTGCTCAGAGAACCATCCATCATTTTTTCTTGATTTCTACACCTTCTCACAGCTTTGTCTTGGTTATAGTCTGGTGAATCATTGAGATGCATAAACATGCTGAACTTATATATGTGCTTGTGAATGTTAGCTAGTATGCATACTGTATCTTGTGAAACTTAGTTTAATGTGAATGTTGACTAGCGTGTGAACATTTAGAATCTATATTGTGGGCCTGTTATTTGATGCCTCATTTGTGCCGCGCTTCGACCAGTGTGAGTGTCTGCATGCATTACCGCACCCTCTAATTTGATGGATGCCAAGTGGGCCCGAGGAGGAGCCATAAGTTTTTTTCAAGTTGAAAAAGGTTACCGAGCAGGACTGTAGGAGCCATAAGCTGGAGTGCATCTTTTTTTTTTGCGAATGGGCCATAAGCTGGAGAGCTGGAGAGTGTCTCTAATGGGCTGTCTCTAGTGTTAAGACCAACCAGTACAAGAGCCGATTCATCTTAAAGCCCATATTTTTGTAGGAAAAGCCAATATTACTTGAAGAGGGGAGCTCCCAAAAAACCCCTTCTTCCTCCTCGCTCCCACTTCACTGTTCACCGCAGCTAAAAAAAACTTCACTGTTCACTGCAGCTTGCTCCTACAGAAAACCCCCGCTCCCCTTCTTCCTCACTCCTACAGAAAACCCCTGCTCGCCTTCTTCCTCACTCCTACAGAAAACTCCAGCCCCCCTTAACTAGGCTCGTCTTTTGCTACTCTGCTCAAACCCGTGAGCTCGACGCGGCGCCCGCAAGGAAAATGGAGTCGGCTGGCCCCATCATTAAGAAGATGAGGCTCCCGCCAGAGGCGACGCCGGTTGTAGTTCCCGCACCCGGCAGCGCGGGGAGAAGCGGTGAGCCTCCCCCCTGGATCTGAGGAATCCGAAGAATCTCGGGTGGACCGCATCAGCGATCTCCTGGACGCCATCCTTGGGGAGATCATCTCGCTTCTCCCCACCAAGGATTGATGCCGCACCCAAGTCCTCGCATCTCGGTGGCGCCCTCTATGGCGCGCCGTGCCTCTTAATCTTGACTGTCGTGGCCTATCTCTGTTCAATGATTTTGAACTCCCCAGAGCCATCATCTCCTCCCACCAGGGCTCCGTTCAACGCCTCTGCATCCCGGCATGCTACCTGTGCATGCCCTGCACGGTGGACGCCTAGCTGAAATCCCGTGAATTGAAAAAACTCCAGCTGCTTGAGTTGTACTATTCCCACATAAATCACATATCACATTCCGAACGCCATGTACTTGTGCCCTCAGTATCGATGTCCATCTCGCGGTTTTCCTCCTCTCTCCACACCGCCACCTTCGCCCTATGCAAACTACCAGACAATCTAGTACAAAAGCTTCGACTCCCACTTCTAAAAAAACTTTCACTTGTGGTGGTTCGTATATCGGAGGCCTCACTGCATAGCATCATCCAATCCAGTTGCCCTGCCCTAGAGTGCTTAGTGCTTCTTTTGACAGTTAAAATCAGTTGTCTCCGAATAAAGTTGCCTAACCTTGTAAGAATTGGAATTTCTTTCGATGTAGGGGAGCTCATCATTGAAGATGCCCCTTCACTTCAAAGGTTGATCCTTGATTCTTGTTATTCACCTTCACAAATAATTGTCGTCTCTGCACCTAAACTGGAGACGTTGGGTGTAATTCATGATCTCTGTGATCATTTCAAGATGGTGTTTGGCTCCACAGTTATCTAGGTACTGTATATTACTATCATATGCACTTTTGTAATCATAAGCTACATTTTTTATATGTGCACATAAGTTTTATATCATCTTGGAGTACACTTTTTGTACTAATATTATGTTCTATGCTCAATGAAGAGTTTGTCCATGGATAGCCTATCAGTGGTGCTGGATTCTGTCAAGATCTTATATACCAGTATTAATACTTTTGTTCTGAACAAGATTATTGGCTTGTTGCGATGCTTTCCATGTCTGAAGAAGTTGTATATAAAGGTGATGATTTCACGCACATTGGAAGCCCAGATATAGTGTACAAGAATTAACCGTTCAGTTGTTGCTCTTTCAACATACTCTTTTTTTAGACCTTAACTGTTTTCAATCTTCATGTCTATTTAGGCAGCAGGACAGGGTACAAAAGGTATAACCAATCGGTGGCATCGTAAGCACCGGGATTTTCTCAGTTCTCATGACATTCGTTTGAAGACAATAACGCTGGAAGGATATGTAGCCACCCATGCAAATACTAGATTTGTCACATTCTTCCTGCTGAATGCGAGGGCACTATTGTCCATCAGGCTTAAATTTATTAACAACGAAGTTTTGATGGATGGATATGTCGAAGAGCAAAAAAAGGAGTTTCAGGTGGACAAATGGGCTTTTGAACATGCCAATCTTCTTTTTACATCATCTTGTGGTCATATTCCATTAAATTTTATGACCCGGGATGTTCATTTTATGGATCTGACCAATCCATTTGATTGTGACTGCTGAAAACACTGCTGCAGTTAGATGTTGTTGCCCTTTTCAATCTGGGTTTAGTCTAAACCTGATGAACAATTAACCCTCGTGCTTTTGTACAGTTTGTAAGCTGGAGTTAGATGTTGTTGCCCTTTTCAACTCGGCTGTGGCTGTCATATTTTCTTTGAAACAAGGCAAATGGCTTGTCATTTATTTAATTAATAGAGAAATACTTTAACCAATCCCAAGAAAGGGAAATAACATCACTCTCGCCGGCTCCTTGAGCTCATTGTGCATTACAGAACCCAAGTGCTTAGCGCCCGCCAGCAGCCACAAACTTATTTTGAGCTAGCACACCAAATGGGCTGTAATTCCTAATAAGAAAGGCTGCATCGCCATGACAGATTTGGATTCTGACATCTGGGACCCACAAAGAAAAAGCCTATCCAAGGTGGTGTCGACTTAGTCAACAAACGATTCTAGCTGCCAACCGTTGGATTGACATCCAACATCTGTCGTCTTTCTTCTATCTTTTGTCTTCTTCCTCTAGACGCCCAAACGAAACCCTGCCATCAGTCCCGCCTGCTACCGCCTCCCACGACTGGCTACGCCTCTACCCACGCATTGTCGCCCCACCTTACCCTCAAACGTTGGCCAGTCCATCCCTCCACTCCCCCACATGTCCTGTTATTCTCCGGCGACGTCAGCCCCAACCCGCACCCGCACCCGAACCAGTCAACCCTCGTACTCTCCTCGCCTGATGGGGAACGAAGCATGAAAATCAAAAAAATTCCTACGAACACCCAAGATCTATCTAGGAGAAGCATAGCAACGAGAGGGGAGAGTGTGTCTACGTACCCTCGTAGACCGAAAGCGGAAGCGTATATAATGCGGTTGATGTAGTCGTACTCTTCGCGATCCGATCATGATCCAACCAATCTAGTTCCGAACGGACGGCACCTCCGAGTTTAGCACACGTGCGGCTCGATGACGTATCCTCCTCCTTGATCTAGCAAGATAAGGTGGAGAAGTAGATGGGATCACAACCAGCACGACGGCGTGGTGGTGATGGTGGTGGTGGAGCTAGTTCAGTAGGGCTTCGCCTAGCGCTACTAGAACGAGGACGGAGGAGCTACGGAGTAACGGGAGAGAGAGGGGCGCCAAGGGCTTGGTGTGTCCTCTTGAGGCGCCCCCTCCTCTATATATATAGGTGGAGGGGTGTGGGGAACAGCCCCTCCAAGCCCTAGGGTGCAGCCAAGGGGGGGAGGACTTGGACTCCAAGTCCAATCCTATTCCTACTAGGACTCCCACTTTTTTCCCTTCCCTAGCCACATGGGCTTTTGAGGACTTGGTGCGCCTAGCCCAATAAGGAAAGGGTGCCTTCCCTCAGCCCATGCCAGCCCTTGGTATGTGGTGGACCCACTTGTGGACTTCCGGACCCCTCCGGAATCCTCCGGAACCTTCTGGAAGCTTCCCGGTACAATACCGAAAAAACTGCACCTTTTTCCGGAACCCAAAATATGACTTCCCATATATAAATCTTTACCTCTAGACCATTCCAAGACTCCCCGTGATGTCCGAGATCTCATCCGGGACTCCGAACAACATTCGGTTACCAATCATCAAATATCTCAATACTACTCTAGCGTCAACGAATGTTAAGCGTGCGACTCTACGGGTTCGGGAATCATGTAGTCATGATCGAGACACCTCTCCGGTCAATAACCAATAGCGGGACCTGGATGCCCATATTGATTCCTACATATTCCATGAAGATCTTTTATCGGTTGAACCATGATGTCAAGGATTCGGTTAATCCTGTATGCAATTCCCTTTGTCCGGCGATATGTTACTTGCCCGAGATTCGATCGTCGGTATCTCCATACCTAGTTCAATCTCGTTACCGACAAGTCTCTTTACTCGTTCCATAATACAAGATCCCATGACTAACCCATTAGCCACATTGCTTGCAAGCTCCTTACAATGTTGTATTATCGAGAGGGCCCAGAGATATCTCTCCATCATACGGAGTGACAAATCCCAGTCTCGATTCGTGCCAACCCAACAAACACCTTTGGAGATACTTGTAGAGCACCTTTATGATCAACCAGTTACGAAGTGACGTTTGGATACACACTAAGTATTCCTTCGGTGTCAGGGAGTTGCACGATCTCATGTTCTAAGGAACAGATACTTGACACGAAGAAAGCTGTAGCAAATAAACTAAACGAACTGGTGCTAAGCTTACAGTTGGGTCTTGTCCATCACATCATTCTCCTAATGATGTGATCCCGTTATCAAATGACAACTCATGTCTATGGTTAGGAAACCTTAACCATCTTTGATCAATGAGCTAGTCTAGTAGAGGCTCACTAGGGACATGGTATTTGTTTATGTATCCACACATGTATTTAAGTTTCTGGTCAATACAATTCTAGCATGAATAATGAACCTTTATCATGAACAAGGAAATATGATAATAACCATTTTATTATTTCCTCTAGGTCATATTTCCAACACTGCCTGCGTGTCAGGGCCGGATTTCCGGGACACAATATCCCAGAAATTAACCCCTAGTGTCGTCACCAGCCCCAGGATTACTGTTACTGGTGGACACGTCCTTGTTACAGATTACCAAGCAATTTACAAGAATTGGATACAAGACCATAAAGGTCTAATGATACAACAGTGATTTCTAATAGCGGATTGCGGAAGCGGGTAGCGGATCTCCATCTCTGGTGGGGCTCCATTCCCACAGGAACAGCTGACCTGGATAACTCCTATCCCGCGTGGCTGCTATCTCCGAATCCTAGGTTGCAGGGTGTGCCTTCGTAGAGATCTTCTCCTAATCATGATCTGGCCAAGACAATAGCCAGGGACAAGCCAGTGAGTACATTTGAATGTACTCGCAAACATCAATAACAAAAGATATACCGAATGCATATGTTCATGATGGATTAAATTCAATGCATATGCTGACCGAAATTAAAGCATGGTATGATAAATATTAATACGGTGTGGATGAATAAATATACCATTTTAGTAATAAATCAAGAAAATAAAATGGAACATCGAGCGTTGGACCGCCCGAGGAATTCCAAGAAAAATGCCAAACGGGTGTCTGAATGCGACGCCTCGAGAGGTCTTGAAAAGAAATGCCAAACGGGTGTCTAAAAGCGACGCCTCGAGAGGTCTTGAAAAGAAATGAATATCCAGGTGGACTAGCCATCCCAAGTGATACCCAGAAAAATAGAAATGAGTATCTAGGTGGACTAGCCATCCCAAGTGATACCCAGAAAAATAGAAATGAGTATCCAGGTGGACTAGCCATCCCAAGTGATACCCAGAAAAAATAGAAATGAGTATCCAGGTGGACTAGCCATCCCAAGTGATACCCAAAAAAATAGAAATGAGTATCCAGGTGGACTAGCCCTCTCAAGTGATACCTAGAAAGAAAATAGAAATGAGTATCCAGGTGGACTAGCCATCCCAAGTGATACCCAGAAAAAAAATAGAAATGAGTATCCAGGTGGACTAGCCATCCCAAGTGATACCCAGAAAAATAGAAATGAGTATCCAGGTGGACTAGCCATCCCAAGAAATACCCAAGGTTGCATATAGAAGAAAAAAGTTAGTCCACAATAATATTCATGTTAGCAATAATATTCATGCTGGCATCAGTAGTGACAATAATCATCCTGCAAAAAAATGGATCATGCTCAATTTTAATTATTTCCTCTGAAGACCAACACTTGACCAACCCAGACTGTAGTCCTTAACCGCGGACACGGCTATTCGAATAGGTTTTAAAACTCTACAGAGGGTGTACTCTTTACCCACAAGTAAAGGATTTCTTTAGCCAACACCGAGACGCTGACTAATTCCCATTACGGTCTTTGGGTTGAAAACACACCTGACCAGCACACACCAGATTAACTCTCCAGATGCCAGGAATCACCCAAAGCATTGTTCAAGAAAACTCTAAGATGGGGAGACCATCGTCTCAAATAGCATGGGATCACTATTTATAATGCGCAGATTACAAGGGGTGCCCCCTCTTGGCCCAGCCGGATACACCCATGCCCCCTGACCAGGTGACATGCCTACCAGAGGCCTCTGGTATCTTTCACCATGGCCTCTCTATACGGTGTGTGCAATGAAAGGGGTTAACAACTTACTGAACCATACCCTACCTGTGGCAGGGACAAGTGGTAGCATGAAACAAGTATGGGGGTTACTGGAACAAGACTGGATCTACGGTCGACTCAGGAGGTTTAAGTTTTCCTGCAGTGGTTAGCACAATATATTTTCTTGGTAGTACTCAACAGGGTCACTATCTGGCATGTCCCACATGCCCTCACTGATCATTCTCGTCACAACGAGATTTCAGTCTAACGGTCACTTTTCTCGTGACTGATTCTTTCCTGCAGATTAGTCCGAACCAACATAGCCATATGTAACATGTGAAAATAACCATACTGACTCATACTTCATGTTTAAATGAAGATAAAATATTCTCAAGGGATCATGCATGTATAACTAGCAATATGCAAATTTTAATTGAATTCAACATATTTATGATTCAATTATACTTGCAACAATTAACCATGCATTCACCATATCAAGTGTTCAAGATGCTTGCCTTGGGCATGCAGAAAGATTGGGTGCACTCCAAAACTTTTGAAAAGTTTCTTCCCTCCATTTTTCCTATTTTCAAAATATTGCAAATATCACATAATGTGAAAACAGTAGAAAAATTTTGTTTGGATTTTTTTTGAAATAAATACTAAAATAAACTAGATGAAAAATAAGGAATGCCAGAAAAAGAATCAAATGATTTGGAGTTCATATGATTTTCCTAGGGAATTTCTAAGCTGAAATAAATGAAGAAATGGACTATTTAATAGATCCAACAGGAACAAAGCTTAGGAAAAATGTTCACCCTAGCTGGATTAATAGAGAATGGTTTAAGGGATCCCTGGAAATTGAAATCATCAAATTTGGTTTTGAAATGAACACTGTAGGATTATTTGAAACATACTGGAAAAGAAAAAGAGAAAAACATCATCCTGATGGGCTGGTTCTGGCGAGCAGAAACGCGCCCTGGGCGCGGTTTAGCCGCATGGCGGCACTGGGCCAGGCCCAGTCGCTCGGCCGCGTGGGAGGGCTGCCGACGTCGAAGGCATATTCATGGGAATACGCTTTCCCCGTGCGAAGACGGCTTTAGGAGTCCGAGCCCACTGGCGTGCTCCCCTCTGCCGGACGGAGGCGGCGCTTCGGCGGTGCTCGCCGGCGAACAGCGGTGTCGTTCGGGAGTCCGAGCCCACTGGCGTGCTCCCCACTCCAAGGTGGACCTAGGGAGATGTGGATTGGCCACCGGAGGTCACCGCATCACCGGCAGCCAGATCCTCCTGAGTGGTGGAACGTGGTCGTGGAATCAAGAGGAAGCTGTTGGTGAAGAGAATAGAGAGGGGGAAGCTCTGGTGGCGTCGGAATCAACAAGGTAGTGGCGGCGGCCGTGGTTGCCAGAGAGGAAGGAGACGGCATCCCCGAGCCCCGTGCTTGTTCTGGAGGATGATTGAGTTGATGGTGAAGCAATGTTGATGCGGAATGAGGCTCGGGGTGGTCTTTTATAGGAAGAGAAAGGCGGTTCCGCGGCTCCCGAAGATAAGCACGGCGGGATGGCCATTCATGGCGCCGTTGAGGTAGCTGGCGAGGTCGCCGGGGTCGGTGGAGGCCGGTAAGGGCGGTAGGGGGTCAGTGGGGGAGTGGATGAGCTCTGGTCGTTGGCATTTAAGCGGGGCAGAGACGTGGCTAGGAGGGACTCGTCGGACGGCGCTCCCGGTCGGTGTGGACGGCGGTGGTCGGCGCTAACGGACGAGGACGGATGTCGGCGAGGTGCATGGATGTCTCGCGAAGCTCTCCGGGCTAGCTTGCGTGCGGAGCGGCAGCAGGGAGGGTAGCGCGGAGCGGTGCCGACGCCTGCAAACTTGGCGCTCCGGACACGCTCCGTTCATGCATGCTAAGTGCTCGACAGAATGCCAGAGCGGGCTACAGTGATCCAATCAAGCTGATCTTTGGCAGGGTGATGCTCCTGGAGATTCTAGAGATGATGGACATGATGGATTGGCCATATGAGCAGATCATAGGTGTAGTTCAGAAGGATCCCAGATCTCTGCTATGCCCACAGGGTGTTTGATAGAATGCTAGGGCCATTTAGAAAATTCCTATGGAAGTGATACTTGGCAGGATGGTGTCTCCTTGGATGTTAGTGATGATGGTAAGGTTGGTTTGGCAAAACAAACAACTTGCTAGTGCAAGTTTTACTGAAATACAGTTCTGGACCCCAAACTTGGAGGATTTATTTGGTGGGTTTGCAAGATGCAAATGGAGTTGATGTTCTGGACTTAAGGGTTTGGTTGGAAGGACTGTAAGTGGGAAAAATTTCAGAATTGTTTGATGAAGTAAAATTAGGGTTGCAGTTATAACCTAGGAATGTGACAGAATTGAAAAGAGGAAGTTGTGCTCAAAATTTTCAAAAGACCAAGCTGGGTTTTTGCATAAAAGTGATCTATAGGCATCATATGACCCCTCATAATTTTTGTGGAATTTTAAAAGAATTATTTGAAATAGTTGTAGTGTAACAGAAGCATTTTCAAGCATTGAGAATGCTATTAAAAGAATTGTTTTGGGCAAATTTTTATTATGAAAATATTTCCTACTCTTATTAAAATGAAATGATTCAAGAAATCTACCAAAGCCCACAATATTCGTCCTAAATTTTTTATATGGAGGTAAGAATTTTGGAAAACAGAAAACAGAAAAGATCTTAAAATTAATAAAAGACCCATTATAACTCAAAATTTTTATTTCTTGCCAAATTTTTCCTAAAAAAATGTGGTTAAATTTTTGTGGTGTTACAAACTCTACCCCCCTTAAGAAAAATCTCATACTCGAGATTTGTTAAGGGCGGAAGAACTAAATGCATATCACAACAAACAATCATATGCAGAATGCAATCATAGCAGTGCACTTATGACATACGCCCTAAAATACAATACAAAGGTTGCATCATGTAAACTAGCATTAGACACAGCAACAACCACACTCATGACCGTCTATGGTTCGAAGGTAAGATCTACGGGGTCTTGCGGAAGGGTTCCTGGTGCTGGAGCACATTCTTCTTCTTCCGAAGGAAGTAGACAAAGAACATGTCCTTCCTGAGTTGGTAGAGGTGGTCCGCCAATGGCGATCTGGGGATTCAGGATAGCAAGGTAATGGAGATAATCCATTAGTTGTTGGGTTAGACGCTCCTGGGCCATCACATATTGAATGAGATTGGCCAGAGCTGGATCTCTTTCTATACGTTCACAGCGGAATGTGGCTTCTGCTCCAAGGGCTGCACAGCTTAGAAAATAGCAGTACCTCCTCTCACTGGCAGCGGGTACCGCAAATCAAAGATGGGTAACTACCTCATAAGCAGCAGCCTCAATGGCCATGCCTGAGGTTGGCATGGATCTCCCAATGAAGACAACATATGGAGGGCCTTGGTTTAAATCCTCTGGTGGGATGTGCACAACTACCTAGTATTTCGAGGAACCAGGGGTGATCCTCAATTTGAACAACTCATACTGGGGTGGGTGGCTGGAACCAAGGGTGTCGCAGGAAAAATCCCACAAAACCTTGACAAAAATACCGGGGCTTGCATCTGGGGTTCTCAGGTAGGCTCCGGGGTGAGACATGGAGGGATGGGTGGGGAAAAGCAGTGCTCGAGGGTGATAGTGGCTGATGTTATTTATGGATATGGCGCCTTATAACATGCCTGGGTGTAGGATCAAAAGTATGTCTAGAGGGGGGGTGATTAGACTACTTGACCAAATAAAAATCTATCCTTTTCCCAATTTTAGTTGTGGGCAGATTTTAGCAAGTACACAAGTCAAGTAACACCCTACACATGCAATTCTAAGACTGTGGTAGCAGAAAGTAAGCAATTGCACATATAAGTAAAGGAGGGGATCGGAGATTTCAAACACAATGAAGACACGATGATTTTTGGCGTGGTTCCGATAGGTGGTGCTATCGTACGTCCACGTTGATGGAGACTTCAACCCACGAAGGGTAACGGCTGCGCGAGTCCACGGAGGGCTCCACCAACGAAGGGTCCACGAAGAAGCAACCTTGTCTATTCCACCATGGCTTACGTCCACGAAGGACTAGCCTCACTCAGGTAGATATTCACGAAGTAGGCGATCTCCTTGCCCTTACAAACTTCTTGGTTCAACTCCACATCATGTCGGAGGCTCCCAAGCAACACTTAACCAATCTAGGAGACACCACTCTCCAAAAGGTAATAGACGGTGTGTTGTTGATGAACTCCTTGCTCTTGTGCTTCAAATGATAGTCTCCCTAACACTCAACTCTCTCTCATAGATTTGGCTATGGTGGAAGAAGGATTTGAGTGGAAAGCAAATTGGGAAGGCTAGAAATCAAGGTTCAAATGGTAGAAATGGAATCTCTTGATCTCAACACATGAGTAGGTGGTTCTCTCTCAGAAAATGTATGGTGGAAGTGTAGGCACGTTCTGATGGCTCTCTTTTCTGAGGAAGAGGGGGTGGAGGGGTACATATAGCCTCCACACAGAATCCAACCATTACACACTTTTGACCCAACTCGGTGGCACCGATCAGAAATCTCGGTGGCACCGACCTGTGTAAAAGATATGAACGTAAGGAATCTCGGTGGGACCGACTGGAACAACTCGGATGGACCGATGTGCAATGGTTAGGGCAAACCTCGTCTCGGTGGCACCGATTGCATCAACTCGGTGGGACCGAAGTGAAGCAATAAGGCAACAGAGAGTTGGCAAGCCATCTTGGTGGTACCGATTGCAATTCTCGGTGGGACCGAAATAATTGCAACAAGTAACAAAGAGTTGGCAAGGCCATCTCGGTGGGACCGAGATCCATATCGGTGGATCCGATTTGTTAGGGTTTTGGCAGTGGCTAAGTCCAAATGAACTCGGTGGCTCCGGATAGGAATGAATCGGTGGGGCCGAGTTGGAATGTAGGTTTTGGACATATTTGGATGGAGAAAGTGGTTGAGGATTTTGGAGCAATGTCACTAAGCACTTGAGCAAATAGATCATTAAGCAACACCTCATCCCCTTTTAATAGTATTGGCTTTCCTATGGCCTCAATGTGATCTTGGATCACTTAACAAAAATGTAGAGTCTTGAGCTTTTGCCAATCCATGTCCTTAGCATTTTGAGGGGTCCACATCTCTAGTTCTTGCCATGCCAATCATTGAACATCCTGAAATATTTAACTTGAATGGACATTAGTTCAATGAGATATATGTTGTTATGAATTACCAAAACCACCCGGGGATTAGTTGAACTTTCACTGGGTTAGGAAACATGATGCGGCGCCGTTACGACTTATGTATTGGCTCCGTTATAGGGTTGTCTGAGTCAAAGTCTCAGACCTCGATCCCCACAAGGAATGTGACATATTACTGTGTGTCAGTTAGGGGGTTCGGCAGTCACGTCTAGAATTTACTCGGCCACTACGCGCCAACAATTTACGCCAGATCATGCATACTACTATTAAGACAATGGCTCACAAGTAATTTACAACCCTACTATGCCATACGACTGCTACCTCGAAAATACAGCGAAACCGGGCCACTAAGGCTCGATAACAAATCTGGTGGACTCAGTCCACCTCGTTGACATCTAGCCGGGCGCGTCCCACGGATGTCGAGGCTTCTCCGTGTGCTTCAGCGTCGGAGCTGACTGGAGTCGGATGGGGAGCTACAGGGCTGGGATAGTGGTGGTGCCCCTCGCGGGGTGTCCAGGTCACAGTCCCGTTGGAGTAGGTCTCCAAGAGACGACGGAGTTCCCCGGGGGAGACGAAGGTATTGCCCGGGTAGATAACAGGAGCAGACCTTGGGGGCTCAACTGGCCTCCCAAGCAGCACTATCGGGGTGTCGGTGGCGGGTGCAGCTTCACTTCTCACCGGGGTCAGGAAAGCGAGCGTCCTGCGGGTCGCAATCAGATCAAGGGTGACCTGATCGAATAGTGCCTCTTGCGCTCTCAGGTAGCGCACCAGATGCACTAGAGCAGGATCCGTCTCATGGTCTCCGTTGGCGACTTGGGTCGGGCTACCATAGCCTTCACGACTAGGGTAGTAGTAGAAAGAACGGATGTTAACCCTCGGCGACAAATGCCGGAGATTAACTACAGCCTCTCGGGCTGCAAGTTGGATGGCTTGGGGCTCGTTAGAGGTCGTCCTCCCTGACGGTGTCCTGGACAAGGGGGTACACACCACGTCGTCTCCCGACCAGTGGGTCGAGCCGAGGATCCCCATGGTGGTTCACTAATGGGCCACTTTGGGCAGCCCATGACGAATACAAGAAAGATTCCACAAGACTTGGCGCCCAAGACGAGGACTCTTCTAAACCCTAGGTCTCCGGTGCATATATAAACCAAGGCCAGGCTAGTCAATAGAGGATCTGATATACATTAGAACAATCTCGTGGTAGATACATGTACTCTGTACTACACCCTATATGAATACAATCAAAAGCAGGACGTAGGGTATTATCTCTTCGAGAGAGCCCGAACCTGGGTAAAATCTTGTGTCCATGTTACCATCGCTCCAAGACGCCTAGCTTAGGACCCGTACTACGAGATATGCCGGATTTAGAACTGACATTGGTGCTTTCATTGAGAGCCTGCTGGGTAGTCGCCGCGGTGCGATGGGAATTCAGATCGGCTCCACCGCGATCTACGCGTCGGAACCGAGCTACATCGTCAACGTCGGCATCTTCGTCGCCGGCTCGACTGGTCACCTCGGCTAGGTCGAGGACTATGCTCCACGTCGGATCGTCAAGATCGGACGGGTTTCTTCATCAACATCAACTCCAATCTCAACCAAGATCATGGAAGAAACCTCCATGGTGCTCGGGGGCTCAACGTCAACATTGCCCTCGCGCGATCATGCAGTTTTTCTGGACAACGGATTCGTGTTCATCATCCCCGCCTCCTCGAGCGTCACTTTGACGATTGCTTCAGTGGAATTGTGCGGAATATAGTCTAGAACAACCCTATAAAATTTCATCGCGTTCCGATTGAGGAATCTCCGGCAATCTCCGATATACCGGAGCCCTGTCGAGTCTGGACGGGAATCTGGATGAGTTTGGGGTGAGGAGTCCAGGAGTTAGATCGGACATCCTTTGGAAGATCCCACCATTCATTGGCTGCGGAATTCCTATATCAATCACCCCTCAAAATTTCAGCTCGATCCGACGGTTCAAACTCCTGGAAAAGTCCGATGAGTGCATCAATTTTCGGATCTATTTTCTGCGTGAAAACGAATCCGACCCAAGTTCATCTTTTTTCATGAACGGGTTATCGAAGGTCCTTTTTGAAGGAAATTTTTTACAAGTATTGTGTCCTCAGACACATGCCCACAAAATTTAAGCCTTTCCGAGGCGATCTCAATCGTCGCACCGGTGTCAAACCAGCTCGGCCACGTTGTTCCATGGCCGCCGACCTGCGCCAGCATCGACTGCGCCGTCGCTTCATCGAGCCGACGACAACCACCTCGGATCATCAACTCGGCGAGCCGACCAAGAGTTCGGCACCGCTCTCCCTAATGATCGTCAAGATAACATCGTCACCTTACGGATTGTACGGGTCGGGCATGCCAGCATCGCCGCGCGGTCACTTCTCAAGCCGGCATTGACCGCGTCACAAGTTCCGACCTGCGTTGGCATCGCCGCGCCGTTGCTTCTTCAAGCCGAGGTCCACCACGCCGACCTGTTTCGACTCCTCGGTTGGCATGGGGGCTGCAACGTCACCTTACCGACCTGCTCCGTCATCTCGGGTGGACCGGGGGCTTGGCCATCTCTTCATCAACCTCCTCCAGGGACTTCGTCGTCACCCTACCGACCTACTCTGTCTCCTCGGATGGACCAGGGGCTTCACCTCGGCACATCGGCAGTGTTATGCTGCAACTTCATTAGCCGAGCTCTTCGCTCGGCCACCTCAGGACCGGCTTGGGGGCTGGGACCTCGACCCACCGCAAGCTCGGACCACGTCATCAACACCGAGCACATTAACCAGCTAAGTCGCTTTCATGCTTAACTATTTTCAATTTTTAATTTTTGTTTGGTTCAATCAAGCGTTATACTTTTGTGTTAAACAAACAAGTTATTAGTTAAACACTTAGTTTATTAAAAATGTTGTTTGTTAAAAACACTCCCTTTACCCATGTTAACTGGGGGCTCTTAAATTTATATGAGTCGTTTATAATAAATATTTTTTCTTCTAAGTCATTGCAAAGTCTTTCTCTAACACTCCTTTTTCAACTCGAGTGTATGGTCAATAGCCGGACAGCCTGGTTTCTCTCTAAAGCCGCTCGAGTTTAGTTCGCTAAATTGGCCTCTGAGAAGCACTCCGCCTTTGGGATATGGAGGTTGAAGCCGAAAGCTGAACTACTTGAAGTTTAGAGATCAGATGTGTCATGTTAAAGCACGATAGAAGGAAAAATTTATTTTAAGACCAATTTTTGGATTGGCACCAAAAAACTTGATTTAGGTCGGACGTCAAGGTTTTACATAAGTTTTTTGGCTTTTCGAGCTTATGGCACTTTTAAGCTATTTGTATGTTTTTCTTTCAGGAGGCGGGACATCCATATGACCGAGGTGCCCTGCATAATAATTCAGCTCGGGAGATCTTTTCTGACCTGCAGCTCGGCATCTTTCCTGCCGACCTACACCTCGGCGTTGGCGAAACGCACATGACATCTGGACTAGTTCCCGAGGAGATTCGATCCTTAGGTTGGTCAGCCGCACCCAACCTGAGTCTCAGGAGATACTGTGTATCTCCAGCATAACTCTCGCAGTACAATGTCGGATGCCTTTAAAGCATCGGCAATATCAATGGGGGGCTGCGACTAGAGCTGAACCCACCAAAAGTCAAGGTACTCCGAGGAGTCCTCGGCAAAACGTTCTTGGATATTGCTTTATATGCATCAGTTTCAAATTGTGTCTTCGGTCAATAGTTGGGTTGCCCGGCTCCTGTGCTTGCCTCCTATGTTTCGCTTTGTTTGGCTAGGTGTGCAAAGGGAGAACCACTGCGATTGTACTTCTGATTTAACTGGTCAAGTACCTTAGTGGAGAAAGCCGAAAACTGACTGTCACAATGAGCACAAACTGATCAGCGATCCAATGATTGTGTAAAACTATAGATCGATAGAGGTTACCCCGTGGGCCTTTCATAAAATTGGCTGAAGTGTTAATGGCTTGACCTCGGCTGACGTCGAACACTAACCGGGGGCTAGTAACTGGCCTCCCAACTTTAAGCTCCTATGACTAAGTGAAAGTTATAAAGACTGGATATTTGATTGCCTCGTTTCCGCTAACACAACCGCCTCCGGGCACCGAGACATCGGCTAAGGGTTGTCTTGTTACTGCGGAAACACCCTGCGTAGTATCTACAAAGGGGTAGAAGCCGACAATGGGCCACTCTCAAATGATAAACGATCACAAAGGAATCAAAATAGCATATAGCATAAAAGCGTTTGTATTCAATATACGAGCGCCGCCTTCCCATAAATCGTTATAAAGCCACAATATGCATCAATTTGACTTGAGATCTGGCCAAGCTGGGTTGCCTGGCTCCTGTGCTTACCCCCTACGTTCCCGATTGCTCGGCTAGGGGGTAAAGGGAGCACCTCTGTGATTGATTCTACCAGGTTATCTGGGTTAGTACCTCAAACTGGGTGAAGCCGAAAGCTAGCAATCTCAAGAACATAATTGGTCGGCAACGACGGAAGTGAAAATCTCGGTTTTTTAAAGCCAAATACTTCGGGAATTTTCCCCGAATTAATCTTCACTATTTTCTCCCATTTAGATCAGAGGTGAAGTTACATAATCATGGTTAGCATGATAACCTGCGAAAAGGAACCTATAAAGGAACTAATTTTCCTAGAAGATGTTTCTTACGTTAAATAGTAATATAACATATCTCTCCGCGTACCTTTGTTTATAAAACCGTATGGCCAGATTGCCTTGTTTTCCATAAATCTTTGCCCTTATAAAGGCTTTATAAAGTAGGAGAACACCCCTTGGCTACTGGCCGAGGAGGTTGAAGCCGATGGTCGGTCAACAAAGTTTTGTACAATGCAGATCCGAGCATTAATGATGTAAAGTACTTGGATACATAGAGTCATTACACATAAATTGTGATTTTACCCCGGATATCGTCCTTAATTTGGCCACCCTTGCCCAAATTAAGGCTCGGGGGCTACTGGGCTTCGCGCTTCTCAAATTAAAAGCAACTAAAGAGGTACATCGATCCCCTAATCTGGTGTTCCCACCCGACCAGTGGCTCGGGGGCTACTTCATTTGACGATTCAATGCAGGGAAATTAAAAGTGCAAAACAGTTTCCGAGGAGATTATGATCCTCGGGTTGGTCGGCCGCACCCAACTTGAGTCTCAAGAACTATGCACACCGCGTTTTTGTTTTTAAGTAGGCTGCCGAGCAGGAATTGATCCTCAGGCCAAGTCTGCGAATCGACCTGAGTCTCAGGGGCTACTGGGATCGGCAGTTTTGCTATATCCTTCAGGTGCATCCCGGATTTTAGGCCGGCACACACCTTGAGGGCTACTGGCTATACATCTCAGCAGTAAATAAATTGCGCCGATCAGAAATAAATTCCGCAAAAAATCAGCCCAAGACCGAGGTGGTGCACCACCTCGGAAGCAGTCCGGCATAAAGCTCGGCTGCGAGTGGCTGGCTCCATAGAGAACTTTTTTGGCGTTAAGCTCGGATAACCTCCTTCAACTTTTTCAACACCGACATAACACCTCGGATACAGACCGGCGTTGGAGCTCGACTGCTAACATGTACCTCGGATGCAGACCGGCGTTGGAGCTCGGCTGCAAAAAGACACCTCGGATGCAGTCCGGCGTTGGAGCTCGGATGCAAAGAGGACACCGCCGCACTAGAAACACTTCGAACCCGAGGTGTGGCATAAAAATAACAAGGCATTGATAAAGGCTGAGAATTTAAAGGGGCTCCTTGGATACCCGACGTATGAACTCTTCGGATACACCTCGGCGATCCTCGAGATCGGAGATGCGAATATTTGTTGAACCAGCTTTCAAGACCGGCGACCGAAGATGAAGAACAGTTCGGAAGAACCGAGGAGCGTCCGCAACTTGAAGAC
Source organism: Elymus sibiricus (assembly GCA_039707655.1). Taxonomy (NCBI): domain Eukaryota; kingdom Viridiplantae; phylum Streptophyta; class Magnoliopsida; order Poales; family Poaceae; genus Elymus; species Elymus sibiricus. The sequence continues at coordinate 102,078,664 of CM077668.1, read as the reverse complement.
CGGTTCAGGGGGCTACTGACGGTGTACTGGACTAGGGGGTACACACCACGTCATCTCCCGACCAGTGGGTCGAGCCGAGGATCCCTATGGCGGTTCACTAATGGGCCACTTCGGGCAGCCCATGACGAATACAAGAAAGATTCCACAAGACTTGGCGCCTAAGACGAGGACTCTTCTAAACCCTAGGCCTCTGGTGCATATATAAACCGAGGCCAGGCTAGTCAATAGAGGATCTAATATTCATTAGAACAATCTCGTGGTAGATACATGTACTCTGTACTAAACCCTATATGAATACAATCAAAAGCAGGACGTAGGGTATTATCTCTTCGAGAGAGCCCGAACATGGGTAAAATCCTGTGTCCATGTTACCATCGCTCCAAGATGCCTAGATTAGGACCCCTACTACGAGATATGCCGGATTTAGAACCGACACTCCCGGTGAACCGGTAGGGGCGTTCTGATGGAGTGCCCCTCCCGTAAATGTGCACCGTGGCCCAGAAGTGGTGGATGGCATCACTCATGCGCTCTTGGTACACAACATACTCCGGGGGCTCATCTGTGCCAAAAGCACGACGAGTGAGATTGGCGAGGATGACTACAAAATCTCCAAGCTCGGCTGTGGTGGTCTCGTTGCGAACGATGGGGCCAGGCATCTTGGCGATTGGGTACCGAACTGAGAGTGAGGCTGTGATGTGCTGACTTGGGGCAAGGCTTCCTTTATAGGTCAGTGGAGTCTTCTATCGCACGCTTGTGGATGGGACAACTCAGGTGTCGGCCACAGGCACACGGCCTATGGGCAGGCTGATAGGTTGGGCATCGACTGTCAAAAGATGTTGTCTGGCCACTGTGCAGGCTATCGGATGAGATGTGCTTGGCTATGGACAGAAAAGATTTTAGATTGTGTGGAAACCTAGGGATAGCGACCAGGCTAAGATAGGATTAGCCAATGGTCAGCCTAGGCTCTAATACCAAGGCTGTCAGGGCCGGATTTCCGGGACACAATATCCCAGAAATTAACCCCTAGTGTCGTCACCGGCCCCAGGATTACTGTTATTGGTGGACATGTCCTTGTTATAGATTACCAAGCAATTACAAGAATTGGATACAAGACCATAAAGGTCTAATGACACAACAATGATTTCTAATAGCGGATTGCGGAAGAGGGTAGCGGATCTCCATCTCTGGTGGGGCTCCATTCCCACAGGAACAGCTGACCTAGATAACTCCTATCCTGCGTGGCTGCTATCTCCGAATCCTAGGTTGCGGGGTGTGCCTTCATAGAGCTCTTCTCCTAATCGTGATCTGGCCAAGGCAATAGCCAGGGACAAGCCAGTGAGTACGTTTGAATGTACTCGCAAACATCAAGAACAAAAGATATACCGAATGCATATGTTCATGATGGATTAAATTATATGCATATGCTGACAAAAATTAAAGCATGGTATGATAAATATTAATACGGTGTGGATGAATAAATATACCATTTTAGTAATAAATCAAGAAAATAAAATGGAACATCTGTCGGGGACGGATTTGCGGGACACAATATCCCAGAAATTAACCCCTCGTGTCGTCACCAGCCCAGGATTACTGTTACTGGTGGACACATCCTTGTTACAGATTACCAAGCAATTACAAGAATTGGATACAAGACCATAAAGGTCTAATGATACAACAATCATTTCTAGTGACGGGTGACGAAAGCAACTCGTGGCTCTCCAACATCGATGGGGCTACATTCCCACAGGAACAGCTGACCCGGATAATTCCTATCCCACGTGGCTGCTATCCTAGACTCCACATGGACGTCGTTGTGGTACTCCCCGTTGAACTCCTGACCTGGCCAATTAAATAGCCAGGAACAAGCCTGTGAGTACGTTTGAATGTACTCGCAAACATAATGAACAAAAGATATACCGAATGCATATGATCATGATGGGTTAAATTATATGCAAATGTTGAACGAAATTTAAAGCATGGCATGATGAATATTACTACGGTGCTGAAGAATAAATATGAAATGTTAGTGACAAACAAAGAAAGTTAATGGAGAATCGGGCGAGACAGGACTGCCCGAGAATCCAAAAGAAAATATAAAAGTGGAGAATCGGGCGAGACAAGACCGCCCGAGTATCCAAGAGAAATGCCAAACGGGTGTCTAAAAGAGAATTGGGTGAGACAGGACCGCCCGAGAACTCAAGCGACGCCACGAGAGGTCTTGAAAAGAAATGCCAAACGGGTGTCTAAAAGAGAATCGGGCGAGACAGGACCGACCGAGAACTCAAGCGACGCCACGAGAGGTCTTGAAAATAAAACTGAGTGCCCGGGGTAGTCTAGCCAGCCCCTGAGACACTCAGAAAATAAAATATAAGAGAAACGGGTTAGTGCACAATAACAATAATACTTATAACAATAGAATTTATGATAACAAAAATATCCATGATGGCATTAGGGTGACAAAAATTATTCTGCAAAATAATTCATGCTCAAATTAATTATTTCCTCCGGAGACCGACACTAAGACCGACACTTGACCAACCCACACTGTAGTCCTTAACCGCGGACACGGCTATTCGAATAGGTATAACTCTATAGAGGGTGTACTCTTTACCCACAAGTAAAGGATTTCTTTAGCCAGCACCAAGACGCTGACTAATTCCCATTACGGTCTTTGGGTTGAAAACACACCTAACCAGCACACACCAGATTAACCTTCCTGATGCCAGGAATCACCCAAGGCATCGCTCAAGATCAAGGGCGCTACCCCTCTCGGCTTCAACCAAATACACTCATGCCCCCTGACCAAGTGACATGCTTACGAGTGGCCTCTGGTATCTTTCACTATGGCCTCTCTATACGGTGTGTGTGGGAAAGGGGTTAACAACTTACTGGACCATACCCCACCTGCGGCAGGGACATGTGGTAGCACGGATCAAGTTTGGGGGTTACCGGAACAAGACTCGATCTACGGTCGACTCAGGAGGCTTATGTTTTCCTGCAGTGGTTAGCACAATAAAGTGTTCTTTCAACAGTAACACCAAAAATAGGGCCACATCCCTTGCATGTCCCAACGTGCATAACCAACAAGGCATGATCACGCTCCAACGTGATCACCCTTCTGCCGATAACGGTATTTTCTCTTATTCCTGCTCCTGCAAGTTAGTCATGACAAGCACACGTTGCACGGTACGAGGAAATATGCCAACACTACATGCATGCAAATTTTATATGAATTCAACATATGCATGATTCAATTATTCTCGCAAACATTTAACCATGCAATCACCATATCAAGTGTTCAAGATGCTTGACCTGAGCATGCAGATGGGTTGAGTGCACTCCAAAAGTTTTGAAAACTTTCTTCCCTCCATTTTCCTATTTTCAAAATATTGTAATTACCACATATAGCCAAAACAGTGTTAAAAAGTTGTTGGGAAAATTTTGAAATAATTACTAAAATACACTAGATGATAAATAAAGAATTTCAGAAAAAGAATCAAATTATTTGGAGTTCATATGATTTTCCTAGGAATTTTCTAAGGTAAGATAATTAAGGAAATGGACTATTTGAAAGATCCAGTAGAGACAAAGCTTAGGAAAAATGTTCACCATAGCTAGAATAATAGAGCATGATTTTAGGAATATGTAGAAATTTAATCATCGGATTTGGATTTGAAAATATTGCTGTGGAAATAATTGAGGTTTACTGGAAAAAGAAAAAGAGGAAGGCAGAAGCGCGCCCTGAGCGCTGTATAGCTGACTGGCGCCACTAGGCCTGGCCCAGTCGCACGGCTGCACGGGAGGCTGCCGACGTCGAAGACGTATTCCTAAAATACGTTTTCCTAGAGAAGAAGGCGTATCTAGGGGAATACGCCTTCACTTACAGCCGCGGGCCGCGACCTCCAGTCACTGACGGTGGGCCCCGCCTGGCCCACCGGACAGATTTGACCGTAGTCTACCCCGCCTTCCCCTCTGGCCGAATGGAGCGGAGCTCTGGCGATGCTCGCCGGCGGACGGTGGCAGCTCTCGAGAAGCTGAGGCCACCGACGTGATCAGTGGGTCATGGCTATCCTCCCGGTGGGTGTTACGGTCGGCGGGGAGCACGGAGCTGCCGGCGGCGTGCTTCTCCGACGGACGGCGGCGTCGGGCAAAAGAGGAACTCCGGTCTCGAGCTCCGTTAGGTGAAATTGGTGGGTGGGATGGACTTCCGGGTGCTCTAGGAGTTGAGTGGTGAAGAGATTGGGGATAGGGAGGCTCTGGTGGCGTGGGTATCTTCGAGGCAGGGACGGCGGCAGTAGCTGCCGGAGAGGAAGAAGACGGCCTCTCCCGGCCATTTGGCTGCCCGGGGTGGCATGTAGAGAGGCGAGGAGTGATGTCTCGAGGGGCTGAGCGAGCTCGGGGTCTTATATAGCACGGGGAGACCCCTCCCGTGGCTTCCAGGAGAAGGCATGGCGGCGGATGGCCATTACTGCGCCGCGGAGGTAGATATGGCCGGTGAGGGGCGGTGGAGTGGTTGGTGAGGTCGGTGGCCGCGGATGAGGCCGGGTAGTTGGCTGTTAGGGCGAGGGCAAGCTGGCAGGGTCGAGCGGCTCGGGTGGTGCTGTGCCCGAGCTGACGACCACGGGCAGTGGTGGTGGTCGGTGAGAGGCGGCGCTAGAGGCCGAGGAGAAGTGTCGGCGGGGTCGGTGGAGTTATGGCGATGCCGTCCAGGTTGTTGCGAGGACCGGAGAGGGAGCAGGGAGCCGCGGCATCTCGGTGCCACTGACTGCAAAACGAGCACTCTGGTCGCGCTCTGGACATGCAAGTCAGGTGCTCGAGGTAATGCTAATGGCATCTACAGGGATCCAAACAAGCCACCAATTGACAGGATGATGCTACTGGGGGTGGAAAGGATGTTGGACATGTTCTTTTGCCAAGATGATCAAGTGGGCAATGCAGGTTTAATTGGGTGCAAAATTCTGTCATGCACATAAGGTGTTTGACAGAATGCTATGGGAACCTAGGAGATTTTATTGGAAGTGAAAATTGGAAGTATGGTGTCTCCTTAGAAGATAAAGATGATGGTGGAGTTGGTTTGGCAAAAAGAAAAACTTGATAGTGCAAGTTTTACCAGAATTCAGTTCTAGACAGAAATTTGGAGTATTTATTTTGTGAACCAAAGTGAGGCAATTGGAGATGATCTTCTGGACTTAAGGGTTTCTTAGGAAGGACTATAAGGTGGAATAATTTCATAATTTTTGGAGCAATAAAAATTGAGGTTGTAGTTAAAACTCAAGAATGGGACATAATTGAAAAGAGGATGTTTTACTCAAATTTTTCAAAAGACCAAGTTGGGTTTTTGCATAAAAGTGATCTATAGGCATCACAAGACTCCTCATAATTTTTGTGGAATTTTAAAATAATTATTTAAAATGGTTGTAGTGCAACAGAAGCATTTATAGTATTGAAAATGCTGTTAAAAATATTATTTTAGGGCAAATTTTATTATGAAAATATTTCCTACTATTATTTAAAATATAATTGAATTGATTTAAGACAACTACCAACTCCCACAATATTTACAAAAAATTCTAAATGGAGGGAAGAATTTTGAAAACAGAGAATAGAAAAATACTCTTACTCTAAAATTAATAAAAGACCTATTATAATTCAAAATTTTATTTCTGGCCAAATTTTACTTAATAAAAAAATATGGTTAAATTTTATGGGGTGTTATAAACTCTACCCCCCATAAGAAAATCTCGTCCTCGAGATTTGTTAAGGGCGGAAGAATTAAATGCATATCACAACAAACAATATTATGCGGAATGCAAACATAACAATGCACTTATGACATATGCCCTAAAATACATCGCAAAGATCGCATCCCGAAAATAAGTGCTGGATGCAGCAGCAACCATGCTCATAACCGTCTACGCTTCGAAGGTAAGATCTACAGGGTCTTGCGGAAGGGTTCCGGGTGCTGGAGCACATTCTTCTTCTTCCGGAGGGAGTGGAGGAAGTGGAGGAAGCAGACGAAGAACGCGTCCCTCCTGAGTTGGTAGAGGTGGTCCGCCAATGCTGATCCAGGGATTCAGAACAGCAAGATAGTGGAGATACTCCAGTAGGTGCTGGGTGAAACATTCCTTGGCGATCACATACTGAATGTGGATCGCTCTCTATACGTTCACAGCGGAACGTAGCTTCTGCTCCAAAAGTTGCGCGGCTCGGGAAATAGCAGTATTCCCATGCACTGGCACAGGGTACCGCAAATCGAAGACGAGTAACTGTGTCGTAAGCAGCAGCCTCGATGGCCATGCCTGAGGTTGGCATGGATCTCCTGATGAAGACAACATACGGAGGGCCTTGGTTCAGATCCGCTGGTGGGATGTGCACAACTACCCAGTATTTCGAGCAATCAGAGGTGATCCTCATCTTGTACAGCTCATACTGGGGTGGGTGGATGGAACCAAGGGTATTGCGGATAAAATAACACAAAATCCTAACAAAACTACCAGGGCTTGCATCGGGGGTTCTCAGGTAAGCTCCGGGGTGAGACATGGATGGGTGGATGGGGAAAAGCAGTACTCGAGGTGATGATGGCTGGTGTGGTTTGCGGATATGGCCTCTTATAGAGTGCCTGGGTGAGGAAATATGAAGTGGTGCCAGTACGACTTGTGCACCAGTTCCGGCGCAGGGCTGTCTGGTCAAAAACTCAGACCTCGATCCCAACAAGGAATGTGATGTATTACTGTGCGTGTCGGTTAGGGGGGTTCGGAAATCACGTCCAGAATTTACTCAGTCACCACACATCAACAATTTATGACAGGGCACACATACTACCATTGGTACACAAGTGGTTTACAAACTTACTACACCATACAACCGCTACTACAAAAATACAGGGTAACAGGGCCACTAAGGCTCTACAAAAATACTAGTGGACTCAGTCCACCTCATCGACATCTAGCCGGGCGCGTCTTGTAGATGTCGAGGCCTCTCCGTGTGCTTCGGTGTTGAAGTTGACCGGGGTTGGATGGGGAGCTATAGGGCTGGGGTAGCGGTGGTGCCCTTCGTGGGGTGTCGAGGTCACCGTCCCATTGGAGTGGGTCTCCAAGAGACGACGGAGTTCCTCGGGGGAGGCGAAGACACTGCCCGGGTAGATAACAGGGGCGGAACTTGGGGGCTCAACAGGCCTCCCAAGCAGCACTATCGGGGTGTCGGTGGCGGGTGCAGCTTCACTTCTCACCGGGGTCAGGAGAGCGAGCGTCCTGCGGGTCGCAATCAGATCAAGGGTGACCTGATCGAATAGTGCATCTTGCGCTCTCAGGTAGCGCACCAGATGCACCAGGGCAGGATCCGACTCATGTTCTCCGTTGGCAACCTGGGTCGGGCTACCATTGCCTTCACGGCTAGGGTAGTAGTAGAAGGGGAGGATGTTAACTCTCAGCGACAGATGCCGGAGTTGGACGACAGCCTCTCGGGCTGCAAGTTGGATGGCTTGGGGCTCGTTGGAGGTCGTCCTCCCGGTGAACTGGTAGGGGCGTTCCGATGCGGTGCCCCTCCCATAGATGTGCACCGTGGCCCAGAAGTGGTGGATGGCATCACTCGTGTGCTCCTAGTACACAACATACTCTGGCGGCTCTTCGATGCCGAAAGCACGACGGGTGAGATTGGCGAGGATGACCACAAAGTCTCCAAGCTCGGCTGCGGTGGTCTCGTTGTGAACGATGGGGCCAGGCATCTAGTGGTTGGGTATCGAATTAAGAGTGAGGCCGTGATGTGCTGAGTTGGGGCAAGGCTTCCTTTATAAGCCAGCAGAGTCTTCCATCGCACGATTGTGGACGGCCTATGGGCAGGATTGATAGGTTGGGCACCGACTTCCAAGAAGGTGTCGGCTAGCTACTGTGTAGGCTTATCGGATGAGATGGATTTGGCTACGAACAGGAAAAGATTTGGACGGTGTGGAAACCTAAGGATAATGACTAGGCTAGGATAGGATTAGCCAATGGTCAGCCTGGCTCAGATACCAAGGCTGTCGGGGCCGGATTTCCGGGACACAATATCCCAGAAATTAACCCCTCATGTCGTCACCAGCCCAGAATTACTGTTACTGGTGGACACGTCCTTGTTACAGATTACCAAGCAATTACAAGAATTGGATACAAGACCATAAAGGTCTAATGATACAACAATGATTTCTAGTGACGGGTGACAGAAGCGACTCGTGGCTCTCCAACATCGATTGGGCTCCATTCCCACAGGAACAGCTGACCCGGATAATTCCTATCCCGCGTGGCTGCTATCCTAGACTCCACATGGATGTCATTGTGGTACTCCCCGTTGAACTCCTGACCTGGCCAATTAAATAGCCAGGGACAAGCCTGTGAGTACGTTTGAATGTACTCACAAACATAAGGAACAAAAGATATACCGAATGCATATGATCATGATGGGTTAAATTATATGCAAATGCTGAACGAAATTTAAAGCATGGCATGATGAATATTACTACGGTGCTGAAGAATAAATATGAAATGTTAGTGACAAACAAAGAAAGTTAATGGAGAATCGGGCGAGACAGGACCGCCCGAGAATCCAAAAGAAAATATAAAAGTGGAGAATCGGGCGAGACAAGACCACCCGAGTATCCAAGAGAAATGCCAAACGGGTGTCTAAAAGAGAATCGGGCAAGACAGGACCGCCCGAGAACTCAAGCGACGCCACGAGAGGTCTTGAAAAGAAATGCCAAACGGGTGTCTAAAAAAGAATCGGGTGAGACAGGACCGCCCGAGAACTCAAGCGACGCCACGAGAGGTCTTGAAAATAAAACTGAGTGCCCGGGGTAGTCTAGCCAGCCCCTGAGACACTCAGAAAATAAAATATAAGAGAAACGGGTTAGTGCACAATAACAATAATACTTATAACAATAACATTTATGGTAACAAAAATATCCATGATGGCATTAGGGTGACCAAAATTATTCTGCAAAATAATTCATGCTCAAATTAATTATTTCCTCCGGAGACCGACACTAAGACTGACACTTGACCAACCCAGACTGTAGTCCTTAACCGCGGACACGGCTATTCGAATAGGTATAACTCTGCAGAGGGTGTACTCTTTTCCCACAAGTAAAGGATTTCTTTAGCCAGCACCGAGACGCTGACTAATTCCCATTACGGTCTTTGGGTTGAAAACACACCTAACCAGCACACACCAGATTAACCTTCCTGATGCCAGGAATCACCCAAGGCATCGCTCAAGATAAACTCTAAGACGGGGAGACTACAATCTCGAATAGCATGGGATCGCAATCTCATATATAACGTGCGCAAAGATCAGGGGCGCTACTCCTCTCGGCTTCAACCGAATACACCCATGCCCCCTGACCAAGTGACATGCCTACCAGTGGCCTCTGGTATCTTTCACTATGGCCTCTCTGTACGGTGTGTGCGGGAAAGGGGTTAACAACTTACTGGACCATACCCCACTTGCGGCAGGGACATGTGGTAGCACGGATCAAGTTTGGGGGTTACCGGAACAAGACTCAATCTACGGTCGACTCAGGAGGCTTATGTTTTCCTGCAGTGGTTAGCACAATAAAGTGTTCTTTCAACAGTAACACCAAAAACAGGGCCACATCCCTTGCATGTCCCAACGTGCATAACCAACAAGGCATGATCACGCTCCAACGTGATCACCCTTCTGCCGGTAACGGTATTTTCTCTTATACCTGCTCTTGCAAGTTAGTCATGACAAGCACACGTTGCACGGTACGAGGAAACATGCGAACACTACATGCATGGAAATTTTATTTGAATTCAACATATGCATGATTCAATTATTCTTGCAAACATTTAACCATGCAATCACCATATCAAGTGTTCAAGATGCTTGCCTTGAGCATGCAGATGGGTTGAGTGCACTCCAAAAGTTTTGAAAACTTTCTTCCCTCCATTTTCCTATTTTCAAAATATTGTAATTACCACATATAGCCAAAATAGTGTTAAAAAGTTGTTGGGAAATTTTTGAAATAATTACTAAAATACACTAGATGATAAATAAAGAATTTCAGAAAAAGAATCAAATTATTTGGAGTTCATATGATTTTCCTAGGAATTTTCTCAGCTGAGATAATTAAGGAAATGGACTATTTAAAAGATCCAGTAGAGACAAAGCTTAGGAAAAATGTTCACCATAGCTAGAATAATAGAGCATGATTTTAGGAATATGTAGAAATTTGAATCATCGGATTTGGATTTGAAAATATTGCTGTGGAAATAATTGAGGTTTACTGGAAAAAGAAAAAGAGGAAGGCAGAAGTGTGCCCTGAGCGCTGTATAGCTGACTGGCGCCACTGGGCCTGGCCCAGTCGCACGGCTGCGCGGGAGGCTGCCGACGTCGAAGAAGTATTGCTAAAATATGTTTTTCCCAGAGAAGAAGGCGTATCTAGGGGAATACGCCTTCACTTACAGTCGCGGGCCGCGACCTATAGTCACTGACGTTGGGCCCCGCCTGGCCCACCGGTCAGATTTGACCGTAGTCTACCCCGCCTTCCCCTCTGGCCGAACGGAGCGGAGCTCCAACGATTCTCGCCGGCGGACGGCGGCAGCTCTCGGGAAGCTGAGGCCACCGACGTGATCAGTGGGTCATGGCGATCCTCTCGGTGGGTGTTACGGTCGGCGGGGAGCACGGAGCTGCCGGTGGGGAGCTTCCCCGACGAATGGCGGCGTCGGGCGAAAGAGGAACTCCAGCCTCGAGCTCCGTTAGGTGAAATTGGTGGGTGGGATGGACTTGCGAGTGCTCTAGGAGTTGACTGGTGAAGAGATTGGGGATAGGGAGGCTCTGGTGGCATGGGCATCTTCGAGGCAGGGACGGCGGCAGTAGCTGCCGGAGAGGAAGAAGACGGCCTCTCCCGGCCGTTTGGCTGCCCAGGGTGGCATGTAGAGAGGAGAGGAGTGATGTGTCGAGGGGCTGAGCGAGCTCCGGGTCTTTTATAGCACGGGGAGACACCTCCCATGGCTTCCAGGAGAAGTCATGGCGGCGGACGGCCATTACTGCGCCGCGGAGGTAGATATGGCCGGTGAGGGGCGATGGAGTGGTTGGTGAGGTCGGTGGCCATGGATGAGGCCGGGTAGTTGGCCGTTACGGCGAGGGCGAGCTGGCAGGGTTGAGCGGCTCGGGCGGTGCCGTGCCCGAGCTGACGACCACGGGCGGCGGTGGTGGTCGGTAAGAGGCGGCGCTAGAGGCCGACGAGAAGTGTCGGCGGGGTCGGTGGAGTTATGGCGACGCCGTCCAGATTGTTGCGAGGACCGGAGAGGGCGCTGGGAGCCGCGACGTCTCGGTGCCACTGACTGCAAAACGAGCACTCTGGTCGCGCTCTGGACATGCACGTCATGTGCTCGAGGTAATGCTAATGGCATCTACAGGGATCCAAACAAGCCACCAATTGACAGGATGATGCTACTGGGGGTGGAAAGGACGTTGGACATGTTCTTTTGGCAAGATGATCAAGTTGGCAATGCAGGTTTAATTGGTTGCAAAATTCTGTCATGCACATAAGGTGTTTGACAGAATGCTATGGGAACCTAGGAGATTTTATTGGAAGTGAAAATTGGCAGTATGGTGTCTCCTTAGAAGATAAAGATGATGGTGGAGTTGGTTTGGCAAAAAGAAAAACTTGATAGTGCAAGTTTTACCAGAATTCAGTTCTGGACAGAAACTTGGAGTATTTATTTTGTGAACCAAAGTGAGGCAATTGGAGATGATCTTCTGGACTTAAGGGTTTCTTAGGAAGGACTATAAGGTGGAATAATTTCATAATTTTTGGAGCAATAAAAATTGAGGTTGTAGTTAAAACTCAAGAATAGGACAGACTTGAAAAGAGGATGTTTTACTCAAATTTTTCAAAAGACCAAGTTGGGTTTTTGCATAAAAGTGATCTATAGGCATCACATGACTCCTCATAATTTTTGTGGAATTTTACCCAAATCCCACAATATTTTACAAAAATTTCTAAATGGAGGGAAGAATTTTGAAAACAGAGAATAGAAAAATACTCTTAGTCTAAAATTAATAAAAGACCTATTATAATTCAAAATTTTATTTCTGGCCAAATTTTACTTAATAAAAAAATATGGTTAAATTTTTTGGGGTGTTACAACATCGGGCGTTGGACCGCCCGAGGAATTCCAAGAAAAATGCCAAACGGGTGTCGGAATGCGACGCCTCGAGAGGTCTTGAAAAGAAATGCGAAACGGGTGTCTAAAAGCGACGCCTCGAGAGGTCTTGAAAAGAAATGAGTATCCAGGTGGACTAGCCATCCCAAGTGATACCCAGAAAAATAGGAATGAGTATCCAGGTGGACTAGCCATCCCATGTGATACCCAAAAAAACAGAAATGAGTATCCAGGTGGACTAGCCATCCCAAGTGATACCCAGAAAAAAAATAGAAATGAGTATCCAGGTGGACTAGCCATCCCAAGTGATACCCAAAAAGAAAATAGAAATGAGTATCCAGGTGGACTAGCCATCCCAAGCGATACCCAGAAAGAAAATAGAAATGAGTATCCAGGTGGACTAGCCATCCCAAGTGATACCCAGAAAAAAAATAGAAATGAGTATCCAGGTGGACTAGCCATCCCAAGTGATACCCAGAAAAATAGAAATGAGTATCCAGGTGGACTAGCCATCCCAAGAAATACCCAAGGTTGCATATAGAAGAAAAAAGTTAGTCCACAATAATATTCATGTTAGCAATAATATTCATGCTGGCATCAGTAGTGACAATAATCATCCTGCAAAAAATGGATCATGCTCAATTTTAATTATTTCCTCCGAAGACCGACACTTGACCAACCCAGACTGTAGTCCTTAACTGCAGACACGGCTATTCTAATAGGTTTGAAAACTCTACAGAGGGTGTACTCTTTACCCACAAGTAAAGGATTTCTTTAGCCAACACCGAGACGCTGACTAATTCCCATTATGGTCTTTGGGTTGAAAACACACCTGGCCAGCACACACCAGATTAACTCTCCAGATGCTAGGAATCACCCAAAGCATCGTTCAAGAAAACTCTAAGACGGGGAGACCATTGTCTCGAATAGCATGGGATCACTATTTATAATGCGTGGATTACAAGGGGTGCCCCCCTCTCGGCCCAGCCGGATACACCCATGCCCCCTGACCAGGTGACATGCCTACCAGAGGCCTCTGGTATCTTTCACCATGGCCTCTATGTACGGTGTCCCTACTGGGAAAGGGCTTATAGGAGAACCCAAATTAGTGGCAGGCGCACTCTAGCACCCGCCACTGCTAATAGCAGTGGCGGGCACTAAAAATTGCCCGCCACTGCTATTAGCTTAGCTGTGGCGGGCGCAAACTAGTGCTCGCCACTGATAACAGCTGTCCAGATTTTTCATGGGACAAATGTTACCAGTGGCGGGCACAAACTTACGCCCGCCACAGGTAGTTGAGTTAGCAGTGGGGGGCGATTGTACGTACCCGTCACTGTTATTTTTTGAACCCGCACCAAATATGTGCAAAATTTCCAGTGACGGGCTGTTATGTGTGCCTGCCATTAGTAACTAAAATTGCAGTGTCGGGCCTTTTTTTTTGCCCGCCACTGCCTAAAAGCCCACCAGAGCCCACTTTTGTTCTAACACCTAACCCTAACCCTCCCGTCCATCTCTATCTCACCCAGCCGCCGCCATGATCCCATGGCTAGGGTTTCGCCTGCCATCTTCTTCGCCGAGATCTGCCACAGTCGGTGACGGGGAATCCAGAGGTCGCCGGATCCGGCATTGGCGTCTACCAGGTAGGTCCTTTCCCTCCTTTCTCACCGAGATCCATCCTCTCCTCCTCACCTCACCTTCTCCTCCTGGCCTTTCCTCTGCTATAGGTCAGCATGGAGTGGACGGGACGAGGACGATGGCAGGAGGGTGCCGGATCCTTCCTGCTTGAGGAGGAGGAGGAGGGGCGCACCTCCATCTTCTTTCATGGGCGCTCCTGCCGAGCTCGACCACAGCAACAGCGGCAGATGACCCCTCTCAGCGCCATGAACCCTAGCCCTTCCACTAGGTTGGGTACCAATCCTCCCCCTACCCCTGTCTTCTTTCTTCTTGTACTTTTCATCATCTCCCACAAGATCTGATGCATATGCTGCTTGTGTACTAGTAGATCAGTGGACATTGATCAATGATTTATTTAGAGAAGTAGTTTGTTACGCGCATGTGTAGTACAAGATCTGATGAATATAAACTATAAAAGATATAAGATGAGACATTTAGTGATTTCCAAGATCGTTTTAGAACGAGATTGGTGTCCATGCCACTGCTGCTGATGGCTACTCTGTTAGATGAAATTCTAGAACTAATCTGATTTTTTTGTGTTCTTGTAATGTAGATGAAGAAGAAAGGTGTTGACATGGCGAGCCGCCGCTGCCAGGGTCACCTCCCACGCCCATGCCTACTCAGATATCCACTCCCAGGAGGAAGATGAAGCTCCTCCAACCAATCAAAGCGAAGGCTCTCTTGTTCTTCTTGGTATGCAATCATGCGATCCCTTGGCCTTCTTGCATTACTAATTTAATATGTTTTAGTTCAGTTAAATAGTTTGTAGTTAGTTAAAGTTAAGTCGCTAGATGAATAGTTTGGATCCACTGATTTGCACAACTTTATGCATCGATCCATCAAATATGTATGGAAGTCTGAATTCTTCCAATGTATTGATATAGAATATGGAGCAATTATCACACAGAAAATTGGTCTCTCAAACACCACTTTTTTTTTGTTTTTGAAACTCACTACAAGGCATACAAAAATTGCAGCTAGTGTACTGTCTTGTAGATGCTTGTAGAATAATTAGTTTTCCATCAATTCAAGAGTTAAATTCATGTTTGTTTATATCTATGATTCATTCAAGATTTAACAAGCTTCTGTACAACTAGATTACATACTCCCGCTAGCTAAGTAGAGTTTTTCTATACGGAAGGGCACTAGGATCTGAAACTGTTGGCATATGTCCAGTTCGTTTATGAACATACACATACAATTCAGAAGTACTAGAATCTGAAACTGATGGCGTATGTTTTTGCGGACTTTGGGCGGCGGTTGGCATGGGGAGCGCCGACGTTTGGGCGGCGGGGCAGCCTTGATGTGACCGCGACGCAGATCGACTGTGGGGGTGGTACGAGTCAGGATCCGACTAGGTTTTAAAGCTTTCAGATATTCATTTTTCACCTTTAGAATAATGAACTCCATGCATATCTTTTCTTTCTTTGCCCAAGAACATGTACATATGCATGTCAGGGGGTCCTGTATTCCCGCCAAATGTGGCAGAATTGCATATTAGTTGCTAGCTGGAAGTACCTGTGTCCATCAATTTGAGCACCATTGTTTGTTCCATCTCACTATATAGTGTTTCCTCTCTATACGTATAGTGGATCCTAGTCTAAATTATAGCAGAGAGCTAGTATACCTTATTTTGCATTCCACAAATGTACTTGTTCTTTAACCTAGATGCCAGTACAAGTTTTTAATTGTAGGTTGCTATATCTTGAAATCCATTTTCATGGACATTTTTTTAGTTGTATACATAATTTATTTATCTCTTTTGAAACCTGCATGCATTTGCTAAGTTGATGCTTTTTATATCCTTAACAGAGTTATACTTGATAGTTCAGTCTAAGTTGAAGCACATGATGGCTCAAATCTAGTATTCCTGTGTATAATAGATCAATTTTGTATGCAGAAAGATGTCATGTCCATTTTATTGTGGAACGTTATGCTTAAGGAGAGCATTTTGTACATCAAACTTAACCAATTGATATGTAAGTGCTAAATAATTCGCTTTTCACATGCTCAGTCAAAGTTTCGCTGGCTATCTAAGTCGACTTTAATTTCTTTGTCTTTAATTATGCAAGAATATGTCCTATTTTCAGGATTTTCTCAACCAAAGTGGCTCGAGGCCAAGGACCAGAAGCGACTTGAAGCCAAGGACTAGAAAATCCAGAGGAGTAGGGGCATGAACTGGGCACTTTGGGAGCACCTTTGGACTGTGACATCGACTCCAGCCACACTATGTGAAGACCTCATTAGTGTGCATTTGGTCCATTGGTTCGGTAGCTTATTTGACTCAGCTTGTTGGGTTCTGTTTAAAGATCTTCACAAAAATAGGAGACATGCCTTCTCTAGTCGGGCCACAAGAAAAGTGCAATAATAATGTTTTCCTGTGTTTCTGGCATTTTTAATTCATCCTCAAAGTAATGTTGTGCATGTACATATGTGTATTACATGGGCTGTACTGTGTACATCACAGTACAGTACGTGCATTTTTTTTAAATTCAAAAATTCCTAGCAGTGGCGGGTAGAGCACTGTGCTCGCCAGTGGTGCATCTGCTATGGTGCAAACTAGCTCTGGTGCACACTCTTAGTAGTGGCAGGTGCTTCTTTGTGCCCGCCACTGGTGGCCTTTTAGTAGTGGCGGGAGGTCAGTGGCGGGCTTGCCTGGGCCCCTAGCCCACCACTAATGCCCATTTTGCACCCGCCACTGCTAGGCATTCCTGCAGTAGTGTGTGTGCAATGAAAGGGGTTAACAACTTACTGAACCGTACCCTACCTGTGGCAGGGACAAGTGGCAGCACGAAACAAGTATGGGGGTTACCGGAACAAGACTCAATCTATGGTCGACTCAGGAGGTTTAAGTTTTCCCGCAGTGGTTAGCACAATATAGTTTCTTGGTAGTACTCAACAGGGTCACCATCTGGCATGTCCCACATGCCCTCACTGATCATTCTCGTCACAACGAGATTTCAGTCTCACGGTCACTTTTCTCGTGACTGATTCTTTCCTGCAGATTAGTCCGGACCAACATAGGCATATGTGACATGTGAAAATAACCATACTCACTCATACTTCATGTTTAAATGAAGATAAAATATTCTCAAGGGATCATGCATGTATAACTAGCAATATGCAAATTTTAATTGAATTCAACATATTTATGATTCAATTATACTTGCAGCAATTAACCATGCATTCACCATATCAAGTGTTCAAGATGCTTGCCTTGGGCATGTAGAAAGATTGGGTGCACTCCAAAACTTTTGAAAAGTTTCTTCCCTCCATTTTTCCTATTTTCAAAATATTGCAAATATCACATAATGTGAAAATAGTACAAAAAAGTTGTTTGTAATTTTTTTGAAATAAATACTAAAATAAACTAGATGAAAAATAAGGAATGCCAGAAAAAGAATCAAATGATATGGAGTTCATATGATTTTCCTAGGGAATTTCTAAGCTGAAATAAATGAAGAAATGGACTATTTAATAGATCCAACAGGAACAAAGCTTAGGAAAAATGTTCACCCTAGCTGGATTAATAGAGATTGGTTTAAGGGATCCCTAGAAATTTAAATCATCAAATTTGGTTTTGAAATGAATACTGTAGGATTATTTGAAACCTACTCGAAAAGAAAAAGAGAAAAACATCATCCTGATGGGCTGGTTCTGGCGAGCAGAAACGCGCCCTGGGCGTGGTTTAGCCGCATGGCGGCACTGGATCAGGCCCAGTCGCTCGGCCGCGCGGGAGGGCTGCCGACGTCGAAGGCGTATTCGTGGGAATACGCTTTCCCCACGCGAAGACGGCTTCAGGGGAGTCCGTCTCCACTTACAGACGAGTCGACGGGGCGCTGGGTCACTGACAGTGGGCCCGCCTGGCTCATTGGTTAGGTTTGACCAGTCGCCCACGCGCGTCTTCCCTCTGGCCGGATGGAGGCGGCACTCCGGCGGTTCTCGCCGGTGAACGGCGATGCCGTTCGGGAGTCCGAGCCCACTGGCGTGCTTTCCACTCCAAGGCGGACCTAGGGAGCTGTGGTTTGGCCACCAGAGGTCACCGCATCGCCGGCAGCGAGATCCTCCCGAAAGCTTCGGTGGAGCCAAAATTGGGGCTTTCGCCCACGGTTGATCTCGAGCTAAATTGAGCGGTGGAACGGGGCCGTGGAATCAAGAGGAAGCTGTTGGTGAAGAGAATAGAGAGGGGGAAGCTCTGGTGGCGTCGGAATCAACAAGGTAGTGGCGGCGGCCGTGGTTGCCAGAGAGGAAGGAGACGGCATCCCCGATCCCCGTGATTGTTCTGGAGGATGATTGAGTTGACGGTGAAGCAATGTTGATGCGGAATGAGGCTCGGGGTGGTCTTTAATAGGAAGAGGAAGGCGGTTCCGCGGCTCCCGAAGATAAGCATGGTGGGACGGCCATTCATGGCGCCGTTGAGGTAGCTGGCAAGGTCGGCGGGGTCGGTGGAGGCCGGTAAGGGTAGTAGGGGCTCGGTGGGGGAGTGGATGAGCTCTGGCCATTGGCATTTAAGCGGGGCAGAGACATGGCGAGGAGGGACTCGTCGGACGGCGCTCCCAGTCGGTGTGGACGGCGGTGGTCGGCGCTAACGGACGAGGACGGATGTCGGCGAGGTGCGTGGATGTCTCGCGAAGCTCTCGGGGGTAGCTTGCGTGCGAAGTGGCAGCAGGGAGGGCAGCGCGAAGCGGTGCCGACGCCTGCAAACTTGGTGCTCTGGACACGCTCCGTGCATGCACGCTAAGTGCTCGACAGAATGCCAGAGCGGGCTACAGTGATCCAATCAAGCTAATCTTTGGCAGGGTGATGCTCTTGGAGATTCTAGAGATGATGGACATGATGGTTTGGCCATATGAGCAGATCATAGGTGTAGTTCAGAAGGATCCTAGATCTCTGCTATGCCCACAGGGTGTTTGACAGAATGCTAGGGCCATTTACTAAATTCCTATGGAAGTGATACTTGGCAGGATGGTGTCTCCTTGGATGTTAGTGATGATGGTAAGGTTGGTTTGGCAAAACAAACAACTTGCTAGTGCAAGTTTTACTGAAATACAGTTCTGGACCCAAACTTGGAGGATTTATTTGGTGGGTTTGCAAGATGCAAATGGAGTTGATGTTCTGGACTTAAGGGTTTGGTTGGAAGGACTGTAAGTGGGAAAAATTTCAGAATTGTTTGATGAAGTAAAATTAGGGTTGCAGTTATAACCTAGGAATGGGACATAATAGAAAAGAGAAAGTTGTGCTCAAAATTTTCAAAAGACCAAGCTGGGTTTTTGCATAAAAGTGATCTATAGGCATCATATGACCCCTCATAATTTTTGTGGAATTTTAAAAGAATTATTTGAAATAGTTGTAGTGCAACAGAAGCATTTTCAAGGATTGAGAATGCTATTAAAAGAATTATTTTGGGCAAATTTTTATTATGAAAATATTTCCTACTGTTATTAAAATGAAATGATTCAATAAAGCTACCAAAGCCCACAATATTTTTCCAAAATTTTCTATATGGAGGGAAGAATTTTGGAAAACAGAAAACAGAAAAGATCTTAAAATTAATAAAAGACCCATTATAACTCAAAATTTTTATTTCTTGCCAAATTTTTCCTAAAAAAATGTGGTTAAATTTTTGTGGTGTTACACTGCGAGTCTGTGACTACACTGCCGCATCTTCCACATCTCCTGTTCGTTCCCGTCCGAGGCCTCGCCGTCGTCCTCCGCCTTGGTTCGCTCGCCGCGGCGCCGCCGTCTGGCGTTGTCAAAATGGTCAACAATCGAGAGGAATCCGGAGATGACTGTATGTGGAGAGGATGATAGTAGGGACCCACGAGGGTCATTGCAGTATGCAAGCAAGTGCCTCCTTATTACAAGCCAAAAAAATGCTTCCTCCTGGTTTGACATTTGGGTCCCATGCCATTGTCAACGTAGTCAATAAGCAAGAGAATTGCCCAACGAGCGGCTGACACCAGGGACCCAGAAGCTCGCGCAGTTGTTTTTTTGTTTTTGAAATGGAGCAGAGTATCAACTGGGTTGTGCGGGGGCTGTAGCCCATCTAGCCCAGGCTTTTATTTTCTATTTACCACATGACCAACCCAGTTGTTTTTTTCTCTTTCTGAAAATGGCTAGCCCAGTTCTATTGTTTTTTGCAGAATACCCAACCGAGGCTTACTTTCTTTTCTCAGCCCTGTTGGGCTGCAAATCTTTCAAGACGAGGAGGGATGTATTCGGGGCTTGCCCAGAAAATGGACTATAAGTAGTAAGAAATGGGCTGTAAATTTTAAAAACAACACAACAAACCGGCAATTAGTTTCAAATTATGTTTTTTTAGGATTTTGATATTTTAAATTTCATTGATTTTTTTGCGGTGAAAAGTTCGTAGGATTTTAAATAAATATAATTTTATTTTTCAAATTAGTTTGAATCTGACTCAAAATTTTGGGATTAAAAACAGTTCGGACTCCACCGACATATGCAAAAATTCGTTGAATGTTTTAACCGTGGCCAGAATATGGGTTGTAATGCTAACAACAAGAACATGGGCTTCAAAAAAATCCTTAAGAATTAGCAAATGGGCTGTAAATTATTAAAAAATTGGCAAATGGGTTGTATGTTGTTTGCCATAGATTTGGAGGCTGACTGTGACACCCTGGTTTTCGCTCCTCGATTTTTCCCTTCGCGGGATTTGGCTCCCGTCTTTTTTTTCTGATGTTCTTGGATTTTCTCTCGCTTTTGGGTATATGAAGATGGTCATTTAGCCTTGCCTTTCCTACCCAACCAGAGACTCTCTCCAGTTCAACCTTGCCACCCAAAATATATTCTCAGGATTCCGCCACCAAAACCCTACCTTTCGAGTTGCCGGAAGGGAAACCCTAATTCCTTCCGTTACAAAGGAACCTCAATTTCATTTGATCTATTGCCTCCCAAACTTTTCCCAGTGATCATCCCACATCTATAAACCCTGGATATGCAAAAATATTGCCAAGTCATTTGCAATATTTTTCATTTAAAATTAATTCCTTTTTCTGCCAGTTAAAGGAATTAAATCCAGGAAAATATCTATCCATCTCCAAAGTTCATGAAAACTTGTGGAGATATTGTTTGTGATCATATTGAGCTCCCATAAAAATATTGGCCATAATTAAATAAGGGAAATTGCATTTTCCTATTTAAAGCCAATACTGCATTTTGGGCACCTTCCAAAGGAACTATGATTTTGGTAGCCAGGAAAAATCCCAAATAATTTGTGGAGCTTCTCCTATCCATATATTCACAATTTCCATCAAGAACCCAAGTTCCATAGTTCAATTTTTGAGCACATCATCCAATTCTTGTTTCTGGCTCAATTTTGAGGTTATGATGCAACTATATTTTATATTGCTTCAAAAATTCTCAAATTAATCCAGGACCTCACATTCCTTATATTATGTGACTATACAAAAATTCACATTATTTTATGTAGCCAATTTCTCCAAAAAATCCCATCTAGTTTCTGTCCAGATTCTAGCTCTGTGAAGGAAGTACCACTTTGGCATTTCCAAATGAGCTGAAATTTTGCCAGTATCTTCATACATCCAGATCACCTCTCTCCACAAAAATTCAGATAATTTAACCAAGTCAGTTGAGCACAACATCAAAATCCATTTTTTGGACCAGAATTTGCATTGCAAAGGAAGTATATGCAAACTTGGTCCAAATGGCCTCGAATTTTACCAGAACCTAGTCCTTCCTACCCTATTTCGTTGTGGCAAAGTTTCAGCCTCATCACCTTATCCATTTCTCCACAAGAATCTGTCCAAGTTTTATGTCAGAACCTTTGTGAGCTCCAATCAGTCAACTCCTGCCTCCACTTCCCTCCAAACCCTCACCGGTAAACTCACTGACCACTGATGCATCTATTTGACATGGCCTGGAGTCCAATAGGCGCTCTGGAAGCGTGGTGCCTGCGGTGACCATGAGTTGGCCACGCCAAAATGGCGCTCTGCTCGATGAACCACGATGGACAACAAACTCCAGCCGGCCATGGCTCGTCCGGGCATGTCCAGTGGCTCCGTGGCGGCCGCGTGCATCTTCTCCAGCAGCTTCCCCCTCCTTTGTTCCTCCCCACGCCACGGCAGCTCCGCCGCACTATTCTTCCCGTGACCGTCATCGTCGTCTTCCTCTGTCTTCTTCCGCTCCGAGTCCTCCCGAAGCTGCTGCTAACTTCTCCACTCTCCCCGAACCCTTGCCGACACCCCCTCCTTCCTCTGCGTGTCGCCGGAGCTCCAGGATGCCGATAAGGCCGCCATGGCGGCTGTGCTAATCCGGGCGCCCCGGCCACCTATATATATAGGCCGTCCCCGAGCCGTTCGAGCGCACCAACCTCATCCCCTCTCCCTCTAGTCCCCTCCGGCACACTCGCCTGGTCGAGCCCCTCGCCGCAGCACCCCAATTTTGCCACGGCCGCCGCCCATGGCCACCACCCCACCTTCGCTTTCCGCCGTTCCCGGTGCCCGTGGACTTAACCACTGGACGCGCCCCACTCCGGCGACCTCGCCCAGCCCCTCGCCTGCTCCTACAGACCACCAGGTCGCCGGATTCCACCAGACCCGCCGCCCACTGCCTCCTTTCGCCGCCGCGTCTCCGGCCTTCCCCAAGCCCCGTGCTATCTATCCCTGGATGCGGAACTCCTTGGCGAGTCCGTCCGTCCAGTCGCCGGACCCTGTAGCCCACCGGAGCGCCAGGACCACGCCGGAGCAGAGAGCCCAGGCGCGGCGTCGGGGAAAGGCAGGGAGGAGGAGGAAGAAGGAGGGAGGAGAGAGAAAGGGCGGGGTGGGCCCCGCGTGTCGGCGACAGCAGCTCGGTCCCGCCTCGCCACGTTGGATAAGTGGCACCGCGGGTGGGCCCGCCCAGTGGAGCCGCGGCAGCCATGGCAGATTCGACCCAAGCTAGCCCAGCTGCGCAGTGACCTTTTTCTTTTATTCGCCGAATTTCAGCCAGGGGCCCAGAAGTAAATACTATATTTACAGAAAAGTCCTTCTACCTCAATCACTCATATCTTTTCACTCGTAGCTCCGATTCAGGTGAATCCAAAGCCCACTTCTTTAGTTCATCGAGCCCATTTTGATGATGTCACTTCCACCATGTTTACACATTCTGAAAATGCCCATTTTGCCCTTGCCCTTCAATCAGCCCCTCCGAGAGAGAATCCTTTCCGGCAAATTTTCCGCGAGGTGACCGCACTTCTCTCCGGTGAATTCATCGACACCCAGGCAAGCCGACCATCTGATATGTGCCCTAAAGCATTGCTCTGTGTTATTCTTTCATGTTTAAATTAATATGCGTATGCTTGTATGCGTAGTGGTGAGCTGTATGTGACGTTGATGAACCCTTACTTGCCTTTCTTTGATGACGGCACCACGCCTGTGTTCTGAGCTGCTTTCGGCCGTCCGGGGTGGATACCGACTTTATGTTTCTCTTTTCAACAACTTTCCCGTGTTCTGAGCTGCTTTTCGGCCGTCTCGGACAACTGTTGAATTTCTTTCTGTAGCGGTGACCCTATGCTCTGAGCTGTTCCTCGGCCGTCTTAGGGAACTGCTACACTCTTTTTATCAACACCGTCTCATGCTCTGAGCTGCTTTTCAGCCGTCTTGAGCCAGGGTTGAGTTATTCCAGTAACGTCCCAGATCTGAGTTGTAAAGACCGTTTTGGTGGCTACTGGTTTATTTGCCGGTTTCCTGCGAGGGTTCAGATGGTTGTCAGTTACAGCTAAGGCTTGTAAAGTAATTAAACTCCTGCTAGGTTGAACTTGCTATTTACATTACTCGTCTTGTTATTGCACTAGTGACTCGTATGTAGCAATATGGAGATAGGTTGTTATGTTATCATCATGCATTATTGTGCTTATCGCAATGATTAAGAAATGTGACTTAATAATGACAACCTCCTCTGTCGGCTGGATCGAGTCATAGTGTCACCTATCCGGACTTATCAGTGCAACCACATTTGCCGGTATGGGACGGCCCTGACTTAGTCTATTGTCTTGCCTCTTGTCGGTACCACCAAAATAGGGAGGATTATGCGTGCGTGCTACCCTGGCCCGGTAGGCGGCGATAATCCCGTGAGCCCAGTTTGGTTTATGTGCGCACGTCGCCGTTTGGGACAGTTTTGTTTGGCCACGACGGTGGCAGGTGTCACGGGGTGACACAGGGGCCACCCAGGACATGACCCTGGGAGGGTATGATTGTCGGTGGGACCGTAAGAGTGCCAGGCAATAGACAAGTTTTGTTGGAGCCGCACCGGTCCACTCGAATGGGAGCACGAGGCCAGGAGCTCCATGGTGTGGGTAAAGTGCGCAACCTCTGCAGAGGGTAAATCTATTCGAATAGCCGCGTCCTCGGTCATGGACAGTTCGTACTAGGCCACTATTTGGTCTGTGTCGAGTCTGGAGGAACAAACCATATGACATTAATAATGAACCAGAGGAAGGTATGATTTATCAGACCTGCAGTACAGATGCATGGACATCGGATGATGTGTGGTATATGATGTTGGCCACGCGATGGCTATGGGATGAGTGGTTGGATGACCACATGACTTGGATTTGATTTGGATCGGGTTTGGATTAATTACTTGATATGCTTTATCTTCATACCACAGTTACTTTGATAGTTTACATGCTAGATAATACTGTTATGACATGATCAGTAGTAATGATGCTAGATGATCCTATTATGACATGATAATTATGTTGCTAGATGATTAATCTTGCTAGATAATCCTGCCTTAGTATGATAGCTAATATTGTTAAGATAATGAATGCATGCTTGAATGCCATGGATTGCATTGCTTGGTGTATATGTCGGTTTGATTTGCTTGCGAGTACATTCAAAAGTACTCAGCGGCCTTCAATGTGGCCAGGTTCACATAAGGATTCGACGTCCGCTAGCGAGGAGCCGGAGTGTTCGCGGGCTAGAAGAGTAACCTAGTCAGATCCCTGTGGATTGGAGCCGCACCAAGACCATGCTGCCTTAGATAGAGCTTTTCCGCTGCCATCACCCTTGTAATATAGCATGTAAGACTGATATATCCATTAATAGAAATGTCTGTGTTCATGATACTTGTTGTAAAGGCACACGCCAGTGTGATTTCCTGGGCTGGCGTGTGCGGCGACCGTCTGGCTATAGTGGTATTCAGGCGGGGCGCCACACTGACTTGTGGGCCTACTATGTTGACGCGTATGCAGGGCTTTGTGAACTTAGTCAACAAATGATTCTAGCGGCAGTGACCGTTGGATAACATCCAACGGTCGTGCTGCTTCTTCAATCCCTGATCTTCTTGCTCAAGCCGCCCAAACTAGCACCGGCGGGACCGCCTACTCCCGCCTCCCATGGTCGGCTATGCTGCCGCACAGGCCTCACCGCCCCCTCCTACTCCCACCGCTGGCCAGGCCATCCCTCTACTGACCCACACCTCCTGTTATTCTCCAGCGACACAGGCCTCACACCGCAGCCGAACCAGTCAACCCTCGTACTCCCCTCAGCGTGGGCATCTACTACTGTGGCTTCGCCGGCTCCGGGTCGATCCCTTCCTGGGCCTCGCCGTCGTCCACCGCATTGGTGCTCTCGGTGCGGTGTGGTCAACGTGGTCAACAAACGACAGCCATCGGAAGAGGGATGTACATGAAGAGGCTGACAGTAGGGACCCACATAGTCCATGGCCGCACGCAAGCAAGTGCCTCTTTATTACACGAAAAAATGAATCCTCCCCCTGACCGCTGGGACCCACCAGCTATAGGTTCGCACGAAAGGAAGTGCCTCATTATTACGCAGAAAAAATATTTCTCCCCATGACAACTAGGACCCACCGGATTTGGTGGCTGACTTGTGGGCCTACTAAGTTGACGCGTACACTGGGCTTTGTCAACTTAGTCAACTAACGATTCTAGCAGCAGTAACCGTTGGATGTTAATCCAACGGCCGTGCTGCTTCTTCACTCTCTGATTTTCTTGCTCCAGCCGCCCAAACCAGCGGCGGCGGGACCGCCTGTTCTTGCCTCCCGTGGCCAGCTATGCTGCCGCGCAGGCCTCACCGCCCCACCCTACTCCCACCGTTGGCCAGGCCTTCCCTCTACTCACCCACATCCCCTGTTATTCTCCGGCGACGGCAGCCTCACACCGCGGTCGAACCAGTCAACCCTCGTACTCCCCTCCGCGTGGGAATCCACTACCGCGTCTTCCCCGGCTCTGCGTAGTTCCCTTCCTCGGACTCGCCATCATCCACCGCCTTGGTGCTCTCGGCGCGGCGTGGTCAACGTGGTCAGTGAACGACAACCATCGGAAGAGGAATGTACACGGTGAGGCTGACAGCTGGACCCACCAGTTACATCTTCGCACGCAAGGAAGTGCCTCCTTATTACACGCAAAAAAAAATGATTCCCCCCTGACAGTTGGGACCCAGTAGCTATATCTTCGCACGCAAGGAAGCACCTCCTTATCCTCCCTGACAGCTGGGACCCACCCGATCAAAGCATACGTAGCGTTGTCTGTCTAGTCGCGAACGTGTACGTATATACTGGTCGATCGGTCTCTCTACAACGATGAACTGTCGGCGTGTAAGGAGCGGCACGTGTCGTAGTAGAGCCCCCGATGTAGCAGTTCAGGCAGCCCTGTCTAAATTGTGTACACGTACGTACAACCACACGGCAAAAAATACGGGCACGTACGTACATACGGGCGGGGTCTCGAACGCGTACTCGCGCATACGTATGGCCAGGGCTCGTGTACATGGAGAGAGGCAACGGACGGCAGCAATGGCCTCCTGTTCATCGTCAGCCAACCGGCTGGGTCGGAATGGAGGAAACATCATCGTGTTCATCGGGAGCCAAGCGACTGGGTGGGAATGCATCCTGTTCATCGGGAGCCAACCGGCTTGGACGGAACTGATGGGGAACAAAGCATGAAAATCAAATTTTTTCCTACGAACACCCAAGATCTATCTAGGAGAAGCATAGCAATGAGAGGGGAGAGTGTGTCTACGTACCCTCATAGACCAAAAGTGGAAGCGTATATAATGCGGTTGATGTAGTCGTACTCTTCGCGATCCGATCACGATCCAATCGATCTAGTGCCGAACGGACGGCACCTCCGAGTTTAGCACACGTGCGGCTCAATGACGTCTCCTCCTCCTTGATCCAGCAAGAGAAGGTGGAGAAGTAGATGGGATCACAACCAACACGACGGCGTGGTGGTGATGGTGGTGGTGGAGCACCGACAGCGCTTCGCTAAGCGTCGTCGGGACGAGGCGGTGGTGTAACGGGAGAGAGAGGGGCGCCCAGGGGCTGGTGTGTCCTCTTGGGGCACCCCTCCTCTATATATATAGGTGGAGGGGCGTGGGGAACAGCTCCTCCAAGACCTAGGGCACAGCCAAGGGGGGGAGGACTTGGACTCCAAGTCCAATCCTATTCCTACTAGGACTCCCCTTTTTTTCCTTCCCTAGCCACATGGGCTTTTGAGGACTTGGTGCGCCTAGCCCAATAAGGCCAGGGCACCTCCCCTCAGCCCATGCCAGACCTTGGGACGTGGTGGACCCAATTGTGGACTTCCGGACCCCTCCGGAATCCTCCAGAACCATCTGGAAGCTTCTCGGTATAATACCGAAAAAACTGCACCTTTTTTCGGAACCCAAAATATGACTTCCCATATATAAATCTTTACCTCTCGACCATTCCGAGATTCCTCGTGATGTCCGGGATCTCATCCGGGACTCTGAACAACATTTGGTTACCAATCATCAAATATCCCAATACTACTCTAGCATCAACGAACGTTAAGCGTGCGACCCTGCGGGTTCGGGAATCATGTAGTCATGACCGAGACACCCCTCCGGTCAATAACCAATAGCGGGACCTGGATGCCCATATTGATTCCTACATATTCCACAAAGATCTTTTGTCAGTTGAACCACGATGTCAAGGATTCGGCTAATCCCTGTGGGATCGAGGAGATAGGTCTAGAGGGGGGGGGGTGAATAGACACTTAACCAACCAAAGTTGCAGATTTTAATTTCTCTTGGAACTTAGGCAGATTTTGGCACAAGTTAAGATCACTCCAATACTTTCTACACATGCATATCTAGAGATTGAGCAGTGGAAATAGTAAAGCATGCAAAAGTACGGAATGTAAAGGGGTAGAGTATGGAAGATCAAACGCAATGAAGAAACGGTGGTTTTTGGCGTGGTTCCGATAGGTGGTGCTATCGTACATCCACGTTGATGGAGACTTCAACCCACGGAGGTTAACGGCTGCACGAGTCCACGGAGGGCTCCACCCAAAAAGGGTCCATGAAGAAGCAACCTTGTCTATTCCACCATGGCTTACGTCCACGAAGGACTAGCCTCAGTCGGGGTAGATCTTCATGAAGTAGGCGATCTCCTTGCCCTTACAAACTCCTTGGTTCAACTCCACATCATGTCGGAGGCTCCCAAGTGACACCTAACCAATCTAGGAGACACCACTCTCCAAAAGGTAAAAGACGGTGTGTTGTTGATGAACTCCTTGCTCTTGTGCTTCAAATGATAGTCTCCCCAACACTCAAACAACTCCTCACAGATTTGGCTATGGTGGAAGAAGGATTTGAGTGGAAAGCAACTTGGGAAAGGCTAGAAATCAAGGTTCAAATGGTTGGATTGGAATGTCTTGATCTCAACACATGAGTAGGTGGTTCTCTCTCTGAAAATGTATGGTGGAAGTGTAGACATGTTCTGATGGCTCTCTTTACTGAGAAGGAAGTGGTGGAGGGGTATATATAGCCTCCACACAAAATCCAACCGTTACACACTTTTAACCCAACTCGGTGGCACCGATTCAGAAGTCTTGGTGGCACCAAACTGTGTAAAAGATATGAACGTTAGGAATCTCGGTGGGACTGACTGGAACAACAAGGATGGACTGAAGTGCAATGGCTAGGGAAAACCTCGTCTCGGTGGCACCGATTGCATCAACTCGGTAGGACCGAAGTGAAGCAATAAGGCAACAGAGAGTTGGCAAGCCGTCTCGGTGAGACCGATTTGCAAAACTCGGTGGGACCGAAGTAAGTGCAAACGATTACAGAGAGTTGGCAAGGCCATCTCAGTGAGACCGAGATCCATATCGGTGGATCCGATTTGTTAGGGTTTTGGCAGTGGCTAAGTCTAGATGAACTCGGTGGCTCCGGATAGGAAATTTTGGTGGGGCCGAGTTGGAATGTAGGTTTTGGACATATTTGGGTACAGAGAGTGGTTGAGGGTTTAGGAGCACTGTCACTAAGCACTTGAGCAAAAAGACCATTAAGCAACACCTCATCCCCTTTTAATAGTATTGGCTTTCCTATGGACTCAATGTGATCTTGGATCACTAAACCAAAAGTGTAGAGTCTTGATCTTTTGCCAATCCTTGTCCTTAGCATTTTGAAGGGTTCCACATCCTCTTGTCCATGCCACGCCATTGCTGAACTTGTCTGAAATATACTAGATAGAAACATTAGTCCAACAACATGTATGTTGGCATAAATTACCAAAACCACCAAGGGAGCAAATGTGCTTTCAATCTCCCCCTTTTTGGTAATTGATGACAACATACATCAAAGCTTCAAATACAGATTTAGCAGAAGTTTGTATGAAAGCTTTGAAGAAAACATGTAACATGTATAAGCTCCCCTGAACTCCCCCTGAAGATGTGCATATAAAATGATGATATCACATGGGAGATATACATGCAACATGTATCTTGGCTATATGCATCAGAGCAACATATATATCATATAGGTGTCCACATGTCCATGATTGTCTCCTTGCAAACAATATATACTAGCAAGAGGTCAATCATGTATATGAGTGTGATGCATATACTTACCTTGAAGTTCTTGATCAAGTACCTGAAGAAATACACTTGAGAAAACAGGGTTAGATAACACAAGATGACCTCTTCAAGAAAAATCACAAGATCATCAAGAAACCAAGATTGGGATGACATGTAAAAGAAAGTATCACTAGGTGAATACTTCTTTGAAGCAGACATGTCCCCAAAAGAAATAGTTGTCTCCCCTTAAAGAACTTCCTCTCCCCCTGAATCTGATATTGGATATTGGGAGCAGGTAGGGTGAGAAAACTTAAACAACCAAAAACTGATCATGTTTCTCCCCTCTTAGAAACATGTAACATTCTCTCCTCTTGTAAGGTGCATCTCTTTTGTAGTGGTAAGCTTTGATGTATTCCTCTCTCCCCCTTTGACATCAATTTCCAAGAAGGGACTTCAAGGTTATTGATCAAGTGGGCTTGGTCCTTGAGAAACACATCTAGCCATTGAGTGGCTCTAGATGCAAGTAGAGGTTAAGAATCATTGAGTGGAGCTGGAGCAGAAAAACTCAGGAAATATTTGACAGAAAACTCCTTAGAGTAGCAAAATCGGTGATACCGAGTTGAATCAATTCGGTGGAACCGAGTTTGATGCAAAGGAACAATTTGTCAACTCAGCTCACTAGCAAAGGAATTCTCACAAGGATTTGCAATGAATTAGCTGTGAAACTAGCTAAAAGAAAAGTAACACAGAAAAGAAGCAAAGAAACGTCTAGATGAAGTTTTTTTTAAGGAAACACTCTTGCAAGAAGAACAAACAAACGAAATATTGGAGAACGTCATCTAGATGGGTCGGCGACTAGGTCACCTATGTTAGAGTATATTGACTTAGGAGTCAAGTGAGAACACTTGATCATGGGTCATACTCATCGTTTAAGATCAAAATGGGGTTGCCATTTTTCCTTTAAGCATTTCAATGTATTCACATCTTGTTGAGTTGCTTTAGCTCATGTCTTTGAGTAAAGCTTCTCTAAGATGTGATAACTTACATTGGGATTTGGTTGTGATGTCCATCATGTAGTTGAATTTGAAGCGGATGCTCATGAGTTGAAGTTGGGAGCGATCCTATCATTTGTAGTTCATTTTCCTACATGGGTTAGATTTGCAAGGAACAACATGTATATCCAAAATGACAAAATTGAAGCATATCTCAAAAGGTTTGTCAAAGGATATGTTTAGGTTGTCTTGTTCCTTGTTCCACCATCAATTGTTGATACTTGGGGTTTACAAGATTGCTTATGATAAGAGTGAGACGCAATCTTGTGACATGAAGCTTGTCCAAGTACCTACAAAAGGTTAGATACAATACAAGGGAGCAAAATGTCCAAGATATAAAATGATCATGGAAGCATCATGGATTAGTCAAGAATGCTCATGCCCTTGTATGCATCCACATGAACCTCTAGTTCACGTTTGAAGCATCAATGATGTTCAACTCACTTCTCAAGTGACAAAACACTTTCTCATCGAGAGGTTTGGTAAAGATTTCCGCCCATTGTTTGTCGGTACGAACATATTTAAGGTCAATGTCACCTTTCTCAACATGATCTCGAATGAAATGGTGATGAACCTCAATATGCTTAGTTCGAGAATGTTGCACAGGATTGTGTGCTATCTTAATAGCACTCTCATTGTCACCTAGTAATGGTACATGTCTCACATGCACACCATAGTCTTTAAGAGTTTGTGTCATCCATAGTAATTGAGCACAACATGATCCCGCGGCAATGTATTCCGCTTCGGCAGTAGATAGAGATACGGAGTTTTGTTTCTTGGAGGACCAAGACACAAGAGATCTACCAAGAAATTGACATGTACCCGAAGTGGATTTTCTGTCAACCTTGTCTCCGTCATAGTCCGAATTGGAGTAGCCAACAAGATTAAAAGAAGATCCTTTGGGATACCATATGCCAAAGTTTGGTGTATGTAACAAGTATCTCACAATTCTTTTCACTGCCTTAAGGTGACACTCTTTTGGTGCCGCTTGGTATCGTGCACACATGCACACACTTAGCATAATGTCGGGATGGGAGGCACATAGATATAGCAATGAACCAATCATAGATCGATAAACCTTTTGATCAACCGGTTTGCCATCCTTGGTCAAGTCAAGATGTCCACTCATGGGCATGGGGGTTTTCATACCTTTACTCTCTTGCATGTTGAACTTCTTGAATAAGTCCTTGGTATACTTTGTTTGAGAAATAAAGGTACCTTCCCTAGTTTGCTTGATTTGCAAACCAAGAAAGAATTTGAGTTCACACATCATAGACATCTCGTACTTTTCCGACATCAACCTTCCAAACTTTTCACTAAAAGAGGGGTTAGTAGATCCAAAGAGAATATCATCAACATAAATTTGGCATACAAATAATTCTCCATTAACCCTCTTAGTGAACAAAGTTGAATCAATCTTCCCAATTTCAAAACCTTTTTCAAGAAGGAACTTTGTCAAGCATTTGTACCAAGCTCTAGGCGCTTGTTTAAGACCGTAAAGAGCTTTACGAAGTTTGTGCACATGATTAGGTTTCTTGGGATTTTCAAAGCTGGGAGGTTGTTTGACATACACTTCCTCCTCAATTTCACCATTTAAGAGAGCACTTTTAATATCCATTTGGTAAAGAGTGATATCGTGGTGATTAGCATAAGCAAGTAAAATGCGAATGGACTCAAGTCTTGCAACGGGGGCATAGGTCTCACCATAGTCCATACCTTCGACTTGTCTGTAACCTTGTGCTACGAGACGAGCCTTGTTGCGTACAACTTATCCATCTTCATATTGCTTATTCCAAAACACCCATTTGGTTCCAATGATGTTTTGCTCATCTTTAGGCTTCTCAACCAATGTCCAAACTTGGTTCCTCTCAAAGTTGTGTAGCTCCTCGTGCATTGCATTCACCCAATCGGGGTCCTTGAGAGCATCTTCCACCTTCAAAGGTTCAACACTAGAGATGAATGAGTAGTGCTCACAGAAGTTAGCTAGACGAGTTTTAGAGCGAGTGATTCTCCCGGATTGTATATCTCCAAGTATTTGTTCGACGGGATGATTCTTGTCGACTCTTGCTCTGACTCGAGGTAGCTTTTGCTTGGGTTGTGGTGAGGCTTTCTCCTCATCATCATCATCATCATCTTCTTCTTCGTTGATGTTGTCGTTGTTCGCTTGTGGCGGTGGAGAAGGAGGTTGAGGTGGATCATCTTGTTGCACTTCCTCATTTCCATCATCTTGATATGTTCCACTTGTGGACGCCTCCATATCAACTTGTCGTTCACCTTGATGTGAAGTTGGGGCTTCCACTTGAATAGACGAGGTACTCTCCTTTACTTCCACGGGCCGAATCTTGCCAATGGGCAAGTCTTGGATTGCTTCTGATGGTTCTTGATCTCCTACATCAAGTGGCAATTGCTCGACTTGCGAGCCGTTAGTCTCATCAAACTTCACATCTACCGTCTCTTCAACTTTTCGAGTGAAGTTGTTGTAGACACGGTAAGTGTGAGAGTTCGATCCATAACCAAGTTGGAAACCTTCATGAGATTTAGGAGCAAATTTTGAACGACGATGCTTATTAAGAATGTAACATTTTGAGCCAAATACTCGAAAGTATCCAACTTGTGGTTTGTTACCGGTGAGCAGTTGATAGGCCGTTTTACCAAGAAGCTTGTGAACGTAGAGTCGATTTGTTGCATGACAAGCTGTTTCAAACTCTTCCGCCCAAAAGTGTTTTGGCGTCTTGTATTCATCAAGCATCGTTCTTGCCATCTCAATAAGGGTACGGTTCTTCCTCTCAACGACTCCATTTTGTTGAGGTGTGTACATGGCCGAGAACTCATGTGAAATACCCTCCTCATCAAGAAAGGTGTCCACATTTGCGTTCTTGAACTCCGTTCCGTTATCACTTCGAACCTTCTTGATCTTCACTTCAAATTGATTTTGGGCCTTTCTTGCGAAGTTCTTGAAGATCTTTTGTACCTGCAATTTGTCATCAAGAAAGAACACCCACGTAAATCTGGAAAAATCATCAACAATGACCAAACCGAAAGAGTTACCACCAAGACTCTTATAGGAGTTGGGACCAAAGAGATCCATATGAAGTAGCTCGAGTGGTCTCCTTGTGGTCATAATGTTCTTCATGGGATGGCTTCCGCCAACTTGTTTTCCTGCTTGGCAAGTACTACAAAGTCAATCTTTGTCAAATATAACATCTTTCACTCCAAGAATTTGATCTCATTTAACAAGTTTATCAAGGTTACACATGCCAACATGTCCAAGTCTCCTATGCCATAACCAACCTTTAGAAGATTTAGCTATTAAACATGTACGAGGTTGGGCTCTCTAAGTGAAATCAACAATGTATAGATCACCTCTACGAATGACGGTAAAGACCATATTATGATTATCTTGACGAAACACTTGGCAATCTACTTTGATAAATAGAACATTGAAACCAAAATCGGCTAGTCTAGATACGGAAAGAAGATTGTAACCAAGAGATTCGACAAGCATAACATTTTGTATCGAGCTATCATTGGATATGGCCACCTTACCAAGGCCAAGTACCTTACCCTTGGAGTTGTCTCCAAAAGTCACATACTTGCGTGGACCATCATTTTTAGCAAGCTCACGAAACATGTCTCTATCTCCGGTCATGTGATCGGTACATCCACTATCAAGAATCCACTCTTTTCCTCTGGCCATGTAATCTCGAAGATTTGCCATAAGACTGAGATTCCTCATGGTCTTCTCAAATTCAATATCAAATTCTTCGTCCACATTATAGTAGCCATTCTCAACATCATCATCATCATGCATGTGATCATCACCTAGGGCAATAGATTCATTAGTTTCATGATCATGACAATGTTCAAGTTTATGGATTCTAATGGCTTCCATGATAATGTTGCTAATAGTTCTAACATCTCCTTTAGCACGCATAAGATCACGAAGCTCAAGCAAGCAATTATCAAACTTAGGATCATTAGGACTCATCTTGTGAAAAGCAATAGTCTTATGAAGAATCTTATCAAGACTCTTTAAAGAGTAATTGGGATATCGCTTTTCCAAGTCATGCCATAGAGTATAAGCACACTCAAAGTTTTGCATACAACCAAGCACAACTTTAGGTAATCCTCTAATGATAAGATTAACAGTTCTAAGATTACGAAGCATGTCAATTTCCTCTTCATGAGTAGGATGCAAGGGATCAATAGGGGGCACATAAGGATTGTGAACGTACTTGCTCAAGTTAAATTCATCAAAGATATCAAGCATTTCATCCTTCCAAAAGTTGTAATACTCCCCATTGAGAATAGGCACTCTACGTCTAAGACTCCCCAAAGTAGACACATCCATCTCCCTACAATGGTGATGAAACCAAAGCAATGGAGACCAAAGCTTTGATACCAATTGTGGGATCGAGGAGATAGGTCTTGAGGGGGGGTTTATAGACACTTAACCAACCAAAGTTGCAGATTTTAATTTCTCTTGGAACTTAGGCAGATTTTGGCACAAGTTAAGATCACTCCAATACTTTCTACACATGCATATCTAGAGATTGAGCAGCGGAAATAGTAAAGCATGCAAAAGTACAGAATGTAAAGGGGTAGAGTATGGAAGATCAAATGCAATGAAGACACGGTGGTTTTTGGCGTGGTTCCGATAGGTGGTGCTATCGTACGTCCACGTTGATGGAGACTTCAACCCACGGAGGGTAACGGCTGCGCGAGTCCACGGAGGGCTCCACCCACAAAGGGTCCACGAAGAAGCAACCTTGTCTATTCCACCATGGCTTACATCCACGAAGGACTAGCCTCACTCGGGGAAGATCTTCACGAAGTAGGCGATCTCCTTGCCCTTACAAACTCCTTGGTTCAACTCCACATCATGTCGGAGGCTCCCAAGTGACACCTAACCAATCTAGGAGACACCACTCTCCAAAAGGTAATAGACGGTGTGTTGTTGATGAACTCCTTGCTCTTGTGCTTCAAATGATAGTCTCCCCAACACTCAAACAACTCCTCAGAGATTTGGCTATGGTGGAAGAAGGATTTGAGTGGAAAGCAACTTGGGAAAGGCTAGAAATCAAGGTTCAAATGGTTGGATTGGAATGTCTTGATCTCAACACATGAGTAGGTGGTTCTCTCTTAGAAAATGTATGGTGGAAGTGTAGGCACGTTCTGATGGCTCTTTTTACTGAGAAGCAAGTGGTGGAGGGGTATATATAGCCACCACACAAAATCCAACCGTTACACACTTTTTACCCAACTCGGTGGCACCGATTCAGAAGTCTCGGTGGCACCGAACTGTGTAAAAGATATGAACGTTAGGAATCTCGGTGGGACCGACTGGAACAACTCGGATGGACCAAAGTGCAATGGCTAGGGCAAACCTCGTCTCGGTGGCACCGATTGCATTAACTCGGTAGGACCGAAGTGAAGCAATAAGGCAACAGAGAGTTGGCAAGCCATCTCGATGAGACCGATTTGCAAAACTCGGTGGGACCGAAGTAAGTGCAAACGATTACAGAGAGTTGGCAAGGCCATCTCGGTGAGACCGAGATCCATATCGGTGGATCCGATTTGTTAGGGTTTTGGCAGTGGCTATGTCCAAATGAACTCGGTGGCTCCGGATAGGAAATTTCGGTGGGGCCGAGTTGGAATGTAGGTTTTGGACATATTTGGGTAGAGAAAGTGATTGAGGGTTTAGGAGCACTGTCACTAAGTACTTGAGAAAAAAGACCATTAAGCAACACCTCATCCCCTTTTAATAGTATTGGCTTTCCTATGGACTCAATGTGATCTTGGATCACTAAACCAAAAGTGTAGAGTCTTGATCTTTTGCCAATCCTTGTCCTTAGCATTTTGAAGGGTTCCACATCCTCTTGTCCATGCCACGCCATTGCTGAACTTGTCTGAGATATACTAGATAGAAACATTAGTCCAACAACATGTATGTTGGCATAAATTACCAAAACCACCAAGGGAGCAAATGTGCTTTCAATCCCGTATGCAATTCCCTTTGTCCGGCGATATGTTACTTGCCTGAGATTCGATCGTCGGTATCTCCATACCTAGTTCAATCTCATTACCGGCAAGTCTCTTTACTCGTTTCGTAATACAAGATCCCATGACTAACCCATTAGCCACATTGCTTGCAAGCTCTTTACGATGTTGTATTACCGAGAGGGCCCAGAGATATCTCTCCGTCATACGGAGTGACAAATCCCAGTCTCGATTCGTGCCAACCCAACAAACACCTTTGGAGATACCTGTAGAGCACCTTTATGATCACCCAGTTACGAAGTGACATTTGGATACACACTAAGTATTCCTCCGGTGTTAGGGAGTTGCACGATCTCATGGTCTAAGGAACAGATACTTGACATGAAGAAAGCTGTAGCAAATAAACTAAACGATCTGGTGCTAAGCTTACGGTTGGGTCTTGTCCATCACATCATTCTCCTAATGATGTGATCCCGTTATCAAATGTCAACTCATGTCTATGGTTAGGAAACCTTAACCATCTTTGATTAACGAGCTAGTCTAGTAGAGGCTCACTAGGGACACGGTATTTGTTTATGTATCCACACATGTATTAAAGTTTCCGGTCAATACAATTCTAGCATGAATAATAAACCTTTATCATGAACAAGGAAATATGATAATAACCAATTTATTATTGCCTCTAGGGCATATTTCCAACAGTCTCCCGCTTGCACTAGAGTCAATAATCTAGTTTACATAGTTATGAATCTAACCCCCAACGAGTTCTGGGGCTGATCATGTTTTGCTCATGGGAGAGGTTTTAGTCAACGGGTCTGCAACATTCAAATCCGTATGTACTTTGCAAATCTCAATGTCTCCGTCCTTGATCCAATCATGGATGGAGTTGAAAGAGCGTTAAATATGTGCTTCACATGTAAATCCGGCCTCAACGCTCGGTTTTGAACTACTCCAAAATGATTGCTCCACTTTACGTATCCGGTTTGAGACTCAGGGTCATCCAGATCAGTGTCAAAGCTTGCATCAACGTAAACCTTTACGACGAACTCTTTGTTACCTCCATAAATTAGAAACATTTCCTTAAGTTACTTAAGGACAATTTTTGACCGCTGTCCAGTGATCCACTCCTGGATCACTCTAGTACCTCCTTGCCAGACACACGGCAAGGCACACAATAGGTATGGTACATAGTATGGCATACATTATAGAGCCCATGGCTGAGGCATAGGGGACGACCTTCGCCCTTTCTATTTCTTCTGCCGCGGTCGAGCTTTGAGTCTTACTCAACATCATACCTTGCAACACATGCAAGAACTTCTTCTTTGACTGGTCCCTTTAGAACTCCTTCAAAAAAAACTTGTAAGGTATGTGCTCTGTGAAAGTCTTATCAGGCTTCTTGATCTATCTCTATAGATCTTGATGCCCAATATGTAAGCTGCTTTATCCAGGTCTTCCTTTGAAAAACTCCTTTCAAACAACCCTTTTATGCTTTCCAGAAATTCTACATCATTTCCAATCAATAATATGTCATCCACATATACTATCAAAAATGTTACAGAGCTCCCACTCACTTTCTTGTAAATACAAGCTTCTCCACAAACTTGTATAAACCCATAACTCTTTGATCACCTCATCAAAGTGTATATTCCAACTCCGAGATGCTTGCACCAGTCCATAGATGGATCGCTGGAGCTTGCATAATTTTTAGCATCCTTAGGATCGACAAAACCTTCCGGTTGCATCATATACAACTCTTCCTTAAGAAACCTGTCAAGGAATGCTGTTTTGACGTCCTTTAACCAGATTTCATAAAATGCGGCAATCGCTAACATAATTCTAACAGACTTAAGCATCGCTACGGGTGAGAGTGTCTCATCATAGTCAACCCCTTGAACTTGTCAGAAACCCTTTGCGACAAGTCGATCTTTATAGACGGTGATATTACCATCATCGTCTGTCTTCTTCTTAAAGATCCATTTATTCTCAATGGCTTGCTGATCATTGGGCAAGTCCACCAAAGTCCATACTTTGTTCTCATACATGGATCCTATCGCGGATTTCATGGCCTCAAGCCATTTGTCAGAATCCGTGCTCATCATAGCTTCTTCATAGTTCGTAGGTTCGCCGTTGTCCAACAACATGACTTCCAGGACTGAACTATCGTACCACTCTGGTGCAGAACGTACCCTGGTCGACCTACGAAGTTCAGTAGTAACTTGTTCCGAAGTTTCATGATCATCATCATTAGCTTCTTCTCCGGTTGGTGTAGCCATCACGGGAACTGCTTTCTGTGATGCGCCACCTTCCAATTCAAGAGAAGGTACGATTACCTCATCAAGTTCTAATTTCCTCCCACTCACTTCTTTCGAGAAAAACTCCTCTAGAAAGGACCCATTCTTGGCAACAAAGATCTTGCCCTCGGATCTGTGGTAGAAGGTATACCCAATGGTCTCTTTAGGGTATCCTATGAAGACGCACTTCTCCGCTTTGGGTTAGAGCTTATCAGGCTGAAGCCTCTTGACATAAGCGTCGCATCCCCAAACTTTAAGAAACGACATCTTAGGTTTCTTGCCAAACCATAACTCATACGGTGTCATCTCAACGGATTTTGACGGTGCCCTATTTAAAGTGAATGCGGCTGTCTCTAATGCATAACCCCAAAACGATAGTGGCAAATCGGTAAGAGACATCATAGAACGCACCATATCCAATAGAGTATGATTACGATGTTCGGACACACCATTATGCTGTGGTGTTCCAGGTGGCGTGAGCTGTGAAACGATTCCACATTGTCTTAAATGCATACCAAACTCATAACTCAAATATTCACCTCCACGATCAGATCATAGAAACTTTATTTTCTTGTTATGCTGATTTTCCACTTCACTCTGAAATTCCTTGAACTTTTCAAATGTTTCAGACTTGTGTTTCATTAAGTAAATATACCCATATCTACTCAAATCATCTGTGAAGGTAAGAAAATAATGATATCCACCGCGTGCTTCAACACTCATCGGACCGCATACATCGGTATGTATTATTTCCAATAAGTCACTTGCCTGCTCCATTGATCCGGAAGACGGGGTTTTAGTCATCCTGCCATAAGGCATGGTTCACATGTCTCAAATGATTCATAATCAAGAGATTCCAAAAGTCCATCAGCATGGAGTTTCTTCATGTGCTTTACACCAATATGACCTAAGCAGCAGTGCCACAATCATGTGGTACTATCATCATTAACTTTGCATCTTTTGGCATTAATATTATGAACATGTGTATCACTACGATCGAGATTCAGTAAACCATTCACATTGGGTGCATGATCACGAAAGATATTACTCATATAAACAGAATAACCATTATTCTCTGAATTAAATGAATAACCGTCTTGCAATAAAAAATATCCAGATATAATGTTTTATGCTCAATGCAAGCACCAAATAACCATTACTAATCCCGAAGGTATTACGAGCGTGCCAATAGTGATCATATCAATCTTGGAGACACTTCCAACACCTATCGTCACCTCGCCCTCAACTAGTTTCCGTTACTCTGCAGCTCCTGCTTCGAGTTACTAATATTAGTAACTGAATCAGTATCAAAATACCCATATGCTACTACGAGCACTAGTGAGGTATACATCAATAACATGTATATCAAATATACCTTCGTTGATGTTGCCATCCTTCTTATCTGCCAAGTACTTGGGGCAGTTCCGCTTCCAGTGACCATTCCCCTTGCAATAGAAGCACTCAGTCTCAGGTTTGGGTCCAGCCTTGGGTTTCTTCACAGGAGCGGCAACTGGCTTGCCATTCTTTTTGAAGTTCCCTTTCTTTACCTTGCCTTTCTTCTTGAAACTGGTGGTCTTGTTGACCATCAACACTTGATGCTCTTTCTTGATTTCTACTTCCGCGGCCTTTAGCATCGCGAAAAGCTCAGGGATCGTTTTCTCCATCCCTTGCATATTATAGTTCATCACGAAGCCTTTGTAGCTCGGTGGTAGTGACTAGAGAACTCTGTCAATCGCTACTTCATCCAGAAGATTAACTCCCAACTGATTCAAGAAATTATAGTACCCAAACATTTTGAGTACGTGCTCACTAACAGAGTTGTTCTCCTCCATCTTACAGCTAAAGAACTTGTCGAAGGTGTCATACCTCTCGACCCAGGCATGAGCCTGAAATACCAATTTCAGCTCTTGGAACATCTCATATTCTTCGTGGTGCTCAAAACTTCTTTGGAGCCCCGGTTCTAAGCCGTAAAGCATAGCGCACTGAACTATTGTGTAGTCATCATTCCTTGTTTGCCAGACGTTCATAGCGTCCAGATTTGCGGGAGCGGGTGGATCACCTAGCGGTGCATCAAGGACATAAACTTCCTGTGCAGCAGTGAGGATAATCCTCAAGTTATGGACCCAGTCCGCATAGTTGCTTCCAATATCTTTCAACTTTTCTTTCTCTAGGAACGCATTAAAATTCAGGGGAGCTACAGCGCGAGCCATTGATCTACAACATTAATTTGCAAAGACAATTGGACTAAGTTCATGAAAATTGGTTCTTCTAATCAAATTACTCAAGAACTCCCACTTAAATCAACATCCCTCAAGTTGTCTATGTGTTACATGATCCATATCAACTGACCCATGTCCGATCATCACGTGAGATGAGGCAGTCATCAATGGTGAACATCTCCATGTTGATCATATCTACTATATGACTCATGTTCGACCTTTTGGTCTCCTGTGTTCCGAGGCCATGTCTGTACATGCTAGGTTCGTCAAGTTTAACCCAAGTATTCTGCATGTGTAAAACTGGCTTACACTCGTTGTATGTGAACGTAGAGTCTATCACACCCGATCATCACGTGGTGCTTCGAAACGACGAACTTTCGCAACGGTGCATACTTAGGGAGAACACATTTTATCTTGAAATTAAGTGAAGGGATCATCTTATAATGCTACCGTCGTCCTAAGCAAAATAAGATGCATAAAAAGATAAACAGCACATGCAATCAATATGTGACATGATATGGCCATCATCATCTTTGTGCTTTTGATCTCCATCTCCAAAGCACCGGCATGATCTCCATCGTCACTGGCATGACACCATGATCTCCATCATCGTGTTGTCACGTGGTTGTCTCGCCAACTATTGCTTCTACAACTATTGCTAACTCATAGCGATAAAGTAAAGCATTTACATGGCGTTTAATGATTGACACGTAGGTCATACAATAAATTTAAAGACAACCCTATGGCTCCTGCCAGTTGCCGTACTCATCGACATGCAAGTCATGAACCTATTACAAAACATGATCATCTCATACATCAACATATATCACATCACGTTTTGGCCATACCACATCACAACATGCCCTTCACAGCCAACCAACCGGCTAGGTCAACTCACCATGTCTCGCGCAAGGCGCTCGATCGATGCGTCTCGACTCATTCTACGTATCGTGCGTGCGGCAGCAACAGGCACTGTTCATCGAGAGGCAACCCCAACCGGCTACGTCTCGCACGTACGGGGGCTCAACCGGCTTCAATTAGCAGCGAAGGAATCGCTCGGGTTCAGTTAGCAGCGAAGGGATCGATCAGCTTCAGTACGTAGCTAGTGCATGCGATCACTCGGGTTCAGTAAGCGAACGCCTCGCTCGGGTTCAGTTAGCGAACGCCCTCTATAACGCCCCGGACACACCCGCCGGTGGTCGTTACTCCTGGCAGGATCTAGACTGGCCTCATAGATCAATACTAGTCTTTCCTGCGCACTTTGTCCTCACTCATGCGCACCCGGGAGCAACTTCCCGATCGGTCACCCATCCTGAAATTACTCCAAGCTGAGCACGCTTAACTTTGGAGTTCTTTCCGAATGGGCTCCCGGAAAAGAAGGAATTCCTTATTGATATGAGTAGTCTATCATCGCTAATAAGTCAGGCTATCACATAACCCATAACCAAATATATAACTTATAACGCCCCAGACACACCCGCCGGTGGTCGTTACTCCTGGTGGGATCTAGACTAGCCTTTAGCAGCGAAGGAATCGCTCTGGTTCAGTTAGCAGCGGAGGGATCGATCAGCTTCAGTACGTAGCTAGTGCATGCGATCACTCGGGTTCAGTAAGCGAATGCCTCACTCGGGTTCAGTTAGCGAACGCCCTCTATAACGCCCCGGACACACCCGCCGGTGGTCGTTACTCCTGGCGGGATCTAGACTGGCCTCACAGATCAATACTAGTCTTTCCTGCGCACTTTGTCCTCACTCATGCGCACCCGGGAGCAACTTCCCGATCGGTCACCCATCCTGAAATTACTCCAAGCTGAGCACGCTTAACTTTGGAGTTCTTTCCGAATGGGCTCCCGGAAAAGAAGGAATTCCTTATTGATATGAGTAGTCTATCATCCCTAATAAGTCAGGCTATCACATAACCCATAACCAAATATATAACTTATAACGCCCCAGACACACCCGCCGGTGGTCGTTACTCCTGGTGGGATCTAGACTAGCCTCACAGATCAATACTAGTCTTTCCTGCGCACTTTGTCCTCACTCATGCGCACCCGGGAGCAACTTCCCGGTCGGTCACCCATCCTGAAATTACTCCAAGCTGAGCACGCTTAACTTTGGAGTTCTTTCCGAATGGGCTCCCGGAAAAGAAGGAATTCCTTATTGATATGAGTAGTCTATCATCCCTAATAAGCCAGGCTATCACACCCTCGCACACACGCGCGCGTACGAGAAAATGCACAAACCACACTGCATCGCTCGGCCCCGACCACCCACCGTAATCAGGAATTCCCCAAAAAATTCCTCGGCCTCACTTCTACCATGATTTTTTACGTCATGGACGGCCCAAAGAATGTCATGCGGGTGCGTCTCCGGCCTGCCCAGGACAAAAAGCCCATTTTCTGTCATAATTTTTTGTCATAGAAGTAGGAGCCCACCACATCTATGATGATACGTGTTTTTGTCACAATTATTGTCATAGAAGTGTCACAACCATGACAGAAAAAGTTTTCGTTCGGGCCATAATGTCACGGATGTGTCTTTTTTTAGTGCGTTGACCACGCTGCGCCGAGAGCACCAACGCGGTGGACGACGGCGAGGCCCAGGAAGGGAATGACCCGGAGCCGGCGAAGACACAGTAGTGGATGCCCACGCTGAGGAGAGTACGAGGGTTGACTGGTTCGGCTGCGGTGTGAGGCTACCATCGCCGGAGAATAACAAGAGGTGTGGGTGAGTAGAGGGATGGCCTGGCCAGCGGTGGGAGTAGGAGGGGGTGGTGAGGCCTGCGCGGCAGCACAGCTGGCCATGGGGGGCGGAAGCACGCGGTCCCGCCGGCGCTGGTTTGGGCGGCTGGGGCAAGAAGATCAGAGATTGAAGAAGCAGCACGGCTGTTGGATGTTAATCCAACGGTCAGTGCTACTAGAATCGTTTGTTGACTAAGTTGACAAAGCCCTGCGTACGCGTCAATTTAGTAGGCCCGCAAGTTAGCCTCCAAATCTGCTGGGTCCTAGCTGTCATGGGAAGGAATCTTTTTTTTCGCATAATAAGGAGGCACTTCCTTCGGTGCGAAGATATAGCTGGTGGGTCCCACCTGTCAGGGGGAGGAATCATTTTTATGCGTAATAAGGAGGCACTTGCTTGTGCGCCCATGGACCATGTGGGTCCCAACTGTCAGCCTCTCCACATGCATCCCTCTTCCGATCGCTGTTGTTTGTTGACCATGTTGACCACGCCGCGCCGATAGAACCAACGCGGTGGACGACGGCGAGTCCTAGGAAGGAATGACCGGTAGCCGGCGAAGACACAGAAGTGGATGCCAGCGCAGACGGGAGTACGAGGGCTGACTGGTTCGGCTGTGGTGTGAGGTTGCCATCGCCGGAGAATAACAGGAGGTGTGGTTAAGTAGAGGGATGGCCTGGCCAGCTATGGGAGTAGGGTGGGGTGGTGAGGTCTACGCGGCAGCACAGCCGGCCACGGGCAGCGGGAGCAGGCGGTCCCGCCGGCGGTGGTTTGGGTGGCTGAAGCAAGAAGATCTGAGATTGAAGAAGCACGATAGCCGTTGGATGGACATCCAACGTCCTCTACTGCTAGAATCGTGG
The DNA here is from genome assembly GCA_039707655.1 of Elymus sibiricus. NCBI lineage: Eukaryota > Viridiplantae > Streptophyta > Magnoliopsida > Poales > Poaceae > Elymus > Elymus sibiricus. Next base: position 102,033,864 of record CM077668.1, on the reverse strand, counting down.
GTTGACTATAAGTTGACAAAGCCTTGCGTACGCGTCAACTTAGTAGGCCAACAAATCAGCATCACATCTGTGGCGGACAACATACAACCCATTTACTATTTTTAATAATTTACAGCCCATTTTTTAATTCTTATGGAATTTATTACAACCCATTTACTGTTTGGTAACAGTACAACCCATTTTCTAGCCAGGGCCAGGGTTAAAAAATTCAACCAAACTTTCCACATTTTGGTGGGGTCCGAATTTTTTTATCCCGAAATTTCGATTCTGATTCAATGTAATTTCTAAATTATTTTATATTAGGTTAAAATCCAATAAAATTTTGCGTGCCCAACAAAAAATGTAATGAAATTAAAAATCTCAGATTCTGAAAAAAAAACTAATTTTCAAACTAATTGCCGGTTCGCTGTGTTTTTATATATTTATAGCCCATTTATTATTAATTAAAGCCCATTTTCTGGGCAAGCCGAATGCACCCCTCCTCGTTTTTGCAACCCAGCCGGGCGGAGAAAAACAAGTTGGGCTGCGTTGGGTATTCGTCAAAAAAATAAAGATGGGCTAACCATTTTCACAAAGGAACAAAACAGCTGGGCTGGTTATTTGGTAGACATAAAATAATAGCCTGGGCTACACGGGCCACAGCCCCCGCACAGACCATTTGATACCCTGCCCCATCTCAGCAACAAAAAAACATCTCAAAAAAAGAATTGCATGATCTGTTGGGTCCCTGCTGTCAGCAGCTCCTTGTGCAATTCCCTCCTTTATTGACTACGTTGACAATGGCGTCGGACCCAGATATCAGGAAACATTAGGGGGGAGTTTTTTTTCTTGTAGTACTAATGAGGCACTTGCCTGAGTACGGCCATGGCCCTGGTGTGTTACTACTGCATCCTCACCACGTACAGTCATCTCCTGATTCCTCTAAAATGTTCACCATGTTGACAATGCGGGACGGCAGCACCACGGTGAGCGCAACAAGGCGAAGGACAATGGAGAGGGCCTCGCGGGCCTACAGATGGTCTAGTACAGCACCCGCTGCTCATCCAGGAAGCCAGGATCATCGCCCCCCATGTCCGCGACGGCATTGTCGTTCGCCTGTTCGCCGGCGATTTGTCCCTCCGCAAGCCGATGCTCGTTGAGGAGACGGAGGTTCTAGCACTGGTCCTCCTGCGCTTGCCGGAACACCGACACCGGCGGCATTGGTAGCTCTTCCGCCATTAGGGCATGGAGGTGCGGCTGCACCTGCTCTATGGTGAACACGGCATGAACTGGCGCGGGCGGTGGCGCCGCCTCCTGGTCGGACGCCTCATCCATCATCTGGTCGTCGTCGCTGAGCTCGGTGAGTTCGCTGGCGAGCCAGCATGTCCGGCTGTTACACCGGACCGCTGCCAAGCCCGCGTCTGACTACCCTGGCCGACCCAAACCCCCTCCCTCACACGCGCTTCTCGCCCGAAATGGTCAGCGCAGCTTCCCAGAGCAGGCGATTGCTCCGCGTTCAAACGACACAACTGCCGTCCGTCCGTCCGTCTGCCGCCCACATTAATGACACGTGGTTGCCGAGGCGGCTACTCCGGCGCCACCCGTCCGTCCCGCTGCCGCCCACCATTGTTATATAAACTGCTGCCCCGGCCATAGCCGCAGTCATCCCCCTACGTTCCCTTTCTCCTCTCCACAACACTTCCACCATGGCTTCCTCGTGCTCCACCGCTCTCCGGGACGGGCGGACGGCGGACCAGAAGAAGGAGATGACCGCCATTGCTGCCGACTGGCTGGCCGGCAGGCAGCCGGAGGACAACGACATCCCAATGGAGGACGTGGTCATCGATGAGCCGGCGCCACCCTCCTCTTCCGCGCCATCCTCGCTGGTGCATTGCACCATGACCATCGGCGAGGCCCGTGCCCAATACATGGACATGGTGTGGGAGCAGCGGGAGGGGCAGTTTCGGGAGGCGCATGCTGACGCCGTCTATAACCACCAGCTCCTCCAGGAGCACCTACAGGCGGAGGAGCAGATCGCCGCGGACCTGGTGGAGCAGGCGGCGTTGCTCTAGTCCTACTGCTCCGCCCGCAAGAGCCGCCTCGCGCGCTGGCGGTACCGCCAGCGAGTGGTGGAGGTTGCGGCCGCCTACAAGGAGGGCGAAGAGGTGGGCGAGGCGCTGTTTGGTGAGACAGACGACGAGGCGGAGGACATCGCCGGCTCCGCCGAGGCCCCGCCCCGCCAGCAACGAAGCAGAGGACTTTGGCGTCTCCGCCGAGGCCCCGCCCTGCCGGCAATGAGGCGGAGGACATCACCGGCTCTGCCGAGGCCTGGCCTCGCCGGCAACGAGGCCGCGCCACATATAAAATGAGGAAGAGTAGAAGACGGTAGGTCACCGCCGCTCGGGTCCAAGTAAGGCCACCGCTCCTCCCCTCCAGTTGAATCCAAGCTTGGTGGGTTGAACATCGACATCTGATTAGCAGCTTGGCAGTGAAGTAGAGTCAGACAGCTTCACTTCCTAGGGCTCCGGAGGCGGAACTAGAGAGCGGCGAGGTGGAGCTGGAGAAGCTTCAGTTCTCGAGGCTCAGCCAGACATGGGGAACGGGCGCCGGAGATCATAGATTAGGTTAATTAATTATAGATCCAAAATGTAATGTCCGAAATGTAATGAGATCCGGGCATGTTTGAAATCCGGCCATGTTTGAATGAATTTAGTCCGGTTAGTTCGAATTGTTGTATCAGAGGCATTAGACGAACATGCAAAACAATACGTACTAGTATATTTTGTAAGGACGCACGGTGAACACTTTGTTTGCCACAGTTTCACACGTACCATAAAGTTTTTTAGCGTGGCTGTACATTGCAATCAAACTCACAGGCCTGACAATTCATAACATTCACAACAATCGATCGATGATTATGCATCTCAATGATGCACACGTCGGAGCAAATATTTACTTCACAACTAAAGACATCAATAAAGAAAAATCGATCGATGCTGCTGACAGCAAAGGGCGTCCCATTCCAAAATATCAAATGCATGTCTTCCAGCGAACACCAATGAGCAAACTTTGAGAAGGTTGTCCCATTGCAAAATATCAAATGCCTACGATTATGGAAAGGGAGGGGTTTGTCATCAGTTTGCACATTGACATGAAACCTCGTGTTGGATTAACCAACTGATCTTTTTGTGCAGTTCCACTAAAATCGAGCAACGTCATGTGTAGCTTGGTGGATTTCGTATTTACATGTTGCAATGCCTTGAACACGTTGGCAGCTCCGTTCATGTAGCTAGTTTGGTGGCTCAAGGTGACAATGAATGATTAGAGAACCATTCGATGTATTGTGCATGATGAAGTATTATGGAGGACACGAACCATTCGAACATTTTGTACAGTTCCACTGAAATCAAGCTGAGCATCCCTGTCTGCATAAATACAGAAAAAGTGTGATTACTATAATAGTGGTACTAGTTGATGAAACATAGGCTCACAAATATAATCATCTTCATTATCTTAATAGGAAAAGATAGCAATGCAATGCAATAGCTTCAATTAAACATTTATTCAAAACAATACCACAATATAAGTAGCACAACATAACAAAGCACGATCATATGGATGAAGGCCGATGCTGACCTCGTTTGTTACAGCTGCGTCCACGAGTGACTTGGTCATACATTTCCTTGTTGTAGAATCTAGCACTTCACACGCTGTTGAGTTGCCACATGAGCTCTGCAGACTGGTCATGTCACCAGCGTCTACTAATACACTGTAAAGCTTCTCAATTATTCCTTCTGTAATGTACCGCAACTAGTGACTGCCTCTTTCTGCAAAGTGGAAGGAACCACTGGGTCCAAGAATGCAACAGTTTGCCTTAAATACATTGGCTCCTTTTGTACAGTTCAACTGAAATCAAAATCGAAATAGCAACGAGCAGAAGTTTTGATATCCTTGTTTGCACAAAGAGGTATAAAGGAAACAATTACTAACCAATAATGGTTGATGACTTATACGCCCACAAGAAAAAACATCTACCTTATCTTAATGGGAAACAAAGCAGGACAGTAGCAATTCTCAAACAGTGTCATTGATTCATATTAACAGAGACATTATCTTAACAATACCTTGCTTAAACATGTAAACAACGACAAAGCAAGATAGTACCATTTCTCAAACAGTGTGACTGATTCATATTAATAGAGACATTATCTTAACAATACATTGGTTCAACATGTACTCCCACCGATACGTAATAAGTGTTGCAGTTCTGAACTAAGGTTCAGTAGTTACTTCTAAGACTGACATTGCTTAATTTTACCAGTGGCATTAGATTAACAAAAAGCTTAAATAGTTGCATGGCAGAGTGGGCGCAACAGCACCATGTGCTTCCATCGATGTATAAAGGGGTGATGCAGAGTTTGTTAACAAAGAAACAAGCAACATATCTGGGTTGGTAGCATTTTTGTTCACTTAATGGGAGAAGACAACAATACAATAGCTTCAATTCAACATTTATTCAAAACAGTACCAATACAGGTAGCACAACATCTCAAAGCACACTGCACAATCATGTGGATGAAGGCCGGTACTAAGCTTTCATGAGGCAGACTTGAAAGACCTCAAGATCAAATACCAATCTGCCAACACGGATAGGAAATCCGATCTCCTTTTGTGTAGTTCCACTAAATCTAGCAACGTTGCCGGTGTGACATTTTAGTTGAACTGCACAAAACAGTCTTCAAACAAAAGTGTTTTGCGTAGTGCACCAAAAGGTCGCAATAGCAACGAGGTGAAAGAGATCCCTGTTTGCTCAGAGGTAAAAAAGGAAACAATTACTGTCCAATAACGGAGGATGACACATATGGCCACAAAAAGAAGCATCTACCTTATCTTAATGGGAAACAAAGAAGGACAGTAGCATTCCTAAACAGTGGCATTGATTCATATGAACAGAGACATTCTCTTAAAATTAACATTCATTATACATGTAATTTACTTTTAACAGTGGCATTGCTTCAATTTTCCAGTGGCATTATGAGATTAACAACAGCTAAATAGTTGTATGGGACAGGGAACACACCAGCACCATGTGCCTCCACACGTATAAATGGGTGATGCAAAGTCTGTTGCAACAAAGAACCAAGCAGCATATCTGTGTTGGTCCCATATTTGTTCTCTTTCAACCTTTTTCCTATGTGAGGGCAACAAATATAGTCTTGCACAAACTCTACTGCCTTGTCCCCCACCCCCTGGTTTCTTTCCTTTTTCAAGAAAGAGATCAGTTCCTTACAGATGTGTGTACTGTGATTACCCTTTTTCCCTTTTCGACCAACAGAGCGGCTGGATAGCCAGTCTGTACTACTTTCCCCCTTCCTTTCCTCTTTGAACCACATCCTAGATTCATGCTATAAAACCACCCCCCTTCTTTCCTGTTTGAACCAAACCTAGATTAGACTGCAGAAGCGAAAAAGATCCACATGAAGCTAGAGCAATGCCGGTTTCAAAGTAAAGTTATACAATAGGGTCGTCGGGATGTGGCTAGGTGGGCGGCGGGAGGCCGGATCTGCCCACACTACGTACGACAGCGGTGAAGATGGGGTCGGTGGCCCTCCTGCATAGATGCTGGGTGAAAGAGAACAGCGCCGCCGGCAGTGGATTCCCTCCCTCGCCGACGGCAACAGAGTCAACGCTGCACCTGCTCACCTTCCCCGGCCGACGAGATCCGGACGACTCTTTGACCAGCAGTGAGGGGAGAGAGAGAGAGAGAGGCCACCGCAGTCTTGTTTAGATCTGGAGAGGGTGAGAGAGTGTGAATAGAGCAAACCCTAGCAAACAAATGCTGAGGCTCCAGTGTGTATATATATAGTGGAGAGACAGAGTGTGAAGAGAGCAAACCCTAGCAAACAAAGGCTGAGGCTCCAGCTTATATAGTATACTTATATGGTGGAGTGGTTTTATTTTTCTCTCCATAACAATCATTTTAAATTGTGTATGAAACGAAACTCTTTATTTAACATACCAGTGGAGAAAACTATGATCAAACTAACGCTCCACGCGTCCTGCTCGCACTTTCTATCGTTGATGTGTGGTACTAAGGTGCACTGATGAATGATGTCTTTGTCTTCGTGGCTACCCAGCAAAGAGCACCGATGGAAGATAGCTCGTTTTTCATTGAGCATCGATCAGCTTCAACAGCTGATGCAACCATGATACTCAACCATGAGCATCGATAGCTCATCGTGGTGATGCATCATCCATTTGGCATCAAGTTAGGGTGCAGCACCACTGAGGTTTGATAAATCCTCACTGTGGAGCGTGGTAGAACCATGTGGCAGAGGACAATGAGGTGGAGCAACGGTGGCCATCCAATTTTGTGCAGTTCCACTAAAATTGGGGAAGACATGCCTTGGTGTGGAGATATGCATCCCTGCTTGCAAAAATATAAAACAGGGATATTTAAGTAGTGTCATTACATTGTTTTGGCAGTGGTACAAGATTAACAGCGGCATCTGAATTGTCAATAAGAATTAATGAAATGTACCCCACAAATAGAAACATCACGATTATCTTCATGGGGATTAAAGCAGGACAGAAGCATTTCTTAAAACGGTGTCATTGCTTCTATTTATCGACGCCTCTAGATTGACAGCAGCATTGCTTAAAAGGGACGTCACTTTAACATGGGCATTGCTTCATTTTACCAGTGATACTAGATTAGCAGCAGCAATAGGGGCATATGGACAGTGAGCGCACAACCATCATGTACCTCCACCGAGGCATAAACCATGACAACTTTTTTTTTGATAGAAAAACCAGGACAACGTTTGGAGTGGCCTTTCCTGTAACCAAAAAATTTAGGTGATGTTGGACCAGCAGACGAAGCCTAGCTACTGTACATGGTGAGATGGGCAGTAAACCCGCATGCAGCAACGTGGGGAGCTGGACCAGTAGAACGAAGCATGAAATCCAAAAGAAGTTATACCTCAGATGGGCGAGATGTGGCTAAGGCGGGCGGCGGGATCTGCCCACACGACAGCAGCGAACAAGGGCGCGGAGGACCTTCGTCCGCGCTGGCGCCGGCTCAGAGAGGACGGTGCACGTCGGCCTCCTCCGTCGCCGATAGCGACCACGTCAACGCTGCACTTCCTCCACTCCCATAGCGGACGAGATCCGACCGGATCTGTGACCACCAGTGAGGAGAGATATCAGAGTGGACACTGTCGTCTTGTTTCAATTTGGGGAGGGTGAGAGAGTGAGATGCAAGAAACCCTATCAACCAAGCCCTCTCAAGCCTACATATACAATGGAGTAAAAAAAATCTCTCCATAGCAATGGTTACAAACAGAATGCGCGCGTTCCCCGCAACAAAAACAAAAACTCGCGGAGGAATCTCTTTTTAACGTACTCGCCACCACTTCTAGGAGTATCGCTCATGTGTGGTCCCCGGCCCTTAAGTGACCAAATTAAAGGGTCAAATTATCACGTAAGCTTCCTCTTCGTGTACAAACGTGCTCCATCGTGTACTCACGGGTGTGTTAGAGGCTGAGTACGTGCGTGTACCTCTTCTCTTCTTATACGTAGTACTACTCCATTTTATTTTATTTTGAACTGGTAGTACTACGACTACTCCTTTTATCTCACTTCCTATTGTTTTTCCCACTCTTATGATATTCCTATCCTAGGAACAAAATGAGGCCGAACTGTGTGTGTGTGTGTGTGTGTGTGTGTGTGTGTGTGTGTGTGCGCGCGCGCGTGTGTGTGTGTTAGAGAGAACGAGACATCGACCTACAGAGAGATGGTGTGTACGAGTAGTCACGAGAGTCGTGACTATGTGCGTGTGCGTGCGCGCACACATACACATACATATCCGTGTTTACGTAAAATTCCTACTTTCATCTCCAACCCCCCGCTGAATTTCAGGGGGTTGGCCCGTCCTCCTTTCATCTCCAATCATATTTGTCCAACTGGCTCATTATTACATTAATTACATAATAATTAACGTAAACCCTAAACCATGGCAATATTTACATAGGTCCAGCGTCTCTCATTTGCGGGCGTCCGGACGGCTGCCACACCCGCTCCTAACCGCCCCGGCCCAACAAAACCATCTCCATCACCCGCGCGTGCTCCCGGCCCGAAAAGGGCAATGCCGTATTCATGCCCGGCCAGAGCAGACGCGGCCTCTCACTGGCACCGGCCAAGAGAGCGCCGCCCGCGCCGCTTCCCGGTGCACGCGACTGCTCCGTGTTCAAAGGACACCACGGCCGGCCACAACATGCATGCAAAAAAGTTCTTCGGAGTCCGTGCTACAGCTAGCTGTCCTCTCCCCCCTCGTCTATCTCTTCCAGTAGTAGTACTCCATGGCGCGATCTATCGACACGTGGGCGAGGAAGTTTGCGTATGCTCGCTTTGCGATGAGCGGCGTACCGAGCAACCTTGTGGGGTGAGATGCGAACGCGACATACGTGATTTATATAAACGTTAGTTTTGGTCCATGGCGCGATCCATCGACAAGAAATGTTGGTTTCCGAAAGAACACTGTAGTATACTATACTGCATGAGGGAGAAGCGGATTCAATGAAGAGTGATGGTTGCTTCATCCGTCCAACTTCCTGCTGGGTCTATGTGATTTGACGGCTCATTGGTCATTATTACTGCAGCGGTTAGACCGTCGTGATTGTCAGTTGTAGTACTACACTCTACTTTGGTGCATGGCACGTGGACCCGGATGCTGGATGTCCCACGTTTCGGTGAAAGGAGGTAGAATGATTTTGGAGCCAGGAACCGCGCCGTAGAGCATGAGCACTCTTTATTTTTTTCTGTGATAAAACTAATTTTATCAACTCTTACACCGGATGAATGCAAAACATGGCAACCCAGTAAGTACATGGCCCACCTCACACTATCACCATATTCCTTGGACACCGTGCGACACCTAGCTCTTTATAGTACTGTAGTAGGAGTACTACATACTACTATAATTTCTCAGCGAGATAAAATTGTACTTACAATGCTATGAAGCTTTCGGATTTTGATTCATGCATCTTGCCTCCATGGTTGCCCCGTTACAACATTCCATCAAATACAAAGGAAACTAACATGCATGCTGATGCATCTCAATGATTCACAGGTCATTGCCAATACTTACTTCACAACTAAAGACAAAAGTTGTGAGAAGGTGTACAAATAAAGAACAAAACGATCGATGCAGTCCCTAGGCCTTGAACCCTAAACCCTAAACATGCTTTAATTTCCTGGCGAGGTTGAAACTTCCGAAGGAAAGAAGTCTGGAACCCATGGACCATCCGATGATTTTGTGCACTTACACTAAAATCGAGCTGAGCATCCCTGTTGGCAAAGATATCGAAGAAGTGTGATTAGAATAATAGTAGTGGCACTAGTTGATGAGACATAAACTCATCACAAATAGAGGCCGGTAGAGCAACGTGTGGGGCAAAGAAGTAGAGATAGATCCGCATGGAGCGGCGTGGGGAGCTTGGGCAGTGGAGGAAGCCGTCTCGAAAGGAAGTTGTACCTAAGGGACGTCGGGATGTAGCTAGGAGGGCGGTGGGAGGCGGCATCAGCCCATACCGCGGCAGTGAGCAAGGGGCGAAGGCTACCGCGCCGGAGCTTTGTGAGAGAGAACGGCCGAGACCCCTGATCGGGACGTGCCCACAGTGGGTTTTCTCCCTCGCCGCTGGCGACCGCGTCTACGCAAAACATCCACCCCTTCCCCCTGCGGACGGGATCTGGTTGGATATGTGAACAGCGGTGTGGCCACCGTCGTTTTGCGCGAGAGCGTGTGAAGAGAGCAACCCTAGCAAGCAAGCATAGCTTAGGCTCCTGGTTATATTATGTATATATATAGTGGAGCGGTTTTCCTTTTCTATCCATATCAACCTTTTTATATTGCGTACGTGCCATTGAAGAGAGAAATGATGGTTGCTTCGTTCGAGCAACTTACTGTGTGATTTGACTGCTCATTAGGCATTATTACTGCGTCCCCTGATGGTACTCCACCTACATGTGTGACCGTTCCTGAGTCTCACTTGTACTCCCAAGTACTTACTCCTATCTCTAATTTCTTGCATGACATGTGGATCTGGATGTTGTATGTCCCACATGTCGGCGAAAGGAAGAAGAACGAGTTCCGACGACCGAGAAGTAGTATTTCCATGCAAATGAATCTTATGATGCATGAGCTGTTTGTTATGCTATCGACCAAAATACCCCTGCATGCAGGTTTGTCTCACTCCCATGTGCCCTACCTGCTCTAACATCCATCATTTCAGCAAGGGGTAATGCCGTCTAAAACTCTGTCCACGCAGTACATTATGAAATATGAACATGTGAAGACTACAACCCTCATGCATGCATGCAGCAGTCACACATACACATGCACACAAAAATGCACGCGACGCCCTAATGCATGCATGCAGCAGTCACACGTACACATGCACACACGCATGCATGTGTACAGCACACGACGCAACACACACGCTCACGCTCAAGTGCTCAACCTACACATGCATGCGCACACATACACAGCCAGGGCGGTTCCCGCGCAAGGGTTGAACTCCTGCCGCGCCTGTGTAAAATTTTGTTTAACTTATTTCTTTCCTCTACCAACTGACTGGTGGGACCCACAGTCCACGTGTCAATTTAACCAGTCAACAAAGTGCTACGTAGACTATTTGACCAGTTAACAGAGTGCAATACGGTGCTCTACGGTGAGCTAGTGACCGTATAAACACCGCAAAATGTATAAGTTGGTCGTAATGAGCGTATTATGAAGTCCAGTGACCGCCAATAAGCCATATTAACCGGAAAGGAGGCAGTACGGACTAGTAGTGGACTAGTAGTAGTACTACTAGTACTACTACACTACGCCCTCTCCCTCTCGCACACGAGCGGTGGCTCGCAGAACGAGGAGAAGCTTGCTTACTACGCCCTCTCCCTCTCCCAACTGCGCGGTGGCTCGCAGGACGAGGAGAACAAGGAGAAGCTTGCTTACTACGCCCTCTCCCTCTCCCACACGCGCGGTGGCTCGCAAGACAAGGAGAAGCTTTTGACTACTGCGCTCTCTCCTCGCCCATGCGGTGGACGTGCAGCAGTTCATTCGGTGTCAGATTGCCAGAAGCATGCACTGTAGTACCATAATTGTTCGACTTCTCGAAGAGGTGAAGAGCCAAGCAGTTTAATAGTACGAGTAGTACAGTATACAGGTACACTAGGAACCGCACGGTGGAGTGTCTGCACTCTTATTTTATTTTAATCCGTGATAAATCAATCTTCTACTACTAGTACACATTTACTCCAGAGTACCTCTATCCTGGTTTATTGGTCCTCTTTGAATTTTGTGCCAAACTTTGACCTTATATTTAACTAACAAAATGTTAATGCATGTCACAAAAAATAATATCATTGAAAACTATGTTCAAATACGAATCCAACGATATAATTTTTTGGTGACATGCACTAACATTTTGTTAATTAAATCTATGGTCAAAATTAAGCACAAAATACGAAGGAGACCAATAAACCAGTATTACTCCTCAGATCACACTATCATCGTAGTACTCCTTAGTATTTATAGTTGCTCCTAGTAGTAGGAGTGGATTCAAAGAAGATTGAATTGATGGTTGCTTCGTCCGAGCAACTTACTGTGGGAAAGGTAGGGCTTATGATTTGACTGCTCATTAGTACTATATTAGTGCGGTGAAATGACCGGGCAGGAGTCTCCCGTGCAGTTGTGCACTCTAATTTGGTGCATGGCATGCAGACCTGGATGCTGGAGTAGTAGAACGGCTTCTGGCAATGCTATCAAGCTTTCAACATTTGTTTACATAATATATGTACACATAATTTTTGAGCGACATGAAATTGTACAACGCTATGAAGCTTTCAGCTTTTGTTTCATGTGTCTTGCCAGCTGGAAGGTTGTCTCGTCACAACATTTCATCAAATACAAAGTAAACTAGGAGTAACATCCATGCTCTTTCGCAAAAAAAACTAACTTCCTTGCTAATGCATCTCAATGATTCGCAGATCAGAGCCAATATTTACATCACAACTGAAGACAAAGTTGTGAGAAGGTGTACAAATAAAGAAAAAATAAAAAATGATCGATGCTCTCCATGGGAATGCTTTCATTTCCTGGCCACAATATTCATTCGCTGGCAGCTACTTTCCCGCAGCTCTTTCAAAATCAACACGACATGTTGGCATAGAAAGGAGCAGTCAGAAGCATGGAACATTCCTATCATTTTGTGTAGTTCCACTAAAATAGAGCTGAGCATCCCCTATTAGCAAAGATATTGAGCAAGTGTGATTACAATAATAGTGGCACTGTTGATGAAACAATAAACACACAAATAGAAGCCGGTCACCTTTGCAGTCTCTCTTGAGATTAACTACTTGTTGGAGAAGATTAGGCTGAGTGTTGGATGAGGACGATAGGAACTCCAAACTCCCTTTGTGCAGTCCCATTGAAATGTAGAAACGTTGCCAGTGTGACATTTTAGTGGAACTGCACAAAACACTCTTAAGAAAAAAGTGATTTCTGCAGTTCACCAAAAGGTCGCAATAGCAACGAGGTGAAATGGATAGCCCTGTTTGCAAAAAGAGCTAGAAAGGAAACAATTACTGGTCAATAACAGTTGATGACACATACGCCGACAAAAAGAAGCATATTCATTGTCTTCAAGGGGAGATAGTAGCATAGTGGTTTTTGTCAAACGGTGCGAGGACAAGATTGCAAAATGGGAAGTACGCCGGCCGAGCTACGTTTTAGGCAAAGAACTAGAGAAGATCCACATGCAGGATTTTCCACATGCAGCGACTTGGGAAGTTGGGCAGGGGAGCAAGGCCGGTTCCAGAGGAAGCTGTACCTGAGGGTCGTCGGGATGTAAGTAGGAGGGCGGCGGTGGGCGGGATTTGCTGCGGCAGCGAGCAAGGGTCGAAGGCCCTACCACGCGCCGGCAGAGGGTTTCCTACCTCGACGCCGGTGACCGGAGCAACACTGCACATCCTCCCTTTCCGTCGGCGGACGGGATCCGTCCGGATCAGTGACCAGCGGTTAGAGAGGGAGAGTGTCGGGGGGATGATCCCCGGGTAGGCAACGGGGCCCGGATCCCCTTTTTCAAAACATCGGGGCAGGCCAAACCCCTCAATCCGGCTAGCCTGTGCGCCGGCTCCCTGGCACGAGCCGGCTCGGCATGGTGACCCGGCCCGGCCGGCTGGCCGCAAGGGGGCAAACCCTACAACGCTTCCTCCTTTACACCGGCCTCGGCGGGTGCGGCTACAACATTCCCTCCTTTACACCGGCCCCAGCGGGTGCGGCAACAACACCGCCTCCTTTTGCACCGCCTTGTGAAGAGAGACAAGACGTGCCACAGTGCCCCGCACCCGGCGGACCCGGCGACCCGGCGGCCCCCACCGCCGGCTCTCAGACGATGACACCAGGGCCCCACGCCCATGTAACCCTGGGGGTCGGTCTATAAGACCCCCCGGGAGGCCTCCATGCAGAGGGGTTGGCATTCGAGAGGCTGGCTCGCTCTCTTCCTCAGTTGAGCTCCATTCGTAGTACACACACACACACTCACAGGAGAGGCCGAACGGCGGCCTAGCCCCTTCTTCTTCCTCCGCCCACATAGCTCCAAGAGCAACCTTGTAACCCTTGTGCACTCCATACTCCATTCGGCAGGACTAGGGGTGTTACCTCTCCGGAGGGCCCCGAACCTGGGTACGTCTCGTGTCTCACACTTGCGCGTGCCAACCTCGCCTCCGGAACCCACCGACGTCCTCCCGTAGCCCTACCTTTTTAGCCATCTCATGGCATCTACCGTGAGAATACCATGACAGTTGGCGCCATCGTGGGGCCGCTCGCGGCGTCGACCGGATTCAAGTTCCGGACGAGGCCCTTCACCAGCTCCGGCGAGCGCATCATGCACGGTTTGGTCCGCGCGCCTCGCATGGCCAACCCGGTCGGCTGCAACGCTGCGCCGGGCGCGGACGTCGCCTGCCCCGTAGGCTACCTCGTCGTCCCTTTTGGTGCCATGCGCGTCTTCGTCGCGCTCGTCCCCGACGTGTTTCCCTGCGAGGTGCGCAGCTTCGCTGACTCGCCTGTTCCCATTGGCTGCGTCGTCTCCGACGACGTCGCGGCTCTCTGCGCCCGCGCGGAGGTGCTGACCATCGGCACTAGCGCCGGCTCCCCGCGCGACAAGGAGAAGGCCGCCGCGGCTGCCGCTGCCGCGGCTGCGGCCCCGCCATGCCGGGCCGACCCTCTCCGCGAGACGATCCGGAGCCTACAAGCCCCCATCACGCCCGACGCCGACACGGCGGCTGCAGCGGCTCAGCTCAATGAGGACCGTTAGCACCTGCTGGTCGAGGCCACGACGCTCGCGGCGACGCTGCGCCGGCTGGAGTCTGCCCAGCGGGAGTATGACAGCGTCCACGGTTTCACGCCGGCCGCCGCTGAGCCCAGCCGGGTCGTGGAAGTGCGGATCCGTGGAGGCGCAATCGGCCGTGCGCTAGGCGCAGGCCGGCCCGTCTACGACACCCCCTTCTAAAACATGCGCGCGGCGCAGGCGGCCATGGCGGATCTCGAGTTCCTGGAAGGCGAGGAGCTGCTGCAGCAATAGCAGCGCATCCGCGACCTCATCACCGCGGCGAACGAGCAGCAGAAGCAGTTCGACCCAGCCCAGCCATCCGCCTCCGCTACAGGAAATACCGCGAACCCGGAGAGGGCCCTCTGGGACGCGCAGCGGACGTCTCCCCACGCTACTAGCTCGAGCCGCTCTGGCCGACTTCCTTGTCGACTGGACCGAGACCCAGTACCTGCCACTGGCTCCCGAGTCGACTCACTCGCGCATGCACTTCGACGGCTCCAAGATGCGCAACGGCTTGGGAGCCGGCATCGTGCTGTCCTCCCCCAAGAACGACCAACTGCGGTACGTGCTCCAGATCCATTTCGCTGCCTCCAACAATGTTGCCGAGTACGAAGCCCTCATGCACGGCATCCGGCTGGCCAGGGAGATCGGCATCCGGCGCATCCTCTGCTACGGCGACTCGGACCTGGTGGTGCAGCAAGTTTCCGGCGATTGGGACGCCAAAGACGCCAACATGGCCAGCTACCGCTTACTGGTTTAGCAGCTCTCTGGAGGGTTCGATGGCTGCGAGTTCCTCCACGTCCCTCGCACGGACAACGAAGCGGCCGACGCACTGGCCAAAGTGGGCTCCACCCGGCAAGCCATCCCATCCGGCGTCTCCCTCGAGCACCTGCGGAAGCCGTCCATCAAGCCGTCTCCCGTGTCGGGATCCATCTTCGTCCCGGACGTCCCCGACGCACCCCCGCCCGACCCTGGAGTTCCCGGCCCAAGCTCGGGGACTGCCGGCTCCAGCTCGGGGACTGCCGGCTCCGGCTCGGGGACTGCCAGCTCCAGCTCGGGGACTGCCGTCTCCGGCTCGGGGGCTGACGGCTCCGGCTCGGGGGCTGCCGTCCCGGACCCCATCCCGGTGGCCGTCTTCACAGTGGTGATGGCTTCGTCCTGGGCTCGGCCGATCCTCGCCTTCTTGGAAGACGGCGACCTCCCCAGCGACGAGACCGAAGCCCGGCAAGTGCAGCGGTGAGCGTCCGCCTACAGCATCATCAAGCACGAACTCGTCAAGCGCAGCACGATAGGCGTGTTCCAGCGCTGCGTGGAACAGGACAAAGGGATCGAGATCCTCCTTGACATCCACCAGGGCGAGTGCGGGCACCACACCGCCTCGAGGTCCCTGGTGGCCAAGGCTTTCCGCCATGGCTTCTACTGGCCCACGGCCCTGCAAGACGCCGAATAGCTGGTCCTCAAATGCGAGGGCTGCCAGCGCTTCAGCAAACGCAGCCACCAGCCGGCCTCAGCCCTCCAAACCATCCCAATCATGTGGCCCTTTGCCGTCTGGGGACTCAACATGGTGGGGCCCTTCAAGACCGCCCGAGGCGGCATGACGCATTTGCTGGTTGCCATCGACAAGTTCACCAAGTGGATCGAGGCGAGGCCGATAAAGAAGCTCGACGGGCCCACGGCCGTCCGGTTTATCAAGGATATCGCGGTTCGCTATGGCGTTCCCCACAGCATCATCACGGACAACGGCACCAACTTCGCCAAGGGCGCGCTGGCCCACTACTGCTCTGCATCCGGCATCCGGCTCGACTTGGCCTCCGTCGCATATCCCCAATCGAACGGCCAGGTCGAGCGGGCAAACGGCCTCATCCTAGTCGGCATCAAGCCGCGACTTGTCGAGCCGCTCGTGCGTTCACCCGGCAGCTGGCTCGATGAGCTGCCGGCCATCCTCTGGAGTCTCCGGACGACACCCAACCACTCAACCGGGTTCACACCATTCTTCCTCGTCTACGGAGCCGAAGCAATTATCCCCACCGACGTCGAGTTCGACTCACCTCAGATGACCATTTACACAGAAGCCGAGGAAGAGGAGGCACGCGAAGACGGCGTCGACCTGCTCAAGGAGGCGCGCCTTCTGTCTCTTAGCCGATCAGCCATCTACCAACAAGGCCTGCGCCACTACCACAGCAAGAAAAGCAAGCCCCTCGCGTTCCGCGTGGGTGACCTTGTGCTCCGGCTCGTCCAACGGACAGCCGGCCAGCACAAGCTGGCCTCCCACTAGGAGGGCCCCTTCATTGTCAGCAAGGCTTTCTGCGACCGAAACGCGTACTACCTCATCGACGCGCAGAAGCCGAACAAGCGCAAGAGAGATGCAGCCGGCGAGGAGTCCAGCCGGCCCTAGAACGCGGAGCTCCTCCGTCTGTTTTATAGTTGAACTCATGCATGTATGTATCACCACCTTTTAAGTTTAATGAAAGCAGCAAGCCCCCCCGTTTTCGTTTCTCCCGCCAAGTCGGCACAGCTGGCTCGGGGGCTCAGGGGCTTCCTTTTCCATTTTTTCTAAGCTCTGTGTCTATGCACTTCCCCGTTTTCGATTCTCCCGCCGAGTCGGCGTAGCCGTCTCGGGAGCTCGGGGGCTAGCCGGCTAGACCGCTCCTCGCCATTCTTCCTTAGTCCATTCCGCAGCGTACGAACCACCAAAGCCCTCTCTTCGCCAGCCATAGCCAGCTCCCGGCTGTCCGGCCAGCAAGAGCTAAAGGCCGGAAGCATCGTCACGCGAGAACGGCTAAGGAGGAGGGCCCGGCTCGGCCAATCCGGCCCAACCCGCCCTCTCTCACTTGTTCACCGCACGACCGGATGCGCGCCAGCCGGCTTCGCCGCCTGCCGCCGGCCGGCCCAGTGGGTGTTTCGCTCGCGCTCAATGTCTGAAAAAGCCTTAGTATTGTGCGTCCCCCCCTCAAGGCCGAATCCCCTTCCTAGCCACAGTCCGCCACCCGGCTGTCCGGCTAGCGGGAAGGAAGCTCAGAGAAAAGACAAACAAGAAAAGGCCCAAGGCCGAACAGCAAACAGCGAAACGACATGCAAATTTATATACAGGAAGGGCCCTCGGCCACAAGTTCATTACATATAACTACACCATCAGTGGGTGGACCTGCTACCTAACTAAGTTTGAGTACAAGAAAGATAAAAAGGAAAAGAGGCCTAAGCGGCGCCCGCGTCGGCTCCGGTCGGTGCCAGCTCGGCTGAGGTGGATGCGGCCGCCGGGTCGGGCCCAGAGCACGCCGCTCTCTCGGTCGCGGCGTCGTTGTCCGGGTCGGCCTTGTCGTCGGCGTAGGGCCCCGTCTCGGCCGAGCTGCCGTCCGGGTCATTGAGCAGTAGACCGAACTCGTCGGCAGGGAGCTCCTCGCCGTCTTCCGTCCGCTCCAGGACGAACTCATCATGCAGGGCGAACGAGGCCAGGTAGCTGGCCCGCCCGGCGATCCGCTGTGCCCGCGCCGCCAAGTCATCCTCAGCGCCGGTCCGCTACGCCGCCAGCCGGTCGAGGTCCAGGCCTGGATACCACGACACAACGAAGCGCAGCGCCGTCTCCGCGCTGGCCCGGGCCGCGGAGGCCCTTCACGCGCCGAGTCGCTCCACGCCGGCTTCCAGCCACCACGCCAGCCGGGTGAAGCTGTTCGGCACCACCGCGCCCGGCCAGAGGCTGCCCACCATGCTCACCCCGGCCTCGAACAGGTGGCGCATGTGCCCCTCCATGGCTCCAAGACGGGCCTCACCGGCAAGGACGATCTCCGAGAGGGTCCAGGCGGCATAGACGTCGATCTCCGCCCCCGCCTCTCGCTGGTCCGCCCGGTAGGCGTGCACGGCCGCATCAGCCGCCTCCTGCGTCTCGGGGAAGACTCCTGCCAAGGAAGAAAACAAGTTAGCCAGAAGAAAACAACTTGCCGGCTCGGCCAGCCGGACCGAAGAAAAGATGGCACTCACGGGCGAAGGCCTCATCGAGGTGCTGCGCCTCGTTCAGCATCCCGTTCTCCCGCAGGGCCGACGCGCGAGCCTGGGCCTTGAGATCCTTCTCGAGCTAGGCGATCCTCCTACCGACGTCCGCCAGCTCCTCGGCCGCCTTGCCGCGCTCCTCCGCCAGCCGGCCCAGTTCCGCCTGGTGGGCATCCTCCGTCTTGGCCTTCTTGGCCACCAGCTGGTCCACCTCGGCTTGGAGCCGGTCGCAGTCGGCGACGGCGTGATCGTGCTGCTCGCCAGCTTTGGCAAGCCGGCCTCGGAGGCCTGTGCGACAGGGTTCCCGGTCAGATGCCGGAGGCAAGGACAAGAAGAAAAAGAAAAAGCTCTAAGATTCGACCCGGCTGCTCCGCTGTCCGGCCCGAATCTCGGGGGCTACACCCAGTGGGTGCGCTGGCGCGGCCCCACTGGAAGCATGCAAGACGTACACTGGGCCCGGTGCAGCTCCTCTTCTTTGGCAGCGAGCTGTGCCTTGGCCTTGCGGACCCGCTCCCGAAGCCGGTTGTACGCACTGGCCCGCAGGTGGTACGGCACGAAGTCTGCCTCGTGCCCCCTTCCATCGCCCTCGCCTCCTCCTGCCAGGTCGGCCCGGGGCGGCGTGTCCACGATGATGTTTTCATCGACGTCCGACTCGCCGTCGTCCGGCTCTGTCCGCCCGGCCGGCTCGCCCGCTCCCTCCAGCTGTGGCTCAACGATCGTCACCACCGGCGTCAACCCCCTCTCCATCTCCAGCCAGGCCGGGTCCTCGGTGGTGCCGGCCCGCTTGGCGGAGGACCTCTCCCACGCCCGGGCTGAGGCCTCCGCCATCTCCTTCTTCGCCTCCGCCCGATCCCGCCAGGCGGCGCGCACCGCCGCTTCGGGATCCTGGCCGAACTGGCGGGCCGCGAGGTCCTCCTCTGTGGTCCGGTCCGGCTCGCGGTCGACAGCGCTGCTCCGGGTCTTCCTCCAGACGGCCTTGCCCGCCGCGGCCTACGCTGCCGCCACCGCCAGGTCAACGGAGGACCTGCGTGCAGCAAGTTCATCACCACAAAGGTTTAAGCAAGAAACAAGCAAGAGATCAGAAAATGACAAGATACACTTACCCAATAACCTTCGGGACCTCCCGCCTCGGGCCCTCGGACGGGGCGAGCCGGCGCTTTTTCTTGATGACGGCCCTCTCGCGCGCCGGCCCCACCGCCGCCGGGCGCTTCGCAGCCAGCCCGGCAGGTGATGAAGGCCGCGATGAGGTCGGCTGGCTTCAGCCCCTCACGATCCGTCATCTCCCCGACCTGGCGGCAGATGTTCAGGAGCTCATGCGGAGGCTTCTTGGGGCAGTAGCCCCAGTTCGGCTTCTCGAGAGGCGGCGCGTCGACGAAAGGCGGAAGGTTGATGATGTCCACCGCCGGGTCGGCGTTCCGGACGTAGAAGCACGTCGTCTGCCACTTTTTGGCCGAGTCCTCAAGCGGCAGCTTGGGAAACGGCCCGTTCACCCGGCCGAAGACCACTGCAGCCCCGCAGTCCGACATGGCGCCGGTCGACGCCCCCTGCTGCTTGAGAATGAACATCTTCGCCAACAGCTCCACAGTCGGCAGCATGCCGAGATAGCCTTCGCAGAGCGTGGCGAAGCCAGCGACCTGTAGCACGGCGTTGGTGCCAAGGTGATCCGGCTGCAGCCCGAAGAAGTTGAGGAAGCTCCGGAAGAAAAGACTCGCGGGGAGGCCGAACCCGCGCACGAAATGAGAGTAGAAGATGACATGCTCGCCCGCCCGCGGCTATGGCACCCTCTCCGAGCCGGGCGCGCGCGCGACCAGCGCCTCCGCCGGCGGCAGCCGCTTCGTACGACGAAGGTAGCGGATGTTCGTCTCGGTCGTGATAGAGCCCTCCCAAGAGCCTTTCGGCAGTGCCATGGGGAGGGTTTTCTACGGGCGTGGAGATGCGGCAATGGAGAAGAGGAGGAAGAGGGAGCAGCGCGCTGCGGGCCTCGGGTCGGGGTGTGCAGCAGCGGGCATGGGCAAGGCGCGCGGCGGTGGCAGCGCTTCGCTCGGGCATGGCGGAGAAGAGGCAGAAGCAGAGGAGAAGCGATGGGCGGGGGTGTGTGCGGGAGCGTTTCCGTCGCACTCTCCCCCTTCCTTTATAACCACGAGAGATCGTGGGGGAGTGGGATTGTTTGTGCCCACGATCCCCGCTCCCCCGCACTGTCGCACACGTTCCCCATGCGCATTTACTGCATGGGGAAGCGCAACCACCAAGGGTCGCCGCAGTGAATCCCTCGCGCGCGGGCCGAGGGCGCGTCATGGCAGGCCCGGTCCGCAGTCGCGTCCCGTCGCGCGTGTGGGCTGGCAGGCCTCGCCCGCCGCGAAGCAACACGTGGCGGTCCGTCAAGCTGCGGCGGGCGCGAATCGTCGTGCAAAGCAAGACTCGTCTGGCGGACGTTTCCGTTTCCCTCCCCGACCGGGGTGCCGCGACCCGTCTTCCGGAAGCCGGCCCCCAGCGGGTGTTTCCGGCGTCTGCTGCCGCGCCGCCGGCATGGGGACGGGCGGAGCCGCTCGGCCGGGCTCCCGCACTTCACCAACAAATCGACTCCTTAGGGGGCTAAGCTGCGAAAGCCCCCCTACCTGAAGCCGGCGAGCCTTCACAGCTTCGAGGACTACTGTCGGGGGGATGATCCCCGGGTAGGCAACGGGGCCCGGATCCCCTTTTTCAAAACATCGGGGCAGGCCAAACCCCTCAATCCGGCTAGCCTGTGCGCCGGCTCCCTGGCGCGAGCCGGCTCGGCATGGCGACCCGGCCCGGCCGGCTGGCCGCAAGGGGGCAAACCCTACAGCGCTTCCTTCTTTACACCGGCCTCGGCGGGCGCGGCTATACAGAAATGAGCTCCACTGTGTACCCGCACAGGTGTGGTTGGGAACGAGACGTGAGTACGTGCGTGCACCTCTTCTCTTCGTGCGCGCACCCCACCTACATGGGTGTGTGTGAGAGAGAGATAGAACCCTAGAGAGAGATGTTGAGTGCGTTCGTGAGTGTTTTGGGAGGGTGATTTCGTAAGTGTATTTGTGTGCGTGAGAGATGGACAGGGAATATGAGTTGATGATATCTCAAAAAAAATGTAACATATGCAATGTGTGTGAAACGGAGGCCTAGATATATCATATATAGAGGGGGCGATCCACGTGAAGAGAGGGGAGGGATCATCGGTATGAGATATTGATAGAATCGAATAGAGGGATGAAGGTGTATGGGTGCGAGATCGATAAAGAGAGCCAGCGAAATTGTGTGTGCGCACGTCAATTATATAGGGTGGTTGGACTACTGGAACGTGAGAGGGGACATGTGCAGTTTGTGTGTGGCAGGGAGACCTAACTAGAGCGTTCGACTATCGGTGTGGGGGGAGGCAGGGGGGCAGAGACCTAAGTAGAGAGGTAGATCGATAGGTATATGTGTGGAGAAGGAGAGACCTAGCTATGTATTGAGGGAGATCGATCGGCATCCATACATATGTGTAGGAGAGGAATAAGGTTGGGAGAGAGACAGAGCTAGAGTGCTGGAGGGGTGGTGGTGGAGTTGCTTCTCGGAGATGGTGGGAGAGGCCTACTAGACAAACGGAGGGTATGACTACAATATCAATAAGATAGGGGATGTGTGTCTGTGTGCACGTGCATGTGAGAGACGAGTCAGGAGGCATGCATGGATGATGGGGGCGATGTGTCTGTGGTAGGCAGACCTAACTAGATAGGTAGAGCAATCGTCGTGTGTCGGGGAAAGGGAGAGACTTATCTAGTGATGTAGATCGATCGGTGCTTGGTGAAAACGAGTTATAGTCGACCTAGCTATATGTACAGAGGGAGATCGATCGGTATACATGCATGTGTTAGAGGCATATAAGGCCCGGAGAGACGGATAGAGAGAGAGAGGGATGCGGCTAGGAGGTGGTGCGATAGGCCTACTATATAGAGATGGAGGAGTGTGCGAGTGCGAGATCGATGAAAAGAGGGGAAAGAGTATGCATATGAGTCTGACCGTAGGAGAGATAGGGGGGCATGGACGTTGAGAGGAGAAGAGGGGAAGTGTGTGTATGTGGTAGGCAGACCTGGCTAGCTAGAGAGGTATATCGATCGGTGTGTGCTGGAAAGATGGAGCTGGGGAGACCTATAGAGACCGTGGGAGAACGACCTAAAGAAAAATAATGAATGTGCGCGACGGAGAGAATGCTGAGGGAGGGGGAGGGCGAGGAGGGCGTGTGCATGCACGAGAGAAAGTTAGTGCTAGCTACAAAGAGAAGAGGATTGTGTGGGTGTAAAAGTCTAACATAGATCATAATTCATTACAAAAGTGGATTCCGATATTTGAATAAGAGATCATAGTGTTTTAAACCCATGAATGCATGAATATAATGGTGATACACATGGTGGGGATATGAACATGTCATACTATATATATATATTATATATATATCGAACAATCTCACATTTATTTGAATTTGTGATAATGTGTGGCTTTTGCAGCTCACAGCTAAGTACTTGTAGGTGTAGGGGGTGGGGCACTATACATTGTGTGATAAACACATTATACATATGAAACATGGTTTAGATTATGAAGATCTAGCTAGAGCTTGAAATGTACTATTATTTGAAATCAGCATAAAGTGGATTCAAAAATTTGAATTCGAGTTCATATAGTACTGACAGAGTCTAGGATCTGCGTCCAAGAAACTTCTCCAAGAACTAAGGATTCGAACTCTGGGGGACTTTGCTTGGCAACCTACGACATGACGGCGACTACGGGGGGGACACGACAGACTCGCTGGCTCTCACCGGACACGAAGGGGATGCGCGAGCTACCCAGGTTCGGGCCACCGTGCGGTGTAATACCCTACTCCTGCTTGTGTTGGATTGCTATATGATGGAGAGCTTGTGCTCAAGATACAAGAGGTGTGGGGGTGAAAATGACTCGATCCCCTTACATGGAAGCGGCCCTGCCCCTTTTGTAGTGCCTTGGTCGTCTTCCCCGAAAATATGAGTGGGAAAGGGTGGCCACAGGGCGGCAATTCAAATGGGAACACGCGCGCAGGTCTATCCTGACTAAAGGCGGTCTCCGCCTGATAAAGTGGTCTTCGTGACATGCAGATCGGCTTGGCGATGACCTCCATCCTGGTGCGCCGATCCGTCCTGATCTTCTTTCACCAAAGAGGAAACGCTTTGGGACTTGCTTTGGGAGAGGCAGATACCGCTTCTCCCTTATCACCAGAATGGAAGCTGGGCTCGGTCACGCCCTGCTGTCCTTATCCTGACAGCGGGTCGTCACCCATGTGTTGGGTGCGAAGCCCCACGGCTGACGCCGCACGCCCTGCCTCATGAGGAGGCCTCGCGAGGGGAGCCTCACGAGGCATCCTGGCGCTTGGCGGTCTTGGAAAGACCTGGCCTGGCGGTGAGGGGCTTCGCGAGGCTCGCCCCTCATGAGGCGGCTTCCTCCGGTGCGGCCGTGGCAGGGCCACTCTCGTGGGCTGGCCCAAGCGTTGTCCTCCGGGCCAGAGGCAGACGGGCCGTGGTACCCTGGTTCCCACTGGGCCGACAGTAGCCCCCGGGCCCGCGGCGCGCACATTCCGCCCGTTAGGGACGAAATGACGTGGGGCCCATTGAGCTGCCGGGATCGGAGGTGACGCGTGGCGGCGTTTGTGGGGCGAGCCGCCCCCACTCCCCATGACGCCTCGGTAACCGCCATCCTGGCGATAAAGCCTGCCCGCGCGGGGCGCAGGCGCGTCATTGCTCTCTGCCTTCATCTCGCCCTTCATCCCGCGCGAGCAGCTCCTCTATTCTTCCCCCGACCTCCAAATTCTCTGCTGCCATGGCCCCAGGCATGAAAGGGAAGAAGAAGACCGCCGAGCCGAGGTCGTCGGCCCCGCCCTGGCCGGGGCCCACGCTGATGAAATCTGTGATCCTCAACGAGGAGGGCCTGGACAAGGTGCGGCCGATGACGGCCAGCGCCCACAACGAGAACGGGGCGACGAAGATTTGGCCGGCGTCGCGCCCCACGGCTCAGCGAGGGGGCATGACCTTCCCGTTCTTCCTCCACCCCGTCTTCGCCGGGCTGGTCCCCCCCTTCTCTGACTTCTTCGACACCATGCTCAGCCATTACCAGGTCCATGCGCTGCACCTGCACCCGTGCTCGGTCCTTCTTCTCTCCATCTTCGCCTATCTCTGCGAGGCCTTTCTGGGGGTGATGCCATCCGTGCCCTTCCTCCGAAAATTCTTCCGCCTCCGACTGACCGAGGCGGACCAGTGCTCGGGCTGCGTGTCATTCCAGATGGTCGCGGGCATGCATGCATACATCATCGTCATGCGGATTCCCGAGGAGGTGGAAGGCTTCAGGGAGCACTGGGTCTACATGGACGCGCGCCTGTACAGCCCCTTACTCGAAATCTCGGAGGCGCCAGCTATGCCGAGCTTTGGGTGGGGGCCAGCTGAGCTGACCGAGGCCGCGCCGAGGCCAGTCATGGCGAGGATGCGAGTGCTCCAAGCCGGCGGGCTCACCGCAAGCATGGTCATCAAGGAGTTTGTGCGCAAGTGCATCGCTCCCCTCCAGAGGCGCCCTCGCCCAGTGTGGACCCACTCAGGCCTGGGGGGACCCCATGAGGCTAAGCTCCGATCGTCTTGCCCCGGAGGTGGTGGAGGGGCTGGTGAGCGTTCTTCTTGCCGCGGCGGCGCCGTTCCCACCGCCAAGCGCGGCTCCAATTTACTGCTTTGGAAACCGGGAGGACGTGCGGGCCGGCATGCCACTGTTTGATCAGTGGGGGCTTGTGCCCTCGGGTCATGCGTGACCCCGCGACAATCCGATCTAGGTGCTGCCTCTTCCCGGAGGCGAAGACGACACCAAGGTGGCGGCCGCGGCCGACGCTTGGAGCGAGGCGGCGGCCTCCGAGCCAACTCGCCGCCTGTCGACGGTAGGAGCCGGCAACGGTGGCGGCAGTGACGCCGGGGGGCCCCGAGGGAAGCCCCAGTAGTCCGCACCCCGATGGAGGAAACCCCTGGCGTGGAAAGCCCCTCACCTGTGGGGCGGTCCTGCCCGCCGAAGCCTCAGGAGGGGGCCTAGGCGGCCCTCGTGGCGGGGCCTTGGGAGGGGGCCCCAAAGGGTCTCAAGAGGGCGGAAGCGGCAGCCGCCCGGGAGGGAAGCTAAGGAAGCGGCGATGGGTCGCCAGAGACGAGTAAGTCCCTTTGCCCCGCACACTCCTCATGCCCACCACTTCATCTTGCCAGGCTCGGCCTGATCCCCAGTCATGCAGGAGGGGCACCCTGCCGAAGAAGAAGAAGGAGGACACCCGGGACGAGGGTGCCGGCGAGCCGGCCGGGGCTCGACGGGAGTTGGGGGCGGCTGGCGCACCGATGCCCCCAACGAGCCCCGCGAAGCATGCCAGAGTCGCGGAGGAGGGATCTGCGGAACCTGCCCAGCCCCCCGAGGAGGCCCTCCCCCTGCTGGAGAAAGAGTGCCTCCGGAAGAGGCGCGCCCCGAGGGGGAGGTAGGCGCTGACGCGGCGGCCACCGCAAGCCTCGAGCGATCACCAGGGCGCCATGAGCCGGAGGCGGCCGTGCCTAGTCCTCCCCGCACGGCCGAGTGGCCGGCAAGGCTGGGAGCCGAGGTGGAGGTCGAGGAGGATCGTTGTCACCCAGAGGGGAATGAGGCTCCCTTAGGCGGGGGACTGGGCGGATCCGATGATGCAGCAGCCCCCGGGGCCACGGGGGGCGGAGATGGAAGGGCCGGGCGCTCCTGGGACCTTGGCCCTGGCGAGCCGTAGCATCCTATCACGGATCGAGACCCTCCGCCACGCCTAGTCGGCCCTCAGCTCCCTAGAGGC
Source organism: Elymus sibiricus (assembly GCA_039707655.1). Taxonomy (NCBI): domain Eukaryota; kingdom Viridiplantae; phylum Streptophyta; class Magnoliopsida; order Poales; family Poaceae; genus Elymus; species Elymus sibiricus. Next base: position 102,007,665 of record CM077668.1, on the reverse strand, counting down.
CGAGCTCGTGGCCGAGGAGAAAAACCTCCGCCTGGAGCGGGGGCGCGTCGCGGCCCGCGAGGCCCGGCTAGCCTCCCGCGAGGAGGCGGTCACCCGGCGCGAGAGCATGGCGGCGGTCCTGGAGATGGACATGGAGATCCAGGAGCGCGAACTCCTGCGGACCACCATCGAGCAGGAGAGGGAACGGGAGCACTTGGAGAACCTGGACCGTATCGTGGCGGCCGGCGAGGCCACCTACCAGGAACTCCTTGCGAAAGCCAATGCCACACTCGAGGAAAGAGCTGCGAGGTACAAGGCAGAGATCGATAAGCGGGGTCAGGAAGAGGTCGCGCGGAAGACCAAGGCCTTAGCCGACACCTACTCCAACAACTTGAAGAGGCAGGAGGACCGTTTCACGAAGAGGCGTGGCGAGCTCGACGCCGAAATCACCAAGCTCAAGAGGCAGCTCGCGGCGTCGGAGGCCGAGAGGCGGATTGCGGCGGAGCTCCACGCCATGACCCGCCGTGAGCTGTAAGACCTCCAGGCTCAGGTGGGCGAGGTTAGCGCCGAGACACAGCGGGCCCGCGACGAGGCCGCCCGAGGGCGGGGGAGCAGCTCCAGCGCTCCAAAATGTTCCGCGTGCTTATGGGGCGCGCTCGCAGCATCGTGGCTGCCTTCTCGGTCGAGAGGGTGGAGGATCCTTTGGAGACCAACGACGCCAGCTACCTAGCCTTCTTCACAAGGCTCGTGGAGCGGCTGGAGGCGAGCTCCACCCGGTGGGACGAGATCCGCGACGCCGAGTGCCGCGACCTCCTGCGCCAGGCGTCAACCCGCGTCTTCAGCAACCTGCTGCGCGTCAACGGCCGCTTCAACTTTGACCAGGTGCTGTCTCCGATCCCCGAGGAGCTCCAAGGCAAGCTTGCGAGGGTGGTGGAGGACCATGTGGCGAGTCTGCTGGAGCGGTTCGCACCTGTCGGGGAAGGATCTGGCGACGACGGCAATCCGGTTGTTGACGACGCCGGCGGTGGCTCCGCTGCCTGAGGCCCTGCGCTCACCCTCCTATAACAGAGTAGATGCGGCCCTGAGGGGGCGTGAAGACATTTGTATGGCACTTTTGCTGTTAAGTACTCAATGTTTGATGCGTTTTCGTTTTCCTCCTGCGGCCTTTAATTTCCTTTTTACATTGCCTTCGTGCCCTACGTCGCTGGGACCCTGCCCCTGAGGCGGGATGCACCGTCGCTGGTATGCCCAGAGCATGCACTCGGCAAGGCCAGAGGGTGTAGGGCTCTTAGGGCTGGTAGGAGTCCCTGAGGCACGATGCTCAGGGCCCCCCCCTTGACGCGCATGCGACTCATGCCATGGAAATCGAGACACCACGAGAGAGAAACGAGAGGGAAAAGACCCGAGGGGTGCTTTGGAATTAGCTCCTTGGAGGCGTGTGACCTGGGGCGAGCCCTTCGCAGGGCACAGCTCGTGAGGCACAGCCCCTTCGTGAGGCCCTCCGCCCGCAGAACGCCGCTCGTGAGGCCTCCAGAGGGGGGCTCCTGAAGCTTCGATATCCTGCACCAGGGAAACTGCCAAGTTTCTGCAAGTAGTGCAGCAGGGCACGCTCGCGAGGTCGCCTGTGGGTATTATGCGAGGAGACAAGAGCACCAAGGACCTGGTGAGGTGACGTACACGGGAGCAGGCCCGCGAGCCAGAGCTCAGTCGCTTGGGTTTTTCGGCGCTGCTGGGACTGACCCGAGCACAGACACTGTGCCCCAGGAGACAAGAGCACCAAGGACTTGGTGAGGTGACATGCCCGGGAGCAGGCCCGCGAGTCAGAGCTCAGTCGCTTGGGTTTTTTCAGTGCTGCTGGGACTGACCCGAGCACAGACACCGTGCCCAGCCCCCGTTCGCGTGACAGGCACAGGTGAGACCACGAGCGCGCTCCTCCGCCAGGGTACCCTTAGCTGCAAGCACACAGGGTTTTTGAGGAAATAAGCTTTACTGATGCATGAAGCAAGTTCATTACATAACAGAAAGATACATGCTACCGTGTTCGACACGGGTCACCTTGAGGATGCGATGGCCGAGGACCGCTCAGGTAAGTAGGGCACCAGCGTGGAGCATGGGGCATCCGCCAGCGCTGAGCATGGGGCTTCCATGAGAGTGGGAAGGAGCTCTCACGTGCTGGCGGCAGCATGGGTAGAGAGAGCCCCGGAGCGTGCACAGCTCCATGTCGCTCGTATCCGTGGGGCATGGATAGAACATACGGTGATGGCGGGCGTTCCATGTGTATGGTACCGGAATACCCGCCGCCGTAACGAGTGGGGCCGCGGTGGGTCTGTGGGCGAGTGTTAACGACCTCTGTATTCCTTGCGATGTGGGACTCCAGGCTCATGCGCATCAGCCCCGCGAAGGTGGCTCCGGCATCCTCCAAACCGAACGGCATACGCGCGAGCCAGGGCGAGCCCGCGGCGATGCGCTAAGGAGGGAAGGGGCCCGCGGGGCGAGCCTGGTTGAGGGCGATGAAGTCGACGCACATGCGCGTGCTGCTGCACGGCCTGGCAACGGGGGTAAGGTTGGCGATCCACCTGGGGTGGGGAGCTTCACGGGCGGTTCCGGCATCCTCGGGCTGGTTGAATTCTTGGGTAACGACTTCCTGCTTCTTGGGCACTTGAAGATATTCCTCACGCTTGACGGGCCGCACGCTCTGGCATGCGGTTGAGTGGTGCTCGTCCACCTCCCTCGGTAGGCCGGGTGCGCCTGACGCTGTCCAAGCCAACGCATCAGGGCTTGCCCGGAGGTTGTGACGAGCGCGCCTTCCTATTTTAGGGAGGGCCCGCCGCTGACGGCGAGGGAGGGGCCTGCTTCTCCCCCATCCGGCGACGCCTTCTTGGGCTCGGCCCGCTCCAGAGAGAGCAGGGGCTTCTTCTTCGCGGGTGCCTCCTCGGTAGGCCCAGGCACGTCTTCATCGGTCGGGTAGGTGGCGGATGCAGTCTTGTAGGCGTGCTCGAGGGCCTGCATCACGTCCTTCTCGTCGCAGCGAATAGTGAGGGTACCGCGGCAGCCGAGCATCTTGACGAGGCCGTAGGCGTGGTGGGTCGCGGCCATGAACTTGGTGAGCGCCGGGTAGCCCAAGATGGCGTTGTAAGGCAGGCCGAGGTGAGCCGCATCAAAGACGATGAACTCCGTACGGTAGTTCTTGCGGGTGCCAAAGGTGACGGGAAGGTGCACCTGCCCCAAGGGGACAGTGGAGCCGTCGGTGATGCCCAAGAAGGGCCTGGTGGGCATCAGGCGCTCGTAGGGCACTTGCAGCGTCTCGAAGGTCTCCACGGAGAGTACATTGAGGCCTGCTCCACCGTCGATGAGCGTCTTGGTGACGGACACATTGCTGATGGTAGGCGTACACAGTAGGGGGACGGCGCCCACGGCCTTCGCGGACTCGTGGTGGTCGTTGGCGTCGAAGGCGATCGGAAACTCAGACCACTTGAGGCGGCCGGTGACTCGAGGGCCGGGAGGGCCGCGTTCACCTCTCGAGAGAACTGCTTGAAGTAGCGGTTGGACGGAGGGGCCTAGGCCCCGCCTAGGATGCAGGCCACCCTGCGGGGCTCTTGGTAGCCCCCAGCGTTCTCAGCGGGAGGGGAGTCGTTGGCGCGTATTGGGGTGGCATTGGCCTGAGCGGCCTGAGGGTCAGCCTGCCGCGGCTGGTTCTGCCAGCCCTCGCGGTTGTTGTCGCTGGCACCGTTGTTGTGGTTGCCGCCCCAGCGGCTGCCTCCGCTGCCGCCCCCGCGGCCCTTGTCATGCTCCTTGCGGCTGTCGCGGCTCTCGGTGCGGCCCTCGTGAAGCAGCTTGAGCTCGTGGCAGTCCTCTGTGCTGTGGGAGTTCATGTTGTGGTAGGCGCAGAAAGGATGGTCGTCCTTCTTGGCCTCGCCATGGTCGCGGCCGCGCTTGTAGTCCGGCTCTGCCGCGAGCACGGCAGGGCCCTTGCGCTTGGTGTCCTTGGCCTTGGGTTTCGCCGCGTCAGGCTCAGCGTCAGCGTCGTTGTGGAGGAAGAGGCGTCACTCTTCGGCTTTGGTGCAGCGGTCGGCGAGGATGAACAGCTCTGCTGCAGAGTCGAGCTCATCTCTGACTGAGAGCTTCTCGTGCATCTTCACGTCCATGACGCCGTTGGTGAATGCGGAGACGATCGTGGTGTCGGAAGCCTTCGGGATCTTGTGGGGCACCTGGCTGAAGCACTGGATGAACTTGCGAAGGGGCTCGCCAGGGCGCTGGTGCACGTTCCGCAGGTCGTTGAGCGTGAGGGCGCGGTCGCTCGTGCCCTCGAAGTTGGCAACGAACTGCTTGCATAGGTCCTCCCATGAAGATATGGATGCCTCGGGGAGGTTCATGAGCCACGAGCGCGCAGTGTCCTTGAGGGCCATGGGGAACCAGTTCGCCATGACCCGGTCGTCCCCCCTCGTGGCCTGGATGCTGATGGTGTAGAGCAGGAGGAACTCTGTAGGGTTGGCGCTGCCGTCGTAGCGCTGAGGGAGCTCTGGCTTGAACTTGTTGGGCCACACCACGCGGCGCAGCTCGGGGGTGAGGTCCAGGTAGCCCCTGTTAGTGACGGCTCCACCGTCGAGGGCCGCGTGGTTCTGGTGCCCAGCCATGGCGACGTCGTGGAGGACGCGATCTTAGCGGTCGCTCGCCTTCCCGAGGCCCACGCGCGCGTCCTGGGGCACGCGGTGGATGATCTGGTAGCTGTCGCCATCGCCGCCTGGCGCGAGCGAGCCGTGAGACGACTCCGGGGCGCGTGCGGTGGGGCGGCGCTCGGCCACGTCGTGGTCCGGAGGAGGAGGAGGAGGAGGAGTGCTGCGCCCGGCCTGGTCGGCGCAGGACGGAGGAGTGGGCAGGGAGCGGGAGGGCGCCTGGCCATCGTGCGCGGTGTCGACGAGCTCGGTGATGCGCCCGAGCCAGGCGTCATAGCCATCCTCGGTGGGGCGGTAGCGCAGTAGCTCTTGCGCCATGAGCAGCGCGGTGTGTGGAGCAGGAGGGTCACGATGCGTGAGCGAGGAGGTGGAGGCGAAGCGGCCGTGCGCCTGCTCGTTCACCCACGGGTGGGCAGAGTAGGCCACTCGCTCCCCAACGGGCTCGGTGGCGGCTTGAGGGCGCCGCCTAGGGACACCGTGGGTGGCGGCGTCCATGTCGATGCTGGTGTCGAGGTCGAAGGTGCAAAGACGGCAAGCCCCCCTACCTAGCACGCCAAATGTCGGAGTCTAGGATCTGCATCCAAGAAACTTCTCCAAGAACTAAGGATTCGAACTCTGGGGGACTTTGCTTGGCAACCTACGACACGACGGCGACTACGGGGGGAACATGACGGACTCGCTGGCTCTCACCGGACATGAAGGTGACGCGCGAGCTACCCAGGTTCGGGCCATCGTGCGGTGTAATACCCTACTCCTGCTTGTGTTGGATTGCTATATGATGGAGAGCTTGTGCTCAAGGTACAAGAGGTGTGGGGGATGAAAATGACTCGATCCCCTTACATGGAAGCAGCCCTGCCCCTTTTGTAGTGCCTTGGTCCTCTTCCCCGAAAATATGAGCGGGAAAGGGTGGCCACAGGGTGGCAATTCAAAGGGGAACAGGCGCGCAGGTCTATCCTGACTAAAGGCGGTCTCTGCCTGATAAAGTGGTCTTCGTGACGTGCAGATGGGCTTGGCGATGACCTCCGTCCTGGCGCGCCGATCCGTCCTGACCTTCTTTCACCAAAGAGGAAACGCTTTGGGACTTGCTTTGGGAGAGGCAGATACCGCTGCTCCCCTATCACCAGAATGGAAGCTGGGCTCGGTCACGCCCTGCTGTCCTTATCCTGACAGCGGGTCATCACCCATGTGTTGGGCGCGAAGCCCCGTGGCTGATGCCGCATGCCCTGCCTCATGAGGAGGCCTCACGAGGGGAGCCTCGCGAGGCATCCTGGCGCTTGGTGGTCTCGGCAAGGCCTGGCCTGGCAGCGAGGGGCCTCGCGAGGCTCGCCCCTTGTGAGGCGGCTTCCTCCGGTGCGGCCGTGGCGGGGCCACTCTCGTGGGTCGGCCCAATCGTTGTCCTCCGGGCCAGAGGCAGACAGGCCGTGGTACCCTGGTTCCCACTGGGCTGACAAGTACACATAGTTCATATCTAACTTGACAGTAATCATGTGGTGTGTTGTGAAGATAATATACAAATGATGGTTTAACTTGACAACAATCATGATTGTAGATTCTTATTCAAATAGTGAAACGAATTCCAATTTAGTTCATATTGCAGCGGTAGTATATACATTTGGAATGCACTAAAATGTTCATTTGAGTAGTGTCGGGGGCATGACCCCCGGGTAGGCAACGGAGCCCGGACCCCTTTTTAAAAATATCGGAGCAGGCCAAGCTCCTCAATCCGGCTAGCCTACTCGCCAGCTCCCCAGCGCGAGCCGGCTCGGCACGGCGACCCGGATCAACCGGCTGGACCATGCCGGCTGGCCACGAGGGGACAATCCCTCACGACGAGGCAGGCGTGGCTACGGCACTCCCTCCTTTGCGCCGGCCCCGGCGGGCGCGGCTACAACGCACCCTGCACCCCCGCCCGGGGTGAGCGGGGTGCGGGCGGCGCAATCCTGTAGCTGGGCGGTGCCAGCCGCCCTCTGACATGAGACAAGACATGCCACAGTGCCGCGCAGCCGACCGGACCCGTGCCCGGTAGCCCCGGTGGACCCGGCAGACCTGGCGCACCCGGCGGACCTGGTGACCCGGTGGCCCCCACCGCCGGCTGCCGGACGATGACACAAGGGCCCACACTCATGCAATCTTACCATTGTACCCTGGGGGGTCGAGCTATAAGACCCCCCAGGAGCCCTCCATGCGGGGAGAGGCCTGATCTTACACACACACACATACACTCACAGGAGAGGTAGAACGGAGGTCTAGCTCCTTCTTCCTCCTCTGCTCAAACAGCTCCAGGAGCAACCTTGTAGCCCTTGTGCCCTCCATACTCCATTCGGCAGGACTAGGGGTGTTACCTCTCTGGAGGGCCCCGAACCTGGGTACGTCTCGTGTCTCACACATGCGCTTGCCGACCTCGCCTCTGGAACCCACCGACGTCCTCACGCACCCCCACCTTTTTAGCCATCTCATGGCATCTGCCGTGAGAATACCATGACAGTTGGCGCCCACCGTGGGGCTGCTCACGGTGCCGGCCGGAGTCAAGTTCCGGACGAGGCCCTTCACCAGCTCCGGCGAGCGCATCATGCACGGTTTGGTCCGCGTGCCTCGCACGGCCAACCCGGCCGGCTGCAACGCTGCACCGGGCGCGGACGCCGCCTGCCTCGCAGGCTGCCTCGTCATCCCTTTCGGCGCGCTGCGCGTTTTCATCGCGCTCGTCCCCGACGTGTTTCCCAGCGAGGTGCGCAGCTTCACCGACTCGCCCGTCCTCATTGGTTGCGCTGTCTCCAACGACGTCGCGAACCTCTGCGCCCGCGCGGAGGTGCTGACCATCGGCGCTAGCTCCGGCTCCCCGCGCGGCAAGGAGAAGGCCACCGCAGCTGCTGCTGCCGCGGCTGCGGCTCCGCCACACCGGGCCAACCCGCTCCGCGAGACGATCCAGAGCCTGCAAGCCCCCATCACGCCCGACGCCGACACGGCGGCCGCAGTGGCTCAGCTCAACGAGGACCGTCAGCATCTGCTGGTCGAGGCCACGGAGCTCGCCGCAGCGCGGCGCCGGCTGGAGTCCGCCCAGCGAGAGTATGACAGCACCCGCGGCTTCACGCTGGCCACTGCCGAGCCCAGCCGGGTCGCGATCGGCCGTGCGTTAGGCGCAAGCCGGCCTGTGTACGACACCCCCGTGAAGAACATGCGCGCGACGCAGGCGGCCATGGCGGATCTCGAATTCCTGGAGGGCGAGGAGCTGCTGTAGCAGCAACAGCGCATCCGCTACCTCATCACTGCGGCATACGAGCAGCAGCAGCACTTCGACCCAGCCCAGCCATCCGCCTGTGCCTCAGGAAAAACCGGAAACCCGGAGAGGGCCCTCCGGGATGCACAGCAGACGTCCTCCCACGCCACTAGCGTGAGCTGCTCTGGCCGGCACTGGTCCGGTCGGAGCTGGCACAATCGTGCCACAACCACCGGAGATGGCGTTGTTGGCGAGACGACTGGCGACGGCCAGGTTCAGCCGCCGGAGCCCCCCGTGCGGCCGACTCGGCGGCACGAGCCGACCCTGGAAGCCCCTGTACCCCGCGGTCCCGTGGCTGACCGGCTCGGTCCCCGCGAGCCCTACGATGAAAATGATGCTCGTCACCGCATCACCTGGCTGGCGCGCTCCATGGCCCTGGAGGAGGAAAGCTCTGTCGGCCCGGCGTGCTTCGGCCCCCACATTCGCGAGGAGCCCTTCCCCAAAGGCTTCTCGCTGCCCCGTGACTCCCCAAAGTACAACGGCGTCACCAAGCCAGAGGACTGGCTGACTGACTACACCACGGCTGTCGGCATAGCCGGCGGCAACCGGCGTGTGGCCGTACGATACGTCCCCCTCATGCTGCTCGGCTCATCCCGGACGTGGCTTAATAGCCTGCGAGCCGGCAGCGTGAACTCCTGGCTGGATTTCGAAGACGCGTTTATCCGCAACTTCACCAGCACCTACAACCGCCCCGGCAAGCCTCGCCAGCTCTCCATGTGCGTCCAGAAGCTAGGCGAGCCCCTTCGCGACTTCCTCACGTGGTGGACGGAGCTCCGCAACTACTGCGAGGGCGTCCACAAGGTCCAGGCCATCCAGTACTTCATCGACGGATGCCTAGATGGCACTCGGGTCAAGCACCGGCTGGTGTGCGATGAGCCGGACACCCTGGTGGAGCTCATGGCTATGGCGGACAAGTACGCTACGGCCGACTCCGCGATGAATGTGAAGGTCACGATCGACGCAGACGGCAAGCTCCTCCCGGTCCAGCCGGCGCCCCCAAGCCGGCTGGCGACAACAACCCACGCCGGCAAGACAACAACAACAACAACGGCAAGCGCAGGAACGACCAGCAGGCGCCCTGCTACAACAACCGCAGGTCGCCGCGGTGGAAGGGGAGCAGCCGGCCGAGCAAGGCTCCAGCCAGCGCCCGCGCACCGGCAAGGCCACCTGGCAGCCCAAGCTGTCCTTCAAGCAGATGCTCGACGCCCCCTGTAAAAACCACAGCGGCGCGATGCCGTCAACGCACACGCTCTGGCAATGCAGCTTCACCCAGTGCCTGTTGAAGGGCAACCTTCCGCCCCCGCCACCCGGAGTTGGCCCGTAGCAACTGCCGCTTCCCCCGCCCCCGCTGCCACCCAGCGCCCTCGCCGGTCGGACCAATGCATGTACTGGGGAACCGGAGGGACGACAGCGTTCACCTCGGCCGCGTGCTTGTGCTTGGCGTGCTTGTCATCGCCCTCACTGGTGAAGATGAAGATGCCGGGTCCCCCACTATGGCGGACCCCCACTATGCCTACCTGAAGTTGAAGATGCCGGGTCCCAAGGGCCTCATCACCATCGTTGGCAACTACAAAAAGTCCCTCGAGTGCGCCAAAGCCGGCTCCCAGTGTCGCTGGTCATTGCCGAGGAGAGGTGCCTGCTCGACCGGATCATGGCGCTGGCTAGCGCGCAGCCGGCCGTGCCGACTCCGCCCAAGTCGGCCGACAGCGAGGCCTCCTTCCAGCCGTCAAAAGACACGAAGAGGGTCCTGCTCGACCCGGCCGACCCCAGCTCCAGCAAGTACGTGGTCATGGGCACCCACCTCGACAGCAAATGGGAAGGCGAGCTTGTCGATTTCCTCCGTGAGAATCAGGACATCTTTGCATGGTATCCAAAAGACATGCCGGGTGTCCTGAGGGAATTCGCCGAGCACAAACTTCACATCCGCAAGGATGCCAAGCCTGTCCGACAGCCGCTACGCCACTTCTCCAAGGAGAAGCGAAGAACCATCGGTGAAGAGATCGCCCGGCTGCTCGCAGCCGGCTTCATCATGGAAGTATTCCACCCCGAGTGGCTGGCCAATCCAGTCCTCGTCCTGAAAAAGAATGGCACTTGGCGCATGTGCATCGACTACACCAGCCTGAACAAGGCCTGCCCCAAAGATCCGTTCGCCCTGCCCCGGATCGACCAAGTCATCGACTTCACAGCCGGCTGCGAGCTCCTGTCCTTTCTGGATGGCTACTCCGGCTACCACCAGATCAAGCTGGACCCGGCCGACCCCCTCAAGACGTCGTTCATCACGCCCTTTGGGGCGTATTGCTACATCACCATGTTGTTCGGCTTGAAGAATGCCGGCGCCACCTTCCAGCGCTGCATGCAGAAATGCCTGCTGCCCCAGATCGGCAGAAATGTGCACGTCTACGTCAACGACATCATGGTGAAGACCAAGCAGCACCTCACGCTCCTGGCCGACCTCAAGGAGACCTTCGCCAACCTGCGCCGGTTCCAGATCAAGCTCAACCCGAAGAAGTGGGTCTTCGGCATGTCGGCTGGCCAACTCCTTGGTTTCCTCGTCTCGGAGCGCGGCATTGAGGCCAAACCGGAAAAGATCAAGGCAATCGGGCGCATGCGCAAGCCGGCCCGGCTGCGCGACGTCCAGAAGTTCACCGGCTGCTTGGCCTCTCTCAGCCGGTTCGTCAGCCGGCTGGGGGAGAAGGCCCTGCCCCTGTATCAACTGATGAAGAAGACGACGGCGTTCGAGTGGACCAACCAGGCGGACGAGGCGTTCCGCGACCTCAAGTGCATGCTGTCCACCGCACCTGTCCTGGCCGCGCCAGCTGAGAAAGGGCCACTCCTGCTGTACATCGCCACCACCTCCCGGGCGGTCAGCACGGTGCTGGTGGTCGAGCGTCCTGAGGAGGGCAAGGTGCAGCTGGTCCAGCGTCAAGTGTACTTCCTGAGCGAGGTGCTCTCCGCCTCCAAGCAGAACTACCCCCACTACCAAAAGATGTGCTACGGCGTGTACTTTGCCGCCAAGAAGCTGAGGCAGTACATCAAGGAGCATACCATTACCGTGGTGAGCACGGCCCCCATCGGCGAGATCATGGGCTGCCGGGATGCCTCTGGCCGAGTGGCCAAGTGGGCCATTGAGCTAGCCGGCCACACGATCCTCTACGAGCCCCGCACCAACATCAAGTCCCAGGCGCTGGCTAACTTCCTCGTCGACTGGACCGAGACCCAGTACCTGCCGCCGGCGCCCGAGTCGACTCACTGGCGCATGCACTTCGACTGCTCCAAGATGCGCAATGGCATGGGAGCCGACATCGTGCTGTCTTCCCCCAAGAATAACCGAATGGGGTACATACTGCAGATCCATTTCGCCACCTCCAACAACGTTGCCGAGTACGAAGCTCTCATGCATGGCATCCGGCTGGCCAGGGAGATGTCGGGGCCGGATTTCCGGGACATGATATCCCAGAAATTAACCCCTCGTGTCGTTACCAGCCCAAGATTACTGTGACTGGTGGACACATCCTTGTTACAGATTACCAAGCAATTACAAGAAATGGATACAAGATCATAATGGTATAATGATACAACAATGATTTCTAGTGAGGATGACGGAAGCGGCTCGTGGTTCTCCAATGTCGATGGGGCTCCATTCCCACAGGAACGGCTGACCAGGATAATTCCTATCCCGCGTGGCTGCTATCCTAGGCTCCATATGGACGTCGTGGTGATACTCCTCATCAAAATCCTGACCTGGCCAATTAAATCGCCAGGGACAAGCCTGTGAGTACGTTTGAATGTACTCGCAAACATAATGAACAAAAGATATACCGAATACATATGATCATGATGATTAAATTATATGCAAATGCTGAACAAAATTTAAAGCATGGCATGATGAATATTAGCATGTGCAGAAAAATTAAATTGTTAGTGACACACCAAGAAAGTTAAAAGTGGACAATCGGGCGAGACTGAACCGCCCGAGAATCCAAAAGAAATGCCAAACGGGTGTCTAAAAGAGAATTGGGCGAGACAGACCGCCCGAGAACTCAAGTGACGCCACGAGAGGTCTTGAAAAGAAATGCCAGTCGGGTGTCTAAAAGTGACACCATGGTAGGTCTTGAAAACAAATGCCAAACGGGTGTCTAAAAGAGAATCGGGTGAGATAAGACCGCCCGAAAACTCAAGCGACGCCACGAGAGGTCTTGAAAATAAATGAGTGCCCGGGTAGTCTAGCCAGCCCATGAGACACTCAGAAAATAAAATAAAAAAAACGGGTTAGTCCATAATAACATGCATAGTAACAATAATATTCACAATCATAATATCCATGATAGCAAAAATATCCATGACAACGTTAGTGATGAAATAATAATATTCCGCAAAATAATTCACGCTCAATTTAATTATTTCCTCTGGAGACCGACACTAAGACCGACACTTGACCAACCCAGACTATAGTCCTTAACCGCGGACACGACTATTCGAATAGATATAACTCTGCAGAGGGTGTACTCTTTACCCACAAGTAAAGGATTTCTTTAGCCAACACCGAGACGCTGGCTAATTCCCATTACGGTCTTTGGGTTGAAAACACACCTAACCCGCACGCACCAGCTTTAATTTTTCCCGGGCCAGGAATCACCCAAAGCAGCGGTAAAATAAAACTCTAAGTGGGAAGGCTCATACAACGGCCTCCAATAGCATGAGCGTTCAGCTTCGGTCCTAGACCGGCCACTCATGCCCCCGGACCAAGTGACATGACTACCAGGGCCAGTGGTATCATTCATTGTGGCCTCTCTGTACGGTGTGTGCAAGAAAGGGGTTAGCAACTTACTGAACCATACCCTACCTACGGCAGGGACATGTGGTAGCATGGTTCAAGTTTGGGGGTTACCGGAACAAGACTCGATCTACGGTCGACTCAGGAGGTTTAATTTTTCCTGTAGTTGCTAGCACAACATATTTCCTCGGTAATACCCAACAGGGTCACCATCTGGCATGTCCCAACATGCCCTCACTGATCATTCCCGTCACAACGAGATTTCAATTTCACGGTCACGTTTCTCGTGACTGATTCTTTCCTACAGATTAGTCCGGACCAACATGGGCATGTGAAAATAATCATGCTCGCTCATACTTCATATTTAAATGGAGATAAAATATTTTCAAGGGATCAAGCATGCATAGCTAGCAATATGCAAATTTTGTATGAATTCAACATATTCATAATTCAATTATTCTTGCAAACAAACTACCATGCATTCACCATATCAAGTGTTCAAGATGCTTGCCTTGATCATGCAGAAATATTGGGTGCACTCAAAAAGTTTTGAAAGTAATATCTTACCTCCATTTCCCATTTTCAAATATATTGCAATTACCACACAAATATTAAGCAGGAAAATAGAAGTGCTCTAAAAATGGAAATTTCACTTTCCTAGGACCTCTCTAGTTATGTGGAAAATAACCAAGGTGGTTCTACTGGTTTTTGAGCACTAAGTATTTTTGAACATTTCGAATTAGGTGAAATTAAGAAATTAATGGTTCTGCAAGAATTCTACAGAAAACATTTTATAAAAAAAAAGATCCAGGGCACCTATTGAATGAGACATGATTTTAGAGTTATTTAGAAATTTGTTTCACTGGATTTGGAGTTGAGATGAATAGTCTAGGGATTTTAAAAGTTGAATTATGTGAAGAAATGGTCTATCTAATTAACCAGACAAAAATTATGCATGGAGGAAATGTTCACTACTCCTAGATAATTAGGTCATGATTTATAGATCATATAGAAATTGGAATCAATCCATTTGGATTTGAAATGGACACTAGGGAAATATTTTAGTTTCTGGATTAAAAGAAAAAGGCAGAAATACTCCTGACGGGCTGGGGGCGCGCACAGGGCGAGGCCGAGCTAAACGGCGCCACTGGGCCGAGCCCAGAGACGCAGCCACACGGGGCAAAACGGTGGCTCACCGACAGGTGGGACCCACCTGTCGGATTTGTCTCCCACCTCGCGCGCGCTTGGACAGAACAGAGGAGGAGCTCCGGCGATGATTGCCGGCGTTGTAGGGCATCTCCGGCGACGCTCGACACACAGGTAGGTTCAGGGGAAGATGCCGCATCCGTGGGAGGTGGAGGTGGTCATTGAGGGGCTCGGATATGAGTGGAGCTTCAATCTTGGCGGAGGAGGTCGTCGGGTGGAAGAGGGCTTTCGCCCTGGAGCTTGCAACGGCGTACTTGAGGTGGGGGATGGGTTTGCAGGGTCGAGGGAAGCCTATTGGTGGAGAGAGTGGAGGAGGGGGAGCTCTAGTTGAGTCGGATTTAACCGGAGATGGCGGCGGCCGAACCTTGCCAGAGAGAAGGAAGACGGCCTCTCCCGGTCGTTTGGCTACTCGGGGAGGCTTGCGGGGAGGTATGAGGATGAGGCCCGAGAGGAGGGAGCTCGGGGTGAGCTTTATAGGGAGGGAGAGGCGGTTTTGTGGCTTCCCGAGAAAGTCACGACGGCGGCGGCCATTAACGCGGCAGGTGAGGTTGTTGGGTGGCCGGTGAGGGTCGGTGGGGAGGTCAGCGGGGTCGGCGAGGACGGTGGCCGCCCGCGGATGAGCTCGGGTGGTTGGCAATTAAGTGGCAGAGACGTGGCAGAAACGTACTCGACGGGCGGCGGCGAACGGCGGCGGTGGACGGTGCAGAACGGCGGCTGGTCGGCGCTACCAGCCAAGGAAGAGGGTCGGCAAGGTGCTAGTGGCTTGCGGAACAAGGGGAGGAGGGGGTGCGCGTGCAGGCTAGGCATCAGAGGGCTCGGCAGGGCTCGGGCGCCGGCGCGTATGTCTGGCTATGCCCAGAGTATGCACACAAAGTGCTCGATCAATAGCCAGGGCAAGCTAGGTAGGTCCAATTGAGCTTATTTTTGGTAGGCCGATGCTGACAAGTATGATAGGTATGCTGGACATGCTAGTTTGGCCAGATGAGCAAGTGTCCAGTGCAGTTTTGATAGAGGCAAGTTTTCTGCCATGCACACAGTGTGCTTGAAGAAATGTCGTGGTAATTTAGATGCTTTTGTTGGCTATGAAAATTGGCAGGGTGATGTCTCCTTAGATGATGAAGAGGATGGTGGAGTTGGTTTGGCAAAAAGAGAAACTAGATAGTGCAAGTTTTACCAGAATTCAGTTCTGGGCAGAAACTGCAGGGAATAATTTGGTGGACTAAAATGATGAGATTGGGGGTGAGCTTCTGGACTTAAGGGATTTGTTGGAAGGACTATGAGTGGGAAAAATTTCAGAATTTTTGGAGCAATTAAAATTGAGGTTGTAGTTCAAACCTAGAAATGGAACAGAATTGAGAAGAGGATGTTTCACTCAAAAATTTCAAAAGACCAAGTTAGGTTTTTTCATAAAAGTGATCTATAGGTATCACATGACTCCTCATAATTTTTGTGGAATTTTTAGAAAATTATTTAAAATAGTTGTAGTGCAACAGAGGCATTTTAAAATATTGAAAATGCTATTAAAAGAATTATCTTGGGCAAAATTTTATTATAAAAATATTTCCTACTGTTATTAAAATATAAAAGAAATGTTTTAAGAGAGCTACTAAATCCCACAATATTTAAAAAAAAATTCTATATGGAGGGAAGAATTTTGGAAAATAGAAACAGAAAATACTCTGAAATAATAAAAGACCAAATAAAATTCCAAAATTTTATTTCTTGCCAAATTTTACTTAAATAAAACATGGTTAAATTTTTGGGGTGTTACAAACTCTACCCCCTTAAGAAAATCTCGTCCTCGAGATTTGTTAAGGGCGGAAGAATTAAATGCATATCACAACAAACAATATTATGCAGAATGCAAACATAGTAATGCACTTATAACATACGCCCTAGAATACATCGCAAAAATTGCGTCATGAAAATAAGTGCTGGATGCAGCAGCAACCACGCTCATAACCATCTATGCTTCGAAGGTATGATCTACGAGGTCTTGTGGAAGAGTTTCGGTTGCTGGAGCACATTCTTCTTCTTTCGGAGGGAGTGGAGGAAGTGGAGGGAGCAAACGAAGAACACGTCCCTCCTGAGTTGGCAGAGGTGGTCCGCCAATGCTGATCCAGGGATTCAGAACAGCAAGATAGTGGAGATACTCCAGTAGGTGCTGGGTGAAACATTCCTAGGCCATCACATACTGAATGAGATAGACCAGAGTTGGATCGCTCTCCATACGTTCACAGCGGAACGTAGCTTCTGCTCCAAAAGCTGCGCGACTCGGGAAATAGCAATATTCCCTTCCGCTGGCACAGGGTACCGCAAATCAAAGACGAGTAACTGCGTCGTAAGCAGCAGCCTCGATGGCCATGCCTGAGGTTGGCATGGATCTCCTGATGAAGACAACATACGGAGGGCCTTGGTTCAGATCCGCTGGTGGGATGTGCACAACTACCCAGTATTTCGAGCAATCATAGGTGATCCTCATCTTGTACAGCTCATACTGGGGTGGGTGGATGGAACCAAGGGTATTGCGGGTAAAATAACACAAAATCCTAACAAAACTACCAGGGCTTGCATCGGGGGTTCTCAGGTAAGCTCCGGGGTGAGACATGGATGGGTGGATGGGGAAAAGCAGTGCTTGCGGTGATGATGGCTGGTGTGGTTTGCGGATGTGGCCTCTTATAGAATGTCTGGCGAGAAAACATAAAGCGGTGCCAGTACAACTTGTGCACCGGTTCCGGCGCAGGGCTGTCTGGTCAAAACTCAGACCTCGATCCCAACAAGGAATGTGACGTATTACTGTGTGTGTTGGTTAGGAGGGGTTCGGCAGTCACGTCCATAATTTACTCAGTCACCACATGTCAACAATTTATGACAGGGCACGCATACTACCATTGGCACACAAGTAGTCTACAAACTTACTACACCATACAACCGCTACTACGAAAATACAGGGCAACAGGGCCACGAAGGCTCTACAACAATACTGGTGGACTCAGTCCACCTCATCAACATCTAGCCGGGCGCGTCTTGTAGATGTCGAGGCCTCTCCGTGAGCTTCAACGTCGGAGTTGACCGGGGTCGGATGGGGAGCTATTGGGCTGGGGTAGCGGTGGTGCCCTTCGCGGGGTGCCGAGGTCACCGTCCCGTTGGAGTGGGTCTCCAAGAGACGACGGAGTTCCTCGGGGGAGGCAAAGGCACTGCCCGGAAATATAACAGGGGCGGAACTTGGGGGCTCAACAGGCCTCCCAAGCAGCACTATCGAGGTGTCGGTGGCGGGTGCAGCTTCACTTCTCACCGGGGTCAGGAGAGCGAGCGTCCTGCGGGTCGCAATCAGATCAATGGTGACCTGATCGAATAGTGCCTCTTGCGCTCTCAGGTAGCGCACCAGATGCATGAGAGTAGGATCCGACTCATGGTCTCCGTTGGCAACCTGGGTCGGGCAACCATAGCCTTCACGACTAGGGTAGTAGTAGAAGGGGCGGATGTTAACTCTCGGCGACAGATGCCGGAGTTGAATGACAGCTTCTCGGGCTGCAAGTTGGATGGCTTTGGGCTCGTCGGAGGTTGTCCTCCCGGTGAACCGGTAGGGGCGTTCCGATGCGGTGCCCCTCCCGTAGATGTGCACCGTGGCCCAGAAGTGGTGGAGGGCATCACTCATGTGCTCCTGGTGCACAACATACTCAGGCGGCTCTTCGATGCCGAAAGCACGACGGGTGAGATTTGCGAGGATGACCACAAAGTCACCAAGCTCGACTGCGGTGGTCTCGTTGTGAACGATGGGGCTAGGCATCTTAGTGGTTGGGTACCGAACTGAGACTGAGGTTGTGATGTGCTGAGTTGGGGCAAGGCTTCCTTTATAGGCCAGCAGAGTCTTCCATCGCACGCTTGTGGATGGGAACTCAGGTGCCGGCCACAGGCACACGGCCTAAGGGCAGGGCTGATAGGTTGGGCACCGAGTGCCAAAAAGGTGTCGGCTAATCACTGTGTAGGCTTATTGGATGATATGGGCTTGGCTACGGTCAGGAAAAGATTTGGATGGTGTGGAAACCTAGGGATAATGACCAGGCTAAGATAGGATTAGCCAATGGTCAGCCTGGCTCTGATACCAAGGCTGTCGGGGCCGGATTTCCGGGACATGATATCCCAGAAATTAACCCCTCGTGTCGTTACCAGCCCAGGATTACAGTGACTGGTGGACACGTCCTTGTTTCAGATTACCAAGCAATTACAAGAATTGGATACAAGACCATAATGGTCTAATGGTACAACAATGATTTCTAGTGAGGATGACGGAAGCGGCTCGTGGTTCTCCAATGTCGATGGGGCTCCATTCCCACAGGAACGGCTGACCAGGATAATTCCTATCCCGCGTGGCTGCTATCCTAGGCTCCATATGGATGTCGTGGTGATACTCCTCATCGAAATCCTGACCTGGCCAATTAAATAGCCAGGGACAAGCCCGTGAGTACGTTTGAATGTACTCGCAAACATAATGAACAAAAGATATACCGAATGCATATGATCATGATGATTAAATTATATGCAAATGCTGAACAAAATTTAAAGCATGGCATGATGAATATTAGCATGTGCAGAAAAATCAAATTGTTAGTGACAAACCAAGAAAGTTAAAAGTGGACAATCGGGCGAGACTGGACCGCCCGAGAATCCAAAAGAAATGCCAAACGGGTGTCCAAAAGAGAATCGGGCGAGACAGACCGCCCGAGAACTCAAGCGACGCCACGAGAGGTCTTGAAAAGAAATGCCAGTTGGGTGTCTAAAAGTGACGAGGAGAGCCTGACCGACGCCCACGGTGCAGCGCCCGCGGCTGGGGAGGACGCCAGCGTCGACCCCCCAAGACGGCAGCGGAAGGCGGCCGGCGCCAGGCCGGCTCGCGCGGCGGCGACCGTCAGCCGGCCGCACGGGAAGGAGGCGGTCGAGGCGAGATCGGCCACGAAACGCCCGGCGGCGGGGCCGGCGTGCGAGAGGGCCGTCATGAGGAAGAAGCGCGGGCTCGCCCCGTCCGTGGGGCCGAGGCGGGAGCCCCCGACGGTCATCGGGTAAGTATTTCTTGCCTTATTTCTGATCCCTGCTTGCTGAATTTGTGGGGGCGCACCATCTTGTGATTTATCTTTTTTCTTCCTTATGCCTTCGCCGTGACGAATCTGCCGTGTACAGGTCGGCTCTTGACTTGGCGGTGGCGGTGACAGAGGCCACGGCGGGCGAGGCCGTCTGGAGGAAGACCCGGAGCAGCGCCATCGACCACGAGCCAGACCGGACCGTGGAGGAGGACCTCGAGGCCCTCCAGTCCGGCCAAGATCTTGAGGCGGCGACGCGCGCCGCTTGGCGGGACCGGGCCGAGGCCGAGAAGGCGATGCAGGAGGCCTCGGCCCAGGCGTGGGAGAGGGCCTCCGCGAAGCGGGCCAGGCCCATCGCGGACCTGGCTTGGCCGGAGATGGAGAGGGGCTCGGCGCCGGTGGTGACAATCATCGAGCCGCAGCCGGAGGGAGCGGGCGAGCCGGAGAGGCGGGCGGAGCCGGCCGACGACGAGTCGGACGTCGATGACAATTTCGTTGTGGACACGCCGCCCCGGGCCGATCCGGCAGGAGGTGGCGAAGGCGGCGGAGAGAGGCGCGAGGAGGACTCCGCGCCATCCGGCCAAGCGCAGCCGACGCAGGCCGCGGAGGCCGCGATCGGGGCCGCCGGTACCTTGGTGGTCGTGTCGCCCCAAGCCACCACGAACCCCGAGTGGCCGGGTGGAAGCGGATCCGGCGCCGGGACCGCACTCCAGCAGCCGTGGGCGAGCTCCAGCGAGGTCGTGGTGGGGCCACGAACCCGGGAGGACGATGCGGCGGACGCCTTGCGCTCGCAACTTCACGGTCGGGGCGAGCGCCTGCAGGGCTTCGTCCGGGAGGAGCAGGACCGGGCGCGGCAGCTGGATCAGGCGATCGCGGTGAGTTTTTTCTTCTGTGCCTGTCTTGATTGTTGAATCAGTGGGGGCGCAGCAGCGCACCCACTGGGTGTAGCCCCCGAGGTTCGGCCTGGCTGCGGAGCAGCAGGGTCGAATCTTATGGCTGTCTTTTGCATTCTTTTAATCTTCTGTCTGCGCGCAGCATCTGTACGACCTGCGGGCCAGCGCGTTCAACCGGCTCCGGAATCGGTACCGCGAGGCCAGAACCCAGCTCGCCGCCAAGGAGGAGGAGCTGCGTCGGGTCCAAGGTACGTCTTGCATGCCTTCAGTGGGTGCACGCCAGCGCACCCACTGGGTGTAGCCCCCGAGATTCGGGCCGGACTGCGAAGTAGCCGGGTCGAATCTTAGAGCCTTGACTTTTTCTTCTAATCCTTGCTTCCGGCATCTGACCGGGAATCTCGTTGCGCAGCTGACGCGGCCGAGGTGCCAGGCCTTCGAGGCCGGCTTGCCGAAGCCGGCCAGCAGCGCGACCATGCCGTCGGCGACCGCGACCGGCTCCAGGCCGAGGTGGACCGGCTGGTGGCCGAGAAGGCCAGGGCGGAGGATGCCCACCAGGCGGAGCTGGGCCGGTTGGCGGAAGAGCGCGGCAAGGCGGCCGAGGAGCTAGCGGACGCCGGCAGGATGATCGCCCAGCTCGAGAAGTATCTCGAAGCCCAGGCTCGCGCGTCGGCGATCCGGGAGAACGGGATGCTGGGCGAGGCGCAGCACCTTGACGAGACCTTCGCCAGTAAGTACCATTTCTTCCTTTGGGCCCGCTGGCGTAGTCGGAAGTTGCTTTCTTTGACTGATTTGTTTCTTTCCTTTGCCAGGAGTCTTCCCGGAGACACAGGAGGCAGCCGATGCGGCCGTGTACGCCCACCGGGCCGAGCAGCGCGAGCTGGGGGCGGAGATCGACGCTTACGCCGCCTGGTCCTTCTCGGAGCTCGTTCTTGCCGGCGAGGCCCGTCTTCGGGCCGTGGAGGGGCAGATGCACCGCCTGTTCGAGGCCGGCCTGGGCATGGCGAGCGGCCTCTGGCCAAGCGCGGTGGTGCCGAACAGCGTCACCCGGCTGGCGCGGTGGCTGGAGGCCGGGGTGGGGTGACTCGGCGCGTGGAGGGCCTCCGCAGCCCGGGCCGGCGCGGAGACGGCGCTGCGCTTCGTCGTGTCGTGGTATCCGGGCATGGACCTCGACCGTCTGGCGGCGCAGCGGGCCGGCGCGGAGGAGGACTTGGCGGCGCGGGCGCAGCGGATCGCCGGGCGGGCCAGTTACTTGGCAACATTCACCCCGCACGACGAGTTCGTTTCGAGCGGATGGAAGACGGCGAGGAGCTCCCTGCCGACGAGCTCGGCCTTCTGCTCAACGACCCGGACGGCAGCTCGGCCGAGACGGGCGCCTACGCCGATGACGAGGCCAACACGGACGACGACGCCACGGCCGAGAGGACGGCGGAGAGCGCTGGACCCAACCCGGCGACCGCGTCCATCTCGGCTGAGCCGACGCCGGCCGGAGACCACACGGGTGCCGCTTAGGATTGCTTTTTTCTGTTTTATCCTTCCTGTACTCAAACTCTGTTAGGTAGCAGGTCCACCCACTAGGGGTGTAGTTCAATGTAATGAACTTGTGGCCGAAGGCCCATGCTGTATATAAATTTTGCGTGTGATGTCACTCTTTGCTGGTCGGCCTTGGGCCTTTTCTCGTTTGTCTTTTCTTCGAGCTTCGTTCCCGCTAGCCGGACAACCGGGTTGCGGACTGTGGCTAGGACGGGGATTCGGCTTTGAGAGCGGACGCGCAATACTTAGGCTTTGTCAGACTTTGAGCGCGAGCGAAACACCCACTGGGCCGGCTGGCGGAAGGTGGCGAAGTCGCCTGGTGCGCAGCCGGTCGTGCGGCGAATTAGAGAGAGGGAAGGTTGGGCCGGGCTGGCCGTGCCGGGCTGTCTCCCTTAGTCGTTCTTGCGTAACGATGCTTCCGGCCTTTGGCTCTTGCCGGCCGGACAGCCAGGAGCCGGCTATGGCTGGCGAAGAGAGGGCTTTGGCGGTTCGTACGTTTCGGGACGGACTAAGGGAAAAACTGGCGAGGCGCGGTCTAGCCGGCTGCCCCCCCGATCCGGCGGTGCCGACTCGGCGGGAGAATCAAAAAACTGAGAGGTGCATAGACACAGAGTAAGACGGAAAAAGGGAGCCCCCGAGCCCCCGAGCCGGCTACGCCGACTCGGCGGGACGAATGAATACAGGGGGGGGGCTTCCTGCTTTCATTAAATTCAAAAAGGCGGTGATACATACATGCGCGAGTTCAACTGTAAAACGGACGGAGGAGCTCCGCGTTCCAGGGCCGGCTGGACTCCTCGCCGGCTGCATCTCGCTTGCGCTTGCTCGGCTTCTGGGAGTCGATGAGGTAGTACGCGTTTCGGTCGCAGAGAGCCTTGCTGACGATGAAGGGGCCCTCCCAGGGGGAAGCCAGCTTGTGCTGGCCGGTTGTTCGCTGGACGAGCCGGAGCACAAGGTCACCTTCATGAACGCGAGGGGCTTGATTTTCTTGCTGTGGTAGTGGTGCAGGCCTTGTTGGTAGATGGCTGACCGGCTGAGGGCTAGGAGGCACGCCTCCTCGAGCAGGTTGACGCCGTCTTCGCGTGCTTCTTTGGCTTCGGCTTCGGTGTACATGGTCACTCGGGGCGAGTCGAACGCGACGTCGGTCGGAATGAGCGCTTCGGCTCCGTAGACGAGGAAGAACGGGGTGAACCCGGTGGAGAGGTTCGGCGTCGTCCGGAGGCTCCAGAGGACGGTCGACAGCTCGTAGAGCCAGCCGCCGGGTGAGCACACGCGCGGCTCGACGACTCACGGTTTGATGCCGGCTAGGATGAGGCCGTTTGCCCGCTCGACCTGGCCGTTCGACTGGGGATGTGCGACGGAGGCCAAGTCGAGCCGGATGCCGGATGCAGAGCAGTAGTGGGTCAGCGCGCCCTTGGCGAAGTTGGTGCCGTTGTCGGTGATGATGCTGTGCGGCACGCCGTAGCGAACTACGATATCCTTGATGAGTCGGACGGCCGTGGGCCCATCTAGCTTCTTGATCGGCCTGGCCTCGATCCACTTGGTGAACTTGTCGACGGCGACCAGCAGATGTGTCATGCCGCCTCGAGCCGTCTTGAAGGGCCCCACCATGTCGAGCCCCCAGACGGCAAAGGGCCATGTGATCGGGATGGTTTGGAGGGCGGAAGCCGGCTGGTGGCTGCGCTTGCTGTAGCGTTGGCAGCCCTCGCACTCGAGGACCAGCTCTTCGGCGTCTTCCAGGGCCGTGGGCCAGTAGAACCCATGCCGGAATGCTTTGGCCACCAGGGATCTCGAGGCGGCATGGTGCCCGCACTCGCCCTGGTGGATGTCGAGGAGGATTTCGATCCCCTTGCCCCGCTCGACGCAGCGCTGGAACACGCCCGTCGTGCTGCGTTTGACGAGTTTGTGGTTGATGATGCTGTAGGCGGACGCGCACCGCTGCACTTGCCGAGCTTCGGCCTCGTCGATGGGAAGTTCGCCGTCTTCCAAGAAGGCAAGGATTGGCTGAGCCCAGGATGGCGCCGTCACCACCGTGAGGACGGCCGCCGAGATGGGACCCGGGACGGCAGCCCCCGAGCCGGAGCCGGCAGTCCCCGGGCTGGAGCCGGCAGCCCCCGAGCCGGAGCCGGCAGTCCCCGAGCCGGAGCCAGCAGTCCCCGAGCTAGGGCCGGCAGTCCCCGAGGTGGAGACGGCAGTCCCCGAGCCGGAGACGGTAGTCCCCGAGCCGGAGCCAGCAGTCCCCGAGCTAGGGCCGGCAACCACAGGGTCGGGTGGGGGCGCGCGAGGGTCGTCCGGGACGAAGATGGACTCCGAGTCGGGAGACGGCTTGATGGACGGCTTCCGCAGGTGCTCGAGGGAGACGCCGGACGGGAAGGCTTGCCGGGTGGACCCTACTTTGGCCAGGGCGTCGGCTGCTTCGTTGTCGGCGCGTGGGACGTGGAGGAAGCGGTAGCTGGCCATGTTGGCTTCTTTGGCGTCCCAGTTGCCGGAAACTTGCTACACCACCAGGTCCGAGTCGCCGTAGCAGAGGATGCGCCGGATGCCGATCTCCCTGGCCAGCCGGAGGCCGTGCACGAGAGCTTCGTACTCGCCGACGTTGTTGGAGGCGGCAAAATGGATCTAGAGCACGTACCGCAGCCGGTCGTTCTTGGGGGAGGACAGCACGATGCCGGCTCCCAAGCCGTTGCGCATCTTGGAGCCGTCAAAGTGCATGCGCCAGTGAGTCGACTCCGGCGCCGGCGGCAGGTATTGCGTCTCGGTCCAGTCGACGAGGAAGTCGGCCAACGCTTGGGACTTGATGGTGGTGCGCGGCTCGTAGAGGATCGTGTGGCCGGCTAGCTCGATGGCCCACTTGGCCACCCTGCCAGAGGCATCCCGGCAGCCCATGATCTCGCCGATGGGGGCCGTGCTCACCACGGTAATGGCGTCCTCTTGGAAATATTGCCTCAGCTTCTCTGCGGCGAAGTACACGCCGTAGCACATCTTCTGGTAGTGGGGGTAGTTCGGCTTGGAGGCGGATAGCACCTCACTCAGGTATTACACCGGGCGCTGGACCGGCTGCACCTTGCCCTCCTCAGGGCGCTCGACGACCAGCACCGTGCTGACCGCGCGAGAGGTGGCGGCGATCTATAGCAGGAGTGGCTCTTTCTCAGCCGGCGCGGCCAGGATGGGCGCGGTTGACAGCATGCGCTTGAGGTTGCGGAAGGCTTCGTCCACCTGGTCGCTCCACTCGAACGCCGTCGTCTTCTTCATCAGCTGATACAGGGGCAGGGCCCTCTCTCCTAGCCGGCTGATGAACCGGCTGAGAGAGGCCAAGCAGCCGGTGAACTTCTGGACATCGCGCAGCCGGGTCGGCTTGCGCATGCGCTCGATTGCCTTGATCTTCTCCGGGTTGGCCTCGATGCTGCGCGTCGAGATGAGGAAACCGAGGAGCTGGCCAGCCGGCATGCCGAAGACGCATTTCTCCGGGTTGAGCTTGATCCGGAACCGGCGCAGATTGGCGAATGTTTCCTTGAGGTCGGCCAGGAGCGTGAGGTGCTGCTTGGTCTTCACCACGATGTCGTCGACGTAGACGTGCACATTTCTGCCGAGCTGGGGTAGCAGGCATTTCTGCATGCAGCGCTGGAAAGTGGCGCCGGCGTTCTTCAGCCCGAACGACATGGTGATGTAGCAGTACGCCCCAAAGGGCGTGATGAAGGACGTCTTGAGGGCGTCGGCCGGGTCCAGCTTGATCTAGTGGTAGCCGGAGTAGGCGTCCAGGAAGGACAGGAGCTCGCAGCCGGCTGTGGAGTCGATGACTTGGTCAATCCAGGGTAGAGCGAACGGGTCTTTGGGGCATGCCTTGTTTAGGCTCGTGTAGTCGATACACATGCGCCAAGTGCCGTTCTTCTTCAGGACGAGGACCGGGTTGGCCAGCCACTCGGGGTGGAATACTTCCATGATGAACCCGGCTTTGAGCTGCCGGGCGATCTCTTCCCCAATGGTTCTTCGCTTCTCCTCGGAGAAACGGCGTAGCGGCTGCCGGATAGGCTTGGCGTCCTTGCGGATGTGAAGTTTGTGCTCGGCGAATTCCCTCGGGACACCCGGCATGTCTTTGGGAGACCATGCAAAGATATCATGATTCTCACGGAGGAAATCGACGAGCTCGCCTTCCTATTTGCTGTCGAGGCCGGCACCCACGACGACGTACTTGCTGGAGTTGGGGTCGGCCGGGTCGAGCGGGACCCGCTTCGTGTCCTTGGCCGGCTTGAAGGAGGCTTCGTCGGCCGGCTTAGGCGGAGCCGGCACGGCCGACTGCGCGTTAGCTAGCGCCATGATCCTGTCGAGCTAGCGCCTCTCCTCGGCGATGACCAGCGACTCGGCCAACTGGGAGCCGGCTTTGGCGCACTCGAGGGACTTCTTGTAGTCGCCGACGACGGTGATGAGGCCCTTGGGACCCGGCATCTTCAACTTCAGGTAGGCGTAGTGGGGGACCGCCATAAATTTGGCCATCGCGGGCCGGCCTAGCAGCGCGTGGTAGGGGCTGGCCAGGTCGACCACCTCGAACCAGATCGGCTCGCGGCGGAAATGGCTGCTGGAGCCGAACAGGACGTCAAGCCGGATCAGGCCGATCGGGGAGCAGGAGAGTCCCGGCACGATGCCATCGAACACCGTCTGGGTCGGCTCCAGCTGTCGCGCCTCGATGCCGAGCTTGGTCATCGTGTCGCGGTACAGGATGTTGATGTTGTTGCCGCCGTCGATCAGCACCCGCGAAAAGCGGCAGGTGCGCTTCTCGGAGACGAGGGTGGGGTCGAGCACGAGGGCGTAGCCACCCGGCGTGGGCATGACGGCCGGGTGATCATCCCGGGTCCAGCTCACCGGTCGGTCGGACCAGTGCATGTACTGGGGAACCGAAGGGAGGACGGCGTTCACCTCAGCCGCGTGTTTGCGCTTGGCGTGCTTGTCGTCCCCCTCGCTGGTGAAGACGACGTAGGATGCGTTCGGGCGCGGGAAAGGGTTGTCGGCAAGGGCGCCGGGTGGCGGTGGAGGCGGCGGCTACGGGCCGGCTCCAGGCAGCGGGGGTGGAAGGTCGCCCTTCAATAGGCGCAGCGTGAAGCTGCACTGCCGGAGCGTGTGCGTCGATGGCTTCGCGCCGCTGTGGTTTTTGCAGGGGGCGTCGAGCATCTGCTCGAAGGTCAGCTTGGGCTGCCAGACAGCTTTGCCAGTGCGCGGACGCTGGCTGGCGCCTTGCTCGGCCGGCTGCTCCCTCTCCACGGTGGCGACTTGCCGGTCGTCGTAGCGAGGCGCCGGCTAGTCGTTCCGGCGCTTGCCGTTGTTGTTGCTGTCTTGCTGGCACTGGCTGTTGTCGCCGGCCGGCTTGGCGGGAGCCGGCTGGGCCGGGAGAAGCTTGCCGTCCGCGTCGCTCGTGATCTTCACATTCATTGCGGAGTCGGCCGTAGCGTACTTGTCCGCCACGGCCATGAGCTCCGCCAGGGTCTTCGGCTCATCGGACACCAGCCGGTGCTTGACCAGAGTGCCGTCTAGGCATCCGTCGATGAAGTACTGGATGGCCTCGACCTCGTGGACCCCATCGCAGGAGTTGTGAAGCTCCGTCCACCATGTGAGGAAGTCGCGCAGGGGCTCGCCCGACTTCTGGACGCACATGGAGAGCTGGCGAGGCTTGCCGGGTCGGTTGAAGGTGCTGGTGAAGTTGCGAACGAACGCGTCTTCGAAATCCAGCCAGGAGTTCACACTGCCGGCTCGGAGGCTGTTAAGCCACGTCCGGGGCCGAACCGAGCAGCATGAGGGGGACGTAACGGACAGCCACACGCCGGTTGCCGCCGGCCATGCCGACAGCTGTGGTGTAGTCCGTTAGCCAGTCCTCCGGCTTTGTGGCGCCGGTGTACTTTGGGGAGTCGCGGGGCAGCCAGAAGCCTTTGGGGAAGGGTTCTTCGCGAATGCGGGGGCCGAAGCATGCCGGGCCGACAGAGCTTTCCTCCTCCAGGGCCGTGGAGCGCGCCAGCCGGTCGATGCGGTGACGGGCGTCGCTTTCGTCGTAGGGCTCGCGGGGGCCAAGTCGGTCAGCCACGGGACCGCGGGGACCGATTCGGTCGGCCACGGGACTGCGGGGAGCAGGAGCTTCCGGGGCCGGCTCGGGCCGCTGAGCCGGCCGCACGGGGGGCTCCGGCTGCTGAACCCGGCCGTCGCCGGCCGTCTCGCCAGCGTTGTCGTCTCCGGCGGTGGTGGCTTGGTTGTGCCGGCTCCGACCGGCCCGGTGCCGGCTCCGACCGGCCCGGTGCCGGCCAGAGCGGCTCGCGCTAGTGGCGTGCGAAGACGTCTGCCGTGCGCCCCGAAGAGCCCTCTCCGGGTTTGTGGTATTCCCTGCAGCGGAGCCGGATGGGTGGGCCGGATCAAAACGCGCCTGCTGCTC
This sequence comes from Elymus sibiricus, assembly GCA_039707655.1. NCBI lineage: Eukaryota > Viridiplantae > Streptophyta > Magnoliopsida > Poales > Poaceae > Elymus > Elymus sibiricus. The sequence continues at coordinate 101,979,852 of CM077668.1, read as the reverse complement.
GTTCGCCGCGGCGATGAGGTCGCGGATGCGCTGCTGCTGCTGCCGCAGCTCCTCGCCCTCCAGGAACTCGAGATCCGCCATAGCCGCCTGCGCCGCGCGCATATTCTTGACGGGGGTGTCGTAGACGGGCCGGCCTGCGCCTTGCGCACGGCCGAGCACGCCCCCACGAGTCCGCACCTCCGCGACCAGGCTGGGCTCGGCGGTGGGCGGAGTGAAGCTGTGGGCGCTGTCGTACTCACGCTGGGCGGACTCCAGCCGGCGCCGCGTGGCTGCGAGCTCCGTGGCCTTGACCAGCAGATGCTGGCGGTCCTCGTTGAGCCGAGCCCCTGCGGCCGCCGAGTCGGCGTCGGGCGTGATGGGGGCTTGCAGACTCCGGATCGTATTGTGGAGCGGGTCAGTCCGGCGAGGCGGAGCCGCAACCGCGGTGGCGGCGGCCGCGGTAGCCTTCTCCTTGGCGCGCGGGGAGCCGGAACTGGTGCCGATGGTTAGCACCTCCGCGTGAACACAGAGAGCAGCGACGTCGTCGGAGACGGCGCAGCTAACGGGGACAGGCGAGTCGGTGCAATTGCACACTTCGCTGAGAAACACGCCGGGGACGAGCGCGACGAAGACGCGCAGCGCGCCGAAGGGGACGATGAAGCAGCCTGCGGGGCAGGCGACGTCCGTGCCCAGTGCAACGCTGCAGCCGGCCGGTTTGGTCGTGCGAGGCGCACGGACCAAACCGTGCACGATGCGCTCGCCGGAGCTGGTGAAGGGCCTCGTCCGGAACTTGACTCCGGCCGGCGCCGCGAGCAGCCCCACGGTGGGTGCCAACTGTCGTGGTAATTTCACGACAGATGCCATAAGATGGCTAAAGAGGTGGGGCTACGAGAGGACGCCAGTGGGCTCCGGAGGCGTGGTTGGCACGAGCAAGTGCGAGACATGAGACGTACCTAGGTTCGGGGCCCTCTAGAGAGGTAACACCCCTAATCCTACCGTATGAGCTGATATGCGCAAAGGTTACAGAGTTGCTCCTGGAGCTGTTTGGACGGAGGAGGGAGAAGGGGCTAGGCCACCGTTCTGCCTCTCCGGCGGGAGTGTGTGTGTGTTCTGTGGAGCGAGGAATCACTAAAGGGAAGTGAAGAGCCACTATCCCACAAGAGAGAGTGATCTGAAGGGAGCTAACTAGAATGTGTACTGATCTGACCGACCGATCGACCCCTCTGCATGGAGGCCTCCTTGGGGGTCTTATAGGCCGACCCCCAGGGTTACAATGGTAACATTACAGAGGCGCGGGCCCCTGGTGTCATTGACCGGGATCCGGTGGCCGGGTCACCGGGTCGCCGGGACGCCGGGTCGCCGGGCTGCCGGGTCGCCAGGTGCGCCGCACCTGCCTGGCGCGGGGCACTGTGGCGGGTCTTGTCTCTTGTCAGTCTGGGTATGAGGCACTATGTCGCGTCTTGTCCGTCGTCAGAGGGAGGTCGGCGCCGCCGTTTCTACAGGACCGCGCCTCCCTGACACTTCCCACCTCGGGCGGGGGCGCAAGGAAAGCTGCAGCCTCGCCTGTTCTGTCAGTATAAAGGGAGGAGTGCTGTAGCCATGCTTGCTTCATCGCTAAGGCTTCGTCTCCTCGCGGCCGGCCGGCATGGGCCAGCCGGCCAGGCCGGGTTGCCGTGCCGAGCCGGCTCGCGCTGGGGAGCCGGCGTGCTTGGCAAGCCGGCTTGAGGGACTTGTCTTGCTCCGATGATTTTCCGAAAGGGATCCGGGCTCCATCGCCTACCCGGGGGTCATCCCCCCGACATCCCATTACGGTCTTTGGGTTGGAAACACACCTAACCCACACGCACCAGCTTTAATTTTTCCCAGGCCAAGAATCACCCAAAGCAGCGGTAAAATAAAACTCTAAGTGGGAAGGCCTCATACAACGGCCTCCAATAGCATGAGCGTTCAGCTTCAGTCCCAGACCGGCCACTCATGCCCCCGGACCAAGTGACATGACTACCAGGGCCAGTGGTATCATTCACTGTGGCCTCTCCATACGGTGTGTGCAAGAAAGGGGTTAGCAACTTACTGAACCATACCCTACCTGCGGCAGGGACATGTGGTAGCACGGTTCAAGTTTGGGGGTTACCGGAACAAGACTCGATCTACGGTCGACTCAGGAGGTTTAATTTTTCCTGCAGTTGCTAGGACAACATATTTCCTCGGTAATACCCAACAGGGTCACCATCTGGCATGTCCCAACATGCCCTCACCGATCATTCCCGTCACAACAAGATTTCAATTTCACGGTCACGTTTCTCGTGACTGATTCTTTCCTGTAGATTAGTCCGGACCAACATGGGCATGTGAAAATAATCATGCTCGCTCATACTTCATATTTAAATGGAGATAAAATATTTTCAAGGGATCAAGCATGCATAGCTAGCAATATGCAAATTTTGGATGAATTCAACATATTCATAATTCAATTATTCTTGCAAACAAACTACCATGCATTCACCATATCAAGTGTTCAAGATGCTTGCCTTGATCATGCAGAAATATTGGGTGCACTCCAAAAGTTTTGAAAATAATATCTTCCCTCCATTTCCTATTTTCAAAAATATTGCAATTACCACAAAAATATTAAGCAGCAAAATAAAAGTGATCTAAAAATGGAAATTTCACTTTCCTAGGACCTCTCTGGTTATGTGGAAAATAACCAATGTGGTTCTACTAGTTTTTGAGCACTAAGTATTTTTGAACATTTCGAATTAGGTGAAATTAAGGAATTATTGATTCTACAAGAATTCTACAGAAAACATTTTATAAAAAAAAGATCCAGGGCACCTATTAAATGAGACATGATTTTAGAGTTATTTAGAAATTTGTTTCACTGGATTTGGAGTTCAGATGAATAGTCCAGGGATTTTAAAAGTTGAATTATGTGAAGAAATGGTCTATCTAATTAACCATACAAAAATTATGCATGGAGGAAATGTTCACTACTCCTAGATAATTAAGTCATGATTTATAGAGCATATAGAAATTGTAATCAATCCATTTGGATTTGAAATGGACTCTAGGGAAATATTTTAGTTTCTGGATTAAAAGAAAAAGGCGGAAATACTCCTGACGGGCTGGGGGCGCGCACAGGGCGAGGCCCAGCTAAACGGCGCCACTGGGCCGGGCCCAGAGACGCTGCCACGCAGGGCGAAACGGTGGCTCACCGACAGCTGGGACCCACCTGTCGGGTTTGTCTCCCACCTCGCGCGCGCCTGGACAGAACAGAGGAGGAGCTCCGGCGATGATTGCTGACGCTGTAGGGCATCTCCGGCGACGCTCGGCACACGAGTAGGTTCAGGGGAAGATGCCGCATCTGTGGGAGGTGGCGGTGGTCGTTGAGGGGCTCGGATATGAGTGGAGCTTCAATCATGGCGGAGGAGGTCGTCGGGTGGAAGAGGGCTTTCGCCCTGGAGCTTGCTCCGGCGTACTTGAGGTGGGGGATTGGTTTGCAGGGTCGAGGGAAGCCTATTGGTGGAGAGAGTGGAGGAGGGGGAGCTCTGGTTGAGTCGGATTTAACCGGAGATGGCGGCAGCCGAACCTTGCCAGAGAGGAGGAAGACGGCCTCTCCCGGTCGTTTGGCTGCCCGGGGTGGCTTGCGGGGAGGTATGAGGATGAGGCCCGAGAGGAGGTTGCTCGGGGTGAGCTTTATAGATAGGGAGAGGTGGTTCCGTGGCTTCCCGAGGAAGTCACGACGGCGGTGGCCATTAACGCGGCAGGTGAGGTTGTTGGGTGGCCGGTGAGGGTCGGTGGGGAGGTCAGCGGGGTCGGCGAGGACGGTGGCCGCCCGTGGATGAGCTCGGGTGGTTGGTAATTAAGTGGCAGAGACATGGCAGAAACGTACTCGACGGGCGGCGGCGAACGGCAGTGGTGGACGGTGCAGAACGGCGGCTGGTCAGCGCTAGCAGCCAAGGAAGAGGGTCGGCAAGGTGCTGGTGGCTTGCGGAGCAAGGGGAGGAGGGGGTGCGCGTGCAGGCGAGGCATCAGAGGGCTCGGCAGGGCTCGAGCGCCGGCACGTATGTCTGGCTATGCCCAGAGTATGCACACAAAGTGCTCGATCAATAGCCAGGGCAAGCTAGGTAGGTACAATTGAGCTTATTTTTGGTAGGCCGATGCTGACAAGTATGATAGGTATGTTGGACATGCTAGTTTGGCCAGATGTGCAAGTGTCCAATGCAGTTTTGATAGAGGCAAGTTTTCTGCCATGCACACAGTGTGCTTGAAGAAATGTCATGGTAATTTAGAAGCTTTTGTTGGCTATGAAAATTGGCAGGGTGATGTCTCCTTAGATGATGAAGAGGATGGTGTTGTTGGTTTGGCAAAAAGAGAAACTAGATAGTGCAAGTTTTACCAGAATTCAGTTCTGGGCAGAAACTGCAGGGAATAATTTGGTGGACTAAAACGATGAAATTGGGGGTGAGCTTCTGGACTTTAGGGTTTTGTTGGAAGGACTATGAGTGGGAAAATTTTCAGAATTTTTGGAGCAATTAAAATTGAGGTTGTAGTTCAAACCTAGAAATGGAACATAATTGAGAAGAGGATGTTTCACCCAAAATTTTCAAAAGACCAAGTTAGGTTTTTGCATAAAAGTGATCTATAGGTATCACATGACTCCTCATAATTTTTGTGGAATTTTTCAAGAATTATTTAAAATAGTTGTAGTGCAACAGAGGCATTTTAAAATATTGAAAATGCTGTTAAAAGAATTATCTTGGGCAAAATTTATTATAAAAATATTTCCTACTGTTATTAAAATATAAAAGAAATGTTTTAAGAGAGCTACTAAATCCCACAATATTTTAAAAAAAATTCTATATGGAGGGAAGAATTTTGGAAAACAGAAACAGAAAATACTCTGAAATAATAAAAGACCTAATAAAATTCCAAAATTTTATTTCTGGCCAAATTTTACTTAAATAAAACAAGGTTAAATTTTTGGGGTGTTACAGGAGATCGGCATCCGGTGCATCCTCTGCTAAGGTGACTTGGACCTGGTGGTGCAGCAAGTTCCGGCGACTGGGATGCCAAAGACGCCAACTTGGCCAGCTACCGCTTCCTGGTCCAGCAGCTCTCCGGCGGGTTCGACGGTTGCGAGTTCCTCCACGTCCCACGCGCGGACAACGAAGCAGCTGACGCCCTGGCCAGAGTGGGCTCCACCCGGCAAGCCATCCCATCCGGTGTCTCCCTCGACCACTTGTGGAAGCCGTCCATCAAGCCGTCTCCCGAGTCGGAATCCATCTTTGTCCCGGACGACCCCGACGCGCCCCCACCCGACCCTGGAGTTCCTGGCCCAAGCTCGGGGACTACCGGCTCCGGCTCGGGGGCTGCCGTCTCCGGCTCGAGGGCTGCCGGCCCAAGCTCGGGGGTTGCCGTCTCCGGCTCGGGGGCTTCCGGCCCAAGCTCGGGGGCTGCCATCTCCAGCTCGGGGATTGCCGCCTCCGGCTCGGGGGCTGCCGGCCCAAGCTCGAGGGCTGCCGGCTCCAGCTCGGGGACTGCCGGCTCCGGCTTGGGGGCTGCCGTCTCGGATCCCATCCCGGCGGCCGTCCTCACAGTGGTGACGGCGCCGTCCTGGGCTTGGCCGATCCTCGCCTTCTTGGAAGACGGCGACCTTCCCAGTGACGAGACTGAAGCCCGGCAAGTGCAGCGGCAAGCGTCCGCCTACAGCATCATCAACCACGAGCTCGTCAAGTGCAGCACGACAGGCGTGTTCCAGCGCTGCGTCGAGCAGGAAAAAGGGATCGAGATCCTCCTCGACATCCACCAGGGCGAGTGCGGGCACCACGCCGCCTCGAGGTCCCTGGTGGCCAAGGCTTTCCGCCATGGTTTCTACTGGCCCATGGCCCTGCAAGACGCCAAACAACTGGTCCTCAAATGCGAGGGCTGCCAACGCTTCAGCAAGCGCAGCCACCAACCGGCCACAGCCCTCCAAACCATCCCAATCACCTAGCCCTTTGCCGTTTGGGGGCTCAACATGGTGGGGCCCTTCAAGACCGCCCGAGGCGGCATGACGCATCTGCTGGTCGCCGTCGACAAGTTCACCAAGTGGATCGAAGCAAGACCCATCAAGAAGCTCGACGGGCCCACGGCCGTCCGGTTCATCAAGGATATCGCGGTCCGCTACGGCGTTCCCCACAGCATCATCACCGACAACGGCACCAACTTCGCCAAGGGCGCAGTGGCCCACTACTGCTCCGCATCTGGCATCCGGCTCGACTTGGCCTCCGTCGCACATCCCCAGTCGAACGGCCAGGTCGAGCGGGCAAACGGCCTCATCCTAGCCGGCATCAAGCCGCAACTCGTCGAGCCGCTCGTGCGCTCACCCGGTAGCTGGCTCGATGAGCTGCCGGCCGTCCTCTGGAGTCTCCGGACGACACCCAACCGCTCAACTGGGTTCACCCCGTTCTTCCTCGTCTACGGAACCGAGGCAATTATTCCAACAGACGTCGAGTTTGACTCGCCCCGGATGACCATGTACACAGAAGACGAGGCAAAGGAGGCACGCGAAGACGGCGTCGACCTGCTCGAGGAGGCGCGCCTCCTGGTCCTCAGCCGGCCAGCCATCTACCAACAAGGCATGCGCCACTACCACAGCAAGAAGATCAAACCCCTCGCGTTCCGCAAGGGCGACCTCGTGCTCCGGCTCGTCCAGCGAACAGCCGGCCAGCACAAGCTGGCCTCTCCTTGGGAAGGCCCCTTCATGATCAACAAAGTTTTCTGCGACCGGAACGTGTACTACCTCATCGATGTGCAGAAGCCGAACAAGCGCAAGAGAGACGCAGTCGGCGAGGAGTCCAGCCGGCCCTGTGGGTGTTTCGCTCGCGCTCAACGTCTGAAAAAGTCTAAGTATTGTGCGTCCCCTCTCTAGGCCGAATCCCCGTCCTAGCCACTGACCTCCACCCAGCTGTCCGGCTAGCGGGAAGGGAGTCCAAAGAAAAGACGAACAAGAAAAGGCCCAAGGCCGAACAAGCAAAAGCGAAATCACATGCAAAATTTATAAAACAGCAAGGGCCCGCGGCCACAAGTTCATTACATGAAACTACACCCCAGTGGGTGGACCTGCTACCTAACCGAGTTCGAGTACAGGAAAGATGAAGATAAAAACGAAAAAAAAGAAACCCTAAGCGGCACCCGCGTCGGCTCCGGTCGGCGTCGGCTCGGCTGAGGTGGACGCGGCCGCCGGGTCAGGCCCAGAGCACTCCGGCCTCTCGGTCGTGGCGGCGTCGTCCGGGTCGGCCTCATCGTCGGCGTAGACCCCCGTCTCAGCCGAGCTGCCGTCCGGGTCATTGAGCAGCAGGCCGAACTCGTCGGCAGGGAGGTCCTCGCCGTCTTCCGTCCGCTCCAGGACGAACTCGTCGTGCGGGGCGAACGAGGCCAGGTAGCTGGCCCGCCCGGCGATCCGCTGCGCCCGCGCCGCCAAGTCGTCCTCCGCGCCGGCCCGCTGCGCCGCCAGGCGGTCGAGGTCCATGCCCGGATACCAAGACACAACGAAGCGCAGCGCCATCTCCGCCACGGCGCGGGCCACGGAGGCCCTCCACGCGCCGAGTCGCTACACGCCGGCTTCCAGCCACCGCGCCAGCCGGGTGACGCTATTCGGCACCACCGCGCCTGGCCAGAGGCTGCTCGCCATGCTCACCCCGGCCTCGAATAGACAGCGCATGTGCCCCTCAACGGCTCCAAGACGGGCCTCACCGGCAAGGACGATCTCCGAGAGGGTCCAGGCGGCGTAAGCATCGATCTCCGCCCCTGCCGCTCGCTGGTCCACCCGGTGGGCGTGCACGGCCGAATCGGCCACCTCCTGTGTCTCTGGGAAGACTCCTAGCCAAGGAAGGAAACATGTCAGCCGAAAGAAAACGACTTGCTGGCTAGGCCAGCCAGACCAAAGAAAAGATAGCACTCACGGGTGAAGGCCTCATCGAGGTGCAGCGCCTCACCCAGCATCCTGTTCTCCCGCAGGGCCGACGCACGGGCCTGGGCCTCGAGATCCTTCTCGAGCTGAGCAATCCTTTGGCCGGCGTTCTCTAGCTCCTCGGTCGCCTTGCCACGCTCTTCCGCCAGCCGGCCCAGCTCCGCCTGGTGGGCATCCTCCGTCTTGGCCTTCTCGGCCACCAGCCGGTCCACCTCGGCCCGGAGCCGGTCGCGGTCGGCGGCAGCAAGATCGTGCTGCAGGCCGGCTTCAGCAAGCCGGCCTCGGAGACCCGGCACCTCGGCCGCTGCGGCTGCGCGACGAGATTCCTGGTCAGACGCAGGAAGCAAGGAAAAGAAGAAAAAGACAAGCTATAAGATTCGACCCGGCTGCTCCGCATTCCGGCCCGAAACTCGGGGGCTACACCCAGTGGCTGCACTGGCGCGCCCCCACTGAAGGCATGCAAGTCGTACCTTGGACCTGGCGCAGCTCCTCCTCCTTGGCGGCAAGCTGGGCCTTGACCTCGCGGAACCGCTCCAGAAGCCGGTTGTACACGCTGGCTCGCAGGTCGTACAGATGCTGCGCGAAGACATAAGTTAGAAAAGTGCAAAAAACGCACATAAAGAACCGACCCGGCTGCTCCGCAGCCGGCCCGGGTCTCGGGGGCTACACCCAATGGGTGCGCTGTCGCGCCCCCACTGATTCAACGGCCAAGACAAATAGAAAGTAAAGACTCACCGCGACCACTTGCTCCAGCTTCCGCGCCCACTCCTGGTCTTCACGGACGAAGACCTGCAGGTGCTCGCCCCGCCCGCGAAGCTGCGAGCGCAGGGCATTTGCCGCCACGTCCTCCCGGGTGCGCGGCCCGACCACTGCCTCGCCGGCGTTCGCCCACGGCTGCTGCACCGCGGTCCCGGCACCGGATCTGCTTCCACCTGGCTGCTCGGAGTTCGTAGCGGCTTGGGCCGGCGTCGGCTGCGCCTGGTCAGACGGTGCGGAGTCCGCCTCGCGCCCCTCTCTGCCGCCCTCGCCTCTTCCTACTGGGTCAGCCCAGGGCGGCGTGTCCATAACGATGTTCTCGTCGACGTCCGACTCGTTGTCGGCCGGCTCCGTCCGCCCTGCTGGCTCGCCCGCCCCCTCCAGCTGCGGCTCGATGATCGTGGCATCCGGCGTCGAGCCCCTCTCCATCTCCGGCCAGGCCGGGTCCGCGGTGGTCCTGGCCCGCTTCGCAGAGGCCCTTTCCCACGCCCGGGCCGAGGCCTCCGCCATCTCCATTTCGGCCTCCGCCTTATCCCGCCAAGCAGCGCATTGCGCCTCGTCAAGATCCCGGCCGGACTGACGGGCCGCGATGTCCTCCTCCGCGGTCCGGCCCGGCTCACGGTCGACGGCGCTGCTCCGGGTTTTCCTCCAGACGTCCTCGCCCACCGCAGCCTCCGTTGCCACCACTGCCAGGTCAAGGGCGGACCTGTGCACAGCAAGTTTATCATGGAAGAGGCACGGGCAAGAAACAAGCAAGAAATCAGAAGACAGCAAGAGGCACTTACCCAATGACCTTCGGGAGATCCCGCCTCGGGCCCACGGACGGGGCGAGCCGGCGCTTCTTGATAGTGCCCCTCTCGCGCGCCGGCCCTGCCGCCGCCGGGCGCTTTGCGGCCGGCCTCGGCTCGACCGCCTCCTTCCCATGCGGCCGGTTGCCGGACGCCGCCGCGCCAGCCGGCCCAGCGCCGGCCGTCTTCCGCGTCTGTCTTGGGGGGTCGATGCTGGCGTCCTCCCCAGCCGAGGGCGCTGCACCGCGGGCACCGGTCAGGTCCTCCTTGTCGTCATCCGGCCAGTCGCTCAGAAGATCCGAGGGCGGGGACTTACCCGGATGCCGCGACCCGCCGGCCACGGCGTTAGCCAGGCGCCCTTCGACCGCCCCTCGTCCGCCTAGGCGCCGGCCTCCTCCGTGTCCGAGTCGGGCAAGTCAGCCAGCAGAACCTGGGGATTCGGCCCGTCGTGGTTCTGCTGGCTGGCGAATAACTGCGGCCCTCCCGTCACATCAGGGCATAGGAATAATGATGAGGCGGCAAAGAATAAAGACCAGGGACTTACCGCTGGCGCCGGGTTCCCCCGGTGATAGGGCTCCTTCCCAAAGCTCCACCCCTCCTCCTTCAACCTGGCCTTGGAGATGAAGTTCACCCGCTGGGCGATCCCGGCTGGCCCCAGCTCCTTGGTCGACATCCGGGCCGGGTCGTGCTGGTCGCTCATGTCGCGGATCCGGTGCGCTCGGCGCTGCAGCGGCAGCACCCGGCGGGCGATGAAGGCCGCGATGAGATCAACCTGCACTAGCCCCTCGCGATCCATCATCTTCCCGACCCGGTGGCAGATGTTCAAGAGCTCCTGTGGCGGCTTCTTGGGACAGTAGCCCCAATTCAGCTTCTCGAGCGATGGCGCGTCGACGAAGGGCGGGAGATTGACGACGTCCACCGCCGGGTCGGCGTTCCCGACGTAGAAGAAAGTCGTCTGCCACTTCTTCGCCGAGTCCTCGAGCGGCAGCTTGGGAAACGGCCCGTTCGGCCGGCCGGTGACTACCGCTGCCCCATAGTCGGACAAGACGCCAGCCGATGCCCCCTGCTGCTTGAGGAAAAACATTTTCGCCTACAAGTCCACGTTTGGCAGCATGCCGAGGTAGCCCTCGCAGAGCATGGCGAAGCTGGCGACCTGCAGCATGGCATTGGCACCAAGGTGGTGCGGCTGTAGCCCAAAGAAGTCGAGGAAGCCACGGAAGAAGAGGCTCGCGGGGAGTCCGAGCCCGCGCTCGAAATGCGATTAGAAGACGACGTGCTCGCCCTCCCGCGGCCGCGGCACCCTCTCCGAGCCGGGCACGCGCGCGGCCAGCGCCTCCGTCGGCGGCAGCCGCTTCGTGTGGTGGAGATATCGGATATCCGCCTCAGTCGTAATGGAGCCCTCCCAAGAGCCTTTCGGCAAAGCCATTGGAGGGCTCTTCGGGCATGAAGGTGCAGCAACGGAGAAGAGGAGGAGGGGAAGAGCTGAGCGCTACGGGACTCCGGTCGTGGTGCGCAGCGGCGGGCGTGAGCAAGGCGTGCGGCGGCAGCACTTCGCCTAGGCGTGGCGGAGAAGAAGGAGAGGAAGAGCGAGGGGCGGGAGTGCGCGCGTGAGCGTTTCCGTCGCACTCCCTCCCTTTCATTTATAACCACGAAGGAACGTGGGGGAGTGGGATCGTATGCGCGCACGATCCCCACTCCCCCTTAATGTGCGCGCACGTTTCCCGCGTGCATTAACTGCGCGGGGAAGTGCAACCGCCACAATAAATCCCCCATGCGCGGGCCGAGGGCGCGGCGTGGTGGGCCCGATCCGCAGTCGTGTCCAATCGTGCGCGTGCCCTGGCAGGCCTCACCCGCCGTGGAACAGCACGTGGCGGCTCGTCGAGCAGCGGTGGGCGCGAATCGTCGTGCGAAACAAGACTCAACCGGCGGGCGTTTCCGTTTCCCGCACCGGCCGGGGTGCCGCGACCCGGCTTCCGGAAGCCGGCGCCCAGCGGGTGTTCCCGGCGTCTGCTGCCGCCTTGCCGGCATGAGGATGGACGGTGCTACCCGGCCGGACTCCTGCACTGCACCAATGAACCGACTCCTCGGGGGGGGGGGGGGGGTAAGCTGCGAAGGCCCCCCTGCTTGGAGCCGGCGAGCCTTCACAGCTTCGGGGACTACTGTCGGGGGGATGACCCCCGGGTAGGCAATGGAGCCCGGACCCCTTTCTAAAAATATCAGAGCAGGCCAAGCTCCTCAATCCGGCTAGCCTGCTCGCCGGCTCCCCAGCGCGAGCCGGCTCGGCACGGCGACCCGGATCAACCGGCTGGCCCATGCCGGCTGGCCACGAGGGGACAATCCCTCATGATGAGGCAGGCGTGGCTACGGCACTCCCTCCTTTGCGCCGGCCCCGGCGGGCGCAGCTACAGCGCACCCTGCACCCCCGCCTGGGGCGGGCAGGGTGCGGGTGACGCAGTCCTACAGCTGGGCGGCGCCAGCCGCCCTGTGACACGAGACAAGACATGCCACAGTGCCGCGCAGCCGACCAGCCCCGTGCTCGGCGGCCCCGGCGCACCTGGCGGACCAGGTGACCCGGCGGCCGCCACCGCCGGCTCCCGGACGATGACACCAGGGCCCCACGCTCATGCAATCTTACCATTGTACCCTGGGGGGTCAAGCTATAAGACCCCCAGGAGCCCTCCATGCGGGGAGAGGCCTGATCTTACACAGACACACACACATACACTCATAGGAGAGGTAGAACGGAGGTCTAGCTCCTTCTTCCTCCTCCGCTCAAACAGCTCCAGGAGCAACCTTGTAGCCCTTGTGCACTCCATACTCCATTCGGCAGGACTAGGGGTGTTACCTCTCCGGAGGGCCCCGAACCTGGGTACGTCTCGTATCTCACACATGTGCGTGCCGACCTCGCCTCTGGAACCCACCGGCGTCCTCACGCACCCCCACCTTTTTAGCCATCTCATGGCATCTGCCGTGAGAATACCATGACAAGTAGGTTACATGCATTATGCAGCTAGCGAAATATTTTAATTGAACATAACATGGATTCAAATTTTTGAATGACATTTGTTGTAATTCATACAGCAAAACGGGACAAGACCCTCTCTTGTGTGGTGCGAATTGTTTTTTTTTCTTTTTTTGGTTGAGGGAAGTGCGAATTTACTGTACACGTTAGCCTTGTCCCGAAATTTCAACCCGCGCCTAATTATGCCGAAATTTCAAGATTTCTCTTTGTCTGTTTGTGCTCCGAAAACTCCCTCCTTCTCAACCCGCGCCTTGCTATCCCGAAATTACAACGCGCGCGAAAACTCCCTCCTTCTGCGAAATCCCAACACGCGAAATCTCCATTCTACCCCTCGGCGGAAAGAGCCGCTAGTTGAAATTGGTGGGGGTACTTTTGTAACTTACCCTACATTTTGGACAAGCGCGTCCCTAAGCTGTGGTTCCCGCCTCCCATCCCCATCTTTTCCCCATTCAAAAACTGAGGCCGCCAAAACCTCTCTCCACCAGCCGCGAAACCCCAACCTCCTCTGTCTGCCCCCCACCACCGCCCAGCCGGAGCCTCTGCCCCGACGACGTTATCCACCGCAACAGCTCGACGTCCCTCATCCACCACACCGGATGAGGATCTGTCGTCGATCTCGTCGTCCCGCCGGTTCAGCCGCCCCGTCCTCCACCTCCAAGGAGCTGCGCCGACGATCGCCTCGTCTATCGCGGATGCTCCATCCCCACAGCGCCGCCTTAACCTACCCCACCGGAACCGCAACATCCTCACCGACTCCTCGGAAGAAGCCGAGGCCTACTCGGCGCCACCAAAGAGGTTGTACACTCATCGCATCTTCTCCTTCACTCGACCTCACGGCACTGCCGCTGCTCGATCCCGCTTCGCCATGGCGCGGCTCCCTCAACGCCGGCTCCGCCGGTCACATCCTCCATGGCGAATCTCCCCCATTGCGAGGCTCCCTCGGCGCCGGCGTCCATACCAGCCGGAGCTGCTGCTGCTGCTCTGGCTCTCGCTCGCGCTGCTGCTCTACTCTTGCTCTCGCTCGCGCTGCTGCTCTGCTCTAGCTCTCGCTCGCGCTGCTGATGCTGGTACACGGGCTGCTGCAACTACACGAGTTGCTGCTCTGGCTCTCGTTCGCGCTGCTATTCCAGCTGCTATCTGCTAGTGCATTCCCTATTGAGCGGCTACTGATTTAGATCACTGCTTCTCTGCTACCAGTGCTCGAGCGGCCTAAACTACCAACGAAGTGCTTGTCTGCGACTAGTGAGTTCAGTTTCGACAGTAAAATTCAGTTTCGACAGTAACAGTCGGTTTCGATAGTAAAATTCAGTTTTGACAGTTAAGTTCAGAGTCAACAGTTTTTACATCATATGTTGGAGTTGGTTGTCTTTTGGTGATGTAAATTTTACAGCTATCACTATTTGGTGATGTATTTTACATCATCTGTCAGAGTTGGTTGTCTTTAGAATCCCACTTCAGATTAACGTTGTCCGTCTTGTACTGCTTCAGCCTCGACGTCGTACAACTCGCCGGAGCTGCTCCAACGACGTAACCATCCATCACAATAGAGCAGTACCATCGACGCCGTCTACAGACGCCTCAGATCTTCTTCCCCAGCTCCGACAGCCACCTCCGCCGCAACATCTTCAGCGACCAACCCAATGATGCTGAGGTCGACACGGCTATGCCAAAGAGGTTGTACATTTGTCGCATCACTTTTTACTATACATTCATGTCGATCCCTTAGGGCTATTTTGGTTCAAAGGAAAAAGTGAAGGAAAAACATAGCAATAGGAAATTTTCCTATGGTACTCAACTATTCCATTATTCCTGCATTTGGTTGAAAGGAATGGAGCAAAACAAAACTGAAGGATTTTTTCCTTTTGTGTCTGTTTCAAAGGAAAAACACATAAATTTTAACATCCACCTGGACCTACTTATCAAAATCCTATGCATGAAAAGAAGACTAAGTGCATTAGTGGCATAATAACATTCTAACTGTACACATTTGTAGGTGGTTTGACTTTAATTTGGCCATGTTTCTTTGCATTCCTGTGCTCTTCCTGCAAGCCAAAGGAGCCCTTATAGAATTACTTCATTTACAGATAGGTGTTGAAGAAAACTTTGTGTGGTTTGTCCTGCTCCTGCCGGGCCATCGTCCACCTCACTTGAGCTGCTCCATCGACAGAAGCGTCCACCATACCAGACATCACGACTCCTTACCGTCTTTCGCCGCCTCAGATCTCCGTCACCGCCACCGGCAGCCACCGCAACTGCATCACCATCATCGACTCAGCAGACGAACCTGAGGAGTACACGGGTCCGCAAGAGAGGTCGCACTCTTTTGTTTCTACTTACTATATGCATTGCTTACTATTACCTGCTAGTTTATCATCCTGTTCATCTCTTGGACTCCAAGTCAGGTCCAAATTAATGTTCAAACTTGAGTTTTAAAATGCTTGTGGGGCACATATCGAGGCAACAATGAATAGTATATCGATCTACTATCTGTTTCATCTAGGGTATCTACTATGTCGTTCATCTTGGGTGGGAAACAAACAGTAAAGCAGCCATCATCTGTCTTTTTATTAAATTCAGCTATCATTTGCCTGCTATCATTATTTTTGGATCTATCCACTGGTTGTTACCATCACTCTAGATTTTTGCATGCCCTCCTTACTTAATCTCACTATATTTTTTTCGTATGCATGTCAGTTATTGTACACAGTCATGCTGAACATGTAGAGAAAAAGAGAAGAGTCTTGCGCGGCAATACAATGTCATGCAGACATCGCTCCATGGTGGGTGCAATGGCAACCCCACCTCCCTCCTCCAGATTGTAATCCAGAGGAAGATAGTTGTTCAGAGGTGGAGCCAGAGGGAGCTGACCACTCCTATTTACCCCCCGAGGTGTTTGCTCTAACTTGGCATGATGATGTTGGTCATATCATGCATATGGTGCCTTGCTTTGCTTACTTTCAACATCATATATGTCATATGCTTAGTTTAGACATGTTCTGTAATGCCATGTGTTTAGTTTCTATATCATATATGTGAATTATGCAATGCCATGTTTTTTAGCCAGCCATAGTATATGTGAAATATGCAATGCCATCCTGTTTAGCCAGGCATCATATATTTGAATTATATCTTGCCATTCCTTTTTTTCATTACATTTCCATTTGTCGACAATGCTTGTACATTCAACTACTCTTCCTGTGAATCAGCCATTTGGGTGGGTGATGAAAAAATCTAGAGTGAAAACAAGTTCTTCAGAGCAGACAGTGCTACCTATCGAAGCAAATCTCTTGCTGGGTCCAGATAGCTCCTCATAGGAGGATTCAGAGACAGATGACCAGTCCTATTCCCCCCCCGAGGTGTATGCTCTAACTTGACACGGTTATACTGCTAGTATCATGCATATGGTGTCTTGCATTGCATAGTTTAGACATCATATACACAATATTCAACACCATCTGCTTAGTTTAGACATCATATATGTGAATGCCATCTGCTTAGTATATAAATCACATATGTGAATTATATCATGCCATCCTGTTTACTTAGATAACATGTATGTGAATTATGTCATGCGAACCTGTTTACTAAAGACATCATATAATTATCTCATGCCATCCTTTTTAGTTAGTCATCATATCTTTGAATTATGTCATGTTGTACTATTTAGATAGACATCATATATGTGAAATTATGTCATGCTATCCTGTTTAGTTAAACAACATAATATGAACTATTTCATGCCCTCTTTTTTCCTCACTATCTGCTGCATCTGTCTCATACAAGGTCTATACATTCAACTACTTTTCTTGTTTATCAGCCATTTGAATTGGAGGGGGTGATGGCAGTATCTAGCGGAGTAAAAACATGGTCTTCAAATAAAACAGTGCTACCTGTTGATGGAGATAACACCCCGGTTGTACTTAAACAAGAAACAGCCCTACCACACATAACCCAGACTATCGCAGATTGTACACCTACTCCGATGGACAGAGAACCGGCTTCACCCAATCTAACCCCAACCCCAGCAGGTAGTAACCCAATTCCAGTTGACATAGCACCATCTCCACCACAGAGCTCCCAAACAAGAGCAATTAGTAAGGCAGCTCCAGTGCCCAAAGGGCCAGGACTACCACGGCGAACCCCAACTCTACCAGTTAGTACACCTATTCCTGTGGACGAAGCAGAACCAGTCATCCATAGTTTAGAGTCTATCGCATTTGATGTTGTTAAATCCTATGTGCATATCTTCCCATCATGGAAATATTATACTAAAGATGAAGGAAAAAGCCAGTTGCGGGTGTTCCTCCAGGAGTTATGTGTAAGTATTCATGGCAATTACTTTGCTTTGTCCTATAATTTCTGTGTAGAGAATGACCGATTTGGAAACTCAGGATGAGGTAACCTGTGCTAATACCTCTGCTATCTTCAAGAATGCTTTGCGGCAGTGTAACACCCCGATTTTTGGCCCTTTCTTTTTCTTTTGGATTTCTTCGAATTTTTATTTGGAGTTCCTTTTTCCGTGGCTATGTGGTCTTGAAACCTGGGAAAATCTTCTCTCCTGCCACTTCCTAGTGGCTTGTCATTCTCAAATCTATCCCAAGGCCATGTCATTTCCATCTTAGCCCAACTCCAATATTTATTTATTGGGAATATTCCTTTTTCTATTAAAGGAATAACCCTGTTTGCTCTAGGTTGTGAAGCAACCTATATTTTTGCCTTCCACAAAATTCCCACAAAATTATCATAAATTCTTTGGATCATATCTTCCACAAATATGCCAAAATCCATCCTTGCCTAGTTCAAAAATAATTCCCACAGAATAATTAAGTTTGAGGAGTTCAACGTGATAGTACTACTCATCGAGCAAGTCACTCGGCCAGTTGGTGCCCGGGAGTGTAGAGGCGTTGCATCTCGCCGGCAGAAGCTATGAGGTGCACAAGACGAAGGTATTGACAGAACAATTGTTCTGGCTTTTCGAGCAACCTAGGGTAACAAAGGATAACGTCCATATTATATCGTTGTCAATACCTACATATATATAATTGATTTCTTACTTAGCTCTGTAAGACCGATCATGCACGTAGCCTCTTTCTATCATAGTTTTTTTTCATGTATATACTCTAGCCTACGTATATAAGATGATGAATCTCCACCGTTAAATTGTCGTAACTAAAGTTTAACAAATCTAAACCATTCCTTTTCTATCGTTTTAATAATATAATAGATTGTATGGATCTTCGATCCATTTAAATTGAGGGAAATTCACATGGTGATTTCTCTTTAAAACATATACTGTATTCTCCCAATATTTTTGGGAGCTAAAAGAAATATTCCAATAATTCGGAATAACCCATTAACACACTTGCAAAATAAATCCCATGTCTTTTCTACTTCAAGTTTGGTCCCCAAACTTTGCCCTTGATTCTTTTATATTTTCCCAAGCCCTACCAGAAATCTCAACAGTTTTTTTGAACCTTCCAACACCCACTTCCTATTCAAACTCATTTGAATTTAATTCAAATGAGTTCGAATCCAAACTTCTCACACACGTTCATTTCTATTTTTCTGGATCAAGCTCATTTTTGTGAGTCCATGAAAAATACCCCATGCCCAAATTCTATCCCTAACCCTTCCTTTCTTCTCCTTTTCTTCTTTGATATTTTCTGTGATTGGAAAATAGAAGAGAGGGAAGGAAGAGAGCAGCCCAGCCAGCAGGACCTCCTAGCCATTTTCCTCTCCACCGGCCCAAGGCCCAGCCGCAGTCCCTAACCCTAGCCCAGCCTCCTCCGATCGCTTCCCTGCTCGATCCCCTCTCTCTCCCTCCAGCGCCTTCACCCACACACGCACACACATCGCTACCAGGGAGGCGCCCGATCCCGTTGCCCTGGGCTCGCCTCTCGTGGCACCCGCGCCTGCGCCTCCTTGCCTGGCCCGCCGACGAGCCCCTTCTCCGGCGCCCCGCTCCCACTCGTCTCCTCCACCTCCACCCCTCGGTCCATCCTCGCGCTCCCGAAGCCCCTGTCTCCTCTCGATCCAGGGAAGAGCAGCTTCTCCTGGAGTCCTTTTCCGTCCGCTTCCTCTGCTAAACCCGCCGCCAACGAGCCGCCGCCGGACCTCCGCCTCGCCCTGTTTGTCTGCTGCCGCCGCTTGCTGTCATCCCCAGCGCCGTCAGCCGCCTCTGCTGCTCGCCCGCTCACCTCCCTGCCTCGCTCGTGGGCTGGATCCAGCGCCAAGACCAAGTCTCCTCGCCCCATCAACCCGGCCATGTTCTGCCGCTGCTCGCGCGCTGCCCTGCCTTGCTGCTGCCAAGGCCTTTTGTCTGCTTCGTTTTGGATCGGCAAGAACGAGACCGCCAAGTACCAACGTCTTTAGAAGACCCCGTGAACATAAGTTCCTCTATCACAGACGGTTTTCAGTGTTGTGGATCCCCGCAAAGTACCCCTCGGATCGCCAAGTTCGTGTACCGACGTCATGTGTTTTCTTCCGCAAAGTACATCGATGACCCGAAGACCCTCGGATTCAACAAGTTCCTCTCCGACACGAGTACAACTACTTCCACGACGACCTCCGAAGATCTTGGAAGCACCAAGTTCCTCCGCATTGAACCGTTCCACCCCGAAATACACGCTTCGAAGGTATAACCACCGATACGACGCCGTGAACGAATGCATATGTTGTATGAGATGCTCGTGTTTGCACCCTGTTTGAATTGTCCCTTGCACGTTCCTCGTATGCCTTGCCACCGACACGTGGGAACCCGGTAACCGGGATCACCCCACCATCTCTTGCATGACACGCTCACACCCACACTTGTTCCTTTGCACCGGTATCTCAATCGAGTTACCGGAACCGGAATGTTGCCGTGGCACCATTTCCGTTTTCGCCGCCGTGGCACCCCTTTCTTCCGTCATGGCGACAAATGCTTCATATCATATTATATGCCAACTTTTTCATAAAATTGCACATAACTTGAATATGTCATCCTCATGCATGTTAACCACATTTAAATTGTTGTTTGCATTAAAATTGCTAAATGACATGCTAAAATGATTTGTTTCATAACTAATTAATCGTAGCTCCGAATTAAATAAACTTTATATGTAACTGGGGTAGAAAAATGCGTAGATTAACATGGTGCACTTTATTTTGCTGTCTAACAACATTAAAATTGTGTCTAGGGCAGAACAGTACCAATTTCGAAAATTACATATGGGGATTTTCCGGAATTGTTATGTGTTGTTTCCGGCCTCATTTAAATTGCCTAGATAGGTAGTTTAATCATGCTTCACCTCTTGCCATGTTTAACAACATTTAAACTTGTTGAGTAGCATAAACGGGATTGAACTAAATAATTGTTGTGGAGTTTCGTCAATGCTTCACTTAATGTGTAGTATTTGGTTGTTGCATCTTGCCATGCCATGCCTCATTAAACCGGACATGCATCATACTTGATTGTGCAAAATGCCATGATTATGCTTGTGCGTTTACCATGTTGTTTGCTTCTTTCCGGTTGTGCTTCTTCTCGATAGTTCCGGTTTCGTTGCGATTGTGAGGATTCGTTCGACTACATTGGTTCGTCTTCTTCATGGACTTGTTCTTCTTCCGAGCGGGATTTCAGGCAAGATGATCATGACCTTGGATACCTCTACTATCTTTGCTTGCTAGTTGTCTCGATGCTATCGCTATGTCACGCTTCCTACCACATATATGTCAGCCTCCCATATGCCATGACCCAGGCTCTAACCACCCTTACCCAGCAAACCGTTGTTTGGCTATGTTACTGTTTTGCTCAGCCCCTTTCTTATAGTGTTGCTAGTTGCAGGTGCAGTTTCAGGTTGTTCCATGTTGGGACATGGATATCATGGGATATCACATTATCTCTTATTTAATTAATGCATCTATATACTTGGTAATGGGTGGAAGGCTCGGCCTTTTGCCTAGTGTTTTGTTCCACTCATGTCGCCCTAGTTTCCGTAATACCGGTGTTATGTTCCTTGATGAGTGCTTCTAACACATGTGGGGCATATGGGAACCCCCCTGTCCATTCGTTTTAGGATAAACTTCTCCAGCAAGGCCCAACATTGGTTTTACCATTTGCCTAATAACAACTAAAACTTGCATAGGGACTTTCCGGACCCCGAGGATTTTTTTTAATCAACAACCCGGGCCAGTGCTCCTCATAAATGTTGGTCCACCTACCTAGCAGTCGGCGGAGCCGCCTCGGGGCAACTCGAGGTATTTGGCTACCGTCCACTATGCATAGACGGATGATGCCCGTAGATAGAGAGCACGCGGCTCTAGATGCGGATCTGGCTCACCGGGAGGTCTTGCTGGTTTAGTTTTACCTGTTACGAGTGGCTTGTCCACCGGGATTCCTTATCGTAAGCATCGTGTTATCACGGTGTGAGGATGTTCCATCGGATGCGTGTGGTAATTTATAATGGACTACTTGGAGTACCCCTGCAGGGTAAAATCTTTCGCAAAGCCGTGCCCGCGGTTAAGTGGCGACTTGGAAATTTATAACCTCCGGTTGTAGAGAACTTGACACCAATACTAATTAAAATACACCAACCGCGTGCGTAACCGTGATCGTCTCTTTTCGAGGAAGTTCGAGAAGAGAACACGGTGGGGTTATGTTTGACTCGTAAGTAGGTGTTCAGGATCACTTCTTGATCATTATTAGTTTGCGACCGTTATGCGTAGATTACTCTTCTTATTCTTGTACTCATAAGTTAGCCACCATACAATGCTTAGTGCTTGCTGCAACCTCACCACTTTACCCCTTCCATACCCATTAAGCTTTGATAGTCTTGTTACCCATGGTTATGGGATTGCTGAGTCCTCGTGGCTCACAGATTACTACAACAACAGATGCAGGTACAGGTAATGCGATGATCTAACGCGAGAGCGATGTGCGTTTGCTTTGGAGTTCTTCTTCTTCGTCGATCTTGGGATAGGTTCCTGGTCGACAGCCTGGGCTAGCAGGGTGGATGTCGTTCGTGTTTTTCGTTTGTGTTTCATCCGTAGTCGGATTCTGCTCTTCTGTATGGTGTTTGCTATGTATTGATGTATTCTTGTGATGATTATATGTATTTGTCTGTATCCCCATCTATTATGTATGTGGTACGATGTAATGATATCCACCTTGCAAGCGTCTCCAATATGCGTTTCTACTCTTGGTGGGGCCTTCAAGTTCCTCGAGAATAGGATCGCATATTGGGAGTTACAGTGACCAGGTGAATCCAGACAATCCTCAGTCTCTCCATGCCTTTCCCATGCTTCTCTGCTAGTCAAGCTTCTGTCAGTAAACCCCGAACCTCATTTAAACCCAAGTTCCAAAATTTCGGAACTGGAAATCCTGCCTTTGTGTTTACAAAGGAGCTATCATTTTCCTTGCTCTGTTGATCCTCCAAAAATTTCTAGACACTCTCCTACATCCATAAACCCTAGATGTGCAAAAATATTGCCAAGTCATATGCAATATTTTTCATCTGGAATTAATTCATTTTTCTGCCCTTCTGAGGAATTAAATCCAGGAAAATATTTTCCCATCTCCAAAGTTCATGAAAACTTGTGGAGATATTCTTTGTGATCATATTGAGCTCTCAAAAAAAATTGGCCACAATTAAATAAGGGAAATTGCATTTTCCTATTTAAAGCCAATATTTCAATTTGGGGCCTTTCCAAAGGAACTACCATTTTGGTAGCTAGGAAATATCCCAAATAATTTGTGGAGCTTCTCCTATCCATATATTCACCATTTCCATTAAAATCCCAAGTTCCACAATTCATATTTTGAGCACAACATCCATTTGCAAATTCTGTCCAGATTTCGAGTTTGCAAAGGAAGTGCTTGTTCTCTTGATCTTTTTGGGCTGAAACTTTTCAGGGTGGTTAACATTGATAAATCACCCCTGGATACCAAAAACCAGCCCATTTAGTCAAGCCAATTTTTCTCAGTAAATTATCTAAGTTTCTGTCCAGATTGTATCTCTGTGAAGGAAGTACCCTCATGGCTGATCAATTTGAGCTGAAGCTTTTCCAGCTATCTCTAATGACCAATCATCACCCCCCACCAAAAATCATCCAAATCCGTTTAGCCATTTGACCCCAGCATCATCATCTTCATTTCTGGTCAGATTGCTAGTTTACAAAGGAAGTACCATCTAGAGTTGTCCATTTGTGCTGCAATTTTGCCCAGATGGTCATCTTAGTGAGAGGTCACTCTCAGCCAAAGATCAGGCCAAGAGGAGCACTGTGGTCGACATGGCACATGTCAAACACCTTGCTGCCAGCTATTGTTTGACCAAGGTGCAGTCACAACAGAGCTTCCTGTTCTTGCTTGAGGGGTCAAGTCAACTCAGGCAAGAGTGGAGAACACGGTAGACAAGGTTTGGCCTCGAGTGCGGCGTGCCAACGCCGTGGCCACGCGGTGACCACGTGTAGTGCACGCCAAGGCAGTGCACCGTGTGCCAGATCCTTCGGGAGCCGTCTCCGGCGGGCTCCAGCTTGTCCGCGAGCGCTGGCGAGCTGCCCACCGCACGCGTGGATCGCCTGGAAGCCTCTCCCCTCATCCCCTAGCTCGCGGATGCTTCTGCCGACGCCGATACTCCGCCAGAACATCGCCACCTCGCCGTGTGTCTCGAAGCTCCGGGCGTCGTCGGCCAGCTCCTACCCGCGCCCATAAATAGCGCCTCCGAGCTTGCCCACCTCACCAGCAGCCCCTTGCCCCCTTAGCCGAGCTCCCAGATGTGACACCCTGGTTTTTGCTCCTTGTTTTTTTTCCTTCGCGGGAGTTGACTCCCGTCTTTTTTCGGTGTTATCGAATTTTCTCTTGCTCTTGGGTATATGAAGATGGTCATTTAGCCTTGCCTTTCCTATCCAACCAGAGATTCTCTTCATTCCAACCTTGCCACCCACAATTTATTCTCAGGATTTTGCCGCCGAAACCCTACCTTCCGAGTTACCGGAAGGGAAACCCGAATTCCTGCAGTTACAAAGGAACCCCAATTTCCTTTGATCTGTTGCCTCCCAAACTTTTCCCAGAGTCTCTCCTATATCTATAAACCCTGGATATGTAAAAATATTGCCAAGTCATTTGCAATATTTTTATTTAAAATTAATTCCTTTTTCTGCCAGTTAAAGGAATTAAATCCAGGAAAATATATATCCATCTCCAAAGTTCATAAAAACTTGTGGAGATATTCTTTGTGATCATATTGAGCTCCCATAAAAATATTGGCAATAATTAAATAAGGGAAATTGCATTTTCCTATTTAAAGACAATATTGCACTTTGGGCACTTTCCAAAGGAGCTACCACTTGGGTAGCCAGGGAAAATCCAAAATAACTTGTGGAGCTTCTCCTATCCATATATTCACCATTTCCATCAAGAACCCAAGTTCCATAGATCAAATTTTGAGCACAACATCCATTTGCAAATTCTGTCCAGATTTCCAGTTTGCAAAGGAAGTGCTTGAACCCTTTATCTTTTTGGGCTGAAATTTTTCAGGGTGGTTAACAATGGTAAATCACCCCTGGATACCAAAAATCGGCCCATTTCATCTAGCCCATTACCCTCAGTAAATTAGCTAATTGTCTATCCAGATTCTAACTCTGTGAAGGAAGTACCATTTTCGTATGTACAAATGAGCTTAAATTTTGCCAGTACCTCCACACCTCCAAATCATCACCCTACACAAAAATTCAGCTTATTTAATCAAGACAGTTGAGCACAACATCAAAATCCAGTTTCTGGACCCAAAATTTGCATTACAATGGAAGTATATGCAAACTTGGTCCAAATGGCTTCAAATTTTACCATCACCTACTCCTTACTACCCTATCTCATTGTGACAAGGATCCAGCTCCTCTCCTTCATCAATTTCTCCAGAAAAGTCCACTCAAGTTTCATGTCAGAAACATTGTGAGCTCAAATCAGTCAACTCTTTCCCCCACCTCCATCCAAAATCCTCATAGGTCAACTCACTGACCTCTGATCTACCTATTTGACATAATCTCCTGGACAGTTACTGGCTTGGCCACGTTGCTAGGGTGGTGACCACCCATCTGGCATGCCACCCAAGAGCGCTGCCAGGTTCCAGAGCTGCCGCGGCTGCAGCAGCCAAGCCCGAGCCTCCCCAGTGCGCCAACTCACTCCCCTGCTCCTCCGCGAAGCTCCTCGACGCCAGCTAACCTTCCCGGCGTCGCATCCGAGCTCGTGGCGCCGTGTGCCGAGAGGGACGACGACGAATGAAGTACTGTCGTGCCCGTGTCTCGCCGTTGTCTCCTTCCCCTTCATCTCCTTCCATGCACCGCGTTGAGCTGTCCTCGGCGTCAGGTCGGCACCCTCCCTCGGCCGCCAGCTCGCCTCCGAGCTCCAGTATGGCTATAAAAGCCGTGGCTCGGAGCCCTCCCC
Organism: Elymus sibiricus; assembly: GCA_039707655.1. NCBI lineage: Eukaryota > Viridiplantae > Streptophyta > Magnoliopsida > Poales > Poaceae > Elymus > Elymus sibiricus. The sequence continues at coordinate 101,954,938 of CM077668.1, read as the reverse complement.
GAGCACCCACCGCACACCACCCCACTCCCCTCCCTCCCAGCTCTCCAACGCTCCGCTCGGAGGAGCACCGGAGCCCCTCTGCTCCGCCTCCGGCCGCCTCGTCCTTCGCCTCTGCTCAGGGACGACCGAGCAGCAGAACCACCCCCTGGCACTCTCCACCATCTAAACCTCCTCCACACCCCTCCTAGAACCCTCCCAGCCCGCGGGATTGAGCTCGAGCTGCTCCCTCCGCCTCAATTTAGCCGAGCCGTCATGGCTCTGCCGCCACCGCCGTGCCACCTCCGGCTGTCCCCAAGCCGCATGAAGCCCACCAGTGGACGCGGCAGGGTGCTGCGGACCTATTCCCCTCGTCGCCCAAGTACGCCGAGCCCTCCCTCGCCGGAGTCAACCACGGGCAGCGTCCTCTGTTCCCGCAGCAGGAGGATGAAGAAGCAGAGGAGGGAGGAGAGAGAGGGAGCCGGCGGGCCCCGCTCGTCAGTGACCGTGACCCCGGGGCCATGCTGTTTAAGTGAAGGCATATTTACAAAAATACGTTTTCCTCTTGAGAAGGCGCACTCAGCCACGGCTTCTGGTGAAAATGCACCTCCCCTTGTTGAAAGCGCATTTTCCCGAAAGGCGCTTTCTGCCTCAGGCCCGCGGCTGAACCGGTTGAATTGAGGACATTCACTGGTTAAAGGCAAAAATGAACAGAATTTGTTTGTTTTTCTTCCTAACAAACGAACGGCCATATCTCCGTGACCGTGACTCCGATTCAGGTGATTCCAAAGCCCACGTTCTCTGTTCGTTGAGCCCGTTCCGATGACATCATTTTCACCATGTCATAAAATTCTGAAAATGCCCATTTTACCCCTGCCCTATATCCAGCCTTTCCGAGAGGGAATCCTTTCCGACGAATTTTTTGTGAGGTGATCGCACTTCTCCTGGAATATTCCTTCACCCCAGGCAAGCCGACCATCTGATATATGCCCTAAAGCATTGCTCTGTGTTATTCTTGCGTGTTTAATTAATGAATATGCCTGTGTTAGAATTAATTAAAACTCCTGATAGTTTGTATTACTATTTGCAATACTTGCTAATGCTCATCATACTAGTGACTCGTAGATGATAGTATGGAGATAGGTTGTTATGTTTTCATGGTGTATGACTACTGTTATTGTAATGTTAAAGAAATGGATTTAATAATGACAACCTCCTCCGTCTGCTGGATCGAGTCATAGTACCACCGAACCGAACGTTCCAGTGCAGCCACACCTGCCGGTATGGGACGGAACTAGCTTGGTCTATTGTCCTGCCTCTTGTCGGTACCTCCAAAGAGGGGAGGTTGTGCGTGCGTGCTACCTTGGCCTGGTAGGCGGCGATAACCTTGTGAGCCCAGTTGAGTTATATGGATCCAGGTCCCCGTTTGGGACAGTTTTGTTTGGCCACGTCGGTGGCAGGTGTCACGTGGTGACACAGGGGCCACCCAGGACATGACCCTGGGAGGGTATGATTGTCGGTGGGACCGTAAGAGTGCCGGGCAATAGACAAGTTTTGTTGGAGCAGCACCGGTTCACCCGAATGGGAGCATGAGGCCAGGAGCTCCATAGTGTGGGTAAAGTGCGCAACCTCTGCAGAGTGTAAATCTATTCGAATAGCCGCGTCCTCGGTCATGGACAGTTCGTACTAGGTCACACTATTTGGTCTGCGTCGAGTCTGGAGGAACAAACCCAATGATGTTAAAAATGAACCAGAGAAAGGTAATGTTTGTCAGACTTGCAGTACAGAGGCATGGGCATCGGATGATATCAGAGGTATGAATGTTAGCCATGCGATGGCTATGAGATGAGCGGTCGAGTGACCGCAAAGATTGGGATCGTGAGAATACTCGGAGTATGAATTATGTACTGGATATGCTTTATCTTCGTCATACTGTATTTACTTCAGCAGTTATCTTGCTGATAATCCTGCTATGACATGATAATTAATACTGCTAGATGATTAATCTTGCTAGATAATCCTGCCATAACATGATAGTTAATACTATTAAGATAACAAGTGCATGCTTGAATGCCATGGATTGCTTTGCTTGGTGTATGTCGGGGTTGTGGAACCCGGGGTACCACGACCCGTCTGCCCGCGGCCCAGGGCGCGGCGCCTGGCGGAGGCCCAGATAGGCGGCCCACCAACGGGCACCCCAGAGCAAAGTCACCTCACGAGGCTCCAGCCTCCCGAGGCTCCGGCCTCTCGAGGACCCCTCCTCAGGGAGCGGGAAAGCAGGACTCAGCAGTGGCTCCGCCGTGAAGCCCCCTCACGAGGCGGCCTCATGAGGCCCCCTCATGAGGCCGCCTCACAAGGCCGCCTCACGAGGCCGCCTCATGAGGCCCCCTCACGAGGCGGTCCCCTGAGGTGGCCTCCCGAGGGCGCATGAGACGAAGGCCGTTCAGCAGAGCCGCGCGGTCTGGGGCCCATCACGTGGGTGACGCGCGCGGCGACGAGCGGCAGCAGAGGCCGCGCCAGCAGGCACAGATGAAGATGGTTTCCTCTTTCATGTTAAGGGAGCAGAGCCAGCTATCTACTCTCCAAAGCAACCCCAAAGGTTGCCCGATCGGTGAAGGAAGACCAAGACGACGGGCGCGCAGGGCGGAGGTCATCACCGAGCCCACCAGCGCGTCATGGATCATGCTTTGGCAGGCGAAGACCACCTTTAGTCAGGATAGCGTGAGCGCCTGTCCCCTTTCGAAATCGCCAAGTGTGGCAACCCTTCCCGCCTAAGTTTCTAGGGGGAAGAGGACCATGGCTGATATAAGGGGCAGAGCAGCCGTTGTAGAGAGAGAGAGAGAGAGAGAGACGGAGGAGAGAGACGAGGAGAGAGACCCAATCGATTCCTTCATCTCCTACCTTGTACCTTGTATGCAAGAACTCTCTTGCCTTGCAATCCCAACCACAAGCAGGAGTAGGGTCTTACACCGCAAGGTGGCCCGAACCTGGGTAAACCGCCGAGTCCCCGTTCCGTCCCTCGCTAGCGCGTCCTCGCCGTCGCCTCGCCGTCGCTTAACCATGGTAGGAGGCGAAGTAGGTAGAACAAGCTCACCCCAGTGTTCGAACCTTTGGGTCCCCGGAGCCCGACTTCCGACATTTGGCGCGCCAGGTAGGGGTGCGCTACTGTTATTCTGCTCCGCCCTCAGCTCCACCAACCCCATGGCCGACGCACGTCGTGAGCGCGCCGAGCGCTGGGCTGGCCGAGTGGCTCAGACAGAGCCGGTGGCCCGCGACAATCGCCGCCGTCCCGAAGCCGAAGCCGCCGCTACCGACCCCGCTGCCCGCGAGCAGCATGAGTCCTCCTTGCACCCCTCCGTGCGAGCGAACGGCCACACCGCCACGGCCTCCTCCCTCGCCCACCATGGGCCGCCGAACCCGCAGGCAGCGCTGCTCATGGCGCGTGAGCCGCTCCGCTCCCGTCCGACTGATGCCACCTATGACGCCTGGCTCGGTCGCATCGCCGAGCTCGTCAACGTCGCCTGGGACGCTCCGGCACCTTCTCACTCGCTCCGCCCGCCGCCGTCTCGTGCTGGGGACCTGGCGCACGGCGCTCCCCCGCCGCCTCCTCTGCGCGACGAGCGCGCCGGGCCCCAACGCAGCGCGCGGGCTCGCGAGCCGTCCCGTGGCGCATCCTTGCCAGACCGGGATGAGGCCAGCTTTCAGATCATCCGCCGCGCGCCCCCGACGTGCGGGTGCTCCTCGAGCGGCAGCGCCAGCACCAGGACTAGGCCGTTCAGGACGTCGCAGCGGCTGGGCGTCAAAACCGCACCGCCCTTGCTGGCGGCGTCCCCTCGAGCGGCGTGGGCTGCCATGCCTTCACCCGCGAGCTGTGTCGCGTGGTCTGGCCCGCGAAGTTCAAGCCTGAGCTGCCTCCGCGCTACGACAGCACCCCCAACCCCACGGAGTTCCTCCAGCTCTACGCGTTGAGCGTCGATGCGGCGAACGGCGACGACAAGGTCATGGCGAACTGGTTCCCCATGGCCCTCAAGGACGGCCCGTGCTCCTGGCTCATGAACCTCCCCGAGGCCTCCATTTCGTCATGGGCCGAGCTCTGCAGCCAGTTCATTCCCAACTTCAAGGGCACACGGGACCGCTCCCTCACCATCAACGACCTGCGGCGTGTTCGATAGCGCCCAGATGAGACCCTCCGCAAGTACATCCAGCGCTTCAGTCAGGTGCGCAACAAGATCCCGCGCGCTTCCGACGCGGCCGTCATCTCCGCATTTTCCACCGGCGTCACGGACATCAAGATGCGCGAGAAGTTCGCCATCAATGGTGAGCTCGACTCCGTGCTCGAGCTGCTTGACCTCGCCGACAAGTGCGCCAAGGCTGAAGAAGGCCGCCTCTTCGTCCAGAACGACCCCGACGCGGCGCTCGACGCCGCCAAGGCCAAGAGCAAGGATGTCAAGCGCAAGGGCCCGGCTGTGCTCGCGGTGGAGCCCGAGCAAAAGCACGGCCGCGACCACGATGAGCCCAGGAAGGACAACCGGCCGCTCTGCGTTTTTCACAACGTCCGCTCCCACAACACCGAACACTGTCAGGAGCTCAAGCTGCTCTGCGACGAGTGCCAGGGCCGCCGAGATGATCGCAACGGCAATGACAACAACTGCCAGGGCTGGCTCGATCAGCCTCATGAGGCCGCCTGGCGCGACCAGCCTCGTGAGGCGAATCCTCAGGCCAATGCCGCTCTCCCGCCGCTGCCACCGCCACCCCGAAGGAACGACGTCAACCAGCCTGACGAGGGCGCTGGGGGCTACCAGGAGCCTCGCGTGGTTGCCTACATCCTCGGTGGGGATCAGGCTCCCGTGTCCTCGTCTACGGAGCTGAGGCGGTCCTTCCTTCAGAGCTTAAGCATGGCTCCCCGCGAGTCCTTGCCTTCGACGAGGCGCGTCAGGATGTCTCGTGGGAGACTGATCTGCTGCTCCTCGAGGAGGGCCGCCGCCAGGCCGCTCTTCGCGCCGCGAGGTACCCGCAGGCCCTGCGTCGCTACCTCAGCCGCAACATCCGCCCTCACACTCTCGAGGTTGGCGACCTCGTCCTATGCAGGACCCTCTCCAGAGAGGGACTCCACAAACTCTCACCCATGTGGGAAGGCCCTTTCAGGGTTGCTCATGTCTCCAGGCCTGGCGTCGTCCGGCTGGAGACGGAGGACAGAGTTCCTGTGCCTAACGCCTGGAACATCCAACCCCTCCGCAAGTTCTACCGGTGACCCTCACGCGTACGAATGAAATGGGGTTGTACACGCCCCGGAGCCTCTCATTGCGCTAGCCTGATGGGCCCGCGAGAGCTCCAGCCCACGCCCAAGTGGAAGCCCCATGCTCCGCGTTGGTGGAACGATCGAACCGCGATCATGCCCACGCCCAAGTGGAAGCCCCATGCTCCACGCTGGGGACGGAGGAAGGAGTTTCAACGTATGACGCAAGGAACGTCCGACCCCTCCGCAAGTTCTGCTCGTGGCCCCCACGAGTATGAACAAAACAGGGATGTACATGCCCCGGAGACTCTCATTGCGTAAGCCTGATGGGCCCGCGAGAGCTCCAGCCCACGCCCAAGTGGAAGCCCCATGCTCCGCGCTGGCGGAACGATCGAGCCGCGATCATGCCCACGCCCAAGTGGAAGCCCCATGATCCGCGCTGGCGGAACAATCAACTGAGGGCGCCCCACGGGCTGCACGAACCTCAAGCTGACCCGTGCCGGACACGGCAGCCACATCTCCTTCTGGTTGTGTAATCAATCTTATTATTTCGTTAGTTCTTTGATGGCGAGCTGTGCGCGCTCATGGCGTCCCTCCTGAGCTTCACGCGAACAGGGGATGGACACGGTGCCTGTGCTCGGGTCAGTCCCAGCAGCGCTGAAAAACCCAAGTGATCGAGCTCTGGCTTGCGGGCCTGCTCCCGTGCATGCCACCTCACCAAGGTCCTTGGTGCCTTATCTTCTCGCGTGACACCCACGAGTGAGTCAGCAAGCACGCGCGACTCCCCCGTCGCGAGACCTACTTGCGGCTTGCAATTGTCTCAGGAGCAGGTCACACGGAAGGCCTCGCGAGTGTGCCTCGCGAGGTAACCCGGCGGTAGGATGCCCCCCGGAGCCTCAGGAGGCCTCAGGAGCATGGCTTCCAGAGCCAAGCCCGACAGAGCCACGCCAACCGGAGGCCTCACGAGCGGAGACCTCGCGAGGCACACCCTACAAGTGGCGGCTCGCCCGACGCCGCCCTCCGAAAAATCTAAGTATCGTAAACACCTCACGAGATGTTTTCACCGCCCCTCAAGCTCTCCTCTCACCACTGCCACGCTGAGCGCTGAGTTTCCTTCTTCTACGCGAGCCGCTTGCACGTCAAAGGGGGGCTTCTTGAGCATCGCGCCTCAGGAGCTCTTACCCCCTCGCAGTGCCCTACACCTCTTGGCCTTGTCCAGGCATCGCGACCAGACATACCAGCGATGGCTGTAGCCCGCCCGGGGGCTGGGTCCTGACGACATAGAGCGACAAGGCAAGCAAAGAAAGGGAGATAAGCCTCGCGAGCAGGTCTCATGAGCCGCTCTCATCATTTTTCAAGCTCTCTCTTTCTTTTTGTGATCTCACCGAGCGCCCACGTTTTCTCTTTTGCGCAAGCCGCTTGCACGCCAAAGGGGGGCTTCCTGGGCATCGCGCCCCAGGAGCCCTTACTAGCTCCCGGGCCCCTCACCTCCTGGCCTTGTCCAGGCATCGCGACCGAACATACCAGTGATGGCTGTAGGCCCGCTCGGGGGCTGGGTCCTGACGGCGTAGAGCACCAAGGCAAACAAGAAAGAAAAGCGAGGCCTCACGAGAGGACTACAAGAGGAAATAAGCATGCATTACAGCAAGTCATAAGATACTTAATGCAAAGGACATCATTTTTCCTCACGCCATCAAGGGCTATGTTGACTTGTTATAGGAATAAAAGGAAGAAGGGTGCCCTCGGTGCCGCCTCGCCTTCAATACGCACAAGGAATCAAGGCGGAACACACCGGTGAGGCAATGATGGCCCCGCGCCGAGCGCGAACAGGCTTTATGTCAGCCTGGGCAGTTGCCGAGGCATCGCGGGGAAGTGGAGGCGCCTTCCGTCACATTGTGCGCCACGCGTCGCGCCTGGCCCGCAGGCGGTTATGGCCCGCGCCGTTTCGCCCCCATAGGCGGGAACGTGCGCGCCACGGGCCCGGGGGCTACTGTCGGGGTTGTGGAACCCGGGGTACCACGACTCGTCTGCCCGTGGCCCAGGGCACGGGGCCTGGCGGAGGCCCAGATAGGCGGCCCACCAACGGGCGCCCCAGAGCAAAGTCACCTCATGAGGCTCCAGCCTCCCGAGGCTCCGGCCTCCCGAGGACCCCTCCTCAGGGAGTGGGCAAGCAGGACTCAGCAGTGGCTCTGTCGTGAGGCCCCCTCACGAGGCCGCCTCATGAGGCCCCCACACGAGGCCGCCTCACAAGGCCGCCTCATCAGGCCCCCTCACGAGGCGGTCCCCTGAGGTGGCCTCCCGAGGCCCCCTCCCGAGGGCGGATGAGACGAAGGCCGTTCAGCAGAGCCGCGCGGTATGGGGCCCATCACGTGGGTGACGCGCGCGGCGACGAGCGGCAGCAGAGGCTGCGCCAGCAGGCACGGATGAAGATGGTTTCCTCTTTTGTGTTAAGGGAGTAGAGCCAGCTATCTACTCTCCAGAGCAACCCCAAACGTTGCCCGATCGGCGAAGGAAGACCAAGACGACGGGCGCGCAGGGCGGAGGTCATCACCGAGCCCACCAGCACGTCATGGATCATGCTTTGGCAGACGAAGACCACCTTTAGTCAGGATAGCCTGAGCGCATGTCCCCTTTCGAAATAGCCAAGTGTGGCAACCCTTCCCGCCTAAGTTTCCAGGGGGAAGAGGACCATGGCTGATATAAGGGGTAGAGCAGCCGTTGTAGAGAGAGAGAGAGACGGAGGAGAGAGACGAGGAGAGAGACCCAATCGATTCCTTCATCTCCTACCTTGTACCTTGTACGCAAGAACTCCCTTGCCCTTGCAATCCCAACCACAAGCAGGAGTAGGGTCTTACACCGCAAGGTGGCCCGAACCTGGGTAAACCGCCGAGTCCCCATTTCGTCCCTCGCTAGTGCGTCCTCGCCGTCGCCTCGCCGTCGCTTAACCATGGTAGGAGGCGAAGTAGGTAGAACAAGCTCACCCCAGTGTTCGAACCTTTGGGTCCCCGGAGCCCGACTTCCGACAGTGTATATGTTGGTTTGGTTTGCTTGCGAGTACATTCAAAAGTACTCAGCGGCCTTCAATGTGGCCAGGTTCACCTAAGGATTCGACACCCTCTAGCGAGGAGCCGGAGTGTTCGCGGGCTAGAAGAGTAACCCAATCAGATCCCTGTGGATTGGAGCCGCACCAAGACCATGCTGCCTTAGATAGAGCTTTTCCGCTGCCATCACCCTTGTAATATATCATGTAAGACTTATATATCCTTTAATAGAAATGTACGTGTTCATGATACTTGTTGTGAAAGCGCATGCCAGAGTGATTTCCTGGGCTGGTATGTGCGGTGACCATCTGACTACAGTGGTATTCAGGCGGGGCGCCACAACGGATGGTATCAGAGCCAGGCTGACTGTAGGTTACCCTAGACGGATTTCATTGCCTCTTGATCAGTAGAAAGCCCAGATGGATTTCAGCCATCTTTGCCAAACAGGCACGGTTACTATTGATCATAAGGCAACCCCATAGGTTTTTGGCTCCATCAGACCCCAACTCTCGTGGCCTTTGCCTTCGGTGTGAAATGTGCGCACCAGGCAATAACCCGTGAGCCCTGAACCCCTAGGTAAACTAGATATCCCCACCTTGCTTGCTAACCATGGCATTTCTCTTCTTAACTCTAGTTTTCCTTGGGAAACGCTTATAAATTCCATCTTTTCCCCGACAACCCTAGGATCGTTGACTAAGCCACTTTGGCTATGGTCATGCATCGAGTTTGATGTTCCCTAAGGAAGTAGTAGGAGCTTGACACCAATTGCTACCAGGAGCATTGTGTGGTTTTGCTTCTAAGTCCTTAGAGGTGCATCGAGTGCGCTAGGTTAGTTATACTAGTGAATCTTTGGCCACGTGTGTAAGATCCGCAACATTTGAGCTTTATTCGCTTTTTGGTTCTTGCTTCTTTTCTCGATTCCGTTCTCTTGCTCGGACTGGATCCATCCGCAAGTGCTGTCAAGAAGACCAGTATACAACTTGGATAATACCCAATAATCCAAATTTGGTAAGAGCCAACTGCCCGAGATTTAGAACATTATCATCATATCAATCAAGAATAAAGAATGGGTCCGAAGTAGAATTCGCGTGCAACAGACAAGGCCAGAATATACCTATGAAAGTTTGCCTCGGAACAAATCATATCTAAGGAACAGATGAATCCGTCCTCGACCCAAGAATTATTTCAGTCAGTAGGGTGAATCTGACTCAAGAATCATTCATTACCCACAGAAGATATATTTCAAGAATGTGAAGGTGCCGAGAGCAACAACAATCCTCTGGTATGGGGATACACATTTCAAAGCATATTCTGGAATTTGCTGGTGCATATATAAAATTCCGGGCACTGTGAACAAGGTTTGCGATGAATATGGATAAGTTCACGGTTGCCCAGAATCAATGAGGATTTCACATGCTTGGAAGCTTAGCTGAACCGGATGGAATTATCCACCAACTGCTTACTACCGGCAACACATGGTTTGAATGCAAAGGGTATTTTGAATTAATTGTCAACATAAAGTCGACATCAGTTGTGCAACCTTTACAGCAACAATGAGCAGACCAGCAGAAGGACTAGTTGTGTGCATGACCAGCAAGATATCTTCAGTTAAGGTATGGCCTATACCAAGTTTTGACACCCCCTTGGGTAAATTCCGGACAATTTGAAATGAAGCCAGAATCGGCCACAGGACCGACCACATGTCACAGTGAAAGGCTTCTGGTACAAGAAACCCAGCCTTCCTCCGCAAGCTATCAAGAGGAGCTTACGATGCAAGACTCCCAATCTTCCTCGCTACGCTACTTGGGAAGAAAATCTTCTGGGATACGGTACTCCAGTCTTTCCCAGCCCGCTACCGCGAAAAGCTTCCAGCATAAGGCACCTGACCTTCCTCAGTAAGCCACATGAGGGAAAGCTTCTGAGGTACGATACCTAGACTTATTCGGCACACTACCCCGGCAGAAGCTTCAAGCGTAAGGTATTCAACCTTCTTCAGCATGCCGTCATGGCCACAACAATCTTGTCAGAGGCACGAACTAGTCCAGACACACGTCCGCCTCAGAGCTCAATGGTTATGAAAAGATTCGTCCTACCTTGCATATGTTGTGAGCATGCAGTCCAGTGGATGAGTTCATGAGAGCCACTCGGACATGGGAATGACTGTGTTCAGAGAAATATTGGCTCCACACTTCAAAGAAGGATATGAACGCAGCAATCCCTACGGGATATGCAAGAGTAAGTTATGATACGACCAAGGAGCCGTGTTGGCCGGTCATGACAGCTCCATAAACGGGAACCTTCAGGAATAAAGAAGTTTTGGATAAACAACTTCCATGACGGTCAACAAGGTAAAGCTTCATGGATAAGGTGATATTACCAATCCATATCAGACTCTTGCATATGCGGCCACAACAATGCACAACTTGCGGTTACAAGTGAGCTTGCCGCACTCATCATGAATACGGGCCCTCAACCAAGACAAGAGGCTATGCTCAGAAAAATACACCGGATGTTAGCCATACTATGCCCAGCTCAGTGGTCATAACAAGGACTACAGAGGCTATATATGGCAGAGCCACCTCAGTAATTGACAAAGTTTGACAGTCTGAATTCACTTGGAAATAAGACATTCTGATAGAATGGCTAAAAGCACATACATGTCGGCATCGACGGTTCGTAGACGCCATGAGATCATTGGAATAAGAGATTACCGTCTATGATTACTTTGTGATCATGCCTGACATTCCAGTTGGGGATATAGTAGAAGTAGCTTGGTCATGCTGGATTGTGGGTCACCTAAGGACAAAGCCCGAATGCATATGACAGAAGAAAGCATCCGTATAGAACCCACAGCCAGACTAAGAATTTATCATGAGCAAGACACGAGGACAATTGTCCATAGATACTCAAGAGGAATAATGGGTGTATGCATGCAATACTATGCACCAAGAAAGGATGACTTGCCCTTGGCAGGTAGTGTACCAAGTATCGCAAAAAAAAGCCAAAGCAGCTAGCTCCAGGCCATGGAAGTCAAGCTATTTGTTGGTATTACTTGCTACCTCACCAAGCAACAAACTATCAGGACAAAAGGTACACCTGACCAGAAAGAGAAGGATTCAATACAGCCGTTTGAGAAGACAGCACCTGAGCCATCAGAAGAGGCAGTTAAAAAGGCCAGTAAACCAACGAAGACAAGACAGCTGATGGATCCAAGTCGCACACAGGTATGTCCCCTTCACCGGGAAGTAAGCCCGGAAATCTCGAGGACGAGATTTTCTTAAGGGGGGTAGGTTTGTGACACCCTGGTTTTCGCTCCTTTTTTTTTCCTTCGCGGGATTTGACTCCCGTCTTTTTTCGGCGTTATCAAATTTTCTCTTGCTCTTGGGTATATGAAGATGGTCATTTAGCCTTGCCTTTCCTATCCAGCCAGAGATTCTCTTCATTCCAACCTTGCCACCCACAATTTATTCTCAGGATTTTGCCGCCGAAACCCTACCTTCCGAGTTACCGGAAGGGAAACCCTAATTCCTGTAGTTACAAAGGAACCCCAATTTCCTTTGATTTGTTTCCTCCCAAACTTTTTCCAGAGTCTCTCCTATATCTATAAACCCTGGATATGTAAAAATATTGCGAAGTCATTTGCAATATTTTTCATTTAAAATTAATTCCTTTTTCTGCCAGTTAAAGGAATTAAATCCAGGAAAATATCTATCCATCTCCAAAGTTCATAAAAACTTGTGGAGATATTCTCTGTGATCATATTGAGCTCCCATAAAAATATTGGCAATAATTAAATAAGGAAAATTGCATTTTTCTATTTAAAGCAAATATTGCACTTTGGGCACTTTCCAAAGGAGCTACCACTTGGGTAGCCAGGAAAAATCCCAAATAATTTGTGGAGATTCTCCTATCCATATATTCACCATTTCCATCAAGAACCCAAGTTCCATAGATCCAATTTCGAGCACAACATCCATTTGCAAATTCTGTCCAGATTTCCAGTTTGCAAAGGAAGTGCTTGAACCCTTTATCTTTTTGGGCTGAAATTTTTCAGGGTGATTAACAATGGTAAATCACCTCTGGATACCAAAAATCAGCCTATTTCATCTAGCCAATTTTCCTCAGTAAATTATCTAATTGTCTGTCCAGATTCTAACTCTGTGAAGGAAGTACCATTTTGGTATGTCCAAATGAGCTTAAATTATGCCAGTACCTCCAAACCTCCAAATCATCACCCTACACAAAAATTCAGCTCATTTAATCAAGCCAGTTGAGCACAACATCAAAATCTAGTTTCTGGACCCAAAATTTGCATTACAATGGAAGTATATGCAAACTTGGTCCAAATGGCTTGAAATTTTACCATCACCTACTCCTTACTACCCTATCTCATTGTGACAAGGATCCAGCTCCTCTCCTTCATCAATTTCTCCAGAAAAGTCCACTCAAGTTTCATGTCAGAAACATTGTGAGCTCAAATCAGTCAACTCTTTCCCCCACCTCCATCCAAAATCCTCATAGGTCAACTCACTGACCTCTGATCTACCTATTTGACATAATCTCCTGGACAGTTACTGGCTTGGCCACGTTGCTAGGGTGGTGACCACCCAGCTGGCATGCCACCCGAGAGCGCTGCCAGGTTCCAGAGCTGCCGCGGCTGTAGCAGCCAAGCCCGAGCCTCCCCAGCGTGCCAACTCACTCGCCTGCTCCTCCACGAAGTTCCTCGACGCCAGCTAACCTTCCCGGCGTTGCATCCGAGCTCGTGGCGCCGTGTGCCGAGAGGGACGACGACGAATGAAGTACTGTCGTGCCCGTGTCTCGCCGTTGTCACCTTCCCCTTCATCTCCTTCCATGCACCGCGTTGAGCTGTCCTCGGCGTCAGGTCGGCACCCTCCCTCGGCCGCCAGCTCGCCTCCGAGCTCCAGTATGGCGATAAGATCACCACCGTGGCCGTGCCAATCCATTGCCTCGGCCGGCTATAAAAGCCGTGGCTCGGAGCCCTCCCCGAGCACCCACCGCACACCACCCCACTCCCCTCCCTCCCAGCTCTGCAACGCTCCGCTCGGAGGAGCACCGGAGCCCCTCTGCTCCGCCTCCGGCCGCCTCGGCCTTCGCCTCTGCTCAGGGACGACCGAGCAGCAGAACCACCCCCTGGCACTCTCCACCATCTAAACCTCCTCCACACCCCTCCTAGAACCCTCCCAGCCCGCGGGATTCAGCTCGAGCTGCTCCCTCCGCCTCAATTTAGCCGAGCCGTCGCGGCTCTGCCGCCACCGCCGCGCCACCTCCGGCCGTCCCCGAGCCGCGTGAAGCCCACCAGTGGACGCGGCAGGGTGCTGCGGACCTATTCCCCTCGTCGCCCAAGTCCGCCGAGCCCTCCCACGCCAGAGTCGACCGCGGGCGGCGTCCTCTGTTCCCACAGTAGGAGGATGAAGAAGCAGAGGAGGGAGGAGAGAGAGGGAGCCGACGGGCCCCGCTCGTCAATGACCGTGACCCCGGGCCCATGCTGTTTAAGTGAAGGCGTACTTACAAAAATACGTTTTCCTCTTGAGAAGGCGCACTCAGCCACGGCTTCTGGTGAAAATGCACCTCCCCTTGTTGAAAGCGCATTTTCCCGAAAGGCGCTTTCTGCCTCAGGCCTGCGGCTGAACCGGTTAAATTGAGGACGTTCACTGGTTAAAGGCAAAAATGAACAGAATTTGTTTGTTTTTCTGCCTAACGAACGAAGGGCCGTATCTCCGCGACCGTGACTCCGATTCAGGTGATTCCAAAGCCCACGTTCTTTGTTCGTCGAGCCCGTTCCTATGACATCATTTTCACCATGTTATAACATTCTGAAAATGCCCATTTTACCCTTGCCCTATATCCAGCCTTTCCAAGAGGGAATCCTTTCCGGCGAATTTTCTGCGAGGTGATCGCACTTCTCCTGGAATATTCCTTCACCCAAGGCAAGCCGACCATCTGATATATGCCCTAAAGCATTGCTCTGTGTTATTCTTGCGTGTTTAATTCATGAATATGCCTGTGTTAGAATTAATTAAAACTCCTGAGAGTTTGTATTACGATTTGCAATACTTGCTAATGCTCATCATATTATCGCACTAGTGACTCGTAGATGACAGTATTGAGATAGGTTGTTATGTTTTCATGGTGTATGACAACTATTATTGTACTGTTAAAGAAATGTGATTTAATAATGAAAACCTCCTCCGTCGGCTGGATCGAGTCATTGTGCCACCGAACCGAACGTTCCAGTGCAGCCACACCTGCCGGTATGGGACGACCCTAGCTTGGTCTATTGTCCTGCCTCTTGTCGGTACCTCCAAAGAGGGGAGGTTGTGCGTGCGTGCTACCCTGGCCCGGTAGGCGGCGATAACCTTGTGAGCCCAGTTCAGTTATATGGATCCAGGTCCCCGTTTGGGACAGTTTTGTTTGGCCACGACGGTGGCAGGTGTCATGGGGTGACACAGGGGCCACCCAGGACATGACCCTGGGAGGGTATGATTGTCGGTGGGACCATAAGAGGCCGGGCAATAGACAAGTTTTGTTGGAGCAGCACCGGTCCACCCGAATGGGAGCATGAGGCCGGGAGCTCCATAGTGTGGGTAAAGTGCGCAACCTCTGCAGAGTGTAAATCTATTCGAATAGCCGCGTCCTCGGTCATGGACAGTTCGTACTAGGTCACACTATTTGGTCTGCGTCGAGTCTGGAGGAACAAACCCAATGATGTTAATAATGAACCAGAGAAAGGTAATGTTTGTCAGACTTGCAGTACAGAGGCATGGGCATCGGATGATATCAGAGGTATGAATGTTAGCGATGCGATGGCTATGAGATGATCTGTCGAGTGACCGCAAAGTTTGGATCGGATTGGGATCGTGAGAATACTCGGAGTATGAATTATTTATTGGATATGCTTTATCTTCGTCATACTGTATTTACTTCAGTAGTTATCTTACTGATAATCCTGCTATGACATGATAATTAATACTGCTAGATGATTAATCTTGCTAGATAATCCTGCCATAACATGATAGTTAATACTGTTAAGATAACAAGTGCATGCTTGAATGCCATGGATTGCTTTGCTTGGTGTATATGTTGGTTTGGTTTGCTTGCGAGTACATTCAAAAGTACTCGGCGGCCTTCAATGTGGCCAGGTTCACCTAAGGATTCGACGCCCTCTAGCGAGGAGCCGGAGTGTTCGCGGGCTAGAAGAGTAACCCAGTCAGATCCCTATGGATTGGAGCCACACCAAGACCATGCTGCCTTAGATAGAGCTTTTCCGCTGCCATCACCCTTGTAATATATCATGTAAGACTTATATATCCTTTAATAGAAATGTCTGTGTTCATGATACTTGTTGTAAAAGCGCGTGCCAGAGTGATTTCCTGGGCTGGTATGTGCGGTGACCGTCTGACTACAGTGGTATTCAGGCGGGGCGCCACACCGGAGCTATCTTCTCCTCCCTCTGGCCGTGATGCCGCTGCCGACTCCCTCGAGCAAACCGGCGCCCTAGCCACTCCCTCCTCTCCTCTTCTGCGCCATTGGCCTCCCCTGAGCAATCGCAAGCCGCCGCCCCTCTAATTTCCACCGGAGTAGCCCGTGCCCGCCACCCAAAGCGCTGTCGCGGCCGTCTTCTCTGCCGCCGTTGCCCCTCGGCCCATCCTCGCGCCCTGACCTCTCCCCTCCCCTCCATCCGTGTCTTCGGCCGCCCCTAGATGCCCACAAGATGCTACCACCCTCCATTCCTCCGGGGAGGTTCTGCTGGCGCGGCTCCCCTGCCGTGGTTTGGCCGCCGTGGCCCGGCTCGGTGGCGACGGTGCTGTGGTCCGCACCAGGCGACCCCGCGGCTACCAGTGAGCACGGTGAGGAGCGGTCATGCTCATGCGCTCACCGGCCGGCCCTGGGGAAGCGGTGAGGCGACGGCGGCGCAGAGGGCCAAGCCCTCCTCTGTTTCTATTGGGCGCAAGGAAGACAGCCAGCGGGAGGAGAGAGGAGATGAGGTGGGGCCCGCATGTAAGCCTCTGTGCGCTGACCGGCTGGGCCCGTTGACTGTGTTAAGTGTAAACGTATTTGAATAAAATATGTTTTCCAGGTCCAAAGGCATACTCAGCCGCGGCAAAGGGGAGAAATACGCTTTCACTACAGTGAAAGCGTAAACACAGAAATGCGCTTTCAGTTTCTCAGCCGCTGGCCGAAATGGCTATATAGTGAACGTTCATCCATTAGGAACTGAAATGGACAGATTTCTGTCCGCTTCTCTGCTTAACGAACGAACGGCCATTTCTCCGCGACCGTAACTCCGATTGAGGTAAATCCAACGCCCACGTCTTCAGTTCGTCGAGCCTGTTCCGATGGCATCATTTTCATAATGTTTTCACACTGTGAAAATGACCATTTTTCCCTTGCCCTTAATCAGCCCCCTTCGAGAGGGAAACTTTTCTGGCAAAACTTTCCGCGAGCTCATCGTACTTCTTCCCGATGACTCCATCAACCCCAAGGCAAGCCAACCTCTTATCATGAGCTCCGGACTTGCGCGATGACTTTGCTTGCACCCTGTGTGTGTGTTGCAATATATTTTAGATCATCTGTTAGTCTGCACTGACATAGCCCTGTTATTTCATCTGTGCCAGATGCTAGTGTTATTTACCATATAACATCATGAATTGCTTTCATGTCATATTTCCCCATGCTATTGACAATACTTTTAATACCATTATCATGTTAGTGCTATGATTTGATCTCATGCCATGATTGTCAATGCTGTTATGATTTTGCCATGCTGTTGATAAGTAATTGTTCCTGCTTATAAATGTTGATGTTATGGTACGATGATGGATATGTTAAATTGAACTTGTAAATTAAACCTCCTCCGTTATCGATGGGATCGAGTCATAGTGCCACCGAACCGAGCTTACCCGTGCAGCCACATTTGCCGGTATGGGACGGCCTTGACTTGGTTTAGCTTTGTGCTCTTTTATCGGTACCACCAAAGAGGGAGGGTTATGCGCACGTGCTACCCTGATCAGGTAGGCGGCGATAACCTTGTGAGCCCAGTTGTTTGTTTAGCCCGGGAGTCCCCGTTTGGGACAGTTTAGTTTGGCCATGACGGTGGCAGGTGTCACGGGGTGACACAGGGGCCACCCAGGGCATGACTCCGGGGGAGGATGATTGTCGGTGGTACGGTAGAGGAGTCACGGGTTAGGCAAGTTTCGTTGGAGCAACAGCGGTCCACCTGGAAGGGAAGTGTACCGAGGTACGGGACCAGGAGCTTCATAGTGTGGGTAAAGTGCGCAACCTCTGCAGAGTGTATGAATCTATTCGAATAGCCGAGTCCACGGTATTGGACACAGTTCGTACTAGGTCACACTATTTGGTCTTGGTTGATCTGGTGGACAAACCTATTCTTATAAACTTGTGCTACTAAGTAAATGTGGTAACTTGGACTATGGGGATGATTGTGAGCAGTCACCATGTGCTTCTGACATGATCACGAGATGGGATCTCGGTGAGTCATGAGTTAGCCCAACAAGGCAGTAAAACTGAGTGATGTCACAACATGGTATTTTAATGCTTCACAGGGGTAAGTGTAGTGTAGGCTTCAGTTTAATCTTGGATGCCATGTCTCGTAAGAATAGCCATGCCATGCCATAATATGTAGTTGTTATGCCTGATCCATGTTATGCCATGTTTGATCCATGTTTTCCAGTTAATTCCATGCCATGTTTAGAGTAGATTCTTACATGAGCATACGGCTTGCTTTGTTATCTGCTTGTTTGGATGCTATGTATTTGGTTGTCTTGCGAGTACATTCAAAGTACTCACCTGGCCTTGCATGTGGCCAGTTGCAGGAGAAGATCTGTCGTGCTAGATTGTAACCCAGCCAGTCCTGTGAGTTGTGGAGCCCAGCCAGAGACAACGTTGCCGCTGAACCAAGCCCTCCACTGCCATTTAGTTAGCCTTGGAGCCACGTAATATGGTTGTAAGCAACAATATTGTAATACTTCATTTCATATAATAAAGCCATTTTTGTGCCTGGAATTGCTGTATCATGTCTCAGACGTGCGCCAGGTCTTATCCTGGGGCTGGCATGCGTCGGCCCTCTATCGGGGTGCCACAATTGGACAAACCCAAAATTGCATATTCTGAAATTGATCTTGAAATTATATGGGCTGATTTTCTGCAGGCTCTCCATACACCTCCTTTGGAGAGTAAATTGCAAAGTCTTATAGATAATAATAGCCTTGATATAGAATTTGCAAATTTGGATACTAACATTCCCAGGTACACTCAAGAAGAAGAAGGTTATAACTTCCTTATAGCTCCATATCCTCTCAGTTATAAAAGTATTGTCAAAGTGCAGCTACTAACCTTGCAGGCATCTCCATTGAATCGGATGCATCGGTGCTCGCCATGGAGCGAGTATGCATTTTCATATATGATGCCGATGCACCGGAAGCGAGTACGACTCCGACCAAGCTCTGCTATGAGGTGCTCCAAACCCCGGTCGGAGTCTGGTCCCATGCTCGGGGTTGATATCCCTTGGGATCCTGGTGGATAACCTTGCGGAGCACCGAAGCCTAGCTATATGGCTATAAAGAAAGCACTGCCTGGGAGGTAACCCGGAAGTCCGTAGGCGTCTTTCTTAGTTTTGTGTCTTGAGTCTAGATGCATTCATGATTGCATTGGCACTTTTATTTTTCTTTGAGTAGTTCCTATTTGAGTTGGTTTTGTGTTGTTTTCATTGGTAAAAGACAACGTTCCATACGACCGCCCCGGTCATTTGAACGCCCGTATGAGCTTGTGGCCACAAGAGAGAAGAGAACCAGAGCAAGAGATGGCCTATCATACGAGTGTTCGCACCCGTACGAGCGGTTGTTTCACATGGCGTCCAGAACGAGCATCTCCACAGTGTGAATGACGGTGTTCCATACGACAGCAACTGGTCGTTTGATCGCCCGTACGAAGGCAATAACACCTCCATTAGGTTTATTTTCAACATCTGAGGTCACCTAGGTATTTTTAAACCAATTATTTGCTTTCCAATAAACGTTAATCAGCTTTGAAACTCCGTAGCCAATTGATCTCCGTAGCAACTATGTTTTCTTTTATTTCTTTTTGCCGGTTGGGTATACGAACTCCATTCGTATACCAAACCAATGTTTTTATTTTGTGTGTTATTTTTGCAGGGGCTTGGACCTTATGTGGTGACATGTACGGTATGGTGCGAACCATATAAAAGACCCACACAAGCCACTTGGTTGCTTTTTCATGATGAAATTCACCGACAAGTGCCCGGTAACATTTTCCAATACGAACCTTGCTCAAATAAAAGTTTCTTAGTGTTGAGTTTCTCACCTTATGTGAGGATCTCCTTTTTAATTAGGTACATAGGAGCTGCACACTTGTGTCTATATTTTGTCTCACTTGCACTACTTCCACACCTAAGAGCAGTACACTCTTAGACTTAGTTTGTTGACTTAAGCGTGGTGCTTAGGTAGATGAACCGATCATTGTGGGGCATATTTCTTATCACTTGTGTTGCTAATCCTTTGTGCTACAAAAAAAGAATGAAAAACATAAAAGCACAAAAAAAATTTGTTTTCTTTTTAGTTCTTGTCTAGTAGGTTCTATTGCAGGGTAGCCTGCAAGAAGGAGATCAACTGAATCAAGGTCCATGTCTATTAGAAGAGAGGTCATATGCACCTCAACGGTAAAAGTGTCTAACCCTTTGCTTAATTAAGCTTAGGGGAGGTAACCACTTCTCACGCTCTCTTTTAATAACTGCATCTTCTTTCCACTTTTGTAATTTTCCCTAGTTTAGTTCTAAGCGTGGGGAGGTTACTTTTACATGTGTAGTGTCTTGTGCAATGCTCTTTATCAGTTTGTGTGCATTAGTATGTCCCACTATTTTGACATGCTTGCTTTGTACCTATTTGACTTAGCTTGTGGGAATCTTGTTATCTTCTGAAAAACAATGCCATGTTCTTTTATCAAAAACCCAATAAAGGAGTCCTTTTAACAGTTGCCTTTCTTTCACCTAATTACTTAAGTTGTGTACTCTAGTGGTGGCTTGATTAGCGATTGAATGATTGTAGAGGCTTTCTGCTTATGAACCCAGCATCTTTGGTTGATCTGGGACGCGCAACGGGGTTGATCTCCGCCAAACTATCCCCTCGGGGTACTTAGCTTTTGAGTCCTATGCAACATGACACTGTGATTCTCCTGTGTAGTATTTGAGTTCTTTATGACTAAGGCAAGTTCGAAACTTTTTGCACTTTCGTTCATCTTTTATTGCTAGCCTCTACGGTACCGTGCATTGCCCACTCTCACATTGGGACTTGGACCAAACTTCGCAGGTACATCCAAACACGTGGGGGGACTTTCTCTTATTCTCCTACACGTAAAACACCCCATCTCCACAAAACAGCCACCATACCTACCTACATGACATTTTCACAGCCATTCCGAGCATATCGCCATGCACTACCATCATATTACATTACATGATTAGAGACATGTTTTCATTTGCCTTGCATGATCATAGTATGGCTAGCTCGACATTTTCATGGCTTGTCCGTTTTTTGATGTCTATGCTATGTCAGATCATTGCACATACTGGTACACTGCCAGAGGCATTCATCATATAGAGTTTCTCTCATGTTTGCAGTTCTAAGTTATGATCACATTCAGTTGAGGTGAGTCATTATAAAAGTGTGATGATCATCATTATTAGAGCATGCCCCAGTGAGGAAAAGAATGGTGGAGACTTATGAGTCCTCGAAAAAGTGGGGATGAGGTCCATGAGACTGTTCTAAAAGAAAAAAAATTAGAGAAAAAGAGAGAAAGGGCATGCTACTATCCATTTACCACACTTGTGCTTCAAAGTCGCACCACTTCATGCATTGTAAAGTAGAAAGTTTGATTAGCCTTATGTTTCATACTAGTGGGGAATTTACACTATAGAACTTGGCTTGTATATTCCGATGACGAGCATCCTCAAAAGCTCGAGGTCTTCATGAGCAAGCAAGTTGGATGCACCCCCACTTAGTCCATGTGAGAGATTTCACATATTCATAGCTCTATGTGCATCCTAGTTGCATGGCGATCACTACTCCTTGCATTGACATCAATCATAGGGCCTTCTCCATTGCCTAATGGTCAGCTGCGTTGATGCAAGACTTTCTTTGTTTTTGACTTCTCAAAACCCCAACCATTTTCTGTCATTCCCTTAAGTGCGACGCATAGGCTTGCGCTCAGTGCTGCACAGGTAGTTGAGTGGTGGAATAAGGCAGACAGACAATCTTGCTATTGTACCCGGTATGCCTCGGGTTGGTGCTTTTGAAGCGATCGCTGATGCTTGATTTCTTTTGTCTTTGATAGTTATTGTTGTGTTCCTAACATAATATTGACCCCCTCTCTGAACCTTTGGCAATGGTAATTTGGGCTCCACAAAAATATTTTCCTCTTTCTCAACCTCCATGGCAATGGAACTAAGGGGATAGCTTGTATTACTCCCTTGATAGTTAACTTTTGCATGCTTGCACGATGAACATGGATATCACTTTTGGGGTTTGGTTCAATGTATGCTTTAGAGTTGGTAGCAATGAGCTTTTGGTAGTCAACCTTCTTACTTGAGGACGAGCAAGGTTTAAGCGTGGGGAGGTTGATGGCTCTATATTTTACGCATTTTTAGAGCTCATATGTTGCATGTTCTCTTCATATATTATGTCCAATTGAACAAATATATGTCCATTATGCATGATTACCGGTTTTTGCACTTATCATTGTGAGCATTGCACATTTGTGTATTTATCTGGTTTTTATTAGTTTTCTTTGTTTTCTTGTGTATATAGGTGTATTGGAGCGACCTAGGACCAAGCACGATGAAAGGACCAAGGATGGGTTCAATACGGAGTCGCTCAGGGCCAGACTTAGCCATTTTAAAGGTCGGAAAAAGTCATTTTTCCAAAGTGCTCCAAATCAAGATCTAAGACAAGGAATGGATCGGCGTCATTCATATGAATCCAACGAGACCAAGAATGTCAAATTCTGAGTTCGTATGAACAAATGGCGACCGTTTTATCGGAGAAGGATAGCACAAACAGACAGCACGAAAGACGGCGTTTCAAACGACCGCACGCGGTCGTTTCGGCGGTCGTTTGATGTGTAGACAGCTCCGAAAGTTGCCTTTCTAGATGGGATTCTTCACCGATTTCGTCTCCAATTGTTCCCACGGGATCCTTGGCTCATAACGAAGGGATTGGGAGAAGATAAGGCTCATCTTGAGCCCTTGGATGACCACATCAATGGAGGAGATACCGGGAGGCCTTCATGTAAGCACCATCAACCTAGACGTCGCACTCTCCTCCATCATTCATCCACGCAGCCGTCATCCATCTCCATTGTTGCTCCAAGACCACCTCCATAGAGAAGAGAAGGGCCAAGCCAAGAGGAAGCTGAAGGGGTGCCTCCACCACGCGCACCGGCCTTCGGGCCGGTGCGGTCTTCACCGCCAGCACTCCATCATTAGCACCACCGGCGCCACCATGCCCCTCTCCTCCACCGGCCTCATGATTGAGTAGTTGTGTTAGTTATTGAGGATTTGGATGAACCCTTGCATGTTAGTACTTGGTTGGATAAGCGATCCAATATTCTCTTTATATGTATTGCGTTGATTGTCTCATGCTGTTGTGAAGGGCGCCCACACAGCATTAGCCACTTATGGACTGGAGGTGGTTTATGTTGGTGAGAAGGGTAGTTGTGGAGGGTAGGTGGTGACAGGACCTATTCTTGGTTCGCCTCTGATCATTGCAATAGGGATTAGTCGAGAACCCTAGAACTTAAGGCCGTGACTACGGGGAGTTCACTCCCCTTAATCATCGTTGTGATAACCGGAGTGGGGAAGCACGGTGGTGGCACGAGTGTATGCAATAACCGGAGTGGGGAATGCGTACTTTATTGGCCCCGCCCACGCGAGATCATATACAAGTGGCTTAGTGATACAATTAGATAGCCATGTTTATCATGTGTTGTCAGCATCATACTTGTGGTGATGACTCTGATTCCCTCGAGAACGTTTACTACTCAAGCACCGTTTCTCTTAGTTTAGTTCCTTTATTTTTCTGTCTTTTACTTCTTGTTTGTAGTTTAGATAGACGCTACCCTTTTATTTGTGTTCCTAGCAACTTACTAAAGTAGGCTATTTTCAAACTATAGTTTGGGTGCGTATGTAACTACGTATGTGATAGCGTAGTTGCGGGGTTTGTAATTCCTTCCTATTTGCTCCCTGTGGGTTCGACACTTCACTTATCACGAAAGTGGTACAACAGCCCTATGCACTTGCAGGTCATCAGTATCCATAGTACATCTTACTATTTTTTGCCAAAAAAATATGCAAGTGTCAGAGTAAACTCAACAGTTCGTCATTGTGCTGAAACAAAATTAGCCCAATCATCCCAAATCAAGTGCAACAACTCCATGCGCACACAAATTAATGCCTAAATCAAATCAAATATGCATCTAATTACAAACGGCCAAACTCGTCCGACTCGTCGGGGAGTGGTCCACCCACATTTACCGTTGTCGTCGCATATGAGGAGAGATCCTCCTCCAATGTCGCCACGACAACGACCTCTATCTCTAGCACCATGTTGGAGAAGACCTCCAAACTGAAGGAAAACTCAAAGTTGGGAACTCACGTCTGTTGGTGTCCTGGATTAGGGGGTGTTTGCCACGTTGGTCCGCCGGTTATGGGCCGGGCCGACGACCCACCAAAGACTGATGAATGGGCCATGCTGGCCCTGGTCCTCGGCGTAATCAAGACGAAGATCTCCTGGAGGCTTGGCGTACACTTCAAGCGTATTTAAATAGTTGACATGATTATCCCTGCCTTGTATCTGACCTTATGTAAACCCTAGATACCCCGGGCGTCTATATAAGCCTTGGGGTTTAGTCTGTAGAGGCAGGAGCACACACATTCGCAAAGTTTAGAGCTTAGACAAACTCATACAATCTCGAGGTAGATCAATATGTACTTTGTACCCTATCACAATCAATATATAAGAAGCAGGACATAGGGTTTTACCTCATCAAGAGGGCCCGAACCTGGGTAAAACATCGTGTCCCTACTCTTCCTGTTACCATCTAGCTGAGATCACCAAGCTTGGGACCCTCTACCCAAGATCTGCTGGTTTTAGCATCGACATTGGTGGCCCATACAGGTCCCGCTAGGTGATCGCGGGACCTCGATGGTGGGTCTTTGGATCGGTGATAGCATCGGCTACGGGGACGTCTTTGTACCCGGCCAGCTCTTCACCTTCGACAGCATTGTACTGCATGCCGACCCCGTCGGCCATCTCGGCCAGGTGGATAACCTTTCCCCAGGCCAAGCCCTCTGGTTTGGCAATCTGGAATATGCTATAGACTCTCATGGTGAACTGGTCTTCTCGGGCTAGTTGTCAGATCGGTCCAAGGAATCTATGGACGTCGTCGCCCATGAACCGGATTTGATCGCGAAGTGGGCCCACGACGAGTTCCGATCTCCCCACCCGGCTTCAAGCCCGGATCCGAGCATCGCCTCACTGGATCAGGCGTCGAAACCCTCCAGCAAAAATTCTGAGGCAGCGTCACGCCACGCCTCGGCTCGGTTGCAGGTCGGCTCCCCATACCGTCAAGAGACGGTAAAAGCTGATCTTTCTGCCCTAAATGAGATGCTGGACCGGATTCAAAAACTCAGCCTCTCGGGGGGCCAGACCTCAGTCTATGACTGGATCGAGGTCGAATCCAAAGGCACGGAAAACTTCGTCGCACCCGCCACCCACGAGGTCACTACTGTCGAAGATTTAACCGAAATAGCAGACCACGTCTCGGAAAAGCAAATCAACTCGGATGAAATTGTTAACGATCCATCACATGGCACACCGCCGCCGACCTCCAATGTGGCCGAAAGCTGAGCAGCTGCCGCTACCCATGACGTCTGCATGCTAGATAGTCCAAGGGACGAGGATGACCCTGATGATCAGGATTGTTATCTGGAGTTTGAGGAAGATTTAAGCCACGGACCCGACGACTTCGATATCCCCGAGGAACCACTTAATGATCCTCGAATGCAGGCTTTCCGCTAGCTGTTAATTAGTACCGCCAAGAGGATGAAGCAAAAGTCTGAACAGCTTCGAGCCAAACAGGACAGACTAAATGTCAAATGGACTGATGTCCTTAGTGTCGAGCAAGAGTTTGAAAAAAGAACCACCGGCAACAAGCAGCAATATCCCTGGAGGGACTCATTCCCAGAAATCAATGAGGAAGTCGCTGGTTGTCGGTGTATAAAACATGGGTATTTCATACCCTGACTTATGCACAGGCAGTGGTAGCAGTCTTGATGGCCAAGGCTTGCCAGAGATCATCAAGATCAAGACAAAGCATCA
Organism: Elymus sibiricus; assembly: GCA_039707655.1. Lineage (NCBI taxonomy): Eukaryota > Viridiplantae > Streptophyta > Magnoliopsida > Poales > Poaceae > Elymus > Elymus sibiricus. The sequence continues at coordinate 101,929,256 of CM077668.1, read as the reverse complement.
ATAAAGCACTTGGCTAAGTGCTAAAGACGCAATCATCGCTTGCCGACAAGGCGCGAGCCGGCAAGGTCAAGGCCCGGCAAGCTCCATGCTGGCAGGCCTTTGCTGACTCCTCTCCGCTCCACCTCATCAAGTAGCTAGTCGCTAATCTGTGAGGTGTCAAGTGGGCAGGCAGTTTGGTGAGGGTTGTCGGGGCACGTGGCAGCATGCTGGAAGGAGAATTACCTTTAATGTCACCCGTCCAGAAGGCGTGTCAAGATAATAGGAGGTAGCTGGGCGAGCAGTGCAGGAACCTTGCCGGGGCTCCTCCTCCACACAACACCTAACGGCGCATTTATTGCATTTGTCCTAATCTGGCAGAGTTAGGTATGATAGCACTGTTTGCTATCTAGTCAACATGTAATGACTGTTTTGCCACTGTGGTTACCCCTTGAGCTATAAAAGGAGGGCCAGGGTAACCTTTACAAGGGTCGAGACTTTGCTTATTCTGCATGCGTAGCTGCTCTTCCTGCACCTTGCCGGCAAGAAGCGCACCTTGTACTTGAGCTCAAACACACCCAATATACAAAGCAGGAGTAGGGTTTTACACCTCACGGTGGCCCGAACCTGGGTAAATCCTTTGCGTTCATTGTTGATTCTGCTCTTTGTGCTTGCGTATTCCCCTAGTCAAACCGCAAAGGGGCTAGATGGCCCCATAGATGGTCGTACGCACGACATCTTTGGCGCGCCAGGTAGGGGGATCGCTTGCGCGAACCTGAATCAATACTTTGTGCATCAACTTCATTTTCATCATCTTCGATGGCGCCCAAGAAGAAGGGCGCATCCGCAGCAGCTCCATCGAATTCCAAGCTTCCGTCGCAGACGCCCATAGGCGGCGCAGATGACCCCGCCGGCGCAGGTGGCGCAACCGGTGCGGCCGGCGCGGAAGGAGTCACTAGTGCCATCGGCGCAAGCGGCGTGGTCAGCACCGGTGGAGCAGGCGGAGCACACAACACCAACCAGCAGCTTCCTCGCCAGTCCGGCGATCAAAGCCACAACGGTGCAGGCAGCGCGGATTGCCAACTCCCGCCTCCTCGACGCACTGGCGAACGAAGCCACTGGAGCAACACCATCCGGATCGGTGCAAGCCAAGACCCAGCTGCCGTGGTGTCTAAGGATACCGCTTCAGGACGCACACCACGACCATCGCAAGATGGGCGCGACGCAAATCCGAACGGCGCTGGCGGTTCCGGGCGGCGACGTCTGCATGGTAAGACGCCCGTTGATCAGCCGCAAGATCTTCAGGCACCACCTCCATCACGTCAGCCCGCTGCTGGGCATGAGCCGCGGCAGCAAGATCATGGTGGCGTTCCTGCTGGTTCTGTCAGGAGTCGAGCGACATCTCGTTCTTCACTCCCAGCCATGCCAGCTATGGCAGTAGAGGCCATGACGCGGGGGCAGATGCTGTTGAATTTCCCTCCAGTTGCTGACAAGATGGATGAGTGGAGAGCCACCATCCAGAGCCTCATCGGGTTTGCTGAAGCCAACAGCTCGTAGCAGGCGGGACCTTCGCGGTGTCTAGTGACAGCACCAACCGATGTCCGCGGCAGAGGAGCAGCACAAATGGTGCAGTCACCCCCACAGCAACAACATCAATAGCCATGGCAAACTCACCAATCTGCTAAGCCCGATGAGATGTTGATGGCTTCTTCGGATCCGCGAGCGCGGCAAGATCAGCATCGAGTGCTGCAAGATAGGCGAGAAGAAGATGCTCGCACTACCATTGAACGGTGCCGGGAGGCGTGCCATCAATCTGACGTGCGCAATGGCCCAGTCATTGATGAGCCTGCACCTGGGGTTGGCGGGTATCTACCTTATGAGGTTGGATGCCCGGCCTTCACTCGTGAGCTGCGGCAAGTCCGCTAGCCGTCAACCCGGGCCTTCAAGCAAGAGTTGCCAGAGAAGTACGATGGCAAGCTTAACCCGGTAGAATTCTTGGGCATCTACACGATCGTTGTGCAAGCTGCCGGGGGAAGAGATGAAAAGATTCTCACCAACTATTTTCCATTGGCGCTCAAACCCAATGTAAGATCTTGGCTGATGAACCTGCCGGAGGATTCCATTTCTTCATGGTCTGATCTGTGCAACGAATTCGTTGGTGCTTTTACCAGAGGCCACAAGGCTCCTGGTCAGCCCAGCGACTTGCAAGTGATCCCACAAAGAGATGGCGAGTCCCTGCGAAAATATATTCAGAGGTTCAGCCGTGTGCACCGTCACGTCCCTGATGTGCACCCCGCAGCCGTGATTGCTGCCTTTCACACGAATGTGCGCAATCGGAAGATGCGGGAGAAGTTGAATATCCGGTTGCCAAAGACCATCAACAAATTGTACACGTTGGTGGATAAATGTGCACGAGCTGCAGAAGGGAGAAGACTTCCTGGAGAGGATGCTAGCGCTGAAGTTGATTCAGAGGACGACGACGCCGCCACTCCAAAGAAAAAAGGCCGGAAGCGCAACAGGAAATGTAAAGGCAAGACAGTTATGGCCGTTGAGGGCTCCGGTAACTCCAACGCCGCCAACAAAGCTAAGACTGAGGGCTCCGGCAAGGAAGCTGCTGCATGCGCAGATTGCCAGGAAGCCGCGACTGGCGAGAAGACCAGCAAGTCTGATGGGCCATACTGCAAGATTCACCACACTAAAGGCCATGATCTCCAAGAGTGCCGGCAGGTTGAGCAACTTGCTGAGAAACAGAAGGCTGAGTATGAAAAGCGTGATAAGGAGAAGGGCCAAGACGGTTCTGGCGGATCTGGCAAGAGGGGTCGTGGTGGCCGAGGAGGTCGCCGCGGCAAGGCTAATCAACAGAAGGAGAAACCTGCTCGAGGCCGAGACAAGAAAGAGGAAGATGATGATGAGGATGATGACGAGGACGAAGATGAGTCCAGCGAACGAGAATTTCAGAAAGCAACTGAAGTCATGTGCATTGACAGGGGTGCATCTTTACACTCCTCTCACCGCCAACTCAAGCAGTGGGTGCGTGAGGTTAATGGGGCAGAACCAGCAGTGGGTGCTCAAAGGTCACTCAAGTGGTCCCACACGCCCATCGTTTTTGATGCGGAGGATCACCCTGATCGCACAACTAGGGTCGGGTGCTTACCATTGCTGGTTTCACCAAAAATACGCAACCTCCAAGTCACAAAAATGTTGGTTGACGGTGGGGCCGGTCCAAATTTGATTTCACCAGAAGTCATCAAGAGGTTACAGATTCCCGACGAGGATCTCCAGCAGACAGGCACGTTTCAGGGGGTCAATCTGGGAAGGAGCCAACCCAAGGGCAAGATTACTCTACCGGTAACATTTGGCGGGGAATTGAATTATAGAACAGAGAAAATTGTGTTTGATGTGGTTAAGATTCCTCTGCCTTACAATGGAATTCTTGGTCGCCCGGCTTTGGCAAAGTTCATGGCAGCGTCCCATTATGCCTACAACACTCTCAAAATGCCAGGGCCGATGGGAGTCATCACCATCAACTCCGACAAGAAAGATGTAGTGATTTGCGTCGACAAGCTTTACAGAGAAGCGGTTGCAGCGTCTGCCGCCAAGGCACCCACTCCCGCCAACAAAAAGAAGAGGAAGAAAAGTGGCAAGACCTCTAACAATTCTTCCGAGAAGTGCACCTCTTCGGAGTGCTGCGCACCCATTGATGACATGCCGGAAAGCTCTACTGCCAAGAAGTCCAAGGCTACTCCACCAGCAACCAAGAAGGTGCCGGCAAAGGAGGACGACACAGGCGGTACCTTCACCGTCAGTGCCTCTCTTGACAGCAAATAGGAAAGCGCGCTCATTGCCTTCCTGCAGGCGAATGTCGATGTGTTTGCATGGAAACCATCTGACATCCCCGGTGTTCCCAGGGAGATAATTGAGCACCACCTTGCTGTCTGTCCCCATGCTCGGCCCGTCAAGCAAAAGGTTAGGAAGCAAGCTTTGGAACGGCAACAATTTATCGCCGAAGAAATAAAAAAGTTAGAAGCAGCAGGCTTAGTGAGAGGTGTACTGCATCCAACATGGTTGGCAAACACAGTTGTGGTGCGAAAAGCAAATGGAAAGTGGAGACTTTGTATTGACTACACAGATATCAACAAAGCATGTCCAAGGGATCCTTTCCCTTTGCCGCGTATTGATCAAATTGTTGACTCTACTGCCGGCTGTGATTTACTCTCCTTTCTTGATGCATACTTTGGTTACCATCAGATTTTCATGGCCAAGGACGATGAGGAAAAACCGCATTTATTACTACATGTGGCACATATTGCTTCGTGCGTATGCCTTACGGACTAAAATGTGCTAGTTCAACATTTGCAAGAGTAGTCCAAATTGGTTTTGAGCCTCAGCTGCACAGGAATGTGGAAGTGTATATGGATGATATAGTGGTCAAAACCAAGGACAAATCAACCCTCATTCAGGACTTAGAAGAGACATTTGCAAACTTGAGCAGAATAAATTTGAAGCTCAACCCCGAGAAGTGTGTGTTTGGCGTTCCATCCGGCAAGCTTCTCGGGTTCTTTGTATCTCAGCGTGGAATTGAAGCCAATCCCGACAAGATCAAAGCTATTGAGCAAATTGAAGCACCAAAGCACGTAAGGATGTGCAACATCTTGCCGGCTGTATTGCTGCATTAAGCAGGTTCATCTCCAAATCTGCTGAGTGCGCCTTGCCGTTTTTCAAAATCTTGAAAAAGGCAGGACCAATGAAATGGACTCCGGAAGCGGAGGTCGTGCTACAGGATTTGAAGAGGTACCTCTCCTCTCTGCCAACACTAGTTGCGCCTAAACCACAAGAGCCATTGTTGCTATATTTGGCGGCAACAAATCATGTGGTCAGTTGTAACACCCCTGTGTAATGAGCTACAGTAATCCATCATGTTAATGCCAAGTCACTTTGATTTGCAATGTTGGGTCATCATTAGTTTAATATCTCATTTCAAATTCTGCCACTGAATTCAAATTCAAATGCAAGTGAAATTTGTAGTTGCACAAAAGTTGCTGGAAAAATGTTCATCATTTAGCAAATATTCCAAAACATTTTATTGTTAAGAAAAACAACATCACCAGGTGGCTAAAATGGACAGTAGCATTTAAACAGTGCTATTACAGCAATTTAAAATGCTATTTCACTTATGTAAATTCCAAATGAATTCAAACCTCTCCCAAAAATATTTGCGGCAGTGCCTAAAAATGCAATGGATTTTTGTGGGCCAGCTCCCCATTTTTCCCAAGTCATGAGGTGGCCCCAAATAATCTTTTCCCTCTCTGTTTATTAAATAAAAAGAGAAAAACAGAGAGAAAGGGAGTGGGCGAGGCCTTACCTATCACTGGGCCGAGCCCAGCTCAAATTACCGCTTCGCTCACCTGCTCCCGCCTCGCTGTCGGCGTCGCCATGGTCAGGAGCTCGAGCTCCGGCCGCTGGCTGCCACGGCGCCGGGGCAGATAGCCACGGGGATAAGGCCGACGCCCATTCGTTCCCCCTAGACGCCGCCCTCATTCCTGCCAACTTCTCTCCCAGCATCGCTCGCTCACTCCCCTCTCTCTGCCCGAGCGCAACGCCGCCGCACTCCGTCGATCTCGCGGTCGCCGGCGAGTCCGGAAGGCCTGCCGACCTCCGCCTCTTCCTCCTCGACCGCTGGCTGGAGCCGGGGACCCCCGCAGCTACCAGTCGCCCTTGCCCCCATCTCCGGCTACCACGACAACTCCGGCGACCCTCCGTCGACTGCTGCTGCTACTAAGCTGACCGCCGGCCTTCTTGCGCCGCTCGGTGAGCATCCGCCCTCTCCCCTGACCCCTTTGCTTGCTCGTGCACGCGCTAGATCGGCGGCCCCGCTCAGACCCGAACGCCGCCGCCGCCATAGCTCGACGCCGGCGTGCCTACCGGCCACCTCCGCCCGTTCCGACGCCACAGATCAACACGCGGAGGAGTCCCCGTTCGAATGCATCCGAAAACGCAAAAAACGGCGCACCGTAGCGCATTTCCGAGCCCCGCCGGCGTTCGGCCGCCGCTGTGGAGCTCGCTGGAGCGATTCCGGCGCCGGCCGCTGACCTGGCCTGACTGGTGGGCCCCGCAGGGTCACTGGCAGCTGGGACCCGCGGGCCCAGTTCACCAGGTCCACTGGCTGACTGGGCAGCCCCAGTCGCTGACTGGTGGGCCCCAGTTGTCCAGTCAACTGGTCAGCCGACGCTGACGCCATGCTTGCGTCATGCTGGCATCGTATTCCATTTATGGCTATTTCTGTTTAATTAAATAATTCCAGAAAATGAGTAAAACTTTGAAAAATCATAGAAAATTAACCGTAACTCGGATGAAAATAAATTATATATGAAAAACGATCAGAAAAATGTGAAGAATCCGAATATGACCTCCACATACCTGTCAGCCCTCTCTAACATGATGAACATGGAACTTTCCCCTCCGGTTCATCTGTCCGATAATTGCCCGGAGCTGGTAAAACACCTCCAGATGTTTTCCCGCTCCGACTAACTTACGTAGTACTGTATTAGAGCACCCCTCGAATAGCGTGCTACTGTGCCATGCATCTGTGATTGCATTTGTTGCTTGTATTTGTTGTTTCTTCCCCCTCTTCTCTCCGGTAGACCCCGAGACCGACGCTGCCCAGGAGACTGACTACATCCCCAACGATCCCTCCTTTGCGGCAGAGCAACCAGGCAAGCAAACCCCCTTGACGCATGCCTATATCACCTATTCTTTCTCCCTCCTACTTGCATTAGAATTTGCTACTGCTACTATTTGATCCTATTCTGATGCATAGCCTATTTTTGTAACTTATTGATACCTGCCTGCCTTCCAAACTGCTTAGTATAGGTTGGTTGGTAATCCATCTGTGGCCCCTCTTCTTGTTCTAGTTGCTCCGCTTAGTTACCTATGCCCCGATCGATGTGATCGACGGGCTGAGACTAGCACTTCACCACACATCCCCTAAGTTGTTCGACTCCACAGAGTTATCGATGAGTGCCGAGGGTGATACCTCTTATATCACTCCTGATGTGCCTTAGTGGTACAGCTAGTCGGTTGTGGGATACGAGGGTGAATCCTCTTTCACCATCTCTGATGATGCTTCTGTCGTGCAACCCCGCAAGTGTGAATACCATCGAGGGTGATTCCTCCGGGTTCACCTTGACGGATACGTCGAGGGGGAATCCAATGAGGGTGATTCCTCAGATTCCTCCTTGACGTTATGAACACATAGTTACCTGGATTTTATTACAGATACTGGATAAAGACGGGTCGACCCTGAGGGTTACCCGCGAGAGATAAATATGAAAGTCGGGCGGGCCCGGAGAGCACCCGCAAGAGTTACTGTGGCGGCTGGCTGTTTAGCGGTACCAACCAGGATGTGGTGGTTGCTCCGGACTTGTCCTGACAGCCGTCACTTAAATTAATAATGCACTAACGGATTTGGGTATTGATCTTAGCTGGCCACTGGCCTATACGCACTACCACCATGCGGGATAATGGATTAATGGGGCCCTCGGTGCTGTATGTATCAGCCGAAAACTCTGTCAGACGTCCAGTTCAGCATTGTGAGCTGGCCGGGACAAGGCCATCCAGGAATGAGGTGGTGCTTGGACTCCGACCCACGACACAACGACACGGAGTGCAAAGGGCGATGGGCCCAGGACCCCTGAGCACTTAGGATGTAGACCGGTGGGGACCTCTCTGCTGAGCTCTAGGTAGGGCTTCTGTGTGTCGATCAGCCGAGGCCGGGCATGACCCAGGAAAGTGTGTCTGGCCAGAGTTAATCGAGCGTGTTGGGAAACAGTAGTGCACCCCTGCAGGGAAGATTATCTATTCGAATAGCCGTGTCCACGGCAACAGGATGCTCAGTGTTATATCCCGATCTAGTACTACTTGAACTGGATACTTTTAATTAATTGGAAGCTCCGGGATCGCTTTCTCACAGGGAGTCGAGAAAGGATCTCTAGGCTTTGCTACAACATGCTTGCTACTTTAATTATGTTACTAATCTACACTCTTCTAATGCTGCAAGAACGCTGAAGATGCTAGTCTTCGATAGGCTAGGCTTTTCCCCTCTCCTCTGACATTTCTGCAGTCAAGTCCACATATACAGCCTTCCTTGAAAATGTTGCATATCTAGCCTAGTTTTGATGTCAGTCTTGCGAGTACTTTGGATGAGTATTCACGGTTGCTTTGCTTCCCCTTTTTCCCCCATGTCCGTTTGCTGCGACCAGATGATGGATCCACGGAGCCAGCTGCCATAGTTGACGACTACTACTACCCCTCTGGAGGAGCTTACTACTACGTGGAGACCGCGGACGACCAGGAATAGTTTAGGAGGCTCCCAGGCAAGAGGCCTGCGCCTTTTCGATTAGTGTTTTATTTTGCCCCGCCTCCTTTATGGCTTATCTGTTTAACTTTATGTCGGTACTCAGATATCTAATGCTTTCGCTTATGCTTGTATGACATCGAGCTTATGTATTCGAGCCTTCGAGGCCCCTGGCTTGTAATATAAAGCTTGAATTATTTTATTTTGAGTTTAGAGTTGTGTTGTGATATCTTCAAGTGAGTCCCTAGGCTTGATCGTGTGCATTTGCGTGTATGATTAGCGCACGGTTAAGTCGGGGGCGTCACAAGTTGGTATCATAGCCGACTGCCTGTAGGAACCCCCGCTTACCAACTCCTTGGCCGAAGTTGAGTTTAGTCTCCAAAAACTGTTTTACTAACATGGCTGTGTGGCTTGCGGGCCCACGTCGCCAATGGGTGGTGTTAGGATCTTTTATTCCTCTTCCATACTCTGGGATTATGTTCTCTCTTCTATTCGGGTTAAATGATTTTGCTGACTCTAACATTAGGTTCTCGTGATCACATCCACCCGGAGTTCTGAATTAACCCCACCCCCCTTCTTCAAGATGAGGGCCAGGTTCTGCTACACAGTGTTCACGGACCGCAGGATCCTTTTATCGAGGACACCCTGTGTTGTCCTTTGCAGATCCCTCGCCCCAGTAGTTTTCTCCAATGTGATGTAGCCTTTGCTATGTCTCGTTGTTGTATTCCTTCACCGCGTGCCTGCGCGCCGCCTAGTTTGTCTAGCTGCGTGCGTTTCCGAACTCCTACTGCCGTTTGTATCCAACTCCGTGCCTGAATCTGTATGTCTTTAATGACTACTAATAAGTATCTAATGCACTTCACGTTCATTACTCATGTTACATCATGGATAACTCCTTACACATGCAGTTGTTCTTGCTAAACTGTCCCTGTTGATTTGGCAGGATGGCTGACGATCCTCCACCTCCATCTTATATTGCCGCAATGATGCAGCAGTTTGAACTGAACTGTCAGCTCAATGAGAGTCTGGTAAATCGATTAGAATGCAACGATGCTCATCAGGAGCCTGGCCCGATATCACTTCGTGACATCCTATTTGAGATGGAGTCAGCTAAGGTTGCCCCTGACAATTATGTCACCTTTGTGGCATTTCACCTGAAGGGTCCAGCTGCTCAATGGTGGGAAAGTCACAGGTGTATGCTCCCTACTGGAACTATAACCACTTGGCAGGAATTTCAGTCAGCCTTTCGACCACGTCACATTCCTCAAGGTCTGATGGACCAGAAGAAGAAGGAGTTCCGCAAACTCACTCAGGGCAAAATGACTATGGATGAATATCAAAGGAAGTTTCTCGATTTATCCCGCTATGCTGAAGATGACGTCTGCACTGACACTCGCAAGCAGGAGAAATTCCGTGAAGGACTACGCCCTGATATAAAGCTAGCACTGGTTGCCCATGATTGCGCAGACTTTATGACGCTTGTCAGCCAAGCCTTCTGGACTGAAACTGGTCTGAATGAGTACCAGGAGTCGCTCAAGCGCACTCGTGATGATGGCTCATCCTCGGGTCAGCCTGCTCAGAAACGTCAAGTGTGGATTCTGCATAATCTCCATCACCGACCTGCCCCAGCACCGAGGCCTTCTTATGTTGCACCTCGTCTGCCTCCACCACCAAGACAACTGAATATCCCAAGTGGACAGCCCAATACTATGGCTCCTCGCCCCAATGATGGGAATTGCTTCAAGTGTGGACAACTAGGGCACCGTGCTTCCAGCTGCCGCCCGAACCAGAATCGGAATGCACCAGCTGGTCAACCCCGAAGAGTTAAGTCAAGACCGCCTGTAGTCGGTCGTGTTCGTGTCAATCATGTTAAGATCGAAGAAGCTTGACAGGACACCAAAATTGTGATGGGAACCCTTTCGGTCAATACCGTGCCAGCTTCTGTCCTTTTTGATTTAGGAGCATCGCATTCCTTTCTGTCTGAAGCATTTGCGCTCAAGCACGAAATGCAATTTGAAGGGTTGCATCCTCCCTTATCGGTTCAATCCCCCGGTGGGAGATGGAACACGGCTATGATAAGTCACAACAACCAGATTGAAATTGGAGGGCTACTATTCTCTGCACCGCTCATCGCCCTCAAGGCTTCTAACATAGATGTTATTCTTGGTATGGATTGGCTGGAAGCCCATAATGCTATGATCGACTGTGCTGCCAAGACAATCCAGCTCACTCACCCTTCTGGCCAGGTGATCAACTACTCTCCCCGGATAATCCAGAATGCCGAGAGCCAGATATATGCTCTGAACGCATTGAATGCTTCCCCTTTGGAAGGAATAGAGAACTTTCCAGTTGTTCAGGATTTTCAAGATGTCTTTCCAGAAGAACTTCCAGGTGTACCACCTGCTAGGGTTGTCGAATTCGTTATCGATCTGAAACCGGGCACCACTCCTGTTGCCAAGCGCCCGTACAAGATGCCGCCGCATGAACTCCTTGAACTTAAGGAGGAAATCGACAAGTCACTTAAAAAGGGTTTCATCCGCCCTAGTTCTTCTGCTTGGGGAGCACCTTCTCTCTTTGTTAAGAAGAAGGACGGAACTAACCGATTGGTCCAGGACTATCGACCTATCAACCAGGCAACAATTCAGAACAAGTATCCGCTTCCCAGAATCAACGATCTGTATGATCAACTTGCTGGTTCCTCAGTATTCTCTAAACTTGATTTGAGGCTGGGATACCACCAAATCAGAGTTCATGAAGAAGACATTCCGAAGACAGCCTTCGTTACTCGATATGGATCTTACGAGTACACCATTTCATGGATTACCTCGACAAGTTCGTCGTGGTTTATCTGGATGATATCCTTGTCTATTAGAAGAATGAAGAAGAACATGCCGAACATCTTCTGCTTGTACTGGAGAAGCTGCGTGAACATCAATTGTATGCCAAGTATTCCAAGTGCGAGTTCTAGTTATCTGAAGTGACATATCTCAGCCACGTGATTTCCAAAGATGGCATTATTGTTAATCCAGAACGAGTTCAGGCTATTCTTGAATGGACTCCCCCAAAGAATGTCAAGCAAGTCAGAAGTTTTCTCGGACTCGCCAGTTATTGCCGTCATTTTGTCGAGAACTTCTCTAAGATTGCCAAACCTTTGACTGATTTGCTTCACAAGGGCGTTAAGTTTGAATGGACAGACAAATGTCAAGAAAGTTTTTAGACACTCAAAGAAAAGCTGACATCTGCCCCAGTCCTTGCTCCTCTAGATTCTCGCAAGGACTTCGTGATTTATTGTGGCGCCTCCCGTCAAGGATTAGGCTGTGTCCTAATGCAAGAGCGTATGGTGATTGCTTATGGCTCTCGACAGTTGCGTCCTCATGAAGAGAACTATCCGACGCATGATCTTGAACTTGCAACAGTTATTTATGCATTGAAGTTATGGTGGCATTACCTGCTTGGTAATCGTTGCGAGATCTACACGGATCATCAGAGTCTGAAGTACTTGTTCACTCAGCCATCTCTGAATCTTCGTCAGCAAAGATGGATGGAGGCCATTACAGACTATGACTTGGGTATTTCTTATACCCCTGGCAAGGCTAATGTAATGGCTGATGCCCTGAGCCGTAAATCCTACTGTTGTGAACTTGAGGCTCAGCTACAGCAACCACTCCTGTATGAAGAGCTTCGAAAGCTGAACATCGAGATAGTTCCTCAAGGATATCTAAATACCTTGGTTCTCGAGCCAGATCTCGAGCACAACATCAAGACAAGGCAGAAATATGACTCTGAAGTCGAGAAAATTAAGAAATACCTCTCCAAGGGAAATTCTTCATTCTACCATGTTGATGATGATGGTGCCTTGTTCTTCAAAGGCCGCCTAGTGGTCCCCAGAAAACATAATCTGGACTCGCGTTCGGATGTCATGAAAGAAGCACACGACACACCTTTGTCTATCCACCCCGGTAGTACCAAGATGTACCAGGACATTCGTCAGCGGTACTGGTGGCCTGATATGAAGCGGGACATTGCTCGCTACGTTGCTGAGTGTGACGTTTGCCGTCGCATCAAAGCAGAACATCAAAGACCTGCTGGAACTCTGCAACCACTTGCCATTCCTGAATGGAAATGGGACAAAGTTGAAATGGATTTCATTACTGGATTTCCCAGATCGCAGAAGGGTCATGATGCTATTTTTGTTGTCATTGACCGATTCTCAAAGGTTGCTCATTTTCTGCCAGTCAAGGATACAATCACTGCTAGTTAGTTAGCAGATTTGTATGTTTCCAGAATCGTGTCACTCCACAGTGTTCCGTTGGAGATCAGTTCAGACCGTGGCAGCCTCTTTACCTCAAGGTTCTGGGCAAGTTTCCAAGAAGCTATGGGAACTCATCTGTCCTTTAGCACTGCATTTCACCCCCAGTCCCAGGGACAAGTTGAACAAGTCAATCAAGTGCTTGAAGATATGCTTCGAGCTTGTGTCATCTCATTCGGTAAGAAATGGGAGGAATCTCTCCCGTATGCGGAATTCTCTTACAACAATAGCTATCAAGCTAGTCTGAAGATGGCACCATTTGAAGTTCTTTATGGACATAAGTGCCAAACTCCTCTGAATTGGTCAGAAGCTGGGGAACGGCCACTCTTCGGTCCAGACATTATCCAACACGCGGAAGAGCAAGTCCGTATTGTTCGTGAGCATCTGAAGACTGCTCAGTCTCGTTAGAAGAGCAATTATGACTGTAAACACAAGGTAATGGTCTATCAACCTGGCGAACAGGCATACCTTCTTGTTACTCCGATGAAGGGCACTCATCGTTTCGGAATCAAGGGCAAGCTAGCTCCTCGCTACATCAGCCCATTCTGTATTCTCGCCAGACGGGGAGAAGTGGCATATCAGTTGAAACTACCGCCGAACCTTTCTCAGGTTCACAATGTTTTCCATGTGTCGCAACTCCGCCGATGCTTCACGGATCCGATCCGAGCAGTGGATCATGAAGTGCTGGAATTGCAGGATGACCTGTCCTATAAGGAACATCCGATCTGTATTCTTGATCAAGCTGAGCGTCAAACCCGTCAGAAGGCAATCAAGTTCCTTAAAATTCAGTGGTCGAATCACTCTGAAGCTAAGGCCACTTGGGAACGTGAGGACCGTCTACGTGAAGAATACCCCGATCTTTTTCCTTCTACCTCCTGAATTCTCGGGACGAGAATTTCTTTTAGAGGAGGAGAATTGTAACACCCCTGTGTAATGAGCTACAGTAATCCATCATGTTAATGCCAAGTCACTTTGATTTGCAATGTTGGATCATCATTATTTTAATATCTCATTTCAAATTCTGCCACTGAATTCAAATTCAAATGCAAGTGAAATTTGTAGTTGCACAAAAGTTGCTAGAAAAATGTTCATCATTTAGCAAATATTCCAAAACAATTTATTGTTAAGAAAAACAACATCACCAGGTGGCTAAAATGGACAGTAGCATTTAAACAGTGCTATTATAGCAATTTAAAATGCTATTTCACTTATGTAAATTCCAAATGAATTCAACCCTCTCCCAAAAATATTTGCGGCAGTGCCTAAAAATGCAGTGGATTTTTGTGGGCCAGCTCCCCATTTTTCCCAAGTCATGAGGTGGCCCCAAATAATCTTTTCCCTCTCTGTTTATTAAATAAAAAGAGAAAAACAGAGAGAAAGGGAATGGGCAAGGCCTTACCTGTCACTGGGCCGAGCCCAGCCCAAATTACCGCTTCGCTCACTTGCTCCCGCCTCGCTGTCGGCATCGCCATGGTCAGGAGCTCGAGCTCCGGCCGCTGGCTGCCACGGCGCCGGGGCAGGTAGCCACGGGGATAAGGCCGGCGCCCGTTCGTTCCCCCTGGACGCCGCCCTCATTCCCCCCTTCTCTCCCAGCGTCGCTCGCTCACTCCCCTCTCTCTGCCCGAGTGCAACGCCGCCGCACTCCGTCGATCTCGCGGTCGCCGGCGCCCCTCTGCCCCTTTGACGAGTCCGGAAGGCCTGCCGACCTCCGCCTCTTCCTCCTCGACCGCTGGCTGGAGCCGGGGCCCCCGCAGCTACCAGTCGCCCTCTCCCCCATCTCCGGCTACCGCGACATCTCCGGCGACCCTCCGTCGACTGGTGTTGCTACTAAGCTGACCGCCGGCCTTCTTGCGCCGCTCGGTGAGCATCCGCCCTCCCCCCTGACACCTTTGCTTGCTCGCGCGCGCTAGATCGGCGGCCCCGCTCAGACCCGAACGCCGCCGCCGCCATAGCTCGACGCCGGCGCGCCTACCGGCCACCTCCGCCCGTTCCGACGCCATAGCTCGTCCCCGTTCGAACGCATCCGAAAACGCGCAAAACGGCGCACCGTAGCGCATTTCCGAGCCCCGCCGGCATTCGGCCGCCGCTGTGGAGCTCGCCGGAGTGATTCCGGTGCCGGCCGCTGACCTGGCCTGACTGGTGGGCCCTGCTGGGTCACTGGCAGCTGGGACCCGCGGGCCCAGTTGACCAGTTGACCAGGTCAACTGGCTGACTGGGCAGCCCCAGTCGCTGACTGGTGGGCCCCAGTTGACCAGTCAACTGGTCAGCCGACGCTGACGCCATGCTTCGTCATGCTGGCGTCATATTCCATTTCTGGCTATTTCTGTTTAATTAGATAATTCCAGAAAATGAGTAAAACTTTGAAAAGTCATAGAAAATTAACCGTAACTCGGATGAAAATAAATTATCTATGAAAAACGATCAGAAAAATGTGAAGAATCCGAATATGCCCTCCACATACCTGTCAGCCCTCTCTAACATGATGAACATGTAACTTTCCCCTCCGGTTCATCTGTCCGATAATTGCCCAGAGCTGGTAAAACACCTCCAGATGTTTTCCCGCTCCGACTAACTTTGCATAGTACTATATTAGAGCACTCCTCGAATAACATGCTGCTGTGCCATGCATCTGTGATTGCATTTGTTGCTTGTATTTATTGTTTCTTCCCCCTCTTCTCTCCGGTAGACCCTGAGACCGACGCTGCCCAGGAGACCGACTACATCCCCGACGATCCCTCATTTGCCGCAGAGCAACCAGGCAAGCAAACCCCCTTGACGCATGCCTATATCACCTATTCTTTCTCCCTTCTACTTGCATTAGAATTTGCTACTGCTACTGTTTGATCCTATTCTGATGCATAGCATGTTTTTGTAATTGTTATTGATACCTGCCTGCTTTCCGAACTGCTTAGTATAGGTTGGTTGGTAATCCATCTATGGCCCCTCTTCTTGTTCTAGTTGCTCCGCTTAGTTACCTGTGCCCCGATCGATGTGATCGACGGGCTGAGACCAGCACTTCACCACACATCCCCTAAGTTGTTCGACTCCACAGAGTTATCGACGAGTGCCAAGGGTGATACCTCTTATATCACTCCTGATGTGTCTCAGTGGTATAGCTAGTCAGTTGTGGGATATGAGGGCGAATCCTCTTTCACCATCTCCGATGATGCTTCTATCGTGCAACCCCGCAAGTGTGAATACCATCGAGGGTGATTCCTCCGGGTTCACCTTGACGGATACATCGAGGGGGAATCCAATGAGGGTGATTCCTCGGATTCCTCCTTGACATTATGAACACACAGTTACCTAGATTTTATTACAGATACTGGATAAAGACGGGTCAACCCTAAGGGGTACCCGCGAGAGATAAATATGAAAGTCGGGCGGGCCCGGAGAGCACCTGCGAGAGTTACTGTGGCGGCTGGCTGTTTAGCGGTACCAACCAGGATGTGGTGGTAGCTCCGGACTTGTCCCGACAGCCATCACTTAAATTAATAATGCACTAACGGATTTGGGTATTGATCTGAGTTGGCCACTGGCCTATACGCACTACCACCATGCGGGATAATGGTTTAATGGGGCCCTCGGCTCCGTATGTATCAGCCGAAAGCTCTGTCAGATGTCCAGTTCAGCATTGTAAGCCGGTCGGGACAAGGCCATCCAGGACTGAGGTGGTGCTTGGACTCCGACCCACGACACAACGACCCAGAGTGCAAAGGGCGATGGGCCCAGGACCCCTGAGCCCTTAGGATGTAGACCGGCGGGGACCTCTCTGCTGAGCTCTAAGTAGGGCTGCGGTGTGTCGATTAGCCGAGGCCGGGCATGACCCAGGAAAGTGTGTCCGGCCAGAGTTAATCGAGCGTGTTGGGTAACATTAGTGCACCCCTGCAGGGAAGATTATCTATTCGAATAGCCGTGTCCACGGTAACAGGACGCTCAGTGTTGTATCCCGATCTACTACTACTTGAACTGGATACTTTTAATTAATTGGAAGCTCCGGGATCGCTTTCTCGCAGGGAGTCGAGAAAGGATCTCTAGGCTTTGTGTAGGATCGAAAGTATGTCTAGAGGGGGGTGATTAGACTACTTGACCAAATAAAACCTAACCTTTTCCCAATTTTAGATGTAGGCAGATTTTAGCAGCAATACAAGTCAAGCATCACCCTACACATGCAATTCTAAGAGTATAGCAGCGGAAAGTAAATAATTGCATATGTAAGTAAAGGAGGGGATCGGAGATTTCAAACGCAATGAAGACACGGTGGTTTTTGGCGTGGTTCCGATAGGTGGTGCTATCGTACGTCCACGTTGATGGAGACTTCAACCCACAAAGGGTAACGGCTGCGCGAGTCCATGAAGGGCTCCACCCACGAAGGGTCCACGAAGAAGCAACCTTGTCTATTCCACCATGGCTTACGTACACGAAGGACTAGCCTCACTCGGGGTAGATCTTCACGAAGTAGGCGATCTCCTTGCCCTTACAAACTGCTTGCTTCAACTCCACATCATGTTGGAGGCTCCCAAGTGACACCTAACCAATCTAGGAGACACCACTCTCCAAAAGGTAATAGACGGTGTGTTGTTGATGAACTCCTTGCTCTTGTGCTTCAAATGATAGTCTTCCCAGCACTCAAACAACTCCTCACAGATTTGGCTATGGTGGAAGAAGGATTTGAGTGGAAAGCAACTTGGGAAAGGCTAGAGATCAAGATTCAAATGGTAGGAATGGAATATCTTGATCTCAACACATGAGTAGGTGGTTCTCTCTCAGAAAATGTTTGGTGGAAGTGTAGGCACGTTCTGATGGCTCTCCTTTACTGAGAAGGGAGTGGTGGAGGGGTATATATAGCCTCCACACAAAATCCAACCGTTACACACTTTTGACTGAACTCGGTGGCACCGAAACAATAATCTCGGTAGCACCGTACTGTGTAAAAGATATGAACTTTAGGAATCTCGGTGGGACCAATACGAACAACTCGGATGGACCGAAGTGCAATGGCTAGGGCAATCCTCATCTCGGTGGCACCGATTGCATCAACTCGGTAGGACCGAAGTGAAGCAATAAGGCAACAGAGAGTTGGCAAGCCATCTCGGTGAGACCGATTTGCAAAACTCGGTGAGACCGAAGTAAGTGCAAACGATTACAAAGAGTTGGCAAGGCCATCTCGGTGAGACCGAGATCCATTTCGGTGGATCCAATTTGTTAGGGTTTTGGCAGTGGCTAAGTCTTGGATGAACTCGGTGGGGCCGGATAGAGAAATTCGGTGGGGCCGAGTTGGAATGTAGGTTTTGGACATATTTGGGATTGAGAGAGTGGTTGAGGGTTTAGGAGTACTGTCACTAAGCACTTGAGCAAAAAGACCATTAAGCAACACCTCATCCCCTTTTAATAGTATTGGCTTTCCTATGGACTCAATGTGATCTTGGATCACTAAACCAAAAATGTAGAGTCTTGAGCTTTTGCCAATCCTTGTCCTTAGCATTTTGAGGGGTCCACGTCTCTAGTCCATGCCATGCCAATCATTGAACATCCTGAAATCTTTAACTTGAATGGACATTAGTTCAATGAGATATATGTTGTTATGAATTACCAAAACCACCAAGGGAGCAAATGTGCTTTCAATCTCCCCCTTTTTGGTAATTGATGACAACATATAGATCAAAGCTTCGACAAATGATTAAATGAATGAAATGCATCGTTGCTTTGAGAAGTATGTGATAAGCAAGAGCTCCCCCTAAATTTGTGCATTATTTAAAGATTTGCGTTTGAATGTAAATGCACAATCGATTAGGCTCATGGGTCACTCTTCCATGTCACATACATCTTGGTGGAGCGCGCAAAATGATATGATCGAAATAGTAAGCACGCATCACCAACATAAGTAATTGATCATCACAAGATAATGATAAGGATAAGCATTGATCATCACAATAAGCATAGTATGACCAATCAACATAGTATCTCACAAACACTGTAGCAAGCACACACATAACAAAGTATCAACGAGCAAGCAAGTAGCAAAAGAACTCGAGCAAATCAAATAAGAACACTCTCTCTCGAAGCCTACGATCTATACAAATTCTCCCCCTTTGGCAACAAGTACCAAAAAGTTCGAATAGGTATAGGACTAGTCGGCACTCTAGGCATGGTCCTCCGAAGCTCTTGAAGGCGATCTTCTGCTGGCTGCTCTGGTGTGTGTAGACGGCGTGGAGAGGAGAGCATCCGCGAAGGCTTCTGCAGATGTTTGCTGGCACTGTGGCTGTAGCAGCTGGTGCAGATACTGTGGTCCATGGATCCACAACTGGTATTGCAGCTGACCTGGCTGCCCTAGGCACTGTCTGAAAGCACTCTGTGGTAGGTCTGTCATCTCCACTATCATCAGATGGGGCTGTCTTGACAGTATCAACATCATTCTGCAGCTGCTCCACTGTCGTCTGAATCTCTGTCACCTTGACATCCAAATCATGAAATTTAGTCTCAATAATCCGCTCAAACTTGAGATTGGGTGTCTTGAGATTGGCAATTGGGTCTGGGTGAGATTGGCAATTGGGTCTGGGTGAGATTGGGTCTGGGTGAGGTTGGCCAAACTTCGCTCAATCCTCAGAGTGGCTTCAAGCAGATATGTCATTTGATCCTTGGGTGTCTTGAGATTGGCAATTGGAGCATTTGGAGCTGATGCCTCCTGAGCTGCTTTTGCTTCTTTGACTTTGCGGATCTTCTCTTGGGCTTGTGCTGAAGTGGGATGCGAAGAATCCATCACTATCACATCGTCCTCAAACTCTGGATGCAATGGCAAATGCTCTCAATCAAGAAGGTATGTGCTGGTTCCAACCTTGGAATTTATCAATAGCTGAATGTGTGGAGCATATCCGCACGATCTCTTCTGATCTGCTGCAGTCCTCTTGATAGTATCTACTATCAGGCTCATCACCTTGAATTTCTGAGGTGTATCAAACAAATGTAGCAAATTGATAGAGTGGCCACCAATCATTTTGTCATCTCCTGACTTGGGTATCAAGGTGTACCGCAAGATTGTGTTCGTAGTGGCCAAACCTGGTAGCAGATGCTTCACTGATCCAAGTTTGTGAGTCTCAAGGTCTTTCTCTGGAATTGTAGTGTACATGTTCTTCATGGAGTTGTGATCCATCTTGAGCTTAGCATAGATGTCTATGTCATCATCCTCTTCCTTGGGAGCACCAAGAAGACTTGCCCACTTAGATATGGTTGACTGGTATTTGATACCCTCTGTCATCCACACTATTCTGCCATCTGGATAGAAGTGAGCTGTGGAGTAGAACTGCATGACCATTTCATCATTCCACTTGGTCAACTTCTGTCCGACAAAGTCGTCAACTCCTGCAATCCTGAAGCTCTCATGGACATGGGGAAAATAATCTTCATTCTCATCAATGTATTCCCAGTCCACCCATCTCATGTCACTAACAATGGGCTTCTTATCAAGCAATACTGTTTCATAGAAATCCTGTTGTTCACGAGTGTGAAAGCGATAATCACACACTGTCTTTCTCCTTATAGCATAAGGATCTGACTGTCTCCATTGACGCAGTCCTTTATCCTTCCTTAGCATCATGTTCTCCACAACTGTGTGTGCATTGTCATGGTCTGGAATCTTAGGCTTCAATTTTCTGAGCACTACAAGCTCTTCATCAACATTTGACTCAGGCACTGGGGCCTTGTTCTTCTCAGCAGCTGAAATGTTCCTGGTTGACCTCTTGGGTGCAGGTGCTTTTGGTTTGGACTTGGGGGGTGCAGCAGTCTTGATTGCATCAGACATGAGCTTCTGAGCTTTTGCAGGGGGTGCAGTGGCTGCTGGCTCCTCCTCCTCTTATTCCTCATCAATCATCATGGAGGGTCTGCCAATCACTCGGGCATGAGTTTTTCTTACTCTCTTCTTCTTAGTTCCTCCAACTGCCTCTGTATTACTAGGCCCTATAGTCTGCTTAGGCACTTTCCTCACAGCAGTCCTCTCTTTGGTAGAAGTAGGCTTGGTGCTGTACTCCTTAGCAAGCACTACTCTCTTTTTCTTAGTTGCAGCTTCACTTGCAACAAAATCCTCATCCTCACTGTCAGAGGTTTTCTTCTTCCTTGTTCTGGTTGTAGCTTTGGGAAGATCTTGAGAGCTCCTCTCTCCCTCATAAAACTCTCATCAGGGCTTGACCCTTCACTCATTTCTGCCTGCTGCTCTGACCTGTTCTGACGGTCACTGCCACTTGACATCTTGCTGAGCTGACCCTGTGAATAGATGGGTATAGGCAGAGTAGATGAGTCATCACAAAAAGCAGAGATTTTCATAAAATTTGAGTTCAACTCTTAGTTTCAAGTTTTCACAGGATGCATTTCGGATGGACCGAGTTGATCATCTCGGTGACACCGAAGCATACTACAGAAACCTTACACGCCACTTCGGTCAGACCGATATGGGTTTCTGTGGCTCCGAGATGCTAGGGTTTCACTGAGACTTTACTTTCGGTCTCACCGATTCATACAACTCGGTGTAATTGAGACATACTAGTGCTATGGCCAGAGGCCAAATCGGTAGGACCGAAAATTTCGAATCGGTCGGTCCGAGATGCATTCGGCGGAAACTTAAACCTAAAAATTTCACTCGAATCTAATCTACAGAATTTGTAGTGGAACAGAAGTTCTCAATCCGTGGCATGAATTCATGCAGTCCAATCGTGCATTGAATCAGAAAAAGGAAGCACGAAAGGGATCGAATCTCACCCTAACTTGGTGGAGATCCTCTACGGTGGCAACGGCGGGGCAGATTGCCGCTGACAACGGCGGAATCCGGCGGCGAGAGCACGCTGGAGACGACGGCGATGTCCGGAGACGAAGGGCAACGACAGCAACGAGGAGCGGGAACGAGTGGGGTCGAGAAATTTCAACCGTTTGATCCGCGCGATATATATACCCGTACGCTATCGGTGGCGCCGAGTTGAACAACTCGGTGGCACCGATATGTGTAACTGCACGCAGGTCAGCACATCGGTGGCTCCGAAATGGTTCAACTCGGTAGCACCGAGATGGAAAACCTAGATCAATCTAAGTGATTTCGGTTGGACCGAGTTTGAGTGAATTGATTCGGCTGAAATCATTTAGAAGGTTTTGGAGGTTCAGCCCTTTCAGATCGGTGGCTCCGAGTGCTCCTCACCCGGAGGGTCCGAAAATGACTTGTTCAATTTTGTGATGCAGCAAGAATAGAATTTGAGACAAGAAAGCATAGATAGCTAGAGAAGGTACTTAGGCATTCTTGCACATCCACTTGGCCAGAAAAACCAAGACAATCAAAACAACAAATGGATGTCCTCGAATCATGAAAACATGCGAACCAACATGCTCACACAATAAGATAGCAAATGAAATATGTGTCAAACATGCACAACCAATTCTAGCATCTATCAAGCAATGACGATGACTAGGTCTTCTATATATGAGTATATTGAATTAGGAGCCAAATGAGAATATTTGATCATAGGTCATACTCATCGTTTAAGCACAAGTGGGGTTACCACTTTTACATAAAGCATTAATGTGTTCACACCATTAGAGTTGCTTTAGCTCAATTGCTTAGAGCAAAGCTCCCCCTAGATGTGATATCCCCCCTAAGAGGGATGAACTAACCTTGGGTTTTGTCAATGATGACTTCATGTAGATGTTGAAGATGTGGATGCTCAATGTTGATGTAGACCATCAAGAGTTGGGAGCAATCCTTTGGAGTTTTGTGCTTTTAATACCTACATGGGTTAGTCCCACACAAGGAACATACAAGGATATCCATAGACATAGAGTGAAATACACATATGATGATGTCCATGAATGCATCGAATACCTTGTCCCTTGCCTTACCAACAAGAGGGTTTGTGACTCCATGAACTAGTGCAAAATGTGGAAGTTGGTTGCACAAGTTCTTGCCATAAAGAATATGAGTGAAGTTTGTTGGCGGAGTCACGCTCAAGAACTCTCTAGTTCTTCTTCTTTTGGACCCACATCAACTTGATGGGAATCCTTGGAGTTGTAGTAGCACTTGATGAAGTAGAACTTGATGAAGTCTTGGGAACCCACTTGACCATGGCTTGAGGAGCTTCTTCAAATGACTCAATCTCTTCTTAAAGATTGCCCTTGCCTTTTAGCTTGTGGTCTTGTGGTGGAAGATCTTCTTGAGCTTGTGTTCCCTTGAAGGAAGTGGGATCATACTTATCTTGTTGAGGAACAAACTTCGTCTTGGGGTATTGATCTTCTTCCCACTCAACTCCATTGGCATTGAACTTTTGTTCAAAACCAACACCTTGGTTCTTCCGGTGCCTTCCTTGCTTGCGTACAATTTCCTCAAATTGCTTACTCCCGGCAAGACTCTTGTAGACACCTTTCTCTATAATTCCTTTCAATAGCATATTTTCTTGCTCAAGTGTAACTTGGCTAAGAGAATCATTAGTGGAATCAATAGAACTACTAGAAGTAACAACATTGGATTTAGCATTGTTATTGTTACTACTAGAGGTAGAACCATTTTTACCCTTGTTGCTAGTTTGCTTAGATTTAACTGGTGGCATAAAGGTAGACAAGAGTAAACGCTTGGCAAGATATGAAGAACTCTTCTTTCGAAGATCATCATTGATAGCTTTAAGAAACTCATGTTCTTGCTCTAAATTTAGCTTCTCGAAGCGTAGCTTCTCATGAGTTCTTAGAAGTTATCTATGATCCTCTTGAGTTGTTTCATGAGCTAATTTAAGAGCATTTAGTTCTTTAGTTAGACGCTCAATCTCCTTCATAGCATTGTCACTCGTTTCCTCTTGACTATCATGATTACTAGCATTTTCATTATAGCTCACATCACTAGCCCTATCAATAAGTAAATCATCATCACCAAGCAAATCATCTTCATCACTATTGAAATCAAGATACTCGGGGTGTGATACCTTGGGGCCTTTTGCCATGAAGCATCTTCCAATTCCTTCATTTGGTGAGTCAAATAGATCCTAAGAGTTGGATGACACAAGTGCAAGTCCGACAACACCTTCATCTTGACTATAGTCGGTGTTGGAGTGATAACTTCTCTCAGAGTGGTTGTCAGAGTCGGAGCCGGAAACCCATTCACCAACATGAGCTTGATGTCTTCTTCTTGTGTAGCTCTTGGATGACTTGTCCTTCCTCTCCGAATCCTTGCTTCTTCGAGAGTGTCTTCGTTCATAACGATCATCTCTACTCCTTCTCTCCTTATGAAGTGATTCATCTCTTCTATGTCTTCCTCTTGGTGATTCGTCTCTTTTCTTGTAGGGAGCCGTACACTCATTTGAGTAGTATCCGGGCTTCCCACAATTGTAGCAATTGCGGTCACGACTTGATGATCTTCTCTCATAGTGTCTTGAGCTAGAGCTTCTTTCTTTCCCTTTGTTCTTGTAGAACTTGTTGAACCTTTTCACCATTAGGCTTATCTCTTCATTTGATACTAGCTTGTCACTTGAAGTTGTTGGATCATCGGTTGAGGCCTTGTAAGCACCACTTGATTTGTTGTGCAGCTCCTCTTTGTCCTTGAGTGACATTTCATGAGCAACAATCCTTCCAATGACTTCCGTGGGCTTGAGATCTTTGTAATTTGGCATCATTTGGATCAATGTGCAGACGGTATCATATTTTCCATCCAAAGCTCTAAGTATCTTCTTGATTATGAATTTGTTGGTCATCTCTTCACTTCCTAAGCCGGCAATCTCATTTGTGATGAGAGCAAGCCTAGAGTACATCTCAGCGACTCTTTCACCATCCTTCATCTTGAACTTGTCAAGTTGACTTTGAAGCACATCCAACTTAGATTCCTTAACGGACTCGGTACCCTCATGCATATCAACCAAAGTATCCCAAATTTCCTTTGCATTCTCGAGGCGGCTAATTCTGTTGAATTCTTCGGGACATAGACCGTTGAATAGAATGTCACAAGCTTGAGCATTGTATTGCAAAATCTTCAATTCTTCCGGGGTTGCTTCACGATCCGGTTCCTTGCCATCCTCAAAGAAGTCACCTTGCAAGCCAACACGAACAACAGCCCAAACGGCAGGGTTATGACCAAGAATATGCATTTTCATCTTATGTTTCCAACTAGCAAAGTTTGTACCATCAAAATATGGACCTCTACGGTGATAGTTAACCTCACTAGACGCCATACTCTCCTAGGTTGTGAAACCAAGGCTATGATCACCAAAGCAATGGAAATCAAGGCTTAAGGAGACCAAAGCTCTGATACCACTTGTAGGATCAAAAGTATGTCTAGAGGGGGGTGATTAGACTACTTGACCAAATAAAACCTAACCTTTTCCCAATTTTAGTTGTAGGCAGATTTTAGCAGCAATACAAGTCAAGCATTACCCTACACATGCAATTCTAAGAGTATAGCAGCGGAAAGTAAATAATTGCATATGTAAGTAAAGGAGGGGATCGGAGATTTCAAACGCAATGAAGACACGGTGGTTTTTGGCGTGGTTCCGATAGGTGGTGCTATCATACGTCCACGTTGATGGAGATTTCAACCCACGAAGGGTAACGGCTGCGCGAGTCCACGAAGGGCTCCACCCATGAAGGGTCCACGAAGAAGCAACCTTATCTATTCCACCATGGCTTACGTCCACGAAGGACTAGCCTCACTCGGGGTAAATCTTCACGAAGTAGGCATTCTCCTTGCCCTTACAAACTGCTTGGTTCAACTCCACATCATGTTGGAGGCTCCCAAGTGACACCTAACCAATCTAGGAGACACCACTCTCCAAAAGGTAATAGACGGTGTGTTGTTGATGAACTCCTTGCTCTTGTTCTTCAAATGATAGTCTTCCCAGCACTCAAACAACTCCTCACAGATTTGGCTATGGTGGAAGAAGGATTTGAGTGGAAATCAACTTGGGAAAGGCTAGAGATCAAGATTCAAATGGTAGGAATGGAATATCTTGATCTCAACACATGAGTAGGTGGCTCTCTCTCAGAAAATGTATGGTGGAAGTGTAGGCATGTTCTGATGGCTCTCCTTCACTGAGAAGGGAGTGGTGGAGGGGTATATATAGCCTCCACACAAAATCCAACCGTTACACACTTTTGACTCAACTCGGTGGCACCGAAACAATAATCTCGGTAGCACCGAACTGTGTAAAAGATATGAACTTTAGGAATCTCGGTGGGACCGATACGAACAACTCGGATGGACCAAAGTGCAATGGCTAGGGCAATCCTCATCTCGGTGGCACCGATTGCATCAACTCGGTAGGACCGAAGTGAAGCAATAAGGCAACAGAGAGTTGGCAAGCCATCTCGGTGAGACCGATTTGCAAAACTCGGTGAGACCGAAGTAAGTGCAAACGATTACAGAGAGTTGGCAAGGCCATCTCGGTGAGACCGAGATCCATTTCGGTGGATCCGATTTGTTAGGGTTTTGGCAGTGGCTAAGTCTTGGATGAACTCGGTGGGGCCGGATAGAGAAATTCGGTGGGGCCGAGTTGGAATGTAGGTTTTGGACATATTTGGGATTGAGAGAGTGGTTGAGGGTTTAGGAGTACTGTCACTAAGCACTTGAGCAAAAAGACCATTAAGCAACACCTCATCCCCTTTTAATAGTATTGGCTTTCCTATGGACTCAATGTGATCTTGGATCACTAAACCAAAAATGTAGAGTCTTGAGCTTTTGCCAATTCTTGTCCTTAGCATTTTGAGGGGTCCACGTCTCTAGTCCATGCCATGCCAATCATTGAACATCCTGAAATCTTTAACTTGAATGGACATTAGTTCAATGAGATATATGTTGTTATGAATTACCAAAACCACCAAGGGAGCAAATGTGCTTTCACTTTGCTACAACATGCTTGCTACTTTAATTATGTTACTAATCTACACTCTTCTAATGCTGCAAGAACGCTGAAGATGCTAGTCTTCGATAGGCTAGGCTTTTCCCCTCTCCTCTGGCATTTCTGCAGTCAAGTCCACATATACAGCCTTCCTTGAAAATGTTGCATATCTAGCCTAGTTCTGATGTCAGTCTTGCGAGTACTTTGGATGAGTACTCACGGTTGCTTTGCTTCCCCTTTTTCCCCCATGACCGTTTGCTGTGACCAGATGATGGATCCCCGGAGCCAGCTGCCACAGTTGACGACTACTACTACCCCTCTGGAGGAGCTTTCTACTACGTGGAGACCGCTGACGACCAGGAGTAGTTTAGGAGGCTCCCAGGCAGGAGGCCTGTGCCTTTTTTATCAGTGTTTTAATTTGCCCCGCCTCCTTTATGGCTTATCTGTTTAACTTTATGTCTGTACTCAGATATCTAATGCTTTCGCTGATGCTTGTATGACATCGAGCTTATGTATTCGAGCCCTCGAGGCCCCTGGCTTGTAATATAAAGCTTGAATTATTTTATTTTGAGTTTAGAGTTGTGTTGTGATATCTTCAAGTGAGTCCCTAGGCTTGATCGTGTGCATTTGCGTGTATGATTAGCGCATGGTTAAGTCGGGGGCGTCACATCAGTGCTGCATTAGTGGTAGAGAGAGAAGCAGACAATGAAGAAGAAGCAGTAGCAAGCCTGACAAGTGACAAACCGGAATCTTCTTCGGCAAAGTCTGGTGTCGATAAGTCAGAATCAGCGCAAGCAAAAGCAACAAGCCAACAAGTAGTGCCGAAAAAGAAGATGGTGCAGCACCAAGTGTACTTTGTTAGTTCCCTTTTACAGGATGCTATGTCAATGTACTCTGGTGTGCAGAAGTTGCTTTTCGGCCTCCTCATGGCCTTGAGAAAGCTGCGCCATTACTTCCAATCACATGAAATCACCGTCATCACTCGCTTTCCATTGCAGCGTATCTTGAGAAATCCAGATGCCACCGGCAGGATAGTGGAGTGGTCGTTGGAGCTGTCCAGTTTTGCACTTAAGTTTGAAAGTACTTCAACTATTCAGAGCAGAGCTTTGGCGGAGTTCATTGTCGAATGGATGCCAACGCAAGACAAAGAAATTCAAGAAACTTCTCTTCCCGGCAAAGAAGCAACGAAACAATTGATCATGTACTTTGATGGTGCTTTCTCGCTGCAAGGCGACGGTGCTGGAGTGCTGCTTGTCGCACCCACCGGAGAGCACCTCAAGTATGTGGTACAAAACCACTTTCCCAGGGAGAAAGCTACAAACAACACTACTGAGTACGAAGGACTCCTTGCCGGTCTCAGGATCACAGTGGACCTCGGAATCAGAAAGTTGATCATCCGTGGAGACTCGTAGCTTGTTGTGATGCAAGTTAACAAGAATTATCAGAGCCCATTGATGGAGGCTTATGTAGAAGAAGTGAGGAAATTGGAAGAACACTTTGATGGATTACAAATAGAGCACATTCCTCGTGCGGAAAATAGCCTTGCTGATCATCTGTCGAAGTGTGCCGCCCAAAAGCTACCTGTGGAACCAGTAACTTTTGTGCTCCATTTGACTCAACCATCAGTCACTCCATCAGTGCAGGCTAACAAAAGAAGAAAGTTGAACACCGGTAAGTATTTCCCGGCAGAACTTCCAGAAGCCGCCAGTGAGAAAGTTGCCGATAACAACGCGCCTGCCGGTGAGCGGCGGCCTCGCCCAGAACCTCAGGTTCTTGCCGTCGGGGCAAGTGCTTTCGCGGCCGAAGAGATTCCTTTAGTCCTTGTCGTCGAGCCACAGGCTCCGGCATGGGCACAAAAAATCGTTCGTTTCCTTCAAACAGGAGAACTTCCCGATGATCAAGAAGAAGCCAAAAAAGTAGCCCGACAGTTAAGTATGTATCAGTTTGTTGATAGCATTCTGCACTGAAAAAGGCCGAATGGGGTGAAATTGAGGTGCATCTGTCGGGAAGACGGACTGAAGCTGTTGACGGAAATACATGGAGGTGTGTGTGGCTCTCACATAGGATCAAGGGATCTTGTCGGCAAGGCTTTCCAGCAAGGCTTCTATTGGGCCACTGCTCTCCAGGATGTAACTGAGCTAGTAACCAAGTGTGAAGCATGCCAGTTTCATTCAAAGAATATCCATAAGCCAGCACAAGCTCTTCAAGCGATTCCACTCTCCTGGCCCTTCTCGGTCTGAGGGCTCGATATCTTGGGCCCCTTTCCCCGTGCTACCGGGCTTTGAGTTCTTGTACGTCGCAATCGACAAGTTCACAAAGTGGCCTGAGGTAGAACCAGTGAGGAAGGTGACAGCATAGTCAGCCATCAATTTTTTTAAAGGATTAGTTTGCGGTTTTGGTGTTCCTAACAGAATCATCACAGACAATGGCACACAGTTCACGAGCCGCACCTTCATGCAGTACATCCAAGACCTTGGAAGCAAGATTTGCTTTGCATCCATTGCTCACCCGAGAAGCAATGGCCAAGCGGAAAAGGCAAACGCTAAAGTGCTGCGAGGGCTCAAGACAAGAACCTTTGACAAGCTGCACAAGTGCGGAAGGCACTGGATTGATGAGTTGCCGGTAGTTCTTTGGTCATTCAGGACGACACCAAATCGAGCTACCGGCCAAACACCCTTCTCCCTAGTCTATGGTGCAGAGGCAGTGCTCCCCACAGAACTCATGTATGGGTCACCTCGAGTGCTTGCTTACGACGAAGCACAGCAAGAGCAGCTGCGGCAAGATGATGCCACGCTCCTCGAGGAAGATCGTCTTCAGGCTGCTATGCGAGCTGCACGCTACCAGCAAGCTTTGCGCCGCTATCATAGCTGCAAAGTCCATGCTCGAAGCCTTGAGGAAGGCGACCTTGCTCTTCGGTGCATCCAATCCACCAACGGATCCAACAAGTTGACGCCAAAGTGGGAAGGCCCTTATCGGGTAGTGCGAGTCACCAGACCTGGCGCAGTCCGTCTGGAGACTGAAGATGGCATCCCAGCGCAAAACTCATGGAACATTGGGCATCTTCGCAAGTTCTATCCATAAGGCACAGTTGCCCGGATCCCTCGGCAACACCTTTCGTACGAGCCTTGTCGGCAGACATGTAACCCTATGTACAAAGCCAGGTGCAGACCCTGTGCATAAGTAAAATAAAGCTTAGTGTTTCGCAACTCTTTGTTAAAATACATTTCTGCTTATGTATGATTACATGTGATGTTGTGTTATACTTTCCCTTGTATGAAATGATTAATGAGCCGTCGAGGCATCCACCCACTTCTTTCTCTTCTTTCTTTTTCTCAAAAGGATAGAAGGTTCCCTCGCGTGCAAGTTTCCCGGGGGGGATGATGGTGTGGGTACCACCAAATGACGTTCAAGTGATCATTTTGTAACAAGAAGCACGACAAACAAAAGAGCTAAGTTGAAAAACTTTAATTCTTTGTTGTAGTTGCAATCTTCCTTGAATGATTTTTTGTCTTTGTGTGAGAAACCTGCATGCTAAGGAACCTTGCCATGACCGATCGCGCTCTTACTTTGTTTTGAGTCCGCTCAACAACTTGAGCAGCTGCGTCGGAACCGACAAAGGTAAAACTTGCCGGCGGTGGCACTTCCGGCAGGCTGCTAAGGATCCATCCTCAAGAACTCGCGGCAAGAGTGTGCGCACCGGCAAGCGTTCGGCAAGCGTAGGATATACAATTCATGCAAAGGCAGGATAAGACAAGGAAAATAGCATACATTCATCCCAAAACAGCTTAATTTACATTATGTCTCAAGCACAGTGCAGATCTAACTTAAGATTAAATGTATCTTTTACATGATAGCACTGGCGACAAATGCAGCGACAAGGCTAGTTCTGGAGATCGCCTTCGTGCCGGGGAACAAGAAGAACCTTGTCGGCTAGTGGAGCAACAATCTTGTTGATGGCTGTGATATCGGTATTCTTCGGCAAAGTTCTGAATATCCCGGAGAGATCAACATCAGGATTCCGATAGGTGACCTTGACGAGCACCTTGTAAAGGACGTCGTGACCAAACTTGTGGGATTCATTATCAAATAAAGAGGACCTGTCTTCGTGATAAGTTTTCAAAGCATCAATGAGGCCTTCGAAGAACTTGGTCAGTCTGGCGCTGGCGGCCTCCTTATCATTGATAGTGTAGCTCCAACTTCTCATGTCCATAACGGAAAACTATGTGGTTATGCCTTCTGCAATGCTGACGAGCCTGTTGGTCCAAAGGGCAAGCACCTCTTGCAGCTCCGTGAATTTGTTCTCGGCATCTTCTCGGGAAGTCTCCTCTGCGTCAAGCTTCTTCGTCAAGATTACCTCCCTTTCTTTGGCGGATTCAAGATCTTTCTCCAGGGTGATAAGTTTGGATTTCAGGTCCTCCATTGCCTTGCCGGTTGTCTCGAGATCTTGGTTCCTAGATGCTAGCTGTGTCTGCAGCTCCCCTAGGGTATGAGCTGCCTTCTGCACTTCACCTTTGAGAGCCTCGATCTCTCTACTATTGGCGGCAAGATCTTCCTTCAACGTGTTCACCTGGGACTCCAAATCTGCCTTGGCAGTGGCAGCAGCAACAGCATTATCGGTAGCTTCCTTGAGCTTGTCGGCACTTTCTCGATCCTGGGTTTCGATGGATTCTTTGTGGTTCTTCTCCAGCTCTTGAGTCCTTTGCTCAAGGAGCTTTCCAATCTCTTCATCCTTGCCGTGAAGCTTGGCGGCAAGGGACTCTTCTTGTGCGGCAAGATCTCTTTCTCGGGCATTGAGCTGCGCCTCGCGCTCTGCCAGCGTGCCGTCCAAAGCCGTTGTCTTCTCCTAGGCGACGGCAAGTTTTTCCTCCTACCTCCTCAGATTGTGGGATTGACTGTTATACCATGTGCGGAGTTCCTCCGCCTTCCCTTTCAATTTCTCTTCGGCCAGCTCCCAAGCCTTGTGCTCTTCTTGGAGTTTGACCCAGCGCTTGCTGTAGCGGTCCTGCACATCTTTGAAACCGGCAGCCATGGTTTCTAAGAAGGCAAGATCTACTGCGTCGTCGGCAGCGTTGTCAGCTCCAGTAGCACTTTGGGAGAAGGGGGCTAGGATCCGGGCAATCTCATTGCCAAAGCTTGGCCCTCCACTGCCTGATGAACTGGGGGCTTCAGGTCCTTGCTGGGGAGCGGCGAGCGTCAAGGCATCCGCCGAGATTTGAGTAATTGGTGCGGCAGGTTGAGCTTTAGGGTTTGGCTTGTCGGCACCAATCAACACTATTTCCGTGCTTGTCTGGATGGGGGCAGACGTGTTTCCGGGAGACTTCCCTAGTTCTCCGGTAACTTCCCTCGCCTCCTCGGCAGCAAATTTGGTGGCCTCTTCAGCAGAGATCTTGGCGGCCTGATCAGCAGCACTTTTTGCAATATCTGCCACGTCTGCAAGAATTTCCCCTTCTTCGGGAGAAGCTGGACCTGCAGGATGGAACAAAAGCAAAGAGCAAAAAGTGATTCAGTTTACAAGTCAAGTTCAAGAAAACAAAATTTTTGGATAGTGCTTAAAGACAAGTGGATTACCTATTGATGCTCGTTAAGGAAGGATATTTCCTTCCCCGGCAACCTCGGTTGCCGCTGCACAGTCACCGGCAGCTTTGCTTGCCGGGACAATTTCCGTGCGGGCGAGCTCATCAGCGGAGGCCCTTGTCGGAGAAGCGCTCTCCGGGACGATAGTCGATGGAGGAGCCATGGCAGGATCCGCTTCTCGGCGCTCTTCCCTTGGCAACCTTCTCCTATCTCCTTGTCAAGCTTAGCAGGAGGAACTTCTGTACCAGTGCCTGCGAGTGGGAATTGCACCATGACCTCACGGAGGGGGCTGAGCTGGGGGCTGATGATGATGGTATCGGCAGAAGTGACCCCCTGCCCAGCACTTGCCATTGGTTCGTGCTCTGTTGCACCTCTCGTTCGCTTCACCCTGTGCACAAGTGGTTTTGTATCCCTGCAAAGACAAAGGAAGTCAAATCAAATGACAGTCAAGACAAAATCAAGATTTGATGAAGATAAAATGCTTATACTCACTCCTCGTCTTCGGACTCGTTGAGGATGGAGAGGTCGTATCTCACTGGCGGAGGCGACTCTCTAGCCCTCTTGATTGACGGTGGAGGCGAAGATGCCTATTGAGAAGACCCAACTTCACCGGCAACTCCTTGCTGGGGAGGTGGACGTTGAGCTCGGTGACGCCGAGTCGATTGCCGGCGCACTTCTTGCTGTTGGCAGGTTCTGGTGGTCGTCTTTTTCATGGCAGGGCCAGCCCCTGACGAGGAAGGTCGCACTACCTCTTGGCTAGACGCTTTCCGAAGAACACGCACTTTCTTCTTCGGGCCCTGAGGATCTCCTTCTTCTTCGGTCTCGTCGGCAACTTCTTCCCCGGCAGGCTCTTCCTGATGATCTTTGGCAACCTCTTTGTCGGGAGTTTCTTTCTCCTCATCAGTTGCCGTAGCCCGGGAACCGCTAGCCTTGCCAGCCTTCAAGGCCTCTTCGGCTTTGTAGGCGATATACGCCAACTCTTCATCTCTGGTGGCTAGGATGAGATCCTTCTCTTCTCGAGTGGGCCTCTCCATCAGGTTGGAAGCCCAAGTCATTTCATCTTCGAGTGAGGGAAGCTCCCAGTCAGCTTCGACTCCTCGAGCATTGCATGCTGGCATCATCGCCAAGATGGAATCTTTGGCGGAATTAATATGCAGTGGCACAACTTTGTCCAGCAGGCGGAACTTGCCGGAAATCCTGAAGAGCTGATGGCAGAGACTGATGTGTTGCATAACAGTCAAGTTATTGGCCAGCCCTGGATATATTCGCATGATATCCCCGGCGTTCTTGTACTCCCAGGTATACCTCTGCCTCTTTTGCAGCGGCGCAATCCATCGCCGGAGGAAATCAGCCCCACCATCTCAATGGTTAGCCCAACAGACTTGAGGCGAGCGATCCGGTTCAGTGCTGGGCCGAGCTTCTTGTCGCTAGCGCCAAAATCACTCCAGTTCTTGCTATGGTCAATCTTCTCCGTGCACGGCAAGCAAAAATTGGGGAAGTCCTTCTCCTTAATCCAGTAGCATTCTTCCCACCATTCCTCCCATTTCAGATGTAGCAGCCCAGCAAGATATTTTCCCTTAGCTTTGGCTCGGGGAATCCATGTCACGCTGCCAAAAAGCGCATCACCCTCGATGCGGGGAATGAAGAAGTGGCGGAAGAGGTCGACATTGGGGATGACTCCGACAAAATTTTCGCACATATGGGCGAAGACTGCCATGAAGGTCATTGCATTGGGGGTAAAATCTAGCAGTCGGAACCCGAAGGTGTACATCATTTCGGTGAAGAAATCTGAATATGGGGGAACCAGGCCGCAGTAGAAGTATGCGCAGAAGAACAGGTATGCTTCTTCGGCGACCTTGGTATCAGCAAGGAGCACTACCAGAGCCTTATGATCCTGGGTGCTCCTCCCCCACATGTACACATACCTGGCGATAAGAGTTCTCTTGTCCAAGGCCGGCGGCGAGAAAACCGCATTTTCCCTCCGCCGCTGCTCCAAATCTGCCTTCCTCTTCTCCGCTTTGGGGTCGACAGGTTTGGCGGGCTTCTTTCCTTCTGTATCGGCCTTCTTGGGCGCCATGGGTGCTCAGGAAGGAAGAAAGGATTGGGGAGAAGATGTGAGATGGCGGCGGCGGCGGAATTTGCTGTGGCGAGAGGAAGAAGATGCAGCAAAAGGCGGGGTAAATGAGCAGCGCCTCCTCGCAGTTGCCTTTTTATGGTGAAGGCGCGGGGAGGCTGCCTCTTTACTGTTCAACGTGGCAGCGCTTTTGCAGACGCACTACCACAAACCATCGCTCCAGTCCACCACTCTTGCGATCCGCATTAAATGCGCGATGTGGGCGTGGGACAAAAAATCATCATCACAAGATTTTACGGCGGTAATTTCTTACCACGTGTCTGTGCATTGTTTGGGCCTAGCCCAATGACGTTTCGGGCGCGCGTATGTGTGGCACCCTGGCTCAGAAGACCGGTTTACCCAGTGTTTCCAACCCAGAGATCATGTCTTCTGGAAACACGCAACAACTTGGAACAGAACAGAACTGATCTTTATTAATATTGTACAAGTACAAGCTCGGGAATTACATCAGGTAGCGAGGCCAGAAGCACTACACGTGCTATGACAATATCTACATTATTTATGGAACATAGCAAGGCCTCGGTACTACTAGGTGATTCTACGGCGTAGCGGAACGACGGGTGAAACTCTCCATCCCATCGGGACACTGCTGGAACACGACCTAATTAGCGTAGCACGAACCATCGGGACCTCCATTCTCGGCTTCTCCTGCATCTGGCATGATACGCCAGGTGAGTACTTGGAATGTACTCGCAAGCTCACCGCAACCACAACAATGCAGCAAACAACAGCATGGCAATGAACATGTTAAATGCTTAAGTTGCTTACTTACTGTTACCGAATATCAACTTACTCTCTTCTGGGTTGTACCACAACCCTCGGAATACTCGTGATTCACTGAGCACTTCCGAGCATAAGACAAGTTCTTCCATCATTATTATTATTATTATGGTTGACCACTCAGTGTGACCTAGTGCGGACTGTGTCCAATACCGTGGACGCGGCTATTCGAATAGATTCTTACGCTCTGCAGAGGTTGCGCACTTTTCCCACAGCATGGAGCTCCTTGTCCCGTACCTCGGTACACTTCCCTTCCGGGTGGACTGGTGCTGCTCCAACGAAACTTGCCTAACCCGTGACCCCTCCATCGTACCACCGACAATCATCCTCCCCTGGAGTCATGCCCTAGGTGGCCTCTGTGTCACTCTTGACACCTGCCACCGTCGTGGCCAACTAAACTGTCCCAAACAGGGACGCCGACAAATAACTAAACTGGCACACAAGGTTATCGTCGCCTACCTGATCAGCGTAGCACACACGTATAACCTCCCCTCTTTGGTGGTACCGATAAAAGAGCACGCGGTCAGACCAAGTCAAGGCCGTCCCATTTTGGCAGATGTGGCTGCATGGGTAAGTCCGGGTCGGTGGCACTTGATCAACCATTAAGTTTCGTTTTAATAATTACATGACAAGCAAGGTGGTTTATCATGAATAAATCAATTTGGCAGTAGTTATGCAACAATATAATTTACTATGAATTATCACATATTAAAATAATGCAAATAATTCAACAATAAACCAATACTATTGAAATGATTCATGTAATGGATGATGTGGCTTGCCTTGCTTAGTTGGGTTGTCCACAAACTCCTGGTCTTCGAAACCAAAATGATTTCCCTCTGAAAAATATTTTAAAACAGCAAAAGAAAATGTCACATAATACATTTCTATTAACCAGAAATTCTGTACATGTGAGAAAAATACCAAAATTTACCAGAAAATAGAGGGGTTCAAGACAAAGACACTGCAAAAAGAATCAATTGATTTGGACTTGTGGATAAAAAGTAATGGACAGTCAAAGTTACTGGTCAAAGTTGAAATTTAATAGAAATTTGAAAATCTATGGGAGGGCCACGTCGAAGGCGTATTTCCCGAATACTCTTCCACTTAGGTACCGTTTTGGGCGCAGCTGGGTCACTGACGTGCGGGGCCCAGCTGTCATATTTAAAAGGAAAAAGAGGGGAATAGTAACAGGGCGGCTCACCGATGGCGATAGCCGGAGATAGCGACGGCGGCAAGGTCGGGAGAGGGCGGAGATGGATCGGCCACACGACGGCGGTCCTCCCTGTACCAGCAGCGTCTCCGGGGATGGCCTGACGGCATCACCCCCTTCTTCTCTGGCGGCGGCTGGTTTCAGGGGTCGTCGGCGACGGCGTCTCCGGAAGCGGTTTGGCTGGGCAAGAGGTGGAGAAGAACCAGGAGAACTTACTGAGCTCGGGGACGGGGTAGGGCGAGGCTGGGGTGGAGTGAGTCGAGCAGGTGCTGGAGTTGGCTTGGCGGCAGAACGCAAGCGAGCTGTGAGGCCAGAGGGCCTCTCGGCCTTGGCTCGGTGCCCTGGTGGTCGATAGGAGGCGGAGGGAGTGGGGTGAGGAGCTGGGAGAGACCGGGGAGGGCCTTTTATAGGCGAGGGCAGAGCTTCTGGAGTCGGGCGGCAATGCGGCCACGTCGCCGGAACGAGGACGGCTAGCTGGCTGGCGCAGCGCAGGCGACTTGATGGAGGAGGCAGGGGGAGTAAATGCACGAAGAGATGGGTCGCCGGGAAGCTTCCAGCCACCTCACCTCCCGTACGGCTGCTGTGCCGCCCGTGGCGCATGGTGGCCGTATCTGGCGGGGGCGATTCCGGCGAGGGGGAAGGGTCTAGGGCAGCCAGGTGGACGGAGGGGAGCTCATCGACGTGCAGAGAGAACGTACGGCGACACGGTCGTCGCGCTCCGACATGACCCGTGACTGCCAGTGCCCAGAGCGCGGTTTTGGCAGGGCTGGCCACGCGGTCACCGTGTGCATAGGCACACGTGGTGCGAGCTAGCCTGCCAGGCCGTGTCTGGTGTGTTGACCTTGCACACTGGAACCCTCTCGTGGCTCTGGTTCGCCCAGAGACTCACTGAACCGAAGTGTAGCATCAACAACAGTTTGCTGTCAGTAACTTAGGAGGGATATGGAGAGAAGATGAGCTGGAGATGAAACCAATGGAGATGTCTGGAGTGATCTACGTTGGAAGGACTACAAGCTGGCAAGATTTGAGAGACTTTGGCCAAGATTTGAACATGGTTCATGTACAAATGCTGTACTGGTCCAGAAACTTGGTGAGGTTGTTGCACTCACATGGGTGATCTTCTGGAGCTGAAATTTGGTGTGTGAGAGTTATTTGATCATGCCAAGATGTCATAAAAATTCCAGCTCAAATGGGTACCTTTAGCTAGTACTTCCTTCACAGAGGTTTGAGATGAGCAGAAACTTGGCAGAATATTGTTGCTGAAAATTTATATTGGACAAGGAGATGTTTTTGGATATTGTGGGAAGATATGTTCCCTAGTATCTCAGGGAATTATTTGAGAGTTTTCTGAGTTGAGGAAATGTAGGTTGCTTCACAAAGGGTCATTGCTATCCCGAAGATAAATGGAATATTCTGGACAAAATTTTATACTGGACCATGAAATGTTTTTGAAGATTGTGGGAGTAGATGATGACAAGAAGGTGTGGTATTAATTTGGGATTTTTCTGATCATCAGAACTATAGGTTGCTTCACAACCCATAGTGAAGACAGATTTTCCCAAAGAAGAAAATGGATTATTTTGAAAGAAATGAAAATTGGAATTTGATCCAGAAGGTGTGTGACAAGATTTTGGCAAGATATTGAGGGCTTTGGATCACTTAGAGAGAAATTCAAAGGTTTCCCAAGTCCAAAGTCAACTGAAAAGATTCAAAAACCATCCAATTTGCAAATAAAACCAGAAAAACTTTGAAAAGAAAAAGTTGCCAAAAACCAGGGTGTCACAAACCTACCCCCCTTAGGATGAATCTCGTCCTCAAGATTCGGTTGCTCAGGGAACAAATGCGGATATGCTGATCTCAGAAAATCCTCTCTTTCCCAGGTAGCTTCTTCCTCAGTATGATGATCCCACAACACTTTGTAAAATTTGATTATCTTACTTCTGGTAGTTCTTTCCATTTCATGCAAGATTCTGACAGGCTTTTCCTCGTAGGTCAAATCCTTAGTCAGCTCTAGCTCACTCATATTTGCCTGCTTGATCGGAGGTGCAATGCACTTTCTCAACTGTGATATGTGGAAGACATCGTGAATGTCAGATAACTCCGGTGGTAACTCTAACTGATATGCCACTCTGCCTCTTCTAGCAATTACTGGAAAGGGACCGATATATCTCGGTGCAAGCTTTCCTCAAATATGAAACCTTTTTATTCCTTTCATGGGGGTGACTCGGAGATAAGCATACTCTCCAGGCTCAAAAGTTACTTCTCGATGCTTAGGGTCGTAGTAACTCTTTTGACGGGACTTGGCTACTCGAAGACGTTCCTGAATATCCTTAACTTGCTTCTCAGCCTTGAGCATCAAATCCATGCTGAAGATACGGCTGTCTCCTATCTGGGACCAATTTAAAGGAGTGCGACATTTCCATCTATACAGGGCTTCGAATGGTAACATCTTGAGACTCGATTGATAACTGTTTGTTGTAAGAGAATTCTGCGTAGGGTAGACTATCCTCCCATTTGGGTCCATAGGTGAGAGCACAAGACCGAAGCATATCTTCCAGTATCTGATTCACTCGTTCGGTCTGCCCATCTGTCTGTGGATGATATGCCGTGCTATGCTTTAGCACGGTTCCCAGGGCTTGGTGCAACCGCAGCCAAAATGCTGAAGTGAACAAGGATCCTCTATCTGATGTGATAGACTTGGGTACTCCATGAAGACTGACAATCCGGGACATGTAGAGCTGTGCAAGCTGATCGGCTCAGAAGGTGGTCTTCACTGGAATGAAGTGAGCCACTTTAGTAAGCATATCCACGATGACCCAGATAGCATCATGGCCTCTTGTTGACTTGGTAATCCAACAATGAAGTCCATGCATATGTCATCCCATTTCCACTGGGGAACCTATAAAGGTTGTAGTAGTCCAGTGGGTTTCTGATGTTCAGCCTTAACTCTGTTGCAGACATCACAACAGGCGACGTAGTACACAATGTCCCTTCGCATTCCTGGCCACCAAAAGGTTTCCTTTAAGTCCTGGTACATTTTTGTTCCTCCCGGATGAAAAGAGTATGCGGATTCATGTGCCTCTCTAAGTATTTGCTCTCAAATTTTCTTGATCAGGCACACATATTCGGTCCTCAAACCATAAAGTGCCCTGGTCATCAATACGGAAGGACTTGGTCTTCCCTTGCTGAATGTTCTCCTTGATCTCTTGTACACTTTTATCTGATTTCTGAGCTACCTTAATTTCTTCCATAAGTGTTGGAGTAATTTCCAATGTATCCGGGCTAATTGGGCCGCACATAATACCATATTCAGCTTGGCAAACTCTTCTTGTAGCCTTGGATGGATACCCTCGGCTAGTGCATTCATAGTGCCTTGTTTTCTGCTGAGAGCATCGGTGACCACATTGTCCTTTCTCGGATGATAATTAATTCCAATGTCATAGTCCTTGACCAGTTCAAGCCATCTTCTCTGTCTGAGATTAAGGTCGGGTTGGGTGAAAATATACTTGAGACTCTTGTTGTCTGTGTATATTTCACATCACTGCCTAATGAGATAATGCCTCCAAATCTTTAATGCATGAACCACGGCTGCTAGTTCCAAATCATGAGTGGGATAGTTCTCTTCATGGGGTCATAGCTGTCTGGATGCATATGCTACAACCCTTCCTTCTTGCATTAAAACGCAGCCGATTCCACGCCTGGAAGCATCGCAATATATATCAAAGCTCTTGTGGATGTCTGGAAGAACTAAGACAGGGGCCGTAGTTAGCCTCGTCTTTAACTCCATGAAACTGCTATCACATTCTTTCATCCAGGCAAATTTGTGATTCTTTTTCAACAGTTCTGTCAATGGCTTGGCTATTTTTGAGAAGCCTTCAATGAAACTACAGTAGTAGCCTACCAATCCCAGAAAGCTACGGACTTTAGTTACTATGGCTGGTGTCTTCCAATTTAACATAGCAGTCACTTTGCTGGGGTCGACGGCCACACCCTGTTCTGACAGAACATGTCCCAGAAAGCCCACCTCTCTTAGCCAAAATTCACACTTACTGAACTTGGCATACAAGCGATGGGTACTTAGTCTTTCCAGGATAGCACGGAGATGTTGCGTGTGTTCTTCTTCATCTTTGGAATAGATAAGAATATCATCGATGAACACCACTACAAACTTGTCCAAAAAGTCCATGAAGACCTTGTTCATCATGCTCATGAAGTAGGCTGGAGCATTTGTCAGCCCGAATGACATGACTGTAAATTCATACAGACCATATCGGGTAGTGAAGGCTGTCTTGGGGATATCCTCTTTCCTGATTTTTAGCTGATGATACCCCGTTCAAAGATCAATCTTGGAAAATACACGGGCCCCATTTAACTGGTCGAACAGATCATCAATGCGGGGAAGCGGATATTTATTTTTAATGGTGACTTAATTCAATTGGCGGTAATCCACGCACATCCGTAGGTTGCCATCCTTCTTCTTAACGAACAGCACAGGTGATCCCCATGGCGAGGTGCTTGGACAAATGTACCCTTTTTGTAATAATTCATCCAGCTATTTCTTTAATTCCACCAGCTCTGGGGAAGGCATGCGGTAGTACTTCTTGTAAATTGGGGCGGTTCCGGGAACAACATCGATAGCAAACTCTAGTTCCCGATCAGGCGGCATTCCTGGTAGTTCTTCCGGAAATACGTCCGGAAATTCACTGACTACTGGAATCAGATTTATATCCGTAGCAGTGGCTTTGAATGCCATTCCCTTCTTTGACATCATTCTACTGGCAGTGAATTGTACTGTTTGACCTGCCGGGTTAACCAATGTCACCGTCCTGGTGGCATAGTTGAAAAAAACCTGATGTGGTGTCAACCAATCCATTCCCAGTATTATATCCAGTCCAGGGGAATCAATGGCTACAAGGGTAGCTGGAAACTTAACTCCATGTATCAAGATTTCCAGATCCTTATATATAACATTTGTTTTGAGCATGGAGCCAGGGGATTGTACCACCATGATTTTTCCAAAAGAGAAGGAGAAAGTTTGTGTATGGTGGCAAAACTCCACGAAATAAACGAATGGGAAGCCCTAGAATCAAATAAAATTATTGCGGGTATGTCGTTAACAGAAAACATACCAAGGACCACGTCTGGTGCTTCGCGGGCTTCCTCAGCGGAGATATGATGGACTTGGCCACGATAGAAGTTCTGATTAGGGCGGCGTCCCACATTGTTGACTTGTGGCTTGTAGTCAGACGATGGCTTCCCGTTTCTTGTGGGGCACTGCCTGGAGTAGTGCCCACCCTGACCACAAGTAAAGCAAGTGTTGTTACGGCGGCAGTCTTCCAGCACTGGCTGTTTGCCAAATGTCTTGTCCTGGCTGCCTGGCTTAGTACTGTTGTTGCCGTTGCTCCAGGCAGGCTTGTACTCAGACGGACCTGGTTGCCAGATACGTGGCTTCTGCAAAAACTTCTCACGGTTATCCTTCTTGAGTTCAAACTTCCGTTTGCGATCATCATATCCTGACTTATGCTCTCATTCAGCTATGAAAGCCTTGTTCACCAAAGTCTGGAAGTCAGGAAAATCCAGCATACAAAGCTGACAACGGAGGGTATGATTAAGTCCTCCTAGGAACCGGTCTATCTTTCTTTCTTCTGTGGACACGTCGTGAGTGGAGTACCATGCCAGATTATTAAACTTGTTTAGATACTCACCCACTGACATATTCCCTTGAGTAAGAGCAAGAAATTCCCTCTATTTCACCTACAGTATGCCGGTAGGGATATGATACTTGCGGAATACCTCTTTGAATTTCTCCCAGGAAATATCTTCCCCAGGAGGCCACATAATTTTTGTATTGTCCCACCATATAGCAGCCGGTCCTTCCAGGTAGTGAGTAACAAAAGGAACCTTTTCTGACTCATCACAGCGGGCTATGTCTAGCTTCTTTTCCATGGTCCTTAGCCAGTCGTCAGCTTCCATAGGGTCCACAGCTTGACCAAAACTGGGTGGCTTGGTACGCTAAAAATCAGACAATTTAGAGTGTGTCCCATTGTTGTGATTCTGACCCACCATAGTTTGCATACTTTTCAAAAATTCCATGAGGTCTTGATTTCTCTTCTCTTCAAACATTCTCATAATTTGATCAGTGGTCGGTGACTGTGGTGGTGGAGGTGGAAAATCTTCTGGTGACTGTCCTGCTTGTCTGGCGGATCGACGAATTGGAGTTCCATCGCCGCCTTGATTTTTTTACACCTCTTCATCCTATTTTTGTTCCCATTGCAAAATACTGAATCGATGAGCAACATCCGTAAGGGAAACACAGCAACATGACACCAGGAAAAGAAACCAAATAAAAAGAGAGAACAAAGTGAACAACATAATTATACAAGGCAACCCAACATCATACATGACAAGCTAGTAGGGGGGGTTATCAGGACTAGAACTGCTCATACGGCAGTTGACACATGTAGGGATGCTACGATGCATGCACTGAAACGCAAGCCTCCACTCTAGTAGCATGGGTGGCACGGACACTGGCAGACTGAAGACTCCTCGTCGTCTGATCCTGTCTCGGAATCGAGGCTGATGATGTGAATCTCGGCCTCCGGATCAAAGGAAACACGGCGACGCTGACGAGAAGGTTCTCCCTCTAAAGGAGAAGAAGCACGACGCCTCAGCATCGGAGCAGCTGGAGTCGCTAAGAGTGAGGCCCATTCTTCTGGGGTCTCACGTCGGCTACCAGACGAAAAGCTTGGCGGTCCGAATGAGCTAGAAGAAGTCTCAGGTGCTAGTGAAGGTGGAACGGGTGGAGTATACACAGGTGAAAACGCAGGTGGAAGAGGAGACTGTGCTGCCGCAACAGCTGCAAGTGCCTCTCGGGCATGAGTCAGCTCCTCAGCCAGTGAGGTGATCATACGGTAACTGGCGTTCAGATAACGAGATAAAACACCAGTAGCACGATCACTCGCCGGGTCAACAGGTGCGAAAAGGACTCGCCCTGTCGTAGGTGACAGGGTGGGGTAGTGAAAGAAACCTGGATGTGTCTGCATCTCGACCTCATGGAAGTGCAAGTCAGTCAGAGCCTCCATCGTAGCAAACTGGATTGCCAGCTCTGGAGTAGAAGCAGTTCCGCCCTTGGAAGAACGGGAGTAGCTGCCAATATCCGAACTCACAGTAAGAAAGGCCTCCGCGTGATACTCGTACACTGAACCAGCAAGCTTCTCTCGGAACACCTGGTACACTGGGTCTTCGCCGTTGGGATACAGCCGAAGCCAGACGCTATGGAGCAGTACTGGAAAAGTGAACGGTGCCGGCTCATGGTGGTAGTGGTACGGAACTGGTGCCATCTACACTCATCAAACCAGCGGTAAGCACAACAATAAACTATATGCATGCCATGCAGCAATCAGATGCAACAAGCAAAGCACATACCAAGACTCTAAGCTAATCGAGGTTCTAGCAGGGTTAACCAGGGTGTCCTACAGTCAGCGCGGCTCTGATACCAAGCGTTGTGGCACCCCGGCTCAGAAGACCGGTTTGCCCAGTGTTTCCAACCCAGAGATCATGTCTTGTGGAAACACACAACAACTTGGAACAGAACAGAACTGATCTTTATTAATATTGTACAAGTACAAGCTCGGTAATTACATCAGGTAGCGAGGCCAGAAGCACTACACGTGCTATGACAATATCTACATTATTTATGGAACATAGCAAGGCCTCGGTACTACTAGGTGATTCAACGGCGTAGCGGAACGCCGGTTGAAACTCTCCATCCCATAGGGACACTGCTGGAACACTGCCTAGTTAGCGTAGCACGAACCATCGGGACCTCCGTTCTCAGCTTCTCCTGCATCTGGCATGATACCCCAGGTGAGTACTTGGAATGTACTCGCAAGCTCACAGCAACCACAACAATGCAGCAAACAACAGCATGGCAATGAACATGTTAAATGCTTAAGTTGCTTACTTACTGTTACCGAATATCAACTTACTCTCTTCTAGGTTGTTCCACAACCCTCGGAATACTCGTGATTCACTGAGCACTTTCGAGCATAAGACAAGTTCTTCCATCATCATTATTATTATTATTATTACGGTTGACCACTCAGTGTGACCTAGTGCAGACTATGTCCAATACCGTGGACACGGCTATTCGAATAGATTCTTACACTCTGCAGAAGTTGCGCACTTTTCCCACACCATGGAGCTCCTTGTCCCGTACCTCGGTACACTTCCCTTTCGGATGGACCGGTGCTGCTCCGACGAAACTTGCCTAACCCGTGACCCCTCCATCGTACCACCGACAATCATCCTCCCCCGGAGTCATGCCCTGGGTGGCCTCTGTGTCACTCTTGACACCTGCCACCATCGTGGCCAACTAAACTGTTCCAAACGGGAACGCCGGCAAATAACTCAACTGGCTCACAAGGTTATCGTCGCCTACCTGATCAGGGTAGCACACACGCATAACCTCCCCTCTTTGGTGGTCCCGATAAAAGAGCACGCGGTCAGACCAAGTCAAGGCCATCCCATTCCGGCAGATGTGGCTGCACGGGTAAGTCCGGGTCGGTGGCACTTGATCAACCATTAAGCTTAGTTTTAAAAATTACATGACAAGCAAGGTGGTTTATCATGAATAAATCAATATGGCAGTAGTTATGCAACAATATAATTTACTATGAATTATCACATATTAAAATAATGCAAATAATTCAACAATAAACCATTACTATTGAAATTCTTCATGTAATGGATGATGTGGCTTGCCTTGCTCAG
Organism: Elymus sibiricus; assembly: GCA_039707655.1. Taxonomy (NCBI): domain Eukaryota; kingdom Viridiplantae; phylum Streptophyta; class Magnoliopsida; order Poales; family Poaceae; genus Elymus; species Elymus sibiricus. The sequence goes on along the minus strand of CM077668.1, from coordinate 101,884,301 downwards.
TTGGGTTGTCCACAAACTCCTGGTCTTCGAAACCAAAATGATTTCCCTCTGAAAAATATTTTAAAACAGCAAAATAAAATGTCACATAATACATTTCTGTTAACCAGAAATTCTGTACATGTGAGAAAAATACCAAAATTTACCAGAAAATAGAGGGGTTCAAGACAAAGACACTGCAGAAAGAATCAATTGATTTGGACTTGTGGATAAAAATTAATGGACAGTCAAAGTTACTGGTCAAAGTTGAAATTTAACAGAAATTTGAAAATCTCTGGGAGGGCCACGTCGAAGGCGTGTTTCCTGAATACGCTTCCACTTAGGTACCGTTTCGGGCGTGGCTGGGTCACTGACGTGCGGGGCCCAGCTGTCATATTTAAAAGGAAAAAGAGGGGAATAGTAAGAGGGCGGCTCACCGACGGCGATAGGCGGAGATAGCGACGGCGGCGAGGTCGGGAGAGGGCGGAGATGGATTGGCCACACGACGGCGGTCCTCCCTGTACCAGCAGCGTCTCCAGGGATGGCCTGACGGCGTCACCCCCTTCTTCTTCGGCGGCGGCTGGTTTCCGGGGTCGTCGGCGACGGCGTCTCCGGCAGCGGTTTGGCTGGGCAAGAGGTGGAGAAGAACCAGGAGAGCTTACTGAGCTCGGGGACGGGGTTGGGCGAGGCTGGGGTGGAGTGAATCGAGCGGGTGGTGGAGTTGTCTTGGCGGCAGAACGCCGGCGAGCTGCGAGACCAGAGGGCCTCTCGGCCTTGGCTCAGTGCCCTGGTGGTCGATAGGAGGCGGAGGGAGTCGGGAGAGGAGCTGGGAGAGGCCGGGGAGGGCCTTTTATAGGCGGGGGCGGAGCTTCTGGAGTCGGGCGGCGCCGCGGCCACGTCGCCGGAGCAAGGACGGCTAGCTGGCTGGTGCGGCGCGGGCGACTTGATGGAGGAGGCAGGGGAGTAAATGCACGAAGAGACGGGTCGCTGGGAAGCCTCAAGCCACCTCACCTCCCGTATGGCTACTGTGCCGCCCGTGGCGCATGGTGGCCGTATCCGGCGAGGGCGATTCCGGCGAGGGGGGAGGGTCTAGGGCGGCCAGGTGAATGGAGGGGAGCTCGTCAGCGCGCGGAGACAACGTACGGCGATGCGGTCATCATGCTCCGATGTGACCCGTGAGTGCCGGCGCCCAGAGCGCGGTTTTGGCAGGGCTGGCCACGCGGTCACCGTGTGCACTGGCACACGTGGCGCGAGCTAGCCTACCAGGCCGTGTCTGGTGTGTCGACCTTGCACACTGGAACCCTCTTGTGGCTCTGGTTCGCCCAGAGACTCACAGAACCGAAGAGTAGCATCAACAACAGTTTGCTATCAGTAACTTAGGAGGGATCTGGAGAGAAAATGAGCTGGAGATGAAACCAATGGAGATGTCTAGAGTGATCTACGTTGGAAGGACTACAAGCTGGCAAGATTTGAGAAACTTCGGCCAAGATTTGAACATGGTTCATGTACAAATGCTGTACTGGTCCAGAAACTTGGTGAGGTAGTTGCACTCACATGGGTGATCTTCTGGAGCTGAAATTTGGTGTGAGAGAGTTATTTGATCATGCCAAGATGTCATAAAAATTCCAGCTGAAATCGGTACCTTTAGCTAGTACTTCCTTCACAGAGGTTTGAGATGAGCAGAAACTTGGCAGAATATTGTTGCTGAAAATTTATATTGGACAAGGAGATGTTTTTGGATATTGTGGGAAGATATGTTCCCTAGTATCTCAGGGAATTATTTGAGAGTTTTCTGAGTTGAGGAAATGTAGGTTGCTTCACAAAGGGTCATTGCTATCCCGAAGATAAATGGAATATTCTGGAAATTTTTTTATACTGGACCATGAAATGTTTTTGAAGATTGTGGGAGTAGATGATGACAAGAAGGTGTGGTATTAATTTGGGATTTTTCTGATCATCAGAACTATAGGTTGCTTCACAACCCATAGTGAAGACAGATTTTCCCAAAGAAGAAAATGGATTATTTTGAAAGAAACGAAAATTGGAATTTGATCCAGAAGGTGTGTGACAAGATTTTGGCAAGATATTGAGGGCCTTGGATCACTTAGAGAGAAATTCAAAGGTTTCCCAAGTCCAAAGTCAACTGAAAAGATTCAAAAACCATCCAATTTGCAAATAAAACCAGAAAAACTTTGAAAAGAAAAAGTTGCCAAAAACCAGGGTGTCACAGTATGGCCCAGGCCCAGGGGCTCCTGTCAGTGTATAAAACATGGGTATTTTATACCCTGACTTATGCACAGGCAATGGTAGCAGTCTTGATGGCCAGGGCTTGGAGATCATCAAGATCAAGACAAAGCATCAATAAAGCACTTGGCTAGGTGCTGAAGACGCAATCATCGCTTGTCGGCAAGGCGCGAGCCGGCAAGGTCAAGGCCCGACAAGCTCCGTGCCGGCATGCCTTTGCTGACTCCTCTCCACTCCACCACATCAAGCAGCTAGTCGCTAATCTGTGAGGTGTCGAGCGGGCAGGCAGTTTGGTGAGGGTTGTCGGGGCACATGGCAGGATGCTAGAAGGAGAATTACCTTTAATGACACCCATCTAGAAGGCGTGTCAAGATAATAGGAGGTAGCTGGGCGAGCAGTGCAGGAACCTTGCCGGGGCTCCTCCTCCACACGACACCTAACGGCGCATTTATTGCATTTGTCCTAATCCAGCAGAGTTAGGTATGATAGCATTGTTTGCTATGTAGTCAAGATGTAATGACTGTTTTGCCACTGTGGTTACCCCTTTAGCAATAAAGGGAGGGCCAGGGCAACCTTTACAAGGGTCGAGACTTTGCTCATTCTGAATGCGTAGCTGCTCTTCCCGCACCTTGCCGGCAAGAAGCGCACCTTGTACTTGAGCTCAAACACACCCAATATACAAAGCAGGAGTAGGGTTTTACACCTCACGGTGGCCCGACCCTGGGTAAATCCTTTGCGTTCATTGTTGATTCTACTCTTTGTGCTTGCGTATTCCCCTAGTCGAACCTCAAAGGGGCAAGATGGCCCCATAGATGGTCTTACGCACGACACCGGCACCCCGCTATCAACGCTTGGTTGGGCCAAAGATTCGAATAGCTCTCCTTGAAGCCAGGTGAGGCCAATGGGCAAACAGTATAACCCTCCGGAGGAACGATGCCATCATGGTAAAGAACCAGTCCCACTTAGGAATACTTACGATCCACAGGAAAGGTCAGATCTGATACCAGGTGCTCCGTTCGAACCTATTTATAGGTCCCACGAGCACCCACCTGCTGGATAGGCGGAATACCTGGCCTGGATGGCCAAATATGGCCAAGAGCGCGGCCACATGTGTAACCGGGAAGTAACAACATCAGATGTCCGGCACGCTGTAGCTCGGATTTGAGGAGCGGCTCACCCTAGGTGTTTTACCGATAAGGTGATGCAGTATCCCTTCCCGGACGGGTTTAAACACATCAATATCGAGCCATATGATGGGACCACGGACCGAGTAGTGTGGATTGAGGATTTCCTCATGCGCATTAATATGGCCCAAGGCGGTGACCTTCATGCCTTTAAAAATCTAGCTTTAAATCTCAAGGGACCGGCACGACATTGGCTTAATAGCTTGCCTGCGAATTCAATCGGCTGTTGGGAAGAGCTCGAGGATATTTTCCGAGCTAACTTTCAAGGGACTTACAACCAGCCCTGGATGCCGATGACCTCGGTCTTATCGTGTAGGAACCCGGGGAGTCCGCTAGGCAATTTTGGAAAGGTTCCTAACCAAAAAGAATCAAATCATGGACTACTCGGACGCAGAAGCAATTGCTGCCTTTAAGCACAGCATCCACGATGAACAGCTCGCTCGAGAGCTCGGGCAAGAAAGGCCCCGGTCAATGGCGGCCCTCACTCATTTGATGGCTAGATTTTATGCAGGAGAGGATAGCTGGATTGCTCGCAACAATAACAACGATCTAAGGGCCCTCAAGGTACGTAGTGCAAGCATCAGACCTCGGTGCATTAAGCACCCCACCACACCTAGCAGCAGCAATGCTGAGGAAGTAGTAGTTAATGTTGGGGTCGCAAGTGGCTGCAAGCCGAAACCTATTCAAGGGAACAGGGATGGTCCTTCAATGTTGTACCAAATCTTGGACCGTCCGTGTGCCATCCATGGTATCCCCGATGACCCGGCCAGTCAATCTAACCGAAATTGCTAGGTGATCAGGAAAGCCAGCAAGATAGCAGCCGAGCACCAAGGTAGGGGCCGAGTTCGTAATGACAATAGAGGCCAGCTCGGGCCAAGCAATGTCGGCTGCTACTTGTGAGTTGCGTTGGGATTTTCCCCGAAGAGGAAGGGTGAAGCAGTACAGTAGAGATAAGTATTTCCCTCAGTGAGAACCAAGGTTTATCGAACCAATAGGAGAATCAGGCAAAGCCACGTGAACAACACCTGCACACACAAAAGTAAATACTTGCACCCAACGCGGGCAAGAGGGTTCTGAATCCCCTTGAACTCGTTAATTGCAAGGATTAGATCTTGTATAGGCAAAATTATAAATTGCAAAATAAAAGAAAAGTAAATAAAGTGCAGCAAGATATTTTTAGGTTTTTTATATGTTTAAGTAGACTAGGGGGGCATAGTTTTCACTAGAGACTTCTCTCTCGAACAAATAGCATACGGTGGGTAAACAAATTACTATTGAGCAATTGATAGAAAAGCGCATAGTTATGACGTGTTCATGGCAATGATCATGTATATAGGCATCACATCCGAGACAAGTAGACCGACTCCTGCCTGCATCTACTACTATTACTCCACCAATCGACCGCTATCCAGCATGCATCTATGGTATTAAGTTCATGACAAACAGAGTAACACCTTAAGCAAGATGACATGATGTAGACAAAGTAAACTCAATCAATATGAATAAACCCCATCATTTTATCCTTAATGGCAACAATACAAATACGTGTCTTGTCCCCAACTGTCACTGGGATATAGAGCATCGCAAGATTGAACCCATTACAAAGCACCTCTCCCACTAAAGATAAATCAATCTAGTTGGCCAAACTAAACGGATAGATCGGAGAGAAATACAAAGCTATAACAATCATGCATAGTAAAGTTTAGAAAAGACTCAATTACTTTCAGTGAATAATCTGATCATAAACCCACAATTCATCGGATCCCAACAAACACACCATAAAAGAATATTACATCAGATAGAACTCCAAGAAGATCGAGGAGAACATGGTATTGAAGATCAAAGAGAGAGAAGAAGCCATCTCGCTACTAGCTATGGACCCGTAGGTCTGTGGAGAACTACTCACACATCATCGGTAGGGCAGCAAGGTTGATGTAGAAGCCCTCCGTGATCGATTCCCCCCTCCGGCAGAGTACCGGAAAAGGCCTCTAGATGGGATCACGGAAGAACAGAGGCTTGCGGCGGTAGAAAAGTTATATCGTCTGTTGTTCTGATGGTTTGGGAATATATGTGAATTTATAGGCCTAGAATTAGGTCAAACGGAGTTGCGTGGGGCCCAAAAGCTCAGGGGGCGCGCCTACCCCCTAGGGCGCGCCCCTCGAGCTTGTGGCCCTCTCGTATCTCTTCTGGCCACCTCCCGAAGCTTCGAGGGTCCCTTGTGTTCCAGAAAAAATTAATCCAAAGAATTTTTTTTCGTTTGGACTTCGTTTGATATCTATTTTCTGAAAAGACAAAAACAAGCAAAAAAATAGAAACTGGCACTAGGCACCAAGTTAATAGGTTAGTCCCAAAATGATATAAAATAGCATGTAATTGCATACAAAGCATCCAAGATAGATTATATAATAGCATGAAACTATCAAAAATAATAGATACGTTGGAGACATATCAGCATCCCCAAGCTTAATTCCTGCTCCTCCTTGAGTAGGTAAATGATAAAAACAGAAATTTTGATGTGGAATGCTACCTAACATGTTTATCATGTAATCTCTTTTACGGTATGAATATTAAGATACAAGTGATTCAAGGCAATAGTCTATCATTTGACATAAAGACATCCATACTCAAACATACCAACAAACAATCATGCCTTTCAAAATAAAGAATGGTAAAGAACGCTATCCCTACAAAATCATATAGCCCATCATGCTTAGTCTTCCTAACATAAAATATTACTCATGAACTACCCCAATGACAAGCCAAGCAATTGGATCATTATTTTTAACGTGCTTCAGCATTTTCAACTTCACGCAATACATGAGCGCGAGCCATGGATATAGCACTATGGGTGGGATAGAATGTGGTGGTAGAGATTAATAAGGGAAGTCAAAAAGGAAGAAATTCTTGAATCAACTTGGTAGATCAACGGACTATGGAGATGTCCATCAATCGATATCAATGCGAGGAGTAGGGATTGCCATGCAACGGATGCACCATAGCTATAAGTGTATGAAAGCTCTAATGAAACTAAGTGGGTGTGCATCCAACTTCCTTGCTCATGAAGACCTCGGGCATTTGAGGAAGCTAATCATCGGAATATACAAGCCAAGTTCTATAACGAAAAATTCCCACTAGTATATGAAAGTGACAAAATAGGAGACTCTCTATATGAAGAACATGGTGCTACTCTGGAGCACAAGTGTGGTAAAGGATAGTAACATTGCCCCTTCTCTCTTTATCTCTCATTTTTATTTTTATTTTCTCCTCTCTTTTTTCCGTCCAGAGTCTCATCCCGACTTGTGGGGGAATCATAGTCTCCATCATCCTTTCCTCACTGGCACAATGCTCTAATAATGATGATCATCACACTTTTATTTACTTACAACTCAATATTACAACTTGATAAAAACTATACAGAATGACTCTATATGAATGCCTCTGGCAGTGTACCAGGATGTACAATAATCTAGCGTAACATGTATGAAAATGATGAATGGTGGTTGTGCCACAAATATCATGTCATCTCTATATGATCATGCAAAGCAATATGACAATGAACACACAAGTCATATGACGGAACGGTGGAAGTTGCATGGCAATATATCCCGGAATGGCTATGGAAATGCCATAATAGGTAGGTATGGTGGCTGTTTTGAGGAAGATATAAGGAGGCTCATGTGTGATAGAGCGTATCATATCACAGGGTTTGTATGCACCGGCGAAGTTTGCACCAACTCTCGAGGTGAGAAAAGGCAATGCACGGTACCAAAGAGGCTAGCAAATTGCGGAAATATGAGAGTGTGTATAATCCATGTACTCACATTAGTCATAAAGAACTCACATACTTATTGTAAAGCCTATTAGCCCTTGAAACAAAGTACTACTCGCATGCTCCTAGGGGGATAGATTGGGAGGAAAAGACCATCGCTCGTTCCTGACCACCACTCATAAGGTAGACACTCAATAATAAATCATGCTCCAACTTCATCACACAATTAAAGGCCATACGTGCATGCTTCGGGAATCACAAACCTTAACACTGATTTTTTTTACTAAACCACAATCATTAACTAATACACTCCCATATTATCATCTCAATATCGCAAAACTATTGCAGGGAATCAAACATATCATATTCAGTGATCTACATGAAAGTTTTTATTATATCCCTCTTGAATACCTATCCTTTTTGGACTAGTCTTATAACACATGCAAATTGCCATTACTATTTATTAGACTCTCAAAAAGATTTAAGTGAAGCATGAGAGTGCAACTATTTCTACAAAATATATCCACTGCTATGCTCTAAAAGATATAAGTGAAGCACTAGAGCAACTGCCTAGCTCAAAAGATATAAGTGAAGCACATAGAGTATTGTAGCAAATCACGATAAATGTGTGTCCCTCTCAAAAGTGTGTCCTGCAAACAATGATTGTGGCAAACTAAAAAGCAAACAAATAAAAAAAAACTATGGCACAAGACGCTCCAAGTAAAACTCATATCATGTGATGAATAAAAATGTAGCTCCAAGTAAGTTACCGGTAGATTGTAGACGAAAGAGGGGATGCCGTCCGGGGCATCCCCAAGCTTAGACGCTTAGGTCTTCCTTGAATATTAACTTAGGGTGCCTTGGGTGTCCCCAAGCTTAGGGTCTTGCTGCTCCTTATTCCTTCATCCATTGTAATCTCACCCAAAACTTGAAAACTTCAGCACACAAAACTCAACAGAAACCTCGTGAGATCCGTTAGTATAACAAACAAATCTTAACTTTATGTAGTGTTATAAATTGATTCATATTTAATTCTTGTGTATACCTACTGTATTCTAACTTCTCCATGACTTATACCCCCCGATATAATCCATAGCATCATTAAAACAAGCAAACTATGAAATTGAAAACAGAATCTGTCTAAAACAGAACAGTCTGTAAAGATATGAATCAACATCATATTTCTGTAACTCCAAAAATTCTGAAAAATTATGACAATGTCAACAATTTGTATTCCAATACTGTGTAAAAACTTCAGAATGAAAATTCGAGAACTTGGTGCAAAACTTTCTGTTTTTCACACAACATCAATTATACTATCATCCTAAAGGAATTACTTGGCACAAACACTAATTAAAAGATAAAAACACAATCATAACAGTAGCTATAATTGTGCAAACACACAAAAGAAAAGCAAAAAAGATACATATTGGGTTGCCTCCCAACAAGCGCTATTGTTTTATGCCCCTAGCTAGGCATAATGCATTGTTTCAAGTATTATCATCTTTAGTTTTAACCACCCTAGATGGACTTTTCTCAAAACCGGGAGGTTCCTTACGCTTCCCACTATTTTCAGAGAAAGAAGCAATTTTATTATCTAAAGTATCAAGCCTTTTATTGCAAACAGTAATAAGAGAATTCATGTGGTTGAGGTTCGAACTAAGGGTTTTGAGTGGTTCATTAGATTTTTGCAACTCAACCAAATTTTTCTGCATATCCCCTAGTTTTTCAAAGATTTTAATTCCCTCTTCGGTATAATTAAATCCCTTTTGTGGGGGAGGAATTCTGACTATCCCCTCTATTATTTCATAAGAAGTATTAGCATCACTTTCAATAAAATTCCCTTTAGTAGCAAAATCCAAAAGTTGTCCATTAGGCATAGTGAGGCCCACATAAAAGTTCCCAAGCAGGATTTTTACATCACCTTTTATAGTGCAAATACGATAAGATTTCATTATTCTAAACCAAGCATCTTTCAAATTTTCTCCTTCTTTCTGTTTGAAGTAGAGAACCTCACAATCAGGAGATAGCGGAGAGATAGACATAGTAACGAAGCAATGAAACGAGCAAATAAAAATATTTTTTTGTTTTTTGATTTCTAGAGAAGTGGGGGAGATGAAAAAGAGAGGCAAATAAAAAGTCAAAATAAAAAGGCAAATAAAAATTAGAGCAAGTAGATGATAGTTTGAGTGAAGGTACTTGAGTGGTTTTGATGATGTCTCCCCGGCAACGCCGCCAGAAATTCTTTCTGCTACTTGTGAGCTGCGTTGGGATTTTCCCCGAAGAGGAAGGGTGAAGCAGTATAGTAGAGATAAGTATTTCCCTCAGTGAGAACCAAGGTTTATAGAGCCAATAGGAGAATCAAGGAAAGCCACGTGAACAACACCTGCACACACAAAGGCAAATACTTGCACCCAACGCGGGCAAGAGGGTTGTCAATCCCCTTGAACTCATTAATTGCAAGGATTAAATCTTGTATAGGCAAAATTATAAATTGCAAAATAAAATAAAAGTAAATAAAGTGCAGCAAGATATTTTTAGGTTTTTTATATGTTTAAGTAGACCCGGGGGCCATAGTTTTCACTAGAGGCTTCTCTCTCAAACACATAGCATACGGTGGGTAAACAAATTACTGTTGGGCAATTGATAGAAAATCGCATAGTTATGACGTATTCACGGCAATGGTCATGTATATAGGCATAACATCCGAGACAAGTAGACCGACTCCTGCCTACATCTACTACTATTACTCCACCAATCGACCGCTATCCGGCATGCATCTATGGTATTAAGTTCATGACAAACAGAGTAACGCCTTAAGCAAGATGACATGATGTACACAAAGTAAACTCAATCAATATGAATAAACCCCATCGTTTTATGCTTAACGGCAACAATACAAATACGTGTCTTGTCCCCTACTGTCACTGGGATATAGAGCACCGCAAGATTGAACCCATTACAAAGCACCTCTCCCACTGAAGATAAATCAATCTAGTTGGCCAAACCAAACAGATAGATCGGAGAGAAATACAAAGCTATAACAATCATGCATAATAAAGTTCAGAAAAGACTGAATTACTTTCAATGAATAATCTGATCATAAACCCACAATTCATCAGATCACAACAAACACACCGCAAGAAGATTACATCGGATAGAACTCCAAGAAGATCGAGGAGAACAAGGTATTGAAGATCAAAGAGAGAGAAGAAGCCATCTAGCTACTAGCTATGGACCCGTAGGTCTGTGGTGAACTACTCACACATCATCGGTAGGGCAGCAAGGTTGATGTAGAAGCCCTCCGTTAGAGTACCGAAAAAGGCCTCCGAGTGGGATCGGGGAAGAACAGAGGCTTGCGACGGCGGAAAAGTTATATCATCTGTTGTTCTGATGGTTTGGGAATATATGTGAATTTATAGGCCTCGAATTAGGTCAAACGGATCCCCTGGGGCGTGCCCCTCAAGCTTGTGCCCCTCTCGTATGTCTTCTGGCCACCTCCAGAAGCTTCGAGGGTCCCTTCTGTTCCAGAAAAAATTACGCCAAAGTTTTTTTTCCGTTTGCACTTCGTTTGATATTGATTTTCTGAAAAGTCAAAAACAAGCAGAAAAAATAGAAACTGGCACTAGGCGTTAATAGGTTAGTCCCAAAATGATATAAAATAGCATATAATTGCATACAAAGCATCCAAGATTGATAATATAATAGCATAAAACAATCAAAAATTATAGATACGTTGGAGATGTATCATCGGCCAAAAGAAATTTCCTTCCGAGGTCAAGGATATTAACAATCTATAACCCACTCATATCCAAAGGGGGCAAGCGCGGTCCACTCGCGGTAGCACATCTGAAACACCTCGTCACAACAAATGATCGGATTTCTCGATCGTACGCGATCTACCAAAACACTCGGATGAACCCCGTCACTGAGAGGAGACCGCACTAGTACTTGACCCCATCATGGACGGCTTTCACTTAACTCGTGTCCTAATGGACCGCGGCAGTAGCTTTAACCTACTCTATGTGGACACCGTCAGGGAAATGCATATCACCCCAGCAAGGATAAAGCCGAGCAACATCCTGATTAAAAGCTTCACACCAGGGGGTGGACCCGAAGTGTCAGAAGTATTATGCTAGACATAGTATTCGGAACACCCAAGAACTTTTGAAGGGAGGGATTAATCTTCGAGAAAGCGCCCTTTCACAGCTGCTATCATGCGCTCCTCGAGCGATCGGCTTTCGCTCATTTTCATGTCCTCCCATGCTACGGCCACCTCAAGTTCAAGACGGATGGACCCAACGACATAATTACAGTAAATGGAAACACGACGGTTTCCCCTTTAAAAGAGGAACAAACCATGGCCTTAGCGGTCGAAACACAAGCAATCGAGGCTGCGACAGGTAATAAAACCACATCAAGCGAGCCAGGAAGTGCATCGTGCCCTGTCAAGGCGGCAAACTCCTCGGCACTATTGAGCGGCACCCCGCAATAGGGGTACGTGTTCCATCATCCCCACTACATGGCTGCGAACTATGTTCCTCGGGTGCAAAACTTCGCGTTAAAAATACCATGGGGGATCATCGAGCATACGCAAAATGGAGAATGGGAGCAGTTCGGATCAACCAACAATCGTCTCCTCATACCTCACCTTGGAAAGTCACACAGTTCAACCGGGGGCTGGGCAAGCAGCGTCTCGCTATTCTTTGATAAACCTTCACCGAAATACGTCTTTTTGAGGCGGTTGCCGATTAAAAATGCCCTTCAGCAAATGGCTCACCAGATCAGGTGAGGACAAATTCCACCTGGCTTAGACGGGAAAACAAGTGATGAGCATCGATAGAGAGGCATAAGGGGAGAGTGGTGGTAAACATTGGCTCCGCTGTTGGAACTTCGGCACACTCCCCCTACCTCGGCTCTCCCTTTTTTATTTTACATTCCCATGTCTTCCACAGCTGCATTTTTTGCTCGGATTGTATGGTTCAACCCTCATTATGAATAAAAGAGAGAGCGTATCGTTCCTCTTCATTTTTATCTCATTCTGAGCATAGCTCTTGACATATTACAACCTTTCTTCACATCAAAAGAAAAATAAAAGGAGGTGTTAATTCGAATCCGACCCCCACTCCGTATCCGAGGTATCCTAGGATGCTCTCGCCCCAAGTCATCGGTATTTTTGCATTATATGCATCAATTTCGAGTTGTGTCTTTGGTTAATAGTTGGGTTGCCTGGCTGTCCTGGACTAAGGGGTACCAACCTAGTTGGCCCATAGTCCATGGGCCGAGCTTATGCCCCACCGATCTCACCAGGAAGGACTCCGGAAGCCTCGAATCCCGGCGTGATCCAAACGGACTCTACCAAAGACTTGGCATGTACTTCAGGAACTACTCCACCAGCTGTCGGCGTGCATCCTCCTAGATGCTAATCGACCATGTGTAACCCTAGATACACCCGGTGCCTATATAAACCATGGGGTTAGTCAATAGAGGGACAAGTACAATCACATCCATTAGGGTCTAGTACACAACATACGATCTCGAGGTAGATCAACATGTACTCAACACTTCATCATCAATATAATCAAGCAGGACGTAGGGTTTTACCTCATCGAGAGGGCTCGAACCTAGGTAAAACACCGTGCCCTTTGTTTCCTGTTCACCATCGATCCTAGATACACAGCTCGAGACCCCCTACCCGAGATCCGCCGGTTTTAGTACCAACATTGGTGGCCCATATAGGTCCCGCTGTGTGGTCAACAAGGATCAATGGCTCGACTGTAGATCAACTGCGACATCGGCTGCGGCGACATCTTCGTCCCCGGCCAGCTTTTCGCTTTTGGCAGCGTGGTTCTGCACGCTGATACGTCTCCATTGTATCTACTTTTCCAAACACTTTTGCTCTTGTTTTGGACTCTAATTTGCATGATTTGAATGAAACTAACCTGGACTGACGCTGTTTTCAGCAGAATTGCCATGGTGTTGTTTTTGTGCAGAAATCGAAGTTCTCGGATTTGGATGAATTTTTTTGGAGAATTTTTATTGAATATATAAAAATTACTGGCGCAAGAATCAACAAAATGGGGGCCACCTGCTGCCCACAAGGCAGTAGGGCGCGACCCCCCCTAGGGCGTGCTGTGGTGCCTTGTGGGGCCCACAGGCGGACGTCTAACCTAATTCCAGCGCTATAAATTCTCTTTCCCTGAGAAAAAAATAAGAGAAGAAGTTTCATTGCGTTTTACGATACGAAGCCACCGTCACCTCCTATTCTTCATCGGGAGGGCTGATCTGGAGTCCGTTTGGGGCTCCGGAGAGGGGGATTCGACGCCGTCGTCATCATCAACCATCCTCCATCACCAATTTCATGATGCTCACCACTGGGCGTGAGTAATTCCTTCGTAGGCTTGCTGGACGGTGATGTGTTGGATGAGATTTATCATGTAATCGAGTCAATTTGTTAGGGCTTTGATCCCTAGTATCCACTATGTTCTGAAATTCATGTTGCTATGACTTTGCTATGCTTAATGCTTGTCACTAGGGCCCGAGTGCCATGATTTCATATCTGAACCCTCTATGTTTTCATGAATATATTTGAGTTCTTGATCCTATCCGCTTGTCATATGCACTTGTTATTGTTCTGATCCGTAGACCCCAAAGTGACAATAGTTGGGATACTCTCCGGGGATGACTGTAATTCGAGGAGTTCATGTATTCACCATGTGTTAATGCTTTGTTCCGGTTCTCTATTAAAAGGAGGCCTTAATATCCCTTAGTTTCCTTAAGGACCCCGCTGCCACGGGAGGGTAGGACAAAAGATGTCATGCAAGTTCTTATTATAAGCACGTATGACTATATACGAAATACATGCCTACATTACATTGATGAATTGGAGCTATTGTGTATCGCCCTAGGTTGTGACTGTTATATGATGAATATCATCCAACATAATTATCATCACCGATCCAATGCCTATGACTTTCTCATATTGGTTTCTGCTAAGTTACTTTGTTGGTGCTGCTTTACACTTGCTACAAAACTGCTACTGTTACTGTTACCGTTACTAGTGTTACTGTTGCTACTGCTACCAAAACTATCATATTACTGTGCTACTAAATACTTTGCTGCAGATATTTTACCTCCAGGTGTGGTTGAATTGACAACTCAACTGCTAATACTTGCAAATATTCTTTGGCTCCCCTTGTGTCGAATCAATAAATCAGGGTGAAATACTACCCGCGAAAACTGTTGTGATCCCCTATACTTGTGGGTTATCAAGACCTTTTTTTGGCATCGTTGCCGAGGAGCATAGCTCTATTTGTTGAGTCACTTGGGATTTATATCTGTTGATCACTATGAAGAATCTGAAAGACGCTAAGACCAAAATCGTTCCCTCTAAGACGAGGGGAGGTAAGGAACTGCCATCTAGCTCCGCACTTGATTCACCTTCTGTTTTGAGTAGACTTGCGACACCACCACCTGTTATGCATTCTAATATGTTGCAAGTGATTGATGATACTACTTCTTCTATGAATGATACTTATGATGATGCTAGTACTATGCTTGATAATACTGTGCCACTTGGTGATTTTCTTGATGAACAACTTGCTAAAGCTAAAGAAATTGAGAATGCTAAAAATGTTGAAACTCTTGAGAATTATGATTCACCTATTATGCCTAGCTCTGCTACTAGAGTTGAATCATCTGATGAACATGTCTTTGATAGGGAGACGGCTAGAGCCATTCTTGCTTGTAATGATAGAGATGAAGTTATAAAATTGTTTGCAGAAATGAAAGAAAAATCTATGAAGGAGAGAATGAAATATGATCCTAAGTTTGCCACCTCTCCCATATTCGTTACTGATAAGGATTATGAATTCTCTGTCGATCCTGAGTTAATTACTTTGGTTGAATCTGATCCTTTTCATGGTTATGAAACTGAAACTGTTGTGGCACACCTTACTAAGTTGAATGATATCGCCACCCTATTTGCTCATGAGGAAAAAATTCGCTATTACTATATCCTTAAGTTGTTTCCTTTCTCATTAATGGGTGATGCTAAGAAATGGTTTAATACTCTTGCTCCTGGTTGTGTGCGTAGTCCCCAGGATATGATATATTACTTCTCTGAAAAATATTTTCCTGCTCATAAGAAATAAGCTGCTCTACAGAAAATATTTAACTTTGTGCAAATTGAAGAAGAGAATCTCCCTCAATCTTGGGGGAGGCTTCTCCAATTACTTAATGCTTTGCATGATCATCCTCTTAAGAAGAATGAAATACTTGTTATCTTTTATAATGGACTAACCGATGCTTCTAGGGACTACCTAGATAGTTGTGCTGGTTGTGTTTTCAGGGAACGAACTGTTGGGCAGGCTGAAGAACTATTGAATAATATATTGAAGAATGATAATGAGTGGACACTTCCTCAACCACCACCTAAGCCAACTCCGAAGAAGAGAGGTATTCTATTCCTCAGTACAGAAGATATGCAAGAAGCTAAGAAATCTATGAAGGAAAAAGGTATTAAAGCTGAAGATGTTAAGAATTTACCACCTATTGAAGAAATACATGGGATCGACATCCCGACACAAGTAGTGGAGGTAAATTCTCTCACTAGATTTGATGAAGGTGATATTCCGTATAATAAATCTTCTAGTCAATGCCTGTATGAATTTGATAATTATATCATTAAACAGGAACACTTTAATATGTATGTTAGCAATCAACTAAAACGGAATGCCATCATGATTGAATGCCTGAGTGATTTGATGTTTAGAACTGCTAATGATGTTAAATGCTTGAGTAAACATGCTTCTATGGTTTAGACTCAGCTGGAACAAATTGCTAAGTCACAAAATGATTTGCTTGATGAGATGAATAATAAGAAGAATGATCATCCTGTTAGAGTTGTTACTAGAGGAGGTAGGATGACTCAGGAACCCTTATATCCTGAAGGTCATCCTAAAAGAATTGAACAAGATTCTCAAAGAAATAATATTGATGTACCTAGTCCATCTAAGAAGAAAAAGAAAAAGAAAAATGATAGGACTTTGCATGCTTCTAGTGAACCGGAGGGGAAAATGCCTCCGGAGAATCATAATGATGCTTCTATTTCTGATGCTGAGACACAATCTGGTAATGAACATGCACCTAGTGATAATGATAATGATAATGATAATGATAATGAAAATGATGATGTTCATGATGATGTTCAACCAGATAATGATGTAGAAATAGAACCTGCTATTGATCTTGATAACCCACCTCCTAAGAATAAAAGATATGATAAAAGAGACTTCGTTGCTAGAAAAGATGGAAAGGAAAGAGAACCATGGGTGCAGAAACCTATGCCTTTTCCTACTAAACCATCTAAGAATAAGGATGATGAAGACTTTGAGCGCTTTGTTGAAATGCTTAGACATGTCTTTTTGCGCACTCGCTTGATTGATATGTTGAAAATGTGTCCTTACGCTAAATATATGAAAGATATTGTCACTAATAAAAGAAAGATATCTGAAGCTGAAATTTCCACCATGCTTGCAAATTATTCTTTTAAGGGTGGAGTACCTAAAAAGTTAGGTGATCCAGAAATACCTACTATACCATGCTCCATTAAAAGAAGTTATGTTAAAACTGCCTTATGTGATTTGGGAGCCGGCGTTAGTGTTATGCCTTTCTCTTTATATAGAAGACTTGATTTGAATAAGCTCACACCTATTGAAATTTCTTTGCAAATGGCTGATAAATCCACTGCTATACCTATTGGAATTTGTGAGGATGTTCCCATTGTAGTTGCAAATGTTACTATCTTGACAGACTTTGTTATACTTGATATGCCCGAGGACGACAACATGTCGATTATCCTTGGAAGACCCTTTTTGAATATTGCAGGGGCTGTTATTGATTGTAACAAAAGCAAGGTCACTTTTCATGTCAATGGTAATGAGCATACGGTTTATTTTCCGAAGAAACAAAGTTCGGTGAATGGTATCAATTGTATTGAAAAGGTCTCAACAATTACTATTGGGGGATCCAAATTTCATCTTCCTACGGTCAAAAAGAAATATGAAATTCTTATTGTTGGGGAGATGCATATCCCCGTTGAGGTAACTTAGTGTTATACGAAAATTCCTCGGTTTCATGTCACTCGGAAATAGTTTGTTAATAAGACTTGATCAACCTTATTAATGGATTATTTTTGAAGGGCATGTGGTCGATGAATTTAGTAAGCACAACTGCCTGTAATCTTAGTTTGCTCTCTGTTTTTTCTAGTTTAAATAAAATAAAATGCCATGATTATCCTGTTTTCTGAATTATCCGTGCAATAAAAAAATGGCCCAAAAATAAAAGTGTTCAGAATGCAATAAAATTTTGACATGATTTTTCTGGAATATATAAGAATTTTTGGTGCTGAGAACAACCCAGGGGGGTGCACCTGTTGCCCACAAGGCAGCAGGGCGCGGCCACCCCCCCCCCCAGGCGTGCTAAGGTGCCTTGTGGGTCCCACAGAGACCCACTTACTTATCCATTCAACCCACTTCATCTCCTACCTCCAGAAAAAATCACAGTAGCTCTCTCTCTCTTGTTCTTGCTCCCAAACCTGAGATTTTCGATCTCTTTGCTCGGAGCTCCATTTCCGAAACTGTTTTGAGGGATTGCTCCTTGGTATGTGACTCTCCCGTTGCTCCAATTAGTTTTTGCTTTAGTGGATTATATTTTGCATATATTGCTGCTATTGGTCCTACTGAAAGTGAGCTTGCATGTTAAATTCCTTGAGTTTTAAGTAGTTTGAATGCTTGATATAGCCTCTAGGCACCTATAGGAGTAGTTGCTATCAACCTTGTGAAGTTTTGTTAACATCTTTTTGTGGCCCAAAATTTTTTAGAAATTTCTTCATAGGAACATGAACATTTTCAGAAGGAGTTCCTCAAGGAGGAGGTCCGCCGAGGTATCATCGAGTGAAAGCCCGGCACGCCAATCATATGTTGAACCAAGGGCAATTTCGGTGCGAGGTGCTGAAGCAAAATCGTGTCGATGGCCGTGAACTGAGTTCATGCTAGGTGCAGGAATTAAGGAAGAATTTGACCAGTATATTCACAACACCGAGCTCTCTTCCTTCATCGCAGATAAGCCACCACAGCACTACAACCTCACTCATTCATTCACCCAAAACTTTGAATATCATCCGCGACCTTCTAGAGTTTTATTTCATCTCTATGACAGATCTTATGCTATGTCTCTAGAAGAGTTTTGTGATGCATGCAAAATTCCATTTTGGGGTTCACTTAGCGAACCACGACAATCTGATTATGAACTATTTCTCAATAGACTTTGCAATGGTGAGGATAGGGGAGTTACGCAAGCTAGGATAAAGAGCATTCACTTCCCCGCTATTCGTTACTTTGCACTCTTTAATGGTAAATGCATTGTTGGTAAACAAGACTGTAGCGCACTTTGTGCCCCTGACCTGAGCCTTATTCACGCTGCTTTAACGGGTAGCAGACATTATAATCTTGGGGCCATTGTTGCACGTAGGTTACACCGCAACTCGGGTACTGGTGATTTATATGGAGGAATTTATGCTTCACGAGTAGCTGCAAGGCTAGGGGTCTCGCCTAGGCCAAATGATTCTCTCTTACCTGATAAATATTTGAATTTTGAGGCAATGCAGAACCATGAGTTCATTAAGCGCAACACTCGCAGTTATGATTATAACTTGATATTCAACAAATATCGTTCTGTGTTTGTTGTTTTGCCTGCTCCTGTCCTCTTTGATTTTCAAAACAAACAGAGATATTTTCTTCATGAGAGCGAGGTGCGCGAGTACAACGCGGCAGTTGAGGCTGCCCGTCAGGCTGAGGAGGCAGCTCAGAACGCCTCCATGAGCTACCACTTCGACTATTATCCTGGACAGCCATGGCAGTAGACCAAGTTACGCCAAAAGCCTAAGCTTGGGGGAGTATGTATCTCTCACCGACATTACATTAATGTTTACACATTCATTCCAGTTGTCGGTGTTCATACTTTTTCATTGTATATCCATGTTAGTTTTATTCTTGCTTTCTTCTTGTGTGTTTGAAAAAGTCCAAAAACCCAAAAATATTTCTCGCTTCTTTTCGGTTTTTCTTTCTTGTTCGTTAGTTCATAGTATTAAGAGAAAACCCAAAAAGATTTCTCGTTTCTTCTTTTGCTTGTTGGGAGTTCTCCCGTGTAAATAGTTTTCTCGCTTTTCATTTTTCTTCTTTAATTTGCTTTCTTCAGAAAAACTAAAAACTCCATAAATATTTCAGTGTGTTTCTCTGAATTTCTTTTCTTTTCTTTGAGTTGTCATAGGGAGAAGACCATGATGAAAATGATGAGTGGTTCTCATATGCTTTATTGTTGATCTAACGAAGAGCCAGTATTACCTTGTCTTCTCCCTTGAATAAAATGTTTGCAGATTCCAGCTTAGTCCACAGCACCCTTGCACTATTATTATTTTCACATCATTCGGTCGTGCAAGTGAAAGGCAATAATGACGATGATTTGATGAAGTGACTGTGGCAAGGAAAAACTGGTATGAACTCTTCTTGTTTTTGTTTTTGTAAATATGTTTAACTCAGTATCCATGATTCAGCATATTATGAGTAAACATGTTTGTGATGACAATTAGAGATTATAGTTGCTCATGGCATGCTTAAGTAACTAGGAGTGGATAATGATTTATCTTTGATGTCAACATGCATTAAAATGGTTATGATGTAGTATGTTAATATGGTATCCTCCTCTGAATGTTTCAAGTGCCATGACTTGGCACATGTTCATGCATGTAGATGATTCAAAACCAACATAGCCTCCATGATATTTATGTTCAGGGTGACTATATCCTACTCATGCTAGTATTCAATGTTAATTATTCTCAATGCATGATCATGACCGTTTTCGCTCTCTAGTTGGTCGCTTCTCAACCTATTTGTTAGCCTTCACTTGTACTAAGCGGGAATTCTGCTTGTGCATCCACAATCCTTAAACCAAAGTTGTTCCAGATGAGTCCACTATATCTACCTATATGCGGTATTACTCTGCTGCTCCAAGTAAATTTGCAAGTGCCACCTCTAATCATTCAAATAAACATCCATTTTGTGTGCCCATACCGCTCATGGAGCAACAGGGGGCGGTCAGTATCTTCCATGCTAAGTGGGTTACTCTCGAGATGAGTGTTTATTCACTTGTCATTGCACGAGAGAGGCTGGTATTTGGGATGCCCAGTCCTATGCTCAAAATTGAAAATACATAATGCAAACAAACTCCCCCGGAAAGTTGTTGGTATGGAGGGCACCTAAGGATTCGGCTAGCCATGGCTTGTGTTGGTATGGTGGAGGGGGAGTAAACTTTACCTTTCCGCTTGGGAACTGCCTATAATGTGTTTAGCATGGAAGATGTTAAAAACTCTCGGTCGTGATGTTGACAGGAAAAGTACACCTCTCAAAATTATTTTTCATCTCTTATTTAAGCTTCGAGCTCTGGCACCGCTACAAATCCCTGCTTCCCTCTGCGAAGGGCCTATCTATTTACTTTTATGTTATTTTACTTTTATTGTTGAGTCTCACCTTCTTGCACTAAGCGCCAATCCTGAGAGCACTATTGCCATCCTTATGCATTGAGTATAGTTAATGTTGTGTGCATCATGACTGGATCTCTTCTACCCTGAATTACAATGTTTAGTCGCTGCTTGAACTTTGGAGGTGCTCTGCATTTATGTTTTGCGGTCTCAGAAAGGGCTAGCGAGATACCATGTTATCATATTATATCATGATTGTTTTGACAAATTGTTGGCATTTGAGATATGTTATTATTGCTCTCCAGTTGATTATGCCATTGATATGAGTAAATGTAGTTTTTAAGTGTTATTATGAGCATGGTTAGTTCATGATCTTTGCTGAAAACCTGGGTACTATTTAAGCTTATATACGGATACAAGAACAAAAGAGTTCGTAAAAGTTTTTCTTTATCACTTTCAGTTTGTCAACTGAATTGCTTGAGGACAAACAATGAGTTAAGCTTGGGGGAGTTGATACGTCTCCATCGTATCTACTTTTCCAAACACTTTTGCTCTTGTTTTGGACTCTAATTTGCATGATTTGAATGAAACTAACCCGGACTGACGCTGTTTTCAGCAGAATTGCCATGGTGTTGTTTTTGTGCAGAAATCGAAGTTCTCGGATTTGGACGAAACTTTTTGGAGAATTTTTATGGAATATATAAAAATTATTGGCGCAAGAATCAACAGAAGGGGGGCCACCTGCTGCCCACAAGGCAGTAGGGCGCGACCCCCTAGGGCGCGCCGTGGTGCCTTGTGGGGCCCACAGGCGGTCGTCTGACCTAATTCCCATGCTATAAATTCGCTTTCCCTCAGAAAAAATAACAGAAGAAGTTTCATCGCGTTTTACGATACGGAGCCGCCGCCACCTCCTGTTCTTCATCGGGAGGGCTGATCTGGAGTCCGTTCGGGGCCCTGGAGAGGGGGATTCGACGCCGTTGTCATCATCAACCATCCTCCATCACCAATTTCATGATGCTTACCACTGGGCGTGAGTAATTCCTTCGTAGGCTTGCTGGACGGTGATGTGTTGGATGAGATTTATCATGTAATCGAGTCAATTTGTTAGGGCTTTGATCCCTAGTATCCACTACGTTCTGAGATTGATGTTGCTATGACTTTGCTATGCTTAATGCTTGTCACTAGGGCCCGAGTGCCATGATTTCAGATCTGAACCCTCTATGTTTTCATGAATATATTTGAGTTCTTGATCCTATCCGCTTGTCATATGCACTTGTTATTGTTCTGATCCGTAGACCCCAAAGTGACAATAGTTGGGATACTCTCTGGGATGACTGTAATTCAAGGAGTTCATGTATTCACCATGTGTTAATGCTTTGTTCCGGTTCTCTATTAAAAGGAGGCCTTAATATCCCTTAGTTTCCTTAAGGACCCCGCTGCCACGGGAGGGTAGGACAAAAGATGTCATGCAAGTTCTTATTATAAGCACGTATGACGATATATGGAATACATGCCTACATTACGTTGATGAATTGGAGCTATTGTGTATCACCCTAGGTTGTGAGTGTTATATGATGAATATCATCCAACATAATTATCATTACCGATCCAATGCCTACGACTTTCTCATATTGGTTTCTGCTAAGTTACTTTGCTGCTGCTTTACACTTGCTACAAAACTGCTACTGTTACTGTTACCGTTACTAGTGTTACTGTTGCTACTGCTACCAAAACTATCATATTACTGTGCTACTAAATACTTTGCTGCAGATATTTTATCACCAGGTGTGGTTGAATTGACAACTCAACTGCTAATACTTGCAAATATTCTTTGGCTCCCCTTGTGTCGAATCAATAAATCAGGGTGAAATACTACCCGCGAAAACTGTTACGATCCCCTATACTTGTGGGTTATCACATGCCAACTCGACCGGTCGCCTGGACCGCGTCGAAAGCTTTTCCCCGAACCAGGTTGTTAGGTTCGGGAGCTTGGAATACACTGTTGACTCTCATGGTGATCTCGCCCTCTCCGGCTGGATGCTATATCGGCTTGAGAACCCTTCGGGCACCGTGGCCTTGACCCCGGATCCGACCTCTGATCTGGACATCAGATCAAATCTAGCATCAGAGTCAGCCTTGTGTATGGACCTGATCACTGTCACGTCGGACCCAACCCCAAGCACGGGTCCGACTACTGTCTTATCAGATCTCAAGCTTGAGTCAAGTCCGAGCCCGGAACCAACGTTAAGCTTGGATCCGACCCTTTCACCTATGGACCAGGGGTCAACCCTGGCCAGCCAAGACTCCGAAGTTGTGTTAAGCAAACCACGGAGCATATTTCGTATCAATCCGGCTTGCAGTCAGGTCATGGACACCGATGATCTCACGCAGATAAATGAGATACTAGATTGGATCCAAGATCTGGCAATCTCATCCGCGGTTTATGACCAAATCGGACATAAAGCCGACGACGGCGACATTCACGTCCCACCCACCACCCACCTAGTGGCTACGATCGAATATTTAACCGACATATTAGACTATGCCTCTGAAGAGGCAACTGACATGGATGAGGATGTCAATGGCGCATCAGGAGCGGCATCGCCTATGGCTGTACCCCACATAGGTAGTTGGGCCGCAACGTCTACATGGTCGACACGCCCAAAGATCCCCCCAAGCGCCGACGCCCTCGTAGATGACCAAAAGGCACTGGCAGTGGCAAGAGCCAGACAAACAACACGGGAGCCATAGAGGACGGCTCCACTCTAGATAATGCCGACAAACAGGGCGACGATAACAACGCTACGCCGGCTTAGGTTAATGGCCCAACAGGGATGTCGGATAATGAGAATCCCAAAGACCTCAAAGACGGGGAGGATAGTAACTACCTCCCTGAGTCCAAGGAGGACATCAGCCTCGGACCCGAGGACTTTATAGTCCCTGAGGACCCATATGAACAAGAAAGATTTCAGTGGCACCTTTTTGCAACCGCCCGGAGCATGAAGAAAAAGCAGCAGCAGCTTCAAGCTGATCAGAACACTCTAAACGACAAGTGGGTAGAGATCCTCGCAGTCGAGCAAGAGCTCAAAGCATGACGCGAGGGACAAGCTAAATCTTACCCACGTCGGTGTCTACTCATAGAATTCGATGCCGAAGTCACCGAGAACGTGCCTTTTAAGCACGGCCGAGCTGACAAACCTAACCGCCCTCCTCGGGGACGGGACATACCAACGGGAGAGAATAGGAATGCCCCCACTATCCCCCACCGTGAAGGCAAGGACCCGGTCCAATACCCCGAGCTGTATGATTTGCGACAGAATCTGGGCGCAAATTTAGCCCCAGCACGGTCCATTTATGGATCACGAGGAACGTGCCTGCCGGACATGTCGATTATGAGGCCTGGTTGGACAGGCACGGGAGAGCTCGCGAGCAAGCTTATGCTCGGATGCCAACCGATGTTCGGCACGAGGCGGATCGCTTTCAAGGACCCGCGCACCCAATATGCTTTACAGACAAGGTCATGGAACATCAGTTCCCCGAAGGGTTTAAACATGTAAATATCATAGCTTACGATGGAACGACCGACCCGACTGTGTGGATCAAACACTTTCTTCTCCACATTCATATGGCTCAAGGAGACAATCTCGACGCCATTAAGTACCTTCCGCTGAAACTTAAGGGATCGGTGAGGCATTGGATCAATAGCCTATCTGAGAACTCTATCAGGAGCTGGGAGCAGCTCGAAGAGGCTTTTCGGGCGAACTTCCAAGGCACGTACATCCGGCCTCCGGACGTCGATGACCTTAGCCCCATTATTCAGCAGCCCGGCAAGTCCGCCAGGAAATTCTGGAATCGATTCTTAACAAAAAAGAACCAGATAGTTGACTGCCCTGACGCTGAAGCGATCATTGCTTTCCGCCATATCATCCAGGATGAGTGGCTAGCGCAACAGCTCGGGCAGGATAAGCCGAGAACCATGGCGGCCCTTACATCTCTAATGACTTCTTTTGTGCGGGCGAGGACAGCTGGTTGGCACGTAGCACCCACGGCGGCGAGGCCGGTACCTCAGAGGTACACGATGGCAATGGAAAGCCTAGGTGCAACAAGAATAAGCGTCGGCATAAAAATAGCGGCAGTGATGCCGATGACCCAGTAGTCAACGCTGGGTTCAGTAATCCAAGGACCAGCCAGAAAAAGAAACCCTTTAAAGGGAATAAGGATGGTCCTACCACACTCGACAAGATCCTCGACAGGCCTTGCCAGATTCATGGCACCTCGGACAAGCCCGCCAACCACACCAACCAGAAATGTTGGGTCATCAAGCAAGCCGGAAAGGTTGTGGTCGAATGCCAAGGCAAAAGTCGGTCCTGTAGTGAGGATGAGGACGAACCTCGGAGTCCCAACAACGGGGGCCAAAAGCAATTCCCTTCCAAAATAAAAGATGTGAACATGATCTATGCTACTCACATCCCGAAAAAGGAGAGGAAACGTGCACTTTGGGATGTCTACGCCTTAGAGCATGTAGCCCCAAAGTACAACCCATAGTTGGCTTGCTCGATCACCTTTGACAAGCGCGACCATCTGACCAGCATCCATCACGAAAGGCTGGTGGCTCTGGTCCTTGATCCCATTATCGATGGGTTTCACCTAACACGGCTCCTTATGGACGGTGGCAGTAGCCTAAACCTAATCTATGCTGACACGGTCAGCAAGATGGCATCGATCCATCAAGGATCAAGCCTAGCAACACCACTTTCAAGGGTGTGATTCCAGGTGTGGAGGCGCACTGCATCGGGACCATCACATTGGAAGTAGTCTTCGGTTCCCCCAAGAACTTCCGAATCGAAGACTTAATCTTCGATATAGTCCCCTTCTACAGTGGCTATCACTCACTGCTCGGGTGAACTGCGTTCGCCCGATTTAACATTGTCCCGCATTATGCATATCTAAAGCTTAAAATGCCAAGCCCAAACGGTGTCATTACAGTGAACGGTAACACCGAACGATCCACTCGTATAGAGGAGCAAACTGCGGCCTTCGCGGTCGAGGTCCAAGCAGCCGAGGAGGCATCCAAGACCCTCGCCATTGTAAAGGAACTGGGCTCTTCAAAGCGTATCCGAGGTGTTTCTTTACCCTCCCAGCAGTCAGGTCATAGCCTCAAATAGGGGTATGCGCTCCACTGCTCTCACTTGCTAATAGAGGACTACGTTCGTCGTGTCCACAACTTTGCACTTAAAATTCCATGGGGGGCTGTGGAGCACAATCAAAGGGTACACTGTTTGGCTTGGCTGGACAGTGGCCCACCCACATCCTAGTTATTCTCTAGGCACTATCACAGGCCCACCTGGAATGGCTTCAATAACGGCGTTCAAGTCGTTCGATCATGGATACTTGCTACAACCTCTTCAAAGGACCCGCCATTCAAATGCGTCAGGCATAGAAATGGCGGCGTGGCACACAGTATCGATGGACCTTGCAATAGACAAGGACGAGCTGGTAAACAACACGGAGGCGCAGACATGCGACGGGGCAGAGAAAGGATGATAAACTCAATTGTAGACGCCCTATATAGAGCCTCCCTCTCATATTTTTATGTATCTTTTAAAGTTTCTTTGACAAGCTCGGCATGTATGGCTTGACCTTATGAATCAAAGAGAAAACAGACCCTTTGCGGTCATCACACATCTACTCTCGTTATGCACTGTTCTTTTATCAAGCCTCTGAGCTAAAGATAACTCCCATGACACAATACTTCTCAAAACTCATCAGCCTTCGACAAGGGGCTTGGATTTAAAAAACCTGCCCACCTACTCATTCCAATACTCATATAAAAGTATTCAGCATCTCGAATATTGCATTATATGCATCAGTTTCAAAATCATGTCTTTGGTCAATAGTTGGGTTGCCCGGCTCCTGTGCTTACCCCTTATGTTTCCGCTTTGTTCCCCTAAGGGCATAAAGGGAGAACCACTGTGATTGTGCATCCAGCTCGAATGGTCAAGCGCCTCAGTGGAGAAAGCCGAAAACTGACTGTCATGATAGGCCTAAACTAGTAAGCGATCCGATGACTGTGTCAAAACAAAATCGATAGAGGTTCTCCATGTCAAACGACGGGCTCCTGTCAAACGAGCCGAAGTGATTAAAAGGTTTAACCTCGGCCTACCCGAACACTTCCAACTCCGGCGGCTAGTTACTCACCCCCACAGTCAAGCTCCTATGACTAAGTGAAAGTTATAAAGCCAAAATAGTCCGATTGCCTGGTTTCTACCAACATATACCGCCTCTGGGCGCCGAGACGTCGGCTAAGGTCTAAAGGTTACAGAAATACCCCTTGTATTCTATACAAGGGGGCAGAAGCCGACGACTGGCCACTTTTAGTTTGTAGAACGGTCGCACATGACTCACAATAAATAAATCGGACGATAAAGCCGAACATTGCAAAACAAAGCTTGTCTTTTTACACAATTAAAACTTTGGCACTCTGAAGTACAATTTAAAAATACATGTTTTCCTTGCTACACTGGGCCTCGGTGATCTGAGTACCCTCCATCACCTGGGCCATGTATTGCCCGGGAGTACGGTTCTTCCCGGCTGGAGGGCATGAAGCCACTTCCGTGGCATTGATGCCCTGGTAATGCGTCCTAACACATGCATAGGCCCACTGAGCACCCTCCAGGCAGGCTGAGCGCTTCCAGCAAAGGACCTGGGGGATGGCACCCTGAAGCCGCTGCACCAGGCGGAAGTAACTGCTCGGCAATGGCACTTGGGGCCAGAAGTTGATGCAGAGGTCCTCCATGGCCGTCCTTGCCATGAGATGCAACTCCATCAGCTGCTTCATCTGATTATTCAGCAGCAGTGGGTGCGATGGCGCTTGGAATTGCCCCCAGAAGCTCTTCGCCTCGGAGTCGCCATCGATGGAGCCATAGTAGTGGTCGGCATCTGACGCACTCCTCGGCAAGTCCATGAAGGCGTCTGAGGAACGCCAGATCTGCGTAAGCTGGGCGAACCTGACTTCACCAAAAATGCATCGAAGCACGTACAGCTTACCAGTGGCGATTTGCTTCACTTGCTGAAGCTCTTTGCGATCCGCCCGGGCCCGGGTCTGGGCTTCTTTGAACGTAGAACTCAATTTCTCGAGCTCGGCGGCCTTCTTCTTCTGGTCCTCCTGAAGGGCCTCCCGCTGCGTGTACAGTCCCTTCAGGTCCTCCTCAACCTCGACAACCCGGGCTTGATCCTTGCCACGGGCTGCCTTCTCCTCGGCCAGCTCCTCACTGGCCTTCTTCATCGTAGCTTTTTGCTGATCGGCTTCTTGCCAAGCTTGTTTTAGCTCGGCTCGGAGAGCCTCAAGCTTCGAAGTAGAAGCTGGCAAACAATCAACAATATACGTGTTAAAACAATTAAAGTTACCACTACAACATGCTTTCAGCATTAGCTTCGAGCTCACCTTGGGCCTGATCCATCTGCTTCTTTAGTAGCTCTATGTCCTCCTCGGACCAAGCCAGCTTATGGTTTAGCTCCGCTAACTCCTCGGAGTTGGAGGTCGGAGCCGAAGCCGAGGCCTGCACAATTTATTAATTATTTGTCTCCGATATAGAGTTTGATCCCCTGGTTGTATTTACCAAACCAACCAGAGTCTCGGGGGCTACTGCATATTCGCACCTCGATATATTACACAAATGACCCCCAAGTCAGTTCATTTAAAGTAACTTGGGGCTCGAGGGCTACAACACATTAGCAGATTACCTATTATAGTCTTCGGACAACTCTTTTCAGAGACATCGTTAAGGGCTACTGGGTACGATGAGAGTCAAACCAAAATTCCCATAAAATAGTAAACAGGTCATACAAAAATGTACCTCCAAACCTTTAAAAAAGCCTTTGAAGGCCTCCTGGATTCCGGTCTCTGCGGACCGAAAGCTGCTCAGCTCCGTGCCAAGAAGGGCACGGTGCTCTTCAACAATGGAGGAGCTTGTCAAAGCCACCTCCATCTCCTCGGGCCACCCCATGGAGACCTGCCCTTGGACAGGAGCGGTTGGCGGAGTCACCTTGGCTCCACCCTCGTAGGGGTGGGGACGGAGGTCGTCGGCCGCTGTGATGGCTCCGGGGCAGCCGGCGCCGAGGACTCGGGTTGTCAGAGCCCATCTCCTTCTTTGACCAAAGGGATTCCCTCCCTTTGGTCCTCAGCAACCGATGCAGGAACCTCGACCGTGGTGACACCAGTACCGCCCTCCGTGTTGGTAATGGGTGGGGCCTGGTGTGATGATGCCTCCCCTATCTCGTCATGGACCGGGGTGGTAGTGACGTGCTCGGCAGTCCCGCTCTCTACCATCTCCGACGGAGGAAGCTCGTCCTCCGAAGTCCTTTCGCCAATGAAGGCATGCCGTGGGCAGTAACAGCAGGTGGTTGGTCGCGCACTAATGACGATTATTGTAAAATATGTTGCGATATCGAGCCACATACCTTCTCGACACCGGCTTCTCCATGCGCGGTTGCAGGAGGTCGTCCTCCGACGAATCAGAAAGCGTGACCTTGGCGGGAGCGGACTTTCTATCTGGACTGGGCTGCCGGCCGGACTGGGCTGCGAAGGGCTTTCGCGGCTTCCTATCGGCCTGAGGAGTGTCATCCTCCTCCGCATCTTCGGATGCCACCCTGTTCCTTTTCGGGGAAGGTAGTAACTCTTCCTCGCCCTCTTGCGCTTCCTTCTCCTCTTCATCCTCGTGGACGGAGGAGGCATGGGTGTCTTTTTTGGATCTGGCCTCCGAGGGATCTCGGATGCGCAGACCTTCCCTCTTCTTTGGATCCTTCTTCTCCTTGGCCGGCACCAGATACGGCGCCTCAGCCAAAAGAGCCTCGAGCTGAGGGGACCGGGCCTCTTCGGACAATGGTGCTGGGCACTTAATCTTTAGTGCCCTGGCGAGCCATTTCTGGAGATGGAAGCACAAGCATGGCCACTCTGAGTACGGGAGTTAGGAGGAAGAAAAAATTAACATGAAAGTGAAGACTATTGTTACCTCAGCCGCTTCGTGCTTGCCGTCGAGGCCGCAGTCTTCCCCTTCTTCGGGGAATTCATTTTAGACGGCTTAAAAACCAACATCCATATCTCGGCCAAGTTGGTGCGGAAGAAGTGCCACACTGTTAGCTCATCCTTGGGCTTATAAAGCCACATCAGACTCGCCCGAAGTTGAAGGGGAAGAATACGGCGCCGGAGCATGACGTCGATCACGTTTACCAGCTTGATATTCCGGTCCTTCATTGATTTGATCTTCTTCTGCAGCACCGACACTTCCTATGGGTTGCCCCAGTCCAGGCCCTTCTTCGCACATGAGACGGACCTCCTCGGAGGGTCGGCTGAGAAAGCTGGGATTGCTGTTTGGCCTTTGCTGGTCAGCTCAGTGATGCAAAACCACTCTTGCTGCCACACTTTGATTGTCTCCACGAAGGTGCCCTCCAGCCAGGCCACCTTCTGGAGATTGCTGATCATGGCTCTTCCACATTCAGCTAGTTGGGCACCGCTGGTCTTCGGCTTTATGCCGAACATCTTCAGCCATAGGTTGAAGTGCGGCTCCACACAAAGAAAGGCCTCACAGATGGTGATTAACGCCGCGAGGTGAAGGATGGAGTTTGGAGCTAGATGATGGAAATCTAGCCAGTAGTAGAACAAAACCCCACGCACGAAGGGGTGCAAGGGGAACCCCATACCTTGGACAAGGTGAGGAATGAAGATTACCCTCTCCCCTGGCTTGGGGGTTGGGATTTGCTTGTTGGGCTCTGGAGCCCGGCAGGCGGTGTCGGTGGGGCTATACCCCGCGGTTCGGAGCTCCTGGATGGTGCTCGCCATGATGGTGGAGGCTGCCCACTGACCCTTCAGGTGGCATCAGCCATCATGGAAGGAGAGCTATGGGCGCTGGATGAGAACTGTGAAAGCTTTGGGAATGGATCTGGGGCGCTAGAGCTCTGGAGGCTGTGTGCGATGGCGAAGGGATGGAAGCGTGGGGAAAGCCGGATTAATCGCCATGTCTCAATCCTTGTTGCCGTTATACGCGCATGGGGTGAAACAATTCTTGATGATTGTTGGGTTCTACGGAAGGGTGCGTCGACTGCAAATTAAAATTTTCCTACCCACAGAACATCCAGGAACATGCTACGAGAGATGGATCACAGATTGTTACCACTAGACGCGCAGTGCCTTGCAGTGGAAGTAGAGTTGGGGCAGCGCGTCCGCGGGGTTCGTCTCCTCTTCATGCGATCTCCCTCGAACAATCAGTCATCGGATCCCACGTACAGGTTTGCCGGAGCGGCGCAAGTGCACCACCTCTAATGGTATCCGCGCGTGCAGGAGGAACACCGTGTGGCGGACTGCTAGGTCCGATCACACAGTTGGAGGCGAGTGGAGGTGGCTAGTTGCAACACATGCAAAGCCCTAATGACGGCGCCGGAGCGATCAACCAAATGAGTGTGCCATACCGCCACTATATATAGGCATCCGTCGCAGGCTAAACACTTGGGCCTCGCACGGATCCTAAAGCCTAAAGTCGGTTCGGCCTGGATCCAAGTCCGAGTAGGATCACATCTGACTCGTGGAGTCAGACCCAGCCTCATAGGTTCCTTCCCTTAAGCGCGCGACCCCTTAGGTTCAGGTCGACTCGGTCGCAGTTCGGATCACCTCCGACCTGCTCGGTTGGTAGCGGTCTCTAGCATGGCGTTCCGACCACCAAGTAGACAATGAAGCCGGTTGGCGAACCTGTACAACATGTCATGCTTCTATTCCCTTTGCCACAAAATATATGTTGTCGGGCTCAAGGCAAGTATGTCATCCTTGTGCTAGCCCGACCTCTTTCTCATTCCAGTGATGTCGACCACAAACTAGATTATCTCATAATCCTTGTCGCATGGCCATGCTTATCTTGGTCGAATCACACGAGGGGCCCAGAGTATATCTCTCATGATCGGAGGGGCAAATCCCATCTTGCTCGACCATGTCTCGCAGGATGGGTCTGGACAAGCCTGAAACCTACCTTTATAACTACCCAGTTATAGAGTAGCGTTTGGTCGGCCCAAAGCAGGTCTGTCATCATCCCGAGTACATGCACCAGCTCAGGTCTTAGGACATAGAACGTATGTTGTACTACAGACTCACAGATGACATATCGCTGCGTCTCATAGATGGGTTTGTCCGACTCAGACCTTATCTGGACTCGGATCCGACTATGTCGAATCCGACTAGATCTTTCCGAGTCCATATTATCCGGTTAGCATCCAATGCTCCATGGCTAGTGAGACCGAGCCATCCACCGTGTCATATGCTAGTCTAGTTAGCTACGCATCCACACGGCCATTTCGACTAGGGACCTTTTAAGACAATCATCATACAATGCATAGTCCCACAAAAAGTCATGTACTTGTTGATACACATCATTGATAATGTCCAAGGACTATCTTTATTCATAAACACATAGGAAATATCATCATACATGATTGCCTCTAGGGCATATCTCCAACAGTCTCCCACTTGCACTAGAGTCAATCAAATAGACATCGTATACCCATAGCTCTAACGTGCCCCTCATGCTTGGGTTGTGGAAGCGGCTTAGTCAATGGATCTGCAACATTTGCATCCGTGTGAATTTTGCATAACTCTACATCCCCACTCTTTACGATCTTTCATATCAGGTGATATTTCCAATCTATGTGTCTGGACTTGTGGTGATTCCTCGGCTCCTTGGCCTGTGCGATGGCACCAGAATTACCACAATAAAGGTCCAACGGTTTTACCGAGGCTGGGAAAACACCAAGATCATCCTGAAAGTTCCGGATCCAAACACCTTCCTTTGCAGCTTCACAAGCTGCAATGTATTCGGCTTCTATGGTAGAATCGGCCACCATATCTTGCTTGGAACTCATCCAGCTCACTGCTCCTCCATTCATGACGTACACAAATCCAGACTATGATCGACAATCATCTCGATCGGTTTGGAAACTAGCATCGGTGTAACCCTTTACGACGAGCTCTTCCTCACCTCCATAAACTAGGAACATCTCTTTAGTCCTTTTCAGGTACTTCAGAATAGTCTTTACTGCCGCCCAGTGACTCTCACCTGGGTTGGCCTGGTATTTGCTTGTCAAGCTTATTGCAAAAGCAACATCAGGCCGAGTACATATCATGGAATACATGATGGATCCGATTGCCAAGCCATACGGAATCCGACTCATTCTGCTTCGCTCATCAAATGTCGAAGGACTCTGAGTCTCGCTCAGCCTTATGCCATGTGAGACAGGCAAGAACCCCTTGTTTGCCTCACTCATGTTGAACCGTTTCAACACTTTGTCTATGTACGTGCCCTGGCTTAAGCCGAGCAGCCTCCTCGATCTATCTCTATAGATCTTAATGCCCAATATGTAAACCACTTCACTGAGGTCCTTCATCAAAAACTTACCATTCAATGATTCCTTGAACAAGTTCAGCATCGAAACATCATTTCCGATCAGCAATATGTCATCCACATACAGGATCAAAAACACTACCGAGCTCCCACTCAAGTGCTTATATAAACAAGCGTCCTCTTCGCTTTTGATGAAACCAAGACCAGTGACGACCTCATCAAAACGAATATTCCAGCTCCGAGATGCTTGCCTCAACCCATAAATGGATCTCTTGAGCTTGCATACCTTACTAGC
Source organism: Elymus sibiricus (assembly GCA_039707655.1). Lineage (NCBI taxonomy): Eukaryota > Viridiplantae > Streptophyta > Magnoliopsida > Poales > Poaceae > Elymus > Elymus sibiricus. Next base: position 101,850,916 of record CM077668.1, on the reverse strand, counting down.
GCTAGTTGGATCGACAAAACCCTCGGGCTGTATCATATACACGTCCTTGGTTAAATTTATGTGAAGGAAAGCCGTTTTGACATCCATCTGCCATATCTCGTAATCAAAATATGCAGCTATAGCTAGTATGATCCTCACCGATTTAAGCATCGCTACCTGCGAGTAGGTCTCGTTGTAGTCAATTCCTTGAACTTGTCCATAACCTTTAGCGACAAGCCGAGCTTTGTGGATCTGAACATTTCCATCCACATCAGTTTTCTTCTTAAAGACCCATTTGCAACCAATGGCAGTGACGCCAGGCGGCGGATCAACCAAGTCCCAGACTTGATTTTCATCCATGGACTTTAACTCAGATCTCATGGCCTCCATCCATGCCTCGGAATCCAGGCTCACCATCGCTTCCGCACACGTAGCTGGCTCGTCGCCTTCCAGCAACAACACATCATGCACTCTGCGTAATCTTTCCAACCTCCATGGTTCCGGTGCCGCTTCCACCTCGGGTTCCCTGACAGACTCTGGTATGATCGCATCACCAGCCGAGTTGTCCCCAAGTGGTTCTCGAACTTCTTCGAGTTGCACCTGCCTCCCACTGGCTTCCCGCCCAAGAAACTCTTTCTCAAGGAAGACCCCGTTCCGAGCAACAAACACTTTGTTCTCTTCGTGGTTGTAGAAGCTATATCCCAAGGTTTCCCTCGGATATCCCACAAATATGCACTTATCCGACTTGGGTGTAAGCTTGTCTTACATAAGTCGCTTGACAAATGCTTCAAAACCCCAAATCTTTAGAAAATACAACTTGGGAATCTTCCCAGTCCACATCTCATGTGGTGTCTTGTCTACGGATTTAGATGGTACTCTGTTGACTGTAAAAGCTGCAGTTTCTAGAGCGTATCCCCAGAATGACAAGGGTAAATCTGATTTGCTAATCATAGATCGAACCATGTCTAACAAGGTACGATTCCTCCCTTCTGACACGCCATTTCTCTGTGTTGTGCCCGGAGGTATGAGCTGAGGTACTATACCTTCGCTTTTCAGATGATCATCAAACTCCTCGCTCATGTACTCACCTCCACGATTAGATCGTAGAAGCTTTATAGTCTTGCCGAGCTGATTTTCAACCTCGTTCTGAAACTCTTTGAACTTTTAAAAAGTTTCCAACTTGTGCCTCATCAAATAGATATATCCATATCTACTCAAGTTATCGGTAAAAGTCACGAAGTACTGATAGCCGCCTCTGGCAATTGTGCTCATTAGACCACACACATCACTGTGTATAAGCTCCAATAGCTCGGACGCACTCTCGCAACTCTTTGCAAAAGAAGACTTAGTCATCTTGCTGAGCAAGCACGATTCGCATGTCTCGAACGACCCGAAGTCGGACAAAGTTAGAAGTCCATCATCATGGAGCTTCTTCATGCGTTTCAGACTAATATGTCCAAGCCGGCAATGCCAGAAGTATGTTGGATTTATCTCATTAGGCTTATGCCTCTTGACATTCATATTATAGACAGGTTCCGTTTCCAGATTCAATATAAAGAGCCCATCAACAATGGGTGCATAGCCGTGGAACATACCATTCAAAGATATCGAACAACCATTGTCCTTTAAATTGAATTCATAACCCTGAATCATCAAACATGAGGCAGATATAATGTTCTGACTAAGTGCTGGAATATAATAACAATTATTCAATTCCATAATGAATCCGGAAGGAAGCTGGAGCTGCATCGTGCCGACTTCCAACGCAGCAATTCTTGCTTTGTTACTGACCCTGATGTCAATCTCCCCTTGTGCCACACGCCTAGTTCTTACCAGCCCCTGCATCGAGTTGCAAATATGAACAACCGATCCGGTATCAAATACCCAAGAGGTACTAGGTATGTCAGCAAGGTAAATGTCTATAACATATGTAACAAGTGTACCTTTGCCTGAAGTCGCACTCCCGTCCTTCTTGCCATGCTCGGCAAGCCACTTGCTACAGTTCCTCTTCCAGTGACCAGTTTCCTTGCAATGATAGCAAATGGTCTTCGATTCCAGTCCTGACTTTGGCTCAGCGGTGGAGGTTACCGTCTCCGTGCCCTTTTCCTTAGCCTTCTTCTTGGACCAACTCTTCTTGAACTTAGCTGATTTCTGCACCATCAACACTTGATGCGTGCCTTTCTTAATATCCTGCTCTGCCACCTTGAGCATCCCATGCAATTCAGTGAGTGTCTTATCCATACCGTGCATATGATAGTTTGAAATGAACGTCCCATAGCTAGGTGGAAGAGAACCCAAAACTGCATCTGTAGCCAGCTCATCCAAGAGCGGGAAGCCTAACCGATCCAAAGCTTGCATGTATCAGGTCATCTTGATCACATGCGGGCTCAGTGGATCACCTTCCTTCAGCTTGCAATCCATCAAGGATCGTCAGATGTTGAACCTTTCGGTCCTAGCCTGTGTCTAAAACATGCTCTTGAGACTCTCGATCATATCGTAAGCCTCAACGTTTCCGAAATGCTGTTGCAAATCGGGCTCCATACAAGCCAGCATCAGACAGCTGATCTCCGTTGATTCATCAATGAGTTTCTGGTAGGCATTCCTGGTTGTGGCATTAGCATTATCGGCAGGTTCCTCAGGAAGTGGATCCTTTAGAACATGTTCCTTCTTATCATGTTTGAGAACAATTCTCAAATTTCTATACCAGGTGGTAAAGTTTGTTCCATTAAGTTTATCCTTTTCCAAGATTGATTTCAATGCAAAGTTGGGTTGAGCAGGTGGTGCCATTGATCTACAACAGAAAAATATGCAATCATTAAGCAATGTGTTTATGTAGTAATTCAAGCCTTAAACAGAAATCAATCCCACTGAAGTCAGCATCCCTCCGCAAACTCTCAGTGATTCTGGATCCGACTAGCGCATGCGACTAGTGAGCTTTAGCATCACTGCTAGCCAACATGCCTATCCGGTAAGCAACTCTTTGCTAATCGTATCTCCATACGACTCTTGTCGGTCGGGAAGGTATCTTATACCCCGGCTCCCAACCTTTGTTCCCACAAGGCCCAAAACCGTTTTGATAGCCTTGTCAAGTTAACCTGATGCAGTGCATGTCCGTGTCCGAAACGAACCCTTCAGTTCAAGGACATCTAGTAGCACCCCAATTTTATGAGCCCACTACTAGACGTACTTGACGTGCGAAGGTGCAACATCGGGGATGGCAATTCGCTTGATATTAATGAGGGATCTTTCTATCATTTTGACATGCATAGAAACTAAGAAGCATAACACTCACAAATAAACATATATTGTGAAATAGTATGGCTCCTTCATGGACGTTCTTCCAGGTCGGCTCTGACTCCGATGACCATCTAGGAACACCATCTTGTTCGTCACGCCGGGACGCCAAGCCAAGAACTTTATCTCTGTCCTTCAACTACTACAACTAGTAATGAATTTTTTACAAAGAATCACAAGTTCACACACAGGTCGTTATACATTTTAATGACAACACTTTGGCTCCTGCCGGCTGACAAATCATGACGCGCAAGCCATGTATAATTTACACACATGCATCACATACACACACATGAGCCATACTATTCACATCAAACCTGCAAAACAAAGTTATGCATAGAATCGCATTCTGCCGGTTTGAGTGATCGTGTATGAAATACAAGGCGCTACGCATACGGCGGTCTCATAAACGATCTCATAAACGACAACAGATCTCATATGTTGCCTCCACATATCAAATATGCATCCGATCTGAATCTAAATCCTATAGCAGAGGCTCTGATACCACTGTTGGGTTCTATGGTAGGGTGCGTTGACTGCAAATTAAAATTTTCCTACCCGCAGAACATCTAGGAACATGCTACGAGGGTGGATCACAGATCGTTACCACTAGACACGCAGTGTCATGCAGCAGAAGTAGAGTTGGGGCAGCGCATTCTCGGGGTTCATCTCCTCTTCGTGCGATCTCCCTCAAACAGCCGGTCGTCGGATCCCATGTACAGGTTCACCGGAGCGGCGCAAGTGCGCCGCCTCTAATGGTATCCGCAGGTGCAGGAGGAACACCGTGTGGTCGACTGCTAGGTCCGATCACCCAGTCGGAGGTGAGTGGAGGTGGCTAGTTGCAACACATGCAAAGCCCTAATGACGGCACCGAAGCGATCAACCAAATGAGTGTGCCACACCTCCACTATATATAGGCATCCGTCGCGGGCTCAACACTTGGGCCTCGCACGGATCCTAAATCCCAAAGTCTGTTCGGCCTGGATCCGAGTCCGAGTAGGATCACATCTGACTCGTGGAGTCGGACCCAGCCTCACAGGTTCCTTCCCTTAAGCGCGCGACCCCTTAGGTTCAAGTCGACTTGGTTGCTGTTCGGATCACCTTTGACCTGCTCGGTTGGTAGCGGCCTCTAGCAAGGCGTGCCGACCACCAAGTAGATAATGAAGCTGGTTGGTGAACATGTACAACATGTCACACTTCTGTTCCCTTTCCCACACGATATATGTTGTCGGGCTCAAGGCAAGTCTGTCATCCTTGTGCTAGCCCGACCTCTTTCTAGTTCCAGTGATGCCGACCACAAACCGGATTATCTCATAATCCTTGTCGCATGGCCATGCTTATCTTGGTCGGATCACACGAGGGGCCCAGAGTATATCTCTCCTGATCGGAGGGGTAAATCCCATCCTGCTCGACTATGTCTCGCAGCATAGGTCTGGACAAGCCCGAAACCTACCTTTATAACTACCCAGTTACGGGGTAGCGTTTGGTCAGCCCAAAGCAGGTCTGTCATCATCCCGAGTACATGTGCTAGCTCAGGTCTTAGGACATAGAACGTATGTTGTACTAGAGACTCACAGATGACATATTGCTGCGTCTCATAGATGGGTCTGTCCAACTCGGGCCTTATCTGGACTTGGATCCGACCATGTCGAATCCGACCAGATCTTTCCGAGTCCATATTATCCGGTTAGCATCCAATGCTCCATGGCTAGTGAGACCGAGCCATCCACCATGTCATATGCTAGTCTAGTTAGCTGCGCGTCCACACGGCCATTTCGACTAGGGACCTTTTAAGACAATCATCATACAATGCATAGTCCCACAAACAAGTCACGTACTTGCTGATACACATCATTGATAATGTCCAAGGACTATCTTTATTCATAAAGACATAGGAAATGTCATCATACATGATTTCCTATAGGGCATATCTCCAACAGTGATATCCCCCAAATATTGAGCACGATCTCTACCTTGATGAGATGAGCCAATGAGACCTGCCTCGGGTCACGATTCGAGCTGCAATAACTGGCTCGCTTAGGCGTCGTGGGTGGTGGCGGTTCAAAAAAGCTGCCAGATTGGAACACTGTTCACACCTATGCGATAGGCCTTCGAGGCTAAGCTATCCCGAGGTTTCGGATGCCTACATGTGGCGCCTAAAATACATAAACAACGGAGGTCCCGTCAAGGGGAAGCTCGGTGGTTACTTTGAACAACGTGGGTCTCGGCTTACACAAAGACAGCTTAAAGGAGAGAACTCGCCTATCAAAGCCGAAGACTTCAAGCCGAAGACATTAGCCTGAGGAAGATTGTTGTCCCCGACTCCGAAGACAAGTTCAGGGGCTAGTGACGGTATCCTGGACTAAGGGGTACCAACCTAGTTGGCCCATAGTCCATGGGCCGAGCTTATGGCCCACCGATCTCACCAGGAAGGACTCTGGAAGCCTCGAACCCCGGCGTGATCCAAACAGACTCTACCGAAGACTTGGCGTGTACTTCAGGAACTACTCCAGCTGTCAGCGTGCATCCTCCTAGATGGTAACCGAACATGTGTAACCCTAGATACCCCCGGTGCTTATAAAAACCGTGGGGTTAGTCCATAGAGGGACAAGTACAATCACCTCCATTAGGGCTTAGTACACAACATACGATCTCGAGGTAGATCAACCTATACTCGATACTTCATCATCAATATAATCAAGTAGGACGTAGGGTTTTACCTCTTCGAGAGGGCCCGAACCTGGGTAAAACATCGTGCCCTTTGTTTCTTGTTCACCATTGATCCTAGATCCACAGCTCGGGACCCCCTACCCGAGATCCACCGGTTTCAGTACCGACACCGGCTCCTGTGCTTACCTCTTACATTCCTACTTTGTTCGGCTAGGAGGTAAAGGGAGAACCACTGTGATTGTTACTTCTGGTTCAATCGGCTAAGTACCTCAGTTCGAGAGAGCCGAAAACTGACTGTCACAACAAGCGTAAATTGGTTAGCAAACCGTATGCAGTGTCAAACTAAATATAGCCGATGTAGGTTATCCAGGTAAAACGAAGGGCCTTTTTTCGAAAAGGCCAAGTAGTGGGTGGTTCGACCTTGGCCAGCCGAGCAGTCGACGTATACCGGGGGCTATTAAGTTGCCCCCAAAACACACGCTCCTATGACTAAGTGTAAGTTATTAAATCTTATAACCTGTTTGCCTTGTTTGTTCCGATAAAACCGCCTCTGGGCACCGAGACGTCGGCTAAGGGTTATGTATCGGTAATAAACACCCGAGGTATATTCTACTAAGGGGCAGAAGCCGACGACTGGTTAACTAGATCTTCGAAGAGTCATAGTAGAGTCAAAATAAAGCATCACACTTACTGCGAAAAGGAGTAACAAACATTAATCTGTCTTACAAAAGGAGCATCTCGGCATACGGAGGAGAATTAATACAGATGATCACTGGGGACCGTCTAGGATCTTATCCTTCATGCATTTCGCCTCGGACACTCGTGCGGCCGGCATCACCTTCTCATAGTACTGCCGGGCCTCTCGGCTCTTCCCCTCTGGACCACGTGGCGCCACCTCCTCCAGTTTCACCCCCGGCCAGTGCATCTTCATGGCCGCATACGCCTCTCGTGCTCCCTCCAAGCAGGCTGAGCGTTTTCATAGCTCGAGCTGAGGAACGGCTCCTTGCAGCCGCTGTGCCAGGCCCAAAGAGCTTGTCGGCAGCGATGCGTCCGGCCATAAGGCCATGCAGAGGTCCTCCATGGCAGGCCTGGCCAGATGATGCAGTTCGGCCATTTGCTTGAGTTGGTTGCCGAGCAGCTGGGCTTGGGAAGGATCCTGGAATTGCAACCAGAATGACCTCTCAGCAGTCGCACCTTCTTGACTACCAAAGTGCTTGCACGCTAGCTCCACGTTGAGAGGAAGGTCCGAGAACTCACCTAACAAACGCCACTTTTGTGTTAGTACAGGCGGCGCTTCACTTCTGAAAACGCACTACAGTAAGTAAGGCTTACCGGCAGCTTGACCTGGGCATGGGCAGCCCGGCCCGACGACCCAGCCCTGTGACACCCTGGTTTTCGCTCCTTGTTTTTTTTCCTTCGCGGGATTTGAGTCCCGTCTTTTTTCGGTGTTATTGGTTTTTCTCTCGCTCTTGGGTATATGAAGATGGTCATTTAGTCTTGCCTTCCCTATCCAACCAGAGATTCTCCCTAGACCAACCTTGCCACCCAAGTTTCCTTCTCAGGATTTTGCCACCGAAACCCTACTCTCCGATCTACCGGAAGGGAAACCCTAATTCCCTCTGTTGCAAAGGAACCAGAATTTCCTTTGATCTGTGGCCTCCCAAACTTTTCCCAGTGATCATCCTATATCTATAAACCCTGGATATGCAAACATATTGCCAAGTCATTTGCAATATTTTTCATTTAAAATTAATTCCTTTTTCTGCCAGTTAAGGGAATTAAATCCAGGAAAATATCTATCCATCTCCAAAGTTCATGAAAACTTGTGGAGATATTCTTTGTGATCATATTGAGCTCCCATAAAAATATTGGCCATAATTAAATAAGGGAAATTGCCTTTTCCTATTTAAAGCCAATATTGCACTTTGGGCACTTTCCAAAGGAGCTACCATTTTGGTAGCCAGGAAAAATCCCAAATAATTTGTGGAGCTTCTCCTATCCATATCTTCACCATTTCCATCAAGATCCCAAGTTCCATAGTTAAAATTTTGAGTGCATCTTCCAATTCTTGTTTCTGGATTTATTTTGAGGTTGTGAAGCAACTATATTTTATATTACTTCAAAACTTCTCAAATTAATCCAGGACCTCACATTTCCTATATGATGTCAGCATGAAAAAATTCACATCATTTCATCTAGCCAATTTCTCCCAAAAATTCCATCAAGTTTCTGTCCAGATTCTAGCTCTGTGAAGGAAGTACCATTTTGGTATATCCAAATGAGCTGAAATTTTCCCAGTATCTCCATATATCCAAATCATCACTTTCCACCAAAATTCAGCTCATTTCATCAAGCCATGTGAGCACAGCTTCCAAGTCTAGTTTTTGGACCAATTTGACAGTTGTGAAGGAACTATGATCAAACTTGGTCCAAATGCCTTCAAATTTTTCCAGCATCTACTCCTTCCTACCCCATCTTATTTTGATAGCATTTCAATCTCACTTGCTAAGTCATTTCACCACAAATTCCTCCCCAAGTTTCTATCCAGAAACTATTCTGGATCACCTCGGCCACTCTAGAGCAATCCTGGTCCATCCAATGATCCATCTCATCTATAAGAGCAGTGAGGAGTCTAGTTGACAAGGTGTGACAGCCAGACTGGCACCAGAGTGCGCCATGCACGTGGTGACCGCGTGGACAGCAGGCAGAAACAGTGCTCTGCGGCACTGTTCTCGTCGGCAGGCCAACTCCGGCCAGCTCCGGCGTGTCTCGACGTGTCTACTGGCTACGCGGAGTCCACCTGCCCCTCTCCAGGCTCTTCTCCCCTCCTTTTCCTTTCTCCCCATGCCACGGCAATCGCAGCCAAGGTTCTGTCCGCCCGTGATCCGCCGTGTCCTCTCCTCTCCGTTGGCCTCTTCCTCCTCGAACTATCCAACCTCCAATCCCGGCATTCGAGCACCCCCACGCCGCCTCTTAACTGTCGTCGGACGCGCCACTCTCCGGCGATCCTGCTCATGCCCTCGCCCAGCCCTCCCGACCACCAGAGCCCCCCCACTGGCCGGAGCCCCGCCGCCGTCCGCCCACCACGGCCAGCCGCTGTAGGCCGTCCCCGCCTTCGCCTCCGCCACCCACGGGCGCGGGAGGGAGCCGCGAGCCCGTCCCCGCCACCGGCCGAGCCCGCCGTGATCTGCCCCGCTGGATTCCGCCACGGCCGGCCGCCCCTGTTGCTCTGTCGGGGAGAGGCAGAGGAGGAGAAGGAAGAAGGAGGAAGAGAGAGAAAGGGCGGCGTGGGACCCGCCAGTCAGTGGCCGAAGCCGGGCCCCGCCCTCGCCATGTTATATAAGTGGAAACGTATTCGTGAGAATACGCTTTCTGCTAACCGAAAGCGTAATCGGCTGCTTCTGCGGGCAAAAGTGCACTTTCACTTCTCTGAAAGCGTATTCCAGGAAATACGCTTTCTCTCTCAGCCCACTGCCGAAACTATTAAATAGTGAACGTTCGTCTGTTAACCGCAGAAAAGCACATTTTCTATTTGTTTTCCTGCCTAAACAACGAACGGCCACAACTCTTCAACCACAACTCCGATCGAGGTGATTCCAAAGCCCACTTCTTCAGTTCGTCGAGACCATTCCGATGACATCACTTTCACCCATTTTGCCCCTACCCTATATTCAGCCCATCCGAGAGGGAATCTTTTCCGGCGAATTTTCCGCGAGGTGAACGCACTTCTTCCGGAGTACTCCTTCACCCCCCAGGCAAGCCGACCATCTGATATATGCCCTAAAGCATTGCTCTGTGTTATTCTTACGTGTTTAATTAATGAGGATGCCTGTGCTAGAAATAATTAAACTCCTGCTAGTTTGAATTTGCTATTTACATTACCTGCTAATGCTCATCAGATTATCGCACTAGTGACTCGTAGATGACAATGTGGAGATAGGTTGATACGTTTTCATAATTGTTACATCATGCACGGTTACTGTTATTGTAATAATAAAGAATGTGACTTAATGATAACAATCTCCTCCATCGGCTGGATCGAGTCATAGTGTCACCTATCCGAGCTCATCAGTGCAGCCACATCTGCCGGTATGGGACGGCCCTAACTTGGTCTATTGTCTTGCCTCTTGTCGGTACCTCCAAATTAGGGAGGGTTATGCGTGCGTGCTGCCCTGACCAGGTAGACGGCGATAATCCTGTGAGCCCAGTTTAGTTATATGGTACCAGGTCCCCGTTTGGGACAGTTTGTTTGGCCACGACGGTGGCAGGTGTCACGGGGTGACACAGGGGCCACCCAGGACATGACCCTAGGAGGGTATGATTGTCGGTGGGACCGTAGGAGTGCCGGGCAATAGACAAGTTTTGTTGGAGCAGCACCGGTCCACCCGAATGGGAGCACCAGGCCAGGAGCTCCATGGTGTGGGTAAAGTGCGCAACCTCTGCGGAGTGTAAATCTATTCGAATAGCCGCGTCCTCGGTCATGGACAGTTCGTACTAGGCCACTATTTGGTCTGTGTCGAGTCTGGAGGAACAAACCATATGACGTTAATAATGAACCAGAGAATGGTAAGGTTTGTCAGACTTGCAATGCAGATGCCTAGACAGTGGTTGATGTCAGGAATATGAAATGCTGGCCATGGGATGGCTATGAGATGAGCGGTCGGGTGACCGCAAGGTTTGGACCGGATTTGGATCCTAAGATTATTCGGGATATGGATTAACTACTTAATATGATGTATCTTTGCAGTTACTTTGATAGTTATCATGCTAGATAATCCTGTTATGACTTGATGATTAATCTTGCTAGGTAAGTATACTATGCTATGATAGTTAATGTTGTTCTAATAACAAATGCATGCTTGAATGCCATGGATTGCATTGCTTGGTGTATATGTTGGTTTGGTTTGCTTGCGAGTACATTCAAAAGTACTCAGCACCCTTCAATGTGGCTAGGTTCACCTAAGGATCCGACGTTCGCTAGCTTGGAGCCAGAGTGTTCGCGGGCTAGAAGAGTAACCCATTTAGATCCCTGTGGATTGGAGCCGCACCAAGACCATGTTGCCTTAGATAGAGTTTTTTCCGCTGCCATCACCCTTGTAAAATATCATGTAAGACTGATATATCCATTAATAGAATGTCTGTGTTCATGATACTTGTTGTAAAAGCGCATGCCAGAGTGATTTCCTGGGCTGGTGTGTGCCGCGACCGTCTAGCTACAGTGGTAATCAGGCGGGGTGCCACAACGGATGGTATCAGAGCCAGGCTGACAGAAGGTTACCCTAGCCAGACTTCATTGCCTTTTTGATTAGTAGAAAGCCCAGATGTATTTCAGCCATCTTTGCCAGATCGGCATGGCTACTATTGATCATAAGGCAACACCCTAGGTTTTTGGCTCCATCTGACCCCAACTCTTATGGCCTTTGCCTCCGGTGGGAAAAGTCCGCACCAGGCAACGACCCGTGAGCCCTGAACCCCTAGGTGAACCAGATATGCCTACCTTGCTTGCTAACCAGGGCATTTCTCTTCTCAAATCTAGTTTCCTTTGGGAAACGCCTATTAATTCCATCTTTCCCCGATAACCCTAGGATCGTTGACTAAGCCAATTTGGCTATGGTCATGCGTCGAGATGGATGTTCCCTAAGGAAGTAGTAGGAGCTTGACCCCAATTGCTACCAGGACCATTGTGCGGTTTTGCTTCTAAGTCCTTAGAGGTGCATAGAGTGCGCTAGGTTAGTTATACTAGTGAACTTTCGGCCATATGTGTAAGGTCCGCAAAATTTGAGCTTTATTTGTTTTTTTGGTTTTTCACGGTTTTGCTTCTTTTGTCTGTTCCGTTCCTCCGCTTCGACTGGATCCATCTGCGAGAACTGCCAAAGAAGACACGCATACAACTTGGATACTACCCAATAGTCCAAACTCAGATGATTCAAGTCAACCACATGATATTCAGAACAACAACCCCAGGAGTGCCAAGAATGAAGAATGGGTCAGAAGCAGAATCTGCGAGCAACCGACAAGGTCAGAATATAACTGAGGGAATTTGCCTCGGAACGTGTGACATCTAAGGAACAGGCAGATGAACAAATGATTCCGCCCTCGACACAGGAATTATTTCAGTCAGTGGGGTGAACCTTGAGTCTTTCTCAATGGAGTCAAGAATCATTTATTACCCCGGAAGCCATATTTCAAGAATGTGAAGAGGCCGAGAGCAACAACAAAACCCTGGTATGTGGATACACATTTAAAAGTCTATTTTGGAAGTTACCGGTGCACATACAAAATTTTCTGGGCAGAGTGAACAAGGTTTGCGAGAAATATGGATGAGTTCATGACTGCCCAGACCCAATGAGAATTCCAAATGCCTGGAAGCTCAGCTGAACCAAATCGAATTATCCGTCAACTGCTCACTACCGTCAACACTTGGTTTGAATGCAAAGGGTATTCCGAATTAATTAACGACATGAAGTCTGCATCAGTTGTGCAACCTCTATAGCAGCAATGATCAGACCAGCAGAAGGACAAGTGGTGTGCATGACCAACGAAATATCTTCAGTCAAGGTATGGCCTATACAAAATTTTGACTCCGCTATGGGTAAATTCCGGATACTTCGGAAGGAAGCCAGAAGCAGCCATAGACCCGACTGCATATCACAGTGAAAGGCTTTTGGTATAAGGAACCCGGTCTTCCTCCACAAGCTATCGGGAAGAGTTTACGATGTAGGACTCCCAATCTTCCTCGCTATGCTACTAGAGGGAAAATCTTCTGGGATACAGTACTCTAGTCTTCCTCAGCACGCTATCGCGGAAAGCTTTCGGCATAAGGCACCTGACCTTCCGCGGTAAGCCACATGAGGGAAAGCTTCTGAGGTACGATACCCAGCCTTCTTCCGCACGCTATCTTGGCAGAAGCTTCGAGCGTAAGGAATTCAGCCTTCTTCAACATGCCATCAACAATCTTGTCAGAAGCACGAACTAGTTCGGACACACGTCCGCCTCAGAACTCAGTGGTTATGAAAGGATTTATCCTACCCCTGCATTTGTTGTGAGCATGCAGTCCAGTGGACCAGTTCATGCAAGCCACTCATACACGGGAATGACTGTGTTCAGAGAAACATCGGCCCCATAGATCAAAGCAAGGATATGAGCATAGCCACCCCTATGAGATATGCAAGAGTAAATTGTGAATACAAGCCAACAAGTTGGGATGTGACCAAGGAGCCATGATGGTAGGTCATGACAAGTTCCCCAAAAGGAACCCTCAAGCACAAAGAAGTTTTGGATACACACCCTCCGTGACGGGCAATAAAATAAAGCTTCATGGATAAGGGGATATTATCAATCCTTGTCAGACTCTTGCATATACGGCCACAACAATGTAGCCAGCATGTTATACTCAACATGAATCTAGGCCATCAACCAAGACAAGAGGCTATGCACTGAAAGATACAACGGATGATAGCCATACTATGTCAGCTCAGTGGTCATAGCAAGGGCCACAGAGGCTATATATGGCAGAGCCACCTTAGAGATTACCGTCTATGATTACTTTGTGATCATGCCCGACATTTCAGTTGGAAATCATCTGAGGACGAAGTCAGAATGCAAGAGACAGAAGGGAACACTTCATACGGAACCCACAGTCAGACTGAAGGAAATCCATCCCCAGTCACTCAAAGACATATGAGCACATGAGCCCTGTATCAAGAAAGGATGTTTCGCCCTTGGCAGTCAGGGTATGGAGTATCGCAATGAAACCCGAAGCAGCTAGCTCCAGGTCATGGAAACCAAGCCATTTGTCGATACTACCACTACCCACCAACTCTAGGCAACAACCCACCAGTACAAAAGGTTTGCTTGACAGGAAAGAGAAGGATTCAATGTAGCTGTGTGGAAAGACAACACCCGAGCCATCAGAAGAGGCAGTTAAAAGGGTCAGTGAACTGACGAAGACAAGACAGCTGATGGATCCAAGTCGCACATAGGTAAGTCCCCTTCACCGGGAGGTAAGCCCGGAAATATCGAGGATGAGATTTTCTTAAGGGGGGTAGGTTTGTGAGACCCTGGTTTTCGCTCCTTGTTTTTTTCCTTTGCGGGATTTGACTCCCGTATTTTTTTGTTGTTATTGCTTTTTCTCTCGCTCTTGGGTATATGAAGATGGTCATTTAGTCTTGCCACCCAAGTTTTCTTCTCAGGATTTTGCCACCGAAACCCTACTCTCCGATCTACCGGAAGGGAAACCCTAATTCCCTCCGTTGCAAAGGAACCCCAATTTCCTTTGATCTGTGGCCTCCCAAACTTTTCCCAGTGATCATCCTATATCTATAAACCCTGGATATGCAAAAATATTGCCAAGTCATTTGCAATATTTTTCATTTAAAATTAATTCCTTTTTCTGCCAGTTAAGGGAATTAAATCCAGGAAAATATCTATCCATCTCCAAAGTTCATGAAAACTTGTGGAGATATTCTTTGTGATCATATTTAGCTCCCATAAAAATATTGGCCATAATTAAATAAGGGAAATTGCGTTTTCCTATTTAAAGCCAATATTGCACTTTGGGCACTTTACAAAGGAGCTACCATTTTGGTAGCCAGGAAAAATCCTAAATAATTTGTGGAGCTTCTCCTATCCATATCTTCACGATTTCCATCAAGATCCCAAGTTCCATAGTTAAAATTTTGAGTGCATCTTCCAATTCTTGTTTCTGGATTTATTTTGAGGTTATGAAGCAACTATATTTTATATTGCTTCAAAAATTCGCAAATTAATCCAGGACCTCACATTCCCTATATGATGTGAGCATGCAAAAATTCACATCATTTCTTTTAGCCAATTTCTCCCAAAAATTCCATCAAGTTTCTGTCCAGATTCTAGCTCTCTGAAGGAAGTACCATTTTGGTATATCCAAATGAGCTGAAATTTTCCCAGTATCTCCATATATCCAAATCATCACTCTCCACCAAAATTCAGCTCATTGCATTAAGCCATGTGAGCACAGCTTCCATGTCTAGTTTCTGGACCAATTTGACAGTTGTGAAGGAACTATGATCAAACTTGGTCCAAATGCCTTCAAATTTTTCCAGCATCTACTCCTTCCTACCCCATCTTATTTTGACAGCATTTCAATCTCACTAGCTAACTCATTTCACCACAACTTTCTCCCCAAGTTTCTGTCCAGAAACTATTCTGGATCACCTCGGCCACTCTAGAGCAATCCTGGTCCATCCAATGATCCATCCCATCTATAAGAGCAGTGAGGAGTCTAGTTGACAAGGTGTGACAGCCAGACTCGCACCAGAGTACGACATGCATGTGGTGACCGCATGGACAGCATGTAGAAACGGTGCTCTGCGGCAATGTTCTCGTCGGCAGGCTAGCTCCGGCGTGTCTCGACGTGTCTACTGGCTCCGCGGAGTCCACCTACCCCTCTCCAGGCTCTTCTCCCCTCCTTTTCCTTTCTCCCCACGCCACGGCGATCGCCGCCAAGGTTTTGTCCGCCCATGATCCGCCGTGTCCTCTCCTCTCCGTTGGCCCCTTCCTCCTCGAACTGTCCCGCCTCCAATCCCGGCATTCGAGCACCCCCACGCCGCCTCTTAACTGCCGTCGGACGCGCCACTCTCCGGCGATCCTGCTCATGGCCTCGCACAGCCCGCCCTTCCACCAGAGCCCCCCCACTAGCCGGAGCCCCGCCGCTGTCCGCCCACCATGGCCAGCCGCTGTAGGCCGTCCCTGCCTTCGCCTCCGCCACCCACGGGCGCGGGAGGGAGCCGCGAGCCCGTCCCCGCCATCGGCCGAGCCCCCCGTGATCTGCCCCGCTGGATTCCGCCACGGCCGGCCGCCCCTGTAGCTCTATCGGGGAGAGGCAGAGGAGGAGAAGGAAGAAGGAGGAGAGAGAAAGGGCGGCGTGGGACCCGCCAGTCAGTGGCCGAAGCCGGGCCCCGCCCTCGCCACGTCATATAAGTGGAAACGTATTCGTGAGAATAAGCTTTCTGCTAACCGAAAGTGTAATCGGCTGCTTCTGCGGGCAAAAGTGCACTTTCACTTCTCTGAAAGCATATTCCAGGAAATATGCTTTCTCTCTCAGCCCACTGCCGAAACTGTTAAATAGTGAACGTTCGTCTGTTAACCGCAGAAAAGCACATTTTCTATTTGTTTTTCTGCCTAAACAACGAACGGCCACAACTCTTCAACCACAACTCCGATCGAGGTGATTCCAAAGCCCACTTCTTCAGTTCGTCGAGCCCATTCCGATGACATCACTTTCACCATGTTGACACTTTCTGAAAATACCCATTTTGCCCCTACCCTATATTCAGCCCATCTGAGAGGGAATCTTTTCCGGCGAATTTTCCGCGAGGTGATCGCACTTCTTCCGTTATACTCCTTCACCCCCAGGCAAGCCGACCATCTGATATATGCCCTAAAGCATTGCTCTGTGTTATTCTTGCGTATTTAATTAATGAGTATGCCTGTGCTAGAAATAATTAAACTCCTGCTAGTTTCAATTTGCTGTTTAGATTACCTGCTAATGCTCATCAGATTATCGCACTAGTGACTCGTAGATGACAATGTGGAGATAGGTTGATAGGTTTTCATAATTGTTACATCATGCATGGTTACTGTTATTGCAATAATAAAGAATGTGACTTAATGATAACAACCTCCTCCGTTAGCTGGATCGAGTCATAGTGTCACCTATCCGAGCTCATCAGTGCAGCCACATCTGCCGGTATGGGACGGCCCTAACTTGGTCTATTGTCTTGCCTCTTGTCGGTACCTCCAAATTAGGGAGGGTTATGCGTGCGTGCTGCCCTGATCAGGTAGACGGCGATAATCCTGTGAGCCCAGTTTAGTTATATGGTACCAGGTCCCCGTTTGGGACAGTTTGTTTGGCCACGACGGTGGCAGGTGTCATGGGGTGACACAGGGGCCACCCAGGACATGACCCTGGGAGGGTATGATTGTCGGTGGGACCGTAGGAGTGCCGGGCAATAGACAAGTTTTGTTGGAGGAGCACCGGTCCACCTGAATGGGAGCACGAGGCTAGGAGCTCCATGGTGTGGGTAAAGTGCGCAACCTCTGCAGAGTGTAAATCTATTCGAATAGCCGCGTCCTCGGTCATGGACAGTTCGTACTTGGCCACTATTTGGTCTGTGTCGAGTCTGGAGGAACAAACCATATGACGTTAATAATGAACCAGAGAATGGTAAGGTTTGTCAGACATGCAATGCAGATGCCTAGACAGCGGTTGTTGTCAGGAATATGAAATGCTGGCCATGGGATGGCTATGAGATGAGCGGTCGGGTGACCGCAAGGTTTGGACCGGATTTGGATCCTAAGATTATTCGGGATATGGATTAACTACTTAATATGATGTATCTTTGCAGTTACTTTGATAGTTATCATGCTAGATAATCCTGTTATGACTTGATGATTAATCTTGCTAGGTAAGTATACTATGCTATGATAGTTAATGTTGTTCTAATAACAAATGCATGCTTGAATGCCATGGATTGCATTGCTTGGTGTATATGTTGGTTTGGTTTGCTTGCGAGTACATTCAAAAGTACTCAGCGGCCTTCAATGTGGCTAGGTTCACCTAAGGATTCGACGTTCGCTAGCTTGGAGCCAGAGTGTTCGCGGGCTAGAAGAGTAACCCATTCAGATCCCTGTGGATTGGAGCCGCACCAAGACCATGCTGCCTTAGATAGAGTTTTTTCCGCTGCCATCACCCTTGTAAAATATCATGTAAGACTGATATATCCATTAATAGAATGTCTGTGTTCATGATACTTGTTGTAAAAGCGCATGACAGAGTGATTTCCTGGGCTGGTGTGTGCGGCGACCGTCTGGCTACAGTGGTAATCAGGCGGGGTGCCACAACGGATGGTATCAGAGCCATGCTGACAGTAGGTTACCCTAGCCAGACTTCATTGCCTTTTTGATTAGTAGAAAGCCCAGATGGATTTCAGCAATCTTTGCCAGATCGGCACGGCTACTCTAGATCATAAGGCAACCCCCCCTAGGTTTTTGGCTCCATCAGACCCCAACTCTTGTGGCCTTTGCCTCCGGTGGGAAAAGTCCGCACCAGGCAATGACCCGTGAGCCCTGAACCCCTAGGTGAACCAGATATCCCTACCTTGCTTGCTAACCAGGGCATTTCTCTTCTCAAATCTAGTTTCCTTTGGGAAACGCCTATAAATTCCATCTTTCCCCGATAACCCTAGGATCGTTGACTAAGCCAATTTGGCTATGGTCGTCTGTCGAGATGGATGTTCCCTAAGGAAGTAGTAGGAGCTTGACCCCAATTGCTACCAGGAGCATTGTGCGGTTTTGCTTCTAAGTCCTTAGAGGTGCATAGAGTACGCTAGGTTAGTTATACTAGTGAACCTTCGGCCATATGTGTAAGGTCCGCAAAATTTGAGATTTATTTGTTTTTTTGGTTTTTCGCGGTTTTGCTTCTTTTGTCGGTTTCGTTCCTCCGCTCCGACTGGATCCATCTGCGAGAACTGCCAAAGAAGACCAGCATACAACTTGGATACTACCCAATAGTCCAAACTCAGATCATTCAAGTCAACCACAGGATATTCAGAACAGCAACCCCAGGACTGCCAAGAATGAAGAATGGGTCAGAAGCAGAATCTGCGAGCAACCGACAAGGTCTGAATATACCTGAGGGAATTTGCCTCGGAACGTGTGACATCTAAGGAACAGGCAGATGAACAAATGATTCCTCCCTCGACACAGGGATTATTTCAGTCAGTGGGGTGAACCTTGAGTCTTTCTCAATGGACTCAAGAATCATTTATTACCCAAGAATCCATATTTCAAGAATGTGAAGAGGCCGAGAGCAACAACAAAACCCTGGTATGTGGATACACATTTAAAAGTATATTTTGGAAGTTACCGGTGCACATACAAAATTTTCTGGGCAGAGTGAACAAGGTTTGCGAGAAATATGGATGAGTTCATGACTGCCCAGACCCAATGAGAATTCCAAATACCTGGAAGCTCAGCTGAACCGAATGGAATTATCCGTCAGTTGCTCACTACCGGCAACACTTGGTTTGAATGCAAAGGATATTCTGTATTAATTAACGACATGAAGTCTGCATCAGTTGTGCAACTTCTATAGCAGCAATGATCAGACCAGCAGAAGGACAAGTGGTGTGCATGACCAATGGAATATCTTCAGTCAAGGTATGGCCTATACAAAATTTTGACTCCGCTATGGGTAAATTCCGGATACTTCGGAAGGAAGCCAGAATCGGCCATAGACCCGACTGCATATCACAGTGAAAGGCTTTTGGTATAAGGAACCCAGTCTTCCTCCGCAAGCTATCAGGAAGAGCTTACGATGTAAGACTCCCAGTCTTCCTCGCTATGCTACTAGAGGGAAAATCTTCTGGGATACAGTACTCCAGTCTTCCTCAGCACGCTATCGTGGAAAGCTTCCAGCATAAGGCACCTGACCTTCTTCGGTAAGCCACATGAGGGAAAGCTTCTGAGGTACGATACCCAGCCTTCTTCCGCACGCTATCTTGGCAGAAGCTTCGAGCATAAGGAGTTCAGCCTTCTTCAACACGCCATCAACAATCTTGTCAGAAGCACGAACTAGTTCAGGCACACGTCCGCCTCAGAACTCAGTGGTTAAGAAAGGATTTATCCTACGCCTGCATTTGTTGTGAGCATGCAGTCCAGTGGACCAGTTCAAGCGAGCCACTCATACACGGGAATGACTGTGTTCAGAGAAACATCGGCCCCATAGATCAAAGCAAGGATATGAGCACAGCCACCCCTACAAGATATGCAAGAGTAAATTGTGAATACAAGCCAACAAGTTGGGATGTGACCAAGGAGCCATGATGGTAGGTCATGACAAGTTCCCCAAAAGGAACCCTCAAGCACAAAGAAGTTTTGGATACACACCCTCCATGACGGGCAATAAAATAAAGCTTCATGGATAAGGGGATATTATCAATCCTTGTCAGACTCTTGCATATACGGCCACAACAATGCAGCCAGCATGTTATACTCAACATGAATCTAGGCCATCAACCAAAACAAGAGGCTATGCTCTGAAAGATACACCGGATGATAGCCATACTATGTCAGCTCAGTGGTCATAGCAAGGGCCACAGAGGCTATATATGGCCGAGCCACCTCAGAGATTATCATCTATGATTACTTTGTGATCATGCCCGACATTTCAGTTGGATATCATCTGAGGACGAAGTCAGAATGCAAGAGACAGAAGGGAACACTTCGTACGGAACCCACAGTCAGACTGAAGGAAAGCCATCCCCAGTCACTCGAGGCCATATGAGCACATGAGCCCTATATCAAGAAAGGATATTTCGCCCTTGGCAGTCAGGGTACGGAGTATCGCAATGAAACCCGAAGCAGCTAGCTCCAGGTCATGGAAACCAAGCCATTTGTCGATACTACCGCTACCCACCAACTCTAGGCAACAACCCACCAGTACAAAAGGTTTGCTTGACAGGAAAGAGAAGGATTCAATGTAGATGTGTGGAAAGACAACACCCGAGCCGTGAGAAGAGGCAGTTAAAAGGTTCAGTGAACTGACGAAGACAAGACAGCTGATGGATCCAAGTCGCACACAGGTAAGTCCCCTTCACCGGGAGGTAAGCCCGGAAATCTCGAGGACGAGATATTCTTAAGGGGGGTTGGTTTGTGACACCCTGGTTTTCGCTCCTTGTTTTTTTTCCTTCGCGGGATTTGACTCCCGTCTTTTTTCGATGTTATTGGTTTTTCTCTCGCTCTTGGGTATATGAAGATGGTCATTTGTCTTGCCTTCCCTATCCAACCAGAGATTCTCCCTAGACCAACCTTGCCACCCAAGTTTCCTTCTCAGGATTTTGCCACCGAAACCCTACTCTCCGATCTACCGGAAGGGAAACCCTAATTCCCTCCGTTGCAAAGGAACCCCAATTTCCTTTGATCTGTGGCCTCCCAAAATTTTCCCAGTGATCATCCTATATCTATAAACCCTGGATATGCAAAAATATTGCCAAGTCATTTGCAATATGTTTCATTTAAAATTAATTCCTTTTTCTGCCAGTTAAGGGAATTAATTCCTAGAAAATATCTATCCATCTCCAAAGTTCATGAAAACTTGTGGAGATATTCTTTGTGATCATATTGAGCTCCCATAAAAATATTGGCCATAATTAAATAAGGGAAATTGCCTTTTCCTATTTAAAGCCAATATTGCACTTTGGGCACTTTCCAAAAGAGCTACCATTTTGGTAGCCAGGCAAAATCCCAAATAATTTGTGGAGCTTCTCCTATCCATATCTTCACCATTTACTTCACGATCACAAGTTCCATAGTTCAAATTTTGAGTGCATCTTCCAATTCTTGTTTCTGGATTTATTTTGAGGTTGTGAAGCAACTATATTTTATATTGCTTAAAAAATTCTCAAATTAATCCAGGACCTCACATTCCCTATATGATGTGAGAATGCAAAAATTCACATCATTTCATTTAGCCAATATCTCCCAAAAATTCCATCAAGTTTCTGTCCAGATTCTAGCTCTGTGAAGGAAGTACCATTTTGGTATATCCAAATGAGCTGAAATTTTCCCAGTATCTCCATATATCCAAATCATCACTCTCCACCAAAATTCAGCTCATTTCATCAAGCCATGTGAGCACAGCTTCCAAGTCTAGTTTCTGGACCAATTTGACAGTTGTGAAGGAACTATGATCAAACTTGGTCCAAATGCCTTCAAATTTTTCCAGCACCTACTCCTTCCTACCCCATATTATTTTGATAGAATTTCAATCTCACTTGCTAAGTCATTTCACCACAACTTCCTCCCCAAGTTTCTGTCCAGAAACTATTCTGGATCACCTCGGCCACTCTAGAGCAATCCTGGTCCATCCAATGATCCATCTCATATATAAGAGCAGTGAGGAGTCTAGTTGACAAGGTGTGACAGCCAGACTGGCACCAGAGTGCGCCATGCACGTGGTGACCGCGTGGACAGCAGGCAGAAACTGTGCTCTGCGGCACTATTCTCGTCGGCAGGCCAGCTTCGGCCAGCTCCGGCGTGTCTCGACGTGGCTACTGGCTCCACGGAGTCCACCTGCCCCTCTCCAGGCTCTTCTCCCCTCCTTTTCCTTTCTCCCCACGCCACGGCAATCGCCGCCAAGGTTCTGTCCGCCCGTGTCCTCTCCTCTCCGTTGGCCTCTTCCTCCTCGAACTGTCCCGCCTCCAATCCCGGCATTCGAGCACCCCCACGCCGCCTCTTAACCGCCGTCGGACGCGCCACTCTCTGGCGATCCTGCTCATGCCCTCGCCCAGTCCTCCCGACCACCAGAGCCCCCCCACTGGCCGGAGCCCCGCCAACGTCCGCCCACCACGGCTAGCCGCTGTAGGCCATCCCCGCCTTTGCCTCCGCCACCAACGGGCGTAGGAGGGAGCCGCGAGCCCGTCCCCGCCACCGGCCGAGCCCGCTGTGATCTGCCCCGCTGGATTCCGCCATGGGCGGCCGCCCCTGTTGCTCTGTCAGGGAGAGGCAGAGGAGGAGAAGGAAGAAGGAGGAGGAGAGATAAAGGGCGGCATGGGACCCGCCAGTCAGTGGCCGAAGCTGGGCCCCGCCCTCGCCACGTCATATAAGTGGAAATGTATTCGTGAGAATACGCTTTCTGCTAACCGAATGTTGGGGAACGTTGCATGGGAAACAAAAAATTTCCTACGCACACACAAGATCTATCCATGGTGATGAGTATCTACGAGAGGGAGAGTGAATCTACATACCCTTGTAGATCGCTAAGCGGAAGCGTTAAGAAATGCGGTTGATGTAGTCGAACGTCTCCGCGATCCAAATCACAAGTCGTCCCTCGAACCGATCACCAACTAGTGCCGAACGGACGGCACCTCCGCGTTCAACACACGTACAGCTTGATGACGCCTTCACCTCCTCGATCCAGCGAGCGATGGTGAAGTAGTAGATGAGTTCCGGCAGCACGACGGCGTGGTGATGGTGGTGAGGAACAATCTCTGCAGGGCTTCGCCAAGCGCTACGGAGATTATGACGGAGGAACTAGAGGGTTAGGGTTGCCGGCACACGGCTTGGGGAATTCTTGATGTGTTCCGGGTGCTAGCCCTGCCCCTCTATTTATATGTTGAGCCCTGAGGTCGAAACTTGGAGAAAGAGCCTCCTCAAAGTCGGTTTGGCCCGCAAGGCAAGAGTCCTGCTCGGACTCCAGTACCAGACGCCAGGGTCCTCGGCGTCTGGCCCCAGACGCCAGGGTCCCTGGCGTCTGGCCCCTGGCCTCCGCAAAACTTCCTTTTGCACCTTCCTAAAGCCTAGTGGGCTTTACCCCTTGGCCCAAATAAAGTGTTCTCGTACCCGAACATTTCGGGAAACATCCGAAACTCCTTCCGGTGAATTCCGGAACCCTTCCGGAGACGAAACACTATTATCCCATATGTCAATCTTTACCTCCGGACTATTCCAGAGCTCCTCGTCATGTCCGGGATCTCATCCGGGACTCCGAACAACTTTTGGTCACCAACATAACAACTCAACTATACTTATATCGTCACCAAACGTTAAGTGTGTAGACCCTGCGGGTTCGAGAACTATGTAGACATGACCGAGACACCTCTACGGTCAATAACCAATAGCGGGACCTGGATGCCCATATTGGCTCCTACATATTCTACGAAGATCTTTATCGGTTGAACCTCTATGTCAAGGATTCAGTTAATCGCGTATGATGTTCCCTTTGTTTATCGGTATGTTACTTGCCCGAGATTCGATCGTCGGTATCTCTATACCTAGTTCAATCTCATTACCGGCAAGTCTCTTTACTCGTTCCGTAATACAAGATCCCGTGGCTAACACTTTAGTCACATTGCTTGCAAGGCTTATAGTGATGTTGTATTACCGAGTGGGCCCTGAGATACCTCTCCGTCACACGGAGTAACAAATCCCAGTCTTGATCCATGCCAATTCAACAGACACCCTCGGAGATACCTGTAGAGCATCTTTATAGTCACCCAGTTACGTTGCGACGTTTGATACACACAAGGTATTCCTCCGGTGTCAGTGAGTTGCATGATCTCATGGTCAAAGGAACAGATACTTGACATGCAGAAAACAATAGCAATAAACTGACACGATCATATGCTACGTTTACAGTTTGGGTCTTGTCCATCACATCATTCTCCTAATGATGTGATCCCGTTATCAAATGACATCTCATGTCCATGGCTAGGAAACCTTCACCATCTTTTGATCAATGAGCTAGTCAACTAGAGGCTTACTAGGGACACAGTGTTGTCTATGTACCCACACATGTATTTGAGTTTCCAATCAATACAATTTTAGCATGGATAATAAACGATTATCATGAACAAGGAAATATAATAATAACCAATTTATTATTGCCTCTAGGGCATATTTCCAACACCGAAAGCGTAATCGGCTGCTTCTGCGGGCAAAAGTGCACTTTCATTTCTCTGAAAGCGTATTCCAGGAAATACGCTTTCTCTCCATCATCAATATAATCAAGCAGGATGTAGGGTTTTACCTCTTCGAGAGGGCCCAAACCTGGGTAAACACTGTTTCCCTTGTCACTTGTTCACCATCGTTCCAAGATCCACAGCTCGGGACCCCCTACCCGAGATCTGCCGGTTTTAGTACCAACATTGGTGGCCCATACAGGTCCCGCTGTGTGGTCAAAAAGGATCAATGGCTCGTCTCCAGATCAGCAACAACATTGGCTACAGTGACATCTTCGTCCCTGGCTAACTTTTTGCGTTCGGCAGCATTGTGCTTCATGCCAACTCGACTGGCCACCTCGGCCGTGTCGAAAGCTTCGCCCAGAATCAAGTCATTATGTTCGGGAGTTTGGAATATACTGCTGACTCCCGTGGCGATCTCGCCCACTCTGGCTGGATGCCAGATTAGTTTGAGAACCCCTCAGACATCGTGGCTTTGGCCAAGGAGTTGATCTCTGATCCAGACCTCGGATTGGATCTCGCATCGGACCCAACTTCAAATAGGGATCCGATCGCTGTCGCATTGGACCCAGCCTTAAGTGTAGATCCGACCACTGCCAAATCGGACCTTGACCTTCAGTCAGGACTGACCTCGGAACCAGCATCAACCTCGGGCCCGTTCTCCCCCCAGGAAAGCCGACCATCTGATATATGCCCTAAAGCATTGCTCTGTGTTATTCTTGCCTGTTTAATTAATGAGTATGCCTGTGCTAGAAATAATTAAACTCCTGCTAGTTTGAATTTGCTGTTTACATTACCTGCTAATGCTCATCAGATTATCGCACTAGTGACTCGTAGATGACAATGTGGAGATAGGTTGATAGGTTTTCATAATTGTTACATCATGCATGGTTACTATTATTGCAATAATAAAGAATGTGACTTAATGATAACAACCTCCTCCGTCGGCTGGATCGAGTCATAGTGTCACCTATCCGAGCTCATCAGTGCATCCACATCTGCCGGTATGGGACGGCTCTAACTTGGTCTATTGTCTTGCCTCTTGTCGGTACCACCAAATTAGGGAGGGTTATGCGTGAGTGCTGCCCTGATCAGGTAGACGACGATAATCCTGTGAGCCCAGTTTAGTTATATGGTACCAGGTCCTCGTTTGGGACAGTTTGTTTGGCCACGACGGTTGCAGGTGTCACGGGGAGACACAGGGGCCACCCAGGACATGACCCTGGGAGGGTATGATTGTCGGTGGGACCGTAGGAGTGTCCGGTAATAGACAAGTGCACCGGTCCACCCGAATGGGAGCACGAGGCCAGGAGCTCCATGGTGTGGGTAAAGTGCGCAACCTTTGCAGAGTGTAAATCTATTCGAACAGCCGCGTCCTCGGTCATGGACAGTTCGTACTAGGCCACTATTTGGTCTGTGTCGAGTCTGGAGGAACAAACCATATGACATTAATAATGAACCAAAGAATGGTAAGGTTTGTCAGACTTGCAATGCAGATGCCTAGACAGCGGTTGATGTCAGGAATATGAAATGCTGGCCATGGGATGGCTATGAGATGAGCGGTCGGGTGACCGCAAGGTTTGGACCGGATTTGGATCCTAAGATTATTCGGGATATGGATTAACTACTTAATATGATGTATCTTTGCAGTTACTTTGATAGTTATCATGCTAGATAATCCTGTTATGACTTGATGATTAATCTTGCTAGGTAAGTATACTATGCTATGATAGTTAATGTTGTTCTAATAACAAATGCATGCTTGAATGCCATGGATTGCATTGCTTGGTGTATATGTTGGTTTGGTTTGCTTGCGAGTACATTCAAAAGTACTCAGCGGCCTTCAATGTGGCCAGGTTCACATAAGGATCCGACGTTCGCTAGCGAGGAGCCGGAGTGTTCGCGGGCTAGAAGACTAACCCAGTCAGATCCCTGTGGATTGGAGCCGCACCAAGACCATGCTGCCTTAGATAGAGTTTTTTCCGCTGCCATCACCCTTGTAAAATATCATGTAAGACTGATATATCCATTAATAGAATGTATGTGTTCATGATACTTGTTGTAAAAGCGCATGCCAGAGTGATTTCCTGGGCTGGTGTGTGCGGCGACCGTCTGGCTACAGTGGTAATCAGGTGGGGCGCCACAAGCCCGAACCCAGCCCGAAAAACCTAGGCCGGGCCGGGTCGAGCTTTGTGGTCGGGCCGGGCTCGGGCCTAAAAATTTAGTCCGTTGTGTATGCCGGACCGGGCTCGAGCTTGGCAAATTAGGCAGTTTACACGGAGGCCCGGCCCAGCCTGGCCCGAAATTGATCTTTTTAGTCTATTCGGGCCGGGCTCGGGCGTACATATACGTTTTTTTGGCTAAGCCGGGCTCGGGCCTAGACTTTGCAAGTCGGGCTTTTACAAGCCCGGCCCGAAACTTGGCCCGGCCTAAGGAATGCCCAGGTTTACCGGCAGTTATGTTAGCAGCCTGCCGAAGCTCCTCCTTGGCCACCTTCGCCTGAGAGTTGGCCACCTGGTAGTCCGCCATCAGCTTTTTGAGCTTGGCGGCATCCTTTTCGGAGGAATCCTTCAAAGCTTCACATGTTGCGGTTGTGCTCTTCAGGTCCTGCTCGATCTCGGTGATCCGCTTTTCGGACGCCAGCCGAGTCTTTTGCTCCACGACAAGCTCCTCTACGCTCTTACACGCCAGAGCCTTCTACTGCTCGGCCTCTCGCCGTATTGTGTCAAGCTGGGCCCTCAGGGCCGCAAGGTCTTCCTCGGAAGCTGTAAAAGATGCATATACACTTCAATTAATAATCAAGCTATTCTCGATAGACGAATTAATAAAAAGTGTAAAATCCATCGCCTTGTGTTTGGCCCACTTGCAACCGCATCAAGATGAGATCCTCTTTGGATCACACAAGTTTTCTCTTCATTTCCTCCACCTCCGGCAAGTTAGCAGCGGAAGCAGAGGAAGAGGCCTGCGTCAAAATACATGAAGCCAATAAAATACCGAGCATAAAGATTCGATCCTCTAGTCAGATTCCTTGATCCAACTGGAGTCGGGAGGGCTACTGCATATTCGCACTTACAAAACAAAAACAGTATAAAAATATTACGCAACCTTCAAGCCAGTTTTGTTAAACTAGCTTAAGGCTTGGGGGCTACTGGTTTATCTGACTTTTCAAACAAAGATATATAATTATCGCAGATACCAACTACATAATCCTCGGACGGTATTTATATGTCATCTTCGAGGGCTACGGGCTATATAGGATGTACTAACAAAAGCCATTCATCAAGAAAAATATGGGAAGTAAATCACGAGTGTTTACCTCAAAGCCTTTTACAAGGTTGAGAAAGACATCCATAATACCACCCTTAGCCAGCTGGAATTTGGAATAGGCCGCGCCTAGAGTGGCACGGTCGTCGGGTAAAATGGAGG
Source organism: Elymus sibiricus (assembly GCA_039707655.1). Classification (NCBI taxonomy): domain Eukaryota; kingdom Viridiplantae; phylum Streptophyta; class Magnoliopsida; order Poales; family Poaceae; genus Elymus; species Elymus sibiricus. The sequence continues at coordinate 101,823,047 of CM077668.1, read as the reverse complement.
TGTTGCTTACAGCTACCTCCACAACTTGCTGGCGCCCAAATAGCTCGTTCCCTTCAGGACCAAGCAGAGGTGAAGATGTCCTCCCCATGCCATCCCCCGACGAGGGGGCAGGGGGCGTCTGTGCCTGATCTGACGACATCGAAATCATCAGAACCGGAGGAAGGGTGCTGGGGCTCCAAGTCTTTTCGGACCGGGGAGGCTCTATTCCCCGGGTCCTCGGCTTCCCGCTCCACGGCTAAGGGGTCAACCTCAGCCATGTGGACTTCGGGTGCGGCCTCGGCATTGAAAGCCAGGACGTTAGAACGAGATGTCACCACCCCTATGCCTTCTTGCACAGGGTGACGTTGTCCTGGACTAGGGCCCTCCCCACCTAGGTGACCTGCTGCCCCTGGGCCGAGCCTATGGCCCACCGATCTCAACAAGGAAGGACTCTGGAAGCCTCAAACCCAGTTGTGATCAAGATGGATGTTGCCGAAGACTTGGCGTGTACTTCAAGGACAACTCCAAATGTCGGCGTGTTTATTCCTAGTTGGCAACCGACCATGTGTAACCCTAGATACCCCTGGTGCCTATATAACCCAGAGGGTTTAGTCCGTAGAGACACAATTACCAACCTTATGGTTTAGAACACAACATACGATCTCGGGGTAGATCAACCTGTACTCGATACTCCATCATCAATATAATCAAGCAGGATGTAGGGTTTTACCTCTTCGAGAGGGCCCAAACCTGGGTAAACACTGTTTCCCTTGTCACTTGTTCACCATCGTTCCAAGATCCACAGCTCGGGACCCCCTACCCGAGATCTGCCGGTTTTAGTACCAACATTGGTGGCCCATACAGGTCCCGCTGTGTGGTCAAAAAGGATCAATGGCTCGTCTCCAGATCAGCAACAACATTGGCTACAGTGACATCTTCGTCCCTGGCTAACTTTTTGCGTTCGGCAGCATTGTGCTTCATGCCAACTCGACTGGCCACCTCGGCCGTGTCGAAAGCTTCGCCCAGAATCAAGTCATTATGTTCGGGAGTTTGGAATATACTGCTGACTCCCGTGGCGATCTCGCCCACTCTGGCTGGATGCCAGATTAGTTTGAGAACCTCTCAGACATCGTGGCTTTGGCCAAGGAGTTGATCTCTGATCCAGACCTCGGATTGGATCTCGCATCGGACCCAACTTCAAATAGGGATCCGATCGCTGTCGCATTGGACCCAGCCTTAAGTGTGGATCCGACCACTGCCAAATCGGACCTTGACCTTCAGTCAGGACTGACCTCGGAACCAGCATCAACCTCGGGCCCGTTCTCCTCCCTTGCAAACCAAAGTTTCGAGGTCACATCAGGCGGCCCACGGAACACGCTGCAGGTTAGCCCGGTCTACAGTCAAGCAACGGACCCGGCGGAGATCTCACACTTAAACGAGATGCTAGACCGAATCCAGAATCTGACGATCTCTTCCTCGATCTACGATGAGATCGGATGTTCAGTCGACTATCGGGATATTTATGTCCCCCCACCACCCACCTAGTTGCTACGGTCGAAGACTTAACCGACGTATTGAACTATGCCTCCGAGGAGGCAACCGACATGGATGAAGATGTCGGTGGCGAATCAGGCATGGCTTCACCCATGGAGAAATCCCATACCGACAATTGGGCCGTGACCTCTACTTATGATGTCTACATGGTAGACACCCCTAAGGAGGATGGGGAGGAGAAAAAAGATCCCCCCAAGCGTCGGCGTGCGCGGAAGCGGTCCAAGAGTGCCGATAGAGGTAGGGCGAGGCAAAACAACACACTGGATGCCACTGTTAATGGCACTACTCAAGAAGATGCCGAGGACCAGGGGAATGGCGGTCACGCCACGCCCGGTCAGGTCAACGACCCGACAGGGATGTCCAACGATGAGAATCCCGAAGACCTCGAAGATGAGGAGGATAGTGATATCTCCTATTTATTGATCCGGTATTGGAACATAAAAGAGTATTCTGCACCTATTTTCCCAGAGGTGACCCTGGGTTATCGAATCCACGAGAGGAAGATTCCCTTGAAGCGATGGTCTCTAGCAAGCTTTTGTCAAAGTGTCAAATCCGGCTTTTGACCGGATCAGCAAGCAAATAGTGATTCAAACACTTATAGTAAAAAGAGGTATGGGTATGAGGTCTTATGCTTACAACCTTGTATTTGCGCTGGGATCAAATAAGATACTAGTTTGAGCGCTGGAAGTCACCCATCGAGATGTTCTTGTTACGGATCGAAGTGGGGATGTGTCCAAATAACATCTTGACCGGCACGAGTCTTGCATAAAGAATCAGTTATCCTACCGCAGGCCCTATCCGTCGCACGGGGTTGCCTCGATAATTAAGATAATGAAATCAGACAAGAGCTTTGGGCGTTTAATGAATACACCTCATTTCTTCCCAAGGATATGATCCATGTTACCCTACTGAACCATACTGTCACCTTTGTTCCATATGACACTTCACGGCCACCTTGCACCTAGCCTCATCAGTGCTCGATCTCCATGATCTTGGGTACCTGCAGGGATGAAGGTCGCGGACAAGACAAGAGACAACTTCACGGAACAATTTTATTTCACACATACAGGATGTTATATAAAAGTCTTCCATTGATCCCCTCAACAAATACCTCGGGTTGCAAGGCTTATGCCTCAACCCAAACCTTACCAAACTACTCACACATGGAGATCTGATCATGGGAAGAAAACATTGAAGAACACATCTTGAAAAACAACGGATGCCTTGTGCGATGCACGATTACAAGTATGAATGGGACGGAAGAGCACTATGGTGGTGGTGGAGATGGCTATGGTGATGGAGATGGCGGTGGCTAGGGTTTGTGGATGAAGAAGAGGTTCTGGCTTCTGTGTTCGTCCTTCTGCTCGATGCTCTATTCACATTTCGATGGGGTCCCTTTAATAAAAGTTGTTCAGGTAGATGATCTGCCTCGGAATCCACACCAAACGGGCGCTCATACGGGCGCTTGCGCCCATATGGAATGCCGTCTTTTGCTCTGTCTTCGCAGAAACACCTCATGTTGGTTCCTTCTTCCTCCATTCTCCTTCCATTCCATTTCCACACGTGATTTCTTCCCTTTTTAGCCCATTTCCTGTGGAAACACATCAAAGAGAGGATTTGTGGAATCCCTTGCACTTATTAGCCATTAGTGATAATATCGGAGCGAGTATCTCTTATTAAATGAAATATCTCGGTTTAAACAAAGGTGAAATGAGTGTAAAAATATCACTCATCAACTCCCCCAAGCTCAAACTTGATTGTCCTCGAGCAACATATAGAGAAATCTAAATCATAAGGAACTCAGTTGTTTGAACCGAAATAACGAGAAGGTTTTGGTTCACTTATAATCGGTACGCCTAGATAGCCCTCCGCTTCTTGACCTGAAAACTTAGCATAGCTGTAGCGGTGGCATGGTTATAGTGCAAGTGTTAGTGAAGCAAAGATAATCAACACAAAGTGTTTGATCTACTAGATAAAACAACTTTGCAACACTCTATTCTATTTATTCTAGACAACACTTGCTTGCCGGGAATGCACGGAAGAGTTTTCTTTTGATAGGGCCAATAAAACATAGGTTAGGGAGTGAAAGCATGTAGTAAAATATAATGCTCTAATGCTCTTAAGCACACCCACAATCATTTCCTCCTCAAGGCTCTCAAGCATTTTATTTCAATAATTGTTTTTTGGAACTTTGATTGTCACGTGATAGGATTATGCCAACTATGTGATCATGCATAGGTTTTTGCTGTGGCTTAATGTTTGGGAACTATGGACCTCTGATAAATGTCTCTTTCGAGCTCTGTTGATCAGGCCCCTTTATTTACCACATACACACCATTTCAAGAGAATGCCGAATAATATGCGTTTGTAGTGTTGCCACTACGTATGGTAACAAAATCATAGCCGAAATCTGAGCTATCGCTCTTGGTGGATCGTTCATTGGCCAACAAAGTCCTCAGCATAACATCAAGAAAGATGACGAAGCCACATTTACACACGTATACGTGTATAGAGTAGGCGGCCATGGCACCAGCAAGGAGCTGAACCACCATGTAAGAGATACAACACAAAATTTTGGCATAATCTCGTTCACCCTTAAACTAAGTTCCTCTAGACAATTTAATCCACAAGTGCTATCAAGTCTATTAAAATTAATAACATGCGGTTGAGCAATTCAAACATTACTTCCACTACAATTTTTCTCAACTCCCAAGTCTTGAAAGACTTTCTCTTGTGCATAGTTATTCTTAGTTAATATCATTTCATTTAAAAACAGTCCCACGGCAAGTCTTGGTTGTCTAAACTAAACATAACAAAGGCTACAAAATTATTTCAGCTACTAGAACAAAACCTTTGTCTTAATTATCAAGACTTACTCCCATCTGCACATATCACACATACTACTACTTCATCTACTCTAAGTATTTCAAGTGCAAAAGATGGGGGCCGTAGAACATACCTTCACAGTTGCGAATTCACACACTTCTCTTCCTTAATCTTGCATTCCTCGTTGTTCGGCATTGATCAACTCCTCTGAAAACAAAATGCAAGTGAATTCCAATGGACAAGATAAAGAACAAGGGCAAAGTGAAGATAATTCTATTTTTTGGTTTTTTTGGTTTTTGAAAACTAACTTGCAACCAAAAAATCGCAAAGGCAAAATAAAAATAAAAGGCAAAAGCAAATAAAAGCAAAGTGTTGGAACAAACCAACATGAGTGTTTTGAAGCTCCTCGAGCTTAAGTACAACCTCATTACAAATTATTCAAATACCGCCACATCTTGACATAGAAGTGGTGATAACCTCCCCCAAGCGTAGGCCTTTGCAAGCCCAAATCGGCGAGATCATTGCGGTGGTTGGTCAGGAGCCCATCCTTGGCTCCAGTTGGAGAAGTTCATGTTCATGTAGGCGGACGTGCCTCGAAGAGACTCGGCAAGGTTGCTCATATCTTGGATAGAGCCTTGGAGGCTGTTGAAGTCCGCGTAGGTGGTGTAGTATCCTTGTTGTTGCTGCTCTTGGGGCTACTCCCATCTTCCTATGTGTCTGACTGAAATGTTTTCTCCAAAAATATGCTTTGAGTGTTAACAATCTTGGAAGACTATATGATAGTTTATTATGTGGAACTTGCTAAACCAAAAGCTCTTACATAGACTCTTCCTAGAAATATGATGAATTGTAATTGTTTCAATGACTGAGAACATAGTTTGTTAGTTATCAAGAAAGTTTATGGTTTATACTCTAGCTTGTGGATGAATTGTTACTTGATCATGAGAAGTTTTATGATGAATAGTTGCTGCTATAATAATTATCATGATGCTTCTATGTCCGTATTTTTTTTATCGATGCCTCTCTCTCTAAACATGTGGTCATGATTATTGAGTTTGGCATTCGCTTGAGGACAAGCGAGGTCTAAGTTTGGGGGAGTTGATACGTCCATTTTGCATCATGTTTTCCTATTGCTATTTATAGTGTTTTTTATCAATATTTCACTTTATGATGCAATTCTAATGCCTTTTCTCTCTTAATATGCAAGATTTTCATCAAGATGGAGATTGCGGCAGCTGGAATTCTGGACCCAAAAGAGCTACAACAGAGATAGCTATTCTCCGGAGCTCCAAATGACCTAAAATTTTACGGAGAATTATTTTGGAATATATAAAAAATACTTGAAGAAAGAAGTGCTAGAAAGGAGCAAGCATGGGCCCACAAGACAACAGGGCGCACCCTACCCCCTAGGCGCGCCTTGATGTCTTGTGGGGCCCACAGAGGCCCTCCGGTGCCCTTCTTCTGCTATATGAGGCAATTTCCATAGAAAAAATAGAAGAAGACTTTCGGGACGAAGCACCGCAGTCTCGAGGCGGAACCTGAGCAGGAGTACTTTTCCTCTTCGGCGGAGCGATTCCGCCAGGGATAATTCCCTTCGAGAGGGGGAAATCGAAGCCATCGACATCACCAACGTTCCTCTCTTTGAGGGAGAATCAATCTCCATCAACATCTTCACTAGCACCATCTCATCTCTGTGGCACCACGATAGAGGGCCGATGCACGCCAGTCCCAGGATAAGACCTGGCGCATGTCTGAGACATGATACAGCAATTCCAAGCACAAAAATGGCTTTATTATAGGAAATGGAGTATTACAATACTGTTGTTTACAACAATATTACATGGCTCCAAGGCTAACTAAATGGCAGCGAAGGCCTTGGTTCAACAGTAACGACATCTCTGACTGGGCTCCACAACTCACAGGACTAGCTGGGTAACGATCTAGCATGACGAATCTTCTCCTGCAACTGGCCACTTGCAAGGCTAGGTGAGTACTTTAAATGTACTCTCAAGACAACCAAATACATAGCATCCAAACAAGCAGATGACAAAGCAAGCCCTATGCTTATACATGAAATCACTAAGCATGGTATGATACTAACATGAAACATGGATCAAGCATATTCTTCGCATATCATGGCATGGCATGATTATACTTACAAGACGTGGATATATGTAACTAAGCCGGAAAGTAAACTACACTTACCTCCCATGAAGGTTTAGAGTGATATGTGGTTCCATTAAATAGTTTTACTGCCTCTCTAGGCTACCACATGACTCACCGAGATCTCATCTCATGATCATGCCAGAATACATTGTGAACTCTTTTATCAAGTTTGTTATAACAAGTTTGTCCTCCAGATCGACCAAGACCAAATAGTGTGACCTAGTACGAACTGTGTCCATGACCGAGGACGCGGTTATTCGAATAGATTCTTACACTCTGCAGAGGTTGCGCACTTTACCCACACCATGGACATTCGTCAAACGAAACTCGCCTAACCTGTCACCCTTATATCGTACCACCGACAATCATACCCCTTTCGGGTCATGTCCGGGTGGCCCCTGTGTCACTCCTGACACCTGCCACCATCGTGGCTAAACTAAACTGTCCCAAATGGGGACCCCCGGGCTAAACAAACAACTGGGCTCACAAGGTTATCGCCGCCTACCTGATCAGGGTAGCACGCACGCATAACCTTCCCACTTTGGTGGTACCGATAAGAGAGCACAAGGTTAAACCAAGTCAAGGCCGTTCCATTCCGGCAGATGTGGCTGCACGGGTAAGCTCGGTTTGGTGGCACTATGACTCGATCCCATCGATGACGGAGGAGGTTTAGTTTACAAGTTCAATTTAACATTTCCATCATTGTACCATAACATCAACATTTATAAGCAGGAACAATCACTTAACACTAGCATAGCAAAATCATAACAGTATTGACAATCATGGCATGAGATCAAATCATAGCATTAACATGATAATGGTATTAAAAGTATTGTTACTAGCATGGGAAAATATGACAGGAAAGCAATTCATGATATTATATGGTAAATAACGCTAGCATCTGGTACAGATCAAATAACAGGACTATGCCAGTGCAGACTAACAGATGATCTAAAATATACTGCAATACACACACAGGGTGCAAGCAAAGTAATCACGCAAGTCCGAAGCTCATGATAAGAGGTTGGCTTGCCTTGGGGTGGAGGGATACACCGGGAAGCTGTGCGGCGATTTTCCGGATATGATGCGTCGGAACTGGCACTCTCGGGAGAGGCCAATATTAGGGAAAGGGCAAAAGTGGTACTTTCAACATGTGACAATATTATGGAAATGGTACCATCGGAACGGGCTCAACGAACTGAAAACGTGGGCTTTGGAATCACCTCGATCGGAGTTATGGTTGAAGAGAAACGGCCGTTCGTTCGTTAAGCAGAGAAACAGACAGAAAACTGTCCATTTCAGCTCCTAGCGGGTGAACGTTCACTATTTAACTAGTTCGGCTGGCGGAGCTGAGGCCGAAGGCGTATTTCAGCGTTTACACTTTCACTGCAGTGAAAGCGCAGTTTCTGCTGAGGACGTGGCTGGATGCGCTTTTCAAACTGGAAAGCGTATTTTTGGAAATACGTTTCCACTTAAAATAGCTGGGCCCGAGCTAGCAGTGGCTTACACGGGGGCCCCACCTCATCTCTTCTCTCTCTCCTCCCTTCTCTTCTTCTAGCTCATGTCCAGGGACAGAGGCAGGCCCGGCCGTCGGCGCTGTCGTTGCCTCGCCGTTCCCAAGGGCCGGCCGGTGGGCGCAAGGGCTCGGCCGCTCCTCGCCGCGCTCGTAGGTGGCCGCGGGGTCGTCTGTGATAGCCCAGAGCGTCCGCGCCCTGGTGCCGAGGCTCGGCGGCAGAGGAGCTTCGAGGGGGCCGTGCCGGCAGGGCTCCCCCAGCGGGAATGGAAGCGGCGGCGGCTCCGCAGGCCATAGAGGAGGTCGCGGGCATGGACGGGAGGGAGAGGAATGACCGGGGCGCTGGAATTCCTCACGGGTGCCCGCGACAGAGCCTTGGCCATGGTTGTTATTGAGGGGGAGGGAGGGCTTCGAGGCTCGAGGCAGATAGCTATGGGTTGCTGGTGAGGAGGGCGAGCTCGAGGGCGCCTTAAATAGGCTTCGGGAGGGGCTCTGGACGCCGGTCGAAGCTCCGGGAGGCTCACCACCGTGGCGGCGACCTAGCGGCGAACCCATGTCGGCACACACCTCTAGGGGCTAGGGGATGAGGGGGAGAGGTGACCAAGTGGCATACATGTGCGGTGGGTACCTTGTCGGCGCTCCCAGACGAGCCGGAGCCTGCTGGAGGCGAGCTTCCGAAGGATCTGGTGCATAGGGCACCCGTTTGGCATGCTCTGCACGTGGTCACTGCGTGGCCACGGCATTGCCATGCCCCACTTGAGACCAAACCGTGTCTGGGGTGTTCTACAACCCTCAAGCAATTGACTTGTGTAGCTAGAAGGCACTGGATAGCTCTGGTGTGACTACACCTTGATCAAACAATAAATGCCAGCAAGGTGTTTGACATGTGGTGTGGCCATCACAGTGCCCCTCTTGGCATGGTCTTGGGCAGAGGTTGATCAACTACCAAGGTGACCATCTTGGCCAAAATTCAGCACAAATGGACAAGGTTATCTGGCACTTCCTTTGCAACCTTGCAAACTGGCCAGAAGTGAAAATGAGGATGCTGGGAAAGAATGGCTAGATGGATTTGGCGGATTTTTGGTGGAGGGGATAGATATAGTCATGAGAGCTAGCTGGAAAAATTTCAGCTCAATTTGATCATCTATTAAGGTAGTTCCTTCACAATGATGTAATTTGAGCAGAAATCCAAATAATTTGCTGAGGGAGATTGGCACAATGTAATGAGCTGGTTTTTGGTTTGCAAGAGTAATATATCCAGGTAAATCACTCTGCAAAATTTCAGCTCAAAAAGATCAAAGGTTCAAGCACTTCCATTGCAAATTGGAAATCTGGACAGAATTTGCAAATTGATGTTGTGCTCAAAATTTGAATTGTGGAACTTGAGATTTTGATGGAAATGGTGAATATTTGAATAAGATAAACTCCACAAATTATTTGGGATTTTTCCTAGCTACCAAAATGGTAGTTCCTTTGGAAAGGCCCCAAATTGAAATATTCGCTTTAATAAGAAAAATGCAATTTTCCTTATTTAATCTTGGCCAATATTTTTACCAGAGCTTGAGGTAGGCACAAAGATCATCTCTACCAATTTTCATGAAATTCAGAGATGTCTACCTATCCCTCTGGATTTAATTCCTCAGAAAGGCAGATAAATGAATTAATTCTAGGTGAAAAATATTGCATAAAACTTGGCAATATTTTTGCACACTTGAGGTTTATGAATGTAGGAGAGTCTCTGGAAATCTTTGGAGGATCAATAGAGCAAGGAAAATGATAGCTCCTTTGTAAACACAAAGGCAGGATTTCCAGTTCCAATATTTTGGAACCAGGGTTTGAATGAGATTCGGGGTTTACTGATGGGAGCTTGGCTGGCACAAGAGCATGGGAAAGGTATTGAGAGGCTGAGGACTATCTGGATTCACCTGGTCTCACCAGATTCCAGAGGAAAAATTTGGGAGAGGAAAGCTAGGAAGTGATAACAGCACAAAAATCGATAACCCAATTTTTGGGGTGTTACAAACCTTCCCCCCTAAGAGAATCACGTCCTCGAGATTCCTAGGGTTAGCTCAAAACAAATATCACACCTACTGGAAAAACCTCTGGGTTGGGTCTTAACCCTGCGGTTGAAAACAACCGAGTTAAGAGTACCAAAAATTGGTACACCCAGATCGAGATACGAATATTGCGGGATCTACTCCACGGGTAGGGTTCGCTGGGTTTCTCTCGTAGCCCTGACATTTTTAGAAAAAGCAAAAATTTCCTTTTTCCAAAAACGCTAGAGGCACCCCAATGAACACTGGCCTTTCTTGCTGACAGGTGGGCCCAGGGCCCACTGGCAGCCTCCTTCTTCTTTCTCCGGCCAGCGGCTCTCTCTCGCTCCCGCGTTGTTCTGCGTGTGGCTAGGCACTGCGCGTGCCTAGCTACTAGGGCGTAAAGCACCCTATGACGATAGTGTGCGGCGTGCACGAGATCGACGCAGAGAGCACTCCCATCGCGGGCCAGCGCCGGTCGGCACTGCTCACGCATTCGCCTCCTGGACGCTGGTGATCAAGCGACCCGCGGTTCTCCTGGACCTTGCTCACCGTACACCCGGCTTGGGCTATAAAAGACGACGGTAATGCGGCTCTGTCCAACTCACACCATGCCTCTCTTCCATCTCTTCGGTTTGGATGAGCTCGAACCAAGATCCTTCGGTGATACGGTGTTCCTGATGGGGCTACGGTCGTTCCTCACTGCGCTGCTGGCTACTCTGATCGGTTCATCGCTCTGCCTGCTGTAGCTCATCCTGCAAGAGCGGGCTCACGATGACGAGGGTCCTGTCGTGGTGGGTCAAGGCGAGAACGATGCTGGCAGAGTGGCTGGTGATCATCCATGTTGGTTCCTTCGCCATCTCAGGCCGGCGGATTAAGCGTGTGTTGCAGTGGGGCGAGGTGGCGGCCTGTCTAGCGTCACGCAAGACAGTGACAGAAGCGCCGCTGGGTCTGTGGCTAGTGCGGTGTGGTTAACGAAGCTCTACCAATGCATGGATAACACTGCTGGTAGCTCCTCATCAAGCAACATCCACAATGAGTGGGTGTTGGGGTAAAATCGGGGTTTAAATCTTGGACTGGAGGGGTTGTAATGGTTTATGCTGCAATAAAATTCTCAGCGTTTCTTCGGGACTGCAATTGGGTTCTGGGAAAAAGATTTTGGGACAGGGGAACTATTGAGTAGAACCGGTTTTCCGATGCTGGGTTTGGAAAACGGCAAACGGAGTAAGCACAGATGAGTATGGTATGTGGCTTTGCATTCTACCCGAGTACTGCTGCGACTGTACTTAGGAGGATGAACTTGGTGTGCAAACATTGCTCACACGACACACGTGCAATCTATTCAAACCAATATGCAAGCAAATGCAGAATGCATATAGAAGTAAAATACATGCAAAAGAACACCTCCAGCAGATTACACTAAGGTCTTTTAATGCTAGTGGGTGTATGTACTCCTGGTATACATATAGCTACACCAGCTCGCATTTCATTAGGGACTCCGAGCGAGTCCGTTGTTATTGGATGTAAGTGTTCTACTGATTGAAATCTTGTTAAGAATCCACTGCCAGCTCTGCTAAACATTTTTGCTTAACAGAGAGACAGATGAACCAAACACGCAGAGCAAACGGACATACATAACATTACAACAGCACACAAGTTACAAGCAATATAAGCATACAACAATGTGCAACCTTACTAGGCACCTAACAGCAACTACTCACCCTGAACCACAGGGTTCTATTCCTTAGCGAGGGCGAAAAGACAGTCTTGGCAGCACACCTACTCACAGCATCTTCTGGCTTCACCTACTGTCGGAGCCACAAATGGGCCTACTCTTGCTGGGGCTCTCCTGGGAGACATAGGCTGAGCCAACTTCCGTCTTCATCCTCGGGCACCTCTATAGGTTGGGGTCCAACTGCTTGGGTTGCGGCTGGAACTTGACGGAACACATCCCGACGACAAAGACGCCGAATAGCTCGGGAGGAGAAATTTGGGTGAATGATGCCTGGTCGATATGGGTTCACGGGCTGCGAGGGTAGTATTGGATGTGACAGGATAGAACTGGTGGCCTGGGATGCAGCTTGACGGGCCTCATGGTATGCTTCCGTAACAACCCGAATGGTGTCACGGTCAATGGCTTTAAACTCTCCAAGAATGCCGGAGAGCAGCAGTCCCTAGGCAGAAATGAACTAAACCAGGCGAGCTACTGCCGGGTCAGCATCTCCAACTGTGCTGGGGAACTTGCAATCAGCGTTGGACGCAGAGGGAAAGTAGCGGAACTCTCGCATCTCCGCTACTTGCGAAAACTGGAAACGAAGATGTGTGATGGCTTCCGTAGCAGCTGTCAGGACAGCCAACGTGGGAGTGGGCATGGGTTTGCCCTGAAAAGTCAAGGGCTTCCCATCCTCTGCTGGACCTGGGCAAATATGCGCCTTCGCATAGTATCGGCAAAGGTGAGGGACGGGTTCTGATTGGAACACCAGATACACCGGCTAGCACTACAGCCAAGGGCTTGGGTGAGCATACTCGAAAGGATGGGCGGAAAGCCGGCATGACCATTAGCCAAAGTTCGGCTATGGAAAGTGGGTACTCTGGAAGAACTAGCCATGGCTGCTGGTTTGAGGATACCGGATTGGGTTCTCTTGCGGGGATCTGGCTTACTGAACGGAGAGGGCTGCGACTCGCAGGTGGGAGGGGTTTTAAATAGGCAGCCAGGCTGGGACATACCAGCATGGCATGGATCCTTCTCGTGCCGCGTAAAGGATACGCCGGCATGGTCAACAACTGGGTAGGGTCGCGGTCCAATCCAGGGACGGCTGGGTGGGCGGACAGCTGGGTAGGGACACATCAATTCTAACTGCGCCGTCTTTGATCAACAGAGGCTGTGTCGGATGCCAATGATGGGTCAAATCTATTGGTCTCACTACCGGTTGAAAAATAGAGGTGGCTCGATGCTAGGGTAACCTACAGCCAGCCTAGCTCTGATACCACATCCTGTGGCACCCCAATAGAGGGCTGACGCATGCCAGTCCCAGGATAAGACCTGGCGCACGTCGGAGACATGATACAGCAATTCCAGGCACAAAAATGGCTTTATTATAGGAAATGGAGTATTACAATACTGTTGTTTACAACAATATTACATGGCTCCAAGGCTAACTAAATGGCAGCGGAGGCCTTGGTTCAGCGGTAACGACGTCTCTGGCTGGGCTCCACAACTCACAGGACTGGCTGGGTTACGATCTAGCATGACGAATCTTCTCCTGCAATTGGCCACGTGTAAGGCCAGGTGAGTACTTTGAATGTACTCGCAAGACAACCAAATACATAGCATCCAAACAAGCAGATGACAAAGCAAGCCCTATGCTTATACATGAAATCACTAAGCATGGCATGATACTAACATGAAACATGGATCAAGCATATTCTTAGCATATCATGGCATGGCATTATTATACTTACAAGACGTGGATATATGTAACTAAGCTGGAAAGTAAACTACACTTACCTCCCGTGAAGGTTTAGAGTGATATGTGGTTCCATTAAACAGTTTTACTGCCTCTCTGGGCTACCACATGACTCACCGAGATCTCATCTCATGATCATGCCAGAATACATTGTGAACTCTTTTATCAAGTTTGTTATAACAGGTTTGTCCTCCAGATCGACCAAGACCAAATAGTGTGACCTAGTACGAACTGTGTCCATGACCGAGGATGCGGCTATTCGAATAGATTCCTACACTCTACAGAGGTTGCGCACTTTACCCACACCATGGACATTCATCCAACGAAACTCGCCTAACCTATGACCCTTCTATCGTACCACCGACAATCATACCCCTTCTGGGTCATGTCCTGGGTGGCCCCTGTGTTACTCCTGACACCTGCCACCATTGTGGCTAAACTAAACTGTCCCAAACAGGGACCCCCGGGCTAAACAAACAACTAGGCTCTGTCGGGCCCATGGAACCCAGGGTATCCAGACCCGTCTACCTTTGGCCCAGGGCGCAACGCCTGGCGTGGGCCCATCAGGCCATCATCACCAAGCATCTCACCAAGACCCCTCATGAGGCCTTGGCCTCCTGAGGACCCCTCCTCAAGGAGCGGCGGACAAGACTCAGCACCTTCATCAGCAGCCTCGCGAGGCCCTCTCGCGATGCGGCCTCCCGAGGCGGCTTCCCGAGGCCCCCTCCCGAAGGCGCTCAAGACGAAGGCTGTTCGGCACTGCTGCGCGGTCTCGTGCCCATCACGTGGGTGACGCGCACGGCGACGAGTGGTGACAGAGGCCGCGCCAACAGGCATGGATGAAGATGGTTTCCTCTTTTGTGTTAAGGGAGCAGGGCCAGCCGTCCACTTCCCAAAGCAACCCCCAAAGGTTACCCGATCGGCGAAGGAAGACCAAGACGGCGGGCACGCAGGGCGGAGGTCACCACCGAGCCCACCGGCGCGTCATGGATCATGCTTTTGCAGGCGAAGACCGCCTTTAGTCAGGATAGCCTGAGCGCTTGTCCCCTTTCAAAACCCGCCAAGTGTGGCAACCCTTCCCGCCTAAGTTTTGAGGGGGAAGAGGACCAAGGCGGGTATAAAGGGACAGTTCTACCATCGCAGTAGGGAGATCCGGAATCCGCTTCAGTCGACTCCTTCTCCTACCTTGTACGCAAGAACGCTCTCTTGCTCTCTACAATCAAAACCAAGCAGGAGTAGGGTTTTACACCGCAAGGTGGCCTGAACCTAGGTAAACCGCTGAGTCCACGGTCCGCTCCTCGCTAGCGCGCTCCCACCGTTGCTCCACCGTAGCTTAGCCATGGTAGGGGACGAAGAGGTAGGAACAAGCTCACCCCAGTGTTCGAAACTTTGGGTCCCCGGAGCCCCACTTCCGACATTTGGCGCGCCAGGTAGGGGTGTGCTACTGTTCTCCCGCTCCACCCTCCGTTCCACCAGCCTCATGGCCGACGCACGTCGCGAGCGCGCCGAGCGCAGGGCTGGCCGCGTGGCTCAGACGGAACCGGTGGCCCGCGGCAACCCCCGCCGCCCTGTCGAGGCTGCTGCCGCCACCGACCCCGCTGCCCGCGAGCAGCAGGACTCCTCCCTGCACCCCTCCGTGCAGGCGAACGGCCACACCACCATGGCTTCTTCCTCCCTTGCCCCCATGGGCCGCCAAATGCGCAGGCCGCGCTACTCATGGCGCGCGAGCTGCTCCGCTACCGTCCAGCTGACGCCGGCTACGACTCCTGGCTTGGCCGCATCACCGAGCTCGTCAACGCCGCCGGGGACGCTCCGGCGCCTTCCCACTCGCTCCGTCCTCCGCCGTCTCACGCTGGGGACCTGGCGCACGGCGCTCCCCTGCCG
The DNA here is from genome assembly GCA_039707655.1 of Elymus sibiricus. NCBI lineage: Eukaryota > Viridiplantae > Streptophyta > Magnoliopsida > Poales > Poaceae > Elymus > Elymus sibiricus. The sequence goes on along the minus strand of CM077668.1, from coordinate 101,807,625 downwards.
CCTCCTCTGCGCGACGAACTCGGTGGGCCCCAGCGCAACGCGCGGGCGCACGAGTCGTCCCGTGGCGCGTCCCCGCCAGCCCGTGACGAGGCCAGCTGCCAGATCACCAGACGCGTGCCCCCCGGTGCGTGAGTGCTCCTCGAGCGGCAGCGCCAGCGTCAGGACTAGGCCGTCTAGGAGATTGCGGCGGCAGGGCACTGGCGACGTCCCCTCGAGCGGTGTGGGCTGCCGCGCCTTCACCCGCGAGCTGCGTCGGGTGGTGTGGCCCGCAAAGTTCAAGCCTGAGCTGCCTCCGCGCTACGATGGCACCCCCAACCCTACAGAGTTCCTTCAGCTATATGCACTGAGCGTCGAGGCGGCGAACGGCGACGACAAGGTCATGGCGAACTGGTTCCCCAAGGCCCTCAAGGACGGCCCGCGCTCCTGGCTCATGAACCTCCCCGAGGCGTCCATCTCATTGTGGGCCGAGCTCTGCAGCCAGTTCGTCGCCAACTTCAAGCGCACGCAGGACCGCTCCCTCACCATCAACGACCTGCGGCACGTGCGGTAGGGCCCAGACGAGACCCTCCGCAAGTATATCCAGCGCTTCAGCCAAGTGCGCAACAAGATACCGCGCGCCCCCGACTGGGTCGTCATCTCTGCGTTCTACACTGGCATCATGGACGTCAAGATGCGCGAGAAGCTCGCCATCAATGATGAGCTGGACTCGGTGCTTGAACTGTTCGACCTCGCCGATAAGTGTGCCAAGGCTGAAGAAGGCCACCTCTTCGTCCACAACGAACCCGACGTGGCGCTCGAGGCCGCCAAGACCAAGAACAAGGACGTCAAGCATAAGGGCCCTGCCGTGCTCGCGGCGGAGCCTGAGCAGAAGCGCGGCCGTGACCATGATGAGTCCAGGAAAGACGGCCAGCCGCTCTGCACCTATCACAATGTGCGCTCCCACAGCACTGAAGACTGCCAGGAGCTCAAGCTGCTCCGCGACGAGCGCCAGGGGCGCCGAGACGATCGCGATGGCCGCGGAGCCAGTCGTGGAGGTGGCCGTGGTGGCAACCGCTAGGACGGCCGCAACGACAATGGCAACTTCTGCCAGGGCTGGCGCGACCAGCCTTGTGAGGCCGCCTGGCGCGACCAGCCTCGCGAGGTGAACCCTCAGGCCAATGCCGCTCTCCCGCTGCTGTCGCCGCCACCCCAGAGGAACGACATCAACCAGCCTGATGAGGGTGCTGGGGGCTGATGACCCACAAGTATAGGGGATCAATTATAGTCCTTTCGATAAGTAAGAGTGTCGAACCCAACGAGGAGCAGAAGGAAATGACCAGCGGTTTTCAGCAAGGTATTTTCTGCAAGCAGCGAAATTATCGGTAACTAGTAGTTTGATAGCAAGATAATTTGTAACAAGTGACAAGTAGCAATAGTAACAAAGAGTGCAGCAAGGTGGCCCAATCCTTTTTATAGCAAAGGACAAGCCGGAATGATCTCTTATAATAAGTAAAGTGTTCTCGAGGACACATGGGAATTTCATCTAGTCACTTTCATCATGTTTGTTTGATTCACGTTCGCTACTTTGATAATTTGATATGTGGGTGGACCGGTGCTTGGGTGATGTTCTTACTTGAACAAACCTCCCACTTATGATTACCCCCTCTCGCAAGCATCTGCAACTACGAAAGAAGAATTAAGATTTCTCAAACCATAGCATTAAACATATGGATCCAAATCAGCCCCTTACGGAATAGCGCATAAACTAGGGTTTAAGCTCCTGTCACTCTAGCAACCCATCATCTAATTACTACTCCACAATGCATTCCCTTAGGCCCAAAGATGGTGAAGTGTCATGTAGTCGATGTTCACACTACACCACTAAGGGAATCAACAACATACATATCATCAAAATATCGAACAAATACCAAATTCACATGATTACTTATGACAAGACTTCTCCCATGTCCTCATGGGCATCTGGGTGGCCCCCTCTGGTACTTATTTCTTCCAATATTTTTTATTTATTCCAAAATAATTCTCCGTGAAATTTCAGCTCATTTGGAGATGTGCAGAATAGGTATCTCTGACATAGCTTTTTCAGGTCCAGAATTCCAGCTGCCGGCAATCTCCCTCTTTGTGTAAACCTTGCATATTAAAAGAGAAAAGGCATTAGAATTGCTCCACAAAGTGTTATATTGATTAAAAGCACTACAAATAACAGTAGCAAAACATGATGCAAAATGGACGTATCAAGGGCTACCAGGAGCCTCGCGTGGTCGCCTGCATCCTTGGCGGGGCTCATGCCCCCCGAGTCCAACCGCCACTTCAAGCTGATCTCTCATGAAGTGAACGCCACCCTCCCGAGGCCTGAGGCCCCGTGGCCCCTCAAGTGGTCGCAGTACACCATCACCTTCGACTCCACGGACCACCCCAAGTCCACGGCCTCCGCAGGCGCGCTCCCCATGTTGTGCACTCCCACCATCAGCAACTTCGTGGTCACCAAGACCCTCATCGATGGAGGCGCCGGCCTCAACGTGATCTCCATCGAAACCTTCGAGATGCTCCAGGTGCCCTACGACCAGCTAATGCCGACCAGGCCCTTCGCCGGAGTGACCGATGGCTCCACCATCCCTCTGAGGCAAGTGCGCCTTCCCGTCACCTTTGGCATCTGCAAGAACTACCATACCGAGGTCATCGACTTCGACGTGGCGCACATCGGCCTACCTTACAACACCATCTTGGGCTACCCAGCTCTCGCCAAGTTCATGGCGGCGACCCATCATGCCTACAATGTCCTCAAGATGCCTGGCTACAGCGGTATCATCACTGTCGCCTGCGATGAGAAGATCGCAGTCTGCTCCCTCGAGCGTGCCTACAAAGCCGCCGCTGTCACGCATCCGGCTGACAAGGGCGCGGCCGAGCCTCCTAAGGCCGCGCCCTCAAAGAAGAAGCAGTTGTTCTCTCAGGACCGCGCCGAGACAAAGAAGGTGTCGGTGGACGGCAGCGGCTCCGGCCCTGCCCTCACCATCGGCGCTGGCCTTCCTCCCGCATAGGAAAGCACGCTCGTCACCTTCCTTTGGGCAAACTCAGATGTTTTCGCCTGGAAAGCATCTGACTTGTCCGGTGTGCCGAGGGAGGTGATCGAGCACCACTTAGCGGTGTGCCCCAATGCACGCCCCGTCAAGCAAAAAAGCACGGCGCCAGGCGCCAGAGAAGCAAGATTTCATCATCAAGGAAGTTCAGAAGCTCCAGTAAGCTGGGGTCATCCGCGAGGTGCGCCATCCCGAATGGCTCGCCAACCCAGTTGTCGTCCCCAAGAAAGGCGGCAAGGAGCGCATGTGCGTCGACTTCACCAGCCTCAACAAGTTCTGCCCTCAAGATCCGTTTCCACTACCCCGCATCGACCAGATCGTGGAATCCACCGCCGGGTGCGATTTGCTATGCTTCCTAGATGCCTTCTCAGGCTATCACCAGATCAAGATGGCGGCCGAAGACGTAGAGAGGATGGCCTTCATCACCCCTTGCGGCATATACTACTATGTCTGCATGCCCTTCAGCTTGAGGAGCGTGGGTGCCACCTTCCAATGGCTAATGCACATCACGCTGGGGCCTCAGATGGGGAGGAACGCGGAGGCCTACGTCGACGACATCGTGGTCAAGTCTTGCGAGGCTGGATCCCTCATTGCGGACCTCGAGGAAACGTTCGCCAACCTGTGCAAGGTCAACCTCAAGCTCAACCCCGAGAAGTGCGTCTTCAGAGTTCCCTCCGGCAAGCTCCTCAGCTTCCTGGTCTCGCACCGCGGCATCAAGGCCAACCCTGAGAAGATCAAGGCCATTGAGAGAATGCGTCCCCCCCGGACCCTCAAGGAAATGCAGCGCTTGGCAGGATGCATGGCCTCCCTGGGACTCTTCATCTCCAAGTTTGGCAAGCGAGCCCTGCCTTTCTTCAAGCTCCTGAAGAGGTCCGGCTCTTTCAAGTAGACTCCTAAGGTAGACGCCGCCTTTGAAGGCCTCAAGAGGTACCTCACGAGCCCGCCCATCATGGTCGCGCCGCGCTCTCGCGAGCCCTTGCTCCTGTACTTGGCGGCCACCCCTCAGACGGCCAGCGCGGCGCTGGTGGCGGTGCGAGAGGAGCGCGTCTGTGCTAAGGAGAAGCCTTCCGCACCTCCCAAGCCTCGTGAGCCCTCCGAGCCTCGTGAGCCCTCCGAGCCTCGTGAGCCTCCCGAGCCTCATGAGCCCTCTGAGCCTCGTGAGCCCCCCGAGCCTCGCGAGCCCCCTGAGCCTCGCAAGGTGCCTGGAGAGCAAGCTGGCACCACAACTATGCGCCTCATCGAACACCCCGTGTACTTCGTCAGCACCGTGCTAAGAGATGCGCGCGAGCACTACCCCATGCAGCAGAAGCTCCTCCTTGCGCTCCTCGTCGCCTCCAGGAAGCTGCGCCACTACTTTCAGGGTCATCCCATCAAGGTCATCTCTTCCTACCCCTTGGAGCAAGTTCTGTGCAGCCCCAACGCTTCCGGCCGCGTCACCGAATGGAACATAGAGCTACAAGCCTTCTAGCTGGAGTTCTCCACCACCAGAGTCATCAAAGGCGCGGCTCTGGCCGACTTCGTGGCAGAGTGGACGGACACGTATGAGGAGGAGCCTCACGAGGCCAAATCCCTTCTGCCAAGGGACGAGGCGCCTGGTGGCTGGACCATGCACTTCGACGGCGCCTTCTCCCGACAGGGCGCGGGGGATTGAGTCATGCTCACCTCGCCGACAGGAGACAGGCTCTACTACGCCGTGCAACTCTGCTTCAGGCACACCGACAAGGTCTCCAACATCATCGCAGAATATGAGGGCCTCATCACCGGCCTCAAGGACGCGTTCGCTTTGGGCATCAAGCGTCTGACCATCAAGGGCGATTCGCAACTTCTCGTCAACATCTCCAATAAAATCTACAAGCCCAAAGATGAGCACATGGCCACCTACCTAGACGAGGTACGTAAACTTGAGAAGCATTTTCTTGGCCTGGAGCTGTAGCACGTCCGCCGCAGCGGCAACAAAGAGGTTGACGACATCGCCAAACGAGCATCTCGCCGCGAGCCTCAGAGCCCCAGCGTCTTCGAGGAAAGGCTCCTCAAGCCATCAGCTGCACCTCCTGCCACGAGCACCGCACTCCTTCATGAGGAACAACCGCTCGCACCACCCACGGGCGCGCCAGACTGCGGCCCCGCCTTAGGAGTCCGCCTGCTGCTGGTGCTGGAGCCTCAAGCGAATAGCTGGGCCGCGGAGTTCAAGGCTTACTTGCTGCACGGCACCCTCCTGGAGGAGGACTCAGAAGCAGAGCGTGTGGCCCGGCAGGCCACCGCTTACTACTTGCAGGATGGTGAGCTGTACCGTAGGTGCCCCAATGGCGTCTCGCTGTGGTGCATCTCTGAAGAACAAGGGCGCGAGTTGCTCGCCGATATCCATGGAGGGGACTGCAGCCACCACTCCTCGTCACGCTCCCTCGTCGGCAAGGTGTTCCACAGCGGCTTCTACTGGCCCACTGCGCTGCATGACGCTACCGCGCTGGTCCAAGCCTACGAGGCCTACTAGTTCCACGCCAAACAGATCCACCAGCCGGCCTCCAGACGATTCCCCTCTCATGGCCCTTCGCGGTCTGGGGGCTGGATATCTTGGGGCCCTTCCCTCGTGCGGCTGGCACTTATCGCTACCTCTACGTCGCCATCGACAAATTCACCAAGTGGGCAGAGATCGAGCATGTACACACCATCCCTGCAGGCTCTGCCGTCAAGTTCATCAAGGGCCCCGCGAGCCGCTTTGGAGTTCCCAACTGCATCATCACCGACAATGGCTCCTAGTTCACGAGCGGCCTCTTCAGGTCCTACTGTGCCAGCCTCAGCACGCAGATCTGCTATGCCTCGGTGGCGTACCCGCGAAGCAATGGCCAGGCCGAGCGCGCCAACGCCGAGGTCCTCAAGGGCCTCAAAACAAGAAGCTTCAAGAAGAAGCTCGAGGCCTGCGGCAAGGGCTGGCACGATGAGCTGCAGTCCGTGTTGTGGTCCATCCGCACGATGGACTTGACTCTGTCATCTATCTCGACCTGTTTCTCGAGGCGTTGGAAATGAAGACCGGCTCAGAGAATCACTGGCATGCTTTCTCTCCCCCATCGTTTTGACAACAAAGAAGTCATCCTTGACTTGACTATTGACCATTCCATCCCTACTGAGCCGCCTCTTCGAAGTATTTACCTCTGCCTTTCTTTTTTGAGAACATACCCTTCAAATCAAAAAGAAAAAAAGAAAGAAAAGTTCCTCGTCTGTGATTTAATCGGCCCTAAGGGAGTTTACTCGACCCATTCTCCAGTCTCCCGCACTGCTCAAGTGTGCGACTCCGTATGAGGACCTCCTTCCCTTTTGCTCTGCCCACTCTCCGTTCACACGGTTATCAAATCGGAGGAAGGGCGGGCAGCAGGTACCACGAGCCCTCTGTCCCACACATTAATCAAGAAGCAAGTGTAGTTCACCAGTTCCACCGAATGCTCCTATCTCTCGGCAAAGATCGTGTGAGTGTGCAGTTATGCTTCGGATGCTTCACCATGGAATAGATCGACTCAGTTCCCCTTCTTTTCCGGTGCACTCGCTTTGTATCTCCGACACACAAGGAAGGACGCGGTGGGAAGAAAGCTGCCCTAGCCTCTGTCCGGTCGATCATTCCGCTGGCATCTTGCATTCACGCCTCCGTTTGACTGCCGCTTGGGAATGTAGTTGTAGATACGTGAGTCTTAGTGGGTCGTTGGCTCCACCTCTTATCTCCATCTACGACATGCTGTAGTCGTCGCCATATTCAACATGTCACTTAGTCATATCTGCCTCGCAGCGAATCAGCACCTCCAAAAGAAAGGGAGGGAGGACTTCATTCAGTCACTCCGCGATCGCCCTCTAAACGATCAAAATAAGGTAAATCTTGAAGACAAGTTTTGTACTCGATTAATTTCTCAGTCCCTCTAGTCGGGTGGGCGCCGGCCGGCCGGATCCCCTTGAAGACCGTATGTGCGGGTCTCCCCGCATGCAGCTCATGCCATTTGAGGTGGCCTAGCCCAGCATTCATTCGCAAATCCTGTAGTGAAATTGAGACTGCTCGATCTCGGAAGCTAAATCGCGTGTAGGCAGCGTTGTCTTAATACCGTTGACTGTATCTATTCATTGATACATTGGCTCGCTCCCCCCCTCTTTTTTCAAGAATGAATGAGCCGCTCGGACCTTCCATTTCCGTCAAATGACCCGGCTTCCCCTGGCTCTTCCACCGTCCGGGCTCCCTTTCCTCCCTATGCTCCCCCGGCGCAGGCCCACCACGCTTCGCGCCTGCGGCGTTTTTGCCAGACGATCTTTGCCAGTAGTGCCATCCTCCCCGCAGGCTGTCTGTATGGGTGGGTTGTCCCTTGCTGCTATGTTCTGTTAGGCGCTATGAATTACAGGAAATTCAGTGGTTGACTTGGACAGCAGGCGGGTTACATGTTCCACTGTGCCGAGATGTGAGGTGTAGGTGGTGATGATCACCCCGGGGTATGCGCTAGCACCCTTGACGGGCACTCCAGGACCCGCCTACGCTCGTGAAAACCCAGGTCAGTCCTCCGACCAGATGTGTGGATAACGAGGCCACCTTCACAACCTTCTCCCTTCTATCTTTATCCAAATTCAGGTAGGGTAGTTCGCTTGAGTTGCTCAACCGTCCCTTTGCCCGGTGCTCATGACGCGCTACGGAACCTCCACCATGCTAGCGGCATAGGAGCCTACTCAGCGCCAGCGGCTTCGTGCCGCACTGGAGTGATCCAATATGTGGTTCCGCACGTTCCACCACTTCTCCATTCATTTCCAATACTGATCGTGAAACACCATGAGCAGCAGGATGTTGAGGTCCGGAATTCGAAGTGAAATTCTTGATTTGCCCGTTCCTAGTCGTCATGGGAAAGAAATAAGAAAGAAATAAGAAAGAGATTATTCCCCTAGAGCTTGTCCAGTACCACCAGTACTCAAAATGCATCTCCGCGCGTCTACCTGGCGCTTTTATTAGCCGCCTTGCATGCAAGCGAAGCACTATTAGCGGTTATTTAATAGCTCACTGAGCGATGATTGATGCAGTCAGTCAGTGCCCTCGATTATTCTATTCCTGATAGAAGGATCATGGCGCCCCGGAAGCATTCCATCCAGCAGCAGCATCTCCTTCAACCACACGAGGACAAAACTGATGTTAGATACATTCGAGCGTTCACCGCACAGAGGCGATCTCGAACACTACCTATGATAATAAATCCAAAGGAAAGGTCGACAAAATGATTCAATCTGACTTTATCGGTATTCTGGATTGAGTAAAAAAGGGATATATGAAGTTCAAGGCCTTGCCAAAACTGTCATGGCCCTATTATGTATAGGCCGTACTAAGCCAATAGCGAATAACAAACTCTTTCCTGCTCCCTCGACCTTAATTAACTCCCCCATCCTGCCAAGCCTCAGCTGCCAGCCCATTGTATCTAAGCACACTGCGGCAAATTGATACAAGTAGCTAAAGATCTCGCATCCGACATCTCCGGCCGAACGGTTAAGCAACACTAGGGCGCATGGGTCAAAATTCCGCTTAGCAAACAAGATGTCGAGAGGCGAACTCGGTAATTCCCCTCCTGCAAAAGTGATAGCAGCTATAGCATCCGTGTGGAAGAGGGTAAGCTTTCGGCAACACCTTTTTCAGATTGGAAAGGATGAATACTTGTGTTGGGTCCTGCAGACCAGGATAGCCTCAGATCAAAACCTAATAAATGTACCTGGGGTTGATCATATTTTTTGGGCAATAAGTATTCAGGAATTTGAGCGCTTATGTAGCTAAAAACTCTGCCACCTGAATACTTGATTCATTAAGGTCGTCACCCTATACCCGAAAGTCTCTATCATTTTCTTTGTCTGTTAAGCTTCACAGGGTTGGGACTCCCTAAATCAAACTGCAATTGTTGTTTATCAACCACTCACGACGACATCGAGATCTTCGACTTAGCTCCCACAGGTCATCCACCCGGGGCGGAAGATAACGAAAGGGAGACAAAGTCCTAACTAAATCAACACACAATAACCTCAACCTTCTACCCATTCCATCCATCATATCAGTCGAGTCGAGGAGATTCGTTCTTATCTATAGATAAGGCAAGAGAGAACTTATGACCTCGCGGATGGAGAGGGATTCGAACCCCCGGTATTCCTATCAATACTTCGTTTTTCAAGACCGACTCTTTCAACCGCTTAGACATCCATCCCTACGCTCGCCCGCCCTATCTATCTGCGCGCTGGCAGGTAGGGGCAACTCTATGTGATTCGCTACGCTTGCTTGCGCCCCACCCCGTAAGCTGACTCTATTGCCTAGCGGTTAGCGACACTTTTCCGGTAGTACGAATCGCTACGCTTCGCTTCTTTCTATATGATAATATGCACCGAGGAAAGGAGTTGTTTCAAATAGAAGTCAAGTAAACAGATTCAAGTTAGCCCAGTTTGGTTCCTTGGAAAAGCAGTTCAAAGCAAAGGGTTGACGGGTGGTGGAGTCCCAGGTTTAGTATATAGTCCCTGTTTTCCAATCCGTAAATGGTGGATTGACTTGCTCTTTATCAAATCACATTAAAAAGGGGTTTTGTCGTTCAATGCTTTGATCTGCGCACCTTATTTCTGATTGAACCACTTCCTCGAAAGGACATCGTATCGGTGCCAGAATATGGGCTAGCGGTACACCAACCTCCCCACCAACTGCTACGCCCCGCGGGGCTTCTTCCTAGCACTATTGAAATGATATTCCTATTATTGGTCCTAGCAATATCCCTGGACCAGGGCACAACACCTATCCAACTATGTCTTGTTTCGGTTTCGGATCCAGGTAGTAGAGTCCTAGGCATCGGCAAAGCCAACAAGGTACGGGATTCGGCTCAACAGCTACTTCCTTGCTGAAATCGAATTTCAAAGTGTATCCCCACATAACATAATGGAGATTTAGCAGCTATCTTTACGGCATAGCCCTTTGATAGCTAAGGGAAATGTTGATGTTTCGGTTCATACGAAATATGATTTATCGCAATTCAAAGCGCATTCCATAGTTGTATTAGATAGTTTAGATATAGTGACCCACTAGTTCGAGATGCACTGACCTTGGCCATTGCCTGCTAACTACGGTCATTATATGTCAATTCGGATCGCACACCGGAAGCAAAGATCAGAGGATTTCCAACTTGAATGAATGTAATCCGGTTACGGTTACGGTGTAGGGGAGATTTGTCCAATAGGGACATAACTAGTTGCTAAGCCCAGTCAGTCCAGTATGTATGGTATGTCCCATAAGGCTAGTGAAGTAAAGAAAGTAAGGAAAGGCGAGTAATGTCAAACCTGACTCTAGAATATGGCTCAAGAGATTGAATATAGGGAGGAATGAATCGGGCATCAAGTAAACTAAGGCATCAAGGAAAGTAAGACTTGAGGATGGAAGGGAGGAAGGAACCAAACCAATAAGCCACCGTCAGTGTGCCAGTCATTGGGACAGGTGCCATGTGTTCGGTCTACCTGCCTTTAGTACGACCCGGATGAAAAGATGCTGACTTTTCTTAAAGGTTAGGCCAAATGATTCTAAGCTTGAGGACCCATTCTATCCGGGCCTAAATGCTGGAGTTTCAGAATTCACTCTACTTCTTACTGACTTTCGCCGAATATATCCTATGTGCTTAACACATTGACATCGGCGGCTAAGCTTTCTTTCTAATGGTAAGCCGGGGATCTAATAGTCCACTTCACCCTATCAAACTTGACCTCGATATAGGTTGCTTTTTGATGACTAGTTAATAGAATAGACGGTATCTATTATTTTCTACCTCCTCTACCTAGATCTCCTTTTCCTAAGGAGGGAGAGAAGACGGTTCTCCGGGATGGAAGACATCTCTCACTCGTACATATATGGATGGGTTTTCTACCTCAGAAAGGGATGAAACTGAGCAGCAGAGATTGCTAAAATAGCAAAGGGGGTCCAGATTATTTCAGAACTCCAACTGAATGATGCTATACTCGAATCTGATTCTACTGTAGCTTGACAAGGACCTGTGAAAATGCTGATATCTCGAATCCCTATCTTATTAAAATGGGGTAGCTTTACTGAAGTACTGCAAGAAAAGTATGGAAAAAAGCATAGGAAGAGATGAAACACTAGCATCTCCACTTGGCCCTTCAAGCATAATCACTGACACCCTACTCGGATTACTGAAGGCAACCTATTTGAAATTCAATACCGGCCTACTCAATCCTTTCCCTTTTTCTCTTTTTAATAACTCATTATTTAGAGATAGTGGTTGAGCAGTGAGAAGTGCACCGGAAGTGTACTTCGAGCGATGGGGAAGCTAGCGTTCAAGGTGCTCCAGCTTGCTTGCTTGGTCAAAATGGAATTAAAGACAGCTTTCTCTTTCGCTATCATGCTTGGATAGTTTTTCATATCTTTTCCTTCCTCATTCACCAATCTATCATGACCGTCTTCTTTTCCTCCCTGAACTTATTTGAGTTGGTTTCGGTTGGTGAAGTCACCGGTATGGTATGATGGTTTAGTACCACGCTCCTATAGTCCCATTGCCATCTCTTGGCTTAGAATTTAACACTTGATCATCGGTCTTCTAGGTCAAATGGGTGTCATCCCTTCTCAGCTTCTCACTTGAAGAACTATGAGATCTCTTGGTTCCAAACGTTAGTTATCCTGTTCTCAAACTTTTTTTTGCCTGCTTTGTCTCAACGAAAGCTTTTAGCCCATCCAGCTCGAATGAAGCTAGCCCTTCCCCTATAATATGCTTTCCTTTGGGGCAGGTTCTTTAAAAAGAAAAGAAGAAAACATGAGACCGGTTGACTTCTCCGTCCTCAGCTTGTTGAATTGCATGGGGGAGTTAGGGCTCCCATATAAAACGTATAGTCAGTGGGTTGAGTGCTATCAACCAGATAAGATGCTGATAGTCTCGTAGAAGTACTTAACCTTGAAGATCAAATAGGATTTACCATTTCTAGATCAGACCCGGGGTCAGTTCGAAATACGACTCCCGTAAATAGATCTGGTCGAGGAAAGCATGTTGAATATCCGCTTTCATAAAAATAACTACATTCTCACATTTCTCGATCAGAAAACGAATAAGATCAAAAACGCCATCATTCTTATTTTAGAGAGGTGTCCCGAGAAGAAGATTTCTTCAGTATTAGCTGAATGTCTGACTTATGGTAGGAAGCTGTAGTTAGGGACGCCCCTACTTTATTTACAAGATGAAAGAGATCCGTATCAAGAGCTTATTCTTTTGGCTTTAAGCATGGCGTTTTCATTCATTTGTAACTATATAGATATATAGCCCTTGCAACCATGTCCCGGTCTACCCTTTTCCCTGATCTTTGGACCCGTCCACTTAACTTGAGCTTACATCTTGACCCTTGTATGTAGATTTCTGATTTCCTTCGCAATGAACAATCTATTCTCCACTTTTGAATCAAAACACCAACCACAACCGACCCAATAGTAGGAGTAGGCGGCAGTGAAAGTGCCACAGCCAGGGGAAGTGCAAGAGTCTAGAACCGAAGGTGGTTGCCACCTGAGAAGATCCAAAGCGCAGCAAAGCCCCATGAAAGCAAACAGTACGGGTGGAGGAGTTACCATGGGCACCGTGTTGGTTCAATCTCTCTATAGGTAGTGTGAAAAACCCTCAATTCAAGAGTTCCTGTTGACGGTCCCATTCCTTACTCTCTTTTTCAACTAACTTAATTGCAGTCCGCATTTCATTCTGCTGAGGATTTTGCGTATCACAGCTTTCGATCGACCAATACCCGATCCGCTATTAACAAGCAGTTGGATAGAGCTTCACCAGAGGGATTTGGTGTAACAACCCCCTTTACTGCACACTCAATTATAAGGAGATTCTTTCGGGTTAATGCAAAACGAAGTTCTTTTCTCATAAATTAGGTCAAAATCTTGAAATCATGCCAAAAAAAGGGGGGGGGTTACGCAACTTTTTTCCAGTGAGATCATCTATTCCCTTCTCTTTGGCGGATTCAATCATGCCTTGGTAATTGTGGCTTGGCCTAAGTGCTCACCTAAGAGTCCAAGAAAGAAGGCAAAACAGCTATATAGAGCCCCTCCCTCGAGTCGAGCAATGAACAAGTAAGTAGAGACAAGGAAGAGGGGAAATGCAGTATCGTTATGTTATAGCAAGATCATCAGATCATGGGTGAAGCAATCGATCATCAAAAAGTTCTTTATCAGCCGGCGAAAAGCATGGTAATTCATTCATTTCATCGGAAAAGGATCAAACAGGAGTCATCGCATCGTTTCTAGATCTTCGATACCTCTATATTCTGAAGAATAGGTCCTAAAATGGTCAATCGATTATTTTCTCAACGGGAATCGAGGAAATGGCAAGGGTTTGAGTATAGTGAGCAGAGGAATAGTTTCCTTTATCAAAAGAAGACTCTCGACTTGGAAACAGAAGATGTTGTAACTTAACTGCACCCTTCCTCTTCTGCCGATCTTTACAACGCTATGCACATCTCCTTCTTAGTTTTGAAAAAGAAAAGGGCCTCTTTCCCTTTCCCAATACTTGACCAAGATTTTTGTTTAGTTCAGTTCCAGATTAGGAAGGAATAGATGTTCCATTGGCCGAGAAGGAAACTAGTAAGCAGATTGAAGAGATAGATTGAATAACAGGCAGATTCCCCTCGTAACAGGCATATAAATAAGTCCCATTAAACTGATTGATAGACTACGCATCAATGGTGTCGAGTCAATCCTTGTAAGCTAAATACTACACAACCCTCCTTAGAGGGGGAACCTTAGAGGAAGAATACATATTACTTAGAGGACGGATGATGGTACATAGGAAAATCCTCAATCTATAGATGCTTTAGTGCCAGGCAGGCAGAGCCAAAGCCGCGTCGGGCAACGAACAACTCGTTTTTTGGAAGATAGTTGCGTTGCAGGTAAAGCTAACAGTAGTTGGAGCTAAAGCAAGCTAGCTATAGGTGTTCGGATAGTTGTGTTGATAGAGGGTTTTCTCCCGGGAGACATATCGATTACACACAAGAACCTAACTCTACTTCTTTTATCCTCCTTACTGCTCCTTATCTCATTTCTCCTTTTATTAGCACATCACCTTGTACTCCTTTACAGAAGCTGTATCGCTCAGAGCACAAATCGTTGTGCTCTGAGCGATAGAGGTCAAAGGTGCTACTAAAAGGAGCAATGAGATAACAGCTTGAAACAATGGGAGAGAAGTGGTAGCTTCATGTCGGGGCGAACTGAAACATCTTACCCGTAAAAAACATTCCCTTTTCAAGTGCTTGCTATCCCTCTCGCTCTACCCAACTATCTATAATGGGGCCGAGAAGGATAAGCAAAGTAGGCGCACGCATATTTATTAATTAAGAGTTTTCGAGACTTCATTCTCTTTTTAGTTTTGACTCTGGGTCCGGTACAGGTTGACGCGGAGGATAGGGATGGGAAAAGAAGCCCTAGCTTTGGGAAAGACCAGATCATAACATGAATTTCAGGGCATACTTAGTAGATGCAGATCTAGGTACTCTTTCTTCCCCAGATGGGGAATGGGCCAAGCCGATCCGTTGTTGGCTCTGAAAGTGCATTTGCTAGTTCGAAAGAAGCTGAATCCGGGTGCAAATGGGATTCAAAATGATTCTTATGTTTCGTAGCATGCTGCGCAGACTCACTTGGTAAATAGCCTTCCCTAAAAGAGGCAAGGTGCTCACACATGAAATTCCCTTTTGAAGGATATCCTATTTGACTTTTATGCCATACTTGGGCAAAGCCATCGAGACTATATCCATCACCAGGAAGAAGAGAAGCGAAGCCATAATTTCTTTAGGATAAGCCTGAGATATCTAGTACAGTAACAGTGGTCGAATTGCTGCATAGCCCCCCCTAATACGAATTTGGCAAATCCTCATTCTAAAGTTAGCGCACCATTGAGGTAAGTAAATATTAGTAGGCACACAGGCAGCCCGTTGCAAGGAAGGAAAGAGCAAGAGCTAGGGCTAAGTGCTCGAGTTACGGTTGTTGACTCGGAATTGTAAGCCGAAGAAGCATTCCTGTGACCTAGCCGTATGAATGGTTTCTTTCTCAATACCAGAGCTAAATAATTAGGCATCAAAATTCAAAGAAGGTTTGCCTTCACTTCAACCTTAACCATTGACGGAAGATTCATACCTATGAATATTCCCCTCCTCATTTGCTGAAAGCACTTCCTATAGCGAACCAGGCAAGGAACATATCCAGTAGGCTAGTACCAATTCCTCCACATCAACAGCAAAATAGGCATATGAATCTTAAGTAGGAAATTCCTTCATCTCAGATGAGGTAGGTAATCTACCATAATTTATTTCCATTTCCAGGTAAGATGAGCGGAGACAAGTTTATCAGCACCGATACCCCAACGCATCGTGGCCGGTTCCCTCGGGGGTAGAAACTTAGCTTGGAGAAAGATCCCGTTGATCTTCGGGCTGGCCCTTGCCTATTGAAAGTATGGTGTCTCATAAATGCTTTGTTAATGCCTCTTATTCGTAGGATCGGTCCAAAGCATGACTGAGTTGACATTGATAGACTTGTGCGTGCTCTGCCGCTCGTAACCTTTTTTTCTCCCATCGATCGAATCGAGGAGGTCAAGTCTCGAGAGCAGAGCCTCTCGCTTCTGATTATCAGTCATATCGTCATCGAGCAGAACGCGCAGGGAAGGAATCGTCGAGTTCACTGGGAAGAATGGCGTCCATGCCAACGACTAAGGAGAAGGGGACAGTGGCTATACAAATTGACGTCCGATAAGCCCAGAGAGCCTCAAGAAGGCGATCTGGCCAGTCTCCTCCGACTCAAAAGTGTTTGTAGCTATGGTATGGGTCTGGTCTGAAGACCAATGGGTCAAAAAAGGCGATATCCTCTTCTTTGGCTACACCAACTAATGTAGTAGATTGCGTTCCCGGAGGACACTTTCTCCATTTCGTCGGTACTGGTAACAATGGATCTTGACCTCGTTTCTTTTTCTTGTTATTTGACTTCTTGGAATGGAATTCTTCTCATGATAGTCACACAAGAAAAGGACAAGAGAATGGGTCCCGAGGGAACTCTTTTTCTTCTATTCTAAGTTTTGATTGCACGAGCAGCATAACAACATAACAGTTTTGTGTAAGGAAGTAAGGAAAGACTCCTTTCTGAAATTTAAGGACTTAATTAGCCTATCGTATATAATAGATAATGAGTCTCAAAGAGAGTTTCCAATGGGTTACATCAAGTTCCATTCCCAGTATGCGAAATCAGTAAACACGAATATCTGTATATAAGAAACTTCTATTCCAATCCCCAATCCATTGCTTGTTCGTTACGAACAAAAGAAGCCGATGACAGTTCTGGTGTTTATCCAGCGGAGGTTCGTATCTCTTCCATGTGAGACCAGCAACCTCAGATCATCCTGGACTTATGTGATGGAATAGCTTCGTTATGAGTTGAAGCAGTCTCAGCTACTATTCCTACTAAGGAGGAGTCGCCTTTTTCAGTTCCCTCCCTTGTGCAATCCCATGTTGATGTAAGGAAGCTGCTTTAGAGTATTGGCAAAAAAAACATTACATGCAGATCCAGATCTCCTTGCGTTCGTTGGTGGTTGACTACCGGGAAAGGGCAGAATAGCAACAGTGAGGAAGCATACCACCCAAAGCAAGACGTGAAAACCTTCTTCGTATCCAAAAGCCCCTTTTAGTCTGTCTGGTCTTAGTATTTATGATACATAATTGCATCTTCTCCCCCTTTCTCGTATCTCCATGAAAGTAAGTACTGGTATGATCTCCACTAGTATTTAGATACATGTGACCCTCTAGCGGTTTGACTCCGTTCATGGTATACGGAACTTCCTTCCTGCGAAAGGGAGAGTGAGCTAGAAATAGGATTTCTGATCTGGGAATTGCTGGTTTCTGAGGCAAAGGAAACTTTAGGTTAAGAAATCAAACCCAAGCAGGTACAAACATTTCCCATAGTGGTTGTGGTTATGGTTGCTAATGGTCAGAACATAATCAGTAAAGCTGTGTATCGGAGGGGGTACCTAGAAGGTGCAAGGAGTGGAATTTGAAGCTAAACTGCAAAATTGCCACTGGTTGCCTATGACATGGTGCTAGGAATGGATTGGTTGAATACTCCGCTGGGGAACACGAAGGTGAATTGGAAAGAGAAATACATACATGTCTTTAGGGAAGGTTCATTGGTAGAAATTAAAGGGGTAGCAAGCTCAGTGGCAGGAGAGCAGCATGGCTTGATTCAGTTTCTTCTTTCTATTGCTTTTCAGATAATATGAACTCTATCTGAAGTATTGAGACTTTTTAGTATGCTTTCATTTTGCTGGGAGGGGAACAGACGGGGGTCAGAGGGCATTTTCTCAAGCTTGTGAGCTGATCTTGACCCGAAACTACTGCTCTTTCCTTTCTCATCTATAAACCATAGTTAGCACTTAGCTATTTTAATGAAACCACACAAATTGGTTAGTATTTTCTGTTTTGACCAGGGAACCAACCCAATCCATTCGCCGCAGAAAAAGAGAGGCAAAATAGGGCAAATAAACTGAAGCAGATGAACGGACGACCAATCGACTACAAGAAGAAATGAGAACTGTTTTTCTATTTGGAACTCCAAAGTCAAAGAATGGTTTTTCACCGCCGCCTCTTTGAATCAAAAGGGTCTTCTTCAACACAAGCAATAGCCTCAATAGCAAGCTTTCTTCCCACCCTCTCTCTAAATGCAATAGAGTCCTACCACGCTAAGGTCAAGCACCCTACTTGCTTGTTGACACGTGAGAGGAAATAGGAGTAAGAAGTGCCAGGATTTACCACTTTCTAAGAAGTACCGATCTCAAAGAACTGTCCGGCCCACTTTCAGGTTATGAAGGTCGTTGAGAACAAAAGATGTAGTTTCTGTCCTCTCGAGAGGAGGCACGGCAGAGATAGACAGATCATTACATCGAACTAGCAGTCAAGATATATAACTCATCTTTCTACTACGAGAATAGTATAGTGGATCAAGAGCCGCGCTGCCAACCTCAAACTCTTCATTCCAGGCCAATAGTTTTCTATAGTGACTACGTACCTTTAACACATTCTTATTGAGGCTAAGCTTCAGGCCAACTACGAATTGAGATTCGAGAGCGGGGTGAACTTCATCACTTCGAGGGAAGCTTTCTTCTCCGGGACAACTCCAGAAAGGAAAGATAGACTGTAGGCTTAAAATATAGATAAAGTTTGCTACTAAAGGCTCGGCTGAAAAGTCTAACTATCTTTTGATTTGGCGTTCTTGAGTATGGAGTAGAAGAAAAAAGAGTCTAGCCCGGGGACTTTCAGTAACTTGATGGAAGAAGCTTTCAAAAAGAGGCTCAAAGGCTTTTTACGTCAGTCATCTCTTCAAACCTTCCTGCAACTTCTTACTTCCCTTTTGAATTGACCTTCAAAGCTGGCTTTACCTATTTATCTTGACCAGAAAGGAATTGATAAAGGGGATGTTTTATCTAGACCATAGACAGCGTTTCAACTTTCACTTAGGAAGGGGGAAAGCTCTACTTAGCCTTACATAGCCTGTCTTAACCCACCGGCTTACCGAGCTCTACGGTACTTTGATTTCAATGTTAGGCTAGGCTTCTTCTTTCCCGAAGGACCTCTCACTCTCTGGAATGTCCGATTAACCGCTGCTTAGTGGTATCGAATGATACAAAGTTGTTCAAGGAGCTAAATGCGAACACAAGAAATTGCATACCTTAGATGCCATAAGTGTTCCTTACCGAGGGAAAAAGCATTGGGACTACTTTACCCACCCTTATTAGCAACCTCATCATAAAGAGGACCCATAAGGACAATATGCGGATCTTCTCCTTGCCTTCCTTATAGCTACGAGAGACGAAAGGTGCTTCTGAAAGCTGAGAGAAAGACACCAGGATCTACTGCCACAGTATGATACCAATGAACATACTTGAGCCACTGCTGTTCCCTTTTACTCACAATGGAAAGAAAAGAGATGCAGAAAGATTTTTATAAAAAAAAGAATCGAATATATAACGATTATAGCCGTGTATGTAGTAGGAAGAGGAAAGAAAGAATTTTTTTAAACTATGTTGTCAACTATTTATGCTCATTGCTAGAGTGAAATAAGTTTCTTCATGCGCTTACGAATAAGCAAAAAGAATAGATTCTTACTCAAGTAGTTTGGTTTGTAGTGTCGTTTTTTTTTCTTGACTCTAGTAGTGTAGTTAGCATGCCTTCCGTTCCTTGCTTGATTATGCACTTTTTAATTAAAGATGACCTTTCAATTCATTATTGACTGGATAAAGTAGTATTAGTTAATATACGCTGATTCAGACAAATCAAAAATAAGAGACAGTCTTTTTCGATACTGTATGCTGGGACAGACCTGTAGGTGAGCACAAGCACAGCCAGCCTTCCACCTCTTTATACTTATGTTTAGCAGTGTACCTGGTCTTACTTCTTTTTCAGTTTACGCTTGTGTCCCAAGCTTGCAAGTTCGAAGAAGAGTATTGGATTGACCTGAATCAAGTTGTTTGCCTACCCGCCGTTATGTCTTAGCTAGGAATGAGCTGTGAACAAAATCGAAATAGTTGTTACTTGAGTCGATAATGACTTTGTGTCGGTTTGCTATTTTCTATAAATTGGACTGGTACCATGTATTGTAACATAAGCTTTTGTATAAGAGCTGAGATGTAGTTAAGATTACACTTGATCCTCTCTCTGTTTTGTTGCTTCCTTCCATTATCTCCAACAA
Organism: Elymus sibiricus; assembly: GCA_039707655.1. Classification (NCBI taxonomy): domain Eukaryota; kingdom Viridiplantae; phylum Streptophyta; class Magnoliopsida; order Poales; family Poaceae; genus Elymus; species Elymus sibiricus. The sequence continues at coordinate 101,787,816 of CM077668.1, read as the reverse complement.
CTGGTATCAACACTAGGAACCTTCACGGTCAGGGTTGATTTTATTAGACCACTATGAACACTTGTAATTGGTTCTTTCTACTTCAGGCATGGTTCTCTCTAGTTAGTGGAAGAGTGTACAACATAGGGATTGGTATCAGTCACACATTTAGGAAAGAAAGTGAAAGGGGAGGGCAAGAGCGGTTCGAAGGTCAATGAAATGATAAAAAACCACCAGGTCGAGTTCGCTTCTCCCTTCCTTTTGGTGTTTAGGATGTGAAGTTGATATAAGAAGAGAGGAAAGGGGAACTGCGCTAAATGGATAATTTCATCCTGGTGATGGGCTATTCCAATGGGCATGCATCTGAGATATGGGCTTTGAGCGTAGGAACGCCCACCTTTACAAGAGCTCAGTTCTAAGATTGTTTGCGTGCAGGCACCACTACTATTCTGTCTTTTCTTGTTATGCATCCGGTCCTATAAATCTTTTTTTTTTGACCGGAGGAAGAGAAATAAAAACGTCACTTCGCTCGCCTTGGGGGACCTAATTAGGAGCTGATTGATTTCTTTAATAGATATGAAGATGCCTTGAATGAACCCAAGCAAACCGAAATAGAATACTATAAGTATGAAGTGGACATCTATGGTTTAATTGGAAACATCTCTTTTCTATTTAGATTTTGCCAGTGCCTCCCTTTGTGGCAGAGCGAGCGCCTTGACTAAGATAGATTGACTCTTTCATTCTTTTTTTATTTTATTCTGGTTCCAATCGTTTGAGGAAAACCCCCTTTGGCATCAATGAAACTCTGTTATATAGGAGTTCAAAAACCTCATTTCGTTTGAGAGATAGTGGAATTTCTTCTTTCAACACGTACATCGACGAGGGTGTCGATGACTTGAGTGAGGAATGGTCATGTGCTAGAGGCCGTACCTTTGGAGTAAGACCTCAACAAGGGGGTGTGCAGTTTAAATGTAAATGACGAGCATGGAGAGGCCAAGTTCATTTATAATTAGGTGTGGCTGATGCAAGAAGACTGGCAAGCTGTCCATGGTGAGAAAAGTTGTGATGCTACTGCAGGAGGCATCCTGGTGTAGTTGAGGGCGCAGAACTTTTGGGCGGGTACAACTGGCACTTAAAAGACCTTCCGTGTAGATGAGTTCTCTTGAGTGAGACTAAACGAGTTACAAAGAAACCTTTGCGATGGTGCTGTGCAGTTGGGTTCTCTATGGAGGAACTTCGTTGTGGGGACCAAGGGGTCTTCTTAAGAAGAGTTGCTTTGATGAAAAGAGTGTAGCCATGATGGCAAGTCAAGGTGGGGCCCTGTGAAGGCAAGCCTTGTGTATGTTGGCATGATGACGAGAGAAAGGAAATGACCTTGAACAATAGCTATCCGTAGCACACCCTGCAATGACTTCGACCAGCTGACCAGCATATCCAATACCATACGCCATGACCTTAGAAGTCCGTACCCCATGATATTCAATGACACCCGTAGACATTTGATCATTCATACCTCACAGTACGCTTTCTTTCTTTTTTTGGACTTTGAATTCCAAGCGAAGGAAGCTCAGTGAAAGATAGACTGGGATTTGACAGCAAGAAGAAAGCAATCATAGTACGCGGCACACACCGCTGACGAATGAGATTGACGTCCCAAACCAACACAGGTTCAAGACTAAGTGTAGAACCAAGAATGCCGTGGATAGAAAAGTGAGTGCTTCCTCAAGCTTCATGAAGGAAGGGTCCAAGTACCTAAGCGAAAACCTCTACGAAAAAGAAAAACCTATATATAGATAGTGGTATGTGTTTGCTGACACTAAATAGACTTGGCTCGGGGCAGAACTGAGTGGCTAGGCTAAGTTCCCTAGTCTTCTATTGGCCTACCCACCCCTACGACATGGAGGCGCTTACCCTTCTCCAACAAGCGTTCCACCACGCGGCGATTGATTACCGCTTTCCGTCTCAATCCGTTCTAGACCAAGCCCCTTCTCTGATCGGGGGAAGGTCATTCTAAAACATCAGATCTCCCATTTCTGCCGAGGCATAAAAATTTATCCACCTATAATATAATATAGGAAAGGTACCAAAAGATTGGATGTCATTTCTCTACACCAGCTTTTCACCTCGGGGAGGGAAGGGGGATATGAGCGTGGCGATAGCGGTATCTTTTGATAGAAGCCCACATGCCCACTCTTCTATCCCACCGTACCACATAGGGTATCAGTGGCCTTGTGATCTCCATGAACAGAGATCACTACACAAAAACAACTATATGAAAAACAAACTTGCTTGCTTCTTCGAATCTCGAAATAACATAACATATAGAAAGTGTTTTTGTGATGAGACCATTCTCTTCGGGGAACCTATGGAAAGATTATCAGACGGCTTTCATTAGATTATGCTTCCTTGCCCATGTGGAACATGTGTGAGCATTATGTTTTTCCAACAAGTGATCCGACTGGAAGAAGTGTTATATGAGGACTTCGAGATCAAATAGAGAATCTGTCTCTCCATTCCTCGCGAGCCACTTATTTCTCCGAAATCAGATATCAGAGTGATTTTCCTCTTTTTTCCCAAATAGTCGACGATCTTACACCATTGGGATACTTCGGATAAACTGGAGTACATATATGAGAGACCGGTGCTAAAACCTTTTATCGAGATATCTTCCAGATTCTTAGGGTCCTTGCTCCGGATCTCGCCCCCCCGGTGCGAAAGCAGTTGGTTCCGTAGTTTGAGAATTCTACTAATTCCAAGTATTCCATTATTATTATTAAATAAGAGAATATAAAAAGTAAAGAGGAGAAGACATAACCAGAAGAATTGTGAGAAATAAGTCAATTTATCAAGTTGAGGCATTTCGATTTGGATTTCAAATAATCAAGAAAAAAAAGACTCCGAACCGTACTTTTGCTATTTTACGTCCCTCTATACAAAAAGAGATTTACTTTCCAAAATGGAATCTTTGCCATTTCTGATGTGAATGAGGGAGGTTGTCTGCCCGGGTAGGGGTGACCGGAACCCTCCCAAGTCATCGCTCAAGAAAGCACCATAGTCACACGAGAAAGAGTTTGGACTATGACGAAGACGAGCAAGCCTTTGTCGGGGAGTGATCGGGGAAGAGTCGAGTACAAGAGGAAGGTGGAAGGAAGAAAGCGCCAGAAGCGCCAGGTGCGAAGATAGACCATCAAAGAACTCCACAGCAGAGCAAAACAGAGAAAGGCAAGGCTCGCAAAGAACAAAGGCTCAACCATCAGATCCAACACAAAGCCTTTAAGATATTTAGAGGCTTGGACTACTCTCTCTAGTAAAAGAAAGGAAGCACAATGGGTGTTGCTCTATTTCTTATTAGTGAGGTATTCTTATTCATTTCAGTATTATGGGCATTCTTCCATTCTAGTCTGGCACCAACAATCAAACTAGGAGCTCAGCAGCCACCTGTTACTACGAACTTGTTTTCATTTGGCAGATAAGCTTTTGAGAAGAGACCACTTTGATAACGAGCTTTCGGGTTGCCGTATTGATACCGCCCTTTGGGGGAACAGGAGAATAGCATGCACGGGAGAAGGATTTAGGGAAAGGTACCCACCTTTTAACGGGAGAAAGGCAGCTTATGTGAAAACTTCCCTTGTGCTTTACAGTTCAAATAGATCAGGTACCTATGTTGTTGATACACCGAAAGATACTAACGCTATGCTCCAATGCGGGATGAGGGCCAACGATTGTGATGAGTGGGGACCTTAGAGCTTAAAACCTACATACAGTGACCCTTATGGGCAGCGCCCTGGGCTAGCTATGTACGAGACATCAAACCGTCTCCCGGGACCAAAGTTTCCATTTCCAGGCCTGATAGTCTTCAACTGAAAAAAGTAGGGCAGAGAACTAGTAAGAATTGTGCCTACCATTCAATTCGTGACGTGGATGATCCGCCGACGGAATCAATTAGGTGAAACGGCTCTGCAAAGTTTGTTTGTTCATAAAGGCTGCATGCAGCCATGCAATTCGTACTGCATGGTGATATTACTCTACCACTCTATAAATGGTATATAGATATCTTCACTTCATCACAAAGAAATTGAGTACTAGCACGCATTGCTATGGATGCTACAACCGCAAACAGGCTTTCTGCAATTGCTACCGAAACGGAGCAACTAAAAAATGAGATTGAAGGGCACCGTAGAGTGCTAAACAACAAGTTGAGAAGTGTTAGAACAATGGATCCTGCAAAGAAAGAAGTGCACATTCGCGCTACCAGAGAGTGCATAGAGGGTTTGGAGGAGAGGCAGGAAGCGCTGCAGGTGGAGCAGCAAGTGCTCTTTATTTGTCTAGCATCTCGCTAGAATAGAAGAGTCCGTAGACTCTTTTTAGTTTTCTAAGGTTGGTTTAAATTCAATAAGTGTCTGGAGACATTTGTTTTCATGTCAGGTGTTCTTTGTCTTAGTTTGATTCCGATCTACTCCTATGCTAAGTGTCTTTGTTTGGTTTGATTTCCTGTGTTTGCATGTATGGGCTAGACGTCAGTGTTCAATGCTTATGTTAATATAAGAACGCCAAAATGTGCTGCAAATTCATGTTCAAGTTGAAATAAGGCCGAAGGGCTAAGTGTACTATTGGAGATTATATATTCCAGCTCTGAAGTTTCCTTTTGAGCCCCCGTTCTACTATGGTTTGGATTCTAGTTGAAGCGTGCGACCATCTATTCAGATGAGGAGACCGAGTAAGAAACCAATAAGCGGAGAGCAAACAGATCAATCTCTATCTATGAGTTTCTCAACCAAGATCCACTATTCAACCAAGACCCGCTAACTAATACTTTTACGCGAGCTTAGTTATTGGAAGTAGCAGCCGAGGAACTCTTATCCCTAGCCACAGTTGTTGCAGCACAAGGCTTTGTCGCGATTGGGTCATATGTCAGTACTCTCACATTCCCCGTGGTCTCCCTAGTATGCTGAGCTGAACTGAAGTGAAGTGAAGCTGCGGGCGATGATGGACTGATCCCATGCTATTCAGGCGCCTGACAACGCTGGCTCCGACGGTGATGAGTCTGGCGGTGGCTCAGATGTTTCTCTTCCTGATCCTTCAAGGTCCCCCATTCCTGACATCGTCGAAAGGCCGTTGGCGCTCTCCCATCTGGCAGTGCGGGCTCTGCGTGTCGCCTATGGCAACACTACCCGAGTGGTCTATTGCATAGTGGATCCACGGGTACCCCATCGCTGCTTCATTTTTATCAACATCCGGTAAGCAGAATGGCCAGAGAACTGTCCCGATTTCTCGTAATGCCAGGCCCAAAAGTCCTCCATCCGCATAGCAGCAAAAGTAGGCATTTCTTTGATACTTACTCACCTGTGGCAAGATTTTCCACCATTCGAGTACTACTATCACGGGCTGCCTCGCACGGTCTTCTCGTTCATCAAATGGGCAGACGGCTTTCCTTAATGGGGAGTTGGATGAGGAAATTTACATGGACCAACTTGTAACGCCCAATATGCGATCCTATCCTCGGGGGACTCGGAGGCCCCACCAGGGATAGAAGCGCATATCGAAGACGCTTGCAAGGTGGATATCATTACGTCGTCCCATGTACATAATAGATGGGGATACATCCCAATACATTCAGTCATCATAGGAATACATCAATACATAGCAAACATCATACAGAAGAGCAGAATCCGACTACGGATGAAACACAAACGAAAAACACGAACGACATCCACCCTGCTAGCCCAGGCTGCCGACCCGAAACCTATCCCAAGATCGACGAAGAAGAAGAACTCCAAAAGCAAACGCGAATCGCTCTCACGTCAGATCATCGCATTACCTATACCTGCATCTGTTGTTGTAGTAAACTGTGAGCCACGAGGACTCAGCAATCCCATAACCATGGGTAGCAAGACTATCAAAGCTTAAATGGGTATGGAAGGGGTAAAGTGGTGAGGTTGCAGCAGCACTAAGCATTGTATGGTGGCTAACTTACGAGTACAAGAATAAGAAGAGTAACTTCGCATAATGGTCGCAATCTAATAATGATCAAGAAGTGATCCTGAACACCTACTTACGAGCCTTCCACCCAACACCAAGTATATAGATGCATTAATTAAATAATAGATATTGTGATATCCCAAGATATCCATGTCCCAACCTGGAACAACCTGCAACTGCACCTGCAACTAGCAACGCTATAAGAAAGGGCTGAGCAAAGCGGTAACATAGCCAAACAACGGTTTGCTGGGTAAGGGTGGTTAGAGGCTGTATCATGGCATATGGCAGGCTGACATATATGTGGTAGGAAGCGCGACATAGCGATAGCAACGAGACAACTAGCAAGCAAAGATAGTAAAGATATCCAAAGTCATGGTCATCTTCCCTGAAATCCCGCTCGGAAGAAGAACGAGTCCATGAAGTAGTCAAGCAATCGTAGTCGAACGAATCCTCACAATCGCAACGAAACCGGGACTATCGAGAAGAAGCACAACCGGAAACAAGCAAACAACATGGTAAACACGCAAGCATAAATATGGCATGATGCACAACCAAATATGATGCATGACAAGATTAAATGTTGTTAAACATGGCAAGAGGTGAAGCATAATTAAACTATCTATCTAGGCAATTTAAATGAGGCCGGAAACAACAAACAACAATTCCGGAAAATCCCCATATGCAAATTTCGAATTTGGTACTGTTCTGCCTAAAAGACAATTTTAATGTTGTTAAACAGCAAAATAAAGTGCACCATCATAATCTACACATTTTTCCACCCCATTTACATATAAAGTTTATTTAATTCGGATCTACGGTTATTTAGATATGAAGTAAATCATTTTAGCATGTCATTTATGCAAATTAATGCAAACAGCAATTTTAAGCATTTTAACATTGATGAGAGTTGGATATTATGAATCTACATGAAATTCTAAGCATTTTACATATATAATTCATTTTAATCCGATGCATGGGTGAAAAGTTAATAGATGCATGATTCTAGGGACTAATCTGTAAAACAGCAGTTTTCAGGATAATTAGGAAAATCGCCGAACGGAAAAAAACATGCACTGGGCTGAAACTGGGTGAGCGTTGGATAGCAAAACTATAGCACCGAGCGAGGAATAGATGGGGGTGCTCACTTTGGGCCTTGCTGGATGGGCCGACGGCTGGCGAGGCCCAGGCAGAGGCGAGGCGCACGGGCGCGGTCAACGGGGACGTACGCGCCCAGGAGGGCGCTCGTCCAGGGCAGCTGAGCCGGCGGCGGTGAACTTGGTGCGGAGGTGTAGCGAGACGGAGTGGGACTTGCGGGGAGACGGCGGAAACCGGTGCAGCACCTCGACCCGGTCCAGATCCGGGCATATAAGGGCGCCGGCGGCAAAGCTTGGGCGGCCAAGGGGCGGCGGCGGAGCTTGAGGCCATGGCGGCACGAGGTCGACGGCGTTGGTGGTCCCTGCGAGAGAGAGAGAGAGTGAGGGTCGCAGTGAGAGAGAGAGAAGGAAAGGGGAAGGAGAGGTGCGGCAGTGGCTGGCCTGATGGAGGTCGCCGGCGACGGCGAGGCAAGGCGGCGCTTGGGACTCCCTCCCGATCCAGATCGGATCGAGGAGGAGCTCCTTCTCCTGGTGGCTGCGGGCGAGGGAGCTGTGGGCGGCGGCGTACGGGCTCGCGCGGGCCAGATCTGGGCCTGGCGGGCCGCGGCGGCTGGTGGGGGTTTGAGGGCGACGTGGCGCAGCGTGGTTGGAGGGGAGCGGCGGCACTGGTGGCGGCTCGGCCCGAGGCTGGGCGCCAAGTGGCGGCGGTGGCTGGCTGGGTGGCGGCGCTGGGTTGGAGGGGTGCGGAAAACGAGGGAGAGGTCTGGGTTTTCCAAATCTGGAGGGCTTGCCCTGTCTTTTATAGCAGGTAGGCTAGGGTTAGAGGGTTTGGGGGGTTTCGGAGCCCTCCGATCGCGATCTGATGGCTCCGGTCGGAGGGGTAGGATAGGTGGGCTGCAATGGCTGTGTAGATGGGCTAGGAGCTGAGAAGAGAGGGAAGATGGCAGCCCGGCATGGTTTTTGGAACACCGAAAAAGTCCGATGTTTGACCGACTATAGTGCCGCTATAGGTTATCTGTTGGGGCATCAAACGACCTCCGAATGGAACGAAATTTGGCAGGCGGTCTACCTACAACATGATAAGACCGTACGCCAACTTTCAACCCATTCCGAGAACATTTTTATCCCACTTATAAAATAATAATTCGGAGGTGCCGCGGGCCGTGCGAGCGTGTCGGGTCTCGAAACGGACAACGGAAGGTACGCGGAGAAGCCTGCAAATACGAACGGTGCAAGTTTTATGAAAACATGCGGATGAAATGCACATGATGACATGATGAAATGCAACAAGCAAACGAATCACACGGGAACGACGGAAAATAAATGGAAGGAATCTGGAGCATCGGTCTCGGGGCGTCACAACTCTCCCCCACTAACAGAAGATCTCGACCCGAGATCTTAGGAAGGAGCCGGAAGATGAAGAGGAAGATGAAGAGGTAAAACTAAGTTGCTTCTTGACAAAAGAATGAAACCAATGAACCTTGAGAGGTTGAAAAAAACTTGAAAGAAAATACACAACGGAGACGAACGATGTCTAAAACACTCCGTCAGAAAAGAGGAACAAAGTACACAACGAGAACCTTGAAGGTTGCATAGTCATGAAACAAAGGAAGAGAAAGGATTTAGACAGCACTCCAGTTGAAAATGAAAGGAATTAACATGATTTAGACAAGATGGGATGATACTTGATGAGAGCAACAGCGCAATGCCTCCAGAACAAATGAAACAATGGAATGAAAAGAATGTAGAAGAGAAACCAACATCTCCTACCACAAAGAGCTTGAAAGAACAACCTTATGAGAAAGGCTTGAACGGAGTTGTTGAAAGAATCAACAACCAAAAGATATGCTTCTCGTGGGCTTATGAAAAACATCTCAACATTTGAGGTGAAAACCTGTCACTAACGGAAAGAATTGATTGCATGAGATCTCGAAGAGATGAAAACCTCTTTCACCGAGAAGAGAATGAGAAACTTGGAACATTGATAAGCACCACAATAGCAACAACCCTTAGGATAGGCTTTAGGTGAAATCTATACCAAGATAATCCCAACGAAGAGATGGGTTAAAAAGATCTCCTGGGCGAAGAGAAAATGATGGGTTTAACATATCTCATTTCTGACAACTTGTGAATCATGAAACACGAAGGGAAATTATCAAAAATGACATAGCACCACCTCAAAAGACAAGGTAGAAAGGATTTGCACTTTGAAATGCAAGACAAAGAATACTTGAGCTCCTCCAACAAGAATCTTGAAGAACACTTCGGGAATGAATTAAAGCCTTGATGAACCACCATGGAGAACTCCGGTAAATAAAAGGATTATAGAAACGAAGGTTGAAAAGAACAAGATGAAGCATTGCAATGATTTAGATGGAGCTTTGCGACGAGAAAACTGGGAAAACTTGGAACTCCGGAAAATAAAAGATGAAACACTTGGAACCGAGAATTTATTCATCAAGAACAAACTCTGGAAGAAGGAATTAAATCAGCTCCATGAAACAAGAATAAGAATTATGATATGTCTATCCTTCATCAATTTAAATTGAAGAAAAGTAATGGATTGCCTACTACTTATTCTTCTTGAAAAGATTGAAGAGAGATATAACTCAAACTTGGGAATGTCTTCAACGAACCACCGGTAGGATTGGAAAAGAACGAATGCATTGATACGATAACAAGGAAGAGGAATGTTGAATGAACCACCGTACCAATTGAAAACGAACGAAGAAAAGAGAACGAATCGCCGGGAAGAATTAGAAAATGAACTAGGATACTTGAGGGAATTTCGATACAAGAGAATGAAGAGATCACGAGCTAATTAAAGAATACTTGAACGAAGCACTGGAAGAATTAGGACACGAACGAAGAGACATCAATTTTTGGAATAATCGGAGAACGAAAGCTGAAAACTGAGAACGAATAAATCTTCTGAAATGATGGCCTTCGGAGAATCAAAACGAAAACAACTCTTGAAATACTATGGATGGGTATGAAAAGAATTTCTCACGATCGGAACAATTTAAGAGGATAGCATCAAGCTTGAACTACGAATCTTGAAGAGAACGGAAAAGGATTTAAGAGAACTCTCCTTTGGTCTTCAAAGCTGAGAATGACGACGAGAACCACCATGAAGATTTATGAGATACTCCGGAATAATGACGAATAGAAAGGTTGAGCCAAATTTGAAAAGAATTTGAGAGAGATCTTGGAGATGCATATGACTGATGAAATCCATTCTTACATCACATTTAGAAAGAATTTGAGAATAACTCCGGGAAAATTAGAAGAGTCAGGTAAGATCCTGGGAAAAGACCTGTGGGTTAGGGCGCACTCAAAAGAAACACTGTTGGAATGACTGCTTGAAATAGGAATTGCACCAGTTGAATTAAATGGCTTGAGAGAAATAACAACCTCGAAATATGTCGAACGGATCCTAAATGGAAAGATGATTCTTCTGAGATAATTTCTTCGCACCAGAAAAGAATAGAGAGGTGTGAATAAACAAGAGAGGCTTGGGTAAGAATTTCCAACATGGGAAAACATGTGAACAAAAGAAAAGGATATGATCAACAACGAGAGCTTGAATTACATCCACCGGAGAAGAAACGAGAACAAAGAATGATGAACTTGTAGCTCCTGAGCATCTTCACGAGAAATCACCGGTTAAGAACATTGAAGGAAAAGAATGGACAGACTTCTCATGAGTAAAATGGATATTTGATTTGAGAATTTAGACTCTGCAAAGAAAAAGGGTGGGAGGGTGGGGAAAATAAAGACAACTTAGATGGATGAAATGAACTCCGTTGAGAAAACTGAGAATTGATCGTGCAATGTTGAAAGGGTCGGATTAGCTTGAAGCGAAGCACGTCGGTTGCAAAAGAATCGGCATGACAATCTCGATGATCAAAAGGATTAGCACTCCCATAGAAATATGAGAACACCGCTTAGGAAAGGTATGGAATCAACACTTGACTTCGAAGCAACTCGAATACCAAAACTCAAAACAAAACAAAGGATGTGGCTTGCAGAATAAGCCGGAACAAACATATGATAGAGATTTCATCCGAAATTTTCGTGGTGGGGCCCACACGGGCTCGATCGTATAGCGACCATCACGTACAAGGCAGTGTACATGACTTACGAAGCGTCCCCGAACCGTAGCAAAGCTACAAGGGCTCTTTAAGACACAACGAGACCCACTGTAAAAACGACCGTGAGCAGGCGGACCACTAGATGTCGAACCCCAATCTCATATCATGCATTTGTCAGAAAGATATCCTAGGTAACTACTTGAATTCACACCTAAGAACTCCCGAAACTTCTTGGTTATGCGATCAGGTTGCGGGTTCAGGAACCTACTCAGCAATCAACAACCTAATCAGCTGCAACTGCATCCGCAACCCTTAACACACAACCGAGAAACTTCGCAAATTCATCTACCTCAGACCTTCGAAAACACAGCGATACTAGTCACGGTGGATCATCCGAGCTATCTCCTCCAGTACTGGGGAAAAGTCACAGCACTATTTGCCACCACAAAAAGTATAGAAGCGTTTCGATGTCGGCGTCCTCTGGTATTCAGGAACTGAAACGATAGCGAATGTGACAAGAACCCCTTGGAGCTCAACTCCCCGGGTCCAATCCATACGGTCAGGAGGCACCAAGACAGAATTCCCGTCACAATGGTATCATAACGATTCCAAAATACCCGCGTTAACCCAAAAAAAAATTTGAGTGAGAAGAGTAGTAGAACCAAAACACCTACGTCACAAATCCTCACCAGAGCAACGAAGGGGATAAGGAGTAAAAAGAATTCCTACTCTCCGATATATAGCTAGACTCAAAATAGTTTTTCTTCTATACTCGCCAACGGTTCGATCAATCAAGGGGCTCCTATGGTCGGTCGAGGCTCTGATACAAACTTATAACGCCCCGGACACACCCGCCGGTGGTCGTTACTCCTGACGAGATATAGACTGGCCTCACAGATCAATACTAGTCTTTCCTGCGCACTTTGTCCTCACTCATGCGCACCCAGGAGCAACTTCCCGGTCGGTCACCCATCCTAAAATTACTCCAAGCTGAGCACATTTAACTTTGGAGTTCTTCCCGAATGGGCTCCCGGAAAAGAAGGAATTCCTTATTGATATGAGTAGTCTATCATCCCTAATAAGCTAGGCTATCACACGCAGGGTGGCGAAGGAAAAAGGACCCTAGGAGCTCGCGCCGTCGTCGTCGCCGTCATCGCCGCCGGAGCTCTCGCCGCTGCCGCAGGAGTACTTCCCAAGCAACGCGTCCACGTGGCCTTCTACCGCCTTTGCGAGGCCGTCGCGGAGCTCCTCGGGGACAGGGGCTATCACCTTGTCAAAATCAAAGTTGGGATCGGCGTGAAGGAGGTGACTGAAGACGCGGGTCGCCGCAAGGGAGAAGAGGCCGCGGCACTCCTCCTCCAAGATGCCGTCCACCTCCTTGGCCCCATCCTCGAGCTGCTCCACGAGCTTGGTGGAGAAGTCAACGTAGTCGACATCGCGGGACTCGCGGAGGGCTTCAAGCCTCCCCTGGCAGATGGAGTTCAGGGCGTCGCGGGCTCGGAGCTCAAGGAAGTGGAGCATCTTGACGCGTTTGCGCTGCCGCTCCCTTTCCTGGTCCACCTTGCCTCCGGCTTGCTCGGCGGTGCTGGCGGTGCCCCCCACCTGAAGACGAAGGGAGGACGGCTCGGCCTCGGCGCCGGAACCGGCCTGCGGCGTGGCCCCTCGGCGGGTCTCTGCCTCGGCGAGTGCCGCCTTGAGACCAGCGATTTCCTGCCAGAACCGATCACGCTCCATCTCGAAGGCGTCCTTGTGCTGCTTCAGCGCCTTACCATGCTCCTCGGTGAGCGCCAGGCGCGCCTCCGCAACCTTCGCGTCAGCGTCCTCCTGGGCCTTCTTCTCCTTAGCCTCCAGCTAGGTGTTGACCTCGTTGACACGCTTCGTGTGGGCATCCTGGGTGTCGGCCAGCTAGCACCCCAGTGTCTCCATGCGCCCCCGCTCAGTGGCCTGATCGGTCGCCACATTCTCGAGGTCTTCCATGCGAGTCGCAAGGCCCGCTTAGCGGGCCACAAGCTCCTTCTCGCGAGTGGCGAGGGCACTTTCCCGTGTGAGGAACGACTGCGCCTGCTCGGCATGTTGATCCTGGAGCTCCTTCAGGCGGGCCTCCGCCTCTTCGCGGCGCGTGGCGGCCGCTTCGGCCTCCCGGAGGGCACTCGCACGAACCCCCTCCGCTTCGGCTGTGTCCTTCTCGCCCTGTGCGCGAGCGCGTTCATTCTGGCGCTGAGCCGTTTCAACGGCGACGCTAAGCCGGCACCACCCGTCAGCAAGCTTCAGGCGCTCCTCGGCAAGGCGCGTCTCCGCGTCCTGGAAGTCTGTCCCGAGCCGAACGAGTGCGGCCTTGGCATCGCGCAAGGCTTCAGGCCTGAGCAGGGCATGGCCGCTCACGAGTGCCAGGGGCCAGTCCGGGTCGGGCCCCCTGACATTCTCCGTCACCGCGGTCAGGGAGGACTCGGCGCCGCCTGCCTGGAGCAATGGGTTCGTCAGGCCCTCCTCCGCATTCGGCTGCGGTGGCACACTGTTGGGGCTCTCCATGCCTGCGACGGCGCGCCCCACGACTCCTGCCCCCGCGCTTAGGGAGGCCCCTGGCGGGGGAGTGGGCGTTTCGACCTCCCCCATCGCCGCTCCTTCCCTCGCGGCGGGGTCAAGGGGGAGTGCGTCCCCGCCTCCTGAGGCTGCCTCCCGAGGCTCCTCCGTCTCGGCCTCACGAGACGCGCTCGCATGTGGCTCTGGGGGAACGGCCGACTCCCTCTCGACTTTCGCGTGCTCCATCTCGGTGTCAGAGTGGCGGGCGGGCCCTTCATGCTCCCCAGCACCCGTAGCGGGTATTGATGCCCCTTGCGGGCTGGGGGTCGCCTTCGCCTTTGTCGTCGTCTTCTTCTTCTTCCTTTGGCCCCTGGTGGGCCTCCTGCGCAAATGGCGGCTCAGCTCTGAGCCGGACAAAGAGCAAGGGCATAAAACACCGGGAGGAGTTGGGGGGACTTACTCGTCACTGACGTACCACTTCCTCTTCTTCTTCTTCCCCGTGGGGGCGGGTCATCGCTGCCGCCGTCAAGCATCGCCCCGGCTCTGCCGCTCGGGCCCCCAGGGTGTGCCGCAGTAGACCCGGACGCGTCGTTGCCCGCCTCGAGGCCCTAGGAAGTTTCGGCCTCTTGATGGGCCTCAGGCACTGGGGGCTCGACCACCCCCCGGCCGAGAGCCCCCTCTGCCGCGGGTGGCTCGCTCTCGGCGTCATCATCCTCGAGCTCGCAGAGGAGCTGACGGCGGGTGTGTGGTGGCGCCCGGTTGGTTTCCTCCTCTATGGCCTCCTCCGAGTCCTCGCCACCACCGCTGCCTACTGAATCCAGCTCCACCATGAGGGGGTTCTCGCGGGGTCCGATGTGGCCCTCCGGCACGAGCCCCCACTGGTCAAAGAGAGGCATCTCCTCGACCAGCTCCACCTTCTCCTTGTAGCGGAACAGCGGGAGTGCCCCCTCGGGCAGGTCCGCGGCAGGAGTGCTAAGCAGAGTTGCCAGGGCCCCGTCCAGCACTTCTGGCTTCAGGCCGCTTGGGTTCAGCCTCATGGCATCGCCCGCACCGGTCTACTCCCACACGGGGCGCGAGTGCCGCTGGACTGGCGCGATGCGACGCCGCGGGTATTCCCTGACGACCGTCGCCCCCGATAGCTTCGCGGCCCGGTGCGTGACCATCCGTTCCAGGACAGGCTCCATCCTCGGGTCAGTGAGCTTCTCGTGCCCCCACCCGGAGTTCTTCTCAGCTGGATCCGTCGGGATCATCAGGAGCTGGCTAGTCCGGCGCGTGTCCATGTAGACCCAGCGCTGCCGATAGCCCTCCACCTTCTTCGCAACCCTCAAGTTGATGATATTGTTCTCCATCCCCTTGACGGCGAGGAACGACGCAAATCTAGAGCGCTGGTCTGCCGCAGTCAACCGCAGGCAGAAGAAATGGCAGAAGAGCGCCACTCAAGGCATCACGCCCACGAAAGCCTCGCAGTAAAAGGCAAACATGGCCAGGAGGAGGATGGAGTTGGGTTGAAGGTGGAGGGCATGAATCTGGTAATGGGAGAGAATGGCGTAGAAAAAGTCCGAGAATGGCGGCACCACCCCGGCATAAACACTGTGGAGGAAGAAGGGGTAGGTCGTCGCCCCCAGGTCGCGCCGCGCGTGGGACCCCGGCCAGATTTGGGTCGCCTGATTCTCGTTCTGATCGCCGGCCACCAGCGGGAGCACCTTGTCCAAGCCCTGCCCATCGACGATGGAGGAGCGCTGCAGCACCGCCCCAATGGTGGGCGCACTCGGGGACGGGGCCGCCGCCTTTCCCCTCTTGCCGGTGGGCGCCATCTGTGTGGCGGAGGCGCGGACGAAGGAAGAAGGAGGGGCGGAGCTCGGAGATGGGATCGTGAGGAGCTGTGCGTGGGGAGGAAAGCTCAGGGAGTAGCAGCAGAGCGCAAAGGAAGGCAATGATGGTCTCGCGTCACCCGCGGCAGGCCTTATGTCAGCGTGGGCAGTTACCGAGGCGTCGTGGGAGAAGTAGGGGCGTTCCCCGTCACGTCATGCACCACGCATCGCGCCTGGCCCGCAGGCGGTTAGGGTCTGTGCCGTTTCGCCCCCTAGTAGGCGAGAACGTGCGCGCTGCGGGCCGGGGGCTACTGTCAGGCCCATGGAACCCAGGGTATCCAGACCCATCTACCTTTGGCCCAGGGCGCAACGCCTGGCATGGGCCCACCAGGCCGTCATCACCAAGCATCTCACCAAGACCCCTCATGAGGCCTTGGCCTCCTGAGCACCCCTCCTCAGGGAGTGGCGGACAAGACTCAGCACCTTCATCAGCAGCCTCATGAGGCCCTCTCGCAAGGTGGCCTCCTGAGGCCCCCTCCCGAAGGCGCTCAAGACGAAGGCTGTTCGGCACGACTGCGCGATCTCGTGCCCATCATGTGGGTGACGCGCGCGGCGACGAGTGGCGACAGAGGCCGCGCCAGCAGGCGCGGATGAAGATGGTTTCCTCTTTTGTGTTAAGGGAGCAGGGCCAGCCGTCCACTTCCCAAAGCAACCCCAAAGGTTGCCCGATCGGCGAAGGAAGACCAAGATGGCGGGTGCGCAGGGCGGAGGTCACCATCGAGCCCACCGGCGCGTCATGGATCATGCTTTTGCAGGCGAAGACTGCCTTTAGTCAGGATAGCCTGAGCACCTGTCCCCGTTCAAAACCCTCCAAGTGTGGCAACCCTTCCCGCCTAAGTTTTAAGGGGGAAGAGGACCAAGGCGGGTATAAAGGGACAGTGCTGCCATCGCAGTAGGGAGATCCAGAATCCGCTTTAGTCGACTCCTTCTCCTACCTTGTACGCTCTCTTGCTCTCTACAATCAAAACCAAGCAAGAGTAGGGTTTTACACCGCAAGGTGGCCTGAACCTGGGTAAACCGCTGAGTCCACGGTCCGCTCCTCGCTAGCGCGCTCCCGCCGTTGCTCCGCCGTAGCTTAGCCGTGGTAGGGGACGAAGAGGTAGGAACAAGCTCACCCCAGTGTTCGAACCTTTGGGTCCCCGGAGCCCCACTTCCGACAGGCTCACAAGGTTATCGCCGCCTACCTGATCAGGGTAGCACGCGCGCATAACCTTCCCTCTTTGGTGGTACCGATAAGAGAGCACAAGGTTAGACCAAGTCAAGGCCGAACCATTTCGGCAAATGTGGCTGCACGAGTAAGCTTGGTTCGGTGGCACTATGACTCGATCCCATCGATGACGGAGGAGGTTTAGTTTACAAGTTCAATTTAACATTTCCATCATTGTACCATAACATCAACATTTATAAGCAGGAACAATCACTTAACAACAGCATAGAAAAATCATAACAGTATTGACAATCATGGCATGAGATCAAATCATAGCATTAACATGATAATGGTATTAAAAGTATTGTTACTAGCATGGGAAAATATGACATGAAAGCAATTCATGATATTATATGGTAAATAACGCTAGCATCTGGTACAGATGAAATAACAGGACTATGCCAGTGCACACTAACAGATGATTTAAAATATACTGCAATACACACACAGGGTGCAAGCAAAGTCATCACGCAAGTCCGGAGCTCATGATAAGAGTTTGTCTTGCCTTGGGGTGGAGGGATACACCGGCAAACTGTGCGGCGATTTTCCGGATATGATGCGTCAAAACTGGCACTCTCGGGAGAGGCCTATATTAGGGAAAGGGCACAAGTGGTATTTTCAACATGTGACAATATTATGAAAATGGTACCATCGGAACGGGCTCGACGAACTGAAAACATGGGCTTTGGAATTACCTCGATCGGAGTTACGGTTGAAGAGAAACGGCCGTTCGTTCGTTAAGCAGAGAAACAGACAGAAAACTATCCATTTCAGCTCCTAACGGGTGAACGTTCACTATTTAACTAGTTCGGCTGGCGGGGCTGAGGCCGAAGGCGTATTTCAGCGTTTACGCTTTCACTGCAGTGAAAGCGCAATTTCTGACTGGAAAGCGTATTTTTGGAAATATGTAGGATCGAAAGTATGTCTAGAGGGGGGGGTGATTAGACTACTTGACCAAATAAAACCTAACCTTTTCCCAGTTTTAATTGTGGGCAGATTTTAGCAATAGTACATGTCAAGCATCACCCTACACATTCAATTCTATGAGTATAGCAGCAGAATGTAAGCAATTGCATATGTATGTAAAGGAGGGATTGGAGATTTCAAACGCAATGAAGACACGGTGGTTTTTGGCGTGGTTCCGATAGGTGGTGCTATCGTACGTCCACGTTGATGGATACTTCAACCCACGAAGGGTAACGGCTACGCGAGTCCACGGAGGGCTCCACCCACGAAGGGTCCACGAAGAAGCAACCTTGTCTATTCCACCATGGCTTACGTCCACGAAGGACTAGCCTCACTCGGGGTAGATCTTCACAAAGTAGGCGATCTCCTTGCCCTTACAAACTTCTTGGTTCAACTCCACAACATGTTGGAGGATCCCAAGCGACACCTAACCAATCTAGGAGACACCACTCTCCAAAAGGTAATAGACGGTGTGTTGTTGATGAACTCCTAGCTCTTGTGCTTCAAATGATAGTCTTCCCAGCACTCAAACACTCCTCACAGATTTGGCTATGGTGGAAGAGGGATTTGAGTGGAAAGCAACTTGGGAAAGGCTAGAAATCAAGAGTCAAATGGTAGGAATGGAATATCTTGATCTCAACACATGAGTAGGTGGTTCTCTCTCAGAAAATGAATGGTGGAAGTGTAGGCACGTTCTGATGGCTCTCCCTACTAAGAAGGGTGGGGTGGAGGGGTATATATAGCCTCCACACAAAATCCAACCGTTACACACTTTTGACCCAACTCGGTGGCACCGAAACGATCATCTCGGTAGCACCAAACTGTGTAAAAGATATGAACTTTAGGAATCTTGGTGGGACCGATACGAACAACTCGGATGGACCGGAGTGCAATGGCTTAGGGCAATCCTCATCTCGGTGGCACCGATTGCATCAACTCGGTAGGACCGAAGTGAAGCAATAAGGCAACAGAGAGTTGGCAAGCCATCTCGGTGAGACCGATATGCATAACTCGGTGAGACCAAAGTGAATGCAACCGATTACAGAGAGTTGGCAAGGCCATCTCGGTGGGACCGAGATCCATTTCGGTGGATCCGATTTGTTAGGGTTTTGGCAGTGGCTAAGTCTTGGATGAACTCGGTGGGGCCGGATTGGAAATTTCGGTGGGGCCGAGTTGGACTTTAGGTTTAGGACATATTTGGGTAGAGAGAGTGGTTGAGGGTTTAGGAATACTGTCACTAAGCACTTGAGCAAAAAGACCATTAAGCAACACCTCATCCCCTTTTAATAGTATTGGCTTTCCTATGGACTCAATGTGATCTTGGATCACTAAACCAAAAATGTAGAGTCTTGATCTTTTGCCAATCCTTGTCCTTAGCATTTTGAGGGGTCCACGTCTCTAGTCCATGCCATGCCAATCATTGAACATCCTGAAATCTTAATCTTGAATGGACATTAGTTCAATGAGATATATGTTGTTATGAATTACCAAAACCACCAAGGGAGCAAATGTGCTTTCAATCTCCCCCTTTTTGGTAATTGATGACAACATATAGATCAAAGCTTCGACAGATGATTAAGTGAATGAAATACATCGTCGCTTTGAGAAGTATGTGATAAGCAAGAGCTCCCCCTAAATTTGTGCATTATTAAAAATTTGCGTTTGAATGCAAATGCACAGTCGATTAGGCTCATGGGTTACTCTTCCATGTCACATACATCTTGGTGGAGCGCGCAAAATGATATGATTGGAAAGGTAAGCACGCATCACCAACATAAGGAATGATACATAAATGAATGATCATACAGATAATGACAGAGATAAACATGGATCATCACAATAGGCATAGTATGATCAAACATCATGATAAGCGTAAACAAAATATCTCACAGACACTGTAGCAAGCACACACATAACAAAGTATCAACGAACAAGCATACAAGTAGCAAATGAACTCAAGAGAAAAATCAACGAAACACTCTCTCTCGAAGCCTATGATCTATACAAATTCTCCCCCTTTGGCAACAAGTACCAAAAAGTTCGAATTGTATAGCACTAGTCGGCTCTCTAGGCACGGTCCTCCGAAGCTCCTGAAGGCAATCTTCTGCTGGCGGCTCCGGTGTGCATAGACGGCATTGAGATAAGAGCATCCGCGAATGCTTCTGTTGATGACTACTGGACTGGAGGAGTGGAGACCTGCCGTGGTACTGTGGCTGTGGCAGCTGGTGCAGATACTGTGGTCCATGGATCCACTACTGGCACTGCAGCTGACCTGGCAGCCCTAGGCACTTGCTGAAACTGCTCTATGGTTGGTCTCTCATCTTCACTATCATCTGATCTGGCTTGCTTGACAGCATCTACATCTCCTTGCAGCTGTTCCACTGTGGTCTGAATCTCAGTCACCTTGACATCCAAATCATGAAATTTGGTCTCAATGATCCGCTCAAAACTAGCCTGGGTCTGGGTGAGGTTGGCCAGACTTCGCTCAATCCTCAGAGTGGCCTCAAGCAGATATTGCATTTGATCCTTTGGTGTCTTGAGATTCACAATTGGAGCATTGGGAGCTGCTGCTTCCTGAGCTGCTTTAGCTTCTTGGGCTTTGCGGATTTCCTCTTGAGCTTGTGCAGAAGTGGGATGCGAAGAATCCATCACTATGACGTTGTCCTCAAACTCTGGACGGAGTGGCAAATGCTCTCGATCAAGAAGATACGTGTTGGTTCCAACCTTGGAATTGATCAACAACTGAATATGTGGAGCATAACCACACGATCTCTTCTGATCTGCTGCTGTCCTCTTGATAGTCTCAACTATCAGGCTCATCACCTTGAATTTCTGAGGAGTATCAAATAAATGCAGCAAATTGATGGAGTGGCCATGAATCATCTTATCATCGCCTGACTTGGGTAGCAGAGTGTACCGCAAGATTGTGTTTGAGGTGGCTACTCCTGGGAGCAGATGCTTCACTGATCCAAGTTTGTGTGTCTCTAAATCCTTCTGAGGAATTGCAGTATACATGTTGGCCATGGAGTTGTGATCCATCTTGAGCTTGGCATATATGTCAATATCATCATCCTCTTCCTTGGGTGCATCAAGAAGATTTGCCCACTCAGAGATGGTAGACTGGTATCTGATACCCTCAGTCATCCATACAATGCGGCCATCTGGATAGAAATGAGCAGTAGAGTAAAATTGCATGATCATCTCATCATTCCACTTGGTCAATTTCTTTCCAACAAATTCGTCAACTCCTGCAATTCTGAAGCTTTCATGGACGTGGGGGAAATAATCCTCGTTCTCATTGATGTATTCCCAGTCCACCCACTTCATGTCACTGACTATGGGCTTCTTGTCAAGCAATACTGTCTCATAAAAGTCCTGTTGTTCACGGGTGTGAAAACGATAATCACAAGCAGTCCTTCTTCTGATAGCATAAGGATCTGACAATCTCCATTGACGCAGTCCTTTGTCCTTTCTCAACATCATGTTCTCAGCTACTGGGTGTGCATTGTCATGGTCTGGAATCTTGGGCTTCAATTTTCTGAGCACTAGAGGCTCTTCATCAACATTTGATTCAGGCACTCGGGCCTTGTTTTTCTCTGCAGCAGATATGTTCCTGGTTGATCTCTTGGGTGCTGGTGCCTTAGGCTTTGACTTGGGAGGTGCAGCAGTCTTGATTGCATCAGACATGAGCTTCTGTGCTTTTGCAGGGGGTGCAGCAGCTGGCTCATCCTCCTCCTCTTCTTCCTCCTCATCAATCATCATGGAGGGTCTGCCAATCACACGGGCAAATGATTTCCTCACTCTCTTCTTCTTAGCTCCTGCAACTGCCTCTTTGTCACTAGGCTCTTGCATAGTCTGTTTGGGAACTTTCCTCACAGCAGTTCTTTCTTTGGCAGAAGTAGGCTTTGTGTTGTACTCCTTAGCAAGCACTACTCTCTTTTTCTTGGGTGTTGTCTCACTGGCAACAAAATCCTCATCCTCACTGTGTGAGGTTTTCTTCTTCCTTGTTCTGGTTGCAGCTTTAGGAAGATCTGGAGAGCTTCTCTCTCCCTCATAGAAACTTTCATTATGGCTTGATCCTTCACTCATCTCTGCCTGCTGTTCGGACCTGTTCTGACTGTCACTGCCACTAGACATCTTGCTGAGCTGACCCTGTGAATAGATGGGTATGGGTAGAGTAGATGAGTCATCACAAAAAGCAGATAGTTTTTCATAAAAATGAGTTCAAACTTTAGTTCTAGGTTTTCACAGAATGCAGTTCGGATGGACCGAGTTGGTAATCTCGGTGACACCGAAGCACACTACAAAGACATGGCACGCCATTTCGGTCAGACCGAGATGGGTTTCGGTGGCCCCGAGATGCTAGGGTTTCACTGAGACGTTACTTTCGGTCTTACCGATTCGCACAACTCGGTGGCACCGAGATGTACTAGTGCTATGGCCAGGGCCAAATCGGTGGGACCGAAAATTCCTATTCGGTCGGTCCGAGATGCGTTCGGCGGAAACCTAACCCTAAATTTTTTGCTCGAATCTCGTTCAAACGAACTAATCTGGTGGAAAGAGGATTGCATTCGTGGCAAGATTACAGGCAATCCAATCGTGCATTGAATCGGAAAAGGGAAGCACGAAAGGGATCGAAACTCACCCTAACTCGGTGGAGTTTCTCTACGGCGGCAACGGCGGTGGAGATTACCGTTGACGGCGACGGAATCCTGCGGCGAGGGCACGCTGGAGACGACGGCGACGATCCGAAGACCAAAGGGGCGGCAGCAATGGGGCGCGGGCGCGTGACGTTTGAAGAAATTTTCAACCGCACGGTTCGCTGGGAATATATACCCATTCGCTGTCGGTGGCACCGAGTGGAACAAATCGGTAGCACCAAGACGTGCAACTGCTTGCAGTTACAGCAACTCGGTCCAACCGAGTTGGTCTAATCGGTAGCACCGAGATGAAAGCCTAGATCAGTCTAAATGCTTTCGGTTCGACCGAGTTTGAGTAGGTTGGTCTGACCGAAATCAATTAGAAGGTTTTGGAGGTTCAGCCCTTTCAGATCGGTGGCTCCGAGTGCTCCTCATCCGGAGGGTCTAAAAATGACTTGTTCAATTTTTGTGATGCAGCAAGAATAGAATTTGAGACAAGAAAGCATAGATAGCTAGAGAAGGTCCTTAGGCATTCTTGTACATCCACTTGGCCAGAAAAACCAAGACAATCAAAACAACAAATGGATGTCCTCGAATGATGAAAACATGCAAATCAACGTGCTCCCACAATAAGATAGCAAAAGAAATATGTGTCAAACATGCACAACCAATTCTAGCATCTATCAAGCAATGGCGATGACTAGGTCATCTATATATGAGTATATTGACTTAGGAGCCAAATGAGAACATTTGATCATAGGTCATACTCATCGTTTAAGCACAAGTGGGGTTACCACTTTTACATAAAGCATTAATGTGTTCACACCATTAGAGTTGCTTTAGCTCAATTTTTAGAGCAAAGCTCCCCCTAGATGCGATATCCCCCCTAAGAGGGTTGAACTAACCTTGGGTTTTGTCGATGATGACTTCATGTAGATGTTGAAGATGTGGATGCTCAATGTTGATGTAGACCATCAAAAGTTGGGAGCAATCCTTTGGAGTTTTGTGCTTTCAATACCTGCATGGGTTAGTCCCACACAAGGAACATACAAGGATATCCATAGACATAGAGTGAAATACACATATGATGATGTCCATGAATGCATTGATTACCTTGTCCCTTGCCTTACCAACAAGAGGGTTTGTGACTCCATGAACTAGTGCAAAATGTGGAAGTTGGTTGCACAAGTCCTTGCCATAAAGAATATGAGTGAAGTTTGTTGGCGCAGTCACCCTCAATAACTCTCTAGTTCTTCCTCTTTTGGATCCACATCAACTTGATGAAGTAGAACTTGATGAAGTCTTGGGAACCCACTTGACCATGGCTTGAGGAGCTTATTCAAATGAATCAATCTCTTCTTGAAGCTTGTCCTTGCCTTTTAGCTTGTGGTCTTGTGGTGGAAGGTTTTCTTGAGCTTGTGTTCCCTTGAAGGAAGTAGGATCATACTTATCTTGTTGAAGAACAAACTTCGTCTTGGGGTATTGACCTTCTTCCCACTCAACTCCATCGGCATTGAACTTTCGTTCAAAACCAACACCTTGGTTCTTCCGGTGCCTTCCTTGCTTGTGTACAATTTCCTCAAATTGTTTACTCCCGGCAAGACTCTTGTAGACACCTTTTTCTATAATTCCTTTCAATAGCATATTTTCTTGCTCAAGTGTAACTTGGCTAAGAGAATCATTAGTGGAATCAATAGAACTACTAGAAGCAACAACATTGGATTTAGCATTGTTATTGTTACTACTAGAGGTAGAACCATTTTTACCCTTGTTGCTAGTTTGCTTAGGTTTAACTTGTGGCATAAAGGTAGACAAGAGTAAACGTTTGGCAAGATATGAAGAACTCTTCTTTCGAAGATCGTCATTGATAGCTTTAAGAAACTCATGCTCTTGCTCTAAATTTAGCTTCTCGAAGCGTAGCTTCTCATGAGTTCTTAGAAGTTCTCTATGATCCTCTTGAGTTGTTTCATGAGCTAACTTAAGAGCATTTAGTTCTTTAGTTAGGCGCTCAATCTCCTTCATAGCATTGTCACTCGTTTCCTCTTGACTATCATGATTACTAGCATTTTCATTATAGCTCACATCACTAGCCCTATCAACAAGTAAATCATCATCACCAAGCAAATCATCTTCATCACTATTAAAATCAAGATACTCGGGGTGTGATACCTTAGGGCCTTTTGCCATGAAGCATCTTCCAATTCCTTCATTTGGTGAGTCAAATAGATCATAGGAGTTGGATGACACAAGTGCAAGTCCGGCAACACCTCCATCTTGACTATAGTCGGAGTTGGAGTGATAACTTCTCTCGGATTGGTTGTCGGAGTCGGAGCCGGAAACCCATTCACCAACATGAGCTTGATGTCTTCTTCTTGTGTAGCTCCTTGATGACTTGTCCTTCCTCTCTGAATCCTTACTTCTTCGAGAGTGTCTTCGTTCATAATAATCATCTCTACTCCTTCTCTCTTTATGAGGTGATTCATCTCTTCTATGTCTTCCTCTTGGTGATTCGTCTCTTTTCTTGTAGGGAGCCGTACACTCATTTGAGTAGTGTCCGGGCTTTCCACAATTGTAACAATTACGGTCACGACTTGATGATCTTTTCTCATAGTGTCTTGAGCTAGAGCTTCTTTCTTTCCCTTTATTCTTGTAGAACTTGTTGAACCTTTTCACCATTAGGCTTATCTCTTCATTGGATACTAGCTTGTCACTTGGAGTTGTTGGAGCATCGATTGAGGCTTTGTAAGCACCACTTGACTTGTTGTGCAGCTCCTCTTTGTCCTTGAGCGACATTTCATGAGCAACGATCCTTGCAATGACTTCCGTGGGCTTGAGATCTTTGTAATTTGGCATCATTTGGATCAATATGCAGACGGTATCATATTTTCCATCCAAAGCTCTAAGTATCTTTTTGATGATGAATTTGTCGGTCATCTCTTCACTTCCTAAGCCGGCAATCTCATTTGTGATGAGAGCAAGCCTAGAGTACATCTATGCGACTCCTTCACCATCCTTCATCTTAAACTTGTCAAGTTGGCTTTGAAGCACATCCAACTTAGATTCCTTGACGGACTCGGTACCCTCATGCATATCAACCAAAGTATCCCAAATTTCCTTTGCATTCTCGAGGCGGCTGATTTTGTTGAATTCCTCGGGACATAGACCGTTGAATAGAATGTCACAAGCTTGAGCATTGTATTGCAACATCTTCAATTCTTCCGGGGTTGCTTCACGATCTGGTTCCTTGCCATCCTCAAAGAAGTCACCTTGCAAGCCAACACGAACAACAGCCCAAACGGCAGGGTTATGACCAAGAATATGCATTTTCATCTTATGTTTCCAACTAGCAAAGTTTGTACCATCAAAATATGGACCTCTACGGTGATAGTTACCCTCACTAGACACCATACTCTCCTAGGTTGTGAAACCAAGGCTATGATCACCAAAGCTATGGAAATCAAGGCTTACGGAGACCAAAGCTCTGATACCACTTGTAGGATCGAAAGTATGTCTAGAGGGGGGTGATTAGACTACTTGACCAAATAAAACCTAACCTTTTCCCAGATTTAATTGTGGGCAGATTTTAGCAATAGTACATGTCAAGCATCACCCTACACATGCAATTCTAAGAGTATAGTAGCGGAATGTAAGCAATTGCATATGTCTGTAAAGGAGGGATTGGAAATTTCAAACGCAATGAAGACACAGTGGTTTTTGGCGTGGTTCCGATAGGTGGTGATATCGTACGTCCACGTTGATGGAGACTTCAACCCACGAAGGGTAACGGCTGCGCGAGTCCACGGAGGGCTCCACCCACGAAGGGTCCACGAAGAAGAAACCTTGTCTATTCCACCATGGCTTACGTCCACGAAGGACTAGCCTCACTCGGGGTAGATCTTCACGAAGTAGGCGAT
The DNA here is from genome assembly GCA_039707655.1 of Elymus sibiricus. Taxonomy (NCBI): domain Eukaryota; kingdom Viridiplantae; phylum Streptophyta; class Magnoliopsida; order Poales; family Poaceae; genus Elymus; species Elymus sibiricus. Next base: position 101,761,552 of record CM077668.1, on the reverse strand, counting down.
CTCCTTGCCCTTACAAACTTCTTGGTTCAACTCCACAGCATGTTGGAGTCTCCCAAGCGACACCTAACCAATCTAGGAGACACCACTCTCCAAAAGGTAATAGACGGTGTGTTGTTGATGAACTCCTTGCTCTTGTGCTTCAAATGATAGTCTTCCCAGCACTCAAACACTCCTCACAGATTTGGCTATGGTGGAAGAGGGATTTCAGTGGAAAGCAACTTGGGAAAGGCTAGAAATCAAGATTCAAATGGTAGGAATGGAATATCTTGATCTCAACACATGAGTAGGTGTTCTCTCTTAGAAAATGAATGGTGGAATTGTAGGCACGTTCTGATGGCTCTCCCTACTAAGAAGGATGGGGTGGAGGGGTATATATAGCCTCCACACAAAATCCAACCGTTACACACTTTTGACCCAACTCCGTGGCACCGAAACGATCATCTCGGTAGCACCGAACTGTGTAAAAGATATGAACTTTAGGAATCTTGGTGGGACCGGTATGAACAACTCGGATGGACCGAAGTGCAATGGCTTAGGGCAATCCTCATCTCGGTGGCACCGATTGCATCAACTCGGTAGGACTGAAGTGAAGCAATAAGGCAACAGAGAGTTGGCAAGCCATCTCGGTGAGACCGATATGCATAACTCGGTGAGACCGAAGTGAATGCAACCGATTACAGAGAGTTGGCAAGGCCATCTCGGTGGGACCGAGATCCATTTCGGTGGATCCGATTTGTTAGGGTTTTGGCAGTGGCTAAGTCTTGGATGAACTTGGTGGGGCCGGATTGGAAATTTCGGTGGGGCCGAGTCAGACTTTAGGTTTAGGACATATTTGGGTAGAGAGAGTGGTTGAGGGTTTAGGAATACTGTCACTAAGCACTTGAGCAAAAAGACCATTAAGCAACACCTCATCCCCTTTTAATAGTATTGGCTTTCCTATGGACTCAATGTGATCTTGGATCACTAAACCAAAAATGTAGAGTCTTGATCTTTTGCCAATCCTTGTCCTTAACATTTTGAGGGGTCCATGTCTCTAGTCCATGCCATGCCAATCATTGAACATCCTGAAATCTTAATCTTGAATGGACATTAGTTCAATGAGATATATGTTGTTATGAATTACCAAAACCACCAAGGGAGCAAATGTGCTTTCAAAATACGTTTCCACTTAAAATAGCTGGGTCCGAGCTAGCAGTGGCTTACACGGGGGCCCCACCTCATTTCTTCTCTCTCTCCTCCCTTCTCTTCTTCTAGCTCACATCCAGGGACAAAGGCAGGCCCAGTCGTCGGCGCTGCCGTTGCCTCGCCGTTCCCAAGGGCCGGCCGGCAGGCGCGGGGGCTCGGCCGCTCCTCGCCGCGCCCATAGGTGGCCGTGGGGTCGTCTGCGATGACCCAGAGCATCGGCGCCCCGGGGCCGAGGATCGGCGGCGGAGGAGCTTTGAGGGGGGCCGCGCCGGCAGGGCTCCCCCTGTGGGAATGGAAGCGGCGGCGGCTTCGCAGGCCATAGAGGAGGTCGCGAGCGTGGACGGGAAGGAGAGGAATGGCCGGGGCGCTGGAATTCCTCGCGGGTGCCGACGGCAGAGCCTCGTCCATGGTTGTTGTTGAGGGGGAGGGAGGGCTCCGAGGCTCGAAGGAGATAGCTGTGAGTTGCTGGTGAGGAGGGCGAGCTCGAGGGTGCCTTAAATAGGCTCGGGGAGGGGCTCTGGACGTCGGCCGAAGCTCCGGGAGGCTCAGCACCATGGCGGCGACCTAGCGGCGAACCCATGTCGGCACACACCTCCAGGGCCTAGGGGACGAGGGGGAGAGATGACCAGACGGCGTACGTGTGCGGTGGGCATCTCGTCGGCGCTCCCAGACGAGCCGGAGCCTGCTGGAGGCGAGCTCCCGAAGGATCTGGTGCACAGGGCACCCGTTTGGCGCGCTCTGCACGTGGTCACCGCGTGGCCACGGCATTGCCACGCCCCACTTGAGACCAAACCGTGTCTGGGGTGTTCTACAACCCTCAAGCAATTGACTTGTGTAGCTGGAAGGCACTGGATAGCTCTGGTGTGACTACACCTTAATCAAACAATAAATGCTAGCAAGGTGTTTGACATGTGGTGTGGCCATCACAGTGCCCCTCTTGGCATGGTCTTGGGTAGTGGTTGATCAACTACCAAGGTGACCATCTTGGCCAAAATTCAGCATAAATGGACATGGTTATCTGGCACTTCCTTTCCAACCTTGCAAACTGGCCAAAAGTGAAAATGAGGATGCTGGGAAAGAATGGCTAGATGGATTTGGCTGATTTTTGGTGGAGGGGATAGATAAAGTCATCAGAGCTAGCTGGAAAAAATTTAGCTCAATTTGATCATCTATGAAGGTACTTCCTTCACAATGATGTAATCTGAGCAGAAATCCAAATAATTTGCTGAGGGAGATTGGCACAATGTAATGAGTTGGTTTTTGGTTTGCCAGAGTAATATATACAGTTAAATCACTCTGCAAAATTTCAGCTCAAAAAGATCAAAGGTTCAAGCACTTCCTTTGCAAATTGGAAATCTGGACAGAATTTGCAAATTGATGCTGTGCTCAAAATTTGAATTGTGGAACTTGAGATTTTTATGGAAATGGTGAAATTTTGAATAAGATAAGCTCAACAAATTATTTGGGATTTTTCCTAGCTACCAAAATGGTACTTCCTTTGGAAAGGCCCCAAATTGAAATATTGGCTTTAATAAGAAAAATGCAATTTTCCTTATTTAATCTTGGCCAATATTTTTACCAGAGCTTGAGGTAGGCACAAAGATCATCTCTACCAATTTTCATGAAATTCAGAGATGTCTACCTATCCCTCTGGATTTAATTACTCAGAAAGGCAGATAAAGGAATTAATTCTAGGTGAAAAATATTGCATAAAACATGGCAATATTTTTGCACACCTAAGGTTTATGAATGTAGGAGAGTCTCTGGAAATCTTTGGAGGATCAACAGAGCAAGGAAAATGATAGCTCCTTTGTAAACACAAAGGCAGGATTTCCAGTTCCAATATTTTGGAACCAGGGTTTGAATGAGATTTGGGGTTTACTGACGGGAGCTTGGCTGGCACAAGAGCATGGGAAAGGTATTGAGAGGCTGAGGACTGTCTGGATTCACCTGGTCACTCACCAGATTCCAGAGGAAAAAATTGGGAGAGGAATGCTAGGAAGGAATAACAGCACAAAAATCGATAACCCAATTTTTGGGGTATTACAATCTCAAACCCTAGTGCATCTCTTGTTTTCAATCTTTGTCTCAAAACCTCAGATTGGTACCTGTGGGTTGCTAGTAGTGTTGATTACATCTTGTAGTTGATGCTAGTTGGTTTATTTGGTGGAAGATCATATGTTCAGATCCTTAATCATATATTTATCTCCTTTTGATCTTGAACATGAATATGATTTGTGAGTAGTTCCGTTTGTTCTTGAGGACATGGGAGAAGTCTTGTTACAAGTAATCATGTGAAGTTGATATTCGTTCAATATTTTGATGAAGTGTATGTTCTTCTTTGCTACTTGTGCGCTGCATTGGGATTTTCCCCGAAGAGGAAGGATGAAGCAGTACAGTAGAGATAAGTATTTCCCTCAGTGAGAACCAAGGATTATCGAACCAAAAGGAGAACCACGCAAATCCTAGTGAACAGCACCTGCACACACAAAAGTAAATACTTGCACCCAACGCGGGCAAGAGGGTTGTCAATCCCCTTGAACTCGTTACTTGCAAGGATCAAATCTTGTATAGGTATATAGATAAATTAAAAACATAATAAAAGTAAATAAATTGCAGCATGGTATTTTTGGTTTTTATAATATGATTAAAGTAGACCCAGGGGTCATAGTTTTCACTAGAGGCTTCTCTCTCGAACACATAGCATACGGTGGGTAAACAAATTACTATTGGGCAATTGATAGAAATGCGCATAGTTATGACGTATTCATGGCAATGATCGTGTATATAGGCATCACATCCGTGACAAGTAGACCGACTCCTGCCTGCATCTACTACTATTACTCCACCAATCGACCGCTATCCAGCATGCATCTATGGTATTAAGTTCATGACAAACAGAGTAATGCCTTAAGCAAAATTACATGATGTAGACAAAGTAAACTCAAGCAATATGATTAAACCCCGTTGTTTTACCCTTAATAGCAACAATATAATATGTGCCTCGCTACCCCTTCTGTCACTGGGTGAGGACACCACAAGATTGAACCCATTACAAAACACCTCTACCACTGAAGATAAATCAATCTAGTTGGCCAAACCAAATGGATAGATCGGAGAGAAATACAAAGATATAACAATCATGCATAATTAAGTTCAGAAAAGACTCAATTACTTTCAATGAATAATCTGATCATAAACCCACAATTCATCGGATCCCAACAAACACACCGCAATAAGAAGATTACATCATATAGAACTCCAAGAAGATTGAGGAGAACATTGTATTGAAGATCAAAGAGAGAGAAGAAGCCATCTAGGTACTAGCTATGGACCCATAGGTCTATGGTGAACTACTCACACATCATCGGAAGGGCAGCAAGGATGATGTAGAAGCCCTCCGTGATCGATTCCTCCTTCGGCAGAGTGCCGGAAAAGGCCTCCAGATGGGATCGCGGAAGAACAGAAGCTTGCTGGGGCGAAAAAGTTATTTCGGGTGGCTCTCTGTTGGTTTGGGAAAATTGGGAATTTATACAGGTGGAATTAGGTCAAACGGAGTTGCGTGGGGCCCACGAGCTCAGGGGGCGCGCCCTGTGAGCTCGTGGCTCTCGCGTAGCTCTTCTGGCCTCCTTCCGAACCTTCTAGGGTCCCTTTTGGTCCAGAAAAAAATCAGTTTAAAGGTTTTATTCTGTTTGGACTTCGTTTGTTATTGATTTTCTGAAAAGCCAAAAACAAGCAAAAAAACAGGAACTGGCACTGGGCACTGGGTTAATTGGTTAGTCCCAAAAAATGATATAAAATAGCATAAAAATGCATATAAAGCATCCAAGATTGATAATATAATAGCATGAAACAATCAAAACTTATAGATACGTTGGAGACGTATCAGCAACCCCAAGCTTAATTCTTGCTCGTCCTCGAGTAGGTAAATGATAAAAACAGAATTTTTGATGTTGAATGCTACCTAACATGTGTATCATGTAATCTCTTTACGGTATAAATATTGAGAAATGATGAAGTAATAATATCAACATAATAATATCCATGAATATAAGAAGCCTAATCATTAAACTTTCAAAATATACGATCCTTAATGAATGTTATCCCTACTCATTTTATCATGTTAGCATGGCATGACTCCACCTTCACCGCATAAATATAAATCATGACCACCCCGGTGTTAAACCAAGCAATTGGATCGTACTTCTAATGCGCTTCAGCATTTTCAACCTCACACAATACATGAGTGTGAGCCATGGATATAGCACTATAGGTGGTGGAATAGAATGCGGTGGTAGAGATCAATAAGGGAAGTCAAAAAGGAAGAAAGTCTCGCATCAACTCCGCGGATCAACAGGCTATGGAGATGCCCATCAATCGATATCAATGCAAGGAGTAGAGATTGCCATGCAACGGATGCACTAAGATCTATAAGTGTATGAAAGCTCAACGGAAACTAAGTGGGTGTGCATCCAACTTGCTTGATCATGAAGACCTCGGGCATTTGAGGACGCCCATCATCAGAATATACAAGCCAAGTTCTATAATGAAAAATTCCCACTAGTATATGAAAGTGAGAACTTAGGAGACTCTCTATATGAAGAACATGGTGCTACTCTAGAGCACAAGTGTGGAAAAAGGATAGTAACATTGCCCCTTCTCTCTTTTATCTGTCTTTTTCTCTTTTTTCTCTCTCTCTCTTTCGTCCGAAGTCTCATCCCGACTTGTGGGGGAATCATGGTCTCCATCATCCTTTCCTCACTGGGACAATGCTCTAATAATGATGATCATCACACTTTTATTTACTTACAACTCGATATTACAGCTCGATAACTGAAACAATATGACTCTATATGAATGCCTCTGGCAGTGTACCAGGATGTGCAATGATCTAGCGTAACATGTATGATAATGATGAACGGTGGCTGTGCCACAAATATCATGTCAGCTCTATATGATCATGCAAAGCAATATGATGATGAACACACAAGTCATGTGACAGAACGGTGGAAGTTGCATGGTAATATATCTTAGAATGGCTATGGAAATGCCATAATAGGTAGGTATGGTGGCTGTTTTGAGGAAGATATAAGGAGGCTTATGTGTGATATAGTGTATCATATCACGGGGTTTGGATGCACCGGCGAAGTTTGCACCAAGTCTCGAGGTGAGAAAGGGCAATGCACGGTACCGAAGAAGCTAGCAAATTGCGGAAAGGTAGGACTGCGTATAATCCATGGACTCACATTAGTCATAAAGAACTCACCTACTTATTGTGAAAGCCTATTAGCCCTCAAAGCAAAGTACTACTCGCATGCCCCTAGGTAATTGGTTGGTAGGAGTTAACCATCGCGCGCATCTGATTATAACAGCACTCAAGGATTTCATTTCAGACATAAAAATGCTCAAACCTCCCCACCATGCCATGACCAACACTTAGATGAGAAGTTAATAACAAGCTTTAATACCGATATTTCTACTAACCAATGATCATGAACCAATATCCTTTCCTATTACAACATCAATATTATTAAACCATACGTTTCTTATTTAGTGATCTACATGAAAGTTTTTATTATATCCCCCTTGAATACCTATCCTTTTTGGACTAGTCTTATAACACATGCAAATTGCCATTACTATTCATTAGAACTCTCAAAAAGATTTAAGTGAAGCATGAGAGTGCAATCATTTCTATAAAATATAACCGCCGCCGTGCTCTAAAAGATGTAAATGAAGCACTAGAGCAACTGCCTAGCTCAAAAGATATAAGTGAAACACATAGAGTATTCTAACAAATCACGATAAATGTGTGTCCCTCTCAAAAGGTGTGTCCAGAGAAAAATGATTGTGGCAAACTAAAAAGGAAAGAAAACTATGGCACAAGACACTCCAAGTAAAACTCATATCATGCGATGAATAAAAATGTAGCTCCAAGTAAGTTACCGATAGATTGTAGACGAAAGAGGGGATGCCATCCGGGGCATCCCCAAGCTTAGACGCTTGGGTCTTCCTTGAATATTACCTTGGGGTGCTTTGGGAATCCCCAAGCTTAGGGTTTTTCCGCTCCTTATTCCTTCATCCATCGTGATCTCACCAAAAACTTGGAAACTTCAGCACACAAAGCTCAACAAAAACCTCGTGAGCTCCGTTAGTATAACAAACAAATCTTAAACTTTAGGTACTGTTATAAACTCATTCATAATTTATTCTTGCATAATACCTACTGTATTCTAACTTCTCCATGACTTATACCCGTCGATATAATCCATAGCATCATTACAACAAGTAAACTATGCAATAAAAAAACAGAATCTGTCTAAAACAGAACAGTCTGTAAAGATCTGAAGAGTCATACTTATGTAACTCCAAAAATTTTGAAAAATTAGGACAACGTAAAAAATTTGTATTCCAATACTGTGTAAAAAATTCAGGATTTTATCATGTTCCAGTACAGAATATAAATTCCAGAACTGGTCGCAAAACTTTCTGTTTTCAAATAGCATCAATTATACTATCATCCAAATCATCCCAAAGTCACTACTTGGCACAAACACTAATTAAAACATAAAAACACAATCATTACAGTAGCAAAAATTGTGTGACTCAAGAAAAATAAAAATTGCAATAAAGATAAATATTAGGTTGCCTCCCAACAAGCGCTATTGTTTTATGCACCTAGCTAGGCATAATGCATTCTTTCAAGTATTATCATCCTTAGTTTCCAAATCCTTTTTAATCAAATCTTCGAGAACTTTTCTCATTAATTCTCTATTCTCGTGTTCTAATTTTCTAGTAGGAGAACTTAAATAATTTAAGGGACTTTGTTCGGTGATTTTAACATTCATTACTTCAAACTCTGAATCATCACCATAAAGATCCTCATACAAAACATGTATTTCATCATCAATAGGATCTCTAGCTGTACTTTCAAACCATTCTTCACTAAATCCCTCATCAATTCCCTTAGTGATCCATTCAAATTTGTCACAAGTATTGTGGTATAGAGTTTTAATTAATTTAGCGTAAGGAACTCTCCTCCTAATATTTTCACCATAAGCAAAATAATCCTTAGATTCCAACCTACGTATAGCGTCCTTATCATGGAGGATTTCTTCTATTGGAGGATGCTCAAAATCTATTTTATAAAAGGAAAAGATGTCCCTAGCTTCTCGGATTATATAGTCAAATTCATGCATAAGGATGATAGTGGCAATCTTTTTAGCCCTCGGATTATGGATGTTGGGAAGTTCATAAAATATCTTTTGTAAGACAGGATGAATATGCAGAAATTTTCTTTCTAACTTAACCACAAGCATAGCAATAGCATCCACATAGCAATTTAATTCTCAAGAATAGATCCTTTAATTATTGGTATGACTCCCGTGCAATTAAAGAATTCTTGAATGATATTCTTCCCAATAATATTCCCACTACCCACATGATAGGTTTTAGATTTAAAATTCATGGGAGCTTTGTTCTCCGAAGGATCATGATTAAAATCAAATAATTTAAATTTTTCTTCAAGACATTTGCTAGTACTATCTTCACTAGCACTTTCAACAATAACTTTCTCGAGCTCAGACATGATAGCAACTTCAAGCAAAGCAGGCAAACTAACTAAGTAAGTAAAATATTTTTGCGTTTTTTCGATTTTTAGAGAAGTGGGGGACATGAAAAAGAGAGTCAAATAAAAAGGAAAATAAAAAGTAGAGAAAGTAGATGATAGTTTGAGTGAAGGTACTTTTAGTGATTTGATGATGTCTCCGAGGCAACGGCGCCAAAAATTCTTTCTGCTACTTGTGAGCTGCGTTGGGATTTTCCCCGAAGAGGAAGGCTGAAGCAGTACAGTAGAGATAAGTATTTCCATCAGTGAGAACCAAGGTTTATCGAACCAAAAGGAGAACCACGCGAATCCTAGTGAACAGCACCTGCACACGCAAAAGCTAATACTTGCAACCAACGCGGGCAAGAGGGTTGTCAATCCCCTTGAACTCGTTACTTGCAAGGATCAAATCTTGTATAGGTAGATAGATAAATTGCAAAACCAAATAAAAGTAAATAAATTGCAGCAAGGTATTTTTTTGTTTTTATAATATGATTAAAGTAGACCCGGGGGCCATAGTTTTCACTAGAGGCTTCTCTCTCGAACACATAGCATACGGTGGGTAAACAAATTACTGTTGGGCAATTGATAGAAAAGCGCATAGTTATGATGTATTCATGGCAATGATCATGTATATAGGCATCACGTCCGTGACAAGTAGACCGACTCCTGCCTGCATTTACTACTATTACTCCCCCAATCGGCCGCTATCCAGCATGCATCTATGGTATTAAGTTCATGATAAACAGAGTAACGCCTTAAGCAAGATGACATGATGTAGACAAAGTAAACTCAGGCAATATGATTAAACCCTGTCGTTTTACCCTTAATAGCAAAAATACAATATGTGCCTCGCTACCCCTTCTGTCACTAGGTGAGGACACCGCAAGATTGAACCCATTACAAAGCACCTCTCCCATTGAAGATAAATCAATCTAGTTGGCCAAACCAAACGGATAGATCGGAGAGAAATACAAAGCTATAACAATCATGCATAATAAAGTTCAGAAAAAAATCAATTACTTTCAATGAATAATCTGATCATGAACCCACAATTCATCGGATCCCAACAAACACACCGCAAAAGAAGATTACATTGGATAGAACTCCAAGAAGATCGAGGAGAACATTGTATTGAAGATCAAAGAGAGAGAAGAAGCCATCTAGGTACTAGCTATGGACCCGTAGGTCTGGGGTGAACTACTCATGCATCATCGGAAGGGCAGCAAGGATGATGTAGAAGCCCTCCATGATTGATTCCCCCTCCTACAGAGTGCCGGAAAAGGCCTCCAGATGGGATCGCAGAAGAACAGAAGCTTGCGGCGGCGGAAAAGTTATTTCGGGTGGCTCTTTGTTGGTTTGGGAATATTTGGGAATTTATAGAGATGGAATTAGGTCAAACGGAGTTGCGTGGGGCCCACGTGCTCAGGGGTGCGCCTACACCCCTGGGCGCGCCCTGTGAGCTCGTGGGTCTCTCGTAGCTCTTCTGGCCTCCTTCCAAACCTTCTAGGGTCCCTTCTGGTCCAGAAAAAATCATTTTAAAGGTTTTATTCTGTTTGGACTTCATTTGGTATTGATTTTCTGAAAAGCCCAAAACAAGCAAAAAACAGGAACTGCACTAGGCACTGGGTTAATAGGTTAGTCCCAAAAAATGATATAAAATAGCATAAACATGCATATAAAGCATCCAAGATTGATAATATAATAGCATGAAACAATCACAAATTATAGATACGTTGGAGACGTATCATTCTTCCTCTAGTGGTGTCGTGTGAACGTCGACTACATGACACTTCACCATATTTCGGCCTAGGAGAAGGCATTGTGGAGTAGTAAGTAGATGATGGGTTGCGAGAGTGAAAGAAGCTTAAACCCTAGTTTATGCGCTATTCCGTAAGGGGCTGATTTGGATCCACGTGTTTTAGGCTATGGTTAGATTTATCTTAATTCTTCTTTCGTAATTGCGGATGCTTGCGAGAGGGGGTAATCATAAGTGGGTTGTTTGTTCAAGTAAGAACAATAGCCTAGCACCGATCCACCCACATGTCAATTTATCAAAGTAGTGAACGTGAATCAACTAAACATGATGAACGTGACTAGACAGAATTCCCATGTGTCCTCGAGAACGCTTTCCTTATTATAAGAGAAACTTCCGGCTTGTCCTTTGCAATAAAAGGATTGGGCCACTTTGCTGCACTTTGTTACTTTGGTTACTTATTACTTTCTATGAATTATCTTGCTATCAAAATATCTATTACTACTATTTTACAGCACTTGCAGAGATTACCTTGCTGAAAACGCTTATCAATTCCTTCTGCTCCTCGTTGGGTTCGACACTCTTACTTATCGAAAGGACTATGATTGATAGCCTATACTTGTGGGTCATCATGAATACATGCCTACATATGATTGATGAATAGGAGCTATTGTGTATCACTCTAGGTTGTGACTGTCACATGATGAATGTCATCCAAATATCCATTGCTACTCCATGCCTACGCTTTGCTCATATTGTCTTTGCCAAGTTACTACTATTGGTACTGTTGTTCCAACTTCTACTGTTACCGTTACTATTGTTATTGCTATTGTTATTGCTGCTATCAATACTACCATATTACTGTGCTATTAATATTTTGCCGCAGAGAAACAACTTCTCAAGTGTGGTTGAATTGACAACTCAACTGCTAAGGCTTATAAATATTCTTTGGCTCCCTTGTGTAGAATCAATAAATTTGGGTGAAATACTACCCTCGAAGACTATTGCGATCCCCTATACTTATGGGTCAGCAAGACTATTTTCTGGCACCATTGCCGGGGAGCATAACTCTACTTATTAAGTCCACTTAGGAGTTTAAATATCTGCTACAATTTATATTCACTATGAAGAATCTGAGAGACTCTAAGACCAAGATCATGCCCTCTAAGACGAGGGGAGGTAAGGAACTGCCAACTTGGTCTACACTTGATTCACCTTCTGTTTTAAGTCAACTTGCGACACCACCACCTGTTATTCAATCTGATATGTCACAAGTAATAGACACTGCTTCTGCTATTGATGATACTCATGATGATGCTTCTACTTTGCTTAATGAATCTGTGCCACTTGGTGAATTACTTGATGCTCATATTGCTAAAGCTAAAGAATATGAAATTGATGAAAATTATGATTCACCTGCCACACCAGGGGCTAGTTGGGCTGGCAGCTGTCTATTGATTGCACTAGCAAACAAACCTGAGATGGTGAGTACTCGCAAAAAAAACTAAGACGGTGAGAGAGACAGGCACAAGCGTACAACTTCCTCTCACAAAAAAAACTTGAGATAGCTGCAAGTTGTACCAACAGACAACATGCAGGCTTGCAGGTTTCACAGTAGGTGATCAGGTTGGGTTGGTATAGGCGATCAACTATAAATTATGTACAGAAAATTGGCTCAGTTGGTACATACGCCATTGCTTAACAAACAAGAACGACAGCAAACAAGTGATAGAGATTAACTTTGAGAGAATTAACACGAACTGGGCACAAACATAGAAAATTCCACTCAACAAATAGCATCCAACAAACTAGCTAAAGTTTAGCACACATGACACATTGACAGGTCTGACTTAACAAGTTTGATAAAATGAAATAGAGCAGGCAAGCAGCAGGAAGCACACTGGATCAGGAGCATCGTGCCACTGCCATTTGTCAATCTTCCATCTTCTAAACTTCTTGCTTTATTCCTTATTCTTCAGCCTTCATAGATGATTCAGTTGCAGCACATATTGCTATCATCACCTATATTTTTATGATGATTACGCTTGCAAACATGAAAGTGCTTGCGTAAAGCAGATGTACCATTGATGATCGAATGAGCGGATATGTCAGTCTTGCAGTAGTTGCATTTTGCCTTCTGCACGACACCATCAACCTTTATCTTCTCGAAATGATTCCAAATCTCTGCTCTTGCAGCCATTGGCTTTCTAGCCTCCTTATTTTCACCCTCCTTGTCCATGGGCACAATAGCGTGAGACTCCTCTGTCTCAGAAGACATCTACAACACAGAGCAAACCTTGATTCAGACAAGAACAATACACCTCACAACAAGGATCAAATCACGAACTTGGATCTGGATGGAATCAAGAATATGACCGAATAGAAATCAACTACTCACGTTGTAGGCTAGCAGTAGTGTTCGATGCAGAATCCGTCCAACCACTTGTTGCAGCTTGCAGCAGCAAACTTTCTTGTGTGAAAATTGACCTGCCGCTGCCAGTGTGGTGGACAGAGGCCTGGGATTTGGGCGGACGGGCGACACAGTGAGGCATCGAACCTCATATAGGATGCTTGGGAGACAAGAAATCAAGCGGCCATGGAAGGTACAAATCGTGCATGCGATACTTCTGGTCTTGGGGAGGGCAAGGATCGATCTGTTCCGTGATTTTGGGAGGAGGCAATTTGGGATGAGCGACGTTTTGGGAGGAGGACAGGAAGAGGCGCAAGTTCTATGGTGTGGGACTGAGGGCTATGGACATGCGATTGTGCGGCAGCTGGGAAGAGAAGAATTAGGTGTAGGCCATCGGTGCTTCGGTCAGTTCGGTGGACCGAGGGTACAGACCGAAATCACCGAATTTAATTCGGTTTTTAGAATTGCTAACCAAGCTCGGTATCGAAGGTTTCGATTTCGGTCACTCGGCTTCGGTCCAGGTTAAATCAGTTCGGTAAATCGGTTTTCGGGTTATATGCCCACCCCTGTGCCACACCTAGTACTTCTACTAGAACTAAGATGTTAGACATGCATGAGGGAAACACTCTTGATGATGAGATTGCTAAAGAACTGCTTGCTTGTGAAAATAGGGAGGACTTTAAAGATTTAATGGTTAGGCTAAAAGAAAAGACTATGAACCAAATGATGAAATATGATCCTAAGTTTGCAACCTCTCCTATTTTTGTTACTGATAAGGATTATGAATTCTCTATTGATCCTGATCTTATTACTTTGGTAGAATCTGATCCTTTTCATGGTTATGAATCTGAAACAGTTGTCGCACATCTTACTAAACTGAATGAAATTGCCACCCTATTTGCTCAAGAGGAAAAGATTCGCTACTACTATATTATTAAATTGTTTCATTTCTCATTAAAGGGTGATGCTAAATTTTGGTTTAATGATCTTGCTCCTGGTTGTATGCGTAGTCCCCAGGATATGATTTACTACTTCACCAAAAAATATTTTCCTGCTCATAAGAAACAAGCTGCCTTACAGGAAATTTACAACTTTGTGCAACTTGAGGAAGAGGATCTCCCTCAAGCTTGGGGGAGGCTTCTCCAATTATTAAATGCTTTGCCTGATCATCCTCTTAAGAAAAATTAAATACTTGATATCTTTTATAATGGACTAACCAATGCTTCTAGGGACTACCTAGAGAGTTGTGCTGGTTGTGTTTTCAGGGAAAGGTCTGTGGAACAAGCTCAGGAATTATTGAATAACTTATTGAGAAATGTCAATGATTGCACACTTCCCGAACCACCCCCTAAGGCAACTCCAAAGAAAATAGGTATTTTATTCCTTAGTCCAAAAGATATGCAAGAAGCAAAGAAATCTATGAAAGAGAAAGGCATTAAATCTAAAGATGTTAAAAATCTACCACCTATTGAAGAAATACATGGACTCGATATCCTGACATAGGTAGTAGAGGTAAACTCTCTTTGCAAGTTTGATGAGGGCGATATTCCTTATAATAAATCTTTGAGTCAGTGCTTAGATAACTTTGGTAATTTTATCGTTAAGCATGAATACATTAATAGACAAGTAAGTGATCAATTGAAACGTAATGCTATTATGATTGAACGCTTGAGTGATTTGATGTTTAGAATTGCCAATGATGTTAAAGGTTTATGTAAACATTCCTCTATGGTTCACACTCAGCTAGAACAAGTTTCTAAATCACAGAATGATTTGCTTAACGATATGAAAAATAGACTTAATGATCATACTGTTAGAGTAATGGCTAGAGGTGGTAAAATGACTCGGGAGCCTTTGTTTCCTGAGGGTCATCCTAAAAGAGTTGAACAAGATTCTCAAAGAATTAATGATAGAGCACCTAGTTTACCTAAGAAGAAGAAGAAGAAAAAGAATAAGGATAAAAATACGCATGCTTCTAGTGAACCTGTTATAAAAAACATGTTGAGAATCCTAATAACGTTTCTATTTCTGATGCTGAGACATAATCTGGTAATGAGCATGTACGTAGTGACAATGATAATGGTGATGCTAATGATGATCATGTTGATGCTCCACCAAATGATAATAAAGAATCTGATAATGAAATAGAAATAGAACCTGAAGTTGAGCTTCATGACCCACCTAAGAATAAAAGATATAATAAACGAGGATTTGTTGCTAGGAGGCATGGTAGAGAAAGGGAACCATGGGTTCAAAAACCTATTCGTTTTCCTAGTAAAGCTTTGAAATCTAAAGATGAAGATGCTTTCAACCGCTTTGTTGAATTGCTTAGACCTTTATTCCTGCAAGTACCTTTGACTGATGCTATGAAAATGCCTCCATATGCTAAATATATGAAAGATATTGTTACTAATAAAAGAAAAATACCTGAGGCTGAAATCTCTACTATGCTTGCAAATTATTCCTTCAAGGGAAAGATACCTGAGAAATTACGAGATCTAGGAATACCTACTGTACCATGCTCTATTAAGAACAAATATGTTAAAACTGCCTTATGTGATTTAGGGGCTGGTGTTAGTGTTATGCCTTTCTCTCTATATAAAAGACTTAACTTGAGTAAGTTGACTCCTACTAAAATTTCTTTGCAAATGGCCGAAAAATCAACTGCTATACCTGTCGGTATTTGTGAGGATGTTCCTGTTGTGGTTGCTAACATTACTATCTTAATGGACTTTGTTCTTCTTGATATGCCCGAGGACTACAACATGTCGGTTATCCTTGGAAGACCTTTTCTGAATACTGCAGGGGTTGTTATTGTCTGTAATAAAAGCGAGGTCACTTTAACGGCAATGAGCATACGGTATATTTCCCGAAGAAGACGAATAAAGTAAACAGTCTCAATTCTATTGAAAAAGTCATGATTATCACTATTGGAGGTTTTGAATTTCCTCTCCCAGTTCCCGAAAAGAAATATCAAACTCTTATAATTGGAACCATGCATATCCAAGTTGAGGTAACTCAGGCTTCGTTCGGAAGCTCTCCAGGAGCTGGCTTCCTAAAATCGCTCTGAGAAGCCAGCCGAACGGCTCTGCTCCGAGAAGCCGCCTCCGCGAAGATGAGGAATACGCAGTGCAAATTTGACGGGGACGAGGAGCAGCGCCAGACCAGCTTCGCGAAACGGAGAAGCAGGAGTTGATCGAAATTACATGGGAATGCCCTTCCGAAGTGAGCCTAGCGTACCGTTTCGATCGCTACAAGCCGTCCCTCGACACATGGATGCCAGGAGTTGATCAAAATTACATTCCACTGCCCTTCCGAAGTGAGCCTCACGTACCATTTCGATCGATAGAACCTGCTTCCCCCATCGAACTTGGCCAATATGACCTGGCCCAAGCCATGGCCGAACAGGCCTTAGCCTGATTTCCTGGGCTACCAGTCCATGCGTACCTGAGGAGCTGAGCACGTCCAGCCGAACGAATCGCTGCTCCACCAAGAAGCTGGAAGCCAACGAAAAACTGGGAAGCCAGCTATTTTGGGAAGCTAGTGGAGATCCGAACGGGGCCTTAGTGCTATACAAAAGTTCTTCGGTTTTATGCCCCTCAGAAATAGTTCGTTAATAAGACTTGATCAACCTTGTTAATGGATTCTTTTTTAGGAGTATATGGTCGATGAATTCCGTAAGTACAACTTTCTGAACTTTGGTTTATCCACTGTTATATTTAGTTTTGAATAAATTTTAATGCATTATAATACTCTGGTTAACCAATTTTCTGAATTATCTATGTAATAAAAAATGTCCCAAAAATAAAAGTTCTTGGAGTGTCCTAAAAATTTATTATGATTTTTTGTGGAATATTTAAGAATTTTTGGCACTGAACACAACCCCCACAAGCTCGAGTGGTGCGCCTGCCCCCTGGGCGCGCCATGTGAGCTTGTGGGACCCACATGGGCCCCACTCACTTAGTGACCATGCCCACGACCTTCTTCCACCTCCAGAAAAAATCATCCTTGCTCTCTTTCCCATGTTCTTGGTCATTTTTGTGAGATTTTTTATCTCTGTGCTCGGAGCTCCATTTCCAAAACTGTTCAGAGGAATTGCTCCTTGGTATGTCAATCCTCCGTTGGTCCAATTAGTTTCTGTTCTAGTGGTTTATATTTTGCTATTCTTGGTGACCATGAATGAGCTTGAATGTTGAGTTTGCTTGGTTCTAAGTAGTTTTGATGCATGTTATAGCCTCTAAACACTTGTGGGAGTAGTTGCTATCAATTTTGTTAAGTTTTGTTCACCTCTTATTTGTGGCCTAAAAATCTCAGAAAATTTTCAGAAAAAGAAAGATGTTCAAGAAGGTTTTCTCATGAGGCTCTTCAAGCATGAGCTCGCCAAGGCCCGCATATCGCGAGCCCGAAGTGGACTCTCTGTGTGAAGCCAATTTTAAGGTTTGTGAATGGCCATGTGAGAATTTCATGGTCAATACCGGCATTAAGGAAGACTTCTCTCAGATAAGTGTGTCCAGTATCATAATCTTACCGACTCTTTTGTACGAAATTTCAAGTATGTATCCCATCGCACCACACACGATGTTGTTTTTAATCTTTATGATGAATCCTATCGCATGAATATTCGAGATTTTTGCACTGCTTGCAAAATTCCTTTTGGGGAACTTGTGAGGAACCTCATAAGGCTCATTGTGAGGAATTTATTATGAGTATCACCCGGGGGAGACTATAGGTGTAACGCAAGCTAGGATCGGAAGCATACACTCTCCTGCCATTCATTACTTTGTATTATTCATAGGAAGATGTTTACCTGGTAAACATGGCCTCGGTACCACTTGTGCTCCTGATTTAAGCATACTTGAAAGTGTTGTTCTTCGTGACAGAACATTTAATTTTGGGGCAATAATTGCACGACGTTTAAATAAAAATGCTTTGGATGGTGATTTATTATGAGTATCACCCGGCTCTGGTCCAGCGCATTCGCGCCCGCGCTGCCAGCTTCGTCCCGCGCGCGTGACCCGCCCGCGTACCGCCCCTTCCTCTCCGGCCTCGCCTTCTGCGCCCGCGCCCGCGACGAGTCCCCGTCTCCGTGCCGCCTCCACCTCCGCGTCCGCACCGCTCCAGCCGGCATGGTGCACCCCGCAGCGCCTGCCGGCTCCCGCGCTGGCCGGCCCCGCTCCCCCTGTAGCCGGCTCCGCCGCGCCGGCCGCTTGCCCCACCTCGACTGTCTTTGCATCCCGGACCGCGCCTGCCCTGCGTCTCGGTCCAGCCATGCGCGCCTTCAGGCTCCGGCTCCCTGCGCGACCGCCTGCACACATGGCCTCGGCCCCGGCCGGCTCCGGCTAGCTGCCTCGCCGCGTCCATGCTCCGGCCGGCTCGCCGCGTCGCCCAGGCCGCCCCGCCGTGTCCCCACTCTGGTCGGCTCGCTGCGCCGTCTGGCTCCTCGCCCGGCCGCGCGCTCGCCTCACTCCATCCCACGTTGGCCGGCTTCCGTGAGCCCATACGGCTCGCCGACCCGCCGGTTCCCGCGCCGGCCGGCCTCCGCGCGCCTCCCGGCTCGCCACCGTCATGCCCGCCAGCTCCCGCGCCGGCCCTGCTCGCCCCGTAGCTAGCTCGTCGCCAGTCGGCCCCGCGCGTGCGCTGGCTCCCCTGCTCCGCTTCGACCGGCTGCCCCAAGAAAGAAAGAAAAAGACAAAAAGCAAAAGCGGAGCCGGCCGGGAAAACGGGCCGGCTGCTCCACCAAAAAAAAAGCTGTCGGCCAGAAAAAAGAGAGAAAAGGGAAAAAGGCGCCAGCTGGCCCCGCCCGCCCGCGACGCCACTGTGGCACCCCGGCTCAGAGAGACCGGAACACCCCGTATTCCAGCCCAGAGATCAAGTCTTCTGGAATACGGCACTGCTTGGCATAGAACAAATCAGCTCTTTATTACAAATATAACGGGTACAAAGGTTCTAAAGGCACGAAGATTACAGGGGCACGGCGACACTTCGCCTCCTCAGATAGCTCTATGCTAGCAGCGAGACATCTCAAAACGGAATAAGTCCTAACAGCGGAACAACGATGACAGTGATGAACTCCACTCCGCGGGGACTCTGGCTGGGACGTATCCTAGAGCGCAACCTGGGGGTCCTCGACAAACAAGCAATCACGGCATCACCTGCAATCTGGCATGACATGCCAGGTGAGTACTTTGAATGTACTCGCAAGCTCACAGCAACCAAAGCAATCAAGACATACAACAGCATGGCATTTACAGGTTAATCATCAAAGATGAACACGATACTACTAGAACAACATGAGCATAGCACCAACATGAGCATGGCAACAACATGAGCATGGCATCAACATGAGCATGGCATGTACATATAATTCATGATATGAACAGGATGATACTAGCACTAGCATGCAAGGGGGGTCGACATTTAAGGTCTCATGGACCAACTTACTCTGCTCGGAGGTTATTTCGTAATCACCCACTTACCATCGTGATCATCTCATGACCACACGGAGCTTGATCTCTACTTGTGATCATCGCATGACCTCATAAAGATCAACCAACTTCTTTTCTCATCGGACCAGGGTTGTTAATTATTCAGGTTATTATTTCTGTTGACCCATAGTGTGACCTACTACGAACTGTGTCCATGACCGAGGACGCGGCTATCGATAGATTATAAACTCTGCAGAGGTTAGTACACTGTACCCACACTACGGAACTCATGGCCTCGTGCTCCCATTCGGGTGGACCAACGACGTTCCGACAAAACCAATCTATTGCATGACACTCTCCCGGCCACTCCGACAAACTCCCCTTTGGGCTATGTCCTGGGTGACCCCGGTGTCAACATGTGACACCTGCCACCTCTGTGGCTGCCACCGTCGTGGCCAAACAAAACTGTCCCAATCGGGGACCTCGGTATACCATCAAAACTCGGGTCCTCAAGGCTTATGGTAGCCTACCTGATCAGGGTAGCGCGCACCCATAACCTTCCCTAGTAGGAGGCACCGGCGAGAGGCATGACAATAGACTGTATTAGGGCCTCCCCATCCAGGCAAGTGTGGTTGTACTGGTGAGCTCGATTCAGTGGCACCCTGACTCAGCCAACAGATTTGTTCAAGTTCGATTAATGTCAGGTTCAACTTGAATAGTGATGAGCTGAGTCATAATGAAATAACAATGCATATGAGCATGACAACAGTGTAACCATGGATGGGAAACATAACTATTTAACAATATAGCAGCAACAATGATAAATCATTTAGTCTATGGGATGCAAATGAGCATGGTATAACGATGATCACGAATATCACAAGTAATTTCATAACCAACCGGTAACTATTCATATGAGCATATTATTATCAATAGCATCGGGAATGATTACAAGAATAAAACATGATAAGAATATCCTTAGCAATTAATCATATCACTTACAAGATGAAAATGAACATGGCATAAGCAATGAGCATGGATTCACAAGCACATTCGAAGCATTCACAAAATAATTAAATGAGCAAACAAATATTAAATATTCAAGTGGAAACCATTGCTATTGCAATGCCATCATGCAAGTGGCTGTTGTGGCTTGCCTGGGGATGGAGGATACACCGGGGAGAAGTGCGGAGACACTCGCGGAAAAATCGCCGGAAAAGTTTCCCTCTCGAAGGGGGCTGAATAAGGGCAGGGGCAAAATGGTCATTTTCAGAGTGTGACAACATCGCGAAAATGGTACCATCGGAACGGGCTTGACGAACTGAGATCGTGGGCTTTGGAATCACCTGATTCGGAGTTACGGTTGCCGAGTTACGGCCGTTCATTCGTTAGGCAGAAATTTAAATAAAAATATTCATTTTTGCTGCTAACGGACAAACGTCCGCTATTTAGAGGTTTCGGCCGGCTGGGTTAAACCGAAAGCGTACTTCACTGAAATACGTTTTCAGAACAGAGAAAACGCACTTTCAGCAGAAGCACTAGGAGAATACGCTTTCTTTAAGCCAAAGCATATTTTGAAAATCCGTGTCCACTTAACGGGCTGGGCCCATCCGCCTGTGCCACTGACGATCGGGGCCCGCCTGCAGGTCGCTCACGTCGTCTTCAACCTCCATCGCCCGCTCCTGGCCGTGGACAGGGCCGACTCCGGCGAGGTTTGCCGGCGGCTTCGGCCGTCTCCCGTGGCGTGCGACCCACCCACGAGCTTAGGAGGACGGGCCGCATCCATCCCCGCATAGCACGGCCGTCGAGGAGGACTGAAACGGCGATGGCATGGGCTCCGGCGGAAATGGCCGTCGGCCGATCTTGGTTTCGGGCATGGGTTTGTTTCCAAGATGAAGCGAGGACATGGGGATGCTCAGCGAGCTCCGGGTGGTCTTTTGGTGGTGGTAAGGCAGAGAGGGAGAGCTCGGGCTGCGCGAATTTGAGCGAGGCAGCGCGGCGGCCATGGCGGCCATGTGGAGTTAGGAGGGGCTCTGGAGCTCGGCTGAGTGGTTGGGGAGGGCTAGAGGAGGGAGGAGGGGAGCTTGGTGAGGTCGGGGAGACTCGGGGCGGGATTAAATAGCCGCGGCTACGATGCCGTAGCCGGAAGCTGATGAGATCTCGCGGTCGATTCCTCTGGCGCGGCCGCGTGCACGCGCGCACGCGCGGAGAGGGAGAGAGGGATAGGGGAGGTTCATCCGGTGCAAAGGTGCCACGGGGAGGAAGAGGACAAGTGCAATGCGACGACGGCCGCGGGCATCCCGGGATGGCATGCTCGTCGGAGAGGAAAGAGGAGAGGGGGAGGGGTCCAGAGAGGACACGCGGATGTAGGAGAATGGGGGAGACGCAGAGTACATGGTGCGGTGGCGGGAGCTCGGCGTTTGGGCGGCGGCAGAGGGACCCGAAGTCTAGAGCACGCTTTCGGCGTGCCAGACCGCGTGGTCACCCCGTGCACACGCGCACGCGGTGCACTCTGGCCAACTAAACGATGTCTAGAGTCTTTTCCTTCCTAAGTGGGTCCTACCTGAGGTGATAGATCGAAGAAAACCACTGTGGATTGATGGGAGGGATCGACTGAACTTTGCTGTTGCAAACTTAAGCCTGAAGTAGTGATCAACTTAGACAGGATAAGAATTAACCAGGATGTCTCAGGGGCTTAGGGTATGAAGGACTATGATCCTGTAAATTTTGAGGTCATTTGGACAAGGTTAGAGTGTAGTTGCTTCACAACTGCAAAAATTTGGCCAGAATCTAGATCAGGAAGTATCACTCACATGGTTGCTTGGATTGAGCTGAAAATGGGTGAAGGGTGATCATTTGGGCATATGAAGGTGCCATAAAAATTTCATCCCATTTGGATAAACCAAAATGGTACTTCCTTCACAATGCTCCACACTGGACAGAAACTTGGGAGAATTTTTCAGAGACAATGGCTTGGCAAAATAATGTGAATTTTGACATTCTCACATTATTTAGGGATATTTAGGTCCTGTATTAATTTCAGAATTTTTGAAGCAATATAAAATATAGTTGCTTCACAAACTGAAATTGTGACCAAAAACCAAGATTTGAAGGTGTGCTCACATAGATAGTTGTATGGATATGAAATTTGGTGGAGAGCAATTATTTGACCATATAAATTATCTACCAAAATTTCAACTCATTTGTATAAGACTATCTAGTACTTCCTTCACAAAGCTTCCCTCTGGAAAGAAACTTTGAAAATTTTCTGACGATGATTAACTAGGCAAATGAAGTTTAATTTTGGCATGTGGCAATCATTTGGTTATGAAAGAATTCCCAAATTTTTTTAGGGCAATCAAGAAAAGATAAATAGCACTTCCTTCACAATGTGCCATTCTGGACAGAATGGAAACTGAATATTCCAGAATTATTTTTGAACTAGGCAAGGATAGGTCTTGACATATTTGTGGAATATATGACCCAAATAATTTATGAGAATTTTGTGGGAATTTTGTGGAAGACAAAAATATAGGTTGCTTCACAACCTAGGGCAAACAGGGTTATTCCTTTAATAGAAAAAGGAATATTCCCAACAAATAAATATTGGAGTTAGGCTAGGATGAAAATGTCATGGCCTAGGGATAGATTTGAGAATGACAAGCCACTAGGAAGTGGCAGGAGAGAAGATCTTCCCAGGTTTCAAGACCACATAGCCACGGAAAAAGAAATTCCAAATAAAAATTCGAAGAATTCCAAAAGAAAAAGAATGGGCCAAAAATCGGGGTGTTACAAACCTACCCCCCTTACGATAAATCTCGTCCTCGAGATTTGGTTGCTCAGGGAACAAGTATGAATATTCTGATTTAAGGAAACCGTTTCCAACTCGGGTGTCCTTTTCCTTTATAAATTGTTCCCACTGAATTGCATCTGACTGACTGCCTTGCTCTGGGGTGGTTTGCTTCACTGTATCCCACATTCCGACAGGCCTTCCTTCATATGTTCATCCTTGCTCTGACTTCAATTCTTTTATGTCTGCTGGCTTGTCTGATATTATCATGACTGGAATTTCCATAAGTCCGGGAGGAATTTCCCCATTGACGTGTCATTCTTATATCCAGCACTGATAGTTTCAATGGAGTCGGGAACAAATTTTCTCGGTGGACATGAAACATTTATTCCTTGCATCGGGTTACTCGAGTAGATGCATGTCCTTCGGGTTCAAAACAATGCTGAGAATCATAGCCGTTCTCTTGGCGGGATCTGACTGCTAGAATGTAGTTCTGAATTACCTTGGCTGGCTCCACTATCTCGAATCCGTACCGATGATTCGACTGTCACCTTGATATGAGGTCCTTACATACATAGTAGACCCCATGGGTGTGTGTTCATGGTGATTAATACAAAATCAGACTGTCATGGGTATCCGTACCATGTTGTTCATGCCATAATTATCATACCTATATTGCCGGTCTTGCTTCTTCATTATTGTTCTCTTTTTCTGAATCTTTTGCTGGAAGAGCTTGGCCATAGATATCCTTAATCCTTCATGTGACCGTAGGTGCTGTCAGGTGCAATATTCTGACGAACATACCTTATCCTTATCCTCAGGCAGTGCAGCAGCGTTTAACTGGCAAGTTTATCATCTCTCAAGCTCTAACTGTAGGGCAATGATCATCCGAACCTTTGCAAGAAATCGGCAAATAAATCAGTAGCCACCAGAATGGTCTTTACATCTCAGATCTAGGACATTACTGAATTAACTCAACCATGGCTCACAACGGCTGAAAAGCAGCTCAAAGCATGAGGCAGTGTTGATAAGAAGAATGTAACAGTTCCCTAAGACGGCCGAAGAACAGCTCAGAGTAGAGGGTCGCTGCTACAAAAAGAAACTCAACAGCTGCCCGAGACGGCCGAAAAACAGCTCAGAACACGGGCCAGTTATTGAAAAGAGAAACATAAAGGCGGCATCCACCCTGGACGGCCGAAAGCAGCTCAGAACACAGGCGTGGTGCCGTTACCAGAGAAAGGGAAGCAAGGGTTCATCATGATCATACACCAGGTTCATAGTTATAGAGCTCACTGTTGGGGTCAATCATACATGGCGGTGACAGAGGTTGATGATATCACTGTGTCGGACGTGAGGATGCTGACCTTGATATCCACTGTCAAGATTATTGTTCCGACATTGTCTTGCTTCATGGCTTGTCAGACATTGTATCACACTGAGGTGTATAACTTGCTTTCTTCCTCTTACATAACTCCTGTGGTTGTCCAATTCTCACCGTGCTTGCATCATCATACGAGTGACTTGCATTATCTTGGCAGCATGCTCACAGTAAATAGGAGAGTCTGTGTAGCTGAACATTTGATTCCCAGGGCAGACACTTGGGTCCTGAGTAGCTTGTGTTTCTGACCAAACTGTTGTGGGCTTGACCCTTGAAATGCACTGCCATATGCTGCCAACTCACTGTGTAATATCTTGTACCAATGACAATGAATGTTTGTAGTGTCATACTGACAAGGACTGGATAGCTTGTATCGTAAGCCATCGAGAGTAGCGTGCTGAGGAAGGCTGGATATCTTACACTCGAAGCTTTTGCCGGGATAGCGTGCTGAAGAAGACTGGGTATCGTACCCCAGAAGCTTTTCCCTTGGTTGCTTACTAAGGAAGACTCGGTGCCTTCTGCCAGAAGCTTTCTGCAATAGCTTACCGAAGAAGACTGAGGAACCTTACGTCGTAAGCTTCTTTGGTAGCGTGCGGAGTAAGACTGGATTTTCTTACACCAGAAGCTTTTCGCTCTAGTGTGCGGACTGAATGCCATATATATATACCCTTGATATTCCTTTGACTGGAAGTGTACTGTTGTCTTGCACACACATTGTCTTCCAGTGGGTTCATTACGATGGTGCTGGTTGCACATTGAGGCAGTCTTGATGCTGATAGTTATTCCAGAATATCATTTGTATTCAAACCGAATATTCCAATACAACGCAGTCGGCTGAGAGTTTCATAATGTTTTGCTGAGCTTCCAAATATTTGAACTCCTCACTGATTCTTCGAGTCCGGTGTCGGTTGATGAGCAACTTTCATAAGGGGAAATAAGGTAACACCGAGGGCCCAAAGAAAGAAACAAAAGAAATGACTAAAACAAAAGCACACACAGCATTAAGATTACATACAAGCAACATCACATTTTACAGCTATTCACCTCACTATGCATGCCTACTTAAGCACACAATTCTCGAGGAAACTCCGGTACTACGATCTAATATGCTGTGGCGGTGTGCACGAAAGTGAATCAACGTGTGGAGGGATTGGTGTAAACAGGGCTACACCAAGAGCTGGCTCAGCACCGGTTGCATCTGGACAGGCTTAGCGGTGAGGACGGACTAGGTGATAATGTAGTGAGACACGAACGTCACGACCACATTATCATCAAGCGTACGGAAGGGAACCGTACTCGTCCAGATAGGGTAGGATAGCGGGGAAAAGAAAAGCCTGCTGGCATTGCCCTTTCCTGGTAACAAAGATCGGTAAGGGTTGCCAAACGGCGGGTTGGATGGCAAGATCCGAGGTAGAAACATGTCTACCACCGAAACAATAGGGGGCTGAAGAGAATATTGGTGTGATACATGTGCATCAATCCTGCAAGTGATCGACACCACAAGGTACCTCGGCATCACTCCGCTGGGACAGAAATGACACCAAACACCAAAGAACGAGTATGCAAAACTGGAGGGTGCAGGTAGTGGATCGAAACCGATGCCACCTACACTCACAAGATCAACCGTTAGTGATAAGATAGTGAGTCTATATGCATGCTATGCAGCAAACAAATGCAGCAATCAAATGCAACAAGCAAGCTAGACTCTGAACTACCGGTTTCTAACGCTCGCGCTGACTAGGGCGTCCTATAGCCAGACCTGGCTCTGATACCAATCGCTGTGGCACCCCGGCTGAGAGAGACCGGAACACCCCGTATTCCACACCAGAGATCAAGTCTTCTGGAATATGGCACAGCTTGGCATAGAACAAATCATCTCTTTATTACAAATATAACAGGTACAAAGGTTCTGAAGGCACGAAGATTACAGGGGCACGGCGACACTTCGCCTGCTCAGATAGCTCTATGCTAGCAGCGAGACATCTCAAAACGGAATAAATCCTAACAGCGGAACAACGATGACGGTGATGAACTCCACTCCGCAAGGACTCTGGCTGAGACGTATCCTAGAGCGCAACCTCGGGGTCCTCGACAAACAAGCAATCATGGCATCACCTACAATCTGGCATGACACGCCAGGTGAGTACTTTGAATGTACTCGCAAGCTCACAGCAACCAAAGCAATCAAGACATACAACAGCATGGCATTTACAGGTTAATCATCAAAGATGAACACGATACTACTAGAACAACATGAGCATAGCAACAACATGAGCATGGCAACAACATGAGCATGGCATCAACATGAGCATGGCATGTACATATAATTCATGATATGAACAGGATGATACTAGCACTAGCATGCAAGGGGGGTCGACATTTAAGGTCTCATGGACCAACTTACTCTGCTCGGAGGTTATTTCGTAACCACCCACTTACCATCGTGATCATCTCATGACCACACGGAGCTTGATCTCTACTTGTGATCATCGCATGACCTCAAAAAGATCAACCACCTTCTTTTCTCATCGGACCAGGGTTGTTAATTATTCAGGTTATTATTTTTGTTGACCCATAGTGTGACCTACTACGAACTGTGTCCATGACCGAGGACGCGGCTATCGATAGATTATACACTCTGCAGAGGTTAGTACACTGTACCCACACTACGGAACTCATGGCCTCGTGCTCCCATTCGGGTGGACCAACGACGTTCCGACAAAACCAATCTATTGCATGACACTCTCCCGGCCACTCCGACAAACTCCCCTTTAGGCTATGTCCTGGGTGACCCCGGTGTCAACATGTGACACCTGCCACCTCTGTGGCTGCCACCGTCGTGGCCAAACAAAACTGTCCCAATCGGGGACCTCGGTATACCATCAAAACTCGGGTCCTCAAGGCTTATGGTAGCCTACCTAATCAGGGTAGCGCGCACCCATAACCTTCCCTAGTAGGAGGCACCGGCGAGAGGCATGATAATAGACTGCATTAGGGCCTCCCCATCCAGGCAAGTGTGGTTGCACTGGTGAGCTCGATTCGGTGGCACCATGACTCAGCCAACAGATTTGTTCAAGTTCGATTAATGTCAGGTTCAACTTCAATAGTGATGAGCTGAGTCATAATGAAATAACAATGCATATGAGCATGACAACAGTGTAACCATGGATGGGAAACATAACTATTTAACAATATAGCAGCAACAATGATAAATCATTTAGTCTATGGGTTGCAAATGAGCATGGTATAACGATGATCACGAATATCACAAGTAATTTCATAACCAACCGGTAACTATTCATATGAGCATATTATTATCAATAGCATCGGGAATGATTACAAGAATAAAACATGATAAGAATATCCTTAGCAATTAATCATATCACTTACTAGATGAAAATGAACATGGCATAAGCAATGAGCATGGATTCACAAGCACATTCGAAGCATTCACAAAATAATTAAATGAGCAAACAAATATTAAATATTCAAATGGAAACCATGGCTATTGCAATGCCATCATGCAATTGGTTGTTGTGGCTTGCCTGGGGATGGAGGATACACCGGGGAGAAGTGCGGAGACACTCGTGGAAAAATCGCCAGAAAAGTTTCCCTCTCGGAGGGGGCTGAATAAGGGCAGGGGCAAAATGGTCATTTTCAGAGTGTTACAACATCACGAAAATGGTACCATCGGAATGGGCTCGACGAACTGAGATCGTGGGCTTTGGAATCACCTGATTCAGAGTTACGGTTGCCGAGTTACGGCCGTTCGTTCGTTTGGCAGAAATGTAAATAAAAATATTCATTTCTGCTGCTAACGGACGAACGTCCGCTATTTAGAGGTTTCGGCCGGCTGGGTTAAACCGAAAGCGTACTTCACTGAAATACGTTTTCAGAACAGAGGAAACGCACTTTCAGCAGAAGCACTAGGAGAATACGCTTTCTTTAAGCCAAAGCATATTTTGAAAATTCGTGTCCACTTAACGGGCTGGGCCCAGCCGCCTGTGCCACTGACGATCGGGGCCCACCTGCAGGTCGCTCACGTCGTCTTCAACCTCCATCGCCTGCTCCTGGCCGTGGACAGGGCCGACTCCGGCGAGGTTTGCCGGCGGCTCCGGCCGTCTCCCGTGGCGTGCGACCTACGCACGAGCTCAGGAGGACGGGCCGCATCCATCCCCGCACAGCACGGCCGCCGAGGAGGACTGAAACGGCGATGGCATGGGCTCCAGCAGAAATGGCCGTCGGCCGATCTTGGTTTCGGGCATGGGTTTGTTTCGAAGATGAAGCGAGGACATGGGGATGCTCAGCGAGCTCCGAGTGGTCTTCTGGTGGTGGTAAGGCAGAGAGGGAGAGCTCGGGCTGCGCAAATTTGAGTGAGGCAGTGCGGCGGCCATGGCGGCCATGTGGAGTGAGGAGGGGCTCTAGAGCTCGGCTGAGTGGTTGGGGAGGGATAGAGAAGGGAGGAGGGGAGCTTGGTGAGGTCGGGGAGACTCGGGGCGGGCTTAAATAGCCGCGGCTACGATGCCGTAGCCGGAAGCCGACAAGAGCTCGCGGTGCACGCGCGCACGTGCGGAGAGGGAGAGAGGGCTAGGGGAGGTTCATCCGGTGCAAAGGTGCCGCGGGGAGGAAGAGGACAAGTGCAACGCGATGACGGCCGCAGGCATCCCGGGACGGCGTGCTCGCCGGAGAGGAAAGAGGAGAGGGGGAGGGGTCCAGAGAGGACACATGGATGCAGGAGAGTGGGGGAGACGCAGAGGACATGGTGCGGTGGCGGGAGCTCGGCGTTTGGGCGGCGGCAGAGGGACCCGAAGTCCAGAGCACGCTTTCGGCGTGCCAGACCGCGTGGTCACCGCGTGCACAGGCGCACGCGGTGCACTCTGGCCAACCAAACGATGTCTAGCGTCTTGTCCTTCCTAAGTGGGTCCTACCTGAGGTGATAGATCGAAGAAAACCACTGTGGATTGATGAGAGGGATCGACTGAACTTTGCTGTTGCAAACTTAAGCCTGAAGTAGTGATCAACTTAGACAGGATAAGAATTAACCAGGATGTCTCAGGGGCTTAGGGTAGGAAGGACTATGATC
Source organism: Elymus sibiricus (assembly GCA_039707655.1). Classification (NCBI taxonomy): domain Eukaryota; kingdom Viridiplantae; phylum Streptophyta; class Magnoliopsida; order Poales; family Poaceae; genus Elymus; species Elymus sibiricus. Next base: position 101,731,919 of record CM077668.1, on the reverse strand, counting down.
CTGTTAATTTTGAGGTCATTTGGACAAGGTTAGAGTGCAGTTTCTTCACAACTGCAAAAATTTGGCCAGAATCTAGATCAGGAAGTAGCACTCACATGGTTGCTTGGATTGAGCTGAAAATGGGTTAAGGGTGATCATTTGGGCATATGAAGGTGCCATAAAAATTTCATCCCATTTGGATAAACCAAAATGGTACTTCCTTCACAATGCTCCACATTGGACAGAAACTTGGGAGACTTTTTCAGAGAAAATGGCTTGGCAAAATAATGTGAATTTTGACATTCTCATATTATTTAAGGATATTTAGGTCCTGGATTAATTTCAGAATTTTTTAAGCAATATAAAATATAGTTGCTTCACAAACTGAAATTGTGACCAGAAAACAAGATTTGAAAGTGTGCTCACATAGATAGTTGGATGGATATTAAATTTGGTGGAGAGCAATTATTTGACCATATAAATGATCTACCAAAATTTCAACTCATTTGGATAAGCCTAGCTAGTACTTCCTTCACAAAGCTTCCCTCTGGACAGAAACTTTGGAAATTTTCTGAGGAAGATTTACTAGGCAAATGAAGTTGAATTTTGGCATGTGGCAATTATTTGGTTATGAAATAATGCCCAAAAATTTTGAGGGCAATCAATAAAAGATAAATAGCACTTCCTTCACAAAGTGCCATTCTGGACAGAATGGAAACTGAATATTCCAGAATTATTTTTGAACTAGGCAAGGATAGGTTTTGACATATTTGTGGAAGATATGACCCAAAGAATTTATGAGAATTTTGTGGGAATTTTTTGGAATACAAAAATATAGGTTGCTTCACAACCTAGGGCAAACAGGGTTATTCCTTTAATAGAAACAGGAATATTCCCAACAAATAAATATTGGAGTTAGGCTAGGATGAAAATGTCATGGCCTAGGGATAGATTTGAGAATGACAAGCCACTAGGAAGTGGCAGGAGAGAAGATCTTCCCAGGTTTCAAGAGCACATAGCCACGGAAAAAGAAATTCCAAATAAAAATTCGAAGAAATCCAAAAGAAAAAGAAAGGGCCAAAAATCGGGGTGTTACAGCCGCTCCGCCGGCGGTCCTGCCTGCCCGCTTCAACGCCAGGCTGGCTGGGGAGCCCACCCGGCCATCCGTCCGCTTCGACGCCTGGCCGGTTGGGCCCGACCGGCTGGGGCGCCCTTCAAGCCCCCCGGAGGCTCGGGCCGCCTGCCGGACGTCACCTCCGCCCCGTCTGCGTCAAAAGCAATGTGAGCTCCCATCCGCGTATCTTTGCACCGTGAACACAAACGGATAACCCGAGCGACCCTCGGGTCTGTCGCTGCATTTCTCCAGTCACTTTGTTGTTCCCCCCGGTGCCTGCTAGTCTCGGCCCGGGGGCTGGCCGTTTGACCCGATACGTTCTTCCCCGCCGACGGCTTAGTAGTGTGCACGGTACCAAAGGCCCACTCTTCATCTCAGCTACAGACCGGCTCCTGGCTGTCTGGCTAGTGAGAGCAAAAGCTGGAGGTCACCCCACGCGAAAAACGTCCGGGGAAGAAAATGGCTTGGGCGACCCGGCCGTTTCCTTTATGAGTATCTGCTCGTTCGAATCTGCTCCCAGAGTCCGAGTACTATACACTCTACTCCGCGGCCCACTCTTTGCCTCAGCTACAGACCGGATCCCTGTTGTCCGGCTGGCAAGAGCAAAAGCCAAAGAGTGGAGGGGACATGAAAAAGACCGAAGGGGGCTCGGACGAAACTGAGTCGGCACTCTCTGCATAAAACTTGCACCACCAAAACTAAACATTCGATATATCTGCGCTGGCTAACTCTGTCTTTTGCATGATCATTTCCGTGGGGAACCCCCCCCCCCTCCTCGCCTGGAGGCTCGGAGGCTACACCCAGTGGGTGCGCCGGCGCGCTCCGCTGGGAAAACGCCACACCGGTCGCAGGCCCACTGCCGGCTGTCACCGGCATCCTCGATGCCACCGTCTGCTCCAACAACAGTGAAGACCCTCCGCCCGACTCATCGAGTCGCCCAGAGGCTCGGAGGCTACACCCAGTGGGTGCGCTGGTGCGCCCCCACTGGAGAGACAGCAAGCTCCGCGCCCACCTGCCGGCGGACTCCGCTCCGCGCCCGGTGGTGCCTTGCGCCCCCTTGCCGGCGGACTCCACGTCCGCGCCCGGCGGCACCTCGCACCAACCTAACGGTGGACTCATCGCCGATCTGCTGCAACAAACTACAAGGACCCTCCGCCCGACTCCTCGAGTTGCCCAGAGGCTCGGAGGCTACACCCAGTGGGTGCGCTAGCGCGCCCCCACTGGAAGCAAGCCACACCGGCTACAGCCTGCAGCCGGCTGTCATCGCCAACCTCTGCTACCACAACAGCGAAGACCCTCCGCCCAACTCTTCGAGTCGCCCAGAGGCTCGGAGGCTACACCTAGTGGGTGCGCTAGCGCGCCCCCACTGGAAGCAAGCCGCACCGGCTGCCGCCCGCAGCCGGCTGTCATCGACGACCTCTGCTACAACACCTGTGGAAACCCTCCGCCCGACTCTCCAAGTCGCTCAGAGGCTCGGAGGCTACTGTCGGGGGGATGACCCCCGGGTAGGCTCAAGGAGACAAGTCACCATTTCGAAACTTTGCCAGGGGAGTGGCCCCAGGCTGGCTGGAACCCAGCCGGCTGGCTTGAGGCCGGAACCCAGCCAGCTGGCTGGAGGCTCGAACCCAGCTGGCTGGCTGGAGGCCCGAACCCAGCTGACTGGCTGGAGGCCCGAACCCGGCCGGCTGGCTGGAGGCCCGAACCCGGCCGGCTGGCTGGAGGCCCGAACCCGGCCGGCTGGCTGGAGGCCCGAACCCAGCCTGCTGGCTTGAGACCGGAACCCAGCCGGCTGGCTGAAGTCAACCGCAACGTCCCGTCAGACCTGCACAAACAAGACGGCCATGCTCTACAGTGGAGTACTATTGATGAACAGCAGACATTGTTCATACGTCATGTGTCACCAAAAATAGTGTATAGTTGGCCATGTGGGCCACCCCTTGTCCCCTGGGCACCCCTTTATAAGGTGCACTAGGGAGGAGCTCTTCCTCAGGCTCACTAAGCGCTCACTCCCTCTCGTTCTCACTCTCACAGGAGAAGAGGAGAGCACAGCGCCTCCTTCTTCCTCCTCCAGACAGCTCCAGGAGCAACCATGTACAACCATATACACTCCATATACATCAGACATGCAGGAGTAGGGGTGTTACCTCCCACGAAGGGCCCTGAACCTGGGTAAACCACCGTGTACAGTTGCCCAAACCTGTCCTAGATCTCCACTGTAGCCTTGCTCTCACCTCTTTAAGCCATCCCATGGCATCTGCCGTGATCGCGCATCCCCCGCAAGAACACCACGATAGCTAGCGAGATACCATTCTATCATATTATATCATGGTTGTTTTGACAAAGTGTTTGCATCCGAGATATATTATTATTGCTCGCTAGTTGATTATGCCATTGACATGAGTAAGTGTTATCATTTATGTGGTTAGTTCATGATCTTGGCTGAAAACTTGGTTACTAGTTAAGCTTATATACGGCAACAGAAACAAAAGAGTTTCTAAAAGTTTTTCTTTGTCACTTTCAGTTTGTCAACTGAATTGCTTGAGGACAAGCAATGAGTCAAGCTTGGGGGAGTTGATACGTCTCCAACGTATTGACTTTTCCAAACACTTTTGCTCTTGTTTTGGACTATAATTTGCATGATTTGAATGAAACTAACCTGGACTGACGCTATTTTCAGCAGAACTACCTTGGTGTTGTTTTTTGCGTAGAAATAAAAAGTTCTCGGAATTGGACAAAATTTTATGGAGAATTGTGTTTTGAATATATAAAAAATACTGGCACAAAGAGTTACCAGAGGAGGGCCACCACAGAGCCACAAGCTCAGGGGGGCGCGCCCCCCAAGGGCGCGCCACCTGAGCTTGTGGGCCCCACGAGGCTCCGTTTGCCCTACCTCCAAATCCATAAGTACCGTCTTACGATACGGAGCCACCGCCACCTCTTGTTCTTCATCAGGAAGCCTGATCTGAGTCTGTTCGGGGCTCCGGAGAGGGCAATTCGTCGTCCTCGTCATCAACAACCCTTCTTCATCAACAACCTCATGATGCTCACCACTGGGAGTGAGTAATTTCATTGTAGGCATACTGGAGGTAGATGGAGATGGATGAGATTCTTCATGTAATCGAGTCAATTTGTTAGGGCTTGATCCCTAGCATGCACTATGTTTTGAGATTGATGTTGCTATGACTTTGCTATGCTTAATGCTTGTCACTAAGGCCCAAGTGCCATGATTTTAGATCTAAACCTATTACGTTTTCATGAATATATTTGAGCTCTTGATCCTATCTGCAAGTTATATGCACCTATTATTGTTCTGAACCGTAGACCCCAAGGTGACAATAATTGGGATACTCTTTGGGGATGACTGTAATTTCAGGAGTTCATGTATTCACTATGTGTTAATGCTTTGTTCCGGTTCTCTATTAAAAGGAGCACCTTAATTACCCTTAGTTTCCATTAGGACCCCGCTGCCACGGGAGGGTAGGACAAAAGATGTTATGCAAGTTCTTATTATAAGCATGTATGACTATATACGGAATACATGCCTACATATGATTGAGGAATTGGAGCTATTGTGTATCGCTCTAGGTTGTGACTGTCACAAGATCAATGTCATCCAAATATCCATCGCTACTCCATGCCTATGCTTTGCTCATATTGTCTTTGCTAAGTTACTACTATTGCTACTTTTGTTCTAACTGCTACAAAACTGCTATTGTTACCGTTACTATTACTATTGCTATTGTTACTACTGCTATCAAAACTACCATATTACTATGCTACTAATATTTTGCCACAGAGAAACAACTTCTCAGGTGTGGTTGAATTGACAACTCAACTTCTAAGGCTTATAAATATTCTTTGGCTCCCCTTGTGTCGAATCAATAAATTTGGGTGAAATACAACCTCGAACACTGTTACGATCCCCTATACTTGTGGGTCATCACACACCGTGATAGAATCACAAGAATGTGACATTGTATAAAAAGGTACTTTAACATGAATGGTTGATAGAATTACAATATCATTGATCGTGATGGAATCTTGATTGCAAGTAATTAATCTAATGAGTTGGAGGCTACGGTGATGGTTATGGTTATGGAGATGTGATGTTGATGATGGTTGTGTGGCGGCTGCAAAGATGGATATGTCGAAGGGTGACGCGAAGAGGTGAGCCATCGAAGATTCCTCTCCTTCATATAGTGTAGAGGGGGCGAGTAGGGTTTCGAAGCTTCTCTGTTGCAAGTTTGGCTCAGACCCCTGCACGATAGTTGCTTGGGATGGTGTCACTAAGGCGTTCACGCCTGGTACGAGCGGTTGCGGTCGTACAGTGCACTGGCTTCTCTTCTGCTGCCTCTAGTGCATGCGCCAATTGCATGGAATTGATCGGCACCTCCAAAATATTCCATATATTACTTGATTTTCCACCTAAAACGTCCATTTTTGTAAGGGACAAAATAAATAAGGAGATTTCCATATCTTTGTAATCATTAGCAGGCAAGTTGAAGGGATGATCTAAAAATATCCAGGAATATACAGTATAAACACGGGTAAAAATAGGTGTAAGAAACACCCATCGCTTAGCTATCTGTTTCTGAACATAGAAATTCCCTTGATGCCTGGAGTTACATTTCGAAAAAAGATCAATATTCACCTGATAAAGCTTATAAAGTGTTAGTTGGTATCCCCCCCCTCGTCATTTGAAATGGATATGGTAGAGCTCTTGTCAATATAAGCACAGATTTTTTTCTGGGTGCTTTTTGCATGATAGATTATACGCCAGAAATATATTGTCTAGAAAGAACTTTGTCTTACAAAGTTACATTTTTTATACTCTGAAATGTGCCCAAGAAGATACCCTGCACTCAAAAGTGCCCTTCTAACCCCGAGCTCAAATGCTCCTCTATGAACAGTAAAACAAATAGAAAACAAATTCAGAAAAATCTGAGTTTTTTTACAACAAACATTGCTTAATTTTCTTCCCACGTGTAAACTTTCATGATGAAATCACATTCGTGGAGGTCTGGGGAAAATATCAAAATGAACACTCAAAATGCTTTCAAAAATAGTCTTTTTGGAGCACTGGTTTTTTTCCAGAGCACTAGGAAGTTTTTTTTCATGAAAAAATTATGTATGCAGAACATTCAACAATGTTTGTTGTTAGAAAAAAATCAGAATTTTATGAAATTTTGTTTACTATTGTTCCCAATTTTATTGTTCACAAGGGTGCATTTTAGCTCGGGAGCAAAAACTCCACAACCACCACTACATTGCTCTTTTCGCTCAAAGATGTTATTTTGTGTCGCCATAAAGGGAACCTAATCTGTCATTCATGGGGGCATTCACTACCATGAAAAATAAGATAGATATGCCTTTCTTTATGGAATTCATAATCATTGCTTCTTGGTCCATTTGGGTATCCACAAAAATAGGATTTTCATGATTGAAGGCCCAACCTTTATCAGTTTGAAAAGAATTTATCTGCAGGAATTTCTTTGTTGGGGTATAATCAAAGGAACGCCAACACTTCTATAACATGGCTTAATGAGCTTTTGTATTTTTTTGTTTGCTTTCTTCTTTTTATGTTTTTTGCTCTTTTGATTCTAGGCTTATCTCAAGCCTAGTTGCATATACTTTGTTTGTGTCAGTGGGGTTTTACCCTACTGTTTCAGCTAAAAAGTTCACTAAGCCCATATCATATTATTCGGGGACATCCCAAGTTCAACTGGAACAAAGAGACTCATTGTATACATGTTTTTCAAATTCGAGCATGTAAGTAGTACAACTACCAATCAAGTCGGTATGTCTCCCATAAGTCAAAATCTATGAAATCGTGTGCTTTTGGTGTGAAAATACAAATATGAAAACTCAAGTTATATTGGTGTGAGTGCACTTTGACATGTGTTGATAATCTAAAATTGCTGCATCTAGTCTTAGTTGTGTCACACCTTTTCATAAACATGTGTTTGGCATTATTATAGCTTTGACTTGCCATATTTATATTTTTGTATGTTCATACAATGAGACCATGTTTTTCTCCCCAAGTCTACCACCCATTGTGGCCATTTTGTTCATGACACATCATATTCATATGGCAATTGTAGTATAAGTAAGGTTAGTTGTGGCAATGTCAGTGTGTGTGGATTGTGACCTCGTTTGCCTAATCGATTTTTCCCTAATTTTTATTGTTTAGTAATCAACAGATTTTCTATTTTCCTAAACATTTCTCAGTAACAAATTGTAAAATAAGTTCAAGCAATTGAATATCAACAACCACAAACTAAGCCTTATACACCAATCAAGCACACCCTTATATTTGGTGGTGGTGTTAATCCTAAGACTGGTGCAGCGGCGTCCTATACAAACGGTTTTTAACCCCTTTTCGCGACAGAGTTTTAAACCGTCGCCTTGCATGTGTGTACGATAGGGGGGCCATCCCACACGACCCAGAAATCATCTGCGACAGGGAGCACTCAAGCATTTGTTTCGCAGAACTAAGCGTATGCGATGCCCGCATCTATCCCAAACGTGAGCCGTCACCCAACCGTTTGCGATATATCCAATTTCCCAAATGCTTCATCCTTGCTACTCATGTGGGATGGCATTACCATCGCACGCGCTATTATGTGGTGCAACTTTTGTGATGCGCTCCCCATCACAAACAGTTCACGATTGTAAAGCGTGTATGATAAGGAGACTATCACACACATTTACTTTTCCTATACCGTATGCGATTGGATGTAAGAGTGCATACAGTTGTCCCTATAAAACTCTATGTGAAGCTTGAAAATATCCCACGCGTTGCTCTGCCCGTAAACGTTTGCGATATATAAAATGTCCCAAACTATTCATCTGTAGTACCCGTGTCAGATGACGGCCTATCGCACGCGTTCTTCTATGAGCAAAGCGTGTGTGATAAGTAGACTATCACAAACATTTAATAAGGAACTGTGTACGCTGCTGTTGTTAATCTCACACTTTTTTCTTGGCTGGTCGTGTGTGCAGTAGAGATTCATCGCACACGTACTGATCTGAGAAACATATCTGATCTTGACAATTATCACAAATGTTTTGCTTTAGCAAACTGTGTGCAGTGTAATGGCCTGCAGAGCATAATTTATCCCTAATTTAATCCCTGAATTTAAAGTTCATAGAATTTGAATTTGAAAGTAGGCAATCACTTATTTCATATCGAATCATGTTTATTACAAATATAGGTTCTAGAACGAATGCATAATTCGATGCACAGGTGAAGGTGTCCTGGACTAAGGGGTACCAACCTAGTTGGCCCATCATCCATGGGCCGAGCTTATGGCCCACCAATCTCATACGGAAGGACTCCGGAAGCCCCGAGCTTAGGCGTGGTGAAGATGGACTCTACCGAAGACTTGGCGTGTACCCCAAGGATTGCTGCGGCTATTGGCATGCGCTTCTCCAGCTAGCCACCGACCATATGTAACCCTAGATACCCCCAGTACCTATATAAGCTGAGGGGTTTTAGGTCATAGGCCTAGATTCATCATTATACACCTTAGGGTAGAACACAACATAAAATCTCGTGGTAGATCAAGCTTGTACTAGATACTTCATCATCAATATAATCAAAGTAGGATGTAGGGTTTTACCTCCTCGAGAGGGCCCGAACCTGGGTAAATATTGTCCCTTTCGTCTCCTATTACCCATCGATCCAAGATCTATAGCTCGGGGGGCCCTACCCGAGGTCTGCCGGTTTTAGTACCGACACTGGTGCTTTCATTGAGAGCTGTGCTGTTTGATCAAAAAGGATTGATGGCTCGCCTGTAGATCAACTGCGACATTGGCTGCGGTGACATCTTCGTCCCCGGCCAGCTCTTCGCTTTCGGCAGATGGTCCTCAGCTGGCCGCCTCGACCGCGTCGAAAGCTTTTCCCCGAACGAGATGATCATGTTCGGGAGCTTGGAGTACACCGCCGACTCTCGTGGCGATCTCGCCCTTTATGGCTGGGCGCCAGATCGGCTCGATAACTCCTCGTGCACTGTGGCTTTAAACTCGGAGCCAAACCCAAACTCAATCCTCGGAACGGATCTCCATCTGGAACCAGCTTTTAGCACGGATCCAACCATTGTTGCAACGGACGCGATTTCAAGTGCAGATCCGACCACGACCTCGCTGGATCATGGCCTCGAGTCAAATCCAAACTCGAAGCCGACACCATGTTCGGGTCTGATCTCTGTATCGGCCAACCAGGAGTCAGCCCTGGCCGACCAAAACCCTGGAGTCGCGTCAAGTGAACTACGGGGCATATTTCACGTCAACCCAGCACATAGCCAGGCTCTAAGCACAGAGGATCTTTCATAAATAAACGAGATGCTTGACCGAATCCAGAACCTGGCGATCTCGCCCTCAGCTTACGATCAGATCGGACTTAAAGCCGATGACAGGGAAATTTACGTCACACCCCACCACCCACCTAGTCGCCACCGTCGAAGATTTAACTGACATGCTAGACTATGCCTCCGAGGAGGTGGATGACATGGACGAAGACATCGACGGCATGCCATACACCGCTTCCCCACCAGCCACTTCCCACATAGGAAAACGGGACGCTACCTCCTCCTACGACGTATATATGGTCAACACCCCTAAAGGTGATGATGAGGAGCCCGACGAGGACCCGACCAAGCGCCGGCGTCCCCAAAAGCGGGCCAGAGGAAAGGGTAGAGGCAGGGGAAGCAATAACAATACAAACACCGACGCCGATACTGATGAGCCGATCCAGCTCACACTGATGACCTCAGCGACGGCAACAATACCACACCCGAGCAGAGGGATAGACCCACGGGGGCTGCGGGCAATGATGACCCAGATGGCTCCGAGGACCTGGCAGACAGCAACTATCTCCCCGAATCCGAGCATGACGTTAGCCTCGGACCGGAAGAATGGATTGTCCCCGAAGACCCCAACAAGCAAGAACGGTTCCGGCGACGGCTTGTCGCCACCGCCCGGAGTATGAAGAAAAAGCAGTAACGGCTTCAAGCGGACCAGAACACCCTCAACGACAAATGGTGGCGGTCCTAGCTGCCGAGCAGGACTTCGAGCTACGACACACGGAGCCGAAGAACAGCTACCCACGACGGCGCCTGCTTCCAACATTTGATGACGAAGCGGGCGAGCACATACCTCCAAGACAAGATCAAGGCAACCAGCCAGACCGCCCCCCTTGAGGACGAGATAGGGCGGCTGGAGGGGATAACAACCCACCTTTGATCCCTCGCCGAACAGGCAAGGACCCTGTCCAGCCGGAGGACCCATATGATATGCGGAGAAAGTTAAACACAAATGCAGCCCAAACACGATCCATCTATGAATCCAGAGGGCAACCGCCTGCCGGACAGGACGGATACCAAGCCTGGTTGGACAGGCATGACAAGACTCGTGAGCAGACCCATGCTCGGATGTCAACCGATCTTTGGCACTGCGTGGAGTGTGTCAGGGGAGCCGCACACCCACTGTGTTTCACAGATGAGGTGATGCAGCACCAATTTCCGGAGGGATTTAAACCCGTAAACATTGAACAATACGACGAAACAACTGACCCTTCAGTGTGGATTGAGGATTTCCTTCTCCATATACACATGGCCCGAGGAGATGATCTTCACGCCATCAAATACCTACCACTGAAGCTTAAAGGCCCAGCAAGACACTGGTTGAACAGTCTGCCCAAAAACTCTATTGGGGGATGGGAAGAGCTCGAAGATGCCTTCCGAGCTAACTTCCAGGACACGTACATCCGACCCCCGGACACCGACGACCTCAGCCACATTGTTCAGTAGCCCGGGGAGTCAGCCAGGAAGTTTTGGAATCGGTTCTTAACAAGAACCAGATTGTAGATTGTCCTGACGAAGAAGCGATCGCCGCCTTCTGGCATAGTATCCGGGATGAATGGCTGGCGCGACAACTCAGACAAGATAATTGAGGACCATGACAGCCCTTACCTCTCTGATGACCCTCTTTTGCACAGGCGAGGACAACTGACTGGCTCGCAGCTCTCACGGCGGCGAAGCCGGCACCTCGGAGGTCCGCGAATGGCAACGGCAAACCCCGGCGCAACAAAAACAAGCGCCGGCACAAAAACAACGGCAGTGACGCCGAGGACGCAGCGGTAAACGCTGGATTTAGCAATGCCAAGGCCGGCCAAAAAAGGAAGCCCTTTAAAGGGAACAAAGATGGCCCTAGCGCTCTTGACAAAATTCTGGACAGGCCATGCCAAATTCATGGCACTGCGGACAAGCCAGCCAACCACACCAACAGGAACTGTTGGGTCATCAAGCAGGCCGGAAAGGTGGCGGTCGAAAGCCAGGGCAAGGGCCAGTCCCGTAGTGAAAATGAGGATGAACCTCGGAGGCCAGAAACAATTCCCTTCCGAAGTAAAGGATGTGAACATGATCTACGTCACCCACATCTCAAAGAAGGAAAGGAAGCGAGCACTTTGGGATGTCTACGCCCTAGAGCCTGTAGCCCCGAAGTATAACCCGTGGTCGGTTTGCCCGATCACCTTTGACAAGCGTGACCACCCGACCAGTATCCGTCACGGAGGGCTGGCGGCTTTGGTCCTCGACCCTATTATCGACGGGTTTCACTTAACCCGAGTCCTAATGGACGGTGGCAGCATCCTAAACTTTATCTACGCTGACACGATCAGTAAGATGGGCATCGACCCATCAAGGATCAAGCTAGTAACACCACTTTCAAGGGTGTGATACCAGGTGTGGAAGCAAAGTGCACAGGGATAACTTTGGAAGTGGTCTTCGGCTCACCCGAGTACTTTTGAAGCGAGGATTTGATCTTCGATATAATACCCTATCGCAGTGGTTACCACGCCTTGCTCGGATGAACTACCTTTGCTCACTTCAACGTTATCCTGCACTACGCATATCTAAAGCTCAAGATGTTGGGACCCAACGGTGTTATTATAGTTGATGGTAACACTGAATGATCCCTCCGTACGGAAGAGCAAACCGCGGCTTTCCCAGCCGAGGAGGCATCCATGGCCCTCATGCAATTACAGGAGAAGTGCTCTTCGAAGCGCATCCAAGGCGTCTCTTCCACCCCCCGGCTGCCAAGACGTGCCCCCAAATAGGTGTACGTGCTCCGCAGTCCTCCCCTACTAACCGAGGACTACGTACCTCGGGTTCATAACTTTGCGCTAAAAATTCCATGGGGGCTGTGGAGCACCATAAAAAGGCATACTGCTCGGCTTAACCGGACAGTGGCCCGTCCTCACCCTGGTTATTATCAACCCACCACTGCAGGCCCACCAGGACTGAGTTTCGTAGTAGCATAAAGTTGTCCGAGCATTACTATCTAGCACAATCTATTCAAAGGTTACGCCAGCTGAAAGCGTCATGTGCAGCAATGGAGACATAACATGTCACTTCCCCGAACCTTGGATTGGACAAAGCAAAGCTGTTATACAGCACGGAGGCACAGACGTGCGACAGGGCCGACCTCGGATCCCAGCATCCAAGCGGAAGCCGCCCTGTATTGAGCCTCCTTGTTTTATGTATCTTTTAGAGTTTCTTTGTTAAAGCTCGGCATGTATGGTTCGACCCTATAATATCAAAGAAAGCAGACCTCTTATGGTCCTTACGCATAAATTTGTGTTCTTTTCTTTCTTTTCTTGCGTCTGAGCCAAAGATAACCATAGAGATACATTTTTATTTAGATTGTACCCATCCTAGACCGGGGGCTCGGATTTATTCCTCGCCAATTTAATATGATAATCATATAAAAGTATTCGGCGTCACAAATATCACACTATATGCATCAGTTTCGAAATCATGTCTTTGGTCAATAGTTGGGTTGCCCTCCTCCTGTGCTTACCCCTTACGTTTTCGCACTGTTCGGCTAAGGGTGTAAATGGAGAACCGCTGCGATTGCACTTCCAGCTCGAATGGTTAAGTGCCTTAGCGGATAAAGCCGAAAACTGACTGTCATGATAGGTGCAAACTGGTCGGTTGTCCGATTACTGTGTTAAACTAAAGATCGATGGAGATCATCCATGTCAAACGAGGGGTTCCTCCTAAATGAGCCGAAGTGATTAAATGGATAAACCTCGGCTATCCCGAACACTTCAAAAGACCGGGGTCTGGTCATCAGCCCCCCCCCCCCCCAGTTAAGCTCCTATGACTAAGTGAAAGTTCTAAAGCCAAAATAGTCTGATTGCCTAGTTTCTGCAAACAATTCCGCCTCCGGGCACTAAGACGTTGGCTAAGGGATACATGATTGCAGAAACTGTTGGGTAATGTAGTAATAATTCAAAAATTTCCTACGTATCACCAAGATCAATCTAGGAGATGCTAGAAACGAGAGAGAGGGAGAGCATCTTCATACCCTTGAAGATCGCTAAGCGGAAGCGTTGCAAAGAACGCGGTTGATGGAGTCGTACTCGCGGCGATTCAAATCGCGGAAGATCCGATCCAAGCGCCGAACGGACGGCGCCTCCGTGTTCAACACACGTACAGCCCGGGGACGTCTCCTCCTTCTTGATCCAGCAAGGGGGTTGGAGAAATTGAGGGAGAGCTCCGGCAGCACGACGGCGTGGTGGCGGTGGAGCTCGTGGTTCTCCGGCAGAGCTTTGCTAAGCACTACGGAGGAGGAGGAGGTGTAGGAGGGGGGAGGACTGTGCCAGGGGCAAGGGCTGCAGCTCCCATGCGCCTCCCCACTATATATAGGGGTGGAGGGGGCTGGTTTCTTGCCCTCCAAGTCCATTGGGGCGTTGGCAAAGGTGGGAGGAAAGAAATCCCATCCTTTCCCTTCCCCACCGATTGTTATCCCCCCTTTTTAGGGATCTTGATCTTATCCCTTCGGGATATGATCTTATTCCTTCTAAGGGGGGATCTTGGTGTGCCTTGACCAGGGGTGTGGGGCCTTGCCCCCACTACCCACGTTCATGTGGGTCCCCCCATGCAGGTGGGCCCCACTCCGGAACCTTCTAGAACCTTCCCGGTACAATACCGAAAAATCCCGAAAATTTTCCGGTGGCCAAAATAGGACTTCCCATATATAAATCTTTACCTCCGGACCATTCCGGAACTCCTCGTGACGTCCGGGATCTCATCCGGGACTCCGAACAACTTTCGGTGACCACATACAATTCCCATTACAACTCTAGCGTCACCGAACCTTAAGTGTGTAGACCCTATGGGTTCGGGAACCATGCAGACATGACCGAGACACCTCTCCGGCCAATAACCAATAGCGGGATCTGGATACCCATATTGGCTCCCACATGTTCCACGATGATCTCATCGGATGAACCACGATGTCGGGGATTCAATTAATCCCGTATACAATTCCCTTTGTCCATCGGTATGTTACTTGCCCGAGATTCGATCGTCGGTATCCCTGTACCTTGTTCAATCTCGTTACCGGCAAGTCTCTTTACTCGTTCGTAACACATGATCCCGTGACTAACTCCTTAGTCACATTGAGCTCATTATGATGATGTATTACCGAGTGGGCCCAGAGATACCTCTCCGTCACACGGAGTGACAAATCCCAGTCTCGATTTGTGCCAACCCAACAGACACTTTCGGAGATACCTGTAGTGCACCTTTATAGTCACCCAGTTATGTTGTGACGTTTGATACACCCAAAGCATTCCTACGGTATCCGGGAGTTGCACAATCTCATGGTCTAAGGAAATGATACTTGACATTAGAAAAGCTCTAGCAGACGAACTACACAATCTTGTGCTATGCTTAGGATTGGGTCTTGTCCATCACATCATTCTCCTAATGATGTGATACCGTTATCAACGACATCCAATGTCCATGGTCAGGAAACCATGACCATCTATTGATTAACGAGCTAGTCAACTAGAGGCTCACTAGGGACATGGTGTGTTCTATGTATTCACACATGTATTACGGTTTCTGGTTAATGCAATTATAGCATGAACAATAGAGAATTATCATGAACAAGGAAATATAATAATAACCATTTTATTATTGCCTCTAGGGCATATTTCCAACAGTCTCCCACTTGCACTAGAGTCAATAATCTAGTTACATTGTGATGAATCGAACACCCATAGAGTTCTGGTGCTGATCATGTTTCGCTCGTGGAAGAGGTTTAGTCAACGGATCTGCGACATTCAGATTCGTATGTACTTTACAAATATCTATTTCTCCATCCTGAATGTAACCACGAATGGAGTTGAAGCGGCGCTTGATGTGCTTGGTCTTCTTGTGAAACCTGGGCTCCTTGGCAATGGCAATAGCTCCAGTGTTGTCACAGAACAGAGTCATCGGGCCCGACGCATTGGGAATCACTCCTAGGTCGGTGATGAACTCCTTCATCCAGACTCCTTCCTGCGCTGCTTCCGAAGCAGCTATGTACTCCGCTTCACATGTAGATGCCGCCACGACGCTTTGCTTGCAACTGCACGAGCTGACTGCCCCACCATTCAAAATATACACGTATCCGGTTTGTGACTTGGAGTCATCCGGATCTGTGTCGAAGCTAGCATCGACGTAACCCTTTACGACGAGCTCTTCGGCACCTCCATAAACGAGAAACATATCCTTAGTCCTTTTCATGTACTTAAGGATATTCTTGACCGATGTCCAGTGTTCCATTCCGGGATCACTTTGGTACCTCCCTACAAAACTTATGGCAAGGTTCACATCAGGTCTGGTACACAGCATGGCATACATAATACAGCCTATGGCTGAGGCATAGGGGATGACACTCATCTTTTCTCTATCTTCTGCCGAGGTCGGGCATTGAGCTGTGCTCAATCTCACACCTTGCAATACAGGCAAGAACCCCTTCTTGGACTGATCCATATTGAACTTCTTCAATATCTTGTCAAGGTATGTGCTTTGTGAAAAACCAATGAGGCGTCTCGATCTATCTCTATAGATCTTGATGCCTAATATGTAAGCAGCTTCTCCAAGGTCCTTCATTGGAAAACACTTATTCAAGTAGGCCTTTATGCTTTCCAAAAGTTCTATATCATTTCCCATCAACAATATGTCATCCACATATAAAATGAGAAATGCTACAGAGCTCCCACTCACTTTCTTGTAAATACAGGCTTCTCCAAAAGTCTGTATAAACCCAAACGCTTTGATCACCTCATCAAAGCGAATGTTCCAACTCCGAGATGCTTGCACCAGCCCATAGATGGAGCGCTAGAGCTTGCATATCTTGTCAGCATTCTTAGGATCGACAAAACCTTCCGGCTGCATCATATACAATTCTTCCTTAAGGAAACCGTTAAGGAATGCCGTTTTGACGTCCATTTGCCAGATCTCATAATCATAAAATGCGGCAACTGCTAACATGATTCGGACGGACTTCAGCATCGCTACGGGTGAGAAAGTCACATCGTAGTCAACTCCTTAAACTTGTCGATAACCCTTAGCGACAAGCCGAGCCTTATAGACGGTCACATTACCATCCGCGTCAGTCTTCTTCTTAAAGATCCATTTATTTTCTATGGCTTGCCGATCATCGAGCAAGTCCACCAAAGTCCATACTTTGTTCTCATACATGGATCCTATCTTGGATTTCATGGCTTCAAGCCATTTGTTGGAATCCGAGCCCGCCATGGCTTCTTCATAGTTCGAAGGTTCATCGTTGTCTAACAACATGATTTCCAGGACAGGGTTGCCGTACCACTCTGGTGTGGAACGTGTCCTCGTGGACCTACGAAGTTCAGTAGTAACTTGATCCGAAGTTTCATGATCATCATCATTAACTTCCTCTCTAGTCGGTGCAGGCACCACAGAAATATTTTCCTGCGTTGCGCTACTCTCCGGTTCGAGAGGGGGTACAATTACCTCATCAAGTTCTACTTTCCTCCCACATACTTCTTTCGAGAGAAACTCTTTCTCTAGAAAGGATCCATTCTTGGCAACAAAGATCTTGCCTTCGGATCTGAGGTAGAAGGTATACCCAATAGTTTCCTTAGGGTATCCTATGAAGACACACTTTTCCGATTTGGGTTCGAGCTTTTCAGGTTGAAGTTTCTTGACATAAGCATCGCATCCACAAACTTTCAGAAACGACAGCTTAGGTTTCTTCCCAAACCATAATTCATACGGTGTCGTCTCAACGGATTTAGACGGTGCCCTATTTAAAGTCAATGCGGCAGTCTCTAATGCATATCCCCAAAATGATAGCGGTAAATCAGTAAGAGACATCATAGATCGCACCATATCCAATAGAGTGCGATTACGACGTTCGGACACACCATTACGCTGAGGTGTGCCAGGCGGCGTGAGTTGTGAAACAATTCCACATTTCTTTAAGTGCGTGCAAAACTCGTGACTCAAATATTCTCCTCCACGATCAGATCGTAAGAACTTTATTTTCTTGTCACGTTGATTCTCTACCTCACTCTGAAATTCCTTGAACTTTTCAAAGGTCTCAGACTTGTGTTTCATTAAGTAGACATACCCATATCTGCTTAAGTCATTAGTGAGGGTGAGAACATAACGATAGCCACCGCGAGCCTCAACGCTCATTGGACCACATACATCGGTACGTATTATTTCCAACAAGTTGGCTGCTCGCTCCATTGTTCCGGAGAACGGAGTCTTAGTCATCTTGCCCATGAGGCATGGTTCGCACGTGTCAAATGATTCATAATCAAGAGACTCCAAAAGTCCATCTGCATAGAGTTTCTTCATGCGTTTGACACCAATATGACCAAGGCGGCAGTGCCACAAGTATGTGGGACTATCATTATCAACCTTACATCGTTTGGTATTCACACTATGAATATGTGTAACATCACGTTCGAGATTCAATAAAAATAAACCATTGACCAGCGGGGCACGACCATAAAACATATCTCTCATATAAATAGAACAACCATTATTCTCGGATTTAAATGAGTAGCCATTTCGCATCAAACGAGATCCAGATACAATGTTCATGCTCAAAGCTGGTACTAAATAACAATTATTGATGTTTAAAACTAATCCCGAAGGTAGATGTAGAGGTAGCGTGCCGACGGCGATCACATCGACCTTGGAACCATTCCCGACGCGCATCGTCACCTCGTCCTTCTCCAGTCTCCGCTTATTCCGCAGCTCCTGTTTTGAGTTACAAATGTGAGCAACCGCACCGGTATCAAATACCCAGGAGCTACTACGAGCGCTGGTAAGGTACACATCAATAACATGTATATCATATATACCTTTAACGTTGCCGGCCTTCTTATCCGCTAAGTACTTGGGGCAGTTCCGCTTCCAGTGACCGGTTCCCTTGCAATAAAAGCACTCAGTCTCAGGCTTGGGTCCATTCTTGGGCTTCTTCCCGGCAACTGATTTACCGGGCACGGCAACTGCTTTGCCATCCTTCTTGAAGTTCTTCTTACCCTTGCCTTTCTTGAAACTGGTGGTCTTATTCACCATCAACACTTGATGTTCCTTTTTGATCTCCACCTCCACTGATTTCAGCATCGAATATAACTCAGGAATGGACTTCTCCATCCCTTGCATATTGAAGTTCATCACAAAGCTCTTGTAGCTAGGTGGAAGCGACTGGAGGATTCTGTCAATAACCGAGTCATCCGGAAGATTAACTCCCAGCTGAGACAAGCGGTTGTGCAACCCATACATTTTGAGTATGTGCTCACTGACAGAACTATTTTCCTCCATCTTACAACTGAAGAACTTGTCGGAGACTTCATATCTCTCGACCTGGGCATGAGCTTGGAAAACTATTCTCAGCTCTTGGAACATCTCATATGCTCCGTGTTGCTCAAAACGCTTTTGGAGCCCCGGTTCTAAGCTGTAAAGCATGTCGCACTGAACCAGGGAGTAATCATCACTACGCTACTGCCAGGCGTTCATAACGTCTTGAGTTGCTAGGAAAATGGATGCGTCACCTAGCGGTGCATCAATGACATATGCTTTCTTGGAAGCTATGAGGATGATCCTCAAGTTACGGACCCAGTCCGTATAGTTGCTTCCATCGTCTTTCAGTTTGGTTTTCTCTAGGAACGCGTTGAAGTTGAGGGCAACATTAGCGTAGGCCATTGGATCTACAAGATAGATTGTAAAGACAATTTTAGACTAAGTTCATGATAATTAAGTTCATCTAATCAAATTATTTAATGAACTCCCACTCAGATAGACATCCCTCTAGTCATCTAAGTGATACATGATCCATATCGACTAGGCCGTGTCCGATCATCACGTGAGACGGACTAGTCATCAATGGTGAACATCTCCTTGTTGATCGCATCTACTATACGACTCATGTTTGACCTTTCGGTCACTCGTGTTCCGAGGCCATGTCTGTACATGCTAGGCTCGTCTAGTCAACCTAAGTGTTTCGCGCGTGTAAATCTGGCTTACACCCGTTGTATGCGAACGTTAGAATCTATCACACCCGATCATCACGTGGTGCTTTGAAACAACGATCCTTCGCAACGGTGCACACTTAGGGGGAACACATTTCTTGAAATTTTAGTGAGGGATCATCTTATTTATGCTACCGTCGTTCTAAGCAAATAAGATGTAAAAACATGATAAACATCACATGCAAATCATAAAGTGACATGATATGGCCAATATCATCTTGCGCCTTTGATCTCCATCTTCGGGGCGCGGCATGATCACCATCGTCACCGGCACGACACCATGATCTCCATCATCATGATCTCCATCATCGTGTCTTCATGAAGTTGTCTCGCCAACTATTACTTTTACTACTATGGCTAACGGTTAGCAATAAAGTAAAGTAATTACATGGCGTTTTTGATTGACATGCAGGTCATACAATAAATTAAGACAACTCCTATGGCTCCTGCCGGTTGTCATACTCATCGACATGCAAGTCGTGATTCCTATTACAAGAACATGATCAATCTCATACATCACATATATTTCATCACATCCTTTTGGCCATATCACATCACATAGCATACCCTGCAAAAACAAGTTAGACGTCCTCTAATTGTTGTTGCAAGTTTTACGTGGCTCCTATGGATTTCTAGCAAGAACGTTTCTTACCTACGCAAAAGCCACAACGGTGATATGCCAATTGCTATTTACCCTTCATAAGGACCCTCTTCATCGAATCCGATCCGACTAAAGTGGGAGAGACAGACACCCGCTAGCCACCTTATGCAACAAGTGCATGTCAGGCGGTGGAACCAGTCTCACGTAAGCGTACGTGTAAAGTCGGTCCGGGCCGCTTCATCCCACAATGCCACCGAATCAAGATAGGACTAGTAACGGCAAGCAAATTGACCAAATCATCGCCCACAACTACTTGTGTTCTACTCGTGCATACAATCTACGCATAGACCTAGCTCATGATGCCACTGTTGGGGAACGTAGTAATAATTCAAAATTTTCCTACGTGTCACCAAGATCAATCTAGGAGATGCTAGCAACGAGAGAGAGGGAGAGCATCTTCATACCCTTGAAGATCGCTAAGCGGAAGCGTTGCAAAGAATGCGGTTGATGGAGTCGTACTCGCGGCGATTCAAATCGCGGAAGAACCGATCCAAGCGCCGAACGGACGGCGCCTCCGTGTTCAACACACGTACAGCCCGGGGACGTCTCCTCCTTCTTGATCCAGCAAGGGGGGGGAGAAGTTGAGGGAGAGCTCCGGCAGCACGACGGCGTGGTGGCGGTGGAGCTCGTGGTTCTCCGGCAGAGCTTTGCTAAGCACTACGAAGGAGGAGGAGGTGTAGGAGGGGGGAGGACTGCGCCAGGGGCAAGGGCTGCAGCTCCCATGCGCCTCCCCAATATATATAGGGGTGGAGGGGGCTGGTTTCTTGCCCTCCAAGTCCATTGGGGCGTTGGCAAAGGTGGGAGGAAAGAAATCCCATCCTTTCCCTTCCCCACCGATTGTTATCCCCCCTTTTTAGGGATCTTGATCTTATCCCTTCGGGATATGATCTTATTCCTTCTAAGGGGGGATCTTGGTGCGCCTTGACCAGGGGTGTGGGGCCTTGCCCCCACTACCCACGTTCATGTGGGTCCCCCCATGCAGGTGGGCCCCACTCCGGAACCTTCTAGAACCTTCCCGGTACAATACCGAAAAATCCCGAACATTTTCCGGTGGCCAAAATAGGACTTCCCATATATAAATCTTTACCTCCGGACCATTCCGGAACTCCTCGTGACGTCCGGGATCTCATCCGGGACTCCGAACAACTTTCGGTGACCACATACAATTCCCATTACAACTCTAGCGTCACCGAACCTAAAGTGTGTAGACCCTACGGGTTCGGGAACCATGCAGACATGACCGAGACACCTCTCCGGCCAATAACCAATAGCGGGATCTGGATACCCATATTGGCTCCCACATGTTCCACGATGATCTCATCGGATGAACCACGATGTCGGGGATTCAATTAATCCCGTATACAATTCCCTTTGTCCATCGGTATGTTACTAGCCCGAGATTCGATCGTCGGTATCCCTATACCTTGTTCAATCTCGTTACCGGCAAGTCTCTTTACTCGTTCCGTAACACATGATCCCGTGACTAACTCCTTAGTCACATTGAGCTCATTATGATGACGTATTACCGAGTGGGCCCAGAGATACCTCTCCGTCACACGGAGTGACAAATCCCAGTCTCGATTCGTGCCAACCCAACAGACACTTTTGGAGATACCTGTAGTGCACCTTTATAGTCACCCAGTTATGTTGTGACGTTTGATACACCCAAAGCATTCCTACGGTATCCGGGAGTTGCACAATCTCATGGTCTAAGGAAATGATACTTGACATTAGAAAAGCTCTAGCAGACGAACTACACGATCTTGTGCTATGCTTAGGATTGGGTCTTGTCCATCACATCATTCTCCTAATGATGTGATCCCGTTATCAACGACATCCAATGTCCATGGTCAGGAAACCATGACCATCTATTGATTAACGAGCTAGTCAACTAGAGGCTCACTAGGGACATGGTGTGGTCTATGTATTCACACATGTATTACGGTTTCCGGTTAATACAATTATAGCATGAATAATAGACAATTATCATGAACAAGGAAATATAATAATAACCATTTTATTATTGCCTCTAGGGCATATTTCTAACAGAAACGCCCCTTGTATCATGTACAAGGGGGTAGAAGCCGACGACTGGCTGCTTTCAATATTAAAACAGTCGCACAGGAGTCACAATTAAAGTAAAGCAAGTGGGACATTAAAATTCAATAATAGAAAAATCTCAAACACTTGTCTTTGTACATATTTATAACTTCGGCATTCTGAAGTATCAACCTAGTAAAACAGATTTTCTTTGCTACACATGGCCTCGGTGACCCCAGCACCCTCCGTCACCTCTGCCATATACTTCTCGGGGGCGCGGTCCTTGCCCTCTGGAGGTCCCAAAGTCACTTGCATCGCATCGATGTGCGTGTAGTGCATCTTCACACAATTGTACGCACGCTGCGCTCCCTCCATACAGTCTGACCGCTTCCAGTGAAGCACCTAGGGGCTGGCACCTCAGAGCCGAGCAACCAGCCCATATAAGCTGCTCGGCAAGGGCTCGGCGGGCCAGAGGTTGACGCAGAGGTCTTACATCACCGGCTTTGCTTCGTGATAGAGCACCATCAGCTGCTTCATCTGATCGTTGAGCCGCGGCGGATGTGACGGCACCTAGAACTATCCGAGAAGTCCTTCTGTGTGGCATGGCCATTTAGGGCATCGAAGAAGCGACCGGCTCGGGGGCTGACGGTGTCCTGGACTAGGGGGTACTCACCACGTCGTCTCCCGACCAGTGGATCGGGCCGAGGACCCCCATGGCGGTTCACTATTGGGTCACTTCGGGCAACCCATGACATATACGAGGAAGGTTCCACAAGACTTGGTGATCAAGACAGGGACTCCTCTCCACCGACATAGCCGACTAGGACTCTTGTTATCCTAGGCCTCCGGTACATTATATAAGCCGAGGCTAGGCTAGTCGATAGATCATTATGATATTCATCATCACCCCTAGGGTTTAGACCACAACTTACGATCTCGAGGTAGATCAAGCTTGTACTCGATACATCTCCATCAATATAAACAAGAGCAAGACGTAGGGTTTTACCTCCATCAAGAGGGCCCGAACCTGGGTAAACATCGTCTCCATTGTCTCTGTTACCATCGATCCTAGATCCACAGCTCGGGACCCCCTACCCCGAGGTCTTCCGGTTTTTACACCGACACTGGTGCTTTCATTGAGAGTTCCGCTGTGTGATCGCCGCGGTTCGATGGGAATTCAGATCGGCTCCGGCGCGATCTAGGCGTCAGGGCCGAACCTCATCTTCGACGTCGGCATCTTCGTTACCGGCTCGAATAGAAACCTCGGTTAGACCGAGGACAACACTGCATGTCAGATCATCAAGATCGGACAGAAGTCTTCATCATCATCAACTTCGATCTCATCCGGAATCATGGAAAAATCATCCATGGTGCTCGGGGGCTCGACGTCAACATTGCCCTCGCGCGATCATGCAGTTTTTTCTGGACAGCGGGTTCGCATCCACCGTCACCGCCTCCTCGAGCGTCGTTTTGACGAATCCTTTGGTGGAATTGTGTGGAATTGAGTCTATAATGACCTCGTAAAATTTCTTCGTATTCCGATGGAGGAATCTCCGGCGATCTACGATATACCGGAGCCCTGTCAAATCAGGACGTGAATCTGGAGGAGTTTAGGGCGAGGAGTCCAGCATCCAGCTCGGACATCCTTTGGAAGATCCAACCGTTGATTGGCTGCGGAATTACTATATCTACCATCCCTCAAAATTTCATCTCGATCCGACCGTTGAAACTCCGGGACGAGTCCGAGGAGTGCATCAATTTTCGGATCTGTTTTCTGCGCGAAAACGAATCCGACCCGAGTTCATCTTTTTCATGAACGGATTAGTGGACGTCCTTTTTGAAGGAAATTCTTATCTAGGTATTGTGTTTTGTTCTCAAGCACATGCCTGCAAATTTTAAGCCTATTCCGAGGCGATCTTCTTCCTTGCGCCGGTGTCAAACTAGCCCGGCCACGTTGCTCCATGGCTGCCGACCTGCGCCAGCATCGACTGCGTCGTCACATCATCGAGCCGACAACAACCACCTCGGATCATCACCTCGGCGAGCCGACCAAGAGTTCGGCATCATGAAGGATGAATAATCGTCAAGATAACATCGTCACCTTACGGATTGTACGGGTCGGGCACGCCAGCATCGCCGCGCGGTCACTTCTCAAGCCGGCATTGACGGCGTCACAAGTTTCGACCTGCGTCGGCATCGCCGTGCCGTTGCTTCTTCAAGCCGATGTCCACCACGCCGACCTGCTTCGACACCTCGGCTGGCATAGGGCTGCAACATCACCTTACCGACCTGCTCCGTCACCTCGGCTAGACCGAGGGCTTCGCCATCCCTTTATCAACCTACTCCGGGGACTTCGGCGTCACCAGCCGACCAGCTTCGTTAGCTTGGCCGGACCGGGGGCTTCGCCTCAACATATCGGCAGTGTTGTACTACCACTTCATCAAGCCGAGCTCTTTGCTCGGACACCTCAGCCGGACCGGGGGCTTCACCATCGCTTCATCGACCTACTCCGGCGTCATCCTGCCGACCTACTCTGTCTCCTTGGCTGGACCCGGGGCTTCGCCTCGGCACATCAGCAGTTTTGTGCTGCCACTTCATTAGCCGAGCTCTTCGCTCGGCCACCCCAGGACCGGTTTGGGGGCTGGGATCTCGACCCGTTGCAAGCCCGGACCGCTTCATCAACAACCGAGCACATCAACCAGCTAAGTCGCTTTCATGCTTAACTTTTTTCAATTTTTAATTTTTATTTGGTTCATCCAAGCGTTATACTTTTGTGTTAAAAAGACAAGTTATTAGTTAAACACTTAGTTTGTTAAAAACACTCCCTTTACCCATGTTAACTGGGGGCTCTTCAATTTATACGAGTCGTTTTATAATAAGTGTTTTCTTCTAAGTCATTGCAAAGTCTTTTTCTATCACTCCTTTCTCGACACGAGTGTGTGGTCAATAGCCGGATAGCCTGGTTTCTCTCTAAAGCCGCTCAAGTTTGGTTCGCTAAACTGGCCTGAGAAGCACTCCGCCTTCGGGAATAGGAGGTTGAAGCCGAAGGCTGGCCCGCTTGAAGTCTTGAGATCGGATGTGTCATGTTAAAGCACGACGGAAGGACAAACTAATTTTAAGACCACTTTTCGGATTGGCACCTAAAAACTTGATTTAGTTCGGACGTCAAGTTTTTACATAAATTTTTTGGCTTCTCGAGCTTATGGCACTTTTAAGCTATTTGTATGTTTTTCTTTCAGGAGGCGGGACATCCTCATGACCGAGGTGCCCTGCGTAATAATTCAGCTCGGGAGATCTTTTCCGACCCGCAGCTCGGCATCTTTCCTGCCGACCTACACCTCGGCGCGGTTACATCAGGACTCCTGGAGAGCCCAACATATCATTAGCGTTTGTATTCAATATACAAAAGCCGCCTTCCGTAATCATTGTTATAAAGCCATAAATATGAATCAATTTGACTTAACATTTTGGCCAAGCTGGGTTGCCTTGCTCCTCTGCTTATCCCATACGTTCCCGATTGTTCGGCTAGGGGGTAAAGGGAGCATCTCTGTGATTGTTACTATCGGGTCATCCGAGTTAGTACCTCAGACTGGGTGAAGCCGAAAGCTAGGCATCTTAAGAATACAATTGGTCGGCAACGACGGAAGTGAAAATTTAGGTTCATTAAAGACCACAGAGTTCGGGAAGTTTCCCCAAACTAAATCCTCAATATTTTTCTCCCACATTGATCGGAGTTGAGGTTTTCACGATCATGGTCAACATGATAGCCTGAGAAAAGGAACTTATAAAGGAACTATTTTTCTTGGAAGATGTTTCTTACGCTTAAACGTAATATAACATAAGCTCTATTCCACTTTGTTTGTAGAACCAAATAGCCGGATTGCCTTGTTATCCGAAGAGTCTGTTTCGCCTCAGCGGACCAGGAGTAGGAAACACTCCTCGGCCAATGGTCGAGGAGGGAGAAGCCGAAGGCTGGTTAACAAAGTTTGTAGAACAGAGGCATTTGTAATGATGTAAAGTACTTGGATACATAGAATCATTACACATACATTGTGATTAAAGTCAATTTACTCTGGATATCGATCCTTAAGTCGGCCACCCGTGCCCAAATTAAGGCTCGGGGGCTACTGGGCTTCACGCTTCTCAATTAAAAGCCATTGAAGGGGTACATCGATCCCCTGATCTGGTGTTGCCACCCGACCAGTGGCTCGGGGGCTACTTCATTGTTGATTCAATGCAGGAAAATTCAAAGTGCAAAACAGTTTCTGAGGAGATTACGATCCTCGGGTTGGTTGGCCGCACCCAACCTGAGTCTCGAGGACTATGCACACCGTGTTTCTGTTCCTAAGTATGCTGCCGAGCTAGGAGTTGATCCTCGGGCCGATTTCGAGAATCGACCTGAGTCTCAGGGGCTACTGGGTCATCGGTTTTATGATTTCCTTCAGGTGCATCCCGGATTTTTGGCCGACACACACCTTGAGGGCTACTGGCTATACATCTCGACAGAGAATAAATTGCGCCAATTGGAAATAAATTCCACAAAAAATCAGCTCATGGCCGAGGTGGCGCACCACCTCGAAAGCAGTCCGGCGTAAAGCTCGGATGCAAGTGGCTGGCTCCATAGAGGGCATTTTTTGCATTAAGCTCGGCTGAATTCCTTCAACTTTTTCAAGACCGAGGTAATCTATGACACCTCGGATGCCGATCGGCGTTAGAGCTCGGCTACAAAAAGACACCTCGGATGCAGTCCGACGTTCGAGCTCGGTTGCAAGAGGACACCGCTGCACGGGGAAAAACTTTGAACCCGAGGTGCGGCGTAAAAATAACAAGGCATTGATAAAGGCCGAAAACTTAAAGGGCTCCTCGGATGCCCGACGTATGAACTCTTCGGATTCAGCTCGGCGATCCTCAAGATCGAAGATGGGAAGATTTGTTGAACCAGCTTTCAAGACTGACGGCCGAAGACGAAGAACAGCTCGGAAGAACCGAGGAGCGTCCCCAACTTGAAGACCGGTTCAGGGGGCTAGTGACGGTGTCCTGGACTAGGGGCTACTCACCACGTCGCCTCCCGACCAGTGGGTCGGGCCGAGGACCCCATGGCGGTTCACTATTGGGCCACTTCGGGCAGCCCATGACATATACGAGGAAGGTTCCACAAGACTTGGTGATCAAGACAGGGACTCCTCTCCACCGACATAGCCGACTAGGACTCTTGTTATCCTAGGCCTCTGGTACATTATATAAGCCGAGGCTAGGCTAGTCGATAGATCATTATGATATTCATCATCACCCCTAGGGTTTAGACCACAACTTACGATCTCGAGGTAGATCAAGCTTGTCCTCGATACATCTCCATCAATATAAACAACAGCAGGACGTAGGGTTTTACCTCCATCAAGAGGGTCCGAACCTGGGTAAACATCGTCTCCATTGTCTCTGTTACCATCGATCCTAGATCCACAGCTCGGGACCCCCTACCCCGAGGTCTGCCGGTTTTTACACCGACAGGGGCTACTGGTTATTATGCTCCTATGTGTGTTTACAATACACCTTTTTTAAGGTCTTCGGACGATTCCTTTAAGTCATGTCCGACAAGTGCTACTGGGTGGTCAAGTGTACAACTAAGAGCCTATAATTCATAAAGAGGTGGCAATCAAAGAGAGGCGTAACGTACCTCAAAACCACGAAGCAGGCCTTTGAATGCCTCGCGCATTCTGGTCTCTACGGACCGGAAGCAGTTTAGCATCGTGCCGAGGGCACGATGCTCTTCCATGATGGAGGCGCTTTTTACGGCCACCTCCATCTCCTCGGGCCACCCCTTGTAGACCTCCTCTGGGATAGGAGGTGTGGGGGGAGTCACCTCGGGTCCACCCACCATAGAGGCGGGGACGAGGACCTCCGGCTGCTGTGATGGCACCGGAGTCCCCAAGGCCGAGGACTCTGGGCGGCCCGACCCGCCCTCTTAGACCAAAGGGATTGTATCCCCTTGGTCCTCGGCGGCCGAGGTTTGAACCCCGACAGAAGAAATTCCGGCACCGGTCCCCGTGTTGTCAACGTGGGGGGCTGGACGTGATGTCGCCTCCCCCAGCTCGTCATGGGTGGAGGGAGGTACGACGTGTTCGCAGACCCGCTCTCCGCCATAAAGGGCGGAGGGAGCCCGTCGTCCGAAGTCGGTCCGCCTATGAAGGCGCATTGCGGGCTAAAAAACAAAGGGTCACATGTCAAGAAATGCATTTATAAAAAGGATTAAGGGAGTTCTTTACCTTCTGGGCGCAGGCTTCGTCCGGCGTGGTGGTAGGAGGTCGTCCTCCGAGGAGTCGGAAAGGGTGACCTTGGCGGGCGAAGCTTGCTGATCGGCTCGGCCAGCCGAGGTCTTGCATAGCTTTCGGCGGGCCCAAGGATGCTCCTCCTCCGCCTCCTCGGCGTCTTCGGACGCCGCCCTCTTCCTTTTCGGGGAAGGCGCTCCTTCCCCCGAAACCTCCTCTTCCTTCTCCTCTCCCTCCTCATGAGTAGAGGAGCGTGGGTCTCTTCGGACCTGGCCTCCGAAGGGCCTCAGATGTGCAGGCCGCCCCTCCCCTTCGGTTGCCTCTGCTCCTTGGCCGGGACCACATATTGATCCTCAGCCAAGAGTGTCTCGAGCTGAGGAGATTTCTCCTCCTCGGGCAGAGGCATCGGGCACCGCATCTGCTGCGCCTGGGGGATCCATTTTTGGAGAAGAGAGAGATATTTTGAGCGTTCACATAGAGGAATTCGTAAAGAAAGGATAAGATAATAATAAATCTAAAGGCTAAGGTTACATCATGTGCGTCGTGCTCGGTGTCGATGCCGCAGTCCACCCCTTCCACGGGGAATTCATTCTTGGACGGCTTAAAGAGCACCGTCCACATGCCGTCCAGGTTGGTGCGGAAGAAGTGTCGCACTGTCAGTGCGTCCTCGGGCTTGTAGGCCCACATCAGGCTTGCCCGAAGCTGGAGTGGGAGGATGCAGCGATGGAGCATGACATCCACCACGTCCACCAATTTGAACTTCTTCTTGTCTGCCAGAGCCTGGATCCTCTTTTGCAGCAAGATCACTTCTTCGGAGTTGCCCCAGTCCAGACCTTTCCTTACCATGAGGCAAGCCTCCTCGGAGGGGATGCCGAGAACGCTGGGACCTCGGTCTGGCCACCGGCGAGTGGTTCGGTGATGCAGAACCACTCCCGTTAACACCCCTTGATCGTCTCCACAAAGACGCCTTCGAACCAGGCGACCTTCTGGATCTTGCTAGTCATCGCCCCTCCGCACTCGGCTAGGTCAGCGCCACTGCTCTTCAGTTTGATTCCGAACATCTTCAATCATAGGCCGAAATGTGGCTCGACGCGGAGGAAGGCCTCGCAAACAGTGATAAACACCGCGAGGTGCATAATGGAATTCGGGGCTAGATGGTGGAAATCTAGCCCGTAGTAGAAGAGAACCCCGCACACAAAGGGGTGCAGGGGGAACCCCAGACCTCAGACGAGGTGGGCAAGGAAGATGACCCTTTCCCCTGGCTTGGGAGTAGGGATCCGCTGATTAGGCTCCGGGGCCCGGCAGGCAGCACCCGCAGGGATGGAGCCCACGGTCCGAAGCTCCTGGATGACGTTCTCCATGATGGAGGAGGGTGCCCACTGGCCCTTCAGGGTGGCGTCGGCCATCGCTGGAGAAGGATTTGTGAAGTACGGGAATGGATTGGCGAAGTCTTTGAGAATTGGCTTGGGCGCTAGAGCTCTGGAGGCTGTGTGCAACGGCGATGGAATGGGAGCATGGGGAAAGCAGTCAAACCACCCTTTGCTTTTATAGGGCTGCGAAAGACCAAGCGTCCCATTTACACCGCCGGGTTAATCGCCACATCCCAACCTTTAATGCAGTTATGCATGCTTGGGAGAAGTAAATCTTGATGATATCCCCCAAAATACGGAGCACGATCCCAGCATTGATAGGACGAGCCAATGGGAAAACCGCCTCAGGCTGCAATTCGAGTAACAGTAACTGGCCTGCTTTGGTATAAGTGGCGACGCTTCGAAAAAGTTGTCAGGTCATAAACACTGTTCATGCTCAAGTGCCAGGCCTTCGAGGCTAAGCTATCTCAAAGACCTTGGTCAATGAGGCAGTGCTCTAAAAGCGTGTGGTCGAGGGGTAGCCCCACTCAGGGGAAGACCCGGAGAGTTGCTTTGCTTGGAAAAGATTAAGGTTCATATAAACAAACATCAGGAGGGAGGAACTCGCCTGTCAAGCCAAAGACACCAAAGCCGAAGTCAACCGTCTGAGGAAAGTTGTTGTCCTCGGCTCCGAAGACAAGTTGAGGGACTACTGACGGTGTCCCGGACTAAGGGGTACCAACCTAGTTGGCCCATCGTCCCTGGGCCGATCTTATGGCCCACCGATCTCATAAGGAAGGACTCCGGAAGCGTCGAGCTTAGGCATGGTGAAGATGGACTCTACCGAAGACTTGGCGTGTACCCCAAGGATTGTTGTGGCTATTGGCATGCACTTCTCCAGCTGGCCACCAACCATATGTAACCCTAGATACCCCCAGTACCTATATAAGCTGAGGGGTTTCAGGTCGTAGGCCTAGATTCATCATTATACACATTAGGGTAGAACACAACATACGATCTCGTGGTAGATCAAGCTTGTACTAGATACTTCATCATCGATACAATCAAAACAGGATGTAGGGTTTTACCTCCTCGAGAGGGCCCAAACCTGGGTAAATACTGTCCCTTTCGTCTCCTGTTACCCATCAATATCCGAGATCTACAGCTCGGGGCCCCCTACCCGAAGTCTGCCGGTTTTAGTACCGACAACATGTACATATACTAAAGAACTACAGAAGCACCAAGTAAAGAATGTTGAACCACAGTTGTACTAAAGACGGGAAAGAGAGAGGCGAAAGACATTATGGTTGTTGGAGAAGGTGAAGCAGAATGTCCATATTGTGCCCTCCTCCATGCCTAATGCGCGCATGACTCTAGGCCAACCCCTTGTGATGGCCGGCTGCCCATCCTTCACTGTCTTCATTAGGACATCTCGATGCTCATTGTAGTCTCGATGAAATACTTTAACCTTCATTGCATGTCCACAAATCATGTACTTTGCGAGGTAATCTTGAGTAAACTGCTTTGGGAACCACTACAAATGAAAAATATTCAGACATTGTTGTCTAACAACTCATTATGGGCAGTAAACAGAGAAGGCTACAGAGTTCGTAGGTACCATCCTACAGCTCACTGTTGTGCTGGATAGAGCGTAAACAAATAGTTTAATTGCCATCATTCATATCTTTTTGCTAACAATCCTTATCAGTTTCCTCACTTGATGTTGGTTCATGAATATCTCATTGCCCCATATGCAAAAAGGGTCTAGGCGTGGATCTTTGCCGAGGACATATGTACCTACAAGCAACAAGTCAATATTAGAAGTTAAAAGTGTCCAGGCGTGGATCTGTATGCACTACATTATGGAACGGAGGTAGTATAAGCCGAGGGATGAAACTAACCTCGGTGGAAAACATCGGCCACTCCCGTTGTTGTCCTGTGTAAGTACATGGAAAGGCATGATAAGTACAACAGGCTTAACATCAACCAAATATAGACATGGTAAACAACATCATCTCCAAATGATAGCTTGAATGTGTTTGTTGCAGCATGCTGTTAAAGCAGATAAAAATGGAAGGGAATGTTAACTACAACAGGCTTAACAATGACCAAATATTGTAATTCAAACTAGTATTGCTGAAAATTAATAGAACGTAGCTCATGTTTAGACATCACACTGGATAAATGTGTAAAACTGAAATAAAGGGCATGTGTTAACTACACCACGCATAACAGGAACAAAATATAGCCGTTCAAACTGGTATTGATGAAATCGAACTGCATGGTTCATACTTGCAAATAATGAACATCACATGGTGAATAACTAAAATAAACAAGGCATATATGCTCACTATAACAACCAAATATAGCCATTGAAAACTGGACAAAGGCTCACTACAACCAACCTAACAAGCAAATACAGATAAACAAGGCATCGGCTTGAAAACTGGACAAATGCTCACTGCAACCAACCTAACAACCAAATACAGATAAACAAGGCATCTACTCACTATAAACAACCAAATATAGCCATTCGTGAAATTGAAATGGACAATTCATACTTAAACATCAGATAGCCCTATTGAACATTACCATTTTTGCATAACTGAAATAATTAAACACGACACAGTTAAAACATCGCATGGCAAAAGCTACTACAACAATGGGTACAAGTTGGCTAGCTAGAAAAAGTAAGATTTGCTGGTAGGATATTGCCTCACTTGTCATAGATGGGTGTAGGATCGAAAGTATGTCTAGAGGGGGGGTGATTAGACTACTTGACCAAATAAAACCTAACCATTTCCCAGATTTTAATTGTGGGCAGATTTTAGCAATAGTACATGTCAAGCATCACCCTACACATGCAATTCTAAGAGTATAGCAGCGGAAAGTAGATAATTGCATATGTAAGTAAAGGAGGGGATCGGAGATTTCAAACACAATGAAGACACGGTGGTTTTTGGCGTGGTTCCGATAGGTGGTGCTATCGTATATCCACGTTGATGGAGACTTCAACCCACGAAGGGTAACGGCTGCGCGAGTCCACGGAGGGCTCCACCCACGAAGGGTCCACGAAGAAGCAACCTTGTCTATTCCACCATGGCTTACGTCCACGAAGGACTAGCCTCACTCGGGGTAGATCTTCATGAAGTAGGCGATCTCCTTGCCCTTACAAACTCCTTGGTTCAACTCCACATCATGTTGGAGGCTCCCAAGTGACACCTAACCAATCTAGGCGACACCACTCTCCAAAAGGTAATAGACGGTGTGTTGTTGATGAACTCCTTACTCTTGTGCTTCAAATGATAGTCTTCCCAGCACTCAAACAACTCCTCACAGATTTGGCTATGGTGGAAGAAGGATTTGAGTGGAAAGCAACTTGGGAAAGGCTAGAGATCAAGTTTCAAATGGTAGGAATGGAATAGCTTGATCTCAACACATGAGTAGGTAGTTATCTATCAGAAAATGTATGGTGGAAGTGTAGGCACGTTCTGATGACTCTCTCTTCTGAGAAGGAGGTGGTGGAGGGGTATATATAGCCTCCACACAAAATCCAACCGTTACACACTTTTGACTCAACTCGGTGGCACCGAAACGATCATCTCGGTAGCACCGAACTGTGTAAAAGATATGAACTTTAGGAATCTCGGTGGGACCGATACGAACAACTCATATGGACCGAAGTGCAATGGCTTAGGGCAAACCTCATCTCGGTGGCACCGATTGCATCAACTCGGTAGGACCGAAGTGAAGCAATAAGGCAACAGAGAGTTGGCAAGCCATCTCGGTGAGACCGATTTGCAAACTCGGTGAGACCGAAGTAAGTGCAAACGATTACTGAGAGTTGGCAAGGCCATCTCAGTGAGACCGAGATCCATTTCGGTGGATCCGATTTGTTAGGGTTTTGGCAGTGGCTAAGTCTTGGATGAACTCGGTGGGGCCGGATAGAGAAATTTGGTGGGGCCGAGTTGGAATGTAGGTTTTGGACATATTTGGGTAGAGAGAGTGGTTAAGGGTTTAGGAGTACTGTCACTAAGCACTTGAGCAAAAGGACCATTAAGCAACACCTCATCCCCTTTTAATAGTATTGGCTTTCCTATGGACTCAATGTGATCTTGGATCACTAAACCAAAAATGTAGAGTCTTGATCTTTTGCCAATCCTTGTCCTTAGCATTTTGAGGGGTCCACGTCTCTAGTCCATGCCATGCCAATCATTGAACATCCTAAAATCTTTAACTTGAATGGACATTAGTTCAATGAGATATATGTTGTTATGAATTACCAAAACCACCAAGGGAGCAAATGTGCTTTCAATGGGCTCCTTCCACTTGGAAGAGCACAGACCCAGGGTGCGCTCCCTGGTTATTTCACCTTGGAAGAGCCGTATTGGGTGCCCTTCTCTTGGTCGAGGTCGATGAGATCTGACTTTGCAGCTGAGGAACCCAAGCCACTGCCGTAGAGCGTGTCCTTCAGAAATGACAAAATGGGCTCGATGGCGTACAAGGATCGCAAATCCTTTACCGTGAGTTGGAGGAGATCAACGGCGGGGCCTTCGAAGAGATTGACGGCGGTTGAACCAGAGGCGTTGGGGATGGACCACTTAACTTGTGACATGGCCCGCATGAAGCCGTCGTTGTCCATGAGCTTGATGTTGTAGCCGGCTGTCCTGAGATACAGGAATACGCGAGCCCGCAGACTTGAAGCCTTCGGCATGGCAACATAGTCAACGTCCTCGCTAGCTTCCACGGCGAGGTGTTCCTCCGGGA
Organism: Elymus sibiricus; assembly: GCA_039707655.1. Classification (NCBI taxonomy): domain Eukaryota; kingdom Viridiplantae; phylum Streptophyta; class Magnoliopsida; order Poales; family Poaceae; genus Elymus; species Elymus sibiricus. The sequence continues at coordinate 101,697,382 of CM077668.1, read as the reverse complement.
TCGACAGGTCGGCACGAATGGTGGCCACCTCTCCATCGTCCGGCGGAGAGGCCATGATAGACCTCTTTTTGGCCGTACGCTCCTCGGGCTCCCCGGGATATCTAGTTGGGCTTAGGCTGCGGCTATCTGGAGTAAGGGATGGGGATCTGGGGGGAAGGGACACCGCAGGCCTCATCTAAAAACTCAGGGCGGCGAGGGTATGGGGATCAATGGGTAACCTGAACTTATCTAAGCTAGGAGGCACGGGCAAACCGGCAGAGATTGGTGGCGGAGGGCGGTGGCGGCGGCGAGCTAGGGTTTGGGCAGGGGGAGGGGTGGGTGTGTGTGGACTGTGGAGGGGGCGGGGTGGTGTTTGAGGATATGTCGCGGCTACTGAAAATTTTAGTAATGGTGGGTGGAGATGGTGGTGGATGACAGAGGGCGATGGTTGAAATGTCTCGGCTACTGAAAATTTTACTATAAGGTCGGTGGTGGAGGAGTGAGGGCGATGGTTGAAATATCACGGCTACTAAAATTTGGGTAAAGGAATTGAAGCGGGCGAGAGCAACCAAGATCGCACACGGTCCAAACATAATAATTGTGTACGATAATAAGGAAAAGCCGCGGAACCACCAATTTTTGCATCGCTCAAGGCGGGTAGCTTTTTTTTAGATTTCTAGCTAGCTGGTTCATCGCACATGGTTCATCCTAATTTTTAGACGCAGACGTGGAATTCATCCTAAATTTCCTGTGCACATTACCCCTTTACCCTGGTTAGCGCTTGCGAGGTCGTGGCTAGTTGCCACCAATGCACTGTGCTAATTTTACAGGGCATGGGCATCGCACACTGTTAGTTTGGTGCACTCGTGTCCATTGCGTATACATTTGCAGACCGTTTTTTCATCCGAGCCATCTGCTATTTTATATAGCACCATTTGGCAACAAAAAAAATGTTAGAAACGCGAGAGAGGGTCAGAACACAACCACACCAGCATGTGGCCCAAATATATATGTATGAAAAGGGTGGTGTGTGATGTTCAAATTACCAATGCACAACTTTGATGTGGCACATGATGCATATATATGCATGCATAAAAGCATCCAGTGCGACAGAAAAGGGTTCATGACATGAACGTAGGGTGCTGGCCCCTCCACTTCATGCCGGAGGAGGGAATACTATATATGAACACATGTACATGACCTAGCTCAAAGTTTGTCTGGCATTTAGCCATGACTTGCCGTAACACAACCAAGAGAATCTATGTTTTTGTCAAACCGGACCCTCTCGATGTCGGTCATGAGGGATAGACCGCGCAGGCCCACTAGTGGGCGCGTCATCGAAGATCGGGTGAGAGGGGCCAGAAGACCACCACCACCTGGAAGTGGCCAAATATATGTAGGAAAAGGGTGGTGTGATGTTTAAATATACAATTCCCAACTTTGATATGGCACCTGCCTCGCAGACCAGAAAGCCCCCTTGGATATGTATAATGCAGGTTAAGGTCGTAGGGTGTCTGCCCCACCCCCACTTCATGTCGGCGGGACGCATGCACTCATACTTTGGTCGGACATTCATGTCACCATGACCTACCATAACACGGACCAAGTGAATCTATCTTGGTCAAAAGACCATTGTTGTTGTTGGTCAAAAAGGGATATAGTAGACCGTGTGGGCCCACACATGGGACCACCATCGAAAACCGCACGAGAGGGGCCAGAAGACCAGCACCACCTACATGCGGCCCAAATTAATGTACGTAGGAAGGGGTGATGTGTTTTAAATATCCAATGTACAATTTTGATGTGGCACCTACCTCACGAACCGTACAACGCGCATGAAAGCTATGTAATTAAGACGATGTACGTAGGGTGTCGGTCCACCCACCAATTCAAGCACGTGGGAGGGAATCCGGAGAACGCATGAGCTCGAACTTTGCTCGGACATGTCACCATGACCCACCGTAACACGAACCAGGAGGAATCCATTCATGGTCGTCAAAACCCCCACTTGTTGTCGGTCAAAGGGATGATATATATAGACCCTAGGGCCCCATAGATAGGCGCGTCATCGAAAACAACACAAGGGAGACGGGGTCGATCAGAAGACCTATACCATGCATGCGGCCCAAATATATGTATGGGTGGCGTGATGTGTTCAAATCCCCAATGCCCAAGTTTGATGTGGCACCAGCTGCCTCACAAACCGGACACCGTACTCCCCAGGAAGCCAGGTTCAAGACATAGGGTGTCGGTTCCCCCACTTTGAGCCGGCGGGAGGGAATCCAACGCATGTGCTCAAACTTAATTTGGTCTGACATGCCACCATGACCTATCGTAACACAGACCAAGAGGAACCCGTCATGGTCAAAACCTTCTCGTGTGTGGTGGGTCAAAGGGATAGACTACGTGGACGCACAGATCTATTGCCATGGAAAGCCACACGATGGGGGTGGATTAGAAGAACACGTACTAACGCCACCTGCGTGTGACCAAAATATATATACACGTAAGTATATGATAGGGTGGTGTGAAGTTTAAATAGCCAATGCAACTTAATTTGATGTGGCACTGCCTCACAAAAATAGACCCCGAGGAAAGCTATGGTAAAGGACACAGGGTGCCGGGATATGTTGAAATAACTAAATTTCATACACAATTTTTTTGAAACAACAAATAACAAACCTTATTGAAATCAATTAAAAAGCACATTATATATTAAAATAACAGAAACCATTCTCAAAATTTACAAAACAAGGACCGCAAGGTTTATTTAATCGACATGACAGGTCACTACAGACACATTTAGATGCTAAATGTCTGTAATGACCATATCATATCGCTTAAATGAAGCTTGAGATATAGCAACTTCCCATCCGGTCACCCATCCTTAGACTGCTCTAGCCACAGCACGCTTAACCTGTGCGTTCTATTCAAATCAGCTAGCGGAAGGGAAGCTGCACCTTGCTGATAAGAGTTGCCTCCTCGCATTTAAGGCGTATCCCGATGGTCACTGTGTGGGACCTACTCCCTATCACACATGTTTGTGCTTTTGGAAACTGTGTGCAATCTTCACATACCAAACCACTTTCATTCAAACTTACATAATTTTTTACATAAAACTGGCCGGAAGAAGCAAAAGCTTTGACTTTTCATTAATTAAGAAGAGGATGGTTGCTCAGTTAATTGCGGAAAACCAGGCGAAAACCGATACAAACAGGGCCTAAACCTACCGGAGTCCATGACCCTTGCCTACGGGAACTCTTGGCTGAGCATGAACTGGTATATGCCTTCGTCCACGCGTCTGATACGCTCGCGGAACTACTGTACCACGATATCAATCTCCGCCCAGGATATTTCCTCGGCGACGGTCGATTCCAAGCCGCGAGGAGCATTTTGCTCTGCTTCGTCGTTTGTGGCACCTAGGGGGCCAAGGAGGTCGAAGAGCCAATCGACCAGCCCGTTGGCATCGTGGCGGCGGATTCTGGCAGTGTGTACGCCATCCGAGGCAATTATGGTGCTGACGGCGGCTGCCCATTCCTGGAGGGCAATCGGGATGCTTACCGGCCCTGGAAACGGCATCTCAAGTGGTTGAGTCAACAGGATGCTGACACGGCTCCTCTCAAATAGTGAGGTGCACCACACCTGATGCACGGCGGCGCTCTCCTGCTATTCCGCGGCAGTGCTTTGCCGCTCTTGCTCTGCTCTGCTCCATGGGCGGTGACGAACACATGTGTAGACATCGGCCCACTCACGCTCGGCGGCGCGCTGCCGCTCTTGCTCAATGGCGCGCGGCGTTCTTGCTCTCCTGCCTGCTCTGGCTTGTTCTCCTCATCAAGGAGGTTAATGATGAGGGCAGCGCTTCGTCGGATTGGCATGCTTGGAATGGTATACAACAGCATGGTCAGTGTGTCGCCGCCTAGCCTTTTAAGCCCACTGACAGTGGTGGCGGCAAACCGACGGGGGGAGTAGCAGGAAACCGATGGGGGGGGTGGGTGGCGGAAAACGGTAGCGTGTTTGGATATATAACACCATCAATATGGAAAACTTAGGAAAGAAGGAAATGCGAGCTAGCATGACGTACGCGTGCGCACACAGTGCTTACCCACGGGTGCCAGACGGTTGACCAGAACTGCTTTAAATTATTCAGGGTTCGTTTGGCCTTTTTTATACATTAATTGAGTTTTCTAGGCATTTAATGTGCATAATTCAAATTTGGACTACAAGCACATGCTCCAGTGCACCAAAATGGGTTGAAAACTCATTTTTGTGTCCTTCGGTGCATGTTTAGGTCCCACGCAAGAAATGGGAATGAATTACAAACATCTTGGTGTCGTGGCTCGGCCGCAAACATTGAGAATCTTGGTTTTTAAATCCCCGTAAATCCAAAACTCGCCTGAAATTCATGAAACTTGGCATCGTGTCATGACATGGCACATATATGTCGTGGTAAAAATTTTGTCCAATTTGGGCAAGTTTTGTTACAAGCCTCTTACAAACTAGAGCCTCTCACAAGAAGCCCCGTGGTTCCGATAGGGAACGTGTCACCCTTGTGGGCGAAACGACATTCCCTGCCTCTTCTTGCCTTGGATTTTTTTCTAGAGGTAACATAGACTAATAGGAGTGTCGTGCTGAAATATGGAATTATTCAGGGTTTGTTTGGCGTTTTTTATACATTAATTGAGTTTTCTAGGCATTTAATGTGCATAATTCAAATTTGAACTACAAGCACATGCTCTAGTGCACCAAAATGGGTTGAAAAATCATTTTTGTGTCCTTGGGTGCATGTTTAGGTCCCATGCAAGAAATGGGAATGAATTACAAATATCTCAGCGTCGTGGCTCGGCCGCAAACATTGAGAATCTTGCTTTTTAAGTCCTTGTAAATCCAAAACTCGCATGAAATTCATGAAACTTGGCATCGTGTCATGAGATGGCACATATATGCCATGGTAAAAAATTTGTCCAATTTGGGGCAAGTTTTGGTACAAGCCTATTACAAACCAGAGCTTGTCACAAGAAGCCTCGTGGTTCCGATATGGAACGTGTCACCCTTGTGGCGAAACGACATTCCCTGCCTCTTCTCGCCTTGGATTTTTTTTTCTAGAGGCAACATAGACCAATAGGAGTGTCATGTTGAAATATGGAATTATTCAGGGTTCATTTGGCCTTTTTATACATTAATTGAGTTTTCTAGGCATTTAATGTGCATAATTCAAATTTGAACTACAAGCACATGCTCCAGTGCACCAAAATGGGTTGAAAAATCATTTCTGTGTCCCTTGGTCCATGTTTAGGTCCCATGCAAGAAATGGGAATGAATTGCAAACATCTCGGCGTCATGACTCAGCCGCAAACTGTAACACCCCAAAATTTTAATCCATGTTTTAATAAATAAAATTTTGATAAAAATAAAATTTTGAATTATATTAGATCTTTTAATAATTTCAGAGTCTCTTCTGTTTTCTGTTTTCCAAAAAATTTCCTTCCATAAAGAAACTTTTGAAAATATTGTGGGTTTTGAAAGTTTTCCTCATCCTTTCATTTATATTTTAAATATCACTAAGGAAATATTTTTATAATAAAACTTGCCCAAACTAATTCTTTTAATAGCATTTTCAAACTTTGAAATGCTCCTGTTGCACTGAAACTATTTCAAATAATTCTTTTAAAAATTCCACAAAAATTATGAGGGGTCATGTGATGCCTATAGATCACTTTTGTGCAAAAATACAACTTGGTCTTTTGAAAATTTTGAGCAAACCATCAAATTTTCAATTTTGTTCCATCCTTGAGTTGTAACTACAACCCCATTTTCCCTTCCTCAAACAATTCTGAATTTTTTACATCTTCTAGTCCATCCAACCAAAACCTTAAGTCCAGAATATCAGCTCTATTTGACTCTTTCAAGTTCACCAAATAATCCCCTGTAATTTCTGTCCAGAACTGAATTCTGGTAAAACTTGCACTTGCAAGTTATTCCTTCTGCCAAACCAACTCCACCATCAGCTTTATCATCCAATGAGACATTATGCTGCCAATTTTCACATTCAACAAAACCTTCTAGATGGCCCTAGCATTTCAACAAGCACCTCATGTGCCTGACAGTAATCTGCAAGCTCATGAACTTGCATTGTAAACTTGCTTATTTGGCCGAACCATCATGTCCATCACTCTTACCAGACCATTCTTTGCCACCCTGCCAAAAGTTAACTCTTTTGGATCACGTTAGGTCCCCGTGACAAATCGTCGAGCACCCTGCATGCATGTCTAGAGTACGAGCAGAGTGCCCGTATTGCCGTCGCGAGTGCCCAAGCTCTACCTTCCCCAGCATCGCCTCCCCTGGCTTCCTTGCGTGCCCGAGCCACCTCCTACACCAGCTACAGCACCGCCGCACTGGATCCCGTCCCCTAGCGCCGACCAGCCACTGTCCAGCGCGGCAATGTCTTGGCTACGCCACCGCCCGAGACGCGTGGCTCATCTCTGAGCCACCAGAGCCGTCGCACTCATCCCCCTCTCCCTGTAGCCTCTCCACCGCCCTCACTGACCCCTCCGCTGACCGCGCCGCCCCCAGCTACCTTCTCAGGCCGCCGTAATGGTCGCCACTGCAACCTGCCCGTGGCCGGCATCGTCCAGGGGCCCCTGGCCCAATCCACGAGCGCTAGCACGCCTCACCTTAAATGCTACCTACCTGAGCAGCTCACCGACCTCGCAACGACCTCGTCACCGACCACTATTCGCCATGATTGACCACTGCCGCGTCGGTTGTATATGGCCGCGATGAATCGACAATGCCCACCTATAAATTGGCCACCCCAGGCTCTCTCTGGTCCTCACCACACTCCTCTCTCCCTCCCTGAGCTCCCTTAAGCATCAGAACGACCGGAGACGGTCGTCTTCCCCACCTCTGGCAACTTCGGCCGTCGCTGCTTTCCGGTTGGTTCTGACGCAGCCAATGCCTCCCGCTCGCAAGTTTCTTCACCACTAGCCTCCTGGAACCCTCAACAATCTATCCCATCTCACAAATTCCCCGGAGATGCGCCGTGGGCAAAAGCCCCCTTTCACCCGACGCCGCCGTCCGCTAGAGAACCTCGCCGCCGGCTACCCCGTGCTTGCCTTCGATCGTTCCGTACCTCCAGATGACCGCCTTGGCCTCCTGAGCATAGTGGTGGTCTCAGCTCAACGAGAATCACCGTCGTTCACCGGCAATCGCCACCGACAGCCGCCTGTCCCCTGTTCCCGCGCGGTGCCCAGCGAAGCGGCCTGGTCAAACCTGAACAGTGGACCCGTGGGACCCACTGTCAGCGACCAACACGTCACCGCGCGTTGTTTTAAGTGGAAGCGTATTTCCCCGAGTACGTATTCCCCACAGAAAAGTGGATTCCCTGCTGAAACGTTTTCTTTTTATGTTTTTATTTAAAACCAGATTTTGACCACAACTTTGACTGCCTCTAATTTTTAAACCACAAGTCCAAATGAATTGATTCTTTTTCTTTTATTTTTCATCTAGTTTATTTTAGTATTTATTTCAAAATTTTATAAAACACTTTTTAGTACTGTTTTGAATTTATGTGATATTTGCAATATTTTGAAAATAGGAAAAATGGAGGGAAGATGCATTTTACAAAATTATGGAGTGAATCAACATTTCTACACACCCCAAGGCAAGCATCTTGAACACTTGATATGATGAAAGTTTGGTTGATTGCTTGCTAGTATTTTGAAACATGATTATGTTGACTCAAATGAAATTCGCATATAGATGATCATGCATATGTGGTCCCTTGTGAGTATTTGAGTTCACTTAAACATGAAAAATTTGTGCCACACATGCCTATACTTGCTCTGACCTGCAGGAGAGAATCGGTCACAAGAAAAAGTGATCATGAAAAAGAAATCTCGTTGTGACGAGAATGATCATTGTTGGCATGTTGGGACATGCCGGTTTGTAACCCTGTTGGGTACTACTAAGGAAATATATTGTGCTAACCACTGCAGGAAAACTAAAACCTCTTGAGTCAACCATAGATTGAGTCTTGTTCCGGTAACCCCCATACTTGATCCGTGCTGCCACTTGTCCCTGCCACAGGTAGGGTATGGTTTATTAAGTTGTTAACCCCTTTCCTTGCACACACCGTACAGAGAGGCCATAGTGGAAGATACCATTTATCACTGGTAGGCATGCCACTTGGTCAGGGGGCATGGCTGTTTCCGGCTGGGCCGAGAGGGGGGCATGCACCCCTTGTTATTGCGCGTGTTATAAATTTTGTGATCCCATGCTATTCGAGGTGTTGGCCTCCCCGTCTTAGAGTTTTTCTTGGATGATGCCTTGGGTGATTTCGGGCATCGTGAAAGTTAAGCTGGTGTGTGTTGGTTAGGTGTGTTTTCAACCCAAAGACCGTAATCAGAATTAGTCAACGTCTTGGGGTTGACTAAAGAAATCCTTTACTTGTGGGTAAAGAGTACAACCTCTGCAGAGTATAAAAACCTATTTGAATAGCCGTGTCCGCGGTTAAGGGCTATAGTCTGGGATGGGTCAAGTGTCGGTCTTCGGAGGAATTAATTAAATAAGGAATTGATCATGATTTATGGCGGATTATTATTATTATTAATGCTGTTATGGACTAACCTTCTCTCATATATGAATTGTTGAGTATCTCATGGGAAGGTTTTACCACCTGGATACTCGTATTGCTACTTTCATTATAAGCCCTTTATGAGGTGTCACCTCAGACGCCCGACTGTGGCATGCATTGCAAGACCTTTCAAGGTGTCGCTTCAGACACCCGACTGGCATTTTATTTCTTGGAATCCTCGGGAGGTCTAACGCCCGATGTTCCATTTGGCATTTTATTTCTTGGAATCCTCGGGTGGTCTAACGCCCGATGTTCCATTTGGCATTTTATTTCTTGGAATCCTCGGGAGGTCTAACGCCCGACGTTCCACTTACGCTTTCATTAAGATTCCTTCGGGATGGTTCTACCTCCTAAAACCCGACTTTAAAATTTTGGTAACAACATGATTACTTATACTTTGCTAATATCGGATGGCTAACCTTTATTTTCTATGCAATATAATACTCTACATGATTACATTAAACTCTTACCATGTCATAATATTGTTGAATAGGCTTAAAGTTAATTGCATGCATTCTGCCTGCTTTTATTATATCTTTTGTCCATGATGTTTGCGAGTACATTCAAATGTACTCACAGGCTTGTCCCTGGCTATTGTCTTGGCTAGATCATGATTCAGAGGAGAGCGCTACGAAGACACCCCCGCAACCTAGGAATCGGAGATAGCAGCCACCCGAGATAGGAGTAATCCAGGTCAGCTGTTCCTGGGGGAATGGAGACCCATCAACGTTGGAAATCCATGAGTCGCTTCCGTCATCCGCCACTAGAAATCATTGTGGTACTCAATGGACCTTTATGGTCTTGTACTCAAATTCTTGTAACTGCTTGGAATTCTGTATCAAGGAAGTGTCCACCAGCGAACAGTAATCCTGGGGCTGGTGATGACACGAGGGTCATTTGCTGGGATTTCATGTCCCGGAAAACCGGCCCTGACAACCTTGGTACCAGAGCTAGGCTGACCATTGGCTACTCCTATCTTAGCCTGGTCGCTATCCCTAGATTTCCACACCATCCAAAACCTTTCCTGTCCATAGCGAAGCCCATCCCATCCGATAGCCTACACAGTGGCCAGCCGACATCTTTTGACGGTCGGCGCCCAACCTATTAACCTAGCCCATAAACCGTGTGTCTGTGGCAGACACCTAAGTTGTCCCATCCACAAGCGTGCGATGGAAGACTCCGCTGACCTATAAAGGAAGCCTTGCCTAAACTTAGCACATCACAGCCTTCATTCTCACTTGGATATCCAAACCACCTAGATGCCTGGTGCTATCGTTTTCGACGAGACCACTGCAGTCAAGCTTAGAGACCTACTCCAATGGGACTGTGGCCACGACACCCCACGAGGGGCACCGTCGTTACCGTAGCCCTGTGACTCCTCATCCTACCCTGACCAGCTCTGAAGCTGAAGCACATGAGGAACTCTCGACATCTGCTGAGCACGCCCGACTAGATGCCAATGGAGTGGACTGAGTCCAATAGAGTAGTTGTTGAGCCCTTAGTGACCCTGCTGCCCTATAGATCCCACCTTCGTGTCGTAGACGACCATAAGTATGTTTGTTGCAGTATCGAGCGCTAGTTTGCATGATGCAACCTTTGTGTTGAATCTTAGGGCGTATGTCTTGAATGCATTGCTATGATTGCAATTGCACATGAGTAATTTTGTTGCTATGGTTTACAATCGATTCTTCCGCTCTTAACAAATCTCAAGGGTGAGATTTTCTTAAGGTCCATTGCCACAAAAATTTCTCCAACATAACTTTAATTCGCGTGCCGCCATGGCATCCGACTTACAGCCACACCAGCTCTACCACATGCACTAAGTGCAGAAACCACACACACACACACACACACACACTTAGCACCTAATTGCCCGCTTCGTGCGTTGGGCCACTAACACCGCACCACAGTTTTCCACAGAAAGACTTGTGGGCTTTTATTTCTGTGAAACCTACCACCAAACACACTAACACTCACTCGTACCCGACACCGACGCCTAGTCCTCATAGCCACCGCAGCCGCGGAGAGCCACCACTCGAGTAGCAGCATCACGGCGATCATCTAGAATCATCGCACACAGGAGCAGCGAGAAGCCAACCAACGCCGCCAGCAGCCCGGCCAGGAGGATCGTGATCAGCCCCGGAACCACGTCCTCCATTAGGCCTCGTATCGAACTCTTGCAACCAGAAGAAGAGGAAGTAAGGCAAGGGGTGAGGAAGAAGAGAGAAAAACCGTGGTCATTTTTATAGCTCGAGCTCGGTGCACGATGAGAGAAGTCCACTAGCGCCGCTCGCCGCTCGATCGCCGGTGTTCGGAGGCGAATCCGCGAGCAGTGCCGACAAGGTGCTAGCCTGCGAGGCGAGTGCATGCTGCACCGGCAGCAAGCACGCCGCGCACTACCGCAGTACGGCCCTAGATACCCTACGCGCTAGACGCCATAGAGGAGAGAAAATGCGGGAAAGCATGCGAGAGAGAAGAGAGTGGAGAGCCGGAGGAAGAAGAAGAGACTAACAGTGGGCCCTGGGTCCACCTGTCAGCAGGAGAGAGCACTCTGCACTGGAGTACGGCAAGCAAAATTTGGAATTTGAAAATTATACTGTTTCCAAATTTGTAGTAGCTCTAAGTGGCAAATCCTCACATGCCCTAGCCGTAGAGTTAAATCCACGGCACCAGTACCTCACTGTAGTTGCACCAATTATCAGTACCCCACTGTAACCGCCTCTAATCACGTGAGCCATATATTTAGTTCAGTGGTATCTCCTCGGAGAGGTAGATGTAATTCTGGTGACCACCTTAACAAATCTCGAGGTCGAGATTTTCTTTAAGGGGGGTAGATTTTGTAACACCCCAAAATTTTAATCCATGTTTTACTAAATAAAATTTTGATAAAAATAAAATTTTGAATTATATTTTTTTTTGAAAGATCCAGGATTCCTGGCATTTCATTGGATAAGCAGAGAGCAGTGATAAACAAAACATGGGGGGGTGACCCGAAGGTCAAGGATAAAAAGGAGAGAAACCTAAGGAAAAACAGCCAAAGAGGCTGGGTAGTTTATAGCTACATATCTCACGTCTGGTCCCCAAAGGGGGTCTCTAGGCAAATTGCACCAGCTGAACGCCAGAGGTCAATTGATCTTCTGATGGAGGCGACGACATCATCAGCAGTGGCCGTCTTGTTTCTGAAAGTGCAGCTGTTTCTTTCTCTCCAAATTTCCCAAAGAGTCAGCAGGATGACCGAATTAACACCTTTCCTGAAGGTGGGAGCGCTGTCTTCAATCATTTTGGTGACGATTTGAGTAGAGTTAGATAGCAGTTGCCAGTTTGCCGGGCCGGTGGAAGAGCATCCGGTCCACGTCGAGACCCGCTGCCAGACGGACCGGGCAAAGTCACAGTGCCAGAAAAGGTGGACCGCCGTCTCCAGATTTCTGAAACAACATTGGCAGAAGTAATTATTTGGCCACCCTCTTCTCTGCAGGCGGTCGTTGCACCAGATTCTTTGTTGTAGCATCAACCAGCCAAAGATCTTAATCTTCCCAGGAGCCCAGGTGTTCCAAAGGATTTTGTTGTGGGGCGATCTGATCTTGCCAATGAACTGCATACTGTAGGCCGAGGCAGCCGTGTAGTTGCCTAAACCTGTGCCCTTCCAGGTGATTTCATCAGGAACACCCTGCTGGAGCTGCACCGCGGCGAGTCTGAGGCATCTAGCCAGGGCAAGGAAATCGGGCAGGAGAGCAGAGGAATTGCCGTGGGCAAGGTCGCGGATCCAGGCGTCGGCCGACAGAGCATCCTTCACCGTTCTGTTTTTTCTTCTTGCATGCGCGTACAGGGCCGGGAAGGAGGAGCGCAGAGCATTTGATCCAAGCCACGCGCAGTTCCGGAAGGAGGCAGTCTCCCCATTGCCGATCTGGACCTTTGTTGCCGCAGCGAACAGTTCCTTGTCCGTGTCATCACAGGGTGGTTCCGTTCCCGCCCATGGCCGGTCAGGGTGACGCCAGCATAGCCAGAGCCACCTAAGCCTCAACGCACGGCTGAAGCATTGTAAGTCATGAACACAAAGGCCTCCATAATCCGTCGGGTGCAGACGGTGGACCAGTTAACCTTGCAGCTACCACTAGAGAGTTCCTCGTCTTGAGCCCAGAGAAAACGCCACCTGCATTTGTCGATGTCCTTGAGAAGCTTCTTTGGGACACGTAGGACCGTGAGGGCAAAGGTGGGCAGTGCCATTAGGACGGACCGGACGAGGACCCGCCGGCCCGTGATCGACATGAGGCGCCCTTTCCATGCCGCAAGTCTAGCCCTAATTCTGTCGAGAATGAATTGAAGATGAACCAAGCGCACTCGAGAGATTGTTATGGGGAGGCCAAGATAGCACAGCGGAAACCCTACAACACTACCACCAAAACCATGCAGTACGTCCTGTAGATCGATGTCACCACACCTAATCGGGGCTACTGAAGATTTTCCTAAGTTGATGCGAAGCCCGGTGGCACTACCAAATTCGTCGAGTAGGAGCAACAGGGTGTCAAATTCCTGGCGGATAGGGTTGACGAAGATCATGGCGTCGTCGGCGTATAGGCAAGTTCTAAGTGTCACATTCCTGCCAGGCAGGGGGCTGAGCATGCCCAGCTCCGCGGCTCTCTCGAGGAGGCGATGGATAGGATCGATGGCGATGATGAACAGCAAGGGGGAGAGGGGGTCCCCTTGCCGCAACCCTCTACGGTGGTCGATCTCGCGCCCTGGGCTGCCGTTTAAGATGAACGACGATGAAGAGGTGACTAACAGGAGCGAGATCTAGTCCCTCCACCTAGCACTAAAGCCTAATTTTTCCAGCAATTGAAGGAGATATTCCCAGGAGACATTATCAAAGCCTTGGCAATATCTAGCTTGAGAAGAAGTGCTGGGGTTTTCCTGCGATGCAGCGCGCGCACGCAATTTTGAACGTAGAGGAAGCTATCTTGGATACACTTGGATTTCATGAAGGCAGACAGGGCAGGTGAGATGATTTGGCCGATCACCTGCGATAGCTGCAGCTGTAGGACCTTCGCGATCATCTTTGCAATCGAATGAACAAGGCTTATTGGGCGGTAATCAGCCAGTGTTTCAGCGCCATCTTTCTTTGGCAGGAGTGCAACCGAAGCCTTGTTCAGAGGTTTGAAATCGCCACCAGCAAGACGGTGGAATTGGCAGAAAGCAGCAAGGATGTCATGTTTGATCATTTGCCAGCAAGCCCTGAAGAAAACACCATTGAAACCGTCTGGTCCTGGGGCCTTTTCCGGGGGCATGGCTTTTATTGCATTCCAAATTTCATCCTCAGTGAAGGGGTTATCCAGCCCACCTCCATGGATAGATGGCAACTGGAGCTCTTGCCAATTTATCATCCTTGTGCATTGCTGTTTGGAACCCAGTAGGCCATCAAAGTGAGTGAAAATGCAGTCCTCCTTATCACTGTGGGAGGTAGCCAACCCATCATCAGTTCTCAGAGCTGCAATGAAATTCTTACGGCATCTTGAGTTAATTTTTGCATTGAAAAACTTTGTGTTAGCGTCTCCAGCATGTAGCCAAGTAACTCTGGATGCCTGCCTCCTCCTCGCCCGCTCAATTGCTGCCAGCCCTAGCAGCCTTGTTTTCAGCTTCTTCCTCAATGTGAATTCTAGTGGAGTCAGGGTTCTTTTCTCTTGAGCGACGTCAAGGCGGAGGATGATCTCTGATGCAATGTGGAATTGCATTTTAGCATCACTGAAGAGGGTTTTGCTCCAGGTTTTCAGATCCTTTGCAGTTCTTTGAAGCTTCATTTTCAGTCTGACGAAGGCACATGAGTGATTGACAGGTCGATTCCAAGCTCTATCGACCGTTTCATGGAAATGAGGGAATTTTGGCCAGAAAGATTCAAAACAAAACCGAGCTTTTCTCCTTGGCGTGGCAGCATCAGTCAGAAGAAGAGGACAGTGGTCTGAGCATGCGGTGGAGGCCATCAGAATTGCAGAGGGGAAAAGAGCCTCCCAACTGATATTGCAAAAGAATTTGTCAATGCTCTCAAGAGTTGGCCTCTCCCTCTCATTGCTCCAAGTAAATCTTCTGTTTTTGCATTTGATCTCTCTAAGCTCAGCTGCGTAAATAGCATATCTGAATCTGCCCATGATCCTTCTATTTATGCAGTCATTCCTTTTGTCTCTGGCTTCGTATATAATGTTGAAATCCCCATTTATCAGCCAAGGTTGCCCAACAGGCGATGCAGTTCCTCTTAGTTCTGCCAGAAAAGCATCTTTTCTCTCATCATCAGCTGGCCCATAGATAGTTGTTAACCAAAACGAAGTGTTTGTCACTTTGAGGCAGGCTTGAGTTGTTATTGCAAATTGCCCAACAGCATGGGAGGTGATATCCACCACATCTGAGTCCCAGAAGATTGCAGCACCCCCCCTAGTTTCAATCGCTGGCAAAACTACGCAATCTCTGAGCTTTGCACCTCCAACCTCCCTGGCCAGTTCAGTAGTCCAGGTGGAAATTTTTGTCTCCTGCAAGCAAAGGATTCCTAAACGGTGGGAGACGGCTACCTCAGCAACAGCAGCGTGCCTAGCCGGCGAGTTCAGGCCCCTCACATTCCAAGACATAATCGGGCAGAGGTTTTCATTCATGGGGAGACCAGGTTTGCTCCGACAGTTCAACTAATTTGATGATACTGAAGAACTGGTACATATGCAGGCTAACAGGGGAGCGCCGGCGACCACCAATAGGCCCCAAGTTTCGCCGGCGCCAGCTCGACCACACCCTACGACTACGTTTACAAAGCATCATCATGAAACTAAATCCTAACTCAAACTGACAGAAGGTCAGCCACCATCGGAGACTACTACTAACGTAGACTAACATGATCAACTACTGGCCAACAATGGCAGCTCCATCAGGTCCCGCGAGGCCTGCTGCAACAAGGAGGGCCGCCTCATCCAGGCGCGTGAGCTTGGCGATGCAGGCAATGTCTTCCTTGGACAGGGGCTCATCGAAGCGGCGAATGAGTGCTTCAGCAGCCTGCGGTGTCATCCTCTCCTTTAGCCCCAGCATGCCCAGCTCCTGGGCAATGCGAAGGGCCGCGCGCTGGGCAACTGGGACCGAGTTGTTCATCAGGGCCTGCCTCGCGCTCTGGCGCATGGGGGCAGACGGTGCCCTTTCACGGGTCTTCGGTGGAGCAGACGTGCGTGGAGTGGTCTTGATGATCGGCTCCAGCGGGCTGGTTAAGAGGCAGTGGCCGGCAGCAGTGGCGTCCTCCGGCTCCAGCACCATGTCGTTGACGCGGCTCGTGACCACGCCCAGCTGCACCTCCACTGTCGACGAAGATGGCGGCTATGCCTGGCAAGCCAGGGCAGGGCCAGAGGTGGTGAAGTCGAGGGGCGCGGAGAGCGTGGCTTCGATCGAAGCATCGAGCTCGAACTGCATGCAGTCAACTCTGGGGGGGCGTCACCAGCGGCTGCTTTGCCCCAGCGAAGAAGTCAGCGATGGGGTCATCGGCGCAGGGTGGCAGAGGTGGCGGAGTCACAGGGCGCAGGGGCAGGGGCGGAGTAGCACCAGCAGCAGCGAGGTCGTTGGAGCGGCTCTCATGACGTCACTCCAGGCTGCGGCCCCTCTGTCTCCCGCCGTTGTGGCGCGTCGTCGGCGTGCGGCTCCTGCGTCGGGATGATGAAGCCTCCCTGGACGGCGCCTTGTCCGCGGGTGCGTGGTTCCTACCCAGCAGGGTGTCCTTCCAGGAGCGCCGCCCACCACCTTGGTTGCCGTCGTCGTCGGGGTCGCGTCGGCGCCCGGCGAGATCGAGGCCGTGGCAGCCGGACGACTCCACCCTTGGCGCCTGGCGTCGGCCGCGCCCTTGGCCGTCCTCGACGCCCCTGTACCAGGTCCCAGGTTCGATGCGGGGAAGAGGCGCGCCGTCATCCGAGTCAGAGGAAGGCAGGCCACTCTGAGCAGAGTGGGAGGAGCGCGGCGAGGTGGGCGCCCAATCTTCCACGCGGTCGACGTGGATCAGCAGATCAGAGCGCTTGACGTCCGGGGGAGGGGCCACCTTGTGATCCGGCGGCGAGTAGCCGAGCATCTCCTCCACCCGCCCAGCTCCGCGCTTGGTCACCCACAGAGTGTGCCTGGTCGGGATGTGGGCGACATCCCAGACCCACACCCAGCAGGCGAACATCTTCGTGTGGTCATGCTCGTAGGTACGGCTGTCGAGGCGGCGACGCGGCAGAGGTCTCCCAGTGCTTCCTCGGCTCCTTCAATGGACCAGAACTACATCGGCAGCTTCTCGATGACGACGCGGACGTGCAGGGAGAACTTCAGGAGCGCGGCATGGTCGTCTTCGTGCCACGGGGTGATGTTGAAACGCACGCTGTCCACCATGATGAAGCCACGGGAGACGGCGTTGTCGCGCATCGCCGGCGGGTCGAAATGGACGAAGAAGTCCTCGGGGTTGTGCTCCGTGACCCGCATCAGGTGCGGCG
This sequence comes from Elymus sibiricus, assembly GCA_039707655.1. Lineage (NCBI taxonomy): Eukaryota > Viridiplantae > Streptophyta > Magnoliopsida > Poales > Poaceae > Elymus > Elymus sibiricus. The sequence continues at coordinate 101,680,297 of CM077668.1, read as the reverse complement.
AGACGCGCACCTGGTCCTCGAGGGCCTTGCCCACCATCAGCGGGTTGGTGGTGCCCTTTCCGCCCACGGCAGTGAGGGTGACCGTGTGGTGGCGGAGGACGAAGATGGCGTGGTCCATTGCTGGTGAAGAGACCACCACCTTGTTGCTCGAACGGGGCGACGCGAGGGGTCGACGTGGGAGAAGTGGCCGGCGGAAGCCATCGCCGCGGGTGGAGCCGGTGGAGGGGGTGGCGGGGTGGGGAAGCGGAGGCGGTCGTGGACAGACCGCGGCAGCTGCCGGGGGCTGAGCCTCTCTTTTGTAGAGCCGCCCCGGCCTTTGTTTCTGGGATTTTGGGGGCACTGCTTGCCGGAGTGGCCTTGGTGCTTGCAGATGATGCAGTGGAAGGGGTCTCTACAATCCTTTCGGCCGTGCAAAGTGTTGAGGCACCTGAAGCAGAGTCCATCGAACCTCTTTAAGAAGGCGAGCCGGCCGGGATCAGCATGGGGCGGGCGTCGGTGGGTATGAGCCTGAGCTCTTGGATGCGCAGCATGGACCGCCAGGTCGGGAGAGCGGCGCCGGTTCTTCCGGGAAGAGACAGTAGTCCATCCACCTCCCAAGCCCGAAGGGGAATTGCCAACGGGAGAGGATGGCGCAACCACAATGGACTTCAGGCGAGGTTGCCCGAAATGGTGTGTCTCGGCCAGATCTGCTGGGTAGAAGGGTGCGGCCGCGCTGGAGCACTCGCCCCGGAGCAGAATGCGCGGCACAGCAGCCGGATCCGCAGTTGACCCGCGCGAGGGCAGGGATGTGACCGGCGAGGTGGACGGACCACCGGGTCGAGTAGGATCTGGCACCGAGGCGGGGGTCCCCCATCCCGCGCTGTCCGCGGAGGGGGAGCACGAAGGGGAGCGGAGGTGGGGGCGCCTCATGGCGCAGGAGGTGGCGCCGGTGCCACGAGCGGGCAGCGACGGAGGCTGGTGGCCGACGCGGGCCGGAGTGGCCGGCGGCGGGGCTGGGGCTGGGGCGGGGCTCTCTGCTAGGCTCACTTCCTCTCGAGATGTGATCGATTTTGAATTATATTAGATCTTTTAATAATTTCATAGTCTCTTTTGTTTTCTGTTTTCCAAAATTCTTCCCCTCCATAAAGAAACTTTTGAAAATATTGTGGGTTTTGAAAGTTTTCCTCATACTTTCATTTATATTTTAAATATCACTAAGGAAATATTTTTATAATAAAACTTGCCCAAACTAATTCTTTTAATAGCATTTTCAAACTTTGAAATGCTCCTCTTGCACTGAAACTATTTCAAATAATTCTTTTAAAAATTCCACAAAAATTATGAGGGGTCATGTGATGCCTATAGATCACTTTTGTGCAAAAATACAACTTGGTCTTTTGAAATTTTTGAGCAAACCATCAAATTTTCAATTCTGTTCCATCCTTGAGTTGTAACTACAACCCCATTTTCCCTTGCTCAAACAATTCTAAATTTTTTACATCTTCTAGTCCATCTGAAAGCACACTTGCTCCCTTGGTGGTTTTGGTAATTCATGCCAACATACATGTTGTTGGACTAATGCTTTTATCTAGTGAATTTCAGACAAGTTCAACAATGGCGTGGCAGGGACAAGAGGACGTGGAACCCCTTCAAAATGCCAAGGACAAGGATTGGCAAAAGATCAAGACTCTACATTTTTGGTTTAGTGATCCAAGATCACATTGAGTCCATAGGAAAGCCAATACTATTAAAAGGGGATGAGGTGTTGCTTAATGGTCTTTTTGCTCAAGTGCTTAGTGACAGTACTCCTAATCCCTCAACCACTTTCTCTATCCAAATATGTCCAAAACCCACATTCCAACTTGGCCCCACCGAAATTTACTATCCGGAGCCACCGAGTTCACCTAGCCTTGGCCACTGCCAAAACCCTAACAAATCAGATCCACCGATATGGATCTCGGTCCCACCGAGATGGCCTTGCCAACTCTCTGTGATCATTTTCTGTTGGGGAACGTTGCATGGGAAACAAAAAATTTCCTACGCACACATAAGATCTATCCATGGAGATGAGCATCTACGAGAGGGAGAGTGAATCTACATACCCTTGTAGATCGCTAAGCGGAAGCGTTTAAGAAACGCGGTTGATGTAGTCGAACGTCTCCGCGATCCAAATCGCAAGTCGTCCCTCGATCCGATCACGAACAAGCGCCGAACGGACGGCACCTCCGCGTTCAACACACGTACGGCTTGATGACGCCTTCACCTCCTCGATCCAGCGAGCGATGGTGAAGTAGTGGTTGAGTTCCAGCAGCACGACGGCGTGGTGATGGTGGTGAGGAACAATCTCTGCAGGGCTTCGCCAAGCACTACGGAGATTATGACGGAGGAACTAGAGGGTTAGGGTTGCCGCACACGGCTTGGGGAAATCTTAATCTCTCTCGTGTGCTAGCCCTGCCCCTCTATTTATATGTTGAGCCTTGGGGTCTAAACTTGGAGTAAAAGCCTCCTCCAGGTCGGTTTTGCCCGCACAAGGTCGGTTTGGCCCGCAGGGAAAGAGTCCAACTCGGATCCCTGCCGAACCGTGCACAGCCGCGCACAAGCGGTAGTACCGCTTCACACAAGCGGTAGTACCGCTTGGGCGGTAGTACCGCTTCATACAAGCGGTAGTACCGCTCGGGCGGTAGTACCGCTTCACCAAGCGGTAGTACCGCTTACGCGGCAGCAAAACTACTTTTGCACTTTCCAATACCTCGTGGGCTTTTATCCCTTGGCCCATATAAAGTGTTCTCGCACCCGAACACTTCGGTAAACATCCGGAACCCCTTCCGGTGAACTCCGGAACTCTTCCGGAGATCAAAACACTATTATCACATATATCAATCTTTACCTCCGGACTATTCCGGAGATCCTCGTCATGTCCGGGATCTTATCCGGGACTCCGAACAACCTTCGGTCACCAACATAATAACTCAACTATACTAATCGTCACCAAACGTTAAGTGTGTAGACCCTGCGGGTTCGAGAACTATGTAGACATGACCGAGACACCTCTACGACCAATAACCAATAGCGGGACCTGGATGCCCATATTGGCTCCTACATATTCTACGAAGATCTTTTATCGGTCGAACCTCTATGTCAAGGATTCAGTTAATCCCGTATGCCGTTCCCTTTGTTCTTCGGTATGTTACTTGCCCGAGATTCGATCGTCGGTATCTCTATACCTAGTTCAATCTCGTTACCGGCAAGTCTCTTTACTCGTTCCGTAATACAAGATCTCGTGGCTAACACTTTAGTCACATTGCTTGCAAGGCTTATTGTGATGTTGTATTACCGAGTGGGCCCTGAGATACCTCTCCGTCATACGGAGTAACAAATCCCAGTCTTGATCCATGCCAACCCAATAGACACCCTTGGAGATACCTGTAGAGCACCTTTATAGTCACCCAGTTACGTTGCGACGTTTGATACACACAAGGTACTCCTCCGGTGTCAGTGAGTTGCATGATCTCATGGTCAAAGGAACAGATACTTGACATGCAGAAAACAATAGCAATAAACTGACACGATCAAATGCTACGTTCTTAGTTTGGGTCTTGTCCATCACATCATTCTCCTAATGATGTGATCCCGTTATCAAATGACATCTCATGTCAATGGCTAGGAAACCTTAACCATCTTTGATCAACGAGCTAGTCAACTAGAGGCTTACTAGGGACACAGTGTTGTCTATGTACCCACACATGTATTTGAGTTTCCAATCAATACAATTATAGCATGGATAATAAACGATTATCATGAACAAGGAAATATAATAATAACCAATTTATTATTGCCTCTAGGGCATATTTCCAACATTTTCACCTACTTCGGTCTCACCGAGTTTTGCAAATCGGTCTCACCGAGATGGCTTGCCAACTCTCTGTTGCCTTATTGCTTCACTTCGGTCCTACCGAGTTGATGCAATCGGTGCCACCGAGATGAGGTTTGCCCTAGCCATTGCACTTCGGTCCATTCGAGTTGTTCCTATCGGTCCCACCGAGATTCCTAATGTTCATATCTTTTACACAGTTCGGTGGTACCGAGATTATGGTTTCGGTGCCACCGAGTTGGGTCAAAAGTGTGTAACGGTTGGATTTTGTGTGGAGGCTATATATACCCCTCCACCACTTCCTTCTCAGTAAGGAGAGCCATCAGAACGTGCCTACACTTCCACCATACATTTTCTGAGAGAGAACCACCTACTCATGTGTTGAGATCAAGCTATTCCATTCCTACCATTTGAACCTTGATTTCTAGCCTTTCCCAAGTTGTTTTCCACTCAAATCCTTCGTCCACCATAGCCAAATCTGTGAGGAGTTGTTTGAGTGTTGGGAAGACTATCATTTGAAGCACAAGAGCAAGGAGTTCATCAACAACACACCGTCTATTACCTTTTGGAGAGTGGTGTCTCCTAGATTGGTTAGGTGTTACTTGGGAGCCTCCGACATGATGTGGAGTTGAACCAAGGAGTTTGTAAGGTCAAGGAGATCGCCTACTTCGTGAAGATCTACCCGAGTGAGGCTAGTCCTTCGTGGACGTAAGCCATGGTGGAATAGACAAGGTTGCTTCTTCGTGGACCCTTTGTGGGTGGAGCCCTCCGTGGACTCGCGCAGTCGTTACCCTTCGTGGGTTGAAGTCTCCATCAACGTGGATGTACGATAGCACCACCTATCGGAACCACGCCAAAAACCACCGTGTCTTCATTGCGTTTGATCTTCCATACTCTACCTCTTTACATTCCGTACTTTTGCATGCTTTACTATTTCCGCTGCTCAATCTCTAGATATGCATGTGTAGAAAGTATTGGAGTGATCTTAACTTGTGCCAAAATCTGCCTAAGTTCCAAGAGAAATTAAAATCTGCAACTTTGGTTGGTTAAGTATCTATTCACCCCCCCCCCCTCTAGACTTATCTCCTCGATCCCACAATTGGTATCAGAGCTTTGGTATCCATTGCCTTGGTTTCATCACCATTGGAGGGAGATGGATGTGTCTACGTTGGGGAGTCTTAGACGTAGAGTGCCTATTCTCAATGGGGAGTATTACAACATTTGGAAGGATGAGATGCTTGATATCTTTGATGAATTTAACTTGAGCAATTATATTCATAATCCCTATGTGCCCCCTATTGATCCCTTGCATCCTACTCGTGAAGAGGAAATTGACATGCTTCGTAATCTTAGAACCGTCAATCTTATCATTAGAGGATTACCTAAGGTTGTGCTTGGTTGTATGCAAAACTTTGAATGTGCTTATACTCTATGGCATGACTTAGAAAAGCGATATCCCGATTACTCTTTAAAGAGTCTCGATAAGATTCTTCATAAGGCTGTTGCTTTTCACAAGATGAGTCCTAATGATCCTAAGTTTGATAATTGCTTGTTTGAGCTTCGTGATCTTATGCGTGCTAAAGTAGATGTTAGAACTATTAGTAACATTATCATGGAAGCCATTAGAATCCATAAACTTGAACATTGTCATGATCATGAAACTAATGAATTTGTTGCCCTAGGTGATGATCACACGCATGATGATGATGATGATGTTGAGCATGGCTATTATGATGAGGAAGAAGACTTTGACATTGAATTTGAGAATACCATGAGGAATCTCAGTCTTATGGCAAATCTTCGAGATTATATGGCCGGACGAAAAGAGTGGATTCTTGATAGCGGTTGTACCGATCACATGACCGGAGATAGAGACATGTTTCGTGAGCTCGCTAAAAATGATGGTCCACGCAAGTATGTGACTTTTGGAGACAACTCCAAGGGTAAGGTACTTGGCCTTGGTAAGGTGGCCATATCCAATGATAGCTTCATACAAAATGTTATGCTTGTTGAATCTCTTGGTTACAATCTTCTTTCCGTATCTAGACTAGCCAATTTTGGTTTTAATGTTCTATTTACCAAAGCAGATTGCCAAGTGTTTCGCCAAGATAATCATAATATGGTGTTTACCGGCATTCGTAGAGGTGATCTATACATTGTTGATTTCACTAAGAGAGCCCAACCTCGTACATGCTTAATTGCTAAATCTTCTAAAGGTTGGTTATGGCATAGAAGACTTGGACAAGTTAGCATGCGTAACCTTGATAAACTTGTTAAAGGAGATCACATTCTTGGAGTGAAAGATGTTATATTTGACAAAGATCGACTTTGTAGTGCTTGCCAAGCAGGGAAACAAGTTGGAGGAAGCCATCCCGTAAAGAACATTATGACCACGAGGAGACCACTCGAGCTACTTCATATGGATCTTTTTGGTCCCAATTCCTATAAGAGTCTTGGTGGTAACTCCTTCAGTTTGGTCATCGTTGATGATTTTTCCAGATTTATGTGGGTGTTCTTTCTTGATGACAAATCGCAGGTACAAAAGATCTTCAAGAACTTTGCAAGAAAGGCTCAAAACCAATTTGAAGTGAAGATCAAGAAGGTTTGGAGTGACAACGGAACGGAGTTTAAGAACACCAATGTGGACACCTTTCTTGATGAGGAGGGTATTTCACATGAGTTCTCGGCTACGTACACACCTCAACAAAATGGAGTTGTTGAGAGGAAGAACCGGACACTTATTGAGATGGCAAGAACAATGCTTGATGAATACAAGACGCCAAGACATTTTTGGGCGGAAGCGGTTGAAACAGCTTGCCATGCAACAAATCGACTTTGCCTTCACAAGCTTCTTGGTAAAACGGCATATGAACTGCTCACCGGTAACAAACCACAAGTTGGATACTTTCGAGTATTTGGCTCAAAATGTTACATTCTTGATAAGCATCGTCGTTCAAAATTTGCTCCTAAATCTCATGAAGGTTTCCTATTCGGTTATGGATCGAACTCTCACACTTACCGTGTCTACAACAACTTCACTTGAAAAGTTGAAGAGACGGTAGATGTGAAGTTTGATGAGACTAACGGCTCGCAAGTCGAGCAATTGCCACTTGATGTAGGAGATCAAGAACCATCGGAAGCAATCCAAGACTTGCCCATTGGCAAGATTCGCCCCGTGGAAGTAAAGGAGAGTACCTCGTCTATTCAAGTGGAAGCCCCAACATCACCTCAAGGTGAACGACAAGTTGATATGGAGGCATCCACAAGTGGAACATGTCAAGACGATGGGAATGAAGAAGTACAACAAGATGATCCACCTCAACCTCCTTCTCCACCTCCACAAGCGAACAACGACAACATCAACGAAGAAGAACATAATGATGATGAGGAAGCCTCACCACAACCCAAGCAAAAGCTACCTCGAGTCAGAGCAAGAGTCAACAAGAATCATCCCGTCGAACAAATACTTGGAGATATCCAATCCGGGAGAATCACTCGCTCTAAAACTCGTTTAGCTAACTTTTGTGAGCATTACTCATTTATCTCTAGTGTTGAACCCTTGAAGGTAGAAGATGCTCTCAAGGACCCCGATTGGGTGAATGCAATGCACGAAGAGCTACACAACTTTGAGAGGAACCAAGTGTGGACATTGGTTGAGAAGCCTAAGGAAGAGCAAAACATCATTGGAACCAAATGGGTGTTTCAGAATAAGCAAGATGAAGATGGACAAGTTGTACGCAACAAGGCTCGTCTCGTAGCACAAGGTTACACACAAGTCGAAGGTATGGACTATGGTGAGACCTATGCCCCCGTTGCAAGACTTGAGTCCATTCGCATTTTACTTGCTTATGCCAATCACCATGATATCACCCTTTATCAAATGGATATAAAAAGTGCTTTCTTAAATGGTGAAATTGAGGAGGAAGTGTATGTTAAACAACCTCCCGGCTTTGAGAATCCAAAGAAACTGAATCATGTGTACAAACTTCGTAAAGCTCTTTATGGTCTTAAACAAGCCCCTAGAGCTTGGTACAAATGCTTGACAAAGTTTCTTCTTGAAAAAGGTTTTGAGATTGGGAAGATTGATTCAACTTTGTTCACTAAGAGGGTTAATGGAGAATTATTTGTATGCCAAATTTATGTTGATGATATTATCTTTGGATCTACTAACCCCTCTTTAAGTGAAAAGTTTGGAAGGTTGATGTCGGAAAAGTTTGAGATGTCTATGATGTGTGAACTCAAATTCTTTCTTGGTTTGCAAATCAAGCAAACTAGGGAAGGTACCTTTGTTTCTCAAACAAAGTATACCAAGGACTTATTCAAGAAGTTCAACATGCAAGAAAGTAAAGGTATGAAAACTCCCATGCCCACGAGTGGACATCTTGACTTGGCCAAGGATGGCAAACCGGTTGATCAAAAGGTTTATCGATCTATGATTGGTTCATTGCTATATCTATGTGCCTCCCGTCCCGACATTATGCTAAGTGTGTGCATGTGTGCACGATACCAAGCGGCACCAAAAGAGTGTCACCTTAAGGCGGTGAAAAGAATTGTGAGATACTTGTTACATACACCAAACTTTGGCATATGGTATCCCAAAGGATCTTCTTTTAATCTTGTTAGCTACTCCGATTCGGACTATGCTGGAGACAAGGTTGACAGAAAATCCACTTCGGGTACATGTCAATTTCTTGGTAGATCTCTTGTGTCTTGGTCCTCCAAGAAACAAAATTCCGTATCTCTATCTACTGCCGAAGCGGAATACATTGCCGCGGGATCATGTTGTGCTCAGTTACTATGGATGACACAAACTCTTAAAGACTATGGTGTGCATGTGAGACATGTACCATTACTATGTGACAATGAGAGTGCTATTAAGATAGCACACAATCCCGTGCAACATTCTCGAACAAAGCATATTGAGGTTCGTCACCACTTCATTCGAGATCATGTTGAGAAAGGTGACATTGACCTTAAACATGTTCGTACCGACAAACAATTGGCGGACATCTTTACCAAACCCCTTGATGAGAAAGTGTTTTGTCACTTGAGAAGTGAGTTGAACTTCATTGATGCTTCAAACGTGACCTAGAGGTTCATGTGGATGCATACAAGGGCATGAGCATTCTTGACTAATCCATGTTATCTTTCATGATCATCTTATGTCTTGGATATTTTGCTCCCTTGTATGGTATCTAACCTTTTGTAGGTACTTGGACAAGCTTCATGTCACAAGGATGCGACACACTCTTATCATAAGCAATCTTGAATAACCCAAGTATCAACAATTGATGGTGGAACAAGGAACAAGACAACCTAAACATATCCTTTGACAAACTTTTGAGTTATGCTTCATTCTTGTCATTTTGGATATACATGTTGTTCCTTGCAAAGCTAACCCATGTAGGAAGATGAACTACAAAATATAGGATCGCTCCTAACTTCAATTCATGTGCATCCACTTCAGGTTCAACTACATGATGGACATCACCACCAAATCCCAATGTAAGTTCTCACATCTTAGAGAAGCTTTACTCAAATATATGAGCTAAAGCAACTCAACAAGATGTGAATACATTGAAATGCTTAAAAGAAAAATGGCAAGCCCATTTTGAGCTTAAACGATGAGTATGACCTATGATCAAGTGCTCTCACTTGACTCCTAAGTCAATATACTCTAACATAGGTGACCTAGCCGCCGACCCATCTAGATGAAGTTCTCTAGTGTTTCTTTTGTTTGTTCTCTTATTGCTAGAGTGTTTCTTAAAAAAAACTTCATCTAGATGTTGCTTTGCTTCTTTTCTATGTTTATTTTCTTTTCACTAGTTTCGCAGTTAATTCACTGCAAATCCTTGTGAGAATTCCTTTGCCTAGTGAGCTGAGTTGACAAATTGATCCATTGCATCAAACTCGGTTCCACCAAATTGTTTCAACTCGGTGTCACCGATTTTGCTGCTCTAAGGAGTTTTCTGTCAAACATTTCCTGAGTTTTTCTGCTCCAGCTCCACTCAATGATTCTTATCCTCTACTTGCATCTAGAGCCACTCAATGTGTGTTTCTCAAGGACCAAACCCACTTGATTAATAACCTTGAAGTCCCTTCTTGGAAATTGATGTCAAAGGGGGAGAGAGGAATACATCAAAGCTCCTTACCATTATAAAAGAGATGCACCTTACAAGAGGAGAGTATGCTACATGTTTCTAAGAGGGGAGAAACATGATTAGTTTTTTGGTTGTTGTTTAAGTTTTCTTTCCCTACCGCTCCCAATATCCAATGTCAGATTCAGGGGGAGAGGAAGTTCTTTAAGGGGACACAACTATTTCTTTTTGGGGACATGTCTGCTTCAAAGAAGTATTCACCTAGTGATACTCTACTCTACATGTCATCCCAATCTTGGTTTCTTGTTGATCTTGTGTCTTTTCTTGAAGAAGTTATCTTGTGTTTTCTAACTCTGTTTTCTCAAGTGTATTTCTTCAGGTACATGATCAAGAACTTCAAGGTAAGTATATGCATCACACTCATGAACATGATTGACCTCTTGCTAGTATATATTGTTTGCAAGGAGACAATCATGGACATGTGGACACCTATATGATATATATGTTGCTCTGATGCATATAGCCAAGATACATGTAGCATGTATATCTCCCATGTGGTATCATCACTTTATATGCACCTCTTCAGGGGGAGTTCAGGGGAGCTCATACATGTTACATGCTTTCCTTCAAAGCTTTCATACAAACTTCTGCTAAATCCTTATTTGAAGCTTTGATGCATGTTGTCATCAATTACCAAAAAGGGGGAGATTGAAAGCACACTTGCTCCCTTGGTGGTTTTGGTAATTCATGCCAACATACATGTTGTTGGACTAATGCTTTTATCTAGTGAATTTCAGACAAGTTCAACAATGGCGTGGCAGGGACAAGAGGACGTGGAACCCCTTCAAAATGCTAAGGACAAGGATTGGAAAAAGATCAAGACTCTACATTTTTGGTTTAGTGATCCAAGATCACATTGAGTCCATAGGAAAGCCAATACTATTAAAAGGGGATGAGGTATTGCTTAATGGTCTTTTTGCTCAAGTGCTTAGTGACAGTACTCCTAATCCCTCAACCACTTTCTCTATCCAAATATGTCCAAAACACACATTCCAACTTGGCCCCACCGAAATTTACTATCCGGAGCCACCGAGTTCACCTAGACTTAGCCACTGCCAAAACCCTAACAAATCGGATCCACCGATATGGATCTCGGTCCCACCGAGATGGCCTTGCCAACTCTTTGTGATCATTTTCACCTACTTCGGTCTCACCGAGTTTTGCAAATCGGTCTCACCGAGATGGCTTGCCAATTCTCTGTTGCCTTATTGCTTCACTTCGGTCCTACCGAGTTGATGCAATCGGTGCCACCGAGATGAGGTTTGCCCTAGCCATTGCACTTCGGTCCATCCGAGTTGTTCCTATCGGTCCCACCGAGATTTCTAACGCTCATATCTTTTACACAGTTCGGTGCTACCGAGATTATGGTTTCGGTGCCACCGAGTTGGGTCAAAAGTGTGTAACGGTTGGATTTTGTGTGGAGGCTATATATACTCCTCCACCACTTCCTTCTCAGTAAGGAGAGCCATCAAAACGTGCCTACACTTCCACCATACATTTTCTGAGAGAGAACCACCTACTCATGTGTTGAGATCAAGCTATTCCATTCCTACCATTTGAACCTTGATTTCTAGCCTTTCCCAAGTTGCTTTCCACTCAAATCCTTCTTCCACCATAGCCAAATCTGTGAGGAGTTGTTTGAGTGTTGGGAAGACTATCATTTGAAGCACAAGAGCAAGGAGTTCATCAACAACACGCCGTCTATTACCTTTTGGAGAGTGGTGTCTCCTAGATTGGTTAGGTGTTACTTGGGAGCCTCCGACATGATGTGGAGTTGAACCAAGGAGTTTCTAAGGGCAAGGAGATCGCCTACTTCGTGAAGATCTACCCGAGTGAGGCTAGTCCTTCGTGGACGTAAGCCATGGTGGAATAGACAAGGTTGCTTCTTCATGGACCCTTTGTGGGTGGAGCCCTTCGTGGACTCGCGCAGCCGTTACCCTTCGTGGGTTGAAGTCTCCATCAACGTGGACGTACGATAGCGCCACCTATCGGAACCACGCCAAAAACCACCGTGTCTTCATTGCGTTTGATCTTCCATACTCTACCTCTTTACATTCCGTACTTTTGCATGCTTTACTATTTCCGCTGCTCAATCTCTAGATATGCATGTGTAGAAAGTATTGGAGTGATCTTAACTTGTGCCAAAATCTGCCTAAGTTCCAAGAGAAATTAAAATCTGCAACTTTGGTTGGTTAAGTGTCTATTCACCCCCCATCTAGACTTATCTCCTCGATCCCACACCATCCAACCAAAACCTTAAGTCCAAAATATCAGCTCTATTTAACTCTTTTAAGTTCACCAAATAATCCCCTGTAATTTCTGTCCAGAACTGTATTCTGGTAAAACTTGCACTTGCAAGTTATTCCTTCTGCCAAACCAACTCCACCATCAGCTTTATCATCCAATGAGACATTATGCTGCCAATTTTCACATTCAACAAAACCTTCTAGATGGCCCTAGCATTTCAACAAGCACCTCATGTGCCTGACAGTAATCTGCAAGCTCATGAACTTGCATTGTAAACTTGCTTATTTGGCTGAACCATCATGTCCATCACTCTTACCAGACCATTCTTTGCCACCCTGCCAAAAGTTAACTCTTTTGGATCACGTTGGGTCCCCGTGACAAATCGTTGAGCACCCTGAGTGCATGTCTAGAGCACGAGCAGAGCGCCCGTATTGCCGTCGCGAGCGCCCGAGCTCTGCCTTCCCCAGCATCGCCTCCTCTGGCTTCCTTGCGTGCCCGAGCCACTGCCTACACCAGCTACAGCCCCGCCGCACTAGAGCCTGTCCCCTAGCGCCAACCAGCCACCGTCTAGTGCGGCAACGTCTCGGCTACGCCACCGCCCAAGATGCGTGGCTCGTCTCTGAGCCACCAGAGCCGCCGTGCTCATCCCCCTCTCCCTGTAGCCTCTCCACCGCCCTCACTGACCCCTCCGCCGACCGCGCCGCCCCCAGCTACCTTCTCAGGCCGCCATAATGGTCGCCGCCGCAGCCTGCCCGTGGCCGGCACCGTCCAGGGGCCCCTGGCCCAATCCACGAGCGCCAGCACGCCTCACCTTAAATGCTACCTACCTGAGCGGCTCACCGACCTTGCAACGGCCTCGCCGACCTCGTCACCGACCACTATTCGCCATGATTGACCACTTCCGCGTCGGTTGTATATGGCTGCGATGAATCGACATCGCCCGCCTATAAATTGGCCACCCCAGGCTCTCTCCGCTCCTCACCACACTCCTCTCTCCCTCCCTGAGCTCCCTTAAGCATCAGAAAGACCGGAGACGATCGTCTTCCCCACCTCCGGCAACTTCGGCCGCCGCTGCTTTTCGGTTGGTTCCGACGCAGCCAATGCCTCCCCCTCGCAAGTTTCTTCACCACTAGCCTCCTGTAACCCTCAATAATCCATCCCACCTCTCAAATTCCCTGGAGATGTGCCGTGGGCAAAAGCCCCCTTTCACCCGACGCCGTCGTCCGCTGGAGAACCTCGCCGCCGGCTACCCCATACTTGCCTTCGATCGTTCCGTACCTCCAGATGACCGCCTCGGCCTCCTGAGCACAGTGGTGGTCTCAGCTCGACGAGAATCGCCGTCGTTCACCGGCAATCACCGCCGACAGCCGCCTGTCCCCTGTTCCCGCATGGTGCCCAGCGAGGCGACCTGGTCAAACCTGACCAGTGGGCCCGTGGGACCCACTCTCAGCGACCAACACGTCACCGCACGCTGTTTTAAGTGGAAGCATATTTCCCCGAGTACGTATTCCCCACAGAAAAGTGTATTCCCTGCCAAAACGTTTTCTTTTTATGTTTTTATTTAAAACCAGATTTTGACCACAACTTTGACTGCCTCTAATTTTTAAACCATAAGTCCAAATGAATTGATTCTTTTTCTTTTATTTTTCATTTTTCATTTAGTTTATTTTAGTATTTATTTCAAAAATTTATAAAACACTTTTTAGTACTGTTTTGAATTTATGTGATATTTGCAATATTTTGAAAATAGGAAAAATGGAGGGAAGATGCATTTTACAAAATTATGGAGTGAATCAACATTTCTACACACCCCAAGGCAAGCATCTTGAACACTTGATATGATGAAAGTTTGGTTGATTGCTTGCTAGAATTTTGAAACATGATTATGTTGACTCAAATGAAATTTGCATATAGATGATCATGCATATGTGGTCCCTTGTGAGTATTTGAGTTCACTTAAACATGAAAAATTTGTGCCACACATGCCTATAATTGCTCTGACTGACCTGCAGGAGAGAATCGGTCACAAGAAAAAGTGATCGTGAAACAAAAATCTCGTTGTGACGACAATGATCGTTGTTGGCATGTTGGGACATGCCGGTTGGTGACCCTGTTTGGTACTACTAAGGAAATATATTGTGCTAACCACTGTAGGAAAACTTAAACCTCCTGAGTAGACCGTTGATCGAGTCTTGTGTCGGTCTTCGGAGGAATTAATTAAACAAGGAATTGATCATGATTTATGGCGGATGATTATTATTATTAATGCTGTTATGGACTAACCTTCTCTCATATATGAATTGTTGAGTATCTCATGGGAAGGTTTTACCATGTGACACCCTGGTTTTTGGCAACTTTTTCTTTTCGAAATCTTTCTGGCTTTATTTGCAATTTGGTTGGATTTTGAACCTTTTCAGTTGACTTTGGACTTATGAATTCCTCTCAGTGATCCAGAGCCCCCAGCATCTTGCCAAAATCTTGTCACTCACCATCTGGATCAATTTCCAATTCTTTATCTTTCCCAAATATTCATTTTCTTCCTTTGGGAAAATCTGTCATCACTATGGGTTACAAAGCAACCTATAGTTCTGGTGATCAGAAAAATCCCAAATTAATCCCAGACCTTCTTGTCATCATCTACTCCCACAATCTCCAAAAACATTTCATGGTCCAGTACAAAGTTTATTCCAGAAAACTCCATTTGCTCTCTGGACAGTACTGGTCATTTGTGAAGGAGCTCATATTTTCCCTACTCAATTAATTCCAAGAAAATTCCCTGAGATATTAGGGAATCTATATTTCCACAATATCCAAAAATATCATCTTGTCCAGTACAAATTTTCATCACCAATATTCTGCCAAGTTGTTGTTCAGTTGGAACCTCTATGAAGGAAGTACCAGCTAGAGGTATCCAATTGAGCTGAAATTTTTATGGCATCTTCTCCTCACCAAATAACCCTGCCACACCAAAATTCAGCCCCAGAAGATCAACCAGTTGAGTGCATCAAGCTCATCTCTGTTTCTGGTTCAGTACAGCAGTTGTACATGAACTATATTCAAATCTTGATCAAATCCTTTCAAACTTGGCCAGATCATAGTCCTTCCAAAGCAGAACACCCCAGACATCTCCTTTGGCTCCATACCCACCTCATGTCTTCTCTAGATCCCTCTCAATTTCGCTGTCAGAGACTGTAGCTGAAGCTACACTTCGGTTCAGAGTGAACCTAGCCAAACCAAGCATGCAGAGGCACTAGATGATCAAAGGAGAAGGGCCTAGACACGGTGAGCTGGACTTGGACGGCCTCGAGACATCACCTCCCGTGGTGAGCACGGTACTGGCATGCCAGTACGCGTGCTCTGCACCTCGCCGGCGACGGCCGAGGTCATTCCAGCGACCTCTCGCTGCCATTTCGTGTCTTGAGGTGCCGACATCGTCGCTGCCGTCCACGTAACCCTCTCCCGATTCTTCCCCTCGCCGGAATCGAGCTCGCCGGCCGCCACGCGCCCGGGCACTGTGCCGCCCGTGGCTGCACTGTGGCATGCGGCGCGTCGTCTTCCGCCACTAGCCTCCACTGCCCGCCATTACTCCCCCTGCTAGCTCCCGTCACTTCTCCCCGCGTCGCTATGGCCAGCTCGCCGTCCTTGCGCCGGCGACGTGTCCCGGTTCCCGCCGTTTCCAGAGAGATCCCCCGAGCTCGCCTCTTGCTATAAATACCCCTCCCCGGCCCCTCCCGAGCTCCTCATCCACCTCCTCCTCCTCCCAATCGTCCTCCCGAGCAGCGAGCCACGGCCGAGAGGACCTCTGGCCTCGAACCTCGCCGGAGATCCGCCGCCACCCGAGCTCTGCCTCCCCGTCGATTCACTCCCCCCGAGCTCCACTGACTCCTCCATCGAGCTCAGCTCATCCTCCTGATCACGCCCAAGCCCTTGCCCGGTCGAATCGCTGCCAGAGTCGCCGTCCCCGACGACCCCCGAGAGCTACCGCCGCCGGAGAAGAAGGGGACGACGCCGTCCGGCAACCGTTCGCCAAGCCACTGGTATGTGCTGGTTCGTCTCCGAGCGCTCGTTCCATTCCGCTACTCACCAGACCCCGCCGCCGTCTGTGTCGCCGGCGAGCGTCGCCGGAGCTCCGCTCCCTCTCTGTTCCCTCCTCCCCTTTTAAATCTGACGGCTGGGGCCCGCCAGTCAGTGACACGCCGAAGCGGTAAGTGGAGGCGCCCCTCCACTTTACGCTTTTGACGTGGCCCCCTGAGAGATTTTCTATTTTCTATTTAAATTCCAGATTTTGACCAGAACTTTGACCGTTCATAACTTTTAAACCATAAGTCCAAATCAACTGATTCTTTTTGCATCTGGTTTGTCTTGAGCTCCTCTATTTTCTGGCCAAATTTGGTATTTTTTCCATGTTCACAGAATTTCTGGTGCTCAAAACAGTAGCATGTGACATTTTCTATTGCACTTTAAAAATATTTACAGAGGGAAATACTTTTGGATTTGAAGCCCAGGAGTTTGTGGACAACCCAACAGAGCAAGGAAAGCCATGTCATCCATTGCATGAAGCATTTCAATAGTGTTGGTTATTTAATTAAATTTCATGCATTTATTTTTATATATGATAATCCATAGTAATTTATTTAAGTGCATAGCTACTGCCACGATAATTTACTTGCAATTAAATATCCATACTGGTTAAATGCTTGGCTACACTAAACTTAGTTGGTTGATCAAGAGCCACCTACCCGGACTTTTCCGCGCAGCCACATTTGCCGGTATAGGACGGCCTTGACTTGGTCTGGCTTTGTGGTCTTTTATCGGTACCACCAAACTAGGGAGGGTTATGCGTGCGTGCTGCCCTGATCAGGTAGACGACGATAATCCTGTGAGCCCAGTTGAGTTGTTTTGCCGGCGTCCCCGTTTGGGACAGTTAGTGGCCACGACGGTGGCAGGTGTCACGGGGTGACACAGGGGCCACCCAGGACATGACCCTGGGAGGGTATGATTGTCGGTGGTACGATAGAGGGGTCACGGGTCAGGCAGGTTTCGTTGGAGCACCACCGGTCCACTCGAATGGGATCACGAGGCCAGGTACTCCATGGTGTGGGTAAAGTGCGCAACCTCTGCAGAGTGTTAAAACCTATTCGAATAGCCGCGTCCATGGTAATGGACAGTCCGTTTAGGCCTCTCTAGGATGATCAACCGTAATAATGATAATAATGATGGAAGAACTTGTCTTGTGATCGGAAGTGCTCTATGGCTTGTGAGCATTCCGAGGGTTGTGAGACAACCCAGATGAGAGTAAGTTGGTACTGGGTACCAGTAAGTGAGCAACTTAATCTATTAACTTGTTAATTGCCATGCTATTGTTTGCTGCATTGTTTTGGTTGCCATGAGCTTGCGAGTACATTCCAAGTACTCACTTGGCGTATCATGCCAGATGCAGGAGAAGCCGAGGACGGAGGTCCCGAAGGTTTGTGCTACGCTAACTAGGCCGTGTCCACAGCAGTGTCCCTGTGGATGGAGTTTTCCGCGCTATGTTCCGCTACGCCGTAGTCTACCCAGTAGTATCGAGGCCCTGCTATGTTCCATAAATAATGTAGATGTTGTTCTCAGCACGTGCAGTGCTTCTGGCCTCGCTAGCATGTAAATTATGAGCTTGTACCCAAGATATTTTAATAAAGTTCAGTTCAGTTATGTTCCAAGTTGTTGTGTGTTTCCAGAAGACATGATCTCTGGGCTGGAAACACTGGTAAACCAGTTCTCTGAGCCGAGGTGCCACAACGCTTGGTATCAGAGCCAGGTTGACTGTAGGACACCCTAGTTAACCCTGCGCTAGAACCGCGAGTAGTTTAGAGTCTTGATATGTCTTGCTTGCTGCATCTGATTGTTGCATCTGATTGCTGCATTGCACGGCATGCATATAGTTTTTATTGTGCTAACCGCTGGTTTGATGAGTGTAGATGGCACCAGTTCCGTACCACTACAATCATGAGCCGGCACCGTTCACTTTTCCAGTACTGCTTCGTAGCGTCTGGCTTCGGCTGTATCCCAACGGCGAAGACCCAGTGTTCCTGGTGTTTCGAGAGAAGCTTGCGGGTTCAGTATTCGAGTATCACGCAGAAGCTTTTCTGACCATGAGTTCAAATATTGGCAGCTACTCCCGTTCTTCCAAGGGCGGAACTGCTTCTACTCCGGAGTTGGCGATCTAGTTTGTTGCGATGGAGGCTCTCACTGACTTGCGCTTTCACGAGGTCGAGATGCAGACTCATCCAGGTTTCTTTCACTACCCCACCTTGTCGCCTACGACAGGGCGAGTCCTTTTCGCACCCGTTGATCCGGCGAGTGATCGTGCTACTGGTGTTTTATCTCGTTATCTGAACGCCAGTTACTGTATGATCACTTCTTTGGCCGAGGAGCTGACTTCTGCCCGCGAGGCACTTGCTGCTGTTGCGGCAGCACAGTCTCCTCCTTCCCCTCCGTTTTCACCTATATACACTCCACCCATCCCATCTTCCGACACTCCCTCTAGTTCGTTCGGACCGCCAGGCTTTTCGTCTGGTAGCCGACATGAGACCCCGTCAGAGTGGGCCTCACTTCTAGCTACTCCAGTTGCTCCGATGCTGCGGCGTCGTGCTTCTTCTCCTTCTGAGGGAGAACCTTCCCGTCAGCGTCGTCGTGTTTCCTTTGATCCGGAGGCCGAGGTTCACATCATTAGCTCAGATTCCGAGTCAGAGTCAGACGACGAGGAGTCTTCAGTCTATCAGTGTTCGTGCCACCGGCGTCACTAGAGCGGAGGCTTGAGTTTCAGTGCATGCATCATAGCATCCCTGCATAGGTCAACTGCCGTCTGAGCAGTCTAGTCATGATCATCCCCCTTCTAGCTTGTCATGTATGATGTTGGGTTGCCTTGTATAATTATGTTGCTTTCTTTATTCGCTATTTTTATTTGGCTTCTTTTCTGGTGTCATACTACCCTGCTTCTCCTCATCGATTCGGTATTTTGCAATGGGAACAAAAATTTAGGATGAAGAGGTGTAGTACTCAAGGCGGCGATGGAACTCCCGTTCGTCGATCCGCTAGACAGGCAGGACAGCCACCAGAAGATTTGCCACCTCCACCACCACAGTCACCTACCACTGATCAGATTATGAGGATGTTTGAAGAGAAAAGAAACCAAGATCTCATGGAATTTCTGAAAAGTATGCAGACTATGGTGGGTCAGAACAACCACAATGGGACACACTCTAAGCTATCTGATTTTCAGCGGACAAAGCCACCCAGTTTTGGTCAAGCTGTGGATCCGATGGAAGCTGATGATTGGTTGAGGACTATGGAAAAGAAATTGGACATAGCCCGTTGTGATGAGGCAGATAAGGTTCCTTTCGTCACTCACTACCTGGAGGGACCAGCAGCCATATGGTGGGACAATACAAAAATGTTATGGCCTTTTGGAGAGGATATTTCTTGGGAGAAATTCAAAGAGGTATTCCGCAAGTATCATATTCCTACTGGCATAATGAAGGTGAAGCAGAGGGAATTTCTGGCTCTTACTCAAGGGAATATGTCAGTGGGTGAGTATCTGAATAAGTTCAATAATCTGGCACGGTACTCTACCCATGATGTGTCCACCGAAGAAAGCAAGATTGATCGATTCCTCGAAGGGCTGAATCATACCCTCCGTTGTCAGCTTTGTATGTTGGACTTTCCTGACTTCCAGACTCTAGTAAACAAGGCCTTCATAGCGGAACGCGAGCATAAGTCAGGATATAATGATCACAAGCGGAAGTTTGAACCCAAGAAGGACAACCGTGAGCAGTTTGTGCAGAAGCCCCGTATCTGGCAACCAAGTTCATCTGAATACAAGCCTGCCTGGAACAATGGCAACAATAGCAATAAGCCTGTCAGCCAGGATAAGACCTTCGGCAAACAGCCAGTGCTGGAGGACTGCCGCCGCAACAACACATGCTTCACTTGCGGCCAGAGCGGGCACTACTCCAAGCAATGCCCCGCAAGAAATGGGAAGCCACCATCCGGCCTCAAGCCACAAGTCAACAGTGTTGAACGCCGCCCCAATACGAACTTCTATCGCGGCCAAATCCATCATATCTCCGCTGAGGAAGCCCGCGAAGCACCAGATGTGGTCCTTGGTATGTTTTCTGTTAAAAACATACCTGCAATAATTTTATTTGACTTTGGGGCTTCTCATTCGTTTATTTCGCGGAGTTTTGCCACCTTGCACAAATTTTCTCCTTCCCTTTTGGACAAAATCATGGTGTTACAATCCCCTGGCTCCATGCTCAGAACAAATGTGATATACAAGAATTTGGAAATCTTGATACACGATGTGAAGTTTCCAGCCACTCTCGTTGCCATTGAATCCCCTGGACTAGATATAATACTGGGAATGGATTGGTTGGTACCACACCAGGTGTGTATCAACTGTGCCACCAGGAAGGTGACACTGGTTAACCCGGCAGGCCAAACGGTGCAATTCACTGCTAGCAGAGTGATGTCAAAGAAGGGAATGGCATTCAAAGCCACAGCTACAGACATAAGTCTAATTCCGGTAGTCAGTGAATTCCCGGACGTATTTCCAGAAGAGATATCGGGAATGCCACCTGATCGGGAGCTAGAATTTGCTATTGAGGTTGTCCCCGGAACTGCTCCAATATACAAGAAGTACTATCGCATGCCTTCCCCAGAGCTGGTGGAATTGAAGAAACAGTTGGATGAATTATTGCAAAAAGGGTATATTCGTCCAAGCACTTCTCCGTGGGGATCACCCGTGCTGTTTGTCAAGAAGAAGGATGGCAACCTACGAATGTGCGTAGACTACCGCCAGCTGAATGAGGTCACCATCAAGAATAAATATCCGCTCCCCCGCATTGATGATCTGTTTGACCAGTTGAACGGAGCCCGGGTATTCTCAAAAATTGACCTCCGAACGGGGTATCATCAGCTAAAAATAAGGAAAAAGGATATCCCCAAGATAGCCTTCACTACCAGATATGGTCTGTATGAGTTTACAGTCATGTCATTCGGGCTGACAAATGCTCCAGCATATTTCATGAGCATGATGAATAAGGTCTTCATGGACTTTCTGGACAAATTTGTGGTAGTATTCATCGATGACATTCTCATCTACTCCAAAGATGAAGAAGAGCACACGAAACACCTCCGTACTGTCCTGGAAAGACTAAGGACCCATCGCTTATATGCCAAATTCAGTAAATGCGAATTTTGGCTAAAAGAGGTGGGATTTCTGGGACATGTTCTGTCAGAACAAGGTGTGTCTATCGACCCCAGCAAAGTGACCGCGGTATTAAACTGGAAGACCCCAGCCACAGTAATGGAAGTCCGTAGCTTTCTGGGATTGGCAGGCTACTACCGTCGCTTCATCGAAGGCTTCTCAAAAATAGCCAAGCCATTGACAGAATTGCTGAAGAAGAACCACAAATTTGCCTGGACGGAAGAATGTGATAGCAGCTTTATGGAGCTAAAGACGAGGCTAACCACCGCCCCTGTCTTAGTTCTTCCAGACATTCACAAGAGCTTCGACATATATTGTGATGCTTCCAGGCGTGGAATCGGTTGCGTTTTGATGCAAGAGGGAAAGGTTGTAGCCTATGCATCCAGACAGCTACGACCTCACGAAGAGAACTATCCCACTCATGATTTGGAAATGGCAGCCGTGATTCATGCATTGAAGATTTGGAGGCATTATCTCATTGGGCAGCAATGTGAAATATACACGGACCATAAGAGTCTCAAGTATATTTTCACTCAGCCTGATCTCAATCTCAGGCAGAGAAGATGGCTTGAATTGGTCAAGGATTATGACCTTGGGATTAATTATCATCCGGGAAAAGCCAATGTGGTCGCCGATGCCCTCAGCAGAAAGCAAGGTACCCTGAATGCACTCATGGAGGGAATGCATCCTAGGCTGCGAGAAGAATTTGCCAAGTTGAATATGGTGTTATGCGGCCCAATCAGTCCGGATACAATGGAAATTACTCCAACACTTATGGAAGAAATTAAAGCAGCTCAGAAATCAGACCAAGAAATACAAGAGATCAGAGAGCGCATTCCGCTAGGAAAGGCCAAGTCCTTCCGAATTGATGACCAGGACACTGTATGGTTTGAGAACCGAATATGTGTGCCTGATCAAGACAGCCTGAGATAGCAAATACTCAGAGAGGCACATGAATCTGCATATTCCATCCATCCAGGAGGAACAAAAATGTACCAGGACTTGCGAGAAACCTTTTGGTGGCCAGGAATGAGAAAGGACATAGCATACTATGTCGCATGTTGTGACATCTGCAACAGAGTCAAGGCTGAACATCAGAAACCCGCTGGGCTACTGCAACCTTTACCAGTTCCCCAGTGGAAATGGGATGACATATGCATGGACTTCATTGTCGGACTACCCAAGTCCACAAGAGGCCATGATGCTATCTGGGTCATCGTGGATATACTTACGAAAGTGGCTCACTTCCTTCCGGTAAAGACCACTTTCAACGCAAATCAGCTCGCACAGCTCTATATGTCCCGGATAGTCAGCCTTCATGGAGTACCCAAGTCTATCACATCAGATAGAGGCTCCCTGTTTACCTCAGCATTTTGGCTGCGACTGCATCAAGCCCTGGGAACTGTGCTAAAGCATAGCACGGCATATCACCCACAGACAGATGGACAGACAGAACGTGTGAATCAGATAGTGGAAGATATGCTTCGGTCCTGTGCTCTCGCCCATGGATCCAAATGGGAGGATAGCCTACCTTATGCAGAATTCTAGTACAATAACAACTATCAGTCAAGTCTCAAGATGTCACAGTTTCAGGCTTTGTACGGACGGAAATGCCGCACTCCTTTAAATTGGTCCCAGACAGGAGACAGCCGTATCTTCGGCACAGATTTGATGCTCGAGGCTGAGAGACAAGTCAAGGATATCCAGGAGCGTCTACGAGCAGCCAAGTCTCGTCAAAAGAGTTACTATGACCCAAAGCATCGGGAAGTAACTTTTGAACCAGGAGAATATGCCTATCTCCGAGTTACCCCCATGAAGGGAATAAAAAGGTTTCACACCCGAGGAAAGCTTGCACCGAGGTATATCGGATCCTTTCCAGTCATGGCTAGAAGAGGCAGAGTGGCACATCAGCTAGAGTTACCACCAGAGTTGTCAGACGTTCACGATGTCTTTCACATATCACAGCTGAGAAAGTGCATTGCACCTCCGATCAAGCAGGCAGATATGAGTAAGCTGGAATTGACCAAAGATCTGACATACGAGAAAAGATCTGTCAGGATATTGGATGAGATGGAAAGGACTACCAGGAGTAAGACAATTAAGTTTTACAAGGTGTTGTGGGATCACAATACTGAGGAAGAGGCTACCTGGGAAAGAGAGGATTTTCTGAGATCAGCATATCCACACTTGTTCCCTGAGCAACCGAATCTCGAGGACGAGATTCATTCTAAGGGGGGTAGGTTTGTGACACCCTGGTTTTTGGCAACTTTTTCTTTTCGACATCTTTCTGGCTTTATTTGCAATTTGGTTGGATTTTGAACCTTTTCAGTTGACTTTGGACTTATGAATTCCTCTCAGTGATCCAGAGCCCCCAGCATCTTGCCAAAATCTTGTCACTCACCATCTGGATCAATTTCCAATTCTTTATCTTTCCCAAATATTCATTTTCTTCCTTTGGGAAAATCTGTCATCACTATGGGTTACAAAGCAACCTATAGTTCTGGTGATCAGAAAAATCCCAAATTAATCCCAGACCTTCTTGTCATCATCTACTCCCACAATCTCCAAAAACATTTCATGGTCCAGTACAAAGTTTATTCCAGAAAACTCCATTTGCTCTCTGGACAGTACTGGTCATTTGTGAAGGAGCTCATATTTTCCCTACTCAATTAATTCCAAGAAAATTCCCTGAGATATTAGGGAATCTATATTTCCATAATATCCAAAAATATCATCTTGTCCAGTACAAATTTTCATCACCAATATTCTGCCAAGTTGTTGTTCAGTTGGAACCTCTGTGAAGGAAGTACTAGTTAGAGGTATCCAATTGAGCTGAAATTTTTATGGCATCTTCTCCTCACCAAATAACCCTGCCACACCAAAATTCAGCCCCAGAAGATCAACCAGTTGAGTGCATCAAGCTCATCTCTGTTTTTGGTTCAGTACAGCAGTTGTACATGAACTATATTCAAATCTTGATCAAATCCTTTCAAACTTGGCCAGATCATAGTCCTTCCAAAGTAGAACACCCCAGACATCTCCTTTGGCTCCATACCCACCTCATGTCTTCTCTAGATCCCTCTCAATTTCGCTGTCAGAGACTGTAGCTGAAGCTACACTTCGGTTCAGAGTGAACCTAGCCAAACCAAGCATGCAGAGGCACTAGATGATCAAAGGAGAAGGGCCTAGACACGGTGAGCTGGACTTGGACGGCCTCGAGACATTACCTCCCGTGGTGAGCACGGTACTGGCATGCCAGTACGCGTGCTCTGCACCTCGCCGGCGACGGCCGAGGTCATTCCAGCGACCTCTCGCTGCCATTTCGTGTCTTGAGGTGCCGACATCGTCGCTGCCGTCCACGTAACCCTCTCCTGATTCTTCCCCTCGCCGGAATCGAGCTCGCCGGCCGCCACGCGCCCGGGCACTGTGCCGCCCGTGGCTGCACTATGGCGTGCGGCGCGTCGTCTTCCTCCACTAGCCTCCACTGCCCGCCATTACTCCCCCTGCTAGCTCCCATCACTTCTCCCAGCGTCGCGACGGCCAGCTCGCCGTCCTTGCGCCGGCGACGTGTCCCGGTTCCCGCCGTTTCCAGAGAGATCCCCCGAGCTCGCCTCCTGCTATAAATACCCCTCTCCGGCCCCTCCCGAGTTCCTCATCCACCTCCTCCTCCTCCCAATCGTCCTCCCGAGCAGCGAGCCACGGCCGAGAGGCCCTCTAGCCTCGAACCTCGCCGGAGATCCGCCGCCACCCGAGCTCTGCCTCCCCGCCGATTCACTCCCCCCCGAGCTCCACTGACTCCTCCATCGAGCTCAGCTCATCCTCCTGATCACGCCCAAGCCCTTGCCCGGTCGAATCGCTGCCGGAGACGCCGTCCCCGACGACCCCCGAGAGCTGCCGCCGCCGGAGAAGAAGGGGACGACGACGTCCGGCCACCGTTCGCCAAGCCACTGGTACGTGCTGGTTCGTCTCCGAGCGCTCGTTCCATTCCGCTACTCACCGGACCCCGCCGTCGTCTGTGTCGCCGGCGAGCGTCGCCGGAGCTCCGCTCCTTCTCTGTTCCCTCCTCCCCTTTTAAATCTGGCGGCTGGGGCCCGCCAGTCAGCGACACGCCGAAGCGGTAAGTGGAGGCGCCCATCCACTTTACGCTTTCGACGTGGCCCCCTGAGAGATTTGCTATTTTCTATTTAAATTCCTGATTTTGACCAGAACTTTGACCGTTCATAACTTTTAAACCATAAGTCCAAATCAACTGATTCTTCTTTGCATCTGGTTTGTCTTGAGCTCCTCTATTTTCTGGCCAAATTTGGTATTTTTCCCATGTTCACAGAATTTCTGGTGCTCAAAACAGTAGCATGTGACATTTTCTATTGCACTTTAAAAATATTTATAGAGGGAAATACTTTTGGATTTGAAGCCCAGGAGTTTGTGGACAACCCAACAGAGCAAGGAAAGCCATGTCATCCATTGCATGAAGCATTTCAATAGTGTTGGTTATTTAATTAAATTTCATGCATTATTTTTATATATGATAATCCATAGTAATTTATTTAAGTGCATAGCTACTGCCATGATAATTTACTTGCAATTAAATATCCATACTGGTTAAATGCTTGGCTACACTAAACTTAGTTGGTTGATCAAGAGCCACCTACCCGGACTTTTCCGCGCAGCCACATTTGCCGGTATAGGACGGCCTTGACTTGGTCTGGCTTTGTGGTCTTTTATCGGTACCACCAAACTAGGGAGGGTTATGCGTGCGTGCTGCCCTGATCAGGTAGACGACGATAATCCTGTGAGCCCAGTTGAGTTGTTTTGCCGGCGTCCCTGTTTGGGACAGTTAGTGGCCACGACGGTGGCAGGTGTCACGGGGTGACACAGGGGCCACCTAGGACATGACCCTGGGAGGGTATGATTGTCGGTGGTACGATAGAGGGGTCACGGGTCAGGCAGGTTTCGTTGGAGCACCACCGGTCCACCCAAATGGGATCACGAGGCCAGGTACTCCATGGTGTGGGTAAAGTGTGCAACCTCTGCAGAGTGTTAAAACCTATTCGAATAGCCGCGTCCACGGTATTGGACAGTCCGTTTAGGCCTCTCTAGGATGATCAACCGTAAAATGATAATAATGATGGAAGAACTTGTCTTGTGATCGGAAGTGCTCTATGGCTTGTGAGCATTCCGAGGGTTGTGAGACAACCCAGATGAGAGTAAGTTGGTACTGGGTACCAGTAAGTGAGCAACTTAATCTGTTAACTTGTTAATTGCCATGCTATTGTTTGCTGCATTGTTTTGGTTGCCATGAGCTTGCGAGTACATTCCAAGTACTCACCTGGCGTATCATGCCAGATGCAGGAGAAGCCGAGGACGGAGGTCCCGAAGGTTCGTGCTACGCTAACTAGGCCGTGCCCACGGCAGTGTCCCTGTGGATGGAGTTTTCCGCGCTATGTTCCGCTACGCCGTAGTCTACCCAGTAGTATCGAGGCCCTGCTATGTTCCATAAATAATGTAGATGTTGTTCTCAGCACGTGCAATGCTTCTGGCCTCGCTAGCATGTAAATTATGAGCTTGTACCCGAGATATTTTAATAAAGTTCAGTTCAGTTCTGTTCCAAGTTGTTGTGTGTTTCCAGAAGACATGATCTCTGGGCTGGAAACACTGGTAAACCGGTTCTCTGAGCCGGGGTGCCACATACCACCTGGATACTCGTATTGCTACTTTCATTATAAGCCCTTTATGAGGTGTCACCTCAGACGCCCGACTGTGGCATGCATTGCAAGACCTTTCGAGGTGTCGCTTCAGACACCCGACTGGCATTTTATTTCTTGGAATCCTCGGGAGGTCTAATGCCCGATGTTCCATTTGGCATTTTATTTCTTGGAATCCTTGGGAGGTCTAACGCCCGACGTTCCACTTACGCTTTCATTAAGATTCCTTCGGGATGGTTCTACCTCCTAAAACCCGACTTTAAAATTTTGGTAACAACATGATTACTTATACTTTGCTAATATCGGATGGCTAACCTTTATTTTCTATGCAATATAATACTCTACATGATTACATTAAACTTTTACCATGTCATAATATTGTTGAATAGGCTTAAAGTTAATTGCATGCATTTTGCCTGCTTTTATTATATCTTTTGTCCATGATGTTTGCGAGTACATTCAAACGTACTCACAGGCTTGTCCCTGGCTATTGTCTTGGCCAGATCATGATTCGGAGGAGAGCGCTACGAAGACACCCCCGCAACTTAGGAATCGGAGATAGCAGCAACGCGAGATAGGAGTAATCCAGGTCAGCTGTTCCTGGGGGAATGGAGACCCATCAACGTTGGAAATCCATGATTCGCTTCCGTCATCCGCCACTAGAAATCATTGTGGTACTCAATGGACCTTCATGGTCTTGTACTCAAATTCTTGTAACTGCTTGGAATTCTGTATCAAGGAAGTGTCCACCAGCGAACAGTAATCCTGGGGCTGGTGATGACACGAGGGTCATTTGCTGGGATTTCATGTCCCGAAAAACTGGCCCTGGCACAAACATTGAGAATCTTGGTTTTTAAATCCCCGTAAATCCAAAACTCGCCTGAAATTCATGAAACTTGGCATCGTGTCATGACATGCCACATATATGCCATGGTAAAATTTTTGGCCAATTTGGGGCAAGTTTTGGTACAAGCCTCTTACAAACCAGAGCTTCTCACAAGAAGTCTCGTGGTTCCGATAGGGAACATGTTGCCCTTGTGGGCGAAACGACATTCCCTGTCTCTTCTCGCCTTGGATTTTTTCTAGAGGCAACATAGACCAATAGGAGTGTCGTGCCAAAATATGAAATTATTCAGGGTTCGTTTAGCCTTTTTTATACATTAATTGAGTTTTCTAGGCATTTAATGTGCATAATTCAAATTTAAACTACAAGCACATGCTCCAGTGCACCAAAATGGGTTGAAAAATCATTTTTGTGTTCTTGGGTCCATGTTTAGGTCCCATGCAAGAAATGAGAATGAATTACAAACATCTCGGCGTCGTGGCTCGGCCGCAAACATTGAGAATCTTGGTTTTTAAATCCCCGTAAATCCAAAACTCGCCTGAAATTCATGAAACTTAGCATGTGTCATGACATGGCACATATATGCCATGGTAAAAAATATTGTCCAATTTGGGGCAAGTTTTGGTACAAGCCTCTTACAAACCGGAGCTTCTCACAAGAAGGCTCGTGGTTCCGATAGGGAACGTGTCCCCCTTGTGGGCAAAACTACATTCCCTGCCTCTTCTTGCCTTGGATTTTGTTTCTAGAGGCAACATAGACCAATAGGAGTGTCATGCCAAAATATGGAATTATTCAGGGTTCATTTAGCCTTTTTCATACATTAATTGAGTTTTCTAGGCATTTAATGTTCATAATTCAAATTTGAGCTACAAGCACATGCTCCAGTGCACCAAAATGGGTTAAAAATCATTTCTGTGTCCTTTGGTGCATGTTTAGGTCCCATGCAAGAAATGAGAATGAATTACAAACATCTCGGCCTCGTGGCTCGACCGCAAAAATTGAAAATCTTGGGTTTTAAATCCCTGTAAATCCAAAACTCGCCTGAAATTCATGAAACTTGGCATCGTGTCATTACATGGCACATATATGTCGTGGTAAATTTTTTGTCCAATTTGAGACAAGGCGCACACATTAACAACCGACGTAGGCATTTTGGAACAAATAGTTGCCACGTTATTATCGCAAACGTTTGCATTATTTGAACCATGGGTGTTCCACTAACCATTTACGTGTCGCCACGCATCCCACTTTTTATTGGAAAGGAGATGCCGTGCGGGCAGCTATTTGATTAGACGGGGCGAGTGCGAGAAGTCCGCCGCGCAGACGCGTGCGAGCTGTCCGCCACGCAGGCTCGACAGGACGCGTGCGAGCAGTCCGTCGCGCAGGCTCAGCGCGACGCGTGCAGGCTCACCGCGAAGCGAGCCCTTTGACCTCCACCCGCCGCCCACCTCGCTCCCAACTTCTCCATTAATGGCGGCCGAGCCGCTGTTTAACATGCGGTTAATGCACCTGGAAGGAGGTAGTTTTCTTGTGATCCCATGGCCCCGCTCAACGTTAGCATTGTTTTGTTCATGCCTGGCTGAGAACGCGCCTTTTAGCCTGTTTTCGACTTGTATACATGTACAATACCTACGAACAAAATAATACGACGACAAATTTACAATGGCAACGGATAATAATTGTCTTACATATTCAGGATAATTTAAAATGCCACATGCAGCAACGCCTGAAAGACACAGGGGCAAGAGAAGAAGACGCAGAGAACGATGGGTCGCTGCTCTCAACTTCTTAATGGGTTGCTAGGCGCGGAGTTCCTCCATCTCCTTCTTCATCGCCACCACGACCTTCATCTCCTCTTGCCTCTCCCCACCATCTTCCGCATTGCGGATATGGCGTGGGATTTCTCGTGGAGAGCGTCGATGCTCTGCTTCACATCCGCATGACTTCGTTTGACAGTAGCCACGGATTCCTCCACCAGCCGCTCGCGCTCGATGCGGAGCTTCGCCACGTCATCCAATAGTTTCCCGACGAGGGCTTTCAGCTTCTTCCCCGAGGCACTGCTCTTCTCATGCAGCTTCTTCCAGCCGACAGTCATCTCCCTCTGCTTCTCGCGCTCGTCGAGGAGCTTTGCATTATGGCCCATAAGTTGCAGGATGAGGCCGATCGCCTTCTCAACCGAGGCATTGGTCTCCAGTAGCTTCACCAAGCAGGCGTTTGCCTCCTTCTGCTTATTGAGCTCAGCACGCATGTCGTCGCTGGCTAAGGAATCCACCACTGCCATTATAACCTTAGTCTCTTCAATATTTCGATCGCGCCCCACAACACAACAAGCACACCCACGACGACACATACATAGAGGATATCTAACGGCGCTCCAATGGAGTTCGGCGCGTATCCTGTGGACACCCACGTGAGGGAGAAGGACCTCTCGATGGTGTACACCAACGACCCGGTCATTGTGGAGGACTCCATCAACGCCATGGAGCATTTGCTTGTTGAGGATGACAAGTACAAAGTGGTCGGCTTCGACCTCCAGTACACCGGCGGTCGTACCGGGTATGATCAGAAGGTTGCCGTCGCCCAGTTGTGTGTGCGCCATCATGTCCTCGTCTACCACTACTGCCAGGCCACAAGGCCTTGCGAGCGTTTTGCCAGGTTTTTCAACAGCCCCGACTACAAGTTCACAAGGTGGACACCATCGATGATGCAAAAGTGCTCGAGACTTCGGACTTGGCCTGCCAGAAGCTTGTCGACATCCATGGCCACTACAGGGCCTGGGGCAGTCTTAAGCAGAAGGACTCCCTGGTTGACCTCGTCGGGGCCATCATCGACCCCTACTACAGTAACATGAAGGATGCCTGCAAGATCAATCTTGCAGCCTGGCACACGACCTAGGTGCGGAGACTGGATGAAGATGTTGGAAATATGCCCTAGAGGCAATAATAAATTGGTTATTATTATATTTCCTTGTTCGTGATAATCGTTTATTATCCATGCTATAATTGTATTGATTGGAAACTCAAATACATGTGTGGGTACATAGACAACACTGTGTCCCTAGTATGCCTCTAGTTAACTAGCTCGTTGATCAAAGATGGTCAAGGTTTCCTGGCCATAGACATGAGATGTCATTTGATAACGGGATCACATCATTAGGAGAATGATGTGATGGACAAGACCCAAACTATGAACGTAGCATATGATCGTGTCATTTTATTGCTATTGTTTTCTGCATGTCAAGTATCTGTTCCTATGACCATGAGATCATGCAACTCACTGACACCGGAGGAATACCTTGTGTGTATCAAATGTCACAACGTAACTGGGTGACTATAAAGATGCTCTACAGGTATCTCCGAGGGTGTCTGTTTAGCTGGCATGGATCAAGACTGGGATTTGTTACTCCGTGTGACGGAGAGGTATCTCAAGGCCCACTCGGTAATACAACATCACAACAAGCCTTGCAAGCAATGTGACTAAGTGTTAGCCACGGGATCTTGTATTACGGAACGAGTAAAGAGACTTGCCAGTAACGAGATTGAACTACGTATAGAGATACCGACGATCGAATCTCGGGCAAGTAACATACTGAAGAACAAAGGGAATAGCATATGGGATTAACTGAATCCTTGACATAGAGGTTCAACCGATAAAGATCTTCGTAGAATATGTAGGAACCAATATGGGCATCTAGGTCCCGCTATTGGTTATTGACCGTAGAGGTGTCTCGGTCATGTCTACATAGTTCTCGAACCCGCAGGGTCTGCACACTTAACGTTCGGTGACGTTTCGATAGTATAGAGTTATGTATGGTGGTGACCGAAGGTTGTTCGGAGTCCCGAATGAGATCTCGGACGTCACGAGGAGCTCCGGAATGGTTCGGAGGTAAAAATTGATATATATGAAGTCCCGTTTTGGTCACCGGAAAAGTTTCGGATATTTCGGTAGTGTACCGGGAGTGCCGGGAGGGGTACCGGGGACCATCGGGAGGGGTATTTCGACCCAAGGGGCCTCATGGCCTGTGGGAGGAGTCAAGCCAGCCCTTAGTGGGCTGGCCAAGCCCCCCACTAAGGCCCATGCGGCTGGAGGTGGAAAAAACCCAAAGGTGGAAAGGTGGAAAGGGTTTCCAAGTGGAGAGGAGGAATCCTACTCCTAGTAGGATTGGAGTAGGACTCCTCCACCTCCAATTTTGGCCAACCCTTGAGGGTTTGAGGCTGCCTCCTCCCCTCCCTCTCTCCTATATATACTAGAGGATTTAGAGGAGAAAAATAAAAATAAACCCTAATTGCCACGTGCTCCCTCTACTTCATCTAGATCGGTTTCTCCTCTAGTCTAGTTCGGCAGTGCTTAGGCGAAGCCCTGCCGGAATAGTTCCACCACCACCGCCACGCCGTCGCGCTGCCGGAGAACTCATCTACCTCTCCGCCCCTCTTGCTGGATCAAGAAGGCGGAGATCGTCATCGAGCTGTACGTCTGCTGAACGCGGAGGTGCCGTCCGTTTGGCGCTAGATCGGAAGAACCGTGATCAGGATCGCGAGACGATTCGTGATGGGATCGCGGGATGCTCGGCGATTTGGATCGCGAAGACGTTCGACTACATCAACCGCGTTTCTTAACGCTTCCCGCTTAGCGATCAACAAGGGTATGTAGATCCACTCTCCCTCTCGTAGATGCTCATCACCATGGATAGATCTTGCGTGTGCGTAGGAAATTTTTTGTTTCCCATGCAACGTTCCCCTATAGAAGATCACCTCAAGTTCGCGGCCAAGAATGCGTACACATGCTATGAGATGTACAGCCGGATCGTTGACATGAGAAAGTGCCTCCTTCCTGTAGACGACGAGGGATCGAGCCACAAGCAGAGCAGTGGCGGCAAGCGTCACAAGAAGAAGTAGATGCTGATTAGATGATCGTTTCTTCTAGTTTATTATGCATGTAATTGTTTACTTTGGTGTGTGCAAATGTTATGTGTGTAGTCATTTATGTAATTGGATGTTTAATTTGGTTATGGAATCATGTTCTTATAAGTATATATGTTGTTGTTCTGTAGACAGAGCATAGATGTTGTGCAGACTGAGCAAATCACATCGTATACAGATTAAACTACGGAACCCGTCGGTGATGAATTCATCAATCGCTGACAATTGTTTACCACTAACTGTTTGCCAACAACACACACAGCTTAGGAGGAATCGTCTGTGCTATTATCGGTCTTCCCACACAATTCTGATTACTGACCTGTATGCCGGGTATCACACACATCTTTTTAAGCCAAATCGTTTCTGTTGTTTTGGCTCATCACAAACAGTTCATCTGAGTCACCTGTATGCCGTCTATCGCACACACCTTGATGTGGCTAACCGTTTATGTTGTTTTGACTCATCACAAACAGTTCGTCCGAGTGACTTGTATGCCGTCTATCGCACACACACCTTGATTCGTCTAACCGTTTCTATTGTTTTGGATCATCGCAAACAGTTCATCCGAGTGACCTGTATGTCGTCTATCGCACACACCTTGAACTGGTTAACCATTTCTGTTGTTTCGCTCGTTCCAAACAGTTTGTATGGATCAACTGTATGCCACGTATTGCATACGCAACTCTTTTCTGAATCGTATTTGATGTCTCCGCCATCGCACACAGTTCATTTTATTGGTGACGGTTTTATTACGATACCGTTTGCGAGTAATGCATCGCACACAGTTTGGTCGATTGGTCTCCTATACATGTGTCGTGTTAGGTCCTTCCTGTAGTAGTGTAGTTTAGAAACCCATCTCATATAAGTTAATCAGATAACGAAAACCCTTGATGGAGAATCCTCCGCAAAGCGCCTCCACGAGCCTTCTCGGGATCCCTCCTGGCGAGTCACCACATGCCTTCTCCGGATCCTCCCTGGACCCGCACAGTGAACCATCTCATGTCACCGGACTCTGACTAGCCTTAATGTGAAACAACAGTAAAGGAGGCAAAGTCACCTTTTGCGATGTTGATAGAGACAAGGACGACAGGTCAAGCTACAACTAGGGTTAGGAAAGAAACGGCTCCAAGACTTGGTTATTACCAATGTGAAGGGGAAGGGAAGACTTGGTTGTGACCCAAGACTTGGCAAAATATAAGCATGATCGGGAAATCATTGGTGTTTGGATAGAAAAACCACTTGCTTTAGCTCGATTTGAGCAAACGACTCTCGGCTCAAGACGATTATGAAGTTTTCACAGTCAGTCTTAAGTAATAACCGCTTGCGATAGTGAAAGGTTCTTCGTCAACTCTTATCAGTAGCCTACGAGAAAGTATTTCAAACGGTTTTACAAAGCAACACTTGCTATAACCCCTTAAATAGTTGGGTTCCACATACACGTCTTTGCACTCTGTCGACCTATTTTGCAATAGTCTCACTAGCTCTTCAAGGAGGTAGCCAGGTAGTAACGTTGTTCAGAGTGACTATGTCTTAGTCAGCTTAGAGAAAAATGTCTATTTAGTCTAACTACTCATAGGCATAAGGTCTTATCCTTTTGTAATCACAAAAATCCTTAAATCTAATTGGACAAAGTTATTTCTCAAGCGCTATCAAAATAGTAAAATCAGAACAAAATGCATGAAGGTGACATTTCGGTAGTATAGAGTTATGTATGGTGGTGACCGAAGGTTGTTCGGAGACCCGGATGAGATCCCGGACGTCACGAGGAGCTCTGGAATGGTCCGGAGGTAAAGATTGATATATAGGAAGTCCCGTTTTGCTCACCGGAAAAGTTTCGGATATTTCGGTAGTGTACCGGGAGTGCCGGGAGGGGTACCGGGGACCATCGGGAGGGGTATTTCGACCCAAGGGGCCTCATGGGCTGTGGGAGGAGTCAAGCCAGCCCTTAGTGGGCTGGCCAAGCCCCCCACTAAGGCCCATGCGGCTGGAGGTGGAAAAAACCCAAAGGTGGAAAGGTGGAAAGGGTTTCCAAGTGGAGAGGAGGAATCCTACTCCTAGTAGGATTTTAGTAGGACTCCTCCACCTCCAATTTTGGCCAACCCTTGAGGGTTTGAGGCTGCCTCCTCCCCTCCCTCCCTCCTATATATACTAGAGGATTTAGAGGAGAAAAATAACCCTAATTGCCACGTGCTCCCTCTACTTCATCTAGATCGGTTTCTCCTCTAGTCTAGTTCAGCAGTGCTTAGGCGAAGCCCTGCCGGAATAGTTCCACCACCACCGCCACGCCGTCACGCTGCCGGAGAACTCATCTACCTCTCCACCCCCTCTTGCTGGATCAAGAAGGCGGAGATCGTCATCGAGCTGTACGTGTGCTGAACGCGGAGGTGCCGTCCGTTTGGCGCTAGATCGGAAGAACCGTGATCAGGATCGCGAGACGATTCGTGATGGGATCGCGGGACGCTCGGCGATTTTGATCGCGAAGACGTTCGACTACATCAATCGCGTTTCTTAACGCTTAGCGATCTACAAGGGTATGTAGATCCACTCTCCCTCTCGTAGATGCTCATCACCATGGATAGATCTTGCGTGTGCGTAGGAAAATTTTTGTTTCCCATGCAACGTTCCCCTAAAGTGGTATCAGAGCTAGGTCTATGTGTAGATGAGATCTCGAGTAGAACACAACGGAGTTTGTGGGCGTTGATATTCAGATTGCTTCCTCCCTTGGTCTTTTCTTGATTCGGCGGTATTGTGGGATGAAGCGGCCCGGACCAACATTACTCGTATGCTTGCGAAAGACCGGTTCCATCAACAGACATGTAACTTCGTTGCATAAAGATGGCTGGCGGGTGTCTGTTTCTCCCACTTTAGTCGGATCGGATTTGACAAAGGCGGTCTTTGAGAAGGTTGAATAGCAATTTTTGTATCACCGTTGTGGTTTTTGCGTAGGTAAGAATTGTTCTTACTAGATACCCGTAGCAGCCACGTAAAACTTGCAACAACAATTAGAGGACGTCTAACTTGTTTTTGCAGGGTATGTTGTGATGTGATATGGCCAATTACATGATGAGATATATGTGATGTATGAGATGATCATGTATTGTATAGAATATCACGACTTGCATGTCGATGAGTACGGCAACCGGCAGGAGCAATAGGGTTGTCTTTAATTATTTTCACCATTTTTGCTTTACTTTATCGCTATGAGTTAGCAATTGTCGTGGAAGCAACAGTCGACGCGACAACCTCATGGCGACACATTGATGGAGATCAAGATGATGGAGATCATGGTGTTATGCCGGTGACGATGGAGATCATGCCGGTGCTTTGAAGATGGAGATCAAAAGCACAAGTTCATGGCCATATCATGTCACTTATGATTTGCATGTGATGTTAATCCTTTTATGCATCTTATTTTGCTTAGGACGACGGTAGCATTATAAGGTGATCCCTCACTTAAATTTCAAGATAAATTGTGTTCTCCCCGAGTGTGCACCGTTGCGAAAGTTCGTCGTTTCGAGACACCACGTGATGATCGGGTGTGATAGACTCTACGTTCGCATACAACGGGTGCAAGCCAATGTTGCACATGCGGAACACTCGGGTTAAACTTGACGAGCCTAGCATGTACAGACATGGCCTCAGAACACAAGAGACCGAAAGGTCGAACATGAGTCATATAGTAGATATGATCAACATGAAGATGTTCACCATTGAAACCACCTCAACTCACGTGATGATCGGACTTGAGTTGGTGGATTTGGATCATGTAACACTCGGATGACCGGAGGGATGTCAATTTGAGTGGGAGTTTTTAAGTAATATGATTAACTAAACTCATTGTCATGAACATAGTCAAGATGTCTTTGCAAATTATGTTGTAGATTACTAGCTCGCGCTGTAGCTCCCTTGAATTTTTATATGTTCCTAGAGAAATAGAGTTGAAAGATGATGGTAGCGATAATGCGGACTGGGTCCGTGATCTGAGGATTGCCCTCATTGCTGCACAGAAGGCTTATGTACTTAATGCACCACTCGGTGCGCCACCCCCCTCAAGCGTCGTCTGTAGATGTTATGAACATCTGACAGGCACGTTCTGATGACTACTTGATAGTTCAATGCATCATGCATTACGGCTTAGAATTGAGGCTCCAAAATGTTTTGAACGTCACGGAACATATGAGATGTTCTAAGAGCTGAAATTGGGATCTCAGGCTCGTGCCCGTGTTGAGAGGTATGAGACCTCCAACAAGATTCTTTGCCTGCAAGATGAAGGAGAATAGCTCAATCAGTGAGCATGTGCTCAGATTGTCTAGGTGCTATAATCGCTTGAATCGAGTGGGAGTTGATCTTCCAGATAAGATAATGATTGATATAGTTCTCCAAGTCACTGTCACTAAGCTACTAGAGCTTCGTGATGAACTATAAAATGCCAGGGATGGAAATTATGATCCCTGAGCTATTCGCGATGTTTGACACCGCGAAGGTAGAAATCAAGAAGGAGCATCAAGTGTTGATGGTTAGTGAAACCACTAGTTTCGAGAAGGGCAAGGGCAAGGAGGGAAACTTCATGGATGGAAAGCCAGTTGCTGCTCCAGTGAAGAAACCCAAGGTTGAACCGAAACCCGAGACTAAGTGCTTCTATTATGAGGAGAACGGTCACTGAAGCGGAACAACCCTAGATACTTGGTAGATAAGAAGGCTGGCAACGTCGATAGAAGTGTATTTGATATACGTGTTATTGATGTGTACCTTACTAATACTCCTGGTAGCACTTGGGTATTGGATACCGGTTCGGTTGCTAAATGTTAGTAACTCGAAATAAAAGCTACGTAATAAACGGAGGCTAGCTAAGGGTGAGGTGACAATGAGTGATTGGAAGTGTTTCCAAGGTTGATGTGATCACCATCGCACGCTCTCTCTACCTTCGGGATTAGTGATGAACCTAAATAAATGTTATTTGGTGTTTGCGTTCAGCATGAACGTGATTAGATCATGTTTATTGCAATACGGTTATTCATTTAAGTTAGAGAATAATGGTTATTCTGTTTACATGAATAATACCTTCAATGGTCATGCACCCAATGAGAATGGTTTATTGAATCTTGATCGTAGTGATACACATGTTCATAATATTGATGCCAAAAGATACAAAGTTAATAATGATAGTACCACATACTTGTGGCACTGCCGCTAAATGTCATATTGGTGTAAAACGCATGAAGAAACTCCGTGCTAATGGATCTATGGATTCATTCGATTGCGAATCGGTTGAGGCATGCGAACCATGCCTCATGGGCAAGATGACTAAGACCCCATTTTCCGGTATGGTGGAGCGGGCAAGTAACTTATTGGAAATAATACATGTTGATGTAAGCGGTCCAATGAGTGTTGTAGCGTGCGGTGGATATCGTTATTTTCCTACCTTCACTGATGATTTGAGTAGATATGGGGATATTTACTTAATGAAACACAAGTCTGAAACGTTTGAAAAGTTCAAACAAAATCAGAGTGAAGTTTGAGATCATCGTGACAAGGAGATAAAATGTCTACGATATGATCGTGGAGGTAAATACCTGAGTTACGAGTATTGGTATACAACTTAAGACAATGTGGAATTTGTTTCATAGCTCACGCCACCTGGAACACCATAGTATGATGGTGTGTCCGAACGTCGTAGTCGTGCTCTATTGGATATGGTGCGAACTATGATGTCTCTTATCGATTTGCCACTATCATTTTGGGGTTATGCATTAGAGACAACTACATTCACTTTAAAAGGGGCACCATCTAAGTCCGTTGAGATGACACCGTATGAATTTTGGTTTGGTAGAAACCTAAGCTGTCATTTCTTAATGTTTGGGGCTGCGACGCTTATGTGAGAAAGGTTTCAACCTGATGATCTCGAACCCAAAGCGGACAAATGCATCTTCATAGAATACCCTAAGGAAACAATTGGGTATACCTTCTATCTCAGATCCAACGACAAAATGTTTGTTGCTTAAAACGGGTCCTTTCTCGAGAAAAGGTTTCGCTCGAAAGAATTGAGTGGGAGGAAGATAGAACTTGATGAGGTTGTTGAACCTTTGTTTCAACCAGAGAGTAGAGCAGCGCAGAAAGTTGTTTCTGTGGAGCCTACGTTAGTTGAAGAGGAAGTTAATGATGATGATCATGAAGCTTCGGATCAAGTTACTATCGAACCTCGTAGGTCGACAAGGACGTGTGCTGCTCCTGAGTGGTACGGCAACCCTGTCTTAGAGGTCATGTTGTTGGACAACGATGAACCTACGAGCTATGGAGAAGCAATGATGGGCCCGGATTCTGAGAAATGGTTAAGGCCATGAAATCCGAGATGGGATCCATGTAAGAAAACAAAGTATGGGCTTTGGAAGTATTACCTGAAGGGCGAAAGGCCATTCAGAACAAATGGATCTTTAAAAGGAAGACGGACGCGGACGGTAATGCCACCGTCTATAAAGCTCGACTTGTGGCAAAGGGTTTTTCACAAGTTGAAGGAGTTGACTACGATGAGACTTTCTCACCCGTAGCGATGCTAAAGTCTGTTGGAATTATGTTAGCAGTTGCTGCATTTTTCGATTATGAAATCTGGCAGATGGATGTCAAAACATCATTTCCTTAACGGTATCCGTGAGGAAAGGTTGTATGTGATACAACCGGAAGGTTTTGTCAGTCCTAAGGATGCTAAAATGTATGCAAGCTCCAGCGATCCTTCTATGGACTGGAGCAAGCATCTTGGAGTTGGAATATACGCTTTGATGAGGTGATCAAAGTTTTTGAGTCTATACAAAGTTTATGAGAAACTTGTATTTACAATAAAGTGAGTGCGAGCACTATAGAATTTCTGATAAGTATATGTGGATGACATATTGTTGATCAGAAATAATGTAGAATTTCTAGAAAGCATAAAGGGTTGTTTGAAAAGGAGTTTTTCAAAGGAAAACCTGGAATGAAGCTACTTAAATATTGGGCATCAGGATCTATAGAGAAAGATCAAGACGTCTGATAAGACTTTCAATGAGTACATACCTTGACAAGATTTTGAAAGAGTTCAAAATGGATCAGTCAAAGAAAGAGTTCGTGCCTGATTTGTAAGGTGTGGAGTTGAGTGAGACTCAAAGCTCGACCACGGCAGAAGAAAGAGAAAGGACGAAGGTCTTCCCCTATGCCTTATCCATAGGCTCTGTATAGTATGCCATGCTGTGTACCGCACCTGGTGTGCCTTGCCATGATTCTGTCAAGGGGTACAAGAGTGATCCAGGAGTGGACCACTGGACAGTGGTCAAAATTATCCTTAGTAACTAGAGGACTAAGGAAATGTTTCTCGATTATGGAGGTGATAAAGAGTTCGTCGTAAAGGGTATGTCGATGCAAGCTTTGACACCTATCCGGATGACTCTGAGTAGCAATCCGGATACGTATAGTGGAGCAGCCATTTGGAATAGTTCCAAGTGGAGTGTGGTAGCAGTGTCTACAGTATGACATAGAGATTTGCAAAGTACACACGGATCTGAATGTCGCAGACCCGTTGACTAAAGACCTCTCTCACATGCAAAGCATGATCAAACCCCAGAACTCATTGGGTGTTAGATTCATAACAATATAAATCACATGGTGATGTGAACTAGATTATTGACTCTAGTGCAAGTGGGAGACTGTTGGAAATATGCCCTAGAGGCAATAATAAATTGGTTATTATTATATTTCCTTGTTCGTGATAATCGTTTATTATCCATGCTATAATTGTATTGATTGGAAACTCAAATACATGTGTGGGTACATAGACAACACTGTGTCCCTAGTATGCCTCTAGTTAACTAGCTCGTTGATCAAAGATGGTCAAGGTTTCCTGGCCATAGACATGAGATGTCATTTGATAATGGGATCACATCATTAGGAGAATGATGTGATGGACAAGACCCAAACTATGAACGTAGCATATGATCGTGTCATTTTATTGCTATTGTTTTCTGCATGTCAAGTATCTGTTCCTATGACCATGAGATCATGCAACTCACTGACACTGGAGGAATACCTTGTGTGTATCAAATGTCACAACGTAACTGGGTGACTATAAAGATGCTCTACAGGTATCTCCGAGGGTGTCTGTTGAGCTGGCATGGATCAAGACTGGGATTTGTTACTCCGTGTGACGGAGAGGTATCTCAGGGCCCACTCGGTAATACAACATCACAACAAGCCTTGCAAGCAATGTGACTAAGTGTTAGCCACGGGATCTTGTATTACAGAACGAGTAAAGAGACTTGCCGGTAACGAGATTGAACTAGGTATAGAGATACTGACGATTGAATCTCGGGCAAGTAACATACCGAAGAACAAAGGGAACAACATACGGGATTAACTGAATCCTTGACATAGAGGTTCAACCGATAAAGATCTTCGTAGAATATGTAGGAACCAATATGGGCATCCAGGTCCCGCTATTGGTTATTGACCGTAGAGGTGTCTCGGTCATGTCTACATAGTTCTCGAACCCGCAGGGTCTGCACACTTAACGTTCGGTGACGTTTCGGTAGTATACAGTTATGTATGGTGGTGACCGAAGGTTGTTCGGAGTCCCGGATGAGATCTCGGACGTCACGAGGAGCTCCGGAATGGTTTGGAGGTAAAAATTGATATATAGGAAGTCCCGTTTTGGTCACCGGAAAAGTTTCGGATATTTCGGTAGTGTACCGGGAGTGCCGGGAGGGGTACCGGGGACCATCGGGAGGGGTATTTCGACCCAAGGGGCCTCATGGGCTGTGGGAGGAGTCAAGCCAGCCCTTAGTGGGCTGGCCAAGCCCCCCACTAAGGCCCATGCGGCTGGAGGTGGAAAAAACCCAAAGGTGGAAAGGTGGAAAGGGTTTCCAAGTGGAGAGGAGGAATCCTACTCCTAGTAGGATTGGAGTAGGACTCCTCCACCTCCAATTTTGGCCAACCCTTGAGGGTTTGAGGCTGCCTCCTCCCCTCCCTCCCTCCTATATATACTAGAGGATTTAGAGGAGAAAAATAACCCTAATTGCCACGTGCTCCCTCTACTTCATCTAGATCGGTTTCTCCTCTAGTCTAGTTCGGCAGTGCTTAGGCGAAGCCCTGCCGGAATAGTTCCACCACCACCGCCACGCCGTCGCGCTGCCGGAGAACTCATCTACCTCTCCGCCCCTCTTGCTGGATCAAGAAGGCGGAAATCGTCATCGAGTTGTACGTGTGCTGAACGCGGAGGTGCCGTCCGTTTGGCGCTAGATCGGAAGAACCGTGATCAGGATCGCGAGACGATTCGTGATGGGATCGCGGGACGCTCGGCGATTTGGATCGCGAAGACGTTCGACTACATCAACCGCGTTTCTTAACGCTTCCCGCTTAGCGATCAACAAGGGTATGTAGATCCACTCTCCCTCTCATAGATGCTCATCACCATGGATAGATCTTGCGTGTGCGTAGGAATTTTTTTTTCCCATGCAACGTTCCCCTACAGAAGATCACCTCAAGTTCGCGGCCAAGAATGCGTACACATGCAACGAGATGTACAGCCGGATCGTTGACATGAGAAAGCGCCTCCTTCTGGTAGACGACGATGGATCGAGCCACAAGCAGAGCAGTGGCGGCAAGCGTCACAAGAAGAAGTAGATGCTGATTAGATGATCGTTTCTTCTAGTTTATTATGCATGTAATTGTTTACTTTGGTGTATGCAAATGTTATGTGTGTAGTCATTTATGTAATTGGATGTTTAATTTGGTTATGGAATCATGTTCTTATAAGTATATATGTTGTTGTTCTGTAGACAGAGCATAGATGTTGTGCAGACTGAGCAAATCACATCGTATACGGATTAAACTACGGAACCCGTCGGTGATGAATTCATCAATCGCTGACAATTGTTTACCACTAACCGTTTGCCAACAACACACACAGCTTAGGAGGAATCGTTTGTGCTATTATCGGTCTTCCCACACAATTCTGATTACTGACCTGTTTGCCGGGTATCACACACAACTTGTTAAGCCAAATCGTTTCTGTTGTTTTGGCTCATCACAAACAGTTCATCTGAGTCACCTGTATGCCGTCTATCGCACACACCTTGATGTGGCTAACCGTTTATGTTGTTTTGACTCATCGCAAACAGTTCGTCCGAGTGACTTGTATGCCGTCTATCGCACACACCTTGATTCGTCTAACCGTTTCTGTTGTTTTGGATCATCGCAAACAGTTCATCCGAGTGACCTGTATGTCGTCTATCGCACACACCTTGAACTGGTTAACCGTTTCTGTTGTTTCGCTCGTTCCAAACAGTTTGTATGGATCAATTGTATGTCACGTATTGCATACGCAACTCTTTTCTGAATCGTATATGATGTCTCCGCCATCGCACACAGTTCATTTTATTGGTGACGGTTTTATTACGATACCGTTTGCGAGTAATGCATCACACACAGTTTGGTCGATTGGTCTCCTATACATGTGTCGTGTTAGGTCCTTCCTGTAGTAGTGTAGTTTAGAAACCCATCTCATATAAGTTAATCAGATAACCAAAACCCTTGATGGAGAATCCTCCGCAAAGCGCCTCCACGAGCCTTCTCGGGATCCCTCCCGGCGAGTCACCACATGCCTTCTCCGGATCCTCCCTGGACCCGCACAGTGAACCATCTCATGTCACCGGACTCTGACTAGCCTTAATGTGAAACAACAGTAAAGGAGGCAAAGTCACCTTTTGCGATGTTGATAGAGACAAGGTGTTGGAAATATGCCCTAGAGGCAATAATAAATTAGTTATTATTATATTTCCTTGTTCATGATAATCGTTTATTATCCATGCTATAATTGTATTGATTGGAAACTCAAATACATGTGTGGGTACATAGACAACACTGTGTCCCTAGTAAGCCTCTAGTTGACTAGCTCGTTGATCAAAAGATGGTGAAGGTTTCCTAGCCATGAACATAAGATGTCATTTGATAACGGGATCACATCATTAGGAGAATGATGTGATGGACAAGACCCAAACTATAAACGTAGCATATGATCGTGTCAGTTTATTGCTATTGTTTTCTACATGTCAAGTATCTGTTCCTATGACCATGAGATCATGCAACTCCCTGACATCGGAGGAATACCTTGTGTGTATCAAACATCGCAACGTAACTGGGTGACTATAAAGATGCTCTACAGGTATCTCCGAGGGTGTCTGTTGTGTTGGCATGGATCAAGACTGGGATTTGTTACTCCGTGTGACGGAGAGGTATCTCAGGGCCCACTCGGTAATACAACATCACAATGAGCCTTGCAAGCAATGTGACTAAAGTGTTAGCCATGAGATCTTGTATTACGGAACGAGTAAAGAGACTTGCCGGTAACGAGATTGAACTAGGTATAGAGATACCGACGATCGAATCTCAGGCAAGTAACATACCGAAGAACAAAGGGAACAGCATACGGGATTAACTGAATCCTTGACATAGAGGTTCGACCGATAAAGATCTTCGTAGAATATGTAGGAGCCAATATGGGCATCCAGGTCCCGCTATTGGTTATTGATCGTAGAGGTGTCTCGGTCATGTCTACATAGTTCTCGAACCCGCAGGGTCTACACACTTAACGTTTGGTGACGATTAGTATAGTTGAGTTATTTTGTTGGTGACCGAAGGTTGTTCGGAGTCCCGGATAAGATCCCGGACATGACGAGGATCTCCGGAAGAGTCCGGAGGTAAAGATTGATATATGTGATAATAGTGTTTTGATCTCCGGAAGGGTTCCGGAATTCACCGGAAGGGGTTCCGGATGTTTACGAAGTGTTCGGGTG
The DNA here is from genome assembly GCA_039707655.1 of Elymus sibiricus. Taxonomy (NCBI): domain Eukaryota; kingdom Viridiplantae; phylum Streptophyta; class Magnoliopsida; order Poales; family Poaceae; genus Elymus; species Elymus sibiricus. The sequence continues at coordinate 101,635,514 of CM077668.1, read as the reverse complement.
CAGCAACACTTTATATGAGCCAAAGGGGTAAAGCCCACGAGGTATTGGAAAGTGCAAAAGGAAGTTTTGCTGCTGCCTTAAGCGGTACTACCGCTAGTAAGGCAGTACTACCGCGTAAGCGGTACTACCGCTTGTGTGAAGCGGTACTACCGCTCGTGAGCGGTACTACCGCTTGTACGCGATACTGCTGGAATCCGAGTTAGACTCTTTCCGTGCGGGCCAAACCGACCTTGTGCGGGCAAAACCGACCTTGTGGAGGATTTCTCTCCAAGTTTAGACCCCGGGACTCAACATATAAATAGAGGGGCAGGGCTAGCACACGGGAGACATCAAGATTTCCCAAGCCGTGTGCCGGCAACCCTAACCCTCTAGTTTCTCCCGTCATAATCTCCGTAGTGCTTGGCGAAGCCCTGCAGAGATTGTTCCTCACCACCATCACCACGCCGTCGTGCTGTCGGAACTCATCTACTGCTTCATCATCGCTCGCTGGATCGAGGAGGTGAAGGCGTCATCAAGCCGTACGTGTATTGAACGCGGAGGTGCCGTCCGTTCGGCACTAGTTCGTGATCGGATCGAGGGACGACTTGCGATTTGGATCGCGGAGACGTTCGACTACATCAACCGCGTTTCTTAACGCTTCCACTTAGCGATCTACAAGGGTATGTAGATTCACTCTCCCTCTCGTAGATGCTCATCACCATGGATAGATCTTGTGTGTGCGTAGGAAAATTTTTGTTTCCCATGCAACGTTCCCCAACAGTGGCATCTGAGCTAGGTCTATGCGTAGATGAGATCTCGAGTAGAACACAAACGAGTTGTGGGCGTGGGTGTATACATATTGCTTGCCGTTACTAGTTGATACTTGATTCAGCGGTATTGTGAGATGAAGCGGCCCGGACCGACATTACGCGTACGCTTACGCGAGACAGGTTTCACCGCTACGTGCACTCGTTGCATAAAGGTGACTGGCGGGTGTCTGTCTCTCTCACTTTAGTTGAATTGATTTCAATGAAGAGGGTTCTTTTAGAAGATCAAAAAGCAATCACTACACCACGTTGTGGTTTTGCGTAGGTAAGAACGGTTCTTGCAAACCCGTAGCAGCCACGTAAAACTTGCAACAACAATTAGAGGACGTCTAACTTGTTTTTGCAAGGTATGTTGTGATGTGATATGGCCAATTACATGATGAGATATATGTGATGTATGAGATGATCATGTGTTGTATAGAATATCACGACTTGCATGTCGATGAGTACGGCAACTGGCAGGAGCCATAGAGTTGTCTTTAATTATTTTCGCCGTTTTGCTTTACTTTATCGCTATGAGTTAGCAATAGTCGTGGAAGCAACAGTCGGCGCGACAACCTCATGGCGACACGTTGATGGAGATCAAGATGATGGAGATCATGGTGTCATGCCGGTGACGATGGAGATCATGCCAGTGCTTTGGAGATGAAGATCAAAAGCACAAGTTCATGGCCATATCATGTCACTTATGATTTGCATGTGATGTTAATCCTTTTATGCATCTTGTTTTGCTTAGGACGACGGTAGCATTATAAGGTGATCCCTCACTTAAATTTCAAGATAAATTGTGTTCTCCCCGAGTGTGCACCGTTGCGAAAGTTCGTCGTTTCGAGACACCACGTGATGATCGGGTGTGATAGACTCTACGTTCACATACAACGGGTGCAAGCCAGTGTTGCACATGCGGAACACTCGGGTTAAACTTGACGAACCTAGCATGTACAGACATGGCCTCGGAACACAAGAGACCGAAAGGTCGAACATGAGTCATATAGTAGATATGATCAACATGAAGATGTTCACCATTGAAACCACCTCAACTCACGTGATGATCGGACTTGAGTTGGTGGATTTGGATCATGTTACACTCGAATGACCAGAGGGATGTCAATTTGAGTGGGAGTTTTTAAGTAATATGATTAACTAAACTCATTATCTTGAACAATAGTCTAAGTTGTCTTTGCTATATTTATGTTGTAGATCATGGCTCGCGCAGTAGCACCCCTGAATTTTAATGCGTTCCTAGAGAAAGCTAAGTTGAAAGATGATGGAAGTAACTTTGTGGACTGGGCCCGTAATCTAAGGATTATCCTTACGGCTTCCCAGAAGGCTTATGTCCTTGATGCACCGCTTGGTGATCCACCCGCTCCAGTTGAGTCTCTAGACGTTGTGAACGCCTGGCAGGCTCGTTCTGAAGATTACTCAATAGTTCAATGTGCAATATTGTATGGCTTAGAACCGGGACTTCAAAGACGTTTTGAACGTCATGGAGCATATGAGATGTTCCAGGAGTTGAAGTTTATCTTTCAGAAGGATGCCCGGATCGAGAGGTATGAGATCTCCGATAAGTTCTATGCTTGCAAGATGGAGGAGAACGGGTCTATCAGTGATCACATACTCAGAATGTCTGGGTACTCCACCCGTCTGGCTGAATTGGGGATGCCACTTCCGCCAGAGGCTATCACTGACAGAGTTCTTCAATCATTGCCACCTAGCTACAAGAGCTTCGTGTTGAACTATAACATGCACAGGATGAACAAGTCAGTCGCCGAGCTGTTTGCGATGCTGAAAGCCGCTGAGTCTGAAATTCAGAAGGAGCATCAAGTGTTGATGGTCAATAAAACCACTAGTTTCAAGAAAAATGGCAAGGGTAAGAAGGGTAACTCCAAGAAGAGTGGCAAAGCAGTTGCTCCTCCCGTGAAGAAACCCAAGGCTGGACCCAAACCAGAAACTGTGTGCTTTCATTGCAAGGGAACTGGACACTGGAAGCGGAACTGCCCCAAGTATTTGGCTGACAAGAAGGCGGCCAACAACAAACAAGGTATATATGATATACATGTTATTGATGTGTACCTTACCAACTCTCGTTGTAGTGCCAGGGTATTTGATACCGGTGCAGTTGCTCATATTTGCAACTCAAAACAGGAACTGCGGAATAGACGGAGGCTGGCAAAGGACGAAGTGACGATGCGCGTGGGAAATGGTTCCAAGGTTGATGTGATCGCCGTCGGCACGCTCGCTCTTCGATTACCATCGGGATTAGTGATGAACCTGAATAAATGTTATTTGGTGCATGCGTTAAGCATGAACATTATATCTGGATATTGTTTATTGCGAGACGATTACTCATTTAAATCAGAGAATAATGGTTGTTCTATTTATATGAGTAATATCTTTTATGGTCATGCACCCGATGTGAGGGGTTTATTCTTATTGAATCTCGATAGTAATGATACACATGTTCATAACATTGATGCCAAAAGATGTAGAATTGATAATGATAATACCACTTTCTTGTGGCACTGCCGTTTAGGTCATATTGGCGTAAAACGCATGAGGAAGCTCCATGCTGATGGACTTTTGGAGTCACTTGATTTTGAATCACTTGACACATGCGAGCCATGTCTCATGGGCAAGATGACTAAAACGCCGTTCTCTGGAACAATGGAACGGGCAAGTGACTTGTTGGAAATCATACATACTGATGTGTGCGGTCCGATGAGCATTGAGGCGCGCGGTGGTTATCGTTACTTTCTCACCTTCACTGATGACTTAAGTAGATATGGGTATATTTACTTAATGAAACACAAGTCTGAAACGTTTGAAAAGTTCAAGCAATTTCAGAGTGAAGTTGAGAATCATCGTAACAAGAAGATTAAATTCCTACGATCTGATCGAGGAGGAGAATATCTGAGTTATGAGTTTGGCAGTCACTTAAGACAATGTGGAATTGTTTCACAACTGACACCGCCTGGAACACCACAGCGTAATGGTGTGTCCGAACGTCGTAATCGAACCTTATTGGATATGGTGCGATCTATGATGTCTCTTGCCGATTTGCCACTATCGTTTTGGGGTTATGCATTAGAGACAGCTGCATTCACTTTAAATAGGGCACCATCGAAATCCGTTGAGACAACGCCATATGAACTTTGGTTTGGCAAGAAGCCAAAGCTGTCGTTTCTTAAAGTTTGGGGATGTGATGCTTATGTCAAAAAGCTTCAGCCTGAAAAGCTGGAACCCAAAGCGGAGAAATGCGTCTTCATAGGATACCCAAAAGAGACAGTTGGGTATACCTTCTACCTCAGATCCTAAGGCAAAGTGTTTGTCGCTAAAAACGGAACATTTCTTGAGAAAGAGTTTCTCTCGAAAGAATTGAGTGGGAGGAAGATAGAACTTGATGAGGTTGTTGAACCTTTACTTCAACCTGAGAGTAGCGCAGCGCAGAAAGATGTTTCTGTAGAGCCTACATCAGCTGAAGAGGAAGTTGATGATGATCATAAAGCTTCGGATCAAGTTGCTATCGAACCTCGTAGGTCGACAAGGACGCGTACTACTCCTGAGTGGTACGGCAACCCTGTCTTAGAGGTCATGTTGTTGGACAACGATGAACCTACGAGCTATGGAGAAGCGATGATGGGCCCGGATTCCGAGAAGTGGTTAGAGGCCATGAAATCCGAGATGGGATCCATGTATGAAAACAAAGTGTGGACTTTGGAAGTATTACCTGAAGGGCGTAAGGCCATTCAGAACAAATGGATCTTTAAGAGGAAGACGGACGCAGACGGTAATGTCACCGTCTATAAAGCTCGACTTGTGGCAAAGGGTTTTTCACAAGTTCAAGGAGTTGACTACGATGAGACCTTCTCACCCGTAGCGATGCTTAAGTCCGTCAGAATCATGTTAGCAATAGCTGCCTTTTTCGATTATGAAATTTGGCAGATGGATGTCAAAACAGCGTTCCTTAACGGTTTCCTTAAGGAAGAGTTGTATATGATGCAACCAGAAGGTTTTGTCGATCCAGAGAATGCTGACAAAGTTTGCAAACTCCAGCGATCCATTTATGGACTGGTGCAAGCATCTCGGAGTTGGAATCTTCGCTTTGATGAGGTGATCAAAGCGTTCGAGTTTATACAAGTTTACGGAGAAGCTTGTATTTACAAGAAAGTGAGTGGTAGCTCTATAGCGTTTCTAATATTATATGTGGATGACATATTACTGATTGAAAACAATATAGAAATGTTGGAAAGCGTGAAGGAATATTTGAACAAGAGTTTTTCAATGAAGGACCTAGGAGAAGCTGCTTTCATATTAGGCATCAAGATCTATAGAGATAGATCAAGACGTTTAATAGGACTTTCACAAAGCACATACCTTGATAAGATTTTGAAGAAGTTCAAAATGGATCAGTCCAAGAAGGGGTTCTTGCCTGTTTTGCAAGGTGTGAAGTTGAGTAAGACTCAATGCCCAGTGACTGCAGAAGATAGAAAAAAGATGAGTGTCATCCCCTATGCTTCAGCCATAGGCTCTATCATGTATGCAATGATGTGCACAAGACCCGATGTCAGCCTTGCCATAAGTATGGTCGGAAGGTTTCAAAGTGATCCAGGAATGGAACACTGGACGGCGGTCAAGAATATCCTGAAGTACCTGAAAAGGACTAAGGGCATGTTTCTCGTTTATGGAGGTGATCAAGAGCTCGTCGTAAAGGGTTACGTCGATGCAAGCTTTGACACTGATCCGGATGACTCTAAGTCACAAACCGGATACGTATTTATTCTTAATGGGGGTGCGGTTAGCTGGTGCAGTTCCAAGCAAAGCGTGGTAGCTGATTCTACATGCGAAGCGGAGTACATCGCTGCCTCGGAGGCGGCGAAGGAAGGTGTCTGGATGAAGGAGTTCATGACAGATCTTGGAGTAGTGCCTAGTGCGCTTAACCCAATGACTCTGTTTTGTGATAATACTGGTGCCATTGCTCTAGCCAAGGAACCAAGATTTCACAAGAGGACCAGACACATAAAGCGACGTTTCAATTACATCCGCGATTACATCAAGGAGGACGACATAAATATTTGCAAAGTACACACGGATCTGAATGTTGCAGATCCGATGACTAAACCTCTTCCAGGGGCTAAACATGAACAACACCAGAACTGCATGGGTGTTCGATTCATTACAATGTAAATCACATAGTGATGTGAACTAGATTATTGACTCTAGTGCAAGTGGGAGACTGTTGGAAATATGCCCTAGAGGCAATAATAAATTAGTTATTATTATATTTCCTTGTTCATGATAATCGTTTATTATCCATGCTATAATTGTATTGATTGGAAACTCAAATACATGTGTGGGTACATAGACAACACTGTGTCCCAAGTAAGCCTCTAGTTGACTAGCTCGTTGATCAAAAGATGGTGAAGGTTTCCTAGCCATGAACATAAGATGTCATTTGATAACGGGATCACATCATTAGGAGAATGATGTGATGGACAAGACCCAAACTATAAACGTAGCATATGATCGTGTCAGTTTATTGCTATTGTTTTCTGCATGTCAAGTATCTGTTCCTATGACCATGAGATCATGCAACTCCCTGACATCGGAGGAATACCTTGTGTGTATCAAACGTCGCAACGTAACTGGGTGACTATAAAGATGCTCTACAGGTATCTCCGAGGGTGTCTGTTGGGTTGGCATGGATCAAGACTGGGATTTGTTACTCCGTGTGACGGAGAGGTATCTCAGGGCCCACTCGGTAATATAACATCACAATGAGCCTTGCAAGCAATGTGACTAAAGTGTTAGCCATGAGATCTTGTATTACGGAACGAGTAAAGAGACTTGCCGGTAACGAGATTGAACTAGGTATAGAGATACCGACGATCGAATCTCGGGCAAGTAACATACCGAAGAACAAAGGGAACAACATACGGGATTAACTGAATCCTTGACATAGAGGTTCGACCGATAAAGATCTTCGTAGAATATGTAGGAGCCAATATGGGCATCCAGGTCCCGCTATTGGTTATTGATCGTAGAGGTGTCTCGGTCATGTCTACATAGTTCTCGAACCCGCAGGGTCTACACACTTAACGTTTGGTGACGATTAGTATAGTTGATTTATTTTGTTGGTGACCGAAGGTTGTTCGGAGTCCCGGATAAGATCCCGGACATGACGAGGATCTCCGGAAGAGTCCGGAGGTAAAGATTGATATATGTGATAATAGTGTTTTGATCTCCGGAAGGGTTCCGGAATTCACCGGAAGGGGTTCCGGATGTTTACCGAAGTGTTCGGGTGCAGCAACACTTTATATGAGCCAAAGGGGTAAAGCCCACGAGGTATTGGAAAGTGCAAAAGGAAGTTTTGCTGCTGCCTTAAGCGGTACTACCGCTAGTAAGGCAGTACTACCGCGTAAGCGGTACTACCGCTTGTGTGAAGCGGTACTACCGCTCAAGCGGTAGTACTACCGCTTGTGTGAAGCGGTACTATCGCTCAAGCGGTACTACCGCTTGTACGCGATACTGCTGGAATCCGAGTTAGACTCTTTCCGTGCGGGCCAAACCGACCTTGTGCGGGCAAAACCGACCTTGTGGAGGCTTTCTCTCCAAGTTTAGACCCCGGGGCTCAACATATAAATAGAGGGGCAGGGCTAGCACACGGGAGACATCAAGATTTCCCAAGCCGTGTGCCGGCAACCCTAACCCTCTAGTTTCTCCCGTCATAATCTCCGTAGTGTTTGGCGAAGCCCTGCAGAGATTGTTCCTCACCACCATCACCACGCCGTCGTGCTGTCGGAACTCATCTACTGCTTCATCATCGCTCGCTGGATCGAGGAGGTGAAGGCGTCATCAAGCCGTACGTGTGTTGAACGCGGAGGTGCCGTCCGTTCGGCACTAGTTCGTGATCGGATCGAGGGACGACTTGCGATTTGGATCGCGGAGACGTTCGACTACATCAACCGCGTTTCTTAACGCTTCCGCTTAGCGATCTACAAGGGTATGTAGATTCACTCTCCCTCTTGTAGATGCTCATCACCATGGATAGATCTTGTGTGTGCGTAGGAAATTTTTTGTTTCCCATGCAACGTTCCCCAACACAAGGACGACAGGTCAAGCTACAACTAGGGTTAGGAAAGAAACGGCTCCAAGACTTGGTTATTACCAATGTGAAGGGGATGGGAAGACTTGGTTGTGACCCAAGACTTGGCAAAATATAAGCATGATCGGGAAATCATTGGTGTTTGGATAGAAAAACCACTTGCTTTAGCTCGATTTGAGTAAACGACTCTCGGCTCAAGACGATTATGAAGTTTTCACAGTAGTCTTAAGTAATAACCGCTTGCGATAGTGAAAGGTTCTTCGTCAACTCTTATCAGTAGCCTACGAGAAAGTATTTCAAACGGTTTTACAAAGCAACACTTGCTATAACCCCTTAAATAGTTGGGTTCCACATACACGTCTTTGCACTCTGTCGACCTATTTTGCAATAGTCTCACTAGCTCTTCAAGGAGGTAGCCAGGTAGTAACGTTGTTCAGAGTGACTATGTCTTAGTCAGCTTAGAGAAAAATGTCTATTTAGTCTAACTACTCATAGGCATAAGGTCTTATCCTTTTGTAATCACAAAAATCCTTAAATCTAATTGGACAAAGTTATTTCTCAAGCGCTATCAAAATAGTAAAATCAGAACAAAATGCATGAAAATTGAAGAAGCGTTTCAAACAATATAGGATAACTGACCAGAGAACTTGCCAACTAGAAAAACTAGTTGATGCCCCGCATGTTGTTGCGGGAATATTTTGCAACATATTTCAATGTGTTTCGTTGTATGAGACATGAATATTTAAAATAATAATATAAAAGGCAAAATCTGAAATACATATAATTTAGTATGTTTGATTACAATATAGTTGTAAAATGTTTATTAAATATAAATAGCATAATAGAATGAAAAGTCTCATGTATGTTTGCATGTTGAGATGTGTCTTTTTTCCATTCATATTTCATGAGGTAGTACCAAACGATATGCATTTTGATGCATGTTGGTGAGTGAAAAACAAACAGAAACTCCGAAGCAAAGTGCATCTCTGTTCTCTGATCTCATAAGTATTACGATTAAACATTTCGATCCGCCCGGCCACATTGCATTAACTGTCGAGAATACAAGCAAACGACCAACACAATAGAACATGCTTACTCCAAGTTGCAGCACCACACTGGCAAAGTCCAAAACAGAAGTTGCAGAATACGATTAAGGTAGGTTACCGAATACGATTAAGCGCCACATGATTAATAGTAGCTCCAAGTGACAGGCTGCAATAGTATCTAGCCGTACGTCAGTTGTCCAGGAGACGCTCGCCCAGCTTGTAGGAGACGTAGGCGTCGATGCAGGCGTACTGGACCTGCGCGACCTCAAGCTGATGCCTCTCCCAGTTGCTCATGGTGACGTGCCGCGGCTTCTCCATGGTCATGCCCAGCACCTCCCTGGCGTAGCCCTTGGGCCCCAGCCTCGTCCTGCGCAGACCGCTGATGCCGAAGTACTCGTTGCAGCGGCCCTCCAGGTCCACCGGCGCGGCGCACACGAGGCCGTAGTCGTCGGCCAGCTTCGCGGCGTCCTCGCCGACGCCGATGCCGACGCACCGCACCGTGGGGTCGCCGAGGAGGCTCCGGATGGCCGCCGGCACGCGGTTGGCGTAGACCATCTGGAGCACGAGGCAGCTGGTGCCGACGCAGAGCTGGAGAATGGCGACCTTGGAGGTCGTCCACGAGCGGTAGTTGGGCTTCCACTCGCAGTCGAGGCCGACGATGAGGCCGCGGCCGGCGGGGTCGTTGGAGGCGCGGACAACGCGGACCCACTCGTCGGCGGCGTCGGTGTCGCTGGTGACCGTCGTGTCGATCAGGGCGGAGCCGAAGGGGACGGTGTAGCGCGTGGTGGTCATCTTCGCCGCTCAGCCGTGAGCTACCAGTGGAGAGAGCTTGCGTCGTACTAGTGATAGCTGTTCATGGCTAGGTCTCGCTTTATATAGTGCAACTGTAGTGTTGCTTCAACCACCTGCGTCTAGTGAATTTAAGACTCCATTTTGGAATTTGGATCGTCGACACATAATCCGAGGAGTCGCCTGTTAGCTTTCCAAGTGAAGCAATTCATCTTTTGGGGGAATCGTGCTGCCTTTACTCGTGTGGTTTGGCTGGCAAATTTGACCAAAATCAAGTATACCCTCTAGGATTTCTACCCATTGCAACGGAAAGAAAATGGTATACTCTGACTTTGTTTTGATAGAATTTATCTTTTACAGCGATACCAAATTCCGTGGTAATACTAGTTCATTTTTCTTGCCACGATTTGTAAGTTTGTTGCCACGCTCTTATTTTTGTTGCAACAAATTGTTGTTTATTGCCACAAAATATGTTTTCGTGGCAATATGATGTGTTGCCGTGTTTTTATTTAGTAGAATCCCTATTTGTTGCTACCCTGATTTATATTCCTGTGGTGGTACTCTCGATTTTTACGGCAAAAGATACTTGTTACTATTTGCAACACATTTTTTCCATGTGATATATTTTGTTTCTTGCCAGCATTTTTATTTTTGTTGCAATGGTACGTTTTCATTCAAACATATTTTAGTTTAATTGACGACTACCACCATCTAAATTTGTTTTGCGCAAATCATTTTTGTATAAAAGAAAATATAATGTACCATGTATACAAAATAACTTAGCATAAATTGGTGAGGGTCAAGTACTTATTGCCAATATATGTCAACTATAGACTTGTGCTTATGTAAATATCCACAAACTCCTGTAAACCTCTACCATATCTTTATTAATGAAAAAGACTTATAGGGGATTTTCCCTACTGTTTTTGGTCAAAACAAAAAACTTGTGCTTATGTGATGTCCCCGCGCGGTTGCATTTTTTTGCATCCGCTGGTGCACCTCGCTCAAGAAGAAGAAAAGAATTAGTTTTTCTCCATTAGACAAATCGCAAGTACATCACAAATATATTTGCAGAGAACTACAATTGGGTGAAAATAACATTTTTAAATCATTTGAAACAAACTAGTTGATTGGGCTTATAGCCTATTTAGCCACAACCCTTGGTCGATTAAAGGAAGACAAGCCAGGCTCATTAGGTAGTTATGTCAAACATTCTAAAAAAAAGATAGTCCGTCCATTTCAAAATAATAACAAGGTGCACTAATTTGTTCAAAATCCAAAACTTTATATGTTTGATCAACTTATTAGAAAAATAATTCCAATACCTAAAATACCATATTGGTATCTTTAGCTCCATCACAAAATGAAATGTATTGTTATATTTTATTGTTTTGGTATTTAGATGTTGATAGTTTATTCTATAGACTTGGTAAAACATAGAAAAGTTTCTCCTACTGTCTTTGATCGCTCAAGAAAAAAATGACGTTTGACTTTTAAAAAATGCACCTTATATATTCTGAAACAGTGGGAGTAGGTAGTCGATATTTTTTTCTCTTTTTTTGATTTTTTTTCATCCACGAACTATGACCCATCTACTAGACCACATGGACCATCGTCGCCTCTTTGCACAAGAGACATAACCAATGTCCACTAACACCTGGTTAAAGCTTAGTGCCAAAGAGTATGGTGCTGTCCCCTGAGACATGCAGAAATGTTAGTGCGGAATTAAAAGGGTCAACGCCACAAAGTATGACATTAAGCTCTAATAGGTCAACTAGCAATACTCCGGTTTTGTTGCGATTGGATTTATCTTTTACAATGATAAAATCATGGTAATAGTTCATTTCTCTTGCCACGATGTTTGTTAACTGCAACAAATTGCTTTTTACAATCATAGATTGTTGTTGTAAAAAAATTGGCGATTTACAGAGTATGGCATTAACCTTTAATAGCTAACCTAGCATTACTCCGATTTTGTTGCGATTGAATTTACCTTTACAATGATAAATTTCAACTTTTAGTACAACACAATGATTTTATCATTTTTTATTTTACAATGACAAAATAAATGATTTTGTTGCCATTTTGTTTACAATGATTGCATTTATTTTATAATTTATTTTACAATGATAAAACAAGTGAATTTTATTTTTGTAGAAATACCTATTTGTAGTGTTACCCTGATCTATATTCCTATGGTGGTACTCTCCACTTTTACTGCAAAAAATACTTGTTAGCGCAGTACTTCTTTTTCAAGTGATATACTCCCTCCGTCCGAAAATACTTGTCGGAGAGATGTATCTAGACATATTTTAGTGCTAGATACATCCATTTTTATCCATTTCTGCAACAAATAATTCCGGATGGAGGGAGTACTTGGCTATGTGCTGAGGATTCATTCCCAGCCATGCATAGTAGTTTGTGTGGGAGGATGCATTCCCTTACATTGATCGGTCTTCTTTCGATCTAGGACTGCTGGATGATTGTTCCGGGCTCTTCGAGAGAATATAGCGCCTTTCTTGCCAGCAATTTTATTTTTGTTGCAATGTTACATTCTCATTCAAACATATTTTAATTTTAATAACTACTACCACCATATGAATTTGTTGTGTGCAAAGAATTTTTGTTGGAATAGAAATGACCAATTTTGTCGATCTTCGCCTTTTGTTTCCAATATAATAGGGTGCATGTACAATTGAGCCCCAACTTTTCCTTTTTAGGGAAGATAGCAACTTTCTAGAACATCACTTTTATGGTTCTTGATTCTCATTTTTTTTAGAGACACACCTAATTTATTATTAAGAGGGGCATAGTACAAGCACAATATGGACAGTTGTTTCATGAAATCACAAAGACAACTCTGTAAAGGAAAGAAAACACAACAAAGACCACCAAAGTCGTCTTGTTGGATTCCTTGACTCTGGTACCTTGGATATCTTCTCTGACATTGGATTTGAAAAAGCAGGTGCAAAAGGTCGATAAGCTTGTCGCTTTCATACCCACTGGACAACATGGAAATGGCTTACAAACCCACCTGCGTCACCTACCATAACAAGTAGGAACTTGAGAACGAAAATCATGCTCCGGCTCGGGCCTTGCCCCTTTCACAAGAGGAAGGTATACTCTTCATTGTCACAATACCATGAAAAGAGAAAGAACGCCGAACTACAGGAAAATGAAGAACCAAATACCAAAACAAGCCCACATGAACTAACAGACCAGATTCATGAGCTACCAACCTAACAAACCAAATCACTATTATTTCGAGTGTCATCATATAATTTACTTCTTCGATAAGGACGAGGACACGAAGCCCTAGCATAGATCTACGAATGCGGTGGTGATCTTCCTCTCCTCTGAGCACCAAAACGACACATAGGAGGTAAGGGAAATTGACCAATTTGCCCACAGGAAGAGCTCCATGCAATAATCATGGGAGCTCTGCAATGCTTCTTTAGTGGATGTTCTTGTCTTGTGACCATACGTACGTGCGGTCCATTAAAGATACTATTGGTTTTATACAAATAAAAAAATATTTAACTATTTTTGTAAAATTTTAATATAATAAAAAAAAATTCATGTACCGAAAAAATGTGCAAGTATATCAAAAGAACGTCCCATGTATTTTTTAAAGGTTTCCGTATGTGGATTTTTTATTTCCGTGTTCAAAAAAATGTTCGTGCATATCGAATAGAAAAAATGTTACCCGTAAAAAATAAGAATAGAAAACAAATTCACATATTTCAAAATAAAATGGTTTCACATGTCAATACAAAACGTTCATGCGTGGTTAAAAAGAAATATTCACGTATATAAAAAATAAAATGTTTTTCTATAGCAAAGAAATGTTCATGATTGTTTAAATGTTCACAGATCTCAAAGAGGTGTTTTATGTTCTGAACATAAGTTCGTGTTCAAACGGAAGTTTTCGCATATCTCTTACAAAATCATTCATGTATCCACCGAAAAGAAAAGATAAATCAAAATAAATAAATAAAATAAGAAATCATAATAAGTTAGTTAAAAAATAATTAAGGATATAAGAATAGGAAAAGTTAATCTAGTGGGAAAAAGAAAAATAGAAATTTTAAAAGAAAGAACGAAAAAAATGAACGAGAAATAACCAGGCCAGAATATCGTAGCCCACGACACAGGCGACAACGGCCCATAGAACGTCAGCACCAGCTCGGCCTCACGTGACGGCACGTGCCGACGCGCGCTGGTATCCGATGTCCGGTCGCACGAACGAACACGAAGCCAAAGAAGCTGAGCGAGGAGGAGGGGCAACTGCCCGCACGGAGAGACACAGACGCTGACAGACAGACAGCGAGAAATTTGGCGGCCACGACCACCGCCGCGTCGCCGGGGAGCCGCTCGCCGGGTCACGCGGTGAGCTCCCTCGCCCGCCGCGTCTCCCTCGGACGCGACCCCGCCCCCGCGGAGTCTCCCCCGTGGTCTACCACCGCGCCCTACCTTAGCGTCACCGCCGACTCCTCAATCTCGCCCCTCCACGCCTCCCGCCTCGCACGCGGGCCGCCGCAGTCGCCTCCCCCGCTCTTCCTCGCCGGGGCATCGCGTCCCCGCTGTCCCCGCCCCGCCCCGGTCTCTGGCCATTTGGGGTTTGAGGTATGCTGATTGTTCTCATCCATGCGATTAGTTGAAATCCCACCGACCTTCACGATTTTGGGGTGTGCCGGTGCACGCTCGGGGCATCATCTAGATCCGCCGTAACAGTAGCGAATTTCACCTCTGCTGAAACTTCGTTAGTCAATGAACTAATCAAGTCGAGGGACTTGATCCCCTTCCATGGTTTGGTTTTAGTCTGATCTCGAGTCTACTTTGCCCTTGCCTGATCATCTGAATTGTCATTTTGGATGCTACATCTGTTAGTTGCCCCCAGACCTCGAGCCGATTCTCTATTTCATTTTAGCACATTGTAGGCATTTTTTTGTCCCATCGTTGCTCCTGTTTTATTGCAATTCTCTGCTTCGTTCAGTGGCGGAGCTAGCATTTGACAACAGGGTGGTCCGCCTCAAAAAAATTTGACAACAAATATGACATAAGAACATTCTAACTAATTACCAATAACACGTAGAAATAGATCAAATATGATCTTACAAACACACTAAAATTCTCAATTGAGTCTCAGGTTTGCATAAAGAAGCCTACATAATACATACTACATACATTGAGAAGTTCAAAAAAGACAATGCTTGCTCTTGAACCACACATTCTCCGATTTGCTCTTCGGCCACATCCGCAGTCGCCTGCACATCCGGCATACTACTTTCTTCCCTTTCATCTTAGCATGTCTCTCAAAAAGAGAAGCAATGCTTCCGGTCCTCTTCATTCTTCAATAATTACGTTCTATCAATCATAATGACATAGTTGAACATATTATGTGCAAAATTATGTGTATGAGTTTATCAGTTCATATATTTATGTATTGTATAGTCAGAGAAAGAAGCCCAGTAATGTGTACTGCAAAATTATGAAGTCATACGCATCGAGCCAAAATCATAATGATGTACTGCAAAATTATGCATACGAGTCAAATTCAGATGGGGATGTACTGCAAAATCATATTGATGTATTGCAAAATTATGTGTACGTGTACTGTAAAATACAGAAGGGGATGAAGTACCTCACTACCTCTCCCTGAAGAAGGCCTGATCAGGGGATGAGGGGTATCAACTGCTACCTGCTGAGCGCCTGAGCGGACTGGGCGGCTCTGGCTAGCAGCGCGGTTGGGGCGCTGCTGCGCGGTGGTGCGCCGTGCGCGCCTACGCCGGCACCAGGTAGGCCGCGGTCGGCGGGCCTCAGGGCAGTCCGGCGGCGGGACGGCGAGGCGACGCCGCGATGGCGAGGCAGGCGGCGGATCAATCCCGTGCGTGGATGCATTCGCTTCGGGACAAGCAGTGAAGCAGACGAGCAGCCTAGACTGGATGTTACTGGGCTTTTTCCTTCTGGCCCATCTCTAAGTAACCTATGCTATACAGGGCAGTCCGAAATCCCAGGGTGGGCCGCGGCCCACCCTGTCCACCCTGTGGCTCCGCCACTGGCTTCGTTTATGATATTTTTGAGTAAAAACAAAAATAAAAAAACTCAGACCAGATTGTCCTGTTAAATATTTGGTCGCTCAATCATTTCAGACTATTTTTTCTCCAAAGAGGAATCATTTTCAGTGGATTGTTTAGGTTAGTGACTATTTGAAATAGCAAACTATATATTTAGCGAGTAGTGTTGGTATATATGCAACAGTGAGCTATAATGTTTTGCTTGCAGCTTTCCTGTTCTGTATTATGTTGGCTAACTCCCTTCCTATTTTTGCTAGAAATGTTGCTTGCTGCGACCATTAGCAGGTGAACCGGAGCAGAATAACAATGCCCATATCTTTTGAGATGGAGGGTGGGCCTACTGTACTGCAGTTATATAAATGGAAAAGCTTGCATCCCTGTCTTGAACTATCGAAATTCCGGGAAGCGTTCATTTCTCCTACAAGGCGCCTGTTTGGACTGCTCTCGGAACATGGTGAAGCTTTGTTGCTTTCCTTTATGCTCTAATATTCCTTTGCTCATCATCATCATCTCCTTCCTCTTATTGTTTTTCTACTGATTATGATTTTACAACCCAGGTGATCTTGTTCTGTCAACTGTCAATGTCCAACCATCACAAGTTGAATCACCTATGGCTCTCTCAGATAGTAGCTTGCCAGTGTTTGAGCGTTTTTCTTCTATTCCCAGAGTGAAGTCTTTAGCATGGGGACGCTGCTGTGATGCTTCTAGTCAACTTGAGGTTCCGGCTTTCAGGGAATTTCTTGTTTTATCTAGTGATGATTCTATCACAGTTCATGCGTTTTGTCATTCTGACAAAAGTGCAGTAACGGTCAATTGTGATACTGAAGAGCTGCATGGGGAGTGGAAAGAATGGTTTCCTACCAAGTGCTCAGTGTCGGAGGATGGCGAGTCGGGTGCAAGGAACTGCTTTCGCTCTTTTCTGACTACAATCAGTGCATCTGTTTGCAATGGAAAATACCAAGCCAGATTTCCTCTGAAGTCTTCATTGCCTCATTCTGCAGAGGTGGTATCATTTAGCATATATGATATTACTATGTCCTTTCTGAAATTCTGGTTAAGCAGTTGTGCTATGAAGACTAGGATGGAAACTGACAGTGGATCTCCTGAAGATCTTCCAAGTCATGTACCTGTAGCTGAAGCATCATGCAGCTGTCAGTGGGAATGTTTAAAAGTTTTGCCTAGCTCTTCCGGTTATTTGACCGGTTTAGTCTTAACTCCTAATGAATCAGTAAATTGCGAGGTCCATCAACGCAACGCCAAAGATATTTTGGTGGCTATCCTTGAGCTAAACCATTGGGGTATACAGTGGAACTTTGTGGTAGACCTTCAGACTGCATATGATGATGTGGGGCCTAATCCACAGTGGGTCGATTTCCAACTGTCAGATATATTTCTTGCCTCCCTTAACGCAGTGGGTTTTGTCACCATTTGGAATGCAAAAACTGGTCACCCTATCAGCTCGTTTAGTGTTCTTGATCGGTGCAGAATAGATCTGGAGATGCCTTTGCCCACTGTAACAAATGTAGGAGAAAGCACCTGTGTTGGGAATGTCGTTGGCAGAATGTTCAAGAGGTTAGTTTTGGCACCACATTCTCCACTTGTTGCTGCTGTAGATGAGGTTGGGGTAGTCTATGTGTTCTATGCTGACGATATCTTAAATTTCAAAGCCAATGCACATGAAAAGTTTGACCAGCCTTCTATAAATCATTATGGCGATAATTTTGCTGCCTGGGAAACTGCTGGTCATGAGATCGGGAGTCAAACATTTTGCAGTCATCAGCCAATTAGACAAGGGTCACTTAATCCAGACAAAATGGTATATGATTTTTCAGATAGAGACAATGCTGGTGTCGTCAGAGCTAGGAAAAGAAGAAAATACTGTAAATGTAATGAAAATCAAGTGGATAGCTGGCCAAGTGGTTTCAGTACTACATCACAAATGAATGATGTGGTAACTTATCCTTCCACAATGGCAGCTTCTGCTCATGTGCGAAGAGTAGTCCTTCCTCCATGCAGATCACAGGAGGATGTCATAAGCCTCTCACCATTTGGACTGACAAGGATCTTTAGAAGTTGCAATGCAGAGGGAAATAAACATGTTAAAATTATTCACACGAAGTTGCTTATGGCTTCATGTTCACTTGACGAGAGAGATATTGATGCTGGTTTTCTGGACAGGAGCCTCCCATTTCAGAAGGATTTTTCTTTTGCTGGTGAATCTGCTGTTTGCTCCTTTCAGGGATATTTGTATTTGATTTCGCAGGATAGCCTTTCTGTCGTCCTTCCATCAGTGTCTGTATCGTCTTTTTCATCTCGTATCGATGCCACTCAATTTTGGCAACCAGGTTTTTCTGGTGGTAGTGCATGCAATGCTCTGAATTTGTTGTCAGTAAATAGACTTCGAACAAGATTGGAGGCCTGGCAAATAGAGGTTTTGGATAAAGCATTGTTGTATGAAGGACCTTCATTAGCAGACAGACTCTGCTGGGAGAATGGTGCGTTGTCATTCAGTTCGCCTTGTCTCTATTTTTTCATCCTGTTTGTCGTTCTGCTAGTCTCACTACGTTTAGCTCTAACAACCCAGTTCAGTATTTCAGTTGCGGGGTGGCCTGTACTATGCTGTGTCCTGCCACTCAAACGTATTTTGCGGGCATGATCATCATTTATTCCCAATTGAAAGAATAGCTCAAATTTGCTTCTACTTTTAAGCTCAAATGTTTGTGCAGTAAACATTATATGCAAGATTGTTACTGCCATGCATGCACATTATACATTTTTTTCATCTGGTTAACATTATATCGACACTGATGACTTCCCGATTAAGATAGGACTGCATCAGGGGTCAGCTTTGAGCCCTTATCTTTTTGCTTTGGTGATGGATGAGGTCACAAGGGATATACAAGGAGATATCCCATGGTGTATGCTCTTTGCGGATGATGTGGTGCTAGTTGACGATAGTCGGACGGGGGTCAATAGGAAGTTAGAGTTATGGAGACAAACCTTGGAATCGAAAGGTTTTAGGCTTAATAGAACTAAAACCGAGTACATGAGGTGCTGTTTCAGTACTACTAGGCGCGAGGAGGAGGTTAGCCTTGATGGGCAGGTGGTGCCTCAGAAGGACACCTTTCGATATTTGGGGTCAATGTTGCAGAAGGATGGGGTTATTGATGAAGATGTGAACCATCGAATCAAAGCCGGATGGATGAAGTGGCGCCAAGCTTCTGGCATTCTCTGTGACAAGAGAGTGCCACAAAAGCTAAAAGGCAAGTTCTATAGGACGGCGGTTCGACCCGCAATGTTGTATGACGCTGAGTGTTGGCCGACTAAAAGGCGACATGTTCAACAGTTAGGTGTGGCAGAGATGCGCATGTTGAGATAGATGTGTGGCCACACGAGGAAGGATCGAGTCCGGAATGATGATATACGAGATAGGGTTGGGGTAGCACCAATTGAAGAGAAGCTGATCCAACATCGTCTAAGATGGTTTGGGCATATTCAGCGCAGGCCTCCAGAAGCTCCAGCGCATAGCGGGCGGCTAAAGTGTGCGGATAATGTCAAGAGAGGGCGGGGTAGACTGAATTTGACAAGGGAGGAGTCCGTAAAGAGAGATCTGAAGGATTGGAGTATCACCAAAGAACTAGCCATGGACAGGGGTGCGTGGAAGCTTGCTATCCATGTGCCAGAACCATGAGTTGGTCGCGAGATCTTATGGGTTTCACCTCTAGCCTACCTCAACTTGTTTGGGACTAAAGGCTTTGTTGTTGTTGTTGTTGTTGTTGGTTAATGTTAATCAATACCAATCTAGGTGACTGGTCAATCAGCATTTGCTGGAATCGTGCACCGTGCTGGTGTTAGTCACAGTGATCAGCTTCCATAGCATGACCAGTACCTGAACATGATGTATATTTATTAACAGAAATGGTAATGCATTTTGCTCAAATATCTTTCTGTGGCAACTATCCAACAAGCAATAATCTTCTTAACCTTTTCAATGGATGTGTATTTCCCCAATTATATATGTAAATATTTGACAGTCCGGTTGCTGAGAATGACCTCCTGGATGCTGATGGTTTGGATGTTCTGTGCAGCTATTATATCTTTATAGAAAAGCATCATGTGATCTAATATTATTTATTGCATTGGCAGGATGGGACATGAAAATCTCTAGGCTGCGCTGGGTGCAATTGTCATTGCATTACACAAATATCAATGATCTGGAGCAGTAAGATCCTCAATTATTTTTCGGGCTGAAACTAATTTTCATTTGTTATTACTTTAGCTTAAATTTCATAGCTCTTACTTAGTTACTCCCAAGTCCTCGTTTTCTTAGATTTGTGTTGGAACATTCACAACGTAATTCATGGTGATGTTTCTTGATGATTCCGATGGATCATTACTATTGCTTGGAGTCCAATTATTGGTTTAAAGTAGAATTTCAGTATACACTGGAAACTATCTCCATAGTTAAATGAATCGTACAAGAATGGCAAGACTAATTATCTATATTTACCTACCTTTATGATCTATTTGGAGGCTGATAAAATATTTGATCTTTTAGGAATGAACTTGAATATCTAGATGAAAGGGTTCCGTTTATTAGAATTTCTTAGGTTTATTCCGAAGTTCGAAGGTGGAAATAGATGGTTGCATGTAACTCCCAAGTTTCAATGCATTTATATGTGTATACTTACTTCCAACTTTACGCTGTATGCATGTTTTTTGTGTACAAATCTTGTCTCATTTTGTTGAATGTAATTTTCAGTTAATTCCTCACCTACCTTGTGTGTGTGTGTGAATTCTTCTCAGTTCTACTGATCAGTATGCACAATTGTCTAATATTAATCATTTCTAGATCGTTGAATATGCTCGCGGAGGTTGATCTTGCAGAAGAAGGTGTTTTGCAACTGCTATTGGCATCTGTTTATCGGCTATTATGTAGCACAAGAAGTGATCATGAGGCTGCAGTGTCATCCAAGTATATTTCTTCTCTTCTTTTAAGATTAGTATATTTCTTCTCTGATGGAGTATTTATCATGAATTATAAGCCATATTCGTAAATTAGGTTCTTCTGTAAAAACAATCTTTCTTGGAAACATGCTTTTCTCTATCTATTTATGTTGTAATATACATACAAAAACTCAGTTAGATATTGACCTCAGTAAGTACTGGGCAGGTACCCAAGAAATTAAGGATTCATTGCCCTGTGCCCTAGTAATGATATAAATATATTCTTCTCTAATTTAGACAAACACGAAACCTTAAGCTTCATTGCACCAATTTGTATTGGATTGAGTTCATTTTAAATCCTACGAGAAGAATGATTCATTTCAATCTTTCATTATCGTCACCTGCTTCTGCAAGGGAATGACATGAACTGCATATTACTAGGTAAATTCATGAGCAGAAGCATAGTATTAGCAGAACTTTCAGACATTCATCATTTTTTTTAACTGAATAAATTAGTTGCACCGAAACAAAAATATTTCGCCTTATTTTTTTCATAATTTTTTTTAAAGTAACTCAAATGTGATATTGTATTGTGTGCTAAACATGTCTCATCAAAGAATGTTTACATGTGGAATATCATGGAAGGCAGGAAATGCTTCAGATATGCACTGTTTAATTAAGAATAACGCGTGTACAGAAAATGGGGTGGAAGTTGGAATGGTATACACTTGAGTTTTTGTTTAGTAATTTAGATGTAACATAAAGTGTTTTGATATTTTCTGTCATCCTGCAAAGCTTATACAAGAAAAATAATTTGATGATCTAGTGCAAATGGACTGAAATCTATGTTGTGGCATGCAACTTGAATATAATGTGATGTTGACATGTTTTCAAATCGCAGTGGAACATATTAGAACATGCCCACAAGGAGGCGTGGCTTATATTCTTTCTACTAGTTATACTTTGAGTTGACCATGACCAAGCGTGCAATATGTCACATACTTGTAGCTTTTAGCTTCATGTAATTTGTAAGCTTACAGTGTGAAAACAGGTTAATGGTTTTAGCAGTCCGCTTTGCAACGAGAACAATCAAGGCTTATGGGCTACTTAAGCAAAAGAAAGGTTACATCTCTTCTCCCGCACACCCACACATGTCCACGCACGTGCCCACACACTTTGTTATCTGTGAGTTTATTCCTTATCATAATCTTTTCCCCAGACATGCCAGACAATTCAGTAAAGCTTCATGAAATGGCTTTCCTTTTGGGAGTAATTAGAAGTATCCAGGGCCGAATCACCGCAAAGAACCAGAATTCAATCCGGATGGTAAATAATTATAGCTGTTTTTTTTTACAATTAGTCTATCTTCAAATGGAAGGACAGGCCTGGCGCAGTAGTGAAGTACTCCCCACTTGTGCCAAGAGGTCCTGGGTTCGACGCGGCCTCTCTGCATTGCACTGTGCAGGGGTAAAGCTTGCCTCGTATAATCCTTCCCCAGACCCCACCTGGTGTGGGAGCTTATAGCACTGGGTCTGTCCTTAAATTTATCTTCAATTTTTTGCAGAAACAGCAGGGGAGACCCTACTGATATAGACTAATGGACCCTTATTTGGTATGTTATTCTTTGTAGCAAGGAGATGATAAAAACTCACTGAAAATAGGCAAAGAAGTACTACAAAATGATTCTCCATCCCCAGTTGTTGTAGTGGATGGTGTTTCATCAGGACTGTCAGCTGGTTTAGATGCTCCTGACAGACAAGGATCAGCATCTACTGCATTTGAGTTTGTTCCTGGTAGTAACAGGCTGTTAGCATTAACGCCAGTTGAATCCTCCCTTACTACTTCTCACGACAATGACACTGATCAAAGAACCTCTCAAGTTGGAAGACCGGTTACTCAAGGAAATATCAAGGATATGATGAACCGTTGGGAAATGAATAAGTTTGACTTGAAAACAATAGTCGGTGAAGCACTACAATCTGGTCGACTACCGTTGGCAGTTCTTCAGCTGCAACTGTTGCGCCAGAGGGAATCATGTTCTGGTGATGATTTTGATGACGTTTTCTCCGAAGTTCATGAAATAGGAAGATCCATTGTTTATGATCTGTTAATGAAGGTACCCATAGCTTAAAAATGTGTCTCCCCATCATTTCCTGAGGTCTAACACATAATTTTACAGGGTGAAAGTGGACTGGCTGTAGCGACACTAGAAAGACTAGGAGATGACATAGAGTCGGACCTTAGACAACTTATGCAAGGTACTGTCAGAAGGTCACTTAGGCTACAAATAGCCGAGGAGATGAAACAGCGTGGGTACATGCTATCAAATGAGCGGAAGATGTTGGAGACCTTAGCACTCATTGAGGTTTGCTTCTGCATCCTGTTTTAGCTAATTGAAAAAATTCTGTTCTTACAATATGTTTTGTTTATGTAATACATTTTTAACACATAGAAAGAAAATAAATGTTTGCGCGCTGATTGTTTCCGTACTGATCAACCTTTTTTCTTTTGTGGAAAAGCGTTTTTACCCAAGCAGCAGCTTCTGGGACACATATCTTGGCAGGGAGAATGTTATTCATGATGCTGTAAATATTGTTACACTTCCAGGGGAAGATAAACCAGTGCTTGCTCTCCATATTCGTAACCACCCTGCTATTGAATGTGGTGATGTTGATGGAGCTGTGCTTGGTTCTTGGGTGAACGTTAATGATTACGCTGATTTAAAGGAGTTCTCTCAAAGCAACCTTTCCGATGGATATTGGGCGTGTGCCGCTGTGTGGTCTGATGCTTGGGATCAAAGAACTGTGGACCGCGTAAGTCATGACTTGTCCTTTCACTTGTTAACTGGGGGATTACACCTTCTTTCCGATAATAACCATGTGCTGTAGCTCATCATCTACAAAAGTGCAAAGGATTTTCTTGTTCTGTTAGCTCTTACTAGTTACTATTAATTATAAAATCAAGTGTTTTTGCAAAAAAAAATCTCTATAAAATGAAGTGAGCATGGAAGAGTTTGTCACACTACTGATTCTGCCTAATTTTTTTCCTTACATTGTTCTTTTGTTTGCATTGAAAATGTTTATGATGTGCCATTTAATTAGTCATGGCAATATTTTTGGCCAGTTGAATAGATTAAAGCGCACTAAACTCTGGATTATGGTTTGTATTAATTATTTTCTTAACTATGGTCCTAAGATTCTTATTATTGTATGTTCTTTAGATAATACTGGACCAGCCTTGTCATATCTCTGCTCAATCGGACCTCCCATGGGAATCTCAGTTTGAATATTTTGTTGCTCATGATGATGTGGGGGAAGTCTGCAAACTCTTGGACATGATTCCTGACAGTGTACTTCTAGAAGGGATACTTAGCATTAATGTGGACAATTCACGAGCTGGTTACAGCATTGTGTCTGACGTCAGTGTCCCTGATTATAAAATGTATATATGTGACTCAGAGGAGCTAGAGCCTGTTTGTATGGAAGTACCACATGTCAAAGTATTCAGATCCTTGTCTAATCATGAATCAACATCATGGATGAGAATGCTAATGCAGGAACAACTGGCAAAGAAACACATCTTTATGAAAGAGTACTGGCAAAGTACTACCGAAATTATACCTTTACTTGCTCGAGCTGGCATACTTACTAATACAGCCAAGATAGGCCCCAAGAAAGAAGCTTCTATGCCTTTAATTGCTTCAGAGATGCCAGATGATGAACGTCACCAGGCTTGTGAAAGAGCATTGCATAAACTAGTCATCCGTTTTTGTGTGCAATATGACTCTCCATACCTACTCGATCTCTATCTGGACAACTGCAATTTGATTCTCGGGGAGGACTCTATTCCTTTGCTCAAAGAAGCCGCAGTAAGTCATACTGCATCCCTTTAGTTTATGATATTTGGAGTTCTTTGTGCTCAGCTCTGATTTAAACCTACCAAACTTGCTAATTTTGTGACCCCTAGCAGTGGAATCAGCTGGTTGTTCCAAATAAACTTATTTCTTTGTTAGGATACGCACTCGGTAATTTGGCTGTTACATGATTAGTGTTTATGTGGAGTCAAGTTTCTATGATAAGTATGGCGGGTTCGCTCCTGTTCAAATTTTCCACGATTCCTACATGCAAGTAATTGGTTTTACATCATTCTTTGGAAAATATCTGAAGTTCAAGTTGCCAAACATTCGATTTCAGTGAGAATCTGCATATGCATGCTTGTCACCTGTTTCTTTTCTGGTTTCCTGGCAAGTGACCAGTTGCCCCTTCTCTCTGCAAACTTGCTCTGTCTAATAGAGGACCAATTAATTTTTTGTCATACTTGCTACCCTGCATATTAACACTTCCATACCCAGTATTTTCTAGACCAGCTAGTACGGTGGTAATACAAACTGTTATTGGCCGACCCGGCTTTGTCTATTTGCTGATACTATGAACATGATGTTATAATTTATGGTCACTAGTCCAGTAGTGGTAGACAAAGTACTTATAATACTGCCTTATGTTATAGATATAAGATTAAGCTGTTCGACCTTTTCCCAGTTTAACAAAAAATTATTCTGACTTGGTTGTTATGTCATGAAATTTCTCAGGGTGATTGCAAGTGGGCACAATGGTTACTCTTCTCCAGAGTCAAAGGTTATGAGTACGAGGCATCCTTTTCTAACGCCCGTTGGAATCTGTCACAGAAAATGGTTAATCATGGCAATCTAACTGCAATTGAGATAGATGAGATATTATATACTGTTGATGATATGGCTGAACGGATTGGGGAAATGTCTGCACTAGCTACCTTAATGTATGCTTCACCACCAATTCAAAAGTCCATATGCACTGGTAGTGTGAACAGAAATCGTGGATTGTCTTCTCAGTGCACATTAGAGAACCTAGGTCATTGTCTCCAGCAATTTCCAACCCTATGGAAGACACTTCGTTCCACCTGTTTTGGGCAAGATGGGTATGGCTGTCTAAACTATTCTCCAACTAATGGTAATCAAAATACAACTCTTTTCCCTTATTAGTTTTGAAGCCAACTACTCACTATGTCCTTTCTTAATAAAACAGAATAAATTCATTTTCTTTTTCAGTTTCTGGAAAATCCGCAATGTCAGATTACTTGTGCTGGCGCTATAGCATTTTTTCCTCTGCTGGAGGAGACACTTCATTGTTGCAAATGCTCCCATGTTGGTTTCCAAAGTCTATTAGAAGATTAATCCAACTATTTGAACAGGTTTATTTCTGCCTTTTGGATAGCATCTTGCAGCTAACATTTCTGAATTCCAGCATTGGTATCATTAAGCATTTAGTTCTACCCCATATGACATTAGTTGACTTTATGTTCTTATGACGCAAGTACATGCGAATTGTTCCTTTCCTTCTGGAACAAATCTTTTCGGATGTTCCAAAGCACTTCTGGTGGATCAATTGTGTTTTCTCTCAGTATCTTAGTTTTTCTCTATGGAAGTATTTAAAACAGTAATCACTCTTTCAAGAATGTTACCAATACAGCACTGTTTTTGTGTTCCAATTTACGCCTAATTGCCCAAGGGCAGTGGACCAAAGTCAACAACATAAGCTGTTTGGCAAATGTGTCTTAGCCCCCTTTCAGTCTCTTCTATAACATCATCTCTTTTAAAAAAGATCTCTTCTATACCAGTGTACTGTAATTATGTATTAGAAAAATGTTAGTTTAATAGTGTGATTATCGGTTACCATGAAGGAAAGCACTATAAGATTTGAGACATGCAAGGCTAACTTAAAAGCAGCAAGGGTCTTTGAGATGCCAAACTTACTTCCCTCATATATATATTTTGTGTACATGTAAATCTTGATCTTCCAGCAGCATTGATAGCAGGATAATTCTATTTTATTTAATTGACCACAATCTGTGATCAGGGCCCTTTTGGGATGCAACTGCTATCGAGTGCACCGTCATCTGAAGAGTTATTTACTCATGGTGTCACTGATTACATATACAATACCACTGGATATAGTGAAACCAATGCGTTGTCCTTAGAAGCATCCATTCAAAAAAGTGTTGAAGAAGAACTATATTCTTCCCTTGAGGTACACTCTATCTTGTACTAATGTGCTTAGTACATTATTGAGAACAGATTTTTTGTTACACTTTTGCGCCATGTTACTTTGTTTTGTTATGTGGAATGTATGCTAGTGCTCATACTTGGACACTGGTCAAGAATAGGAGATATACATACTTGATCCTGGCAAGGGCTAGTGCGGAGGATGCTTATCCATATAGCATAAGCCCACCACTAGCATATACTATTTCTTAAATCCACACTGCATGTAATATTCTGAACTTAGGGTTATCGCCCCCAGTCTTGGTTGTGTTCTCTCACCATATTATAGCGTTTATTTCCAAAGCAGTAATTTCATTATTAGTTAACTCCTCCCTTCAGGAGAAAGACTTGAGGGTGGAGCATCATTTGCACCGTGGTCGAGCACTAGCAGCTTTCAGGCATCTTCTTGGTAAAAGAGCTTCGCAATTAAAATCAGCCAATGCGCGCCAAGTGATCTCCACACAGTCTGATGTTCAAGCAGATGTACAACTGATCCTAGCCCCTTTAAGTCAAACTGAACGATCAGTTCTTCTATCGGTATGTTCATGTTTCTGACTTGTTTTTTTTTTTTTCTCTCGAACAACTAGTTATACCAGTATCCATCAAAACTTTACGCTCTGATTGAAAAACTTACTCTTCGAATAGACTAGTTATCATCATCATTCAGTTTTTGTTATTCTGATCACTAAGATGAATAAATATTGGAGAGTTTGGACTTCTAGTGAAGGTAGAGATGGGCATATAATCACGAGCTACTTTATACAGATAGTACCCATTGGTCACTTAGAGGTGGCGATATTCCAAATCTTTTCCTGGATATGATATGCCAAAGTTTATTTTTGTCCCAGTTTTATCTTTTGATACCATTTACAAGAATGCCGAATGCCTAAATGGCAGAACATATAATCAACATAAGCTTCGGGAAGAAGTTCCATATACTATTTGTTAATTTGGAAATAATTTTTTCAGTTTCTATTTAAAATTCTAATGCTTTTTTCTTGGGTGTGCTGCAATATGTTATCACTTCTCCAGGTGGCTCCACTAGCTATCACAAACTTCGAGGACTCCACACTGGTTGCTTCCTGCACATTCCTGTTGGAACTATGTGGCACGTGTGCTAACATGCTCCGTCTAGACATTGCTGCTCTTCAGCGCATCTCTTCCTACTATAACTCGGCTCAGCAAAATAAACAAAGTGAGCTATCTTCACCAAGGAGCCCTGGGTTACATGTGCTCTCCCATGGAGCTGATATTGCTCCTGCTCTTGCTCGAGCATTAGCTGAAGATTATGTCCAGTCTGATCATCTTCAGATTTTAGAGCAGAAGCAAACCTCTAGGGGTCCCAAAAGGGAACAACCATCACAGCCTCTTATTGCTATACTGGAGCACCTGGAACGGGCAAGTTTGCCATTATTAGACGAAGGTAGAACCTGTGGATTTTGGCTTTTGAGTGGCATTGGTGATGCATCTCTTTACCGGTCGCAGCAAAATGAAGCCAGCCAACATTGGAATTTGGTTACAGAATTCTGTCTGGCGCACCATCTCCCATTAAGTACAAAATATCTGGCTTTACTGGCCAATGACAATGATTGGGTACTGACACATTTTTTATTTGTCTTGTGGGTATGTTATTTATTTAAGTCCTCCCACTGATGATCATGCTTTTGGCAGGTTGGTTTTCTAACAGAAGCCCAGAGAGCTGGTTTTCCAATTGAAGTTGTTATCGGAGTGGTATTTTTCTTACCATAAATAGTAGGCGTTCTGTTGATAATTCTTGTTGACAAAACACTATTCTCATCTCTTCTCCCTGATATTGCGTTCAGGCTTCCAAAGAGATAAAGGACTCAAGATTGAGGACTCATATACTAACAGTTCTGAAAAACACGTTATCAAATAGAAGGAAATCGTCTAGCAATATACCCTCAGGTAGTAGGGACCCATCTTTCTTGTCTGTTGATGGCGACAACCCCATGGAACTTTTCTGCATACTTGCTGTTTGTGAAAAGCAAAAGAACCCTGGGGAGGCACTTCTGAATAAAGCGAAACAAATGCAGTGGTCTTTATTGGCGTTGATTGCTTCATGCTTTCCAGATGTAACTCTTCTCTCATGCTTAAGCTTTTGGCTTGAGATTACAGCTGCAAGGTAACACATTGAGCATTGTAGGGGTTTGATGCATGCAACATTTTGCAAGATTCATTGCTCTTCTTGTTGTGTAATTTTGTTGTGTTGGCATCTATTTCTTGTCTTCAGGGAGTTGTCCTTAATCAAGGTGGACGGTATTTCCTCTAAAGTAGCTAAGAATGTTGGATCTGCTGTTGAGGTCACAAATAAATTGCCAAGCGTGAGTAGGAATGTTGAATATCGTTACAACAGGAAGAATCCAAAGCGAAGACGGTTCTTGGAGGCCTCTCCAGATAGCTTCAAATCAGGTTTTTCGCTGGACATCGCAAGTGGGCCAAATGGTACTGCAACTTCCAATCCTTCCGATATTGATGCTCAGCAGGAAAGAAGAAAGCCCACCTCCGAAGAGACTGAAATTCCAGTTGATATTGATGAGAGGCTTGCATCTTTATCAAGTATAGTAGCAGTGCTTTGTGAACAACAGTTGTTCCTACCATTACTTCGATCCTTTGACTTGTTTCTGCCATCCTGCTCCCTTCTCCCCTTCATTCGTTCTCTTCAGGTTAGTAAAAACAGGCCATTTATATATTTTGCTAGTTGTATACCAACTAACATGAGCATTTTGTTTGTGTTACCTTGAAGGCATTTTGTCAAATGCGCTTGTCCGAGGCTTCTGCACATTTGACATCATTTTCAGCAAGGATAAAAGATGAAGCCTCTCAATCAAACTCGTTCAAAGAAGCATCATCAATAACAGGATGGGTAGTTGCTACAGCTGTAAAAGCCTCAGATGCAGTACTCTCAACCTGTCCATCACTTTATGAGAAGAGGTGTTTGCTACAGCTCCTTGCAGCAGTTGATTTTGCAGATGGTGGTTTTTCGTCAGCTTACTTCGGCCGCAGTTATTGGAAAATCAATCTGGCTGAACCGTCCTTATGCAAAGATGGTGATATCTACAAGTGGAACGATTCCATGGATGATGCTTCTCTCCTGGCAGCATTAGAGAAGGATGGACGATGGGAGGACGCTCGTACTTGGGCAAGGCAACTGGAGTCGAGTGACATAGCTTGGGAATCTACTTTTGATCATGTGACAGAATCACAGGTTTGTAACTTTTTATCCTTAAGTTTCTCTATGGCTCATAATTTAATTTCTACTCACTAATTTCTTATGATTTATGCTGATATCCATCTGTCCATTGTCTCAGGCAGAAGCTATGGTTGCCGAATGGAAGGAGTTTCTCTGGGATATTCCACAAGAACGTGCAGCTTTGTGGGGCCACTGTCAGTCGCTTTTCATGAGATATTCTTTGCCACCTTTACAGGTACCGTATTTGATGATTGAATCAGTGAAATGCATATGTGATCTCTTATCCCTGTAAATTCCGTGTGATGGTAATGCCCATTCAATTATGTGTGCAGGCCGGATTATTTTTCCTTAAGCATGCTGAAGCATTAGGGAAAGAGATACCAGCACGAGAGCTTCATGAAATGCTTCTGCTATCTTTACAATGGCTTACTGGAACTATTACTAAATCCTCTCCGTAAGATCCCTTGTAATCTATATTGATGTATGCTCATTCGTATCTTCTTACCGATATATACATTTTTTGCAGGGTATATCCTCTTCATCTTCTCCGGGAAATTGAGACTAGGGTTTGGCTCCTGGCAGTCGAGTCAGAGACTCACTCTAAGGCTGATGGCGAATCTTCTGTTGTTTCTCAGAGTCTAGCTATTGGAAACAGTACCAGTATTATAGAACAGACTGCTGATGTCATCACAAAAATAGACAGTAGTATGAGTTTGCCAAGCATGAAAGCTGCAGAAAGAAATGGTATGAAGGACAATAACTTGTCACACCATCAACATTTGCAACTCTTTGAATATAACAGTGAAGCAACAACAACAACAAATAATGCAAGAGCAAAGCGAAGGGGCAAAACAAATCTACCACTTAGACGAGGTGTCACTGATAATGTTGAAAGTAGCACCAATGATTCTGATGATAATTCTAAAGTTTTCTTTCGTTCTAAGATTGGCGAACAAGCAAGAAATTTACTATCTGAAGAGGAATTTGCAAAGATGGAAGCGTCTCTGTCTGGTTGGGAGCAACATGTCAGGCCTGCAGATATGGAGAAGGCTGTGCTCTCCTTATTAGAATTTGGGCAAATAACTGCAGCTAAGCAACTCCAACAAAAGTTATCTCCATCATATGTTCCTGACGAACTTGTCCTTGTTGATGTTGCGTTAAGAGTTGCAAATAACGGCGGTGATGGAGAGATCAATTTATTATCCTTTGACACAGAAGCCCTTTCAATACTTCAATCTCTCCAGATTGCAAGTGGTAGCAATATGATTGATCCATCACAGGTTTGGTTATGCTGTTGCGTTCATTTTGCCAGAAGTTTCTGTTAACAACAATGAACACCATTTGTCAACAATTATTATTTACATTAGTTAAACATAAATAGATAAATTACAGTTTAATATGTCTGCTTGCAATTTTTCCTCTTCTGGAAAAAGGCACAAAGAACAGCAATATCGTCAAACACGAAAATAGATGTAATGCATGTTTACATTTGCTCAGGTGTTCTATCCAGTGTACGGGTTCTGGGGCGGAGCTTCAATTTATTTTTTGCA
This sequence comes from Elymus sibiricus, assembly GCA_039707655.1. Classification (NCBI taxonomy): domain Eukaryota; kingdom Viridiplantae; phylum Streptophyta; class Magnoliopsida; order Poales; family Poaceae; genus Elymus; species Elymus sibiricus. The sequence continues at coordinate 101,603,910 of CM077668.1, read as the reverse complement.
TGTTGCATGATAATATTAATATAGATAGAATGAATACTCTTGACATGATACATGTACGTTACTTATATTCTGAAAACACTGATCTGACTCTGGACAAGTAAAGACTAGGGTGGAGAGCTTCAGTTTATTTTTGGCATAATTTACATTGAATGAACTCCTGACATGACGCAAGCGTTTTACATAGCATTTGTGTTCTGAAAACACTGGCCATGCGCATGAAAGAAACACCATATGTTTTCTCTAGTTTATTGGACTTGCACTGTTTAATTTGCCACAAAAGTTACATATAAGGTCAAAAGGCTATAGCTTTCATCCAACTTTCCAACCATTTTTTCTTGTAGTAAAGATTGCACTATGGTTGTAGTTGAGTTAGAAATATTTGCCTGCGGTTTGCTGGGAATGAATGATCTTTATGTCAGAGAGTATACAAATAATTCTCAAACAACATAGTTGCAAGCTGGCAGCCGTGTGCTGTTTCTCTAGTCAATAAATATCGCAAACTGTCGTCTAGATTAAATATTGGTGTGAATTTACAACATAGTTGCTCGGTACATCGAAAAAGTTCTCATTGCGTTTTGGAAACAGACTGTTCTCGTTAATGTTACATATCGGCCTGAACAAAGAAATTTTTGCTTTTAAGTTTCTTCATGACTTTGTACATGTCGACCTGAACAATCCTTGTGAATACGAAGTCTCTAATCCAGGCGTGGAATTAAAAATGTGACATTTAGTGCTAGGAGCTTAGGCCTAGGATCTGGTCAATATTAGCCATTGCTTTGGTCCATAGTTGTAATGTCAGATTCTCTATTTTTGTATGATAAATTTTGTTGGTACATGTTGACTAGTAGTGTACAACCCACCAATCAGAATGTTGTTTCATCTCAGGCTATGGAGAAATTAGCCGTGAAATGTGGCGAGGGGCGCGGACGGGCTCTTATTAGGAGAATAATAGCGGTTGTGCAAACTGCAAAAATACTGGGACTCCCATTTTCTGAAGCATTTGAGAAACAGCCAATTGAACTTCTGCAGTTGCTTTCACTGAAAGCTCAGGATTCTTTTGATGAAGCTAAGTTTCTGGTGGAGACACACGTCATGCCTGCATCTAGCATTGCAAGAATTCTTGCTGATTCCTTTCTGAAGGTTTGCTCAGTGCACTTTGTTTTTGGTGGGGAAAACACGTATTATGTTACATATCTTGACTGATACGTCTAATAATTGTAGGGACTTTTAGCTGCACATCGTGGAGGTTATCTGGACTCCCAAAAAGAAGAAGGCCCTGCACCACTATTGTGGAGATCAAGTGACTTCTTGAAGTGGGCAAAACTATGCCCATCAGAAGCAGAAATTGGCCACGCTTTAATGCGTTTGGTAATGACTGGGCATGAAGTACCGCATGCTTGTGAGGTTTGTGTGATCTGGTTCTTTTATCTGGTTTCAGTTTTTTAGTTTACTAGATGATACCCCGCACGTTGTTGCGGGAATGTTTTGCAATATAGTTCAATAAGATTTGGTTGTACGGAACATGAATATTTAGAGTAATAATTTGAAAACTAAAACTAAGAATACATATGATTTATGTATTTGTAAAGTTTTTATTAAATGTAAATAGCATAATAGATTGAAAATTATCATGCATATTTGTATGTTGAGGTGTGGTTTTTCCTACGCATAGTTGCATGTTAAAGTGGGTCTTTTCCTATGCATGTTGCATGCTGAGGTGGCATGCTTGCATGTTGAGAGAAATAGATTAGTGGGGGCTAGCTATTTAGATATAGAAGATTCAAACTTTGGGTATTCTTTCCATCCCCTGGACTGGCGGTAACTGGCCTAGAGAGGTGATGTAACAGAGGGATGTGTGGAGATGGTATGTCAGCTACACTGTGGGGTGCACACCGAGGTTTTTCATGGTTAACCTGCTGGTGAGTGGTGCTGGTGCCTGCAACTTTGGCGGGGATGGGGCACAGAGACAAGTGAAGGAGGTGTGTCTGCTGGATGGTGGTGTTTGTGTTGTGGAGTGATGTGGACATGAAACTGGAATGTGGGTTTCTGCCATCTAATGGTGTTCTGCTTTCGTGCTATGTTTTGAACATTTGTAGTTAAAGATAAGAGATGATGAGGTTTAGGTGGTGAGCTAGGGCTTTGAAGACCGGGACCGGGTGTCAGAAAAACTGCAACCGTCCAGTTCTAGTTTCTGGGCCGGTAACCGGTGGTTTTCTAAGCTCTGTCTGTACCCATTCTCTCGTGATTGAGCTAATATGTTGAAGGGAAGAACCTTATTCAAATGACATTTGCAGTGTCAACCAGAAGCTATACTTTTTATATGAGCTGTGCATTATATTTATTTCAGTATTTTTAATGTTCAGGTTTGGTTTGAGAATTTACTGATTTCTTGCTGTTCTTTACCGTCTCTAAGTCCATGCCAAATGTTGTTGCAGGTTGAACTCCTTATACTGTCACATCACTTCTACATGTCATCTTCTTGTCTTGATGGTGTGGATGTTCTCGTCACATTTGCAGCTAATAGAGTGGATTCATATGTTTCAGAGGGGGATTTTTCTTGCTTAGCTCGCTTGATAACTGGAGTGAGCAATTTTCACTCCTTGAGCTTCATCCTTTCCATCCTTATAGAAAATGGCCAATTGGAGTTGCTACTTCAAAAGTATTCTTCCACTGACACAGCCACAGTGGCACCTGCATCAGTTCGAGGGTTTAGGTTGGCTGTTATTACATCACTGAAACATTTCAACCCAAATGATGATGAGGCTCTGTCTCTGGTATATGTCCTCTCTCTCTCTCTCTCTCTCTCTCAAATCTGTAAATGTAGAATGGGAGTAGATTTAGGTCCAAAGACATGTTTAGCACATTCCGTAAAAAAACTTCGTTAACCACATAAACACTTCCGGGTATCAATGTGTTTTGTGTTAATTATTTTGTAAAGAATAGATGGAAAATCCAACATAAGAAAGTTAACCCAATATATACAAATGTTGAGCAAACCCTTTTTCAGGATCTAGACCTATTGCTTTGCTGAAGCATAAAATATGTTGATTAGCAGCCTATCATGACAGTTTCTCATTAGTATGGGGTGGAAATGAAATCTGTTGATTAGCAGCATGCCATGCCAGTTTTTAATTAGTATGGAACAGAAATGTACTGAGCAGTAGTAGCTTGTTTGGGGGCCAGAACCATCTGTGCAACTACATGCAGAACAAAAAATATACGAAAATTCGTGATTTTGGTTTCCATCATACTTGCGGTGTTTCCTTACAACTTGGCTGTCGTCATTACGAGATAGGTCTTTCTGCTGTTTCATTATGTCCCCTTCAACATATGTGTCCGATGCAGGTATACAAGCACTTCGACATGAAACATGAGGCGGCTTCCCTCCTTGAGTCGCGTGCAGAGCAGTACATGGAAAGCTGGTTAGATCGGCATGATAAGGAACGACGGAATGATGAGCTCCTTAAGGCTATGCATAACCTTGTACAGACGGCTGAGATTCTTTCAACAATTGACGCTGGCCAAAGGACACATCGTGCTTGCGCTCGTGCTTCTCTCCTATCTCTTCAGATCCGAATACCTGATCTTGTATGGATTGGTCTTACAGAAACCAACGCACGCCGGATTTTTGTGGATCAATCTAGGTTCCAGGAGGCCCTCATTGTTGCCGAAGCATACAGCATAAATCAGCCAATGGAATGGGCCCCAGTCTTCTGGAACCAGATGCTGAAACCTGACCTCATCGAGCTATTTGTGGCTGAATTTGTACTAGTTCTGCCCCTGCACCCACCAATGCTCGTGGAGCTTGCGAGATTTTACCGGGCAGAGGTTGCAGCCAGGGGCGACCAGTCGCACTTCTCAGTCTGGCTTTCGCCTGGAGGCTTGCCTGCGGAGTGGGGAAAGCATCTCGGCAGATCATTCAGGAGCCTGCTGCGCCGAACGAGGGATATGAGGCTGAGGCTGCAGTTGACAACTCTGGCGACTGGGTTCAGCGATGTCCTTGAGGGCTGCAATGCAGTTCTGGACAAGGTCCCCGAGAACGCTGGGCCACTAATACTGAGGAAGGGCCATGGGGGTGCATACCTCCCTCTCATGTAAATCATCTCTTCTTTTTGTCACCAAAAGGCGGATAAATCTTACAGGAGTGTATAGCACAACGGCAAAATGTTTCATGCTTTCTTTGGCCCAGTCGTCCGGCATCCATTTCCCTTCTTCCTCTGAATTCTGTAACGTGGATGAGGCCATTGGGGCTTCCGGTTTGTATATAAAGCATTTTGAGCCTTATAGGTTGGGGACACAGCCAATTGTAAGCCAATTTTGCAGCCTATTCGGCAGAGACGATTTTCCTGGCATGGCTGGTGACGCCGTTTCTTCCATGGACAGACGATGTTTGTAATGTATGCTACATTGTATATTTGTATCAATCCAAACTATGCAATTTTGTGGGTTTTGATCCGTGGTTTGCGACTTTTCCAGTCTCTACGCAGGGTTTTGCTAAGCTTGTTCGTTTGTTGCCAGGTGAAGTTTTGTACTACTTCCGTGTCTTTTTACTCCATGTATAAGATTTGCTTGAAGTCGAGCTGCGCAAAGTTTGACCAAATTTATATAAAAAAATATCAACATCTAAAATACTACTAAAGTTATATAATATGAAAATTAATTTCATGATGCATCTAATGATATTGATTTTGTATTGTGAATGTTGATACTTTTTTTTGTAAAGTTGTTCAAATTATATTAAATTTGACTCGAGACAAATTTTATAGTATGGAGGCTAAAGAGAAACGGATGGAGTATATTTTGAGGAGCTGTCCTCCAACCGTCAGATTACGGGATGCTTGAGATGATCACAGCCCATCCAGCGGCCGTAAAGATTTGCTTGGTGCTGATCCAGGCGTGTCTTGCGCATGTGCTTAGGTACTGACGCGACCAGTAAGAAATGACCCACTATCCGGTACCGACACGAACTTTGTCTGTCTCCAACCGAACACTTCACGGGCAGCATCTTTGCCATCTCTTTCAGCTGCTAGCTCGTTCACTAGTTGGATGGATGGTCGCCGGCGGCCAGAGGCCCGCTGCGGCAATGTCTCAAGCCCTACGGCCGCGCTGGTCGGTGCTGTGGCCTTCTCGTCTGCCGGTGACCTGCCAGGCCCGGCTGGGCCCCGCTGCCGTCTCCTTCAACAGCCGATGTAATGGTACTGAGCCCTCCTCATCTACTCGGCTGTTATCGCATTTAGGTTCTTGCTGGTTCTTTGGTTGCTAGTTCCTGTGCTGAGTGGTGTAAAACCAGCGTGAGAGAGACGAGGGCATCGTGGATGTGATTGCTTTCTTGATCTTTATAAATGTTTTTTGAGCCAGTTATCAAAATATAATTTTAAACATGAACTATCATTTTTAAATGAAGGAAAAATGGGAAGTAGGAACTCTCGTTTTTACTCCATATATAATGCTACCTTGTTTCTAGAGCTTATTAGATTTTGGACACCAGTAACGCGACGACGTTCCCTCAGGGGGAGGTCACCTGAGCGAACAAACATTTCTTACATGAGGCTCATGTCAGCAAACGGCGCTATCGGGGAGTGTTCCCTAAAAACCACTCCCAGAGAACACTTAGGAATTATCATGGTATAACAAATGTATTTGCCATCCTATTACATAAAGACTTCCCATCCCTCGAAAAAAAAAAGATTTGCCATGTTGATTTTTTTTTTTGTCATGCTAGCCAAAAGAATTATCAGAAATTTGCCATACTGCAGTAGAGTAAATTGCCATGTGATTTAAGAATTTGCCATGATGTAGCAGAAAGAACTGCCAGGCTAAAGAAAAAAGGATAATTTGCCAACACGTTCAGGAATTTGCCATGCCGTAACAGGCTAAATTTCCATGCTACACAAAGAAACTGCCATACATACTTCTAAGTAATTGCCATTCTACATCATAGGGGTGCCATGCTACACATGGAGTCGTTCCCTGTGGATGGTGTATTGGAGCGAATGTTTGCATCATTCCTCGGGAGGGTGCATGAGAGCGAATAGGGATTGCCATGTGTCAATGCTTTCAGATTCACACACGGAATTGGACGTACCAGAGAGTGTTCCCTAGAAAAACCACTCCTAGGGAACGTCAGCTCTGTAGCTTTATCATAGAGTTTAGCTACTTGATAGAAGCTTATCATGGTTTCCTGCGGTGCTTGTAGACTATTTCGACCGATCCAAGGGGCCGACACAAGCAAACCCTAGCTGTCATCCATGTCCTTCCCTACTGCATACTTGGTCTTCTCGCCGTTGCCGACAGGAGATTTGGAGAAGCCCATTTTGGCGGACGGTGACGACGGGAGGGCTTTCTCTCATGGTGCGGAGCGACGACCTTGGTTGGCAGCCCACTCGGGAAGAGATGACGGAAGCCGGGATGACGGGTTTGGTGGTGGCGTCCCTCGTTCTTGCAGTGGGGAGGTCGAGCACGATGGGCTACGGGCGGCCCGACACGTGAGGGATCTGGGCCCCATGCCTAGATCTACCGGTTGACGTAGTGACCCGTCATGTTCATGGGAATGGTAGGCATCATGCATGGCAGTGGGTGCTCATGGGAAAGCCTGGGCGTTCGTTTTTTCGGTTTGCTCGGCTCGGTCTTCCAAGAATTCGGTCTTCTACAATCGGTCTTCTCAGATCTTCACTATTCGGTCTTCAGTCTTTATAGGATGGTGTTTGGTTCAGACTGAACAAACCAAATTTCATGCTGAAAGGATCGATATGGTTGACTAGAGGGGGGGTGAATAGGCAACTACCAATTTTTAGCTTTTCTTAACAATTTAGGTTTAGCAACAAATAGGTTGTCTAGATATGCAACTAGGTGGGCAACCTATATGATGCTAACAACAACAATAACAACAAGCAAGCAAACAATACAACACAACAATATCTTGCACAAAGTAAAGGAAAAAAATAACCACAAGTGGAGTCGGTGAAGACGAGGATGTGTTGCCGAAGTTCCTTCTCTTTGAGAGGAAGTACGTGTCCGTTGGAGCGGTGTGGAGGCACAATGCTCCCCAAGAAGCCACTAGGGCCACCGTATTCTCCTCACGCCCTCGCACAATGCAAGATGCCGTGATTCCACTAGTGGTGCCCTTGAAGGCGGCGACCGAACCTTTACAAACAAGGTTGGGGCTCTCTCCACAACCGAATTGGAGGCTCCCAACACCACCACGAAGCTTCACCACAATGGATTGTGGCTCCGAAGTGACCTCTTCCGTCTAGGGTGCTCAAACACCCAAGAGTAACAAGATCCGCAAGGGATTAGTGGGGGGAATCAAATTTCTCTTGGTGGAAGTGTAGATCGGGGCCCTCTCACCCAAACCCTAGAAGATCAACCAAAGTTATTGGCTAGGGAGGGAGATCGGGCGAAAATGGAGCTTGGAGCAACAATGGAGTTTGGGGAAGAAAGAGGCAAGTCTTCTTGGGGAAGAAGACCCCCTTTATATAGTGGGTGGGGATCCAACCGTTATGCAGCCCGCAGCCCGCATAGGAGAGGTACTGCCACTCCCAGGGCGGTACTACCGCCCTGGCGGTAGTGCCGAAGTGTACAGCGTAAATGCCACAAGGGCACGAGCCGGTAGTGCCACCGGAGCGGTACTACCGCTCGCCCCAGCGGTACTACCGCTAGGGTTACAATACAACGGCTGCGCGAACAGGGGAAGAAGCTGAGCCATGAGCAGTAGTAGCAGCGGAAGTAGGTGTGGTACTACCGCTCCTACTGCCGCTCGTCCACCTGGGTCAAAGGGGACTCAGCGGTAGTATACCAGAGGGACTACCGCTGGACTACCGCAGAACCCGACACGAAAAAGTCGAGACTCGAGGTGGAGCGGTAGTACGCGCGGTACTAGCAGCGGTACTACCGCTGCCGGTGGCGGTACTACCGCTGGCAGCACTACAACCCCTATCTACAACACAGAAGAAGAAACTCCATCGAGGCGGAAAGGCAAAGAGGGTGCAAATGAAAATGTGTACGTGATGATTCCACCCCAAACCTTTCCGAAGCGGACCCCCTCTTAATAGTACGGTTTTCCTATGACTCAAGTCCACTGAAAAAGACACGCGGGAAAAATAACCGTCTTGATTTAACACTCCGAGGGGTAACAATCGTCTTGTGCCATATGATAGATAATCTGAAATGCTCAATGCACACGATTAGTCCGCAAAAGCATTGTCATCAATCACCAAAACCACTAAGGGAGAAATATGCCCTAACAATCTCCCCCTTTTTGGTGGATTGATGACAACACAGGATTTGCACAAGGGATACAACGAGATAATAAGCAAACCCAACATCTACAAAATATAGACGGGCTCCCCCTAGACGTGTGCACTATTTAGGTATGCTTTTGGAATGCAAAGCACACACACTAGGATCAACACTCCCCCTATATTTTATAGACAAGGCAACACTTGCAACACAAGATATACGAGAGAAAAGCAGGTATGCAAGTCATGGCAAGTGAGCATAAAGATAAGGGCACAATTAGGATAATATCTCACAAGCTAACATAATACTAGACATAAAGATAATGAAAGGGTAGCATATGTCTCACACCATATGATAGGATAGGTACTTAGGTTCTCACAACCACAAACGAAACCAAACCAAATGATAAAAGAGTTCACGAGAAAAGAAAGGCAACTGCAAATAAGATGCACTCGTGACTCGGCAAATCCCTAAGCTCTCCCCCCTTTGGCATCGAGACACCAAAAGGGCAAAGAGCACTAAAAACGACTCAAGGTGGTAGAGAAGCTCCAGAACACACTCAGTACCCCTCGTGATCGTCAGACTCCTCTGCAGCTGCGGGCTGAACATCCTCCTCTGACTCTGACCACTTGCAGTTCGTGGAGATCCACTCCTCCTCATCAGTGATCTTGTCCTCGGAGCCACTAGTAATCTCCATGCCCAGATGCCTCATCATGGCCTTGTCACGGCTGCGGGCCTTCTTCGCCGCCACATGCGCCTTGTACTGCTCCTGTGCCTGGATACAGAATAGCTTCTTCATCTTCTCCTTGAGCTTCTTAGCCCAAGATGGCTCAGTGGAGGGAGCAAACTCAGACCCCTCAGACTCCTCAGACTCAGTACCAACAGTCTCTGTCTCTGGAGGAACATGCGCTGGAGCGCCCCACTTCTCCTTCTGCCTCAGCTGAATAACATCATGGGAGACCAACTCCCCAATGACAAGCTCCTCGTCAGGATAAGCAGGCTTCCAAGTATCCTCAATGAGCCGCATAAGGTAAGGGCCATAAATGGGGCACTTACGCTCCATAACGGCAGAGTGAAGCTCAGAATACATCACATGGGACATGTCCAACACCAGCTGAGATCCCTTCTCCTTCTGGCAAAAGAGAAGCATGTCCACAAGATAGGAATGCACTTGATCCAAGTTCCCAATGCGAGGAAAGAGAGAGTTCCTGAAGATGCGATGCATAATATCAAGAAACGGGCACAGCTCATATGTCTCCTTGCCATTGGGTGATACCTTTACCGTGGAGAAGGGCCAGAGAGCAGACTTGTGCGTGGCAGCAACTCCCTTGTGAGGGCGAAACCCAATTGGGTTGTGGGCCCCCAGATCATTGTATGACAGGAGCTCCATGAAATCCTTCCACTTAGCTGACAGACGCCTTCCATTTGTCATCCAAAGGAGAGTCCTATCCTCATCAGTCTCAAAATGTACTGTGGCATAGAATTGAGCCACAATCTCTGCATCAAAGTCCTTGTTGAAGGAGATGATCCTCAGAATGTCCAGCTCACCACAACGATCCAAGGCCTCACCAAAGTAGGCCAAGTCTGACTGCATATGAGAGAGATCCACTGACTTGACCTTCACAAACAGGTTCTTCTTCCCTTTCAGAACATCATGATAGATCGAACGCTGCATCTTGTTCCAAAAAGGGCGATTGGCCAAAGAAGGTTCTTGAGGAACTCGGTATGGATTACGACGGCGAGCCACACAGAACTCCTTAGAAGGTAAGGTATCCATTGACGGCTCCTTTGGCTTGGCTTGCTGCTTGCTGACAATCTTCTTGGCGCCTGACCTGGGCTGAACACTGGGAGCAGAACTGGCATCGGCATCCTCTGATGTGCGATAGCGCTTAGAGCCACCTGTACGCTCTGGATTCTTGCGACGCACCTGGTGCGCAGAGCTACTACCACCACCTGGAGCCAAACAAACACAGCACGAGGGAAAGCAGGTGTAAACAATTGCATAAGCCAAAAGAATTGAAGATTGGTTTTAGGGAAGTGGAAGTTGATAGCTCAGGGCGGTAGTACCGCGGTCCGCAGCGGTAATACCGCCTACAAGCTGTAGTACCGCTCCAGGGGGAGCGGTAGTACCGCCCGAGGCGGAAGTCAACGGGCGTGACCACAACCGCGGCGAGATCCGGTACTACCGGAGGTGCCAATTTCAAATTCCCTCCAACCAAACTTCAATCCACCTATTCTAGCAGCCTTCTACGCCCTACTCATGCCTCGATTTGACCAAAAATCGAAGAATGCAACAAATATTGCCCTAGAGCCTAGATCCAAAAACTAGAATCATAGGAGAGAAAAACGGGGGCAATACCAGCATCCATGGCAAGAGGAGTGCTACTTGTAGCTTGCGTTGGTATTTTCCCCGAAGAGGAAGGGATGATGCAGCACAGTAGAGATAAGTATTTCCCTCAGTTATGAAACCAAGGTTATCGAACCAGTAGGAGAATCACGCAACACCTCGTTAGCAGCACCTGCACACAAACAACAAATCCTTGCACCCAACGCAAACGAGGGGTTGTCAATCCCTCGGCGGTCAATTGCAAGATTAGATTGTATGTGATAGATAGATTGATTGAAACAAAAATACAAAATAAAATAAATAAAAGAAAATGGCAGCAATATTTTTAGGGTTTTAGTAATATGATTTAGATAGACCCGGGGGCCATAGTTTTCACTAGAGGCTTCTCTCAAGAAAATAGCATACGGTGGGTAGACAAATTACTGTTGGGCAATTGATAGAAAAGCAAATAATCATGACGATATCCAAGGCAATGATCATGTATATAGGCATCACGTCCGAGACAAGTAGACCGACTCCTGCCTGAATCTACTACTATTACTCCACACATCGACCGCTATCCAGCATGCATCTAGTGTATTAAGTCCATAAAGAACGGAGTAACGCCTTAAGAACAATGACATGATGTAGACAACATAAACTCACGCATGAATAAACCCCATCTTTTTACCCTTAATAGCAACGATACATACGTGTCATGTCCCTTTCTGTCACTGGGATTAAGCACCGCAAGATCGAACCCATTACAAAGCACCTCTTCCCATGGCAAGATAAATCAATCTAGTTGGCCAAACCAAATCAATAGATCGGAGAAGAAATACGAAGCTATAATAATCATGCATAAAAGAGTGCAGCAAAGACTCAAATATATTCATGGATAATCTGATCATAAACTCACAATTCATCGGATCCCAACAAACACACCGCAAAAAGTGATTACATCGGATAGAACTCCAAGAACATCGAGGAGAACATTGTATTGAAGATCAAAAAGAGAGAAGAAGCCATCTAGCTACTAACTATGGACCCGAAGGTCTGTGGTAAACTACTCACGCATCATCGGAAGGGCAGCAAGGTTGATGTAGAGCCCCTCCGTGATCGATTCCCCCTCCGGCGGAGTACCAGAGAAGGCCTCCAGATGGGATCACTTGAGAACAGAAACTTGCGGCGACTGAAAAAGTATTTCGTGGACTCCCCTGAGGGTTTCTGATTTTTCCTGAATTTATAGTGGTGGAATTAGGTCAAACGGAGCTAGGATGGGCCCACGAGGCACCAGGGCGCGCCTGCCCCCCCCCCCCCCAGGCGCGCCCTGGTGGCTCGTGGCCACCTCCTCTGGCGTCTGGTCTTCTCCCAAAGCTTCTAGTGTTTATCTTGTCCAGAAAAAAAATCTCCAAAAAGTTTCGTGGCATTTGGACTTCGTTTGGTATTGATTTTCTGTAAAACAAAAACAGGGCAGAAAACAGCAACTGGCACTGGGCACTAAGTTAATAGGTTAGTTTCCAAAAATGATATATAATTGCTATAAATGTATATAAAAACATCCAAGATTGATAATATAACATCATGGAACAATAAAAAATTATAGATACGTTGGAGACGTATCAGCATCCCCAAGCTTAATTCCTGCTCGTCCTCGAGTAGGTAAATGATAAAAACAGAATTTTTGATGTGGAATGCTGCCTATCATATTCATCACATATTCTTTTCTTTTATAGCATGGACATTGGACTTGAATGATTCAAAGCAATAGTCTATAATTTGACATGAAGATATAAATACTCAAGCATGCTAACAAGCAACCATGTCTTTCAAAATATCAACGCTAAAGAAAGTTATCCCTAGCCCATTATGCTCAATCATTGATCCATTCATGAAACACACTCAAATATTAGCTACACACAATGCACAAGTACGACAATAGTGCTCTCTAGTTGGTGCTTTATAAGAGAAGATGGAGACTCAAGTAAAAATAAAAAATGCATAAAAGTAAATAGATAGGCCCTTCGCAGAGGGAAGCAGAGATTTGTCAAATGTGCCAGAGCTCAAGGCTGAAATTAAAGAGATAAAAATATTTTGAGAGGCATGCTTTTCCTGTCAACGAAAACGACCGAGAATTCCCATTATTTTCCATGCTAGACACATCATAGGTGGTTCCCAAACAGAAAGTAAAGTTTATTTCCTTTCCACCATTCTTTCACAATCCATGGCTAGCCGTATCCACGGGTGCCCTCCAAACCAACACTTTCCAAGGAATTTTGTTGTTATTAATTTTGATTTCATTGTGGGACTGGGCATCCCTATTACCAACCATCCTCTCGTGCAATGACAAGTGAATAAACACTCATCGTGAGAATAACACACCTAGCATGGAAAATAATGGCCACCCCCTGCCGCTTCATGAGTGGTACGGGCACACAAAACGGAAAAAATATTTTGCAAATTAGAGTTGGCACACGCAAATTTACTTGGAACGGCGTTGAAATACCGCATATAGGTAGATATAGTGGACTCATTTGGCACAACTTGGGTTTAAGGATTTTGGATGCACAAGCAGTGTTTCCGCTTAGTACAAATGAAGGCTAGCAAATAGATTGAGAAGCAACCAACCAAAAAATGAAAACGGTCATAAACATGCATTGAACATAACTAACACCGAATAATGCACCATAAGTAGGATATAATTTCTTTGCATAACTATTGACTTGATGTGCATGCATAGGGAATCACAAACCTTAACACTAATATTCTTACTAAATCACAATTACTCACTAACATGACTCACATATTATCATCTCCATATCGCAAAACTATTGCAAGGAATCACACTTATCATATCCAATGATCTATATGAAAGTTTTTATTATATCCCTCTTGAATATTAATCACTTTGGGACCAAATTCATATCTTGTGCAAATTACCGTTACTATAGTCAACTCGCAAAAAGATTTAAGTGAAGCATGAGAGTGCAAATATTTCTTCAAAATTTCAATCTTATCAATTCTCAAAATAATATAAGTGAAGCATGAGAATTCATTTCTTCAAAATTTTAATCTTGTCAACTCTCAAAATAATATAAGTGAAGCATGAGAGTTCATTTCTTCAAAATATAGCCACCACCGTGCTCAAAAAGATTTAAGTAAAGCACTAGAGCAACTGCCTAGCTCAAAAAATTTAAGTGAAGCACATAGAGTATTCTAACAAATGATGATAAACGTGTGGCTCTCTCAAGATAGGTGTGTTAAGCAAAGATGATTGTGACAAACTAAAAAGCAAACAAAGCAAAGAATCATATAATACAAGACGCTCCAAGCAAAACACATATCATGTGACGAATAAAAATATAGCTCCAAGTAAAATTACCGATGGTTGGTAGAAGAAAGAGGGGATGCCTTCCGGGGCATCCCCAAGCTTAGACGCTTGAGTCTTCCTTGAATATTACCTTGGGGTGCCTCGGGAATCCCCAAGCTTAGGCTTTTGCTACTCCTTATTCCTTCATCCATCGTGATCTCACCCAAAACTTGAAAACTTCAATCACACAAAACTCAACAAAACCTTCATGAGATCCGTTAGTATAACAAAATAATCACTACTTTAAGTACTGTTGCAAATCCATTCATATTTTATTTTTGCATTATACCTACTGTACTCTAACTTCACCATGGCTTATACCCCCCGATACAATCCATAGATTCATCAAAACAAGCAAGTAGTGCATCAAAAACAGAATCTGTCAAAAACAGAACAGTCTGTAGCAATATATTTAAAAGACATACTTCTGTAACTCCAAAAATTCTGAAAAATTAGGACAACGTGGGAAATTCATATACCAATACTGTGTAAAAATTTCAGATTTTTCTAATGCTCCAGTACAGAAACAAAATTCGGGCACTGGACGCAAAACTTTCTGTTTTCCAAACAGCATCAATTATATTATCTTCCAAATCATCCTAAAGGTATTACTTGGCACAAACACTAATTAAAAACGCAAAAACTCAATCATACCAGTAGCATGACAGTGAAAACACACAATAACAGAAACAAATAATAAAAATTTATTTTATTCATTGAGTTGTCTCCCAACAAGCTCTTTCTTTATAGCCATTAAGATAGGCTTGAGATTTCAATGATGCTCACATGAAAGATAAGAATTGAAGCACGAAGAGAGCATCATAATACATGTGACAAACACATTTAAGTCCAACATACTTCCTATGCATAGGCATTTTATATGCAAACAAATTATCAAGACGAGAAATATCTAGCATATGCAAAGGAGAGGAATAAAACATTGACAATCTCAACATAACGAGAGGTAATTTAGTAACATGAAAATTTCTATAACCATATTTCCCTCTCTCATAATAATTACATGTAGGATCATAATCAAATTCAACAATATAGCTATCACATAAAATTTTCTCTCCATGATCCACATGCATAAATTTTTTATCATCTTCCAAGATAGTGGGATTAACATCAACTAAAGTCATGACCTCTCCGAACCCACTTTTATCCAAAAATTCATAAGATTGAACACTCTCCCAATATGTGGAATTATTTTTACCTAGAGTTGACACTCTTCCAAACCCACTTTCAATATTATTGCAAACATTATGATCAATAGCATATTCATCATGAGGCTTAAATAAATTTTCAAGATCATAAGAAGCATTATCACCCCAATCATGATCATTGCAATAAGTAGTGGACCTAACAAAATTATCATCCCCAAGCTCGTAGTTTTGCATATTATTAGCACAATTGACATTCATAGAATTTATAATAACATCATTGCAATCATGCTTTTCATTTAAGGAACTATCAAGTATGGGTGCTATAGCAATAATTTCGTTTTTAACATAAGGAACTATAGCAAGTTCATCATCATAAGCATAATTAATATTGGCATCGTGGCCATAAGAATAACAAGCATCATATTCATCAAGAGGGGATATTTCAATCGAATCAACGGAATCACAATTATCTATAGATTCATGTGTATCATTATTCTCTTCCAAAGCAGTAGACATTCTCTCAATAAATTCACTAACATAGGCATTAGATGCATAATTTTCATAGCAATACTTAAGTATGGCAAAATTTTCAGATTTGTGGAAAGTAATATTATACTTTTCAATCAAAGAAGCAACTTCATAAGCACCCTTAAAAGCAACAAATTCTTCAATTTGTTCGATATCATAGTAATTATAAACACCCTTGGCATAAGAAGACAAGATTTCATTATCATTAAACTCACATAGGTAGGGAAGGTGTTTTTTAGGGTTCTTAGAGCAACAAGTAAAGTCATAAATTTCACATAGATTCCAAGCATAGCATAGCAAACAATTTATTTGATGCCATAAGAGTCTCCCTTTTTCAGACAAACGGTGACGCACAAAATGAGCATGCTCATCTAAAGATTTTCCCTTAACTAAACTAGTTGGGGTTTCGGCACGAGCACGAATGGATAGAAGATGATCCAAGTAGTAAACTTTAAGTGGATCCATATCAATAGATTTTTAGCAAGCGAAGATGCAAACAAATAGAAGGCACATGGCAACACAAGCAAAGATAGCAGACAAGCAAAAAGGTAAACGGAAAATACTTTTGTATTTTTGTAAAAACATTTTAGAAGTGGGGAGATGAAAACGAGAGGCAAATGGCAAACAAAATAAATGCAAGGAGATGAGAGTTTATGCAAAGGTACTTGATAGATGTTGATGATGTCTCCCCGGCAACGGCGCCAGAAATTCTTCCTGCTACTTGTAGCTTGCGTTGGTATTTTCCCCGAAGAGGAAGGGATGATGCAGCACAGTAGAGATAAGTATTTCCCTCAGTTATGAAACCAAGGTTATCGAACCAGTAGGAGAATCACGCAACACCTCGTTAGCAGCACCTGCACACAAACAACAAATCCTTGCACCCAACGCAAACGAGGGGTTGTCAATCCCTCGGCGGTCAATTGCAAGATTAAATTGTATGTGATAGATAAATAGATTGAAACAAAAATACAAAATAAAATAAATAAAATAAAACAGCAGCAATATTTTTAGGGTTTTAGTAATATGATTTAGATAGACCCGGGGGCCATAGTTTTCACTAGAGGCTTCTCTCAAGAAAATAGCATACGGTGGGTAGACAAATTACTGTTGGGCAATTGATAGAAAAGCAAATAATCATGACGATATCCAAGGCAATGATCATGTATATAGGCATCACATCCGAGACAAGTAGACCGACTCCTGCCTGCATCTACTACTATTACTCCACACATCGACCGCTATCCAGCATGCATCTAGTGTATTAAGTCCATAAAGAACGGAGTAACGCCTTAAGAACAATGACATGATGTAGATAAGATAAACTCATGCATGAATAAACCCCATCTTTTTACCCTTAATAGCAACGATACATACGTGTCATGTCCCTTTGTTAGGGCATATTTCTCCCTTAGTGGTTTTGGTGATTGATGACAATACTTTTGCGGACTAATCGTGTGCATTGAGCATTTCAGATAATCGACCATATGGCACAAGACGATTCGTGCCCCTCGGAGCTATTATGAAGACGGTGTTTTTTTTGCGTTTCTTTTTTGGTGGATTTGAGTCGTAGGAACACCGTACTATCAAGAGGGGGTCCGTATCGGAAAGGTTTGGGTGGAATCAACACGTACACACTTTCCTTGCACCCACCCTTCTTTCCCGACTTTGGAGCTTGCCCTTCCTTGTGCTTGAGCCTTCTTGAAGCACATAAGCAGTAGTACCGCTCATCTGCACGGTAGTACCGCTCCAACGGTACTACCGCAGTTTAGTGCTACTGGGACTTCCGCTTATTTTAGGGTTCTGTAACAGAGCGGTAGTAGAGCGGTAGTTATGCGCGGTAGTACCGCTCCAGCGGTACTATGGCCCTTAACCACCACTCCACTACTGCTGGTTCACTGGGCTTCTATGTACTAAGCGGAAGTACCGCCCTGCGGAGCGGTAGTACCGCTCCGGCGGAACTACCGCAGGGAGTACCACTTATTTTCGTCTTCTGGTTAGCTCTGCCCTCCGGGCGGTAGTAGAGCGGCAGTAAGTGGCGGTAGTACCGCTCTGAGTGGCACTACCGCACTGCTCTCCTCTACTTTTGCTACCTCTACCAGTTGCTCAACACCAAGCGGTAGTACCACTGGTGGGAGCGATAGTACCGCTCCGGCGGCACTACCGCCTCCTCGACGTGCTCGGTTGTACGCTACTGCTAGAACTACTGTGCCAGCGGAAGTACCGCTCGTCAGAGCGGTACTACCGCTTATGCACGGGCAGAAGGTGCATAATGGTTGGTTCTTTTCCCCCCTATATAAGGGAGTCATCTTCCCCAAGTTGACTTACCGCTTCCTCCCCCAAGCTCCATTGTTGCTCCTAAGCTCAAACTTGCCCGATCTCTCTCTCTAGCCAATCAAACTTGTTGATTCTTTGGGGATTGGTTGAGGAGGCCTAGATCTACACTTCCACCAAGAGAAATTTGATTCCCCCCACTAATCCCTTGCGGATCTTGTTACTCTTGGGTGTTTGAGCACCCTAGACGGTTGAGGTCACCTCGGAGCCACATTCCATTGTGGTGAAGCTCCTTGGTGTTGTTGGGAGCCTCCAATTAAGTTGTGGAGATTGCCCCAACCTTGTTTGTAAAGGTTCGGTCGCTGCCTTCAAGGGCACCACTAGTGGAATCACGGCATCTCACATTGTGTGAGGGCGTGAGGAGTATACGGTGGCCTTAGTGGCTTCTTGGGGAGCATTGTGCCTCCACACCGCTCCAACGGAGACGTACTTCCTCTCAAAGGGAAGGAACTTTGGGAACACATCCTCGTCTTCACCGGCTCCACTTGTGGTTACTTCTTACCTTTACTTTGTGCAAGCTTTACTTGTGTTGTATCCTTTGCTTGCTCGTGTTGTTGTTGTTAGCATCATATAGGTTGCTCACCTAGTTGCACATCTAGACAACCTATTTTGTTGCTAACCCTAATTTGTTAAGAAAAGTTAAAAATTGGTAGTTGCCTATTCACCCCCCCTCTAGTCAACCATATCGATCCTTTCAATTGGTATCAGAGCCTCGTCTCTTTATTAAGGGTTTCACCACCCGAAGAGTATGGTTGACGACGGGGATCGGGATGAGGAAGTGCCCGAGGCCGTGGAGTTGAACTCGGTCAAGCGAGATGACTTAAATGAAGCTATGGCTTCACTTAAGACGTCTATGACGGGCGAGGTCAAGTCCATGCTTAAAGAACTCCTTGAGGGGTTGAAGTCTACTCCCGATCCTTTGCTTGTGGTTAATCCCACCGCATCGGTGTCGGAGGCCAATTCCGGCAAGGAAGCGGCTAAAGGCACTCAAACCTCTTCCCCTCATGGTAAGAATGGGACGGGAACCTACGCCTCGGTTCCCCCTCCCCCGGTCTATGGAGGACCGGTCCCTACACCGCATATTAACAACCTTGGTCCTCCTCCTAAGCTTGTGAAGGGTGATTTTGCTAATTGGGTTTTTCGTATCAAGTCCCATTTGAATCACAGCTCAACAAATCTTTGGAGAATCATCGAGCAAGGCTTCTATCCACATGACCCAAGCAACCTCACTCCAAGAGAAGAGGCGGACAATCAATACAATCACTCCGCATTGTTCATCCTCTAATCCGCAGTGCCTCCCGAAGATCTAGCTCACTTGCGCCCCTTCTCCCGTGCAAAGGATTGTTGGGAACACATTATATCGTTATACAAGGGGAGCTCAAGCATTCAACGGTCCAACTTTGAAGTGGTGCTTGATGAGGCCGATGAGTTTGTGATGAATGAAGATGACGATCCTCGGGATCTCTACCGTAGATTGACAACTCTTGCAGTCGCTCTTCAAGATCATGGGAGCAAGGATACGGATGATAATTGGATCAAGCGCAAGTTTCTCAAGGCCATCATGCCATTCAACAAGGCCATGTCCTCCGTGATCCGTCAAAGACCGGACTTCCACACCTTGTCTTCAAGTGAAGTGTTGGATGAGTTTATTGCCATGAACATCATGAACAAGACCGCCGACAATGCTCTAGCTCATGTCCAACGGTCAAACAAAGCCTCACCCAACCTTGCTTTGAAGTCCAAGGGTATTCCGGAAGAAGAAGAAGAGGAAGAAGAAGAGAGTTGCCCCGAAGACACCAAATATGCTTACCACGAGCACATGGCTCTTGCGTCAAGGCAATTTTGGGGCAACAAGAGAAACACAAGGCCCAACTCCTCCAAGAACAACTCAAAGGGCAAGCAACGAGTAAGGACTTGCTACAATTGTGGCAATGTGAGTCACTTTGTGGCGGATTGTCCGTATGAGAAGAGGGAGGACAATGGTGGCAAGCTCATCCGCAAAGACAAGGCCAAGTCCTTCCCCAACAAGAACAATTTCAACAAGAAGGCACCTCCAAAGGACTTGGTGGCACAAGAAGAGTACAACTCCGATGATGATGATGATGATACAAGTGGTGAAGCGTTAGCAACGGCCACCGTGGCCATTGCCACCTCTTCCCCAACCAAGGTGTCTCTCTTCGGCGCCCCCAATGAAAACATCATTGCCAAGTGCCTCATGGCCAAAGGTATCAACAAGGTAACCTCCAACATCAAAACCACTACCACTACTACACCTTCATTGTTGGATTGTGTGGATGATAGTGAGATGGTAAAGGTTGATGAGAACGAGTTTGATAAGTTCTTCAGTAAGCTCAAAGGTGAGACCAAGAAGCACTTTGTTGCTCTCTTGGAACAATTGGGTGAGGCCAATGATATCATTGAGTCTCACGAAGATACTATCACTAACTTGCAAAGCCATAGTCGTGATTATGCCGATGAGATTGCGGATCTTTCCATTGCTCTTGAGGAAGAGCGAGGTCTTCGTTTGGCTCTTGAGGAGTCACACAACGTTGACCTTGCTCAACTAAAGAAAGATCTTGAACATGCTCAAGTTCTTACTCGTGTGCTCAAATCCGACAAGGTTGACCTTCGAGTTGGCCATGCTAGACTCAAGGAGGAGTTTGAGCTACTTGACAAAGCCCACAAGGTTTTGAACAGTGCTCATGGCTCTCTCAAAGAGTCTCATGATCAACTCCAAGTGAAGCTAACAACGAAAATAGCCACTTGTCCTCCGTTCGTTTTAATTGATAATGCCATTGCTACTAACCCTAGTTGTGAGCATGAGCATCTTGTGGAGGAGAATGCCAAGTTGAAAGAGCAACTCGAGAAAGGTCTTGTGACTTGCATACAAGGTGAGAAGAACCTCAATGACCTTTTGAGCAATCAAAAGGAGGTTGTGGCAAAGGAAGGGCTCGGGTTTGCACCCAAGTCAAAGAAGAAGAACAACAACAAGACCAAGAAACCTCTCCCTCTCAAAGAGGTATTCGTCAAGAAGGTAGAGGGTGCTCATAAGTAGAAGAAGAACAAGGTGGTGGGTGGAAATGTCAAGAAGGGCAATCCCACTCCATCGAACAAAGCCGGCGACTTTAACCCTTATGTTTTATGCCGTGCTAGTGATGGACATGTTTATGCAAAATTTGTTGGTTCTTATTATGAGTACATTGAATGGTCTATTTGGGTTCCTAAGACCCTTGTTACTAACATCAAAGGACCCATTCAAGAATGGGTACCTAAAACCAAGCATTGATCTCTTGTAGGAGTTTGCTTCCGGTGGAGGATCATGGTTTCTCGATAGTGGAGCAACGAATCATATGACCGGGAGCAAGCATTTGGTGGTGGACGTGCAACCAAGCTCATCTATGCCCACCCATGTTCAATTCGGTGATGCCTCAACATCTAAGGTATTGGGTCTTGGCAAGGTTGTGATTTCTCATGATTTATCAATTGAGAAAGTCATGCTTGTTGAGACCCTTGCATACAATTTGCTTTCCGTTCATCAACTTACACTTATGGGCTTTGCCACATTCTTTGACCTTGATACCGTGGCCCTTGTGTGGAGCAAGACTCTTAAAGTAGCTTTTGTTGGGCATGTCGAGAATGGTCTCTATGTGGTTAACTTCTCGGAGCGACCCACTAAGACCGTGACTTGCCTAATGGCTAAAGTTGATGTGGGGTGGCTTTGGCATCGCCGACTAGCCCATGTCAATATGAGATCTTTGCAAAGTCTCCTGCAAGGGGATCATGTTTGTGGACTAACAAATGTGAGCTTTGCCAAAGATCGTGCTTGCAGTGCTTGTATCGAAGGAAAGCTACATGAGATGGCTCACCGACCCACGACTATCATCTACTCGAAGAGGCCCTTGGAGCTCCTTCACATGGATCTTTTTGGACCTCCATCCTTTGATAGTCTTGGGGGAAGAAAGTATTGCTTGGTGATTGTGGATGACTATTCAAGATACACTTGGGTATATTTCTTCAAGAGGAAGAGTGAGACCCAACAAACCGTCATCGACTTTGCCAATGAAGCTCAACGTCAACATGAGGCAAAGATAGTGATGATTAGAAGTGACAACGGTACCGAGTTCAAGAACTACACCTTGGATGAGTTTCTGAGTGATGAGGGGATCAAGCATCAATATTCCGCACCATATACCCCTCAACAAAATGGTGTTGCGGAGAGGAAGAACCGGACGTTGATGGACGCGACAAGGACCATGATGGCGGAATTCAAGTCTCCGTACAACTTTTGGGCCGAAGCCATCAACACTGCATGTCATGCATCCAATCGGCTCTACCTCCGCAAAGGCTTGAACAAGACTCCATATGAGATACTTACCGGTAACAAGCCCAAACCTCAAGTACTTCTGGGTGTTCGGATGTAAGTGTTTCATTCTCAAGAAAGGTACTCGTTTGTCTAAATTCGAATCTAGATCTCAAGAGGGCATATTTGTTGGTTATGCTACAAACTCTCATGCTTACCGTGTCCTCAACAAGTCCAACGGACTCATTGAGGAGACGTGTAACGTAGAGTTTGATGAAAATAATGGCTCCCAAGTGGAGCAAAGTGGTCTTTGTGATGTAGGTGATGAAATTCCTCCCCAAGCCATAAGAAGAATGGGGATTGGTCAAATACTCCCCATTGAGGAACCCCTTGTGGCCGAAGGAGAAGGACAATGCTCTACGCAAGTGGAGCCATCACCAACCTTTGACCCACACGCTTCCGAAGAACAAACCGAAGGCCCTCAACCAAGTGATCAAGATCAAGGGCAAGATCAACCTCAAGATGATGGTGATGCACCAAATGATGCCCAAGATCAAGATCACGACACCGAGCAAGCTCAAGATCAAGTGCAAGCTCAAGATCAAGAGCAAGCTCAAGATGACGCTCAAGAAGCTCAAGATGATCCTCCACAAGTGACCTCGGAGGAACTATTGGAGCGTCGTGCCGCCAAGATTGCTTCCAAACTCAAGCATCAACAACATGTCTTGGAGAATGTCTATGGAAGCTTAAAGAAGGGGGTAACCACTCATAGACAATTAACGAACTTTTGTGAGCATCACGCGTTTGTTTCTTGTGTTGAACCCCAAAAGGTACATGAGGCGCTCGAGGACACAGATTGGCTTGAAGCCATGCATGATGAACTCAACAACTTCGAGTGCAACAAAGTGTGGACATTGGTGCCAAGGCCAACGGAGAATCATAATGTCATTGGAACCAAATGGATCTTCAAGAACAAGCAAGATACGAACGGTGTTATCACTCAAAACAAGGCAAGATTGGTGGCACAAGGCTACTCCCAAGTCGAGGGTATCGACTACGGTGAAACCTTTGCTCCCGTTGCTCGTCTTGAATCTATTCATATGTTGCTTGCATATGCATCTCATCATGATTTTAAGTTGCAACAGATGAATGTGAAGAGTGCATTTCTTAATGGTCCTCTTAATGAGTTGGTATATGTCAAACAACCCCCGGGGTTCGAGGATCCCAAGTTCCCCAATCATGTATACAAGCTCGATATGGTACTCTATGGCCTTAAACAAGCCCCACGTGCGTGGTATGAGCACCTTACCGAGTTGTTGCAAGACCGTGGGTTTGAAATTGGGAAAATCGATCCCACTCTTTTTACTAAGAGGGTTAAAGGGGATTTGTTCATATGCCAACTATATGTTGATGATATTATCTTTGGTTCTCCTAACAAAGCTTTCAATGATGAGTTTGCCGCACTCATGACCGAGAAGTTTGAGATGTCTATGATGGGAGAGTTGAAGTTCTTTCTTGGGTTCGAAGTCAAGCAAAGAAGAGAAGGAACCTTCATCAACCAAGCCAAATAAACCCAAGACATTCTCAAGAGATTCAAACTAGAAGATGTCAAACCGGCCAAGACTCCAATGCCTACCAAGTGCCAACTCGACATTGATCCCAATGGTAAAGCGGTGGATCAAAAGGTATATCGTTCTATGATTGGATCCTTGCTTTACCTTTGTGCATCTAGGCCTGATATCATATTGAGTGTGGGAATGTGTGCACGGTTTCAAGCCGCGCCTAAGGAAAGTCACTTTGTGGCGGTCAAGCGAATCTTTCGATATTTGGCTCATACCCCAAACTTTGGCTTATGGTACCCCAAAGGAGCAAGCTTTGATCTCATGGGATATTCGGACTCGGATTGGGCGGGAGACCGTGTGGATAGGAAGTCAACTTCCGGAGGGTGCCAATTCCTTGGTCGCTCTTTGGTGAGTTGGTCTTCGAAGAACCAAAATTGTGTGTCTCTCTCCACCACCAAGGCCGAGTATGTAGTCGCCGCAAGTTGTTGTGCACAATTGTTATGGATGAGGCAAACTTTAAAGGATTACGGTGTCACTTGTGACAAAGTGCCTCTTTTCTGTGACAATGAAAGTGCAATCAAGATCTCCTACAATCCGGTGCAACATAGCAAGATGAAGCATATTGAGATTCGTCATCATTTCATCCGGGATCACATCAAGCGTGGAGAGATTGATCTTATCTACGTCAACACTCAAGAGCAACTAGCGGATATTTTCATGAAGCCTTTGGATGAAGCAAGATTTCGCGAGTTAAGGCATGAGCTAAATATCATTGATTCGAGCAATGTGGCTTGAATCTCGACACACCCCACCACATTCATCATGATTATATTGTTCTAGATGTAGGCATGGACATAGGGGGAGTGTTGTTCTCTCAATGAACTCTCCCTCCCCCCATTATGCATAAATTGAATACGTCTTTCACATTAGCCATTTTTGATGGTAATTGTGCTTCAAAGATGAGTTTTGGTCATGGGCCCAAGGTTAAAATCTTCGTGGTGCCATACCAATTGACTCAAACATAGGTGACCTCGGTCACCGCCCTCTCTTTGAGAGGTTTTGCTTCGTTTGGTTTGAGTTGTGCTTTCGTGTCTTAGGCTTTTTGGGTGTTGGATTACTCCATGTGTGCTTGTGGTTTAGTTACTTTTTGACCTTGGAGTACTCCTTTCCATTTGCTGTGTTTCCTTGTCTCCAACCCAAGCCTTCCCTCCCTCAAACCTCTTATATTTGCATAAGCCCCTCTTTCAATTTTGACCCTAGCAGTTCTTCTGGTAGTAAGCGGTACTACCGCTGGATGGCACGGTACTACCGCTCAGGCAGTACTACCGCGCAGATCTACGGTACTACCGCTGAGTGCAGTGTGCCGACCTCCTGTCGAAGCACTGGGGCGGTACTACCACTTGGAGTGACCGGTACTACCGCTTACTCCAGTGGTACTACCGCTTCGAGGACCCGCAAGGGGGTTAAGTGGTGGGCACGGGGAGTTCTAACTTCCCCTTGCCCATTCACTTCCCCTCCTCTCGTGTTCCCTCTCTCAGGTGACCAAGAACTGCTCCGGAGGCAGGCTCCGGCCCTCCGAATCCGTGCCGTCTTCTCCATTTCTGACCGGTGGGATCGATCCCCACCCTCTCCTCTTGCCATGGATACCGGTATTGCCCTTGTCTTTCTCTCCTACGGTTCTATTTTTTGAATCTTGGTTCTAGGGCAATGCATGTGGTATTCGTAGATTTTTGGCTAAATCTAGGCATGAGTAGGATGTGGAATGACTGCTAGATAGGGGTATAGTGGTCTTTGCCAAAATTTTGCAATTCTACGTCACCGGTACTACCGGATCCATCCGCGGAAGTTTTCCCGTCGGGTGGGCGGTACTACCGCTGGGACACGAACGGTACTACTGCTTGGAGCGGTACTACCGCTCGTGTCCAGCGGTACTACCGCTTACCTGACGGTGGTACTACCGCTCTTGTGCCCGGTACTACCGCTGTGATATAGTTTTTCTGAATTTTTGCACTTGCTTCTATATTCATTTTTTTTATCTCTTGGCTTATGCAATGGCTTTACACCTGCTTTTCCCTTGCTCTGCGTTTGTGGGTACCAGGTGATGGTAGCTCCGCTCATCAGGCTCGCCGCAAGAACCCAGATCGTCACGGTGGATCCAAGCGCTATCGCACCTCAGAAGATGCAGCTGCCAGTTCCAGTGCCCCTCCAAAGCAGAATGTGAAGACAACCGTCAGTAAGAAGAAGGAGAAGGAGAAGAGCACTCCTCCAGATGAGATGACTGCCAAGGAGTTTGTTGCTTTCCGTGTGCGCAACCCGTATCGCCGTCCTCAGGACGAGGCTCTTGTTGGTCGTCCCTTCTGGACCAAGGAGCAATCTCTTATCTATTTGGATATTCTGAAGGCCAAGAAGAACTTGTATGTTGCGGTCAAGTCTATCGACATCACTCACATGGAGAAGGACCTAGCTTATTTTGGAGAAGCTCTTGCTCTTTGTCACCAGTGGGGCCTTATTCCTTTCATCGCTTTCAACAAGGACTATGATGCTGAGATTGTGGCTCAATTATATGCCACTGTTCACTTTCATGCTAATGAGGAGAGATCTATGTCATGGATGACTAGTGGGAGAAGATTGAAGGTTAATTGGAAGAACTTCATGGACTGTTTGGGCATTGCTGATGAGGGGGAAGATAACCCCGTTGGTCTCCGGCCTCACAAGGAAACCACTCCTACTCACAAGTCAAAGCTTATCCGTTACTCCAGGTCTGTGACTTCTCTCAGGGGGATCACTCGCACGGAGCTCATTCCGTTCTTGGACATCATGCACCGTATCTTTCGCAACACTCTATGCCCTCGCATTGGGAACCTGGATCAAGTACACTCCTATTTGGTGGATCTTCTCTTGCTTTGCATCAAGGAGAAGGGCAAGACATCTACTTTGGATATCTCCCACATCATGTGGCGTGAGCTACGTTCTGCCGTGCTCGACCAGAAGGTGCCCATCTATGGCCCTTATCTGTTTACATTGATTGAGAAGACTTGGGCTGCTGAGTTTCCAGGGGAGGCTCTTCCCACTGAGCATATGGTTTCTCATGGGGTTCTGAGCTTGCGTCAAAAGGAGAACTGGGGGACCGCACCTGCTGCCCCTGATGAGGAGATTGCCCCCACTGACTCGGATGATGAGCCAGAGCCTGACTATGAGTTTGTTCCTTCTTCTCAGAAGGTCCCTTCTTGGGCTTCCAAGCTCAAGTCAAAGATGAAGAAGCTCTTTTGCATTGAGGCCAAGGGTTAGTATAGAGCTCATGTGACCGAGAAGGCTGCCCGCGGACGTCATAAGTCCATGATGAGGGCTCTGGGTTAGGAGATCGCTAGTGGCTCTGAGGAGCGTGTCATAGATGAGGAGGAGTGGATCTCGCAGCACTGCAAGTGGTCAGACTCAGAGGTGGAGCATCAGGACGCAGCAGCAGAGGAGTCTGAGGAGCATGAGGGCTCGGATGAGAACGAGGAGTTCTGATGATCTGGAGTTCTTCATCACCTAGGACGTGTTTAGTACTCTTTGCCCGTTTGGTGTCTCGATGCCAAAGGGGGAGAGAGTTTAGGGATTTGCCGAGTCACGAGTGTGTCTTCTTTGTTGTTGTTTTCGTTCTCTCGTGAACTCTTTCTCGTTGGTTTGCTTTAGTTTCTGTGTGGAACCTTCCTATCATATGGTGTGAGACATATGCTACCCCATCTTTATCTTTATGTCAAGTACCTTATTAGCTTGTGAGATGATATTTATATTATGCCCTATCTTTATGCTCACATGCTATTTCCTTGCATCCATGCTTATCTCTCTTATGTAGTTGTTGCAAGTGTTGCCGGTCTATAAAATATAGGGGGAGTGTGGATCCTAATGTGTGTACTTTGCATTCCAAAGGCATACTTAATTAGTGCACACATCTAGGGGGAGCCCGTCTATATTTTGTAGATGTTGGGTTCGCATATTATCTCGTTCTATCTTTGGGCAAATCCCGTGTTGTCATCAATCCACCAAAAAGGGGG
Organism: Elymus sibiricus; assembly: GCA_039707655.1. NCBI lineage: Eukaryota > Viridiplantae > Streptophyta > Magnoliopsida > Poales > Poaceae > Elymus > Elymus sibiricus. The sequence continues at coordinate 101,576,052 of CM077668.1, read as the reverse complement.
AGATTGTTAGGGCATATTTCTCCCATAGTGGTTTTGGTGATTGATGACAATACTTTTGCGGACTAATCGTGTGCATTGAGCATTTCAGATAATCGACCATATGGCACAAGACGATTCGTGCCCCTCGGAGCTATTATGAAGACGGTGTTTTTTTGGCGTTTCTTTTTCGGTGGATTTGAGTCGTAGGAACACCGTACTATCAAGAGGGGGTCCGTATCGGAAAGGTTTGGGTGGAATCAACACGTACACACTTTCCTTGCACCCTCCCTTCTTTCCCGACTTTGGAGCTTGCCCTTCCTTGTGCTTGAGCCTTCTTGAAGCACATAAGCGGTAGTACCGCTCATCTGCACGGTAGTACCGCTCCAACGGTACTACCGCAGTTTAGTGCTACTGGGACTTCCGCTTATTTTAGGGTTCTGTAACAGAGCAGTAGTAGAGCGGTAGCTATGCGCGGTAGTACCGCTCCAGCAGTACTACGGCCCTTAACCACCACTCCACTACTGCTGGTTCACTGGGCTTCTATGTACTAAGCGGAAGTACCGCCCTGCGGAGCGGTAGTACCGCTCCGGCGGAACTACCGCTATTGCACTACCGCAGGGAGTACCGCTTATTTTCGTCTTCTGGTTAGCTCTGCCCTTCGGGCGGTAGTAGAGCGGCAGTAAGTGGTGGTAGTACCGCTCTGAGCGGCACTACCGCGCTGCCCTCCTCTACTTCCGCTACCTCTACCAGTTGCTCAACACCAAGCGGTAGTACCGCTGGTGGGAGCGGTAGTACCGCTCCGGCGGCACTACCGCCTCCTCGACGTGCTCGGTTGTACGCTACTGCTAGAACTACCGTGCTAGCAGAAGTACCGCTCGTCAGAGCGGTACTACCGCTTATGCACGGGCAGAAGGTGCATAACGGTTGGTTCTTTGCCCCCTATATAAGGGAGTCATCTTCCCCAAGTTGACTTACCTCTTCCTCCCCCAAGCTCCATTGTTGCTCCTAAGCTCAAACTTGCCCGATCTCTCTCTCTAGCCAATCAAACTTGTTGATTCTTTGGGGATTGGTTGAGGAGGCCTAGATCTACACTTCCACCAGGAGAAATTTGATTCCCCCCACTAATCCCTTGCGGATCTTGTTACTCTTGGGTGTTTGAGCACCCTAGACGGTTGAGGTCACCTCAGAGCCACATTCCATTGTGCTGAAGCTCCTTAGTGGTGTTGGGAGCCTCCAATTAAGTTGTGGAGATTGCCCCAACCTTGTTTGTAAAGGTTCGGTCGCCGCCTTCAAGGGCACCACCAGTGGAATCACGGCATCTCGCATTGTGTAAGGACGTGAGGAGTATACGGTGGCCTTAGTGGCTTCCCGGGGAGCATTGTGCCTCCACACCGCTCCAACGGAGACGTACTTCCTCTCAAAGGGAAGGAACTTTGGGAACACATCCTCGTCTTCACCGGCTCCACTTGTGGTTACTTCTTACCTTTACTTTGTGCAAGCTTTACTTGTGTTGTATCCTTTGCTTGCTCGTGTTGTTGTTGTTAGCATCATATATGTTGCTCACCTAGTTGCACATCTAGACAACCTATTTTGTTGCTAACCCTAATTTGTTGAGAAAAGTTAAAAATTGGTAGTTGCCTATTCACCCCCCCCTCTAGTCAACCATATCGATCCTTTCACCCTTTCTGTCACTGGGATTGAGCACCGCAAGATCAAACCCATTACAAAGCACCTCTTCCCATGGCAAGATAAATCAATCTAGTTGGCCTAACCAAATCAATAGATCGGAGAAGAAATACGAAGCTATAATAATCATGCATAAAAGAGTGCAGCAAAGACTCAAGTATATTCATGGATAATCTGATCATAAACAAACAATTCATCGGATCCCAACAAACACACCGCAAAAAGTGATTACATCGGATAGAACTCCAAGAACATCGAGGAGAACATTGTATTGAAGATCAAAAAGAGAGAAGAAGCCATCTAGCTACTAACTATGGACCCTAAGGTCTGTGGTAAACTACTCACGCATCATCGGAAGGGCAGCAAGGTTGATGTAGAGCCCCTTCGTGATCGATTCCCCCTCCGGTGGAGTACCGGAGAAGGACTCCAGATGGGATCTCTCGAGAACAGAAACTTGCGGCGGCGGAAAAAGTATTTCGCGGACTCCCCTGAGGGTTTCTGATTTTTCCTGAATTTATAGTGGTGGAATTAGGTCAAACAGAGCTGTGGTGGGCCCACGAGGCACCAGGGCGCGCCTGCCCCCCCCCAGGCGCACCCTGGTGGCTCGTGGCCACCTCCTCTGGCGTCTGGTCTTCTCCCGAAGCTTCTAGTGTTTATCTTGTCCAGAAAAAAATCTCCAAAAAGTTTCATGGCATTTGGACTTCGTTTGGTATTGATTTTCTGTAAAACAAAAACAGGGCAGAAAACAGCAACTGGCACTGGGCACTAAGTTAATAGGTTAGTCTCCAAAAATGATATATAATTGCTATAAATGTATATAAAAACATCCAAGATTGATAATATAACAGCATGGAACAATAAAAAATTATAGATACGTTGGAGACGTATCATGGAGAAGGTGGGGAACAATCCCACCGGACGGAATCACGGAAGACGGCACGGAATCGGCGGCCCGACGGTGGCCATCGGAGCAAGGAGTTCGCCTGGGAGAGAGGAGAGCGTGAGGGGGAGAGAGATGAATGGGTATGGGGGAGTTGGAACTCCCCCTGGCCGACTCATAACCCCCTCACGAAACCACAGAGCGGTAGTACCGCTCGAGGAGCGGTAGTACCGCCCCGGTACGACTGCATGGCAGGAGGCCAGGTAGTACCGCTCCGGCGGTAGTACTGTGGGCCAGAGCGGTAGTACCGCGCAGACGAACACCTGCAAGATCAAGTTGAGATGGGTGGCTTATGCAAATATTAGGGGTTGTAGATGAGATGGCTTGGGTTGGAAACAAGAAAACCAGCAAAAGGGAAGAGACACTCCAAGTTCAAAAAGAACAAACAAAAGAAGAGCAAACTTGGAGTGACTCAAACGCACAAACAAAGCCCTAAAAGACTAGATAAAACCAAATCGAACCAACTCGAACAAACACCTCTCAAAGAGAGGGCGGTGGCCGAAGCCACAAATATGTTCTAGATGTAGGCATGGACATAAAAAATGGCTAATGTGAAAGACTTGATCGATTTATGCATAATGGGGGGAGGGAGAGTTCATTGAGAGAACAACACTCCCCCTATGTCCATGCCTACATCTAGAACAATATAATCATGATGAATGCGGTGGGGTGTGTCGAGATTCAAGCCACATTGCTCGAATCAATGATATTTAGCTCATGCCTTAACTCGCGAAATCTTGCTTCATCCAAAGGCTTCATGAAAATATCCGCTAGTTGCTCTTGAGTGTTGACGTAGATAAGATCAATCTCTCCACGCTTGATGTGATCCCGGATGAAATGATGACGAATCTCAATATGCTTCATCTTGCTATGTTGCACCGGATTGTAGGAGATCTTGATTGCACTTTCATTGTCACATAGAAGAGGCACTTTGTCACAATTGACACCGTAATCCTTTAAAGTTTGCCTCATCCATAGCAATTGTGCACAACAACTTGCGGCGGCTACATACTCGGCCTCGGTGGTGGAGAGAGACACACAATTTTGCTTCTTTGAAGACCAACTCACCAAAGAGCGACCAAGGAATTGGCACCCTCTGAAAGTTGACTTCCTATCCACACGGTCTCCTGCCCAATCTGATTCCGAATATCCCATGAGATCAAAGCTTGCACCTTTGGGGTACCATAAGCCAAAGTTTGGGGTATGAGCCAAATATCGAAAGATTCGCTTGACCGCCACAAAGTGGCTTTCCTTAGGTGCAGCTTGAAACCGTGCACACATTCCCACACTCAACATGATATCCGGTCTAGATGCACAAAGGTAAAGCAAGGATCCAATCATGGAGCGATATACCTTTTGATCCACCGCTTTACCATTGGGATCAATATCAAGTTGGCACTTGGTAGGCATTGGAGTCTTGGCCGGCTTGACATCATCCAACTTTAATTTCTTGAGCATGTCTTGGGTATATTTGGCTTGGTTGATGAAGGTTCCTTCTCTTCTTTGCTTGACTTCGAACCCGAGAAAGAACTTCAACTCTCCCATCATAGACATCTCAAACTTCTCCGTCATGAGGGCGGAAAACTCATCATTGAAAGCTTTGTTAGGAGAACCAAATATAATATCATCAACATATAGTTGGCATATGAACAAATCCCCTTTAACCCTCTTCGTAAAAAGAGTGGGATCAATTTTCCCAATTTCAAACCCACTGTCTTGCAACAACTCGGTAAGGTGCTCATACCACGCACGTGGGGCTTGTTTAAGGCCATAGAGTGCCTTATCGAGCTTGTATACATGATTGGGGAACTTGGGATCCTCGAACCCCGGGGGTTGTTTGACATATACCAACTCATTAAGAGGACCATTAAGAAATGCACTTTTCACATCCATTTGTTGCAACTTAAAATCATGATGAGATGCATATGCAAGAAACATGCGAATAGATTCAAGACGAGCAACGGGAGCAAAGGTTTCACCGTAGTCGATACCCTCGACTTGGGAGTAGCCTTGTGCTACCAATCTTGCCTTGTTTCGAACAACAACACCGTTCGCATCTTGTTTGTTCTTGAATATCCATTTGGTTCCAATGACATTATGGTTCTCCTTTGGCCTTGGCACCAATTTCCACACTTTGTTACGCTCGAAGTTGTTGAGTTCATCATGCATGGCTTCAAGCCAATCGTGTCCTCGAGCGCCTCATGTACCTTTTGGGGTTCAACACAAGAAACAAACGCGTGATGCTCACAAAAGTTTGATAATTGTTTACGAGTGGTTACCCCTTTCTTTAAGCTTCCATATACATTCTCCATGACATGTCCTTGATGCTTGAGTTTGGAAGCAATCTTGGCGGCACAGCGCTCCAATAGCTCCTCCATAGACATTTGAGGAGAGTCATCTTGATCATCTTGAGCGCCGTCTTGAGCTTGCTCTTGATCTTGTACTTGCTCTTGATCTTGAACTAGTTCTTGATCTTGAGCTTGTTCTTGATCTTTGGCTTGCTCGGTGTCTTGAGCTTGATCTTGGGCATCACTTGGTGAATCACCATCATCATGAGATTGATCTTGCCCTTGATCTTGTTCACTCGGTTGAGGGCCTTCGGTTTGCTCTTCGGAAGCGTGTGGGTCAATGGTTGGTGATGGCTCCACTTGTGTTGAGCATTGTCCTTCTCCTTCGGCCACAAGGGGTTCCTCAATGGGGAGTATTTGACCAATCCCCATTCTTCTTATGGCTTGGGGAGGAATTTCATCACCTACATCACAAAGACCACTTTGCTCCACTTGGGAGCCATTATTTTCATCAAACTCTACGTTACACGTCTCCTCAATGAGTCCATTGGACTTGTTGAAGACACGGTAAGCATGAGAGTTTGTAGCATAACCAACAAATATGCCCTCTTGAGCTCTAGGTTCAAATTTAGACAAACGAGCACCTTTCTTGAGTATGAAACACTTACACCCGAACACCCGGAAGTACTTGAGGTTGGGCTTGTTACCGGTAAGTATCTCATATGGAGTCTTGTTCAAGCCTTTGCGGAGGTAGAGCCGATTGGATGCATGACATGCGGTGTTGATGGCTTTGGCCCAAAAGTTGTACGGAGACTTGAATTCGGCCATCATGGTCCTTGCCACGTCCATCAACGTCCGGTTCTTCCTCTCCGCCACACCATTTTGTTGAGGGGTATATGGTTCGGAGTATTGATGCTTGATCCCCTCATCACTAAGGAACTCATCCAAGGTGTAGTTCTTGAACTCGGTGCCGTTGTCACTTCTAATCATCAATATCATTGCTTCATGTTGACGTTGAGCTTCATTTGCAAAGTCGATGACGGTTTGTTGGGTCTCGCTCTTCCTCTTGAAGAAATATACCCAAGTGTATCTTGAATAGTCATCCACAATAACCAAGCAATACTTTCTTCCCCCAAGACTATCAAAGGATGGAGGTCCAAAGAGATCCATGTGAAGGAGCTCCAAGGGCCTCTTTGTGTAGATGATAGTTGTGGGTCGGTGAGCCGTCTCATGTAACTTTCCTTCGATACAAGCACTACAAGAACGATCTTTGGCAAAGCTCACATTTGTTAGTCCACGAACATGATCCCCTTTCAGGAGACTTTGCAAAGATCTCATATTGACGTGGGCTAGACGGCGATGCCAAAGCCACCCCACGTCAACTTTAGCCATTAGGCAAGTCGCGATCTTAGTGGGTCGCTCCGAGAAGTTAACCACATAGAGACCATTCTCGACATGCCCAACAAAAGCTACTTTAAGAGTCTTGCTCTACAAAAGGGCCATTGTATCAAGATCAAAGAATGTGGCAAAGCGCATAAGTGCAAGTTGACGAACGGAAAGTAAATTGTATGCAAGGGTCTCAACAAGCATGACTTTATCAATTGATAAATCATGAGAAATCACAACCTTGCCAAGACCCAATACCTTAGATGTTGAGGCATCACCAAATTGAACATGGGTGGGCATAGATGGGCTTGGTTGCACGTCCACCACCAAGTGCTTGCTCCCGGTCATATGATTTGTTGCTCCACTATCGAGCAACCATGATCGTCCACCGGAAGCAAACTCCTACAAGAGATCAATGCTTGGTTTTAGGTACCCATTCTTTAATGGGTCCTTTGATGTTAGTAACAAGGGTCTTAGGAACCCAAATAGACCATTCAATGTACTCATAATAAGAACCAACAAATTTGGCATAAACATACCCATCACTAGCACGTCATAAAAAATAAGAAGGTTTAAAATCACCGGCTTTGTTCGATGGAGTGGTATTGCCCTTCTTGGCATTTTCACCCACAACCTTGTCCTTCTTCTCCTTATGAGCACCCTCTCCCTTCTTGACAAATACCTCGTTGAGAGGGAGAGTTTTATTGGTCTTGTTGTTCTTCTTCTTCTTTGACTTGGGCACAAACCCAAGTCCCTCCTTTGCCACAACTTCCTTTTGATTGCTCAAAAGTTCGTTGAGGTTCTTCTCGCCTTGTATGCAAGTCACAAGGCCTTTCTCGATTTGCTCCTTTAACTTGGCATTCTCCTCCACAAGATGAATATGCTCACAACAAGGGTTAGTAGCATGAGCATTATCAATTAGCACAAAAGGAGGACAAGTGGCTATTTCCTTAGTGAGCTTTCCTTGGAGTTGATCATGAGACTCCTTGAGTGTAGCATGTGCACTTTTCAAGGCCTTGTGAGCCTTGTCAAGTAGCTCAAACTCCTCTTTGAGTCTAGCATGGCCAACCCCAAGCTCAACATTCTCGGATTTAAGCACACGAGGAAGAACTTGAGTATGATCATGATCTTTCTTTAGTTTAGCAAGGTCAACGTTTTGCGAGTCCTCAAGAGCCGAACGAAGACCTCGCTCTTCCTCAAGAGCGATGGAAAGATTCGCAATCTCATCGGCATAGTCACGACTATGGCCTTCCAAGTTAGTGATATTCTCCTCGTGAGACTCAATGATATCATTGGCCTCACCTAGTTGTTCCAAGAGAGCAACAAAGTGCTTCTTGGTCTCACCTTTGAGCTTACCCAAGAACTTGTCAAACTCGTTCTCATCCACCTTTACCTCCTCTTTTTCATCCACACAATCCGTCAAAGAAGGATTAGAAGTGAATGAAGTTGTGATGTTGGAGGTTACCTTGTTGATGCCTCTTGCCATGAGGCACTTGGGGATGAAGTTCTCGTTGGGGGCGTCGAAGAGGGACACCGAGGTTGGGGAAGAGGTGGCAATGGCCACGGTGGCCGTTGCAAACACTTCACCACTTGCGTCATCATCATCATCGTCGGAGTTGTACTCTTCTTGCACCACCAATCCCTTTTGTGTCACCTTCTTTGTGGCGTTGCTCTTGTTCATGGAGGACTTGGCCTTGTCTTTGCGGATGAGCTTGCCACCATTGTCTTCCCTCTTCTCGTAGGGGCAATCCACCACGAAATGACTCACATTGCCACAATTGTAGCAAGTTCTCACACGTTGCTTGCCCTTGAAGCCACTTGAGTTGTTCTTGGAGAAGTTGGGCCTTGAGTTTCTCTTGTTGTCCCAAAATTGCCTTGATGCAAGAGCCATGTGCTTGTGGTAAGCATATTTGGTGTCTTCGGGGCAACTCTCCTCTTCTTCCTCTTCTTCTTCTTCTTCCAGAATTGCCTTGGCCTTCAAAGCAAAGTTGGTCTTCTTTGACCGTTGGACACGAGCTAGAGCGTTGTCGGCGGTCTTGTTCAAAATGTTCATTGCAATGAATTCATCCAACACTTCACTTGAGGACATGGTGTGGAAGTCCGGTCTTTGATGGATGACGGAAGACATGCTCTTGTTGAATGGCATGATGGCCTTTAGGAACTTGCGCTTGACCCAAGTGTCATCCGTATCCTTACTCCCATGATCTCGGAGTGAGACCGCGAGAGTAGTCAATCTCCGGTATAGCTCACGAGGATCTTCATCATCCTTCATCACGAACTCATCGGCCTCATCAAGAATGACCTCAAAGTTGGACCGTTGAATTCTTGAGCTTCCCTTGTACAATGAGACGATGTGCTCCCAAGCATCCTTGGCGGTAGTGAATGGCCGCAAATGAGAGAGATCTTCTGGCGGCATTGCGGATTGGAGAATGAACAAAGCGGAGTGATTGAGTTGATTGTCCACTTCTTCTCTTGGTGTCATGTTGTTGTTGGGGAACGCGACAGAAAACAAAAATTTTCGATGCAGCGAGCACGCCCAGGATCACTATGGAGACTGCATACAAGGTTCGATCAGATCCGTACCGACTCGAAGCGCAGCGGAAGAAGAGTCGGTGTAGATCGTCGGTGCAGATCCCTGCAGCTAGGATTTACAACCTCCCAACCGCAAGGATGTACTCCCACTCCGGACAGCCCTTCGGGAGGCGGTCGGACAGTCCCTCGGACGATGTCGCGGACAGCCCTTCGGGAGGACCCTCGGAACCCGAACAGTTACCCGGACAGCCCTTCGGGAGGACGCCGGAAACTCGGACGGTAACTCGAACAGCCCTTCGGGCAGAAGATCGAAACTACAATCTCTCTACGGGGTTGCACACATACGGTGTCAACTATCCGGCAGGGCTTCGCCGTCCAGAGCTAGTTCCTGCCGGAACCCAGACAGCCTTTCGGCTCTACGAAAACTCTTTTCGTGGGAGGGAGAGAGAGAGCTTGCAAAGCAAAGCATGTGTATGAGAGCAAGAGTGTGTGAGATGGCAGCCCACACACCTCCTATTTATAGGAAACCCAAGGGGTAGGGTGGTTTTACAAGAAAACCCAAAACCCACATGGAAAGGAGTCCTTCCCAAGGACCTAAAAGGTGAAACCAAGGAACAAGGGGGACTCCATGAAGGAGTCCACCATGTGGCCGGCCACACCCTCATGTGGGGCCCCAAAATTGGCCCCTATCCATCCATGTCATCCCCAAGATCTTTTGGAGCAAAGCCCCAAAAGGTGGCTTTCCAAAAATACCCCTAAAAGCACTTTCACTATTCACGACGACATTTTTCAGCGTCTGATCGAACTGAAAATATTCATGTGGGGTTAGAACAATTCTAGTACCCACCAAAATAATTTTCAACGCGAGCCGGAACAATTCCGGTTTAGTGATTTCATCTGCGAAAAGCATCTGAAGCGGTTTCGGCAGCTCCGGAACATTTCCGGTTTTCATCCCGGAAAATTCCAGAAAGTTTCCAGAACGATTCTGGCACCCTCCAAGAATTATCAGGCATGTGCCGAAACCAATTTGACTTTATGGTATCCCCTGAAACAACTTTTCAGTTTCACCGGAACTCATCCGGTGACCGCTCTGCGGAACTTTTCCGCTGTCCGAAACTTTTCCGGTGTCCGAAACTTTTCCGGTAATTTTTTTTCTCTCAGACTCCCTGTCTAGTATTCAACAGATAGATGACCCTTAAGCGTGTGACCCTATAGGTTCGGTGAAGTATAGACATGACCCGGAACACTTCCCGATCAATGATCAACATCGGAGCCGTGGACACCCATATTGACCCCTATACCCACACGAATGAATATTCGAGTGAACCTCCAGTTGCCGTGTGCTATTCCTGTTGCTTCACGATATATTACAAAACCCGAGGTGAGATTTATGCATCCTCGTGGATCAACAACTTGTCCACTATGCAAGTTACCTCGTTACCGGTTTTGTTCTCTTTACTCGTTTTCGTGTTCCGGCATCCCAGTGATCAAATCACAATGTGTCTGGCCAGACGATGATGGATACCGTAACACCGAGAGGGCCCGAGAATATCTCTCCATCGTCGGAGGAGCAAATCCCAATCTTGAGCTATCAAGTTACTTGACATACTTTTTCATGAACCCGTAAGCCGCCGTAATAGCCACCCATTTACGGATGACGTTTAACAAACCCCAAAGTTCATGAAGCAAGCATGAAGAAACTCGACACTCTCATGGTCTAAGGAATTATGCAAACATTAACTATCTCTGTGTTATTTACCATTAACTCATGACGAATGTATCTCATAGCATAACATCAATATTGGGTCGATTCAACACAAGCGTTCTACTAACATTGTGCCCTCAAAATTGCCGGCATAGCCATGCCCATGATCAGGAAAACAGGATCATCATGCAATACTTGAGCCAGTCATAGAGGCATGACTAGGAATACATTTTCCGTTTATTATACCACACGTGCACATGAGTTTCCCTCCGAGCCTCGTGGTTATTGTAGACTCGAGAATCATTGCAGTTATAGCATGGAACATAAACATTCATTACAAACTCGGAGATACAAAGTAACTGATATTACTGCCTCTAGGGCATATCTCCTACAGACTCCCACTTGCACTAGAGTCATAATCTAGTTACATGGCTTCCCTAACACCAATGGCTGTCCGGTGTTGCTCATGCTTTGCTCGTGGTAGAGGCTTTGTCATCGGGTCTGACACATTCAGATCTGTGTGAACCTTGCGTACTTTCACTAAACCTTCTTCGACATGATGTCGAATGAGTTTATATTTGCGTTGAATATGCATTGTCTTGTGGTGTGAACATGGTTCCCTTGCCTGAGCCACGGCGCCACTATTATCACAATAGATCTCCACCGGGTCCAGAGCACTTGGAACCACACCAAGGTCTTCAAGAAATTGCTTGATTCCGACAGCCTGCTTGGAGGCTTCTGAAGCAGCAACATATTCCGCCTCCGTTGTAGAATCCGCCACAGTCTTTTGTTTGGAACTTTTCCAATCAACTGCGCCGCCGTTCAACATGAAAACATAGCCAGATTGAGATTTAAAGTCATCTGGGTCAGTCATGAAGCCTGCATCAGTGTAACAACTTACAATGAGCTCTTCATCACCTCCGTACACAAGGAGTAAATCCTTGGTCCTTCTGAGGTACTTAAGAATACCCTTGACTGCGGCCCAGTGATCCAATCCTGGATCACCTTGGTACCGGCTGCTAACACTTAGCGCATAGGAAACGTCCGGTCTTGTACATAGCATGGCATACATAATAGAACCAACAGCCGAGGCATATGGAACATCATTCATTTGTACTCGCTCATCGAGAGTTCGAGGACTCTGATTCTTGCAAAGTACTGTGCCAGGTGACATGGGGAGAAGGCCTTTCTTGGAGTTCTCCATGTTGAACCTTTTCAACACCTTGTCAATGTACGTACTTTGGCTAAGCGCTATTAGGCGTCTTGATCTATCTCTATAGATCCTAATGCCCAATACATATGCCGCTTCGCCTAAGTCTTTCATTGAAAAACTCTTCTTCAATGAGTCTTTTATTTCGCTAAGAAAATTCACATCATTTCCAATCAATAATATGTCATCCACATACAAGATTAGAAATGCTTTTGCGCTCCCACTAAACTTCTTGTAAACACAAGATTCTTCGTCATTCCTGATGAAGCCAAACTGTTTGACCACTTCATCAAAACGAATGTTCCAGCTCCTTGACGCTTGCTTCAGACCATAAATGGCTTTCTGAAGTTTGCATACCTTTCCAGCATCCTTATGGACGACAAAACCTTCTGGCTGTATCATGTATACATCCTCTTTGAGGTTTCCATTTAGGAAAGCTGTTTTGACATCCATCTGCCATATTTCATAATCGAAATAAGCAGCAATTGCTAGTAATATCCGAACGGACCTAAGCATAGCTACGGGCGAGAAAGTCTCGTCGTAGTCCACTCCTGGAACTTGCGTGAACCCTTTCGCGACAAGTCTAGCTTTGTGGATAGTAGTGTTACCATCCGCGTCCGACTTTCTTTTGAAAATCCATTTACAACCGATGGGTTTTATGCCATCGGGAAGTTCTTCCAAGTTCCAAACTTGGTTTTCGTACATGGATTCCATCTCGGATTTCATGGCCTTGTGCCATTCCTTTGAGCTGGGCCCCGCCATCGCTTCCTTGTAGTGCGCAGGTTCATCGTCTTCAAGAATGAAGATTTCATTATGAAAATATTCAGGTGGCTGGATAGCCCTACCTGATCTGCGCGGTTCAGTTACAACATTGTCTAAAGTCTCCGCATCACATGCGACAACTTCCGGCTCGGTTGTAGGGATAATTAGCGGAATTGCTTCCGGTTCCTTAGCCATATCAACTGTCGCCGAAGATTCAATAATCTCATCAAGTTGTACTGTCCTCCCACTCACTTCTTTAGCGAGAAACTCTTTCTCAAGAAAGTGTCCAACTCTTGCGACAAACACTTTGCCTTCGGACTGTTGGTAGAAGGAATACCCAATGGTGTTATTGGGATAACCTACAAAGTAACATTTGTCTGATCTGGGATCGAGTTTGCTTGGTTGTAAACGTTTTACATAAGCTTCACAACCCCAAACTTTGAGATGCGACACATTGGGCTTCTTCCCAAACCATAATTCAAATGGCGTCGTCTCAACAGACTTAGACGGTGCTCTGTTTAATGTATAAGCGGCAGTGAGTAGTGCGTGACCCCAAAAAGATATCGGTAGATCTGTAAGAGACATCATCGACCTTACCATGTCCAACAAGGTTCGGTTACGTCGTTCCGATACTCCGTTTCTCTGTGGAGTTCCGGGAGGCGTAAGTTGTGAAACAATTCCACGATCACTCAGATGTTGGCCAAACTCATGACTAAGGTATTCGCCTCCGCGATCAGACCGCAGAAACTTAATCTTTTTGTCACGATGATTTTCTACCTCATTCTGAAATTCTTTGAACTTTTCAAAGGTTTCCGACTTATGCTTCATTAAGTAGATATAGCCATACCGACTTAAATCATCAGTAAAAGTCACGAAGTAAAAATACCCACCCCGTGCGCCTGTGTTCATTGGACCACATACATCACTATGTATTATTTCCAATAATTCACCCGCCCGTTCAGGATGACCCGTGAACGGCGTCTTGGTCATTTTCCCCATCAAGCAAGCTTCACATGTGTCAAATGATTCAAAATCAAGGGACGGTAAAACTCCATCTTTATGGAGTCTTTGCATGCGTTTCTTTCCGATGTGGCCAAGACGACAGTGCCACATGAAAGTGGCGGTGGTGTCAGCCTTCTTAAGGCGTTTAGCATTCACGTTAAAGACATCATTTCCACATTCAAGATTTAAAATGAAAAGGCCCCCAACAATGGGTGCAAATCCATAAAACATATCCATACAATAAAGTGAACAACCATTGTTCTCAGACTTGTACGAATACCCATCGTGAACTAAACATGATCCGGAGATAATGTTTCTACACAACAGTGGAACAAAATAACAGTTATTTAGTTCTAAGATAAATCCCGAAGGGAGACGTAGAGGCATAATGCCGACGGCTTGAGCGGCGATCCCATTGCCGTTCCCGACGCGCATCACGACTTCATTCTTTGCTAGCTTGCGCACCTTCTGAAGCCCCTGTATCGAGTTGCAAATGTGAGCAACCGATCCGGTATCAAATACCCAAGACTTAGAATTTTCGCTAGCAAGCAAAACGTCAATGACATTAACTTGTATAACAATTATACCTTTTCCAGTTTTCCCGGACTTCTTATCTTCCAGATACTTCTTGCAATTCCTCTTCCAGTGTCCTGTGCCCTTGCAGTAGAAGCACTCAGTTTCATTCTTGGCTTTGCCCTTAGATTTGCGTTGGAAGCCGGTCTTACCGGCGCCCTTGCCCTTCTGTGGCTTGCCATTCTTTTTGAAACTGGCGGTTTTATTCACAAGCAACACTTGCTTGCGATTTTTCCGCAGTCCTCCTTCAGCAGTTTTCAGCATGGCAAGCACCTCATTAGGTGTTTTGTCCATCCCATTCATGTTGTAGTTCATGACAAAACCGTCGTAAGACGGGGGGAGTGAACGTAGCAACAAGTCCATGACATGCTCTTCTGGAAGTGGAAATTCCAGGGTTTTAAGCCTCTCAGCGTGGCCAATCATATTGACCACGTGTTCGCCAACTGAACTGCCCTCAGCCATCTTGGTCTCCGACATGGTATTGATGATATCAAACCGTTCAGACCGTGCATTAAACTTGTACAGAGCATCCAGTTCCTTGATCATATCAAAGGAGTCATGGAATTCAAAACGTTTTTGAAGCTCTGAATTCATGCAAGACAGCATGAGGCACTGCACTAAGTTGAAGTCATCATCCTTAGTGGCCCAGACATTAATTTCATCTGCCGTGGCTTCTGCCTCCGGCTTAGGTGGAAGAGGTCCGTCAAGCACGTACGCTTTCTTAGCGCTCCTGAGGACAATCCTCAGGGTACGGACCCAGTCCGCATAGTTGTTTCCATTCGCAGCTAACTTCTCTTTCTCTAACATCGGGCCTAAGTTGAACGCGGTGTTGCGAGCCATTTGATCTACAACGGAAAACACAAGTTCATTTAGACTTTGTTCATAATGATTTTTGGCACTAGTGAATAAACAATTTTATTCTAAAGTGCACTCCCACTCAAATCAATATCTCTCAAAATTGATTATGAGTGATTCAAGATCCGCATTGAAATTCAACGTCACGGTTCGAGATGAACTCAAATGGCGTGAACTTCAATCGGTAGGCAAACATGCCGATCACATCTCTATGCGATTCTTGTTCATCTTTCGATGCGTGTGTTCCGAGCTCATGACTTTCATGCCTGAACGTCAAGATAACCAAGTGATCTCGCTGCGAGGTCTCAACTCACCCGCCTCACACTTCCCTAATCGTTCGCACCCATGGAGATCATGTGATGCCCCGAGAAGTTAGGTGCCGTGACGGTGCTACACTTGGGAGAACACTAACTACTTGATATTTTATGTGAGAGATCACCCTAATAAAAGCGACTACCGCGCAATCAAGAAGGGTGCATCATAAGGGATAAACATCTCAGGCAATTCATAATTAGCATGACATGGTATAGCCCCCTCTGACGGAGAAGTCAAGTATTTCTTCGTCTTCGGCATTCGCGTCGGTGTTCACCTTTGCGAAGATTGCCACCACCTTGTCGATGCACCAAATAATATTTGCTATCTCTATAGCTAATAAAATAAGTGCATTACATAAGGTTGACACGCAGGTCATTAAAGTGACAATCATATGGCTCCAGCCATCATGCCGAATCATGACTCGCAGGTCATGTTAACAAATTTACATCATATAGTCATCTCATACATAATCGAATTAATATGAGCTTTGCTATACCACATCACATGCACATCCTGCAAAACCAAGTTAGACGATTCTAATCGGTTTATGCAAAATTTTATTTTACGTGGTTTCTAAGGTTTTGACTTAAACCGCAGCTACCAACGTTTTATCATTAAGTATGATAATTCAAGATTGCTAGATTAACATCTCGGGGTGTATGAAACACGAGATAATTAAATCTCGAGCCCCATACTAAACTTCGTCATACGCGTGACCCCCGTGCAGATCATATCTGCAATGCCCTTTCATCTGCGCATTTCATCTTTCTTTTGACTACGGTGGAACCCAAAGAACTGATAGCACTTCGTTGATCAATCAGGATCGCGGATTGCCAGAACTTTGTGAAATTCCACCATGCCGTCTCGAGATAGAGCAAACGCAAATTCCAGGGAAGCAACAAGAACATCGGGTAACAGACTTCATCTGCTACCCGCATA
Source organism: Elymus sibiricus (assembly GCA_039707655.1). NCBI lineage: Eukaryota > Viridiplantae > Streptophyta > Magnoliopsida > Poales > Poaceae > Elymus > Elymus sibiricus. The sequence goes on along the minus strand of CM077668.1, from coordinate 101,559,880 downwards.
AATAATTTTCAGCAATAGATCTCATCTACTCCAAAATTATAATATGCAATACCCATACATCTCCATGTATTCTAGATCGTAACCTGCATCTACGCATAGCCTGGCTCTTGATGCCACTGTTGGGGAACGCGACAGAAAACAAAAATTTTCGATGCAGCGAGCACGCCCAGGATCACTATGGAGACTGCATACAAGGTTCGATCAGATCCGTACCGACTCGAAGCGCAGCGGAAGAAGAGTCGGTGTAGATCGTCGGTGCAGATCCCTGCAGCTAGGATTTACAACCTCCCAACCGCAAGGATGTACTCCCACTCCGGACAGCCCTTCGGGAGGCGGTCGGACAGTCCCTCGGACGATGTCGCGGACAGCCCTTCGGGAGGACCCTCGGAACCCGAACAGTTACCCGGACAGCCCTTCGGGAGGACGCCGGAAACTCGGACGGTAACTCGAACAGCCCTTCGGGCAGAAGATCGAAACTACAATCTCTCTACGGGGTTGCACACATACGGTGTCAACTATCCGGCAGGGCTTCGCCGTCCAGAGCTAGTTCCTGCCGGAACCCAGACAGCCTTTCGGCTCTACGAAAACTCTTTTCGTGGGAGGGAGAGAGAGAGCTTGCAAAGCAAAGCATGTGTATGAGAGCAAGAGTGTGTGAGATGGCAGCCCACACACCTCCTATTTATAGGAAACCCAAGGGGTAGGGTGGTTTTACAAGAAAACCCAAAACCCACATGGAAAGGAGTCCTTCCCAAGGACCTAAAAGGTGAAACCAAGGAACAAGGGGGACTCCATGAAGGAGTCCACCATGTGGCCGGCCACACCCTCATGTGGGGCCCCAAAATTGGCCCCTATCCATCCATGTCATCCCCAAGATCTTTTGGAGCAAAGCCCCAAAAGGTGGCTTTCCAAAAATACCCCTAAAAGCACTTTCACTATTCACGACGACATTTTTCAGCGTCTGATCGAACTGAAAATATTCATGTGGGGTTAGAACAATTCTAGTACCCACCAAAATAATTTTCAACGCGAGCCGGAACAATTCCGGTTTAGTGATTTCATCTGCGAAAAGCATCTGAAGCGGTTTCGGCAGCTCCGGAACATTTCCGGTTTTCATCCCGGAAAATTCCAGAAAGTTTCCAGAACGATTCTGGCACCCTCCAAGAATTATCAGGCATGTGCCGAAACCAATTTGACTTTATGGTATCCCCTGAAACAACTTTTCAGTTTCACCGGAACTCATCCGGTGACCGCTCTGCGGAACTTTTCCGCTGTCCGAAACTTTTCCGGTGTCCGAAACTTTTCCGGTAATTTTTTTTCTCTCAGACTCCCTGTCTAGTATTCAACAGATAGATGACCCTTAAGCGTGTGACCCTATAGGTTCGGTGAAGTATAGACATGACCCGGAACACTTCCCGATCAATGATCAACATCGGAGCCGTGGACACCCATATTGACCCCTATACCCACACGAATGAATATTCGAGTGAACCTCCAGTTGCCGTGTGCTATTCCTGTTGCTTCACGATATATTACAAAACCCGAGGTGAGATTTATGCATCCTCGTGGATCAACAACTTGTCCACTATGCAAGTTACCTCGTTACCGGTTTTGTTCTCTTTACTCGTTTTCGTGTTCCGGCATCCCAGTGATCAAATCACAATGTGTCTGGCCAGACGATGATGGATACCGTAACACCGAGAGGGCCCGAGAATATCTCTCCATCGTCGGAGGAGCAAATCCCAATCTTGAGCTATCAAGTTACTTGACATACTTTTTCATGAACCCGTAAGCCGCCGTAATAGCCACCCATTTACGGATGACGTTTAACAAACCCCAAAGTTCATGAAGCAAGCATGAAGAAACTCGACACTCTCATGGTCTAAGGAATTATGCAAACATTAACTATCTCTGTGTTATTTACCATTAACTCATGACGAATGTATCTCATAGCATAACATCAATATTGGGTCGATTCAACACAAGCGTTCTACTAACATTGTGCCCTCAAAATTGCCGGCATAGCCATGCCCATGATCAGGAAAACAGGATCATCATGCAATACTTGAGCCAGTCATAGAGGCATGACTAGGAATACATTTTCCGTTTATTATACCACACGTGCACATGAGTTTCCCTCCGAGCCTCGTGGTTATTGTAGACTCGAGAATCATTGCAGTTATAGCATGGAACATAAACATTCATTACAAACTCGGAGATACAAAGTAACTGATATTACTGCCTCTAGGGCATATCTCCTACAGTTGTAACGATCATGAGGATGGAAACCTTGCTCAATGGCCCTCCAAAGTTGTGTTGAGCTGTGATTCAAATGAGACTTGATACGAAAAACCCAATCATGAAAGTTTTTCAAATCAAGATTAGGAGGAGGACCAAGAGGATTAATGCGAGGTGATGGTACCGGACCTCCATAGTCCGGGGGAGGGCCAACCGAGGCATGGATGCCCGTCCCATTTTTCCCTAGAGGGGGAGAAGTTTGAGTACCTTTAGCCGCTTCCTTACCGGAGTTGGCCTCGGACTCCGATGCGGTGGGATTAACCACTTGCATCGGACCGGTAGAAGATTTCAACCCCTCAAGGAGTTCTTTAAACATGGACTTGACCTCGGCCATCATAGACGTCTTAAGTGAAGCCATAGCTTCATTTAAGTCGTCTCGGGTGACCGAGTTCAACTCCACGGCCTCGGGTACAACTTCATCCCTTTCCCCGTCGTCAACCATACTCTTCGGGTGGTAAAACCCTTAATAAAGAGACGAGGATCTAATACCAATTGAAAGGATCGATATGGTTGACTAGAGGGGGGGTGAATAGGTAACTACCAATTTTTAGCTTTTCTTAACAATTTAGGTTTAGCAACAAATAGGTTGTCTAGATATGCAACTAGGTGGGCAACCTATATGATGCTAACAACAACAATAACAACAAGCAAGCAAACAATACAACACAACAATATCTTGCACAAAGTAAAGGAAAGAAATAACCACAAGTGGAGTCGGTGAAGACGAGGATGTGTTGCCGAAGTTCCTTCCCTTTGAGAAGAAGTACGTCTCCGTTGGAGCGGTGTGGAGGCACAATGCTCCCCAAGAAGCCACTAGGGCCACCGTATTCTCCTCACGCCCTCGCACAATGCAAGATGCCGTGATTCCACTAGTGGTGCCCTTGAAGGCGGCGACCGGACCTTTACAAACAAGGTTGGGGCTCTCTCCACAACCAAATTGGAGGCTCCCAACACCACCACGGAGCTTCACCACAATGGATTGTGGCTCCGAGGTGACCTCTTCCGTCTAGGGTGCTCAAATACCCAACAGTAACAAGATCCGCAAGGGATTAGTGGGGGGGAATCAAATTTCTCTTGGTGGAAGTGTAGATCGGGGCCCTCTCACCCAAACCCTAGAAGATCAACCAAAGTTATCGGCTAGGGAGGGAGATCGGGAGAAAATGTAGCTTGGAGCAACAATGGAGTTTGGGGAAGAAAGAGGCAAGTCTTCTTGGGGAAGAAGACCCCCTTCATATAGTGGGTGGGGATCCAACCGTTATGCAGCCCGCAACCCGCACAGGAGCGGTACTACCGCTCCCAGCACGGTACTACCGCCCTGGCGGTAGTGCCAAAGTGTACATCGTAAATGCCACAGGGGCATGAGCCGATAGTGCCACCGGAGTGGTACTACCGCTCGCCCCAGCGGTACTACAGCTGGGGTTACAGTACAACGGCTGCGCGAACAGGGGAAGAAGCTGAGCCATGAGCAGTAGTAGCAGCGGAAGTAGGTGCGGTACTACCGCTCCTACTGCCGCTCGTCCACCTGGGTCAAAGGGGACTCAGCGGTAGTATACCAGAGGGACTACCGCTGGACTACCGCAAAACCCGACACGAAAAAGTGGAGACTCGAGGCGGAGCGGTAGTACGCGCGGTACTAGCAGCGGTACTACCGCCTATAGGCGGTACTACCGCTGCCGGTGGCGGTACTACCGCTGGCAGCACTACAACCCCTATCTACAACACAGAAGAAGAAACTCTATCGAGGCGGAAAGGCAAAGGGGTTGCAAATGAAAATGTGTACGTGATGATTCCACCCAAACCTTTCCGAAGTGGACCCCCTCTTAATAGTACGGTTTTCCTATGACTCAAGTTCACCGAAAAAGAAATGCGGGAAAAATAACCGTCTTGATTTAACACTCCGAGGGGTAACAATCGTCTTGTGCCATATGATAGATAATCTGAAATGCTCAATGCACACGATTAGTCCACAAAAATATTGTCATCAATCACCAAAACCACTAAGGGAGAAATATGCCCTAACACATGCTACGACTCAGATTCATGTACGTCACGGTATAGGTGTATGCAAGCACAGCTAGACAACATGTATGTGTAACAAGTGTATGCAACTAGAATTCAAATTGAGACAACATGTGTATGTAGTAGGTGTATGCAACCGTAATTGTGCCATAAACATCCAGAGAAGACCGGGGATTGTGCTAATTGTGACATTGTGCTAACTCAGTCTATCTGGATTATTCGGTCATCCAAAGAAGAAGACTGACCGACCGAATTTAATTCGGCCTTCCAGTTTTGATGACCGATTTTAGTTTGGTCTTTACGGGTTCGGTCTCTAGCTTTATGGGTTCAGTCTTCGGTTTTCATGCACAGGCTTACTCGTGGATCTTATCCCGACGTAGTGCTCGAAATCCTTCGTTTCAGCTAGTTCTGGTGGCATGTGGGGCTACAGGGCGGCTCAGTATGCAATGTATCTAGGCTCCAATGTTCAACTCTATTGGTGGTAGTGGTGATTGATGGCGCAAGGGGTCGGCGTTTCTTCGGCGTGGGGCGGTGGTGGTGGTCGTGGTCTAACCTGTCCTTGCTGTCGCAAGCAGGTGGTTAGCGACGCATAGTCGAGTGAAAACCTTGCCTCTAATTGGTGGCAATGACGCCCATGGGCGTCGTTTTTCTTCTTGAATTCATCGTCGAGATCTTGGAACAAGGTTAATAGTATAGACAATAACTGGCTATATGAAGTTACCACGTCACCTATAGCCAATCTAATAAAATGGTTAGTTATACATGTTATGTCATTAATATGTGGTCCACCTTCTTCTCTCACAAGGATGTTAGAACCCATACAGCTGACTTTAAATCTACAACCCGCTCTTTTTCTCTCCCCTCCAACTAAATAAAATTTTGATGTGATATCTTGTATAGCCCGCCTATATCGTCCTATTATACTTATTCATAGTATATACCGCAACAACAATACCTGCATCTCCCCATTGCAACATTGTCGAAGGAAGGGGGAGAGGTGTCTGGAGCCTTGCAGTAACTCTTGAAAGGAAAGAGGAGAGAGAAAGGCTGGGACAGAAATGAGTATAGTTAAGTACCTTTATTTTGTAGGGAAATGAATATAGTCATCTTTGATTGCAATTTTTTGTTGAAAGCTTACCAAGTTGGTCACTTGGTAAATGAATATAGTTATCTTAATTACCATTAGCTATCTTAAATTACCATTAGCTGCAGAAATAGAAAATGTTACAACCTCTACTAAATAAGCTCAAATGATAAGTGCCACACGTGTGGCACGAAGCACTCCGGCCCTGACTTTTTTAAACTAAAGTTGCCATCTGAAAAGAAAAAATAACCCCCAAAAAATGAAACTTGCCATCCGAAAAAGATGTTGCCATGCTTGACAACTAAACTTGTCATCATCGCGTCACTAAACTTGGCATAAAAACGTTCGGAGTTGCCATGTGTTCGTGCCACACGGAAGGGTCCCTAAATAAAATGTTACAAGGGCGTTTTGGTGACCGAGCTCCATGGAGCCCTTTATTTTTGAAAAATTCAAAATTCAAACTTTCCTGTTTCAAAAAAATCTGAAAAAAATATGCAAGTATACAAGGATGAAATGCATATGTGTGTAAAAAATTAGGATGAAATACCTTGAAATACGACCTGTACAAAAAAGACAAATTTCTAGACTTTGAGGATGAATAGTACCATGTGTTAAAAAGCCCCAGATTTTTTTACACAGCCCTCATTTCAACGTATTTTGTTCTGAAAATTTACACACATGTATATTATGCCTCCATGTATATCTGTATTTTTTTAGAATTTTTTGAAATGTAAAAAATATGAATTTTGATGAATTTTGAATTTTGCAAAAGGAGGGCTCCATGGAGCTCCGCCTCCGAAATCAATTTTCGCAACATGGATGCACTTTATATTTAGAAAAAACTCAAAGTGAATCTCGCATCTCTCTCCCTCCCACGTGTCCACCAGACGCGCAACGTAGCAGCCGACGTGGCTCCTCGTGCAATTATTAGCTTTTCCCTGGAAGCTTCTGCTGTCAGCTGCCACTGCTTTTCCCCAGCAACAATCCCGATTCCGATCCGATCCGATCCCGCGGCCATTCCGACCCCCAAAACCCCACCACCCCAATCCCCTCCCCATCAAACAGCTCTCGCGAACTCAACGGGAAACGACTCACGCCCCCTCCGACCCCCGCAGATCGCCTGCTCCGCCGCGCGCCGCCGCCGCCAATGGCCGCCGCCGCCGACGCCGGGCCCGAGCTGCGGCGGAGCTCCAGCATCGACCGCATCCCGGCGGAGGCGCGCCGCATCCTGCACCGCCTCGCCGGCGAGCTCTGGGGCGCCGACGTCGACCCCGCCGCGCTCGTCGTGTCCCAGCTCCAGGGCGCCCTCACCAACGAGGTCTTCCGCATCACCTGGCCCGGCGGCGAGGGCGACCCGCGCAAGGTGCTCGTGCGCATCTACGGCCAGGGCGTCGAGGTCTTCTTCGACCGCGCCGACGAGGTCCGCACCTTCGAGTGCATGTCCCGCCACGGCCAGGGGCCCCGCCTCCTCGGCCGCTTCCCCCAGGGCCGCGTCGAGGAGTTCATCAACGCCAGGGTACGTGCGCATCACCATCATAACTCAAGGGACAATGTGTCACTGCCATTTCTCCTTCTGATGTGGCTGGCGTTGTTGTTGCTCAGACGCTCTCGGCGCCGGATCTGCGCGACCCTGAGATTTCCGGTCTGATTGCCAGGAAGCTGCGGGAGTTTCACGAGCTCAACATGCCTGGACCCAAGGACATCTCATTGTGGCAGCGGCTGAGGTACGCTTGGTGAATTGTGATTCCTTCTTATACTGTGGCGGCAGATGTGCGTGATTGCGGCCAGAAGCTAACTGCAGGGCATTGTATGAACCAGGCGGTGGCTTGAGGAAGCTCGCAGCAGGTGCTCGACTGAGGAGGCTAGGGAATTGCGGTTGGAGACGCTCGGCGATGAGGTTTCGGAGCTGGAGAATGTATTGTCCGGGGTTGATCAGAGAGTAGTATTTTGCCATAATGATTTGCAGTATGGGAACATTATGATATACGAAGAGACCAGACAAGTGACCTTAATTGTAAGTAGTTGTTACTGACCTGACCTTGTTTATATGGATACCAACATATATTTGTGAATGCTTATTTAAAGATAGACTAGCGCCTGGTTGCATATTTAGAAGAGCACAAAAGAAAAAATCTCAATTATGGTTATAGTCAATACTGCTTACCAATAAATATTTGTGAATCCTTATTTAAGCATAAACTAGCACCTGGTTGCATATTTAGAAGAGCACAAAATAAAAATTCTCAATTATTGATAGTCGACTCATAATTTTTCTTTGTGCTGCTTAGTGATTCTAGGAACATGGACAGTTTGGTTTGCCTGTTTATTTTCTGTAGCTGATTGCACTTTTGTTAATCTCTCTATCCTTCAGGACTATGAATACGCCAGTTTTAACCCTGTTGCATTCGACATTGCAAATCACTTCTGTGAGATGGCTGCTGATTATCATAGTGATACACCGCACGTGATGGACTTTACAAAATATCCTGGTTAGTTTTTCAATAACCAAATGTACCAAATTATATAATAATGGATGGCTATGTGTCTCACACTTTTTTAATCACATGTTGACTACTTGTTTGATTCCCCTGCATAATTTCAGACGTGGATGAACAGCGCAGATTTCTTGAGGCTTACCTTAGTTCGTCAGGTAACCGGGGAGTTCTGTGGGAACACCACACTCTGCTGTGCTGGAATTGTGATGAATACTTGGAATGCGTGATTGCACGCTAAAACTACTTTAGTGCATCACTCAAGTGTGCTGTTCTTAAATGCTTCCTTTGTTCGTCAGGTGAAAACACATCCGATGTAGAAGTCGAAACATTGCTTGGCTTGATTGCAAAGTACAGTCTCACAAGCCATCTCTTCTGGGGTCTCTGGGGAATAGTCTCGGTAAGCTCCACGACAAAAAGCAATTGAAATGTATCTACTCAGTGTTAATAATCTATGAAAGCTGACTGCTTTTTCGGTTCTTCCTCTATCTCCGCAGGAGCATGTGAACAAGAACATCGACTTCGAGTACAAGGAGTACGCGAGGCATCGGTTCGACCAGTACTGGGACACGAAGCCTAGAATACTGCAAGTCTGCAACCCAACTAGCTGATCATGCGCATGGCTCATTCTTTTCCTCTAGCATCATCGCCTCTCGAGTAGCACTGTGGAGTCATGTGACTGTGAATCTTGTTCATCAGCCAATTTTGCTGCAAACCGTTTAGGTAGTAGTTGACCGTGTCATGTAATTAAACCTGCGCAGAATAGTCTTTTTTTTGCGAAAAACACCCCAGATCTATTAGCCACACTCAGCAGTACAACACACCCCAAAGAAACCGAAAATTACAGACGGGTCCCTGGAGGCCCATTCCCCTGCAAACACCGACGCGGAACGAGGACGCGCCGCCGCACCACCTCCGCCGCTCCCTCCTGGAGCCGGCGAGAACAAAGACTCTTCAGGCAGTAACCACGCGGACGGGAAGTCGTCGATCTCGGTCACTGCGGACCCGCACGACGGAGAAGAAGAGGAACGGAGCACCACCGAGATGAAGCCAACAACTCCGTCGACAGCCGGCAAGACAGAGGAAGATCTGAAGCCACTCCAGCATACCTTAGCAGCCCCACATCGTTGTTGGAGGAGACGGCGATGCGTCGACAGCTGGGCCCAAGGACTGGATCCCCACAACACGCGGTCGACAGCGTCGCCATGACGACCGACCTGCGCAGAATAGTCGATTCTACGGTTTTACACAAGCTTCTTTCCGTGTCACTGTTTGCTGTGCTGCATACTGCCATCGGTGCGGTGGTGCGTGGCTGCTGCAGGCAGAAAACGTTGATGCCTTGCTTCACCGTTGGCCTGTTCTTTTTTCTGATGTGTCGCACTTGCCGGCCGTGGCTCAGTCGGTGCTTCACCGTTGGCTTTGCGGTCTACTAGTAGAACGCAGTACATGGAAAGGAGTTTATACAGTTGTTCTTTTCCTCCCATGTTAAGACAGAAGATGTTCAGTTCAAGAAAAAAAAAAACGGAAGCTGTTGAAGCACGCACGCTGTGGCCTCAGCTTGAAATGCTCCAGTGCGTAAAAGAAAATGATTCACGAGCATAAAAAGAGAGTAAAATTGCACCAGCCGGGAATCGAACCCGTGTCTGTACCGTGGCAGAGTACTATTCTACCACTAGACCACTGGTGCTTCCAACGTTAATAATTTGTGCCGCACCGCCTTTGTATCAAGGGACGTGCATCGGCGCAGCCTCACCAACAATTACGCTATAAATGTGAGAAGGTCTAACTAACTGTAACAAAAATGCTACTGTACAGTACAATGTTTTGTTTTTCGTGTTCTAAATAAATACTAGTAGAGCAAAGCAGAATTGGACTGTTTAGCCCTTTTGGGGAAACATACCTGATACCAGATTTCCACGCTCAAAAGTAGATTCGTGCTAGTACTTGATTTTGAGGACTACTTGTTCTGTTTGACACGGTGTCGATTTTGTGCATTTTCACACTGATCGGCGTTGCTTCTGTTTGTCCAACACTTGTTACCACTGCCAAATATGCATTCTGTACTAGCTAGTACTAATCGAACACTAGAAGCTGGAGTTGGGGGGAATTACTCACCACTGCCACCAGTAAGTGGTTACCCCTTCGTTTCTCCCCACTCAACCAATCAAATACATCTTTTTCATCAAATATCCCATTCATGAAGCTGGAGCTAGATGGAAGCCAAACATTTTCTTTGATAGTGCTACAATTTCTATATGAAACTGCTCCAAAGTGGATTTGGTGGAGTGAAACTGATTTTGATGAAACGGAGCAGTCCCAAACAAGCCCTAAATTTAGAGTAGTTCTTCATGAAACACCCTGTTTTTCTTGAACAATCTGCAGAAGAGAGCCTGGACGCCGCGCCGTACAAGCTGCTGCGGCCGAACACGGAGACGATGCGCCGTACCCTGTTTTTGAGCTCAGGCACACACCCTGTTTGGATCGATTTTTCTCTTTTTTCAAAAAAAATAATAATTCACTGCCGTCAGGGATTTCTTTAGCTTGACGCGCGTAATTATTGGGGACGGTGAGGGGTGCGCTTTGTGTGTGCCCTGAGCGATTTCTGCGTTGTTTGTTTAGCATCTACCGGGCGCTCCAAACCCCCTGCGCCCGGACGGACGGTCTGGTCACTGATCGGTAAAAAATCGATCTAGACGGACGCCTCATATCGGTCTTAAACGTCTGGGCTAACCTGCACCCCTCATATCCAGCCCAAATCTGGGGCAGATATGGGGAGCCCGCATTGCGCTACGTCGGATCTGGCCAACTTAGGGGCGTTCGCTACGTCGGATCTGGCCCACGCTTGCCCACCTGACCCTACACATATTTGTCCCCATCCGCTCCCTGGATCAAACCCTAGCCACTCCATTCCACTTCGCTCTGCTCCGCTCCACCTCCAAGCTCCCTTCCGGCGATCTCCGGCCTTCTCCGGCACAGTGGGCAGCGGATCTGAGTACTCCGTCATCCGATCTGTGGACTGGGAGCTCATCCCATGGGGGCCCAATGAGGAGATGGTCGTCCGCATTGCGCTCCGCCGCGCCCGCGAGGAGAACGCCTGATAGAGGTCAGACTCGATTCGACGGAAATCCATAGCGTCCGCCCAAATGACGCTTGGATCCGGCACGAGGCGCGTTGCCGTTGCCTCGCTGGAGGCGGTGTGGTCCGTCTGGCGTTCGAACGTCGTGGCAGAGGCGCAGCCCCTAAGTTGGCGCGCCAACTCGGAGGCCCTCCGTGGCTCGTCCGCTGAGAATATGGCGCGGCGTGTCCGCCGTGTGAGGTAGAGGCCGCGACAGACGTCGACGAGGTGGAGACGGGTGGCCGGGAACCCCTGGCGTCGCAATCATGTGGTGGTGGACGTGTCGGGGTTCGACCACGACAGATCTATCGTCGACCTCACATCGACCGGCAACGTGCAGGCCACGAGCTCCGACGAGGAAGAGTAGGGCATGGAAGACGGCCGCGCCTCGAGTCCTGTGAGCCGGTGCGTGTCTCATGTCCTACTCTACCTCGTCGGCGACCGCACCAACACTCTGAGGGATGCAGCCGGCCGCCAGACATGGACAATACGGAGCCGGATGAGCTCCGCTTTAGATTAGATTTCACATTACATGTAATTGTATGAATTTTAGGATTCGTAATTAAGAAATCCGGTTGTGGACATGATAATTTAAGACGTGTTCGATCACTGTCCGCAAATCGTGTCCAGACACGTCCGTGGTGTTTGAGGGGCCGGTTTTGGTGTGCCGGGCTCTTACCCTTTGACTGACTACGTGCATGTTGGGGATTCATGCATGCCGGCGGTTGGTGTCATGGTGTGCGTGGTCTGCATTGGTGCGGGGCTTGCTTGCAAGCGGTGTGCATGTGGTGGCTTCGCGCTTTCTCGATGGTAGTTTGGGTTTGCTTTTTTTTTTTTCCAAAGAAAAAAAAAATCCTGCCTATGTGTCAAAGTGAAGGGTACGTGTCTTTCATAATTTGTGGTCACCGCTTCATGGGTTGGTTCTAGATGTGAACCGCTTAACGCATAGAACGCTTATAGTGTGATGGTTCGTGGTGATGCCTGTGCTCCTCGCTGTCGGGGTCGCCCATGTTGGGATCCGTCTTGGAGTTTTTGGTGTGGTCGTGTTGGCAAGGGAGCTGCTGATGCTTCGAGTCGTGATGGAGCCGGTTGTGGTTCTTCTGTTGGTCGTCTGTCTTCGGGTGTGTCATCTGGTCGCGGCAGCACCGCAGCACACATCCATCCTCCCCGACCTCGCCACCGCTGGCCCGTGACTCGCCGGAGCCCCAACCGCCGTATCCATCTCCCTTTCCGGCGGGCTCCCATCTCTCGTCCATGCGGTCGAGCTGGCAGCGCACGCAGGAGCCATCAGCGACGACCTGCGGGAGGTGCGCCCAGAGGCCACGAATCCTGGCCGAGGCTACTATACTCCGGGTCCGGCCGCCATGCCACAGCTCCGTGCACATGGGCAGCCCCTCACGGCGGTCCCGGACCTCAAGTCCTGGCGCCATGGCGTTCACTGCGTTCCAGAACCAGAAGTAGGACTCGCCGGGTGCGGGAGCCCCTCGGCGGCACGCGCGCAGGTCGACGATGAGCACACCATGCGTGCCTGCGCTATCGCCGGCGAGTTCCTCGCGAGCTCGGGGCTTCTGGAGCCGGAGCTGGCGATCGCCCAGATGAACGCCGCCCAGGAGTCGTTGTAGGATGTGGGGGTCGCGTGCTCCGGCGTGCGCCAGTACTCGATGGTCACCGTGAGAGCGCCCAGGCGGGGCGGCGAGCACGTTGAGGAAGTGGTGGTACGTCGGGAATCACCAACGTGCCCTGCAATCCGGCCGGCGTGCAGTGGGGCTGTGGAGGTGAGAAGGCTACCGAGTTAGGTCCGACCACAGGCCTGGATGATGGGTGGGCTGAGCGCGAGCCATGGCCGACGGCGGCGGTGGACGCAGCGTTCGATCGCCACGACGCTACACTTGCTCGACAGAAATGCGCGCGTTGTGGCACTAGCAGACGCTGCTCCACGGTCACACACACGCTCGCTTCCTCTTTCGTGCACCTGCTCCCGCACCGCCACGCTGCGCTGTTGATGCGCCCGCTGCGGCGTCGCCGGATGGCTCTGTTGTGCTGCCGTGTCATGCCATCGCCGGCCGCCGCCCGCCGCTGCTAGCTGATGGACGGCTGTATTAAACCATGGTCCACACCCTCTATGTGCTGGCATCGTTGCCGCTGTCTGGATCGAGCTCTTGCAGCTGGGTTTGCGCCGGCTCGCTGACTCCTGTATTCGCTGCCGATCGAGGCGCCCGCATGGGCTTGCAGCTGCAGAGCTGAGCTGCTCTCCCTCCTCACTTCTGCTTCCTTGAGTTGATATATAATTTTGAATATATGTCGTTATCAAGTTGCCATTTGTACTTCTTGAACTGAATCCTTCAATTGAATTGATGCGTATTATTATCAGTTTCGTGTATAGAAGTACTCCCTCCGTCCCATAATGTAAGATGTTTTTACAGCTATTAGGCTGCAAAAACATCTTACATTATGGGACGGGGTAGTAGAAGATGAAGAGATGACTGGAGGTTTTAGTTTTTCTATTTGCATCAGCAATTAACTAGTATTTCAGTTGGTGTTTATGCCGCTTCTAATATATCATTTTCTTTGTTTCTTGAAGATGTTGGTTCTTCTTCTGTTTGATATGGCCGTGAGAGAGCCAGATTATCCAGATCATCGATTTGTGGTGTATCTTCTTGCGTTCATGGAAGACTCGGATCAACCAATCATTCATTTAGTACTCCTTTTTGCCCTTTCTCTGCAATACTCTACTACTACCTGCAGTTTTTGTATCAACCAAAGGATTTAGTTAAAACTGTCCCGTGTTTCCGAGTTGGTGCTTATCAGATTTCGTGGTAACTAACTGTTGATGTTAATTAGTAATCAGATATTAATATACTAATTGAAACAGTGACTGTTTCATAGCTGACTGTTGATGTCAATAGCGACTGATTTTTAATATTGTTGACTGTTTTAGATTCAATAATGTGAGTTTACACAGGCCGACTGTTTCAGAGTTGGTCCTTGTCAGATAGTGACTGTTTATGTCAATAGTGACTAATTGAGTGTACCTCATGACATGTTAATTAGTAAAAAAGTAGTAGTAATAATATACTAAAGCAAATTCAAGGATAGCCTTTTTTTTATCTAGCACACATATATATTATTTTTGGGCTTTACAAACCTGAACAAATGTATACCCTTCATTGAATATGCAATATTTGGACCATTGTTATGTAGTAAAAAAATGTCAGCTCTGTGTAACGTAATGTAGTTTCTTTAGCCTCTGGGTTTGCAAAGGAAAACTTGCTATTTTAGGTGATGCTATTGGCCAGAACAGCACAACCATCATCATAGTATACTAGTGGCTGGGGCGCCACCTTGTGGCGCCTCTTGAGGCGTTATTGTGCGCACTAATCATGATGTTGTAGTCGTTAACGTTCTAGCACAGACAAACAACATTGGTTAAAAATATAACGCAACTCTACCGATAACAACCAAAATTAGCAGCTCCTAGAAAACCTTTGTCATGGCTCTTTTAAATCACATACATACACCTCTTATCAAGAGACCCAACAAATTATCATTGTCAAACCAGAAAGTGACATTCATGTACATCAGGAAAGAGCATTCATAACTAAAATAGCACCTCACATTAAGATCAGTCAACTGCTATGAACCTAAGAACTCAGGGGTACGAATTTGGCGGTTGCCAAGCCACTTTCCTGAACACAAGAAAAGCAAACATACATTATCAACACATCACTGAAGCTGATTTGTTAACTCCAGAATTAGACATAGCTAGCAATAAGCAACAGGGAGCGCACCATCAATTCACTTATGGCAGTTTGTGCATCCTGTCAATAAATAACAAAGGAAGATGATGAATTTAGCAGTTCAAATAAACTCAACCTTAGTTCTCAGTCCAGACTAATGTTTTAAGTTGCCATGGTAACACTACCTGCTGATTCCTAAAAGAAACAAAACCGGACCCTCTGGATTGTCCGGTCTTTTGATCCCACATAATTCTAGCATCTCTGCACAAGTTACCAAGCTGAAGTGGTAAGGCAGAATATATTGTACAAATGGGATGAAGTACACAGAGCTATCAAACACTTTCAAATATGTAGAATATGCCAGAAAAAAAGCAAACAAAGCGGCATATATAACCTCCGGGCAAAGATCCCCGGCGAAGATGCCAAAAAGACCTGCGAGAATAAACAGCCAGACGACACTCAGTTATAACAGTCTGACATGTAAGAGGATGCACATACACGGGAAAGAACACGTATATATAATGGAACATTTAGACCATATTTCAGTACCAGACCTGATGTATCCTCTCTGGGTACTTGCATATATCCAATTGACTTATATTGGCTGGCCAAACCTGGTTATCCAGTATTATAAGAAACGTTAATGTGAAACATGGGACACTGCATTTATATCTGTTCATAGATAATTAATATTGAAAGAAAACACTTACTACCGTTGAGTATTAGTCCGTCACCTGACCCCTATCCTAGTCCAGGTGTCTTGCACGACCTGTTACACAGCACGCCCCTTCCTGCATCTTGCCATGCCAAGTCGAGCAAACTCTGTTTTAGTGCTTATGTGTGACTGTAGTCTGAACAAGAATTCTTCAGTGGCTTAATATAACACAGCAAACATATGGGTCTGCTAATTCTGTAACATTAGGGTGTCCCTAAATTTTGTTATTACAGGAAACAGGTTTGTAATTCAAGTGAATGTATGAGAAAGTGTTTTTCTTCTGTGTAATTCAATTCACAGTACCATAAATGAAACATTATTTGAATCATAATATATAGTTAAAACGAATGGCAACATGTCCTGCAGCAGGGCACAAAGTCAAGACCATAACCCAATGCTAACAATTTTTCACAAGTACATGTCTGCATGAACCTGAAGTAAGAAAGTAGATGTGCCTTGTTGCTAAAGAAGACCCTCTTGGAGTTGCCGGGCAGCTCCCCGGTGGTATGCACCCAGGAGTTGCAGAGGAAGTGCACGGTGCCACAGGGCAGCCCGCTACCCTCGACGACGATGCTCTCGAGAAAGAACTCGCGGTGGTGCCGGATGGCCAGGATGACGGCGCCCGACATCAACCTTTGAAGGTTGCGTTCCTGATAAGACTAATTGTTAATCATGAGATTGAGATTGCTGCAACTGAATTTCTGATCAGGAAGGTGTGGAGATCACTAACTTAGTGGGTAAGCACCGCAAAGATGACATTCATGACCTGGGCACCAGTGTATCCCTCCTCTATGATCAGCTTGGCTCCATACCATACCCCCAGAGAATAGCCGCAGAACAGAAGCGCCCGTCGCCGTCGAGACCAGTCGATCAAGATGGTGGTTGTCGCAGCGGCGGCGGTATCGAGCGGTCGCACTATCGTGCAGGTGCCGCGCGGATCTTGTACTTGTTCGACGAGGTTATCGGTGACGTGCTGCGGGAGCGGGACGGCAGGATCTGCTCCGGGAGGTCCGGGACACGCTGTTGTCGTTCGTGCAGCAGAGCGGCGGCCGCAACGGCGCGTCGCGAGAGAGCTGCGTCCACCTGATCTTGTGGAGGGCTGGTGATAGAGATAGATTGAAGGAATAGGGATACTTCAGTTTAGATTATTGTGTTTCATCGATGCTATGCATCTCAGATTTTTTGGCTCGAGAGGAAACATGTTGGGTGACGGATAGTAACTTGTTTATATTCCTGTTGTGTGTGTATATTTTGGGAGCCTAGATATTTATTTATATTCCGTGTATACAAGTTTTATTTAATATTGCCAATATTTCATTAGCTTTTTTCAGATGATTGAATGTATATTATTCTATGTTGGTCATTAATTAGTCATTTCCCTTGACCTCTTCTTTTTTACATTTCTTGAAAGATAAATAATTTATATTTCCCTTTCCCATGTCAGCTATGAATCTCATTTATTATCCCAGCCATGCATGGTTCACAGAGAATAATTGTTAAGTTCAATTGCTTTTCTTCAAGAAAGTTTAATATGCAAGTTAGGTAGCTCCACTGTCATCTTCCAGGGCCAAGATGTTGTTCCACTACATGATTTATTTTTCTTACCGATGGTTGGGTGTTGCTCGTCTAAATTGCCTTGAATGTCAGGTGTGGACGAGCAATGCTGGTGTGGGCGAGCATGATATTGCCGGATCTAGCAAGAAAGAGATCACCGAGGTCATCTCCAACAATGTGGAGTTCCCTCCCTCGTGCTCAACGGAGACATGGAGCTCCTTCGGCCGATTCACCATTGTTTCTTGCAGCCGGTTGAGGTTTGGCTCCGAGCATTTGTATATTGCAGAAGGTAGATGAAGTAAGTGAGGTGACCTATTTTCTCAGTACTTATCTGATATTGGCTTCTTCTTAAGGGAGGGGCGTTTTGGCTCTCGGGACTAGGTGATCCTGATATCTGGCCGTCCAGGTGAGCTGTGGGATGTGTGCCAAACATTATTCAATTTGATATACGGGTATAGAATAAGCTGGAATACATGGCGGTGGGGTCCTGCACGTGGGGCGTCAGACAACGGGCGGGGCACGTCCGTGGATGCGCGTTAACGGAGGGCTAGCGCGCATGCGTTTTTCCCTGGACCCCCCGTGGTCATCTGTTCTGTTCGGTGCTGTACAGCAGCTGGGCCCACGAGTCAGCGCGTGCTAAAATGAATGCATCCCATCCACCACTTTCGTCCTCTGTGGCAAAGGGGATCGAGCCGAGGGAAAAATAGAGTTGGGTGGGCAGCGGCGGCGGTGGGTGTGCCAGCGGTGTCCTCGAAGACGAGCGTCGGCGGCATGGTTCTCCGATTGCCGGTGGCGCAGACATGGCAATGGATTTCCCCGTCTCCCCGGTAGATCGTGAGGGGAGAAGAATCTGGGAGTGGCTGTGAGGGCGGCGGCGACTGCAGCACCGGATGGGGCAGTACGCGCACCCATTGGCGACGACGGGTGAGCGGCTTGGAGCCACTGAGGAGCAGACGTGTCGATGAGCTTCCCCGTGCTTCCAGTCGACAGGTAAACAATTTCTCCCCACTGGATCAAGAAATCCCCGGCTTAGATTTTGGGATGACTGGATGCAGCCATGCAGGTTACCCATCTTCTCGGAGGAGGCAATGAGTGCAGTAGCCCACATCGGCTTGATGGGAGGTGCGGCCGCGGACGACGAAGAGTAGGCGAACAGATCTCTTGAGAGAGTAGCTGCGCTGGCGGAACAAGGGATGATGGATTGTAGGCATAGCTTGTCGGGCAGATCCGCAGTGCTCCGCGCTGCGGCGAGCAAACAAGCGTGGCTCCCGGAGGCGACTCCATGCCCGCTTTCAGTGAGAGCGAGGGGGATAACGGACATGTAATTGGGCATAATGGAATTGCAGCCCCCCTTGGTGGAGACCAAGCGGCTGTGATTGAAGAGCTTGTTGAGAGCGACGATGCCTCCGTGCAGTCCACGGGGAAGATGGATCAGCAAGTTCCAGGGTGGACTAAAAGGTATGGAGCTGTAATGTCTGATTATGAGCAGTGATCACCTTTTGATTTCTGAACTCTGCTGTGTGCAGTTTGATTTTCGTGGACTCTGATGTGTTATGAATGTTTGTAGATTGAAATTACTAGATAGATTCTTGATGTCTGATGTTAAATCATTTGATTCTACTGATCTAGGAATTGGAATATCTAGTATATGTGTGTTATTAATGTTTGTAGAATGAAAATGTGTAGATTGAAATTGGATGATGGACGTGTGTAGCACACCCTTTTAGAAAAAAATCAGTTGTGTCTTGACAAGTAATGTACAGAAATAAGATTCAGCCAGTTTTTGTATGGGTTATCTTTTCAAAATGTATTGTTTGCTGCTGCATGCAGGGTAAGAGTTGGTAAGCATCCGCCGGACAGGAAACCATGTCCTGATAGAACATGTGCGCTAGAACAGACAATTCCAGGGTATGCCGATAGATGGGGTGAGCATGTGATCGAGCCTGCTATAGGGCTAACGTTCGACTCTCTCGGGGAGGCCGACGATCTTTACAACCTTTATTCGTGGGAGCATGGGTTTGGCATCAGATACGGGAAAATAGCCTTAATGCCGAGAAGACAAAACTGTATGCAGGAAGTGGTTTGCGGGTGCTCTGTAAGTGTATAGAGAAGCTGGGTTCAATTCATCTGTGATTTTTTCCTCCCAATTTTCTAATGCTATGTTGTAATTATAGGGGAAGCCCGTATCAGAGAACAGCAGGTCGAGCCGGTGTGAGTGCCCAGCCATGATCAGATTGCCCCGCACATGTGATAATGGCTGGTACATCACAAGGAGAAATGAACTAAAAACTTGAGTGCTTTATATATTCTTTAATTTTTTTAAATGATAATTGACAAAGGGAGGGGACTAAGCTGTGTTTTGTACAGGGAGGGGCCATGGTGAAATGCAATATGTCGATATAGAGGCACGCAAGCAAGGTCTACATGAGAGCCATGTTTGAGAAGTTTGGTGAGTTGCTGTATCAAGCCGATGCATGCCGAATTGAAGAACTAGAAAAGAAGAAGCTATACAGAGCAACACACACTCAGGAAGAGAAGCGGGAGAAATGGGCAAGGGTTATCTATGAAGTGAGGATCCTCGACGATGGAGATAAATTTGAGTGCGAGTGTGATCTGTTCGAGCATATGGGGATGCCCTGTTGCCACATACTGAAGTATGTCTTTTTGTTTTTGTTTTTTTGCCACACTCACTTACTTGGAACTGAAGAAGTGATGTGATTGCAGGTGATGGATGTCCTGGGGATCATGGAGATACCGCTGCACCTGATACTGAAGAGGTGGACAAGGGATGCCAGGGATATTCTGCCACCAAACCTACAGGTATATCAGCGCGAACATGCTGGGACATGGACAATGACCCATCGCCACACAACACTGTATGTCCATGCAATGGAGTTAGTCCGTCTTGGAGATGCATGTGTGGCAGCTTATGAGAAGGGTATGCATGTTCTAAGGGGAGGCATTGCAACTCTTACTGAATTCGATGATCAGAGAGACGGTCTTGCATTGGAAGACAGGGCGTCCGATGGGCCTGCCACGGCAGCTAGAGCAAAACAGGGTTGATCCGGTCGATGCTAACCCAGAAATGCAGGATGCCACACTTGTTGGTCTGGGGGCACCAGAGAAGAAACAGAAAGCAGGTCAGCCGACAAACAGCCGTGAGAAAACGCAATATGAGGAGCTGAGCAAGAGAACTCGGTTCTGCAGCATTTGTAGAGGGAAGGGGCACAAAAAAACCTACATGCCAGGAGAGAGGTAATTTGCCGAAGCTACCCAGGAAGGAGGCAAACTGCAGCAACCGTGGTGTGGCCGGGCACAGGAAGAACACTTGCACAAAAATACTGTGGGTGTTAAGCTGCAAATCGTTCCTCTGTTAGAGGGGCAGCAGATATAGACTTATTTTTTCTCTTTGTTTTTTCCAGTCTGGGAACACTGAATCTCATTTTTCAGAAGTGTGTGTTGTGATCGTGTAGAGAAATGTCTTTAGGTGAACCTGTGTAATTTGTGCTGTTGACTGACCCGATCTTGTTTAAATGAAGGTGAGTGCACTTGAGTAGCATGCAAAATTTTATTTGTTTTCACTACTGTTTGCCCTGCTTGGTGTGACCCACAGTTTTGAATTTCGAAATTTGAAGCAAGGAGCGAGTTCATCTTGCAGGTATGTGAAGAAACTCTGCAACAAATCGATGAATATGGGTGTGCTGACATTGGGAAGAGCGCAGTGGCATGGGGCGGCTGACAGTGAGCTGAGCCAGAGCTGGTCCAGGTTGCCGTCAGGTGGAACCACTCGTTACCATCCCGTCTGTACCAACGGTTGTATAACGGGCAACATCATTTATTGGCAGCAGGGTGTGGGCCAGAAGGGATTTACAGGAAAAACCGATGTGGACCAAATACGCTGTGAATACACACCAGGTCACGCATCGCAATGCGAAGGGGCGGTCCAGATTCCAGGTTCATCTGGACCTGGGAGCCGAATTGGTTTTCCGCTTTCTTAACCATCATCCTATGTCTTCATGTTTGGTAGGAGCTTACCTACTATGATGGTGCGCTCCAATGGAGGTAGTACATGCTTATGGAAGGCACTCAACAGCATATTCTGGAAAAAATGGAGGTTTATCATCCAGGTATATTTATCTACTGTCGTACCTGAGACCTGACATTCAAAATGAAGATTTCAATATTAATAGCTGATAAAGAAGCAACTCCACAATTAGTCGATGCACATGTACCAATCTGGAGTTAATATACATGCTTGAGATATCGTCCTATTGTTAGGTTGGTTTGCTGTTGAATACACTTAGTTATAATTAGAATTGCACTAACTTTGTTATATGATCTAAGGGACATTCAAAATTGTGAAGTTTGGCAAAAGGACGTCATCTACCCATGAATAGTGTCTTTATCTGAAAATGGATTCAGAATTAGGCCACTTCCGCATCATGGTAAACCTCCTGGTTCCCACTTTGTCTGTATTTTTATAGAGGTGCTAAAATCCTGGATGGTCATTGGATAGTGGATTAACATCAGTGCTTAACTAAGTGCCTAGAAATTTGGATAAGCAAATTTTCTGTTAAATGTAAATGGTTCTAGACTTTCTTTTTGTGGTAAAGGCAGAATCCTAGATCATCATTGGATGGTGGATTAGCATCAGTGCTTAACTAAGTCCCTAGAAATTTGGATAAACAATTTTTCTATTAAATGTATATGGTTCTACTGGTAATCATTAATCTGTAACCTTGTGCTTGCTTGTGACCAGTAAGGTTGTGAGGGTTTGTCATCCCATGGTTTTTCTGCAGCACCGTCACTGTCGTCCTCAACATACAGAAGAAGTTCATCCCAAGCTTCAAGACTCTAGGGTCAATTCCATAGAAGGTAATTTCCTTTGATATTGGTATTGTTCAATTTTGTTCTTCTGGCTTCTAGTTGCTGTTATAGTTTGTTGCTTCATGCTATTGTTTATATTTAAAGTTTACTAAAGATATGTTCAAATTCATACTTGCAGTCCAATAGCTATTGCCTGAAATTTGCTTTCTACCTATAAAGTGCCCTTTATTGCTTTCTTAAATTCTGGATAGTCTGCTACATAATGATGGCATCGACAGATTTTGTTGCACCCAGTACTGAAAAGTAAATATATTGAACAGATCGAATGGCAAGATTGGTTAGCTTTTTTCCTGATTAAGTTTTCTCTTACATTTTCATTGTTATGTTTTCCATGCATTCTCATGTCCCTGGTGCCTTTTTTGTTCGATATGAAGTAAATTTGCACACTGGGTGGGGCGACGAGGTTATGGCCACTTGGTGCCATGGCTGCCGATCAGCCAAGCAAGACCTACTCTGTCTGCACCTCTGCATGGTTGCTTGCTGCTGCAATCAACCACACTGTCATAAACTGGGACGGGTCGGAGATAACAAATATAAGTCTCCTTTCGCATAACCTCTTTTCTTTTGAAGCACATTTCCCATCGCATAGCTCAAATGCGATATCAATCAAACTGTCACTTAGATAATGGCATTGTGTTGTTCTCCTGCAAGTTCATGTTGATTCATGTGTGTATGGCTTATTTGCTAGAGTCAGAAAAGGTCCTGAAATATCGTCAACATGATTTATGGGTACTAAGAGCAAAGGATGTAACCACAACGTCTGAAATTGTTGTTTGTTAGCATTTACCACTTCAGGCAGTTTAGAGTCTATTTTTCTGTTCTTTATCATAATGCGATTTCTGTTCTTTATCTTTTCCCCGTTCTTGCTACTACGATTTGGCAGTTAGAGTCTATTTTTCGTAACACCGACAAATAATCTCAGGATTTGGCACATATGCAATCTTCACTGTCTATCATCTTTGATACAAAGTCGAACCAGAACATGTATCAAGGGACCATGACATATCTGAAGATGGCAAGATCTGATCATGGCATCCGACTTCTGACAAGTCAGTATCTTCCAAGAAAATTAATCTAGGTGTGAATCAGTGATGTCAAGACAGCAAAAAAACAATCCTATTCCTAGCCCAGCTATTAAATCGACTGACGATTCCATTTCTGTCACTAATATCTGGAAGGAACCAGGTACATCGAACCATAGTGATGGTGGAACTTCTAACCCACACTCCAATGGACTTGATTTTACAATAAAGGTTGTGTTATAATCCTCTCTCTCTCTCTCTCTCTCTCTCTCTCTCTCTCTTGTTGACTATTGTTAGGGATCATAGTTCCAGTCAAATTTGAAATTCTTTGTGTTGCTTTGCATAACTTGATCCTTCTAAATCTTTGGGATCTCAGTGATCTAAATTTGGGTCCATATCACTTAACGCCGGCGCACAATTTCTTGTTTTTCTGGGTTTTCTCATGTTTACTTTGCTATGCAGATTAATTTGATGGGCCAGCTTCATCTTTTGCCTTCTACTCCGACGAGAGCAGCAACATGTACTTTCGTTGGTACTGTTTGATGTATCTTAACATGTCTTTGTTAACAATTTTATTTTCTAAGAATTATTTAATTTTGACACTTCCATTCTGATGCTTCCAGGCCGAAGTTAATGAGATTTACAAGCTATTGACACTATGTTTTATGTGCTGTTTTGCAGGTACTGATCTTGGTGTTGATTCCTACCTCGAGCTTCCGTCCGACATGGCTCCGGTTGGTCACATATTTCTTGGTTGTTCAAGTATGCTTGGTGGTTCTTCGTTGAGAGTTGAGATGGATCATGCACTGGGTACATCTTCTATCTCTCCATGTCCTTCTTAATTTTCTTGTGCAATGAATGCTGAATTTAGACATCAGTGATTTGTTTGTGCAGTCCATACTTTAACATTAAAATGTGAAGATGAAATGATGGGTTTGGACAGTGATGGTGGTTGTTTAATTTTTCTTCTGGGCATTACATTACTAATATGAACTATAGTTACAATTGTTGAACTACAATATTTTGTCTGCTCAATTCTGGGCATTGACTCCATAGCTAATAAGATGATTATTTAATTTTTCAGCATTGGATGTGGAACAATTTTTACCATATGTGGCTACTTTCAGGTTAGTAAGTTTTGTTCTTCATTATATTTTTCTTATTATTCTGAATGCCACCGTGGGCTCTTAGTTTCTCAGTAGTATATGCTTAATTTGCTCATACTGGAGACAAAGTATTCCCTCAAAACTGCAAGGAATGATGTAATATAAGGAGAAAATTAGATCCGTCTCACACCTCACCTTCAATAATAAGACAACTGGTGGATTTTTATGGGAATTTTCTAGACCAAATTAGGGGGGATTTAAAACTGGAAATGAAAAGGTTGTAGAATGCCAAAGTGATGTCTCTGTTATAAGCTGCCCTGTCGAGGTTCACCGGAATTTAATGTAATAAGCAGCCAACTATTTTCCTCATAATCAATGTCATACTAAATGCATGTTTTCTCCTGTTCTAATACACACGTTGATCTTCTACTTCTTTTCTGATCAAACTGGGAATCATACTATTCTCTTTCTGTCCAGTAAGCCCCACTAATTAGAAAACTAGAAAGGTTGGCTACAATTCCTTAGTTTAATACTTTATTGTTTGATTACAGATATAGCAAAGAGGATTCCCTTGAACTAAATGATATTGAAGCTTCCGATAGATACAATATTGACACTACTGGACTTGTTGTAAGTTTCTTGTTCTATCTGATCTATTATCTTTGTTATTATCATGGTTTATATCATTTTATCTTTCAGCCTAGCTTCCTCTGTATGGTCATGTTTGTCTCATTTGCTACAATTATTACAATTTTGTTGTCATCGGTTATTGCCTGCCAAATTGAAGAGTTCCCAGTTCCAGGCCAAAGGAGGATGGTAACTTCAAAAATACATCCTTTCCTGTCCATTGCTCTCAATCCCTTCCTTTCTCCTACCAGTATTTTCAGGTGCACTACACCGAAGAGAACCTGCAGGAATACATCGACCCGGATGATGATACACTGCCGATCAAGCTTGCAGACAGCAACGTGCACGGCGATCTAGGAACTGACAAGAGGGCAACCATCACCACCAACTGGTCAGTGTTTCGCCACCATGCAAACATCCGTGAAGGAGGCATCTGCACATTCCATTTCAGGCGCATCGCAAGGCGCCGCCTCGCCCTCACCGTGTATCGGCTCTAGACGCACCATCGACAACGACAGAAGCCGCATATGAATACAATCCATCGCTATACGAACCTCTAAGTATGCTTTATGACGTGTTGAAGTGTTGAACCTTGCCTCTGCTTTTGGACGCTGCAATGCGTTGCTTTTGAACAACTAGCATATATGATGTCGTGCATGTAGCCTCTAAGATTGCCACTGATCAGGTTTAACTGCACCTATTTATGTTTATAATGTGACTTTCTAGCTACATGTGTTCCATTTCTGCTCCTTTGTTCTGTTACAAATGTCAAAAATTTCACACCAGTATCAAATCATAAACAAAGCACGTTGATTAGCACAAGGAGGAGAGTGGAATGGGCGCGTCCTACCTGGCATCGCCGAGCTTCCGCTCAGGCGGCGCGCCATGGGCATCCCTGCACCATCTTC
Organism: Elymus sibiricus; assembly: GCA_039707655.1. Lineage (NCBI taxonomy): Eukaryota > Viridiplantae > Streptophyta > Magnoliopsida > Poales > Poaceae > Elymus > Elymus sibiricus. The sequence goes on along the minus strand of CM077668.1, from coordinate 101,534,319 downwards.
GTCACACGCAGCAGCCTACTTATCTCGGCCTCCTCAATCCGCCTCCCTCTTCGTCGCACATGTCAAGAGAGGTGTGACGCCCCCGACTCAATCGTGCACTAATCATACACGCAAATACGCACGATCGAGCCCAGGGACTCACGGGACGATATCACAACACAACTCTAGACACAAATTAAAGTCATACAAGCTTTATATTACAAGCCAGTGGCCTCGAGGGCTCGAATACATAAGAGTCAACGGAAGCATCAGTATCTGAGTACAGGCATAGTTAGACAAAGGTTGCCTTAAGAAAGTTGAGCAAAACAACGACAACTAGATCGAAAAGGCGCAAGCCTCCTGCCTGGGAGCCTCCTAAACTACTCCTGGTCATCTGTGACATTCCCAGATAACTAACAGTAGTTATGCCAATTAATCATGCCAAGTCATCATCATTAAGCCTTATAAAAACAATTAGAGAATAATCCAAATTCAAATTCAAATTTAAAACAAAGTCAAAATTAAAAGTTATCCAACCAGCAAAACAAAAATGTTCATAATGTTATAAATAATTCCAAAGAAATTATAAAAATAAAATTAACATTAATTGCATTAGTTAAATGACTCTAACAACCAAAACCAGTGACTTTAACAGCCACTTTAATTCATTCCCAATTAAATAAAATTCAAATGGAATCTTATAGGATCCAAACTTTTGTGGCAGTGCAGGATACTGCATAGTAATTATTTTGGCAAGTTATACATTTTACTAAATTCATTTAGTAGCTAAAAGTAATTCAAAACAGTGAACAAAAATTGAAACAGAAAAATAAAAAGAAAAGACCTAAAAGCCTACGGTGCCATCAGGCCCAACTGGGCCTCTGCCCAGCCGGCCGGCCTATATAGCCTCTCCCCCTCGCAACCGAAACCCTAACCTAACCCCATTCCCCTCGCTCGTCCCTCTCCCCCTCGATTTCGTCCGCGCTCGACCACGGCCGTCGTCGCGCAGTCGTTGCTGCCGTGGCCAGAAGCGTCCCCAAGCAACATGGAGATGTCCAGGAGCTGCCCTGTCCTCTCCTTCGTCATCTGCGTCGTTGGATTCGAGCCGGGACGCCCCAGCGACGACGCCCACAACGATTTCCTTCGGCTGCATCCGCCGCTCACCGCCGCTCGACCCGTCGCTCCGGTCCATCCCCTGCTTCCTGGAGCACGCCATCGCACCGCTGTGAGCCTCGCCTCTTTTTCCCGCTTTCTCCCGAGCTCAAATTCGAGCTCGAGCACGCCACCGCCATAGCCATAGCTCCCCTGTCCGCCATGGCCGGAGCTCGTTCGAGCTGCCGCGCGCTGCTGCTCCCGTGTACGCGCTGCCTGCTGCCTGGTGCTGCTAGCCGCGGCTGCTGCTCAAGCCGCTAGTCGCTGCTCGCCCGTCGTCGTTGCCGTTCTCAGATCCGGCCACCGCCGCCCGCGCCCGGCCGAGCCCCGCGCGCGCCCGCCCGAGCCCCGTGCGCCACCGCTGCGCTCTGCCACTGCTGCTCCCGCGCGCGCCCGCGCCGCAGCTGCCGCCCGCGCCCGCGCTGCTCTGCTACAGCTGCGTACTGCCGCTGCTCTGCTCTGCCTACTGCTGCCGCTTACTGTAGCAATTGCTAGCTTTTGCTAAACCACTCTGACCAGCTCCCTAGACAACAACAAAACAGAAGCCAAACCAAGTCTAAAATGAGTGAAGATGATATGTGTGGAAAGTATGCTTTACCAGCTTCATTTTACCCCACTGGACCAAATTCAAATGATGTATAGATTAAATCCTATGAAAATCACAAAATCCTATGTTCTGTTAACTGACAAAAACAGTATACAGGTTTACTGCAGTAGCTACTTTGGAGATGTAGATGAACTAGCTGCAGGATCTGTTCATGCCATCAAAGGGCATGGCCTTGTAGTACTCTTGATGTAGAGTAAATCACCTATAAGGAGTATCTCCATTAGAGCTATGGATCAATGGCAATCATCCAGCAAACTTTGTAAAAGTTAACAGATCCTGGAATGAACATCAAGTAGCACTTTTCAAACAAAGAATTGAACAAGCAAATGGATACTAACATAGATGCACTTGATACTGTCATGTAGATCACAGAAAATTGATCAAGAATGATATAAAGCACAAAGCCATAGGATGAATAGAACACTAGCTATAGCCTCTGGAAAACAGCTAAGTGATGTTTAAAGTCCTGAAAATCAAATAAACTTTGAAAAATTAATATAAAATAAACCGTAACTCGGATTAAAATAATTTATATATGAAAAACGCTCAGAAAAATATGACGATTCCGAATATGCACTCCGTTCACCTGTCACATGCCCCTAGCATGCTGAACATGGAACCGTCCCCCTCTGTTTCATCTGTCCGAAATGCCAAACGCTGGGAAAACATTCCCGGATGTTTTCCCCCTTCGCCGGTAACGTGTAGTACTGCGATAGGTCACCCCTAGCACTGCGTGTTGTCATGTCGCATATCTGTGTTACATTTGTGTGCTTTATATTTATTGTTTCTTCCCCCCTCTTCTCTTCGGTAGACCTCGAGACCGACGCTGCCCCTGTGATCGACTACGTCACCGACGACCCTCCTTCCGTTTCAGCAAAGTTTCCAGGCAAGCAAAACCCCCTTGATCATTCCAATATCGCCTACTCCTTCTCCCTCATGCTTGCATTAGATTTTGCTACTGTAATTGCTTGCTCCTATTCTGATGCATAGCCTGTTTTTGTAACCTGCTCTTGTTACTTTACCCGTCATCCTAAACTGCTTAGTATAGGTTGGTTAATGATCCATCAGTGGCCCTACACCCTTGTCAGTGTTGCCTTGCTTTACTACCGTTGACTCGATCCATGTGATCGATGTGCCGAGACTGACCACAGCACCGCACACCCCCATTAGTTGTACGACTCTGCAGAGCCACTATCGGGTGACGAGGGTGATACCTCGTACTTCACTTCTGATGATGGCCCTGTAGTATAGCATAATCGGTTATGGTTATTGAGGGTGATTCCTCTTTCGCCACTTCCGAGGACGACTCCGTCGTACAACCCCTCAAGTGGGAATCCATCGAGGGTGATTCGTCGGACTCCCCCCTTGATGACAAAACACTCGGTTACCTTTACTGTTATTGCGGGACTGAAGGGACTGGCGGTACCACCCCGGTAGAGGTGGACCTGAGTTCCCGACAGTCTCCTGGGAAGACGGGTTGACCTGGGAGGCACCCGCGAGATAATTACGAGGCGCGGCCGGGCAGGCAGAGACCGCCCTAGAGAGGGATGGGCTTGGCCCTTGTTGCACTTCCTCGAGACGAGACGACAGGAGTACTGATCGTCACCGCGAGCTCCTAATAATGCGCTAACGGATTTGGGTATTTGATCTGAGTTGGCCGCTGGCCATATACGCACTACCACCACGTGGGATAATGGTTTATGGGGCCCTCTACGCCGTATGTATCAGCCGAAAGCTTTGTCAGACATCCAGTTCAGCATTGCGGTGCGTTCGGGCAGGTGCCATCCAGGACAGAGGTGGTGCTTGGTCCCGTTCACCCACGCAACGACCCGGAGTGCACAGGGCGATGGCCCAAGACCCCTGAGCGCTTAGGATGTAGACCGGCGGGGACCTCTCTGTTGAGCCTAGGTAGGACTACGTCGTGTCGATCAGCCGAGGCCGGGCATGACCCAGGAAAGTGTGTCCGGACGGAGTTAATTGAGCGTGTTGGGTAACAGTAGTGCACCCCTGCAGGGAAGTTATCTATTCGAATAGCCGTGTCCACGGTAACAGGACGCTCAGTGTTGTATCCCGATCTACTATTACTTGAACTGGATACATGTTAATTAAATGTAAGCTCCGGGATTCCTTTCTCGCAGGGAGTCGAGAAAGGATCTCTGGGCTTTGCTACTACATGCTTGTTAAATTATAATATGCTATCTGCACTCTTCTAATGCTGCAAGATGCTGAAGATGCTAGTCTTCGATAGGCTAGGCTTTTCCCCCTCTGTTCTGGCATTTCTGCAGTTTAGTCCAAAGATATAGCCCATTCCTTTGATACCTATGCATACTTAGCATAGTTCTGATGTCCGTCTTGCGAGTACTTTGGATGAGTACTCACGGTTGCTTTGCTTCTCCTTTTCCCCATACCCGATTGCTGCGACCAGATGATGGATCCCAGGAGCCAGCTGCTACCGCCGACGACTGCTACTACACTTCCGGTGGAGCCTACTACTACGTGGAGACCGCCGACGAACAGGAGTAGTTTAGGAGGCTCCCAGGCAGGAGGCCTTGCCTCTTTCGATCGGAGTCGTTGTTTGTTTTCGCCTTCTTAAGGCATCTTTGTTTAACTTTGTGTCTGTACTCAGATACTTTGGCTTCCGCTGATGCTTGTATGACTCGAGCTTATGTATTCGAGCCCTCGAGGCCCCTGGCTTGTAATATAAAGCTTGAATTATTTTAATTTGTGTCTAGAGTTGTGTTGTGATATCTTCAAGTGAGTCCCTAGGCTTGATCGTGTGCATTTGCGTGTATGATTAGTGCACGGTCGGGCCGGGGGCGTCACATCATCGGTCTCCACGTAGTAGTAGGCTCTGTCGGGGTAGTAGTAGTCATTGACGGGGTCGGCTGTCTCCGGGGCTCCGTCATCTGATCGCAACAATCGGGTATGGGAAAAAGGTAGCAAAGCAACCATGAGTACTCATCCAAAGTACTCGCAAGACTTACATCAGAACTATTCTATTTATTCCTTGGTATCAAATGGAGGGGCTGTATATGTGGACTATACTGCAAAAATGCCAGAATAGAGGGGGAAGACCTAGCCTATCGAAGACTAGCATCTTGCAGCATTAGAAGAGTGCAGATTAGCAGATTATAAAGTAGTAAGTAAGTAGTAGCAACGCCCAGAGATCCTTCCTCGACTCCTGCAAGAAAGCGATCCCGGAGCCAACATATTTTTAAGCATCACAAGTATCCAGTTCTAGTTGTAGTAGATCGGGATACTCTCCGAGCGTCCGTTACCGTGGACACGGCTATTCGAATAGATATACTTCCCTGCAGGGGTGCACCAACTTACCCAACACGCTCGATTAACTCTGGCCGGACACACTTTTATCGGGTCATGCCCGGCCTCGGCTGATCGACACGCCGTAGTCCTACCTAGGCTCAACAGAGAGGCCAGCACGCCGGTCTACATCCTAAGCGCTCAGGGGTCTTGGGCCCATCGCCCTTTACACTCCTGCGCGTTGCGTACGCGGCCGGGACCAGACCCACCCCCTTAATACAAGCGCAGGCAGTTCCTGTCCAACCCGGCGCGCGCCGCTCAACTGCTGACGTCTGGAGAGCTTCGGCTGATACATACGACGCCGAGTGCCCATACTTATTCCGCGTGGTGGTTAGTGCGAAAAAGGCCAGAGGCCTACTCAGATCACATATCCTAACCCATTAGTGTGTTGGGAGCTCGCGGTGACGATCAGTGCTCCACGATCTGTGGTCCCGTCGCCCCGTCTCGTGGACTTACGGCAAGGGTCAGGTCCATCCCTCTCCTGGGGCGGTCTGCCTGCCCGGCCGTGCCGCGTAATTATCTCGCGGGTACCCTCCAGGTGTGACACCCTAGTTTTTGGCAACGTTTTCTTTTCAAATCTTTCTGGCTTTATTTACAATTTGGATGGATTTTGAATCTTTTCAGTTGACTTTGGACTTATGAATTTCTCTCAGTGACCCAAAGCCCTCATCATCTTGCCAAAACCTTGTCACTCGCCTTCTGGATCAATTTCCAATTCTTCATCTTTCCCAAATATTCATTTTCTTCCTTTGGGAAAATCTGTCATCACTATGGGTTATGAAGCAACCTATAGTTCTGATGATCAGAAAAATCCCAAATTAATCCCACACCTTCTTGTCATCATCTACTCCCACAATCTTCAAAAACATTTCTTGGTCCAGTACAAAATTTTGTCCAGAAAACTCCATTTGCTCTCTGGACAGTACTGGCCATTTGTGAAGCAACTCATATTTTCCCAACTCAGCAAATTCTCAGATAATTCCCTGAGATGCTAGGGAACATATCTTGCCACAATATCCAAAAATATCATCTTGCTCAGTACAAATTTTCACCAGCAATATTCTGTCAAGTTTCTGTTCAATTGGAACCTGTGTGAAGGAAGTATCATCTAGAGATATCCAATTAAGCTGAAATTTTTATGGCATCTCCTATCCATCAAATAACCATCCCACACCAAAATTCAGCTCCAGCAGATCAACCAGATGAGTGCATCAAGCTCATCTAGCTTCTGTTCCAGTAACCACACTTGTACAGAAACTCCATTCAAACTTTGATCAAATTCTCTCAAACTCTACCAGTTTATAGTCCTTCCATAGTAGATCACTCCAGACATCTCCCTTGGCTCCATCTCCAGCTCATCTCTTCTCTAGATCTCTCTCAATATTTCTGTCAGAATCTGTAGCTGAAGCTACACTTCGAACCAGAGTGCATCTAGTCGAGCCAGTGGCACAGAGAGGCTAGGTGGTCGAGGGTCGACGTGTTGGACAAGCAGCGCCAGGCTTGTGTGGCTTCCAGAGGCCAATGCCCGTGGTGAGCACGGCACTGGCATGTCAGTGCGCGCGCTCTGCACCTCGCCCGCCTCTGGAGTGGTCATTCCGGCCGTCCCGCGCTGCCATTTCGTGTCCTGGGGTGCCGACATCGTCGATGCCGTCCACGTACCCCTCTCCCGAAGTCTCCCCTCGCCGGAATCGCCCTCGCCGGCCGCCACCGCAGGCGGCCACTGTGGTGCCCGTGCGGCCACAGTGGCCCTGTTGCTCGTCGCCTTGCTCCGCTAGCCGCCACCAGCGCCATAACTCTCCCCTGCCCTCCTCCGTCCCGTCGCCCGCTCCCGGCCAGCCATCGCATCGTCCTCGCGCCGGCGACGTGGCCGAGCTCCGCCAGCTTCTGGAGAGCTCGCCCCCGTCTATAAAAGGCCACGGCCAGCCTCCCGAGCTCCTCACCCCCACTCCTCCACCTCCCAATCGCCCCCCCGAGCACCGAACCACGACCGAGATGCCCTCTCGCCGGAGCCCCGCCGCCACCCGAGCTCTGCCACCACGCCATCCCACTCCACCCCAGCCTCCACTGACCTCACCGCGAGCTCACCTCACTCTCCTGACCCCGCCCGACCTCTTGCCTGACTGAATCTCCGCCGGAATCGCCGTCTCCGACGACACCCGAGTGCCGCCGCCGCCGGAGAGGAAGGTGCCGACGTCGTCCGGCCATCTCTCGCGAAGCTACTGGTACGTGCATGTTCGTCTCGGAGTGCTCGTTCCATCCCTGTAGTCGCCGGACCTCGCCGCCATCTGTATCGTCGGCAACCGTCGCCGGAACCCCCGCCGTTCTCTGTTTCCCTCCTCCCCCTTTTAAATCTGACCCCTGGGCGCCTCTCCACTTTACGCCTTTGACGTGCCCCCCTGTCCGTTTTTCTATTTTCTGTTTTAATTCCAGATTTGACCAGAAACTTTGACTGTCCATAACTTTTAAACCATAAGTCCAAATCAATTGATTCTTTTTTGCTCTGAGTTTGTCTTGAGCTCCTCTATTTGCCGGAAAAATTTGGTATTTTTCCCATGCTCACAGAATTTCTGGTGCACAAAACAGTAATATGTGGCATTTTCCATTGCATTTTAAAAATATTTTCAGAAGGAAATTCTTTTGGATTTGAAGCCCGGGAGTTTGTGGACAACCCAACAGAGCAAGGCAAGCCATGTCATCCATTGCATGAAGCATTTCAATAGTGTTGGTTATTTAATTGAATTATATGCATTATTTTAATATGTGATAATTTAGAGTAATTTTATTTTGGTGAATAGCTACTGCATGTTAAATTATTCATGATATAAATTCATGCTTGATAAATGCTGGACAACACTAAACCTAATTGGTTGATCTAGTGTCACCTATCCGGACTTTCCCGTGCAGCCACATTTGCCGGTATGGGACGGCCTTGACTTGGTCTGGCTTTGTGCTCTTTTATCGGTACCACCACACTAGGGAGGGTTATGCGTGCGTGCTGCCTTGATCAGGTAGGCGACGATAATCCTGTGAGCCCAGTTGAGTTATTTTGCCGGCGTCCCCGTTTGGGACAGTTAGTGGCCACGACGGTGACAGGTGTCACGGGGTGACACAGGGGCCACCCAGGACATGACCCTGGGAGGGTATGATTATCGGTGGTACGATAGAGGAGTCACGGGTCAGGCAGGTTTCGTTGAAGCACCATCGATCCACCCGAATGGGATCACGAGGTCGGGGGCTTCGTAGTGTGGGTAAAGTGTGCAACCTCTCCAGAGTGTAAGAATCTATTCGAATAGCCGCATCCACGGTATTGGACAGTCCGTACTAGGCCACTGAACGGTCAACCACCCTAATGATAGTAATGATGGAAGAACTTGTCTTGTTCGGAAGTGCTCAGTGGATTATAACGCTCCGAGGGTTGTGGAACAACCCAGAGAGAGTAAGTTGATATTCGATAGCAGTGAGTAAGCAACCCAAGTATTTAACCCGTTAATTGCCATGCTATTGTTTGCTGCATTGTTTTGGTTGCCATGAGCTTACGAGTACATTCCAAGTACTCACCTGGCGTGTCATGCCAGATGCAGGAGAAGCCGAGGACGGAGGTCCCGATGGTTCGTGCTACGCTAACTAGGTCGTGTCCACAGCAGTGTCCCTGTGGATGGAGTTTTCGCGCTATGTTCCGCTACGCCGTAGTTCTATCCAGTAGTATCGAGGCCCTGCTATGTTCCATAAATAATGTAGATATTGTCATAGCACCTGATGTGCTTCTGGCCTCGCTATCGATGTAAATTATGAGCTTGTACTCAAGATATTTTAATAAAGTCCAGTTCAATTCTGTTTCAAGTTGTTGTGTGTTTCGAGAAGACATGATCTCTGGGTTGGAAACACTCGTAAACCGGTTCTCTGAGCCGGGGTGCCACAACGCTTGGTATCAGAGCCGTGCTGACTGTAGGACACCCTAGTTAACCCTGCGCTAGAACCGCGATTAGTTTAGAGTCTTGGTGTGTCTTGCTTGTTGCATCTGATTGCTACATGGCATGCATATAGTTTTTATTGTGCTAACCGCTGGTTTGATGAGTGTAGATGGCACCAGTTCCGTACCACTACAATCATGAGCCGGCACCGTTCACTTTTCCAGTACTGCTTCGTAGTGTCTGGCTTCGGCTGTATCCCAATGGCGAAGACCCAGTGTTCCAGGTGTTCCGAGAGAAGCTGGCTAGTTCAGTGTACGAGTATCACGCGGAGGCCTTCCTGACTACGAGTTCAGATATTGGCAGCTACTCCCGTTCTTCCAAGGGCGGAACTGCTTCTACTCCGGAGTTGGCGATCCAGTTTGCTGCGATGGAGGCTCTTACTGACTTGCGCTTCCACGAGGTCGAGATGCAGACTCATCCAGGTTTCTTTCACTACCCCACCCTGTCGCCTGCGACAGGGCGAGTCCTTTTTGCACCCGTTGATCCGGCGAGTGATCATGCTACTGGTGTTTTATCTCGTTATCTGAACGCCAGTTACCGTATGATCACTTCACTAGCTGAGGAGCTGACTCATGCCCGAGGGGCACTTGCAGCTGTTGCGGCAGCACAGTCTCCTCCTCCCCCTCCGTTTTCACCCGTGTATACTCCACCCGTTCCACCTACTGAGACTCCTTCTAGCTCGTTCGGTCCGCCAGGCTGTTCGTCTGGTAGCCGACGTGAGACCCCGGTAGAGTGGGCCTCACTCCTAGCTACTCCAGCTGCACCGATGCTGTGGCGTCAGGCTCCTTCTCCTTCAGAGGGAGAACCTTCCCGTTAGCATCGTCGCGTTTCCTTTGATCCGGAGGTCGAGATTCACGACATCAGCTCAGATTTCGAGTCAGGGTTAGACGACGAGGAGTCTTCAGTTTACCAGTGTTCGTGCCACCGGCGTCACTAGAGTGGAGACTTGAGCTTCAGTGCATGCATCATAGCATCCCTGCATATGTCAACTGCCGTATGAGCAGTCTAGCCATGATCATCCCCTACTAGCTTGTCCTGTATGATGTTGGGTTGCCTTGTATAATTATGTTGTTCGCTTTATTTTTCTCTCTGTTTTCTTTGGCTTTCTTTCTGGTGTCACACTGCCATGCTTTTCCCTTATGGATGTTGCTCATCGATTCGGTATTTTGCAATGGGAACAAATTTAGGATGAAGAGGTGTAGTAATCAAGGCGGCGATGGAACCCCAGTTCGTCGATCCGCCAGACAGGCAGGACAGTCACCAGAAGATTTACCACCTCCACCACCACATACACCAACCATTGATCAGATTATGAGAATGTTTGAGGAGAAAAGAAATCAAGATCTCATGGAATTTCTGAAAAGTATGCAGACTATGGTGGGCCAGAATAACCATAATGGGACACACTCTAAGTTGTCTGATTTTCAGCGTACCAAGCCACCCAGTTTTGGTCAGGCTGTGGATCCTATGGAAGCTGATGATTGGCTAAGGACTATGGAAAAGAAGCTGGACATAGCCCGTTGTGATGAATCAGACAAGGTTCCTTTTGTTACTCACTATTTGGAGGGACCGGCAGCGATATGGTGGGACAACACGAAAATAATGTGGCCTTCAGGAGAAGATATTTCTTGGGAGAAATTCAAAGAGGTATTCCGCAAGTATCATATTCCTACCGGCATAATGAAGGTGAAGCAGAGGGAATTCTTGGCCCTTACTCAAGGGAATATGTCAGTGGGTGAGTATCTGAACAAGTTCAATAATCTGGCACGGTACTCTACCCATGACGTGTCCACCGAAGAAAGGAAGATTGACCGATTCCTAGGAGGGCTCAACCATACCCTCCGTTGCCAACTCTGTATGCTTGACTTTCCTGACTTCCAGACTTTGGTGAACAAGGCCTTCATAGCCGAACGAGAGCACAAGTCAGGATATGATGACCGCAAGCGGAAGTTTGAACCCAAGAAGGACAACCGTGAGCAGTTTGCGCAGAAGCCACGTATCTGGCAATCAGGTCCATCTGAATACAAGCCTGCCTAGAACAATGGCAACAACAACAATAAGACCGTCAGCCAGGACAAGACCTTCGGCAAATAGCCAGTGATGGAGGATTGCCGTCGCAACAACACATGCTTTACTTGTGGCCAGAGCGGGCATTACTCCAAACAGTGCCCCGCAAGAAATGGGAAGCCATCATCCGACTACAAGCCACAAGTCAACAGTGTTGGACGCCGCCCCAATACGAACTTCTACCGCGGCCAAGTCCATCATATCTCCGCTGAGGAAGCCCTCGAAGCACCAGATGTGGTCCTTGGTATGTTTTCTGTTAACAACATACCTGCAATAATTTTATTTGACTCTGGGGCTTCTCATTCGTTTATTTCGCGGAGTTTTGCCACCTTGCACAAATTTTCTCCTTCTCTTTTGGACAAAATCATGGTGGTACAATCCCCTGGCTCCATGCTCAGAACAAATGTGATATACAAGGATCTGGAAATTTCGATACAATAAGTGAAGTTTCCAGCTACTCTGGTTGCCATTGAATCCCCTGGACTGGATGTAATATTGGGAATGGATTGGTTGGTACCACATCAGGTGTGTATCAACTGTGCCACCAGGAAGGTGACATTGGTTAACCCGGCAGGCCAGATAGTGCAATTCACCGCTAGCAGAATGATGTCAAAGAAAGGAATGGCATTCAAAGCCACCGCTACACACATAAGTCTGATTCCCGTAGTCAGTGAATTCCCGGACGTATTCCCAGAAGAGTTGCCAGGAATGCCACCTTATCGGGAACTCGAGTTTGCTATTGAGGTTGTTCCCGGAACAGCTCCAATATACAAGAAGTACTACCGCATGCCTTCCCCAGAGCTGGTGGAATTGAAGAAACAGTTGGATGAATTACTACAGAAAGGGTACATTCGTCCAAGCACTTCACCTTGGGGATCACCCGTGCTGTTTGTCAAGAAGAAAGATGGCAGCCTACGAATGTGCGTGGACTACCGCCAACTGAATGAGTCACCATCAAGAATAAATATCCGATTCCTCGCATTGATGATTTGTTTGACCAGTTGAACGGGGCCCGGGTATTTTCCAAGATTGACCTTCGAACGGGGTATCATCAGTTAAAAATCAGAAAAGAGGATATCCCCAAGACAGCCTTCACTACAAGATATGGCCTGTATGAATTTACAGTCATGTCATTTGGACTGACAAATGCTCCCGCCTATTTCATGAGCATGATGAATAAGGTCTTCATGGACTTCTTGGACAAATTTGTGGTAGTCTTCATCGATGGTATCCTGATCTATTCAAAAGATGAAGAGGAGCACAAGCAACATCTCCGTACTATCCTGGAAAGACTAAGGACCCATCGCTTGTATGCCAAATTCAGTAAATGCGAATTCTGGCTGAGAGAGGTGGGATTTCTGGGACATGTTCTGTCAGAACAAGGTGTGGCCGTCGACCCCAGCAAAGTGACTGATGTATTAAACTGGAGGACCCCAGCCACAGTAACGGAAGTCCGCAGTTTTCTGGGATTGGCAGGTTACTACCGTCGCTTCATCGAAGGCTTCTCAAAAATAGCCAAGCCATTGATGGAATTGTTGAAAAAGAACCACAAATTTGCCTGGACGGAAGAATGTGACAGCAGTTTCATGGAATTGAAGACGAGGCTAACCACAGCCCCAGTCTTAGTGCTTCCAGACATCCACAAGAGCTTTGACATATATTGTGATGCTTCCAGACGTGGAATCGGCTGCGTTCTAATGCAAGAAGGAAAGGCTGTGGCATATGCATCTAGACGGCTACGATCTCATGAAGAGAACTACCCCACTCATGACTTGGAACTGGCAGCCGTGATTCATCCACTAAAGATTTGGAGGCATTACCTCATTGGGCAGCGATGTGAGATATACACAGACCACAAGAGTCTCAAGTATATTTTCACCCAACCTGATCTGAATCTCAGACAGAGAAGATGGCTTGAATTGGTCAAGGACTATGACATTGGAATTAATTATCATCCGGGAAAAGCCAATGTGGTCGCAGATGCCCTCAGCAGAAAACAAGGTACCCTAAACACATTAATGGAGGGAATCCATCCGAGGCTACGAGAAGAGCTTGCTAAGCTGAACATGGTGCTATGTGGCCCAATAAGCCCGGATACCTTAGAAATTACTCCGACACTCATGGAAGAAATTAAGACCGCTCAGAAATCAGATGAGGGTATACAAGAGATCAAGGAGCGCATTCCGAAAGGAAAGGCCAAGCCCTTTCATCTTGATGATCAAGGTACCTTATGGTTTGAATATGTGTGCCTGATCAAGACAACTTGAGACAGCAAATACTTAGAGAGGCACACGAGTCTGCCTACTCTATTCATCCCGGAGGAACAAAAATGTACTAGGACTTGCGAGAGATCTTTTGGTGGCCAGGAATGCGAAAGGACATAGCATACTATGTCGCCTGTTGTGACATCTGCAACAGAGTCAAGGCTGAGCACCAGAAACCCGCGGGACTACTGCAACCCTTACCAGTTCCCCAGTGGAAATGGGACGACATATGCATGGACTTCATTGTTGGACTACCCAAGTCAACAAGAGGCCATGATGCTATCTGGGTCATCGTGGATATACTTACGAAAGTGGCCCACTTTCTTCCGGTAAAGACCACTTTCAGCGCTTACCAGCTGGAACAGCTCTACCTGTCCCGGATAGTCAGTCTTCACGGGGTACCCAAGTCTATCACATCGGATAGAGGCTCCCTGTTCACTTCAGTGTTCCGGCTGCGACTGCATCAAGCCCTGGGAACCGTACTAAAGCATAGTACAGCATATCATCCACAAACAGATGGACAGACCGAACGTGTGAATCAGATATTGGAAGATATGCTTCGGTCCTATGCTCTCGCCCATGGATCCAAATGGGAGGATAGTTTACCCTATGCAGAATTCTCCTACAACAACAACTATCAGTCAAGTCTCAAGATGTCACCATTTGAAGCTCTGTACGGACGGAAATGCCGCACTCCGTTAAATTGGTCTCAGACAGGAGACAGCCGTATCTTCGGCATGGATCTGATGCTCGAGGCTGAGAAACAAGTCAAGGATATCCAGGAACGTCTTCAAGCAGCCAAGTCCCGTCAAAAGAGTTATTATGATCCGAAGCATCGAGAGGTAACTTTTGAGCCCGGAGAATATGCCTATCTCCGAGTTACCCCCATGAAAGGAATAAAGAGGTTTCATACTCGAGGAAAGCTTGCACCGAGGTATATCGGTCCCTTTCCAGTAATGGCTAGAAGAGGCAGAGTGGCATATCAGTTAGAGTTACCACCGGAGTTGTCTGACGTCCACGATGTCTTTCACATATCACAGTTGAGAAAGTGCATTGCACCCCCGATCAAGCAGGCAGATATGAGTGAGCTAGAGCTGACCAAAGATTTGACCTATGAGGAAAAACCTGTCAGAATCTTGGATGAGATGGAAAGGACTACCAGGAGTAAGGCAATCAGGTTTTACAAGGTGTTGTGGGAACATCATACTGAGGAAGAGGCTACCTGGGAAAGAGAGGATTTTCTGAGATCAGCATATCCCCACTTGTTCCCTGAGCAACCGAATATCGAGGACGAGATTCATTCTAAGGGGGGGGGGGGGTAGGTTTGTGACTCCTGGTTTTTGGCAACTTTTTCTTTTCAAATCTTTCTGGCTTTATTTGCAATTTGGATGGATTTTGAATCTTTTCAGTTGACTTTGGACTTATGAATTTCTCTCAGTGACCCAAAGCCCTCACCATCTTGCCAAAACCTTGTCACTCACCTTCTGGATCAATTTCCAATTCTTCATCTTTCCCAAATATTCATTTTCTTCCTTTGGGAAAATCTGTCATCACTATGGGTTATGAAGCAACCTATAGTTCTGATGATCAGAAAAATCCCAAATTAATCCCACACCTTCTTGTCATCATCTACTCCCACAATCTTCAAAAACATTTCTTGGTCCAGTACAAAATTTTGTCCAGAAAACTCCATTTGCTCTCTGGACAGTACTGGCCATTTGTGAAGCAACTCATATTTTCCCAACTCAGAAAATTCTCAGATAATTCCCTGAGATGCTAGGGAACATATCTTGCCACAATATCCAAAAATATCATCTTGCTCAGTACAAATTTTCACCAGCAATATTCTGTCAAATTTCTGTTCAATTGGAACCTGTGTGAAGGAAGTATCATCTAGAGATATCCAATTGAGCTGAAATTTTTATGGCATCTCCTATCCATCAAATAACCATCCCACACCAAAATTCAGCTCCAGCAGATCAGCCAGATGAGTGCATCAAGCTCATCTAGCTTCTGTAACAGTAACCACACTTGTACAGCAACTCCATTCAAACATTGATCAAATTCTCTCAAACTCTGCCAGTTTATAGTCCTTCCATAGTAGATCACTCCAGACATCTCCCTTGGCTCCATCTCCAGCTCATCTCTTCTCTAGATCTCTCTCAATATTTCTGTCAGAATCTGTAGCTGAAGCTACACTTCGAACCAGAGTGCATCTAGTCGAGCCAGTGGCACGGAGAGGCTAGGTGGTCGAGGGTCGACGTGTTGGACAAGCAGCGTCAGGCTTGCGTGGCTTCCAGAGGCCAATGCCCGTGGTGAGCACGACACTGGCATGTCAGTGCGCGCGCTCTGCACCTCGCCCGCCTCTGGAGTGGTCATTCCGGCCGTCCCGCGCTGCCATTTCGTGTCCTGCGGTGCCGACATCGTCGATGCTGTCCACGTACCCCTCTCCCGAAGTCTCCCCTCGCCGGAATCGCCCTCGCCGTCCGCCACCGCACGCGGCCACTGTGGCGCCCGTGCGGCCAGAGTGGCCCTGTTGCTCGTCGCCTTGCTCCGCTAGCCGCCACCAGCGCCATAACTCTCCCCTGCCCTCCTCCATCCCGTCGCCTGCTCCCGGCCAGCCAGCGCATCGTCCTCGCGCCGGCAACGTGGCTGAGCTCCGCCAGCTTCTGGAGAGCTCGCCCCCGGCTATAAAAGGCCACGACCAGCCTCCCGAGCTCCTCACCCCCACTCCTCCACTTCCCAATCGCCCCCCCGAGCACCGAGCCACGGCCGAGAGGCCCTCTGGCCTCGAATCTCACCGGAGCCCCGCCGCCACCCGAGCTCTGCCACCCCACCATCCCACTCCACCCCAGCCTCCACTGACCTCACCGCGAGCTCACCTCACTCTCCTGACCCCGCCCGACCTCTTGCCTGACTGAATCTCCGCCGGAATCGCCGCCTCCGACGACACCCGAGCGCCGCCGCCGCCGGAGAGGAAGGTACCGACGTCGTTCCATCCCTGTAGTCGCCGGACCTCGCCGCCGTCTGTATCGCCGGCAACCATCAACGGAACCCCCGCCGTTCTCTGTTTCCCTCCTCCCCCTTTTAAATCTGACCGCGGGGCCCGCTCGTCAGCGGCACGCCGAAGCGGTAAGTGGAGGCGCCTCTCCACTTTACGCCTTCAACGTGGCCCCCTGTCCGTTTTTCTATTTTCTGTTTTAATTCCAGATTTGACCAGAAACTTTGGCTGTCCATAACTTTTAAACCATAAGTCCAAATCAATTGATTCTTTTTGCTCTGAGTTTGTCTTGAGCTCCTCTATTTGCTGGAAAAATTTGGTATTTTTCCCATGCTCACAGAATTTCTGGTGTACAAAACAGTAATATGTGACATTTTCCATTGCATTTTAAAAATATTTTCAGAAGGAAATTCTTTTGGATTTGAAGCCCAGGAGTTTGTGGACAACCCAACAGAGCAAGGCAAGCCATGTCATCCATTGCATGAAGCATTTCAATAGTGTTGGTTATTTAATTGAACTATATGCATTATTTTAATATGTGATTATTTAGAGTAATTTTATTTTGATGAATAGCTACTGCCATGTTAAATTATTCATGATATAAATTCATGCTTGATAAATGCTGGACAACACTAAACCTAATTGGTTGATCTAGTGTCACCTATCCGGACTTTCCCGTGCAGCCACATTTGCCGGTATGGGACGGCCTTGACTTGGTCTGGCTTTGTGCTCTTTTATCGGTACGACCACACTAGGGAGGGTTATGCGTGCGTGCTGCCCTGATCAGGTAGGCGACGATAATCCTGTGAGCCCAGTTGAGTTATTTTGTCGGCGTCCCCGTTTGGGACAGTTAGTGGCCACGACGGTGGCAGGTGTCACGGGGTGACACAGGGGCCACCCAGAAAAAGACCCTGGGAGGGTATGATTGTCGGTGGTACGATAGAGGAGTCACGGATCAGGCAGGTTTCATTGAAGCAACATCGATCCACCCGAATGGGATCACGAGGTCGGGGGCTTCATAGTGTGGGTAAAGTGTGCAACCTCTGCAGAGTGTAAGAATCTATTCGAATAGCCGCGTCGACGGTATTGGACAGTCCGTACTAGGCCACTGAACGGTCAACCACCCTAATGATAATAATGATGGAAAAACTTGTCTTGTTCGGAAGTGCTCAGTGGATTATGAGCGCTCCGAGGGTTGTGGAACAACCTAGAGAGAGTAAGTTGATATTCGATAGCAATGAGTAAGCAACCCAAGTATTTAACCCGTTAATTGCCATGCTATTGTTTGCTGCATTATTTTGGTTGCCATGAGCTTGCGAGTACATTCCAAGTACTCACCTGGCGTGTCATGCCAGATGCAGGAGAAGCCGAGGACGGAGGTCACGATGGTTCGTGCTACGCTAACTAGTCCGTGTCCACAGCAGTGTCCCTGTGGATGGAGTTTCCGCGCTATGTTCCGCTACGCCGTAGTTCTTCCCAATAGTATCGAGGCCCTGCTATGTTCCATAAATAATGTAGATATTGTCATAGCACCTGATGTGCTTCTGGCCTCGCTATCGATGTAAATTATGAGCTTGTACTCGAGATATTTTAATAAAGTCCAGTTCAGTTCTGTTCCAAGTTGTTGTGTGTTTCCAGAAGACATGATCTCTGGGTTGGAAACACTGGTAAACCGGTTCTCTGAGCCGGGGTGCCACATCAGGTCAACCCGACTTCCCAAGAGACTGTCGGGAACTCAGGTCCGCCTCTACCGGGGTGGTACCGCCTGTCCCTTCAGTCCCGCAGTAACAGTACATGGGGGGCAACAGTTAAAGGTAACCATGTGTCCGTAACATCAAGGGGGAAATCTGAGGAATCACCCTCGATGGATTCCCACTCGATGTAACCGTCAAGGTGAACTTAGAGGAATCACCCTCGGTCGTTTCACACTTGAGGGGTTGCCAGACAGGGGCTGGTCGTCTGCGGTGTAGTCGTACTCAGGGGCAACGTCGGTCTCGGGGTCTATTGGAGAGAAGAGGGGGAGGAAAAAAATAAATACAAGCATACAAATGCAATAACAAAGCATGACATGACAAAATGATATGCAAAGGTGATCTAATGCATTTCTAAATATTTTAGATGATTCAGGAATTTATTGGGAATTATTTATCGATGCTCATGCACTATTCATCTGCCAGAAACAGGCCTAAAGTTACAAGTTCTCCTACTTAGAGGGTTCTAACATGAATGCAGGTGACATATTCGGATTCGTTAGATTTTTCTGATCAACTTTCATATAGAAAACATTTTCATCGGAGTTATGGTTTATTTTATATGAATTTTCAAAGTTTTAAACATTTTCTGAAAATCCTGGAATTATTTTTAATTCAAAAATGAACAGTGCAATAAACTTTTATACTCAGCAGTAAGCTAGCCACTGTGGCTGACATGTGGGCCACTGCCTAGTCAGCAGCCCAGTCAGCAGTCAACTCTGTTGACTGTTGACCTGGTCAAACTGACTGGTGGGTTCCAGATGTCATTGACTCAGTTATAAATTAGAGCTAACTTAACAGTTTAGTTAATAGGGGGGACGCGCCGCACCCACTGGTACGAGAGGTAGAAGCCGAGGGTGGCCGGAAACGATGGATGCGGCGACGGCCGACGGCGGCTACGGGCGGAGCTCGTCCAACTAGGGGCTACGGGGCACGGGGAGGAGTACGAGAAGGGCAAGGACGACCGAGAGCTCACAATGAGGTTGATGGGGGACTCGGCGAGGTCGGGCGTTGCCGGAGACGAGCGAGACGAGGCGGCGGCCGAGGTGGATCCCGACGAGGGGAACGGCACGAGCGGCGTTGCTGGTGCTCCTGCCCGGCCGTGCCACGTAATTATCTCGCGGGTACCCTCCAGGTCAACCCGACTTCCCAAGAGACTGTCGGGAACTTAGGTCCACCTCTACCGGGGTGGTACCGCCTGTCCCTTCAGTCCCGTAGTAACAGTACATGGGGGCAACAGTTAAAGGTAACCATGTGTCCGTAACATCAAGGGGGAAATCCGAGGAATCACCCTCGATGGATTCCCACTCGATGTAACCGTCAAGGTGAACTTAGAGGAATCACCCTCGATGGTTTCACACTTGAGGGGTTGCACGACAGAGGCATCATCGGAGGTGGTGAAAGAGGAATCACCCTCGGTAACCCACAACCGACTAGCTACTCTACAGAGATATCATCAGGAGTGAGATAGGAGGTATCACCCTCGGCACTCGATAGTAGCTCTGCAGAGTCGTACAACTAAAGGGTGTGCGGTGCTATGTCGGTCTCTGCACATCGATCACGTTGATCGAAACATCCGGAAACAAAGCATGGCAACACGGACAAGGGTGTAGGGTCTCTGATGGATCACTAACCAGCCTATACTAAGCATATAGGACAACAGGTAAAGTATCAACAACAGGTTACAAAATCAGGCTATGCATCAGAATAGGAGCTATCGAATAACAGTAGCAAAATCTAATGCAAGCTCGAGAGAGAAAGAATGGGCGATATAGGAATGATCAAGGGGGTTTTGCTTGCCTGGTTGCTCTGCAGACAGGGGCTGGTTGTCTGCGGTGTAGTCGTACTCAGGCGCAACGTCGGTCTCGGGGTCTACCGGAGAAAAGAGGGGGAGGAAACAAATAAATACAAGCATACAAATACAATCACAAAGCATGACATGACAAAATGATATGCAAAGGTGATCTAATGCATTTCTAAATATTTTAGATGATTTAGGAATTTATTGGGAATTATTTACCGGAGCTCATGCACTATTCATCTGCCAGAAACAGGCCTAAAGTTACAGATTCTCCTACTTAGAGGGTTCTAACATGAATGCAGATGACATATTCGGATTCGTTAGATTTTTCTCATCAACTTTCATATAGAAAACATTTTCATCGGAGTTACGGTTTCTATTTTATATGAATTTTCAAAGTTTTAAACATTTTCTAAAAATCCTGAAATTATTTTTAATTCAAAAATAAACAGTGCAATAACTTTTTATACTCAGCAGTAAGCTAGCCACTGTGGCTGACATGTGGGCCACTGCCTAGTCAGCAGCCCAGTCAGCAGTCAACTCTGTTGACTGTTGACCTGGTCAAACTGACTGGTGGGTCCCAGATGTCATTGACTCAGTTATAAATTAGAGTTAACGTAACAGTTTAGTTAATAGGGGGGGCACACGTCAGAGACTAATTAGGTGAGCTAATTAGATTAGCCTCTAATATAAACCAGCCGGGCCCACGCGTCAGTGAGTTAGTGGGGGGTTAATTAGCGGCTAACCTAACAACTAATGCCCCGGACCCACTGTCAGTGAGACAGGGTCGGGTTTAAACCGGTCGCGCGCATGGGTGCCCGCCGGCGACTACAGGGACGGCGGCGGTCCACCGGAGACGCGCTCCGGCGACCAAATGGACACGGGCCGCTACCTACG
Source organism: Elymus sibiricus (assembly GCA_039707655.1). Taxonomy (NCBI): domain Eukaryota; kingdom Viridiplantae; phylum Streptophyta; class Magnoliopsida; order Poales; family Poaceae; genus Elymus; species Elymus sibiricus. Next base: position 101,513,508 of record CM077668.1, on the reverse strand, counting down.
AGATGCGCGCGAGGCGCCGCACCCACTGGTACGAGAGGTAGAAGCCGAGGGTGGCCGGAAACGATGGATGCGGCGACGGCCGACGGCGGCTATGGGCGGAGCTCGTCCAACTAGGGGCTACGGGGCACGGGGAGGAGTACGAGGAGGGCAAGGACGACCGGGAGCTCACAGTGAGGTTGATGGGGGACTCGGCGAGGTCGGGCGTTGCCGGAGACGAGCAAGACGAGGCGGCGGCCGAGGCGGATACCGGCGAGGGGAACGGCACGGGCGGCGTTGCTGGTGCTCCCCGGCGTCGATCTTGCGGTGTAGAGGATGAAGAGGAACCCCGCGGAGCTTCTGGACACAACGGCAGGTCGTGTGGTGGCCGGTGGCCGCGACGGCGAGGCAACGCGGCAACGGCAGCGTCGGACGCGAGCGGAACGGAGGGGGAGAGAGGCAAGCGAGGGGAACGGGGGGAGTTAGGGTTGGCAGGGGGGTCGAGGGCGTCCTTATCTCCTCCTAGGCGAGCTCCTGTGGCCTCGGTGTCGCCCATCGCGCGGAAATGGCGCCGGCGATGGCTGCTGGCGTCGACACGAGGGGGAGGGAGCAGGTGGAGGTAGGTGGTGATGCGGGGTGGGCTGGGCCAGTGCGTTGGACTAAAGCCCAACTGCCCAGTAGGCCGCTTCCCTCTCTCTTTTTCTTTACTCACAACCATATAGCTATTGTTTCTATTTAAATGAGCTAGCAAACATTTTTTTGTTAGCTGTGAAACTTGGCACATAAATCAAGCACAAAATTACTAGACGGCACAAAAAGTTTGGGGCCAAATGGAGTTGTCTAACCATTTTTAGAAATTAAAAAGGCCAATTTAGTTGCTGCAGGACCACTCAAATAATTCCCATGGGCATTTTGGGAATTTAGGTGAGGTTGGATTCAACATGACAAATACTTAGAGACTATTTGCCAAATAGTGAACTATTTTGATTGCATGACAGAAGAAATAAATATTTGACATGCAATTCAAATTGGAATTTGGCTTTGATTTTGGACAAGTGGCAGATTGGCTTAGTGATCATGATGACATGACCACCATTAGGGGGAGATCACTGTAGTATGATACTAGGGGTGTTACAATTCTCCTCCACTACAAGAAATCTCGTCCCGAGATTTAAGAGGTGGAGTAAGGGGTATCTTCGGGAGAACGGACCTTTGCAAGGTCGATTACCTGGTAGATAACTCAGGGAATGTGGCAGGAAGTATCTCTCGAATTGAAACTTAAGAAAAACATCGAGAGCAAAGTAAGAAGGTACAATAAGAAGTCTCAAGCGGATAGACAATCGTTCGATGCCTGAAACAGAGTGTGAAAGGGGTTCAGAGCAACATGAATAAGTATTGCGTCTGATACCGGAATAGATCATCTCAAGGAAGGTGGCTCGTGAATTACATACGAAGCCAAGCGTAAAGAATAACTTTGGAAACAGGGATGCACAGGAGAGTCAGGTTTCGATCCTGTGGAATGCGGTGAATGTGGATTTAAGAGTAGGAAGGGCTGTGACATCTTACATGGTCACGACAGCAAGGCATGTCAGAAGATAGCTTATCAGCTATGTCGGCAACAACATCGGTACCAAGGGCGGGGGACGAAGAGAACCATTTTCCTACTCGCAAGGCGAGGCGGACCAATAGGCAAAGTTCTCGTCCACCGGTGTTACTGGAATGTCATCAACAATAGTAACAAGGTGTTACTGACAGAGTGGTACACCGAGGTGTTTTCATAAGCAGAGAATTATTACTGCTTAGATCATATGAATTACAAGAAAGGTTGAACAGACGAATGGAAAGGAAAATGTGTTTATCAGATTAAACAAACCAATGGAAAGGAAAATGTGACTATACACAAGTATTAGGTGTATATCCTTCCCAAGGAAAAGCAGAGCATGATATACATGACAGGACAACAAGTACAAAATCATTTAGATAAAGGGGCAAGGAGAATCATGACGTTTACCCATACAACGGTGTTTGGATAATCGATCAAGAAACATTTAGCATTGCGCTTCTGATCTTCTTGTTGATATTCGGAATACCACAGTCAAGCTTCGAGGTAGCAATAATATGGTGTTTCAAGTAAGGGTTGGATATGAAGATCACAAGAGGTACAAAGGAATAATTTCAAGAATATCAGGGAACGTAAGGTATAACCAAAACATGAGCAAGTCGGTGTTGGCAGGAAGTCAAGGATGTTGTCGAAGTTAACACAAATCTTCGAGGGGCCAGAATGGTATTTCTTACCATGAATACAATGGACATCTCAGAAGAGGTGAAAATTTTGACGTTGATCACGACACATTTGTCGCGGGGTTCCATGAAGACGAAATCGATCAGCAGGATGATCAAAGCAGATGGAATGAGGTTCAAGGTCAACGGAACCACCGATATGATGCTCGGATTCATGTTGTGTAAGCAAAACGATATGATGAAGAAAGTTTGACACGGGCTTAGCCCATCGTCAGAAATGTGCACCGGGAAGGGGGACCAGGTAACACAGTTAAGATTAGCACGATATTTATGTAGCCGATCGGCTGGGAATGTCATTGTTGAATACAGACTCATAAACAACAAGGATGTAATAAGAGTTATTGAATATGAAGGACACTGTCGGATAATAATCCAACAAAGGATCAGGTGGTCGGCAAAGGATCTGAGGGGAGTATCGGTACTCAACCAGAAGAAGGGAGAATGCAAATGCATCAGGTTATAGAAACAACTGAATAATTCGACGTTTAAATACAAAGGAATTATGATTTCCAAATCGGAGGATCAGAAGAAAACGCTCTGATCAAAAGATGAGTAAGTTGAATAGAACTAGATGGACAATCAATTGCAACTTGATTGGCCGAGAACCAACTCATGTCAAAAATGATGTCTGAGCCAGAAGGAAGAATTCTAGGATTTAACTGATGATAGGGAGCCTTCACATACATATTGAATCAATAGGCTCAGAATAACAATGACAAAGGATATTAATGATTATTGCTAGACATATGGAATTAACCATAATGCAGCCAGGCAAGACTTTCTAGAGCAATAGGCTGCAGAGGAATCTCGGGAGATCAGATAGCATTTCAAAGTATTTTGGGAATCACATGAACAACTGGGGATAAACGGTTCCCCGGTAAGTGTGAGGAATTATCCGCAGTGCGAAAAGAAGCTGCAAGGCAGTAGGCACAAAGGATTCCCGGAATATCGAAGAGTATTTCAGGGTATCTTGTAATAACAAGAGCAACTGTGAGTGAAGGTACGAACGGCAAGAATATGTAGTTATCTACGGGGATTAATCGGTGGTAGGGAATTAAAAGGCGGTGGGCACGATGGTCTCGGTAAAACATCGAAGAGTATCTTCAGAATCTTCTAGTGAATCAAGCGATCATCTGGAATGAGGGGCTCTCCGGGAGAAAGTAGTTATGAGATCCTAGTGTTAGAGTTAGCAAAATCTTTAACCCGAATAGAAGAGAGATTAGAGTCCCAGAGTAAGGAAGAGGAATAAAAGATCCTAACCCATCCGTTGGCGACGTGGGCCCGTAAGCCACACAGCCATGTTAGTAAAATCATTTTTCAAAGACTAGATTCAACTTCGGCCAAGGAGTTGGAAAGGGGTTTCCTATAGGCAGTCGGCTCTGATACCAACTTGTGACGCCCCCGACTCAATCGTGCACTAATCATACACGCAAATGCGCACGATCGAGCCCAGTGACTCACGGGAAGATATCACAACACAACTCTAGACACAAATTAAAGTCATACAAGCTTTATATTACAAGCCAGGGGCCTCGAGGGCTCGAATACATAAGAGTCGGCGGAAGCATCAGTATCTGAGTACAGACATAGTTAGAAAAAGGTTGCCTTAAGAAGGCTGAGCAAAACAACGACAACTAGATCAAAAAGGCGCATGCCTCCTGCCTGGGAGCCTCCTAAACTACTCCTGGTCGTCAGTCTCCACGTAGTAGTAGGCTCCGTCGGGGTAGTAGTAGTCATCGACGGGGTCGGCTGTCTCCGGGGCTTCGTCATCTGATCGCAACAATCGGGTATGGGAAAAAGGTAGCAAAGCAACCGTGAGTACTCATCCAAAGTACTCACAAGACTTACATCAGAACTATTCTATTTATGCCTTGGTATCAAATGGAGGGGCTGTATCTGTGGACTATACTGCAGAAATGCCAGAATAGAGGGGGAAGACCTAGCCTATCGAAGACTAGCATCTTGCAGCGTCTTGCAGCATTAGAAGAGTGCAGATTAGCATATTATAAAGTAGTAAGTAAGTAGTAGCAACGCCCAGAGATCCTTCCTCGACTCCCTGCGAGAAAGCGATCCCGGAGCCAACATATTTTTAAGCATCACAAGTATCCAGTTCTAGTTGTAGTAGATCGGGATACTCTCCGAGCGTCCGTTACCGTGGACACGGCTATTCGAATAGATATACTTCCCTGCAGGGGTGCACGAACTTACCCAACACGCTCGATTAACTCTGGCCGGACACACTTTTATCGGGTCATGCCCGGCCTCGGCTGATTGACACGCCGTAGTCCTACCTAGGCTCAACAGAGAGGCCAGCACGCCGGTCTACATGCTAAGCGCTCAGGGGTCTTGGGCCCATCGCCCTTTGCACTCCTGCGTGTTGCGTACGCGGCCGGGAGCAGACCCACCCCCTTAATACAAGCGCAGGCGGTTCCCGTCCAACCCGGCGCGCGCCGCTCAACTGCTGACGTCTGGAGAGCTTCGGCAGATACATACGACGCCGAGTGCCCATACTTATTCCTGCGTGGTGGTTAGTGCGAAAAAGGCCAGATGCCTACTCAAATCACATATCCTAACCCATTAGTGTGTTGGGAGCTCGCGGTGACGATCAGTGCTCCACGATCTGTGGTCCCGTCGCCCCGTCTCGCGGACTTACGGCAAGGGTCAGGTCCATCCCTCTCCTGGGGCGGTCTGCCTGCCCGGCCGTGCCACGTAATTATCTCGCGGGTACCCTCCAGGTCAACCCGACTTCCCAAGAGACTGTCGGGAACTTAGGTCCACCTCTACCGGGGTGGTACCGCCTGTCCCTTCAGTCCCGTAGTAACAGTACATGGGGGCAACAGTTAAAGGTAACCATGTGTCCGTAACATCAAGGGGGAAATCCGAGGAATCACCCTCGATGGATTCCCACTCGATGTAACCGTCAAGGTGAACTTAGAGGAATCACCCTCGATGGTTTCACACTTGAGGGGTTGCACGACAGAGGCATCATCGGAGGTGGTGAAAGAGGAATCACCCTCGGTAACCCACAACCGACTAGCTACTCTACAGAGATATCATCAGGAGTGAGATAGGAGGTATCACCCTCGGCACTCGATAGTAGCTCTGCAGAGTCGTACAACTAAAGGGTGTGCGGTGCTATGTCGGTCTCTGCACATCGATCACGTTGATCGAAACATCCGGAAACAAAGCATGGCAACACGGACAAGGGTGTAGGGTCTCTGATGGATCACTAACCAGCCTATACTAAGCATATAGGACAACAGGTAAAGTATCAACAACAGGTTACAAAATCAGGCTATGCATCAGAATAGGAGCTATCGAATAACAGTAGCAAAATCTAATGCAAGCTCGAGAGAGAAAGAATGGGCGATATAGGAATGATCAAGGGGGTTTTGCTTGCCTGGTTGCTCTGCAGACAGGGGCTGGTTGTCTGCGGTGTAGTCGTACTCAGGCGCAACGTCGGTCTCGGGGTCTACCGGAGAAAAGAGGGGGAGGAAACAAATAAATACAAGCATACAAATACAATCACAAAGCATGACATGACAAAATGATATGCAAAGGTGATCTAATGCATTTCTAAATATTTTAGATGATTTAGGAATTTATTGGGAATTATTTACCGGAGCTCATGCACTATTCATCTGCCAGAAACAGGCCTAAAGTTACAGATTCTCCTACTTAGAGGGTTCTAACATGAATGCAGATGACATATTCGGATTCGTTAGATTTTTCTCATCAACTTTCATATAGAAAACATTTTCATCGGAGTTACGGTTTCTATTTTATATGAATTTTCAAAGTTTTAAACATTTTCTAAAAATCCTGAAATTATTTTTAATTCAAAAATAAACAGTGCAATAACTTTTTATACTCAGCAGTAAGCTAGCCACTGTGGCTGACATGTGGGCCACTGCCTAGTCAGCAGCCCAGTCAGCAGTCAACTCTGTTGACTGTTGACCTGGTCAAACTGACTGGTGGGTCCCAGATGTCATTGACTCAGTTATAAATTAGAGTTAACGTAACAGTTTAGTTAATAGGGGGGGCACACGTCAGAGACTAATTAGGTGAGCTAATTAGATTAGCCTCTAATATAAACCAGCCGGGCCCACGCGTCAGTGAGTTAGTGGGGGGTTAATTAGCGGCTAACCTAACAACTAATGCCCCGGACCCACTGTCAGTGAGACAGGGTCGGGTTTAAACCGGTCGCGCGCATGGGTGCCCGCCGGCGACTACAGGGACGGCGGCGGTCCACCGGAGACGCGCTCCGGCGACCAAATGGACACGGGCCGCTACCTACGAGATGCGCGCGAGGCGCCGCACCCACTGGTACGAGAGGTAGAAGCCGAGGGTGGCCGGAAACGATGGATGCGGCGACGGCCGACGGCGGCTATGGGCGGAGCTCGTCCAACTAGGGGCTACGGGGCACGGGGAGGAGTACGAGGAGGGCAAGGACGACCGGGAGCTCACAGTGAGGTTGATGGGGGACTCGGCGAGGTCGGGCGTTGCCGGAGACGAGCAAGACGAGGCGGCGGCCGAGGCGGATACCGGCGAGGGGAACGGCACGGGCGGCGTTGCTGGTGCTCCCCGGCGTCGATCTTGCGGTGTAGAGGATGAAGAGGAACCCCGCGGAGCTTCTGGACACAACGGCAGGTCGTGTGGTGGCCGGAGGCCGCGACGGCGAGTTAACGCGGCAACGGCAGCGTCGGACGTGAGTGGAACGGAGGGGGAGAGAGGCGAGCGAGGGGAACGCGGGGGGAGGGGGGGGAGTTAGGGTTGGCAGGGGGTCGAGGGCGTCCTTATCTTCTCCCAGGCGAGCTCCTGTGGCCTCGGTGTCGCCCATCGCGCGGAAATGGCGCCGGCGATGGCTGTTGGCGTCGACACGAGGGGGAGAGAGCAGGTGGAGGTGGGTGGTGATGCGGGGTGGGCTGGGCCAGTGCGTTGGACTAAAGCCCAACTGCCCAGTAGGCTGCTTCCCTCTCTTTTTCTTTACTGACAACCATATAGCTACTGTTTCTATTTAAATGAGCTAGCAAACACTTTTTGTTAGCTGTGAAACTTGGCACATAAATCAAGCACAAAATTACTAGACGGTACAAAAAGTTTGGGGCCAAATGGAGTTGTCTAACCATTTTTAGAAATTGAAAAGGCCAATTTAATTGTTGCATGACCACTCAAATAATTCCCAGAGGCATTTTGGGAATTTAGGTGAGGTTGGATTCAACATGACAAATACTTAGAGAATATTTGCCAAATAGTGAACTATTTTGATTGCATGACAGAAGAAATAAATATTTGACATGCAATTCAAATTGGAATTTGGCTTTGATTTTGGACAAGTGGCAGATTGGCTTAGTGATCATGATGACATGACCACCATTAGGGGGAAATCACTGTAGTATGATACTAGGGGTGTTACAAGAGGCAGGGCCAGCGACGGGAACGTCAGGACGGCGGCGAGAAGTGGCGCACTGAGCCGGCTGCACCTGATTCCAAGCGGCCACCACTTCTCCACCATCTCACATGTGAGATCGACGCCGTCCTTCGCTGCCTTCAGGGAGGGCTGCATTTTACTCTCGTCGGCGGCTGTGTTGATTCTACTGCCGCATGAAGGTTCTCGTCCTTCTCTCTGTGTGTGGCTCGTTTACGCATAGTCTGATGGTGGCTTCATGCTTCAGCATTTTGTTAGGAGAAAATTTACGATTTTGATTAGGGATGTTCTAGAATTTGGATAGGCAGCAGTGACGTTTCTCTCGAGTTTCAAAGAAGATAGTTGATTCTCAAATACAGTGAGATTATTTGGAGATGTTGGTTCAGCATCAATGTCAGCACATTTTTTTCTCTGTTCTTTGGCTTCATACACATGCTCTTTTACATAGCAGTTACTATACTATCTTAGTTGCCGATTCAGAAAAAGGCACCGGAAGGTGCGGCTGCCTACTGGGCACCGCAGAGCTTCCGCTCAGGCGGCGCCCCATGGGGGCGAGTCGGCGGCGCCGAGCCGCCTCCCTTTTCAATTCAGCAGCTCTCTGCTTGCGAAGCTCCTCAAACCAAGCACTGCAATGAAGTAAATACAATTCTAAGTACTAATACATCAATCTAAAAGTCACTTCACTGTAGGACACAAACTATCTATGTTAAACTACAGTCGGTTGAGATGTCCTGCATATATTGGCTAAGGTACTAAAAATTGCATACGAGAATGTTAATAATCCTCATTTGAATAAATATCTTCTTCTATCACCTCTCTACTTGATTCACAGTCCTACCCAGTACCCATGATGGATTATAACTGAAAATTCTTCTACCAAAAATCCAAACATTGTCCTCGGAATACATCATGGTATGTGGTATACGCAACCACAAACTAAATGGGGAGATCATTAACGTGGACAAGTTAGTACAAACATCACAGGGATAGGTAACACTTACTCGCATGCAGAGTAGCATGCTTGAATCTCTGAAATTTTTGCTTCGCTTTCCTGCAAACAAGAGAAACAACCAACCAATCAATACCGTAACTTCTTCCAAACATGAGATGGGACGGGCCTTAAGGGATTCAGGTTCCCTGCTCCCCACAAAATTTCAAAATTAAAAATATTTTGATTTGTAAAACCAACTGTGCGAGTGTTCAAAATGTTTCTGCAAATGGGCACAAAGCTCCCACATATCCGAACTTTTTGGAAAAATTGCCTTTGGTAATTCGTACCAAAGCAAACAAAATTGTGCAACCTGTATCTTACTGTAATTATATACAGGACCAACTGAAATTATACCGCATTCTTCCTCAAAAAGAAAATAAGAAGAAATCATGCCACATTTTATCGGTGGGTGATGGTTGGGCGTTGATTAGTCTTGAAATACGGAAATGGTCGCTAATATCACAAAGATTTAGTTCAGCTAAGAGCAGGCACGATTTGCAGAATGAGGAGTTAATTGACCTGCTGGTGCATCCTCCATTATTCATAGGGTAGCTTCCAGCTGTACTGGCATTCACCTCATTTTCTTGTAAATACTGATGGTAATGCGCAGGGAGGTGTCTCAAGTCACAATTCATCAAGAAGTTGCTGCAGCAGCATGAGAAGATAGCTGAAACAAGGCACACTACTGTTAGAACTAAAGCTTGTAAAAATGCCACCCTTATCAAAACAGGATTGTTCTTGGTTCTCCAAGACAAAATCCGAATGCACCTACAGAGAAATATGGCTATTATACCATGCCTGCGCGTGGAGGGAAGGCTGGCCTCACCGGCTTCCACCCGTGGTGGTGAGGAGGAACTTTAGGAGGAGCACGTGGACGACGGCTGCATCGAGCGGAAGAACGGTGCCGACGATGGATCTGACGGACTATCGCTGCAGTTATCAACAGCAACCATGCCGTCCTCGTCAGGCGGCCCCGTCGCCGTTCACCAGCGCCGGCCGCCGGGTAGCCTCGCCGCGCAATGGACGTAGTCAAGTTAGTTGGAATGATGCCCTCCTTGTCCATCCTGGCATGCAACCTCAAGGCTTCCTCGTGCTCCCCATTCTGCAAATGCCCGGGAACCATAGCCGTCCAAAGAACAATGTCAAGCTCATGAAATTGATCAAAACCTTCCTTTGCATCAGTAATACAGCCACATTTGGCACACATGTCCACTAGTGCGCTCTTCACATACACCTGTGCCTCAAACCCAAGCTTCACCATCAACCATGTGCCTGCTTTCCTTCCATCAATGCTCCCACATCACTACACGCATTGAGCACACCAACCAAAGTGAACTCAGTTGGTGAAAACCCTGCAGTAAGCATCTGTAAGAACATTCTAAATACGCTTTCTGCATTCCCATTCTGCACGTACCCAGTGATCACCGCAGACCAAGTGATGGAGTTCCTCTCCTTAGACGACGCAAACACATGTAATGCTGCATCCATACAAGCAACCTTTGCATACATCGTGACAAGCGAGTTTTCAACCGACACAAACACCACCAGCCCATCCTACACTGCCAACCCATGCAGCTGCACCCCCATCGGCAAGCCCAATGGCACAGTAACCGCGCTAAGAACCGTTGTGGCCACAAACTTGTTTTTCTGTGATGGGTACTCGCGAAGCATCAACTGGAAGAGCTCAAAGGCATCATCGGAGCACTTTGTAACAGCATAGCTGGCCACCATGGCGGCCCATGAGAACTCATTCCGCAGCGGCATTTCGTCAAACACTCTGCGGGCTTTGGGGAAAAAGGTCCAGTTTGCAGTTATTGTTGTGCAGAGCTGTGGACACGAACACATTGGAGCTAGCCGAGGGGACCTTGCAAGCAAGAGCGTGCGCAGCGGCTCCAGCAGACGCGGAGCGTGCGTGGGGCAGCGGCTGTGAAGACGGCGGCAAAAAAGTGAGGAGACGGGAGGATGGCGGGCGAGGACGAGAATAGCATGGAGCGGAAGTGGGAGAGCGCGGCACGGGGGTGGTGGTGCGAGAGTGGGTTGAGCAGGGAGTTCCACGAGGCGACGTCGCAGGCGACGGCGGGGATGTCCGCGAAGACGACCAGGGTCGCGGGGACGAGGGGCCCGCCGGAGGGAGGAGTAGAAGGTGACGAGGGAGTTGGAGACGAGCGCGTGGGAGGCGGCGCCGGACTTAAGCGCCCAGGCGTGGAGCGCCTCGCCGTCGTGGGTGCAGGCACGTACTCATGAGGCAGAGTGGCGGCGGCGGAGAGCATAGGGAAGGGAGAGAGGGGACAGGGAGAGGAGGTTGCGTACGGAGCTCTGCTCCACCTGTCACACGAGCGAGCGAGTCTCCAATACAGTGCCTTCCGATCTTCTCTCCCAGTCCCACTCCCACGCAATCGCTACTCCCGCCTTTTGTCTCCTTGTGATGACGTGGACCACGCGAGCGAGCGCCCAGCGTTTCGCAGTTATGGATGTAAATTACCTATTCAGATCGCTAAAGTTTTCCTCCCAAAGTTCAGTTTTAGCGCACTTTAGCTCAATCCTTGCCGGCATCTAAATCGCTGCCGATCCTCGATACCCATCACCGAAAGCACTAGGCAGCATCTGAATCATTTTTCTTCAAGTAAATTAAATTCAGTTATTACCCACCAAGTTATTCCCAATTTTACGGGTGCCTAGCTTTGTAAAGTTGATCTCAGTTTGATTCCCCACTCCACCCTGCAAGTTCCCGATCAACGTCATGACGTAGAGCAGGAAGAGGGGCTCACCAATACAGAATTCAAAAGCTTCACCAATATTATGCACTTCCCCCATAGTTCTGTATGAATCAATAATTTATGTTTGTGCATTCCTAATAACTGTATCCGAATGTATTTAACTTATAACTAGGACTGGGAGAGAGGGCCAGTGAAGAAACAAATCATGATAACATACTTGGTGAATCTTTTTTTTTTTGAACATATCAAACTTTATTCCTTAAATAATAGCCATGTCGTTTACAGTCTGGGGAAGAATAAAGTCAGGGGCATCCCCCTCCCAATATTCTGAAACATTTAAACTAAAGCAATGCTTAGCTAAACTATCCGCCACTAGATTTGCTTCCCTGTGGCAGTGGACAAAAGTAATATCAGAAAACTCCAAGGCTAAGATAGTGGCTTCCGTAATGATCGGAGTATCAGGACCCATATATGCTTCTGGATGCGCAAATACCTCCAAAGCGTTCATGCTATCAGATTCCAAGATTATGTGAATCTTATTCTTTTGTCATTGAAGTTTAGGATTATAAACCAGCATACTGTGCGTACATTTAAGAGACTGACAAATGTACGCACAGTATTCTTTTGTCATTGAAGTTTAGGATTATAAACCAGCATACTGTGCGTACATTTAAGAGACTGACAAATGAATCATTTTTAGTGCAAGGTGGTACAACCCCTCTAAACACATCAACGGCCGAGATTTCTCCATACCCCTTCATAAGAAAGGGCAGGATGGCCTTTTTCTACTGACAAATGAATCATTTTTAGTGCAAGGTGGTACAACCCCTCTAAACACATCAACGGCCGAGATTTCTCCATACCCCTTCATAAGAAAGGGCAGGATGGCCTTTTTCTAAAAATACGTCACTCGCCCGTCGAAATGTATACGCCGATTGGGCCGGGCCATTGGTGACGGCTGTAAGGAGTGCGTTGTTCGCGGGATGTAAAAATTCGTAAAACAAATAGGAATCGAACCGTAGACCTCTTGCACACGAGGCTAAGAGGCTAACCACTTGAGCTGACGAGTGTTTGTTTAAAATAAAGAGCGTACAAACTTAAGAAACTCCGTCGGTGGGGAATACTTTGGTTGGCGAGGACGAGCTACTACGAAAACCCCTCCCGTGACCCCCGCATCGCCTCCCCCGGCGGCGGCGGGGGAACCCTAGCCGCGCCGCCGAGGCCCCCTCCCCGCCCCGTCCCACCCCCTCGCTGCCACCGGAGGAGCGGCCGGCGAAGCCGCGCCGGCTCCCAGGAAGGTGGCGGCGGGGCGCCGCGGCTGGACCAGCTCTGTGCCGCCTCCCCCTTTTCCGTCGACCTCCGCCGCGCTCCGGCGCCGGCGTGCCTCCGGCGGGTCCCCACCACCCCTCCGCCCCTTGGCCCTTGTCCGCCCCCTTCCCGTTGGGCTTCGGCTGCTCCTGCTCCGTCGGCGCGTCCTTCCCACTCCCCCCTTCCGCGCCAGATCCATGGCGTCCGCCAGCGCCCCTGCTGCTGCCGGCGCCGGATCCCGGGAGGGAGGGGCCGGGGCTTCTTGGCCGGGCTGGCTGGTCCTAGGGGCGCCGCGGTGGCGCTCTTCCCCCCCCCCCCCCCCCGCCGGCTGCGACCATGGCTCCGGGTGGCGGTTCATCTCGGTGGTTGCCCTGCGGCGGCTGCCTCCTGCAGCGTGCTGGCCGGGTGTGTGGCACGCCCACGAGCTCCCTTCACCGCCCCCATACCCTGCAGGTGCGGCTCCGGCCCCGGCGGCCATGGACCTGCGCCCCCATCCGGTGTCCATGGTTGGCCGGAGCGGCTCCAGATCCGACACTCCCCGCGTCCGAGCTGCGTCTACTTCCGGCTCATCCGGCTACTCGGTGTCTCGGCGGCTCCGCAATCACCACCTGCAGGCGTCCGTGGTTGGCCGACATCCACCCCGGTGCGGCTTCTACTCCGGTGTGCCTCTGGAGCTGCGCCCCCCTTCCAGCTCCTTCGGCTCGCCGGCGTCCTTGCAGCTCCGGTCCCGGCGGCCCGGATCTGCGCTCCTCTCCGGATCTTGGCTCGTTCGGGTCTTCGGTCACCGTCGCAGCCATCTGTCCTTCCGCCCGGCTGCCCAACCCCGTCCACCTCCGTGTTCCGTCCGCCCTTCAGCATGTTCGCTAGCTCATTCTTCCGGCAGCGCCCGATGCCTCCTTCGAGGGCAGGTGTTGCTCCCCTTCCTGCGATTGCGGTTCCGGCCTCCGACCCGACTTCCTCCTCCTCGACTTCTGCTCCGACGGTTTGGGATTGCTCAGATGCGGTCAGGGCGAAATCCTTGCTCGACCTTTCGATGCTGGCAGCGGCGACACCCGCGGGTGCCGTTTCCTTCTTGGAGGCGCTGCCATGGCCGTTTTCTGTGCCCCTCTTCGAGCATCAGGGGAAACCCTAGATCCTGCGGATCGGACGGCGATGGCGCCCCGGCGTCGTTCCCCTTCATGAAGGCGTCGTCTTGTATGCTCGTGGTGTCCTCGACGGTAGTTTCGATGATGTTGTTCGTCTTGTTGGTTTGGTTTGAGCCGCGTCCCAGGGTGGCGAGTGTAGCCGTGTTTCTTTTCTGTTTGGGCTGAGCATCCCATGTCCCTCTGTTCCGGTAGCCATGTTCACGCCGCTTGCGTTTGTGTCATGCGTTATACCATCCCTGTATTAACTCTTAACTTCTTCTATCAATGGAATGATACGCAAGCTTTGCGTATCCTCGAAAAAAAAAGAACTACTCCGTCCGAATTTATTGGACCAACCGACAAGATTGCCAAGACCAAGGCACATCGGGGCCAGATTTTGGTTTTGAATCTGCACAATTAGTGAGCAGGATTGAAGGACATTAACTAGCCTAAATTAATTGCTAAATTGCCTCACATCCCTCAACGCTCTCGCATGCATTGCTTTTCTTTAACCACGCGCATATATTGGCTGCATGGCCCATGGCCCGCTTTCTGTTAACAACTTGCAATTAATTTGCATTGACTAACAACTTGGCTATTAAACTCAGGCGTAGGGAAAAGCATCCTGCTTACAAAAGCGGACTTCCACCGGTAGCTTTCCAGCCTAAAAATCCCGGACAGAGGTAACACCAACGTAGAATTCGGACACCTTTTCAATTTTTCCCAACATTTGTTGGAAATTCTAAATAAAATTTTGAAATAGAATAATGTTTGAAAATCCAACAACTTTTCGAACAACTTGAATACATTTTTAAAATTTCATTTTTTTAAAAAGCATGAACATTTTTTGAAAAGTTTGAACAACATTTTTTAAAACCATGAACATTTTGAAATTTTTGAAAGAGATATGTTAGTTCAAAATGTTAAGAATATTTTTTCAAACAACATTTTGAACATTTTGAACAATTTTAAAGAGAGATGAGGAGCGTTCAAACTTAAGACCTAACATTTTGAACAATTTTTTGAACACAATTTGAACACTGGCTTTCTTTCTGGCTTCTTATTTTGCAAATGTAGCTTTGTGAATATTCACGCCGGTTTTTTTTCATGTTTTTAAAACCGGTTTTTGTTCTGTTACATTCTGCTTTTTGTTTTTTTCCTTTTCCTGTTTTTTCAAATGCGTGAAATTTTCACAAATTTAAAAATTGGTTGCGTTTCAGAAAAAAGTTCATGTTGATTGATAATGCCAGAAATCGTAAATAATAGAAGCATCCAATTTTTTTGACAATTGCAAGAAATGTTTAGGACAATTTTTTTGACAATCTTGATTGATAATGACGGAAATTGCAAATAACAGAAGCCTTAAAATTAGAAAAAACTATATGCTCACGAATGCATCCATCTGGCCTAGTGTGTCACACTCCTCTGAACTGGTGGTCTTTTGGAGTATGAACGACTTCCGGCATCGTTTGCACGTTGAGATACGTCCGGCCATTTATCGATCCTTTTTCACCGAGAAAACTCCAGAAAATGCAGAAGTTGTCAAAAATCCGAACAACTTGGCATGATGCCTTGAATTGGTCATAGAAGCTGGCGGAAAAAATTTGAGGCCATTTGACGGATGTCGAAAAACAACATGCTTTCAAATGGACCCTTCTCCCGAACACCCTCCATTGAAACATGGTCTATTTTAGGACATCCTTGAAATGACCATAACTTTTGGAAGCAGATGGACATGCCCATGGTAGGCATCCACGTCCGGTCATTTATCGGTCTTTTTTAACTGAGAAAACTCCAGAAAATGTAAAATTTGTTGAAAACCAAAACAACTAGGTATGGTGCCTTGAATTGGTCATACAAGAACATGAGAAATATTGGGGGAATTTCAAGGATATCGAGAAACAACGTGCTCCCAAAAGAGCCGTCTGGCTTACCTGTACACCCTCCGTTGAACATGATCTAGTTTTGGACGTTCTTGAAATGCCCCAACTTTTGCTAGTAGACGGGCACACCCATGGTAGGCATCCATACTAGGTTTGAACGATGTTTGACACTGTATGCAAGTTGCGTCATGTCCGGTCAATTATCAACCATTTTTCATCGAGAAAACTCCAGAAAATGCAAGAATTGTGAAAAACTCGAACAACTTGGCATGGTGCTTTGAATTGGTCATATAAGCTCATGGAAAAGTTTTGAGGTCATTTGACGATACCGAAAAAAATGTGCTCTCATACGGACCCTTCTGGCCTATCCGAACACCCTTCGTTGAATAAGGTCTATTTTTGGACATAAATAAAATGACCCCAGCTTTTGCCAGTAGGTAGGCATGTCCATGATGGGCATCCATGCCAGGTTTGAATGAATTAAAACAACGTATGCAAGTTGTGTCACGTCCGACCATTTATCGGCCATTTTCACCGAGACAACTCCAGAAAATGCAAAAATTGCCGAAAGCTCAAAAAACTTGGCATGGTACCTTTAATTGGTCATATAAGCTCATGAAAAAAATTGGGGTCATTTGACGATTCCGAAAAAATGCGCTCTCACATGGACCTTTCTGGCCTATCCGAACACCCTACATTGAACATGGTCTATTTTTGGACATAAATGAAATGACCCCAACTTTTTCCAGTAGGCAAGCATGCCCATGGTAGGCATCCATGTAAGGTTTGAACGATTGTCAACACTGTATGCAAGTTGCGTCACGCCCGGCCATTTATCAGTCATTTTTTACCGAGAAAACTGTAGAAAATGCAAGAATTGTCGAAAACTCGAACAACTTGGCATGGTGCCTTGAATTGGTTATATAAGCTCGTGGAAACAATTTGGGGTCATTTGACGAAGCCGAAAAAACATGCTCTCATACGGACCCTTCTGGCCTATCTGAACACCCTTTGTTGAACATGTTCTATTTTTAAACATAAATGAAATGAACCCAACTTTTTCCAGAAGGTGGGCATGTCCATGGTAGGCAACATGCCAGGTTTGAACGATTTTCGACACCGTATGCAAGTTGCGTCATGTCCAGGCATTTATCGGCCATTTTCACCGAGAAAACTCAAGAAAATGGAAAATTTGTTGAAAACTAAAACACTTGGCATGATGCCTTGAATTGGTCATAAAAGGAAAAAAAATTGCGATCATTTTAAGGATGTCAAGAAACAACATGCTCTCAGACAAAGCCTTCGGGCTTACCCATACACCCTCCGTTGAACATCGTCTAGTTTTGGACATTTTTGAAATGACCTCAACTTTTGCCAGTAGGTGCGCATGCCCCATGGCAGGCATCCATATCAAGTTTAAACGATTTCTCACACCGTATGTACGTTGCGTCATGACAGGCATCCATAAAAAATGTACGTTTTTTTCAAAAAATTACGTAATATCAAAAAATGTTTGGGAATATAGAAAATGTTCGCGCTTTTCAAAAACATCAGAGTTAAAAAAAATCTTATTTTCAATTTTTGTTCACAAATTAAAAAATAATAATGGTTTCAAAAAATGTTCCCGCTTTCAAAAATTCTTCACAGATACAAAAATAAAGTTTGCCTTTTCCAAACTTTGGTCGGAGTTTCAAGAAATGTTTGTGTTTTTTAAACAAAAAATCATGTTTTTGAATTTATTTCGTGTTTTCCTAAAAATGTATGGAATTTTGAAATTGTGTTTGCATTTTTATAAACAAATGTTAGGATTCCCGAAAATTCTTCACTTTTTCCAAAAATGTTTTGGAATTTCAAAATTTGTTCCATTTTTCAGAAAAGTTTTTATATATGAAGGTCGTTATTTGTTCTTATATAATCTGCACTATAGAAAATCACAAGTAGTCCGTTGGTCTAGCGGCAAGCAGCACGTACTAATAGTCTGAGGTCCTTAGATCGAGTCCTGGTGATCACTCGTTTTGCAGTATTTAGTATTATTTTCTACATACCGGCCCAATGGGCAATTAGAGCCTCGTATCTGTACGGCTTATACTGGACAACCCATTATAAAGTGGATACCCCTAAAAAAACATTATAAAGTGGATACGACTTGTGAAAAGTCCATACTACCCTTTATACGTTTTGTGAGGGGGGTTGTACCGAAGCGGGACTCATACTCTGCTCTTCTCTCCATCTTCTTCTGCTGCTGATGCCCTCAACCTCATGCTGCTCTCTCTCGTAGCTTTGCCCATTGAGGGCATCAGCAGCAGAAGAAGATGGAGAGAAGAGCAGCAGGGGAGGTTGGACTCGAGCAGCAGCAAGTGGCGTAGAAGAGAAGCAGCTGGTAGGCGTTGCAAGAGAGAGGAACAACAACAGCAGAGAGGTGTCCAAGGGAAGGGAAGCAGCCTTCGCAAGGAATCAGACACAGCCGCCCCAGCATCTGGTGGTTAGCGTGACCAGGAGGGAGGCTCGCGCGAGCGATCAGACAGCCTCGCCGGTGTGTCTGGTGGGTCACGCCGCTGGAGATTGCGCTGGTGGTGCTGCGGCGCTGGTGGATGGTGGCGTTGCTGTGAATCTTGTTCACCAGCTCAGTCTAGTCCTGTGAATAACTTTTATAGTTGACTGTGTTATGTAATTTTCCGTGTCACCTGCTGCATTGTTCATGTCTTCAAGAGAGAAACTCTTGGATCGCTGATGCTATTGGCATCAAACCAAGCCGCTTCTGCATCATCACATAACCTCACAAACGAGCGAAAAACAACAACTAAACCAGAACCTGGACAGCGATTTTCTGGATAAGGATGGTGTATGGGGTACAAATCTTCTCCAGGAGCATTTCAGGCCAGCTGATGCTTTCAGGCAATCCTCAATATTAGAACGTTGCATACATTTCAAGTGCACAATGGCTTACAATGGAAGAGGAGCAGAGTTATCTCGTGAATACCAGGCATAGTTCAATACAAGCAAAATCCACAGAGAGAAATCTCTGTTGATCCTGCTGCACATCCACATGCGTTACTATAGCATGCAACGATTCATCACAAAATAAAAACCTACAAGGCCACAATTCTGTTCCAGGTCAAACTACTCTCTGAACTAACCCATCTAAATACTATGTCATCGTCAATGCAGCTCCGGATCATTATCATCAAGTCACTCCAAATCTGAGCCACCATCATTAGCACACTCCACCTCTAAGCCATCATTCAACATCAGGATCTCTCATTCCACGGTACAGCTTCATCACTGGGCGAAGACTGTTACATAGAAGAGAGGATAGTTAACAAAGGCTACAAAATATAGATTAGTTGTTATGCTTGGTATTGCTGTTTTGTTATGGTCTATCTAGAAAGCAAGAAACAGATCATGTTTTCAAGGTATGATGCCTCTGTTTGTTCCCTTTTGTCCTCGTGGAAAATATTGCAGAAAAAAGGAATACAAAACATGCTGCAGATTGTCACTAGACGGAATGCCTAGGTGACTTGATATGTTTTCAGGAGAGGACATGGGTGGGCGCCACATGTGAGAAGAATCCGATGAAATCAGTTGCTGGAGGGTGCTGGTTTCGATGACTTGGATTGCTTCTGGCTACTCCCAATGGATGTTTAATTTTTGTTTAGTCCGTTTCCTCTATATATTGCATGATGCAAGGTGTGTTGGCTGCCTAGTTTGCTGGTATGGGTATGGCCCTGATATGGCTGTTAGTTCAGTTTTGTAGTTCCGCTGGTATGGCTGTTAGTGTTTCTTCAGCATCCTGATATGGTTTGTATCCAAGATGTAAGTGGTGCTTCTCTTCTCCTGTAAAAGACTCCATTTTCTTAATGAAAATGGGGCATGCCCCTCTCTTCGAAAAAAACAAAGGCTACAAATATCTGGACTACTATGATATTATTTATATTTTCATGTTTTGCTATCAAGGACATTTGAAGTTTGCCATCAGAGAACACTGATTTAAATGATAATTCCTAGGACATACCAATACTACGGATAGAAATGCAAAAATAAAAAACTTCTTAATGATATATTGACCATAGTATTCACAGAGTGAGACTATTTGTGATTGCGGTATTATGTGGCACAATGGATTAACCAATCATAGCAGATATTTCTCGCTTTAAGCCATATATTATGTTGCATTTCTAGAAATCCAGTTAAATAGGGCTGAACCAAGTTCTCCAAAAAGACAGGATCCCAACCAAAACCTAAGTACACCAAGGGTTCTAAAGCTTGTATTGTTATTCACTCTAGGCAAGCAATTTACACATTAATTTAGCAGGTACCCATAGATTCTTATTGTACTCATGTCACTTAATTGAAAGCCATAGGTAATAATAGCATGACTTGTGCCACAATCACTTCTTAACACCAAGTAACCAAGCTGCAAGCAACATGCCCAATCACGCGCTATGAAATGCAATCATGAAACGTTATGTGCATCCACTCTTCTGCTACTTCTAACCAACAGATAGCTATATTGGCACAAGAAAATCTTTGAGACCAAATTAAACCAAAGTTGGTAAGTAGGACAACCAAACAATGTTTAGAGACTTTTGGTAAACACAATTTAATATCATAGGCCCATCCTCTCGGTGATGTTCGATTCTTATGAAGTATAACTCTGAAATGATCACTTACTGAGTCTCTAGTTTCATTGTGGGGCCCTTGAACAATTGGCTGAAGATATCTCCAAGAATGTCATTTTTTGTAGACGAGTAGACTTCCGCCTGAAACAAGCCCCTTAACGGCCTTTTACCAGCCATGTGGATGTGCAAATGCACATCCAAATGACATTTAAAGTTCAGTTTTTCTTTCCTTGTACATTGAATTATTCGCTTGCTTGGGATGCCCCCGCCCACCCACACACAGAGCTCATGTTCCCCTAGACCTCAACAGAGCTCATGTTCTCCTGGATCAGAGCAATGTTCTTATTCAGGACCTCCTGGAGAGTGTTGCCATCATTATTGTAAACTCCTTTCAGCAACGGATCTTGTGAGTTGCAGTACTCTAACCTCCAATCTGCCCGGCCACTTGGTGGTACCTCAAACACAGAGTCATAGACCTTGAAATGCTCATGATCCATCCAAACACCCTCAATAACATCATACAGTGTATGTGTCATATACTTAATTGCCCTATGTGGCATAGTATGGAAGATATTCCAGTACTGCACTTGTATCAACAACGGTAGCATTTAAATTAATCATATCTATTTCCAAGCAGTTGAAATGCGCATGATAGTGCCAATTGCTACTTGTAGCTTGCGTTGGTATTATCCCCGAAGAGGAAGGGATGATGCAGCACAGCAGAGGTAAGTATTTCCCTCAGTTATGAAACCAAGGTTATCAATCCAGTAGAAAAACCACGCAACACCTTATTAGCAGTACCTGCACACAAACAACAAATCCTTGCACCCAACGCAAACGAGGGGTTGTCAATCCCTCGACGGTCAATTGCAAGATTAAATTGTATGTGATAGATAGATAGATTGAAACAAAAATACAAAATAAAATAAATAAAAGAAAATGGCAGCAATATTTTTAGGGTTTTAGTAATATGATTTAGATAGACCCGGGGGCCATAGTTTTCACTAGAGGCTTCTCTCAAGAAAATAGCATACGGTGGTTAGACAAATTACTGTTGGGCAATTGATAGAAAAGCAAATAATCATGACGATATTCAAGGCAATGATCATGTATATAGGCATCACGTCCGAGACAAGTAGACCGACTCCTACCTGCATCTACTACTATTACTCCACACATCGACCGTTATCCAGCATGCATCTAGTGTATTAAGTCCATGAAGAACGGAGTAACGCCTTAAGAACGATGACATGATGTAGACAAGATAAACTCACGCATGAATAAACCCCATCTTTTTACCCTTAATAGCAACGATACATACGTGTCATGTCCCTTTCTGTCACTGGGATTGAACACCGCAAGATCGAACCCATTACAAAGCACCTCTTCATATGACAAGATAAAGCAATCTAGTTGGATAAACCAAATCAATAGATCGGAGAAGAAATACGAAGCTATAATAATCATGCATAAAAGAGATCAGAGAGGACTCAAATATATTCATGGATAATCTGATCATAAACTCACAATTCATCGGATCCCAACAAACACACCGCAAAAAGTGATTACATCGGATAGAACTCCAAGAACATCGAGGAGAACATTGTATTGAAGATCAAAAAGAGAGAAGAAGTCATCTAGCTACTAACTATGGACCCGAAGGTCTGTGGTAAACTACTCACGCATCATCGGAAGGGCGGTAAGGTTGATGTAGAGCCCCTCCGTGATCGATCCCCCCTCCGACGGAGTACTGGAGAAGGCCTCTAGATGGGATCTCTCGAGAACAAAAACTTGCGGCGGCGGAAAAAGTATTTCGTGGACTCCCCTAAGGGTTTCTGATTTTTTTCTGAATTTATAGTGGAGGAATTAGGTCAAACGGAGCTCTGTGGGCCCCACGAGGTACCAGGGCGCGCCTGCCCCTCCCAGACGCGCCTTGGTGCCTCGTGGGCACCCCCTGGGGCTTCTGGCCTCCTCCCGAAGCTTCAGTGTTTATCTTGTCCAGAAAAAAAATCTTCAAAAAGTTTCGTGGCATTTGGACTTCGTTTGGTATTGATTTTCTGTAAAACAAAAATAGGGCAGAAAATAGCAACTAGCACTGGGCACTAAGTTAATAGGTTAGTCCCAAAAAATGATATATAATTGCTGTAAATGTATATAAAAACATCCAAGATTGATAATATAATAGCATGGAACAATCAAAAATTATATATACGTTGGAGACGTATCACCAATCAATTTGATACTTGCTAGCCATGGACTGATGTAGCTTTTTAAGATCCAAAACTCTGTTTTCAGGATTGCAGACCAAGTTTTCGTCGCTGACTCGGATCTGGCATGAGATATGTATGCGGCTGAACTCAATGACGTAGATGTCTTTCTCCTTCTGCCCTCCCCAGGTTTTGCCAGCAACATGCTTCTCAAGCACGTGCTGCTGTGCGCTAATATATATCTACCGTCCAAGAAAGATGGATGTCACCAAATTGTGTTGAAAACCAA
The DNA here is from genome assembly GCA_039707655.1 of Elymus sibiricus. NCBI lineage: Eukaryota > Viridiplantae > Streptophyta > Magnoliopsida > Poales > Poaceae > Elymus > Elymus sibiricus. The sequence continues at coordinate 101,490,665 of CM077668.1, read as the reverse complement.
GCGGCGACATATCTCTTTGCACCAGATCTGTAGCAACATACTGAGAGAAAGACTTCATTGTCACGGGCAAGTTGTCGAAGTCCAAAACCACACCTTGTAGATCATTTCTATCAAGCAGAGACATTGTGTCATGAGGAAGTCGATTGTGGTTTTTAACAACCAACCATTGTTGGTATAAGAAACACTATACGCAAATTAAAATACAACCATCATCAACATCTACAACAGTAAATTATTTTTTATACTAAACATCTATATTTATTTTAAACTAATTGTACTATATTAAATTTTTAATTGGTATAAGTTTCTATTATTAGTCATCATAGTACTCTTTGTTATAAATTTTTAACACCATAAAAATGTTTCCAAAAATAATTATAGTACTCTTTGTTATGCATTTGTAATGTATATGATTAAAAATATATTCTATGAAATTTTAATTGTATGATGTAACAAAAATTCTTTTTGTTGTTAAAATTTGTTGATTTTTTAAAAATATTGCATAGACTATATAGTGTATACACATATATTTATGTACTTATGCATGTGTTTCTTTGAATTTTATATTATTTAATATCGTGGTAGAGATTTTTAAATCATATAGACTAAAAATATTTTAATAGTCGTTTCTAGTGTATATTTTTTATTAGGTAAACATACTCATAGAAACTTCTAAGGCATGACAATTGTACTTGTATTTAAATTTGCACTTGTATTATAACCCTCAAATAACATAAAAGGTTGTCGGTCATACTTTAGCATATGATTCGATTACCGGACATGCTCGTCTAGATTCACCTGGTTTGATTTGGTGCATATGAAATCTTCTTACCCTTTTTTCAAATGAACTTTTTTGCAATTGTTTAAACATGGAAATATAGTTATCATAAATTTCATTATGATACTGAGACGTCCATCGTCAAGAGAGACTAACAATTTAAATTAACTCAATTTTGCTGGTTGGGTTCGTTTGTCCCATGTAATATGAACTCTTAGTATGTGGTGTGAACTTTTGCACTCCTCCAAATTGAGGCTCTCTTGTATGTGTTCGATAATCTTTAGGCGTAATGTATAATCTTATAATGTTTACTAGTATAATTTTATTTGTGGCCCTCCCCTCTCGAGGCCTGGGGTGATGGAACCTTTTGCCCAGACTATAGGTCGGCCCTGAGCACTCCTACGATTCAAAGGAGCCTAAGTTTGCCTTGGAGGAGCTGCAGCGTGAGTTTGCTTTGAAGGAGCAGCAACCGCAGCCTAACCTTCCTGGAAGGTCGCCAGAGACACGGACTTTCCTTTCTTCTTCTTCTTCATGCTTGTGGCAGAGGAGCGGGATGTTTCCTAGCTTGACTCGCCCAACTTGTTGAACTCTCCCTGTTGTCCGTCTCGGGAGCTAGTCATGCCTCCTGGACTAGACATGGAAAGTGTGGGTTGTGGGTTGGTGGCGGCATGGATGGTGGTCGCTGGGAGCGGAGTGGTGGCGCTGGGGAAAGAGAGTGTGGCGGGAAAGGCAAAACTCGAAATAGTTGTCTAATGTTTACATAGTTTTTCATCTATACATGTTCTATTACCAGTAATAATGTTTGTTCATGTGAAGGCAAAACTAAATGACATGGACAAATGAATGTATTCATAGGTAATTTGCCAAGTGAAGGCAAAACTCGATGAATGTATTCAAAGGTAATTTGTATTATAAGTCCAGAGGAAGAGACAAATATCCAAATCGAAACTTCACATAGTCAGATTAGAGTGGACAGACATCCAAGTCCCCGCTTTGCATGTCTAAATTAAGTCCAGATCAAAAATATAATGTTAAACAACATAACAAATGTCTACCATAAAGGAAATGACTAAATATAATAAAAATATCTGCTTGTATGGTAATATATGGTACACCAGAATGCTTCTTCATTTCTCAATTATTATCATAAAAAAAGACATCAAAATAAAATGACATTTACAATAGACTCAAGGACGCGGATTTTTGGGACGTGGTTCCACGCGAGGAGCATATCCAATCCGTATGTTTGTGCTTTGAGATCTGTATTTAATATAGTGTTATTTTCAATACGTGACAGACATGGGCTATATGGCAGTGAATACAAATCCTTTAATTCACTGAGCTACCTAAGATTGAAGCTCCCAGAATCGATTGAGCTATCCAATTTAGGAGTTGCCTGCGATTTTGACCAATTGTTGACTGTTGCAGCTCAAAAACACCAAAGACAGTTTTACCCTCCCACCAAAGTGCATAATACGGCACAAATGCCACCACACCGGTTCGTTCTTTCCCTCTCCTCCAGACTTCCACCAATCGACACGCTAGGTTTTCCTCTCCCGAGCCGAACACGGCCACCCACCTCATCCCCGGCCGCCGGCCGCCGGCCGTCGGAGCCTCTTCTCTACTCCGTCCGGTGGATCAGCTCCCCACACCCCCGAATCTCCCGTTCCAAGCTTCCTCTCCCTCATCCGAGCCGAACCGAGGCTGAATCGAGGGCCGCCCCCCAGCCACGGTCGGCGCCACGGCTCCTGTCCCCAAGATCCACCACATCCCCTAGCCCCGCCCCAATCTGCTTCGCCATCGGTGGCCCAAGCCAGTCCCGTCGCGGAGCCCCCGAGCTGCTCCTGCCAAGGACGTGCCAGAGCTCCTCCCGCCACCGGTCGCCGCCCGAGTCCAGCTTCTCCTACGATGCCGCCGACTCCGTCCTGCAACGCCATTGAGTGTGTGCCTACGTGCGTGGAATGTGCCGGGCCGGCTGGGTGCGTCGTGTGCGTGCGTGCGTGGAGTGTGTCAGCCGGCTGGGTGCGTCGTGTGCGTGCGTGCGTGGAGTGTGTCAGCCGGCTGGGTGCGTCGTGTGCGTGCGATGCATGCCCTGTGTGCATGGTGTGCGTCGGCCTTCGCCTGCTGGGTGCGTGGTGCTCGCTTGCTTCCGGCCAGCTGCGTGCGTGTCCTGTGTTGTGCGCGTGTGTATAGACGCTCGCCGCATATCTACTTTAATTTGTGGCCATCTGTTCATGTACCTATGCGGAGCTGGGTCAACAATAAATCTTGGACCAGTGCATCAGCTCATGGAGCTTTCCAGGAACTCTTGCAATCATCATTTGGTCACCCTGTTCCCTGGCTAATGCGGCCAGCTCGTGTGCCAACGCGTTGCAGGTTCTCCTCATTCTGCTAATGCTACTTGCAAGACCCGCTCTAATGTCCTGGACCAATGCGTAGTTGGGCGACCAATTCTAGGCTGCGTCCTTTAATTCCATCGCAATCATTTGGCGATCAAGCTCTAAGAGTAAGAGCGGTGCTATAGGGACAACACTGGCTGGCCGAGTTTCAAACGACACTATGCATCGGTAGGAGTAAGTGTTGCATAGCCGGTCCAATGGAGTATATCGGTATGCATATGATGTGTATCAAATTGTTTACCCGTATTTGCATATAAATATGTATGTAGTGTATGACAAAATCCTCCAAAATCATTTTATAGTATTTTTTAGCAAAAAATCTTTTTATAATCATATATGACTAACTTACAACCAGGTCGTTCCTTTAAATCAACATCTAAAGTAGGTGTTTTAACTTCTAATCTATCTATTACACTACGCTCTCTAATTTTAAGGCCCATATTCAATCAAGGTTTTCAATTTAAAATTGAAGCACGTGATTTTGACCAGGCCAACAATTTCTCAAGGAGCTCTCTCATTTAATTATTTTAGTTCACTATGCTTCTTAATTTTGGAGCTCTCTTAATCGATTGGGGAATTCAATTTTGGATTTGATTCACATTTTGACCGGGTAAAGGATTTTTCAAATCAATTGGTAGCAACCGCCCTATAAAGACATACTAATCCCGCATGACCTCTCATCACCTAAAAAAAATCACCAGTAGCACCAATATAGTACGTGTAGCCATCGACGCAGAAAACTTCCCCACAAAAATATGGGTTGATTAGTAGATAACACAGAATCACACCTCGAAAGGCTCACCAAAACACCGCATTATTATAAATAAAAAGAAAACACGTTCCATCCCTCACTCTCCAAACCAAATATTCCCTCGGTTCCACAATATAAGGTGTATTTGTTTTTTTATAAGTTAAGTTTCTTTTACTTTGACAAAGTCCAGAGTCAAAAATATCGACATCCACAATACTAAATAAATAAAATATGAAAATGCATTTCATGATGAATCTAATGATGCATATTTGATATTACGGTTATTGATATATTTCTCTGCAAATTTTGTCAAACTTAAAGAGGTTTGACTTTAAAAAAAACTAATGCACCTTATATTTTGAAACAGGGAGAGTAAAATAATTACGAAATCCCAACAACACCAACGGCGCAGCAACGCGCGCCCAACCCTTCTAGTGTGAATACTAAGTCTCATGGTCCATCATAGCTAACAAATGCGTGCAGTGTGTTCATTGCGTTGTAGACTTGTATCAATGCGTGCACACCACTCATTTTATGGCACTTGTGATTAGGTGGCCAGGCCTCCATTTATATGTCACTCATCAATAGGCAGATGAATAAATGAAATGCTTTCTCACAAAAAATAAAAATAAATGAAATGCTGACACAACAAGCTTTATTCATAATGACCGTTCCAGGACAAACTGAATGGTATACTGTAATTAGCCTTAATTAGGGAACCACTAGCGATCAGACTACTGATAGCTAGGTTTCATCAGACTAGTCCCTCACCGTACGATTGAATTGTTTTGAAGCGTCTGATTGAGCCAGGGAAACATGAATGCTTCAACGTATTCCCAAATCAAAAACAGCTTCCCAGAAATTACGGTAATAACTCTATTTTCTGTTTTTTGGTAAGTCGTGATTTTCTTCCACCAAATAAATATATAAATTAATGCTTCCCTAAAATTATGTCAGATACTCCATTTTCGCTTTTTCTTTCTTGGTAAGTTGTGATTGCTTCCAACAAACAAATACAGAAATCAATGCTTCGCACAAATTAGAGATTTGCTTCCAACAAACAAAGTAAAGAAAATTAAATGTTTCTGTAGATTTTTTTTATGTAGCGCAAGAGTGGCATGGAAACTCCCCTTTTTGTCGATGGAAGCATCGTTCGATGGAAACATATTATCCGATAGTGTGGTTGATATATCTGTTTCAACGAAGCATTATTCAACGTTGTGCTACCATTTTTTAGATGCTTTGGAAACATTTATTTTTGTGTAACAAAAACTATATTCATGTTTGATGGAAACATTTGCTTCGCAATGGAAATTGTGTGGATCAACGACTTTACAACTCTTTTTGTAACAACACAAATTTTACTTCTGCATAGCCAGCATGGATGCGTCAGTGTATTTTCTGTTTGTTTGTGATGCAGTAGAAATATACTTCAAAAGACCAGATAATTGTTTCCAATGTACCATTAAATTGCTTCCGAGGATGTTTGTTTCCAAGCAGACTTATTTTCCATTGAAACACAGCATTGGTTTGAAACAAAGTGAACTATTGCTTCCAAAGAAACTAGAATGTGCATCCAAAATAATCAGAATTTGCATCCACAAAAATAAGAATGTGCTTCCATAAAACATAACGTGGCATCTAGATCTAGGCACTGTTCAAACACCGTCGGGTAGACTGAAACCATGCTTCCTTTCAATGTTGGCCGTGCTTCATTCCGATGGTAATCATGCTCCCAATGCTGCACGTGCATGGCAGTTATGCTTCCTTACGTTGGTCGTGCTTCTTTGCGATGGTAGTCGTGCTTCCTTCCTATGGTGGATATGCCTCCTTCTATCACCACAGTTAGGGGCATCAAGAAGGATTGAAATGGATGGAACGGCGCTGCAGCTGTACCATTAGCCGAGGACCTCCTTGACAACAAACTTGGTCAGCTGAATATATCGAATTAAACCTAGGTAAACTGAGGATGTGAGGCACTGTTTCATGCAGCCGGCCGGGCATGCTCCCATCGGTGTCGAGAAGGGATGGCGCTTGAGGTACAGGAAGCAATCTCCTGTCGCTTGGTGATTCCCCAATGCTTATTGAGCCCCCCTACTGGGATGGGAATCAATCACGGCCACCTGCTCATCAAGCACATAAAATGATAAGAATCAATCACAGCATAATCGAATCAAAGTGACGTGACCAGCAAAATCAGTGAGGAATACATGTTAATTTTTTCTACCGTGATTGAAGGTTTTGTGATCGTACATCCACTTAAATTCTGCAAGTACATGAAATCGAAATAGATTAACACAGATCTCACCTCTGGTGTGCCTCCCAGCCGCTTAAATTCCGCAAATACGGGATGTAGGAGCATAATCTCGGCAAGATGGCTACCTGGGTTAGGAGAGAAGAAGATGAACATTGGAGAACGACGGGGATGTGGGCTCGTCGGCGACGCGATGGAGAACAACGTGCACAGTGGTCCGGGGGGCGCGTGGAGAAGTAGGACAGGGCAGGGATCCAACCTCCGGCTGGGAGCACAGGGGCGGCGAGGTGGATGCTGACCCCGACAGAGAGGAGAGTCGGAGGTAGGAGAGAGAAACGGCGGTGCTGATTGATTCGAGAGAAAGATAACGGGCGAGGGATTACAGGAAGGTGCTGCGTGAAAAATGGGAGGGGCGTTAAAAGAGGATTTTGTTGTGGTCTCTTGGCGGTGAGATGAAGCATGAATCAACGGCTTACACGTGGTCTGACGATGTCCACGTATCAGACTATAGATAGAAAGTGTTTCCCATTAATTATTGGTATATAGCTAATAACTGGCGCATTGATTAAATAGACCTTTCATACGATGATTAGTCCTAATTTGTCGACTAATACAATACTAATAGATAGAACAGAGTTGCAATCAACCAAAGCAGTTAAATAAAAACTCATTCACTCATATTGGTGAGGTCTCAATATTCTCTATAGGTCGTGTACACATATTTTTACTTTCCAGTAAATTTTTGCCTGATTTTTTTTTATTTAGTGGCGCACTGATTTTTTTTCATGATTCGAGTTAACTATGAAGAATGATGTTCAACTGATTATTTTTGGGTAAGAAATTGATACATGTAAGGATTTTAGTTGTAAATCAGTAGTCTGAAACATGTGACGAAACTAAAATACTCCAAATTGAACAATGCTGGGTGGAGAGAGCTGGTGTGATTATGGCCAGTGTGCAGGCTTCCAATGTACTTAACACTTAGCAGTCTGCTCCTAATACACTGTACCCACAGAAGAAGAAAAAAAAACACTATACCCACGTCTTCAACCTGGTGTTGCGAGAAAAGGCTGGCCATGGCATCAAGCTCCAGCGACGGCGAAAGGTTAGATGTTCGTTAATATTCACTACTCTGCCGACACCTTTCCTATGCTGGTTGAGATCCTAGTACAAAACAGTAGCTTGCAATGTCCACCACCTGATTATGAACATGTTTGTTTAATTAAGCCAATGCATCATGACCTATTATTAGTTTGGTTGGCAGCTTGGTGCAAATAGCTCTCTCGTGCCATGGAGCTGCGTCTCCTGGATCAACGCCCATGCAGCTAGCCTTTGTGGCTGAGGTGTAATCAACGCGCGGCTCGTTCCCGCCTGGTGCAGCTAGCCGTTGGCACTGCCGTGTAATCAATTCTAATCAACGCGCCCATCGTTTCAATGCGCGAGGCTGCCATGTCGGCCATTTACTGGGGGGCGCAGAGGCAATACGAGAACTATACCAGTTGGTGTACGCTGGCCAGAAAACGTTATACGGCATCGACGTATTGGAGTAGCATGAATCACGTGGGAAGGAGTGGTGATGATAACAACCTCGCGTGGCTGCATGTCCACACGCGATTTATCGCAAGGAATCATCGCTATCTTTGAGCAGTTCATGGTCCTGTTAGTCCAACAACTTACAAGCATGCTAATCTTCATTGGCAAGAAAACAGTAATTTTCAAATAGACGAAACCTCCCGAACAACAAGATATTAATTGCATGTCATCATCTAACTTAACCCGTTATGCAAAGTACGCAAAATGCCGTTATACAAAGTACCCAAAATGTAGGAATGCTTTAGAAGCTGATCTGTTGCTCAGTATACTTGCGCAATGGCTGTACTGAATATTTATTCCAAACAAAAAGCTGGAAAAAAGAAAAGGCAATGTAATTCATGTTACCCACAAAACTCCATGTATCCATCTCATATTTTTCGTGTATGATCATGATCTTACCAAGAGGAAGACTATCACCCAATAATTCATGGAAACCCTGTAACGAAAAGCCTACTTGTAAGGCACTTGGAAATTTCTAAATTCTCACAACTCAAAATGCAACTACAAGGCGTTTACCCTCCCAACTTCTTGAGCAGCTTCTCCTTTACCTTCCTCTTCGTTGCTTCCTCTGCCTTCCTCTCCTCTTTTCTCAAACGCTGCTCTCCCTCTTTGCTCAAACCTTCTTCTTCCTCTTTCTTCCTCCGCTTCCTGCCTCTTCGCAAGAGCCTCATGCATCTCCCCGACATGCTTTGGGAGCTTCTTCATGTCAACCTTCTCTTTAGGCGCCTCTGCCTCCTTTTCCTCCTCATTGACCTGTCCCATTAGGTGCAAGACTGATCAATAAAACAGTCTTATATTTATAAGACATATAGAGGTATATTAATGCTGGGCAATGTGCAACACAATATTTACCTAAGTCCACGTTTTTTTTTGCGGGAAATTACTTGTATTACTCACGTAGCCGAGCTACCAGCAGAATTACAGAGTTTGACGACCTCATCAGGTCCAGATCCAAGCCACACCATGGTACGACCCGTAGTTCTACCAAAAGATGCCAACAAATGGGTTACATTGTTTTGACTACGATAAATGTGAGTAATACAAGAATTTCGTTGATCCATGACTATTTTGATTTCATGAACCATGAAACTGTTCGCAGATCTATCCATTTCTCCCTTCTTCAAAAGATTTATAGCCTCCAGGCAATCAGACTGTCTATAGGTACGTAGCTCACTCCATTGTAAAGCAAGTGACAGACCCTCTCTGATGGCCGCAAGTTCAGACTCTAAAGCATTGTGGCAATGGTACAGATGACGACAAGCACTGAAGACTATATTACCGTTGTGATCACGCAAGATCATGCCGCTGCCAGCTTGGATTACCGTTTTGCAGCGATTTCCATGCATAAGATGTACACCTGTAAAATAATTAGGTGTGGCTGGGAAAAACTTCTTGGTTGGTCCTTCAGATCCAAAAAAATTGGGCAGTTTTGTTCAGATCCACCCGGAAAAAATAAACACGCCTTTCACCCTCGTTTCCTTTCCGCGCGGATTTTTACAAGTGCCCGTTTAATACGGGTGGAAGGCATAAAATATATACATTCGTGAAACGGCAATCCATGTGGGCCCTAATTATAGGCGACAAATCTACGGGGTAAGAAAAAAAATCAAAATATTGGCATCTCAGCTACAAGCAGAGCAAGCCATTGCCATTAGCTAGTGGTACCTACAAGAAAAAAATGTATTTTGGTAAAGATTTATTTGTAACTCTATATCAGACAGTGATAATGTTTCTTGTCTAAAAAACTTTTCTGGCATGTCCAACATAGGAAGAAAATAACATCACTATCAAGGATCAAATATTAACAAGTGTTTTCAGAGGGAAAAAAAACTCCATGAAGCTATACGAGGCCCACTGAACAGACACTTTTATGAGGGTTAGTGAATTCAAATTTCTCAACCTGTCAAACTTGTGCATGTGGTCAAATTCTAAATTTGCCTTGTTCTAAACATGAATCTCATTGTAACTATACAGAGATATAAACAAACGCATTCTTACAATATGACTCATTTCCTCATATATCAGTATATGGGAATAATTTTCATGCTCCAGATCGCATGATAAGATAATCAATATTTTGGTGTGCATTTCAAGTAGCTTTCAATTCTACAAAAGATGTGTTGTTTGAACAAGCACCGGATTGCGTGTTGTTTTGTACTAAGGAGGATGCCAAATTGGAGCAAAACATACAACCAGCAAAACACAAAAAAAAAGGGAGGTAAAACCTGAAGACAAATGGGCACTGCATTCTTGTTCTAGCAACAGATACGTCTGCTAGTAATCTGCTAGTACACTGATCTGTCTGTCCACCAGAAATAGGAACTGATTCTTGTTCAATCAAGCAATCTGAATGAGGGCTAGAGAACACACGGAGGACGAACTGGAATAGTACTTTCTTCTTGCCTAAAAAAAAGTTTCTAGTACCGAAGAATGATTGGTTGGTAGATGAAATTGCAGACCAAAAAGATCCGATCCAGCCCAAAGTGCAGTATTAAAGGTTCACCTGATTGATTTGTGATGAACGATCGGTGACCTCGACGGTGCAGTAGGGAGAGTCGCGGCGGCCATGGCGCCAGTCCGTTGCAGGCTTGGGCAACGTCGAGAAGACAGGTGCGTCGGCGGCCGCCTCGGCCTTGGCATCGGCGCGTCGACAGCGCTAGGAGAGAGGACAGGGCGCATCAGTGGCGGGGGCTCGTGGTTCTGTGCATCGGACAGCGGGAGTCGAAGCGGCGCAGACCCTTGTGGACTTGTGGTGGGCTGGTGGCAGATGGCGGTGGGTGGTGAACAAGGATTCCAATTTTTTTCCGGCGATGCAGCACGACTGGAGGCGCAGCCGCGCAGGGGTGGTGGATCAGCGCTGGGGAAGGAGCGGGGGCACCGTGTACACGGGCGCAGGGCTAGGCGGTGTGGGGCTGTTGAGGCGTGGGAGGTCGTGCGATGCGAGGCTAAAGAGTAATTAGCAGCGTGGTGGGTGGGGAATGTGCTAACCATGTTTAGTGCTACTAGCAAAAATGCCTGTGAAAAAAATCACACTCCGTGGCCTAATAAGCATGGCCTAAACCACGTGGACGGCGTCGAGGAAGTCCAGCTGGGGAAGCCACGCCGGCATCCAAGGAGACAACACGGTAGAAACCCGAGTGGATAAGGTTAGCCTCAAGGCCGCATACAGAGAACGTGTGGGGATTCGCCTGAAGAGAAAATGACCGATTTATTGCTGGAGAGCGGCGTGAGCGTGACGCACGGACAGCGTCAGTCGAGAATGGCGGCGGACGACGGCGTTTACTCGCGAGGGAGAGGCATTTGAAAGAAAGTATTTTTTATAGTAAACGGGAAGAGAGATGTGTGCGTGTGGGTCGACTCTCGCCAGAGCGTGCATGTTATTTTTTGAGAGAAAAAAATGCATGCATGTTGTGTAAGTGAAGTGCTTGTGTTTAGGACATGCCCAGTAATGCAAAAGAAACATTACCAAAAGAATTCATTTGTTGCAACGAATAAGAAAAAACAACAAAATGGTGATTACTCGTCCAGTTATTGCTCACCGAGCTTTCTGGGGCCTCGCTTGGTCGACAACGTGGTGCAACTGAACAGGGGATGGGCGGTAATGCACACGAAGATAGCTGTCCTCGGCATCATCATTCTTCGATGTCCTGACATCTTGGCTCCCCGGCGCCTCCATCTACCAACGTGGTGCAACTGGACAGGGGATGGGCAGTAATGCACACCAAGATAGCCGTTTGAATGTCATTGGAATTTGGAACACCTTCAAATTCTTGGATCGGGCCGTCTTCTTATGTTTTGTGTGCACCATTTACCAGCCACCCTGGCATGCATTACACGACAATAGCATACTCATCCTACTTGATGCTAGAATTTACGATTTTAGCCCTCTCGTCTATATAGCAGAAAGATACTGGAATTCCTTTGACCCATATCTTCAAGTTCATCATCTTCTGCACACAATAAAAAATGGGATAAACTCTTGCTGAGGATGACATAGAAAACAAAACAGATGCAGCATTCAACAATTTTGACCACAGGATAGAATGCTAAAGGACAACAACGTTTGTGCACTGCATGGAATTTTTTTGAAATATTCCACCTACAGGCATCTCGCAACCACGTCGTCGTCCTCTGTTAATTCGTCACTCTTTTTCATTAATAATTCCACTAATCCAGCCGTAACTGCGTCGTGCATGAGCGCCTCCATCAACCCCATATCTTTGATAAGTGTGGCTGCGGCATGAGCGCCGGATTCATCTCCCTCACTTTAAGTTTACCATTATTTCTCGATCACTGGGTCCTCTCTCATTAATTCAATAGTCGATTCCTTCGAATAAGTGTCATGCAGCACGTCCACGATCAATGCTTTGCATGTATGTTAATACACCGTCACGCACACAAATCCTGCCCATGCAGGGTGCACGTCCATGATCCATTCTTGCATGTACGTGAATATCTTTCCATTCCACAATCCTCTAATCCATCATTCCTTTAATACACCCTCCAAGACAGCCCACGATTCCTGCCCACGTTCCTTTTAATCATCGGTCATGATTGTCTATTTTAGTCATCTTGCTGATATTCAAACTCAACTGCGACGTATATAAACTGGTAAGAATTGGTCTAAAGAAGCGAGGTGGGCATTGCGGCAATTTTTTGCTAAGTAGGCCCCGCGGTGCAGCAACGATATGTGCTAAAAAATTTTTGTTCAATTTAGGACCAGCTAATGGATAAATAGCACACAATTTTGTTCTTACCAATAGAAGCCTTCTAGCGTAGTTAGTTGCTCTTGCTAGAGCAGTACATGAGGTCATAAACATTGGAGCGGCCTGAGGTGGTTTTTTTTTTAACACCGGCTAGTAGATGTAGTACTGTAGTAACATCCATTAAGAAAAGGAAATTTGTTAACAGGGAATCTTGTGGTCGCCAAGTTAAATGCGTCAGTTTTAAAGTCATATATGAACCTGTATTTAATTAACCATTAGATTGTCCTCAGATGATAAAACTATAACTCATCTCATGGTCTACATCTCGAACGAATTTGAGCAAGGGGGCATATCTACGTATATTTACCATTAACGGGGAGGCGATGGTACGGTACTTGGGGGCTTGAGATAGCTGGAGATGCTAGTGCGCATGTAGTTGTTGGGTCTTTGCATATCAAATTCCTTCACATCCAGCAGCTTCTTCTGCTTGATGTCAACAGCGATCACTCGCGAGTCCCTGTTGGTTGCACTGCTCGCATTTGTCCTGAGGTACAAAACGCCATCTGTGCTGGAGCTGAGAATGGGGTTGGAAACAAAGAGACACTGGGGCAAGTTGTAGCCGGAGATGTCACGAGAATGGAGTTCGTGCTCCGGCTGGAAATGCAAATCACCCAGGGCTTCCAAATCCAAACCCTCGTGGAGCCCCTCCAAGGTCCATGTGAGCACCGTCCAGCCACAAGGGGTTTGTGAGCAAGGGATGCTGGGGTCGGCGTGGACCTGTAGGTCGACGAACCTGATGATGCCAGTCTCTTTGACAAGTACAATGTCCCGAAAGTGGCATCCAATGTCAACGGCAAGAGGGAGCCAATTTGGCGGCTGTGTCGGCTTTGGAAGGGAGACATAGCGGAGCGGTCTGCAGGGTGTGTGGTCTGCGAGCACGTCAGAGAGGAGCATGCCATTCCAGAGGTCGACCCAGCCCATGATGCCACGGCTGGAGCCGCGATGGTGATGAACATGTCGATGTCACAGATATAGTCCGATGGTAGCGGCGGCTGTGGAATAGCAGCTGGCTTGCGGATCCAATCCTCGGCCTTGGAGTCGTAGGTGCATATGTAGTATGGACCATATGGGCTATTGCTAGAGTCGTGGAAGTAGTCGTAGGCAAGAGCTGCGATTCTGTAGGCATCACAAGCATCATCCTTGGGCAGGGCGTCTGAATAGGCGGTGACGGAGGGGTGAGCATGGGTGGAAATGTTGCTGCGGTAACGCACGAGACCAATCGCACTGGAAGGGATGCGGTCGCATCCCGTTGTCGGCAACATGTGGGCGGGGAATTTCGGGATCCGGGTGAGTTCCGGCTTCCCCTCTGGTGAGGATGCTGCCTGGTAGACGAGGTATTCGTATTTGCTCTTCTTGGTATCGAAGGGGGAGGGACGGCCGCGCCCGATGCAGAGGGTGATGAGGGCAAGGTTACCGTCCGTGGCGAACACGAAAGGCTCGCGGAAGAACAAGCAGGTGTCTTCTTCTCCGTGGTCGTCGGGGAAGTAGGCGTGGCAGCAGAAATGGGAGGCGCGAGGCGGCTGGGCGAAGCAGAAGGTGATCTCCACATCCACCTCCTTGCCGTCAAGGTTCCTCTTGAATCGACAGGGGGCGGAAGTATGGTTTTTCTTGTCGACCATGTAAGCGACGTGGTCGAGGAGGACTTCCCCCCAGTCCCACTTAGTCGTCGCCGCCGCCGCATCTTCCGTGGCCGGAGGACGCAGCGATTCTTCGTAATAGGGTTTGAGCGACATGATGAATCTTGATCTAACACTGGCGTACTCCTAGGGAGGAGTGCTATCAGTATTTATTGAGATGAGAGGAGGGGTGAGGTCCAAGAATCAGGTTGTAGTCGGAACCGGATTCATGGACAAACATGAGACGGAGACGGAGACGATCCGGCAAGATAGATGGCGGAAGAAGAAGAAGTGGGTGGAGGGAAAAAAATTCTATGAGACCAGGTCTCATAGGTCTTGGTAAACCCATACACGTAAGTGAAGTAAGATGATCGTACGAGCCTTCCTGCCATGGTCATTCACCAAATTTCATCATCATTGCTCACTTGCTCCGAATGAATAATTTCCAAAATATAATATGCAAGTGCAGCCACGGTCATGTACTAGATTCTCTAATCTGCAAGGTGAAATAGTTGTACAAAAAAATACAAGTAAATATTTTTGCGTTTTCTTCATTAGTCCAACACTTGAGAACAATCAAACATGACAAATCTTATTGTTGTTTTTTGTTTTATAAAGCACAAGATGCAAATGAAATACAAAAGAACCGAGAAATCTTTTTGTAATTCCTATTTTCTCAAGAAAGACAAGAGAAAAATAAAAAACATAGGACCCAAAAAGAAGTAACTGAAAAAGTAAATCAAAGAAGAACCAAAAATATGCAAGTATAAAAAGCAAAACGAACAAAATCAAATATTTTTGTAGTTTTCACAAGTCATAAGAAGCTAAAAGAGAGCAAGACAACAAGTAAATAATTTTTTGTTTTATTAAACTTCAAGAACATCAAGCAAAACAAAAGGTACAATAACATGACAATATTTTTGTGTTTTTCTAAAGAACAACAAGCAAACCATAAAGAACGAAAGAAGAACAAATAAAATCTTTTTGGAGTTTTCTTTTAAAAGAACACAAGAAGCAAGCAAGATCCGCAAAAGGCAAGAAACTAAAAATAAAGAACAAGCTTAAAGAAAGAAGAAAATCTTTTTGGGCTCCTTTTGTAACGCCCAATATGAAGCTCTATCGCAATCTCGTGATGAACTCAAGATCGTGACAGAACCTCATTTTGGGACGCATAGCAAGGTGATTCTCAAATACATACAACCGAATGAACATGTGAGAATACTAGATAAAGGCTTACACTCGCCACATGCTACAAAATAAATATATCATAATCATCATACAATCATCCAAATGAAAGACAGGGTCCGACTACGGACGAAATCAAACGAGAAAACACCACCCTGGTATTATCCCCGGATCAACCGACTAGGCCCACTACTGATCGTTTGGCATCGTGACGTACATACGTCCACGCTCATCGTCATACTCCCAATGGAGCATCTCAGGCTCACCTGTGTCTGTCTCAAGCGTACCTGCAACTGGAGTTATGTAGTAATCTGTGAGCCACAGGGACTCAGCAATCTCATCACCCAAGGTAACAAAACTATTTAAGCTGATGGGTATGGAAGGGGTAAATGTGGTGAGGTTACAGCAAGCACTAAGCATGTTTAAGTGGCTAACATACGAGTACAAGATTAAAGATGAGCATACTACGCATAACGGTCGCAAGTTTAATATGATCAAGAGGTGATCCCGAACACCTACTTACGGTTCAATCATAACCCCACCGTGTTCTCTTTCCGAACTTGCTCGAAAAGAGACCATCACGGTTACGCACACAGTGGGTGTATTTTATTAGAATTAGTGTTAAGTTCTCTACAACCGGAGGTTAAAAATATCCAAGTCGCCACATAACCGCGGGCATGGCTTCGCGTAAGATTTAACCCTGCAGGGGTGTTCCAACCTGGTCCATCATAGACCAACACAAGCTGCGGTGGAAATACCTCAACCTCGAGATAGCCCGAAGTATCCTCGGAATCCCGGTGCACAAGACATTTCGACAATGGTAACACAAGTCCAGCAAGACCTCCCGGTATACCGACAATCCTGATAGGAGTCGCACGTATCTCGTTCTCAGGGCACACCGGATGGGCAAGACGTCGGGTTGGCTGAGACCCTGGTTGCCCAGGGGGCACCGGACATCGCCCAGTTTGGACCAACACTCATGAGGAGCACTGGCCCGGGTTGTTGATTAAATTATCCTCGGGTTAATTACTCCCTATGCAAGTTTTAGTTGTTATTAGGCAAATGGTAAAACCAAAGTTGGGCATTGCTGGAAGCGGTTATTCAAAGCAAACTATCAAGAGGGTCCCATTCCCCTGAGCATGTTAAGAACGCTAAATCAAGGATCATAACACCGGTATTACGGAAACTAGGGCGGCATGAGTGGAACAAAACACTAGGCAAAAGGCCGAGCCTTCCACCCAACACCAAGTATATAGATGCATTAATTAAATAAGATATATTGTGATATCCCAACAAATCCATGTCCCAACATGGAACAACCTGCACTGCACCTGCAACTAAAATGCTATAAGAGGGGCTGAGCAAAACGGTAACATAGCCAAACAACGGTTTGCTGGGTAGGGTGGTTAGAGGCTGTATCATGGCATATAAGAGGCTGACATGTATGTGATAGGAAGCGTGACATGGCGATAGCAACGAGACAACTAGCAAGCAAAGATAGTAGTGTTATCAAGGGTAATGATCATCTTGCCTGAAGTCTCTTCGGTAGGATAGTAATACTGCTCCTTGAACACGTTCTCAACCGGTTCCTCGAACTCGGACTCGTCTCCTGGTACTACCCAAAAGAAAGAACAAGCACTGAAATAAACAAACAACCATGGCATAAATGCACAACGAAGATGATGCATGATCATTTAAAGACGCATGGCATGGCAAGGTGCAACAACCAAATACTACACATTAAGTGAAGCTCAATATGCAACGGGTTGCATATTGACAAAACTTCACAACGATTATTTAGTTCGCTCCCGTTTATGCTACTCATCAATATTAAATGTTGAAAATCATGGCAAGAAATGAAGCATAATTAAGCCATCTATCTAGGCAATTTAAATGAGGCCAGAAACAACAAATAACAATAACGGAAAATCCTCATATGCAACTTTCGAATTTGGTACTGTTCTGCCTAAAACACATTTTTTAATGTTGATAAACAACAAAAGTAAGTGCACCATGTTAATCTACACATTTTTCCACCCCATTTATATATAAAGTTCATTTAAATCGGAGCTACGGTTATTTAGTTATGAAATAAAACATTTTAGCATGTCATTTATGCAAATAAATGCAAACAATAATTTTAAACATTTTTAACATGGATGAAAGTTGCATATTATGAAACCACATGAAATTCTAAGCATTCTACATATATGACATGTTTTATTTGGATGCATGGATAAGTATTTATGAGCGATGCAAAATAAAGGCAGTTTCTGTAATTAGGAATGCACTGGAAAAAATGCTAAAATTGCAGAGCAGAAAAAAAGAGGTTACGGGCCAGAAGCAGCTCACTGCACAAGGCCCGGAAGTGGAATTGGCCCAAGCGGCTGCGTGTGTGGAAAAGAAAAGAAAAAACGGGGCAAAACAAAACTGGGGCGCCTGGGACTCGAACCCAGGACCTCCTGGTGGTGAAAATGGACGAAACTGGCCCTTTTCTGAAACTTCAACACAAAATGACCCCAATCTAAAAATATTTCACAAACTGGCCCCTTTTTGCATGACGCCCGGGGCTGGGGCGCCATGCTAGATAGCATGACGCCCTGGCCCGGGGCGTCATGGTAGCGACATGTAGCATGGCGCCCCGGGCTAGGGCGTCATGCCAAATAGCATGGCGCCCTAGCCCGGGGCGTCATGCTATCTAGCATGGCGCCCTAGCCCCAGGCGTCATGCAAAAGGGCCAGTTTATGAAATATTTTCAGATTGGGGCCATTTTGTGTTGAAGTTTCGCAAAAGGGTCATTTTCGTACATTTTCACCTCCTGGTGTCGCTGCGAGCGCGCTGACCAGCTGAGCTAGCTTGATGGTGTTGACAGGAAGGGGTTTTTACTCCCTTATGAACCAACCCTCAAGGCTGGCCTGGTTCTCCGAACCAGAGCAGACGGCGGCGGCAACGAGGGCGCCGGCTGCTGTGGCGGCGGCCACCGGAGCAGACGAGCACCGGCGGGGGTGCGGAATCGGTAGGGGAACGACGCTGGGGCACGCGCGTGAGTGAGCGGCTGCTGCTTGCCGGGGCATGTGCACGCGATAGCTCGAGTACATGCTCATGCTCGTCTCGGGTACGGCGGCGGCAGGGACTGGGCGAGGCCGCCGGTCCTCGCGTTCGAGCGTGGGTAGGCGCGCGGGCTGCAAAGGGCGCGAGCTGGGCGTGGCATGCGTGCACGAGCGCGTGAGTGAGCGGCGGATCGACGGCGTGAGCAAGGCTCGAGAACGAGCCTGAGCAGAAGCTCGTCTCGACCGCGGCAGCGAGGCGTGGCGAGGTGCTTGAGCGCGTGCGTGCTCACGGAGGAGCACGGCCTCGGTGGTGTGCGTGGTGCGGACAACGGTGGTGCGCAGCGAGGTGTACGAGCTCGAGCTCGAGGTCATGGCCATGGCGGCCGAAGTCGGAGACGCGCGGAACGCTGGCTATGCGGACAACCGAGACCAGAGAGGGAGATGGGAAGGATCGGAGCTTCACCGTGGGGATGCTGCTGGAGTCGATCGGGCTCGTCAGTACCGGAGACGACGAGAAGAAGACGACGGCGAGGATGTCGGGGACGTCGGGGAAGGCGTGACGACGTCAAGGACTTGGCGTTCCGGCTCGGGGAAGACGCGAAAACGGAGCCGCGGCGGCGTCCCGGTGTGCATGGAGGAAGAAGGACCGGCGGCGAGCAGCTACGCTGGAGGAGAGCTCCGGCTCGCCTCGGTCATGGCGCGGGCGACGGCTGTGGCGGTGATGGCGTGGACCTACCGGTGGCGGCGGCGCGGAGAGGGACGAGGGAAAGGGGAGAGGAACCCTAGGAGGGCGCTGCTCCTGGCTGGCTTGGCCACCGTGGCCATGGCGCGTGAAAAGCAGAGGAAGGGAGGTAGGGGAAAGGTGGGTGGGTGCATATTCAAATAGGGCATAGGTCCTAATTGTTATCTTTCCATTTCAAAGAAGGTGTTGGTTGCCATCTGGATATAAAGGCCAGTAGTGAAGAACTGACCAGTGATGCATTGAATGGTCCACTACCAAATATTGTCGTGTTGATGATGTCATTTTCGTCTCTCTTTTTTCCAATGCTGCACCAACTGCCCCCTTTCTTTCTTTCGCTAAGGTTCATTGTCACAGTGACATGGTTCCATCGTTTTATGACTACGCGTATTACTTGTTATTTATGCATCTGATAATTGTCATTAATCTAGTTATTACATCTCTTTTTAGTGTAACAAGATACTAAGAGGTTTCTTGACACCTCTCAACATTGCTATTGAAAGTCGCTCAGTGAAATGTGTGAAACTACTGGTAAAGGTATGGCTCCATCTTAATATATTAAGCGTCAAGCTGAAAAGTGTATCCCAGTTTAGCGAAAATGTGGACAGATAAATTGTGACTATGTTACTTAGAGGAAGCATCCATGATTCTGTTACATACTAGGCTGGTGCGGATGTGAAGGGTCCCCGTAATGTGACCCCCTTGCAAGGTGCTGCAAGACTGACGCCCTTAAGTGCCTACTGGATGCTGGGGCAGATCCCAATGATCGAGATGAAGTAAGTTTTGTATTCCACCTGCGTATATGTTTTTCACCCCATGATTGGTTTTTTACACATTCGGGTGTAACATTGAATAACTATGCATCGTCCATCTTTGAATTATGGTAATACGAGTCACGAAGCCAATCATATCCAACTAATAGTTAACTCAGGACAGGCGCACTATACCCAGTGAAGTTGTATTGATGATATGTAAATTGTAATATACAATTTCATGCCTACTGATATGTTTTTTCATGTACAGTTTTTTCCATTTTCTTGAAGATTAAGGCTTGTCTTCGAAGTTGACATATCAATTTTATCTAATATTGCTACAATTTTCAAAGAAATAATTTTGGTTGATTTAGTCTGGCCAATTTTAGAAGTATTTTCTTTCCTCCTAATTTAGTAAAATTGCATTACCAAAAAACTGCCGGTAAAATTGCTAGTAACATAAAGTAATTTAGGAACTTGCTGCCTGTTTTTTAGATAATGGATAAATTCGTGTCCTGACCTCTGCATCATAGGATGCACAGCCAATAGTTTACGGCAAAAAGGACTTGCTGGATTATTTGGAGACATGTGTACTGCCTGAAAGCATATCTACTACTCCCTCCGATCCAAAAAAAGTGTCGCAGCTTTGAACTAAGGTTGAACTAACCTCAGTTCAAAGCTGCGACACTTTTTTAGATCAGAGGGAGTAGAATAGACACAGAAGAACCGATCTTATGACCTACTTTTTGGCACGAAAGGAGTACATACTATTGGTCTCTTGTCTATATGTCTTGCATGTGGCTGGACTTCTGTTGATTTCTTTCTCCTGGAAATACATTGGTGATATTCGGTTTTGTCTTTTTTCCAAACAGCATGGTCACTGGCCTATACAATTGGCGGCATATTTTGGTACACGTAAAGATGTCGAAATCTTATTTGGAGTGACTTCTCGTATTCCTGCTGTACATGATTGGAGTGTTGATGGAATAATTAGTTATGTAAAGGCACAGCCAAAGTTGGAGGTATGAGCAATAACACCGTTGGCATATTATAATTTATTTACTTATGTGCTATACTGCTAAGTGAAATTTTGAATGAACTTATGCCAAGAAACTTAATATTCATCTGTCATACTGTAAAAACTGTTGCCCATGCATTTCTTGTGAACTCTTTTTTGACACCTTTGAACTATAAAATTTCTCTTATTTACTGAGGTGGAGAGCTGCGTGATTGATTAGCCTATTAGGTAAGGCATGATCCAATTTACGTACCTAATAAAACTGGTAGAATTTGTACATGTATTAAAAAAATCTAGATCTTTTGTTAATTCTTTAATTTGGGGAGTTGAACAGCGCTCTCTTAGCATGACAATTAGCGGAAGTGGCATGGATCCAAATTTCCCAGTACTCTAGTTTAACCCTGCCCTACCTAAGATTTTTCTGTTCCTCCGCCACTGGGTAGAGACACGAGGTGCGACCCTATAAAATCTAAGCCTTGTAGGAACCCAAGCAATCCAAGGCAAGATAGACGCAATTATAGGTGTTCAAGAGGAATAAGGGCTAGGCTATATTTAATAATTAAGACCGTTATTTATGGCAAGAATCTTAAGGTCCTAAAGGGTGTGAGAACTGTGAGAGCAGCAATGTTTTGCACTCTTTTGAGTTTTGCTAAAAGAATTTGTTGCTGGCTTTGCCAAATCTTGTATCTCTTGTTGTATCAGAGTATAGCAGTAATCGGTGCAGTTGAGCTTGGGGGTTTGTAATCAATGTGGAACTTAATTTCTACTTGTTTTCTAGAACATGAAATTGTACCAACTGAATGAAATTATAATATGTTTAACTATGACAATATTTCTATTGTTTTTCAATTTCTTTGCACATAAATATCTCCAATCTTGAGTCATTTTTTCAAATCTTCAGGATCTCCCTTTGTCTAAAATGACAGTAGCTGAATTGAAAAAAGAAGGATCCAAAGCTATGTATAAATAGGATTACAATGCGGCATTAGAAATCTATAATATGGTATGCAATTGCACTATTCAAGCTCCTGAAATTCATTTCTCTTTCCCTACTATTGTTTCCTCATTTGCATCCATTGAAATGGCTTGCATCACTATCCGATGTTTTTCTGGATAATCGTCCAAACTATAGATGTGCTTTATTTCTCTTTGTTCGGATTTTCCTAATGTTGCATTTCTTGATATGAGATGTGACGCCCCCGGCCCAACCGTGCACTAATCATACACGCAAATGCACACGATCAAGCCTAAGGACTCACTTGAAGATATCACAACACAACTCTAAACACAAATAAAAGTCATACAAGCTTTATATTACAAGCCAGGGGCCTCGAGGGCTCGAATACATAAGCTTGAGTCATACAAGCATCAGCGGAAGCATCAGATATGTGAGTACATACATAAAAGTTAAAAAGATAAGCCTTAAGAAGGCGGGGCAAAACAACGACACTGATCGAAAAGGCACAGGCCTCCTGCATGCGAGCCTCCTAACTACTCCTGGTCGTCGGCGGTCTCCACGTAGTAGTACGCTCCACCGAAGGGGTAGTAGTAGTCGTCGACAGGGGCAGCTGACTCCGGGGCTCCGCCATCTGGTCGCAACAATCGGATATGGGAAAAAGGGAAGCAAAGCAACCGTGAGTACTCATCCAAAGTACTCGCAAGACTTACATCAGAACTATTCTACTTATGCATCGGTATTAAAGAAGGGCTGTATTAGTGGACTGGACTGCAGAAATGCCAGAATAGAGAGAAAGGCCTAGCCTATCGAAGACTAGCATCTTCAGCGTCTTGCAGCATTAGAAGAGTGCAGATTGGTACATAAATATAGTTGTAAGCATATGTAGTAGCAAAGCCTAGAGATCCTTCCTCGACTCCCTGCGAGAAAGCGATCCCGGAGCTTCCAATTAAAGTAGCATGTATCCAGTTCAAGTTGTAGTAGATCGGGATACTACACTGAGCGTCCTGTTACCGTGGACACGGCTATTCGAATAGATAATCTTCCCTGCAGGGGTGCACTACTGTTACCCAACACGCTCGATTAACTCTGGCCGGACACACTTTTCTTCGTCATCCCCGGCCTCGGCTGATCGACACGACGTAGTCCTACCTAGGCTCAGCAGAGAGGTCCCCACCGGTCTACATCCTAAGTGCTCAGGGGTCTTGGGCCCATCGCCCTTTGCACTCCGGGTCGTTGCGAGCAGGGCGATCCAGGCACCACCTCTGGGGTGCCGACCCGGCCGTGCCGCAATGCTGAACTGGACGTCTGACAGAGCTTTCGGCTGATACATACGGCGCCGAGGGCCCCATTAAACCATTATCTCGCGTGGTGGTAATGTGTATAGGCCAGTGGCCAACTCAGATCAAATACCCAAATCCGTTAGTGAATTATTAGGAGCTCACGGAAACGAGCAAGGGCTAAGAATGCCCAGCCGTGCCACGTAAATATCTCGCGGGTACCCTCATGGTCAACCCGACTCCACATCTCTCGCGGGTACCCCTCGGGGCCAACCCGACTTTATCAAGTAACTGTAGTAAAGTCAAAGTACCCGTGTCTCCATAGCATCAAGAAGGAATCCGAGGAATTACCCTCGTTGGATTCCCACTCGATGTATCCGACAAGGTGAACCCGGAGGAATCACCCTCGATGGCATTCACACTTGCGGGGTTGCACGACAGAAGCTTCATCGGAGGTGGTGGAAGAGGAATCACCCTCGGTAACCCACAACCGGCTAGCTATACTAAAGAGGCAATATCAGGAGTGAGATAAGAGGTATCACCCTCGGCACTCGATGGTAACTCTGCAGAGTCGAGCAACTTAGGGGGGGGTGCGGTGATGTGCTGGTCTCAGCCCGTTGATCACTTCGATCGGGGCACTGGTAACTAAGCGGGGCAACTAGGACAAGGAAGAGGGGCCACAGATGGTCTACCAACCAACCTATACTAAGCATTTAGGATAGCAGGTAAGGTATCAATAGCAGTTTACAAAAACAGGCTATGCATCAGAATAGGATCAATCAAAAAGCAGTAGCAAATTCTAATGCAAGTAGGAGGGAGAAAGAATAGGTGATATAGGCATGCTCAAGGGGGTTTGCTTGCCTGAAAGCTCTGCGGCAAAAGAGGGGTCGTCAACGGTGTAGCAGTCCTCCGGGGCAGCGTCGGTCTCGGGGTCTAGCGGAAGGGAAGAGGGGGAAGAAACAATAAAAAAAGCAATCAAATGCAACACAGGGTATGGCATGGCAAAATGCAGTGTTGGTGGTGACCTAATGCAACGTTACATGTTGCAGACGAAGCGGGAAAATATCTGGGATATTTTCCCGGCTCTTACACAGTTATCGGTATACTGAACCGGAGGGGAAGGTTCCATGTTCAGATAGATAGGAGTGGTGGTCAAGCATTTTGACCACATATTTGCATTCGTCTCGTTTTTCTGATCAACTTTCATGTTGAAAACTTTTCGATCCGAGCTACAGTTGAATTTCTACAAATTTTCAAAGATTTAAACCTTTTTTTGAAATTCCTGGAATTAATTTAATTACTAAATTCGCATTATCCAGAACAGTGTACTGATGATGTCAGCATGATGTCAAGATGACGTCAGTGGTCAACCCAGCTGTTCCAGGTCAAACCTGACAGCTGGGTCCCACATGTCAGTGGCACAGAGGTTAACAGGGGTTAATTAAACTAATTACAGGTTAATTAGGAAGGTGGGGCCCCACTGTCAGTGTCTAATTAACTTAATAAATTAATTTTAATTATAAAAACGTTAATTAGCGTGCGGGCCCCATCTGTCAGTGGCATAGTGTGCCCAGTCAGCCGAGTTGACCAAGTCAACTCGGTCAACTGGGGCCCCTGGGCCAACTGGCAGTGACCCAGGGGGTGCCAGCGTGGCGGCCACGTCGGCGGTGGCCGGCGGCAAGTCGGCGGTAACGAAAAACGCGACGGCGTGCCACGGGAGTCGCCGGAAATCGGCTACGGCGAGCCATTTAGTGCGCGTGACTCCGCGTTTGAACGTGCAGAGTGCGGCACATCGATTGGTGGTGGTTACGTCGCTGGAGTCGGCCGGGATCGACGACGGCGAGCACGCGGGCGGCGCCGGAGTTCGGCCGTTGATGGATCCAGCGACGCAGGGCACGGCAAACGAAATGGGCGACGATGTTCGACTCCTACGAGCTCCACGAGCTCGGCTGCGAGCTCGGTTGAGCGTGACAGCGACTACGGCTACGTCGGCGAGCTCATCGGCGGCGAGAGGTGCGGCCATGGATTTTGCGGCGAGCTACGGCGCGGAAAGACATGGAAGAGGAGGGGAGAGATGGCGGAGCTCATCGGGGAGGCACACGATGGCCCATTGACGGCTTAGGAGCTGCAGGGTGGCCGGAATTGACGGGGAGGCGCCGGCGACCCGAGGAAGAAGACGAGCTCGTGGTGCTCGATGCGGTGCTCCCCGGCTCCAACGGCTGGCACCAGGCGACGTGGAAGACGACGGCGGAGCTAACGGACACGGCGGCGAGGCTGGAGACGGACGATGGCCGCGGGATCGATGGTGGCTCTCGGGCGAGCTCGAGAGAGAGAGAGAGAGAGCGACCGAGAGAGGGAGAGGAGTGGGCGAGGGCGTCGAGGAGGTGGAGGGGGTCGGCCTTATCCCCTCCCGGTGCCCTGCAGCGTCGCCGTGTCGCTCAGTCGTCGGAACGCGCGCGCGCGCGGCCACGGCGAGGCTGACACAGGGAGAGAGAGAGAGGAGAAAGAAGAGAGAGAGGGAGGTGGGCTAGGCCGAGTGCACTGTGCACTTAGGCCCAGCTCACAGTAGAATAGGGCCTTTTCTCCTTTGTTTCTTTCTGTTTTCTTTTTCCAGCAACTTTTGCATTTTATTTTTGCCAATGAATGACTTTGAAAAAATGTGCAACTGATAGAAACAAATACTAGGGAAATTGATGCACTGCCACAAAAAGTTTCGAGCCCATTTGAATTCATTTGAATTTTGAATTACATTTAAAGGGGCCAAAATGGTGCTGTTGGCACTGTTTTCATGCTCTAGCCCATTTTAGGAAAATAGGTGATGTTATTTTCCTGAACATTAATTTGTTTTGGAATATTTGCTACAACATGAACTATTTTCCAGCAATTTTTGAGCAACTTCAAATTTCACTCATAATTTGAATTGAATTTGGTGGTGGAATTTGAAATGAGATATGATTTCACTGTGATCATTCTTTGCAAAACTAATTAGCTTAGCATTAATTTAAAGATCACTGTGGCTCATTACTCAGGGGTGTTACAATTCTCCTCCTCTAAAAGAAATTCTTGTTCCGAGAATTTAGGAGGCAGAAGGAAAGGGGTCGGGGTATTCCTGGAAATTTTCCTGGAAGTACCCTAGAAGTCGCGAACGGCTGGGACGTTCTAATTCCACAAATTTAATGCCATGCATGTATGCAAAAACTTTTGGCATAAATGAGTACGATGCTCCCGAATAAATTAAAACAGAAGCTGGTACTGAGTTAATAAGAGGAGTACCCTTCACAGTAGCTGGCTGACCTTGAGCTTCACTCAGATCAACATGGTAAGCTTGACCACGACCATAAGAAGGTCTGGCATTGTTGTTGCGGGGCTGGTTGTTGCCACGGCCATTTCCACGGCCAGCAGGGGGAAGTGCAAGCTGATTCTGGTTCTGAGGGCATTCTCTGGAACGGTGACCTGGACGGCCACACTTGAAGCAGAGCCCAGTGTCGGGACGGGGAGCAGGAGCTCGAAACAGTGGAGCTTGAGGTCTTGGCTGCCCCGGCGGTGGAGGAGGTGCAGCTGGATGGTACATGCTGTGAGGAATCCAGATACGGCGCTTCTGTGATGACGAGCCCGAAGATGAGCCCGCTTCACGGGTGCACTTAAGAGCGTCCTTGTGATCCTTGAGACCAGTCTCAACCTGTATAGCCTTATTCACCAAGGTGGCGAAGTCGGCAAAGTCCTGGACTAGCAGTGCAAGCTTGATATCTGGGTTGAGCCCTTCACGGAACTTTTCCTGTCTGCGGGCATCAGTAGCAATATCCTCTTCAGCGTAGCGAGAAAGTTCCAGAAATTCCCGCTGATAGGCTTCCACAGTCTTGTTGCCCTGGGTAAGGTTGCGGAACTCACGCTTCTTTCGGTCCATGACTCCTTGCGGAATGTAACGGGCACGGAAAGCAGCTTGGAATTCCACCCAAGTGATGATTGTTCCAGCAGCTAAGGTATGCCTGTGAATGTCCCACCATTGGGCTGCGGGTCCCTTCAGAAAGTAGGAGGCGAAAGTGACATAGCTGGCAGGGGACACATTCGCAGACTCCATCTCGAAAGTGATGTCGCGGAGCCAGTCATCAGCGTCAAGCGGCTGAACTGAGTTGCGGAAAATGGTTGGGTTCAGGCGCACAAACTCTGGCAAAGTGATTGCGGCTGGCTGCTGGTTGGCATTCGGGCGAGGAAACTGATCCATAAGCCCTTGCATGAACTGGCGGTGCATTTCAAATTGTTGCATCATAGCAGCCATATAGTCGGGCGGTGGTGGATTGTTGGCACCACGACCACGACCACGACCTGCTGGTCTAACCATCCTGCTAAAAGTCAACAGGGGGTAGTTTAGCAACGAGCAATCGCAATTTTATGGAATCATTCATGAAGTAGCACGCACAACAAAAAGAAGTGCAATAGATACATCAACATAGTCATACATGACATACAGATCCATACATAAAGTTGGTTACAAGCCAACGTTACAACAGCAAAAGGGAAAGCTAGACAACTGGACGGCACACAGGCACGCGGTGGAGGGATACAACAACGGGACATAGCGATAGCTACATCAACGTCGGAGAAAACCATTGAAGCCAGGCAACTGCAGGTGACGACGCAGGGTACCCTCGATATAAGGATCCTGCGCACCGTGAACACTCTGGTGCAGAACCTGGTCCTGGACTGGAAGAAGAGGACCACGTGGAGGAGTACAACCTCCAACGGCAGGCCACTCAAGACCTGGTGGCATCTCCGTCCTGCGCGGGTAAAGGATATACTTTGGATACATCCTCGCACTGACTGCTGGCAGCAACTGTGTCAGAGCGTCGTAAAGACGAGCAAGAGTGGCGTACAACTCGACAGCAAGAGCTCGAGCAGTGCGGTCCAGAGCCTGAGTGTACTGTACCAAAACCTGCGGGTCATAGCGACGCAGCACGTAAGGAGTACAGACATAAGTGTAATATCCAGTCTCATCCCCAGCGGGGGCATACGGGATATATCTGAAAGCAGTCTCCTCCAAACGTCTGTTGTGCTCTCCACGGAGACGGGCAATAGCAGTATAGGCAACATCATGGACGGCCATGTCGACAGTCACTCCAACACCATGAAAGGTGTGCAACTCAGTGATGGAGCTGTTCTGCCGATCAAAGATGCGAACCACATCGTGGTACTGCTCCTGGTTGAACTCGCAGTAATCCTCGTAAACTGTGTACTCGGGGTACCAACGATATCCCAGCCTGGTCAAGAGATCGACTAAGATAGCAGGGAACCCAGTCGCATCAAGAGCCATAGTGTGGCGTACGAGCTGTCTTGCGGGACGCATCTGAAACAAGGAGTGTAAGATGTCAAATGACAGTGTGAGAAGCATAAGATAGCATTGGAAAGAAATGTTGCAGATAATCCAGCTCTCCGGGTGAATGTGATCACGAGATCCTAATGTTAGAGTCAGCAAAATCATTTAACCCGAATAGAAGATGATTCAGAGTCCCAGAGTAAGGAAGAGGAATAAAAGATCCTAATACCACCCATTGGCGACGTGGGCCCGTAAGCCACACAGCCATGTTAGTAAAATAGTTTTTCAAAGACTAGACTCGACTTCGGCCAAGGAGTTGGAAAGGGGCTTCCTACAGGCAGTCGGCTCTGATACCAACTTGTGACGCCCCCGGCCCGACCGTGCACTAATCATACATGCAAATGCATACGATCAAGCCTAAGGACTCACTTGAAGATATCACAACACAAATCTAAACACAAATAAAAGTCATACAAGCTTTATATTACAAGCCAGGGGCCTCGAGGTCTCGAATACATAAGCTTGAGTCATAAAAGCATCAGCGGAAGCATCAGATATCTGAGTACATACATAAAAGTTAAAAAGATAAGCCTTAACAAGGCGGGGCAAAACAACGACACTGATCGAAAAGGCGCAGGCCTCCTGCCTGGGAGCCTCCTAACTACTCCTGGTCGTCGGCGGTCTTCACGTAGTAGTACGCTCCACCGGAGGGGTAGTAGTAGTCGTCGACAGGGGCAACTGACTCCGGGGCTCCGCCATCTGGTCGCAACAATCGGATATGGGGAAAAGGGGAGCAAAGCAACCGTGAGTACTCATCCAAAGTACTCGCAAGACTTACATCAGAACTATTCTACTTATGCATCGGTATTAAAGAAGGGCTGTATTAGTGGACTGGACTGCAGAAATGCCAGAATAGAGAGAAAGGCCTAGCCTATCGAAGACTAGCATCTTCAGCGTCTTGCAGCATTAGAAGAGTGCAGATTCGTACATAAATATAGTTGTAAGCATATGTAGTAGCAAAGCCTAGAGATCCTTCCTCGACTCCCTGCGAGAAAGCGATCCCGGAGCTTCCAATTAAAGTAGCATGTATCCAGTTCAAGTTGTAGTAGATCGGGATACTACACTGAGTGTCCTGTTACCGTGGACACGGCTATTCGAATAGATAATCTTCCCTGCAGGGGTGCACTACTGTTACCCAACACGCTCGATTAACTCTGGCCGGACACACTTTTCTTCGTCATGCCCGGCCTCGGCTGATCGACACGATCTAGTCCTACCTAGGCTCAGCAGAGAGGTCCCCGCCGGTCTACATCCTAAGTGCTCAGGGGTCTTGGACCCATCGCCCTTTGCACTCCGGGTCGTTGCGAGCAGGGCGATCCAGGCACCACCTCTAGGGTGCCGACCCGGCCGTGCCGCAATGCTGAACTGGACGTCTGACAGAGCTTTCGGCTGATACATACGGCGCCGAGGGCCCCATTAAACCATTATCCCGCGTGGTGGTAGTGCGTATAGGCCAGTGGCCAACTCAGATCAAATACCCAAATCCGTTAGTGAATTATTAGGAGCTTGCGGAAACGAGCAGAGACTCACGATCATGTGACCCCGTCGCCCCGTCTCGTGGGCTTACGGCAAGGGCTAAGAATGCCCGGCCGTGCCACGTAATTATCTCGTGGGTACCCTCATGGTCAACCCGACTCCACATCTCTCGCGGGTACCCCTCGGGGCCAACCTGACTTTATCAAGTAACTGTAGTAAAGTCAAAGTACCCGTGTGTCCATAGCATCAAGAAGGAATCCGAGGAATCGCCCTCGTTGGATTCCCACTTGATGTATCCGACAAGGTGAACCCGGAGGAATCACCCTCGATGGCATTCACACTTGCGGGGTTGCACGACAGAAGCTTCATCGAAGGTGGTGGAAGAGGAATCACCCTCGGTAACTCACTACCGGCTAGCTATACTACAGAGGCAACATCAGGAGTGAGATAAGAGGTATCACTCTCGGCACTCGATGGTAACTCTGCAGAGTCGAGCAACTTAGGGGGGGGGTGCGGTGATGTGCTGGTCTCAGCCCGTCGATCACTTCGATCGGGGCACTGGTAACTAAGCGGGGCAAATAGGACAGTGAAGAGGGGCCACAGATGGTTTACCAACCAACCTATACTAAGCATTTAGGATAGCAGGTAAGGTATCAATAGCAGTTTACAAAAACAGGCTATGCATCAGAATAGGATCAATCAAAAAGCAGTAGCAAATTCTAATGCAAGCAGGAGGGAGAAAGAATAGGTGATATAGGCATGCTCAAGGGGGTTTGCTTGCCTGGAAGCTCTGCGGCAAAAGAGGGGTCGTCAACGGTGTAGCAGTCCTCCGGGGCAGCTTCGGTCTCGGGGTCTAGCGGAAGGGAAGAGGGGGAAGAAACAATAAATAAAAGCAATCAAATGCAACACAGGGCATGGCATGGCAAAATGCAGTGTTGGTGGTGACCTAATGCAACGTTACATGTTGCAGACGAAGCGGGAAAATATCTGGGATATTTTCCCGGCTCTTAGACAGTTATCGGTATACTGAACCGGAGGGGAAGGTTCCATGTTCAGATAGATAGGAGTGATGGTCAAGCATTTTGACCACATATTCGGATTCGTCTCGTTTTTCTGATAAACTTTCATGTTGAAAACTTTTCGATCCGAGCTACGGTTGAATTTCTACAAATTTTCAAAGATTTAAACCTTTTTCTGAAATTCCAGGAATTAATTTAATTACTAAATTCGCATTATCCAGAACAGTGTACTGATGACATCAGCATGATGTTAAGATGACGTCAGTGGTCAACCCCAGCTGTTCCAGGTCAAACCTGACAGCTGGGTCCCACATGTCAGTGGCACAGAGGTTAACAGGGGTTAATTAAACTAATTACAGGTTAATTAGGGAGGCGGGGCCCCACTGTCAGTGTCTAATTAAGTTAATAAATTAATTTTAATTATAAAAACGTTAATTAGCGTGTGGGCCCCATCTGTGAGTGGCACAATGCGCCCAATCAGCCGAGTTGACCAAGTCAACTCGGTCAACTGGGGCCCCTGGGCCCACTGGCAGTGACCCAGGGGGTGCCAGCGTGGCGGCCACGTCGGCCATAGCCGGCGGCAAGTCGGCGGCGACAAAAAACACGGCGGCGCGCCACGGGAGTCGCCGGAAATCGGCAACGGCGAGCCATTTGGCGCGCGCGACCCCGCGTTCGAACGTGCGGAGTGCGGCGCATCAATTGGTGGTGGTTACGTCGCCGGAGTCGGCCGGGATCGACGACGGCGGGCACGAGGGCGGCGCCGGAGTTCGGCCGTTGATGGATCCGTCGACGCAGGGCACGGCAAACGAAATGGGCGACGACGTTCGACTCCTACGAGCTCCACGAGCTTGGCTGCGAGCTCGGTTGAGCGTGACAGCGACTACGGCTATGTCGGCGAGCTCATCGGCGGCGAGAGGTGCAGCCATGGATTTTGCGGCGAGCTACGGCGCGGAAAGACGATGAAGAGGAAGGGAGAGATGGCGGAGCTCACCGGGGAGGCACACGGTGGCCCGTTGACGGCTTAGGAGCTGCAGGGTGGCCGAAATCGACGGGGAGGCGCCGGCGACCCGAGGAAGAAGACGAGCTCGTGGCACTCGATGCGGTGCTCCCCGGCTCTAACGGCTGGCACCAGGCGACATGGAAGACGACGGTGGAGCTAACGGACACGGCGGCGAGGCTGGAGACGGACGATGGCCGCGGGATCGATGGAGGTTCTCGGGCGAGCTCGAGATCGAGAGAGAGAGCGACCGAGAGAGGGAGAGGGGTGGGCGAGGGCGTCGAGGAGGTGGAGGGGGTCGGCCTTATCCCCTCCCGGCGCCCTGTAGCGTCGCCGTGTCGCTCAGCCGCCGGAGCGCGCGCGCGCGGCCATGGCGAGGCTGACACGGGGAGAGAGAGAGAGAGGAGGAAGAAGAGAGAGAGGGAGGTGGGCTGGGCCGAGTGCACTGTGCACTTAGGCCCAACTCACAGTAGAATAGGGCCTTTTCCTTTTTTTTTCTTTCTGTTTTCTTTTTCCAGCAACTTTTGCATTTTATTTTTGCCAATGAATGACTTTGCAAAAATGTGCAACTGGTAGAGACAAATACTAGGGAAATTGATGCACTGTCACAAAAATTTTGGAGCCCATTTGAATTCATTTGAATTTTGAATTACATTTAAAGGGGCCAAAATGGTGCTGTTGGCACTGTTTTCATGCTCTAGCCCATTTTAGGAAAATAGATGTTGTTGTTTTTCTGAACTTTAATTTATTTTGGAATATTTGCTACAACATGAACTATTTTCCAGCAATTTTTGAGCAACTTCAAATTTCACTCATAATTTGAATTGAATTTGGTGGTGGAATTTGAAATGAGATATGATTTCACTGTGATCATTCTTTGCAAAACTAATTAGCTTAGCATTAATTTGAAGATCACTGTGGCTCATTACTCAGGGGTGTTACATGAGAGGAGTGCAAGTGTGGACGATTAATTGTACCACATAGCCCAGGGGGAAAATATGAGATATGTACCACAAGGCTCATGGACACACCTAAGACCATGGTTGGAAGTGTATAGACACTTACGCCCTTTACCATATTTACTGAGTTATGGCTTGACAGCGTCCTTATTAGTGCCAGCAGAGATGTGCCTGTGGGCATGCACGATTGAGTTGCTTTTGAGCATGTCATCACTGGAGTAATTGGCTCCATATTAACATCATCGAGAATAGCATCACATATCACACTGACCCTGATAGCACCACGGTGGAATAATGAACGTTTGGGTTCGTGACACAAGTCTACCCTGGTCTCATGTCTGCTAATATGACTATCACCATGTCTACATGGTGTTTGAGTATATTTCCTTGAATTAAGATGGTCCTTCGAGACCATAGTGGATCATGATTACGGCTTTCATGACAGTGGTTTTAGGTTGGGTTATTGGGGGAAGTGCCAAGCATTGTAACTTCTTTGTGGAATGGTGATAATTATGGGAAAATGTGATCAGTGATACCTAGCTGATGATCGAACCGTATCTTGGTTGTTCCATTTGCTTCTTTATGCTCCTGTTGTACACAATCTTAATAGCTTTAGTACGCTACAATTGCCATTTTTCTATATTTTGGGGGTGTATCTCCAAATCTTAGATAATATGTTTGAGTAGGTTGTTAAAGGTAATAGCTTTACCTTCTTGAGTGTACATGTGTGCATAGACTCATTACCCAAGGCATGGCCATGTAAGATATGTGATGTGTGTATGTATACATCCCTTGCATCGATGAAGAAGATGTGCAATTGGGAATATATAACTTAGTTTTTATCTTTCAACTAGAACTAGGCTAGCCACCATTTTACTTGCTTGTGGTACCAGTGTTGATTTGAGCTGTTTCCACCGAGACATCTCCATATGTGATTTAGTATTTATGATAAATCTGAGGACTACATGCAGATTTGTTAGAAAATATGTAATTGTTTGTTTGGTTTGTTGGTTGTAGGCGATAACACTTGATCATGACAATGTTGATCCAATCATCATTGGCAATAGGGGGTTTTGCCGGCTTATACTGCATAGAGACGGTGCTTTAAATGATGCCCAGATCTGCAGGCAAATACAACCTGACTGCCCACATGCATGCTGGCTGGAAGGCTACTCATATTTGCTACTACAGGTGATGCATAATCACAATTTAGCACTTACTTAAATCTCACGGCTAGACCTTTTTGATGACCGACTCAACTCTAATTTCAGGAGTTTGAAAAGGCATGTGATTCATTTCTTGATGCTGTCAAACTGGATCCAGGACATGTTGGAATCGAGAAGGCATTAAGGTAGCCTACTTGATCTACTTTAGCTCCATGCTTTATTTAACGGCCAGTTTGCTGTGATATATAAATCTTATGTTGATCGACATCAATTCCATGATTCAACTAGCATACTGATTTGAAATATTCATGCAGTGTATCGAAACTGTACAAAAAAGATAAAATAAATGGACTTGTATTACGAAAAGAATGAGTATGATATTTTGTCTTTGCACAGTACATGTGTGAATATGATCATACCTCGGCATGAAATCCTGTTTGCCATATCAATGATGTGGCTAATGATTTTCATGGTTTTGTTTTCATTTGCCTGTGTGGCCCATCTGCACTGAACCAGCCATGAATTACTTCTCGAAAGGAATTCGGATCAGATGCCGTACTGATTCTATAATTTGGAATGTGCAGGGCGGCTTTGAGGTTGTTGACAGAATCCGAAGCCGACAAGAAGAATGGTGTAGAAGGACCTGGATATCGCCCCGTATATTTGTA
The DNA here is from genome assembly GCA_039707655.1 of Elymus sibiricus. Taxonomy (NCBI): domain Eukaryota; kingdom Viridiplantae; phylum Streptophyta; class Magnoliopsida; order Poales; family Poaceae; genus Elymus; species Elymus sibiricus. The sequence goes on along the minus strand of CM077668.1, from coordinate 101,455,873 downwards.
CCATTGAAGAGAGCAATTTGGCTAAGAGTTGGACGTCCTAAACTCGGAAGAACTTGTTGCTTGGTACTGTGTCTCGAACGATGGAACACCTATGCCCTGTTTAACTGTAGCTAGGTTGCCTACTGCGGCCGCAACCCTGAATTAGGCCATGCACACTCATAGCGAATTGCTGCAAATTGTCGTCGGCCATGTGATGGATGGCATTCTGGGGGTGATGATTCAGCTAGGTGGGGGTATCAGTAGATTTGGACGTGATCACACCAGACTGATGGGCGATGGTGTATGTGTGGACTTTCTCTTTTTTGTGATCATCTGTGTGGTCTTCTAGATAATCTCAATATTTGGATGACCCGCCAAGCCGCATGTTCTCAGAAAGCACCCAACCTTCAAACACATTGCATTTCATAATGCTGCTACTTTTAAAAAATAAAACCATAAACTTTATTCATTAGAAATAACCAATAAATCGTTTATGAGGATCATTACAAATTTCATTTAAAGGTTCCTCAAACCAATCCGAAGTCAAAGAAAATCTAGCTAATCTAGTGAGCTAGTGAGCAACTTTATTTGCTTCTCTATTACAATGTTCGAATCCAGTAATAATGAAATCACAAGCATAATAAAAACAATCATTGAAGATTGCCGCCGCCGCACCTGCCGACCGTCCCTCATCCTTTATGGTATCAGTCACCTCCAGATTGTCCGAGTTAATAATAAGGCGATTACATCCCAACCTTTGCGCCAGTGATAGATGGAATTTGAGAGCCAAGGCTTCAACCATCAAGACATCCACGTAGTAGTCTACCTTCCCATTCCCCCTAGCGATAAATTTGTCTTTGTCGTCTCTAAGGACTGCCCCCATTGTGCCCCTAAGCAGGTCATGGTCAAAAGAAGCATCAACATTAAGTTTCACAAAGCCCACAGAAGGGCAAGACCAACCCCTCCCCCCCACCCCCTTTCATAGAGGCATTTGGAGATGAGGCAGTAACGAAGTTTGCCGTAAGGGGTAGTATCCCCATAGAGATCTGATACACATTCTGAGTTGTCTCCTTGTGCATCAATTTTCGTCTTTCCCACCTTAGATACCAGGCTGAGATAGCAATCATTTCACGCACATTGTGATGACCCATAATCCGCAGTTCATGGTCTGGTAGAAGAAGTAAATACTCCAACACTACCTCTCCAGCACGATCAACCTCACAGACTTTATCAATAATATCATCCATCCCGAGCCTTTTCCAAACCTCATTTGCTTTATTACAGAGAAATAGCATGTGATTCGTATCATCTAGACCAGTAGAGCAAGTAGGACAAGTGGGCGAGATTTTCATATGTCTGTTTGTGAGCGTAACACGACATGGAAGTGTTCCATGTAGCGTACGCCAGATAAATAATTGACCTTTGTCGGGCAAGATAATTTCCATACCTTGCTCCAAATAGGGTTAACTGTGGTTCGTCCCATCCCATTGGAATGTCTCAGTTTACTTCCATGCTGATGGTCCCACTCCACAAAGTAAGCAGACCGAGCCGAAAACATTCTATGGAAGCCATACTTTGCCTAAAGCTTAGACAAAGTGTGGCTAACAAAATGGCCACCACAAGTGTGGGCAATTCTTTCATCTAGTGCATGCAATCCAGGGATCTGAGCATACATGGAAACCCTCTTGATTCTCCAAATGCCATGAGCCTTGTTGTGCCTTCGGCGTTTGGTTCTCTCAAGTACTTTGATCCAAACACCTTGACCATAACAGTAGTAAATCTGACCATGGCTTGAAGGCATGTGCTCTCAGACATCCGGAGGTACTCATCCCATTGGTCTACGGTTGTGTCATACACAAGCATCCTCATAGCAGCCATGCACTTCTAGAGAGCGGGGAACCCAAGGCGGCCAACGACATCCTTCTTAAGCTTGAACTAATCATCATAGGCCATGACACCTTGCATGATGCGCAATACCAATGATCGCTGCATCCGGCATCGATGTCAAAAATAGCTTCGAATAGTGCATCAGGGGGCAGAGTCCTCGTAGAGATCAACATGCCCCAGTGCCTGACGCCAATTCAACACTTGATATCCCGACGTTGAATCCTTGAAGTTGAGAACATGCTCCTCTGCACGCTCCGTTTCTTCAAGAATCACCATCATTATCGCTGTTCCATCCTCATCTTGGTCGTCATCATCCGGTGAAGATGAATCCATGAACTCGACATAGAAGTACTCCTCATCTGGATCGACCGTGTTTGCTTCAAAGTAAACAACGAGAACATTTAAAATGCGGTATGGCATTTGAAAGAACACTTGTCTGGCGCAGTGTCCGCCATGGACAATGTCGACATGGGCGGAGGGTACCTAGGCGGGGGGGGGGGGTGCGGCAGCGGCGTAGGGCTTGGTGAAGAGGTAGCTAAGTGGAGCGGTGGATGTTTGGCAAGGCCCGGACGGCGTTCGGAGGGGGCGGGTCGATATCCGGGAGCGTAGGTAGAGAGCGGAGCAGGATGTTCGGATTGTGAAAAAAATGCGGGCTCTGGGTGGGGTTTTCGATGGGACAGGGGTGTCGGACGCCGACGTGGCTGACGTCCGGACTCCCCATAGTTTCCCTCGATTTGATGCTGGCCTATGGGATTTCAAACCTCTAGAGCGTTCTAACCCAAAATAGGCGTTCACGTTAGAAATTTTTGGTGATCCACGTTGGAGATGCCCAAACATGTCCGTAGACGCTAGACCCCAGAGTAAGTTTCGGGAGCAACTAATTGGGGGTTACCCCTTGCGGGACGCAACTAGCGGACACTTTTCTTGAAACGGAGCGCTCCAACGCCGCCACATGGTGCGTGCTTGGCGCTTCACCCGCTGGAAAGGTTTTTCTGCATTCTTTTTTATTTTCTATTTTTTTAGTTTTTAGTTTTTAGGCCCCCCTTTTCCGGTCTTTGGTTTTTTTTCTTCAGATTTTGCGTGAAGCATAGTTGCACTCTGTCACGTGAAAAGCCCAACTATACTTTCACAAAAAGTGAAGCACATGTGTGCTTCCACGTAAGGCGCAGATGTGCTTCGGCGTGAAGCAAAAAATTGTGCTTCTGTGCTTTCCAAAAAAGTGAAGCACAAATGTGGTTTCATGTGGGGCACATTTGTGCTTCTGTGGGTTTTTTGTCTTTTTTTGTCTCCATATTTTTGTTTATTTATTTTTTCAGTTTCTAGTTCTTTTTTTGTCTTCATTTTTTTCAATTTCCGCATGAAGCACAGTTGTGCTTCTCACATGTAAGCCCAGTTGTGCTTCCACAAAATATGAAGTATGGTTGTGATTCTAAAAAGTGAAGCACATATGTGCTTTCCGCGTGAATCATAATTGTGCTTCTGTGCTTCCTCAAAAGTGAAGCACATGTGTGCTTCTGCGTAAAACACACACCCTTCGGAAGCACAAGTTAGTTTACTTGGAAGCACGGGTTAGTATAGTTTGTAAGCACAAGTTACTACTAGTTGGAAGCACAAATTTCGGTCAAAAAAAAGTTCATCGAAATCCATCAATATCAGATCTAGTTTCGAAGAGCTCGACACGCGAAACACAATGGTGGAAACGATTCATGATTTGGACACACGTCTCAAAAGATAAAACATTAAAAAAAATGAATCTATGAAAAAACACAAACAGACCCATCCGTACCTACCGTTTGGAGGTTTGACTCATCTACGGGGATCCCCGCAGGAATTAATGTGCAGGGCCAATAACATAGCTCCACGTATCCTTGTGGGCCAACAACATTAGTTAAGTTAGATTTATTTGTTACGGTCTCAAAATTATCTGTTTCTTGTCCACCGGTGTCTCCTATTTTGTGCACCGCCCCATCGTGTTCTAGTCCTACCCCATGTCGCCGGTGCTCCCTTCTCCTGCTTTGCTTTATCACCGTCAAAGCACACTCCAAGCGTAGACACACATGTCTCTAAATTTTCTTTCAACTTACTTATTTGGTACTTCCTCACCCGGCCTACACGAGCAAAGGATTAATACGAGAATGGCTTTGAAACACAAGAATGGTTACTAGTGTCGACGAGTTCTTGCTCGTCGACCGACAACACCACTTGGTCGTCTAACGCCAGTTGCAGAAGGCGTGGACACCAGCGGCGCGCAGTTGAGAGGGAGGGTGCACACAATTAGAAGGAGCATGTCACCAATGCCATTGAGGATCCCTGAGCACGTCATTGAAGGAGAGGTGTGTGTGGTGACGACGTGCTTTCATATATACTAGAAGCACTGGGCGCGCTTGATGCGCCGGTCGCGCTGCTAGTTTTGTTTTAATTGATGAGGGGTAGGGGGAACATTGGGGTGATCATGTGATTCGGGTATATTTTGTGTGGTATGGTTCGTGTTAAACTAAATTTCGAGGGCTAAATTGAAAATATGCCCAAGAGATAAGGTTCCAGATCTTTTCCCTCAGTTACAAACGGAATCATGTTCTTCTGTCCATGGGGGAGCGCCTCCATGCGTGGAGGCATCCATTGGCCACTGCCGGCACAACGGTTTGGGTGCCCACGGTGCCGGGATGCTTCGCGCGCCAGGGCTGCTGCGACGGGCTGGGAGATGAGGAGCCCCGACCCCACCTTGTGCGTCTTGAGGCGCTGGCATAAGTCATACCGAGGCCGATAGCCGTGGGCACGCCAGGAGTATCGTCGGGCGGGAGCACGGTGATATAGAGGATAGTTAACCTGGTCAAAATCAGATGACCCAGTTATAAATTGAAGACCTCAAGTGATTGTGAGGCCTTAAAATTAGAGAGCATAGTGTATTAATGGGGTTCGTCAAATCGTCTGATCATACATGAGAAAATGAGTCCATTCAGCATTGCCTTTCAATACTTCAGCTTGCAAAATAAACATCATCAGGTCTCTGTCGGTAGGCAACATTGTGAATGAAGAAGAATCGACACATGTGGCATCCACTGCTTATATTGCCATCGTAGTTGATCTCAACCTTGCTCGTCGGCGGTGGCAGGTCGGTGTTGAGCACACCAGCAGGAAGAGGAAAAAGTACAGGCCCACAGATCACGATAGAAGAGGGTCGGGCAGAGATGATGTGCTTTGGCGACGGTGAAGTGAAGCAGGAGAAGGGAGTGTCAGCAGCATGGGGAAGGAGATGACGGTGGTGGCGCACACAATAGGAGACGCAGATGAACAAGAAAAACATTTTTTTATTTTGAGACTGTAACAAATAAATTGAACTTAATTAGAGTCATGGGTCCACAAGGATACATGGCGCCAGGATATTGGCCCTGCACGCTAATCCCTACAGGAATCCCTACAGATGAAGGCCTTCTATGGTTCCAAGGAATTTTGTAAGAATTCTATAGGGTACGTTTTTATAGGAATCCTATTAAACAAAGAGGTGGAAGTGAAGATTTTTTTTTTGGTGTGACTATGTCTCAGTCGACTAAGACTTAACCAAGTCTTAGTCAAGTGATCATCTCTACTCCTAAAGGAGGAGTTGGTAGCCTGGTACACCGTTTTTTTTGTCCGGTTTTTTTTCCGTCCCATCTCCCACCACCCCTCCCATTGGTTTTTATCTCTTTACGAATAATTACAAAAGGAAAGAAAAAGACAGAAGTTCATATTACAACCTCAAATTACCACCAAAGTCTAAAACACAACTCTGAACTATGAAACCGTCTAGTTTATAACCCTGAACTTTCAAAACCGGACAGAAAACAACCCTGGGGTGGTATTTGACTGGTTTTGACCGGTTTTGACCAGTCAACAGCCCAGTCAGTGCCAACTCATCCGCCACGTCCTCCTCTAGTCAAATTTCGACCCCAAAAAAGAGTGTCCAGAAAAATTTGAAAAATTTCTCAAAATCCACACAACCCTCATCTTAAATCTGGGAAAGCCTCAACAAATTTTGCCGAGCAGAAAAAAAAATTATAGCGGAAATTCAAATTTGACCCAAAATGGCTTTGAATTTTTTCTCTAAACTTTTTTTCGGCTCGGCAAAATTTGTTGAAACTTTCCCAGATTTAATATGAGGGTTGTGTAGATTTTTGAGAAATTTTTCAAAATTTTCGGAACACTCTTTTTTGGCCAAAATTTGACCCGAGGAGGACGTGGCGGATGAGTTGACGTTGGCTGGGCCATTGACTGGTCAAAACCGGTCAAATACCACCCCGGGGTTGTTTTCTGTCCGGTTTTGAAAGCTCAGGGTTGTAAACTAGACGGTTTCGTAGTTCAGGGTTGTGTTTTAGACTTTGGTGGTAGTTTGAGGTTGTAATATGGACTTCTCTCAAAGAAAAACCATGCGCCGCTCCTCCCTCTACGGGCCTCGATCTTTTGTCTAAGGTTACTAGTAAGATTGCACGTGCAATGCACGTAATCACTCCATAATAATTTGCTACTCCATGGTCAAAGTCTCATTCTCATGTGTCAAAATAGACCATCTTCGTATTGCCACTCGTGTGTCAAGTTAAAACTTTTTTATATTATCGCCGGCCTCTTCCAAATATCTGAGTTTTTTCTCACGGTGCTCGTACCATCATAGTTAGAGTGATTGTCACCATCACCCTTGTTAAAGTAAAATCTCTTACACTGGTCCTACCACAGTTCAACCCACGCAAAGCATGCGATGCACAAGGGGAACACTTGGCATCACCCGACGGATCGCATCGACTATGTCAAAATACTAATAAGAATTATTGACCTTGTCTAAAAAGACTTCTTCGGTGCACATTGAGAGCCATTTAACTGAGATGTTGGTTCCTCATGACATTCATATACTACCATATAACAATGCAGTGTATGTGTGACAAAAGCATAATAACAAGAGAACAGAGTGTTCTATTCTCACTTACATAGTTAACATCAATTTACGAAACATACCATATGTAATTGTCGGTGCTTCAAACAGGATGTGTAAAAACGAACTGAAATGAACTGTATACAGAACACAACTATTCTAATATGATGGAAGCTTCTCCATGTCATTTGACATGAACAACCGTTGTGTAAAGTTACATCATAGGCCTTCTATGGTTGTGTTTTAGACTTTGGTGGTAGTTTGAGGTTGTAATATGGACTTCTCTCAAAGAAAAACCATGCGCCGCTCCTCCCTCTACGGGCCTTGATCTTTTTGTCTAAGGTTATACGTCCACGCAGCTGCCGCCGTGGATCCCTAGTGACGCCGCCGACGCCGTCGCCAATCCCCAGGCTGTCGCTGCCGGCGTAGATCCCCAGGACGCCAATGCCGTCGTGGATCCCCACAAGCCGCCGCCGCCCAATAGTAGCGCCCGCTGGACCAAACCACAGAGCTGGAGGAGTGGCGCCTGCGCCGCCTGGCCAAGGAGTCTGTGGTGGGCTCCAAGAGCCATCTGGACCGCCTCAAGGCGTTCTCTAGATCGACGCCGTAGGACGCAACCGCGGTCCTGCTCGACCTCCTCCTCGCTCGCGTTGTCGGTCGATTGATTAATGGGGCCAGACGGCCGCGATGACGACGAGCGTGCTTCCTGCCTCTTGCGGCCTCCCAGCGCTCATTGGCGGGGAGTTGGCGGCCTGCCCGCCGTCCAAGAAGGTGCTCATCTCCACTGGATCGACGCCGCCGACCTCGGCCCTATTCTGTCTTCACCTGTCGATGCGCCTATGCTCCGACCCTCCCCGAGCCCCCTCACAGCAAGCAGTAGAGTCTTCCTCCTTCCAGCACACGGTTCTCAGGGCCGGCGGCGGCGTCCATGTCTGTTGGGCGGAGCACAACGCTGGGTTCGAAGTCCACCATGCTGCTGCTGATGATGCTCTCCTTCTCCTTTGTCCACCGGTTATCAGACACCCGCGTAGGAGGGGTCCATCGTCGTACACGCATTTGATCTGCTGATGCGCCTGGCTGTGGCTGGCTTCTGGTGGGATGCTTGGAGGTGAGGCCAAGTCATGAACTTGCTGAGACGTCTTTACCTTGAATTACAATTTCTTATGATCTTGAACGAATACTAAGGCTTGCATCTTTTATAAAGCTTGCCAGTTACTATGTAGTTTCAGTTAACATGAAAGTCACCCATGGTGAATCTTTTTTCTTGTCCACAGATTTCACGAATCCATTATTGCCTACAGAACAACGTCCTGGCCCTCCCAGTTTGAGTGATTCTCTTTATTTTGCTATATCTCAACTGTTACATGCATCGTTTATGTTCGCTGGCCCGTGCCCCCGCGTCTCCTCACATTAGTGTGGCTGCCGGCTGCGGGACTGACGAGGAGGTCGTGGTGGAGCGGTGGTGCTGGCCTTGGCTTAGCAGGATATCATAAGCTCTCCCTTGTTGTTTGAATCAGATTCAGTGGTTCTTGATTTTACATGCATGCATCGATCTTGCTCCTATTCTATATGTAGGGTACACTTGATGTTTTACGGGATGTTCTACAGATTTTTAGAACACTGAGGGCATATCTTAGCTTGGAATGCTGCTGGGTCGATGAACGCCATGCAACGTGGCAGGTGAGTGCTCCTCTCCCCTTTCCCTCTATGCTAAAAAATAGTTTCAATTTCCATACAAGTTCGCCAATTTAGATCTAGAAATAAAGGTTCCGTACGAGATTAGTTATCAGGATCTTGCCGGTGACTACTTGAGCTCAAGTTGGACAACATATGCAATGTCGAATTCAGCGAGATATCATGATTCGATTTCACTTTCATTCCACAGTTGAGATCGTAATTTGTTGATATTTTGTATCTTTTATAGATATAGATTGATAACATTTAGTGATGTTATAGGATATATAATGATTAGAGAAAAAAAAGAGACCACATGTTTTATGGATCAAAACTGATACTTTCTCATGCCCTTACGATGGCAAATGCGCAGTTCATTCATTCAAGTGTCTTAATTTGTCTCATGTAGTAAAACCGCGAGAGATTTAACCTGACAGCCAAAACATTTACCCAACTCTCCAAACAGTGCAATCCCTTGATGCGGTAACTTTGGCACACCTGATGAACATCATTCTTCTCATCATTGTGTTTTGTGATTTCTTTTGATGCAGGGTATTGATGTGTTATGACAACTTTGTGACAATATGAAATACATGTACTTATTCTAATTTGTTGTTCCTATTCTAATCCATAGGAGTAGAGAATAGTTGCTTGCTACTGCGGTTTTATAATGACTCTCTCATTACAAACTTTATCACCACTATTGGGTAAGCTCATCTAGTTTTATCTTGTTGCAGTTTGCATATGCTTAGTTTGGATTACATCGACCTTTACCAGATATATGCAAACAATGCAACTATAACCGCAATCTGTCTAAACAGAACAGTTTGTAAAGGGGGAACAAAAATTCATACCTCCCTAACTCCAAAAATTCTGAAAAATTACCACGTGACAGATAACTCATTCATGCTTACTGTGTAAAAATTTCAGATTTTTATCATGTTCTGACTATTCAAAAATATTCTAGACATAACAGAAAACTTTTTGTTTTCAAACAACAACTCATAAACTTGCAAACTGAGCATGGTAAAGGCTATACTTGGCATTTTATTGAGATAAAAAGGTACAAACATGATTATTAATAACAAAAAGAAAATCAAACTAAAAGAAAATGACGCTCCAAGCAGAACACATATTATGTGACGAATAAAAATATAGCTCCAAGTGAGGTGTACTGATAGATTGAAGATGAAAGAGGGGATGCCTTCCGGGGCATCCCCAAGCTTAGACGCTTGAGTCTTCCTTAAATATTACCTTGTGGTTCCTTGGGCATCCCCAAGTTTAGGGTCTTGCCACTCCTTATTCTCGTTCTATCGTCATCTCACCGAAAACTTGAAAACTTCAATCACACAAAACTTAACGGAACTTGTGAGATAGGTTAGTATGAAAATAAATCATTCACTTAGGTACTTTCAAGACAAGATTCATAATTGTTCTCACATAATGCCTATTGTATTCTGTCATTTCCACAATTTATATCTCATAATATAAGCTATGGAAACACTAAAACAAGCAAACTATGCAATAAAAACAGAATCTGTCAAAAACAGAAGAGCATGTAGTGAGCGAATTAAAAATCATACTTCTGTAACTCCAAAAATTCTGAAATATCAGGAACGCATAAAACAATTGTATAGAAGTACTGTGTAAAATTTTTAGAATTTTCTCACGCTCTAGTACAGAATGTAAAATCATGCACGGGACGCTAAACTTTCTGTTTTTGCACAGAACCAAATAAACAAACATCTACATCAACCTAAAGGCTTTACTTGGTACTTTATTGAAAGAAATCATATAAAACATGATTACTACAGTAGCTTAATCATGTGGACACAAAAAAACAGTAGATATAAATATTGGGTTGTCTCCCAACAAGCGCTTTTCTTTGATGCCTTTTTAGCTAGGCATGATGATTTCAATGATGCTTACATAAGAATAGGAATTGCAACATATAAGAGAGCATCATGAATCACATGACAAGAACATTTTAAGTCTAACACACTTCCTATGCATAGGGATTTTGTGAGCAAACAATTTATGGGAGCAAGAATCAACTAGCATAGGAAGGCAAAACAAGTATAACTTCAAGACTTTCAACACATATAAGGGAAACTTGATGTTGTTGAAATATATATAAGAATATCTTCCCCTCTCATAATAATTTTCAGTAGCATCATGAATGAATTCAACAATATAGATATCACATAAAGTATTCTTTTTCATGATCCACAAGCATAATTTTTTTATTACTCTCCACATAAGCAAATTTGTTCTCGTCAATAATAGTGGGAGCAAATTCAACAAAATAACTATAATGAGATACTGGATTGACATAACCAAATTGAACATTAAAATCATGATGACAAGTTTCATGATTATTATTACTCTTTATAGCATACATGTCATCACAATAATAATCATAGATAGCAACTTTGTTTTCATAATCAATTGAAACATCTTCCAAAATAGTGGAATCATCGTTAAATAAAGTTGTGACCTCTCCAAATCCACTTTCATAATTATGGCCATACGATTCAACACCCTCCAAAATAGTGGGATCACTAGTACCTGGAGTTGACACTCGTCCAAACCCACTTTCATCAATATAATCATCATAAATAGGAGGCATGCTATCATCATAATAAATTTGCTCATCAAAAGTAAGGGGACTAAAAAGATCATCTTCATTAAACATATCATCCCCAAACTTATGGCTTTGCATATCATTAGCATCATGGATATTCATAGCAAGCGTACTAACAACATTGCAATCATGCTCACCATTCAATGGACTCACATTAAAAATTTTGTTAAATTCTTCTTATACAATCTTAGCATAATTTTCGATCCATCATTTTCAAGAAAGACTTCATAAAGATGAAGAAATTGAGGCAACCTCAATTCCATTATTATTTTTTGTAATTTTCTTTTATAAACCAAACTAGTGAAAAACAAGAAACTAAAAGATTCAATTGCAAGATCTAAAGATATACCTTCAAGCACTCACCTCCCCGGCAACGGCGCCAGAAAAGAACTTGATGTCTACTACGCAACTTTTATTCTTGTAGACTCTGTTGGGCCTCCAAGCGCAGAGTTTTGTAGGACAGCAGCAAATTTCCCTCAAGTGGATGACCTAAGGTTTATCAATCCGTAGGAGGTGTAGGATGAAGATGGTCTCTCTCGAACAACCCTGCAATCAAATACAAGAAATTTCTTGTGTCCCCAACACACCCAATACAATGGTAAATTGTATAGGTGCACTAGTTCGGCGAAGAGATGGTGATACAAGTGTAGTATGGATTGTAGATATAGATTTTTGTAATCTGAACAATAAAAAATAGCACGGTAGCAAGTAACAAAAGTGAGCACAAACTGTATTGCAATGCTTAGAAACAAGGCCTAGGGTTCATACTTTCACTAGTGCAATCTCTCAACAATGCTAACATAATTGAATCATATAACAATCCCTCAACGTGCAACAAAGAATCACTCCAAAGTTCCTAGCAAACGGAGAACATAAGAAGAAATTGATGTAGGTAGCAAAACCACCTCAAAGTTATCCTTTTCGATCAATCTATTGAGCCATCCCTATAAGTGTCACAAACATCCCTAGAGTTCGTACTAAAATAACACCATATGATACGCATAAATTAACTCTAATGTCACCTAGATACTCCAATGTCACCACAAGTATCCGTGAGTTAATTATTCGACATGCATCAAACAATTTCAGATTGATAATATTCAATCCAACACAAAGAACTTCGAAGAGTACCCCAAAGTTTGAATCGGAGAAAGTAGGACAAAAATGTGCGTCAACCCCTATGCCTAGATTACCCCAATGTCACCTCGGGAATCCGCAAGTTGATTACCAAAACATACATCAAGTGACTCAATAGAATACCCCATTGTCACCGTGGGTACCCACATGCAAGACATACATCAAGTGTTCTCAAATCCAAAATATTCAATCCGATAACAATGAAACCTCAAAGGGAAAGACTCAATTCATCACAACAAGATAGAGAGGGAAGAACTCCATATGATCCAACTATAGTAACAGAGCTCAAGGTACATCAAGATCGTGCCAAATCAAGAACACGAGAGAGAGAGAGAGAGAGAGAGTGAGTGAGAGAGAGAGATCAAACACATAGCTACTAGTACATACCCTCAACCTCGGGGGTGAACTACTCACACAACACCATGAGAACGGAGGAGAAGTTGGTGGTGATGGTGATGGAGGAGATGTCCCCGGCGGCGTCCCAGCGCCACCGGAGGAGAGGGGGAAGGGCCCCCCTCCTTCTTCTTCTTCCTTGGCCCTCTGGGAGGAGAGGGAGCTCTCCCCTAGATTGAATCTCTCTGTTGTCTTCTGTTTCTCGCTGCTGTTTTCTGGCCGAAAACCGTTTCTTATATTCCCGGAGATCCGTAACTCCGATTGGGCTGAAATTTTGAGGGGATTTTTATCCGGAAATTATCTTTCTTGCGGCGAAAGAAGGGTATCAATGGAACTACGAGATGCCCACAAGGCATCCCGGCGCGCCCTGTTGCCTTGTGGGGCCCTCGAGCACCGTCTTGCGTTGATTCTTCCTAACAAAAATCACATATATTCCATAAAAAATCTCCGTAAATATTTATCGCGTTTGGACTTCATTTGGTATGGTTTTCCTGCGAAACAAAAAACATGTATAAAACAGGAACTGACACTAGGCACTAGATTAATAAGTTAGTCCATAAAAATAATATGAAAGTGCACCAAAACCATACAAAATTATTGTAAACATGGCATGAATACTTCATAAATTATAGATACATTGGAGACGTATCAATAGTAAATAGCTAAACCTTCCTAGCATGATTAGGAGTTGCTTGAGCCATGTTGTGACTTCATCCATGACATGCTTGCTATTGCTTAGAGTTGTGTCAGGACCGATTCATCTGGGAATGAATTGGATGTTGAGAGCTAAGTGTGTGAACACGATTTGGTAAAGGTAGCGATGAGAGCCCATGTAGGAGTACATGGTGGGTTGTCTCATTGAGACCGTCCTTAAGAACTGAGTTCTATGTATGTTATCCAAGAACAGTTACTACCACACATTGGGCTCCGGGCACTCCAAGCTCTCTCGACTTATTAATCGCCTTGATCTCTGTCCAGGAGTTGCAACTAGTTTCTGGTGTTTGTAGGTCGTGCTATTTGTCTACCAAGTGGCACCCGATACAGGTGGGCTTGGGACAGACTAGGCAAAGTGGCACGGTGTACCAAGCGTAGTACCATCCGTCGAGGTGGACTTGGGAACCCTGCACACATCGTTTGGGGCCGTAATGGAAACTTTGGCCGGACTTCCCTTGCGGGTTCAGCCCCAGATAGGCGATAAACTTGGACTAGAGTCTCGTGTGGTTAGTCAGGTTGTGGCCAACACCCTCGCCAGGCTTCCGCTTGAAGGTTGCTGAGATACATAACGTGTATACGGTGGTAAGTGGTGAGAGCGTGTGTGAAGAAGTACACCCCTGCAGGGTTATAAAACTATTCGAATAGCCGCGTCCTCGGATATGGACTACTTGGAGACTTATATGGTTCATAGACAACTTTAAGTGGATACTCTAAAATGCGCAAGATAAGTGTGAGTGCTATGGATGGCCTTCTCGTAGGGAGACTAGAGAGGGTCCATAGTGGTGTATTGTTGTGGTGACTAGTGGACTCATGTGCGCTTCCTCACCTCAAAGAAATTACTGGTAGTCGTAGTACAGGATAGCCACTGAGTCAAAGCTGGCTTGCTACAGTTAAACCCCACAGCACCCTTGTTGATACTGATGCATATGTAGATAGTTCTGATGTAAGTCTTGCTGAGTGATAACCCACAAGTATAGGGGATCGCAATAGTTTTCGAGGGTAATATTTCACCCAAATTTATTGATTCGACACAAGGGGAGCCAAAGAATATTTGTGAGTATTAGCAGTTGAATTGTCAATTCAACCACACCTGGAAACTAAATAACTGCAGCAAAGTGTTTAGTAGCACAGTAGTGACAGTAGCAATAGTAACAGAAACAATAACAGTAGCAGTTTTGTAGTGATTGTAACAACAGCAGCAACAGTAGTAACTTAGCAAAGATTAATATGCGAAGAGCTTAGGCATTGGATCAGTGATGGATAATTATGTTGGATGGCATTCATCATATAACAGTCACAACCTAAGGCGATACACAATAGCTCCAATTCATCAATTTAATGTAGGCATATATTCCGTATATAGTCATACGTGCTTATAGTAAGAACTTGCATGACATCTTTTGTCCTACCTTCCCATGGCAGCGGGGTCCAAAAGGAAACTAAGGGATATTAAGGCCTCCTTTTAATAAGGAACCATAACAAAGCATTAACACATGGTGAATACATGAACTCCTCGAATTATAGTCATCCCCGGAGAGTATCCCACACAATTGTCACTATGGGGTCTATGGATTAGAACAACAACAAGTGCATATGACAAGCGGATAGGATCAAGAACTCAAGTATATTCATGAAAACATAAAGGGTTCAGATCTAAAATCATGGCACTCCGGCCCTATTGACAAGATTAAGCATAGAAAAGTCATAGCAACATCAATCTCAGAACATAGTGGGTACTAGGGATCAAAGCCCTAACAAATTGACTCGATTACATGATAAATCTCATGCAACCCATCACCGTCCAGCAAGCCTACGGAGAAATTACTCACACACGGTGGCGAGCATCATGAAATTGGTGATGGAGGATGGTTGATGATGACGATGGCGTCGAATCCCCCTCTCCTGAGCCCCGAACGGACTCCAGATCAGCCCTCCCGATGAAGAACAGGAGGTGGCGGCGGCTCTGTATCGTAAAACGCGATGAAACTTCTTCTCTTATTTTTTTCTCGGGGAAAGTGAATTTATAGCGTTGGAATTAGGCCAGACGGCCGCATGTGGGCCCCACAAGGCATCAGGGTGCGCCCTAGGGGGGGGGGGGTCGCACCCTGTTGCCTTGTGGGCAACATGTGGCCCCTCTTCTGTTGATTCTTGCGCCAGTAATTTTTATTTATTCCATAAAAAATCTCCAAAAAGTTTCATCCAATTCCGAGAACTTTGATTTCTGCACAAAAACAACACCATGGTAGTTCTGTTGAAAACAGCGCCAGTTCGGGTTAGTTTCATTCAAATCATGCAAATTAGAGTCCAAAACAAGAGCAAAAGTGTTTGGAAAAGTAGATACGACGGAGACGTATCACTGAGTACCTTTGTACTCACGGTTGCTTAATTTATGTTTTGCAGAGGAGACTTCAGTCTCACTAGTAGTCCCACGTTGACCGAGTAGCTTGGGAATCCTAGACAGAGGTCTGGTTCCTATGGAGGGTCTTGTAGATAGTCAGGCTTCTCAGCCTTTTTCTTTTGTAGTTGTCTGTACTCAGGCATGTTTATGCTTCCGTTGCTTGTATGCTTTGTATGATGGGTCATGTGACCCCTGTTTGTAATATCGTGCTATGTAAGGCTCTTTCGAGCCTTATAAATACTTTGAGTCATAGAGTTTTGTTGTGATGCCATGTTGTATCTACACATATCGTGCATATTGTGTGTATGTTTGAAATGCATTGGTATGTGTGGGATTCGACACCTAGTTGTTTGCCTTTGGTAGCCTTCCTTACAGGGAAATGCCTCCTAGTGCTTCCACTGAGCCTTGGTAGTTCGCTACTACTCCGAAACACATGGATTGACCGACATGTATCCTTCTTTGCTCCCGTGTCTGTCCCTACGGGGGAATGTCACGCGTTGTTCCTTTAAGTCCTTGTAGCATGCTACGACTTGGGTTCATACGTTGATGACCGACACGTGCATTGCTGGGTTACCTATGTCTGTCCCTGTACGTTTGTGCCAACTTGGTTTTAGGACTAGTCATGTCGACCCGGGTTCTCCGTCATATGGATGCTAGCAACATAATCATATACGTGAGCCAAAAGACGCAAACGGTCCCGGCCAAGGTAAAGGTGGCTGCCGTGGGTGAGGCCGCAAAGTAATATGATATTTTACATGCTAGATCTGTGTGACTTAGGATCGGGGTCCCGACAGTGGGTGTGCAAAAAGAGAGGGTGTGTGTGTATGAAAGAGAAAGGGACAACACACAATAAAGTAGAGAGAAAGTGTGCGTGTCTTATGCATACATATCACGCATGCATCTCCGAGAAATAAAGCGAGGTGAGGAGACACACGGAGATAGTGTGTGGTTGTTTGCAATGGAGAGAGAGAGAGACCCCTAGCACGTGGCCAAGAGAGGTCTGGCAAGCAAGGGAGAGATGTTGAGAGAGACGTATGGAGAAAATGGAGGCATGGGGATGGAGAGAGGGTGTGTTTGTGATAGAGAGACCCCCTCGATATCGTGAGGGGACTATATGGGTGGGAGATCGAGAGACAAGGTGTGTGTGTGTGATAGAAAGATACCCCGAGAGAGATCGAGATAGACCTAGGAAGGGAAAGAGACAATGCGTGTGTTTGTGATGGAGAGTGAGAGATAGTCATACCTAGGGGGGAGTGAGTGTGCATGTGATGGAGTGAGAGATAGTCGTACTTAGGGGGGGGTGTGTGTGTGCGTGTGAGATAGAGAGAGAACGAGGGGGAGAGAGTGTTAGATGGGTCTATCTAGTGCGAGCGAGATATGTGTATGTGTGACCTAGGGAGATAGAAAGTTTGAGAGAGAGAGAGAGAAGAGCCCCGAGACGGCGGAGTGGTGCGTGAGAGAGTTGAGAGAGAGAAAGAGATACTCCCTTCGTTCGATAATGTAGTGCCTATAATTTTTTGAAAAGTCAAACTTTGGAAACTTTGACCAAGTTTATAGAGAAAATTATTTATATCTACAATACCAAAGATATATAATATGAAACTAAATCTTGTGATGAATCTAATGATATATATTTGCCGTTCCAGATGTAAATGTTTTTATCCACATAGCTGGTCAAACTTTGTGAGGTTTGACTTTTCAAAAAATCTATATGCTATGGACCGGAGAGAGTACCTAACTAGAGAGAGATCAATTGTGTGTGAAGGAGAAAGAGTGAGTGTGCAAAAAGTGTGTGTGTGTGTGTGTGTGTGTGTGTGTGTGTGTAAGAGAAAGGGACAACACACTATAAATTAAAGTAGAGAGAAAGTGTGCGTGTCTTATGCAAACATATCACGTATGCATCTCCGAAAGAGAAAGCGAGGTGAGGAGATACACGGAGATAGTGTGTGGTTGTTTGCAACGAAGAGGGAGACCCCTAGCATGTGTCCAAGAGAGGTCTGACAAACAAGAGAGAGAGGTCGAGAGAGACGTATGGAGAAAATGGAGGCATGGGGAGGGAGAGAGGGTGTGTTTGTGGTAGAGAGATCCCCTCGAGATCATGAGGGGACTATATGGGTGGGAGATCGAGTGACAAGGTGTGTGTGCGATAGAAAGATACCCCGAGAGAGATCGAGATAGACCAAGGGAGGGAAAGAGACAATGCGTCTATTTGTGATGGAGAGTGAGAGATAGTCATACCTAGGGGGGAGTGCGTGTGCCTATGATGGGGTGAGAGATAGTCATACTTAGCTAGGGGGAGATTTATGTGTGTGTGTGTGTGTGTGTGTGTGTGTGTGTGTGCATGTGAGATAGAGAGAGAACGAGGGAGAGAGAGTGTTAGATGGGTCTATCTGGCGCGAGTGAGATATGTGTATGTGTTACCTAGGGAGATAGAAAGTTGGAGAGAGAGAGAAGAGCCCCGAGACGGCGGAGTGTGCGTGAGAGAGTTATGAACAACGAGCGAGAGAATTTTTTTGTGTCCGAAAAGTGCACCCTAGCTAGTTAGCTTAGAAAAGAGAGTCATACATTGTATGCGAGACAGACTTATACATGGAGTGTGCATACGAGCTAGCTAGAGAGGCCTAGAGAGAAAGGGGACCGACAACGATTGTGTTCGTATGCGCGCGAGAGAAACAGAGAGTGTCGGCTAGAGAGAGAACGGGAGTGCGGGAGAGGTCACATGTATGCATAGAAGACTGATACAAACCATGATTCAGTATAATTTGCATTCAAATATTTGAATTCGAGAACATGGTGTTTGCAATTCACACCTGAATGGAGATAGTTGTATCAAATAGGTTTATTAATCTGACTTTGAGCATGTTATTCAATTGAGGTGTTCAATTTTGGATTTAGTCCACAATGTTGACCGGGTCAACGAGCTATTTCATTGAATTGAGGTATTTCATTTTTGGTTTGATTCACTTTTTTTTGTGGGTCAACTATTTGTCAAATTAATCGGTAGCAACGAGCATGTAAAAACACATTAGTCCCGTGCATCATCTCACCATCTAAAAAAGAAGTGGCAAGATGTGACACTATAGAAATAATATTTCAAAATTTGATTCGAATTGTCTTGGTACGGTAGACTTGGATGTTTGTTCTCCCAAAATTTGAACGAACCGCCGAGCAAATAAACAGGAGACGCCAAAATTACCGGCCTATCTGGGACCCACATCAATTGGCCCGTTGTATATCGAGGGTAGGTTTGTAACTTCATCCAAGCGCGCCCTCTCCTCGGCCGAAATCGTAGGCGCCCAATAATTGATAAACCATGGGCAGCAAAAGACCCTCTCCTCCGCAGAAATCGCTCGCGCCCACTATTTCAAAGCACGCCGTCCTCGCCCGAAATCGCTGGTGCCCACTATTTGGGAGAAGCAGAGTTACCCTACTATCCCCGACCCTCAAGACTCAGACCCAAGCCCGCATACCAAAAGACAGGGGTAGAATTGTAACTTCCCCCACATTTCAGACAAATGCATTCGTAAGACATGGTTCCCCCTCCCAATTCCCCATTCATACACCGTGGGCGCCAAATCACCTTCTCCCCAGCCGCGAAACCTCAAACCCTCCTCCATGGCCCCCCACCGCACCAGATTCACCGTCGCCCTCCTTCGCAATGCTGGAGCCGCTGTCCGTTTACCGTCGTGCACTGCGCCATGCTCTTACTCCGTGCTGCCAGAGCTGCCTCGACGA
The DNA here is from genome assembly GCA_039707655.1 of Elymus sibiricus. Taxonomy (NCBI): domain Eukaryota; kingdom Viridiplantae; phylum Streptophyta; class Magnoliopsida; order Poales; family Poaceae; genus Elymus; species Elymus sibiricus. The sequence goes on along the minus strand of CM077668.1, from coordinate 101,436,412 downwards.
CGACCGCGTGCACTGTACCAGAGCCGAATCAACCGCTCCGTCGTGCATGGTGCCGGAGTGGCTCCAACTTTGGACGCGTCCAGCGCCCCGGCGCTGGTCCCCCGTAGCCGTCGACCGCCGGCACATATTTGCTTTCCTACCGCCGGGAGCCAACGCAACCGCGCCGGCCTCACCAACTCGGCAAATATAGCTGCCTACTTCACCGGGCCGCAAGATAGGTCGTACACTCATCTTATTCACTTTACCTAGGCGTCAGTCGCCTGAATTTTTATTCTGGGTCAGTCGATTCCAAATGGAAGGAAGCAGCACCCCTCGAGGCGGCGGAGCTCCTAGGCTGCCTGTTGGCCGGGGAAGCAGTGCCTCGGTGTCTATCGTAGGGGTGTTGGCAGGGGGTGCAGGTTCACTGCGGAAGCAGCACTTCGGTGCCTATCTTAGGGTTGCGTGGGGTCAAGGTACTGCTGGCGCCGGATCTGGATGGCGGCGAGTCTTTGTGGTATGGCCAGGGGCGGCGCAACCACGACAGTGCGGTGGGGCAAGGGGCGGGGTAAAGGTGGGAGCTGTCACGGCCAGGGACGGCGGAGGCAGGCTGCTCTGCCAGTGGTGGCTGGCTGTTCGAGGAAGATCCTGAACAATGACAGCCGGGAGGCACAAGACGGCCATCCAGCCATCCGGCGTAGATCGGACAGTGCAAAAAAATGCGTGTGACCCCAATTTAGTTTTTAGTGGACGGACGTGTGACGAGTCTCGTACCTTAGTGTTGATCGTATTTCTTCAGATCAGAGATATGTGTCATTCTTAACATTGTGTGTTTTCTGCATCTATAGCCACACCGTCTTCCTTCTCACCGGAGCTGCTCCAACAAGGGAAACATGCACCAGAAGGGAGCTATACTCCCCACTCAAGAGTTCCCTACCTCGAATGTGCCTACCAGACATGGATAGCCACAACAACCGCAGCGCCATCAACGAGTCAGCAGATGATGCTCACTCCTACGGAGGGCGGCAAGATAGGTTGTACCCTCATCTTACTTGTGTGCAACATTTATGGCTTCGTTATTCAACTAAGCATGGAAAATAGATTATCACTTGTCACTGTACATTCATGTTGATCTCTTTGAGTCTTACTTCAGATAAGAGACTTGTGCAGGAGTTAACATTGTTCCATAGTTATCGTCCCTCAGCCAAAGCTATCCCACAGGCTGGTGATTATACCCCTTCTAGTATTACCATAATTCTGTAGTACTTTTGTGTGCCATCTAGTTAATCTCGAGTACAAACAGTATATATTTTGTAGCTATCATGTGTGCTCTCTCTTTAGTTTTTGAGGTATCAACCTGTTGCTGCTATTTAAGTTGACTCCTACTATTTAAGTCGTCTCCTACAGGCACTCATTACATAATCTCACTACTAGTTGTCTTCCATGCATGTCAGATATTATTGCACACACTGATATTGAATATCGGAACAAATCCACTAAAAGAAACTCACGGAGCAATGCAATGGCCAACAAACTCGACGTCAATGATATTCAATATGATGGAACAGTTAAATGTTGTTCTTCAGAAGAGTTGCAGAGAGACGGTGATTCCTATTCACCCCACAAGGTCCTTGCTCTAACTTGGCCTGTGATATGGGTAGCATCATGCATATAATGTCTTGCAATGCATCTACTTTGTTGCAATGCCATGTGCTTAGCCCGTTGATCATACATGTGAATATGTCATGCCTTCCTGTTTTTCAGTACCTATTCCATTCATGATAACATGTTTTCAAATTCAAGTACTGTCATTCTACTCTGTCGAATTGTGCTACTTGTGAGCTGCGTTGGGATTTCCCCGAAGAGGAGGGGATGATGCAGTACAGTAGAGATAAGTATTTCCCTCAGTTATGAAACCAAGGTTATCAATCCAGTAGGAGAATCACGCAACACCTTGTTAGCAGTACCTGCACACAAAACAACAAACCCTTGCACCCAACGCAAACAAGGGGTTGTCAATCCCTTGGCGGTTAATTGCAAGATGAAATTGTATGGTGATAGATAAATAGATTGAACAAAAATACAAAATAAAATGAATAAAGTAAAAGTGCAGCAAGGTATTTTTATGATTTTTAATATATGATTTGGATAGACTCGGGGGCCATAGTTTTCACTAGAGGCTTCTCTCATGAAAATAGCATACGGTGGGTGAACAAATTACTGTTGGGCAATTGATAGAAAAGCAAATAATCATGAAGATATCCAGGGCAATGATCATGTATATAGGCATCACGTCCAAGACAAGTAGACCGACTCCTGCCTGCATCTACTACTATTACTCCACACATCGACCGCTATCCAGCATGCATCTAGTGTATTAAGTCCATAAAGAACGGAGTAACGCCTTAAGCAAGATGACATGATGTAGACAAAGTAAACTCACGCATGAATAAACCCCAACTTATTACCCTTAATAGCAACGATACATACGTGTCATGTCCCTTTCTGTCACTGGGATTGAGCACCGCAAGATCGAACCCATTACAAAGCACCTCTCCCATTGCAAGATAAATCAATCTAGTTGGCCAAACCAAATCAATAGATCAGAGAGAAATACGAAGCTATAATAATCATGCATAAAAGAGTTCAGAGAAGACTCAAATAATATTCATGGATAATCTGATCATAAACTCACAATTCATCGGATCCCAACAAACACACCGCAAAAAGTGATTACATCGGATAGAACTCCAAGAACATCGAGGATAACATTGTATTGAAGATCAAAAAAGAGAGAAGAAGCCATCTAGCTACTAACTATGGACCCGAAGGTCTGTGGTAAACTACTCACGCATCATCGAAAGGGCGGCAAGGATGATGTAGAGCCCCTCCGTGATCGATTCCCCCTCCGGCGGAGTACCGGAAAAGGCCTCCAAATGGGATCTCTCGAGAACAGAAGCTTGCGGCGGCGGAAAAAGTATTTCGTGGAGTCCTCTGTTGGTTTCCAGATTTTAGAGAATTTATAGAGGTGGAATTAGGTCAAACGAAGCTGTGTGGGCCCCAAGAGGTACCAGGGCGCGCCCCCCAGGGGTGCGCCGTGGTGCCTCGTGGGCGACTGCTTCATCTTCTCGTCCCCCCCCCCCCGAAGCTTCAAGTGTTTGTTATGTCCAGAAAAAAATCTCCAAAAAGTTTCGTGGCATTTTGACTTCGTTTGGTACTGATATTCTGGAAAACCAAAAACAGGCAAAAAACAACAACTGGCACTGGGCACTAAGTTAATATGTTAGTCCCAAAAAATGATATATAATTGCTGTAAATGTATATAAAAACATCCAAGATTGATACTATAATAGCATGGAACAATCAAAAATTATAGATACGTTGGAGACGTATCAAGCATCCCCAATCTTAATTCCTGCTCGTCCTCGAGTAGGTAAATGATAAAAACAGAATTTTTGATGTGGAATGCTACCTATCATATTCATCATATATTCTTTTCTTTATAGCATGGACATTTGGACTTGAGTGATTCAAAGCAATAGTCTATAGTTTGACATGAAGATATAAATACTCAAGCATACTAACAAGCAACCATGTCTTTCAAAATATCAACGCTAAAGAAAGTTATCCCTAGCCCATTATGCTCAATCATTGATCCATTCATGAAACACACTCAATATTAGCTACACACAATGCACAAGTATGACAATAGTGCTCTCTAGTTGGTGCTTTGTAAGAGAAGATGGAGACTCAAAATAAAAATAAAAATTGCATAAAAGTAAATAGATCGGCCCTTCGCAGAGGGAAGCAGAGATTTGCAAATGTGCCAGAGCTCAAAGCTTAAATTAGAGAGATAAAATTATTTTTGAGAGGCATGCTTTTCCTGTCAACGAAAACGACCGAGAATTCCCAATATTTTCCATGCTAGACACATCATAGGAGGTTCCCAAACAGAAAGTAAAGTTTATTTCCTTTCCACCATTCTTTCACAATCCATGGCTAGCCGTATCCACGGGTGCCCTCCATACCAACACTTTCCAAGGAACTTTGTTATTATTATTTTTTATTTCATTGTGGGACTGGGCATCCCTATTACCAGCCACTCTCTCATGCAATGACAAGTGAATAAACACTCATCGTGAGAATAACACACCTAGCATGGAAAATTTTGGCCACCCCCTGCCACTTCATGAGCGGTACGGGCACACAAAACGGAAAATTATTTTGAATTTTGTTAGAGTTGGCACATGCAAATTTACTTGGAACGGCATGGAAATACCGCATATAGGTCGGTATGGTGGACTCATTTGGCACAACTTGGGTTTAAGGAGTTTGGATGCACAAGCACTATTCCCGCTTAGTACAAATGAAGGCTAGCAAATAGATTGAGAAGCAACCAACCAAAAATCGAAAACGGTCATAAACATGCATTGAACATAACTAACACCGAATAGTGCACCATAAGTAGGATATAATTTCGTTGCATAACTATTGACTTAACGTGCATGCATAGGGAATCACAAACCTTAACATCAATATTCTTCTAAATCACAATTACTCACTAACATGACTCACATATTATCATCTCCATATCGCAAAACTATTGCAAGGAATCAAACTTATCATATCCAATGATCTTTCATGAAAGTTTTTATTATATCCCTCTTGAACATTCATCACTTTGGGACCAAATTCATATCTTGTGCAAATTACCATTACTATTATCAACTCTAAAAAAATATAAGTGAAGCATGAGAGCACAAATATTTCTTCAAAATTTTAATCTGATCAACTCTCAAAATAATATAAGTGAAGCATGAGTGTTCAAATATTTCTTCAAAATATAGCCACCACCGTGCTCAAAAAGATTTAAGTGAAGCACTAGAGCAACTGCCCAGCTCAAAAAATTTAAGTGAAGCACATAGATTATTCTAACAAATCATGATAAACGCGTGACTCTCTCAAATTGGTGTGTCCAGAAAAGATGATTGTGACAAACTAAAAAGCAAACAAAGCAAAGACTCATATAATTCACGACGCTCCAAGTAAAACACATATCATGTGATGAATAAAAATATAGCTCCAAGTAAAATTACCGATAGTTGGTAGAAGAAAGAGGGGATGCCTTCCGGGGCATCCCCAAGCTTAGACGCTTGAATCTTCCTTGAATATTACCTTGGGGTGCCTTGGGCATCCCCAATCTTAGGCTCTTGCCACTCCTTGTTCCTTCATCTATCGTGATCTCACCCAAAACTTGAAAACTTCAATCACACAAAACTCAACAAAACCTTCGTGAGATCCGTTAGTATAACAAAACAAATCACTACTTTAAGTACTGTTGAAAACCCATTCATATTTTATTTTTGCATTATACCTACTGTACTCTAACTTCTCCATGGCTTATACCCCCCGATACAATCCATAGATTCATCAAAATAAGCAAGCAATGCATCAGAAACAGAATCTGTCAAAAACAGAACAGTCTGTAGAGATCTATTTAAAAGCCATACTTCTGTAACGCCAAAAATTCTGAAAAATTAGGAAAACGTGTAAAGTTCATATACCAATACTTTGTAAAAATTTCAGATTTTTCTGACGCTCCAGTACAGAACTAAAATTCCAGCACTGGACGCAAAACTTTCTGTTTTCCAAACAGCATCAATGATACTATCTTCCAAATCACCCCAAAGGTATTACTTGGCACAAAACCTAATTAAAACACAAAAACACAATCATAACAGCAGAATAATTGTGAAAACACACAATAACAGAAACAAAAAGTAAAAATTTATTTTATTCATTGGGTTGCCTCCCAACAAGCGCTATTGTTTTATGCCCCTAGCTAGGCATTATGCATAGTTTCAAGTATTGTCATCTTTCAAGTTGATTCCATAAGTGGACCTCATAATTGATACATATGGTGCTTTAATTATTTTCCTAGGGAAGTGTTCTATCCCTTTCTTTAGTGGAAATTGAAATCTTATATTACCTTCTTTCATATCAATAATAGCACCAATAGTTCATAAGAACGGTCTACCAAGTATTATGGGGCAAGACGGGTTGCATTCAATGTCAAGTACAATAAAATCAACGGGCACATAATTTCTATTTGCAAGAATAAGCACATCATTAATTATACCCTATGGCTTTTTAATAGTAGAATTCGCCAAGTGCAAATTAAGAGAACATTCATCTATATTGGTAAAACCTAGCACATCACATCGAGATTTTGGAATTGTGGAAACGCTAGCACCCAAATCACATAAAGCATTGCACTCATAATTTTTAATTTTAACTTTAATGGTGGGTTCTCACTCATCATATAATTTTCTACGGATTGAAATTTCTAGTTCTAGCTTTTCTTCTAATGCTTTCATCATTGCTTCTACAATGTGTTTAGTAAAAGCCTTGTTTTGTTCATAAGCGTTGGGTGAATTTAGCATAGATTGTAACAAAGAAATGCACTCAATCAAAGAACAACTATCATAATTAAAATCTTTGTAATCCAAGAGAGTGCGCACATCACTAGTTAAAGTTTTTACCTCTCCAGACCCACTTTTATCAATTTTTTCATCAAGATATTCACCCTCCGAATTATGGGGACGCCTTATAGCTAAAGTTGACTCTTCTTCAGTCCCCTTTTCATCAAGTTTTATATTGCTAAACAAGGAATCAATAGATGAAACACCAATCATTTTAATATCCTCATCATTACTATGATAGAAACCGGGAGGAATCGCTTTTTCTAAAAATTCTCGTTTAGCTTTTAGCATGGTGGTTCTTTTCTTACTCTCATCCATGGAGACATATAAAGATTTAATTGATTCATTAATATCAATTTTGGGTTGCAAAATTTTAGTCTTGAGATTTTCCACATCATGAATAATTCTATCAATGCTCCTAGACATATCATCAAGTTTACTTAATTTTTCTTCAATCGTAGTGTTGAAATTTTTTTGAGCATTAACAAATTATTTAATATTACTTTCAAGATGAGAGGGCATCCTATTATTATTATTATTATAAGGATTACCATAGGAATTTCCATAATTATTAGAGGAATTTCCAGGAAATGACCTAGGATTAAAATTACCTCTATAAGCATTATTATTAAAATTGTTTCGTGAGACAAAATTCACATCTACGGGGTCATTATTTTGCTCAATCAAAGTGGATAAAGGCACATCATTAAGATCAATAGGAGTATTTTTGCTAGCAACCAATTTCATAAGCGCATCAACTTTATCACTCAAAAGTACTAATTTCTTCAACAGAATTCACTTTTTTACTAGTAGGAACTCTTTCAGTATGCCAGTGTGAATAATTTGCCATAATATTATCAAGAAATTTAGTAGCTCCCCCCCAATGTAATCTCCATAAAAGTACCACCCGCGGCGGAATCTAAAAGATTTCTAGAAACAAAATTGAATCCCACATAAATTTTTTGTATGATCATCCATAAATTTAAACCATGAGTAGGGTAATTTCTTATCATTAATTTCATCCTTTCCCAAGATTGGGCAACATGTTCATGATCAAGCTGCTTAAAATTCATAATTTGATTTCTAAGAGAAATAATTTCCGCGGGAGGAAAATACTTGGTAATAAAAGCATCTTTACACCTATCCCAAGAATTGATACTATTTCATGGTAAAGATGAAATCCAAATTTTTGCACGATCCCGCAATGAGAACGGGAATAATTTTAATTTCACAATATCATTATCCACATCTTTTTTCTTTTGCATATCACACAATTCTACGAAAGTGTTAAGATGGGATGCAGCATCTTCATTAGGACTACCGGAAAATTGTTCTTTCATGACAAGATTTAGCAAAGCGGCATTAATATCACAAGTCTCCGCACTAGCGGCGGGAGGAGCAATCGGTGTACTAATAAAATCATTATTATTAGTATTAGAAAAATCACACAATTTTTTATTTTCTTGAGACATTGTGGCTACACAAACAAGATAAAAAGCAAGCAAACAAGATAAAAATGAGAGGCAAAGGCAAATAAAATAAATGCAAGGAGATGTAAGTTTTGTGCATAGGTACTTGATAGATGTTGATGATGTCTCCCCGACAACGGCGCCAGAAATTCTTCCTGCTACTTGTGAGCTGCGTTGGGATTTGCCCGAAGAGGAGGGGATGATGCAGTACAGTAGAGATAAGTATTTCCCTTAGTTATGAAACCAAGGTTATCAATCCAGGAGGAGAATCACGCAACACCTCATTAGCAGTACCTGCACACAAAACAACAAACCCTTGCACCCAACGCAAACAAGGGGTTGTCAATCCCTTGGCGGTTAATTGCAAGATTAAATTGTATGGTGATAGATAAATAGATCGAACAAAAATACAAAATAAAATAAATAAAGTAAAAGTGCAGCAAGGTATTTTTATGATTTTTAATATATGATTTGGATAGACCCGGGGGCCATAGTTTTCACTAGAGGCTTCTCTCATGAAAATAGCATACGGTGGGTGAACAAATTACTGTTGGGCAATTGATAGAAAAGCAAATAATCATGACGATATCCAAGGCAATGATCATGTATATAGGCATCACGTCCGATACAAGTAGACCGACTCCTGCCTGCATCTACTACTATTACTCCACACACCGACCGCTATCCAGCATGCATCTAGTGTATTAAGTCCATAAAGAATGGAGTAACGCCTTAAGCAAGATGACATGATGTAGACAAAGTAAACTCACGCATGAATAAACCCCATATTTTTACCCTTAATAGCAATGATACATATGTGTCATGTCCCTTTCTGTCACTGGGATTGAGCACCGCAAGATCGAACCCATTACAAAGCACCTCTCCCATTGCAAGATAAATCAATCTAGTTGGCCAAACCAAATCAATAGATCGGAGAGAAATACAAAGCTATAATAATCATGCATAAAAGAGTCCAGAGAAGACTCAAATAATATTCATGGATAATCTGATCATAAACTCATAATTCATCGGATCCCAACAAACACACCGCAAAAAGTGATTTCATCGGATAGAACTCCAAGAACACCGAGGATAACATTGTATTGAAGATCAAAAAAAGAGAGAAGAAGCCATCTAGCTACTAACTATGGACCCGAAGGTCTGTGGTAAACTACTCACGCATCATCGGAAGGGCAGCAAGGATGATGTAGAGCCCCTCCGTGATGGATTCCTCCTCCGGCGGAGTACCGGAAAAGGCCTCCAGATGGGATCTCTCGAGAACAGAAGCTTGCGGCGGCGAAAAAAGTATTTCGTGGACTCCTCTGTTGGTTTCCAGATTTTAGAGAATTTATAGAGGTGGAATTAGGTCAAATGGAGCTGTGTGGGCCCCATGAGCTACCAGGGCGCGCCCCCCCCTGGGGCGTGCCGTGGTGCCTCGTGGGCCACTGCTTCATCTTCTCACCCCCTCCCGAAGCTTCTAGTGTTTGTTATGTCCAGAAAAAAATCTCCAAAAAGTTTCGTGGCATTTGGACTTCGTTTGGTACTGATATTCTGGAAAACCAAAAACAGGAAAAAAAACAACAACTGGCACTGGGCACTAAGTTAATAGGTTAGTCCCAAAAAATGATATATAATTGCTGTAAATGTATATAAAAACATCCAAGATTGATACTATAATAGCATGGAACAATCAAAAATTATAGATACGTTGGAGACGTATCACAATGCCATCTGCTTAGTTTGGACTTCGTCCTTCTGATTATCTCATGCATTTTTGTTCATTAGTATGTACTCCATCCATCTACCATATCATGGATTTTTACATTGAGTTGTTGTTCTACTGTTCTGTTGCAATGCCATCTTACTTTGCCCATCATACATGTGAATATACTGCCTTCCTGTTTTTCTGTACCTATTCCGGCTACCATACAGTTTTACATTCAACTAGTGTTTCTTTTACTCTGTTGTCCTGTCATATCCTTAGCTTGTACATCATACTCCCTCCGTCCAGATTACTTGTCATAGAAATGGATAAAAATGGATGTATCTAGAACTAAAATACGTCTAGATACATCCATTTATTTCCGGATGGAGGGAGTACATGTCAATATGTCATGCCTTTCTATTCTTCAATACCTATTCCATCTTTCTGCCATAGCATGTTATATAATTGAAGCACCATTCTTATGTACAAGGCATGTAAGCGGAAGAGGGCTATGTTAGAATCTGAAGGGGTACAAACAAGGTCTTTGCAAAAGATCCAAACTCCAGGAGATAGTAACCCAACTCCAGTGTTCATAGGAACTGCTCCAGCACAGAGAAAACCAACTCATGCAGATAATAACCAGATTCCAGTGGCCAAAGAACCAGTCCGCTGCAGTCCAACAAAAATATTTCTACTCCATGCTAGGAAGCGTGTGCGTATCCTCGCATCATGAAATTTTATAGCAGTCACATCACATTTGAACTTATATTTTCTACACGTGTCTTGCGCATCTCTCTTGTAGAAAATATGCTTAAAGGATAGCAAACGTTCTAAACTGGGATCGTGTTCGAGGAAAGTATCTTGCAGCAATGCTCTGCGCTCCAATGCTGATGTACGTACCTGTTGTATATCACTATATTTTCACATAAGTATGTAGTTTATTAAGTAGCATCGGCATGAATCGAACCTTCAGTACCCTACACCAATTGTCTGATCTAAATTTACTTGTAGCAAAATGTATAATTAAGGCGCTAATGTAGATTTTTATAAGGAGAACTATCTGGTAGTTTTGCATACTGAGCTGCATGACTGTACTATCTCATATATTGCACATTATTAAAATCTAGTGGCGTGGTCTGGTTGCCCAATCGTTCATTGTGTCAATTTTGCTTTCCTATTAACTTACCTGGCTGATGATAGCAATGCCAAATTGTGTTAATTTGGTGTAGGCTGGTGTGGTCTAGTTGCCCAAACGTTCATTGTGTCAATGATGCTTTCCTATTAACTGACGTGACCAATGATAGCAGTGCCATATTGTGCTAATTTAGTGTAGGCTGCTGAAGAGAGGAAGACAAAGTCTCAAGAGGGAAACGCAACCCCATTGTTTCTCTCCAATAAATCTAGTGCAGGTAATATAGAAATAACTCTTGATTAATCTGTTCAGTTTCTCCCTAATTCAAGTTATGATGTAGTGGTCGAGAAACTCTCCAGTATCAGTGATACAAGCCTGCTGAAATCGCCATCTGAATCTGTTCAGTTTCCTCTATCTCGAATCCAACGAAAAATATGTACGTTTGTGAACCAATTACTGGCTGAAGCAATGATGGAAATCGTGGAGGAATCAGAGGTGCACATTCTTGCGCAACAACAAATGATCGATGATTTCAGTGAAAGTATAGCAAAGAAGAAACAACTTGCTCAGATGCTTATGGGCGTCATCCGCGCTGAGGTTACAGATTGTGAGGTTGTAGATCGTTAAGCTCTGTTCATTTATTTGCACTGGTATCAATCTTTGATTGCTCAGTGGATGTAATTTCCTGTAATATATGCTTCGATGTGCTACGTTTTTCCTTGTATGCCGTATATTTTCTTTGCGCGGCTCGCACCCTAGCTTTCTGGGTTAAAAGCTCAACTGGCGGCAAACAAGCCAAAATATGCGGTGAAATTAATAACTAGAACAAAGCGATGTGGGCCCTTCATCGAGGGGAATGGCCCACTGCCCATAAAGGCCTCGTAATGGGCCCGCAGTTACTAGCTGGGCCAAAATTGGCTTGGGCCTTTGATGGACCTGATTTGCCGATGTCCATTAATGGTCCTCGTAATGGGCTCAAACTAATAGCTTGGGCAAATCGACGTGGGCCCTTGATGGACCGTATTTGGCCCTGTCCTTAAATGGGCCTACAGCCATGCAGGAAGTTTAGAGGGCCCAAATGTAAGGTAGGCCCAATTAGTTGACGGGCCGTTAACAGGACGAAAGCTCGATTGGGAATAATCACTACAAAATTTGCTCTATTTTGCGACGTTTCACTTGTGTCACGTATAACCCTATTTTGTCACGGAAAATACACCCGTGATGTTTCCCGACCGTCACCCCCACCATCACCGTAGCGTCGTCATGGAAAATAAAATTTTGACGGTACCACTTATTCCATCACGCAAGATCGCATTTTAGGTGACGAGCCAAATAATGTCACTAGTTGCCGTTTTCGTTGACGGCCCAGAATGTCACCTATGATGGCCCAATCTGTCGTCTAAAATCTTTTTGGCGACGATAATCCCGTCACCAGTGATCGGTCCGAGGGGTTGACCGGTCAAAGATTCAGACAGGTGGGGCCAGCAGTTGCTGGCGTGGCTTCTTCAATGTTGGTCTCCCATGGGTTTTATCGCCGACCGTCCTGTCAGTAATAACTTGGCGTCAGTTTTGACCAGTCAAAGCTGCTGACATATGGGCCCAGAAGATGCTGACGTGGCTGCTTACATGTGGGACCAGGCATCATTTTTTCAGTGACAATGTGTCGTCTAACCGGTCAATGGTTCTGACATGTGGGCCATTGTTGTGCACACGTGGATGCTGGCAGGCAGGTGGATACGTGGGTGACGTGGCTTCTTACACATGGGACCATACACCAGTGACGGCGTCCATAACCATCACAGTATTTAGGCGCGCTCAATTTGATACAATATTGATTTTTTAAAATAAATTTAGTATGAATTCGTGCAAAATTTGAATTTCAATCTAAATTCAGCAGTCACTGCTTTTAGTAAACCCCAACCTTCACAATTGTCAAACAGACTGTATAAGACATTATAGTAGCCAACCATGGGCCACAGCTGCAGAATGAAAATTAGACACATATGACTTAGTTGCATTGCTCACATATCATAGGATGGGACAGGTTCTTCTTGTTTGCTCTACAGGGGCAGTGTTCATTGATTCAAGACGGTTATGCAAATATAACAGGCCCAATTCCAGACTTTCAATTTCAGCCTGTTGCTCTGGCAGGGCCTTCTTGACACCTTCTAGAACTTTTTCGTGCTCTGCAATGGTAATCTTCAAAGATTCTTGGCAATGCCGCGTATCTGGCACGAGATGCTTGGCAACTACATTTTCTAGCTCACGCTCTTCCAGGGCCTTGGCAACAGCTTCAGATTGCAGCTGCTAGCATGCCAGGGCCTTCTTCATATCATCTACTTCGTCGTGCTTGTTAACCATGGCGTGCTGCACGTCTTCTGGTTGTTCCTGCTGCACTGCCTGGGCATTGATGATAGCATCAGATTGTTGTTTCTGGGGCCAAACACTTGCAGTATTGTCATCATTTGAGAATCCTAAGTTTCCCTACATACAAAATTTATAGAGGTTAAAACATATATAATAATTCCAAATTGTACATGCATCTACCAGAGTATACAGTGGTTGGGTGAAGAAAGACAGTCTTACTAATTAAGGAAGTGTTTACAGAAAAGAGCTGAGCTACTCACCGGCTGAACCCGCTTTCTCTTCGATGTGCTTGAGCTTGGGGTTGTATCTGAAGTTAGATACATGAGTTTTTCGAACTCTTCATGTACCATCTGTATACCCTTAGTCACTACATCAAGTTGATGACGACACTTTTCCTGCCACAATGTAGTTGAGGACATTAGACTGCACGCAATTTACATTATGTAGTATGCATTGTTACAGCAAGTAAACATATTCTAACCATAGCTGCAAAGCTCGCAATAACAATCTCCTCTACATCTATAGTGGTGGCCAGATCTGCATCCTTTTGTTCACTTTCAGTGTCACTGTCATGGTCTATCAGGTCTTCTTGATGGTTTAGACAGCGAACAGGACCTCTGATATCTGAGAACACATGGAAATCTGTGAGACGACCTAGAAAGCAAGGTACAGAGTTAGAAAACTCTTCATTTTGATACATGTTATTCTTTTCATGCCTTCATTAATGTTCTCTAACTTGCGTAAAGATTATGACTTGCTTAAAGTAGGTACAGTTGGAGACGGCGATACATTTTAAATATTGGTGCCATAATGATTAAACATTCGCGTACTTACACTAAGATGAAGAATATGAACCAGTAATAAGAACCCTAGCTAGATTGACCCACATGCTTAGCCCGAATAAGAACCCCAGATGTTGTAAAAACAACAACAGCAGATTTCACATGAAAAGTAAGTAGATGCATAAGCCGATTAGGATTGAGATAATGCGATAGACACACCATGTGAGCGGACGGGTCCGAGCGTAATGCCGTCGGTCGGGTGCGCCTCCATGGTAACCGAACGATTTGTGGTGGTGAGGCGACAACGACCGGGCGGGACTGGATCGAATCTATATGCGAAGAGTGAGAGATGGGAGGCGACGTCTTCTTTCTTCGGGGGGGGGAGGATGCTGTTGAAATAAGGGGCATGATTTGGGGAGGTTTGGGGATAGTTCTGCGCGGCGTTCCAAAACATGCACGTAAATGTTCTAAGATGCAGGAAATGAACTAACAATCGATATATTGTCAACATGGATTAGTTGAGAACATAAGCTAGAATGACATGCAATGTTAACCAGAATAAGAACCCTAACTTTTTTACCATACATAAAAAACAACACCGCAAATAGAACTCGTCGATTAGGATGAGATCTTGGGGTAGTTTTACCAGTAGAGCAGAAGGGGCCAAGCCAAAAGCCGTCGTTCGTGAGCGCCTCCCTCACCGAACGATTTGTGGCCATAGCTAGCGAGATTGACCGGTGGGGAGGCAGGATCTGGAGGAGAAGAGAGAGAGAGAGAGAGAGAGAGAGAGAGGGAGATGGAGAGGAAGAGGGGGTATAGGAGGAGGTGGCTGGTTTTATTGGAAGGGGTGTGGTTAGTGTGGAAAAAAGAGGCGGTATTAATGTGAGGATGGTTGGGGTTAGGTGGGCACGCGAGGCTTTGAAAAACGATTGGAGGGAAGGGAAAATTTGAGGGAACGCTTAGTGGGGAAGCAAGTATAAATCTGAGGTATGTTCATGTGACAGCATGTGATAGCATGTTCCTCACATAATGTGTTAACGTAGAGTAGTACCAAGTTCCACGCTTGTGTAAGGTGAGACCAACAGGTTAGCAATGCAGAATCATCTTGTTCGTGCATGTAACTTGAAGAAAGCACACGTTCATCATGTGCCGGTTTACAAATTCAAGTTCCCGGTGCCGGTTGTCACATCGTACTTTGAGATCCTACTCTCCATTTTGTTCATGCAAGTATCTTGGAGAAAGCAAGTTGATCATGTAAAGTGTAACGAGTGGTTACAAATTCAAGTTTACGGTGTCGAGTGTCACTTCATACTTTGAGATCCTACTTCGCATGCGGGGAGGTGCCGACATAGGTGATTGTTCATGTTGGTCATGTGTGAGGATGTTCATCGCGTATGTAAGGTGAGCCCAATAGGTTTGCAATGCACAGACACTTTGTTCGTGCAAGTATCTTGGAGAAAGCAAGTTGATCATGTGAAGTGTAACGAGTGGTTACAAATTCAAGTTTACGTTGCTGGGTACTGTGTGACTTCATACTTTGAGATCATACTTTTGCATGCGGGAAGGTGCCGACATAGGTGATTGTTCATGTTTTTCATGTGTGAGGATGTTCATGGATCGCATATGTATGTGAGCCCAATATGTTTGCAACAGGCAGAATTTTTTTTCATGCAACTATCTTGATGAAAGGACATTGATCATGTCAAGTGTAACGATTGGTTACTAAATAAAGGTTACTGAGTCGGTTGTCACGTGGCATACCAGGACCACGCTCAGGCCGCCACGTTGAGCGTGCAATGTTGCCACGGTACAAAATATATTGTTCCAACACAGACTTTTTTTTTGCTCTAACAACGCCTGATTCCCGTGACTCATGGAACCGCCGGACGACGGCCCAACTGCTCTGGTCGGTTACCTTATTTGTGCGAGAAATTAACGATCGATCACATTCCTTTTGCCGCATCCATTTGCATCTTCTTCCTTGGCCGTTCCTTGGCGTCCTCCACAAACCACCACCGCCTCCCTGCAGCCATGGACGATGAGAAACTAACAACGGAGACCTACCACATCAATGCTCATGGCACAACCGTGCTAGAGGTAGTGTACACCAACGAGTCAGAGACTATGGAGCGAGTCATCGGCATGTACGAGCAATGGCTCCATGAGGAGAAGAACAAGTTCGTCGGCCTTGACCTCGAGTACACACGTAGGAGCAGTTACAGACGACAAGGCATCGTCGTCGTGCAGCCATGCGCGAGCATGTTCTCATGTACCACTACTGTAGGTCCGAGTGGTGCCAGGCGTTGGTTGAATTCCTGCAACACAGAGAGGTAACTTTCGTAAGCGTGGACACCGGGGGCGATAAGATCATGCTTGCCCATGCATGGATCAGAATTCCAGACGAGCACCACGTTGACATCCAAAAGCAGTTATGTATCAAAGGTGGTGGAGAAAGGGACTCCATGGGTGACCTCGCAGCGGCCATCATCGACCCCTCATACAAGAACATGAAGAAATCATTCCCAAAGGAGAAGCACCAGTACTGGGAGTGGAAGCCTGTTTCCCCGCTACACCTCGATTACAGAGCAAAAGACGGGTATGTTAGCTATGAGTTGTACTGTAGGATCCTAATCATCAAGGACGGGCTACGTCACCTTCTCCAACCACCATTGAGGGAACGACTCCGCCCTCGTAAGAACAAAGACGAGGGATCCTCGAGCGGCTGGAAGCGCCGGAAGGGAAACAATGCGTGGTGAATTGCTAGAAATTGGATGTGTACATTCAACTAGTAGTATCTAGTAGTATGTTAATTTAGATTGAGTGAATATATGTTGTAACTATGATTGTGTCGGGCCCATGGAACCCGGGGTATCCAGGCCCGTCTGCCTTTGGCCCAGGGTGCAACGCCTGGCGTGGGCCCAGTGGGCCGTCACCACCGAGCATTTCACCAAGACCCCTAATGAGGCCCTGGCCTCCTGAGGTCTCCTCCTCAGGAAGTGACGAGCCAGGCTCAGCACCACCATCAACGGCCTCGCGGGGTCCTCGCGTGAGGCGGCTTCCCGAAGTGGCCTCGCGAGGCGGCTTTCCGAGGCGGCTTCCCGAAGGGGCCTCGCGAGGCGGCTTTCCGAGGTGGCCTCCCGAGGCCCCCCTCCCGCAGGCGCTCAAGACGAAGGCCGTTCGGCGTGCCGCGTGGTCTGGAGCCCATCACGTGGGTGACGCGCGCGGCGACGAGCTGCGACAAAGGCCGCGCCAGCAGGCGCGGATGAAGATGGTTTCCTCTTTTGTGTTAGGGGAGCAGGGCCAGCTATCTACTCTCCAAAGCAACCCCAAAGGTTGCCCGATCGGCGAAGGAAGACCAAGACGATGGGCGCGCAGGGCGGAGGTCATCACCGAGCCCACCGGCACGTCATGGATCGTGCTTTGGCAGGCGAAGACCACCTTTAGTCAGGATAGCCTGAGTGCCTGTCCCCTTTCAAAATCGCCAAGTGTGGCAACCCTTCCCGCCTAAGTTTCCAGGGGGAAGAGGACCATGGCCGATATAAAGGGCAGAGCAGCCTTTGTAGAAGGAGGATCGGGGGATTTTTTCCATCATCTCGCACCTTGTACTCTCTCTCTCGCACCAGAGCAATATCAGACAACAGGAGTAGGGTCTTACACTGCAAGGTGGCCCGAACCTGGGTAAACCGCTGTGTCCCTGCTCCGCCCCTCGCTAGCGCGCTCTCGCCATAGCCTCGCCGTCGCTTAGCCGTGGTAGGAGGTGAAGTAGTAGACAAGCTCACCCCAGTGTTTGAACCTTTGGGTCCTCGGAGCCCCACTTCCGACATTTGGCGCGCCAGGTAGGGGTGCGCTATTGTTCTTCTGCTCCGCCCTCAGCTCCACCAACCCCATGGCCGACGCACGTCGCGAGCGCGCCGAGCGCAGGGCTGGCCGTGTGGCTCATACGGAGCCGGTGGCCCACGGCAATCGCCGCCGTCCCGAAGCCGAAGCCGCCGCCACCGACCCCGCTGCCCGTGAGCAGCAGGACTCCTCCCTGCACCCCTCCGTGCGGGCGAACGGCCACACCGCCACGGCCTCCTCCCTCGCCAACCATGGGCCGCTGAACCCGCAGGCAGCGCTGCTCATGGCGCGTGAGCTGCTCCGCTACCGTCCGGCTGACACCGCTTACGACACCTGGCTCGGTCGCATCGCCGTGCTCTTCAACGTCGCCGGGGACGCTCCGGCACCTTCTCACTCGCTCCGCCTGCCGCCGTCTCGTGCTGGGGACCTGGCGCACGGCGTTCCTCCGCCGCCTCCTCTGCGCGACGAGCGCGCCAAGCCCCAGCGCAGCGCGCGGGCTCGTGAGCCATCCCGTGGCGTATCCTCGCTAGACCGAGACGGGGCCAGCTGCCAGATCATCCGCCACGCGCCCACCAACGCGCGGGTGCTCGTCGAGCAGCAGCGCCAGCGCCAGGACCAGGCCGTTCAGGACGTTGCAGCGGCCGGGCGCCAAAACCGCGCCGCCTTCGCTGGCGGCGTCCCCTCGAGCGGCGTGGGCTGCCGTGCCTTCACCCGCGAACAGTGTCGCGTGGTCTGGCCTGCGAAGTTCAAGCCCGAGCTGCCTCCACGCTACGACGGCATCCCCAACCCCACGGAGTTCCTCCAGCTCTACACGCTGAGCGTCGAGGCGGCGAACGGCGACGACAAGGTCATGGCGAACTGGTTCCCCATGGCCCTCAAGGACGGCCCGCGCTCCTGGCTCATGAACCTCCCCGAGGCTTCCATCTCATCATGGGCCGAGCTCTGCAGCCAGTTCGTCGCCAACTTCAAGGGCACGCAGGACCGCTCCCTCACCATCAACGACCTGCGGCGTGTTCGGCAGCGCCCGGACGAGACCCTCCGCAAGTACATCCAGCGCTTCAGTAAGGTGCGCAACAAGATCCCGCGCGCCTCCGACGCGGCCGTCATCTCTGCGTTCTCCACCGGCATCACGGACGTCAAGATGCGCGAGAAGCTCGCCATCAACGGTGAGCTCGACTCCATGCTCGAGCTGCTCGACCTCGCCAACAAGTGCGCCAAGGCTAAAGAGGGCCGCCTCTTCATCCACAACGACCCCGACGCGGCACTCGACGCCGCCAAGGCCAAGAGCAAGGATGTCAAGCGCAAGGGCCCTGCCGTGCTTGCCGCGGAGCGCGAGCAGAAGCGTGGCCGCGACCACGACGAGCCAAGGTGTAGGATCGAAAGTATTTCTAGAGGGGGGTGATTAGACTACTTGACCAAATAAAACCTAACCTTTTCCCAGATTTTAATTGTGGGAAGATTTTAGCAATAGTACATGTCAGGCATCACCCTACATATGCAATTCTAAGAGTATAGCAGCGGAAAGTAAGCAATTGCATATGTATGTAAAGGAGGGGATCGGAGAATTCAAACGCAATGAAGACACGGTGGTTTTTGGCGTGGTTCCGATAGGTGGTGCTATCGTACGTCCACGTTGATGGAGACTTCAACCCACGAAGGGTAACGGCTGCGCGAGTCCACGGAGGGCTCCACCCACGAAGGGTCCACGAAGAAGCAACCTTGTCTATTCCACAATGGCTTACGTCCACGAAGGACTAGCCTCACTCGGGGTAGATCTTCACGAAGTAGGCAATCTCCTTGCCCTTACAAACTCCTTGGTTCAACTCCACATCATGTTGGAGGCTCCCAAGTGACACCTAACCAATCTAGGAGACACCACTCTCCAAAAGGTAATAGATGGTGTGTTGTTGATGAACTCCTTGCTCTTGTGCTTCAAATGATAGTCTTCCCAGCACTCAAACAACTCCTCACAGATTTGGCTATGGTGGAAGAAGGATTTGAGTGGAAAGCAACTTGGGATAGGCTAGAGATCAAGGTTCAAATGGTAAGAATGGAATATCTTGATGTCAACACATGAGTAGGTGGTTCTCTCTCAGAAAATGTATGGTGGAAGTGTAGGCACGTTCTGATGGCTCTCCTTACTGAGAAGGAGGTGGTGGAGGGGTATATATAGCCTCCACACAAAATTCAACCGTTACACACTTTTGACTCAACTCGGTGGCACCGAAACGATCAGCTCGGTAGCACCGAACTGTGTAAAAGATATGAACTTTAGGAATCTCGGTGGGACCGATACGAACAACTCGGATGGACCGAAGTGCAATGGCTTAGGGCAATCCTCATCTCGGTGGCACCGATTGCATCAACTCGGTAGGACCGAAGTGAAGCAATAAGGCAATAGAGAGTTGGCAAGCCATCTCGGTGAGACCGATTTGCAAACTCGGTGAGACCGAAGTAAGTGCAAATGATTACAGAGAGTTGGCAAGGCCATCTCGGTGAGATCGAGATCCATTTCGGTGGATCCAATTTGTTAGGGTTTTGGCAGTGGCTAAGTCTTGGATGAACTCGGTGGGGCCGGATAGAGAAATTTGGTGGGGCCGAGTTGGAATGTAGGTTTTAGATGTATTTGGGTAGAGAGAGTGGTTGATGGTTTAGGAGTACTGTCACTAAGCACTTGAGCAAAAGGATCATTAAGCAACACCTCATCCCCTTTTAATAGTATTGGCTTTCCTATGGACTCAATGTGATCTTGGATCACTAAACCAAAAATGTAGAGTCTTGAGCTTTTGCCAATCCTTGTCCTTAGCATTTTGAGGGGTCCACATCTCTAGTCCATGCCATGCCAATCATTGAACATCCTGAAATCTTTAACTTGAATGGACATTAGTTCAATGAGATATATGTTGTTATGAATTACCAAAACCACCAAGGGAGCAAATGTGCTTTCAATCTCCCCCTTTTTGGTAATTGATGACAACATATAGATCAAAGCTTCGACAAATGACCAAATGAATGAAATACATCGTCGCTTTGAGAAGTATGTGATAAGCAAGATCTCCCCCTAAATTTGTGCATTATTAAATATTTGGTTTGAATGCAAATGCACAATCGATTAGGCTTTTGGGTTACTCTTCCATGTCACATACATCTTGGTGGAGTGCGCAAAATGATATGATTGAAATGATAAGCACGCATCACCAACATAAGTGAATGATCATATAAGATAATGATAAAGATAATCATAGAGCATCACAAGAGACATAGTATGATCATCACATGAGGTAGCTCACAAGCATAAGCAACATAGTAACTGTAGCAAACACACACATCAAACAAAGTATCAACGACCAAGCAAGAAGTAGCAAAAGAACTCTCGAGAGAAAAGGAAAACGAAACACTCTCTGTCGAAGCCTATGATCTATACAAATTCTCCCCCTTTGGCAACAAGTACCAAAAAGATCGAATGAGTATAGGACTAGTCGGCACTCTAGGCATGATCCTCCGAAGCTCCTGAAGGCGATCTTCTGCTGGCTGCTCCGGTGTGCGTAGACGGCGTTGAGAGGAGAGCATCCGCAAAGGCTTATGCAGATGTCTGCTGGACTGGTGGAGTGGAGACCTGTGGTGGCACTGAGGCAGTAGCAGCTGGTGCAGATACTGTGGTCCTCGGATCCACAACTGGTATTGCAGCTGACCTGGCTGCCCTAGGCACTGTCTGGAATTGCTGTGTGGTTGGTCTGTCATCTCCACTGTCATCTGATGGGGTTGTCTTGACAGCATCAACGTCATTCTGCAGTTGCTCTACGGTAGTCTGAATCTCTGTCACCTTCACATCAAGATCATGAAATTTGGTCTCAATGATCTGCTCAAAACTAGCCTGGGTCTGGGTGAGGTTGGCCAAACTTCGCTCAATCCTCAGAGTGGCTTCAAGCAGATATGCCATTTGATCCTTGGGTGTCTTGAGATTTGCAATTGGAGCATTTGGAGCTGATGCCTCCTGAGCTGCTTTTGCTTCCTTTGCTTTGCGGATTTCCTCTTGGGCTTGTGCTGAAGTGGGATGCGAAGGATCCATCACTATCACATTATCCTCAAACTCTGGACGGAGTGGCAAATGCTCTCGATCAAGAAGATACATGCTGGTTCCAACCTTGGAATTGATCAATAACTGAATAAGTGGAGCATATCCGCACGATCTCTTCTGATCTGCTGCAGTCCTCTTGATAGTCTCCACTATCAAGCTCATCACCTTGAATTTCTGAGGTGTATCAAATAAATGCAGCAAATTGATGGAGTGGCCACGAATCATCTTGTCATCTCCTGACTTGGGTAGCAGAGTGTACCGCAGTATAGTGTTCGTTGTAGCTAATCCTGGGAGCAGATGCTTCACTGATCCAAGTTTGTGAATTTCAAGGTCTTTCTGAGGAATTGCGGTATACATGTTGGCCATGGAGTTGTGATCCATCTTGAGCTTGGCATAGATATCAATGCCATCATCCTCTTCCTTGGGTGCACCAAGAAGACTTGCCCACTCAGAGATGGTAGACTGGTATCTGATACCCTCAGTCATCCATATAATGCGGCCATCTGGACAGAAGTGTGCAGTAGAGTAAAACTGCATGACCATCTCATCATTCCACTTGGTCAACTTCTTACCGACAAACTCGTCAACTCCTGCAATCCTAAAGCTTTCATGGACATGGGGGAAGTAATCCTCGTTCTCATCAATGTATTCGCAGTCCACCCATTTCATGTCACTGACTATGGGCTTCTTATCAAGCAAGACTGTCTCATAAAAGTCCTGTTGTTCACGGGTGTGAAAGCGATAGTCACATGCTGTCTTCCACTTGATAGCATAAGGATCTGATGTCCTCCACTGACGCAGTCCTTTGTCCTTTCTTAGCATCATGTTCTCCGCAACTGGGTGTGCATTGTCATGTTCTGGTATCTTAGGCTTAAATTTTCTGAGCACTAGAGGCTCTTCATCAACGTTTGACTCAGGCACTGGGGCCTTGTTCTTCTCAGCGGCTGATATGTTCCTGGTAGATCTCTTTGGTGCTGACACCTTTGGCTTGGCCTTGGGGGCAGCAGTCTTAATCGCATCTAACATAAGCTTCTGAGCTTTTGCAGGGGGTGCAGTGGCTGCTGGCTCTTCCTCTTCTTCTTCTTCCTCATCAATCATCATGGAGGGTATGCCAATCACACGGGCAAATGATTTCCTTACTCTTTTCTTCTTAGCTCCTGCAACTGCCTCTGTGTCACTAGGCTTTTGCATAGTCTGCTGAGGCACTTTCCTCACAGCAGTCCTCTCTTTGGTAGAAGTAGGCTTGGTGATGTACTCCTTAGCAAGCACAACTCTCTTTTTCTTAGTTGCAGCTTCACTTGCAACAAAATCCTCATCCTCACTGTCAGAGGTTTTCTTCTTCCTTGTTCTGGTTGCAGCTTTAGGAAGATCTGGAGAGCTCCTCTCTCCCTCATAGAAACTTTCAGCTGGGCTTAACCCTTCACTCATTTCAGCCTGCTGCTCTGACCTGTTCTAACTGTCACTGCCACTAGATATCTTGCTGAGCTGACCCTGTGAATAGATGGGTATAGGCAGAGTAGATGAGTCATCACAAAAAGCAGAGATTTTTTCATAAAATTTGAGTTCAACTCTTAGTTTCAAGTTTTCACAGGATGCATTTCGGATGGACCGAGTTGATCATCTCGGTGGTACCGAATCACACTACAGAAACCTTACACACCACTTCGGTCAGACCGATATGGGTTTCGGTGGCTCCGAGTTGCTAGGGTTTCACTGAGACTTTACTTTCGGTCTCACCGATTCGTACAACTCGGTGGCACCGAGACGTACTAGTGCTATGGTCAGAGACCAAATCGGTGGTACCGAAAATTTCGAGTCGGTCGGTCCGAGATGCATTCGGCGGAAACTTAAACCTAATTTTTTTACTCGCATCTAATCTATGGAATTTGCAGTGTAATAGGAGTTCTCAATCCGTGGCAAGAATTCAGGCAGTCCAATCGTGCATTGAATCGGAAATGGGAGCACGAGAGGGATCGAATCTCACCCTAACTTGGTGGAGATCCTCTACGGCGGCAACGGCGGAGGAGATTCCCGTTGATAGCGATGGAATCCGGCGGCAAGGGCGCGCTGGAGATGACGGAGAAGTCCGGAGACGAGGGCGACGGCAGCGACGGGGAGCGGGAACGAGTGGGGTTGAGAAATTTCAACCGTTCGGTCCGCGCGATATATATACCCGTACGCTGTCGGTGGCGCCGAGTTGAACAACTCGGTGGCACCGATATGTGTAACTGCACGCAGTATAGCACATCGGCGGCGCCGAAATGGTTCTATTCGGTAGCAACGAGATGGAAAACCTAGATCAATCTAAGTGATTTCGGTTGGACCAAGTTGGAGTGAATTGGTTCGGCCGAAATCATTTAGAAGGTTTTGGAGGTTCAGCCCTTTCAGATCGGTGGCTCCGAGTGCTCCTCACCCGGAGGGTCCGAAAATGACTTGTTCAATTTTTGTGATGCAACAAGAATAGAATTTGAGACAAGAAAGCATAGATAGCTAGAGAAGGTACTTAGGCATTCTTGTACATCCACTTGGCCAGAAAAAACAAGACAATCAAAACAACAAATGGATGTCCTCGAATGATGAAAACATGCAAACCAACATGCTCACACAATAAGATAGCAAATGAAATATGTGTCAAACATGCACAACCAATTCTAGCATCTATCAAGCAATGGCGATGACTAGGTCATCTATATATGAGTATATTGACTTAGGAGCCAAATGAGAACATTTGATCATAGGTCATACTCATCGTTTAAGCACAAGTGGGGTTACCACTTTTACATAAAGCATTATTGTGTTCACACCATTGGAGTTGCTTTAGCTCAATTGCTTAGAGCAAAGCTCCCCCTAGATGTGATATCCCCCCTAAGAGGGATGAACTAACCTTGGGTTTTGTCGATGATGACTTCATGTAGATGTTGAAGATGTGGATGCTCAATGTTGATGTAGACCATCAAGAGTTGTGAGCAATCCTTTGGAGTTTTGTGCTTTCAATACCTACATGGGTTAGTCCCACACAAGGAACATACAAGGATATCCATAGACATAGAGTGAAATACACATATGATGATGTCCATGAATGCATTGAATACCTTGTCCCTTGCCTTACCAACAAGAGGGTTTGTAACTCCATGAACTAGTGCAAAATGTGGAAGTTGGTTGCACAAGTTCTTGCCATAAAGAATATGAGTGAAGTTTGTTGGCGGAGTCACCCTCAAGAACTCTCTAGTTCTTCTTCTTTTGGACCCACATAAACTTGATGGGAATCCTCGGAGTTGTAGTAGCACTTGATGAAGTAGAACTTGATGAAGTCTTGGGAACCCACTTGACCATGGCTTGAGGAGCTTCTTCAAATGAATCAATCTCTTCTTGAAGCTTGTCCTTGCCTTTTAGCTTGTGGTCTTGTGGTGGAAGATCTTCTTGAGCTTGTGTTCCCTTGAAGGAAGTAGGATCATACTTCTCTTGTTGAGGAACAAACTTCGTCTTGGGGTATTGATCTTCTTCCCACTCAACTCCATTGGCATTGAACTTTTGTTCAAAACCAACACCTTGGTTCTTCCGGTGCCTTCCTTGCTTGCGTACAATTTCCTCAAATTGCTTACTCCCGGCAAGACTCGTGTAACTTGGCTAAGAGAATCATTAGTGGAATCAATAGAACTACTAGAAGTAACAACATTGGATTTAGCATTGTTATTGTTACTACTAGAGGTAGAACCATTTTTACCCTTGTTGCTAGTTTGCTTAGGTTTAACTTGTGGCATAAAGGTAGACAAGAGTAAACGCTTGGCAAGATATGAAGAACTCTTCTTTCGAAGATCGTCATTGATAGCTTTAAGAAACTCATTCTCTTGCTCTAAATTTAGCTTCTCGAAGCGTAGCTTCTCATGGGTTCTTAGAAGTTCTCTATGATCCTCTTGAGTTGTTTCATGAGCTAACTTAAGAACATTTAGTTCTTTAGTTAGAAGCTCAATCTCCTTCATAGCATTGTCACTTGTTTCCTCTTGACTATCATGATTACTAGCATTTTCATTATAGCTCATATCACTAGCCCTATCAGCAAGTAAATCATCATCACCAGGCAAATCATCTTCATCACTATTGAAATCAAGATACTCGGGGTGTGATACCTTGGGGCCTTTTGCCATGAAGCATCTTCCAATTCCTTCATTTGGCGAGTCAAATAGATCATAGGAGTTGGATGACACAAGTGCAAGTCCGGCAACACCTTCATCTTGACTATAGTCGGAGTCGGAGTGATAACTTCTCTCGGAGTGGTTGTCGGAGTCGGAGCCGGAAACCCATTCACCAACATGAGCTTGATGTCTTCTTCTTGTGTAGCTCTTGGATGACTTGTCCTTCCTCTCTGAATCCTTGCTTCTTCGAGAGTGTCTTCGTTCATAATGATCATCTCTACTCCTTCTCTCCTTATGAGGTGATTCATCTCTTCTATGTCTTCCTCTTGGTGATTCGTCTCTTTTCTTGTAGGGAGCCGTACACTCATTTGAGTAGTGTCCGGGCATCCCACAATTGTAGCAATTGCGGTCACGACTTGATGATCTTCTCTCATAGTGTCTTGAGCTAGAGCTTCTTTCTTTCCCTTTGTTCTTGTAGAACTTGTTGAACCTTTTCACCATTAGGCTTATCTCTTCATTTGATACTAGCTTGTCACTTGAAGTTGTTGGAGCATCGGTTGAGGCCTTGTAAGCACCACTTGATTTGTTGTGCAGCTCCTGTTTGTCCTTGAGTGACATTTCATGAGCAACAATCCTTCCAATGACTTCCGTGGGCTTGAGATCTTTGTAATTTGGCATCATTTGGATCAATGTGCAGACGGTATCATATTTTCCATCCAAAGCTCTAAGTATCTTCTTGATGATGAATTTGTCGGTCATCTCTTCACTTCCTAAGCCGGCAATCTCATTTGTGATGAGAGCAAGCCTAGAGTACATCTCAGCGACTCCTTCACCATCCTTCATCTTGAACTTGTCAAGTTGACTTTGAAGCACATCCAACTTAGATTCCTTGACGGACTCGGTACCCTCATGCATATCAACCAAAGTATCCCAAATTTCCTTTGCATTCTCGAGGCGGCTGATTTTGTTGAATTCTTCGGGACATAGACTGTTGAATAGAATATCACAAGCTTGAGCATTGTATTGCAACATCTTCAATTCTTCCGGGGTTGCTTCACGATCCGGTTCCTTGCCATCCTCAAAGAAGTCACCTTGCCAGCCAACACGAACAACAGCCCAAACGGCAGAGTTATGACCAAGAATATGCATTTTCATCTTATGTTTCCAACTAGCAAAGTTTGTACCATCAAAATATGGACCTCTACGGTGATAGTTACCCTCACTAGATGCCACACTCTCCTAGGTTGCGAAACCAAGGCTATGATCACCAAAGCAATGGAAATTAAGGCTTAAGGAGACCAAAGCTCTGATACCACTTGTAGGATCGAAAGTATGTCTAGAGGGGGGGTGATTAGACTACTTGACCAAATAAAACCTAACCTTTTCCTAGATTTTAATTGTGGGCAGATTTTAGCAATAGTACATGTCAAGCATCACCCTACACATGCAAGTCTAAGAGTATAGCAGCGGAAAGTAAGCAATTGCATATGTATGTAAAGGAGGGGATCGGAGAATTCAAATGCAATGAAGACACGGTGGTTTTTGGCATGGTTCCGATAGGTGGTGCTATCGTACGTCCACGTTGATGGAGACTTCAACCCACGAAGGGTAACGGCTGCGCGAGTCCACGGAGGGCTCCACCCACGAAGGGTCCACGAAGAAGCAACCTTGTCTATTCCACCATGGCTTACGTCCACGAAGGACTAGCCTCACTCGGGGTAGATCTTCACGAAGTAGGCGATCTCCTTGCCCTTACAAACTCCTTGGTTCAACTCCACATCATGTTGGAGGCTCCCAAGTGACACCTAACCAATATAGGAGACACCACTCTCCAAAAGGTAATAGACGGTGTGTTGTTGATGAACTCCTTGCTCTTGTGCTTCAAATGATAGTCTTCCCAGCACTCAAACAACTCCTCACAGATTTGGCTATGGTGGAAGAAGGATTTGAGTGGAAAGCAACTTGGGATAGGCTAGAGATCAAGGTTCAAATGGTAGGAATGGAATATCTTGATCTCAACACATGAGTAGGTGGTTCTCTCTCAGAAAATGTATGGTGGAAGTGTAGGCATGTTCTGATGGCTCTCTTTACTGAGAAGGAGGTGGTGGAGGGGTATATATAGCCTCCACACAAAATCCAACCGTTACACAGTTTTGACTCAACTCGGTGGCACCGCAACGATCATCTCGGTAGCACCGAACTGTGTAAAAGATATGAACTTTAGGAATCTCGGTGGGACCGATACGAACAACTCGGATGGACCGAAGTGCAATGGCTTCGGGCAATCCTCATCTCGGTGGCACCGATTGCATCAACTCGGTAGGACCGAAGTGAAGCAATAAGGCAACAGAGAGTTGGCAAGCCATCTCGGTGAGACCGATTTGCAAACTCGGTGAGACCGAAGTAAGTGGAAACGATTACAGAGAGTTGGCAAGGCCATCTTGGTGAGACCGAGATCCATTTCGGTGGATCCGATTTGTTAGGGTTTTGGCAGTGGCTAAGTCTTGGATGAACTCGGTGTGGCCGGATAGAGAAATTCGGTGGGGCCGAGTTGGAATGTAGGTTTTGGACATATTTGGGTAGAGAGAGTGGTTGAGGGTTTAGGAGTACTGTCACTAAGCATTTGAGCAAAAGGATCATTAAGCAACACCTCATCCCCTTTTAATAGTATTGGCTTTCCTATGTTCTCAATGTGATCTTGGATCACTAAACCAAAAATGTAGAGTCTTGAGCTTTTGCCAATCCTTGTCCTTAGCATTTTGAGGGGTCCACATCTCTAGTCCATGCCATGCCAATCATTGAACATCCTGAAATCTTTAACTTGAATGGACATTAGTTCAATGAGATATATGTTGTTATGAATTACCAAAACCACAAAGGGAGCAAATGTGCTTTCACCAGGAAGGACAACCGGCCACTCTACGCTTTTCACAATGTCCGCTCCCATAGCACCGAAGATTGTCAGGAGCTCAAGCTGCTCCGCGACGAGCGCCTGAGCCGCCGGGACGACCGCAATGGCCGCGGCGCCAGCCGCGGATGTGGTCGCAGCGGCAACCGGTGGGACAGCCGCAATAGTAATGGCAACTACTGCCAGGGCTGGCGCGACCAGCCTCGTGAGGCCGTCTGGCGCGACCAGCCTCGTGAGGCGAATCCTCAGGCCAATGCCGCTCCTCCGCCGCTGCCGCCGCCACCCCGAAGGAACGACGTCAACCAGGCTGACGAGGGCGCTGGGGGCTACCAGGAGCCTCGCGCGGTCGCCTGCATCCTCGGCGGGTCCCAAGCCTCCGCGTCCATCCGCCACTTCAAGCAACTCTCTCGCGAGGTGTATGCCGCCCTCTCGAGGCCAGAGGCTTCGCGGCCCCTCAAGTGGTCGCAGTACGCCATCACCTTCGACTCCAAGGAGCACCCCAAGTCCACGGCCTCCGTAGGCGCGCTCCGCATGCTGTGC
This sequence comes from Elymus sibiricus, assembly GCA_039707655.1. Classification (NCBI taxonomy): domain Eukaryota; kingdom Viridiplantae; phylum Streptophyta; class Magnoliopsida; order Poales; family Poaceae; genus Elymus; species Elymus sibiricus. The sequence goes on along the minus strand of CM077668.1, from coordinate 101,407,003 downwards.
ACTCCCACCATCAGCAACGTCGCGTTCACCAAGACCCTCATCGACGGGGGTGATGGCCTCAACATGCTCTCCATCGAGACCTTCGAGACGCTCCAGGTGCCCTACGACCAGCTGATGCCGACCAGGCCCTTCTCCGGAGTGACTGATGGCTCCACCATTCCTCTGGGGCAAGTGCGCCTCCCCGTCACCTTCGGCACCTGCAAGAACTACCACACCGAGCTCATCGACTTCGACGTGGCGCACATCGGCCTGCCTTATAACGCCATCTTGGGCTACCCAGCTCTCACCAAGTTCATGGCGGCCACCCATCATGCCTACAACGTCTCAAGATGCCCGGCTGTAGCGGCATCATCACCGTCGCTTGCGACGAGAAGGACGCGGCCAGCACCCTCGAGCGTGCCTACAAGTCTGCCGCTGTCGCACACCCAGCCGACGAGGACGCGGCCGAGCCTTCCGAGGCCGCGCCCGCGAAGAAGAAGCAGTTGTTCTCTCAGGACCGCGCCGAGACGAAGAAGGTGTCGGTGGACGGCAGCGGCTCCGACCCCGCCTTCACAATCGGCACAGGCCTCCCTCCTGCATAGGAAAGCGCGCTCGTCACCTTCCTTCGGGCAAACTCGGACGTTTTCGCCTGGAAAGCATCCGACTTGTCCGGTGTGCCGAGGGAGGTGATCGAGCACCACTTAGCGGTGTGCCCCAATGCATGCCCGGTCAAGCAGAAAGCACGGTGCCAGGCGCCAGAGAAGCAAGAGTTCATCGTCAAGGAAGTTCAGAAGCTCCAAGAAGCTGGAGTCGTTCGTGAGGTGCGCCATCCCGAATGGCTCGCCAACCCAGTCGTCGTCCCCGAGAAGGGCGGCAAGGAGCGCATGTGCATCGACTTCACCAGCCTCAACCAGCTCTGCCCTCGTGACCCCTTCCAGCTGCCGTGAATTGGCCAGGGCATTGGCCCCGCTTTCGGCAGCACGCGCATGCCCTTCGGGTTGAGGAACGCCGGCGCCTCTTTCCAGAGGCTGGCGCCCTTCACGCCAGGGCTCGTGGGCCTCCTACTCCTCGCGAGCTCCCTAGGCCTCGCGAGCACCTTGGCCCCGGAGGAGCGGACTCTCTTGGCGCGCCTCGCCAAGCGGCCTGACGTCACTACAACGCGGTTCTGCCAGGTGCGTGCGGCGCGTCGCCTCTCGCCGCGCCTCTCGAGCTTCGCTTCCGGAACCTTATCCTTTTGGTTGTGCAATGAATTTTACTGATTTCGCCCTGATGAGCTATATTACCTGCTTAATCGCCGGTTAAGTTCGGTGTTGACCGGTGAGCGCCGCACGCTCGCGACCCCTCACCTGACCATTTTCGTGAGCGGGGGCTACATAGGCATGGCGCCTGTGCTCGATTCCGTCCCTGCAGCGCCGCCAAATCCAAGTGACTGAGCTCTGGCTCACAGGCCTGCTCCCGCGCATGTCACCTCACCAAGGTCCTTGGTGCCTTATCTCCTCACGCAACGGCCAAGGGTGAGTTAGCAAGCGCGTGCCGCAACCCCCATTGCGAAATATTTCGGCATGCAGCCCCTCAGGAATCGAGCTGCGCGAAGACCTCGCGGGCGGCCTCTCGCGAGCCGGCCTCGCAAGGCGAAGACGCTTCGAACACCGAGCCTCGTGAGCACACCTCGCGAGCTGCGTGAGCCCCTCATGAGCCGTGGCTCACCCGACACCGCTCTCCACCAAAAGCTAAGTGTGACTGCCTCGCGAGGCGCCCTTACCATCACTCAAGCTCTCTCCCCTCGTGATCCCGTTGAGGGCAGCATTTTTCTTCTGCGTAATCCGCTTGCACGCTGAAGGGGGCCCCCTGAGCATCGCGCCTCAGGAGCCCTCACTAGCTCCCGGTGCCCCTCACCTCCTGGCCTTGTCCCGGCATCGCGACCGGACATACCAGCGGCGGCTGAGGCCCGCCCGGGGGCTGGGTCCTAACTACGTAGAGCGCTGAGGCGAGCAAAGAAAAAAAACCCAGCCTCACGAGAGGACTTCGGGAGAGAGTGCATACACCCCATGTCGCAAAAGCACTAACTTAAACATAGAAGATACTGTTTTCACGCCCCCGCGGGGCTACACCGGTTCAATGCAGGAAAATGAAAAGAAAGAAGGGGCATATGTGAGGCGCCGTCAAGACTCCAGCGCAGGGTGCCGCGCGCATCCCCAAGCAGGCGTTGCGGGCACGAGCGTCTCCGTCACCGTACGCACGATGCCGCCGCCATTGGTTCCAGAGCCCCCGCCGCGCGCGCCTAGTCGGAGTCCTCGTCCTCGCTCTTGACGCGGGGAGAGTCACCGTCGCTTACGCCCCCGCCAGCGGGGGCGACACTGTCGGAGGAGTCGTCCTCACTGGAGGAGCCGCTGTAGCTGCCATCCTCGCTCTCCGCACAGCACTCCAGGCGGCTACCGGAGAGCCCAAAGATCTTCACGAAGAGCGTGGCGGCCCCGTCGTACTTGAACTAGAGGACGTGCCCCCGCTTCAGACCGCGGGCGAGGGCGAACGACATCTACCCCTGCCTCAGGAACATGAAGCCTGAGGGGGTGAGCTCCGTCGCCACCCATGAGGGGCCGTTGCAGCAACCGTCGGCCTGCACCCATAGGCCCAAGGGCGCGCGGTCCGCCATCGCCGCCGCGAAAGAGTCCAGGAGCCGGAGCCAGGTGCAGGGGCTGCGGTGCATGTTCACAATGAACTCACGTGCCGCCTCCGCCGAGTGGCTCCTCGCCTGAGGTGGGAGCGCGGCCGCTTCGCCGTGGCCGCCTCGGCCTTGCGCGCCTCGCCCGCCGCGCCCGCGAGCGGCGCCCCTTCCGCGACTGCTGGGCCCGGCGCCGGCAGCCGTCAGGCAACGACCGCGCCCCCGGGGCGGGACCTGCGATGCGGCGGCAGAAGCATGACCACACCCTCTTCCCGTCGCCATTTTCGTGGTGGCTCTTGCAAGGAGGCAGAGGAAGCTGGAGGAAGGAAAAGATGGGTGGGGGACTCCGGCCCTCCCCTCTCCCTCTTTATCTCGGTGCAGAACTCCCCTCGTCGCTCCGCCTTCTCCGGCGCAGAGAGGTGGAGAGTATGAAGGAAGGCAATGATAGCCTCGCGCCACCCGCGCCAAGATTTATGTCAGCGCAGGGGTTACCGAGACGTCGTGGGGAAGTGGGGGCGTCCCCCGTCACATCGTGCGCCACGCGTCGCGCCTGGCCACAGGCGGTTAGGGCCCGCGCCGCTTCGCCCCTCAGTAGGCGGGAACGCGCGCGCCGCGGGCCCGGGGGCTACTGTCGGGCCCATGGAACCCGGGGTATCCAGGCCCGTCTGCCTTTGGCCCAGGGCGCAACGCCTGGCGTGGGCCCAGCGGGCCGTCACCACCGAGCATTTCAGCAAGACCCCTCATGAGGCCCTGGCCTCCTGAGGTCTCCTCCTCAGGAAGTGACGAGCCACGCTCACCACCACCATCAACGGCCTCGCGGGGTCCTCTCGCGAGGTGGCATCCCGAAGTGGCCTCGCGAGGCGGCTTTCCGAGGCGGCTTCCCGAAGTGGACTCGCGAGGCGGCTTTCCGAGGTGGCCTCCTGAGGCCTCCTTCCCGCAGGCGCTCAAGACGAAGGCCGTTCGGTGTGCTGCGTGGTCTGCAGCCCATCACGTGGGTGATGCGCGCGGCGATTAGCTGCGACAGAGGCCGCGCCAGCAGGCGCGGATGAAGATGGTTTTCTCTTTTTTGTTAGGGGAGCAGGGCCAGCTATCTACTCTCCAAAGCAACCCCAAAGGTTGCCCGATCGGCGAAGGAAGACCAAGCCGACGGGCGCGCAGGGCGGAGGTCATCACCGAGCCCACCGGCGCGTCATGGATCATGCTTTGGCAGGCGAAGACCACCTTTAGTCAGGATAGCCTGAGCTCCTGTCCCCTTTCAAAATCGCCAAGTGTGGCAACCCTTCCCGCCTAAGTTTCCAGGGGGAAGAGGACCATGGCTGATATAAAGGGCAGAGCAGCCTTTGTAGAAGGAGGATCGGGGGATTTTTTCCATCATCTCGCACCTTGTACTCTCTCTCTCTCGCACCAGAGCAATATCAGACAAGCAGGAGTAGGGTCTTACACCGCAAGGTGGCCCGAACCTGGGTAAACTACCGTGTCCTCGCTCCGCCCATCGCTAGCGCGCTCTCGCCGTAGCCTCGCCGTCGCTTAGCCGTGGTAGGAGGCGAAGTAGTAGACAAGCTCACCCCAGTGTTCGAACCTTTGGGTCCCCGAAGCCCCACTTCCGACAGATTATTGTTGGTCAAAGATGTTGTGTGTATTGATTACTTATTTATGTTGAACATAATGGTGTGGTGATGTACAAATGCATGGTACCTTATGTAAAAATATGTGCTTGTACCCTCGTTAACTTTGTCAAAATGCTTTTCGTGAATGGGGTGAAGACTTTTAGAAATATTTCTAAGGACTTCCAGAATCAGTGTGAGGGATTTCAGAAAATTAATGACCGACTATTCGAAATAGTTTTATAGTGATTTAAGAACTTTGAGTACTTGTTTCGGATATAATGCGAACATTGTTCGAAAATATGAAAAGTAGGGCGATAATTGTTAGTCATCACAATTATAAATGTCCTGTATTTTTCTAGAATTTTTGAACACGTAACGAGTGATGAACAACAGCCCGCTGAAGTTATTTTTGAAAAGTATACAAAAAAATAGCTAATGGAAGGAATGGACGGTCACGTCTTCGTGGTGACGTTTGATTTGGCTCATCCTTCAAACTGTTTCGGCAACCTCCTCGTCTCCTACCACGATTTAAGCAGTTGCCAAATTCCTCTACAGTACAACCAACCCACCATCGTCCTCATTCGACTCTCTTTCTCTCTCTCCCTCTGTCTCCCGGTCAACCGCTCTTGCTTCCTGTCAGTGCCATCCATGTCTCGCGGTAGATCTTTCGGCCATTTCGTCGGCGATAGGATGGTGCTGTAGGGCTTGGTATCCCCGTTCATTGAGGAACACCGCGTCCCAATCCATGGTGGCGACAACATCCTCACCGTGTACACCAACGACAACAGCATCGTGTAGCGCTGGATAGCACAGGCTGAACAGTTTATGTATATCTTCCAAGTATCGTTCGTCGGCATGGACGTCGAGTACACCCACCACCAGAAGAAAGGAGAGTTTCCTGTCGAAGAACAGAAGGCAGCCCTCATCCAGATCTCATATGGTATGAATTGTCTCCTTTACCCGGTATGCCGGTCTCAAGGTGTGAGCCCGTTTCTCCGCCAGTTTCTCCTCAAGGACAGATACACATTCGTTGGTTTTGGCATGTAACGCCCCAGACACACCCGTCGACGGTCGTAGCTCCTGGCGGGATCTAGACTGGCCTCACAGATCAATACTAGTCTTTCCTGCGCACTTTGTCCTCACTCGTGCACACCCGGGAGCAACTTCCCGGTCGGTCACCCATCCTAGAATTACTCCAAGCCAAGCACGCTTAACTTGGGAGTTCTTTTCGAATGGGCTCCCGGAAAAGAAGGAATTCCTTATTGGTATGAGTAGTCTATCATCCCTATTATGCCAGGCTCTCACATGGCATCAATGGCGATATAGCCATGCTGCGGCCCTGGGACATCAGGGTCAGACACTACAAGGACATCCGGGTCGAATGGGTTGACTCGGATGGATCCAAGGGTTCTGATTCTCTCGCTGACATCGCCGGATTGCTCGTTGATAATTACTACCTCGTCAAGAAGAATGGTTTCAATAAGGAGTATCACGAAAGCTGGGCTGAGAAACTGTGCGACAAGCAGATCAAGTACGCAGCAAGGGACGCATATGCATGCTACGCCGTATGGAGTCGGATTGATCTCATCAAGCAGGGTCTGATAGAAGCAAATGATAGGGAAGTGATGAGGGCTATTCATGCAAGCATCAAGAAGACAAAGAAGAAGAAACGCAAACTCGAGAAGGCGCAACGTGGGAACAAATTTAGATAGATCGGTACTTATATTACGTATTTTAATTTATGCTGAAGTTGTGCGTTTCATTGTTCAAAACATATGTGTCATGTACCTGTTAAGTTAATGGGGTTTATATGTGTTAACTGAAGCTTCAAGTGTTCAACGTGATTCTTACGTGCTTGACCTCATGTTTAAGGTGAATCTTGGAGGTTTCACCACATAGTTGAATCTAACAAGTGTTTACAGATCGATGGTAAAACTTGAAGTTTTTGATGCAATATGTGAGTGTTGTAAATGAATGGCGAGCCCTTTGACCGCCCTGCGCATGCTCACCGGGAGGCGAGCCCTTTGACCGCCCTCCGCTGCCCGGCCGGCATAATTCCCACTTAATGCCGCCCGAGCCGATGTATAATAGGCCGCGTACTCGCCGCTCTCACTACAATCCTCTCCACACCTCCGATTCCCCTCTCGTCTGCCTCCAATCAGCCACACCTCATCGTACGCCATGCGCATAACGATGGTCTATCCCTAGTCTTCCAGTTTCCAGAGGAATACCCCGAGCTGGAGGAGCATGAACACAACGATCTTAGGGACGTGCCAGCTCGAGCGCTTGCACTACAGCTCGTGCACGCGCCTGTCCGCGTGCCGGTGCCAGTGCGCACCTCTGCTGCATGTGACGCCGCCATCGACCGCTACCTTGCATCGCCTGTGCCCGTGCGCGCGCCAGTCGCCGCGCGGTGCCAGTGCCCACCTCAGCGGCATGGAACACCGCCATCGACCGCTTCCTTGCATCGCCTTTGCCAGTGCACGCGCCTATCCGTGCGCCGGTGCCAGTGCGCACCTCAGCTACATGGGACGCCACCATCGACCGCTACCTTGCATCGCCTGTGCCCATGTGCGCACCAGTCATCGCGCTGGTCCCAGTGCCTGCCTCTGTGGCACGGAACACCGCCGTCCACAGCTTCCTTGCATCGCCTTTGCCAGTGCACGCGCATGTCCATGTGCCGGTGCCAGTGCGCACCTCAGCTGCATGGGACGCCGCCATCGACCGCTACCTTGCATCGATTGTGCCCGTGCGTGTGCCAGTCGTTGCGCCGGTGCTAGTGCCCGCCTCAGCGACATGGGATTGGCTCCAGCAGGAGGCATGGGAATGGCTACTAGAGGCGGAAGTCCAGAACATGGCCTTACTTGAAGCTTGGCCCAACGTCCCGGACTACGCCAACGCCGATGCAAGACGCCACCGCCGCAAGAATTAGTTTGTTAGTTTAAACATTGTATTTCGATCGTATGAATGTAAAGTCACTCCGTGACTGAATGAAATCTATTGTTTGAATAATGAGAGTGTTGTTTGAATGAAATCTCTGTCATCCACCATGGAGATGCAGGGGCATTCTTATTCTTTTCAATTTATCCTAAAAGAGAGGAGTAGGTCGTAGTCCTTTGTCATTATCAAGACTAATTAACTGGCGGATGTTTGCATCGCCAGTCGTGTTTTGCTACTATGTGTTGGCTGCTACCTAGTTAGAATATTTAGTAGGTGCATTTGTAGGCATGATTGACACATCACGGCGAGAGCCTCACTGGGAGCGCGATAAATAGGAATAGCCTAGCCTAGTGGTAAACCTCCAAAGCAATTGTGTATTGAAGCAAGAGGTCATGAGTTCAAGTCCCATAGACTCATTTTTTTGTTTAGATTTTCTTCACTAACTCCCAAGCATTTTGTGTGATGTTGAAAACCGTCCCAGAAAATGGAAATGAATTGTGACGCTCAAATGTGTCACCTAAAATCAAGACGAAACGTCACCTAAGATGCCAGGGTTGGCCGTCCGGGGGGGGTCATTTTTTGGTGACGGCCACCATCACAGACAATGATTTTCGGCGACGGTTGGTTCTTCATCACCAGGGTTTTTGTCACTGAATAGATGAAATTTTGTCACTGAACAGATGAAATTTTGTCACTGAATAAACGAGCCAACAGGCCATTAGTAGGCCGAAATAGACGTCAGCTAATGCTTGGGCCATTTCCATGTCAGCCGTTAACAGGCCCAAAGCCAATCGGGCCATATGTGGGCCCATGTACAACACGGGCCTTTAATACGCCGAATGTCAGGTCGGGATGGAATTGTGCCATGGAGAACATGAGCCGCTAATAGGCCAAAAGTTAGGTCGGACCATAAATGACCCAACTGTGGTGCGGGCCATTGAAGGAGTATTTAAACATGGTGTATACTCGATATACTGAATATATGCGCCCACTCGATGATAAAAATGCTTTGAGGTTATAGCTTAGAAGAGGCTAAAGTAAAAAAGGAAAAAACAGATAAACAACGACGATACGGCGTCCACAGAAGATCCCCCAGGAGATCCCAACGTCATCCATGACGCACACAGCGGCTGCCTCCCCGAGCTGGCAGGACACGCGTCGGCAGGGCAGGGCTGGCCTTGCGGCGCACTCCACCGACCAGGCTTTGAATGCCTGACCAGGCTACGAGCGTAGCTCGGTGCAGGTCTACGCTTAGGGCCATCATCACGACGACCTGGGAGGCGCAAGACAAGACGGGGCGCTGGCCATCAGTAAAGACCAAAGGGCGGTGCGGCACGTCACATCAAAGAAGGAACTCGAGTACCTGGCCAGGCATAGTGTCAGGTTATCCCCTGACCAATCGACAAGAGCAAGTGGGTGAGGCACGGCAAACGTCTTCGTCTATGCAATGTATCGAATTTATTAGTATGACCAAGTGTGGTACCCCCCGGGCCTATATAAGGGGAGGGCCGTGGTCAAATAGAGGGAGAGCTTTTTCCAGCAACCACACACCCGCAACAAGCATTTTGAGCAGAAGGTAGAAGGTACAAGGATAGTTAGTTGATCGGGCATTCTAGCAAGTACCCCGACCACCTCCTATCACACCCCGACTACCTCATTTGTACACCCACACACTTGTATCCCGATGTTGATATAAAATACCAACAGGACATAGGGTTTTACGCCTCGATGGCGGCCTAAACCTGTATAAACCCCCCTTGTGTTCGTGTTCTTCCTTGTTGTTTTCTTGAGTTGATTGGCTTAGTGTTTTAGCCCCTGGCCGAACTAACAAATACGGGGTATCCTTGATCCCCGGTGTCTGGAGATCACCCTCCGACATCTGGCGCACCAGGTAGGGGGCTAAGGCTAAGTCGACCGATAATAAGAAGAAGCTATGGATGGGGGTGCGGAAGACCGGGGGAAGTGCCCGTTCGTTGGAAGTTTGGGCGCCCACGAAAGGGGAGGCATGGCACACTCTCAAAAGAAGAAAATATCCTCCTTCGAGGCCCTGGGAAAGGCAAGCCACCTATTGAGGCATCCGCCCATCCCGATTGATGAATCCTCGCCCTTAACACCTTGGGTTAAGGGATTGGCGGATATGATCGCGGTGGCCGGATCCTTGGCCCAGAAGATATACCGCCGGTCCTCCTGCGCTCCCCCACTGAGCAAAGGAAGGCCATCAGAGAAGGATAGGAAGAGGGGATAGGGAGGAAGTGATCTTCCGTAGGAGTCCCACCCGCCGGTCGATCCTCTGACCCCCAAATGTAAGAGGGCACGTCGGGCCCCCGGATCCAAGGTAAGGGTAAGGGAAGTCTACGCAAGGCTTCGGAAAAGGCTACAAGACGACAAGAATAATGACAGGGGAGCGGTGGTGGAAGGCGTGGAAGGGCCAGCACCTCCACGACACCAGGTCGACACCACCAACATTCCACGACGACGATCACGGCGGTTGGTGGAGTTAGCACAAGCGCAAGGAATCCCATAAAACCATACACGAAAAAGAGATGGCGAAGCACTAAGTTTCTTTGTATCCCTATGTCGCACTCTCCTTGTTTTTTAATAAAAACCTATCTTACTTGAATGGGTGTAATGCTTTTCCGGCTATCAAACAAGGCATTGTTCCCCGAGAAGTGTCGGCCCTAGAAAGCCGAGTACCTCGGACAGGCCTCTAACGCACATCTAAAAATGACAATATCATGGGCGACGCGTTACACTCCTCCCCACGGTAACCCGATACTGACTCGGGGCCACAGGGTTTGGTTCCTACAAGTCCATGATGGCCCACTAGGCGACATGAGCACTATGAAAAACTTAGGCCACCTAAGAACCTCATCGCTGGCACATGTCGATCCAGGGGCTCCTTGCGATAAGGGAAAAATAAGCATAATAAGCATGAAGGTAAAAGATACTTTGATAAAAACAAGCACAAACTTATAAGAAACATCGGGAATCATAATAAATAGTCTTTGCAATGTAGGAACCACTCAAGCGTTAAATTACAATGTCACGAAGGCCTGTAGTCAAAAAAACTCCCCCCATCAGCACTAAGAGACCCACGCTGGCGATCACTCCTCCGTACCCGCTTCTTCTTCACCATCACTAGGGGCAGAGCCTTTTGGCAGGTCGGCTACGGGCGTCGGGGCTGAAGATGACGACGGAGGTTCGAAGAATGAAGACACCACACGGGCGGCATGGGAGACACGTGCTCTGGCCCGCTCACTGGAGCCATCCACATCCCTGATTCCCCGCTCCACGGGGTTCAGAGGAAACTCTGCGTCATGACTAGCATAGCAAGCCAACACATACTCAACCACACGGCGGCCTCCTCGCTTCAAGTTCTCCTTCCAGGCGAGGGACAGCTTGGCCACCATCTCCTCCATCACAATGGCTATGCCGCCCACTGACGAGAAATCGATCTCATCACGGTGACGCATAGGAACCTTGAGCTTGCCGTGAACCTTGAAGAACAAACAACGGGCAGCTTCCCAGAGCATGCTCGCCTGTTTGGTGGCGGCGAACGACAGCTCCTTGATCCGGGCCCCTCCGGCGGTGGCCCGCCCCGCCAAGGTAGTGACGATGGCCGCCGAATCTTCACCGGCCTTCCTCAGCCCTTCCTCGGCCGTCTGGGTCTGGGCACGCTCCTCCTCCACCTGTCGTCGCTTCATCGCCAGATCCTATTCGAGCACCTGCACGCGGGCCTGGGCGTCCCCCCCCTTGAAGCTCGGAGAACATCGCCTGGCGCTCTTGCTCTAGCTGATCGTTGATCATCTTGTGGAGCTCGGCACGCCTCCTGATAAGGCCTCCTTCGTTGGCCTCCAGCTTGGAGGCTCGAGAATTCAGGGCCGCTTCCCGGGCACTGGCCCGCTCCTCGCAAGACGTCACGAAGGCTAGACGGTCCTCAACGGCCCCCTCCTTCTCAAGCACATCCGCTTCTCGGATATCCAAAGCGATGTCCCGACAGCGAATCTCGCGGGCGCGGGCATCGAGCTCCTGGGAGCGGCGTGATTGGGTCACCTCCGTCTCCCGGCGGACAGCGTCAAAGCTGTTGGAGTCTGCAATAAGCTTCTGCCTAACTATCGCCAGAGCTTCCTGTCTGTCCTTAAGGTGACCCACCACTTTTTGATGAGCTTCCTCCTCCATCTCGCCGCGACGGGCATCGAGCCATTCCCGTTCAGCCTTCGCCATAGCCAACTCCTCCGCTGCTCGGGCGGCAAGTTGTTGCGCAACCCTCTCCCGCTGGGACACCACTCCCTCCCGGCCAGCATGCTCGATTCATGAGAAGAAAGGAACACATCCACCTCCTTCAAAGCTCGACGAGCGGACGAGAGCACAGCGGAAGTAGGAACCACCTCCGATCCCCTGGGTATCTCCGAAGAAGGGGACACAGGGGCCGGGCCCACACTCTCTAAAGCCACCATGGCCATTTCCCTTGTATCAGCTCGAGCGATGTGAAGGGGGCAGTGCACTGCTGATGAAGTGGGGGAGGCCGGAAGGACATCAGCTTCGTTGACAGCAGCTCCAAAATATCCACTGAGCCCTTGGTTCAGGTCAAAAGCCCTCTCCCGCCCCGAGGAGGGAGAGGACCCCTTCATGCCCTCTGAGGAAGACCTCCCCGAGGCGGCCTAAAAATGGCTTCCTGGTAGAGGCCCAGAAGTAGGGGGCACGGGCGTGGCCGTTTCCAAGCCAGTGTCCACGCCTTGCTCACGGAAGGGGGAGGAGAGAGCAGGGGGCGACGCAGAAAGGACCAGTCGTGGGCGAGCCGCCCGCTTACGGCGATGGGGAGCTGGATTTGAGTCCCCTGAAGAAAGCCCAAAAGATTAGCCGCGACAATCTATGGGATGACTCAAATAAAGGGGAAATTTAGACAGCTACCTGACGAGGAAGAGCTAGATGATTTGGCCTCGGGCTGAGGTCCGGCAGGCGAACCACAAGGAGATATCCCTCTCTCAGTGGCAGCGGGATGCGAGGAATCCCCGATTGGAGATCGGGCTGGAGACAAGCCAGACCGCTCGGGGGCTGTCCCCCTCCTTCCAGGCGGGTAGAGGGAATCGCATAAGACACTTCTTCTGCAGACCTGAAAGGGCAAAAATCGACCCCGTCAACATAAAGCGATAACATGGAAACTTCATAAGAACAGGAAGTCATACGTACACGTCGGTGGGCCCGAAGAAAAGTTCACTCCCGGATGAAACCTCTGGGCTGACATCACGGTCCATCCCAGCCGAAGATATCCCCTCCCTACCTACCCCTATGATTGGGGCTAGAGAGGAGCCACGAGGAGGCGTGGGCTCAGAAATCACCACCTCCACCTGGGTGACGGGCTCGGGAGAACTCATGTTCCCCGAGGGGCTGGCCACGACCACCTCCCCGGGCAAATCCACGCCTGGGGCCGCCGCTTGGTACAAAGCCTCCAGATCCGTCACGGGATCCAAACTAGTGACCATGCGATGGCCTCAACCCCCATCACTTGATGAGGCAGCGGAGCGGGAGGAGGCGTTCGCGGAGGAGAAGGGAACAGTGACGATACGGGGGTGGTCCACCTCCCTTCCCCCCGGGGCAAGAATTCCCATAGGGGGTCCTCAAAGACGTCCACCCGCTCGGGAAAACCCATGGCTCCGGGCGACCTGCAAGGGTAAAAATGCCAGCCAGTCACCATAATCCCTCAAAAGACAATTGCGAGTTGCTACTAATCAAAAACTTACGGTGGTGAGGGAAATCCCAAAAGGGGCTGGAGGAAAAATTGGGCGGCCGCCGCGGCGCTCACGGGGACCAATGGCTCAGGGAGCCCGCCTTCAGGTCCCCTCCTCGCGCGACGTCGAGGCGGGGAGAGCGGGGCCTGTCGGGCCTTCTTTCCCTCCACAATGCGCATTGATACGTCCAATTTGCATCATGATTTCCTACTATTATTTATAATGTATTTGGTCATTATTTCACTTTATGATGCAATTTTTATGTCTTTTCTCTCTTAATTTGCAAGATTTATATGAAGAGGGAGAATACCGGCAGCTGGAATTCTGGACCTGAAATAGCTACAACAGAGATACCTATTCTACAGAGCTCCAAATGACCTGAAATTTCACGCAGATTTTTTATTGAATATATAAAAAATATTGGAGAAAAGAAATAGCAGAGGGGACCCACCAGCTGCCCACAAGACAACAGGGCGCGGACCCCCTCGGCGCGCCAAGATGCCTTGTGAGGCCCACAGCTGGCCTCTGGCCCCCTCCTTATGCTATATAAGGTCATTTTCCCTAAAAAAATAAGGAGAGGACTTTCGAGATGAAGCGCCACCGTCTCGAGGTGGAACTTGGGCAGGAGCACTTTGCCCTTCGGCGAAGCGATTTCTCCGGGGATATTTCCCTCCGGGAGGGGGAAATCGAAGCCATCGACATCACCAACGACCCTCTCATCGTGGGAGGACCAATCTTCATCAGCATCTTCACCAGCACCATCTCATCTCAAATCCTAGTTCATCTCTTGTATTCAATCTTTGTCTCAAAACCTCAGATTGGTACGTGTGGGTTGCTAGTAGTGTTGATTACATCTTGTAGGTGATGCTAGTTGGTTTATTAGGTAGAAGATTATATGTTCAGATCCTTAATGCTATTCAATACCCCTCTGATCTTGAATATGAATATGATTTGTGAGTAGTTACGTTTGTTCTTGAGGACATGGGAGAAGTCTTGTTATAAGTAATCATGTGAATTTGGTATTCGTTCGATATTTTGATGATATGTATGTTGTTGCTTCCTTTAGTGGTGTCATGTGAACGTTGACTACATGACACTTCACCCTACTTGGACCTAAGGGAAGGCATTGTGGAGTCATAAGTAGATGATGGGTTGCTAGAGTGACAGAAGCTTAAACCCTAGTTTATGCGTTATTCCGTAAGGGGCTGTTTTGGATCCATATGTTTCATGCTATGGTTAGATTTATCTTAATTCTTATTTCGTAGTTGCGGATGCTTGCGAGAGGGGTAATCATAAGAGGGTTGCTTGTTCAAGTAAGAACAGCACCCTAGCACCGGTCCACCCACATATCAAATTATCAAAGTAGCGAACGCGGATCAAATAAACATGATGAAAGTGACCAGATGATAATTCCCATGTGTCCTCGAGAACGCTTTGCCTTATATAAGAGACCGTTCCGGCTTGTCCTTTGCTATAAAAAGGATTGGGCCACCTTGCTGCACTTTTGTTACTATTGTTACTTGTTACGAATTATCTTGCTACAAAACAATCTGTTACCGCTACTTTCAGTACTTGCAGAGAATACCTTGCTGAAAACCGCTTATCATTTCCTTCTGCTCCTCGTTGGCTTCAACACTCTTACTAATCAAAAGGACTACGATTGATCCCCTGTACTTATGGGTTATCAAGACTCTTTTTTGGCGTTGTTGCCGGGGAGCGAAGCGCCTTTGGTAAGTGGAATTTGGTAAGGAAACACTTTTATTACGTGCTGAAATTTACTGTCAATTGTCACTATGGAAAGTAATCCTTTGAGGGGTTTGTTCGGGGTATCTTCACCTAGACCGGAAGCATTAAGAGTTGCCCCTCAACCTACTGAACCTACTGAAAATATTTATTATGAAATTCCTTTGGGTATGTTAGAGAAACTGCTAGCTAATCCCCATGCAGGAGATGGAACAATACATCCTGATATGCATTTGATCTATGTAGATGAAATTTGTGGATTGTTTAAGCTTGCAGGTTTATCCGAGGATGGAGTTAAGAAGAGGGCATTCCCTTTATCTTTGGATGGAAAGGCATTGACATGGTATAGGCTATTGGATGATACTGGAACATGGGATTGGAACCGGTTGAAGCTGGAATTTCACCAGAAATTTTATCCTATGCATCTGGTTCACCGTGATCGGAATTATATATATAATTTTTGGCCTCGTGAAGGAGAAAGTATCACTCAAGCTTGGGGGAGGCTTAATTATATGATGCACACATGCCCCAATCATGATCTCTCAAGAGAAATAATTATACAAAACTTTTATGCTCGGCTTTCTCGTAATGATCAATCCATGCTCGATACTTCTTCTACTGGTTCCTTTATAAAGAGAACTATTGAATTCAAATGGGATCTTCTGGAAAGAATTAAACGCAACTCGAAAGATTGGGAAATCGACAAAGGTAAAGAGTCAGGTATAAATCTTGAGTTTTATTGTGTTAAATCTTTTATGGAAACTGATGCTTTTCATAAGTTTAGTACTAAGTATAGACTTGACTCTGAGATAGTAGCTACTTTTTGTGAATCATTTGCTGCTCATGTTGATCTCCCTAAAGAGAAATGGTTTAAGTTTCATCCACCTATTGAAGTAGAGGAACAACCTATTATAACTAAACAGGAAATAATTACTTATAATGTTGATCCAGTTGTGCCTACTGCTTATATTGAGAAACCTCCTTTCCCTGTTAGGATTAAGGAACATGCTAAAGCTTCAACTGTGGTTAATAAGAGTAATATTAAACCAAATAAACCCTCTGAACAAATTGAAGTTGAACCTAATATTGCAATGGTTAAATATCTTTTGGATGATAAGATTGATGGACATGTCATATATTTCTGTGATGAACCAGCTAGAATTGCTAATCCAGATTCATGAGATAAAAACAAACCTGTAATTGGCATGCCTATTATTTCTGTTAAAATTGGAGATCATTGCTATCATGGTTTATGTGATATTGGTGCTAGGGTGAGTGCTATTCCATTTACTCTTTATCAAGAAGTCATGAATGATATTGCACCTATTGAGATTAAAGATATTGATGTTACTATTAAGCTTGCAAACAGAGATACTATTACATCACTTGGGATTGTTAGAGATGTTGAAGTCTTGTGTAGTAAGATCAAATACCCTACTAATTTCTTAGTCCTTGTATCACCACATGATGATTTTTGTCCCATTATATTTGGTAGACCTTTCTTGAATATAGTTAATGCTAAGATTGATTGCAATAAAGAAACAGTCAGTGTTAACTTTGGTGATGTATCTCATGAGTTCAATTTCTCTAAGTTTCATAGACAACCTCATGATAAAGAATTACCTAATAAAGATGAAATTATTGGTCTCTACTGATCCTTTAGAACAATACTTGTTAGACCATGAAAATGATATGCATATGAATGAAAGAAACGAAATAGATGAGATATTCTTTAAACAAGCACCTATTCTTAAACATATTTTGCATGTTGAAACTTTGGGAGATCCTCTTCCACCTAAGAGTGATCTTGTGTTTGAATTAAAGAAACTACCTGATACACTTAAATATGCTTATCTTGATGAAAATAAGATATATCCTGTTATTATCAGTGCTAACCTTTTAGAGCATGAAGAAAAAAGATTACTTAAAACTCCGAGGAAGCACCGTGCAGCTATTGGATATACTCTTGATGATCTTAAGGGCATTAGTCCCACTCTCTGTTAGCACAAAATTCATATGGAGCCAGATGCTAAACCAGTTGTTGATCACCAAAGACGATTAAATCCTAAAATGAAGGATGTAGTAAGAACTGAAATATTAAAGCTTCTGGAGGCAGGTATAATTTATCCTATAGCTGATAATAGATGGGTAAGTCCTATTCATTGTGTTCCTAAGAAAAGAGGCATCACCGTTGTTCCTAATGATAATAATGAACTCATTCCACAGAGAATTGTAACTGGTTATAGGATGGTAATTGATTTCAGGAAATTAAATAAAGCTACTAGGAAAGATCATTACCCCCTGCCTTTTATTGATCAAATGGTAGAAAGATTATCTAAACATACACACTTTTGTTTCCTAGATGGATATTCTGGTTTCTCTCAAATACCCGTGTCAAAAGAAGATCAAGAGAAAACCACTTTTACATGTCCTTTTAGAACTTATGCTTATAGACGTATGCATTTTCGTTTATGCAATGCACCTGCTACCTTTCAAAGATGTACGACTGCTCTATTCTCTGACTTTTGTGAAAAGATTATTGAGGTATTCATGGATGATTTTTCCGTTTATGGGACTGCTTTTGATGATTGCTTAAGCAACCTTGATCGAGTTTTTTAGAGATGTGAAGAAACTAATCTTGTCTTGAATTGGGAGAAGTGCCACTTTATGGTGAATGAAGGCATAGTCCTTGGGCATAAAATTTCTAAAAGAGGCATTGAAGTAGACAAAGCTAAAGTTGAAGCAATTGAGAAAATGCCATTCCTAAAGATATCAAAGGTATAAGAAGTTTCCTAGGCCATGCTGGTTTCTATAGAAGGTTTATAAAAGACTTCTCTAAAATTTCTAGGCCTCTTACTAATCTCTTGCAAAAAGATGTTCCCTTTGTTTTTGATGATGATTTTGTAGAAGCCTTTGAAATACTTAAGAAAGCCTTAATATCTGCACCTATTGTTCAACCACCTGATTGGAAGCTACCCTTTGAAATTATGTGTGATGCTAGTGGTTATGCTGTTGGTGTTGTTCTACGGCAAAGAGTTGATAAGAAATTAAATGTTATTCATTATGCTAGTAAAACTCTAGACAGCGCTCAAAGAAATTATGCTACTACTGAGAAAGAATTTTTAGAAGTTGTGTTTGCATGTGATAAGTTCAGATCTTACATTGTTGATTCTAAAGTAACTGTTCACACTGATCATGCTGCTATTCAATACCTTATGGAAAATAAAGATGCTAAACCTAGACTTATTAGGTCGGTACTTTTATTACAAGAATTTGATTTGCATATTGTTGATAGAAAGGGAGCTGAAAATCTAGTAGCGGATAATTTGTCCAGGATGGAAAATGTTCTTGATGACCCACTGCCAATTAATGATAGTTTTCCTGATGAGCAATTAGCTATGGTAAATGCTTCTGGCACTAGTCCTTGGTATGCAGACTACGCTAATTACATTGTTGCTAAATATATTCTACCTAGTTTTACCTACCAACGAAAGAAAAAGTTCTTCTTTGATTTAAGACATTACTTTTGGGATGACCCACATTTATATAAAGGAGTAGATGGTTTTATTAGACGCTGTGTACCTGAGCATGAACAGGAACATATCCTTCGGAAGTGTCACTCCGAGGCATATGGAGGACACCATGCGGGAGACAGAACTGCACATAAGGTATTACAGTCAGGTTTTTATTGGCCTACTCTTTTCAAAGATGCACGTAAGTTTGTCCTCTCTTGCGATGAATGTCAAAGAATTGGTAATGTTAGTAGACGTCAGGAAATGCCTATGAATTATTCACTTGTTATTCAACCATTTGATGTTTGGGGTTTTGATTATATGGGACCTTTTCCTAAATCCAATGGGTATACACATATTCTTGTTGCTGTTGATTATGTTACTAAGTGGGTAGAAGCTATTCCAACTAGTAGTGCTAATCACAACACCTCGATTAAAATGCTTAAAGAAGTTATATTCCCTAGGTTTGGAGTCCCTAGATACTTGATGACAGATGGTGGTTCACATTTTATTCATGGTGCTTTCCGTAAACTTCTTGCTAAATATGATGTTAACCATAGAATTGCATCCCCTTATCATCCTCAGTCTAGTGGTCAAGTTGAATTGAGTAATAGAGAAATAAAGTTAATTTTACAAAAGACCGTTAATAGATCCAGGAAGAATTGGTCTAAGAAACTTGATGATGCATTATGGGCTTACAGAACTGCTTATAAAAATCCTATGGGTATGTCTCCATATAAAATGGTCTATGGAAAAGCATGTCATTTACCTCTTGAACTAGAACATAAGGCATATTGGGCAATTAAAGAACTTAATTATGATTTCAAACTTGCCAGTGAAAAGAGGTTGTTTGATATTAGCTCTTTAGATGAATGGAGAACTCAAGCCTACGAAAATGCCAAGTTATTTAAAGAAAAAGTTAAAAGATGGCACTATAAAAGAATTCAAAAAATGGGAATTTAAAGTTGGTGAGCATGTTCTATTGTACAACTCTCATTTCAGATTCTTTGCAGGAAAGCTTCTCTCTAAATGGGAAGGGCCATATATTATCGAAGAAGTTTATCGCTCAGGAGCTATCAAAATCAACAACTCCGAGGGCAGTAATCCAAGAGTGGTTAATGGCCAAAGAATTAAGCATTATATCTCAGGTACGCCCATTAATGTTGAAACTAATATTAATCAAACTATGACACCGAAGGAACACATAAAAGAGTCCTTCCGGAACGCTCCAAAACCCTGAAAAGGGGTAGGTATGTGATACGGTAAGTAAACCGACTCCAAAAATTTCATAAAAATTATTTCTGTCCGTTTTGGAATATTAGAAAAAATAGAAAAATAAGAAACAGCAGAGGGGACCCATGAGGAGGTCACAAGGCAACAGGGCGCAACACCCCCTGGGGCACGCCGGGTTGCCTTGTGGGCCCCTCGTGTGCCCTCCCAACTCCGTTTTCCTCTCATATACTTGTTTTGGAAGATAAAAATTCTTTATATATACTCCCATATGTTTTGACCACCGCATCACAAGTTTCTCCTCTATTCTTGTTTCGGGCTGTTTTTCTGACAGATCTAGATCGCCATGGCGCTCCCAAGTTCATCCAAGGACAAGTTCTTCGAGAAGGTCATCAACCCTTACCTACCAGAGGTGATGAAGCACCCTCAAGCAATTGAGATGCGTGAGGGAGTGCTCTACATCCGAGACGTTCAAGGACCTAAGAGGACCGGAAGCGAGAAGGCTAGGCTTGAAGCAGTGGAACAGGAGATCTTCAAGTGCTAGGGGATGGTGGAGCGTGGACTCAACGCCAACCACTCCATGATCACGGAATTCATCCGTGAAAACAAAGTGGACAACAAGGATATTGGGGACATCATATTCAAGATCAATGACCGGATTGATCATCTTCAAGCCCAAATTTTTGACTTACAAAACCAGAATTTTGAGTATGAAGCCAGATTTAAAGGTATAAGTTTAGCTGCAAGTTTTAGGACTCTGAAAACACGTTCATCCTTTTATTATGGAGAGCATATGCCGTGGAAGGCGGAGGACAAGCCCGTCACTTCATCACCACCATCACCGAAGAAAGACACTTGAGTACACGGGTATGGGCACCACCCTTGGCTTGTTCCAAGCTTGGGGAAGGTGCCCCGGTATCGTATCACCATCACCTTTTTATCATCATTATCTATCTTAGTTCGATCCTTAGTTATTTTGTGATTTAGAAAAATAAAGTTTTAGTATGATCTAGTTTCGAGTGCTTGTTTCGTTATCTATCTATCTATGTAATCTTGTGTGAGAGTTAGATAATGAAGAGTAGTTTGAGTCTTGCTTCTTTACTTTTATGTTTCAACCTAAGCAATAAAAGAATGAAAAGATCATATGCTAATTCCTTGGGGAGTAATGACTATACATGAAGAAAAGTATAGTTGATAAAATTTATTGGAAGTTAACAAACATAGCATTGGTCATTGATGCAATTCATGAAAAAGTTAATAAAGGAAGAGAGGATTCACATACAAATATACTATCTTGGACATCTTTTATGATTGTGAGCCCCCATTAAATATTCTATGCCAAATAGTTGACGTTGGACAAGGAAGACAACGTAATGAGTTATGTTTGCTTATATTCACATAGAAGTTATATTGTCATAGATCCTCTAACATGTGGTGCTTTCTCCCTATCTTTTGCTAGCCAAAAATTCGCACTAAGTAGAGATACTACTCATGCATCCAAAACCCATGAACCCAGTTTCATGTCATGAGAGTCCACTATATCTACCTATGAATTGAATAAGGTCCTTCAAGTAAGTTGTCATCGGTGCACAAAGCAATAAAAATTGCCTCTAAATATGTATGAACTTTTATTGTAAGGGAAAATAAGCTTTGTATGAACTTGTGATGGTGAAGAAATAAAAGCGACAGACTGCATAATAAAGGTTGCTATCACAAGGGGCAATATAAAGTGACGTTCCTTTACATTAAGGGTTTGCACATCCAAAAATAAAAAGCGCATGACAACCTCTGCCTCCCTCTGCGAAGGACCTATCCTTTACTTTTCCGTATTTACTTTTATGCAAGAGTCATTAGTGTTCCTCTCTATTCCGTTTTTATTTTTTCTCTTGGCAAGCACCATGTGGTGGGGAAAGATCTAGGCATATATATCCAGTTGGATGTAAGTGATCATGAGTTATTATCGTTGACATTACCCTTGAGGTAAATTTGTTGGGAGGTGAAACTATAAACCCCCATCTTTCTATGTGTTTGATTGAAGCTTTTGCTCCATAAAAATATGCCGTGAGTGTCAGAAATCATAGAAGACCAAATGATAGTTGAGTATGTGGACTTGCTAAACAAAAGCTCTTACATAGACTATTCCTAAAAATATGATGAATTCTAATTGTTTCGGTGACTAAGAACATAGCCTGTTAGCCTTCAAGAAAGTTTATGCTTTATACTTCAATATTGTGATGAATTATTACTTATCCATGGGAAGCTTTATGATAATATATTGCTGTTATGAAATTAATCATGATGCTCTCATGTCCGTATTTTATTTTATCGATACCTCTCTCTCTCTAAACATGGGGTCATGATTATCGATTTCGGCTTTCGCTTGAGGACAGGCGAGGTCTAAGCTTGGGGGAGTTGATACGTCCAATTTGCATCATGATTTCCTACTATTATTTATAATGTATTTGGTCATTATTTCACTTTATGATGCAATTTTTATGCCTTTTCTCTCTTAATTTGCAAGATTTATATGAAGAGGGAGAATACCGACAGCTGGAATTCTGGACCTGAAATAGCTACAACAGAGATACATATTCTACAGAGCTCCAAATGACCTGAAATTTCACGGAGATTTTCTATTGAATATATAAAAACTATTGGAGAAAAGAAATAGCAGAGGGAACCCACCAGCTGCCCACAAGGCAACAGGGCGCCCCCCCCGGGGCGCGCCAAGATGCCTTGTGGGGCCCACAGCTGGCCTCTGGCCCCTCCTTCTGCTACATAAGGTCATTTTCCCTAAAAAAATAAGGAGAGGACTTTCAGGATGAAGTGCCGCCGCCTCGAGGCGGAACTTGGGCATGAGCACTTTTGCCCTCCGGCGGAGCGATTCCGCCGGGGATACTTCCCTCCGGGAGGGGGAAATCGAAGCCATCGACATCACCGATGATCCTCTCAACGTGGGAGGACCAATCTTCATCAACATCTTCACCAGCACCATCTCATCTCAAATCCTAGTTCATCTCTTGTATTCAATCTTTGTCTCAAAACCTCAGATTGGTACATGTGGGTTGCTAGTAGTGTTGATTACATCTTGTAGTTGATGCTAGTTGGTGGAAGATTATATGTTCAGATCCTTAATGCTATTCAATACCCCTCTGATCTTGAACATGAATATGATTTTTGAGAATCTATGTTTGTTCTTGAGGACATGGGAGAAGTCTTGTTATAAGTAATCATGTGAATTTGGTATTCGTTTGATATTTTGATGATATGTATGTTGTTGCTTCCTTTAGTGGTGTCATGTGAACGTCGACTACATGACACTTCACCATACTTGGGCCTAAGGGAAGGCATTGTGGAGTAATAAGTAGATGATGGGTTGCTAGAGTGACAGAAGCTTAAATCCTAGTTTATGCGTTATTCCGTAAGGGTCTGTTTTGGATCCATATGTTTCATGCTATGGTTAGATTTATCTTAATTCTTCTTTCATAGTTGCGGATGCTTGCGAGAGGGGGTAATCATAAGAGGGTTGCTTGTTCAAGTAAGAACAACACCCTAGCACCGGTCCACCCACATATCAAATTATCAAAGTAGCGAACACGAATAAAATAAACCTGATGAAAGTGACTAGATGATAATTCCCATCTGTCCTCGAGAACGCTTTGCCTTATATAAGAGACCGTTCCGGCTTGTCCTTTGCTATAAAAAGGATTGGGCCACCTTGCTGCACTTTTGTTACTATTGTTACTTGTTACTTGTTACGAATTATCTTGCTACAAAACAATATGTTACCGCTTCTTTCAGTACTTGCAGAGAATACCTTGCTGAAAACCGCTTATCATTTCCTTCTGCTTCTCGTTGGGTTCGACACTCTTACTTATCGAAAGGACTACGATTGATCCCCTATACTCATGGATCATCATGCATACGCCCCCAGGGGCCCGTTGTCCTGATGGGCTGTCAAATCTAGATAGTCCCCGAAGTACCTTAGCAAACGCCCTTTGAAACACAGAGAGGGAGGCGGCGAAGGATTTCCGACCGATTGGGGTCCTCAGCTAGAGGCACCGCCCTCTCCAGAGGGTCCAAAGGGCCACAATCCTCCACCAGGATCTTCTTCACCGTCTTAAGCACGACGGCAGCACTAAGAACACTATTCGGGCCATAATGAGTTCGACCAATGTCGTTCACACATGTATATGTCCAGGCGGCCTGGTTCCGCTTCTTTAGAGGCGGAAAGCGGCGCCTGAGAAAATCAGCAACCACCACGGTTGTCGTTAATCCCCGGGAACACAACATGCGAATCCGATCGCAGACCGAAGGCATCCTGTAATCCTCATGAGAAGGGGTTTGCCAATCCTCCCGGGGAATCACTTTTGTGGCCGGGATCCGAGTGGATCTCACCACATCAGCCTGGATATAGCACCAGGACTTCTCCCAGTCGTCCCACTTTGAACAGAACTGGTACGGTAAATACTCTGGCTTGTGGTGGTCTCGGAGTCAAAAATAACAACTACCTGGGATCTGTGGATCACGCTGAGAGGTGGGGTATAAAATAATATAGTGGCGCCAAAGGGTCACAGAGGGCATAACCCCGACGAACATCTCACAAAAATAGAAAAAAATGGACAATGAAGAATGGAATTGGGAGTCAAATGAATCAAATTGATATGGGGGAACGAGCCCCACCCAAACAAAACTAGAGAAGATAACCGACTCCCCCTGCCGGATCTCCCGGACATCCTCGCCTGGAAGGGCCACCGTGGAGGGAAGCAAAGGGCGTTTTGGTGGGACACCGAACGCCAGAACACGCGTGATAACCCACAAGTATAGGTGATCGCGACAGTCTTCGAGGGTAGTATTTCACCCAAATTTATTGATTCGACACAAGGGGGGCCAAAGAATATTTATGAGTATTAGCAGTTGAGTTGTCAATTCAACCACACCTGGAGAACTAAATATCTGCAGCAAAGTGTTTAGTAGCGCAGTAGTATGATAGTTTTGATAGCAGTAGTAACAGTAGCAATAGTAACGACAACAGTAACAGTAGCAGTTTTGTAGTGATTGTAACAACAACAGCAACGGTAGTAACTTAGCAAAGATCAATATGCGGAAAGCGTAGGCATTGGATCGGTGATGGATAATTGTGTTGGATGACATTCATCATATAACAGTCACAACCTAGAGCGATACACAATAGCTCCAATTCATCAATGTAATCTAGGCATGTATTATGTATATAGTCATACGTGCTTATAACAAGAACTTGCATGACATCTTTTGTCCTACCCTCCCGTGGCAGCGGGGTCCATAAGGAAACTAAGGGATATTAAGGCCTCCTTTTGATAGAGAACCAAAACAAAGCATTAACACATGGTGAATACATGAATTCCTCGAATTACAGTCATCCCCGGAGAGTATCCCAACTATTGTCACTTTGGGGTCTACGGATCAGAACAATAACAAGTGCATATAACTAGCAGATAGGATCAAGAACTCAAATATATTCCTGAAAACATAGAGGGTTCAAATCTGAAATCATGGCACTCGAGCCCTAGTGACAAGCATTAAGCATAGCAAAGTCATAGCAACATCAATCTCAGAACATAGTGGATACTAGGGATCAAGCCCTAACAAATTGACTCGATTACATGATAAATCTCATCCAACCCATCACCGTCCAGCAAGCCTACGAAGGAATTACTCACTCCCGGCGGTGAGCATCATGGAATTGTTGATGGAGGTTGGTTGATGATGACGATGGCGACGAATCCCCCTCTTCGGAGCCCTGAACGGACTCCAGATCAGCCCTCCCGATGAAGAACAGGAGGTGGCGGCGGCTCTGTATCGTAAAACGCAATGAAACTTCTTATCCTATTTTTTTCTCGGGGAAATTGAATTTATAGCACTGGAATTAGGTCAGAAGGAGCCTCGTGGGCCCCACAAGGCATCAGGGCACGCCCTGTTGCCTTGTGGACAACTGGTGGCCCCCCTCCAGTGGATCTTCATTCCAGTATTTTTTTATTTATTCCAAAAAAAATCTCCAAAAAGTTTCGTCCAATTCCGAGAACTTTGATTTCTACACAAAAACAACACCATGGTAGTTCTGCTGAAAACAGCGCCAGTCCGGGTTAGTTTCATTTAAAGCATGCAAATTAGAGTCCAAAACAAGAGCAAAAGTGTTTGGAAAAGTAGATACGACGGAGACGTATCAACTCCCCCAAGCTTAACTCATTGCTTGTCCTCAAGCAATTCTGTTGACAAACTGAAAGTGATAAAGAAAAACTTTTACAAACTCTTTTGTTCTTGTATCCGTATATAAGCTTAAATAGCACCCAAGTTTTCAGCAAAGATCATGAACTAACCATGCAAATGATAACACTTAGAATTTACATTTACTCATATCAATGGCATAATCTACTAGCGAGCAATAATAACATATCTCCAATGCCAACAATTTGTCAAAACAATCATGATATAATATGATAACATGGTATCTCGCTATCCCTTTCTGAGACCGCAAAACATAAATGCGGAGCACCTCCAAAGTTCAACCACCGACTAAACATTGTAATTCAGGGTAGAAGAGATCCGGTCATGGTATACCCAACATTAACTATACTCAATGCATAAAAATGACAATGGTGCTCTCAGGATTGGTGCTTAAAATGAGAAGGTGATGACTCAACAATAAAAGTAAATAACATAAAAGTAAATAGATAGACCCTTCGCAGAGGGAAGCTGAGATTTGCAGAGGTGCCAGAGCTCAAAGCTTAAATCAGAGATGAAAACAATTTTGAGAGGTGTGCTTTTCCTGTCAATGTCACGACCGAGGATTTTCAATATCTTCCATGCTAAACACACTATCGGCGGTTCCCAAGCGGAAAGGTAAAGTTTACTCCCCCTCAACCATTCAAACACAAGCCATGGCTAGCCAAATTCACGGGTGCCCTCCAAACAATCAACTTTTCGGGGGAGTTTGTTTATTATATTTTTCTTTATTTTGATTATAGGACTGGGCATTCCAATTACCAGCCTCTCTCGTGCAATGACAAGTTAATAAAGACTCATCTTGAGAATAACCCGCTTAGCATGAAAGATACTAACTGCCCCCTGTCGCTCCATGAGCGGTACGAGCACACAAAACAGATGTTTATTTGAATGATTAGAGGTGGCACATGCAAATTTACTTGGAACGGCAGAGTAATACCGCATATAGGTAGATATAGTGGACTCATCTGGAACAACTTTGGTTTAAAGATTTTGGATGCACAAGCAGTATTCCCGCTTAGTACATGCGAAGGCTAGCAAATAGATTGAGAAGCGACCAACTAGAGAGCGACAACGGTCATAATCATGCATTGCGAATAATTAACATTGAATACTAGCATGAGTAGTATATAAACACCCTGACCATAAATATCGTGAAGGATGCATTGGTTTTGAATCAACTAAATGTGTGAACATGCGCCAAGTCAAGCCACTTGAAACATTCAGAGGAGGATAACATACTAACATACTACATCATAACCATTTTAATGCATGTTGACATCCAAGATAAATCATTATCCACTAATAGCTACTTAAGCATGGCATGAGCAACTATAATCTCTAATTGTCATCACAAACATGTTTACTCATAATATGCTGAGTCATGGATACTGAGTTAAACATATTTACAAAAACAAAAACAAAAACGAAAGGAGTTCATACTGGCTTTTCCTTGCCATAGTCACTTCATCAAATCATCATCATTATTGCCT
Organism: Elymus sibiricus; assembly: GCA_039707655.1. NCBI lineage: Eukaryota > Viridiplantae > Streptophyta > Magnoliopsida > Poales > Poaceae > Elymus > Elymus sibiricus. The sequence goes on along the minus strand of CM077668.1, from coordinate 101,379,844 downwards.
TTCACTTGCACGACTGAATGATGTGAAAATAATAATACTGCAAGAGTGCCGTGGACTAAGCTGGAATCTGCAAACAATTTATTCAAAGGAGAAGACAAGGTAATATTGGCTCTTCGTTAGATCAAACACAAAGCATATGAGAGCCATTCAACAATTTCATCGTGGTCTTCTTCGTATGACGAATCAACGAAAAGAAAAGAAATTCAGAGAAACACACTGAAATATTTTTGGAGTTTTTAGTTTTTCTGAAGAAAGCAAACTAAAGAAGAAAAACGAAAAGCGAGAAAAACTATTTACACGGGAGAACTCCCAACAAACAAGAAAAGAAGAAATGAGAAATCTTTTTGGTTTTTTTTAATACTACAAACTAAGTAACGAGAAAGAAAAACTGAAAAGAAGCGAGAAATATTTTTGGATTTTCAAAGTTTTTCAAACACACAAAAAGAAAGCGAAAGAATAAAAACTAACATGGATCATACAATGAAAAAGGATGAACACCAACAACTGGAATGAATGTGTGATCATGAATGTAATGCCGGTGAGAATACGTACTCCCCCAAGCTTAGGCTTTTGGCCTAACTTGGTAATCACCACCGCTGGTCGGGATAGTAGTCATAATGATAACTCGGGGTGGCATTCAATGTTGCTTCCTCAGCAAGATGGGCAGCCTCCACTCTCTCATTGTACTCATGGGCCTCGTACTCATGGACAAAATGCCTTTGTTTGTTCTAAAAATCAAAGAGACCAGGCGCAGGCAAAATAACACAGACATCACGGTATTTATCGAATACCAAGTTGTAATCATATTGGTGAGTCTCGTATTTAATGAATTAGTGGCGTTGCATAGCCTCAAAGTCTAAGTACTTATCAGGTAATATGGGATCATTGGGTCTGGGAGAGACCCCAAGTCTTGCAGCCACGCGGGAGGCATAAATTCCACCATACAAATCACCGTTACCCGCGTTTCGGTTCAACCGACGTGCAACAATTGTCCCAAGGTTAAAATGTCTACTGCTAGTTAAGGCAGCGTGAATAATGCTCAAACCAGGAGCACAAAGTGCGCTACAGTCATGTTTACAAACAATACATCTCCCATTGAAAATTGCAAAGTAGTGAATAGCGGGAAAATGAATGCTTTTTATTCTAGCTTGTGTCACACCCCTATCTTCACCATTGCAAAGACACTGAGAAACATATCATAATCAGATTTCCGCGGTTCAATAAGCGAATCCCAATACGGAATTTTACAAGCATCACAAAATTCTTCTAGAGACATACTATATGAGCGCTCATAGAGGTCGAATAAAACTCTAGAATTAGAAGAATGATATTCAAAACTTTGAGTGAATGAATGGGTGAGATGGTAGTGTTGTGTGCACTTATCTGCGACGAAGGCGGTTAGGTCGTCTTTCTCAATATATTGATCAAACTCTTCCTTAATGCCAGCACCTATCATGAAGGTGTCGCACAGCCACTGACACGATTTTGCTTCCGCACCTTGCACCGAACTTGCCCGTGATTCAATGTACGCTTGACGTGTCGAACTTTGGCTCGACGATCCTTCCGAGGAGTTTCTCCTTGAAAAGCTCCTCCTGAAGAAGTTCATTTTCATAAGAACAAATTTCTGAAATTTTTGGTCCACAAAATGATGTCAACAAAACTTCACAAGATTGATAGCAACTACTCATATGAATGTCTAGAGGCTATATCAAGCATTCAAACTACTTAGAACTCAAAGAATTCAACATGCAAGCACATTTTCAGTAGTACCAATAGCAGTAAATCATGCAAAATATAGTCCACTAAAGCAAAAACTAATTGGAGCAATGGAGGAGTCACATACCAAGGAGCAATCCCCCAAAACAGTTTCGAAAACGGATCTCCAAGCAAAGAGATTGGAAATCTTAGGTTTGGGAGCAAGAACACAAGAACAAGAGCTAGCACAATTTTTTATGGAGGTAGGAGATGAAGTGGGATGAAGAGGTAACTGAGTGGGTGGCGGAGCCTGGACTCCTGAGGTCTAGGGGTTCAAACACTGGGTGGGCAAGCTAGTTCTCTCCAACCAACGGTGACCACGGCGAGGCTACGGCGAGAGCGCTACGCGGAAGCACGACAGAGGACACGACGGTTACCCAGGTTCGGGCCAACTTGCAGTGTAAAATCCTACTCCTGCTTGTGTTGGGATTGTTGTGGGCAAGAAGATATTCTCATGTACAAGGTAGGAGATGAAGGAGTCGACCCAAAAAGTCCCTTCTACAATGGCAGCTTTGCCCCCTTTATAGCCGCCCCTGTCCTCTTCCCCCAAAAACTAGGCGGGAAGGGTTGCCACACTTGGCGGGTTTTGAAAGGGGACAGGTGCTCAGTCTTATCCTGACTAAAGGCGGTCTTCGCCTGCAAAAGCATGATTTGTGACGTGCCGGTGGGCTCGGCGGTGACCTCCGCCCTGCGCACCTGGCTGTCTTGGTCTTCTATCACCAAACGGGCAGTCTTTGGGACTTGCTTTGGGGGTGGGCAGCTGGGGTTGCCCCTTTATCACCAAAGAGGAAAGCTTCTCTATCCGCGCCTGCTGGCGCGGCCTCTGCCGCCCTTCGTCGCCACGCGCGTCACCCACGTGATGGGCAACGGACCGCGCATCTGACGTCAGGCGAGATGGCCTCGGGCGCCTGGCTCGGGAGGCAGCCTCGCGAGGGAGCCTTGCCAGGGAGCCTCGCGAGGCTCCTGCTCCTGCCGCGGCTAAGTGCCGGCAGGTTGTGTCTTGAGGAGGGGTTTTTGGGAGGCTACAACCTCAGGAGATGTCTTCACTTCGCGGGGCCCTTGGATGGGCCGCGTCTTGGGCCTTCGTCAGGCGTCGTTTGCTGGGCCGCAGGCAGACGGGCCGGGGTACCCTGGTTCCCAATGGCCTGACAGTAGCCCCCGGGCCCGTGGCATGCACGTTCCCGCCCGTTGGGAGCGAAACACCACGGGCCCTATCAGACTGCGAGGCCCGGGCTCGACGCGTGGTGCACGACGGAATGTGGGACACCCCACTTCCCCACTACGCCTCGGTAACCGCCCGTGCCTGCCACAAAGCCTGCCCGCGCGGGGCGCAGGCCATCATTGCTTCCTTTTGCTGCTCCGATTCCCGACATCGAAGAAGGCGGAGCGACGGGGAGAGCACCCCCATCGGGCATAAAAGGGGGACGGGGAGCCAAGGTCCTTCACCCATCTTCTTCCTCCGCTCCTTCCTTCCTTCCGTTTCTCATCTTTCCAGAGCCACCGCTGCGATGGCGAGGGGCAAAGTGCGAGCTCGCGCGCCCGCTGCCGCCACAAGGGTTCCTCCCCGGGGCCGCGGGCGCCACTCGGCGGCCTTCAAAGCTGGTCCAAGCGCTCGTGGAAGGGCCGGCGACCGTGGTGCGGAGGGTGGGGTGCCCGCGGCTGGGGCGGACACAGCGGGGCTACCGCCCGTCCTCCCCAGGCGGGGTTTCATTCGGCAGATGCGACATATGAGTTCATCGTGGGGATGCATCGCTGGCCTTGTAGCTGGCTCCGGCTCCCCGATTCCTTCGCAACGGTGATGGAGGGGAAGGAGCCCTTGGGGCTATGGGTGCAGGCGGACGGTTGCTGCAACAGGCCCTCCTGGGTGGCGACGGAGTTCACCTCCTACGGCTTCATGTTCCTGAAGCGGGTGGAAGTCCTTCGCCCTCGCCCGCGGCCTGAAGCGGGGGCATCTCCTCCAATTCAACTTCGATGGAGCCGCCACCCTCTTCATGAAGATCTTCGGGGCCTCCGGTACCCGCCTCGGGTGTTGCGCGGAGAGCGAGGATGACAGCGGCTCTGAATCCTCCGACGGGAGCTGCAGCGATAGCAGCGGGGGCTCCAGCAGCGGGGGCGAGAGCGGCGAAGGCTCTCCACGTATCAAGAGCGAGGACGAAGACTCCGACTAGGCACAGGCGGCGCCCGTGTTGGATCTTGAAGGCGCGTCGTGTCCCCCCTTAGGCCCTCTTCCTTTGTTCCTGTAATAGGTTGATGCAGCCCCCGATGGTGTGAAAGCGATGACTTTTGTTTTAAGTACCGTATAATTTATCGTGATGCATGTTTTTTCATGAGGCTCTCTCGTGAGGCCTATTTCTCTTTCCTTGTTTGCCTTGGTTCTCTACGTCGTCAAGACCTAGCCCCCGAGCAGGCTACAGCCATCGCTGGTATGTCAGGTCGCGCTGCCTGGTAAAGGCCAGGAGGTGTAGGGCACTGAGAGGCGGTAAGGACTCCTGAGGCGCGATGCTCGAGAATTCCCCCTTTGACGTGCAAGCGGCTTACGCGGAGGAGAGAACATCAGCACTCAGTGAGGTCGTGAGGAGAGGAAACTTGAGAGGCGCCGAGAGCGGCTCGTGAGATATTTTGTACTTAGCTCTTGCGAGTGTTGATTGTCATGTCGTGGCTGCGGGGCACGCCTCGTGAGGCTCCTGCTCGTGAGGCCTCCCACTAGCACTTGGTGGAGATGGTCGCCGTAGGCTGGCTCGTGAGGCCCCCCGGGGGTTTAGGAAGGCATCTTGCCATGAGTCATATCGCGAGGCAGCGCTCATGAGGCCTTTGAGTGACTTGTTCCTGTGATAACTTTGTATTGATTTCATAAAACGCGGGGAGCGGTGCGCGTTCGCTAATTTGCTCATGGGTATCACGCGAGGAGACAAGACACCAAGGACCTTGGTGAGGTGATGTGCACGGGAGCGGGCCCGCGAGCCAGAGCTCGATCACTTGGGTTTTTGCAAAGCTGCTGGGACTGACCCGAGCACAGGTACCGTGTCCAGCCCCCGCTCGTGAGATGCGCAGGAGGAAGGTCGCGAGCATGCACAGCTCCTGAGGCAAGCAACTTAGCAATACATAAAGTAACTTAGGAAATAGAGCTTTACTAAAACATAGCAATAAGTTCATTACACGACCAAAAAGGATATATGATTGCCATATTTGGCACGGATCACATGAGGTTGGTATAGCCCGTGGGGCGCCCTCAAGTGATAGTTCCGCCAGCGCGGAGCATGGGGCTTCCACTGAGACGTGGGCGGGAGCTCTCACAGGCCCATCAGGCAAACGCAATGAGAGGCTCCAGGGCATGTACTGCCCCACTTCGTTCATACGCGTGAGGGTCACGGGTAGAACTTGCAAAGGTGTTTGATGTTCTAGGCGTTAGGCATAGGAACTCCATCCTCCGTCTCCAGCCGAACGGCGCCGGTCCTGGAGACATGAGCAACCCTGAAAGGGCCTTCCCACATGGGTGAGAGCTTGTGGAGTCCCTCTCTAGAGAGGATCCTTCTCAGGACAAGGTCACCGACCTCGACGGTGTGCGGTCGTATGTTGTGGCTGTGATAGCGACGCAAAGCATGCTGGTATCTGGCGGCGTGGAGCGCGGCCTGGCGACGCGCTTCATCGAGGAGCAGCAGGTCGGCCTCTCTCGAGGTGTCCTGACGAGCCTCGTCGAAGGCAAGAACTCGCGAAGAGCCATGCCGAAGCTTAGATGGGAGGACTACTTCGGCTCCGTAGACGAGGAAGAAGGGAGTCTCGCCGGTAGGCTTGGTTGCCGTTGTGCGGATGGACCACAACACAGACTGCAGCTCATCAAGCCAGCCCTTTCCACAGGCCTCGAGCTTTTTCTTGAAGCTTCTTGTCTTGAGGCCCTTGAGGACCTCGGCATTGGCATGCTCGACCTGGCCATTGCTTCGTGGGTGCGCCACGGAGGCGTAGTAAATCTGCGTGCCGAGGCTGGCGCAGTATGACTTGAAGAGACCGCTTGTGAACTAGGAGCCGTTGTCAGTGATGATGCGGTTGGGGATGCCGAATTGGCTCACGAGGCCCTTGATGAACTTGACGGCAGAGCCTGCTGGGATGGTGCGCACGGGCTCGACCTCCGCCCACTTGGTAAACTTGTCGATGGGGACGTAGAGGTAGCGGTAGCCGCCAGCTGCGTGAGGGAAGGTTCCCAAGATGTCTAGCCCCCAGAACGCGAAGGGCCATGAGAGGGGAATTGTCTGGAGGCCTTGCGCCGGCTGGTGGATTTGCTTGGCGTGGAATTGACAAGCTTCACAGGATTGGACCAGCTCGGTGGCGTCGTGGAGCGCGGTGGGCCAGTAGAAGCCGCTGCGAAACACCTTGCCGGCAAGGGTGCGCGACGAGGAGTGATGGCTGCAGTCTCCTCCATGAATGTCGGCGAGCAGCTCACGACCTTGTTCTTCAGAGATGCACCACAACGAGACGCCATTGGGGCGCCTGCGGTACAGCTCGCCATCTTGCAAGCAGTAAGCGGTGGCCTGCCGGGCCACGCGCTCTGCTTCTGAGTCCTTCTCCGGGAGGGTGCCGTGAAGCAAGTAGGCCTTGAACTCCGCGGCCCAGCTGTCTGCTTGAGGCTCCAGCGCCAGTAGTAGGTGGGCTCCTGAGGCTGGGCCGTAGTCTGGCACGCCCGTGGGCGGTGCGGGTGGGAGTTCTTCGTGAAGGAGCATGGTGCCCGCGGCAGGAGGTGCAGCTGATGGCTTGAGGAGCCTTTCCTTGAAGATGTCGGGGCTTTGAGGCTCGTGGCGGGATGCTCGTTTGGCGATGTCGTCAGCCTCCTTGTTGCCACCGCGAGGAGCGTGCTGCAGCTCCAGGCCATGGAAACGCTTCTCAAGTTTGCGTACCTCTTCTAAGTAGGCTGCCATGTGCTCGTCCTTGGGCTTGTAGCTTTTGTTGGAGAAGTTGACAAGAAGCTGTGAATCACCCTTGATGGTGAGGTGCTTGATGCCCAGGGCAGAGGTGTCCTTGAGGCCGGCGATGAGGCCCTCGTACTGCACGATGTTGTTGGAGACCTTATCATCGCGCTTGAAGCAGAGCTGGACGGCGTAGTAGAGCTTGTCTCCCATTGGCGAGGTGAGCACGACGCCAGCCCCCGCGCCCTGTCGGGAGAAGGCGCTGTCAAAGTGCATGGACCATCCGCCAGGCACTTCATCCCCAGGCAAGAGGGATACAGCCTCGCGAGGCTCTTCTTGGGGTGGATCCATCCATTTCGGTACGAAGTCGGCCAGGGCTGCGCCCTTGATCACCCTTGTGGTGCAGAACTCCAACTCGAAGGCCTGCAGCTCGATGTTCCACTCGGTGACGCAACCAGCGGCGTTGGGGCTGCGCAGGACTTGCTCCAGGGGGTAAGACGAGATCACCTTGATTGGATGGCCCTGGAAGTAGTGGCGTAGCTTGCGGGAGGCGACGAGGAGCGCCAGGAGGAGCTTCTGCTGCATGGGGTAACGCTCGCGTGCATCTCGCAGCACTGTGCTAACGAAGTACATGGGGTGCTCAATGAGGCGGGTAGTTGTTGCAGTAGCTTGGTCTTCAGGGGGCCTGAGGGGCTCATGAGACTCAGGAGGTTCGGGAGGCGGCTCGCGAGGTGGCTCCCTGGAGGCCTCCTGAGGTGAGGCCTCGGCAGGCGACGGCGCAGCCTTGGGAGGCGATGCACCAAGGAGCCTCTTGAGGCGGGATCTCAGTAAGCTACATCATGACTTCGCGCGGTGCCGGCAGGGCGGGCTTCTTCTGTGCGTAGATGCACTCTTCTCGAACTGCCACCAGGGCCGCGCGGGCCGTCTGGGGAGTAGCCGCCAAGTACAGGAGCAAGGGCTCGCGAGAGCGCGGCGCGACCATGATGGGCGGGCTCGTGAGGTACCTCTTGAGGCCTTCAAAGGCAGCGTCGGCCTCGGGACTCCACTTGAAGGGGCCGGATCTCTTCATGAGCTTGAAGAATGGCAGGGCTCGCTCGCCGAACTTGGAGATGAATCGCCCAAGGGAGGCCATGCATCCCGCCAGGCGCTGCATCTCCTTGAGGCTCTGGGGAGGGCGCATTTTCTCGATGGCCTTGATCTTCTCGGGGTTGACCTCGATGCCACAGTGGCAGACCAGGAAGACGAGGAGCTTGCCGGAGGGGACTCCGAAGACGCACTTGTCTGGGTTGAGCTTGAGGTTGACCTTGCACAGGTTGTCGAACGTCTCCTGGAGGTCCATGAGGAGGGACCAAGCCTCGCGAGTCTTGACAACGATGTCATCGACATAGGCCTCGGCGTTCCTTCCCATCTAGGGCCCCAAGGCAATGCGCATCAGCCTCTGGAAGGTGGCTCCGATGCTCCGGAAGCCGAACGGCATGCAGATGTAGCAGAATATGCCGCAGGGGGTGATGAAGGCCATTTTCTCCACGTCTGCGGTCGCCATCTTGATCTAGTTGTAGCCCGAAAAGGCATCTAGGAAGCACAGCAACTCACACCTGGCGGTGGAGTCCATGATCTAGTCGATGCGGGGCAGCGGGAAAGGGTCTTGAGGGCAGAACTTGTTGAGGCTCGTGAAGTCGACGCACATGCGCTCCTTGCCGCACTTCTTGGGCACCACGACAAGGTTGGTGAGCCATTTAGGGTGGCGTACTTCACGAATGACTCCAGCTTCTTGGAGCTTCTGAACTTCCTTGACGATGAAATATTGCTTCTCTGGCGCCTGGCGTCGTGCCTTCTGTTTCACGGGGCGTGCATCGGGGCACACCGCTAAGTGGTGCTCGATCACCACCCTCGGCACACCGGACAAATCGGATGCCGTCCAGGCGAACACATCCGAGTTTGCCCAAAGGAAGGTGACGAGCGCGTCTTCCTATGCAGGAGAGAGGCCTATGCCGATGGTGAAGGCAGGGCCTGAGCCGATGCCGACCACCGACACCTTCTTTGTCTCGGAACGGTCCCGAGAGAACAATTGTTTCTTCTTTGCGGGTGCGGCCTCGTGAGGCTCGGCAGCATCCTCGTCGGCGGGGTAGGCGGTGGCGGCAGCCTTGTAGGCGCTCTCGAGGGAGCGGACTGCATCCTTCTCGTCACAGGAGATGGTGACGATGCCGCTGCAGCCCGGCATCTTGAGGACGTTGTAGGCGTGGTGGGTTGCCGCCATGAACTTGGCGAGAGCTGGGTAGCCCAAGATGGCGTTGTACGACAGGCCGATGTGCGCCACGTCAAAGTCAATGAGCTCGGTATGGTAGTTCTTGTGGGTGTCGAAGGTGACGGGGAGGCGCACTTGGCCCAGGGGGATGGTGGAGCCATCAGTCACTCCGAAGAAGGGCCTGGTCAGCAGCAGCTGGTCGTAAGGCACCTGGAGCTGCTCGAAGGTCTCGATGGAGATCACATTGAGGCCGGCGCCCCCGTCGTTGAGCGTCTTGGTGACGGCGACGTTGCTGATGGTGGGGGTGCATAGCATGGGGACCGTGCCAGCAGCGCTTGAGGACTTGGGGTAATCGTTGGAGTCGAAGGTGATCGGGTACTGCGACCACTTGAGGGGGTGAGAAGCTTCAGGCCTTGAGAGGGCAGCGTTCACCTCGCGAGAGAACAGCTTGAAGTGGCGGTTGGATGCGGGAGCCTAAGCTCCGCCCAGGATGCATGCCACCCCACGAGGCTCTTGATAACCCCCGGTGTCTTGGTCGGGCTGGTTGCCATCGTTCTGCCGAGGTGGCGGTGGAAGAGGTGGAAGGGCAGCATTGGCCTGAGGGTTGGCCTCACGAGGCTGGTCACGCCAGACGGCCTCGCAAGGCTAGTCGCGCCAGGCGGCCTCATGAGGCTGGTCGCACCACCCCTGGCAGAAGTTGCCGTTGCCGCTACGGTCTCCCCAGCGGCCGCCATTGAGGCCACCTCCACGGCCGGTGTCGCAGTCGTTGCGGTCGCTGCAGCGGTGGAGACGCTCGTCGTGAAGCAACTTGAGCTTGTGGCAGTCTTCAGTGTTGTGGGAGTGTGAGTTGTGGTAGGCACAGAGAGGTCGGTTGTCTCTTTTGGGCTCGTCACGCTCACGGCCACGCTTCTGCTCGGGCTCCGCCGTGAGCATGGCGGGGCCCTTGCGCTTGACGTCCTTGTTCTTGGCCTTGGCGGCGTCCGGCGCCGCATCGGGGTCATTGTAGACGAAGAAGCGGCCCTCCTCGGCCTTGGCGCACTTGTCGGCGAGGTCGAACAGCTCGAGCACGGAGTCAAGCTCGTCATTGATGGCGAGCTTCTCGCGCATCCGGACGTCCGTGACGCCATTAGAGAACGCGGAGATGATGGCAGCCTCGGAGGCGCGCTGGATCTTGTTGCGCAATTGGCTGAAGCGCTGGATGTACTTGTGAAGGGTCTCATCAGGGCGCTGGCGCACAACGCGCAGGTCGTTGAGCGTGAGGGAGGGCTCGTGCGTGCCCTTGAAGTTGGCGACGAACTATTGGCAGAGTTCGCCCCATGAAGACATGGATGCCTCGGGGAGGTTCATGAGCCAAGAGCGCGGGCCGCCCTTGAGGGCCATGGGGAACCAGTTCGCCATGACCTTGCCGTCGCCGTTCGCCGCCTCGATGCTCAGGGCATAGAGCTGCAGGAACTCCGCAGGGTTGGGGGTGCCGTCATAGCGCTGAGGGAGGTCCGGCTTGAACTTAGCGGCCACACCACGCGACGCAGCTCACGGGTGAAGGCGCCGTAGCCCACGCAGCTGGAGGGGACGCCGCCGGCGAGGGCGGCGCGGTTCTGGCGGCCGGCAGCTGCGACTTCTTGGACGGTCCTGTCTTGGCATTAGTGTTGTTGCTCAAGGAGGACGCGCGCGTCAGGTGGCGCATGCCGGATGATCTGGCAGCTGGGCTCGCCATGGTCCGGCGAAGATGCGCCGTGGAAGTGCTCGTGCGCCCGCGCGTCGCGGTGGCGCCGGGCGCCCTCGTCATGCAGAGGAGGCAGACGAGGTGCATCGTGTGCTATGTCCCGGGCGTGAGACGGCGGGGGGCGGAGCGAGTGAGAGGGCACCAGGGCATCGCCTGCGGCGTTGACGAGCTCGGTGATGTGTCCGAGCCAGGCATCGTAGCCGGCGTCGGTGGGGCGGTAGCGCAGGAGCTCACGTGCCATGAGCAGCGCGGTCTGCGGAGCCGGCGCGTCGCGGCGAGCAAGCGATGAGGCCGTGGCGGTGTGGCCATCCGCCTGCACGGACGGGTGGACGGAGGACACCTACTGCTCCCTCGCAGAGGGATCGGTAGCAGCGCCAGTGGCGCGTCGTCGACGGTCGTCGCGGGCGACGGGCTCTGTCTGGGCCACCCTGGTAGCTCGGCGCGCGTAGCGCTCATGGCGAGCGTCGGCCATGGCAGCGAGGAGGAGGAAAGAACCGGAGAAGCCCCCCTACCTGGCGCGCCAAATGGCGGAGCCTAGACTCCTGAGGTCTAGGGGTTCGAACACTGGGGGGCAAGCTAGTTCTCTCCAACCAACGGTGACCACGGCGAGGGTGCTACGGGGAAGCACGGCAGAGGACACGACGGTTACCCAGGTTCGGGCCACCTAGCAGTGTAAAACCCTACTCCTGCTTGTGTTGGGATTGTTGTGGGCAAGAAGATATTCTCGCGTACAAGGTAGGAGATGAAGGAGTCGACCCAAAAAGTCCCTTCTACAATGGCAGCTCTGCCCCCTTCATAGCTGCCCCGGTCCTCTTCCCCCAAAAACTAGGCGGGAAGGGTTGCCACACTTGGCGGGTTTTGAAAGGGGACAGGTGCTCAGTCTTATCCTGACTAAAGGCGGTCCTCGCCTGCAAATGCATGATCTGTGACGCACCGGTGGGCTCGGCGGTGACCTCCGCCCAGCGCGCCTGGCTGTCTCTGTCTTCTATCATCAAACGGGCAGTCTTTGGGACCTGCTTTGGGGGTGTCACCAAAGAGGAAAGCTTCTCTATCCACGCCCGCTGGCGCGGCCTCTCCCGCTCTTCGTCGCCACGCGTGTCACCCATGTGATGGGCAACGAACCGCACAGCTGACGTCAGGTGAGATGGCCTCGGGCACCTGGCTCGGGAGGCAGCCTCGCGAGGCTCCTGCTCCTGCCGTGGCTAAATGCCGGCAGGTCGTGTCTTGAGGAGGGGTCTTCGGGAGGCTACAACCTCGGGAGATGTCTTCACTTCGCGGGGCCCTTGGATGGGCCGCATTTTGGGGCTTTGTCAGGCGTCATTTGCTGGGCCGCGGGCAGACGGGCCGAGGTACCCTGGTTCCCAATGGCCCGACAGTGGGTCCCTGTGGGACCCACAAGGCATCATGGCGCGCTTAGGGGGTAGGTGCGCCCTGTTGCCTTATGAGCAACAGGGGCACCCCCTGGGATGTTTCAGTTCCAATTTTTTTTAAATATTCCAGAAAAAATCATGTTAAATTTTTACGACATTTTGAGCACTTTTAGTTTTGGGCCATTTTTTATTGCACAGATAATTCAGAAAACAGGATAATCATGGCATTTTACTTTACTAAACTATGAATAACAGAGAGCAAACTATAATTATAGAGAGTTGTGCTTACTAAATTCATTGACCACATGCCCCTCAAAAAGAATCCATTAATAAGGTTGATCAAGTCTTATTAACAAACTATTTCCGAGTAACATGAAACCAAACAACTTTCGTGTAACACTAAGTTACCTCAATGGGGATATGCATCTCCCCAACAATAAGAGTTTCATATTTCTTGTTGACGGTAGGAAGAGGAAATTTGAAACCTCCAATAGCGATTGTCGAAACTTTTTCAATATAGTTGATACCATTCACCAAACTTTGTTTCTTTGGAAAATAAACTGTATGCTCATTACCATTGACATGAAAAGTGACTTTGCTTTTGTTGCAATCAATAACAGCCCCTGCAGTATTCAAAAAGGGTCTACCAAGGATAGTCGACATGTTGTCGTCCTCGGGCATATCAAGTATAACAAAGTCCGCTAAGATAGTAACATTTGCAACAACAACAGGCACATCCTCGCAAATTCAAATAGGTATAGCAGTTTATTTATCAGCCATTTGCAGAGATATTTCAGTAGGTGTCAACTTATTCAAACCAAGTCTTCTATATAAAGAGAAAGGCATAACACTAACGCCGGCTCCTAAATCACATAAAGCAGTTTTGACATAACTTCTTTTAATGGAGCATGGTATAGTGGGGTATTCCCGGATCTCCTAACTTCTTAGGCACTCCACCCTTAAAAGAATAATTTGCAAGCATGGTGAAAATTTCAGCCTCAGGTATCTTCCTTTTATTAGTGACAATATCTTTCATGTATTTAGCATATAGAGGCATTTTCAAAATATCAGTCAAGCGAGTGCGCAAAAAGACAGGTCTAAGCATTTTAACAAAGCGCTCAAAATCTTCCTCATCCTTATTTCTAGCTGGCTTTTAGTAGGAAAAGGCATGGATTTTTGAACCCATGGTTCTCTTTCTTTTCCATGTTTTCTAGCAATGAAATCACTTTTATCATACCTTTTATTCTTAGGAGGTGGGTTATCAAGATCAACAGCAGGTTCTATTTCTACATCATTATCTGGTTGAGCATAAACATGAACATCATTATCATTATCATTATCATTATCATTATCATTATCACTAGGTGGTTGTTCATTACGAGATTGTGTTTTAGCATCAGAAATAGAAACATCATTATGATTCTCAGGAGGTTTTTCTATCTCAGGTTCACTAGAAGCATGCAAAGTCCTATCATTTTTCTTTTTCTTTTTCTTTTTCTCTTAGATGAACTAGGCACATCAATATTATTTCTCTGAGAATCTTGCTCAATTCTTTTAGGAAGACCTTCAGGATACAGGGGCTCCTGAGTCATTCTACCTCCTCTAGTCATTAACCTAACAGCATGATCATTCATTTTATTATTCATCTCATTAAGCAAATCATTTTGTGACTTAGCAATTTGTTCTAACTGGGTGTGAACCATGGACGAATGTTTACTGAAGCATTTAACATCATTAGCTATTCTAAACATCAAATCACTTAAACGATCTATCATGAAAGCATTACATTTTAATTGATTGCTAACATACATATTAAAATGTTCTCGCTTAACAATGAAATTATCAAATTCATGCAGGCATTGACTAGCAGATTTATTATAAGGAATATCACCTTCATCAAATCTAATAAGAAAATTTACCTCTACTACCTGTGTCGGGGTGTCGAGCCCATGTATTTCTTCAATAGGTGGTAAATTTTTTACATCTTCAGACTTGATACCTTTTTCTTTCATAGATTTCTTTGCCTCTTGCATACCTTCAGGACTGAGGAATAGTATACCTCTCTTCTTTCGAGTTGGTTTGGGTGGTGGTTCAGGAAGTGTCCAATCATTGGCATTCTTTAATATATTATTCAATAGTTTTTCAGCCTGTTCAACAGTTCGTTCCCTGAAAACACAACCAGCACAACTATCTAGGAAGTCCCTAGAAGCATCGGTTAGTCCATTATAAAGGATATCAAGTATTTCATTTTTCTTAAGAGGATGATCAGGTAAAGCATTAAGTAATTGGAGAAGCCTCTCCCAAGCTTGAGGGAGATTCTCTTCTTCAATTTGCACAAAGTTAAATATTTCCTATAAGGCAGCTTGTTTCTTATGAGCAGGAAAATATTTTTCAAAGGAGTAATATATCATATCCTGGGGACTACGCACACAACCAGGAGCAAGAGTATTAAACCATTTTTTAGCATCACCCTTTAATGAGAAAGGAAACAACTTAAGAATGTTATAATAATGAATTTTTTCCTCATGAGCAAATAGGGTGGCTATATCATTCAATTTAGTAAGGTGTGCCACAACGGTTTCACTTTCATAACCATGAAAAGGATCAGATTCAACCAAAGTAATTAACTCAGGATCGACGAAGAATTCATAATCCTCATCGGTAACAAAGATAGGACAGGTAACGAACTTGGGATCATATTTCATTCTCTCCATCATAGACTTTTCTTTTAGCTTACTCAGTAATTTTCTAACATCATCTATATCATTACAAGCAAGAATTTCCCTAGCTGTCTCTCCATCTATAACATAACCATCAGGTATCTTAGGCATTTCAACTCTAGTAGGAGAGCTAGGCATAATAGGTGAATCATAATTTTCATCAGTTTCATCAATTTCAGCATTCTCAATTTCTTTAGCTTTAGCAATTTGTTCAACAAGAAATTCACCTAGTGGCACAATATTATCAAGCAGAGTACAAGCATCATCACAAGTTTCATTTATAGCAGAAGTATTATCATCAATTACTTGCGGCATACCAGAATGAATAGCAGGTGGTGGTGTCGCAAGCCTACTCAAAATAGATAGTGAATCAAGTGCGGAGCTAGATGGCAGTTCCTTATCTCCCCTCGCCTTAGAGGGTACGATCTTGGTCTTAGCATCTTTCAGATTCTTCATAGTGATCAACAGATATAATTCCCAAGTGACTCAACAAATAGAGCTATGCTCCCTGTCAACGGTGCCAGAAAAAGGTCTTGATAACCCACAAGTATAGGGGATCGCGACAGTCTTCGAGGGCAGTATTTCACCCAAATTTATTGATTCGACACAAGGGGAGCCAAAGAATATTTATGAGTATTAGCAGTTGAGTTGTGATTCAACCACACCTGGAGAACTAAATATCTGCAGCAAAGTGTTTAGTAGCACAGTAGTATGATAGTTTTGATAGCAGTAGTAACAGTAGCAATAGTAATGAAAACAGTAACAGTAGCAGTTTTGTAGTGATTGTAACAGCAGCAGCAACGGTAGTAACTTAGCAAAGATCAATATGCGAAAAGCATAGGCATTGGATCAGTGATGGATAATTGTGTTGGATGACATTCATCATATAACATTCACAACCTAGCGTGATACACAATAGATCCAATTCATCAATGTAATGTAGGCATGTATTCCGTATATAGTCATACGTTCTTATAATAAGAACTTGCATGACATCTTTTGTCCTACCCTCCCGTGGCAGCAGGGTCCATAAGGAAACTAAGGGATATTAAGGCCTCCTTTTAATAGAGAACCGGAACAAAGCATTAACACATGGTGAATACATGAACTCCTCGAATTACAGTCATCCCCGGAGAGTATCCCAACTATTGTCACTTTGGGGTCTACGGATCAGAACAATAACAAGTGCATATAACTAGCAGATGGGATCAAGAACTCAAATATATTCATGAAAACATAGAGGGTTCAGATATGTAATCATGGCACTCAGGCCCCAGTGACAAGCATTAAGCATAGCAAAGTCATAGCAACATCAATCTCAGAACATAGTGGATACTAGGGATCAAGCCCTGACACTCGATTACATGATAAATCTCATCCAACCCATCACCGTCTAGCAAGCGTACGAAGGAATTACTCACTCCTCGCGGTGAGCATCATGGAATTGTTGATGGAGGATGGTTGATGATGACGATGGCGACGAATCCCCCTCTTAGGATCCCCGAACGGACTCCAAATCAGTCCTCTCGATGAAGAACAGGAGGTGGCGGCGGCTCCATATCATAAAACGCGATGAAACTTCTTCTCCTATTTTTTTCTTGGGAAACAGAATTTATAGCGCTGGAATTAGGTCAGAAGGAGCCTCATGGGCCCCACAAGGCATCAGGGCGCCCTGGGGGGTAGGCGCGCCCTGTTGTCTTGTGGGCAACTGGTGGCCCCCCACCAGTGGATCTTCATTCTTGTATTTTTTATTTATTCCATAAAAAATCTCCAAAAAGTTTCGTCCAATGCCGAGAACTTTTATTTTTGCACAAAAACAACACCATGGTAGTTCTGCTGAAAACATCGTCAGTCCGGGTTAGTTTCATTTAAATCAGGCAAATTAGAGTCCAAAACAAGAGCAAAAGTGTTTGGAAAAGTAGATACGGCGGAGACGTATCAACGCGCTCGGAGTTGCCCACAAGGATAATGATGATACGAGGCAGAGACATCTCCGCGGGAGTACGGAGGGTACCTGACAGGCGAATGAAAGAGATATGAGAGAGAGAGAGAAAGAGAGAGAACTTCCGCTTTAAAAGCGAGAGAGGAGGAGATCTATGAATGGGACTGCGTGGTGAGAACAGTTACCCTCCCGCGGTGAACGAGGAAAAATGCCACTCCACGTTCACACGAAAATCATTTTCCTTTCCCACTATGCGCGCAGGCGTTGCCGGTTCCCGAGGCGGGCGCCATCATTATCTTTTCTAGGCCCACCCCCACTGAGGCTCGGGCGCATGCCCCTTCCTTTGACCAGAATCAAAGCTCGCTGCGGACGGGCTCAGGGGCTACTGACGGAGTATTAAACATGGGGTATACTCGATATACTGAATATATGCGCCCACTTGATGATAAAAATGCTTTGAGATTATAGCTTAGAAGAGGCTAAAGTAAAACAGGAAAAACAGATAAACAACGATGATACATCGTCCACAGAAGATCCCCTAGGAGATCCCAACATCATCCATGACGCACACAAGGTCTGCCTCCCCGAGCTGACAGGACACGCGTCGGCAGGGCAGGGCTGGCCTTGCGGCGCACTCCGCCGACTAGGCTTTGAATGCCTGACCAGGCTACGAGCGTAGCTCGGCGCAGGGCTACACTTAGGGCCATCATCACGATGACCTGGGAGGCGCAAGACAAGATGTGACGCTGGCCATCAGTAAAGACCGAAGGGCAGTGCGATGCATCACATCAAAGAAGGAACTCGAGTACCTGGCCTGGCACAGTGTCAGGCTATCCCCTGACTAATCGACAGGAGCAAGTGGGCGAGGCACGTCAAATGTCTTCATCTATGCAATGTATCGAATTTATTAGTGTGACCAAGTGTGGTACCCCCCCGGGCCTATATAAGGGGAGGGCCGTGGTCGAATAGAGGGAGAGCTTTTTCCAGCAACCACACACCCGCAAGAAGCATTTTGAGCAGAAGGTAGAAGGTAGAAGGATAGTTAGTTGATCGGGCACTCTAGCAAGTACCCCGACCACCTCCTATCACACTCGATCACCTCATTTGTACACCCACACACTTGTATCCCGATGTTGATATAAAATACCAACAGGACGTAGGGTTTTACGCCTCGATGGCGGCCTGAACCTGTATAAACCCCCCTTGTGTTCGTGTTGTTCCTTGCTGTTTTCTTGAGTTGATTGGCTTAGTGTTTTAGCCCCTGGCCGAACTAACAAATACGGGGTATCCTTGATCCCTGGTGTCTGGAGATCGCCCTCTGACAACCATTAACAGGCCGAAAGACACACCGGGCTGGAAATTGGCCCAACTCCAAAATGGGCCGCTAAAAGGCCAAAAGACGTACCGCCTGGAAATTGGCCCATCTCTAGAATGGGCCGCTAACAGGCCGAAATAACCTCGGGCAGAAAATGAGCCCAAAGACGTAGCGGGCTTTTAACGAGCTGGAACTGACGATGGGCTTGAATGGTGTCAAATCATGAACGGGCCTTTGACGGGCCGAATTGGCAGAACTCGTATGGCTTGTGGTTGTAAATGGGCCAGACGCAAGTAGGCCCTAAATGGGCCGGCCTACTAATTTTGACTGGTCCGGCCTTTTTAACCTAAACGGGCCACTGTTGGGCCATGCCATGTGTCAATGTTTCATAGGCGTGTCTCGTCCATTGGATGGATGACATCTGTCGCAACGTAGAGCTGACACGTGTTTCCATTGGCGAATGAGAAAATGCCACATGGAAAATCATCTTTGATCAAGCTGTTAACGGGTATCGGATCCAAAACCGGCACCCGTTAGCTTAACGGTGACCCATTATGGTGGCTGCCACATGTCGGTTTCCCTTGACGAAATCACTTCCACGACGCTCCATTTATCGTCATGGAAGTGGACACTTCCATGATGATAATTTGAGTATTGTCATGGAACACTTCTACAACAGCATAGGTATGACTATCTTGATTCTGTCATAAAATTGTCACGGATGTACATGCGTGATAGAAAATGTGACCTACTCTGACAAACATGTATTATCACTGAAGTGTTTTTTTTTGTAGTGTGCCCTCCGACCAAATCATGTTGGTGAGCTTGCTGATCATAGCCCCGCCACAATTGGCGAGCTGGGAACCGCTGCTTATGCCGCTTGACGCAGAACACCTTCAGCCATAGCCCGAAGTGGGGCTCGATGCGAAGGAAGGCTGATTATGAAAGTGGTTATGTGGAGAATGGAGTTCGGGGCTAGGTGATGGAAACCTAGCCCATAATAGAACATGTGGCCCCGTACGAAGGGGTGAAGGGGAAACCCCAGACCTCGGATGAGGTGAGAGATATAAATTACCCGCTCCCCTTTGCGAGGAGTAGGAATGGCGGAAGCCGAGCAGCTTGCGCCCGCATCTAAGGGGGATCGGCACCGGACCGTGGTAAGAAGATACCCATCGGCTTGCAGCCTGGCGATGGTGCTGGTGGTGACATTGGAGCACAGCCACTACCCGCCTTTGCCGGCAGCCTCACCGGCGGCCTCGGATGCAGGGGCGCAATGCTTTTCCCCTTACCAGCCATCTCTTGTGGTGGGAAAAGGGGAAGGAAAGAGCCAAAGCTAGAGGCAGATCTCAAAGGACTTGGGCTAGCGGGAGGTTCTTGGCGCTGGAGCAGGAGATGAGAGCGTGCGTAAAATCAAATTATCCTCCCCTTTTATAGGATAGTCAAAGACCAGGGGTCACCTCGCCTCAAAGTATGAATCACGGGTTTCCATCACATCGTGTAGTATATACGCGCACATCTTAAGGTGTTTTCATTGATAACGTCACTAGAAATCTGGAAGCATGGTCTCTTTATTGCCAAGACGTGCCAATGGAAATGGTCTTGGGCCACGGTATGCCTAATAATGTTTGTTGACAAGGTGGCTCGATTCTGCCACAAGAGGTGATGCTTTAGTTCTCGGCTGAAAAAGCTGTCAGGGTTTGGCCTGATCGACAAGCCTCTCGTTGTAAGTCTTCGTGGCTAAGTTAAAGGAAGACATCGGCCCTGCTAAAAATAAATTGTGCCGAGAAGGGGGGGGCTTGTTAAAAGATATCTCTTATTATCTGGGGCAGGCTATTGCATGAAACAAATGGTCGCAATCGGGAAGACCAGGAAGACCTCGGAGCCGAGCTTATCCTTGGAATCGGGAGCCGACGTGGAGGATGGAACTCGTCTAGGATGCCAAAGACTTGAAATTATAAAACTATCCCGAAGAAGACGCCCGATGTCCTAGGCTTGAAGACTAGTTCAGGGGCAACTAACAATGTCCTGAACTAGGGGGTGCACATCAAGTCGGCCCACCACTTATGGGTTGGGCCTAGGACCCACCGGTAACTGATGAATGGGCCACGTGTGCCCTGGCCCTCGGCGTAATCGAGATGAAGATCTTTGTAGACTTGGCGTACACTCCAAGGCATATTTGAATGATCGACATGTTTATCCCTAAATTGTAACCGACCATGTGTCAACCCTAGATACCCCGGGTGCCTATATAAGCCGTGGGGTTTTAGTCCGTAGGATGACTTTTTTGGAGGTTTGAGAGCTTAGAACACCTTCATACGATCTCGAGCTAGATCATACTGTACTTTGTACCCCATCACAATCAATACAACAAACGCAGGACGTAGGGTTTTACCTCCTTGAGAGGGCCCGAACCTGGGTAAAACACCATGTCCCTATTCTTCCTATTACCATCTTGCTCAGATCACCAGCTCGGGACCCCCTACACAAGATCCTCCGGTTTTAGCACCGACAACATGCACTTCACTTATAAACTAGGATACACGTGACTCCTAAACTTAGTTTATTAACTTAAGTGTGGTACTAAGGTGGATGAAACGATCTTTGTGAGGGATATCTTTTATCACTTGTGATGTTAATCCTTTGTGCTACAGAAAAATGAAAACCTCAAACGCACAAAAATATTTCATTTTCTGTTTAGTATCGTTCTAGCATGTTCTATTGGAGGGCAGCCACTGGACCACAACAAGGAGATCAATTGAAGCAAGGTCCATGTCTATTAGGAGAGAGGTCATATGCGCCTCAACGATAAATGTGACTAACCCTTTCTTAAACTTAAGCTTGGGGAGGTAACCACTTCTCACAGCCTCTTTTAATAACTATTCTTTCTTTTTACTTTCGTAATTTACCCTAGTTTAGTATTGCAAAGTTCTAAGCGTGCGGAGGTTACTTTTGCATGTGTAGCATCTTGTGCAATGCTCTTTATCATAAGGTTTTCGTGCATTAGTGTGTCTCACTGTTTTGACATGCTTGATTTTCATTTGTTTTACTTAGCATGTGGAAATCTTGTTATCTCAAGATCCTTCAAGTAAGTTGTCATCGATGCAAAAAGCAATAAAAATTGCTCCTAAATATGTATGATCTTTTATTGCAAGGGAAAATAAGCTTTGTACGAACTTGTGATGGTAAAGAAATAAAAGCGACGGACTGCATAATAAAGGTTGCTATCACAAGGGGAAATATAAAGTGACGTTCCTTTGCATTAAGGGCTTGCACATCCAAAAATCAAAAGCGCATGACAACCTCTGCTTCCCTCTGCGAAGGGCCTATCTTTTACTTTTCAGTTTTTACTTTTATGCAAGAGTCAATAGTGTTCATTCTTATTTTCAACCTTATTTATTCTCCACTTGGCAAGCATCTTGCGGTAGGGAATGATCCAGGCACATATATCCAGTTGAATATAGGTAATCATGAGTTATTATTGTTGACATTATCCCTAAGATAAATAAGTTGGGAGGAAAAACATTAAGTCCCTATCTTCCTTTGTGTCCAATTGAAACAGCTTGTTCTAAAAATATGCTTTGAGTGTCAGCAATCTTGGAAGACTAAATGATAGTTGAGTGTGTGGGATTTGCTAAATCGAAGCTCTTACGTAGACCCTTCCTGAAAATAAGATGACTTGTAATTATTTGATGACTGAAAACATAGTTTGTTAGTTTTCAAGAAAGTTTATGGTCTATACTTTAACATGTGAATAGCTTGCTACTTGATCATGAGAAGTTTTATGAGAAATGAGCTACTGTTTATGATATATAATGATGATAGAAAAGGTGATTAGAATTATCATTGATCAAACTTATGCACTATGCTAGCATTCACACTGCATAAATTATTTCTTTTATCATTTACCTACTCGAGGATGAGCAGGAATTAAGCTTGGGGATGATGATACGTCTCCAACGTATCTATAATTTATGAAGTATTCATGCCATGTTTACAATAATTTTATATGGTTTTGATGCACTTTTATATGATTTTGATGGAGTAACATATTAACTGTCGGAATCGGGGCTCCGGGAACCCTGGTTCGACCTCTGGGGCAAGCTCGTTCCAACCGGTCCAACGGTGACCACAGCGAGACTGCGGCGAGAGCACGCTGAGCACAGGGCACGACAGGGGACACAGCAGCTACCTAGGTTCGGGCCACCTCGCGGTGTAAAACCCTACTCCTGCTTTGTGTTTGGGATTATGCTGTGCAAGAGAGTTCTCGCGTACAAGGTTAAAGACAAAGGGATCGATCCATCCTACGGTGGCAGCACTGCCCCTTTTATAGCTGTCTTGGTCCTCTTCCCCCGAAAATGTTGGCGGGAAGGGTAGCCACACACAACGGCAATTTGAAGGGGGGCAGGTGCCCAGGCTTATCCTGACAAAAGGCGGTCTTCACCTGCAAAGGTGTTATCCATGACGCGCCGGTGGGCTCGGTGATGACCTCCGCCTTGCGCGCCTTGTCATGTTGGCCTTCTTTCACCAAACAGGCAGTATTTGGGACTTGCTTTGGGGGTGGGCAGCCAGCGCTGCCCCCTTAGCACCAAAGGGGAAACCCTCTCTGTCCGCGCCTGCTGGTACGGCTCCTGCCGCCGCTCGCCGCCAAGCGCGTCACCCACGTGGTGGGCACTGGACTGCATGGCTGACGCCGGGTTCGGGCGGCCTCGGGAGGCCGCCTCGCGAGGGGGGCTCGCGAGGCCTCCTGCTGCTGCTGAGTCTTGGTGGTTCATCTCTCACGGTGAGGTCATCGTGAGGCCAGCGCCTCGTGAGGTGTCTTCGCTTCGCGGTGCCCGTGGCTGGGCCGCATCTTGGGCCTTCGCCAAGCGTTGCTTACATTACATAACTTGGCTTTTATATTTCGATGACTAGCATCCTCAAAATCTCGAGGTCTTCTTGAGCAAGCAAGTTGGATGCACCCCCACTTAGTCCATTGGAGAGCTTTCATATATTCATAGCTCTATGTGCATCCTAGTTGCATGGCGATCCCTACTCCTTTCGTTAACATTGATCATAAGGCCTTCTCCATTGCCTAGTGCTTAGCTATGTTAATGCAAGACTTTCTTTGTTTTTGACTTCTCAAAATCCCAACCATCATTCCATTTTTTCCTTAAGTGCGAAGCATAGGCTTGCGCTCAGTGCCGCACAAGTAGTTGAGCAATTGAATAACATAGACAGACGATCTTGCTATTATACATGGTATGCCTCGGGTTGGTGTTTTTGAAGTGATCACTAATGCATAATTTCTTTTGTCTATGATAGTCATTGTTGTGTTCCTAACATAATTTTGACCTTCTGTCAAAACCTTTGGCAATCGGAATTTGGGCTCCACAAAAATATTTCCTCTTTCTTGACCTATGTGGCAATGGAACTAAGGGGACCATGCTTTTGAATGAAGGTTCATTAGAGCTAGGTAAGTTGACATGGATTGGCAAATGAAGCATGCACTCTTTGTGGAGAGATTGAGAATGCGGAACACATTTTGTTTACCTGTACCATGGCTAAGTTTGTTCCGAGTTGTGTTCGCTTGTGGCTCAATGTCAATTGGGACCCATTAAACTTTCAGAATTTGTTTTATTGTCTCGCTCCTTTCTCTACCCAATCAAGATGGCTATGTTGGGTTGCTTTTGCTGATATTGCTTGGTATTTATGGACTACTCATAATAAATTTACTATTGAGCATATTTTACCTGATAAAACTATTTATTCCTTGTTCAAACTTAAAACTATCTTACAACAATGATGGCTTCTTGCTACGGGGCCAGAAGTTGACAACATGGCCCTCGTGATATCCAAGATCCCCGTTGTTGGGCTACGTGGCGTGCAACACTTGGATAATGAAAAAAATCAGCGAGCTCCAAATCAAGATCTAAAACCATACATGGATGCACGTCGTTCTAGCGAATCCAACGAGCCCAAGAATATCAAAATCAGAGTCAGTATGAAGAAATGTTGATCAAAACACCAAAAGAAGACAAAACGAAAGAAGGCGTTCCATATGACCCTGCACAGTCGTATGGACACTCGTATGAGGTGATTTGGCTCCAAAAGTTTCCCTTTCAGATGGGATTCTTCACCGATTTTGTCCCTATTTGTTCCCACGAGATCCTTGGGCAATATGGAAGGGTTTGGAAGAGGATAAGGCTCATCAAGAGCCCTTGGATGCATCCCATCAAGGGAGGAGACCGAGGAGGCGTACTATATATACACCTCCAACCCTAGCCGCCGCCATCATCTCTCATTCATCAACAACACATCCAAATTCATCTCCATTGCTGCTCCATCCACCACCATAGAAAAGGGACAAGATTAAGGGAAGAAGAGGAGGCTCCACCACCGCGAGCACCGGCCTTCGGGCCGGTGCCATCTCCACTGCTCTGGCATCTACACTAGTGCCGCCCTCGTCATCACCACCGTCGACGTCGCCACTACTACTTGTGAGCTGCGTTGGGATTTTCCCCGAAGAGGAAGGGTGAAGTAATATAGTAGCAAATAAGTATTTCCCTCAGTAGAGAACCAAGGTTTATCGAACCAATAGGAGAACCACGCAAACACTCCTTAGTAGTACCTGCACACACAAGAGCAAATACTTGCACCCAATGCGTTCAAGAGGGTTGTCAATCCCCATGTACTCGTTAATTTCAAGGATCAAATCTGATAGTGGTAGATAGATAAATTGCAAAGTAAAATAAAAGAAAGAAAATTGCAGCAAGGTATTTCTGGTTTTCGTAATATGATTAAAGTAGACCCGGGGGCCATAGTTTTCACTAGAGGCATCTCTCTCATAAAAATAGCATACGGTGGGTAGACAAATTACTGTTGAGCAATTGATAGAAAAGCGCATAGTTATGACGTTATTCATGGTATGATCGTGTATATAGGCATTACGTCTGTGACAAGTAGACTGAAATGATTCTATATCTACTTCTATTACTCCGCCAATCGACCGTCTCCTGCCTGCATCTATGGTATTAAGTGCATGACGAACAGAGTAACGGTTTAAGCAAGATGACATAATGTACATAAAATAAAACCAATCAATATGATTTAACCCCGTCGTTTTACCCTTAGTAGCAACAATACAAATACGTGCCTCGCTACCCTTGTTGTCACTAGGTGAGGACACCGCAAGATTGAACCTACTACTATGCACCACTTCCACTGAAGATCAACAAATCAACTTGGCCAAAGAAAACCCATAGATCGGAAAGCATTACATAGCTATAACAATCATACATAATAAAGTTCAGAAAAGACTCAATTACTTTCAATGAATAATCTGATCATAAACCCACAATTCATCAGATTCCAACAAACACACCACAAAAGAAGATTACATCAGATTGATCTCCGAAGAGAACATGGTATTGAAGATCAAAGAGAGAGAGAAAGCCATCTAGCTAATAACTATGGACCCGTAGGTCTATGGTGAACTACTCA
The DNA here is from genome assembly GCA_039707655.1 of Elymus sibiricus. Lineage (NCBI taxonomy): Eukaryota > Viridiplantae > Streptophyta > Magnoliopsida > Poales > Poaceae > Elymus > Elymus sibiricus. The sequence goes on along the minus strand of CM077668.1, from coordinate 101,354,400 downwards.
CACATCATCGGAATGGCGGCAAGGTTGATGTAGAAGCCCTCCGTGATCGATTCTCCCTCTGGCAGAGTACCAAAAAAGGCCTCCAGATGGGATCACGGAAGAACAGAGACTTGCGGCGGCGGAAAAATTGTTTCGGGTGGCTCTATGGGGGTTTTGGAATATTTGGGAATTTATAGCGCTAGAATTAGGTCAGACAGAGCCACAAGGGGCCCACAAGGCATCAGGCGCGCCTACCCCCCCTCCCAGGGCGCGCCCTGTCGCCTTGCCGTCTCCTCGTAGGTCTTCTGGTCCTCCCCTGAAGCTTCTAGGGTCTCTTATGTCCAGAAAAAAATCGTCAAAAATTTTCGTAGCGTTTGGACTCCGTTTGGTATAGATTTTCTGTAAAACCAAAAGAAACAGAAAACAGGAACTGGCACTAGGCACTGAGTTAATAGGTTAGTCCCCAAAAATAATATAAAATTGCATAAAAAGTATCCAAGAATGATAATATAATAGCATGAAACAATAAAAAATTATAGATACGTCGGAGACGTATCAGCATCCCCAAGCTTAATTCCTGCTTGTCCTCGAGTAGGTAAATGATAAAACAAAATAATTTTTGATGTTGAATGCTACCTTGCATGTTTATCATGTAATCTCTTTACAGTATAAATATTGAGAAACAATGAAGTAATTGATATCAACATAATAATATCCATTAAGTTTTGTGCGATTGAAGTTTTCAAGTTTTGGGTGAGACAACGATATGAGGAGAATAAGGAGCGGCAAGACATAAGCTTGGGGATGCCCAAGGCACCCCAAGGTAACATTCAAGGAAGACTCAAGCGTTTAAGCTTGGGGGTGCCCCGGAAGGTATCCCCTCTTTCGTCTTCAACACTATCGGTATACCTCACCTGGAGCTATATTTTTATTCGTCACATAATATGAGTTTTGCTTGGAGCGTCATTTTCTTTTGTTGAGATTTGCTTTTTGTTATCAATAATCATGTTTTGTATCTTTTATTTCAATAAAATGACAAGTATAGCCTTTACCATGCTCAGTTTGCAAGTTCATGAGTTGCTGTTTGAAAACAGAAAGTTTTCTGTTATGTCCAGAATATTTCTGAATAGTCAGAACATGATGAAAATATGAAATTTTTACACAGTAAGAATGCATGATTTCTCAGTCACGTGGTAATTTTTCAGAATTTTTGGAGTTAGGGAAGTATGAATTTTTATTCCCCCTTTACAGACTATTCAGTTTAGACAGATTTCGGTTATAGTTGCATTGTTTGCATATGTTTGCTTGTTTAATGTTTCTATTTGTGGATAGGAGTATTAAATATGCAGAGGCATTTAGTGTGCAATGTTTAATTATAATTTTAGTGATTTGCTACAGAAGAGAATGTTAAGGTTTTGAGTTGATTTATATTAACTTATCTCATGAGTTCTTGTTGAGTTTTGTGTGGATGAAGTTTTTAAGATTTAGGGAAACCGTGATATGAGAGGAATTAAGGAGACACAAGAGCTCAAGCTTGGGGATGCCCAAGGCATCCCAAGTTAATATTCCAAGAAGTCTCAAGCATCTAAGCTTGGGGATGCCCCGGTAGGCACCCCACCTTTCTTCATCAACAACTATCGGTTAGTCTCGGTTGAGCCTAAGTTTTTGCTTCTTCGCATGAGATGTGCTATTCTTGGAATGTCATTTTATTTTGTTTTCTTTGCTGTTTGAATAAAATACTTAGATCTGAAATCTTTACTGAGAGAGTCTTCACATAGCTACCCATTCACTTAACAACTCTTTGTTCTTCACTTATATCGTTTGTCATTCACTCTCGTGCTCCACTTATATCCCAAGAGTAAATTGTTAAATGAATTGAATATCATAAAGTTGAAATTATATGTGCTTCATATGCTTGTCCCATGGGGAGTAGTGACTTCGCATATAAGAAGTATAAGTGCTAAAATTTATTGAAAGTTAGCAAACATAGCATTGGTCACTTGAACAATTCATGAAAGAATATTGAAGGAAGAGAGATTTCACATATAAATATACTATCTTGGACATCTTCTATGATTGTGAGCCCCCATTAATTATTTTTAACCTTGATCAAGTAGTTGATGTTGGACAAGGAAGACAACGTAATGGGTTATGTTTGTTTATATTCACATAGAAGTTATATTGTCATGGATACTCTAAGATGTGGTGCTTGCTCATACTCTCTTGCTAGCCAAAACTTCGTACTAAGTAGAAATACTACTTGTGCATCCAAAAACCCTTAAACCCAGTTTCTTGCCATGATAGTCCACCATATCTGCCTATGGATTGAATAAGATCCTTCAAGTAAGTTGTCATCGATGCAAAAAAGCAATAAAAATTGCTCCTAAATATGTATGATCTTTTATTGCAAGGGAAAATAAGCTTTGTACGAACTTGTGATGGTAAAGAATTAAAAGCGACGGACTGCATAATAAAGGTTGCTATCACAAGGGGAAATATAAAGTGACGTTCCTTTGCATTAAGGGCTTGCACATCCAAAAATCAAAAGCGCATGACAACCTCTGCTTCCCTCTGCGAAGGGCCTATCTTTTACTTTTCAGTTTTTACTTTTATGCAAGAGTCAATAGTGTTCATTCTTATTTTCAACCTTATTTATTCTCCACTTGGCAAGCATCTTGCGGTAGGGAATGATCCAGGCACATATATCCAGCTGAATATAGGTAATCATGAGTTATTATTGTTGACATTATCCCTGAGATAAATAAGTTGGGAGGCAAAACATTAAGTCCCTATCTTCCTTTGTGTCCAACTGAAACAGCTTGTTCTAAAAATATGCTTTGAGTGTCAGCAATCTTGGAAGACTAAATGATAATTGAGTATGTGGGATTTGCTAAATCGAAGCTCTTACGTAGACCCTTCCTGAAAATAAGATGACTTCTAATTATTTGATGACTGAAAACATAGTTTGTTAGTTTTCAAGAAAGTTTATGGTCTATACTTTAACATGCGAATAGCTTGCTACTTGATCATGAGAAGTTTTATGAGAAATGAGCTACTGTTTATGATATATAATGATGATAGAAAAGGTGATTAGAATTATCATTGATCAAACTTATGCACTATGCTAGCATTCACACTGCATAAATTATTTCTTTTATCATTTACCTACTCGAGGATGAGCAGGAATTAAGCTTGGGGATGATGATACGTCTCCAACGTATCTATAATTTATGAAGTATTCATGCCATGTTTACAATAATTTTATATGGTTTTGATGCACTTTTATATGATTTTGATGGAGTAACATATTAACTATCGGAATCGGGGCTCCGGGAACCCTGGTTCGACCTCTGAGGCAAGCTCGTTCCAACCAGTCCAACGGTGACCACGGCGAGACTGCGGCGAGAGCACGCTGAGCACAGGGCACGACAGGGGACACAGTAGCTACCTAGGTTCGGGCCACCTCGCGGTGTAAAACCCTACTCCTGCTTTGTGTTTGGGATTATGGTGTGCAAGAGAGTTGTCGCGTACAAGGTTAAATACAAAGGGATCGATCCATCCTACGGTGGCAGCACTGCCCCTTTTATAGCCGTCTTGGTCCTCTTCCCCCGAAAATGTTGGCGGGAAGGGTAGCCACACACAACGGCAATTTGAAGGGGGGCAGGTGCCCAGGCTTATCCTGACAAAAGGCGGTCTTCACCTGCAAAGGTGTTATCCATGACGCGCCGGTGGGCTCGGTGATGACCTCCGCCTTGCGCGCCTTGTCATCCTGGCCTTCTTTCACCAAACAGGCAGTATTTGGGACTTGCTTTGGGGGTGGGCAGCCAGCGCTGCCCCCTTAGCACCAAACGGGAAACCCTCTCTGTCAGCGCCTGCTGGTACGGCTCCTGCCGCTGCTCGCCGCCAAGCGCGTCACCCACGTGGTGGGCACTGGACTGCATGGCTGACGCCAGGTTCGGACGGCCTCGGGAGGCCGCCTCGCGAGGGGGGCTCACGAGGCCTCCTGCTGCTGCTGAGTCTTGGTGGTTCATCTCTCACAGTGAGGTCCTCGTGAGGCCAGTGCCTCGTGAGGTGTCTTCGCTTCGCGGTGCCGTGGCTGGGCCGCATCTTGGGCCTTCGACAAGCGTTGCTTCCTGGGCCGCAGGCTGACGGGCCGTGGTACCCGGTTCCCATTGGCCCGACAGTAGCCCCCGGGCCTGCGACACGGACGTTCCCGCCCGTTTGGAGCGAAACGACGCAGGCCCTAACCGACTGCAGGGCCTAGGTAGCGGCACGTGGCGCATGATGGGACGTGGAACACCCCCACTTCGTCCACTACGCCTCGGTAACCGCCCACGCTGCCATAAAATAGACCCGCGCGGGGTGCAGGGCCATCATTGCCTTCCTTCTGCTCTTCCTTGATTCCCGGTATCAAAGAAGGTGAAGCGGTAGGGAGAGTGTCCCCCTAGGGTGTTATAAAAGGAGCGGGGGATAGAGACCTTCCTCACTCATCTTCTACCCTTGCCTCTCCCCTTCTTCAACCTTTCACCCTTCCTTGCTTTCCCCGAGGACCACCACTGCGATAGCGAGGGGTAGAGGTCGAGCCCATGCATCTGCTGCTACCACGAGGGTTCCCCCTCGGGGCTGAGCGCGCTCCTCGGCGGCTGCCGCAGGGGCCAGCCCTACCACTCGCGGAAGGGTCGCCCCCCCCCCCCCCCCCGCAGTGGTGGAGGGCGCGGCGCTCGTGGTCGAGGCGGGCGTGGCAGAGCGCCCGCCCTTCCTCCCCAGGCGGAGGCGCACACGGCGGTGGCGGCGCATGAGTTCGTCATGGGGCTGCACCGTCGGCCCCGCAGCTGGCTCCGGCTCCCAGACTCCTTTGCGAGAGCGATGGAGGATAGCAGGCCCTTGGGCCTGTGGCTATAGGTGGATGGCTGCTGCAACGGCCCCTCCTGGGTGGCGGCTGAGTTCTCCCCCACTGGCTTCTTGTTCCTGACACGGGGGTGGAAGTCGTTCGCCCGCTCCCATGGTCTAAGGCGGGGGCAGCTCCTCCAGTTTAGGTACGACGGAGCCGCCAAACTCTTTGTGCAGTTCTTCAGGATCTCCGGTGGCCGTGTGGAGTGTTGTGTGGAGAGCGAAAGTGGCAGCGGCACCGACTCCACCAGCGGGAGCGAAAGTGACGAAAGCTCCCCGGGCATCAAGAGTGAGGGTGAAGACTCTGACTAGGCGTAGGTAACGCCCGAGTCGGATCTTGAAGATGAGCCACGCTCCGCCTAGGCTCCTTTCTTTTGCTCCTGTATCAGAACCAATGTAGCCCCGTGGGGGCGTGAAAACATGAGTTTTGCGTTTAAGTACTTTAATGATTTGCTGTAATTTGTGTTCCTCATGAGGCCCTCTCGTGAGGCTTGTTTTCCACTTCTTGCGTGCCTTGGTGCTCTACGTCGTCAGGACCCAGCCCCCGAGCGGGCTACGACCATCGCTGGTATGCTAGGATGCGTGTCTAGACAAGGCCAGAGGGTGTAGGGCTCTGAGGGGCGGTAAGGGCTATTGAGGCGCGATGCTCAGGAAGCCCCCCTTTGACGTGCAAGCGGCTTGCGCAAAGGAGAGAACACCAGCACCCAGCGAGTTTGCGGGGAGAGGAGAGCTTGAGAGCGCCGAGAGCGGCTCGAGAGGTGTTTTTAGACTTAGCTTTTTGCGGGGTGTGGCACTTGTTGTGTCGTGGCTACGGGGTGCGCCTCGTGAGGCTCTTGCTCATGAGGCCTCCATTGGCACTTGGTGAGGATGGCCGCCGCGGCCGCCTCGCGAGGCAGCGCTCGTGAGGCCTCCTGTAGGCTTGGTCAGGAGGTGGCTTGATGTGGGTTACCTCACGAGGCAGCGCTCGTGAGGCCTTCTGTGTGCCTTGTTCCTATGATAACTGCACACCGACAGGTTTCACAAAAGGAGGAGCAGTGCACGCTTGCTAGCTTGCTCAGGGGCATCACGCGAGGAGATAGGGCACCAAGGACCTTGGTGGGGTGACGTGCACGGGGGCAGGACCACGAGCCAGAGCTCAGTCACTTGGGTTTTACGACACTGCTAGGACTGACCCAAGCACAGGCACACCGTGTCCAGCCCCCGCTCGCGTGATGCACAGGAGGGAGATCGCGAGCATGCACGGCTCCTGAAGCAGATAACTTACCAAACACATATAATATCTGGAAAATAAAGCTTTACTGCAGCATAATAATAAGGTTCATTACACAACCAAAAAGATGAGGCTGCCGTGTCTGGCACGGGTCAGCTTGAGGATGGTGCAGCCATGTGGCGCCCTCAGTTTCACATCCAAAAGGAAGAGGCTGCCGTGACGGACACGAGACAGCTTGAGGATGGTGCAGCTAGGCGGCGCCCTCAGTTCGATCGTTCCACCAGCGCTGAGCATGGGGCTTCCACTGGGTTGTGGGAGGGAGCTCTCACGGGCCCATCAGGCTAGCTCAAAGAGAGGCTCCTGAGCGTGTACAGCTCCATTTCGTTCGTACGCGTGAGGTCATGGGTAGAACTTGCGGAGGTGTTGGATGTTCCATGTGTTGGGCACAGGAACACCCTCCTCCGTCTCTAGCCGAGCGGCGCCAGGCCGGGAGACATGAGCTACCCTGAATGGGCCTTCCCACATGGGTGAGAGCTTGTGGAGTCCTTCTCTAGAGAGGATCCTTCGCAGGACGAGGTCGCCAGCTTCGAGAGTACGAGGGCGTATGTTGCGGTTGTGATAGCGACACAAAGCCTGCTGGTATCGGGCAGCGCGTAGAGCGGCCTGGCAACGGGCTTCCTCGAGGAGCAGCAGGTCAGCCTCTCGCGAGCTGTCTTGATGAGCTTCGTTGAAGGCGAGGACTCGCGGAGAGCCGTGCTTGAGCTCAGAAGGGAGGATTGCTTCGGCTCCATAGACGAGGAAGAAGGGAGTTTCGCCAGTAGGCTTGGTGGTCGTTGTTTGGATTGACCATAGCACGGACTGGAGCTCGTCAAGCCAGCCTTTGCCGCAGGCGTCAAGCTTTTTGTTGAAGCTTCGTGTCTTGAGGCCATTGAGGACTTCAGCGTTGGTGCATTCAGCCTGGTCGTTGGTTCGTGGGTGTGCCACGGAGGCGTAGTAGATCTGTGTGCCAAGGCTGGCGCAGTATGACTTGAAGAGGCCGCTGGTGAACTATGAGCCGTTGTCAGTGATGATGTGGTTGGGGACGCCAAAGCGACTCATGAGGCCCTTGATGAACTTGACGGCTGAGGCTGCCGGGATGGTGCAGACTGGCTCGACCTCCGCCCATTTGGTGAACTTGTCGATGGCGACATAGAGCTAGCGGTAGCTGCCTACCGCGTGAGGGAAGGGCCCCAAGATGTCCAGCCCCCAGACCGCGAAGGGCCACGAGAGTGGGATCGTCTAGAGGCCTTGCCCCGGCTGGTGGATTTGCTTGGTGTTGAACTGGCAAGCTTCGCAGGATTGGATGAGCTCGGTGGCGTCTTGAAGCGCTGTGGGCCAATAGAAGCCGCTGCAGAACACCTTGCCGGCCAGGGTGCGCGATGAAGAGTGGTGGCCACAGTCTCCGCCGTGGATGTCAGCAAGCAGCTCGCGACCTTGCTCTTCGGAGATGCATCGCAATGCGACGCCATTGGGGCGCCTGCGGTAGAGTTCGCCATCCTTCAAGCAGTAGGCGGTGGCCTGACGAGCCACGCGCTCTGCCTCTGAGTCCTTCACCGGGAGGTGGCCGCTTTGCAAGTAGGCCTTGAACTCTGTGACCCAGCTGTCCACTTGAGGCTCCAGGGCGAGCAGCAAGCGAGCGCCCGAAGATGGGCCACAGTCAGGTGCGCCTGTGGGTGGTGTGGAGGGAGCTCCTCATGAGGCGCTGTGGCGCTCGCGGCAGGTGGTGTAGCTGATGGGCTCAGGAGCCTTTCTTTGAAGACGCCAGGGTTCTGCGGCTCACGGCGAGATGCCCGCTTGGCGATGTCATCTGCCTCTTTGTTGTTGCCGCGAGGGACGTGCTGGAGCTCCAAACCAAGGAAACGCTTCTCGAGCTTGTGAACTTCCTCCAAGTAGGCGGCCATGTGCTCGTCCTTGGGCTTGTAGCTTTTGTTGGAGAAGTTGACGAGGAGCTAAGAGTCGCCCTTGATGATGATGCGCTTGATACCCAGAGTAGAGGCAACCTTGAGCCCAGCGATGAGACCTTCGTACTCTGCGATGTTGTTGGAGACCTTGTCGTCATGCTTGAAGCAGAGCTGGACAGCGTAGTGGAGCTTGTCTCCTGTTGGCAAGGTGAGCCTGACACCAGCTCCCGCGCCCTGTCACGAGAATGCGCCGTCGAAGTGCATGGTCCAGCCGCCAGGTGCTTCGTCTCCAGGCAGGAGGGATTCGTCCTCACGAGGCTCTTCTTGTTGCGGGTCCGTCCATTCCACCATGAAGACCGCCAAGGCTGCGCCCTTGATCGCCCTTGTGGTGCAGAATTCCAGCTCGAAGGCCTGCAGCTCGATGTTCCATTCGGCGACGCGGCCGGCGGCGTTGGGACTGCGTAGAACTTGCTCTAGTGGGTAGGATGTGATCACCTTGATGGGATGGCCCTGGAAGTAGTGGCGCAGCTTCCTGGAGGCGACGAGGAGTGCGAGGAGGAGCTTCTGCTGCATGGGGTAGCGCTCGCGCGCATCCCGCAGCACCGTGCTAACAAAGTACACAGGGTGCTCGACGAGGCGCATAGTTGTGGAAGCATCTTGCTCTCCGGAGGGCCCTGGGGGCTCATAAGGCTCGGAGGACTCAGGAGGCGGCTCGTGAGGTGGCTCAACAGGGGCCTCTTGAGGAGGGCCCTCGGCAAGCGATGGTGCGGCCTCATCAAGCGCTGATGCGGCCTCAGCAGACTTCTTCTGGATGCAGACATGCTCCTCTCGTACCGCCACCAAGGCCGCGCTGGCCGTCTGGGGAGTCGCCGCCAAGTATAGGAGCAGGGGCTTGCGAGAATGTGGCACGTCCATGATGGGCAGGCTCGTCAGGTACCTCTTGAGGTCCTCGAAGGCAGCATCAGCCTCGGGATTCCACTTGAAGGGGCCGGTTCTCTTCATGAGCTTGAAGAACTGTCGGGGCCGGATCTCCGGGACATGATATCACAGAAACTAACCCCTCATGTCATCACCAGCCCCAAGATCATTTTTACTGGTGGACACGTCCTTGATACAGATTACCAAGCAATTACAAGAATTGGATACAAGACCATAAAGGTCTAATGATACAACAATGATTTCTAGTGACGGGTGACGGAAGCGACTCATGGTTCTCCAACGTCGATGGGGCTCCATTCCCACAGGAACAACTGACCTAGATAACCCCTGTCCCGCGTGGCTTCTATCTCCGATTCCTAGGTTGCGGGGTGTGCCTTTGTAGTGCTCTCCTCCTAATCGTGATCTGGCCAATACAATAGCCAGGGACAAGCTAGTGAGTACGTTTGAATGTACTCGCAAACATCATGAACAAAAGATATACCGAATGCAACAAGGAGCATCTGATCATGATGAACTAAATTATATGCATATGCTGACTGATATTAAAGCATGGCATGATAGATATCAATACGGTGTAGATGGCTAAATAAATAATTTTAGTAATGAACCAAGAAAATAAAATGGAACATCGGGCGTTGGACCGCCCGAGGAATTCCAAGAAAAATGCCAAACAGATGTCTGTATGCGACGCCTCGAGAGGTCTTGAAAAGAAATGCCAAACGGGTGTCTAAATGCGACGCCTCGAGAGGTCTTGAAAAAAATGAGTACTCAGGTGGCATAACCATCCCAAGAGATACTCAGAAAAAATATAAATGTGTATCCAGGTGGATTAACCATCCCAAGAGATACTCAAAAATAGAAATGAGTATCCAGGTGGATTGACCATCCCAAGAGATACTCGGAAAAAATAGAAATGAGTATCCAGGTGGATTAACCATCCCAAGAGATACTCAGAAAAATAGAAATGAGTATCCAGGTGGATTGACCATCCCAAGAGATACTCAGAAAAAATAGAAATGAGTATCCAGGTGGATTAACCATTCCAAGAGATACTCAGAAAAATAGAAATGAGTATCCAGGTGGATTGACCATCCCAAGAGATACTCAGAAAAAATAGAAATGAGTATCCAGGTGGATTAACCATCCCAAGAGATACCCAAGGTTGCACATAGATGAAAAAGGTTAGTCCACAATAATATTCATGTTAACAATAATATTCATGCTGGCATTAGTAGTGACAATAATCATCCTGCAAAAATGGATCATGCTCAATTTTAATTATTTCCCTCCGAAGATCGACACCAAGACCGACACTTGACCAACCCAGGCTGTAGTCCTTAACTGCGGACACGGCTATTCGAATAGGTTTTAAAACTCTGCAAAGGGTGTAATCTTTACCCACAAGTAAAGGATTTCTTTAGCCAATGCCGAGACGCTGACTAATTCCCATTACGGTCTTTGGGTTGAAAACACACCTGACCAGCACACACCAGCTTAACCGTTCTGATGCCCGGAATCACCCAAGGCATCACTCCAGCGAAACTCTAAGACGGGGAGACCACCGTCTCGAATAGCATGGGATCACAATTTATAACGCGCGGATTACAAGGGGCGCCCCCCTCTCGGCCCAGCCGGATACACCCATGCCCCCTGACCAAGTGGCATGCCTACCAGTGATCAATGGTATCTTCCACTATGGCCCCTCTGTACGGTGTGTGCAATGAAAGGGGTTAACAACTTACTGAACCGTAGCCTACTTGTGGCAGGGACAAGTGGCAGCATGAAATAAGTATGGGGGTTACCGGAACAAGACTCGATCTACGGTCGACTCAGGAGGTTTAAGTTTTCCTGCAGTGGTTAGCCAATATATTTCCTTGGTAATACCCAACAGGGTCACCATCTGGCATGTCCCAACATGCCCTCACTGATCATTCTCGTCACAACGAGATTTCAGTCTCACGGTCACTTTCCTCGTGACTGATTCTTTCTTGCAGATTAGTTCGGACCAACATAGACATCTGTGGCATGTGAGAACAATCATCCTCACTCATATTTCATGTTTAAGTGAGGATAACAAAATAGTAATGGATTATGCAAGCAGAAATAGCAATATGCAAATTTCATTCAAAATTATCATAATCATGATTCAAATATTCTAGCTAGCAACTACCAAACATTCACCATATCAAGTTTTCAAGATGCTTGCCTTGAGCATGCAGAAGTGTTGGGTTCACTCCAAAAGTTTTGAAAATTCTCTTCCCTCCATTTTTCCAATTTTCAAAATATTGCAATTACCACATATAGCCAAAACAGTACTAAAAAGTTGTTTGGAAATTTTTGAAATAGATACTAAAATAAACTAGATGAAAAATAAAGAATGTCGGAAAAAGAATCAACTCATTTGGAGTTATGGTTAAAAAGTTAGAGCTAGTCAAAGTTTAGTCAAAATTCTGTTTTTAATAAAACTATAAAAAGAAAACGTTTCGGCCGAGCTTACGCTTTCCAGTAGCGAAGGCGTACTTTGGGAAATTACGCCTCCACTTAAAGCACCTCGGCGTGACCTGGGGTCGCTGATAGTGGGTCCCACCTGGCCCACTGGTCAGGTTTGACCCCGGTCATCTCGCGCCCTCTGAACAGAGGCAGGACTCCGGCGGTCCTCGCTGGCAAACGGCGGCACCTCTCGGGAAGCTGAGCTCACCAACAGGCTCAGGAGATCAATACGGTCCTTCTGGTACCCGCCAAGGTCGGTGGGGTGGACGGAGTCGCCGACGGCGAGGTTCTCCAGCGGACAGCGGCGTCGGGTGAAAGGGGCTTTTGCCCACGGCGCATCTCCGGGGAATTTGAAGGGTGGGATGGATTGGTGAGGGTTCCAGGAGGCTAGTGGTGAAGAAACTTGCGAGGGGGAGGCATTGGTTGCATCGGAATCAACCGAAAAGTAGCGGCGGCCGAAGTTGCCGGAGAGGAAGAAGACGACCTCTCCCGGCCGTTTGGCTGCCTGGGTGGCTTGCAGAGGGGATAAGTGGATGTGGTGCCGAGAGGAGAGAGCTCGGGGTGGCTTATATAGGGAGGGGAAGGCGGTGCCACGGTTTCCAGAGAAGAGGCACGTCGACGGGTGGCCATTACTGCGCCGGGAAGGTGGTTGCGGGGGCGGCGCTACGTAGGCAAGCTTCTGGGGGAGGCCACCGTCCATAGATGGGTTGGTTGGCTCGCAGGGTCGCCAGGTGGTTTAGGTGGTGCCGCAGCTTCCCGAATCGGGGCACGGTGGCGGTCGGCCATTGATGGCTTCCCGCGGTCTGCGGCGAGGTTGGTGACCTGCGGATAGGTTCAGGGGGTTGGCACTTAAGGCGGGGACGTGCTAGCGGCAGAGGATTGGGCCAGGTGCCCCTGGACGATGCTGACAGCGACAGGCGGCGGCTCTGGTCGGTGCTGGCCGGCGCTACGGGGCGAGCTCTGGTGCGGGGGAGGCTGCGGCTGGTGCAGGCGGCTAGCAGGGGAGCGGGGCAAGCTAGGGAAGGCAGCAGCTGCAGAGCGGGCGACGTGCGGGAGCTGCGGTGTTCTAGCCTGCAGTTCGCGCGCTCCGGCCGTGCTCTGGACGCGCCCGTAAGCCATTCGACGAAATGCCAGGGGCTCTAGGGGGGTTTTCTACAAGTGAAACTTCACAGGATGATGCTCCTGGACATGCTAGAGTTGATGGACATGCTGGTTGGTCCAGAGGCTCAAGTTCTCAATGCAAGTTCAAAGGAGTTGCAAGATTCTGCCATGCACACAATGTGCTTGATGAAATGCTAGGGCTAGCTAGGGAACTTTGTTGGGTGTGAAAATTGACAGGAGGATGTCTCCTTACATGTTAGAGATGATGGTGTGGTTGGTTCTGTAAAAAGCAAAACTTGCTAGTGCAAATTTTGAAGAAATTCAGTTCTGAACCAGATTTTGAGGGAATTATTTGGAGGTCTTCCAAGATGCAAATGGAGTTGATCTTCTGGACTTAAGGGTTTGGTTGGAAGGACTATAAGTGGGAAAAAATTCAGAATTTTTGGAGCAAGAAAAATTGAGGTTGTAGTTATAACTCCAGAATGGGATAGAATTAAAAAGCAGAACTTTTGTTCAAAATTTTCAAAGGACCATGTTGGGTTTATGCATAAAAGTTATCTATAGGCATCTCTTGACCCCTCATAATTTTTGTGGAATTTTAAAATAATTATTTAAAATAGTTATAGTGCAACAGAAGCATTTTAAAGTTTGAAAATGCTATTAAAAGGATTATTTTGGGCAAATTTTATTATGAAAATATTTCCTACTGTTATTTCAAATATAAATGAAATGACTACCAAAGGCCATAATATTATTTTTCCAAAAAAAATCTATATGGAGGGAAGAGTTTTAGAAAACCAATAACAGAGAAGATTCTGAAACAATAAATGACCTCATATGATTCAAAATTTTATTTCTGGCCAAATTTTACTTAATAAAAATATGGTTAAATTTTTGGGGTGCTACAAGAATGGCAGGGCTCGCTCGCCGAACTTGGAGATGGAGCGCCGAAGCGAGGCCATGCATCCTGCCAAGCGCTGCATTTGCTTGAGGTTCTGGGGAGGGCGCATCTTCTCGATGGCCTTGATCTTCTCGGGGTTGGCCTCAATGCCGCGGTGGGAGACCAGGAAGCCCAGCAGCTTGCCAGAAGGGACTCCGAAGATGCACTTGTCGGGGTTGAGCTTGAGGTTGACCTTGCACAGGTTGTTGAACGTTCCTCGAGGTCCGCGAGGAGGGACCAGGCCTCACGCGTCTTGACAATGATGTCTTCGACGTAGGCCTTCGTGTTTCTTCCCATCTGAGGCCCCAGGGCGATACGCTTCAGCCTCTGGAAGGTGGCTCCGGCACTCCTCGGGCCGAAGGGCATGCAGATGTAGCAGTATATTCCGCAGGGGGTGATGAAGGCCGTTTTGTCCACATCTTCCGCCGCCATCTTGATCTGGTTGTAGCCTGAGAAGGCGTCTAGGAAGCACAACAACTCACACCCAGCGGTGGAGTCCACGATCTGGTCGATGCGAGGCACCGGGAAGGGATCTTGAGGGCATGACCTGTTGAGGCCCGTGAAGTCGACGCACATTCGCTCCTTGCCGCCTATCTTGGGCACTACGACTGGGTTGGCGAGCCATTCGGGATGGCGCACCTCATGGATGACTCCTGCTTCCTGCAGCTTCTGGACTTCTTTGACGATGAACTCTTGCTTCTCTGGCGCTTGGCGCCGTGCCTTCTATTTCACGGGGCGTGCGTGGGGGCACACCGCTAAGTGGTGCTCGATCACCTCCCTCGGCACACCGGACAAATCAGATGCTGTCCAAGAGAACACATCCACATTTTCCTGAAGGAAGGTGATGAGCGAGTCTTCCTATGCAGGAGAGAGGCTGGTGCAGATGGTGAAGGTGCACCTACCCCAGAGGCAGCGTGGGGCCATCAGTGACTCCTGAGAAGTGCCTGGTCGGCATCAGCTGCTCGTAGGGTACTTGGAGCTTCACAAAGGTCTCGATGGAGATCACATTGAGTCCTGCGCCTCCGTCGATGAGCGTCTTGATGACAGCAACGTTGATGATGGTGGGGGTGCACAGCATGGGGATTGCGCCCACAGCCTCCGTGGACATGGGGTCGTCCTTGGAGTCGAAGGAGATGGCGTACTGCAACCACTTGAGGGGCTGAGAAGCCTCGGGCCTCGGGAGGGCTGCGTTCACCTCACGAGCGAATTGCTTGAAGTGGCGATTGGACGGGGGAGCCTGGGCCCCGCCAAGGATGCAAGACACCTTGCGAGGCTCCTGGCAGCCCCCGGCGCCATCGTCAGGCTGGTTGCCGTTGTTCCTTCGAGGTGGTGGCGGCAGCGGCGGTAGGGCAGCATTGGCCTGAGGATTGGCCTACCGCGGCTGCTCGCGCTAGCCCTGCCTGAAGTTGTCATTTCCCTTGTTGTCGCGATCGCCCCAGCGGTTGTTGTTGCGGCCGGCGCCGCGGTTGTTGCGGCCGCTGCGCCCGTCCTGGCGGCTCTCGCGAAGCAGCTTGAGCTCGTGACAGTCTTCGGTGTTGTGGGAGAACATGTCGTGGTAGGCGCAGTATGGGCGACCATCCTTCTTGGGCACGTCGCGGTCGCGACCGCGCTTCTGCTCAGGCTCCGCCGCAAGCACGGCAGGGCCTTTGCACTTGGCGTCTTTGCTCTTGGCCTTGGCAGCCTCATGCGCCTCTTTTGGGTCGTTATGTATGAAGAGGCGGCCCTCCTCAGCCTTGGCGCATCGGTCGGCGAGGTATAAGAGCTCAACCATGGTGTCCAGCTCGTCATTGATGGCAAGCTTCTCGCGCATCCGGACGTCCGTGACGTCGGAGGAGAACGCTGAGATGATGGCGGCGTCGGAGGCGTGTAGGATCTTGTTGCGCACTTGGCTAAAGCGCTGGATGTACTTGCGGAGAGTCTCGTCAGGGCGCTGGCGCACGGCACGCAAGTCGTTGAGCGTGAGGGGGAGCTCGTGCGTGCCCTTGAAGTTGGCGATGAACTGCTTGCACAGCTCGGCCCACGAAGAGATGGATGCCTCGGGGAAGTTCATGAGCCAGGAGCGCGGCGCGTCCTTGAGGGCCATGGGGAACCAGTTCCCCATGACCTTCTCGTCACCATTCGCCGCCTCGATGCTCAAAGTGTAAAGCTGTAGGAACTCGTGGGGTTGGGGGTGCCGTCGTAGCGAGCAGGCAGGTCCGGCTTGAGCTTCATGGGCCACACCACGCGGCGCAGCTCACGGGTGAAGGCGCGGCAGCCCCCGATGCTGGAGGCGACGCCGCCAGCGAGGGCGGCACGGTTCTGGCGACCGGCAGCCGCGACCTCCTGAATGGTGCGGTCTTGACGCTGGTGCTGCAACTCGAGGAGCACGCGCGCGTCAGGCGGCGTGATACGTCTCCAACGTATCTATAATTTTTGATTGTTCCATGCTATTATAGTATCAATCTTGGATGTTTTTATATGCAATTATATATCATTTTTTGGGACTAACCTATTAACCTAGTGCCCAGTGTCAGTTGTTGTTTTCTGCTTGTTTTTGGTTTTTCGGGAAATCAGTACCAAACGAAGTCCAAATGCCACGAAACTTTTCGGAGATTTTTTCTGGACAAAAGAGACCTTGGAAGCTTCGGGAGGAGGCCAGAAGCCTCACGAAGGCTTCACAAGACAACAGGGCGCGGCCCAAGGGGGCGCGCCGTGTTGCCTTGTGGGGCCCACGTGGCTCCGTTTGACCTAATTCCACTTCTATAAATTCCCAAATATTGGGAAACCAACAGAGAGCCACCCCGAATAACTTTTACGCCGCCGCAAGCCTCTGTTCTTCCGCGATCCCATCTGGAGGCCTTTTCCGGTACTCTGCCGGAGGGGGAATCGATCACGGAGGGCTTCTACATCAACCTTGCTGCCCTTCCGATGATGTGTGAGTAGTTTACAACAGACCTACGGGTCCATAGCTAGTATCTAGATGGCTTCTTCTCTCTCTTTGATCTTCAATATCATGTTCTCCTCGATGTTCTTGGAGTTCTATCTGATGTAATCTTCTTTTGCGATGTGTTTGTTGGGATCCAATGAATTGTGAGTTTATGATCAGATTATTCATGAGAAATATTTGAGTCTTCTCTGAACTCTTTTATGCATGATTATTATAGCTTTGTATTTCTCTCTGATCTATCGATTTGGTTTGGCCTACTAGATTGATTTATCTTGCAATGGGAGAGGTGCTTTGTGATGGGTTCAATCTTGCGGTGCTCAATCCCAATGACAGAAAGGGACATGACACGTATTTGTATTGTTTCCATTAAGGATAAAAAGATGAGGTTTAATCATATTTCTTGAGTTTACTTTGTCTACATCATGTCATCTTGCTTAAGGCGTTACTATGTTTCATACTTAATACCCTAGATGCATGCTGGATAGCGGTCGATGGGTGGAGTAATAGTAGTAGATGCAGGCAGGAGTCGGTCTACTTGTCTCGGACGTGATGCCTATATACATGATCATTGCCATGAATCGGTCATAATTATTTGCTTTTCTATCAATTGCCCAACAGTAATTTGTTTACCCACCGTATGCTATGTGTTCGAGAGAGAAGCCTCTAGTGAAAACTATGGCCCCCGGGTCTACTTTATCATATATATATAACCTAAAAAACCTTGTTGCAATTTATTTACTTTTATTTTATTTAGTATTTTAGTTTATCTATCTACCACTATCAGAATTAATCCTTGCAAATAACCGCTAAGAGGATTGACAACCCTCTTATTTGCGTTGGGTGCAAGTGTTTGCTTTTGTGTGTGTAGGTGCGTTTAACGGAATTTTGCTTGGTTCTCCTACTGGATTGATAACCTTGGTTTTTAACTGAGGGAAATACTTATCTCTACTATACTGCATCATCCTCTCCTCTTCGGGGAAATACCAACGCAATCTACAAGTAGCAGGAAGAATTTCTGGCGCCGTTGCCGGGGAGACATCTTCAAAATTACCAAGTACCTTCACACAAACTATCATCCACTTGCATTTATTTTATTTGCATTTGCCTCTCGTTTTCATCTCCCCCACTTCTAATTTTTTTTACAAAAACACAAAAATATTTTTGCTTGCTTGTTTGCTAGTTTGCTTGTTTCGTCGCGATGTCTCAAGAAAATACCAAATTGTGTGACTTTTCCAATACTAATAATAATGATTTTATTAGTACTCCTATTGCTCCTCCCGCCACTAGTGCACAGTCATGTGACATTAATGATGCTTTGCTTAATCTTGTTATGAAAGAACAATTTTCTGGTAGTCCTAATGAAGATGTTGCATCCCATCTAAATACTTTCGTTGAGCTTTGTGATATGCAAAGGAAAAAAGATGTGGATAATGATATTGTCAAATTAAAATTATTTCCATTCTCACTACGAGATCGCGCTAAAACTTGGTTTTCATCCTTGCCTAGAAATAGTATTGATTCTTGGGATAAGTGTAAGGATGCTTTTATTACTAAGTATTTTCCTCCCGCTAAGATTATTTCTTTCAGAAATCAAATTATGAATTTTAAGCAACTTGAGCATGAACATGTTGCACAATCTTGGGAGATAATGAAATTAATGATAAGAAATTGCCCAACTCATGGCTTAAATCTATGGATGATCATACAAAAAAATTATGCGGGACTAAACTTTGTTTCTAGAAATTTGCTAGACTCTACCGCAGGTGGTACTTTTATGGAAATTATATTGGGATAAGCTACAAAACTTCTTGACAATATCATGACAAATTATTCTCAATGGCACACTAAACGAACTCCAACTGGTAAGAAGGTAAATTATGTCAAAGAAATTAATACTTTGAGTGATAAGATGGATGCGTTATTAAAATTGGTTGCTAGTAAAAATGCTCAAATTGATCCTAATGATGTGCCATTGTTTACTTTGATTGAGCAAAATAACGATGCTATTGATGTGAATTTTGTCTCTAGAAATAATTTCAACAACAATGCTTATAGGGGTAATTTCAATCCTAGACCGTTTCCTGGAAATTCCTCTAATAATTATGGCAATCCCTATGGTTATTCTTATAATAAAAATAATAGGATGCCCTCTGATCTTGAAAGTAATTTAAATAATTTATTAATTCGCAAAAGAATTTCAATGCTATGATAGAAGAAAAATTGAATACAGTTGATGAATTGGCTAGGAACATTGATAGAATTGCTCATGATGTGGAAAATCTCAAAACTAAAATTTTGCCACCCAAGCATGATATAAATGAGTCTATTAAAGCTATCTATGTCTCCATTAATGAAAGTAAAGAAAGGACCGCTAGGTTGAGAGCTAAGCGAGAATTCCTAGAAAAAGCGATTCCACCCGGTTTCTACCGTTGTAAGGATGAAGATATTAAAATGATTGGTGTTACTCCTATTGAATCATTATTTAGTAATATAAAACTTTATGAAAAAGGGACTAAAGAAGAGTCAACTTTAGTTAGAGGGAGTCCCAATTGCTTGGAGGGTGATAATCTTAATGATAAAAATGAGAAAAGTGGGTTTGGAGAGGTCAAAACTTTAAATAGTAATGCACCCACCACTTTGGATTACAAGGACTTTAATTATGATAGTTGTTCTTTAATTGAGTGTATTTCCTTGTTGCAATCCATGATTAATTCACCAAATGCATATGAACAAAATAAGGCTTTCACTAAACACATTGTAGAAGCCATGATGAAAGCGCATGAAGAAAAACTTGAGTTGGAAGTATCAATTCCTAGAAAATTACAAGATGAATGGGAACCTACTATTAAATTCAAAATTAAATATTATGAATGTAATGCTCTATGTGATCTTGGTGCTAGTGTTTCCACTATACCAAAGTCTTTGTGTGATGTGCTAGGTCTCACCGACATGGATCCTTGTTCCCTTAATTTGCATCTTGCAGATTCCACTATTAAAAAGCCATTCGGTAGAATAAATGATGTGCTTATTCTTGCAAATATAAATTATGTGCTCATGGACTTTATTGTTCTTGATATTGAATACAATCCTTCTTGCCTTATAATACTTGGTAGACCTTTTCTACGAACAATAGGTGCTATTATTGATATGAAAGAAGGTAATATAAGATTTCAATTTCCATTAAAGAAAGGGATGGAACACTTCCCTAGAAATAGAATTAATGCACCTTATGAATCTATTATGAGGGCCACTTATGGAATTAACTTGAAGGATGACAACACTTGAAACTATGCATTATGCCTAGCTAGGGGCATAAAACAATAGCGCTTGTTGGGAGGCAACCCAATGAATAAAATAAATTTTTGTTTTCTATTTTTGTAAGTTTACACAATTATAGCCTCTGTTATGATTGTGTTTTTATCTTTTAATTAGTGTTTGTGCCAAGTAATGCCTTTGGGATGATGTTGATGATAGTATAATTGATGTTGTTTGGAAAACAGAAAGTTTTGCATCCAGTGCTGGAATTTTAATTCTGTACTGGAGCGTCAGAAACATCTGAAATTTTTAAAAAGTATTGGTATATTAATTTTTTACGTTTTCCTAATTTTTCATAATTTTTGGAGTTACATAAGTATGGCTTTTAAATAGATCTTTACAGACTGTTCTGTTTTAGACAGATTCTGTTTTTGTTGCATAGTTTGCTTATTTTGATGAATCTATGGATCGTATCGGGGGGTATGAGTCATGGAGAAGTTGGAGTACAGTAACATTATACCAATATTAAATATGAATCAATTTACAACAGTACCTAAAGTTTAAGATTTGTTTGTTATACTAACGGATCTCACGAGGTTTCTATTGAGTTTTGTGTGCTGAAGTTTTCAAGTTTTGGGTGAGACTACGAT
This sequence comes from Elymus sibiricus, assembly GCA_039707655.1. Taxonomy (NCBI): domain Eukaryota; kingdom Viridiplantae; phylum Streptophyta; class Magnoliopsida; order Poales; family Poaceae; genus Elymus; species Elymus sibiricus. Next base: position 101,334,080 of record CM077668.1, on the reverse strand, counting down.
GGATAAAGGAATAAGGAGCAGCAAGAGCCTAAGCTTGGGGATGCCCAAGGCACACCAAGGTAATATTCAAGGAAGACTCAAGCGTCTAAGCTTGGGGATGCCCCGGAAGGCATCCCCTCTTTCGTCTACAATCTATCGGTAACTCACTTGGTGCTATATTTTTATTCATCACATGATATGTGTTTTACTTGGAGCGTCTTGTGATATAGTTTGTTTGCTTTTGTTTGCTTTTTAGTTTGTCACAATCATCTTTGCTGAACACACCTTTTTGAGAGGGACACACATTATTCGTGATTTGTTAGAATACTCTATGTGCTTCACTTATATCTTTTGAGCTAGGCAGTTGCTCTAGTGCTTCAATTATATCTTTTAGAGCACGGCGGTGGTTATATTTTAAAGAAATAGTTGCACTCTCATGCTTCACTTATATCTTTTTGAGAGTCTAATGAATATCAATGGTAATATGCACGGGTTATGAATTTGGTCCTGATATGATAGGTATTCAAGAGGGATATAATAAAAACTTTCATGTAGATCACTGAATATGATAAGTTTGATTTCTTGCAATAGTTTTACGATATTAAGATGGTAATATGTGGGAGGTGCTAGTAGATAATTGTGGTTTAGTAAGAATATTGGTGTTAAGGTTTGTGATTCCCGAAGCATGCACGTATGATCTGTCGTTATGCTAAGAAGTTGGAGCATGATTTATTCTTGATTGTCTACCTTATGAGTGGCGGTCGGGACGAGCAATGGACTTTTCCTACCAATCTATCCCCCTAGGGGCATGCGTAGTAGTACTTTGCTTCGAGGGCTAATAAACTTTCGCAATAAGTATGTGAGTTCTTTATGACTAATGTGAGTCCATGGATTATACGCACTCTCACCTTTCCGCAATTTGCTAGCCTCTTCGGTACCGTGCATTGCCCTTTCTCACATCGAGAGTTGGTGCAAACTTCGCCGGTGCATCCAAACCCCATGATATAATACGCTCTATCACACATAAGACTCCTTATATCTTCCTCAAAACAGCCACCATACCTACCTATCATGGCATTTCCATAGCCATTCTGAGATATATTGCCATGCAACTTCCACCGTTCCGTTTTTATGACACACATCATCATTGTCATATTGCTTTGCATGATCATATAGCTGACATAGTATTTGTGGCTCAGCCGCCGTTCATCATTTTTATACATGTTATGCTAGTATCATTGCACATCCTGGTACACTGCCAGAGGCATTCATATAGAGTCATATTTTGTTCTAGTATCGAGTTGTAATATTGAGTTGTAAGTAAATAAAAGTGTGATGATCATCATTATTAGAGCATTGTCCCACTGAGGAAAGAATGGTGGAGACTAATGAGTCCTCGAAAAAGTGGGGATGATGTCCATGAGACTGTTCTAGATATAAAAAAAGAGGCCAAAAAGAGAGCCCGCGAAAAAAAATGAGAGAAAAAGAGAGAAGGGGCAATGTTACTATCCTTTTTCCACACTTGTGCTTCAGACTAGCACCATGTTTTTCATATAGAGAGTCTCCTATTTTGTCACTTTCATATACTAGTGGGAATTTTTCATTATAGAACTTGGCTTGTATATTCCGATGACGGGCTTCCTCAAATGCCCGAGGTCTTCATGAGCAAGCAAGTTGGATGCACACCCACTTAGTTTTTCATTGTTGAGCTTCCATACACTTATAGCTCTTAGTGCATCCGTTGCATGGCAATCCCTACTCCTCGGATTGACATCAACTGATGGGCATCTCCATAGCCCGTTGATTAGCCTCGTTGATGTGAGACTATCTTCTTATTTTTGACTTCCCCTTATTGATCTCTACCACCACACTCTATTCCACCCATAGTGCTATATCCATGGCTTGCGCTCATGTATTGCGTGGGGGTCAAAAAAGCTGAAGCGCGTTAAAAAGTATGAACCAATTGCTCGGCTTGTCATCGGGGTAGTGCATGATAAGTATTTTGTGTTAAGAAGATGGAGCATGACAGGATTATATGATTTTGTACGGATAACGTTCTTTAGCATTTTTATTTTGAAAGACATGATTGTTTATTAGTATGCCTGAGTATTGATGTCTTTATGTCAAACTATAGAATATTGCCTTGAATCATTCAGATCTTATTATTCATACCATAAGAGAAAGATTACATGATGAAACATGTTAGGTAGCATTCCACATCAAAAATTCTGTTTTTATCATTTACCTACTCGAGGACGAGCAGGAATTAAGCTTGGGGATGCTTGATACGTCTCCAACGTATCTATAATTTTTGATTGTTCCATGCCATTATAGTATCAATATTGGATATTTTTATATGCAATTATATATCATTTTTTGGGACTAACCTATTAACCTAGTGCCCAGTGCCAGTTGCTGTTTTCTGCTTGTTTTTGGTTTTTCAGGAAATCAGTACCAAACGAAGTCCAAATGCCACGAAACTTTTTGGAGATTTTTTTCTGGACAAAAGAGACCTTCGAAGCTTCGGGAGGAGGCCAGAAGCCTCACGAAGGCTTCACAAGGCAACAGGGCGCGGCCCAGGGGGGCGCCATGTTGCCTTGCGGGGCCCTCGTGGCTCCGTTTGACCTAATTGCACTTCTATAAATTCTCAAATATTGGGAAACCAACAGAGAGCCACCCCGAATAACTTTTACGCTGTCGCAAGCCTCTTTTCTTCCGCGATCCCATCTGGAGGCCTTTTCCGGTACTCTGTCGGAGGGGGAATCGATCACGGAGGGCTTCTACATCAACCTTGCTGCCCTTCCGATGATGTGTGAGTAGTTTACCACAGACCTATGGGTCCATAGCTAGTAGCTAGATGGCTTCTTCTCTCTCTTTGATCTTCAATACCATGTTCTCCTCGATGTTCTTGGAGTTCTATCTGATGTAATCTTCTTTTGCGGTGTGTTTGTTGGGATCCGATGAATTGTGAGTTTATGATCAGATTATTCATGAGAAATATTTGAGTCTTCTCTGAACTCTTTTATGCATGATTATTATAGCTTTGTATTTCCCTCCGATCTATCGATTTGGTTTGGCCTACTAGATTGATTTATCTTGCAATGGGAGAGGTGCTTTGTGATGAGTTCAATCTTGCGGTGCTCAATCCCAGTGACAGAAAGGGACATGACATGTATTTGTATTGTTGCCATTAAGGATAAAAAGATGGGGTTTAATCATATTGCTTGAGTTTACTTTGTCTACATCATGTCATCTTGCTTAAGGCGTTACTCTGTTTCATACTTAATACCCTAGATGCATGCTGGATAGCGGTCGATGGGTGGAGTAATAGTAGTAGATGCAGGCAGGAGTCGGTCTACTTGTCTCGGACGTAATGCATATATACATGATCATTGCCATGAATCCGTCATAATTACTTGCTTTTCTATCAATTGCCCAACAGTAATTTGTTTACCCACCGTATGCTATGTGTTCGAGAGAGAAGCCTCTAGTGAAAACTATGGCCCACGGGTCTACTTTATCATATATAAAAAACCTTGCTGCAATATATTTACTTTTATTTTATTTAGTATTTTAGTTTATCTATCTACCACTATCAGAATTAATCCTTGCAAATAACCGCTAAGAGGATTGACAACCATCTTATTTGCGTTGGGTGCAAGTGTTTGCTTTTGTGTGTGCATGTGCGTCTAACGGAATTTTGCTTGGTTCTCCTACTGGATTGATAACCTTGGTTCTTAACTGAGGAAAATATTTATCTCTACTATACTGCATCATCCTCTCCTCTTCGGGGAAATACCAACACAGTTTACAAGTAGCATGGCGCACGCGTGACGATCTGGAAGCTCTCGTCGTCAGGGTCCGGCGAAGATGCGTTCCGGGACGGCTTGCGCGCCCGCGCGCCGCGGTGGCGCCCAGCGCCCTTGGTGGAGGCGCGCCATGCGCCACTTCCCCGGCGCAAGGCGACGAAGGGCGGAGCGAGTGAGAGGCCGTGGGGGTGTCTCCGGCGATGTTGACGAGCTCGGTGATGCGGCCTAGCCAGGCGTCATAGCTGGCCTCGGTGGGGCGGTAGCGCAGCAGCTCACGCACCATGAGCAGCGCGGCCTACAACCCTGGTGGCTCGTGGTGAGCGAGCGAGGAAGCGGTGGTGGTGTGGCTGGCCGCCTACATGGATGGGTGCAGGGAAGAAGCCTGCTGCTCCCTAGTAGCAGGGTCGGCGGCGGCACCGGCGCGGCGACGGCGGTTGTCACGGGTGACCGGCTCCATCTGGGCCACCCTGACCGCCCTGCGCTCCGCGCGCTCGTGAAGAGCGTCGGCCATGGCGGTGTCGGAGCGAATGGAAGCGAAAGCACGCCCCCTACCTGGCGCGCCAAATGTCGGAATCGGGCTCCGGGAACCCTGGTTCGATCTCTGGGGCGAGCTCGTTCCAACCGGTCCAACGGTGACCACGGCGAGACTGGGGCAAGAGCACGCTGAGCACAGGGCACGACAGGGGACACAGCGGCTACCCAGGTTTGGGTCACCTCGCGGTGTAAAACCCTACTACTGCTTTGTGTTTGGGATTATGGTGTGCAAGAGAGTTCTCGCATACAAGGTTGAAGACAATGGGATCGATCCATCCTACAGTGGCAGCACTGCCCCTTTTATAGCCGTCTTGGTCCTCTTCCCCCGAAAATGTTGGTGGGAAGGGTAGCCACACACAACGGCAATTTGAAGGGGGACAGGCGCCCAGGCTTATCCTGACAAAAGGCGGTCTTCGCGTGCAAAGGTGTTATCCACGATGCGCCGGTGGGCTCAGTGATGACCTCTGCCCTGCGCGCCTTGTCATCCTGGCCTTCTTTCACCAAACGGGCAGTCTTTGGGACTTGCTTTGGGGGTGGGCAGCCAGCGCTGCCCCCTTAGCACCAAAGGGGAAACCCTCTCTGTCCGCGCCTGCTGGTACGGCTCCTGCCGCTGCTCGCTGCCAAGCGTGTCACCCACGTGGTGGGCACTGGACTGCATGGCTAACGCCAGGCTCGGGCGGCCTCGGGAGGCCGCCTCACGAGGCCTCCTGCTGCTGCTGAGTCTTGGTTGTCCATCCCTCGCGGTGAGGTCCTTGTGAGGCCGGCGCTTCGCGAGGTGTCTTCGCTTCGCGACGCCCGTGGCTAGGCCGCATCTTGGGCCTTCGCCAGGCGTTGCTTCCTGGGCCGCAGGCAGACTGGGCGTGGTACCCCGGTTCCCACTGGCCCGACATTAACCTAGTGCCCAGTGCCAGTTGCTGTTTTCTGCATGTTTTTGGTTTTCCAGAAAATCCATACCAAACGAAGTCTAAGCGCGACGAAACTTTTTGACGATTTTTTTCTGGAAGGAAAGAGACCCGGGATGCTTTGAGGGAGTACCAGAAGACCCACAGGGGCCCCACAAGGCAACAGGGCGTGCCCTGGGGGGTAGGCACGCCCTGATGCCTTGTGGCCCCCTGTGGCACCTCTTTGCGTGATTCCAATGCTAAAAATTCTTATATATACAGAAACCCCCAAAAGTTAACCTAGATGAGTTTTTCCGCCACCGCAAGCCTCTGTTCCGAAGCGATCTCAATCGGAGTCCTGTTCTGGCACCCTGCCGGAGGGGGAAATCATCACCGGAGGCCATCTTCATCATCCCGGCAGTCTCCATGACGAGGAGGGAGTAGTTCACCCTCGAGGCTGAGGGTATGTACAAGTAGCTATGTGTTTGATCTCTCTCTCTCTCTCTCTCTCTCTCTCTCTCTCTCTCGTGTTCTTGATTTGGCACGATCTTGATGTACCACGAGCTTTGCTAATATCGTTGGATCATATGGTGTTCTTCCCTCTCTATCTTGTTGTGATGAACTGAGTCTTTCCCTTTCAGGTTTCATTGTTATCGGATTGAATATTTTGGATTTGAGAGCACTTGATGTATGTCTTGCATGTGGGTACCCGCGGTGACAATGGGGTATTCTATTGATTCACTAGATGTATGTTTTGGTAATCAACTTGTGGATTCCCGAGGTGACATTGTGGTAATCTAGGCATAGGGGTTGATGCACGTTTTTATCCTACTTTCTCCGATAGAAACTTTGGGGTACTCTTTGAAGTTCTTTGTGTTGGATTGAATATTATGAATCTGAAATTGTTTGATGCATGTCAAATAATTAACTCACGGATACTTGTGGTGAAATTGGAGTATCTAGGTGACATTAGAGTTAAGGGATAATTGGTTTTATACCCTTAGTTGTGTCCCCCTCGGTAGGATTGCCCCTAGTTTCTGAAAACACGCGGTCTAGCCCAACCCACTTTGGTCGTCTTGTGCTTTTGCCCTTTGACCATTTGACCGTCACTTTGAAAACTTCATAACTAATTCATACTAAATCAGAAAAATGCAAATAAGATACCAAAATGTTCGGAAAAACATCGCCTATATGTTAATGTCACTTGCATTCATGACAAAAATGTTGGTAACTGCCCATCAGAGTTTTAGCTCTTATGATACCCCCATGAACAGTAAAATCTAAAAAAATTCAAAAAAAAAGTTGGTGGCAAAGAATGACAAATGTTTTAAGTGCTTGCCAAGTTTCATCAGGGAATGACATTCATGGAAGTCATGGCAAAAAAACAATTTATTTTGGAGTGTTGATTTTTTTTTGCCACGACTTCCACGAATGTCATTCCCTGATGAAACTTGGCAAGCACTTAAAACATTTGTCATTCTTTGCTGCCAATTTTTTTAAAAAAAATTTGAATTTTTTAGATTTTACTGTTCATGGTGGTATGATAAGAGCTAAAACTCGGATGGGCACTTACCAACACTCTTTTCATGAATGCAAGTGACCTTGACATACAGGTGATGTTTTTCCGAACATTTTGGTATCTTATTTGCATTTTTCTGATTTAGTATGAATTAGTTATGAAGTATTCAAAGTGACGGTCTAACGGTCAAAGGGCAAAAGCACAAGACGACCAAAGTGGGTTGGCCAAGACCGCATGTTTTCATAAACTAGGGGCAATCCTGCTGAGGGGGACACAACTAAGGGTATAAAACAAATTATCCCTAGAGTTAATTGATGCGTATCATATGGTGTTATTTTAGTACGAACTCTAGGGCTGTTTGTGACACTTATAGGGATGGCTCAATAGATTGATCGGAAAGGATAACTTTGAGGTGGTTTTGCTACCTACAACAATTTCTTCTTATGTTCTCCGTTTGCTAGGAACTTTGGAGTGATTCTTTGTTGCACATTGAGGGATTGTTATATGATTCAATTATGTTAGCACTGTTGAGAGATTGCACTAGTGAAAGTATAAACCCTAGGCCTTGTTTTCAAGCATTGCAATACCGTCTGTGCTCACTTTTGTTACTTGCTACCTTGCTGTTTTTATTATTTCAGATTACAAAAACCTATATCTACTATCCATACTACACTTGTATCACCATCTCTTCGCCGAACTAGTGCACCTATACAATTTACCATTGCATTGGGTGTGTTGGGGACACAAGAGATTTCTTGTATTTGATTGCAGGGTTGTTCGAGAGAGACCATCTTCATCCTACACCTCCCATGGATTGATAAACCTTAGGTCATCCACTTGAGGGAAATTTGCTGCTGTCCTACAAAACTCTGCGCTTGGAGGCCCAACAGAGTCTACAAGAATAAAAGTTGCATAGTAGACATCACGTGCCCTTGGCACAGTTGGTGCCGTTGTCGGTGATGATGTTGTGAGGGACGCCGTAGCGGACAGTGATGTCTTTGAAAAATGTGACGGCTGTTGGGCCATCCAGCTTCTTGATCGGCTTGGCATAGATCCGCTTGGTGAACTTGTCGACGGCCACCAACAGATGCATCATGCCGCCTCAAGCGGTCTTGAATGGCCCCACCATGTTGAGGCCCCAAACGGCAAAGGGCCACGTGATGGGAATGGCCTTGAGGGCTGCAGCCGGCTGGTGGCTCTTTGTGCTGATGCGCTGACAACCATTGCACTTGAGGACCAGCTTCTTGGCGTCCTCCAAGGCAGTCGGCCAGTAGAAGCCGTGGCGGAAGGCTTTGGCCACGAGGGCCCTCGAGATGGCGTGGTGCCCGCACTCGCCCTGGTGGATGTCTCTCGGGATCTCGATTCCTTTGTCCGGGTCAACGCGGTGTTGGAAAACGCCAGTTGTGCTGTGCTTGACGAGCTCGCGGTTGATGATGGTGTAAGCTGGAGCCCAGCGCTGCACTTGCTGGGCCGCGACTTCGTCGGCGGGGAGCTCACCGCTCACGAGATAAGTGAGGATGGGTTGTGCCCACGATGGTGCTTCCACCACCGTCAGGACGACAGCCTCTACAAGGCCGGGTGGGTCGGGAGGCGGCGGGCCGGCAGCCCCCGGGCCGGAGGTGACAGTCCCCGGGCCAGAGCCGGCAGCCCCCGAGCCGAAGGCGGGAGCCGTTGGGTCGGCCGGGATGAAGATGGACTCCGAGTCGGGGGAAGGCTTGATGGAGGGCTTGTGCAGATGCACAAGAAAGACGCCAGCTGGGATGGCCTGCCGGGTGGAGCCGATCTTGGTCAGCGTGTTGGCCGCCTCGTTGTCGGCTCGAGGAACATGGTGGAACTCGCAGCCCTCGAAGCCGCCACACATCTGCTGGACCAGGAAAGTGGTAGCTGGCCATATTGGCATCCCTGGCGTCCCACTCGCCAGAGACCTGCTGCACCACTAGGTCGGAGTCGTCGTAGCAGAGGATGCGCCGGATGCTGATTTCCTTGGCCAGCCGGAGACCATGGACGAGGGCCTCGTATTCGGCCACGTTGTTGGAGGCGGCGAAGTGGATTTGCAGTGCGTACCTCAGCCGGTCACCCTTGGGGGAGGAGAGCACGATGCCGGCTCCCAAGCCAGTGCGAATCTTCGAGCCGTCGAAGTGCATCCACTAGTGCGTCGAGTCGGGAGGCGGCGGCAAGTAATGGGTCTCCGCCCAGTAGACGAGGAAGTCGGCCAGCACCTGGGACTTGATGGCCGTGCGGGACTCGTAGAGGATCGTGTGGGCGGCCAGCTCGATGGCCCACTTGGCGACCCAGCCGGTGGCGTCCCGACTGCCGATGATTTCTCCGAGGGGAGTCATGCTCACCACGGTGATGGAGTGCTCCTGGAAGTACTTCTTCAGCTTCTTGGCAGCCAGGTACACGCCATAGCACATCTTCTGGTAGTGGGGGTAGTTCTGCTTGGAGAGGGAGAGCACCTCGCTCAGGTAGTACACAGGTCGCTGGACCAGCTGCACCTTGCCCTCCTCGGGCCTCTCCACCGCTAGCACCACACTGACCACGCGGGTGGTGGCAGCAATGTATATCAACATGGGCTCCTTCTCAGCCGGCGCGGCCAGGACTGGGGCAGTGGAGAGCATGCGCTTGAGGTCACGGAAGGCCTCGTCTGCCTGCAGAGTCCAGTCAAACTCGGTCATCTTCTTGATCAGCTGGTACAGGGGCAGGGCCCTCTCCCCCAACCGGCTAAGGGAGGCCAGGCAGCTAGTGAACTTCTGGACCTCGCGCAGCCGAGCCGGCTTGCGCATCCGCTTGATCGCCTTGATCTTCTCCGGGTTGGCCTCGATGTCGTGCTCCAAGACGGGGAAGCCGAGGAGCTGGCCAGCCGGCATGCCGAACACGCACTTCTCCGGGTTGAGCTTGATCTGGTACTGGCGTAGGTTGGCAAACGCCTCCTTGAGGTCATCCAGGAGGGTGAGGTGCTGCTTCGTCTTCACCACGATGTCGTTGACATAGACATGCATGCTCCTGCTGATCTGCGGCAGGAGGCACTTCTGCATGCAGCGTTGAAAGGCCGTGTCTGCGTTCTTCAGGCCATATGACATGGTGATGTAGCAATATTCCCCGAATGGGGTGACGAAGGACGTCTTGAGGGCGTCAGCTGGGTCCAGCTTGATCTGGTGGTAGCCGGAGTAAGCGTCCAGAGAGGACAAGAGCTCGCAGCCGGCTGTGGAGTCGATCAGTTGATCGATCCGGGGCAGAGCAAAAGGGTCCTTGGGGCACGCCTTGTTCAGGCTGCTATAATCGATAGACATGTGCCAAGTTCCATTCTTTTTTAGCACGAGGACTAGGTTGGCCAGCCACTCGGGGTGGGAAACTTCCATGATGAAGCCGGCTGCGAGCAGCCGGGCGATTTCTTCACCAATGGTTCTTCGCTTCTCCTCGAAGAAGCGGCGGAGCGGCTGTCGGACCGGCTTGGCATCCGGCCACACGTGGAGTTTGTGCTTGGCGAACTTCCTCGGAACACCCGGCATGTCTTTGGGGGACCGTGCAAAGATAACCCGATTCTCATGATGGAAGTTGATGAGCTCGCCTTCCTATTTGCTATAGAGGTGGGTGCCCACAACAACGCACTGCTCAGGGTTGGCCGGGTCGAGCAGGACCCTCTTGGTATCCTTGGACGGCTGAAAGGCCACCTCGTTGGCCGGCTACTTGAGCGGAGCCGGCATGGCCGGCTGCTCGCTTGCCAGCGCCACGAGCCGGTCAAGCTGACGCTTCTCTTCAGTGATGACCAGCGACTCGGCCAGCCAAGAGCCGGCTGCAGTGCACTCCAAGGACTTCTTGTAGTCGCCGGCTACGGTGATGATGCCCTTGGGACCCGTCATCTTCAGCTTCAGGTAGGCGCAATGGGGCACCGCCATGAACTTGGCGAGCGCGGGCCGTCCCAAGAGCGCGTGGTAGGGTTGCTCAGGTTCACCACCTCGAACCAAATTGGCTTGCGGCGGAAGTGGTCCTTGGTGCCGAACAGGTCGTCCAGCCGGATCTTGCTAATGGGGGAGCAGGAGTGGCCCGGCACGATGCCATGAAACACCGTCCGGCGGGGCTGCAGCTGGTTCTCCTTGATGCCCAGCTTGAGCATGGTGTCACGGTAGAGGATGTTGATGTTGTTGCCGCCATCGATCTGTACCCGCGAAAAGCGGCAGGTGAGCCTCTCAGAGGCGAAGGTGGGGTCGAGGACGAGGGCGTAGCCACCCGGCGTAGGCATCACAGCCGGGTGGTCGCGGCTCCAGGTGATGGGCCTTTCGGACCAGTGCATGAACTGGGGAACCAGAGGGATGATGGCGTTCACCTCATGCTGGCGCTTGCGCTTGCTGTGCTTGTCGTCACCCTCGCTGGTGAAGACGATGTAGGCCGCGCCTTGGCGGGGGAAGTCATCATGGACGCCACCGGCTGCCGCAGCCGGCGATGGAGGCGGCGGCGGAGGCGGAAGGCCCTCGCCCCGCATCAGGCGCTGACTCCAGCTGCACTGCCGGGTCGTGTGTGTAGATAGCTTCGCGCCGCTATGGTGCTTACATGGCGCGTCGAGCATCTACTCGAAGGTGAGCTTGGGCTGCCACGCGGCCTTGCCGGTTTGCTGTCGCCGGCTACCACCCTGATCGGTCGGCTGCTCCTCCTCAACGGCATTGACTTGCCGGTTGTCGTAGCGGTTGGCTGGCTGCTCACCCTTCCGCTTGTTGTTGTTGTCGTTCTGCTGGCGCTTGCCGTTGTCTCCAGCCGGCCGGGGGTTGGTCGGCTGGGCCTGAATTGTCTTCCGGCTGCGTCGAGCCGGACCTGCACGCGCATCGTGGAGTCGGCTGTGGCGTACTTGTCTGCCTTGGCCATGAGCTCCGCCATGGTCGTCGGCTCGGAGCACATGAGCTTGTGCTTGAGCAGGGTGTCATCTCGGCACCCCTCAGTGAAGTACTGGATCGCCTGCACCTCGTGGACCCCCTCAAAGGAGTTGCGCAACTTCGTCCACCGCGTGAGGTAGCCGCGGAGGGACTTGTCCTGCCCTTGGACGCACATGGAGATGTGGCGAGACCGGCCCGGGCGCTTGTATGTGCCGGTGAAGTTGTGCACGAACGCCTCCTTGTAGTCCAGCCAGGTGTTGATGTTGTTGGCCGGCAGGCTGTTCAGCTACCTCCCGGCCGAGCCAAGCAGGATGAGGGGCACGTAGCGCACCGCCACGCGCTTGTTGCCGACGGCCGTGGTGTAGTCGGTCAGCCAGTCTTCCGGCTTGGTGGCCTCGTTGTACTTGGGGTGTCGCAAGCCAGCCTGAAGCCTTTGGGGAACGGCTCCCCGCGGATGCGCAGCCCGAAGCAGGCCGGGCCAACAGAGCTCTCCTCCTCCATGGCCAGGGACCGCGCCAGTCGGTCGATGCGGTGTTGAGCGTCGTGCTCGTCGTAGGGCTAGCAAGGCCCCAGCCGGTCGGTGAGCGCGGGATGCGCGGCCACGCCGACGGAGGCTGGCTGGGCTCGTCGGGCCGGCGGGGGTGCACGCTCCGGTGGCCATCGCCAGCCGGCTCGTTTGCCCGGCTGTTGACGGCCGGCGGAGTGCGGTTGCGCCGGCCCCGGCTGCCCCGGTGCCGGCCGCCGCGGCTGCCGCTGGGGTGCGGGGAAAATGCCTGCTGCATGCACCTAGGACCACCGTCCGGCTGCTGGTTGTCCAGCTCGAGAGGGGGAGACGCCGAGCTGAACACGGCCGGCTGGGCCGGGTCCCACTACTGGTTCGCAGCGGTGATGAGGTCACGGACGCGCTGCTGCTGCTGCAGCAGCTCCTCACCCTCCATGTGCTCCAGTTCAGCTACAGCCGCCGTCGCAGCCTTCATGTTCTTGACGGGGGTGTTGTAGGTGGGCCGGTCAGTGCCCAGCATCTGGCCGAGGGCCCCTCCATGGCGTCGCACCTCACCGAGCCGGTTGGGCCTGTCGGCAGCCGGCGTGAGGCCGTGGGCGGTGTTGTACTCGCACTGGACGAACTCCATCCGGCGCTGCATAGCAGCGAGCACCGTGGCCTCATCCAGCAGGCGTTGACGTGTCTCTTCGAGACCGGCCGCGGTAGCGGCCGGGTCGGCATCGGGCGTGATGGGGGCGCGCAGGTTCTGCAGGGCCGCGCGCAGCGGGTTCGCCCGGTTGGCGCGTGCTGCAGCCGCAGCGGCCTGGCCCTTGCTGCGGCCAGACACGTGGCTGGAGCCGGTGGCAGCATCTCCACGCGGGTGCAGAGATCTGCGACGTCGCTGGCGACTCCACAGCCGGCGAGGAGGGGTGAGTCGGCAAAGGTGAGTACCTCCCTGGGGTACTCGTCGGGGATGAGCGTGACAAAGACGCGCAGCACGCTGAAGGGGGCGACGGAACCGCTTGCAGGGCCGGTGCCGTCCGCGCCGCTGCCGGCGCGGCTGACCGCACCAGGCATGCTGATCAAGCCGTGCGCGAGGCACTCGCTGGAGGCAGTGAAGGGTCTCGTCTAGAACGTGACTCCGGCCGACGCCGCGTGTGGCCCCACGGTGGGAGCCAACTGTCGTGGAGTTCTCATGGCAGGTGCCATGGGATGGCTTATCGGGTATGGTTGGAGCCGAAGTGTGTCGGTGGGTTCCGGAAGCGAGATTGGGCACGAGCGGTGCAAGACACATGCCGTACCCAGGTTTGGGGCCCTCCGAGGGAGGTAACACCCCTAGTCCTACCGGATCGACTATGAGGTTCACAAGGGCTACAACGGTGTTCCTGGAGCTGTTTTGGGTGGAGGAGGAGGAGGAAGGAGCTAGGTCTCCTTCTCCCCTTGCATGTGTGTGTGAGTGTAGAATGAGCCGACCCCCGCTCTGGGGGGCTCCTGGGAGGTCTTATAGCCCGACCTCCCAGGTTACAAGTGATAAAATAAGAGGGACAGGGCGCTGTTGTCATCATCTTTGGCCACCAGTGGGACCCGCTGGCTGTTGGGGCCTGCCGGCTGCGCGTCACTGTAGCCTGCTGGTCTCCACGTCACGGAGTGGTTGGCATTGTGCCTCCATAGTTCCGCGTCACGCTGACGTCAGCCGCCTCGGTCAGCGGTACTATTTGCACTGTAGCCATGCATCCCGCGGCGTGGATGTGGTCTTGTCGTATGGTGGGATTGGACAGGCGCTGACCCCGCCGGCCGCCGGAGCCGGCTGGTCAGCCCGGTCATGGCGGCCCTCTAGCCGGCTCCCCAGTGGTGGTCAGCCCGGTCATGGCGCCATGCCCAGCCGGTCCACCACTGGGGATCCGGCTAGAGGGCCATCCGGATTAAGGGGCGTTGGCCACCCCGTGTTTTGAAAATGCGTCTTGTACTCCCGAGCCTACTCGGGGGTCATCCCACCGACACTGCCACTTGCTATGGCTCACGGAATTTGCCGAATAGAGCCTGTCCAACCATGCCTCCCCCCAGAAGACTGTGAACACCATTTTTCATTGATAATTAAATTATTTTTTACATGGCAAGATCCCTAAAAACAACAACACTAAAAAAACTAACAACTAGCCCAGAATGAGCAGGCAAAGTTGTCATTGTCGTCCTGTTGGCGTCCAGCACTAACCAGTCGGAGATGCGTATGCGTGCCTCTGCGGCATAGTCGTCCTGTTGTTCCAGCCCGTCCTCCTCGACCCCCCAACTCATGGTTGGCCTAGCACAAGTCTGAGTATGGCTGCCATTGCGACTCTCCTACAGGCGAAGCCAGATGTCACGGTTGTGATCTGGGCATTGCTCGCATCCCTGCAGAGCACCGCACGCTTCGCGTCAAGCTGAGCCTCCGCAGCCCGGTGGCACCGTCCGAAAAGCCATCGACGGCTTCTCTGGGAGACACCTCTTCCGCAGCACAAATGCCAGACCTATGACCACAACACAAGAAAAGAACGGTGTGCATGAAGAAAAGAGCCGGCACGACCAATAGCCAAACATATGCAAACCTCAGACAACATGAGGAGCCACTGGACTCTCACCGGCACCGTCCAACCCCAACCACCGGCTAGAAGATGGGAAAAGAAATTAGGGTTGGCGGACACCAAGAGCGCGACCTTTTATGCAGCCACTAAATGAGCCAACCGACTTAAAGAGAAGTTGGAAAAGCCCAAGGAACCGGGTCCGCATGTCAGCGGCATCGTATCCGGACACCTTGTTCCATTGCACTATTCGGCCGTGCGGCTGTTTGTCGTATGGCTCGGGAAGTCGAGATCGCACCACATGAGCCGCCCGCGCATACCCGGGTAGGAAAATGCCCCCAAACAAGCCATCATGGGGTGAACGGCCCTGACGGGCCCGCACACATGCGACCGGCGCTGCGGGCTCCACTCAGTGGCCGGTTGGAGCGAGCCAGCCATCCCGGCACGAGACGAACAGTGCTACCATGTTGGACCCATGAGCGAGGCGGTGCCTACCAGCCCAGCCGGGGGCGGGCGAGACGCTGACAAGGCGACCCGGGCTTCCCATCGGAAAGGTCGGGGCCTCGCTCTCGGTTGTGCCCTTCGCCGCCCAATGACGTTGGCCCAAGGCACGCACCGGCGGTCCACTCATGATGAACCACCCAGCAAGGTCGCCCATGCTCACGCCGTCTGGGCAGATCGGACGGCGCGCAACGCTCCCGAGAGGCCCTCACGGCATGCCACTTGGAAATAGATGGCTTGCTACTCTCTTTAGAGTTGTTGGGCTTTCCTGAAGAGGAAGGGTGAAGTAGTATAGTAGAAGATAGTATTTCCCTCAGTTAAGAACCAAGGTTTATCGAACCAGCAGGAGATGGCACACAAACAATGTGAATAGTACCTACACACATGCAAAGCAAATGCTTGCACCCAACGAAGGAAAGGGGGTTGTCAATCCCCTTGTTCTCGCCAATTGCAAGGATTAAATCTAATAGTGATAGGTAATCAAATATAATAAAATGAAGTAATAAAACAATGAGCAATTGTAGGATTTTTAGTAATAATGGAAAATGGACCCGGGGGGCATAGGTTCACTAGAAGCATCTCTCTCATAAGCATAGCATCAGTGGGTAAAAAAATTACTGTTGGGCAATTGACAGAATTGTGCATAGTTACGATTGTGATTCTTTGTGGCATGCTTCATATATAGGCATTACATCCGTGACAAGTAGACTGTTAATCCAACTACATCTACTACTATTACTCCACCCCAAGACCGCTAATCAGCATGCATTTCAAAGTATTAAGTTCATACAAATAAAGTAACGCATTAAGCAACATGACATAATGTCGACAAAGTAAGACCAAGCAATATATTTGAACCCCGTCGTTTTATCCTTAGTAGCAACAATATAATACGTGCCCTGGCTCCTCCTGTCACAAAGTAAGGCTAACCACAAGATTGAACCCACTACTATGCACCACTCCCTCTGAAGATCTACTCATCCAATTAGCCAAAGAAGACTCATAGATCGGAAAGCATACATAGCTATAAAATCACAAATAGATTAAATCTCAAAAGACTCAAATAGTTTCAATGAATAATCTGATCATAAACCCACAATTCATCGGATCCCAACAAACACACCGCGAGAATTACATTGAATAGATCTCAGAAGAGATCATTGTATTGAAGATCAAAAGAGAGAGGAATCCATCTAGATACTGCTATGGACCCGTAGATCCTGAAGGAACTACTCACACATCATCATGGAGGCAGCAAGGTCGATGAAGATTGCCTCCCTAATGGTTTCCCCCTCCGGCAGAGTACCAAAAAAGGCCTCTAGATGGGTTCGCGGAAGAATAGAGGCTTTCGGTGGTGATAATTGTTTCGGGTCTCGCTTCGGGGGTTTTGGAATATTAGGGAATTTATAGGCCAAAGAGGGTAAACGGAGCCACGTGGGGCCCACAAGTGTTGATGGCGCCCCCCCCCCCCTACAGGGCGCACCATGTGAGCTTGTGACTCCCTCATACGTCTTCTGGTCTCTCCCCAAAGCTTCTAGGGTCTCTTGTAGTCCAGAAAAAATCATCGTAAAGTTTCATCGTATTTGGACTTCATTTGGTATGGTTTTTCTGTGAAATAAAGAAATAGGCAAAAAAACAGGAACTGTCACTTGGCACTAAGTTAATAGGTTAGTCCATAACAATAATATAAAATGACATATAAAGCATACAAGAATGATAATATAATAGCATGAAACAATCAAAAAATATAGATACGTTGGAGGCCATCGACAACCCCCAAGAGGCAAGGCCGCCGATAGGAAGGCCTGGCCACGCCATCGCTCGCAGGAAAACGCACGAGAGGGCCATCGCGGGCATGCCCGACACTACCATATGATGGTGGTCCCGGGTGCGCCTAACGGTCCACCCGTTATGGACCGCCAGTCAGGTCGCCTGGTTCCACGCCGTCTGGGCAGATCGGACGGCCCTAAGGCGCCCCGAGAGGTCCCCGCGGCAAGCCACCTCGGGTCGGACGACCTGGAGGCGTCTTCACCCGCGAGGCACCAAGGGAGGTGGGTACTCTAGCATCCTTTATAGGAGTAATACAATATATCATTCAATAGTTATTTGCACATGAATAAATGCCAACTTTTATGCAGAAGATGGCATGATTGAATTTACCAATAAGATATCCTAGAAGATATCATTAATTATTAGACAAATTTATCACCCATATCTCCTAGATACTGTATGAATACTAATGATTAAATTTCAAATCTTCTAGTTAATGACATTATTGAATAATACATGAAGCCATGCATGTTCATAGATACACAAGATTCATATAAATACACCTAATATCTCCCCCTATAACATCCCTCCTAAGAATTGAAAACTATCATACCATATACAGATCTCTACTTCCATACCTTTCTGCTAAAAGTTCTTGATTTTCTAGGAGCTATGGATCCTAATGGCTCCTATCCTAACAAAGTCAGATCTAGTGAAAGTGAGGCTAACATTTCCCCCTTGAATGATGCACCGAGAGGCACAACGATCATGCCGATGTTGAGTGATTTTGTTTCCCTTAATTCCCCACCATCATATTCAACTTGGATAGGGAACTTCCCACCTACCATTCATGCATCACATGTAGATACCATGCCATCGATCATCGATTGTTCCATGATACCATATCAAACCAATGTAGCGACATCAACACTACCTCCACAGTTGCCTGGTGCAAAGTTTACTCCTTTATCTAGGGTCAACACCCTTACTTCTCAGCCCAACCATAGGGTAATCTTTGAGAACCAGCCAGAAATGTTCTCGCACCAAGATTTCCTGTCAAACCCTATTAGGAACTACTTTAGTTCATCGGAACAAAGGAGGATCTTTTCCATGGAGTCTCCATCGGTTACATCCTTACTCCAGGGAGATCCCATTGCAGTTGTTCATGCCCACCTTAATACTATTGGAGCAATAGATGATGGTCCAATATTTGAGATCCCAACCAGGCGCATCTCTGAGGTAAACTCACAACCATCACAATTTATCTGTTCTTCTAAATTTTGTCACCCCTCACGAATTATTATACAGGAGCCACAAAATATACCACGTGGGACGCTAACCCACGAGTCTACTTATGTTGTGCCTGCCCCTCTTGCTCCATTCGTGACATCCTCATGTGGCCCCAGAGAAGACAAGACTCCTATGGGTGTACCAAATGGCATTACTGATAGTGGTATTATGCACAATACTATGAGCATACGTAAGTACACGTGCAATGTTTGCAATCTCGCCTTCAACTCATCTCAAGCCTTTGGTGGTCACATGAGTTCCCATAGTAAAGCAAGGAAGAACATGCTACAAAGTTGATCTACTAGCGCCAAAATGGATGAAGGCAGAGGTTCTATCCCAGGTGGAAAAATATTATGGTTTCTTTACTTTTAGAAATAAAATGATCAATAAAATAGCATAAGATTGGAAAATATGTTGTGTGGGTGTGAAAGAATAGAACAATCTTTGTTTGAATATGTTTGTTGTTGTTATTTCCTTATGTAACTATCAGACTCATAGATGGTTGTGTGATATGTTATTCATTTTCCCATTAAATTTATGAAGTAACCATGCTTTTGAATCAAGGTTCATTAGAGCTAGGTAAGTTGACATGGATTGGCAAATGAAGCATGCACTCTTTGTGGAGAAATTGAGAATGTGGAGCACATTTTGTTTTCCTGTACCATGGCTAAGTTTGTTTAGAGTTCTGTTCTCTTGTGGCTCAATGTCAATTGGGACCCATTAAAATTTCAGAATTGGTTTTCTTGTCTTGCTCCTATCTCCGGCCAATCAAGATGGCTATGTTGGGTTGCTTTTGCTGCTATTGCTTGGTATTTATGGACTACTCATAATAAATTTACTATTGAGCATATCTTACCTGATAAAACTATTGATTCCTTGTTCAAACTTAAAACTATCTTACAACAATGATGGCTTCTTGCTAAGGGGCGAGACGTTGACAACATGGCCCTCGTGATATCGAAGATCCCCGTTGTTGGGTTACGTGGTGTGAAACACTTGGATAATGAAATAAATTCCTTTCACGCAGAACACCCGGGGGCATGCTTAGGTGATAGATCACGGGATTACAATTAGACACACAATCCTCACAGCGGAAGTATATTTTGAGCATAGTGTTATCCAGCCGATTCGTCTCCTCCAGCCAAGTCTCTCAAAAAGCATATCATGGAATTCCTCGAGCAAGCGTTGGAGCGGTGCAAGTGCACCGCCTCTAGAGGTATCTGCGCGTGCAGGTTGAAACATCAAGCGACGGACTGGTAGGTCCATTTGCAGGACCAGGGCGGGTGGAGGTGGCTAGAATAAGTCACACATATAACCCAACAGATGTTGTTACGATCACCCTTACCTTACCCGAGCATCATACCTTCACTTGTATCAAAGTCTCATCATGGGATAATCAACCGAGGCCCGGTAGAAACCTGAAGCCCATAGTTTACTCGGCACACAGTCCATGTCACATCCCAGTTTTTTTTTCAAATTTGGAATGTTTAAAATTTCACAGGGAATTAAGTTTTTATAGAAAAACCTAAGTTGATTGCTATTTGCTAAAATGTTCCTAGGATTGCTTGTTTGTTGACCTTGTGTGCTTACTTAGATGGGTTAAAGGCCCTGCACAAGTAGTTGAAACCTAGAGTAAATTTTTGAAAGAAAATATGTTCAAAGAATATTTTAAAACAAGGCTTTCAAAATAAGTGGCAGAAATAATAGTCCAAAAGGCCTAAATAAAATATTCACCATTCTAAAAATATTCCAAAAGAAACTTTGAACAACTTTGCATTTGGAGGAAAAATGAAATCCAAAACAAAATCCAAATTAGAAAGAAAACAAAAAAATGAAAAACAGAAAACAGAAATGAAAAGAAAAAGGAAAGGGCAAGCCAGCCATGCCAACCATGGCCCAGCTAGCCAGCCCACCACCCCACATTCCTCTCTCTCTCTCTTCTCTCACCCCACGCATGCCAACGAACCGCACGACGCGCACCTCATTCGCCCCACGACTCCCTCGTCCCGTGTGCCCCCGAGGCCTCCGAGCTTCCCTACAAAACCACCTCGCTGCCCTCTGCTTTTTGCCCCACATCGCGATGCCCCCACACTGCCAGGCTGCCGCAAACCACCACCGGCATTGCCACCACGGTCGACGTCTTCGCCGCTCGATTCCGGCGAGGACCAGCCATCCCAAGCAACTACACCCATACCACTGCACCATACACGCTCCAGTGCACCCTTTTGACATGGTCCGCATGACCAGAGCATCTCCAGAGCGTGACCTTGCCGTCACCCGAGTCGTGACACCGCCGCGACGAAGCTACCGGCGAGGTGATACCCCCGTTGGCCATGCCTCCATGTCCATCGCACTTGCCTAGCTCGCGCGCACCTCGATGACCTATCGCGTGATCACAGGGACGCCCGGAGGGCTGATGGCTCCATATTTTACGCATCTTTAGAGCTCATTTGTTGCACATTATCTCCGTACATCAAGTTATATCATGTCCCATTGAGCCAATTATATGTCCATATGCATGATTTCCAGTTATTATCCTTTTCACCGCGAGCATTGCATAATCTTTATTCTTTGTTAGTTTTTATTAGTTTTCTTTGTCTTTGTGTGTCTTGTAGGTGATGCGCACTTTTCATGCACTTAGCACGATGAAGGAGTTCAAACGGTGGACATCCAGGCCCCAGACTTAGCCGTTTCGGAGAGTGAAAAAGGACATTTTTCCAAAGTGCTCAAAACCAAGATCTAATAGCAGAAATAGATCGGTGTCGTTCGTACGAATCCAACAAGCCCAAGAACGTCAAATTTTGAGTTCGTATGAAGAAATGGTGGTCGATCTACCAAAAAGGGACAGAGCAAAAGACGGCGTATCATACGACGATAGTTGGTCCTATGGCTGGTCGTATGGTATGAAATCAAGCCCGAAAGTTGCCTCTCCAGACGGGATTCTTCACCGATTTCGTCCCTGTTTGTTCCCACGAGATCCTTGGACAATAAGGAAGCATTTGGGAGAGGATAAGGCTCACTTAGAGCCATGGGTTCAAAGGAGAGATGCCACATCAATGGAAGAGGCTATGGGAGAGCTCTTATATATTCACCTTCAACCCCCTAGCCGTCTTCATCATTCATCATCTCTTCTCCATGTCCAGCCGGTGTCCATTATTGCAACCAAGAGGGAGACCGGAAGGGAGCTGCCACCGACAGGGTGCGGCCACGGGCCGCCGCCGCACCACCATCATCCACCGCCGCGCCGCCATCACCATCATCACCATCCCTTCTTCCTCCTCCATCACGATCTCCATGATGGGTTGTAACAACTCTTGAACCCCCTTTTATGTGATGTTATTTGAGTAATTGTTGGCTATGTGTCGATCGATTAGTAAGTGGTTATTTGATATGTGTTGTCTAATTACGCGTGTTGCTCCGTGTTGCATATTTACCTCCAGTAATTTAGTGATGGGATATGTCCTATCCATTGGCGTAGTTGGAGAAATCCTACTCCCCAGGCCACACATGAAGTAGATAGATGATTGTGCAAACTGACAAACCTGTAATGTGATAGGTGCAGACATCTTAAGGGGAACACAATTACTCTAGGAGTCATGGTTATCCATGGAACTTATTGCCTTCGTCCGTTCCTCATGACCTTAATATCTTCAAGTTAGCCGCCCCAGGTATGGGACAAGAAGTAGGATGATTGAGTTATCTCAACACAGTGCGTCTTGAGGGATAATGTTATGTGAGGGACCGCCCACCAGAAGTAGACCATCGTATCCTATAATGCAGGTACTGTGTTCGTCACAATGCGACAAAGTCGTAAAGCTTAACTCCATTTCGTGCCGGAGCCGAACGAGGCCATACCTAGATGCAAGCAATCTCATCTAAAACATCACATACTTCTCATAGTTTATTTTCTCCGTTTAGTTTAGTATTTATTTTCCGTTCTCTCTAGTTTAATTTAATTCTACCTTTCTCTGTGCCCTAGCAACATACTTAAGTGAGCTATTTCCAAACTCCGGTTTGGGTGTGAGCGTAGTTGTGTTAAGTGAAAACGCAGCTACGGGGATTGTGGTGCCATCCTATTCGCTCCCCGTGGGATCGACAAAGCTTACTTATCACGAAATTGCTACATAGCCATGTGCACTTGCAGGTCATCAAGGGCCATTTCCGATGACGCCCGAAGCTCCGTTGTTGCTGCCGCCTCCGGTGACCTCATCTTGCCCGTCGCCATCGTCCCTAGGAACCCATGACTACACCAACGGCACCGCCATGCAACGCCACATCTGACCAAGCCTCTCTCGATGCTCAAGACGCATCGGAGCTGTCATCACCATTGCACCCGAGGCGTCACCGCCATCGTTCCCAACTCCGGCGTGAACTCCGGCGAGAAATTCCCCTCCCCACGAAACACTAGCGCGATAGAACACCCACTATCGGAACTCACTTAATCCGACAGCTCACAGAGCCTCTCAGCTAGAATCGGTATCAACCAATCTCGGCTAGCAATGTGTCCCAGCCTTATCCAAAATAGTTTATGTTTTAATTTAAATCATTGTATTTAAATGACACTTTTACAGAAAACATAGAAGGTTTGGTGGCCTAGTAAGAGCATTTACAGCCATGTACAGCAAATCTAGCCCCTTAAACGCCCACGGACGCGCCCAGGCACGTCCGCGAATAGTGACCGGTCACTCCTCAAATTTCCTCTTCTACAACCGGATACCTCAATTACGAATCCTCAAATCCATACAATTACATGCAATGTAAAACCTAATCAAAGTCTTTGTCGGCGCCATGGCCGTGTACATGTCCGGCGGCCGGTTGAGCCCCTCGGAGTGAAGGTGTGGTCACCGGGGAGGTAGAGTTGGACATGGGACATGGACCGGATCACAAGACTCGAGGCGCCACCATCTCCCATGCCATATTCTTCCTCGTCGGAGCTCGTGGCCTGCACGTAGCCGGTCGATAGATCCGTCGTGGTCGGAGCCCGACACATCCACCACGACGCGGTTGTGGCGCCAGGGGTTGCCAGTCACCTGTAGTGGTGCCACGGCGTGTGACTCCGCCTCGCCGGCCTCTACCGCGAGGGCTGCCGCGGCCTCTCGCGCCTTCTGCCTTGCAAGGCGGGCATGCCTCGCCATATTAGCATCCGATGAGGACGGGCCATAAGCGTGGGAGTTTACCTCCAACTCGGCGCGCCAATGATGGGGTTGCGCCTCTGTCACGACATTGGGGCGCTAGACGGACCACACCGCCTCCGACGAGGCAGCGAAGATGCGCCTCACGCTGGATCCAAACGGAATGGATTCCCGCCAGATCGAGTCCGAACGTTGTCGGGCAGACTCCTCCCGGGAGCGGCGGAGTGTAATGCGGATGGCCATCTCCTCCTCAGGCCCGTACGAACGAGGTCCGAGTCCATAGATCGTGTGACCGAGGACTCGGATTCTCTGCCCACCGTGTCGTAGAAGGCCGGAGATTGGGCGCAAAGTGGAGTGGAGTGGCTAGCGTTCGGTCCGGGGAGTGGATAGGGACGAATATACAAGGGGTCGAGGTTCGCCAGCATGGGTCGGATCCGACATGGCGGACGCGCTCGGGCGCGCCCGGGTCTCTCTATATTGCCCCCAGATTTGGGTTGAATATGAGGGGTGCCGGTCAGCCCAGACGTATAGGGCGGATATGAGGCATCCGTCTGGATCGGGTTTTTTTTTACCGGTCAGTGTCTACCCAGGCGTATAGGGTTGTTTGGGGAGCCCGCCTATAGATGCTCTGACAAGGCCAAACCGCACATCGCATCTTTTTTTAAGGGAAAGCCTCTCGTTAATTTATTTCTCAGCCAAAAGAGTTACATCATTTATTACATAAGGAAGAATGAAATTGGGTGGATCTCCATCCCATTCAAAAGCAGACTGAGTATCATAAGAGTGCTTCGCCAGATGGTGAGCAACTCGATTGGCTTCCCTCGGGCTGTGTTTGAAAGAAACTCCGTTGGTCATCTTAGCTCTTGCAAAACAGTCAGCTAAGGTCGTAGTATAAGGACCAAAGATCTCCAGCTCCCCATTGCACACGTTGATTAACACCAAAGAATCGGACTCACATGTGATATGGGTGCAGCCCAACTTCTCAACTAGCTCTAGTTCTTTTAGCAGGGCGAGGGCCTCCGCCGAGGTAGCATCTAAGATCATATGAACAGGGTTGGCTGCTCCTGCAACAGCCTCACCTGCGCTGTTACGTATGACGGTGCCAACAGCACTCGTACCGTCTTGATGGAAAGCAGCATCAACATTTAGTTTATAGCATCCTCGGCTTCGCTTTTCCCACAATATTTCACGTGGCTTGCTGGAATAGGAAACAGCTCCAAAATTTGAAATTAGTATCGCAAAGGCCGTCCTGGGAGGATCCGCCACAGCTTCGCCCTTCACCACCTCCCTCCTTTGCCACCATACATACCAGCATGCAACGGCAACTGACTCATGTAGTCCTAACATACCCAGCACTGGCGACTTCCTGTTCGGGTTACATATAATATGCTCAAGTACTACCGACCCTGACAAGTCTGAAATCAGTGCATCATCAATGATATCCAGGAGTCCTAGAGCAGACCAAACACTTCGTGCACGCTTGCAGGTAAATAATAGATGACGAATATTTTACGGACCCGGCTGACAAATAGGACATTGTGGCGAGACGGGTATGTGTCGCGATGCAAGGATCGCCATTCCCGGGATTGTACCATGTAGAGCCTTCCATAGAAACACCTTAATCTTGCTTGGGATTTTTAGATTCCGTAAAATGTCCCACACTGGGTTCGGTTCAGCAGAGCCTTGTCCATCCTCTCTTCTTGTTCGTGCGCCGAACTGATGATCCCATTCAATATGGTAAGCATCGAATCTTGAATGTACACCAAGTCACCAACAACGAGACTATGTAACAGAAAACATAGAATGAATGTACACCAAGTCACCAACAACGAGACTATGTAACAGAAAACATAGAGAAGGTGGTGACAGCTATGTACAAAACGATTTGTGGCGGTCAGAGGCAATGTGTCGTCACAACATTGACTTCTTCCAGAAATACTCCCTTCATTTCACAATGTAGTGCGCCCGCGCTTCCCAAGATCTATATTTGACCATAAATTTAACCAACAAGACCGACTGCGGTGGGAGCAAAAATTATACCACTTCGTATCGAAATAGCGAATTCAGTGGTATACTTTTTGCTCCCGCCGCAGCCGGTCTCGTTGGTTAAATTTATGGTCAAACTTAGATCTCGGGAAGCGCGGACGCACTACATTGTGGAATGGAGGGAGTAATCATTTTCATAGTACTAGTATGTACTGCACTTTTAAGTTTGACGTAATTTTTATCCAAGAGAACACGTGATTCGTGTAGTTTCAAGAAGAAAAGCTTTGCGAGACCCTTGTTTTTCCTTATTGTGTGAGCGTGACACTTCCTTTCTGTAAAGCTGCTACAGGTGAAACATGCATATGCATGGATCACGGGTGCTATAGCATCTGGTGGCGGCGAGCAATCATGTCACGCGTGACCCGTTCGACAAGTGCATGGCAGCAATCCACGGACTGCCGGCCGGACACCCAGGATGCGGCTCGAAGCGGGGATCGAAGCTCCTCTGGCTCGCGAGCTCGCAACCGGCGGCGGCGACACCGCACACCGCAGTGGAGACCGCTGGGAAGGAGGGAAGACAGTGATGCGGCGACGGAGGTGCTTCGTAAGATCAACGGGCTTCACTCCAGCCACAGGAGCACCTAGTTATAGCATCTCCATAGCGCTCTCTTGAGCTGCAACTTGTACCCATTATTTTGCTGCTTATCTTTTCCTTTTTCTGGGATGTTATAACTCGTATACTTGCGACTTCTGTTGCTTTATTAATTTAAAGCAGGGATCGAAGCTCCTCTGGCTCGCGAGCTCGCAACCGGCGGCGGCGACACCGCACACCGCAGTGGAGACCGCTGGGGAGGAGGGAAGACAGTGATGCGGCGACGGAGGTGCTTCGTAAGATCAACGGGCTTCACTCCAGCCACAGGAGCACCTAGTTATAGCATCTCCATAGCGCTCTCTTGAGCTGCAACTTGTACCCATTATTTTGCTACTTATCTTTTCCTTTTTCTGGGATGTTATAACTCGTATACTTGCGACTTCTGTTGCTTTATTAATTTAAAGCAGGGCGCGGCTTGTGCCTTCTCTCTAAAAAAAATCAGATCAGATGCATGCCCCCTTGCTACCAATTTGGGATCTGCAAGGTCATGATAATTTCACAAGACATATATCGTAATAAAATGCCTAGATTCAGTTTGGCAAGAAACGGGAAATTCCTGGCAGCAACTGGTCATGACAAATGTTAGCATTTGCAAGGTATCGGCAGTTTCTTCTCCCCATAGCTTGAGCCGATCTCGGATAGTGTCGTCGACACTACAGTGGTATGACTATGTCCAGAGGATCGATGGGTGGAGTGCCTGCCATATGAGCAACAGCCATGCAGTCTTCTTAAGTAGGGCAGACCAAAGGCCTCCTTTGACTACCTCGCATTGGTACGGTACGGCCGCTAAGCTATTTAGATCACGAAAGCAAATACGGAGTAGTCGACTTTTTTTGTTACAACCTGTTGTTTGAACATGTGACAGACGTGTTGCGTATACGCAGGGCTTTTTGTATAAATAAGTTATACTAATACAAAATATTATTATTGCCAGCACCAGTGGTCTAGTGGTAGAATAGTACCCTGCCACGGTACAGACCCGGGTTCGATTCCCGGCTGGTGCATTTTGTTGTTGCTGATTTTTGTCTCATTCTTTCTGTTTTTTATGCTTCTGTGCCACTGCGTGTGATTCAAACAGCACACTGTCTCACCATACTGACAGGGGAGAAAGGTAACTCAAAGGTGAAGGAAAAAAATCCTACAAATTCATTGATCTGCCGATGATTAAGACCACCAGACAACCGTCAAAAAAAAGATTAAGACCACCAGACCGACTAATGCCAGCGACACCGTCACACATGTTTCGTCAGAGTGGAGCATCATCACCCACACGACACCATCCCGTCCAAGATTTGTCGACGCAACTGAAAACTACCTACTGTACTATTTAAAGGCTTCAGCCGGTGCATGTCCATGTCGTGTTCGGCACCGCCGATGCGATGCCCGTGAACCAACTCAAAACTCGAGGTCCGGCACGACCACGTCCCCGCTCTCCACCTCGGCGTCCGTGAGCGTGAGCGCCCTCTGCAGCTTCCTCCCGCAGAACACCTCCACCTCCGCCGCGTACGTCGCCGTCACCGGCTTGTGGTCCGACAGCGTCAGCTCCGACCTGCCGTAGCCCAGCAGCCTCACCCCCTTCCCGAACGACAGCACCCGGTCGCACCACGCCGGCGTCCTCCTCCCGCCCTTCTGGTCGTCGCCGATGTACTTGCCCGTCCCGATCTCGTACTTGTACGTCGGCGCGAACTCCAGCACCCCCTCGCTCCACCCGTCGAACGCCCGCCCCTTCCTCAGCTCCCGCTTCAGCTGATTATCACGGCAAACAGAGCATCAGCAACATGGTTCAGAGTCCATGGCGGAGATGATGATGAACGAAACTGCGTACCTGATCTTTCTCGGCTAGCTGAGGCCAGTCCATGGTGGCGATCAGGCTGTGGATTCTGTCGTACGGCACGTCGATCCGGTAGTTCAGATCGCCCAGCCAGAAAATCCTCCTACAGAAGAACATCTCTGTCAGATCACCGGGTGATGCATTGGTGGATGCAATTTCGAAGTACGGTGTGTGCGTGCAATCATGATCAGTTGATCACTGACTCGTGGTCGTAGATGTCTCTGGGCATCCCGAGACCGCCGGGGCTGGCGAAGCGCGTCCGCCGGTGGATCTCCTGTACGTCGGCGTTCCGCTTGAGGAGGTTGCCTGGCCGCTCGCCGGCGGACAGGTGGCTGCACACAAAGCAGAACATGGTCTGGTAGATGGACATGCTCGCCGACACCGACCCCTTGTTGCCGATGTAGCCCATGGCGCCCACGCCCACGGTGGACACCTTGATGTTCTGGACGCACCTCCGCAGGCCGCGCCGCACCCAGATGGTCAGGAAGATGCCCACCATCTGCTTGCTCACGATCCTCACGAACGGCGACCTGCCGCCGCCCTTCTTCTTGCCTCCACGCGCGGCCTCGCCGTCGAGGTCGAGGTCCAGGTCAGTGACCATTGCCGGGCAGTCATCGGCGGCGACCCTGGACTTCATGAACGACCTGTGCGCGCTAAACGATCTCGGCGACTTGAACGACGACGACGACGACGACGACGCGGTGGCCATCAGGTCCAGCGGCTGCTCCGGCCAGACGAGCCCGATCCTGTCCGTCTTGCTCATCGTCTTCAGGAGCGCCCTCTGCTGCGCCCTTGGCTGCTCATCCTCTGGGTCGTCCATGGCCCCGAGCTTCCTGGGGGTGGTGGCGACGAACTCCTCGGGGTGCACCGGGAAGCTGAATGGCGCGTCATCGTCGGTTTCCGTTTCGGTGTCGGTGTCGCCGGGGAACAGCTCGTCGGAGCCGTCGCGGGTCGGAGTGGCTGGGTGGCTGCGGTACCTGTACTTGGGCCTCGAGCAGGACGGCTGCGTCCGCGTGAGCGTGTCGCGGATGAGCGCCTCCCACGCCAGCGCCGGCCGGACGTCCTCGGCGCCGAACACGTTGCCGGTGTTGAGCGGCACCACCTCCTGGAACCCGAGCACGTACATGTCGGCCTGCTCGCCGCCGGTGGTGCCGAGCCACTCGGCGATGTCCAGGCCTTCCGGCGGCTCTATGCCGGCGGCGTTGTACGTGCCAATGCAGATCCTGCAGCAGGAATCCATCAGCACCAGGCCAAGAACCGCTAGAAATGGAAAATGTGCCGCGATCGCGCCGAACACTTGGATTGTACCTGAGCTCCTTGGTGTTGATGTATTGCGCGCGCATCGTCTCCGAGTTCCGCCGCCGCAGCTTGTACGGTACGGCGTCGAGGCTCTCTTCTGCGCATTGTTCAACAGTGTGTTTCATGAAGAATTACTCTGAATTTTGCTTTCGACTAGTACTAGTTCAGAATGCAAATTCGGCAGTGGTAACAGGTGTTCGACGGACAGAAGCAACGCCGATCATCGGTGTGAAAATGCGCAAAATCAACCAGGGTCAAACGGAACAAGAAGTCCTCAAAATCAAGTACTAGCACTGATCAACTTTTGACGGTGGGAATCTGGTATCAGGTATGTTTCCCCAAAAGGGCTAAACAATCCAAAGCCGAACTTTTCCCCGGCTTCAGGATCGGACAAGAACACCTAATGGATCCGCGGAAGCACACAACCAACTTTCCAAACATAAGAATGAGGTGAAACCGAGATGTAAAAGAGCTCACCGGCGATGTCCACGCCGCCGGCCTCCCGCTCCGCCTCGGCGCCGTCGCAGCCGCAGTTCTCCTCTGCACGAGATGGACAGCAAGCAAAAAAGGTGAGAAGGGGAGGAAGGAGGCTGCGATCCCCGGCGACCAAACTCGAACCGGGAACTCGATCTTGCTAGCACCCACCCACCTTGCTCCCCGTCGTCGTCGCCGTCGTCCTCGTCGGCGTTGAACTTGGCGTCCTTGCTCCTGAGGTTGAGCCATTTCTTCAGCACCACCTTGGGCCAGAACACCTGCACCACCAGCCCACAACACACCAAATCAATCACCAAGAACACACCCTACACTCGATCGATCGATGGGCCCTGAGCGGCGCCCCTCCGCTACCTGGTCTCCCGGCGTCCTCTGGCTCTGCGCCACCATCTCCCCCAGCTCTGGTCCTACTTCTTCTTCTTCCCTGTGCTCTTCAGTGCCCCGAGTACCAACTGAATCTGAAGGCCGCCGCGCCGCGCCGCGCTGTGCTGTGGTGGTGGTGGTACGGCCGCCCGTGAGCTGCGACAAGGATTCTCTCTCAGACGGGACAAGAGCACATGGTGGTGGTTCGCGCGCTAGGCCGAGTAGACAGCAGGTGGCGCCAAGCTAGCCGTGGATATATATAGGGGAGATTGTTCCATCCAGCGTCGGGCCACGCGTGTTTACTTGTTTTCCTTTCGGCGACACGGCCATTACTGCGCACTTACGCTGACGCCTGCCTAATTAGCCCAATCTGTTGACATTTCATCCATCATCACGGAGATGCCATGGCCTGCTGAAATAAAATGATTATCTTAACTGGAAAGGAACCTCCGATTAACCTATTCATATTGGTGGTGTTTTACGGTTATTATCCTGTTCATTTTGTGGCTGGGAGTTCGGCGTGTGATAGTGCAGAATAAGGCCGCGCAGACGACCTCAGCTGATTGGAATGGGATTAACAATGGTGGAGCGATGTCGAATCTCTCGACCGTTATGTGTTTGTTGACTCACTGACACGCGTTGTGCTTGTGATTTTTCTGTTTTTGTGTTCCTCTTCTGGAGATCGGAGAAGGTGTTTCTGTACTTGTTGGTGGTTGCCATCAGCCACAATCTATGCCTCATGATGAAGGGAATCAAGTAGGTCATCTCCTGATCACTATGAACCCAATTGCCATAGCAAATTCCCTGTAAAAACCGTGGGGCCATGATCACCGTGTGGCAGATTTTCCTGCATTTTAAACGTGTCTCACCGTGGTGTGGTCATCATATCACCGTGTGGCGAGCGAAGCATGGACCCCCTTGAAAGTTGAAACCACGGCACGATCTGTGAGCAATGATGGAGGGGCGTGTCGTGATCGTTGCGCACGATCCTGATTACGGCTTGACAGAGGCGATTAAGACTTTTCTTTTCCCTTTAATTGCTTCCTGATTAGGTGTGGTTCATGTCACTTTCTCACTTGCTTGGGCTCTGCTGCTGCTGATTAGTCAGGATCTATATTGCTCGGCTCCGTGGAGAATAGAGATGGCTAGAGGGGTGAAATGGCTAGGCTTTTTATAGCTAGGACAAGGAATATTCTCCCTTTCTTCATGGAGCTCTTAGAGCATGTACAGCCGGGCGTCCCAAACCTGTCTCAAACGTCCGGGCGGACGGTCCGTCCATGAAAATTCGATCTAGACGGGCGCCTCAAACGGGGCTCAAACGTCCGAGCTGACCGGCACCCAAAATATGGGGCGGATATGGGGGCGTCCGGGCGCGTCCGCCACGTCGGACCCGGCCCACGCTGGCCCACCCGACCCCACATATATTCCTTCCCATCCGCTCGCCGGACCAAACCCTAGCCACTTCACTCCACTCCCCTCCGCCAACCAAGCTCCCTTCCGGCGATCTCCGGCCTTCTCCGGCATGGCGGGCAGCGGATCCGAGTCCTTCACCTCCAGATCCGTCGACCCCGAGCTCATCCACACGGCCCCGAGGAGGAGATGGCCGTCCGGCTTGCGCTCCGCCGCTCTCGGGAGGAGGCCCATGCAAGGCAGCGTTCGGACTCTATCGTCGGGAATCCATTGCGTCCGACCAAATGGCGCATGAATCCGGCGCTAGGTGTGCCATCACTGCCTCACCGGAGGCGGTGCGGTCCGTCTGGCGTCCGAACGCGGTGGCGGACGCGCAACCCCTCCGTTAGCGCACTGAGGGTGTCCCGGACTAGGGGGTACTCGGGATGCCGGCCTATCTCTCATGGGCCGGACTGGTGGGCCGCTCTCTACACGTCGATGGAAGGCTGGATTGGGGACGACCCCGTATGAAAGAAGGAAATCTCTGAAGTCTTGGCGTCTCCTCCAAGGAATAGATGGCGTAACCGGCATGTTATCCCTGATGGTAACCGACCATATGTAACCCTAGGACCCCCCTGGTGTCTATATAAACCAGGAGATTTAGTCCGTAGGGAGGAGACTGATAATCTAGGGTTTAGCCCATCTGATCTCGAGGTAGATCAACTCTGTAACCTTCATACAATCACATCAATACAATCAAGCAGGACGTAGGGTTTTACCTCCTCGAGAGGGCCCGAACCTGGGTAAATCGCTGTCTCTACGCTCTCTGTTACCATCGACTCCTTGACCCATAGTTCGGACCCCCTACCCGAGATCTGCCGGTTTTGGTACCGACATTGGTGCTTTCATTGAGAGTTCCGCCGTGGGACATCAAGGATCCATGGCTCGCCTAATCATCAGCAACAGCGCTAGCCGCAGGGACACTTTTGTTCCCGGCCAGCTCTTCGCGTTCGGAAGCGTCGTGCTACACGCCGATCCGGCCGGTCACCTTGGCCGGGTCGACAGCTTCACCCCCGACCAGGAGATCAGGTTTGGAAGCTTAAAATTCGTCGCCGACTCCCGGGGAGATCTTATCCTCACGGGGTCCTCAGCTTCGCCTGACGGACCCACGAATCCTGAAGCGCCGGCTTCGAATACGGCCAACCCCGCCGCCGAGACGGCAGCCGCGGCAGATTCAACCTTGAGCCCGGATCTGACCTCCGTGCTCGGTTGTCGAACTCCAGCCTCGGCAGAACGTAACTTCGGGACAAATTCAGACACCCCCGTCACGGGCATACTGCGGGTCGACCCCGCAAATTACCCGAACCTGGAATCAACCGATCTCTCGTCATTAAATGGGATACTAGATCGGATCCAAGCTCTGGGAATCGCCGAAGGCCAGTCCTCGGTATACGATCAGATCGGGCTTAAAACCGACGACAGGGAAATTTATACCCCCGCCACTACTCACTTGGTCGCCACTATCGAAGGCCCCTCAGAGGCCTCACCCGTTACCTCCGAACCAAAAACGCATGAGGTGCGGGTTTTCGACCAACAGGCTTCGCCTTCCAGCTCGGCAGCCGAATTCCGCTCCGGAGAGGGTTTAGAGCCGGAGTCCGACTCAACATGCAAGTCTGGATCCGCTCACCCGCGCCTGGTCAATTATCCAGGTCTCGGCGAACCGGATTCCACGACAATCCAGGACGCGGCCCCCAAAACTCCGGACTCACACTCCGCTGGGATCAAGTTTTTTATCCCGCCCACCCCCCACATTGAGTATTGTCCGGATAACACAGGACATCCCGACATATGGGACCTGATGTACGTTAAGCAGCAGCCCGGAGAGACAGTCTGGCACTTCTGGGCCAGATTCCTTATCATCAAAACTAAGATGACGGACGGCTGCGACAAGGACATTCTAGAGATCTTCCGGCAAAACTGCAGAGACGAGGGCGTCTTAAATGCCCTCGCCCGCTGCCACATCCAAAATTTCTCTGATTTATCGGATCTGGTGTCCAAATATTGCGCCATGGAGTACGCTTGGCAGGCCCAGCTTGAGCAAAGGGAGTCAACCTGCACATAGGAACTAAACCGAGCTTGGGCGAAACGCGCGCTCCCTCACCGGACACGCCACTATGAGCCGTCCGAGAAAAAGATGAAACCCCTGACGAGGTCCAGAACGGTCCTTGACGGAATACTGGATAAACCATGCCCCATACACTCTACAAATCCAACCCACAGCCTTCGAGCTTGCTGGGTGGTCAGGCAAGTCGCCAAGAGCGGCGAGGCCATTCTCGGAGGCCCGCACTCCACTAAAAGTCCAGTTATGCCCCTTGACGACGACACCGAAATCTTAAAAATCTACGAGACTTACTCTTCGAAGAATCAGAGGAAGAGAGCCCTTCGAGAGCTCGCCCAAATTCACCACGTGGCAGAGACAGACTCCTGGACAGATACACCCATCACTTTTAGTGAACAAGACCAGCCGAGATCCTGTCCTACTCGAGCCGCTGCCGCCCTTGTCCTTGACCCCATAGTGGATGGATTCCAACTACAAAAGGTGTTGATGGACGGCGGCAGCGGGCTCAACCTCATCTACGAGGATACCTTGGATAAAATGCAGTTCGACAGATCCCGCATAGAGCAAAGTCACACTACCTTTCGAGGGATTATCCCCGGAAAGGAGGCGCGTGCCAGTGACTGCGTGACTCTTGATGTGGTCTTCGGAACTCCCGAGAACTACCGGTCCGAAGAACTGCTTTTCCACATCGTGCCCTTCCACAGCGGGTATCATGCCTTACTAGGGCGCGATGCCTTCGCACGATTCCATGTTGTGCCACATTACGGGTACATGAAGCTTAAAATGCCAGGGCCAAACGGTATAATCACGGTAATAAGTGATCCGGACAGAGCCCTGCGAGCCGAGAATAAGACGGCATCGCTCGCCCTTGAAGCGTTGTCCGAAGCCCTCGCGGCCGAAGAATTAACCGCGCTCCGCTCAACGGTGGACAAGGACGATGTCATCCTTGATAAAAGGCAAAAATCCACGTCCTTTAAACCACCAGATGAAATCATTAAATTCCAAGTGCACCCAACAGATCCCAACAAGATGGCGTCCATCGGAGCCCAGCTGGACCCCGTGGTTGATGAAGAATTGCGCCAATTTCTGTGCGCAAACTGGGATATCTTCGCCTGGCACCCTTCAGACATGCCAGGGATCCCGCGTAGATTAGCCGAGCACAGCCTGAACATAATCAAAGGTTTCAAGCCAATTAAACAGACTCTCCGTCGGTTTTCCAAACCCAAGCGTCAAGCCATGGGTGAGGAACTGGCCAAGTTGCTTGAAGCCGGATTCATCCGGGACATCAAACATCCTGAGTGGTTTGCCAACCTGGTCATGGTGCCGAAGAAGGATAAGTCCTGGCGACTGTGCGTCGACTTCAAGGATTTGAACAAAGCCTGCCCTAAGGATCCTTTCCCCTTGCCCCGCATCGACCAGATCATTGATGCCACCGCCGGGCACGACTCGCTATGTTTCCTTGACGCTTACTCCGGATACCATCAAATCAAAATGAAGGAGTCCGACCAGGCGGCCACCGCATTCATCACTCCCTATGGACCATTCTGCTTCAACACAATGCCCTTCGGTTTTAAGAACGCAGGGGCAACATACCAGCGCATGATACAAACGTGTCTGGAGAAACAAATCGGCAAAACAGTCGAAGCTTATGTGGACGATGTGGTTATCAAAACCAAACACGTCAGCCAGCTGGTGGACGATCTCCGGTAAACCTTTGACAATCTTCGGACTTTCGATATACGGCTTAATCCGGAAAAGTGTGTCTTCGGAGTGCCGGACGGCAAGCTGCTCGGCTTCATAGTTTCCCATAGAGGAATAGAGGCCAACCCAGCGAAAATCCGGGCACTGTCCGAGTTGGGTATCCCCACTGAGCTCAAACACGTCCAGAAACTGGCCGGTACTGTTGCAGCCCTAAGCCGCTTCATCTCGCGCCTCGGCGAAAAGGCCCTGCCGCTATATAAATTGCTCAAACGGACGAAGAACTTCGAATGGACTAGCGAAGCGGCGGCGGCACTCGAAGAAATAAAAACTCTACTGGCCAGCAACCCGATTTTGACGGCACCCAGCCCGGCTGAGCCAATGCTGCTATATATCTCGGCAACAAATCAGGTGGTCAGTGCGGTTCTCGTTGTCGAACGAGAGGCCGAGGGTCACAAGTTCCAGGTATAGAAACCTGTGTACTATGTATCTGAAGTGCTTACCCCGTGTAAAACAAGGTACCCGCATTACCAGAAGATCGCCTACGCAGTTTTCATGGCATCCCGAAAACTCCGCCATTACTTCCAGGAGTGCTCGGTTACGGTAGCATCCGAAGTACCATTGAATGACATAATCAAAAATCGTGACGCCACAGGGCGCATAGCCAAATGGGCTATAGAACTTCTCCCCTTCGAAATCATCTATCGACCACGCCGAGCTATTAAATCTCAAGTTTTGGCTGATTTCGTGGCGGAATGGACGGAAGCCGAACTCCCTAGGGAGTACGGCACATACTCACATTGGACGATGTACTTCGATGGCTCCAAAATGCTCGCAGGACTGGGGGCTGGAGTGGTCCTCACATCCCCCACTGGCGACAATATTCGGTACATACTCCAGATCATGTACACCGACTCCAACAACGCAGCCGAATACGAGGCTCTGCTGCACGGACTTCGGATGGCAGTGTCAATGGGCATACAGCGGCTCGAGGTACGGGGAGATTCTAATCTTGCCATCTCTCAAGTTAACGGCGAATTCGACGCAAAAGACCCAAAAATGACAGCATACCGCAACGCCGTCCTGAAGATCTCCGCCCGCTTCGAAGGACTGGAGTTTCACCATATACCTCGTGACAGCAATCAAGCTGCGGATATCCTGGCTCGAATGGGCGCTAAGCGCGACCCCGTCCCCGAGAACACCTTCTTGGAACGACTTCTCAAGCCGTCCGTGGTGTGGCAGGAGAACGCCCAGGGCTCGGACACCAATACCCCAGGAGGGTTCGTCCCTCCGCCTATTGAACCAGATAATGGAATTATCGGGGGCTCAGCCATCGCAATGACAACTTCGGCTCACGAAGTCATGGCGGTAATCGCGCCATGGACCGAGCCTTTCCTCGCCTACCTCCTCCGCCAAGAATTACCGGCTGACCAGACTGAGGCCAGGTGTATCCTTCGACGATCTAAAGCCTATAAAGTCCACGAGGGAGAGCTATATAAGAAAAGTACTACTGGCGTCCTCCAGAGATGTATCTCCAAAGAGGAGGAGGGAAGGCAGCTTCTGGCCGAGATTCACGCTGGCATGGGCGGTCACCACGCGGCAGCTCGGGCCCTGGTCATCAAGGCTTTCCGAGCAGGGTTCTTTTGGCCCACTGCCCGAAAAGACGCCCAGACATTGGTCCAACATTGCGTTGGATGCCAGCTCTTTGCAAATCAGAGTCCTATGCCCCCCACGGCCCTTCGGACGATCCCAATTACTTGGCCTTTCGTGGTCTGGGGGCTGGATATGGTTGGACCACTTAAAGGGGGGACCAAGAAAAAGAAATATCTACTCGTCATGGTAGATAAATTCACTAAATGGATAGAGGCAAAGCCGGTCACTTCAGCCAAGTCTAAGCCGGTCATCGACTTTATATCCAGCGTCGTACACCGCTATGGTGTTCCCCACAGCATAATAACGGACAACGGATCCAACTTTACCGCCCAGGAAGTCAAAGATTGGTGCGCTAATTTAGGCATTAAGCTCGACTACACCTCGGTGTATCACCCACAGTCTAATGGACAGGTCGAGAGAGCGAACGGCCTGATCTTGAGCGGCATTAAGCCTCGTTTGGTCCGATCTTTGAAAGACTTCGGCTGCCATTGGGTTGAGGAGCTCGACTCCATACTGTGGGGCCTACGCACCACTCCTAATCGATCCACGGGCTACACACCATTCTTCATGGTATATGGGGCAGAAGCCGTCCTCCCCTGCGACCTTATTCACGACGCCCCTCGGGTGCGTATGTACGAAGAAAAGGAGGCCGAGCTGGATCGGCAAGATGACCTGGACGCCTTGGAAGGCGGGCGCGACATAGCTCGGGCTCGTTCTGCTTTTTATCAGCAGCAGGCCAGACGCTATCAGAGCAGGGAAGTACGGGCGAAGGCCTACAATGTTGGCGATTTAGTCTTGCGCCTCCTGGAGAAGCAGAAGCATAAGCTGGCGCCCAAATGGGAGGGGCCCTTCATAATCGACCAAGTACTCACGGGCGGGGCGTACCGCCTCCGCGACCCGACGGACGATCGCCTCGAACCCAACCCATGGAATGCAGCTCGGCTGCGACGTTTCTACGGCGAGTCCCGCAAACTTACCTTGTTCAATTTATCCTTTTCGGATCTTCATCTTTCTAGTCAATAGTCTCTCCCGGGTTGTGTTCGGAAATGCCGAATTACGTTAAATTCTTCTTCGGCAAACATCTTTGAATGTACCACACTTTGTTACCTGGGGGCTTCTTTTACGAAGCTCGTCAAATTTCATTTATGCAATCATCCGTTTTTTACGTGTTTGCAACCTTCCTGCGTCGTTCTCAAGCCACTATATACATCAACTTGACTTAAGATTTGGCCAAGCTGGGTTGCCTCGCTCCTGTGTTTACCCCCTATGTTCCCGATTGTTCAGCTAGGGAGTAAAGGGAGCACCTCTGCGATTGTTACGTCCGGATTTCCCGGGTACGTACCTCAGACGGGTGAAGCCGAAAGCTAGCGTCTTAAGACAACAAGTTGGTCGGCCACGGGGGGAAGTCAAAATAATTGATACCTATCACCAAGTTTCCGGGGTATTTTCCCGAAGTAACCGTCCCCGTCTAAATTCGGGTACTCGGTTATCCATCCACGGATAACGTGGTCACCTGACGAAAGGAACCCATAGCGGAACTATTTTCGTCGGAAGATGTTTCTTACGTTAATCAGTAATATAACATAACTCCCCGAGCACGTTTTTGTCTGTTTGCACCAAATGGCCGGATTGCCTGGTTTTCTGAAGTATCTTTCCGATGTTCTCGGATTACATAGTAGGAAAACACTCCTTGGCTTCTGGTCGAGGAGGCGGAAGCCGATGGCCGGTTAAGACAACGTTTTTTATGCACGGTTTGGAGACTATCCGATGTAAAGTACATAGGTACATAGAATCGACCTATCAATCTTGATCTAGACCATCTATTATGGTCTCCAGAGCACAATCTGCTTGGGACAGCCGAGCTGCGGGCATAACCTGGTCATATACCAGATGCACGGGCACTTCCTACCCATCTGGCCCTACCGGCCCAACTCTCGCTAAATGCTCCGGTTCCAGCCTGGTGAATCGGGTCTTGATCATCGCCCACGCTTCCCGTGCTCCTTCACGACAAGATGACATCTTCCATAACTCAAAGCGGCGCCGAGCTCCTTTGAAGCGACTCGCGAGTTCGGCCATCCCTTCCGGAGCCACTTCGCCAGGCCACAGTGCTTTGAACATGCTCTTCATGGCTCTCCGGGCCCGCTCATGTACGGCGGATAGCTCCTTTAGCAGGTCCCGCCCGAAGGAACCGGCTTCCTCTTCGGGACGCCCGGTCAGCAGAACTACAATAAGACATGGCATTGTTCATCTTGCTACCGTATACGTTCGGTTATTGAACGGGCGACTTAGATTGCACTTACCGAACATGCCTGTTTTCAGTCTTTGATTCTCCTCTTGGGTTACAGTCAGTTGAGCTTTTAAGCTTTTGATTTCTTGGACCTGTTGTTCGCCTTCCGCCCTAAGCCTATCCCTCTCCTCATGACTTCGGGACAGCACCCGGTAGCCAGCCTCTTGCTGTGACTCCGCATACCTTTGGGGTTTCCTGGCCATATCCAGGTCCTTCTGTAACTGATTTATCATCTCGGCTGCTATGGAAACATTTTTCATTAGTGGAGATGTTCCACCCCATTTTCTCTTTAATGAACTTTAAATTCGGCACTTACCAGGTCCTTCTGTAACTGAATGTTTTCACCCCCTCTAGCTCGGTTTTCACAGACTTTAACTCTGTTTGAGCCAGCTTGAGGTCCTCGGACAGCTTTTTGTTCTGCTCCCGAACAGTCTGCACAAATAGCAGGGCAGCATGGATATCAGACCCTTAACTCGGCCGTCCCGCCCAAATTAAGGCTCGGGGGCTACTGGGTTAGGTACTAGTTGTCAAAACTATTACTATACCTGCATATTCATAGACATGAGCCTCACTGCGCCTTCAAGTCCCGTTCGGGCGGCGCCGAGGTATGCATCTACCGAGCTAAGAGCATTGACCTCCTGATTAGACAACGCGGTTTGCCGAAGTGATGCCTTGCGCCGCCGATGATTCATCACACTTTCAACTTCGGAATTAGTAACCGAGACGTCTCCCGAGTCCTCGGCAGTGGCTCCCGGAGTAACTCCGGTTACATCTGGCGACCTCGGATTTGAGTCACCCCTTGGCACCTTCTCAACATCCTCGGCCGCGCGCGGTTCCACACATCGTCTATCGAACACCATGGAACAAATTATTGGCATATGCGGTGGATGTTGACGATAGAGGCCATAACAGTACAGTGAATACATTACCTCTTCGGGCGGGGCGCCGATGATGTAGCTCCCGTTGGGGCCACACGTGGGGTCACCCCATGACTACTTGTCGTCGGAGCCGCTAGTGCCGCCTTTGCGGCTGTTCGGCGCGTCGTGCGGCGGACCTTGGGAGTAGGTGTCAGTGTGTTCGGGCCTGCAGCGGCTGAGCGTTTCTTTCGAGAGGAAGCCCATTGGCCACTTACCACGGAGGAGGGAAGCGTCCCGGGATGATCGGCTAACAGGGCCACCTTGGAGCCATCAAGGCTCTCCTGGTAGAAGACCCCGTCCTCGAAATTAATGGATGTTTCAGGGTCGTCATGGAACCCAGGATCGTCATCACGAGAGTAATTCTCCGGTTGAGGAGCCGGGCAACTCACCGTTTCGATCCATCGCCTCCAACTTTGTTCGGACAAGATGAAGATCCGATTATGAAAAGTCTGGGGTAATATCCGAACTAAAAAGAGTGGTCGAACTCACCATTTCGATGGGATCATACATCGAGAAGCCTTTCTTGAGCTTTAGTCGAGAGAACTCTTGCTCTTCCCCCTTGAACAAGCCGGCTAGTATGGCGGCTATCGCCGCCTGATTGGCGGGCCCCTTCTTGGTGTACCGGGCAGCGTCGTCCTCCCCATTGTAGTTCCATAGCGGATGAATTCTCTGTTGGAGAGGCTGGACACATCGAGCAATGGCTATTGCCATCACATCAACGATGGTTAGTCCGTTATGAGCTAACCACCTCACTTGAGCAGCCAGACGAGCTACTTCGGCACTTTCCTCTTGAGAAGGACTCTTCGGGCGCCAGATGAACCGCTTCGTTGGAGAAGCCAATGAAAATTCCGGTAGACCCCTTCGAACTGGATCGAATAAAGGGACGTCTTCGATATAAAACCATTCCGAAGTCCACTCTTCGGCATCCTTCTTCGGAGTCCCAACGGGGTATCCGGTCCCGGCAATGCGCCATACTTCGGCTCCGCCGACCTCGTAGATGATCCCTTCCCGGGTGCGGGGGACTAGGCAGAAGAATTTCCTCCACAACTCAAAGTGCGCCTCGCAGCCCAGGAACATCTCGCATAAAGCGACGAAGCCCGAAATATGGAGGATCGATCCGGGGGTAAGGTGGTGGAGCTGAATCCCGTAGAACTCTAGTAAACCCCTCAAGAAGGGATGAATGGGAAAACCCAGGCCTCGTAGCACGAAGGGCACGAAGCAAACTCTCTCCTCCCCGTGAGGGGAAGGGAAATTCTCCGCAAGGGCCTTTCCGTCTGCGGAAGTTAATCCGGGGCGGGTGGATGTGAGATCTGAGGCGGGCAGATACCCCTGCGCCTCAAGCCTACGTAGTCGCATACAAGATACGGAGCATCCCGCCCAATCACCTTGACGGGGGCCATGAGGGCGTGAGGAAGAGCCTGGGGCGCTTGCCATTGTTTGCTGACTTTGGCTTTGCGAGGATGTGGAGAAGAATGGCAGGGGGTGGGGTGCGTTAACCTCCACGTCCTTGGCCTATTAAAGGGACATTTTTGTAAGAACCCATCGGGCCACTCGCATTCCGTGGGCGCGCAGAAATCGAGGGTCGTCATTTAATTCTATCTCTGAAGATACCTCGGTAACTGACTTGTTGGTGGCCGAATTATTGTTAATCCAAATATAGGTAACGGGAGGAACTCGCCATCCAAGCCGAAGACTTCTGAAGCATGAAGCTGCCGAAGACCGTAGACCTCGGCATTGAAGGCTAGTTCAGGGGCTACTGAGGGTGTCCCGGACTAGGGGGTACTCGGGCTGCCGGCCTATCTCTCATGGGCCGGACTGGTGGGCCGCTCTCTACACGTCGATGGAAGGCTGGATTGGGGACGACCCCGTATGAAAGAAGGAAATCTCTAAAGTCTTGGCGTCTCCTCCAAGGAATAGATGGCGTAACCGGCATGTTATCCCTGATGGTAACCGACCATATGTAACCCTAGGGCCCCCCTGGTGTCTATATAAACCAGGAGGTTTAGTTCGTAGGGAGGAGACTGATAATCTAGGGTTTAGCCCATCTGATCTCGAGGTAGATCAACTCTGTAACCTTCATACAATCACATCAATACAATCAATCAGGATGTAGGGTTTTACCTCCTCGAGAGGGCCCGAACCTAGGTAAATCGCTGTCTCTACGCTCTCTGTTACCATCGACTCCTTGACCCATAGTTCGGACCCCCTACCCGAGATCTGCCGGTTTTGGTACCGACACGCACCGAGACCATGGACGCACCATGGGCGTCGTCCGACGCAAACATGGCGCGGCGTGCCCGCCGCGCAAGGCGGCGGCAGCCCTCGCGGCGGTGGACGTCGGCGAGGTGGAGTCGCATTCTCCGGCGCCCCGTATGGTGCACCAGTCCGGGCGCCGCAACCGCGTCGTGGTGGATGTTGCCGGCTCGTCGCAGGACGGATCCATCATCGATCTGACATCCACCGGCACCGTCCGGGTTCCGGGCTCCGACGAGGAAGATTAGGGCATGGGAGACGGCAGCGCCTTGAGTCCCATGAGCCGATTTGTGTCCCATGCCCTACTCTACCTTGCCGGCGACTAGACCAACACTCTGGGGAGCGCAGCCGGCCGCCGGACATGGGCACGGCGGAACCGGGCGAGCTCCGCTTAGATTAGGTTTCATGTTTGCATGTATAATATGGATTTGAGGTTTCTAATTTGAGGTATCCGGTTGTAGAATCAGAAATTTGAGGCGTGACCGGTCAGTGTCCGCGGACGCGCCCGGGCGCGTCCGCGGGCATTTGAGGGGTCGGATTTGCCAAGTCCGGCTGTAGATGCTCTTAGAGCCTCTTCAGATGCACTCCGCTCCCGGAGCGGGCGGATTGGTGCCGAACGCTACCGCTCCTCAGAGTAGAAAGAGTGGAGCGCAGCTGGATGTAGTTCAATCCGACGGAGTGGCTAGTACCGAGCTCCGCGGGCAACTCCCTGTGCCCGCTCGATCCAAATCTCTCTCTCTCTCTCTCTCTCTCTCTCTCACGGCGACTCCCCGACCATTGAACCCAAGCGTCACGCCGCCACCACCCACTAGCGCTGCTCCCAGCACCCTTCTGATCGATCGTGTATGGACTATGGAGTGGAGTCAGTTGTCGAACGTCTTATCAACTCTCGATTTGGCGAGAGCAGCCATCAGTCCAGGAGCTGGGAGTGGAGTCAAAGATTTGAAGGAGTGGAGGGGATCCGAACACGCTCTCAGTGGTTTGTCCAAGAAATTAATGCAATAGACTCACGCAACCGCCGCTCCTCCCCGAAAAAGAGATTAGGGTTCCTATACCTCCCATCGGCGCCGTCGTTGGTCCGCCTCGTCTCGGGTGGCCTTAGGGCCATGTGAGGGTGTCCCGGACTAGGGGGTACTCGGGCTGCCGGGCTGGTGGGCCGCTCTCTACTCGTCGATGGAAGGCCGGATTGTGGGCGACCCCGTGTATCAGAAGGAAACCTCCGAAGACTTGGCGTCTCCTCCAAGGAATAATTGGCGTGGCCGGCATGTTTATCCCCTGATGGTAACCGACTATATGTAACCCTAGGACCCTCTGGTGTCTATATAAACCAGAGGGTTTAGTCCGTAGAGGATCATCATATCCATTGCCTAGGGTTTAGCCCACCCGATCTCGAGGTAGATCAACTCTGTAACCTTCATACAATCACATCAATATAATCTAGCAGGACGTAGGGTATTACCTCTTCGAGAGGGCCCGAACCTGGGTAAATCGCCGTCTCTACGTTCCCTGTTACCCATTGATTCCTAGACCCATAGTTCGGATCCCCTACCCGAGATCTGCCGGTTTTGGTACCGACATTGGTGTTTCATTGAGAGTTTCGCCGTGGGTCATCAAAGATCAATGGCTCGCCTAATCATCAGCGACATCGCTAGCCGCAGGGACACTTTCGTTCCCGGCCAGCTCTTCGCGTTTGGCAGCGTCATGCTACACGCCGATCCGGCCGGTCACCTTGGCCGGGTCGACAGCTTCACCCACGACCAGGAGATCAGGTTCGGAAACTTAGAGTTCGTCGCCGACTCCCGGGGAGATCTTATCCTCACGGGGTCCTCAGCCTCGCCTGAAGGACCCACAAATCCTGAAGCACCGACTTCGAGTACGGACAACCCCACTACCGAGACAACCGCCACTGTGGATCTAGCCTTGAGCCCGGACCTAATCTCCGCGCTCGGCTGCCGAAGATCAGCCTCGGCCGAACATGACTACGGGGCGAATTCAAACGCCCCCGCCACGGCCATACTACGGGTTGACCCCGCAAACTGCCAGAACTTGGAGCCGACAGATCTCTCGTTATTGAACGGGATACTAGATCGGATCCAGGCCCTGGGAATCACCGACGGCCAGTCCTCGGTCTACGATCAGATCGGGCTTAAAACCGACGACAGGGAAATTCACGCCCCTGCCACCACTCACTTGGCCGCCACTATCGAAGGCCCCACAGAGGGCTCACCCCTCCCCTCAGAACCAAAAGCGCATGAGGTGCAAGTTTCCGACTAGCAGGCTTCATCCTCCAGTTCGGCTGCCGAACTCCATTCCGGAGAGGGTTTAGAGCCGAAGTCTGGTTCAGCACGCAATTCTGGATCCACGCACCCACGCCCGGCCAATTATCCAGAGGTCGGCGCATTGGATTCCACATCAATCCAGGACGCGGCCGCCAAAACTCCGGACTCACACTCCGCTGGGATCAAAAAATTTATCCCGCCCACCCCCCACATTGAGTACTATCCAGATAACTCAAGACGGCCCGACATATGGGACCTAATGTACGTTAAGCAGCAGCCCGGAGAGACAATTCGGCACTTCTGGGCCAGATTCCTTATCGTCAAAAACAAGACGGCGGACGGCTGCAACAAGGACATTCTGGAGATCTTCCGATAGAACTGCCGAGACGAGGGCATCTTAAACGCCCTCGCCC
Organism: Elymus sibiricus; assembly: GCA_039707655.1. NCBI lineage: Eukaryota > Viridiplantae > Streptophyta > Magnoliopsida > Poales > Poaceae > Elymus > Elymus sibiricus. The sequence continues at coordinate 101,289,133 of CM077668.1, read as the reverse complement.
GCCGCCACATCCAAAATTTCTCTGATTTATCGGATCTGGTGTCCAAATACTGCGCCATGGAGTATGCTTGGCAGGCTCAGCTCGAGCAAGCGGAGTCAATCCGTACAGAGGAACCAAACCGAGCTCGGGCAAAACGCGCACACCCTCGCCGGACACCCCAATACGATCCATCCGAGAAAAGGATGAAACCCCTGACAAGATCCAGAACGGTCCTCGATGAACTGTTGGATAAACCATGCCCCATACACTCCGTCCTCCTCAACACAAACCCAACCCACAGCCTTCGAGCTTGCTGGGTGGTCAGGCAAGTCGCCAAGAGCGGCGAAGTCATCCTCGGAGGCCCGTACTCAAATAAAAGTCCAGCAATGCCCTTTGATGATGACGCCAAAATCTTAACAATCTACGAGACGTATTCCTCGAAGAATCAGAGGAAGAGAGCCCTTCGAGAGCTCGCTCAAATTCACCATGTGGCAGAGACAGACTCATGGACAGACGCACCCATCACTTTCAGTGAACAAGACCAGCCGAGGTCCCGCCCTACCCGAGCTGCTGCCGCCCTTGTCCTTGATCCCATAGTGGATGGATTCCGACTCCAAAAGGTGTTAATGGACGGCGGTAGCGGGCTAAACCTCATTTACGAGGACACCTTGGACAAAATGCAGTTTGACAGATCCCGCATCGATCAAAGTCACACCACCTTTCGAGGGATGATCCTCGGAAAGGAGGCGCGTTCTAGTGGCCGAGTAGCTCTTGATGTGGTCTTCGGAACTCCCGAGAACTACCGATCCGAAGAACTGCTTTTTCACATCGTGCCCTTCCGCAGTGGCTACCATGCCTTATTACGGCGCGATGCCTTCGCACGATTCCATGCAGTCCCACATTATGGGTACATGAAGCTTAAAATACCAGGGCCAAATGGCGTGATCACAATAATAAGTGATCCGGACAAAGCTCTTCGGGCCGAGAACAAAACAGCATCCCTCGCCCTCGAAGCATTGTCTGAAGCCCTCGCAGCTGAAGAACTGACCACGCTCCGCTCAACGGTGGATAAGGACGACGTAATCCTCGATAAAAGGCCCAAATCCACGTCCTTCAAACCAGCGGATGAAATCGTCAAATTCCAAGTACACCCAACATATCCCAACAAGACGGCGTCCATTGGAGCTCAGCTGGACCCCGCGGTCGATGAAGAGCTGCGCAAATTCTTGCGTGAAAACTGGGATATCTTCGCCTGGCACCCGTCAGACATGCCAGGGATCCCACGTAGATTAGCCGAGCACAGTTTGAACATCATTAAGGGTTTCAAGCCAGTCAAACAGACTCTGCGTCGGTTTTCCGAACCCAAGCGTCAGGCTATGGACAAGGAACTGGCAAAGTTGCTCGAAGCCGGATTCATCCAGGATATCAAACATCCAGAGTGGTTGGCCAATCTGGTCATGGTACCAAAGAAGGATAAGTCCTGGCGGTTGTGTGTCGATTTCAAGGATTTAAACAAGGCCTGCCCCAAGGATCCTTTCCCCTTGCCCCGCATAGACCAGATCATCAACGCCACCGCCGGGCATGACTCACTGTGTTTCCTCGACGCTTACTCCGGATACCATCAAATTAAAATGAAGGAGTCCGACCAAGCGGCCACTGCATTCATCACTCCTTATGGACCATTCTGTTTCAACACAATGCCCTTTGGATTAAAGAACGCAGGGGCTACATACCAGCGCATGATTCAAACATGTTTGGAAAAACAAATCGGCAAAACAGTCGAAGCATATGTGGACGACGTGGTTATCAAAACCAAACACGTCAGCCAGCTGGTGGATGATCTCCGGCAAACCATTGATAGTCTTCGGACTTTCGATATACGGCTCAATCCGGAAAAGTGCGTCTTCGGAGTGCCGGCCGGTAAGCTGCTCGGATTCATCGTTTCCCATAGAGGAATAGAAGCCAACCCAGCGAAAATACGGGCACTGTCCGAGCTGGCTATCCCCACTGAGCTCAAACACGTCCAGAAACTTGTCGGCACTGTTGCATCCCTAAGCCGCTTCATCTCACGCCTCGGAGAAAAAGCCTTACCGCTATATAAATTGCTCAAACGGACGAAGAACTTTGAATGGACCAGTGAAGCGGCGGCAGCACTCGAAGAAAAAAAAACTCTACTGGCCAGCAACTCGATCTTGACAGCACCCAGCCCGGGTGAGCCAATGCTGCTATATATCTCGGCCACGAATCAGGTGGTCAGCGCGGTCCTCGTCGTCGAACGAGCGGCAGACGGTCACAAGCTCCAGGTGTAGAAACCTATGTACTACGTATCCGAAGTGCTCACCCCGTGTAAAACGAGGTACCCGCATTATCAGAAGATCGCCTACGCAGTTTTCATGGCATCCCGAAAGCTCCGCCATTACTTCCAGGAGTGCTCGGTTACGGTGGCATCCGAAGTACCACTGAATGACATAATCAACAATCGAGATGCCACCGGTCGCATAGCCAAATGGGCTATAGAACTCCTCCCCTTCAAAATCATATATTGACCACGCCGAGCTATTAAATCTCAGGTTTTAGCTGATTTCGTTGCGGAATGGACGGAAGCCGAACTCCCTAGGGAGTACAGTACATACTCACATTGGACGATGTATTTCGACGGCTCCAAAATGCTCGCCGGGCTGGGGGCTGGAGTGGTCCTCACATCCCCCACTGGCGACAATATTCGGTACATACTCCAGATCATGTACACCGACTCCAACAACGCAGCCGAATACGAGGCTCTGTTACATGGACTTCGGATTGCGGTGTCAATGGGCATACAACGGCTCGAGGTACGGGGAGATTCTAATCTCGCCATCTCTCAAGTCAACGGCGAATTCGACGCAAAAGACCCAAAAATGACAGCATACCGCAATGCCGTCCTAAAAATCTCCGCCCGTTTTGAAGGACTGGAGTTTCACCATATACCTAGAGACAGCAATCAAGCTGCCGATATCCTTGCTCGAATGGGCACCAAGCGCGACCGTGTCCCTGAGAACACCTTTTTAGAACGACTCTTCAAGCCGTCCGTGGTGTGGCAGGAGGATGCCCAGGGCTCGGAATCCAATACCTCGGGAGAGCTCGTTCCTCCGCCTATCGAACCAGACGAAGGAATTATCGGGGGCTCGGCAATTGAAATGACATTTTTGGCTCACGAAGTCATGGCGATAATCGCGCCATGGACCGAGCCCTTTCTCGCCTACCTCCTCCGCCAAGAACTACCGGCTGACCAAACTGAGGCAAGGCGTATCATTCGACGATCTAAAGCCTATAAAGTCCATGAGGGAGAACTATATAAGAAAAGCACAACTGGCGTCCTCCAAAGATGAATATCCGAAGAGGAGGGAAGGCAGCTCCTGGCTGAGATTCACGCTGGCATGGGCGGTCACCACGCGGCAGCTCGGGCCTTGGTCAGCAAGGCTTTCCGAGCAGGGTTCTTCTGGCCCACTGCCCGAACAGACGCCCAAACATTGGTCCAACATTGCGTTGGATGCCAGCTCTTCGCAAATCAGAGCCATATGCCCCCCACGGCCCTTCGGACGATACCGATTACTTGGCCTTTCGCGGTCTGGGGCTGGACATGGTCGGACCATTAAAGGGGGGACCAAGAAAAAGAAGTATCTACTCGTCATGCTAGACAAATTTACTAAATGGATTGAGGCAAAACCGGTGACTTCAGCCAAGTCTAAGCCGGTCATCGATTTTATATCCGGCGTCGTACACCATTACGGTGTCCCCCATAGCATAATAACGGACAATGGATCCAATTTTGCTGCCCAGGAAGTTAAAGACTGGTGCGCTAATCTGGGCATTAAGCTCGACTATGCCTCAGTATATCACCCACAGTCTAATGGACAGGTCGAGAGAGCTAATGGACTGATTTTGAGCGGCATCAAGCCCCGTCTGGTCCGATCTCTCAAAGAATCTGACTGCCATTGGGTCGAGGGGCTCGACTCCGTGTTGTGGGGCCTGCGCACCACTCCTAATCGATCCACGGGCTACACACCGTTCTTCATGGTGTATGGGGCAGAAGCCGTCCTCCCCAGCGATCTTATTCACGACGCACCTTGGGTACGTATGTATGAAGAAAAGGAGGCCGAGCTGGATCGGCAAGATGACCTGGACGCCCTGGCGGCCGAGCGCGACATAGCTCGGGCTCGCTCCGCCTTTTATCAGCAGCAGGCCAGACGTTATCAGAGCAGGGAAGTACGGGCAAAGGCCTACAACGTTGGCGATCTAGTCCTGCGCCTCCCGGAGAAGCAGAAGCATAAGTTGTCGCCCAAATGGGAGGGGCCCTTCATAATCGATCAAGTACTCGCAGGCGGAGCATATCGTCTCCGCGACCCAAAGGACGACTGCCTCGAACCAAACCCATGGAACGCAGCTCGACTTCGACATTTCTACGGCTAACTCCGCGACCTCACCTTGTTCGGTTTATCCTTCTAGGATATATATTTTTCTAGTCAATAGTCTCTCCCGGGTTGTGTTCGGATATGCCGAATTACGTTAAGTTTTTCTTCGGCAAACATCTTTGAATGTACCACACATTGTTACCTGGGGGCTTCTTTTACGGAGCCCATCATATTTTATTTATGCAATCATCCATCTTTTCGAGTTTTGCAACCTTCCCGCATCGTTTTAAAGCCACTATATGCATCAATTTGACTTAAGATTTTGCCAAGCTGGGTTGCCTCGCTCCTGTGTTTACCCCCTACGTTCCCGATTGTTCGGCTAGGAAGTAAAGGGAGCACCTCTGTGATTGTTACGTCTGGATTTCCTGGGTACGTACCTCAGACGGGTGAAGCCAAAAGCTAGCGTTCTTAAGAACACAGTTGGTTGGCCACGGGGGAAGTGAAAATAATTGTTACCTATCGCCAAGTTTCCGAGGTATTTTCCCGAAGTAACCATCCCCGTCTACTTCGGGTATTCGGTTATCCATCCACGGCTAACGTGGTAACCCGACGAAAGGGACCCATAGCGGAACTATTTTCGTCGAAAGATGTTTCTTACGTTACACAGTAATATAACATACCTCCCCGAGCACGTTTTTGTCTGTTTGCACCACATGGCCGGATTGCCTCGTTCTCCGAAGTGTTTCCGGTATTTTCGGATCACACATTAGGAAACACTCCTCGGCTCCTGGCCGAGGAGGCGGAAGCCGATGGCTGGTTAAGACAACGTTCTACGCACGGTTTGGAGACTACTTGATGTAAAGTACATAGATACATAGAATCAACCTGTTAATCTTGATCAAGACCATCTATTATGGTCTCCAGAGCACAATCTGCTTGGGACAGCCGAGCTGCGGGAATAACCTGGTCATATACCAGATGCACGGGCACTTCCTGCCCATCTGGCCCTACTGGCCCAACCCTAGCTAAATGCTCCGGTTCCAGCTTGGTGAAGCGAATCTTGATCATCGCCCAAGCTTCCCGTGCTCCTTCATGGCAAGATGACGTCTTCCACAGCTCAAAGCGGCGCCGAGCTCCTTTGAATCGATTTGTGAGTTCGGCCATCCCTTCCGGAGCAACCTCACCAGGCCACAATGCTTTGAACATGCTCTTCATGGCCTTTCGGGCCCGCTCGTGCACGGCGGATAGCTCCTTCAGCAGGTCCCGCCCAACAGAGCCGTCCTCCTCTTCGGGGCGTCCGGTTAGAAGAACTACAATGAGATGCGGCATTGTTCATATTGCTGTCTACTACGTACAGTTTATGAACTGAAAATACTAGGTCGCACTCACCGAACATGCCCGCTTTCAGTCTCTGGTTCTCCTCTTGGGATAGGGTCAGTTGAGTTTTCAAACTTTTGATTTCTTGCGCCTGTTGTTCGCCTTCCGCCTTCAGCTTATCCCTCTCCTCATAACTTCGGGAAAGCACCCGGTAGCCAGCCTCTTGCTATGACTCCGCATACCTTTGAGCTTCTCTGGCAATATCCAGATCCTTCCGCAGCTGATTTATCGACTCGGCTGCTATGGAATCATCTTTTATTAGCAGAGGTGTTCCATCAAAAAAATTTAAGAAACAACTTTGAGTTCGGCACTTACTATGTGCCTCTCTGGTGAATTTCTTCACACCCTCTAGCTCGGCTTTCACAGACTCTAACTTTGTTCGCGCCAGCTTGAGGTCCTCGAACAGCTTTTTGTTTTGCTCCCGAACAATCTGCACAATAGCACGGGATTATAAATATCAGACCCTTAACTCGGCCGTCCCGCCCAAATTAAGGCTCGGGGGCTACTGGGTTAGATAATAGTTGTCAAAACAAATACCATACCTGCACATTAGTAGACATGAGCTTTACGGCCCCTTCAAGTCCCGTTCGGGCAGCGCCAAGGTACGCGTCTACTGAACTAAGGGCATTAAACTCCTGATCGGAAAACGCGGAGTGCCGAAGTGACGCCTTACGCCGCCGATGATTCATCACACTTTCCACCTCGGAGTTAGTGACCGAGACGCCTCCTGAGTCCTCGGGATGTTGGTCCTTGGTAGGGACCCCCGGAGTAACTCCGGTTACAGCTGGCGACCTCGGGTTCGAGTCACCCCTCGGCGCCTCTTCAGCATCCTCAGCCGAGGGCGGTTCCACATATCGTCTACAGGGCACCGTGGAGAAAATTATTGGCATATTCGGTGGATGTCGAAGATAGAGGTTATGACGGCACGGCGGATGCGTTACCTCTTTGGGCGGGGCGCAGATGATGTAGCTCCCGTTGGGGCCGCGCGTCTGGTCACCCCACGACTACTCGTCGCTGGGGCCGCTGGTGTCGCTCTTGCGGCCATTCGGCGCGTCGTGCGGCGGCCCTTGGGAGTAGGTGTCAGTGTATTCGGGGCAGCAGCGACTGAGTGTTTCTTTCGAGAGGAAGCCCGTTGGCCACTTACAGCGGAGGAGGGAAGCGCCCCGGGATGATCGGCCAAAAGGGCCACCTTAGAGCCATCGAGGCTCTCCTGGTAGAAGACCCCCTCCTCGAAATTAATCGATGTTTCAGGGTCGTCATGGAACCCAGGATCATCGTCACGAGAGTAATCCTCCGGTTGAGGAGCAGGGCAGCTCACTGTCTCGATCCAGCGCCTCCAGTTCTGTTCGGACAGAATAGAAACCTGGCTAAGAAAAATTTGGGGTGCCTTCCGAACTATAAAACGTAGTCGGACTCACCATTTCGATGGGTTTGTAGCTCGAGAAGCCTTCCTTGGGCCTTAACCGAGCAAATTCTTGCTCCTCTCCCTTGAAGAGATCGGCCAGTATGGCTGCCACCGCCGCCTGGTCGGCGGGTCCCGTCCGTGTGTACCGGGTTGCATCATCTTCCCCGTTGTAGCACCAAAGCGGGTGCATTCTCTGTTGGAGAGGTTGGACGCACCGAGCAATGGTTGCGGCTATCACGTCGATAACGGTCAGCCCGTTGTGGGCTAGCCACCTCACTTGAGCGGCCAGCCGAGTTACTTCGGCACTCTCCTCTTGGGAAGGACTCTTCGGGCGCCAGTTGAACCGCTTCTTCGACGGGACCAATGAGAATTCGGGCAGCCCCCTCCGGACTGGATCGAATAGGGGGACGTCTTCGATATAAAACCATTCCGAAGTCCACTCTTCGGCATCTTTCTTCGGAGTCCCTACGGGGTATCCGGTTCCGGCAATGCGCCATACTTCGGCCCGCCGACCTTGTAGATTATCCCTCCTCGGGTACGGGGGACAAGGCAGAAGTACTTCCTCCACAACTCGAAGTGGGCCTCACAGCCCAGGAACATCTCGCAAAGAGCGACGAAGCCCGATATATGAAGAATCGATCCTGGGGTAAGGTGGTGGAGCCGAATCCCGTAAAACTCTAATAGACCCCTCAAGAAAGGATGAATGGGGAATCCCAGCCCTCGCAAGAGGAAGGGCACGAAGCACACCCTTTCCTCCCCGTGGGGGGAAGGAAAGTTCTCTGCGAAAACCTCCCCGTCTGCGGAAGTTAATCCGGGACGGGTGGATGCGAGATCTGACGCAGGGAGGTATCCCTGCGTCTCGAGCCTGCGTAATCGCATGCAGGATACGGAGCAGCTCGCCCAATCACCCTGATGGGGGCCGTGAGGGCGTGAGGAAGAACCTGGGACGCTCGCCATTGTTTGTTGGATGCGACTTCGCGGGGATGTGAGGAAGAATGGCTAGGGATGGAGTACGTTAGCCTCCTTGCCTCTAGCCTATTAAAAGGTCACTGTCTCCCCCCTCCAACGAGGGGCATTTTTGTAAAAAACCGTCGGGCCGCTCGCATTCCTTCGATGCGTAGGAATCGAGGGTCGTCATTTAATTCTAGGCAGAGAGAAGCGGTATGGCAGGCCCCACGAAGCCCCGCCCATCAGAAGATTCTTCGGCAACCGAGCTATTGGTGGCCGAACTATTGCCAAATCAAATACAGGTAAAGGGAGGAACTTGCCACGCAAGCCGAAGACCTGCGAAGCATGAAGCTGCCGAAGATTGTCAACCTCGGCATTGGAGGCTAGTTCGGGGGCTACTGAGGGTGTCCTGGACTAGGGGGTACTCGGGCTGCCGGCCTATCTCTCGTAGGCCGGGCTGGTGGGCCGCTCTCTACTCATCGATGGAAGGCCGGATTGTGGGCGACCCCGTGTATCAGAAGGAAACCTCCGAAAACTTGGCGTCTCCTCCAAGGAATAATTGGCATGGCCGGCATGTTTATCCCCTGATGGTAACCGACTATATGTAACCCTAGGACCCTCTGGTGTCTATATAAACCAGAGGGTTTAGTCCGTAGAGGATCATCATATTCATTGCCTAGGGTTTAGCCCACCCGATCTCGAGGTAGATCAACTCTGTAACCTTCATACAATCACATCAATATAATCAAGCAGGACGTAGGGTATTACCTCTTCGAGAGGGCCCGGACCTGGGTAAATCGCCGTCTTTACGTTCCCTGTTACCCATTGATTCCTAGACCCACAGTTCGGATCCCCTACCCGAGATCTGCCGGTTTTGGTACCGACACCATGTGCCGCGGTGGATCCCGACCCTTGCCGGCAGGAGGGCTCCGTTTTTAAATGTTTCTTCGAGTTCTATTAGTGTTTGTGCCTACTCATGAAGACGAGACTGCGGCGGGAAGATGGAATAAGGCTCTCCCCGCCTAGCCCCCATCCCGTTGGTGCGTTTAGCATCATTGTGGGCGTGTGGATGTGTGTCTCCAGTGGATCTACTCGAATCTGGTCGTCGTTCGTCTACGTTCGTGTGTCTTTAGGTTGGATCATTCCGATCTACGCTACTCTTCATCGGTGGTGGTTGTTGTTCTGGTACGCTGGTCCTATCGGGTCTTAACACGATGACTTACCGACTGTCTACTACAACAAGTTTTGCCCGGCTCCGACAAGGGAGGGGCGATGATGACGGCGCGCCTTCGGCTCGTTTTAGTATTTATAGCCGTCGTTAGGTGGTCTACGAATCTGGATGTAATTTTTATTATTTCCGATGTTCATTGTATGGTCATGATTGAAGATTAAGTAGATGGAGAGTTTTCTCAGAAAAAAGGCTGCACAGTCTGTTAAGTCGCGACTGGCAGATGCGAACGGTGCCACATGGTTATCTTGCTGAAAACCGATCATAAACTAGGTGAGACGCGCTTTGCCGTCGGGTCCGTCGGTGGTGAGTTAGTTTTTTTTAGTAATTATGGTTAGAGAGGTGAGAAATTTTACAATGAAAATCAAAGACCCAAACTAAAACTAAACTTAGTTGACCGATATTTTCGGTTTATTCGGTTTAGGGTGTTCATTGTTCAATTCGGCGTTTTCATCGCTGGTTGTATTTGTTCGGGTGTATTGACCATCAGACCATATACGCCGAAATATTTCTCTAACTTTCTTTGCTTGCACGTGTATGCATGACTCTAGGCCAATGTACGATATACATTCCCCACACAACCAATTCACTCGTGCCTCTTCCTCTTAGAATCACTCTCCTTGCATTTGTTTTCTTCACCAAAAGGACTCCAATCTCTCAACCTAGTCACCTCCCCAACCTTGAGGTTAGGTCTACAACGGCTCTCCAACAGGTGCTCATGTTGGCTTGGATCTCCAACGCATGTTGTTCTAGCTTTGCCCAGCGCTAGAACGACGTCGATCATCCATCGTACAAGGAGCCTGACAGGGAAGACAGAGAAAGTGGCGACCCGACCGCTCGGCGTAGAACTAGCAAGTTGGCGTCACCCCTTCACGAATGCACGAAGCAGAAAACCAGTTTGCACCCTCCCCCGGAAGAGAAATAACCTACATGCCCGGGAGGTCCTATTCAGTATGAAATGTGCCAAAGGATGACCAAACGCATACGCCCCAGTACGCTTGCTTCAGTTGGCTAGCGAGACGCCCTATTGGGCCTCAACCCATCCGGAAAGGCGAAGCAGAAAAAACAGTTTTCCCTCCCCCAACAACGAAGTAACCCACGCATGTGCCCGCGCGCGGGGGGGGGGGGGGGGGGGGGGTCCTATTCAACATGCAGTGCACGGAAATACGACAAAAAGTACGGAGAAGCGAAACAGAAAAAATCAATTCGCCCTTCGCCAACAACGGAATAATCCACATGCATGGGAGGTTCTATTCAGCATGCAATACGTCAAAGGATGACGAAACGTGCACGCCCTATGACGCTCCCTCTGGTTGGCTGGCCAGTCGCCTATTGGGTCTCGGTCCATCTGGAGAAGCGGAGAGAAAAACAAAGAGGAAGGAAAACTGAAAAAAAAATAGAGAGAATATTTCAAATATTTTTAAAAATATGTGCACAAATTTTAAAAAATATAAAATGAAAAATGTTTACATATTGAAAAATGGTTCATGAAATAGGAAAATGTCCGCCAATTTAGAAAACGTTAGCAAATTTAGAAAAAGTTCTTGAATTTCAATGAATGTTCCCCAAATTTTTAAAAAATTGTTTGCTAATGTAAAGAATGTTCATGAATTTAGAAAATGTTCCTGGATTTTCAAAAGAGGTTCCCGAATTTCATAAAAGTTTTGGTCGTCTATGACTTTGCTTTTTTTGTCGGCATCGAGTTACCAATGTGTGTGTATTTGTGTTGACTGAGTGTATCTTAATTGTCAGAGCCCGGATCTTTATTCATAATGCTATGTATTCGCTTGATGCTATATTTTGAGCTAATTGAGAATAATCTTTTATTGAGAAAAAAACTTTGTCACGTATTTGCTTGATGGACATATTTCGCCCTCCGGTATTTCGAGTACCCCGGAATATACACACTTTCCCGAAGTCACATCGAGCATATCCTGGCCCTCTTTCGCTAAGATCATGCCCTCTAATCCTGCATGATGCGGTGTCTCCTTTCGTCTCTCCGGTCTGCTCTTCTCCAAGAAGACGCTGCGCTACGGCTTGGTCTCCACCGTAGGACAGCTCAGGCGTCTTCATGGCGATGGCTACGCTCCACGTGCACCAAAAAAAGTTAACCAAGACGGGGCCACGCAGAACAGATTCCACATGCATCACCACACAAGCGGCCATCACGAATACTCCCTCCGTTACTAAATATAAGTCTTTGTAGAGATTCCATTATGGACCACATACGGATGTATATAGATGCATTTTAGAGTGTAGATTCACTCATTTTGTTTCGTATGTAGTTCATAGTGGAATCTCTACAAAGACTTATATCTAGGAACGTAGGGGGTAGACAATACGCATCGTGAGCTTTGGATCGTACAAGATGCCAAATCAAGACAGGTACAGCACAAGAAGTAGGCACATGATTTAAGCTCCTTCTTGAAAGCAGTTGATGAAGTGTACTATTCTTCTTGACGATGGACTGAAGGAGTATGGACGAACAGCTTGGACCTGGACAGTGGCTAATTATTTCAGCAGACTGTACATATCCAGAGCTTCATTAGTGCATGAACGAAAGCTATCTCGATCACATCTTGGAAATGAAAAGGAGAGGCGGGAAGATGCCAAGGCGGCTAATGACAACGGAATAGCAAAGTACAGTCTTCCCATCAGTGTACGTTGATTTTTCTACGGGAAGTTTAGTAGCATATCATGGTCTCATCACTAGCCTGACACGAAATTGTCAGTTAAGCAAGCTGGGCTCGATCGAGGCACCGTCCTTGCGTAATGTCGAAAATAATGGCACCGTCCTTACATTAGTTGTTGTTGCTGCTGCTGCTGCTGCTATGACTCTTCTCCACATTATCGAAAATAAGAAAGGCAGGCAAGAAGTCACCATAATAAAGTCGGCTAATAACAACAAAACAATACACCCGTGAAAAAAGAAAGAATAAAGTGCAATTTTGCCATTAGTGTAAGTTGGTTTTTCTACGGGAAATTAGTAGCATATCATGTCATAAATTAGTTAATAGCTTGCGAGGAAAATGTCAGTTAAGCAAGCTAGCTCGATCAAGGCACCGCCCTTGCATAGTTTTGGAAACAAGGGCACCGTCCTTGCTTTTATGCTATAAGTACACGACGATTTAACAATTAGGTTGTTGATATTGGCCCAAGCTCACGCTCCAAATATACTATACATTTCCCCCACTAAATAAACTCTCTTCCTTATGATAAAAAAAAAAAAAAAAACTCTCTTCCTCCCACTAAATGTACCCTTTTTTGGCGTGCGCGCATCCTCTGCCGATCAGCTCCACGTTTTTGCCACGGTGCCGATCAATTCCAAGTATCTTCTGCGAGCAGAGATAAACAATTCAGTCTCAGGAAAGCATAGCGAGGCTGTCAATACTTTCAGAAACCGTCACCGAAACTTGAAGCGTCGTAGTACCTGCCTGCCGGCCCCGCCAGCAAGCGTTGCGAGACGCATCGGCGCACCGACGAACTTGAAAGTGCAAGTGGTGATCTTTGTGCATATTTGGTGTTGGTGGAATCATGGCCATGGCTTAGCTTCTTGGTGGGTTAATATTATAGATAGATAGTATCTTGGCGGGCGAGAGGTCACATGCATCGCGCCGCGCAGATCATGGCTGTTCCCGTCGATCGGGAGGGATATCCAAAACCTCCCGCAGATCAATGTGGTAGAAGTACGTAGATGACTAGCACTCGCCAAGTTTGTTCTTGGGAAGATCAACACATGACGCACGAGACAGAACCTTCGGTGTGCATTCGCTAGACTAGGCCACTTGTAGTACCACAGTGCGTTTGTCACGCCCCGAGACCGGGCCTAGACGAGACAGCCGCCGCGCGCCTATAGACCAGAGGCCTATAGTCACGCAAGGCGTGATTAAGCAGGCATAAACCAGCAATGGACCATAAAAGCTCATAAATTCACTATACAAATTCCTTTACATTTACAAATGACTCAAATAAATTATTCACTAGTTGTTTCCCACCCACTGGTCCAGCCTAATTTCGGATGATCATATCTTCCAGACATACTTACGTCAGTCGATGACTGCATCTAAGAAAAACAGAGGAAACAAGGGTGAGTACGACAAATCATACTCAGCAAGCAGATACTTCACTATTCAACAAAGAGAATGATGTAATGATGTAGATCAACAAATGAATTGAATTCAAAGGATAACAAGGTAATAATCATTGGAACATATTTCAATGGAGATATGTAAAATGAATAGCATAACCGGAAACGAACAAGGAAAATATTGGCGTCACACATGACCGCAAGCTTCCCAGCCCGGGAGTCACATGGGTGAAATTTCACACTTTTACACTCTTAAGAGGGGTACCCCGACGTCAACAGTCTCAACTAAAACCACACAGGCTCTAGTAGAGCAGAGCTCTTGTGCCCACTAAGACCCGGACACCTTGACCTACTAATGTCGGTCGCTACTACGGATCCATCACCGACACGTTCCCGAACAAGGGCCGTTCCTAGCGAAGAACTCAGACAGTCCCATACCTGAACTGTGACCGGTACAATACGTTTGCCGTCGTGACACCAATATAGATAGATAGAATATGATATATGTGGCTGGATCAACGATAGGATCACTGGAATATCAGTCAAGACAATACGCTCATGCCTTTACATGAGTTCATCTCAAAATACACTGATTCCATCAACAAATGGATTACGAGGACAACATGTCCCGCTCTCAATTAAAACAAGGATCAACAGAGGATAAATAAGATTCAAGGTGCAGTAGTATATAATCAAGAAAGACAATGGATTAGGGGAGTTAGCAAAGCAGCTACTTGCCTTACTAGCGATAATTATTCTTCATTGCGCGATAATCTTTGTCAGGTATATTCTTCCTGACCAGTCGATCCGCCACTATATAAACACCGCACCATAGTACACGTATATTCTACATACTCAGCTTGGTCATCTTCTGTGTCGGCTGGCCAACTATCTCTGTATAGTTTCTTCTATGTATCGGCGGAGACAGGGGGTGCCAGCCAGGCCTGGCCCCCTAACATTACGGATTCAAGCCTAATATGAATAGTAATAGTGATTGTTTTCTGCTAAAATGGTGTTTTTTGATGGATTGGCCCTCCCAACAAAGTTTATCAATACTCGGCCCCCTCGTTCGATTTTTCTGGCGGACTGATTCAAGCCTAATATGAATAGTAATAGTGATTGTTTTCTGCTAAAATGGTGTTTTTTTTATGGATTAGCCCTCCCCAACAAAGTTTATCAATACTCGGCCCCCCTCGTTCGATTTTTCTGGCTCCACCACTGTATGTATGTATGCTCATCAGCACCTTCCCCTCACTCTCCTTCTACAAGTATATTCATCAGTGTCTCCCCCTCGCTCTAGTCTCCTCTGGCTTCTGTCTTCGTTCTCTCAGTGTTGTGAAAGCGCAGAGTATGACTAGCAGCTATTTATAGGAGGTGATCGTCGGTCGCTAGCTAAAATATCCAAATGACCCGTCGGCCAAACGCTTGGCCACCTGCCCCTACACTGAGGTAAAAAGGCACTTGGCAGCTACGTGTCCTTAAGCGCTAAGAAATGGATAGCTATGTACGTGAGGTGCTACTCCTTGATTTCTTTCTCCTCTACATGACACGTACAAGCTAACTATCTTCTCTCCTTATGCATGCACAAGTCCACGTAAGAGACCAGAAGGTCCTAGGCATTATTTTGCTGTCAACACAGCATGCATACCATCTAAAATGATGCCACGTTGACTCTCTGTACATTGTACTATGAGCTAGTACATTGCACCACAACGTGAGCACGTACATGCATTCAGGGGTCTATGCAATGAACTTGGATTGCTAGCTTCTCTTGTGCTGTCAACACAACTAGCATATCCCCACGTTGCTTCTCCATTACTCCATTCATATATAAATGCATGCACCTATTCCCACCCGATTAAATTGCTATTAAACTAGAATTATTAGCACAATAAAATTCATTAGAAAATAATTATCTATTACAATAAATTAAATAATAACCCCAAAATTTGGGTTATTACAGCGTTTCTCCTGCGGTTTCCTGTGACCACCCTAGTCTTTTGATATTTTTGGTTCATTTTTTTATATTATATTTATATTTTTCGTTCATTTGATTGACCTAGATGCTAGGAACGCATTTGCAGTTTTGCACCTCTATGATGTGGTCATCTCATACGGATCGAAAGACTAAGCATTGCACATTACAACATTGGTCAGTCAGTCTTGGTGCGTGCGTGTGCTGCACGGTTAGTTATTGACCAGCGAAATCTCAAGAGTTCACGTCAAACCACAATCTCGGAGAATGTGGTGCTGCTCATCATCTGGTTAATAATCATCCACCTCGGGTCACTGTCGGACATCGATTTCAATCAAAATAGTTGACTCTGAGATCAAATGATAAATGTTTCATTATTCACTATAGATGGATTTGCTATTTCCCCTCATTTTACTCGATTTGTTACCTTTTTATAAGCTTGTAAGAGCATCTCAGCCGCATATGGCAAATCCGGTCCCTCAAACGCCCGCGGACGCGTCTGGACGCGTCCGTGGGCACTGACTGGGCACGCCTCATATCTTGTCTTTCACACCCACGCCCCTCATATCCGAAACCTCAAATCCATGCAATCCATGCAACGCTACGTATAAGTATAAACACGATCAAACTAGCCGGATCATCATTGCATCGCCGGACAAAAGCACAGAGTTCATCGAAGGTTCATCGGCGGACACGGCAAATTCATACTACAAACAACTTAAACATAGTTAAACTATAAACAGAACGGGGAAGGGCGGAGGAAATCACCATTTCCACGCCGGCCCCTTCCCCTTCCGGTCGTCGGCGCGGCTGTACCCCTCCTCCGTGTAGGTGTCGGCGTGCGGAGGCGAGTCGTCCTCGGAGCTGGAGCTGTCGGTGGAGCCGTCCGTCAGGTCGGAGTCGGAGCTGCACGTCAAGCCCGACAGCCTGCGGAGCAGGCGGTCCTGCTCCTTGGCATGGCGGGCCGCCTTCGCTGCCGCCTCCTTGTTCGCCTCACGCTCCGACAACTCGATGACGAGTCAGAGCGCCTTGGTATTCTTGCGGCGGAGGCGCCACGCATCCGTCTCCGCCGTCGTGAGAGAGCGGCGGAGGACCGACGCGAAGAGCACGACCTCGGGATCGAACGGCGCGCGGCCATCGCCTTCCCCCTCTCCCTCGTCCGCTGCCGCTAGCGCCGGGCTGCATGTGCCTCGGACTCGGGCGTCCTCGTGCACGCCGGCCCCGGCGCGGGCACGAGGACCCACCGGTGGCCTGATAACCCACAAGTATAGGGGATCAATTGTAGCTTTTTCGATAAATAAGAGTGTCGAACCCAACGAGGAGCTAAAGGTAGAATTAATATTCCCTTCAAGTTCTATCGACCACCGATACAACTCTACGCGCACTTAACGTTCGCTTTACTTAGAACAAGTATGAAACTATTTTGTAGGTGATAGGATAGGTTTGTAAGAATAAAACTAGAAGTACTTTGCGAGAATAAAATTACGAGTAAATTGCAAGATAATAAAAGTTAATTATTTAGTAGAAAGTTTTTGTAACACAAGAGAATGCTTTGTCCATAGGCAATCGATAACTAGACCGGTAATCATTGTTGCAATTTTATATGAGGGAGAGGCATGAGCTAACATCCTTTCCGTAATTGGATCATATGCACTTATGATTGGAACTCTAGCAAGCATTCGCAACTACCAAAGATCATTAAGGTAAAATCCAACCATAGCATTAAGTATCAAGTCCCTTTTACTCCCATACGCAACAACCCCCTTACTCGGGTGTAAGCTTCTGTCACTCTAGCCGCCCACTATAAGAGAATTATGAATGTATTGCAAACCCTACAGCGGAGATCCCTCACGCTTGCGTGACACGGAGGGCACCATAGGACATCACCAAAATAAAACATACAACTCGAACCAATCACGATCATCAATCAACCCATAGGACAAAAAGAATATATTCAAACATCATAGAATGGCCACAAATCATTGGATAATAATATGTAGCATTAAGCACCATGTTTAAGTAGAGAATTACAGCGGAAAAAGAGAGGTTAGACCGCTGCATAGAGGGGGAGAGAGTTGATGTTGACGGCGGCGAAGTTGTTGGTGTAGATCGCCGTCACGATGGTTCCCCCGGCGGCGCTCCGGCGCCACCGGAAGAGAGGGGGAGAGAGCCCTCCTCCTTCTTCCTTTTCCTTGGCCTCCCCCCTAGATGGGAGGAGAATTTTCCCTCTGGTCCATGGCTGCTGGCGGCAGAGGGGCAGGAGCCCCTCCTAGATTGGATCTCTCTCTCTATTCTCTTCTGTTTCGCGCTCCTGTTTTCTGGCCTTTCACCGTTTCTTAAATTCCCGGAGATCCGTAACTCCAATTGCGCTGAAATTTTAACACGATTTTTTCCGGATATTAGCTTCCTTGCGGCCGAAGAAGAGCCCTAACCGACTTACGGTGTGCCCACGAGGCACCACCGCGCGCCAGGGGGGGAGGGGCGCGCCATGGTGGCTTGTGGAGGCCGTGGGCCTTCGTTTGCGTTGATTCCACCTCTCAAAAATCATATATATACCAAAATAATTCTTCGTAAAATTTTATTGCATTTGGACTTCGTTTGATATGGATTTTCTGTGAAACAAAAAACAAGCAGAAAACAGGAACTGGCACTGGGCACTGGATCAATATGTTAGTCCCAAAAATAATATAAAATGTTGCCAAAAATATGTGAAAGTTGTAGAATATTGTCATGAAACAATCAAAAATTATAGATACGACGGAGACGTATCATGGCCGGGTACCACTTCCGGACCAGAGGGTGGTGGAGGTGGGCGACGTACCTGGCGGAGCGAAGCGGAGCTGCCGGAGTGTAGCGGAGCGGAGGTGGCGGAGCTGCACGCCGGGTGGGAAGGGCCGGCCACATCGCCGGCGCTGCGTCGACGGGCGACGGGCGCTGAGGAAGAAGATCCGCCGTCGCCGGGGCCGCCTTGCTCGACCAACGACCTCCTCAATGCGATGCGAAGGGCCACCTCCTCCACGTCGATGTTCGAGCCGTCGCTGGAGCCACCGCTGCTTCCGTCGCCGGCCATCGGATCGGAGGGGAGGGGATCGGAAGTGAAGTGGACGGAGAGAGAGTGAAGTGGAGTTTGGATTGACCGCTGTCTACGGTTTGCCGGATGGGGATATTTGTGGGGTCGGGGTGGGCCGGGCTGACGTGACGGACGCGCCCGGGCAACCTCATATCCGCCCCATATTTGGGCTGGATATGAGGGTGCCGGTCAGCCTGAACGTTTGAGGCTCATTTGAGACGCCCGGTTGGGTCACATTTTCGTGACCGGTCAGTGATCGAATGGGCCGCCCGGGCGTTTGGGGCGGTTTAGGGCGCCCGGCTGTAGATGCTCTAATGGGCTATCATTAGCCGGTCGTAAGACGGTGAAGTGTTAGCCGGTTTACCGACGTGGCGACACGCGAGCATAGCATCACCGTTGACGCTCGATGAGCCCGAAGGAGAGCCATTGGCCCATGAGTTTCTGCATGAAAAAAAAAGGGCAAATAGATGTTGGGCTTTCGCTGCCAAATCGGCCCACTGCATCAACCACACGAGGTTTCTTCCGGCGCCGCACGCCCGCACCGCCGCCGCCACAAGCGTCCATCGCGCGGGAAAATTTCCCAGGCTCCCCGCCACTTCGCTCCACTGCCCAAATCCAAGCACCATCCCCAACAAGATCTGCCAAATCCAAGCCCCCTAGCCATGGCTACCGTCGCCGCCGCCGCCGCCCCCGAGCACATCGAGGCGATGGAGCAAGTTGAAGGGGAGGAGCGGGCGGCTGGAGCGGCCGATGACGTCGACGTGCCCACCGAGGCGATGGAGCAAGTTGGAGGGGATGAGGCGGCAGCGACAGCCGCCGCTGACGACGACGCCGCCGAGCCGATGGAGGAAGGTGAAGGGGATGCGGCGGAGATCGACGCGGAGGAGGAGGCGGATGCTAGCGCTGAGGCGCACATGGAGGCATCGGAGCAGGTTGAAGAGGAGGAGCGGGAGGAGGTCCACGCGGTGGCGGAGGAGGAGGAAGCGGAGGCCCAGCCGCTGCAGACGGTGCTCCCGTTGGGCAGGGTGAAGAGGATCATGCGGGTCGACAGCGAGATAAAGAAGGTTACCGCCGAGGCGTCGCTGCTCATCGCCGCGGCCACCGAGCTCTTCCTCGGCTCCCTCGCCGCCGGCGCCCACACGGCCGCATCCCAAGGTGGCCGGCGGACGGTGCGCGCCGCGCACGTCCGGGCCGCTGTCCGCGCGCACCGCCCCACCGCCGACTTCCTCCTTGACTGCCTTCCAGCTGCTGCGGAGGCGGCGCCTCGCGTCGCCCGCTCCGGATCCGATGGTGCCGCCGCCGTCGCTGAAGCAGCAGTACCCAAGCCGCTGCCACGTGGGACCCGCCGCATCGACGGATTCTTCCAGAAGGTCACTTAGAGGTGTCTCTCTCTGTGTGTGTTTATGAACTGCTGCTCCAAGTGGTTAAAATGTATTCCTACCCTGCCATGTGATGGAAGTAGAACCTATGAATTTTATCAATCTAAGTATGCAGTTGTCTTTAACCATAAAAATTGCCCATTTCTTGCAAGGATATGATATGCCGTCATATCTTTATTCAGGTTTCTGTAGTGCGAATTCAGCAGTCATTTTCTTGAGCATTATGTTTTTAGGGCCTGTCAAGAACACATCGTCTCCTTTACAATTTGGTATGCTGCTAAGAAGAGTGCTACTAAATATACACAAATTAAGACTGCTACTAAATTCATACTTG
The DNA here is from genome assembly GCA_039707655.1 of Elymus sibiricus. NCBI lineage: Eukaryota > Viridiplantae > Streptophyta > Magnoliopsida > Poales > Poaceae > Elymus > Elymus sibiricus. The sequence continues at coordinate 101,268,960 of CM077668.1, read as the reverse complement.
GTGGTTATTACTGAGTACACACCACAGTTCTTTGGTGGTTCACTAGGATCTGCTAACAAGAGAAACTGAACAGGAAATGACAGTCCATCTATTGCTGCCTATATTTATTGGTCCGCAAGAGTTATGATTTGGTTTATATGTAGCGATTCAGCAGTTATTCGGCTGATGAACACTGTCATAAGAGTGCTCCAACAAGGTTGCCCTTAGGTAATGTCTCTGGTTAGGAAGCTAAGACGTGTCGGTTTGATGCAGACAAGTAGCTCGTTTCCCTCTTGCCACGGGACATACTGGCATCACAAAATTTACATGAGTGTAATCCCACACAATTTGGGTGTTTGCATGGGAAACGAATCAATCAACATATTAGTTTTGGGATCAGTTTCATGGATTACAGAAATGCTCTGCTCCTAGTTGCAGTTAGTTGGGGTTCTAAAAAAAGGATTATAACCAGTCTTAAGAAAACAAGATTAGAATTAGAAACTGCAAAAATTAAATGGTTATATGGGTGTAAGCGCATAAAGTTGTAATGGGTCAAAGTTGATTTTCTATAATGCGTATATATTCGAACATGTCGACATGGCTTATCTGATGTGTTAACTAAGTGAGTATTGACAGGTATAGAATGTCTAGTTCTTCAGAAGTTAGATGCTGAAGAAAGCTGTTTGTGGTAGAAGACTAATACTATGACCTCCAGAATTATAGCAGTTATATCAGGACATATGAATGTTGTGAATCACTGCATCCTAAACTCCCGGGAACTGATTACCTATCCCACCGGGAAGACACTCATATGCAGTTTCTGTATATATCAATACCAGCCGTGCATTTGACATTGGCAAGGCAAAGGTGAAGCCTAAATTGCTGCATGCCTTCTTCCCTCTGCATCTCATAACTTTGTTCAACCATGGCCTCCTTCTGGAGTTTCCTTCTGTCCTACCCTGAGGTTTTCCTAGCCATTGCTTGCTTCTTCTGCCTCTCCCTCTTCCGCCTTGTCCGACACTGCCACAAGAGTGACCTCCCGGTGAACTGGCCTGTTCTTGGGATGCTTCCCTTCCTCGTGAAGAATCTGTACCACATTCATGACAGGGTCACCGATATGCTCCGTGAGGCGGGATGCACCTTCAGGATCATTGGCCCGTGGTTCCTCAACATGAGCTTCTTGGCGACCTGCGACCCAGCCACTGTCAACCACTGCTTCAACACCAACTTCAACAACTACCCAAAAGGCAGTGAGTTCGCCGAGATGTTTGACATCCTAGGTGAGGGCCTCCTTGTGGCAGACTCTGAATCCTGGGAGTACCAGCGCCGCGTGGCGATGCAAATCTTTGCTAGCCGTGCCTTCCGGTCCTTCTCCATGTCCACCATCACGAGGAAGGTCGGCAGAGTCTTGTTACCCTTCCTTGACCACATGGCTAAGCACGGCTCACAGGTTGAGCTGGAAGGTGTCTTCATGAGGTTCTCACTTGATGTCTCATACTCCACTGTGTTTGCAACTGACCTTGACTGCTTGTCTGTGTCCCGCCCGATCCCTGCGTTTGGCCAAGCCACAAAGGAAGTGGAGGAGGGAATGCTGTTCAGGCATGTCGTTCCACCAAGTTTGTGGAAGCTCTTGAGGATGCTCAAAGTCGGCAGCGAGAAGAAGATGGCGAATGCAAGGGTGGTGATCGACCAATTTATCTATGAGGAAATCGCGAAGCGGAAGGCACAAGCAACCAAGCAATGCCAGGGAGACGTGCTGTCCATGTACATGAACTGGCCCATGGATCCCAGCATGAGTGAGCAGCAGAAGACCCTGTTCCTGCGCGACACAGTGGTGGGGTTCATCTTTGCTGGGAAGGACCTCGTTGCCGTCACACTCACGTGGTTCTTCTACATGATGTGCAAGCACCCACATGTTGAGGCGAAGATCCTCGAGGAGATCAAGGCCCTGCAGAGCACCACATGGCCAGGGAACCTCTCTGTCTTCGAGTGCGACATGCTCCGTCCTGCTATTTATCTTCAAGCTGCACTCCTCGAGACGCTCAGGTGACATACCCCCTTCACCTTGTCTAACTCCTCCCAACAATATGACTAATCCATCTGTTTTAGGCTAACCCATGCTGTGCATGTGTCTTAGGCTCTTCCCGGCGACCCCCTTCGAGGAGAAGGAGGCCCTCAACGACGATATCCTCCCAAACGGCACCAAGGTGAGCAAGGGCACAAGGATCGTCTTCTCTCTCTACGCCATGGGGAGGATTGAAGGGATATGGGGCAAGGATTGCATGGAATTCAGACCAGAGCGGTGGGTCTCGAAGAGCGGGCGCCTTCGGCATGAGCCGAGCTACAAGTTCCTGTCCTTCAATTCCGGGCCCAGGAGCTGCCTGGGGAAGGACCTTGGCCTCAGCAACATGAAGATTGCAGCTGCTTCCATCATATATAACTTCAAGGTCGAGCTGGTGGAAGGTCATGCCGTGATGCCCGAGAGCGCAGTGATACTGCACACACGGAACGGGATGATGGTTAGGCTCAAGAGAAGGGATCTGGCAGCTGCTTGATTTTCACTGCTATCTGTTTTCTTACTTTGTTGGGTTATTTATGCGTATCGAACAGAACTAAATGCAGAATCCATGAGATGGAATGGAATAACTAAATATAATCTGTTTGTAGTGTCGGGATTGTCACCATGTAACAAGCTATCTGTTGGTAGTGTTGGAATTGTCACCATGTCATGGAAACAAAATAAATACGTATTATAGTGATTGGTCGTGTGATGATCTTTTGAGTTATTTTCATGTAAAATTGTACTGTATACTACATGTACTTATAAATATGTACTTACTGTATCTTATATGCATCTGCCTATCAATAGTGCTTCTGTCCCGTTGTGGGCCCTCCTTGTGAAATTGAGTAATAAGAAAAGCAATTATTGGACCTGCACCTGTTGAGTTTTCTCCAGTTATTACTATGTGAGAATATATGACGCTCATTTTGTTTCAGAGGATATTCATCAAATGATCATATGTTTTGTTCGTTTTTAAGAGTAGCATTGGCTTGCCCCTGCTCATGTTCTCCCAAAAGTTGATGGTCGTCAGAGTGTGAAAGATCGTGGATGTCGCCTAGAGGGGGGGGGTGAATAGGCGCTTTAAAATAATTACGGTTTAGGCTTGAACAAATGCGGAATAAACCTAGCGGTTAATTTGACAAGCACAAAACCTAAATTGACTAGGCTCACCTATGTGCACCAACAACTTATGCTAAGCAAGATAAACAACTAAGTGATAGCAAGATATATAACAAGAAACAATATGGCTATCACAAAGTAAAGTGCATAAGTAAAGGGCTCGGGTAAGAGATAACCGAGGCACGCGGAGACGACGATGTATCCCGAAGTTCACACCCTTGCGGATGCTAATCTCCGTTTGGAGCGGTGTGGAGGCACAATGCTCCCCAACAATGCCACTAGGGCCACCGTATTCTCCTCACGCCCTCGCACAATGCAAGGTGCCGTGATTCCACTAAGGGACCCTTGAGGGCGGTCACCGAACCCGTACAAATGGCAACCCTTGAGGGCGGTCACCGAACCCGTACACTTTGGCAACCCTTGGGGGCGGTCACCGGTACCCGTCAAATTGCTCGGGGTGATCTCCACAACCTAATTGGAGACCCCGACGCTTGCCCGGAGCTTCACCACAATGGAATGTGGCTCCGAGGCACCACCAAGCCGTCTAGGGCGCCAAGGCACCCAAGAGGAACAAGCTCAAGGGTGCTCAAACACCCAAGAGTAATAAGCTTCTCAACTACTAACTTCCACGTATCACCGTGGAGAACTCAAACCGATGCAACTAATGCAATGGCAAGGGCACACGGAGTGCCCAAGTCCTCCTCTCCCAAATCCCACCAAAGCAACTAATGCTAGGGAGGAAAATGAGAGGAAGAACGAAGAAGAACACGAAGAACTCCAAGAACTAGATCCAAGGGGTTCCCCTCACTTAGAGGAGAAAGTGATTGGTGAAAATGTGGATCTAGATCTCCTCTCTCTTTTCCCTCAAGAAGGAGCAAGAATCATTGGAGGGATTGAGAGATAGGCAAGCTCAAGAAGGTCAACAATGGGGGGAGAAATGAGCTCAAAGGATAAGAAAACCGTTGGGGAAGAAGACCCCTTTTATAGGGCCACCCCAAATCCAACCGTTACCCGTGCAGGACGCGCACAAGCGGTACTACCGCTCTTGCGAGCGGTACTACCGCTCGTGCGGTAGTAATTCAAAAACAGCAGGCAATCAACAAGGAACTGGAGCGGTAGTGCCGCACCAAGCGGTACTACCGCTCAACTTAAGCGGTACTACCGCTTAAGCTTTCGCAGGACAGAGGAAACAGAGGAAGTGGGGTAGCACTGGAACGGCAGTACCGCAACAAGCGGTACTACCGCTCCACTACCGCCCCACTACCGCTTAGGGAAAAATAACACCAGAAGAAAACACGGTAGTGCAGCGGTAGTAGGGGCGGTAGTACCGCTTGTTGCGGTACTACCGCTCCACTACCGCTTTACTACCGCTAAACGAAAAAGAATGCCAGTAGAAATCACGGTAGTGCAACGGTAGTAGGGGCGGTAGTACCGTGTCAAGCGGTACTACCGTGGTCCCGAGCGGTACTACCGCTTTGGTGACAGGTAAACTGCCCAGACAAACAATAAACCCTGAACTGCCATAACTTCTGCAAATGAGCTCCGAATTGAGCAAACTCAAGCTTGTTGGATAGAGGACGACAAATACTATCCAACAGCGACTGGTTATATTAAGAAGTGGCAGTAGAGAAAATACCAATGATATAGAGATGAGAAACCTCTATGAATGAAGAACCGGCATAAACTCCAACATCGAAAACATCATAGAAGATGCATATATGAACTCCGTTTTCGATGACCTCGAGCTTGTCATGAAGATGACCAAAAGCTCAAAGACTCACAAAGAGAAACACCAAACACAAACCAAGAAATATGATGCAAGGATGCAATGGTTTGAGCTCTCTACGAAGATATGATAAAGCTACTCACTTGAGAGCCCCCCTTGATAGTACGGCTATCGATCCTATAACCCGGTCTCCCAACTACTACCATGAGACCGGTAAAATAGAAAACCTATCAAGGGCAAACCTTTGCCTTGCGCAAAGTCCACTTGAGCTAGATGATGACGATCTTGACCTCCTCAAGTTGGACCACCTTTCTTGATTGCGCCGGCTCGATGAAGACTAGCTGATTGCTCCCCCATACTCCACTATGGGTGAGCCACTCTTCGGCACATCTTCACAAGTCCATTGTCACCACAATGGACAGCAAGCTTCAAGCATGTGATCTCTTCGTGATGCTCCACTTGAACTTGCACACCGCAATCTTGATGACGATCACCACTTGATGTCATCCTCCATGGGTTGTGTGATATCTTCCTTTTGATGCACGCCCATGGAAACAAACCTAACCCCACAAAGAACTCTTGCATAGAACATGGGTTAGTACACAAAGCGTAATGGACAATGCTTACCATACCGTGAGATCACTTGATCCCACTCGGTACATCTTCTACGCTTTGTGTGTTGATCAACTCGAATCACTCTTCATATTTAGTCTTGATCAACCTTGAATCTTTCCAACTCTCTTCATTAGGATGATGTCTTGAAGGTAAACATGAATGTTCACACAATCTCCTTCTTCAAGACATGCTTGCAATAGGCTCATCTCTTACATGACCAATCTTTGGATAACTCCATGAATAACCTTGGTCAACACATATTCTTCTTCAAATCACCTTGAGACCAACAAATGGTCTACAAGCAAAGCCTATGGACAAACCCTTCAAATATAACTCAAGGCAACCATTAGTCCATAGAGATTGTCATCAATTACCAAAACCAAACATGGGGGCAGCACATGTTCTAACAGAGTGGTTACTGAATACAGTCTACATTGAAGTTTTTATAGTGAATAGTGACGCTCCTGCAGTCTGTTAAATCAGAACAGATTTCCATTTGGAATGATCCATCCAAAGTTCGCAAGTAGTATATCACTTTATACCAGTGAACAACGCTCTTTGCTTAATCCCCCCAAAAAAATTCTCTTTGCTTAAGATTTCCAAGTTGGGTAGAGCTTGGTGATAAATACTGACAGGCCATCAGGCAAGTTTTCTGCATCACAAGCTCCATTTGGTACACTGACAGGGCTGATAGTTTCGCATATATTCGTAGGGATATATATTTGGGCACTTTTGACTTGTACTAGAAGGGACTGTAGATTGGAGAAATTAGGATGATCGACATCGAGGGCAGCATCTGTTTGTGCAACATGTTGCCGAACTGGTGATATATAATCAGAAATTTAAAACTCTCTGCATGAGGTGCTCTCTGTACAAAACTAGCAGATTTGGAGAGTACAGTCCCGTCCCGTTGGCAAAACATACAGGACGGCCCATTACTCTCCTCCAGTAATTTGGGCCGCATAAGGAGTTCCACCGTACTCACGGCCCGCCACTCCGAAATGTGGGATCCGCTGGCTTCCGGCTGGTGGGGAGAAAAACGCTACGTTCGTTTAGTCCCACATCACCTAGCGAGAGAGGGAGCGACCAGTTTATAAACCGGCTTGCTGCATCCGACTTGTTTGATAAATTGGAACGATACAGAGAAGATTAGCATAGCATGACACGCACAAATCGAGAAATGGTCCAAATTTTTTGGGATTTTCCGCGCTGGTCCCTGGAACCTTCTTTTTAGCTCCTCACGTGTAATACACTTTGTACAGATAAGTCCCTGTAGCCTTGCTGAATTTTTTGAGGATTCGCACGCAGGTCCCTCGGCCCCTTTTTTTTACCCACTCACATCACTTTGTAGGCAGGTCCCTGAGCCTTGTTTTAGCACTGACGCCTACTAATATTTTACACAAAGGTCCTTATATTTTTATTTCCATCGTGTTACATAGCCCCTCATGTGTACTACACTCTGTACAGATAGGTCCCTGGAACCTTGTTTTAGCACTGACGCCTACTAATATTTTACACAGAAGATAGGTCGAGCGATGGATGCGGAATAATAAGCAGTCAATTACTTTGTGAGTGATGATGTGCAAATTAGGTGGACTCGCATCACACCGGGAAGCAAGCTAGCTCGCCAAATTTCTTTCTTCCTTAAAAGAACTCCCTCATTTCTGTATGTGTGAGTGTGTGTATTTTCACCGACTGATTTATTGATAGTGGCCGTGTATATATACTGCTATTGTAACTTGTTTGGTCGTTGTTTGGTCGTGCACAAGCTTTAAGTTGAAGATGCTCATTTCTAACTGGAAAAGTGGACATGAGCTTGTGTATTGGTTCATTTATAGGTCCTCTGCGTCATTTTGATTTGCAATCAACAAGAACTGAAGAATTACCTATTCACAAAAGAAAAAAAGAGAGCTGAAGAATTACCTGTCCTTGGATGAGAACCGACACTACACTAGCTCTAATAACTTTTCTAGACAGAAACATGTTATGTACGCTAATATGTAATACATACAGCAGAGTGTCTTTCCCTCTTTTTGAAAAAAAAATGTAATCCAGCTAGGAGCACATAACACTTTGAGATGCAGACAAGCATATTTGTTGTTTTCGTTGATTGTCATGCACAAATGTTTACGATATAATAAATAGTTATCATAGCAGTATAGATTTAATTACCATGGTATTTCCTACACTGTCAGCAAACGAATGGAGAAATTACCAAGTTATTTGCTCATGTTTCTTATGTTCCCCGGCATGTTGTAATAATTATATATGTTAGATGCAATCTAATAATTGTTAACATCTATAGCGAGTGAAACGTTCGATGTAAAGGATCTCACGAATAATCCCCCTCCTAGCGCGAACGTTACAGCTCAGACATCCTGGCCCAACTTAGACCTTCACGTCAAAGGCTCAGCAAAGCCTTTTGCTAGGACTCCTGGGCCAACACAATTCCCTTTTGCACAGAAGAACAAAATAAATGTAAAAAACCATTTAATTCAAAACACAAAAAATGACTATGACAACTGCTGTAACTATTTTGCCATGATGGGAAAATTATTGCCATGTTGTATATTTTTTAATCAAAATTTGAATTATTTTATGAAAATAGTCTCATGAAACATAAATCTGCCATGTGATGCTCAATTTTTTTTTTATTTGCATGGTGTACAAGAAAAGGAATTTAGAATGGTTTGTTTCAACGAATGTAGCATGTTCCAAAAAAAATGACCATTGTGCAAAGAATGAACTTGCCATGGTACTAAAATGTAAATTAGCCATGGAAAAATATACAAATATGTGATGTTAGAAAACCAAAAACAAAAATATACCATGAATTGTTCAATAAAATTGTCGTTGGCCAAAAAAAGATATATGTGATGTTTCCAAAAGTAAGATTTCCATGGTTCATACAGTATATTTGCCATTGTCTGTAAAAGTAAAATTGCCATGGTTCGCAAAGTATATTTGCCATATTGAAAAAAAAAACATGACAATTTCATATTTTGTTTTTATTGCCATGGTAGATGCATGTTAAAATTTGACATGGTATTTTAATTAAAATTGCCATGCTTTGTATAAGAAAATTTGCCATGTATCTAAAATAATTAAAATTGCCACGTATAAGAATTCTTTTAAGTTTTCTTATAGTAAGAAAATTTATAATTACCATAATCAAAAATTGCCATGGCAGATTCCTATTAAAGTTTTCCATGGTATTTTAATTAAAATTGCCATGTTGTATAATTTGTTGTCATGTATGTAAAACATGACCAAAATTGTCATGGTTGATGCATATTAAAAATTTCCATGGTATTAATTAAAACTGCCATGCCTTGTATAAGAAATTTGCCATGTACTCCCTTGATACGTTCATTTTGCATCATGTTTTGCTACTGTTATTTATAATGTTTTTGATCAATATAACACTTTGTGGAGCAATTCTAATGCTTTTTCTCTCTTAATATGCAAGATTTACACAAGGAGGGAGAATGCCGGCAGCTGGAATTCTGGACCTGAAAAAGCTATGTCAGATATACCTATTCTGCACATCTCCAAATGAGATGAAATTTTGTGGAGATTTATTTTGGAATAAATAAAAAATACTGGAAGCAAAAAGTACCAGAGGGGGCCACCCAGGTGCCCACGAGGCACCAGGGCGCGCCACCCCCCCCCCCCAGGCGCGCCCTGGTACCTCGTGGGGCCCCTGGCCCACTTCTGGCCCCCATTTTCTGGTATATAAGTCATTTTGCCCTAGAAAAAATATAGAGAAGACTTTCAGGACGGTGCGCCGCCGTCTCGAGGCGGAACTTGGGCAGGAGCACTTTTGCTCTCCGGCGGAGAGATTCTGCTAGGGAAACTTCCCTCTGGGAGGGGGAAATCGTCGCCATCGACATCACCAGCGACCCTCTCATCGTGGGAGGGCCGATATTCATCAACATCTTCACCAGCACCATCTCATCTCAAACCCTAGTTCATCTCTTGTATTCAATCTTTGTCTCAGAACCTCAGATTGGTACCTGTGGGTTGCTAGTAGCGTTGATTACATCTTGTAGTTGATGCTAGTTGGTTTATTTGGTGGAAGATTATATGTTCAGATCTATTATGCTATTCAACACCCCTCTGATCTTGGGCATGATGATGATTTGTGAGTAGTTACTTTTGTTCTTGAGGACATGGGAGAAGTCTTGTCATAAGTAATCATGTGAATTTGGTATTCGTTCGATATTTTGATGATATGTATGTTGTTGATTCTCTTAGTGGTGTCATGTGAACGTCGACTACATGACACTTCACAATCTTTGAGCCTAAGGGAATGCATTGTGGAGTAGTAATTAGATGATGGGTTGCTAGAGTGACAGAAGCTTAAGCCCTAGTTTATGCGCTATTCCGTAAGGGGCTGATTTGGATCCATATGTTTAGTGCTATGGTTAGAGTTATCTTAATTCTTCTTTCGTAGTTACGGATGCTTGCGAGAGGGGGTAATCATAAGTGGGAGGTTTGTTCAAGTAAGAACAACACCCAAGCATCGGTCCACCCACATATCAAATTATCAAAGTAGCGAACGCGAATCAAACAAATATGATAAAAGTGACTAGATGAAATTCCCATGTGTCCTCGAGAACGTGTTGCTTATTATAAGAGATCATTCCGGCTTGTCCTTTGCTATAAAAAGGATTGGGCCACCTTGCTGCACTCTTTGTTACTATTGCTATTTGTCACTTGTTACAAATTATCTTGCTATCAAACTACTCGTTACCGATAATTTCAGTGCTTGCAGAAAATACCTTGCTGAAAATCGCTTGTCATTTCCTTCTGCTCCTTGTTGGGTTCGATACTCTTACTTATCGAAAGGACTACGATTGATCCCCTATACTTGTGGGTCATCAAGACTCTTTTCTGGCGCCGTTGCCGGGGAGTGAAGCGCCTTTGGTGAGTGGAATTTGGTAAGGAAACATTTATATTACGTGCTGAAATTTATTGTCACTTGTCACTATGGAAAGTAATCCTTTGAGGGGTTTGTTCGGGGTATCTTCACCTCGACCGGAAACACCAAGAGTTGCTCCTCAACCTACTGCACCTACTGAAAATATTGAATATGAGATTCCTTCGGGTATGATAGAGAAACTGCTAGCTAATCCTTATGCAGGAGATGGAACAATACATCCTGATATGCACTTGATCTATGTGGATGAAATTTGTGGATTGTTTAAGCTTGCAGGTTTATCCGGAGATGGAGTTAAGAAGAAAGTATTCCCTTTATCTTTGGGGGGAAAGGCATTGACATGGTATAGGCTAAGTGATGATACCGATACATGGGACTGGAACCGATTGAAATTGGAATTCCATCAGAAATTTTATCCTATGCTTTTGGTTCATCGTGATCGGAATTATATATATAATTTTTGGCCTCGTGAAGGAGAAAGCATCGCTCAAGCTTGGGGGAGGCTTAAGTACATGATGTACACATGCCCCAATCATGAGCTCTCAAAAGAAATTATCTTACAGAATTTTTATGCTCGGCTTTCTCATGATAATCAAACTACGCTCGATTCTTCTTCGACTGGCTCCTTTATGAAGAGAACTATTGAATTCAGATGGGATCTTCTGGAAAGAATTAAACGCAACTCTGAAGATTGGGAACTAGACAAAGGTAATGAGTCAGGTATAATACTTGAGTTCGATTGTGTTAAATCTTTTATGGCTACTGATGCTTTTCATAAGTTTAGCACTAAATATGGACTTGACTCTGAGATAGTAGCTTCCTTTTGTGAATCATTTGCTACTCATGTTGATCTCCCTAAGGAGAAGTGGTTTAAATATCATCCCCCTGTTAAAGAAAAGATTGAGGAACCCGTTAGTGTTAAAGAAGAAACAATTGTTTACCATGTCAATCCAGTTGTGCCTACCGCTTATATTGAGAAACCACCTTTTCCTATTAGGATTAAGGAACATGCTAAAGTTTCAACTGTGGTTAACAAAAGTAATATTAGAGCACCTAGACCCTCTGAACAAATTAAAGTTGAACCTAATGTTGCTATGGTTAAAGATTTCTTGGTTCATAATATAGATGGGCATGCTATTTACTTCTGTAATGAAGCAGCTAGAATCGCTAAACCTGATCCTAAAGATAAAAACAGACCCGTGGTGGGCATGCCTGTTGTCTCAGTTAAAATAGGAGATCATTGTTATCATGGTCTATGTGATTTGGGTGCTAGTGTGAGTGCTATTCCGTTTACCTTATATCAAGAAATTATGAATGATATTGCACCTGCTGAAATTGAGGACAATGATGTTACTATTAAACTTGCAAACAGAGATACCATTACACCGCTTGGGATCGTTAGAGATGTTGAAGTCTTGTGTGGAAAAATCAAATACCCTACTGATTTTCTAGTCCTCGGTTCTCCACAAGATGATTTTTGTCCCATTATATTTGGTAGACCTTTCTTGAACACTGTTAATGCCAAGATTGATTGCGCTAAAGAAATTGTTAGTGTTGATTTTGGTGGTATGTCTCGTGAGTTTAATTTCTCCAAATTTCGTAGACAACCTCAGGATAAAGAATTGCCTAGTAAAGATGAAATTATTGGTCTTGCTTCTATTGCCGTACCTCCTACTGATCCGTTAGAACAATATTTGCTAGACCATGAAAACGATATGCATATGAATGAAAGAAACGAAATAGATAGAATGTTCTTTGATCAGCCACCTATCCTTAAACACAATTTGCATGTTGAAACTCTTGGAGGTCCTCCTCCACCTAAGGGTGATCCTGTATTCGAATTGAAGCAATTGCCTGATACATTGAAATATGCTTATCTTGATGAAAAGAAGATATATCCTGTTATTATTAGTGCTAACCTTTCAGAGCATGAAGAAAAGAGATTACTGAAAACTCTGAGGAAGCACCGAGCTGCTATTGGATATACTCTTGATGATCTTAAGGGCATTAGTCCCACTCTATGTCAGCACAAAATTAATATGGAGCCTGATGCTAAAGCAGTTGTCGACCACCAACGACGATTAAATCCTAAGATGAAAGAGGTGGTAAGAACTGAAATATTAAAACTTCTGGAAGCAGGTATAATCTATCCCATAGCTGATAGTAGATGGGTAAGTCCCGTTCATTGTGTCCCTAAGAAAGGGGGTATTACCATTGTTCCTAATGATAAAAATGAACTCATTCCACAAAGAATTGTAACTAGTTATAGGATGGTAATTGATTTTAGAAAATTAAACAAAGCTACTAGAAAAGATCATTACCCCTTACCTTTTATTGATCAAATTTTAGAAAGATTGTCTAAGCATACACACTTTTGTTTCCTAGATGGTTATTCTGGTTTTTCTCAAATACCCGTAGCACAATCTGATCAAGAGAAAACCACCTTTACTTGTCCTTTTGGAACTTATGCTTATAGACGTGTGCCTTTTGGTTTATGCAATGCACCTGCTACCTTTCAAAGATGTATGACTGCTATATTCTCTGACTTTTGTGAAAAGATTGTTGAGGTATTCATGGATGATTTCTCCATTTACGGAACCTCTTTTGATGATTGCTTAAGCAACCTTGATCGAGTTTTGCAGAGATGTGAAGAAACTAATCTTGTCTTGAATTGGGAGAAGTGCCACTTTATGGTGAATGAAGGTATTGTCTTGGGGCATAAAATTTCTGAGGGAGGTATTGAAGTTGATAAAGCTAAGGTTGATGCTATTGAGAAAATGCCATGTCCTAAAGATATTAAAGGTATAAGAAGTTTCCTTGGTCATGCTGGTTTCTATAGGAGGTTTATTAAAGACTTCTCTAAAATTTCTAGGCCCCTTACCAATCTTTTGCAAAAAGATGTTCCATTTGTTTTTGATGATGATTGTCTAGAAGCCTTTGAAACACTTAAGAAAGCCTTAACCACCTGATTGGAACTTGCCTTTTGAAATTATGTGTGATGCTAGTGATTATGCTGTTGGTGCTGTTCTAGGACAGAGAGTTGATAAGAAATGAAATGTTATCCTTTATGCTAGTAAAACTCTAGATAGTGCCCAAAGAAATTATGCTACTACTGAAAAAGAATTTCTAGCAGTTGTGTTTGCATGTGATAAATTCAGATCCTACATAGTTGATTCTAAAGTAACTGTTCACACCGATCATGCTGCTATTAAATATCTTATGGAAAAGAAAGATGCTAAACCTAGACTTATTAGGTGGGTTTTATTGCTACAAGAATTTGATTTTCATATTATTGATAGAAAGGGAGCTGAGAATCCCGTAGCAGATAATTTGTCTAGAATGGAAAATGTTCTTGATGACCCACTTCCTATTAATGATGATTTTCCTGATGAACAATTAGCTGTCATAAATGCTTCTCGTAATACTCCATGGTATGTAGACTATGCTAATTACATTGTTGCTAAATACATACCACCTAGTTTCACATACCAACAAAAGAAAAAGTTCTTCTTTGATTTAAGACATTACTTCTGGGATGACCCACATCTTTATAAAGAAGGAGTAGATGGTATTATTAGACGTTGTATACATGAGCATGAACAGGAACAAATCCTACGAAAGTGTCATTCCGAGGCTTACGAAGGACACCATGCAGGAGACAGAACTGCACACAAGGTATTACAATCTGGTTTTTATTGGCCTACTCTTTTCAAGGATGCTCATAAGTTTGTCTTATCTTGTGATGAATATCAAAGAATTGGTAATGTTGGTAGACGTCAGGAGATGCCTATGAATTATTCACTTGCTGTTGAACCATTTGATGTTTGGGGATTTGATTATATGGGACCTTTTCCTAAATCCAATGGGTATACTCATATTTTAGTTGCTGTTGATTATGTTACTAAGTGGGTAGAAGCTATTCCAACTAGTAGTGCTGATCATAACACTTCTATTAAAATGCTTAAAGAAGTTATCTTCCCAAGGTTTGGAGGCCCTAGATATTTAATGACTGATGGTGGCTCACATTTTATTCATGGTGCATTCCGAAAATTGCTTGCTAAATATGATGTTAACCATAGAATTGCATCTCCCTATCACCCTCAAACTAGTGGTCAAGTTGAATTGAGCAATAGAGAAATAAAATTAATTTTGCAAAAAACCATCAATAGATCTAGAAAGAATTGGTCTAAGAAACTTGACGATGCATTATGGGCTTATAGAACTGCTTATAAAAATCCTATGGGTATGTCTCCTTATAAAATGGTCTATGGAAAAGCATGTCATTTACCTCTTGAGTTAGAACATAAAGCATATTGGGCAATTAAAGAACTTAATTATGATTTTAAACTTGCCGGTGAAAAGAGATTATTTGACATTAGTTCATTAGATGAATGGATAACCCAAGCTTATGAAAATGCCAATTTGTTTAAAGAAAAAGTTAAAAGATGGCATGATAGAAGAATTCAAAAACGGGAATTTAAAGTAGGTGAGTAAGTTCTATTGTACAATTCTCGTTTGAGATTCTTTGCAGGAAAGCTTCTCTCTAAATGGGAAGGACCGTATATCATCGAAGAAGTTTATCGCTCCAGAGCCATCAAAATAAACAATTCCGAAGGCACTAATTTGAGAGTGGTGAATGAGCAAAGAATTAAGCCTTATATTTCAGGTACTCCCATCAATGTTGAAACTAATATTATTGAAACAATTACACCGGAGGAATACATAAGAGAGACCTTCCGGAACACTCCAGAACCCTGAAAAGGAAGAGGTATGTGATACGGTAAGTAAACCGACTCCAAAAATTCCATAAAAATATTTTTTGTCAGTTTTGGAATATTTAGAAAAATACAAAAATAAGAAACAGATGGGGGGACCCACCTGGTGCCCACGAGGCACCAGGGCGCGCCACCCCCCTGGCGCGCCCTGGTGGCTCGTGGGCCCCACGTGAGCCTTCCCGACTCCGTTTTTCTTCTCGATTACTTGTTTTGCAAGATAAAAAATCTTTATATATACTCCCGTACGTTTTGACCACCGTATCACAGAAATCTCCTCTGTTCTTGTTTCGTGCTATTTTCCTGGCAGATCCGAAAGTATGTCATCTCAAGACTCCGATGGGGAGAGCTTCGTATCACACTATGTTGCAAATCCAAAGATCTATGGGGATATAGACCCTTATGGATGGTCCGAGGAGGAGGAGCAAGATGCCAACATAAAGGGGACGGAAGACGCGAGTTCGGATGAAGTCGATGCCCCTCTACCTCAACCTGGAGATATGCATGTGGAGTTCAAGAAGTCGAGCCTCCCAAACACACTAAACAAGTCTAAGATCCAATTTATCCCGTCCCGTTTTCTGCAGGAAAGCAAGGAGGCCTTATGTAAAAAGGTATTGAACCTTGAGCAAGAAGTCGATGATTTGAGGGAGGAAAATTTCATCCTCAAACGTAAGCTGGACAAGCTCGCCACTTCATCACCATCATCATCTTCGAAGAAAAAAACTTGAGCACACGGGTATGGTGTGACGCCCCTACTCGACCGTGCACTAATCATACACGCAAACATGCACGCTCGAGATCAGAGACTCATGGGAAGATATCACAACACAACTCTAAACTCAAATTTAAACACAAATCATCATATTACAAACCAGGGGTCATGAGGACCCGAATACATAAGTCATACATACAAATGATATCTGAGTACATACATAGTTAGTCAAGTTTGCCTTAAGAAGGCTAGCACAAACAGCGTCACTAGATCGAAAAGGCGAAGGCCTCCTGCCTAGGGCCTCCGAACTACTCTTGGTCGGCTGGCTCAACCCAGTAGTACGTGCCTGCGGGGCTCTCCTGGTAGTAGTCTCCTGCGGTGGCGTCTGGCTCCGGGGCTCCATCCTCTGGTTACAGCAAGCGGGTATGGGGAAAAGAAGTAGCAAAGCAACCGTGAGTACTCATCCAAAGTACTCGCAAGACTGACATCAGAACTATACTAATTATGCATCGGTATCAAAGGAATGGGGCTATATCTTTGGACTGAACTGCAGAATGCCAGAATAGAGGGGGAGAAGCCTAGCCTATCGAAGACTAGCATCTTGAAGCAATCTTGCAGCATCAGAAGAGAGTAGACATGGTAGCATATAATAGTGATTGTGTAATAGCAACGCCCTGAGATCCTTTCTCGACTCCCTGCGAGAAAGCGATCCCGAGAGCAATATTAATAGTTTAATATTGAATCATCATCAGTTTGTAATTGTAGTGGATCAGGATACAACTCCGAGCGTCCTGTTACCGTGGACACGGCTATTCGAATAGATCACTTCCCTGCAGGGGTGCACTACTGTTACCCAACACGCTCGATCACATCTGGCCGGACACACTTGCTGGGTAATGCCCGGCCTCGGGTGATCGACACAACGCAGTCCTACCTAGGCTCAGCAGAGAGGTCAGCACGCCGGTCTAAATCCTAAGTTCGAAGGGGTCTTGGGCCATCGCCCTTTGCACTCCTGCACATTGCGTGACTGGCCGGGGCCCAGGCGCGACACTGTATTCACAGTGACGTAACCAGCCCACCCCAGCAATCAGCCCGCATCTCTGAGCTGTGACGTCTGAAGAGCTTTCGGCTGATACATACGACGTAGAGGGCCCCATTAAACCATTATCCCACGTGGTGGTAGTGCGTATAGGCCAGTGGCTAACTCAGATCAAATACCCAAATCCGTTAGGCGTATTTAGTAGCTCGCAGAGACAAACAGGATTCCTGTCGCTCTGACTTGGTAACACACGGCTCGCGGGTGCTCTTGGAGCCGACCCGTCTTTATTAAATGACAGTAGTAAAGTCAAAGTACCCGTGTGTCCAAAGTATTGAGAAGGAATCCGAGGAATCACCCTTGATGGATTCCCACTCAAAGTATCGGTTAAGGTGAATCCGGAGGAATCACCCTTGATGGATTCACACAAGAGGAGTTGCATAACGGAAGCTTTATCGGAGGTGATGAAAGAGGAATCACCCTCGGTAACCCACAACCGGATAGATATTTTACAGAGGCATCATCAGAAGTGAGATAAGAGGTATCACCCTCGGCACTCGGTGGTAACTCTGCAGAGTCGAACAACTTAGGGGGAATGTGTGGTGAAGTGTTGGTCTCTGACCGTCGATCATACTGATCGAGTCTCCGGTGGAAAAGCGTGGCAACAAGGACAAGGGTGTGGGGGCTTTGATGAATCACTAACCAGCCTATACTAAGCATATAGGATAACAGGTAGAGTATCAACAACAGGTTATAAAACCAGGCTATGCATCAGAATAGGAACTATTGGAACAGTAGCAGGGGCAATTCTAATGCAAGAATAAGAGGGAAAGAATAGGCGATATCTGGATGATCAAGGGGGTTTTGCTTGCCTGGAAGCTCTGCTGAGAGGGGCTGGTCGTCTGAAGGCTGCTCGTCTGGAGCGTAGTCGTACTCAGCTGCGTCGGTGGCGGTCTCGGCGTCTATTGGGAGAGAAGGAGGGGGAAGAAACAATAAATTCACGGCAACAATGCAATCACTATGCATGACATGCCTAAATGAGATGCATGTGTGATTTATTACCTCTCTAATTATTTTAGGTGATTTAGGAATTTATTTGGAATTATTTTATTAAGGTTATGCACTATTCATTTATCAAAAACAGGCAAAAAGTTCCATGTTCGGTATGTTAGAGGGGTGTGGCAGGTATGTGGGTAGGATATTCGGATTCTTCACATTTTTCTGATCATTTTTCATACATAAATTATTTTCATCCGAGTTACGGTTTATTTTATATGATTTTTCAAAGTTTTAATCATTTTCTAGAATGTCTAAAATTATTTAATTTGAATTATCCAGAACAGTAGCCAGTGACGTCATCATGGCGTCAGCAGTCAACTGAGTCGGTGGACTGGTCAATCTAACCAGTGGGTCCCACTTGTCATACACAGTGGCTTAATTAGAGTTTAATCTAATCTAAACAGAGTCTAATTAGCAGGTGGACCCCACTGTCAGCGACTAACCTAATTACCGGATTAACTTATAAGTTTGAATTAATTTAATTACACGCGGGGCCCACATGTCAGTGGCTGGGCCAGCCCAGTCAGCAGGTTGACCCAGTCAACGGGTCAACTGGGCCCACCCGTCAGCGTCACAGGGGGCCGCCACGTCGGCGCTAGGTCAGCGTCGCCGGAGCTTTGCCGCCGGCGACCATTCCAGCGGCGGCGCGGCTCGGGAGGTGGTCGGGATTCGCCCTCCGGCCACCAAATCGAGCGCGGAGGGGCGGGATCGAACGAGCGTGGAGCAGCGCATCTCCTGGTGGTACTGGCCCGGCCGGAGACGGGCTAAAACGACGGCGGTGAGCTCGAACGCGGCGGCCGGAGTTCGGGCATCGGCGGAACACGGCGAAACGCGGCGCTAGCGAGCAACTAAACAGCTAGGCGGGCTCTACGTGCGCGCGCGAAGTCGATGGACTTGCGCGCGTGACCAAATGGTCACCGGACGGCTGTCGACGACGAGCTCGGGCGGCGAGGAGTTCGGCCATGATGGGGGAGCTCGCAAGAACGCGTGTTCGACGGCGAGAGGAGAGGGGAAGGAGTGGATGCTCACCGGGGTGGTACACGGAGGCCCGGCGAAGGCTTAGGAGCAGTAGGGCGGCGACATTTGACGGGAAAACGCCGGCGACCGAAGACGGGGAGGAGCTCGATCCCGGAGCTGTGGTGGCGCAGAGCTCGTTCCCGTGGTCGGAGAGGAAGTAGAGGAGGAAGGCGGAGCTTCTGGCGAGGTCTCAGCCGGCGAGGATGACGGTAGCCACGGCAGCGAGCTCGGCCATGGCGACGGAGGCGCGGGCGCGTTCTGACTCGAGGAGAGGGACGAGGGAGAAGGGGTGAACGGGCTAGGGTTCCACGAGGGGGTCCGCGGAGAGGCTCTTATCCATCCCGCGGCGGCAGCGGCGCCGATGGATGGACGACAGCTGCCCATCGGCGCTCGGGCGTGTGCGCGCGCCGACACGCAGGAGAGAGGGAGAGAGGTAGGAGACAAGCGGGAGAGGTGGGCTGGGCCGCACTGTTTGAACTTAGGCCCAGCCGCATAGTAGCATTCGGCCTTTTCTCTTTTTATTTTTCTGTTTATTTATGTCTTTACTGTTTTGCAAAATGTTTGGCCTCGAAATGATTTTTGTAAAATAGGTGACTTAGCTTAGAAATTACAGTGCAAAATTAACTACTACCAGAAATAGGTTTGGAGACAATATGATTTCATTTGCAATTTTATTAAACAAAATGGTATTGAATATTGCTGTTCGGTACTGTTTTGATGATGTTAGAGTCATCTAGGTAATTTAGGTGATGTTGTTTTTCTTAACATAATTGGTTATGGATTATTTGCTATTTAATGAACATTTTTGTTTTCAAATTGGAAGAACTTTTATTTTCACTTTAAATTTGAATTTCAATTTGAGTAGGAATTTGAAATGAGATATGATGCAAATGATGATCAAGCACTGTTAAGCATGGTGACTTGGCATTATCAAAAGGTGATCACTGTAGCTTAAATACATGGGGTGTTACATATGGGCACTCCCCTTGGCTTGTGCCAAGCTTGGGGGAGGTGCCCCGGTATCGTATCACCATCACTTTTATTATCTTTACCTACTTTTAGTTCAATCCTTAGTTATTTCGTGATCTAGTTGAATAAAAGTTTAGTATGATCTACTTTCGAGTGTTAGTTTCGTGATCCATCTATCTATGTAATCGAGTTGAGAGTTATATAATAAAGAGTAGTTTGAGTTTTTTCCTCTTTACTTTTATGTTTCAATCCTAGCAATGAAAATAATGAAAAAGATCATATGCTAATCTTATGGAAAGTAATGACATTACATAAAGAAAAGTATAAGTGGTAAAATTTATTGGAAGTTAATAAACATAGCATTAGTCAATGATGCAATTCATGAAAAAGTTAATAAGGGAAGAGAAGATTCACATGCAAATATACTATCTTGGACATCTTTTATGATTGTGAGCCCCCATTAAGTATTTTATGACAAATTGTTGACGTTGGACAAGGAAGACAACATAATGAATTATGTTTGTTCATATTCACATAGAAGTTATATTGTTATAGATCCTTGATACGTCTCCAACGTATCTATAATTTATGAAGTATTCATGCCATGTTTATTATAGTTTTGTATGATTTTGGTGCACTTTTATATGACTTTTATATGATTTTCATGGACTAACATATTGACCTAGTGCCCAGTGCCAGTTGCTGTTTTCTGCTTGTTTTTGGCTTTCCAGAAAATCCATATCAAATGAAGTCCAAATGCAGAAAAACTTTTTGATGATTTTTTCTTGAACATAAGAGACACTAGAAGCTTCGGGAGGTGGCCAAAAGACCCACAGGGGCCCCATGAGCCACCAGGGCGCGCCACCCCCCCAGGCGCGCCCTGGTGCCTCGTGGGCCCCCTGTGGCCCTTCTTCGCGTGATTCCAACGCCAAAAAATCATATATATTCAGAAACCCCCGAAAGTTAACCTAGATAAGTTTTTACACTGCCGCAAGCCTCTGTACCCCCACGATCTCATTTACAGCCCTTTTCTGGCACCCTGCCGGAGGGGGGAAGGCATCACCGGAGGCCATCTTCGTCATCCCGGCGGTCTCCATGATGAGGAGGGAGTAGTTCACCCTTGGGGCTGAGGGTTTGTACCAGTAGCTATGTGTTTGATCTCTCTCTCTCTCTCGTGTTCTTGAGATGGCACGATCTTGATGTATCGCGAGCTTTGTTGATATAGATGAATCATATGGAGTTTTCCCCTCTCTATCTTCTTGTGATGAATTGAGTTTTCCCTTTGAAGTTTTCTTATCGGATTGAGTCTTTAAGGATTTGAGAACACTTGATGTATGTCTTGCATATGGATATCTGTGGTGACAATGGGATATTCACTTGAGTCACTTGATGTATGTTTTGGTGATCAACTTGCGGGTTCCGTGACCTTGGGGATTTATGCATAAGGGTTGGCACACGTTTTCGTCTTGACTTTCCGGTAGAAACTTTGGGGCACTTTTTGAAGTTCTTTGTGTTGGTTTGAATAGATGAATCTGAGATTGTGTGATGCATATCGTATAATCAAACCCGTGGGTACTCGTGGTGACATTGGAGTGCCTAGGTGACATTAGGGTTTTGGTTGATGTGTATCTTAAGGTGTTATTCTAGTATGAACTCTAGGGCTGTTCATGACAATTAATGGGGATGGCTCATAAGATTGATCAGGAAGGATAACTTTGAGGTGGTTTCGTACCCTACAACAATTTCTTCGTTTGTTCTCCACTATTTGTGACTTTGGAGTGAACTCTTTGTCGCACGTGAGGGATTTACATATGATTCAACTATGTCAACAATGTTGAGAGATTGCACTAGCGA
The DNA here is from genome assembly GCA_039707655.1 of Elymus sibiricus. Classification (NCBI taxonomy): domain Eukaryota; kingdom Viridiplantae; phylum Streptophyta; class Magnoliopsida; order Poales; family Poaceae; genus Elymus; species Elymus sibiricus. Next base: position 101,247,098 of record CM077668.1, on the reverse strand, counting down.
AAGTATGAACCCTAGGCCTTGTTTTTAAGCATTGCAATACCGTTTGTGCTCACTTTTGTTACTTACTACCTTGCTGTTTTTATATTTTTAGATTACAAAAACTTATATCTACTATCCATACAACACTTTTATCACCATCTCTTCGCCGAACTAGTGCACCTATACAATTTACCATTGTATTGGGTGTGTTGGGGACACAAGAGATTTCTTTTATTTGGTTGCAGGGTTGTTTGAGAGATATCATCTTCAACCTACGCCTCCCACGGATTGATAAACCTTAGGTCATCCACTTGAGGGAAAATTGCTACTGTCCTACAAAACTCTGCGCTTGGAGGCCCAACACGAGTCTACAAGAATAAGTTGTGTAGTAGACATCAATCCTCCAACATGTGGTGCTTGCCCAATATCTTTGCTAGCCAAAATCTGCACCAAGTAGAGATACTACTTGTGCGTCCAAAACCCTTAAACCCAGTTTCATGTCATGAGAGTCCACTATATCTACCTATGGATTGAATAAGATCCTTCAAGTAAGTTGTCATCGGTGCAAAAAGCGATAAAAATTGCCTCTAAATATGTCTGAACTTTTATTGTAAGGGAAAATAAGCTTTGTACGAACTTGTGATGGCAAAGAAATAAAAGCGACGGACTGCATACTAAAGGTTGCTATCATAAGGGACAATATAAAGTGACGTTCCTTTGCATTAAGAGCTTGTGCATCCAACAACAAAAAGCGCATGACAACCTCTGCTTCCCTCTACGAAGGGCCTATCCTTTACTTTTATGTATTTACTTTTTATGCAAGAGTCAATAGTATTCTCCTCTATTTCCTTTTTATTTTTCTCTTTTGCAAGCATCATGTGGTGGGGAAAGATCTAAGCACATATATCCAGTTGGATATGAGTGATCATGAGTTATTATTGTTGACATCACCCTTGAGGTGAATAAGTTGGGAGGCGAAATCACAAGCCCCTATCTTTCTATGTGTCTGCTGAAACTTTTTGCTCCATATATATGTCGTGAGTGTTAGCAATCATAGAAGACTAAATGATGGTTGAGTATGTGGACTTGCTAAATGATGACCCACAAGTATAGGGGATCAATCATAGTCCTTTCGATAAGTAAGAGTGTCGAACCCAACGAGGAGCAGAAGGAAATGACAAGCGGTTTTCAGCATGGTGTTTTCTGCAAGCACTGAAATTATCGGTAACGAGTAGTTTGATTGCAAGATAATTTGTAACAAGTGACAAATAACAATAGTAACAAAGGGTGCATATCGTATAATCAAACCCGTGGGTACTCGTGGTGACATTGGAGTGCCTAGGTGACATTAGGGTTTTGGTTGATGTGTATCTTAAGGTGTTATTCTAGTACGAACTCTAGGGCTGTTCATGACAATTAATGGGGATGGCTCATAAGATTGATCGGGAAGGATAACTTTGAGGTGGTTTCGTACCCTACAACAATTTCTTCGTTTGTTCTCCGCTATTTGTGACTTTGGAGTGAACTCTTTGTCGCACGTGAGGGATTTACATATGATTCAACTATGTCAACAATGTTGAGAGATTGCACTAGCGAAAGTATGAACCCTAGGCCTTGTTTTTAAGCATTGCAATACCGTTTGTGCTCACTTTTGTTACTTGCTACCTTGCTGTTTTTATATTTTCAGATTACAAAAACTTATATCTACTATCCATACTACACTTTTATCACCATCTCTTCGCCGAACTAGTGCACATATACAATTTACCATTGTATTGGGTGTGTTGGGGACACAAGAGATTTCTTGTATTTGGTTGCAGGGTTGTTTGAGAGATATCATCTTCAACCTACGCCTCCCACGGATTGATAAACCTTAGGTCATCCACTTGAGGGAAAATTGCTACTGTCCTACAAAACTCTACGCTTGGAGGCCCAACACGAGTCTACAAGAATAAGTTGTGTAGTAGACATCAAGCTCTTTTCTGGCGCCGTTGCCGGGGAGGTGAGTGCTTGAAGATATATCTTTAGATCTTGCAATTGAATCTTTTAGTTTCTTGTTTTATCACTAGTTTGGTTTATAAAAGAAAACTATAAAAAAATTGGAATTGAGGTTGCCTCATATTATTCGTCTTTATAATGTCTTTCTTGAAAATAAGGATTCCGATAATTGTGCTCAATAGATAGAAGAAGAATTCAATAAATTTTTTGCCATAAAATCTTTGAATGATGAGCATGATTGCAATGTTGCTAGTATGAATTCTTTGAATATTCATAATACTAATGATGATTGCACTAGTCATGATAATGATGTCTCCTATAAGGATGTCAATTTTTGTGGAGTGAATTGGGAGTGCAAATGCATACCAAAAATGGAAAATAGATTTTGTAAGAGGCATAAGTATTTAGAAACTAAAGGGTTGCAAGAGAGGCTAGATGATTGTGCTAAAAGATTTAATTTTTCTCGCCATCCTTGTGAACTTTGCAATGAACGTGGTCATTTAAATCTCCAATGCAAATTGTTTCATGATCGAATCGTGTCCAAAAATTGTGATAACTTGATTACCCTTGCGCATCATAATGAACTTAGTCTGCTTCTAGGGTATGAAGAAATGAAACGTATAACTAGGGATATTCCAGAATATAGTCTCAAGAGATTTCTCGATTTTGATCTAGAGGAAATTTATATGTATTGTGCGGTAAATTGCATTGAGAATCCTTATATTGCCAATTATTTAAAGACAAGAAAACAAATAGAAGATGAAGAGAATACTAATGAAAGGGAAGAGGTTTCCCAATATCCTCCTATTTTTTCTTATGATGAATCAGGTAACGAGGAGGAGCTTTTTATCCAACCAATCTCTTCAATAAAGTGCATGGAAAAATTGATTAAACCCACACATGAGGTGGTGAAGAAGAAAAAGAAAAGAAGGAAAAGTAGAGGTAAAAAGGTATCTCTCCCAAATAATGTTGCTCCTATTATTGTTGTGCCTCATGAGAATGAATCAAAAACAATTGTGGAAGATGATACACTTGATGATGATATTGCTTCTTTGTCTTATGGCACAATGTCCGAAGGAACTATTGAGGATGATTTTGTTATGCCTATTACTCATTATGATGATTATGATTGGGAAAATAATGATACTTCTTATAATCTTGAAAATCTTTTTGGCACCAACTTAGAAAATTGTGATGATAATAATATACTATTGGTGCTATTCATACTATTGATGATAATAGTGATTATGCTTATGATATGCCAAGCCACAAGCTTGGGGATGCTATGTTTGATGAGAATGACATGTTTGAGAATGTATTTGCTGCAATTAATGTTTGTTCCAAGCTTGGGGATGCTATGCTTAATGAAGATGATCTTTTTAGTCCCCCTACTTTGAATGATCAAATTTGTTATGATGATTGCATGCCTCCTACTTATGATGATTATTGTGATGATACTTATGTTATAAAAAGTAGTGATGATTATATTTATAAAACTTGTCATAATTATGATTACCCTTTTACTAAACATTACTCTTTTAATGTGGAAACAATTTATAGTATTCGAGTTTCATATGATACTCCTACTCCTATTGATGAGAAGAAATGTGCTTATGTGGAGAGTAATACAAATTCTATGCTTGTGGATCATGAAAAGAATACTTTATGTGATAGCTATATTGATGAATCCATTCATGATGCCACTGAAAATTATTATGAGAGAGGAACATATGATTCATGATGCTCCCATTATGTTTCAATTCTTTACTTCTATGTGAGCATCATTGAAATCATCATGCCTAGCTAAAAGGCATTAAAGAAAAGCGCTTGTTGGGAGACAACCCAATATTTATACCTACTGTTTTTGTGTGTTCACATGATTAAGCTACTGGATTAATCATGTTTTATATGTTTTCTTTCAATAATGTGCCAAGTAAAGCATTTAGGATAGTGTGGATGATAGTTGACTTGATTTTGTTCAAAAATAGAAACTTTTGCGCCCAATTCTGGAATTACCATAAATCAATGGAGTGTCAAAAAATTCTGAAATTTTTACAGAGTATTGGATTGCAAATTTTTTACGTTTTCCTAATTTTTCAGAATTTTTGGAAGTACAGAAGTGGTTTTTAAACCGCTCACTACATGCTGTTCTGTTTTTGACAGATTCTGTTTTCGGTGCATAGTTTGCTTGTTTTAGTGTTTCCATAGCTTATATTGAGCAATATAAATTGTGGAAATGATAGAATACAGTAGGAATTATGTGAGAACAATTATGAATCTTGTCTTGACAGTACCTAAGTGGATGATTTATTTTTATTATACTGACCTATCTCACGAAGTTCCGTTAAGTTTTGTGTGATTGAAGTTTTCAAGTTTTGGGTGAGACATCGATATGAGGAGACTAAGGAGTGGAAATACCCTAAGCTTGGGGATTCCCAAGGCACCCCAAGGAAATACTAAAGGAAGACTCAAGCGTCTAAGCTTGGGGATGCCCCTGAAGGCATCCCCTCTTTCGTCTTCAAAACTATCGGTAACCTCACTTGGAGCTATTTTTTTTTTGTCACATAATATGAGTTTTGCTTGGAGCGTCATTTTATTCTGTTGATATTTTCTTGATGTTATCAATAATCATGTTTTGTATCTTTTAGTTCAATAAAATGCCAATTATAGCCTTTACCATGCTCAGTTTGCAAGTTCATGTGTTGCTGTTCGAAAACAGAAAGTTTTCTGTTATGTCCAGAATATTCCTGAATAGTCCGAGCATGATAAAAATCTGAAATTTTTACACAGTAAGAATGCATGAGTTCTCTGTAACGTGGTAATTTTTTAGAATTTTTGTAGTTAGGGAAGTATGGATTCTTATTCACCCTTTATAGACTGTTCAGTTTTGGCAGATTGCTGTTATAGTTGCATTGTTTGCATATGTTTGCGTGTTTAATGTTTCTATTTGAGGATAGTAGTATTAAATATGAAGAGTCATTTAGTATGCAATGTTTAATTATAATTTTTGTGATTTTCTACAGTAGAGAATGTTAAGGTTTTGAGTTGATTTATACTAACTTATCTCACGAGTTCTTGTTGAGTTTTGTGTGGATGAAGTTTTTAAGATTTATAGAAACCGTTATATGAGAGGATTTAAGGAGACACAAAAGCTCAAGCTTGGGGATTCCCAAGGCATCCCAATATAATATTTCAAGAAGTCTCAAGCATCTAAGCTTGGGGATGCCCCGGTAGGCATCCCACCTTTCTTCATCAACAATTATCGGTCAGTTTTGGTTGAGCCTAAGTTTTTGCTTCTTCACATGATATGTGCTATTCTTGGAATGTCATTTTATTTTGTTTTTCTTGATGTTTGAATAAAATATCAAGATCTGAAACTTTTTAAATAAGAGAGAGTCCTCACATAGCTACTTAATTGTTTTACTACTCATTGGTCTTCGCTTATATCTTTTGGAGTACTTTGTCATTTACTCTCATGCTTCACTTATATCTTTTTGAGAGTTAATAATAGTAATGGTAATTTGCACAAGATATGAATTTGGTCCCAAAGTGATGAATATTCATGAGGAATATAATAAAAACTTTCATAAAGATCATTGGATATGATAAGTGTGATTCCTTGCAATGAAAATAATGAAAGAGATCATATGCTAATCTTATGGAAAGTAATGACATTACATAAATAAAAGTATAAGTGGTAAAATTTATTGGTAGTTAACGTAGCATTAGTCAATGATGCAATTCATGAAAAAGTTAATAAGGGAAGAGAAGATTCACATGCAAATATACTATCTTGGACATCTTTTATGATTGTGAGCCCCCATTAAGATTTTATGTCAAATTGTTGATGTTGGACAAGGAAGACAACGTAATGAATTATGTTTGTTCATATTCACATAGAAGTTATATTGTTATAGATCCTCCAACATGTGGTGCTTGCCCAATATCTTTGCTAGCCAAAAATCCGCACCAAGTAGAGATACTACTTGTGCATCCAAAACCCTTAAACCCAGTTTCATGTCATGAGAGTCCACTATATCTACCTAGGGATTGAATAAGATCCTTCAAGTAAGTTGTCATCGGTGCAAAAAGCAATAAAAATTGCCTCTAAATATGTCTGAACTTTTATTGTAAGGGAAATAAGCGTTGTACGAACTTGTGATGGTAAAGAAATAAAAGCGACGGGCTGCATAATAAAGGTTGCTATCACAAGGGGCAATATAACGTGACGTTCCTTTGCATTAAGGGCTTGTGCATCCAAAAATAAAAAGTGCATGACAACCTCTGCTTCCCTCTGTGAAGGGCCTGTCTTTTACTTTTATGCATTTACTTTTATGTATTTATTTTTATGCAAGAGTCAATAGTGTTCTCCTCTACTTCTTTTTTATTTTTCTCTTTTGCAAGCATCATGTGGTGGGGAAAGATCTAGGCACATATATCTAGTTGAATATGAGTGATCATGAGTTATTATTGTTGACATCTCCCTTGAGGTGAATAAGTTGGGAGGCGAAATCACAAGCCCCTATCTTTCTATGTGTCCGGCTGAAACTTTTGCTCCATATATATGTCGTGAGTGTTAGCAATCATAGAAGACTAAATGAAGGTTGAGTATGTGGACTTGCTAAAAAGCTCCTACATGAGACCCTTCCTGAAAATATGATGAATTACAATTGCATTGTTGACTAGAATAGTTTGTTAGTTTCCAAGAAAGTTTATGCCTTATACTTCATTGTTGTGATGAATTGTCACTTGCTCATGAGAAGTTTTATGATAATAAATATTGTTGTTATAATAATGATCTTGCTTTGAATCATTCAAGTCCAATGTCCATGCTATAAAAGAAAAGAATATATGATGATTATGATAGGTAGCATTCTACATAATTTTTTTTGTTTTTAACTGCTACTTTATCATGATGAGTTTTATGAGAAAAAGTTGCTGTTATGATGCTAGAAAAAGTGATTGAAATTATCATTGATCAAACTTATGCACTATGCTAGCAGTCACACTTCATAAATTATTTCTTTTATCATTTACCTATTCGAGGACGAGCAGGAATTAAGCTTGCGGATGCTGATACGTCTCCAACGTATCTATAATTTATGAAGTATTCATGCCATGTTTATTATAGTTTTGTATGATTTTGGTGCACTTTTATATGGCTTTTATATGATTTTCATGGACTAACATATTGACCTAGTGCCCAATGCCAGTTGCTATTTTCTGCTTGTTTTTGGCTTTCCAGAAAATCCATATCAAATGAAGTCCAAATGCAGCGAAACTTTTTGACGATTTTTTCTGGAACATAAGAGACACTAGAAGCTTCGGGAGGTGGCCAGAAGACCCACAGGGGCCCCACAAGCCACCAGGGCGCGCCACCCCCCAGGCGCACCCTGGTGCCTCGTGGGCCCCCTGTGGCCCTTCTTCGCGTGATTCCAACGCCAAAAAATCATATATATTCAGAAACCCCCGAAAGTTAACCTAGATGCGTTTTTACGCCGCCGCAAGCCTCTGTACCTCCACGATCTCATCTACAGCCCTTTTCCGGCACCCTGCCGGAGGGGGGAAGGCATCACCGGAGGCCATCTTCATCATCCCGACGGTCTCCATGACGAGGAGGGAGTAGTTCACCCTCGGGGCTGAGGGTTTGTACCAGTAGCTATGTGTTTGATCTCTCTCTCTCTCTCTCATGTTCTTGAGATGGCACGATCTTGATGTATCGCGAGCTTTGTTGATATAGATGAATCATATGGAGTTTTCCCCTCTCTATCTTCTTGTGATGAATTGAGTTTTCCCTTTGAAGTTTTATTATCGGATTGAGTCTTTAAGGATTTGAGAACACTTGATGTATGTCTTGCATATGGATATCTGTGGTGACAATGGGATATTCACTTGAGTCACATGATGTATGTTTTGGTGATCAACTTGTGGGTTCCGTGACCTTGGGGATTTATGCATAAGGGTTGGCACACGTTTTCGTCTTGACTTTCTGGTAGAAACTTTGGGGCACTCTTTGAAGTTCTTTGTGTTGGTTTGAATAGATGAATCTGAGATTGTGTGATGCATATCGTATAATCAAACCCGTGGGTACTCGTGGTGACATTGGAGTGCCTAGGTGACATTAGGGTTTTGGTTGATGTGTATCTTAAGGTGTTATTCTAGTACGAACTCTAGGGCTGTTCGTGACAATTAATGGGGATGGCTCATAAGATTGATCAGGAAGGATAACTTTGAGGTGGTTTCGTACCCTACAACAATTTCTTCGTTTGTTCTCCACTATTTGTGACTTTGGAGTGAACTCTTTGTCGCACGTGAGGGATTTACATATGATTCAACTATGTCAACAATGTTGAGAGATTGCACTAGCGAAAGTATGAACCCTAGGCCTTGTTTTTAAGCATTTCAATACCGTTTGTGCTCACTTTTGTTACTTACTACCTTGCTGTTTTTATATTTTCAGATTACAAAAACTTATATCTACTATCCATACAACACTTTTATCACCATCTCTTCGCCGAACTAGTGCACATATACAATTTACCATTGTATTGGGTGTGTTGGGGACACAAGAGATTTCTTGTATTTGGTTGCAGGGTTGTTTGAGAGATATCATCTTCAACCTACGCCTCCCACGGATTGATAAACCTTAGGTCATCCACTTGAGGGAAAATTGCTACTGTCCTACAAAACTCTACGCTTGGAGGCCCAACACGAGTCTACAAGAATAAGTTGTGTAGTAGACATCAATCCTCCAACATGTGGTGCTTGCCCAATATCTTTGCTAGCCAAAATTTGCACCAAGTAGAGATACTACTTGTGCGTCCAAAACCCTTAAACCCAGTTTCATGTCATGAGAGTCCACTATATCTACCTATGGATTGAATAAGATCCTTCAAGTAAGTTGTCATCGGTGCAAAAAGTGATAAAAATTGCCTCTAAATATGTCTGAACTTTTATTGTAAGGGAAAATAAGCTTTGTACGAACTTGTGATGGCAAAGAAATAAAAGCGACGGACTGCATACTAAAGGTTGCTATCATAAGGGACAATATAAAGTGACGTTCCTTTGCATTAAGAGCTTGTGCATCCAACAACAAAAAGCGCATGACAACCTCTGCTTCCCTCTACGAAGGGCCTATCCTTTACTATTATGTATTTACTTTTTATGCAAGAGTCAATAGTATTCTCCTCTATTTCCTTTTTATTTTTCTCTTTTGCAAGCATCATGTGGTGGGGAAAGATCTAAGCACATATATCCAGTTGGATATGAGTGATCATGAGTTATTATTGTTGACATCACCCTTGAGGTGAATAAGTTGGGAGGCGAAATCACAAGCCCCTATCTTTCTATGTGTCTGGCTGAAACTTTTTGCTCCATATATATGTCGTGAGTGTTAGCAATCATAGAAGACTAAATGATGGTTGAGTATGTGGACTTGCTAAATGATGACCCACAAGTATAGGGGATCAATCGTAGTCCTTTCGATAAGTAAGAGTGTCGAACCCAACGAGGAGCAGAAGGAAATGACAAGCGGTTTTCAGCAAGGTGTTTTCTGCAAGCACTGAAATTATCGGTAACGAGTAGTTTGATTGCAAGATAATTTGTAACAAGTGACAAATAACAATAGTAACAAAGAGTGCAGCAAGGTGGCCCAATCCTTTTTGTAGCAAAGGACAAGCCGGAACGATCTCTTATAGTAAGTAAAGCGTTCTCGAGGACACATGGGAATTTCATCTAGTCACTTTCATCATGTTTGTTTGATTCACGTTCGCTACTTTGATAATTTGATATGTGGGTGGACCGGTGCTTGGGTAATGTTCTTACTTGAACAAACCTCCCACTTATGATTACCCCCTCTCGCAAGCATCCGCAACTACGAAAGAAGAATTAAGATAACTCTAACCATAGCATTAAACATATGGATCCAAATCAGCCCCTTACGGAGTAGCGCATAAACTAGGGTTTAAGCTTGTGTCACTCTAGCAACCCATCATCTAATTACTACTCCACAATGCATTCCCTTAGGCCCAAAGATGGTGAAGTGTCATGTAGTCGACGTTCACACGACACCACTAAGGGAATCAAGAACATACATATCATCAAAATATCGAACGAATACCAAATTCACATGATTACTGATGACAAGACTTCTCCCATGTCTTCAAGAACAAAAGTAACTACTCACAAATCATCATCATGCCCAAGATCATAGGGGTATTAAATAGCATATTGGATCTGAACATATAATCTTCCACCAAATAAACCAACTAGCATCAACTACAAGATGTAATCAACACTACTAGCAACCCATAGGTACCAATCTGAGGTTTTGAGACAAAGATTGAATACAAGAGATGAACTAGGGTTTGAGATGAGATGGTGCTGGTGAAGATGTTGATGAAGATTGGCCCTCCCACAATGAGAGGGTCGCTGGTGATGTCGATGGCGACGATTTCCCCCTCCCGGAGGGAAGTATCCCCGGCAGAATCTCTCCGCCGGAGAGCAAAAGTGCTCCTGCCCGAGTTCCACCTCGAGACGGTGGCGCACCGTCCCGAAAGTCTTCTCTATAATTTTTTTAGGTCAAATGCACTTATATACCAGAAAATGGGGGCCAGAAGTGGGCCAGGGGCCCCACGAGGTACCAGGGCACGCCTGGGGGGTGGCGCGCCCTGGTGCCTCGTGGGCACCTGGGTGGCCCCCTCTGGTACTTCTTGATGACAATATTTTTTATTTATTCCAAAATAAATCTCCAGAAAATTTCATCTCATTTGGAGATGTGCAGAATAGGTATCTCTGACATAGCTTTTTCAGGTCCAGAATTCCAGCTGCCGGCATTCTCCCTCCTTGTGTAAATCTTGCATATTAAGAGAGAAAAGGCATTAGAATTGCTCCACAAAGTGTTATATTGATCAAAAACATTATAAATAATAGTAGCAAAACATGATGCAAAATGGACGTATCACTAAATAGCTCCTACATGAGACCCTTCCTGAAAATATGATGAATTGCAATTGCATTGTTGACTGAGAACATAGTTTGTTAGTTTTCAAGAAAGTTTATGCCTTATACTTCATTGTTGTGATGAATTGTTACTTGCTCATGAGAAGTTTATGATAATAAATATTGCTGTTATAATAATGATCATGATGCTACTATGTCCGTATTTTGTTTTTATCGACACCTCTATCTCTAAACATGTGGACATGATTATCGATATCGGCTTTCGCTTGAGGACAAGCGAGGTCTAAGCTTGGGGGAGTTGATACGTCCATTTTGCATCATGTTTTGCTACTGTTATTTATAATGTTTTTGATCAATATAACACTTTGTGGAGCAATTCTAATGCCTTTTCTCTCTTAATATGCAAGATTTACACAAGGAGGGAGAATGCCGGCAGCTGGAATTCTGGACCTGAAAAAGCTATGTCAGAGATACCTATTCTGCACATCTCCAAATGAGCTGAAATTTTGTGGAGATTTATTTTGAAATAAATAAAAAATACTGGAAGCAAAAAGTACCAGAGGGGGCCACCCAGGTGCCCACGAGGCACCAGGGCACGCCACCCTCCCCCCCCCAGGCGCGCCCTGGTACCTCGTGGGGCCCCTGGCCCACTTCTGGCCCCCATTTTCTGGTATATAAGTCATTTTGCCCTAGAAAAAATATAGAGAAGACTTTCGGGATGGTGCGCCACCGTCTCGAGGCGGAACTTGGGCAGGAGCACTTTTGCTCTCCGGCGGAGAGATTCTGCCGGGGAAACTTCCCTCCGGGAGGGGGAAATCGTCGCCATCGAGATCACCAGCGACCCCGTCATCGTGGGAGGGCCAATCTTCATCAACATCTTCACCAGCACCATCTCATCTCAAACCCTAGTTCATCTCTTGTATTCAATCTTTGTCTCAGAACCTCAGATTGGTACCTGTGGGTTGCTAGTAGCGTTGATTACATCTTGTAGTTGATGCTAGTTGGTTTATTTGGTGGAAGATTATATGTTCAGATCTATTATGCTATTCAACACCCCTCTGATCTTGGGCATGATGATGATTTGTGAGTAGTTACTTTTGTTTTTGAGAACATGGGAGAAGTCTTGTCATAAGTAATCTTGTGAATTTGGTATTCGTTCGATATTTTGATGATATGTATGTTGTTGCTTCCTTTAGTGGTGTCGTGTGAACGTCGACTACATGACACTTCACCATCTTTGGGCCTAAGGGAATGCATTGTGGAGTAGTAATTAGATGATGGGTTGCTAGAGTGACAGAAGCTTAAACCCTAGTTTATGCGCTATTTCGTAAGGGGCTGATTTGGATCCATATGTTTAATTCTATGGTTAGAGTTATCTTAATTCTTCTTTCGTAGTTGCGGATACTTGCGAGAGGGGGTAATCATAAGTGGGAGGTTTGTTCAAGTAAGAACAGCACCCAAGCACCGGTCCACCCACATATCAAATTATCAAAGTAGCGAACGCGAATCAAACAAACATGATGAAAGTGACTAGATGAAATTCCCATGTGTCCTCGAGAACGTGTTGCTTATTATAAGAGATCATTCCGGCTTGTCCTTTGCTATAAAAAGGATTGGGTCACCTTACTGCACTCTTTGTTACTATTGCTATTTGTGACTTGTTACAAATTATTTTGCTATTAAACTACTCGTTACCGATAATTTCAGTGCTTGCAGAAAATACCTTACTGAAAACCGCTTGTCATTTCCTTCTGCTCCTCGTTGGGTTCGACACTCTTACTTATCGAAAGGACTACGATTGATTCCCTATACTTGTGGGTCATCATCCCTTCGTTCCTAAATATAAGTCTTTTTAGAGATTTCAATACGGACTACATACGAAGCAAAATTAGTGAATCTACACTCTAAAGTATGTCTATATACATCCTTATGTAGTCCGTATTGAAATCTTTAAAAAGACTTATATTTAGAAATGGAGGGAGTATGTAAAATACTTATGTTCATCTCGAATGGCAAGAAAACATTTGTTCTGCTGGTGGTGCCGCTTGGAAAAGTTGCCATGGCAAACTGCATATTAAAATTTCCATGTTATTAAAAAAACTGAACGATCCCCCGCGCGTTGCTATAGGAATCGGTTGCAATATATTTCAATGAGATTTGCGTGTGTGCAATATAAATATGTAGATTTATTAAAAATTTCCATGGTATTTTAATTAAAACTGCCATGCCTTGTATAAGAAATTTGCCATGTATGTAAAATACTTATGTTCATCTCGATTGGCAAGAAAACATTTGTTCCACTGGTGGTGCCGCTGGCAAAAATTGCCATGGCAAACTGCATATTTAAAATTTCCATGTTATTTAAAAAAACTAAATGATACCCCGCGCGTTACTGTACGAATCGGTTGTAATATATTTCAATGAGATTTGAGTGTGTGCAATATAAATATTTAGATTAATAACACATGAGTCAAAATTAAAAATACATACGAGTTATTATATTGACTATGTTATAGTTGTAAATTATTTATTGAATATAATTAGAATAATAGAATGAAAAATATTTTACCATGTATGGTTGCATGTTGAGGTGGGCCTTATCCCATCTATAATTGTATGGTGATGTGACATGCTTGTATGTTGAGATAAATAAGTTAGTGGGGATGACTCTCTTAGGTATATATAATTTGCCATGGTTTGTAGAACAAATTTGCCAGGTAAGTAAGAAAAATTAGCCATGTTCCATGTCAAACATGAAGGAAAGTTGTCATGATTGTAGGCTTTGTCTCTTGTACACGTCAAACACGGCCATAAATAAATTTTCCATGTGATCCTATATGAATTTTTCATGCTATGAACAAAGCCTAGAGAAAGAGTTTTTTTTATGAATGTGCCATGTGAAGTAAGTGAATTGCCATGTGAACAAATATGAATTTGTCATGTTATGAAGCCCAGAGAAATACTTACCATTATTCATGGCAAACATGTATAAAAATCCTAGGCAAATCATGTCTCAAAAAAATTAAAAAATCCTATGCAAATCATGTCAAAATTTGGCATGGGTGAAAACCTAAAGCCATGAGGACCGAAGCTTCGACATGTCTCTTACGGAGTGGTGCACTCTCTTTGGCTTCACCAACAATGACGACCATTAGAGATCTGATTTCAAATCCCACGTAAAAGCAGGGACGTGTTTTGCCGCAAAGAAAAGGACGTAATGGAACGTGCGGACGTGCGAGCGAATGACGGGCATGAAAAAACGGATCTGCGGACCGTGCAGGGGAAAACGTTAGGCCGTGAGAAAGAAGTGAGACGTGTGGGCGCGGGACGAAAATACCGGCCGAAAGGTGGGATTGCGCGGGGTGCTCGATGCGCATCCGACGACAAACGGAGCGTTTGGATCTGTTCCCAAATGCAGACCGTTTGCCAATTAACTTTTTAGTATCTATATCTATATCTATATCTCTATACCAATATAAAAAGACCCAATGGGGCAGATCCAACCGATCTCGGCCATCCATTGGCGTTAATCCGACAGTCATTATCGTCCTAATGGTGAGGACTAAACACGTTTAGCGCTAAACATGTTTGCCGCTAATCAATTCTTTCTCTCCCTTATCCCCTTCCTTAGGTGCCCTTACACACAAAAGAAAACTGCCACAAAGGGAACCGCCGCACAGTCGCATTCAGCCGCCGCACCTTCAAGGCGATGCCCCCATCCATCGCAGCTTCACGCCGTCCCCACCCATCGCCTTTTCGCGTGGCCTCGGCCGTCAGGGGCGCCGTCTGGACCGCCTGGCCCGTCGTCGGGGGCGCCCGCCTGGACCGCCTGCCCGTCCGTCGCCGTCTGGCTGTCAGGGACACCGCCTGGCCGTCCGTTGCCGCCAGGCCGTCTGACCTTCAGGGACGCCGCCTGCCCGTCCGTCGCCGTCGGACCGTCAGGGAGACGCCGCCTGGCCTAGGTCGTCAACGCCGTTGTCAAACACGCAGCCGCCGGGCCAGAGGTCTTTCATCTCTGCTTTCTTTCTTTTTGATGGACATTGATTCACGTTTCACTAAACACAAAAGCAGCCCTGTGTGCACTTGATAAAACTGAACCCAAATCAGGCTTCGTACAACTGCACCAAAAGCTTCATTACCAACCTGATTTGCATTGCTTCAAATTTTATACCGATTTCATTGATTGTGTACACACATCAAGCAGATGGAAAATAGTCGTACAGGTGGTTCTCTGTCACGATCAGGGAATCGTTCCCAGTTTACGGAACTTACAAACAAGTCCACATCACGAAACGAAAGTCACGTCGATGAGAATCTGCGTGATATAAAACAACAGGGCAATCAATCATGGTATGCACGAATGTCTGATGAAAAGAAGGCGGAATACTTGCAGAAGCGGCGTCAGGCACGCGCTGAAAAGAAAGCTACAACTCTTATTACTGCCAACTGTCAGCAGGTATCTCAATACCATCCTTCTTCATTTTTGTCTCCGCAGGGTACACCTTTGAGTAATATAACCAACAAACAAAAATATGGTAGATTCCTAACCTCAGGAATTTTACTTCATTGCTTCATGGATGTTGTACTCATCATTCTGCTGTTTCATTTCCTCTTTTTTGCCATGTAAGTGAGTACCTCTGGGAGTACTGCTCAACCCGTAGACAGCAATGTTCAATGCAAAAAACAAAGTGGGCAGGGGTGGTATGCCCGTCTGTCCCCAGGAAAGAAAGCAGAACACCTGCAGAAGCTCCGAATGGCCCGACTAGAAAAGAAAGCTACAGAAAAATGTGTCAGTGTTGATGTACCTTAAACCCCTGCCACTCAGGTTTCCACATGTAATGTCCACCTATCTGGTATATTCATTGCCTTGGTTGTTGGACGATGTAATCATGGTTTTTCTCTTCCGTTTCCTATTTTTTCACATATGTATTGTAAGTACAGCTGCAGGCTCCGGTAGTACTCAACCTCTATGGAGGTTGATCAACTATCCAGTAAGTTTTTTCTTAAGAAAGCGTTGTACCATTTTAGTGTCATGTTATTACTAACTTGAGAATTGATAACAGAAACTCTTCTTAGCATGGGGGCAACATCTTTATGCATGCATTACTCCTCAACTTGCCATAATTTTAACTTTTCTTAAAGGTCAGTATCTGTTATATTTATTAATTAACAAAATTCTCAAAAAAACTAGACTAACTGTACGCTTAACATTTTCAATAGGTGTGCATCATCAAGTTCTTAATGATTTGTATTTCCGTGATGCTGTCAAGAATGATGTTCTTCTTAGGAAGTATGCCCGCAAATGAGACGACGTGGATAACTCACTTGTCCCCAAGAAAATCGGGACTGAAGTAGACTTTCGCTCTGGTCAATCTTCCCCTGGGAAGTACATTTTCAATTATACAAAGGGTGGTGAGCGTCCACCCTTCAACACCAACAACTAGACTAACTGTACGCTTAACATTTTCAATAGGCATGCATCATCAAGTTCTTAATGACTTGTATTTCCGTGATGCTGTCAAGAATGGTGTTCTTTTTAGGAAGTATGCCCGCAAATGAGACGACGTGGATAACTCACTTGTCCCCAAAAAAATCGGGACTGAAGTAGACTTTCGCTCTGGTCAATCTTCCCCTAGGAAGTACATTTTCAATTATACAAAGGGTGGTGAGCGTTCACCCTTCAACACGAACAAGATGGATCAATTGAACTAGGCATAAAGGTCTCGGATAAATAAGAAGTTTGAAACATAAAAAATTCAAGCACTTGTATTCCTAGCCTTTTCTTTGGGTTGTTGAACTTTGAGATTTACTTAATGACTTCGTTTGGTGATGGAATATTGTGTAAACCTTTATTTTTTGACGTATGGCTACATGTGGGTTGCACGTGCATGCTTACTAGTATATCAAAAAGGGCAAAACATCCAAGTCCAAACTAACTAGTGGAAAAAAAAAACCAAATAGAAAGTAAGCAGTGGAAATTTGTCAAAGTCCCAAGTCCCAACTAAAGAGTGGCAAAAAATATATTCAAATTCCCCTAGTTAAAATGCAAATCAAAGAGGCCCTGAGATTGATGAGATCGTAATCCAACGGCTGTGAGACTCGTGATTCGTCTGGTTTTAGGGATCTCGCAGGCTCGCAGAGGCCTCCGAGAAAGGGGAGTCATCGTCGTCCTAATGAGTTGGGAGGAGACGTCGCCGAGCTCCAAGGCGGCTGCTCCGCCGGCCATCCGCCTCGTCAGCTTCGTCTCCGAGGAGCAGGCAAGGCTGCAGTCTCCTAATCTCTGCCTCTCTTTCGATTGCTTGCCTGCCTACTACCCTAGCGCGTAGAATCGGATGTGGAAAACCTAGCAAAAATTGCTGAGATTTTGGCGGGGTGGGGAAAAAATTCGCAGCTCGACGAGGCGAAGCGGTCGAGAGGGGAGCGGGTGGAAGACGGCACCGCCCAGCGCGACAAACCCCTGTTCCAGGTTTTCCCCCCTTTCTCGCCTTCGCTTCCGTTTGCTTGCCCACAATCCGCTACTGCTAGCTAATGCTTATGTTCGTGCTGTGCAGATCCTGCAGGAGAACAAGGATAAGAAGGACGCCGAGTTCAACGAGCGCTTCAAACACAGTAAGTTATCCACCCACTGTACCACTTCCCATCCCGCGAAACACTAAGAGCAATGTGAAGTTGCTTAGTGCAGCTGTGCCCATCAAAAGGATGCAGTCAGTTAGAGCGAGTAAGAAGTGAGTTGCAATGCGAACACTAAGCCTACGTCCCAAAGTGTTTACCGATAAGCAAAGCATGTCTATGGTAGTCGTAGTTATAGTGTTAATACAGTTGGGCTTGCCTGTACTTTTTCTGAAACAAAGAGGAGTATATCCTTGTTCTGGCGTGAAGCTGGGATAAATTGTAAAGCATGTTTTGGTCCTGTTGGACAACCTTCTCTAACCTGCTCTCGGCTAGTTGCTGTTACTCGGTTGAAATGGCTAAAACACAAGATGCAGGGTCGCGGGGGTAAGGTTTTAGTTAAATTTTGTCATGTTTTCTGATCTTTTTATTGTTCTATATCCAGGACCCCCAAAGGCTTTGGATGAGGATGAGACAGAGTTTCTTGACAAATTGGCTTTGGTAAGCATTTTAATATATTGCTAGCATTGAAAATGATTATTCAAGCTAGAAAGTAGAAACTATAGGTACATATTGTTGGTCATTTGTATGTCACTCCCGGAAGGGGATTTGGGGAATTTCGCGGGGTTTTTTGCTAGGGTTCTCGAGGGTTTCCGCAAAATGTGTATAGGGAAGAAAGAGACATGCTACAGCTAACTAGACTAGTTTAGCATCTCAATTCTTACTTCTCGTTCACAGCCGAATCTACTACATATATGGTGCGGGTACATTAATCACTCAGATGAGCAGTGTGTAGGAGTAAAACAATACATGAATGGTAACTGATTCAAGACTAAATGGTTGATAAAACTGCCCCATCTACTGTTAATTCTCGCTGCTGCCTTGATGAGATCTGGACCGTCTGTTATCTGAACCCAGAAGCGTTGCTGATGTACGCCACTCTTCTTGTCAGATTAAAGGGGACAGCACACCAGTGCTGACAGTATATCTATCAGTTTCCTCTCTAGATTGAAATATTGAATCAAGATAGGATTTTCTTTGCTACATTCTCATTGCATTCATATGTATGTAGCTGCCTAAAGCCTTTTTTTCCCTTGGCCTTGATACCACCTTAGGGCTTGTTAGGTTCTTGGGGTTTGATTCCCCAGGTGGAATCAGTTTCTACGGGGTTTCACTTGACCCCCTCCTGCCGCTCTTGTACCAAAAAAAGGCTCTCCGCCCGCTTTATTATATATAAAGCAACAACCAACATACAGCCAATGGTACAGCACGCCAACACCACACAGACACCCAAGGCAAGATACAGAGGTGCTAAGGAGCAGCCACAACGCCCCATACAACTCCAAGTACACCACAGATAAACACTAAGACTCACTATGAACTTATGAAGTCGAAGGAGCTCTCAACTGTGAGCAAGCCACCGCGAAGAGACGAAGCTGCACGCCGACGACCCATGAGCTCTTTCCCCCCTGGGGTTTCAGTTTCTAATCCGTGCGTAATCCTCCCATTCAAAATTTGTTCGGTTACTGGAGTTCAAAGTGGATTTGACAGTGGCAATGCTAAACAGTAATCATCCATGGCTAGCAATTTGACAGTGAAACCAGTCCAAATCATCCATGACACATTGACACCTCCAGGAAAGATAAAAATAAGAATGACCTTCATGTTGATACAAGTCACAATTGTACACAACTCCATACACATAATTTGGTCTGAAAAATACGTAAGTTAACCAGAGAAGGGAATCTAGCTTCTCTAGTAAGAACAAAATAAATATCTCTGTCCACATCTATTGAGCTAATTTTAGTGCCAGAATACCGTTGTGCTGACATTTTTTCTGCACAAGAAACTACTGAATTACGTTCAACAAGTGTCAGTAAGATGAAAAGCAACTATATAGCCAAAAGCAACACACACTGCAGAGGTGCCATGGTTTGAGTTAACTTGTACAACAAAATGAAACAGTTTGTACAGCCATTTTGTCACCCAAGACCTTAGCTCTTAATGGCTGCTTCCTTCCAACGGTAAGTTTTCCTAACCAACTGCCCACAAATTTTTAGTAAGGAGCGTTCCTCAGAATTAGATTTGATAAGATCTGATCTTAGCGAAACCGGGATAAGAAAATCTTAAGGTTCAACGAACTTGTTTTATTCTCAAGGCAGAGAAAGTAGACAAATTAGAGTGACCATACCCCTTGCAGTTCTCATGTGTAGCTTCTCAGCATCTCCTTACTCAAGGATCTTGAGTTAAGTTTGTCAAAGAATTTCAGCTACAAATCATGAAAAATTGGCTCGATTCTTGCCATGCAAAACTGGTGCAAAAAAGAAAGGAAACAAATGGTTACCTTTTCATGACCATGTATTGTGCAAACCAAGGATAATAGTGTTCCTGAAGCACTTTATTAAATTCTTTTGCCTTGGCTTCCATATTAGAGGTGGATATACTGCCATGATGGTTCAGAAGCCTAAATAAATCCAACCATGTCAATGAGGAAAAGGGATTAAGCAGCAGTAAAGCATATCAAACAGTAAGCAAGTGGCAGGATCTTATTATCCTGACAGAATGCCAAACAATACATTCCCCAGGGCCATTCCACTTTCAGTTCCAATTTAACAGTTGCCCCAAAGATTTTTTACGGTTGCCAAAAATTATGTACCCTTTTGTTTTTGTGACGAGTTACCTCCATGGTTTCAATTGATGAAAGCATGCTACTCCGTAGAAAGCAAGTTTTGACTTGATGAAATCCTGGCAAAGGCTCTCTCGATTAGAGAGACAATTTCAGCATGAGTAGCTCGAAGATGTGAAATCTGCAATATGTGATTGCAGTACTGTTGCCACTCTGTTACATGATCCATGAAGTGTTCCAGTGCTGTTGTACCAAACATAAACATCTGCATCCAAATAACACGACCATGACCGGGATGGACAGGATTGTGGGGGAATAGGCCGGGTGGGATCCTGAGAGGGATTAACCGAACATGTTTTTAGGTGTGAGCAGGGATACATACCCGGCGGGGCTGATCCTGGTTGACCCATGGGGATTGGGCGTCGATCCTGGCCGATCCCTGGGTAACTGAACAGGGCCTAAGAGGGTTGAGGCACACAAGAATTGTGTGGCTTGATCCAGTTTATACTGTATTCTCTGATCATCGTGGTTGACAGGCTTGTCTGTATCTTTGCATCCATTACATATCTATTATCAAGACTATTTATTTACATAATATTGTGTAGCTTTTTTTTGGCATAATGCTGCTTTGACCTTTGCATTGCTCCGGAGAGGTCTTTTCCCCAGGGGAACAAGCGTCCACAACTAGTTGCATGCTTCGACTATCTCAAAACTGAAATAAATTATGGATGTAATAGATAGTATGACACTGTGTAACAGGTAGTATAACCTGTATATATTCCCCCCTTCTCAATGAAAAGGCAGCACTCCTGCCGGTTGCTTGAAAAAAGTATAACATTATGTATTTGCATGACAATATAAGATCATGGGTTGTGAAAAAAAGGACAAAATTGTGCACATATATTTACTAATTACTATACTAGTTCTTGAATTTTGTCTTTTTTTGTACAGGTCACAGTAAACTAGGCAGTCAATCTGCATTCCTTTCACCCTTCCTTTTACAATAGAAAGGGGAAAATAGCTTCCTAGCAGTTTTCCAAACCTGCAGGCCTACCCAACTGGAACAAAACTAATAAGAACTAAAAACATAACCATCTTAGATCCTAACTGAACTGAAAACAGGCTTTAGTTTAGAGTGAGGCTGATTAAGCTTCATGTCGGTACCTTTAGTGCCGCCATTATCCATTCTCTAGTGACCAGGTGTCCTAAGTTTGTGATAGCACCTACTACATCAGAGAGCAAACACCTAAGGCACATCCTATTAAGACAGAAGTACAGGATACCAGCCAACCACCTTAGGATTTAACCCTTTTTGCGTGGTTAGAATTAAACTAGCAACCACATTATTGAAAATAGTATTTTGTTGATCATTTACTGCAGCCACAAATATTTCTTGAGTTTCAACATAAATCAACCACAATTATTCTTCAGAGATGAATTTGTTTTCTAACACCAATTTAGTATTCACCTTCTTTGGGAAACAATGCTGAATATTATTAAGAAAAGGTAGCATTATTATTTGCAACTTTGGTGAATAATATTACAAGAGACCACAACTTCATTATTTACCTTGGGTACGATTCTGGGTGAAGGAGGTATGGAAAATGTGTCCTGCTATTTTCCTCAAGAGGACCCTTCTTTCCAATTCATGACAATAATTGGTCTTCGGACTTAACAATTGTCATATGGAAATTCTTAAAACTGAAAAGTAGGGAATCGTCTGCAGTAAAATGGCTGAGTAGCTTGTTTATCATATTTCAAGTTAGTAGTACTCTAGTACTGGTCTTTGGCTATTTGATATTTGAATAAACAAGAATTTTGGACATAAAACATGAGATTTCAAGTATGCTAACTGTTAATGTAGTCTGTATCTTGTGCTGCCATGCAACATCTTACTCTTTTCTATTTACGATGGTGCAGTCAAGGAGAGAATATGACCAGCAGGTGGCCAATGAAGAAGCTGAACAACTCCGTAGTTTCCACGTGAGTAATATTACTAGTTCCTCTTTTCATTAATATAAGACGTTTTTTAGACTTATGGTAAGTCTAAAAAACAATATACAGAGGGAGTAACAAGTTGCGTGTATGACCCTTATTTTCAATACTGCAAATGTCTGTGTCTTTCATGTAGAAAATACAATAAAACATGAAATATGATTTATACGCCTTGACTGGTTGCGTATGGGTGCATTTTTGTCCGTCTAGCATTTCATATTCATTAACAGATAAAAAAAAAGTCACGATGTGACTGTGGAGAACTTTTTGTCATGTGGGTATCTAGCTATCATCTGAAAACAGCAGATAGTGGAGCCTTTTAATCCTCCAACCTGATTCTATGCTTGGTCTTAATAAGCTTGTAAAGTTCAGCAATTGTTTCAACATCACAAGAATGTGGGTAGGCAGGATAGGAAGGCTTGCTTGCTACAATTAGGGTTGTAACTATACTTTGGTGGTATATGATCTGCCAAGCGGCCCAAGCGTGACTCACTCACATGGCATACCTAATGAATGTGTTTTTCCCTTCAGGAGGCTGTAGCTGCCCAGTCCACTATTGCTCATGAACTTGGTGAGATGCCTACAGTCTCTAGGCCTGAGGTAAGCTACAACAAGAAAGCATATTTAATTTCATGCCAGGCGAAAATTACAGCTCTTTAGATATTGCACATGTAGCCAGTTGCTATATTTGCATTCCCCATCATGATGGCAGAGGCAAATGAAGCATTTCTTCAACCAAATTGCCCTGGTTTTCATCTTTGTTTATATATATCGGCTCTTCTTCAGGAAAGCAAGCCTAAGCCGCCTTCTAAGAGGAGCCAGCCTGAGTTCCTGAGAAACATTACAGTTTCTGTGAAGCCACGAGCCAAGAAGGCAAAATCTGACGCGGAATGTAAGCCTGCTCCCAAGGAGTTGGTGCCTTCGAATGGGCATGATACAAACCGTGAGCCAGAAGGTGACACCAAGAGCAGCGTGCTTGGCTCTCTGGTTGCATACGGCGACGACGACGATGAAAGTGGCGATGAACAATGACCAACAGTAATATCCAAGATTTCTAGAATTCCTCAAGACAGTGTTGCATGCCAGAATCTCACTGCAACGCCGCAGCAGCCTGCAAAAGGGTTTTTCTTGGCGAGATGCAAAGGATGCATCCATGATTCCGTTGCAGTCTATGAACATTTTGTCGAGGGCGATGAGTTCTATCTGAGAAAAGGATCTAACACCGTAATAGCAAGTGAAACGATCTTTTTAGTGTGATTATGGTACTACATGCAATCACAGGCAGTATTCCCCTATCAAAGGCCACAGCCATCTATCTGACCACTGCACAAAAATCAGACTGGAAAGATCGTAGGTGAAGTAATTCCGAATGAAATCTATACATGAGCGCCACGCTATTTCTTGCCTACCTTTTTTTTAGCCGAGGCTATTTCTTGCCTACTTTTTTTTTGAGACAAGGATATTCCTTGACTACTTTTTTTTGAGACAAGGCTATTCCTTGACTACTGTGAGGGCTAAGGTAGCCTCGCCTTTGGCGTGAGGCTACTGGGCTGGCCCAGTGCTGTAGCTATCACTAGTGCGAGTTATTTTCTTTTTTATGTATCCCACCCCCTCTCTAAAAAAATGTGTTTTTCTTGTTGGTTTTCATTGCTTTTCATCGGTTTCTTTGTTTTTTCTTCTTTCTCAGGTTTTCACGGGTTTTCCTTGATTTTTTTCCCTTTTCCTTTCTTTCACACATGTCTATTATTGTTTCAGTACACATTCTACATTTTTCTTATACACACGTATCATTCTTTTATACACGTTGAGCATTTCTAAATTACATGATGTACATTTTTTAAAATATAAGTTTTTGAACATTTTCATATACATGTTAAACATTTTTCAAATACATGTTGAATATTTTGAATGGCATGAAACTTTTTTCTAAACTACGCGAATATTTTTTATATTGTATACACCTTTCTGAAAAATATCACAAACAAAATTTTGAAACACGTTACATTTTTCATAAAATGTCATGTACATTTTTTTTGAATGGTATGCAACATTTTTTTGAATTACATGAACAATTTTTAAAATGTAACGACATTTTTTTTGAAACACATGAACATTTTTTTAAATGTCATGTTCATTTTTTTGAATGGTATTAAATATTTTTTTGAATCATGCTAACTTTTTTTACATTGTACAATTTTTTTTTTAAATGCGACAAACATTTTTTTGAAACACGTGAACATTTATCTGGATGCTATCAACACTATTTTTTGAACCATGCGATGGATGTTTATAAAAATTTAAGAACAATATTTTTCCGTTTTAGAAACATAAGTAAAAGTAATGAAAGAATAGAAGAAGAAATTTTTGAAACACGTGAACATTTATCTGGATGCTATCAACACTACTTTTTGAATCATGCGATGGATGTTTATAAAAATTTAAGAATAATATTTTTCCGTTTTAGAAACATAAGTACAAGTAATGAAAGAATAGAAGAAGAAGCACACGCGCTGGAGAGCCAGCCCCCCCCCCCCCCCCCCCCCCCCCCCCCCGGGTTTTGTTGGGCCGCCCCATGTAGGGGGCGCCTAAGGCGAGTGCATCATTTAGCTCACAGTAGGCGAGTATTAAAATAGTAAAGGTTCCTTCTCGATGCTTTCCCAGCGCCCAGCATTGTCATCACAGTACCTAGGCAGACATAGAGTTCCGGATTAAAATAGTAACATGTGTCATTCAAATGCATAGGAAGCTCACAGAGGAGTGAAGTCACCTCGGTTTGAATGGCGCATGCATGTGCTCAAGGCACGAGCCCACTTGACTTGTCGGTGAGCCCATGGTGATGTCTGTGGGATGCTCTGCATCATCAATATCTTATTATACGACTGTAACCTAATTTGTACTCACTCCAACTCCGAAAAGAAGACTTGTAACTTTTGGCTAAAGTCAAACGGTGCCAAGTTTTAGAGAAAAAGCTATCAAGAAATACGATACAAAATTAATATCATTATGATACAATAAAAATATTTTTATATTATCTCTGTGTAGTGTTGTAGTTGTTGAAGATTTTTCTTACAAACTTGATCAAACTATGCACGGTTTGATTTCAGAGGAGGGAGTAGAAAATAACTCAATTCCAACGACTTTCTTATGTATTCGTATGCCTAACATACCTAACATCGCAAACACAACTGGGCCGAAAGACAGTCTTGACAAGAAGATTGGATTGGTGTGAGACAAGAATCGTATTCTCCCTGAGCTAACCACACGTCGAAAGAAGCAGCTGACAGGGCCTGCCACTAACTAGTGTTCTCATGGAATAAAGGTAGCGTTGCGTTGCCTCCAATGTTGGCATATTGCCACTCTCAAGGCAGAATGGCCCCAGGCATCATCAGCATCTCAATCTCCATGGAAAACATTTGTTGTGTCTGTGCTCGCGCGCGCGTGTGATAGTTCGGCGACGACGAGCTCAGCTTCATCCGCGGCATGGGCAACACCGGGCCGCCGAGGATGACGTCGTGGTGCAGGCACTGCGGCGCGAGCATCGTGGCGCCGCCGCCGGGGTCGAGCTCCAGCGTCCGGTGCGCGCTCTGCCGCCGCGTGGCGCGCGTCGAGCGGCACCGCAGCGTGGGCAGCACCCTCGCGCCCCCGTCGCCGCCGCGGACGGCGCGCTCCACCAGGCTGGAGCTGCCGGCCGGCTACCCGGCGTCCCGCGGCAAGAAGCGCGCCGTCCTCGTCGGCGTCAGCTACACAGGCACTACCTACGAGCTCAAGGGCACGGTCAAGGACGTGGAGTGCATGAGGAACCTCCTCTGCGACAAGTTTGGCTTCCCCGGCGACTGCATCCTCGTCCTCACCGGTAGTAATTAATCCGAGAATCCATTCCCGTAAGAAATCATCGACCAAGAAGCGATCCAGAAGTGAATCTGATCATCTGATGATCGACGTGTTTGTGCTTGTGTCAGAGGAGAAGAGTGACGACCCGTGCAGAGTGCCGACGAGGGAGAACCTGCTCCTCGCGATGCGGTGGCTCGTGGAGGAATGCGCCGCCGGCGACTCGCTGGTGTTCCACTTCTCCGGGCACGGCGTGCAGAAGCTGGACACGGACGGCGACGAGGTGGACGGGTACAACGAGGCGCTGTGCCCGCTGGACTTCGAGGACAAGGGCAAGATCCTGGACGACGAGATCAACGAGACCATCGTCCGGCCGCTCGTCCCCGGCGTGAAGCTCCACGCCATCATCGACACCTGCCACAGCGGCACCATCCTCGACCTCCGCTACCTCTGCCGCCTCTCCAGGTACGTGCCAGTGCCAGTGCAAGTTTTCTTTCAGAGCGTGCTGTGCCTGTGTGTGATCTTGACGACGAATGAATCTTGCTGTGATCCATCCAAGGACCGGGTACTGGCAGTGGGAGAACCACATCCGTCAACCGGCCAAGTCGAAAAGCACCAGCGGAGGCCTCGCCATCTCCATCAGTGGCTGCAACGACGACCAGAAGTCGGCAGAATCGAGTGTACGTACGCGCGTCTGTCTCCTGTAAACTATACCTCTGCTTCACTCAGGGTCTATGAAATGTTGAGTCATGTCAATACCATATGTCCAGGCGTTCTCTGATTCCTCTGCCATCGGCGCCATGACGGACAGCTTCATTAGGGCCGTGGAGTCCGAGCCGGGGACGACGTACGGGCGGCTGCTGAGCGCGATGAGGGCGACGATCCGCGACAGCCAGGGGAGTGGCCGCCGCCTCCTCCCCGGGCGGATCGGCTCCTTCGTCCGCAAGATGATCACTTCCAGCGGCGTGCAGGAGCCCCAGCTCTGCTCTTCTGAGATGTTCGACATCTACCGGAAGCCCTTTCTCCTGTGACTCACTTCGCCTTAGTGCCTTACTAATGATGCTGTCGTCCTGTCCTGCACTTCACTTGTGAGCAAACGGAACGGGACATTTCAGTTGTACTGCAGTGGAATTTAAATTGACGTCCAAACCGAACCACATGTTTTCAGAAACAACATTTCAGTTGCTGATGAAACCATCGAACAGTTCAGGTGTGAATTTTCATGTGGACTACTCGGCATTGAGGCGAGCTGCCTTTGCCTCCTGTAATGTGCCTAGCTACTTAGGTTTATCTGTGAGGCTGACAAGGGATTTCACGATCCCAGGGCTGATCTTATCAGCAAGGGCGCCCTTCTCGGAGATCAGAAATGACTTCTCCTTCACAAAGCTCTGCAGCTTCTTGGTGTCGAAGTCTAGGCGTTCTTGATCTGCAACATTGTGAAGAAATGCGATAAGGAATTTCATAATCATTAGTAATGGACTAAGCTTGCTAACCCTGAGCTTCTGTAATAAAAGTTTGCGTGCAAAGAAAATGCCGCAATTATGACACAAGTACGAAATCAGATCACTACTTTTCACCAGGTAAGGAAATCATGTGGTGAAAACAAGCAATTCAACAGACTTCTGAATAAACTTGAAATAAACCCTCCTGGATTTTAAGGCTTTGCAATTTTGCATGCATCAAACCTACTTCGACAGGAACAAAATGCACTGAATTCATAGATCAAGATGAAAAAAAGGTACCTTCTTCCAGAATAGTGTGTGCTGCATGAAATGGAACACGGGCAAAAATATCTGATCCTGGAAACATTAGCCAGGTATGTTCCTTGGGGTCGTGGTTTCCACATGTCGAGCATATCTCCTTTACCAGCTGCTTGCCTGAGGTTCCTTCCATTTCTTTCATTATGACGTCAAAGGGAGATGGAACACTACTTTTGGTTGTCCTGGCTCTTTTCCGGAGGGCTGTCAACGCCTCCCTGTTAGCATTCCTCATCTTATCATTTTGCACAAGCTGATGCTCACACAAGAACAAACCATAAGACATCAGCATTGATATATGACAAAAATAACAGAATAAATTAGCAACACCTACATACCTCATGCCTAGCCAGAAGAAGTTGCTCTGCATCAGTTTCAATGTCAACCAGAGCCTCTTGAAGCTGCTTCATGTTAGAGTCCATGACAAAACTGCGAAACAATGCCAATACATTTTGCAAATAGAAGTAAATCACTTCAGAATACAATCATCTGCATACCATAAATTCATAAGCAAAATAACACACAGAATTTAAAGGTTCCGGTTTCTAGCATGTTGCGTCATAGAAGCAACAACGTGCTGAAAACACACGAACAAAATGTGTTGTGCAAAAGTATGAGATCTTGTCTCTAATAAAACATATCTCAAAATACCCCAAGCTGAATGTCCTATTTAAAATAATAACTAGAAAACATATACTCCCTCTGATCCATAATAAGTGTCGCAGTTTTGAACTACAGTTGAACTAACCTTAGTTCAAAACTGCGACACTTATTTTGGATCAGAGGGAGTAATAGATATGATAGTTAGTGTTAACTGTTAGTAGTTAAAATTAACATTGGCAATCACAATGGAATAGCTCGATAAGCATTAGGATATGAGACAACCTCGACCTAATTCAATGGTACAATAGTACAATGGTAATGTAATATGAGTACATATGTGGTTCTGTTCTCTGATGTCCTTGTCATTTAATAGCCTAATTGGATATCGCGGTAAATCCTTTTGCCTCTACAAAATACTAGTGCAATGGCATGATCTAAAATTATGTAATTAGGCAAATATAAAAAAGTAATGCTGCAAGCATGACTTAAAATAAACAAAACACATTTTTAATATACGAGAGGCAAGTAAGCCATCAGCTGTGCAGAAGGCAGCAGCAAATCTTATTTAAAGAGTCAACGTTTCAGCAAGCAAACTAGCTGAGCATCTCAGGTCTACTGAATACATTTTCTTGCTACGTTTCTAATAATCTGATACAAATCTAAACATCAATCATTTAGCTAGAAAACACCTCAACTGATACCCTTATAATGCAAAAACATGACACTATGTCCTCTACTGAAGATCCAGATCGAACCAATTGAATTTCCAGCCTATTGAAGTATTTTCAGTTAGCAGATTGCAGCTTCATGGTCTATAAACTAGTGGATTTTCAACCTATTGAGCGATTGAAGCACAGCAGTTCTGGAAAGAAATTAGTAACTGCTATGACCTCTAGCGTTCAGGTTTCAGAGAAAAATCAGGAAGCCAACCCTAGCAACTGGATGGAAATTGGGAAACGTCAGCGCTACTGTGCAGTGGTGGAGCCAAGATTGAAGCAAACCCGAGGCCAACTTTTTCTCAGCAACATGATTTTTTTTTTGCACTTATAAGTTATAACTATCCAAGAAATAGATCATAACATTTCAAAAAATATACCCCATAAGAAAACATACAAAATAAAGCTTAATTGCTCAATAAATCAAGATTTTTTGACTCAATGCTTAACGATCTAGCGAAAATAAAAATAAATGTCAAATACAAATAATAGTAGGTGGATATAAAAAAGTACCGAATCAATTGTTTGCTCTATCCGTGCCTCCCATAACTACACAAAACCGGTGAAAAAAATCTTTCATCTTCAGTTTTAATTTCAACTCAATTTTCTTCTGCATACACCGATACAGACACATAACTAGTTCCAGTGTGGTTACTGGTTCTAGCAGTTTTCCACATGTTTATATACACGTGGCTACACAAACTAAAATTGCGTGAGAAAATTACCCAGCAACCTGGCCGGCTGGCACTGGCCCTAGCAAGCAAGTAGTAGCAGGCAGAGGCGGGGGCGGGGGCAGTCCTGGCCCCCTGGGCGGGGGAGAGCCCGGACAAGGTAGGGCCGGCGCGGCGGCACCCGGCTGGAGCAGCACCGCGGCTGGCGCGAGGCGAAACGGTGGCGGGTAGGGGAGGCCGGGAGGGGCGGAGAGGAACGGACGGCGGACGTCCACAACTAGGCAGCTAGGTCGCAGAGGGCGGCGCGGCGTCCGAGCGTAGCTGCGTGCGATGCGAGCGAGACTGATGCGAGACGGTGCGTCCGTGCGTGGCTAGGGTTTTTTTTTTAGGCAACACGTTTTTTTTTTGAGGCAACACGTTGACTGGGCCCTTTGTGCCTGGTGCCTAGACCGTGTTGGGCTGTTGTATCCGGGCCCAGTACAAAACCTATAGGTAGATAGAAGAAAAACATTCCACATCCTGGGCCTGGGACTGAGGGCCTGGGGTACAGCTCAATCTGTATTCGAAAATTGTTTAACGTACATTACACAAATGTTCAATGCGAAAATTGTTTACCGTACATTACAAAATGTTCAATGAGTATTCAAAAATTGTTCAGCGTATATATTCAGAGTTTCAAAATGTTTGAAAATAGAAACCGAGCGAAAAAAGCGGGGTGCTACAATGAACCGGATGCTACAGCACTGATTCGCTACAGAGTCGGTTCTATCCTCTGAAGAAAATAAAATAAAAAACCTATTGGGGTCATAGTGGGTCGGCCCGAGTGCCCTGGCTTCAACGAAGTTGCGTCTTTTTGACGCACACGGGCGGCATATAGGGACTCTCGACGCGGCGCAAAGCGAGCAATTACGCACCCCTCCCCGTGCGCGCATTCTGGGCAGGCCCAATTGTGGGGCGGGGCACCCCTGTTTTTCCCGTTTCTTTTTTTTTTCTTCTTTTAACTTTGAAAAATCTTCACGAATGACAAATTCAAAAAAAAAATCAGGACTTCAATTTTTTTTTCAAATTCAAACAATGTTTATGAATTTGAAAAAATCTTCAAAATTTCAAAAAATGTTCTCAACATTTTAAAGCAGTTCAGAAATTATAAAAATATTCTCACATTTCATAAAATCTTCTTGGATTTAAAAAAAGTTCATGAATTTGAAAAGTTCTCAGATTTCAAAAAATATTGATTTTAAAAATGTTCCCAAATTTAAACAATGTTCATGAATTTTGAAAAAAATCTCGAATTTGAAAAATGTTCACATATTTCAAAAAATGTTCCTGGATTTCAAAAAAAATCATGAATTTGAAAATTGTTCCCTTATTTCAGAAAATGTTCTTGAATTTGCAAAATTTTCCCAAATTTCAAAAAATGTTCATGAATTTGAATTCTTTTGTGATTCAAAAAATGTTTGTGAATTCAAAAAATGGTCGTGAATTTGAAAAAAGTTTGTGAACAGAAATAAAAAAATGAAAATGAAAAAGAAGAAAGAAGAAGAAACCCGAAAGAAAAACACACAAAAAAGAAAAGTTAGTGTGGGAAACTGGAAGAGGATCCTTGCTAATTGAGCCGCCCTAGTTGTAACTAGTAGGGCACTACGGGTGCGTGTTGATCGCTATTCCCGACCTACGCGGGGAATAGGATCCGCGGTGCCAAAGACGACGCGTCAACTGATTCAACCAAAAATCAGCGCGGCTGCGCTTGTGCACACATCTGCCGACGAGCCCCGCAATGTCCGACACCCGCTTCTTCTACCTGTTGGAGGTGGTGCAGAGGCCAACATGGAGTTGTGGTCGGTGGGGGTTGTTAAGGTGCACCTTTCATGGACTACCATACATCTGAAGTACTAGCAGCAGGAATACCTTCGGGCGGCGGAAGAAGACGGCACTAGCGTGATGGAGGTGAGGGTAGCCGGGAGGAAAGCTGGAGACCGGAGAGGTTGAAGTAGACTAGTTTGGGCGACCGGGATCAAATCACTGTTTAGACGAAGGTGTGTTGACGTGGATTCAAATTAGTGTGGTTCATACGAACGCAAGGTGCTGAAACTATGCTCTAGTTTAGCGTTAATCTCGATCCAACAGGGACAAGCAATGAGGAAAAAGACAAGGTGAGCCAAGGTGGGATATTTCTACCATACGGCGAGGGTAGTTTGAGATAATAGATGTTGCCTCGTATGTTGTTGCGGTAATCATGTTAAAATAAATGGTGCTTATAAATAATGAAAAAATTGTAAATAGTTTTTTGAACAATCACGGGGTGTGTGGGGATTTCCCCCACCAGAATATATTGCTCAAAATAGGTAGTCGGTACAAGACCGATTACCAGGTAACATGAACTACATGGAAATTCGGAAATGCGAGGAGAGGAACTATCGCCACGAGAAGGCGGATTCCTTAAGAGATTCCTTCTCAAGCCCAGACCCAAAAATCTAAATCATCAATCATACATCGAATAGAGGTTACAGAGTGAATGTCTTGAGCGCGAAAAACCATTGAGTACCTTGCGTCCCAGATCTTCCATAGAATGAGCAATAGGATGAAGTTTTAAATGTCAGGGTCGATGGAAATGGGCGTCTTCCAATGCCATAGCTGATCCAATTTAGTCAGAATGTGGAATCCCAAGTGTTGTCAAATTCGTCCAGCCGCGGGGCAATGCATGAAAATATGCTCAGTATCCTCAGTGTCGTGAGCACATCGAGAACATGCAGCGTTGGGCGGAATGCTCTTCTTGTGCAGGTTGAAACGGCAGTTGAGGCGTTGTCGGAAAATTAGCCATGAGAAGATCTTGACCTTGGATGGTGCTTGTGAAATCCAAATTAAGCGAGCATGCATGTCATCATCCTGTTGGTCGGGGATGAGCTTGTAAGAAGCACGCGCCATGAATGATGAGCCCCCATTTAGGAAGCACTGATTGTGTAGCGTCGTTGGCATGAAGTCTCACAACAAAGACAACCGGGAATCCATCTCTGGCATGACAACAAAGGTTAGACGATTCTAAAGTTTAGAGTCCAGACCATCTCCTCCCGTCGTTGTCCGCCGCCGCCGTCCCCGGCCTCCCTTCTGAGGTAACTCTACTCCCTCCTCCCTCCTCCCTCCTCCACTCTTCCCGGAGGCCCGGGCCCGGTTGGCCGGCCGGCGGCGCCGGGGCACCAGCCCTCCTTCCTACCCCCCTTGTTCTAGCATCCATGGCCAAATCCTTCTCCTGGGAGATGGGTTTCCAAAGATGCAACATTCAATGGGGATGGGGCTTATGGTTTGATGATTTTTGTATGTGCTCTGTAGCGTTTTGTAAAATTCATAGGAAATGATCTGTTGTTCGTATGGATGCATGCCCTATATGGTATCTGATCAATTTTGCATCATCCATCAGGATATGTAATGTGCTAAAATTAATAAAATTGTTTAGGTCATTGTTTGTTCTGTCAAAGTAGGTCTGGTAATATTAATCTGTTGACACATAAATTTGCTAAGTGCCTGGATATGCAACAGAACTTAGCATTTTGCAAAAATCATGTTAATTTAACCTTGACTGCTATGAACTTGAACCTTTTATAAATTGTGCTCTATTTTCCACATACTATAAGTCCATGCTAATTTTGTACATGATTGCATCCTTTAGTGTAACACCCCAAAATATTTTCTTTGGATTTTCAAAATCTTTTCTTTAAAATAAAATACTTTGAATTATTATGGCCTTTTGCTTCTTCTGCTTCTTCTGTTCTGAAAATCATTTTTAATTTTTGATTGGGTTTCAAAAATTTAAATGGTTTTGTTTTGGATGGTTTATTAATTGGGAAAATATTTTTGGAGGATTACAAAAATATTTTCATTTAGAAAAGTTTCTGGAATAATTAAAATTATTCCAAGGAAATGGCCCTTTTCACTTCTTTCAAGCCCTTCTAAATTCTCCCAATAATTTTTCTGTCAGCTCTAAATTATCCCTCAAGTCATTCTCTCACATTCTAGGACAGTGTCCAATACTTTCCCACTCCACAAAAATATTTCTCTTATTTTAAATAAATTCCAAAGTTGGAATTTATATTTATCCTAGTTTCTTTGGTTTACAAAGGAACCATATTTTCTATGATTCCTCTGCACCCACATAAATTACCCCAACAACTAGACAGTACCCACAACCCATTTCACCAAAAACATTGGGTTCCACAGTTCAAAATTTTCAAAATTCCATCCAGTTCAAATTTGGACCAGATTCAAACTTCCTGACGAAAACCTATTTTTAATTGCTCCAAAAATTCTGAAACTCTGCCAGACTCTCTTTTATGCATCAACACATCACCACAAAAATTCTCCTAAATTCCTAAAATCCCTAGACCTCTCTGTCATTTCATCATACATGTGGTGTGCACACTGTAGCACTGTCAACAAATTCAGTTAACTAAATTTTGTTCAGAGGCGGAGGCGATCGCTGTCGTGCACGGCACTCCACTGCACGTCGCTCTCATCCACGCCTCCTCTCGCCTTAAATGGATAGCCAGGACCCCTCTGGTCAGTGGCCACCGCCGACAACACAGTGGCTGACCGGTGCAACGGCCACCGTGCTCATCCGCGGCGGACCGAAGGATCGCCACGGCCATCGACGAGCATTCACTGGCCGCACCGCCCAAACCTACCTCTCTCTCCATGCGGCACCTCCTCCGCATCATCGCCGCACCGTCCAAACCATCTGGAGCCCGCCTGGCAGTCGCTGGAGATGGATGCCGCCGCCGCACCCGTACGGGAGTCACTTCGCGGATAAGGCGATCAGGCCCGAGTTCGTCCATGATAATGCTTCTGGAGAGCTCCTTTGACCTCCACGATCATGCGCTGAACCTGCCCGCCGTCCATAACCAACTCGACGGCCGGAATTTACTCCGGCGTCGTCCGCACGCCTCGGCCATCCTCGGACTGCCTATATAAGGGCCTCTCGAGCTCCATTCACTCCACACACCACCTCCACACCATCTCAATCGAGCTCCCGCACTCTCCCCTGACCTCGGAAAGGTCATGTCTTTCCTCTCCGGCCACCGATCCGCCGCCACCCTCCCCGATCAGCACGACGCCAGTACTCCACCTCTACCGCCCAAAGTTGGCCAGTAGCCCTCTAGTGCACCAAATCATCGATTCCCCGCTTCAATTCGACGACAGAAGCCCTCTCCGGCGAGATCCCACTTCACCCGAAACCACCGTCCGCCGGCGTCGACCTCGCCGTCGTTCTGCTGCTCGCTGGCGACCACCACCGCCACCCACCGACGCGGTAGTCCACCCTGAACACGCTCCGACCATCGCCGCCTCCCAAAACCTCGACGATCGTCGCCGGTGATCGCCGCACCCCTTCTGTATACGCGCGCGAGCGCGTTTGAATTTAAACCTGACAGGTGGGGCCCACCCGTCAGCGTTTTATTCTTTTCCGTTTAAAACAGAAAGCGCCTTCGGCTGGTTTACACTTTCTGCACGGGAAAACGTATTCTTTTCGAAAACGTTTTCTTTTTCTATTTTTAATAAAAATAGATTTGACCACCACTTTGACTGCTTCTAGTTTTAAAACCACAACTCCAAATGACTTGATTCTTTTTTTGAAATTCTTCTTTTTCTCTCTAGTTTTTTTAGTATTTATTTAAAAATATTTTGAGACAACTTTTGCTACTGTTGCAAAAAATTTAATTTGAATTTGAATTTTCCAGAAAACGAAGAGGGGAACTTTGCCGGGAATTTCGAGGGATCACTTTCTGACTACTTTGATCAAGGCAAGCATTTTTGAACCTGGGATATGGTGATTGCATGGTTGCATCGGTTTGAAATTGCACCACATATGTAGTAGTAGTGTGAGCATGCATCGGTCATGTCATCTTGTGCATATCTTGCAAGCATTCATGGTATCATTCTAACGTGACGTGTGTGGTGACAATTCAGGAGTGTGTCTCCTGCCTGGGACGTGCTGGTGAGCACGGTCTCGTTATGACACGACGGTGTTACAGCGGCATGTGAGGCATGCCAGTCATAATAACAACACCTCCTGAGTCGACCTAGATCGAGTCTTGTTCCGTCACACCTAGCTAAACACCGTGCTGCCACGGGTCTTCCCGCGAGGGAAGTACGGTTTAGTAAGTTGCTAACCCCTGTCCGTGTACACACCACATAGAGGGCCAGGATGAGGGTTTCCACGGCCATGGACTAATGCCCGTCATCAGGTCAGGGGGCATGGGTGTATCCGGCTGGGCCGAGAGGGGGGCATCCCTTGTAATCCGCGCGTATGAATAGTGATCCCATGCTATTTGAGATTGTAGTCTCCCCGACTTAGAGTTTTTTCTTGAACGGTGCTTTGGGTGATTCCTGGCATCCGGAAAGTTAATCTGGTGTGTGCTGGTTAGGTGTGTTTTCAACCCAAAGACCGTAATGGGAATTAGTCAGCGTCTCGGTGCTGGCTAAAGAAATCCCATACACGTGGGTAAAGAGTACACCCTCTGCAGAGTTATATCTATTCGAATAGCCGTGTCCACGATCAAGGACGTTAGCTGGGAAGGGTCAAGTGTCGGTCCCGGTGTCGGTCTTCGGAGGAAATAATTAATTTGAGCATGAATTATTTTGCAGGATAATCATTGTCACCCGAATGCCATCATGTATAATTTTTGTTATCATAAAAGCTATTGTTATAAGTATTATTATTACTATGCATATTTTGTGGACTAACCCGTTTCTCTTATTTTATTTCCCGAGTGTCTCAGGGGCTGGCTGGACTACCCCGGACACTCGATTTTATTTTCAAGACCTCTCGTGGCGTCGCTTGAGTTCTCGGGCGGTCCTGTCTCGCCCGATTCTCTTTTAGACACCCGTTTGGTATTTCTTTTCAAGACCTCTCGTGGCATCGTTTGAGTTCTCGGGCGGTCCTGTCTCGCCCGATTCTCTTTTAGACACCCGTTTGGCATTTCTTTTCAAGACCTCTCGTGGCGACGCTTGAGTTCTCGGGCGGTCTTGTCTTGCCCGATTCTCTTTTAGACACCCGTTTGGCATTTCTCTTGGATACTCGGGCGGTCTTGTCTCGCCCGATTCTCCACTTTATATTTTCTTTTGGATTCTCGGGCGGTCCTGTCTCGCCCGATTATCCACTTTTAACTTTCTTGGTTTGTCACTAACATTTTATTTACTCATACTTCTGCACATGCTAATATTTATCATGCCATAATTTAATTTCAGCCAATATATGCATCTCATTTAATCCAGCATGGGCATATGCATTCGGTATATCTTTTGTTCATAATGTTTGCGAGTACATTCAAATGTACTCACTGGCTTGTCCCTGGCTATTTCATTGGCCAGACCTGGAGGAGGACGAGCTTGTGGAGGAAGATTGCGCCAGCGAACCCGACGCTTAGAGGTGTCCTAGTCAGTCAACCTGTGATCTTGGAGTCTACGACATGTATCATCCGCTGTGTTTCCGCTACACCAATAAAATAGTCAAGCCTCACACTGACGCTTGACTTTATTTTATTGTATCAGTGTTGTTCTACCACCACACCACTGTGTTATTCCACCACCGTAGTATATTGGCAAGCTTGTAATAATTGTTGAGCCCTCTGACTCAACCCTGTGTAATATTATATTTGTACTGGTTATCTATATCAAGGAAGTCTACCAGTTGTTCTTGGGGCTGGTATGACTTGAGGCTATTCTGTGATTTATCCCAGAAATGGGCCTGACATTTAGCTTGTTGATCTGTTGCTCTGAAGTGGGCATGAAAATGTTTTGAAGGGAACCTACGAGTTGCCTATGTTTTGCCGGAATGTTGATTAATTTCCATTCCTGCAAATTTCGGGCACTCGATATGTCCTATTTTTAGCAAAGGTCATGACGAAATTTTCCATGGATTTCAGCATGACTTTTGCTAAAAAGTAGGACATGTCGAGTTCTCGGAATTTGCAAATGGACGATGAGGGTTAAACATCTAGTAGTAGCATATGCGCAATTATTCGATATATGTAATGTTGATCGATGCTTAGGGTTGACTTTCAGTCTAATGGGGCTCCCTGTGTGATAGATTGATGTTCTTGAAGGAAGATTCCCGACTGTTGTCGTGGGGGTCGCTTCTCCTTCTTTCATTGTGCTAGACCTTTTGGTAATGCACTAGGGAAAGGAGGAGTAGCGACCATCACCGACGGTCGAAATATCAGTGGGGGAGTGTCCACCATATATACACCAACATTATTAGTACTAGTGTAGATCGATGTTCTTGAGGGGAGGATCCCGACTGTTATCGTGGGGGTCGCTTCTCTTTCTTCTCCTTGTGCTAGACCTTTTGTTAATGCACTCGGGGAAGAAGGAGTAGCGACCATCACTGACAGTTGAAATATCAGTGAGGGAGTGCCCACCATATACACCACCACTTCACAGATGAGAGTTGTTCAAGGGAGACTCGACAGACCGAAAGTCAACCCATGCTGAATAGTGATCTGTGTGTTAACTTCCTGGAATTTGCCGTCGATTTTTAATCTTTCAATTATGAACACAACAAAATGGATGATGACGATAGGATCCCCGAGTGCGATGACTGTACCGACGAGGGGGGTATGTGCGACAATCCTCACTTGGAAAACAATAGGTGATTCTCCCTCGTGCTTAAAGAGTCCTTTGAATCTTATACGGTATATAACTTCAGCGGCACATATTTCTTCTTAATTAAGCATGGCTTAAGATTTTTTGCTTTAACATGAAATTTCCATTTTTTATAATTCGACTAGTGCATCCCCTACTATGCAAGATGTTATGTCCTAGAGAAGCTCAATTTCGATGACATGAATAAGGTGGATAAGAGGACAACTTACCTGAAGACAAAACATGGTTTCATTTTTGAGGCTGCGATCTACAATGAAGTAGGTCACACATATTTTGATTGTGCAAATTGGAGAGGATTATGCAAGGGTTATGAATTTAAGGAGGGTATGAGAATAACCTTCGATATTGGCATCGTTCCTCAATATGATCCAGTCACCTTTCCTCAATAAGATAAAGACATTTGGGTGGATCTGGACATGATTCCAATTCTACCTCTGTGTGAGTTTGTTAAATAATCTATATTGCTTATTTAAAAATAGTTGTTATTCACCCCTAACTTAACTTGTTTATTTATAATTGACAACTTATTTTCTATCTTCAAGAAATACACGGAAGATAGTAGACGAGACCTATTACACTGCTGGATCAGAGCATACTTGGGAGGAGAAGAATTATCTTGTCTCCTTTGTTAATGATGTTCTGTCGTTTAAGGGCACTTATGGAGCTGGAGAAATACTACACGATACGTGCCACTAGTCCACAAGTTGAGCGATACTAACATTCGTAGAAAATTCATGGAAAGATTTTTTACTATTGTGTCACTAGTCCATCTTTTTCATACATTCTTCTTAAGTAAACAACATTGCTTACTATGTTACTATTATGTTCTTCAACAAAAGCTCCCAAATGTTGTTGTGCTTGCGCTGATGGATGTGGAAGGTGAGATGACGATTATTTGCCATGAGAAGACCAATTTCAAATATAGATACTCGACTGAACGCCAACTAGATGGATGCCTCAAAATTGAAGGATGAAGGCAAATAGTGAATGAGCGCAGGCCAGAAATTGGAGACCAGTGGATCTCTATGCTCCATCATGGAGATGGAGAGGTTTTCCTATTCTTTTATATTTTCCCTAAAAGAGAGGAGTAGGTCCTACTACTATGTGTTGGGAAGCTATCTACTTAGGATGATAACAATTAGTTGGTACCGTCGATCGTGTTATGACTACTATGTGCTGGGAAGCTATCTACCTAGGATGATAACTGATACATCTCCAACGTATCTACTTTTCCAAACACTTTTGCTCTTGTTTTGGACTCTAATTTGCATGATTTGAATGAAACTAACCCGGACTGACGCTGTTTTCAGCAGAACTACCATGGTGTTGTTTTTGTGTAGAAATAAAAGTTCTCGAAATTGGACGAAACTTTTTGAAGATTTTTTATGGAATAAATAAAAAATACTGGAACGAAGATCCACTAGAGGGGGGCCACCAGTTGCCCACAAGGCAACAGGGTGCGCCTACCCCCCAGGGCGCCCCCTGATGCCTTGTGGGGCCCACGAGGCTCCTCCTGACCTAATTCCAGCGCTATAAATTCTGTTTCCTCGAGAAAAAAATAAGAGAAGAAGTTTCATCACGTTTTACGATACGGAGCAGCCGCCACCTCCTGTTCTTCATCGGAAGGGCTGATCTGGAGTCCGTTCGGGGCTCCGGAGAGGGGGATTCGTCTCCATCGTCATCATCAACCATCCTCCATCAACAATTCCATGATGCTCACTGCCGGGAGTGAGTAGTTCCTTTGTAGGCTTGCTGGACGGTGATGGGTTGGATGAGATTTATCATGTAATCGAGTCAATTTGTTAGGGCTTGATCCCTAGTATCCACTATGTTCTGAGATTGATGTTGCTATGACTTTGCTATGCTTAATGCTTGTCACTAGGACCCAAGTGCCATG
Source organism: Elymus sibiricus (assembly GCA_039707655.1). Lineage (NCBI taxonomy): Eukaryota > Viridiplantae > Streptophyta > Magnoliopsida > Poales > Poaceae > Elymus > Elymus sibiricus. The sequence continues at coordinate 101,206,806 of CM077668.1, read as the reverse complement.
ATTTCAGATCTGAACCCTCTATGTTTTCATGAATATATTTGAGTTCTTGATCCTATCTGCTAGTTATATGCACTTGTTATTGTTCTGATCCGTAGACCCCAAAGTGAAAATAGTTGGGATACTCTCCGGGGATGACTGTAATTCGAGGAGTTCATGTATTCACCATGTGTTAATGCTTTGTTCCGGTTCTCTATTAAAAGGAGGCCTTAATATCCCTTAGTTTCCTTATGGACCCCGTTGCCATGGGAGGGTAGGACAAAAGATGTCATGCAAGTTCTTATTATAAGCACGTATGACTATATATGAAATACATGCCTACATTACATTGATGAATTGGAGCTATTGTGTATCGCTCTAGGTTGTGACTGTTATATGATGAATGTCATCCAACATAATTATCCATCACTGATCCAATGCCTACGCTTTTTGCATATTGATATTTGCTAAGTTACTACCGTTGCTGCTGCTATTGCAATCACTACAAAACTGCTGCTGTTACTATTTCTGTTACTATTGCTACTGTTACTACTGCTATCAAACTATCATATCAATGTGCTACTAAACACTTTGCTGTAGATATTTAATTCTCCAGGTGTGGTTGAATTGACAACTCAGCTGCTAATACTCATAAATATTCTTTGGCTCCCCTTGTGTCGAATTAATAAATTTGGGTCAAATACTACCCTCGAAGACTGTCGCGATCCCCTATACTTGTGGGTTATCAAGACCTTTTTCTGGCGCCGTTGCCGGGGAGCATAGCTCTATTTGTTGAGTCACTTGGGAATTATATCTGTTGATCACTTGGGAATTATATCTGTTGATCACTATGAATAATCTGAAAGACACTAAGACTAAGATCGTGCCCTTAAGACGAGGGGAGGTAAGGAACTGCCATCACACTCTGCAATTGATTCACCTTCTGTTTTGAGTAGGCTTGCGACACCACCACCTGCTATTCATTCTGATATGTCACAAGTAATTGATGATACTACGCATAGGTAGTAGTAGCGCGGGGTCTAGACATGCACTACAACTAAGTAGTAGTATCGCGGGCAGGACCCACTCTACTACTAACTGAAGTAGTAGTAGCGCGGGGTACCACCACACTACTACTAGCCATTTACCCCGCGCCACTACTAGGCTTATCCCTAGTAGTGCCACTTTGACAAGTTGTTTGGTAGAATGGGAGAATAGCTAGGTTTGGGAATAGTTTAGCCAGTGGTGTATTACGGATCCAAGAATCAAACCAGAAGTAGGTGTTTTTTCCATTGTTTGTGAGTACAAAAGAAACTTGTTATAGTTGTGCCATTTGTAGGTTGATACTTTACAAAGGAATGAGGAATTTGAGGTAGGGGCGATAAAAGAATTGGGGTGTTGTGGGTTGACCCAATCGAGCCAAGGTGAAGTGGTAGGTTCTAAAGCTTTGACCGAAAATTTTATAAGCAGGCACCTATTTTGTATGTGAATGTTTTTTAACCCTAGCCCCAAACATTTTTGGTTTGCAAACATTGCTCCAAGCAATTAGAAATTGAGCACCTGTGCAAGGCTCTTCAGCTGCCCAAAAAAGGAGCGATGGAAGGCATCTACAGTTTTAAGAACCTTTCTTGGAATAAGGAAAACATACAAGTAAATTGCTAGAGACTCAATAACCACGGTTAGAAGCACAATCTATCTCATTTAGAAAGTAATTTAGCCTTCCATTGAATTAGGAATTTCCTACATTTTCAAGGATGGGGAGAAAAACATTGGAAGGAAGTGAGGTAGGCGAGAGGGGAAGGCCGAGGTAGGTTTGAGGGAAAGAAGAGGCAGGGCAATGTAGAATGTTTGTGATGGTCATGCTTACGTCTTGTGGTAGGTGCATGGGCTCGAACGTAGTTTTTGTGCAGTTGATTATGAGCCCAGTTGCTAAAGCAAAATCATTGAGAATTTTCTTAGGATTAAAGCTATAGCAGTGGAGGCCTACGCCATGATTAGCGTGTCATTGATACGTCTCCAACGTATCTATAATTTTTGATTGTTCCATGCTATTATAGTATCAATCTTGGATGTTTTATATGCAATTATATATCATTTTTTGGGACTAACCTATTAACCTAGTGCCCAGTGCCAGTTGCTGTTTTTTGCCTGTTTTTGCCTTTTCAGAAAATCATTATCAAACGGAGTCCAAACGAAGAAAAAACTATGGATTAATTTTTTCTGGACCAGAAGGGACCCTAGAAGCTTCGGGAGCAGACCAGAAGAGTCACGAGGGAGCGACAAGCCCAGAGGGCGCGCCCAGGGGGGTAGGCGCGCCCCCAGGCTTGTGGGCCCCTGGTGGCACCTCTTGACCTAATTCCAGTGCTATAAATTCCCAAATATTCCCAATATACCAGAGATACAGACGAGAAAACCTTTCGGACGCCGCAAGCCTCTGTTCTTCTGTGATCCCATCTGGAGGCCTTTTCCGGTACTCTGTCGAAGGGGGAATCGATCACGGAGGGCTATTACATCAACCTTTCTACCCTTCCGATGATGTGTGAGTAGTTTACACAGACCTATGGGTCCATAGCTAGTAGCTAGATGGCTTCTTCTCTCTCTTTGATCTTCAATACAATGTTCTCCTCGATCTCCTTGGAGTTCTATTCGATGTAATCTTATTTTGCGGTGTGTTTGTTAGGATCCAATGAATTGTGGGTTTATGATCAGATTATTCATGAGAAATATTTGAGTCTTTTCTGAACTTATTTATGCATGATTGTTATAGCTTTGTATTTCTCTCCGATCTATCCGTTTGGTTTGTCCAACTAGATTGATTTATCTTGCAATGGGAGAGGTGCTTTGTGATGGGTTCAATCTTGCGGTGTTCTATATCCCAGTGACAGAAAGGGACAAGACACGTATTTGTATTGTTGCCATTAAAGATAAAAAGATGGGGTTTAATCATATTGCTTGAGTTTACTTTGTCTATATCATGTCATCTTGCTTAACGCGTTATTCTGTTTTATACTTAAAAGTAGTAGATGCAGGCAGGAGTCGGTCTACTTGTCTTGGACGTGATGCCTATATACATGATCATTGCCTTGAATATCGTCATAACTATGCACTTTTCTATCAATTGCCCAACAGTAATTTGTTTACCCACCGTATGCTATGTGTTCGAGAGAGAAATCTCTAGTGAAAACTATGGCCCCCGGGTCTACTTTTATCATGTATTAAATCCAAAAATACCTTGCTGCAATTTATTTACTTTTATTTTATTTTATATTTTACTTTATCTATCTATCACTATCAGACTTAATCCATGCAAGTAACCGCCGAGGGGATTGACAACCCCCTTGTTTGCGTTGGGTGCAAGTACTTGCTTTTGTGTGTGTAGGTGCTGTTAACGAGGTTCTGTGTGGTTCTCTGATACGTCCAATTTGCATCAGGATTTCCTACTAATAATTATTATGTTTTTGATCATTATTTAACTTTATTGTTCAATTCTTATGCCTTTTCTCTCTTATTTTGCAAGATTCACATGAAGAGGGAGATTGCCGGCAGCTGGAATTCTCGACCGGAAAGGGGTGAAACAGAGATGGCTATTCTGCACAACTCCAAATGACCTGAAAATTTAAGGAGAATTATTTTGGAATATATAAAAAATACCGGCGAAAGAATTAACAGGAGGGGGCCCACCAGGAAGCCACAAGCCTGGGGGGTGCGCCCTACCCCCTGGGCGCGCCCCCCAAGCTTGTGGGGCCCCTGGCAAGCCTCTGCCCCCTCCTTCTGCTATATGAAGCCATTTGCCCTAGAAAAAAATCAGAAGAAGACTTTTGGGATGAAGCGCCGCCGTCTCGAGGCGGAACCTGGGCAGGAGTTATTTTGCTCTCCGGCGGAGCGATTCCGCCGGGGAAACTTCCCTCCGGGAGGGGGAAATCTAAGCCATCGACATCACCAACGATCCTCTCATCGTGGGAGGACCAATCTTCATCAACATCTTCACCAGCACCATCTCATCTCATACCCTAGTTCATCTCTTGTATTCAATCTTTGTCTCAAAACTTCAGATTGGTACCTGTGGGTTGCTAGTAGTGTTGATTACATCTTGTAGTTGATGCTAGTTGGTTTATTTGGTGGAAGATTATATGTTCAGATCCTTAATGATATTCAATACCCCTCTAATCTTGAACATGAATATGATTTGTGAGTAGTTACTTTTGTTCTTGAGGACATGGGAGAAGTCTTGTCATAAGTAATCATGTGAATTTGGTATTCGTTCGATATTTTGATGATATATATGTTGTTGCTTCCTTTAGTGGTGTCGTGTGAACGTCGACTACATGACACTTCACCATCTTTGGGCCTAAGGGAAGGCATTGTGGAGTAGTAATTAGATGATGGGTCGCTAGAGTGACAGAACCTTAAACCCTAGTTTATGCGCTATTTCGTAAGGGTCTGATTTGGATTCATATGTTTCATGCTATGGTTAGAGTTATCTTAATTATTCTTTCGTAGTTGCGGATGCTTGTGAGAGGGGGTAATCATAAGTGGGAGGCTTGTTCAAGTAAGAACAGCACCCAAGCACCGGTCCACCCACATATCAAATTATCAAAGTAGCGAACGCGAATCAAACAAACATGATGAAAGTGACTAGATGAAATTCCCATGTGTCCTCGAGAACGCTTTGCTTATTATACAAGTTTGTTCCGGCTTGTACTTTGCTACAAAAAGGATTGAGCCACCTTGCTGCACCTTTGTTACCATTATTAGTTGTTACTTGTTATGAATTACCTTACTATCAAACTATCTGTTACCGATAATTTCAGTGCTTGCAGAGAATACCTTGCTGAAAACCGCTTGTCATTTTCTTCTGCTCCTCGTTGGGTTCGACACTCTTACTTATAAAAAGGACTACGATTGATCCCCTATACTTGTGGGTCATCAAGACTCTTTTCTAGCGCCATTGCCGGGGAGTGAAGCGCCTTTGGTGAGTGGAATTTGGTAAGGAAACATTTATATTACGTGCTGAAATTTACTGTCACTTGTCACTATGGAAAGTAATCCTTTGAGGGGTTTGTTCAAGGTATCTTCACCTCAACCAGAAGCATTGAGAGTTGCTCCTCAACCTACTGAACCTACTGAAAATATTTATTATGAAATTCCTTCGGGTATGGTAGAGAAACTGCTAGCTAATCCTTATGCAGGAGATGGAACGGTGCACCCTGCACTTGATATATGTGGATGAAATTTGTGGATTGTTTAAGCTTGCAGGTCTATCCGAAGATGGAGTTAAGAAGAAAGTATTCCCTTTATGTTTGGAGGGAAAGGCATTGACATGGTATAGGCTATGTGATGAAACTAAACATGGGATTGGAACCGGTTGAAGCTGGAATTTCACCAGAAATTTTATCCTATGCATTTGGTTCATCGTGATCGGAATTATATATATAATTGTTGGCCTCGTGAAGGAGAAAGTATCGCTCAAGCTTGGGGGAGGCTTAAGTATATGTTTCACACATGCCCCAATCATGAGCTCTCAAGAGAAATAATTATTCAAAACTTTTATGCTTGGCTTTCTCATAATGATCAATCCATGCTCGATACTTCTTTTGCTGGTTCCTTTATGAAGAGAACTATTGAATTCAGATGGGATCTTCTGGAAAGAATTAAACGTAACTCTGAAGATTGGGAAATCGACAAAGGTAAAGAGTCAGGTATAAATCCTGAGTTTGATTGTGTTAAATCTTTTATGGAAACTGATGCTTTTCATAAGTTTAGTACTAAATATGAACTTGACTCTGAGATAGTAGCTACCTTTTGTGAATCTTTTGCTGCTCATGTTGATCTCCCTAAGGAGAAATGGTTTAAATATCACCCACCTATCGAATTAAATGAAGAACCTGTTAGTGTTAAAGAAGAAACAATTGTTTACAATGGTGATCCAGTTGTGCCTACTGCTTATATTGAGAAACCTCCTTTCCTTGTTAGGATGAAAGAACATGCTAAAGCTTCAACTGTGGTTAACAAAAGTAATATAAGAACACCTAGACCTTCTGAACAAATTAAGGTTGAACCTAATATTGAAATGGTTAAAGATCTTTTGGTTCATGATATTGATGGGCTTGTTATTTACTTTTGTGATGAGTCTGCTAGAATTGCTAAACCTGTTAGAAATGAACAAGATATGCTAGATAAGAACAAGCCTGTAGTTGGCATGCCTGTTGTTTCTGTTAAGATTGGAGATCATTGCTATCATGGTTTATGTGATATGGGTGCTAGTGTGAGTGCTATCCCGTTTTCTTTATATCAAGAAGTAATGCATGATATTGCACCTGTTGAGATCGAAGATATTGATGTTACTATTAAGCTTGCAAACAGAGATACTATTACACCACTTGGGATTGTTAGAGATGTTGAAGTCTTGTGTGGTAAAATCAAATACCCTACTGATTTCCTTGTGCTTGGTTCACAACAAGATAATTTTTGTCCCATTATATTTGGTAGACCTTTCTTGAATACCGTTAATGCTGAAATTGATTGTGTTAAAGAGAAGGTTAGAGTTAAGTTTGGTGATATATCTCATGAATTTAATTTTTCTAAGTTTAGTAAACAACATCATGATAAGGAATTACCCAATAAAGATGAAATTATTGGTCTTGCTTCTATTGCTGGGCCTCCTACTGATCCTTTAGAACAATATTTGCTAGACCATGAAAATGATATGCATATGAATGAAAGAAATAAAATAGATGAGTTGTTCTTTAAGCAAGCACCTATTCTTAAACATAATTTGCCTGTTGAAACCTTGGGAAATCCTCTACCACCCAAGGGTGATCCTGTGTTTGAATTAAAGCAATTACCTGAAACACTTAAATATGCTTATCTTGATGAAAAGAAGATATATCATGTTATTATTAGTGCTAACCTTTCAGAGCATGAAGAAAAGAGATTACTTAAAACTCTGAAGAAGCACCGAGCTGCTATTGGAAATACTCTCGATGATCTTAAGGGCATTAGTCCCACTTTATGTCAGCATAAAATTCATATGGAGCCAGATGCTAAACCCATTGTTGATCATCAAAGAAGGCTGAATCCTAAAATGAAGGATGTGGTAAGAATTGAAATATTAAAGCTTCTCGAAGCAGGTACAATTTACCCCATAGCTGATAGTAGATGGGTAAGTCATGTTCATTGTGTTCCTAAGAAAGGAGGTATTACCGTTGTTCCTAATGATAAAAATGAACTCATTCCACAAAGAATTGTAACCGGTTATAGGATGGTAATTGATTTCAGGAAATTGAATAAAGCTACTACGAAAGATCATTACCCCTTGCCTTTTATTGATCAAATGTTAGAAAGATTATCTAAGCATACACACTTTTGCTTCCTAGATGGTTATTCTGGTTTCTCTCAAATACCCGTTTCACCTGAAGATCAAGAGAAAACCACCTTTACTTGTCCTTTTGGAACTTATGCTTATCGTCGTATGCCTTTCGGTTTATGTAATGCACCTGCTACCTTTCAAAGATGTATGACTACTATATTCTCCGACTTTTGTGAAAAGATTGTTGAGGTTTTCATGGATGATTTCTCCGTTTACGGAACTTCTTTTGATGATTGCTTGAGCAACCTTGATCGAGTTTTGTAGAGATGTGAAGAAACTAATCTTGTCTTGAATTGGGAGAAGTGCCACTTTATGGTGAATGAAGGTATAGTCCTTGGGCATAAATTTCTGAAAGAGGTATTGAAGTTGATAAAGCTAAAGTTGATGCTATTGAGAAAATGCCATGTCCTAAAGATATCAAAAGTATAAGAAATTTCCTCGGTCATGCTGGTTTCTATAGAAGGTTTATAAAAGACTTCTCTAAAATTTCTAGGCCTCTTACTAATCTCTTGCAAAAAGATGTTCCATTTGTTTTTGATGATGATTGTGTAGAAGCCTTTGAAATACTTAAGAAAGCCTTAATTTCTGCACCTATTGTTCAACCACCTGATTGGAACCTACCCTTTGAAATTATGTGTGATGCTAGTGATTATGCTGTTGGGGCTGTTCTAGGTCAAAGGGTTGATAAGAAATTGAATGTTATTCATTATGCTAGTAAAACTCTAGACAGTGCTCAAAGAAATTATGCTACTACTAAGAAAGAATTTTTAGCAGTTGTGTTTGCATGTGATAAATTCAGATCTTACATTGTTGATTCTAAGGTTACTATTCATAGCGATCATGCTACTATTAAATATCTTATGGAAAAGAAAGATGCTAAACCTAGACTTATTAGGTGGGTTCTTTTGCTACAAGAATTTGATTTGCATATTATTGATAGAAAGGGAGCTGAGAATCCCGTAGCTGATAATTTGTCTAGAATGGAACATGTTCTTGATGACCCACTTCCTATTAATGATGATTTCCCTGATGCACAATTAGCTGTGATAAATGCTTCTCGTAATACTCCATGGTATGCAGACTATGCTAATTACATTGTTGCTAAATATATACCACCTAGTTTCACATACCAACAAAAGAAAAAGTTTTTCTTTGATTTAAGACATTACTTTTGGGATGACCCACACTTATATAAAGAAGGAGTAGATGGTATTATTAGACGTTGTGTACCTGAGCATGAACAGAAACAAATCCTACGAAAGTGTCACTCCGAGGCATATGGAGGACACCATGCGGGAGACAGAACTGCACACAAGATATTACAATCTGGCTTTTATTGGCCTACTCTTTTCAAAGATGCACGTAAGTTTGTCCTTTCTTGTGACGAATGTCAAAGAATTGGTAATGTTGGTAGACGTCAGGAAATGCCTATGAATTATTCACTTGTTATTGAACCGTTTGATGTTTGGGGTTTTGATTATATGGGACCGTTTCCTAAATTCAATGGGTATACTCATATTTTAGTTGCTGTTGATTATGTTACTAAGTGGGTAGAAGCTACTCCAACTAGTAGTGCTGATCATAACACTTCTATTAAAATGCTTAAAGAAGTTATATTCCCGCGGTTTGGAGTCCCTAGATATTTAATGACCGTTGGTGGTTCACATTTTATTCATGGTGCTTTCTGTAAATTGCTTGCTAAATATGATGTTAATCATAGAATTTCATCTCCTTATCATCCTCAGTCCAGTGGTCAAGTTAAATTAACTAATAGAGAAATAAAATTAATTATGCAAAAGACCGTTAATAGATCTAGAAAGAATTGGTCTAAGAAACTTGATGATGCACTATGGGCTTACAGAATTGCTTATAAGAATCCTATGGGTATGTCTCCATATAAAATGGTTTATGGAAAAACATGTCATTTACCTCTTGAGTTAGAACATAAAGCATATTGGGCAATTAAAGAACTTAACTATGATTTTAAACTTGCCGGTGAAAAGAGGTTATTTGATATTAGTTCTTTAGATGAATGGAGAACCCAAGCTTATGAAAATGCCAAGTTGTTTAAAGAAAAAGTTAAAAGATGGCATGATAAAAGAATTCAGAGACGGGAATTCAAAGTAGGTGATCATGTTCTATTATACAATTCTCGTTTAAGATTTTTTGCAGGAAAACTTCTCTCTAAATGGGAAGGACCGTATATCATCGAAGAAGCTTATCGCTCCGGAGCCATCAAAATAAACAACTCCGAAGGCAATAATCCGAGGGTGGTTAATGGGCAAAGAATTAAACATTATATCTCAGGTACACCCATTAATGTTGAAACTAATATTATTCAAACAATGACACCGGAAGAGCACATAGAAGAAACCTTCCGGAACACTCCAGAAGCCTGAAAAGGAGTAGGTATGTGGTACGGTAAGTAAACCGACTCCAAAACTTCCATAAAAGTACTTTCTATCCGTTTTGGAATATATAAAAAATTAGGAAAATAATAAACACTCCGAAAAGTGCACGAGGAGGCGACAAGCCTGGGGGGGCGCGCCCTACCCCCAGGGCGCGCCTACCAGGCTTGTGGCTCCCTCGTGGACTTTCCTGACTCTGTTTTTCTTCCATATTACTTTTCCTGTACGAAAAAATTCATTATATATACTCACGGGTGTTTTGACCACCGTATCGCAAGTTTCTCATCTGTTCTTGTTTCGGGCTGTTTTTCTGACAGATCTAGATCGCCATGGAGTCTCCAAGCTCGTCCAAGGACAAGTTTTACGAGAAGGTCATCAACCCGTACCTACCGGAGGTGATGAAGCACCCTCAATCCATTGAGATGCGTGAGGGGGTGCTCCACATCCGGGACATTCAAGGACCTAACAAGACCGGGAGCGAGAAGGCCAGGCTGGAAGCGGTGGAACAGGAGATCTTCAAGTTCTAGGGGATGGTGGAGCGTGGACTTAGTGCTAACCATTCCATGATCACGGAGTTCATCCGTGAGCACAAGGTGGACGGCAAGAATATTGGGGACGTCATCTTCAAGCTCAATGACCAGATTGATTATCTTCAGGCCCAAATCTATGATCTACAAAACCAAAATTTTGAGTATGAGGCCAAGTTCAAAGGTATGAGTTTAGCTGCAAATTTCAGGACACCGGAAACACGTTCGTCCTTTTATGATGGAGAACCTATGCCTTGGAAGACGGAGGACAATCCCACCACTTCATCACCACCATCACCGAAGAAGGATACTTGAGTACATTGGTATGGGCACCACCCTTGGCTTGTGCCAAGCTTGGGGGAGGTGCCCCGGTATCGTATCACCATCACTTTTTATCATCATTATCTATTTTAGTTTGATCCTTAGTTATTTCATGATTTAGAAGAATAAAGTTTAGTATGATTTAGTTTCGAGTGCTTGCTTCGTGATCTATCTATCTATGTAATCATGTGTGAAAGTTATATAATAAAGAGTAGTTTGAGTTGAGTGCTTTGCTTTTGTTGATCCAATCCTAGAAAGAAATAAAGGAAAAATAATAAGATCATATGCTAATCCCATGGGGAGTGATGACTTCACATAAAAGAAGTATAATTGATAAAAGTTGTTGGAAGTTGACAAACATAGTATTGGTCATTGCTGCAATTCATGAAAAAGTAATAAAGGAAGAGAGGTCTCACATATAAAATACACTATCTTGTACATCTTTTATGATTGTGAGCCCCCATTAAATATTCTATGTCAATTAGTCGACGTTGGACAAGGAAGACAACGTAATGAGTTATGTTTGCTTATATTCACATAGAAGTTATATTGTTTTGGATCCTCTAACATGTGGTGCTTGCCCCTATCTTTTGCTAGCCAAAATTCCGCACTAAGTAGAGATACTACTTGTGCATCCAAAAACCCTTAAACCCAGTTTCATGTCGTGAGAGTCCACTATGTCTACCTATGGATTGAATAAGATCCTTCAAGTAAGTTGTCATCGGTGCAAAGCAATAAAAATTGCTCCTAAATATGTATGATCTTTTATTGTAAGGGAAAATAAGCTTTGTATGATCTTGTGATGGTGAAGAAATAAAAGCGACAGACTGCATAATAAAGGTCGCTATCACAAGGGGCAATATAAAGTGACGTTCCTTTACATTAAGAGTTTGCACATCCAAAAACAAAAAGCGCATGACAACCTCTGCTTCCCTCTGTGAAGGGCCTATCTTTTACTTTATGTATTTACTTTCATGCAAGAGTCAATAGTATTCTCCTCTATTCCGTTTTTATTTTCTCTCTTGGCAAGCATCATGTGGTGGGGATTGATCCAGGCATATATATCCAGTTGGATGTAGGTGATCATGAGTTATTATTGTTGACATTACCCTTGAGGTAAATACATTGGGAGGCGAAATTATAAGCCCCTATCTTTCTATGTGTCTGATTGAAACTTTTGCTCCATAAGTATGCCGTGAGTGTCAGCAATCATAGAAGACTAAATGATAGTTGAGTATGTGAACTTGCTAAACAAAGCTCTTACATAGACTCTTTCTGATAATATGATGAATTGCAATTGCTTCAGTGACTGAGATCATAGTTTGTTAGTTTTCAATTTGGTTTATGGTTCATACTTTAACTTGTGGATGAATTGTCACTTTTTCATGAGAAGTTTTATGATGATATATTATTGTTATAATAAAGATCATGATGCTCCATGTCCGTATTTTATTTTTATCGATGCCTCTCTCTCTAAACATGTGGTCATGATTATCGATTTAGGCTTTCGCTTGAGGACAAGCGAGGTCTAAGCTTGGGGGAGTTGATACGTCCAATTTGCATCATGATTTTCTACTGATAATTATTATGTTTTTGATCATTATTTCACTTTATTGTTCAATTCTTATGCCTTTTCTCTCTTATTTTGCAAGATTCACATGAAGAGGGAGATTGCCGGCAGCTGGAATTCTGGACCGGAAAGGGGTGAAACAGAGATGGCTATTCTGCACAACTCCAAATGACCTGAAAATTTACGGAGAATTATTTTGGAATATATAAAAAATACTGGTGAAAGAATTAACAGGAGGGGGCCCACCAGGAAGCCACAAGCCTGGGGGGCGCGCCCCCCAAGCTTGTGGGGCCCCTGGCAGGCCTCCGGCCCCCTCCTTCTGCTATATGAAGCCATTTGCCCTAGAAAAAAATCAGAAGAAGACTTTCGGGATGAAGCGCCGCCATCTCAAGGCGGAACCTGGGCAGGAGCTATTTTGCTCTCCGGCGGAGTGATTCTGCCGGGGAAACTTCCCTCCGGGAGGGGGAAATTGAAGCCATCGACATCACCAATGACCCTCTCATCGTGGGAGGACCAATCTTCATCAACATCTTCACCAGCACCATATCATCTCAAACCCTAGTTCATCTCTTGTATTCAATCTTTGTCTCAAAACTTCAGATTGGTACCTGTGGGTTGCTAGTAGTGTTGATTACATCTTGTAGTTGATGCTAGTTGGTTTATTTGGTGGAAGATTATATGTTCAGATCCTTAATGATATTCAATACCCCTCTGATCTTGAACATGAATATGATTTATGAGTAGTTACTTTTGTTCTTGAGGACATGGGAGAAGTCTTGTCATAAGTAATCTTGTGAATTTGGTATTCGTTCGATATTTTGATGATATGTATGTTGTTGCTTCCTTTAGTGATGTCGTGTGAACGTCGACTACATGACACTTCACCATATTTGGGCCTAAGGGAAGGCATTGTGGAGTAGTAATTAGATGATGGGTTGCTAGAGTGACATAAGCTTAAACCCTAGTTTATGCGCTATTCCGTAAGGGGCTGATTTGGATCCATATGTTTCATGCTATGGTTAGAGTTATCTTAATTCTTCTTTCGTAGTTGCGGATGCTTGCAAGAGGGGGTAATCATAAGTTTAGGGCTTGTTCAAGTAAGAATAGCACCCAAGCACCGGTCCACCCACATATCAAATTATCAAAGTAGCGAACGCGAATCAAACAAACATGATGAAGGTGACTAGATGAAATTCCCATGTGTCCTCGAGAACGCTTTGCTTATTATACGAGTTCGTTCCGGCTTGTCCTTTGCTACAAAAAGGATCGGGCCACCTTGCTGCACCTTTGTTACCGTTATTACTTGTTACTTGTTACGAATTACCTTACTATCAAACTATCTGTTACCGATAGTTTCAGTGCTTGCAGAGACTACCTTGCTGAAAACCGCTTGTCATTTCCTTCTGCTCCTCATTGGGTTCGACACTCTTACTTATCGAAAGGACTATGATTGATCCCCTATACTTGTGGGTCATCATTCTCCTATTGGATTGATAACCTTGGTTCTTAACTGAGGGAAATACTTATCTCTATTGTACTGCATCATCCTCTCCTCTTCGGGGAAATCCCAACGCAGTTCACAAGTAGCAGTCATCGGCGTATTGCAGCGTTGTCGGTGGAATACAAATCTTGATAAGTGTGAGAAATGTTGGTCTTGGTGACCATGAGAGTTTGTTTACGATCTTAGGATGATCATGAAAAACATTGAAACATTATGTACTTATCTGTATGTTTTATCTTCGTACTTGTTAGATAACTTGCCATGCTTTGATAGCTAGAATTGCTATGATTATGTTGTATGCCATGCATTGCTTTGCTTAGTGATATATGTTATTTGTTTCTTGCAAGTACTTTCAAAGTACTCACTAGCATTGTTGTTGGCCAGATCCTAGCTGAAGTGTCGTCTTCCGCTAGCATGAAGCCGGAGTGTTCATTTGCTAGGAGAGTTTCCCAGCCAGTTCTGTGTGAATTGGTGTCTAGCCTTAGCCATTGGTACCCCAGCCTAGTCTTCCGAAGTAAACTCTATTTATCAAGACTTTATCATGATACTATATTTAGTCACTTTATTAAGGTCTTGCCAACCCCTGATTATTTTTTGAGTGGCTTCATGAACCATTGTTGCAGTAAAGGTCTATGTATCTGATATGAAGTATGTCAAGGCTCATGTCAGTGTGATTCCTGGGCTGACACATGCGACGATCGACTATGTGAGTTGGTGTGTGACACCCACGATGATGGCAGTCTCTGAAGAGATTGCACGCAAGTGCATTGGGTGCCAGAAGCTTGCTAGGCAGATTCACATGCCGACACAAGTACTCAAAACCATCTCCATCACCTAGTTGTTCGCCATATTGGGCTTGGATATGGTGGGAGCCCTGAAGACTGCTCGGGGGTCTTCACTCACCTCCTTGTCGTGAACAAGTTTACAAAGTAAATTGAGGCCAAGCCTATCACTAATACTAATGCGGAATGCGCTATCAAGCTCAGCAACAACATCATATACATATTATCAATGGCACCAATTTCACTGCTGAGATCTGTGAATTTTGCAACTACTGATACGTCTCCGTCGTATCTACTTTTCCAAACACTTTTGCTCTTGTTTTGGCCCCTAATTTGCATGATTTGAATGGAACTAACCCGAACTGACGCTGTTTTCAGCAGAATTGCCATGGTGTTGTTTTTTGTGCAGAAATAAAAGTTCTTGGAATTGGATGAAACTTTTTGGAGATTTTTTATGGAATAAATAAAAATATTTGAACTAAGACCCACTAGAGGGGGGCCACCCAGTGCCCACGAGGCACCAGGGAGCGCCACCCCCCCAGGCGCGCCTTGGTACCTCATGGGGCCGACGTGGCTCCGTCTGACCTAATTCCAACGCTATAAATTCACAATTCCAGAGAAAAAAATAATAAGAGAGGAAGTTTTATTGCGTTTCACGATACAGAGCCACCGACACCTCCTGTTCTTCATCGGGAGGCCAGATCTGAGTCCGTTTGGGGCTCCGGAGAGGGGGATCTTCCGGCATCGTCATCATCAACCATCCTTCATCACCAATTTCATGATGCTCGCCGCCGGGAGTGAGTAATTCCTTCGTAGGCTTGCTGGACGGTGATGAGTTGGATGAGATTTATCATGTAATCGAGTTAGTTTTGTTAGGGTTTGATCCCTAGTATCCACTATGTTCTGAGGTTGATGTTGCTATGACTTTGCTATGCTTAATGCTTGTCACTAGGGCCCGAGTGCCATGATTCCAGATCTGAACCCTTTATGTTTTCATGAATATATTTGTGTTCTTGATCCGATCTTGCAAGTTATACGCACCTGCTATGTGTTATGATCCGCATACCCCAAGGTGACAATAATTGGGATTCTTTCCGGTGATTGCCATAGTTTGAGGAGTTCATGTATTCACTATGTGTTAATGCTTTGTTCCGGTTCTCTATTAAAAGGAGGCCTTAATATCCCTTAGTTTCCTTATGGACCCCGCTGCCACGGGAGAGTAGGACAAAAGATGTCATGCAAGTTCTTATCGCAAGCACGTATGACTATATACGGAATACATGCCTACATTACATTGATGAATTGGAGCTAGTTCTGTGTCGCCCTAGGTTATGACTGTTACATGATGAATGTTATCCAACATAATCACCGATCCAATGCCTACGAGTTTTTCACATATTGTCCTTTGCTAAGTTACTACTGTCACAATTGCTACAAAACTACTGCTGCTACCATTACTGCTACTGTTACTATTATTGCTACTGCTATCAAACTATCATACTACTATGCTGCTGATCACTCTGCTGTAGATATTTAGTTTCCAGGTGTGGTTGAATTGACAACTCAACTGCTAATACTTGCAAATATTCTTTGGCTCCCCTTGTGTCGAATCAATAAATTTTGGTTGAATACTCTACCCTCAAAAACTGTTGCGATCCCCTATACTTGTGGGTTATCAAGACCTTTTTCTGGCGCCATTGTTGGGGAGCGTAGCTTTATTTGCTAAGTCACTTGGGATTTATATCTGTTGATTACTATGAAGAATCTGAAAGACACTAAGACCAAGATCGTTCCCTCTAAAGACGAGGGGAAGTAAGGAACTGCCATCTAGCTCTGCACTTGATTCACCTTCTGTTTTGAGTCAACTTGCAACACCACCACTTGCTATTAATTCTAATATGTCGTAAGTTATTAATGATACCACTTCTGCTATGAATGATACTCATGATGATGCTAGTACTATGCTTGATAATGTTGTGCCACTTGGTGAATTTCTTACTGAACAAATTGCTAAAGCTAAAGAAATTAAAAATGTTGAAACTCTTGAGAATTATGATTCACCTATTAGGCCTAGCTCCCCTACTAGAGTTGAAACACCTAATGAACATTGCTTTGATAGGGAGACAGCTAGAACCATTCTTGCTTGTAATGATAGACACGAAGTTATAAAATTGCTTGCTGAAATGAAAGAAAAATCTATGAGGGAGAGAATGAAATATGATCCTAAGTTTGCTACCTCTCCCATATTTGTTACTGATAAGGATTATGAATTCTCTATCGATCCTGAGTTAATTACTTTGGTTGAATCTGATCCTTTCCATGGTTATGAAACTGAAACCGTTGTGGCATATCTTACTAAATTAAATGATATAGCCACCCTATTTGCTCATGAGGAAAAAATTCGCTATTACTATTTTCTTAAGTTGTTTCCTTACTCATTAAAGGGTGATGCTAAGGAATGGTATACTACTCTTGCTCCTGGATGTGTGCGTAGTCCCCAGGATATGATTTATTACTACCCTGAAAAATATTTTCCTGCTCATAAGAAACAAGCTGCCTTACAGGAAATATTTAACTTTGTGCAAATTGAAGAAGAGAATCTCCCTCAAGCTTGGGGGAGGCTTCTCCAATTACTTAATGCTTTTCCTGATCATCCTCTTAAGAAAAATGAAATACTTGATATCTTCTATAATGGACTAACCGATGCTTCTAGGGACTACCTAGATAGTTGTGCGAGTTGTGTTTTCAGGGAACGGACTATTGAACAAGCTGAGGAATTATTGAATAATATATTGAAGAATGATAATGATTGGACACTTCCTGAACCACCGCCTAAACCCACTCCGAAGAAGAGGGGTATTTTATATCTCAGCCCTAAAGATATGCAAGAAGCAAAGAAATGTATGAAGGAAAAAGGTATTAAAGCTGAAGATGTTAAGAATCTACCACCTATTGAAGAAATACATGGTCTTGACACACCGTCACAGGTAGTAGAGGTAGATTCCCTTATAAAGTTTGATGAAAGTGATATTCCTTATAACAAACCTCCTAGTCAATGCTTGTATGAATTTGACAATTATATTATTAAGCAAGATCATTTCAATGCAAATGTTATGAAACAATTAAAACGAAATGCCTACATGATTGATCGCTTGAATGACTTGTTATTTAGAATTGCTAATGATGTTAAAGGTGTGAGTAAACATGCATCTATGGTTCAAACTCAGTTAGAACAAGTTGCTAAATCACAAAGTGAATTGCTCAATGAAATGAATAACAATATGAATGATCATGATATTAGAGTAATGACTAGAGGAGGTAGAATGACTCAGGAGCCACTTTATCCCGAAGGTCACCCAAAAAGAATTGAACAAGATTCTCAAAGAATTAATGTTGATGCACCTAGTCCATCTAAAAAGAAAAAGAAAAAGAAAAACGATAGGACTTTGCATACTTCTAGTGAACCCGAGGTAGAAAAACCCTTGGAGGATAGTAATGATATTTCTATTTCTGATGCTGAAACACAATCTGGTAATGAACAACCACTCGATGATAATAATAATGATGATGCTCATGTGGATACCCAACCAGATAATGATAAAGAACCTGATAATGATGTTGAAATAGAACCTGCTGTTGATCTTGATAACCCACCGTCAAAAAATAAACGTTATGATAAAAGAGACTTCGTTGCTAGAAAACATGGTAAAGAAAGAGAACCATGGGTTCAAAAACCCATGCACTTTCCACCTAAAGCATCTAAGAAAAAAGATGAGGAAGAATTTGAACGCTTTGCTGAAATGCTTAGGCCAGTCTTTTTGCGTACTCGTTTGACTGATATTATAAAGATGCCTCCCTATGCTAAATACATGAAAGACATTGTCACAAATAAAAGAAAGATACCTGAAGCTGAAATTTCCACCATGCTTGCAAATTATTCTTTTAAGGACGGAGTACCTAAGAAACTAGGAGATCCAGGAATACCAACTATACCATGCTCCATTAAGAGAAATCATGTCAAAACTGCTTTGTGTGATTTAGGAGTCGGTGTTAGTGTTATGCCTTTCTGTTTATATAAAAGACTTGATTTGAATAAACTCACTCCCACTGAAATATCATTGCAAATGGCTGACAAATCAACTGCCATACCTATCGGTGTTTGTGAGGATGTGCCCGTTGTAGTTGCAAACGTTACTATTCTAACATACTTTGTTATACTTGATATGCCCGAGGATGACAACATGTCGATTATCCTTGGTAGACCCTTCTTGAATACTGCAGGGGCTGTTATTGATTGCAACAAAACCAAGGTCTCTTTTCATATCAATGGTAATGAGCATACGGTGCACTTTCCGAAGAAACAATTTCAAGTAAATGGTATTCATATTATTGAAAAGACTCCAACAATTACTATTGGAACTTTTCAAATCCCTTTTCCTACTGTTAAAAAGAAATATGAAACTCTTATTATCGGGGAGATGCATATCCCCGTTGAGGTAACTTAGTGTTATACGAAAGTTCTTCGGTTTCATGTTACTCGGAAATGGTTTGTTAATAAGACCTGATCAACCTTATTAATGGATTCTTTTTGAGGGGCATGTGGTCGATGAATTTAGTAAGCACAACCTTCTGTACCCACTTTATATTTTCTGTTATTTTTAGTTAAATGCAATAAAATGCCATGATTATCCTATTTTCTGATTTATCCGTGTAATAAAAAAGTGCCCAGAAATAAAATGCTCAGAATGCAATAAAATTTTGATATGAATTTTTATGTAATATTTAAGAATGTTTGGCACTAGACACATACCAGGGGGTGCTCCAGGTGCCCACGAGGCACCAGGGCGCGCCACCCCCTGGCGCACCCATGTACCTCGTGGGCCCCACAAGGACCACCTCACTTATTCCTTTAGCTCACTTCGTCTCTTACCTCTAGCAAAAATTCCTGGTAGCTCTCTCTCTCTCGTGTTGTTGCTCACAAACCTGAAATTTTTGATCTCTTTGCTCGGAGCTCCGTTTCCGAAACTATTTTGGGAGATTGCTCCTTAGGATGTGACTCCTCCATTGCTCCAATTAGTTTTTGCTCTAGTGGATTATATTTTGCATAATTAGCTGCTCTTGGTGCTACTGAAAATGAGCTTGCATGTTGAATTCTTTGAGTTCCAAGTAGTTTGAATGCTTGATATAGCCTCTAGACATCCATATGAGTAGTTGCTATCAATCTTGTGAAGTTTTATTGATATCATTTTGTGGCCCAAAATTTTTCAGAAATTTGTTCTTAGGAAAATGAATATTTTCCGGAGAAGTTCTTCGAGGAGGAGGCCCTCGAAAGCGTCATCAAGTGAAAGCTCGGCACGCCGATCATATGATGAACCAAGGGCATGTTCAGTGCGAGGTGCTGAAGCAAAATCGTGTCGATGGCCGTGCAACGAGTTCATGCTAGGTGCAGGCATCAAGGAATAATTTGACCAATATATTCACAATGCCGAGCTCTCCGCCTTTATCGCAGATAAGCCACCACAGCATTACAACCTCACTCATTCCTTCACTCAAAACTTTGATTATCACCCGCGCACTTCTTGAGTTTTATTTCTCCTCTACGACAAATCCTATAATATGTCTCTAGAAGACTTCTGTGATGCATGCAAAATTCCATATTGGGGTTCGTTAGATGAACCACCAAGATCTGATTATGAGTTGTTTCTTAATAGCCTTTGCAATGGCGAGGATAGGGGAATCACACAGGCTAGAATAATTAGCATTCACTTTCCTGCTATTCGGTATTTTGCGCTTTTTAATGGTAAATGCGTTGTTGGTAAGCAAGACTGTAGTGCACTTTGTGCCCCTGATCTGAGTCTTATTCATACAGCTTTGACTGGTAGCAAGCTTTATAATCTTGGGGCTATTGTTGCACGTAGGCTGCAGCGTAATGCGGGTAATGGTGATTTGTATGGAGGAATTTATGCCTCTCGTTTAGCTGCAAAGTTAGGGGTGCCTCCCAAGTTCAATGATCCCCTCTTGCCTTATAAATATTTGAATTTCGAAGCAATGCGAGAACATAGGTTCTTAAAACGCAACGCACAGGGTTATGTATATAACTTAGTTTTTAATAAATATCACTCTGTGTATGTTGCTTTGCCTGCTCCTGCCCTCTTTGATTTTCAGAACAAACAGAGATATTTTCTTCATGAGACTGAGGTGCACGAGTACAATGCGGCTGTCGAGGCTGCTCGTCTGGCTGAGGAGGCGGCTCAGAACGCCTCTATGAGCTACCATTTCAATTATTATCCAGGACAACCATGGCAGTAGACCAAGCTAGGCAAAAGCCTAAGCTTGGGGGAGTACGTATTTCTCACCGACATTACATTCATGCTCACACATTTCATTCCAGTTGTCGTTGTTCATACTTTTTCATTGTATAATCCATGCTAGTTTTATTTTCTCGCTTTCTTCTAGTGTGTTCGAAAAACTTGAGAAAATCCAAAAACATTTCTCGCTTCTTTTCGGTTTTTCTTTCTAGTTTAATTATTTGTAGTTTCGTAGTAGTAAAAGAAAACCCAAAAAGATTTCCCGTTTCTTCTTTTACTTGTTGGGAGCTTTCCCGTGTAAATAGTTTTTCTCATTTTTCGTTTTTCTTCTTTATTTTCTTTAGAAAAACTAAAAACTCCAAAAATATTTCAGTGTGTTTCTCTGAAATTCTTTTCTTTTGTTGAGTCATTGTAAGGAGAAGACCACGATGAAAATGTTGAGTGACTCTCGTATGCATTGTTGTTGATCTAGCAAAGAGCCCATTTTACCTTGTCTTCTCCTTTGAATAAAATGCTTGCAGATTCCAGCTTAGTCCACGACATGCTTGCACTATTATTATTTTCATATCATTCGGTCGTGCAAGTGAAAGGCAATAATGACGATGATTTGATGAAGTAACTGTGGCAAGGAAAAGCGGGTATGAACTCAACTTGTTCTTTGTTTTTGTAAATATGTTTAACTCAGTATCCATGATTCAGCATGTTATGATTAAACATGTTTATGATGACAATTAGAGATTATAGTTGCTCATGCCATGCTTAAGTAGCTAGGAGTGGATAATGATTTATCTTGGGTGTCAACATGCATTAAAATGATTGTGATGTAGTATGATGATATGGTATCCTCCTCTGAATGTTTCAAGTGGCTTGACTTGGCACATGTTCACACATGTAGTTGATTCAAAACCAACATAGCCTTCACAATATTTATGTTCATGGTGCTTATATCCTACTCATGGTAGTATTCAATGTTGATTATTCATAATGCATGATTATGACCGTTTTCGCTCTCTAGCTGGTCGCTTCTCAATTTATTTGCTAGCCTTCGCCTGTACTAAGCTAGAATGCTGCTTGTGCATCAAAACCCTTAAACCTAAAGTTATTCCAGATGAGTCCACTATATCTACCTATATGCGGTATTACTCCGCCGTTCTAAGTAAATTTGCATGTGCCACCTCTAAATATTCAAATGAACATCTGTTTTGTGTGCCCGTACCGCTCATGGAGCGACAGGGGGCGGTCAGTATCTTCCATGCTAAGCGGGTTATTCTCATGATGAGTGTTGATTCACTTGTCCTTGCATGAGAGGGGCTGGTAATCGGGATGCCTAGTCTCATTATTAAAATTGTAAAATAATAAAACAAACTCCCCCGGAAAGTTGTTGGTATGGAGGGCACCCGAGGATTCGGCTAGCCATGGCTTGTGATTGTTGGTGGAGGGGGAGTAAACTTTACTTTACCGCTTGGGAACCCCCGCTAATGTGTTTAGCATGGAAGATATTGAAAACTCTTGGTCGTGACGTTGACAGGAAAGGCATACCTCCCAAAATTTTATTTATCTCTGATTTGAGCTTCGAGCTCTCGCACCTCTGCAAATCCATGCTTCCCTCTGCGAAGGGCCTATCTATTTACTTTTATGTTATTTTACTTTCATTGTTGAGTCATCACCTTCTCAAATAAGCACTAGTCCTGAGAGCACTATTGTCATTATCATGCATTGTGAGTAGTTAATGTTGTGTGCATCATGACTGGATTTCAACTGCCATGAATTACAATGTTTAGTCGCTGCTTGAACTTTGGAGGTGCTCTGCATTTATGTTTTGCAGTCTCAGAAAGGGCTAGCGAGATACCTTGTTGTCATATTATATCATGATCATTTTGACAAAGTGTTGGCATTTGATATATCTTATTATTGCTCGCTAGTTTATTATGCCATTGATATGAGTGAATATAATTTATAAGAGTTATCATTTGCATGGTTAGTTATAATCTTTGTTGAAAACTTGGGTACTATTTAAGCATATATATAGATACAAGAACAAAAGAGTTTGTAAAAGTTTTTCTTTATCACTTTCAGTTTGTCAACCGAATTGCTTGAGGACAAGCAATGAGCTAAGCTTGGGGGAGTTGATACGTCTCTGTCGTATCTACTTTTCCAAACACTTTTGCTTTTGTTTTGGCCCCTAATTTGCATGATTTGAATGGAACTAACCCGGACTGACGCTGTTTTCAGCAGAATTGCCATGGTGTTGTTTTTTGTGTAGAAATAAAAGTTCTTGGAATTGGATGAAACTTTTTGGAGATTTTTTATGAAATAAATAAAAAATACTGGAACCAAGACCCACTGGAGGGGGGCCACCCAGTGCCCATGAGGCACCAGAGCGCGCCACCCCCATAGGCGCGCCCTAGTACCTCGTGGGGCCCACGTGGCTCCGTCTGACCTAATTCCAACGCTATAAATTCACAATTCCAGAGAAAAAAAATAAGAGAGGAAGTTTTATTGCGTTTCACGATACGGAACCGCCGCCACCTCCTGTTCTTCATTGGGAGGCCAGATCTGGAGTCCGTTTGGGGCTCCGGAGAGGGGGATCTTCCGGCAAAGTCATCATCAACCATCCTTCATCACCAATTTCATGATGCTCACTGATACGTCTCTGTCTTATCTACTTTTCCAAACACTTTTGCTCTTGTTTTGGCCCCTAATTTGCATGATTTGAATGGAACTAACCCGGACTGACGCTGTTTTCAGCAGAATTGCCATGGTGTTGTTTTTTTGTGCAGAAATCAAAGTTCTTGGCTCTGGATGAAAGTTTTTGAAGAATTTTTATGGAATATGTAAAAATTATTGGCGCAAGAATCAACAGAAGGGGGGCCACCCAGTGCCCACAAGGCACCAGGGCGCGCCACCCCCCAGGCGCGCCCTGGTACCTCGTGGGACCCACGTGGCTTCGTCTGACCTAATTCCAACGCTATAAATTCATAATTACAGAGAAAAAAATAAGGGAGGAAGTTTTATTGCGTTTCACGATACGGAGCCGCCGCCACCTCCTGTTCTTCATCGGGAGGCCAGATCTGGAGTCCGTTTGGGGCTCCGGAGAGGGGGATCTTCCAGCATCGTCATCATCAACCATCCTTCATCACCAATTTCATGATGCTCACCGCCGAGAGTGAGTAATTCCTTCATAGGCTTGCTGGACGGTGATGAGTTGGATGAGATTTATCATGTAATCAAGTTAGTTTTGTTAGGGCTTGATCCCTAGTATCCACTATGTTCTGAGATTGATGTTGCTATGACTTTGCTATGCTTAATGCTTGTCACTAGGGCCCGAGTGCCATGATTCCAGATCTGAACCCTTTGTGTTTTCATGAAAATATTTGTGTTCTTGATCCGATATTGCAAGTTATACGCACTTGCTATGTGTTATGATCCGCATACCCCAAGGTGACAATAATTGGGATTCTTTCCGGTGATTGCCATAGTTTGAGGAGTTCATGTATTCACTAAGTGTTAATGCTTTGTTCCGGTTCTCTATTAAAAGGAGGCCTTAATATCCCTTAGTTTCCTTATGGACCCCGCTGCCACGGGAGGGTAGGACAAAAGATGTCATGCAAGTTCTTATCGCAAGCACGTATGACTATATACGGAATGCATGCCTACATTACATTAATGAATTGGAGCTAGTTCTGTGTCGCCCTAGGTTATGACTGTTACATGATGAATGTTAGCGAACGTATATCACCGATCCAATGCCTACGAGTTTTTCACATATTGTTCTTGCTAAGTCACTAATGTTGCTACTGTTGTCAGAATTGCTACTACTATTGCTGCTACCGTTACTGTTACCGTTACTCTTATTGCTACTGCTATCAAACTATCATACTACTGTGCTACTGATCACTCTGCTGCAGATATTTAGTTTCCAGGTGTGGTTGAATTGACAAATCAACTGCTAATACTTGCAAATATTCTTTGGCTCCCCTTGTGTCGAATCAATAAATTTGGGTTGAATACTCTACCCTCGAAAACTGTTGCCATCCCCTATACTTGTGGGTTATCAAGACCTTTTTTCTGGCGCCATTGCCGGGGAGCATAGCTATATTTGCTAAGTCACTTGGGATTTATATCTGTTGATCACTATGAAGAATTTGAAAGACGCTAAGACCAAGATCGTTCCCTCTAAAACGACATCTAGCTCTGCACTTGATTCACCTTCTGTTTTGAGTAAACTTGCAACACCACAACATGCTATTAATTCTGATATGTCGCAAGTTATTGATGATACTACCTCTGCTTTGAATGATACTCATGATGATGCTAGTACTATGCCTGATAATGCTGTGCCACTTGGTGAATTTCTTAGTGAACAACTTGCTAAAGCTAAGGAAATTGAAAATGCTGAAACTCTTGAGAATTGTGCTTCACCTATTATGCCTAGCTCTCCTACTAGAGTTCAAACACCTGATGAACATTGCTTTGATAGGGAGACAGCTAGAGCCATTCTTGCTTGTAATGATAGACACGAAGTTATAAAACTGGTTGCTGAAGTGAAAGAAAAATCTATGCGGGAGAAAATGAAATGTGATCCTAAGTTTGCTACCTCTCTCATATTTATTACTGATAAGGATTATGAATTCTCTGTTGATCCTGGGTTAATTACCTTGGTTGAATCTGATCCTTTCCATGGCTATGAAACTGAAACCGTTGTGGCACATCTCACTAAATTAAATGATATAGCCACCCTATTTGCTCATGAGGAAAAAATTCGCTATTACTATATTCTTAAGCTATTTCCTTTCTCATTAAAGGGTGATGCTAAAGAATGATATAATACTCTTGCTCCTGGATGTGTGCGTGAGGATATGATTTATTACTTCCCTGAAAAATATTTTTCTGCTCATAAGAAACAAGCTGCCTTACAGGAAATATTTAATTTTGTGCAAATTAAAGAAGAGAATCTCCCTCAAGCTTGGGGGAGGCTTCTCCAACTACTTAATGCTTTGCCTGATCATCCCCTTAAGAAAAATGAAATACTTGATATCTTCTATAATGGACTAACCGATGCTTCTAGGGACTACCTAGATAGTTGTGCTGGTTGTGTTTTCAGGGAATGGACTATTGAACAAGCTGAGGAATTATTGAATAATATATTGAAGAATGATAATGATTGGACACTACCTGAACCACCGCCTAAACCTACTCCCAAGAAGAGGGGTATTCTATATCTCAGTCCTGAAGATATGCAAGAAGCAAAGAAATGCCAGAAGGAAAAGGGTATTAAAGCTGAAGATGTTAAGAATTTACCACCTATTGAAGAGATACATGGTCTTGACAAGCCAACACAGGTAGTAGAGGTAAATTCTCTCATAAAGTTTGATGAAAGTGATATTCCTTATAACAAACCTCGTAGTCAATGCATGTATGAATTTGACAATTATATTATTAAGCAAGATCATTTCAATGCCAATGGTATGAAACAATTGAAAACAAATGCCTACATGATTGATCGCCTGAGTGACTTGTTATTTAGAATTGCCAATGATGTTAAAGGTGTGAGTAAACATGCATCTATGGTTCAAACTCAATTAGAACAAGTTGCTAAATCTCAAAGTGAATTGCATAATGAAATGAATAATAATATGAATGGTCATGCTGTTAGAGTAGTGACTAGAGGAGGTAGAATGACTAAGGAGCCACTTTATCCTGAAGGTCACCCAAAAAGAATTGAACAAGCCTCTCAAAGAATTAATGTTGATGCACCTAGTCCATCTAAAAAGAAAAAGAAAAAGAAAAATGATAGGACTTTGAATACTTCTAGTGAACCTGAGGTAGAAAAACCCTTAGAAGATAGTAATGATGTTTCTATTTCTGATGCTGAAGCACAATCTGGTAATGAACAACCACCTTATGATAATAATAATGATGATGCTCATGTGGACATCCAACCAGATAATGATAAAGAACCTGATAATGATGTTGAAATGGAACCTGCTGTTGATCTTGATAACCCACCGTCTAAAAATAAACATTATGATACAAAAGAGTTTGTTGCTAGAAAACATGGTAAAGAAAGAGAACCATGGGTTCAAAAACCCATGCCCTTTCCTCCTAAACCATCTAAGAAAAAAGATGAGGAAGAATTTGAACGCTTTGCTGAAATGCTTAGGCCAGTCTTTTTGCGTACTCGTTTGACTGATATTATAAAGATGCCTCCCTATGCTAAATACATGAAAGACATTGTCACAAATAAAAGAAAGATACCTGAAGCTGAAATTTCCACCATACTTGCAAATTATTCTTTTAAGGATGGAGTACCTAAGAAACTAGGAGATCCAGGAATACCAACTAGACCATGCTCCATTAAGAGAAATTATGTCAAAACTGCTTTGTGTGATTTAGGAGCTGGTGTTAGTGTTATGCCTTTCTCATTATATAAAATACTTGATTTGAATAAACTCACTTCCACTGAAATATCATTGCAAATGGCTGACAAATCAACTGCCATACCTATCGGTGTTTGTGAGGATGTGCCCGTTGTAGTTGCAAACGTTACTATTCTAACAGACTTTGTTATACTTGATATGCCCGAGGATGACAACATGTCGATTATCCTTGGTAGACCCTTCTTGAATACTGCACGGGCTGTTATTGATTGCAACAAAACCAAGGTCACTTTTCATATCAATGGTAATGAGCATACGGTGCACTTTCCGAAGAAACAATTTCAAGTAAATGGTATTCATATTATTGAAAAGACTCCGACAATTACTATTGGAAGTTTTCAAATCCCTCTTCCTATTATTAAAAAGAAATATGAAACTCTTATTATCGGGGAGATGCATATCCCCGTTGAGGTAACTTAGTGTTATACGAAAGTTCTTCGGTTTCATGTCACTCGGAAATGGTTTGTTAATAAGACTTGATCAACCTTATTAATGGATTCTTTTTGAGGGGCATGTGGTCGACAAATTTAGCAAGCACAACCTTCTGTATCCACTTTTTATCTTCTGTTATTTTTAGTTAAATGCAATAAAAGGCCATGATTATCCTGTTTTCTGATTTATCCGTGCAATAAAAAATGTCCAGAAATGAAAGTGCTCAGAATGTAATAAAATTTTAACATGATTTTTTATATAATATTTAAGAATTTTTGGCACTGGACACATACCAGGGGGGTGCCCCAGGTGCCCACGAGGCACCAGGGCGCGCCATCCCCTGGCGCGCCCAGGTACCTCGTGGGCCCCATAGGGACCCCCTCACTTATCCCTTTAGCCCACTTCGTCTCTTACCTCTAGAAAAAATTCCTGGTAGCTCTCTCTCTCGTGTTATTGCTCACAAAACTGAAATTTTTGATCTCTTTGCTCGGAGCTCCATTTTTGAAACTGTTTTGGGAGATTGCTCCTTGGTATGTGACTCCTCCATTGCTCCAATTAGTTTTTGTTTTTGTGGATTATATTTTGCATAATCAGCTACTCTTGGTGCTACTGAAAATGAGCTTGCATGTTGAATTCTTTGAGTTCCAAGTAGTTTGAATGCTTGATATAGCCTCTAGACATCCATATGAGTAGTTGCTATCAATCTTGTGAAGTTTTATTGATATCACTTTGTGGCCCAAAATTTTCAGAAAATTGTTCTTAGGAAAATGAACATCTTCTGGAGAAGTTCTTCGAGGAGGAGGTCCACCGAGGCATCATCTAGCGAAGACCCCGCATGCCAATCTTACATTGAACCAAGGGCAAGTTCGGTGCGAGGTGCCGAAGCAAAATCATGTAGATGGCCGTGCAACGAGTTCATGCTAGGTGTGGGCATCAAGGAAGAATTTGACCAATATATTCACAACGCTGATCTCTCCTCCTTCATCGCAGATAAGCCACCACAGCACTACTACCTCACTCATTCATTCACTCAACACTTTGAGTATCATCCGCGCACTTCTAGAGTTTTATTTCACCTTTATGACAGATCCAATAGAATGTCTCTAGAATAATTCTGTGATGCAAGCAAAATTCCATATTGGTGCTTGTTAGATGAACCACAAAAATCTGATTATGAGCCATTTCTTAATAGCCTTTGCAATGGTGAGGATAGGGGAGTCACACAGGCCAGAATAGTTAGTATCCACTTTCCTGCTATTCAGTATTTTGCACTCTTTAATGGTAAATGCATTGTTGGTAAGCAAGACTGCAGTACGCTTTGTGCCCCTGATCTTAGTCTTATTCATACAGCTGTGACCGGCAGCAAGTATTATAATCTTGGGGCTATTGTCGCACGTAGGCTGCATCGTAACGTGGGTAATGGTGATTTGTATGGAGGAGTTTATGCCTCCCGCGTAGCTGCAAGGTTAGGGGTCTCGCCCAAGTCCGATGATCCCCTCTTGCCTTACAAATATTTAACTTCAAAGCAATGCGAGAACACAAGTTTTTGAAACGCAATGCATAGGGATATGAATATAACCTAGTTTTTAATAAATCTTGATCTGTGTATGTTGTTTTGCCTGCTCCTGCCCTCTTTGATTTTCAGAGCAGACAGAGATACTATCTATTGGAGAGCGAGGTGCACGAGTACAAGGCGGCCGTCGAGGCTGCCCGTCTGGCTGAGGAGGCGGCTCAGAACGCCTCTACGAGCTACCACTTCGATTATTACCCAGGCCAGGGATGGCGATGACCAAGCTTGGCAAAAGCCTAAGCTTGGGGGAGTACGTATTTCTCACCGACATTACATTCATGTTCACACATTCATTCAAGTTGTCGGTGTTCATACTTTTTCATTGTATAATCCATGTTAATTTTATTTTCTCGCTTTCTTCTTGTGTGTTTGAAAAACTTTGAGAAAATCCAAAAACATTTCTCGTTTCTTTTCGGTTTTTCTTTCTAGTTTAATTAGTTGTAGTTTCGTAGTAGTAAAAGAAAACCCAAAAAGATTTCTCGTTTCTTCTTTTGCTTGTTAGGAGTTCTCCCGTGTAAATAGTTTTCTTTTCTCGTTTTTGTTTTTCTTCTTTAATTTTCTTTCTTCAGAAAAAATAAAAACTCCAAAAATATTTCAGTATGTTTCTCTGAAATTCTTTTCATTTGTTGAGTCATTGTAAGGAGAAGACCACGATGAAAATGTTGAGTGGCTCTCATATGCATTATTGTTGATCTAGCAAAGAGCCCATTTTACCTTGTCTTCTTCTTTGAATAAAATGCTTGTAGATTCCAGCTTAGTCCACGGCACTCTTGCACTATTATATTTTTAATATCATTCGGTCGTGCAAGTGAAAGGCAATAATGACGATGATTTGATGAAGTGACTGTGGCAAGGAAAGGCGGGTATGAACTCAACTTGTTCTTTGTTTTTGTAAATATGTTTAACTCAGTATCCATGATTCAGCATGTTATGATTAAACATGTTTATGATGACAATTAGAGATTATAGTTGCTCATGCAATGCTTAAGTAGCTAGGAGTGGATAATGATTTATCTTGAGTGTCAACATGCATTAAAATGATTGTGATGTAGTATGATGATATGGTATCCTCCTCTGAATGTTTCAAGTGGCTTGACTTGGCACATGGTCACGCATGTAGTTGATTCAAAACCAACATAGCCTTCACGATATTTATGTTCAAGGTGCTTATATCCTACTCATGCTAGTATTTAAGGTTGATTATTCATAATGCATGATTATGACCGTTTTCGCTCTCTAGCTGGTCGCTTCTCAATCTATTTGCTAGCCTTCGCCTGTACTAAGTGGGAATGCTGCTTGTGCATCAAAACCCTTAAACCTAAAGTTATTCCAGATGAGTCCACTATATCTACCTATATGCGGTATTACTCTGCCGTTCTAAGTAAATTTGCATGTGCCACCTCTAAATATTCAAATGAACATCTGTTTTGTGTGCCCGTACCACTCATGGAGCGACAGGGGGCAGTCAGTATCTTCCATGCTAAGCGGGTTATTCTCATGATGAGTGTTGATTCACTTGTCCTTGCACGAGAGGGGCTGGTAATCGGGATGCCCAGTCCCACTATTAAAATTGCAAAATAATAAAACAAACTCCCCCGGAAAGTTGTTGGTATGGAGGGTACCCGAGGATTCGGCTAGCCATGGCTTATGATTGTTGGTGGAGGGGGAGTAAACTTTACTTTACCGCTTGGGAACCGCCGCTAATGTGTTTAGCATGGAAGATATTGAAAACTCTCGGTCGTGACGTTGACAGGAAAGGCATACCTCCCAAAATTTTACTTATCTCTGATTTAAGCTTCGAGCTCTGGCACCTCTGCAAATCCATGCTTCCCTCTGTGAAGGGCCTATCTATTTAGTTTTATGCTGTTTTACTTTTATTGTTGAGTTATCACCTTCTCAAACAAGCACCAGACCTGAGAGCACTATTGTCATTATCATGCATTGTGAGTAGTTAATGTTGTGTGCATCATGACTGGATTTCAACTGCCATGAATTACAATGTTTAGTCGCTGCTTGAACTTTGGAGGTGCTCTGCATTTATGTTTTGCAGTCTCAGAAAGGGCTAGCGAGATACCATGCTGTCATATTATATCATGATTGTTTTGACAAAGTGTTGGCATTTGAGATATTTTATTATTGCTCGCTAGTTGATTATGCCATCGATATGAGTGAATATAATTTCTAAGAGTTATCATTTGCATGGTTAGTTATAATCTTTGCTGAAAACTTGGATACTATTTAAGCATATATATAGATACAAGAACAAAAGAGTTTGTAAAAGTTTTTCTTTATAACTTTGAGTTTGTCAAGTGAATTGCTTGAGGACAACCAATGAGTTAAGCTTGGGGGAGTTGATACGTCTCTGTCGTATCTACTTTTCCAAACACTTTTGCTCTTGTTTTGGCGCCTAATTTGCATGATTTGAATGGAACTAACCCGGACTGACGCTGTTTTCAGCAGAATTGCCATGGTGTTGTTTTTTGTGTAGAAATCAAAGTTCTTGGATCTGGATGAAACTTTTTAGAGAATTTTTATGGAATATATAAAAATTATTGGCGCAAGAATCAACAGAAGGGGGGCCACCCAGTGCCCACGAGGCACCAGGGCGCGCCACCCCCCCAGGCGCGCCCTGGTACCTCATGGGGCCCACGTGGCTCCGTCTGACCTAATTCCAACGCTATAAATTCACAATTACAGAGAAAAAAATAAGGGAGGATGTTTTATTGCGTTTCACGATTCGGAGCCGCTGCCACCTCCTGTTCTTCATCGGGAGGCCAGATCTGGAGTCCGTTTGGGGCTCCGGAGAGGGGTATCTTCCGGCATCATCATCATCAACCATCCTTCATCACCAATTTCATGATGCTCACCGCCGGGAGTGAGTAATTCCTTCGTAGGCTTGCTGGACGGTGATGATTTGGATGAGATTTATCATGTAATTGAGTTAGTTTTGTTAGGGCTTGATCCCTAGTATCCACTACGTTCTGAGATTGATGTTGCTATGGCTTTGCTATGCTTAATGCTTGTCACTAGGGACCGAGTGCCATGATTCCAGATCTGAACCCTTTATGTTTTCATGAATATATTTGTGTTATTGATCCGATCTTGCAAGTTATACGCACTTGCTATGTGTTATGATCCGCATACCCCAAGGTGACAATAATTGGGCTTCTTTCCGGTGATTGCCATAGTTTGAGGAATTCATGTATTCACTAAGTGTTAATGCTTTGTTCCGGTTCTCTATTAAAAGGAGGCCTTAATATCCCTTAGTTTCCTTATGGACCCCGCTGCCACGGGAGGGTAGGACAAAAGATGTCATGCAAGTTCTTATCGCAAGCACGTATGACTATATACGGAATACATGCCTACATTACATTGATGAATTGGACCTAGTTCTGTGTCGCCCTAGGTTATGACTGTTACATGATGAATGTTATCCAACGTATATCACCGATCCAATGCCTACGAGTTTTTCACATATTGTTCTTGCTAAGTCACTACTATTGCTACTGCTGTCACAATTGCTACTACTATTGCTGCTACCGTTACTGTTACCGTTACTCTTATTGCTACTGCTATCAAACTATCATACTACTGTGCTACTGATCACTCTGCTACAGATATTTATTTTCCAGGTGTGGTTGAATTGACAACTCAACTGCTAATACTTGCAAATATTCTTTGGCTCCCCTTGTGTTGAATCAATAAATTTGGGTTGAATACTCTACCCTCGAAAACTGTTGCGATCCCCTATACTTGTGGGTTATCACTCACCGCCGGGAGTGAGTAATTCCTTCGTAGGCTTGCTGGACGGTGATGAGTTGGATGAGATTTATCATGGAATCGAGTTAGTTTTGTTAGGGCTTGATCCCTAGTATCCACTATGTTCTGAGATTGATGTTGCTATGACTTTGCTATGCTTAATGCTTGTCACTAGGGCCCGAGTGCCATGATTCCAGATCTGAACCCTTTGTGTTTTCATGAATATATTTGTGTTCTTGATCCGATCTTGCAAGTTATACGCACCTGCTATGTGTTATGATCCGCATACCCCAAGGTGACAATAATTGGGATTCTTTCCGGTGATTGCCATAGTTTGAGGAGTTCATGTATTCACTATGTGTTAATGCTTTGTTCCGGTTCTCTATTAAAAGGAGGCCTTAATATCCCTTAGTTTCCTTATGGACCCCGCTGCCACGGGAGGGTAGGACAAAAGATGTCATGCAAGTTCTTATCGCAAGCACGTATGACTATATACGGAATACATGCCTACATTACATTGATGAATTGGACCTAGTTCTGTGTCGCCCTAGGTTATGACTGTTACATGATGAATGTTATCCAACATAATCACCGATCCAATGCCTATGAGTTTTTCATATATTGTCCTTTGCTAAGTTACTACTGTCATAATTGCTACAAAACTACTGCTGCTACCATTACTGCTACTGTTACTATTATTGCTACTGCTATCAAACTATCATACTACTATGCTACTGATCACTCTGCTGCAGATATTTAGTTTCCAGGTGTGGTTGAATTGACAACTCAACTGCTAATACTTGCAAATATTCTTTGGCTCCCCTTGTGTCGAATCAATAAATTTGGGTTGAATACTCTACCCTCGAAAACCGTTGCGATCCCCTATACTTGTGGGTTATCAACGACCAAGGCATCACTCTCGACTATGTCTCCATTTCACATCTGATGCCTAACGGTCAGGTCAAGTGGTCCAATGGACTCATGCTCCGAGGACTCAATCCAAGGCTCCTAGTACCTCTCGAGAAGTCTATGATCGCTTGGGTGACCAAATTTCCCTCTGTCCTTTGGAGTCTTTGAATGACCCCCAAACCTATCCATCGGCTAAACCCCTTTCTTCATGGTCTACTGAGACGAAGCTATTACGCTGAGTGACATCATCCATGAGTCAAACCTACGTCGCAAATGGTACTCCGTAGCTAGATAGTTGTAAAGGTAGCTTTCGGGTCAGTTGTAAAACATGGTCGAGACATGGTCGACCAAGACATGATATGCCCCTCCGACTCGAAGAGATGTTCTCTGTGCCTCTTGAGTCATCAAATTTGAAAAAGCATGACCATGCGACTAGAATTAAATGTTAACCTAGTTCAGAAATTTCTATGATGATTCCAAGAAGAGAGGTCGAGTTACCAACAAGGATAACATTTACTCACCTTGAGTTTTATAACATACATCGTGAGACAAGAAAATGGTGAATATGAAACATTGTCAAAGTTCGTCAATACGATTTTACGCACACTTTGGCACATACTACTAGATGGTACTATCAGCTATAGGCTCGGATCATGTCCTTTCGTACATTGCTACTTGTGATATGCGTTGGGATTTCCCCGAAGAGGAGAGGATGATGCAGTACAATAGAGATAAGTATTTCCCTCAGTTAAGAACCAAGGTTATCAATCCAGTAGGAGAACCACACAGAACCTCGTTAGCAGCACCTACACACACAAAAGCAAATACTTCCACCCAACGCAAAAAGAGGGTTGTCAATCCTCTTAGCGGTTACTTGCAAGGATTAATTCTGATAGTGATAGATAGAAAAGTAAATTGAAAAATAAAATAAAAGTAAATAAATTGCAGCAAGGTATTTTTGGATTTTAATATATGATAAAAGTAGACCCGGGGGCCATAGTTTTCACTAGAGGCTTCTCTCTCGAACATATAGCATACGGTGGGTAAACAAATTACTGTTGGGAAATTGATAGAAAAGCACATAGTTATGACGATATTCAAGGCAATGATCATGTATATAGGCATCACGTCTGAGACAAGTAGACCGACTCCTGCCTGCATCTACTACTATTACTCCACCCATCGACCGCTATCCAGCATGCATCTAGGGTATTAAGTATAAAACAGAGTAACGTCTTAAGCAAGATGACATGATGTAGACAAAGTAAACTCAAGCAATATGATTAAACCCCATCTTTTTATCCTTAATGGCAACAATACAAATACGTATCTTGTCCCTTTCTGTCACTGGGATATAGAACACCGCAAGAATGAACCCATCACAAAGCACCTCTCCCATTGCAAGATAAATCAATCTAGTTGGCCAAACCAAACAGATAGATCGGAGAGAAATACAAAGCTATAACAATCATGCATAAATAAATTTAGAAAAGACTCAAATATTTCTCATGAATAATCTAATCATAAACCCACAATTCATTGGATCCCAACAAACACACCACAAAAGAAGATTACATCGAATAGAACTCCAAGGACATCGAGGAGAACATTGTATTAAAGATCAAAGAGAGAGAAGAAGCCATCTAGCTACTAGCTATGGACCCGTAGGTCTGTGGTAAACTACTCACACATCATCGAAAGGGCAGCAGGGTTGATGTAGAAGCCCTCCGTGATCGATTCCCCCTCCGACAGATTGCCGGAAAAGGCCTCCAGATGGGATCGCGGAAGAACAGAGGCTTGCGGCAGCATAAAAGTTATTCGGGGTGGCTCTCTGTTGGTTTCCCAATATTTGAGAATTTATAAAAGTGGAATTAGGTCAAACTGAGCCACGAGGGGCCCACAAGGCATCAGGGCGCGCCCCCTGGGGCTGCGCCCTGTTGCCTTGTGGTTTCCTCGTGATGCTTCTGGCCTCCTCCCGAAGCTTCCATGGTCTCTTTTGTCCAGAAAAAAATCGTCAAAAAGTTTCGTGGCATTTGGACTTCGTTTGGTACTGATTTCATGAGAAACCAAAAACAAGCAGAAAACAACAACTGGCACTGGGCACTAGGTTAATAGGTTAGTCCCAAAAAATGATATAAAATAGCATATAATTGCATATAGAACATCCAAGATTGATACTATAATAGCATGGAGCAATCGAAAATTATAGATACGTTGGACACGTATCAAGCATCCCCAAGCTTAATTCCTGTTCGTCCTCGAGTAGGTAAATGATAAAAACAGAATTTTTGATGTGGAATGCTACCTAACATGTTTCATCATGTAATTCTGTTTTATGGTATGAATATTAAGATCCGAGTGATTCAAGGCAATAGTCTATAATTTTATATAAAGACATCAATACTCAGGAATACTAACAAACAATCATGCCTTTCAAAATAAAAATGCTGAAGAAAGTTATCCCTACAAAATCATATAATCCTGTCATGCTCCATCTTCTTAACACAAAGATTTAATCATGCGCTACCCGGATGACAAGCCGGGCAATTGGTTCACACTTTCTAACACGCTTCAGCTTTTTCAACCCCCACGCAATACATGAGCGCAAGCCATGGATATAGCACTATGGGTGGAATAGAATGATGATAGAGATTAATAAGGGGAAGTAAAAAAGAAGAAGATAGTCTCACATCGACGCGGCTAATCAACGGGCTATGGAGATGCCCATCAATTGATGTCAATGCGAGGAGTAGGGATTGCCATGCAACGGATGCACTAAGAGCTATAAGTGTATGAAAGCTCAAAATAAAAACTAAGTGGGTGTGCATCCAACATGCTTGCTCATGAAGACCTCGGGCATTTGAGGAAGTCCATCATCGGAATATACAAGCCAAGTTCTATAATGAAAAGTTCCCACTAGTATATGAAAGTTGTTAGGACCGAGAGTATATCGACCAGAGGGGGGTGAATGGGAGATTCAAAAATTCTTCCGAATGTTTTGAACCGATCCCAAACACAACAGCGGAAATAAGGTTTGGTAGCCAGGCACTTAATTAACCTCACTGTAGAGGAACATATCTATCGATGTAGAAAGCAATATTTGATCGAACGAAGAATATCACAGGTTATACATGTATGATGGTAATGCAATAAATGATCAGATGCAAAGTCACGAGTGAAAACTAGACATGAACAGTGATGGAAATGCACGAGATGTGATGACAGGGTGAATGAAAACAGCACAGAATGAAATCACGTTGACAAACAAGATTGCGATGAGAAATAGATCAATTAGAGATGATGGAATTGAATGATGAGAACGCGACAGATAATTGATGAACTGTGATTGATCAGGTACAACTATCGGCACTGAGCATGAATGTAATCTGCTGAAGGAAATGCAGTAATGTAAAGCGAACCAGTGGTGCTCGATGGCGACAGAGAAATTTGGTAGACCAGTTCGCCCTTCTGCCAAAGGACTACGTCTGGTTGGAGGGGTTGTGATTTAACACACAGGATAAACTCTCCTCGCCCTATTCTCCTTCAACTCGGAGCTGATCAGACTCCAGTTGATTTCACTCGTGGTAGATGCTTGTCGGCGATCTCCAAACCTTCGACAGACTTCTTCGCGAACCACAATGACTCTTGGTTGCTGAAGATCTTCCTCGGTGAAGACAATTACTGTTCGACACTCGAGCCGACACCTATCCGTCTAGAGAGTGCGCAGCTCTCAAGAGTAACAGGTACAAGAACTCTAACTCAGAACTACTGTGATGCTCAACCACTGTCTAAGTTTCGGCTCTTGATTTTTCTCTCGGTGGATTTTAAACTCAAATCACTCGGAGAGGGGATGCTCAATCAATCTTCTTAGAAATCTTAAGCGGAGCAACCAACGGGCAACGTTGGAGCGGGATGGCTATTTATAGCCGCAGCCTTCCCAGATGGGAAATGACCATTTTAGACACGCGGTCCAGCCAATGGCCAACCGACACATTCACAACGGTCGGATTTTCAGAGCAACGGTAACATTACTTGGGGAGCAAGTAATGCTAACTCCTCGGTCAGAGAGAAATCTCTCGCAGCGAAGAAGATCACAGTCTCTTGCTGGCAAGTATTTGCTCGGAACACAAAGAGATTTCTCTCGCATCTTTCATAGGATTGGGCTAAGCATCACAGCGGATCTAAGCTTCAAGAACCTATACCCCTCTTAATAGTACGTAGGTCCTATGACTCAAATGAATGAAAGAAGAACGACGAAAAGAATGCTACGTCTTCACTTCGTCTTCATCTTCCATCGCTGCAGTCAATTTCTTCGGACGCGATCACCGAACCAATTGCTTTGCGTCAGCAATAAACTTTCGAGGGGTCAACTCCTTCACTTCATTCTTCTCGTCTACAAGTATTCAAGATATGTAGCTCATCCATCTTGGCGGTGCAGATAATCTTCGGTGAAGTTCTTCGAACTATACACCGGAGACAGCATTTTCTTCGGTACTGCATGGACTATTTCTCTCTGTGTGCACTAGCAAAAAAATCAGTCCATACCTGTTTCTGTCAACAATCTCCAAAACATAAGAGGGCAAGTATTGCACCAACAATCTCCCCCTTTTTGGACGATTGTTGACAAAACAGAACACATCGAAAGATAGATAAAAGAATGAAATGTAACGTGAAAGAGGTTGAAAGACAAGAGATAAATACGAAGATAAATCACGCTCCCCCTGAGGATATGCATCATTCTGATTGGAGTGAGCATAGGAGATAAAACGGAAGGTAGCGAGGTGAATCTTCGTATGAGTGACATTGGCAGATGATTTCATTCGAAGAATCATCCAATGCACTCGACGGTGTCTGAGGTATTTCCTGCCACAAACAACTTTCACAAAGGTTAGCGAGGATAATTTGAAAAACGTTGTGGCAAAGGATAAGCCATGAAGATTTTCTCAGAACACAGTTTGAATCCACTTGAGATCAAGTTAGATATTCGAGGAATAATTAGAGCAAAGGGGCAATCAGAGCAAAGGAGTAAAATATATTGCTCGGAGTGGATGTACTTCAGATGATGTTTTCCTGCAACAAAAAATGATACCATAGATATAAGCGAGGGAAAACAGCTTGTCAGACAGAAATAATTTTCTTTCGAATTCACGAATGACTCTGAAGCGATTTTTCTTCTCCTGCATCGTTAGATAGTGAAAGATAAGCATAGGAGTAAGATATATGAAGTTTTAAGGAATAAGATCTCTCTTTTCGAGAGGCATGATTTTTAATCCTTGAAAGGCTTTCACTTATCCTTGTATGAAAGATAAGTATCGAGGATAAATAAGCACCTGCAACAAATACTGGAAGCAAATATATCATTGCAGGGGTTATTAACGGTACATGACGACACAGAGTGCCACCACCACAGGCGGTGGGATTAAGTTTTATGACCAAAAGGTTCAACGATCAAAAGCAAATTATTCGAACGAAAAGCAAATGGCGAATAGAAACACCCTGCAAATAACCTGCTTTTCTATCTTCTCAATGTTCTTCTCCCCCTTTTTGTCAACAAGTGTCAAAAATGAAAGAGGAGGCATGCGAGGAACTACTCGTCCGAAGAATCCCCAGAGCTCGAACTGTTCGGCGAAGCTGAACGAGCGACGGTTGAGGCTGAAGCAGGGGCTGGAGATGCAGCACGGGCTTCGGGATCTGTTTCGGGAGTAGCATTGCGAGGTGCATCATGTTTGTAAATGAATGTGCCTGCCGTGTCCTCAAGTGCATCATCAGGTTCGACAAATAGCAGGTCAGTGGAAGCAGAACGCTGAGGGAGCACTGGAGTTTGCCTTCGGATGCGAGGAACTTCAAACAACTCCAGATGATCATAATCTTTCTCGATGCCCTTGGCAGACAGTTGTTTGCGAGAATAATGCTTGCGCAGAAGGGTCCATGAGCGCTTCTTCTGTTCCTTTTCATACAGCAGGGCTTGACGAGCATAATTGTGAAGTAGATTGATCTCAGTCATCATTTCCACTTTTTCTTTGCGATCGAGCTTGATGTGACTTTCCAAGGCTTGCTAAGTACGAAGACAAATCTCGTATAGTGAGGGATTTTCTTCGCGAGGGATTTCCACTGTGACCTTCTTAATCTTCGAAGCACTCGCAGAGGCAGAAGCAGTTGCATCAATTGGTGTCTTTCCTTTCCTGATATCCTTCACAGTCTGGAGTGTGTCTCGGACTGGCGGCATGAAAACTTTCGGAACAGATGGGCAAAAGAACTTTTTCTCGATAAGCTGCTCAATGGCGAACATGACCCATGGCACATAAGGCTTCAAAACCTGTGGACTATCAGCTGCATAGGATAGGTTGCGAATAAGAAGATCAAGAATGTCAAACCGAATTCCATGAGCTAAAGCAAGAAGAGTATTTGCCACAATTCCATGAATGCTTTCAGGCCGGTTTGTTGGCGTGAGAGAATTGCAGATGATATAGAACAACACTTTGTTCTCATAGGCCAGATGCTTTGGATTTGCTTCAGTACACTCGTCACCAACAAGCTTAGGGTCCATCAGCATATGCAGTTGAGCTTCGGATACATCCCAGAAATGCAGTCTGTGTTCTCGTGAGGCATCAAGTTCGAAACAAGGTAAATTTAACAGGACCAAGAACTGGTCAGCCAAGCATTTGATTCTTTCTTCCTTGGTCATCCATTCGAGGATCCATGTACTGCTATCATTAAGATCTCCTGAGATATAAAGCGTGGCATAGAACTGAAGAATTACTTCACGATTTCAGCCATGATTGAAGCGAAGAAAACTCTTCAGGAAGACCTGTTCAATCTGCTCGATAGTGTGATGGAAGCAAGGTAAGCTTTCGAGCTCAGCGTAGTCCAGAATCTTATGCTTGAATATGCGATTCTTGCCATATAGAATACGAGCATAATATACAGCCTGTTCCTTTGTCCAGAACCTCGGTGACAACGAAGTCCTTTCTCCTTCATACGGACTAGTCCCAAAGAATGCAAGTTTTGAGCGATGAAACTGCTCATTAAACGCTGGACCATTTGGGCCATCTTCGACAGGAAACAACGGATACATTTCCAGTGGGTTACTCAGAGGTTCTTCATCGGTCATTGATTTGGTTCGAACATCATCAGGTGCAGGCACACCTTCATCAATAGGCCTGCGAGGAGCATGAGGCTTCCTCGATTTCTCTCGGGCAGTCAGCTTTGATGCACTTGACTGACTGCTTTTCTTGCTCTCCGGAACTCCTTCGGCACCTTTTTGACTTTCGGGCACAGGAGCCTTTTCTTTTCTGGCACTTTTTTGGTGGGAGGTACGACAACTTTCTCGGTAGCTTGGGACACAATAGGTGGGACAGTTTCTTCTCAAGCCATCGGCTCATCAGTTTTCTTTTCTTCCTGTACAAACTGTGATGCAGTTGTACGAGGAGCAGGATCAACATCCACCTGGGTAGGGGCACCAGATGATGAGACCGGGGGTGTTTCCTTTCGGGAAGCATTGAGCTCCCCCTCAATCTTATCACTCTTCTCTTTCGTTGATTCAGAGGGCTCTGCTTGCAACGTTTTCGATGGTGATGGATCTGCCTTCTCAACCTCAATCTCTTCATCAACTTCTTCTGCTGGGGATTTCTGCTTGGGAGGTGCATTTTCCTCTTCAGTCCTTTCCAAGAAAATACCAACTTCTTCATGTTGCACTCGGGCAACTGGCTCAGGAATGACAACCTCCTCAGTACCAGCCTGCAGCATAGGTTCAGCTTCGCGAGGAGAAGAAGGTGGAACTTGTTGCAAGGGTACATGGGAATCCAATGGAGTAGGATCAACAGAGACGTTCTGAAGGCGGCGGCCTTTGCTACCTTTCGGCTTGCTTGCTCTCGCCATAGCCTTCTGACGCTTTTCCTCTTGAGTTCTTCTTCGAGCAAGGTTGGCTTTGCGGTCAATTTCATCATTTCTCCGGTCACACAGCTGAGAGACTTCCATGTGCAAGCGAGAGTGCCAGTCAATTTTCTCATTGCGCAAGACGCTAAGGGCCTTGGTGAGTTCAACAACATCCTTGTTCATCTTTTTCCTTTCAGATTCCGACTTGGCTTCAGTTCTCATTTGCTCGACCTGTTGCTTGTTTTTGACTGCTTTGTTGAGCTTCTTGGAGATTTTCTTCAGCTCAATGAAATGCTTCGTCGCCAATTCGGCAACGTCATCGGGCAAACCTAGATCGCACACATCATTAGCATTTGCATCATAAGCAGCGCTGTCAATTATATCGATCATGAAATTAAAGTCATATTTTTGTTCCTCTGTGGAAGCAGGAACATTGAGCTTGGCCTTTTTGGCAGCCACATCTCCTTTCTCTTCTGACTGCAGCTTTCTCTTCTTTCTCTTCGAAGCAGCACCTGGCAAAGTTCTCGGGGCCGCAGAACCCGAAGGTTTATCAGGTTTATTAGTGGATGGCATAGGTGCATGCCTGGGAGACTTCCTCGGAGATGGCAATGTTTTCACTGGCGAAGGACCCATGTGTGGATTGTTGAGAATGGCGGGACGATCATACAAGGGAACTTCATCAGGGGTTTCTTCATCGGACGACTCATCAGACGAGTCGGGAACAGCCTTCTTGGTTCTTTTGACAAGGGTTTTCTTTTGTGGTGCACGAGGGGAAATAGATTTCTCAGACTTACTTCCCTTCGAAGCTGATGCACGTTCCTTCTTTTTCTGCACGTCTTGCTGGGTTAGCGCGACGTTTTTCGCTTCGACTTGATTCTTCTTAGCTTCTCTAGCTTCACGTTTGGCCTTGGCTTTCGCCCTCTTAGCTACTTCCTCGGGAAAGTCAGCGATAGTTTTGAGAGAGTCAGGATGAGCATTTGCTGGCTGTGGTGGCCTGATTTTTTCATCATCTGGGTCAATGCAATTTTCTGCAATGCAATCATTCCATGGTGGCGTGAAGGCAAACAAAATCTGGTACTTCTCACGAACATTTTGATAACGAAACCATTTGCCAGCCCAGTGGCGGCGAATCCTTTGAAGCCTGTTGTTGCGTTCAGTCGTTGATTCTCCTTCAGGTGGAGTTCTGTAGCTTTCAGGATCTGACATCTCAGCAGTAGTGTTCTTTTCTCTGCCACGACCACCCTTTTTGGGATTTCCATCGGAGAAGATGGTTAGAGCGTTAGTGACCAGTTCGTCCTCGGGCTGACTGTGAGCCGAGGGAATTTCTTCCGAATCTTCTTCGGACATAGACTCTTGTCTCTTTTTCGGAGCCTTGGGTGGCTTCGAGGATTTTCCTCCTCCTGTCATTCTCATTCGTTCTGACCTTGGTGGGAACAGAGGCAAATATCCTACAGAATCCGAGTGTTCTTCCGAACTCTGTGACATGACCAACCTGTGAAATAGAGCAGATGCGAGGGAAAAAACAAGGTAGGGTCATAAGCATGCACAGAACTATTTTTGAGTGAAAAAGATTTTTAGGAAGATTTGGGAACCCATGGAAATCCAAACAGATATCCTTGATGGATATTACAAGCTAGCCTCAGATGATACTGGGTAGGTTGAAAACCATCTAATCTTTCGGATAACACACATGTACCCAAGATGAGGAGATCCAGTACGAGGAAGAACTACAAACCGCACTAGTCAAATCCTAGTGATTCCTAAAGATCTACCGCAGTGAAATAAATCGAGATTAATTGCGACGGTAAGAACTGCCCAAGAACAGAGAGATGGAGACGAGCAGTTCCAGATCTAGGCGCCCTAACTTGGCAACTTAGATCAACTACGGCAATGCGGGAAGGAGGATTACCGCACCGGCGTGATCAGCTGCGACAAGTTTTCACCGGAGTAGCACATCGGAGCTTCTCGCCGGAGTTGCTTCGAGCTCGGGCTCGGGAGGAGGTAAAACGAGGGTTTGCGCGAATGAGGAAGAAGACGCGGCGAGAGGTATTTATAGCTGGAGGGCTGAACCACCCCTCCGAAATCTACGGCCTACAGATGCGGGACGTTCGGCATTCAACGGACACGATCACGATCAAAGAGATCGTGGGCACGTGGCAACCGTTTCCTGCGAAAATCTCGGGAAGAGAGCGGGAGGTCGAAAGGTTTGAAGGGCACAACGCCGAAA
Organism: Elymus sibiricus; assembly: GCA_039707655.1. Taxonomy (NCBI): domain Eukaryota; kingdom Viridiplantae; phylum Streptophyta; class Magnoliopsida; order Poales; family Poaceae; genus Elymus; species Elymus sibiricus. The sequence continues at coordinate 101,162,832 of CM077668.1, read as the reverse complement.
ATGAGTAAATGTTCGAAGATAATTTCTTTCGTGACCAAGGACGTCGGAAAGAGATTTACTTCAGATCAAATTGCATGCTCATGATGGACAACAAAGGTTTAGATGAGAGAGAATAGAGGGATAAAAGGGTCCGAAACAAATCACTCAGGCAAACGAGAAGAAACACCAAACGAGGAGCTATTAGTGAGTTGTTCATCGGACGAAACACAAACATGGCAACTCGAAAACAATCGACAAACATAGTACAAATAAACACAAAGAACCAGCACCAACTAAATAGACCTCAGGGCAAGGATATAACGAATAGAATCCCTGAGAGCGAGTTCCTGCAAGAAGGGTTAGTTCTTTCTCACAACCCACGCTTGTGTGGGCAGCGCAGACCTCATTTGTCTTGACTGAGCAGGGACATTCCTTCGTTGGTCTGTGTACTTCACTTGTTCATCTCGAGAGTAATCATATGAGTAAGCATTGATATTGTTCCCAGAGACATGAGCATAAAGATTCGAGGAGATATGCATGTACTCCTTTTGTCGAGAGTTTGTTTGATATCCATTCGAAGAAGTTGCGGTGCCAAACTGAGAGGAATTATAATATCCTCGAAGAGAACTATTCTGCATATACAGGTTAGTAGTGACAGATAAATTTTCAATGGTGCACTTTTTCACCCATATTTGCTTCTTGGGTGATCCAGACCTGCAGTTTGTTCCAACATACCGAGCGAAAACCTTACCATTCTGTTGTTTGAATAATTTGTAGTTTGAGTCATCAGACTCGTCAGAAACAACAGGAATGGGAGTGTCATATCCAGACAGGAGCGCAGGTTCGAGAGTTTTGCTCTTAGCAAGAACCCAACTTGTTCGAGGATATTGCTCGGGAGTCCAGTAGGTTCCATCAACGTTGAGTTTCCTTTCGAAACCCAATCCTTCTTTTCGGGGATTTTTGTGCAGTATAGACTTCTTGAGCACATCACACAGAGTTTGATGTCCTTTGAGGCTTTTTAACATTCCTGTCTCAAGCAAGTTCTTTAGCCTGCAATTTTCATCAGAGATAGCAACAAATTCCTCGGAAGAGGGGTTAGAGATATCATTCGAAGTATTTGCAATATTCTTGATGGCAGCATTAGATGTTTCAGCATTTGACTCAGCATTGCTACGTTCTAGGCATTTTAAGCAAGGAGGCACAAAATCATCAGGAAGGTTGTTAGATTGCTCGGCGAAGAGAGAAGCTTTTTCTTTCGCAAGTACGTTATAAGACTCTTTCAGTGACTCGAGTTCTTGATTCCTGTCAAGGAGTTCATCTGATAAACTCTCGTAGTCGACTGTAAGAGAATCATATCGTTCGGAAAGATCATCAATCGTTGAAGAAAAAGCATCATGCTTTTCAGTCAACTCTTGATTCTTCTCCATCTCTTCGACCAGTAATCCTTCGGTTTTCCTGAGATTCTTCTCAAGTCGTTCTAGCTCATCTTGTTGAGATTTTGCAATCCTAACAAGTTTAGCATAAGCAATGTATCCAGAGGAATGTTCAGTCTTAGATTTTTGGTGCTTTGCTGATAGCTGATCCTTTGAGGTTTTTATCATGAGACAGAATGCGATAGGTTCATCAACATCACTTGAAGCATTATCATCAGCGTCTGATTCGAGAGACTTCTCGGATGGTTCATATGCGATGAATGCATTGCCTCTTCCTAGGTTTCTGTAAAACTCTTCATCTTCTGATTCGGATTCAGATGTTTCATCTTCAAATTCCAGATTCATTTCTGCACACACTCTAGCCAGCTTCGATATTTTCTTCATATTGGATTCAATGGTCGCTCTTGTTTGCACGTTAGTGACTGGTCTCGTCGAAGAAGATGATGCGGCAGATTCATTTTTCTTCGAGAGCTTAGTGTGACGATCCACTCGAGTGAATCCAGAGCAGTGAAGATAAGTCCATCTGTTGCTTGGTTTTTCATCTTGTTCCCAACAAGGACAGTCTGCTATGAAGTGACCGAGTTGTTTGCACTTGAAGCACTTCATTTCTTTCGGAGGTAATTTCCTCGACGATCCATGCGTGTCAACTTCATCATCATTCGTGAGACATAGATTCTGTCTTCTGAGATTGCTTAGTCTTTCAGTGAGCATTTCCATTTCTCTTGTGATAGATTGTTGATTCTCGATATCTTCTTCCTGTGAACTGCCATAGTGTGAAAGAATTTCTCCTTCGCTTTCCGAAGAGGATTCTTGCTGACTATTTTCAAGTTCCATCTTTTCTTCGTGAATAGATAGCAGCGTCATAACTTCGACGTAGTGAAGTTCTTCATAGTCTGGTCTTTGCTTGATTTCAGCCACAATCGGATCAAAGGTTGCATCAAGAGCACTCAGTAGCTTGTTGACCACATCTCTATCGGTGATATCTGTTACTCCACGTTGGCGAAGTCTTTCAACAATATTTGTCAACCGATCAGTGAGTTCCATAGCACTTTCCCTACGAAGACTCCTGAACCCAACAAACATGGCACGAAGCATATCTGTGTGTAGATCTGTTCTGGCAATGAATTCTTCATGAACATTTTTGATGGCATCCCAGAGTTGCTTAGCAGTGTCTAGCTTTCGGAACAGAATAAAAATATCTCTAGAGATGCTGTCAGAGATAATATCTTTTGCTTGAGCATCCAAACGTATCATAGCTTCATCGGAGGTAGGAGCATCAGGGTGTTGAACAGTGTATCCATTTTCCACAATTTTCCAAAGTTCAATGTTGATGGCTTGAAGTCTGATTTTCATTCGATCTCTCCAGTAGATATAATCATTTCCATCGAAGATAGGAAACCTTTCAGAGTGCGAGGATCTACCTGCATACGACATACTCAAAACTCCAAGGTTGTTAGACCTTTAATAAGCAGAGACAGGGAGTACCCGCTCTGATACCAATTGTTAGGACCGAGAGTATATCGACCAGAGGGGGGGTGAATGGGAGATTCAAAAATTCTTCCGAATGTTTTGAACCGATCCCAAACACAGCAGCGGAAATAAGGTTCGGTAGCCAGGCACTTAATTAACCTCACTGTAGAGGAACATATCTATCGATGTAGAAAGCAATATTTGATTGAATGAAGAATATCACAGGTTATACAGGTATGATGGTAATGCAATAAATGATCAGATGCAAAGTCACGAGTGAAAACTAGACATGAACCGTGATGGAAATGCACGAGATGTGATGACAGGGTGAATGAAAACAGCACAGAATGAAATCACGTTGACAAACAAGATTGCGATGAGAAATAGATCAATTAGAGATGATGGAATTGAATGATGAGAACGCGACAGATAATTGATGAACTATGATTGATCAGGTACAACTATCGGCACTGAGCATGAATGTAATCTGCTGAAGGAAATGCAGTAATGTAAAGCGAACCAGTGGTGCTCGATGGCGACAGAGAAATTTGGTAGACCAGTTCGCCCTTCTGCCAAAGGACTATGTCTGGTCGGAGGGGTTGTGATTTAACACAGAGGATAAACTCTCCTCGCCCTATTCTCCTTCAACTCGGAGCTGATCAAACTCCAGTTGATTTCACTCGTGGTAGATGCTTGTCGGTGATCTCCAAACCTTCGACAGACTTCTTCGCGAACCACAATGACTCTTGGTTGCTGAAGATCTTGCTCGGTGAAGACAATTACTCTTCGACACTCGAGCCAACACCTATCCGTCTAGAGAGTGCGCAGCTCTCAAGAGTAATAGGTACAAGAACTCTAACTCAGAACTACTATGATGCTCAACCACTGTCTAAGTTTCGGCTCTTGATTTTTCTCTCGGTGGATTTTAAACTCAAATCACTCGGAGAGGGGATGCTCAATCAATCTTCTCAGAAATCTTAAGCGGAGCAGCCAACGGGCAACGTTGGAGCGGGGTGGCTATTTATAGCCGCAGCCTTCCCAGATGGGAAATGACCATTTTAGACACGCGGTCCAGCCAATGGCCAACCGACACGTTCACAACGGTCGGATTTTCAGAGCAACGGTAACATTACTTGGGGAGCAAGTAATGCTAACTCCTTGGTCAGAGACAAATCTCTCGCAGCGAAGAAGATCACAGTCTCTTGCTGGCAAGTATTTGCTCGGAACACAAAGAGATTTCTCTCGCATCTTTCATAGGATTGGGCTAAGCATCACAACGGATCTAAGCTTCAAGAACCTATACCCCTCTTAATAGTACGGAGGTCCTATGACTCAAATGAATGAAAGAAGAACGACGAAAAGAATGCTACGTCTTCACTTCGTCTTCGTCTTCCATCGCTACAGTCAATTTCTTCGGACGCGATCACCGAACCAATTGTTTTGCGTCAGCAATAAACTTTCGAGGGGTCAACTCCTTCACTTCATTCTTCTCGTTTACAAGTCTTCAAGATATGTAGCTCATCCATCTCAGCGGTGCAGATAATCTTCGGTGAAGTTCTTCGAACTGTACACCGGAGACAGCATTTTCTTCGGTACTGCATGGACTATTTCTCTCTGTGTGCACTAGCAAACAAATCAGTCCATACCTGTTTCTGTCAACAATCTCCAAAACACAAGAGGGCAAGTATTGCACCAACAATCTCCCCCTTTTTGGACGATTGTTGACAAAACAGAACACATCGAAAGATAGATAAAAGAATGAAATGTAACGTGAAAGAGGTTGAAAGACAAGAGATAAATACGAAGATAAATCACGCTCCCCCTGAGGATATGCATCATTCTGATTGGAGTGAGCATAGGAGATAAAACGGAAGGTAGCGAGGTGAATCTTCGTATGAGTGACATTGGCAGATGATTTCATTCGAAGAATCATCCAATGCACTCGACGGTGTCTGAGGTATTTCCTGCCACAAACAACTTTCACAAAGGTTAGCGAGGATAATTTGAAAAACGTTGTGGCAAAGGATAAGCCATGAAGATTTTCTCAGAACACAGTTTGAATCCACTTGAGATCAAGTTAGATATTCGAGGAATAATTAGAGCAAAGGGGCAATCAGAGCAAAGGAGTAAAATATATTGCTCGGAGTGGATGTACTTCAGATGATGTTTTCCTGCAACAAAAAATGATACCATAGATACAAGCGAGGGAAAACAGCTTGTTAGACAGAAAGAATTTTCTTTCGAATTCACGAATGACTCTGAAGCGGTTTTTCTTCTCCTGCATCGTTAGATAGTGAAAGATAAGCATATGAGTAAGATATATGAAGTTTTAAGGAATAAGATCTCTCTTTTCGAGAGGCATGATTTCTAATCCTTGAAAGGCTTTCACTTATCCTTGTACGAAAGATAAGTATCGAGGATAAATAAGCACCTGCAACAAATACTGGAAGCAAATATATCATTGCAGGGGTTATTAACGGTACATGACGACGCAGAGTGCCACCACCACAGGGACATTCCTGTAAAGATCTATTTAAAATCCATACTTATGTAACTCCAAAAATTCTGAAAAATTATGACAACGTAAAACATTCATATACCAATACTGTGTAAAAATTTCAGATTTTTCTGACGCTCCAGTACAGAACCAAAAATCCAGCACTGGGCGCAAAACTTTCTGTTTCCCAAACAGCATCAATCATACTATCATCCAAATCATCCCAAAGGCATTACTTGGCACAAACACTAAGTAAAAGATAAAAATCACAATCATAACAGAGTGTACAATTGTGTAAACACAAAAAAACAGAAATAAAATAATAACTATTGGGTTGTCTCCCAACAAGCTCTTTCTTTATAGCCATTAAGATAGGCTTGAGATTTTATTGATGCTCACATGAAAAACAAGAATTGAAGCACAAAGAGAGCATCATGTAGCATGTGAAAAACACATTTAAGTCTAACATACTTCCTATGCATAGGCATTTTATAAGCAAACAAATTATCAAGACAAGAAATATCTAGCATATGCAAGGAAGAAGAATAAAACATTGACAATCTCAACACAACGAGAGGTAATTTAGTAACATGAAAATTTCTACAACCATATTTTCCTCTCTCATAATAATTATATGTAGGATCATAATCAAATTCAACAATATATCTATCATATAAAATGTTCTCTTCATGATCCACATGCATAAAAGTCTTATAATCTTCCAAGATAGTGGGATTAACATAACCTAAAGTCATGACCTCTCCAAACCCACTTTTATCAAAAAATTCATGATATTGATAATTCTCCAAAGTAGTGGGATCTTTATTACCTAAAGTTGACACTCTTCCAAACCCACTTTCAATATTATTGCAAACATTATTATCCATAACATATTTATCATGAGGCTTAAATAAATTTTCAAGATCATAAGAAGCATCACCCCAAGCATGATCATTACGATAAGTAGTGGACATAACAAAATCATCATCCCCGAGCTTGTAGCTTTGCATATCATTAGCACAATTGACATTAATAGAATTTATAATAGCAATATTGCAACCATCTTTTCATTCAAGGAGCTATCAAGTGTGGGTGCAATAGCAATGATTTCATTTTTAACATAAGGAACTATAGCAAGTTCATCTCCATAAGCATAATTAATATTGGCATCATGGCCACAAGCATCAAATTCATCAAAAAGGGATATTTCAAGCGAATCAACAGGATCATAATTATCTATAGATTCATGCATATCATTATTCTCTTCCAAAGTAGCAGACATTCTCCCAATGAATTCACTAACATAGGTATTGGAAGCATAGTTTTCATAGCAATATTTAAGTATGGCAAGATTTTCAGATTTGTAGAGAGTAGCATCATACTTTTCAATCAAAGAAGCAACTTCATAGGCACCCTTAAAAGCAACAAATTCTTCAATTTGATCGATATCATAGTAGCTATAAACACGCTTGGCATAAGAAGATAAGATTTCATTATCATTAAACTCACATAGGTAGGGAAGGTGTTTTTTAGGGTTCTCAGAGCAACAAGTAAAATCATGAATTTCACATAGATTCCAAGCATAGCATAGCAAACAATTTATTTGATTCCATAAGAGTCCCCGTTTTTGAGACAAACGGTGACGCACAAAATGAGCATGCTCATCTAATGTTTTTCCCTCAACTAAACTAGTTGGGGTTTCAGCACGAGCACAAATGGATCGAAAATGATCCAAGTAGAAAACTTTAAGTGGATCCATAGTGATCTTAAATTTTTGCTTTTGTTTTCTGTTTTGTGTGTTGACATGAAGGCAGTAAAAGCAAGCCAGCAAGCAAACAAGCAAATAAAATATTTCTGTGTTTTTTGTAAAATTGTTTTAGAAGTGGGGGAGATGAAAATGAGAGGCAAATGCAAATAAAAGGCAAATGAAAATAAGAGCAAGTAGATGATAGTTTGTGTGAAGGTACTTAATAGGTTTTGGTGATGTCTCCCCGACAACGGCGCCAGAAATTCTTCCTACTACTTGTGATCTGCGTTGGGATTTCCCCGAAGAGGAGAGGATGATGCAGTACAATAGAGATAAGTATTTCCCTCAGTTAAGAACCAATGTTATCAATCCAGTAGGAGAACCACACAGAACCTCGTTAGCAGCACCTACACACACAAAAGCAAATACTTGCACCCAACGCAAAAAGAGGGTTGTCAATCCCCTTAGCGGCTACTTGCAAGGATTAATTCTGATAGTGATAGATAGAAAAGTAAATTGCAAAATAAAATAAAAGTAAATAAATTGCAGCAAGGTATTTTTGGATTTTAATACATGATAAAAGTAGACCCGGGGGCCATAGTTTTCACTAGAGGCTTCTCTCTCGAACATATAGCATACGGTGGGTAAACAAATTACTGTTAGGCAATTGATAGAAAAGTGCATAGTTATGACGATATTCAAGGCAATGATCATGTATATAGGCATCACGTCTGAGACAAGTAGACCGACTCCTGCCTGCATCTACTACTATTACTCCACCCATCGACCGCTATCCAGCATGCATCTAGGGTAAACTACTCACACATCATCCCCTGGGGCCGCACCCTGTTGCCTTGTGGCTTCCTCGTGAGGCTTCTGGCCTCCTCCCGAAGCTTCCAGGGTCTCTTTTTTCCAGAAAAAATCATCAAAAAGTTTCGTGGCATTTGGACTTCGTTTGGTACTGATTTCCTGAAAATCAAAAACAAGCAGAAAACAACAACTGGCACTAGGCACTAGGTTAATAGGTTAGTCCCAAAAAATGATATAAAATAGCATATAATTGCATATAAAACATCCAAGATTGATACTATAATAGCATGGAAAAAACAAAAATTATAGATACGTTGGAGACGTATCATACATGAAGATGTAGGGTCACGTGCTTACGAGGCTGAAACTCACTTGGACTGAAGCGAAGTGGACCAGTCTAACTCAGATTGGGTCTAGTAAGGGTATCATTTCAAAGTCTCTATACTTTTGAACAAATCTTTTTAAAAGGCTTTGTCTTGCGGAAAACATCTTTCTCAGATATCACCGTGTGCATTGATTGATCTTCCTCAATCGAATTATATCTCAATGATACTCTTCCGAAGATTGTTACCGCCCCCTTCCTCTCTAACAATGTAGGACTTCAGGTTGTCAAAACCATCGGTAAGATGCATACATTTAGGGGGAGCGAACTTCATCTTCGATTATTCTCACTCTACATTTATTTTTTCGCACATTATTGGTTACCCTTACCTCTATCTTTCGATGTGTCCTGTTTTGTCCACAATTGTCCAAAAAGGGGGAGATTGTTGGTGCAATATCTTGTCCCCTTGCATTTTGGAGATTGTTGCCAGAAACAGTCATGGACTGATTTGTGTGCCAGTGCACACAGAGAGAAATAGTCCATGGAGATCCGAGAATAATGCTATATTTTCTCTTGAAGATCGAAGAACTTCACCGAAGATCATCTGCATTGCAGAGAAGGAAGTGACACATTTCTAGAAGAAATGATACCGAGTAGATTGTGTGAAGGAATTAACCTCATAAAAATTATCGCTAACGCAAAGAAATTTTTATTCGGTGTGTCCGAACAAGAATGACTGCAATCGAGAAGATTGACGGCGAAGCGAAGATGTAGCATTTGTTTCATTGTTCTTCTTTCTCTTATTTGAGTCATAGGACCACCGTACTATTAAGAGGGGCATAGGTTCTCGATGCTTAGGTCTGTTGTGATGCTTAGCCGAAACCTATGAAAGACTAAGAGAAATCTCTTTGTGCTCCGAATGATTACTTGCCAACCAGAGACGAGGTTCTTCTGTCCTGCAAGAGATATCTTTCAGACCGAGGAGTTAGCATTACTTGCTTCGCAAGCAATGTTACTGTTGTGCTAAAAAATATCACCGTTGGAAACGTGTCAGTTGACCATTGGCTGGACCGCTCCAACATTGATCGTTGGCTGCTCTGCTTGAGATTCTGAGAAGATTGATTGAGCACCCCTCTCGAGAGATTTGAGTTTAAGATCCACTTAGAGAAAATCAAGAACCAAAACTTAGACAGTGGTTGAGCATCACAGTAGATCTGAGTTTGAGTTCTTGTACCTATTATTCTTGAGAGCTGCACACTCTCTAGACGGATAGGTGTCGGCTTGAATGTCGAAGAGTAATTGTCTTCACCAAGCAAAGTCTTCAGCAACCAAGAGTAATTGTGGTTCGCGAAGAAGTCTGTCAAAGGTTTGGAGATCACTGACAAGTATCTACCCCGAGTGAATTCAACCGAAGTCTGATCAGTTTCTGGTTGAAGGAGAATAGGACAGAGAGAGGTTTGCTCCTGTGTTCAATCACAAGTCCCTCCAACCAGACGGGGCTATTTTGTAGAAGAGTGAACTAGTCTACTAAATCTCCTGTCGCCATCGAGCACCACTGGTTCATTCTACTCTACTGCAATACCTTAAGTAGTTTACTTTCAATGCTGTGTGTATCGACTGATTTCCCTGATCAAGTATATGTATCTATAGCGTGTTCGTTTGAGTCACAGGCTCTCAGCTTATTCTCTGCTGTGTGTGTCGTTCATCCTCTCGTGTTTCCTTTCGTAGATTAGCATCATATATTCAGTCCTCTGTTGCTGTTCGGTCATCTATGTTATTTATCTTGATATCTTACTATGCAATCATCATCATAGCAAAAGTATTGTGCTACTATACCCGGACGATCATCATATCCTTCCTTGAAAGATTTGCTTAGTCTCACTCGTTGTATTACCTTTCGGTTAAGTTCTGTCTGTTTCTCTTCGGTGCTCTGTTTATCTCGTTTGTTCCACTGCCGTGATTGGTTTTGATTAGAAGTTTTGAAAGAAATTTTGAATCTCCCATTCACCCCCTCTGGTCGATATACTCTCGGTCCTAACATTATGTATTTATCTCTGTTTTTTATCTTTGTACTTGATAGATAACTTGCCATGCTTTGATTGCTAGAATTGCTATGATTATGGTGTATGCTATGCATGGCTTTGCTTAGTGATATATGTTATTTGTTTCTTGCAAATACTTTCAAAGTACTCACTGGCATTGTTGTTTTGCCAGATCCTAGCTAAAGTGTTGTCTTCCACTAGCGCGAAGCCAGAGTGTTCGTTTGCTAGGAGAGTTTCCCAACCAGTTCCCTATGAATTGGTGTCCAGCCTTAGCCATTGGTACCCCAGCTTAGTCTTCCGTTGTAAACTCTATTTATCAAGACTTTATCGTGATACTATATTCAATCACTTTATTAAGGTCTTGCCAACCCTTCATTATTTTTACAATGGCTTCATGAAACATTGTTGTAATAAAGGTATGTGTATCTGATATCAATTATGTCAAGGCTCATGCAAGTGTGATTCCTCGGCTGAAACGTGCAACGATCGACTATGTGAGTTGGTGTGTGACACCTACGATGATGGCGGACTCTGAAGAGATTGTATTCAAGTGCATTGGGTGCCAGAAAGCTTGCTAAGCAGATTCACATGCTGGCATAGGCACTCAAAACCATCTCCATCGCTTGGTCATTCGCCATATGGGGCTTGGATATGGTGGGAGCCCTGAAGACTGCTCCCGAGGTCTTCACTCACCTCCTTATCGTGAACAAGTTTACAAAGTGAATTGAGGCCAAGCTGATCAATAATACTAATGCGGAACGCACTATAAAGTTCAACAATGACATCATATACATATTTGGTGTTCTACACAACATCATTACTAACAATGGCGCCAATTCACTGCTGAGATCTCCAAATTTTGCAACGACCAAGGCATCACTCTTGACTATGCTTCCGTTGCACATCTGATGCCTAACGGGTAGGTCGAGTGGTCCAACAGACTCATCCTCCAAGGACTCAAGCCAAGGCTCCTAGCATCTCTCGAGAAGTCTGCGAGCGCGTGGGTGAGAGAACTCCCTCTGTCCTTTGGAGTCTTTTGAATGACCCCAAACCGATCCATCGGCTACACCCCTTTCTTCATGGTCTACTGAGATGAAGCTATTATGTCGAGTGGCATCATCCATGAGTCAAACCTATGTCATAGCCTGAGTCAAGGAGGACATGGAAGCAACAAGACATGACAACCTCAACACTCTCGAGGAAGCGAGGGACTAGCTATCTCTCACACGACCATCTACCAACAGATAGTAATGTCCTCGTCGGGCATCTCCAGCCAGCTCGCTTGTTGAATCGGCTCGTCCATCGAAAAGGTTGGTAGACCTGGTTGGATGTTGGCGATGTAGAACCACTTCACATGTCAGTCCTTTGGCGAACACTTCGTCTTGTACTTCAGGTACTCAACCCCAGTGTGCATTTGAATGTCGGCTACGCCGCAGACATTCCACTTGTCTGCTTCGGTTGTGGCTTCACATGGAAGAGTGAGTGCCACAAGTTGAAGTAGGGGCAGAAGCCGAGGAGGCACTCGTAGATGGTGACGAAGATGGTGACAAGGAGGATGCTATTGGGGTTGACATTGTGGATCTCGTTGACGTAATAGAACAACAACCCCCTGATCGATTTCTTCCTGGTACCCCGGCTTTAGATGAATATTTGGTGCACGGTGAAGAACAAGGGTTGGCAGTATCAAAAGAATCCTCCCTCGTTATTTGAGAACCAAGGTATCAAATCTGTGGAGTTCCCCTACAAGCCAATGATCGGCCCTGCACACAACTAGAGAACTTCTCTTGGTCCCCAACTTAGACTAGAGTAGCTTTGTTAGTCATATGAATTAATGTGTCGAGTGGTTGGAGTTAATTTTTGTTTGCAAAGGAAAATAAATTCAAAATATTAAAGAACTGAAAAGAAGGTAACTGAGGTTGTATTTATGAGCAATAAAGGACCGGAATCCATAACTTCACTAGTGGCATCTCTCCAAAGCAACATAGGTGTGGTGAATAAGCTGAGTGGTATCTTTTGACTAGTATACGACTCGGTTGATGATTATGTTTCATAAGTCATGGGTATAGAGATAACCGATAGTATGGACTCTGGATGGGGATCACCGAATTAGACATACCCATTTTAAGACGCGGCGAGATGTTGTCACATGTTAGTCTCAAGTACAAGTCATATGACATGTCATAGACTTGAGGTCTTTGCATGTACTCGGGATATGGATCGACTTAGCGTCTATCAAATGATACTCCGTAACTGGGTAGTTGTAAAGGTAGCTTTCTGCTCAATAGTAAAACATGCCTCGAGACATGGTGGACCAAGACATGATCTGCCCCTCCGACTCGAAGAGATATTCTCTATGCCTCTTGAGTCATCAGATTCGAAAAAGCATGACCATGCGACTTGGATTAAATGTTAACCTGGTTCAGAAATTTCTATGACGATTTCGAGAAGAGAGGTCGAGTTACCAACAAGGATGACATTTACTCACCTTGAGTTTGACAACATATATCGTGAGACAAGAAAATGTTGAATATGAAACATTGTCAAAGTTCGTCAATATGATTTTACGCACACTTTGGCACGTTCTGCTAGATGGTACTATCAGCTATAGGCTCGGATCATGTCCTTGTAGGGCCGCGTGCTTACGAGGCTGAAACTCACTTGGACTGATGCCAAGTGGACCAGTCTAACTCAGATTCGGTCCAAGTGAAATCTGGGGCATTCATGCCATCAATCTTAGTGTGATCGGCGCCCACCATTTGCTAGCTGTAACGTTATACAGTTCTGATGGATTCTCATCCACAAGAGTCGCTTCTCAAACCACTCTATCATCTGCAGAGTAACCAACGGTATCAACCAATTAAGCAGATCACACACTGGTGACAGCTCAATCTACACGCACGTACAGTACTAGTGGTTGCTATATATCTATCTTTCTCCTATATATTTGATCAAATCAAAGGCACCAGAAGCTAGCCGAAGCCATTTTGAATTATTATCTATGCAACTACTCACACAGTCTTATTCAGATGGCTTTCGTGAAGCTAGTTAGGCGACTGCGATTTGCGAAGGGTGCAACGTAAATATGAAAGCAGCGTGGCATTTAATTTGATCGATCAGACGTAGATGGTTCATTGATAAAATTTCAATATATATGTGATTCACGCGAGTACACGACATTGGGAGGGCTTGGTCATCGAGAGAACTAATCTAGTGGTTGTATGCATGTTGCTTGCATGCACTGTGCATTTTTAGTTTTTTTTTCTTTCTGAAATTTCTGAGTGAGCCAATCTAGGTCGAAGTGCACCAGGCACGTTCTCTAGCCGTTTTCACATTTTTACAATGCAAACTAGATCTAAAAACTACTTCTAAATCCTAATCCTCGTCGTTGGAGGTGAGATCAATGACACCGAGTTGAAGCCGCCGTTAGGGGCAGGTCGAATCCATGGCATTCCGACGTACCCAGGTGGCGGCGAACGACTAGAGGCCTCGTCGTCATCCTTGTTGTCTGCGTCGTCTGTGAAGAGCACGCCGCAACGCATCCTCAACGCGGATCTAGCGCTCGCGCTTGACCGTGCGGGCGCTCTGCATGGATGAGTAGACCGCCCGGTTCTCGGCGACAAGGTCCGGGTCCGCGAGGACTGCTGTCACGGCTATAACATCCGCGCGCTCCGCCTCCAGTTGCACCTTGGCCACACGGTGCTCCTCCAGTAGTGCGAGGCGGAATTGCTCCTCCGCCTACGCCATGGAGAGGAGGCCATCTTCCCCGCCGGCCGCGGCATCGGCTACCTTACCCCTGGCATGCGGCGTCAACCACCATCGTCTCCTCCTCCTCCGTGGGCCTCTCCTTCTAGACCTCCGCGAGCGCAATGTGGTCACCCTCCTCCTCCTTCTTCTCCTCTTCGCTCGGCTCCGGATAACCCGGAGGTTGTCCCGTCGCAATGTGGGTCATGCGCTAAGCGTCCGCAGCGCGGACCTCTGCCGCAATTTTGGTGTGGCACTCTGGAGTGAGCATCTTGTAGTAGGTGATCCTCTTCCGGACCATGGCTACGGCGGACAACGACGAGATTGGCTACGAGCGGCGGTGGCGGAGTAAGTGGGGAGGGGGATGGGACAGGTACGGTTTGGGGGTACGCCAGCGGAACATGAATGCCGGTAGGTGGGGAGCTGGTGAGCCTTCATGAATACTGAGAGGAGGAAACCGCGGGTGCCAGCCAAGGTTTGGGGTGAGACTGGGGTGTCGAAGTCCGACGTGGCAGACGTTCTACTCCCTTAGTCCATCTCCCCCATTTGAGGCCGCACTGTGAGATTTCGAAAGTACGAACCGGTTCGGCCCAAATGGATGGCCACACTGGAGGCCTAAAAGTGTTTAGACCGTCCGATCTGAACATATAGGGGAGAAATGGCCCTCCACACTGGAGATGCCTTTAGTAGCACAGCTCTAATCCTCATTTGGATGATTTTCCAATCTTAACAACCACCCGGTCTTAACATGTAGAGTCATACATATCCGAAATGATAAAATATCTTTGATTAGATGGTTGTAAAAACCGATATTTACTATTACGGTGAATATTCATAACTTTATTTGTCCCAAACCATTTCGTATTTTAGTGTTTGTTCATCCTGCATTTGTCTAATTTTATGGCTAATTTTTTCACATCACATTATAAAATAATGACTAGAAGTTTGAACCGTCGTTGACTATGACAACAAGCGTAACCGACTATTAAGATCCTCACGACTATGGTACGCTTTGCTCTCTAGGCTCTAGCGACCCCTACTCTAATCAAAAGATTAAAGGCCCCTACGAAAAATGAAAAAGTTGAGGGCTGAAAAGAGAAAGGGAGTTCGGCAAGACAACTTGGATTCACAGGTGAAAGTACTACAAAAGGTGTCAAGAAGTAGAGTTTGAAAAAGGGAACAGAATGCTGAAACCGAAAATCACAACACACTGCGATGCAGCAACCACCAAATGGGCCATAGAAAGAGTTATTTCTAATTTGAATACTACTCCGTGTATAAAAATTATGATAATTCCGAACCACATTTTGTAACAATAATCCGGCATGTGCTAGATTTAGTTGGTTTTTGTATAATTGTTGGGAATTGCTCTCTCTCTCTCTATATATATATATATATATAGCCCGTCTATTCTGCCAATATTGGCAGAATAGTTATTCTGCCCACACTTCCGAACTGCACGCTCAACGCGAGGGCATTGCACTTTCTGAAGCAAACGCAATGCAGTGCTGAGACCAGTGAACTTCTCATCGAAAAAACTGTACGCCACTTTTTCTGTACTGTTTTCGCTTCAGTTTTTAAACCGTTTGTCGGAATGAGACGTTTAATATACCGTTGGAAAGCTATGGATTAGGCGCAACTTCGCCATCTGAATTTTGTTTTTGAGATTCGTCACGGTTTAAGAGCAGTTTCGAAAATTGTGCGGCGCACGACGAGTGGCAGCGAGCGTATTTTCGCGTTTTTTCTAAACCGCTCGTCGGAATGAAGCAAATGATACGCCGTTGGAAAGATATCGCCGAGGCGCAACTTTTTCATATATATTACTTTCTCTAATTCCTTACGGTTTAAGAATAGTTTCAAATTTATTAAATCACGGAATTCTGTTTTTCAAAAAAATTCAATTTTTGGGTACTGTTTTGCATCTAGTTTTTTAACCGTTTGTTGAAACGAGGCATGTGATACGCCGTTCGAAAGCTACAGACGAGGCACAACTTTCATATGTAGAAATTATTTTGAGATTCCCTACGGTTTTAAATTAATTTTAAAAATGGTGCGGCGGACGACGAGTGGCAGCGGCCGTTTTTTCACGAATTTTTACAAACCGCTGGTTGGAATGATTCAAATGATACGCCGTTGGAAAGATATCGACGAGGCGCAACTTTTTCATGTAGAACACTCTCTCTAATTCCTTACGGTTTAAGAGCAGATTTGAAATTACTGAAATGCGGACACTGTTTTTCGCGACACCAAAATCGACGAGTGAACCACATCGGACAGAAAACCGCACTGCTTCAGACTGAAAACCGCACTGCATCAGACAGTCAAGTGAACTTCATGATTTTCTTTTGTCGGACGTAAATTTTCTCAGACGAGTTTTTGTGAGTTTTTGTTGTCTTTTTTCAACATTTTTTATGAACGAGAGTGGACCGCAGAGACGAGGGCAAGTGAACCGCGACATATATCGAAGTGAACCGCATTACTATTTTGTTGTTTCCCTAATTTTTTTGCACTTCCACGCTCTGCGCAAGTTAACAGCATCACCCTCAAAAGTGAACCACATCCGAGGACCAAACGCATTGCAGGTGTTGATGTAGTCGACTGATTTTTGAAACACACGAAACAAATTGCACTTCATACATAGGGGTAATGAAACATGTTTCTTTTTTACACAATCTGAGTGCACTACAAAAAAAATTCTCCAAAAAATGCAAAACTTGGATGGAGTGAACTTCGTCGCCCAACTTTTCCATGAAAGAATGTACGGGGCGGGAGGCAGACTGCACGTGCGTCCGGCGAGACTGCAAGCAGATGCGCTCCGCACTGCACGAGAGCATCGAGTAAACTGCACGGTGAGCCATCGAGGTGAATGGGATTGAAGCGAACTACAAAATTTGTCATAATTAACTGCAATCCATTTTTCAACACTTCTCCAATCAAGATTGCAATCCTCGTGCACCGAACTGCAACCAACGCACTGGAGAACCTCGCTGCAAAATAAAAAGGATCCGCAAGCAATGTTGTACCGAACTGCATCACTGAAACCGCGTAACAGGAACTGCAAAATCCAAAATCTGCCAAAAAGAGGGCAAAATAAGCCTTTTATGAACTGCACACGGGCAGCTACTGCTCTACCATGGCCGCTGCCCCATCTCCACGGGCATATGCGTGGGGTCCGGCGGCCACCGGCCCACTCCGAACGCGGGATCCGGCCTCGTCAGCTGCGACCGGATCGATATGCGGGCGACGCGAGGCGAGCGCTGGCGAATTTGTCGGCGGTGGCTGCGCCCCTGGTGCGGCACAGGGAGAGATTGAGAGAGGGGAAAGGGATGAGCGAAAGCGGAGGGAGAAGGGGAAGAAGGGAGGGGCGGGCACGAGTGGTGAGGGGCGGCAGACCGACCTCTTTTGTGCACCTCCTCGCCCGCAAGCCACCGGAGACACCGGCGACAGATGGATATAGTACACAGCCCATCCGAGCTGCATGCCAGGGACATCTGAACCACACACGTACGCAACATCTCTGGTCCAGAGTCGCCAGCGAACCGCACGGCCGCGACGCGCGTACTGCACTATGGCGCTGCCAGACACAGCAGCCCGCCGGGAGCCGAACTGCACTCCTGAGAAGATGCGAGGTCGAGTAGGAGGGAGTGAGGGGCGGTGGGGTGGCGCGAGCAGTTCACTCCAGGGGAGGAGACCCGCACTGCAACCAGTCCACGGTCGCCCTTCGTCGCTGGGGGAAAGAGGGAGGTGGAGCAAGAAAACGGCGGCGGCGCTCAACTGCGGGGGTGGGAGCGCGGGCCAAACCCATGCGCGGGCAAGCCTGGCGGCTGCGTACGGGGTCGGCCCTCCGGTGGTAGCCGTCGCAGCCACCAGGATCCGGCGGCCGGGCGTCGCGCGGGTCCGCAGTGGCCTGGATCCGGCGGCGGGGCATCGCGCGGGTCAGCATGTGCCTGGATCCGGTGGCGTGGGGCGGCGCGGCCTGGATCCAACGCCATCTCGTGCTGGAGAGGTGGCCGAAGGGGTGTGGGGCGAGGGTGGCTCGCCGGCGACGGGAGGACGGCCGCGGGGGCTGTAGCAGTTAGGCCAGGGCAGGGAGGGACGGGAGGAAGGTGGGGGTGCGGGGGTCGGGATGGTTGGGTGGGTGGGCACGCGAGACGAAGGTGGGAGGAGATGTGCGGGGAGTGGGGCTGGGTGTTGGCAGAATAAGCCCAAATGTTGGTAGAATAAGGTCTTAAGGGGGTTGGTAGAATAGATCCACTATATATATATATATATTCAAATAGCTAGTTATCTGAGCACCGGGGTATGCTGCAATTGATTATTAGTACCATCCACCATTGATTCGTCTTCAGGTATTTTGTGGAGAGAAAGATCAACAAGTTTGCAATGAACAGGAGCGGGAAGATACAGAGTCAAATTTGTCGGCAACGAGACACAACTTGCTTGAGCTGTCCCAGCAAGCATCAAAAAGACGGCTTTAGCAGTCACCATCTGGCGCTCCATTATCATAATTTTTGTTTGGTAGAGATCAGGTTTAAAATTCAGGGATTTATTTTCTGTAAGTTTTAAATTCAAAACATACTTTTATTTGGACAGTTTTTTTCACTGTCATAATAATTTTGTACCGGACCAGGTTCGCTCCATCGGTTTAGTAGTCAAAGAAGAGAAAGAGACGATTGATTCCATTCTTTGTATGAGGACGCTCCAAATCGACCACCCGAGCCTTCAACGAAGACTGTGGGGAAATATTTCAAATACACTTCATCTAAAAAACGGTTTGGCGTAAGTGACATTTTTCCTTGTACTCCTCTTTTCGCCACACCGCCGCCTCCCCTTCCTTGTTGTAGCGTCACCTTCGACCGCCCGCAAGCCACGTCGACGACGTCATGGACTCCGCCTCGACCCCACGCCCATTTCTCAATTTGGAGGCAGATCCCGCGACTTCACCGTGTGTAGCGCCTCCAGCTCCTTCATCGGCCCCGAAGGCAACCTGCCACCGCTTAGGCCAGCACTTCGTGCACCCTGCCGTCGGCCACTTTGCCGCAGAGGTGACAGATCCTATGTCACCACCGGCGTGGTCAACTCCGGGCACCGGCCTCCACCCACAGGCTCCATTGACCTTGATGTGCTCAGAATCACTCTTTCTCGGTCCATATCGAACGGCTCGCAGCCGCTAGCATCACAACGCCTCTCCTTCTTCCCCTCATATTGAATCGAGGGAGTTGCGGAAGAAGTTATGATGATAGGTGGGTCCCACTTCGAGGGAATTTTGCTGGTTGATCTTTAGCGATTCTGAGTTTGCGGTCGCTCGTTCCAGCCTCCATAATTTATGGCCATGGTCTCCATAACGATTTTGGCGATCCGACTTTTGATGTTGGAGTTGCTTTTACACTAACCTCCAACTTTCACCTCATTCCCCAGAAAAAAAAAGCTTTCACCTCAACTTATTGCAGTGCAACGACATGGACGTGGACTCCACATGATCTCAGCTCGATGGATACGAAATCCTGACTCTTCAAATGATCACTCCTTAGGGCTTGTACAATGCTAGATGTTTAGGGGGCTGCTTAGAGAAATAAATTAATTTTTTTTAAGCACCGATGTTTATCTATAGATGATAGGTGTTCAATTAGGTATCTCCCCTGTATATATAAGCACGGATGCTTACGGAAAAACTTAATTTATTTTACTAAGTACTTCTCTAAGCACTTGCATTGTACAATATCTTAATAGACCTCTTCCCGGTCACGCCTCAAATTCCACTCTTCACATTCGCGTACCTCATATCCAGCACCCTATATCCATACTACGCATGCAACGTGATGAGCTACTCTACGTGATCAAACAACGGATAACGAAATCGGCATCAAACAGACAACCAAATGCATATAAACGAATTGTAATCATCCTAAAGATCATCGGAGTTCAACGCCGGACAAATTCTTAACTTCAACAACTAAAAATCGATAATAAACATAGGAGGAGGAGCGTCTTCACCACTTCCTCGCTGGGCCTTTGCATTTCCGGTCGCCGGCGTAGCTGTAGGCGTCTGCGGCAGGTGGAGGATATTGTTCGTCGTCAGAGGAGGTGGAGCTGTGGTCGTCGCCGTCGTCAGGCGTGGAGTCGGAGAGTACGATCAGCTCCTTCATTTGGCGGACGACCCTTTCCTGCTGCCGCTTCAACATGGCCACCCGAGTCGCCTCCCCCGCTGCCTCCTTCGCCTCGCGCTCCGACTGCTCTATAGCAAGCCGGAGCGCCTTCGCGTTTTTCCGCCATAGGTGGTGAGCGTCCGTCTCTGCCGTTGTCAGAGACCGGCGTTAGACCCAAGCGAGGAGCCGCTCGTCCTCGTCGGGCTCCGCCGGCATCCCGCGGCGGTGGCGCACGGACTACTCCGCCATGTCCCTCTCCCTTGCCTGCTGCCTCTCGCGGCGGGCGGCGCGCGCCTCCGATTCCGGAGTGCGCCTGCGGGCCGGCGGCACAGACACTAGCACCCATCGCTGCCCGTGCGGAGCACCGCCGGCAGGGAAAGGGGACGGCGCGGGGCAGAGCGGACCGCGCTGCCCTGGCGGAGCTGCGCGCGGGCCGGGAGGGGCCAGCTCCGGCGTCCGCACTGCGCCGGTGTGGGAGCACCGACGGTGCAGATCCGGAGCTGCCGCCGGTGTCCACCTTGGACTGCTTCAAGGCAACGCGGAGGGCCAGCTCCTTCTCGACCTCGAGGTCGGAGCCAGAGCGGTTGCGGGAGCTCCACATGATGGGGAACATTGCATGAAAATCAAAAAAATTATTCCTACGAACACCCAAGATCTAATCTAGGAGATGCATAGCAACGAGAGGGGAGTGTGTCTACATACCCTTGTAGACCGAAAGCATTAGCGTCGTAACGTGGTTGATGTAGTCGTACTCTTCACGATCCAATCGTGATCCAATCCGATCTAGTGCCGAACGGACGGCGCCTCCGAGATTAGCACACGTTCAACTCGATGGCGTCCTCTCCTTCTTGATCCAGCAAGCGAGGGGGAGAAGGTAGATGAGATCGGAACTAGTACGGCAGTGTGGTGGTGGTGGCAGCAGCAGAACTCCGGCAGGGCTTGGCCAAGCGCTGACGGAGGGTGGAGGAGTATACGGGAGAGAGGGAGGCGCCAGGAGGAAGGGTGCGGCTGCCCCCTCTCCCCCCACTATATATAGGGGCAAGGGGGAGAGGGTGCCGACCCTAGCCCCTCCTCCAAGGGAGGGGGCGGCATCCAAGGGGGGAAACTTGGCCCCCAAGCCAGGTGGAGGCGCCCCCACCTCCTAGGGTTTGCCCCCCCAGGTGCATGGGCCTATGTGGGGCTGGTCCCCTTGGCCCAATAAGGCCAAGGCGTCCCCCATAGCCCATGCATGCCCTAGGGGCTGGTGGAAACCTTCCGTGGACTCCCGGACTCCTCCGGAACCTTCCGGTGACTTCCCGGTACAATACCGAAAAACCCAAACTTTTTCCGTAACCCTGAAAACAACTTTCCATATATAAATCTTTACTTCCGGACTATTCTGGAGCTCCTCATGATATCCGGGATCTTATCCGGGACTCTGAACAACCTTCGGACTTTCTGCTATTAATATCTCAATACTACCCTAGCGCTATCGAACGTTAAGCGTGCGACCCTACGGGTTCGGGAACATGTAGACATGACTGAGACACTTCTCCAGTCAATAATAAATAGCGGGATCTGAATACCCATATTGATTCCCACATGTCCAACGAAGATCTTTATTGGTTGAACCACGATGTCGAGGATTCAGTTAATCCCGTATGCAATTCCCTTTGTCCGGCGATATGTTACTTGCCCGAGATTCGATCGTCGGTATCTCCATACCTAGTTCAATCTCGTTACCGGCAAGTCTCTTTACTCATTCCGTAATACAAGATCCCATGACTAACTCATTAGCCACATTGCTTGCAAGCTCTTTACGATGTTGTATTACCGAGAGGGCCCAGAGATATCTCTATGTCATACGGAGCGACAAATCCCAGTCTCGATCCATGCCAACCCAACAGACACCTTCGAAGATACCTGTAGAGCATCTTTATGATCACCCAGTTACGAAGTGACGTTTGATAGCACACAAGGTATTCCTCCGGTATCCGGGAGTTGCATGATCTCATGGTCTTAGGAATAGATACTTGACATGAAGAAAGCTATAGCAATAAACTTAAGTGATACGATCATATGCTAAGCTTACGGTTGGGTCTTGTCCATCACATCATTCTCTTAATGATGTGATCCCGTTATCAAATGACAACTCATGTCTATGGTTAGGAAACCTTAACCATCTTTGATCAATGAGCTAGTCCAGTAGAGGCTCACTAGGGACACGGTGTTGTTTATGTATCCACACATGTATTTAACTTTCCGTTCAATACAATTCTAGCATGAATAATAAACATTTATCATGAATAAGGAAATATGATAATAACCAATTTATTATTGCCTCTAGGGCATATTTTCAACATCACATTGTGCCGGATTGGATCGGAATCGGAGAGGGGAGAGGAGAGGACAGAGCGAGAGAGGAGAGTGAATGAGCTAGGGTTCGGAGCAAGGAGCCGGATTGGGTTTTTGTTTGGGACAGCTGTGGGGTCGGTGGTGTGCCGGGCCTGTCAGGTCCGACGTGGCGGACGCGCCCGGGCGTGCCCGGGCAGCCCATATCCGCCCTACATTTAGTCTGTATATGAGGAGCGCCAGACAGCCCGGGCGTTTGAGGCCTGTTGGAGGCGCCCGGGTGGGTTGGTTTTTTGTGACCGGTCTGAGCGTCCGAGTGTTTGAGACGGGTTTGGGGCATCCGACTGTAGATGCTCTAACCATGAGCGCATGCATCTAGCTAATAGGAGGCAGCTAGCAAGGATACCTAGTTAGAATAAACGTACACATTCATTGTATTCTGTATGCATGTGCAACTTGTTTTTGAACTATGTATATATATAACTTGTAATGAATGGGTGACCCAATTCTGTTTCTTCCTATAGTAGGTATACGATGACCCATCCAACAAAACTTAATTTCATAGATATATTCATGACATCAAGCTGCTAGCTGATAACCCACAAGTATAGGGGATCAATTGTAGCTTTTTCGATAAATAAGAGTGTCGAACCCAACGAGGATCTAAAGGTAGAATTAATATTCCCTTCAAGTTCTATCGACCACCGATACAACTCTACGCGCACTTAACGTTCGCTTTACCTAGAACAAGTATGAAACTATTTTGCGGGTGTAAGGATAAGACTAGAAGTACTTAACGAGAATAAAACTAGGAGTAATTTGCGAGATAATAAAAGTTAGTTATTTAGTAGAAAGCTTTTTGTAACACAAGAGAAAGATTTGTCCATAGGCAATTCGATAACTAGACCGGTAATCATTATTGCAATTTTATATCAGGGAGAGGCATGAGCTAACATACTTTCCGTACATGGATCATATGCACTTATGATTGGAACTCTAGCAAGCATCCGCAACTACCAAAGATCATTAAGGTAAAACCCAACCATAGCATTAAGTAACAAGTCCTCTTTACTCCCATACGTAACAACCCCCTTACTCGGGTGTAAGCTTCTGTCACTCTAGTCGCCCACCATAAGAGAATTATGAACGTATTGCAAACCCTACAACGGGAATCCTCCACATGTGCGCGGCACGGAAGGCACCATAGGACAGCACCAAAATAAAACGTACAACTCAAACCAATCACGATCATCAATCAACCCATAGGACAAAACGAATCTACTCAAACATCATAGGATGGGCACAAATCATTGGATAATAATATGTAGCATTAAGCACCATGTTTAACTAGAGAATTACAGCGGGAATTGAGAGGTTACACCACTGCATAGAGGGGGAGAGAGTTGGTGTTGACGGCGGCGAAGTTGGTGGTGTAGATCGCCGTCACGATGATTCCCCCGGCGGCGCCCCGGCGCCACCGGAAGAGAGGGGGAGAGAGCCCCTCTCCTTCTTCTTATTCCTTGGCCTCCCCCCTAGATGGGAGGAGAGTTTCCCCTCTGGTCCATGGCAGCCATGGCGGCGGAGGGGCAGGAGCCCCTCCGAGATTGGATCTCTCTCTCTGTTCTCTTCTGTTTCGCGTTCCTGTTTTCTGGCCCTTCACCGTTTCTTAAATTTCTGAAGATCTGTAACTCCGATTGCGCTGAAATTTTAACACGATTTTTTCTAGATATTAGCTTCCTTGCGGCCGAAGAAGAGCCCCAACCGACTTACGGGGTGCCCACGAGGCACCACCGCGCGCCTAGGGGGGGCCCGCGCCATGGTGGCTTGTGGAGGCCGTGGGCCTCCGTTTGCGTTGATTCCACCTCCCAAAAATCACATATATTTCAAAATAATTCTCTGTAAAATTTTATTGCATTTGGACTTCGTTTGATATGGATTTTCTATGAAACAAAAAACAAGCAGAAAACAGGAACTGGCACTGGGCACTGGATCAATATGTTAGTCCCAAAAATAATATAAAATATCGCCAAAAATATATGAAAGTTGTAGAATATTGGCATGAAATAATCAAAAAAATTAGATACGATGGAGACGTATCAGCATCCCCAAGCTTAATTCCTGCTCGTCCTCGAGTAGGTAAATGATAAAAAAGATAATTTTTGATGTGGAATGCTACCTAGCATAATCTTGATCATATAGTTTAATCATGGCATGAATATTAAGATACGAGTGATTCAAACAATAGTCTATAATTTGATATAAAGACATCAATACTCAAGCATACTAACAAACAACCATATCTTTCAAAATATCAACACTAAAGAAAGTTATCCCTAGCCCGTTAAGCTCAGTCATTGATCCATTCCTGAAACACACTCAACATTAACTACACCCAATGCACAAGCATGACAATAGTGCTCCCTAGTTGGTGCTTTATAAGAGAAGACGGAGACTCAATAAAAATAAAAATGCATAAAAGTAAAATAGATAGGCCCTTCGCAGAGGAAAGCAGAGATTTGCAGAGGTGCCAGAGTTCAAAGCTGAAATTAAAGAGATAAAATTATTTTGAGAGGCATGCTTTTCCTGTCAACGAAAACGACCGAGAATTCCCAATATTTTCCATGCTAGACACATCATAGGCGGTTCCCAAACAGAAAGTAAAGTTTATTTCCTTTCCACCATTCTTTCACAATCCATGGCTAGCCGTATCCATGGGTGCCCTCCATACCAACACTTTTCAAGGAATTTTGTTGTTATTAATTTTTGATTTCATTGTGGGACCGGGCATCCCTATTACCAACCACTCTCTCATGCAATGACAAGTGAATAAACACTCATCGTGAGAATAACACACCTAGCATGGAAAATATTGGCCACCCACTGCTGCTTCATGAGTGGTACGGACACACAAAACGGAAAATTATTTTGAAAAATTAGAGTTGGCACATGCAAATTTACTTGGAACAGCATGGAAATACCGCATATAGGTAGGTATGGTGGACTCATTTGGCACAACTTTGGTTTTAAGGAGTTGGATGCACAAGCAGCATTCCCTCTTAGTACAAATGAAGGCTAGCAAATAGATTGAGAAGCAACCAACCAGAAAACGAAAACGGTCATAAGCATGCATTGAGAATAACTAACACTGAATAATGCACCATAAGTAGGATATAACTTCGTTGCATAACTATTGACGTTACGTGCATGCATAGGGAATCACAAACCTTAACACCAATATTCTTACTAAATCACAATTACTCACTAGCATAACTCACATATTATCATCTCCATATCGCAAAACTTTTGCAAGGAATCAAACATATCATATTCAGTGATCTACAAGTTTTATGTAGGATTTTATGACTAACCATGTGAATGACCAGTTCCTATTGACTCTCTAAATAGATATAAGTGAAGCATGAGAGTTTAATTCTTTCTACAAAAGACCACACTCTAATAAATATAAGTGAAGCAAAAGAGCATTCTACAAATAACGGTTTTCTATATGAAGAGAAACAGGCATCCAAACTTTAAATGATATAAGTGACGCACATGATGACGAGGTCATATACTAGGGATAGGGTAACAGGCCTAACCTACAGATCCTACCCTAGGACTCCACACGCCTAATACTAGGCCCCAGGGCCAGATCAGCAGCCAAGAGTTCTACAAACTGACATTCACTCGGAGTTCAATGAACCACTCGGGAAGCAGGATGTCACTCGACCGGCTATTTCACTCGGAGTACCTGACAGTCACTCAACCAGAGAAGACCAGGAGGCTCCAGGAACGCAACGGTCAGGAAGTGCGCTTGCTCGTATTAATTGTAATCAATGCGCCTGCTACCTGGCGCCCTTAAACCCCCTCTTTAACCCCTGGTAATGGCGGCATTCATGGGAGGGCTGGCGGACACTATATAAGCCACCCTCCAGCTCCATTCCAAGGGTTCGCAATCCATTGTAACACATACACTCAAGTAATCAAGCTCGAGAGCACCGAGACGTAGGGCTGTTACCTCCACCGCTGAGGGGCCTGAACTCGTAAATCCGAGTGTAACAACTGCACCGTAGATAGGCTTTGCCCTCTCAACCATACCCCTACACACTACTGTCAGGCTTGCACCCACGACAGTTGGCGCCCACCGTGGGGGAGGCGTTTAGGGACTTCCGGCGTAGTTGCATTTTTCCCATCTTCACCATGGCTTCCGGCGGCGGACTGACCCTGGGCAGCGAGATCCATTTTGGCGTCCTCAGCTTCATCGCTGACGATTCGGCGTGGCTCCAAGAAACCCCGCTGGATGTCCAGGCGTTACCCATCCGTGGCGCAGCGCACTTCCGCGCGAGTTCCTTCGGCGTTCTCCTTCGACAACCGTCGACTCCGTACCAGTCGGCGCCTTTGCTCTCCACCAGCCGTCGTAACAAGCGCTCCGGACACTCACGGCTTCAGCGGTGGATCAAGCACGCGGTGGCCCTTCAGGTCACAGCCCCGCAGATCGCGGCAATCGAGCCCGATGAGCCTGTCTTCGATCTGTTCGCCTCCGCGCATGAGCACTTGAAAAGCTTGTCCGAGTGCGAGAGCAGCGATCCCGCTGCAGAGGTGCTGATGGCCGATTCCCCGCCCAGTCCGCCTGGGTACGGCCGCGGCGGCGCGGAGACGGCTGACCCATCGCGCACTGATCTTGGAAATGGCGGAGACTGTCACGACGAGTACTACCCCCGACCTCTCACTCGGCAGCAGAGGGAGGAGCTGCAGCGCAGAACCGAGCAGACCCTCCAGACGCCCATCATTGGGACGACCCCCGAGGCTCTGGCTTTGGAAGCCGCGCGCCAGGCCAACTTGGCTGGGCGCAGTCGTCTGGAGGCGCTCCAGAAATCACTCGATGATTGCGCCCAGTGGCAACATCAGCTCAGTTCCAGTCGGCGGCAGCGGCAGTTGTTCTCGAATGACCAGCAGCAGAATTTCCAGGTATTCCGCACTCCCGTTCAGAATCTGGCGGCGGCCACTCGGATAGCAGACTCCATTGAGCCGTCCAGATCTGAGGCGGGAGAGGATCTTCGGCAGATCCGGGCCCTGCTGACGAGGGCATGTACTAGGGACAGGGTAACAGGCCTGACCTACGGACCCTACCCTAGGACCCCTCACGTCTCATACCGGGCCCCAAGGCCAGATCAACAACCCAGAGTTCTGCAAATTGACATTCACTCGGAATTCGACGAACCACTCGGAAGGCAAGAGTTCACTCGACTAGCTTGTTTCACTCGGAGCACCCGAAAGTCACTCGACCAGAGAAGACCAGGAGACTCCGGGAGCGCAACGGTCGGGACGCACGTTCGCCTGTATTAATTGTAATCAATGCGTCCGTTACGTGGCGCCCTTAAACCCCCTCTTAACCCCTAGTAATGGCGGCATTCATGGGAGGGCTGGCGGTGACTATATAAGCCACCCCCCAGCTCCATTCCAAGGGTTCGCATCTTTTGTAAACCATACACTCAATCAACAGCTCCAGAGCACCGAGACGTAGGGCTATTACCTCCACCGCGAGGGGCCTGAACTCGTAAATCCGAGTGTAACACCTGCGCCGTAGCTAGGCTCTGCCCTCTCATCCGTACCCCTACACACTACTGTCAGACTTGCACCCACGACAGTTGGCGCCCACCGTGGGGCAGGCGTCTAGCTACTTCCGGCGTAGTTGCATTTTTCCGATCATCACCATGGTTTCCGGCGGTGGACTGACTCTGGGCGGCGAGATCCATTTCGGCGTCCTCAGCTTCGTCGCCAACGATTCGGCGTGGCTCCAAGAAGCCCCGCTGGATGTCCAGGAATTGCCCGTCCGCAGCGTGGCGCACTTCCGCGCGAGTACCTTCGGCGTCCTTTTTCGGCAACCGTCGACTCCTTATCAGTCGACCTCTTCGATCTCCACCAACTGTCATCGCAAGCGCCCCGGACGCTCGCGGCTTCAGCAGTGGATCAGGCATGCGGTGGCCCTTCAGGCTGTGGCCCCGCAGATCACGGCAATCGAGCCCGATGAGCTTGTCTTCGATTTGTTCACCTCCGTGCACGAGCACTCGGAAAGCTTCTCCGAGTGCGAGAGCAGCGATCCCGCTGCAGAGGTGCTGATGGCCGATTCCCCGCCCAGTCTGCCTGGGTACGGCCGCGGCGGCACGGAGAACGGTGACCCATCGCGCCCTGATCTTGGTGGCGGCAGGGACCGACACGACGACGAGTACGTCCGCCGACCTCTCACTCGGTGGCAGTGGGAGGAACAGCAGTGCAGGACCGAGAAGGCCCTTCAGACGCCCATCGTTGGGACGACCCCCGAAGCTCAGGCTTTGGAGGCCGTGCGCCAGGAAAACTTGGCTGAGCGCAATCGTCTGGAAGCGCTCCAGAAATCACTCGACGACAGTGCCCGCGGACAGCATCCGCCCAGTTCCAGTCGGCGGCAGCGACAGTTGTTCTCGAATGACCAGCAGCAGAGTTTCCAGGTATTCCGCACTCCCGTCCAGAATCTGGCGGCGGCCACTCGGATAGTAGATTCCATTGAGCCGTCCCAATCCGAGGCAGGAGAGGGTCTTCGGCAGATCCTGGCCTTGCTCAAGGCGGCTGAGGAGCAAAATTCGGCAGTATCCCAGTGTCCCCAAGGAGAAACAGACACTCGCCTCCGCGGCGAAACGACCAAGACCGCCACCGAGACCAGTACTTGGGGCAGGGTCACAGTCGGAATACGCCTCCACGGCGTCAGGATGATCGTCGCCGCATGCAGTTGCCCCCACCGCGGGATGGCTCTTACGCGCCCCGGCCGCACGATGCCAGGCGTCCTTACGGCAATGATCGGAGGGCCAGCCCTCCCCGCCATGGTGACGGTTATCGCCAGAGGGAGCCAGTCGACTATCGTGACCCGCAGTTCAACGCGAGATCCGTTCTCGCTCAGAACCTGGTCGACAGAGGCAAAGCTCTGAGAGAGAACTTGGACAGAGATCGTCCGAGTGGAAGTGGAGCATTCATCTACGGGCCCGAGTGTTTCAGCAGGGCCATCCGGGCCGCTGAGATCCCGCCTAACTTCAGATTGGCAGCTGGAGTAAGCAAGTTAACCGGTGAATCCAAGCCAGAAACTTGGTTAGAGGATTACCGAGTGGCTGTGCAGATTGGTGGAGGAAATGACTATGTGGCTATGAAGCATTTGCCTTTGATGCTGGAAGGGTCCGCCCGTGCCTGGCTCAATCAACTCACTCCGGCCAGCATATACTGCTGGGAAGATTTGGCCCGAGCGTTCATCAAAACATTCAAGGGCACGTGCAAACGACCGGCTGGATTGACTGAGTTGCAGTGCTGCATGCAGAAACCGAATGAAACATTGAGGGAGTACATCCAGCGGTGGATAACCTTGCATCACGTGGTGGAGAATGTCACGGAGCATCAAGCCGTCCGCGCCTTCAAGGCAGGAGTCAGATATCGGGAGCTCATCCTGAAATTTGGTCGGTCAGCATCTTTCACCATGAGCCGAATGATGCAGATTGCCACTCAGTACGCAAACGGAGAAGAGGAAGACTATCTTGGTGTAATAAAAGTACTCGAGTGATATTTGGTGAATAAAAGCATGACTTTTCCAGTTCCACATTGAGTTCACTCGTACGCATTTTCTGTCTTACAATCCCCAGTGGGTGCACGCCGTTCAACTTAGCTGCAAACCAGTTTTTGCCTAAGTCAAAAATCTATTCCGAGTGTGAGCATCCCTCTCACTCGGGGGCTTGGCTGCGAACCAGATTTTGCCCAAGTTCAAAACGCTACTCCGAGTGAAGAGTATCCCTCTCACTCGGGGGCTTGGCTGCGAACCAGATTTCACCCAAGTTAAAAATGCTACTCCGAGTGAAGAGCATCCCTCTCACTCGGGGGCTTGGCTGCGAACCAGATTTCGCCCAAGTTCAAACTGCTACTCTGAGTGAAGAGCGTCCCTCTCACTCGGGGGCTTGGCCGCGAACCATCTTTTGCCCAAGTTAAAACGCTACTCCGAGTGAAGAGCATTCCTCTCACTCGGGGACTTGGCCGCGAATCAGCTTCACCCAAGTTCAAAACGCTACTCCGAGTGAAGAGTGTCCCTCTCACTCGGGGGCTTGGTTGCGAACCAGATTTCGCCCAAGTTAAAAACGCTACTCCGAGTGAAGAGCCTCCCTCTCACTCGGGGGCTTGGCTGCGAACCAGCTTTCGCCCCAAGTTAAAAACGCTACTCCGAGTGAAGAGCATCCCTCTCATTCGAGGGCTTGGCTGCGAACCAGCTTTCGCCCAAGTTAAAATGATACTCCGAGTGAAGAGCATCCCTCTCACTCGGGGCTTGGCTGCGAACCAGCTTTCGCCCAAGTTAAAACGCTACTCCGAGTGAAGAGCATCCCTCTCACTCGGGGGCTTGGCTGCGAACCAGCTTTTGCCCATGTTAAAACGCTACTCCGAGTGAAGAGCATCCCTCTCACTCGGGGGCTTGGCCGCGAATGAGCTTCGCCCAAGTTAAAATGCTACTCCGAGTGAAGAGCATCCCTCTCACTCGGGGGCTTGGCCGCGAACCAGCTTTCGCCCAAGTTAAAACGCTACTCCGAGTGAAGAGCATCCCTCTCACTCGGGGGCTTGGCTGCGAACCAGCTTTCGCCCAAGTTAAAACGCTACTCCGAGTGAAGAGCATCCCTCTCACTTGGGGGCTTGGCTGCGAACCAGCTTTCGCCCAAGTTAAAACGCTACTCCGAGTGAAGAGCATCCCTCTCACTCGGGGGCTTGGCCGCGAATCAGCTTTGCCCAAGTTAAAACGCTACTCCGAGTGAAGAGCATCCCTCTCACTCGGGGGCTTGGCTGCGAACCAGCTTTCGCCCAAGTTAAAACGCTACTTCGAGTGAAGAGCATCCCTCTCACTTGGAGGCTTGGCTGCGAACCAGCTTTCGCCCAAGTTAAAACGCTACTCCGAGTGAAGAGCATCCCTCACTCGGGGGCTTGGCTGCGAACCAGCTTTCGCCCAAGTTAAAACGCTACTCCGAGTGAAGAGCATCCTTCTCACTAGGGGGCTTGGCTGCGAACCAGCTTTCGCCCAAGTTAAAACGCTACTCCGAGTGAAGAGCATCCCTCTCACTCGGGGGCTTGGCCGCGAATCAGCTTCGCCCAAGTTAAAACGCTACTCCGAGTGAAGAGCATCCCTCTCACTCGGGGGCTTGGCCGCGAATCAGCTTCGCCCAAGTTAAAACGCTACTCCGAGTGAAGAGCATCCCTCTCACTCGGGGGCTTGGCCGCGAACCAGCTTTCGCCCAAGTTAAAACGCTACTCCGAGTGAAGAGCATCCCTCTCACTCGGGGGCTTGGCTGCGAACCAGCTTTCGCCCAAGTTAAAACGCTACTCCGAGTGAAGGGCATCCCTCTCACTTGGGGGCTTGGCTGCGAACCAGCTTTCGCCCAAGTTGAAACGCTACTCCGAGTGAAGAGCATCCCTCTCACTCGGGGGCTTGGCCGCGAATCAGCTTCGCCCAAGTTAAAACGCTACTCCGAGTGAAGAGCATCCCTCTCACTCGGGGGCTTGGCTGCGAACCAGCTTTCGCCCAAGTAAAAAACGCTACTCCGAGTGAAGAGCATCCCTCACACTCGGAGGCTTGGCTGCGAACCAGCTTTCGCCCAAGTTAAAACGCTACTCCGAGTGAAGAGCATCCCTCTCACTCGGAGGCTTGGCTGCGAACCAGATTTCGCCCAAGTTAAAATGCTACTCCGAGTGAAGAGCATCCCTCTCACTCTGAGGCTTGGCTGCGAACCAGCTTTCGTACAAGTTAAAACGCTACTCCGAGTGAAGAGCATCTCTCTCACTCGGGGGCTTGGCTGCGAATCAGCTTCGCCCAAGTTAAAACGCTACTCCGAGTGCAGGGCGTCCCTCTCACTCGGATCAGGGAGGAACAAGCTTGACCAGTATCAGATCCTAAGTTCTAAGACTTCCGCCGACTGCCCGCAGTCGACGGAAGTCTCGGGGACTACACCCAATGGGTGCACTCAGCGTGCCCCCACTGGAACGGTATCCACTCGGAACGGTCCGCCCAATCCGAGTGACGGCCGAACACAAAAAAAAGAGCAAGTTCTGAAACTCCCGCCGACTGCCCGCAGTCGACGGCAGTCTCGGGGACTACACCCAGTGGGTGCACTCAGCGTGCCCCCACTGGAATGGTATCCACTCGAAACTGTCCTCCTGATTCGAGTGACGGCCAAGCAACAAAAAAAAGACAAAAGGTTCTAAGACTCCCGCCGATCGCCCGCGGCCGACGGCAGTCTCGGGGACTACACCCAGTGGGTGCACTCAGCGTGCCCCCACTGGAGCGGCATCCACTCGGAACTGTCCGCCAGATCCGAGTGACGGTCAAGCAAGAAAAAACACCTAGTGGGTGTACTGGATAATTTTCGACTGAAATTCCTACTGAAGAAAAACAACTTGGAGATCAACTTACAAGAGTGCTTACTCGAACGTTCTCCTAGAGAGCGGCACTGGCATCGTACACCAGCTTCCCAGCTACACACATCTCCTTGAGCCGATGGGTCATGAGCGCGCCTGGATCATCGCCTCCTTGCTGGCTCCATTTTGGTCCTCCAGCACCTTGTAGAGACTGAAGATATTGACGGGAGGAGTCAGAACCGAGACCAAAGCAGTCGACGGAGCCACGACAGAACCAGCTCCAGCCTGAGAAGAACCCAGCCCCGGAGGCACGGTCACGGCAGGTGCAGGGGGAACTTGAGGCTCTTGGCTCGGCGGCGTCTTCCGTGTGGTGGTCTGAGAAGCAGTCGGAGCTGCGGTCCCCTCCTCGGTGTCCTTCCGTGGCGGCTCTTCATCATCGTCCCCGACGTGGATGACATATGCAAGCGCTACATTCACTCGACACAATCAGTCGCAGTTCACAATTCAATCGGATGGAGACTTTCACTCGGACATCATATGGACCGGAATCCGTCAAGGTGCCGCATGAAGACAAGGCCGTCTAATGACCAGTGAGATTCCTTGAGCGCCGCTGCAGCACTCAACTCACCTGGGAATTTGCCTTGACTCATCCGCTTAACCTCGACGACCCGTTTCACTCGGATGGAGACTACTCGTTTCACTCGGATGGAGACTACTCATTTCATTCGGATGGAGACTTTCACTCGGACATCATATGGACCGGAATCCGTCAAGGTGCCGCATGAAGACAAGGTCGTCTAATGACCAGTGAGAGTCTTTGAGCACCCCTGCAGCACTCAACTCACCTGGGAATTCGCCTTGACTCACCCGCCTAACCTCGACCGATTCGGGGGCTAATGACGAGGGCATGTACTAGGGACAGGGTAACAGGCCTGACCTACGGACCCTACCCTAGGACTCCTCACGTCTCATACCGGGCCCCAGGGCCAGATCAACAACCCAGAGTTCTGCAAATTGACATTCACTCGGAATTCGACGAACCACTCGGAAGGCAAGAGTTCACTCGACCAGCTTGTTTCACTCGGAGCACCCGAAAGTCACTCGACCAGAGAAGACCAGGAGACTCCGGGAGCGCAACGGTCGGGACGCACGTTCGCCTGTATTAATTGTAATCAATGCGTCCGTTACGTGGCGCCATTAAACCCCCTCTTAACCCGTAGTAATGGCGGCATTCATGGGAGGGCTGGCGGCGACTATATAAGCCACCCCCAGCTCCATTCCAAGGGTTCGCATCTTTTGTAAACCATACACTCAATCAACAGCTCCAGAGCACCGAGACGTAGGGCTATTACCTCCACCGCGAGGGGCCTGAACTCGTAAATCCGAGTGTAACACATGCGCCGTAGCTAGGCTCTGCCCTCTCATCCGTACCCCTACACACTACTGTCAGACTTGCACCCACGACACCTGCTCAAGGCGGCTGAAGAGCAGAATTCAGCGGTGTCCCAGTCGCGCAACAGGATTCACGGTAGATCCATCAGGGCTGACACCGTTCAGTCGGCCCACAGCCCGGTGTCTGTCGGTACCAAAACCGGCAGATCTCAGGTAGGGGATCCGAACTGTGGGTCTAGGAATCAATGGGTAACATGGAACGTAGAGATGGCGATTTACCCAGGTTCGGGCCCTCTCGAAGAGGTAATACCCTACGTCCTGCTAGATTGTATTGATGTGATTGTATGAAGGTTACACAGTTGATCTACCTTGAGATCGGATGGGCTAAACCCTAGGCAATGGATATGATCCTCCTCTACGGACTAAACCCTCTGGTTTATATAGATACCAGAGGGTCCTAGGGTTACATATAGTCGGTTACCATCAGGGGATAAACATGCCGGTCACGCCAATTATTCCTTGGAGGTGACGCCAAGTCTTTGGAGGTTTCCTTCTGATACACGGGGTCGCCCACAATCCGCCTTCCATCGACGAGTAGAGAGCGGCCCACCAGCCTAGCCTATGAGAGATAGGCCGGCAACCCGAGTACCCCCTAGTCCGGGACACCCTCAGTAGCCCCCGAACTAGTCTTCGAAGATGAGGTAGACGCCGAACACCATCGGCTTTGTGGACCAGTTCCCTTCCTTCTGTGGTATTAATGACCGGCCTGCATCTCCTCTGAGTCGAGTCTTTATGTGTTACCTGGCCACACCCGCCCCGAAATATACTTCGGTCGCCAAGGGGTTTCAATAACTTAGCCTCGAAGGCCAGTCACCTCAGTATGAACAGTACCCCCATCTGACAACTTTTTACCGAAGGGTCACAATGCGCCACGACCACGAGTTGTTTTATGAAAAACTCGATTCGCGGTTCGAGGCAATTTTTTCATTGGCACGTCACATCGATATGGAGATTGTGCCCTGGTTTTAAGGGATATGATCAATAATCTGCCCCACCCCACGCGCGCATGATGGCACGGTTACATGGGGAAATGGCGAGGACTGCGGCGCAGTAAAGGGGCCATGGGTTTTACAACCCATAAAAGGGGAACGGCCTCTGTTTCCTTCGCACGCTCTCATCTCTGCCTTCGCCACTGCCTTTCCCATTCTTCGAGCTCCCGCGCCCAGATCCACTCTCCTTTCCAGGAACCTTCCCGGCCGCCCGTTTCAACCAATGGTGGGCTCCGGGTCCAAAGGCAAGCGGGAGGCGTCCGTCGTTACTGAGAGCGCCATCCTGGAGCTGAAGGGTGCGGGCTATCTCCCCGCCAACGTCACCCACCGAGCCCCAGAGGCCGGCCAAGTCGTCCCCATGCCGCGGCAGGGTGAGAGGGTGGTATTCCTGCCCCACTTCATTCGAGGTTTGGGCTTTCCCCTCCACCCCTTTGTTAGGGGCCTCATGTTTTTCTACGGACTTGATTTCCACGACCTTGCGCCGAACTCCTTCCTCCATATCTCGGCCTTCATCATCATGTGCGAGGCCTTTATTTGGATCCGGCCACACTTCGGCCTGTGGCTGAAGATCTTCAATATCAAGCCGAAGATCGTCGACGGCCAGCAGGCGGACTGCGGGGGTGCGATGGTCAGCAAGCTCCCCCGAGTGGAGTGGCCAGAGGGCACCTTCATCGAGACCGTCAAGGTCTGGCAGAAGGAATGGTTCTACATCACCGAGTCAAGGAGCACGGATTGGGGGGCGATTCCGGCCTTCCGATCCGGACCTCCTACGAGGCTGGTCTCATGGACCAAGAAGGGCCTCGACTGGGGGGTGAACAAGGAGGTGGCGCAGCTGCAGAGTCGGATCGCCAAGATGATAGAGCAGGGCGTCGAGCCGCCCAACGTGATCCAGATCATGCTCGGCCGCAGAATCCTCCCATGCCAAGATAGGGCCTCCCCCATGTGGGCCTACAAGTCTGAAGACCCGGCCACCGTGCGCAACTTATTCCGCAGCTCCCACGCTCAGCTGTGGAGGGCGCTATTCAAGCCGCAGAAGGACTGGCCGGCCGAGGAGGAAGACATCAGACTCGACGCCGCAAATCCCCCACGGGAGGTATGACCAATTTTGTACTTATACCCGAACTGTTCCCTTTTGATAAGGTACTTATCTTTTTTACTTCCCATCCACAGAACTGGCTGAAGAAGGCCGAGTGGATCGACAGTCCGGCGCCACTGCCGGAGGGAGCCTGGACGCCCCTACTGGCGGCCATGTTGGCCGTGGCGCCATACGAGGCGCCAGAGAGGAAGGAGAAGAAGAAGGACCAGAAGAAGGAGGCCAGAGAGGGCCTCCGTTACCGAGGGCCCCTGGACACTAGATCCGGGGACACCCATGCTCCCTCCGCACAAGAGGAGGAGCAGGGAGGAGAAGGGGAGGAAGACGATTCCTCCCGAACAGGGAAAAGGGCGGCGTCCAAAGACGTCGAGGAGGAGCTGCCTCAACCCGCCCCCAAAAGACCGTGCAAGGCCAATGTGGCCTTGTCCGGCGATAGCTTGGCTTCTGCCGAGGACTCCGAGGCCTCCGAAGAGGTTCCTCAGAGGATCCCCAGGGCCAAGCCGCGGGCTCAAAGGTACGCATTCTGATATCCGTTCGAGTGTCATCGACCGAGCTAGATTTGGTATTGATCGCCTCTTCACTTCTAACATCGCAGCCCGATGCGCGACCTCCCCACCGACCGAGTCTCGGAGGGGAACTCTACACCGGCTGCGCTGGCGGAGAGCGGGACCGAATCGCGCGCCTCGCCTCCCCCAATCATCGAGGAGGCCGAGGAGGTCCTATCAAGGAGGACCCCTCCCGTGCCGCACACAGGGGGAGGCGGCGACACCATCATGGCCGAGGCAAATACCTCGGCCTCCTGAAAGCAAATTTGCTCCCTTGGTGGTTTTGGTAATTCATAACAACATATATCTCATTGAACTAATGTCCATTCAAGTTAAAGATTTCAGGATGTTCAATGATTGGCGTGGCATGGACTAGAGACATGGACCCCTCAAAATGCTAAGGACAAGGATTGGCAAAAGATCAAGACTCTACATTTTTGGTTTAGTGATCCAAGATCACATTGAGTCCATAGGAAAGCCAATACTATTATAAGGGGATGAGGTGTTGCTTAATGGTCTTTTTGCTCAAGTGCTTAGTGATAGTACTCCTAAACCCTCAACCACTCTCTCAATCCCAAATATGTCGAGAACCTACATTCTAACTCGGCCCCACCGAAATTTCCTATCCGGCCCCACCGAGTTCATCCAAGACTTAGCCACTGCCAAAACCCTAACAAATCGGATCCACCGAAATGGATCTCGGTCTCACCGAGATGGCCTTGCCAACTCTCTGTATTCGTTTGCACTTACTTCGGTCTCACCGAGTTTTGCAAAC
The DNA here is from genome assembly GCA_039707655.1 of Elymus sibiricus. NCBI lineage: Eukaryota > Viridiplantae > Streptophyta > Magnoliopsida > Poales > Poaceae > Elymus > Elymus sibiricus. The sequence continues at coordinate 101,125,062 of CM077668.1, read as the reverse complement.
CGGTCTCACCGAGATGGCTTGCCAACTCTCTGTTGCCTTATTGCTTCACTTCGGTCCTACCGAGTTGATGCAATCGGTGCCACCGAGATGAGGATTGCCCTAGCCATTGCACTTTGGTCCATCCGAGTTGTTCGTATCGGTCCCACCGAGATTCCTAACATTCATATCTTTTACACAGTTCGGTGCTACCGAGATGATTGTTTCGGTGCCACCGAGTTGGGTCAAAAGTGTGTAACGGTTGGATTTTGTGTGGAGGCTATATATACCCCTCCACCACCTCCTTCTCAGTAAGGATAGCCATCAGAACGTGCCTACACTTCCACCATACATTTTCTGAGAGAGAACCACCTACTCATGTGTTGAGATCAAGCTATTCCATTCCTACCATTTGAAACTTGATTTCTAGCCTATCCCAAGTTGCTTTCCACTCAAATCTCTCTTCCACCATAACCAAATCTGTGAGGAGTTGTTTGAGTGCTGGGAAGACTATCATTTGAAGCACAAGAGCAAGGAGTTCATCAACAACACACCGTCTATTACCTTTTGGAGAGTGGTGTCTCCTAGATTGGTTAGGTGTCACTTGGGAGCCTCCAACCTGATGTGGAGTTGAACCAAGCAGTTTGTAAGGGCAAGGAAATCGCCTACTTCGTGAAGATCTACCCCGAGTGAGGCTAGTCCTTCGTGGACGTAAGACATGGTGGAATAGACAAGGTTGCTTCTTCGTGGACCCTTCGTGGGTGGAGCCCTCCGTGGACTCGCGCGGCCGTTACCCTTCGTGGGTTGAAGTCTCCATCAACGTGGACGTACGATAGCACCACCTATCGGAACCACGCCAAAAACCACCGTGTCTTCATTGCGTTTGAAATCTCCATTCCCCTCTCTACTTACATATGCAATTGCTTATTTTCCGTTGCTATACTCTTAGAATTGCATGTGTAGGGTGATGCTTGACATGTACTATTGCTAAAATCTGCCCACAACTAAAATTGGGAAAAGGTTAGGTTTTATTTGGTCAAGTAGTCTAATCACCCCCCCTCTAGACATACTTTCGATCCTACAAGTGGTATCAGAGCTTTGGTATCCGTAAAGCCTTGATTTCCATTGTTTTGGTGATCATAGCCTTGGTTTCACAACCTAGGAGAGTATGGCGTCTAGTGAGGGTAACTATCACCGTAGAGGTCCATATTTTGATGGTACAAACTTTGCTAGTTGGAAACATAAGATGAAAATGCATATTCTTGGTCATAACCCTGCCGTTTGGGCTGTTGTTCGTGTTGGCTTGCAAGGTGACTTCTTTGAGGATGGCAAGGAACCAGATCGTAAAGCAACCCCGGAAGAATTGAAGATGTTACAATACAATGCTCAAGCTTGTGATATTCTATTCAACGGTTTATGTCCCGAAGAATTCAACAAAATCAACCGCCTCGAGAATGCAAAGGAAATTTGGGATACTTTGGTTGATATGCATGAGGGTACCGAGTCCGTCAAGGAATCTAAGTTGGATGTGCTTCAAAGCCAACTTGACAAGTTCAAGATGAAGGATGGTGAAGGAGTCGCTGAGATGTACTCTAGGCTTGCTCTCATCACAAATGAGATCGCCGGCTTAGGAAGTGAAGAGATGACCGACAAATTCATCATCAAGAAGATACTTAGAGCTTTGGATGGAAAATATGATACCGTCTGCACATTGATCCAAATGATGCCAAATTACAAAGATCTCAAGCCCACGGAAGTCATTGGAAGGATTGTTGCTCATGAGATGTCACTCAAGGACAAAGAGGAGCTGCACAACAAATCAAGTGGTGCTTACAAGGCCTCAACCGATGCTCCAACAACTTCAAGTGACAAGCTAGTATCAAATGAAGAGATAAGCCTAATGGTGAAAAGGTTCAACAAGTTCTACAAGAACAAAGGGAAAGAAAGAAGCTCTAGCTCAAGACACTATGAGAGAAGATCATCAAGTCGTGACCGTCATTGCTACAATTGTAGGAAGCCCGGACACTACTCAAATGAGTGTACGGCTCCCTACAAGAAAAGAGAGGAATCACCAAGAGGAAGACATAGAAGAGATGAATCACCTCATAAGGAGAGAATGAGTAGAGATGATTGTTATGAATGAAGATACTCTCGAAGAAGCAAGGATTCGGAGAGGAAGGACATGTCATCCAAGAGCTACACAAGAAGAAGACATCAAGCTCATGTCAGTGAATGGGTTTCCGGCTCCAACTCCGACGACCACTCCGGGAGAAGTTATCACTCCAACTCCGACTATAGTCAAGATGAAGGTGTTGCCGGACTTGCACTTGTGTCATCCAACTCCTATGATCTATTTGACTCACCAAATGAAGGAATTGGAAGATGCTTCATGGCAAAAGGCCCCAAGGTATCACACCCCGAGTATCTTGATTTCAATAGTGATGAAGATGATTTGCTTTGTGATGATGATTTACTTGTTGACAAGGATAGTAATGTGAGCTATAATGAAAATGCTAGTAATTATGATAGTCAAGAGGAAACGAGTGACAATGCTATGAAGGAGATTGAGTGTCTAACTAAAGAACTAAATGCTCTTAAGTTAGCTCATGAAACAACTCAAGAGGATCATAGAGAACTTCTAAGGACTCATGAGAAGCTATGCTTCGAGAAGCTAAATTTAGAGCAAGAGCATGAGTTTCTTAAAGCTATCAATGACGATCTTCGAAAGAAAAGTTCTTCATATCTTGCCAAACGTTTACTCTTGTCTACCTTTATGCCACAAGTTAAATCTAACAAACTAGCAACAAAGGTAAAAATGGTTCTACCTCTAGTAGTAACAATAACAATGCTAAATCCAATGTTGTTACTTCTAGTAGTTCTATTAATTCCACTAATGATTCTCTTAGCCAAGTAATGTTTTCCCTTAAAGAATTTCTTTTGTATAAATGTATAGCCTCATACATAGTAGCCCCCGAGACTCTGGCTGGCTGGATCAAAGCCGGTCAGAGGATCAAAAATCAATATCTCGGATACTAATGTGCGTAGAGTGATGCGCATGCGTCGTCTTTGGCAGCAGTTTCTAACGCCGAGGAGTTGGCCGAGCTGAACAGGAAGCTCAAAAGCTCCGAGGACGACCTCAGTCTTGTGAACAAGAGGTTCGACGAGGCGCAAGGCAAGTCCGGACTGCAGTATTTACTGACGGCCGTTGCATTTTTGTTAAGTAAGGTTTAAATTAGCCTAAACGGAATCAACTGGTATGACTATAGCTGCCGCCGTGGAGGTCGAGAACCTCAAGGCCGCCCTGAGGACGGCTCAGATAGAAGCGGCGGAGCAGAGGTCGGCAGCCAAACAAGCGGCTGCCGAACTGACTTCGGTGAAAACCGCTAGTCAGAAGCACGAAGCCAGAGTGGCGGAAGTGCAACAAGAGCTCGCGGATGCCGTCACAAAGTGTGAGGCTCTCGAGCAGAAGAATAAAGAGCAGGCCGCCAAGCTAACCTCATTGGGGTCGGTGGCCAAGGAAGCGCGGACAGAGGCACGTGGCTACCAGGAAGAACTCCGCCAAGTGAAGCTCATTGCGGATGGTAAGCCATATTTGCTGCAGAGTGTCTTTGGTGGTAACAGGTTCGCTTTGCTCATGCGGGTGTGGTGTTCCGCAGGCGCCTTTGCGGACCTCCCGAAGAGTGCGGCTGATGCGGCGAGGTTCTTCGCCGCCCAGGAGGGTCGGGCCGAGCAGAGGTTATTCTGGGCGCAATTTCAAGCGCCCGAACACCCTCCCCTCCTCAACAACCAAATGAAGCAGCTGATGGAGCTGCATCGGATGGCGGAGCCGATGATGAAGGACCTCTGCGTCAAGCTATGGCCGTCAGAGCCGCTGCCGAGCAGCTACTTCGGTCTGGTGCAGAGGCTGTATGACGCCACTTCCCGGATCGACGCCTGGAAGCGCTCCACCTGCATTGAGGGGGCTCGGATGGCCTTCGGCAAAACAATGGTACATTGGCCGAAGATAAAGCCAGCCAAGATGGCCACCGGACCTCCGCCGCCAGGGAAGGAGCATAGGCGCCCCGAGCAATACTTTCCCATCGTGATGGACGGTGCTCGGGCAGTAGAGGCCCAATGCTCAAAAGATGTAATCTATGAGTAGATTTAGTTTCCTTGTAGCCAAGGAGTTGAAACTTTTATTTTATTGTAATGCAAGTTGTTTGGCTGTGAATAAAGTGCCTGCTTATGTTAATTTTGACTCCTGTGCGACCGTTTGTAAACTGAAAGTTACTAGTCGTCCTCTTTAGCCCCCTTGCAGATACAACATGGGGTGTTTTCTCGTAATACTTGAACCCTTAGCCAACGTCTCGGTGCCCGGAGGCGGTTGTATGTGCGGAACACCAGACAGTCAGACTATACGGTTTTAGTGCTTTCACTTAGCCAGAGGAGCTTGACTGTGGGGGCTGGTGACTAGCCCCCAGTGTTTGTGATATTCGGACAAGCCGCAGTTTGATACCATCATCACACGGTTTCTGTAACAGAGAACCCTTCGTTTAACACGGACTAACCTCCAACAATTCTAGTTTTACACGAGTCATCGGATCGCCGACCAGTTCTCGCTTATTGGGACAATCAGTTTTCGGCTTCCTCCACTGAGGTACTTAACCAGGCTAGCTAGAAGTACAATCGCAGTGGTTCTCCCTTTACCCTCTTAGCCGAACAGTTCAGAACGTAAGAGGGTAAACACAGGAGCCGGGCAACCCAACTATTGACCAAAGACGCAATTCGGAACTGATTCATATAGTGCAATATCCACGACGCCGAGCACATAAAGTAAAAAGAAGTGCCGGGATAAAGTTTGAGGCAAGATTTATGTTCGAGCCCCCGGTCTATGAGCCGGTTACCAAAAAAGGGATGTATCGTAATAGTTTACTTCGGCTTAAAAGGCGGAAAGGAATATGCAACGCGAATGACTGCATGAGTACCAGAGAAAAATTGGTCTTTATTTCCTTTGAATATGTGACGTCCAACCGTACAATCCAGATTGCCGAAGTAACTTTGATACATACTTTTGAAGAAATAAATATGTTAGAGTAAAGGTTTACACAGGGCCTTCATGAGTGGTTTGACGTCCCTACTACGCCCTGCTGCACGTCTGCGCCTTTGCTCTTCAAGAAGCTTCCGTGTGAGCGAAGCTGTCGACCGTATGCTCGGCGGAAGTAGTAATGTTCGGCAGACGAGCCCTTGGAGAAGGGTTTTGAGAAGTCGCCGTGGTATATCAGTTTGACGCTGATCCGGCCCTAGATGGTGCCCGTTGTCGATGTTGATTTGAATTCATCTGTTGGCTATTGCTCGGTCGAACCGGGCTCTTGGTCTTTGTTTCATGTGTCCCCACAACTGCCCATGGAATTTTGAGCGCGAAATTGTGCACTCGAGGTACGTATTTCGTGACTAGGTGGGCCGTGCCGTGGGGCGCGTACCCCTATTTGGGGCGAGCATGGAAGTGCTCCGGGACCAAGGCTACAGCTCGGGAGCGCTTGCGTGCGTCCAGTGTCTTGGCAGTAGACAGGGCTTGCGACGCCTCTTCGGCGGCTTGGACCTCGGCGGCTAGAGCCGCCGTGTGTTCCTCTGTTCGGAGCGAGCGCTCGGTATTACCGTTGATGGTAATAACGCCCTTTGGTCTTGGCATCTTGAGCTTCAGGTATGCATAGTGCAGGACGGCGTTGAAGCGGGCGAACGCAGTCCGGCCGAGGAGTGCGTGGTAACCGCTGCGGAAGGGGACAATATCGAAGATCAAGTCCTCGCTGCGGAAGTTATCGGGCGAGCCGAAGACAACCTCCAATGTCACAGATCCCGAGCAGCGTGCCTCGACACCTGGGATTACACCTTTAAGGGTGGTGTTGCTGGGTTTGATTCTTGATGGGTCAAACCCCATTTTCTTCACTGTATCTAAGTAAATCAGATTGAGGCTGCTACCTCCGTCCATAAGGACTCTGGTGAGGTGAAATCCGTCCACGATGGGGTCGAGCACCAGAGCCGCCGTTCCTCCATGGTGTATACTGGTCGGATTGTCTTGACGGTCAAAGGTGATCGGGCAAGCCGACCACGGGTTGAATTTTGGGGCTACCGGCTCTAAGGCGTAGACATCCCGAAGTGCGCGTTTCCACTCCTTCTTTGGTATATGCGTGACATAGATCATATTCATGGTTTTGACCTCTGGAGGGAACTGTTTTTGGCCTCCCTTGTTCGGCCTGCGAGGTTTGTCGTCGTCCTCGCTGCGGGGGCCCTTGCCCTGTTCTTCGGCTGTGACTTTGCCGACCTGTTTAATTACCCAACAGTTGCAGTTGGTGTGGTTAGCGGGCTTGTCGGGGGTGCCGTGAATCTGGCAGGGCCTATCCAATATTCTATCCAGCACAGACGGGCCGTCCCGGTTCCCTTTAGAGGGTTTTTTCCGCGGTCCCGATTTCGAGCTGCTGAATCCGGCATTTACTGCTGCATCATCGGCTTCACCGCCGTTGTTTGAGTGCCGGCGCTTATTGTTCCAATTGCGCCGGGGTTTCTCGTTCCCGTCCCGGGCCTTTGAAGTGTCGGGGTCTTCGGGGTGGTTGCTTCGACGAGCCAACCAGCTATCCTCACCCGCGCAAAAGCGGGTCATTAGGGAGGTAAGGGCCGACATTGTTCTCGGCTTGTCCTGGCCGAGCTGGCGGGCGAACCACTCGTCCCGAATACTGTGTTTGAATGCTGCAATCGCTTCGGCATCCGGACAGTCGACGATCTGGTTCTTCTTGGTCAAGAACCGGTTCCAGAATTGATGGGCTGACTCCCCGGGTTGCTGAATAACATGGCTCAGGTCATCGGCGTCCGGTGGCCGAACATAGGTGCCTTGGAAGTTAACTCGGAATGCATCCTCGAACTCTTCCCAGCTCGCGATGGAGTTTTCGGGTAGGCTGTTCAGCCAATGCCTTGCTGGTCCCTTGAGTTTCAACGGTAGGTACTTACTAGCTTGGAGATCATCTCCTCGGGCCATATGAATGTGGTGGAGAAAATCCTCAATCCACACGGCCGGGTCAGTTGTCCCATCGTAGGATTCTATATTGACGGGTTTGAACCCCTCGGGGAACTGATGCTGCATCACCTCATCAGTGAAGCACATTGGGTGTGCAGCGCCCCTGGCCCGGGCCACATCGCGCCGGAGATCGGTTATCATCCGGGCACGGTGCTGCTCCCGAGCTCTGTCGTTTTTATCGCGCCAGGCTTGGTATCCGTCCCGTCCGGCGGGTGCATATCCTGTGGATCCATAGATGGATCTCGAATGGATCCCTCGGGCGTTTAGGTCGTGGCGCAGATCGTATTGGTCGTCTGGTTGAACCGGGTCTTTGCCTGCTCGGCGAGGGGGCGCAGGTGGGTATTCGGCTTCTCCGGCCGCCCTATCCCGTCCTCGAGGGGGCGCGAGTGGGAGTTTGGCTTCCCCGGCCGCCCTATCCTGTCCTCGAGGGGGTGCTGGTGGGTATTCGGCTTCTTCGGCCACCCTGTCCCGTCCTCGAGGGGGTGCGGGTGGGAGTTCGGTTTCCACAGCCGGCCTATCTCGTCCTCGAGGGGGGCGGTCAGGCTGGTTTGTTTAGGTTCGTCTGGGAGGCATGGGCTCGAAGGCCTCATCCTCAAATTCTGGGAGTAGGCGCCGCCGTGGGTAACTCTTGTATTGGCCCTGACATTGATCGTCAAAGCCTTCTTCGGCAGCTAAGACCATCGTCCATCTGTCGTTGAGCGTATCCTGTTCGGCTTTTAGCTGTTGTTGCTTCCTCTTCAAGCTTCGGGCAGTGGCGATGAGTTGCCGCTTGAATTTCTCTTGCTCCAGGGGATCCTCTGTGATGATAAAGTCTTCGGGTCCGAGGCTATCTTCCTCTTCAGACGGAGGGAGGTAATTGCTGTCCTCGGAATCCTCGAGGTCTTCGGGGTCACCCTGGTCCTCGTGCCCTTTAGGGGCATCGGGGCGCTGCTCGGGCGTGTTATCGCCGAGCTCCCCCAAGTTGTCCAGAGTCTCGTTATCTCCGGTGCCGTTCGTGTCTGTGTGATTTTCCTTGCCCTTTCCCCACCCTCTAGCTCGCCGTCGTCGGCGTCTGGGCGGTTCTTCGGCGGGATCGTCGCCGTCCTTTTTGGTTGTGTCACCATGCTTCATGGGGGTGTTGACCATGTAAACGTCATAGGTGGAGGTGGCGGTCCACTTTCCAGTATTGGAAGTGGCAAGGGAGGGAGCCGTGTAGGGCGGGACGTCGATATCCTCGTCCATGTCATCAGCCTCCTCGGAGGTGTAGTCCAGCATGTCGGTTAAATCTTCGACAGTGGCAACCAAGTGGGTGGTGGGTGGGACGCAAAATTCCCCGCGGCTGGCCTCCTGTCCGACCTGCTCCTGGTCTGAGGACGGGCCATCCGCAATATTCATCCTCTGGATCCGATCTAACATCTCGCTTAAAAATGAGAGGTCAACCGGATTCACGTTCGGGCATCCGTCGGAGTTGAGCCCCGGCGCGTCAGTACTATGAATGTGTCTGGCCAAGGGTGACCCTTGGTTTTCTGGCGCTGGGGTTGGATCTGAGCTCAGGGCCAGATCCGAACTGAGGCCCGGCCCGGGGATAGGGACAGGGAGGGAATCCGAGGTCAAGGCCTCGGGATTGGTAGGATCCCCGGGTAAAGCCGAGAACCCAGTAAGGACCAGATCACCCCGAGCATCGGCGACGTACTCAAGGCCGCCGAACTTGATTTCCTGCTCAGGGGCGAAGCTACCGACCTGGTCAAGGTGACCGGTCGGATCGGCGTGCAGCACAATGCTGCCGAACGCGAAGAGCTGTCCGGGGACGAAGATGTCTCCGCTGCGGATTCCATCGCTGATGAGAAGGCGAGCCATTGATCCTTGGTGACCCACGGCAGAACTCTCAATGAAAGCACCAATGTCGGTACCAAAACCGGCAGATCTCGGGTAGGGGATCCGAACTGTGGGTCTAGGAATCAATGGGTAATAGGGAACGTAGAGACGGCGATTTACCCAGGTTCGGGCCCTCTCGAAGAGGTAATACCCTACATCCTGCTAGATTGTATTGATGTGATTGTATGAAGGTTACAGAGTTGATCTACCTTGAGATCGGATGGGCTAAACCCTAGGCAATGGATATGATCCTCCTCTACGGACTAAACCCTCTGGTTTATATAGACACCAGAGGGTCCTAGGGTTACATATAGTCGGTTACCATCAGGGGATAAACATGCCGGCCATGCCAATTATTCCTTGGAGGAGACGCCAAGTCTTCGGAGGTTTCCTTCTGATACACGGGGTCGCCCACAATCCGGCCTTCCATCGACGAGTAGAGAGCGGCCCACCAGCCCGGCCTACGAGAGATAGGCCGGCAGCCCGAGTACACCCTAGTCCGGGACACCCTCAGTGTCCCCGAGGAGGAACAGACACTCACCTCCGCAGCGAAATGACCGCGACCCCCATCGAGACCAGTACTCGGGGCAGGGTCGCAGTCGGAATACGCCTCGGCGGCGTCAAGATGATCGTCGTCGTATGCCGTCGCCCCCTCCGCGGGATGGCTCGTACGCGCCCCAGCCGTACGATGCCAGGTGTCCTTACGGCAATGATCGGAGGGCCGGCCCTCCCCGCCATGGTGACGGTTATCGCCAGAGAGAGCCAGTCGACTATCGTGACCTGCAGTTCAACGCGAGATCCGTTCTCGTTCAGAACTTGGTCGATAGAGGCAGAGCTTTGAGAGAGAACTTGGACAGAGATCGTCCGAGTGGAAGTGCAGCTTTCGTCTCCGGGCCCGAGTGCTTCAGCAGAGCGATCAGGGCCGCTGAGATTCCGCCTAACTTCAGATTGGCGGCTGGAGTAAGCAAGTTCACCGGAGAGTCCAAGCCAGAAACTTGGTTAGAGGATTACCGAGTGGCTGTGCAGATCGGAGGAGGTAATGAATATGTGGCCATGAAGCACTTGCCCTTGATGCTGGAAGGGTCCGCCCGTGCCTGGCTCAACCAGCTCACTCCGGCTAGCATATACTGCTGGGAAGATTTGGCCCGAATGTTCATCAAAACATTCGAGGGCACGTGCAAACGCCCGGCTGGATTGACTGAGTTGCAGCATTGTGTGCAGAAACCGAATGAAACCTTGAGGGAGTACATTCAGCGGTGGACGACCTTGCATCATGTGGTTGAGAACGTCACAGAGCACCAAGCAGTCTGCACCTTCAAGGCAGGAGTCAAATACAGGGAGCTCATCCTAAAATTTGGCCGGTCAGGACCTTTGACCATGAGCCAAATGATGGAGATCGCCACTCGGTATGCAAACGGAGAAGAGGAAGACCGTCTCCGTAATGGCAAGGGGAAAACCAGTGAGCCCAACCCCGGAATCAATAATCCCAGTCGGAAGCCGAAGCGCAAGGTTGACAGTTCGGCTCAGGCCGAGGCTGCCGCACTGGCCGGTCAAGCCAAGAAAAGGGGAAGGCTAAGGAAAAGCGGATCCTAAAGAAAAAGAGAGATCAGTCGGGCCTGGATGTCCTTGATTTGCTATGCCACACTCACACCAGAAAAGATGAGGAGGGCAATCTGATATTGCCCAAACATACCACTCGACAGTGCAGGTTGCTGATACAGAAGTTTCGAGAAGGTCCGTCGAGTGAGAAGAGCCCGGATGATGCTGATGGTCAAGACAAAGATGAAGGTTTTCCCAGTGTCAATGCAACCCTGATGATCTTTGCAGATGTAGAGAGCAGGAGCCGATTGAAAGTCATCAACCGGGAAGTAAACATTGCCATGCCGGCAACGACGAAGTTTCTGAACTGGTCGAAGACTCCGATCACCTTTGATCAGTCAGACCACCCAGCCTACATTGCTACCCCTGGGCGGCAAGCGCTGGTGGTCGATCCAGTTGTAGGAGGCGTTCGGTTGCGCAAGGTTCTCATGGACGGTGGAAGCGGCCTGAACATTCTCTATGCTGACACTCTGAAGGCGATGGGCATCCCGATGTCCCGTCTCAGTGAAAGCAGTATGCAGTTCCACGGGGTGATCCCAGGCAAGAAAACAAAGTCACTCGGGCAGATTGCCTTGGATGTAGTCTTTGGAGACGACAAGAACTTCAGGAAGGAAAGGCTTACCTTCGAAGTGGTCGACTTCCGTAGCGCCTATCATGCCATTCTCGGTCGACCAACCTACACACGTTTCATGGCCCGCCCATGTTATGCGTACCTTAAGTTGAAGATGCCTGGCCCCAAAGGCGTGATCACAGTGACTGGCAGTCGGTAGCGCGTGGAAGAATGTTTGCAGCAGGGGTCCAAGATCGCTGATGAGCAGTTGGCCATGGTCGAGTTGGAGGAGTACAAGAAAAATGCCGATCCGAGCGATCTGCTACGCTCCAAGAAGCCAGCTGCAGAATCTGCATTTCAGTCGGCCGGTGACACGAAGCCTGTACACATCCACCCGGAAGATCCCAATGCTGCTCCCACCAACATCTCAACGACACTCGACAGCAAATAGGAAGAAGCGCTCATCCAGTTCCTCCGTGAGAACTGGGACATCTTCGCATGGAAACCATCCGACATACCGGGTGTACCCAGGGAGCTGGCTGAGCACCGTTTGCGAGTCGACCCGAAGGAAAAACCTGTGAAAGAGCATCTTCGTCGCTCTGCTACACAGAAGAGGAAGGCCATTGGCGAAGAAGTTGCTCAGCTCCTGGCAGCCGAGTTCATCCGTGAGGTGTACCACTCCGAGTGGCTCGCCAACGTCATCATGGTCCCTAAGAAGGATAAGTCTCTCCGAATATGCATCGATTTCAAGCACATCAATCGGGTCTGCCCCAAGGATCATTTCCTGCTCCCCCACATAGATCAAATCGTAGATTCCACCACGGGTTGTGAGCGACTATCTTTTCTGGATGCGTACTCCGGGTACCACCAGATCCGACGGTACGGGCCAGATGAAATAAAAACAGCTTTTATCACCCCATTCGGGTGTTTCTGCTATATCACCATGCCATTCGGTATGAAAAATGCCGGTGCCACTTTCATGCGCATGGTGCCACCCCATTCGGAGGTAGCCCACTACTTCCAAGAGCACACCGTGTCAGCCGTTTGCGACGCCCCGCTGTCTGAGATCATGAACAATCGGGATGCGACTAGTCGATTGGCGAAGTGGGCTATCGAGCTCCTGCCCCTGGACATCAAGTTCGAGGAAAAAAAGGCGATCAAGTCCCAAGCATTGGCCGATTTCTTAGCCGAGTGGACAGAACAGCAGCAACCGACTCAGAGCCACCCGGAACACTGGACCATGTTCTTTGACGGTTCCAAGATGCTGCATGGTTCAGGAGCTGGAGTTGTGTTAGTGTCTCCGAAGGGTGATCGACTCAGATATGTTCTGCAGATTCACTTCAATTCCTCCAACAATGAGGCCGAGTACGAAGCGCTCCTTTACGGTCTACGTATGGCCATCTCACTCGGCGTCCGGCGCCTGATGGTCTACGGGGACTCGGATCTAGTTGTGAACCAAGTGATGAAGGAGTAGGATATCAGAAGCCCCGCTATGACAGGATATTGCAACGCGGTGAGAAAGTTGGAGAAGAAATTTGAGGGTCTGGAGCTGCATCACGTTCCCCGAGCCAAGAATCAGGACGCAGACGATCTGGCAAAGATCGGGTCCACTCGGAAATCCATACCCAGCAATGTGTTCCTGGAGCATTTACATTCTCCAGCGGTAAAAGAAGATCCCTTCACGGAAGAGCCCCCGCAAGCGGTCGGTCCGTCTTATCCGACTGAAGTCGAGGTCCCAGTAGTCATTAATTTGGTCATGGAGGTCCTAACAATCACGCCCGAGTGGACAGTGCCTTACATTGCATACCTGCTCAAGCAGGAACTTCCAGAAGATGAAGTTGAGGCCCGCCACATTGTTCGCAGGTCCAAAGCCTTTACAGTGATGGGCGATCAGTTATACAGAAAGAGCGTCACCGGTGTGACTCAGCGTTGCATCTCTCCGGAGGAAGGTCGATTGATCCTGGAGGAGATTCACTTGGGAACTTGTGGTCACCACGCGTCCTGTCGTGGTTTTGTCATGGCAGATGTCCTCGTGAAAGGACTTAGTCGTGAGGCCATCGCAGCTAGGTGCTAACTCGAACGGGGTTGATCGGAGTTGAGAGACAAGGGTTTACCCAGGTTCGGCCCCTCGCAATGGAGGTAATAGCCTACGTCCTGCTTGATCGTTATTTGATGATGATGATCTTGATTACAAGGGTGCAACTTGGCTAACCTAGTACTCGAGAGCTTGTAACATGGTCCTTCTGCCTTGGGGGGCTCGCCTTTATATACAGGTCGAGGTCCCAGGCTTACAACAGAGTCCTGGTCGCAACATGACCCGTGCCCTAATCTATCTCCTACTCATCATCTTAGGTAACCCGCCGCCTCAAGTACTGGACCTCCAAGCCGGCCCGCTTATGAGTCGCCCTGATGGGCTTTGGAGTTGATAACTGCAGCTCTCTTTAGGCCGCCACTGGATAACCCGGCCTGAACGGGCGGGTCATACCATGGGGTTATATCCCCAACATTAGCCCCCAGAATGAGGTGGATTCATTCACGTTAGTCTTCAGACTTGTTTATACTCCCAGGTCATATGACTTTTCCCGACTTGTAATACCTCTTTACCTTAGCGTTCCTCGCTCTCTTGTATCAGGACGCCATCTTCCGGAATCAACGGAGCTTAAGTGTGACGTCACAACGAATCCGGAGTTAGGCACGAGAATCGAGGCACCTCTTCGTAAAAAGGTTATTGTGCCTCCTCTGTTTTCGCACCTGCCTATTCCTCTTCTTATCATATTATAAATATCCTCAAGGGGCCGTAGTATTCATTTTTACTGCCTCGTCTTCTTCCTCCTCGCACCCGAGCCTTCTCGCAACCAGAGTAGCACCGCGCCTTCCCCGAGCTCGTCGACCACTTTGACCGCGACCTCTACGCTGCCCATATCGTCGTCGGAGCACTCCGGAACACTCCGGTCGGTCACCGCCGCCGTCAGGTACATTTGGAAACTTCCCATTAGATCTATGGCATCTCATCCTCTCTGCACAATCCATCTTAGTTTGACGGAGTTCATCGGTGTTCTTCACCGTTCTTCGGTTTAGTAAATCGAGATACCCCTTAGTGATCCATAGAAATATTCCGACTGCAATCATAGTACCATTCTTGCATCTGGGATCTTCACATTGTTTTTGAATCCCACGGATAGATTAGTGTGCGCTTCCACTTCGCGTCTTAGGTCTAGGGAATATTTTCCTTTTGAACTATTTTGTAGATCTGCAACTATTACCACTGTGCCCGAATCTTGTTTTCACAACACTTAGCAGAAAAAATCCACGGCCTCCAACTAGATCGAGCCGGTTTATGATATCCCGACTTGTCATTACCCATTGTAGCCTTCATAACTGAGTAATCATAACTTAGATAAACATGCTTGCCTTTTATTGCTGCCAACTTACGCTTGGCGACTCGTCGTCTTTTAAACCAAAAACGCCGACTCATCCCAAACTGTAGTTGCCTGGCGGCTTATTGCTGATGAACATGACCCACCAGGCTTACCTTTATTATTTCATTTTGCAGTTGGTAATCTTTTGGCATCTCATCATGGCTAAGACTGACAAAGCCTGCAACTGGGTCAAATCCCAAGTGTCCAAACTTGTCCTCGAGGATCTGGTGGAGCAAGGCCTTTTGCCTACTCAGGAAATAATCAACTGGCGGGCACCTGAAGAAGAGAGCACACCTCAACCTGCTCAAGGAGAAGTGGTTGTTTTTGTAGATCATCTTCAGAGGGGGTTTTCACCGCCCGGGTCAAAATTCTTCCAGGATTTTCTTCACTTCTTCAACCTTCATCCTCAATTGCTCCCAATTCATTAACCAATCTTTGTCAATTCCAAGTCTTCTGCGAGGTTTACCTTCAGATGGAACCAACTGTCCCCCTCTTTCGAGAGTTTTTCTACATCAACCACCAGACCGAGTTCGTAGATGGCCCCAGTATAGAACTTGGCGGAATTTCCGTCAAGAGCCGGAAGAACACTCCCTTTCGAGAAGCCAAACTAGCAAGTCATCCAAAAGGGTGGAATAGGACATGGTTTTATTGTAAGAACACTGCCCCCGAAGGCGAGAATCCCCTGCCAGGCTACAGGCTGGACCGGCTCGATCCAACGACCATTTTCCCGGGTTGGCCGACGAAAGAAGAACGGGAACATGTTGCTTCTATTTATCCCAGGGTGCGAGCTTTAAAAGCCAATGGGCTCACAGGAGTCGACCTAATCCGGTGTTGGATAAGCTGGCGCATTCAACCATTGAGCCGGCGGGGCGACTTGATGTGCAATTACACCGACGACTCAAACGACGCGCAACGCTTCAGTCAGGTCAACTTATCTGCTGGAGAAGTAAGCAAAGCCACGAAGAGGCTCTTGGGCGAGCCATTGGATAAGTGCAAGACAATTGGAGTTGCTCCCTTCTGTCTGACCCATCCCGTACCCCCTGTAAGTGTACTTTGTATTTTCTCTTATTCCTTTTTTGATTCATCTTCATCCTGATATCCGACTCATCTAATGTGTAGGCTGATGCCAAGTTCTGGAAGAAGAAACTTCGCCGCCCAGCTCCTGGTCAAGTAGAACAAGAAAGCGAGCCGGCTGACGCTAATGAGCCGGCAGTTGACGACGAGGCTGAGGTAAGGCTCGATTTACTTTGTCGTTTTTTCGTTCAACTTGCTGACGCCCCTTCTTCTCAGGACAACTCCGACACCTGTCGAGCCGACATACCAGAGGTAACATTGATATCTTCAGATTCCGACTCTCCAAGACCTATCCCCAAGAAATCCCGTGTTGCTATTCGCAAAATCCGAAGAAAACCCCGGACTACCGTCCGTAAGGTCCCTTTTTCTCATCAAGATGCTCACTTAGATCCCCAATTTCTTTTGAAGAAATCTCAACAAGTCAGAACATCCAAGCGTAAGCTTCGAAGCAGCTCTGGGGAGTTATCCACCGGCTTATCTGACGAGCCAGTCGCCCGCAAGCAACAAACTGAGGTGCCTCATAGCCCAACTCCATCTCTACCTTGAGCCGGCCTTTTCAAGCAGCCTCTTAATCCTTCTGAGCCGAATTATCAGGAGACATCGCCCTCCTCTAGAGAGTCAACCGCCTCACAGCTTCCTCCACTGGTCATCAAGCCGGGGTAATTTGGTAGTCATTTATTCTTGTCATAGTGAAATTTCTCTCTCAATCTGAATATGTTCATGTGTTCATAGGGCCAAAGCCATCAAGAAGAAATCAGCCATCAAGAAGAAGAAAACAGGCGGGTCATCTGGTGATGATGCCAGCCCTGAAGCTCAAAACCCACCAAGGACGATTCCTGAGGCACAGGTTGAACCTGCGAGCAAGGACAATCCGGACCAAAGGGTTGAGCCGGCTCATTTTAGTAAGCAGGTGACGGTAGAAACAAGCACAAAACAAAGCAACACGGATGACCCGGCGGAGAATGTCAACCCGCCAAGCCCTGCTCAAGACTTCAGTCCTATGGAGATGGAGGATGTCATTCCGGCTAATCCACTGGGTGACGCAGAAGTGACCGTCACAGGAGAGGCCTTCAAAACTTCAGAAACGTTCAACACATTGGCCAAAATCCCGGCTAAAGATGAGCCGTCCCCTTCTGTGAAGGACAAGATGAAGTTGGAGGTTCCTGACATCAACAAGCTGGGCGTGGAAGAACTTCATCGGCAATATTTGACCCGGCTGTCCGAGAGCCAGGATGTTGAAGCGAGCATGATCCACATGCTGATAAGAAAATATGAGGTACCAACCTGCTCCTTATGTCATATCTTCTGTATATACTTAAGTAGCCCCCAAGTTTTGAGCATATGAGGATATGGAATGTGCTTGAGACTTCCAACTTTTGTCAAATGATCACACTATAGCCCCTAAGGGCCGGCTCAGTATAATATACTGAGCTGGGACTTACGAAAACTGGAGATGTGATACTGTAGTCCCCAAGGGCCGGCTCGTCTCAGTGAGTGAGCCGGGTCTTTTGTAAGTAGACCGTCCATACTTGATATATGCATAAAATCAACCTGTAGCCCCCAAGGGCCGACTCATCTCTTTGAGTGAGCCGGGTCTTTTGAGAAAATTGTATACTTTGAGAAGCGACTTGTAGCCCCCAAGGGCCGGCTCATCTCTTTGAGATGGCCGGGTCTGTTGATGAAATTGCATGTTTAAGAAACGACCTGTAGCCCCCAAGGGCCGGCTCATATCTGTGAAATGGCCGGGTCTTTCCATGATTATCAATAAAAATGACGAGCATTAGCCCCCAAGTGTCATCGGATGTGCCTGCAATGTCATGAGACATGTTGTCTGCAAAAATAATAATTTGAGTGGTGTAGCCCCCAAGTGCCGGGTCATGCGGCCTCGCTGGCTCGGGACTATAAATAGTAATCTGAACAAAATGCATCTGTGATGACAGGATATGCTGGAGGAGGCCGAGTCGAAAGCTGATGTCTTGCAGAAACAATTGAAGCTTGAGCGGCGGCAACGTGTCAAGGCAGAGGCATCGTCTGCATACTTGCAAGAATCAGTGGCTCTTGTGAAGTAGAACTTGCAAACCGAGAGAGCCACCCATGAAGTTGAGAAAGAACAACTACTGAAACGGGCACAGGCTGCAGAAAACCGACTTGAGCCAGTGTCACAATAGCTGAACACGTTGAAGCGGCATATCACAGATATGACACTTGCCATCTTTGGTAAGTAACGGCAGAACCACAGTTAAATTCCGGGCTAACGACTGGCCGGCTTATATATGCATGCTGGTTCCTTTTGTAGGTAGAAAGAATAATATTGGGCTCCAGCTCCCACTCATTAAATTGAAGGCCATCTACACATACATTGAGCAACTTTATATCGGTGGTATGTATGCGATTATGGCAGTGAAGGACGACGGGTCACACCCTGTGAGGATTAAGGACATGTTGAATGACCTATCAACTGTGCCAGAAAGGATCCATGAGAAGCTGAGGTCGGCGGATCGTGCAGGGACTGGCATGGTTCTTGCGAGGGCCAAGGCATTTCTACCGGAGATGGATCCGAACGAGCTGGTTGGCGGATTTCCCCAGTACAATGTTGATGGGGAAGAATTTTCTCAAGAGGACTTTGCATGGTGTGTGAAGGACACTCGAGTGGCTGCAACGCAAATGGTTGAAGAGCTAGATTTAGTCAAGTATCAACCCGGTTACTTGGAAGATAACAAACGCCTCCGCCCCCCAGAGTACAAGTCGTTTGAACTCTCGCCGCCACGCAGTAAGAAAACCTTCGCACCTGATGTTGACCCGTCTGGAGTCATTACTGCAGACCAAATTTTCAAGAAACTCTCTGCCATCCAGTGGATCCCAAGAAGCCGCCAGACCGAGGAGCATGCAGTCGCCACCCCGTCAACCTTCGGTGCCGAGGAGCAGCAAGTCGTCAACCCGGAGGACGCGGACGCGGACGCAAGCGAGTAGCCTGAGTGATAACTTATGAGAATTTTTGCTCCCAGCCCCCAGGTGGGGTTTGTAATAAAAGTAGGAAAACACTTGTGCTATTGTCGGGGGGATGACCCCCGGGTAGGCGAGCGAACCCGGAGCCCCTTTTCAAAAACGTCGGGGCAGCCCGTGCCCCTCCCCGCCGGCCGGCGAACCGGCCGGCTCCTCGGCACTAGCCGGCTAGGCCCGGCCCTGGGCCGGGTCCGGCTAGCCGCTAGCCGGCTGGCGACAGGTCGGAGGCCGTCCGATCGCGTCTAGCGACAAGACAGCCCCCACGAGGGGAGAACATGGCTACAGTGCAATCTGTCTCGGGAGGGCGCGCCGGCAAAGCTGCCAACCCAGTTGACGTGACGGCCGGTGTCAGCACCAGCGCGCCAGTGCAGCCCCCCGCGAAGCCGCCTACTCCGGCACGCCTCTGCAGAGCGCGCACGCGCCGTCTACTCCTGCACGCCTCGGCAGAAGCGCGCACATGCCGACCACTCCTGTACGCCTCTGCAGAAGCGCGCACGCCCCGTCCACTCCGTGACGCTCGAAGCGACGAGTCATAGTGTCGCGCCGCCCTCGGGCGCCGCAGCCGGCGGGGCCTAGCAGCCGGCGGGCCCGCAGCCGGCTCCAGACACCGACGTCCGGGTCCCGGCGCGCGTAGTTTACCCATGTAACCCAGGGGGGTCGAGCTATAAGACCCCCCCCAGGAGGCCTCCATGCAGGAGGGTGGAGTTCAGTTCGATTTAGTTCAGTCAGTTCACTCCTTCTTCCCCAACGCATACACACACGCGGGAGAGGCCGAACGGAGATTTAGCTCCTTCTGCCTCCTCCTCTCAAACAGCTCCAGGAGCGCCATTGTAACCGTTGTGGCCACTGAGCCTACCAACCCACTCGGCAGGACAAGGGGTGTTACCTCCCCGGAGGGCCCCGAACCTGGGTACGCCTTGCGTCTCTTGCATGCGCGTGCCAACCTCGCTTCTGGAACCCACCGGCGTCCTCACGCAGCCCCCCACTTTTAGCCATCTCATGGCATCTGCCGTGATTTCACCACGATAGTTGGCGCCCACCGTGGGGCTGCTCGCGGCATCGACCGGAGTCAAGTTCCGGACGAGGCCCTTCACCAGCTCCGGCGAGCGCATCGTGCACGGTTTGGTCCGTGCGCCTCGCACGGCCAACCCGGCCGGCTGCGGCACCATATCAGACGCGAACGCCGCCTGCCCCGCAAGCTGCTTCATCATCCCATTCGGCGCGCTGCGCGTCTTCATCGCGCTCGTCCCTGACGTGTTTCCTGGCAAGGTACATAGCTTCCCCGATTCGCCCGTCCCCGTTGGCTGTGCCGCCTCCGACGACGGCGCGAACCTCTGCGTTCGCGTTGAGGTGCTAACCATCGGCACCAGTTCCGGCTCTCCGCGCGCCAAGGAGGAGGCTGCCGCGGCTGCGGCCCCTCATCGCCGCACCGACCCACTCCACGAGACGATCCGGAGCCTGCGGGCCCCCATCACGCCCGACGCCGACACAGCGGCAGCGGCGGCTCAGCTCAACGAGGACCGTGAGCATTTGCTGCTCGAGGCCACAGAGCTCGCGGCAACGCGACGCCGGCTGGAGTCCGACCAGCGAGAGTACGATAGCGCCCATGGCTTCACACCGACCGCTGCTGAGCCCAGCCGGGTTGCGGAGGTGCGAATCCGTGGGGGTGCAATCGGCCGCACGCTAGGTGCAGGCCGGCCCGTCTACGACACCCCCGTCAAGAACATGTGTGCGGCGCAGGCGGCCATGGCGGATCTCGAGTTTCTGGAGGGCGAGGAGCTGCTGCAGCAGCAGCAGCGCATCCGCGACCTCATCACCGCGGCGAACGAGCAGCAGCAGCGTCTCGACCCGGCCCAGTCGTCCGCCACCACTTCAGGCAAAACCAGAGACCCGGAGAGGGCTCTTCGGGACACGCAGCAGGCGTCTTCCCCTGCCGGCTTGACGAGTCGCGGCTCTGGCCGGCACCGGGCAAGCCGGAGCCGGCACAACCGCGTTGCGGCCACTGGCGATGGCGCTGCCAACAAGGCTGCCGGTGACGGCCGTACCCAGCGGCCGGAACCTCCCCTCCCGCCGCCTCGATAGCCCCGGCCGGCTTCCGCCGACACGGTGCCACACGGCCCCGTCGCAAGCCGGCTGGGTCCCCGCGAGCCCTATGACGAAGCCGACGCCCGCCACCACATCGACCGACTGGCGCGGTCCGCGCTTCTCGAGGAGGAGAGCTCTGTCGGTCCGGCGTGCTTCGGTCCCCGCATCCGCGAGGAGCCCTTCCCCAGAGGCTTCTCGCTGCCCCGCAACTCCCCCAAGTACAGCGGCGTCTCCAAGCCGGAGGACTAGCTAACCGACTACACCACGGCTGTCGGCATCGCCGGCGGCAACCGGCGCGTGGCGGTCCGCTACGTTCCCCTCATGCTGCTCAGCTCGGCTCGGACGTGGCTTAACAGCTTGAGGGCCGGTAGCGTCAATTCCTGGCTAGACTTCGAAGATGCATTCGTGCGCAACTTCACCAGCATGTACAAGCGTCCGGGTCAGCCTCACCAGCTCTCCATGTGCGTTCAGAATCCGGGCGAGCCCCTCCGCGACTTCCTCACGCGGTGGACCGAGTTGCGCAACTCCTGCGAAGGCGTCCACGAGGTGCAAGCCATCCAGCACTTCGTCGACGGGTGCAGAGACGGCACCCTGCTCAAGCACCGCCTGATATGCGATGAGCCGAACACCCTGGCGGAGCTCATGGCGGTGGCGGACAAGTACGCCACGGCCGACTCCGCGATGCGTGTAAAGATTACAGTCGACGCTGATGGCAAGCCGGTCCCGGTCCAGCCGGCCACCCCGAAGCCGGCGGGGGAAACCAGCCAGCGCCGGCAAGACAACCACAACAACAACAAGCGGAAGGCCGAGCAGCCGGCTCCTCGCTATAGCAACCAGCAAGTAGCCGCGGTGGAAGGGGAGCGGCAGGCTGAACAAGCAGCCGGCCAGCGTCCGCGCACCGGCAAGGCCACCTGGCAGCCCAAGCTGTCTTTCGAGCAGATGCTCGATGCCCCCTGCAAGAACCACAGCGGCGCGAAGCCGTCGACGCACACGCTCCGGCAGTGTAGCTTCACCCAGCGTCTGTTGAAGGGCAACCTTCCACCCCCGCCACCCGGAGCCGGCCCGCAGCAGCCGCCGCTTCCGCCTCCTCCGCCACCTCCGGCAGCCGGCGCCCTTGCCAACGACCCCTATCCGCAGCAGGACGCGGCCTATGTCGTCTTCACCAGCGAAGGCGACGACAAGCACAGCAAGTGCAAGTACCAGCACGAGGTGAACGCCGTCATCCCCCCGGTCCCCCAGTACATGCACTGGTCCGACCGTCCTGTCAGCTGGACCCGGGAGGATCACCCGGCTGTGATGCCCATGCCGGGTGGCTACGCGCTCGTCCTCGACCCCACCTTCGTCGCTGAGAAGCGCACCTGCCACTTTTCGCGGGTACTGATCGATAGCGGCAGCAGCATCAACATCCTCTACCACGACACCATGGTCAAGCTCGGCATCGAGGAAGGCCAGCTGCAGCCAACCCAGACGGTGTTCCACGGCATCGTGCCAGGCGCCTCGTGCTCCCCCATCGGCCGGGTACGGCTGGACGTGCTGTTCGGCACCAGCGCGCATTTCCGCCGAGAGCCGATCTGGTTCGAAGTGGTCAACCTCGCCAGTCCCTACCACGCGCTTTTGGGCCGGCCCGCCATGGCCAAGTTCATGGCGGTTCCGCACTACGCCTACCTCATGATGAAGCTGCCGGGTCCCAAGGGCATCATCACCATCACTGGCGACTACAAAAAATCCCTGGAGTGCGCCAAAGCCGGCTCCAAGCTGGCCGAGTCACTGGTCATCGCCGAGGAAAGGTGCCAGCTCGACCGCCTTGTCGCGTTGGCTGGCGAGCAGCCGGTCATGCCGGCTCAGCTCAAGCAGCCGGCCGACGAGGGGTCCTTCAAGCCGGCCAAGGGCACGAGGAAGGTCTCGCTCGACCCGTCCAACCCCGACTCCAGCGAATACGTCGTCGTGGGCTCCGGCCTTGACAGCAAATAGGAAGGCGAGCTCGTCGACTTCCTCCATGAGAATCGGGATATCTTCGCGTGGTCCCCCAAGGACATGCTGGGTGTTTCGAGGAAGTACGCCGAGCACAAACTCCACGTCCGGCCGGATGCCAAGCCGGTCCAGCAGCCGCTACGCCGCTTCTCCGAAGAGAAGCGAAGAACCATTGGCGAAGAGATCGCCCGGCTGCTCAGAGCCGGGTTCATCATGGAGGTGTTCCACCCCGAGTGGCTGGCCAACCCGGTCCTCGTCCTGAAGAAGAACGGCACTTGGCGCATGTGTATCGACTACACCAGCCTGAACAAGGCCTGCCCCAAGGACCAGTTTGCCCTTCCACGGATTGACCAAGTCATCGACTCCACAGCCGGCTGCGAGCTCCTGTCCTTCCTGGATGCTTACTCCGGCTACCACCAGATCAAGCTGGACCCGGCGGATGCCCTCAAGACGTCCTTCATCACCCCCTTCGGGGCGTATTGCTACATCACCATGTCGTTCGGCTTGAAGAACGCCAGCGCCACCTTCCAACGCTACATGCAGAAATGCCTCCTGCCGCAAATCGGCCGGAATGTGCATGTCTACGTCGACGACATCATGGTGAAGACCAAGCAGCACCTCACCCTCCTTGAGGATCTCAGGGAGACGTTCGCAAACCTGCGCCAGTACCAGATCAAGCTCAACCCGGAGAAATGCGTCTTCGGCGTGCCGGCTAGCCAGCTCCTTGGTTTCCTAGTCTCGGAGCGCGGCATCGAGGCCAACCCGAAGAAGATCAAGGCCATCGATCGCATGCGCAAGCCGGCCCGGCTGCGCGATGTCCAGAAGTTCATCGGCTGCTTGGCCTCTCTCAGCCGGTTCGTCAGCCGGCTGGGGGAGAGGGCCCTGCCCCTATATCAGTTGATGAAAAAGACGACGCCATTCGAGTGGTCCGACCAGGCGGACGAAGCTTTTCGCGACCTCAAGTGCACGCTCTCTACCACGCCCGTCTTGGCCACGCCGGCTGAGAAGGAGCCGCTCCTGATGTACATCGCGGCGACCACCCGCGTGGTCAGCGTAGTGCTGGTAGTGGAGCGCCCCGAGGAAGGCAAGGCACAGCCGGTCCAGCGCCCTGTATACCACCTAAGCGAGGTTCTCTCCACCTCCAAGCAGAACTACCCCCACTATCAAAAGATGTGCTACGGCGTCTGCCTGGCCGCCAAGAAGCTCCGGCAGTACTTCCAAGAGCACGCCATCACAGTGGTGAGCACGGCCCCTCTCGGCGAGATCATGGGCTGCCGGGATGCCTCTGGCCGGATCGCCAAGTGGGCCATCGAGCTAGCCGGCCACACCATCCTCTACGAGCCTCGCACCGCCATCAAATCGCAGGTGTTGGCCGACTTCCTCATCGATTGGGCGGAGACCCAGTACTTGCCACCGGCTCCCGACGCAACACACTGGCGCATGCACTTCGATGGCTCGAAGATGGCATCCGGCTTGGGAGCCGGCATCGTGCTCTCCTCCCCAAGGGCGACCGGTTGCGCTACGCGCTGCGAATCCACTTCGCCGCCTCCAACAACGTTGCCGTGTATGAAGCCATCGTCCACGGCCTCCGGCTGGCCAAAGAAATCGGCATCCGGCGCATCCTCTGCTTCGGCGACTCCGATTTGGTGGTCCAGCAAGTCTCCGGCGAGTGGGATGCCAGGGACTCCAACATGGCCAGCTACCGCAACCTGGTCCAACAGATGACCGGCAACTTCGACGGCTGCGAGTTCCTCCACATCCCCCCCAATGAGAACGAGGCGCCCGATACTCTAGCCAAGCTTGGTTCCAGGCGGCAAGCAATACCAACCGGCGTCTCCCTCGAGCACCTGCGCAAGCCGTCCATCAAGCCGTCTCCGGATTCGGAGTCCATCTTCGTCCCGGCCGACCCAACAGCCCTTCGCCCGGCCCCGGGGGCTGCCGACTCCGGCTCGGGGGCTGCCGGCTCCGGCTGGGGGGCTGTCTGCTCCGGCTCGGGGGCTGCCGGCTCCGACTCGGGGGCTGCTAGCTCCAGCTCGCCGCCTCCCGACCCGGCCAAACCCGCGCAAATGGCCGTCCTCACGGTGCTGGAGGCGCCGTCTTGGGCTCAACCAATCCTCGCGTTCCTGGCGAACGGCGAGCTCCCGGCGAACGAGGTCGAGGCTCGGCAGGTGCAACGTCGGGCTTCCGCCTACAGCATCATCAACCGCGAGCTCGTCAAGCGCAGCTCAACTGGCGTTTTCCAGCGATGCGTCGAGACGGCCAAGGGTCTCGAGATCTTGCTCGATATCCACCAGGGCAAGTGCGGGCACCACGCCGCCTCCCGGTCCCTGGTGGCTAAAGCATTCCGCCACGGTTTCTACTGGCCGACTGCGCTGAAGGACGCCGAGGAGCTGGTTCTCAAGTGCAAAGGCTGCCAGAGCTTCAAGGCCCAGAGCCACCAGCCGGCTTCGGCACTCCAAACCATCCCCATCGCGTGGCCCTTTGCCGTCTGGGGCCTCGACATGGTGGGACCCTTCAAATACGCCAAGGGCGGCATGACGCACCTTGTGGTAGCCGTCGATAAGTTCACCAAATCGGTCGAAGCAAGACCGATCAAGAAACTCGACGGCCCCATGGCCGTCAAGTTCATCACCGACATCGCTGACCGCTACGGCGTCCCCAACAGCATCATCACCGACAACGGCACCAACTTCGCCAAAGGCGCGCTAGCACGCTACTGCTCCGTCTCCGGCATCCGGCTCGACCTGGCCTCCGTCGCCCACCCTCAGTCCAACGGCCAGGCGGAACGGGCAAACGGCCTCATCTTGGCCGGCATCAAGCCGCGACTCGTCGAGCCGCTCGTACGTTCACCCGGCAGCTGGATCGACGAGCTGCCGGCCGTCCAATGGAGTCTCCGGACCATCCCCAACCGCTCAACCGGCTTCACTCCATTCTTCCTCGTCTACGGGGCCGAGGCGATCATCCCCACGGATATCGAGTTCGACTCACCTCGCGTCACCCTATACACGGAAGTGGAAGCCGCGGCAGCACGCGAAGACGGCGTCGACCTGCTCGAGGAGGCGCGCCTGCTGGCCCTCAGCCGGTCAGCCATCTACCAGCAGAGCCTACGCCACTACCATAGCAAGAAAATCAAGCCCCTCGCTTTCCGCGAGGGCGACCTCGTGCTCCGGCTGATCCAGCGAACAGCCGGCCAACACAAGCTGTCCTCCCCATGGGAGGGTGCCTTCATCATCAGCAAGGCCTTGCGCAATAACGCGTACTACCTCATCGACGCACAAAAGCGAAGCAAGCGCAAGAGAGACGCCTCCGGCGAAGAGACGGAACGCCCCTGGAACGCGGAGCTCCTCCGTCCGTTTTACAGTTGAGCCATGTATGTATGTATCACTACCCCTTTTGAAGTTCATGAAAGCAGCGGGTTCCCCGAACGACGCTCGGGGGCTACCTTTTCATCTCTACCGAGTTTTTCTTTTTGCACTTTACCGCATTCGCCTCCCTCCCGCCGAGGCGGCATGGCCGGCTCGGGGGCTCGGGGGCTCGCCGGCTAGCCCGCACCGCATTCTCCTCAACCCGATCTGTAACGTGCATACCGCCGAAGCCCTCTCTGCCATAAGCCACAGACCGGCTCCCGGCTGTTCAAGGCTGGCAAGAGCCAGAGGCTGCAAGCATCCGCACGCGAAAAACGGTTAAGTATGAACAACCGGCTTGGCTATCCCGGCCCCCTCTCGCTTCACGCTCTACTGCACAGACCGGCTGCGCTCCAGCCGGCGTCGCCGGCTGCAGCCAACCGGCCCAGTGGGTGTTTCGCTTGCGCTCGAATCCCAAGGCCCAAGTACTAGACGCTCTCTTCTGAGTCTGGCTCCCCGTCCCGGCTACAGACCGGCTCCCGGCTGTCTGGCTGGCAGGGAGAAGGACGAAGGCGGAAGCAAACAGGAAAATGGCTAAGGGAAAAGAACAAAAGCGAATCTACCACACGGCAGGCGCAAGCACACGAGGAACAAACATACATTCATATATACAACAAGGCCCGCGGCCAATAAGTTCATTACATTAAACTTACACCCCCCAGTGGGTGGATCTGCCGGCTAACAAAAGTACCGAGTTCCAAAGAAACAAGAAAAAATAAAAAAACCTAGGCTGCGGCTTCGTCGGCGTCGCTCGGCGCCGGGTCCTCCGTGGTGGCGGTGTCGTCCATCTCGCCTGTGTCGTCGTCCGCATCGGCGATCGTCTCGGCCGAGCTGCCCTCCGGGTCCTCGAGCTCCAAGTCGAAGTCGTCGGCGGGAAGCTGCGCGCCGTCCGGCGCCCGCTCCGGCACGAAGTCCCCGTACGGGGCGAACGACGCGATGTCGCTAGCCCGCACGGCGATCGCCGTCTCCCGCTCCGCCAAGTCCGCCTCCGCCCCAGCCCTCTGAGCGTGCAGTTGGTCCAGGCGGATGGTGGGATACCACGACAGCACGACCCCGAGCGCCATTTCCGCGCCGGCTCGTGCTGCGGAAGCCCTCCACGCGTTGAGTCGCGCCGCGCCGGCCTCCAGCCAACGCGCCAGCCGGCTCATGCTGCTCGGCGCCACCGCACCCGGCCACAGCGCAGCCACCATCGACAAGCCGGCTTCGAATAGCAGGTTCATCTGGCGCTCCACCGCCTCCAGGCGAGCCTTGGCGGCCACAGTGATCTCCGCCACCGACCAGGCGGCGTATTCCTTGATAGCGGCCCCCGCCGCAATCTGCTCCTGCCGGTGGGCGGCCACCGCCGTTTCGGCCGACCCTTGGGTCTCGGGGAAGAACCCTGGAAGAGAAGGGGGGAAGATTGACCAAGACGCCAAAGGGCGGAGAACAGAAAGAACCAAAAAGACGAAAGCGAAAGCACTTACGCGTAAGGAGCTCGTCGATGTAGAGCGCATCTTGCAGCGCCTCCCGCTCCCTCGCAGCCAGCGCGTTGGCGCTGCGGTCGCAGTCCGCCTGGAGCTGGCTGACCTCCTCGGCGGCCTTCTTCGCTGCCTCCTCCTGCCGCGCTACCGCTTGGCGGCGTTCTTCGGCAAGCCGGTCCAGCTCGGCTTTATGGGCGGCGGCGGCTTCGTCCCTCTCCCGGACAGCCCGGGCCGCCTCCTCCTGCAGCCGGTCGCGCTCCGCGGCTGCCTGGTCACGGAGCTGGCCGGCTTCCGCCAGTTGGCGTCAGAGCGTCTCCATCTCCGCCGGGTCAACTGTTGCGGCTGTGCATCCGGACCCCGATTCCGGTCAGAAGCCGGACAAGAAAGCAAAGACCCAACCCGGCGCAACCCGGCCCGGATCTCGGGGGCTACACCCAGTGGGAGCGCTGGCGCGCCCCCACTAGAAGAACGCAAGAAAGAGCTTGGAAGCAGTACCTCGGACCTGGCGAAGTTCCCCCTCCTTGGCCGCCTGCTGGTCCCTGGCCGCGCGGAACCGGTCCAGGAGGCGGTTGTACGCCGCCACCCGCTGGTCGTAGATGGACTGCAAAGAAGACAGTCAAAACACGGACGCCTGAAAAGTCCCGACCCGCCTGCTACGCAGCCGGCCCGGGCCTCGGGGGCTACACCCAGTGGGTGCGCTGACGCGCCCCCACTGTAAAGCAACCAAGCCGGTCGAAAAGAAAACAAAAAGCAAGAAGGCACGAAAAGCAAAACTCACCGCGAAGGTCTGCTCCAATTGGCGCAGCCGGCCGCCCTCCGCCTGGGCGAAGCTCTGCCACTGGCTGTGGTGGTTGGCAATCTGCAGCCGCAGAGAGTCCACCGCCGCGTCCAGCTCGCTCCGGGGGGCGCCGCTCGTCGCCTCGCTGGAGCTCACCGCCCAGGTCCGCTGCGGCTGAACAGCGGACCCGACGCTGGTTCCGCTGCCGGACGGCCTCGGTTCGAGGCTAAGCCCCGCGGCCCGCGGCTCCGTCGTCACCAGGGCGTGCGAGCTCTCCGGCGCGGTCTCTGTCCTTGGCGGCAGCGCTCCTCCTCCGCCCGGCGCTGCCTCCGGCTCATGGTCCCCTCCGCCTCCGGCTCCGTCGACCGGGTCTACAGCCGGCGGCACCTCCTGGTCGAACGTCGGGTTGGCCTCCGGCTCGTGGCCGCCGGATTCGCCGCGACCGGTGGCTTCCTCGGCGGCCGCACGAGCATCCGCCTCCGCCCGGCAGGCCGGATCATGCACCGTCTTGGAGCGATGCTCCGCGATCGGCGATGTCGGCGGCGACGACGCCGTCCACTCCGGCCACGCGGTCTCCTCCGCGACCCGCGCCTGCCTCGCCACGACCTCGGCCACGGCGACGCTCCACGCCTTGGCCGACGCCTCGGCAACTTCCTTCTCGGCTTCGGCCCGGGCCCTCCAGGCGTCCCGCTGGGCGTCCTCCAAGGCGGAGCCGGCTTGGCGGGCCGCGAGCACCTCTTCGGGGGTCTCCCCCGCCTCGCTCTCCCCCGTGCCGCTTCGACCCCGTCACCGGTCGGCTTCCTCCGCGGCCGCCGCTGCCGTGGCAGCCTCCGCCAGCTCGAGCGCGCTCCTGGACGTCATGCGAGAGAGATGAGGAAAAGAAAAGAAAAGAAAAGAAAGAACGGCAACAGCGGCAAATAAAGCGGCAACTCCAACTGTGAAAAAGAAACTTACCCTATGGCCACGGGAACCGCTCGCGTCGGGCACGCCTTCTTGGCGGACCTCTTCAGGGTGCCCGCCTGCGCCGCAGCCGGGCGCTTCGCAGCTGGCCGCGCCTCGACCGGTTGCTTCCCGTGCGGCCGGCTCGAGCCAGCCGGCTCCCCGGACGCCCTCTTCTGTCACCCCCTGGGGGCGGCCCCGTCACCCGCTCCCGCGCCCTGAGGAGGTGCATCGCCCGTCCCATCCTCGTCATCTTCGTCGTCATCCGGCCACTCACGCAAAACATCCGGGATCAGAGACGTACCGGTTTGAGCGTAGCCGCCGGATTCTCCTCGCCGCCTTCGGCTCCTGCGTTGCCGGCCTCCTCGTCCTCCGGGTCCGACTCGGCCCGGTCCGGCTGCAGAACCATGGGACTCGGGCCGTCATTCACCAGCTGGCTCGGGAAGCGCTGCAGCCGTCCCAGGGCGTCAGGGCGAATGAGAAGGGCGGACGCGGCGAAGAATAAGGACCAGAGACTTACCGCTGGCGCCGGGTCGTCCCGGCTGTATGGCTCCTTGCCGAACTGCCACTCCTTCACCTTGAGCCCGGCAGCAGAGACGTCAATGACGCGCACGGCGATCTCCTCTGCCGTCAGCTCCTTCGTCGACAGCCGGCAGGGGTCGCGCCGGCCGCTCATGTCACAGATCCGGTGCGGCCGCCTCAGCAGCGGCAGCACCCGGCGACCGATGAAGGCGGCGATGAGGTCCACGGCGGTGAGCCCCTCGCGGTCCGTCATCTCCTTGATCCGGCCGCAGATCCCCAAGATCTCTGCGGAGGGGCTCTTCGGGTTGTGCCCCCAGTTCAGCTTCTCAGCTGGGGGCGCATCGACGAATGGAGGGAGGTTGATCCGGTCGTTGGCCGGGTTCACGTTCTTCACGTAGAAGAAAGATTTCTGCCACTTTTTGGCGGACTCCTCGAGCGGCAGCTTCAGGAAAGGGTCTGCCGTCCGGGTCACCGCCACGGCCGCCCCGCACTCGGCCATGACGCCAGCTGCCGCTCCTTGCTGCTTGAGGTAGAACAGCCGGCACCACAGCTCCACATACGGGAGGATGCCGATGTAGCCCTCGCACAACGTTGCGAAGCCGGCGAGCTGAAGAATGGCGTTCGGCCCCAGGTGGTGCGGCTGGAGGCCGAAGAAGGTGAGGAAGCGCCTGAAGAAGACGCTCGCCGGGAGCCCGAGCCCGCGGAGGAAATGGGTGTAGAACACCACCACCTCGCCATTCCGCGGTTCCGGAGTCGTCTCCTCGCCAGGCGCGCGCGCCTCCACCTCCGCCGCTGGATGCAGCCGCCTTGTGCGACGAAGATACTCGATGTCGTCATCGGTGACCACCGACCCCTCCCACGAGCCCTTCGGCGGCGCCATTAGCGAAAGCGGGAGAAGCACAGAGGAGGGAGAAAGAAAGCAGCAGTGGAGCGAGAAGGCAACGGCCGTGCGAGTCACAGCACGGTGCAGTGGCGAGCCTGGCGGGCAACGGTGGCGAGCCTGGCGGGCGACGGTGCGCGGGCGACGGCGAGCGGCAGCGGTGTGCGCGAGGAGGAAGAAGGGGAGGCGGAAGCGAAGCGATGGGCGGGGGCAGAGGAGCGAGTGCCTCGGCCTCTCCCCCTCCCCCCCTCCCATTTAAAGACCGCGCACGAGCGTGGGGGAGTTGGATTGTTTGCGCCCATGATCCCCACTCCTCCGCAATACACGGGCACGTTAAGACGCGCCTTAACTGCCCCGGGAACCCCAACAGGCGCGTGCAGCCGCAGTAAATCCCACGCGCGGGCCGAGACTGCGGTCCAGCGGGACCCAGCCCACCGCGAAGTCTCGTCGCGCGTGTGGCCTGGCAGGCCTCTTCGGCCGCTGGGCTGCACGTGGCAAGATTTCGTCTGGCGACTGGTGCGCTCCCCCATATCGGCGGGACCAGCCGGCCAAGCCGCTAGGCTCCGGCGAAACCGAGTACCTCAAGCCGGCTCCCGGAAACCGGCAGATGGCGGCCTCAAGCCGGCACAATCTCGTCACGTTACCGCACTCCTTCGGGGGGGAAGAAGCTGCAAAGCCACTCCCGCTTGGAGCCGGCGAACCTTCACAGCTTCGGGGACTACTGTCGGGGGGATGACCCCCGGGTAGGCGAGCGAACCCGGAGCCCCTTTTCAAAAACGTCGGGGCAGCCCGTGCCCCTCCCCGCCGGCTGGCGAACCGGCCGGCTCCTCAGCGCTAGCCGGCTAAGCCCGGCCCTGGGCCGGGTCCGGCTGGCCGCTAGCCGGCTGGCGACAGGTCGGAGGCCGTCCGATCGCGTCTAGCGACAAGACAGCCCCCCACGAGGGGAGAACATGGCTACCGTGCAATCCGTCTCGAGAGGGCGCGCCGGCAAAGCTGCCAACCCAGTTGACGCGACGGCCGCTGTCAGCACCAGCGCGCCAGTGCAGCCCCCCGCGAAGCCGCCTACTCCGGCACGCCTCTGCAGAGCGCGCACGCGCCGTCTACTCCTGCACGCCTCGGCAGAAGCGCACACATGCCGACCACTTCTGTACGCCTCTGCAGAAGCACGCACGCCCCGTCCACTCCATGACGCTCGAAGCAACGGGTCACAGTGTCGCGCCGCCCTCGGGCGCCGCAGCCGGCGGGCCCGCAGCCGGCTCCAGCCACTGACGTCCGGGTCCCGGCGCGCGTAGTTTACGCATGTAACCCTGGGGGGTCGAGCTATAAAACCCCCCAGGAGGCCTCCATGCAGGAGGGTGGAGTTCAGTTCGATTTAGTTCAGTCAGTTCACTCCTTCTTCCCCGACGCATACACACACGCGGGAGAGGCCGAACGGAGATTTAGCTCCTTCTGCCTCCTCCACTCAAACAGCTCCAGGAGCACCATTGTAACCGTCGTGGCCACTGAGCCTACCAACCCACTCGGCAGGACTAGGGGTGTTACCTCCCCGGAGGGCCCCGAACCTGGGTACGTCTTGCGTCTCTTGCATGCGCGTGCCAACCTCGCTTCCGGAACCCACCGGCGTCCTCACGCGGCCCCCCACTTTTAGCCATCTCATGGCATCTGCCGTGATTTCACCAGGATAGCTATTCTGCAGGGCCATCGTGCACTGGACATGTTTTGATGTCTGTATGATAAACAGAAGTGGTGCAGTGGTGAGCTAACCCGCCAATCTGCAGGAAGTGTAAAAAATTGCATCTGCGTTGATAATGAGAGGCCGTAGGTCCAAGCATTCTGTCATGGAAATACAACCCTGCAATTCTGAGCCAGTAGAAGTATAATGCGAAGTGCCATAAGATGTGGCGACTCATGATCGATAGCATCATAACCCTGGGAAATAAGTTGGTGTATTGATAACCCGGCGACTCGTGGTCGACATGTTTGATCAAAGAGGGTCGTGTAAAAACAGAAACAATGTAGAATTATATATGATAAGCCGGCTTTCGAGGCACGACATTATAGAACGGCTTTCGAGGCTCGAGTCTTGCTACAAGGAAGCTGGCGTGATAGCCCATGGTTTATCCTCGCTCTCTGTAAGCCGGCTCTCACATGACATATCCGATGTTTTAACCAAGACAAGTTCAGGGTCATAGAGATGATTGACTTGTCAAGAGTACACCGGGTCACCTAATCGGAGTAGCATCAAGCAGATAGGCAGGTTTAACCAAGATAATGTGGCGTCATTTGCCGGGACAAGAGGGTGAGATAGCTAAACTCGATGAGTTGGAAGCCCCCAAGTAACCATATGATCATGGAAAAGCTCATCATAGGATATACAGGAGACAATGCTACTACTGTAAAACATCTGGGGTCCAGATAAGCCGGCTTTATTCCATTGATCATTATTGAGTAGTATACCCATGTTTAGACTGCGCATCATGGCAACTAGTCTTCTTTGGTAACCTTTCTTTTCGCCAATACGGCGGGGTACCCATGTTTGAACTGCACATCATGGCAGCTAGTTCTCTTGGGGAGCCTTTACTTTTTCGCCAATAAGGCAGGATACCTATGTTTGAACTGCGCAACATAGCAGCTAGTCCTCTTTGGCAACCTTTACCTTTTCGCAAATAAAGCAGCAGTTCCCGGGACCGGGTTGTCTTCCCTTCAATGACCCGGGGTTCTTGTATTTTGTTTAAACCGGCCAAATCCGCCAAGCCATATCTGTGCAGCCCCCGAGTCTTAAGTCAACCCGAGGAGCCGGCTTGAGATTCTTTATACTTGGCTGTGGCATAAGACGGAGTAGAGTTGATAGCTGAAAGATGGAATTTATTGAAACCGGAGGCAATGTGGCGAGTTGATAATCCTTGCAATGCTCGTCCTCAAGACCGGAGGCGAATTTATTGAAACCGGAGGTGATGCGGCGGCTTGCGCGCGTCCGTTGGGCAACTCGTGCGAGCGGTCACGGCCCTGGAGTGTCGATGTAAACCGGTCCGCGGGGGCGGCGGCTTGTGAGCGTCCATCGGGCAGTGCCATGCAGACGGACGCCAGACCATAGGACGGTGGCCTGTGCGCCTATCCGTTGGGCAGTGTGGCATGGGTGGACGCCGGTGCCAGATGATGGTGGCGCGCACTCCGTATCCGCGGTATGTCGTCACTTTATAGTGAACACTTGTCCTGCATATTAAATACACATGCCAGAGTAATTGTTCTTTGAAGAAATTAATATGTGTTAATAAAATAGACTGAACAAAAATCACCTGATGTATTCGGACGACAGATGATCCGTATCAAATAATAATTGACCCAATTTTTTTTTGAGTTGTGCTTCTTTTTTGTCTTGATCTGCAGCTGCTGGAGCGCTGGTGCAGGTGTCCGCCATGTAGCATGGCTAGGACAGACGTGCGTACGGAGCGCCGTGTTGGAGTTGTCCGCACATGCGTACAGAGCGCCGATGCAAGGAGCGTCGCCAGGGCGGTTGCCAATTCTGCCAAGGCCTGAGCCGGTGGTATGGCTGAGCCGGCACCTGAGGTGCCAGTCCCCGCCGCTGCGCCGGCCACCGTAGAGTTAAGGACTGGGGCAGAGCCCGCCATGTAGATGGCAGCCCAGGGGCACGTGTTGAAGGAATCCTAAGCCGGTCGGTCATCGGGGTAGCCCCCAAGCCCGCCATCGTAAAGCGGGAGGATCGACTCGGTCTCGCCTATCGAGGACTCGCCATCAGAGTAGACGAGGGTATCGCTGCCGGACGCAGAGTTATCTGCAAGGTCCACCCCCTGAGTGAAGCCGATGAAGACGTGCTTCCGGCCGGCCTGAGCCTGGGCAGATTGCGCGCGCCGAGACGGCTCGACGATGTCGGTGCAAATGTCCGGCTCGGGTTCAGATCCGCCGGCTTTGCCGATGAAGACATGGATTTTGCCGAAGGGGACCCGGTACCCGTACTCGATTGAGTCGGCCTCGGGGCCCCAGTCTGAATCGCTGATGTAGAGCTTGCCGTGGCGACTCTTGGTCATGAGGCCAATCGCGTATCGCTTGATCCCTGCGAGAGTTCCCTTCAAGTACTCAACACCACCGAGCAATAGCCCCACGGTGGGCGCCAACTGTCGTGGTTTTGTCACGGCAGATGTCCTCGTGAAAGGACTTAGTCGTGAGGCCATCGCAGCTAGGTGATAACTTGAACGGGGTTGATCGGAGTCGAGAGACAAGGGTTTACCCAGGTTCGGCCCCTCGCAATGGAGGTAATAGCCTACGTCCTGCTTGATCGTTATTTGATGATGATGATGATCTCGATTACAAGGGTGCAACTTGGCTAACCTAGTACTCGAGAGCTTGTAACTTGGTCCTTCTGCCTTGGGGGGCTCACCTTTATATACAGGTCGAGGCCCCAGTCTTACAACAAAGTCTGGGTCACAACATGACCCGTGCCCTAATCTATCTCCTACTCATCATCTTAGGTAACCCGCCGCCTTAGTTAAGCCGCCGCCGCAAGTACTGGACCTCCAAGCCGGCCCGCTTATGAGTCGCCCTGATGGGCTTTGGAGTTGATAACCGCAGCTATCTTTAGGCCGCCACTAGATAACCCGGCCTGAACGGGCGGGTCATACCGTGGGGTTATATCCCCAACACGTCCTCTTGGACAATCGTGGCTAAAGCTTACCGAGCCGGCTTCTTCTGGCCATGTGCCAATGAAACTGCACAGGAGATAGTCCAACACTGCGCCGGATGCCAGTTCTATGCAAACTTATCGCACAAGCCTGCGTCTGCTCTAAAGACGATTCCACTCGTCTGGCCGTTTGCAGTCTGGGGACTCGACATGGTGGGACCCCTCAGGACAGGATCGAGTGGATTCACCCATTTGCTGGTTGTGGTTGATAAGTTCACTAAATGGATCGAAGCCAAACCTATCAAGAAGCTAGACTCTCATACAGCGATCAAGTTTATGAAGGAGATAGTCTTCAGATATGGCGTGCCCCACAGCATTATCACTGACAATGGCTCAAACTTAGACTCAGAAGAGTTCAGGGCGTTCTGTGCCGCCCAAGGCACCCGAGTCGACTATGCATCTGTGGCGCACCCGCAGTCTAATGGACAAGCTGAGAGAGCAAACGGACTGATCCTTCAGGGGTTAAAGCCACGACTTATGCGTGATTTGGAGAACGCAGCTGGAGCTTGGGTCACCGAGTTCCCTTCAGTTCTTTGGGTCTTAAGGACGACCCCCAATCGGTCTACCAATCGCACTCCCTTCTTCATGGTGTACGGAGCTGAAGCCGTCCTGCCGAGTGACATGCTCCACAATTCACCCCGCGTGGAACTGTACTCTGAAGCTGAAGCAGAGCAGGCATGGCAAGACGTTGTTGATCTCTTGGAGGAGGAAAGGGAGATGGCTCTTATCCGTTCGGCCACTTATCAGCAAGATTTACGACGTTTTCACAGCAGGCACGTCAGAAGTCAGACCTTTCAGAAGGAGATCTTGTGCTCTGAGTGGATCAGGAGCGACCTCACAAGCTTGCTCTCGCGTGGGAAGGTCCCTTTATCATGTCAAAGGTTCTGCACAATGGAGCATACCACCTGTACAACCTTCAGAAGCAAGCGGACGAGCCCCGTGCTTGGAATGCGGATTTGCTGCGACGATTTTATACTTGATATTGACATGTAATAAAAGCACTCGAGTGATGTTTGATGAAGAAAAGCATGACTTTTCCAGTTCCACATTGAGTTCACTCGTACGCATTCTCTGGCTTACAACCCCCAGTGGGTGTACGCCCTTCGACTTAGCCACAAACCAGTTTTGCCTAAGTTAAAAACCTACTCCGAGTGAAGAGCGTCCCTATCACTCGGGGGCTTGGCTGCGAACCAGCTTTCGCCCAAGTTAAAAACCTATTCCGGGTGAAGAGCGTCCCTCTCACTCGGGGGCTTGGCTGCAAACCAGCTTTTGCCCAAGTTAAAACGCTACTCCGAGTGAAGAGTGTCCCTCTCACTCGGAGGCTTGGCTGCGAACCAGCTTTCGCCCAAGTTAAAACGCTACTCCGAGTGAAGAGCGTCCCTATCACTCGGAGGCTTGGCCGCGAACCAGCTTTTGCCCAAGTTAAAACGCTACTCCGAGTGAAGAGCGTCCCTCTCACTCGGGGGCTTGGCTGCGAACCAGCTTTTGCCCAAGTTAAAACGCGACTCCGAGTGAAGAACATCCCTCTCACTCGGGGGCTTGGCTGCGAATCAGCTTTCGCCCAAGTTAAAAACTACTCCGAGTGAAGAGCATCCCTCTCACTCAGGGGCTTGGCTGCGAACCAGCTTTCGCCCAAGTTAAAATGCTACTCCAAGTGAAGAGCGTTCCTCTCACTCGGGGGCTTGGCTGCGAACCAGCTTTCACCCAAGTTAAAATGCTACTCTGAGTGAAGAGCGTCCCTCTCACTCAGGGGCTTGGCTGCGAACCAGCTTTCGCCCAAGTTAAAACGCCACTCCGAGTGACGAGCGTCCCTCCCGCTCGGGAGCTTGGCTGCGACCCAGCTTTCGCCTAAGTTAAAACGCTACTCCGAGTGAAGAGAGTCCCTCTCGCTCGGGGGCTTGGCTGCGAACCAGCTTTCGCCCAAGTTAAAAACTACTCCGAGTGAAGAGCATCCCTCTCACTCGGGGGCTTGGCTACGAACCAGCTTTCGCCCAAGTTAAAACGCTACTTTGAGTGAAGAGCGTTCCTCTCACTCGGGGGCTTGGCTGCGAACCAGCTTTCGCCCAAGTTAAAACGCTACTCCGAGTGAAGAGCGTCCCTCCCGCTCGGGGACTTGGCTGCGAACCAGCTTTCGCCCAAGTTAAAAATACTACTCCGAGTGAAGAGCGCCCCTCTCACTCGGGGGCTTGGCTGCGAACCAGCTTTCGCCCAAGTTAAAACGCTACTCCGAGTGAAGAGCGTAACTCTCACTCGGAGGCTTAGCTGCAAACCGGCTTTCGCCTAAGTTAAAACCCATTTCAAAGGCTTGAAAGACTCGAAGGAAAGCATTCAAATAACTCTAGAAGTTCAAAAACGAATACGAGTACGCGGGCCCGAAGCCCGAAAGAGTTTAACGAATACAGTTCCACACGGCATACCGAGGCTAATGGGTAGGACTTAAAGTTTTCTCACGCCCCTGTGGGGCTGGCCGGCTCAACGAAGGAATCCAGGTCGATGCCGTCTGCGATCCGAGTGGCCGCTTCGATGAACGTCTCCATGAAATCCTCAAACTTGAGTTTCTTCGTGTTGGCAACTTGGAGAGTCTTCAGCTTCTCTTCCTTGGCGTCCTTGTAGTGCACACGGACGAGAGAGAGCGCCATGTCAGCTCTGCAGCGAGCAGCCGATTTCTTCCATGCCTGCACTCGGCTGGGAATCTCATTGAGGCGAGTCATCATCGCCTCCAGATCGGTGTCGAGCGTGTCTTCTGGCCACAGCTCCTTGTCGATCCTTCCGAGTGCACCCCGTAGACGGATGATGTACCCCTGAACATCTTCAATGCGAGATTCAAGCCGCAAGACGCCTAGGGCAGCCTTGTCACCGATGAGTGACCTGGAAGGATCCAGATCCTTCTCGATTCTGTCAGTCTCGAGCTCAAAGTCCCGATAGTACTCTGTAAACAAGAAAAGAGGAGAGTCGAATGTCAGCATGCACGAAGTTCACTCGGAAGCAAGTTGAAACACACTCGGATGTTACAAGATTACCTGCAAGCTTGGTGTACATCTCCTCCGTGAAGTCCTCTATGTACTTTTCAAGAGCATTCTTCTTCTCGATGACCTGGTTGATCTTCTCGTTCAGAGTCTTCTTTTCTTGCTCGTAAGCATTCGTCTGGGACTTGAGCTTGCCGTCCCACTCGGCCTTTTGCTTCTTGAGCTCAGCCACTTCCTTCTTCGCCTCTATGACGGCAGCCTTCAGCATCTTGTTCTCTCCTTCAAGCTTCTCGAGTGAGGCCAGCTTCTCATCGGCGGCTTTGATCTTTTCCCTCGCTACTTTCTATGCTCCCGCCAGCTCATTGTCCTTGTTCTCGAGTGCCTGCTTCATAGTTTCTAAAGAGACAGAGGTTCTGAGCCGCACTTGGAGTCGATGGTTTTCACTATGCACATCTGTTCGAGTGAAGTCACTCGGTTCAAAGAATGGAAAAAGGCGAAAGCAGAATGCTCAGTAATTGAAGCTTACCTCCCATGGTCTTGAGCTCTTCTTGAGCGCGCGCTGTGTTCCTCCTCTCCACCTCCAAATCCAGTCGGAGCTGGGCCGTCTCCTTCTCCAGTGCCACGTACTGAGTCCCAAGCTCGCAAGTTTTCTGAAATACAAGTGAGAACAGATCAGTTAATGTTAAGGAATATTTCGAGTGCTCAGAGATCAGCACTCCTGGAAGGCACAAGCTTGACCACTACCAGATCCTGAAGTACCCTCTAAAGCAATTTCTAAGTTCTAAGACTTCCGCGGACTGCCCGCAGTCGACGGCAGTCTCGGGGACTACACCCAGTGGGTGCACTCAGCGTGCCCCCACTGGAATGGTATCCACTCGGAACGGTCCGCCCGATCCGAGTGATGGCCAAACAAAAAAAAACAACAACAACAGAACAGGGTCTAAACTCTAAGACTCCCGTCGACTGCCCGCAGTCGACGGCACTCTCGGGGACTACACCCAGTGGGTGCA
Source organism: Elymus sibiricus (assembly GCA_039707655.1). Classification (NCBI taxonomy): domain Eukaryota; kingdom Viridiplantae; phylum Streptophyta; class Magnoliopsida; order Poales; family Poaceae; genus Elymus; species Elymus sibiricus. The sequence continues at coordinate 101,085,831 of CM077668.1, read as the reverse complement.
CTCAGCGTGCCCCCACTAGAAAGCGACTCGTGTTGAGCAAAAAAAACAAACAAAAGTTCTAAGACTCCCGCCGACTGCCCGTAGTCGATGGCAGTCTCGGGGACTACACCCAGTGGGTGCACTCAGCGTGCCCCCACTGGAACGGTATCCACTCGAAACGGTCCGCCCGATCCGAGTAACGGCCAAACAAAAAAAAACCAGTGGTTGTACCGGATATTTTCCAACTGAAATTCCTACTGAAGAAAAATGACTTGGAGATCAACTTACAAGGGTACTTACTCGAACGTTCTCCTGGAGGGCAGCACTGGCATCGTATGCCAGCTTGCAAGCTGTGCACATCTCCTTGAGCCGTTGGGTCATCAGTTCCGCCTGGATCATTGCTTCCTTGCTGGCTCCAGTCTGGTCCTCTGGCACCTTGTACAGACTAAAGATGTTGACGGGAGGAGTTGGAGCCGAGGTTAAAGCAGTCGACAGCGCTGTGACCGGGCCAGCACCGGCCTGAGAAGAACCTTGTGCCAGGGGCACGATCACGGGTTGCACAGGAGGAACTGGAGGCGCTTGGCTTGGAGGTGCCTTCGGTGTGGTGGTCTAGGAAGCAGTCGGAGCTGCAGTCCCCTTCTCGGCTTCCTTCTGCGGCGGCCCCTCATCGTCATCAACATGGATGATCTCTGCAAGTGCTGCATTCACTCGAGACGATCAGCCTCAGTACGCAATTCAGTCGGATGAGGACAATTTAATCGGTTCATGGATCAAAGTAAAATGGAATTGTTGTTACCTTTCTGAGAAGTGGCCGCGTCTGCCAACTCGGCTTCAATGCGGTCTCCATCGATCTGCATAGGAGACATGGTCGAAGTCGCAGCCCTGATCATAAGATTCACTCGGTCAGAAGAGTCCAAAAGTTGACAAAGACAGAAAAGTAAAGTTGACAAAGACACTCACGTTGAGGCGACAGGCACAGTGACCTTGATCCTGGGCAGGGCCTTCCGAGGCTTGGGGGAAGCGACCTTGGGCTGCTTGGCAGTCTTCTCATTCGACTCCGGCATCGGTGTCCGAGCGCGCTTCGGAGCCTTGGCACTCGGGACCACCTCCTTCTCCGGGCCGGCACTCGGATCATGAGTTTGCTTTGAGTGGCGCTCAGAGCACAGCTCCGGAGACTGGGAAGACTCGACCTCGTCGCTCTCTCCTGAGTCGTCGCTTTCCTCCTCGATGTCCTCCATGTAGCTGCCCTCGGCACTGCCATGTTCGCTCCCTACGTCACCGACAAGGTTTTCCCCATTCGGCACAGGCGAGAGCATCTTCTGGAACTCCTGCAAGACATGAAGATCAGGGACAGGCAGTCCAGTCAGTTCTCTCGGATCATTCAGTTCACTCGGATAATTTGCACATGAGTAATTCACTCGGAAATGCGTGTCATACCTCCAACGGTGGGTTATTGGCGTTGTAGGGCGGGACCCGTCTCGACCCCCGCGGATTGTCGCACGCGCCGGTGATGCACTTGAGCCACTCTTTCACAGTCTTCTCATCGATGTCCTCCGGGTGCACTCGAGTCGAGTCGTCAGTGCCAGTATACTGCCACATCAGGTGAGCTCGCTCCTACAGCGGCTGGATTCGCCGACTGAGGAAGACCTCCAGCAAATCCAAACCCGTCAACCCGCCCTGGACCAGGCTGACTACCGCAGTTACCAAGCTCCCCACGTCGGTCTTCTCCTCCTTGTCCACCATCAGAGGTGGAGGCACATTGACTCTCTTAGATGTATAAGGGGGGAGACCAGTCGACGAGCCAGCACATGGGACGTCGTTGCAATAAAACCAAGTCGACTGCCAGGCCCTAACCGAGTCAGGAAAATTCATCGCGGGAAAAGCGCTCCTACCCCGCATCTGAATACCCAAGCCGCCGCACAGCTGGGTCACATGGGTTCTCTCCCCCTCGGGGTTGGCCTTTTTGACCGACTGAGAACGGCACGTGAAGATGTGCTTGAATAACCCCCAATGCGGCAGACAACCCAAGAAATTTTCACACAAAGAAACGAACGCGGCGAGGTACACTATGGCGTTCGGAGGCAAATGATGGAACTGAGCGCTGAAGAAGTTCAAAAAACTGTGGAAGAAGGGGTGATGTGGCATGGAGAAACCTCGCTCCACGCGAGTGGTGAGGAGCACGCGCTCCCCGAGGCGCGGCGCGGGCTCGATCTCTCCTTCCTCCGGCAGCCTCCATGTTCCGTCGCGCACCAGACCGTCCACGATGAGCCCGCTGATGTCGTCCACCGTGGTGGTCGGCGGGAGCCAATCGCCCTGGATCCACCCGCGCGGAGGCGCGACCCGGGAACTCGACGCCTTCTTGCGCTTCGCCGCCTTCTTCGCCCTCTCGAGCTACGCCGTCTTGTCCTTCGCCATTGCCGCCGAGCTCTCCAGTGCCGAGGAAGATTCGCGTGGAGTGGGTTGCTGGAGAAGGGATAGGGCGGACTGAGGAAGTTGGAGAAAAGGGGATCTGGCTCTCTCTCTCCCTCTCCAACGCGGCGGCCTCTTATATCGCCGCCCGCTCCGCTCCCCAATCCACGCCGCTGATTCACGGGCCCGTGGATCTCCTCAGATCTCGCTGGCGGGGTTGCAACTGTACGTGGCGAAAAGTGGGGCGAAAATCGAGGCGTCACGCCCCACTTTCCCCACTCACCGCGCCGCGACCGTTCGTGCGCGCTCTTATCTGGTTTCAAATCCCGCAAGATCCGGACCCCAGCGACCCGATTGCTCGCCTTCGAAGACATTCCATAAATGCTCGGATCTGTTCCGTCACTCGGATGGAGATTACTCGTTTCACACAGATGGAGACTTCTTGTTTCATTCGGATGGAGACTTTCACTCGGGCGTCAAATGGTCCGGAATCCGTCAAGGTGCTACCCGGAGACAAGGCCGTCTAAAGACTAGTAAGAGTTCTTGAGCACCCCCATAGCGCTCAACTCACCTGGGAATTTGCCTTGGCTCAACCCGCTCAACCTCGGCCGATTCGGGGGCTAATGACGAGGACATATACTAGGGATAGGGTAACAGGCCTGCCCTACAAACCCTACCCTAGGACTCCACACGCCTTATACTGGGCCCCAGGGCCAGATCAGCAGCCAAGAGTTCTGCAAACTGACATTCACTCAGAGTTCAATGAACCACTCGGGAAGCAGGAGGTCACTTGACCGGCTATTTCACTCGGAGTACCTGACAGTCACTCGACCAGAGAAGACCAGGAGGCTCCAGGAACGCAATGGTCAGAAAGTGCGCTCGCTCATATTAATTGTAATCAATGCGCCTGTTACCTGGCACCCTTAAACCCCCTCTTTAACCCCTGGTAATGGCGGCATTCATGGGAGGGCTGGCGGACACTATATAAGCCACCCTCCAGCTCCATTCCAAGGGTTCGCAATCCATTGTAACACATACACTCAAGTAATCAAGCTCCAGAGCACCGAGACATAGGGCTGTTACCTCCACCGCTGAGGGGCCTGAACTCATAAATCTGAGTGTAACAACTGCACCGTAGCTAGGCTCTGCCCACTCAACCATACCCCTACACACTACTGTCAGGCTTGCACCCACGACACATGAAGCATTCTATAAAGCCATACTCAAAAGATATAAGTGAAGTGTAAAGAGCATTCTATAAATCAACCAAGGACTATCTCATACCAGCATGGTGCATAAAAGAAAAGGGAAAAATAAAAACAAAAGACGCTCCAAGAATTTACGCATATCATGTGAACAAAACAAAAACCGAGACATACCGATAATTGTTGAATAAAGATGGGATGCCTTCCGGGGCATCCCCAAGCTTAGACGCTTGAGTCTTCTTGAATATTTACTTGGGGTGCCTTGGTCATCCCCAAGCTTGATCTCTTGCCTTTCCTCATTCTTCTCATATCAATACCTCCTCGATCTTCGAACACTTCATCCACACAAAACTTAACCGAACTTTTTATTAGCGGGGTTAGTACATATAACATCAAATCCCATCATGTCCTGCTCTAACATTATTGTATAATTATAATCAAACAATACCCACTGTATGCTATCACAATTCTATGGCTCCCAAGTCAACAGGGCTCAACAAGATTTCAAACATACGCAAATAACAAAACTATAACAGCAATCTGTGAAAACAGGACAGTCTGTAAAGATGCAGATGGTACATATACTTCTGTAACTCCAAAAATTCTGAAGAATTAGGATAAAATCAAAAATTTGCATAGCATTACTGTGTAAAAATTTCAGAATTTTTGCACATTCCAGTAAAAAATGTACATTCACACACTACAGCAAAAGTTTCTGTTTTTGCACTGCACATACCAAACAAGCAATTTAAACACCCTAACGGTAAATCTTGGCACATTATTTTTATAATACAATGGATTTGTACAAGGGGATAATTATTTTTGTTGAAAATTTTCTGTAATTCAAGATTCACAAAGTTTCCATGGGCATGAACAAAGTTAAAGGAGCTCCCCCACTTCAACGGTGCTCGTCTTTCTTACTTTCACTTTCCTTTTTGAAAAGTTTTAGGTTCCCCTCTATATTTTTTTGTTTTTAAACTTTTTAAAAGAACACAACAGAATAAAATGACTATCTAAAACTTCCGGGTTGTCTCCCAGACAGCGCTTTCTTTAAAGCCATTAAGCTAGGCATAAAGTGCTCAAGTAATTGATCCACCCGGATCCCAAGGTATATCAAAGCCAATTTTAATTAACAATGATTTGCAATTTAGTAGTGAGCACAAAGTAATATATATCATGTAAAAACAAATTCTAACTCTCTTCCTATGCATCGGCATGTCATAAAAGAACAATTCATGCACATCAAGTAAGGGCCAATGCATAGCATAAGTAGTTTCTTGCAATTTTATCATATTGGAAACATAGAGAGGTAGAGATGTAGTTCCTCTCTCATAATAATTGCAATTAGGAGCAGCAAGAACATGCGTATTATATTTATCAAAATTATCATGTGTAGTAGTAAAACGCAACCCATCAATATAATCCTTAATAAGGGCAAACTTCACCGATATAGTGTAGTTGGGAGAATTCAAAAAGATAATAGGACTATCATGTGTGGCTGCAATAGCAACAATTTCATTCTTAACATAAGGAACTATAGAAAGTTCATCTCCATAAGCATAATTCATATTGGCATCATGGCCACAAGCATAGCAAGCATCAATTTCATCAAAAAGGGATATTTCAAACGAATCCAAGAGATCATAGCAATTATCATAGCATTCATCCTTCGGTAAACATGAAGGGAAATTAAACAATATATGGGATAAAGAGTTACTCTCATCAGAAGGTGGGCACGGGTGATCAATCCGCTCTTCCTCCTTTTGTTCTTCGCTCTCCTCCTCAATTTTTTCATCTAATGAGCTCACAGTGTCATCATTTTCTTCTTCCATAGGAGCCTGCAAAATATTAGTCTCTTCTTGGACAGCAGAGACTTTCTCAATAAACTCATTAATATCGGCATTGTATTCGTAATTCTCATAGCAATATTTAACTATAGCAAAAAATTTAGATCTGTAGACAGCATCATCACAATCTTCATACTTTTCAAACAAAGATTCAATTTCATAAGCACCCTTAAAAGCAACATATTCTTCTATTCGTTCCACATCATAGTAATCATATATACCATTAGCATAAGAAGGCAAGGTTTCATTATCATTAAATTTACATGAAAAGGGAAGGTGTGGAGCCTTCATCCTAGAGCAACAAGTATAATCATATCTCAAGCACAAATTCCAAGCATACCATTGCAAATAATCAATTTGTTCCCATAAGAGTTTTCCTTTTTGAGACAAGCGATAATCCCTAAAGTATTCACGTTGATCCAACGTGTCTCCCATTATCAAGTTGAATGGGGTTTCCTCAGGATTATCAAAGTAGTGTTTAATGTTTTCCACATAACGAGCATCGAGGGTTTTAGGAGGTTCCCCATCTCCATGAGTAGCAAGTACAACTAATTTTTTTGGTATTTCGTGTTCCATATCTGTTGTGGTTTTGTCACGGCAAGATATCCTCGTGAAAGGACTTAGTGGTGAGGCCATCGCAACTAGGTGGTAGTTTGAACGGGGTTGGTCGGAATCGAGAGACGCGAGGTTTTACCCAGGTTCGGCCCCTCGCGGTGGAGGTAAAAGCCTACATCCTGCTTGATTGCTATTGATGATGATCTTGATTACAAGGGTGCTCTTTTCCACCTCTATCTCGAGAGTTACTGATTTGTCTGTCTAACTTCACTTGTCCCTCTTGGGGTGCCTTGCCCCTCCTTATATAAGTTGAAGGGGCGGCTTACATGTAGAGTCCTAGTTGGATTAGGACTAGTCTATTTTCTATTTTACAAGCCGGATACTAGTCCGGGTCTTATTCGAATAGTCCAAAGCTGGCCTGCTGGGCCATCTCTTCTGCACCAATCAACCCAGGCCGGGTTAATCCTCCACTGGGTCTCACTTCCCTTGTCAGGGAACTTTCCTCTTCTTGGACCTCTGCGAGCCGGCCCCTTGGGCTCCCCTTAAGCCGGCCTCCTGCCGGGTCTCGCCCTGGGCCCTTGGTCTCTCCTTGTTGTCTTGCCATAACCCGGAATATGAGATGACCCATAGGGCCTCCTGGCTCTTGGCCGGGTCAAACTATGGCCGGGTCATAACCGTGGGGAATATCCCCAACATTAGCCCCCAGGTTAGCTTGAATTTATTCATGCTAAGCTCCTGAAAATAAGAATAATTAATACGTCAGAAGAAAAATGGCTTGCTCAAAAGGCCGCCTTTATTCAATGAACCAGTTTCTAGAAAATCCGGGTTTCTTCATATCAACGAGCCGGCTTCTCAATCAACTTGCTGGGGCGTGTCCTTTGTAGGAAAATAATGAGAAAAATAACCCATCTGATGTTGAGTCGGCTTCCAGTGCTTTGGCTTGATAAAAAATTTGGGAATAAGAAACCCATATGATGTTGAGCCGGCTTTCCGGGCCTTCTATGAATAACTTTGAGCATACAAACTTCGCAATTTTTTACCAAGAATATGAGACCCGGTGCACTCCAAACTGAGGATTTGAAGGCGTTCTTCCCTTATATCCACATTACCTGTAGCCCCCAAGTCTTAAGAGTAGAACGTAGTGATAGCTTAAGACTCGCTTAAATATAAATGTTGCAACTTTGAAGAAATCCGGGTTGTTCATCTGAATCGCCAGTCATAAATTGAATGTATTGCATTTCACATGTGTAGCCCCCAAGGGCCGGCTCATCAGTATGTGATGGGCCGGGTCTTCAATTTGGACCTTTATAATCTGGTGAAACAACTGAACGCTATAGCCCCCAAGGGCCGGGTTGTCTTGTCTGCAGCAACCTGGGACTTTGAACTTAGCTTTTGATGTTTGTAGATGTATAGCTGTAAATAATGTAACCCCAAGGGCCGGTTTAGCTGTTCTCATCAATCTGGAACTTGAATGATCTGTAGAGTCAATGACTGTAGCCCCCAAGGGCCGGGTCACTATTAATAGTGAGCCGGGTCTTCGATGAAAATAGTTTAAAATGACAATGCATTAGCCCCCAAGTGCCGTGGTGCATGCTTGCAGCGACATGGGACTTTCATACTGAATGTAATCTTGATTTGAATAATGTAGCCCCCAAGTGCCGGGTCGTATTGCCTGCGGCGACTCGGGACTATTCCTTCCACTGTAGAATAAACTCAGATCCACTGTAGCCTCCAAGAACCGGGTTGCCTGGCCGCATAGTATACTCTTTTTGTATTATCAACTCACCAAATAAATCCTGGTGACCCGGCAAGTGATAACCCGGCGGCAATTGACGCAGAAGGAGAACAAACCAATGTTAATCCGGCAGATCCAGCTGCCGGGTCTCAACCATCAATCACTCTGCAAGCTTGAATTTGCTGTGAAAAACTTGATAGAAAATAGCCCAATCGTGGCTTGTAATAGTTTTTGAGCGTGAAACTACATAATCCGCCAATGCCATCAAGCACTTTAATATTTTGCCTATGAACTGATGATGCTTTTGCGATGAAAGAAATCCTTGGCCGTGGTTGCAGTGCAACCCGGCAAATATGTGTGAAAAAATTCATAAGTGTTGTAGTCTTCTACAAAGCACATGTTGAATAACCCAAAACCCGGTCAATTAAATGACCAGGTATTATATGTGACCCGGCTGGATTTGTAACCCGGGAATTTAGAAGAATTGATATCTCAATCATTTAATACTGGTTATGATAAACCATGACGAAGATCCAGCCATTTTGGCTATCAAAGATTTGTTTGTTCCTGCATAGTTACATTGTAACCCGGTTTTGAAGACCGGTTCCTGCAACATAAACGAATATAGATATGCATTGGATGATGATGCATTGTATGATGATGCAATGTATGATGATGTATGTGTATGATAACAGAGTATAAAAATGCCGGTTTTTGACCCAAAGACCGGCTTTCGAGGCTCGAGTCTTGCTTCAATGAAGCTGGCATGATAGCCCATGGTTTATCCTTGCTCTCTGTAAGCCGGCTCTCACGTGACTTAAACCGATGTTTTAACCAAGACAAGTTCAGGGTCATAAAATGATTGACTTGTCAAGAGTACACCGGGTCACCTAGGCGGAGTAGCATCAAGCAGACAGGCAGGTTTAACCAAGATATAATGTGGCGTTTTTGCCGGGTCAAGAGGGTGAGAAAGCTAAACTCGGTGAGTTGGAAGCCCCCAAGTGACCATATGATCATGGAAAAGCTCGGCATAGGATATACAGGAGACAATGCTACTACTGCAAAACATCTGGGGTCCAGATAAGCCAGCTTGATTCCACTGATCATAATTGAGTAGGATACCCATGTTTAGACTGCGCATCATGGCGGCTAGTCTTCTTTGGCAACCTTTTATTTTTCACCAATAAGGCAGCCGCCCCCAGGTCCGGGTTGTCTTCCCTGCAATGACCCGGGGTTCTTGAATTTGTGAAGCCGGCCAAATCTGCCGAGTCATGTCTGTGTAGCCCCCGAGTCTTAAGACGACTCGAGGAGTCGGCTTGAGATTCATCATACTTGGTTGTGGCATAAGCCGGCGTAGAGTTGACAGCCGAAAGATGAAATTTATTGAAGCCAAAGGTGTGTGGCAAGTTGATGATCTTCGCAATGCTCGTTGTATGCCCTCGGAGGCTGATAATAGATATATGTTTCTTTGCTCCAGCTTGTTGGAGTAGACCAGGCTGCAGGGATGGCGACCTGCGTGCATCCGTTAAGCTGCTCGTACGGGCGGGCGTGGCCCTGGCGTGTTGATGTAGTCCAGACTGCGGGGGCGGCGGCTTGCGCGCATCCGTTGGGCAGTTCAGGCGAGCAAGCGCGGCCCTTGTGTGTTGATGAAGATGTGGGAGTCGACCGCGGTATTGGAAACCGCGGACGCACGAGTCGGCCGCGGCGTTGTAAGCCGGCGCGGACGCATGAGTAGGCCGCGGCGTTGGAGGCCGGTGCCGACGCGCGAGTCGGTTGTGGCGTCGTAAGTCGGCGCGGACGTGAGAGTCGGCCGCGGCGTTGGAGTCCGATGCGGACGCACGAGTCGGCTGTGGCGTGTTGATGTAGATTGGACCACGGGACGGCGTTTGTACGCCTACCCGTCGGGCGACGCGGTAATGGGCGGACACCGGTGTAGGACAACGCTGGCGCGAACTCCATATCCGTGGCATGCCGTCACTTTTGTAGTGGACACCTGTCCTGCGTAAAAATACTATAGGCCAGAGTAATTGTTCTCAGAGAATTTAATATGTGCTAATAAAATAGACTGGATAGATATCAACTGATGTATTTGAACGACAGATGATCTTTTGGATTCACCTTGTCGTGTTTCTCACGGACAGTGAACAATTGTCTTGCGTATAAATCCTGGTATTTTTGTCGGAGGAACGTGGATGGAGCAAATTGAGTTGTAGATCGATCCACTCTTTTTTAAAGCGGACTGTAATGCCGGGAACAACGGCATGTGCGCGTCCGTTGGTAATTTGGCGTGGTGCGGATACAGACGCGTCCTTTTACGACGGCTCGCGAAGTCTAACTGTTTTTGTCCAGGTGCAAAGGTAGCTTGATCTTTTTTTTTGACCGGCCACGCGTGACCGAATAATAAATCAAAACTGGCTTTACTGGATGGCATGACGTGTCAGATTAGGATCCGGCGATTTGCTCAATCTGGTAGGCCGAAGCACAAAATCTGATCCGTATTGTACTAGTATTAGACTAGATGCGCTTCACATGGTAGATTCCATGGGCTTGCTTGAAATCCATGTCCTGTTAAATAATTAATTTATGGTTTGCTGCCATGAATTGATCTCACGGTTTTGCACATGAACAGGTCTTGTTGACTTTGCTTTTGCCTGGAAAAAATGTCCGTCTAATGCATCCACCGCTTTGGCTAGTTTGCTTCGTCACATCCGCATGAGGCTCGTTAGTAGTTACTTTATAGAACACTTCGGTACCTTCGCCTGCGGTTTGGCCTCCAGAATTTTGTGTTTGTCCTTTGCAGGCTGATAGCAACAATCTTTAAAGTCCAACAGATTCCATCGGGTGATTGCTTGTGGCAACCCAACCCCAGAACCCATGTATGCTGGTTCGCTGGGATGACCAGCTCGTCTGGTGGTGTGCTTGTGGCCGCCGCTGCCCTTTTTTCTGATGTATCAAATCGCTGCTGATTTCCCTGCCTTGTTTTCTGATGATCCGTATGGTAGGCGTGACCTGAGGTTGTTGAGGGTTTCTATGAATAGCGCCGCAGTCAGCCGCGAGGACCCACAATCACCTGAAGGTTAGCCATGCAACGATCTGACAGCGGCTTTGTAAAGCAATCAGAGAACACCCGCCGCCGCCGAGGTCGATCGAATTGAACATACGAACGCTGTGCTTCGTCCCTTGCTTCCAAAAAAATTTCCTGGCCTCGACGGATGAACTCGAAGTCGATGTAGATCCTTCCGAGCCGTCTTTTCTTCATCCGTCCAATTGCGAAGTTCTCGATCCCTGGAATTGCTCCCTCCAAGAACACAATACCACCGTGCGCGGCCCCACGGTGGGCGCCAACTGTCGTGGTTTTGTCACGGCAAGATATCCTCTTGAAAGGACTTAGTGGTGAGGCCATCACAACTAGGTGGTAGTTTGAACGGGGTTGGTCGGAATCGAGAGACGCGAGGTTTTACCCAGGTTCGGCCCCTCGCGGTGGAGGTAAAAGCCTACATCCTGCTTGATTGCTATTGATGATGATCTCGATTACAAGGGTGCTCTTTTCCACCTCTATCTCGAGAACTACTGATTTGTCTGTCTAACTTCACCTGTCCCTCTTGGGGTGCCTTGCCCCTCCTTATATAAGTTGAAGGGGCGGCTTACATGTAGAGTCCTAGTTGGATTAGGACTAGTCTATTTTCTATTTTACAAGCCGGATATTAGTCCGGGTCTTATTCGAATAGTCCAAAGCTGGCCTGCTGGGCCATCTCTTCTGCACCAATCAACCCAGGCCGGGTCAATCCTCCACCGGGTCTCACTTCCCTTGTTAGGGAACTTTCCTCTTCTTGGACCTCTGCGAGCCGGCCCCTTGGGCTCTCCTTAAGCCGGCCTCCTGTCGGGTCTCGCCCTGGGCCCTTGGTCTCTCCTTGTTGTCTTGCCATAACCCGAAATATGAGATGACCCATAGGGCCTCCTGGCTCTTGGTCGGGTCAAACTCTGGCCGGGTCATAACCGTGGGGAATATCCCCAACAATATCCATAACTAAAGATAGAGAACAACTTAGAACAGAAAATAAAATCTACTTAGTGATAAAACAAACAAGCACACACGAGAATATCAACCCCACGCTATTGCTCCCCGGCAACGGCGCTAGAAAAAGGTCTTGATAACCCACAAGTATAGGGGATCAATTGTAGCTTTTTTGATAAATAAGAGTGTCAAACCCAACGAGGAGCTAAAGGTAGAATTAATATTCCCTTCAAGTTCTATCGACCACCGATACAACTCTACGCGCACTTAACGTTCGCTTTACCTAGAACAAGTATGAAACTATTTTGTGGGTGTAAGGATAAGACTAGAAGTACTTAACGAGAATAAAACTAGGAGTAATTTGTGAGATCATAAAAGTTTGTTGTTTAGTAGAAAGCTTTTTGTAACACAAGAGAAAGATGTGTCCATAGGCAATCGATAACTAGACCGGTAATCATTATTGCAATTTTATATGAGGGAGAGGCATGAGCTAACATACTTTCCGTACTTGGATCATATGCACTTATGATTGAAACTCTAGCAAGCATCCGCAACTACCAAAGATCATTAAGGTAAAACCCAACCATAGCATTAAGTAACAAGTCCTCTTTACTCCCATACGTAACAACCCCCTTACTCGGTTGTAAGCTTCTGTCACTCAAGTCGCCCACCATAAGAGAATTATGAACGTATTGCAAACCCTACAGCGGGAATCCCCCACGTGTGCGTGGCACGGAAGGCACCATAGGACAGTGTTAGGACGGAGAGTATATCGACCAGAGGGGGGTGAATGGGAGATTCAAAATTTCTTTCGAATGTTTTGAACCGATCCCAATCACGGCAGCGGAAATAATGTTCGGTAGCAACGCACTCAATTCAGCTCCCTGTAGAGGACCAAATCTATCGATAAAGAATGCAGCAATTTTATCGAGCGATGAATATCACAAGTTCAACTTGATTGATAGAAATGCAACTAGTAATCTGGAGCTCAGTTACGAGAGAAAACTAAGTATGACTGCGATAGAAATGCACTGGAAATGATGACAGGGTGAATGAATATGGCATGAGATGAGATCACGCAGACATACGGTATTGTGATGATAAACAAGTTAACTTGATGCGAAGTGAAGAACGATAATAACGCGACAGATAGTTGATGAACTGTGTTTGATCAGGTACAACTATCAGCACTGAGCACGAATGTAAACTGCTGAAGGAAATGCAGTAATGTAAAGCGAACCAGAGGTGCTCGATGGCGACAGAAGAATTTGGTAGACCAGTTCGCCCTTCTGCCAAAGGACTACGTCTGGTTGGAGGGGTTGTGATTTAACACAGAGGATAAACTCTCCTCGCCCTGTTCTCCTTCAACTTCGGAGCTGATCAGACTCCAGTTGATTTCACTCGTGGTAGATACTTGTCGGCGATCTCCAAACCTTCACTGAAGATAAACTCTCTTCAGCTCTCTTCGTGAACCACAAGACTCTTGGTTGCTGAAGATCTCGCTCGGTGAAGACAATACTCTTCGACACTCGAGCCGACACCTATCCGTCTAGAGAGTGGGCAGCTCTCAAGAGTAATAGGTACAAGAACTCTAACTCAGAACTACTGTGATGCTCAACCACTGTCTAAGTTTCGGCTCTTGATTTTTCTCTCGGTGGATTTTAAACTCAAATCACTCGGAGAGGGGATGCTCAATCAATCTTCTCAGAAATCTTAAGCGGAGCAGCCAACGGGCAACGTTGGAGCGGGGTGGCTATTTATAGCCGCAGCCTTCCCGGATGGGAAATGACCAAATTGGACATGTGGAGCAGCCAATGGTCGAACGACACGAGTCCAACGGTCGGAATTTGAGCACAACGGTAACATTACGTGCGGAGCAAGTAATGCTAACTCCTCAGTTCGAAAGATATCTCCTACAGCAACGAAGAACAACGTCTTCTGTTGGCAGGTAATCATTCGAAGCGTAAAGAGATTTCTCTCGGTCTCGCATAGGTTTCGGCTAAGCATCACAGCGGATCTAAGCTTTGAGAACCTATACCCCTCTTAATAGTACGGAGGTCCTATGACTCAAATGAATGAAAGAAGGACGACGAAAAGAATGCTACGTCTTCACTTCGTCTTCGTCTTCCATCGCTGCAGTTAAATTTTTCGGACGCGGTCACCGAACCAATTGCTTTGCGTCAGCAATAAACATTCGAGGGGTCAACTCCTTCACTTCATTCTTCTCGGTTGCTCATTCTCTTCTTCGACGTAGATAATCTTCGGTGAAGTTCCTCGAACTGTACACCTGAGACAACATTCTCTTCGGCACTGCATGGACTATTTCTTTCTGTGTGCACTAGCAAACAAATCAGTCCATGCCTGTTTTTGTCAACAATCTCCAAAACACAAGAGGGCAAGTATTGCACCAACAATCTCCCCCTTTTTGGACGATTGTTGACAAAACAGAACACATCGAAAGATAGATAAAGGAATGAAATGGAAAGCGAAGGAAATTGAAAGACGAGAGATAAATACGAAGATAAGACACGCTCCCCCTGAAGATATGCATCATTTTGATTTGACTGATCATTAGGACATAATAAGGAGGCGAGGTGAATCTTCGTATGAGTGACATTGGCAGATGATCTCATTCGTAGCTTTATCCACTGCACTCGGTGGTGTCTGAGGTATTTCCTGCCACACACAACCTTTGACAAAGGTTAGTTAGATAGCAATGATAGTTAGAAAAGCGTTGTGGCAAAGGATACACCATGAAGATTTTCTCAGAACACAGTTTAAATTCCACACGAGATATAAATTTCCCTGCAAGTTAGATGTTCGAGGAACAATCAGGGCAAAATCAATCAGAGCAAGGGAGACTGAAGTATATTGCTCGGAGTGGATATATTTCAGACGATGTTTTCCTGCAACAAAAATGATACCATAGATATGTGCGAGGGAAAACAGCTTGTCAGATAGATAGAGAGAATTTTCTTTAGAATCCACGAATGACTTTACTTGAAGCAATTTTTCTTCTCCTGCATCGTTAGATATCGAAAGATAAGCATAGGAGTAAGATATATGAAGTTTTAAGTAATGAGATGTCACTCTTCGAGAGACATAATTTCCAATTCTCCTTGAGGATAATCATTGCAAGGAAGTAAGCATTCGATTGCACCTGCAAACAAATAACGAAACGATAGCAACTATAGCATTGCAAGGGTTATTAACGGTACATGACGACGCAGTGTGCCATCACCACAGACGGTGAGATTAAGTTTCACGACCAAAAGCAAATTGTTCGAACGAAAAGCAAATGGCGAATAGAAACACCCTGCAAATGACCCGCTTTTCTATCTTCTCGATGTTCTTCTCCCCCTTTTTGTCAACAAGTGTCAAAAAGGAAAGAGAATGCATGCGAGGAACTACTCGTCCGAAGAATCCCCAGAACTCGAACTGTTCGGCGAAGCAGAACGAGCGATGGTCGAGGCCGAGGCAGGAGTTGGAGATGCCGCACGGGCTTCAGGATCAGCATCGGGAGTAGCAGAGCGAGGTTCATCTGGTTTGTATATGAATGTGCCTGCTATGTCTTCGAGTGTATCATCGGGTTCGACAAACAGCAGGTCGGTTGAGGCAGAGCGCTGAGGAAGCACAGGAGTTTGCCTTCGGATGCGAGGGACTTCAAACAACTCCAGATGATCATAATCTTTCTCGATTCCCTTCGCAGACAGTTGTTTACGAGAGTAATGCTTGCGGAGAAGGGTCCATGAGCGCTTTTTCTGTTCCTTTTCATACAGCAGGGCTTGACGAGCATAATTATGAAGCAGATTGATTTCAGTCATCATTTCTACTTTTTCTTGGCGATCGAGCTTGATGTGACTTTCCAAAGCTTGCTGAGTACGGAGACAGATCTCATACAGAGATGGATTTTCTTCACGAGGGATTTCAATCGTGACCTTCTTAACCTTCGGAGCTTTCGTAGAGGCAGAAGCAGTTGCATCAATTGGTGTCTTTCCTTTCCCAATATCCTTTACAATTCGGAGAGTGTCTCGGACTGGTGGCATGAACACTTTCGGGACATATGGGCAGAATTTTTTTTTCTCGATAAGCTGCTCAATGGCTAACATGACCCATGGTGCGAATGGCTTCAATACTTGAGGGCTATCAGCTGCATAGGCCAGGTTGCAAATAAGAAGATCGGGAATGTCAAACCGAATACCATGAGCTATAACATGAAGAGTATTAGCCACAATTCCTTGAATGTTTCCAGGCTGGTTTGTTGGCGTGAGTGAATTGCAGAGGATATAGAACAACACTTTGTTCTCATAAGCCAGATGCCTTGGATTTGCTTCAGTGCCCTCATCACCAACAAGCTTAGGGTCCATCAGCATATGCAGTTGAGCTTCGGATACATCCCAGAAATGTAGTCTGTGTTCTCGTGAGGCATCGAATTCGAAACGAGGTAAATTTAACAGGGCCAAAAACTGGTCAGCCGAGCATTTGATTCTTTCTTCCTCAGTCATCCATTCGAGGATCCATGTGCTGCTGTCGTGAGGTCCCCTGAGATATAAATAGTGGCATAGAACTGAAGGACAACTTCACGGTTCCAGCCATGGTTGAATCGAAGAAAACTCTTCAGATAGACCTGCTCAATTTGCTCGATGGTGTGATGGAAGCACGGTATGCTTTCTAGCTTGGCAAAGTCCAAAATCTTGTGCTCGAATATACGATTCTTGCCATACAGGATACAAGCATAATACACAGCCTGCTCCTTTGTCCAGAACCTCGGTGACAACGAAGTCCTTTCTCCTTCATACGGACTGGTGCCAAAGAATGCAAGTTTCGAGCGATGAAACTGCTCATTAAACGCTGGACCGTTCGGGCCATCTTTGACAGGAAACAGAGGAAAGATTTCCAGTGGATTTCGCAGTGATTCCTCATCGGCCATGGATTTGGTTCGGACATCATCAGGTGCAGGCACACCTTCATCGATAGGCTTGAGAGGAGCATGAGACTTCCTTGATTTCTGTCGTGTAGACAGCTTTGAAGCACTTGACTGACTGCTGTTCTTGCTCGCCGGAACTCCTTCGGCATCTTTCTGACTTTCAGGCGCAAGGGCCTTTTCTTCTCTTGCAGTTTCTTCGGTGGGAGGTGAGACAACTTCTTTCTCGGTAGCATGAGGCACGGCAGGTGGGGCAGTTTCTTCTCGAGCCATCGGCTCATCTGATTTCTTTTCTTCCTGTACCAACTGTGGTGCAGTGGTACGAGGAGCAGGATCAACATCCATCTGGGTAGGGGCACCAGATGATGAGACCGGGGGTGTTTTCTCTCGGGAAGCATTGAGCTCCCCCTCATTCTTATCATTTTCCTCATTTGATTTGGAGGGCTCAGCTTGCAATGTTTTCGGAGGTGATGAATCTGGCTTTTCAACCTCAATCTCTTCATCAACTTCATCAGCTGGGGATTGCTGCTTGGGAGGTGCATTTTCCTCATCAGTCCTTGCCAGGAATATATCAACTTCTTCATGTTGTACTTGGGCAACTGGATCAGGAATGAGAACCTATTCAGTACCAGCCTGCTGCATGGGTTCATCTTCGCGAGGAGGAGAAGGTGGAACTTGCTGCAAGGGTATTGGGGTAGGATCAGCAGAGATGTTCTGAAGGCGGCGTTCTTTGTTAACTTTCGGTTTGCTTGATCTCGCCCTGGCCTTCTGACGCTTTTCCTCTTGAGCTCTTCTCCGAGCGAGATCTGCCTGGTGAGCAATCTCCTCGTTTCTCCTGTCACACAGTTGAGATACTTCCATGTGCAAGCGAGAGTGCCACTCAATTTTCTCATTGCACAAGACGCTCAGAGCCTTGGTGAGTTCAACAATTTCTTTGTTTCTCTTTTTCCTTTCGGACTCAGATTTGGCCTCATTTCTCATTTGCTCGATAGCTTGTTTTTCTTTGACAACTTTGTTGAGTTTCTTGGAGATTTTCTTCAGCTCAATAAAATGCTTTGTCACCAATTTGGTAACATCATCGGGCAAACCGAGATCGCACACATCATTAGCATTAGCATCATAAGCAGCGCTTTCAATTACATCAATCATGAAATTGAAGTCATATTTTTGTTCCTCTGTGGAAGCAGGAACATTGAGCTTGGCCTTTTTCGCAGCCACATCTGTTTTCTCTTCTGACTGCAGCTTTCTCTTCGTAGCGGCACCTGACAAAGTTCTCGGGGCCGCAGAACCCGAAGGTTTATCAGTGGATGGCATAGGTGCATGCCTGGGAGACTTCCTCGGTGATGACAATGTTTTCACTGGCGAAGGACTCAAGTGTGGCTTGTTGAGTATGGCGGGACGATCATACAATGGAATTTCATCTGGGGTTCATTCATCGGATAACTCATCAGACGAGTCGGGAACAGCCTTCTTGGTTCTTTTGACAAGGGTTTTCTTTCGTGGTGCACGAGGGGAAACCAATTTCTCAGACTTGCTTCCCTTCGAAGCTGATGCACGTTCCTTCTTTTTCTGCACGTCTTGTTGGGTTAGCGCGACGTTTCTAGCTTCGACTTGATTCTTCTTAGCTTCTCTGGCTTCACGTTTGGCCTTGGCTTTCGACCTTTTAGCCACTTCCTCGGGGAAATCAGCGATAGTTTTGAGGGAGTCAGGATGAGCATTTGCTGGCTAAGGTGGCCTGACTTTTTCATCATCTGGGCCTATGCAATTTTCTGCAATGCAGTCATTCCATGGTGGCGTGAAGGCAAATAGGATCTGGTACTTTTCACGAACATTTTGATAACGGAACCATTTACCAGCCCAGTGGCGGCGAATTCTCTGCAACCTGTTGTTGCGATCTGTTGTTGATTCTCCTTCAGGTGGCGTTCTGTAGCTTTCGGGATCTGACATCTCAGCAGTAGTGTTCTTTTCTCTGCCACGACCGCCCTTTTTGGGATTTGCATCAGAGAAGATGGTTAGAGCATCAGTGACCAATTCATCCTCGGGCTGACTGTGAGCAGAGGGAATTTCTTCAGAATCTCCTTCGGACACAGATTCTTGACTCTTCTTCGGGGCCTTGGGTGGCTTCAAGGATTTTCCTCCTCTGGTCATTCTCATTCATTCTGATCTTGGTGGGAACTGAGGCAAATATCCTTCAGAATCTGAGTGTTCTTCCGAACTCTGTGACATGACCGACCTGTGAAATAGAATAGATGCGAGGGAAAAACAAGGTAGGGTCATAAGCATGCACAGAACTATTTTTGATTGAAAAATATTTTTAGGAGGATTAGGGAACCTATGGAAATCCAATTAGATATCCTTGATAGATTTTACAAGCTAGACTCAGATGATACAGGGTAGATTGAAAACCATCTAATCTTTCGGACAACACATATGAACCCAAGATGAGGAGACCGACTGCGAGGAAGAACTACAAACCGCACTAGTCAAATCCTAGTGATTCCTAAAGATCTACTGCAGTGAAATAAATCGAGATAAATTGAGAAGGTAAGAACTGCCCAAGAACAGAGAGATGGAGACGAGCAGTTCCAGATCTAGGTGCCCTAACTTGGTACGGCAATGTGGGAAGGAAGATTACCGCATCGGCGTGATCAGCTGCGACGAGGCTTCACCGGAGTTGCTCGGCGGAGATTCTCGCCGGAGTTGCTTCGAGCTCAGGCTCGGATGAGGGTGAAACGAGGGTTTGTGCGAATGAAGAAGAAGACGCGGCGAGGGGTATTTATAGCTGGAGGGCTGAACCACCCCTCCGAAATCTACGGCCTACAGATGCGGGACGTTCCTCATTCAACAGACACGATCACGATCAACAAGATCGTGGGCACGTGGCAACCGTTTCCTGCAAAAATCTCGGGAAGAGAGTGGGAGGACGAAAGGTATGAAGGGCACAACGCCAAAAATGAGTAAATGTTCGAAGATAATTTCTTTCGCGACCAAGGACGTCGGAGAGAGATTTACTTCAGATCAAATTGCATGCTCATGACGGACAACATAAATTTAGAAGAGAGAGAATAGAGGGATAAAAGGGTCCGAAACAAGTCACTCAGGCAAACGAGAAGAAACACCAAACGAGAGAAGCTATGAGTGAGTTGTTCATCGGACGAAACACAAACACGGCGACTCGAAAACAAACAACAATCAAAGAACAAATAAACACAAAGAACTAGCACCAACAATATAGATCTCAGGGCAAAGGATATACGATCAAAATCCCTGAGAGCGAGTTCCTGCAAGATGGGTTAGTTCTTTCTCACAACCCACACTTGTGTGGGCGGTGCAGATCTCATTTGTCTTGACTGATCAGGGACATTCCTTCGTTGATTTCCGTAGATCACATTCGAGGAAGTTGCAGTCCCATATTGCGATGGATTTTCATTTCCTCGAGGAGAATTGCCCTGCAGGTTCAGGTTAGCAGTGACAGATAGATTTTCAATGATACATTTCTTCACCCAGATCTGCTTCTTGGGTGAACCAGACCTGCAGTTAGTCCCAACATATCGAGAGAAAACCTTACCATTCTGTTGTTTGAAAACTTTGTAGTTTGAGTCATCAGACTCGACAGGACCAACAGGAATGGGAGTGTCATATCCAGATAGGAGCGCAGGTTCGAGAGTTTTGCTCCCAACAAGAACCCAACTTGTTCGAGGATATTGCTCGGGAGTCCTGTAGGTTCCATCGACGTTGAGTTTCCTGTCGAAACCCAATCCTTCTTTTCGGGGGTTTTTGTGCAATATTGACTTCTTGAGCACATCACAAAGTGTTTGATGCCCTTTGAGGCTCTTTAGCATACCAGTCTCAAGCAAGTTCTTTAGCCTGCAATTTTCATCAGAAATAGCAACAAATTCCTCGGAGGAGGGGTTAGAGATTTCATTCGAAGCAGTTGCAATATTCTTGATGGCAGCATTAGATGTTTCAGCATTTGACTCAGCATTGCTACGTTCTAGGCATTTTAAGCAAGGAGGCACAAAATCATCAGGAAGGTTGTTAGATTGCTCGGCGAAGAGAGAAGATTTTTCTTTCGCCAGCACGTTATAAGACTCTTTCAGTGACCCGAGTTCTTGATTCCTATCAAGGAGTTCATCTGATAAATTCTCGTAGTCAACTGTAAGAGAATCATATCGTTCGGAAAGATCATCAAACGTTGAGGAGAAAGCATCAAGCTTTTCAGTCAAGTTTTGATTCTTCTCCATCTCTTCGACCAGTAATCCTTCGGTTTTCCTGAGATTCATCTCAAGTCGTTCTAGCTCATCTTGTTGAGATTTTGCAATATTAACAAGTTTAGCATAGGCAATGTATTCAGAGGAATATGCAGTCTTAGATTTTTGGTGCTTTGTTGATACCTGATCCTTTGAGGTTTTTGCCATGAGACAAAATGCAACAGGTTCATCATCACTTGAAGTCTTGTCATCCGTATCTGATTCGAGAGACTTCGCGGATGGTTCATATGCGACGAATGCATTGCCTCATCCTAGGTTTCTGTAAAACTCTTCGTCTTCTGATTCGGAGTCAGATAATTCATCTTCAGATTCCATATTCATTTCTGCACACACTCTAGTCAGCTGCGATATTTTCTTCAGATTGGATTCAATGGTCGCTCTTGTTTGCACGTCAGTGACTGGTCTCGACGAAGAAGATGATGCGGTAGCTTCATTTTTCTTCGAGAGCTTAGTGTGACGATCCACTTGAATGAATCCAGAGCAGTGACGATTAGTCCATCTGTTGCTGTGTTTTTCATCTTGTTCCCAACAAGGACAGTCTGCTATGAAGTGACCAGGTTGTTTGCACTTGAAGCATTTCATTTCTTTTGGAGGCAATTTCCTAGACGATCCAGGCATGTCAACTTCATCATCATTTGTGAGACATAGATTCTGTCATCTGAGATAGCTTAGTCTTTCAGTGAGCATTTCCATTTCTCTTGTGATAGAGCTTTGATTCTCGATATCTTCTTCTTGAGGACTGTCATAGTGAGATAGAATTTCCCCTTCGCTTTCCGAAGAAGATTCTTGAATCCCGTTCTCAAGTTCCATCTTTTCTTCGTGAATGGACAACAGCGTCATGATCTCGACATAGTGAAGTAGTCTGGTCTTTGCTTGATTTCAGTCACGATTGGATCGTAGGTTGCATCAAGAGCACTTAGTAGCTTGTTGACCACATCTCTATCGGTGATATCTGTTGCTCCACGTTGGCGAAGCCTTTCAACGATATTTGTCAACCGATCAGTGAGTTCCATAGCACTTTCCTTACGAAGACTTCTGAACCCAGCGAACATGGCACGAAGCATATCTGTGTGTTGATCTGTTCTGGCGATAAATTCTTCATGAACATCTTTGATGGCATCCCAGAGTTGCTTAGCAGGGTCAAGTTTTCGGAACCGAATAAAGATATCTCTGGAGATGCTGTTGCTGATAATATCTTTTGCTTGAGCATCCAACTGTATCATAACTTCGTCATTCGAAGAAGGAGCCTCAGGATGCCTAACAGTGTATCCACCTTCCACAATTTGCCAAAGTTCAATGTTGATAGCTTGAAGTCTGATTTTCATTCGATCTCTCCAGTAGATATAATCATTTCCATCGAAGATAGGAAACCTTTCAGAGTGCGAGGATCTACCTGCATACGACATACTCAAAACTCCAAGGTTGTTAGACCTTTAATAAACAGAGACAGGGAGAACCTGCTCTGATACCAATTGTTAGGACCGAGAGTATATCGACCAGAGGGGGGTGAATGGGAGATTCAAAATTTCTTTCGAATGTTTTGAACCGATGCCAATCACGGCAGCGGAAATATTGTTCGGTAGCAACGCACTCAATTCAGCTCGCTGTAGAGGACCAAATCTATCGATAAAGAATGCAGCAATTTTATCGAGCGATGAATATCACAAGTTCAACTTGATCGATAGAAATGCAACTAGTAATCTGGAGCTCAGTTACGAGAGAAAACTAAGTATGACTGCGATAGAAATGCACTGGAAATGATGACAGGGTGAATGAATATGGCATGAGATGAGATCACGCAGACATACGGTATTGTGATGATAAACAAGTTAACTTGATGCGAAGTGAAGAACGATAATAACGCGACAGATAGTTGATGAACTGTGTTTGATCAGGTACAACTATCGGCACTGAGCACGAATGTAAACTGCTGAAGGAAATGCAGTAATGTAAAGCGAACCAGTGGTGCTCGATGGTGACAGAAGAATTTGGTAGACCAGTTCGCCCTTCTGTCAAAGGACTACGTCTGGTTGGAGGGGTTGTGATTTAACACAGAGGATAAACTCTCCTCGCCCTGTTCTCCTTCAACTTCGGAGCTGATCAGACTCCAGTTGATTTCACTCGTGGTAGATACTTGTCGGCGATCTCCAAACCTTCACTGAAGATAAACTCTCTTCAGCTCTCTTCGCGAACCACAAGACTCTTGGTTGCTGAAGATCTCGCTCGGTGAAGACAATACTCTTCGACACTCGAGCCGACACCTATCCGTCTAGAGAGTGGGCAGCTCTCAAGAGTAATAGGTACAAGAACTCTAACTCAGAACTACTGTGATGCTCAACCACTGTCTAAGTTTCGGCTCTTGATTTTTCTCTCGGTGGATTTTAAACTCAAATCACTCGGAGAGGGGATGCTCAATCAATCTTCTCAGAAATCTTAAGTGGAGCAGCCAACGGGCAATGTTGGAGCGGGGTGGCTATTTATAGCCGTAGCCTTCCCGGATGGGAAATGACCAAATTGGACATGTGGAGCAGCCAATGGCCGAACGACACGAGTCCAACGGTCGGAATTTGAGCACAACGGTAACATTACGTGCGGAGAAAGTAATGCTAACTCCTCAGTTCGAGAGATATCTCCTACAGCAACGAAGAACAACGTCTTCTGCTGACAGGTAATCATTCGAAGCATAAAGAGATTTCTCTCGGTCTCGCATAGGTTTGGGCTAAGCATCATAGCGGATCTAAGCTTTGAGAACCTATACCCCTCTTAATAGTACGGAGGTCCTATGACTCAAATGAATGAAAGAAGAACGATGAAAAGAATGCTACGTCTTCACTTCGTCTTCGTCTTCCATCGCTGCAGTCAATTTCTTCGGACGCGATCACCGAACCAATTGCTTTGTGTCAGCAATAAACATTCGAGGGGTCAACTCCTTCACTTCATTCTTCTCGGTTGCTCATTCTCTTCTTCGACGTAGATA
Source organism: Elymus sibiricus (assembly GCA_039707655.1). Classification (NCBI taxonomy): domain Eukaryota; kingdom Viridiplantae; phylum Streptophyta; class Magnoliopsida; order Poales; family Poaceae; genus Elymus; species Elymus sibiricus. The sequence continues at coordinate 101,061,914 of CM077668.1, read as the reverse complement.
ATCTTCGGTGAAGTTCCTCGAACTGTACACCTGAGACAGCATTCTCTTCGGCACTGCATGGATTATTTCTTTCTGTGTGCACTAGCAAACAAATCAGTACATGCCTGTTTCTGTCAACAATCTCCAAAACACAAGAGGGCAAGTATTGCACCAACAGACAGCACCAAAATAAAACGTACAACTCAAACCAATCACGATCATCAATCAACCCATAGGATAAAACGAATCTACTCAAACATCATAGGATGGCCACAAATCATTGGATAATAATATGTAGCATTAAGCACCATGTTTAAGTAGAGAATTACAGCGGGAATTGAGAGGTTACACCGCTGCATAGAGGGGGAGAGAGTTGGTGTTGACGGCGGCAAAATTGTTGGTGTAGATCGTCGTCATGATGATTCCCCCGGCGGCGCTCCGGCGCCACCGGAAGAGAGGGGGAGAGAGCCCCCCCTCCTTCTTCTTCTTCCTTGGCCTCCCCCCTAGATGGGAGGAGAGTTTCCCCTCTAGTCCATGGCTGCTATGGCGGCGGAGGGGCAGGAGCCCATCCGAGATTGGATCTCTCTCTCTGTTCTCTTCTGTTTCGCGTTCCTGTTTTCTGGCCCTTCACTGTTTCTTAAATTCCCGAAGATCCGTAACTCCGATTGTGCTGAAATTTTAACACGATTTTTTCCAGATATTAGCTTCCTTGCGGCCGAAGAAGAGCCCCAACCGACTTACGGGGTGCCCACGAGGCACCACCGCGCGCCTGGGGGGGCCGCACCATGGTGGCTTGTGGAGGTCGTGGGCCTCCGTTTGCGTTGATTCCACCTCCCAAAAATCACATATATTACAAAATAATTCTCTGTAAAATTTTATTGCATTTGGACTTCGTTTGATATGGATTTTCCGTGAAACAAAAAACAAGCAGAAAACAGGAACTGACACCGGGCACTGGATCAATATGTTAGTCCCAAAACTAATATAAAATATCACAAAAAATATATGAAAGTTGTAGAATATTGGCATGAAACAATCAAAAATTATAGATACGACGGAGACGTATCACTAGCAATCTGCTTATTCCTCTTTTCTCGAATACGCACGAGTGTGCGCACTTTATATTAAAGAAAGGAGATGGGGTTAGAGCCCCTCCACGTTGGTGTTACATTTTACATGGTACCAACTCCACCTCTACAACACACAGCAACTAAACTCTCACACTCGCCCACCCTGCCAACTCCCCTAGAAAGGCCTCGACCTCACCTTTGAGGATCCCCGCTTGCTTCCACGTTCTTCCTTCCCCTTCGATCCGAGCGATCACGTGTCCTATCGACGGTGCTACTCCATCAAACACAATAGCGTTTCGATGCTTCCACAGCTCCCACATCACTAGTATTACAACAGCTCGCACATCCTTCTTGCTCCGTCCTGCTTCAAGCTTGTCTTGACACAAATCAGCGAGGGAAGATCCTGTCGGTGGCATCCATGTCGCGTGCCCCAAGCATGGCAAACCGTACTCCACACCTGCCGTGCAAACACGCAATCCAACATAATATGGTTGATGGTCTCCTCCTCCTGGTCACAAAAAGGGCACACCTCCATGTGGTCAAGGCCACGTCGAGCAAGTCGATCTGAAGTCCAACATCTATTGCAGAGAGCGAGCCATGTGAAGAAACGACATTGGAGGGGGGCTCTGCATTTCCAGTTGAATTCCGCCATAGGAACAACTTCCCTTCCCCAGTACTTGGCAGTGTACGACGATCTAGTCGAGAAATCACCACTGGCCTCCCACGCCCATACGATGGCATCCGGCCGCCCTTCGTCTAACCTCGTTGCAGATGTCAGTGCCCAGAGGTCCATGAACTCGCGTAGGAGGTCGGGCGTCAGCTCAGGTCTAACATCCCTCGCCCACTCGCCCGTGTCGAGCGCCTGCTGCACCGTGCGCGTGCCTCGCAGTCTCGGCCGAATCCTGTCATAGAGACGCGGGGCCACCTCCTGTACTCGCTGACCGTCCAACCATCTGTCTTCCTAGAACAACGTGTTCCTACCATCGTTGAGAATTGATCTGGCCGCAGCTCTGAATAATTGCATTGACTCCTTCGGCACTTCAATCTTAAATTCCGCCCAAGGCCTGGATGGGTCAGTTCGCTGTAGCCACGGCCAGCGCGCTTGCATTGCAACATTGAGCCACTTTAAGTTTGGCACACCCAGTTCCCCTGCCCATTTGGGTGCACAGACAGCCTCCCACGCCACGGCGCACTTGCCTCCAGTCGCCTGGTCCTTCGCGCACCAAAAGAAAATGCGACATATCTTGTTCATAGCCGCTATCGTCTTCTGCGGGAGGTCGAGCGCCATCATTGCGTGCAGCGGGATTGCACAGAGCACAGATTGCACAAGCAGGAGCCTTCCACTCTTGGGCATCAAGGCAGCCTTCCACTTTGGCAGCTTCCTAGCCAATTGGTCGACAAGACATGCTAGTTGTACGGCAGACTACTTGCGAATAGATAGCGGTAGTCCTAAGTATTTGCACGGGAAGGATCCACTCGGGCACCCCAATGAAGCCTGAACCGTCTCCATGATCTCCACCAGACAGCGAATAGGGTAGGCGGCGCTTTTTGCGAGATTGACATGTAATCCGGACGCTTCACCAAACAGTTGGAGAAGTGCTGCGCACGCACGGATGTCTTGATCATTTGGCTTGATGAATACCATCACGTCGTCGGCAAACATAGATAGCCGGTGTCTTAGACCCCTTCTTGCAAGCAGAGCAAGAGTCCCAGGAGCTGTTGCAAGCTCGAATATCCTATGCAATGGCTCCATGGTCAGGATGAATAGCATCGGTGACAGGGGGTCACCTTGCCGGAATCCCTTGCAGTTATAGATGGGCCGTCCAGGTGCACCATTTACCATGATTCGAGTAGATGAGTTAGCGAGCAGCCCACAAATCCACGTTATCCACCGGTCTCCTAAGCCCATTACTCTCAAAATTTCCAATAGAAAAGGCCAGCGCACCGAGTCAAACACCTTGGAGATGTCAAGTTTCAGCATTATTGCAGTTTCCTTAAGAGCATGGAGGCGGCGCGCCGTAGACTGGACGAGCATGAAATTATCATGGATGATCTCCCCTTGACGAATGTGCTCTGGTGTGCTCCTACCAGCAATGGGAGCTCGGCGGCCAGCCTAGTAGCCAGGACTTTGTCAAAAATCTTAACCGCACCATGCACAAGGCTCACTGGCCTAAAATCCTTAATGTCCATTGCTCCCTCTATCTTGGGTAGAAGCGATACAACCGCCTTGTTGATCGCCGGAAATCCACGCATATCACCACGATAGAAAGAATCAAACGCTCTCATGAAATCTGCTTTGATGATGTGCCAACACGAAGTATAAAATTTGCCCGTAAAACCGTCCGGGCCCGGTGCCTTATCCAACGGCATTCCCTTCACCACCTTTTCAACCTCCTCTTCGGTGAAGCCCTCCTCAAGGTGCGATAAATTTCGGCATGGTAGCTGCAACCGGCTTAAGTCAATGGAGTGCGGCCTCTCTGGTGCTTCCCCAAACACACGCGAGTAGTAGTTATCCACCTCGTTTGCTATTTCTTCATGGCCGATGAAAATGTTGTCTCCGCTTCGCAGTGTTGTGATCATGTTTCTACGCTGCCAATGCCTCGCATGCTGATGAAAGAAGCCGGTGTTCGCATCCCCTTCATGGAGGTATAGAATCCTCGAACGTTGCCTTGCTATCGTCCTCTCCAACGAGCAAAGCCCCAATAGCTTTTTCTTGAGGGTTCTCCGCAATGCAATCTGCACCGAAAGCTGCCTGACATCCATGGCTTTATCCAAGCGGGCAATCACCTCCATCGCGATCCCAATTTGAAGCTTGACATTGCCTATTCGTCGGTCGCTCCATTGCTTTAGCTTCTTGGCCGTAGCGCGAAGCTTGAGGTCAAGCACCACAAAAGGATTGCCACAGCTAGGGACCGATCCCCACGCCTGCTCCACTGTTTCAAAGAAACTCTCCATCTTCGGCCAGAACACCTCAAACCTAAACCTCTGTCCCATGACCAAATTAGAGTTCGAGTCCAACAAAGAGCGGATAGTGATCCGATATTGAGGAGCCCAAGGCCATGAGTTGACAAGTTGGAAACATCTCCTCCCAACAAGACGTGCTGAACATGTGGTCAATCTTTTCTAGAGTTGCTTCCACCCTTTCGTTCGACCAAGTATATCGCCTTCCATTGAGGTAAATCTCTTTTAGCTCCAGAGAGTTTAACTTGGCACGAAATCGCGCCATCATGCGCCTATTGATCATGGCATTGATTTTGTCCTCTGGGTTAACTAGCAAGTTGAAGTCACCAACTACCACCCACGGGCCGGCATGGAGATCTCTGATTTCAACCATTTCCTGCAAGAAATCAATCTTGTCTTGGTCCAATTGGGGACCGTGTACACCTGTTATCCACCATTCCCGGCCCTCCACCGGCTTAACCAACGCAGTTAAGGTATTATTAGTGTAGTGGGGATTCGACAATGACACCATTGTGGCATCCCAAGCAAGGAGAATGCCCCCACGAGTTCCAAATGCCGGAAGATAGAAAAACGACTCAAATTTATTGGCAGTACAGTGTGCCACCACGGCCGGCAACAACACTTCCATTTTAGTTTCCTGGAAAAGATGATGCTTGGTTTAGCCGCAGCTACTACTTGGGACAGCGCATTGCGACGGGCTGGGTTGTTAAGGCCGCACGTTCCACACGAGAACTTTGAATGGCAGGGGATTCATCTTGAAAGCCTACACTGAGTCCGCAAGACACGGCCCTAGTGCCGGTCTTCAACCACACCATCCTGCTCATACAAAGGAAGAGCAGATGGCTCCCATCCGAAGAGTGCCAAAATCATCGCGATCTGTCCGTCCGTGAGTGGGCGCTCAAAGAGTTTGGCATAGGCTTGCAGCGCCTCGTCGGTGATGAGCTCACCCTCATTTGCGAGGCATAGTTTGCGCATGAGCACAACTTGCTGTTTGGTTGCCGAGGATCCACGCCCAACGCCTCTGGCAATCCGGACGCTCCTCCTTGGGTTCAAAACCGGCGATCTTCTCTTCCGGGGTCTGTGCGTGGGCGGCGCTACTGTGCTACTGGGTAGGCCCCTAAGGATTGGCGTTAGGGCTTTCCTCAGCTCATTGCAGAGGTCATCCACAGGGTTGCGCTGCACCTCCACCGTGGGCACATTGCATGGGCTGGGTACGTTGCATGGGCTGCATGGCTGTAGGCCAACCGGTGAGGGGCAGATGGCCTCATCCGCTTCCTTCGATAAAGAAACACAGATGGCCCTCTCCTCTCGCGCGAGCCACTGGGGGTTGGGCTCCACTGAGTCGCCGCAGAAAAGCAAACTGCAACCCGACAAAGCGTCGCCTGAATCGCTGCCCTGCACTGGGCTCTCCCGTATCTTATCCTGACTACGCAAAAGCAGGTGATCATTGTGATCCCCACGGCCAGCAGACAGCGCACAGCCACCCTCCTTGACTTCCAGCTGCACGGATCCCACCAGAAGCAGCTGCGCCAGGCCATCATTGGTTGGAAACTGGGCGCCTATCGTCTCACTTGCGTTCCCACCCACCGGCGTGCGTAGCCCCACGTCCGCGGCAACCGCCACGTTTGAACCGCCACTGAGTTGCAGCCACCTGGGAAGAGTGACTGGCGGTGGGGTCTGCGGCATATTCTTCGGAATCTCCTCCCCAACCAACGGTACGATACGCCGGTCCGAGGCGCACGGCGACGCATCCACCCGATAGCCAGTAGTCCCCACCATACTTTCCACGCTCGAGACGCCAAAGTGGCTGGTCAAAGGCGATCCTGTCTGAGCAACGGCAGGCCCCCCAATGCTTTCGACGTCACCCAAAGCTGCCGCGCAGCGGGAGGATGACGATCCCTGCCCCGATGCGACCGGGTCCAAACCATGCGCCGCCACCTGCCTCGCCGGCGGCGCCGACGCCGAAGACGAGACCGGAGAGTTGTCCCCGTTCGTCGGCGGCTGCACACCTCCATGGCCAGTAGGCCCCACACCAGAGCCACCAAGGTCCTGAGCTGCGTCCTCGGTCGGAGGGGAAGGCGGCGGCGGGGGCGAGCACGGCGCCCCGCCCTCTGTGTCTGTCCTCACCGGCGGCGCCAGCCTACGGATGGAGATCGGGTACCTCAGAGCATCCGGCGCCCCCGGCACACGGCCCAACCCCATAGCATCCGCCGGCTTAGGGACGAAGAGGAAACGACGGTGGGGAATCTTGGAAGGATCCGCAGTCTTGAGCCAAACCCGGAAGCCGGCCATGTCATGTCGGCGCGCAGTGCGCTCCGCTACCTGAGTCACGAAACCAGAACGTCCCAGCAGCACCTCCACCGTGCGCCTAGTCCACACATGCGCCGGCACACCCACAAGCTCCAGGGGAACCAGAAATGGCATCGACACGCCATCTACCTGCGCCTGGCGCATCCACGGCCGGAGCGATAGCGAGAAACCTGGGCCAGGGGCACGCCCGCGATCCACCATGAGTTGACGAATGAGCGGATGCTCACAGATGACGAGGAAATCCTCAGGAAAGAACGGCCGAATGGACATGTCATTAGGGCCGATGCCGAACTCAGCGTGCAGCGCAGCGGCGGCGTCCGCCAAACCCACTCGAGGCCTGGTACCTGTGATGGTCACCACGACCGCGCGCGCCAGGTCCGTCTCCATGCGCCGCAGATCATCCGACGCCTCCAGGAAGCAGCAATCATCCGGATCCAGACCTGGGCCGGCAGCCACAGCCGGAGCCGGCTCCACCGAACCACCGAATGGGACCAAGAAGTCTGGCCCCGCAGCACTGCCCGCCGACGGCGACCGGACAACCTGGCTCCACGGCATCGCGAGCCGAACCACCCTCGGTGGAGGGGGGCCGGGCGGCGGGGGAGGAAGGACCGAGTCCGACCTTGGCTGAGAGGGTCCCGGTGCCTGGAGCGGCGGCGACATCCAGCACATTTGCCTCAAATGCAATATGAGTTAGGCCATGTTTGGTTTACCAAAAAAGTTTTTTGAACAATACTTTTCCTAATTTACAACTAGATGTTTTCTAATTCATCAATAGTTCAATTGAGGTAGCCACGCGCATTCGCGACAGGTAGCAGGTTGGCCGGCTAGCTACCTGCATGCGCGACTACACGCGCTACCGACGATCATGCGAGCGGCTCCCGTCTAACATCACCACAATCGGAAGTGCTTCTCTAAAAATGATACCCCTACATTGAGATTGCTACCCGATCATCTTTACAATGAGACGTGGCTTCCTTTCGATCACACAACTCCCTCCTATCCTATAATATATAAGTAAGGCCTCGTTTGATAGCAAATATTTCCTAAGTATTCTTAGAATATCACTATTATATTAATTACCATGATTTTAATTACAGTGACCTGTAACCCGATAACCAAAAGAAGAAAAAGGGTCGAACGCCTGAAATTTTAATACTTGTGGTGGTGTCATCTTAAAGAATAAATGGACAAAATTTAAAATAAAGAAAAAAAGTGTTCTAAGAAAGAAAAAAACTAAAAATACTTGCACACAAGACACAACCTTGCACTGAAATTGCACCATCTGTAATATGGAAACAATAAGCATATAATAATGCAATTTTTCCACTCTACTATAATTTACACACATATTATATAGTACTTGTATGTATACATTTTCTAAGGAAGAATGAATTAGTGCCATTTATATTACCCTTTAAGAAAAAATAAAACAAATACCGACAAAATTGGGACACGGTTTACGCAGAAATTGCACTTTTTATAATAAGCAAGATTAACCGTTGTTTTACAATATGCAAGAATAAGCATATAATAGTGTAATTTTCCAAAAAAAAAGATTCCTAAGAAGAAATGAATTAGTGGCATTGGTATTACCATTAAAGAAGAAAGAAAATGAAATAAAACTAAAATAAAAATAACAATAATGAAGTTTTCTAAGAAAAAAGGAATTGGTGGCTTTGGTATTACTTTTAAGAAGAAAGAAAATGAAATAAAAAGTAAACATAATGAAGTTTTCTAAGAAATAATGAATTGGAGGCTTTGCTATTACCCTTTAAGAAGAAGGGAAATGAAATAAAAACTTTTAAAAAATCAAAATAATGAATTTTTCTAAGAAGGAATGAATTAGTGGCATTGGTATTATTAAAGAAAGAAAAATGAAAATAATATAATTAATAATGAAAAATGTGCACACAATTTACATAGAAATTACACTTTTTTCAATATGCAAGAGTAAGCATTTGATATTGAATTTTTGCAAAACAAAAGAAGTTTGCTAAGGAGGATTGAATTAGTGGCATTGGTACGTATTACCATTAAACAAGAAATAAAAACTAAAACAAGTCAAAATAAGGAAGTTTTCTAAGAAGGTATGAATTAGTGGCTTTGATATTACCCTCTAAGTAGAAAGAAAAATGAAATAAAAACTAAAAAAACAAAATAATGAGGTTTTTTAAGGAAGAATGAATTGGTGGCATTGGTATTACCCTTTAAGAAGAAAGAAAATAAAAAACAATGCCAAAATTTGCACACAATATGCACAAAAAATTGCGCTTTTTTCAAATATGCAAGAATAAGATTATAATAGTGGAATTTTCGGAAGAAAAAAAGATTCTAAGAAGGAATTAATTAGTGTCATTGGTATTAACCTTAAACGAAGAAAGAAAATAACAATAACTAAAACAAAAACAAAATAATAAAATAATAAAATTTTATAAGAAACAATGAATTAGTGGCATTTGTATTACCCTTCAAGAAGAAAGAAAAAAAAAACTTACGCATAACTTTGCACTAAATTTGTACTTTTTTGCAGTATTCAAAAAATAATCATATAATAGTACATTTTTACCAGTGCACTTCATACAGGCTTCTAGACTATCCGACTAGAGCCAATCAACAAGCTTGCAATGAATAGGAACGGAAGGATACCGAGTCAAATTTGTCGGCAACGAAGGAGACACAAATTTTTCGGCTCACCGTAGGCTATGGTAGATCCGTGCCAAAAATAAAATGTTGTACAAACTGAGGCTATTGTTGCAAATTGTACCACTGCCATCTTCACTCTCAGTTAGACTACATGTCCTCATAACCCATTTGCTTTTTGTCCATCGGGCCCACCCTACTGTCCGGATTCAATGCCTATTTGATGCATATGGTTGGATGACCGGCTCCCATACCGTTGTTCACGGACACGTCCGGACTTGTTCATGGACATTTGAATGTGTCCGTTTTGATGAGTAGTGTTGGAGTTGCCCTTACAGGTAGCAGGAGCCGATATAGTCTCTAGCATGTCGAGCAGTTGTGCTATAGAGATTACACGTGCTCCACATCCTCTCGAATGTAGATGCATCAACGCAACGGAGTCAGAACGCACATTTATTTTGAGAACCAACCTGTAGTTGGATGGTTAGGAGGGCTGTGGTATCTCAGCCAACCAGGGATCAAAACTTTATGTTTGACGATTTGGTGTATCATAAAGGTGGAATATTCTTTTAGTTAGAGGCAATGTTTCCGTCGATATTGAGGCATCTGTGGTGACTTCTTCAATCTCAAGACTCGCCGGCTCGGTCTCTCGGAGATGCTCATAGAAGTAAGGTGTGCATGCATGCGTTCATAGGGATGAATGTATGTACGTGTTAGTGAGCGTCTGCATTTGTACTGTGTTTCTCCACAAAAAAAAACGCACATTTATTTTCATTTTAATTCAAAACCGCCAGTTATACAAGAAGCTAGCAAGTCAGGGTTTACAACTTTACATATGTTCACCTGAAGCGTGTTTATGCATACGTGAATGCATGTGCATCTCTCTTTCCCTCTGTAGCACCTCCTCGGGCCGCACGCAATCCCCGTTGATGCGCCGCGAACTCCACCTTGACCCCCTCGTTCGTTCCCTCAGTTTGGAGGTGGATCCTGCGACTTCGTCGCCTGCTATGCCTCTTTCTCCTCGGCCTGCCCCCACGGCAACCCGCTACCTCCTAGGCCAGCACCTCGTCCGCCCTGTCATCGACGAGTCTGCCGCAGATGTGACAGATCCTCTGTCGCCACTGGCGTCATCTACTCTGGGCACCGGCCTCCCCCCCCACAAGCTCCATCGACCTTGATGTGCCCAAAACCACGCTTTCTTGGCCTGAATCGAACGATCCGCCGCCGGATTCGACGCTACACCGCCTCGCCTTCTTCCCCTCATACCGAATCGAGGAAATTGCGGAAGAAGCTATGACCCAATGACAGGTGGATCTCACTTTGAGGGAATTTTATCCAGGTTGATTTCCGTTGGGTGGACACCAAATCCTGCGTGAGTGCAAAAAGACACATAAAAAAGAATATCAACAATGACCCGCTCTGGCTGTCGCGTGAGTGCAGAAAAGACGCATCAAGAAGAATGCATCCCGGCATCTACGTTGAAAGAGATGACGAGAGTTTAGGAGGGCAATCAATTCAATTGCACCCTTGAAATAGACTAGCTAAAATGCCCTTTATTATATTATCGGGATTGCTAAATCTCAGTCGACTGAGACTTAACCAAGTCTTAGTCGATGTTATATTCATAAGATCTTATACGTGGAGATCCATGAAAATTTTCTTTTTAACATTTTTTTTTGTTTAGGATTGATATCTGCTCTCTTCCCACGGAGTTCTTGTCCCCATGACCAGTATCAGCAGAGTCAACCTGTAAGCATCAAGCCAGCCAAGAAGTATTATTATTAGCTGTGGATGGTGATTTCATTCGTTCAATATTGTCTCTTGGGTAGAAAGAAGAGTTTACTCCTCTCCTCTCATCTCTTGCCACACATCATTATCAGCTCAGCTGCGCTGCCTTGACGTGCACCAAATCTCTACACCTAAACCCAAACCCCTCACCTCACATTCCACTATATAATAAGCCTAGCTGGCCGTGCAGATAGCTCACTCGTACAAGAACACTTCACCGGCTACGTCGTAAACAAACGGAAAAGAAATGGAGGCCGCGTCATGGTGGGTTCCAGGCTTCCTCGGCAAGTACCCGGAGATCATGGTGTCGTTCGCTTGCTTCTTGTTCCTGTTGTTCTTCAGGTATCGCCGGCGGGACGGGCTGCCCACGAACTGGCCGGTGGTCGGCTCGGTGCCGGCGATCAGCGTCAACGCCGGCCGCGTGCACGAGTGGCTCACGGAGTTCCTGCGCGTGGCGCCGGGGATGTCGCACGTCGCCAGGGGCCCGTGGGGCTCGCCCGTGGACGTCCTTGTCACGGCCAACCCGGCGGACGTGGCGCATGTCTTCACGACCAACTTCGGCAACTACCCCAAGGGCGAGGACTTCGCGGCCCTGTTCGACGTGCTCGGCAACGGCATCTTCAACGCCGACGGGGATTCGTGGGCGTTCCAGCGGCGCAAGGCGCACGCGCTGCTCTCGGACGCGAGGTTCCGCGCCACCGTCGCCGCGAGCACCGCGCGCAAGCTCGACGAGGGACTCGTGCCGCTCCTCGACGGCATCGCTGCCGGCGCCGCGGTCGTCGACCTGCAGGACGTGTTCATGCGCCTGACGTTCGACCTCACGGCGATGTTCATATTCGGTATGGATCCCGGCTGCCTGGCCGCCGACTTCCCGCGAGTGCCATTCGCTGCGGCCATGGACGAGGCCGAGGCGGTGCTGTTCTACAGGCACGTGACGCCCATAGCCTGGCTGAGGCTCCAGACCTACCTAAACATCGGCCATCACAAGAAGATGACCAAGGCTCAGCAGGTGCTCGACGCGTCTATCGCCGAGTTCGTCTCGCTACGGCGAGAGCGCGCGGCCAGTGCCGACACCAACGCCGACGGAAGCGACGCCGCTGATCTTCTCACGTTGTACATGGCATGCCAAGACGAGGTAGGCAAGGACGGAAACGAGTTCGATCGGTTCTTGCGCGACACGACGCTGAACCTCATGATCGCCGGCCGCGACACGACGAGCTCCGCCCTGACATGGTTCTTCTGGCTGCTCTCTAACCACCCCGACGTCGAGGCCAAGATCCTCGCCGAGCTCGGTGAGAACCCGTCTTCCGGCGGCCACCCCACCGCCGCCGATCTGAAGCGTCTGGTCTACCTACACGCGGCTCTGTCGGAGTCGCTCCGGCTGTACCCGCCAGTGCCGTTCGAGCACAAGGCGGGAGCGCGGCCAGACACGCTTCCGAGCGGCCCGGCCGTGTTGCCGTCGAGGAGAGTGATCGTGTCGTTCTACTCGATGGGACGCATGGAGTCGGTGTGGGGCAAGGACTGCCTGGAGTTCCGGCCGGAGCGGTGGCTGTCGGCGGCGGGGCGGCTCCGGCACGAGCCGTCGTACAAGTTCGTGGCGTTCAACGTGGGGCCCCGGACGTGCCTCGGCAAGGACCTGGCGTTCACGCAGATGAAGGCCGTCGTTGCCGCCGTCCTGCCGCGGTTCAGGGTGGAGGTCGCCCCCGGTGCCGTGGTGAGGCCCAAGCTGTCCATCATACTCCACATGAAGGACGGGCTAAAGGTGAGGGTTTACAAGAGGCAGGACGGTGCTAGCTAGGGCTACGTACGTAACTAGAGTACGTACCTATGCCGATGCTCGCACAAGTCCTATGCGCATATGCATTGCATGGCAAACCATGCATATACATGCACTACTACATATTGTGGTGTATGCTGTATCTCCTAATTTGTGAGGTTATTGTTTGTGTGTGTGTGTATAAATATGTATAAGGAATAATGTGTATACAAAGGAAAAAAATACATGTGTATACAAAGGAATATATGCAAATAAGAAGGGGAAAAGGACGTAAAGAAAATGGTTGGAACAGAATGACGTGGAATAATGATCCAACATGCCGTCTGATCTGGTGCACAGATCAACTGGGACATGAATGCATGCATGTGCAGTGCAACTAAAAGCTGGACGCAGTTTCAGTGCCATAAAGGCACCTGCCTCTGGGTCCCTGATATGTGGGCCAGCCACTTGTTAGGCCCACATGTCATAGCACAAAGGCAGGTGCCTTAAGTCACCGAAGCGCAGTCCCTGAAAGCTAGCCTGGTGCACAACGGCCAACCTTATCTTATATATTTTTTTTGCCAACATTGTATGAAGACATGCGACAGTTGAGCGCCGCACGCATGCACTCTCAGTCTAAGCATCCAACACAGACACGTAGCTTGTCGTTGGCCGATCGATGCTGTCACTGACTCAACATCGCGGTAAACTTAGTTTGGTGACCAAGACACGATAAGTCGAACGGGACAAGGCACCAACCACCCATTTCTACGGTTTCCTACTGACAAAGAACACTGTCGTATAATAAATCAAAGAGAAAACAGGTTCCAGAAGGTTAATTATGGACGTGATATCTGCAATGTCGAATAACGGGAGTTGCGTGGCCGTTGTAGCTTGAAATGGCAGCTGTAAGGACCTTTTGATTGGAAAATAGAACAGACAAGGACCTTTATGTAAAAATGCAGTGCACGCGAGGGCTGCAACCTGCAAAGAAGGCTACAGGACCGGTGCGTGAATCCTCGAACAATACAAGGATCTGTCTGTGAAAAGTGTAGTACACGTGAGGGACTAAAAAGATGACTACAGGGACCGGCGCGTGAAACTTCAAAAAAATTTGGACCATTTCTCGATTAGTGTGTGTCGTCCTTGCGCAGGGGCCATACTAATCTGTATCGTTCCAATTTTATCAGATGCCCTCGAAGTGACAGATCTAGATGCAGCGACGGGTTTATAAACTGGTTCTTCTTTTCATCGTTCGGAGATGTGGGACTAAACAAGCAGATAAATCTGTCGCTCAATTTTTTCGAGGGAACCGACGAGCCATGGGCTTCCCCAGCCGTGCAGTGGGTCGCGAGTTGGCAGCCTTATTTCCTGACGTGGCCCAACGTAACGAGAGTAATGGGCCTTTGCATTAGTATCAAGTTTACCGTCGTGCTGATTGATTGAGGCGAGGCCCCTCAAAAAAAAAGATTGATTGAGGCGAGCTGTGATTCTCAAAACAAAAAAAAGGGATTGAGGCGAGCTGTTTTTCAACAACAACAAAAAATACGAGCTCACACTAAGCATATGTTATGAATCGAAAATACCCTAAATGATTGAAAATTCTTTTGGAAATACTCAAAAGAAAATGCTATGAATTGGAAATGTTATCAAAAATAAAATGAACTTGGAGATTATTCTTTAATTTATTTTTTATAATACAACCAATACGTGTAAACTTTGTGCTTCTCGCAATGCATATGTGATGAAGTGTACATGTATACTTACAGTTAGAAATTGCTGAAGCAACCCGCAATGCATATGCAAAGTTTTTTTCCCCTTAGATGGACAAGGCCTATTTGATGTGTGCTACCATTTCAAACATAATAGAGTTTGAAAACTCTCATTTGTGCGCGCCACTCACTATTGTCGGTTGTGCGGTCTTAATCGACATAAGGAAATGCACCTTCGTGCTCCTCTATGTCCTATCCTTATTTGTACCATTGGATTAACCACATGTGCCAATCACACCGTCTTCATTATCCCTATTGTTGGAGCCGCTCCTTTTTTGAAATGTTGAGGAGGGTCGGTTAAAGCAAAAAAAAAGTTTACAGTGATCATAAGATTTTTAGGAACAAATCAATGGTGTTAGTGGTGTCGGTGTGTTCCCCTGCCTCCGCCATTGACTCCAGGAACCAAGCTCTCATCGGTCGGCACCCACTCTTAGGGCATCTCCAACAGTTGTAAGATAGGTGTTGGTAAATTTGTCACCTAGGACATAGTGATGATGTGGCATGTAATAAATGTGAAGAGAGAACAATGCTGTATGTAGATTAACCAACAACCTTTGCACAAGCTCCAAGGTGAAATAGAGAGCAATCACATTTATTTTCTCACCATCTATTGGATAACTTAGATACAACCTATTGGAGTAGTTGTATGATAGCTTGTTGGTTGATGACATGAACATTTTACCAATAAGACTTACATACAACCTGTTGGAGATGCCCTTAAATCTCCGTAGGTAAAACTACAATGGGAGCCTCCACCACTGAACGCATTCGCTTCCCAAATTGCAGCGAGTGAGGACAAGTCCAGAACCGATGGATATCGGTTTCCCCGTGCCCACGCCCTATGCAGTAGATACCAGGCTTTATTCTTCGGTAAGCCAGTTCTGCACCTATAGCCAACCCGTTACGCATTAATGTCCATGTGTGAATCTTCACCTTATTAGGAACGTCGGCGCTCCAGAGACCAAGCCAGCTCATGTGTTGCGTAACCGGGTTCGAGCTACCGGCCAGTGTAGTGACCATCTTCTTCAAAGACATCTTAGACATTATCAGATGATACACTGAGCGGACCGAGAATTTGCATGTTCTTTGTATAACTCCAAGCTCGTAAATCTTTTTTTTCAGATGATACACTTGAGGTAAAAAATTATGTCATTTTATTTACTTTTTGTTTGACTTGTTACTGTTGGTTATGTGCATCATAACTATACAGAGGCCGGATGTCGCGTCGTCGTGGATCCTCGTCTTTTTAGTGACGCGGCACCACCCCACGCCCTGGCAGTTGAACACCCACACCACGCCGGCACACTTGTTCGCATTTCATATTTTCAGCAAACTGAGAAAGAAAAGATGCTTGTGTGATGTATCTTTCATGTGCATCTTTGTTTTTATTTGTTCGGTCAAGGATCGCTCACTAAAAAAACTATGGATCGACGGGAATGCACTTTAGGTAAAAAAAACTTGTCCCATCTTGCACAATCGTTTTTTCCTCTGAGTGAGCGGCGGAAAATGGAGATGCAAAAGGTGAAATTTAAGGACAATGGTTTCAAATAATCCTAATGTAACTATCAGTTTTATTGTAATTTTATTGTTGTTCTTTGACGTTTTGTCTTTGTTTTTGTTAAGAATTAATTAACTTTTGTTAATTAGGGATAATCCCTGCCTCTCCCCTAACCACCGTCGCTTGCTACGCAGCGGATGCGACTATTGGCTTGTGTCCTTTCCCTAAAAGACACCTCTTGTAACACACCCTTTGGGAGGGTATAAATACCCACATCAATAAATAAGAAATGATGGTTCACTATTACTTTCCCGGCTATTCGCTTTTGCTATTAACACGTTATCAGCACGCTCTTCCCTGAGCGACTCGACGAACAGGAAAGAACTGGAAACGGCACAGCCCTCGACCGGCGAAGCCACAGCCCGGCAATGACGCTCGGCATGGTGCGCCGTGCACGGCGCAGCAGCGTCCTCCGGCACAACTTCCCGCTAGCGGAGGCGGCTGCCAACGCAAAAAGACGCCTGAGGCCCGACGTTGTTGTCCCTAGCACATGCGGCCGTCGACCCCGGCGAGTTGCTCGACCAGAAGCCCGGCGCTGCGCGATCCTCGACGCGAAGTGAACAGGGCCTCGTTCATGCACAGGCCCTTTGCGGCCAGCGGCGGTTACCAATGGCAACACTCACGAATTGATCCAATTGCTACAGGATAAAGGTGCTTCTTTTCCAATTTAATCTTGTATATAGTACATGCTAATCATGATTAGTACCTTTGGCACTCGCCGCGCACGCATCTGCTGCCCTCTGCCATGCGGCAGCACGGAGTCCTCAGCGAATCAACGGCCGACTCAAACTTGGTGCGCGGCGCAGCGGCTCCTCTAGCTTGGCTTCTCGCGGCCCTGGCATCGAACCGGCCCGAGGGTGTTAACGACCCGGGCCCAGCCCACAGCACTCGGCATACGTTTGGTAGGTTACAGCAACACAGCTGCAGACACGAGCCCATCCACGTTCCCAAAAGACCGGCCTGAAGGGAGGGAGGCACTCGCCCTTATAAGCTGGTCCTGGCCCCCTCCCGTATCCGAGGTGGGACTAAAGTTTCCGGCGTCGCCCCGGCCAGAGTCCTGACATCCCCACCCCCTTAGGAAGCCCCCTAAGGTGGCGTGGGGCCCAGCTCTGATACCAGATGTTAACGACCCGGGCCCAGCCCACAGCACTCGGCATACGTTTGGTAGGTTACAGCAACACAGCTGCAGGCACGAGCCCATCCACGTTCCCAAAAGACCGGCCTGAAGATAGACGGTGTCCCACCGGCCCAGCAGCCCTAACACCCCACCCCCCTAGGAAGTCCCCCAGGCAGGCATGGTGGTGCAGTCTACGATCGAATGGTAACCCCCATTCTATTCCAAAGACTGGCCTGAAGGGAGGGAGGCACTCGCCCTTATAAGCCGGTCCTGCCCCCCTCCCGTATCCGAGGTGGGACTAAAGCTTCCGGCGTCGCCCCGGCCAGAGTCCTGACATTCCCACCCCCTTAGGAAGCCCCCTAAGGTGGCGTGGGGCCCAGCTCTGATACCAGATGTTAACGACCCAGGCCCAGCCCACAGCACTCGGCATACGTTTGGTAGGTTACAGCAACACAGCTGCAGGCACGAGCCCATCCACGTTCCCAAAAGACCGGCCTGAAGGGAGGGAGGCACTCGCCCTTATAAGCTGGTCCTGGCCCCCTCCCGTATCCAAGGTGGGACTAAAGCTTCCGGCGTCGCCCCGGCCAGAGTCCTGATAGAGGGCGACGTAGCCCCGGCTCGCATCGTCCGCCTACGGCGGTGGCTCTGCGAGGCGTTGCGCGAGGTCCCGGCCAACGCCCCATTTTTCCTGGGCGACGAGGCAACCATGGCCGGCGCAACAGTCTGCGGTGAAGGCGGAGCCGACGACGCGGCCCTACCAGTGGCCGGAGTGCCCTCCCCTGCTCGGAGGCTTGCCCGAAGTAGCTGCAGCCTCGGTTGGCCTGGCGCAGTCAACGGCCCGCGCGGAGGCGTTCTCCAAGGTGCCATGCGGTGCGGCTGCGAGGTATCGCCTGCAACCGCGGCCACCGGCTGGATGCGGCGGCACGGCCCCGGCGTGGCTAGCTCCTCCCGGCGGTGGCATAGACTAATTCCCCACGGGGAATTTGGAATTTGTAACCGCACGGAAGAAGAGAGAAGAGAACCTTATCTTCTTTGCATTCTATTGTGATTTGGTCCTTCGAGTTTCTGTTATTTACAGAAAGCTCGTTGCTTTTCTTTGTTAAGCTATCATGCTTATTTAAGTATTGCGTGATAGCCCTCAGGTGCTATGATAATCCCATAAAATTCTAGCTTACTGCATTCTATAGAAAGAGCCATCCGGCTCATGGACTTTGCAGTTTAACCTCCGAGCTTATTGTTTCGAGTACTTCAAACATCCGGTCGTGTTATTTAGACCGATTGAAGCAATGGCTTGTTAGGAGGACCGGCTAGGGAATTGCCGTGACGGCTGGATAGGGTTAACCCTAACCGTTCACGCCTGGATCTCGTTGAAAACAAGAGGAGAAAACAGAGTAAATGCTTGGGCTATGTGGTTTGGTCCAGAACCATTGTGTTCCTATGTGTTTTTATTGGTAATTGACTGTATATTTGTAACGCCCCGGACACACTCGCCGGTGGTCGTTACTCCTGGCGGGATCTAAACTGGCCCCACAGATCAATACTAGTCTTTCCTCCGCACTTTGTCCTCACTCGTGCGCACCTGGGAGCAACTTTCCGGTCGGTCACCCATCCTGAAATTACTCCAAGCTGAGCACGCTTAACTTTGGAGTTCTTTCCGAATGGGCTCCCGGAAAAGAAGGAATTCCTTATTGATATGAGTAGTCTATCATCCCTATTAAGTCAGGCTATCACATACACCTCCACTCAGAGGAACCGACGTCCTCGTCGGGCACATGAACGTTCCCTCTTGGCACATACGTCTGTGCGAGCAGTCCGGCACATGTGCCATGCCGTGTGCCACGACGGGTCACAAACGTCATGCACAACATGACCGCGCACCTGACCCGCAAACATCCGTATAACCGTGAGGGTTGGCTCAGTTACCAACTTGTAACGCCCCGGACACACTCGCCGGTGGTCGTTACTCATGACAGGATCTAGACTGGCCCCACAGATCAATACTAGTCTTTCCTACGCACTTTGTCCTCACTCGTGCGTGATGGAAATATGCCCTAGAGGCAATAATAAAGTTTTTATTATTTTATATTTCCTTGTTCATGATAAAGGTTTATTATTCATGCTAGAATTGTATTGACCGGAAACTTAAATACATGTGTGAATACATAAACAAATACCGTGTCCCTAGTGAGCCTCTACTAGACTAGCTCGTTGATCAAAGATGGTTAAGGTTTCCTAACCATAGACATGAGTTGTCATTTGATAACGGGATCACATCATTAGGAGAATGATGTGATGGACAAGACCCATCCGTTAGCTTAGCATATGATCGTTCTGTTTATTGCTACTGCTTTCTTGAATGTCAAATACATGTTCCTCAGACCATGAGATCATGCAACTCCCGGATACCGGAGGAATACCTTGTGTGCTATCAAACGTCACAACGTAACTGGGTGATCATAAAGATGCTCTACAGGTATCTCCGAAGGTGTCCGTTGAGTTGGCATGGATCGAGACTGGGATTTGTCACTCCGTGTTTCGGAGAGGTATCTCTGGGCCCTCTCGGTAATGCACATCATAAGAAGCTTGCAAGCAAAGTGACTAAGGAGTTAGTTACGGGATGATGTATTACGGAACGATTAAAGAGACTTGCCGGTAACGAGATTGAACTAGGTATGGAGATACCGACGATCGAATCTCGGGCAAGTAACATACCGACGGACAAAGGGAATTACGTATGTTGTCATTGCGGTTCGACCGATAAGATCTTCGTGGAATATGTAGGAACCAATGTGAGCATCCAGGTTCCGCTATTGGTTATTGACCGGAGAGGCGTCTTAGTCATGTCTACATCATTCCCGAACCCGTAGGGTCCGCACGCTTAACGTTCGTTGACGATATAGTGTTATATGAGTTATGTGAATTGGTAACCGAATGTTGTTCGGAGTCCCGGATGAGATCCCGGACGTCACGAGGAGTCTCGGAATGGTCGAGAGGTAAAGATTTATATATGGGAAGTCATATTTTGGGTTCCGGAAAAAGGTGCAGTTTTTTCGGTATTGTACCGGGAAGCTTCCAGAAGGTTCCGGAGGATTCCGGAGGAGTCCGGAAGTCCACAAGTGGGTCCACCACGTCCCAAAGGGCTGGCATGGGCTAAGGGGAGGCGCCCTGGCCTTATTGGGCCAGGCACACCAAGTCCTCAAAAGCCCACGCAGCTAGGGAAGGAAAAAAGGGAGAGTCCTAGTAGGAATAGGATTGGACTTTGGAGTCCAAGTCCACGTGTGTACTATTCACGGTTACTGTTCACGTGGCACTATTCCTTCTACTCCAAGCCCCTACACATATATAAATAGAGGAGAGGGGGCACCCCAAAGGACACAACATTATCTTAGCCGTGTGCGGCGCCCCCCTCCACAGTTCCGTCCCTCGGTCATATTTTCGCAGTGATTGGGCGAAGCCCTGCGGAGATAGCATCACCATCACCGTCACCACGCCGTCGTGCTGCCGGAACTCATCCACTACCTCGCCGTCTTGCTGGATCAAGAAGTCGAGGACGTCACCGAGTTGAACGTGTGCTGAACGCGGAGGTGCCGTACGTTCGGTGCTCGGTCGGTTGGATCGTGAAGTTGTTCGACGACAACAACCGCGTTGTTCTAACGCTTCCGCTTACGGTCTACGAGGGTACGTAGACACACTCCCCCTCTCGTAGCTATGCATCTCCATGGATAGATCTTGCGTGTGCGTAGAAAATTTTTGTTTTCCATGCAACGTTCCCCAACAGTGGCATCATGAGCCAGGTCTATGCATAGATGATATGCACGAGTAGAACACAAAGATTTGTGGGCGGTGATCGTCATACTGCTTACCACCAACGTCTTATTTTGATTCGGTGGTATTGTAAGATGAAGCGGCCGGACCAACCTTACATATCCACGTACATGAGACCGGTTCCACCGAAAGACATGCAACTTGTTTTGCATAAAGGTGGCTGGCGGGTGTTTGTTTCTCCTACTTTAGTTGAATCAAATTTGACTGCGGCCGGTCCTTGTTGAAGGTTAAAACAGCAAACTTGATAAATCACCGTTGTGGTTTTGTGCCGTAGGTAAGAACGGTTCTTGCTAGAAGCCCGTAGCAGCCACGTAAAACTTGCAACAACAAAGTAGAGGACGTCTAACTTGTTTTTTGCAGGGTATGCTGTGATATGATATGGTCAAGACATGATGTGATATACGTTATTGTATGAGATGATCATGTTTTGTAATTTACCGGCAACCAGCAGGAGCCTTATGGTTGTCTCTTTATTGTATGAAATGCAAGCGCCATGTAATTGCTTTACTTTATCCCTATGCGTTAGCAATAGTTGTAGAAGCAATAGTTGGCGAGACGACCACGACGCAACGATGGAGATCAAGGTGTCGAGCCGGTGACGATGGAGATCATGACAATGCTTTGGAGATGGAGATCAAAAGCACAAGATGATGGCCATATCATGTCACATATTTTGATTGCATGTGATGTTTATCCTTTATGCATCTTATTTTGCTTAGAACGACGGTAGCATTATAAGATGATCCCCTCACTAAATTTCAAGATAAAAGTGTTCTCCCCGAGTATGCACCGTTGCTAAAGTTCGTCGTTTCGAAGCACCTCGTGATGATCGGGTGTGATAGATTCTACGTTCACATACAACGGGTGTAAGCCAGTTTTACACAAGCAGAATACTTGGGTTAAACTTGATGAGCCTAGCATGTACAGACATGGTCTCGGAACACTGGAGACCGAAAGGTCGAACATAAGTCATATAGTAGATATGATCAACATGGAGATGTTCACCATTGATGACTATCCCATCTCACGTGATGATCGGACATGGGCTAGTTGATTTGGATCATGTATCACTTAGTTAACTTGAGGGATGTTAATTTAAGTGGGAGTTCATTAGTAATTTGATTAATTGAACTTAATTTATCATGAACTTAGTCTTGATAGTTTCTTTGCATATC
This sequence comes from Elymus sibiricus, assembly GCA_039707655.1. Lineage (NCBI taxonomy): Eukaryota > Viridiplantae > Streptophyta > Magnoliopsida > Poales > Poaceae > Elymus > Elymus sibiricus. The sequence continues at coordinate 101,039,963 of CM077668.1, read as the reverse complement.
TATGTTGTAGATAAATGGCCCGTGCTACTGTTCCGTTGAATTTTAATGCGTTCCTAGAGAAAGCTAAGTTGAAAGATGATGGTAGCAACTACACGGACTGGGTCCGTAACTTGAGGATTATCCTCATTGCTGCACAGAAGAATTATGTCCTTGATGCACCGCTAGGTGATGGACCTGCTACAGGAGCTGTTGCAGACATTGTGAACGCCTGGCAGGCTCGATCTGATGACTACTCGATAGTTCAGTGTGCCAGGCTCTACGGCTTAGAACCGGGACTGCAAAAGCATTTTGAACGCCACGGAGCATATGAGATGTTCCAAGAGCTGAAATTGATATTTCAAGCTAATGCCCGGGTTGAGAGATATGAAGTCTCCAACAAGTTCTTTAGCTGTAAGATGGAGGAGAACAGTTCTGTCAGTGAACACATACTCAGAATGTCTGGATACCACAACCACTTGACTCAGCTGGGAATTGATCTTCCGGTTGAGAGTGTTATTGATAGAGTTCTTCAGTCACTGCCACCAAGCTATAAAGGCTTCGTGATGAACTATAATATGCAAGGGATGGAGAAGACAATTCCCGAGCCCTTCGCGATGCTGAAATCAGCGGAGGTAGAAATCAAGAAGGAGCATCAAGTGTTGATGGTTAACAAAACTACTAGTTTCAAGAAAAAGGGCAAGGGAAAGAAGGGTAACTTCAAGAAGAACGGCAAGCAAGTTGCCGCTCCCACGAAGAAACCCAAAGCTGGACCCAGGCCTGAAACAGAGTGCTTCTACTGCAAAGGGACTGGTCACTGGAAGCGGAACTGCCCCAAGTATTTGGCGGATAAGAAGGATAGCAAAGTGAGCAAAGGTATATTTGATATACATGTTATTGATGTGTTCCTCACTAATGCTCGCAGTAGCGCCTGGGTATTTGATACTGGTTTGGTTGCTCATATTTGTAACTCGAAACAGGAGCTACAGAATAAGCGAAGATTGGCTAAGGATAGGGATGTAAACGGATCGGATCGGATCGGATAATGCTTTTACCATATCCTTTACCATATTTTTTTGTCGGATTCGGAGCGGAGCGGATAATGACCGGATGCGGATTCGAATGCGGATTATATCGGACTACGGATTCGGAGCGGAAGCGGAGCAGAAGCGGAGCGGACTCGGATCGGAAACGGACAAAAATATTGATGTAGATATTCTCCGCAATAGTATATTTCTACAGGCGATCTATATAGAGAAGAACAGTACGTATATAAGTAACCAACCATTTTTTACTGCTTATAATGGGATTACTAGCTTACAAGCTGCAGCAAGCATGACTGATGGTTCTTGTACGTGCATGTTAACTAGTACAGTAAGTGTTCTTAATGGGATTAATAGCTTACATCACAGATTCATGTAATCATATTGTTCTCTAATCAACCATAAAATAGGTTTAAATAGTAGCTAAGTTAATTACTAAGTAGTACAGTACGTGTTCTTAAGTTTATTGGCTGTGCTTATACGTGCATGTAAGATTGTAATAAGGAATTAGTTATATTATATTTATATATGTGATTCTGAAAAGTGGACTATTTGGATATTTGGGCTAAACTTATCGGATAATCCTATTTGACAATGTCGGATAATCCTAAAAATATATCGGATAATCCATATTCGTCGGATATTGCCAATACCATATCCGCTACCATATCTGTCGGATATCCGGTTGACCAAAATCCGTATCCACATCCATATCCGTCGGATTCGTGAAAGTGCATACCATATCCTTAAAAACGGATGCGGATGCAGATTCGGAACGGAAATTATCCATACCATTTACATCCCTAGCTAAGGACGAGGTGACGATGCGCGTCGGGAATGGTTCCAAGGTTGATGTGATCGCCGTCGGCACGCTACCTCTACATCTACCTTCGGGATTAGTTTTAGACCTCAATAATTGTTATTTGGTGCCAGCGTTGAGCATGAACATTATATCTGGATCTTGTTTATTGCGAGACGGTTATTCATTTAAGTCAGAGAATAATGGTTGTTCTATTTATATGAGTAACATCTTTTATGGTCACGCACCTTTTGTGAATGGTCTATTCTTGTTGAATCTCGATCGTAGTGATACACATATTCATAATATTGATGCCAAAAGATGCAAAGTTGATAATGATAGTGCAACATACTTGTGGCACTGCCGTTTAGGTCATATTGGTGTAAAGCGCATGAAGAAACTCCATGCGGATGGACTTTTAGAATCTCTTGATTATGAATCATTTGATACTTGCGAACCATGCCTCATGGGCAAGATGACTAAAACTCCGTTCTCCGGAACAATGGAGCGAGCTACTGATTTGTTGGAAATAATACATACCGATGTATGCGGTCCGATGAATGTTGAAGCACGCGGTGGGTATCGTTATTTTCTAACCTTCACAGATGATTTGAGTAGATATGGTTATATCTACTTTATGAAACACAAGTCTGAAACATTTGAAAAGTTCAAAGAATTTCAGAGTGAAGTAGAGAATCATCGTAACAAGAAAATAAAGTTTCTACGATCTGATCGCGGAGGCGAATATTTGAGTTACGAGTTTGGCCTTCATTTAAGAAAATGTGGAATTGTTTCACAACTCACGCCACCTGGAACACCACAGCGTAATGGTGTGTTCGAACGTCGTAACCGTACTTTATTGGATATGGTGCGTTCTATGATGTCTCTTACCAATTTGCCACTATCGTTTTGGGGTTATGCATTAGAGACAGCTGCATTCACGTTAAATAGGGCACCGTCTAAATCCGTTGAGACGACACCATATGAACTATGGTTTGGCAAGAAACCTAATCTGTCGTTTCTTAAAGTTTGGGGATGTGATGCTTATGTGAAAAAGCTTCAACCTGATAAGCTCGAACCCAAAGCAGAGAAGTGCGTCTTCATAGGATACCCTAAAGAAACAATTGGGTACACCTTCTACCACAGATCCGAAGGCAAGGTCTTTGTTGCCAAGAATGGGTCCTTTCTAGAGAAGGAGTTTCTCTCGAAAGAAGTGAGTGGGAGGAAAGTAGAACTTGATGAGGTAATTGTACCTTCTCTCGAATTGGAAATTAGCTCATCAGAGAAAACCGTTCCCGTGATGCCTACACCAATAAGAGAGGAAGATAATGATAAAGATCATGAAACTTCAGATCAAGTTACTACTGAACTTCGTAGGTCGACCAGAGTACGTTCCGCACCAGAGTGGTACCGTAATCCTGTTCTGGAAGTTATGTTGTTAGACAACAGCGAACCTACGAACTATGAAGAAGCTATGATAAGCCCGGATTCCGACAAATGGCTTGAGGCCATGAAATCTGAGATAGGATCCATGTATGAGAACAAAGTGTGGACTTTGGTGGACTTGCCCGATGATCGGCAAGCCACTGAGAATAAATGGATTTTTAAGAGGAAGACAGATGGTGATGGTAATATCACTGTCTACAAAGCTCGACTTGTCGCGAAAGGTTTTCGACAAGTTCAAGGGGTTGACTACGATGAGACTTTCTCACCCGTAGCAATGCTTAAGTCTGTCCGAATCATGTTAGCAATTGCCGCATTTTATGATTATGAAATCTGGCAAATGGATGTCAAAACTGCATTCCTTAATGGTTTTCTCAAAGAAGAGTTGTATATGATGCAACCAGAAGGTTTTGTCGATCCTAAGGGTGCTAACAAAGTGTGCAAGCTCCAGCGATCCATCTATGGACTGGTGCAAGCATCTCGGAGTTGGAATATACGCTTTGATGAGGTGATCAAAGCATATGGTTTTGTACAGACTTACGGTGAAGCCTGTATTTACAAGAAAGTGAGTAGGAGCTCTGTAGCATTTCTAATATTATATGTGGATGACATATTTTTGATTGGAAATGATATAGAATTTCTGGATGGCATAAAGGGATACTTGAATAAGAATTTTTCAATGAAAGACCTCGGTGAAGCTGCTTATATATTGGGCATCAAGATCTATAGGGATAGATCAAGACGCTTGATAGGACTTTCACAAAGCACATACCTTGACAAAGTTTTGAAGAAGTTCAAAATGGATCAGTCAAAGAAAGGGTTCTTGCCTGTCTTGCAAGGTGTGAAGTTGAGTCAGACTCAATGCCCGACCATGGCAGAAGATATAGAGAAAATGAAAGTCATTCCCTATGCCTCAGCCATAGGTTCTATTATGTATGCCATGCTGTGTACCAGACCTGATGTGTGCCTTGCCATAAGTTTGGCAGGGAGGTACCAGAGTAATCCAGGAGTGGATCACTGGACAGCGGTCAAGAATATCCTGAAGTACCTGAAAAGGACCAAGGACATGTTTCTCGTTTATGGAGGTGACGAAGAGCTCGTCGTAAAGGGTTACGTCGATGCAAGCTTCGACACTGATCCGGATGACTCTAAGTCACAAACCGGATACGTATTTATATTAAATCGTGGAGCTGTCAGTTCGTGCAGTTCCAAGCAGAGCGTCGTGGCGGGATCTGCGTGTGAAGCGGAATACATAGCTGCTTCGGAAGCAGCACATGAAGGAGTCTAGATGAAGGAGTTCATATCCGATCTAGGTGTAATACCTAGTGCATCGGGTCCAATGACAATCTTTTGTGACAACACTGGAGCAATTGCCATAGCCAAGGAGCCCAGGTTTCACAAGAAGACCAAACACATCAGGAGACGCTTCAACTCCATTCGTGAATATGTCAAGGATGGAGACATAGAAATTTGCAAAGTACACACGGATCTGAATGTGGCAGACCCGTTGACTAAGCCTCTTCCACGAGCAAAACATGATCAGCACCAAGACTCCATGGGTGTTAGATTCATTACTATGTAATCTAGATTATTGACTCTAGTGCAAGTGGGAGACTGATGGAAATATGCCCTAGAGGCAATAATAAAGTTGTTATTATTTTATATTTCCTTGTTCATGATAAAGGTTTATTATTCATGCTAGAATTGTATTGACCGGAAACTTAAATACATGGGTGAATACATAAACAAATACCGTGTCCCTAGTGAGCCTCTACTAGACTAGCTCGTTGATCAAAGATGGTTAAGGTTTCCTAACCATAGACATGAGTTGTCATTTGATAACGGGATCACATCATTAGGAGAATGATGTGATGGACAAGACCCATCCGTTAGCTTAGCATATGATCGTTCTGTTTATTGCTACTACTTTCTTGAATGTCAAATACATGTTCCTCAGACCATGAGATCATGCAACTCCCGGATACCGGAGGAATACCTTGTGTGCTATCAAACGTCACAACGTAACTGGGTGATCATAAAGATGCTCTACAGGTATCTCTGAAGGTGTCCGTTGAGTTGGCATGGATCGAGACTGGGATTTGTCACTCCGTGTTTCGGAGAGGTATCTCTGGGCCCTCTCGGTAATGCACATCATAAGAAGCTTGCAAGCAAAGTGACTAAGGAGTTAGTTACGGGATGATGTATTACGGAACGAGTAAAGAGACTTGCCGGTAATGAGATTGAACTAGGTATGGAGATACCGACGATCGAATCTCGGGCAAGTAACATACCGACGGACAAAGGGAATTACGTATGTTGTCATTGCGGTTCGACCGATAAGATCTTCGTGGAATATGTAGGAACCAATATGAGCATCCAGGTTCCGCTATTGGTTATTGACCGGAGAGGCGTCTCAGTCATGTCTACATCATTCCCGAACCCGTAGGGTCCGCACGCTTAACGTTCGTTAACGATATATTGTTATATGAGTTATGTGAATTGGTAACCGAATGTTGTTCGGAGTCCCGGATAAGATCCCCGATGTCACGAGGAGTTTCGGAATGGTCGAGAGGTAAAGATTTATATATGGGAAGTCATATTTTGGGTTCCGGAAAAAGGTACAGTTTTTTCGGTATTGTACCGGGAAGCTTCCAGAAGGTTCCGGAGGATTCCGGAAGTCCACAAGTGGGTCCACAACATCCCAAAGGGCTGGCATGGGCTAAGGGGAGGCGCCCTGGCCTTATTGGGCCAGGCGCACCAAGTCCTCAAAAGCCCACGCAGCTAGGGAAGGAAAAAAGGGAGAGTCCTAGTAGGAATAGGATTGGACTTTGGAGTCCAAGTCCACGTGTGTACTATTCATGGTTACTGTTCACGTGGCACTATTCCTTCTACTCCAAGCCCCTACACATATATAAATAGAGGAGAGGGGGTGCCCCAAAGGACACAACATTGTCTTAGCCGTGTGCGGCGCCCCCCTCCACAGTTCCGTCCCTCGGTCATATTTTCGCAGTGCTTGGGCGAAGCCCTGCGGAGATAGCATCACCATCACCGTCACCATGCCGTCGTGCTGCCGGAACTCATCCACTACCTCGCCGTCTTGCTGGATCAAGAAGTCGAGGACGTCACCGAGCTGAACGTGTGCTGAACGCGGAGGTGCCGTACGTTCGGTGCTCGGTCGGTTGGATCGTGAAGTTGTTCGACGACATCAACCGCGTTGTTCTAACGCTTCCGCTTATAGTCTACGAGTGTACGTAGACACACTCCCCCTCTCGTAGCTATGCATCTCCATGGATAGATCTTGCGTGTGCGTAGAAAATTTTTGTTTTCCATGCAACGTTCCCCAACAGTGCGCACCCGGGAGCAACTTCCCGGTCGATCACCCATCCTGAAATTACTCCAAGCTGAGCACGCTTAACTTTGGAGTTCTTTCCGAATGGGCTCCCGGAAAAGAAGGAATTCCTTATTGATACGAGTAGTCTATCATCCCTATTAAGCCAGGCTATCACAATATTACTGTATTGTAAGCACATTGTGTATCAACATATATGTTCCGGCAATTTGAAATTGCTATATGTTGATTTATGCACATGCACTTTCTTTTTACAACATAATTAATTTACCTGGGAGTAAATTAATTGGACATGATGATTTCATGTAGGATATGCTAGACATATCCAAGAAAGAATTTGGTAAGATTGCCATTGATGGTGAAAATGATTAAACCTGGGTCATGGATGTCAAGAGCAACTTGGCGGCTCGGGATCTTAGTTCTCCCATAACCACATTGTAGGAGATATGCCCTAGAGGCAATAATAAATGTTATTGTTTATCTCCCTGTTCATAATTATGTTTATGTTCCATGCTATAACTGCTATGGTTCTCGAGTCTACAATAACCACGAGGCTCGGAGGAAGACTCATATGCACATGTGGAATAATAAACGGTAAAATGTATTCCTAGTCTGGCCTCTAAGACTAGCTCAAGTGTTGCATGATGGTTCTGTTTTCCTGATCATAGGCATGACTATGCTGGCAACTTTGAGGGCACAATGTTAGGAGAACACTTGTGTTGAATCGACCCGAATTGATGTTATGCTATGAGATACATTCGTCACAAGTTAATGGTTAATAACACAGAGAAAGTTAATGTTTGCATAATTCCTTAGACCATGAGAGTATCGAGTTTCTTCATGCTTGCTTCATGAACTTTGGGGTTTGTTAAACGTCATCCGTAACTGGGTGGCTATTACGGCGGCTTAAGGGTTCATGGAAAAGTATGTCAAGTAACTTGATAGCTCAAGATTGGGATTTGCTCCTCCGACGATGGAGAGATATATCTGGGCCCTCTCGGTGTTACGGTATCCACCATCGTCTGGCCAGACACATTGTGATTTGATCACAGGGATGCCGGAACACGGGAACAAGAAAAGAGAACAAAACCGGTAACGAGGTAACTGGCATTGTGGACAAGTGTTGATCCACGGGGATGCCGATGATTCTCACCTCGGGTATTTATAACATATCGCGAAGCAACAGGAATAGCACACGGCAACTGGAGGTTCACTCGAATATTCATTCGTGTGGGTATAGGGGTCAATATGGGTGTCCACGGCTCCGATGTTGATCATTGATCGGAAAGTGTTCCGGGTCATGTCTATACTTCTCCGAACCTATAGGGTCACACGCTTAAGGGCCATCTATCTGCTGAATACTAGACAGGGAGTCTGAGAGAAAGTCACCGGAAAAGTTTCGGAGACAACGGAAAAGTTCCGGAGAGAACACCGGAATGGTTTTGGTAAAACTGAAAAGTTGTTTCAGGGTATACTATTAAGTCAAATTGGTTTCGGCACACGCCTGGAAATTCTTGGAGGGTACCAGAATTGTTCTGGGAACTTCTAGGATTTTTTGGAGAAAAAACCCGGAAATGTTCCGGAGCTGCCGGAACCGCTTTGTTTGCTTTTCGCAGATGAAAATCACTAATCCGGAATTGTTTCGAAACGCGTCCAAAATCATTTTAGTGGGTACTGGAATTGTTCTAAGACCCACAGAAATATTTTCGGATTTAACGGTGGCGAAAAAATGTGTCCGTGAATAGTGAAAGTGCTTTTTGGGTTACTATTTTGGATAGCCACCTTTTTGGACTTGAGTCAAAGTTCTAGAAGGAAGTGTCTTGCAAGGGAAGGAACCCCATTTTGGGGGGGGGGGGGCAAGGGGTGGCCGGCCAAGGGTGGTGCTCCTTCTTGGAGCTCCACATGACCTCCCATTATGCCCATAATACCCATCATATGTGACCTAATGCATGGGTATTTTGGTATTTTTTGGAGGCACCCTTCCCCTTGGCTTTCCTATAAATAGAGGTGGAGAGGAGCTCTCCACACTCATCCCTTGCTCTCATACACATGCCATGACATTTCTGGCTTCTCTCTCCCTCCCAGCGAAATAGTTTCGTAGATCCGAAAGGCTGTCTGGGTTCCGGTGGGAACTAGTTCTGGACGGCGAAGCCCTGCCGGATAAATGACACCGTATGTGTGCAACTCTGTAGAGAGATCGTAGTTTCGGTCTTAGTTTGAGAGTGCCTCCCGAAGGGCTGTCCAAGTGACCGTCCGAGTTTCGAGGGTCCTCCCGAAGGGCTGTCCGAGTGACCGTCCGAGTTTCGAGTGTCCTCCCGAAGGGCTGTCCGTGACACCGTCCGAGGGACTGTCCGACTGCCTCCCGGAGGGCTGTCCGAGGGGCAGACGAGGGAGAACATCCTCACGGTTGGGAGGTTGTAAATCCTAGCTGCGGGGATCTGCACCGCCGATCGTCATCGACTCTACTTCCGCTGCGCTACGAGTCGGTAACGAAAAGATCAAACCTTGTATGCAGTCTCCATAGTGGTCATGGGCTGGTGCGTAGGTCGAAATTTTTTGTTTTCTGCTGCGTTCTCCTACAGTGACATCATGAGCCGTGCTATGCGTAGATGCATGTTACGATCTAGAATACATAGAGATGTATGGGTGTTGCACAATATAATTTGTAGTAGATGAGTTCTACTGCTGATAATTATTTGTGCGGGTAGTAGATGAAATCCGTTACCCTATGTTCTTGTTGCTTCCCTGGAATTTGCATATTTCTGATCTTGATAACAGCATGGTGGAATTTCAAAGTTCTGGCAATCCGCGATCCTGATTGATCAACGAAGTGCTAACAGTTCATTGAATTCCACCATAGTTAGAGAGAAAGATGAAATTTCACAGACAAAAGGGCAATGCAGATATAATCTGCACAGGGGTCATGCGTATGACGAAGTTCGGTATGGGGCTCGAGATTTTATTATCTCATGTTTCATACACCCCGCAAAGTTAATCTAGTGACTTGAATAATCATACTTGATGATGGACGTTGGTAGCTTCGGTTTGCTTCGAAACCTTAGAAGCCACGTAAAACAAATTATGCATGAACCGATTAGAGGCGTCTAACCTCATATTAATTTGATTATGTATGAGATGACTATATGATGTAAAATTAATTAACATGACCTGCGTGTCATGATTCGGCATGATGGCTGGAGCCATATGATTGTCACTTTAATGACCTACGTGTCAACCTTAAGTAATGCACTTATTTTATTAGCTATAGAGATAGCAATATTATCTGGTGCATCGACAAGGTGGTGGCAATCTTCGCAAAGGTGAACACCGACGCGAATGCCGAAGACGAAGAAATAAAAGACTTCTCCGTCAGAAAGGGCTATACCATATCATGATATTATGAATTGCCTGAGATGTTTATCCCTTATGATGCACCCTTTTTTATTGCGCGGTAGTTGCTTTTTATTAGGGTGATCTCTCACAAAAATATCAAGTAGTTAGTGTTCTCCCAAGTGTAGCACCGTCACGGCACCTATCTCTTCGGGGCATCACATGATCTCCATGGGTGCGAACGATTAGAGAAGTGTGAGGCGGGTGAGTTGAGACCTCGCAGCGAGATCACTTGGTTGTCTTGACGTTCAGGCAGGAAAGTCCTGAGCTCGGAACACACGCATCGAAAGATGAACAAGAATCACATAGAGATGTGATCGGCAAGTTTGCCTACCGATTGAAGTTTGCGCCATTTGAGTTCATCTCGAACCGTGGCGTTGAATGGAAATGCGGGTCTTGAATCACTCACAGTCAATTATGAGAGATATTGATTTGAGTGGGAGCGCACTGTAGAATTAACTTGTTTAATTCTTAGTGCAATTAATTATGGACACTGTCTAAGTGTAATTTTGCATAATAGTTGTAGAAAAATGGCTCGCGTTTCCACCTTCCCTGTTAAAATTGAATAAGCTGTTAAATATCTGGTTAAAACTTTACGGTTGGTAACGTAATGTGAGGATTGTCCTCAAGAGTGCCGAGAAGGATTTTGTCCTATCGCATGCTTTCGGTATTCTCCCACTAATGCTATGGATGATGAGACTCTCGTCCTTCGATCCAAAAGCTAGAATTCCGTTACGGTCAAGTGCAATATGTTTGCTTCCATGAGACCCGAACTTCAAAAGTTTGGGATATCTATGTGATATTCATGGAACTGAAAATCATTTTTAGATACAAACAAAGGCTAAAAGATATGTGATATCCAAAGGAATGTTTGTTTTGCAAACTATTAGTAAAAGTATTTACTATGCATTTGACTAATACGAGAGGGATCCAGAAGAATGCCTATCATATGATGAAGGTGAATAAAACAAACAACTTAAAGAGAAAGGAAATGTCCAAAGGGTGTTAGTGTGACTTGCACACCTAGGAAGTCCGGGGCTAACGCCACTCTTAAGTTGAGTGCTTTTTCTGAGAGTAGGAGAAATACTGAAAGTTAAACTGTTAGAAGTATAAAGGCAAAAAGAGAGAAGACTGGAATGTCCAGCTCATGTATGAAAGTCATACAAGCTATTGATGTATAGAAGGCTGGTCAAAGAAATAGTTCTTGGGAATTGTGATTAAATTGTTAGTCACTAATTCTTGGGTATTGTGAGTTGATCACAAAGATACCCACTCGATTGCATTCTGTTGTGACTCGATGCAAGAACTACTACGGCCTAAAAGACTTGCCGGAGTGAGGTTTAGATATGCGCTGAGAACATAGTAAAAGTTGCTATACTCGGTACATTACCTATGTATTTATTTTCATAATTCATTTTAGAGTTTTTATACACTCTAGCCCATTGCATAAAGTATCTTGCAAGAAGGTTGTTCATAAGAGAACTTTTGATGTTCGGTGTTATGAATAACATAAGGGCCATGCTTCCATCATGGATGGGATGTATGTTATGAATATTGATAATAATATATTACCTCTGTATTTACTTTCATAATTCATTTTAGAGTTTTACACACTCTAGCCCATTGCATAATGTTTGCTGCAAAAGGGTTGTTCATAAAAGAACAATTGTTGTTCAGTGTTATGAATAACATAAGGGCCATACTTTCATCGTGGATAGGATGTATGTTATGAATATTGATGGTAATATGATACATCCATAAACACTGACGCTAAATGTCGCAAGACTAAGAGAATACCACACATGTGTGGCACTGCATTTGGTCACATTGGAGAAACCCGCATGGAGAAATTCCATAATGATGGATTTTGAAGTCATTTCATTATGAATCATCTGACACTTGCAACTTTCCTCCGAAAAGTGAAGTGACTGAAATACCGTTCACAGGCCATAAGGAACGAGCAACGAACTTATTGGTGATCATACATTTTGATGTATGTAGTCCGATAAATGCTGTTGCTAGCAGTGGATTTATCTATCTTCAGAAATGACTCAACTAGATATATGGATATTTACTTGATGAGACGTAAGTCTGGATCTTTTGAAATCATTCATAAGGTTTTCAATATGAAGTAGAAATTATTGTAACAAGAAAATTATGTTTCTGCAATTTGATTGCGGAAGGAATATTTGAGTTACAAGTTTAGCGAATGTCTGATGAGTTGTGAAAAGAGTTTCATAACTTACACCTCACGGAGCACCACTGTGAGTGGAATATCCGTGAAGATGTAAATCAAACCATTCATGGCATGGTAAGATCAAAGATGACATAAATTAATTTGCCCTTATCCCTTTTAAAAGTAATGCTTTAAAGACTGCGGCTTTTACACTGAAAAGAGTACCATCAGGTCTGTTGAAATGATGCCATGGTATGGTACGCCCAACCATGCTTTGTCTTTTCTTAATATTTGGAATATGGGGCTTGTGTAAAATATTTACAAACCTATTCCAAATCAGACAAGTACTACTTTGTAGGTTATCCCAAATAATTGGGAATTCCTCCACCACTATACCGAGGCAAAAAGGTTTGCCACCAAGAACGGTATGCTTTTAAAGAGAATGGTTCTTGCAAAAAGGTGAGTAGGAGAACAGTGCAACTCGACGAGATAACAGTATCTTCGTCATCAGATCAAAGGAAAGAAACCTTGGAAGTAATTCCAGAGTTTCCTACTGCGAATGAAACGGAAGCCTCTACATGAGATGTATGGACTTCGGTCGAACTTGCAACTGAACCACGTAGGCAAAACTCGTGTAAACCTCTCAGGTGCGCAAGCGAGATATTGTTGTTAGACAACAGTATACCTACAATACACAAGGAAGCGTTGATGGGCCCTGACTACGGAATTGGCTAAATGCCAATATAATCCGAGATAGTTTCCACAAATGATTCAAGATTATATCTTGATAAACCCTTCGGAAGACTTAGAGTCTAACGAACATTAATGGAACTATAAACTGATGTGGATAAAATGTTTTATCCATAAAGCTCGACTTGTTGCAATAACAAGTTCAAGGAGTTGACTACGATGAGGTTGTCTCACCATAGCGATGCTTAAAGTCAGATCGGGTTAAACTAGCAATCAATACATATTTCAATCTTGAGATATGATACATGGATGCCAAAAGGATTTCCATGTGATGGAAATGCAACCTAGGACTTGCATGTGATACAGTCCGAAGTATTTTGTCAATCCAGAGGATGCTAGTAAGTATGCAAACTTTAGAGTTCCATCAATGGATAGAAGAGAGCAAAATGGAGTTGGAATCTTCGTTTTGATGAAATAGTCAAAAGAGTTTCATTTCATCAATGGATAACGAAGATGCTTGTGGTTACAAGAAAGTAAGTGGGAGCATAATAATATTTCTAAAAACTTTGTGTGCTTGACACATTGTTGATTGGAAATAATATAAATTTCTTGACACAAATTAGGACTTCATTGAAAATAGTTTTTCGATGAAGTGCTTGGGCTAAATAGCCTTGATATTAGGCATATTTATCTACGAGATAGAATTGCCTAATAGGCTAAGCCAAAAATACATATTGACAAGATGCTAAAACAGTTTAGCATAAGAGCGCCAAGGAGTGATTCTTGCTGAAGTCACATGGAAAGAGCTTTGCAAGACTCGGTGTCCCAAAACACTGATGAGCAAAATACATGATGGATTTTCCACACACCTTTGTGTTTGGATTAATCATGTATTCCATGGTATGTAAAACAACCAGATATGTCCGATACTCCAAAGCTGTTTTGAGTATAGATACCAAAGTGATCAAAGTACTGATCATGGGACAACAGTGAAAAATGCCATTGAGTACTAAAGCAGCACTGATGGCATGTTTTCTCGCAAGCAGAGATTATGAAGTGCTCATCGTAAGTAATTACATCGATACAGTCTTCATCAATGCTCCATGCATTTTTGATTTAAGTAAAGGGTTTTTGTGTAATACACGATATGGTGGCACGGTGTTTGGAAATCGTTTCAAACAGGTTACTGTGACGAATTCTATAACAAAGGCTAAGTATGTTGCCGCTTTCAAAGCAAAATAGAAGATGTTGAATCGTACAGTTCGTTCATGAACTTAGTATGGTTCCAAGATGGCTTTGGTCAATGGAACACTATTGAAGCTCAGTCTGAGGAATCAAGGTTTGACCAGTGATTCACATATATACGAAGCCAGGTCCACATAAAATATGAATTTTGTGAAAGCGTGAAAACGCGAGGATATGCAGAGATACACATGGAACTGAAGTTGTCAGATCCGTTGGACATCAGACTATACCACAAGCGAAGCATGTTTTACACCGGTATGCCATAGGTGTAAAGTGCATCAGCATTGACTAGATTATTGACTCTAGTGCAACTGGGAGTCTGTAGGAGATATGCCCTAGAGGCAATAATAAATGTTATTGTTTATCTCCCTGTTCATAATTATGTTTATGTTCCATGCTATAACTACTATGGTTCTCGAGTCTACAATAACCACGAGGCTCAGAGGAAGACTCATATGCACATGTGGAATAATAAACGGTAAAATGTATTCCTAGTCTGGCCTCTAAGACTAGCTCAAGTGTTGCATGATGGTTCTGTTTTCCTGATCATAGGCATGACTATGCTGGCAACTTTGAGGGCACAATGTTAGGAGAACACTTGTGTTGAATCGACCCGAATTGATGTTATGCTATGAGATACATTCGTCACAAGTTAATGGTTAATAACACAGAGAAAGTTAATGTTTGCATAATTCCTTAGACCATGAGAGTATCGAGTTTCTTCATGCTTGCTTCATGAACTTTGGGGTTTGTTAAACGTCATCCATAACTGGGTGGCTATTACGGTGGCTTACGGGTTCATGGAAAAGTATGTCAAGTAACTTGATAGCTCAAGATTGGGATTTGCTCCTCCGACGATGGAGAGATATCTCTGGGCCCTCTCGGTGTTACGGTATCCACCATCGTCTGGCCAGACACATTGTGATTTGATCATAGGGATGCCGGAACACGGGAACGAGAAAAGAGAACAAAACCGGTAACGAGGTAACTGGCATTGTGGACAAGTGTTGATCCACGGGGATGCCGATGATTCTCACCTCGGGTATTTGTAACACCGCGAAGCAACAGGAATAGCACACGGCAACTGGAGGTTCACTCGAATATTCATTCGTGTGGGTATAGGGGTCAATATGGGTGTCCACGGCTCCGATGTTGATCATTGATCGGAAAGTGTTCCGGGTCATGTCTATACTTCACCGAACCTATAGGGTCACACGCTTAAGGGTCATCTATCTACTGAATACTAGACAGGGAGTCTGAGAGAAAGTCACCGGAAAAGTTTCGAAGACAACGGAAAAGTTCCGGAGAGAACACCGGAATGGTTTCGGTAAAACTGAAAAGTTATTTCAGGGTATACCATTAAGTCAAATTGGTTTTGGCACACGCCTGGAAATTCTTGGAGGGTACCAGAATTGTTCTGGGAACTTCTGGGATTTTTCGGAGAAAAAACCCGGAAATGTTCCGGAGCTGCCGGAACCGCTTTGTTTGCTTTTCGCAGATGAAAATCACTAATCCGGAATTGTTTCGGAACGCGTCCAAAATCATTTTAGTGGGTACTGGAATTGTTCTAAGACCCACATAAATATTTTCGGATTTAACGGTCACGGAAAAATGTTTCCGTGAATAGTGAAAGTGCTTTTTGGGTTACTATTTTGGATAGCCACCTTTTTGGACTTGAGTCAAAGTTCTAGAAGGAAGTGGCTTGCAAGGGAAGGAACCCCATTTGGGGGGGCCCCCAAGGGGTGGCCAGCCAAGGGTGGTGCTCCTTCTTGGAGCTCCACATGGCCTCCCATTATGCCCATAATACCCATCATATGTGACCTAATGCATGGGTGTTTTGGTATTTTTTGGAGGCACCCTTCCCCTTGGCTTTCCTATAAATAGAGGTGGAGAGGAGCTCTCCACACTCATCCCTTGCTCTCATACACATGCCATGACATTTCTGGCTTCTCTCTCCCTCCCAGCGAAATAGTTTCGTAGAGCCGAAAGGCTATCTAGGTTCCGGTGGGAACTAGTTCTGGACGGCGAAGCCCTGCCGGATAAATGACACCGTATGTGTGTAACTCTGTAGAGAGATCGTAGTTTCGGTCTTAGTTCGAGAGTGCCTCCCGAAGGGCTGTCCGAGTGACCGTCCGAGTTTCGAGGGTCCTCCCAAAGGGCTGTCCGAGTGACCGTCCGAGTTTCAAGCGTCCTCCCGAAGGGCTGTCCGTGACACCGTCCGAGGGACTGTCCGACTGCCTCCCGGAGGGCTATCCGAGGGGCAGACGAGGGAGAACATCCTCGCGGTTGGGAGGTTGTAAATCCTAGCTGCGGGGATCTGCACCGCCGATCGTCATCGACTCTACTTCCGCTGTGCTACGAGTCGGTAACGAAAAGATCAAACCTTGTATGCAGTCTCCATAGTGGTCCTGGGCTGGTGCGTAGGTCGAATTTTTTTTTTCTGCTGCGTTCCCCTACACACATCCGCTTAAGGGCTCCGCTATAGTCGCTATAGCAAAGTATGTTACATTGCACTCCATCCTACACCACATGCACCGTGATCTGGAAACATAGTATGTGATGGAGGCGAATCCTCTTATACTATGGTACTCCTTGAAGGAGCGATATGATCAATAGTGGGTGGTAAAGATGAGCTAAAGCATGGAGGGAATGGACACTCGTCTGATTCCATGACTTTGAGTCAGTGCCAACATACAACTACTCTCATGTGCTTCAAAACATCCAAAATTTGAGATTTCGCACTAGTGCAGTTTCAGATGTTGATCTCATCGAGAAATGCTCTTTCCTTCCAATCCTTCTATGAGGATTTTGGCTGAACAATATCGTCAGCGGTAAAGTAAAGTAGTTGTGATGAGAAGCGGATTAAGAGTGGAGCTCAATGGGGCAAAAGTCATTTCAAGAAAAATGACAATGCAAGCAACTCTGATGGTTGCTATAAGTGTGGTTGTATAACTGATTGGAAGGATATGTGATACTTCCAGGCATTTGATGGATCTGCATGCAATCAATTGCCAAGGGAAAGAGGATCATGAAACGAGTGTGAAGCTTACTTCACTGGACTTAACGATGATTTCCCGATTGTTGAAATTTCCTAGACGTTCCTTAGAATGTGGGAAACCAGGAGCATGCTCAGCAAAAGGAAGATCCACTTCTTAGTGTCGATGACATACTAGTGGAATCCTTCTAGTGACATACAATGTGTGTATTTCTATATGAGTTGTATATGTATATTATACTCTATAGAAAAAGTATGGAAACAATCCAATTGAGAAGGAAATATGGTAAGTAGAAACTAGGTCTACTAACACAATATTAAGGCAGACAAAATTATTTTTCATACTCTTCATAAGAGTACTGGAAGTGTCATGACAATTGTGGTCATGATACGGTAATTGTTGGTTCTGTCAAGCCACAGTTGCACTCCCTATAGGTACTATATGGTAATCATGGATACATTAGTGTATCTAGATTCTACTCGTACCTTGCTGAGTTTTAAGGATATTTGCATTGGTTTCTATGTTGAAACCCATATAGTGAGTGAGGTTGGAAGCCTACTCATGACTCAGCAAAAGGGATTTGAATGAAATCCTAGAGTAAATGTCTTCTCTGTATTTTGGTTTGTACCATACATACATTAAATCGGTTACGCTTTGGGCGTACAAGATAATTTTCTAGAATCTTGATAAGTTCAAGATATGGCATGGTTGCCTGGGTCATCCTGGAATTGGGATGATTAGAAAATTATTGATGGTTGCACTACGCACAATCTAATGGTGTGAATTTTCCAAATTCATTGGATTATGTATGCACGATATGTGCAGACTAGGAAATTGAACACAAGGCCATCAGATCTAAGAATAAAGGATGAGCCACTAGATTTCCTTGTACAGGAGATGGAAGTGATCCAATTCAACCATTACATGGAATATTTAGATATTTTATAGCGTTTTTGGATGCATCAGTTAGATGGTCCAAAATGTGCCTTATTATAAGAGACCATGATTTTACAAAATTGATTGCTCAGATCATTAATTTGAGAGCAAATCATCCCAAGCACAGGATATAATCCATCAGAATGGATAATGCTGTGAATTTAGTTCACGAGCATTTGATGATTACTGCCTAGATTTAGGCATAGCTGTGGAGCATTTTGGTACTTTGTGTACATACCCAGAATGGTGTTGCGGAATCAATTGTCAAGAGGATAAGTTGATAGCAATATTGCTCCTACAGAATTGTAATCTCCCAACATCTTGTTGGGGTCATGCAGTTTCTCATACTGCATTGATACAAATTCGACCAACTGCATATTATACGGTCTCCCCGTTGTAGTTAGTACATGGAAATCAGCAAGTATTTCCCATCTGCGATTATTCGGTTGCGTTGGATACGTACCGATTTCACCACCGCAGTGTACATTTATGGGCCCTCATAGAAAACGGGAATCTATGTGAGTATGATTCTCCGTCAATCATAAAGTACCTAAAGTTTGAGAAGGGAACTTGTTTGGCCCGGTACGCTGGTTGTATTTTGATGAGGACATTTTTCCGGCATTAGGGGGAGATAAGAAACACATTGAATGCCGGGAAATAGAATGAGATGTGAATAGACATCCAGTCCTTAGGTCCACGTACGAATGAGTCTGAACTGGAGGTTCAGAAGATTATCAACTTGCAAAGTATCGCAAATAATCTGCTAGTTGCATTTACCGAGTATAAAGGTGTCACAAAGTAAAATGTTCCCATAGTGAATGTGCCAGAGAGAGTGGATGTGACCCATAGGTTCACTCGGCCACCCAAGAGGGGGAGGAATCTAGACACAAGAGGACAAGGCTTCTGTGACGCCCCCGACTTAATCGTGCACTAACCATACACGCAAATGCACACGATCAAGCCTAAGGACTCACTTGAAGATATCACAACACAACTCTAACACAAATAAAAGTCATACAAGCTTTATATTACAAGCCAGGGGCCTCGAGGGCTTGAATACATAAGCTTGAGTCATACAAGCATCAGCGGAAGCATCAGATATCTGAGTACAGACATAAAAGTTAAACAGATAAGCCTTAAGAAGGCGGGGCAAAACAACGACACTGGATCGAAAGGCGCATGCCTCCTGCTTGGGTGCCTCCTATCTACTCCTGGTCGTCGGCGGTCTCCACGTAGTAGTACTCTCCTCCAGAGGGGTTGTAGTAGTCGTCGCCTGGGGCCGCTGGCTCCGAGGCTCCGTCATCTGGTCGCAGCAATTGGGTATGGAAAAAAAGGAAGCAAGGCAACCGTGAGTACTCATCCAAAGTACTCGCAAGACTTACATCAGACATATTCTATTTATGCATCGGTATCAAGGAAAGGGCTGTATCAGTGGACTGAGCTGCAGAAATGCCAGAATAGAGGGAAAGGCCTAGCCTATCGAAGACTAGCATCTTCAGCGTCTTGCAGCATTAGAAGAGTGCAGATTAGTACATAAATATAGTAGTAACAACAAGTATAACAGTAGCCATGCCCAGAGATCCTTCCTCGACTCCCTGCGAGAAAGCGATCCCGGAGCTAACATAGTAACCAGTTCTAGTTGTAGAAGATCGGGATATTTTCCGAGCGTCCTGTTACCGTGGACACGGCTATTCGAATAGATATACTTCCCTGCAGGGGTGCACCAACTTACCCAACACACTCGATTAACTCTGGCCGGACACACTTGCTTGGTCCATGCCCGGCCTCGGCTGATCGACATGTCGTAGCCCTACCTAGGCTCAACAGAGAGGCCAGCACGCCGGTCTACACCCTAAGCGCTCAGGGGTCTTGGGCCCATCGCCCTTTGCACTCCTGCGCGTTGCGAGGACGGCCGGGACCAGACCTAGCCCCTGTATACACACGCAGGCTTTCACGGTCCACCCGGGCGCGTGCCGCTCAACTGCTGACGTCTGAAGAACTTCGGCTGATACATACGACGCCGAGTGCCCATACTTATTCCCGCATGGTGGTTAGTGCGAAAGGCCAGAGGCCTACTCAGATTACATATCCTAACCCATTAGTGCATTGGGAGCTCGTGGAAATGAGCAGAGACTCACGATCATGTGACCCCGTCGCCCCGTCTCGTGGACCTACGGCAAGGGCTAAGAATGCCCGGCCGTGCCACGTAATCATCTCGCGGGTACCCTCACGGTCAACCCGTCTCCACATCACTCGCGGGTACCCCTCGGGGCCTACCTGACTTTACCAAGTATCTGAAGTAATTAAGTGGTAACAGTGTGTCCAACACATCAAGGAGGAATCCGAGGAATCACCCTCATTGGATTCTCACTCGATGTATTCATCAAGGTGAACCCGGAGGAATCACCCTCGATGGATTCTCACTTGAGGAGTTGTACGACAGAAGCTTTATCGGAGGTGGTGGAAGAGGAATCACCCTCAGTAACTCACAACCGACTAGCTATGCTACAGAGGAAACATCAGGAGTGAGATAAGAGGTATCACCCTCGGCACTCGATATTAGCTCTGCAGAGTCGGGCAACTTAGGGGTGTGCGGTGATGTGCTGGTCTCAGCCCGTCGATCACCTCGATCGGGGCACTAGTACTTGAGCGGGGCAACTAGGACAAGGATGAGGGCCACAGGTGGATTACTAACCAACCTATACTAAGCATTTAGGATAGCAGGTAAGGTATCAATAGCAGTTTACAAAAACAGGCTATGCATCAGAATAGGTAATACCGGGACAGCAGTTGTAGCAATTCTCATGCAAGCATAAGGGAGAAAGAATAGGTGATATAGGCATGTTCAAGGGGGTTTTGCTTGTCTGGAAGCTCTGCGGCAAAGGAGGGGTCGTCAACGGTGTAGTCGGACTCCGGAGCTGCGTCGGTCTCGTGGTCTATCGGATAAGAAGAGGGGGAAGAAACAATAAATAAAAGCAAGCAAATGCAACACAAATGCATGGCATGACGATATGCAGTGCTGGTGGTGACCTAACGCAATGCTACACGTTGCAGACGAAGCGGGAAAATATCTGGGAATATTTTCCCGGCCTTAGACGGTTATCGGTATACTGAACCGGAGGGGAAGGTTCCATGTTCATATAGCTAGGAGTGATGGTCAAGCATTTTGACCGCATATTCGGATTCATCTCGTTTTTCTGATCAACTTTCATGTTGAAAACTTTTCGATCCGAGCTACAGTTGAATTTCTATGAATTTTCAAAGTTTTAAACTATTTTTCTGAAATTCTGGAATTTAAATCTAATTAATAAATTCGCATTATCCAGAACAGTGCACTTATGACGTAAGCATGACGTCAGGATGACGTCAGCCAGTCAACCCCAGCTGTTCCAGGTCAAACCTGACAGCTGGGTCCCACATGTCAGTGACATAGAGGTTAACAGGGGGAATAAGTTAACTAATTAGGTTAATTAGCAGGTGGGGCCCCACTGTCAGTGTCTAATTAGTTTAACTAATTAATTTATTTAGTTTAAACAGTGATTAAACGGTGGGGCCCGCATGTCAGTGGCACTGTGTGCCCAGTCAGCCGATTTGACCAAGTCAACTCGGTCAACTGGGGCCCCTGGGCTCACTGGCAGTGACCCAGGAGGTGCCCACGTGGCTGCCACGTCGGCGGTGGCCGGCGGCAAGTCGCCAGCGACGCCAAAACACGGCGGCGAGCCACGGGACTCGCCGGAAAACGGCCACAGGCGGCCAAATCGAGCGCGGCTTGCGGCGTTCGAATGAGCATTCGACGCCGCATCGATTGGTGGCGGCGGCGCGTGCGGGCTAGATTGGCTAGGCCGCTACGGGGCACGAGGAGTGGCGTGCGAGCGCGCGTTGAGCTCCTGGGAACCCCAGGAGCTCGATGGTGAGTTCGGGCGAGCGTGGCAGTGGCTGTGGCCACGACGACGAGCTCGTCGGCGGAGTTACGGGCACGGCAGCCGTATGGCGAGCTGCGGGGGCGGAGAAGGAAAGGGGAGAGAGAAATCCGGCACGGGTGCTCACCGTGTGGCTCACGGTGGCCGTTGCGAGGTTTAGGAGCAGCTGTGGTGGCCGAATTCGACGGAGTTTACCGGCGACCGAGACGAAGAAGACGGCGCGTCGTGGTCGCTGCGGTGGCTCCCGACTCCGGCTCGTGGTCGCAGGCGACGTAGCGGACGCGGGCGGAGCTCGTGGACACGACGGCGAGGCGTGGGAAGGGCGGTGCCCGCGGCTACGACGGCGGGCGGCGACGGCTGCGCTCGGGCGTCGGTGGGAGCGAGCGAGGGAGAGGCGGAAGAGGAGGGACGAGTGGATCTGGACGTCGAGGAGGCGGAGGGGGTCAGCCTTATCCCCTCCCGGCGCCCTGTAGCGTCGCGGTGTCGCGCAGCCGCCGGAGCGCGCGCGCGCGTCCATGGCGACGACGACACAGGGAGGAGAGAGAGCGGGAGGAGGGAGAAGGGCCGGAGTGGGCTGGGCCAAGTGCACTGTGCACTTAGGCCCAGTCGGTTTAGGCCTTTTTATTTTTCTTTTCTGTTTTTCTTTTACAGAAGGTTTTGCAAAAATAAAAGAGCTGCCAAATGCTTTTGTAAAAATGTGAAACTTGTCCACAAAAATACTTTGCATTATCCTGCACTGCCACAAAAAGTTTGGGCAATTTTGGAATCCATTTGAATTTTTTCATAATTTGAAATGGCATTTATGTTGCTGTTTTGCACTGTAATAATTGCCCTAGTCCACATTTAGCTTGATGGTGATGTTGTTTTCCTGAAAAAATATTTGTTTTGGAATTTTTGCTAAATGATGAACTATTTTCCAGCAATTTTTGAGCAACTTCAAATTTCACTTATGATTTGAATTGAATTCAAAGATGGAATTTGAAATGAGATATTAATCCAACATGAACAAGCATTGCAAATCATAGATAATTAGCATAATCATTATGGATCACTGTTGCTCATTACAGAGGAGTGTTACAGCTTCATGGAAGCATCCGAGGGGAATGAGGAATCCTCAAACAGTAAATGCAAGTCAACTTCATGTTGACATTCAACCTAGGGTTGAAGAACACCTGAACGATGTTGGATACATCCTGGACCCAGCACGAGTGCGCACACAAATTTGGTGCTGGGACATCGGAAGACCTTGACTCAACTGTTGTGGGAAATCACGAAGAGTCAAAAGGTAATGATGAAATCTCCACTATGGATATGGATTCAGGAGAATCATATAATAAAGACTACATTATGTTGACATTTATTTCTCCTCAAGAATTGCAAAAGACCTTGGATTGGATCTAAAACCTAAGTCCATGCATGGTTGAGTGCTTTAAGCACTTTGGTTGATCCAAAGGAAGGCAACAATTGAGGAAGCACTCGCTCTCAGGAGGAGGGGGTATTGACCTGATCAGTAATACCCACTACTCTGAATGTGTTCCCTGGGGGAGCGCAATGGGTTTTGTTCATGAGAGGAACGAAAACAATGAGGTGGTGAGACATGAAGCGAGGCTTGTAGCACAGGGGTTCACGCAGAGACCTGTCATCGTTTAAGATGAAACATATTCTCCTGTTGTGAGTGGAATAACATTTCGATATTTTATATCACTGGCAGTGAATAATGAATTTGTATATCCAACTGATGGATGTTGTGACTGCATAGTTTTGCGAGTCACTTGATTCGGATAGCTCTATGATAGTTCCTAAGGGAATGAAGATTTCGAATTAAATCGCAACATGTGTTGCGTGAAGCTTCAGAAGTCCTTTTATGGCTTGAAGTAGTCTGGATGGATGTGGTATACCCGGCTGAGTGAGTTCCTCTGTTAGAAGGATTACTCAGACAATGATGATTGTTCATGTATGTTCATTAAACAAATCCGAAGTAGGATTTTATATCGTTTTGTGTATGTTGATGATCTGAATATCATTGGAACTACACAACAAATACATGAGACAAGTAAATCATCTTATGACAGAGTTTAAGATGAGAGATTTGGTTGAGACCAAACTTTGCTTGAGTTTGGAACTTGAGCGTATTCCTTCGGGAATAATAGTTCACCAGTCTACATTATCCAAAAGATTGTTGAAAGTTCAACATGGATAAGTCATATCCATCACGGAACTATGGTGTGTGAGATCTCTTGAGTAATAGAGATAACTACCCATTTGTACCTAATGACGGTGATGAAGAGATACTGGAACCGAGTTTCCATATCACGGTGCAATTGACGCACTAATGTATCTACAGAGCTGCACCAGGCCTGGTATATTATTTGCAGTGAATTGATTGGCTAGATACAATGCATCACTAATACAAGGTATTGGGTTGGTGTGAAGAATATTTTTGCATATCTTCTAGACACCATAGACCTTGGTTTATTCTATGAGAATAATCAAGATATAACCATGATTGGATGTTGTGATACTAGGCATTTATAATATCCCCATAATCCTAGATCACAGACTGATCATGTCTTCTCTAATGAAGGACAACCTTTAGTGGCTGCATCCACTAGTCATTCTGAAATTGTTGATTTATATGAAGCATCACAAAGATCTATGTGGCTTCTCAGAATGATGAACTTTGTTGAAAGTTCAATAGGGATTGGTTCATTGGGACTACCCACCATTATCTATGAAGATAATGTTGTTTGTATTACGCAGATGCAGACAGGTTATAAAGAGTAACATTAGAATGTGTATTGCTCCAAAATTGTTTAGCTGCATGAGAAAGAAATGGGAAGCTAAATATCTTGCAAGTAAAGTAATGTGATAATCTCGATGATTTGTTCACAAAGTCTTTACCAAGTTTTTCATTCTAGAATATGTTAATGAAATTGGTATCAGATGACTTCGTGATATGCAAGATTCAGGGGAAGTGTATTCCCATATGATAACATGTTCAAGATCTTTGGATCTTAGATATTGCACTCTTTTTTTCTTTATGAGTTTTTCCTAAATGGTTTCTCATAGAAGGTTTTTAATGAGGCAATAGTAATACAAGTATGGTAATATGTCATTTTCTTCTTATTTTCTCACTGGGTTTTTGGAAGGAGTTTTTCAGGGCATATTGCACATATCTCCTCGTATTTTCCCCGCAGGGTTTTAGGAGACTTCAAAGAAGATTATGTATGATTATAAGGAGAAGCAGTGATTAGGGAGAGTGTTAAGAATTAATTAACTTTTGTTAATTAGGGATAATCCCTGCCTCTCCCCTAGCCACCGTGGCTTGCTACGCAGCGGATGCGACTATGGGCTTGTGTCCTTTCCGTAAAAGACACCTCTTGTAACACAACCTTTGGGAGGGTATAAATACCCACATCAATGAATAAGAAATGACGGTTCACTATTACTTTCCCGGCTATTCGCTTTTGCTATTAACAGTTTTGTCTGATATGCAGATCATTTACTGAAAATCCAAGGTGTGTCTTTTTCATGTATGATGGTATAGTGAGTTGGCGTAGTTGTATGTTGAGAGAATTAGAATTTATGGGATCATCGATGTCACCGATTTACAAGGAGCACCATCCTTTATTGCATTCATTCAAATCCTAATGACAGTACAGAAGGGATACATTACTGCATTTGCGGCAGAAATAGAGCAAAGCATAATCTCTCTACATGACAATCTCTCATCTCTCGATCAATCTCTCTATTAAGCAGTATAAGCACCAACAATGGAAATAATCCAACGGCTGAGATCGCCTCAGCCACCCCCGTGAGGCCGTGACCACGACCATCGCAGCCTAGACCCGAATCTCCAGCGCCCACCGGTACATCTCCTTCTCCGGGACCGGCACGTCGACGGTGACAAGCCCAGTGTCAGCGTCATAGCCGAACTCCACGTCACCCGAGTCGAGGGAGCATTTCACCGGCCTCCGCGAGCAGTACGCGCCGAGCCGGCCGCAGCCGCGCACCCTGAGCGCCACAACGGCCTTGTCGTCCTCGTCCGTCTTGACGGTGCATTCCTCGACGGCGCCGCCGGCGTTGAACATGTGGAGCAGCCCGATGGGCGCGAACGAGACGTCCGGCGCCACGGTGCGGATGGGGCATACGTGGAACAGCTCATACTCGAGCCTCTTGAGCGTCACCGGCAGCGTGGCTCCCCGGGGCAGCCGCACGAGCTCCCCCGCCCGGTGCGCGTACACCACGGCGTCGCCGGCCCAGTCGCCGGTGCCGGCTGCCTGGGCGATGCCCTCCACGTCCTCGGCGCGCACCGAGCCGGTGAGTGTCCCGGGCGCCTCGTCGTGGATCCTCGTCTTCTTGGCGACGCGGCACCACCCCGCGCCCTGGCAGTTGAACACCCCCACCACGCCGGCGCACTTGTTCATGTTCCATATCTTGAGCAAGCTGAGAAAGAAAATCAGGGAATCTTTGTTAGCGCTAGAATCAATCAGGGAGGGTTTCACATCAGAGGATGATGGTGAGCACCTGGCACCGTCGCGCGCCGGGTCGGAGAAGAGGCGGTCGCGCGTGGGCCTACCAGGGAGCTGCGCGCGGAGCACGGAGCCGTCGGGGAGCACGAGCTTCTTGAGAAGGTCGAAGTTGTGGTTCCCCGGCTTGTCGCTGACATAAATCGGGCAGCCGCCGATGGCCCTGGCCGCGCCGTGGTACTCCGCCGCCGGGTGCAGGCTCTGTATCATCAATTCAGAATCCATCCATCGGTCAGAAGTCAGAACAAACAGTAGAAAAAAATAATTAAACATGAGAAAGAAAGAATTACATGGAACATGTCCCAGTCGGGCTGCATGAACTCGCCGAGGAAGAGCGTGTTGTACGCCACGGATGAGATGTGGACGGTGTGCGACGCCGGGTCGCGCGGGTAGAAGTCGTCGGAGGCGCGCACGACGGCGGTCTGCTTGGCGCTGTAGAGCATGTCGGTGTTGTGGCACATGCAGGAGATGCAGCCGTTGTCGGGGAAGTTGCGCGCGACGGAGGCCTCGAGCGCGCGGTGGTAGGCGCGGGTGAGCGCGACGCGGCCGCCGTGGCCGGCGCCGAGGGTCTCCACGATGTTCTGCACGTCCACCTTGACGCCGTCGACGCCGCAGGCGGCCAGGTAGGCGTGGAGCTCGTCGTAGAAGCTGTGGACCCTGCGCGGGTGCACGAGGCCGAGGCCGAGCACGGAGAGCGAGTCCATGACGATGTCCGGCTGGTTGCCCGTGACGCCCGGCGACTGCACCGGGTACGCCAGCGCCGGCTCGTAGTGCTCCATCCCGGCCGCCGACGGCTTGACGCCGCCCCAGTAGCCGGCCATGGCGTGCCACACGTACACGCTTTTGACGCCGTGCTCCTTCTTGGTCTCTTCCACCAGCCGCTTCAGCCCTGGGGTCTCCTCCTGCTGCTCGCTCTGGAACTTGGTGTTCTCCTTGATGCCGGTGAGCCGGCTCGCGAACTGCGCCCCTTCTTGGACGGCGACGCCGGGATCGTCCTTGTTCTCGCTGCCGATCTGCTGCCAACCGTCGTCGATGATGAGGAATCGAGGCGGCACGCCGCCCTCCGCCAGGCTGCGGAGCCCCTGCTTGACGCCGTCGGCCGTCACGTCCGTGTAGAAGGCGTCCCATGTGCACCACCCGAACCAGTCCACAAACGACGGCAGCTGCATACGACAATCCACAAGCACACAAACTAATCAAGATACACCCGATGGACTTGTACTCCCTCCGTTCGAAATTAACTAAAACACGATTAACTGGATAGAAATGGTTGTATCTAAACTAAATATGATTAAAGGGGTAGAAATGAATGTATCTAAACTAAAAATACGTCTAGATACCTACATTTCCGAGACAAATAATTCCGGATGGAAGCAGTACTAATCAATCGCGTCGAACAGGATAGAAATTGTACTGACCTTTTTCTTATCCCTGTGGTGGAACGTCTGCATGTGCTTCTCAACGGCCCTGCATTCCATACAAGGAACATTTAACGTGTCAGTTTCGATTTTGATTTCAGTCGAGAGACGGAGGAAGAAGATGAGGACGCACTTGACGGCCTGGGTGATGGTGTCGAAGGGGTTGGTGCCGGCGTGGATGTACACACTGTTCACGCCCTGCTCCGTCTGCACAGCTTTGTCCCCTGCTCACACACACACACGCAAACAACTGAATTCGGAACCGATCCCAGTGCAAAAGCAACCACACACTAATCTGGTAAAAAAGAGCTCCTGATCATTACCGCTCTCGATGCAGATCTGGAGCTCGTCTTGGTCGTTGCCCTGGAGCACCGTGCGGAACTGCCCCTCCAGCAGCGGCAGCATCACCAGGTACACAGGCTCGCTGTCGTCGTCGTCGTTGCCGGCGGCGGCAGGGACCTCGATGAGGATGAATTGGGTCTCCAGCGGGACGTCGCGGCCGGAGGTGCCCATCCGCTGCGTCATCCACCACAGCTTGAACCGGAACAGACACATGAATCGGCAATCGCTGCATCAAACATTTTTTTCAGTGAAATGTTATTAAGCTGAGTTGAAAAGCTATGCCAAGAATAAACTGCTGTAACAAAAAATTTAAAAAAAAAACTGGAATGAAAACTGGAACTACTCAGAAATCAACTTACTAAAATTTGATAGGAATCCTCAAAAAAAAATTGATAGAAAAAAAAAGAGAACAGGAGAAAAAGAAAAACTCAGAAATCCATGGTACATTCCAGAGTTTGCCCAGGTGTTCATCCACCTTCCCCACATTTATCCACCACTATCTCTTTTCCTCAACAGACACGGACAAAGAATACTCACCGGAGAGTCCCGAAGGTGAAGACGTGGTGGCTCTTGGCCTCGCTGGCCGTGGCGCCGACGAAGGCCCCGTCCACGAGCCCAGCCGCGGCAGCGTGCGCCGCAGCGATGTTATCCGGCACGCCGGAGAGCACCGTCCGGCCGCGCACCGCCAGCCTCCCGTCGCTCACCGTGATCTGCGGTGTCACCGTCATCTCCGACGACCAAATTCAAAGGACCACTTTCTGCAACACGAGAACGGCGTTAGCATCTAGGCGAACGACTAAACCAAAATTTAGATGAATAACGAATAGAGATGAAACAAAATTCAGATCAGTCAAGGAGGACGCGTACCTTGCTTCTATACGGAGCTAGCGAGCAGCGATTGATAAAAAACGGACGATGGTAATACTATGATAGAGTTATAGAGAGTGCTTTGCGTGCGGGTAATTGAAACTAGTATCACTAATCTAATGATATAAGATGGTGCGGTGCCCTCGCCGGAGAGGGGGATGAAGGGAGGGAGGAGGCGATGGGGAGAGGAGGGGTTTATATAGTCGGGAAGAGGGCGAGACGTGGCCGGTGACACGACACACGCGGTCCATTCTCATTTGGGAAGAAGCCAGTCGCTGGAGAATTCACATGTTTCTTCGACTCTCTACGAGTAAAATCATGGCTTTTCCTGTGAGGTTTCTTTGTGTGGAAGATTGCATGCATGATGGTCCAGCTGCTAGTGCGGAGGATCTGAGGTGTCCCAATTCGATGTACGTATTTCTTTCTTACAAGAAAGTTAATTGTGTAAACTATGCTAGTACGCCTGGATTGTTGCTTGTGTATTTCCTGTTGCCGGCCTAGCGGGACAAATGACAACATGGTCTTGGTCTCGGAACATTATCCCTCTCTTGGCTCTCGACGTCCACTTCTTTTTCAGCTGCTCAAGCATTTCAATTTTCGTGTTCCACAATTTCCACCGAAGATTGGCGCGATCATTCGAGGGCGGAGGACGCCTGAAGAAAATTATCTACAAATATTTACATCTTTCCCCCAAAAAGAGAATGTTTATGATTATACTCCCTCTATAACTTTTTATAAGACGTTTTCAGAGTCCATGACAGTGTCAAAAAAACATCTTATACTAGTTGATGCCCTGCGCGTTGCTGCTGGACATTGGTGCAGGATAGCATTATTTTTTCTAAGCAAGTTAGCATGAAACATGTCAGATGAAACACGAA
Organism: Elymus sibiricus; assembly: GCA_039707655.1. Taxonomy (NCBI): domain Eukaryota; kingdom Viridiplantae; phylum Streptophyta; class Magnoliopsida; order Poales; family Poaceae; genus Elymus; species Elymus sibiricus. Next base: position 101,009,966 of record CM077668.1, on the reverse strand, counting down.
TTAACGGCTGGTAATTGTTAGTAATTGAAATTATTATTATTATATAACAACAAACCTTGTAGTTTTTTCATGTCTGGCAAACATGCACTAGTAGAAAACAGGTCTTTGGTCCAGGCCAGATAAGAGCATTAGTCCCGGTTCTGCTACGAACCGGGATCAATGGGTGCATCAGTCCCGGTTCGTGAGGCCAGGACGCCGGCCGGGCCTCGGCAGGACCCCTTTGGTCCCGGTTCCAGACACGAACCGGGACTAAAGGGCCTCGCTCCTGGCGCAGCCCCTTTAGTCCCGGTTGGTGGCTGGAACCAGGACTAAAGGTTGGCCTTTAGTCCCGGTTTTAGACACAAACCGGGGCTAAAGTTTTGCCTATATATATCCACCCCCCCCCCCCATCTCCTCTGTTTTTTGGCCGTGAAAGGGTGGGAGGTTTGTGCTACTCTGTTCTCACCTCCTATGCACATGAGGTGTTTGATGAAATGCCCGAACCACACTTAAGCTTTCTCCTCTCCAAGCTCGACCTCCAAGCTACATTTTCCTCAAGATCTGTCTAGGTTTGGCGGTGCACCAACTACACAAGTGTTCTAAAAGGTTAGCAACTTCATCGTTTCATCTCTCACTGCTAGTTTAGCTCATTTCAAATGCTGTAGAAGTAGAGTGGTTTGTGGGTTTTAGTGGAGGAGTGTATGTGGGAGTTCTTTTGATTTAGATGCACAATTTGAGCTGAAATTAACTTCTTAGAGTCTGCACATGTGTAGGGTGCCGTCCTCGTCCCCGTCCTCACCGCCGTCGATCGCCCGCGCCGATCTCGTCGCCGGCACCACCGTGGTGAGCCTCTTGTTCTTATCTTCTTTTTAAAAGAAAAAAAATTCTTACTTGTATGATTTAGATAGATACTTGTATAATTTTCTTACTTTTATTATTGTTTGTTATTATATAGTGCCATGACTTTGGTATCCGCCCCCGTCGGCCCTCGTCCTGTCTATGATTCGGATGTGGTATATTATCTTTTATTACTATTTGTTTTATTTAGTGTTTATGACAATTATGCCGACCAACGTGACATAGATGTTTTTATCTAGGAGGTATGTGAACCGGAAATTCCAACCGACCCTCTTGTCGAGAGGTTAAATTTAGTTGAAAAAGAAAATAATTACTTGAAGAAAAAATTAAAAAGAATTGAGGAGGAGAAGATGGAATTGGAGTTGCATGTTGCCGATGTCGTCGATGATCACAAGATCCAGATGGATGCAATGCGCTTGAAGATTAGAAAGATTAGAAAATATGGCATTGATAATGAGGCTTGGTATCATTATGCTGTTGGATCAATTGTTACCTTAGTTGCGATTATGATCGCATTTGTTGTTGCATTTAAATGTTTTACATAGTTGTATGTTAGTTTCAATGTATGTTTTAATTAGATGCTCTAGAGAGCTATATGTTGTTCTATATATGAGAACTATGTGTGAACTTTATGTATTTATTTTTTTAGTAATAACATTTGATCACTACAGTACTTTGGTTTTAATGTGATGATGAACTTGTATTAATTTGGTCACTTCTCTATTCATGATGTTCTGTAATGGTTTTTGATACACTTAATTATATAATGCACGCAGATGAACCGGCAATGAATGTACGGTGACCGACGCACCTCCGAGTACATTGATGGCATGCATAATTTTCTCGAAGTGGCTGAGGCAAACAAGCAGAATGGTTTTATGTATTGTCCATGTACTGTCTGTGGGAATACGAAGGATTACTCTGACTCGAAAACCCTTCACTTGCACCTGCTTGAGAAGGGTTTCATGCCACACTATAATGTTTGGACCAAGCACGGAGAAAGAGGGGTTATGATGGAAGACAACGAAGAAGAAGAGGATGATGACAACTATCCCCCTGAATACGGTGATACTGCAACGGGGGAAGCTGAAGATCAAGAGGCACCAGACGATGTGCCCGATGATGATCTTCGCCGGGTCATTGTTGATGCAAATAGACAATGCCAAAGTGAAAGGGAGAAGTTGAAGTTCGAGCGCATGTTAGAGGATCACAAAAAAGGATTGTACCCAAATTGCGAAGATGACAACACAAAGCTCGGTACCACACTGGAATTGCTGCAATGGAAGGCAGACAATGGTGTATCTGACAAGGGATTTGGAACGCTACTGAAAATAATGAAGAAGAAGCTTCCAAAGGATAACGAATTGTCCGACAGTACGTACGAAGCAAAGAAGGTTCTCTGCCCTCTAGGATTGGAGGTGCAGAAGATACATGCATGCCCCAATGACTGCATCCTGTACCGCGGTGAGTACAAGGATTTGAACGCATGCCCGGTATGCGGTGCATTGCGGTATAAGATCAGACAAGATGACCCTGGTGATGTTGAGGGCGAGCGCCCCAGGAAGAGGGTTCCTGCCAAGGTGATGTGGTATGCTCCTATAATACCATGGCTGAAACGTCTGTTCAGAAACAAAGAGCATGCCAAGTTGATGCGATGGCACAAGGAAGACCGTAAGAAAGACGGGAAGTTGAGAGCACCCGCTGACGGGTCGCAGTGGAGAAAAATCGAGAGAAGGTGGGGGGACTTTGCAGGTGACGCAAGGAACGTATGGTTTGGTTTAAGTGCAGATGGCATTAATCATTTTGGGGAGCAGAGCAGCAATCATAGCACCTGGCCCGTGACTCTATGTATCTATAACCTTCCTCCTTGGTTGTGCATGAAGCGGAAGTTCATTATGATGCCAGTGCTCATCCAAGGCCCTAAGCAACCCGGCAACGACATTGATGTGTACCTAAGGCCATTAGTTGAAGAACTTTTACAGCTGTGGAATGGAAAAGGTGTACGTGTGTGGGATGAGCACAAACAGGAGGAATTTGACCTACATGCGTTGCTGTTTGTAACCATCAATGATTGGCCTGCTCTTAGTAACCTTTCAGGACAGACAAACAAGGGATACCACGCATGCACGCATTGTTTATATGATACCGAAAGTATATATTTGGACAAATGCAGGAAGAATGTGTACCTGGGACATCGTCGATTTCTTTCGACCAACCATCTCTTAAGAAAGAAAGGCAAGCATTTCAAAGGTGAGGCAGATCACCGGAAGAAGCCCGCCCTCCGTACTGGTGATGCCATACTTGATATGGTCAAGGATTTACAAGTAATCTATGGAAAGGGTCCTGGCGGACAATCTGTTCCGAATGACGTTGAGGGACGCACACCCATGTGGAAGAAGAAATCTATATTTTGGGACCTACTCTATTGGAAAGACCTAGAGGTCCACTCTGCAATCGATGTGATGCACGTGACAAAGAATCTTTGCGTGAACCTGCTAGGCTTCTTGGGCGTGTATGGGAAGACAAAAGATACACCGGAGGCACAGGAGGACCAGCAATGTGTGCACGAAAAAGACGGCATGCATCCAAAGCAGTATCAAGGTCCTGCCAGCTACGCTCTTACCAAAGAAGAGAAGGAAATCTTCTTTGAATGCCTGCTCAGTATGAAGGTTCCGTCTGGCTTCTCGTCGAATATAAAGGGAATAATAAATATGGCAGAGAAAAAGTTCCAGAACCTAAAGTCTCATGACTGCCACGTGATTATGACGCAACTGCTTCCGGTTGCATAGAGGGGGCTTCTACCAGAAAATGTTCGATTAGCCATTGTGAAGCTATGTGCATTCCTCAATGCAATCTCTCAGAAGGTAATCGATCCAGAAATCCTACCAAGGTTAAAGAATGATTTGGTGCAATGTCTTGTCAGTTTCGAGCTGGTGTTCCCACCATCCTTCTTCAATATCATGACGCACGTCCTAGTTCATCTAGTCGACGAGATTGCCATTCTGGGTCCTGTATTTCTACACAATATGTTCCCCTTTGAGAGGTTCATGGAAGTCTTAAAGAAATATGTTCGTAACCGTGCTAGGCCAGAAGGAAGCATCTCCATGGGCCATCAAACAGAGGAGGTCATTGGGTTTTGTGTTGACTTTATTCCTGACCTTAAGCCGATTGGTCTCCCTCAATCGCGGTATGAGGGGAGACTGACTGGAAAAGACACGCTAGGAGCGGATTCAATAATATGTAGGGACGGGCATTCTTGGGCTCAAGCACACTACACAGTTCTACAGAATTCTACCTTGGTGACCCCGTATGTCAATGAACACAAGAATTTTCTGCGCTCCAAACACCCGGAGCAGTCTGACGACTGAATTACATGTGAACACATCAGGACTTTCGGCAGTTGGTTGCAAACACATCTCATGGGTAACAACATTGTTGGAGATGAGCTGTACTCGTTGGCCAGGGGACCATCTTCGACTGTATTGACTTACCAAGGGTACGAGATAAATGGGAATACATTTTACACGATCGCCCAAGATCAAAAGAGCACCAACCAAAACAGTGGTGTCCGCTTTGATGCAGCAACCAACAAGGGAAAGGACACATATTATGGTTACATAGTGGACATATGAGAACTTGACTATGGACATGATTTTAAGGTCCCTTTGTTTCGGTGCAAATGGGTCAATCTGTCAGGAGGCGGGGTATAGGTAGACCCGCAGTACGGAATGACAACAGTGGATCTCAACAATCTTGGGTACACAGACAAACCATTCGTCCTAGCCAATGATGTGGCGCAGGTTTTCTATGTGAAGGACATGTCTACCAAACCGAGAAAAAGAAAAGATAAGGAAGCGAATATATCATACGATGAGCCAAAGCGCCACATAGTTCTTTCAGGGAAAAGAGACATCGTGGGAGTGGAGGGCAAGACAGACATGTCTGAAGATTATGAAAAGTTTCATGAAATTTCTCCCTTCAAAGTGAAGGCTAACCCAAGCACCCTGTTAAACGATGAAGATTATCCATGGTTACGTCGCAATAAGCAAGGGACACACGTGAAGAAAAAGTGAAGACTTTCTCTCCACAACTATTCTGATGATGGCTTTGATCTAGAATATCACTGCAGTTACATGTCAAGAAATGAAATGCCTTTGTAACATATGAGTTTTCGTCCGAAACCGTGATACTTCGAAAGAGATTGTCCATTTTGTACACGAAGTGCATCCAGTTTTTGCCGTAACCCTCTCAACTTTTTAACACATGCTATGTGGGTGAAATGATGATACCATGCCAACTTTCAACCTTTTCAGAGTTCATTTGTACTGCTTTTCAATTTCAGGTTCATTTAGCTCAAAGAATGAATTAATAGCAAAAAGAATGAATCAAAAAGCTTTTATAAAACTCTAATAGCAAAAAGAATGAACTAAAAAGCTTTCATAAAATTCTAATAGCAAAAAGAATGAACTAAAAAGAATCAATTAAATATAATATTTTTCAATAGCAAAAAGAATCAACTAAAAATAATAAAATAATATTAACTAAAATTATCAAAGTATTTATTTGTTAAAAACTTTAATAGTAAAAAGAATTTTCATAAAGTATTTTTTGTTACAAACTTTAATAGAAAACTAAAAAGCTTTTATAAAACTCTAATAGCAAAAGGAATCAACTAAAAAGAATCAATAAAAAATAAAACTTATGCAACTAAAATTATATAAAATTTATGCAACTAAAATTATATAAAATTTATGCAACTAAAATTATATAACTAAAAATAACATATGCAAAAAATAACATTAAAAATTTTAAAACACAACATATGCAAAAAAAAAAGGCCCACCTACTAGCCACCACGGCCTGCATACGACTAGAAACCCTAGAGATGGGCCAGGATGCAGGCCCGCAGTGCAAGCAGGCCCAACAGGGTGTTAGATAGGCATTTACTGCCTGCAGTAGAGAGGAGCTCGAGAGGGTAGCGGCAGCAACGCTTATAAACAACTCCGAGCCCGTCTCAACTAGCGAGGTGGGACTAAAGTTTTGGATGCGGCAGCACAGACCATTGGTCCCGGTTGGTGGCTCGAACCGGGACGAAAGGCCCCCCTTTCGTCCCGGTTCGAGCCACCAACCGGGACCAATGGTCTGGGCTTCCCGCCCTTTCGCCTGGCAAAATACACCTTTGGTCCCGGTTGGTGGCACGAACCGGGACGAAAGGGGGGCCTTTTGTCCCGGTTCGTTCCACCAACCGGGACCAAAGGTGTGACTATATAAGCAGCACTTAGAGAATTTCTCCCCATTCTCTCCCCCGACGCCGAAACGCACGACGCCGCCAGGCTGCTCCGCCGCTCCCCGTCGCCGTCCCTGCCCTGACGCCGCCAGGCTGCTCCGCCGCCCCCGACGCCGGCCGCCGCTCCCTGCCCCGACGCCCGCGGCCGCTCCCTGCCCCGACGCCAACCCCCAGTGAGCTCCCCGGCCCCTTCCCTTGCGCTGCCGCCGCCCCTGCGCTCTGCTAGCCGCCGCCACCCCTGCTCTGCTTAGCCGCCGCCGCCGCTGCTCTGCTAGCCGCCACCGCCCCTGCTCTGCTCTGCTTAGCCGCCGCCGCCGCCTTGTTCATACAATTTTTTTTTGTTCATATAGCATTTTTTGTCCATGTATGTATGTATGTATGGATGGATGGATGTATGTATGGATGGATGGATGGATGTATGGATGTATATATGTATGTATGTGTATGGATGGATGGATGGATGTATATATATAGAAAATGTTCATATGATGATTTTTTTTTGTTCATAGAATATTTTTTTGTTCATAGAACTTAGTTAAAATTTACCAAGTTACTAAGTTACTAAGTTAAAATGTTCATATATTCAAAATGAGTTAAAAGACTCATATATTCAAAATTTACTCCCGGTCCGCTCGCCCAACCAACTCTCGAGGCCACCCAAACCCTAGGGACATGAGGGGGGACGTCGGACATGCATGAGAGAGGCGGTCCGCAAAGTATCCTCTCTCGAAAGTATAACCCCCGATAACTTTGCATGATGTTTGTGACTAATCCATTGCTCATATATGCATATGATTCCTTGTTGTGATTAGCTAGGTCTATGTTTGCCACTAATCCATCTCTCATGGTTGTATATTGCCATGTTGTAATATTTGCAGAAACTATGGACAGAGACTTAGAAAAAGAAGAGTTGTTGGGGGATATAATCCGCGACGGAGGTGATATCACCTTGTCGTTTCTCAACGACACCGATGGTGAGGAAGGAGATCATGACGGCTCCGGTGATCGAGTGGAGGAGGAAGGAGATCATGACGGCTCCGGTGATCCAACGGAGAAGGGAGCCTTAACTGTTTCAAAGTCCGGCGAGGTATATATATATATATTAATTAAGCCTCTGTTGACTAGATGCATTAATTGTTTTGTATGTACATATATTGACGCTTCTTTCTTCTTTTAGCCCTCCGGATCGAGCCAAACTTCGGTAAGGAGACGAGGCCCGAAGAAAAGGTTGGGCCAGGATGAAAGGTTCACGATCGAAGAAATCGCTCCAGATGGCCAACCGATTGCTTCCAAGCGGACCAAGGACACATTTGTACATCAGTGCGGAGTTGTTGTTAGGGACAGCGTCCCGATCAGCATCCAAGAATGGAATAAGAAGAAGGACCCTGAAGTTTCTTATGTCCAAGATAGACTGAAAGATGATCTTTGGAACTCGCTGATGACAAATTTCAGCCTACCGCCAGAGGAGGATCCGAATAACCCAGTTATACAGCGAAAGGTCAAGGCGTTTGCTCTTAAGAAGATGGCAGAACTATTCAAGAACTGGAAGAAATATTTGAAGAAAAAGTTTGTCGACAAAGACGAGACTCCAGAATTCACCGGTCAATATGAGAAGATAAGAGATCACTGGCCCGCATTTGTGGCCTACAAGAAATCGGAGAAGGGTAAGCAAAGGTCACTGACAAACAAGCAAAATGCCTACAAGAAGCAGTATCACCATGTTACGGGGTCAGGTGGCTACAGCAAAGCCCGGCCTACGTGGGACAAAGCTGAGAAGACCTGCTTGCTAAAGTGGTCCAACCAGCGACATTGCACTGGCCAGATCGGTCAAGGACTTGGTTCTTCGGGGTTGGGGGAACTTTGGACCCAGAATCAGAGAAGTGTGTTTGGACGAAAGCTCAACTTGCAATACCCGTCAAGAAGCTTGAGGCAGCAATCAAGGCAGCGCAGGAAGGGAGGTTCCATCTCGACAGAGAGAAGGACGAGCTGACAGAGGCCCTCGGGAATCCTGAACACCCTGGACGAACACGAGGCACATCAGGCTCCGTTCCGTGGGTGCATGGGTTTCCCGACAGCAGTGGTTATAGAAGCCGAGAGAGAAAGAAGAAAGAGGAAGCAAGCGAAATGCAGAAGCTCAGTGCAAGATTAGCGAAACTAGAGGAACTTGAGAGCCAGCGAGCTACCGGCCAACCATCTCAGCGGCACGAAGATCCTTCCTTCGACACTGCCCCAGAAGCTACCCCACCATCTCAGCGGAGAAGCAGCATGGCTTCCACGGAGCTCGTTCAGCCTGATTTCGCGGCTCCTCGCTACCCCGTGGATAGTATCACGGAGGCTGAACATTGTGTGCTAATGGCGAAATGCCAGAACCTGACCTTGAAGGCGGCGGTCGGCTCTGTTTTACCTCCTCGAGCTGAGGGAACTTTCCATTGCCGTCCGATTTCACATGGCTATGCTATTGTCACGGTGGCTGAAATAATGGAGGGATTTGAGGGGCTGGAGCTTGACTACCCTACAGGTGAAGGGGATAATCTTCTGGAAAATGCCTTAAGGAGTACCTGTCTATGGAGAAAGGAGAACATCAAGCTTCCAAACTGGACGCCGCCTCAGCAGACGCAGCCGGATGAGGCCCCTCAACAGACTCCTCATAGTCCAGCTCAGCCGGATTAGGCCCCTCAGCAGACTCAGCCGGATGAAGCCCCTCAGCAGAGTCCTCTTCCGCCTCAGCTGTCTACGGCGCGTCAGCGGACTCCGCCTCCTCCAGCGCGTCAGCGGACTCCGCCTCCTCCTCCGCCTCCTCCGGTGCGTCAGCGGACTCCGCCGCCTCAGCAACATCGGAAGAGAGCCGCCGCCGCTCCGGCGGCTAGCAGTACAAAAGGCGGGAAGAAATTCAAATTTGGTCCAAGCCTCAGGGTTCCTCCAAAGTTACCATATGAGATGGCTGACAAGGAAACCGATGACAGTGTGGAAGCCGAACTACATGCCCATTTTGAACGGAAACGTCCACCTCCGAAGGAAACAATAGATCCGGTGAAAGCGAAGCGCACTCTGGATGCCCTTAAGCGACCACCACCGCCTCCGCCGCAATCCAACTATGACCGCTGTATTGAAAAGACATATGATGAAGCGCGGCGGTCGGGAAGTACCGCCAGTGCTTCAAGACGAAGAAGTGGGAAAACAATTCCCCAGCTCGGCGAACAGGAGAAGCAATCGTGCCCCCCGCTCAAGGTGTCTAGCGATATCGCTAATCATCCGGGGCTACTGCCCGGTACCACTCTTGGTGATTACGTGGGCGATGATGTACAGTTTGAAACGGCTGAGGTAGTAGAGATCTTTAGATACGAGCACGGGAAGCCTCTCGTCAAACCTGATCATCCTCATCTAACAACGATGATGCGAAGATTGCATGAGTGGTACTTGGAAAGCTGCAGGAAGAATGGGTCCGATAGTTTGATGGTGAGAATTAAAGATGAGCACGACCTCATTGGAGTCGACCTGATGCCTGTTGAATTTGTGGAGTTATTTCAGTTATTCAATCAAGAGGCCCTCGACAAACAAGTCATGACTTGCTACTGTCTGTAAGTATTACTTCTGTAATTAAGTCTCTAGCTCAGCTCGTTCATTGCATGTATATATAATTATCCTCACTATATTATGCAGATTGAAGATCGTCGAATGCAAAAAAAGACAAATCTATGACATTGGGTTCATTAGCCCAAATACCGTAAATGAATGGGCGGTACAAAACAGAGTTAAAGACACCGAGGAAAACTTGCTAAAAGCGTTCCTTCGACATCAAAACAAAAGGGAAATACTCTTTCCTTATAACTTCAAGTGAGTGTTACTGTCTTGTGCATATTCGGTTTCGCTTACTCGAGGTTAAGTACTATAATTGATGAGTTATGCGTGCGCAGGTTCCACTTTATTCTGCTATCCATTAAGCTTGACGGGGGAGTAGTAACTGTCTTAGACTCGAGACGTAAAGATCCCAAGGATTATGCGGACATGACTGCAATGCTCCAGAAGTAAGTTCAATCAATACCGGGACCATATCGGCAACTTTCGTTCATTTCCTGATATCAAGTAATCATTTTCTTTGCCTGGCAGGGTTTGAAAACAGTTCACCGGAAAGGTTCCGGGTCTGAAGAACGAGCTGCGATTTACACACCCCAAAGTAAGTAGTACTAGCTAGTTCCGCGCATCTCTCATTGACTCTAGTTTCATCAATACCATTATCATGCTTGATTATCAGTTTGATTGAACTCTATTCTCGTAAAGTGCTTGTGGCAGGCAGGCGGGAATAATTTATGTGGATACTACGTTTGCAAGTTCATTCGCCACTCGACCACTGAGCGGGGCTTCTTGTCTGACAAACAATTTGAAGTACGTAAACAATATTCACAATTTTATTTTATTACCATCAATTGTGTTGAGTTTCATTCATATATATGTATTGACCCCCTTCTTTAAATTAGATGTGGCAGATGCGGGATGAACTCCTACCACATGATCGCATACGAGCAATTCAAGAGGAATTGGCGGTATTCTTTCTTGACCACGTCATACATGAAAAGGAGAATACCATACGGAAATTCAATGGGAGTTTGGCGCTTGATGATGTCAGGGATGTTATATTGTATATATGTAGTAGCGTCGGATAGATATACGAAAACTTGTTCGACCAAGCACGGAGAAAGAGAGGTCACTTCTCTCTATATATGTTCATGACGATCTTGTGTAATTAATGGTTCCTTCATTGCTTACTAGCTAGCGTCGAGTTCTCTCTATATGTAGTAGCTAGCGTCGACCAAGCACGGAGAAAGAGAGGTCACTTCTCTCTATATGCAGTAGCTAGCTAACACAATATGAAACCCCTGAACCCTCCAAAACCCCTAAACCTACCCCTTTCAAAAAAAACCCAGCGCCTGGGAGCTGCTGACGCGTGGCTACCTTTTAGTCCCGGTTGGTGTTACCAACCGGGACTAAAGGTCCTCCTGCCTGGGCGCCCCACAGCGCCCACGTGGAGCACCTTTAGTCCCGGTTCGTAAGCCAACCGGGACTAAAAGTGATGGGCATTAGTCCCGATCGTTTTGTCCCGGTTCCAGAATCGGGACTAAAGGCCCTCTGGAACCGGGACAGATGCCATGTTTTCTACTAGTGATGGGGAACTATTGTCATAATTTGGCTATTTTCATATCAATATATCATTGGATATAACTCTATAAAACAAATAAACATATGAAGTTTTTCTAGCTCGAAAGATTATATGTACATCTTGGTTAACATACACGCTTGTATACATGCGCCCTTGCTTCAAGCTTTATCTCTAAAAGTGAAAATTATCAAATAAAAATGTCAGATAAAGACGGAACAAATAAGGGAATGGATAATAACTGAGAGATGGGTATAGGAGAGAAAAGAGATGCAACCACAGAATTAGGAGGGGAAAACTTAGGCTCAACTCGCTTAGTAGTGTATTCAGAAGATAGCACATGGAAAAATGATTCTTTTGCAAGAAGTTTACGTTCTCCTTTAACAAGGTAACAAATGACAGAATTGTGTATTAGGCCTAATAGGCAATAATTTTCATGAGATAATATCAGTAACATATTGACAGAGAATGGAAATCATATTATCTCAGCACAAACCTCGAGACCATAGTTGATCCAACAATATGTTATTGGACATTGTCGCTGCTTAAAACATCAAGAATGCTTATCCTACAAAAATTCATTACGTACCTTCTTGTGTAAGCTGTCATATCGAGCAGTTCCTACACGTTCCAATAATCTAGATATCGAACATAGAGTATTTGCTGCAAGATCAAATTTGTTTCTATAAATTATGCACCAACAATAATATATAAGAAAAAACATATGCAGAAAAGCAACCTAAAAAATTATAATAGTAGAGTCGAGATCTGGCAGGGACCTACCGGATCGTACCATGACCATCGGGCATTCAGTCATGTCATGCTTCGCAACCACGCTGCTTCGTGGGTTGGGAGTCATTCAGATCGCTGCCACTCAATGCAGCCTACAGATGGGAAACTTCGATGTTTTCAGGCCCAGCGAAAAAACAAATTGAAACTTAGATCATAGCATACAGATCATCCCCATACATATAGCATAGCACTAGCGGAGGCTTTCCTAATTGGTAATCAAATAGGAAAAATGTAAAAAGAAGCGGGTGGCCCAAAGGATAGAATCGAAGGGTGGTCTCTCCTTTGGCTTCTTGGCAAATTTAAGGAAGAAAATGAAGGGGTTGTGGTGCTGTTTGTATATCATGTTGCACCGCAAAAAGAGACAAACAGGGGGGGCGTCTGCAAACCCTAGATCAGATCCAATCGGGCCAGCCTAGGCATGGCCGGAGGGAGGCGGGGAAAGAGGCGACTTACCTGTAGAGAATCACGGGTACTCGGAGCTGAACTGCGGCTCCAGCTTGCCCTCAAGGATGTTGATGAGCTTGTTGATGCGGCTGAACAGCGGCTCCACCCATCCTCTAGATCGATCGCCTTGCGATCTTGCCGCGCCATCGCCGCCGTAGCCGTCGGTTCTACCCCCGACGGTGGCCGCAAACCCTAGATGAAGCTGCGTTCTGCTGCGTCCGTCCCTGCATGGGGTTTTGTGTCGTTGGGGAGAGAAAGAGACGGGGAATGGGAGACGCCGAGGGATTCATTCTGCACGAAGGGCGTTTCCACTGGAGGAGGATGGTTCACTTCTGCACGCTTCCGCTTCCGTGGGGTCGAGGGAGGAGTCAACCCGAGGGGCGTGACCGCGTGAAGCACCGGGATCAATTCGAGCTGCAGATCTGAGCCATCCGTGGTGAATCAAATGGCCGAAAATAATTATGGCGACGTGGATGCATGAGAACGCAGAGAAATCAAGTAGTGGGGGCTCCTATTTAGATATAGTAGATTAAGTCACGGAGGGAGTATTTTTTAAAATTGGATCATTTCTATATTTTGGTGGAAGCACGCATAATAAGATCTCTGCATATTTCTATTTTTCATTCTTTTCATATGCCCTCCTGACATTTTACAGTATAGATAGGCATGAGCTATTACCCATCCAGGGGTCTGGACCTAGGTAAAGCCGTCGTATCACCATCAATCAATCATCGCCGAACAGAGCGCTTCGAGCAGCACCCCTCTCTCCACATTGTTTCACGACAAACTTCAAATCATAAGATCAACAGATCATTATTTGTTGACAATTATTGAGTTTGTATTTATATCCATCATTTCATGAGGGTTCAAAGGTCTTTTATTCGCACCTCTCGCTCCAAGAACTGCTAATTTCACCAAGGTCACAAAATAACAAGAAAATATTTAACATCTTTCAACAAATTCATAAAGGAATAAGAACATCAATATCACAATAAAAAGTCTAGTGGAAAATTATTTGAAAGAATGGCCAAAACGACAAAATGAAAACGTTATTTCTTTTATGAAAATGAAATCTGTCAAAAACGTTGTGAAAGCAACTCTGACATTTTGGTAAATATCATGAAAAAGTCAATAAAAGATTACCAAAGAAGAAAATCGTGTGGTAAAACAACCTACAAGGGATTCTCACGTGCTACAAAATGGTGTTTTTTTTTCCTAAAAAAGATGTTGTAGTCGTTTTACCACTCCGAAATCAGAATAATTGCTACGTTTTTTTCTATTAGCGAGTTGTACCCATGTATTAATCAAACATCAACATTATAAAAAATATCCAAAAGGCAAAGGAAATATAATTCACTCCTCAGGGAATCCTTCATCCCGTACATGCCGATGGCGCGCCGAAGTTTGCTGCCGCTGGAGTTTCGCGCCATCACTGGAGCAATAAACTCGTATCCACGCAGGCGACCGGTAAGTCACCGATCTCTGCCAAGAAATGTCAACTACGTCGATCCGAAAGGATCCACGACCCAAAGAAGAAAACAATAATGAGGTGATCACACCTATATTTCCGCCCGAGTCGACGGAACGCCAAAATCAACGCTGTTGGAGCCAAAGCACCGTTAGCCCAACGAAGACACAACCCTCCCCCCTTGCATCAACGCGTTGGCCATTGAGGGAAAAGCAAACATGTTCACCTAATCCCGTCGCTAGATCCCTCAAGCCGGAGGAGAACTTATTGCGCACGGCCGCCACCACCGGTAGAAGCGACGGGCATCGATGACATATATGGTCATCTGATCTCACCGTGGGTTCCAGCATCTCACGTGTCATCAGAGCAGTAGAAGAAGCCGAAGAGCCATTATTAATTGCCGCCATCACCATTGCTGAAAAAGGGCTTAAGCGGCGGCCAACGAAGACCCACCAAAAGCCCCAAAATAAAGGGAAGGACCTTTGGCTCTTGGGTGTATGTGCACCATATATTGGGGAAAATAGTAATTCCAAAAATTCAAAAAAATATTAAACTTTTTAAGAAACAAATTTGACCATCTGTTGTATTCGTATAAAAAAATTCGCTAAGAAATGACTTTCATGATATTTTGGGTGGAAAAAAATTAACACTATATACGAGCTAGTATTCACATTTTCTGTCCACAAAATTTAATTTTATTTTTGCCTTGAAGTCGGTGGTAGTTTTTTCTTGGCAAAACTTTTAATACAAGTACAACTGAAGGTCAAGTTTATTTCTAATTTTTTTGACCTTTTCTGGATTTACTATTTTTTTCATATAGGATGTAAGTGCATCTCCAACGCTGACCCCTAAATCGGACACGTATCCATTCGCGGATCGGTGGGGACTAGTCCACGGACAGTGATGCGGAAGGGAGCCATCCAATGCTTATTCACTAATAATCCATATTTGTCCGGTTAGGAGGAGAGAGGATCATGCATGTGGTTTGCTTCTAGTTGGATACTCCCTCCATCAACGAATAAGTGTAAATATAGAAATTTCAGGACAAATTACAGAGTGGAGTAAAAAATGCATTGGGAAGGTGCAAGCCATCATCTCTTTTCTACTCCCTCCGTTCCTAAATATAAGACCTTTTAGAGAGGGAGTATTTAATTACCTCACCTCCAATGAGCTAAGTGCATGTAGAAAGTGAGAAATCATGTGTTGAATATTATTGGTCTTGATTACCGTGTGACGAGAGAGAAACATTTTTTCTACTTTAAGATGCATTGAAAAGATAGAAGTATACTCTTTTGTGGACTAATTTTAAATGCCAAATATACACTTATTCATGGAGGGAGGGAGTATGTGCAGGTTGGAAGGAGTGAGAAAGAGAGGAGCACCACGTGATTGCTTTTCGTTGGTAAGTGGAGGATGTCCGAACGCTCCAAACCAGCCACAAATATGCTTTCAATATACCGGATTTCAAACATACAAACTGGTCCGTGGACACTTTAAAGAGTAAAAATGGTCTAGACACTGCAGTGCGGATATATACGTTGAAATTTGAAGGTCTGTCTCGAAGATACCCTAACTACACCGGAGAGCAAGGGTATTTCCCCAAAATGAAAAACAAAACTAAGAGCATCTACAGCCAGATGCCTCAAATTCTCTCTCATATATACGCCCGCGGATGCGCCCGGTCAATGACCGGACATGAGAGAGAAGGAGAAAAGTGAGCCAACCGGACCCCTTATATCATCCCTATACGTCCGGGCTGTCCGCGAACCCTCATATTAAGGACAAATGTATGGAGGATATGAGGGCTCGCGGACGCGCCCGGTCAGTCCGCCACGTAGGACGTGGCCCCACCACGGACCACCTTTTCTCTTTCTTTATTTATTCTTTTCTTTCTATCTCTTCCTCTCCACCAATCACGTGCAAGTGACCGGACATATGAAGAAAAAAAATGAGGAGTGTGGCTGCACGGACGGACAAATAGGGGCTCAAAACAGACACGCCCGGCCACTGACCGGATGCGTCCGCGGACGTTTAGGGGTCATATTTGCTAAGTCCGGCTATAGATGCTCTAATACTCCATCGGTGGATCGGTGCTTAGAGCATCTACAGCCGGACTTTGCAAAGCCGGCCCTTCAAACGGCCGCGGACGCGCCCGGGTGCGTCCGCGGACACTGACCAGGCACCCCTCAAATAATGCAATCCACATCCGGACACCTCAATTATCATATCTCAAATCCATACAAACCATGCAACTACGTCGATGCATATTACACACATCGGCCGGTACTCCGTCCGGCTAATCTATCACTACTACATGCCATCGGACTACCAAAATTTGGCATGTTTGGCTATGGTGGAGGTCATCCACGGCTGCCCTTGCCCTTCCCGGCGCCCTTGCCGTGCTTCTCGCGGAAGTACCGGTCGAAGACGCAGTAGGTATCGAGCCGGATCTGCTCGTCGCCGGAGCTGTCCTCACCGTCGCTGTCCTCTTTCTCCTCCCTCGGTGGCAGTCCGGCCATGGCACGGACCGCCCGATTCTGCTCTCGGGCGAGGGCGCGCGTGTTCCTCCGCTGCCGTTTCTTGAAAATGCGGGCGCGGATGGCTTCCTCCTCTGCGGCCACCCGCGCCGCCGCATCAGCCGCCTCCGCGGCCGCCCTTTCGGCCGCGACACGGGCCTCGGCGGCCCTCATCCTCTCCTTCCCACGGCGGGTTGTTCGTTCCTGGTGGGACTCATAGTCTGGCCGACCGGTGATGGGGAAGGAGAGATTTTTCGGCCGTTGGGACCGCGATGATCCAGCCCCAGAGGACCCTAGCGCACGTTGAGCCGACGCTATGGAATCGCGCCGGACAGATCCGTCCTCGGCCGGGCGTTGTCCTCCCGGGAGCGGCGGAGTGCAATGCGGACCGCCATTGCCTTCTCCAACCCGCACGGGAGGACACGCCAGTCGATGGATCCGGACTGGTCGGAGTCAGATCCGCTGCCCGACATGCCGGAGCCGGCCGGAAATCGACAGAGCTGAGCTCGGGTGGCGGAGGGAGTGGAGGCGAGAGGAGTGTGAAGTGGCTAGGGTTTACTCCGACGACCGGATCGGGAGGAATATATGTGGGGAGAGGCGGGCCAGCGCGGGCCAGACCGACGTGGCGGGCGTGCCCGGGCACGCCCGGGCGCCCCCATATCCGCCCCATATTTGGGCTGGATATGGGGGTGCCGGTCAGCCCGGGCGTTTGAGGCCCGTATGAGGCGCCTTGCTGGGTCGAAAAATCGTGACCGGTCAGTGACCGGGTGGCCCGCCCGGGCGTTTGAGGGAGGTTTGGAGAGTCCGGCTGTAGATGCTCTTCCCCGCACTCTCACACCAACGGAGCCGATAGAAGAAGAGGAAGGTGAGGATCAACCGGCGGAGAAGATGTGGCGGCAGGAGAAACCTAATCGGTCTAGGTCTAGGTAGGCGGCGGCTGCGTAGGCTACGACTTTAATCGGCTGCCCTGTCCACCAGACCAGTTTTTTTTACTTTTTTTCTTGTGAGAATCACCAGACCAGTTATTTGTTTGTAGTACGATCGGGGCCATTGTTTGGTTGCGCAAGTGAGTAGGAGATGAACGTCCAGATTCCATGGATCAACAACGAAGGCACACAAGCAAACAGTAGGCCGCCATTGCATTTCCGAGGCTCATAGGCGCCGGTGTTGACTGATTGACTGCTGTTGTGTTTTTATCTGCGACAATATACGTAGTCCGTAGAGGCTATGGACCATCGACCAATCCGATCAGTAGAAATGTAAAATGCTTCATATATTTTTGACGGACGGGACATCAGCAGAAAAATATATACTCCCTCTTGTCCATATAATTATCACTGATTTAGTATAGTACTCCTTCAGTTCCTAAATATAAGACCTTTTAGAGATTTCATTATGAACTACATACGAAATAAAATAAGTGAATCTACACTCTAAAATAGGTATATATATCCGTACGTAGTTCATAGTGAAATCTCTAAAATGTCTTATATTTAGGAACGGAGGGAGTATTTTTTAATTACCTTATTATGAACACGCACACGCACACCATATCTCTATGAGCATCTTCGAGAGACTAAGCTCTGGTGGGTTGAGGATACTACTGTCATCCTACCTATATAAGCCATAAGTTGGTTCGTCACTGGTTTCGCACTTTCGCTACCTGATTGTTCAATTACTAGAGTATATACCTAGATTAATCAGGCGACGAATAGGAGGGCGACGACCGACGGTACGTACATGTGCAGAGAGGACAAGCAACGGGGTAACACGTCGGCTTGCTGTGGCAGCTAATTATTGCACTTGTTGGACTTTCCTCTAGCTAGGCGGCCATGATTGTGTGCTGATTGATTGTCACTGCATGATTGATTTTTGTATCTACTGTCTCATGTCTCAGGGTATTTTCAACGCTGACCGTAAATTTTCTTTTGCATCTGTCCACGAATAGGGATCAGTTCACAAGCACGAATGCAGGAGCAAAGAGGAAAATATTTTCTTAAAAAAAAGACAAGTATGCTTAGTTTTTACATGCCCGATCACAAAAGAATATCAGTCCGGCAGTCCATGCAAAAAAAATTAGATTTTCCGCCCTGCTAGACTAGCAATCTGAGCCTCCGCACTCAAGGTGCCGTCGCCACCGCGTAGGCAGCCCCTGCCTCCTCCTCCCCCTCCTTGTCCGCCGCCTCCAACTAATTTTTCTGCCGCTGCAACATCTTTTAGTGGACGGCTTGCACGATCATTCTAGTGTCGGCATCCAAAGACCCTAAATTCAAGGACAACATCTTGGCGTCCTCCACATCGGCTGCAATCTTCACCTTCTTTTCTTCGAGCATCGCCTTCTTCTCTTCGAGCACGACCCTCTTCTTTTCGATCATGGCCTTCTTCTCTTCGAGTTTGAGCTTCTTCTCCGCGCCTTCATCAACAATTTGAACATCTCCGCCTTTTTTCCTGCTTGATGTCAGTGCACTTGACGTATGCCTCCTCCTTCTTCGTCAAGATGTCTTTGAACCTATCCGTCATCTTGGCCGTCGCACCGTCTCGCTTCATTCTCTCCTCCTCCCACTTCTTTTCTCGGAACCCTCTTCTAACCTTCTTGGACGGTTCTTTTGTTGGGTCGCAATACTTCGACACGCCCTCTTGGATGGTGTACCATCGATGATTGAGGGACTTTGATTCACGGTTGCGGATGATCGCGTCGAAGTAGGGCGCAAAATGCTTGTGTTCATGGAACCGTGTGTGAATATTGGCCTAAATAGTTGTGCCCTTTTGCTCCGTGCCATGGATCGGATCGAGACTAGTGGCCAACCATGCATCGTACAACAGCTCATCCTCCCGCATGTTGAAACTTTCTCCACTACCCCTCTTCTTCGGATCGCCAGCAAAATCATCCAGATCATCATCATCGCCGTCGTCGTCCTCCTCCTCCTCCTGCTACTGTTCGGCGGCCCAATCCTGCTGCTGTGTGCACGTGCCAGTCTGGGTGTAGATCTGCTACATGCCCGCCTAGGTGTAGCCTTGCTGCATGTGGGTGTAGTTGTCGAACTAGGTGGGATCTAAGTCTTTCACCTGCCCGTCCTCATAGCCACCACCCCCTCCTCCGCCTCCGTCGTGGATGATGTCGAACATCTCCCTGTTTGCATCGTCGTACGCCGTCTCACCGCTTTAGGCATAGCAGCGAACAACGTGCGGGCACCCATCTGCTCCCTGTCCGTCGTCCGCGCCCGGACAAGCTGCAGCGAAGAACACTCCAAGAAGAGCAGCGGCGCCGCGTTTTACGTCGATGATGTAAGGCACTTGCCCGGCGGTGGTTGTCGTGGACTGCCTACTGAGCTGCTTGGTGGCGTAGAAGTATGGAGCCTTGTAATGCTCTGGCCATGGCGGCGTCTGTACGGTGGTGGGTGACACCATCGGTGCACCGCGGCCTAGGCCGCGACTTCCACCACGTCCGCGACTAGCACGCCCTCCGCCAGCCTTCTGCTTCTTGAGTGTTTCCTCCTTCACGGCCTTCGCTTCGACGCAACGATTTTGCCGTGTCGCCGAGTTGATCTTCTGGGCGAGCGTGATGCTCGGGTCCTCCTGCACCTTCACCATCTCCATCTCCGACAGGATCTCCTCCGGTTCCATGCGACGGCGGCGGGAGGGAAGAAGAGAGTGGGAGAAAAGGGTGGGAATTGGGTGGAGAGCGGCGGGAGGGAAGGAAGAATGGGGGATTTTGGCGTGGAAACAGTGCGGGCAGCTACAAAAGCGCGCGATCCGCCATTTTCTGTGGGCTAGGGGTGTCAGAGTCCGACGTGTTTCATGTCCGGGCTCCCGCAATGGCACCCCCCCCCCCCCCCCCCCACACACACACACGTTTTGTTCCGGTTTACGGGAAAAATCGTGGTCCGGACTGCTCCGCGGATGGATGGGGTTGGCGTTGGATGGCTTCCGGTGTCCGGACAGATACTACCGATTTGAGGGTCGATGTTGGAGATGCCCTCAGTCTTTTTTTCTTTCTTTCACTTGTCCTAGTATGCTGGATTCGCATTATTTGGGGGACGTGTGTCTGTGATCGTCCCGTGATTGCGCCGGAAATACCACTCGTTGCTTTCCAACTACACAAACTATGCGGCCATCATGCATGTGAGCCTTTAGTGTTGTGACCCTTCCACGGCCGCAACAGGTAACACATGTGCTGTGATTGATTCACTGCTGGTCAGGACCAACCAGGTCAAGTGTATAGTGGACTAGCTACCTTTGCAGCTAGCTAGCGTGTCGCGCTGATGGAGTACAGCACGGGACGATCTAGAAACATATGGCTGTGTTTGTTACAGCTTCCGGAGCCAGTTTCTCGTGGGAAAAAAACTGAAGCTGGAACAAACGCCTATTCTACGACATGCCGGAGCCGGCCGGAAATCGACGGAGTTGAGCTCGTGTGGCGGAGGGAGTGGAGGGGAGAGGAGTGTGAAGTGGTTAGGGTTTACTCCGACGACCGGATCGGGAGGAACATATGTGGGGTCGAGGCGGGCCAGCGCGGGCCAGGCCGACGTGGCGGGCGTGCCCGGGCGCCCCCATATCCGTCCCATATTTGGGCTGGATATGAGGGTGCCGTTCAGCCCGGGCGTTTGAGGCCCGTATGAGGCGCCTTGCTGGGTCGAAAAATCGTGACCGGTCAGTGACCGAGTGGCCCGCCCGGGCGTTTGAGGGAGGTTTGGGAAGTCTGGCTGTAGATGCTCTTACCCGCACTCTCACACCAACGGAGCCGATAGAAGAAGAGGAAGGTGACGATCAACCGGCGGAGAAGATGTGGCGGCACGAGAAACCTAATCGGTCTAGGTCTAGGTAGGCGGCGGCTGCGTAGGCTACGACTTTAATCGGCTGCCCTGTCCACCAGACCAGTTTTTTTTTACTTTTTTTCTTGTGAGAATCACCAGACCAGTTATTTGTTTGTAGTACGATCGGGGCCATTGTTTGGTTGCGCAAGTGAGTAGGAGATGAATGTCCAGATTCCATGGATCAACAACGAAGGCACACAAGCAAACAGTAGGCCGCCATTGCATTTCCGAGGCTCATAGGCGCCGGTGTTGACTGATTGACTGCTGTTGTGTTTTTATCTGCGACAATATACGTAGTCTGTAGAGGCTATGGACCATCGACCAATCCGATCAGTAGAAATGTAAAATGCTTCATATATTTTTGACGGACGGGGCATCAGCAGAAAAATATATACTCCCTCTTGTCCATATAATTATCGCTGATTTAGTATAGTAGTACTCCTCCGTTTCTAAATATAAGACCTTTTAGAGATTTCATTCATTATGAACTACATACGGAGCAAAATGAGTGAATCTACACTCTAAAATAGGACTATATACATCCGTATGTAGTTCATAGTGAAATCTTTAAAATGTCTTATATTTAGGAACGGTGGAAGTATTTTTTAATTATCTTATGAACATGCGCATCCTATCCTACGAGCATCTTCAAGAGACTAAGCGCTGAGGATACTACTCTATAAGCCACAAGTTGGTTCGTGACTGGTTTCGCACTTTCGCTACCTGATTGTTCAATTACTAGAGTATATACCTAGATTAATCAGGCGACGAATAGGAGGGCGACGACCGACGGTACGTACATGTGCAGAGAGGACAAGCAACGGGGTAACACGTCGGCTTGCTGTGGCAGCTAATTATTGCACTTGTTGGACTTTCCTCTAGCTAGGCGGCCATGATTGTGTGCTGATTGATTGTCACTGCATGATTGATTTTTGTATCTACTGTCTCATGTCTCAGGGTATTTTCAAGCGCTGACCTGCAAATTTTCTTTTGCATCTGTTTACGGATAGGGATCGGTTCACAAGCACGAATGCAGGAGCCAAGAGGAAAGTATTTTCTTAAAAAAAGACAAGTATGTTTAGTTTTTACATGCCCGATCACAAAATAATATCAGTCCGGCAGTCCATGCAAAAAAAAAAATAGATTTTCCGCCCTGCTAGACTAGCAATCCGAGCCTCCGCACTCAAGGTGCCGTCGCCACCACGTAGGCAGCCCCTGCCTCCTCCCCCCCTCCTTGTTCGCCGCCTCCAACTAATCTTTCTGCTGCAACATCTTTTAGTGGACGGCTTGCACGATTATTCTAGTGTCGGCATCCAATGATCCTAAATTCAAGGACAACATCTTGGCGTCCTCCACATCGGCTGCAATCTTCACCTTCTTTTCTTCGAGCATCGCCTTCTTCTCTTCGAGCATGACCCTCTTCTTTTCGATCATGGCCTTCTTCTCTTCGAGTTTGAGCTTCTTCTCCGCGCCTTCATCAACAATTTGAACCTCTCCGCCTTTTTTCCTGCTTGATGTCAGAGCACTTGACGTATGCCTCCTCCTTCTTCGTCAAGATGTCTTTGAACCTATCCGTCATCTTGGCCGTCGCACCGTCTCGCTTCATTCTCTCCTCCTCCCACTTCTTTTCTCGGAACCCTCTTCTAACCTTCTTGGACGGTTCTTTTGTTGGGTCGCAATACTTCGACACGGCCTCTTGGATGGTGTACCATCGATGATTGAGTGACTTTGATTCACGGTTGCGGATGATCGCGTCGAAGTAGGGCGCAAAATGCTTGTGTTCATGGAACCGTGTGTGAATATTGGCCTAAATAGTTGTGCCCTTTTGCTCCGTGCCATGGATCGGATCGAGACTAGTGGCCAACCATGCATCATACAACAGCTTATCCCCCCGCATGTTGAAACTTTCTCCACTACCCCTCTTCTTCGGATCACCAGCAAAATCATCCAGATCATCATCATCGCCGTCGTCATCCTCCTCCTCCTCCTGCTACTGTCCGGCGGCCCAATCCTGCTGCTGTGTGCACGTGCCGGTCTGGGTGTAGATCTGCTACATGCCCGGCTAGGTGTAGCCCTGCTGCATGTGGGTGTAGTTGCCGAACTAGGTGGGATCCGAGTCATTCACCTGCCCGTCCTCATAGACACCACCCACTCCTCCGACTCCGTCGTGGATGATGTCGAACATCTCCCTGTCCGCGTCGTCGTACGCCGGCTCACTGCTTTAGGCATAGAAGCGAACAACGTGCGGGCACCCATCTGCTCCCCGTCCGTCGTCCGCGCCCGGACAAGCTGCAGCGAAGAACACTCCAAGAAGAGCAGCGGCGCCGCATTTTACGTCGATGATGTAAGGCACTTGCCCGCGGTGGTTGTCGTGGACTGCCTACTGAGCTGCTTGACGGCGTAGAAGTATGGAGCCTTGTAATGCTTTGGCCATGGCGGCGTCTGTACGGTGGTGGGTGACACCATCGGTGCACCGCGGCCTAGGCCGCGACTTCCACCACGTCCGCGTCCAGCACGCCCACCGCCACGTCCGCCACCAGCACGCCCTCCGCCGGCCTTCTGTTTCTTGAGTGTTTCCTCCTTCACGGCCTTAGCTTCGACGCAACGATTTTGCCGTGTCGCCGAGTTGATCTTTCTGGGCGAGCGTGATGCTCGGGTCCTCCTGCACCTCCACCATCTCCATCTCCGACAGGATCTCCTCCGGTTCCATGCGACGGCGGTGGGAGGGAAGAAGAGAGTGGGAGAAAAGGGTGGGAATTGGGTGGAGAGCGGCGGGAGGGAAGGAAGAATGGGGGATTTTGGCGCGGAAACAGTGCGGGCAGCTACAAAAGCGCGGAATCCGCCATTTTCTGTGGGCTAGGGGTGTCAGAGTCCGACGTGTCTCGTGTCCGGGCTCCCGCAATGGCAACCCCCCCCACCCCCATCCCCCACACACACGTTTTGTTCCGGTTTACGGGTAAAATCGTGGTCCGGACTGCTCCGCGGATGGATGGGGTTGGCGTTGGATGGTTTCCGGTGTCCAGACAGCTGCGTCCGGAAAGATACTACCGGTTTGAGGGTCGGCGTTGGAGATGCCTTCAGTCTGTTTTTTTCTTTCACTTGTCCTAGTCTGCTGGATTCGCATTATTTCGGGTACGTGTGTCTGTGATCGTCCCGTGATTGCGCCGGAAATACTACTCGTTACTGGAGTAGTATGTAGTTTTAATTTGAAACATTGTTTCCGTCGGATTCCAAATCTCCATGCTTTGTCTGACACAATCTCGAAAAACAAGACCACTGCAATTTTGTCAAAATAATGAGGATTCCAAATATCCAGTTGCGAAGCCAGGATCGGCATACACCCTAGGCCAACCTCATAACTACAGTAGCTACAGTGAAGAACATTCAACGAAGGACCCTCATGCCAATGCCCACGTTGCCTGTGGCTTGGCTATGCCCCTAGAAATATCCAAGTTTGTTCTATCGAGCGCGCAAACAATGGTTTATGCTAGTGATTGAAATTCTGGGAAATACCTTTTGGCTCTCGGGTGTAGGTAATTCAAAACAAAAAATACTAAAACGGTTCTGAACTATTTTTTGAAAACAAACTTGTCCTTGTGTTGTACTCGTATAAAAGGTTTCACCGAGGAAAAACATTTGTCAACTTCAAGGCAGAAAAAACAAAAATTCAAGGACAAAAAGCATGAACTGTAACTTGTATATAGTTTTGATTTTGTTTTTTTCACCCAGAATACCATGAAAGTCTTTCTTTGACAAACTTTTTATATAAATACAACAGAAGGTCAAGTTTATTTTCCAAAAAGTTTCATAATTTCTTGAATTTTTTTAGATTTTTTTTCCATATAGGATATACCTACGCCCAAGAACCAAAGGTGATTGTGGTCGATACTCGGGGGTGCTTAGGCCAGACACCAGGGTTCGTTTCCTGGTCGTTTTGGTCTAATCCCCTTCGATCCTGGGATTTGGCGTGGCATCGATGCAGTTGCGTCGCCGGACGCTTGTTTCGTTTGTGTTCGTATGACCCCTTTAACCACCGATAAAGATATTCTTTACGAGGAAAAATAAATGATGTTACCGCTCAAATAGGCACTCATGCGTTGGCCCACGGACTCCTGTATCGGCGCTACTTCTGTAAAAAAAAATACCACTTATCTAAGCGCTCAAACAAGCACCTCTCAGGCATCTACAATGGGGGCACTTAGCCCAGGCGCCAGGGATTAATTTCTTGTCGTTCTGGTCAAATCCCGTCTGCTCCCGGGTTTTTGGTTGGCATCGATGCATGCTACGCGCCGGACGCCTCGTCTCTTTTCTTCTCGCGCGGCAGCCTTGTAGATATTCTTTACGTAGAAAATTAATTCTGTTAGCGCTCAAACAATCGCCCCTGCGTTGGAGGAACAGACTCCTACATGGGCGCCACTTCCTTAGTTAAATTTTTTTTCTTAATTTTCTAAGCGTCCAAACAAGCGGCGCCAACGCTGTGCGCTTGGAGAGGCGCTAGGATTGATTTCCCATTGAAATCCCGGACGATTAGTGGTTGGGCCGTGAAATCCGAGCGTCAGCGGTGGCATCGGCGCAAAGGCATGCACCGGGGGCCTTGGCCTTTTCTTTGCCGCAGCGAGCACCGTGACCGTTTATTAATGTATATGCAGCTTCTAGCGTTGTGGGGTTAAGGCGCTTAGGGCATGTCCAATGCGAGGCGCTAAGGTAAGGCGCCAGGATTGATTTCCTGGTCGACCGGCAGTTATGCGATCGAATCCTAGCGCCTGGCCCGGCATCGACGCAAAGTTGGGAACCGAGCGCTTGGGTGTTTTTTTGCTGTGTGAGATGAAGCGTTAAGTGCGGAGGTCGATCCTTTTAGCGCCCATTATTAGCATCTACGGTTGGAGCAGGAGGCGCTATGGTTAGTTTTTTATTCTACAATATTTATTTTAATTGCCTAAGCGCCTGTACAAGCTTCTCCCATTGAAGATGCCCTTACATCTTTTCCAATTTTATAATATATTTATTTTTCTTCTATAAGCGTCTCCTAAGAGTCCAGCGTTGGACATGCCCTAACGAGTCAAGTGGACTCGTTTAACGAGCCAGACAATGAATTACTCGTTAAGCTCGTCACTCGTTTCCAATTTTTTATATTTGGAACAATTGTCTTGTGAATTTCTCTTGTTTACAATGACAATATTTTTGAAAAGGAGAATATTCCACCGGATCTGCACTAGCTGATGCACACAGTAATCAGCGTATACACAGACATTTATGCATGTTGTGTGATTTTTAGCATCTTTTCATTTTTTTTCCAGACATACATGATCTTTGAACCTACTCTGTAGATATTAAGATTTAGGGCGCGTTTGGTTACCTGCACCATTTTTTGCCACTTTGCATACTGACCCATCTGGCCTGGTTGAGGTAATGCAGGAAAAAAACCAACATCTACATGTTGATTGGTTGCCTGCATTGCATCAAGGCCCAGATGGTGACATGTTGTTTGGTTGCCTATGTTTGTGCTTTAGGAGTGAGCAGATGCAAAACACGGCTGTTTGGCTGTGTGCAAGTAGTTGTTCTGCTCACCCCTTTCAAATGTGGTGGACTTACCACCCATTTTGCAGCACACAACACACACAACACACTATCAACAATAACATCAGCAGAAGAACAACAAGAACAGAGCAAGAACATCAAGAATAGTAAGTAGTACTAGGCATAAGTTTAAAACAGCAAGGCATCCCATGCCCCTGCTGGACCCCAGGGTGCTGGTCCTTGGGGAAAATATAGACAAGTTCACAAGAAAAGGGACGATCAAGCTTCAGTTCAGACCTACACTAGTTCATACTTGAGAGACGACCTACAGAAAGACAACCTAGAGGGCATGCGAGATGTCGCCGACACAGTTGTGCTTGGAGCACTGGACCCGGCAGATGTTGGAGGTGTTGGCATTGAAGATCTACACCTTGAGCCCCAGCCCGGAGAGCCGCAGGATGAGCAGGTCCCCGGGGACGATCTTGTGCCACCGATAGAAGTACTCCCAACTGCGCCCGAGCACCATATGGCCCTTGAACATCTCCATATGGACCCAGAACTCGCACCACTTGTTGGAAGAGAGGCTGACGACGCGAGGAGGGTTGACGACCAACCATTGCTTCATCACTGGCCTAAAGGCAGCCGGGGTGACTAGCATGGCGATGTCCTCCTGGTCCTGGATCTGCACGTAGAACCTGATAGGCTCCCGTGCACCCTCCTCGTGGCCGCTCCTCTGCCTCCTGCCAGTGCCGAGCGGCAAGCTCATGTATGCCACCCTGGGACACAGCCAATGGTTTGTGGGGATGAGGTCCTCGGCACCCTCGGCGCCGCCGACGACCTGCGCTCCTCCGCCGGCTGTGTCTCACTCCGTCTTCATTATCTTGTTAGTAAAGTGGACGACAGTTAGGAAAAGAGAGATGATCATTAGCAGTGATCAATGGCAACTGTTGCTGATTAGTGGCATTTGCACTTCAGTCGTGCTATGATCAGATCATAGCAATGCACAACTGCAAATGCCAATGATCAGTGCTAACAATGATCAGTGCTAACAATGATCAATGCCAACAATGATCACTGCTACCAATGATCAGTGCTATCAGATCATGCCAAATGGACATGCTCAACTTGGTCCTACTTCTATTTTTGGCATTCATGTTTGTCCTACTAGCATGCACATGCATTGTCCTATGCTGATCATGCAATCACGTAGCCTAGGCACTATGAATATGGCAGCATACACACTTACACATCAAGAACAGCATGAAAGCAACAAGAACCGCACCTAATAGCAACAAGAATAGCAAGAATAACAGCAAAACAACACCTAAGTAGCATCATAGGCAGTATGGATGTGGAGTGAACAAACGAATCTACCCTAGGCAGTAACAATGAGGCAACTGATGTCTACTACGCAACTTTTATTCTTGTAGACTCTGTTGGGCCTCTAAGCGCAGAGTTTTGTAGGACAGCAACAAATTTCCCTCAAGTGGATGACCTAAGGTTTATCAATCCGTGGGAGGTGTAGGATGAAGATGGTCTCTCTCAAACAACCCTGCAATCAAATACAAGAAATCTCTTGTGTCCCCAACACACCCAATACAATGGTAAATTGTATAGGTGCACTAGTTCGGCGAAGAGATGGTGATAGAAGTGTAGTATGGATAGTAGAAATAGGCTTTTGTAATCTGAAATAATAAAAACAGCAAGGTAACAAGTGGTAAAAGTGAGCACAAACGGTATAGCAATGCTTAGAAACAAGGCCTAGGGTTCATACTTTCACTAGTGCAATCTCTCAACAGTGCTAACATAATTGAATCATATAACCATCCCTCAACTTGCGACAAAGAATCACTCCAAAGTTCCTATCAATAGCGGAGAACATAATATGAAATTGTTGTAGGTAGCAAAACCACCTCAAAGTTATCTTTTCGATCAATCTATTGAGCCATCCCTATAAGTGTCACCGACAGCCCTAGAGTTCGTACTAGAATAACACCATATTATACACATCAATCAACTCTAATGTCACCTAGATACTCCAATGTCACCACAAGTATCCGTGGGTTAATTATTCGATATGCATCAAACAATTTCAGATTCATAATATTCAATCCAACACAAAGAACTTCACAGATTACCCCAAAGTTTCTATCGGAGAAAGTAGGACGAAAACGTGTATTAACCTATGTGCCTAGATTACCCCAATGTCACCCCGGGAATCCGCAAGTTGATTACCAGAACATATATCAAGTGACTCAATAGAATACCCCATTGTCATCACGGGTATCCACATGCAAGACATACATCAAGTGTTCTCAAATCCAAAGTATTCAATCCGATAATAACGAAACCTCAAAGGGTAAGACTCAATTCATCACAACAAAGATAGAGAGGGAAGAAACACCATATGATCCAACTATATTAACAAAGCTCATGGTACATCAAGATCATGCCAAATCAAGATCACGAGAGAGAGAGAGAGAGAGAGAGAGAGATCAAACACATAGCTACTGGTACATACCCTCAGCCCCGAGGGTGAACTACTCCCTCCTCGTCATGGTGGCTGCCGGGATGATAAAGATGGCCTCCAGTGATGATTTCCCCCTCCGGTAGGGTGCCGGAAAAGGCCTTCAGATGAGATCGCTTCAGAACAGAGGCTTGCAGCGGCGGCGTGGGAGTTCTGGGTTTCTTTCTGGGGGTTTCTATATTTATAGGATTTTTCAGCGTTGATTTCACGTTGGGGGGGGGGGGGTATCCGAGGGACCCACGAGCTCAGGTGGCGCGCCCTGGGGTTCGTCTGGTCCTCCTCCGAAGCTTCGTGTCCATAAAAAATCACCATAAATTTTTGTGGCATTTGGACTTCGTTTGGTATGGATTTTCTGCAAAACAAAAAATAGCCAAAAAAACAGAAACTGGCACTGGGCACTAGGTCAATAGGTTAGTTCCCAAAAATCATATAAAAGTGCACAAAAACCATATAAAATCGTTGTAAACATGGCATGAATACTTCATAAATTATAGATACGTTGGAGACGTATCAACAACATACACATCATCTAGCCTGAGTAAGGCAGAACCATTCTCATCTAACCACTATCAACACTAGCATGCACTCTAATTCCACCCAAATGTAGTGGATTCGGATCGAATCCGGTCGAGTCAAATCGAATCGAATCGGAACGAATCCAATCAAATCCACTGTGAACAATCAAATCTAACATTACTCGAACTACCCTAAGAACCCTAACTACAAACTCATCTGCAAGGGGGAGATTGGAAGCTTACCTAGGGGGTTGCCGATGTGGCGTATGCCGACCGTGGACAAAACCCTGGCGGGAACAGGGGTCCCACCGCCGCCGAAGAGGAGCCGGCCATTCCGAGGGCCGTGGTCGTGGTCCTCGTCGCGCGATGGCTGGAAGATGAGCGCGGCGTCCTGGAGCTTCCCTCCCCTTGCACCGGACGCAGGAGTGAAAACCCTCAAATGCGGGTAAAAATACCCCCATAAGCCGGGTCGGTAAAGGACGGAGACGGCGGGGATTGAAACTCCGCTGGCATGGAGCCCAAGATCACGAGGTCCGACACTGGTGGCGGAGCCGGAGCACGTAGCGGCGGCATGGTGCAGAATGGGGACGGCGCCCGGAGAGCCGCGGTGAGACCCCGTCCGGAAGAGGAGAGGCCGGCAATCCACCTCTCCTGGATGGGGTTGCTACCGGTGATGACGGGAGTGGGGGTGGGGGGGGGGGGCGACGGCATCTCTGCCATCGGAGACACCGAAGGGGTGGTGAGGGGAGAGAGAGCGAGCGCGTGTGAACTGCCATGGGAGGTGACAGGAGAGAGCGTGGGGAGTTATGAGACATCCCGTCGTCTCCCGCGCTTCCCTAAGGGTGCATGCGCTCGCCATGTGTGGCTCGAGCGAGCCAGGCTCGCAAAAAACTGCCGATCTGGGCGTTCCTCCAGAACCAGGCCCATAGCTGCTTTGAGGTTCGTGCGGGCCAGGAAACTGATGCAGCCCAGGCAACCAAACGGGCCAATTTCATTCCGCGCGGGCCTGGCTGGACCTAATGCATCCTACCAAACGTGCCCTTAATGCATACATGTCATGTTATTTACCAGTGCGGTTAGGCAGAAGCATACGCAACGTCGACGGCTCATTCAATCTGGACTCGGGTTCGGGAGAAATTGGTGTTGCATTGCGTGATTCAAATGACATGTTTATATCTGCATCCTGCTCATTCAGATAGTTTGCCATGAACATGCTATCGATGGAAGCTTCGACACTACTGACGAGACCGTGAGTCTCAAAACAGGTTTTTCGCTACCTTTTATAAATAAAACAACCATCAAGTCCATACATCAAGTTAAAGTATAAGTAAAGTAAATATAAATCTCTCACGCAAAAAAAGTAAACATAAATCTGCTAGGGCAACAGCACAAACATGTCTAAAATAAAAAATAAATAAAGAAAAGGCCAACATGTGGCAGGCAGATGGGCGGAGCAAGGCGGCAACAGTCAGTGCGTCCAACATGTCGCCTAACCCATCCCGGTACCTTTTCTAGAGAGTGTATGTCAGTGTTGCAAAAAGGCTAGAAATTTGAATATAGAGTGAGTGACCCACCACAAAAGACCCGCTCAATAAGAGCAAGTACAATATGTTGATGTAAGGAGGCTATAAGGATTTAAATATTAGGGTTTTATACATTTGTGCCCCTAACTCGAACCCACTACTCATATTTGCCCCTAATTCTGAAGTCTGCTCAAATTTGCCCCTCTGCCGTTATGTGCACTTATAGAAATGCCCTTCTGTGCCGTTACCGTCCAGTCAGAGCCGGTCAAAGGTCTTTGACCGTCCTGAAAAAAATAGCAAAAAAAATCTAAAAAATCTGAAATTTTGTGGGATCAAAGATACTCAGGTTCGCAAGGTGCGTGCAATTTTTCGTGCTGTTTGGACATTCCAGGAGCTCATGGCGAAGGAAAAACAGTAAATATGTACGCTTGTGAACAGTAAATTCAAAAAAATAGTAAGAAAATTAAAAAATATATGAAAAAATTTGGCATCAAAGAGGCTCGGGTCCGCAATGTGCGTGCAAATTTTTGTTGTGTTTAGACATTGTAGGTGCTCGTGGAGAAAAAAAAATTTGGCTCGGAAAAAAACTTTGGAAAAAATGACTATTTTTTTTTTGCTAGAGCTCCTCGCATGTCATTTGATCACAAAAACTTGCAAGCACCTTGTGCACCCAAGCCTCTTTGATGCCAAAAAAGTTCATATTTTTTTGAATTTTCTTGCTATTTTATTTCAAATTTACTGTTCACAAGCGTACAGATTTACTGTTTTTCCTCGCCACGAGCTCCTGGAATGTCCAAACAACACGAAAATTTGCACGCACCTTGCGCACATGAGTAGCTTCGATCCCACAAAATTTTAGATTTTTTTGCTATTTTTTCAGGACGGTCAAAGCCCTTTGACCGGACGGTAACGGCACATAAGGGCATTTCTATATGTGCACATAACGGCAGAGGGGCAAATTTGAGCAGGCTTCGAAATTAGGGGCAAATATGAGTAGGTGGTTCAAGTTAGGGATAGAAATGCAAATGGCCCTAAATATTATATACTTGCTTAGTTGGAAGTGGACCATGTAGTGATAAAGTAGTAAAAACCTTATAATTCACTATTATACGGATTGGCTCTTAGGTTGGCTATAGATGACATGGCTACTAGATAGAGCTAGCAGCAGTGGCGGGTGCGCAGAGGTGAGCGCCATTGATAAGCGCGCCTACCACTGCTACGAGATCGAAGTCACTGGCGGGCAATTTCCGACGCCCGCAATTGTTATAGGGCTACCACTGGCGGGCGGGCGCCCGTCACTGATGTCATGTTAGCAGTGGCGGGCGGCCCTGAGAGCCTCGACCGCTTTACGCGCCCGCCACTGCTAGGAATTCTTGCAGTAGTGGGATCGTCGTGCGCGGGACAGCAAGTGGGGCCTAGCCGGGTCACCCGGACCCGAGCCATCCGGGCAGATCGGCCGGCTCGGAGAGCCCCGAGAGGCCCTCACGGCACACCACCCAGAAAGGGACGTCGCGTAGGGCTCTCTCTCCCAATGACGGTGGCCCCGGGCGGGCATGCGGTCCACCCGTCATGGACCTCCCAGGCGGGCGGCTTTGAGCTGCGGGTGCCGCCCAATGACGGTGGCCCTAGGCGCGACGGGCGGTCCACCTGTCATGGACCTCCTAGCCGGGTCGCCCGGGTCCGAGCCATCCCGGCAGATCAGACAACCCAGAGCGCCCCCGAGAGGCTCCCATCACAAGCCAACCGGCAACGGACGGCCAGGAGATGCTCTCGCCCATAAGGAGCCCAGGGAGGTGGGTACTCCAGCATTCTTTATAGGAGTAATGTATATATGCTGATAATAATCTACCAGATAATATATATGAGTATTTGTTTATGGGTATGGGCAGCCTAATGGGACTCCGTTCCCTAGTGGGGCATGGGTACGGGAAAATTTCATCCTTGATCATGTAAATGTAGGGGAACGCAGTAGAAAATAAAATTTTCCGACCTACGCACCAGCCCAGGACCACTATGGAGACTGCATACAAGGTTTGATCATTTTCGTTACCGAATCGTAGCGCAGCGGAAGTAGAGTCGATGACGAACGGCGGTGCAGATCCCCGCAGCTAGGATTTACAACCTCCCAACCGCGAGGATGTATACCCTCATCTGCCCCGCGGACAGCCCTCCGGGAGGCGGTCGCACAGTCCCCCGGACGGTGTCGCGGACAGCCCTTCGGGAGGACCTCCTAAACTTGGACTGTCACTCGGACAGCCCTTCGGGAGGACCTCCAAAACTCGGACGGTCACACGGACAACCCTTCGGGAGGCACTCTCGAACTAAGACCGAAACTATGATCTCTCTACAGAGTTGCACACATACGGTATCATCTATCCGGCAGGGCTTCGCCGTCCAGAACTAGTTCCCACCGGAACCCAGACAACCTTTCGGCTCTACGAAACTATTTCGTGGGAGGGAGAGAGAATGCCAGATCATGCATGGCTTGTGTGAGAGAGTTGGAGTGGGGATGGAGAGCTCCTCTCCACCTCCTTATATAGTGGTGGAAGGGGTGAGGGGGGGGGGGGGCTGAAATTTCAGCCCACAAAACAAGCACCCACCAAACAAGGAAACATGTTCCCACCAAACATGGAGAAAACATGTTCCCTTGTCCATGGTGTTCCCCCATGGGGCCCCACCTTCCTCCCAACACTCTCCACCATTTGTGGGGGCTGCCCCCCACCATGGGGCCCCCCCCAACACTTTGTCCAGCCACAAGGGGGCTGTCCCCTAAAGGGGGCGCCCCCAAAAACAGCCCAAAAACAGCCCCCACGTTCCGTGGGATCTTGTCCCCTCTCGCTGGGACAAGATGTTTTCTGAAACTATTTCTTCTGAAAAATTCCGGAAGGTCCCAGAACATTTCCGGCACCCTCTAAAATTATCTGGACTCGCTCCGGAACATTTCCGGTATGGTGGTTTAATTTAAAACCATCTTCGTTTACCCGGTAAACAATTCCGGCAGCTCCGAAAACCTTTTTCGGTTTTTTCTCCGAAAAAATTCCAGAAATTACCAGACCAATCTGGCAACCTCCAAAACATTCCCGGTGCTTGCCGAAACCTTTTTGGATCAATGGTTTTATCCAAAACAACTTTTTGGTTTTACCGAAACTTTTTCGGTGTTCTCTCCGGAACTTTTCCGTTGTCTCCGAAACTTTTCCAGTGACTTTCTCTCGGACTCCTTGTCTAGTATTCAGCAGATAGATGACCCTTAAGCGTGTGACCCTATAGGTTCGGTGAAGTATAGACATGACCCGGAACCCCTTCCAATCAATGATCAACATCGGAGCCGTGGACACCCATATTGACCCCTATACCCACACGAATGAATATTCGAGTGAACCTCCAGTTGCCGTGTGCTATTCCTGTTGCTTCGTGATATGTTACAAATACC
Organism: Elymus sibiricus; assembly: GCA_039707655.1. NCBI lineage: Eukaryota > Viridiplantae > Streptophyta > Magnoliopsida > Poales > Poaceae > Elymus > Elymus sibiricus. The sequence goes on along the minus strand of CM077668.1, from coordinate 100,975,144 downwards.
CGAGGTGAGACATGTTGGCATCCCCGTGGATCAACACCTTGTCCACTATGCCAGTTACCTCGTTGCCGGTATTGTTCTCTTTTCTCGTTCCCGTGTTCCGGCATCCCTGTGATCAAATCACCCTGTGTCTGGCCAGACGATGATGGATACCGTAACACCGAGAGGGCCCAGAGATATCTCTCCATCGTCGGAGGAGCAAATCCCAATCTTGAGCTATCAAGTTACTTGACATACTTTTCCATGAACCCGTAAGTCGCCGTAATAGCCACCCATTTACGGATGACGTTTAACAAACCCCAAAGTTCATGAAGCAAGCATGAAGAAACTCGATACTCTCATGGTCTAAGGAATTATGCAAACATTAACTTCCTGTGTTATTAACCATTAACTTATGACGAATGTATCTCATAGCATAACATCAATTTGGGTCGATTCAACACAAGTCTTCTACCAACAATTGTGCCCTCAAAATTGCCGGCATAGTCATGCCCATGATCAGGAAAACAGGATCATCATGCAATACTTGAGCCAGTCATAGAGGCTTGACTAGGAATACATTTTACCGTTTATTATCCCACACGTGCACATGAGTTTCCCTCCAAGCCTCGTTTTATTTGTAGACTCGAGAATCATTGCAGTTATAGCATGGAACATAAACATAATTATGAACAGGGAGATAATCAATAACATTTATTATTGCCTCTAGGGCATATCTCCTACAGTAAATGGGGATGGGGATAGTATGATGGGGGATAGATGGGAATGGGGATGTTATAAGGGTCCCATAGGGGATTTCCCCATTGCCATCGTCCCAACTCTCCACAAAGAGTGCAAGTTGTATTTGCCGATCCGTGTCAGCTTACCTAGCTCTAATGAACCTTCATTCAACTGCATGGTTAGTTCATAAATTTAATGGGAAAATGATTAACATAACATAGAACCATCTATGAGTCTGATAGTTATATAAGGAAATAACAACAACAAACATATTCAAACAAAGCTTGTTATATTCTTTAACACCCACACGACACAAGTTTTCAATCTTATGCTATTTTATTGATCATTTTATTTCTAAAAGTAAAGAAGCCGTAATATTTTTTTCCACTTGGGATAGAACCTCTGTGCCTTCATCCATTTTGGCCCTAGTAGATCAACTTTGTAGCTTGTTCTTCCTTGCTTTGCTATGGGAACTCATGTGACCACCATAGGCTTGAGATGAGTAGAACGTGACATTGCAAATATTGCATGTGTACTTACGTAAGCTCGTAGTATCAGTAATGCCATTTGGGCCACCTATAGGAGTCTTGTCTTTTCTCGGGCCATGTGAGGATGTTGCGAATGGAGCAGGAGGGGTAGGCGCACCATAAGTAGCATCGTGGGTTAGCGTCCCACCAGGTATATTTTGTGTCTCCTGTATAGTAATTGGTGAGGGGTGGAAAAATTTAGGAGAACAAACAAATTTTTATGGTAGTGAGATTACCTCGGAGATGTGCCTGGATGGGATCTCAAAGATTGGACCATCGTCTATTGCTCCAATAGTGTTAAGGTGGGCATGAACAACTGCAATGGGATCTCCTTGGAGTAAGGATGCAACCGATGGAGACTCCATGGAAAAGATCCACCTTTGATCTGATGAACTAAAGTAGTTCCTAATAGGGTTTGACAGGAAATCTTGGTATGAGAACATTTCTGGCTGGTTCTCAGAGAATTCCCTATGGTTGGGCTGAGAAGTAAGGGTGTTGACCCTAGATAAAGGAGTAAACTTTGCATCGGGGAACTGTGGAGGTAGTGCTGATAGTGCTACATTGATTTGATATGGCATCATGGAACAATCTATGGTCGGTAGCATGGTATCTACATGTGGTGCCTGAATGGTAGGTAGGGTATTCCCTATCCAAGTTGAATCTGATGGTGGGGAATTAAGGGGAGAAAAATCCCTCGACATCGGCATGATTGTTGTGCCTCTCGGTGCATTATAGAAGGAGGGCATGTTGGCCTCACTTTCACTAGATTGGACTTTGTTAGGACAGGAGGCATTAGGATCCATAGCTCCTAGCAAAATCAAGAACTTTTAGCATAAAGGTATGGAAAGTTGAGATGTATATGGTATGATAGTGTTCTATTCTTTTGAGGGATGTTATAGGAGGTGATATTAGGTGTATTTATAAGAATATTGCATATATATGAACATTCATGGCCTCATGTATTATTCAATTGTATCATTAACAAGAAGATTTGAATTTTAATCATTAATATCCATACAATATCTAGGAGATACGGGTGATAAATTTGTCTAATAATAAATGGTATCTTCTAGTATATCGTATTGGTAAATTTAATAATCTTATATTCTACATAAAATTTGGCATTAATTCCTATGCAAACAACTATGGAATAATATATGATATTATTATAGAAACATTAGTCACCCGATCTTTGAAGAAAATAAACATCGCCGATGTTGCTATGAAGTTACATGTGTCTTCTTAAACTAGTGATGATTATGTAAGATTATTGTCTCAATTTTCAAAATATTTTTTTATTCAACTTCAGTAGGAGGCGGCTGGGTCAGAGCCGGCGCAGGGGCCGGACTGTGTGTTCCCGAAATCTCGGGCACATCGGCAGATGGAGTAGGCCTACGAATTGACACCGAAAGTAAAACTCACCATTTGAATGAGAATAAGTGAAACCTATTCGAGTGAACCACGGAAATACACTCACATAGTAGAGGAGGGCGGCTCTTGCGTTGTTGCCTGTTCAGGAGCTGCCTAGCCGAGGACAGGCCCATCATTCCTCCTCGGCTCATTCCCTTCTTCGGCTGGAGCTCTCTTCGAGTGCTTAAACCGACGGCCCCTGGTGGAGGGGGCAAAGGTGCTCGCCGCAGGAGCTGCGTGGGAAAGGGACTGCTTCCTTTTGGTCGGGTGACGAACGGCGGCCGCGTTGACGGCATGAGGTGGCACCCCCACGCGATCGAGGATGATCGACACTTTAGTGCCATCAATACCTTCTTGACAAAAGACCCCATCTTCAAATATGAGGTCAGTGTGAGGATCCTCGGTTAAAATGAGGTTATCCTCACGAACATGGAGTTCTGGTTGAGGAGAGGGGGATTTCACCGTCTTGATCCACTGCCTCCAGCCCTGTTCAGATATGTTATAAAGCTGATCAGGAAGATAAAACCCTGCTCGGACAAGTAAAGATGCCGGATAAGTAAAACTTATTGCTTCAACTAGCTTGTAACTAGCAAAACCATCGGACATGGGCTTCCTAACAAAGTCAGCCTTCTCCCCCTTGTATATAGCTTCGAGTGCGGTCACCATTGCCTGACGATTCGCGAACCCTTCCTTGATGGAGCAGGTCGCGTCATTTGATCCATTATATGCCCATAAAGGGTGGATGCGTTGTTGGCGCGGCTGGACTCTTCGGGCGATGGCTACAACCATCACATTGATGATGGTAAGCTTGTAATGGCCAAAGCAAGCTACTTGAGCAGCCAAGTCTAGCCACCTCAGAGCCCCCATCTCGGGATTGAGTGCTCAGCCGCTAGTTGAACCGCTTCTTCAGAGGACCCGGAACAAACGAGGGAAGCCCTTGCCGAAGAGGATCCTCAAGTGGCACGTCTGAGATGTAAAACCACTCGCTCCTCCATGTCTCACTGGCCTCCTTTGGGGTGCCGGGGAGATAGCCGGCTCCGACAATATCCTACATACCTCGGCACCACCAACTTCAAAGATATTGCCGTCTCGAACATACGGGACCAGGAAAAAGTACTTGCACCACAAGTCAAAGTGGGCCTCGCAGCCGAGAAAAGCCTCACATAAAGTGATGAAGCCGACTATGTGGAGAATAGAGCTAGGTGTGAGATGATGGAGTTGAATCCCGTTGAAATTTAAGAGACATCGGAGGAAGGGTGGATAGGAAAACCCAACCCCTGGAGAAGGAAGGGGACAAAACACACCCGCTCGTGACCTTGCGGCGCCGAAAAATTATCACTAAGAATCCCGCCGTCCAAAGAAACTAGCCCTGGACAAATCTGCGCAAAATATGAGTCCGGGAGATACCCTTGTGTCACTAGGAGATTCAGTTGCCCTTGAGCAACCGTACATCCTTGCCGCTCTTCCTTGAGGGGACCGGCAAGATGAGTGGAAGAGCTGCGGATATTCTCCATTGGGTTGAGCTTTCGAAGCAGCAATGGTGGGGAAGAAGGATGAGATCTGCAAGGACAAAAGGCAGAGACGGAAGGGATGTAAAATCTTTTGTGTATTGCGTTCATGTTATATGTGGAGAAAAACTCGGTCGTAGAGTAAAGGGAGGCTTGAGTCCCGCGGCGCTAAAACCGCGTGTTTCCTAGGCGTCGTGCCTTGCGCATACGCACGGACCAGGAACGAACATTGATGACACCAATAAAGTAGAATTCGGGCCCATTGCAACTCCTTTTTTGATTGGACATATCAATGGTGGGACCCCTGAGATAGGTGTATCCCAAAAGTTGTTAAAACGGCGCCTGTGACCGATCCTCAGAAAGGTTTACTTAGCTTATAAGGCATCTACCTCGACATGGAAGTTCTCGTATATCATGTCTTAGGGCTGAAAGCTGATCCATACCATGAAATTGTTGAGGTCACCGAAAACCCGGCGACCCGCCTGTGCCATTACTGCTAAAAACTTACTGTTAAAGTTACCTGCGTTTGGTAGGGTCTTCGGATCCAGTGAATAAAAGCATTACTTGAGGGTTATGGGTTGGACCTCCTCGGATATCTGAACTATTCAACTTCTCGGATTCACAAACACATAGTTGCAGTTGAGGAAGACGCCGAAGAAGAGGAACTAATCGACTACAAGAGACATCAGATCCAAGGGAGTCCTCGGACGTGGAATCAAGATGAAGCATCATGTTTTTTGAACTCACCAACGAAGTCGAAGACCCAAGATGAAGCCACCCCGAGGAGTTCGATGTCCTTGGCTTGAAGACCAGTTCAAGGGCTACTGACCGTGTCCTGGACTAGGGGGTGCTAACCACGCCGGCCCCATCATAGTGGGCCGGGCCGAGGACCCCTGGATCATCAACGAATGGGCCACGACCACCATGCCCCTAGGCGTGCTCAATATGGAATCCTCCGAAGACTTGGTGCATACTCCAAGACACGTTTGAATCTTTGGCATGTTTATCCCTAGATGTAACCGCCTCATGTATACCCTTGGTCCCTTCGGTCCCTATATAAGCCGAGGGGCTTAGAGCATAGGGTAGAGATTCACTCATTCACACACAATCTCGTGGTAGATCATCCTGTACTTTGTACTCCAACACAATCAATATAATAAAAGCATGACGTAGGGTTTTACCTCTTTGAGAGGGCCTGAACCTGGGTAAACATCGTGTCACTACTGTAGGAATGCCTAGTAGTGGCGGGTGCAAAAAGGCCAGCAGTGGCGGGCCAGCCTACCAGGGGCGCCCGCCACCGACCTCCCGCCACTGCTATAACCGCATCAGTGGCGGGTGCCCTCCCACCACTGGTACGTAGCTTCCAGTGGCTGGCATTAGTTCCTACCCGCCACAACTTGCTATTTCTGCCCACCACAGATACCGTTGTAGCAGTGGCGGTCCTGCCGTAGCGCCCGCCATTGGAGGGATAGGATAGAGTACACAATTGTTGGCAATTCAAGTTGAAACACAATACTACAAAAGGCTAGTCATATGATTCCCAATATAACTGAACCAGACTGAATTCATTTTGCAAACAAACGACGAAATAATTAAGTAACACTTCAGATTTGTTCGACTGAAGAAACAAACATCAATGTATCGATCATATCCATCTTAACATACTAATTAACTAATAGTTCATCGGCTGATATATTCATGACTTATACCATATTTCTGAACATGGTCAACGACAACCATCATCTGAAAGTCATTGCGGTTGCTTTTCCTTATGGTGATTATCACAAGGGTGTCAACCCTTAGTTCTCTCTTTCCCGTCATGAACTCCCGCCAGCCAGACTCATAGAAGGATATGCGTCCGTCTGTTTCCGTGTTGTACTGAACGCTGGTGACACGCCCTGTTGGTCCATGGCGTACTCTAGCGGTGACGACGGCGGGAATGTCCACTCCGGAAAACATCTTCATAGGTAACTGATGTCTACTACGCAACTTTTATTGTTGTAGACTCTATTGGGCCTGCAAGCGTAGAGTTTTGTAGGACAGTAGCAAATTATCCTCAAGTGGATGACCTAAGGTTTATCAATCCGTGGGAGGTGTAGGATGAAGATAGTCTCTCTCGAACAACCCTGCAATCAAATACAAGAAATCTCTTGTGTCCCCAACACACCCAATACAATGGTAAATTGTATTGGTGCACTAGTTCGGCGAAGAGATGGTGATACAAGTGTAGTATGGATAGTAGATATAGGTTTCTGTAATCTGAAATAATAAAAATAGCAAGGTAGCAAGTAACAAAAGTGAGCACAAATGGTATTGCAATGCTTGAAAACAAGGCCTAGGGTTCATACTTTCACTAGTGCAATCTCTCAACAGTGCTAACATAATTGAATCATATAACAATCCCTCAACGTGCGATAAAGAATCACTCCAAAGTTCCTATTAGCGGAGAACATAAAATGGAATTGTTGTAGGGTACAAAACCACCTCAAAGTTATCCTTTCCGATCAATCTATTGAGCCATCCCTATAAATGTCACAAACAGCCCTAGAGTTCGTACTAAAATAACACCATATGATACGCATCAATTAACTCTAAAGTCACCTAGATACTCCAATGTCACTACAAGTATCCGTGAGTTAACTATTCGATATGCATCAAACAAGTTCAGATTCATAATATTCAATCCACACAAAGAACTTCAAAGAGTACCCCAAAGTTTCTATTGGAGAAAAGAAGATGAAAACGTGTACCAACCCATATGCCTAGATTACCCCAAGGTCACGGGAATCCACAAGTTGATTACCAAAACATACATCAAGTGACTCAAAAGAATACCCCATTGTCACCACGGGTATCCACATGCAAGACATACATCAAGTGTTCTCAATCCGAAATATTCAATCCGACAATAACGAAACCTCAAAGGGAAAGACTCAATTCATCACAAGAAGATAGAGAGGGAAGAAACACCATATGATCCAATTATATTAACAAAGCTCGCGGTACATCAAGGTTGTGCCAAATCAAGAACATGAGAGAGAGAGAGAGAGAGAGAGAGAGAGAGAGATCAAACACATAGCTACTGGTACATACTCTCAGCCCCGTGAGTGAACTACTCCCTCCTCGTCATGGAGACCGCTGAGATGATGAAGATGGCCTCCGATGATGATTTCCCCCTTCGGTAGGGTGCCGGAAAAGGCCTCCATATGGGATCTCTTCAAGACAGAGGGTTGCGGCGGCAGAGTTGAAGTTCTGGGTTTATTTCTTGGGGTTTCTCTATTTATAGGAATTTTCAGCGTTGGAATCACGCGAAAAGGAGTTACGAGGGGCCCACAAGGTATCCCGACGCCACCCCCCGGGTCGCGCCGGGTTGCCTTGTCACCGCCTCGTGGCTCTTCTGGTCCTCCCACGAAGCTTCGTGGGTCTCTTTTTGTCCATAAAAAATCACCGTAAATTTTGGGGTCAATCCAGGAACTTTTATTTCTGCACAAAAAACAACACCACGGTAGTTCTGCTGAAAACAACGTCAGTCCGGGTTAGTTCTATTCAAATCATACCAAAACCATATAAAATTGTTATAAACATGGCATGAATACTTCATAAATTATAGATACGTTGGAGACGTATCAGTAACTTCTGCACTCCCCATCATTAAAAGCAAATAGAGAGCACACAATGTTAGACATCTCACCATACTTGGTTATGAACAAAAAAAGATGAAAGAATACAAATCATCTCACCATGACTTTTTTCATGACGTTGGTTTTAGTTAAACGGTGCACAAATGGCTTCCCCACGAAGGCTACACTCGATGGTAACATCGCGGTAACATTCATGGTCTCATCCCGAGTAAGCTTCCTCATTCTTTGAGAGAAAATTGCAAAACTGAATGGACCATCATCATCATCTTCCTCCTCATCATCATCTTCCTCATCCTTGTCATTCTGGTTGTCATCATCATCCTAGCTGTCCTCATCTTCACTGCTATCCTCATTATCTTGGCTGTCTCCATCATCCTGCTGATCCTGGCTATCGTCATGATCCTGGTTGTCATCATCATCGTCATCGCTGCAGAAATACATTGTCCTTAACCTGTTGACCGCTCCTTTCAAGGAAAAGGCTATGTACTCTCCGCCGATGAAATTATTTTGTGCAATGTACTGCTTCCATTCATCGCCATATATGATGGTTCTATCCTTTCGTTTACGCACATCCATTAAGAATGTGCGGCCCATATCATCCTCGAAGTACATAGCGTTACCGCATAACTTGTTAAAGTCAACCCTTATGTTGCATGGGATACACTATGCAGCAGTTAATCATTAACAATAAAGTCAGTACAATAATTGTTAGAATAGAATATTAATTGAAGTTTAAGACTGTTACCACTGTTTTTTTAAATCATTTCCTCAAGAAGAGTCCGAAATCTACTGCAGTATCCACACTGTCCATACATGGACATTTGTAGATATGGCAGATCTGATGACTCATGATCCCTAATAATCATTATGAACCACTTATCAATTGTAAATGGTTGACATGAGTACTAGCTTATGAAAGTAATTTTGAGAAGAGGAACTGGCTAAGAAGGATTCGAGAAAATTTGGCATGACCTTTGCTGAATATTGAACATATTTTGAGTACGAGAAATTTGACGAAACGGAAGTTAATCAACGTTTCATCAAAACAGTGGCACTAATTTTCAAATCCCTGTGAATAACATGCTAAACCCATGCACTTGTCATATGTAAGCAAATTAAACAATATTGTTATAGGAAATGAAATTCGGCATGAACTTTCCTTAAAAAATTGACATATGGAGTGACAGAAATTTTGCGAAACGGAAATGAACCAACGTTTCGCAAAAAAATTGTCACTCTTTTTCAAATCCCTGTGAATAACATGAAGCCCATGCACTTGTCATATGTACGAAAATTCAAACATCATTGCCACTTGTCATATTTTGCAATGTTCATGCTAAACCCGTGCACTTGTCATATGTAAGCAAATTAAACAATATTGTCATAGGAAATGAAATTCGGCATGAACTTTCCTTAAAAAGTTGACATATGGAGTGACAGAAATTTTGTGAAACGGAAGTTAATCAACGTTTCACAAAAACTTTGTCACTCTTTTTGAAATCCCTGTGAATTTAGCAATGTTCCAAATATTCGGACACCTACCGATACGAAAAAGAACTATTCCAACTATCTAGTACTGCTCCTGCTGCTGTGATGCTCTTTGATATCATGTAAAACTAGTACTATTGGTGAAGTTGAAACCCTAAAATATAAGTTAATCTAGAAATTAATAAGATGCAAATTCTAAACCCTAAAGCATAATTTAGTCACGGAGATAGTATACCGTTGGCGGCTTTTCCGGCTGCGGACGTGACGGAGGAGGAAAGTACGGTGGGAAGAATGCGGCGGTCAAGGCGGAGGACGGCGGCAGCAGTCGAGGCGCAGGACGTGTCGACGATGGTTGAGGCGGAGGACAGGGCCGGGGCTGGGCGCGGTCGAGGCGAACGACACGACGGCGAGCAGATCCGGCGGCAGTCGCGGCGTCGGACGCGTGGAACGAGCCGACGGCTGGTCAGAGGGACGACGGTGGCGATCGAGGCGCAGGACTGCGAGCGGGGAGTCGCAGGGACTGATAGAGAGAGAAATGAGACAGTGAAAAATAAAAGGGTGCTTGGACGGTTGGGTCAGGGCGGAAGTGGAACTGGCATGTAGAGTAGTGGCGGGCGAGAACAGGCGCCCGCCACTGCATACTTGTTCAAAATTCTGATTTTTTGGCCCGACTTGCCAAAATATAGTTGTGGCGGGCGAGCGGATGGGCCCGTGCTAGTTGTAGGCTGCGTTGGTATTTTCCCCGAAGAGGAGAGGATGATGCAGTACAGTAGAGATAAGTATTTCCCTCATTTAAGAACCAAGGTTATCAATCCAGTAGGAGAACCACACAGAACCTCATTAGCAGCACCTGCACACACAAAAGCAAACACTTGCACCCAACGCAAATAAGAGGGTTGTCAATCCTCTTAGCGGTTATTTGCAAGGATTAATTCTGATAGTGATAGATATATAAAGTAAAATACTAAATAAAATAAAAGTAAATAAATTGCAGCAAGGTATTTTTGGTTTTTAATATATGATAAAAGTAGACCCGGGGGCCATAGTTTTCACTAGAGGCTTCTCTCTCGAGCGCAGAACATACGGTGGGTAAACAAATTACAGTTGGGCAATTGATAGAAAAGCAAATAATTATGACGGATTCATGGCAATGATCATGTATATAGGCATCACGTCCGAGACAAGTAGATGCTACTTGTAGCTTGCGTTGGTATTATCCCCGAAGAGGAAGGGATGATGCAGCACAGCAGAGGTAAGTATTTCTCTCAGTTATGAAACCAAGGTTATCAATCTAGTAGGAGAACCACGCAACACCTCGTTAGCAGTACCAGCACACAAACAACAAACCCTTGCACCCAACGCAAACGAGGGGTTGTTAATCCCTCGGAAGTCAATTGCAAGATTAAATTGTATGTGATAGATAGATAGATTGAAACAAAAATACAAAATAAAATAAATAAAAGAAAATGGCAGCAATATTTTTAGGGTTTTAGTAATATGATTTAGATAGACCCGGGGGCCATAGTTTTCACTAGAGGCTTCTCTCGAGAAAATAGCATACGGTGGGTAGACAAATTACTGTTGGGCAATTGATAGAAAAGCAAATAATCATGACGATATCCAAGGAAATGATCATGTATATAGGTATCACGTCCGAGACAAGTAGACCGACTCCTGCCTGCATCTACTACTATTACTCCACACATCGACCGCTATCCAGCATGCATCTAGTGTATTAAGTCCATAAAGAATGGAGTAACGCCTTAAGAACGATGACATGATGTAGACAAGATAAACTCACGTATGAATAAACCCCATATTTTTACCCTTAATAGCAATGATACATACGTGTCATGTCCCTTTCTGTCACTGGGATTGAGCACCGCAAGATCGAACCCATTACAAAGCACCTCTTCCCATGGCAAGATAAATCAATCTAGTTGGCCAAACCAAATCAATAGATCGGAGGAAAATACGAAGCTATAATAATCATGCATAAAAGAGATCAGAGAAGACTCAAATAATATTCATGGATAATCTGATCATAAACTCACAATTCATCGGATCCCAACAAACACACCGCAAAAAGTGATTACATCGGATAGAACTCCAAGAACATCAAGGAGAACATTGTATTGAAGATCAAAAAGAGAGAATAAGCCATCTAACTACTAACTATGGACCCGAAGGTCTGTGGTAAACTACTCACGCATCATCGGAAGGGCAGCAAGGTTGATGTAGAGCCCCTCCGTGATCGATTCCCCCTCCGGCAGAGTACCGGAGAAGGCCTCCAGACGGGATATCTTGAGAACAGAAACTTGTGGCGGCGGAAAAAGTATTTCATGGACTCCCCTAAGGGTTTCTAATTTTTTCTGAATTTATAGTGGAGGAATTAGGTTAAACGGACCACTGTGGGCCCCACGAGGTACCAGGGCGCGCCTGCCTGGTGCCTCGTGGGCACCCCATGGGGATTCTGGCCTCCTCCCGAAGCTACTAGTGTTTATCTTGTCCAGAAAAAAATCTCCAAAAAGTTTCGTGGCATTTGGACTTCGTTTGGTATTGATTTTCTATAAAACAAAAACAGGGCAGAAAACAGCAACTGGCACTGGGCACTAAGTTAATAGGTTAGTCCCAAAAAATGATATATAATTGCTGTAACTGTATATAAAAACATCCAAGATTGATAATATAACAACATGGAACAATCAAAAATTACAGATACGTTGGAGACGTATCAGCATCCCCAAGCTTAATTCCTGCTCGTCCTCGAGTAGGTAAATGATAAAAACAGAATATTTGATGTGGAATGCTGCCTATCATATTCATCACATATTCTTTTCTTTTATAGCATGGATATTGGACTTGAATGATTCAAAGCAATGGTCTATAATTTGACATGAAGATATAAATACTCAAGCATGCTAACAAGCAACCATGTCTTTCAAAATATCAACGCTAAAGAAAGTTATCCCTAGCCCATTATGCTCAATCATTGATCCATTCATGAAACACACTCAAATATTAGCTACATCCAATGAACAAGTATGACAATAGTGCTCTCCAGTTGGTGCTTTTGTAAGAGAAGATGGAGACTCAAGTAAAAATAAAAATTGCATAAAAGTAAATAGATAGGCCCTTCGTAGAGGGAAGCAGAGATTTGTCAAATGTGCCAGAGCTCTAAGCTTAAACTAGAGAGATAAAAATATTTTGAGAGGCATGCTTTTCCTGTCAACGAAAACGACCGAGAATTCCCATCATTTTGCATGCTAGACACATCATAGGCAGTTCCCAAACAGAAAGTAAAGTTTATTTCCTTTCCACCATTCTTTCACAATCCATGGCTAGCTATATCCACGGGTCCCCTCCATACCAACACTTTCCAAGGAATTTTGTTGTTATTAATTTTTGATTTCATTGTGGGACTGGGCATCCCTATTACCAACCACTCTCTCGTGCAATGACAAGTGAATAAACACTCATCGTGAGAATAACACACCTAGCATGGAAAATAATGGCCACCCCCTGCCGCTTCATGAGCGGTACGAGCACACAAAACGGAAAAATTGTTTTGAAAATTAGAGTTGGCACACGCAAATTTACTTAGAACGGCATTGAAATACCGCATATAGGTAGGTATAGTGGACTCATTTGGAACAACTTGGGTTTAAGGATTTTGGATGCACAAGCAGTATTTCCGCTTAGTACAAATGAAGGCTAGCAAATAGATTGAGAAGCAACCAACCAAAAAGCGAAAACGGTCATAAACATGCATTGAACATAACCAACACCGAATAATGCACCATAAGTAGGATATAATTTCGTTGCATAACTATTGACTTGATGTGCATGCATAGGGAATCACAAACCTTAACACTAATATTCTTACTAAATCACAATTACTCACTAACATGACTCACATATTATCATTTCCATATCGCAAAACTATTGCAAGGAATCACACTTATCATATCCAATGATCTATATTAAAGTTTTTATTATATCCCTCTTGAATATTCATCACTTTGGGACCAAATTCATATCTTGTGCCAATTACCGTTACTATCATCAACTCTCAAAAAGATTTAAGTGAAGCATGAGAGTGCAAATATTTCTTCAAAATTTCAATCTTATCAATTCTCAAAATAATATAAGTGAAGCATGAGAATTCATTTCTTCAAATTTTTAATCTTGTCAATATTCAAAATAATATAAGTGAAGCATGAGAATTCATTTCTTCAAAATATAGCCACCACCGTGCTCAAAAAGATTTAAGTGAAGCACTAGAGCAACTGCCTAGCTCAAAAAATTTAAGTAAAGCACCTAGAGTATTCTAACAAATGATGATAAACGTGTGGCTCTCTCAAGATATGTGTGTTCAACAAAGATGATTGTGACAAAGTAAAAAGTAAGCAAAGCAAAGATTCATATAATACAAGACGCTCCAAGCAAAACACATATCATGTGATGAATAAAAATATAGTTCCAAGTAAAATTACCGATGGTTGGTAGAAGAAAGAGGGGATGCCTTCCGGGGCATCCCCAAGCTTAGACGCTTGAGTCTTCCTTGAATATTACCTTGGGGTGCCTCGGGCATCCCCAAGCTTATGCTCTTACTTCTCCTTATTCCTTCATCCATCGTGATCTCACCCAAAACTTGAAAACTTCAATCACACAAAACTCAACAAAACCTTCGTGAGATCCGTTAGTATAACCAAATAAATCACCACTTTAAGTACTGTTGCAAACTCATTCATATTTTATTTTTTCATTATAACTACTATATTCTAACTTCTCCATGGCTTATACCCCCCGATACAATCCATAGATTCATCAAAACAAGCAAGTAGTGCATCAAAAACAGAATCTGTCAAAAACAGAACAGTCTCTAGCAATCTATTTAAAATCCATACTTTTGTAACTCCAAAAATTCTGAAAAATTATGACAACGTGGGAAATTCATATACCAATACTGTGTAAACATTTCAGATTTTTATGACGCTCCAGTACAGAAAAAAAATTCGGGCACTGGACGCAAAACTTTCTGTTTTCCAAACAACATCAATTATATTATCTTTCAAATCATCCTAAAGGTATTACTTGGCACAAACACTAATTAAAAACACAAAAAATCAATCATAACAGTAGCATAATTGTGTAAACACACAAGAACAGAAATAAAAAGTAAAAATTTATTTTATTCATTGGGTTGCCTCCCTAACAAGCTCTTTATGTATAGCCATTAAGATAAGCTTCATATTTTATTGATGCTCACATGAAAGATAATAATTGAAACACAAAAAGAGCATCATGAAGCATGTGAAAAACACATTTAAGTCTAATATACTTCCTATGCATAGGCATTTTATAAGTAAATAATTTATCAAGACAAACAACATCTAGCATATGCAAATAGGAAGAATGAAACACTAATAATTTCAATATCAAGAAAGGTAATTGAGTAACATAAAAGTTTCTACAACCATATTTTCCTCTCTCATAATAATTACCTATAGGATCATAATCAAATTCAACAATATAGCTATCATATAAAATATTATATTCATGATCCGCATGCATAAAAGTTTTGTAATCTTTCAGGGTAGTTGGATTAATATCAAATTTTTTCAAACTATCTTGGAAGCTTATAAAACTTTTAATAGTATTGAAAATATCATTATCAATAATAGATTCATCATGAAGCTCAAATAAATTTTCAAGATCACAAGAATCATCATCACCCCAATCATGATCATTGCAATAAGTAGTGCACATAACAAAATTTTCATCCCCAAGCTTGTAGATTTGCATATCATTAGCACAATTAACACTAATAGAATTTATAATAACATCATTGCAATCATGCTTTTCATTGAAGGATCTATCATGAATCACTTTATAAATTTCTTCTTTCAACACTTCATCACAAATTTCAGATTCATGATTTTCAAGCAAAACTTCATAGAGGAAATCAAGTGCACTCAACTCACTAGCAATTGGTTCATCATAATTGGGTCTTTTGAAAAGATTAGCA
Organism: Elymus sibiricus; assembly: GCA_039707655.1. Lineage (NCBI taxonomy): Eukaryota > Viridiplantae > Streptophyta > Magnoliopsida > Poales > Poaceae > Elymus > Elymus sibiricus. The sequence continues at coordinate 100,959,822 of CM077668.1, read as the reverse complement.
AGTGGATGAGGATCCATATCAATAGATTTTTAGCAAGCGAAGATGCAAGCAAATAGAAGGCACATGGCAACACAAGCAAAGATAGCAAACAAGCAAAAAGGCAAATGGAAAATATTTTTGTATTTTTGTAAAAACGTTTTAGAAGTGGGGGAGATGAAAACGAGAGGCAAATAAAGTAAATGCAAGGAGATGAGAGTTTATGCAAAGGTACTTGATAGATGTTGATGATGTCTCCCCGGCAACGGCGCCAGAAATTCTTCCTGCTACTTGTAGCTTGCGTTGGTATTATCCCCGAAGAGGAAGGGATGATGCAGCACAGCAGAGGTAAGTATTTCCCTCAGTTATGAAACCAAGGTTATCAATCTAGTAGGAGAACCACGCAACACCTCGTTAGCAGTACCTGGACACAAACAACAAACCCTTGCACCCAACGCAAACGAGGGGTTGTCAATCCCTCGGCGGTCAATTGCAAGATTAAATTGTATGCGATAGATAGATAGATTGAAACAAAAATACAAAATAAAATAAATAAAAGAAAATGGCAGCAATATTTTTAGGGTTTTAGTAATATAATTTAGATAGACCCGGGGCCCATAGTTTTCACTAGAGGCTTCTCTCGAGAAAATAGCATACGGTGGGTAGACAAATTACTGTTGGGCAGTTGATAGAAAAGCAAATAATCGTGACGATATCCAAGGCAATGATCATGTATATAGGCATCACGTCCGGGACAAGTAGACCGACTCCTGCCTGCATCTACTACTATTACTCCACACATCGACCGCTATCCAGCATGCATCTAGTGTATTAAGTCCATAAAGAACGGAGTAACGCCTTAAGAATGATGACATGATGTAGACAAGATAAACTCATGTATGAATAAACCCCATATTTTTACCCTTAATAGCAACGATACATACATGTCATGTCCCTTTCTGTCACTGGGATTGAGCACCGCAAGATCGAACCCATTACAAAGCACCTCTTCCCATGGCAAGATAAATCAATCTAGTTGGCCAAACCAAATCAATAGATCGGAGAAGAAATACGAAGCTATAATAATCATGCATAAAAGAGATCAGAGAAGACTCAAATAATATTCGTGGATAATCTGATCATAAACTCACAATTCATCGGATCCCAACAAACACACCGCAAAAAGTGATTACATCGGATAGAACTCCAAGAACATCGAGGAGAACATTGCATTGAAGATCAAAAAGAGAGAAGAAGCCATCTAGCTACTAACTATGGACCCGAAGGTCTATGGTAAACTACTCACGCATCATCGGAAGGGCAGCAAGGTTGATGTAGAGCCCCTCCATGATCGATTCCCCCTCCGGCGGAGTACCGGAGAAGGCCTCCAGATGGGATCTCTCAAGAACAGAAACTTACGGCGGCGGAAAAAGTATTTCGTGGACTCCCCTAAAGGTTTCTGATTTTTTGGGAATTTATAGTGGAGGAATTAGGTCAAATGGAGCTCTGTGGGCCCCACGAGGTACCAGGGCGCGCCTGCCCCCCCAGGCGTGCCCTGGTGCCTCGTGGGCACCCCCTGGGGCTCCTAGCCTCCTCCCGAAGCTTCTAGTGTTTATCTTGTCCAGAAAAAAATCTCCAAAAAGTTTCGTGGCATTTGGACTTCGTTTGGTATTGATTTTCTGTAAAACAAAAACAGGGCAGAAAATAGCAACTGGCACTGGGCACTAAGTTAATCGGTTAGTCCCAAAAAATGATATATAATTGCTGTAAATGTATATAAAAACATCCAAGATTGATAATATAACAGCATGGAACAATAAAAAATTATAGATACGTTGGAGACGTATCAGTAGACCGACTCCTGGCTGCATCTACTACTATTACTCCACCCATCGACCGCTATCCAGCATGCATCTAGGGTATTAAGTTAATAAAAACAGAGTAACGCCTTAAGCAAGATGACATGATGTAGACAAAGTAAACTCAAGCAATATGATTAAACCCTGTCGTTTTATCCTTAATGGCAACAGTACAAATACATGTCATGTCCCTTTCTGTCACTGGGATTGTGCACCGCAAGATTGAACCCATCACAAAGGACCTCTCCCATTGCAAGATAAACCAATCTAGTTGGCCAAACCAAATCGATATATCGGAGAGAAATACAAACTTATAACAATCATGCATAAAACAGTTTAGAGAAGACTTAAATATTTCTCATGAATAATCTGATCATAAACTCACAATTCATCGGATCCCAACAAACACACTGCAAAAGAAGATTACATCGGATAGAACTCCAAGAACATCGAGGAGAACATGTTATTGAAGATCAAAGAGAGAGAAGAAGCCATCTAGCTACTAGCTATGGACCTATAGGTCTGTGGTAAACTACTCAAACATCATCGGAAGGGCAGCAATGTTGATGAAGAAGCCCTCCGTGATCGATTCCCCCTCCGGTAGAGTACCGGAAAAGGCCTCCGGATGGGATCGCGGTAGAACAGAGGCTTGCGGCGGCGGAAAGGTTTTCTCTTCTGGCTCTTTGCTGGTTTTGAAATATTTGGGAATTTATAGCACTGGAATTAGGTCAAGATGTGCCATGAGGGGCCCATAAGCCTGGGGGGCGCGCCCTACCCCCAGGGCGCGCCTCCCGAGCTTGTCGCTCCCTTGTGTCTTCTCTGGTCTTCTCCCGAAGCTTTGTGGGTCTCTTCTGGTCTAAAAAAATTAATCCAAAGTATTTTTTCTTATTTGGACCTTTTTTGATAATGATTTTTTGAAAAGACAAAAACAAGCAAAAAACAACAACTGGCACTGGGCACTAGGTTTATAGGTTGTCCCAAAAAATGATATATAATTGCATAAAGTTGCATATAAAACATCCAAGATTGATAATATAATAGCATGGAACAATCAAAAATTATAGATACGTTGGAGACGTATCAAGCATCCCCAAGCTTAATTCCTGCTCGTCCTCGAGTAGGTAAATGATAAAAACAGAATTTTTGATGTGGAATTCTACCTAACATGTTTCATCATGTAATCTTTTCTACGGTATGAATAATAGGATCCAAATGATTCAAAGCAATAGTCTATAATTTGATATAAAGACATCAAGACTCAGGCATACTAGCAAACAATCATGTCTTTCAAAATAACGATGCTAAAGCAAGTTATCCCTACAAAATCATATAATCCTGTCATGCTCCATCTTCTTAACACAAAGTATTTATCATGCACTACCCCGATGACAAGCCGAGCAATTGGTTCGTACTTCTTAACGCGTTTCAGCCTTTTCAACCCCCACGCAATACATGAGCGCAAGACATGGACATAGCACTATGGGTGGAATAGAATATGATGATAGAGATCAATAAGGGGAAGTCAAAAAATAAGAAGATAGTCTCACATCGACGCGGCTACTCAACGGGCTATGGAGATGCCCATCAATTCATGTCAATGCGAGGAGTAGGGATTGCCATGCAACGGATGCACTAGGAGCTATAAGTGTATGAAAGCTCAAAATAAAAAACTAAGTGGGTGTGCATCCAACTTGCTTGCTCATGAAGACCTCGGGCATTTGAGGAAGCCCATCATTGGAATATACAAGCCAGGTTCTATAATGAAAAATTCCCACTAGTATATGAAAGTGACAACATAGAAGACTCTCTATATGAAAAACATGGTGCTACTTTGAAGCACAAGTGTGGAAAAAGGATAGTAACATTGCCCCTTCTCTCTTTCTCTCTCTTTTTTTTGGGCTCTTTGGGCCTCTTTTTTTTAATTTTATTTTTCGTCCGGAGCCTCATCCCGACTTGTGGGGGAATCATAGTCTCCATCATCCTTTCCTCACTGGGACAATGCTCTAATAATGATGATCATCACACTTTTATTTACTTACAACTCAAAATTACAACTCGATACTAGAACAAAATATGACTCTATATGAATGCCTCTGGCAGCGTACTAGGATGTGCAATGATCTAGCGTAACATGTATAAAAAATAATGAATGGTGGCTTAGCCACAAATACTATGTCATCTATATGATCATGCAAAGCAATATGACAATGATGATGTGTGTGATATAAAAAAAAGAACGGTGGAACTTGCATGGCAATATATCTCGAAATGGCTATGAAAATGCCATGATAGGTAGGTATGGTGGCTGTTTTGAGGAAGATATAAAGAGGTTTATGTGTGATAGAGCGTATCATATCACGGGGTTTGGATGCACCGGCGAAGTTTGCACCGACTCTCGATGTAAGAAAGGGCAATGCACGGTACCGGAGAGGCTAGCAAATTGCGGAAAGGTGAGAGTGCGTATAATCCATGGTCTCACATTAGTCATAAAGAACTCACATACTTATTGCGAAAGTTTATTAGCCCTCGAAGCAAAGTACTACTACGCATGCCCCTAGGGGGACAGATTGGTAGGAAAAGACCATCGCTCATCCCTGACCGCCACTCATAAGGTAGACAATCAATAATAAATCATGCTCCAACTTCCTAGCATAACGACAGATCATACGTTCATGCTTCGGGAATCACAAACGTTAACACAATTATTCTTACTAATCCACAATCATCTACTAGCACCTCCCACATATTACCATCTAAATATCGCAAAACTATTGCAAGGAATCAAACTTATCATATTCGGTGATCTACATGAAAGTTTTTATTATATCCCCCTTGAATACCTATCATATTTGGACCAAATTCATAACCCGTGCATATTACCATTGCTATTTATTAGACTCTCAAAAATATATAAGTGAATCATGAGAGTGCAACTATTTCTTTAAAATAAAACCAACGCCGTGCTCTAAAAGATATAAGTGAAGCACTAGAGCAACTGCCTAGCTCAAAAGATATAAGTGAAGCACATAGAGTATTCTAACAAATCACGAATAATGTGTGTCCCTCTCAAAAAGGTGTGTTCAGCAAAGATGATTGTGACAAACTAAAAAACAAACAAAGAAAATAAGACTATAGTACAAGACGCTCCAAGCAAAACACATATCATGTGATGAATAAAAAATAGCTCCAAGTGAGTTACCGATAGATTGTAGACGAAAGAGGGGATGCCATCCGGGGCATCCCCAAGCTTAGACGCTTGAGTCTTCCTTGAATATTACCTTGGCGTGCCTTGGGCATCCCCAAGCTTAGGCTCTTGCCACTCTTTATTCCTTTATCCATCATGATCTCACCAAAAACTTGAAAACTTCAGCACACAAAACTCAACAGAAACCTCGTGAGATTCATTAGTATAACAAATAAATCTTAAACTCTAAGTACTGTAGTAAATTGATTCATATTTAATATTGGCATAATGCTACTGTACTCCAACTTCTCCATGACTCATACCCCCCGATACGATCCATAGATTCATCAAAATATGCAAACTATGCAACAAAAACAGAATCTGTCTAAAACAGAACAGTCTATAAAGATCTGAATTAACGTCATACTTCTGTAAATCCAAAAATTCTGAAAAATTAGTACAACGTGGGAAATTCATATTTAAATACTGTGTAAAAAATTCAGAATTTTATCACGCTCCAGAAAAAAAATCAAAATTCCAGCACTGGACGCAAAAGTTTCTGTTTTCCAGCAGCATCAATCATACTATCTTTCAAATCATTCCAAAGGCATTACTTGGCACAAACACTAATTAAAAGATAAAAACACAATTATAACAGAGGCTATAATTATGTAAACACACAAAAATAGAAAGTAAAACTATTGGGTTGTCTCCCAACAAGTTCTTTCTTTATAGCCATTAAGTAGGCTTTGAGATTTTAATGATGCTCACATGAAAGATAATAATTGAAACACAAAGAGAGCATCATAAAACATATGACAAACACATTTAAGTCTAACATACTTCCTATGCATAGGCATTTTATAGGAAAACAAATTATCAAGACAAGCAATGTCTAGCATATGCAAATAGGAAGAACGAAGGAAAAATTTCAACACAAAGAGAGGTAATTTAGTGACATGAAAATTTTCATAACCATATTTTCCTCTCTCATAATAATTACATGTAGGATCATAATCAAATTTAACAATATAGTTATCATATAAAATATTCTCTTCATGATCCACATGCATAAAATTTTTATAATCTTTCAAGATAGTGGGATTAACATTAACTAAAGTCATGACCTCTCCAAACCCATTTTTGTCAAAAATTTCATAGGGTTGAACACTCTTCGAATATGTGGGATTCTTTTTTCCTAAAGTTGACACTCTTCCAAACCCAATTTCAACATTGTTGCAAACATTATTATCAATATCATATTCGACATGAGGCTTAAATAAATCTATTATATACTTAAAACAAGAGGCAAACAAGCCATTATGTTCATCCACACAGATTAAATTATCTTGACCATTAATTTTAGATATAAACGGCTGAGATTTCAAGAAATAAGCGTTACATACAAATACTATGTGCATGCATTGTATTACACATATAAAGTCTGTCGCGTCAAAAAAAATTAGAAAAAAATAGTCCGTCACGTACATGTATAAAGCGATGAAAAAGTGCAACAAGAATGGCGTGCACCAGAAGGACTCCTGTAAGTTTACAAAACCAATATTACGTCTGCGTTGTACGTGGAAGCAAGAAAAATTAATCAATTTTGGTTTGTATTCTAATAGGAGAGAGAAAACCAGGCACGCTACATACCAAAACCAACCTTACGTACATGTCACCAAAAGGAGAAAAAAAAACTTACATCCTAAAACCTAGAAAGTGCACGCGCACTATTTGTCGTTTCGGAGCGGCCGTACACGAGCCGTCCGATTCGAAGCGTCAGCGCGGGCGCGATCGAGCGCTCACGCTAGGAGACAAGAGCACACAGACCTGCGCTATCCTCCTGCGTCTTCCATTCCCATCCCCTCACGTCGGCCGCCACCGCCACACCACGCACCGGACGATGCAGCCCGCCCCGCCTCCGTGCCGCCGTATTCCACTGCTCCCTCCCGTCCGCCAACTCACCTTCTCCTTCGCATCGAGCCGCCGATCCACGCCGTGTCTAATCCCAGGAGGTCAAGGGGGAGGCGGCGGACCAGAGGATCCATGCGAGCAGGCCGGCTGGGAAACTGAGCAGCGGCGCCGTAGTTTTCTCCTCGTCAGGTAGCCGCCCCTCTTGCCCGTGTGATTTGCCTTTCCTGCACAGTAGCTTTGGCCATGAGGTTTTCCGCCAACCGTCGGGGCGCCACGTGAGGTTTTCCCGGAATACGTCGATCTGTCGCCGGCCATAAAGTCCAGAAGTGACGGCGCGAGAGCAGATCCAGCCCTTCCCGCCATCCTGCGATTCATTCCTTGGGGATTCGATGAGGGCCTCATCCTCGACACCCTACTGGGTCCTGAGCCTCCTAGCTCTAGAACAGATGAGAGTAGAGCCTGATGGTGATTGGTCGAACGAGGAACAAGTCTTGCAACCCCAGTTCGTGCATTTTGGAATTGACTTTTTTGCTACTGTACGGTGTTGCGTGCATGAATGCTTAGGATGAACATAAACTTTGCTCTCAAGTCTCAACCCTCATGATTACCGATTAGAATAGCTTCTGCTCATGAGCTGCTGTAATGAGAGATGGAGAATGCCATTTTTTCATGCTAAATTTGAGTTTCCATTGGACATCAGGGTCCTCCATTAGTTGTTCTTTTTAAACTAAATTTGCATTGTGATGTATGGGTCTTCGATCACCTATAAAAGGCACGATACGGCGAATGGGCTGCCTATGTACCGTACCCTGCAGTTTGATGCAAGATTTTGGTCAGCTAACACTGCTTAAATGGATAGTTACACAGAGTTGCACACTATTGCCGACACAGTCGCACACGCGTGGCTGTAAGGTTTCACACTCTCGTCTGCACAGTTGCACACGTACGGTCACAGAGTTGCACACTTTCGTCGGCATAATTGCACAAGCGTGGACGTGGAGGTGCACACTCTTTGTCAGCATAGTAATTCATGCATGATTGCGGGAGTTGCACACACATGGTGGCATAGTCGCACACACAGGAGCACAGAGTTGCACACTCTCGTCGGCCTAGTAGCTCACGCACGGCTGTAGAGTTGCACATCCTCGTCGGCATAGACGCACACGCGTGGCCCCGGAGTTGCACACTCTCGCCCGCATAGTCGCACATGCACGGCTGCGGGAGGTGCTCACGCACAGTTGCGGAATTGCACACTCTCATAGGCATAGTCGCACATGCGTGACCGCGGAGTTGCACACTCTCATCGGTATAGTTGCACATGCGTGGCCACGGAGTTGCACACTCTCGTCTGCATAGTCGCACACGCACGACCATGGAGTTACACACTCTCGTCGGCATAGTTGTACATGCATGCCACGGAGTTGCACACTCTCACCGGCATAGTCGCACACGCACGGGTGCGGGAGATGCTCACGCGCGGCCGTGGAGTTGCAGACTCTCATCGACATAGTCCCACATGCGTGGCCGCGGGGTTGCACACTCTCGCACGCATAGTTGCACGCGCACGGCTACGGGAGGTGCTCACGCACGACCGCAGAGTTGCTCACTCTTGTCGGCATAGTCGTACATGCGTGACCGCGGAGTTGCACACTCTAATTGGCATAGTCCCACATGTGTGGCCGCGGGGTTGCACACTCTCATAGGCATAGTCGCACATGCGTGACCGCGGAGTTGCACACTCTCATCGGTATAGTTGCACATGCGTGGCCACGGAGTTGCACACTCTCGTTGGCGTTGTCGCAGACACATGGCCACAGAGTTGCACACTCTCGTCGCGGGTAGTCGCACACGCATGGCAGTGGAGTTGCACACTCTTGTCCGCATAGTCGCACACGCACGGTCACCTAGTTGCACACTCATCGGCATAGTCGCACATGCGCGGCTACGGAGGTGCACACTCTCGTCAGCATAGTAGCTCACGCATGACTAGGGGAGTTGCACATGCGCGACAGCATAGTCGCACAAGCACGACTACGAAGCTGCACACTCACGTCGGCGTAGTAACTCATGCACGACCACAGAGTTGCACACTCTCGTCCACATAGTCGCACACGCACGGCCGCGGAGGTGCACATTCTCGTCAGCATAGATGTCCACTTTAATTGGCCGCGGAGGTGTCATACACGTGCCGCCGCGGAGGTGCACACTCTCGTCGGCATAGTAGCTCACGCACGACTGCGGGAGTTGCACACGCGTGGCGGCATAGTCTCACATGTACGACCATGAGCCGCACACTCTCGTTGCGTAATAGATCACGCACGGTCGCGGAGTTGCACACACTCGTCGGCATAGTCGAACGCATGGCAACAGAATTGCACACTCTCGTCCGCATAGTCACACACGCACAGCTGCGGGAGGTGCTCAGGCACGGCCGCGGAGTAGCACACTCTCGTTGACATAGTCGCACATGTGTGGGGTCGGAGTTGCACAGCGACTGTCAGCTAGAGAGAAAGTTGCACACCGACTGTCAGCTAGTTGCACATCAACGGCTAAGCAGTTGCACCAATCGGACACTAAATTGCACACAAAAAAGTTTCTCGAAACATACCCATGCGGGATCTAGTTTTGAAGAGCACGCCGCGAGGGTTCCAACAGTGAAAACGGATCTTAATTCCGACGTGAGGTTTAAAAGTTATGGTTTTTTAAAAATTCAGAAACTCGAATTAAATGTGTTCACACCTGTTTGCATGGATGCTTTTTCTCTTTGCATGTTACTTTTTCTAATATGAAATAAAATTTCCTTATATAGTATGAATTAGGGATAAATTATTTCCCTTTATAGATTAGGGGACAGATTTTTCCTTTTTGGGCCGGCCGCTCCGAATGGCTAGGGAGCAGCCGGCCACTGGCTAGACTCGTCCAACTTACATACGTGTACATAACTAGAGGAAAGGAGTACAGTTTGTACAGGAAGCCGATTGACCAGGTTAAAAAAAAGGAAGTCGGTTGCCCTAATAAAAGTGACGTATTCATATAAGAATCGGTTAGTTCAAGTAACCATAATCAGGGGCTATATTTTATTTTTGCGGGCGTAAAAGAGTTTTATTCCATAGATGCAGAGTTACACTCAGCTGGCAAAACCTCAGCGATACAAGGTGGGCAATTCTGTAGCCAACAAGCCGTGCTACACTATACTCTCCCATGGTTCACCAGGCAATCTGCTACTCTGTTTTGAGCTCTACACATTTTCATAGAAAAAACTCTCTACCAGCTAAGAGGTGCTTAATCTCCGTGACTAAATGACCATAAGCCGATCGATCAAGTATATTGCTTACACTAACAACACTTATGATACCAGCCAAAAAGAAATATTGGGTTAGAAAACCAATTTGGCATTTCCTCTTCGGTTTTGCTCTATGACGGTTCTAAATTAGGTGACTCGCTCTGATAAATTTCAACACATGTAATCAATGAACGAAACATTTTAGCTTTAATATGAAATTATATTTATTTGAAAAAAGTAAAAAAACATTTTTAAAATACATATAAAATATTTTTAATAATACTGGAACGAACTGAAATGTAAAATAAAATTAGCAATTTTTCAATCAAGAGCATGCATTATGTAGCGCAGGTATCAGATGTTGACGTAATATACATTTGATGAATCCACATGCATCGATTGTTTGGATGTTCTAATATATATTGATTTTGCGGTAGTAAAAGTCCTTAACGAGAGTACAATAGAGATGAGTGGGCGCCTGCATCAATCAATTCTCACTATTGGAGTTCAGGATGGCTATAAGCGATAAGATAATTTGTCAGCTGAAGAATTACAACTTTTAAATGAATCATACATATCATATGAAAGATATTTCATTTGAAAATGTGACAAACCGATGCCAACATATAACGTGTGCAACTGAGCGCTGCCAACACATAACGTGCACAAGTGAGCATGTTATGCGGAAAAGGAATCATGATTTTGTGGGTACAATAACGAAGTTTCGAAGAAAGAAATTATTTCAAGTATAATGTGTTATATTGATTGTGTTTAACAATACATAGATGCTAAATAAGGACAAACTTTACCTAAACTGTGTGATATAACGATTTGACAAGTTTTGATGAATATACATACAACAATAATTACATTGCCTTAGATGGTTAAGAAAATGTCAATATTAATAATGTGGGCATATGCGGAAGCATGCATCTAAGACTAGATCTTTCACCAATTGTAGTTACAAGTACCATACAACAAAGGAAGAAGCGGGTGGAGGAAAACCCTATTAGGTTTATATACAAGCCGTCAATCATCACTAGAAAAATTCTCAACTCTTTAGTTTAAATATATACACCAATGGATAAATAGGGTTAATGAAATAAACTATAAATTAATATGAAACTATATGGTTTCTCTAGCACAATCAAGACTACAATGCCATGGATCTATTTGTATTTAATTAATTTCCTTGCTACAAGCATATGTTCCCATCAAAGTACAATCTTACGGACATGTCTTTCCTTGAAAAAAATGCATGCATGTCGATAAACTAACAAATAATAAATATACAACAACATGTAGCCTCCTCTCACATAGCACGTACATAGACTAGCACTATTGATCCTATACATTCACGGGCACTAATATATAGAAGGACAATGGTAGCAAGCAGCTCAAAAGCAGACACCAACTCATATACATTCATGGAAATCCCATATACGTCCATGATGCCGGACATACTGGAGTCATGTAAGCAATCGTCCAAACCCCATAAACAGAAAAGCCACCCAATTTATCATGTTAAACTCAAATATATAAAAGATGTCAGACATTATATATATGCACCGTTGATCAATATTTTGAGTATGATTGCTAATAATATTATACATAAGATGCCGGACATTAAGAAATAACATCGCTTATACATGGATGCATATATATGGATTAGTGGATGTTTGTTATAGTACTATTAAAAAAGGACAAGTACAATGCAGCCGGTGAGGAGGCTGATGATGTAACACATAATAAGGTACAACATAAACCTTTAAATTTCTAGGGGGATATGCTAAAACTATATTGGGAGTAAATATAAATTTCTATGGGTGAGTAAATGCGGAACGTCTAAGCTTGGGGATGCCACGGAAGGCATCCCCTCTTTCTTCTACCAACCATCGGTAATTTTACTTGGAGCTATATTTTTATTCGTCACATGATATGTGTTTTGCTTGGAGCGTCTTGTATTATATGAGTCTTTGCTTTGTTTGCTTTTTAGTTTGTCACAATCATCTTTGCTGAACACACCTATCTTAAGAGAGCCACACGTTTATCATCATTTGTTAGAATACTCTATGTGCTTCACTTAAATTTTTTGAGCTAGGCAGTTGCTCTAGTGCTTCACTTAAATCTTTTTGAGCACGGTGGTGATTAAAATTTTGAAGAAATGAATTCTCATGCTTCACTTATATTATTTTGAGAATTGATAAGATTGAAATTTTGAAGAAATATTTGCACTCTCATGCTTCACTTAAATCTTTTTGAGAGTTGATAATAGTAACTGTAATTTGCACAAGATATGAATTTGGTCCCAAAGTGATGAATATTCAAGAGGGATATAATAAAAACTTTCATATAGATCATTGGATATGATAAGTGTGATTCCATGCAATAGTTTTGCGATATAGAAATGATAATATGTGAGTCATGTTAGTGAGTAATTGTGATTTAGTAAGAATATTAGTGTTAAGGTTTGTGATTCCCTATGCATGCACATTAAGTCAATAGTTATGCAACGAAATTATATCCTACTTATGGTGCATTATTTGGTGTTAGTTATGTTCAATGCATGTTTATGACCGTTTTCGTTTTTTGGTTGGTTGCTTCTCAATCTATTTGCTAGCCTTCATTTGTACTAAGCCGAAATACTGCTTGTGCATCCAAAATCCTTAAACTCAAGTTGTGCCAAATGAGTCCACTATATCTACCTATATGCGGTATTTCAATGCCGTTCCAAGTAAATTTGCGTGTGCCAACTCTAATTTTCAAAATAATTTATTCGTTTTGTGTGCCCGTACCGCTCATGAAGCGGCAGGGGTGGTCATTATTTTCCATGCAAGGTGTGTTATTCTCACGATGAGTGTTTATTCACTTTTCATTGCACGAGAGAGTGGCTGGTAATAGGGATGCCCAGTCCCACAATGAAATCAAAAATTAATAACAACAAAATTCCTTGGAAAGTGTTGGTATGGAGGGCACCCGTGGATACGGCTAGCCATGGATTGTGAAAGAATGGTGGAAAGGAAATAAACTTTACTTTCTGTTTGGGAACCGCCTATGATGTGTCTAGCATGGAAAATATTGGGGAATTCTCGGTCGTTTTCGTTGACAGGAAAAGCATGCCTCTCAAAATATTTTTATCTCTCAAATTTTAGCTTTGAGCTTTGGCACATTTTAAAAATCTCTGCTTCCCTTTGCGAAGGGCCTATGTATTTACTTTTATGCAATTTTTTATTTTATTTGAGTCTCCATCTTCTCTTACAAAAGCACCAACTAGAGAACACTATTGTCATACTTGTGCATTGGATGTACCTAATATTTGAGTGTGTTTCATGAATGGATCAATGATTGAGCATAATGGGCTAGGGATAACTTTCTTTAGCGTTGATATTTTAAAAGACATCGTTGCTTGTTAGCATGCTTGAGTATTTATATCTTCATGTCAAATTATAGATTATTGCTTTGAATCATTCAAGTCCAATGTCCATGCTATAAAAGAAAAGAATATGTGATGAATATGATAGGCAGCATTCCACATCAAAAATTCTATTTTTATCATTTACCTACTCGAGGACGAGCAGGAATTAAGCTTGGGGATGCTGATACGTCTCCAACGTATCTATAATTTTTTATTGTTCCATGCTGTTATATTATCAATCTTGGATGTTTTTTATATGCATTTACAGCAATTATATATCATTTTTGGAGACTAACCTATTAACTTAGTGCCCAATGCCAGTTGCTGTTTTCTACCCTGTTTTTGTTTTACAGAAAATCAATACCAAACGAAGTCCAAATGCCACGAAACTTTTTGGAGATTATTTTCTGGACAAGATAAACACTAGAAGCTTCGGGAGAAGACCAGACGCCAGAGGAGGTGGCCACGAGCCACCAGGGCGCGCCTGGGGGGCAGGTGCGCCCTGGTGCCTCGTGGGCCCACCCTAGCTCCGTTTGACCTAATTCCAGCACTATAAATTCAGGAAAATCAGAAACCCTGAGAGGAGTCCACGAAATACTTTTTCCGCCGCCGCAAGTTTCTGTTCTCGAGAGATCCCATCTGGAGGCCTTCTCCGGTACTCCACCGGAGGGGGAATCGATTACAGAGGGGCTCTACATCAACCTTGCTGCCCTTCCGATGATGTGTGAGTAGTTTACCACAGACCTTCGGGTCCATAGTTAGTAGCTACATGGCTTCTTGTCTCTTTTTGATCTCCAATACAATGTTCTCCTCGATGTTTTTGGAGTTCTATCCGATGTAATCACTTTTTGCGGTGTGTTTGTTGGGATCCGATGAATTGTGAGTTTATGATCAGATTATCCATGAATATTATTTGAGTCTTTGCTGCACTTTTTTATGCATGATTATTATAGTCTCGTATTTCTTCTCCAATCTATTGATTTGGTTTGGCCAACTGAGTTGATTTATCTTGCCATGGCAAGAGGTGCTTTGTAATGGGTTCGATCTTGCAGTGCTCAATTCCAGTGACAGAAAGGGACATGACACATATGTATCGTTGCTATTAAGGGTAAAAAGATGGGGTTTATTCATACGTGAGTTTATCTTGTCTACATCATGTCATCGTTCTTAAGGCGTTACTTCGTTCTTTATGGACTTAATACACTAGATGCATGCTGGATAGCGGTCGATGTGTGGAGTAATAGTAGTAGATGCAGACAGGAGTCGGTCTACTTGTCTCGGACGTGATGCCTATATACATGATCATTGCCTTGGATATCGTCATGATTATTTGCTTTTCTATCAATTGCCCAACAGTAATTTGTTTACCCACCGTATGTTATTTTCTCGAGAGAAGCCTCTAGTGAAAACTATGGCCCCCGGGTCTATCTAAATCATATTACTAAAACCCTAAAAATATTGCTGCTATTTTCTTTTATTTATTTTATTTTGTATTTTTGTTTTAATCTATCTATCTACCCCATACAATTTAATCTTGCAATTGACCGCTGAGGGATTGACAACCCTCGTTTGCGTTGGGTGCAAGAATTTGTTGTTTGTGTGCAGGTGCTGCTAACGAGGTGTTGCGTGATTCTCCTACTGGTTCGATAACCTTGGTTTCATAACTGAGGGAAATACTTATCTCTACTGTGCTGCATCATCTCTTCCTCTTCGGGGAAAATACCAACGCAAGCTATAAGTAGCACCCGCCACTCATTGGGGTCACCTGTAAGCCCGTTCCCAGTAGTGTGTCCCTTGTTCATCATGTTACCATGTAGCTAAGATCACCAGTTCGAGACCCCCTATCCGAAATCTGTCGGATTAACCCCGACACCAGGGCCTCCCATTGAGGCCCCGTAGAAAACAGGCAATGGGGTAGGTGAAGAAGATATGGTTCACAGTCTGCGGGACACCACAAAGAAGGCACATTCCATTGGCAGACCCATATATACCGCTTGATCAACTCCATCCCCGATGGAAGGCGGTCATGCAGAAGCTGTCACACGAAGATCGACTAGCCAAACAATAGGGAATTTATTGTATTATTATGGTCGAAAGAGATTGAGTGTGCGAGTGCGGCTATTTGGCTCCCGAGCTCATCTGCTCCCGCTATGAACAGTAAAATCCAAAAAGAATACTAGAAAAATGCAAAAAAAATATTTGTATGGAAAATGTTTCAGTGCGTGAGGTCCGTGTGAAATTTCAGCTTGTTTGGACATCTGAGTAACACTCAGAAAAAAGACAAATTTGGGGTCTGTGAACAGTTTACTGTTCATGTACAGTTCGGACCGATTTTGTTTTTTTTCTTCGATAGCTACACAGGTGTCCGAACGAGCTGAAATTTGGCGCGGACCTCATGCCCCAAAACATCTTCCATACAAAAGAAAATTATTTTTCTTAAAAAATTAGTATTTTTTTTGAATTTACTATTCACCGGTGCAGATGAGCCCGGACTTAGAAATGGATATTCGTTGAGGATGCATGCTATATTCCTCTAAGTACCGTGCTTGGAGAGCGATGGAGACTAATGATGACTAGTATCTTTGGCAGGGCGACGATTATTCCCTGTGTTCGAGAAGCTAAGAGCATCTCCACCCGTCCCCCCAAGAGCCCCCCCGGACCACTTTTTTAGCCCCGGCGATAGAAAAACGCCCCACTCACGCCCCCAGAGCCTTGTATTTCGCCGGATTTGAGCAAAATTGGCCCCGGCGAACCCACCCCAAACCCAGCCCCCTGGGGGGGCAGCTGGGGAGGCCGGCGCTATATTTTTGCGTGATGTGGCCCACCTGTAGCCACATATCTCCTCCCCCACCTTCTCTCTCCCGTGCGCTCCTCCTCGCAGCACCGCTTGCCGCCGCCGAGCTCTCCCACTGGCAACGGCGAAGAAGCCGCCGCCGCCGCCGTCGGGCAGGCGCATGTGAAGATTCGTCGCCCGATGCCGTGCACCCGGCCTCGTCCGGACGCCGTCGCAAGGGTCCGTCGCAAGGGTCCGTCGCAAGGGTGGTGGAGACCGGGGCCGGGAGCGGCGGCGGCGCCGCAGAAACCGACGAGGACGCGAGGAAGTTGGGGAGCGATCCCCGGTAGGACGAGATCCAGGCGGCGCGGTTGGACGAGAGCTCGAAGAGGTTGGAGGCGAGGGAGGACATGCGCGCACTTTAGCGGCGGCAGGAGCGGCAGCCGGCGTCGTCGTCGGGAAGCAAGCAAGCACGACCCGCGCGTGGTGCAGTCGCCGGCTTCGGCAAGATCGACACGCAGAGAAGAAAACTCCGCTCATCGTCGACCTTCGCTTGAAGGCGCGCTGCTGCTGCTGCCACGCGTCCGCTGGATGAGGCGTGGGTGGGGGCACGGCTGGGAAAACTCTCCCCCCAGCGCAAAAAATCTGCCGGCGCAACCCCAAGGAGCTGAAAAAATTGGCAAAATTGGCTCCTGGGGGGGCAAACGAGTGGAGATGCTCTAATGTTGCTGTGCGTGAGCTTGATCGCTTCAGTTTTATTGAAAGGTCCGGAGGTTTGGCATGATCACCCACCTTCCTATATATTCTTATAAATGAGCTGATTGTTATCTTAGTAAAGTCGCCAAAGTTTTAGAAAACTTTTCATTTCGTTGTACTCACACAAGTGTGGTTTGGCAGATGCAAAGCGGCCAAGCGACGTGTCCTGGTTGATTGTCCTGGAGGCCAGGTGTGCGGTGTGGCATGCCATGGCCGTCAATTATGATCTGGACCAAACAAATCAGTCACCGTCAAATTATCAACCCCCACGTTTTGCTTTTGTCTGCATTGCATGTACGAATTGCATCGCGTCGGGCGGCTACCTCTCTTTTTGCTGATCTTTTACGAGACCAAGAACGTGCAGCTCCAAGAAAGGAGAGGACGCTTCGAGAAACCCCGAAAGATCTGGCGATCTGCGCATCCCGGGCCGTCGTCGTCCTCTCCTCTAGCATGTTCATGCTGGAAGCCTGCAAGTAGGGAGCGCGATGCCACAGTATGTCGTCTACTAGGCGGAGTCATTCAGGTTGATGTCATTAGCAGTGAAAAGTCACCTCACGTCGCCTCACCCCACCGCATGCATCTTGTTTGCTCTTCGTTTTCTTTTCTTTGATAACAAAAGGGCTTAGCTCATCGAGCATCTCGTTGACCAATTGTAGATTTTTCTCTCTCAATACCATACTATCACTATGTGTGGTTAGGAAGGGAACTACCCCGTCACCCCAGTTTGGGTTTTCCTTTACCTTATAATATTATTACCAAGCATAATCTGGCGCCCTTGGCGGCACGGCCGCGTTCGGCGGTGGTCGGCGGCTGCGCCTCGCCGGAGATGGCAAGCCGGGGCGGCGGCCCCGGGCCTGGTGGAGGCACCTTCCTCTTCCTCCCTCGGTTTGGGTGGGGAGGTGGTGCTGTGGTTGACCGCCGCGGGTCCAACTCCCAGATCCGTTGGTGGTGGTGCTCGGATGTGCTCCTGTGGCTAATGGACAAGCACGTCCGTGACACGCTTATTAGTCTCTGCAACTTTTTCGATGTTATCTCTCGAAAGTCGATCAGTGTGAAGCAGCTCCGAAGGCTACAGGAAGAGATCGTTGTGATACTAAATGAGCTTGAGATGTACTTCCCGCCCGCGTTCTTTGACGTCATGGTGCATCTGTGTGTCCACATTGTGGATGACATCATAGACCTCGGGCCGACATTCCAGCACAACATGATGCCGTTCGAGAGGATGAATGGGGTCATCAAAGAATTCGTTCGTAACATGTCCTGTCCGGATGGAAGCATTATCCAGGGCTATCTGACTCAAGAGTGCACCTATTTCTGCGAGAATTATCTATATGGCGGAGACCCAGTTGTTGGTTTGCCTGTTAACAAGCACCTTGGGAGGCTCGGAGGAGAAGGTCACACCAACGGCCGGAGGGAACTGCATGTGGACCACTCGGGTCGACGCAATGACTTTGACAGAGCAAACTTAGTAGTGCTACAACACCTAGACGTGGTAGATCCTTTCGCGACACTGCACAAAGAAACCATCGCAAAGAAGTACCGTGACCGGGGGCTATGCAAGACGAACACCGAAGTTATTAGAGAGCACAACTCCATTTCCTGCCTTGGTTCAAAGAGCATGTTCTTGCTAATCCCCCGGAAGAGGGCTCTACGGACGGATTGCTCATATACGCCTTAGCACATGACCCCGCGGCCAACCTCGCGACCTATCAAGCATACGATATCAATGGATACACGTTCTACACGGAGGCCAAAGATATAAACAGTGATTTTCAGAACTCAGGGGTGACGATGGAATGCATGACCGGCAACAACGCCGCAACTCAAAGATTCTACGGAAGGGTCGAAGAGATCTGGGAGCTTGACTACTCAGGACTGCACGATGCGACGATGTTCCGTATCAGATGGGCTAAGAACGTCGAAAGAGAAAACCGGTATTTCACTACCATGTCTATACCCGACGCCAAGAGCGCTACCGTGAACGCCATCACAAAAAACGAGCCATGGATACACGCTAAGCACGTGACACAATGCTTCTTCATAACCGATCCGAGCAATCCCAGCCGTGTTGTCGTGAGGAGAGGCAAAAGGAACATCATCGGAATGGATGGAGTCGCCAACGAGGAAGACTACGACCAGTACGGCAACCCGATGAGGGAAGATGACGATGACGATGAAGCATACGTCAAAAGAAGAATCAATACTACATTACCTAGGAAAGATCGTACTCCTTGGAAAAGGAAAAGTCACAACGAGGGGCTGAATTATTCGACAGCGAACAAGAAGGGAAAGAAGCTCACTCAGAAACGAAAACGTCGACACTGAGAAACCATCATTTATATATATGTATTTATTTTGTGTACGCACTTAATCGTTATCGGTCAAATGATAAGTAATATATATCGTCGCCTGAGTTATATACATTGTATCCGATCCCCTTCTTCCCGGCTCGGTCGTCTTTCAGAAAAGAAAATAAAATGAAACGAAATAGAAAAATGAGAAAGGAAAGAAGAAAATGAAAGGATTACAAAAGGAAGTGAAAAGAAAAAGAAAAAGGAGAAAGGAAATAAGAAAAATAAAATGAAAAGAAAAAGCAAAAGGAGAAAATGAAAAGAAAAATCAAAGGAATAGCAGTAGCGCGTTTATGGACCCGCGCTATAGCTAACTTAGCTGTAGCGCGGGCTACCCAAACCGGCGCTACAAATAAGTTAGCTATAGCAGTAGTGTGTGTCCACACCCGCGCTATAGCTAAGTTAGCTGTAGCGCCGGTTTAGGTATCCCGCGCTACAGCTAAGTTAGCTATAGCGCGGGTCCATAAACGCGCTACTGCTATGTTTGAGTTAACCGCACCGCGCGAGCCTTTCTTCCCCAATTCCCCCCATTCCCCCCATTCCATCCCTTGCCCTCCTCCACGCCGTCGCCGGAGCCCTCGTCGCCGGAGCCCGTCCTCGCCGCGCCTGCCTCCTCCTCGACGTCGCCGCGCGCCTGCCTCCTCCTCTTCGACCTCGCCGCGCCTGCCTCCTCCTCGACGTCGACGTCGCCGCCAACCTCCTCCTCCTCCATCGACCTCGCCGCCCTGTAAGGCCCTCCTCTCCCCTCCCCTCTTGTGTCTCTCTGCTCTCTCTCTCTCTGCCATATGTATGAACCCTAGGTTATTTAGTGCTAGATTAGTTCCATATGAACCCTAGGTTAATTAGTGCTAGATCAGTGCCATGAATACCCTAGGGTTAGTGCTAGATTATGAAACCTAGGTGCCATTTGAACCCTAGGTTAGTGTTATGAACCCTAGTAAAAAAATTGTTGCTATTTACATTTTTTTAGTTCAAACAGAATTGTTGCTATTTAAAAAAATTTAGTTAAAGCAACTGTGCTAGATTATGAACCCTAGCTAGTTAAAATAGAATTATTGCTAGGTTAGTGCTAGATTATGAACCCTAGTTAAAACAGAATTGTTGCTGTTTAAAAAATCTTAGTTCAATCAATTGTTGCTATTTAAAGAAAAAACAGAAGTTCCTTGTTTGCATCAATCAATTGTTAGCTAGGGTTTTTTGAGAAGTAGCTATTGTTTTGTTTAGTTAACCCTAGTAGATAGGAATTTAACTAGGGTTCTTTATGGTGAATTTCTTTGAATAATTAAAGTGCATGAATTTCTTTGATATACATGATGTTGGCTGTTGATGGTGAACATATTTTGAATAATTGAAGTGCCAAATGATGTTGGCTGTTGTTGTTGCCATATGATGTGCCAAATGATGGAGATGATGTGCTATTGTTGCCTATGTTGGCTTTTCTTGTTTGCAGGGAAATGATCCGAGTGGCCTATGTCTTGCCGGAATGTTGATTCATTTCCGTTCCGGCGAATTTCAGGCGCTCGATATGTCCACTTTTTAGCAAAGGTCATGCCGAAATTTCCCGTGAATTTCGGCATGACTTGTGCTAGAAAGTAGGCATATCGAGTGCCCGGCATTTGCTTGGACGGGAATGAAACGGCATTCCGGCAAACCATAGGCCTTTTTTTTATGTCATTACTCATTTTATTATAGTTTAAGAATTAAACGAGCAGACTTAATCGTAGGAAAGATGTCGAACAACGACGAGACCGGGCCTTCTGACCACGCTGCCGACGACATACAATATGACCGTGAACATGATTACCTTGACTTTTTGTCTAGTCAGCAAACAGAAGGTTTGTAGGGCGACCTGGTCATAGCGGACGATGGTACTGCCGCCGACATCGACACCGATGGCACCGGCACCGATGGCGGCGCTGAAGGTACCGGCGCCGAAGGCGGTAACGAAAAGAAGAAGCAGAAGAAGCAGAGGACACGACACCCTAACAAACTCGGCATCGGAAGAATCCTGGTCACAGAGATGCACCCCGGCAAATTCGAGCCAATAGCGCCGGCTGAACCTCGCAAGTGCTACGGCAACCAAGTCGGATGCATCCTACGGGAAACCGCGAGCATCAACGACAATGACTTAAGGATGAAACCACATCTGGAGCACTTGCTCCTAACGAAGCTGCACAAGAGATTCCAGTTCCCTGGCCGGGATGACCGCATAGAAAACCCGTGGGATGATGCTGCCATGAAAGGTATCAATAACCATCCCAGACCCCTACGCGGAGTTCACCGACCCGCATGAGCGTGACTTCATCAGGGCCCGGTACAAGTGGAAAGAAGGTTTGGTACACGGACCCGATCACGAGGAAATTGATTAGATTACTGGTAATTATTCTTTTACCACCTTACATTTAGCTTCTGATCAAGTGGACTACACGTTGTAGTAACATTCGTAAATGGTTCACATTCCTTTTGCAGAAGGAGCAACACAGGCTTGCGGCCCAAAGCGAATCGTCGTCTCAGTCGTCGATGAGGCCCAAGTGGGACACCCCTCTCAACCGGGCCTTGAACCAACTGAAGGGACTCCCTTTGGACCAGCGGCCGCAATATGGACGTGTGCACGGCATCGGAGACGGCGCCACGTGGAAGTACTACTACAACGAGGGCCCGGATGCCAAAAGGCAGAAAAAGAAGTTCAGTCAGTTGAACATCGACGAGAAGGTGAAGCTTGCGGTCGAGAAAAAAGCAGCTGAGGCCGAAAAAAAAGCAGCTGAGGCCGCAGAAGCGAACAAAAATGAGTTGGTCCAGCAGGCAGTCAATGCAGTTGTAGCTGCCTGCAGAAATGATTTCGCTACTAACTTGATTCCGGCTATTATCGACTGGTCGAAGCAAAATCCAGACAAGACGGCACAGGATTTTCCCATGCCCAGCTTCGTCGGGAGCAACTCGGTGAACATCGCACCACCACCACCTGCTGCCGCTACCGCACAAGGTCCTGCTCCCGCACCCGCTCATAGCAGCCCGTCCTCTGTCTCTGGCGTGCTAGGCGGACCTTCGTCTTTGGCTGACCTCGACGCCCTCACGGTAATTACACGTCGCACCAACAGATATATAATCTTCCGTTTTTCGTTGCCTTTCGGATGTCTTACGCCGCAGACATGTCGTCGCAGGCCGACGAAACCCCGTGCACCGTACTCTACATGATTAACGGCCGGAAGGTGGACGTGGGAAAGGCAGTGATAACGAAGCCCTTGGAACTCACGTTCCACGGCCAGCCGATCCCCGTTGGCACCTTCAGGGTTACCTTGTCGAGTGTGCAAGCGGGCCACGAGGATATGACTCCTCCAGTACGGCTCGGGGGAGAGGAGGACGAGACCTCGATGCGGCTTGGGGAATGCAAGGGTTGGATGCTGCTGTGGCCGAAGAATCTTCTTCATCTGGAGGCAGCCGAGAGCACACCAATGCAAGGATTGGAGAACCAGCTAGGTATGAACACCACCACCCCGCCTACGCAATTACCAGCGCCTCTCGTGCCGGGTGAGAGCGAAGGACGACGCGAGGAAGGGGGTCCAATAGTGGATGATGTAGTCGGCCCCGTGGAACAAGGAATGGATGATGAGATGGAGGAGGAGGACCCTCTCCGGTTCCTCAATACCGGTGCCGCCTATGACGACGAACAAATGATGAGTCAGCCATATGACTCGGGCTATGAGCATGCGGATGAGGAGATGGATGATGTGCCCAGGCAGGAACGTCCTAGAGTTGATTGCAAGAAGTCTCTCTTCATGCAATCCTTACAGGACACGCCTCCAGATGCCGCCTCAACGCAGGGTCATCTAGCCGAGGGTCGTAAAGTGCTTATCCCAACGACACTGGTGGTGGGGGTAAGCAAGGGTCTGGACGGTGTACCCAAGAAAAAGGAGAGGAAGAGACCGCCGAAGAGAGGCACTGCTGCCGCCAAAGCTGCCAAAGCTTCTAGCAGCCAGCCGACCGATTTTGCAGACCGTGTACCGGTCAAAGGTGCGGCGATGTACCATGTCGCGGGCGAGCCGATCCTACCGCCGAAACCGCTAGAGGCCATATTAGGGGATCTCAGGAGACTGCACGACCATGTGCTGTTGACTGAGAAAAGCCTTATCGCCTCGGAGGATCCAGGATATCCGCTTTACGCGGTTTGTGTGCCTCAGGCCAAGTGCTATGTCGACACACTGCCCGCGGAGGTGTTCTTCCTGCGGTTTGATCACATCTTTGAGATGTTTCTCATGAGTCGGCTCGATTTTACGATCGTCCGCCTTTTTGCGCTACATATGAACTTTGTCATCAGGAGAGAACAAATCTCGGAAATCGCGGTGGCGGATCCATACTACATGCATGAGTCCTTCTTGAGTCTCGGCGAGTTTGAACGTAAAGCTGCTAGGGACTACATCAAATACTTCATGGTAACGAATAAGGACAAGGAAATGATTCTCCTGCCTTATCATCCAATGTAAGCCATTGCCGGACAACCCTGTCGTACGTTTCAATCATTCCTTCGCTCATATGGAGACTAATTTGAGGTGTCGTGGTTTTCCGCAGCAACGGGCGCGCCGTCCTTATCGTTCTTTTCCTGTGATTCTCCCACGCCGTGTATTTCGACTCGTCCAGAAACTTCGAGAAGAAAGACTACACCCACATAATGGATATTCTGGATGATGCTCTCCACGGCTTCAGCATGAGGGGTGGCAACATGCTGATCAGGAAACAAAGGAAGAACAAGCCGGGTTTCTCGCATAAAACTACCTTCTGCTCCATCCATCAACCGACAGCAAGCAAGAACGATGGATTCTACCTCCTCCATCTCATGATGGAGTACAGAAGGGATAACCAACATCTTCGCATGACAACAAGAAACGATGAACATATCCGCAAATGGGCAGAATCCTTAAGAAACGAACTGGATTATAGAATCAGAGATGACTTCTTTCGCATCCAGAAGGACATTGCAACGATCATCATGAAAGAAGTTGTCGAAGAGAAGAGGATGTTCCACCACGGCCCTATATCACGAGCTGACGTCAGAACTCGCACATGCATGCAACGTCAAGACCTGACGTCGTTCACGAAGCTAGGGTGCATCCTCCCGGATATGGATGGGTGGAACTTCCAGTGATTGACGATGCCGATGATGATGTGTCGGTTGAACTTGTAGTTTCTGTAGCGATGAAACTTTGTGATGTCAACGGTCCTGCTGAACTTGCGTAACGCTAGTTTGTTAGTTTGGGTACGATGACCTGCATACATCTAGTTAATTAGTTTGGGTACGGTGAACCTGCGTTGATTAATTATGTTTACTATATGTTGCATCTCTTAGCTAACTCTTTCTTTTCGTGTTGCTCAAATATATTATGTTGCATATTATTGTTGAATTCGCTTGATGAACATGCATCTCTAACAGGTACATAGGTCCTTGATGGCGAAGAAATGCTATGCCGTGTACATAGGGAGTGTTCCGGGAGTGTACAATGAGTGGCCCGAGTGTCAGGCCCAAGTGTCACGGTTCTCGGGCGGCAGCCATAAAGGGTTTGATAGCAGACAAGAAGCAGAAGCTAGTTACTTGAGGTTCACGCTAGCGCGAGAGAGGAATCACAACCGGCGCCTCATGTACTGCATAATTCCGCTCTTACTCATAGTGATAGCTCTTCTCTTCTATATCATCGTTTTAGATGGATAATGAAACATGTGTATGGGATGACGATGTAGTTGCATGTATTCGAGACATATCATAACTTGTATCGCTATTTCGAGATCGATGATGATGATAGACATCATTTGTGTTGGATGATGATGGCATGATTTGATGAGAATATTTGCATGTGTATGATATGATGAGACTATTGTGTGTGATATGACAGGCTATTGTATAAACCTATTAAAAAACAGAGAAAAAACGTTGCAGAAAAAAAATTACAGACAATCGTAACAGTAGCGCGGGGTATGTGTATCAGTAGCGCTGCTTTATCAGTAGCGCGTGTTAAATAGGCGCGCTGCAGTTTTTAGCAGTAGCGAGGTTCACCTAAACGCGCTACTGCTAAACTCTGTTAGCAGTAGCGTGGGTGTAACAGTGCTACTGCTAATAGTTAGCTGTAGCGCCGTAGCAGTAGCGCGCCCTCCCGCGCTACTGATATTACAAAACCCTGCGCTACTGCTAGGGTTTTCCCTAGTAATGTTATATTGCCTCTTGTGATAGCAACCTTTATTATGCAGTCTGTCGCTTTTATTTCTTCAACATCACAAGATCGTACAAAGCTTATTTTCCCTTACCATAAAAGTTCATACATATTTAGAGGCAATTTTTATTGTGTTATGCACCGATGACAACTTACTTGAAGGATCTTATTCAATCCATAGGTAGATATAGTGGACTCTCATGACATGAAACTGGGTTCAAGGGTTTTGGATGCACAAGTAGTATGTCTACTTAGTGCGGATTTTTGGCTAGCAAAGGATAGGGGGCAAGCACCACATGTTAGAAGATCCAAGAACATATAACTTCTATGTGAATATAAACAAACATAACCCATTTCGTTGTCTTCCTTGTCCAACATCAACTACTTGATCAAGGTTGAAAATAATTAATGGGGCCTCACAATCATAGAAGGTGTCCAAGATAGTATATTTATATGTGAAATCTCTCTTCCTTCAACATTCTTTCATGAATTGTTCAAGTGACCAATGCTATGTTTGCTAACTTTCAATAAATTTTACCACTTATACTTCTTGTATGTGAAGTCATTACTCCCCACGGGACAAGCATATGAAGCACATATAATTTCAACTTTATGATATTCAATTCATTCAACAATTTACTTTTAGGATATAAGTGAAGCACGAGAGTAAATGACAAACTACTCCAAAAGATATAAGTGAAGATTAATGAGTAGGCAAACAATTAAGTAGCTATGTGGGGTCTATCTCTCATTCGAGATTTCAGATCTAAGTATTTTATTCAAACATCAAACAAAATGAAAATAAAAGGACACTCCAAGAATAGCACATATCATGTGAACAAGTAAAAACTTAGGCTAACCGATAGGTGTTGATGAAGAAAGGTGGGATGCCTACCGGGGCATCCCCAAGCTTAGTTGCTTGAGACTTCTTGGAATATTCTCTTGGGGTGCCTTGGGCATCCCCAAGCTTGAGCTCTTGTGTCTCCTTAATGCCTCTCATATCATGGCTTCTCCTAAATCTTAAAAACTTCATCCAGAAAAAACTCAACAAGAACTCGTGAGATAAGTTACTATAAATCAACTCAAAACCTTAACATTCTCTACTGTAACAAATTACTAAAATTATAATTAAACATTGCATACTAAATGCCTCTGCATATTTAATACTCCTATGCACAAATAGAAACATTCAACAAGCAAACATATGCAAACAATGCAACTATAACCGAAATCTGTCTAAACAGAACAGTCTGTAAAGGGTGAATAAGAATTCATACTCCCTAACTCCAAAAAATCTGAAAAATTACCATGTGACATAGAACTCACGCATACTTACTGTGTAAAATTTCAGATTTTTATCATGTTCTGACTATTCAGGAATATTCTGGACATAACAGAAAACTTTCTGTTTTCAAACAGCAACACATGAACTTGCAAACTGAGCATGGTAAAGGATATAATTGGCATTTTATTGAACTAAAAGATACAAAACATGATTATTGATAATAGCAAGCAAATCTTAACAAAATAAAATGACGCTCCAAGCAAAACCCATATCATGTGATGAATAAAAATATAGCTCCAAGTGAGGTTACCGATAATGTTGAAGAAGAAAGAGGGGATGCCTTCCGGGGCATCCCCAAGCTTAGACGCTTGAGTCTTCCTTGAGTATTACCTTGGGGTGCCTTGGGAATCCCCAAGATTAGTGACGGTGTCCTAGACTAGGGGGTATTAACACAGTCGGCCCAGATTCCTCGGGCTGGGCCAGCGGGCCCTCATTCTCCTTAAGATGGACTCCAGAGGCCGTACGCTAGGCACAAGATCAGGACTACATCTGCGGAAGACTTGACGTATACTCCAAGACTCCTCCTTCCGCCTCCAGGCCAAGTTACCGAACTTGTAACCCTAGATACCCTACCTGGCGTGTATATAAGCCGGAGGGTTTATCCCTTAGAGGGGACTTGAACACAATCTCATTCACCTAGCCCTAGAACTAGAACATATCTTACGATCTTGAGGTAGATCAAATCTGTACTTGATACGTTCCCATTGATATAAACAAGAGCAGGATGTAGGGTTTTACCTCCATCAAGAGGGCCTGATCTTGGGTAAACATCGTCTCCTTGTTCCTGTTACCATCTGTCCGAGATCCATAGCTCGGGACCCCCTACCACGAGGTCTGCCGGTTTCTACACCGACACTGGTGCTTTCATTGAGAGTCCCGCTGTTTGATCGCAAAGGATCGATGGCTCATCTGCAGGTCAACTGCGGCAGCGGTAGAAGGAACGTTTACGTCCCCGACCAACTTTTTGTATTTGGCAGCATGATTTTCTGCGCCGACTCGACAGGCCATCTGGCCGCCGTCGAGAACTACGCTCCCGACCAGATCGTAACCTTCGGAGGTCTGGAGTACACCGCGGACTCCCGCGGTGAGCTCGTCTTATCAGGCAGGACCCCCGGCCGTATTCCGGGTCTGGCAAACCTCGGAGGCTCGACCTCGGAATGGATCTCCTTTGGAGACCATGAATCATGCCCCCCAACACCGCTGGGGGCTACGGAGGAACTCCCCTTCCCCTCCTCGGATAACCCCGTCGTAGTGCCCGACTCTGACATAGATCAGAGCTCGGCCTTGGACACCAAATCGGGCTTAGAACTGATCCCGGCAGCGGATCTCGAGTCCACGTCGCCTCCTTGTACGGCAGAAAACGCATCAGGCGTGCCACTACGAATCGACCCGGCCTATGGCCAGGTCATGAACCCTGAAGATTTGTCTCACCTTAATGGGATGCTTGACCGGATCCAGAGTTTGTCAATCTCGGACGGCAAGACCTCGGTTTATGATAAGATCAGACTTAAAGCCGACGATCAGGAAATTTACATCCCACCCACCACCCACCTAGTCGCCACTATCGACGATTTAACCAATATGCTAGACTACGATGAGGCAACCGACATGGATGAAGATGTCGACGGCCCTATGGAGAACACCTTGCCGCCTACTAATACCGGTAGGTGGAAAGCAACATCCATGTACGATGTGTACATGGTCAACACTCTCATCTCCCCTCCAAGGCGTAGGCGAAGACGCAGAAGGGGTGCTAACGGGGGGGGGGGCCCAGCGGGAACAACCCTACCGCCGATACGGTGGCCAACGACACGGAAGACCCAGGGAAGGACCCTTAAGCCTCTCCAGAACGCCACATCGACCCCTAAGGCACCCCCAGAGACTCGGATCCCGACGACCTCTTTGAAGGGGCCGATGACAATTATATGCCGGAATCCGAGGAGGACGTGAGCCTCGGCACCGAGGACTTCATAGTCCCTGAAGACCCTGCTGAGCAAGAACGCTTTCGGCGGTACCTAGTCGCTATCGCTAGAAGCATGAAACGCAAGCAGCAGCAGCTGCAGGCTAACGAGCATGCACTAAATGACAAGTGGATCGAAATACTTTCGGCCGAGCAAGACCTCGAAGAACGGTGTCGCAGTGCACCTAAATCTTATCCACGTGGGCGTTTACTGCCCGAATTTGACGATGAATTAACCACTGAGGCACCTGATCGTCCCCCTCGAGGACGCGACAGGCCCGCGCGGGAGGATTTCCACACCCAACTAGCCCCACGCTGTCATGGCAAGGACCCTGTGGATTATTCGGACCCTCCCGGTCCATTTATGGATCAAGAGGACGCGCTCCGGCCGGGCCCGACAGCTACGACGCCTGGTTGGACAGGAACGGCCGCGCCTGATATCAAACTTATACTTGGCTGCCTCCCGACATCCGACATGATACCGCTCGGTTCCGAGGACCAGCCCACCCGATCTGTTTTGCAGATAGGGTAATGGAACACCAGTTCCCCGATGGGTTTAAACCCATCAACATAGAATCTTATGATGGCACTACGGACCCGGCTGTATGGATTGAAGATTTTCTTCTCCATATACACATGGCCAATGGAGATGACCTTCACGCCATCAAGTACTTGCCGCTCAAACTAAAGGGGCCGGCGAGGCATTGGCTGAATAGCTTGCCACACCACTCCATTGGAAGCTGGGAGGCTCTTGAAGACGCCTTTAGGGAAAATTTCCAAGGAACTTACGTCCGACCTCCGGACGCCGATGACCTCAGCCATGTCACTCAGCAGCCGGTGGAACCAGTTTCTTACTAAAAAGAACCAGATCATAGACTGCTCAGACGCCGAGGCCATCGCTGCATTAGAAAACAATATTCGAGATGAGTGTCTCGCCCGCCAGCTCGGCCAGGATAAACCGAGGACCATGCCAGCCCTAACCTCACTCATGACCTGCTTTTGCGCGGGAGAGGACAGTTGGCTGGCCCGCAGCACGCACAATGGTGAGGCGGGGACCTCGGAGACTCGCGACACCAACGACAAGCCTAAGCGCAACAAAAATAAGCGCAGGCATAAAAACGGTGGAAGCGACACAGAAGATGCAACAGTTAATGCAGGCTTCACCGGACCTCGATCCGGACAGAAAAGAAAGCCCTTTAAAGGGAACAAGGATGGACCGAGCCAGCTCGACAAGATCCTGGATCGACCATGCCAAATTTATGGCACTCAAGACAAACTAGCAACCCACACCAACAGGAATTGCTGGGTCTTTAAGCAGGCTGGCAAGGTAGCGACAGAGGGTCAAAATAAAACCCAAAATCGCAGTGACGACGAGGATGAACCTCGGCGGCCAAACAATGGAGGCCAAAAGAAGTTTCCTAATGAGGTAGCAGAGGTAAACATGATTTACGTTACCCACATCCCTAAAAGGGAGTGGAAGCACGTACTTCGGGACATCTACGCGTTAGAGCCTGTGGCCCCGAAGTACAATCCGTGGTCGGCTTACCCGATCACATTCGACAAACACGACCATCCGACAAGCATCAGGCATGGCGGATCGGCCGCACTCGTCCTCGACCCAATCGTCGACGACTTTCATCTGACGTGCGTCCTTATGGACGAAGGGAGCAACCTCAACTTGATCTATGAGGACATGATAAGGAAGATGGGGATTGACTCATCTCGGATTAAGCCTAGCAGCACAACCTTTAAAGGTGTAATACCAAGGGTTGAGGCTCGCTGCACCGGAACTGTGTCCCTGGAGGTAGTATTCAGATCACCCGAGAACTTCAGGAGCGAGGAATTAATCTTCGACATCGTACCTTTTTGCAGCGGATACCATGCGCTCTTAGGGCGCACCGCATTCGCCCGCTTCAATGCCGTCCCACATTACGCTTATCTCAAGCTCAAAATGCCAGGACCCAATGGTGTTATTACAGTCAATGGTAACACCGAACGCTCTCTCCGGACAAAAGAGCAGACCGCGGCTTTCACGGCCGAGGTGCAGGCATCTGAGGAGGCATCCCGAGGCGGTAAACACACCCCCAGCTCTTCGAAGTGTACGCGGGCCACGCCAGTTGACCTCGGACATGCACCTCCCCACCCTAAATAGGGGTACGGGCTCCTCGCGCGCTTCCCTCGGGAGGGGTACTACGTCCCCAAGGTGCACAACTTCGCACTAAAAATTCCCTAGGTCGCCGAGGAGCCAAAACAACGGAAACGTCGGGTCGGCTAGACCGAGCAGCGACAAAACCTCGGGCTTACATGTCGGCAGTGTTCTGTCAAAGAGCTAGCCAACATTAGCATGCCCATGTGGCTTTAACCACAGAACTAATAGCTGCAGACCTCTTCAAAAGGCTCGACCAACGAACGCATCAAGTGCATACTTGGCCGAAGCTGCATGCTAGCAATATGAACCCCCGCTATCAACGAGGACAAGTTGGTCAACAACATGGAGATGCAGACGTGCGCCAGAAAGCGGCCCGGGCTTATAGACCTGATGACAAGATCCGCCTTGTTTGCTTTTTTGTTTCTCCTTCATTATCTTTACTCGCATTGTATCTTGTTTAGTTCCTCTCATCAAAAGTTCGGCATGTAAAGCTTGGCCACATGAAATAAAGAAATCATGTCCATAAAGGTCTTTTCTTACAAGCACCGTCCACGAACCATGAGAACATCTCTAGGATACAATTGGTAATGGGCCTCGATTTTACACCCTGAAACACAAGTCTGAAGTACTCGGCATCTCGGATGTTGCATTATATGCATCAGTTTTGAACCTAGATTTTGGTCAATAGTTGGGTTGCCGGGCTCCTATGTGTACCCCTTACGTTCCTGACAAATTCGGCTAAGGGTGTAATGGGAGAACCACAGCGATAGTGCCACCAGTTTAACTGGCAGAGCACCTCAGTGGAGAAAGCCGAAAACTGACTATCTAGGGAAGCAAAAACTGGTCGGCCATCCGAAGACCGCGTCAAGCGACGTGTCGTTAGAGATCACCCGTGTCAAACGAAGGGCTTCTTCCTCTAATTAGCCGAGGTGGGCACGGGCATAGACCTCGGCTGACTAAGCCGACAACTTCACTTACCGGGGGCTCGTCATCAGTCCCCACCGTCAAACTCCTATGACTCAGTGAAAGTTATAAGGCCACCACAGTCCAATTGCCTAGCCCCTATGTGCAAAGACCTCCTCCAGGAACCGAGACGTCGGCTAAGGGTCAGATCGCCTAAAAGGGGCACCCTTTGTATATTGTACAACCGGGTTGAAGCCGACGACTGGCCACTTTCAGCTTAACACGGTCAAACAGGAGGAATATTAAAAATAAAGCAGAAACATATGAGAGGAACTTAAGCCGCACTCATTAAATAATTGATAATTTTTATACATCCAATGCACTTCAGCATCCCGAAGTGCTACCTAAAAATACAACTTGTCCTTAGGACACACGGCCTCGGTAACACGGGCACCCTCCTCTACCTCGGCAAAGAACTGCTTCGCGGTGCGCGCCTTCCCTTCAGGGGGCCCCGCAGCAACAACCTCCGTCTCAACCTTTCGAAAGTGCGTCTTCACGCATGCATACGCCCGCCGCGCCCCTTCCAAACACGCGGATCGCTTCCAGTGGTTGACTTGCGGAACGACCTCTTGCAGTCACGCCAAGAGCCCGAAGAAGCTGGCTGGCAACACTTCTGTTGGCCACAAATTGACGCAGAGATCTTGGAGCGCCGGCCTCGCCATCCGGAGAAGCTCTGCTAGCTGCTTCATCCGATGATTGAGCAACTGCGGCAGCGACGACTCCTGGAACTGCCTCCAGAACTCCTTCTCCGCCTCTTGGCCCTCCAGTTGGCCGAAATGAAGTCCGGCGTCTACCGCACTCTTCGGGAGATCGGCGAAGACCTCTGCGAATCGCCATAGCTGGGTGAGCTCGACGAATCCTTTGCTGCAAAACGCACATTGAAGTAAATATGGCTTACCCACGGATATCTGCTCCACTTGTTGGAGCACCTCACGGTCAGCTCGGGCCTTGGTCTGGAGCTCGGAGTGCGCAAGACTGAGCTTCTTGAGCTCTTCCTTTCCCTTCTTCTCCTCGGCCTGAAGGGCATCACGTGTTTCGAACACGCCCTTCAGGGTCTCCTCGACCTCCGCGACCCGTGCCTGGTCTTTCCCCCTGGACACCTTTTCGGTGGCGAGGTCCTTCTCCGCCTTGGCCGTAGCAGCTTTATGTTGCTCGACCTCCTGCCGAGCCTTCAAGAGCTCGGCCTTGAGCCTCTCAAGCTCGGCGACAGCCTCTGTCATTCAAACAGTTCGGTGTCAGCTTCTATTTCGCCAAATATATTTGCTTGAACTCACATCCAAAGATGAAAATCATCGGTCGTTTACCTTGAGACTGCTCGACCTGCTTGTTCATCAGGTCAAGGTCCTTCTCGGACCTCTCAAGCTTCCGGCTCATCTCCGCAATCTCCTCGGAGATGGAGCCCGGAACCGAGGCTGAAACCTGCATAGACACTTTCTGATGATGTAGGATCGAAAGTATGTCTAGAGGGGGGGGGGGGGTGATTAGACTACTCGACCAAATAAAACCTAACCTTTTCCCAAATTTTAGTTGTAGGCAGATTTTAGCAATAGTACATGTCAAGCATCACCCTACACATGCAATTCTAAGAGTATAGCAGCGGAATGTAAGCAATTGCATATATATGTAAAGGAGGGATTGGAGATTTCAAACGCAATGAAGACACGGTGGTTTTTGGCGTGGTTCCGATAGGTGGTGCTATCGTACGTCCACATGGATGGAGACTTCAACCCACGAAGGGTAACGGCTGCGCGAGTCCACGGAGGGCTCCACCCACGAAGGGTCCACGAAGAAGCAACCTTGTCTATTCCACCATGGCTTACGTCCACGAAGGACTAGCCTCACTCGGGGTAGATCTTCACGAAGTAGGCGATCTCCTTGCCCTTACAAACTGCTTGGTTCAACTCCACATCAGGTTGGAGGCTCCCAAGTGACACCTAACCAATCTAGGAGACACCACTCTCCAAAAGGTAATAGACGGTGTTTTGTTGATGAACTCCTTGCTCTTGTGCTTCAAATGATAGTCTTCCCCGCACTCAAACACTCCTCACAGATTTGGCTATGGTGGAAGAAGAATTTGAGTGGAAAGCAACTTGGGAAAGGCTAGAGATCAAGGTTCAAATGGTAGGAATGGAATATCTTGATCTCAACACATGAGTAGGTGGTTCTCTCTCAGAAAATGAATGGTGGAAGTGTAGGCACGTTCTGATGGCTCTCCTTACCGAGAAGGATGGGGTGGAGGGGTATATATAGCCTCCACACAAAATCCAACCGTTACACACTTTTGACCCAACTCGGTGGCACCGAAACGATCATCTCGGTAGCACCGAACTGTGTAAAAGATATGAACTTTAGTAATCTCGGTGGGACCGATACGAACAACTCGGATGGACCGAAGTGCAATCTCTTAGGGCAATCCTCATCTCGGTGGCACTGATTGCATCAACTTGGTAGGACCGAAGTGAAGCAATAAGGCAACAGAGAGTTGGCAAGCCATCTCGGTGAGACCGATATGCATAACTCGGTGAGACCGAAGTGAATGCAACCGATTACAGAGAGTTGGCAAGGCCATCTCGGTGGGACCGAGATCCATATCGGTGGATCTGATTTGTTAGGGTTTTGGCAGTGGCCAAGGCTAGGTGAACTCGGTGGCTCCGGATAGTAAATTTCGGTGGGGCCAAGTTGGAATGTGGGTTTTGGACATATTTGGATAGAGAAAGTGGTTGAGGGATTAGGAGTACTGTCACTAAGCACTTGAGCAAAAAGACCATTAAGCAACACCTCATCCCCTTATAATAGTATTGGCTTTCCTATGGACTCAATGTGATCTTGGATCACTAAACCAAAAATGTAGAGTCTTGATCTTTTGCCAATCCTTGTCCTTAGCATTTTGAGGGGTCCACGCCTCTAGTCCATGCCATGCCAATCATTGAACATCCTGAAATCTTAATCTTGAATGGACATTAGTTCAATGAGATTTATGTTGTTATGAATTACCAAAAGCACCAAGGGAGCAAATGTGCTTTCAATCTCCCCCTTTTTGGTAATTGATGACAACATATAGATCAAAGCTTCGACAGATGATTAAGTGAATGAAATACATCGTCGCTTTGAGAAGTATGTGATAAGCAAGAGCTCCCCCTAAATTTGTGCATTATTAAAAATTTGCGTTTGAATGCAAATGCACAATCGATTAGGCTCATGGGTTACTCTTCCATGTCACATACATCTTGGTGGAGCGCGCAAAATGATATGATTGGAAAGGTAAGCACGCATCACCAACATAAGGAATGATACATAAATGAATGATCATACAGATGATGACAGAGATAAACATGGATCATCAGAATAGGCATAGTATGATCAAACATCATGATAAGCGTAAACAGAATATCTCACAGACACTGTAGCAAGCACACACATAACAAAGTATCAATGAACAAGCAAACAAGTAGCAAATGAACTCGAGAGAAAAACCAACGAAACACTCTCTCTCGAAGCCTATGATCTATACAAATTCTCCCCCGTTGGCAACAAGTACCAAAAAGTTCGAATCGTATAGCACTAGTCGGCTCTCTAGGCACGGTCCTCCGAAGCTCCTGTAGGCGATCTTCTGCTGGCGGCTCCGGTGTGCGTAGACGGCGTTGAGATAAGAGCATCCGCGAATGCTTCTGCTGATGACTGCTGGACTGGAGGAGTGGAGACCTGCTGTGGTACTGTGGTTGTGGCGGCTGGTGCAGATACTGTGGTCCGTGGATCCACTACTGGCACTGCAGCTGACCTGGCAGCCCTAGGCACTTGCTTAAACTGCTCTGTGGTCGGTCTCTCATCTTCACTGTCATCTGATCTGGCTTGCTTGACAGCATCTACATCTCCTTGCAGTTGTTCCACTGTGGTCTGAATCTCAGTCACCTTGACATCCAAATCATGAAATTTGGTCTCAATGATCCGCTCAAAACTAGCCTGGGTCTGGGTGAGGTTGGCCAGACTTCGCTCAATCCTCAGAGTGGCCTCAAGCAGATATTTCATTTGATCCTTTGGTGTCTTGAGACTCGCAATTGGAGCATTGGGAGCTGCTGCTTCCTGAGCCGCTTTAGCTTCTTGGGCTTTGCGGATTTCCTCTTGAGCTTGTGCAGAAGTGGGATGCGAAGAATCCATCACTATGACGTTGTCCTCAAACTCTGGACGGAGTGGCAAATGCTCTCGATCAAGAAGATACGTGCTGGTTCCAACCTTGGAATTGATCAACAACTGAATATGTGGAGCATAACCACATGATCTCTTCTGATCTGCTGCTGTCCTCTTGATAGTCTCAACTATCAGGCTCATCACCTTGAATTTCTGAGGAGTATCCAATAAGTGCAGCAAGTTGATGGAGTGGCCACGAATCATCTTATCATCGCCTGACTTGGGTAACAAGGTGTACCGCAAGATTGTGTTTGAGGTGGCCAGACCTGGTAGCAAATGCTTCACTGATCCAAGCTTATGTGTTTCAAGGTCCTTCTGAGGAATTGCAGTGTACATGTTGGCCATAGAGTTGTGATCCATCTTGAGCTTGGCATATATGTCAATATCATCATCCTCTTCCTTGGGTGCATCAAGAAGATTTGCCCACTCTGAGATGGTTGACTGGTATCTTATACCCTCAGTCATCCACACAATGCGGCCATCTGGATAGAAGTGCGCAGTAGAGTAAAATTGCATGATCATCTCGTCATTCCACTTGGTCAACTTCTTTCCAACAAATTCGTCAACTCCTGCAATTCTGAAGCTTTCATGGACGTGGGGGAAATAATCCTCGTTCTCATCGATGTATTCCCAATCCACCCACTTCATGTCACTGACTATGGGCTTCTTGTCAAGCAATACTGTCTCATAAAAGTCTTGTTGTTCACGGGTGTGAAAACGATAATCACAAGGAGTCCTTCTGATAGCATAAGGATCTGACAATCTCCATTGACGCAGTCCTTTGTCCTTTCTCAACAGCATGTTCTCAGCTACTGGGTGTGCGTTGTCATGGTCTGGTATCTTTGGCTTCAACTTTCTGAGCACTAGAGGATCTTCATCAATATTTGATTCAGGCACTGGGGCCTTGTTCTTCTCTGCAGCAGATATGTTCCTGGTTGATCTCTTGGGTGCTGGTGCCTTAGGCTTTGACTTGGGAGGTGCAGCAGTCTTGATTGCATCAGACATGAGCTTCTGTGCTTTTGCAGGGGGTGCAGCAGCTGGCTCATCCTCCTCCTCTTCTTCCTCCTCATCAATCATCATGGAGGGTCTGCCAATCACACGGGCAGTAGTTTTTCTTATCCTCTTCTTCTTAGCACCTGGAGCTGCCTCACTAGGCTCTTCAAGAGTGAATTGTATGGACTGTTTTGGCACTTTCCTTACAGCTATTCTCTCTTTGACAGATGTAGGCTTGGAGCTGTACTCTTTAGCTAGCACTACTCTCTTCTTCTTGGTTGCTGTCTCACTGGCAACAAAATCCTCATCCTCACTATCTGAGGTTTTCTTCTTCCTTGTTCTGGTTGCATCTTTAGGAAGATCTGGAGAGCTTCTCTCTCCCTCATAGAAACTTTCATTATGGCTTGATCCTTCACTCATCTCTGCCTGCTGTTCAGACCTGTTCTGACTGTCACTGCCACTAGACATCTTGCTGAGCTGACCCTGTGAATAGATGGGTATGGGTAGAGTAGATGAGTCATCACAAAAAGCAGATAGTTTTTCATAAAAATGAGTTCAAACTTTAGTTCTAGGTTTTCACAGAATGCAGTTCGGATGGACCGAGTTGGTAATCTCGGTGACACCGAAGCACACTATAGAGACATGGCACGCCATTTCGGTCAGACCGAGATGGGTTTCGGTGGCTCCGAGATGCTAGGGCTTCACTGAGACGTTACTTTCGGTCTTACCGATTCTCACAACTCGGTGGCACCGAGATGTACTAGTGCTATGGCCAGGGCCAAATCGGTGGGACCGAAAATTCCTATTCGGTCGGTCCGAGATGTGTTCGGCGAAAACCTAACCCTAAAATTTTGCTCGAATCTCGTTCAAACGAACTAATCTGGTGGAAAGAGGATTGTATTCGTGGCAAGATTACAGGCAATCCAATCGTGCATTGAATCGGAAAAGGGAAGCACGAAAGGGATCGAAACTCACCCTAACTTGGTGGAGTTTCTCTACGTCGGCAACGGCGGTGGAGATTACCGTTGATGGCGACGGAATCCTGCGGCGAGGGCGCGCTGGAGACGACGGCGATGATCCGAAGACCAAGGGGGCGGCAGCAATGGGGCACGGGCGCGTGACGTTTGAAGAAATTTTCAACCGCACGGTTCGCTGGGAATATATACCCATTCGCTGTCGGTGGCACCGAGTGGAACAAATCGGTAGCACCGAGACGTACAACTGCTTGCACTTACAGCAACTCGGTCCAACCGAGTTGGTCTAATCGGTAGCACCGAGATGAAAGCCTAGATCAGTCTAAATGCTTCCGGTTCGACCGAGTTTGAGTAGGTTGGTCTGACCGAAATCAATTAGAAGGTTTTGGAGGTTCAGCCTTTTCAGATCGGTGGCTCCGAGTGCTCCTCACCCGGAGGGTCCGAAAATGACTTGTTCATTTTTTGTGATGCAGCAAGAATAGAATTTGAGACAAGAAAGCATAGATAGCTAGAGAAGGTTAGGCATTCTTGTACATCCACTTGGCCAGAAAAACCAAGACAATCAAAACAACAAATGGATGTCCTCGAATGATGAAAACATGCAAATCAACATGCTCACGCAATAAGATAGCAAAAGAAATATGTGTCAAACATGCACAACCAATTCTAGCATCTATCAAGCAATGACGATGACTAGGTCATCTATATATGAGTATATTGACTTAGGAGCCAAATGAGAACATTTGATCATAGGTCATACTCATCGTTTAAGCACAAGTAGGGTTACCACTTTTACATAAAGCATTAATGTGTTCACACCATTAGAGTTGCTTTAGCTCAATTTTTAGAGCAAAGCTCCCCCTAGATGTGATATCCCCCCTAAGTGGGTTGAACTAACCTTGGGTTTTGTCGATGATGACTTCATGTAGATGTTGAAGATGTGGATGCTCAATGTTGATGTAGACCATCAAAAGTTGGGAGCAATCCTTTGGAGTTTTGTGCTTTCAATACCTACATGGGTTAGTCCCACACAAGGAACATACAAGGATATCCATTGACATAGAGTGAAATACACATATGATGATGTCCATGAATGCATTGATTACCTTGTCCCTTGCCTTACCAACAACAGGGTTTGTGTCGTGGTTTTGTCACGGCAGATGCCCGAAGGCTTAGGTTTGGAGTCAACGCCATGGAAGTGGACTCAAAGGGGTTAAGCGGGACAAGCAACACAGTTTTACCCAGGTTCGGCCCCTCACGGTGGAGGTGAAAGCCTATGTCCTGCTTAAGCTGTATTAACTGGTATATCGAGTACAAGGGGCGGCTTGCTTGCCCTAACTCTCAATTGCTTGATCTCTCTCGCCGTAAGGCTTGTCTGTCTTTTTTCACCCCCTTTCACCCGCCGCAGGGGCTCACCTTTATATACATAGGTATAGGCCCTGGGCTTACAAGAGTCCGGGTCGGGTTACACAACGTAACCGACCCAGGTTCTACTTTCCTAGTCTTACAAGATAAGTCTTCACATGGCGGTTTACCCTTTCGGGCCTTGAGTCGCCACCAGGCTTTAGGCCTTCGACTGGCCCATCTGTAAGTCGTCGTCTTCACGCCTTGCCTTCCTGGGCCGGCTTAGGCTCTTGCACTATGAGTCGCCAACAGGGTTAACCGCGGGGTTATATCCCCAACATTAGGCCCCAAATTGATTTGAACCTGTTCATGTCAATTTAAATTCTTCAGTTGGCGAGTCTTCTGCGGGTCTTCTGGAACTGCAACTTTGACTGGTCTTCCCTAACCCGCCATATCCAAAAGTGACGTCACAATGAATCTTTCATTTACCCGCCATCCGAGAAACGAGGCGCCATCTCAGCCATGATAACTATATCGCCTCCTCGATCTCCGGGCCTGCCGTTTCACTACCCCACCTACCCTTATAAATGGGCACAGGGTCGCTCCTTTACCCTTTCACTTCTTCTTCCTCCTCCCGACGCCGTCGCGACTACTGTAGCAAACAGCCCCGCCGCCGTCGCTCCTCTCCAGCGAACTCGAAACGGGCCACTGCACCAACCCAACCGGGACCAGAGAACCGCGGTGCTCCTCCGCTCTTCCCTCGAATCATCAAGGTAAAGCTTCTGCCTCTCCCTGGACTCGCATTAGATCTGTACTGTTCATGGAGCTCGCCGGAGTTCATCCCTGTTCTTCGCGTTCTTAGGGCTAGGAACGGTATTTTAATTCAAATCGAGTCAAAATACATTGCGGTAGTGATCAGCTACCCCTTTGTATCTTGTACGGATTGATTCTGCTTCAGCATTAACGAGTCCCTGATCTATCTGTTCTTCCACTGTCTGCTAGGGTTAGTGTTTTTCCCCTTTTCCGAACCGCTCGTAGATCCAAAAATGTTGCCGCAGATTGTGAAATCTGTTTGTCCCATACTTAGAGAAATCTTGGGCCATCTTGGGGGTACTGACGACTGACCCGCCATTGATCTTTCGGGCGGCTTAGCACATATGTTTGTAACTCGCCATAAAGTTTGACTATTGCTTCTTTCACTTAACCCGCCAACATACCTCTGGCTTTTAAATTTCAGCACTTAACCCGCCAATATGTCAAGCGCAACATCATCTTGTGACTGGGTCCAATCCGGAGTTTCCGAAGATCTATTGTTAGACTATGTGAAGATAGGCGTGTTACCGGCTTGGGACATCATTCAGCGGCGGGCTCCCGGGTTAGAGAAAAGACCCAGACCTCAAGACGGAGAAGTCGTTGTTTTTGCTGACCACCTCGTCCGCGGCTTCAGCCCGCCCAGGTCTAAATTCTTCCGAGATGTTCTGCACTTTTTTAAGCTTCACCCTCAGGACATAGGCCCCAATTCAGTCACCAATATCTGCCAATTCCAAGTCTTGAGTGAGGTGTATCTTCAAGAAGAACCTTCTGTGGACATTTTTTGTGATTACCATTATATCAACCGCCAAACTGAGAAAGCAGGCGGCTCAAGTCTGGAACTCGGCGGTGTGACTATCCAGAGGCGGAGAGATGTGCCTTACCCATCTGCTACCCTGCCAAGTCATCCTAAGAACTGGAACAGGACCTGGTTTTATTGCAAAGACACTTCTCCGGAGGGTGAAAATCCGCTGCCGGGTTACCGCCCTACCCGGCTTCCCAGCTCCGGAGAACTTCCCGACAGGCTATCCACTACTGAAAGAGCAAAGTATGCCCCTTCCATTGCCAAGATCAAAGCTTTGATTGCAAACGGATTAACTGGTGTCGACCTGACCCGCTGCTGGGTCAGTTGGCAAATATCGCCCCTGAGCCGGCGTGACCGGCTTATGTTTGAATACACGGGTGAACCCAATGACCCCCTCTGCTTCTCAAACGCCCAATTGTCACAACAGGAAATCAGCAATAGAGTTAAAAATCTTCTCGGCGAAAAACAGGAAATTTGTGATAAAATTGGGCTGAGACCCTTCTATGCCCAGAACCCGGCTCCGCCTGTAAGAAAAACTTCTGGAAACCTTACAATCTTCGTCTTG
Source organism: Elymus sibiricus (assembly GCA_039707655.1). Lineage (NCBI taxonomy): Eukaryota > Viridiplantae > Streptophyta > Magnoliopsida > Poales > Poaceae > Elymus > Elymus sibiricus. The sequence continues at coordinate 100,918,021 of CM077668.1, read as the reverse complement.
CTCGTTTTAATTTGCATCTTTTAACCTCTCTGGCGGCTTGTGCGCAGGCCGGCTCAGATTTCTGGAAGAAAAAACTCAACCCGCCCGTGAGGAAGCCCAGGGCGGGTAAAACCCTTGCTCATAAAAGGAGAACCACCGCCTCCTCCATTCCTGAGTCTAACGATTCAGAGGTAAAGCTTGAGTTCTTCTGACCGTCTCTTTATACAGCTTACTGATGATATTTATTTCACAGGTTGAACCAGAGACCAGCCGTGTGGACGCTCCTGAGGTAATCAATATTTCCTCCGATTTAGAAAATTCTCCCCCAAAGAAGAAACGGCGGGTTATCCGAAAATTCCCATTCTCTCATCCTCTTGCTTACTTGGACTGCCATTTTCTTTTGAAAAAGCAACAGCACACCTCCAGGCGTTAGAACCGGAGTGCCGGCTCTGAGGAGCTGATGGGCGGCTTACCCAACTCCCCGGCTTCCCGGAAGCGTCCTGCAGAGGTACTTTTTACCCAAGTCTGTTCATCTTAACAGTCTTGTCTTGCAACCTTACTTTACCTGAAGAACTGTAACTTTTCCAGGACTCGCCCCCTTCGTCTGGCGACTCAACGGCCACTAAGCTGCCTCCATTGAGAATCAACCCAGAGTATGCATTTTTCCTTTGCACTATATTTTTCTTCAATCTTGTCTTTTATTTGACAATTGTTTTTGCTCTCTAGGGCTCAAGCGAAGCGGAAGAAAACCGGCGGGTCTGAAGCCGCCCCCACTGTCCAAGAGCCGGAGAAATCCAAGTCGGCTTCCCCTGTACCTCATGCTGAGCCTACAGAAGCTATAAAAGAAACACCTGCCGATGATCCTCAGCCCCACGAGCCGGCTGTTCATGATACGGTCGCTCCTACGAGCCCTCCACGAACTGACTTCCAAACGCCGAGCTCTCCAGCTACCAAAAACGTCTCTCTTACTGGGGCGGGTTATCAATCGACCTCTCATGTGCTGACAAGACACACCGGCGAGGCTAAAGAGAACTCGCCAGAAAGATTCAACTATGCATTGCCCTCGTTGGAAAAGATGTCTACAGATGATCTTCATGCCGGCTATTTAAATCGCCTCAGCGCAAGCCACAACATGGAGCGAAAACTTGTTAGCCTTATGAAGTCCAAATTTGAGGTACTGCTCCTTTCTTGCTTTCCTTATACCCTTATGTAGCCCCCAAGATCCGGTTTAGTCTTGCAAAATAGTAGACCGGGTCTTATACTTCTTGTCATACTTCAAATTATAATACCTGTAGCCCCCAAGTATCGGGTTAATACTGATATTGAGCCGGTACTTAGTTGAAAGGGTTGATCCAAGTGTAGCCCCCGAGTTCGGGTCAGGACGATGAGCCAGAATTCCATTGTAAACTTTGGAGAGCTCTGTGTAGCCCCCAAGTGCCGGCTTAACTTTAACAAAGATGAGCCGGGACTGCCATGTAGACTTAGAGAAAACACAGGCATTAGCCCCCAAGTGTCAAGTATATTGCTTGCAATCTGCTTGAGACTTATAACACAATAGTTTCACCAATGTGCGAATCATATCCTGACTGAAAACCTTTGAAACTGTCTTTTGCGTAACGCAGGAAGCTTTAGCAACTGCTGAGTCGAATTTCGCTGTGCAACAAGCCACCAGGGCTGAGGCGGACAATAAATGGCGAGTTGCCGTGACAGAGCTGGAGAAAACCCGGGCTGAACTCGCTGCTTATCAGAAGACGGCTGAGGCGGAAAAAGCTGCTATAACCCAACGAGCCAACGACACTGAAAGCCGGCTTAAGGTTGTGTCCGATGAGCTACAAACTCTCAAAGACCATATCTCCAGAATGACCTCTGCGATCTTCGGTAAGTGCCAAGCACTTGAAAATTACCTTGTCTTGTTGAATAACTCATACAGGCGGCTTATAATACTTGACTATCTTGTAGGTGAACGGAGCCGCCAACTCGCTTCTGACAGCGTGATTAAGCTGAAAGCCATCTACTCCTTAACCGAACAGTTATATTGCGGGACCCTCTGCACCATGAAGGCGATGCTGACCGAGAAATGCATCCCAAAGCATATGAAGGGGGTGATAGAACTTCTATCCACCCTGCCCAAACAGGTTGGAGAACTCAAACGGTCAGCCGCCAGGCAGGGAGCCATGGCTGCTTTAAGCCGGTGTCTTGCTTTTGCCCCGGAGTTAACTACAACAGAAATGACGGACGGGTTCCCAGCCAAAAAGGTCGACGGCTCAGATTTCACTGAAACCGACTACGTCAAATGTATGAAAGATTCCCGGGTGCTGGCCTCAAGTCTTGCCAATGAGTTAGACCTTTCCACATACCAGGCGGCTTATGACGCGAAAAACAAACGCGTGCGTGGCCCAACCTTTGAATCGAGGAGCCTGACTCCCGCACGTCGTAAGCAGCTCTTCGCTCCTGACCTTGATGCACCTCCCTTCTTTGACCAGACCCAATTTGAGGCCTTAACACGCTGCAACTGGGATGTCGACAATCTTCAGATCGAAGAGGTCGAAGACCTGGCGAAGGATGACTAGCCAGCGAGCTGTACTTTTGGCTGAAACTGATAACTCGGCCTTGTCTGAGCCGCCAAGGCTGTCTTTTGTAAAAAACTTTAATCTTGCCTTGTCTTGTAGTCCATGGGGAGCTTTTGTAATAGCTGTAGAGACATCTGAAATGCCTGAGTCGTGCCTTTGTGCGCGTATAGCCCTTTTTGAATAGTCTTGCTGCAATGATATCTTTCATATGCTCTTACTCTCAACCATGCTTTCAAGGTCCATGGCGGCTTATCAAAAAAGATAAAACCTGCAAAATAAACAAGACAGAAAACTTTTGTATTGTTGTAAGGGCGGCTTATAACAGCACAACCCGGAGATGTCTTTCATGGTCTTGCGTCTTGTTTCATAATCTTTCCTTGACCCGGCTTGTCAAAACCGGAATGATATGTAAGTGTGATGCAATGCATGACGTATGATGCAATGCACGATGCATGATGCAATGCATGATGTATGATGTTCTCTGCTCTTACAAGTCATCCAAAAAGGGGGTAAGTGGCCAACGCGCTGCACCCCAATATTGGAGAGGTTATCAAAAGAGGGGGTGAGTGGCTAACTCGCTGCACCCCAATTTTGAAAAAAGGTCATCAAAGAGGGGGTAAGTATTCAACTCGCTGCACCCCAATTTGGAAAAAATCATCAAAAGAGGGGGTAAGTTCTCAACTCGCTGCACCCCAATTTTGGAATAAGTCATCAAAGAGGGGGTAAGTATTCAACTCGCTGCACCCCAATTTGGAAAAAATCATCAAAAGAGGGGGTAAGTTCTCAACTCGCTGCACCCCAATTTTGGAATAAGTCATCAAAGAGGGGGTAAGTATTCAACTCGCTGCACCCCAATTTGGAAAAAATCATCAAAAGAGGGGGTAAGTTCTCAACTCGCTGCACCCCAATTTTGGAATAAGTCATCAAAGAGGGGGTAAGTATTCAACTCGCTGCACCCCTATTTGGAAAAAATCATCAAAAGAGGGGGTAAGTTCTCAACTCGCTGCACCCCAATTTTGGAATAAGTCATCAAAGAGGGGGTAAGTACTCAACTCGCTGCACCCCAATTTGGAAAAAATCATCAAAAGAGGGGGTAAGTTCTCAACTCGCTGCACCCCAATTTTGGAATAAGTCATCGAAGAGGGGGTAAGTATTAAACTCGCTGCACCCCAATTTGACCTTGTCGATGACATAACTTGTGCACAATCTGAGATACACGAAAAAACGGCAGAGGCCCCGGCTTATGGGGATGCCAACTTTATTTATCATATATGTGATATGTACAACGACGGGAGTCAATGACTCAAGTGTAATAAGGCCGTAGATGAACTATGTTCCACGGCCGGCGGGTCTCCTGCCCAGAGGTATTTGACTCGTCTCGCACGTCAACTAGGTAGTATGACCCATTGTTGAGATTCTTGCTGACCACAAAAGGCCCTTCCCATGGAGGAGATAGCTTATGCATATCCGTCTGGTCTTGAATCAAATGCAACACTAAGTCGCCTTCTTGAAACGTCCGGGTCTTAACTCTGCGGCTGTGATAGCGACGCAGGTCTTGCTGATAAATCGCCGAACGAGCCGCCGCCAGATCACGTTTCTCCTCCAGAGCATCTAGCGCATCCTGACGCGCCATCTCGTTGTCTTGCTCAACATAAGCCGCCACACGCGGCGAGTCATGACGTATGTTGCTTGGTAATATAGCTTCCGCGCCGTAAACCATGAAGAAAGGTGTATAACCCGTCGATCTATTGGGAGTAGTATTGATGCTCCATATCACTGATGGTAACACCTCAACCCAACAACCCGGTGTTCGCTGCAAAGGAACCATAAGCCGGGGCTTGATACCTTTCAAGATCTCCTGGTTAGCACGCTCCGCCTGACCATTGGACTGTGTATGAGCAACCGCCGAAACATCAAGCCGGATATGTTCACTCTCACAAAACGTCTGCATAGCCCCCTTGGACAGATTTGTACCATTATCAGTGATGATTCTGTGAGGATAACCAAAACGGTAGATTAACTTCTTAATAAATTGAACCGCCGTAGCCGCGTCACACTTACTGATCGGCTCAGCTTCCACCCACTTGGTAAATTTATCCACCGCCACCAAAAGGTGGGTCTTCTTATCTTTAGATCTCTTGAAGGGTCCAACCATGTCAAGCCCCCAGACCGCAAACGGCCAAGTAATTGGAATCATACGCAGCTCCTGAGCCGGCACGTGAGCACGACGCCCAAACTTCTGACATCCGTCACACTTAAGAACCAGGTCTTCCGTGTCCTTATGAGCCGTCAGCCAGAAGAAACCATGACGGAAAGCCTTGGCCACCAAAGATTTTGAGCCGGCATGATGACCACAGTCGCCAGCGTGAATTTCATTTAAAATTTCCTTACCCTCTTCTGGTGAAACACACCGCTGAAAGACGCCGGTGATGCTGCGTCTATGTAACTCGCCATTGCGGATAGTCATAGATTTAGACCGCCTTATGATTTGTCTGGCCAAGATCTCATCCTCTGGTAACTCGCCGCGCGTCAGATATGCCAAGTAAGGCAACGTCCAGTCAGGAGTAGCATGTAGAGCCGCCACCAATGGCCCCTCCGGGTCAGGGACAGCCAGGTCTTCCTCTGAAGGCAGCTTGACAGACGGGTCGTGTAACACGTCCAAGAAGACGTTAGGCGGCACCGGCTTACGCTGTGAGCCGAGTCTTGCCAACGCGTCAGCCGCCTCGTTCTTGCGACGGTCAATATGGTCCACCTGATAGCCTTTGAAGTGACCAACAATTTCATCCACCGCCTGACGATAAGCCACCATCCTTGGGTCTTTGGAGTCCCAAGTGCCTGAAACCTGCTGAGCCACGAGGTCTGAATCGCCAAGGCATCGAACTCGGCTCAGGCTCATCTCTTTCGCCACGCGGAGACCATGAAGCAAGGCCTCGTACTCAGCTGCATTGTTAGTACAGGTAAACATTAGTCTGAGCACATAACAGAACTTATCACCTTTAGGGGAGGTTAAGACAACCCCAGCCCCCGAGCCTTCTAGTTGTCTAGACCCGTCAAAGTGAATCGTCCAATAAGTGTTATCCGGCTTTTCCTCGGGCGCCTGCAGCTTTGTCCAGTCATTAATGAAATCCACCAAAACTTGAGACTTGACAGCCGGACGAGGCACGTACGTAAGGTTGAGAGGCCCAAGTTCCAATGCCCACTTTGCAATCCGACCAGTGGCCTCCCTGTTCTGAATTATGTCCCCCAACGGGGCAGAGCTCACCACAGTAATCGGGTGGCCCAAGAAATAGTGCTTCAGCTTGCGATTCGCCATGAACACCCCATACACCAGCTTCTGCCAATGGGGGTACCTCTGCTTAGACTCACTCAACACCTCATTGATGTAGTAAACCGGCCTCTGAACCGGATATTCCTTCCCTGCCTCCTTTCGCTCCACAACCACTGCGGCACTGACTGCTCTGTTATTAGCCGCCACGTAGAGGAGTAACGGTTCCTTCTCAATCGGAGCAGCCAAGACGGGCGGCTCAGATACCTGCCTCTTAAGAGCTTCAAATGCCTCACCCGCCTCCTTACTCCAGATGAAGTTGTCTGTCTTCTTCATCATCTGATACAGGGGGATAGCTTTCTCGCCCAGGCGGCTTATGAACCGGCTTAACGCAGCGATTCGACCCGCCAGGCGCTGAACATCGTTAACACACTTCGGTTCTGACAGGGAGGTAATAGCTTTTATCTTGTCCGAGTTAGCTTCAATGCCTCGCTCTGAAACTAGAAACCCCAAGAGTTTTCCTGCTGGAACTCCAAAAACACATTTGGCCGGGTTAAGCATCATTTTGTAAACCCGTAGATTATCAAACGTCTCCTTCAGGTCTTCGAGCAGAGTCTCCTTCTTTCGAGACTTAACCACAATATCATCCACATAAGCATGAACATTGCGCCCAATTTGATTGTGAAGACAGTTCTGCACACGGCGCTGATAAGTCGCCTGGGCACTCTTGAGCCCAAAAGGCATAGACACATAGCAGAAAGCACCAAAGGGCGTTATGAAAACCGTCTTCTCTTGGTCCTTAACCTCCATCTTGATCTGATGATACCCGGAGTAAGCATCCAGGAAACATAGGCCCTCGCAACCCGCCGTGGCATCAATGATTTGATCAATGCGGGGGAGGGCAAAAGGATCAATCGGGCACGCCTTGTTGAGATCCGTGTAATCCACACACATGCACCACATGCCGTTCTTCTTAAGTACCAACACCGGGTTAGCAAGCCACTCCGGGTGAAACACTTCGACGATGAACCCTGCAGCCAAGAGCCGGGCCACCTCTTCTCCAATGGCTTTACGTCTCTCTTCGTTAAACCGCCGGAGGAACTGTTTAACCGGCTTAAACTTAGGATCCACATTAAGATGGTGCTCAGCGAATTCTGTCGGTACACCCGGCATGTCAGAAGGCTTCCATGCAAAGATGTCCCGATTCTCACGGATGAATTCGATGAGCGCGCTTTCCTATTGGGGGTCCATATTGGCCCCAATAGTGAACTGCTGTGATGAGTCGCCCGGTTTAAAGTCCACCAACTTAGTATCTTCTGCCAAAAACTTGAGGGGCGGCTCAGATTCCGTGTTGGGTTTCTTCAGAGAGGTCATATCTGCCGGGTCAACATTCTGCTTATAGAAATTAAGTTCTGCCTCTGCACAGCTTGTCTCTGCGTAAGCCGCATCACCTTCCTCACATTCCATAGCCGTCTTCCGATCACCATGTACAGTAATCGTTCCCTCCAAGTCGGGCATCTTGAGCTGCAAATACACATAACAGGGTCTGGCCATGAACTTCGCGTAAGCCGGCCGTCCAAAAATAGCGTGGTACGGGCTCTTGATCTTGACCACCTCAAACCATAGAGACTCCACCCTGTAGTTGTGTTCATCACCAAAAGCCACTTCCAAAGAGATCTTCCCGACTGGGTAAGCCGACTTTCCTGGTACCACACCGTGAAAAACTGTTGAAGAAGGCTTAAGATCCTTGTCAAGTAAGTTCATCCGGCGAAAGGTGTCATAGTACAAGATGTTGATGCTGCTGCCGCCATCCATAAGTACTTTAGTGAACTTGTATCCTCCCACTTGGGGGGCAACTACTAAGGCTAGCTGCCCCGGGTTATCAACACGTGGCTGGTGATCCGCCCTGCTCCAAGTGATGTCATACTCAGACCACTTGAGATACTGTGGGAGAGCCGGCATGACCGCGTTAACCGCCCGTTTGCGTACCTTCCGTTCCCGCTTGTCAAGGCTGGTTGTGAAGACGTGGTACTGACCCCCGCTGAGCTGCTTCGGGTTACTCTGATACCCTGACTGGTTATTCTGCTGCTGGCCTCCGCCACCAGACTGTTGGTTATGACCTCCTTGGTTGCCTTGACCCTGGCCGCCCGACGGGCCATTACCGTTGTTACGATGCTGCTGAATGCTGTAGTTCCGGAAATCCCGCATAACGCTGCAATTTCCCCATGTATGATCTGCTTGCTTGCCATTCCGGCTGTGCTCTGGACAAGGTCTATTAAGCATCTCCTCTAGAGGAATCTTACCCCTGTTAAAAGGCTGTCTATAATTCCCATTGCCCTTAGCACGGTTATTCCTAGTGTTGGTATTAGCCACTAGCTCTGACCCGCCTTTCGGGTGTCTCTGCTTTCCAGCGTTGTTACTTCCAGCCGTACCCGGCTGTTGACCCTTGCCATTGTTACCCTTCTTCCTCTGACCTGATTTCTCCTCATCAGAGCCCGGGTCCTTCGTATTGTCAGAATCTGCATACTTGGTGAGAGCCGCCATGAGCTCCCCCATGTCTTGACATGACCGCTTGAGCCGGCCAAGCTTCTGCTTCAGAGGCGTGAAGTGACAGTTCTTCTCAAGAATTAAAACCGCCTGAGCCGCCGTAATCTGCTTCGAAGAGTGGATGATAGTAGAGACCCGCCGGACCCAGTGATGAGCCGACTCGTCCTCACGCTGTACACAATGGTCCAAATTCACAATCGTCATGGGCTGCTTGCATGTTCCTTTAAATTTTTTGATGAATTTCGCCCTTAACTCGGACCAGGAGTTAATGGTGTTGGGTGGCAAACCCTTCAACCATGTGCGAGCCGGCCCTTCCAGCATCATGATGAAATACTTGGCGCAGACCGCATCGCTAACGTCCAACATCTCCATGGCTAGCTCATAACTTTCAACCCAGGCCTCTGGAGGTAAATCAGCAGTGTAATTGGGCACCTTACGAGGACCCTTGAAATCCTTCGGCAGACGCTCATTCCGCAGAGCCGGTACCAGACACGGCACACCCACAGCCCTGGAAGTCAACCCCGCTCCTCCTGAAACGGAAGGGGCGACTGTGTGTTCCTGAGACGCCGCCGCTGCCTGAGCCGCCTCTTCTCGCCGTGCTCTCACCTGATCCACCAATGTCTGAGCATCCAGAGCCGCCTGATCCGCTTGCGGCGGGTTACGATGTCGTTCGCTGCTAGAAACCGCCGGCGACTCATAACGCCGGCTGTAGCTACGGCTGTGGATGGGCGTTGAGTGCACGCGACTCCGGTTGTAATTATACTTCTCTTGCTGGGCCATCGCCGTGCGCAGGTATCCGATGGCGTTCCGCACCTCTTCTGCATAAGGCGCCTCATCGGGGATCGGAATTGTATCAAGCCTGGTTGCTGCTGCCACCATGTTCTCCGCCGGGTTAGAATAATGACCCGGCGGTGTCGGATAAAGCAGTGGCAGGTTTTGGCCCCATCGTGGCGGGTCTTGACGCTGAACCGCCGCCCGGCTCCCAGGTATTTCCGCCATCCGGGTTATGGCCAAAGGCACACTTCGTCCCGTTCCTGGCGTGTTGAAGAGATTCCTAGCTTCATACTGCTCCGGCAAGCGGGACTGATGTCTCATCCGCTGAACCGCCGCGGCCGACTGTTGCTCTATCTCGAGGCGAAGAGCGTCTGCCTTAAGGCGCTCCGCCTCAGCATCCATCTGAGCCTTCAGCTTGTTAACTTCCTGCTGGACCGCGGCCATCCGATCCTTCAACCTAGTGATTTCTGCATTGCGGGCCGCTTGGTTCGCAACAGTGACCTCAGTTGCTATCAAGGTTGTAAGCTCGTTCATCAGATCTAGGAGAACTTGAGCCGGGGGCGCGCCTGACCCGGACACGGCCGCACCAGGTGTACTGCCCTGAGCCGCCGCTGAACCGGCCATGAAGACGGCTGCATGACTTGGCGGCTCATAACCCTCCGGATCATGGTATTCTGACTCGGGGTAAGGCTCGTCGTAACCCCCAAGCCCTCCATCCTGAAGCTGATAGATCGATTCCGTCTCCCCACATGAAATTCCTCCCCGAAGTAGTCGTGAGTTTCTTCCTCGGACACAGAACCCTCAAGTTCTACGCCCTGAGTGAAGCCGACGAAGACATGCTTCCTGCCCGGGTCAGAACGGGCGGGTTGCATGCTCCGGGCGGGTTGCTTGCGCCGGGCCGGCTCGACGATGTTGGTGCAGATGTCCGGCCCAGGTTCAGATCCGCCAATCTTGCCGATGAAGACATGGATTCCACCGAAGGGGACCCGGAAGCCGTACTCGATTGAGTCAGCCTCAGGACCCTAGCTGGCATCGTCGATGTAAAGCTTTCCGCGACGGCTCTTAGTCATCTCGCCGACCACGTACCCCTCGCCCCCGAGGAGAGCACCCTTTGAGAACTCAACACCACCGAGTGCTAGCCCCACGGTGGGCGCCAACTGTCGTGGTTTTGTCACGGCAGATGCCCGAAGTCTTAGGTTCGGAGTCAATGCCATGGAAGTGGACTCAAAGGGGTTAAGCGGGACAAGGGACACGGTTTTACCCAGGTTCAGCCCCTCACGGTGGAGGTGAAAGCCTACGTCCTGCTTAAGCTGTATTAACTGGTATATCGAGTACAAGGGGCGGCTTGCTTGCCCTAACTCTCAATTGCTTGATCTCTCTCGCCGTAAGGCTTGTCTGTCTTTTTTCACCCCCTTTCACCCGCCGCAGGGGCTCACCTTTATATACATAGGTATAGGCCCTGGGCTTACAAGAGTCCGGGTCGGGTTACACAACGTAACCGACCCAGGTTCTACTTTCCTAGTCTTACAAGATAAGTCTTCACATGGCGGTTTACCCTTTCGGGCCTTGAGTCGCCACCAGGCTTTAGGCCTTCGACTGGCCCATCTGTATGTTGTCGTCTTCACGCCTTGCCTTCCTGGGCCGGCTTAGGCTCTTGCACTATGAGTCGCCAACAGGGTTAACCGCGGGGTTATATCCCCAACAGTTTGTGACTCCATGAACTAGTGCAAAATGTGGAAGTTGGTTGCACAAGTCCTTGGCATAAAGAATATGAGTGAAGTTTGTTGGCGGAGTCACCCTCAAGAACTCTCTAGTTCTTCTTCTTTTGGATCCACATAAACTTGATGGGAATCCTTGGAGTTGTAGTAGCAATTGATGAAGTAGAACTTGATGAAGTCTTGGGAACCCACTTGACCATGGCTTGAGGAGCATCTTCAAATGAATCAATCTCTTCTTGAAGCTTGTCCTTGCATTTTAGCTTGTGGTCTTGTGGTGGAAGGTCTTCTTGAGCTTGTGTTCCCTTGAAGGAAGTAGGATCATACTTCTCTTGTTGAGGAACAAACTTCGTCTTGGGGTATTGACCTTCTTCCCACTCAACTCCATCGGCATTGAACTTTCGTTCAAAACCAACACCTTGGTTCTTCCGGTGCCTTCCTTGCTTGCGTAGAATTTCCTCAAATTGTTTACTCCCGGCAAGACTCTTGTAGAACCTTTTTCTATAATTCCTTTCAATAGCATATTTTCTTGCTCAAGTGTAACTTGGCTAAGAGAATCATTGGTGGAATCAATAGAACTACTAGAAGCAACAACATTGGATTTAGCATTGTTATTGTTACTACTAGAGGTAGAACCATTTTTACCCTTGTTGCTAGTTTGCTTAGGTTTAACTTGTGGCATAAAGTTAGACAAGAGTAAACGTTTGGCAAGATATGAAGAACTCTTCTTTCGAAGATCGTCATTGATAGCTTTAAGAAACTCATGCTCTTGCTCTAAATATAGCTTCTCGAAGCGTAGCTTCTCATGAGTTCTTAGAAGTTCTCTATGATCCTCTTGAGTTGTTTCATGAGCTAACTTAAGAGCATTTAGTTCTTTGGTTAGGCGCTCAATCTCCTTCATAGCATTGTCACTCGTTTCCTCTTGACTATCATGATTACTAGCATTTTCATTATAGCTCACATCACTAGCCCTATCAACAAGTAAATCATCATCACCAAGCAAATCATCTTCATCACTATTAAAATCAAGATACTCGGGGTGTGATACCTTAGGGCCTTTTGCCATGAAGCATCTTCCAATTCCTTCATTTGGTGAGTCAAATAGATCGTAGGAGTTGGATGACACAAGTGCAAGTCCGGCAACACCTTCATCTTGACTATAGTCGGAGTTGGAGTGATAACTTCTCTCGGATTGGTTGTCGGAGTCGGAGCCGGAAACCCATTCACCAACATGAGCTTGATGTCTTCTTCTTGTGTAGCTCCTTGATGACTTGTCCTTCCTCTCCGAATCCTTACTTCTTCGAGAGTGTCTTCGTTCATAATAATCATCTCTACTCCTTCTCTCTTTATGAGGTGATTCGTCTCTTCTATGTCTTCCTCTTGGTGATTCGTCTCTTTTCTTGTAGGGAGCCGTACACTCATTTGAGTAGTGTCCGGGCTTTCCACAATTATAACAATTACGGTCACGACTTGATGATCTTTTCTCATAGTGTCTTGAGCTAGAGCTTCTTTCTTTCCCTTTATTCTTGTAGAACTTGTTGAACCTTTTCACCATTAGGCTTATCTCTTCATTGGATACTAGCTTGTCACTTGGAGTTGTTGGAGCATCGATTGAGGCTTTGTAAGCACCACTTGACTTGTTGTGCAGCTCCTCTTTGTCCTTGAGCGACATTTCATGAGCAACGATCCTTCCAATGACTTCCGTGGGCTTGAGATCTTTGTAATTTGGCATCATTTGGATCAATGTGCAGACGGTATCATATTTTCCATCCAAAGCTCTAAGTATCTTTTTGATGATGAATTTGCCGGCAATCTCATTTGTGATGAGAGCAAGCCTAGAGTACATCTCTGCGACTACTTCACCATCCTTCATCTTGAACTTGTCAAGTTGGCTTTGAAGCACATCCAACTTAGATTCCTTGACGGACTCGGTACCCTCATGCATATCAACCAAAGTATCCCAAATTTCCTTTGCATTCTCGAGGCGGCTGATTTTGTTGAATTCGTCGGGACATAGACCGTTGAATAGAATGTCACAAGCTTGAGCATTGTATTGCAACATCTTCAAGTCTTCCGGGGTTGCTTCACGATCCGGTTCCTTGCCATCCTCAAAGAAGTGACCTTGCAAGACAACACGAACAACAGCCCAAACGATAGGGTTATGACCAAGAATATGCATTTTCATCTTATGTTTCCAACTAGCAAAGTTTGTACCATCAAAATATGGACCTCTACGGTGATAGTTACCCTCACTAGACGCCATACTCTCCTAGGTTGTGAAACCAAGGCTATGATCACCAAAGCTATGGAAATCAAGGCATACGGAGATCAAAGCTCTGATACCACTTGTAGGATCGAAAGTATGTCTAGAGGGGGGGTGATTAGACTACTCGACCAAATAAAACCTAACCTTTTCCCAAATTTTAGTTGTAGGCAGATTTTAGCAATAGTACATGTCAAGCATCACCCTACACATGCAATTCTAAGAGTATAGCAGCGGAATGTAAGCAATTGCATATGTATGTAAAGGAGGGATTGGAGATTTCAAACGCAATGAAGACACGGTGGTTTTTGGCATGGTTCCGATAGGTGGTGCTATCGTACGTCCATGTTGATGGAGACTTCAACCCACGAAGGGTAACGGCTGCGCGAGTCCACGGAGGGCTCCACCCACGAAGGGTCCACGAAGAAGCAACCTTGTCTTTTCCACCATGGCTTACGTCCACGAAGGACTAGCCTCACTCGGGGTAGATCTTCATGAAGTAGGCGATCTCCTTGCCCTTACAAACTGCTTGGTTCAACTCCACATCAGGTTGGAGGCTCCCAAGTGACACCTAACCAATCTAGGAGACACCACTCTCCAAAAGGTAATAGACGGTGTGTTGTTGATGAACTCCTTGCTCTTTTGCTTCAAATGATAGTCTTCCCAGCACTCAAACACTCCTCACAGATTTGGCTATGGTGGAAGAAGAATTTGAGTGGAAAGCAACTTGGGAAAGGCTAGAAATCAAGGTTCAAATGGTAGGAATGGAATATCTTGATCTCAACACATGAGTAGGTGGTTCTCTCTCAGAAAATGAATGGTGGAAGTGTAGGCACGTTCTGATGGCTCTCCTTACTGAGAAGGATGGGGTGGAGGGGTATATATAGCCTCCACACAAAATCCAACCGTTACACACTTTTGACCCAACTCGGTGGCACTGAAACGATCATCTCGGTAGCACCGAACTGTGTAAAAGATATGAACTTTAGGAATCTCGGTGGGACTGATACGAACAACTCGGATGGACCGAAGTGCAATGGCTTAGGGCAATCCTCATCTTGATGGCACCGATTGCATCAACTCGGTAGGACCGAAGTGAAGCAATAAGGCAACAGAGATTTGGCAAGCCATCTCGGTGAGACCGATATGCATAACTCGGTGAGACCGAAGTGAATGCAACCGATTACAGAGAGTTGGCAAGGCCATCTCGGTGGGACCGAGATCCATTTCGGTGGATCCGATTTGTTAGGGTTTTGGCAGTGGCTAAGTCTTGGATGAACTCGGTGGGGCCGGATTGGAAATTTCAGTGGGGCCGAGTTGGACTTTAGGTTTAGGACATATTTGGGTAGAGAGAGTGGTTGAGGGTTTAGGAATACTGTCACTAAGCACTTGACCAAACAGACCATTAAGCAACACCTCATCCTCTTTTAATAGTATTGGCTTTCCTATGGACTCAATGTGATCTTGGATCACTAAACGAAAAATGTAGAGTCTTGATCTTTTGCCAATCCTTGTCCTTAGCATTTTGAGGGGTCCATGTCTCTACTCCATGCCATGCCAATCATTGAACATCCTGAAATGTTAATCTTGAATGGACATTAGTTCAATGAGATATATGTTGTTATGAATTACCAAAACCACCAAGGGAGCAAATGTGCTTTCAGATGAGCCCCATGATCCATTCATTGACACTTCGGACATACATTCTGTCTTATCAGTCCTGGGAGCTAATCTTTCCTCTCCACCTATACTTTGACCCCAACACTAGTTTTTTCAAACTGGCCTTGGGCTCAGGGGCTACTCACTGGCTAGGCCATCTGAACGCCAGGTAACGGATGTCTTTGGACAGTTACAAGGGTTGATAAATTAAATCTAAGCAGAGAAGCCCTTTTTCTCGAAAAATCAGAGGATTACCTCGAAGGTCATGATGAGACCCTTAAAAATCTCACACATTCTGGCCTCTGTGGACCGGAATCCTTGCAGCGCCGCACCAATCAATGTGCGGTGCTCTTCCTTGAGGGAGGAGCCCGTCAAGGCCGCCTCCATTTCTTCAGTCCACCCCGCACTAACCCGCCCTGGAGCGGGGGGTGGGGGTGGCAAGACCTCATACCCCAGCACCTGGGTGCTAGGTACGAGGGTCTCTAGCTGCGGCGATGGAGTCGGAGTAGACTTCGACTGGGCCACTGATAACCCACAAGTATAGGGGATCACAACAGCTTTCGAGGGTAGAGTATTCAACCCAAATTTATTGATTTGACACAAGGGGAGCCAAAGAATATTTGCAAGTATTAGCAGTTGAGTTGTCAATTCAAACACACCTGAAAACTAAATATCTGCAGCAGAGTGATCAGTAGCACAGTAGTATGATAGTTTGATAGCAGTAGCAATAATAGTAAGAGTAATAGTAACGGTAGCAGCAGTAGCAGTAACAATTGTAACAGCAATAGTAACAATAGTAACTTAGCAAGGAAGAATATATGAAAAGCTCGTAGGCATTGGATCGGTGACTTATGTTGGATAACATTCATCATGTAACATTTATAACCTAGGACGACACAGAACTAGCTCCAATTCATCAATGTAATGTAGGCATGTATTCCGTATATAGTCATACGTGCTTGCGATAAGAACTTGCATGACATCTTTTGTCCTACCCTCCCGTGGCAGCGGGGTCCATACGGAAACTAAGGGATATTAAGGCCTTCTTTTAATAGAGAACCGGAACAAAGCATTAACACTTAGTGAATACATGAACTCCTCAAACTATGGCAATCACCGGAAAGAATCCCAATTATTGTCACCTTGGGGCATGCGGATCATAACACATAGCAGGTGCGTATAACTTGCAAGATCGGATCAAGAACACAAATATATTCATGAAAACATAAAGGGTTCAGATCTGGAATCATGGCACTCGGGCCCTAGTGACAAGCATTAAGCATAGCAAAGTCATAGCAACATCAATCTCAGAACATAGTGGATACTAGGGATCAAGCCCTAACAAAACTAACTTGATTACTTGATAAATCTCATCCAACTCATCACCGTCCAGCAAGCCTACGAAGGAATTACCCACTCCTGGCGGTGAGCATCATGAAATTGGTGATGATGGATGGTTGATGATGACGATGCCGGAAGACCCCCCCCCTCTCTGTAGCCCTGAACGGACTCCAGATCTGGCCTCCCGATGAAGAACAGGAGGTGGCGGCGGCTCCGTATCGTGAAACGCAATAAAAATTCCTCTCTTATTTTTTTCTTCGGGAAACTGAATTTATAGCGTTGGAATTAGGTCAGACGGAGCCACGTGGGCCCCACGAGGTACCAGGGCGCGCCTGGGGGGGGTGGCGCGCCCTGGTGCCTCGTGGACACTGGGAGCCCCCCCTTCTATTGATTCTTGCGCCAATAATTTTTATATATTCCATAAAAATTCTCCAGAAAGTTTCATCCAAATCCAAGAACTTTGATTTTCTGCACAAAAACAACACCATGGCAATTCTGCTGAAAACATCGTCAGTCCGGGTTAGTTTCATTCAAATCATGCAAATTAGGGGCCAAAACAAGAGCACAAGTGTTTGGAAAAGTAGATACGACGGAGACGTATCAACTCCCCCAAGCTTAACTCATTGCTTCTCCTCAAGCAATTCAATTGACAAACTGAAAGTGATAAAGAAAAACTTTTACAAACTCTTTCGTTCTTGTATATATATATATATATATATATATATATATATATATATATATGCTTATATAGTGCCCAAGTTTTCAGCAAAGATTATAACTAACCATGCAAATGATAACTCTTAGAAATTATATTGACTCATATCAATGGCATAATCAACTAGCGAGCAATAATAAGATATATCAAATGCCAATACTTTGTCAAAACGATCATGATATAATATGGCAACATGGTATCTCGCTAGCCCTTTCTGAGACCGAAAAACATAAATGCAGAGCACCTCCAAAGTTCAAGCAGTGACTAAACATTGTAATTCATGGTAGCAGAGATCCAGTCATGATGCACACAACATTAACTATACACGATGCATGAGAATGACAATAGTGCTCTCTGGTCTGGTGCTTATTTGAGAAGGTGATGACTCAGAAATAACAGTAGAATAACATAAAATTAAATAGATAGGCCCTTCGCAGAGGGAAGCATGGATTTGCAGAGGTGCCAGAGCTCGAAGCTTAAATCAGAGGTAAATAAAATTTTGGGAGGTATGCCTTTCCTGTCAACGTCACGACCGAGAGTTTTCAATATCTTCCATGCTAAACACATTAGCGGCGGTTCCCAAGCTGTAAAGTAAAGTTTACTCCCCGTCCACCAACAATCACAAGCCATGGCTAGCCGAATCCTCGGGTGCCCTCCATACCAATAACTTTCCGGGAGAGTTTGTTTTATTATTTTGCATTTTTAATGATGGGACTGGGCGTCCCGATTACCAGCCCCTATCGTGCAAGGACAAGTGAGTAAACACTCGTCATGAGAATAACCCGCTTAGCATGGAAGATACTAACCGCCCCCTGTCGCTCCATGAGCGGTACGGGCACACAAAACAGATGTTCATTTGAATAGTTAGAGGTGGCACATGCAAATTTACTTAGGACTGCAGAGTAATACCGCATATAGGTAGATATAGTGGACTCATCTGGAATGACTTTGGTTTAAGGATTTTGATGCACAAGCAGTTTTCCCGCTTAGTACAGGCGAAGGCTAGCAAATAGGTTGAGAAGCGACCAGCTAGAGAGCAAAAACGGTCATAACCATGCATTATGAATAATCAACATTGAATACTAGCATGAGTAGGATATAAGCACCATGAACATAAATATCATCGAGGCTATGTTGGTTTTGAATCAGCTACATGCGTGAATATGTGCCAAGTCAAGCCACTTGAAACATTCAGAGGAGGATACCATATCATCATACTACATCACAATAATTTTAATGCATGTTGACACCCAAGATAAATCATTATCCACTCCTAGCTACTTAAGCATGGCATGAGCAACTATAATCTCTAATTGTCATCATAGACATGATTAATCATAATATGCTGAATCATGGATATTGAGTTAAACATATTTACAAAAATAAAGAACAAGTTGAGTTCATACCCGCTTTCCCTTGCCACAGTCACTTCATCAAATCATCGTCATTATTGCCTTTCACTTGCATGACCGAATGATATGAAAATAAAAATAGTGCAAGTGTGCCGTGGACTAAGCTGGAATCTGCAAGCATTTTATTCAAAGGA
This sequence comes from Elymus sibiricus, assembly GCA_039707655.1. Lineage (NCBI taxonomy): Eukaryota > Viridiplantae > Streptophyta > Magnoliopsida > Poales > Poaceae > Elymus > Elymus sibiricus. The sequence goes on along the minus strand of CM077668.1, from coordinate 100,899,647 downwards.
GAAGACAAGGTAAAATGGGCTCTTTGTTAGATCAACAATAATGCATATGAGAGCCACTCATCATTTTCATCGTGGTTTTCTCCTTACAATGACTCAACAAAAGGAAAGAATTTCAGAGAAACACACTGAAATGTTTTTGGAGTTTTTAGTTTTCTGAAGAAAGCTAAAAGGAAGAAAACGAAAAACGATAAAAGAAAACTATTTACACGGGAGAAATCCCAACAAGCAAAAGAAGAAACGAGAAATCTTTTTGGGTTTTCTTTTACTACTACGAAACTACAACTAAAAAGAAAAACCGAAAAGAAACAAGAAATATTTTTGGATTTTCTCAAGGTTTTTCAAACACACAAGAAGAAAGCGAGAAAATAAAACTAACATGGATTATACAATGAAAAAGTATGAGCACCGACAACTGGAATGAAATGTGTGAACATGAATGTAATGTCGGTGAGAAATACGTACTCCCCCAAGCTTAGGCTTTTGCCTAGCTTGGTCTACGGCCATCCGTAGTAGCCATCCGGTCCCATGTGAAACTCCTGAGGTGGCAGCACCCGAGCGTCCCAATCCTGGGCCTCGTGCTCTACCACCGCCAAGGCGTTCCGGTAAGCAACGATATCCAGTGGCATCACGGTATATCCGTTCCTGGCATGAGAATCAAACAAAGCAGGTGCAGGCAACGGAATAATATCACGAGTATCCTCACTAAAAAACAAGTTATAATGAATGTGGTGAGGAAGCTCAGGAGCATCAAGAAAATGGTGGTCCCTCATGGACTAGAAATCTAAGTAAACTCTAGGCAACAAACAATCATGAGGGCGTATGTTATCACTAAAACGTCTCGCTAAGCGAGTAGCATAAATACCACCATGAATTTTACCCCTAGTCCTATTAGTGTGCAAGCGGCGTGCAACAATAGCTCCAAGGTTATAAGTGTTATCATTATGAAGTGCGCGGCGTAAAATGGCAAGGTCAGGTGTAGCAAGTGCACTACCTTGCTCTATAGCAATGAAGCATTTCCCTAAGAATAAAGCAAAGTAATGAACATAGGGAAATTACAAGCTAGTAGCTCGGGCTTTCGACACGCCCCTTTCCTCTCCCACAGTCAAGGTGCGGAGGAAACCCTCAAACTCCTCCGGTCGAGGCTCTCTGATTTCCCCCATCAAAAGGAATCAAACACATCTCACAAAATTCAGCTAGAGGTATCTGATAATGTTCAGCATATAAATCAAAGCGCACCTCAGGGGGTTCGAGCCTACTCAGAAAATGAAAATTTTGCACAAAGGAATTTGTAAGGATGTGGTGCTGGTCACACTTATCTGCGAGGAAGTCGGTCAGTCTGGCATTTGCAATGAATTGCGCGAACTCTTGATAGAATCTGGCTTCGTTCATGAAGGCATTGTGCGGCCATTCACACGGCCGGACTTCCGTCCTACGTGGAATGTTGAGGTCATTGTCTGAGGACTCCCCAAGGACTCCCTTGGCGTTCCGCTTCGAGGAACTCCTCCGGAAGATGTTCATTCTCCTAAGAACAAATTTCTGAAATTTTTTGGGTCACAAAATGATATCAATAAAACTTCACAAGATTGATAGCAACTACTCATATGGATTCCTAGAGGCTATATCAAGCATTCAAACAACTTGGAACTCAAAGAATTCAACATGCAAGCTCATTTTCTATAGCACCAAGAGTAGCTAATTATGAAAAATACAATCCACTAAAGAAAAAACTAATTGGAGCAACGGATGAGTCACATACCAAGGAACAATCTCTCAAAACAGTTTCGGAAACGGAGCTCCGAGCAAAGAGATTGAAAATTTCAGGTTTGTGAGCAAGAACACGAGAGAGAGAGCTACCAGGAATTTTTTCTAGAGGTAAGAGATGAAGTGAGCTGAAGGGATAAGTGAGGGGGTCCCTGTAGGGCCCACGAGGTACCTGGGCGCGCCAGGGGAGGTGGCACGCCCTGGTGCCTCGTGGGCACCTGGGGCACCCCCTGGTATAATTTTTATGCCAAAAAATCTTAAATATTAAATAAAAATTCATGTGAAAATTTCAAATCATTCTGAGCACTTTTATTTCTGGACACTTTTTTATTGCACGGGTAATTCAGAAAACAAGGTGATCATGGCATTTTATTGCATTTAACTAAAAATAACAGAAAATAAAAAGTGGGTACAGAAGGTTGTGCCTACTAAATTCATCGACCACATGCCTCTCTGAAAGAATCCATTAATAAGGTTGATCAGGTCTTATTAACAAACCATTTCCGAGTAACATGAAACCGAAGAACTTTCGTATAAAACTAAGTTACCTCAATGGGGATATGCATCTCCCCGACAATAAGAGTTTCATATTTCTTTTTAATAGTAGGAAGAGGGAGTTGGAAACTTCCAATAGTAATTGTTAGAGTCTTTTCAATAATATTAATACCATTTAGTTGAAATTGTTTCTTTGAAAAGTGCACCGTATGTTCATTACCATTGATATGAAAAGTTACCTTGCTTTTGTTGCAATCAATAACAGCCCCTGCAGTATTCAGAAAGGGTCTACCAAGGATAATCGACATGTTGTCATCCTCGGGCATATCAAGTATAACAAAGTTTGTTAGAATAGTAACGTTTGCAACTACAACGGGCACATCCTCACAAACACCGATAGGTATGGCAGTTGATTTGCCAGCCATTTGCAATGATATTTCAGTGGGAGTGAGTTTATTCAAATCAAGTCTTTTGTATAAAGAGAAAGGCATAACACTAACACCGGCTCCTAAATCACACAACACAGTTTTGACATATTTTTTCTTAATGGAGCATGGTATAGTTGGTATTCCTGGATCTCCTAGTTTCTTAGGTACTCCATCCTTAAAAGAATAATTTGCAAGCATGGTGGAAATTTCAGCTTCAGGTATCTTCCTTTTATTTGTGACAATGTCTTTCATATATTTAGCATAGGGAGGCATCTTTATAATATCAGTCAAACGAGTACGCAAAAAGACTGGTCTAAACATTTCAGCAAAGCGTTCAAATTCTTCCTCATCCCTTTTCTTAGATGGTTTAGGAGGAAAGGGCATGGGTTTTTGAACCCATGGTTCCCTTTCTTTACCATGTTTTCTAGCAATGAAGTCTTTTTTATCATAACGTTTATTTTTAGACGGTGGGTTATCAAGATCAACAGTAGGTTCTATTTCAACATCATTATCAGGTTCTTTTTCATTATCTGGTTGGGTATCCACATGAGTATCATCATTATTATTATCATCGAGTGGTTGTTCATTACCAGATTGTGTTTCAGCATCAGAAATAGAAACATCATTACTATCCTTCAAGGGTTTTTCTACCTCGGGTTCACTAGAAGTATGCAAAGTCCTATCATTTTTCTTTTTCTTTTTCCTTTTAGATGGACTAGGTGCATCAACATTAATTCTTTGAGAATCTTGTTCAATTCTTTTTGGGTGACCCTCAGGATAAAGTGGCTCCTGAGTCATTCTACCTCCTCTAGTCATTACTCTAACAGCATGATCATTCATATTGTTATTCATTTCATTAAGCAATTCACTTTGAGATTTAGCAACTTGTTCTAATTGAGTTTGAGCCATAGATGCATGTTTACTCACACCTTTAACATCATTAGCAATTCTAAATAACAAGTCACTCAAGCGATCAATCATATAGGCATTTCGTTTCAATTGTTTCATAACATTTGCATTGAAGTGATCTTGCTTCATAATATAATTGTCAAATTCATACAAGCATTGACTAGGAGGTTTGTTATAAGGAATATCACTTTCATCAAACTTTGTAAGAGAATTTGCCTCTAATACCTGTGTCGGTTTGTCAAGACCATGTATTTCTTCAATAGGTGGTAAATTCTTAACATCATCAGCTTTAATACCTTTTTCTTTCTGGCATTTCTTTGCTTCTTGCATATCTTCAGGACTGAGATATAGGATACCCCTCTTCTTCGGAGTGGTTTTAGGCGGTGGTTCAGGAAGTGTCCAATCATTATCATTCTTCAATATATTATTCAATAATTCCTTAGCTTGCTCAATAGTCCGTTCCCTGAAAACACAACTCACACAACTATCTAGGTAGTCCCTAGAAGCATCGGTTAGTCCATTATAGAAGATATCAAGTATTTCATTTTTCTTGAGAGGATGATCAGGCAAAGCATTAAGTAATTGGAGAAGCCTCTCCCAAGCTTGAGGGAGACTCTCTTCTTTAATTTGCACAAAGTTAAATATTTCTTGTAAGGCAGCTTGTTTCTTATGAGCAGGAAAATATTTTGCAGAGAAATGATAAATCATATCCTGGGGACTACGCACACATCCAGGAGCAAGAGTATTATACCATTCTTTAGCATAACCCTTTAATGAGAAAGGAAACAACTTAAGGATATAGTAATAGCGAATTTTTTCCTCATGAGTAAATAGGGTGGCTATATCATTTAATTTAGTGAGATGTGCCACAACGGTTTCAGTTTCATATCCATGGAAAGGATCAGATTCTACCAACTTAATCAATTCAGGATCAACAGAGAATTCGTAATCCTTATCAGTAACAAATTCAGGATCATATTTCATTTTCTCCCTCATAGATTTTTCTTTCATTTCAGCAAGCAACTTTATAACTTCATGTCTATCATTACAGGCAAGGATGGCGCTAGCTGTCTCCCTATCAAAACATTGTTCATTAGGTGTTTCAACTCTAGTAGGAGAGCTAGGCATAATAGGTGAATCATAATTCTCAAGAGTTTCAGCATTTTCAATTTCTTTAGCTTTAGCAATTTGTTCAGTAAGAAATTCACCAAGTGGCACAGCATTATCAAGCATGGTACTAGCATCATCATGAGTATCATTCAAAGCAGAAGTGGTATCCTCAATAACTTGCGACATATCAGAATTAATAGCATGTTGTGGTGTTGCAAGTTTACTCAAAACAGAAGGTGAATCAAGTGCAGAGCTAGATGGCAGTTCCTTACCTCCCCTCATCATAGAGGGAACGATCTTGGTCTTAGCGTCTTTCAGATTCTTCATAGTGATCAACAGATATAAATCCCAAGTGACTCAAAAAATATAGCTATGGTCCCCGGCAATGGCGCCAGAAAAAGGTCTTGATAACCCACAAGTATAGGGGATCGCAACAGTTTTCGAGGGTAGAGTATTCAACCAAAATTTATTGATTCGACACAAGGGGAGCCAAAGAATATTTGCAAGTATTAGCAGTTGAGTTGTCAATTCAACCACACCTGGAAACTAAATATCTGCAGCAGAGTGATCAGTAGCACAGTAGTATGATAGTTTGATAGCAGTAGCAATAATAGTAACAGTAACAGTAACGGTAGGAGCAGTAGCAGTAGCAATTGTAACAGCAATAGTAACAATAGTAACTTAGCAAGGAACAATATATGAAAAGCTCGTAGGCATTGGATCGGTGACTTATGTTGGATAACATTCATCATGTAACAGTTATAACCTAGGACGACACAGAACTAGCTCCAATTCATCAATGTAATGTAGGCATGTATTCCGTATATAGTCATACGTGCTTGCAATAAGAACTTGCATGACATCTTTTGTCCTACCCTCCCGTGGCAGCGGGGTCCATACGGAAACTAAGGGATATTAAGGCCTCCTTTTAATAGAGAACCGGAACAAAGCATTAACACTTAGTGAATACATGAACTCCTCAAACTATGGCAATCACCGGAAAGAATCCCAATTATTGTCACCTTGGGGCATGCGGATCATAACACATAGCAGGTGCGTATAACTTGCAAGATCGGATCAAGAACACAAATATATTCATGAAAACATAAAGGGTTCAGATCTGGAATCATGGCACTCGGGCCCTAGTGACAAGCATTAAGCATAGTAAAGTCATAGCAAAATCAATCTCAGAACATAGTGGATACTAGGGATCAAGCCCTAACAAAACTAACTCGATTACATGATAAATCTCATCCAACTCATCACCGTCCAGCAAGCCTACGAAGGAATTACTCACTCCCGGCGGTGAGCATCATGAAATTGGTGATGAAGGATGGTTGATGATGACGATGCCGGAAGATCCCCCTCTCCGGAGCCCTGAACGGACTCCACATCTGGCGTCCCGATGAAGAACAGGAGGTGGCGGCGGCTCTGTATCGTGAAACGCAATAAAACTTCCTCTCTTATTTTTTTTCTTTGGGAAACTGAATTTATAGCGTTGGAATTAGGTCAGACGGAGCCACGTGGGCCCCACGAGGTGCCAGGGCACGCTTGGGGGGGTGGCGCGCCCTGGTCCCTCGTGGACACTGGGTGGCCCCCCTTCTGTTGATTCTTGCGCCAATAATTTTTATATATTCCATAAAAATTCTCCAGAAAGTTTCATCCAAATCCAAGAACTTTGATTTTCGGCACAAAAACAACACCATGACAATTCTGCTGAAAACAGCGTCAGTCCGGGTTAGTTTCATTCAAATCATGCAAATTAGGGGCCAAAACAAGAGCAAAAGTGTTTGGAAAAGTAGATACGATGGAGACGTATCAGCCACCGTTTGGCCCAGCCCTTCCTGGACGACCTCAGGGACCCCGTCGCCTTGGTCTTGTGGGGCCGAGGCATCAACCTCGGCCATGACGACCAACTCTTCGGCCCCTGCCATGTCAACCTAAGGGGCCGGAGTCGATGTTGCCTCCCCCAGCCCTTCTTGAGCCTGGGGAGCACGGTCCGGCGTCCCGCTGGTGGGCGGCAACCCGCTGGAGGAGTCGCTAAGGCGTGCCCTTGGCAGGCTGTGGAAAAATACTCATGCGAATTTAGTCCCGCTGAAAGGACTTGATGTAAAATCAAACACAAAAGACGATGATGGACCCTTGAGGTGCCGGTTTCTTCCTCCCCATTGTTAGGGGATCATCTCCTGACTCGTCGAAGAGTATGACCTTCTCCGACGTTGTGGCCTTGCTGGCGGCCCCGGCCGGGGTCTTCTTCGACCTCTTGGGGCCCTTGGGCCGCATCCCAGCCTCGGCGTCTTTCAACGCCGCCCTCTTCCCCTTTGGGGGAGGGTTCTCTTCTTCCTCGTCCTCCCCCCATCGCTCTTGTGGGTGGAGGAGGCGTGGGTCTCCTCGGATCGGGTGACCGAGGTCTCCCGATTCCGAAGACCCGCCCTGCCCTTCTGGGGCTTGGACCCTTTGGGGACCACCACGTGCGGCTCCTCAACTAGGAGCGTCATAAGCAGGGGGGATCTCTCCTCCTCAGGCAGCGGTGCTGGGCACAGCATCTGTTGCATCTTGGCTACACAGATCTGCAAATACGAAATGAGGTGATTCGTCAAAATCTATCTCACTTAACAGGACAAGAATATGAACGTGTATATCAAACACTCACCGGTGGGGCGTCGTAGCTGACCTCGAAGCCGAGGTCTTCCCCCTCCATAGGGATCTTGTCCTTGGGCAGCTTGAAGAGTTGTGTCCACATGCCGGCCAAGGAGGAGCGAAAGAAGTTGAGCACGGGCCCCTCATCCCCGGATTTATGCTCCCACATCAGGGTGGCCCGGAGTTGGAGCGGGAGGATACGGCGATGGAGCATGACGTTGACCACGTCAGACAGTTGGAGGTTCTTCTTGGTAGACCACCACATGATCTTCTTTTTCAGTGCCTCCACCTCCTCTGGGTTCCCCCAGATGACGCCTTTCTCCTTCTAGGACTTGAGCTTCCTTGGGGGCCCAGCCGAAAAAGCCGGGACCTCGGTCTGGCCAGCGGCAAGCGGCTCAGTGATATAGAACCACTCACACTGCCATTCCTTGACCGTCTTGATGAAGGTGCCTTTGAACCAGTTGGCACTCTGGTTCTTGCTGACCATGGCCCCTCCACACTCCGCCAGATCGGAGCCGCTGGATTTCGGCATAACACCGAAGATCTTCAGCCACAGGCCGAAGTGCGGCTCGATGCGGAGGAAGGCCTCGCACACCATGATGAAGGAGGCGAGGTGGAGAATGGAGTTCGGGGCCATGTGGTGGAAGTCGAGCCCGTAGTAGAACATCACCCTGTGCACGAATGGGTGCAGCGGGAACCCTAAACCTTTGATGAGGTGAGGGATGAAGAGTACCCGCTCCCCTGGGTTGGGAGCGGGCAGCTACTGGTCGTCGTCTGGAGCACGGGCGGTGACATTGGCGGGGATGTACCCCACACTACGTAGCTCCAGGATAGTGCCCTCTGTCACGATGGAACCACCCCAGTGCCCTTTGAGGGTGTCGGCCATGGCTAAAGCACGGATGCACGGAGGTGGGAGAAGACGAGATTGGATCTGGGCACTCTAGCTCGAGGAGGCCGAAGGCGGGGGAAAATGAGAGCATGATTACTGGCTCTATTAGCTTTTTACTCTTATAGGCTGCTGAACGGCCAAGAGTCCCCCATGCCGCGCTGATAAAAACGCCACTCTCCCCCACCCGGGATGCCGTTGTATGCATGGGGGAAACAAAATCTTGATGATATCCCTAAGAAAATGGGCACGATCTCCACCTTGATGGGATGCACCAGTAAAAAGGCTGCCTCGAACCATGATTTGAGGTGGGCAATAACTGCCTGACCCATCGTGGGTAGCGCCGCTTCGATAAAGTTGTCAGGCTATGAGGAACTGTTCATGCCTAGGTGGCTGGCCTTCGAGGTTAAGTAAACTCATGACCCCGGATGGGTAGAGCACTCGGCTGAACCTCGTTTACAAGACACCACTCCTTGGAAGGACGGTTAAGAGACCTGGAATTGTGAAAGGGAACTCGTCTGTCAAGCCAAGGACTTTGGATCAGAAGTTACTTCCGTTGGAGAGATCGTCCTCGGCGTAGAAGACCAGTTCGGGGGCTACTGACACTGTCCTAGACTAGGGGGTTTTAACCTAGTCGGCTCATTCTCCTTAATTTGGACTCTGGAGGCCGTACGCTAGGCACAAGATCAGGACTACATCTGTCGAAGACTTGACGTATACTCCAAGACGACTCCTGCCGCCTCCAGGCCAAGTTACCGACCTTGTAACCCTAGATACCCTACCTGGCGTGTATATAAGCCGGAGGGTTTAGCCCTTAGAGGGGACTTGAACACAATCTCGTTCACCTAGCCCTAGAACTAGAACATATCTTAAGATCTCGTGGTAGATCAACTCTGTACTTGATACGTTCCCATTGATATAAACAAGAGCAGGACATAGGGTTTTACCTCCATCAAGAGGGCCCGAAGCTGGGTAAACATCGTCTCCTTGTTCCTATTACCATCTGTCTGAGATCCACAGCTCGGGACCCCCTACCCCGAGGTCTGCCGGTTTCTACACCGACACTTAGGGTCTTGCCGCTCCTTATTCTCCTCATATCGATATCTCACCCAAAACTTGAAAACTTCAATCACACAAAACTTAACGGAACTTGTGAGATAGGTTAGTATGATAAAGATAAATCATCCACTTAGGTACTGTCCAGACAAGATTCATAATTGTTCTCACATAATTCCTACTGTACTCTATCATTTCCACAATTTATATTGACCAATATAAGCGCTATTTTTTTAAATAATGCACTTTTTTTATTAATTTTCAGAAATATTACGCCGTTTTTTTAAAACAATACATCGTCGGCTTACTGCTGGCTGACTGGAGCCTATCGTCCTATCGGTGGCCGACTGGGTCCCGTCGGCCTATCGGTGGCCGACAAGTGGCCTATCGTCTACGTGCCAGCCGATTAGTGGCGAGGCCACGTCGCACCACTCCTAGTCGTCCCGTGAGCTGCTGTCGGTGGCTGGGGCCCAGCCGACAGGCCCTGTCGGCCACCCGCAAGCCGATCGGCCTGCCGCAGGCCGACAGGGTGCCAGCCCCGCAGCCGCCCGATTTTCTTCCTCCTCTTCCCTTCTCTTCCTCTTCCTCTGTTCTTTCTTCTGTGTTCTTCGTTTCTTCTCTTCCCCACTCGAAAAAACTCCCATTTATACACCAAACTGAGCCATTTTTTTGACGATCTGCCACCATGGATGCGTTGTAGATAGTTGGGGGAGGCAAGGGAAACCTCGATCTACTGATGGGGTAGCTCGTGGTGGTCGTGGTGAGCATTTTGTTGGAGCTTTTTTTGAGCATATTGGAGGAGGTTGTGGTGGCGGTGAAGGTGGAGGTGGCGGTGGTGAAGCTCGGGCAGTGTGGTGGAGGTGGTGGAGGTGAAGCTCCGGCGGTGTGGTGGAGTCTCCGGCTCCGGTTCCGATGATTGAAGTCCGCCGTTCGTCGTTGGTTCGCACGCTTCAAGGGTATAATTCAACATACATTTTACCTGTCGTAGTTGCTCCGGTAGTATCCGTAATATATTTAGATGTCAAATATTTAGTTGTGTGAATATTTTTAGTTGCTCCGGTAATATTCCGTACTATATGTGGATGTCAAATATTTAGGTGTGTCAGTATTTGTAGTTGCTCCGGTAATATTCCGTACTATATGTGAATGTCAAATATTTAGGTGTGTCAGTATTTTTAGTTGCTCCGGTAATATCCGTAATACATTTAGATGTCAAATATTTAGTTCTGTCAATATTTGTAGTTGCTCCGGTAATATCCGTAATATATTTAAAGTTCAAATTTTTAGGTGTGTGAATATTTGTAGTTGGTTCGGTAATATTCCGTAATATATGTACATGTTAATTATGTAGGAGTGCTAATATATTTAGTTTGTCATGCTGCTTAACAGTTATCTTTCACTGTTGAATTTTTTTTTAGGTGAGCCGAGATGTCTGATGTAGTGAAGTTCATATTTTACTATGGTTCTGGTACTGTCCAAACAACTGAGACGGGAGCTGATCTGAGTGAATTTGATTACATAGAGGTGCCACTGACCGCCCCTCAAACATGGTCAGTCAGTCAGTTGAAAGAATGGGTGACAGCAAGTTTAGGGCTTAATACTGAAACACACACCAACGGTATTCATGCATTGTGGACACAGTCAAGTTCAATCATTTACTTTTATTTGAGGCCAATAGAGCGAGACTCCCAGTGGGTGCGCTGGTTACAAGGTTGTGAACGCAGGGGATGCAATCCTGTTGCCTTAGTGCTTCCCGTCGTGAAGGAGGTCACTGCACATGAAGGCGAGGGTGGCTACGATCTTGGCCAGAGCAGTGAAGGGATGCAGTCAAATGCTGGAGATGATGGTTATGAACCATGGTAGAGTAGTTAGGTAGAAGGAGGAAATGCCGATGGTTATTACAGTGGCAAGGCTTATAGTGGCGAGGTGGACGCCGACGAGGTAGATGGGCACATGCAGAACCTGATGGAAGAAGAAGAAGCTGATATTGATAGTGGTCATGCTGATGATTCTGACGAGTCGGATGAAGAAGAAAATGCAGAGGAGGTCCCAAATCCTGCATCATGGAATCATGACTTCTCTTCTGCCATGACCGTGAACGATGGGCATGATTCTGCCTGGCAATATCACCAGAACAACATTGCGACGGGTGCTATGTATCCCAACAAAGAAGCTCTGAAGGACGCAATAATAAATTGGGCAATGTCCGCGCAAAGGGTTTTCATAGCTGAGGTGTCCAGTCAGAAATACTTGACAATGGTATGCAAGAATGCAGGTTGTCCTGCTAGGGTGCATGGCTATCTCCCTAAGTATGGCACAAGTTGGGTGATCAGTGACTTAGTTCATCACACTTGTCTTATTCCCTGCATCCCTCAAGATCATCCCAACCTTTCATCCACGCTTATTGTGAGGTTGTTTTACAACGAGATAGTGGAGAGCAAAGCGATGGAAGTGAAGGCAATCCAGACAAAAGTCTTCGTCAGGTTCAACTACAGAATTTCTTATGGCAAGGCTTGGAGGGCTAAGCATATGGCCCTTCAGAGGAGATTTGGTTCTTATTTCGATGCATATGACTCTGTTGTCTGACTCCTCCAGACACTGCAACAGCGGAATCCTGGCACCTATGTCGATATCCAAGACCTCTTCATGCCAGAGTTCCCAACTGTGAGGGTGCTGCATCGACTCTTCTTCTCTTTCGGTGTATGCATCGAAGCTTTTAGGCATTGCCGACCGGTGATATGTGCAGATGGCATTTTTCTCACTGGCAAGTACAAGGGTCTGATCCTGACAGCCATTGGTCAAGACGGCCAAAATCAAGTAGTCCCACTCGCATTTGCTTTTGTTGAGAGTGAGAACATTGAAAGTTGGACATGGTTCTTCAGGCAACTGAAAATATCAGTTGTGAAGGATAAGCCCAATGTGTGCATCCTTCATGACAGGCATGCAGGTATACTCAGTGCGATAAAGACACTGACAAACACCGGCCCTGAGGAACAAACTCCATGGCAGGACTTGCAGAGCCGTTGGTGCATGCGCCATCTGGGGGCTAATTTCTTCTCGCAGTTCAGAAATAAGAGCTTGATGAATCTATTAAAAAAACTCTGCAAGCAGAACCAGCTATGGAAGTACAATTTGATATGTGACAGACTTAATGTGTGCATGCAGAGACACGTTAGGGACAGGAAAGCTGCAAGAGATGCAGCGGTGAGGGCAGATGTTGAAGCAGTAGCTACACAGTTAGCAACAGGAACAGCGGCCGTGGAGGAGGAGCCTGTTGGGCTATGTGACTTGCCAGGATTTGACCCACCTGGTACTACGAGAAGGCTCGGGAGGTCGATTAAAACCTTCGAGCAGTGGATAGAGCATGAGCCTCTGGAGAGGTGGTCTTTGCTGCATGACACACATGGAGCAAGGTACGGTGTCATGACTACCAACCTCGCAGAAACATACAACTTTGTCCTCAGAGGAAACCGGGCATTACCTGGGGAAACCGGGCATTACCTGGGGGAACTCAGAGGAAATTCGGATGTGCAAATGAGTTGAGGACGCATGAGGTGAAAATTGGAAATGAAGCCTGGCCAACGTGTGAGTGCACGTGCAACAAACCGAAGTTGCTTCACCTACCTTGCTCACATGTACTTGCTACTTGCGGGCAGCTAGGAATGGACGCAATATCGTTCGTGTCTCCATTTTATCTGTAAGAGTCTGTCCTCAATACGTGGACAAGTGAGTTGCTGGGATTTCGATCAATGGGTAACTTCAACACCGTCAACCCAGCTGAAAGGCGTTACATTCCAGACCCAGAGAATATGCGTACAAGTAGAGGCAGACGGCAGTGTCAGCGCATCCGGAATGATATGGATGAATCTGAAGCAGGAGGCCCGACTGGGCAATGCATTCTATGCAACGAATTTGGCCATAGGGACACTAATTGTCCCACTTTCATCACTGGGCATGGACGAGGCAACCGGGGACGAAGAGGAGGGAGAGGAGGAAGAGGAGTAAGAGGGAGAGGAAGAAGCTAGGGTGCGTTGAAATTTGTATTAAGTGTGGCACTATGTTCTAAATTTTTATTAAGTGTGGCACTATGTTCTAAATTTGTATTAAGTGTGGCACTATGTTTTAAATTTATATTAAGTGTGGCACTATGTTCTAAATTTGTATTAAGTGTGGCACTATGTTCTAAATTTGTATTAAGTGTGGCACTATGTTCTAAATTTGTATTAAGTGTGGCACTATGTTCTAAATTTTATTAAGTGTGCAACTATGTTGGAAATTTTATTAAGTGTGCAACTATGTTTGAAATTTTATTAAGTGTGCAACTATGTTTGAAATTTGTATGTGCAGGAATGGCGGGAATGTGGTTGCTTAAGCGGGACATTGATAGTATGCATCGTGCTGCGATATGTTATACGAAGAAGCTCGAGCCCCTGGTCACTCGCACTCCTAAGGAATATAGGAAGATACACCCGCAATGGGTTGACCGGTACGTGCTTTATTTATTTCCTTCAAGCATGTATATTAATGGGACACACTAATTGAATTGTTCTGACATGCAGACTTAAATGGGCCGGCCTTTTACCTTTCGCGCGTCTGGTTGAGTCCACGGAAGGATCCAAATGCCTCGCCATCGACTCCTCTTTGCTCACCTGCTTAGTGGACCGTTGGAGGCCTAAGACCCACACGTTTCACTTCCGTTGGGGAGAGATGGCTCCTACTCTGGAGGATGTGTCACTTTTGTTGGGACTACCGTTGGCAGGTCATGCCATAGGACCGTTGGAGGCACCGACTGGTTGGGAGCTAGATATGGCACAACGTTTCGGTGGTGTTTTTGCCGGTGCTCCGGCTCTGGCATCGGAGCGTCACGGACCTAAGTATGATTGGTTGCTCCATTTCCAGGTTAGTTCCCCTACCTCATATCTTTCAGTTGTCGTGCATATGGTTTTACAGAAGATACCTTCACTATTTACTAATACTTACTTTCTCTTTGCTCAATACAGATCCAGAAGTTCCTGGAGCCGTTGAATGCGACACAGATCACTCGCAGCCTGGAGGAATACCTACTGTGGCTTCTCGGCAAGGTGATGTTCACAGAGAACCATGTCACCACTATTAGCGCGTGCTACATCCCTATTGCACTGGAGATCGTGAGCGCTGAGATTCCGGATCAGATCACACAGAGGAGTTGGGGTTCGGCGGTCTTAGCGGCTACATACTGAGGATTGTGCAACGCTTGCCAGCTTACATCGGACACGGCAGCCCTTCTTGGATGCCCTCTATTTCTACAGCTGTGGTCGTGGGAGAGGTTCTCTATAGGACGACCGGACATACGTGTTGATGAGCCTATGGAACCCATGTTCGGTGCTGATGGCATCGACATGCCTACTTTCGTTCTATGTTGGACACGTCGTAGGGTATGTCTCGTGTTATAATTTAATGCATCTTATTTGTGCACACTATGGCTGAAACTAACTTTTGTTTTCCGCAGAGACGCTATTCTACTGATCAGACTAGGCGAGCATACACGACATTGAACGAGCAGTTCGATGCGTACACTGGGGTCATCTGGCAGCCATAGATGACGAAATCTAAGATCATCTTCGATGTCTTCGTCGAGGAGATGGCCCAGCAGAGGGTTATGAGGCAATTTGGTCTTCAGCAGTTAGAGGCCCCTCCCCCTACAGAGAACCCGATGCCAGGACACATCCACAGGTACTGTCTATTTATTCAATGTTGCATTGTCTTTCACAATTGTCCATTTTAAGCATTAGTTAATTTTTGAACACACACCACAATTTTAGGATCACGAGGAAGGGGATTAACAGGACAACTGCTGAGTGGCTAGTTAGGCTTCATCCGTACATTACAGAATGGGAGACTGCGAACACACATCTGTGGCACGAGAATATCGAGTTTGATCTCGATGAATTCCATCGCTACTTGCAGCGGTACATGACCGGAACACGGTTACTCATCGTTCATCACTCTCACCCAGATGAGATACCTGACCCTAGTCCGTCGAATATGTACCCGAGCAATGATACTTCGGGCTCTAGGCAGTACGCGGTAAGATATATACTCTTTATGTAATGGATCTAGTTGTCACGTACTTTGCCGTGCATACTTGATAATCGTCCTAACAATTTTCAGGCTGACTTGACACTCGGACTCTACGACTATGTGTCCACCTTTGGACGTTCACAGTCGTCTGGACCTCTTCTTCAGCACCGGTCTGTGCTCCATCCCTTCGTGACACGCCTGCAGAACAAGATACGAGCTGTCTACGAGGCTATCACGTGCACCCGGAGAAGCGACGTTGTTCAGCAGCAGCAACCGCGTCCCTCCACGCACCGACATCAGCCACGTCCACGTCTAGCACATACGCCGACGACCAGGCCACCCCCTCCTGACCAACCTGGCAGTTCGACGTGGCAGCACCCACAGCACCGGGGTCCCAGGTCGAGCTTCGTGTTTCAGCCACAGCCATAGCAGCAGGGTCCCACGTCGAGCTTCGTGTTTCAGCCACAGCCAGCTGGTATGTCTCTTCATATTTATTGTTTTCAATATGAATTGAGGCGACCTAGTTCTTCATGACTTAACGTTCCCTCCTGCAGGAGCCTACGGATATCAGGCGTCCATATCCGGATCCACGTGGGGGAGTGATCAAGATCCTGGGGAGAACATACATGATCACATGTCGCAGCACACCCAGTGGATGAACATGTATTCGACTCCTCCACCAGGCCCCACACAGGATACACAGTATGACCAGGACGAGTCTGCGATTCCTCCTCGTAACATTAGGGCACCCCACGGGTTTGGATGGTCGTCGCCTGATGCACAGCCTGAGCGTCATGGCAGACGTCCTCAGTGACGCTTCTATCTATCAGTAGAGACATGACTATCTACTTATGTATGAGACTTATGCTTATTCTATGTATGAGACAAATGACTATGTACTTATGTATGAGACATATGCCTACTCTGTTTTAGTACTCTGTTATCCAACGTCGTGCGCCAACTACAACATCATATTTAGATAGAACATACTTCTCCTACAATAAGACAGTACAAACAACTGGATACAACTACATCTGAATTAAACGGTAGGTAGGACTGACCTTACAACATACAACGTAAAAACTACATGAAGTCATCATCGTCATCCTCCGTCGATGCAGAACTCTTGCCCTTCGATGATGAAGAACTCTTGCCCTTCGACGATGCAGAACTCTTGCCCTTCGACGATGCGGTACTCTTGGCCTTGGTGCTCGGCATGAAGATATCGTCTTCATCCTCGCTGTCGGCAGTCCATAGAAAAGTATTTTCTGTTGCAAACTTTAAGTAGGATTCACCATTATGCTGTTGCTTCTTCTATCTTCCATGCAACCTGAGAAGTTCTTTCCGTATCTCCTCAAATGTCCTGGAAGGACACCCGCACCTACTTAATGCGTGAGCCAGTTCATTCAGTAGCGTGTCACTACTGATGAGTTGGTCCCACAGAACTAATATGTTGTCAACCCTGAAATCGGCGGCTAAACGCAGAAGACATTTGGACATACCAGGGTGAAAACTACGATCAAAAGGATATCCAGACATCTTCGCGAGACCACGACACTACACTAGATTGCTTACCCACCTTACTGCTGAGGGTGTTTTATAGGTTGAGAAGACAAAAATAGGCCGAAACTCGGAAGCGGGGAAATATGGCGGGAGATATAGGCGGGAACTAGAAAGCGGGAAAATATGGCGGGAACTAGAAAGCGGGAAAAATAAGGCGGGAACTAGAAAGCTGGAAAATATGGCGGGAACTAGAAAGCGGGAAAAATATGGCGGGAACTAGAAAGCGGGAAAATGTGGCCGGAACTAGAAAGCGGTAAAATGTGGCGGGAGATACTGGCGGAAACGGCGGCCCGAGATATAAGCGGGAACCCAGAAGTGGGAAACGAAGGGGGAAACGTTGTTTTTGTGCCTATATTCACACTTCGTTCCTGCTAAACTGTGCTTTTTAGTTAAAACAAGCTAATTCGTTTGTTCTAGTCCGGTAAAACCTACTATTTGTGAGATTTCTTACTCTGATCCCATTTGTTTCACTCACTTTTTCTATCTTTTTATGCATTCTTTCCTTACACTCTTTCTCTGTAGGTTAAGCATATTTCCCTCGATTTCTCTATTGCAATACCTCTGTTGCCAAAGAAGGTCAATCCCGTTCTGCCAAGCGATAAGCTGTACCATTCTGTCCTTCTACAGAGTAAGGAGTTTTCAAGCAAGAGTTCTCCCAAATACAGTAGTGGATTGGATAATAGCAATAAGTAGTTGATAGCAAAAAACAGTTCAAGGCAGAAGTCTCTTGAGAATGCAAAAGGCCTGCAAACCTAGTTCACATACCTAGGGAGATTGGTCAGCTGGAAAATCCGGAATTGCTAATTTAGAGACAGAATGGTTGCCTTTAGAGACACTCGACAGCATTAGGTAGTTTATATATCAGAGTGGAAAAAAATGATGAACTGCCAACATCTGTCGGTGAGCTGGGCAATCTAACTCGGCTGTTTGCAAAGGTGCTGGGATCAGTGGGAGCATACCAAAAGAGCTTAGTAACTGCAAGAAGCTTACGCTCATAAATCTGTCAAAAAATGCCTTGCAATATGATGAAAACTCAGTTCATGCACCTATCGGCCTAGGGGTATCCAATTAGTTCCAGACAGCCACCAGTTAGCTGATAGGATCCACTACCAGTGGCCGAGAGGCCTGTCGACCACCCCTAGGCCGACAGGAGGCCAATCGGCCACCCTATAGCCGAAAGGGTACTAATCGGCTTCCTCTTGGCCGACTGGATCCAATCGGCCACCAGAAGGCCGACGATATATTATTTAAAAAAACGGCATAATATTTCTGAAAATTAATAAAAAAAATGTGTATTATTTAGAAAAAAATAGCAATATAAGCTATGGAAACACTAAAACAAGCAAACTATTCACAGGAAACAGAATCTGTCAAAAACAGAAGAGCATGTAGTGAGCGATTTAAAAACCATACTTCTGTACCTCCAAAAATTCTGAACAATTAGGACAACGTAAACAATTTGTAACCCAATACTCTATAAAAATTTCAGAATTTTCTCACGCGCCAGTACAGAATAGAAATTCCAGCACTGGACACAAAAGTTTACGTTTTTGTACAAAATCAAATCAACAAGCATCCACACTGTCCCAAAGGCTTTACTTGGCACATTATTGAAAGAAAACATATAAAACATGGTTACTACAGTTGCTTAATCATGTGAACACACAAAAACAGTAGGGATAAATATTGGGTTGTCTCCCAACAAGCGCTTTTCTTTAATGCCTTTTAGCTAGGCATGATGATTTCAATGATGCTCGCATAAGAATAGGAATTGAAACATATAAGAGAGCATCATGAATCATATGACAAGCACATTTAAGCCTAACCCACTTCCTGTGCATAGGGTTTTGTGAGCAAATAATTTATGTGAGCAAGAATCAACTAGCATGGGAAGGCAAAACAAGTATAACTTCAAAACTTTCAACACATAGAGAGGAAACTTGATATTATTGCAACACCTACAAGCATATGATCCTCTCTCATAATAATTTTCAGATGCGTCATGAATGAATTCAACAATATAGCTATCACATAAAGCATTCTTTCCATGATCTACAAGCATAGAAATTTTATTACTCTCCACATAAGCAAATTTCTTCTCATTCATAATAGTGGGAGCAAATTCAATGAAATAACTATCATGTGATAGTTGATTGGCATAATCCAATTAAAAATTAAAATCATGATGACAAGTTTCATAGTTATCATTATTCTTTATAGCATACATGTCATCACAATAATCATCATAGATAGCAACTTTGTTATCATAGTCAATTGAAACCTCTTCCAAAATAGTGGAGTCATCCTTAAATAAAGTCACGACCTCTCCAAATCCACATTCATCAATATAATCATCATAAATAGGAGGCATCCTATCATCATAATAAATTTTCTCATCAAAACTTGGGGGACAAAAAATGTCATCTTCATCAAACATAGCATCCCCAAGCTTATGGCTTTTCATATCATTAGCATCATGGATATTCATAGAAAGCATACTAACAACATTGCAATCATGCTTATCATTCAAAGATTTAATTCCACACATTTTATTGAATTCTTCTTCTAACACTTGAGCACAATTTTCCGATCCATCATTCTCAAGAAAGACTTCATAAAGATAAAGCATGTGAGGCAATCTCAATTCCATTTTTTGTACTTTTCTTTTTATAAACCAAACTAGTGAATAAACAACAAACTAAAAGATTCAATTGTAGGATCTAAAGATATACCTTCAAGCACTCACCTCCCCGGCAACGGCGCCAGAAAAGAGCTTGATGTCTACTATGCAACTTTATTCTTGTAGACTCTGTTGGGCCTCCAAGCGCAGAGTTTTGTAGGACAGTAGCAAATTGTCCTCAAGTGTATGACCTAAGGTTTATCAATCCATGGGAGGCGTAGGATGAAGATGGTCTCTCTCAAACAACCCTGCAATCAAATACAAGAAATCTCTTGTGTCCCCAACACACCCAATACAATGGTAAATTGTATAGGTGCACTAGTTCGGCAAACAGATGGTGATACAACTGTAGTATGGATAGTAGATATAGGTTTTTGTAATATGAAAATATAAAAACAGCAAGGTAGCAAGTAGTAAAAGTGAGCACAAATGGTATCGCAATGCTTAGAAACAAGGCCTAGGGTTCATACATTCACTAGTGCAATCTATCAACAGTGCTAACATAAATGAATCATATAACAATCAAGAACACGAGAGAGAGAGAGAGAGAGAGAGAGAGATAGAGAGATCAAACACATAGCTACTGGTACATACCCTCAGCCCCGAAGGTGAACTACTCCCGCCTCGTCATGGAGACCGCCGGGATGATGAAGATGGCCTCCGGTGATGATTCTCCCCTCCGGCAGAGTGCCGGAACAGGTCACCGGATGAGATCGCTTCGGTACAGAGGGTTGCGGCGGCGGAGCGGAAGTTCTAGGTTTCTTTTTGGGGTTTTTGGTATTTATAGCAATTTTCAGCATTGGATTTACGCCAGGGGGGCCCACGAGGGAGTGACAAGCCTGCCCGGCGCGCCCTGGGGGGAGGGCACGCCCCCCGGGCTTGTCGCGTCCTCGTGGCTCTTCTAGTCCTTCCACGAAGCTTCGGGGGTCTCTTTCGGTCCATAAAAATTCACGGTAAATTTTCAGCCCATCCCGAGAACTTTTATTTCTGCACAAAAAACAACACCACGGTAGTTCTGCTGAAAACAGCGTCAGTCCGGGTTAGTTCCATTCAAATCATACCAAAACCATATAAAGTTGTTGTAAACATGGCATGAATACTTCACAAATTATAGATACATTGGAGACGTATCAAGGTGGGGTGAATTCGTATGCATATTTTCATCCCCTAGAACCTCAACATTCTCCACTATGGTTTCAACAAAATTTGTAATATCTTCTTCCACTTGTTTGGGAGGCATGGAATTTGCATTCTCTCTTTCCTTGGAATTCACTTAAATTGAATGAGCGAATTGTTCCGTAGCGTTGCCGCTTATAGCGACTACCAACTCCCTCAAAATAACTTTTCAAATCTGCAATTCATCACGTAAAATGTCACTAATCAATGCATTGTAGATTGTCAAACCATTATCTGAAAATGCCACTACATTCAAAAAACAGAGTACCTCTCCCTTTTTTCTTTGCTTTCCCTTTCCCCTTCCTATCCATCATCTCCTTTTCTTTTCACTGGCAAATCAGCAACACCAACACGCGACCTGCCAAGTGGGAGGCTTGCTCGCCGCTAACCACCACCGTCCGCTTCACCATCCCTTCTAGTCGTCACCCCCACCCCCACCCCCCCCCCCCCGCGCGCGCTCCCCCTAGTCACCGGGAACACTCCTTCGCCCACCCCGCAGTCACTCATGCTGATCGCAACCCCTACACACCACTCCTGGTCGCCTGGACGCGCGTTGGTCTTGCTAGGGTCTATGTGGACTGACTTGGGTCGTGATTAAATAAGGCACCTGATGATTCCAAATTATGTGATGATCTTGATTGTTATTTTGTGCCTACACCGTAGGCTCTGTGGAATTTTACCGCCTTCGCGCATTGTTTTTTGTCGGTTTTCTCAGGTAACATCTTTTGGAGCGAATAAAATATTATTGAAGGAATCCTAGGAAATAATGGTGGAATCTCGTCATTTATTGTAATTATCATCTACCATAAAAGAAATAAAGCAAAGGGATGAAGTGGGAGGCCGTGTGGTTTAACCAGAGCACAAGAGGGCCACCCATATGAGTATGCGCGCTCATATGGGCGGTCATATGGCATGGCGACGGCCCTCCCTGGTTGACTACTTCTCCCCCATGCATTCGGGTTGCAGAATAGATGTCCACAGCCAAGGGTAACGCATCCAGAAGAACCCTAGCCTCCGGAATCCATCCGGAGGGGATTGGCAAGGAGGAGATCGCCATCTTCACCACCACGTGCAAGGGGACGCCGGCATCATCACCACTGTCATCAACATCATCATCCACATTAATCTTCATCTCGTTGTAACACTGAAACCCTAGTGGATCATCTTGTGTGTTACTTGTTCGATTCATCCATGTTTATCATTACCATCTTCAATATGTTTGCCGCCCCTATGTACGAGTAAACCCCCTAGTTCTAGTTCTAGGGGATGGATGAACCTTGGTATGTATAGGAGCTGAAATGTTAATAAGGATACGAGATTCTCAGTTGAATGAATTAGCTTAATAAACTTCGTGAATGTTGCGAAGGGGCCCCACTCAGCATTTTCGGCGAAAGGCCGCAAAGTATATCAATGTCGCCGTAAGAGTTAGGGAGTGAAGGAAATCCGAGGTGACAGTAAAAGCCTTCATCCCTAGGTTTCACAGTTGTTAGGGGAATTACGGAGAACCCTTAGTGAGGCCGCGTCTATGGGGAAACCCTTAATAACCATAGTTGTAACCTGCAGGGGGAGACTACGATGGTGGCGTGTGTGGCACGAAGTCTACCTACAGTAGAACGTGTTCTGTACCCGACTCCGCCTAGACTAAACTTCAAGAGTGGCTCAAGTATCTAGATAATGCTATGTCGTTGCATAGGTTGCGTTAGAAACATACTAATGAGAATTCCAGACTCCCTAATAATGACTTACTCCTCTATCAGTTCACTTGTCACATTTATTACTATTTTTATTTTGTTCTATGTTATTTACTTCATGTTCGTACTTCACCAAAACCAATATTCATCATCCGCCCTCACTTTTCTTTGAGTATACAATTACTTGTAGGTACAATTCCATAAGTCACTACGAGAGACAAAAACCCAATTCTTGTGCTCCCTGTGGGATTGATACTCTTACTTAGAAAAAGCTACAACTAAACCATGTGCACTCGCAGGCCATCAACACCCACCTGGCCACATTATTGGGTCGTAACAACTAGCAGGTCACACACCAGCCACCAAACTCGATCAAGTGGTTCCTTCATTTGCCTACTCCATGGCATGCTCTGGGAGATTGGACGATTTGCCACACTTTATTTGGGGACTTCCTGATTTGCCCCACTTTAGTTAGGATTAGATATTTGCCCCATTTGTCATTATTATTTTGATCATTTGCACTAATACTATTTTTATAAATTCTTAATTAGGTTGATTCAGAAAATGGACATGGAATTGGCCTTTATGCCCCTGTGGCATTTTAGGTCAGAGGTGAGCGGAGCTTCGGTTCCCGCGACGGATGTAGCGAACCATGGTCGAAGTCGAGCATATGTCTGCACTCTGGTGAAATCGACTGGTTGGAAATTCTCGACTTGGTACGGGGAGTCCTCTAGTAAAAGGAATTGTCTAGGGTACGACAGAAGCTTGCCATTGACATGAAACTTGGCGGTGTCCAATTCTGCCAAAGTGGATCAAGGAGGTCACAAGAGCTCAATCCCTCACGCCTAGAACTTCAGGGGGAGAGGATGGGGTAATTTTTCATGCGAGCAAGCTTAGGTTAGCATTAATAGGGGAGGCCGAGGGAGGGTGGATGTCGATACTAAAATCGGCAGACCTCGGGTAGGGGGCCCCCGAGCTGTAGATCTCGGATCGATGGGTAACAAGGGATGAAGGAGACAGTGTTTACCCAGGTTTGGGCCCTCTCGAGGAGGTAAAACCCTACATCCTGCATTGATTGTATTGATGATGGAGTATCAAGTGCAAGCTTGATCTACCAAAAGATCGTATGTTGTGTTCTACCATAAGGTGTATAATGATCAATCTAGGCCTACGACCTAAACCCCTCAGTTTATATAGATACCGGGGGCACTACAAAAAAATACTTCCATGATGATACGTCTTTGTCACAGTAGGTCAAGTTTTCTGCCAAGCATGTACATCTGTGACAATTTTATGACAGAATCAAGATAGTAATACATGTGTTGTCGTAGAAGTGTTCCATGACAATACTGAAATTATCATCACGGAAGTGTCCACTTCCATGACGATAAATGTCGCGTCATGGAAGTGTTTTCGTCAAGGGTGACCGACACATGGCATCCACCATAACGGGTCACCGTTAAGCTATCGGGTGCGGGTTTGGATCCGATAACCCGTTAGCAGCCCTGACCAATGGCGATTTTCCACGTGTAAATTTCTCATTCGCCGGCAGATCTACGTGTCAGCTCGGCGTTGCGACAGATGTCATCCATTCATTGGACGGGAGACGCCTATGATACGTCGTCACGTGGCATGGCCCAACAGTGGCCCATTTAGGTTAAAAAGGCTGGCCCAGTAAAAATAAGCGGGCCGGCCCATTTACGGCCTAACTTCGTCTGGCCCATTTAAAAAAAGGCCCATACGAGATCTGCCAATTCGGCCCGTCAATGCCCGTTAACGATTTGACACCATTGCGGCCCATCATCTGTTCCAGCCCATTAACAGCCCGCTATGTCTTTAGGCTCATTTGCCGGCCGAGGTTCTTTAGGCTTGTTAGAGGCCCATTATAGAGATGGGCCAATTTCCAGGTTGTACGTCTTTTGGCCCGTTAGAGGCCCATTATAGGCATGGGCCAAATTCCTGGCAGTACGTATTTCAGCCTTTTAGCAGTCCATTAGCGATTTGGGCCAGCTTCCAGACTGGTGTATCTTTCGGCCTCATAACGGCCCTCACCGTAGTTGAGCTATTTACATTTCGACCTGACTTTCGGCCTCTTAGCGGCCCATGTTCTCCATGGCCCAATTCCAGCCCGACATGACTTTCGGCCTGTTAAAGGCCCGTTCTATAAATGGGCCAACAGATGGCCCGACTGGCTTTTGGCCTGTTAACGGACCGTCAAGGAAATGCGCCAAGACTCAACAGATGATCATTTCGGCCAGATAGTGGCCCGTGGGCTCGTTTCCATTATAGCGGGCCTCTCTAGCGTTCGGCCTACTAACGGCCTCGTAAGAGCCCACATTTACGATGGGCCCACATTTGAGGCCCAAATCAATTTCTGCCACACGACGGCCCATGATTGTGAAAAACCAAAAACAAGCAGAAAACAGCAACTGGCACTGGGCACTAGGTTAATAGGTTAATCCCAAAAAATGATATATAATTGCATATAAAAACATCCAAGATTGATACTATAATAGCATGGAACAATCAAAAATTATAGATACGTTGGAGACGTATTAGGCAGCATTGTTTGGGCATCTAATTAACTAGGAAACATAAAGCAATTGAAAAGAGCAATTTTGCCTGAAGCAAACAAGCAATTGAACTGTTGTGTTGGCAGCATGCATACATGCACGCCTCAATAACATCCTTGGCCTGGCTACATTTGAATCAACTGATGTATCTTCTATATAATGGAACAAGTAATGTAACATTGTTTGCCCCCTATGAAGTATCTCTACTAGTATGTACTCAAGATCCTAGTAATGATAGGGAAGCTAATGATTTGAACATGCGTTTGATTATGACATATATGACATCGAGAACTCTACCATAGCAGGAAGGAGTTTCTCACTCTGTTCACTAATATAAGATGTTTTAGATATTTAAATGTAGACTACATCCATATTGAAATGAGCGAACAGACACATTAGAATGTGTTTACATACATCTGATTTAGGAAAAAGTTAGAACATCTTATCTTATAACAGTGAGCGGAGGGAGTATTAATCAATGCCCCAATGACTGGGTTAAAGGTGAAGAACCCTACGCAAGTACAATGTCAGACAAATAGGATGTCCTGGTAATTGTAATATAGTGACTTACCATAACTGGTTGTACAGGCTCAGTGCTGCTCCTCCTTCTCTTGAAAGGT
Organism: Elymus sibiricus; assembly: GCA_039707655.1. Taxonomy (NCBI): domain Eukaryota; kingdom Viridiplantae; phylum Streptophyta; class Magnoliopsida; order Poales; family Poaceae; genus Elymus; species Elymus sibiricus. The sequence continues at coordinate 100,873,999 of CM077668.1, read as the reverse complement.
TCCTTCCTAACATCTTGTACTTGGAAATCCTGAATCTTTGCTTCGTTGCACCCCCTCTGCAAGGTGACACAAACTAGTTACAGGTCTCCTTACATGGAAGATAAATATGCATACTTTCCAGTCTCTGGGCAACACCAAAGCATGAGTTTATAACAAAACGACACCACATAATGAAACATGTCACATCTCTAGCACACACTCAAATGAGCATTTACTATGTGTGCGCTATGTATAAACTAGGCGTACCTTCGTGAACTGGACCTCCACGTACTCTTGGGGAGCCTAGTTTAGTGTACAGGCAATCCTTTATGTCACCTATGAGTTATACAAGCCCCCACTACAGCAGCCATTAGTGTTTAAATCATTGACAAGCTCCGTTAGGTCATGAACAACAAGTAATCAAAGCAAACCATTCTAGTATGGCTGGCTGATACAAACAAGCAATTGAACACATGTGTGAGCAAATCTTGCACAACACTGAATTACATATCAAGAAAACAAGCATAGAAGGGGGCTTAAAGACCATCACTTGACTGACCTGAGTTAGGAGGCATTTAAACATCATGTGCAACGTACGAACTAGCATAAACATTGCATATTTCAGATTCTATAATGAGATGCACATGTATTAGGTTATACCATGTATGATGCCTAAATCTACTCTATAGCAGGCATGAGTGATTCATCATTGCACGCACAATTGAATTGCAGGTTAAGGACCAGTTCTTTTCCACCTTTTGAGAGCTTATTGTCAAAATGAGCCATAAAAGCTCTAAAGAATTCGTTTCTGAGTTATGGGTTTGGCTTGAACTTATTTCCACCACCCATTCCTTCACAATGAGAAAAATCTTGGGGGGGTTGCTTCCCGTATAAGCTCACTTAAAATTGAAGGGGTATAGCCAATGTTTTTAAGGCAGTAAGGCGAGACAAGGAGTTGGGGGCGCCTCACTGGTAAGCGATAAGGCATAAGGCAAGGCGGATGCCTTAGAGAGTTCTAAGCAGCAGAATAGAGTAGAATTTGGTTGGTAGGCAACTAGGCATACTGGCATACACACCTTGTAGTTGCTGCTGGTTGTAGAGCCCATATAGCATCCATCCTCTTTGCACTTTCTCTGGGAGGAGCTGCTGGACAGGAGGAGAATGAGGAGCTGCTGGAGAGGAGGAGGAGCCGTTGGAGAGGAGGAGGGGGAGGAGCTGCCGGAAGGGATCTGCTGCAGAGGAGGAAGCAGATCTGCTAGAGAGGAGCCACTGGAGAGAAGGAGGGGGAGGAGTGTGTGGACTGGGGGTTGTTTCTCTCTCTCTCCCCCCACCCTCTTACCTGTTGGCACCAACAACCTTTCTGTTTCCTGCCAAAACTCTGTTTCCAGCCTAAAACAGCTCCCCTGCCTGCCTGGCAAGCTAAGGCGTCCAAAATGGACTAAGACAACAACCTGTACGCCTAAGCTGACACCTCGGACGCTCTAAAGCTTAAGGCGGACGCCTTATGCAGGTACATAAGGCAAGATGGACGCTTCAAGATCGCAGGGCACCCTGACGCCTAAGCGTCGCCTAGGTGACGCCTTAGGGACGCCTTAAAAACAATGGGTATAGCTAAATGACTCTGTTGTTTGCCCATATTACACTGAAAATGCCGCTGCTCAGGCCCGCGTCACACCCGACCCCCAAGTAAAAATTAACACGCAAGCGTTTGTTCCCCTGCCCGCCCGCATCTCCTCTCCCCTTTCCCCTGCCTGCAGCTCTAGAGTTCCTCCTGCGAGCCGCCGCCACCGGTGCCATCTGCCCTGCTCCTCGATGATGCTCTCTCTAGCGAGGCTCGATGGCCTGCGGGTAGGGCTCCATCTCCCTAGCAGCCCCTACCTCTGGCACTGCCCCTCACTCTACTGGTCCCTTTCTGTCATTGGGATTGAGCACAGCAAGATTGAACCCATAACAAAGCACCTCTCCCATTGCAAGATAAAACAATCTAGTAGGCCAAACCAAATCGATAGATCGGACAGAAATACAAAGCTATAATAATCATCCATAAAAGAGTTCAGAGAAGACTCAAATATTTCTCATGAATAATCTGATCATAAACTCAGAATTCATCGTATCCCAACAAACACACCGCAAAATAAGATTACATCGGATAGAACTCCAAGAACATCAAGGAGAACATGGTATTCAAGATCAAAGAGAGAGAAGCATCCATCTAGCTACTAGCTATGGACCCGTAGGTCTGCGGTAAACTACTCACACATCATCGAAAGGCGGCAAGGTTGATGTAGAAGCCCTCCGTGATCGATTCCCCCTCTGGCAGAGTAGCAGAAAAGGCCTCCAGATGGGATCACGAAAGAACAGAGGCTTGCGGCGGCGTAAAAGTTATTCGGTGTGGCTCTCTGTTGGTTTCCCAATATTTGAGAATTTATAGAAGTGGAATTAGGTCAAACGAAGTCATGAGGGCCTCACAAGGCAACACGGCGCGCCCCCCCGGGCCACGCCCTGTTGCCTTGTGAAGCCTCTGGGAGGCTTCTGGCCTCCTCCCGAAGCTTCCAAGGTCTCTTTTGTCCAGAAAAAAATCTCCAAAAAGTTTCGTGGCATTTGGACTTCGTTTGGTACTGATTTCCTGAAAAACCAAAAACAAGCAGAAAACAGCAACTGGCACTAGGCACTAGGTTAATAGGTTAGTCCCAAAAAAATGATATATAATTGCATATAACTTCATATAAAAACATCCAAGATTGATACTATAATAGCATGGAACAATCAAACATTATAGATACGTTGGAGACGTATCAAGCATTCCCAAGCTTAATTCCTGCTCGTCGTCGAGTAGGTAAATGATAAAAATAGAATTTTTGATGTGGAATGCTACCTAACATGTTTCATCATGTAATCTTTCTCTTACGGTATGAATAATAAGATCTGAATGATTCAAACCAATAGTCTATAGTTTGACATAAAGACATCAATACTCAAGCATACTAGTAAACAATCATGTCTTTCAAAATAAAAATGCTAAAGAACGTTATCCCTACAAAATCATATAATCCTGTCATGCTCCATCTTCTTAACACAAAATATTTATCATGCACTACCCCGATGACAAGCTGAGCAATTGGTTCATACTTTTTAACGTGCTTCAGCTTTTTCAACCCCCACGCAATACATGAGCGTAAGCCATGGATATAGCACTATGGGTGGAATAGAGTGTGGTGGTAGAGATCAACAAGGAGAAGTCAAAAATAAGAAGATGGTCTCACATTGACGAGGCTAATCAACGGGCTATGGAGATGCCCATCAATTGATGTCAATGCGAGGAGTAGGGATTGCCATGCAACGGATGCACTAAGAGCTATAAGTGGATGAAAGCTCAACATGAAAACTAAGTGGGTGTGCATCCAACTTGCTTGCTCATGAAGACCTCGGGCATTTGAGGAAGCCCGTCCTCAGAATATACAAGCCAAGTTCTATAATGAAAAATTCCCACTAGTATATGAAAGTGACAAAATAGGAGACTCTCTATATGAAAAACATGGTGCTACTCTGAAGCACAAGTGTGGAAAAAGGATAGTAACATTGCCCCTTCTCTCTTTTTCTCTCATTTTTTTGTGGGCTCTTTTTGGCCTCTTTTTTTCATCCGGAGTCTCATCCCGACTTGTGGGGGAATCATGGTCTCCATCATCCTTTCCTCACTGGGACAATGCTCTAATAATGATGATCATCACACTTTTATTTACTTACAACTCAAAATTACAACTCGATACTAGAACAATATGACTCTATATGAATGCCTCTGGCAGTGTACCAGGATGTGCAATGATACTAGCATAACATGTATAAAAATGATGAACGGTGGCTGAGCCACAAATAATTTGTCAGCTATATGATCATGCAAAGCAATATGACAATGACGATGTGTGTCATAAAAACGGAATGGTGGAAGTTGCATGGCAATATATCTCGGAATGGCTATGGAAATGCCATGATAGATAGGTATGGTGGCTGTTTTGAGGAAGATATAAGGAGGCTTATGTGTGATAGAGCGTATCATATCATGGGGTTTGGATGCACCGGCGAAGTTTGCACAAACTCTTGATGTGAGAATGGGCAATGCACGGTACTGAAGAGGTTAGCAAATTGCGGAAAGGTGAGAGTGCATATAATCCATGTTCTCACATTAGTCATAAAGAACTCACATACTTATTGTGAAAGTTTATTAGCCCTCATAAGGTAGACAATCAAGAATAAATCATGCTTCAACTTCTTAGCATAACGACAGATCATACGTGCATGCTTCGGGAATCACAAACCTTAACACCAATATTATTACTAAACCACAATTATCTACTAGCACCTCCCACATATTTCCATCTTAATAACGCAAAACTATTGCAAGGAATCAAACTTATCATATTCAGTGATCTACATGAAAGTTTTTATTATATCCCTCTTGAATACATATCATATCAGGACCAAATTCATAACCCGCGCATATTACCATTGCTATTCATTAGACTCTCAAAAAGATATAAGTGAAGCATGAGAGTGCATCTATTTCTTTAAAATATAACCACCGCCGTGCTCTAAAAGATATAAGTGAAGCACTAGAGCAACTGCCTAGCTCAAAAGATATAAGTGAAGCACATAGAGTATTCTAACAAATCACGAATAATGTGTGTCCCTCTCAAAAAGGTGTGTTCAGCAAAGATGATTGTGACAAACTAAAAAGCAAACAAAAGAAAACAAACTATATCACAAGATGCTCCAAGTAAAACACATATCATGTGATGAATAAAAATATAGCTCCAAGTGAGTTACCGATAGATTGTAGACGAAAGAGGGGATGCCTTCCGGGGCATCCCCCAGCTTATAAACTTGAGTCTTACTTGAATATTACCTTGGGGTGCCTTGGGCATCCCCAAGCTTAGGCTCTTGCCGCTCCTTATTCCTTTATCCATCGTAGTCTCACCCAAAACTTGAAAACTTCAGCACACAAAACTCAACAGAAACCTCGAGAGATCCGTTAGTATAAGAAACAAATCTTAAACTCTAGGTATTGTTGTAAGTTGATTCATATTTAATATTTGAATAACTCTACTATACTCAAACTTCTCCATGACTCATACCCCCCGATACGATCCATAGATTCATCAAAATAAGCAAACTATGCACCAAAAACAGAATATGTCTAAAACAGAATAGTCTTTAAAGATCTATTTAGAAGCCATACTTCTGTAACTTCAAAAATTTGAAAAATTAGGACAATGTAAAAAATTCATATACCAATACTGTGTAAAAAATTCAGATTTTTCTAACGCTCCAGTACAGAATCAAAATTCCAGCACTGGACGCAAAACTTTCTATTTTCCAAACAGCATCAATTATACTATCATCCAAATCATCCCAAAGGCATTACTTGGCACAAACACTAATTAAAAGATAAAAACACAATCATAAAAGAGGCTATAATTGTGTAAACACACAAGAATTTATTTTATTCATTGGGTTGTCTCTCAACAAGCTCTTTCTTTATAGCCATTAAGATAGGCTTGAGATTTCAATGATGCTCTCATGAAAGATAATAATAGAAACACAAAGAGAGCATCATGAAGCATATGAAAAACACACTTAAGTCTAACATACTTCCTATGCATAGGCATTTTATAAGAGGAAAAACTATCAATACAAGCAATCTCTAGCATATGCAAATAGGAAGAATGAAGCATGAATAATTTCAACATCACGAGAGGCAATTTAGTAACATGAAGATTTCTATAACCATATTTTCCTCTCTCATAATAATTACATGTAGGATCATAATCAAACTCAACAATATAGCTATCATAAACAATATTCTCTGTATGATCCATATGCATAAAAGTTTTATAATCTTCCAAAATAGTGGGATTATAATCAACTAAAGTCATGACCTCTCCAAACCCACTTTCATCAAAAAATTCATAAGATTGAACACTCTCCAAAGTAGTGGGATCATTATTACCTAAAGTTGACGCTCTTCCAAACCCACTTTTAATAGTATTACAAATTTTATTATCAATAACATATTCATCATGAGGCTTAAATAAAAGATCATAAGAAGCATCATCACCCCAATCATGATCATTGCAATAAGTAGTGGACATAACAAAATTTTCATCCCCAAGCTTGTAGCTTTGCATATCATTAGTACAATTGACATTAATAGAATTTATAATAACATCATTGCAATCATGCTTTTCATTCAAGGAGCTATCAAGTATGGGTGCTATAGCAATAATTTCATTTTTAACATAAGGAACTATAGCACGTTCATCTCTATAAGTATCATTAATATTGGCATCATGGCCATAAGAATAGCAAGCATCACAGTCATCAAGAGGGGATACTTCAATCGAATCAACGGAATCATAATTATCTATGGATTCATGCATATCATTATTTTCTTCCAAAGTAGCAGACATTCTCCCAATGAATTCACTAACATAGGTATTGGAAGCATAGTTTTCATCGCAATATTTGAGTATGGCAAAATTTTCAGATTTGTAGAGAGTAATATCATACTTTTCAATCAAAGAAGCAACTTCATGAGCACCGTTAAAAGCAACAAATTCCTCAATTTGTTCGATATCATAGTAACTATAAACACCCTTGGCATAAGAAGATAAGAATTCATTATCATTACACTCACATAGGTAGGGAAGGTGTTTTTTAGGGTTCTTAGAGCACCAAGTAAAATCATAAATTTTACATAGATTCCAAGCATAGCATAGCAAACAATTTATTTGATTCCATAAGAGTCTCCCTTTTTGAGACAAATGGTGACGCACAAAATGAGCATGCTCATCTAATGATTTTCCCTCAACTAAACTAGTAGGGGTTTTGGCACGAGCACAAATGGATCGAAGATAATCCAAGTAGAAAACTTTAAGTGGATCCATAGTATCTTAAATTTTTGTTTTATTTTTTGTTCTTGTGTGTTTGGCATGAAGGCAATAAAAGCAAGCAAGCAAGCAAATAAAATATTTTTGTGTTTTTGTGGAATTATTTTGGAAGTGGGGGAGATGAAAATGAGAGGCAAATGCAAATAAAAAGGCAAATAAAATAAATGCAAGTGGATGATAGTTTGTGCAAAGGTACTTGGTAATTTTGATGATGTCTCCCCGGCAACGGCACCAGAAATTCTTCCTGCTACTTGTAGACTGCGTTAGTATTTCCCCGAAGAGTAGAGGATGATGCAGTATAGTAGAGATAACTATTGCCCTCAGTTAAGAACCAAGGTTATCAATCCAGTAGGAGAACCAAGCAAAATTCCGTTAAGCGCACCTGCACACACAAAAGCAAACACTTGCACCCAACGCAAATAAGAGGGTTGTCAATCCTCCAGCGGTTATTTGCAAGGATTAATTTTGATAGTGGTAGATAGATAAACTAAAATACTAAATCAAATAAAATTAAATAAATTGTAGCAAGGTATTTTTAATTTTTTAATATATGATAAAGTAGACCTGGGGGCCATAGTCTTCACTAGAGGCTTCTCTCTCGAACGCATAGCATACGGTGGGTAAACAAATTACTGTTGGGCAATTGATAGAAAAGCAAATAATTATGATGAATTCATGGCAATGATCATGTATATAGGCATCACGTCCAAGAAAAGTAGACCTACTCCTGCCTGCATCTACTACTATCACTCCACCCATTGACCGCTATCCAGCATGCATCTAGGGTATTAAGTATAAAACAGAGTAACGCCTTAAGCAAGATGACATGATGTAGACACAGTAAACTCAAGCAATATGATTAAACCCCATCTTTTTATCCTTAATGGCAGCAATACAAATACGTGGCATGTCCCTTTCTGTCACTGGGATTGAGCACCGCAAGATTGAACCCATCACAAAGCACCTCTCCCATTGCAAGATAAATCAATCTAGTAGGCCAAACCAAATCGATAGATCGGAGAGAAATACAAAGATATAATAATCATGCATAAAACATTTGAGAGAAGACTCAAATATTTCTCATGAATAATCTGATCATAAAGTCACAATTCATCAGATCCCAACAAACACACCGCAAAAGAAGATTACATCGGATAGAACTCCAAGAACATCGAGGAGAACATGGTATTGAAGATCAAAGAGAGAGAAGAAGCCATCTAGCTACTAGCTATGGACCCGTAGGTCTGTGGTAAACTACTCACACATCATCGGAAGGCAACAAGGTTGATGTAGAAGCCCTCCGTGATCGATTCCCCCTCCAGCAGAGTACCGGAAAAGGCCTCCCGATGGGAACACGGAAGAACAGAGGCTTGCGGCGGCGTAAAAGTTATTCGGGGTGGCTCTATGTTGGTTTCCCAATATTTGAGAATATATAGAAGCGGAATTAGGTCAAACGGAGTCACGAGGGCCCCACAAGGTAACACGGCGCACCCCCCTGGGCCGCGCCCTATTGCCTTGTGAAGCCTCCATGAGGCTTCTGGCCTCCTCCCGAAGCTTCCAAGGTCTCTTTTGTCCAGAAAAAAATCTCCAAAAAGTTTTGTGGCATTTGGACTTCGTTTGGTACTTAATTCCTGAAAAACCAAAAACAAGCAGAAAACAGCAACTGGCACTTGGCACTAGGTTAATAGGTTAGTCCCAAAAAATGATATATAATTGCATATAAAAACATCCAAGATTGATACTATAATAGCATGGAACAATCAAAAATTATAGATACGTTGGAGATGTATCAGGAAGCATTGTTTGGGCATCTAATTAACTGAGGACAAATAAAGCAATTGAAAAGAGCAATTTTGCCTGAAGCAAACAAGCAATTGAACTGTTGTGTTGGCAGCATGCATACATGCACGCCTCAATAACATCCTTGGCCTGGCTACATTTGAATCAACTGGTGTATCTTCTATATAATGGAACAAGTAATGTAACATTGTTTGCCCCCTATGAAGTATCTCGACTAGTATGTACTCAAGATCCTAGTAATGATAGGGAGGCTAATGATGTGAACATGCGTTTGATTATGATATTTATGACATCGAGAACTCTACCATAGCAGGAAGGAGTTTCTCACTCTGTTCACCAATATAAGATGTTTTAGATATTTAAATGTAGACTACATTCGTACTGAAATGAGTGAACAGCCACATTAAAATGTGTTTACATACATCTGATTTAGGAAAAAGTTAGAACATCTTATCTTATAATAGTGAGTGGAGGGAGTATTAATCAATGGCCCAATGACTGGGTTACAGGTGAAGAACCCTACGCAAGTACAATGTCAGACAAATAGGATGACCTGGTTATTGTAAAACAGTGACTTACCATAACTGGTTGCACAGGCTCAGTGATGCTCCTCCTTCTCTTGAAAGGCTCCTTCCTAACATCTTGTACTTGGAAATCCTGAATCTTTGCTTCGTTGCACCCCCTCTGCATGGTGACACAAACTAGTTACAGGTCTCCTTACATGGAAGATAAATATGCATAGTTTCCAGTCTCTGGGCAACACCAAAGCATGAGTTTATAACAAAACGACACCACATAATGAAACATGCCACATCTCTAGCACACACTCAAATGAGCATTTACTATGTGTGCGCTATGTATAAACTAGGCATACTTTCGTGAACTGGACCTCCACGTACTCTTGGGGAGCCTAGTTTAGTGTACAGGCAAACCTTTATGTCACCTATGAGTTATACAAGCCCCCACTACAGCAGCCATTAGTGTTTAAATCATTGACAAGCTCCGTTAGGTCATGAACAGCAAGTAATCAAAGCAAACCGTTCTAGTATGGCTGGCTGATACAAACAAGCAATTGAACACATGTGTGAGCAAATCTTGCACAACACTGAATTACATATCAAGAAAACAAGCATAGAAGGAGGCTTAAAGACCATCACTTGACTGACCTGATTTAGGAGGCATTTAAACATCATGTGCAACGTATGAACTAGCATAAACATTGCATATTTCAGATTCTATAATGAGATGCACATGTATTAGGTTATGCCATGTATGATGCCTAAATCTACTCTATAGCAGGCAAGAGTGATTCATCATTGCACGCACAATTGAATTGCAGGTTTAGGACCAGTTCTTTTTCACCTTTTGAGAGCTTATTGGCAAAATAAGCCATAAAAGCTCTAAAGAACTCGTTTCTGAGTTATGGGCTTGGCCTGAACTTATTTCCACCACCCATTCCTTCACAATGAGAAAAAGCTTGGGGGATTGCTTCCCGTATAAGCTCACTTAAAATGGTATAGCCAATGTTTTTAAGGCAGTAAGGCGAGGCAAGGCGTTGGGGGTGCCTCACTGCCTAAGCGATAAGGCATAAGGCAAGGCGGACGCCTTAGAGAGTTCTAAGTAGTAGAATAGAGTAGAATTTGGTTGGTAAGCAACTAGGCATATTGGCATACACACCTTGTAGTTGCTGCTGGTTGTAGAGCCCATATAGCATCCATCCTATTTGCACTTTCTCTGGGAGGAGCTGCTGGACAGGAGGAGAATGAGGAGCTGCTGGATAGGAGGAGGAGCCGTTGGAGAGGAGGAGGGGAGGAGCTGCCGGAAGGGATCTGCTGCAGAGGAGGAAGCAGATCTGCTGGAGAGGAGCCACTGGAGAAAAGGAGGGGGAGGAGTGTGTGGATTGGGGGTTGTTTTTCTCTCTCCCCCCCCCCCTGTTACCTGTTGGCGCCAACAACCTTTCTGTTTCTAGCCTAAAACAGCTCCCCTGCGTGCCTGGCAAGCTAAGGCGTCCAAAATGGACTAAGGCAACAACCTGGACGCCTAAGCAGACGCCTCGGATGCTCTAAAGCTTAAGGCGGACGCCTTACGCGGGTACATAAGGCAAGCTGGACGCTTCAAGCTCGCAGGGCGCCCTGATGCCTAATCGTCGCCTAGGCGACGCCTTAAAAACTATGGGTATAGCTAAATGACTCTGTTGTTTGCCCATATTACACTGAAAATGCCACTGCTCAGGCCCGCATCAGACCCGACCCCCAAGTAAAAATTAACACACAAGCATTCGTTCCCCTGCCCGCCCACATCTCCTCTCCCCTTTCCCCTGCCTGCAGCGCTAGAGTTCCTCCTGCGAGCCGCCACCACCGGTCCCACCTGCCCTACTCCTCGACGATGCTCTCTCTAGCGTGGCTCGATGGCCTGCAGGTAGGGCTCCATCTCCCCGGCAGCTCCTCCCTCTGGCGCTGCCCCTTACTCTGCTGGTCCCCAGCAGCTGCTCCGCTATGGTCCGTCCAATGCTCCACTCCAGTGGCCGCGACCCAACTACGGCTGATGCCCCACTCCGGCAGATGGCCCCTCGTTCCCCCTCCCCTCCTCCTCCTAGGCCGTGGCCATGAGGTGCTGTTGCGGGATGGGCTCATCCAACAAGGTGAGGATCTCCTCTGATTTTTTGCCAAATTTTCATTCTGATCTGCTATATGATGAATTGCTATGAGCTGCTGTTGCTGCTGCTATATGATGAATTGCTGTGAGCTGTTGTTGCTGCTGCTATATGATGAATTGCTATGAGCTGCTGCTGCTGCTATATGATGAATTGCTATGAGCTGCTGCTGCTATATGATGAATTGCTATGAGCTGCTGATGCTGCTGCTATATGATGAATTGCTATGAGCTGCTGCTGCTATATGATGAATTGCTATGAGCTGCTGCTGCTGCTATATGATGAATTGCTATGAGCTGCAGCTGTTGCTATATGATGCTTTCAGGTGGTGCTGCTATATGATAAAAACCAGCCACTTGGACCATGGAATTTTGATAGATAATGATTAATCATATAAATTTAGGCAATTATCCTCTGTTTGAAAGACACTGACCAAAGTAGATTGTGCCAAGTAGAATGTATCTTTGTATTTGCATTTTGAACAAATAATGATGGTCTGTTTTCCTATCATATTAATTACTGTGATGGGTTCAATTCGTGATGTTTGCAAGTCAAATTTATTTTCATATGGGCAGCAAAATGACAAAATATAATGCAATAGACTTTTCACTGATCATACAACAGATAAGCTAAAAAAGCAGGCAATGAAAAGAACTGGTTGGCTTATTATCTCGAGGTTATATTCACAGGAGCTTATTTTCATAGGATAACTCAAAATAACTGGTCCTAAGAACCCTGGCCAACAGCAATGCCAAACAAATAACATCACGATGATTGCAATGGAGTGACTTACCATACCACGCTGTATAGGCTCACCGCTACCCCTCATTTTTTTTGCGATGTTCCAGGAAAATGCACCATACATTTTGTACTAAGAAATCTTGTACTTTTTCATTGTTGCGCCCCATCTGCAAGTTGACACAGCTAATTTGAGACATCTCTACATGATAATACATTGCATATCCCTTGCACATAATTAAACCACCAATTAACAATTGTGTGCGTTGCATAAACTACCCATGACTCTGTGTACTGGACTTGCAGGCACTCTAAGGGAGCCTAATTTAGTGCACTGGCATTACTTCATGCCACCTACGACATTGTGTAATGTATGACGTCTATATCTCTAATTTAGCAGCCAGTAGTGGTAATCATTGGCTACACAAAGGGATTACTGGTAGAAAATCCTAGAAAAGCACGCTGGCAGGCACACAACAATACAAGAGAGAGACGCACTTACAAGATCATAGCAATGCTTCAGTCCAAGAGTTTGGTTAACCAAGGTGTTAGATCCAGAAGAAACATCATCCTTGTGGCTCTTGCCAGCTCCATAACATGTAACAACGACCTGTTAGTATATTTGAAGTACATCTAGCAGGTGATGCTGGACGGGTTTAAAGGTGACAAGTACCTAGGTCGCGGCGGGTGCTTGGCATCTTGCCAGACGGTGGGGACCAGGTTAGAAACGTCATGGGTGATGATGCTGCAGTGGCTGTCGGGGTCCAGTAAGGAGATCTAGGACCGTGGACGAGGGCGTCGGTGAAGCTGCTCTGGTGGTAGGGTTGAGGATGGTGTCGACGATGCGGATCTGTGGCCGTAGACAAGGGCGTCGGTGAAGCTGCTCCGGTGGTAGGGTTGAGGATGGTGTCGACGATGCGGATCTGCGGCCGAGGACGAGGGCGTTGGGAAGCTGCTCCGGTAGGGTCGACGATCGTGTGGATGATGTGGATCTGAGGTCGTGGACTTGGGTGTCGGTGAAGCGGCTCCGGTTGGGTTGAGGATGGTGTCGGCGAAGCGGCTCCGGTAGGGTGACGACGGTGTCAACGAAGCAGATCTGAGGCCGTCGATGGGGGCGTCGGTGAGGCGGCATCGGGGGTGTGGACGAAGCAGCTCTGGTGGGGTGTAGGAAGGAGCCGCTGCAGATGCGCTGCGGTTGACGAGAGCACCGGCGAAGCAGATCCGGCATGGTGGACAAGGCCGGCACTGAATGGGTTGTGGTACAGTGGTGGATGAGCAGTCTACGGTTTCTAGGGGAGATGGGAGGGGTAGATGCAGCCTCAGAAGCAGATCCGGCGAGGTGGACGACGCCGACAGTGAATAGGCTCTGGTACACCGGTGGATGAGCAGTCTAGGGTTTCGAGAGGGAAGGGGGTGGAATCGCCGATGAAGTACGGACGGCGTGCTGTAAGATGCTCTGGTGCTATGGAGTAGTCGTTTTTGCAGGATGGGAGAGGAAATGAAGGTACCGTGTGGTGGGGGGGAGCGGAAGTTACCAAAGTAACCCCGACCTATTATGTAAATGAGGGTCGTGTTGTTCTCCTTGCACCAAGGACAAAAGGGGAATTTCGCATGCTCCAGACTAGGTCGTGGAAATTTTAGAAGTAGGCGGGAGATTTTGCCGCCCGCGGGATCGTTCGTATCCAGTTTCAACTAATTTTGGACAGTGCTAGCGGGAAGCCGGTGATGCGTGACTGGGTACATGACGCACACGTCAGCAATAACCCGGATGATGCACCGATAAGGGCATGTACAGTGGTTAATAAGACAGTCTTATCTTAAGCCTTGCATGTAATTTAGATATGACAAAAAAATATGTCTACAATGGATTATATCTTAGCATTATCTCTAATAACTAGCTATTCCTAAAAACGTGGTGAGACATATTGTGCTAAGAGGTCATCTCTTAAATAAGAGAAGACAAGCCTTTTCTTATGAATTCTCTCTCCTCCACATCAGTATTTATCCTATGTGGCACTTCTAAGATAGCACCATTGTATAACTTGTTACGATCACACGGGCGCGGCCGATCGTACGGGTGTAACTGAGGCGCATTCATAAAAAAGGGAGCAAACGCTCAGCCTATGTATTTCTCGTATAAATATGTAATTTTGTGCCATTGGTTATTTATTTTAAACACAATGCATTGACGTGTTAATTTCAATTATATTGTACAGTAACAAATGGATAATATAGATGCGCAAAAGAAATGGATATTATAGTCCGCTACTTAAAAGTGTTACCTCATATGATTACATGGCATCCTTTTCATAAATTGCAGTACCCGTTGAATTCATATATGAATATTATGTATATTGCTTCATAATAGAACCTTAAATCATCCAAAACTAATGAATTTGAATGCAACACTAACAATGGTGCATGTACATGATAACTACAGTGGTTGTTTAAAGAAATATCACTATAACTTTGGCATGCACGATTGAAAAAGGCTATTTCAAAAAAAAGAGTATAACTTATGCGATATGTGATTGTCCAATCTTTATAGCGTTGAATCAATATTGTATCTTCGGCCACGATACGAAGTAGATATTGATTATGTTCAAGCGAGGCACGTCCTCGACCGTTAGATAGTGATACATGAATGAATTGTGCAATCTCTCTCAAACACATACAAATCTCCCTTCTCCGTGGGCATCTCAATCACACACACGTGCTATGTCTATTTCTCTCCCTCCGTCAAGGTTAGAAATCGTCTTTCTACCTCGTCCTACAAGTCTCTCACACAAAAACACACACACGCTCTCTGTCGAACACCCCCACCCCTTTAATTCCGCCCACCCACTGCCACTCATGTTTCAAAGTATAACTATGTCTCGCACACATATCCCTAATTAAGGTTAACTCGAGTCCCCAGAACCATATGAATCCATACAATGGGATTCCAGTTGAGCACCTTTTGTTTTGAGAGTTCGAGAAGAGTTCGCTCACACACACAAACACACACACACACACACACACACACACACATTGTTTCTCTCTTCATTTATTTTGGGCATTTGCATGCACACACGCTGGTTTATCTCCCTGATGTTTTAGGCATACCTCGCACACATGCTATCTACCTATCCCCTAATATAGATCTGTAACACACAAATTCTCTCTCTCTCTCTCTCTAAGTGTCTCTGGCACCCTCCCCCCTCCAAACACTAGCAGAACCAGGGTGACACCTCGATCTTGATCTTAATCTATCTACCGGCTTATCTCTTAGACACACACACACTCACTAGTTGTGTCTCTATGCCTAGCACACGCACACTCTCGATACACCTTTCTCTCGCTCTCTCCCGCCCCCCGCCCCTCCCAACAAAGAAAGGAGCAGGGTGACACACCTCGATCTTGACCTTAATCTATCTATTGGCTTCTCTCTCAAATAAACACACTTCTTGCTAGTTGTGTCTCTGTGCCTCGCACACACACTCTCGATACGTCTTTCTCTCCGTAGCCCCTATAGATATGTAGATTTCTCGGTGGTCTTTGATGGTGCGGCCGGAGTAGCGCGTGCAGAGGTGCAATGACGATGACGCCGAATTGCAGCCTTGATGATGCTTTTCTCTTCGACAACATGTGTGCATTATTGTGTGTGTAGCCAGCTCGCCCATTGTGCCTTGTTTTTACGGGCCTCATGTGATGGTTTTCGCCTGGTTTTCTATTAATTAACCGGGCAACTCTTTTCTTTGTTATTAATGAATGTGAGATCCTTTGGGGCAGACATAAAATATAACACTTTAAACCTATTATCACAGTAACTATATAAAAAGGCAGATATCGCTTGCTTGTTCGAGGAAGAACATTAGGTGGAGTGGTTAGCACCCGATGTTCGAAACGCGTTGTCCTGAGTTCGAATCCTGTCAGAAACTTTAGTTTCTTATATGCTTTTATATAGATTTCTTTTCTCTACCTTACTGACAGTGGAACCCACAGATAAAACGAGAGCGGGCACCTTGCAACATAGGTGGATTTAACAGAGGGTACTTAGAATACAAGTTTAATTTTTTAAGGACTGATTTGTTTCATTTTTTAACTTTTTGTACGAATCTATACCCACCGTGCAAGTTCATGTACTGTACATGCAATTAACTTTTTGTTTTCAGAATCATACATGCAATTAACTAACAGGGATTTGATGTGACTATAATTTCCAGCGAAAGGGCATCTCCAACGGCAACCAGCAAATTTCCTCCCGCATCCGTTCGCGAACACGATGACATCCAACACTAGCCGCATACATTTTAACAACAACTCGAACCAACTGGACGAAATTCGTGCAAACACGGCCGGATTTCATATAAACATGATAGATTTCATATAAAAATGCCGGATTTTCATATAAACATGATGGATTTCATTACATTTACATCAACTAAGCAGTGCTTGTCCGACTTTGGATGTATAATTAAAACCTAATCTAAATGGTTGCCCGCGGATCCCTTTGTCTTCCTCATGTCCGGCAGCCCGATCAAGACACTTGCGGAGTCGATGAAGATCCCCGCAATAGAAGAACCGGGCAAGGCACCGGCTGCGAACGCCGTCGTCGCCTTGGCGGTGGCCTTCATGGGACCCAAGCGGCGGCGGACGCGAACGCGCTGGCCACCAACTCGTCGCTCTCCGCGCACCCGGCTTCTGTCTCTGCCTGCATGGCGCGGCCGCAGGCACGGGAGGCGCTGTCGCAGACACTGGAGCGACGACACCCGTGCCGGCATGGAGCAACTCGCCACTCCTCATCGAGCTGGCCTAGAGCGGCGAGTTGTTGAACCACGCGCTGGCTTGGGGCGGCAACTGGCTCCGTCGGGCTAGGCGAGGGAGGTGGAGCAGCGAGCTACCTCTCTCATATCCGGCGGGCTCGGCGGGCCACCCAGCCGGCTTGTATGCCAGAGAACTGCTCCTCGAAAGCCATCGGAAGAGTGGAGAAAATGGTGAAGGAGGAGATGGGGGAACGGCGGAGGGGTGCGATTCTTGCCCGTCGTCTGGCCTTAGTTAAAATAGAGGGCGAACGGGGGGAGCTCGGCCGGCGTTGCATTTAATGTCGGCCCGCTCGTGTGGTTGGAGTAGGTTTCTAGGTTTCCACGCGGGTTTAATGGAGGCGTTTGAATGCGGCGAGGAGGCGTGTTCAGCCGGGCGTGCAGCCGGCGACGCCCTCGGGAGTAGTACTTTTTTTTTGAGAAACGGAGGGTAAACTAGTAAACCATGACAGTTCCCGATACGGTTTGAATGCATACGAGGGAGAGGGTAGTAGTTCCCTAAACGTTGAACGGCCAATGATGCATCCTCCTTCAATTAGCATGCTGAGGGAAGTAATTAATGGGAGAAGCGGAAAGGAGGTAGCACGATGTGAATGCGATGTAGTTTGCACTCATATAAAGGCGCCCCTCCACTCCAATGCATCTACTAGATCATACGCACCTACGCACCTACACTAAGCGCAACAGTGCTCACTCCAATTCCCATACCAAGTGACCCGAAGCCAGACCCATGGCGGCGATGTGCGTGAGCGGCCTGCGGCTGTGCCAGATGATCCGAGACGCCGGCCTGTTGCACAGCACCATGGATCGTCTTGCGCCGGTGCTTTGGACCGGCTGGTTAATAGCCCGCTTCGACGCCAGCTACGAATCTCAGTTGGACAAGATGATCGTCGACACCATCAACAAGTTCACCATCGTCAAGAAGCTCACGGACGACATCGCCATACTCCTCCAGCCTGCGTGCCCAGGCTCCTTGTTGCCTGCAACCCTAATTGGCCTCCATGGTGAGAACCTCTTTCAAGCACTGGTGGCCCTGCGACTGCCCGTCGATGCGATGAAGAATGTCCACCTCGAGGTCGCGCTCGCCGCGAGGCGCCTCGCCCTGCAAGCATTCGTCGACCTACACATCCACGTGTACGATCAAGTCATGCACATAGGCCTCTATAAGGCCAGTGAGGACGCTACGATGTTGGCCTTCCTCAACCGGCTGGAAGCCTTGGACGCCTTTGTTCAGAAGCACCTTGACCTCGCCACAAAAGTCGCTGCCCCTCAGCCGCCGGTCGGTGGCCCGGCACACTGAGTCGAGGAGGAGGAGGTCGTTGATGGATGCATCTTTCTTCTTGCCTCCTGTAACCACCACTGCGATTGCGTCGTCGTGGCCTTAATTCTTATGTATCGCATTCTCATTCCAGTCGATAAAGACATGTGTGATCCCTTTGCTTTCATTTGGCGTCAATTATATGCATCACTGTAACTAGTAGTACCTCCGTCCTGGCCCGCCGGTCAACGCGCATTGGCTAGGCATATAGTATCACTAACATGTGGGACCGCATGTGAGGAAACCGACGATGTGCCAAACTGGCTAACTCCCCCGCTTAGCGCGCGGGAAAAGCCCCACCCTAGCGTTTTCAATCGTCATTTCTATCTATCGATCGCGCCAAGGAGGAGAACCAAATGTTACAATTTATATTTCAAAAAATAATAATGTTACAATTTATACTCCACCGGTTTCTTTTTAGTCTGCATATAATGTTTGGTCAAAGTCAAGCTTTGTAAAGTTTGACTAACTTTATATTAAAAAATATGAACTTTCACAATGCGAAATTAATATGATCAGATGCACCATGAAATGTATTTTCATAGTACTATATAGTTTTAAAATGAAAAGCCTGCCGCGTTCGAGTCGCACGCCCACACGGTCAGGACTCGGGAGTACTCCACGGTCGGTCCGGCACGCTGCATAGCTACGAAAGGTGTGTTGCCTAGCATTTTCACTGTCATGTGGGACCGCAGTTGAGCAAACCGACTATCGGCAAACCCCCACCACTCCTGCTGCACGTCAGCTGAGTTTGAATTGGAAGAAAGAAATGAGGAGGGGAAGAGCGCTATAGCACGGACGCCTAGAAATTTGGTGTCAGATGGGAGTCGTGTCGATAGAGGAGCACTCCGTACTAGTTTGTACTAGTACCACTGTACAACTACTACTGTACAAATTTATACTAGTACTAGAGTACTAGTACTCCGGTACGTGCACGTCACAGCTTCGTACGAACAAAATTGGGGCAAGATATTGTTTCGGGTGATTTCTCTCTTTTCTCAGTCAATGTACTATTACGAATAATATGATGTGGGGGGCACCCATGAAGCCACGTGGCACATCTCGAGGTCTTGTTGTGAGCTTCTTGTGTGGATCGATCACACTATCGCGCTGCTGGTTCGAGAAGAAAGTGTTTGGGTACAATTAGGTTATAGTAGATCCGAATCCCAGCTACCTGGACCATTGGATCAACATCAATCAACGGTTTATATCGTATACGTGCAAATGCATGCATTCACTACATAAAAATAATGAATATGTAATACATAATACTGCATATTAGGTTTCTCTAAAGTCAAACTTTGTCTACTTTCACCAAGTTTGTAGAAAAATATATTAACATATACACAACCAAATATATATCATTTGATTCATCGTTGCATATATTTTCACATCATGTAAATTTGTTACTGTAAATGTTCACATTGTTTTTTGCAAACTTGGTCAAGGTTTATAAAGTTTGACTACAGTCAAAGCTATATGCGGAGTAAATAAAAACGGAAGGAGTAGTATAGATATAGAAATAAAAAATCTAGTACTATAGTTTATAGATATAGATATATAGCTACTTTTTTCTATATTAAAACTCGCATTTTTGTTTAGACATTGTTTAGCTTCGCTACAATTTGCATCTGCGAGATGTGTATGACTAATGCCTTGTTTAGATCGTTTCTTAGGAACCCCACCATTATCCTTGATTAATTCATATTATAAATTTAGATTACATTATCTTAGTTCTTGTCGGTTCTTCGGTTGCTTGCTGGAACTCGATCTCATTATTCAGGTTGATCGTGCATACAGCAATATCAGTGACCATGGGAGATTGGGTTAATTAGCGATTGTCGATTCATATCATCGCGTACGATGTAGTTGGATCGTCAACGTCAAAATCCACCAAATTAATAGTTATGCCCACTCTCATCGAAGGATTGGGCCGCCATCACATGGCTACCAGCTAGACAATTCTTTCTCTGAAACATACACATGAACACCCATCTCAATATCTAGGTCCACACCTCTCTCTCTCTCTCTCTGGGAACACACACACCTCTTCACACGATCCATGTCTATTGGTCTCTCCCATCCCATCAAAAAATAGGCACACCGCCATTCTCTCCTTCTCTCGGCCCCTATCAATGTAGTTAGGTCTCCGTGTGATACACAAGCAATGCTCTCTATCTCTACTCTCTCTATTTCTCCCCCACACATAACCTTACCCCTCCCCCCGGTGAGCTATGTTGACGACCTCTATCTAGCTCTTACACACGAAAACAGACGATGTCTGTGTGTCCATCATCGCACACACACTATCGCTCGCCCAATATCCTCGCCCTTGTAACCTTGTAGATCCCCTCTATGTTTATATCCTGTAACAGGTTGACGTTACACACACACCCTCACTCTCTGTTTCTCTCACGCACACGCACACACCCTCTTCCTCCCTTTCGGACACCCCTCTCTCTCCGACACACACACATAGTCTTTCGAACACGCATATGCCCCCCTCTCTCTCTTTCGCTCACACACACGCACACATGCACCCACTTCCTCCCTTTTGGACACTCCTCTCTCTGTGACACACACACATAGTCTTTCGAACACGCATATGCCCCCTCTCTCTCTTTCTCTCATGCACACGCACACACCCTCTTCCCCCCTCTGGGACCCTCCTCTCTCTCCGGCAAACACACACACACATCATTCTTTCGAACACGCATATGCCCCCCTCTTTCTCTCACGCACACGCACACACCCTCTTCCTCCCTTTCGGACACTCCTCTCTCTCCGACACACAGACGGTCTTTCGAACACGCATATGCCCCTCTCTCTTTAGGTCTCGCTGCCACCTCCGCCCCCTCCCCCTTTCTTTGTGACACAAATATTCTCTCTCTATATCTAGCTATCTCTCGCAATAATACATGGATAGTCTAAATTGAAATCAAGCAAAGGACCACACTTCTCTTGATTCTCTCTTGGAAAACTGAGCTCCAATTACAAAAAGCGAATCCACTCTCAAACATAATATATGAACATAGGGTGAAATCTTCCACACAAATGTTTGTTGCGTGCATGCATGTCAATGATATGCATGTAGTACTACTCGTACATCCACGCTGGCCCAACTCACACAAATTACATCAAAACCCTTCTCAAAATATCGTGTACATGTGATGTTTATTGTACTACTCCTACTAGCCAGCCCCCGACACGTTCCAACATATTGTGCTACTTTAGATTCTATTTTTCTCGGTCAGACGATGTGTAAGTGTAACCACGAAAAGGTCAACCCCCGCCCCCATTGGTACTATAGCTCCAAGCTCCCATACGGACACAACACCCATCGGAGCACGCCGTCATTGCCGAAGTGGATGGCGCCATGGCCTGGGACGACGACGGAGTCTCCAACCTCGCTGAAGTGGAGCACGCCCTCGACGGTCGTGAGTAGCGTGCCCTCACTGGCAACGCGCCCACGCGGAGGACAATGTGATCCAGCGGCTCGCCCTCATCGGCCACGAGGGGGAGCGCGTGTTCCAGCAGCATGCCCTGGTCGGTCACGAGGAGGTGCATCATGTCCTCGCTGCTCACAAGGTGGACGAGCGCATTCTCCAGCTGCATGCCCGCGAGCATCGCATCCTCGCCGCTCTCGACGTGGACGAGCGCCTGCTCCGGCAGCACGCCCGTGAACATCGCATCCTCGCCACTCAGGCACGCGAGCGTGTTATCCAACAGCACGGCCGCAAGCATGGCATCCTCACATTTCATGCGGTGGATGAGCGCATGCTCTAGACAGTACCCCAGGAGTCGGGACGCGAGCACCGCGCCCCCGGCGATGAGGAGTACTTCATAGTGGCCATCGTGGTTTAGGAATATCCCGTGACTCCGCCGTGCCAGGGAGGAGCGCGAGCTCCCGTGGGCGCTCGAGGAGTCTCGCGCCGATATGCAGGTGGCAGCCGACATGCAAGATTATCCTTCACGCTCTCCTCCTCCTACGACAACTCCTCCAGCACGCCCATCCTATGTCCTTTGCCTCGGCTCCAGCGGACCTTTGGATTAATCATACGACTACTTAAAAAGAATGTCATTTCTAACCAAATGTGAAGGATTAAGACTAATGCGAAAAACAACCTATGACTAACAGGCATGAATAGATGATGTGGCAGCATTGCATGCTGGAGAGTAATGCAATATATTGCAATTTATGGATTGCATGCATGCCTAGCTTATGTGGCATGGTTACATGGCTAGGAAAGAAAATAGATATTGCGTTGTATAGATATTTAGGAATAGAAGATACTATCCACATGCATAGTTGCTCTCGAGCATATAAAGATCTTTAGAGTGGACTCCAATATTTTTTCAGAGGCATAGGTGCACCGGATGCCGTGGCACGTTACAAAATGTTAGGAAAAAATAAGAAACAAATCTCGAGTTTGGCACGAGTGGGAAAATATCTGGTGCTACCGCACCTTATATGCTACCGTGATATGGACGCACCAGGGCCATTAGATCTGTGATCCAACGGACAACATCTCAGGATGTGGACTAAAGCGCCATTTCGAAAATGTTTGGGAGTTTTATGCAAAACTCGCACTGACCGATGCTGGCCACTCGATCCACGATCCAATGGCTCAGAATCTTGTATGAAGGTAGCATTTAAAGGTGTGGTAGACAAGCACGGTGGGGTGCAGCTCTCGGCGCACGCGGCGGAGGGGTGGTGGGGCCATGCGGGGGTGAGGCGCACGTCGGGGGATGTGGTGTCGTGGGTTCGAGCTGCGTCGTGGGAATCGCGTGTGGCAGTGGTGGAAACATGATGGTCACCGTAGTTCAGCGTCCAAGGACAAGTTGTCATGTAGTCTGACACATGCATTGCATACTGATCATTGCAAGGAGTAGGCGAAAAAACTAGGCGGATAAATACGAGTGCAGCGATTCGGTGCCCAGGCTCATCTGCACCCGGTCAGAAAAAAAATCACAAAAAATTCAGAAAAATTCAAAAAATTCCAATTTTTATTTGCATGGTAGAAAATTTGATGCGTGAGGTCCGCTCCAATTTTCAAAACATTTGGACATCTGAGCAGCTCTCGGCAAAAAAAGACAAATCAAGCCAGAACAGTGCATGAACAGTTAACTTTTTTATAGACCCCGAATTTGTTTTTTTTTTGCTGAGAGCTGCTCAGATGTCCAAATGATTTGAAAATTGGACCGGATCTCATGCATCAAATTATCTACCATGCAAAAAAATATGGAATTTTTTGAATTTTTCTAGTATTTGTTTTAATTTTTTTCGTCAGCACGGGTGCAGATGAGCCAAGGCTCAGAAGATGATTATCGGATAAATACTTCATTATATTCAAGCGGACCTACGCTACTACATTTGTTCGAAAGACATGCATACCAGCGAAATAGTTCATCTATCCATATATACAAAGAGGAAATATATATTTTTAGGAACAAGAGAGGAAATAGTTCATCCATCTATAGTGCCCTACTGCTTCTTCTTCTTCTTCTTCTTCTTCTTCTTCTTATTCTCATTTTCTGTGGGGGGCGGCTTCGCTACAAGCTCCTTCGACCTTGAAGCTATCTCAAAACTCACACGGGCATCGAGGGCAGCATACTTTATCCGCTTGTAGGTCAATGGATAAATCTCCCATCCAGACGTCCTTATTTCCAGCGTCTCGTCGCCCTTGTCAAGCTTTGTCCCGAGTACATAATTTGCTACGTCGAATAAGGATGGTGTTTGTTTGTCACAACCCTCTACAAGAATTTTGGATTGTAGGTCGGCGGTCTTTTTCACATCAAGGTTGTACGGCGCCAGTTTTTTTTGTCCCCTTCGATGGCTGCTCCATAGAAGAATATGTCCTCCCGAGACAATAAATCATGGAGCTCACCTGGTATGGAGGGCGCGTGCATGATGTGATACACCAAAATATCATCTCCGAGGCACAACTGAAGGACGGCGGCACGTTGAATCTCCCCAGTGACACGCGTGGTGTACTCTGCGTCGAGACCAACGATCTTCATCTCCACATTTTCGAGGGAGTTGGATACATTGTTAATCCACTCCCGAGCAACCCTTGCGTGGTCGGTGACAGTGGTGGCTATCCTGAATGAGCCTTCGCTGATCACATGTTTGACACTAAAAACCTGCATACGGATCTCTTTCTCCATTTGGAACCGCCGGACCGGAGGGCTATGGTTTGGAGTATTAGGACTAGGTGGCTAAACAGAGTGGAAGAAGATGGTGGTTACACAGAGTGGAAGAAGATTATTATTTAAAGGGGTTTCGGAGGTATGTGAAGAGGTTAAAACAGTGTGAATCCAGTGGGGTTTGAATGCAAACGAAGGAGAGGTGAAGAAGCCGAGGAATATCGGTTCCCGATGGAGAATTAATGGAGAAGTGGCATGCAGGCAGTTGATTAGACTGCTAGGTAGACCGGCCTGCAAAACGAAAAGCCTATGCGAGTAGGTGCCGGTTCAGATGGATATTGGCGCGTGCCTGCGACACACAACTTCTGCGTTCGAATACCCACAGAGCTAACCATTTTGTTTCAGTTTTTTTCTTCCCATACTGTTGTTCTACTCCACATACATATATCAGTTTGGCATTTCCCGTTACACTTTGCTCTAATTCCCGAGACATTTTTTTGGGGGGACAATAGACAGTTCATGTGCGTTATCAGAGAACATGGCACATAGTTCGAGATCCCATGCCTTCTTCTGGTGGTTTCTGGACGATTCTGCTTGTGTGCTACGTATGTGTGTAACCTTTTCTGGTTAAGGAATATGCGGTTATACTCAAAAAAGAAAAAAGGGCCTTCTTCGCGCTTCCACATGCACAAGAATTTTGGTCTGCTAGCAATATGGATGCTACCTGGAGGATGAAGTGAATCTAGAGGCATGCTAGCACAACCTCTTTCCTACTACTCCTATGCTACTAGTCCTCACAGTGAAGTGACAAGACCCTGCGCCCGAGGTGACCCTAGTCCAGGCGTCGTGTTCGGGTTACCAAAGCCAGCCTCACCCTATGCAGTCACTGTCACCGCCGATGTATAGCATGCATGCCTCGCCTCGTCTCCCTCTCCCCTAGCACCACTCCATGTCCATCTCGCCGGAGATCCTGAGGTCACTCTTCTTCATCTCACAGTGCCCCCGCGTACCCTCTCGCCTCTCTCGCCTCCCCCAGTACCACTATTCTACTCGCTAGCTGCTCTAGCACCGGGAGCCTTCTCACCCGTAAATCAAGCCTCAAAAAACCCCACCTTCCAAACTGCACCATGGTCGAACCCGAACCGCGCAGCATCCGTATGAGCCGCGGCTGGAGCGATCTCCCCATGGACATCCTCCACCTCTGTTGTTCGCGTATGGATATGTCCAGTGCCGTGTGGCTGGCTGCATGCTCGAGGGACCTGCACGGGGACATCGTTGAAACGAGGCCTGAGATTTTCAAGACACCCTGCTTGCTGCTATCTGATGTTGTGGGATGGCGTGCTCACCACTGTGCTCACCATGATACGGTGGCGCACATCATGCCCCTCGACTTCGATCCGACCACCATCACCCGAAACTTCTTGTCAGGTATGTACTGGGTTGGCATGAACTCCCACTGAATGGTTGCCGTCGGACCAGAAGAAGTGGGTGCTCGTGAACGTCCACACATCCCATGAGATTATCCTTCCTCCCTTGGATCATATAGGGATTTTCCGTCGCGGCCCACTTCCTGTAGATTACCAAGTCAGCTAGACAGACCTTGTTTTGCTGAAGGTTGTAATCTGCCAAGTGCCCACGACATATGGGAATTACACAGACTTCAAGCTAATTGCCTTGTTTAACCGCGGAGTCGCCTATCTTTGCGGCGGTGCCGACTGTAGGTGGACACTACTCCCCTCGAAGAGCTGCATCGATGGTGATCCATAGTTCTGTGATGCTATTGAACACAATGGCATCATCTACGCGATCGACAATGCAGATGGCACCACATGTTGCTGGGACACCTCGTGTAAGTTGTTTTTGCTTGATTTTAATGATAACGCCATTACATTGTTTGAACTTTTGTGATGATTGGCATATCCCTATTATAGCAGAATTTGAGTAGAACTATGGCAATGTATTAGAGACACCGTAAATCAGGAAATAAAATAGGGAGATTTGGATGTCCAAATGGTAATCTCTATATTTGGAAGTAGTTAAATCATGTGATTGTGACCATGTCTATACAGCCAATTTGTACCCTTGAATAATCAAACAGCTAGGAAGATATGGATATTCTCCTAAATTTATAGTAATCTTTATACTACTAAATATGAGTGTGTATCAATAGCCATGTTAGTTTCCTCATTTTCATGATGTAGAAACATGCATAACACTGTTGGTTTCATCTAACCATACATTAGTAGGGAAGTAAAAGTGCATATGGAAAACTCTATACTTGGAAGTAGTGAAATCCTGTCATGCTTACCATGTCTACATGCCTATATTCACCCTTCAGCAATCAATGGCTAGAATATCATCCTCACTAAAATTTTGCACACAGAACATGAGGAGAAATGTTGCATACATGGGCTACTTTTTATGGAATCAACGGAGAGACTGAGCTGGGATTTTCTTATTGGGTAGAAATCAGGTGAAGGGCCCACCCCAACTGAAAATTAGGGGGGGAATGAGATTAGTTATAAAGCAGGTCCAGTAAAATCTCCGTAGTTGGCCCGTGCGTCTAGAATTATCGGAACATGAGTATATAACAATGCATGGTGTGTTAGTTTCCTCTGAAGAATTTATTTGTGAGAACAGAACATGACTACATAACATGCATGGCTATATTAGTTTCCTCTGAAGAATCGACTGCGAGATAACATGAGTATAACCATAACCATGCATGGTACTATTATATTTTCGACCCCAGTATATATTTCCCTCTATTTTCCTCTCAGTTCCATAGGGACACATCAATGTTGTTTCTTACATTATCCTGCTCATACTCTGAACATTGCTGATCTTACATTAACAATGTATGTCCTTTTTGTCTCCTTTCTGATATGTTGCAGTGTCCATACGGCTCCTGCCCTTTGTAATCACACCACCTTTGCCGAAAGCAGGGAAGCACAACTGGTTCCTCGCTCGATCAGACGACGGTGAAAGACCGATGATCATTCGCACGCATCAGCCGGCAAGTTTATATTGCAAAAACCCCACTGTGTACAAGTAGCGTGAAATACGTGAGTATCCGGAGAATGTATGTTACGTCTATGAGCAGGATACCAGCTTGTTGGGGCCTTCAGGATTTTTTAGTAGGATGCGGGTAAACAGCCTTGGTTCACACTCTCTGTTTCTCGGACTCAATTATCCGATTAACCAGGAGATCACCTTCAAGGATCCTGATGGCAGAGAGGCTTTGTTTGTTAGGGAAAACTGTGTGTACATGGTGAACCGATCTTCGGGATCAGCCGCCCCCGATTGTCAACGATACAGCATGTAGCCAAAAGAAGGAGAGAATGTGAAAGGTATCTGGATTAACTTTGATCTTTGGATGTCTCAACTCCGAAAGCCAGTGATGTGGTACAAGCCTTGAGGTTGTTAGGTAATGGGGTAGTTGCGTCGAAAGGGTGGAGTCCTCGTGTCTACGAATCACTGGTGGCTGAAGGGGAGCTGCAAATTAATATGGCACTTGATCAACCCTCTTCGAATGGCTTGTTGTATTAGCTGCTTGTTCTGGATGGGTGATGTTCTCTTTTGTTATACAGACTCCTTGTAATTTTGTCATCCTTGTCTATGTCACTCTTACTATGTACTAGTTCGCTCTGTTTAGAACTTTGTGATTTGTGTGTGGATCACGAGAATCTGAGCGCTTCAGATGGGTGCGTTTTGGTGGTTTAGCAAGACTTGTGAACATTCATGTCTTGCTATTTATGTCAGTAGTAGACGCTAGTCAGTGTTTGCATGTTGTATATATCATTGTTTTGAACTGTTTTTTGTTTCAAACTGCTGATGTGCTAAATGGGGGCATCACCATTCTCCAGTGTTCAGTGTATATATCCTTTTTCAAGTTATAATTTGAGCTCAGTGACTTTTCGGTGATGTACACTAGCTTGGGCCACGTGAGGTTTCGTTGAATATGGGCCGAGTAGTAATGCAATGCCAAACAAGCCAATTATGAACTCTGATGGCGGGCGCTCAAAAAAAAGAAATATTAGTCCGACATGTGGGCGCCACCGGTGTTTTCGTGTGGTTGCGCGGCAAGAGCGTACTGGCGCGCGTTCGAAATTCATGCTACCTTTTCATCCCGAATCCCCTGCCCCTCCCCCACCTCTGGAATCTCGATTCCTATCCCAGTTCCCCCAAATCTGCTTCCTCTACTCCCTGTGCTCAAGCGCACTATCATGTCGCTAGTCAATGCGGATCTCCCATCCAGAGATCCTGACGTCTGTCCTGCCTTCGGGCGCTGCGTGATGTCGCTCAACAGTGGCATGGCGGCGCTTGACAACCAGTTTGTCGGCAAAGTGCTGATGGTAACCAACAATGGCGACCGGCCTCCCGTCTCGTCAGACGACCTGGTCAAAGCTCTTGGCATTGCGCATGGCATCCAAATAAGTGACTTGCTCGTCGAAGTCTGTCTGCCACCAGCTGATTTTTTCGTCAGGTTCCGGACAACTTTCGACTGCAATCGTGTGTTCGAATCTTCCCAGCATTTGTTCTGCGATGGCGCGCTGGTGAGCTTCGATCGGTGGCACCCAAGATGGGGCTCGGTGCCCTCTGAGCATGAGTTTTTAACAAAGCTTACCTTCCACGGCATGCCTCGACGGGCTTGGAACAGCGAGTCCATGAATAAGCTTATCAACGACCTAGGAGGTGAGCTCTTAAGTATGTTTGTTCCTCCAGACAGCTGGGCTCTGACGGTTATGGCATGGATGAAGAAGCCGTCCACCATACCGAAGGTGATTGGTGTTGAGATACCAGTGCAGGAACCGGGGTTGTACTATTCGTCGCCACCAAGGCCGCCGCGGACCACGTTACGTATGTACCTGCATCGAGTCTTCGTGCATGTCGAAGAAGTGGTCAATCCTTCAATCGAAGTCCTGCGGCCACCGCTGGTGGTGGGGTCCATCGATGACGTCCATTACAGGAGTCAACGTCAGACTTTCCCCGTGTTGCTCGGAACGATGGATGGCACAGGGCCTACTCCATCGCGCGGCGGAGGCCACTGCTTCTTTGGGAGA
This sequence comes from Elymus sibiricus, assembly GCA_039707655.1. NCBI lineage: Eukaryota > Viridiplantae > Streptophyta > Magnoliopsida > Poales > Poaceae > Elymus > Elymus sibiricus. The sequence goes on along the minus strand of CM077668.1, from coordinate 100,844,555 downwards.
AGAGGCTGGGTTGGTTGCCTGGATGTGCTCTAATTTGAGGTAACAACTGAATCTTCTCAGATAGAGTACTACTTATATCTGAGCTATAGGTGTCAAGCTCTGATGTGCCAATACATTTGATTATGACCTGTTCTATTTTTGTACCTATTTTTTCGGAATGGGTGTACGTCAACTTAACGTGCTAGCATAACTTATTGTGTTTGTCTGTCTGTTTTCTTTGCACTGCATTCAAGATATTTCCACGTCATTGATCAAGACGATGAACGGTGATGTACGAGTTTGTTGGTTTCAAGATAGCCCTACCCCTTGCGATCCACTGCTTCCACCCCTATTGTGTCGCCCGCGTGAAATTTTTGTATGCAAGCTCAATGTGCTATGATGTTGTATATCATTGTGTCAACTGTATAAGTTTGTACCGATCATCAGCAATGCATATGGCTTAAAAATGTATGCACGAGCATCGACCGATCGGTTTCTCTCTCTCTCCCGCTAACAAGTGGGACCCGCTGCATTATTTCTTCGCTCGTGACAGCTTTTAGTTAGGTTTCACTAGACTCTGCCTTTTTTCTTAACTTATAATTTGAGTTCAGTGATTTTACAAAAATGTACAAAAGACATGTTTGGGCCATTTCAGGTGTCGTTGAATGTGGGAGTACCTACGTAAAGTTGTACTATACTACACAGGCCTTGTTCGTTGAACATCATCAATGCAACTGGGCCGAAAGATGCGTGCCAACCCAGGTTTTCTTTTGACCTAAAATAAGTGCAGCCCAGCCTATGTTTTTTTATAAAAAAAATGCACAACTCAGTTCTATTTTTATACAAGAATGCCAAGCCCAACTTAAAGTTTTTCAATAAAATTCCTAGCTCAGAATTATTTTTTTATAGGAAATGCTCTGTTCAGACCAACATTGTTTTTTCACCCATCCCAGAAAATGGGTCTATTTCTACTCTTTTTTTTTAATAATCGGGTCTATTTCTACTAAAAACAAATGGGTTGTAAACTAACATATATAATAAATGGGTTGCATGTCCGCAATTTTTTTACCCAGCCTAGTAAATAGGTGTATTCGAACAAATAATCAAATGGGCTGTAAATTCTCAGAAATAGTAAATAGGTATTTTTTTTACACCCAGACCAGGAAATAGATGTATTGGAAAACAAAATCAAATGGGCTGTAAAAACTAAATAAATGGGTTGCATGTCCGCCAAAGCCTTCGAAGCTTACTTTGTTGGCCCACGCCGAGGAGTTCTCAAAAAAATAATGTTGGCCCACGAGGACGAAGCCTGCGCAAGGCGTGTCCATTTAGTCAACAAAATGATTTATAATGGTCAAAAAGAAAAGTCAACAAACTATTCTGACAACTGTAGCCATTGGATTGACATCCAACGGCCATCCTGCTTCTTCAATCTCTGATCTTGTTGCTCCAGCCACCAAAAGCCCAAAACCATCGCAGGCGGGAGCACCTGCTTCTGCCTCCCATGGCCGGCTATGCTGCTGCGCAAGCCTCGCCGCCCCATCCTACTCCCACCGGTGGCCAGGTCATACCTGTACTCACCGGTGGCTGGTTGTGCTGCCGCGTAGGCTCCGGGTCATGCCCACCCTTAGCCTAGCTGTCGTCCACCGCCTTGATGCTCTCGGATGGCGTCTTCAATGTGGTCAATGAACGATAGCCATCGGAAGAGGACTGTACGTGGAGAGTCTAACAGTTGGGACCCACGAGGTCCATGGTCATACGCCACGAAGTGCCTCCTTATCACTTGCAAGAAAAATGATTCCTCCCCCTGACAGCTTGGGCCCACTAGCTACATCTTCGCACACAAGGAAGTGCCTCCTTATTACGCGCAAAAAAATGACTCGTCCCACTGACATCCGGGACCCACTAGCTACATCTTCGCACGCAAGCAAGTGCCTCCTTATTCTGCGAAAAAAATGATTCCTCTCCCTGACAGCTTGGACCCACCATCTATATCTTCGCACGAAAGGAAGTGCCTCCTTATTACGTAAAAAAACAATTCCTCCCCATGACATCGCGGACCCACCATATTTGTAGGCTGACTTGTGGGCCTACTAAGTTGACGCGTACGCAGGGCTTTGTCAACTTAGTCAACAAACGATTCTAGCAGCAGAGACCGTTGGATGTTAATCCAACGGCCGTGCTGTTTCTTCAATCTCTGATCTTCTTGCTCCAACCGCCCAAACTAGCTCCGGCGGGACCGCCTGCTCCTTCCTCCCATGGCCTTTCTGTGCTGCCGCGCAGGCCTCACCGCCCCACCATACTCCCACCGCTGGCGAAGCCTTCCCGCTACTCACCCACATCCCCTGTTATTCTCCGTCGATGGCAGCCTCACACCGCAGCCGAACCAATCAAGCCTCGTACTCCCCTCCGCGTGGGCATCCACTGCCGCGTCTTTCTCGGCTCCGCGTAGTTCCCTTCCTAGGACTCGCCGTCGTCCACCGCCTAGGTGCTCTCGGCGCGGCGTGGTCAACGTGGTCAATGAACGACAGCCATCGGAAGAGAAATGTACGTGGTGAGGCTGACAGCTGGACCCACCAGCTACATCTTCGCATGCAAGGAAGTGCCTCCTTATTACACGCAAAAAAATTATTCCTCCTCCCTGATAGCTGGGACCCAGCTGCTATATCTTCGCATGCAAGGAAGTGCCTCCTTATCCTCCCTGACAGCTGGGACCCACCCGGTCGAAGCGTATGTAGCGTTGTCTGTCTGGTCGCGAACGTGTATGTACATACTGGTCGACCGGTCTCTATGCAACGATGAACCGTGGGCGTGTAAGGAGCGGCACGTGTCATAGTAGAGCCCCCGACGTAGCAGTTCAGGCAGCCCCGTCTAAATCGTGTACACGTACGTACAGCCACACAGCAAAAAATACAGGCACGTACGTACATACGGGGGGTCTCGAACACGTACTCGCGCATACGTATGGCCAGGGCTTGTGTACATGGAGAGAGGCAACGGACGGCAGCAACGGCCTCCTGTTCATTGTCAGCCAACCGGCTGGGTCGGAATGGAGGAAACAACGCCGTGTTCATCGGGAGCCAAGCGACTGGGTCGGAACGCGTCCTGTTCATCGGGAGCCAACCGGCTTGAATGGAACAGCCGTAACGGGGTCCTGTTCATCGACTCGGGGTCTGGCGTACCGCAAAACGGAGGAAACAGCCTTCTGTTCGAACGCCTACGGTCGAAACGGGGTCCTGTTCATCGGTTGGTGGTCTGCGTACCGCAAAATGAAGGAAATTGACTTCTGTTCGAGCGCTTACGGTCGAAACGGGGTCCTGTTATGGCACCCCGGCTCAGAGAGACCGGAACACCCCGTATTCCAGCCCAGAGATCAAGTCTTCTGGAATACGGCACTGCTTGGCATCGAACAGAATAGCTCTTTATTACAAATATTATGAGTACAAAGGTCTGATGCCACAAAAGATTACAGGGGCATGGCAATACTATGCCTGCTAACGTAGCTCTATGCTAGCAGCGGAAGATCTCGTAGCGGAATAACTTCTAGCAGCGGAACAACGACGATGGTGATGAACTCCACTCCGCAGGGACTCTGGCTGGGACACGTCCTAGAGCGCAAACTCGGGATCCTCGACAAGCAATCAATCACGGCATCACCTGCAATCTGGCATGACACGCCAGGTGAGTACTTTGAGTGTACTCGCCAGCTCACAGCAACCAAAACAATCAAGACAAACAACAACATGGCATTTACAGGTTAATTAGCAATGACGAACATGATACGACTAGAACAACTTGAGGGTGAACATGGCATGTACAGGTTAATCGTGATATGAACATGATGATCCTGGAACTAACATGCAAGGGGGTCGATGTTTAAGGTCCCTTGGACCAACTTACTCTTCTCGGAGGTTATCTCATAACCACCATATGTGTCAAGCTTACCGTCATGAGCATCACACGATCACCTCAGGATCAACCAAGCTCGGTATCAACTATACCATCGTGACCATCACATGACCACAAGGAGCTAAATCTCTACCTGTGATCATCGCATGACCACATAAAGATTAACCAACTTCTTTCCTCACAGAACCAGGGTTGTTAATTATCCAGGTTATTATTACTGTTGACCCATAGTGTGACCTACTATGAACTGTGTCCATGACCGAGGATGCGGCTATCGATAGATTATACACTCTGCAGAGGTTAGTACACTGTACCCACACTCGGAACTCATGGTCTCGTGCTCCCATTCAGGTGGACCAACGACATTCCGACAAAACCAATCTATTACATGACACTCTCCCAGCCACTCCGACAAACTCCCCTTTGGGCTATGTCATGGGTGACCCCGTGTCACCATGTGACACCCCGCCACCGTCGTGGCCAAACAAAACCACCCCAAACGGGGACCTGAGCTCAATACCAAAACCGGGTACACAAGGTTATAGCCGCCTACCTGATCAGGGTAGCACGCGCACATAACCTTCCCTGGTTGGAGGTACCGGCGAGAGGCATGACAATAGACCGAATTAAGGACTCCCCATCCAGGCAAGTGTGGTTGCACTGGTGAGCTCGATTCGGTGGCACCATGACTCAGCCAACAGATTTGTTCAAGTTTGATTAATGTCAGGTTCAACTAGAATGGTGAAGAGCTGAGTCATAATAACATAACGAAATAACAAGGCATATGAGCATGATATCAGTGTAACCATGGATGGGCAACATAACCATTTAACAATAGAACATCAACAATGATAAATCATTTATTCTACGGGATGCAAATGAGCATAGCATAACGATGATCAAGAATATCACAAGTAGTTTCATATCAAACCGTAACTACTCATGTGAGCACATCATTATCACTAGCATCGGAAATGATTACAAGAATAAAGCATGATAATAATAACAATAACACTAATAATGGAGAAGAGTCATATATGCACAAGAACATAGCATAAGCATGGACATGGATTCACGAGCATATTCAGAGTATTAACAAAATCATTAAATGAGCAAGCAATTATTTAAATATTCAAGTGTAAACCATGGCTACTACAAGGCCGTCATGCAAGTGGCTGTTGTGGCTTGCCTGGGGATGAAGGAATCATTGGGAAGAAGTGCGAGGCACTCGCGATTTTTTTTGCCGGAAACGTTTCTCTCTCGGCGGAGCTGAATAGAGGGCAGGGGCAAAATGGTCATTTTTAGTAAGCGACAACATAGTGAAAATGATACCAACAAAACGGGCTCGACGAATAGAGAACGTGAGCTTTTGAATCACTTGATTCGGAGTCACGGTTGAAAAGATACGGGCGTTGGTTCGTTAGGCAGAAAAACAAATAAAAACTGTGCTTTTCTGCTGCTAACCGATGAACGTCCGCAACTTAAGGATTTCGGCCGGCGGGGTTAAACAAAAAGCGCCTTCTCCAGGAATACGTCTTCGCAGTAGTGAAAGTGCATTCTGCGCCAAAGCCGCAGAGAAATACGCCTTCAGGAAACGAAGACGTAAACAAGCGAATGCTTATCCACTTATCCACGTCAGCGTGTCCAGGTCAACGCCCTTTGTGGCTGACTTATGGGGCCCACGGGAAGGTGGGGCCCGCCGGCTGGGTCTTCTTCTTCCTCCCGTCGGTGCAGGGCAGAGGCGAGGCTGGGCGCGGCCGGCGCTCGTCCCGGTGCCACCGGCCACCTCCGACGACGCTCCGGGCACCGGCGAGATCGGGAAGAAGCGCCACATCCGTCCCGGCTGTACGCGGACGCCGAGGAGGGTTGAGGCGGCGGCGGCTTCGGGTGCCTGCGGTGGGGCGTCGACCTGTCTTGGGGGCGAGGGCACGAGCGTCCCAGGAACGAACCGAAGCTATCGGGAGCACCGCAGGGGTCTGGGGGGTCCTCTGGTGGTGGAATGAGGAGGGGAAGAGCTCCAGTGTGCACGAATTTAGGCGGAGGGCAGATGCGGCCATGGTGGCCATTGGAGGGCAGGAGGAGCTCTCGAGCTCGGTAGAGTGGTCGGGGAGGCTGCTGGGAGTGAGTAGAGGCTGCTCGTGGTCTCGGGAGGCCTCGAGGAGGGCTTATATAGCCGTGGCGAGATGCCCGTGTCCAGAAGCCATCGCGGACGGGTGGGCGCTGCTCTGACGCGACCGCATACGCGTGGGCACGCGCGGAGAGGTTGACAGTGACGAGAGAGAGGTAGTGGGGTGCCAGAGAAGGGCAGACGCGGGAGGGGCGAAGTCCGGTTGGCCACTAGGGCACTATGCGCCCATGGCCGGAGTTACCGTGGCGCGAGGAGGGCGAAGGAGGGGGGGCGAGGGCTGGGGAGCGAGTGCGTGGCTATTGCGGCGCTCGAGGACACGCTGGGACGCGCGGAAACGGCTGGGAGAAGAGTGCCCGAAGCTAAACGACGAGCAGAGCGCGTCCAACGCTTGCCAACAGCGTGGTCACCGCATGGCATGGAGAGGACAGGGCACGAGGGACTGCCAAAAGATGTCTACCGCGTAGTCCTTCCTAAGTGGGACCTCCCTCAGGTGATGGTTAGAAGCAATCAGCTGTGTGCTGATGGGAGTGATCATCTAAAGTTTGCTGTAGCAAACTTGGGCATGCAGATGTGGTAAAAATGAAGTGGGTAAGGGCTATACAGGATGTCACGGGGGTTTAGGGTAGGAAGGACTACAATCCTGTGAAATATGAAAGAAGTTGGACCAGGATTTATCATAGTTGCTTCACAACTGCCAAATCTGGTCCAGCAACTAGATCATGAAGTTGCACTCACATGGATGGTTGGATTGAGCTGAAATTGGGTAGAGGATGATGATTTGGTAATATGAAGGCACTGTAAAAATTTCATACCCTTTGGATAAATAAAAATGGTACTTACTTCACAGTGCTTTCTACCGGACAGAAACTTGGGGGGATTTTTTGGAGAAAATGACTTGGCAAAATGATGTGAATGTTGGTATGCTCAAAGGATATAGGGATATTTAGGTCCTGGATTAATTTCAGATTTTATGAAGCAATATAAAATATAGTTGCTTCACAAACTGAAATTGTGACCAGAAACAAAGATTGGATGGTGTGCTCACATAGATTGTTGGATGGGGATGAAATTTGGTGGAGAGTAATGGTTTGATCATATGGATGATCTGCCAAAATTTCAACTCATTTGGATTAGCCTAGCTAGTACTTCCTTCACAAAGCTTCTCTCTGGACAGAAACTTAGAACTTTGCTGAGGAAGATTTACTAGGCAAATGAAGCTGAATTTTGGCAGGTGACAATTATTTGGATGTGAAAGAGTGCTCAATAAGTTTGAGGGCAATCAAGAAAACATAAATAGAACTTCCTTCACAAAGTGCCATACTGGATAGAATTGGAAATTAATATTCCTGAATTATTTTTGAACTAGGAAAGGATGGGTTTTGACATATTTGTGGAAGATATGATCCAAAGAATTTATGAGAATTTTGTGGGAATTTTGGGAAAGACAGAAATATAGGTTGCTTCACAACCCAGGGCAAACAGGGTTATTCCTTTAATAGAACAAGGAATATTCCCAAGAAATAAATATTAGGGTTGGGCTAAGATGGAAATGACATGGTCTTGAGGAAGATTTGAGAGTTACAAGCTACTTGGGGGAAGAAGAAGAGACGATCTTCCCAAGTTTCAAGACCACAAAGCCACAGAAAAGGAACTCCAAATAAAAATCCAAAAGAAAAAGAAAGGGCCAAAAATCGGGGTGTCACAAACCTACCCCCCTTAAAAAAATCTCATCCTCGAGATTTGGTTGCTCAGGGAACAAGGATGAATATTCTGACTTAAGGAAACCGTTTCCAACTCGGGTATCCTTTTCCTTTATATGATGTTCCCACTGAATTTCATATGATCTGCTTACCATGCTCTGGGGTGGTTTGCTTCACCATATCCCACATTCTGACAGGTCTTCCTTCATAGATTCATCCTTACACTGGCTCTAATTCTTTCATACCTGCTGGCTTATCTGCTGTGACATTCTTCTATCCAGCACCGATAGTATTGAATGGATTTGTGAACCAATTTCCTTGGTGGACACGAAACATTTAATCATTGCATCGGGTTACTAGATGCATGTCCTCCGGGTTCAAACCATACTGGGAATCATAACCCTTCTCTTGGCGGAATCTGACTGCTCGCAGGGATTTCTGAATCATCATGGCTGACTTCTTTGTCTCAAATCCATACCGACGATTTGACTGTCACCTGTCCTGACCAGTATAAAGGGGTACGGTCTTATAACATCCAGAGACTTGACTGATGGTGGTTCTGGCGGAAGAATCTCATCCATGATAGGCTATCATCCCACTGGGTACCATATTTGAGTACACATGATCCGAGCTTGTTGTTTGGTATTTTGATTTCTCATTCTGTCGGTGTACCCATATGTGGGTAGTAAGCCATGCGATGTTTTAACACGGTTGCTGGAGTCAAGCTGCTGAGCTGGCCTTTGGTCTGACATGATACTGACAATTCTGGGCATATACAGTTGGACAAGTGGGTTACCTTGATATGAGGTCCTTACAAACAGAGTAGACCTCTTGGGTGTATACTTATGGGAATCGATACGGAATCAGACTGTCTTGGGTATCCGTACCATGTTGTTCATGCAACAATTAGCATACCTGCGTTGTCGGTCTTGCTCCTTCATTATTGTTCTCCTTTTTCTGAATCTTTTGCTAAAATAGGTTGGCCATATATTCTTCGTGTGACCATAGGTGAAACATTTCGGCATTCATACCTTATCCTTGTTCATGACTCGTGTCATAGGGAATATACCAGGTTCACATGTAGTTGTATAGAGCTCATTATTGTCGTCAATCATACAAGACAGTGTCAAAGGTTAATGATATCACTTTGTCGGGTGTGAGGAAGCTGGCCTGGATATCCACTGTCAAGATTTGGGGTCCCAATGTTGTCTTACTTCATAGCTTGTCCATCCTTGCATCACACTGAGGTGTATAACTGACTTTCATAACTCATGTGGTTGTCGGATTCTCAGCATGCTTGCACCATCGTACTAGTGACTTGCATGACCTTGGCAGCATGTTCACAATATATATGGAAACATGTGTAACTGAGCATTTGATTCCCGAGGCAGACTTGTGTCCTGACTAGCTCGTGTTTCTGGCCCAACCGTTGCGGATCGGATTCTTGAGATGCACTGCCATATACTCCCAACTCACTGGGTAACATCTTGTACCAATGCCGGTGAATGTTTGTAGTGTCGTACTGACGAAAATTGGATAGCTTGTGTTGGAAGCTATGTGAGAGTATCATGCTGAGGAAGATTAAATAGCTTATGCTCGAAGCTTTTGCCAGAATAGCGTGCTGAAGAAGACTGGGTACCATACCTCAGAAGCTTTTCCTCCTGGTTGCTTGCTGGGGAAGATTTGGTGCCTTATGCCCGAAGTTTTATGTGATGGCTTACTGAAGAAGACTGGGTATCTTATGCTGGAAGCTATCCACATATCGTACCAAGGAAGTCTGAGGAACCTTGCGTCGTAAACTTCTCTGGTAGCATGTGGAGGAAGACTGGGTTGCTTACTCCAGAATCTTCTCTCCGTGATATGCAGACTGAATGCCATATATATGTATACCCTGGATATTCTTTTGACTGGACTATTGTCTTACACACAAATTGTCTTCCAGCTGGTTCATTACGATTGCGATGGTTGCACACTGAGGTAGACTTGATGCTGATAGTCAATTCAGAATATCATTTGTATTCAAACCAGATATTCCCAATATAATGCAGTCGGCTGAGAATTCCATAATGTTTAGCTGAGCTTCCAAACAATTTCATTCCTCACTGATTCTTCGAATCCGGTGTCGGTTGATGAGCAACATTCATAAGGGGAAATACGGTGACACCGAAGGACCAAAGAAAGAAGCAAAAGAAACGACTCAAACAAAAGCACACAATAGGCATCAAGGTTACATACAAGCAACATCACATTTTACAGCTATACACAACAATATGCATGCCTACTTAAGCACACAAATCTCGCGGAAACTCCGGTACTACGATCTAACATGTTGTGACGGTGTGCACGAAAGTGAATCAACGTGTGGAGCGGTTGGTGTGAACAGAGCTACACCAAGTGCTGGCTCAGCATCGGTTGCATCTGGACGGCTCGGAGATGAGGACGGACTCGGTGATCATGTAGCGTAACTCGGATGTCACGACCACATCATCATCAAGTGGACGGAAGGGAACCGTACTCGTCCAGGGAATGAATGATAGGGTAGGATAGCAGTGGAAAGCAGGGTCTGCTCGCATTGCCCTTTTCTAGTAACAAAGACTAGTAAGGGTTGCCAAAGCGGCGGGTTGGATGGCAAGATCCGGGGTATAAACATGTCGACCACCGAGGCGATAGGTGTGGCTGAAGAGAATATGTTGGTGCGATACCTGTCCATCAATCCTGCAAGTGATCGACACCACTAGGTACCTTGGCATCATTCCACTGGGACAGAGATAACACCAAACACCAAAGAGCAAGTATGCAAAACTGGAGGGTGCAGGTAGTAGATCGAGACCGATGCCACCTACACTCACAAGATCAACCGTTAGCGACAAGATAATAAGTCTACATGCATGCTATGCAGCAAACAAATGCAACAACCAAATGCAACAAGAAAGCTAGACTCTGAACTACCGGTTTCTAACGCTCACGCTGACTAGGGCGTGCTACAGCCAGACCTGCTCTGATACCAAGCGTTGTGGCACCCCGGCTCAGAGATACCGGAACACCCCGTATTCCAGCCCAGAGATCAAGTCTTCTGGAATACGGCACTGCTTGGCATAGAATAGAACAGCTCTTTATTACAAATAATATGAGTACAAGGGTCTGATGCCACAAAAGATTACAGGGGCACAGCGATACTAAGCCTGCTAAGGTAACTCTATGCTAGCAGCGGAACATCTCATAGCGGAATAACTTCTAGCAGCGGGACAACGACGACGGTGATGAACTAAACTCCATGGAACATCTCATAGCGGAATCACTGCCGTGGCGAGATGCCCGTGTCCGGAAGCCGCCGCGGACGGGTGGGCGCCGCTCTGACGCGACCGCGTATGCGTGCGCACGCGCGGAGAGGTTGACGGTGACGAGAGAGAGGTAGTGGGGTGCCAGAGAAGGGCAGACGCGGGAGGGGCGAAGTCCGGTTGGCCACTAGGGCACTATGCGCGCGCAATCGGAGCTATCGTGGCGCGAGGAGGGTGAAGAAGGAGGGGGCAAGGGCCGGGGAGCAAGCGCGTGGCTACTGCGGCGCTCGAGGACACGCTGGGACGCGCGGAAACGGATGGGAGAAGAGTGCCCGAAGCTAAACGACGAGCAGAGCGCGTCCAGTGCGTGCCAACAGCGTGGTCACCGCATGGCATGGCGTGGACAAGACACGAGGGACTGCCAAAAGATGTCTACCGCGTAGTCCTTCCTAAGTGGGACCTCCCTGAGGTGATGGTTCGAAGCAATTAGCTGTGTGCTGATGGGAGTGATCATCTAAAGTTTGCTGTAGCAAACTTGGGCATGAAGATGTGGTAAAAATGAAGTGGGTAAGGGCTATCCAGGATGTCACAGGGGTTTAGGGTAGGAAGGACTACAATCCTGTGAAATATGGAAGAAGTTGGACCAGGATTTTTCATAGTTGCTTCACAACTGCCAAATCTGGTCCAACAACTAGATCTTGAAGTTGCACTCACATAGATGATTGGATTGAGCTGAAATTTGGTAGAGGGTGATTATTTGGTAATATGAAGGCACTGTAAAAATTTCATATCCTTTGGATAAATAAAAATGGTACTTGCTTCACAGTGCTTTCTACTGGACAGAAACTTGGGGGGATTTTTTGGAGAAAATGACTTGGCAAAATGATGTGAATTTTGGCATGATCAAAGGATATAGGGATATTTAGGTCCTGGATTAATTTCAGATTTTATGAAGCAATATAAAATATAGTTGCTTCACAAACTGAAATTGTGACCAGAAACAAAGATTGGATGGTGTGCTCACATAGATTGTTGGATGGGGATGAAATTTGGTGGAGGGTAATGGTTTGATCATATGGATGATCTGCCAAAATTTCAACTCATTTGGATTATCCTAGCTAGTACTTCCTTCACAAAGCTTCTCTCTGGACAGAAACTTTAGAACTTTGCTAAGGAAGATTTACTAGGCAAATGAAGCTGAATTTTGGCAGGTGGCAATTATTTGGATGTGAAAGAGTTCTCAAAAAGTTTGAGGGTAATCAAGAAAACATAAATAGCAGTTCCTTCACAAAGTGCCATACTAGACGGAATAGGAAATGAATATTCCTGAATTATTTTTGAACTAGGCAAGGATAGGTTTTGACATATTAGTTGAAGATATGATCCAAAGAATTTATGAGAATTTTGTGGGAATTTTGGGAAAGACAGAAATATAGGTTGCTTCACAACCCAGGGCAAACAGGGTTATTCCTTTAATAGAACAAGGAATATTCCCAAGAAATAAATATTAGGGTTGGGCTAAGATGGAAATGACATGGTCTTGAGAAAGATTTGAGAGTGACAAGCCACTTGGGGGAAGAAGAAGAGACGATCTTCCCAGGTTTCAAGACCACAAAGCCACAGAAAAGGACTCCAAATAAAAATCCAAAAGAAAAAGAAAGGGCCAAAAATCGGGGTGTCACACCTATTGATCGGGAGGGCTCTGGCGTACCGCAAAACGGAGGAAACGAACTTCTCCCCAACTGCCTACGGTCGAAACAGGGGTCCTGTTCATCGGGAGAGGTGTGGCGTACCGCAAAACGGGACTCCACGGGCTACTGTTCATCCACAGTCGACCTCCCTCCACAGCCTCCACCAGCTACTGTTCATCCACCGTCGACTTCCTCCAGCCTCCACCGGCTACTGTTCAACCAGCCTCCACGGGGTCCAGTTCATCCACCCCCAACTGGTTGGCCTCCTCGGGGGTCCTGTTCATCCAGCGCCAACCACCTTCACACGGCCAGGGTACTGTTCATCCACAGCCAACCCACCGGCTGGAGTGGGGCGTACGAGCAGGCGGCAGTAACGGGCACTGTTCATTGAGAGGCAACCCAACTCCGGCTGGCTACATCTCGCACGGGGCTCGATCGGCTTCAGTAAGCAGCGAGAAGGATCAATCGGGTTCAGTTAGCAGCGAAGGGATCGCTCGGGTTCAGTTAGCAACGAAGGGATCGCTCGGGTTCAGTTAGCAGCGAAGGGATCGCTCGGCTTCAGTACGCAGTGGGATCGATCGCTCGGGTTCAGTACGTGTAGTAGTGCGAGGGATCGATCGATCGCTCAGGTTCAGTAAGCGAACGCCTCGCTCGGGTTCAGTTAGCGAACGCCTCGCGCACACACGCGCGCGTACGAGAGAGAAACGCGCAAACCACACTGCATAGCTCGGCCCCGGCCACCCACCGTAACCGGGAACTCCCAAAATTTTCCCCGCCCTCACTTCTACCATGATTTTTTACGTCATGGACGGCCCAAAGAATGTCATGCGGGTGCGTCTCCGGACCGCCTAGGACGAAAAGCCCATTTTCTTTCATAATTTTTTGTCATAGAAGTAGGAGACCACCACATCTATGATGATACGTGTTTTTGTCACAATTATTGTCATAGAAGTGTCACAACCATGATAGAAAAGTTTTCGTTCAGGCCATAATGCCACGGATGTGTCTTCTTTTTGTAGTGGGGTATCTAGGGTTACACATGGTCGGTGGCTAGCTGGAGAAGCGCATGCCAATAGCTGCAGTAATCCATGGAGTACATGCCAAGTCTTCGGTAGAGTCCATATTCACCATGCCTAGGCTCGAGGCTTCCGGAGTCCTTCCTTATGAGATCGGTGGGCCATAAGCTCGGCCCATGGATGATGGGCCAACTAGGCTGGTACCCCTTAGTCCAGGACACCGTCAGTAGCCCCTGAACTTGTCTTCGGAGCTGGGGACAACAGTCTTCTTCGGACAATTGATTTCGGCATTGGTGTCTTCGGCTTGACAGGCGAGTTCCTTGTCAATGTTGGGTCCCACAATTCGCCCTCGTCCCTCATTCTTTGGTGAGCCGAGGCCTCTCACAATTCAGATATTTTTCTGGTGATCTGGTCCCACCACGTGCGACCTCCTCCGGTAAAAATAATTCCATTAGGGTTTATGAACCATTTGGGGAACTGGCCACTTTAAGGCCAGGCGTCAAAACATCGCCTTTCCCTTATTTAACAGGCGCTTGACCCAAAGTTGCGGCGAAGACGCGCATTCCAAATCCTCCCCGGCTTGTCCAAACCGGGAACCTTTCTTCAAGCTTTACGCCTCAAGAGCTCCTTCAATGACGAACGACGTGTATTCGTCAGCGCGTCCCCATGGCCCCCTTAAGGGAGACTGGGGGAGCTGCTCCGTCTCTCGCCTCCAACTGAACCAACTTGCCACCCAAGGTTATTTGCCAAACTTTGATTTAACTTCCACCCACCCCGACTTAATATCCGTAGATGGGCAAGCGCACGCGGACAGCCATCCCATTCCGCATGGAGAGGTGTCGTGCGTACGACCATCTATGGGGCCATCTAGCCCCTTTTGCTGTTCGACTAGGGGGATCGACAAACACCAAGAGCAGAACTAGCAGAAACGCAAGGAGTTTACCCAGGTTTGGGCCACCGTGAGCTGTAAAACCCTACTCCTGCTTTGATATATTGGATGAGTATGAACACAAGTACAAGGAGCGCTTCCCTGGCAAGATGCGGAAGGAGCTGCTCCGCATGCAAGTTGTGCAAAGGATCGATCCCTGTAAACGTTGCCCTGGCCCTCCTTTTATAGCTCAAGGGGTAACCACAGTGGCAAAATAGTCATTATAGGTTGATTGGATAGCAAACAGTGCTATCATACCTAACTCTGCCAGTTTAGGGCAAAAGCAATAAATGCTCTGTTAGGTGTCATGTGGAGGAGTATCCCCGGCAAGGATTCTGAACCGCTCGCCCAGCTACCTCCTATTATCTTGACACGCCTTCTGGACGGGTGTCATTAAAGGCAAATCTCCTTCCAGCGCGCTGACACGTGCCCCACAAATCTCACCTAACTACCTGCGGGATCGACACCTCATCGATTAGCGATTAGCTGCTCGATGAGGTGGAGCGCTAACAGCTAGCGAGAGCTTGCCGGCACGGAGCTTGCCGGGCCTTCACCTTGCCGGCTCGGCCTGCCAGCAAAGGTTATCTTTGGTGTCGAATTTGATGCTTCGTCGTTATCTTCTCTCCGGTAGCTTCTGCAACTGAGCCTTGAACTTTGTTCTGGACTCGGCTTGAATTATTCTCTGGCAAGCCTTGCCGTCGGGAAGGCTACTACTGCCTATGCATGAATCAGGGGTATTAAGGACCCATTTCTCAATGCACCGACAGGAGCCCCCGGGCCTGGGCCATATGCGCATGCCAAGCGTCATTGGGCTAGTGTAACACCCCAAAAATCGGGTTATCGATTTTTGTGCTGTTAATCCTTCCTGGATTTCCTCTCCCGAATTTTTTCCTCTGGAATCTGGTGAGTGACCAGGTGAATCCAGACAATCCTCAGCCTCTCCATACCTTTCCCATGCTCTTGTGCCAGCCAAACTCTCGTCAGTAAACCCCGAACCTCATTCAAACCCTAGTTTCAAAATATTGGAACTAGAAATCCTGCCTTTGTGTTTACAAAGGAGCTATCATTTTTCTTGCTCTGTTGATCTTCCCAAAATTTCCAGAGATCATCCTTCACTCATAAACCCTAGATGTGCAAAAATATTGCTAAGTCATATGCAATATTTCTCATCTAGAATTAATTCCTCTTTCTGCCTTTCTGAGGAATTAAATCCAGAAAAATATCTATCCATCTCCAAAGTTCATGAAAACTTGTGGATATATTCTTTGTGATCATATTGAGCTCTCACAAAAATATTGGCCATAATTAAATCAGGGAAATTGCATTTTCCTATTTAAAGCCAATATTTCAATTTGGGGCCTTTCCAAAGGAACTACCATTTTGGTAGCTAGGAAAAATCCCAAATAAATTTTGGGGCTCATCCTACCCATATATTCACCATTTCCATCAAAATATCCCGTTCCACCAATTAAATTTTGAGCACAACATCCATTTGCAAATTCTGTCCAGATTTCCAGTTTGCAAAGGAAGTGCTTGTTCCCTTGATCGTTTTGGGCTGAAATTTTTCAGGGTGGTTAACAATGACAAATCACTTCTGGATACCAAAAATCAGCCCATTTCATCTAGCCAATTTTCCTCAGGAAATTATCTAAGTTTCTGTTCAGATTGAATCTCTGTGAAGGAAGTACCCTCATGGATGATCAATTTGATGTGAAACTTTTCCAGCTACCTCTCATGACCAAATCATCAATTTCCACCAAAAATCAACTAATTTCATCTAGCCATTTGACTCCTACTTCCTCATTTGCATTTCTGGTCAGATTGGTGCTTTGTGAAGGAAGTACCATATAGGGTTGTCCATTTGTGCTGCAATTTTTCCCAGATGGTCACCTTAGTGAGTGGTCACCCTCAGCCAAAGACCAGGCCAAGAGGAGCAAGGATCTGACCATGTCATCAATCAAACACCTTGCTGTTCATCAACAGTTGACCCGCGTGCAGTCGCATCAGAGCTCGCTGTTCCTGTTCGTTGGATCAAATCATCTACCTGAGGGGGGGTGAACCTCCCGGGCATGGTCTTATTGCGTTTTGTTGCCAAGTGCATGTGGTGCCGGTGGTGACCGTCGACGTTGTCGGCAGAATCGGTGCTCTGTGCACTAGATCCTTTGGGAGGCCGCTTCCAGCGGGCTCTGGCTTGTCCGCGAGCGCCGGCGAGATGTCCAACATGCGCGTGAGCCTTCTGGAGTCCTCTCCCCCTCGTCCCCAAGCCCATGGACGTTTGTGCCTATCGCCAGATCGCCGCCACCTCGCCGTGTGTCTCGAAGCTCCGTCCATCGTCGGCTAGCTCCTGCCCGAGCTATTTAAGGAGCGAGCCCGAGCCCTCCTCTCCACCAGCAACTTCCCAGCCCTCCCCTTGAGCTCCTCGAGCTCTCTCCCTCGCCATGGCCGTCTTCTCTGCCGCCGCCCAACCCTCCTGATTCCGGCCATGTGGTCCTCCCCCTTCTCACCATCGTCGCCCTTGACCTCACCCGAGCACCCACAGGCGGCCGCCGTCTCCATTCCCGACGGGGAAGCTCTGCCGGCGTGGCTCCCCGCCATGGTTCGGCCACTGCAGCTCTGCCAGCGGCGGGAGCGCTGCAGGCCACCCCAAGCGAGGCCGCCACCATCCCCAAGCGCGGTGCGCTGCTCCAGTTCCGGGGAGGCCACCGGCGAGCTCTCTGGCGCAGCCCATCCTCGGCTACGCCGGCGGCCGGCTGCCCCTGCTCTGCTCCGTCGGAGGGAAGGAGGCGACCAGAGGAGAAGAGAAGGGAGAGAGAAAGAGATGGGGCGGGGCCCGCACGTCAGCCAGAGAAGGGAAAGTCAACCCGGGCCCGCGGTCAGATTAAGTGAAGGCGTATTCCGCCTAGTGCGCTTTCCAGAGTTGAAAGCGTACTCCGTTGCGATAATTGATAGAAATACACTTTCGGTTATCGGAAGCGTATTTTGCAAAGTGCGCCTTCATTTTCTCAGCCGCGGCCGAAACCACTATTTAGTGGACGTTCACCAGTTAAAGTCAGAAACGAACAGATTCTGTTTGTTTATCTGCTTAACGAATGAACGGCCCTAACTTCGCGACCGTAACTCCGATTGAGGTAAATCCAACGCCCACGTCTTCAGTTCATTGAGCCCTTTCCGATGGCATCATTTTCATAATGTTTCCACACTGTGAAAATGACCATTTTGCCCTTGCCCTTAATCAGCCCCTCCGAGAGGGAAACGTTTCCGGCAAATCTTTCCGGAGTTTCATCGCACTTCTTCCCGGTGTATTCCTCTACCCCAAGGCAAGCCAACCTCTTATCATGAGCTCCGGACTTGCGTGATGACTTTGCTTGCACCCTGTGTGTGAGTTGCATTATATTTCAGATCATCTGATAGTCTGCACTGCTGTAGCCCTGTTATTTCATCTTTGCTAGATACTAGTGTTATTTACCATGTGATATCATGAATTGTTGTCATATCATATTTTCTCATGCTATTGACAATATTTTCAATACCATTATCATGTTAGTGCTATGATTTGATCTCATGCTATGATTGTCATGATTTTGCTATGCTGTTGCTAAGAAATTTTCTTGCTCATAAATGCTGATGTTATAATGAGATGATGTAAAGATTAAATTGAACTTGTGAACTAAACTTAGTTGGTTGATCAAGAGCCACCTACCCGGACTTATCCGTGCAGCCACATTTGCCGCTATGGCACGGCCTTGACTTGGTCTGGCTTTGTGCTCTTTTATCGGTACCACCAAATTAGGGAGGGTTATGTGCGCGTGCTACCCTGATCAGGTAGGCGGCGATAACCCTGTGAGCCCAGTTGTTTGTTTAGCCCGGGAGTCCCCGTTTGGGACAGTTTAGTTTGGCCACGACGGTGGCAGGTGTCACAAGGTGACACAGGGGCCACCCAGGACATGACCCTGGGAGGGTATGATTGTCGGTGGTACGATAGAGGAGTCACGGGTCAGGCATGTTTCGTTGGAGCACCATCGGTCCACCCGAATGGGATCACGAGGCCAGGTACTCCATGGTGTGGGTAAAGTGCGCAACCTCTGCAGAGTGTAAAACCTATTCAAATAGCCGCGTCCACGGTATTGGACAGTCCGCTTAGACCTCTCTAGGATGGTCAACCGTGATAATGATAATAATGATGGAAGAACTTGTCTTATGTTCGGAAGTACTCGATGGGTTAAGAGTATTCCGAGGGTTGTGCGACAACCCGGAAGAGAGAGTAAGTTGGTACTTGGTAACAGTAAGCAACTTAAGCACTTAATCTGTTAATTGCCATGCCATGCCATGTTATGTAGTTGTTATGCCTGATCCAGGATATGCCATGTTTGATCCATGTTTCCCAATTAATTCCATACCATGTTTATATTAAATTCTTATAGAAGCATAGGGCTTGCTTTGTTATCTGCTTGTTTGGATGCTATGTATTTGGTTGTCTTGCGAGTACATTCAAAGTACTCACCTGGCCTTGCACGTGGCTAGTTGCAGGAGAAGATCCGTCACGCTAGACCGTAACCCAGCCAGTCCTGTGCGTTGTGGAGCCCAGCCAGAGACGTCGTTGCCACTGAACCAAGACCTCCGCTGCCACTTAGTTAGCCTTGGAGTCATGTAATATTGTTGTAATCAACAATGTTGTAAAACTCCATTTCCTATAATAAAGCCATTTTTGTGCCTGGAATTGCTGTATCATGTCTCAGGCGTGCGCCAGGTCTTATCCTGGGACTGGCGTGCGTCGGCCCTCTATCGGGGTGCCACAGCTAGGCCCAAAACAATGCACAGGCACGAGTGGCAGAGAATAACTGCCATATCTATCATAATCTTCACTTTTACTGCTCCTTCCGCCACGCGTTTTACATGCGAGGCGAGGGATTGGTGAAGTGGGGCGTCGCTGGGGTAACAGTGAAGAGCCAGCCCCACGCCTTCCCCATAAAGAGAGGGCTACGGAGGGGGCTGCTCATCCATCTCTTCCTTCATCTTCCTGCCTTTGCTATTCTCTCTGAAGATCCACCGTTGCGATAGTGAGAGGTAAAGGCCGAGCACGAGCGTCCGCCACCTCCGTGAGGTCGTCTGTGCGGGGCCGGGCAAGTGCCCTCACCATGCCTGCGGAGGCCGGCTCCAGCTTCCGCGGGGGAAGGGCCACAAATCGTGGTCGTGGAGGGCCCGGACTCCGGGGCCGAGGCGGCCACGCCGGATTATCTGTGCCTCCTCTCCCAGCAGAAGCTCACTCGGTGGAAGCGGCGCACGAGTTCGTCGTGGTGATGCATCACCAGCCACGCAGCTGGTTGCGGCTTCCAAAGTCTTTTGCAAAGACAATGGAAGGCGACGAGCCCCCAGGCCTCTGGATGCGAGCAGATGGGTGCTGCAACGGCCCTGCCTGGGTGGCCACGGAAATCTCCCCCAACGGCTTCATATATTTGCGGCAGGGGTGGAAGTCGTTCGCCCACTCCCGTGGACTAGGATGAGGGCATCTTCTCCACTTCAGATTTGATGGCTCTTCCACTCTCTTCGTGAAGTTTTTTAGAACTTCCGGCGAGCGCTTGGAGTGCTGCGCAGAAAGCGAAAGCAGCAGCGACGCCAGCACCTCCAGCGAGACCGAGGACGACGACGACGGCTCTCCAAGCATCAAGAATGAAGACGACGACTCCGACTCCAGCTAGGCACCGGCAGCACCATCATCTGTCTTTTGGGAGCGGGTCGTGCTTCGCCTAGGCGTTCCTTTTGCCCCTGTAATGGAATCAATGTACCATGCTTACTGCGCTTAAATGAAATATATGATGATTCCGTTGCGTTTGAAGGATCTGTGTTGTTTCCCCTTGTTCATTTCTTTTTTTGCGTGATCTGTTCTATACGCTCTTTGGAAACTTGCTGGTTCGCACATTTGCCGTGAGCGCTTGAGGAAAGGGGTCCTTAGCAGCCTGCTGGAAATGTCGCCGCCGGCAAGGTAATCTTGACGGTCACAGTGCAGCTACTAATCTTGCCGAGCGGACTCGGGGCAAGACAAGAGCGCGATCTGTTTGCGACAAGGTTCCTTCGCGTGCAGGTTTTCCATATAAAAGCCAGAAACATTCAAGGGAAAATAGCTCTATAACAAGGAAATTTGTTTGAAAAAATTTCAACTTAGCTTTTCCTTGTACTGTCCTTCTTGTCGTACAAAATGATCACATGAACGCCATTTAAATGGTAACCCCATCACTTCCCCCAGGAAACTTGCACGCGAGGGATCCTTCTGTCCTTTGAGAAAAAGAAAGAAGAGAAAAGAGTGGTTTGGGAACCTTGACGGTTCATCAGTCATTTCATACAAATCAAAGTGCAATCACAACATTACATGCATTCATACACAAATGAATATGTACAAAAAGTTGCAAAACACTTAGCTTTATTTATGCACAGGGTCAGCGCCTGGCTTCGTACAAGGGGTTACAAGTCTTGACGACAAAACTTGTACAAAAGGGGTTGCCGGGGACAAGGCCCGACAACTGCGCCTTATGGGTAGAACTTGCGAAGATGCTCAATATTCCATGAGTTCTGCACTTGAATGCCATCTTCGGTGTCCAGACGGACTGCGCCAGGTCTGGTGACTCGTGTTACCCGATAAGGGCCTTCCCACTTCGGCGTCAACTTGTTTGATTTCTTGGCGGACTGAACACGCCGAAGAACAAGGTCGCCTTCCTCAAGGCTTCAGGCATGCACCTTGCGGCTGTGATAGCGGCGCAAGGCTTGCTGGTAGCGTGCAGCTCGCACAGCTGCTCGAAGACGATCTTCCTCAAGGAGCGTTACGTCATCTTGCCGCAACTGCTCTTGCTCTGCCTCATCATAAGCGAGCACTCGAGGTGACCCGTATATGAGTTCCGTGGGGAGCACTGCTTCTGCCCCATAGACTAGGGAGAAGGGTGTTTGGCCGGTAGCTCGATTTGGTGTCGTTTTGAATGACCAAAGAACTGCCAGTAACTCATCAATCTAGCGTCTTCCACACTTGTGCAGCCTATCAAAAGTTCCTGTCTTGATGCCTCGCAACACTTCAGCATTTGCCCTTTCCGCTTGACCGTTGCTTCTCGGGTGAGCAACAGATGCAAAACAGATTTTGCTGCCAAGGTCTTGGATGTACTGCATGAAGGTGTGGCTCATGAACTATGTGCCGTTGTCGGTGATGATCCTGTTAGGGACACCAAAACGGCAAACTAATCCTTTGAAAAACTTGACGGCTGACTGTGCTGTCACCCTCCTCACTGGCTCCACCTCAGGCCACTTTATGAACTTGTCGATTGCAATGTATAAGAACTCAAAGCCCAATAGCACGGGGGAAGGGGCCTAAGATATCAAGCCCCCAGATTGAGAAAGGCCAGGAGAGAGGGATTGTTTGAAGAGCTTGAGCTGGTTGATGTATGTTCTTCGAATGGAACCGACATGCTTCACACTTGGTTACTAGATCAGTTGCATCCTGGAGGGCAGTGGGCCAATAGAAGCCTTGCCGGAAAGCTTTTCCGACAAGTGCTCTTGATCCTATGTGAGAGCCACATATGCCTCCATGTATCTCCGCCAACAGCTTTAGTCCATCTTCCCAGCAAATACACTTCAATTTCACACCGTTTGGTCTCTTTCTGTATAGAATGTTATCCACAAACTGATACATACTTAACTGACGGGCTACTTTCTCAGCTTCTTGATCATCGGGAAGTTCTCCTGTTTGAAGGAAATGAACTATTTGTTGTGCCCATGCCGGAGCCTGCGGCTCGACGACAAGGATTAAAGGCATCTCTACGGCCATGGGAGCGCTTGCCTCGGCGGCAAGAACCTGAGGCTCTGCGCGAAGCCGTTGCTCACCTACAGTCGTGTCGTTGTTCTCGGCAACTTCCTTGCCGGCGGCTTCTGGGAGCTCTGCCGGAAAATACTTGCCGGTGTTCAACTTTCTTCTTGTGCTGGCCTGCGTTGATGGAGTGACTGATGGTTGATTCAAATGGAGCACAAAAGTTCCCAGTTCCACAGGTAGCTTTTGAGCGGCACACTTTGACAGGCTATCAGCAATGCTGTTTTCCGCACGAGGAATGTGGTTTGTTTGCAATCCGTCAAAGTGTTCTTCCAATTTCCTCACTTCTTCCACATACGCTTCCATCAACGGGCACTAGTAATCTTTATTTACTTGCTTTACAACAAGCTGCGAGTCACCACGGATGATCAACTTTCTGATCCCAAGGTCCACTGCGATCCTGAGACCGGCAAGGAGTCCCTCATACTCAGCAGTGTTGTTTGTTGCTTTCTCCCTGGGAAAGTGCATTTGGATTACATACTTGAGGTGCTCTCCGGTGGGTGCGACAAGCAGCACTCCGGCACCGGCGCCTTGCAGCGAGAATGTGATAGCCTGGCTTATTAGGGATGATAGACTACTCATATCAATAAGGAATTCCTTCTTTTCCGGGAGCCCATTCGGAAAGAACTCCAAAGTTAAGCGTGCTCAGCTTGGAGTAATTTCAGGATGGGTGACCGACCGGGAAGTTGGTCCCGGGTGCGCACGAGTGAGGACAAAGTGCGCAGGAAAGACTAGTATTGATCTGTGGGGCCAGTCTAGATCACGCCAGGAGTAACGACCACCGGCGGGTGTGTCCGGGGGCGTTACAAGTTGGTATCAGAGCCGACCCTTGCGGTTACACAGATGTTTGCGGACAGGTGCGCGGTCATGTTGTTCATGACGTTTGTGACCCATCGTGGCACACGGCATGGCACATGTACCAGACTGGATGCACAGACGTATGTGCCAAGAAGGAACGTTCCTGTGGCCCGACGAGGACATCGGTTCCTCTGAGTGGGGGTGTATGTGATAGCCTGGCTTATTAGGGATTATAGACTACTCATATCAATAAGGAATTCCTTCTTTTCCGGGAGCCCATTCGGAAAGAACTCCAAAGTTAAGCATGCTCAGCTTGGAGTAATTTCAGGATGGGTGACTGACCGGGAAGTTGGTCCCGGGTGCGCACGAGTGAGGACAAAGTGCGCAGGAAAGACTAGTATTGATCTGTGGGGCCAGTCTAGATCCCGCCAGGAGTAACGACCACCGGCGGGTGTGTCCGTGGGCGTTACAAGTATTATATGCATGAGATTGTGCCAGTCCGAAACCAAGACCTCCATTATTGTTGTGATATGTTCTTGTTTGCATGCTTGTTGATTTTGGTGTGGCTCCATGTTATTATTTTTGCATCATGCATCATCCCCATCATTTTGTTGTGATTGTTTTTCTTCTCTTCATCTTGTGTTTGCAACTCCTCCTACTTCTCTTTGACCCATCCTCATACCTTTTGCCAACTTCCATCAAGATCTTGCACCACTTTCTTTTTGCCCAAAGCCAACTTCCATTTTCTCCCAGATTGCAACTCTCAACTCTCATTATTTGAATGAGTTATTTGAGTCACATTTTAGTTGCTCAAATAAATGTTCATGTTGTGCCATTGAATCACATCTGGTGTGTGGAGCAACATCCTTAAATTTCAGCCCATTTAGAGTTCTTTTGAATGGGTTTCGAAATTCGAACATGTTGAATTAAATTCAATATGTGTGTATTTTACTTCCTCTAAAAAATCTCCGAACCATTTTATTTGTATCCTTCACATTTTTGTGATTCCAGAAATATATTTCTCCCTGCCTAATCCTTCCTTTCTTCTCCTTTGTTCTTTGTTATTTTTTTCTGTAATTGGAAATCCGGGAAAAGAGAAAGAGAGAGCGAGGAGTAGCAGCCCAGCCGCAGCCTCAGGCCGGTCGGCCCAAGGCCCAGTCGCCCCCATCGAACCCTAGCCAGCCCAAAGCCCACCTGGACCTCTCCTTATCCCCTCGCTCCTGTAGCCCCTCACCCGATCGATCCCCTACCTCTCTCCCTCGCGCCGCCGCACACACATAGAGGAGCGGCGCCCCTTGCCCCGATCCCCATGGCCTTCCTCGCCGGCCTCTTCTCGTCTCCTCCGTCGCCTTGCCACGACCGCGTGCGCCCCTTCCACCGCCGCCTCTCCTCCGACCGGCGGGTCCCTCCGCAGCACCCTGCCCTCTCCCTGCGCCTCCTCCATGCCCGCACCTTGCCCGACCATCGGTGACCCCCCCTCGCGCCGGCCAACTCCTCCGTCGCCGGCAACCACCATCGCTGCCGCGCCTTCACCACCTCGTTGCCCGTCGCCATCAAACCCTCCTCCACCTGCGTCCTGGGCGCCCACGCAACCGCCTGCCATGGCCGGCCCGAGCGCCTCCTCTCTGCTTCGCCCGAACCCCGCCGTTCGCCGTCCTCCATCTTCTTCCTTCGTCTTCCCTTGCACCTCCTCCCGTCCCGAGCTTGAGCTCGCTCGATCCACATCCATGGCGCTCTGCCGCCCCTTGCTTTGCCCTCTCTCGTGGCCGCAGCAGCCTGCCATGGGCTTGCCTTGAGCAGCCGCGCCACCGTGCTGGTCCGCCGACCATGGTCGCCGCCTTCTCGCCATGGCCTCTTGCCTCGGACCAGAGCAGCCGCGCCGCCCTTGCTGCCGTTGCTCCGCTGCGGGTCGACCACCTCCTCGCCGTGGAGGGACCTCCACGTTCGCCCCACTGCAGCCCCTGCCTTCGCTCGCCTCCGTGTGCTGTTGCTGTTACTGTTGCCGCAAGACCGCCAAGTTCATGGACACCGTTGCACCGCCAAAGACCGATGCCCCTGAGGAACCCCGCGTTCGACTACACCCGAGCGTCAAGTTCCACTATGACCGTGTATGACCATGGTGGATTCGCCAAGTACCACGACGATCCTAGAAGGCCCTGTGGACGTGAAGTTCCTCGTAAACGACCCTAAACATATACAGAATATGTACGACTACGAAACGTGTACCACTTCAATCGCAAGACCGAGACCGCCAAGTACCCGATGACCGTAGGATGCGGCAAGTTCCTCTCCATCGCCGTGTACCTTTACTTCCACTACCGTCGTCGTGGGTTTTCGACAAGTTCGACGAGAACCTCTGAAGACCTCGAATTCGTCAAGTTCCTCTCCAAAAACATGAACCACTACTTCCTCTATAACGCATCGACCCGACCGCCCCAAAACGCTTGCTTCGAAGGTATACCGCCGAGACGACGTCGTGGATGAATGCATGTGTCGTATGAGATGCTTGTGTTTGCATCGTGTGCGAATTGTTCTTGCACATGCCTCGTTTGCCATGCTCTGACATGTGGGACACCCGGTATCCGGGATCACTCCCCGTTGCTTTTGCACATTCCGCACGCCCACACTTCTTTTGCACCGGTATCTCAATGAGTTACCGGAACCGGAATGTTGCCGTGGCATCATTTTCGGATTCGCCGCCGTGGCACCCCATTCTTTCCGCCATGGCGACAAATGCTCCGTATCATATTATGCTAACATTTCCTAGCATTGCATAACTTGAATATGTCATTCTCATGCATATAATAGCTCACAAACCGTGCATCGGATTAAAATAATTTATATATGTAAATTGCTTAGAATTTCATGTAGTTTCACAATATCCAACTTCCACCCATGATAAAAATGTTAAAATTGCTGTTTGCATTAATTTGCATAAATGACATGCTAAAATGGTTTATTTCATAACTAAATAACCGTAGCTCCGAATTAAATGAACTTTATATGTAAATGGTCTAGAAAAATGTGTAGATTAACATGGTGCATTTTATTTTCCTGTTTAACAACTATAAAATTGTGTTTTAGGCAGAACAGTACCAATTTCGAAAATTTCATATGGAGATTTTCCGAAATTGTTTTGTGTTGTTTCCGGCCTCATTTAAATTGCCTAGATAGGTAGATTAAATTATGCTTCATCTCTTGCCATGTTTAACAACATTTAAACTTGTTGAGTAGCTAAACGGGAGTGAACTAAATAATTGTTATGGAGTTTCGTCTTGAGCTTCACTTAATATGTAGTATTGTTTGTTGCACTCTTGCCATGCCATGCCTCATTAAACCGGACATGCATCATACTTGATTGTGCATTATGCCATGTTTATGCTTGTTTGTTTACCATGTTGTTTGCTTCTTTCCGGTTGCGCTACTTCTCGATAGTTCCGGTTATGTTGCGAAATGTGAGGATTCGTTCGACTACGCTTGTTTGACTACTTCATGGATTCGATCTTCTTCCTTGCGGGATTTCAGGCAAGATGATCATGACCTTGGATATCTCTACTATCTTTGCTTGCTAGTTGTCTCATTGCTATCGCTATGTCGCGCTTCCTACCACATACATGTCAGCCTCCCATATGCCATTATACAGCCTCTAACCACCCTTACCCAGCAAACCGTTGTTTGGCTATGTTACCACTTTGCTCGGCCCCTTTCTTATAGCGTTGCTAGTTGCAGGTGCAGTTGCAGGTTGTTCCATGTTGGGACATGGATATCATGGGATATCACAATATCTCTTATTTAATTAATGCATCTATATACTTGGTTGTGTGTGGAAGGCTTGGCCTTTTGCCTAGTGTTTTGTTCCACTCATGCCGCCCTAGTTTCTGTAATACCGGTGTTATGTTACTTGATTAGCGTTCCTAACATGCTCAGGGGTTATGGGACCCTCTTGACAGTTCGCTTTGAATAAACGCTTCCAGCAAGGCCCAACTTTGGTTTTAACATTTGCCAACATAATAATACTGAATTAATTAATTAATTTTGCATAGGGGGTCGCGTCCCCGGGGATTCTTAATTCAACATAATACAGGTGGGCCAGTGCCGATGGTGTTGGTCCAAAACAGAGTCGTTTGCGGCTTCCCCCGGGGCAACTCGGGTCTCAGTTGTTGTGCTCATCCGGTCGTGGCCTGAGACGAGATACGCGCGGCTACTATCAGGGTGTCGGCACGCCGGGAGGTCTTGCTGGACTTGTTTACCATTGTCGAAATGTCTTGTGCACCGGGATTCCGAGGATACTTCGGGCTGACTCGAGATTGATCGGGTTTTCTTGAGGTTGAGGTTTTTCCACCGCAGCTTGTGTTGGTTTGTGATGGACCAGGTTGGAACACCCATGCAGGGTTAAATCTTACGTGAAGCCGTGCCCGCGGTTATGTGGCGACTTGGGAATTTATAACCTCCGGTTGTAGAGAACTTGACACTAAGTCTAATTAAAATACACCAACCGCGTGCGTAACCGTGATTGACTCTTTTCGAGGGAGTTCGGGAAGAGAACACGGTGGGGTTATGTTTGTACTCGTAAGTAGGTGTTCAGGATCACTTCTTGATCATTATTAGTTTGCGACCATTTTGCGTAGTTACTCTTCTTATTCTTGTACTCGTAAGTTAGCCACCATACAATGCTTAGTGCTTGCTGCAACCTCACCACCTTACCCTTCCATACCCATTTAAGCTTTGATAGTCTTGCTACCCATGGTTATGGGATTGCAGAGTCGTCGTGGCTCACAGATTACTACAATAACAGGTGCAGGTACAGGTAAAGCGATGATTTGACATGAGCGCGATGCATGTTTGCTTTTGGAGTTCTTCTACTGCTTCTTCTTCTTCATCGATCATAGGATGGGTTCCCGGTTGGCAGCCTGGGACTAGCAGGGTGGACGTCGTTCTTCTTTTTCGTTTGATTTCATCCGTAGTCGGATCCTGCTCTTTCTGTATGATGTTTGCTATGTAGTGTTGTATTCATGTATTAATGTTGTAGCTTGTGGCGAGTGTAAGCCTTTATCTGGTATTCTCATCTGTTCAGTACATGGTACGATGTAACGATATCCACCTTGCGAAGCGTCTCCAATATGCGCTTCTATCCTTAGCGGAATTTTCGAGTCCCTTGAGGATAGGACCGCATATTGGGCGTGACAGAGAAGGCACCATCAAAGTACACGATCCATTCTTTAGTTGTCTCTTTGCCGGGGAGAGCTGTTTCTTGGATTTCCTCGTCTTGCGTTGGCGTCCATTATGCAATGAACTCTGCCAAGGCTCTGCTCTGAATAGTTGATGTGCTTTCAAACTTGAGTGCAAAGCTCGACAATTCCAACGCCCACTCCACTATCCTGCCAGTTGCATCTAGATTCCTCAAAATACGCTGCAACGGAAAGCGAGTGACGACGGTAATCTCATGTGCTTGGAAGTAGTGACACAGCTTTCTCGAGGCCATAAGAAGACTGAAAAGCAACTTCTGTACTCCAGAGTATCTTGATCTAGCCCCCTGCAGGAAGGAACTAACAAAATACACCGGTTGCTGCACCACCTTCTTCTTCGGCACCACTTGCTGGTCAGCTTCATTTGCTTGCGCTGCTTCTGATTTGTCAGCACCAGACCTTGCCGGAGAAGATTCTGGTTTGTCGTTGGACGAGCTTGCCGTTGATGCTTCTTCGTCATCTACTTCCCTCTGCGCCACTAATGAAGCACTGACCACTTGATTTGTTGCCGCCAGATATAGCAGCAACGGCTCTTGTGGTTTAGGCGCAACTAGTGTTGGCGCGGAAGAGAGGTATCTTTTCAAATCTTGCAGCGCGGCCTCTGCTTCCGGAGTCCATTTCATTGGAACTGCCTTTTTCAAGATCTTGAAAAATGGCAGGGCGCACTCAGCAGACTTTGAAATGAACCTACTTAAAGCAACAACACAGCCGGCAAGACGCCGCACGTCCTTGACGCTCTTTGGTGCTTGAATCTGCTCAATTGCTTTGATCTTGTCAGGATTTGCTTCAATTCCACGCTGAGATACAAAGAACCCGAGAAGTTTGCCAGATGGAACGCCAAACACACACTTCTCAGGGTTGAGCTTCAAATTGATCTTGCGTAAATTTGTAAATGTTTCTTCTAAATCTTGAATGAGGGTTGATTTGTCCTTGGTTTTGACTACTATATCATCCATATATGCTTCCACATTTCTGTGCAGCTGGGGCTCGAAACCAATCTGGACTGCTCTTGCAAATGTTGAACCAGCACTCTTTAATCCGAAAGGCATAAGCACAAAGCAGTATGTGCCACATGGAGTAATGAATGCGGTTTTCTCCTCATCCTCCTTGGCCATGAATATCTGATGGTACCCAGAATATGCATCAAGGAATGAGAGTAAATCACAGCCGGCAGTAGAGTCTACAATTTGATCAATGCGCGGCAAAGGGAAAGGATCCTTTGGACATGCTTTGTTAATATCAGTGTAGTCGATACAAAGTCTCCACTTCCCATTTGCTTTATGCACTACAGCTGGATTTGCTAACCAAGTTGGATGTAGTACACCTCTAACTAAGCCTGCTGCTTCAAGTTTTTTGATTTCCTCAGCAATGAACCGTTGCCGCTCCAAAGCCTGCTTCCTGACCTTCTGCTTGACGGGCCGAGCGTGAGGACAGACGGCAAGGTGGTGCTCAATTACCTCCCTGGGAACACCGGGGATGTCAGACGGTTGCCATGCAAACACATCGACATTCGCCTGCAGGAAGGCAACGAGCGCGCTTTCCTATTTGCTGTCAAGGGTGGCACTGATGGTGAAGGTACCGCCAGTGCTATCCTCCTTCGCTGACACCTTTTTCGTTGCTGGTGTAGTGGCCTTGGATTTCTTGCCGGTAGAGCACTCCGGCAAGTCTTCAACAGGTGCGCAGCACTCCGAAGAGGTACGCTTCCCGGAATTCTTGTCAGAGGTCTTGCCAGACTTCTTGCTTTTCTTCTCCTTGGCGGGAGCTAGCGCCTTGGTGGCCTCTGCTGCAACCGCATCTCTGTAGAGTTTGTCGACGCATATGACTGCATCCTTCTTGTCGGAATTGATGGAAATGACACCCATCGGCCCTGGCATCTTCAACGTGTTATAGGCATAGTGGGATGCTGCCATAAACTTAGCCAAAGCTGGGCGGTCAAGAATTCCATTATACGGCAAGGGGATCTTGACAACATCAAACACGATCTTCTCTGTTCTGTAGTTCAATTCCCCGCCAAACGTCACCGGCAATGTGATCTTCCCTTTGGGCTGGCTCCTTCCCGGGTTCACTACTTGAAAAGTGCCTGTTTTGTCGAGTTCCTCGTCAGGAATTTGCAGCCTCTTGATAACCTCTGGTGAAATCAGATTCAGACCAGCCCCACTGTCAAGTAACATTTTTGTTACCTGGAGGTTGCGTATTGTTGGTGAAACCAACAACGGCAAGCACCCGACCGCGGTTGTGCGATCAGTGTGGTCCTCGGCATCAAAAATGATAGGCGTGCATGACCATTTGAGTGATTTCTGGGTGCCTATTGCCGGCTCTACTGCATTGACCTCACGCGCCCACTGCTTGAGTTGACGGTGAGAGGAATGCAAAGATGCACCCCCGTCAATGCACATGGCCTCAGTTGCCTTCTGGAATTCCTATTCGCTGGATTCTCCGTCGTCCTCTTCCTCTTCACTTCCATCATCTTCCTATTTCTTTTCACGGCCTCTAGCAGGCTTCTCTTTTTGCTGCTTGGCCTTGCCGCGGCAGCCTCCTGGACCACCACAGTTTTTCTTGCCAGGCCCGCCAGCACCATCCTGGGCTTTCTCCTTGTCGCGCTTTTCAAATTCAGCTTTCTGCTTCTCCGCGAGGTGCTCTACTTGCTGGCACTCTTGGAGATCATGGCCCTTGGTGTGGTGAATCTTGCAGTATGGCCCATCAGATTTGCCGGCCTTCTCATTTGCCGCCGCCTCCTGACAAGCGGTGCATACAGCAGCCTCCTTGCCAGAGTCTTCCGTTTTGGCTTTCTTGGCGGTGTTGGAGTTGCCGGACCCTTCGACAGCCATCACAGTTTTGCCCTTGCGCTTCCTGTTGCGCTTTCGGCCCTTCTTCTTCGGGGTGGCAGCATCGTCGTCCTCGGAGTCCACCTCGGCTCCAGCGTCCTCCCCGGGAAGCCTCCTTCCTTCCTCAGCACATGCGCATTTATCCGCCAACGTATAGAGCTCGTTGACGGTCTTCGGCAGCTTGACGTTCATCTTCTCCTGCATCCTTCGATTGCGCACGTTCGTGTGGAAGGCGGCAATCACGACTGCAGGGTGCACATCCGGGATATTGCGGTGCACGCGGTTGAATCTCTAGATGTACTTGTGCAAATTTTCACCATCTCTTTGCGGGATCACTTGTAGATCGCTGGGCTGTCCAGGGGCCTTGTGGCCTCCGGTAAAGGCACCAATAAACTCATTGCAGAGATCTGACCATGAAGAAATGGAGTTCTCCAGCAAGTTCATCAGCCAAGATCTCACGTTGGGCTTCAGCACCAACGGAAAGTAGTTGGCGAGAATCTTCTCGTCTCTTCCCCCGGTAGCTTGCACGACAATCGTGTAGATGCCCAGAAACTCTGCCGAGTTCAGCTTGCCGTTGTATTTTTCTGGTACTTCCGGCTTGAAGGCCCGGACGGACGGCCAGTGGACTTGCCGCAGCTCACGAGTGAAGGCTGGACATCCAACCTCGTAAGGCAGATATCCACCAACCTCGGGCGTAGGCTCATCAATGACTGGGCCGTTGCGCGCGTCGGATTGATGGCGCGCCTCCCGGCGCTGTTCAATGGTTGTGTGGGCATCCTCTACCCGCCTGTCTTGCAGCACTTGCCGCTGATCTTGCCATGCCCGTGGGTCTGAAGAGGCCATCGACATCTCGTCGGGCTCCGTAGTTCACTGGGTTTGCCGTGGCTGCTGATGTTGCTGCTGTTTAAGTTGTTGCCGCGGAGGTGACTGCACCGTTAGTGCAGCACCTTCAACATGGCCACCAGTTGGAGCTACTGGTGCTGTTTGCGGACACTGAGATGTCTCCGCTTGCTATGACCTGCTTGTCTCGGCAAATCCAATCAGGCCCTGGATGGTGGCTCTCCACTCATCCATCTTTTCTGCTATCGGAGGAAAGTTCAGCAGCATCTGGGCTCGCGCCATCGCCTCTGCTGCTGTGGCTTGCATGGCCGGAAACGCAGACCGCGACGTCGCTCTACTCCTGGCAGAGCCAGCAGGAGCGCCATTACGATCTTGCTACCGTGGCGCATGTTCAGCAGCGGGCTGCCATGGCGAAGGTGGTGCCTGAGGATCTGGAACTTGATCAATAGGGGTCTTGCCATGTGGTCGCCAACGCCTTGAGTCGTCGATGCCGCTCGGAGTTGCACGGCGTGTGGGGGGCGCGGCGTCTGTCCTGATGCAGCATCTCTAGACATCGCCACGGCGGGATCTTGGCTCGCGCCGGCCCGTGCATTGCTGCTCCGGTGGCTGCGTTCGTCGACGCGGCGAGGAGGAGGAAGATGTCCATATGCTCCGCCCGCACCATCACGGCTTTGCTCGCCAGAGGGTCGAGGAAGTTGACCGCCTCCAGCGCCTCTGCCTCCCGCTCCCACCACGGTGGGCATGGCGACTGTGCCACCTGCGCTGGTCGTGCTGAACGCGGTATCCGCACCACCCACGTCGGCTGCGCCGCTTGCGCCGCCTGCGGATACGTGCGAAGGAACCTTGGAGGTGGAAGGAGCCGCCATCGTGATGCCCTTCTTCTTGGGAGCCATCGACGACGAAGAAGAAGATGATGAAGTTGTTGAAGCTAATGCGCAATCTGCTGATTCAGGTTCGTGCAAACGATCCCCCTACCTGGCACGCCAAAGATGTCATGCGTACGACCATCTATGGGGCCATCTAGCCCCTTTTGCGGTTCAACTAGGGGGATCGACGAGCACAAAGAGCAGAACCAGCAGAAACGCAAGGAGTTTACCCAGGTTCGGGCCACCGTAAGGTGTAAAACCCTACTCCTGCTTTGATATATTGGATGAGTATGAACACAAGTACAAGGAGCGCTTCCCCGGCAAGATGCGGAAGGAGCTGCTACGCATGCAAATTGTGCAAAGGATCAATCCATGTAAACGTTGCCCTGGCCCTCCTTTTATAGCTCAAGGGGTAACCATAGTGGCAAAACAGTCATTACAGGTTGATTGTATAGCAAACAGTGCTATCATACCTAACTCTGCTAGTTTAGAACAATAGCAATAAATGCTCTGTTAGGTGTCATGTGGAGGAGTAGCCCTGGCAAGGATTCTGCACCGCTCGCCCAGCTACCTCCTATTATCTTGACACGCCTTCTGGACGGGTGTCATTAAAGGCAAATCTCCTTCCAGCATGCTGACACGTGCCCGACAAATCTCACCTAACTGCCTGCGGGCTCGACACCTCATCGATTAGCGACTAGCTGCTCAATGAGGTGGAGCGCTAACAGCTAGCGAGAGCTTGCCGGCATGGAGCTTGCCGGGCCTTCACCTTGCCGGCTCGGCCTTGCAGGCAAAGGTTATCTTTGGTGTAGAATTTGATGCTTCGTCTTTATCTTCTCTCCAATAGCTTTCGCAACTGGGCCTTGAACTTTGTTCTGGACTCAGCTTGAATTATTCTCCGGCAAGCCTTGCCACCGGGAAGGCTACTACTGCCTGTGCATGAGTCAGGGGTATTAAGGACCCATTTCTTAATGCACCGACAAGAGGAGAGGGTTTGTTTCATTCCCTTTCTACAGCGGGGCCTAGGGTTTCCCATTCATCCCTTCCTTTGGGGCCTTCTAGAGTTTTACGGGATCCAACTCCACCATCTAACGCTCAATTCCATCCTTCACATCACCAGATTTGTCGCCCTCTATGAGATGTACCTCGGATGTGAGGCCCACTTCGAGTTGTGGAGGAAATATTTTTGTCTAATGCCTTGTTCCCGAGACAGGAAACTTTATGAGGTGGGAACAGCCGAGGTATGCCGCATTGGACCGGGTACCTAATGTCTACTACGCAACTTTATTCTTGTAGACTCTGTTGGGCCTCCAAGCGCAGAGTTTTGTAGGACAGCAGCAAATTTCCCTCAAGTGGATGACCTAAGGTTTATCAATCTGTGGGAGGTGTAGGATGAAGATGGTCTCTCTCAAACAACCCTGCAATCAAATACAAGAAATCTCTTGTGTCCCCAACACACCCAATACAATGGTAAATTGTATAGGTGCACTAGTTCGGCGAAAAGATGGTGATACAAGTGTAGTATGGATAGTAGATATAGGTTTTTGTAATATGAAATTATAAAAACAGCAAGGTAGCAAGTAACAAAAGTGAGCACAAATGGTATTGCAATGCTTGAAAACAAGGCCTAGGGTTCATACTTTCACTAGTGCAATCTCTCAACAGTGCTAACATAATTGAATCATATAACAATCTCTCAACGTGCGATAAAGAATCACTCCAAAGTTCTTATCTAGCGAAGAACATAAGAAGAAATTGTTGTAATGCACAAAACCACCTCAAAGTTATTTTCCGATCAATCTATTGAGCCATCCCTATAAGTGTCACAAACAGCCCTAGAGTTCGTACTAAAATAACACCATATGATACGTATCAACCAACTCTAATGTCACCTAGATACTCCAATGTCACCACCAGTATCCGTGAGTTGATTATTCGATATGCATCAAACAATTTCAGATTCATAATATTCAATCCAACACAAAGAAGTTCAAAGAGTACCCCAAAGTTTCTATTGGAGAAAGAAGGATGAAAACGTGCAATCAACCCATATGCCTAGATTACCCCAAGGTCATGGGAATCCGCGAGTTGATCACCAAAACATACATCAAGTGACTCAATAGGATACCCCATTGTCACCACGGGTATCCACATGCAAGACATACATCAAGTGTTCTCAAATCCAAAGTATTCAATCCGACAATAACGAAACCTCAAAGGGAAAGACTCAATTCATCACAAGAAGGTAGAGAGGGAAGAAACACCATATGATCCAACTATATTAACAAAGCTCGCGGTGTCGTGGGTGCAAGTCTGACCGTAGTGTGTAGGGGTACGGATGAGAGTGCAGAGCCTAGCTACGGTGCAGTTGTTACACTCGGATTTACGAGTTCAGGCCCCTCGGCGGTGGAGGTAACAACCCTACGTCTCGGTGCTCGGGAGCTAGATTGCTTGAGTGTATGATTACAAAGGTTGCCAACCCTTGGAATGAAGCTGGGGGTGGCTTATATAGTGTCCGCCAGCCCTCCCATGAATGCCGCCATTACCAGGGATTAAAGAGGGGGTTTAAGGGCACCAGGTAATGGGTGCATTGATTACAATTAATACGAGCGAGCACACGTCCTGACCGTTGCGTTCCTGGAGCCTCCTGGTCTCCTCTGGTCGAGTGACTGTCAGGTACTCCGAGTGAAATAGCCGGTCGTGTGAGCTCCTGCTTCCCGAGTGGTTCATTGAACTCCGAGTGAATGTCAGTTTGCAGAACTCTTGGCTGCTGATCCGGCCCTGGGGCCTAGTATAAGGCGTGTGGAGTCCTAGGGGAGGGTCTGTAGGTCAGGCCTGTTACCCTATCCCTAGTATATGTCCTCGTCATTAGCCCCCGAATCGGTCGAGGTTGAGCGGGTCGAGCCAAGGCGAATTCCCAGGTGAGTTGAGCGCTACGGGGGCGCTCAAGAACTCTTACTGGTCTTTAGATGGCCTTGTCTCCGTGTAGCACCTTGACGGATTCCGGACCATATGACGCCCGAGTGAAAGTCTCCATCCGAATGAAATGAGAAGTCTTCATCCGAATGAAACGAGTAATCTCCATCTGAGTGATGGAACAGATCCGAGCGTTTATGGAATGTCTTCAAAGGCGAGCAATCGGATCGCTGGGATCCAGATCTTGCGGGATTTGAAATCAGATAAGAGCGCGCGCGCGAACGGTCGCGGCGTGGTGAGTGGGGAAAGTGGGGCGTCACGCCTCAATTTTCGCCCCACATTTCGCCACGTATAGCTGCAACTCCGCCAGCGAGATTTGAGGAGATCCGCAGGCCCGCGAATCAGTGGCGCGGATTGGGGAGCAGAGCGGGCGGCGATATAAGAAGCCGCCACGTCGGAGAGGGAGAAAGAGCCAGATCCCCTCCTCCTCGTCTCTTCCAATCTCCCAATCTATGCTCCCGCACTACACTCCGCGCGAACCCATTCCGGCGCCGGAGCGCTCCACGGTGATGGCGAAGCACAAGACGGCGAAGCTGGAGCGGGCCAAGAAGGCGGCGAAGAGGAAGAAGGAGTCGAGCTCCTGAGCCGCGCCCCCGCGCGGGTGGATCCAAGGCGACTGGCTTCCGCCGACCACCACGGTCGACGACATCAGTGGGCTCGTCGTGGACGGGCTGATCCGCGACGGGACGTGGAGGCTGCCGGAGGAAGGGGAGATCGAGCCCGCGCCGCGCCCCGGAGAGCGAGTGCTCCTCACCACACACGTGGAGCGAGGTTTCTCCATGCCACCCCACCCCTTTTTTCGCGGTTTTTTGAACTTTTTCGGCGCCCAGCTTCACCACCTGCCTCTGAATGCCATAGTGTACCTTGCCGCATTCATTTCCTTGTGTGAGAACTTTCTGGGTTGTCTGCCGCACTGGGGGTTATTCAAGCACATCTTCAAGTGCCGTTCTCAGTCGGTCAAAAAGGCCAACCCCGAGGGGGAGAGAACCCATGTGACCCAGCTGTGCGGTGGCTTGGGTATTCAGATGTGGGGTAGGAGCGATTTCCCGTGATGACTTTTCCAGACTCGATTAGGGGCTGGCAGTCGACTTGGTTTTATTGCAGCGACGTCCCTTGTGCTGGCTCGTCGACTGGTCTCCCCCCTTATACATCTGAGAGAGTCAATGTGCCTCCATCCCTGACGGTGGACAAGGAGGAGAAGACCAACGTGGGGATCTTGGTAACTGCGGTAGTCAGCCTGGTCCAGGGCAGGTTGACGGGTTTGGATTTGCTGGAGGTCTTCCTCAGTCGGCGAATCTAGCCGCTGCAGGAGCGAGCTCACCCGATGTGGCAGTATACTGGCACTGACGACTCGACTCGAGTGCACGCGGAGGACATCGATGAGAAGACCGTGAAAGAGTGGCTCAAGTGCATCACCAGCGCGCGCGACAATCCGCGGGGGTCGAGACGGGTCCCGCCCTACGACGCCAATAACCAGCCGTTGGAGGTATAACTCACATTTTCAAGTGAATTACTCATGTGCAAATTA
Source organism: Elymus sibiricus (assembly GCA_039707655.1). Taxonomy (NCBI): domain Eukaryota; kingdom Viridiplantae; phylum Streptophyta; class Magnoliopsida; order Poales; family Poaceae; genus Elymus; species Elymus sibiricus. Next base: position 100,807,004 of record CM077668.1, on the reverse strand, counting down.
TCCGAGTGAACTGAATGATCCGAGTGAACTAACTGAACTGCCTGTCCCTGATCTTCATGTCTTGCAGGAGTTCCAGAAGATGCTCTCGCCTGTGCCGAATGGGGAAAACCTTGTCGGCGACGTGGGGAGCGAACATGGCAGTGCTGAGGGTAGCTACGTGGAGGACAGCGAGGAGGAAAGCGACGAATCGGAAGAGAGAGAGGAGGTCGAGTCTTCCCAGTCTCCGGAGCTGCGCTCTGAGCGCCGCTCCAAGCAAACTCATGATCCGAGTGCTGGCCCGGAGAAGGAGGTGGTTCCGAGTGCTAAGGCTCCAAAGCACACTCGGACATCGACGCCGGAACCAACTGAGAAGACCGCCAAGCAGCCCAAGGTCGCTTCCCCCAAGCCTCGGAAGGCCCTGCCCAGGATCAAGGTCACAGTGCCTGTCGCCTCAACGTGAGTGTCTTCGTCGGCTTTTCTTTTCTGTCTTTGTCAACTTTTGGACTCTTCTGACCAAGTGAATCTTATGAATCAGGGCTGCAACTTCGACCACGTCTATTATGCAGATCGACGGAGACCGCATCGAAGCCGAGTGGGCAGAAGCGGCCACTTCTCAGAAAGGTAACAACAATTCCATTTTACTTTGATCCATAAACCGATTGAATTGTCCTCATCCGACTGAATCGCGTACTGAGGCTGATCGTGTCGAGTGAATGCAGCACTTGCACAGAGCATCCATGTCGACGACGATGAGGGGCCACCGCGGAAGGACGCCAAGAAGGGGGCTGCAGCTCCGACTGCTTCCCAGACCACCACACCGAAGGCACCTCCAAGCCAAGCGCCTCCAGTTCCTCCTGCGCAGCGCGTGACCGTGCCCCTGGCACAAGGGTCCTCTCAGGCCGGTGATGGCCCGGTCACAGCGCCGTCGATTGCTTTGACCTTGGCTCCAACTCCTCCCGTCAACATCTTCAGTCTGTACAAGGTGCCAAAGGACCAGACTGGAGCCAGCAAGGAAGCATTGATCCAAGCGGAACTGACGACCCAACGACTCAAGGAGATGTGTGCAGCTAGCAAGCTGGCATACGATGCCAGTGCTGCCCTCCAGGAGAACGTTCGAGTAAGTACTCTTGTAAGTTGATCTCCAAGTCATTTTTCTTCAGTAGGAATTTCAGTCGGAAAATATCCGGTACACCCACTGGGTGTTTTTTTTTGTGGTTGGCCGTCAGTCAGATCGGGCGGACCGTTCCGAGTGGATACCGTTCCAGTGGGGGTACGCTGAGTGCACCCGCTGGGTGTAGTCCCCGAGAATGCCGTTGACTGCGGGCAATCGACGGGAGTCTTAGAGTTTAGACCTTGTTCTGTTGTTGTTTTTTTGTGGTTGGCCGTCACTCGGATCGGGCGGACCGTTCCGAGTGGATATCGTTCCAGTGGGGGCACGCTGAGTGCACCCACTGGGTGTAGTCCCCGAGACTGCCGTCGACTGAGGGCAGTCGGCGGGAGTCTTAGAACCTAGAACTTGCTCTTGTTTTTTTTTGTGGTTGGATGTCACTCGGATCGGGCGGACCGTTCCGAGTGGATACCGTTCCAGTGGGGGCACACTGAGTGCACCCACTGGGTGTAGTCCCCGAGACTGCCGTCGACTGCGGGCACTCGGTGGGAGTCTTAGAACTTAGAATCTGATACTGTTCAAGTTTGTTCCTCCCTGACAAAGGGTACTTCAGGATCTGATACTGGTCAACCTTGTTCCTTCCAGGAGCGTCGGTCTCTGGGCACTCGGAATATTCTTTAACATTAACTGATATGTTCTCACTTGTATTTCAGAAAACTTGCGAGCTTGGAACTCAGTACGTGGCACTGGAGAAGGAGGCGGCCCAGCTCCGACTGGACTTGGAGGTGGAGAAGAGGAACACAACGCGTGCTCAAGCGGAGCTCAAGACCATGGGAGGTAAGCTTTAATTACTGAGCGCTCTGCTTTCATCTCTCTCCATTCTTTGAACCGAGTGACTTCACTCGAACAGATGTGCGTAGTGAAAACCATCGACTTCAAGTGCGGCTCAGAACCTCTGTTTCTTTAGAAACTATGAAGCAGGCACTCGAAAACAAAGATAATGAACTAGCGGGAGCACAGAAAGTGGCGAAGGAAAATACCAGGGCCGCCGAAGAGAAGCTGGCCTCACTCGAGAAGCTTGAAGCAGAGAATACGTCGCTGAAGGCCGCCGTCAAGGAGGCGAAGAAGGAGGTGGCTGAGCTCAAGAAGCAGAAGGCTGAGTGGGACGGCAAGCTCAAGGCCCAGATGAATGCTTACGAGCAAGAAAAGAAGACTCTGAACGAGAAGATCAACTAGCTCATCGAGAAGAAGAATGCTCTGGAGAAGTATATAGAGGAGTTCACGGAGGAGATGTACACCAAGCTTGCAGGTAACTTATAGCATCCGAGTGCATTTCAACTTAACTCTGAGTGAACTTCATGCATGCTGATGTTCGACTCTCCTCTTTTCTCGTTTACAGAGTACTGCCGGGACTTTGAGCTTGAGATTGACAGAATCGAGAGGGATCTGGATCCTTCCAGGTCGCTCGTCGATGACAAGGCTGCCCTGGGCATCTTGCGGCTTGAATCTCGCATTGAAGATGTTCAGGGGTACATCATCCGCCTGCGGTGTGCACTCGGGAGGATCGACAAGGAGCTGTGGCCAGAAGACACCCTCGACACCGACCTGGAAGCCATGATGACTCGTCTCAACGACATTCCCAGCCGAGTTCAAGCGTGGAAGAAGTCGGCTGCCCGCTGCAGAGCCGACGTGGCCCTCTCCCTGGTCCGAGTGCACTGCAAGGACGCCAAGGGGGAGAAACTGAAGACTCTCCAAGTTGCCAACACGAAGAAACTCAAGTTTGAGGACTTCATGGAGACATTCATCGAAGCGGCCACTCGGATCGCAGACGGCATCGACTTGGATTCCTTCGTTGAGCCGGCCAGCCCCACAGGGGCGTGAGAAAACTTTAAGTCCTACCCATTAGCCTCGGTATGCTGAGTGGAACTGTATTCGTTAAAATCTTTCGGGCTTTGGGCCCGCATACTTGTATTTGCTTTTGAACTTCTGGAGTTATTCGAATGCTTTCTTTCGAGTCTTTCGAGTCTTTGAAATGAGTTTTAACTTAGGCGAAAGCTGGTTCGCAGCTAAGCCTTCGAGTGAGAGGGACGCTCTTCACTCGGAGCGACGTTTTAACTTGGGCAAGAGCTGGTTCGCAACCAAGCCCCCGAGTGGGAGGGACGCTCTTCACTCGGAGTAGTATATTTAACTTGGGCAAAAGCTGGTTCGCAGCCAAGCCCCCGAGTGAGAGGATGTTCTTCACTCGGAGCAGCGTTTTCAACTTGGACGAAAGCTGGTTCGCAGCCATGCCCCCCGAGTGAGTGGGATGCTCTTCACTCAGAGTAGTTTTTTAACTTGGGCGAAAGCTGGTTCGCAGCCAAGCCCCCGAGTGAGAGGGATGCTCTTCACTCGGAGTAGCGTTTTTAACTTAGGCGAAAGCTGGTTCGCAGCCAAGCCCCCGAGTGAGAGGGATGCTCTTCACTCGGAGTAGTTTTTTAACTTGGGCGAAAGCTGGTCCGCAGCCAAGCCCCCGAGTGAGAGGGACGCTCTTCACTCGGAGTAGTATATTTAACTTGGGCGAAAGCTGGTTCGCAGCCAAGCCCCCGAGTGGGAGGGATGCTCTTCACTCGGAGTAGCATTTTTAACTTGGGCGAAAGCTGGTTCGCGGCCAAGCCCCCGAGTGAGAGGGATGCTCTTCATTCGGAGTAGCGTTTTTAACTTGGGCGAAAGCTGGTTCGTGGCCAAGCCCTCGAGTGAGAGGGATGCTCTTCACGCGGAGTAATTTTTTAACTTGGGCGAAAGCTGGTTCGCAGCCAAGCCCCCGAGTGAGAGGGATGCTCTTCACTCGGAGTAGTTTTTTAACTTGGACGAAAGCTGGTTTGCAGCCAAGCCTCCGAGTGAGAGGGATGCTCTTCACTCGGAGTAGTTTTTTAACTTGGGCGAAAGCTGGTTCGCAGCCAAGCCCCTGAGTGAGAGGGATGCTCTTCACTCGGAGTAGTTTTTAACTTAGGCAAAAACTGGTTTGCAGCTAAGTTGAAGGGCATACATGTTGTGGGTACAAGTCTGACAGTAGTGTGTGGGGGTAGGAATGAGAGGGCAGAGCCTAGCTACGGCACAAGTGTTACACTCGGATTTACGAGTTCAGGCCCCTCAGCGGTGGAGGTAATAGCCCTACGTCTCGGTGCTCTGGAGCTGTATTGCTTGAGTGTATGATTATAACAGGTTGCGAACCCTTGGAATGGAGCAGGGGGCGGCTTATATAGTCTCGCCAGCCCTCCCATGAACGCCAGCCATTACAGGGAGTTAAGAGGGGTATAAGTGCGCCAGGTAACGGGCATATTGATGACAATTAATACAGGCGAACGTGTGTCCCGACCGTTGCGCTCCTGGGGTCTCCTGGTCTTCTCTGGTCGAGTGACTGTCAGGTATTCCGAGTGAAATAGCTGGTCGAGTGGATTCCTGCTTCCGAGTGGTTTATTGGACTCCGAGTGAATGTCAGTCTGCGGAACTCTTGGTTGCTGATCTGGCCCTGGGGCCCAGTATAAGGCGTGTGGAGTCCTAGGGTAGGGTCTGTAGGTCAGGCCTGTTACCCTATCCCTGGTAGATGCCCTCGTCATTAGCCCCCGAATCGATCGAGGTTAGGCGGGTCGAGTCAAGGCGGATTCCCAGGCGAGTTGAGCGCTACGGAGGCGCTCAAGAACTCTTACTGGTCGTTAGACGCCCTTGTCTTCGGGCGGCACCTTGACGGATTCTGGACCGTGTGTCGTCCGAGTGAAATGAGTAGTCTCCATCCAAATGAAATGAGTAGCCTCCATCCGAGTGGAACGAGTAGCCTCTATCCGAATGAAATGGGTCATCACGCGTCGGGCAACGGATCAACTCCGAGCGTTTATGGAATGTCTTCATCCGATTGAATTGTGAACTGCGACTGATTATGTCGAGTGAACGTTGTGCTTGCAGATGTCATCCACGTCGGGGGCGACGATGAAGAGCCGTCGCGGAAGGATGCCGAGAAGGGGACCGCAGCTCCGACTGCTTCTCGGTCTACCACACGGAAGACGCCGCCAAGCAAAACGCCTCAAGTTCCCCTTGCACCTGCCGTGACCGTGCCTCTGGGGCAGGGTTCTTCTCAGGCTGGAGCTAGTTCTGATGCGACTCCGTCGACTGCTCTGGCTTCGGTTCCGCCTCCTCCCGTCAATATCTTTAGTCTGTACAAGGTGTCGGAGGACCAAACTGGAGCTAGCAAGGAGGCGATGATCCAGGCGGAACTGATGACCCAACGGCTCAAGGAGATGTGCGCAGCTGGGAAGCTGGCGTACGATGCCAGTGCCGCTCTCCTGGAGAACGTTCGAGTAAGTGCTCTTGTCAGTCGATCTCCAAGTCGTTTTTCTTCAGTAGGAATTTCAGTCGGAAAATATCCGGTACACCCAGTGGGTGTTTTTTGTTTGGTCGTCACTCGGAATGGGCGGACCGTTCCGAGTGGATACCGCTCCAGTGGGGGCACGCTGAGTGCACCCACTGGGTGTAGTCCCCGAGACTGACGTCGGCCGCGGGTGGTCGGCGGGAGTCTTAGAACCTTTTGTCTCTCTTTTTTTGTTCGGCCATCACTCGGGTCGGGCGGACCATTCCGAGTGGATACCGTTCCAGTGGGGGCACGCTGAGTGCACCCACTGGGTGTAGTCCCCGAGACTGCCGTCGACCGCGGGCAGTCGGCGGGAGTCTTAGAACTTAGAATCTGATACTGGTCAAACGTGTTCCTCCCAGGAGAACTGGTCTTTGGAGTCTGAAACGGGTTTTAACTTAGGCGAAAGCTGGTTCGTAGCCAAGTTCCCGAGTGAGAGGGATGCTCGTCACTCGGAGTAGGTTTTTAACTTGGGCGAAAGTTGGTTCGCAGCCAAGCCCCCGAGTGACAAGGATGCTCGTCACTCGGAGTAGGTTTTTCACTTGGGCGAAAGCTGGTTCGCAGCCAAACCTCCGAGTGAGAGGGATGCTTGTCACTCGGAGTAGGTTTTTCACTTGGGCAAAAGCTGGTTCGCAGCCAAGCCCCCCGAGTGAGAGGGATGCTCGTCACTCGGAGTAGGTTTTTCACTTGGGCGAAAGCTGGTTCGCAGCCAAGTCTCCGAGTGAGAGGGATGCTCTTCACTTGGAGTAGCGTTTTAACTCGGGCGAAGCGGATTCGCAGCCAAGCCCCCGAGTGAGAGGGATGCTCTTCACTCCGAGTAGCGTTTTAACTCAGGCGAAGCGGATTCGCAGCCAAGCCCCCGAGTGAGAGGGATGCTCTGCACTCGGAGTAGCGTTTTAACTTGGGCGAAGCGGATTTCGCAGCCAAGCCCCCGAGTGAGAGGGATGCTCGTCACTCGGAGTAGGTTTTTCACTTGGGCGAAAGCTAGTTTGCAGCCAAGCCCCCGAGTGAGAGGGATGCTCTTCACTCGGAGTAGCGTTTTAACTTGGGCGAAGCGGATTCGCAGCCAAGCCCCCGAGTGAGAGGGATGCTCGTCACTCGGAGTAGGTTTTTAACTTGGGCGAAGCGGATTCGCAGCCAAGCCCCCGAGTGAGAGGGATGCTCGTCACTCGGAGTAGCATTTTAACTCGGGCGAAGCGGATTCGCAGCCAAGCCCCCGAGTGAGAGGGATGCTCTTCACTCGGAGTAGCGTTTTAACTCGGGCGAAGCGGATTCGCAGCCAAGCCCCCCGAGTGAGAGGGATGCTCTTCACTCGGAGTAGCGTTTTAACTCGGGCGAAGCGGATTCGCAGCCAAGCCGCCGAGTGAGAGGGATGCTCTTCACTCGGAGTAGCGTTTTAACTCGAGCGAAGCGGATTCGCAGCCAAGCCCCCGAGTGAGAGGGATGCTCTTCACTCGGAGTAGCGTTTTAACTCGGGCAAAGCGGATTCGCTGCCAAGCCCCCGAGTGAGAGGGATGCTCTTCACTCGGAGTAGCGTTTTAACTCGGGCGAAGCGGATTCGCAGCCAAGCCCCCGAGTGAGAGGGATGCTCTTCACTCGGAGTAGCGTTTTAACTTGGGCGAAGAGGATTCGCAGCCAAGCCCCCGAGTGAGAGGGATGCTCTTCACTCGGATTAGCGTTTTAACCCGGGCGAAGCGGATTCGCAGCTAAGCCGCCGAGTGAGAGGGATGCTCTTCACTCGGAGTAGGTTTTTCACTTGGGCGAAAGCTGGTTCGCAGCCAAGCCCCCGAGTGAGAGGGATGCTCTTCACTCGGAGTAGCGTTTTAACTCGGGCGAAGCGGATTCGCAGCCAAGCCGCCGAGTGAGAGGGATGCTCTTCACTCGGAGTAGCGTTTTAACTTGGGCGAAGTGGATTCGCAGCCAAGCCCCCGAGTGAGAGGAATGCTCTTCACTCGGAGTAGCGTTTTAACTTGGGCGATGCGGATTCGCAGCCAAGCCCCCGAGTGAGAGGGATGCTCTTCACTCGGAGTACGCTTTTTGACTTAGGCACACCCACTGGGGGTTGTAAGCCAGAGAATGCGTGCGAGTGAACTTGATGTGGAACTAGAGAAGACATGCTTTTATTCATCAAATAACACTCGAGTACTTTTATTACATCTCATCATCAAGTATAAAAACGTCGAAGCAAGTCTGCATTCCAAGCGCGGGGCTCGTCTGACGGTCTTCCTCTTCTCCGTTTGCGTACCGAGTGGCTATCTCCATCATTCGGCTCATGGTCAAAGCTCCTGACAGACCGAATTTCAGGATGAGCTCCCGATATCTGACTCCTGCCTTAAAGGCGCAGACGGCTTGATGTTCTGTGACGTTCTCCACCACGTGATGCAAGGTTGTCCACCGCTGGATGTACTCCCTCACTGTTTCATTCGGTTTCTGCACGCAGTGCTGCAACTCAGACAATCCAGCCAGGCGTTTGCATGTGCCCTCGAATGTCTTGATGAACACTTGGGTCAAATCTTCCCAGCAGTATATGCTGGCTGGAGCGAGCTGATGGAGCCAGGCGCGGGCGGACCCTTCAAGCATCAATGGCAAATGCTTCATAGCCACATAATCGTTTCCTCCTCCAATCTGCACAGCCACTCGGTAATCCTCTAACCAAGTCTCTGGCTTCGACTCTCCGGTGAACTTGCTCACTCTAGCCGCCAATCTGAAGTTTGGCGGGATGTCAGCAGCCCGGATGGCTCTGCTGAAACACTCGGGCCCGGAGACGAATGCTCCACTTCCACTCGAACGATCTCTGTCCAAATTTTGAGCGAGAATGGATCTCGCATTGAACTGCGGGTCACGGTAGTCGACTGGCTCTCTTTGGCAATAGCCGTCGCCATGACCGGGAGTGCTGGCCCTCCGATCGTTGCTGTAAGGACGCCTGGCGTCGTACGGCCGGGGTGAGTACGAGCCATCCCGCGGAGGGGGCGACTGCATGCGGCGACGATCATCCTGACGCCGCGGAGGCGTATTCCGACTGCGACCCTGCCCCGAGTGCTGGTCTCGGTGGTGGTCTTGGTCGTTTCGCCGCGGAGGCGAGTGCCTGTTTCTCCTGGGAGACACTGGGCTGTGGGCCGACTGAACGGTGTCAGCCCGAATGGATCTGCTGTGTATCCTGTTGCGCGAGTGAGATACTGCCGGATTTTGCTCTTCAGCCGCCTTGAGCAGGGCCCAGATCTATCGAAGACCCTCCCCCGCCTCGGATCAGGACGGCTCGATGGAATCTGCTATCCGAGTGGCCGCCGCCAGATTCTGGACGGGAGTGCGGAATACCTGGAAACTCTGCTGCTGGTCATTCGGAAACAACTGCCGCTGTCGCCGACTGGAACTGGGCTGAAGCTGTCTGCGGGCGCGATCGTCCAGTGCCTTCTGGATCGCTTCCAGACGATTGCGCTCAGCCAAGTTGGCCTGGCGCACGGCCTCCAAAGCCTGAGCTTCGGGGGTCGTCCCAACGATGGGCGTCTGGAGGGCCTGCTCGGTCCTGCGCTGCTGGTCCTCCCTCTGCTGTCGAGTGAGAGGTCTGGGGACGTACTCGGAGTACTCGCCGTCCCGCCGGTCCCTGCCGCCGCCAAAATCAGTGTGCGACGGGTCGTCGTTCTCCGCGCCGCCGCGACCGTACCCAGGCGGACTGGGCGGGGAATCGGCCATCAGCACCTCCGCAGCGGGATCGCTGCTCTCGCACTCGGATACGCTTTCCGAGTGCTCATACACGGAGGCGAACAGATCGAAGACAGGCTCATCGGGCTCAATCGCCGCGATTTGCGGGGCCGCGACCTGAAGGGCCACCGCGTGCCTGATCCACCGCTGAAGCCGTGAGCGTCCGGAGCGCTTGCGACGACGGTTGGTGGGGAGCGAAGAAGTCGACTGGTAGGAAGTAGACGGTTGCCGAAGAAGGACGCCGAAGGAACTCGCACGGAAGTGCGCCGTGCCGCGGACGGGCAACGCCTCGAAAACCAGTGGGGCTTCATGGAGCCACACCGAGTCGTCGGCGATGAAGCTGAGGACGCCGAAACGGATCTCGCCGCCCAGAGTCAGTCTGCCGCCGGAAACCATGGTGATGATCGGAAAAATGCAACTACGCGGGAAGTCGCTAGACGCCTGCCCCACGATGGGCGCCAACTGTCGTGGGTACAAGTCTGACAGTAGTGTGTGGGGGTAGGAATGAGAGGGCAGAGCCTAGCTACGGCACATGTGTTACACTCAGATTTACGAGTTCAGGCCCCTCAGCGGTGGAGGTAATAGCCCTACGTCTCGGTGCTCTGGAGCTGTATTGCTTGAGTGTATGATTACAACAGGTTGCGAACCCTTGGAATGGAGCAGGGGGGCGGCTTATATAGTCTCGCCAGCCCTCCCATGAACGCCAACCATTACAGGGAGTTCAGAGGGGTATACGTGCGCCAGGTAACGGGCATATTGATGACAATTAATACAGGCGAACGTGCGTCCCGACCGTTGTGCTCCTAGGGTCTCCTGGTCTTCTCTGGTCGAGTGACTTTCAGGTATTCCGAGTGAAATAGCTGGTCGAGTGGATTCCTGCTTCCGAGTGGTTTATTGGACTCCGAGTGGATTATTGGACTCCGAGTGAATGTCAGTCTGCGGAACTCTTGGTTGCTGATCTGGCCCTGGGGCCCAGTATAAGGCGTGCGGAGTCCTAGGGTAAGGTCTGTAGGTCAGGCCTGTTACCCTATCCCTGGTACATGCCCTCGTCAATACACCCACTGGGGGTTGTAAGCCAGAGAATGCGTATGAGTGAACTCAATGCAGAACTGGAAAAGTCATGCTTTTATTCATCACTCGAGTACTTTTATTACATCTCAACATCAAGTATAAAAACGTCGAAGCAAGTCTGCATTCCAAGCGCGGGGCTCGTCTGCTTGCTTCAGAAGGTTGTATAGGTGATATGCTCCGTTGTGCAGAACCTTTGAAATGACAAAAGGACCTTCCCACGCGGGAGCAAGCTTGTGAGGTCACTGCTGATCCACTCGGAGCACAAGATCCCCTTCCTGAAAGGTCCGACTTCAGACGTGCCTGCTGTGAAAACGCCGTAGATCTTGCTGATAAGTGGCCGAATGGATAAGAGCCATCTCTCTCTCCTCCTCCAGGAGATCAATTGCGTCTTGCCGCGCCTGCTCTGCTTCAACTTCTGAGTATAGTTCCACTCGGGGCGAATTGTGGAGCAGGTCACTCGGCAAGACGGCTTCAGCTCCATACACCATGAAGAAGGGAGTACGATTGGTAGACCGATTGGGGGTCGTCCTCAAGCCCCAAAGAACTGATGGCAACTTGGTGACCCAGGCTCCAGCTGCGTGCTCCAAATCGCGTATGAGTCGTGGCTTTAATCCCTGAAGGATCAGTCCATTTTCTCTCTCAGCTTGTCCATTCGACTGCGGGTGCACCACAGATGCATAGTCGACTCGGGTGCTTCGGGCGGCACAAAACGCCCTGAACTCTTCTGAATCGAAGTTTGAGCCATTGTCGGTGATGATGCTATGGGGCACGCCATATCTGAAGACTATCTCCTTCATAAACTTGATCGTTGTACGAGACTAGCTTCTTGATAGGTTTGGTTTCGATCCACTTAGTGAACTTATTGACTGCAACCAGCAAGTGGGTGAATCCACTCGCCCCGGTCCGGAGGGGTCCCACCATGTTGAGTCCCCAGACTGCAAACGGCCAGACGAGTGGAATCGTCTTCAGAGCAGACGCAGGCTTGTGTGATAAGCTTGCATAGAACTCGCACTCAGTGCAATGTTGGACTATCACCTGCGCAGATTCATTGGCACGTGGCTAGAAGAAGCCCGCTCGGTAAGCTTTAGCCACGATTGTCCAAGAGGATGCGTGGTGTCTGCAAGTTCCTGAGTGAATCTCCTCCAGGATCAGTCGTCCTTCCTCCGGACAGATGCAGCGTTGAGTCACACCGGTGATGCTCTTTCTGTATAACTGATCGCCCATCACCGTAAAGGCCTTGGACCTGCGAACAATCTGGCGGGCCTCGGCTTCATCTTCTGGAAGTTCCTGCCTGAGCAGGTATGCAATATAAGGCACTGTCCACTCGGGCGTGATTGCTAGGATCTCCATGACCAAATCAATGACTGCTGGGACCTCGACTTCAGTTGGATCGGACGGACCGACCACTTGCGGGGGCTCTTCCATGAAGGGATCTTCTTTCACCGTCGGAGAACGTAAATGCTCGAGGAACACATTGCTGGGTATGGCTTTCTGAGTGGACCCGATCTTTGCCAGACCGTCTGCCTCCTGATTCTTGGCTCGGGGGACGTGATGCAGCTCCAGACCATCAAATTTCTTCTCCAACTGTCTCACCGTGTTGCAACATCCTGTCATAGCAGGGCTTCTGATATCCCACTCCTTCATCACTTGGTTCACAACTAGATCCGATTCCCCGTAGACCATCAGGCGCCGGACGCCGAGTGAAATGGCTATACGTAGACCGTAAAGGAGCGCTTCGTACTCGGCCTCATTGTTGGAGGAATCGAAGTGAATCTGCAGAACATATCTGAGTCGATCGCCCTTCGGAGATACTAACACTACTCCAGCTCCTGAACCATTCAGTATCTTGGAACCGTCAAAGAACATGGTCCAGTGTTCCGGGTGACTCTGAGTCGGTTGCTGTTGTTCTGTCCACTCGGCCAACAAATTGGCCAGTGCTTGGGACTTGATCGCCTTTTTTGCCTCGAACTTGATGTCCAGGGGCAGGAGCTCGATAGCCCACTTCGCCACTCGACCAGTCGCATCCCGATTGTTCATGATCTCAGACAGCGGGGCGTCGCTGACGACTGACACGACGTGCTCTTGGAAGTAATGGGCTACTTTCTTCGCGGTCAGATAGATGCCGTAGACGAGCTTCTGATAATGAGGATATCTCTGCTTGGACGGAGTCAGGACTTCAGAAATGTAATAGACTGGGCGCTGAACAAACGCTGCTTGTGCTTCAGCAGTCCACTCGAACGAATCAGATTTCTTCATCAATCGGTACAGGGGCAGTGCCTTCTCACCGAGACGGGAGATGAATCAGCTCAGAGCTGCGAGGCAACCCGTGAGCTTCTGTACATCATGAAGAAGTTCTAGACATTTCATTCGTACAATCGCGCCGATCTTCTCAGGATTGGCATCTATCCCTCGTTCGGAAACGAGGAAACCGAGTAACTTGCCCCCAGGAACTCCGAAAGTGCACTTTGCCAGATTCAGCTTGATATCATACTTCCGCAGATTTGCAAAAGTTTCGACTAGGTCAGCCAGCAGGTCGGAACCTTTTCTGGACTTGACCACTATGTCATCCATGTATGCCTCGATGTTCCGACTGATCTGTTTTTGCAAACACTTTTGGACCATGCGCATGAAAGTGGCACCGGCATTTTTCAGATCGAATGGCATGGTGATATAGCAGAAACACCCGAATGGGGTGATAAAAGCTGTTTTTATTTCATCTGGCCCGTACAGTCGGATCTGGTGGTACCCGGAATACGCATCCAGAAAAGACGGTCGCTCACAACTCGCGGTGGAATCTACGATTTGATCTATGCGGGGGAGCGGGAAATGATCCTACGGGCAGACCCGATTGATGTGCTTGAAATCGATGCACATTCGGAGAGACTTATCCTTCTTAGGGACCATGACGACGTTGGCGAGCCACTCGGAGTGGTACACCTCACGGATGAACTCGGCTGCCAGGAGCCGAGCAACTTCTTCGCCAATGGCCTTCCTCTTCTGTGTAGCAGAGCGACGAAGATGCTCCTTCACAGGTTTTGCCTTCGGGTCGACTCGCAAACGGTGCTCAGCCAGCTCCCTGGGTACACCCGACATGTCGGATGGTTTCCATGCGAAGATGTCCCAGTTCTCATGGAGGAACTAGATGAGCGCTTCTTCCTATTTGCTGTCGAGTGTCATCGAGATGTTGGTGGGGGCAGCATTGGGATCTTCCGGGTGGATGTGTACAGGCTTCGTGTCGCCGGCCAATTGAAACGCAGATTCTGCAGCTGACTTCTTGGAGCGTAGCAGATCACTCGGATCGGCATTTTTCTTGTACTCCTCCAACTCCACCATGGCCATCTGTTCATCAGCGATCTTGGACCCCTGCTGCAAACATTCTTCCGCGCGCTGCCGACTGCCAATCACTGTGATCACGCCTTTGGGGCTGGGCATCTTCAGCTTAAGGTACACATAACATGGGCGGGCCATGAAACGTGCATATGCTGGCCGACCGAGAATGGCATGATAGGCGCTGCGGAAGTCGACCACTTCGAAGGTAAGCCTTTCCTTCCTGAAATTCTTGTCGTCTCCAAAGACTACATCCAGGGCAATCTCCCCGAGTGACTTTGCTTTCTTGCCAGGGATCACTCCGTGGAACTGCATACTGCTTTCGCTGAGACGGGACATCGGAATGCCCATCGCCTTCATAGTGTCAGCATAGAGTATGTTCAGTCCGCTTCCACCGTCCATGAGGACCTTGCGCAACCGAATGCCTCCCACGACCGGATCGACCACCAGCGCCTGCCGCCCAGGGGTAGCAATGTAGGCTGGGTGATCCGACTGGTCAAAGTTGATCGGAGTCTTCGACCAGTTCAGAAACTTTGTCGTCGCCGGCATGGCCATGTTCACTTCTCGGTTGATGACCTTCAACCAGCTCCTGCTCTCTACATCTGCAAAGATCATCAGGGTTTCATTGACACTGGGAAAAGGTTCATCCTTGTCTTCACCATCAGCATCATCCGGGCTCTTCTCACTCGACGGACCTTCTCGAAACTGCTGTATCAGCAACCTGCACTGTCGAGTGGTATGCTTGGGCAATATCAGATTGCCCTCCTCATCTTTTCTGGTGTGGATGTGACATGGCAAATCGAGGACATCTTGGCCCGACCGATCTCTCTTTTTCTTCGGGATCCACTTTTCCTTAGCCTTCCCCTTGTTCTTGGCTTGACCGGCCAGTGCGGCAGCCTCGGCCTGAGCCGAACCGTCAGCCTTGCGCTTCGGCTTCCGACTGGGATTATTGTTTCCGGGGTTGGGCTCACTAGTTTTCCCCTTGCCGTTACGGAGACGGTCTTCCTCTTCTCCGTTTGCATACCGAGTGGCGATCTCCATCATTCGGCTCATGGTCAAAGATCCTGACCGGCCAAATTTCAGGATGAGCTCCCTATATCTGACTCTTGCCTTAAAGGCGCAGACGGCTTGGTGCTCCGTGACGTTCTCCACCACATGATGCAAGGTTGTCCACCACTGAATGTACTCCCTCAAGGTTTCATTCGGCTTCTGAACACAATGCTGTAGCTCAGTCAATCCGGCTGGGCGTTTGCACGTGCCCTCAAATGTTTTGATGAACACTCGGGCCAAATCTTCCCAGCAGTATATGCTGGCCGGAGTGAGCTGGTTGAGACAGGCATGGGCGGAACCTTCCAGCATCAAGGGCAAATGCTTCATAGCCACATAGTCATTTCCTCCTCCAATCTGTACTGCCACTCGGTAATCCTCTAACCAAGTTTCTGGCTTGGACTCACCGGTGAACTTGCTTACTCCAGCCGCCAATCTAAAGTTAGGCGGAATCTCGGTGGCCCTGATGCTGAAACACTCGGGCCCGGAGATGAATGCTCCACTTCCACTCGGACGATCTCTGTCCAAGTTTTCTCTCAGAGCTCTGCCTTTGTCGACCAGGTTCTGAGCGAGAACGGATCTCGTGTTGAACTGCGGGTCACGATAGTCGACTGGTTCTCTCTGGCGATAACCGTCACCATGGTGGGGAGGGCTGGCCCTCCGATCATTGCCGTAAGGACGCCTGGCATCGTACGGCCGGGGCGTGTACGAACCATCCCGCGGAGGGGGCGACTGCATATGGCGTCGATCATCTTGACACCGCGGAGGCGTATTCCGACTGCGACCCTGTCCCGAGTACTGGTCTCGGTGGAGGTCTCGGTCATTTCGCCGCGGAGGCGAGTGCCTGTTTCTCCTCGGGGACACCGGGCTGTGGGCCGACTGAACGGTGTCAGCCCTGACGGATCTGCTATGAATCCTGTTGCGTGACTGGGATACTGCTGAATTTTGGTCTTCAGCCGCCCTGAGCAGGGCCCGAATCTGCCGAAGACCCTCTCCCGCCTCGGATCGGGACGGCTTAATGGAATCTGCTATCCGAGTGGCCGCCGCCAGATTCTGGACGGGAGTGCGGAATACCTGGAAATTCTGGTGCTGGTCGTTTGAGAACAACTGCCTCTGCCGCCGACTGGAACTGGGCTGATGTTGCCGCTGGACGCAATCGTCGAGTGACTTCTGAAGCGCCTCCAGACGACTGCGCTCAGCCAAGTTGGCCTGGCGAGCGACCTCCAAAGCCTGAGCCTCGGGGGTCGTCCCAATGATGGGCGTCTGGAGGGTCTGCTCGGTTCAGCGCTGCTGTTCCTCCCTCTGCTGCCGAGTGAGAGGTCAGGGGTAGTACTCGTCGTCGTGACGGTCTCCGCTGCTGCCCAGATCAGTGCGCGACGGGTCACCATTCTCCGAGCCACCGCGGCCATACCCAGGCGGACTGGGCGGGGAATTGGCCATCAGCACCTCTGCAGCGGGATCGCTGCTCTCGCAGTCGGATAGGCTTTCCGAGTGCTCGTGCAAGGAGGCAAACAGCCCGAAGACAGGCTCATCGGGTTCGATTGCCGCGATCTGCGGGGCCGCGACCTGAAGGGCCACCACGTGCTTGATCCACCACTGAAGCCGTGAGCGTCCGAAACGCTTGCGATGACGGTTGGTGGAGAGCGAAGACGCCGACCGGTACGGAGTCGATGGTTGTTGAAGGAGAACGCCGAAGGAACTCGCATGGAAGTGCGCTGCGCCGCGGATGGGCAACGCCTCGACATCAAGCGGGGCTTCTTGGAGCCACGCCAAATCGTCGGCGATGAAGCTGAGGACGCCGAAACGGATCTCGCCGCCCAGGGTCAGTCCGCCGCCGGAAACCATGGTGAAGATGGGGAAAATGCAACTACGCCGGAAGTCGCTAGACGCCTGCCCCACGGTGGGCGCCAACTGTCGTGGGTGCAAGTCAGACAGTAGTGTGTAGGGGTACGGATGAGAGGGCAGAGCCTAGCTACGGTGCAGTTGTTACACTCGGATTTACGAGTTCAGGCCCCTCACCGGTGGAGGTAACAGCCCTACGTCTCGGTGCTCGGAAGCTAGATTGCTTGAGTGTATGATTACAAAGGTTGCCAACCCTTGGAATGGAGCTGGGGGTGGCTTATATAGTGTCCGCCAGCCCTCCCATGAATGCCGCCATTACTAGGGATTAAAGAGGGGGTTTAAGGGTGCCAGGTAACGGGCGCATTGATTACAATTAATACGAGCGAGCGCACGTCCTGACCATTGCATTCCTGGAGCTTCCTAGTCTCCTCTGGTCGAGTGACTGTCAGGTACTCCGAGTGAAATAGCCGGTCGAGTGAGCTCCTGCTTCCCGAGTGGTTCATTGAACTTCGAGTGAATGTCAGTTTGCAGAACTCTTGGCTGCTGATCCGACCCTGGGGCCTAGTATAAGGCGTGTGGAGTCCTAGGGTAGGGTCTGTAGGTCAGGCCTGTTACCCTATCCCTAGTATATGTCCTTGTCACGCGGTACATCAAGATCGTGCCAAATCAAGAACACGAGAGAGATAGAGATCAAACACATAGCTACTGGTACATACCCCCAGCCCCGAGGGTGAACTACTCCCTCCTCATCATGGAGACCGCCAGGATGATGAAGCTGGCCTTCGGTGATAATTTTCCCCTCTGGCAGGGTACCGGAAAAGGCCTCCAGATGGGAACTCGTCAGAACAGATGCTTGCGGCGGCGGAGTCGAAGTTCTAGGTTTATTTCTGGGGGGTTCTCTATTTATAAGAATTTTCAGCGTTGGAATCATGCGAAAAGGAGCTATGAAGGGCCCACAAGGCAACCCCACGCGACCCCCCCGGGTGCGCGCCAGGATACCTTATCACCGCCTCGTGGGTCTTCTGGTCCTCCCTCGAAGCTTCAGGGGTCTCTTATGTTCCAAAAAAAATCGTCAAAAAGTTTCATCGCGTTTGGACTTTGTTTGGTATGGATTTTCTGGAAAACCAAAAACAAGCAGAAAACAGCAACTGGCACTGGGCATTAGGTTAACAAGTTAGTCCATGAAAATCATATAAAAGTTATATAAAAGTTCACCAAAACCATATAAAATTATTGTAAACATGGCATGAATACTTCATAAATTATAGATACATTGGAGACGTATCAGCATCCCCAAGCTTAATTCCTGCTCATCCTCGAGTAGGTAAATGATAAAAGAAATAATTTATGAAGTGTGAATGCTAGCATAGTGCATAAGTTTGATCTATGATAATTTCAATCACTTTTTCTAGCATCATAACAGCAACTCTTTCTCATAAACCTCATCATGATAAAGTAGCAGTCAACTCACATGTTACGGTTCAAACAATGCATTCTCTTGAAACTTAACAAAATATGTTCTTAGTCACCAAACAATTTCAATGCATATTATTTTCAACAAAGTCTAAATAAGAGCTCCACATACTCAATTATCATATAGTCTTCTTATGATTACTAATACTCAAAGCATATTTTTAGAACAAATAGCTTCCATCAAACACAGAGAAAGATAGGGGATTAATATTTCGCCTCCCAACTTATTTATCATAGAGATAATTGTTAACAATAATAATTCATGATCAAATATATTTGAATGGATATATGTGTCTGGATCTTCCCCACCACATGATGCTTGCCAACTAGAGAATAGGTTGGAATGAGAAGTTGACTCAACAAAAATAAATAACATGAAAGCAAATAGGATAAAAGTAAATAGAATGTCCCTTCGTAGAGGGAAGCGGGGATTTGCAGAGGTGCCAGAGCTCATTGCTTAAAACAGAGATGAATACATTTTGAGTGGTGTGCCTTTCCTGTCAACGTCACGACTAAGGATTTCAATATCTTCCATGCTAAACACATTATTGACGGTTCCCATGCAGAAATGAAAAGTTTAACTCCCCCTCAACCATTCAAACACAAGCCATAGCTAGCCGAATTCACGGGTGACCTCCAAACTTGCAACTTTCTAGGGGTAGCCTTTGTTTTATTATATATATTTTTATTTTTATTCATGGGACTGGGCATCCTGATTACCAGCCTCTCTCGTGCAATGACAAGTGAATAAACACCCATCATGAAAATAACCCGCTTAACATGTAAGATATTGACCGCCTCGTCGCTCCATGAGCGATACGGGCACACAAAATAGATGTTTATTTGAAGGTTTTAGAGATGGCACATGCAAATTTACTTGGAACGACAGGGTAATACCGTATATAAGTAGGTATGGTGGACACTCATGGAAGAAACTTAGCTCAAGGATTTTGGATGCACAAGCAGTATTCCCGCTTAGTATAGAAATTTTGGCTAGCAAAAGATTCTAAACAAGCACCACATGTTAGAGGATCCATAACAATATAACTTCTATGCAAATATACCCAAACATAACTCATTACGTTGTCTTCCTTGTCCAACTTCAACTTATTTGCTCAAGTTTGAAAATAATTAATGGGTATTCACAATCATAAAAGATGTCCAAGATAATATATTTGTATGTGAAGTTTCTCTTCCATATACTAATCATTCATGAATTGCTTGTATGACCAATATTGTGATTGTCAAACTTCAATAGATCTTACTTTCTAAACCCAATGTGAAATATTGCTAAGCATATGGGACATATATAATTTCAGATTTATGATATTCAATTCATTCAACAATTCACTCTTAGAATATACGTGAAGCACAAGAGTGAATGACAAACTACTCCAAAAGATATAAGTGAAGATCAAAAAGTAGTTAATCAATTAAGTAGCTATGTGAAGACTCTCTCCAACTTAGGCTAACCGATAGATGTTGATGAAGAAAGGTGGGATCCCTACCGGGGCATCCCCAAGCTTAGTTGCTTGAGACTTCTTGTAATATTAACTTGGGGAGTCTTGGGCATCACCAAGCTTGAGCTCTTGTGTCTCCTTAATTCTTCTCATATCATGGCTTCTCCTAAATCTTAAAAACTTCATCCACACAAAACTCAACAAGAACTCGTGAGATAAGTTAGTATAAATCAACTCAAAACCTTAACATTATCTACTGTAGCAAATCAATAAAATTATAATTAAACATTTCATACTAAATTCCTCTACATATTTAATACTCCTATCCACAAATGGAACATTAAACAAGCAAACATATGCAAACAATGCAACTATAACCGAAATCTGTCTAAACAGAATAGTCTGTAAAGGGGGAATAAAAATTCATACTTACCTAACTCCAACAATTCTGAAAATTTACCACGTGATAGAGAACTCAAGCATGATTACTGTGTAAAAATTTCAGATTTTTATCATGTTCTGACTATTCAGGAATATTTTGGACATAACAGAAAACTTTCTGTTTTCAAACAGCAACACATAAACTTGCAAACTGAGCATGGTAAAGGCTATAATTGGCATTTTATTGAAATAAAAGATACAAAACATGATTATTAATAACATAAAGCAAATCAAACTAAAATAAAATGATGCTCCAAGCAAAACACATATTATGTGACGAATAAAAATATAGCTCCAAGTGAGGTTACCGATATTGTTGAAGACGAAAGAGCGGATACCTTCCGGGGCATCCCCAAGCTTAGACGCTTGAGTCTTCCTTGATTATTATATTGGGGTGCCTTGGGAATCCCCAAGCTTAGGGTCTTGCCGCTCCTTATTCTCCTCATATCGATATCCCACCCAAAACTTGAAAACTTCAATCACATAAAACTTAACGGAACTCCGTGAGATAGGTTAGTATGAAAATAAATCATCCACTTAGGTACTATCAAGACAAGATTCATAATTGTTCTCGCATAATGCCTAATGTATTATATCATTTCCACAATTTATATTACTCAATATAAACTATGCAAACACTAAAACAAGCAAACTATGCAATAAAAACAGAATCTGTCAAAAACAGAACAACATGGACTGAGCGAATTAAAAAGCATACTTCTGTACCTCCAAAAATTCTGAAAAATTAGGAACACGAAAAAATGTGTATATAAATATTGTGTAAAAATTTCAGAATTTTCGCATGCTCAAGTACATAATAGAAATTCCAGCACTGGACACAAAAGTTTCTGTTTTTGCACAGAATCTAATCAACAAGCATCCACACTATCCCAAAGGCTTCACTTGGCACATTATTGAAAGAAAACATATAAAACATGATTAATACAGTAGCTTAATCATGTGTACACACAAAAACAGTAGGTATAAATATTGGGTTGCCTCCCAACAAGCGCTTTTCTTAAATGCCTTTTAGCTAGGCATGATGATTTTAATGATGCTCACATAAGAGTAAAGAATTGAAACACAAAGAGAGCATCATGAATCATATGACAAGCACATTTAAACCTAAGCCACTTCATATGCATAGGGATTTTATGAGCAAACAATTTATGGGAGCAAGAATCAACTAGCATAGGAAGGCAAAACAAGTATAACTTCAAAACTTTCAACACATACAGAGGAAACTTGATAATATTGCAACACCTACAAGCTTATGTTCCTCTCTTATAATAATTTTCAGCAGCATCATGAATAAATTCAACAATATAGCTATCAGATATAGCATTCTTTTCATGATCCACAAGCATATAATTTTTACTACTCTCCACATAAGCAATTTTCTTCTCATTCATAATAGTGGGAGCAAACTCAACAAAATAACTATCATGAGATACTTGATTGGCATAATCCAATTGAAAATTAAAATCATGATGACAAGTTGCATAGTTATCATCACTCTTTATATCATACATGTTACCACCATAATCATCATAGATAGCAACTTTGTTGTCATAATCAATTGAAACCTCTTCCAAAATAGTGGAATCGTCATCAAATAAAGTCATGACCTCTCCAAATCCACTTTCATAATTATTACAATAAGATTCAACACCCTCCAAAATAGTGGGATCATTATTACATAAATTTGACACTCTTCCAAACCCACTTTCATCATTGCAATAATCATAAATAGGAGGCATGCAATCATCATAATAAATTTGCTCATCAAAACTAGGGGGACTAAAAAGATCATCTTCATCAAACATAGCATCCCCAAGATTATGGCTTTGCATATCATTAGCATCATGGATATTCAAAGAATTCATACTAACAACATTGCAATCATGCTTATCATTAAAAGATTTTATGCCAAACATTTTATTGAATTCTTCTTCTAACACTTTGGCACAATTTTCTGATCCATTATTTTCAAAAAAGACATTATAAAGATAAAGCATTTGAGGCAACCTCAATTCCATTTTTTTGTAGTTTTCTTTTATAAACCAAACTAGTGATAAACAATAAACTAAAAGATTCAATTGCAAGATCTAAAGATATACCTTCAAGCACTCACCTCCCCGGCGCAACGGCGCCAGAAAAGAGCTTGATGTCTACTACGCAACTTTATTCTTGTAGACTCTATTGGGCCTCCAAGCGCAGAGTTTTGTAGGACATTAGCAAATTTACTTCAAGTGGATGACCTAAGGTTTATCAATCCATGGGAGGCATAGGATGAAGATGGTCTCTCTCAAACAACCCTGCAATCAAATACAAGAAATCTCTTGTGTCCCCAACACACCCAATACAATGGTAAATTGTATAGGTGCACTAGTTCAGCGAAGAGATGGTGATACAACTGTAGTATGGATAGTAGATATAGGTTTTTGTAATCTGAAATTATAAAAATAGCAAGGTAGCAAGTAACAAAAGTGAGCACAAACGGTATTCCAATGCTTGAAAACAAGGCCTAGGGCTCATACTTTCACTAGTGCAATCTCTCAACAGTGCTAACATAATTGAATCATATAACAATCCCTCAATGTGCGATAAAGAATCACTCCAAAGTTCTTATCTAGCAGAGAACACAAGAAGAAATTGTTGTAGGGTACAAAACCACTTTAAAGTTATCCTTTCCGATCAATCTATTGAGCCATCCCTATAAGTGTCACAAACAGCCCTAGAGTTCGTACTAAAATAACACCATATGATACACATCAACCAACTCTAATGTCACCTAGATACTCCAATGTCACCACAAGTATCCGTCAGTTGATTATTCGATATGCATCAAACAATTTCAGATTCATAATATTCAATCCAACACAAAGAACTTCAAAGAGTACTCCAAAGTTTATAACGAAGAAAGAAGGATGAAAACGTGCAATCAACCCCTATGCCTAGATTACCCCAAGGTCACGGGAACCCACGAGTTGATCACCAAAACATACATCAAGTGACTCAATAGAATACCCCATTGTCACCACGGGTATCCACATGCAAGACATACATCAAGTGTTCTCAAATCCAAAGTATTCAGTTCGACAATAACGAAACCTTAAAGGAAAAGACTCAATTCATCACAAGAAGATAGAGAGGGAAGAAACACCATATGATCCAACTGTATTAACAATGCTCGTGGTACATCAAGATCGTGCCAAATCAAGAACACAAGAGAGATAAAGAGATCAAACCCATAGTTACTGGTACATACCCTCAGCCCCGAGGGTGAACTACTCCCTCCTCGTCATGGAGACCGCCGGGATGATGAAGATGGCCTCTGGTGATGATTTCCCCCTCCGGCAGGGTGCTGGAAAAGGCCTCCAGATGGGATCTCTTTGGAACAGAGGATTGCGGCGACGGAGTCGAAGTTCTAGGTTTATTTCTAGGGGTTTCTCAATTTATAAGAATTTTCAGCGTTGGAATCACGCGAAAAGGAGCTACGAGGGGACCACAAGGCAACCCCACGCGACCCCCCCCCCCGGGGCGCGCCTCGTGGGTCTTCTGGTCCTCCCTCGAAGCTTTGGGGGTCTCTTATGTTCCAAAAAAATCATCAAAAAGTTTCATCGCGTTTGGACTTCGTTTGGTATGGATTTTCTGGAAAACCATAACAAGCAAAAAACAACAACTCACACTGGGCACTAGGTTAATATGTTAGTCCATGAAAATCATATAAAAGTGCACCAAAACCATATAAAATTATTGTAAACATGGCATGAATACTTCATAAATTATAGATATGTTGGAGACGTATCAGTACCCGACCGGTACCCCTAGAGAGGATACCGACATCTGGGCCACGGAGTGGTTCTATATGGCCGATGTCCCATTGCATGACCCAGCTCGCCTCGGGCTCCCCCCATTCTCTCCAGATCCTCCAAAGAAGCATTTCAACTAGAGGCCGGGGAGTTCCTTACAAAGGGATGATCCTACCGTGGCTCGCCTCGCGGCCCAGGTGAGGTGTCTGACAAATAATGGTCTCACCATCATTGACGTGATGGCAACAGCAATCTCCCGACAAGTCCAATCCATTATGGCGGTACAACGGTACCAAAGATGCTACCCGATCAATTCGTGAAGAGTTTGACAACCAAGCAGCGTTCGAACCCGCCTTAGCCAACATATACAAAGGGGAGTCATCGGCCTTTGCCAAGCAGAAATATATGGATGGCTTTTCCTACCACAGACCCGTCGAAGATGTAAGGGCTTTTTCAAAAATATCTCGTCGATCCGAGCATTGCCTTTATACCACTGACCAGCTTTTTAACATATCTGAAAAGAGGTGGAAGAGCTGGTGGAGACGCTGAGCTGTCCAGCGCCGGAGCCGGGGACATATTCTCATGATGATGACCCCGGTTTCCACGAGGACGAGGAGCTGTCCATCCTGTTCTGTGAGGGTGTCTTCTATCTAGAGAGCCTCGATGGTTCCAAGATTGCCATCACCCCTGATGCCCCAGGGGCTTGCCGTTAGCTGCGGTAAGGTCTCCTCCGCGTTCTCAAAAGAGATCTTCGACCCGCCAAGCCCCGAGCATCCTGACCTTCTCTCCTAAGGGTCACCGCTCTAAGCGCAAGCGGACCGATCCGGTCCCACAAGAGAGCCAGCCAGCGGGCGCCCAAGGCGGTGCTCCACAACCAAGCACCACAAGGACCAGACGCGCTACTCCACCTTTGAACAGGAAAGCCATATTCGTAGTCATTTTCTCAATTCGACACTTGCATGTTCATCGCTTTGGGCCCTGATATAGGCAACAAGCTCATGCACCCCCGCCCGAGGAGATAAATACCGTGGGTACTTCGGAGCCGAGGACTACCGCCGAGCCAGGGTCTACACCGGGGCATGTTCCCGAAGTACCCCGATCGGAAACTTCAGAGGCTTGTTCTGCCACTCCGTCCGAGATTGACACTGCCATGAATCACAGGCAGAGAAAGACATCCTTAAGGAATCCCGTCTTCTCTGACCAAGAATTTAATGCACTCAACTCGGTGGTGCTTACCTCGGTGCAGCCCGATCTACCTTTGAGAAAGCGGTGCAAATTTTGTCCAAGGGCTTGCAGGTAATAAAAAAGTCTTCTATTACTCTGACTACCTTATCAATATATCAGTATATATAAACTTTCTTCAAGATGAATCAAACCTCATCTTATAGAATTATAACAGAAAATCTTTACATATTTCCAAAAACTTTAAAGAGGTAGGAATCTGCGATGTATGGCAGTAGCCCCTAAGCCACTTGTCGGATGAAAATCCGATGAGTGGATTGCCGTAATATGTTTTATTGTTTGGATTTAGCGCAAAACCCAGTAGCCCCCGAGCCTTGATGTGGACACGGGTGGCCATATTAAGGGTCGAATGTAAATCCTGACATTTTTGGCACACAGGCCGCTCGTAAGGAAAACAAGAGTCTTTCCAAGGTGCTGTCACAGACCAAGGAGAAGCTGAACGCCGCAC
Organism: Elymus sibiricus; assembly: GCA_039707655.1. NCBI lineage: Eukaryota > Viridiplantae > Streptophyta > Magnoliopsida > Poales > Poaceae > Elymus > Elymus sibiricus. Next base: position 100,781,671 of record CM077668.1, on the reverse strand, counting down.
AGGCCGAAGTGGAGCACATTGAGAAGTTCACCCGAGAAGCACATGGTACTCGTGCCTTGATAATTAGTTCCCCCAAGCTTAGGATCTTCTCTAATGGGAGTTGTGTTCTTAGCAGCGGAGACCATTGGTCAACTGGAGACGGACCTGAAGCAGGCTCGGAAGGACTTGCTTTATACCGAATCGCAAGAGCAAGCTGGCCGTTGTGTATTGACCAAAAAGGTGGATGATAAAAACAAGCTTAAGGCGGAGAACGATTGCCAGGCCCGCAAGATAGAGAAGCTCAAAGCTCAATTGGCTACCGCCAAGGCAGAAAATCAAAAGACGAGTGCAGATTTAGCTGGTAAACATGTTTGGTTTTAAAATACCGACGTACCATGCTCTCATTCAATCTTCTAACATTTTATCTATTTAGTGCTCTTGACAGGACGGCCGCAAGAAACCACCAGCTCGGCCGAAGATTCCTTGACTGAGATCACGAGGTTCATGAAAGATCTCGGAAAGTGATGAAGGCAATTTTTAAGGCGCTATGGCCCAATGAGTCTGTTCCCAAAGGGATGTCCGAGCTTGCCGATCACCTAAAAAGAGCTCGGTGCCAGATACAAGCATGAAAAATATTAGCATGCCGGGAGGGAGCGCGGGAGGCATGGGCTATGATAAAAACCCGCTTCACTGGCGAGGATATAGAGCATCTTGCCGAGGTGGGCCCTATAGGAGCCGACGGGCAGGAAGTGCCAATACACCTAGTGTATGAAAATGTAATGCCAGCGGCTCGTCTCTCACAGAAAGACTATGCCCTTGATTCTTTAATAGATGGGCTGGATGAAATGTAAAAACATTTGTATGTGGTGATTCTATGTATCAAAGTACTTTACATCACTTGGCTCATATCTGCTGTTCAGGCGTTGTTAACCAGCCATCGGCTTCCACCTCCTCGTCCAGTGGCCGAGGAGTGTTTCCAACAACCAGCCAAAATATTGAGCTGGGCTCTACGGAGAACAAGGCAATCTGGCCATGTGGTTCGAAAAACAACAGTGAAGCAGAGAGGTATGTTATATTACTATTTAACGTAAGAAATATCTTCTGAGAAAAATAGTTCCTCTAGCAGTTCCTTTTCTCAGGGCGTCATGTTAACCATGTTTGTCCGAGGACGCGTGACCTCGGGGGAAAGCCCCGACCAATTATTTTCTTAAAAACGCTAGCTTTCGGCTTTACCCATCTGAGGTACTAGCCCGGATGACCCGGAAGTAACAATCACAGCGGTGCCCCCTTTACCCCTGTGACAGCCCGAGACCGATTTCTTTCCATGATTGCTATTTTATTGTTTGCTCTTTGTTATTTTTGCATTGCATCATTTCATCATGCCATCATGTCGTTAAAATTTTGCAACTCCAATAAATAAATTGCATAGATCTTGTGATCTATTTAAATTGAGGGAATTCACATGGTGATTTCTCTTAACAACATATCCTCCCAATATGATTTAGGGAGCTATTATAAAATATTCCATTATTTGGAATCACCCATAACACACTTGTAATTTAATCCTATGCCTTTTCTATCTCAATTTTTGGCCTCAACTTTGCCCATATTTTGTTTCATCACTTTTCCAAGCTCCACCAAAAATCTCAACATTTTTGACCTTTCTAAAACTTTGTCCCAATTCAAACTTATTTGAATCAAATTCAAATACGTTCGAATTCAATCCTTCTAAACAGGGCCAACTGTATTTTCCTTGGATCAAGATCATTTTGTTGAGCCCAGGAAGATTAACCCCATGCCCAAAACTCTTCTCCAACCTTTTCTTTTCTCTCTTTCCTTTCTTTCTATTTTCTGTAAATGGAAAAGAGAGCCCAGCCCAGCCGGCCACTTGGGCCTCCTGCAGCAGCAGTGCCATCCGGCCAGTTGGCCCAAGGCCCAGCTGACGCCCTTAACCCTAGCCCGATCCTCGCTCTCCTCTCGATTCCCTCCTCCAGCGCCGCCACTCGCTCAGGCAGAGGAGCGAGAGCTCGCACGCCCGCGCGCCTGATCCCCTCACCCCCGCGCCTCCGCTTCGTCCGTGTGCCGCCCGGCCCGTCCGACCACCGAACAACGCCAGGCCACGCCGCCTCCGGCCGCCCCTTCTTTCTCCTCTTCCGGTTCGCCTCCTCGCGCCTGCCCCTCGCCCCTGCCATCGTTGCGAGCTCGCCCGAGGAGAGGAGTTCCTCGTGCGCCTCCCTGCTCGACCACCGCGGCCGGCCCTGCAATCCGTCGCCTCTCGGTCTCCGCGCGCGCCGCCCCAGCCATCTCTGGCCTCCTCTGCAGCTCCGTTCGGCTGCAGTTGCAGCGCCCGCCCTCTGCTTCACCTCCTTGCCGAGACCCTCGCGCCCTTCTCCCCTACCGCCGGCCACTGGCGCCCATGGGCACCCCCGCCGCGGCTGCGCCCTTACACAGCCTCCGTGCACCTCCCGCTGCTGCTCTACGAGTTCCCTGGCCTGCCGTTTTGCCTCCATCACCATCAAGTTGTCCTCGTTGACCCCGGCTTCGAAACCACCATGCCATGGCCAGGATTGTTCCAAGTTCCTGCCGGCCTTTGCACCACATGGAGATGCCAAGTCCACCCCGTAATTGTTGGGTTCAAGACCGCCAAGACCGAGACCGTCAAGTACCTCTCGGATTCGTCAAGTTCCACTCCGAAAGTGTACCGCTACCATCGCCAAGACCTCGATTGCGCCAAGTTCTCTTCACAGAACGACTGCACTGCTACGAAATTCGAACGACAACCATCATCGTGTACGACTACCGCCGATGCCCCAAGGACCCGAGTACGACTACACGGTGATGCGTCAAGTACCTCTACCGCCGTCTCCGGAATCACCAAGAACGCCAAGTACCTCGACGCCCGACGCCTAGTATGACTACCATCGCCGAAGACCCGTGTACCACTACCGTCGCCGTGGGTTTCGTCAAGTTCGACGACGACTTCTGAAGATCTTGGAAGCGCCAAGTTCCTCTTTGACACGTGCACCTCTACTTTCACTAGACCGCATCAACTCGATCCACCCCGAAACGCACGCTTCGAAGGTATAACCGCCGAGACGACCGCCCATGGACGAATGCATGTTTTGTATGAGATGCTCGTGGTTGCACCATGCCCGAATTGCTTCGTGCATGTTCCTTGTTTGCCATGCCACCGACACGTGGGAACCCGGTAACCGGGATCACCCCACCATCTCTTGCATGTTTCGCACATTCGCACGCTTGTTCCTCCTTTGCACCGGTATCTCAACAAGTATCGGAACCGGAATGTTGCCGTGGCATCATTTTCGTTTTCGCCGCCGTGGCACCCAATTCCTTCGCCATGGCGACAAATGTTCCATATGCCATGTTTTTGTCAACATCTTCATAACATTGCATATAACATGACATGACATCCTCATCCATGCTAAGAACATTTAAATTGCTGTTTGCATTAATTTGCATAAATAACTTGCTAAAATGGTTTATTTTATAACTAAATAACCGTAGCTCTGAATTAAATAAACTTTATATGTAAATGGTCTAGAAAAACGTGTAGATCTTCATGGTCCATGTTAACTTGCTGCTTAACAACTTTAACATTGTGTTTAATTCAGATCGGTACCAATTTCGAAAATTGCATATGGGGATTTTCCGGAATTGTTTTGTGTTGTTTCCGGCCTCATTTAAGTTGCCTAGATAGGTAGTTTAATCATGCTTCACCTCTTGCCATGTTTAACAACATTCAATCTTGTTGAGTACATAAACGGGAGTGAACTAAATAATTCGATTGTGCAGTTTCGTCAATATGCAACTCGTTGCATATTGAGCTTCACTTAATGTGTAGTAGTTGTTTGTTGCATCTTTGCCATGCCATGCATCTTTAAACTTGACATGCATCATACTTGGTTGTGCATTATGCCATGATTATGTCTGTGTGTTTACCATGTTGTTTGCTTCTTTCCGGTTGTGCTTCTTCTTGATAGTTCCGGTTACGTTTCGGAGTGAGGATTCGTTCGACTATGCTTGTTCGACTACTTCATGGATTCGGTCTTCTTCCTAGCGGGATTTCAGGCAAGATGATCATGACCTTGGATATGTCTACTATCTTTGCTTGCTAGTTGTCTCGTTGCTATCGCTATGTCACGCTTCCTACCACATACATGTCAGCCTCCCATATGCCACGATACAGCCTCTAACCACCCTTACCCAGCAAACCGTTGTTTGGCTATGTTACCTCTTTGCTCAGCCCTTTCTTATAGCGTTGCTAGTTGCAGGTTGTTCCATGTTGGGACATGGATATCATAGGATATCACAATATCTATTATTTAATTAATGCATCTATATACTTGGTAATGGGTGGAAGGCTCGGCCTTTTGCCTAGTGTTTTGTTCCACTCATGCCGCCCTAGTTTCCGTAATACCGGTGCTATGTTCCTTGATGAGCGCTTATAACACATGTGGGGCATATGGGAACCCCCCTGTCCATTCGTTTAAGGCTAAAACTTCTCCAGCAAGGCCCAACATTGGTTTTAACATTTGCCAGCATGAACCTAATAATTAATGCATAGAGGGTCGCCACCTCGGGGACTCTTTTAATTCCAACATAACTCAGGCCAGCGGCAAAACACAACCGTTGGTCCACCTACCTAGCAGTCGGCGGAGCCGCCTTAGGGCAACTCGAGGTATTTGGCTACCGTCCACTATGCATAGACGGATCATGCCCCACATGTGTTAGAAGCGCTCATCAAGGAACATAACACCGGTATTATGGAAACTAGGGCGGCATGAGTGGAACAAAACACTAGGCAAAAGGCCGAGTCTTCCACCCATTATCAAGTATATAGATGCATTAACTAAATAAGAGATATTGTGATCCCGTGATATCCATGTCCCAACATGGAACAAACTGCAACTGCACCTGCAACTAGCAACGCTATAAGAGGGGCTGAGCAAAGCGGTAACATAGCCAAACAACGGTTTGCTGGGTAAGGGTGGTTAGAGGCTGTATCATGGCATAAGGGAGGCTAACATGTATGTGGTAGGAAGCGCGACATAGCGATAGCAACGAGACAACTAGCAAGCAAAGATAGTAGAGATATCCAAGGTCATGATCATCTTGCCTGAAATCCCGCTCGGAAGAAGAACGAGTCCATGAAGAAGACGAACCAACGTAGTCGAACGAACCCTCACAATCGCAACGAAACCGGAACTATCGAGACGAAGCACAACCGGAAAGAAGCAAACAATATGGTAAACACACAAACATAATCATGGCATAATGCACAACCAAGTATGATGCATGTCAAGTTTAAAGATGTATGGCATGGCAAAGATGCAACAAACAACTACTACACATTGAGTGAAGCTTAATACGCAACGAGTTGCATGTTGACGAAACTCCACAAACAATTACTTAATTCACTCCCGTTTATGTACTCAACAAGATTAAATGTTGTTAAACATGGCAAGGGGTGAAGCATAAATAAACTACCTATCTAGGCAATTTAAATGAGGCCAGAAACAACACATAGCAATTCCGGAAAATCCCCATATGTGAATTTCGAATTTGATACTGTTCTGCCTAAAACACAATTTTAAAGTTGTTAAACAGGAAAAGAAAGTGCACCATGTTAATCTACACATTTTTCTACACCATTTACATATAAAGTTCATTTAATTCGGAGTTACGGTTATTTAGTTATGAAATAAACCATTTTAACATGTCATTTAGCAAAATTAATGCAAACAACAATTTAAAACATTTTAAATGTTATTAACATGATGCGGATGACATATTCAAGTTGAATGCAATTTTATGAAAATGGTGGCATATTATGATATGAAGCATTTGACGCCATGGCGGAAGGAAAGGGGTGCCACGGCGGCGAAAACGGAAATGATGCCATGGCAACATTCCGATAATCCGGCAACTCGTGGAGGAACCGGTGCAAAAGAAACATAGGACGTGCGGAATGTGCAAAAGCAACGGGGAGTGATCCCGTTACTAGGTGTCCCACGTGTGGGTTGCATGGCAAAAGAGGGGCAACGTGCAACGCACAATCGCATACGGTGCAAACACGCGGTTCATCTCATACATCACACATGCTTTCGTTCACGGGCGTCGTCTCGGCGGTTATACCTTTGAAACGTGCGGTTCGAGACGGTTCGGATCGATGCGGTGTAATTGCTCATGGGTCGTAGCGGAAGTAGTGGTACTCGCGACGGTAGTGCTACATGTTCGGAGAGGAACTTGACGAATCCGAGCTCTTCGGGGGTCATCCCGGTTCGTAGTGGTACTTGGCGCTTGCGGTTCCGATCCGAGGTCGTAGCCATGTAGTCGAACTTGACGAACCGGGTCTCACGGGGGACTTGGCGCATTGCGTAGTCGAACTTGGCGTATCCGGTGCGGTAGTCGAACTTGGGTTTTGTGGAACTTGGCGGCTCGTGCATCCAACAGATACGTGATAGTCTTGGCGTCGTTCATCAAGGTACTTGTCGAAACCATGGCGGGCGTCTCGGCACTTGGAGCTCATTGTGCAGTCGTACACAGGGTCAAACCGAGGGCCTTGACGACCCAAAATCCATGAGCGGAGGTGCACGGAGGCCGTGTTACGGTCGAGGGTCGTAGTGGTGCAACCGAAGATGGAGGTGCTCGGGGATAGGGTGGTCATGGCGTGGCTCTCCGATGGCGGCAGCAAGGTGGAAGGAGGAAACGGGCGCGGGGTAAGGCGGCGAGCAGAGGACGGAGCTGCAGGTGGTGCGGGCGGCGCGAATGGCAAGAGCGGCCCGGAGCAGCGGATTGTGCTTGGGCGCGAGCGCGGATGCGGGGCCTCGCGATGGAGGGAGACGGGCAGCGCGCGGCGCTCGGTGGCAGGGCCCGCGAGCAGAGGAGAGGCGCGACGAGGTGCAGCACGGCAACCTGCGGGGCCAAGGACGGCGGCGATGTGGGTGTGCGGTGGGGATCGGGCGCGACGCAGCTGCGCTGCTGGACGAGGCAGGAAGGGGTCCGGGGAAGGAGGAGCAGGGCGCGGAGGAGGTAGCCATGGGGATCGGGGCGAGGAGCTCCTCTCTTGTGTTATGTGTGCGTGTGTTGTGTGGTGGCGACGACCAGAGGGAACGAGGGAGAGAGAGGATCAATCGAGAGATGGGGATCGGTCGGGCTAGGGTTCAAGGTTTAAGGTGGGGGCGGCTAGGCCTAGTGGATGCGGCATCAGGAGGACCAAGTGGCCGGCTGGCTGGGCTGCTCTCCTCCTTCCCTCTCTTCTATTTTCCAATCACAGAAAATATCAAAGAAGAAAAGGAGAAGAAAGGAAGGGTTAGGGATAGAATTTGGGCATGGGGTATTTTTCATGGACTCACAAAAATGAGCTTGATCCAGAAAAATAGAAATGAACATGTGTGAGAAGTTTGGCTTCAAACTCATTTGAATTAAATTCAAATGAGTTTGAATAGGAAGTGGGCGCTTGGAAGGTCCAAAAATGTTGAGATTTTTTTGGTGGAGCTCAGGAAAATGATGACAGAATTTATGGGCAAAGTTTGAGGACCAAACTTGAAGTAGAAAAGACATGAGAATTAAATTGCAAGTGTGTTTGGTTAATTCCAAATTAATGGAATATTTTATAATAGCTCCCTAAAATATTTGGAGGATATGTTATAAAGAGAAATCACCATGTGAATTCCCTCGATTTAAATGGATCGAAGATCCATACAATTTATTTATTTGAGTTGGAAAAAAATTAATGACATGATGAAATGATGCAATGCGAAATAATAATAAGATAGAGCAACCAATATAATAATAATAATGGAAAGAATCGGTCTCGGGGTGTCACAACACTCCCCCACTTACAAGAGATCTCGCCCCGAGATCTAAGCATGAGAAGAGGAAGAGGTAAAACAAAGTTGCTTCTTGGACAAACGAGTGAAACCAACAACCCTCGAAGGTTGCAAAGAGTTGAAGAATGGCTCGAGGAACAAGCAAGAATTCGAAACCACTCTGGTTGAAACGAGATAGATAAGGAATGAGAACAAAAAAGAATTTGGGCAGCACTTTGGTTGAAAAGAGAAGCAAAGCTTGATAAGAAGAAAAGGACTTAAAAGATGGCACAATACTCCGGTGAAATGGATAAGCAAGGAAAGAACATGATCTTGGCGAAACGAGATAATGGGTCGAAGAGAGAAACACCACAATGCCTCCGGAACGAAAGAATAGAAGCTAAATCATTGGAAAGAAAAGAACGGAGAAGCAAATGACAACTTTTACCACAATTGAATTTGAAAAGCATCCTTACAACGAAAGAACGAACGGAGTTGTTGGGAAATCAGCAACGAAAAGAATGAGCTTGCTGTGGGCTTATGGAAAAACATCTCAACATTTGAGGAGAAAACCTGCCACTAGCGGAAAGAATTCGCTTGCTTGGGGTTAACAAAGGAAATAAACTTCTTTCACGGAGAAGATACATGGAGAACATGGGTCATGGATAATCACCACAAATAGCAACAATCCTTCGGAAAGGCTTTAGGTGAAATCTATACCAAGATAACTCCAACAAAGATATTGATGGGTTGAAAAGATCCCCTGAACGAAGAGAAAATGATGGATTTAAATATCTCATTCCTGACAACTTGTGAATCATGAAACACGAAGGGACATTGTCAATAAAGACATAACACCACCTCAAAAGACAAGGGAGAAGGAATTGCACTTTGAAATGCAAGACGATGAATACTGGAGCTCCTCCAACAAAATCTTGACAAACACTTCGAGAATGAATTAAAGCCTTGACGAACCACCATGAAGAACTCCGGTAAACAAAATGAAGGTTGAAAAGAACAAAATGAAGTCTTGCAATGATTTAGATGGAGCTTTGTGACGAGATAATGAGAAAACTTGGAACTCCGGAAAAGAAAAGATGAAACACTTAGAACCGAGAAATTGATATCATGAACGAACTCCGGAAGAACGAATTAAATTGCCTCGATGAAGCAAGAATAAGAATTATGATATGTCTATCCTTCATCAAATTAAACTGATGAAAAGCAATGGATTTGCATACTACTTATTCTTCTTGAAAAGATTGAAGAGAGATATAGCGCAAGCTTGGGAAGGTCTTCAACGAACCACCGGTAGGATTTGTAAAGAACGAATGATTGATACGATAACAAGGAAGAGGAGTGTTGAATGAATCACCGTAAGAAATGAACGAAGAAAAAGAACGAATCGCTGGGAAGAATTAGAAAACGCACGAAGATACTTGAGGGAATTTAGATACAAGAGAATGAAGAGATTCCGAGCTGATTAGAGGATACTTTGAATGATGCACCGGAAGAATTAGGAGACGAACAAAGAGACATCAATTTTTTTTTGGAATAATCGGGGAACGAAAGCTAAAAACTGAGAACGACTAAATCTTCTGAACTGATGGCCTTCGGAGAATCAAAACGAAAACACTCCTGAAAAGCCTCGGATGGGTGTGAAAATAATTTCTCACGATCGGAACAATTTGAGAGGATAACATGAAGCTTGAACCATGAATCTTTCAAGAGAACGGATATGATTTAAGAGGAACTCTTCTTCGGTCTTCAAATGCTGAGAATTACGATGAGAACCACCAAAATTATTGAGACACTCCGGAACAATGAAAAGAGTAAGATTGGGATCAAAATGAAATGATTTGAAGGAAATCTCGAAGAAGACAATTGACTGATGAAAATTCATTCTTACGTCACACTTGAAAGAATTTGAGAATAACTCCGGGAAAATTTGAAGAGTCAGGTAAGATCCTGGGAAAAAGACCTGTGGATTAGGGCCCACTCAAAAGAAACAACGTTGAAAAAGATTATTTAGAAGAGATAATGCACCGGTTGGATTTAAATGGATTGAATGACGTAACAACCTCAATTAGCTTGAACGGATCTTGAATGGAAACACGAATCTTCTGAGATATCTTCGGCACTCCGGAGAAGAAATAGAGAGAGGTGAATGAACAAGAGAGGCTTGGAAAAGAATTTCCAACATGGGAAAAAATATTTGAATCAACGAAAGGAGTATGATCAACACCGAAAGCTTGAATTGAATCCACCGGAAAGAAAACGAGAACGAAGAATGATGAATTTGTAGCTCCTGAGCACCTTCATGAGAATCACCGGTTAAGAATATTGAAGGAAAAGAATGGAAAGACTTCTCACGAATAAAATGGATACTTGATTTGATATCTCTGACTCTGCGAACAAAAAGGGTGGGAGGGTGTGAAAAATAAAGACAACTTGGGACGAATGAAACGAACGCCGTTAAGAAAACTGAGAATTGATCTTGCAAATGTTGAAAGGATCGAATTAATTCGAGGAGAAGCACGTCGGTAGAAAAGAATTTACATGACAATCTCGATGATCAAGAAGGATTAGCACTCCCATAGAAATATGAGAACACCGCTTAGGAAAGATACGAATCTCACTTGTTGACTTCGAAGCAACTCAAATACCACAACAAAAACAAAACAAAGAATTTGGCTTGGAGAATAAGCCGGAACAAACATATGATAGAGATTTCGTCCGAAATTTTCGTGGTGGGGCCCACACGGGCTCGATCGTACAGCGACCATCACGTACAAGGCAGTGTACATGACTTACGAAGCGTCCCCGAACCGTAGCAAAGCTACAAGGGCTCTTTAAGACACAACGAGACCCATTGTAAAAACGACCGTGAGCAGGCAGACCACTAGACGTCGAACCTCAATCTCATATCATGCATCTGTCGGAAAGATATCCTAGGTAACTACTTGAATTCCCACCTAAGAACTCCCGAAACTTCTTGGTCATGCGATCAGGTTGCGGGTCCAGGAACCTACTCAGCAAACAACAACCTAATCAGCTGCAACTGCATCCGCAACCCTTAACACACAACCGAGAAACTCCGCAAATTCATCTACCTCAAACCTTCGAAAACACAACGATACTAGTCACGGTGGATCATCCGAGCTATCTCCTCCAGTACTGGGGAAAAGTCACGGCACTATTTGCCACCACAAAAAGTATAGAAGCGTTTCGATGTTGGCGTCCTCTAGTATTCGGGAACTGAAACGATAGCGAATGTGACAAGAACACCTTGGAGCTCAACTCCCCGGGTCCAATCCATACGGTCAGGAGGCACCAAGACAGAATTCCCGTCACAACGATATCATAACAATTCCAAAATACCCGCGTGATCCTAAAAAAAAATTGAGTGAGAAGAGTAGTAGAATGGAAACACCTACGTCACAATTCCTCACCAGAGCGACGAAGGGGATAAGGAGTAAAAAGAATTCCTACTCTCCGATATATAACTAGATTCAAAATAGTTTTCCTTCTAGACTCGCCAACGGTTCGATCAATCAAGGGGGCTCCTATGGTCGGTCGAGGCTCTGATACCAACTTGTCACGCCCCATATGTGATCCTATTCTCGTGGAACTCGGAGGCCCCACCAAGAGTAGAAACGCATATTGGAGACGCTTGCAAGGTGGATATCATTACATCGTACCACATACATAATAGATGGGGATACAAACAAATACATACAATCATCACATGAATACATCAATACATAACAAACACCATACAGAAGAGCAGAATCCAACTACGGATGAAACACAAACGAAAAACTCGAACGACATCCACCCTGCTAGCCCAGGCTGCCGACCAGGAACCTATCCCAAGATCGACGAAGAAGAAGAAGCAGAAGAAGAACTCCAAAAGCAAACGCGCATCGCTCTCGCGTCAGATCATCGCATTACCTGTACCTGCAGCTGTTGTTGTAGTAATCTGTGAGCCACTAGGACTCAGCAATCCCACAACCATGGGTAACAAGACTATCAAAGCTTAATGGGTATGGAAGGGGTAAAGTGGTGAGGTTGCAGCAAGCACTAAGCATTGTATTGTGGCTAACTTACGAGTACAAGAATAAGAAGAGTAACTACGCATAACGGTCGCAAACTAATAATGATCAAGAAATGATCCTGAACACCTACTTACGAGTCAAACATAACCCCACCGTGCTCTCTTCTCGAACTTCCTCGAAAAGAGACGATCACGGTTACGCACGCGGTTGGTGTATTTTAATTAGAATTAGTGTCAAGTTCTCTACAACCGGAGGTTATAAATTTCCAAGTCGCCACATAACCGCGGGCACGGCTTCGCGAAAGATTTAACCCTGCAGGGGTGCTCCAAGTAGTCCATTATAAATTACCACACGCATCCGATGGAACATCCTCACACCGTGATAACACGATGCTTACGATAAGGAATCTCGGTGGACAAGCCACTCGTAAAAGGTAAAACTAAACCAGCAAGACCTCCCGGTGAGCCAGATCCGCATCTAGAGCCGCGCGCTCTCTATCTACGGGCATCATCCATCTATGCATAGTGGACGGTAGCCAAATACCTCGAGTTGCCCCGAGGCGGCTCCGCCGACTGCTAGGTAGGTGGACCAACACTCATGAGGAGCACTGGCCCGGGTTGTTGACTAAAAAAATCCTCGGGGTCCGGAAAGTCCCTATGCAAGTTTTAGTTGTTATTAGGCAAATGGTAAAACCAATGTTGGGCCTTGCTGGAGAAGTTTATCCTAAAACGAATGGACAGGGGGGTTCCCATATGCCCCACATGTGTTAGAAGCGCTCATCAAGGAACATAACACCGGTATTACGGAAACTAGGGCGGCATGAGTGGAACAAAACACTAGGCAAAAGGCCGAGCCTTCCACCCATTACGAAGTATATAGATGCATTAACTAAATAAGAGATATTGTGATCCCGTGATATCCATGTCCCAACATGGAACAAACTGCAACTGCACTTGCAACTAGCAACGCTATAAGAGGGGTTGAGCAAAGCGGTAACATAGCCAAACAACGGTTTGCTGGGTAAGGGTGGTTAGAGTCTGTATCATGGCATAAGGGAGGCTAACATGTATGTGGTAGGAAGCGCGACATAGCGATAGCAACGAGACAACTAGCAAGCAAAGATAGTAGAGATATCCAAGGTCATGATCATCTTGCCTGAAATCCCGCTCGGAAGAAGAACGAGTCCATGAAGAAGACGAACCAACGTAGTCGAACGAACCCTCACAATCGCAACGAAACCGGAACTATCGAGACGAAGCACAACCGGAAAGAAGCAAACAACATGGTAAACACACAAACATAATCATGGCATAATGCACAACCAAGTATGATGCATGTCCGGTTTAACGAGGCATGGCATGGCAAAATGCGACAATCAAATACTACACATGAAGTGAAGCTCAATATGCAACGAGTTACATATTGACGAAACTCCACATTCAATTATTTAGTTCACTCTCGTTTATGTACATGGCAAGATTAAATGTTGTTAAACATGGCAAGAGGTGAGCATGATTAAACTACCTATCTAGGCAATTTAAATGAGGCCGGAAATAACCAAGGACAATTCCGAAAAATCCCCATATGCAAATTCGAATTTGGTACTGTTCTTCCCTAAAACACAATTTTAATGTTGTTAAACAGGAAAAGTAAGTGCATCATGTTATTCTACACATTTTTCTAGACCAAATACATATAAAGTTCATTTAATTCGGAGCTACGGTTAAATAGTTATGAAAAAAAACCATATTAGCATGGCATTTAGCAATTTTAATGCAAACAACAATTTAAATGTTTTTAACATGCATGAGAATGACATATTTAAGTTGTATGCAATTTTATGAAACATAGGCATATATCAAGATATGAGGCATTTGTTGCCATGGCGGAAAGAAATGGGTGCCACGGCGGCGATAACGGAAATGGTGCCACGGCAACATTCCGGTTCCGGTAGCTCGTCGAGATACCGGTGCAAAGGAACAACTGTGGGTGTGAGCGGAACGTGCAAGAGCAATCGCACACGGCGTGAACGCAAGCATCACATACAAAAACATGCATTCGTCCACGGGACGGTTCGAGTTCGGTGCGTCGTAGGGGAAGTAGTCGTTCACGGGTCGTCGTGGAAGTAGTGGTACTTGGCAAAGCGCACGGCAACGGTAGTTGTTCACTTGACGGTCTTCGGCGACGGTAGGCGTACACTTGTCGAAAAGGAACTTGCCGAATCCGAGGTCTTCGGGGGTCATCCTTGAACTTGACGAAACCCACGGCGACGGTAGTGGTACATGTCGGCGATAGTCGTACTTGACGATCCAAAGGGGTACTTGCAGGGATCCACAACACCGTTAACGTTCGTGGCAGAGGAACTTGACGTTCATAGGTCTTCCAAAGGCGTCGTGGTACTTGACGTTTTTGTTTCAAATCCAGGGTCCGTCCACAGTCACAAAACGCAGGTGTACAGAGGCAAAACTTGAGCGGTGCTGCACATACGCGGTTGCCAGAGGATAGACGGCGCCGGATCGAGGCTGGCTTGGCTGGACATGGAGGTCCACGAGCTCGGGTCAACGGGGAGAACGGGAGCGCTCTGCTCGTTCTCGAGCAGTACAGGGGACGCCGGTGATGTAGGAGACCATGGCAAGGGCGGCTACCGGCGCGGCGGCGGAAGGACAGGCGGCGGGGTCGGCGGGAACCGGCCGGAAGGGGCTTGAGGTGGCGGGGCAGAGCCATGGCAGGGGCGGATGCTCCCGCATCGGGTTCTATGGTGGCTCCTGCTCATCGACAACGAGACGAGGAGGCCTGAGAGACAGCAAGAGAAGGGTGAGGAAGGTAGGGGGTGGAGCGGATGCGGAGGCAGGGCGAGGAGGCGGAGAGCTTGGCTGGCTGGGGCGCCGGAGCACAGCGGCGGCGAGGTGCGGTCACGGCAGCAGGGTGGCCAGGGGCGTGGGGTGCGAGGCGCTCGCTTCTCCCTATGTGGCGGCGGCAAGGAGGAGGACGAGGGGATCGAGAGGAAGAGAGAGGCTGAGGGGATCGGGCTAGGGTTATAGGGATTTGATGGGCTGCGGGGCTGGTGGCTGGGCTTAGTGGGCTGGTTTGCTGCAAGCTACGGCTGGGCTGCTGCTGTTCTCCCTCTCTTATCCATTTACAGACAAAAGAAAGAAAGAAAGAGAGAAAAGAAAAGGTTAGAGAAAGAGTTTTGGGCATGGGGTAATTTTCCTGGACTCGCAAAAATGAGCTTGTCTCAAGAAAACTAGAGGTGGAAGGATTGCAAGATTCAAATTCAAATTCATTTGAATTTTATTCAAATGGTTTGAACTAGGACTAGGTTTTAGAAGTGCCCCAAAATGTTAAGATTTTAGGTGGAGCTCGGGAAAATGATGAAATAATTTATGGGCAAAGTTTGAGGACCAAACTCGAAGTAGAAAAGATATGATAATTAAATTGCAAGTGTGTTAGTGGGTGATTCCAAATTAATGGAATATTTATTATAGCTCCCTAGAATATTGGAAGGATATGTTATAAAGAGAAATCACCGTGTGAATTTCCCTCGATTTAAATGGATCGAAGATCCATACAATTTATTTATTTGAGTTGGAAAAAATTAATGACATGATGGCATGATGAAATGATGCAATGCAAAAAAATAAATAAGATAGAGCAACCAATATAATAATAATAATAGAAAGAATCGGTCTCGGTGTGTCACAACACTCCCCCACTTACAAGAGATCTCGCCCCGAGATCTTAAGAATGAGAAGGGGAAGAGGAAGAGGTAAAACACAGTTGCTTCTTGGACAAACGAGTGAAACCAAAGAACCTCAAAGGTTGCAAAACTTGAAAGAAAGGATACAGCGGAGATGGACGAAATAGAAAACACTCTGTTAGACAAGAGGAACAAGGAATACGATGAGAACCAAGAGCTCAAGGGACAAGATAGTGTATGAAATCACTCCGGTTAAAACGAGATAGATAAGGAAGAAGAACGAAAGATTTCGTATAGCACTCCGGTAGAAAAGGGAAGCAAAGCTTGATAAGATGAAAAGAACTTGAAAAGAGAGCAACAACACTCCGGTAAAATGGATAAGCAAGGAAAGAACATGACCTTGGCAAAACAAGATAATGGGTCGAAGAGAGATCACAATGCCTCCGGAACGAAAGAATAGAAGCTAGATCATTGGAAAGAAAAGAACGGAGAAGAAAATGACAACTTCTCCCACAATTGAATTTGAAAAGCACCCTTACAAAGAAGGATTGAACGGAGTTGTTGGAAAATCAACAACGAAAAGAATAACCTTGTTGTGGGCTTATGGAAAACATCTCAAAATTATGAGGTGACAACCGGCCACTAACGGAAACAATTGATTGCTTGAGATCTCGAAGAGATGAAAACCTCTTTCACCAAGAAGAGAAGGAGAAACTTGGATCATTGATAAGCACCACAATAGCAACATTCCTTAGGGAAGGCTTTAGGTGAAATATAACCCAAGATAACTCATTCCTGAACGAAGAGAAAAATGATGGGTTTAAATATCTCATTCCTGACAACTTGTGAATCATGAAACACGAAGGGAATTGTCAAGAAAGACATAACCCCACCTCAAAGACAAGGTAGAAAGGATTTGCACTTTGAAATGCAAGACGAGGAATAGCTGAGCTCCAACAAGAATCTTGAAGAACACTTTGAGAATGAATTAAATCATTAACGAACAACCATGAAGAACTCCGGTAAACAAAAGGATGATAGAAACGAAGGTTGAAAAGAACAAGATGAAGTCTTGCAATGATTTAGATGGAGCTTTTGTGACGAGATAATGAGAAAACTTGAAACTCCGGAAAAGAAAAGATGACCAGCTAGAACCGAGAATTTAATATCATGAACGAGCTCCGGAAGAAGGAATTAAATCACCTCGATGGAATAAGAATAAGAATTATGTCATGCTTGCCCCCTCCATCAACTTAAATTGATGACAAGCAACGGATTGGCATGCCACTTATTCTCCTTGAAAGAATGAAGAGAGATATAGCGCAAACTTGGGAAGGTCTTCAATGAACCACCGGTAGGATCTTGGACAGAACGAATGAAATGATACGATAACAAAGGAAGAGGAATGTTGAACGAACCACCGTAAGAATTTAAAACCAACGAAGAAAGAAAACGAATCGTTGGGAAGAATTAGAAAACGCAAGAAGATACTTGAGGGAATTTAGGTACAAGAGAACGAAGAGATCACGAGCTGACTAAAGAATACTTGAATGATGCACCGAAAGAATTTGAGAACGAGAGATGAACGTCGAGAATGAAGAATTTCTTCTGGAATGATGGTCTTCGGAGAATCGAGAAATGAAAACAACTCACGAAATGCTTCGGATGGGTAAGAAAAGAATTTCTCACGATTGGAGCAATTTGAGAGAACAGCAACAAGCTTGAACCATGAATCCTCAATAGAACGGATATGATTAACGAGAAACTCTCTTCGGCCTTCAAAGCTAAGAGTGACGATGAGAACCACCAAGATTGTTGAGATACTCCAGACAATGAAAGATGAATATTGGGATCACAATGAAAGAAATTAAAGGAAATCTCGGGGAAGACAATTGAGTGATGAGAATTCATTCTTACGTCAATCTTGAAAGAATTTGAGAATAACTCCGGAAAATTAGAAGAGTCAGCTAAGATCCTGGGAAAAGACCTGTGGGTTAGGGCCCACTGAAAAGAAACACCGTATGAACAATTGCTGGAAAGAGAGATCGCACCAGTTGAATTAAATGGCTTGAGAGAAATAACAACCTCGAAATATGTCGAATGGATCTTGAATGGAAACACGAATCTTCTAAGATATCTTCGGCACTCCGGAGAAGAAATAGAGAGAGGTGAATACACAAGAGAGGCTTGGGTAAGGATTTCCAACGTGGGAAAACATTAGAATCGAAGAAAAGGATATGATGAACACCGAGAGCTTGAATTTAGACCACCGGAGAAGAAATGAGAATTAAGAATGATGAACTTGTAGCTCATGAGCATCTTCACGAGAAATCAGCGGATAAGAACATTGAAAGAATGGAGAGACTTCTCATGAATAAAATGGAAATTTGATTCAGGAATTTAGACTCCGCGAAGAAAAAAAGGGGTGGGAGGGTGGGAAAAGAAAAACAACTTGGAACGGGTGAAACAAACG
Organism: Elymus sibiricus; assembly: GCA_039707655.1. Taxonomy (NCBI): domain Eukaryota; kingdom Viridiplantae; phylum Streptophyta; class Magnoliopsida; order Poales; family Poaceae; genus Elymus; species Elymus sibiricus. The sequence continues at coordinate 100,763,632 of CM077668.1, read as the reverse complement.
TTGTTGAGAAAACTGAGAATTGATCTTGCAAATGTTGAAAGGATCGAATTAATTCGAGGAGAAGCACGTCAGGTGAAAAGAATTGTCATGACAACCTCAATGATCAAAAGGATTGGCCTTCACATCAGAATATGGGAACACCGCTTAGGAAAGATTTAGAATCCACACTTGACTTCGAAGCAACTCGAATACCACAACAAAAAACAACACAAGGGTTTGGCTTGGAGAATAAGCCGGAACAAACATATGATAGACCCCAAATCGTATTATGTGTCTGTTGGAAAAGATATCCTAGGTAATACTTGAATTCCCACCTAAGAACTCCCGAAACTTCTTGGTTATAATATCAGGTTGCGGATATGGGAACCTACTCAGCACACAACAACAATAATATCCTAATCAGCCGCACCCAATCTGCAACCTTCACACACGACCAAGAAACTTCGCAAATCCGTCTACCTCAGACCTTCGAAAGCACAACGATACTAGTCATAGTGGATCATCCGCGCTATCTCCACCAGTACTAGGGAAAAGTCACGGCACTATTTGCCACCACAAAAAGTATAGAAGCGTTTCAATGTCGGCGTCCTCTAGTATTCTCGGAACCGAAACGATAGCGAGTGTGACAAAACCCCTTGGAGCTCAACTCCTCGGGTCCAATCCATACGGTCAGGAGGCACCAAGAACAGAGTCACGTCACACCGATATCGCAACCATTCCAACAATACCCGCGTGATCCTAAAAAAAATTTGAGTGAGAAGAGATAGTAGAATCAAAACACCTACGTCACAATTCCTCACCAGAGCGACGAAAGGGATAAGGAGTAAAAAGAATTCCTACTCTCCGATATATAACTAGGACTCAAAATAGTTTTCTTCTAAACTCGTCAGCGGTTCGATCAATCAAGGGGGGCTCCTATGGTCGGTCGAGGCTCTGATACCAACTTGTAACGCCCTGGACACACCTGTCGGTGGTCGTTACTCCTGGCGGGATCTAGACTGGCCCCACAGATCAATACTAGTCTTTCCTGCGCACTTTGTCCTCACTCGTGCACACGCGAGACTAACTTCCCGGTCGGTCACCCATCCTGAAATTACTCCAAGCTGAGCACGCTTAACTTTGGAGTTCTTTCCGAATGGGCTCCCGGAAAAGAAGGAATTCCTTATTGATATGAGTAGTCTATCATCCCTATTAAGCCAGGCTATCACATACACCCCCACTCAGAGGAACCGACGTCCTCGTCGGGCACAGGAACGTTCCCTCTTGGCACATACGTTTGTGCGAGCAGTCCGGTACATGTGCCATGCCGTGTGCCACGACGGGTCAGAAACGTCATGCACAACATGACCGCGCACCTGACCCGCAAAATTCCGTGAAACCGCAAGGGTCGGCTCTGATACCAACTTGTAACGCCCCGGACACACCCGCCGGTGGTCGTTACTCCTGGCGGGATCTAGACTGGCCCCACAGATCAATACTAGTCTTTCCTGCACACTTTGTCCTCACTCGTGCGCACCCGTGAGCAAGTTCCCAGTTGGTCACCCATCCTGAAATTACTCCAAGCTGAGCACGCTTAACTTTGGAGTTCTTTCCGAATGGCTCCCGGAAAAGAAGGAATTCCTTATTGATATGAGTAGTCTATCATCCCTATTAAGCCAGGCTATCACAACCCCTTAGCCGAACAATCGGGAATGTAAGGGGTAAGCACAGGGGCCAGGCAACCCAGCTTGGCCAAAACTTAAGTCAAATCGGTGCATATTATGGCTTAAAAATGATTATTTATTGGAAGGCAGTGTACACAGGAGTAACAAAAGTGTTCGGCGCCCCCGTTGACCATATTAAATAAGGCCACCATGGCCGTACTGGTCGTACATTCAAGCATGCATCCGAAGTATCTAAAGGCACTTCGGCTTAACCGAGCAGTTATGCCGAGATTAAAGGTTTAAGAACCAGAACAGAGGGGTGTCGAACAAGTGGAGGTTGCGTTATGCTAAAAAAAGGAATGGACTATAGCTAAATGCATAGTAAAGATAATAAGGGGTTGCTCCGGCTAATCGTAAAAGCGTCGGAGCAATGCGGCATTCCAAGGATTTGGCTCGAGTCTGTTGTCTTCGAGGTCTCGAATGCGATACACACCTCCGATGAGTACCTGGTCGATAGTGAACGGTCCATCCCATTTAGGTGATAGTTTATGCTTCTGTTTTTGGGGTAGTGGAGACGCATGACCAGGTCTTCGACATTGAATTCCTTCGATCGTACTTCCCTGCTTTGATAGCGCCTCGCCTGCTGTTGATAGAACGTAGAATGTGCCCGAGCTACATCGCACTCCTCCTCCAGGGCGTCTAGGGCATCTTGCCGATCGAGCTCGGTCTCCCGTTCCTCATACATGCGTACACGAGGTGCGTCATGGATAAGATCACAAGGGAGCACAACCTCTGCGCCGTAAACCATGAAGAACGGTGTGTAGCCTGTGGATCGATTGGGTGTGGTGCGCAAGCCCCATAGTACAGAATCAAGTTCCTCCTCCCACTGACAGTCCGCCTCTTTGAGAGAACGTACCAACCTTGGCTTGATGCCACTCAGGATTAGTCTGTTGTCTCTTACAACCTGTCCATTGCAGTGGGGGTGGTATACGGATTCGTAGTCGAGCTTAATGCCCATTTTGGCGCACCACTTCTTTACTTCCTTGGCCGTGAAGTTGGTTCTATTATCCATTATTATGCTATGGGGGACACCATAATGGTGTACCACTCCAGAGATGAATTCAATAACCAGTTCTGCTCTGGCCGAGGTTACTGGTTTTGCCTCAATCCACAAAGTGAACTTATCTACCATGATGAGGAGATATTTATTTTTCTTTGTCCCCCCTCGAAGTGGGCCAACCATGTACAGCCCCCAGACCGCAAAAGGCCAAGTAATCGGAATGGTCCGAAGAGCTGTGGGGGCATATGGATTTGTTTATCGAATACTTGACAGCTGGCGCAGCGCTGTACCGATGCTTTGGCATCTGCGCTGGCGGTCGGCCAGTAGAACCCTGCTCGGAATGCCTTGCTGACCAGGGCCCGAGCTGCGGCATGATGGCCGCTCATGCCGGAGTGTATCTCCGCGAGGAGCTCTCTCCCCTCCTCCTCGGATATGCACCATTGGAGGACTCCTGTAGCGCTTTGTTTATAGAGTTCTCCCTCGTGGACCTTATAAGCTTTGGACCTTCGAATGATCCGTCTTGCTTCTACTTGATCCTCGGGAAGCTCTTTGCAGAGCAGGTATGCGAGGAGGCATTCCGTCCATGGCGCGATAACTGCCATTATTTCATGAGCCGATGATGTCTCCTGGACGGCCGAACCCCCTATTATATCCTTGTCTTCCTCTGCCGCCGGGGAGGTGACCCTTCCCATGTCAGTTGATGCCAGTGTGTGATGCCCGTCCTGCCAAACCTGGGATGGTTTGAAAAGCCGCTCCAAGAAGGTATTTTCAGGTACCTTGTCGCGCTTGGCTCCCATCCTGGCAAGGACGTCGGCAGCTTGATTGCTCTCCCTTGGGATATGATGGAATTCTAGCCCATCGAACTGAGCTAAGATTTGTAGGACGACGTTTCGGTATGCTGTCATCTTAGGGTCCTTGGCGTCGAACTCGCCGTTGACTTGGGAGATGGCGAGGTTAGAATCTCCCTGGACCTCAAGGCGCCGGACCCCCATTGAGACTGCTATCAGAAGTCTGTGTAGCAGAGCCTCGTATTCGGCTGCGTTATTGGAGTCTGTGTACATGATTTGTAGTACATACCGAATGCTGTGGCCTGTTGGTGACGTGAGGACTACTCCAGCCCCTAGTCCGGCTAGCATTTTGGAGCCATCAAACTACATGGTCCAATGTGAGAGTACGTGATGTGCTCTCTAGGGAGCTCGGCCTCCGTCCATTCTGCCACAAAGTCGGCCAATACCTGAGATTTAATAGCTCGGCGTGGCTTATACGTTATTTCAAAGGGGAGGAGTTTGATAGCCCACTTGGCAATGCGCCCTGTGGCGTCCCTGTTATTGATTATATCATTGAGGGGTACTACGGATGCCACTGTGACCGAGCACTCTTGAAAGTAGTGCCGAAGTTTCCGAGTTGCCATAAAGACCGCATAAGCTATCTTCTTGTAGTGAGGATACTGCATTTTACACGGGGTAAGTACTTTGGAAACGTAGTAGACAGGCCTTTGGACCTGTAGTTTGTGGCCCTCCATATCGCGCTCGACATGTAGCTACACAACCTGCCAGTTTGGACCTGTAGCTACACAACCTGCCAGTTTCTGGACATGTTTGAGTTCGGTAGGTACTTCCAGTCGAGCTAGTGCTCGGATTTTGGCGGGATTGGCCTCTATTCCTCTATGGGAAATGATAAATCCGAGCAGTTTACCTGCAGGTACCCCGAAAACTCATTTTTCCGGATTGAGCTTGATATTGTATGCTCGGAGGTTCGAGAATGTTTCCCGGAGGTCGTCTACTAACTGGTGGATGTTTTTGGTTTTAACAACCACATCATCTACATAAGCCTCCACGGTTTTCCCAATTTGCTTTTTCCAGGCATGTTTGAATCATGCGTTGGTAAGTTGCGCCTGCATTTTTTAGTCCGAAGGGCATTGTATTAAAACAGAAAGGCCCGTAAGGACTAATGAATGTTGTGGCTGACTGGTTTGATTCCTTCATTTTGATTGGAGATATCCCGAGTAGGCGTGCAGAAAACACAAGGAGTCGTGTCCTGCCGTGGCATCCACAATCTGGTCGATGCGCGGCAAGGGGATGGGGTCCTTAGGGCAGGCCTTGTTGAGGTCTTTGAAATTGACACACAGGCACCAAGACTTGTCCTTTTTAGGTACCATGACCAGGTTGGCCAGCCAGTCGGGGTGCTTGATATCTCTGATGAATTCGGCCTCGAGTAGTTTGGCCAATTCTTCGCCCATAGCTTGACGCTTGGGCTCTGAAAATCCCGGAGCGCCTGTTTACACGGGATTATATTAAGGTTGTGCTCGGCTAGGTTACGCGGAATTCCTGGCATGTCGGAAGGGTGCCAAGCGAAAATATCCCAATTTTCCCTAAGGAAATTACACAGGGCTTCCTCGACTGTTGGTTCTAGCTGTGCCCCTACGGACACCGTTTTGTTTGGGTCCGTTGGGTGCACCTGAAATTTAATGATTCCATCGACTGGTTTAAATGAGGTGGACTTGGACCTTTTATCAAATATGACGTCGTCCTTGTCCACGGTGGTGCGAAGTGTTGTTAACTCCTCGGCCGCTAAGGCTTCGGATAATGACTCAAGAGCGAGTGAAGCCATTTTATTTTTGGCTCGGAGTGCCCTATCATGATTGCTTGTTATAGTGATCGATCCATTGGGGCCTGGCATCTTGAGCTTCATATACCCATAATGTGGGATGGCGGGAAATTTTGACAAAGCATCACACCCTAGCAAGGCGTGGTATCCACTTTGGAAGGGCACGACATGGAAGGTCAACTCCTCAGATCGGTAGTTCTCGGGAGTTCCAAAGACCACGTCAAGTGTGATTTTTCCACTGCATCGTGCCTCCTTTCCAGGGATTATCCCCTTGAATGTAGTATGGCTATGTTCGATGCGCGATTTATCGATTTGCATGTTATCCAAAGTTTCTTCGTAGATGAGGTTTAGGCTGCTGCCGCCGTCCATTAGCACTTTGCGAAGCCTACACCCACCCACGATGGGGTCGAGGACCAGAGCGGCCGGACATCGGCTTAAGCCGTATCTCGGCCTGTCCTGTTGTTCAAAAGTGATGGGCGTGTCTAACCATGCGTCCGTGCTTGCAACCTGGTAGACCTGGCCAAGCTCCCGCAGGGCTCTTTTCCTCTGGCCTTTTATCATGTAGGTTCATAGATCATCATGACCTCGGCTTCGTCCGAAGACGCCGGATGTTTATGGCTCTGCATGTTTGCTAGGAGGGCCTCGCCTCTCTTAGCCACCTGTAGAACCACCCAACAGTCTCGAAGGCTATGATTTGGGCTGGGGTTTAATAGGACAGAGTGGATTGGGCATGGCTTGTCCAGCAGAGCATCGAGGGCCGTTTTAGTTCTTGCGACGGGCCTCTTTCTTTTTCGTGATGGCTTGACCAGCACGGGGCGACGGAGATTATCCTGCGTGTGTGTTTGCCTGTCATGTTTTAATTGATCGGCGCAGATCAAGTCCGCTGACTCTTTTTGGGCTAGCCAGGCGTCCTCGATGGCACAAAATTTCGACACCAAGTCCGATAACTCGGCGAAGGTTTGTACATGACGTCGGGCAAGGGCATTTAAGATGCCTTCGTCTTGACAGTTGAACTGAAAGGTTGTCAGAACATCTGAATCGCAAGAGTCCGGTATCTTGTTCTTGACAAACAGAAATCTTGCCCAGAATTGTCGTACTGTTTTGTCAGACTTCTGTTTTATGTAGATTAGATCCCAGACATTGGAGGGCCCTGAGTTACTTGGGCAGTATTCGATGTGGGGGGTGGGTGGGATCAAAAATTCGATTCCCGCCGCCCGCGAGCTCGAGGCCCTGACAACTTTGTCCCTAGCGGGGGGAGACGACAACAGGCCAGCTGAAGTGGTTTTGAGGTTCGAGTCCTCGGCCACTCCCAACAGGCTGACCCTTCGATCATCCGATGTCCGGTACTTCGGGGGTTGATCCTCTTCTATGCAGAGGTCTCTATCTGTAGTGGGAGAAAAAGCGCAAAGCTCAGGGGCTGAATCTAGCTCATCGTGCCTCGACTCTCGATGGAGGAGGTGCGATCCGCTAGCTGGAGATTCGGGCATATAGATTACGCCATGAAAGTCTTGTTCGTTAACTGAAACCTCCATCGATCTTTTCTTTGATCGCACAGCGAGGCTCTCAATGAAAGCACCAGTGTCGGTACTAAAACCGGCAGACCTCGGGTAGGGGGCCCCGAGCTGTAGATCTCGGATCGATGGGGAACAGGGGACGAAGGAGATAGTGTTTACGCAGGTTCGGGCCCTCTCGAGGAGGTAAAACCCTACGTCCTGCATTGATTGTATTGATGATGGAGTATCGAGTACAAGCTTGATCTACCACGAGATTGTATGTTGTGTTCTACCCTAAGGTGTATAATGATCAATCTAGGCCTACGACCTAATTAAACCCCTCAGCTTATATAGATATTGGGGGTATCTAGGGTTACACATGGTCGGTGGCTAGCTGGAGAAGTGCATGCCAATAACTGTGATACGTCTCCGTCGTATCTATAATTTTTGATTGTTTCATGCCAATATTCTACAACTTCCACATATTTTTGGCAACATTTTATATTATTTTTGGGACTAACATATTGATCCAGTGCCCAGTGCCAGTTCCTATTTTCTGCTTGTTTTTTGTTTCATAGAATATCCATACCAAACGAAGTCCAAATGCAATAAAATTTTACAAAGAATTATCTTGGAATATATGTGATTTTTGGGAGGTGGAATCAACGCAAGGCGGTGCTCGTGGGCCCCACGAGGCACCAGGGCGCGCCAGGGGGGCCCGGAGAGCCGTGGTGCCTCGTGAGGCCCTCGTGGGTCGGTTGGTGCCCTTCTTCGGCTACAAGGAAGCTAATATCCGAAAAAAAATCATGTTAAAATTTCAGCGCAATCGGAGTTATGGATCTCCGGGAATTTAAGAAACGGTGAAAGGCCAGAAAAGAGGAACGCGAAACAGAAGAGAACGGAGAGAGAGATCCAATCTCGGAGGGGCTCCTGCCCCTCCGCCGCCATGGCAGCCATGGACCAGAGGGGAAACTCTCCTCCTATCTAGGGTGCAGGCCATCGAAGAAGAAGAAGGAGGGGGGCTCTCTCCCCCTCTCTCCCGGTGGCGCCCGAGTGCCGCCGGGGCAACGATCGTGATGGCGATCTACATCAACAACCTCGCTACCGTCAACACCAACTCTCTCTCACTCTATGCAGTGGTGTAACCTCTCTTTTCCCGCTGTAATTCTCTACTTAAACATGGTGCTCAATGCTACATATTATTATCCAATGATTTGTGGCCATCCTATGATGTTTGAGTAGATCCTTTTTGTCCTATGGGTTGATTGATGATCGTGATTGGTTTGAGTTGTATGTTTTATTTTGGTGCTGTCCTATGGTGCCCCCCGTGTCGCGCAAGCATGAGGGATTCCCGCTGTAGGGTTTGCAATACGTTCATAATTCTCTTATAGTGGGCGGCATGAGTGACTAAAACACATACCCGAGTAAGGGGGTTGTTGCGTATGGAAGTAAAGAGGACTTGATACTTAATGCTATGGTTGGGTTTTACCTTAATGATCTTTGGTAGTTGCGGATGCTTTCTAGAGTTCCAATCATAAGTGCATATGATCCAAGTATGAAAAGTATGTTAGCTCATGCCTCTCCCTCATATAAAATTGCAATAATGATTACCGGTCTAGTTATCGATTGCCTATGGACAAATCATTCTCTTGTGTTACAAAAGTTTTCTACTAAACAACTAACTTTAATTATCTTGCAAATTACTCGTAGTTTTATTCTCGCAAAGTACTTCTAGTTTTATTCTTGCAAACCTATCCTATCACCTACAAAATAGTTTTATACTTGTTCTACGTAAAGCGAACGTTAAGTGCGCGTAGAGTTGTATCGGTGGTCGATAGAACTTGAAGGGAATATTAATTCTACCTTTAGCTCCTCGTTGGGTTCGACACTCTTATTTATCGAAAAAGCTACAATTGATCCCCTATACTTGTGGGTTATCAAGACCTTTTTCTGGTGCTGTTGCCGGGGAACAATAGCGTGGGGTTGATATTCTCGTGTGTGCTTGTTTGCTTTATCACTAAGTAGATTTTATTTTGTGCTCTTGTTTTCTATCTTTAGTTATGGGTAGGAAACGCAAAATACCAAAAAAATAGTTGTACCTGCTAAACCAATGGTTGAAGAACCACCCAAAATCTATCATACTGCTAAAGCTTTCTACTTGGATCATCTTCGATCCCATGTGCTCGTGCTGAAAACCCAACTAGTTTAGTTGAGGGAAAATCATTAGATGAGCATGCTCATTTTGTGCGACACCGCTTATCTCAAAAAGGGAAACTTTTATGGCATCATATTAATACTATGCATTGCTATGCTTGGAATTTATGTGAAATACATGATTTTACTTGTTATTCTGAAGACCCTAAGAAACATCTTCCCTACGAATGTGAGTTTAGTGATAATGGAATCGTATCTTCTTATGCTAAAGGTGTTTATAGTTACTATGATATTGAATAAATTGAACAATTTGTTGCTTTTAAGGGTGCTTATGAAATTGCTTCTTTGATTGAAAAGTATGATGCTACTGTAACACCCCAAAAATCGGGTATCGATTTTTGTGCTGTTAATCTTTCCTGGATTTCCTCTCCCGAATTTTTCCTCTGGAATCTGGTGAGTGACCAGGTGAATCCAGACCATCCTCAGTTTCTCCCTGCCTTTCCCATGCTCTTGTGCCAGCCAAGCTCCCGTCAGTAAACCCCGAAATCTCATTCAAACCCTAGTTCCAAAATATTGGAACTGGAAATCCTGCCTTTGTGTTTACAAAGGAGCTATCATTTTTCTTGCTCTGTTGATCTTCCCAAAATTTCCAGAGATCATCCTTCACTCATAAACCCTAGTTGTGCAAAAATATTGCTAAGTCATATGCAATATTTCTCATCTAGAATTAATTCCTCTTTCTGCCTTTCTGAGGAATTAAATCCAGAAAAATATCTATCCATCTCCAAAGTTCATGAAAACTTGTGGAGATATTCTTTGTGATCATATTGAGCTCTCACAAAAATATTGGCCATAATTAAATCAGGGAAATTGCATTTTCCTATTTAAAGCCAATATTTCAATTTGGGGCCTTTCCAAAGGAACTACCATTTTGGTAGCTAGGAAAAATCCCCAATAAATTGTGGAGCTTCTCCTATCCATATATTCACCATTTCCATCAAGATCTCAAGTTCCACAAATCAAATTTTGAGCACAACATCCATTTGCAAATTCTGTCCAGATTTCCAGTTTGCAAAGGAAGTGCTTGAATCCTTGATCTTTTTGGGCTGAATTTTTCCAGGGTGGTTAACATTGATAAATCACCTCTGGATACCAAAAACCAGCCCATTTCATCTAGCCATTTTTCCCCAGTAAACTATCTAAGTTTCTGTTCAGATTGTATCTCTGTGAAGGAAGTACCCTCATGGATGATCAATTTGAGCTGAAACTTCCCAGCTATCTCTAATGACCAAATCATCACTCTCCACCAAAAATCATCCAAATCCATTTCGCCATTTGACCCCTACTTCCTCATCTTCATTTCTGGTCAGTCTGGTGCTTTGTGAAGAAAGTACCAGCTAGACTTGTCCAATTGTGCTGGATTCTTGCCAAGATGATCACCCTAGCGAGTGGTCACTCTCAGCCAGAGATCAGGCCAAGAGGAGCACTGTGGTGGACATGGCACATGTCAAACACCTTGCTGCCAGCAACTGTTTGATCAAGGTGCAGTCACACCAGGGCTCCCTATTCTTGTTTGAGGGTCCAACTAAACTCAGAGAACTGTGTAGATCATCCCAGACAAGTATTGGCATCGAGTGCGGCGTGGCACTGCCGTGGCCACGCGGTGACCACGGGGCAGAGTGTGCCAAATCGGTGCTCTGTGCGTTGGAGGCTTCGGGAGGCCGTCTCCAGTGGGTTCCGGCTTGTCCAGGCGCGCCGGCGAGCTCCCCGCCGCACGCGTGGACCGTCTGGAGCTTTCCCCCTCGTTTCCTAGCCGGTGGCTGCCTCTGCCGACGTCGATGCTCAGCTCGAGCGCCGCCACGACATCGCCTCTGGAAGCTCCGTCCGCCGTCGCGAGACCTCCTCCCGCGGCTATTTAAACGCGACTCCGAGCCTCCTCTCCTCACCAGAAGCCCCAACCCCCTCTTCTTCGAGCTCGCAGAGCTCCTCCCCGTCGCCATGGCAGCGGCTCTGCTGCCGCTCTTCTCGGCCCGTCCCCTCGCCCTGGCTCCCCCCCTCCTCCCCATTCCTGTCCCCGGAATCCCCTGAGCCACCACAAGCCGCCGCCGCTCCCATTCTTGCTGGAGGAGCTCCACCAGCGCGATTCCATCGACGCCGTCCGCCCCTGTCGACCCGTCCCCGCGCCCAGGCCCTCCCCCTCCCTCTCTGCTGCTTCGAGCCCTCCTCTGGTGCCTGCCAAAGTCGCCGCCCCCTCCGATTTCTGCCGGAGCAGCCCGCCCCTCCCCAAGCGCCGCCATGGCCGTCTCTGCTACCGGCTGTGGCCATCTCCCTCCGAGCTCTCCCGAGCTCTCCTGCGGTTACCCTCGGCCGCCGTGCGAGGCGCCGATTCCGGTGAGCCAGCGGCGGACCCTCCCGCGCTGCCAGTCGCCGGCGGCGAGCGCTGCTCGGGTCGCCGCGGTGCTGCTCTGCTTCTGTCGGGGGGAAGGAGGCGACCAGAGGAGAAGAGAAGGGAGAGAGAAAGGGATGAGGCGGGGCCCGCCTGTCATTCCCTCAGCGTTGACCCAGCCGGACCCGCGCGTCAGTTTAAGTGGAAGCGTATTTGCTAAAATACGCTTTCCCGTTAACAAAGCGCACCCGGCCGCGGTTTCAGAAGAAAGTACGTTTTCTCCGCGGGAAGGCGTACTTCCAGGAATGCGCCTTCGTTTTCTCAGCCGCGGCCGAAAGGGCTATTTGGTGGACGTTCACTCGTTAAAGCCCAAAACGAACAGTTTCTGTTTGTTTTACCGCTTAACGAACGAACGGCCGTTTCTCCGCAACCGTAACTCCGATTGAGGTAAATCCAATGCCCACGTCTTCAGTTCGTCGAGCCCTTTCCGATGGCATCATTTTCATAATGTTTCCACACTATGAAAATGACCATTTTGCCCTTACCCTTAATCAGCCCCTCCGAGAGGGAAACGTTCCCGGCAAATCTTTCCGGAGTTTCATCGCACTTCTTCCCGGTGTATTCCTCTACCCCAAGGCAAGCCAACCTCTTATCATGAGCTCCGGACTTGCGTGATGACTTTGCTTGCACCCTGTGTGTGTGTGTTGCATTATATTTCAGATCATCTGTTAGTCTGCACTGCCGTAGCCCTGTTATTTTATCTGTGCTAGCTACTAGTGTTATTTGCCATGTGATATCATGAATTGCTGTCATATCATATTTTCTCATGCTATTGAAAATATTTGCAATACCGTTATCATGTTAGTGCTATGATTTGATCTCATGCTATGATTGTCATGATTTTGCTATGCTGTTGCTAAGTAATTGTTCTTGCTCATAAATGTTGATGTTATAATGAGATGATGGAAATATTAAATTGAACTTGTGAACTAAACTTAGTTGGTTGATCAAGAGCCACCTACCCGGACTTATCCGTGCAGCCACATTTGCCAGTATGGGACGGCCTTGACTTGGTCTGGCTTTGTGCTCTTTTATCGGTACCACCAAACTAGGGAGGGTTATGCGCGCGTGCTACCCTGATCAGGTAGGCGGCGATAACCCTGTGAGCCCAGTTGTTTGTTTATCCCGGGAGTCCCCGTTTGGGACAGTTTAGTTTGGCCACAACGGTGGCAGGTGTCACGAGGTGACACAGGGGCCACCCAGGACATGACCCTGGGAGGGTATGATTGTCGGTGGTACGATAGAGGAGTCACGGGTCAGGCAGGTTTCGTTGGAGCACCACCGGTCCACCCAAATGGGATCACGAGGCCAGGTACTCCATGGTGTGGGTAAAGTGCGCAACCTCTGCAGAGTGTAAAACCTATTCGAATAGCCGCGTCCACGGTATTGGACAGTCCGCTTAGGCCTCTAATGATGGAAGAACTTGTCTTATGTTCGGAAGTACTCGATGGGTTAAGAGTATTCCGAGGGTTGTGCGACAACCCAGAAGAGAGAGTAAGTTGGTACTTGGTAACAGTAAGCTACTTAAGCACTTAATCTGTTAATTGACATGCCATGCCATGTTATGTAGTTGTTATTCCTAATCCATGTTATGCCATGTTTGATCCATGTTTTCCAGTTAATTCTATGCCATGCTTAGAGTAGATTCTTACATGAGCATAGGGCTTGCTTGGTTATCTGCTTGTTTGGATGCTATGTATTTGGTTGTCTTGCGAGTACATTCAAAGTACTCACCTGGCCTTGCATGTGGCCAGTTGCAGGAGAAGATCCGTCGTGCTAGATCGTAAACCAGCCAGTCCTGTGAGTTGTGGAGCCCAGCCAGAGACGTCGTTGCCGCTGAACCAAGACCTCCGCTGCCATTTAGTTAGCCTTGGAGTCATGTAATATTGTTGTATTCAACAATGTTGTAAAACTCCATTTCATATAATAAAGCCATTTTTGTGCTTGGAATTGCTGTATCATGTCTCAGGCGTGCGCCAGGTCTTATCCTGGGACTGGCGTGCGTCGGCCCTCTATCGGGGTGCCACAACTACTCTTTACAAATCTGAAAATTCTGCCATACTTAAATATTGCTATGAAAATTATGCTTCTAATGCTTATGTGAAAGAATATATTGAGGACACCTCCGCTGTCGAAGAAGAGACTAATATTTTGCAGGAATCTATGGAAGAAGAAATTGATGACACTGTGAGCTCATTAGATGAAAAAATTGAGGAGGAGAGCGAAGAACAAAAGGAGGAAGCACGGATTGATCACCCGTGCCCACCTTCTGATGAGAGTAACTCTTTATCTCATACATTGTTTAATTTCCCTTCGTGCTTACCGAAGGATGAATGCTATGATCCCTTTGATGCGTCTGAAATATCCCTTTTTGATGAAATTGATGCTTGCTATGCGTGTGGCCATGATGCCAATATGAATGATGCTTATGGAGATGAACTTGCTATAGTTTCGTATGTTAAACATGAAGTTGTTTATATTGCACCCACAGATGATAGTCCTATTATGTTTTTGAATTCTCCCAACTACACTATATCGGAGAAGTTTGTGCTTATTAAGGATTATATTGATGGGTTGCGTTTTACTACTACACGTGATAATTTTGATGAATATAATATGCATGTGCTTGCTGCTCCTACTTGCAATTATTATGAGAGAGGAACTACATCTCCACCTCTCTATGTTTCCAACACAATAAAATTGCAAGAAACGGATTATACTATGCATTGGCCTTTACTTTGTGTGCATGAATTGTTCTTTTATGACATGCTGGTGCATAGGAAGAGAGTTAGACTTCGTCATTGCATGATATATGTTGCTTAGTGCTCACTACTAAATTACAAATCATTGTTAATTAAAATTGGCTTTGATATACCTTGGGATGCGGGTGGATCGATTACTAGAGCACTTCATGCCTAGCTTAATGACTTTAAAGAAAGCGTTGCCTGGGAGACAACCCGGAAGTTTTAGAGAGTCATTTTATTCTGTTGTGTGCTTTTAAAAAGTTTAAAAACAAAAAATATAGAGGGGAACCTAAAACTTTTCAAAAAGGAAAGTGAAAGTAAGAAAGACGAGCACCGTTGAAGTGGGGGAGCTCCTTGAACTTTGTTCATGCCCATGGAAACTTTGTGAATATTGAATTACAGAAAATTTTCAACAAAAATAATTATCCTCTTGTACAAATCCATTGTATTATAAAAATAATGTGCCAAGATTTACCGTTAGGATGTTTAAATTGCTTGTTTGGTGTGTGCGGTGCAAAAACTGAAACTTTTGCTGTAGTGCGTGAATTTACATTTTTTACTGGAACGTGAAAAAAATTCTGAAATTTTTACACAGTACTACTATGCAAAATTTTTATTTTTTACTAATTTTTCAGAATTTTTGGAGTTACAGAAGTATGGTCAATGTTCAGATTACTACAGAATGTTCTGTTTTTGACAGATTCTGTTTTTGATGCATTGTTTTGCTTGTTTTGATGAAACTATGGATTGTATCGGAAGGTATAAGCAATGGAGAAGTTAGAATACAGTAGGTATAATGCAAAAATAAAATATGAATGGGTTTGCAACAGTACTTAAAGTAGTGATTTGCTTTATTATACTAACGGATCCCACGAAGGTTTTGTTAAGTTTTGTGTGGATGAAGTGTTCAAAGATCGAGGAGGTATTGATATGAGAAGAATGAGGAGAGTCAAGAGCTCAAGCTTGGGGATGCCCAAGGCACCCCAAGTAAATATTCAAGGATACTCAAGCGTCTAAGCTTGGGGATGCCCCGGAAGGCATCCCATCTTTATTCAACAAGTATCAGTATGTTTCGATTTTTGTTTTGTTCACATGATATGCGTAAATTCTTGGAGCGTATTTTGTGTTTATTTTTCCCTTTTATTTTATGCACCATGCTGGTATGAGATAGTCCTTGGTTGATTTATAGAATGCTTCATGTGCTTCACTTATATCATTTGAAGTTTGGATGCCTGTTTCTCTTCATATAGAAAACCATTATTTGTAGAATGCTCTTTTGCTTCACTTATATTTGTTAGAGCATGGTCTTTTGTAGAAAGAATTAAACTCTCTTGCTTCACTTATATCTATTTAGAGAGTCAACAGAAATTGGTCATTCACATGGTTAGTCAGAAAATCCAACATAAAACTTGTAGATCACTGAATATGATATGTTTGATTCCTTGCAATAGTTTTGCGATATGGAGATGATAACATGTGAGTTATGCTAGTGAGTAATTGTGATTTAGTAAGAATATTGGTGTTAAGGTTTGTGATTCCCTATGCATGCACGTAAAGTCAATAGTTATGCAACGAAGTTATATCCTACTTATGGTGCATTATTCAGTGTTAGTTATTCTCAATGCATGTTTATGACCGTTTTCGTTTTCTGGTTGGTTGCTTCTCTACCTATTTGCTAGCCTTCACTTGTACTAAGCAGGAATGCTGCTTGTGCGTCCAAACTCCTTAAACCCAAGTTGTGCCAAATGAGTCCACCATATCTACCTATATGCGGTATTTCAATGCCGTTCCAAGTAAATTTGCATGTGCCAACTCTAAAATTTTCAAAATAATTTTCTGTTTTGTGTGCCCGTACCACTCATGAAGCGGCAGGGGGTGGCCAATATTTTCCATGCTAGGTGTGTTATTCTCACGATGAGTGTTTATTCACTTGTCATTGCACGAGAGAGTGGCTGGTAATAGGGATGCCTAGTCCCACAATGAAATCAAAAAAAAATCCTTGGAAAGTGTTGGTATGGAGGGTACCCGTGGATACGGCTAGCCATGGATTGTGAAAGAATGGTGGAAAGGAAATAAACTTTACTTTCTGTTTGGGAACCACCTATGATGTGTCTAGCATGGAAAATATTGGGAATTCTCGGTCGTTTTCGTTGACAGGAAAAGGATGCCTCTCAAAATAATTTTATCTCTTTAATTTCAGCTTTGAGCTCTGGCACCTCTGCAAATCTCTGCTTCCCTCTGCGAAGGGCCTGTCTATTTTACTTTTATGTATTTTTATTTTTATTGAGTCTCCATCTTCTCTTATAAAGCACCAACTGGAGAGCACTATTGTCATACTTGTGCATTGGGTGTAGTTAATGTTGAGTGTGTTTCATGAATGGATCAATGACTGAGCATAATGGGCTAGGGATAACTTTCTTTAGCGTTGATATTTTGAAAGACATGGTTGTTTGTTAGTATGCTTGAGTATTGATGTCTTTATATCAAATTATAGACTATTGCTTTGAATCACTCGTGTCTTAATATTCATGCCATGATTAGATTATATGATCAAGATTATGCTAGGTGGCATTCCACATGAAAAATTATCTTTTTATCATTTACCTACTCGAGGACGAGCAGGAATTAAGCTTGGGGATGTTGATACATCTCCATCGTATCTATAATTTTTGATTGTTTCGTGCCAATAGTCTACAACTTTCACATATTTTTGGCAACATTTTATATTATTTTTGGGACTAACATATTGATCCAGTGCCTAGTGCTAGTTCCTGTTTTCTGCTTGTTTTTTGTTTCACAGAATATCCATATCAAACGAAGTCCAAATGCAATAAAATTTTACGGAGAATTATTTTGGAATATATGTGATTTTTCAGAGGTGGAATCAATGCAAGGCGGTGCTCATGGGCCCCACAAGGCACCAGGGCGCGCCAGGGGGCCCGGCGCGCTGTGGTGCCTCGTGAGACCCTCGTAGGTCGGTTGGTGCCCTTCTTGGGCCGCAAGGAAGGTAATATCCTGAAAAAAATCGTGTTAAAATTTCAGCGCAATCGGAATTACGGATCTCCGGGAATTTAAGAAACGGTGAAAGGCCAGAAAACAGGAACGCGAAACAGAAGAGAACGGAGAGAGAGATCCAATCTCGGAGGGGCTCCTGCCCCTCTGCCGCCATGGCAGCCATGGGCCAGAGGGGAAACTCTCCTCCCATCTAGGGGGGAGGCCAAGGAAGAAGAAGAAGAAGGAGGGGGGCTCTCTCCCCCTCTCTCCCGGTGGCGCCGGAATGCCGCCGGGGCAAGGATCGTGACGGCGATCTACATCAACAACCTTGCTACCGTCAACACCAACCCTCTCCCCCTCTATGCAGAGGTGTAACCTCTCTTTTCCCGCTTTAATTCTCTACTTAAACATGGTGCTCAATGCTACATATTATTATCCAATGATTTGTGGCCATCCTATGATGTTTGAGTATATCCTTTTTGTCCTATGGGTTGATTGATGATCGTGATTGGTTTGAGTTGTATGTTTTATTTTGGTGCTGTCCTATGGTGCCCTCCGTGTTGCGCAAGCGTTAGGGATTCCCGCTGTAGGGTTTGCAATACGTTCATAATTCTCTTATAGTGGGTGGCGTGAGTGACTGAAACACATACGCGAGTAAGGGGGTTGTTGCGTATGGAAGTAAAGAGGACTTGATACTTAATGCTATGGTTGGGTTTTACCATAATGATCTTTGGTAGTTGCGGATGCTTGCTAGAGTTCCAATCATAAGTGCATATGATCCAAGTACGTAAAGTATGTTAGCTCATGCCTCTCCCTCATATAAAATTGCAATAATGATTACCGGTCTAGTTATCGATTGCCTATGGACAAATCATTCTCTTGTGTTACAAAAGTTTACTACTAAACAACTAACTTTTATTATCTTGCAAATTACTCGTAGTTTTATTCTCGCAAAGTACTTATAGTTTTATTCTTGCAAACCTATCCTATCACCTACAAAATAGTTTTATACTTGTTCTAGGTAAAGCGAACGTTAAGTGCGCGTAGAGTTGTATCGGTGGTCAATAGAACTTGAAGGGAATATTAATTCTACCTTTAGCTCCTCGTTGGGTTCAACAATCTTATTTATCGAAAAAGCTACAATTGATCCCCTATACTTGTGGGTTATCAAGCTGCAGTAATCCTTGGAGTACACGCCAAGTCTTCGGTAGAGTCTGTCTTCACCATGCCTAGGCTCGAGGCTTCCGGAGTCCTTCCTTATGAGATCGCTGGGCCATAAGCTCGGCCCATGGACGATGGCCCAACTAGGTTGGTACCCCTTAGTCTAGGACACCTTCAGTGGATGAGCACATGATCGATGCACTGGTGCAAGGTTGGTGCAACAGTGCTATTCCTATAGGAGTTGTTGGATTTCCCTAAAGAGGAAGGGTGATGTAGCACAACATCACAAAGTATTTCCCTCAGTTAAGAACTAAGGTTTATCGAACCAGTAGGTGGCACCACACTAACAACATTAGCAGTACCTGCTACTCCCGTAGGATTTGTTGGATTCCCTGAAGAGGAAAGGAGATGTAGCATAGCAGCAGAAAGTATTTCCCTAAGTTAAGAACCAAAGTTTATCGAACCAGTAGGAGGCACCACACTAACAATGTTAGCAGTACCTGCACACAAATAGAACAATTGCTTGCACCCAACAAAGGCAAGGGGGTCGTCACTCCCCTTCTTGTTCTTGCTAGCTAGCCACAAGATTAAAAATAGATAGAGATAGGCAAAGCGGCAAAAAGTAAAAAAGAACAAATAAGGAGCAATTGTAGAAGTTTTGTATTGATGGAAGATAGACCCGGGGGCCATAGGTTCACTAGTGGAATCTCTCTCGAAAGTATAGCAATGGTGTGGTATACAAATTACTGTTAGGCAATTGACAGAATTGTGCATAGTTATAATTGTGATCATTTATGGCATAATCTCACATAGGCATTATGTCTGTGACAAGTAGACCATTAATCCAACTGCATCCACTTCCACCCCTAGACCGCTATCCAGCATGCATCTCAAAGTATTAAGTTCATGACAAACAGAGTAACGCAATAAGCAAGAGGACATAATATAGACACAAAAAGATCAATCAACATGACCAAACCCCATCGGTTTATTCTTAGTGGCAACAACACAATACGTGCCTTTGCCCCTCCTGTCATAGGGCAAGATCACCAGAAGGCTGAACCCACTACTATGCACCACTCTCTCTGTAGATCTACTCATCAAATTGGGCAAAGAAGACTCTTAGATCGGAAAGCATACATAGCCATAGAATTACACAAGAGAGAAACTTCAAGAGATTCAAAATAGATCAATGAATAATCTGATCATAAACCCATAATTCATCGGATCCCAACAAACACATCGCAAAATATTACATCAGATTGATCTTAGAAAATATCATTGTATTTAAGATCAAGACAGAGAGAGAGAAAAAGCCATCTAGCTACTACTATGGACCCGTAGGTCCTAAAGGAACTACTCACACATCATCATGGAGGCAGCAAGGTTTATGAAGATGGCCTCCCCAATGATTTCCCCCTCCGGCGGACCACCGGAAAAGGACTCCAGATGAGATCGCTTCGGAACAGAGGCTTGTGGCAGCAATAAAATTCTTTCGGGTTCGCTTCTAAGGGTTCAGGAAATCATGGAATATATAGGCTAAGAATTAGGGCAAACGGGTGCTCGTGGGCCACAGGCTTGGCCGGCGCTCCCCTGGGGCCGCCCCCCTGGGCTTGTGGGAGCCTCGTGGGTCTTCTGGTCTCTCCCCGAACCTTCTAGTGTTGCATATATTCCATAAAAATTCCTCATAAATTTTCAACTTGTTTGGACCTTCCTAGGTATGGATTTTCTGCGAAACCAAAAACATGCAAAAAAACATGAACTGGCACTGGGCACTAAATTAATAGGTTAGTCCAGAAACATAACATAAAAGGGCATATAAAGCATACAAAAGTGATAACGTAATAGCATTTAACAAACAAAAATTATATATAAGTTTGAGGCGTATCAAACAACACTAGAGCTATAGAGAGGAAGGAAGAGTCAGTGGTGACGCCTGGGAGCTGTGCTGCGATAGTGGCGAGGGCACGCGATGCTTCGATCACAAAGGATGGCGACGAATAGAGGCGGTCACGCTAGCTGCTCGGCGCTCGTAGAGTGCAAGCATCGTTGACAGTGGATATGAGAAGGGAGGGGTTGTGGGGGCAGAGAATATAGGCGGCGCGGAGATACCCAGCATATAGATGCACACACATGGTCAAGCTTGATTGGCGCCGACCAACCTTACGAAGCTCCTACTTGGCATGCCAGCGGGATAGTCACCAAGGTGTGTCAATGGCATCAACATTTCAAGGAGGCATGGCTCGCTACAAACAGCCAAACCCGACGGAACTGTTCACGTGTGTGTCACTCAATACTCTAGGAATATTGGAGAGGAGAGAAAGCCCATCCTAGAGTAGCAAACTATACACACAAGAAAAGATATTCGAATGGTACATAAAAGATTCTAGCTCAACACATTTCCACTGGAGCTGAGTGTCGGGTATTGTGGTGCTCTAGAGCACATGATGAAGTGTGCAAATCTTCAAGGTCATAGGAAAATCGCAAATATCAGCGACAATTTGGTTAGAAATTACCATTGGAGATGGTGAGCAATATTTGAACTAGAGTACCCCATGTTATGGTAGATCTAGTATCTATATAGCAAGGGGTATATCCATGAATATTTTTGGAACTTTTCAAGCAACAAAAATAGGGGTTGCTTTGTAAAGGCTTTTTTTGAGTATCGAATAAATAAATGAAGTAAGGGCTTTCCCTATATGTATTAGGCCAAGACTTGTTCCAGAGATTAAGAGGATAGGGAGCATATCCAAATTAATTTGGGATTTTTGGAGATGTTGAGATATTTATAAGGATTTTAATCCCTCCATGAGGCAATAAAAGGGATTATTTTTAAGTACTCCCTTCGATCCATATTAATTGTCGCTGATATCGGAGGGAGTGGAAAATATTGCACATGTCATGGCAATATTTTTGCATATCTATAATCTCTAAGTGTACAAGGCTACCTATGAATATTTTGGGAATATTTGGAGCAATGTAAATGAGTGTTCTTTTCTAATTGTGAAACTTGGGTTTTGCCATGACAATATTTGGAAATAGGGGTTTAGAGATAAAACCTTGAGTTGAGTTTTCCATGGCAATAGTTGTTGCAATCATGTCTTTGGGATTTAGGGGAAGTTTTAGCCATTTCACATTCCATCGTCCATAAAAGATCCAAAGAAAAAGACGGGAGCTAAATCCCGTAGAGGAAAAATCTAGAAGCGGAAATCGGGGTGTTACAGGTTGTGTCGATCTAGTGGACTTACGATGTCATGCCTACATAGCATGGTACGACTCATGCCTTAATTTTCCATGATTGCTTTATTGGACAATAACACATGCCTATGCTTATGTTTATATGCCACTGTTTCTTGAGAGATGCTGCTACTGAACCTATGAACCTCAGATCGATTTCCTCCATAATAAAACTCTCCACCTCACTTTCATATGCACTTTATTTTTAGCATTTATTTATTTCTAAAGTACAAAAAATACTCCATACCACATTATTTGCTCATTACTTGTTGCAACTAGCAAATCCAGTGAGATTGACAAGCTTGCTAGTGCAAAAGTAAGTTCTTGCGTACTGTATTGCTGCTTGAAGGAGGCTTAGGTGTTACCTCTAGAAACTGCTATCTTGGTTCTCAACTGAGGGGAAAGTTATCGCTTGCTACAAACCCTTGCTATTGTAGGCCCAACTGTTGGCTACCAATTAAGATTTGGAGCTGGCACGTAATAGCCAACAAGAATATACAGATTTTAGAACCCTTTGCACAAACAACTCTTCATATTTCAATATCACATCTTACCATTTGTAGACCAATTGGCATTACGAACTAAATATCGCTAATAGCAACATCATCATTTAATATCACACATATACCATTTTTTAGCCTTTCCAGAGTGCCAACATAACTAATTAACCACAATTCCACTTTATGATAGTATCGGGTGTGTCTGAAGTGCATCTTGTTTTCTGAGAGTTTTTGCCTTGCTCACACATGATTTCACAAAAAAACAAATTGATTATTACTGTGGACAAAGAAAACTTAGTTGTTCATTATTTTGAAGATAAATTAGGTTTTTATGGAAACTAACTCCAAGATTGCATAGACGAGGGAGAACTAAACCACTTTCCTTTTTAGAGGTGGGACCAACACATTAGTTTAGCATGCAATAAGGGCACCCGTATGATGGTGGCTAGTTATACCACTCAACTCCGCCACCATTGTAAACCATCCAACATTTGTGAAGAGGAGAGGCCACTCAGACATACACAGAGCCCCTGAATGAGAGAAGACTGATAGCTAAAATATCTAGAGTGAGAGAGACACACTTAGATCGATCTAGGATTTGTCCATACAAGAATAAGATCCATAACCACATTGTAGGAAATCTAGCCATGAAAGACTGCTCCATGCTCAAGAATTTGGCATTTGTAGTGCCCATCTCAAAGACTATTCCAGAGATCTAGAACCATTTAACCATTCAAATTATTGTAATGGTCTACGGTAATATCAAGAAGATTCGTGTTTATTTGATCCATGCTTATTTGTGCCCCATCCCTTGTGCTCAAGTAGTTCACCTCAAGCATGGGAAATGCAGGGGATTGGTAGGATGTAAAATTTCTAAAGCTTAATTGGTAATTGTGTGTGTGTGGTTGGAGCATTGGTTGTGTGATTGTTTATCCATGGTCTACCCATTCCATCCTGTCTAATTTTGTAGATACATTCAAGAAAATGAGTATCTTTAACTTCACAGAGGTTCTCAATTCTCCATAACGGCTCTCATGCTCATATGATTAGCACAATCCATGATTTTTTTCTTAGCATCACATTAAGAATGATCATTATTATATGCTAAGACTAGTTCGAGATCATACATACATTGTTAATTGGTGTGCCCATTGGATCCACAATTTTCATAAGTTACTTGATACTTGGTACATATTTGGGATGAATAGCCATTAACCACAATTATTAAAACTGAAATCTTCTAGACAATGTCATAAATAATGCATGATGTGAGCAACTTTCATAGTTTATGATATCCTTATCAATAGACCTAATATCTCCCCATGTAAAATCCATAAAATCAGACATTATTGTAGTGTATGCATCTCTAAATTTTCACAACTTCTAAAATTTTGTCATGTTGATAGAAGCCATGGATCGTAATGTCTCCTATCATAACAAAGTCAGATCGAGTAAAAAAATAAGGCCATCATTTTATGCTTGCATGAAGCATTAAAAGGAATGACATACATGCCAATATTGAATGATTTTGTAGCCCTTAAGTCCCCATAGTCAGAATTAGCTTCGGTGGGGAACACCCCACCTACCACTGATGCACCACCAAAATCTATCACGAAGCCAACCAAGAAACTGTAGTATTATCACCACCACAATCTCCTGATACGATTCTTACTCATTTATCCATGGTCAACACCATTACATCTCAACCCAACAATAAGTAAGTCTCCCCGAACAAACAAGATATCTTCTCGTGCCCAAACTTCCTCACAAAGCCTATTATGAGCTACTTCAACTAATATCAGTAAATCCAGATCTTGTCCATGGAGTCCCATCATAAGCATCCATGTTCTTCGAGTATTGATGTGAATGTTGGAGACTCCATGGACAAGGTATGAATTTGATGAGATGAATTGAAGTAGTTCATAAGAGAGTTTGTGAGTGAGTCATGCCATGAGAAAAAATCTTGGTGGCTGTCCCCTTGTTGTTGGGCCCAAATGTAATGATACCGCCCATGGATAAAGGAGTGAGAATTGTATGAGGCAATTGTGTGGATAGTGGTGATAGGGCTACGTGTGTTTGGCACGACATCATGGTAGCTTCTTGTGGTGCATGAATGATATGTAGGGTGTTTCACATCAAAGGTGGATCAGATGATGGGGGCATAAGGGGTAAAAATCAATCAACATAGGAAGGTTTGTCATACCTTTTAGTGCTCTATGAACGGGAAGAATTCTAGCATCATTCTTCACCGGATCTGACTTTGTTAGATCGGAACCATGATGATTCGTAGTCCTAGCAAGATCGAGATTTTTTAGTCGTAAGCTATGTAAAATAGAGATGTGCATACTACAATAGTGTTTAATCACTTATGAGGGATACTACATGAGGTACTTCTATTTATAAGGATCATACAGAACTATGAACATGTCTGACATCATGCATTATTTAATTGGTGTCATTCACTAGAAGATCTGAATTTATTTTTTTAATCGTTATAAATAACAAGGTGATATGGTTAAATTTCTCTAATGATTCGTGATATCTTCTATCTTTTCTTATTGGGAAATTCAATATCGCGGTTGCTTTACATAAATGTTGGCATTAACTCATGTGCAAATAAGTCTAAGATTAATTGATATGATTCTAGAATCATTAGTCACCCGCGTGTTCTCTTTTATTGCAAGCGAAAAATCATTTAGACCGATACAAAATTGCATGTGTCTCCCTAAACTTTTGATGATTCTGTCATCTCATTCTTTTTCCACGAATATGTAAAGCTTGTGTATCTTTTCATTGATAGAAGAAGTTAGAATGAGTGCAAAAGAGGGTATATCATATGACACAAACGCTAGATAGTGTGAGCATGGTTCCCGGAGCAAAGAGACATGGGTTGCCTGGCCCAAACAGAGGATACACCACAGCTAAACTCGTCTTCCCTGGACTCCAGCCATGGAAGGCGATGAGACGAGACACATGGTACCAGACCGTGTCATGCACATCACGAGGCAACTCCATCGCATGGCCATGGCTCCAGACCTAACTATATCAACGTAAGCTCCACCGTAAGTGCCTAGAGAGTCGGCAATTGACTGGTAGTTGTTGTTATAGGAGAACTTAGCAAAAGGTAAGCAATCTTACCACTTGGCTCCATATGCCAAAACACAAGCTATCAACATGCGTTCAAGTATCTGGTTGGCTCGTTTTGTTTATCCTCTAGTCTTAGGGTGAAAAGTTGTGCTGAAAGATAATCTGTTTCCCATGGCTTCTTGAAATCTCTTCCAGAACCTAGAGGTAAACTCATGAGAATGGGAAGAAGATCAATATCCTAAGACAAAGTTCAATCCCCAAAAGTAAGAGTATGATCCAGTCTCCTTCAAAGGAACTCAAGGGAATAATGAGTATGCTCCACATGACCACGAGCAAAAAGGAAGGTGAACCCAATTCAAGAAGAGCAACACATTGCTGCCATGGGTGATCCTATTCAAGTCAAGGTCAAGTAGGTTCCCAAAAATACTTTGACCTCCACTTCTTCAAGTTCTACCCCAACTCCAAAGATCCCCATCGAGATGATGTTGATCCTCAAAAGGAAGAACTAGGAGACTTTCTGAGGATGACTCTGCCAATAAGCATAAGATCATATCTTTCATGGCAAGGAGTTAGTTCAACTGCACTTTCATATCAAGCACTAATTCAAGGAGTCAAAAATCCTTTGGTGTTCATAGGTACAAGGTAACCCAATGCATCCATAGACATCATCCCTTGTGATTTTCATTCCATGTCTACTGGACATCCTTGTTGTCCCCTATGAAACTAACTTGTGTAAGCAATGAAAGTGCAACAAACGAAGGAAGGGTTGCTCCCAACTCTTGATGGTAACCAAAAGTCGTTATCAACCTTGACTAACCACATCAACACAAGTTACACTAATTCGTCAACAACAAACCCAATGTAAGTTCGTCCCTCTTGAGTAGAGATATCACATTTAGGGGGATTTTTACTCAAAGTACAGAGATAAAACAACTCTAACATGTGACCACGGTAATGCTTAATCAAAAAAGGTAACCCCTTTTGAGCTTAACGAGAGTATGACTCATGAGATCCAATATCATTATTAGACCACCTAGGTCAACACACTCATACATGGTGATTAAGACACTGCCCCTATCCTTGATAGATGCTAGATTGATTGTGCATGTTCTAGGTTTTTTTTTTCTTTCATATATTTATAGGACTAGAAGCATGTTGTCTTGCATATTTATCAATTTTAGCTCATCCATGTTGAAACTTTGATTGATTTGGTTATTTTGGCCAATTGGATGCTACATGAATTCCTAGGAAGCCTCTGATACGTCTCCAACGTATCGACTTTTCCAAACATTTTTGCTCTTGTTTTGGACTCTAATTTGCATGATTTGAATGAAACTAACCCGTACTGACGTTGTTTTCAGCAGAACTACCATGGTGTTGTTTTTGTGCAGAAATAAAAGTTCTCGGAATTGGCTGAAAATTTCCAGAGAATTTTTTTGGAATTAATAAAAAATATTGGCGAAAATAACTACTAGAGGGGGGCACTAGAGAGCCACAAGCTCAGGTGGAGCCCCCCCTAGGGTGCGCCGTCTGAGCTTGTGGGCCCCTCGAGCCTCCGTTTGCCCTACCTCCGGTCCTGTATGTTCCGTCTCACGGAGAAAAAAAATCAAGGAGAAAGAATCATCACGTTTTACGATACAGAGCTGCCACCACCTCCTGTTCATCATCGGGAGGGCTTATCTGGATGTTGGGTTCTATGGTGGGGTGCGTCGACTGCAAATTAAAATTTCCTACCCGCAGAACATCCAGGAAGATGCTAAGGGAGGTGGATCACAGATCTTTACCACTAGACGCGCACTGCCATGCAATGGAAGTAGAGTTGGGGCAGTGCGTCTCCGGAGTCGTCTCCTCCTTGTCGATCTCCCACGTAGCCGATCGGATCCCACGAACAGGTTCGCCGAAGCGGCGCAAGTGCACCACCTCTAATGGTATCCATGCGTGCAGGAGGAACGCCGTGCGGTGGACTGCTAGGTCCGATCACACAACCGGCAGCGAGTGGAGGTGGCTAGTTGCAACACATGCAAAGCCCTAATGACGGCACCGAAGTGATCAACTGAATGAGTGTGCCGCACCTCCACTATATATAGGCATCCGTCACACGCTCAACTCTTGGGCCTCACACGGATCCTAAAGCCCAAAGTCTACTCGGTCACGATTCAAGTCCAGCTCGGGTCACATCCAGCCAGTGTCCTCGGATTCGACCTCGTAGGTTCCTTCCCTTAAGCGTGCGACCCCTTAGGTTCTCGTTCAATTGTCCGCGAGTCAGATCACATCCGGCTCGGCTAGTCGGTAGCGGCCTCTAGCAAAGCGTGCCGACTCCAAGTGTCCGATGAAGCTGGTTAGGTGAACCTGTATATCACACTTCTGTTCCCTTTGCCACACGATATATGTTGTCGGGCTCAAGGCGAGTCTGTCATCCTTGTGTAGCCTGACCTCTTTCTTATTCCAGTGATGCCGACCACAAACCAGATTATCTCATATGCATGGCCATGCTTATCTTGGTTGGACCGCACGAGGGGCCCAGAGTATATCTCTCCTGATCGGAGGGGCAAATCCCATCTTTCTCGACCATGTCTCACAGCATGGGTCTAGACAAGCCCAAAACCTACCTTTATGACTACCCAGTTACAGAGTAGTGTTTGGTCGTCCCAAAGCAGGTTTGTCACCATCCCGAGTACATACACTAGCTCAGGTCTTAGGACATAGAACGTATGTTGTACTAGAGACTCATAGATGACTTGTCGCTGCATCTCATAGTCGAGTCTGTCCAACTCGGACCTTATCTGCACTCGGATCCAACTATGTCGAATCCAACCAGATTTTTCTGGGTCCATATTTTCCGGCTAGCATCCAATGACTCATAGCCAATGAGACCGAGCCATCCACTGTGCCATATGCTAGTCTATTCAGCTGCGCTTCCACACAACCCTTTCAACTAGGGACCTTTTAGGACAATCATCATACAATGCATAGTCCTACAAATAAGTCACGTACTTGCTGATATACATCATTGATAATGTCCAAGGACTATCTTTATTCATAAACACATAGGAAATATCATCATACATGATTGCCTCTAGGGCAAATCTCCAACACTAAAGTCCGTTCGGCGCTCCGGAGAGGGGGATTTGTCGCCGTCGTCATCAACAACTCTTCTCCATCAACAATTCCATGATGCTCACCACCGGAAGTGAGTAATTCCTTCATAGGCTCGCTGGACGGTGATGGAGATGGATGAGATATGTCATGTAATCGAGTCAATTTGTTAGGGCTTGATCCCTAGTATCCACTATGTTCTGATATTGATGTTGCTATGTGAAAGTGTAGTGAAAACCAGGGGTATTCATACTCCTGACTACGCACCGGCAAGTAGTAGCCTCCGTACCGGGAAAGACATGACCGAGAAGGAATCTATCAAGAAACATTCAAAACCCAGCAAGGACGAGCCGGCAAGCCAATGCCCGGCAAGGACGAGTCGGCAAACCATGAAGAAGACCTCGAGGCGGGTCATAGAGAAGTACTAGAAAACTACTGAAGATCAAGACTACTGCTACCGGCAAGTTCCACACCGGCAAGCAAGAACCGGCAAGCTCCATGCCGACAAGCTCCCCTCGTCGCTACTCCACCGCTCCACCTCGGCTGCCTGTCAGAGACTTGCCGACAGGTGTCGAGTGGGCATGTAGCTAGGTGAAGCTTGTCCGGGGCACGTGGCAACTCGCCGCCTGAAGAACACCTTTATCGACACTCGTCCATATGCGTGTCAAACCACTGTTTACCCCATGTATTTACCTTTTTGCCACTATGGTGACCCCTTAACCTATAAAAGGAGGCCCATGGCTACTGGTAGGGGGGTCGACACTTTGCTCATTTGCACGTAGTAGCCGCACTGCTCACACAAGCTTGCCGGCAAGCTGCGCTCCTTGTACTTGAGCTCAACACCACCAATACAACTAAAGCAGGAGTAGGATTTTACGCCTCACGGCAGCCCAAACCTGGGTAAACTTGTGTGTGTGCTACCGATTCCGCTCTTTGTGCTCGCTGATCCCCACAGCCTAACCGCAAAGGGACCTTTGCTGGTCGCATAGATCGTCGTACCTCGAAATCTTTGGCGTGCCAGGTAGGGGGATCACGTGTGCGAATCCGAATCAGCAGTACTGATACGTCTCCAACGTATCTATAATTTTTGATTGTTCCATGTTGTTATATTATCAATCTTGGATGTTTTTATATACATTTACAGCAATTATATATCATTTTTTGGGACTAACCTATTAACTTAGTGCCCAGTGCCAGTTGCTGTTTTCTGCCTGTTTTTGGTTTTACAGAATATCAATACCAAACGAAGTCCAAATGCCACGAAACTTTTTGGAGATTTTTTTGGACATAACAAACACTAGAAGCTTCGGGAGGAGGCCAGAAGACTCAGGAGGTGGCCACGAGCCACCAGGGCGCACCTAGGGGGGGCAGGCATGCCCTGGTGCCTCGTGGGCCCACCTCTGACCCTTTTGACCTAATTCCACCACTATAAATTCCCAAAAAATCGGGAAACCAACAAGGGAGTCCACGAAATACTTTTTAAGCCGCCGCAAGCTTCTGTTCTCGGGAGATCCCATCTGGGGGCCTTCTCCGGTACTCCGCCGGAGGGGGAATCATCACGGAGGGGCTCTACATCAACCTTTGGGTCCATAGTTAGTAGCTAGATGGCTTCTTCTCTCTTTTTTGATCTTCAATACAATGTTCTCCTTGATGTTCTTGGAGTTCTATCCGATGTAATCACTTTTCGCCGTGTGTTTGTTGGGATCCGATGAATTGTGAGTTTATGATCAGATTATCCATGAATATTATTTGAGTCTTCTCTGATATCTTTTATGCATGATTATTATAGCTTCATATTTCTTCTCCGATCTATTGATTTGGTTTGGCCAACTAGATTGATTTATCTTGCCATGGGAAGAGGTGCTTTGTAATGGGTTCGATCTTGCGGTGCTCAATCCCAGTGACAAAAAGGGACATGACACGTATGTATCGTTGCTATTAAGGGTAAAAAGATGGGGTTTATTCATGCGTGAGTTTACTTTGTCTACATCATGTCATCTTGCTTAAGGCATTACTCCGTTCTTTATGGACTTAATACACTAGATGCATGCTGGATAGCGGTCGATGTGTGGAGTAATAGTAGTAGATGCAGGCAGGAGTCGGTCTACTTGTCTCGGACATGATGCCTATATACATGATCATTGCCTTGGATATTGTCATGATTATTTGCTTTTCTATCAATTGCCCAACAGTAATTTGTTTACCCACCGTATGCTATTTTCTTGACAGAAGCCTCTAGTGAAAACTATGGCCCCCGAGTCTATCTAAATCATATACTAAAACCCTAAAAATACTTGCTGCACTTTTTCTTTATTTATTTTATTTTGTATTTTTGTTTCAATCTATCTATCTATCACATACAATTTAATCTTGCAATTACCGCCGAGGGATTGACAACCCCTTGTTTGCGTTGGGTGCAAGGATTTGTTGTTTTGTGTGCAGGTGCTGCTAACGAGGTGTTGCATGATTCTCCTATTGGATTGATAACCTTGGTTTCATAATTGAGGGAAATACTTATCTCTACTATACTGCATCTCCCTTCCTCTTCAGGGAATTACCAACGCAGCTCACAACTAGCAAGTATGCACGCTAGCTTTATCTTCTTCATCACCGATGGTGCCCAAGAAGAAGGGCGCGGCCGCGACAGCTCCTTCCACGTCCAAGCTGCCGTTGTAGGCTTCCGTGAGCGGTGCAGGCGGTACGGGCAGTGCGGACGGAGGCGGAGACAAATGTGGCCAAATTTCATCAACAGCAACGGAGTTTTAACTTCGTCAATATCATCCTCGAGAGGAAGATAAGTTATAATGCTTTAATTGCTTTCTATTACCTAGTCTTATCTTTGAATGGAATTTTTGTACACAACCTGTACGCAAAGGAGCACTTTCGTAACATTCTGCGCTCTAAGTTGTTCTAGATACGCCCAGCAAAACTTATGCAGCTGCTTATGCGCTCTAAGTTGTTCTGGATCTGTCCGGCAACACTTATGTAGCTGCGTATGCGCTCTAAGTTGTTTTGGGTCCATCCAGCGACACTTATGCAGCTGCGTTTGTTTTTCGAAGTGTTAAGCTCCCGAGAAGGCGGCATTTTTGACAGGCTGCTATATAGGACCTGATCCTAAGCGTCATTAACTAGAGCGTGCGCAATCGGGAAGCATTCCGGCAAGCGTAGGGAATAAGTGTGCAAGAATATAACCATTCAAAGAATAGGCTTAGTAAGTTTCTTGCTTATGTGTACTCTGTGTGCAAGGGGGCCTTCTCAGGATTAAATTGTGCTCCTTGTTGTTTCGAGTCCGCTCAATAACATGGGCAGCTGCAATTAAATCGTCAAGGTAAACCTTCCCGGAAGGCGGTGTTCCCGGCAAGCTGCTAAGGACCCGTTCCTCAAGCGCACCGGGAAGCTTTCCGGCAAGCATAGGGGACGCTTGGCAGGAACGAGTTTACATTTAAGTGAAGTGTGAATCAAATGCTAATTAGCCTGCCGTCCTAAAATGATGTTGTGGCATTCCATGCCCAGGTCAGTGTTGCAGGTGTGCAAGCAGAAGATTATGCTCGGGAACAATCTTCTTGGATGCTAGCCACAATATTGAGAGCTTTGAGTTCCTTATTGGGGGCTGGGGCAGATCTTGTCGGCATCGAGGACCTCAGAGTTCTTTGTTAACGGTCTTGCCGGCATCGAGAACCCAGAGTTCTCGGCCTAAATTAGAAGGATCTTGTCGGCATCCAGGACCTCAGAGTTCTCTGTTGATGGTCTTGCCGGCATCGAGAAACCGTAGTTCTCTGCCTAAATTAGAAGGATCTTGTCGACATCTAGAACCTCCGAGTTCTCTGTTGACGGTCTTGCTGGCATCGAGAACCCAGAGTTCCCTACCTAAATTAGAAGGATCTTGTCGGCGTCAAGAACTTCAGAGTTTTTTGTTGATGGTCTTGTTGGCATCGAGAACCCAGAGTTCTCTGCCTAAATCAAAAGTCTTCCCAGGGTTAATATCTCTGGAAGCCAGCATCGAGAATCTTAAAAGTTCTCTGCTAAAATCAAAACATTCCCGGGAACATTGTTCTCGGACGAATGATTAAAAATGCCAACAAACAAAATTCCATCCCAGCATCGAGATCTTTAGAGTTCTCTGCCAGAGGGATTTTCCTAGAAGTCAGGCTCGGGGGCTGGCAGCGCCTCTGGCTTAAAATACCAGGAAGGCCTGTTATAGCGATAGGCCAGATCTTGCCGACGAGCAACAGATTCTGACAACGTTAGAAATCCTAGCCGTCGAGCCATAGGTTTCAGCAAGGCTACTTGCTTCTGCTATCGAGTTATATGCTCTAGCAGAAGCAGAGCAGTCGCCAGTTCTTGTCGTCAAGCCATGGGCTCCGACAGGAACGTTTTGTCTTGTTATTGAGCTACACGCTCTAGCAAGGGCATGGGCATGCTTAAGTGTTGTCGTTGAGTCATAAGCTCCGGCACGGGCTACAGTCATATATCAGACACCTTCCATAAGGGGAATTTTTAAGCAGACGGGAGGAAGCTATTATAGAAGCTCCTTCTCATGCAAGTTTCCCGGGGGAGCAGAGGAGTGAGATTACGAGATTACTCTACTCCAACGACATTCAAGGAAATATTCGGCGACAGAAAAAGCTAAGTTTCGAAGTCTCAAAACTTTTCTTACTGTTCTCGTATTATTTCTTGAATGGTTTCGTCTTTGTACATAAACCTGCACGCGAAGGAGCCTTCTCGGGATTAAATTGCGCTCCAAGTTGTTTTGAGTCCGCTCAATAGCTTGAGCAGCTGCATTAAGACCGGCAAGGTAAACCTTCCCGGGAGGTGGTATTCCCAGCAAGCTGCTAAGGACATGTTTCCTCGAGCGCTGCTGACTGGAACATGCGCACCGGGAAGCTTTCCGACAAGCGTAGGGTGCCAGAAATGTACAAGGGCATGTTTATACATATTTTTCTCTAATATAGAGGAATATGCCACTCATCTGTTAAAGCTGAACTAATTAAAGAAAAATATTCTCTTTACACTTGTGTTCACAGCTACAGATATGCAAGAAGAATTTCTGTCACAGTGGTCTTGCCGGCAATTGGGATAGCAGCTTGACGGATCACTTTCAACTTGTCGGCTGTCTAAGAAGATGAAGACGACACCAAGATAAAAATGAATCGAGCATCGCAGTCGTTGCTATTCTTTTATCAGAAGAGCACGGGGGCTGGCTCTTCACCAATGAATTGAGCATCACACTCATTGCTATTCTTTTATAAGAAGAGCACGGGGGTTGGCTCTTCACGAAAGAAAAATGGATATTGGTTGCTTTTCACCCAAATATATGTCAGTGCGTACTATTGGGCCTATCCCAGACAAACGCGCCGCGCACGCGTATCTGACCCAGGCCCGGGGGCTACTGACAGTGTAGTGAAAACTAGGGGTATTCATACTCCTGACTACGCACCGGCAAGTAGTAGCCTCCGTACCAGGAAAGACATGGCCGAGAAGGAATCTATCAAGAAACATTCAAAACCCAGCAAGGATGAGCAGGCAAGCCAAGGCCCGGTGAGGACAAGTCGACAAACCATGAAGAAGACCTCGAGGCAGGTCATAGAGAACTACTCGAAAAGTATTGAAGATCAAGACTACTGCTACCGGCAAGTTCCACACCAGCAAGCAAGAACCGGCAAGCTCCGTGCCGACAAGCTTCCCTCGTCGCTACTCCACCGCTCCACCTCAGCTGCCTGTCATAGACTTTCCGACAGGTGTCGAGCGGGCAGGTAGCTAGGTGAAGCTTGTCGGGGCACGTGGCAACTCGCCGCCTGAAGAACACCTTTATCGACACACGTCCATATGCGTGTCAAACCACGGTTTACCCCATGTATTTACCTTTTTGCCACTGTGGTGACACCTTAACCTATAAAAGGAGGCCCATGGCTACTGGTAGGGGGGTCGACACTTTGCTCATTTGCACGTAGTAGCCACACTGCTCGCACAACCTTGCCGGCAAACTGCGCTCCTTGTACTTGAGCTCAACACCACCAATACAACTAAAGCAGGAGTAGGGTTTTACGCCTCATGGTGGCCCGAACCTGGGTAAACTTGTGTGTGTGCTATCGATTCCGCTCTTTGCTATGGAGGAGTCCGGATGGATCTATGTGAAGAAATTCCTTCAAACACCTTTACGAGAGGATGTTCTCATACCAAACGTTGGCTTGCCTTCTGTTGCACTTGCTTGAGGTTGCTTCCAAAAAGACAGATGCCCCTGCTTGTCCATTTACTTAATTATGAATCCAAATCCTTCCATGAGCATAATATCATGTAATCAAAGCAAAGATCCAGGAAACTCTCGCTTGAAGCTAGTCTAGATCTATGAAATCTCTACCCCTTTGGCATCAAGATACCAAAAGGAAGAAAGAGTCCTAAACGACTCTCAAGACTAAGCTTGTCGATGGGCGTTGGCGATGAAGACTTGGCGTTCGCACCATCGGTAGCGTGTCATGGGAGTGGAGATGAATCGATCTGCAATAGTTTTGTCGGCGTGGAGGAGGTGGCTGATACGTCCCAAACGTATCCACTTTTCCAAACACTTTTGCTCTGGTTTTGGACTCTAATTTGCATGATTTGAATGGAACTAACCCAGACTGACGATGTTTTCAGCAGAATTGCCATGGTGTTATTTTTGTGCAGAAATAAAAGTTCTCGGATGGACCTGAAAATTTACGGAGAATTATTTCAAAATATATAAAAAATACTGGCGAAAAGATCCACTGGAGGGGAGCCACCCAAGGGCCACAAGCCCAGGGGCGCACCCTGTGGGGGCGCCCTCTAGGCTTGTGGGCCCCTGGAAACTCCAATTGACCTAATTCCAATGCTATATATACCTCTTCGTGGAGAAAAAAAATTAGAGAGAAAGAATCATCGCGTTATACGATATGGAGCTGCCACCACCTCCTGTTCTTCATCGGGAGGGCTGATCTAGAGTCCGTTCGGGGCTCCGGAGAGGGGGATTCGATGCCGTCGTCATCATCAACCATCCTCCATCACCAATTTCAAGATGCTCACCACCGTGTGTGAGTAATTTCTTCGTAGGCTTGCTGGACGGTGATGGGTTGGGTGAGATTTATCATGTAATCAAGTTAGTTTTGTTAGGGCTTGATCCCTAGTATCCACTATGTTCTGAGATTGATTTTGCTACGCTTAATGCTTGTCACTAGGGCCCGAGTGCCATGATTTTAGATCTGAAACCTTTATGATTTCATGAATATATATGAGTTCTTGATCCTATCTGCTAGTTGTATGCACTTGTTATTGTTCTAAACCGTAGACCCCAAGGTGACAATAATTGGGATACTCTCCGGGGATGACTGAAATTCGAGGAGTTCATGTGTTCACCATATGTCAATGCTTTGTTTCAATTCTCTATTAAAAGAAGGCCTTAATTACCCTTAGATTTCCTTATGGACCCCGCTACCACGGGAGGGTTAGACAAAAGATGTCATACATGTTCTTATTATAAGCACGTATGACTATATACGGAATATATGCCTACATTGAATTGATGAATTGGAGCTATTGTGTATCGCTCTAGGTTGTGACTGTTGCATGATGAATGTCATCCATACCAAATATACATCGCTGATCCAATGCCTACGCTTTGCTCATATTGTCTTTGCTAAGTTACTACTATTACTACTACTTTTACAATTGCTACAAAACTGCTACCGTTACTACTGCTATTTTTACTGCTACTACCAAAACTATCAAACTACTCTGCTACAAAATACTTTGCTACAGAGTGCTACTTGTGAGCTACGTTGGGATTTTCCCCGAAGACGAAGGGTGAAGCAATATAGTAGCGGATAAGTATCTCTCTCTGTAGAGAACCAAGGTTATCGAACCAATAGGAGAACCACGCAAACACTCCTTAGCAGTACCTGCACACACAAGAGCAAATACTTGCACCCAACGCGGGCAAGAGGGTTGTCAATCCCATAGTACTCTTTAATTGTAAGGATCAAATCTGATAGTGGTAGATAGATAAATTGCAAAATAAAATAAAAGTAAATAAATTGCAGTAAGGTATTTTTGGTTTTAGTAATATGATTAAAGTAGACCCTGGGCCATAGTTTTCGCTAGAGGCATCTCTCGCATAAAAATAGCATACGGTGGGTAAACAAATTACTGTTGGGCAATTGATAGAAAAGCACACAGTTATGACGTTATTCATGGCATGATCATGTATATAGGCATTACGTCCGTGACAAGTAGACCAAAACGATTCTGCATCTACTACTATTACTCCACCCCTCGACCGCTATCCAGCATGCATCTTAAGGTATTAAGTTCATAACAAACAGAGTAATGCTTGGAGCATAATGACATAATGTAGATAGAATAAAACCAATCAATATGATTAAGCCTTGTCGTTTTACCCTTAGTAGCAACAATACAAATACGTGCCTCGCTACCCCTTTTGTCATGAGGTGAGGACACCGCAAGATCGAACCTACAACTATGCACCACTTCCACTGAAGATCAATGAATCAACTTGGCCAAAGAAAACCCATAGACCGGAAAGCATTACATAACTATAACAATCATACATAACAAAGTTCATAAAGACTCAATTACTTTCAATGAATAATATGATCATAAACCCACAATTCATCGGATCCCAACAAACACACCACAAAAGAAGATTACATCAAATCGATCTCCGAAGAGAACATTGTATTGAAGATCAAAGAGAGAGAGAGAGACAGACACACAGATAGAGAGAGAGAGAAAGCCATCTAGCTAATCACTATGGACCCGTACGTCTGTGGTGAACTACTCACACATCATCGGAAGGGCAGCAAGGTTGATGTAGAAGCCCTCCGTGATCGATTCCCCCTCCGGCAGAGTACCGGAAAAGGCCTCCAGATGGGATCGCGAAAGAACGGTGACTTGCGGCGGCAGAAAAATTGTTTCAGGTGGCTCTCAGGGGGTTTTGAAATATTTGGGAATTTATAGCGCTGGAATTAGGTCAGACGGAGCCACGAGGGGCCCATAAGGCATCAGGGCGCGCCTGCCCCCCCCCCCTAGGGCGCGCCCTGTTGCCTTGTCGTCTCCTCGTAGGTCTTCTGGTCCTCCCCCGAAGCTTCTAGGGTCTCTTGTGTCTAGAAAAAAATCGTCAAAAAGTTGCATAGCGTTTGGACTCCGTTTGGTATAGATTTTCTGTAAAACCAAAAACAAGCAGAAAACAGCAACTGGCACTAGGCACTGAGTTAATAGGTTGGTCCCCAAAATGATATAAAATTGCATATAAAGTATCATAATATAATAGCATGAAACAATCAAAAATTATAGATACGTCACAGAGTAGTTAAATGATATAAAATTGCATATAAAGTATCATAATATAATAGCATCCCCAAGCATAATTCCTGCTTGTCCTCGAGTAGTTAAATGATAAAACAAAATAATTTTTGATGTTGAATGCTACCTAGCATGTTTATCATGTAATCTTCTTATGGTATAAATATTGAGAAACGATGAAGTAATTGATATCAACATAATAATATCCATGAATACAAGAACATAATCATTACTTTTTCAAAATATACAATGCTCAACGAATGTTATCCCTACTCATTGAATTATGTCAGCATGGCATGACTCATCTTCACCACATAAATACAAAACATGAGCACCATGGTGTCAAACCAAGCAATTGGATCATACTTTTTCACGCGCTTCAGCATTTTCAACTCCACTCAATACATGAGTGTGAGTCATGGACAAAGCACTACGGTGGAATAGAATGCGGTGGTAGAGATTAATAAAGGAAGTCAAAAAGGAATAAAGTCTCACATCAACTCGGCGGATCAATAGGCAATGGAGAGGCCTATCAATCGGTATCAATGCGAGGAGTAGGAATCGCCATGCAACGGATACACTAGAGCTATAAGTGTATGAATGCTCAACTAAACCTAAGTGGGTGTGCATCCAACTTGCTTGCTCATGAAGACCTCATTCATTTTAGGAAGCCCGTCATCGGAATATACAAGCCAAGTTCTATAATGAAAAATCCCCAATAGTATATGAAGGTCACAACTCAGGAGACTCTCTATATCAAGAACATGGTGCTACTTTGAAGCACAAGTGTGGTAAAAGGATAGTAGCATTGCCCCTTCTCTCTTTTTTCTCTCATTTTTTGTTGGGCTCTTTTTGGCCTCTTTTATTTAGAACAATCTCATGGACCTCATCCCCACATTTTGGAGGACTCATCAGTCTCCATGATTCTTTTCCTCACTGGGACAATGCTCTAATAATGATGATCATCACACTTTTATTTACTTACAACTCGATAAAACTGAAACAATATGACTCTATATGAATGCCTCTGGCAGTGTACCAGGATGTGCAATGATCTAGCGTAACATGTATTACAATGATGAACGGTGGCTTTGCCAAAAATATCATGTCAGCTCTATATGATCATGCAAAGCAATATGATGATGAACACACATGTCATAATACGGAATGGTGGAAGTTGCATGGCAATATATCTCGGAATGGATATGGAAATGCCATGATAGGTAGGTATGGTGGCTGTTTTGAGGAAGATATAAGGAGGCTTATGTGTGATAGAACGTATCATATGACGGGGTTTGGATGCACCGGCGAAGTTTGCACCGACTCTCGAGGTGAGAAAGGGCAATGCACGGTACCGAAGAGGCTAGCAATATGTGGATAGGTGGGAGTGTTGTATTTGTCCATGAACTCACATTAGTCATAAAGAACTCATATACTTATTGTGAAAGTTTTATTAGCCCTCAAAGCAAAGTACTACTCGCATGCCCCTAGGGAGCTGTTGGGTAGGAGTTAACCATCGTGCGCCCCCGATTCAAACAACACAAGGATTTCATAGAGGAATAAGAATGCTCTAAGATCCCCGCCATGCCATGACGGACACTTAAATGAGCAGTACATAACAAGCTTTAATATCGATATTCTTACTAACCAATGATCATGAACTAATACCCTTTCATATTACGACATCAATATAATTAACTCATACATTTCATATTTAGTGATCTACATGAAAGTTTTTATTATATCACTCTTATGTACCAATCATTTTCAGACTAGTCTTATAACCCATGCATGTTACCACTTCCTATTTAGAACTCTCAAAAAGATTTAAGTGAAGCATAAGAGTGCAGTAATTTCTATAAAATATATAACCACCGCCGTGCTCTAAGAATATAAGTGAACCACAAGAGCAACTGCATAGCTCAAAAGATATAAGTGAAGCTCATAGAGTATTCTAACAAATCATGATGAATGTGTGTATCTCTCAAAAGGTATGTTCAGCAAACAATTATTGTGGCAAACTAAAAAGCAAAACAAAACTATGGCACAAGCCGCTCCAAGTAAAACTCATATCATGTGATGAGTAAAAATATAGCTCCAAATAACATATCGATCAATTGTGGACGAAAGAGGGGATGCCATCCGGGGCATCCCCAAGCTTAGACGCTTGGGTCTTCCTTGAATATTAGCTTGGAGTGCCTTGGGCTTCCCCAAGATTAGGGTATTGCTGCTCCTTATTCCTTTACTCATCGTGATCTCACCCAAAAACTTGAAAACTTCAGCACACAAAACTCACCAAAAACTTCGTGAGATCTGTTACTATAATAAATCAAATCATCCACTTTAGGTACTGTTATAAACTCGTTCATAATTGTTCTTGCATAATACCTACTATATTCTAACTTCTCTATGACTTATACCCCCGATATAATCCATAGCATCATTAAAACAAACACACTATGCAATAAAAACAGAATCTGTGTAAAACAGAACAGTACGTAATGACAAAATATTTATCCATACTTATGTAACTCAAAAAGTTCTGAAAAATTAGGAAAGCGTAAAACATTTGTATACCAATACTTTTTTAAAAATTTCAGGTTTTTCTGACGTTCCAGTAAAAAATGTAAAATCAAATACTGGGCGCAAAACTTTATGTTTTCAAACAGCATCAATTATACTATCATTTAAATCATCCCAAAGGCATTACTTGGCACAAACACTAATTAAAAGATAAAAACACAATCATTAGAGTAGCAATAATCATGTGGCTCAAGAAAAATAAAAATTGCAATAAAGATGAATATTGGGTTGCCTTCCAACAAGCGCTATTGTTTTATGCCCCTAGCTAGGCATAATGCATTATTTCAAGTATTATCATCTTTGAAAGTAATTCCATAGGTGGCTCTCATTATAGATTCATATGGTGGTTTAATTTTCTTCCTTAGGAAGTGTTCCATCCCTTTCTTTAGTGGAAATTGGAATCTTATATTTCCTCTTTCATATCAATAATTGCACATATGGTTCGTAGGAAAGGCCTACCAAGTATTATAGGACAAGACGGATTGCATTCCATATCAAGTACAATAAAATCCATGGGTACATAATTTCTATTAGCAATTATAAGAACATCATTAATTCTACCCAATGGTTTCTTAATAGTTGAATCTGCTAAATGCAAATTAAGGGAACATTCATCCATATCGGTGAGACCGAGAATGTCACATAAAGATTTTGGTATAGTAGAGACGCTAGCACCTAGATCACACAAAGTATTACATTCATAATCTTTAATCTTTAATTTAATAGTAGGTCCCCATTCATCATGTAATTTCCTTGGAATTGATACTTCTAATTCTAGCTTTTCTTCATGAGCTCTAATCATTGCTTCTACAATATGTTTAGTAAAAGCTTTATTTTGTTCGTAAGCATTAGGTGAATTCATCATGGATTGCAATAAGGAAATACATTCAATGAAACAGCAATTATCATAATTAAAGTCCTTGTAATCCAAAGTAGTGGGCACATCACTATCTAAAGTCTTGACCTCTTCAAACCCACTTTTATTGTTTTTATCATTAAGATCATCACCCTCCAAACAATTGGGACGCCTTCTAGCTAAAGTTGACTCACCTCCAGTCCCTTTTTAATCAAGTTTTATAGATTCAATAGTGGAGACTCTTATAGTTTTAATATCCTCATCTTCACTAGTAAGAAAACCTGATTCAGGTTTAGCAGCCATTTTATTTACTAGTGTTGTTTGTTTATCAGATATCCTTCCTATCATGTTCCCAGTTAGGGCAAGTTGTGATTGAAGGTTGGCAACCTCTTGATTAAACTCATCAAGTTGTCTACTAATGGAATCCAACAAGGTAGATTGTTCCTTAATTTCTCTAGCAAATAATCCATTCTGCTCATACTGTGAATGCATAAAAAATTTAGCAGTCTTCTCAGTTTCATGCAACCTTTTATCATAAGAAGTGTTATGAAGCATATTGTAAGAGGGATCACCATTGTATGGTCAATTCCCTATATAAGCATTTGTTGTTGAAATTACTTCTAGTGACAAAATTCACATCAATAGCATCATTATTTTGCTCAGTCAAAGTAGATAATGGGACATCATTTGGATCAACATGAGCACTTTAACTAGTAAGCAAATTCATAAGAGCATCCATTTTATCACTCAAACT
Source organism: Elymus sibiricus (assembly GCA_039707655.1). NCBI lineage: Eukaryota > Viridiplantae > Streptophyta > Magnoliopsida > Poales > Poaceae > Elymus > Elymus sibiricus. The sequence continues at coordinate 100,721,884 of CM077668.1, read as the reverse complement.
AGAAACTTTTTCGACAGAGTTTACCTTCTTACCAGTTGGAGCTCGTTCGGTATGCCATTGAGAATAATTTGTCATCATATTATCGAGAATCTTTGTTGCTTCTCCTAATGTAATTCCCATAAAGGTACCACCTGCAGCAGAGTCTAGAAGATTTCTCAACACAAAGTTTAGTCCCGCATAGAAATTTTGTATTATCATCCATAAGCTTAATCCATGAGCGGGACAATTTTTAATCATTAACTTCATTCTCTTCAAAGATTGTGCAACATGTTCTTGCTCAAGTTGCTTAAAGTTCATGATTTGATTTCTAAGAGATATAATCTTAGCGGGGGGAAAATACTTAGCAATAAAAGCATCCTTACATTTATCCCATGAATCAATACTATTGCGAGGTAAGGATGAAAACCAAGTTTTAGCACGATCTCTTAGTGAGAAAGGAAATAATTTCAATTTAACAATATAATTATCGACATCTTTTTTCTTATGCATATCACATAATTCAACGAAGGTATTAAGATGGGATGCAGCATCTTCTTTAGGATTTCCAGAAAATTGTTCTTTCATAATAAGATTTAGCAATGCAGCATTAATATCATATGACTCCGCACTAGTGGCGGGAGGAGCAATTTGAGTACTAATAAAATCATTATTATTAGTATTCGAGAAGTCACACAACTTAGTATTTTCTTGAGACATAGTGGTAATTCAAGCAAGCAGGCAAAGTAAAATAAAATAAAATATTTTTGTGTTTTTGATTATTATTTTTAATGAAACTAATAAAAGCAAATAAAAAGTAGAACAAGTAAATGATAATGTGAATGTAGGGACCTGTAAGTGTTTGATGATGTCTCCCCGGCAACAGCGCCAGAAATTCTTTCTGCTACTTGTCAGCTGCATTGGGATTTTCCCCGAAGAGGAAGGGTGAAGCAATATAGTAGCGGATAAGTATTTCCCTCATTAGAGAACCAAGGTTATCGAACCAATAGGAGAACCACATGAACACTCCTTAGTAGTACCTACACACACAAGAGCAAATACTTGCACCCAACGCGGGCAAGAGGGTTGTCAGTCCCCTTGTACTCGTTAATTGCAAGGATCAAATCTGATAGTGATAGATAAATAAATTGCAAAAGTAAATAAATTGCAACAAGGTATTTTTGGTTTTAGTAATATGATTAAAGTAGACCCGAGGGCCATAGTTTTCACTAGAGGCATCTCTCTCATAAAAATAGCATACGGTGGGTAACAAATTACTGTTGGGCAATTGATAGAAAAGCGCATAGTTATGATATTATTCATGGCATGATCATGTATATAGGCATTATGTCTGTGACAAGTAGACCAAAGCGATTCTACATCTACTACTATTACTCTACCCGTCGACTGCTATCCAGCATGCATCTTAAGGTATTAAGTTCATAACAAACAGAGTAATGCTTGGAGCATGATGACATAATGTAGATAGAATAAAACCAATCAATATGATTAAACCCCCGTCGTTTTACCCTTAGTAGAAACAATACAAATACGTGCCTCGCTACCCCTTCTGTCACAAGGTGAGGACACCACAAGATCGAACCTACTACTATGCACCACTTCCACTAAAGAAAAATGGATCAACTTGGCCAAAGAAAACCCATATACCGGAAAGCATTACATAGCTATAACAATCATACATAATAAAGTTCAGAAAATACTCAATTACTTTCAATGAATAATCTGATCATAAACCCACAATTCATCGAATCCCAACTAACACGCTGCAAAACAAGATTACATCGAATCGATCTCCGAAGAGAACATTGTATTGAAGATCAAAGAGAGAGAGAGAGAGAGAAAGAGATAGAGAGAGAGAGAGAGAAAGCCATCTAGCTCATCACTATGGACCCATAGGTTTGTGGTGAACTACTCACACATCATCGGAAGGGCAGCAAGATTGATGTAGAAGCCCTCCGTGATCGATTCCCCTCCGGTAGAGAACCGGAAAAGGCCTCCAGATGGGATCGCGGAAGAACAGAGACTTGCGGTGGCGGAAAAATTGTTTCCGGTGGCTCTCTAGGGGTTTTGGAATATTTGGGTATTTATAGCGCTAGAATTAGTTCAGGCGGAGCCACGAGGGGCCCACAAGGCATCAGGGCGTGCCTACCCCCCAGGGTGTGCCCTGTTGCCTTGCCGTCTCCTCGTAGGTCTTCTGGTCCTCCCCCGAATCTTCTAGGGTCTCTTATGTCCAGAAAAAAATTATCAAAAAGTTTCGTAGCGTTTGGACTCCGTTTGGTATAGATTTTCTGTAAAACCAAAAACAAGCAGAAAACAACAACTGGCACTAGGCACTGAGTTAATAGGTTAGCCCCCAAAAATGATATAAAATTGGATATAAAGTATCTAAGAATGATAATATAATAGCATGAAACAATCAAAAATTATAGATACATCGGAGACGTATCACCGAGAAACAACTCTCCAAGTGTGGTTGAATTGACAACTCAACTGCTAAGGCTTATAAATATTCTTTGGCTCCCCTTGTGTCGAATCAACAAATTTGGGTGAAATAGTTCCCTCGAAGATTGTTACAATCCCCTATACTTGTGGGTCATCAAGACTGTTTTCTGGTGCCGTTGTTGGGGAGCATAGCTCTATTTATTAAGTTCACTTGGGAGTTAAATATCTGCTTATCACTATGAAGAATCTGAAGGACTCTAAGACCAAGATTGTACCCTCTAAGACGAGGGGAGGTGCAGAACTGCCATCTAGCTTTACACTTGATTCACCTTCTGTTTTAAGTCAACTTGTGACACCACCACCTGCTATTCAATCTGATATGTCGCAAGTAATAGACATTGCCTCTGCTATTGATGATACTCATGATGATGCTACTACTTTGCTTGATGAAACTGTGCCACTTGGTGATTTTCTTGATGCTTAAATTGCTAAAGCTAAAGAATTTGAAAATGTTGAAACTAATGAAAATGATGAAATTGATGAATCACCTGCTACACCTAGCACTCCTACTAGAACTAAAATGCTTACTAAACTATCTTTGTTACTGATAAGGATTATGAATTCTCTGTTAATCCTAAACATATTACTTTAGTAGAATATGATCCTTTTCATGGTTATGAATCCGAAACTGTTGTGGCACATCTTACTAAACTAAATGATATTGCCACCCTGTTTGCTCAAGAGGAAGAGATTCGTTATTACTATATCCTTAAGTTGTTTCCTTTCTCATTAAAGGGCGATGCTGAAGAATGGTTTAATACTCTTGCCCCTGGTTGTGTGCGTTGTCCTCAGGATATGATATACTACTTCACTAAAAAATATTTTCCTGTTCACAAGAAACAAACTGCCTTACAAGAAATATATAACTTTGTGCAATTTGAGGAAGAACATCTCCCTCAAGCTTGGGGGAGGCTTCTCCAATTATTAAATGCTTTGCCTGATCATCCTCTTAAGAATAATGAAATACTTGATATATTTTATAATGGACTAACCGGTGCATCTAGGAACTACCTGGATAGTTGTGCTGGTTGTGTTTTCAGGGAACGAACAATTGAACAAGCTCAGGAATTATTGAATAACTTATTGAGAAATGTCGATGATTGGACACTTCCTGAACCACCACCCAAGCCTACTCCGAAGAAAAGAGGTATTCTATTCCTCAGTCCAGAAGATATGCAAGAAGCCAAGAAATCTATGAAAGAAAAAGGTACTAAATTTGGAGATGTTAAAAATCTACCACCTATTAAAGAAATACATGGGCTCGATATCCCGACACAGGTAGTAGAGGTAAATTCTCTTCATAGGTTTGATGAGGGTGATATTCCTTATAATAAATCTCCTAGTCAGTGTTTGGTTGAATTTGACAATTTCATTGTTAAGCAAGAACACTTCAATAAATACATAAGTGATCAACTGAAACGTAATGTTATCATGATTGAACGCTTGAGTGATATGATGTTTAGGATTACTAATGATGTTAAGGGCTTATGTAAACACTCATCTATGGTTCAAACACAGCTAGAGCAAGTTGCTAAATCACAGAATGATTTGCTTAATGAAATAAACATAATGATCATGTTGTTAGAATAATTACTAGAGGAGGTAAATATGACTCAGGAACCTTTGTATCCTGAAGGTCATCCTAAGAGAATTGAGCAAGATTCTCAGAGAATTAATAACTATGTATCTGGTTCACCTAGGAAGAAGAAAAAGAAAAAGAATAAGGATAGAACTTTGCATGCTTCTAGTGTATCAACTATAGAAAAACCCTCTGATAATCCAAATAATGTTTCTATTTCTGATGCTGAGACACAGTCTGGTAATGAGCATGCACCTAGTGATAATGATGATGATGCTAATGATGATCATGTTGATACTCAACCAGACAATAATAAAGAACCTGATAATGATGTAGAAATAGAACCTGAACCTGAGCTTGATGACCCACCTCCTAAGAATAAAAGGTATGATAAAAGGGATTTTGTTGCTACAAAACATGGCAAGGAAAGAGAACCTTGGGTTCAGAAACCTATGCCATTTCCTAGTAAAGCCTTGAAAACCAGAGATGAAGAAGCTTTTAATCGCTTTGTTGAAATGCTTAGACCTTTATATCTACGAACACCTTTGACTGAAATTATGAAAATGCCTCCTTATGCTAAATATATGAAAGATATTGTTACCAACAAAAGGAAAATACCCGAGGCTGAAATTTCTACTATGCTTGCAAATTATTCTTTCAAAGGAAAAATACCTCAGAAGTTAGGGGATCCAGGAATACCTACTATACCATGCTCCATTAAAAATAATTATGTTAGAACTACTTTGTGTGATTTAGGAGCTGGTGTTAGTGTTATGCCTTTTTCTCTTTTTAGAAGACTTGACTTGTGTAAGTTGACACCCACTGAAATCTCTTTGCAAATGGCTGATAAATCAACTGCTATACTACTACTTGTGCGCTGCGTTGGGATTTTCCCCGAAGAGGAAGGGTGAAGCCGTACAGTAGAGATAAGTATTTCCCTTAGTGAGAACCAAGGTTTATCGAACCAATAGGAGAATCAAGCAAAGCCTCGTGAACAGCACCTGCACACACAAAAGCAAATACTTGCACCCAACGCGGGCAAGAGGGTTGTCAATCCCCTTGAACTCGTTACTTGCAAGGATTAAATCTTGTATAGGCAAACTTATAAATTGCAAAACAAAAGAAAAGTAAATAAAGTGCAGCAAAGGATTTTTAGTTTTTAATATGTTTAAAGTAGACCCGAGGGCCATAGTTTTCACTAGAGGCTTCTCTCTTGAACACATAGCATACGGTGGGTAAACAAATTACTATTGGGCAATTGATAGAAAAGCGCATAGTTATGACGTTATTCATGGCAATTATCACATATATAGGCATCACGTCCGTGACAAGTAGACCGACTCCTGCCTGCATCTACTACTATTACTCCACCAATCGACCGTTATCCAGCATGCATCTGTGGTACTAAGTTCATGACAAACAGAGTAACACTTTAAGCAAGATGACATGATGTAGACAAAGTAAACTCAATCAATATGAATAAACCCCATCATTTTATCCTTAATGGCAATAATACAAATATGTGTCTTGTCCCCTACTATGTCACTGGGATAGAGCACCGCAAGATTGAACCCATTACAAAGCACCTCTCCCCCTGAAGATAAATCAATCTAGTTGGTCAAACCAAACGGATAGATCGGAGATAAATACAAAGCTGTAACAATCATGCATAATAAAGTTCAGAAAAGACTCAATTACTTTCAATGAATAATCTGATCATAAACCCACAATTCATCGGATCCCAACAAACACACCGCAAAAGAAGATTACATCGAATAGAACTCCAAGAAGATCGAGGAGAACATTGTATTGAAGATCAAAGAGAGAGAATACGCCATCTAACTACTAGCTATGGACCCGTAGGTCTATGGTGAACTACTCACACATCATCGGAAGGGCAGCAAGGTTGATGTAGAAGCCCTCCATGATCGATTCTCCCTTCGGCAGATTACCGGAAAAGGCCTCCAAATGGGATTGCGGAACAACGGAAGCTTCCGGCGGTGGAAAAGTTATATCATCTGGCTCTCTGTTGGTTTGGGAATATATGTGAATTTATAGGCTTGGAATTAGGTCAAATGGAGCTGTGTGGGGCCCACAAGCTCGGGGGCGCGCCTACCCCCCTGGGGCGCGCCCCTCGAGCTTATGGCTCTCTCGTATCTCGTCCGGTCTCCTCCCAAAGCTTCTAGGGTCCCTTCTGGTCCAGAAAAAATTAATCTAAAGATTTTTTTTGTTTGGACTTTATTTGATATTGATTTTCTGAAAAGCCAAAAACAAGCAAAAAACAGGAATTGGCACTGGGCACTGAGTTAATAGGTTAGTCCCAAAAAATGATATAAAATAGCATATAATTGCATATAAAGCATTCAAGATTGATAATATAATAGCATGAAACAATCAAAAATTATAATATGTTGGAGACGTATCATATACCTATCGGTATTTGTGAGGATGTTCCTGTTGTGGTTGCTAATGTTACTATCTTAACGGACTTTGTTATTCTTGATATGCCCAAGGACGACAACATGTCGGTTATTCTCGGTAGACCTGTTTTGAATACTGCGGGGGCTGTTATTGATTGCAACAAAAGCAAGGTCACTTTTCATGTTAATGGCAATGAGCATACGGTATATTTTCTGAAGAAGACGAATAAAGTGAATAGTCTCAATTCCATCGAAAAAGTTATGACAATTACTATTGGAGGTTTTGAGTTTCCTCTTCCAGTTCCCGAAAAGAAATATGAAACTCTTATTGTTGGGACAATGCATATCCCAGTTGAGGTAACCTAGTGCTATACAAAAGTTCTTCAGTTTATGTCACTCGGAAATGGTTTGTTAATAAGACTTGATCAACCTTGTTAAGGGATCCTTTTTGAGGAACATATGGTCGATGAATTTCGTAAGCACTACTTTCTGTACCCATAGTTTGCCATCTGTTATTTTAATTTTAATAAAGTAAAATTCCATGTTTTTATTGTTTTTCTGAATTATCCATGCAATAAAAATGTCCCAAAAATAGAAGTTATCAGAATTTCCTAAAAATTTAGGATGATTTTTCTAGAATATTTAAGAATTTTTGGCACTGAACACAATCCAGGGGGTGCACTAGTGAGCCACAAGCTCAGGTGGCGCGCCTGCCCCCCTGGGCGCGCCATGTGAGCTTGTGGGGCCCACAGGGCCCCCCTCACTTGGTGCACCAGCCCACTTCTTCTCCTACCTCCAGAAAAAAATCATGTTTGCCTTTATTCTCGTGTTCTTGCCCCGAAACTTGAGATTTTTTATCTCCTTGCTCGGAGCTCCGTTTTCGAAATTGTTCAGAGGAATTTCCCCTTGGTATGTGACTCCTCCGATGGTCCAATTAGTTTTTGTTCTAGTGTATTATATTTTGCATATTTTGCTACTATTGGTGACCATGAATATGAGCTTACATGTCGAATTTACATGGTTCTAAGTAGTTTTGATGCTTGATATAGCCTCTAGGCACTTGTGTGAGTAGTTGCTATCAGTTTTGTTGAGTTTTATTCACTTTTATTTTGAGGACTAAAAATTTCAGAAATTTTTCAGAGAAGAGAAAATGCTTAGGAGGGTCTTGAGAGGTTCTTCAAGTTGGGGTTCCACGAAAACTTCGGAGAAGAGGCCCAAGTACAACCTCCCTCGCAGAGCCGAAGTTCGGTCATGCGAATGTCCAGGTGATTCATTCATGGGGGAGGCCGGTACTCAACAAGATTTCTACTATTTAGTGGAAAGGGCTGGACTAACTCCTTTCCTCGAAGATAAGTGTGATCAATACTTCCTCCTCACTAATACTTTTCGCAAAACTTCAGATTCGAGTCTAGGAAGATATTCCCACCGTGTCATTTCATCTCTATGATAAAACCTTTGAGTTGACACTTGATCAGTTTTGTCGCATATGCAAAATTCCTAATGAGGGGAGTGTCCTAGAACCACATCCTCGTGATGTTGAGGATTTTGTGTTTGAGGTAACTGTGGGAAAGAGTAGAGGGGTCTCGAAGGCCGGAGTTCCTAGTTTACATTTTCTTGTCCTGCGTAACTTTTCATTATTTGCGGGGATATGTTTGACTGGTAGATGGGAGAGTGGAATGCTTAGTTCAGCTGATCTTGCTATTTTACCTTGGGCCCTTTATAGAGATAGGACATTCAGTTTGGGGGCCATTGTTGCACGACAGTTACACGCTAACCGTTCGAAGGGTGTCATTTACGGTGGTATTTATGCTTCTCGTCTCGCTAGGCATTTCGAGATTGATATCAGACATGGCGAGGATGAACTTCTACCTAGGAAATATCTAGATTATGATAGCATGGCTGAGCATGACTTTATTAGTAAGGGCAAGGTTCGGTTTCAATATAACTTGGTATTTAGTCAGGGCACCCGTGAGGTTATTACTTTGCCTGCACCTGCTTTGTTTGATCTTTCCAGGGGTAGGTACACTATCATGCCCGAGGATATTTACGCGTACTGAGACTCGTTAGTCGCTCTAGCACCCGCACCAGCTCTGGTCCATCAGTGGGAGCCTCAGCAGCCTCAGTATTTCCCTGGACCGGATTATTTCCAGCAGTGGCCGTAGACCAAGTTAGGCCAAAAGCCTAAGCTTGGGGGAGTACGTATTCTCACCGACATTACATTCATGCATCACACTTTCATTCCATTTATCGGTGTTCATCATTTCCTTTGTTCGTTTCTTTTCTGTGTTTGAAAAACTTTGAAAAATCCAAAAATAGTTCTTGCTTCTTTTCGGTTTTTCTTTCTTGTTTAGTTAGTTCGTAGTATTAAAAGAAAACTCAAAAAGATTTCTCATTTCTTCTTTTTTTGTTTATTCGGAGCTCTTCGGTGTAAATAGTTTTTCTTGCTTTTGTTTTCTTTCTTTTATTTGCTTTCTTCAGAAAACTAAACCCCCTCCCCCCCAAAAAAATAGAGCGTTTCTCTGAATTTCTTTTCTTTCCTTTGAGTCGTCGTTAGGAGAAGTCCTAGTAAGAATTGTTGAGTGGCTCTTATATGCTTTAATGTTGATTTAACAAAATGGCCAGTATTTCCTTGTTTTCTCCTTTGAATAAATTGTTTGCAGATTTCAGCTTAGTCCATGGCACCATTGTACTATTATTATTTTCATATCATTCGGTCGTGGAAGTGAAAGGCAATAATGGCGATGATTTGATGAAGTGACCATGCTGAAGAAAAGCTGGTATGAACTCCTCTTGTTTCTATTTTTGTAAATATGTTTCGCTCAGTAAACCTGATTCAGCATATTATGAGTAAAAATGTTTGTGATGACAATTAGAGATTATAGTTGATCATGACATGCTTAAGTAGTTAGGAGTGGATAATGATTTATCTTGAGTGTCAACATGCATTAAAATGATTATGATGTAGTATGTTAGGATGGTATCCTCATCTGAAAATTTCAAGTGGCTTGACTTGGCACATGTTCACACATGTAATTGATTCAAAACCAGTGCAACCTTCATGATATTTATATTCATGGTGTTTATATCCTACTCATGCTGGTGTTCAATATTAATTATTCGCAATGCATGATTATGACCGTTGTCGCTCTCTAGTTGGTCTCTTATCAATCTATTTGCTAGCCTTCGCCTGTACTAAGCGGGAATACTGCTTGTGTATCCAAATTCATGAAACCTAAAGTTATGCCATAAGAGTCCACCATACCTACCTATATATGGCATTACCCTGCCATTCCAAGTAAATTTGCATGTGTCACCTCCAATCATTCAAATAAACATCTATTTTGTGTGCCCGTACCACTCATGGAGCGACGGGGCGGTCAATACCTTCCATGCTAAGTGGGTTATTCTCACGATGAGAGTTTATTCACTCGTCTTGCACGAGAGAGGCTAGTAATTGGGATGCCCAGTCCGTTAAACAAAAACCAAGAAAAATATAATAAAACAAACTCCCCCTGGAAAGTTGATTGTTTGGAGGGCACCCGAGGATTTGGCTAGCCATGGATTGTGTTTGTATGGTTGTGGGGAATAAACTTTTACCTTTCTGCATGGGAACCGCCAATAATGTGATTAGCATGGAAGATGTTGAAATCCTTTGTTGTGATGTTAACAGGAAAAGCACACCTCTCAAAATGTACTCATGTCTGTTTTAGCTCTGAGCTCTGGCACCGCTGCAAATCCCTGCTTCTCTCTACAAAGGGCCTTTCCATTTACTTTCATGTCATTTACTTCTATTGTTGAGTCATCACCTTCTCATTCAAGCACCAACTTTGAGAGCACAACTGTCATTCTTAGTTTAACATGCATTGAGTCTAGTTAATGTTGAATGTGCGCATGACTGGATCTCTTCTACCCTAAATTACAATGTTTAGTCACTACTTGAACTTCAGAGGTGCTCTGCATTTATGTTTTGCGGTCTCAGAAAGGGCTAGCGAGATACCAAACTATCATATTATATCATGGTTATTTTGACAAAGTGTTGGCATCTAAGATATGTTATTATTGCTCACTAGTTGATTATGCCATTGTCATGAGTAAATATAATATCTAAGTGTTATCATTCATATGGTTAGTTCATGATCTCTGCTGAAAACTTGATTACTCGTTAAGCTTATATACAGCAACAGAAAGAAAAGAGTTTGTAAAAGTTTTTCTTTATCACTTTCAGTTTATCAACAGAATTGCTTGAGGACAAGCAATGAGTTAAGCTTGGCGGAGTTGATACGTCTCCAACGTATCGGCTTTTTCAAACACTTTTGCTCTTGTTTTGGACTCTAATTTGCATGATTTGAATGAAACTAACTCGGACTGACGCTGTTTTCAGCAGAACTACCATGGTGTTGTTTTTGTGCAGAAATAAAAGTCCTCTGAATTGGCTGAAAATTTACGGAGAATTTTTCTGGAATTAATATAAAAAATACTGGCGAAAAGATCTACTGGAGGGGGGCGCGCCGTCTGAGCTTGTGGGCCCCTCGAGCCTCCGTTTGCCCTACCTCCGGTCCTATAAGTTCCGTCTCACGGAGAGAAAAATCAAGGAGAAAGAATCATCACATTTTCTATCAATTGCCTTGAATATCGTCATAACTATGCTCTTTTCTATCAATTGCCCAACAGTAATTTGTCTACCCACCGTATGCTATGTATTCGAGAGAGAAGCCTCTAGTGAAAACTATGGCCCCCGGGTCTACTTTAAACATAAAAATAAAACATAAATATACTTGCTGCAATTTAATTTCTTTTATTTTGTTTTGCAATTTATCTATGTACCACTACAAGATTTAATCTTTGCAAGTAACGAGTTCAAGGGGATTGACGACCCTCTTGCCCGCGTTGGGCGCAAGTATTTGCTTTTGTGTGCAGGTGTTGTTCACGAGGCTTTGCGTGATTCTCCTATTGGTTCGATAACCTTGGTTCTCATTGAGGGAAATACTTATCTCTACTGTACTGCATCTCCTCTCCTCTTCGAGGAAAATCCCAACGCAGCTCACAAGTAGCACTAAGGCTTATAAATATTCTTTGGCTCCCCTTGTGTCAAATCAACAACTTTGGGTGAAATACTTCCCTCGAAGACTGTTATGGTCCCCTATACTTGTGGGTCATCAGCCTCCCTAGCTACCTATCTTGATTCTTGTCTCAATTCTATTTCTTGCTTGATCACAAAATTTGAAACAAGTTTCTTTTGATCCCTCCGGACAAGGAGCGTTCCGAGCATTCGATCTGATTTGAGAGTGCCTATTAAAACCATTTTCTTGAAACCACCTAACACAGTTCTCTCGGTCTTTTCGATGTGACAAATTGATCTACTTTTGGTTCTTCTGAACAGTCGATCGAATTCCACTCGATTCCACCGAGCAACTCTTCACAGAGCAAAATATACACCCTGGAGAGTCCGAGTGAAATTTAGTCGGAGCGTCCGAACAGTACATGAGTATTTATATCTTGGATCTGACTCGTTTTGGAGGAATTCTCACCAAAAAACAACTCGGAGACACCATCACGCCTCTGCCTCATGCGCCCCTGGTGATCATCCTCGTGCTCTCATGGCCCACGCCCGCTGGATTTGCCTGTCGCCGTCGGCAATCAACCCCACCATCATCGTCATAGTTGTGCACCACCGAGTTAGGGTGCATACATAACCCTTAGCGCATCCATGTCCGATTCAGCGCTAAGTTATTGCCGCAAATTCATCCCGCACTGACTTAAATTCCAATCTAGTACAATGCCTCATCGAATTCTAGGTTTTGGGCGATTCTGTTAGGGTTAGATTTTTCCCATGCATGTTTCGAAGCGTACAATCGGTAACCGCTTTGAGCTTCCGAACAAGTTTGGCTAACTCTCTATAGTGGACATGGAAATTCTGAAACAGGCATGTTCGGTGACTCCGGTCTAAGTAGTTAGGGTTTCCAAGTGTGCCTTGGAGACACCGAGCCCCCACTTCGGTCATTCCAGTGTGGCACGCTCTCTATTGTCGCCTCGGAAATTCCGAACTAACCATCTCGCAAATTCCACATGTTCATAACTAAAACCTACTTCTAACTTTTGAACTCAATTGTTTTTAAAACTTTTGCACTTTGTGATCCTCCTCTTTTCTATTCCTTCCTAACTACTTCACATGGTCGGCATGTCAGGCTCAAAAGATTCTCGGGGAGTGCTTTCAGATTCCGAAATCAATTTGGAAGAAGGGGTAGATCCCTCCTCCACTTCTTTCTCAGATGATGTACAAGGTGCCAGCATGGATGAGCTTGTGAGCATAGGAGACCATGTGATATGACCCATACATTCAGCTGCTTATCAACTCCGAAAGTAGGAACATAAGTATTCCCATTGGACTGTAAACATGAGCCAACCAAGCCAGATCTTGACGACCATACAGAGCAACTTGATCCCAATGACACCCAAGCAGATAGAGAAGCTCGAAAAGTTGATGCCAAGGAAGTTGCCCAATGCAAAAGATTCCTCCACCCCCAGCTCATCTACCCAGCCTCCAGTTGTGGTCCGCAAGACACAAACTTGACAACCCGGTTTCGTATATTCAACTATTCAGAGGATCAAGATCGAGGCAGGGCTAGCTAACCTCGCCAAGAACCAAGACAACCTATCAAATGTAGTAGAGACATAAGTTCACAACATCAACAACGGGTTTGATTTTCTAGTTGTGGAAGTCGGAGAGATGAAGGAGATTTTCATGTCTGAGGAAGCACATATGAATAGTGATGAAGGTGCAGAAGGACTAGAGACCAAGGATCAATTTATTGTCCTACCCAGGAACACTCCTTCAGTTGTGTCTATGCCTCCTTCCACTCTAGCCACTGATAACCCACAAGTATAGGGGATCACAACAGTCTTCGAGGGTAGAATTTCACCCAAATTTATTGATTCGACACAAGGGGAGCCAAAGAATATTTGCAAGTATTACCAGTTGAGTTGTCAATTCAACCACACCTGAAGAACTAAATATCTGCAGCAAAGTGTTTAGTAGCACAGTAGTATGATAGTTTTGAGAGCAGCATTAACAGTAGCAATAGTAACAAAGATAGTAACAGTAGCAGTTTTGTAGTGATTGTAACAGCAACAGCAACGAAAGTAACTTAGCAAAGATCAATATGAGAAAAGCGTAGGCATTGGATCGGTGATGGATAATTATGTTGGATAATATTCATCATGTAACAGTCACAACCAAGAACGATACACAATAGCTCCAATTCATCAATGTAATGTAGGCATGTATTCCGTATATAGTCATACGTGCTTATAATAAGAACTTGCATGACATCTTTTGTCCTACCCTCCTGTGGCAGCAGAGTCCATAAGTAAATCTAAGGGATATTAAGGCCTCCTTTTAATAGAGAACCAGAACAAAGCATTAGCACTTAGTGAATACATGAACTCCTCAAACTACGGTAATCACCGGAAAGAATCCCAATTATTGTCACCTTGGGGTATGTGGATCATAACACGTAATAGGTGCATACAACTTGCAAGATAGGATCAAGAACACAAATATATTCATGAAAATATAAAGGGTTCAGATCTGAAATCATGGCACTCGGGCCCTAGTGACAAGCATTAAGCATAGCAAAGTCATAGCAACATCAATCTCAGAACATAGTGGATACTAGGGATCAAGCCCTAACAAAACTAACTCGATTACATGATAAATCTCATCCAACCCATCACCGTCCAGTAAGCCTACGAAGAAATTACTCACACACGGCGGTGAGCATCATAAAATTGGTGATGGAGGATGGTTGATGATGACGACGGCGTCGAATCCCCCTCTCCGGAGCCACAAACGGACTCCAGATCAGCCCTCCCGATGAAGAACAGGAGGTGGCATCGGCTCCATATCATAAAACGCGATGGTTCTTTCTCTCTGATTTTTTCTCCACAGAGAGGTATATATAGCATTGCAATTAGGTTAATTGGAGTTTCCAGGGGGCCACAAGCCTGGAGGGCGCGCCCTGGGGGGTAGACGCGCCCCCTGGGCTTGTGGCCCCTGGGTGGCTCCCCTCTAGTGGATCTTTTCGCCAATATTTTTTATATATTCTGAAATAATTCTCCATAAATTTTCAGGTCCATCTGAGAACTTTTATTTCTGCACAAAAATAACACCATGGCAATTCTGCTGAAAACAGCGTCAGTCCGGGTTAGTTCCATTCAAATCATGCAAATTTGAGTCCAAAACCAGAGTAGAAGTGTTTGGAAAAGTGGATACGTTTGGGACGTATCAACTCCCCCAAGCTTAACTCATTGCTTGTCCTCAAGCAATTCAGTTGACAAACTGAAAGTGATAAAGAAAAACTTTTACAAACTCTTTTGTTCTTGTTGTCCGTATATATACTTAACTAGCATCCAGGTTTTCAGCAAAGATTATGAACTAACCATATGAATGATAACACTTAGGTTTCACATTTACTCATATCAATAACATAACCAATTAGCGAGCAATAATAAGATATCTCGGATGCCAACAATTTATCAAAACAATCATGATGCAATATGATAACATGGTATCTCGCTAGACCTTTCTGAGACCGTAAAACATAAATGCAGAGCACCTCTGAAGTTCAAGTAATGACTAGATATTTTAATTCATGGTAGAAGAGATCCAGTCATGTCACACCCAACATTAACTATACTCAATGCATAAAAATGACAATAGTGCTCTCCAACTTGTAGGATCGAAAGTATGTCTAGAGGGGGGGTGATTACACTACTTAACCAAATAAAACCTAACCTTTTCCCAATTTTAGTTGTGGGCAGATTTTAGCAATAGTACATGTCAAGCATCACCCTACACATGCAATTCTAAGAGTATAGCAGCGGAATATAAGCAATTGCATATGTAAGTAGAGAGGGGATAGGAGATTTCAAACGCAATGAAGACACTGTGGTTTTTGGCGTGGTTCTGATAGGTGGTGCTATCGTACGTCCACGTTGATGGAGACTTCAACCCACAAAGGGTAACGGCTGCGCGAGTCCATGGAGGGTTCCACCCACGAAGGGTCCACGAAGAAGCAACCTTGTCTATTCCACCATGGCTTACGTCCACGAAGGACTTGCCTCACTCGGGGTAGATATTCACGAAGTAGGCGATCTCCTTGCCCTTACAAACTGCTTGGTTCAACTCCACATCTGGTTGGAGGCTCCCAAGTGACACCTAACCAATCTAGGAGACACCACTCTCCAAAAGGTAATAGACGGTGTGTTGTTGATGAACTCCTTGCTCTTGTGCTTCAAATGATAGTCTTCCCAGCACTCAAACAACTCCTCACAGATTTGGCTATGGTGGAAGAGGGATTTGAGTGGAAAGCAACTTGGGATAGGCTAGAGATCAAGTTTCAAATGGTAGGAATGGAATAGCTTGATCTCAACACATGAGTAGGTGATTCTCTCTCAGAAAATGTATGGTGGAAGTGTAGGCACGTTCTGATGGCTCTCCTTACTGAGAAGGAGGTGGTGGAGGGGTATATATAGCCTCCACACAAAATCCAACCGTTACACACTTTTGACCCAACTCGGTGGCACCGAAACAATCATCTCGGTAGCACCGAACTGTGTAAAAGATATGAACGTTAGGAATCTCGGTGGGACCGATATAGACAACTCGGATGGACCGAAGTGCAATGGCTTAGGGCAATCCTCATCTTGGTGGCACTGATTGCATCAAGTCGGTAGGACCGAAGTGAAGCAATAAGGCAACAGAGACTTGGCAAGCCATCTCGGTGAGACCGATTTGCATAACTCGGTGAGACCAAAGTGAATGCAAACGATTACAGAGAGTTGGCAAGGCCATCTCGGTGGGACCGAGATCCATTTCGGTGGATCCAATTTGTTAGGGTTTTGCAGTGGCTAAGTCTTGGATGAACACGGTGGGGCCGGATAGGAAATATCGGTGGGGCCGAGTTGGACTGTAGGTTTAGGACATATTTGGGTAGAGATAGTAGTTGAGGGTTTAGGAATACTGTCACTAAGCACTTGAGCAAATAGACCATTAAGCAACACCTCATCCCCTTTTAATAGTATTGGCTTTCCTATGGACTCAATGTGATCTTGGATCACTAAACCAAAAATGTAGAGTCTTGATCTTTTGCCAATCCTTGTCCTTAGCATTTTGAGGGGTCCACGTCTCTAGTCCATGCCATGCCAATCATTGAACATCCTGAAATCTTAATCTTGAATGGACATTAGTTCAATGAGATATATATTGTTATGAATTACCAAAACCACCAAGGGAGCAAATGTGCTTTCACAACTGGTGCTCGAATGAGAGGGTGATGACTCAACAATAAAAGTAAAATAACATAAAAGTAAATAAATAGGCCCTTCGCAGAGGGAAGCATGGATTTGCAGAGGTGCCAGAGCTCAGAGCTTAAAACAGAGATGAAAACAATTTTGAGAGGTATGCTTTTCCTTTCAACGTCACGACCGAGAATTTTCAATATCTTCCATGCTAAACACATTATAGCCAGTTCCCAAACGGAAAGGTAAAGTTTACTCCCCCTCCACCATACCAACACAAGCCATGGCTAGCCAAATTCATGGGTGCCCTCCAAATGATCAAATTTCCGGGGGAGTTTGTTTGCATTATATATTTTTTCATTTTGATTATGGGACTGGGCATCCCAATTACCAGCCCCTCTCGTGAAATGACAAGTGAATAAACACTCATCTGAGAATAACCCACTTAGCATGGAAGATACTGACCACCCCCTGTCGCTCCATGAGCGGTACGGGCACACAAAACAGATGTTTATTTGAATGATTAGAGGTGGCACATGCAAATTTACTTGGAACAGCAGAGTAATACCGCATATAGGTACATATAGTGGACTCATCTGGAACAACTTTGGTTTAAGGATTTTGGATGCACAAGCAGTATTCCCGCTTAGTACAGGCGAAGGCTAGCAAATAGATTGAGAAGCGACCAGCTAGAGAGCAAAAACGGTCATAGTCATGCATTGAGAATAATTAACTTTGAATACGAGCATGAGTACGATATAAACACCATGAACATAAATATCGTGGAGGCTATGTTGGTTTTGATCAACTACATGTGTGAACAGGTGCCAAGTCAAGCCACTTGAATTGTTCGGAGGAGGATACCATACTAACATACTACATCACAACCATTTTAATGCATGTTGACACTCAAGATAAATCATTATCCACTCCTAGCTATTTAAGCATGGCATGAGCAACTATGATCTCTAATTGTCATCACAAACATGTTTACTCATAATATGCTGAATCATGGATACTGAGTTAAACATATTTACAAAATACAAAAACAAGAAGAGTTCATACCAGCTTTTCTTCACTGCAATCACTTCATCAAATATCGTCATTATTGCCTTTCACTTGCATGACCGAATGATGTGATAATAATAGTAGTGCAAGTGTGCCATGGACTAAACTGGAATCTGCAAGCATTTATTCAAAGGAGAAGACAAGGTAATAGTGGCTCTTTGTAGATCAACAATAAAGCATATGAGAGCCACTCAACATTTTCATCGTGGTCTTCTCCTTGCGATGACTCAACGAAAAAGAAAAGAAATTCAGAGAAATACACTGAAATATTTTTGGAGTTTTTAGTTTTTCTGAAGAAAGCAAATTAACGAAGGAGAACGAAAAACGAGAAAAACTATTAACACAGGAAAGCTCCCAACAAGAAGAAATGAGAAATCTTTTTGGGTTTTCTTTTAATACTACGAATTAACTAAACAAGAAAGAAACTACAACTATTTTTTTTTAAGTTTTCTAAACACACAAGAAGAAAGCGAAAATAAAACTAACATGGATATACAATGAAAAAGGATGAACACCAACAACTGGAATGAATGTGTGAACATGAATGTATTGTCGGTGAGAGATACGTACTCCCCCAAGCTTAGGCTTTTGGCCTAAGTTGGTCTACGGCCATGGGTCGAAGTCTGCCCCTCCAGGATAGTACTGAGGCTGATGGGGATCCCACAGTGGCTGCTGAGGGTCCCACTGATAAATCGGTGCCAGAACGGGTGCTGGCTCAGGTACTAGGGGCGGTGTCAGGCCCCAATAAGCATAGATGTCCTCAGGCATGATGGTGTACCTGCCACTGGAAAGATCGAACAAAGACGGTGCAGGCAAAGTAATAACCTCACGAGTGCCCTGACTGAATACCAAGTTATACCTAAAGCGAACGTCCCCAGAATTAATAAAGTTATGCCCAACCATGCTGCTATAATCAAGATATCTCATAGGTAAAAGCCTCTCTTCCTCCTCGTTGTGCCTAATAGGAATCGCAAAGTGTTTGGCAAGGCGGGAAGCATAAACACCACCATAAATAACGCCCTTCGAACGGTTGGAGTGCAACCGTCGAGCGACCATAGCTCCTAAACTAAAAGTTCTATCAACATGAAGCGCATGGCGTAAAATAGCAAGGTCGGGTGCACTAAGCGTGCCACTCTCCCATCGACTAGTCAAACACCTCCTGGCAAATAATGAATAATATCGTAAAACGGGAAAATGTAAACTAGCAACCCTAGCCTCTGAAACTCCTCTCGACTCCCCCACGGTCACTGCGGATATAAAATCCGCAACGTCCCTCGGACGTGGCTCTATTGGGATGACCTCATTAGGAAGTTTGCACACTCGGCAAAAATCCTCAAGTGTCATCTCTTCAGGAACATCATATAGGTTAAATGACACCATGGGTATATCTCTCCTAGAATGAAAGTGAAAACTTTGCACGAGAGTATTAGTGGGGAGGAGATATTGTTCACACTTATCTTCGAGGAACGAGATGAGGCCAGCATTGTTCGCCAAATAATAGAAATCATCAAAAATTCCCACATCCCTCAAGAATGTGTCGCATGGCCATTCGCACGGCCGCACCTCGACCGCACGAGGAAGGTGGTACCTGGGTTTCGGAGCCTCCTTAGGGCTCCGGCTAGAAGAACCTCTCAACCTCCACTTGAGCATTTTTTTTCTAAAAATTTTAGTGACTCAAAATAAAAGTGAACGAAACTCAATAAAATTGGTAGCAACTACTCCCACAAGTATCTAGAGGCTATATCATGCATCAAAACTACTTTGGACCATACAAATTCAACATGCAAGCTCATATACATGGTCACCACAGCAGCAAAAATTTGCAAAACATAAAGCACTAGAACAAAAACTAATTGGAGCATTGGAGGAGTCACATACCAAGGAGTAATTCCTCAAAGTAGTTTCGGAAACGGAGTTTCGAGCAAGGAGATCGAAATTTGCAGCAAAATGAGCAAGAATGTGGCGCCCCCGACTCGACCGTGCACTAACCATACATGCAATGCGCATGATCAAGCCCAGAGACTCACGGGAAGATATCACATCATAACTCTAGACACAAAAATAAAACAACAAGCTTTATATTACAAGCCAGGGCCACGAAGGCTCGAAAACATAAGTCAGCGGAAGCAACATCATCTGAGTATAGATATAACTAAACAAGTTTGCCTTAAGAAGGCTGAGCAAAACAACGACATCTAGATCGAAAAGGTGCAGGCCTCCTACCTGGGAGCCTCCGAACTACACCTGGTCGTCGATCTCCACGTAGTAGTAGGCTCCGTCGGGGTAGTCGTAGTTGTCGACGGGATCAGCTGACTCTGGGACTCCATCATCTGATCGCAACAATCGGGTAGGGGGGAAAAAGGTAGCAAAGCAACCGTGAGTACTCATCCAAAGTACTCGCAAGACTTACATCAGAACTATGCTAAGTATGCATCGGTATCAAAGGGAAGTTTGTGGACTATACTGCAGAAATGCCAGAATAGAGGGGAAGGCCTAGCCTATCAAAGACTAGCATCTTGCAGCGTCTTGCAGCAACAGAAGAGAGTAGAATAACATAACATGTAGTAACAAATATATATTAGTAACACCCAGAGATCCTTCCTCGTCTACCCCGCGAGGAAGCGATCCCGGAGCCATCATATCCATTTAGTGTCACATGTATCCAGTTCTAGTTGTAGTAGATCGGGATACAACTCCGAGCGTCCATTACCGTGGACACGGCTATTCGAATAGATAACTTCCCTGCAGGGGTGCCCCAACTTACCCAACACGCTCGATTAACTCAGGCCAGACACACTTTTCTGGGTCATGCCCGGCCTCGGCTAATCAACACGACATAGTCCTACCTAGGCTCCGCAGAGAGGTCCCCGCCGGTCTACATCCTAAGTGCGAAGGGGTCATGGGCCAATCATCCTAAGAACTCCGGGTCGTTGTGCGCAGGGGGATACCAGCGCCACCTCTGTCCTGGATGGCGTGATCCGGCCCAGCCACAATGCTGAACTGGACGTCTGACAGAGCTTTCGGGAGAATCGTACGCTGCCGAGTGCCCATATCTTATCCCGCGTGGTGGTTACTGCGAAAAGGCCGGGGGCCTACTCAGATGATATATCCAAACCGTTAGCGTATTGGGAGCTCGTGGAAACGATCAGTGATCCTGTCGCCTCGTCTCGCGGAAGTACGACAAGGGTCAGGCCCATCCCTCTCCTGGGGCGGTCTCTGCCTGCCCGGCCGTGCCACATAATTATCTCGCGGGTACCCTCCTGGTCAACCCGACTTCACAAGAGATTGTCAGGAACTCAGGTCCACCTCTACCGGGGTGGTACCGCCTGTCCCTTCAGTCCCGCAGTAACAGTTAAAGGGGCAACAGTTAAAGGTAACAGTGTGTTTTATCATCAAGGGGGGAAGTCCGAGGAATCACCCTCGATGGACTCCCACTCGATGTATCCGTCAAGTTGAACTTGGAGGAATCACCCTCGATGGGTTCACACTTGAGGGGCTGCACGACAGAGGCATCATCGGAGGTGGTGAAAGAGGAATCACCCTCGGTAACACACAACCGACTAGCTACGCTACAGAGATATCATCAGGAGTGAGGTAGGAGGTATCACCCTCGGCACTCGATAGTAGCTATGCAGAGTCGTACAACTTTATATACAGGTCGAGACCCCAGGCTTACAACAGAGTCCGGGTCGCAACATGACCCGTGCTTTAATCTATCTCTTACTCATCATCTGAGGTAAGCCGCCGCCTTTGGTAAGCCGCCGCCTTAGGTAAGCCGCCGCCTCAAGTACTGGACCTCCAAACCGGCCCACTTATGAGTCACCCTGGATGGACCTTAAAGTCTTGATGGCCGCATCTCTCTTTGGGCCGCCACTGGATAACCCGACCCTGAACGGGCGGGTCATACCGTGGGGTTATATCCCCAACAAAGGGGGTGTGCGGTGATGTGTCGGTCTCTGCACGACGATTACAATGATCGAGTCATCGGTAGTAAAGCATGGCAACAAGGACAAGGATGTGGGGCCTCTGATGGATCACTAACCAGCCTATACTAAGCATATAGGACAACAGATAAAGTATCAACAACAGGTTACAAAATCAGGCTATGCATCAGAATAGGAGCTGTCGAATACAGTAGCAAAATCTAATGCAAGCACGGGAGAGAAAGAATGGGCGATATAGGAATGATCAAGGGGGTTTTGCTTGCCTGGAAGCTCTGTTGAGAAGGACGGGTCGTCGACGACGTAGTCGTACTCGAGGTCAATAGCAGTCTCGGGGTCTACCGGAGAGAAGAGGGGGAAGAAATAGTAAATATAAAGCAAACAAATGCAACACAGATACATGACATGGCAATATGCTGTGCTGGGGATGACCTAATACAATGCTAAGCGTTACAGACGGAGCGGAAAAACATCTGGGAATATTTTCCCGGCTTTAGGCAATTATCGGACAGACGATCCGGAGGGGAAGGTTCCATGTTTGCAGTGTTGGAGGCATGTGACAGGTATGTGAATGGCATATTCGGATTCGTCTTATTTTTCTGATCATTTTTCATATATAAATTATTTTCATCCGAGTTACGGTTTATTTTCTACGAATTTCCGAAGTTTTAGCAATATTCTGAAAATCCTGGAATTATTTTAATTCGAAAATGAACAGTGCTGGGACCTTTTACACCCACTGTGGGCTAGCCACAGTGGATGACAGGTGGGGCCAGGGCCAAAGTCAACAGTCTAGTCAGCTATTGACTGGGTCAATGTTGACTGGTCAAACTGGCTGGTGGGACCCAGCTGTCATAGGCACAGTATAAATTAATAGTTTTAATTAATTTAATTGATTAGGTGGGGGCCACATGTCATTGAGGGTTAGAGGGGGGGTTAGTGTAATTTTTGTTAGCCACTAATTAAAAAGGGACGGGCCCCACTGGCAGAAAGCCAGCCGGCCACCAGGGTTGTGCCCACGCACGGGCGCACCCAGGGGGCCGGTGGCCGAAGTCAGCAGGGGCCGGCGGTAGCGGCAGCAGCGGCAGAAGGCGGCGGCGGCAGCAGCTAGCAGCAGCAAGGCAGCGGCAGCAGAGTAGCAGCAGCGGCGAGCGCAGCAGTAGGCGGCGGCCGGCAGCAGCAGCAGGAGACGAGTGGGGGCGCGGTCAGGGAGCGACGGGCGCGAGCGGGCGAGGCCAGGGCGCGGCCTGGGAGCCAGAGGCGCGCGGGAGCGCGGCCACGGGCGCGGCGGCCGCGAGCTCGCCCGGAGCTCGGGCGCGGTGGTGCAGCGGCCTACGGCGGGGAAACAGAAGGGGGAAGGAGGGGGATCAACGGTGGAGCTCACCGCGAGCTCACGGGAGAGGTCGGGACGGCCGGGGGTGGCTTAACAGCGACATCGTGACGATGGCGTCCGGCGGCCGCGCGCGGAGAAGACGGCTCGATGGCGGCAATGCGGTGCGCCCCGACACGAGCTAGTCCTCGTAGTCGATGAAGCAGCGGACGGCGGTCCTCCAGGAGATAAAATCGTGGCAAACGGTGGCCGGTGGCCACGGGATCGACAACGACCGCGAGCTCGGCCTCATCCGGGTCATCGAATACGAGCGAGGGAGAGGGGGCTTTGGGGGCTAGGGTTGTCAACAGTACCGGGGGTGTTCTTATATATCACCAGGGGCCATCGGATGCTCGACACGAGCGATCCTCGGCGCGTGGATGGCCGGCCAGAGGCCACGGCCATGGCTCTGCCTTCCCCCTGTCCAAGGGAAGGAGAAGGCCACCGTGGGCTGGGCCTTCGTGCACTGTAGCACTTAGGTCCAGTGGCACAGTAGCGGTTAGGCTTTTTCTTTTTCCTTTTCTCTGTTAACCAACTAGCTACTATTTTCTATTTATTTTAGCTACCAAATGATTTTTGTAAAATATGGGACTTGGCCACATAATTACATTGCAATATTTGGCACTGCCACAAAAGTTTGGGAAATGTTTGAAGTTGTTTGAATTTTTCATAAATGGAAAAGCATTTAAAAATGCTGATTTGGCACTGTTTTAATTGCTATAGCCCATTTAAGCAATGAAGTGATGTTGTTTTTCTTAACAAATAATTGTTATGGAATATTTGCTAAATGATGGACTATTTTGCAACCATGTTTGTGAAACTTCAAATTTCACTTGCAATTTGAATTGATTTCAGTGGTGGAATTTGAAATGAGATATGAATCCAAAGTGATCAAGCATAGCAAAGCAAAGTGACTTAGCATAATCATGAGGGATTACTGTAGCTTAATACATGGGGGTGTTACAATGAACACGGGCTTGAGAGCAAGGATGGTTTTTTTGGAGGTAGAAGAAGGGTGTGGGTGGCTGGGATAAGTGAGTGGGTCCCTGTGGGAACCACAAGTCCACCAGGCGCGCCCAGGGGGGTGGCCGCGCCCTATGAGCTTGTGGCTCACAAGTGCACCCCCCCCCCCCCCCCTGAGGTGTGTTCAGTGCCAAAAATTCTTAAATATTCAGGAAAAAATCATACTAAATTTTTAGGGCATTCTGAGAACTTTTATTTTTGGGCCATTTTTTATTGCACGGATAATTCAGAAAATAGGATAATCATGGCATTTTACTTTATTAGACTATAATTAACAGGGAGCAAACTATGATTATAGAAAGTTGTGTTTACTAAATTCATCGACCACATGCACCTAAAAAAGAATCCATTAATAAGGTTGATCAAGTCTTATTAACAAACTATTTCCGAATGGCATGAAACCGAAGAATCTTCGTATAACACTAAGTTACCTCAACGGGGATATGCATCTCCCCAACAATAAGAATCTCATATTTCTTTTTGACAGTGGGAAGAGAAAATTTGAATCCGCCAATAGTGATTGTCGAAACCTTTTCAATACAATTGATACCATTCACCGAACTTTGTTTCTTCGGAAAATAAACCGTATGCTCATACCATTGAAATGAAAAGTAACCTTGCTTTTGTTGCAATCAATAACAGCCCCTGTAGTGTTCAAAAAAGGTCTACCAAGGATAATCGACATGTTATCGTCCTCGGGCATATCAACTATAACAAAGTCTGTCAAGATAGTAACATTTGCAACTACAATGGGAACGTCCTCACAAATTCCAATAGGTATAGCAGTTGATTTATTAGCCATTTGCAAAGATATTTTAGTAGGTGTGAGCTTATTCAAATCAATTCTTCTATATAAAGAGAAAGGCATAACACTAACACCGGCTCCTAAATCACATAAGGCAGTTTTAACATAACTTCTTTTAATGGAGCATGGTATAGTAGGTATTCCCGGATCTCCTAACTTCTTAGGAACTCCACCCTTAAAAGAATAATTTGCAAGCATGGTGGAAATTTCATCTTCAGGTATCTTTCTTTTATTAGTGACAATATCTTTCATGTATTTAGCATATGGAGACATTTTCAACATATCAATCAAACGAGTGCGCAAAAAGACAGGTCTAAGCATTTCAACAAAGTGCTCAAAGTCTTCCTCATCTTTATTCTTAGAAGGTTTAGTGGGAAAAGGCATGGGTTTCTGAACCCACGGTTCTCTTTCTTTTCCATGTTTTCTAGCAACGAAGTCTCTTTTATCATATCTTTTATTCTTAGGAGGTGGGTTATCAAGATCAGCAGCAGGTTCTATTTCTACATCATTATCTGGTTGAGCATCAACATGAACCTCATTATCATTATCATTAGGTGAATGTTCATTACCAGATTGTGTTTCAGCATCAGAAATAGAGACATCATTATGATTCTCAGGAGGGTTTTCTAACTCGGGTTCACTAGAAGCATGCGAAGTCCTATCATTTTTCTTTCTCTTTTTCTTTTTCTTCTTAGATGGACTAGGTGTATCAGTATTAATTCTTTGAGAATCTTGCTCCATTCTTTTAGGATGACCTTCAGGATACAGAGGCTCCTGCGTCATTCTACCTCCTCTAGTAACAACTCTAACAGCACGATCATTCATTTTATTATTCATCTCATCAAGCAAATCATTTTGTGACTTAGCAATTTGTTCTAACTGAGTATGAACCATAGAAGCATGTTTACTTGCCTTTAACATCATTAGCAGTTCTAAACATCAAATCACTCAAACGATCTATCATGAAAGCATTTCATTTCAATTGATAACTAACATACGAATTGAAGTGTTCTTACTTAATGATGTAATTATCAAATTCCTTCAGACATTGACTAGCGGATTTATCATAAGGAATATCACCTTCATCAAATCTAGTGAGAGAATTTACCTCCACTACATGTGTCGGGATGTCGAGCCCATGTATTTCTTCAATAGGCGGTAAATTCTTAACATCTTCAGCTTTAATACCTTTTTCTTTCATAGATTTCTTAGCTTCTTGCATATCTTCTGGACTGAGGAATAGAATACCTATCTTCTTCGGAGTTGGCTTGGGTGGTGGTTCAGGAAGTGTCCAATCATCGGCATTTCTCAACATATTATTTAATAGTTCTTCAGCCTGTACAACAGTTCGTTCCCTGGAAACAGAACTAGCACAACTATCTAGGTAGTCCCTAGAAGCATCGGTTAGTCCATTATAAAAGATATCAAGTATTTCATTCTTCTTAAGAGGATGATCAGGCAAAGCATTAAGTAATTGGAGAAGCCTCCCCCAAGCTTGAGGGAGATTCTCTTCTTCAATTTGCACAAAGTTAAATATTTCCTGTAAGGCAGCTTGTTTCTTATGAGTAGGAAAATATTTTTCAGAAAAGTAACATATCATATCCTGGGGCTACGCACACAACCAGGAGCAAGAGTATTAAACCATTTCTTAGCATCACCCTTTAATGAGAAAGGAAACAACTTAAGAATGTAGTAGTAACGGATTTTTTCCTCATGAGCAAATAAGGTGGCTATATCATTTAATTTGGTAAGGTGTGCCACAACAGTTTCAGTTTCATAACCATGAAAAGGATCAGATTCAACCAAAGTAATTAACTCAGGATCGACAGATAATTCATAATCCTTATCGGTAACAAAGATAGGAGAGGTAGCAAACTTAGGATCATATTTCATTCTCTCCATCATAGACTTTTCTTTTAACTTAGCGAGCAATTTTCTAACATCATCTCTGTCATTACAAGCAAGAAATTCTCTAGCTATTTCTCCATCCAGAACATAACCATCAGGTATCTTAGACATTTCAATTCTAGGAGAGCTAGGCATAATAGGTGAATCATAATTTTCAGGAGTTTCATCAATTTCAGCATTCTCAGTTTCTTTAGCTCTAGCAATTTGTTCATCAACAAATTCACCTGGTGGCACAGTATTATCAAGCATAGTACTAGCATCATCATAAGTATCATGTATAGCAGAAGTAGTATCATCAATTACTTGCGACATATCAGAATAAATAGCAGGTGGTGGTGTCGCAAGCCTACTCAAAATAGAAGGTGAATCAAGTGCAGAGTGTGATGGCAGTTCCTTACCTCCTCTAGTCATAGAGGGGACGATCTTGGTCTTAGCGTCTTTCAGATTCTTCATAGTGATCAACAGATATAAATCCCAAGTGACACAATAGATAGAGCTATGCTCCCCGGCAACTGCGCCAGAAAAAAGTCTTGATAACCCACAACTATAGGGGATCGCAACAGTCTTCGAGGGTAGTATTTCACCCAAATTTATTGATTCGACACAAGGGGAGCCAAAGAATATTTGCGAGTATTAGCAGTTGAGTTGTCAATTCAACCACACCTAGAGAACTAAATATCTACAGCAAAGTGTTTACTAGCACAGTAGTATGATAGTTTTGAGAGCAGCAGTAACAGTAGCAATAGTAACAAAGACAGTAACAGCAGTTTTGTAGTGATTGTAACAGCAGCAGCAACGGAAGTAACTTAGCAAAGATCAATATGAGAAAAGCATAGGCATTGGATCGGTGATGGATAATTATGTTGGATAACATTCATCATGTAACAGTCACAACCTAGAGCGATACACAATAGCTCCAATTCATCAATGTAATGTAGGCATGTATTCCGTATATAGTCATATGTGCTTATAATAAGAACTTGCATGACATCTTTTGTCCTACCCTCCCGTGGCAGCGGGGTCCATAAGGAAATCTAAGGGATATTAAGGCCTCCTTTTAATAGAGAACCGGAACAAAGCATTAGCACTTAGTGAATACATGAACTCCTCAAACTACGGTAATCACCGGAAAGAATCCCAATTATTGTCACCTTAGGGTATGCGGATCATAACACGTAATAGGTGCATACAACTTGCAAGATAGGATCAAGAACCCAAATATATTCATAAAAACATAAAGGGTTCAGATCTGAAATCATGGCACTCGGGCCCTAGTGACAAGCATTAAGCATAGCAAAATCAATCTCAGAACATAGTGGATACTAGGGATCAAGCCCTAACAAAACTAACTTGATTACATGATAAATCTCACCCAACCCATCACTGTCCAGCAAGCCTACGAAGAAATTACTCACACACGGCGGTGAGCATCATGAAATTGGTGATGGAGGATGGTTGATGATGACGACGGCATCGAATCCCCCTCTCCGGAGCCCCAAACGGACTCTAGATCAGCCCTCCCGATGAAGAACAGGAGGTGGCGGCGGCTCCATATCGTAAAACGCGATGATTCTTTCTCTTTGATTTTTTTTCTCCACGAAGAGGTATATATAGCGTTGGAATTAGGTCAATTAGAGTTTTCAGGGGCCCACAAGCCTGGAGGGCGCCCCCCCCCCCCCCCAGGGCGCGCCCCCTGGGCTTGTGGCCCCTGGGTGGCTCCCTTCCAGTGGATCTTTTCGCCAATATTTTTTATATATTCTGAAATAATTCTCCGTAAATTTTCAGGTCCATCCGAGAACTTTTATTTCTGCACAAAAATAACACCATGGCAATTCTGCTGAAAACAGCGTCAGTCCGGGTTAGTTCCATTCAAATCATGCAAATTAGAGTCCAAAACCAGAGCAAAAGTGTTTGGAAAAGTGGATACGTTTGGGACGTATCAGCCACCTCCTCCACGCCGACAGAACTATTGCAGATGGATTCATCTCCACTCCCATGACACGCTACCGACGGTGCGAACGCCAAGTCTTCATCGCCAACGCCCGTCGACAAGCTTAGTCTTGAGAGTCGTTTAGGACTCTTTCTTCCTTTTGGTATCTTGATGCCGAAGGGGTAGAGATTTCATAGATCTAGACTAGCTTCAAGCGAGAGTTTCTTGGATCTTTGCTTTGATTACATGATATTATGCTCATGGAAGGATTTGGATTCATAATTAAGTAAATGGACAAGCAGCGGCATCTGTCTTTTTGGAAGCAACCTCAAGCAAGTGCAACAGAAGGCAAGCCAACCTCTGGTATGAGAACATCCTCTCGTAAAGGTGTTTGAAGGAATTTCTTCACATAGATCCATCCGGACTCCTCCATAGCAAGACCCCCCATTCCACAGAGATCCATTCTTGTAAAACTAGGGTTTGTAAACTCGATTCATGATTGACTACCGGATCGTGATTTGGATTGTCTTGGAGAACTACGGTATTATTAATATGATTCCCTTTTACTCGACCTCTTTTTACGCATTTATGGTACTTCTAATATTTGTGATATCTATTCAAGTTTTAGCCATAGATTATAGATGCAGTTGTTAAAAATAATTTCGGTGACACAAAATCATGTGGCAGCTCAAGGAGAACACTGCATTGCGAAGAGCCCAATTTCGGTGATATGAAATTATGTGGGGACAGGAGAACTCTATTGTGAAGGATACGATTTAGGGATTGTTTTCAGACTATTCCGTTACTTTTTAGTTGGAAGTCGTAGGCATACAGGTTGAAAACTTCAATTTTCGCATTGAAAAGCTACGAGTGTTCAGCTTCAAAGCCTGATACGATAGGAACGTCCCAACCAAAATTACAACCGTCTTTTTGTTTTCCAGGTACTAGTTATGTGTAATTCAACTGAATGTCCGCGTCTGTAGCTTGATATTTGTTACATTTTTTGGCATTTTAAATACGTTCGGTGGCTTTCAAATAAGCATAGCAATTTACTGAAAAGTCCTTGATCACTTATAAAACTAATTTGAACACTTATATGTTCAAATGCGAATGCTGTATCTTGTTCGACATTGAGGCGCTTGCGAATTCATTCTTGTCTGCATATTTCAACCATGTCCGCCTGATACGAATAAGGCGGCGCATGTTCTAGCTAGGGTGAGCTTCTCTACTTTTCCTGTTTTCCATGGTGTTGCTCCCTAGCTCATCCCTCCAACTTTGTATGATGATTCTCTAGAATAACTAGTAAGCGTGCACGTGCAACGCACGTCTCAAATGTTGACCAAATGAGACGCACGTCAATATAGAAAAATGATCCCAGATATATATGAATTAAACAGATACACGATATTTGTGATGTTGCTCAAGTTATATTTTCAAAGGTGGGACGTCATTGTAATCATGTTGCTGCATAGAGACAGCAATATATTCTTTCATTCATTCGGTCTCTGATATGTTGTAAATTTAGAGCATTAAATCTAGTAATTGATCCTCTGAATCCTCATTGTAAAATATATTGAGTCACGCGACAAGCTAATTCCAGTGTGATACTCCCTCCTTCCCAAAATAAGTGTCTTAACCTTAGTACAGATTTGTACTAAAGTTAGTACAAAGTTGAGACACTTATTTAAGGACGGAGGGAGTACATCTTAATACAACATGATTCAGACATTCAGTACACGGCATGTATTATCCCAAGAAAGATCTGTTTGGAGAACAAAATACAACTATTTACACTCTTCAATATCCTATACCGTAGATTGTTTCCTCTTTTCCAGACGGCAGCATGCAGATTTCTCCTAGACTCTTAGTAAAAGTCTCCATTTCCTGTGATTCATTCAGATTGGAAGGGAAATTGTCAAATAGGCATATAAATACATTTCTTAGAAGTTGAAATCATTAAGTAGGTCCATCATTCTAAAAGAGCTAGTAATCAGAAGTTGTAGTTGTGTAGCAATAGCATCTACGGTGAGGGGTACAAATTTTCTGTGATAGATAAAAGTATATGCATTTTGGACATTGTGATTTTTTGTGCGTGAAGGGGGCGGGGACATTGACTTTTCAAATGTGCCAAACTATAGTGTGTATACACGTGTAATGAATGACAACGTATTCAAAAGAAATTACTCACAATTGTAAATTATTATTCCTAATGCCTTTCACCGTGATCTGTGATTAGTAAGTCTATCATATGCTAGTACTACATGGCGCTTATTTACATTCTAGTTGTTTTACAAACTGAAGCAACTGGAGTACACTAACATCTTTTATTATTACTTTACAGAGGACGTATAATTGAACTACGTATTGTGATGCTCTTGTTTATTCAGTCAATGGAGTGAAGAGCAAGATTTTTTTCCTTTCAGGGTGATATTTGGAAATATTTCAGATGTAGGGTAGGAAAATATTTGTTTTCAACACAATAATTGAAAACCGAGGCTAACCCCTTTCCCCTCGCGTCGCTCCCAGGCGACGCCAGGGGAACCATAGCGCCGCCGCCGCCGCTCAAGCCCCTCTCCCTGCCCCCGTTAGTCGCCGCTGCCGCCGGCCTTCGCCGCGGTGGCGGCGGGCCCCGCTGCCGAAGGTGGCGGGGGTGCTCTCTCCCTCTCCCAGGGCGGCGCTGGAGGCCAGTCCCGTTGACTGGGACGGCGGCGGCTGGCGGACCAGCGCGAGGAGGCCGGGGCGGCGGCCCCGGGACGAGCTGGCCGGCGCGAGGCAGCTCCGGTGGTCCGCGCTCGACAGGAGGCGACGGCTTCGGCCACAGGGGTGGCGCGGCCTCGCCGGATCTGGGCTCTGGCACCTGGATCCGTGCGCGGGGCGGTGGTGCCGCGCGGCAGCGGCCGCGGGCAGCTGGTGGCTGGCCTCCATGGTGGCGCGCAGGTGTGCTGGTAGGGCGCGGCGGCCGCGGTTCTGGCTGGGTGCGCACCCAGCGTCAGCTGCGTGCTCGAGGCGGCTCGAGCGAGGAGCGGTGCCGGCGGTGGTTCAGGCGGAGGCAGCAGCTCGCGTCCCTCCCGTCTAGTTTGGCTCGGCATGCCATGGCCGCGGCTGGAGGTTGGAGGAGGCTGCTGCTCCGTGGAGGAGGTGGTTGGTGGTGGGATGGATGCGTGACTATGGTGGCGGTGGATGTGGAGGAGTTGTCCTTGGCCGAGGTGGCACTGGCCAGGGCGTTGGAGATGGAGGCGGCGGCTAGGCTGATGTGCTGCGTGATGCGACGCCTCCCGTCGTGGTGGTCGGCCTGATTGAGCAGCTCCGGAAGTTTGGGTTATGTGATCTTGGGCTGGGAGAAATCCCTGCTTCGCGATGCCGAGGCTAGCAACGGCGACGTCCGTGGACGCCGTCCCCTCCCTGGAGGCGTTGCTTTGGCCCCGATCCGACTCCCTTCCTCGTGCTCAGGGGAAACCCTTGGTCCGTCCTTTGGACCAGGCGGTGGCGGCGTCATGGCGTCGTCCCCTCCTTGGAGGCGTCGTCTTGTTGCTCGAGGAGTTCCGGTGGCACGACTCAATTCGGTGTCGGCTTCTACTATGGGCGTGGGCCTCCTTGGCGTAATGTACACCATCGCGGGCGCTCTCTCGATGACGTCGTCTCTAGGTCCGCCCATGCCCTGCCGTCCACTTGCCGACTTCTTCTTGGCGCAATGGGTGGGGTACGTTGGTCTGTGTTGGCCTCGAGTTTTGGTCTTGTTGTAGAGGTCTCCGGCATCGGTTGTGACACGGCTTGGTTGCTCTGTGGCTTGCCCCATCGTCATCGGCATGAGGTTGGCCTAGGTGAAACATGTATCGTAGTACGCATGGTGGGTGTGTTTGGTGGATGTGGATGCTAATTCTTGTGATTGGCATTGTAATGGCCGAAAGGCGTTGTATCCGGCTTCTTTGCCGCTTCTTTAATATATGATACGCGTGCTCATGCGTATTCAAGAAAAAAACACAATAATTGAGATGCCAAAAAGGACATGTTTCATCTGAAATGAAAGTAGCTTATAGACAATGTAGCTTATCTTACACAATTTACTCCACTGATGTGAGTGGCCACTGTTTTAGATGAATGCTCACTGGATTTGAAAAGGGCAATGTTTATAATGGAAGATGAAACCATGAAGAAAAGCAAGGATAGCCATCAATAGTAGTCCATACACCTGAGAGCTATAACCGTCATGCTACCAGTAGATATAAAATATGCTCCACTTTAGTTACTGAATATGCTTCACATTAGCTACAACCAATCTTTGATTTGTTTTATTTTGGCTCCTTCACGTGCCATATATTCTGTGTTTTTTCAATTCTAATTGATTTGCTTGGAGAATGTTTCAATGGAGGTACAATTTCAATATGAAAAGGCTTGTGTGCATTCTGAAGATTATTCAGTTTATGGAACTGCAAAAGGAAATAACATGGCAAAAGATTTTATGTCTTAGAGGGTACAAAAACCATGCATCAATGGAGAAAGTTTCACAATCAGGTTATAAACAGAATACCTTGCTAGTTGCAAGAACTCCGTCAGCAATCAGCATCCTCTTTCTAGCTGCAACCAAAAATAAGATTGAGTGATGATCTTCTAAGAGCAAGGGCATTCGGGCTAGCAGTGCGAACCATCAATAACATTGTCAACTTAAATTTATTCGTCATTGGAAAATCACATACTATGTTCTGCTTCCTCCTCTCCCTTATCAGTACATGTTTCAAGATTTGTCCCGATCTTGATCTCTAGAAATATATATTTATATATATACACAACGGTAATAAATAAATATCCGATCAACAGTTGCACATTCTAAATATATGTAATGGTAGAAAGAGATACAAGGCAGACATGTTTCCGCTGCTTCTAGAGGTATGCCTTCTTTTGTCATACATTTTTCTTCTCCCTCTTTTCTCTTATTAACTAGCTGGACCATTAGGAGAAGCGGTGTGAAATTTAATATGAATGAAGAGAAGATCAAGGAAAGCTACAACTATGAATAAATCAATTTGAAAGATTGGAAGGAGCAGAAGGAGGGATTTCACATCCTTACCAAAATTACTGTCGAATTCATGAACAACATCCTGTGCTTCCCGGTAGTTATAATCCTCTCCTTCATGCGAGAAAGAAGACCATTAACCTGAAAGAGAAGTCCAGCACCTGAATGACAACCCAAAAAAGATCTTCACAATTGTGGATCAGACCAGGAGCACATTGGTTCCTCTATTGGACAGTAATGTCATCAGCACATTCAGATCCGCACCAAATCTTGTCCATTCTGCTCACAATATCACTATAACAAACTAATGAATTAACCGTAACAATTTTGTTCTCCAAATAAAGAGCACAAACTAATGAAAATATGAACACAATTATGTTATTTATCCATCATTTCTCAACTTTGAAAACAAAATCAAATGAGACGACAGTATGGCAACAATTGGAGACAGTAGTCTGGCCCACACCAAACGGCGGCCTTTCTCACTTCTCTGGCGTCGCTAAGCGTGCACTATCACACGATGATTGCTGAAGCAGCATCTAAATGTAGATTACGAGTAAATTCCTATTTAACAGAGTATAGTGTGCACCACATTATTTCATAGCCATTGTGAATGAGCAAGCAAAAAGAGCCATTGACTATATCACCCCCGCTATGGACAGCAAGGTCCTGCAGATTGGCCTTTCTTATTCTGTTTCCGAAACAAGAATATGCGAGTAAACTTTATAACCTCGTCCGTTCATGAAGTTCTGCTCTTAAATAAAAATCATCCAGGAGTGTATATGTGAAAGCAATAAGCTAGTTAATAGATACAATTGCAAGAAGGTAAGAAAAAAAATTGTTTAAGATCGGGGCTATCAGATTAACATCCCAGCTCCATCAACTGTAATTTCTAATTGGGTAAATTCGGTACCAAACTTTTATATACCAGCCCTTAGTACCTCAAGATTAATTATCCCTCTATTTATCACTATCCTGTGATTCAAATTCTCTAAAGCCCATCGTCTCTTCCTCTGACAAGATTTCTCAAAAGATGTGACTATAACTAAAGAAATGAGAAGATTTGTTA
The DNA here is from genome assembly GCA_039707655.1 of Elymus sibiricus. Lineage (NCBI taxonomy): Eukaryota > Viridiplantae > Streptophyta > Magnoliopsida > Poales > Poaceae > Elymus > Elymus sibiricus. Next base: position 100,686,963 of record CM077668.1, on the reverse strand, counting down.
TGTAGTGCAGACTGTGCAACCAAGCAAGCAAAAAAAAAAAGCAGAGTTTGATGTTCAGATCGTTTCAGTACCTTCAGGCAACCCCTCTTAAACTTGCCTAAAAAACCTTATTAAGCTTGGTACACACAAATGCATTGATTTTGAAAGAGAAACCTTTCTGCATCAAACTTGAATTTTTTTCCAGGTGCGACGGTGAACTCTTGCTAGTGTCCAACATAACCTATGTCAGATCTGCACAACACACCTATCCAAGGAACACAGAAGTTACCTGTAAAATGGATGCACCACCATACTGGGAACAGCTCCATGCGTGTTGTTGCCGTGGACGCACACAACTCCATTGACTCGGCGCCTTCAAGGCACGGGAATCCCTGCAAATAGAACCATAAGAAGAGTACTGGTCCTCTGAAATATGTGCATCCGACGGAAATCAGCAGGGACAAACACCTGCCTTTAAAATCCCTAGGACCCGAAAACAAAAACAACATCGCCCAGCCAGCGGCGGTGTATCCCTTGTCGTCGGGAGCGGCAGCCAAGTCCGCATCCTGCCCCCCAAGCGGGTATGCGGGAGCGGTGGCGGCGGCGGGGCCTGCAGAGTCCAGCGCCCCAACGGGGGGAGGACCAGCAGAGGAGGACCAGCGGGGGGCTGCTCACGCCCGCGTTTGTCCGCGGGGAAGCAGAAGAGAACGGAGCGAGGATTTAGTGCGGCGGCGGAGGCCGAGTGGATCGGCCGGCGGCGGCGGAGGCCCGCCCATGATCTGGTGAACGCTGCGTCCGGTGGGAGGAGGAGGAGCGAGCGAAAGGTCGTGATGCGGATGTGCGTGCGAGCGGGTTTTTCTTCGAACGTGCGGGTAGGGTCATGATTATAGAGAATTAGTGGCTTAATTGCGTGGCTTGTTGTGTTAACCACGGGAGGATTTAGGGTCTTTAGATCTTACTAGCAAAAGGGCCCGTGCGTTGCAACGGGACCTATATTTATACGATTTAATTAATACCAATTATCTGTGACATATATCATTAGGACTTTCATGCACATTAGAATGGCATTGTCGACTTGTTTTTACCAATATAAATTGGTCTTCTTCCGCCACCCCTCTCTCTCTCATCATCAAGATATCGAGTAGAAACGGCTCATCGTGACTCATAATTGGGAAATTTGGTGCAAATCTCTTACATCCTAAATGTGAGCAAAACTTTCTCATGAGGATGTATTTTGGTGTTTAAACTATTACAATACAATATAATACATCCTATATTATGTGACTGAGTCATGTAATCTTCTTTTATGGCCGGTTGTGGTCCATTCTCTTTAATGCACTATTCCAGTTGTGATTTTGATGTATTTTCTTTTCTTGTAGCTTTCAATTATTTTTATTTAAATTGCAACTGTACAACTCCCACGAAATAAAAATGTCATATTATTTCAATCTGAACATATAGTGATTGATTATGCATTTTAGTGGAATCCATCGCTAAAAATGTAAATTAGTTTTTACTTACAACACTATTTTATTTAAATAGGGTATATTACTTTATATTAATTTTCTTTTATTCTCAAAAAGCTTCTACATGAAAGTTTGGTCGATCATGATGTGTTTTTATCAGTATTATAAATTATTCATTTGTAACTATATATGTTGAATTGTTGATTATGATGTGTTTTCTGCAAGTTTGGTCTATTTTATTTGTCTACTATCAAGGGATTTTATGACTTAATATGCAGAAATAGATGGAGAAGTAAAAAACCATACATGTCATGTGGCAGTATGAGCTGTCAGCCGATCTTGTACATACTACCAAACGTGTCAGCAGGCGGCTGCTGTCAAGGTTGACAGAGACGATGATCTTGATGCCGCCGGTGCTTGTGCGCGTCGTCAAGTCCGACCATGATTTTTCTGGCTTTTTTGGCCTCCTCTTTTTTTCATTGATAGCCGACCAGGGTCTCTTTGCGCCAATGCAACATGTGCATGTTTTCTGTAATTCCTCCATCACAGCCACGTGGTCGTCGAGTCCGACCATGATTTTTCAAGCTTTTTAGGCCTCCTCTTTTTTCATTGATAGCCGACCACCATCACAGCCACGTGATTCCTCTTGCCGGAGGCCTTCCTTTGTCCTCGTTAATTAGCCGCTATATTATATTAGGTTTCTCTTCCTCCGCTTCATCCTTTTTCCTCGTTATCTCTCTCTGAGATCTGTTAGATCGTTTGAAATCCTTTTGATTCCCGAGTAGCTCCTTGAGACCCAGGAACCTAGAAGACATATATAAATTAGGAGAATTTAATGTTAGATAGCAAGGTGGGACTATTTATAATAGGTAAATTAACGGACTGGTGGCTGATTTTGTACGGGCGCATAGGCCCACCAGGGACGATAGACAGGCCCAGCCGGGGTGACAGGCCCAGCAGTATGGGTTCATCTATCCCTAAAAAAAAGCAATATGGGTTCATCTAAGGCCAAACCCTATACTCCCTCAGATCCAATCATAGTTCTACGGGCTAGCCCATCGCTCTTACAACCAGTAGACCATGGTTCGAATCCAGGCTGCGCCAATTTTTTTGTCTCGTTTGCGAAAACGTTTTTTGGCCAACTTCGAGGGTAATTTGACGGTGAGCCGACAGAAATAAAGATATAGATATAGATAGCACATATGCCCGTGCGTTGCAACGGGAGAAAAATTAATGTGTAATAAAAAAATAGTGAGAAATTATATGTGCAAAAAAATTCGCAGTAAATGCAAAATTTAGCCTTTATCAAACTCTATGGGAACATGGATTAAATATTTAGCCAAGCATTAAGAAAGCTCAAGAAATTGAAGTATTCTTTGGCCTAACACATGAAATCCCTCATTCTGGCTACAGAAGGCACGCAACAGTCGTTAATGAAGCAAAGAAATATCTCTCTAGCAGATCGAAGATATCCCATCAATTTCAGTATCAAGAGCCTGAGAATAGGGGCTTTGACATGCTTGGACATATGTTTATTTCCTCTGACCACAGTGAGCAGGAAATATCAAAAGTTGCTACCCAAACAACGTCATAGAAATGTCAATAAGGATAACTGCAGAGAAATAGAGTGCCAGTCTCGTGTAGCAATCCTCTTGGCATCAGCAGCAATGATGGCTGGAGAGGTGTATCTCCAAGTAATTCAGCGAGGTCCAAATCCCTTCCATCATTCTCTAACTATGGAGTTCAAAAGCCGAGCAACGAAAAAAATAACCAGCAGGCTAACTGAGTTTTCTATGCTGACCCCATGGTTCTGAATATGCATGACATAGCAGACAAAGAAAATCCCTTGTTAGAGATTCACCGTTTCATGGTGATGAAGCTGATCAAGTGTCCGAAGATGACATGGAAATAACGATGATTGACAGTGAGATACATGCGAGTTCTCAGGAACCACCAGATGACATGCCAGATTCATCTGAACAAACACTTGCACATACCATGAATTAGATGGAGTGTCATCTGGATACATGCTCTGGAGTTTTTTAACAGAATAAAGGAACTACTTTCTCATGCTAGACTGAATCGACACATTTACATTTTCACACTACAAATCTTTCTCCGTACAGGTACACCTCGCGTCAACTACCATGTTGTAATTAAGTTGTTTATGCCATGAATATTTTTGCATTCTTCTATGCTCATGTACATACTCTCTGCACACATTGGTATTCTGCTCATCTCTTTGGAAATGTTTTCTGTACTTTGTATTGTCTACCCTTGCTTCTGAATCATGATTAGCCCTGCACAATAAAGTGAGCTATTCTAATCGTGCTATGCAATCCTAATCTTCCTCTACAAGTAGCAAGCCGCTTCCTCTGGCTGCAACCGCCCGCTTCCTTCCTCTGCAAGTAGCAAGCCGCTTCCTCTGCCTGCAACCGCCCGCTTCCTACGCAAATAGAGCGTGCACGTCATGCCACCCACGCCACACACACAGCCGGCGGCGGGAGCACAACACGGATGACACGGATGATTAGGTGAACGCGGACAGTACATGATACTGGAACATTTTCATCAAGAAATAGAAAAAATATATCTATAGTTGAATGGGAACATTTACTTGTTCATTCACAGGAGGAGCTTAATTTTGACATCATTAGCAATTATTCCACACATGGACATGAAAACAGAGTCAAAGCACTTACTGAAAAGGTCCCATTGGCATGCCGAAGTTGCTTTTTTACTCGATCAATTCTGAAAAGATCAATGCCAAGACTGATTAGAAGCTGGGCACCTTGTGTGTAAGTGGAAAATACACGATTTACCGCAAAGCCTGTGTAGAAAAAGCATGCATCAAGATACTGCACGATTTACTGCCAATTCTGAACTTACAGTTCAACCACTTGAGTGATGAAAATAGTCTGAACAAAATAACATTTAATTAAAGAGCAACGGCCAAAGCATGCATCAGGATACTGTAGAAAAGAAAGAAACCAAGTCCTCATGTTTGAATTTTATGTCCAAGGCAATGATAAGTAACAATAATAATGTATTGATTTTTCATATAGGAAACATGTTCTTCTCCACATGAAAGACACAGAGGATAGAATAAATAGTGATTTCTATGGTCCCATTTTTCACCCTTTGCTTCCCATTTAATTGGGATTCATGTGACCTTATCTTACCAATAGCATCAGTCCTTTGAGTTGTGCATTATAAATGTAGTTCGAGCTAGCTGCAACACGTAATAGGTCTCTGCTCAAATATTCAGATCCTTAAATGTTTTATCTTTAGTAGTAGTCGCATCATACCACAAAATGCATTTTGTGAGAAAAATTGGGGGAGTAGGAAGGAATCAGTGGGTAGCAGCCACACTTGGTTTACCAACTCACATACCCACAAAACTGATAAAAAAAATTCCACACGACCTGACAGCAGGAGCACACCTGAACTGACAACAAGAGCACACCTGTTCACGCTAATGTATTTCAGAATCCTTTTGAGATTACTACCTCTGCCTTGCTGCATCTTCCTCTAAATTCATGCCTTTTGTTGTAACTACTGTATCTGGTTCTTGCCCATCCTGCAACAAATAGGGAGCAAATCAGAGAGATGAGGTTCTCCAAGGGCTGCCAATGGAAGGTGACGCTGCAGGTCGAGCGGGGCGGCGCTCCGGTGGCGATGACGGCGGGGCCCGGTCGGATCCAGGCGGATCTGGCCGGGGTGGATCCATTTCCGGCGGATTTGACGTGGAGGCGGCCGGATCCGGCGAGATTGAGGGCCGGCGGCGCCATGGAGGTCCCTGTCGAGCGAGAAAGAGGGAGAGAGGTGAGAGGAGATCGAGAAGAAGGAGGAGAAGGGAGAGGGGCAAGGCGGCAGAGCGGCCGGTGGTCCGGCGGAGAAGGTCGCCGACGGCGGGGCGTGGCGGAGGTGTGAGGTCGCCGGCGAGGCAGCTTGCGGGCGCGAGGGGAGCTCAGGCAGGAGGGAGCTGCGGGCGGCGGCGCGGTCCGGTTCGGGCCCGGGCGGGATTAGAGGTTTTTTTTTTAATTGAAACGTTTTCTCAGAATCCACTTAAAAGGAGGAGTGCGGGTTGATTTCCTAAAGACGCAGGGGCTTTTCTGCAAAATCGCCGACGACGGGTATACGGACAGAAGCACTCCGTGTTTTTTTTCACTTACGGGTGGCAGGGTGGGTAATTTACTTCAACTTTAGGGATAGTTGGGCGACGACGGTGAGCCGACAGAAGCACTCCGTGCTTTATTATTAGGTAAAGATTAGGTAAAGATTAGGTAGAGATAGAGAGGTAGAGATATCGAGATTATCAAAAAAAAAAAGAGAGGTAGAGATATCGAAATTTCATACCGGGGCCCGCTCACGCTGGGTCTGATGGTGCTCTTGAACGCGCAAAGGCCGACCCAGCGACCTACGTCCGCACAACCAATTTTTTCTCCCTTTTTTACGAAGAATATCAGTTTATCAGTAGCTTCAAAAAAATCGCATGTGCTTCGTGGAACATTTTTCTGAGGGAAAGCCTTCATGCCTTCATGGCGACCTTATTAACTGAAAACTGAAAAGTAAAACCAACCCTATACCCGTCCCAAACGTCCGGATGGGCTGCCCGGTCAGTGACCGGACACAAAAGCGGCACCCAACGGGACACTCAAATCCGGCTCAAACGCTCAGACTGACCGGCAACCCCCATATGTGGCTCATATATGGGGCGGATATGGGACGCGCGGGCACGGGCGCCACGTCAGATCAACCCGCTAGGCCCTGCGCTACCCCACAAAAACCCCATCCCATCCGACGAACTCTAGTTCCACCTCAGTCCACACTCATCTTCTCCACTCTCCTCGTCTCCTCCGCTTCCTCCCATACCCTACCCTCCCCTCCGCCATGGCCAACTCCAGTGAGCGCTCCGGCAGCGAACCCGATCCCATCGACTGGGATGGGCTCGTGAAGGAGGAGGACGCCGGATCTAGCTCTGACGCACCGCGCTCCGCATCGCCATCGAGCGCTCGCGCGTGGACACCGGCGGGAGCTCGAGCTACCTCGCGTCCGCCGCGAGCTCCTCCACCTCCCGCCGACGGATTGCGGGTCGCGGTTGCCCGTCCCGCTCGGCGCCGCTCCAGATCCGGAGCACGGGCGTCTCCTCTTTCCCTCCGGCGCGCGCACCACCGGGGCAGCGCTGGGTGCTCGTGTCCGCGCTCCGGTGCGCATGCGCATGTCGGAGTCGGAGGCGAAGGCCTCCCGGCGCGAGCGGCAGCGGGCGGCGGCCGCGGCGGAGCCCGGCTCGTCCCGGCAATGCGCACGCTCCGTGCCGGTGGATCCGGAGGAGGCGCTCCTCCGCTAGGTGATGCGGAGGTCGCTGACCACGACGGAGACCGACGCACGGCGCCTCCGGCGCAAGAACACGAAGGCGCTCCGCCTCGGTCTCGAGGCGTCCGAGCGCCTCGCCCGGGAGAAGGAGACCACCGCCGCCAAGGCCGCCCGCCACGCGAAGGAGCGGGAGCGCCTCCTCCGCCACCTCTCCGGGTACATTTTGTCCACATCGAAGAGCGGCACCACCACGGACGACGACGATGACCCTCCCGCCGCCGGTGCGTACATGGAGGAGATGGGCCGCCGCGCCGCCGACCGCAAGGGCAAGGGCCCGGCCAAGAAGTGGTGAACTCCGGCCGCCTGCCACGCCTTTTTAGATTTTAGTTGTTTTTATGTTCGTTTGATGTTTAATTTGAACTAGCTTGGCCCTTTTGGATGAACAAATTGCATGTCCGATGTCCGCAACTGCTAAGCTTGTATGCTATGTCTATGATCTACGTACTATGCATGGGTTTGTATGAAATAGAGTATCCGCATTTGCGGTTTGTGGTTGTGGAGGAGAACATTTGGGTACTGTCCGGGCAATGCCAGCGGACACATCCGCGGGCGTATAGGGCTCCAAATTAGGTGATCCTGGTTGTAGACGCTCTTACATCATCAGTTGAAATCTGAAGGGTCCTCAACCCAATCCGTCTTACAAGCTAAAGTATATGCTACAAGATCGAAAATTCATAGCTGCTCATCTGCTCCCGGGTGAACAACAAATTCAAGTAAAGTAGCAAGAAAAAAAATTGTACATCAAAGATGAACAAGTTTTCTATGTGCATGCAAAATTGCATGACAATATGACATCGATGGTGGGCTCAGAACAGAAGAAAAAAACAGTGCTCCAAAAATCAGAGTCTGTGTACCTTTTCTCAAAATTCCAACTTTCTTTGTTCAGAATTCCTCTGATGTCATATCACCATGAATCTAGAAAAGCCATACATCTTTCGTGCCATTTTTCTTTTCTTTTTTGCTATTTGTTTTTATTTTACTGTTCATCTGCGGGAGCAGATGCTCCTGTGCACCGAAACGCCATCCGCCTACAAGATTACTTTCCCTGGGACAATGTTTGACAGAAACATAAGTGAAACCTTTAGCAAAACGAGTGCATTCTTTATATGTCGTCGCAGCAGTACCGATTGAGCTTCCTTCGTTTCTCATTGTATCTACGACGTCCTTGTAGTCGTTGTTTCATCACGAATGACAACGCGTGAAGCACCATTTACCTTCATCGACAGAGAAAGCCGTGTAGATGTTCAGTTTAACATGGCCTTTTCCGTGGAGCTTCCCACCCATGCTTCATGGAACGTCTTTGTTACTCCCTCCTATCTTTTTTTCTGGGCGTATAATTTCTTTACCTCAATAGTTTGTGCAATAGAATTTTTTTAATCCATTTCTGCCAACTTTGCCCCTCGGTTTCCGCTTTGGCTGCACTGCTCCGCACTAAGTAACACGCACACTCTATTTCCTATCACTTCGCCACCCCTCTCACTCTACCAATCCCATACTCCCCGTCTTCCGCTTACTTATCCCCGCCATGCTCGTCCCCATGGCAGACGATGGAATCCATTTGTTGTGGAGGAAGAGCCAAACTATAGAATAGGAAAAATATCTCTACAAGGAAGGAGTTGATGGCATGGACAATGACGACATTGTGTTGGCGAACGAAGACGATGGTAGCACGGAAAATGGGAACGACAGTTTGCTCACGGAGGACAATCTCCTCGTGGAGGATAGAGTGCTGACGGAGATAGAGAAGTGCATCCAAGTCGCAGAGGAAAACATCATGCAGACCAAATGGATTCCATGCAGTCCACGTCCGATCGGGCACAAAATTGTCCAAAACTGCCCGATTTTAAGTTGCATATTCATATACGGGGAAGTGGATATTCATATATGAAAACTCACGGACAAACTTGGACTTCAGGAGGTTATGGTTGAAAGCATTTGCAAGCCTCTGGCTCCCTCCTTCTGCTATATAAGCTCATTTGTCCTAAAAAAATATAGAGAAAACTTTCGGGACGAAGCGCCGCCGTCTCGAGGCGGAACCTGAGCAGGAGCAATTTTGCTCTCCGGCGGAGCGATTCCGCCGGGGATACTTTCCTCCGGGAGGGGAAAATCGAAGCCATCGACATCACCAATGATCCTCTCATCGTGGGAGGACCAATCTTCATCAACATCTTCACCAGCACCATCTCATCTCAAAACCTAGTTAATCTCTTGTATTCAATCTTTGCCTCAAAACTTCAGATTGGTACCTGTGGGTTACTAGTAGTGTTGATTACATCTTGTAGTTGATGCTAGTTGGTTTATTTGGTGGAAAATTATATGTCCAGATCCTTAATGATATTCAATACCCCTCTGATCTTGAACATGAATATAATTTGTGAGTAGTTACTTTTGTTCTTGAGGACGTGGGAGAAGTCTTGTCATAAGTAATCATGTGAATTTGGTATTCGTTTGATATTTTGATGATATGTATGTTGTTGCTTCCTTTAGTGGTGTCGTGTGAACGTCGACTACATGACACTTCACCATCTTTGGGCCTAAGGGAAGGCATTGTGGAGTAGTAATTAGATGATGGGTTGCTGGAGTGACAGAAACTTAAACCCTAGTTTATGCGCTATTGTTGGAAATATGCCCTAGAGGCAATAATAAATTAGTTATTATTATATTTCCTTGTTCATGATAATCGTTTATTATCCATGCTATAATTGTATTGATTGAAAACTCAAATACATGTGTGGGTACATAGACAACACTGTGTTCCTAGTAAGCCTCTAGTTAACTAGCTCGTTGATCAAAAGATGGTGAAGGTTTTCTAGCCATGGACATAAGATGTCATTTGATAACGGGATCACATCATTAGGAGAATGATGTGATGGACAAGACCCAAACTGTAAACGTAGCATATGATCGTGTCAGTTTATTGCTATTGTTTTCTGCATGTCAAGTATCTGTTCCTATGACCATGAGATCATGCAACTCCCTGACATCGGAGGAGTACCTTGTGTGTATCAAACGTCGCAACGTAACTGGGTGGCTATAAAGGTGCTCTACAGGTATCTCCGAGGGTGTCTGTTGGGTTGACATGGATCAAGACTGGGATTTGTTACTCCGTGTGACGGAAAGGTATCTCAGGGCCCACTCGGTAATACAACATCACAATGAGCCTTGCAAGCAATGTGACTAAAGTGTTAGCCACGAGATCTTGTATTACGGAACGAGTAAAGAGACTTGCCAGTAACGAGATTGAACTAGGTATAGAGATACCGACGATCGAATCTCGGGCAAGTAACATACCGAAGAACAAAGGGAACAGTATACGGGATTAACTGAATCCTTGACATAGAGGTTCGACCGATAAAGATCTTCGTAGAATATGTAGGAGCCAATATGGGCATCCAGGTCCCGCTATTGGTTATTGATCGTAGAAGTGTCTCGGTCATGTCTACATAGTTCTCGAACCCGCAGGGTCTACACACTTAACGTTTGGTGACGATTAGTATAGTTGAGTTATTTTGTTGGTGACCGAAGGTTGTTCGGAGTCCCGGATAAGATCCCGGACATGACGAGGATCTCCGGAAGAGTCCGGAGGTAAAGATTGATATATGTGATAATAGTGTTTTGATCTCCGGAAGGGTTCCGGAATTCACCGGAAGGGATTCCGGGTGTTTACCGAAGTGTTCGGGTGCAGCAACACTTTATATGAACCAAAGGGGTAAAGCCCACGAGGTATTGGAAAGTGCAAAAGGAAGTTTTGTTGCTGCCTTAAGCGGTACTACCGCTGGTAAGGCAGTACTACCGTGTAAGCGGTACTACCGTTCGTGAGCGGTACTACCACTTGTACGCGGTACTGCTGGAATCCGAGTTGGACTCTTTCCGTGCGGACCAAACCGACCTTGTGCGGGCAAAACCGACCTTGTGGAGGTTTTCTCTCCAAGTTTAGACCTCAGGGCTCAACATATAAATAGAGGGGCAGGGCTAGCACACGGGACACATCAAGATTTCCCAAGCCATGTGTCGGCAACCCTAACCCTCTAGTTCTCCCGTCATAATCTCCGTAGTGCTTGGCGAAGCCCTGCAGAGATTGTTCCTCACCACCATCATCACGCCGTCGTGCTGCCGGAACTCATCTACTACTTCATCATCGCTCGCTGGATCGAGGAGGTGAAGGCGTCATCAAGCCGTACGTGTGTTGAACGCGGAGGTGCCGTACGTTCGGCATTAGTTCGTGATCGGATCGAGGGACGACTTGCGATTTGGATCGCGGAGACGTTCGACTACATCAACCGCGTTTCTTAACGCTTCCGCTTAGCGATCTACAAGGGTATGTAGATTCACTCTCCCTCTCGTAGATGCTCATCACCATGGATAGATCTTGTGTGTGCGTAGGAAATTTTTTGTTTCCCATGCAACGTTCCCCAACAGTGGCATCAGAGCGAGGTCTATGCGTAGATGAGATCTCGAGTAGAACACAAACGAGTTGTGGGCGTGGGTGTATACATATTGCTTGCCGTTACTAGTTGATACTTGATTCGGCGGTATTGTGAGATGAAGCGGCCCGGACCAACATTACTCGTACGCTTACGAGAGACCGGTTCCTTCAACTGACATGTAACTTTGTTGCATAAAGATGGCTAGCGGGTGTCTGTCTCTCTCACTTTAGTTGAATCGATTTTAATGAAGAGGGTTCTTTTAGAAGATCAAAAAGTAATCACTACACCACGTTGTGGTTTTGCGTAGGTAAGAACGGTTCTTGCAAACCCGTAGCAGCCACGTAAAACTTGCAACAACAATTAGAGGACGTCTAACTTGTTTTTGCAGGGTATGTTGTGATGTGATATGGCCAATTACATGATGAGATATATGTGATGTATGAGATGATCATGTGTTGTATAGAATATCACGACTTGCATGTCGATGAGTACGGCAACTGGCAGGAGCCATAGAGTTGTCTTTAATTATTTTCGCCGTTTTTGCTTTACTTTATCGCTATGAGTTCGCTATAGTCGTAGAAGCAACAGTCGGCGCGACAACCTCATGGCGACACGTTGATGGAGATCAAGATGATGGAGATCATGGTGTCATGCCGGTGACGATGGAGATCATGCCGGTGCTTTGGAGATGGAGATCAAAAGCACAAGTTCATGGCCATATCACGTCACTTATGATTTGCATGTGATGTTAATCCTTTTATGCATCTTATTTTGCTTAGGACGACGGTAGCATTATAAGGTGATCCCTCACTTAAATTTCAAGATAAAATTGTTTTCTCCCCGAGTGTGCACCGTTGCAAAACTTCGTCGTTTCGAGACACCACGTGATGATCGGGTGTGATAGACTCTACGTTCACATACAACGGGTGCAAGCCAGTGTTGCACATGCGGAACACTCGGGTTAAACTTGACGAGCCTAGCATGTACAGACATGGCCTCGGAACACAAGAGACCGAAAGGTCGAACATGAGTCATATAGTAGATATGATCAACATGAAGATGTTCACCATTGAAACCACCTCAACTCACGTGATGATCGGACTTGAGTTGGTGGATTTGGATCATGTTACACTCGAATGACCGGAGGGATGTCAATTTGAGTGAGAGTTTTTAAGTAATATGATTAACTAAACTCATTATCTAGAACAATAGTCTAAGTTGTCTTTGCTATATTTATGTTGTAGATCATGGCTCACGCAGTAGCACCCCTGAATTTTAATGCGTTCCTAGAGAAAGCTAAGTTGAAAGATGATGGAAGTAACTTTGTGGACTGGGCCCGTAATCTAAGGATTATCCTTACGGCTTCCAAGAAGGCTTATGTCCTTGATGCACCGCTTGGTGATCCACCCGCTCCAGTTGAGTCTCTAGACGTTGTGAACGCCTGGCAGGCTCGTTCTGAAGATTACTCAATAGTTCAATGTGCAATATTGTATGGCTTAGAACCGGGACTTCAAAGACGTTTTGAACGTCATGGAGCATATGAGATGTTCCAGGAGTTGAAGTTTATCTTTCAGAAGAATGCCCGGATCGAGAGATATGAGATCTCCGATAAGTTCTATGCTTGCAAGATGGAGGAGAACGGGTCTATCAGTGATCACGTACTCAGAATGTCTGGGTACTCCACCCGTCTGGCTGAATTGGGGATGCCCCTTCCGCCAGAGGCTATCACTGACAGAGTTCTTCAATCATTGCCACCTAGCTACAAGAGCTTCGTGTTGAACTATAACATGCACGGGATGAACAAGTCAGTCGCCGAGCTGTTTGCGATGCTGAAAGCCGCTGAGTCTGAAATTCAGAAGGAGCATCAAGTGTTGATGGTCAATAAAACCACTAGTTTCAAGAAAAATGGCAAGGGTAAGAAGGGTAACTGCAAGAAGAGTGGCAAAGCAGTTGCTACTCTCGTAAAGAAACCCAAGGCTGGACCCAAACCAGAAACTGTGTGCTTTCATTGCAAGGGAACTGGACACTGGAAGCGGAACTGCCCCAAGTATTTGGCTGACAAGAAGGCGGCCAACAACAAACAAGGTATATATGATATACATGTTATTGATGTGTACCTTACCAACTCTCGTTGTAGTGCCTGGGTATTTGATACCGGTGCGGTTGCTCATATTTGCAACTCAAAACAGGAACTGCGGAATAGACGGAGGCTGGCAAAGGACGAAGTGACGATGCGCGTGGGAAATGGTTCCAAGGTTGATGTGATCGCCGTCGGCACGCTCGCTCTTCGATTACCATCGGGATTAGTGATGAACCTGAATAATTGTTATTTAGTGCCTGCGTTAAGCATGAACATTATATCTGGATCTTGTTTATTGCGAGACGGTTACTCATTTAAATCAGAGAATAATGGTTGTTCTATTTATATGAGTAATATCTTTTATGGTCATGCACCCAATGTGAGGGGTTTATTCTTATTGAATCTCGATAGTAATGATACACATGTTCATAACATTGATGCCAAAAGATGTAGAATTGATAATGATAATACCACTTTCTTGTGGCACTGCCGTTTAGGTCATATTGGCGTAAAACGCATGAGAAAGCTCCATGCTGATGGACTTTTGGAGTCACTTGATTTTGAATCACTTGACACATGTGAGCCATGCCTCATGGGCAAGATGACTAAAACGCCGTTCTCTGGAACAATGGAACGGGCAAGTGACTTATTGGAAATCATACATACTGATGTGTGCGGTCCGATGAGTATTGAGGCGCGCGGTGGTTATCGTTACTTTCTCACCTTCACTGATGACTTAAGTAGATATGGGTATATTTACTTAATGAAACACAAGTCTGAAACATTTGAAAAGTTCAAACAATTTCAGAGTGAAGTTGAGAATCATCGTAACAAGAAGATTAAATTCCTACGATCTGATCGAGGAGGAGAATATCTAAGTTATGAGTTTGGCAGTCACTTAAGACAGTGTGGAATTGTTTCACAATTGACACCGCCTGGAACACCACAGCGTAATGGTGTGTCCGAACGTCGTAATCGAACCTTATTGGATATGGTGCGATCTATGATGTCTCTTGCCGATTTGGCACTATCGTTTTGGGGTTATGCATTAGAGACAGCTGCATTCACTTTAAATAGGGCACCATCGAAATCCGTTGAGACGACGCCATATGAACTTTGGTTTGGCAAGAAGCCAAAGCTGTCGTTTCTTAAAGTTTGGGGATGTGATGCTTATGTCAAAAAGCTTCAGCCTGAAAAGCTGGAACCCAAAGCGGAGAAATGCGTCTTCATAGGATACCCAAAAGAGACAGTTGGGTATACCTTCTACCTCAGATCCGAAGGCAAAGTGTTTGTCGCTGAAAACGGAACATTTCTTGAGAAAGAGTTTCTCTCGAAAGAATTGAGTGGGAGGAAGATAGAACTTGATGAGGTTGTTGAACCTTTACGTCAACCTGAAAGTAGCGCAGCGCAGAAAGATGTTTCTGTAGAGCCTACATCAGCTGAAGAGGAAGTTAATGATGATGATCATGAAGCTTTGGATCAAGTTGCTATCGAACCTCGTAGGTCGACAAGGACGCGTACTGCTCCTGAGTGGTACGGCAACCCTGTCTTAGAGGTCATGTTGTTGGACAACGATGAACCTACGAGCTATGGAGAAGCGATGATGGGCCCGGATTCTGAGAAGTGGTTAGAGGCCATGAAATCCGAGATGGGATCCATGTATGAAAACAAAGTATGGACTTTGGAAGTATTACCTGAAGGGCGTAAGGCCATTCAGAACAAATGGATCTTTAAGAGGAAGACGGACGCGGACGGTAATGTCACCGTCTATAAAGCTCGACTTGTGGCAAAGGGTTTTTCACAAGTTCAAGGAGTTGACTACGATGAGACCTTCTCACCCGTAGCGATGCTTAAGTCCGTCAGAATCATGTTAGCAATAGCTGCCTTTTTCGATTATGAAATTTGACAGATGGATGTCAAAACAGCGTTCCTTAATGGTTTCCTTAAGGAAGAGTTGTATATGATGCAACCAGAAGGTTTTGTCGATCCAGAGAATGCTGACAAAGTTTGCAAACTCCAGCGATCCATTTATGGACTGGTGCAAGCATCTCGGAGTTGGAATCTTCGCTTTGATGAGGTGATCAAAGCGTTCGAGTTTATACAAGTTTACGGAGAAGCTTGTATTTACAAGAAAGTGAGTGGGAGCTCTATAGCGGTTCTAATATTATATGTGGATGACATATTGCTGATTGGAAACAATATAGAAATGTTGGAAGGCGTGAAAGAATATTTGAACAAGAGTTTTTCAATGAAGGACCTAGGAGAAGCTGCTTTCATATTAGGCATCAAGATCTATAGAGATAGATCGAGACGCTTAATAGGACTTTCACAAAGCACATACCTTGACAAAGTTTTGAAGAAGTTCAAAATGGATCAGTCCAAGAAGGGGTTCTTGCCTGTTTTGCAAGGTGTGAAGTTGAGTAAGACTCAATGCCCAGTGACTGCAGAAGATAGAGAAAAGATGAGTATCATCCCCTATGCTTCAGCCATAGGCTCTATCATGTATGCAATGCTGTGCACAAGACCCGATGTCAGCCTTGCCATAAGTATGGTCGGAAGGTTTCAAAGTGATCCAGGAATGGAACACTGGACGGCGGTCAAGAATATCCTGAAGTACCTGAAAAGGACTAAGGACATGTTTCTCGTTTATGGAGGTGATCAAGAGCTCGTCGTAAAGGGTTACGTCGATGCAAGCTTTGACACTGATCCGGATGACTCTAAGTCACAAACCGGATACGTATTTATTCTTAATGGGGGTGCGGTTAGCTGGTGCAGTTCCAAGCAAAGCGTGGTAGCTGATTCTACATGCGAAGCGGAGTACATCGCTGCCTCGGAGGCGGCGAAGGAAGGTGTCTGGATGAAGGAGTTCATGACAGATCTTGGAGTAGTGCCTAGTGCGCTTAACCCGATGACTCTGTTTTGTGATAATACTGGTGCCATTGCTCTAGCCAAGGAACCAAGATTTCACAAGAGGACCAGACACATAAAGCGACGTTTCAATTCCATCCGCGATTACATCAAGGAGGACGACATAAATATTTGCAAAGTACACACGGATCTGAATGTTGCAGATCCGATGACTAAACCTCTTCCAAGGGCTAAACATGAACAACACCAGAACTGCATGGGTGTTCGATTCATTACAATGTAAATCACATAGTGATGTGAACTAGATTATTGACTCTAGTGCAAGTGGGAGACTGTTGGAAATATGCCCTAGAGGCAATAATAAATTAGTTATTATTATATTTCCTTGTTCATGATAATTGTTTATTATCCATGCTATAATTGTATTGATTGGAAACTCAAATACATGTGTGGGTACATAGACAACACTGTGTCCCTAGTAAGCCTCTAGTTAACTAGCTCGTTGATCAAAAGATGGTGAAGGTTTCCTAGCCATGGACATAAGATGTCATTTGATAACGGGATCACATCATTAGGAGAATGATGTGATGGACAAGACCCAAACTGTAAACGTAGCATATGATCGTGTCAGTTTATTGCTATTGTTTTCTGCATGTCAAGTATCTGTTCCTATGACCATGAGATCATGCAACTCCCTGACATCGGAGGAGTACCTTGTGTGTATCAAACGTCGCAACGTAACTGGGTGACTATAAAGGTGCTCTACAGGTATCTCCGAGGGTGTCTGTTGGGTTGGCATGGATCAAGACTGGGATTTGTTACTCCGTGTGACGGAGAGGTATCTCAGGGCCCACTCGGTAATACAACATCACAATGAGCCTTGCAAGCAATGTGACTAAAGTGTTAGCCACGAGATCTTGTATTACGGAACGAGTAAAGAGACTTGCCAGTAACGAGATTGAACTAGGTATAGAGATACCGACGATCGAATCTCGGGCAAGTAACATACCGAAGAACAAAGGGAACAGTATACGGGATTAACTGAATCCTTGACATAGAGGTTCGACCGATAAAGATCTTCGTAGAATATGTAGGAGCCAATATGGGCATCCAGGTCCCGCTATTGGTTATTGATCGTAGAAGTGTCTCGGTCATGTCTACATAGTTTTCGAACCCGCAGGGTCTACACACTTAACGTTTGGTGACGATTAGTATAGTTGAGTTATTTTGTGGTGCTCCTTGAGTACCGAGTCGCGAATTCCAAGGTGAAAACTCAAGTTCTGGCCTTCATTAATTGTGCCTGGCAATGGCCTTGTTGAAGGCATTGTTTTGGAAAATCGGACTTTCTTTAGGGTGAAAACTCAAGATCTTCGATCGGGCGACGACAACGCTTGTGCTTTGTTTCTTTCTTGGAGGCGTCGTTTTTGGAGAATCTCTTTTGCGGTCCGGGTGTTGTCTTTGGTGGTGGTTAGAGTGTTGGCTGTTGCGAGTGCTTCATCAACGCGATGGGGTCTTTGTTTTCTATTTCTCTCTTCTTTATTTTTTTCTTGGTTGTGTGCATCCTAGTTGTCTTTGGACATCTTGTTGGTGCAGAGACTGGGTGTAATTAGTATTTTCGCGATATTAATATATTCCCTTTGTCGAAAAAAATATGTGTCGGCAGTAGTTGAGTTAGAGAGGCGATTAGGGGAGAGAGACAGATTGGGCTTGCTGTCTGGTAGGTGTGAGATGGGGAGAAAGTTTCTTATTAAGAAAACTACCCAGCACACACAAATCAGCCCGTCCAATCAAGCTAACTCGAACCAGCACACACAAATCAACTCGTCTAATCAAGCTAACTAAAAAAATGTTCATATCCGAGGAGATTGAGAGGAAGGAAAGAACCAAACTATGGCGCAGGTGATGTTGGACAGGACGCCGGCGACGACAGATGCAGATCGTCAGGTCGATGGCTGGGCATAGCGCTTCTGCTATCATAGCCCGAGAGGCCGAGACGGCGGGGATCATGGGGCTTCGAGAGAGGTACATATAGGGGCAAGAATCGGGAGGCTCGGAGCCGGCGACAGGCCGTGAAGGCTTGGCGGGTGGCACTGCAGTGTGGAGAGAGAGAGAGAGGTAGAGATAGAGGGAAGACTATAAGAATCCAAGAACATCGTGAGTGTTGTTTGTATCCTGGTGGAGATTAGTTTTTGAGGGGATTAGTGGAGATTTTATTGGTTCAGGGAGCTCAAGAGACCTTTGTCCATAATTAATACTACATAAGAGGAATGGCCAGAAGATACGTGAACAATTATGCTGGGGTGGAAGGTTGCATTGCGTCTCACGTCTGCATATAGAATGCATGCATGTATACATGAGGAGAATTGCTGACGTGGCTAGATGATGACATGGACGGGCCGTATGTTGAGAGAATTGGTAGTAGTGGGGATCAACTTCTTAAGAATGTAAGATTAGCTTCGTTTAAAGTCAAATTTTGTAAACTTCGACTTTATAAAAAATTAACATTTACAATATGAACTCAATACCATTAGTTCCATCATTGAATATATCCTCACATCATATATATATTTATACTATAGATGTGAATATATATTTTCTATAAACCTAGTCAAACTTTACAGATTTTGACTTCACACAAAGCTAATATGCGGAGTAAATAAAAATGGACGGAGTGCTAAAAATGTCATATGAACATCTTAGATGTTTTGGTTTTTGAGTTGTTCATACGATCTCACACCTCAAATCTACTAACACATTTTCACCTACTAAGGTTAAATAACATTTCTAAAGTTGAGTGCGCACGTGCGCGCAAACACACACAAGTCGTATGTTTGTGAATTAATATCTAAACATCAATAAATTTGTATATTTAAATTAGAAAATGTCAAAAGGCACTTAAATAATTTGATATATTAGAAATCAATTTCAATGATCAAGAAATGCGATGTTCGATATGATTTATATTTGTTTATATAGTCTGGTTTAGTTGTTCATGTTGATTAAATAAAATATTCAATCTAGTAGTGCACGATGTTCCCATATAGTTTCAAAAAACGTTCATGTACTTGTTGCACAAAAAAGAGTAAAGCAAGTACATAATTGAGATCTAAATATAAATAAAATACAAAATAGAAGTAAAACACAAACCCAAAAAAGTAAGGAAAATGGAAATGAAAAATAAACAACAAACTAAAGACACGCACACACACACACACACATGCACGCACACACATATAAAATACCTTTGTATTGAAATTAAAACACTTTAAGAAATTGACTTTATTATTTAAAATGATTTCCTAGGCCAAGGAAAACAATATTCCATTTGGTTTTAAATTTGTTTGTAGAGTTTGAGTGATTTGTTCAAGAATATTAAATGAAATACACTAGCCCAAATATTCCAATAGAACCATAAATTTAGCTCTTGCCCTACGTTAAGTTATTAATGTTAATGCCTTTAAAAATGTTCACGTACTCTAAAAGAAATATTGATGACTGTAAGTTTTTTTTTTTGCTTGTTATAAAAGAGATGTTTGCATATCTTGAAAAGTGGAGCATTTTTAATTCATATTCCTAAAAGACAAATCTCATCCATTTGTTGGTTACTAGTAGAATGCCCGTGCGTTGCCACTGGCTTTTAAAAAAAAATGCTGCTAACTGAGCTAAAATAACCGAGAACAATGCACATCTCAGCTAGCACCCATCTTTTTTTTACAATCAGCTAACACGCATCATACTATCAAACAAAATAATATGTTATTGACAACCTAAAAACCAACTAGTAGTTGAATGGTTAGGAGGGTTGTGGTATTCATCCATGTGTCCGTGCATGTGTGTGGTGGTGGTAGTGATGTGCGTACATTGTTATCCGTATTTCTTTAAACTTTTATCAAGACATAGAACAATTTTCATTATTTTACGCTTTCTTAATTCAAATACAAACACATCATAGAAGTCCGGAGTTCGTGTCACTATTCTCATTCCTTGGTCGGTCGATTTTCCGTGGGGAGCACATTGGAGCTACCGTTGGTTTCTAGTAATCTTTTATACAAATGCACACTCCCTGATATCTCAACGTTCCAACCTTCTACTCATGGAGGGTGACCAAAGATAGTAAATTTGTTTACCATTATCACTTCTTTATCTGGTAGAAGATGCCATCTTTTTCACAGTAGTATGCCATAATTTATTAAACACATACAATGATGTTATTTTCATTATGAATAATGCATTTTTACGTCAAGTCATACAAGTTTGGTTGCACACTCGCGGAACATCCAATGAATTCTCAAGATTCAGTTAGAGACCAAGCATGACATGACATGACATGAGAAAAACCAACAATGATGTGTGCCTGAGCATCTTTCACCATGAAAAAGGCATTTTAGGAGTCTTCATCATCACTGAAAGTAAGTTGATTGATGCATTGCGGACCCTTGAGCTTTTTTGGATGCCAAAGACCAAAACTGGACAAAGAATTTGAATTGTATGTACCTATTTCGTAAGTGAGGCCCTGATATTGGCATGTATGTGTGGGGGCTCTTCAAGTATGGCTGCAATGCAAGTTGTATTGACATGCAGAAATGTAGTTAGTCCCCTAAAATAATTACTCGGTTCTTACGATAATGGAATTACCCGTGTGTTGCAACCAGGGCATATATATTTTGGTCTTTCAACACCAATTGTGTCTAATACATACCTTTAAGATTCTCATGCACATCGGATGGTATTGTCGACCCACTGTCTCCGTCTATCCATCTCCTCGGTCCAAGCTCGCTACCTCTGCTCGCAATCTCTCTTTCCCTTTCCAAACTATGCATTATTCATTACAACATGTAGGTGCTTACAAATGCAAGAAACATCAACAATTATTAATCCATAATATTCACGGGAACCCTCAATATTGCTATTCAATCAACAATTAATTTTTCCTCAATGTTGAAGATGTAAAATAAAAGAGTAATGAACTCCAATAGTTATGGAGATATTTCTCAAGCGGGAGTATTGCCAATTCAATTATATATTCAAGTTCAAGTTCGTAATACTCTAGGAATAGTACAGTTAGTGCCGATTCCATTGGTTGGCTTGATCCCCTATGAATTCTTAAGTTCAAGTTCTGAATACACAATATAAAATACAAGATTAAAAACTCTAGGGCGTAGAAGCACAAGAGAAAAGAAGTTCTATTATAATGCAATTAATAAAAATCAAGTGAACCTTTTTGACCTTGTCGTTGTTGCGGGCGTTGTTGAGGGTTCCTGGCCAAGTTCAGTCGATCATTTGTATGGACAATGATGTGATTAATGATGAAATATGAGTCTTTTAAACCTCAAAAAAAAACTCCTGAAGGAAAGATTTTTGTTAGGCATCAATTGACCAACCAAGACATATATATGAACTTTGCCGCAACATAATCTAACAATGAAGTGGCACTGCTACTTAACTTTGTATTAAAGCATAGCGATGGATTAACATAACTGGAAGCTAAATTAATTTATGCATGCTGAAACTCACTATATGATCTATTCAGACCCCACTTTTTCAAAGGATCACAACAATATCTAAGCTCCATCCATTTCCCACTGTGTATATATGAGTATAAGCTCAGCTCAGGCGTACCAACTGAGGTCAGCTTATATACTTAGAACAACTTGCAGACATCAATTCCATATGAAGCAAGAACAAACTGAGTATGTATCTACACAAGAAAACCATGTGGTCCGATCTAATGCTAGAAAATTGTGCTTAGTGGTACTATTAGTGCTTGCCTGGTCGCCGGGGTACAAGCATCAGGAACTGAGACAATTTCAATTCAATTTTCTGAAAACGTGCTTGTGAAGTAAAGTTCAGAGCATGTCTTACATCTAAAGCTTTAGCTAGTTCTGCAATATCCGTCATTGGAACACCAGGAAGATGGACCTCTCCATGCAGTGACGTTCTCGCCGCCGCCGTCCTCCACGCTACATCCCCGGGAATGTCGCGCGCCGCATCGGTCGTGGGCATGCGGCGTGTATGGTTCAGTGAGGCATGCGATTTGATATGATTTGCATGTCATCTTCTCTTTATATGAGTCACGCTAGCCGAGTCCATAAGAGTATTCTTGCCAAATACTACAATTGCTTAAATTTTTGTATAATCTAATAGAGAGAATAACCATTGTTGAGGTTAATATCAAGATCAACTCAATACTGAACGAAGGTAATCTAGATCAAAGCAAACGGGAGCACCATGAGTTTGTATTACTTTTACCAAACAATATAGAATGTTTACAAGTGAAAAATCCAAAAAGATTAAAAATGAACCTGCTGGCTAAAATCCCAATTCTAGGTGGCTGCACAGTATGCGTAGCACCCGTATAAACCTGTAGAGAGATTTAGAACACTAGATGCAACTCTTTTTTGCAATCAAACATAAAGCAAACGCAAAAGGTAATGAATCAATTAATAGGATTCATAATAATTTGAGGGTATGAGTACTTATGGCCTTGCAGATGCAGAATCAACATTTGTGGTACTTGGTCAGCTATTGCGGGCTGTTTGAGGGACCGTCTCAAATAGTGTTAAACACATATTTTTTTAGTCCTGCTGATCTTGGTTAATTTGTAATAGCCAGACCATCATGTGGAGAATACTCACCGTGCGTCCCGGACGAACATCTGCGTGTCCTCACCGGCTACCGCCCGCGCCACATCTGGCAGCTGCCTGCGCCATGCTCGCTCCCGCCGCTGCTGCGAGCATCGGCCACACGCCCCGCTACGAGTCGCCTTGCGCTGCCGCCTGCCGCGCCCTCTGGTAGGCCCACAGCCTGTCGGTCGTCATCACCGTCGCCACCACCCAAGGGCTTGACTCCGAAGAGCGTTGCAACATGCCATGTAGCTTGGAAAACATACTAACAATCGGAGTACTTGAAGTATAATCCAGTTAAAGTGTATTGAAACTAAGAAGAACATGCACATGACATGCTAGCACCTGATCAATCTTCATGTCAAGCCAATAAATCGGTAAACAAACACAAGGCAAACAGAGAAAATCTGAACCAATGCTCCTGCTCCTCGTCCTTCCCGACGCAATATCGACTGCTGGTCCAAGAAGTTACTCCTTTAGAATGAGGACCTTTTTTTTGTTAAACTGAGTTTTTTCACAAGCAGAAAAAGAAAAAAAACATGTAAGATAACAAGAAAATCTACATCTTCGGAAATTAAGTATACATACAACATAAATATATTTTTGTGACAAAAGTAACTTCGTTGGGAGCTCGAATACAAATATTCCTGTTAGTTGTTCCTCAAGCAAATAACAGAAAATGGTTAGAAAAGTTAGGATATGTTCTATTTTAATGTGACATGTAAAGGTATGATCATTAAAAATACATTGTTACGACCTAATCCTGCATGTATTAAAGAAAGAAAACAACCCTGCTTAGTCACCAATCCTAGAACCCTATGATGAAAATTTTGACAAATAACTACAGAAACCAACTATTGTTCATGGAATTTACACCTGACATCACTATTTGGTTTTAGAATTATTTCATGAGGGCAAAGGTAGAGAATGTATGAGAATCTTTTGAGCTACTCTCAACCTTGTAAAATAGACTAATCTAATATTCAAGACTGGATCAAGTTCTCTACAGAAAAAGATTTAAAACCTCCCCAAATGTAGAAAGCTAGGATCTCCCCCATCAACTGTTCCTAAGAGAAGATGACATTGGGATTAAATACTAATTAAGTAGTTCATACAAATCTAATGTAAACCAAAAACAGATGCATTGCTGACAATCAACCATGTACATATATAAGGGACCAATCAGCATGAACATGACTGTTGTGGGCTTTGTTGCTGCTACAAATCTTACTGACATGCACTTCGAAAGCTAAGTTTAGCTTAATGCCCTGACATATGTGCGTGGATGAATGCATCAATCACGTTTCTAGTGGCAAGTTCGTAACATGATGAGAGCTTGAAAATAAGAAGGGGAGTCGGAAAATTTTCATCTCCCGAATCAGCTCAAGGAGGCGGATTCAAGCACCGGGTTGCGGACGACTCAACCATGTACCTGATCAGCATGTCTACGACGTAATCCCCTCTAGAACCACCTGCATGCTAGAACTGAAACATGTTAGATCGATCGAAGGTACTGACTAATGAGCTAGTAGATGCACTGAGAAGATATTGACGTGTAGATCTGGCGAAAATCTGGATACCTTAACGGTTATTCCATCAAGCAGATCCCTTGCCAAAGTAAGACGATGGCACATGGAGACCCGAATCTAACCTATGCAACAACTGAAAGAAACAATGATGAGCAAGCACGATGGGATAGGAAGTGGGTGTACTGGTGGTTACATGAGATGGGAAGCTCGCACAAACGGAGGGTAGGACTAACCGAACAGCCGAGAAACTCCATCGTTGGTTGAGCCAGCGAGGTCACAGGAGGACGAACAATTGACTGCGAGCCAAGGGGGAGGGAGCGGGCACAAGCTTGATGAGGCCTTGAGGCAAATCCAGATCGGCCGATGCAGAGGGAACAACGCTGGCGCAAAGGACCATCGTTGAGAGCACTGGCAAAGGCCCGGTACCCATACAAACAGCCACATAAGTGGCCGGTGCTATAATGACGCAGGGAACATGTTTTGCTTTGTCCCCAACAGAGGAGCGATGATACCGCAGAGGAGATGGTGCTTGTTCCGATTGGTTCGACGGTGGCAGCGAAGCCCGGGCATGTGCAACATGCGTTAAACCGTCGAGGAAGCTGAGCCCGTCCACCTCCCTTGTGGAGCCGCCAAGGAGAGGAGAAGACCACACGTGATAGCGGGAGGGAGCGAGGGACTCCTACTTCCTCAGCTTGTGCGTCTCCGAGGAACATGCGCTGCCGCCACAAGTCGCGATCGAGAGAGTAGCATGGCTAGGTTTTCTTTCGGGTGAGGTAAGAGAACATGGAATTTTTGCAAACGAGCCATACTTTGCGTGAGAAAATCAGGAATAGATAGATTTAGGCAAATAAAAATCACATAATATACAGGAATGTGGGGAGGGGGAAGGAATCGATGGGAGACAAAAAAAATCGGTGCGATCGATCGAGGTGAGAGGGAAGCGAACGAAACGGGCAAATGACCTACGTACCGAGACTTTAGAAGTAGAGATTGGGCGTAATGTTAACTAACGTAATTTTGATGACGTATGAAAAGATTAATTAATATGATTGAGCGATTTATGGTAAGGTTAATTAATTTAGATTTGATCTTTAGAGATTGATCGTGATTGATTCTTTCACATAAAGACATTACTAAATAACTTGCGTCAGCATGGAAAGTCCTGATCCATTTAGATTTTTTTCATTGTGTGAGAGGTGAGGCGAAAATAAACTGGTGGGGTGGTGGGAGGGGAGACGAAAAAAAACCAAACTAAAGTGTGAGACAAAAAAAACCGTGGAGGCTAGCCTACCAAATGAGACATTAGGAGTAGAGATTTCCGTAAAAATAAATTTAAAATAAGATTTAAGTCCATCGTTAAACACTGAAACAAAATAATAAGAGCAAAACAGACCTAAGAATACAAGTCAGAACGTAAAATAAGAAAATAAAATTAGCATGTTATATGGAAAATGGAATATAAGAACAAAAGAAGGTTAAAACGGAGAAGAAGGAAAATAATGTGAAATGGAAAGAGGATGCTAAAAGTAAACAGAAAGCAAAATGATAAAGAATAAAAACTATGAAAATATATAAGACATGAAAAAGAAAGAAGCCATAATACCGTCACGGGAGAGTTCTGAAAGCGACACTCAATGAAATGAGCCGTGATTCGTTGATATGGTTAGGCTTGTGGTGGTTATACCAACCTATAAGTACATGATTGATCTAAAACCATAATAACAATATGACACGGTTTACCACTGAATGTGCACGCACGTGATGGTGTGACACATTGATACTCAATCACACACACGCACACTCACCAGCACACACATAAATACACACACATATTTGCACCAATATTGGTTTTGTGTGGGGGTGATGTGAGTGTGTGTGTGCGCGCGCGCGTTCGTGTGTGACCGTGAGTTGAAATACAATGGTGAACATGTGTGCGCGGGCACCTGAATGAAGAGTGAAATCTGAAAAATAGAAGAAAAACTCAAACAATTCCATTTTTTTGGTGATAACAAACATGAACGACTGTTCTACTCACACGCGAAGTTTCACAAAGGAATGACATCCGCCTTAGCGAAGAAAACAAAATCGAACCTCCAAATTGCTTCAAACATATATTTTTTATAGTATCAGTTTTGTATTATTTTTTTGTCCAGAATATGATGAATTTCATTTTTTCGCGAAACTTCACATGTGAGTAGCACATTCGACTATGTTTGCTATTTTTTTTTCGAGTTGTTTGTTTTTTTTGTTTATCTGCACCCAGGTTCCAAAAATCCATGTCCTCAATTTGGGTCCTCACAATACTTTTTATAACTATTTTTTTGAAACTACTTTTCTTAGAAACAAAAACTTATTTTTGTTGAGACACCAGAACTAACTTGAAAGTGTGAATCTCGAGCTGCAGCCTTAAAAAGGGCCAATTCACATCTAGCCCACGAGGCTAACCCGGTCCCAAAACGAAATTCCCAGCCCGACCCGCGCGCCCGCGCAACTGATTTGCGCCATCCCTCGAAAAGAAAAAGGAAAAAACCAATTCGCGCCGCGCCGCCACAATTTCATCGCCAAATCGCCCCCGAATGGACGAAACCACAAATTTCCGCGGGAACCACATGTGCTTTCGCGGCCGGATTCGAAATTTCAAACCGAAAAGCCATCGCATTCCCTTCCATTTCCGCATTTCGGCTCTCTTCCTCCCACCGCCGCCTCCTCGAATTCGTCTCTCCAAATCCTC
The DNA here is from genome assembly GCA_039707655.1 of Elymus sibiricus. NCBI lineage: Eukaryota > Viridiplantae > Streptophyta > Magnoliopsida > Poales > Poaceae > Elymus > Elymus sibiricus. The sequence goes on along the minus strand of CM077668.1, from coordinate 100,659,884 downwards.
ACGCGCTCGTCTCGATTCCAATCCCGAAAATTTTCGCCTCCGCCGGGATCATTTAAGCCCTTCTTCCCTCCTCTGGCAAATCACCCCGAGCCCCGCGAGCCTGTTTCGTAGCCAAATCACCGATCCAAATCTCGCCGTCCCGCCCATGGAGATCGCCGGGGACGCCGCCGCGAGCGGTGGCTGCAGCATCCGCGATTTGCCGCCGCTGAAGCGGTTCAAGTTCGTCGGCTCCAACCTCGGGTCGGCGCCGTGCATGCCGCTGCCGGCCAAGAAGCGCGCGTTCCCGCCGCTGCCGGAGGCGGCGCCAGCCCTTGCTTGCCTTCCGGCGAAGAAGCGCGCGTGTGCGCCAACGCTGGATGCCATCTCGCCGGCGTGTCTTCCGGCCAAGAAGCGCGTCCACGTGCGCCCCCCTCCGCCGGAGGATAACGCTCCTCCTCCTTCAGCCTCGTCCAAGAAGCCCCCCCTCGTTCCGGTGAAGAAGCACGTCGAGGTGCCGCCGCGCCCGGATCGCGTCGTCAACGCCACCCCATCCGTCCCGGCCAAGAAGCGCGTCCAGGCGGCGTCGCCCCCGGAGTACGCTGCCGCTCCTTCCCCCGTCCCTGTGAAGAACCACGTCCAGGTGCCACCGCGCCCGGAGAGCGTCGTCGCCGCCACTCTATCCGTCCCGGCGAAGAAGCGCGTCCAGGCTCCGTCGCCCCTGGAGCACGCCGCTCCGCCCCCCACCGTTCCGGCCAAGAAGCGGGTCCAGGCGACGTCGCCCCTGGGGTACCCTGCGACTCCTCTCTCCGTCCCAGCCAAACAGCGCGCCCTGGTGCCGCCGTGCGCGGAGGGCGTCGCCGCCGCCCCCTCCGTCCAGGTGAACAAGCGCGTTCCGTGGCAGTCGCCCCCGGAGGACGCTTCTGCTCTGGTCCCGGTTAGCCTCCCGGCCAATAAGCGCGTGATGTCGCAGTTCATCCCGCCCTCTCCATCTCCATCAATGAAGTCAGATGGGGCTGGCGTCGGCGCCGTCAAAGAAGCCTGTCCTCAAGGCTTCGTTGAAAGCGGCGCCGCCACCCATCCTAGAGTGCCAATCGGTGCAGGAGGCCGTTCGAGTGCTGAAGCGTCCAAGATGACCAACAAGCCCAACGAAGTCAAGGATCAGGTGTTCCAGAAATCCCGCAGAACAAACACTGCAAAGAGAGCGAGTGATCTGCACTGCAAGAAGCTCTCCGATGTCATCAATGATATGCAATCTGAAGTTCAGGCTGAAGAGCTCAAGAAATTCGAGCAAGCGAGTGATCTGCACTGCGAGAAGCTCTCTGATGTCGTTGGTAGCATGCAATCTGAAGTTCATGCTGATGGGCTCAAGAAATTCGAGCAAACTAGTGATCTGCACTGCAAGAAGCTCTCCGATGCCGTCAATGGCCTACAATCTGAAGTTCAGGCCGAGGTACTCAAGAAATTCGAGCAAGCTAGTGATCTGCACTGCAAGGTCTCTGATGTCGTCGGTAGCATGCAATCTGAAGTTCATGGCGAAGATCTCAAGAAATTCGAGCAAACTAGTGATCTGCACTGCAAGAAGCTCTCCGATGCCGTCAATGACACACAATCTGAAGTTCAAGCCGAAATGCCCAAGAAATCCGAGCAAACGAGTGATCTGCATTGCGAGAAGCTCTCCATTGTCGTCAATGGCGAACAATCTGAAGCTCAAGACGAAGTGCTCGAGAAATTCGAGCAAACGACTGATCTGCAATGCAAGAAGCTCTCCAATGTAGTTGATGACGAACAGTGTCTAGTTCAAGCCGAAGCGCTCAAGAAATTCGACCGCGCCATTGATCTTAAAGTGGCAGCACCGGCACGCGAAGAGGAGCGCGCGAAGGAAGACGAAGAAGTGGCGGGCGAGCGAAAGCAAGATGCTCTCGCGGAAGAAGAGGACGACGGCATCCTCTGCGCGGTGTGCCGAAGCACCGACGGCGACCCGTCGGACCCCATCGTGTTCTGCGACGGGTGCGACCTCATGGTGCACGCCACGTGCTACGGCAACCCGCTGGCCCAGTCCATCCCGGACGGCGACTGGTTCTGCTCGCTCTGCTCCGGCAAGCCCGCCGGCGCGAAGAAGGGCAAGCCGGCACGCCCACCCTGCCGCCTCTGCCCGGCGAGAGGCAGCGCCATGAAGCGCACCACGGACGGGGCGTGGGCGCACATCGCGTGCGCGCTGCTGGTGCCGGAGGTGTTCTTCCAGGACCCGGACGGCCGTGAGGCCATCGACTGCTCCCTCGTGCCCGGCCGCCGGTTCACCAGGCACTGCTACATCTGCGAGAGCAGCAGGGGCTGTGCGCTCGAGTGCTCCCAGCCCAAGTGCGACCTCGGGTTCCACGTCTCCTGCGGCCTCAACGGCGGCCTCTGCATCGAGTACCGCGAGGAGAAGGGCGGCGGCGTCGTCGCCGGCTTCTGCAGGGAGCACACCAAGCTCTGGGAGAAGGTAAAATCATGTGTATAGTATTCTTGTCATTGTCTTGTTTGAACTTACTTCAGCGATCTGATGTGAACTTTTTTGGTTGGATTTGTGTATGTGTTGGTGCAGCAACAACTGACTGGCAAGTACAAGATTGTTTCTAGAGGTCAGTAATGACATGGAACAGAAGAATCTGGCGATCAATTGTGCTATGGAGTGGTGAAGAATTGCATCTCATAATTGTCTAGGATTGTGTCATTGTTCTAGTGTTTTTGGTGTGCCTTCTGCAATCTTCAGATATGGAAGAAGATTAGAAGTGTGTCATGGCGTGTAGTTACTTTGGAGTTTTATTGCCATAGCTTTATCGTGTAGTCTGTAGAAAGCATGTAGTAGCTGTTAAGCTTCAGCTCATTTCTGATGTCAGAAAGTTGGGTTGTTCCTACCTCTTAGAGACTTGGATTATTTTCAATAAGCAGGGTTTGAAGTCTAGGTTGGATAAACAGACTCTAGTTGTAATTTGGTGTCATCAAAATTTCCACAAACATTTTTTGTATATGTGCAGACTTTTTTTTTAAAACAGAAACATTTTTTTAATTCCGAACAAATTTTGAAAGCGCGAACATTCTTTGAAACTCCCCAAACATTTTATGAATTTGTGAACAAATTTTGTAAAATGGAACATCTTTCTAATTTGTGATCGAATTTGAAAATAGCGACATTATTCAAAGTTTCAAAAAAAAAATCGAAATCAATTTTTTTGGATCTATGAACAATTTCTTGAAAACAACAACACTTTTGCAAACTCTGAACAAAATTTGACAATGCGCACATTTTCCCAAATTTATGAACATTTTTTTGAATTGTAAACATTTTTTGAATTTATTTGGAACATTGATTAATAAATATTAACTAAAATTGAAACCTAAACAATATTTAGAAATTTTGAGCATTTTCTGTTTTTTTTAACATTGATTAATGAATATGAAAATTTGGAAATTCTGAACCCTTTTTTGAAAAAAGAGCAAAATTTTAAAAACATGAAATATTTTGAAATTCGGAACAAAAATTTGAATTCTGAAAATTTTAAATTTATGAGAAATAGAAACAGTAAACATAAAAAGACAAGAAGTCAAAGAAGACAAAAAGGGGAAAAAGAAACAGAAAAAAGAAAACAGGAGAGAAGATAAAAAGAAAAAATAAAAATAAAGAGAAAAAAAACGCGGTTCACGACCTCCGAGAAGGTTCCCAAAACCTGAAAAATGGCTGGGAAGCCGAGGTTCCCAAAACTGGGAACGTTTTTTTCGCAACTTTTTTAGTGATTTTTTTTGAAATTTTGCGAAAATTTTCAAATCCATGAATATTTAAAAAAAATTGATGAACCTTTTTCAAATCCGCAAGCTCTTGGGCCGGCCCAACACACGCCCGACGGGAGTGATGTCGTCACCTAGTTGGGCCAAGGTCTGAGCGTTTTAGTTTCTTTTCTATTTTTTTCGTTACTTCTTTTTTCTCCTTTTGAATACCGAAATACAAGTTTTAAGTACATGTTTTAAATAATGATTTTAAATTCTTTTTTCGGTAAAATATTTATTAAATGCTTTTAGAAAAAAATTACTACTTTCAATTTTATCCCTTTGTATTTTTTAGTTATGTTAAAAACTCAAAATAACAGTTTTAAGTACCTATTCAAATTATGATTTTAAATACCATTTTCCTTCAAACCTTGCATGGATGTCTACCATGGGCATCCCACCGGCGGGCAAAGTTGGGATCATTTCAAGAATGTAAAAAAAACACCATGTTCAGCGTAGGATGTCCGGGTAGGCCAAAAGGCTTCGTTTGAGAGCATGTTGTTTCTCGACATCTGTCAAATGACCTCAACTATTTGATTTTCTACAAATTTTGCATCTTCTGCAGTTTTCTTGGTCAAAAAAGGGCGATAAATGGCCGGACATGTTGCAACTTACATACGGTGTCGAAAATCGCTCAAACCCGGCATGGATGGCTAACATGGGCATGCCCAGATGCATGCAAAAGTTGGGGTCATTTCAAGTATGTCCACAAAAACACCATGTTCAACGGAAGGTGTACGGGTAAGGCCAGAAGGGTCCGTCTGAGAACACGTTGTTTAACATCTTTGAAATGGCCCAAGTTTTTTACATGGACTTTTACCAATTTAAGGCACCATGCCATGTTGTTTTGGTTTTCGACAAATTCTGCATTTTCTGGAGTTTTCTCAGTAAAAAAGGCGGATAAATAGCCGGACATGTCGCAACTTGCATACGGTGTCGGAAATTGTTCAAACCTGGCATGGTTGCCTACCATGGGCATGCCCATCCGGGTGCACCCTCCGTTGAACATGGTCTAGTTTTGAACATTTTTAAAATGACCCCAACTTTTGCAGGCAGGTGGGGATAACCATGGTAAGAATCCATGCCATGTTTGAACGATTTTCGACACCGTATGCCACTTGCGACACGTCCGGCCATTTATCAGTCTTTTTTACCAAGAAAACTCCAGAAAATGCCAAATTTGTCGAATACCAAAACAACTTGGCATGGTGCCTTTAATTGGTCATATAAGATCATGGAAAATTTGGGGTCATTTGATGGACGCCGAAAAAGCATGCTCGCAAACTGACCCTTCTCGCCTACCCGAACACCCTACACTGAACATGGTGTTTTTTTTACATTCTTGAAATGATCCCAATTTAAAATCATAATTTAAACAAGTACTTAAAACGGTTGTTTTATTTTTTTCCCTGTTTCCACGCGCGACAGTGGACCGGCCTAGTCGGGCGGCCTCCTGTGAATAAAGTATTTAATTTGTGAACTTTTTTTTCAAATTCATTAACTTTTTTTCAACTCGATGAACTTTTTTCAACTTTGCGAACATTTTTGTCAAATTCGTGAACTTTTTTTCAAATCGTTGACCGTTTTTCTATTTCGCGAACTTTTTCCCTCCTTAAAGCTAGGGGTGTTTCTGTGTTCTAGGGCCGGGCCATCAAAATTGAGGGCCCTGTGCCAAAATCTAAGATGGCCCTACCTTGTTAGAGAAAAACATCCGCTGGATCAAGTTGTCGTCCATGGCAGGCTGCGTGCATAAAAAGTATTTATGAGGTGTTCTTCTTAATTCCCTTAATATGGATTTTTTAAGGCATTTTGATGAAAAGCCTAGAAAAAGCAAAGATGTTTCCTCACATGCGTCAAGTGAATGGAGGCGTTTTGGCATTTTAGAAAGTATCTCCACAAATGGCAGGAAGCGTACGATTGATAATTATATACTGATAGAATGTTGAAGTCATAAAGGCTATTTCCCTTTCTCTAACCATAAAACTTCTACGGTCTAGCTGGTCACCCCAAGTTTTTTACAAGCTTTATTATTCTTTCTTGGGAGGTCCAGATTGATGGGCCTTCGGGCTGGCTACAAAATTCGCGGCCCATATAAACTTGGGGCACTGTAGGGGCGCAGTAGTATGTTCTTATATATTTTGTGCTTTTTATTATCACTAGTGGGTAGCGTAGTTGGGTGGAAAGCAGGGTAATTTGTAGAAAGATGGTATGAGTTCGATTCCCGCTGCGAACTCACTTCTTTTTCCAGGATTTTTACGTCGCGGCAAGCCGCGTATTGAAGGTCTCGGTGTACTTTTAAAATAGACCATCATGCCCTTTATTATGAAGAGGTATGGGGTAATCATAGTCGTTGATGTATTTAGGGGGGGTTGTGTACCAAAGCAGAAGTAATGTTGAAATAAGAGCATGTATTTTCCACACTGTTGGCCGTTGCTGCGACCATACAAGCACCCCTTTCCTAATGCTCAAATGGTGGTAGTACTCCCTCCGATCCATATTACCTGCGATACACCCATTTGACGCGACAAGTAACATGGATAGGAGGGAGTATTAGTATTTGCTTTCGAATTTATTCAGTAACCCAATTAGCAGATTATAATAGCGTGCAATCACTTCCGTGCGAAGTAGTGCAGATAATGAGCATCTTTGTTGCTTGATCTGACTAGAGAATTCAAAACCGCATCTTCAGATCCCTGACAATCACAAATTTCCACTCTCATCAGCTTGGTCCAAGTTGATAATATTTTCCGGTGCAGAAACTTGTAAAGAACAAGTTCAATTCCCCCTTGGACTTCCGTAATTAGGTCTGGAATTTCATTGAACAATACATGGGCACATGCCTGGCAACATCCGCGATCGTTCGAGTTGTGGCGAGTCGTACGCGATGTTGCTGGCAGCGTCCTCTTCCGCCTGCATCCAGCCATCCGGAATGTGCATCCATTGCGAGGCCCAAACGGCGTCGGGAGTGGCCATGGCTGAGGGCTCGTACCTTCTCGTGGGCGAGACAAATGGCACAGACATGGCCAAGTCGATTTCCACAACCTGCTTCTCCTTAGCTCCCTTCTCCGCAGCTTTGCGGACGCGCTGCTCACGACGGTCAGGACCCCACAAACTCCATTGAGCCATTGTTCATGGCGGTGGGGGACAACGTAGTGGGCGTTAACATCTAGGACGACGGAGGAGGACACGAAAGCTCGGGTGGAGGAGGGCGACAACTCAGACGCGGGAGGAAGGCAGTCGATTTGGTGGACTTGGTCAATTTGGAGGGATTTGGAGTAGGTCCAGCCTATCGGGTTCGACGTGGCGAGCGAGTTCGGCGGTCCTAAATCCGCCCCACATATAGGCTGGATTTGAGGGGTGCCGAGCAACTTGAACATACGAGTTGGCTTTTGGGGGTCAAGTTGGGTGGCCTTCTTTTGTTCGGACAATGTCCAGACTATCAGTCCAAACGTTTAGGGCTCTTTTGATTCAAAGGAATTCTATAGCAAGGATCCTTAGAAAATTTTCCTACACTGATCCTTTGATTCATAGGATCGGATCCCATAGGATTTTTTCATATGAAATCTTTTGTACTATATTTCATAGAAAATCCAACATTCACTTCAACTTCATTTTACAATTCCTTCGTTTTTCCTGTGGCATCAAACACACCTTACTAATACTATAGGATTCAAGTGGGCATGCCACTCCAATCATATACTTTTTCTAATCCAGCGTTTTCAAAATCCTGCGAATCAAAGAGACCCTTATAATGGAAGTGAGGGCTTCGGTTGTAGATGCTCTTGTAGTACAACGTTATCATTCCAGGTATAAAGAAGGTAAACAAAACAAAACAATGCTGCTTTTGAAATGTTGAAATGAAGCCTTAAATCTGAATCGGCAAGTGTCTGAATAAGTCAGTCGGTCAGGTGCTCCCACATGAACCTACCACTAAGTTAGAGCATCTCTAGCAGACCCCTTAAAACCGCTCGGCCCGTAAAATTCCGGCAAGTTTACGGGTTTGGCATTTTTTTTTGGCCAGACCAGACCCCGCAAAGTCGGCCCGGCCCGTAATTTTTTTACAGCGGCCCGTATAGAAACCCCCCGCGGTATATATCCGGGTCCGCGCCCGCGATACGGGTCGAAACCCTATCCCCCCGCCGCCGCGATTCCCCATTCCCCACCGTGATTCCTCGCCGCTGGTGACCTAAATCCGCCGCCCCGCCCACCGATCCGGCATGATGTGGGGCGGGATGTGGAGCTCTAGCCGCCGCGGTGGCGACGACCCCGAGCGGAAGCGCTGCGTCGTTGCTGACGCGGCGAGGAAGCGTGCCGCCCGGCGGTACACCAACCGAGGCCTCTCGCCGCCGCCATCCCTCCTCCGCCGCGAGACAGAAGAGTACGACCGGCGGCAGGCTCAGCGCTCCGGCGCGGGGAGCTCTTCCGGCGTGCGGCCGCTCCGCATCGTCAAGACGGAGCCGGGGGAGGCGGAGGAGGCGCCGCCGCTCCGCAGCGTGAAGACGGAGCCGGGGGAGGAGCCCCCGCGCGGCCGCTGCGTCGTCGGCCCGGAGGACTACCTCGTCGGGCCCGAGGCGGACGCCTTCGAAGCGGCGCTTGCCGCGCGCACTGCGCGTGAGGACGAGGAGGAGGATGTGCGTCGCCGGCGGGACGAGGAGGTCAACGTGCTCCTCTACGAGCAGGGGCTCGCTGCCGCGCGCGTTCGATGACCAACAGGCGGGATGGCGCCGCGAAGCCGAGGAGCAAGACAAGATCTACATCGATCTTGGCTCCGACGATGACGAGGATTGAGCGCCGCCGCCGCCGAGGCGTCGCCGCCGCACCCGGAGAGCTCTGGTGAGCTCTGAGTTTGGCTAGTGTAGGGTAGGGCGGCACCGCGTTGTAAAATATATTTGCAATGTATGGTTGATCAAACCATGTATGTAGGATTGTGATGTTCATTTCGCCCGAGAAATCTTTTTTTCAAAATTTACGTTTTCAATTAAGGGCTCTGTTCGGCCACAGTCGATTTCGCCCCTCAAAACGCGTTTTTCTCGACCCTTATCCGCGGTATACGGATCGCGGTTTTAAGGGGTATGCTAGAGATGCTCTTATCCTAGCCATACTGTATCTATCCATGTAGTCGCGGCCAAGCACAACGTTGCCTTGTCTTGTTCCTTTGCCGTGGCCAGCTGTGTCATCTGTCATCGGCCCCTCTCAACGTGCAGCTTGGAGGGCCAATAACGTGCTCCCATGCGCAACCACGCTCGGATACAAAAACGCCGCCGGTACCGAGCTAGGCATCCCATGTGCTGCCATGCCATGTCTTCCACTCAAACAAGTGTTCTCGTGGCACGAAATCAAATTGCTTGATCTTATGGTAATTTCACACTGACAACGTAAAAACTTAAAAGCGAACCAACCAATAGTTGAATGGTTAGAAGAACCGTGGTATCTTCAACATATCAGAGTTTAAATTCTAGACTTGACGTTGGTACTCGCATTTTCTTGAATTTATTTCAGCCTTCCGTTGACTACGAAGGAGTCTGTGACGATTTTGTCAATCTCAAGATGACGTATCGGCTCAGTCTTTTGGAGGTGCTCATAGGGATAGGATGTGTGTGCGTGCGTTCATATGGTGAGTGTATGTGCATATGTATGAGCGTCTGTACTCTGTTAAAAAAACCATAAAAACTTAAAAGGGAAACTCGACCTAGATGATTTAAAAGAAGGAGAAGATAGTGTTTAGAACAGATTGCGTAAATACATTCCACTTGGTGTACCGAGACAAGACAAACACCCTACCACTTTGGTTCATCCCGGGAGGGCGGTATTTGGTGTACCGAGCGGCTGAGATAGTGAAAATTGGGCGATTTTTAGAGTACACAAAATGCGTCGGTCCCAATTAGACTCATGTCAATTAATTCGCTACAACATGTTATTTTTCTTTTGCTGATTTATTACGTTACATGCAGTTTTCACTGTAGAACATGACAAATCTTTATATACACAAACATGGTAATTTTATCTGTTTTCGCATGATAAATCTGGTCGTAAAATTTTTAGTGCTAACGTCAGATTTTTAACATTCCCGTTCTATATATTGATATAGATGTGGTGTTTTTCTTTGACGACACAAAGACCTTTTCTTTCTTCTATTGTCGACAACAAATCGGTCATTATCCGTGTGTTAAAAAGGGCCTTCCTCGTGTCTCCATCGCCTGGCTCACCGACGCGGCACATAGCGTGGCAGTGGGTGCACGACACCCGCACCCACATACGATACGAACAACCGATCGGACCCCCTCCACCTCGTCTCCACTCTTCTTCTCCCCTGCTCCCTCTCGCCTCTTCTAGTGCTCTACTGCTCTCCATCCCACCCCGCTCTCGTCCGGCGTTCCCTTCTCCCTCCCCCACCTCGCGATTTGCCCCGCCAAGCTGGTAAGGAAGTGCTGATTAAATCAGTTGCTCAGTCCATTCCCACCTATATCATGAGTGTGTTTAAACTCCCTTTGGAGTTATGTGATGATCTGAATCGGATGGTGCGGAATTATTTCTGGGGTTCTGAGGATGGTAAAAGGAAAACCCACTGGTATGCTTGGACTAAAATGACTAGACCAAAAGGACATGGAGGTCTAGGTTTCAGAGATTTTCGCCTATTTAACCAAGCTTTGCTTGCAAGGCAGGCATGGCGTCTCCTGGTCTTCCCAGATAGCTTGTGTGCGCGGGTCTTAAAAGCAAAATATTATCCCAACGGGTGTCTGAAGGACACTGTTTTCGCGGGTAATCCTTCTTCCACTTGGCAAGCTATTAGTCATGGTCTTGATTTATTAAAGAAAGGTCTTGTTTGGAGAATTGCAAATGGGCAGAATGTTCGAATATGGCGTGACAGATGGATAGCTCGTGTTCCCACGGGTGGCCTAATATCACCAAAAGGGAGATGTCGTTTCCGTTGGGTTTCAGAGCTTCTGGACCATAATGGAGGTTGGGACGATGTTAAATTGCAGCAATTTTTTCTCCCTGTAGACATTACAAAAATCAAAAAGATTCGGCCTTCCTCAAGGCTTGGTTCCGACTTTCTTGGTTGGGCACCTGAAAAAAGTGGACAATTCTCGGTCAAAAGCGCTTACAGGCTGGCTTATGAGGAACTTCACAGTGCATCGGTTAGTTCTTCGAGTACCAACTCACAAGGGGGGCAGGAAATATGGAAAGCTATTTGGTCTGCACCCCCCCCCCCCCCCAAAGGTTCTTTCTTTTGGTTGGAGACTAGCAACGAACACTCTGGCAACTTGGAGTAACAAGATGAAAAGAAACATGGCAGTGAACACCACTTGCCTGATTTGCGGTCTGGAGGAGGAAGATACCTTCCATGTCTTCTGCTCCTGCCCTAATGCGCGGCAACTATGGAATGCTCTGCTCGTGGATTGGTCACTACCAGCTTTAAACTCCATTAGTACGACCGGGGAAGATTGGTTCTCGGTGTTCTTCTGCAATCTAAATGAAGAAATGAGAGTACGTGTTCTGCTGCTGTTTTGGAGGATGTGGTATGTTAGGAACGAGATTGTGCATTCAAAATCGGCTCCCCCAGTTGATGTGTCTAAGAGGTTTTTGAGCAGCTACCTTGACACTCTCTACTCCATTAGTGCAGACCCGTTTGATCCAATTAAAGGAAAATCAGTCACCACTATGTGTTTCCCACATGTGGATCCAGCATGCAATAATAGGCCACAACCCGCAGATGTGTTGTGGTCGCGACCTGTGATTGGCCGAAATAAATTAAATGTTGATGGTTCCTTCCTCAACAATGAAGCGGGAGTAGGTATGGTTCTGAGAGACCATGAGGGTTCAATTGTATTCAGTGCATGCAGGCAAATATTTTCATGCAATGATGCCCTGGAATCTGAACTTCTAGCCCTTCAGGAAGGTATAGCTTGGGCATTGCAGTGGTGTTCCCTGCCACTAGATATTGAAAGCGATTGTCTCGAGGCAGTCATGATGATCAAGAGTAGTGTAGGCAACAGATCAAAGTACGCTTTTTTGGTCGAGGATATCAAAAGAAGCATGGAGGAACGGGATTCTTGTATTACTCATATTCGCCGTAGCCAAAATAAATCTAGTCACTTTATGGCAAACTTTGGGAGATCCGAACGCCGCACTGTTGTTTGGCTTGGATCAGGCCCTCCCGGCGCTTTAGAAGTTTTTGAACTTGATTGTAATTCTTAAGTTTTTGGAGTAATACAAGAATTTATTCGCAAAAAAAAAAACAAATCGGTCATTATCCGTGTGTTAAAAAGGGCCTTCCTGCGAACCAACCTGTGGTTGGATGGTTAGAGGGACTGTGGTATCCCCAGCCCATCAGGGTTCAAATCCTGGTGCTCGCATTTATTCCTAGATTTATTTCAGAATTTCCGGCGATGCGCATTCAGTGGGAGGAGACGTTCCGTCGACGACGAGGTGCCTACGGTGAAAAAAAAAAAAAAGGGCCTTCCTCGTGTCTCCATCGCCTGGCTCACCGACGCGGCACATAGCGTGGCAGTGGGTGCACGACACCCGCACCCACATACGATACGAACAACCGATCGGACCCCCTCCACCTCGTCTCCACTCTTCTTCTCCCCTGCTCCCTCTCGCCTCTTCTAGTGCTCTAGTGCTCTCCATCCCACCCCGCTCTCGTCCGGCGTTCCCTTCTCCCTCCCCCACCTCGCGATTTGCCCCGCCGGCGGCGACGCGGACCTGCTGGTAGCTGGTGCTGGACCGGCGCGGATCGGTTTCTTCTTTTTGTGGGTAATAAGGAACCCTATCCTGCCCCGATTGGATTATCTTGATATGGATTTGTGTGGGAGTTCGTCTTGCGGTTCCCTTCTTCTGTTTGCTGCGTGGCGGCCGGCGACCGAAGTCTGAATCCCCGTCGAGGTAGTTGCCGATTTGTCTGTCTGCTGCGTGGTGGACTGGTTGGTAGGTGCCCTTGCTAATCTAGTCCACCCACCCGTACCTGGTCTGTCTAGCTTAGCCGCTTCTTCTTCTTCAGTGCGCGAGACCGATCTGAGATGGCCCCGTAGAGCGGCCGCAGCTTATTTTCTGAGCGATATCTGTGTTTAGATCGAAGTCGTCTGGTTTTGTTCTACCAACGACGGTTGGAGTATTAGAGAGCTCAAGAACAAGCTTGCTAATGTCTGGAATATTAGACACATGCTGGTTACTACTTTTCTCTTTTCCTTGAATTTTAGACACAAGCCATTGCTCACAACATTTGTCCCTACCAACTAGACTCATATGCGCGTTTATACAGAAATTACATTGTATATATAATTTTCTCTCCCGTGCAGCAAGATGACCATTCTGACGCACTTGCAGGATTTATGTGCCAAGCTGCATACTGTTCTGTTTTATTCCTCGGATCAAACTTGTTGAGCTGATTCCAGCAGGGAGGAATCTGCAAAGCAGCTTGGGGTTAAGCTTGCATCTTCCTTAAACAGCTCTAGATTAAATGGGAGAAGGTAACTGCTTTTCCAACCTTGTATCTATCTTTTGAGTTAAACTTAAGTTTTCCTTTACCGCTAGATCGCATTATGTGGTAGCATTAAGCATCACTGAGGGGCAACTTAATTATGATTCAGAGTTTACAGCTTTCCTCTGTTTATTAGGCCTTTAGCTTGATCGTGATGTGCATTATTTTAGTTTTGCTTATAAGATCACTTCTTAATCTTAATCACACTTTTAATTGTGCAGCAAGCTCGGATGATCTTTGCCATTGTCAAGGGTGTCTTGGCAAGTACACCCTACTCAGAGATGAAGAGAACCCACAGCTGGCAAAGTTTGAGAGGCGGCTTCCTTGCTTTGGTTGCGGAATAGGATGGTCCTCGTAAGAATCCTTTACCATCAACGTAAACGTCAGTTAGAATTTTAAATTCTGCATCTGGTAAATATCAAACATGTCTCGTTTGCAGATTCCTTTTAGGTTTCTTGTGTCCATTGCTTTGGTACTATGCAACGACTCTTTACTGCTGCAAGTACTACAACAGGGATCCACGAGAGCGCCCGGGTCTTGCTGCCTCTGCTATTGCGGTGGGTTTTCCTTATAGTAAATCCTGAACATGTTACTATAATTAATGTAGCTGTAAAGAAAGCAATTCATAGCTAGAAAATAGTCTAATGACCTATATCTAGTTACAGGAAACAAAGAGTTATCCTGTAGAAAGTCATTTCTTTATGCATGTCGTGTAACTGTTTCCCCCCTTTACAAACTTGATCTTATAGTTTCATTACAGCGAGTGTTGTTCCTAATCTTTCAATTACTTCCTCTGCTCACAAATATAAGATGTTCCAACCTTTTCTGAATCGGATGTATAGACATGTTTTAGTGTGTTTGTTCACACATTTCAGTCCGTATGTAGTCCATATTGAAATATCCAAAACATCTTATATTTGTGAACGGAGAGAGTACTAAACAGGTCATGATTGCAACTATGTGCAGTCATTTGCAGTTTTTCTTTTTCTGCCCTGATAAGCTTGCTGACATAGTCAGGTTACAGAGAGTTTTCTTCCTAATGTTCCAAATTTGTTGGTAAGTGCAGGCGGCCATCTTCACTACCGTCACAACTATTACTCTCTCCATCATTCTGATAATCTGGGCACAAAAGTGATTTCTGAGGCAGGGAGAACATGGCTGGAGGATTGGTTACTTATGGGTAGACGAGGGATTCAGAAGGCGACTTGTATGTTGGTGCAGATACTTTTAGTTCATCATGTAAACACAGTTGCACATATAAAGTTTTTATCGAAGGGCTTCATCTATCGATTGTCGTCTCTCCGAGTCAGTTATTCAATCTTTCTAAGACGGTGGGAACAGTTGACTATTTTTCTTCTGAAAAGCTTCGAATCTAGAGGCTACAGGTCGAATTCCACAAATTACAGAGGAAAAATCCGTACAGGTTAGCCATTCAGCAGGTAATTTGCTGGGACCGAAACTGTTGCCAACTTGCCATTATAGGAGATACACTGATACACCAGTCCTCTGAGCTTTGTCGAATTCTTAAGAGGTTGAATTTCTGATGCACCTATTTTACTTGCGGGGTGTGTTGTGGTGGGTTTTTAATGGTAGTACCATGTGAAATGATGATCTAGATCGAGAGTGTTCGTCTCGAGAGCACGCGCTTCACCGAGCCACTCCGTTTCCCTAGTTGATTCCTATGTTCAAGGATGAATTTTCTGGTTACAGATTCGAAGATTCGAAGTACGACTGGGATTTCTTTTTCCAGAACATCTGATACTTCATCTACTAATCTATCTACTAATCTACTAATCTACTAACCCTATAAAAGCACGAGAGGGGGTAGATCCGAGCAATTAGACCTTCTCCGCCGGACCACCGGCCGCTCTGCCGCCTTGCCCCTCTCCCTTCTCCTCCTTCTCGATCTCCTCTCACCTCTCTCCCTCTTTCTCGCTCGACAGGGACCTCCATGGCGCCGCCGGCCCTCAATCTCGCCGGATCCGGCCGCCTCCACGTCAAATCCGCCGGAAATGGATCCACCCCGGCCAGATCCGCCTGGATCCGACCGGGCCCCGCCGTCATCGCCACCGGAGCGCCGCCCCGCTCGACCTGCAGCGTCACCTTCCATTGGCAGCCCTTGGAGAACCTCATCTCTCTGATTTGCTCCCTATTTGTTGCAGGATGGGCAAGAACCAGATACAGTAGTTACAACAAAAGGCATGAATTTAGAGGAAGATGCAGCAAGGCAGAGGTAGTAATCTCAAAAGGATTCTGAAATACATTAGCGTGAACAGGTGTGCTCTTGTTGTCAGTTCAGGTGTGCTCCTGCTGTCAGGTCGTGTGGAATTTTTTTTATCAGTTTTGTGGGTATGTGAGTTGGTAAACCAAGTGTGGCTGCTACCCACTGATTCCTTCCTACTCCCCCAATTTTTCTCACAAAATGCATTTTGTGGTATGATGCGACTACTACTAAAGATAAAACATTTAAGGATCTGAATATTTGAGCAGAGACCTATTACGTGTTGCAGCTAGCTCGAACTACATTTATAATGCACAACTCAAAGGACTGATGCTATTGGTAAGATAAGGTCACATGAATCCCAATTAAATGGGAAGCAAAGGGTGAAAAATGGGACCATAGAAATCACTATTTATTCTATCCTCTGTGTCTTTCATGTGGAGAAGAACATGTTTCCTATATGAAAAATCAATACATTATTATTGTTACTTATCATTGCCTTGGACATAAAATTCAAACATGAGGACTTGGTTTCTTTCTTTTCTACAGTATCCTGATGCATGCTTTGGCCGTTGCTCTTTAATTAAATGTTATTTTGTTCAGACTATTTTCATCACTCAAGTGGTTGAACTGTAAGTTCAGAATTGGCAGTAAATCGTGCAGTATCTTGATGCATGCTTTTTCTACACAGGCTTTGCGGTAAATCGTGTATTTTCCACTTACACACAAGGTGCCCAGCTTCTAATCAGTCTTGGCATTGATCTTTTCAGAATTGATCGAGTAAAAAAGCAACTTCGGCATGCCAATGGGACCTTTTCAGTAAGTGCTTTGACTCTGTTTTCATGTCCATGTGTGGAATAATTGCCAATGATGTCAAAATTAAGCTCCTCCTGTGAATGAACAAGTAAATGTTCCCATTCAACTATAGATATATTTTTTCTATTTCTTGATGAAAATGTTCCAGTATCATGTACTGTCCGCGTTCACCTAATCATCCGTGTCATCCGTGTTGTGCTCCCGCCGCCGGCTGTGTGTGTGTGTGGCGTGGGTGGCATGACGTGCACGCTCTATTTGCGTAGGAAGCGGGCGGTTGCAGGCAGAGGAAGCGGCTTGCTACTTGCAGAGGAAGGAAGCGGGCGGTTGCAGCCAGAGGAAGCGGCTTGCTACTTGTAGAGGAAGATTAGGATTGCATAGCACGATTAGAATAGCTCACTTTATTGTGCAGGGCTAATCATGATTCAGAAGCAAGGGTAGACAATACAAAGTACAGAAAACATTTCCAAAGAGATGAGCAGAATACCAATGTGTGCAGAGAGTATGTACATGAGCATAGAAGAATGCAAAAATATTCATGGCATAAACAACTTAATTACAACATGGTAGTTGACGCGAGGTGTACCTGTACGGAGAAAGATTTGTAGTGTGAAAATGTAAATGTGTCGATTCAGTCTAGCATGAGAAAGTAGTTGCTTTATTCTGTTAAAAAACTCCAGAGCATGTATCCAGATGACACTCCATCTAATTCATGGTATGTGCAAGTGTTTGTTCAGATGAATCTGGCATGTCATCTGGTGGTTCCTGAGAACTCGCATGTATCTCACTGTCAATCATCGTTATTTCCATGTCATCTTCGGACACTTGATCAGCTTCATCACCATGAAACGGTGAATCTCTAACAAGGGATTTTCTTTGTCTGCTATGTCATGCATATTCAGAACCATGGGGTCAGCATAGAAAACTCAGTTAGCCTGCTGGTTATTTTTTTCGTTGCTCGGCTTTTGAACTCCATAGTTAGAGAATGATGGAAGGGATTTGGACCTCGCTGAATTACTTGGAGATACACCTCTCCAGCCATCATTGCTGCTGATGCCAAGAGGATTGCTACACGAGACTGGCACTCTATTTCTCTGCAGTTATCCTTATTGACATTTCTATGACGTTGTTTGGGTAGCAACTTTTGATATTTCCTGCTCACTGTGGTCAGAGGAAATAAACATATGTCCAAGCATGTCAAAGCCCCTATTCTCAGGCTCTTGATACTGAAATTGATGGGATATCTTCGATCTGCTAGAGAGATATTTCTTTGCTTCATTAACGACTGTTGCGTGCCTTCTGTAGCCAGAATGAGGGATTTCATGTGTTAGGCCAAAGAATACTTCAATTTCTTGAGCTTTCTTAATGCTTGGCTAAATATTTAATCCATGTTCCCATAGAGTTTGATAAAGGCTAAATTTTGCATTTACTGCGAATTTTTTTGCACATATAATTTCTCACTATTTTTTTTATTACACATTAATTTTTCTCCCGTTGCAACGCACGGGCATATGTGCTATCTATATCTATATCTTTATTTCTGTCGGCTCACCGTCAAATTACCCTCGAAGTTGGCCAAAAAACGTTTTCACAAACGAGACAAAAAAATTGGCGCAGCCTGGATTCGAACCATGGTCTACTGGTTGTAAGAGCGATGGGCTAGCCCGTAGAACTATGATTGGATCTGAGGGAGTATAGGGTTTGGCCTTAGATGAACCCATACTGCTTTTTTTTTAGGGATAGATGAACCCATACTGCTGGGCCTGTCACCCCGGCTGGGCCTGTCTATCGTCCCTGGTGGGCCTATGCGCCCGTACAAAATCAGCCACCAGTCCGTTAATTTACCTATTATAAATAGTCCCACCTTGCTATCTAACATTAAATTCTCCTAATTTATATATGTCTTCTAGGTTCCTGGGTCTCAAGGAGCTACTCGGGAATCAAAAGGATTTCAAACGATCTAACAGATCTCAGAGAGAGATAACGAGGAAAAAGGATGAAGCGGAGGAAGAGAAACCTAATATAATATAGCGGCTAATTAACGAGGACAAAGGAAGGCCTCCGGCAAGAGGAATCACGTGGCTGTGATGGTGGTCGGCTATCAATGAAAAAAGAGGAGGCCTAAAAAGCTTGAAAAATCATGGTCGGACTCGACGACCACGTGGCTGTGATGGAGGAATTACAGAAAACATGCACATGTTGCATTGGCGCAAAGAGACCCTGGTCGGCTATCAATGAAAAAAAGAGGAGGCCAAAAAAGCCAGAAAAATCATGGTCGGACTTGACGACGCGCACAAGCACCGGCGGCATCAAGATCATCGTCTCTGTCAACCTTGACAGCAGCCGCCTGCTGACACGTTTGGTAGTATGTACAAGATCGGCTGACAGCTCATACTGCCACATGACATGTATGGTTTTTTACTTCTCCATCTATTTCTGCATATTAAGTCATAAAATCCCTTGATAGTAGACAAATAAAATAGACCAAACTTGCAGAAAACACATCATAATCAACAATTCAACATATATAGTTACAAATGAATAATTTATAATACTGATAAAAACACATCATGATCGACCAAACTTTCATGTAGAAGCTTTTTGAGAATAAAAGAAAATTAATATAAAGCAATATACCCTATTTAAATAAAATAGTGTTGTAAGTAAAAACTAATTTACATTTTAGCGATGGATTCCACTAAAATGCATAATCAATCACTATATGTTCAGATTGAAATAATATGACATTTTTATTTCGTGGGAGTTGTACAGTTGCAATTTAAATAAAAATAATTGAAAGCTACAAGAAAAGAAATACATCAAAATCACAACTGGAATAGTGCATTAAAGAGAATGGACCACAACCGGCCATAAAAGAAGATTACATGACTCAGTCACATAATATAGGATGTATTATATTGTATTGTAATAGTTTAAACACCAAAATACATCCTCATGAGAAAGTTTTGCTCACATTTAGGATGTAAGAGATTTGCACCAAATTTCCCAATTATGAGCCACGACGAGCCGTTTCTACTCGATATCTTGATGATGAGAGAGAGAGAGAGGGGTGGCGGAAGAAGACCAATTTATATTGGTAAAAACAAGTCGACAATGCCATTCTAATGTGCATGAAAGTCCTAATGATATATGTCACAGATAATTGGTATTAATTAAATCGTATAAATATAGGTCCCGTTGCAACGCACGGGCCCTTTTGCTAGTAATAATAAAGCACGGATTGCTTCTGTCCGTTCACCGTCATTTAAACTACCTCTGAAGTTGTAAAAAATTACCCTCCAAGCCATCCATAAGTGGCAAAAAAAACGCTTCGATTTTTCGTTCCCGTACGTCTCTTTTCTTTAGAAAAATTCCCATACATCGTGAGCGAACGGCCCACAGAGCCGTCGAAGCTCCGATCCAAGCCCACCCAGCCAGACCGAAACATCCAACGAAACCGACCCCAACTCCACGTTACCTTTTCTAACTCCCACCCGCTCTGGTCTCCCCCGCCTGATTCACCTCGCCCCGTTCTTCCCCGATTTGCCTGGACAACACGGGCGTCCATGAGCAGCGGTTGCAGGCGGCGACCCGCTCTCTTCTCTTCCGATTCGCCTATAGGGGCCGATCCAACCACCCGAGCCTTGCTTCCACCGGATCGGGCACTGTCTCAACCACCCCTCCCGGTCCGATCTAATGGTGGTTGCACGTCGCCGGCCTCATAGATGCGAGGTCCTAGCGGCAGCATCGGGCGTCATGTGGGAAGAGGGAACATAGGGGTAAGACTCTTCTCCTCCCATCTCAGTTCACGGCGGCGTGCCAGACTTTCTGGGCTCCCGTCGCCTGTCGTCAGTACGCGCATTCAGAGGCCAAGGATGACCAGCAACTCTTGGAGGAGGACACCTCAAATCAGTCTGGGAAGTCGTCGTCGTTGTCCTCGGGCAACAATTCAAAATATTGTAATGATACTTATCAACGTTTTTATTTGGTTGTGCAGTGCTCGCTAGGTGCTTGACGAAATTCCCATATGATGCATGTGGCAATTGGTTCCTAGAGGATAATGTAGATTAATTGATAGATTCCATGGAGAGCTGCCAGAATCTTCAATTGGAAGCAATTAAAGACGGACCTCACCAGATTGGATTTGTCCAGCATTCCAGCTAAGTTTCAAGGTAAGCAAGACGTTGGTCCCTTTAGCTTCCTCCAATGAGTTGATCTTCTGAAACTGAACAAAAACATATATGCATTGACAGAGCTATTCGTTTAAATGTATACAAGTTTTTTTTCTATTTGATTCCTTTATATACTTAGAAATTATGTCAATCATTCGTGCTTTCAAGATTTTTGTAAATAACCTATTGTTGATGGTGTATGTTCTCATTTCTGACAAATTCCAATAATAAGCTCTCATGTTCAGTAAATGCAATTCGGTTGATTATTTTGAACAACTTCATTAGGTTAATAGGATTTCATTTTCTATAAATTTCGTTGTTCGTTCTGCACAGGGATACAAACTACAGTGTAGTAATTCATTGAATAACCTGCATATTAATACTGCCTATTTTCTGGGACTCAACTCTCATGGCAGAATTATCATGTTGACGAGGAAAAGAGTTGGTTACTTATGGTTGTAGGATGTCAGTTGAAGTTCATGCTATCATCCACGGAGCGTTTGCTCAGTCATGAGTTGTCGTTTCTCTCTAACCATTTGCCGACTCGGTTACGCTGGCACACCATGTTCATGCAGAAAGAAACCTGTAACATGTGTTATAATACATCGCCCTTTGTGAAATTGTTAACTTCACTGTAACTTGTGGGATCATATAGAAGCAAGACGCTTGTTGGTCCTGATTGAAGTTGCTTTGACAGAAAAGATTTTGTAGCTCTGAATGTTGCGTACTTGGCTATATAGAGCACTTAATCAAGTGTTCTGATTTGTCTGCAAAACTAGCTCACAAAACTAATATTAATCTCCTGGTCGAAGTTTACTTATAAAGCGTGTTTCACTTATGCAGGTAGCTTTAGGACTCCATGCAGACAGTCACTGATTAGTGGGTAGTAGGCATGCAGTTTCAGTTAAACCGAAGCTTAATTAATCCACATACATAGTTCACTGGAGGTATCCATGCCATTACACTCATCCCTGTGTGTGAGTGACACAACTATGTACTGCTATAAAAACACTGGAGTGCCCAACAATATCTTATAATGGCTTTGGTGGTAGTATATGGCCTGGGATAATGTTTACTTGTGATTCGCAAAATGGAAGCATGTGCTATATCTTTGTATGCCTGTCTTCTTTTCTCTTATCCTCAAAGGCTTTTTGTTTCTATTTTTTGCATACAAGACCAAACACTTGTCTTCTTTGTTTGAAGGAAATTAAGGAAACATGTCACACTCATTGTCGCCTGGTTTATGGTAACTGGTGTTGCCTCCCTTGGCGTCGGCCTCCCTTGGAATCTCTCAGATCTATGGCATAGCCAGTTCTCCATCCCGCAGTTTTCGCATGTTGCAACGCACTGGCTCTTTTGCAGGACCATCGTCGACATAGACAAGTTCCGCTTCAAGGACGACACATAGAAGAAGGCTCAATAAGAGGAAGGAAGCAGGTATCACATACAATTTTTTGCACAAGTAAATTCAGCGATATGAATTGAACCAGCTGATTTGGCTATTCTATAACTGCAGCATCCATGTAAAGGAATTTCTGCAATGTAATTCTGTGAATTGCAGGTGTGGTTTAGCAATGTACCTCATACACGGTTGGTTGATGACAAAGGAGGGTAGAATTGGATTACAAAGGCTAAAGATAAATTTACATTTCCTGGAGGAGGAAGCCAGTTTATACATAGAGCAAGTCAATACCTGGATCAAATATTTCAGGTTTGCTTTGATTATATTATAAATTACTCAAATCTTTTTAGAAACAGTAAAGGTAACTTTAAATTGTTTAAAACAGGAAAGCAAATGAGTAGTTTTTGTGTAATGTTCGACTAAAAACAGAACTTAAAACATATGGGTTTTACGCGCATCACTGCTTAATAGGGACATGAAAAAGACAAATAGCGGATTACATCAGCTTCCACTGCTAAAACCTCTACTATTGTTGAACCTCATTTGAAGCACATGTTTCTCTGTTTTCCCAGATGGTACCGGATATTGTATCTGACTCTCGCACTAGAGTTGTTCTGGATGTTGGCTGTGGAGTAGCAAGTTTTGGGCCATACTTAATTTCACATGATGTGTTACACAGTGTCCGTTGCTCCCAAAGATGTCCATGAGAATCAGATACAGTTTGTGTTTGAGCGTGGTGTTCCTGCAATGGTGGTAGCATTTTTAATACCGGCTATTATCCAATGTTCCCACTGTAGAATAAATTGGACATGAGCTGAGGTATAGTCGTGCTTCGTCTAATACACCTGAATCCTTTTCTTGATGATCCACTTAATTACTCTTATCATAATTTACCCGAAGATGGACTCGGCTGGATAATTATGATAAAAGTAATTAAGGTGGAATTCTGCTCCTGGAGGTTAATAGAGTACTTTCCTTGGCCAGAACAGCCTGTTTATAAGCATGAAGAGGCCCAACAAGAGGAATGGAAAGATATTGCTCCTTAATACTATCATGTAAATTTGTTCCCTTAGGGCTATATAATATACTCAATGTGTTAAATTTACTTATTTTTCGCATGATGAATCCATAGTTGTTGGATGTAGCCGGAGTAATCTCTTCTTTTCTAATAATAGTTTTCTATAACATTACTTATATCAGGTCGAGAAGCCTCATAATTAAACACTGCATTGTTTTTGTTGCTCTGTTCCGAAATGATTGTTTACAGACAACATTATTTGTAGAGATGGAGGACCTCTCAAACTAACCATGTTGGGAGATTGTGAAGAAAGTATGTTGCTATGTGGAGGAAGCCTTTATAAATAACTCATGCTACATGAGTCGTGATCTTGGGGTCAAACCTCCACTTTGTGATACCGATGATAATTCCAGATAATGTCTGGTATTTTTCAACCCCACCTGACATGCTTTTAATAGTTAAGCCTCAGTTCAAGGACTAAATTCAGAATCTGTATTAAAAAAATTGTGCATACTTTTTTTAGATTTGTTTTGAACATTTGCATAATTATGCAATCATCTCTTGCAGAGTAGTCTCATGATTTCGACTTATTTTTTTGTTGATGAGTGAATGTGTGATACGTAACCGGCTTCTGCTTTGCCAGGCTGCGAAATCCATAGCTCGGATGCAAGCAACTTTATTAACGAGCCGTTTTCTACACAAGAATAATTTTGTTACTACTTCCCATTATTGCGTGCTGATCATGCTATGTTTATGAGCCTCAAGCTGACATGGTTTCCTCTCTGTTGCAATTTCATTTCAGATGCAACCTTGAACTGTAGAGGTTTCAGTTTCCTTATGGCTGATTTTTTGTGTGTGTGTCTTTCTTATGTTTATGTTCACAAGGTGTATCTGCGAGTTTGATGGAATGGAGATGAAATCTTTTGCACGACTGGAAATAAGTAAGTAGGTATTTGAAGGTGAAGCCCCCCCCCCCCCCCCCCCCCCCCCCCATTCTTCCATGAATTATGACAGCGGAAGCGTTAGCACTTAGGTTTGGCTTATTGCTGGCACAAAAGACGGGCTGCAATCATCTTGTTATCAATTCTGACAACATGGAAGTCATTGACACAATGAAGAACGGAGGACATTCTGCAGGAGCGGCAGCGGCAATTTTTGA
Organism: Elymus sibiricus; assembly: GCA_039707655.1. NCBI lineage: Eukaryota > Viridiplantae > Streptophyta > Magnoliopsida > Poales > Poaceae > Elymus > Elymus sibiricus. The sequence goes on along the minus strand of CM077668.1, from coordinate 100,635,832 downwards.
TGATTGTTTTTTTATGGCTTGTGATTTCCCTCTTATTAGATTTGAACATTGTAATAGGAAAGCGAACAAGGTAGCCCATGAGCTTGCTAGACTAGCAAAATGTTCCATGACTAGGGATTGGATAGAGGAGCCTATGAAAAATATTGTATTTCTTCTTATAGACGATGTAACCATTATTTCTAATTATAAAGTTGATGATGTTTTTTCAAAAAAAAAAAAATCAGTGGGCCACCGTCTGTTAGGGCTGTTATTAGGAGGATAGACAACGCGGCTTGAGCCTTGCTTATTAGACTAGAGTCATGCTATTATTTTCTCCCGTTGCAACGCACGGGCATGTTTCCTAATAAATTAATTAACTGTCTAGTCCTCGACGAGAAAAGAAAAATAGTACATCGCCGCACTCTTCGGCACATCGACGCATCAAGCCTCGAACCAATCAGAATCGAGAAGCAGAATATCGACGTCGCAAGAAAAGAAAAAGATCAACGTCGCTGTCTAACGCGACTCTTGCTGAGCAGCGACGGATTCAGGAGGAAGGATGGTCGATGGGAACCCATTACCCGGTAGCTGTGATCTGTGAATGACGCAGGATACATTGCCCACTTCTGCAAATGGTGCGTCTTATCTTAGGTAAAAAACCACCACCACCAACTCGCGTTTACTGAAAGTGAAGTCGCTGGTAGCACGACCACGAATGCTTGTCGCCGATATTTTCCTCCAAACGTTGGAGTGAAATTAAACCGCCAAAACGCATTGCATTTGTTTACGGAGGGAGTAGTACTAGTCAATAGTCAATAGCCAACCATCATCGTCTCAATGTTTTTCTTTGGCGGGGAAAATATAAATTCATTTCAATCAAGGTGGTTCGATACAATCCTCTTGGCAAAGAGTGCCAGTCTCGTCTGGGCCACGGCGGAGCCAGACGGCCGTGCGAGTAGATGATCTACCCATCCTGTGCTAAAGGATGAGCTACATTTATATTTGGCTTCTCCTAACATATGCTATAGAAACATGTGCTATAGAGTAATCGCCGTCTCAATGTTGACGTACCGAGGAGGAATTGCGTTTGCATTTTGCAAAAACTAAAACACTGTAGTGTGTTTAAGTATAAGTGATCAATATTAGAAGAGTCAAAATGCAAGACACCTATGCATGTCTCATGTGGTGACCATTCGTATGTAATCTCTCTAATATGTTTGTCTAATGGCACGTATGTCGTTATTAAAAAAAAAACTCAAAAGGAGGTCTAACCTTATACCGTGCTACTCGGCTATTTCATTTACGCGCGACTCGCTGGCAAAGTCGTGAATGGAGGCAGATATATTAATGGGAAACGATCCTCTCCGGCCGGCCGACCGGCCAGGCTTTCGGTCGGTCACGTGCACGGGCGTAGGGCTGCAAACGAGTCGAGTTCGAGCGAGTTGGATCAGGCTCACCTCAACTTATACTAAAATTTGAGCGAGCTCAAGCAGAGCGAAGCTCAAGGTCGAGTTTTAGAAAGTGGCTCGTGCTCAACTGGTAACGATCTCGAGTCGATCTCGGGCTAGTTTCGAGTTAAATAAGATTATTAATTTAATAATGTAGTATAAATTTTCAAACAATGTTGGCCACAACACAACATAAGAAGCCATTATATAATTCAAATTATTCTCTCTCGAAGTCTCAACTGAAGATTAGTACATAATAGCAAGATATCATGGATGAACTAGCAAGAGAAGACAACAAAGGTGCGTCTGCTCTCAAACTTTGGCCAAAATAACATGATATCTAACACATGTCTGACCACATTTTTCTCCGCACTTAATTAAGCTTCCATGTTTGATAGTAGGTAAGATGGAGAAAAATCGTACACAACATATAAGATAATAATTTTTTTGACTAACTATATGGTAAAAAACTATCTCATTTCTTTTTAATATATATCAAAAAATATATAATAAAATTTTATGATATCGTGTGATCAAGCTAAAATCGAGCGAGCCGGTGTTGGCTCAAGATCAACTCGTTTCTCGATCGAGCTACGTAAAGTGTTCATACTCAGCTCATTTCTTCTCAAGTCGATCTCGAGTCGAGTCAAAATACAAATCGATCTCGAGCGGCTCACGAGCCTCAAACTTTTCTTACAGCCCTACACGGGCGACGCGTTGTTGTGGCCCACGCCACCGCTTATCCTTAACCTTATATCTTTAGACGGCTTCTCATTCACTTGTTTCCTTTTCGTCTTCGATCCGCTCTTTTTTTTCTCGCTTCACCTTTTTCCTGAAGGCTGCCATGGACACGCCTCTCCTCTCCCTTTTTGCTTTCGTTGCCGCCATGGATGCCTCTTCTCCCATGTCGATGTGCCTCTATGGGCATTCTCCCGAATTTTTATCGAAAAGGACCAGCTGCCGGACGCAATTGTCAAAAAAGACCACCTGTGGATGAATTGGACAGAAAAGACCACCCCCGCTGTGGCGGCAGGCGCGCCAGCCGACGCGTGGCAGCTGCCGCCACGACGTCAGGTGGCAGCCCCTGCCGCCACAGGGGTAGGTGGCAGCCAGCCGGTAACAGGTTCCCTCGGCCCGCGACGGAACGGGGCAGGCCTCGTGGGCCCTGCCGCCACCGCGTGAGGCGGCAGCGCTGCTGCTGCTCCGCCCTATGCAGCCGACAGGCATTGATTCCATCACGATTTTCGTCTGCTTTCGCACTGATTCCCAGCGTTTCGTCTTTTTCAGCACTGATTGCAGACGACGATGCAATGCGATGCGACAGCACGAGGCACGCTCTGTCGACACTGATTGCAGTGTTTTGGATCACGCGTATTTCCCGCCTAAAATTTCGTCCGTTCGCGCTTTATTTTTCCGCCATCTGAGCATATAAAATGAGGCATTGAGCCTCTCTTCATCCATCATCCAACCACCGTCGAAATCCCCACTGCGCTCAGTGTGTCACACTTTTTTTAGTCGCTATGAGTTTGCCTTGCTCGGATCAAAGCATCAGGCCGAGAAAAATGAAGAGTGCTAGTTTGCCTCAGGGGGTGGAACTCCTGCGTTGTTGGTGTGGCGATCTTTGCAAGGTGAAGGAGGTGACGGATTTTTCTGATTGGTTGGGCATGAAGTTTTTCATGTGTGCCAATTATGTGGAAGATCCACCCGTAGCTAGTTCAAAGTACGACAAGCCTCCGGTATGCTTTAACCATCACGAATAGATATATTGTTGGTTTTTTGGTTGATTCTTTAGTAACATTCTTGTTCTTGTTGTAGTCTCCTCCGCCTCTGTGCATGTACTATCGTTGGATTGACACGGAGATGCCGGCTTGGGCAGTGACTGAGATTCGTGAAAGAAGTCGCCGTGCATGGGATAGTTTCTACGCGGAAGAGCGACGCGAAAAGGCGGCAGCAGCGGAGAAAGCCGAGCAAGAGAGAGAGAGAGAGTTAAAAGAATATTATGCCGATCAAAAGGGTTACTTTCAGGATTTACTGAAGAAAAACAGGGAAGACGCTCGTCGCATGGAGGAGCAGGAACGGCAGCGAAAGGAGGCTCGTGAGGCGGAGAGACAGAGAAAGAAAGAAAGGGCTCGTGAGGCCAAGGCAGCAGAAGAAGCTGGCGATGGAAAAGGAAAATATTCACGCTGGACTCAGTAGATTCCTGTGGTAGTATCTTAAATTTCGCAACCGTTTGTATCTTAATTTCGGCTAACTAGTTTAAATATAGCTTTATTTCAGTAGTTCAATGTAGCTTTATGTCAATAGTTAAATGTATCTTACTTTTAGTTATACCGTGTCGTAATGAGAAAAAATGTAGCTTTGGAATAAAATGAGGATGATTTCATGTAGTTTCTGTATGACGATGCATCAACATTTTTATTTCCTCATACATAGATGTCTCTTACATATATCTGAAAGTCTGAAACTGTCATAGATAGATAGAATAGGCCGCACACATAGATAGGCGAATCACCCTACTCAACGACGGCCAGCTGGCCTTTCTCGACGACCGGAAGGCGACAAGCGATTAGGTGCTCGGTGTGGACGAAGACCACGGCCGTACTCCCCCTCGTCTCCCTGTGTCTGCGACTCCTGCATAGGTGATGGAGTCTGCAATCCATATTGAGATCCTGATGCTAAATTGTAGGTGTATGGTTCTGACTCCGGAGGGATATAAGATGTGCCAATAACGTTCTCATGAAAGAAGTCTGTAATTATCCATGTAACCGTGTCGCCAGGATCATGGGATGCTATGAGGATGTTTGTGTTGAGTCCACGCTGGGTGTCATCATCGTGCCATGTAGGATCAGTAGTTTGCTGCACAGAAAAAAATCGTATTTAAATATGAGGCATGAAGATGTTGTATGCGAGTAATTACTTATTATGTGTGAACATACTTCAGCGGCGCCGTAGCGTTGTGATCCCTCGCCTCCAGTGTATGGTGATTGTTCGCCGTACTGGTAAGAAAATTGTTTTGAAAATAAACCGTTAGAGGATAATATATGATATCATTGTAAATGCATTAAAAATGTAAACATGAGTACCTGCTGAGATCCCTCGCCTTGGGTGTATGCGCCGTACTGGTACGTCTCTGGGACATGAGTCTCCTCGGGCATGGAGATCCCTCGCGTGGAGAGATACGGCTGAGATCCCTCGCCTTGGGTGTATGCGCCATGTCCTGTGTACGCATTTGGGTTCGGGAAAAGAGTCTGCTCGGGCATCGAATCCAAGCCCGTGCCATGTTCCTGGGATGTCTGCCCCTGACGAAGCTGCACCGAACGAGAGCGATGCAGTGGCAGAGCTGAGTCATGCCGTGGCAATGTTGTTGTACTGCTCGGACCCTCCCCCACCGCCCCGTATGGCTCATACGCGCCTCGCTCGGTCTGGACGACGGCGCCGCACTCGGTCTGGCTGACCTCGCTTCCGGCATGTTGTACGCTCCAGTGACAACATCGTCGCCTCTACCGCATCCGAACTTTGTGGCGACGTAGTCTTGAATACGCTTTAAGACTGACTTGGAGGCCGCTGGAATGCCCCGGGCCTGCATGCCTTCCTCCGCCATCACCCCTACCTGGTTGTAAATATCAATCTGAACAAAATTTGGTTGTTATTTAGTTGAACTGATTATAAAATGATGGACCTGAAAATTTTAATACTGATTACCGCGTAGTCACGATAGTAAGCTGTTGGCATGTCAATCCGTCCCTCCAACTGCTCCGTGTGTGTGAGATGTGTTGGCTGGGTAGGTGGTTGACCGGTTAGGCGAGTACGCGTGCTCCTGCAGTACCACTCCTTGTACGCTTGATTTGTAGCTTCATCGTATAGTCTGCATAATTAATTAATTTCATGAACCTGTGTATGTACATAAAATAGCTTAAATAAAATATTTACCTATGTTCATGCACTATATTTGCTAGTGCTTCATTTTCCCACTCGTCTATCCATTGAGCGTTGTGTGCCTTCCAATCGTGACCACCTTTGCCCGAATTGCTCAGCCTGAAAATTATGTAACAAAGTGTGAGTTTTGTAAATTAAAAAGACGTTAACTATTTAGGGAGGTTCGAACTTACTTATGAGTTACATCGTTGATACATCTCGGAGAAGGTGGTGGAATATACTGATAGAGACCAAACTGTCTCATGACACGCTCTGGGTTGTAGGGCTCAACAAACCACAGGTATAGTAAGTTGCAGCGAGTCAGCCAGAAGCCACTACCTCTCACGCATTCGACTGGCATAGCTTGTCCATCGAAGACCATCTGAATGTCTTGCTCAGTCCACGGGTTCCATGTGATTAGTGACTCATCATGAAGCTCAAACTGCTCGTGGTATATAGGGTAACAACTTCTCGCAACACTTGGAGACCACTGTTTCTGTGCGTGTGTCCACCGGCTAGACATAGTTACATTGCCGCCTGCACCACAGTTGTATGGGTGTATGGGATGCAGGATACGGGGTCGTCCAACAGGGAGGTATTCCCAAGACCACAACTGCAGAAACTCGTAGGACACACAAAGTAACGGAGCTTTCGTTGCCAACGAAGATTTTTGTGTGGCATCACACAACCCTCTATATGTATGCGAAAGCATAGCAGAACTGAAGCTGTATTTTGGATGCTCAGGTAAAGATTCATCTACTATCTGCTCGACAAAGTAGATGAGACCAGGGAGAACTACGTCACCGTGTGAATTTGGAAACATCATACCGAGGAGCCACAACAAATACGCAAACATATGCTTCTTCCTCGTCTCAGGAGTAGCATAACGAGGTATATGCTCAAAATGCTCACGAAGCCATGCGAGTGGGACACCACGGGATGGCCCAGAACGGCGCTATTCTGTCATTGTCAGACCAAGACGGGCTGACACATCGTCTCGCCAAGATGCTGAGACTCGTGGAGGGACCAACGGCTCACCTCTAATTGGCAGGGCAGTGATCATAGACACATATTTTAATGTAGGTGCAAGCTCCCCACAAAGAAAGTGAAAGGTGTGGGTTTCAGGTCTCCACCGGTCAACGAGAGAGGTCAAAAGAGATGGGCCCAAAGTGAACTCGGGTTTGCCAGATGTGAGCCTAGCAAAACCAAGTAGTCCATAAGCCTGAAGATGTGCAACAAAACAATCATGTACTACCCATGTGTTCTTTACGGTTCGAAGCCTGAAGGTTTGGGGATGATTATCATTATTTGGGTTTAAGAAAAGGTGGCAACGGTGGCCCCTGTCGTGCTGGCCCTGCAAAAGGAATGGCAGTTCGGCCATAACCTGCACACACATAGTCATCAGAACAAATAAAAATTAACATCACAAATACAAATAAAAATTAACATCACAAGTAATATAAAAATTAACATCACAAATACAAATAAAAATTAACATCACAAGTAATATAAAAATTAACATCACAAATACAAATAAAAATTAACATCACAAGTAATATAAATATTCGAAGTTAACTGAACGATTACAAATAAAAGGTAACATAACGAGTACAAATTTAACAACATCATGCGGTGTTGTTGGCTCGATACGGGCATTCCCTACGTGAATGCCCAGGGCACCTGCAAACGCGGCATCGCCTTGGTTCTCCCATCTGGCTATGGTCCATGTCATTGCGATGACGCCTAGACTGGCGTCGTCCCTTGCTGGTTCTCATCAACTCGGCGTTCGGAACCCATTTGGGCCCATCTGCCCATAGCATTTTGTAGTTCATATCAATGCCCCAGGCCCAGAACTCACCGTTCCAGGTGTTGTATAGATTGTACATGTTGAAGTACGGCGATATGTATGGTTCGACACTATTTTTTTGATCTGCAGCAGCACGGAGGACATGACTGCAAGGGTAGCCTAGAAGCTTGGGCTTGTTGCAAGTGCACTCACACGACGTTCGGCCGAGCGTGACAGCTTGCTTTTTTGATCCTCTGTGGTGACCCTTAACAAACTTGGCTCGAACGTTGACCTCCCACTTATTCCTAAGTGCGTCCACTTTCCTGCAACCATGCCTTTGAGACTTCTTTGCTTTGTCATCCAGATGTCTTTGCATCTTCTCGGACCATGGCTTGTTCAATTCAACTAGTGCTTTGGCGACGGTGACTCTATCTGCAAAGTATGACAGAGTCCGATTCCAAGTTTCTTCGATTAGAGCTGTGATAGGCAGGGCTCGCACCCCTTTAAGAACACCATTGTACACCTCCGACATGTTGCTGGTCATTATTCCGTACCGAGCCCCGGTGTCGTGAGCCAGCGCCCACTTGTATAAATGAGGGCAATTCTCGCCGATCCACTGGCTCAAATTTATGGCCGTCCTACGGCCCCTCCGGTCTTCTCTCTCCGGCAAGGCCGCGCGCTGGATCTCACCATTGATACCTGCCCATATCGCATTCATTTTGGCTTCAGTTTTCTGCATGCACATCCTCTTGAATAGCTTGAACCAATCCTTGTTTTTGAATTTGGAGTAAAAATTTGCTGCCAAATGCCTCATGCACCACCTTCCCTCTAGATCGGACCACCCCCACTCTTCTGACGACTCCTTAATTATGTCGAGAGCGCTTAATAATCTTGTGTTGCGATCAGAGATGATGCAAACACCTTCACGGTCTTTCACGACACCCATCTTCAGGCAGCTCAGGAACCACAACCAGCTATCTTTGTTCTCTCTCTCGACCAGTGCATATGCAATAGGAAGAAGCTGATTATTTGCATCTGCTGCAATCGCCACCAATAGTGTGCCCTTGTACTTTCCAGTGAGAAAGGTACCGTCAACTGATAATACCGGGCGACAGTGCCTGAAGGCTTGTATAGTCTGGGCGAATGCCCAGAATAAGCGGTCCAGGATTCGCTCGCCCGGGTTCATTGGGTTTGGACGATCTTTCCGCCAAACTTGAGTCCCCCTGTTAGCACTTGCTATCTGATGAAGCATTCTGGGGGCCTAAGAATAGGCCTCCTCATAGGTTCCATACAACCTCTGGAATATCTTTTCCTTTGCATGCCTAGCCTTGCTGTAGCTGACAGGGAAGCCAATCTGATCAGCTGCAGTTTCCTGCAAAGCCCTAATACTAATGTTGAGACTTTCCTGCACAATCGTTTCCATCAGCTGTGACACATATCTTGCAGTCACATTGCGGTGATCTGAAAGAGTCCCAGTTTGTTCACAGCTATGCTCCACTATTTTTGTGATACGCCATGGCTGACATACCCCACGCTTCAGTTTAGCGAGAACTCTTCCGCGGCAACCCTTCTCGGAATTGATGCAGATGACCTTCAACTCTTTTTTATCAGATTGCTTCACTCTATGCTGGCGGTGGAAGGCGATTGCATAGCTATCTATTGCCTGGTAAGCAGATTTCTTGTCAAGAAAAATCTGCCCAACCTCCAGGCTTCCCGCTTCTAGGCCAGAAACGGAGTGAAATTCATTGGTGATGCTCATGTCCTGTAAAAACCCAGGTTGCAGTGGTGCCGCGACCGCCCTCTGAGGAGGAACAACTTCTTCTTCACCTGAGTCCGAAGACACAGAAGAATGACCGTCATCGTCATCATCTAGCGCCTCCGGCAATCCCTCCACGTGTTCGCTCAAGTCAATGGTCGCAGACCAATATCCTGTGTCATACACTTGATGGCCGCCTGTCGGTTCTGATGGGCCGGCGCTAGGGGTTGCTGGGATGGCCAACTCCACCTCACCACCACCGCTACTGCATCCGGCAACATCAGTGAAAGAAATGAACTCCACATAAACCATCGGCTGTCCAAACATAGAGTTATTGGGATTGCTTGCAAACCTCATGTACGACCCCCACGAGTTATCACCTGTGACCGGCCGCAAACCCCAACGGGTAACTGTCCCATCATTTCCTCCGTCAACGACGAAGGCCTCCATTGTCATTTTTTTCCCCTGCATCTCTGGGCCAAACACCGCTCGGATGCACCTTCTGACTGCTGCATAACCTACGTTGACCATGTCTCTCACTACAACTGTAGTCGACCCGCACAAGGACACATCCACCCCGGAAGGACCGTCGCGGACGACGTCCCCATAGAACACTAACAAATTTTCCATACTAGTACCTAGCGAACATCCATATTTAGATTTCAAATAATTAGTAACAGAATATTGTATTATTAGTCGATTAAAACTTTAAATATAATAATAAGGGGAAAACATTTTTACATCCGTATTTACGTTTCAAATAATCAGTGTTTTATTAATATCATTCGGTATTAATATAATAATAAGGGGAAATCTAATCTATTTTTTTAACATATGATATTAATATCCGTATTTTTGTAAAAAACTAATCATTTTTTTTAGTATCATATGACTAGAAAAATAACTGTATTTTCGTTAGAAATAATCGGTTTGTTTTTAGTATCATTTGCTTACACTTTAAACATAATAGTTTGTTTACGGATAATAATACGACAAATATTCAAAGCAGCGGTACATCAATATAAAAAAATATCAACCGTCACAACAGTACATCAATATAAAAAAATATTCACAATATTACACGGCGTCATTTATACCTCAGCTTCAATATGGATGTCGTTCCGAATAAAATTAACCGTCACAAAGGTTCGAAAAATATCCGTCAGCATGCACATATCACCAGTAATATATCAACGGAGTTAACCTATTATCACATGAACATAAATATTAGCCACGTATTTTTTCCCCCTATCAACAGCATCAAAATAGCACTTGCATGAATCGTGGTCATCACCTCAAAAGGGAGATTGAAGATCGAAACGCAATTTCTTCAACTACGTCATCTCCTCCTTGTTTGCTACTCAGATGCTACTTTTTTTACCTAATTACATACATCTTTAAGGATATTAGCATTTTAATATACAAAACTTAGATTATTAACAAAATAGACCTACGGTTTCGTAACTATACAACTTATTAATAAACATACCACATGAAATAACAACGCATTTAATCATCCAATGACCAATAACAACACAAACTTTTTCGTACTTACCATATTTATAAATTCTTGCATGTCAAACTAAATCGATGCATTTTAAAGGCCTAACGTTGATCTACAATACTGTCAAATATTTGCTTTCCTAATTCCGGCTCTAACCCAACATAAAGGTTCAACGGAACTACTAATTACGTCTTAATGACAAAATTAACAACATCGTGCATGTCAAGAAAATAACTACTTACGGACACAGCTAACATTGATCTACAACATCTTCAACCTACTCTTCTAGAAAAAAATACTATAAATGCAGCATATCTCGTCTCAAAACTTATCTAACTTCTAAGCGGTAAACATCGCATAGCTAATGACGAGCTTAAAAACTAACTAATTTTTACCGTGCATGCACAAGAAAATCCATTTATTGCAAAGCTCATACCTTGATCTTCAACTTCGTAGTTCACTTCGCACGGAAAATCTTGCTCCAGAAGCTCCAAATGACTCCACAATGTGATGAAATAATACCTAAAACAACAGAGAATACACAATTAGGAACTAATCAAACAGAACAAAAACATCATGCATGCAAACCAAACACACAAAAATGGAAATATCTTACCTTGATCTATCTTTTCTTCAACTAAAACATCTTCTGAATCCAACTCTAAATCGCCCAAAATCGTGAGTGAAAGTGGCTAGCGAGGTTTTCTTTCTTTGTGTTCTAGGTCACTTAGAGAGAGCAGAGAGGCACTGAGGCAACCAGAGAGATGCGAGAGAGAGCGTCTGTGTGCGTACGGAGGAGCGGCATTGTGTATAAAAAGAAGAGGAGGAGCACTGAAATGTCGGCACAACGGGTTAAAACTCACCTACCGCAGCGTCGGATTCCATCCTAGTGGTGTCTCCTCAACCGCAACAACAGCAAAGCTGTCGGGCGTGCAATGTGAGTGGCATCATCGAGGAATCACGCACATAAGAATCACAAGCAGCTTCAGCATAGGAATCAGTGGAATTATAAAAAACAGACCAGTACAATGCCATACAGGAATCAGCGCGAACAAACGAAATTATAGGCGGGAAATACGCATGCAATCAGTGTCGGCAGAGCGTGCCTCGGTGCTGTCGCGTCGCGGGAATCACGCAGTGCATCGTCGTTGTCTACAATCAGTGCCAAAAAATACGAAACGCTGGGAACCAGTGCCTCAAAGAAGACGAAACTCGGGAATCAGTGCCTCAAAGAAGACGAAACTCAGCAGCAGCAGCAGGGGCTGCCTGCGCTTTGCCATGCGCACCGCTGCCTGTGCTTTGCCATGCAGCAGCAGCAGTGGCCGCCTCACGCGGTGGCGGCAGGGCCCACGAGGCCAGCCCCGTTCCGTCGCGGGCCGAGGGAACCTGTTGCCGGCTGGCTGCCGGCTGCCCCTGTGGCGGCAGGGGCTGCCGCCTGACGTCGTGGCGACAGGTGCCACGCGTCGGCCGGCGCACCTGCCGCCACAGCGGGGGTGGTCTCTTCTGTCCAATTCATCCACAGGTGGTCTTTTTTGACAATTGCGTCCGGCAGCTGGTCCTTTTCGACAAAAATTCGCATTCTCCCTCCTCGCCATGAGCGTCGTCTCCGCTGCTCGCACACGCACACACCCGTGCCTAATGGGGCTCGTGAGGTCGGCGGCGGCGGGACGGTAGGACCGCTTGTCACACCCTCGCTGGCCACCATGGACGGCGAGGTACGGTATCGGCCATGGAGCATGCTGCTACCGGTGGCCACGAGAGCTGCAACCATTGATGGAGGGAGTTGCAACCGGTGTCTAGGGGAGCTGTGACCATGGACGACGAGCGTGGTGACCGTGGGCGAGGAGGATGGCGACGCTGCTTTGAGCAACACTCGTCGTCGCTGTTTTTTGCTACATGCTACAACCGGCGTCACAAATTGCTACAACTGGTGTCCCATCCGGCGACAACCGGTGTCGCGTTTTGCTACATCAGACAACCTGATGATACATCTCCAACGTATCTATAATTTATGAAGTATTCATGCCATGTTTATTATAGTTTTGTATGATTTTGGTGCACTTTTATATGGCTTTTATATGATTTTTATGGACTAACATATTGACCTAGTGCCCAGTGCCAGTTGTTGTTTTCTGCTTGTTTTTGGTTTTCCAGAAAGTCCATATCAAATGAAGTCCAAATGCAGCGAAACTTTTTGACGATTTTTTCTGGAAGGAAACGGACCCAGGAAGCTTCGGGGAAGCAGCAGAAGAGCCACAGGGGCCCCACGAGCCACCTGGGCGCGCCTGCCCCCCCAGGCGTGCTCTGGTGCCTCGTGGGCCCCCTGTGTCACCTCTTTGCGTGATTCCAATGCTGAAAAATCATATATATTCAGAAACCCCCGAAAGTTAACCTAGATGAGTTTTTACGCCGCCGCAAGCCTCTGTTCCGAAGCGATCTCATCTGAAGCTCCGTTCCGGCACCCTGCCGGAGGGGGGAATCATCACCGGAGGCCATCTTCATCATCCCGGTGGTCTCCATGACGAGGAGGGAGTAGTTCACCCTTGGCGCTGAGGGTTTGTACCAGTAGCTATGTGTTTTATCTCTCTCTCTCTCTCTCTCGTTCTTGATTTGGCACGATCTTGATGTACCGCGAGCTTTGTTAATATAGTTGGATCATATGGTGTTTCTTCCCTCTCTATCCTTGTTGTGATGAATCGAATCTTTTCCCTTTGAGGTTTCGTTATTGTCGGATTGAATATTTCAGATTTGAGAACACTTGATGTATGTCTTGCATATGAATACCCGTGGTGACAATGGGGTATTATATTGATTCACTTGATATATGTTTTGGCACTCAACTCGCGGATTCTCGCGGTGACATTGGGGTAATCTATGCATATGGGTTGATGCACGTTTTCATTATCTTTTCTCCGATAGAAACTTTGGGGTGCTCCTTGAAGTTCTTTGTGTGGATTAAATATTATGATTATGAAGTTGTTTGATGCATATCGTATAATCAACTCACAGATACTTGTGGTGACATTGGAGTATCTAGGTGACATTAGAGTTGGTTGATGCGTATCATATGGTGTTATTTTAGTACGAACTCTAGGGCTGTTCGTGACACTTATAGGAAAAGCTCAATAGATTGATCAGAAAGAATAACTTTGAGGTGGTTTTGTACCCTACAATAATTTCTATCTTATGTTCTCCGCTAATAGAAACTTTGGAGTGATTCTTTGTCGCACGTTGAGGGATTGTTATATGATCCAATTATGTTAGCATTGTTGAGAGATTGCACTAGTGAAAGTATGAACCCTAGGCCTTGTTTCTAAGCATTGCAATACCGTTTGTGCTCCGTTTTATCATTTGCTACCTTGCTGTTTTTTTATTTTCAGATTACAAAAACCTATATCTACTCTCCATACTACACTTTTATCACCATCTCTTCGCCGAACTAGTGCACCTATACAATTTACCATTTTATTGGGTGTGTTGGGGACACAAGAGATTTCTTGTATTTGGTTGCAGGGTTGTTTGAGAGATACCATCTTCAACCTACGCCTCCCACGGATTGATAAACCTTAGGTCATCCACTTGAGGGAAAATTACTACTGTCCTACAAAACTCTACGCTTGGAGGCCCAACACGAGTCTACAAGAATAAGTTGTGTAGTAGACATCAAGCTCTTTTCTGGCGCCGTTGCCGGGGAGGTGAGTGCTTGAAGGTATATCTTTAGATCTTGCAATTGAATCTTTTAGTTTCTTGTTTATAACTAGTTTGGCTTACAAAATAAAACTAAAAAAATGGAATTGAGGTTGCCTCATATTATTCATCTTTATAATGTCTTTCTTGAAAATGATGGAGCGGAAAATTGTGCTCAATTGATAGAAGAAGAATTCAATAAAATGTTTGGCATAAAATCTGTGAATGATGAGCATGATTGCAATGTTGCTAGTATGAATTCCTTGAATATCCATAATGCTAATGATATGCAAAGCCATAAGCTTGGGGATGCTATATTTGATGAATATGATATTTTTAGTCCCCCAAGTTTTGATGAGGAAATTTATTATGATGATGACATGCCTCCTATCTATGATGATTATTGTGATGACATGTATGCTATAAAGAATAATGATAAATATGAAACGTGTCATCGTGATTTTAATTTTCAATTGGATTATGCCAATCAAGTATCTCATGATAGTTATTTGGTTGAATTTGCTCCCACTATTATGAATGAGAAGGAATTTGCTTATGTGGAGAGTAATAAAATTTCTATGCTTGTGGATCATGAAAAGAATGATTTGTGTGACCGTTATATTGTTGAATTCATTCATGATGCTACTGAAAATTATTATGAGAGAGGAGCATATTGTTGGTGCAACAACTTGCCTCCTTATGTTTTGGAGATTGTTGACATAAACAGTAAGGGACTGATGTGTTTGCTAGTGCACACAGAGTAATAGGTCCCTGGAGTCAAGAGGAGTTTGGTTCAAACTCCGAAGAAAATCCCATGCGTGGCAGTGAAGGTTATCACCGAAGATTATGACGACAAGAGTGACCCCTCAAAAATTGCTGACGCAAAGCAATTGGTTCGGTGCTTGTCTGAAGAAAGTGACTGCGGCCGAGAAGAATGAAGACGAAGTGAAGACGTAGCATTTATTTCGTTGTTTCTCTTCTCCTTATTGAGTCATAGGACCACCGTACTACTAAGAGGGGTGTAGCGTTCAAACCTTTGATTCTCTGATGCTAAACCCAAATCCTATGAAAGTTGCGAGAGAAATCTCTTTGTGTTCCGAGCAAATACTTGCCAGCAAGAGACTGTGATCTTCTTCGGTGCGAGAGATTTGTCTCTGACCGAGGAGTTAGCATTACTTGTTCCTCAAGTAATGTTACCGTTGCTCTTAAAATCCGACCGTTGTGAACGTGTCGGTTGGCCACTGGCAGGACCACGTGTCCAAAATAGTCATTTCCCATCAGGGAAGGCTGCGGCTATAAATAGCCACCCCGCACCGGCGTTGTCCGGTGGCTGCTCCGTTTGATTCTGAGAAGATTGTTGAGCAACCCCCTCTCCGGGTGATTTGAGTTTAAAATCTACCGAGAGAAAACCCCAGAGCCGAAAAATTAGATAGTGGTTCAGCATCACTCGAATCTAAGTCCAGTACGCTCCGCCTATTACTCTTGAGAGCTGCGAACTCTCTAGACGGTTAGGTGTCAATTTCTTCAGAGACCAAGAGTAATTGTGGTTCTCGAAAAAGAAGTCTGTAAAGGTTTGGAGATCGCCTCAAGCATCTACCACGAGTGATCGGCATTGGTTGACGAACCAATTGTCGAGGAGAATAAGGCGAAGAGAGTTTATCTTCTGTGTTAAATCACAACCCCTCCAACCAGACGTAGTCCTTTTGCAGAAGGGCGAACTGGTCTACCAAATTCCTTGTCGCCATCGAGCATCACTAGTTACCTCTGCTACTCTCCTTTATATTTGAACTGTGCTGTATGACATATTTCAATCATGTGATTTGTCTCGATGCATGCTCTTAGTTTCCATTCGATAGTTTGTATTCGCTCACTGTACACTGTTTTCATTCGCTTCGCTGCTGGGTTCCGAGAGTTTTGATATTTCCGAAGAAAATTTAAAACTCCCATTCATCCCCCCTCTGGTAGACATACTTCGTTCCTACAATTGGTATCAGAGCAAGGTACTCCTTGACTCTGCTCATTTTGTTCTAACCACCTCGGAGTTTAAGTATGTCTTCAGTGAGCTACAAGTCACACCTCAAGATTCCCATCTTTGATGGGACGGACTATCCCTTCTGGAATGAGAAGATGAAGATCCGTCTCCGAGCTATTGATGATGATATGTGGAACATGGTGCAGAATGGATTCATGGTTGAAGTGCCCCAGGTCCCCACTGACCACGAGAAGAAACTCATTCATATGGATGCTCAAGCCAAAGATGAAATTGGTGGCCATCTCTCTCGTGCTCAATTTCTTCGCTATCGTCAGTGTGAAACTGCAAAGGAATTGTGAGACATTCTCGAAAAGATAAATGAGGGTATTTCAACTCAGAAAGAAGCTCGCATTGATACTCTTCGGGCGAAGTTCAATCGGTTCAAGCGAATCGGAAATGAAAGCTGCCAGCAAACCTTCGATCGTCTGAGTGACATTGCAAACGAGCTGCAAGGTCTCGGTGCCAAAGACATCACTGATCATGAAGTTGTGAAGAAACTGCTCCGATCCCTTGACAGTTCGTTCGACACTCTAGTTCTGATGATTTGGGAACAAGCTGATTTCAAAGTTCTCATCTCAGCTGATATCATGGAAAGGCTAAACACCCACGAGGAACAAGAAGAAGAAAATAGAGATCTCTATGGTTCAAGTCACCGAAAAAGTCATGCTCTCAAGGCTGTGGCTGAATCTTCCTCAGAAGGAAATGCCGAAGAAGATTCAGATGACCCAGAAAGGATCAGCAAGGATCTCACATTGATCACGAAAAGATTCCAGCGCCTTCAAAGGAAAAATCAGTTTCAGAAGAAAGGATCCAGCAACTCTGGCGGCTCCAAATCTTCATCAAAACCTACTGGAGATTACACCTGCTTCAAGTGCAAAAAGCCAGGACATTTCATTTCGGACTGCCCTCTCTGGGAAGCTGAAATCCGTGCCAATGGAAGATATGATTCAGGAAACAACCATGGCAAAGGCAAGAGCAAGAACTACGATTCCGATGATGAGAAGAAAACGAAGAAGTTCTTCAAGAAGAAGGATAGCTCCTCCAAGCCCTCGTCAAGATCTTCCTCAAGGAATCCCTCCAAGTCCTCGTCCAACTGCAAGAACACCTCTCATAAGGCCAAGGTGTACATCGGCAAGGAGATGGATTCCGATGAAGAAGAGTCATCTGACTCCGAATAAATTGATGAATCCGATGAGGATTCTGATTCCGGCATGGCTGGCATAGCATGTGCCTCTACTCCTACATCGAACTTCTTCGAGAATCATTCGAGCGACAACGAATCTCCTGCCTACTGCTTCATGGCCAAAGCCTCGAAAGAAAAGGTATCCTCCAAACATCACAAGGTTCACTCCAGTGATCAATACTCATCGGATGAGGATGACCATGCTAAACTGATCAAAATTGCTAATATGCAACAAAACTCTCTCGAAAAAATTGAGAAAACCCTCAGGAAATCTGAAGGGTTGTTGGTTGAGGAGATGGAGAAAAATCAGTCGTTGACAGAAGAGCATTCCGCTCTCGAGTCTCAAATGGAAGAACTGTCAAATCGTCATGATTTTCTCTTGGCCGACCATGAGAGATTGACTTATGATTACCTGAAAAGGAAACAGGAACTCGAGTCACTGAGAGAGGCTCATGATGACTTGATCAAAGAAAATTCTCTTCTCACCCAACAACTCAAAGAGAAACCTGAAGTGTTTGTACCACCTTGCTTAAAATGCCTTGAACGCAGTAACGCTGAATCAAATGCTGAATCTTCTGTGAATGCTAACCCCTCTGTCGAGGAAAATGGTTCTATTTCTGATGAAAATGCTAGGTTGAAGGATCTTCTTCAGACAGGAATGTTCAAGTCTCTCAAAGGGCATCAAACCCTGTGTGATGTTCTGAAGAAATCCATTCTTCACAAAAATCCCAGGAAAGAAGGTATCGGTTTCGAAAGGAAACTGAATGAAAATGGCTCCTACTGGGAACCTGATCAATATCCTCGCACTGTGTGGGTGCCTGCCAAGAGCAAAACGCTCGATCCAGCTTTACTTTCGGGATATGACTCTCCTATCCCTGAATACTCATATGATGATTCTCTGGACAACTATAAGTTGTTCAAAAACCAACGTGGTGAGGCTGTTGCTCGCTATGTTGGACCAAACAGCAGGAATGGCCCCCCAAAGAAAGCTATCTGGGTGCCTAGGAAAACTATCAAAGCATTGCCTATTACTACGTTACTAACCATGCAGGCGGAAAATGCTCGATACTTCCTGGAAATGGTTCGACAGAATGAGTACATGCATACCTCATCTAACCACTATACTCATTCGTCTCGGAAGAATTTCAATGCATACTCTTTCGATTATGCTCGTACTCACTCAAGTTACAATTCGCATGACTATCGAAAGAAATCATATCCTGCTCGCTCATATGTTTCGAAGCCACCTACAAAGATGTGGGTGGTTAAGAAAGCCTGATTTCTCTGCAGGACTATGTCTCCGGGTGTACCGAATGGATAATGGATAGTGGATGCACTAGTCATATGACCGGAGACAAGTCGTTGTTTGTCGACCCCAACTTAACTGCTTCATCTCAGAAGTATATTACTTTTGGCGACAACAACAAAGGAAAGGTAATTGGGTTAGGTAAAATTGCTATATCCAAGGACAAGAACATTGATGATGTTTTACTTGTTCGGTCTCTTGGATTCAATCTCATGTAAGTTGGCAAGCTTTGTGATCTAGGCATGCTAGTTCTATTTTCATCATCCAAATGCATCGTCTTTATGGCTTCTGACAATTCCTTCGTCTTTGAGGGAAATAGAAAGGGTGATTTATATATTGTGGATTTCTCTAAGGGTCCCTCGGTCCAAACTTGTTTGCTTGCAAAAGCAACCGAAGGATGGCTGTGGCACCGAAGACTTGGTCATGCAGGTATGAGAAATTTGCAGACTCTCGTGAAGAAAAATCATCTTTGTGGCATTCCTGTTGTGAAATTCGACAAGGATCGTCTCTGTGGTGCGTGTGAAGCCGGCAAATTGGCCAAGAAGCACCATTCATCAAAAACTGTCATGACCACAACAAGACCTCTGGAAATTCTTCATATGGATTTATTCGGACCTCAAAACTATGCAAGCTTCGGAGGCAGTCATTATGGTCTGGTTATTGTTGATGATTTCTCTCGATATACTTGGGTATTCTTTCTTGAAGACAAAACCTGCACCCAAGACATTTTCAAAAGATTCGCCAAGAAGGCTCAGAATGAATATGATGTGCAAATTAAGCATGTCAGAAGCGACAATGGTACTGAGTTCAAAAATACTCGTATCGAAGATTTTCTCGACGAACATGGTATAACTCATGAATTCTCTGCCGCATACACTCCCCAACAGAATGGAGTTATTGAGCGAAAGAATAGAACTCTCATCGAAATGGCGAGAACAATGCTCAGTGAGTATAAAACTCCCATTCGTTTCTGGGCTGATGCTATTAAAACTGCTTGTCATGTTGTCAATCGTGTTTATCTTCACAAATTCCTCAAGAAAACTTCATATGAGCTTATCACTGGCAAGAAACCGAATGTTTCTTATTTACGTGTTTTCGGTGCACCTTGCTATATTCGTGACATGAATCATAATTCCAAGTTTGCACCTAAGGCACATGAAGGTTTTCTTCTTGGTTATGGCTCGAACTCGCATACTTATCGTGTCTATAACTCTCACCACGGGAAAGTTATGGAAACGATAAATGTGCGGTTTGATGAATCTAACGGCTCTCAAAAGGAGCACCTGCCTAATGTGATAGATGAACCTCCGATCTCAGATGCTATTCGGCAAATGGCCATTGGGGACGGCAGACCAGTCGAAGGAAATACACCTGACTCTTCCGATGAAGATGCCCCCATAGCTCAAAGAACACGCCAATCTACTGCCGAAGAAAATGCCGCACCGAACACAAATGGCAACCCAAATGCAAGTGCAAATCAAAATGGCAATCCCGATGATAATGGCGATACTAATGCCCATCCTGATGCTGATACTGAGGAAAATGAAAATGATCATCAAGAAGGAAATCCTCTCCCACGAGTGGCAAATCGAGTTGACCCTGCAGTAATCCTCGAAGATCTCGAGAATCCAGGTTACCGACCCACAACTCGTTCTCGCACCTGTTTGGCTAACTACTGTGTCAGTTTCTCCTTTGTCTCATTAACAGAACCTACCAAGTATGAGGAAGCCATGAATGATCCCGATTGGATGAATGCCATGCAAGAAGAGTTGGTGCAATTCGAATTAAATGATGTGTGGGAATTGGTTGACAAACCGAATCCTAAGAAGCACAATATCATCGGCACAAAATGGATCTTCCGAAACAAGCAAGATGAAAATGGCATTGTTGTGAGAAACAAAGCGTGTCTTGTCGCTCAAGGGTATACACAGGTAGAAGGTATTGATTTCGGTGAAACATATGCTCCTGTTGCTCACCTTGAGGCAATTCGTATTCTTCTCGCTTATGCAAACTACAATGATATTCTGCTTTATCAAATGGATATGAAAAGTGCTTTCCTCAATGGTGAAATTGATGAGGAAGTATATGTTAGGCAGCCACCTGGCTTTGAAAACCCTCAGTTTCCTAACAAAGTTTTCAGGTTGAAAAAGGCTCTATATGGGCTGAAGCAAGCCCCTTGAGCTTGGTATGACACTCTGAAGAGATTTCTGCTCGACAAAGGGTTCAAGCCAGGATCCATTGATTCCACTCTTTTCACTCGTGCTATTGATGGTGATCTATTCGTGTGTCAAATTTATGTGGATGATATTATTTTCGACTGTACTAACAATGCATGCAGCATGGAATTCGGGCGAATGATGTCTGAGAAATATCAAATGTCTATGATGGGTAAACTCAAGTTCTTTCTCGGACTGCAAATCCGTCAACAGGACAATGGAATTTTCATATCTCAGGAGAAATATCTCAGAGACTGTCTGAAGAAGTTTAAAATGCAAGATTGCAAACAGAAGGGTTACAAAACTCCCATGCCCACGAATGGCCAGCTGCACGCAGATGTGTACGGTAAAGATTATGATCAGAAAGCTTATCGTTCGATGATTGGTTCTTTGCTCTACTTATGTGCATCCAGACCTGATATTATGTTGAGTGTTTGTATGTGTGCTCGTTTTCAAGCTGCACCGAAAGAATCGCATCACCAAGCGGTCAAGCGTATTCTGAGATATTTGGCTCACACCCCCACCTTAGGTTTATGGTATCCTAAGGGAGCACAGTTTGACCTCGTTGGATATTCAGATTCAGATTATGCAGGTGACCGGGTTGACAGGAAATCTACTTCGGGGACATGCCATTTCCTCGGTAGATCATTGGTATGTTGGTCGTCAAGGAAGCAGAATTGTGTCTCGCTCTCTACGGCTGAGGCCGAATATATTGCTGCTGGCGCTTGTTGCACTCAGTTATTATGGATGAAGCAGACTCTGAAGGATTATGGCATCAAGGTCAAGAAGATCCCTCTATTGTGTGACAATGAGAGTGCGATCAAAATTGCACACAATCCAATGCAGCACTCTCGCACCAAGCATATTGAGATCAGACATCATTTCCTACGCGATCATGTTGCTCGAGAGGATATTGTCATCAGTCACGTCAATACCGAAGAAAATCTCGCCGATATCTTCACCAAGCCTCTCGATGAGAAAAGATTCTGTGCATTACGGTGTGAGCTAAATATCCTAGATTCCGCAAACGTGCAGTAAGCTGGACTCGGCACCCGTACCATCACTTCCACATCTTAGAAGGAATGGGTGCACAACACTCAAAGAGTTTGAAAATTTTGACAAAGTGAAATTTTCTTTCTGAGAGTGAATACATTAACGAAGAACTAGACTAACCGGGTGCCACGATAATTGTGCGATGCTCGGGGTCATACAGTTCTTACATGGTGGGTAACGCCACCACAATTTCTCTTCGCTGAGTTGCCTTTCGGTTGAAGGTTTCTGTGTTAGTCCGAATGTTTTTCATTCATAGCTTCTCTCTCGGGTGTTTGTGTTTGTTCGTCTGAGTGAAAAACCTAGGACCCTATTTTTCTCACTATTCTATCTCTTCCAGTCTATGCTGCTCCGTTATGAATGCACAAACTTCATCTGGTAACGAAACTTTATCTGATGTCCTTGACCACATTAAAGGTTCGGTCCGAGCTTAATCTGTTTTGGCGAAAGCCGTCCAAAATTTGGGGTTTCCCGCCCAAGTCAGGGCCACGTTCTTTAGTGATGGTTGCCACATGCTCATCATCAACTGCCTGTTTATCTGGTCCGTTGAATCGCAATAGTCCTCTGACTGTGGCCGTCCGATCAGATTCACTGGGTGCGGTTAGTTCCTCCTCGCATATATATTCTGTGCCGCCACTCTCCCTCGATGCACTTCGCATCTCTCCGCCACCGTCACTTTCCGAAGCCCTGCCGTACTGCTCCACCTCGAGCTCGACGATGTCGATCATCTTCGCTGCTTTGCTGCCAGAAAGAGGTCGCCGGAGTCATTCCTCGCCGTCGCGGATCATCTCCATCCCCGCGCCGCCGTAGTCGCTGCACATCACCGAGTTAGGGTATGTGTAGTGCGAACTCGTTCTTCCATTCATCTTGTTCGAGTTCGTCCACGGTAGTAATTGTCTAATTTTTACCGCATTTCCCAGATCTTTACTGATAGGTAACTTGTGCGGATGTGGTTTGTAGTTGTCCCTCGCATCCGAAAAATTTCAGATCTAGGGTTTGTGTTGTGTCTCGTACGAACGGAATGCTTAGCACGTTAACTAGTATATTCTTCGAACCTACTAGTTCGTTCTACACATTTCCTTCATCCGAAACATTACTCAAAGTCTGCATGTACTTCTTCGTCAAAACAATTTCTTTTTCAAATTCTTCGTTGTGTGCATTCGTAACACTGCCCCCATTTTCCCTCGCATCTATCTTTATTCACAGGAAAATGCAGTCAGTTGAGGATTCGGCTCAACTAGTGAGCCGGGCTGACAGGGATGATGTTGTTTTGGGTACAGCTGACGAATCAAAAGCTCCGAATGCCAAGGGCCCAACGGTAGGCCCATCAACCAGCAAGCGAAAAAGAACCAAGCAAATTGCTAATGAACAAGAAGAGAATGCTCCGAAGAAGAAGAAGGGTGGCAGACAGGCATACACAAACACAGCTGAGTATATCTCTCATGATCGTTACGATACCGTTCCAGGAGAAACCAAACAGCAGAGAGATAACCGTCAACAATGGATTCGACGTCATTGGGTGCGCAAATGGTTCAACTATGAATTTGTTCATCCTCGGTTTGCTCAAAACTTTGCGTTTCATCCACCATGGGGTGACTGTCGGGAAATTTCTCTCATCAAACCAAATGGTCCCAAAGAAAGACCACCTCCTTCACCAAATGCTCATGAGTCCTCCCTTCGCACACCCGCATGTTATCCTGATGAGCTTGCTAAGCGTCAGCGAAATGCCATCAAGCGAGCTCAGAGGGCTGAAAAGCAAAAGGCTCGAGAAGAGGAAAACCTTCGCCTTCTCAAAGATGATGTCGAGAAGAAAAAGGCCGAAGGAAAATCTGAAGGCCGCTCCAAACGCAAGCATGATCCCAGCGCTGCTGCAAAGAGAAAGAGTGCATCAAAGAAGAAAAAGGCTGAACCTGCTGATGAATTTCAAATGAATGATTCTTCGGATGATGATGATGACCCTCCGCTCACCAAGGAAGAAGTTGCTGCTACTCTCAGCGAGGAAGTGAATATTACCACTTCAACTGTGTTGCCTAATCTTCGGGTTCCTATGGTTCCAGACGCACCACCGAAGAAGATCACTGCTCGAAAAACTCCTGCTACCACTGTCATGATGAAACAGCATGTGAACACAACTCCTCATCCAGATGCTATCAATTTGCAAGATTTGGTCATTGACACTCCTGTGAGTTCTGCTAAGCCAGGCGAAAGTATTGCCAAGCCTGACTTGAAGAAAATCAAGGCACCTACTGAGAAAAATGCTCCACAAGCTACTGCTCCGACGGAGAAGGCTGCTCAATTTGCACCTACCATGACTCAGCCATTGGCTTCTAAACCTCCGTCCGAGCAAGTTCCTGTGCAGACTGCTCCTATTGCCAAGTCTGATGCTCCTCACTACTATGATCACATATTTATCATGGAACAGCTTGACAAATTTGTGGACAATCCATTCGATGGTGAAGTGGCATCTCTGCCTATTCCTGCTGAGGTTATTACACAGGCCACTTCCATTGTTCAAGAAATGAGAGAAGATGCAGTTGAGATCAACACTCTCTCTGCCGAACTAATTGACCTTGATGGTCAAATGAAAACTGCTTCTTCAAAATTTGTCATTAAAGCTCTCGAAGATTCTTACAAGGATGTCAACCGTGCCATGATTCTCCTGCGTCACAGAAGGTTGCGCTTTCACACGGATCTAGACGAAATTGTTCGCAAGATCTGTGACGAACATCAAGCAAAAGTTACGGGCTACAATGATCTGGTCAAAGGCCACATTGATCAAGTTGCTCAGCAAAAGAAAAAGCAACGAAAGAGAATTGCCAAGAAAAATATACCTCCTGCTCCGAAGGAAAACTCGCCTGCTCGCCCAGTTGACCAGTCTCAGATAGAAAAATCTCCTGAGCCATCTATTCCTTCGAACCGCCCAGTAAAGGACTCGGATGCTCCTCCCTCGCCAAGGCCAACTAAATCAGTGCCTATGGCATCACCTGCTCGAGCTGATATTCCCTCGCAAAGATCTGTTTCTGAGGACGGTGAAATTCCTTGCTCCGAGCCCCAAGCTTCTCCGGCTCATGAAGCTCCAAAAGTCTCGGCTTCTCCTATGATCGAGCAACAACAGATTCCAGTGGAACAATCTCAACCACCTCCAGTGCATGATTCGGCCTCAGTGCCTCAAGTGGATGAACCTGCTCTGTTGCCTACTGCCTCTGCAGCACCCTCTGTTGTGGCACCTGCTCCCTCTCCACTCAAGTTATCTATCGACACAGTGACACGAATTCCAGATGTTGGTCCTTCCGAAAGGAAATCTGTCTCTGCTCGCCGTACTGACTTAGTTGTATATGGCGATGAATTTCTCTCTCCCAAAGAAGAACTCAAATACCCTCATCCCCGTGAAGAACTACCTTTGTTCTCGTCAGGAGCAGGCGCCAAAGGTCCTCTTTTCAATCGGAATGCGCACCCCAAATTCTTTCAAGAAAGTCCGTATGATAGGCCGCGCACTTCGGAATCGTCTCGCTTCTGGACTAAGGAACATGCCATATATTACTCTCGGGTCCTCTATGAGAGCAGAAAGATATTTCCTCATGAATATCTGAACATTCCTGCCATGCACAATATTGGCTATTTCAATCAATTGCTTCAGGATCTGGATGATTTCTGCCTCACCAAGGTATTTGAATTCGAGCACCCCTGGAACAGAGAGATTATTCTTCAGTTCTATGCTACACTGTATATCTTTGGCGATGAATCTGATAGCTCAAAATGGATTATGGAGTGGATGACCGAAGGAAAACGCATCAAATGCACTTCAACAGATTTTGTCTCTCACTTCCATTTCCCTCGCTTTGAGCATGGTGACACTGAAATTCGGGTTCACAACATTGATGTCATATCAGATGAAACTTTTCGGTGCACAATGGATCAAGAAAAGATTCGTGACTACACTGGTCCTCCTCGTCCTGAGCACTTAACCTTCAAGAATCAGACGCTATTTCATATGCTCTCCTACACCATTTGCCCTCTGGCGGGTATGAATCCGGACAAATCCATCTCAGATGTTCTTCGAAATGCCATATATGCAATCTCTGAGCGATACATCTTCGACGTGGAAGACATGTTTCTGCGTATTCTGAAGGATTCTGCACAATATCCCTTCTGCATCAAAGTTTTCGCGCCGTGGATCCAGAAAGTTATTGATCATGCAATGCGCACAGTGTATCTTGCGAAGGAAAACCACAAAAGTTTCATTCCTCCTGTTCGCGATACCTTGCTAGTCATGGAGGATATCACTTCGGGCAAATCGCCCGCATCAAGCCCCCAAGACTATCACAAGCAATTCGATGGGCCACGTCTTCCTCAGCGCGACCGAAAGATTTCGCCTCAACCTCCATCGCAACTCGAAGTTAGTTTGCGCACACAACAACTGCTGCTGCAGCATATCGCTAAGGATCGACGCGAAAAAGAACATCTCGCCTCCGAGCTAAATGCTCTTAACAATCGCACCAGAATTATGCATCTCATAGCTGATGAAAACAAGAAGAGACTCTGGAAATTGCTTCGCAAGTTCTTCACCGAGAAACAACTCCTGAATGTCAATCTCCAAGAGCTCTATGGTTATATTGACAAAGGCTTCACTGTTGGAGATTTTCAAGATCGGAGCACTCCTCCTCTACCTGTTCGTGAGCCAACCACTGATCTTCTTCATCTCAAGCTTCGCAAATTGCTTGACGAGTCTGAAGCCACCTCACCGACCGAGAAACCTACCAAAGGCAATGTGCTATCCTGTGTTCCCCCTATGTCTCCTCCTCCTGTACCCTCGTCTGCTCAGCCCCAAGTTATTATTCCTGAAGGAAAATCTGCTGCTGCTGAAGATGAAGACAATCTTGTCACTTCCAAAGAAGAAGTCACCTCGGACAGTTCTTCTGGAGATGCCACTGATTGAACCGAGTTATGCGTTTTTGCACTCATGTTATTCGTCACCTTTTTGACACTCGTTGACAAAAAGGAGGAGAATTACATCGAGTCTCGATAGATTTGCTTTCTGTGTTTCGTTGGTTTTGGTTTCGTGCGAGTTTGCAACTTCTGGCTTAAGCTTATCTGTACTAAGTTGTAAAACTCAATAACTTATGTGCTGTAATGTTAATAACCCCTCCTGCTGCACTATTTCTCTCGAAGCATTTGTTTTGCAGGTGGAATTATTATCAGAAGTTATGAATGATTGCACTACGATCTCGATGGATTATATCTCATCAGTGCGAATCATTGTCTCGAATGATTGAAATTTCCTCCGTATACTTCAATACTTGCAGGAGAATGTATCTCACATCCTGTTTCCCTGCATACATTTAGGAGGAGTCTATTTCATCATCGAGCAAAGTAACACTTGTTCACTCTTGTTGGAATTACTTTACACTTATCTATCTTCACTTCGATGATTATCTGTTTTGTCAACAATCGTCCAAAAAGGGGGAGATTGTTGGTGCAATAATTTGCCTCCTTATGTTTTGGAGATTGTTGACATAAACAGTAAGGGACTGATGTGTTTGCTAGTGCACACAGAGTAACAGGTCCCTGGAGTCAAGAGGAGTTTGGTTCAAACTCCGAAGAAAATCCCCTGCGTGGCAGTGAAGGTTATCACTGAAGAATATGACGACAAGAGTGACCCCTCAAAAATTGCTGACGCAAAGCAATTGGTTCGGTGCTCGTCTGAAGAAAGTGACTGCGGCCGAGAAGAATGAAGACGAAGTGAAGACGTAGCATTTATTTCGTTGTTTCTCTTCTCCTTATTGAGTCATAGGACCACCGTACTACTAAGAGGGGTGTAGCATTCGAAGCTTTGATTCTCTGATGCTAAACCCAAATCCTATGAAAGTTGCGAGAGAAATCTCTTTGTGTTCCGAGCAAATACTTGCCAGCAAGAGACTGTGATCTTCTTCGCTGCGAGAGATTTGTCTCTGACCGAGGAGTTAGCATTACTTGTTCCTCAAGTAATGTTACCGTTGCTCTTAAAATCCGACCGTTGTGAACGTGTCGGTTGGCCATTGGCTGGACCGCGTGTCCAAAATGGTCATTTCCCATCAGGGAAGGCTGCGGCTATAAATAGCCACCCCGCACCGGCGTTGTCCGGTGGCTGCTCCGTTTGATTCTGAGAAGATTGTTGAGCAACCCCCTCTCCGAGTGATTTGAGTTTAAAATCCACCGAGAGAAAACCCTAGAGCTAAAAAATTAGATAGTGGTTCAGCATCACTCGAATCTAAGTCCAGTACGCTCCGCCTATTACTCTTGAGAGCTGCGAACTCTCTAGACGGTTAGGTGTAAATTTCTTCAGAGACCAAGAGTAATTGTGGTTCTCGAAGAAGAAGTCTGTAAAGGTTTGGAGATCGCCTCAAGCATCTACCACGAGTGATCGGCATTGGTTGACGAACCAATTGTCGAGGAGAATAGGGCGAAGAGAGTTTATCTTCTGTGTTAAATCACAACCCCTCCAACCAGACGTAGTCCTTTTGCAGAAGGGCAAACTGGTCTACCAAATTCCTTGTCGCCATCGAGCATCACTGGTTACCTCTGCTACTCTCCTTTATATTTGAACTGTGCTGTATGACATATTTCAATCATGTGATTTGTCTCGATGCATGCTCTTAGTTTCCATTCGATAGTTTGTATTCGCTCACTGTACACTGTTTTCATCCGCTCCGCTGCTGGGTTCCGAGAGTTTTGATATTTCCGAAGAAAATTTAAAACTCCCATTCACCCCCCCCTCTGGTAGACATACTTCGTTCCTACACATATGCTTTTACATATCTCAAAAATATCAAGTTTCCTCTCTATGTGTTGAACGTTTTGAAGTCATGCTTGTTTTGCCTTCCTATGCTAGTTGATTCTTGCTCCCATAAACTATTTGCTCACAAAATCCCTATGCATAGGAAGTGGGTTAGGCTTAAATGTGCTAGTCATATGCTTCATGATGTTCTTTTTGTGTTTCAATTCTTTACTTTTATGTGAGCATCATTGAAATCATCATGCCTAGCTAAAAAGGCATTAAAGAAAAGCGCTTGTTGGGAGACAACCCAATATTTATACCTACTGTTTTTGTGTGTCCACATGATTAAGATACTGTAGTAATCATGTTTTATATGTTTTCTTTCAATAATGTGCCAAGTAAAGCCTTTGGGATAGTGTGGATGCTTGTTGATTTGATTATGTGCAAAAACAGAAACTTTTGCGTCTAGTGCTGGAATTTCTAATCTATACTGGAGCGTGAGAAAATTCTGAATTTTTACAGAGCATTGGGTTACAAATTTTTTACGTTGTCCTAACTTTTCAGAATTTTTGGAGGTACAGAAGTATGGTTTTTAAACCGCTCACTACATGCTGTTCTGTTTTTGACAGATTCTGTTTTTAGTGCATAGTTTGCTTGTTTTAGTGTTTCCATAGCTTATATTGAGTAATATAAATTTTGGAAATGATAGAATATAGTAGGCATTATGTGAGAACAATTATGAATCTTGTCTAGACAGTACCTAAGTGGATGATTTATTTTTATCATACTAACCTATCTCACAAGTTCCGTTAAGTTTTGTGTGATTGAAGTTTTCAAGTTTTGAGTGAGATAACGATATGAGGAGAATAAGGAACGGCAAGACCCTAAGATTGGGGATTCCAAGGCACCCCAAGGTAATTCAAGGAAGACTCAAGTGTCTAAGCTTGGGGATGCCCCGAAAGGCATCCCCTCTTTCGTCTTCAACATTATCGGTAACCTTACTTGGAGCTATATTTTTATTCGTCATATAATATGAGTTTTGCTTGGAGCGTCATTTTCTTTTGTTGAGATTTCTTGCTGTTATCAATAATCATGTTTTGTATCTTTTAGTTCAATAAAATGCCAATTATAGCCTTTACCATGCTCAGCTTGCAAGTTTATGTGTTGCTGTTTGAAAACAGAAAGTTTTCTGTTATGTTCAGAATATTCCTGAATAGTCAGAACATGATTAAAATCTGAAATTTTTACACAGTAAGCATGCATGAGTTCTCTGTCACGTGGTAATTTTTCAGAATTTTTTGAGTTAGGAAAGTATGAATTTTAAATCCCCGTTTACAGACTGTTCCGTTTTGGCAGATTGCTGCTATAGTTGCATTGTTTGCATATGTTTGCTTGTTTAATGATTCTATTTGAGGATAGGAGTATTAAATATGCAGAGACATTTAGTATGCAATATTTAATTATAATTTTAATGATTTTCTACAGTATAGAATGTTAAAGTTTTGAGTTGATTTATACTAACTTATCTCACGAGTTCTTGTTGAGTATTGTGTGGATGAAGTTTTTAAGGTTTAGGAGAAGCCATGATATGAGAGGAATTAAGGAGACACAAGAGCTCAAGCTTGGGGATGCCCAAGGCATCCCAAGTTAATATTTCAAGAAGTCTCAAGCATCTAAGCTTGGGGATGCCCCGGTAGGCATCCCACTTTTCTTCTTCAATAACTATCGGTCAGTTTTGGTTGACCCTAAGTTTTTGATTCTTCACATGAGATGTGCTATTCTTGGTGAAAGGATCGATACGGTCGACTAGAGGGGGGTGAATAGGAGACTACAAATTTTAATCTTTCTTGTCAATTTTAAGGTTTAGCGGATAAAAAGAGTTCACTAGATATGCAACTAGGTGAACACAACCTATATGACAAGCAAGCTCCAAGCTAAAAATGCTAGGCAACAATCTAATTAGCAAGCCAACAAGCACACAATGCAAAGTAAAGTGCGGGAAAGGATTAACCACAAGTGAGACGAGGACGCAGATTTTATCCCGAAGTTCACTCTTCCTTGGGGAAGAGCTACTCTCCGTTTAGAGAGGTGCCGGAGCCAAAGCTTGCGGAACGCCACCGAAGGCTCACCGTAATCTCTTTCGAGTCACCCCCAACGGATGAGCCTCGAATCACTCAGGGTTGGTCTTGAAGGCGACCACCACACCTTTACAAACTTCTCCGGAGCACACCACAAGCAAGGAAGCTTCCGGAGGAACCTCTAGCCGCCTAGGAGCCCAAGCTCCAAGAGTAACAAGTCATGGTGGATGAATATTGCGGGGAACGCGATTTGGTTTGGTCAAGGTGTAGATCGGGTCTTGCTCTCCCAATCCCCAAAGTTTCAACAAGTTTGGGTGGAGGGATTGAGAGTAATGAGCAAAATGAGGTGTAGCAATGGTGGAGCTCAACAAGACATTAGGGTTAGAGGTTGGAGGTGGAAGAAAGGGGCTTTTATAGTGTTCTTGGCCGGGACGGGATTTCTGCCCGTTGGACCCCGTGCGCACGAGCTAAGTCAGCCCCGTGCGCAAGGGGTGTCCAGAGACTTTCCATCCACCCCGTGTGCACGGGGGTCCAGGACCCCGTGCGCACGGGGTGTCCAGAGAGTTTCGAGGTACCCCATGCACACGGGGGTCAGAGACCCCGTGCGCACAGGGTGTCCAGAAACTTTCTGACCACCCCGTGCGCACGGGGGTCAGAGACCCCGTGCACACGGGGTGTCCAGAGGGTTTCTGATGAAACTCACAGGACACCTCGGCAAAGCACACAATAAGTGGGAACTTGGTGGAGGAGTAGGAGGGCTGGTGTATAAGTTTTGGAGGCATTCCCACACGACACTTATTCCACGATGACCCCTCTTGATAGTGCGGTTTTTCCTACGACTCAAATCGAACCAAAACGAAAAAACCTTCGAGTCGCCGGTAAACCACGCCTTTGATCTTTTTGAATTGGGGGGGTCGCACACCTCCATCAATGGACAACTTGGAACCAATATCCTGAGATAAACTTTAGCAACCAATATTAGTTCCTCTAACCACATTGTCATCACACCAAAATATAATTAAGTGCCATATGCACTTTCAATCTCCCCCTTTTTGGTGCATTGATGACAATATGGTTAGGACATGGCATAAAGGGTACATCTAAGAAAATAGCCATGCGACAAGAGTTGATGATAGGAGCTCCCCCTATATATGTGCAAGAAAAAAAGATATGCTTGATTATGCATCAAGCACACACATATGAGGCTCCCCCTAGATCCATATTGTCAAGGCATGTGATCAACAAAATAAAACCTAACACGGTGCCTAGATCACATGCAAGAAGTGTGGTGAGCAAGTAGAGTGAGACAAAATAATAAGAGCACGATCATATAGCACGTGATAGACAAATCATAAGCATTGATATGAATCAGGATAATTAGTCTCACAAACTAATAATAGGTAGCTCACAACCACACCACGGAAAGCAAATAAGAGTATCTCAAGCCAAATAAACACCACCAAACAAAACGAGGCCTTGAGATCTCAACCCAACTGAAACCAACTCAACAGCAAACGCTCCTAATAGACCACTTCTCCCCCTTTGTCATCAAGACAACAAAAAGGGAAAAGGCGATGCTAACGAGACCCTAGACAAGAGGAGGCACGCTCGAAGCATCATCATCATCATCAAAGTGCCATCCCTCCATGGGAAAGGAACGAGCTGTGGCCACACTGTCGTTGTCCTCGGACCCTGGGCCAATCTCCTCACCAGCTGCAGCACGCTCAGCCTTCTTCTGACGCCTCACCAGATTGTCCTTGTTGATCTCCTTGACCTGACGGCGCTGAATGGACTGACACATCTTGAACAAGTTGCTCATGGTCTTGAACAGAGACTTCTTCTCCCCTCTGGAGAAACTGGCATCAGTAGCAACCTGCTTCCCTTTGCCATGCGGAATCCGTGCATAGGATGAACAGCCCTCGGTGTAGGTAGCACGATCCTCAGGCCTGGGGTTGCGCCCCTTCTTGGAAGGCTCATATGGTGGAGGAGCAGCCGAAAGCCAGTTGGCATCACGCTTCGGAAAGGAGGTGCGGTACTTAGCAATGTACCTGGCGGGGCAGACAGACTCAATCAAAGCCTGGATGAATGGAGCATAGATGCAAGACTTGTTCTCCTGAACACACTGCCTGATCTCAAAGAACATGAAGTCCAGAACATCCACTTTCTTCCTGTCACGAAGGTAGACAAAGATGTCCAACATGGAGCTCCTCAGATTGTGAGAGTCCCCGGTCTTAGGATTAAGTGTGTACCTAAGAATGTGACGCATAGTATCATAGGTTGGCTTCAAGTGCTTGATAGAACCGGTGGTGAAGGCCTTCTCTGGCTTGTATGCAAAAGCAATCTCATCCTTGTCTCTTCCTATCTCACGAGCACGACCATACTCAGGATGCTCCTCAGCAAAGAACTGATACGGAATGATGTCAGAGAACTTAGCCATGGTGGCCTCACACTCATATGTGCCAGACATCCAAGTCAAAGTGCGAGCCGTGTCATTGTGGAAGTATACGGTGGCAAAGAACTGCATCACAAGATCTTCATTGAACGGATAGTGGAAGGCGACGAAAGGGATCAAACCAAGCCTCCCAAGAGCATCAAACACACCGGGATAGATATGAGCATTGTCCCGAAGAGCCTCCACATTGATTTGTTTGTGGGGGGCAAACTTGTTCTTCTTGGTCATGATCATCTCAGAGAACACACGATGCTGAAAATCATTCTTGAATCTTGGGTCAATTCCTGTACTGGTTTCTGGCACATAGGGGAAATCCTTCCTGCGAGCCCAAAGTTCTGGCTTGGTCCATTGAGAGAGAGGAAGATTCTTGACATTGCGACCTCCTGGGAGAACATGCTCCTCTGGGCTCTCATCTCCTTCCTCCTCCTCCTCATCATCATCAGATGCATCTGCTGGCTCTACCTCATAGTGAGCATCATCCTGAGAATCATACTCATCCTCAGAATCATCAGAGGCTTCGATCACCGGCTTCTTCGACGCAGAACGACGAGCACGATTAGCAGTCATGGAACTCAGGCCTCTCCCATCTGATGGCTGGCGAATAGCAAGAACCAAATGATCTTCACCTGCCTTACTGTGCTTGCGACGGAGCTCGGACCTCTTGTCAGCGGAGTCTGAAACACAAAAGCAACAACAACACAACACGCAAGAGACACGCAAATGAGTACAAGTGCTTGAGAAGCTGGCGAGGAATGGAAGAGAGAGAAGAAACAGGACTGGCACCACTGTGTACCCCGTGCGCACGGGGGTCTGACCACCGTGGACACGGGGGTCCCGTGCGCACGGTACACGACCGTGGGCACGGGGCCCCGTGCGCACGGGCATCAAACACCCCGTGGACACGGGGTTCGCCCAGCGGCAACCACTTCCAGATCGAGATCCGGGAGTGTGTGCGGCAGGGAGAGCCTCCACAGCATTTGCTCATCCGTTTCTAGTCTATCACAAGGAAAAGACTGGCCTAGACTAGTAGAAGAGAAAACCCTAGACTAACAAGGATCCATGGAGGAAAAGGAAGAACAAGGGGAGGGGGATACCAGAGGAGGACCCCATCCCGGGAGATCTCCACGGAGCAGCGACGTCCCACGGCGCACGGAGGGGCACCGGGCGACGAGGAGGCGACGGCGGCGGCCTGGAGGCGTCCTGGGGCGTGGAGGGGGCGACTGGGTGGGAATGAACCCAAACCCCCCCCCCCACGTCCCACCTCTTCAGGGCCAGAAACCGCAGACCCCGTGCGCACGGGGTCAACATGGCCTGTGGACACGGGGGTCCCGTGCGCACGGTACAAGGCCCGTGGACACGGGGGCCCCGTGCGCACGGTACAAGCCCGTGGGCACGGGGTGTCCAGAGGGTTTCGACAGGCAGACGCTTGTTGGGTCATGGCTGAATGCAAATTCTTACCAAGGCTCAAAAAGCATTCCCGTCTCACTTCTGAACACGTCGCAAGAGAAATCCAACACTACTAGAAAGGTGTATGAGGAGCACTTGTACAAGAAGAAAAAACACCAAACCAAAGCACAAGAAACAACAAAAAAACAAGCACAAGAAAAAGGACCAACCTCCAAAGGAGGGCGGTGGCCGAAGCCACCATGTTTGAGTTTATTTGGTATGGCACCGTGAAGATATGAACCTTGGGCCCAAGACCAATACTCATCTTTGAAGCACAAGTGCCATCTTAAAATGGCTAATGTGAAAGATTTTGTTCAATTTATGCACTAGTAGGATAAGATAGCTCATGAGTTGAGCTAGCTCCCCCTACATAGGTGCCTACACCTAAAACAAGATACTAGCAGAGTATGTGTGTGAATGCAAGGACATCAAACCAAGTTACTTATATCCACGATATTTAGCTCATGCCTTAACTCGCGGAATCTTGCTTCGTCAAGTGGCTTGGTGAAAATGTCGGCAAGTTGCTTCTCGGTGTTGACATGGAATAAATCAATGTCTCCCTTGGCCACATGATCCCGAATGAAGTGATGACGAATCTCAATATGCTTGGTTCGGCTATGTTGCACTGGATTGTCAGCGATCTTGATTGCACTTTCATTGTCACAAAATAGAGGCACTTTGTCACATTTGACACCATAATCCATCAAAGTTTGCCTCATCCATAATAATTGTGCACAACAACTTCCGGCGGCAATGTGCTCGGCTTTGGCGGTTAAAAGAGACACACAATTCTGCTTCTTTGAAGACCAACTTACCAATGACCTCCCTAGGAATTGACATGAGCCGGAAGTGGACTTGCGGTCTACCTTGTCTCCTGCCCAATCCGAATCTGAGTATCCCAATAACTTGAAAGTTGCTCCTTTGGGATACCAAAGGCCCAAGTTTGGGGTATGAACCAAATATCGAAGGATTCTTTTCACTGCCAAAAAATGGCTCTCCTTGGGAGCGGATTGAAATCTTGCACACATACACACACTCAACATAATATCCGGCCTAGATGCACAAAGGTAAAGCAAAGAACCGATCATGGAGCGATATACCTTTTGATCCACATCTTTACCATTGGGATCAAGATTAAGTTGGCCATTGGTGGGCATGGGCGTCTTCATGGGCTTGACATCTAGCATTTTGAACCTCTTGAGCATGTCTTAAATATAAAGTGCTTGGTTGATGAAGGTTCCTCCTCTCAATTGCTTCACTTGAAATCCGAGGAAGAACTTCAACTCTCCCATCATGCTCATAGCAAATTCCTTGGTCATAAGATTCTCAAACTCAACGTTAATAGCATGGTTAGTGGAACCAAAAATAATATCATCAACATATATTTGGCACACAAACAATTCTCCTTTTACCCTCTTCTTGAAGAGAGTGGAATCTATTAACCCGATCTGGAACCCCTTCTCGCTTAGGAACGCCGTAAGGTGATCATACCAAGCACGAGGTGCTTGTTTAAGTCCGTAGAGTGCCTTATGGAGTTCATAAACGTGAGAGGGGTGATTGGGATTTTCGAAACCGGGAGGTTGTTTGACATACACCAACTCCTTAAGAGGACCATTAAGAAATGCACTCTTCACATCCATTTGATATAATTTAAAATCATGATGTGAAGCATATGCAAGAAAGATACGAATGGACTCAAGACGGGCAACGGGGGCAAAAGTTTCACCGAAGTCCAAACCTTCAACTTGGGTGAACCCTTGTGCCACTAACCTTGCCTTGTTTCTAGTGACTTGTCCATGCTCATCTTGTTTGTTCTTAAAGATCCACTTTGTTCCAATGACATTATGATGTTCTTTGGGTCTCTCCACAAGAGTCCATACTTTGTTGCGGGTGAAGTTGTTGAGTTCTTCATGCATGGCATCTACCCAATCCGGGTCATCAAGGGCATCTTCAACCTTAAGGGGCTCAACACAAGAGACAAACGAGTGATGTTCACAAAAGTTTGCCAAACTTCTACGAGTAGTTACCCCCTTGTTGATGCTTCCATAAATGTTGTCGGTGAGGTGTTGAAGATGCTTTAGCTTGGCGGCCATTTTTTTGCTCTTTGAGTGTAAGCTCTTCTTCACTTGGTTTTGAACTTGTGGAAGAAGCTTGGCCTTGAGAATGCTTTAGCCTTAGAGACACCCTTCTCTTCACAACCTCAAGCTCTCGTTCACTAGAATGTGACGTTGGAGAAGATGCTTGAGGTTGGGTTTGATCTTGATCTTGATCATTGTTAGAACATGTGCTGCCCCCATGTTTGGTTTTGGTAATTGATGACAATCTCTATGGACTAATGGTTGCCTTGAGTTATATTTGAAGGGTTTGTCCATAGGCTTTGCTTGTAGACCATTTGTTGGTCTCAAGGTGATTTGAAGAAGAATATGTGTTGACCAAGGTTATTCATGGAGTTATCCAAAGATTGGTCATGTAAGAGATGAGCCTATTGCAAGCATGTCTTGAAGAAGGAGATTGTGTGAACATTCATGTTTACCTTCAAGACATCATCCTAATGAAGAGAGTTGGAAAGATTCAAGGTTGATCAAGACTAAATATGAAGAGTGATTCGAGTTGATCAACACACAAAGCGTAGAAGATGTACCGAGTGGGATCAAGTGATCTCACGGTATGGTAAGCATTGTCCATTACGCTTTGTGTACTAACCCATGTTCTATGCAAGAGTTCTTTGTGGGGTTAGGTTTGTTTCCATGGGCGTGCATCAAAAGGAAGATATCACACAACCCATGGAGGATGACATCAAGTGGTGATCGTCATCAAGATTGCGGTGTGCAAGTTCAAGTGGAGCATCACGAAGAGATCACATGCTTGAAGCTTGCTGTCCATTGTGGTGACAATGGACTTGTGAAGATGTGCCGAAGAGTGGCTCACCCATAGTGGAGTATGGGGGAGCAATCAGCTAGTCTTCATCGAGCCGGCGCAATCAAGAAAGGTGGTCCAACTTGAGGAGGTCAAGATCGTCATCATCTAGCTCAAGTGGACTTTGCGCAAGGCAAAGGTTTGCCCTTGATAGGTTTTCTATTTTACCGGTCTCATGGTAGTAGTTGGGAGACCGGGTTATAGGATCGATAGCCGTACTATCAAGGGGGGCTCTCAAGTGAGTAGCTTTATCATATCTTCGTAGAGAGCTCAAACCATTGCATCCTTGCATCATATTTCTTGGTTTGTGTTTGGTGTTTCTCTTTGTGAGTCTTTGAGCTTTTGGTCATCTTCATGACAAGCTCGAGGTCATCGAAAACGGAGTTCATATATGCATCTTCTATGATGTTTTCGATGTTGGAGTTTATGCCGGTTCTTCATTCATAGAGGTTTCTCATCTCTATATCATTGGTATTTTCTCTACTGCCACTTCTTAATATAACCAGTCGCTGTTGGATAGTATTTGTCGTCCTCTATCCAACAAGCTTGAGGTTGCTCAATTCGGAGCTCATTTGCAGAAGTTATGGCAGTTCAGGGTTTATTGTTTGTCTGGGCAGTTTACCTGTCACCAAAGCGGTAGTACCGCTCGGGACCACGGTAGTACCGCTTGACACGGTACTACCGCCCCTACTACCGTTGCACTACCGTGATTTCTACTGGCATTCTTTTTCGTTTAGCGGTAGTAAAGCGGTAGTGGAGCGGTAGTACCGCAACAAGCGGTACTACCGCCCCTACTACCGCTGCACTACCGTGTTTTCTTCTGGTGTTATTTTTCCCTAAGCGGTAGTGGGGCGGTAGTGGAGCGGTAGTACCGCTTGTTGCGGTACTGCCGTTCCAGTGCTACCCCACTTCCTCTGTTTCCTCTGTCCTGCGAAAGCTTAAGCGGTAGTACCGCTTAAGTTGAGCGGTAGTACCGCTTGGTGCGGCACTACCGCTCCAGTTCCTTGTTGATTGCCTGCTGTTTTTGAATTACTACCGCACGAGCGGTAGTACCGCTCGCAAGAGCGGTAGTACCGCTTGTGCGCGTCCTGCACGGGTAACGGTTGGATTTGGGGTGGCCCTATAAAAGGGGTCTTCTTCCCCAACGGTTTTCTTATCCTTTGAGCTCATTTCTCCCCCCATTGTTGACCTTCTTGAGCTTGCCTAACTCTCAATCCCTCCAATGATTCTTGCTAGTTCTTGAGGGAATAGAGAGAGGAGATCTAGATCCACATTTTCACCAATCACTTTCTCCTCTAAGTGAGGGGAACCCCTTGGATCTAGTTCTTGGAGTTCTTCGTGTTCTTCTTCGTTCTTCCTCTCATTTTCCTCCCTAGCATTAGTTGCTTTGGTGGGATTTGGGAGAGGAGGACTTGGGCACTCCGTGTGCCCTTGCCATTGCATTAGTTGCATCGGTTTGAGTTCTCCACGGTGATACGTGGAAGTTAGTAGTTGAGAAGCTTATTACTCTTGGGTGTTTGAGCACCCTTGAGCTTGTTCCTCTTGGGTGCCTTGGCGCCCTAGACGGCTTGGTGGTGCCTCGGAGCCACATTCCATTGTGGTGAAGCTCCGGGCAAGCGTCGGGGTCTCCAATTAGGTTGTGGAGATCACCCCGAGCAATTTGACGGGTACCGGTGACCGCCCCCAAGGGTTGCCAAAGTGTACGGGTTCGGTGACCGCCCTCAAGGGTTGCCATTTGTACGGGTTCGGTGACCGCCCTCAAGGGTCCCTTAGTGGAATCACGGCACCTTGCATTGTGCGAGGGCGTGAGGAGAATACGGTGGCCCTAGTGGCATTGTTGGGGAGCATTGTGCCTCCACACCGCTCCAAACGGAGATTAGCATCCGCAAGGGTGTGAACTTCGGGATACATCGTCGTCTCCGCGTGCCTCGGTTATCTCTTACCCGAGCCCTTTACTTATGCACTTTACTTTGTGATAGCCATATTGTTTCTTGTTATATATCTTGCTATCACTTAGTTGTTTATCTTGCTTAGCATAAGTTGTTGGTGCACATAGGTGAGCCTAGTCAATTTAGGTTTTGTGCTTGTCAAATTAACCGCTAGGTTTATTCCGCATTTGTTCAAGCCTAAACCGTAATTATTTTAAAGCGCCTATTCACCCCCCCCCTCTAGGCGACATCCACGATCTTTCAATCATGAACTTGAGATTGATCATGGGCCTCAAGGATTGGCTCTTCACCATTTGGTTGAGCTTGCCCTTGATCTTGCTCGGGAACATGAGGGACTTGATCTTGTTCTTGGATAGGTTCATGATCTCCCATAGCATCTTGACCTTGTGGTGGCGGTGATGACTTCCCTTGTGGAGAATCCACAAGAGGGGCTCTTACTCCCTCTTCTTCTACTTGGACTTGGGGTGTTTCTTGTGGACGAATGTGGCCTATCCCCATAGTCCTTATAGCTTGTGAAGGAGCCTCATCACCTACAACACTAGGAACAATTTGCTCCGCACGGGAACCGTTATCTTCATCAAACTCCACATTTACCGTTTCCTCAATGCATCCGGTGGATTTGTTGAGAACACGGTAAGCATGAGAGTTTGATGCATATCCAACAAATATGCCCTCATAAGTTTTAGGCGCAAACTTAGCTAAACGGGATTTCTTGTTTAGAATGAAACACTTACAACCGAATACTCGAAAGTATTTGACGTTAGGCTTTCTCCCGATTAGGAGTTCATAGGGAGTCTTGTTCTTGAGCTTACGAAGATAAAGCCGGTTTGTAGCATGGCACGCGGTGTTGATGGCTTCGGCCCAAAGCTTGTATGGAGACTTGTACTCATCAAGCATGGTCCTTGCCATCTCAATGAGAGTTCGGTTCTTCCTTTCTGCAACACCATTTTGTTCGGAAGTGTATGGTGCGGCATATTGATGCTTGATCCCCTCATCGCTCAAGAACTCGTCCATCGTGTAATTTTTGAACTCGGTGCCGTTGTCACTTCGAATTGCCTTGATCTCACAATTATGTTGATGTTGAGCTTCTTTGGCAAAGTTGATGAAGGTGTCTTGTGTTTCATCTTTAGTCTTGAGAAAGAACACCCATGTATATCTTGTATAGTCATCGACAATGACAAGGCAATACCTCCTCCCTCCCAAACTATCATAAGATGGAGGCCCAAAGAGATCAAAGTGAATGAGTTCGAGAGGCCTCAAAGTGGTAATGATAGTCGTCACCTTATGAGCTTTTTCATGAAGTTTTCCGGCAATGCAAGCACTACAAGGACGATCTTTGGCAAAAGACACATTGGTTAGTCCAAGGATGTGCTCCCCCTTTAAGAGAGCTTGTAAGATTCTCATGCCAACGTGGGCTAGCCGTCGGTGCCATAGCCACCCCACGTCGGCCTTGGCCATTAGACATGTTGCAAGATAAGTTTTCTCTTTTGAGAAATCAACCACGTAAAGGTTGTCTTCAACATGCCCAACAAAGACCACTTTGAGATTGCTCCTCTTAAAGACGGTCACATGAAATTCACCGAAATGAGAATCATAACCGGCACGTGCCAATTGAATCGTAGAAAGTAAATTGTAGTGAAGGGATTGAACAAGCATGACATTCGTAAGTGAAGAATCACTAGAGATTACCACCTTACCCAACCCCAATACCTTGCCCTTGCTATTATCACCAAAGAAGATGTTCGAAGAAGCCTTGAGCGAATCAACAAACTCCATAAGCATCTCCCTCTCTCCGGTCATATGATTGGTGCATCCACTATCGATCACCCATTGTGTTCCACCGGAGGTATAGTCCTACATGAATCAAGCTTTGATTTTAGGTACCCATTTTGCAATGGGTCCTAGAGAGTTAGCAACAAGGGTCTTAGGTACCCAAATAGTCTAAGCATAATCATCATAGTTAGTGCCAACAAATTTAGCAAAGGTATAACCATCATCTCCTCTCATGAGAACATAGGATGGGTTGTTTTTGCCGGCAAAATCCTTGGGAATGGCCTTGTCCCTAGTGACCTTGCCGTTCCCAACAAACCCTTTTTCCTTCTCCTTCTCCTTGTGCCCTTCGTGCACAAATACTACCTTTTGTTGAGGAGTAGGAGTAGGACCAATCTTCTTCTTGTTGCTCTTTTTCTTGGAAGAGGGGTCAAACCCAATTCCCTCCTTGGCAACACACTCCTTTTGGTTTCTCAAGAGGTCATTGAGGTTTTTCTCCCCTTGAATGCACGACACAAGTCCTTTCTCAATTTGGGCTTTCAACTTCTTATTCTCCTCTTGGAGAGAGGTGCAATCATGAGCAAAGTTAGTCGTACAAGATTCATCATTTAACTCAATATGAGGGACGGAGGTAAGAGCCTTAATGGTTGTAGCTTTAAGTTGAGCATAAGACTCGGTGAGGGCAATGAGGTCACCTTTGACAACCTTGGAACTAGTCACAAGGAGCTCATGTTCCTCAACAAGTCTCGTGTGATCAACTAGAAGCTTTTCAACCCTAACCTTAAGGGCATATTTGTTCTCCAGAGCAAGTTTCAAAGAATCATCAGTTTTAACAAAGTCAATTTTATGAGAAGACAAGGCTTCCTCAAGTGATGCTCTTATGACACTCTCTTCATGTAGTTCGTGCTCGAGGAGTTCGACTCTCTCTTTTTCCTCTATGAGGAGGGTTTCAACGTTCTCAATAAAGTCATCGCGTTCGGCAAGTGACTTAAGGAGATCACCAAAATGAGCACGAGCTTCACCATGAAGAGTTTTCATGAAAGCCATCAAGGATTCCTCATCATTATCCACACCATCATCACACTCATCCTCCACTATCTCACATGAGACATTGGAAGTGTGGATGGAGGGTTTTAGAGATTCGGACTTTGTTTTTACCTCTTTGGCCATGAGGCAATGATGAGTGAAAGGATTGTCCTCGTTGGGAGAGTTGAAGAGGCCGGTGGTGGAGGAGGAGGTAGTAGTGGCATGCATGGCAATAGCGGCCGTGCCCACATGATCATCATCACCGTCATCTTCATCTCCGGACATGTACTCCTCATGAACAAGAGCCTTGTCATCTTTCCTCTT
Organism: Elymus sibiricus; assembly: GCA_039707655.1. NCBI lineage: Eukaryota > Viridiplantae > Streptophyta > Magnoliopsida > Poales > Poaceae > Elymus > Elymus sibiricus. Next base: position 100,593,255 of record CM077668.1, on the reverse strand, counting down.
GGTGAACTTGGTGAACTTCTTCTTCTTGAGCACAAGCTTCTCGGACTTGTCTTCACGTCTCTCATATGGACAATCATGCACAAAATGTCTTGGGCTATCACAATTGTAGCATTTCCTTCGTCTGAACGATCTTCCTTGAAGGTTCTTCCCTTTGTTTGCCATGGTCCCGGAATATTTCTTTACCAAGAGAGCCAAGTCTTCCGCAAAGTCATTTGCCGGGCATGAGGTGTCAACATCTTCCTCACAAGTCTCTTCAACAACTTCTTCATCCCTTGAGGGTTGAGCAATTACTTTCTTGGCCTTCAAAGCAAGATTTGATTTCTTGGTTGCTTGAGCAATGGCAAAGGTCTTCTTGGACTTGGTCTCCAAAAGGACATGAGTTGAAAAGGTGGATACAACTTGTGCCGCGGTTAACTTGTGGTAGTCCGGGCGTTGATGTATCATCATCACCATGGTGTGTTCCGTGAGAACCATAGCATCAATGAATTTGTCCTTAATGAAATCATCATTTGCCCAAGTGCACCCAAAGGTCCTCAAGTTGAGCACAAGTGACTTCAACCTTCGATATACCTCTTCCGCGGTCTCGCCCTCATTCCTCACAAATAGGTTGACTTCTTGCTTGAGCAACGCCAACCGAGATCTTCGAATTGCTTCATCACCTTCGAGGGCCTCCTCAAGGCAATCCCAAATTTCCTTGGCGGTCTTGAGTAGAGCAATGGAGTCACTATAGTCATCGTTCACCGCGGTGCGCAACATGTTGTGGGCGGTAGCATTGAGTTGATCATCAACCGCTTCTCTTGGAGTGAGATTCATGGGATCCTTGGGGTTGAAACCATTGACCACAATCCACCATAGTTGTGTAGATGCACTGCGAATGTGAGACTCCATATCTAGCTTCCACTTAGCAAACGCGTTAGCTTTCAAAGGGGGCGGAGGCCCAACAGGATTAATGCGAGGGTGCTGCAAAGGTTGGGGTGAGTAAAAGGGTTCCACGACATTGTACTTGGGAACTTGAGTGCGAGCCGGGGATGCAAGGGGTTCTCTCGAATCATTCGCATCGTGAACCGCATTTGGATCAAATGAGTTTGAGGCGGATGTCGAGGGTTTTAAGCGAGCATCAATTTCCTCCTTGACCGAGGAACGAACTTCTTTCAACATAGCGGTTTTGAGGTCCGCAAACATTGAAAGAATGTCGGTCGCGGTTAAGGGGGCACCCGGGTTAATGGGGGCGACGGGAGCAACAACCGGAGCAACAAGTGCGTCGGCCGCGGCGGGGGGTAGGTTTTGACCATCCACCGCAAGAGCTGGGTCACCACCCTCATTCCCTAGACCGGCCATATCCTCCAAGGTTGTAAAACCTTATATTAGAGCACGAGGCTCTGATACCAATTGAAAGGATCGATACGGTCGACTAGAGGGGGGGTGAATAGGAGACTACAAATTTTAATCTTTCTTGTCAATTTTAAGGTTTAGCGGATAAAAAGAGTTCACTAGATATGCAACTAGGTGAACACAACCTATATGACAAGCAAGCTCCAAGCTAAAAATGCTAGGCAACAATCTAATTAGCAAGCCAACAAGCACACAACGTAAAGTAAAGTGCGGGAAAGGATTAACCACAAGTGAGACGAGGACGCGGATTTTATCCCGAAGTTCACTCTTCCTTGGGGAAGAGCTACTCTCCGTTTAGAGCGGTGCCGGAGCCAAAGCTTGCGGAACGCCACCGAAGGCTCACCGTAATCTCTTTCGAGTCACCCCCAACGGATGAGCCTCGAATCACTCGGGGTTGGTCTTGAAGGCGACCACCACACCTTTACAAACTTCTCCGGAGCACACCACAAGCAAGGAAGCTTCCGGAGGAACCTCTAGCCGCCTAGGAGCCCAAGCTCCAAGAGTATCAAGTCATGGTGGATGAATATTGCGGGGAAAACAATTTGGTTTGGTCAAGGTGTAGATCGGGTCTTGCTCTCCCAATCCCCAAAGTTTCAACAAGTTTGGGTGGAGGGATTGAGAGTAATGAGCAAAATGAGGTGTAGCAATGGTGGAGCTCAACAAGACATTAGGGTTAGAGGTTGGAGGTGGAAGAAAGGGGATTTTATAGTGTTCTTGGCCAGGAGGGGATTTCTGCCCGTTGGACCCCGTGCGCACGGGCTAAGTCAGCCCCGTGCGCACGGGGTGTCCAGAGACTTTCCATCCACCCCATGTGCACGGGGATCCAGGACCCCGTGCACACGGGGTGTCCAGAGAGTTTCGAGGTACCCCGTGCGCACGGGGGTCAGAGACCCCGTGCACACGGGGTGTCCAGAGGGTTTCTGATGAAACTCACAGGACACCTCGGCAAAGCACACAATAAGTGGGAACTTGGTGGAGGAGTAGGAGGGCTGGTGTATAAGTTTTGGAGGCATTCCCACACGACACTTATTCCAGGATGACCCCTCTTGATAGTGCGGTTTTTCCTACGACTCAAATCGAACCAAAACGAAAAAACCTTCGAGTCGCCGGTAAACCACGCCTTTGATCTTTTTGAATTGGGGGGGTCGCACACCTCCATCAATGGACAACTTGGAACCAATATCCTAAGATAAACTTTAGCAACCAATATTAGTTCCTCTAACCACATTGTCATCACACCAAAATATATTTAAGTGCCATATGCACTTTCACTTGGAATGTCATTTTATTTTGTTTTCTTTGCTGTTTGAATAAAATACTTGAGATCTGAAATTTTTAAATGAGAGAGAGTCCTGACATAGCTACCTATTTACTTAACTACTCATTTGATCTTCACTTATATCTTTTTGGAGTAGTTTGTCATTTACTCTTGTTCTTCACTTATATCTTATGAGTAAATTGTTGAAATGAATTGAATATCATAAAGTTGAAATTTATATGCTTCATATGCTTGTCCCATGGGGAGTAGTGACTTCACATACAAGAAGTATAAGTGGTAAATATATTGAAAGTTAACAAACATAGCATTGGTCACTTGAACAATTCGTGAAAGAATTTTGAAGGAAGAGAAATTTCACATATAAATATACTATCTTGGACATCTTCTATGATTGTGAGCCCCCATTAATTATTTTCAAGCTTGATCAAGTAGTTGACGTTGGACAAGGAAGACAACGTAATGAGTTATGTTTGTTTATATTCACATAGAAGTTATATTGTCATGGATCCTCTAACATGTGGTGCTTGCTTAGGATCTTTTGCTAGCCAAAAATTCGTACTAAGTAGAGATACTACTTGTGCATCCAAAAACCATTAAACCCAGTTTCTTGCCATGAGTGTCCACCATATCTACCTATGGATTGAATAAGATTCTTCAAGTAAGTTGTCCTCGGTGCAAAAAGCAATAAAAATTGCTCCTAAAATATGTATGATCTTTTATTGCAAGGGAAAATAAGCGTTGTACGAACTTGTGATGGTAAAGAAATAAAAGCGACGGACTATATAATAAAGGTTGCTATCACAAGGGGCAATATAACATGACGTTCCTTTGCATTAAGGGCTTGTGCATCCAACAACAAAAAGCGCATCACAACCTCTGCTTCCCTCTGCGAAGGGCCTATCTTTTACTTTTCTGAATTTACTTTTATGCAAGATTCATTAATGTTCATCCCTATTCCGCTCTATTTATTCTTTAGTTGGCAAGCATTATGTGGTAGGGAAAGATCCAGGCACATATATCCAGTTGAATATAGGTGATCATGAGTTATTATTGTTGACATTATCCCTGAGATAAATAAGTTGGGAGGCGAAACATTAAGACCCTATCTTCCTATGTGTTTGACTGAAATGGTTTGTTCTAAAAATATGCTTTGAGTGCCAGCAATCATGGAAGACTAAAAGATGGTTGAGTATGTGGAATTTGCTAGATCAAAGCTCTTACATAGACCCTTCCTGAAAATAAGATGAATTGCAATTGTTTGATGACTGAGAACATAGTTTGTTAGTTTTCAATAAAGTTTATGGCCTATACTTTAAACATGTGAATAGCTTGCTACTCGATCATGAGAAGTTTTATGAGATGAGCTACTGATTATGATATATATTGATGCTAGAAAAAAGTGATTGAAATTATCATTGATCAAACTTATGCACTATGCTAGCATTCACATGTAGGGGAACGCAGTAGAAAACAAAAAATTTCTGACCTACGCACCAGCCCAGGACCACTATGGAGACTGCATACAAGGTTTGATCTTTTCGTTACCGACTCGTAGCGTAGCGGAAGTAGAGTTGATGACGATCGGCGGTGCAGATCCCCGCAGCTAGAATTTACAACCTCCCAACCACGAGGATGTACTCCCTCATCTGCCCCTCGGACAGTCCCTCGGACAGCCCTCCGGGAGGCGGTCGGACAGTCCCCCGGACGGTGTCACGGACAGCCCTTCGGGAGGCACTCTCGAACTCGGATGGTAACTCGGACAGCCCTTCAGGAGGCACTCTCGAACAGCCCCTCGGGCAAAAAGATCGAACCTACGACCTCTCTACAGGGTTGCACACATATGGTGTTATCTATCCGGCAGGGCTTCGCCATCCAGAACTAGTTCCCACCGGAACCCAGACAGCCTTTCGGCTCTACGAAACTCTTTTCGTGGGAGGGAGAGAAGAAGCCAAATCATTGCATGGCATTGTGTATAAGAGAGTGAGTGTCTTTGCGCAGCCCACTCCACCCCTATTTATAGGCCAAGCCCAAGGGTGGCTTCTCCAAGAAGCCAAGGGGAAAATACCAAAAGGCCCTCAAGGTGGCTTCTCCAAGAAGCCACCCAAAAAGCACTTTCACTATTCATGGAAACATTTTTCCGTGACCGTTAAATCCAAAAATATTTCTGTGGGTCTTAGAATAATTCCAGTACCCACTAAAATGATTTTGGACGCGTTCCGAAACAATTCCGGATTAGTGATTTTCATCTGCGAAAAGCAACCAAACCGGTTCCGGCAGCTCCGGAACATTTCCGGTTTTTATCCCGGAAAAACCCAGAAGTTTCCAGAACAATTCTGGCACCCTCCAAGAATTTCCAGACGTGTGCCGAAACCAATTTGACTCAATGGTATACCCTGAAACAACTTTTCAGCTTTGCCGAAACTATTCCGGTGTTCTCTCTCCGGAACTTTTCCGCTGTCTCCGAAACTTTTCCGGTGACTTTCTCTCAGACTCCCTGTCTAGTATTCAGCACATAGATGACCCTTAAGCGTGTGACCCTATAGGTTCGGTGAAGTATAGACATGACCGGAACACTTTCCGATAAATGATCAACATCGGAGCCGTGGACACCCATATTGACCCCTATACCCACACGAATAAATATTCGAGTGAACCTCCAGTTACCGTGTGCTATTCCTGTTGCTTCGCGATATGTTACAAATACCCGAGGTGAGATTTATTGGCATCCCCGTGGATCAACAACTTGTCCACTATGCCAGTTACCTCGTTACCGGTTTTGTTCTCTTTTCTCGTTCCCGTGTTCCGGCATCCCTGTGATCAAATCACAATGTGTCTAGCTAGACGATGATGGATACCGTAACACCGAGAGGGCCCAGAGATATCTCTCCATCGTCGGAGGAGCAAATCCCAATCTTGAGCTATCAAGTTACTTGACATACTTTTCCATGAACCCGTAAGCCGCCGTAAAAGCCACCCATTTACGGATGACGTTTAACAAACCCCAAAGTTCATGAAGCAAGCATGAAGAAACTCGATACTCTCATGGTCTAAGGAATTATGCAAACCTTAACTTTCTCTGTGTTATTAACCATAAACTTGTGACGAATGTATCTCATAGCATAACATCAATCGGGTCGATTCAACACAAGTGTTCTACTAACATTGTGCCCTCAAAGTTGCCGGCATAGTCATGCCCATGATCAGGAAAACAGAACCATCATGCAACACTTGAACTAGTCTTAGAGGCCAGACTAGGAATACATTTTACCGTTTATTATTCCACACGTGCATACGAGTTTCCCTCCGAGCCTCGTGGTTATTGTAGACTCGAGAACCATAGCAGTTATAGCACGGAATATAAACTTAATTACAAACATGGGGATAAATAATAACATTTATTATTGCCTCTAGGGCATATCTCCTACAGACTCCCACTTGCACTAGAGTCAATAATCTAGTCAATGTTAAAACACTTTACACCTATGGCATACCGGTGTAAAATATGTTTCGCTCGTGGTATAGCCTGATGTCCAACGGATCTGTAAACTTCAGTTCCGTGTGTATCTTTGCATCTCCTCGCGTTTTCATGCTTTCACAAAATTCATATTTTGTGTGGACTTGGCTTTGTATATATGTGAATCACAGGTCAAACCTTGATTCCTCAGACTGAGCTATGGATCGACTATCTACAATAGTGTCCCATTGACCAAAGACTTCTTGGAACCATACTAAGTTCATGAATAAACTATATGATTCAACATCTTCTTAGTCGCTTTCAAAGCGTCAACATACTTAGCCTTTGTTATAGAAATCACCACAGTAACTTGTTTGGAACAATTTCCAACTACCGTGCCACCATATCGTGTATTACACAAAACCCTTAACTTAAATCGAAAATCGCATGGAGCATTGATGAAGACTGTATTGATGTAATTACTTACAACGAGCACTTCATAATCTCTGCTTGTGAGAAAACATGTCATTAGTGCTACTTTAGTACTTAATGACATTTTCCACTGTTGTCCCATGATCAGTACTTTGATCACTTTGGTATCTATACTCGCAACAGCTTGGGAGTATCGGACATATCTGGTTGTTTTACATACCATGGAATATATGATTAATCCAAACACAAGAGTGTGTGGGATCTCCATCATGTATTTTGCTCATCAGTGTTTTTGGGACACCGAGTCTTGCAAAACTCTTTCCATGTGACTTCGGCAAGAATCACTCCTTGGCGTTCTTATGCTAACTGTTTTAGCATCTTGTCAATATGTATTTTTGGCTTAGCCTATTAGGCAATTCTATCTCATAGATAAATATGCCTAATATCAAGGCTATTTAGCCCAAGCACTTCATCGAAAAAACTATTTTCAATGAAGTCCTAATTCGTGTCAAGAAATTTATATTATTTCCAATCAACAATGTGTCAAGCACACAAAGTTTTTAGAAATATTATTATGCTCCCACTTACTTTGTTGTAACCACAAGCATCTTCGTTATTTATTTATGAAATCAAACTCTTTTGACTATCAAAACAAAGATTCCAACTCCATTTTGCTCTCTTCTGTCCATTGCTGGAACTCTGAAGTTTGCATACTCACTAGCATCCTCTGGATAGACAAAATTGTTGGAAATATGCCCTAGAGGCAATTAATAAAGTGTTTATTATTATCATATTTCTCCGTTCATGATAATGGTTTATTATTCATGCTAGAATTGTATTGACCGGAAACTAAATACATGTGTGGATAATAGACAAATACTATGTCCCTAGTATGCCTCTACTAGACTAGCTCATTGATCAAAAGATGGTCAAGGTTTCTTGACCATGGACATGAGTTGTCATTTGATAACGGGATCACATCATTAGGAGAATGATGTGATGGACATCCAACCGTTAGCATAGCAAATGATCGTTCAGTTTATTGCTATTGCTTTCACTATGTCAAATACACGTTCCTCTGACCATGAGATCATGCAACTCCCGGATACCGTAGGAATACTTTGGGTGTATCAAACGTCACAACGTTACTGGGTGATTATAAAGGTGCACTACAGGTATCTCCGAAAGTGTTTGTTGAGTTGGCATGGATCGAGATTGGGATTTGTCACTCCGACTATCGGAGAGGTATCTCTGGGCCCTCTCGGTAATACAGCATCACAGAAGCCTTGCAAGCACCGTGACTAAAGAGTTAGTTGCAAGATGATGTATTACGGAACGAGTAAAGAGACTTGCCGGTAACGAGATTGAACTAGGTATTGGATACCGACGATCGAATCTCGGGCAAGTAACATACCGGCAGACAAAGGGAACAACGTATGTTGACATATGAGGTTCACCGATAAAGATCTTCGTGGAATATGTAGGAACCAATATGAGCATCCAGGTTCCGCTGTTGGTTATTGACCGGAGAGTCGTCTCGATCATGTCTACATCATTCCCGAACCCGTAGGGTCCGCACACTTAAGGTTCGATGACGATTTAGTATTATATGAGTTATGTGATTGGTGGCCGAAGTTTGTTCGGAGTCCCAGATGAGATCACAGACATGACGAGGAGTCTCGAAATGATCGATAGGTAAAGATTCATATATTGGAAGGCTATATTCGGACGTCGGAAAGGTTCCGAGTGATTCGGGTATTTTTCGGAGTACCGGGGAGTTACGGGAATTCACCGGGAGAAGTAATGGGCCTTATTGGGCCATACGGGAAAAGGAGAGGCAGGACACGTGAGGAGGCGCACGCCCCCCCTTGCCCAAACCGAATTGGACTAGGGGAGGGGGCGCAGCCCCCTCTTTCCTTTCCCTCTCCCTACCCCCTTTCCTACTCCGTATGGGAGGTGGAATCCTACTAGGACTAAGGAGTCCTAGTAGGACTCCCCACACTTGGCGCACCCCTAGGGGGCCGGCCTCCTCCCTCTCATCCTTTATATACGGGGGCAAGGGGGCACCCCAAGGTACAACAATTGTCCCATAGCCGTGTGCGGTGCCCCGATCTCCGTTTTCCACCTCGGTCATATTTTCGGAGAGCTTAGGCGAAGCCCTGCCGGAATCACTTCACCGTCACCGTCGCCACGCCGTCGTGCTGACGGAACTCATCTACTTCCTCGACGTCTTGCTGGATCAAGAAGGCGAGGATCGTCACCGAGCTGCACGTGTGTAGAACTCGGAGGTGCCGTACGTTCGGTACTCGATCGGTGGAGCTCGAAGGATTGTTCGACTACATCAACCGCGTTGTGAGACGCTTCCGCTAACGGTCTACGAGGGTACGTAGACACACTCTCCCCTCTCGAAGCGATGCATCTCCATGGATAGATCTTGCGTGAGCGTAGGAATTTTTTTTAAATTCATGCTCCATTCCCCAACAGTGGCATCCGAGCCAGGTCTATGCGTAGATGTGATTTGCACGAGTAGAACACAAGTGAGTTGTGGGCGTGGGTGTATACATATTGCTTGCCGTTACTAGTTGATACTTGATTCAGCGGTATTGTGAGATGAAGCGGCCCGGACCGACATTACGCGTACGCTTACGCGAGACAGGTTTCACCGCTAAGTGCACTCATTGCATAAAGGTGACTGGCGGGTGTCTGTCTCTCTCACTTTAGTTGAATCGGTTTCAATGAAGAGGGTTCTTTTAGAAGATCAAAAAGCAATCACTACACCACGTTGTGGTTTTGCGTAGGTAAGAACGGTTCTTGCAAACCCGTAGCAGCCACGTAAAACTTGCAACAACAAAGTAGAGGACGTCTAACTTGTTTTTGCAGGGTATGCTGGTGATGTGATATGGTCAAGACATGATGTGATATAAGTTGTTGTATGAGATGATCATGTTTTGTAAGTTATCAGGCAACCGGCAGGAGCCTTATGGTTGTCTCTTTATTGTATGCAATGCCAACGCTATGTAATTGCTTTTCTTTACCGCTATGAGTTAGCAGTAGTAGTAGTAGCAATAGCCGGCGAGACGACCACGACGCTGCGATGGAGATCAAGGTGTCATGACGCTACGATGGAGATCATGGTGTCAATCCGGTGACAATGGAGATCATGACGGTGCTTGGCTGATGGAGATCAAAAGCACAAGACGATGATGGCCATATCATGTCACATATATTGAATTGCATGTGATGTTAATCCTTTTATGCATCTTATTTTGCTTAGGACGACGGTAGCATTATAAGATGATCCCTTCACTAAATTTCAAGATAAGTGTTCTCCCCTAGTATGCACCGTTGCGAAGGTTCGACGCTTCTAAGCACCACGTGATGATTGGGTGTGATGGATTCTTTCGTTCGCATACAACGGGTGTAAGCCAGTTTTACACACGTAGAATACTTGGGTTAAACTTGACGAGCCTAGCATATACAGATATGGCCTCGGAACACAAGAGACCGAAAGATCGAACATGAGTCATATAGTAGATATGATCAACATGAAAGATGTTCACCATTGATAACTAATCCACCTCACGTGATGATCGGACGTGGCTTAGTTGATGTGGATCATGTTACACTTAGACAACTTGAGGGATGTTAATCTAAGTGGGAGTTCTTAAATAATTTGATTAATTGAACTTCAATTATCATGAACATAGTCTAAATAATCTTTGCAATTGTATGTTGTAGATCAATGGCCCGCGCTATAGTTCCACTGAATTTTAATGCGTTCCTAGAGAAAGCTAAGTTGAAAGATGATGGAAGCAACTATGCGGACTGGGTCCGTAATCTGAGGATCATCCTCATTGCTACACAGAAGGCTTATGTCCTTGATGCACCGCTAGGTGTCGCACCCCCTCCCTCGTCTGTCGACGTTATGAACGCCTGGCAGACACGTGTTGATGACTACTCGATAGTTCAGTGTGCCATGCTTTACGGCTTAGAACCGGGGCTCCAAAGACGTTTTGAGCATCACGGAGCATATGAGATGTTCCAAGAGCTGAAACTTGTATTTCAAGCTCATGCCCGGGTCGAGAGATATGATGTCTCCGACAAGTTCTTTAGCTGTAAGATGGAGGAGAATAGTTCTGTCAGTGAGCATATACTCAAGATGTCTGGGTTGCATAACCGCTTGACTCAGTTGGGAGTTAATCTTCCAGATGATTCGGTTATTGACAGAATTCTCCAATCACTGCCACCAAGCTATAAGGGCTTTGTGATGAACTATAATATGCAAGGAATGGAAAAGTCTATTTCCGAGCTCTTCGCTATGCTCAAAGCTGCGGAGGTAGAAGTCAAGAAGGAGCATCAAGTGTTGATGGTAAAGAAGAGCACTAGTTTCAAGAAGGGCAAGGGAAAGAAGGGGAACTTCAAGAAGAACGGCAAATCAGTTGCTGCTCCCACGAAGAAACCCAAGTATGTACCCAAACCCGAGACTGAGTGTTTCTACTGCAAGGGGACTGGTCACTGGAAGCGGAACTGCCCCAAGTACCTGGCAGATAAGAAGGCTGGCAACATCAACAAAGGTATATTTGATATACATGTTATTGATGTGTACCTTACCAATACTCGTAGTAGCACCTGGGTATTTGATACTGGTTCGGTTGCTCATATTTGTAACTCGAAATAGGAGCTACGGAATAAACGAAGATTGGCTAAGGACGAGGTGACGATGCGCGTCGGGAACGGTTCAAGAGTTGAAGTTATCGCTGTCGGCACGCTACCTCTACTTCTACCCTCGGGATTAGTGATGAACCTAAATAATTGTTATTTGGTGCCTGCGTTGAGCATGAACATTATATCTGGATCTTGTTTATTGCGAGACGGTTATTCATTTAAATCAGAGAATAAAAGTTGTTCTATTTTGATGAATAATATCTTTTATGGTCATGCACCGCTTGTGAATGGTTTATTCTTGTTGAATCTCGATCGTGGTGATACACACATCCATAATATTGATGCCAAAAGACGCAAAATTGATAATGATAGTACCACATATTTGTGGCACTGCCGCTTAGGTCATATTGGTGTAAAACGCATGAAGAAACTCCATGCAGATGGACTTTTGGAATCACTTGATTATGAATCATTTGAGACGTGCGAACCATGCCTCATGGGCAAGATGACTAAGACTCCGTTCTCCGGAACAATGGAGCGAGCAACAGACTTGTTGGAAATAATACATACCGATGTATGCGGTCCGATGAGTGTTGAGGCACGCGGTGGATATCGTTATGTTCTCACGTTCACAGATGATTTGAGTAGATATGGCTATGTCTACTTGATGAAGCATAAATCTGAAACATTTGAAAAGTTCAAAGAATTTCAGAGTGAAGTAGAGAACCATCGTAACAAGAAAATAAAGTTCTTACGATCTGATCGTGGAGGAGAATATTTGAGTTACGAGTTTGGCAATCACTTAAAACAATGTGGAATTGTTTCACAACTCACGCCACCTGGAACACCACAGCGTAATGGTGTGTCCGAACGTCGTAATCGTACTCTATTAGATATGGTGCATTCTATGATGTCTCTTACCGATTTGCCACTATCATTTTGGGGTTATGCATTAGAGATAGCTGCATTCACTTTAAATAGGGCACCATCTAAATCCGTTGAGACGACACCGTATGAACTGTGGTTTGGTAAGAAACCTAAGCTGTCGTTTCTGAAAGTTTGGGGATGCGATGCTTATGTCAAAAGGCTTCAGCCAGATAAGCTCGAACCCAAAGCGGATAAGTGCGTCTTCATAGGATACCCAAAGGAGACCGTTGGGTACACCTTCTACCACAGATCCGAAGGCAAAGTATTCGTTGCTAAGAATGGATCCTTTCTAGAGAAGGAGTTTATCTCGAAAGAAGTGAGTGGGAGGAAAGTAGAACTTGATGAGGTAATTGTACCTCCTCTGGATAGTAGTACGCCACAGAAAGAAATTTCTGTGACATCGACACAGACCAGAGAAGAAGTTGATGATGATGATCATGAAGCTTCGGATCAAGTTGTTACTGAACTTCGAAGGTCAACCAAGACACGTTCCGCACCAGAGTGGTACGGAAATCCAGTCTTGGAGGTCATGTTGCTAGACAACGATGAACCTTCGAACTATGAAGAAGCGATGGCAAGCCCGGATTCCGACAAATGGCTTGAGGCCATGAAATCCGAGATTGGATCCATGTATGAGAACAAAGTATGGACTTTGGTAGACTTGCCCGATGAACGGCGAGCTATTGAAAATAAATGGATCTTTAAGAAGAAGACGGACGCTGATGGTAATGTCACCGTCTATAAAGCACGACTTGTTGCTAAAGGTTATAGACAAGTTCAAGGAGTTGACTACGATGAGACTTTCTCACCTGTAGCGATGCTAAAGTCTGTCAGAATTATGTTAGCAATTGCCGCGTTTTATGATTATGAAATCTGGCAAATGGACGTCAAAATGGCATTCCTTAATGGATTCCTTAAGGAAGAATTGTATATGATGCAACCGGAAGGTTTTGTCGATCCTAAAGGTGCTAACAAAGTATGCAAGCTCCAGCGATCCATCTATGGACTGGTGCAAGCATCTCGGAGCTGGAATACTCGCTTTGATGAAGTGATCAAAGCGTTTGGGTTCATACAAACTTATGGAGAAGCTTGTATTTACAAGAAAGTGAGTGGGAGCTCTGTGGCATTTCTCATATTATATGTGGATGACATATTATTGATGGGAAATGACATAGAATTTCTGGAAAGCATAAAGGGTTATTTGAACAAAAGTTTTTCAATGAAGGATCTCGGAGAAGCTGCTTACATATTAGGCATCAAGATCTATAGAGATAGATCAAGACGCCTCATTGAACTTTCACAAAGCACATACCTTGACAAGATTTTGAAGAAGTTCAAAATGGATCAGTCAAAGAAAGGGTTCTTGCCTGTATTGCAAGGTGTGAGATTGAGTAAGACTCAAAGCCCGACCACGGCAGAAGACAAAGAGAAGATGAGTGTCATCCCCTATGCCTCAGCCATAGGCTCTATTATGTATGCCATGCTGTGTACCAGACCTGATGTGTGCCTCGCTATTAGCTTGGTGGGAAGGTACCAAAGTGATCCAGGAGTAGATCACTGGACAGCGGTCAAGAATATCCTGAAGTACCTGAAAAGGACCAAGGACATGTTTCTCGTTTATGGAGGTGACAAAGAGCTCGTCGTAAAGGGTTACGTCGATGCTAGCTTTGACACAGATCCAGATGACTCTAAGTCACAATCTGGATACGTATTTATTCTTAATGGTGGAGCGGTCAGTTGGTGCAGTTCCAAGCAGAGCGTCGTGGCGGGATCTACATGTGAGGCGGAATACATAGCTGCTTCCGAAGCAGCACATAAAGGAGTGTGGATGAAGGAGTTCATATCCGATCTAGGTGTCATACCTAGTGCATCGGGTCCAATGACTATCTTATGTGACAACACTGGAGCAATTGCTATAGCAAAGGAGCCCAGGTTTCACAAGAGAACCAAGCATATAAAGCGTCGCTTCAACTCCATTCGGAATTTGATTAAGGATGGAGACATAGAGATTTGCAAAGTACACACGGATCTGAATGTGGCAGACCCATTAACTAAACCTCTTCCACGAGCAAAACATGATCAGCACCAGAATGCGATGGGTGTTAGATTCATTACAATGTAATTGACTCTAGTGCAAGTGGGAGGCTGTTGGAAATATGCCCTAGAGGCAATTAATAAAGTGTTTATTATTATCATATTTCTCCGTTCATGATAATGGTTTATTATTCATGCTAGAATTGTATTGACCGGAAACTAAATACATGTGTGGATAATAGACAAATACTATGTCCCTAGTATGCCTCTACTAGACTAGCTCATTGATCAAAAGATGGTCAAGGTTTCCTGACCATGGACATGAGTTGTCATTTGATAACGGGATCACATCATTAGGAGAATGATGTGATGGACATGACCCAACCGTTAGCATAGCAAATGATCGTTCAGTTTATTGCTATTGCTTTCACTATGTCAAATAAACGTTCCTCTGACCATGAGATCATGCAACTCCCGGATACCGTAGGAATAATTTGGGTGTATCAAACGTCACAACGTTACTGGGTGATTATAAAGGTGCACTACAGGTATCTCCGAAAGTGTTTGTTGAGTTGGCATGGATCGAGATTGGGATTTGTCACTCCGACTATCGGAGAGGTATCTCTGGGCCCTCTCGGTAATACAGCATCACAGAAGCCTTGCAAGCACCGTGACTAAAGAGTTAGTTGCAAGATGATGTATTACGGAACGAGTAAAGAGACTTACTGGTAACGAGATTGAACTAGGTATTGGATACCGACGATCGAATCTCGGGCAAGTAACATACCGCCAGACAAAGGGAACAACGTATGTTGACATATGAGGTTCACCGATAAAGATCTTCGTGGAATATGTAGGAACCAATATGAGCATCCAGGTTCCGCTGTTGGTTATTGACCGAAGAGTCGTCTCGATCATGTCTACATCATTCCCGAACCCGTAGGGTCCGCACACTTAAGGTTCGATGACGATTTAGTATTATATGAGTTATGTGATTGGTGGCCGAAGTTTGTTCGGAGTCCCGGATGAGATCACGGACATGACGAGGAGTCTCGAAATGGTCGAGAGGTAAAGATTCATATATTGGAAGGCTATATTCGGACGTCGGAAAGGTTCCGAGTGATTCGGGTATTTTTCGGAGTACCGGGGAGTTACGGGAATTCACCGGGAGAAGTAATGGGCCTTATTGGGCCATACGGGAAAAGGAGAGGCAGGCCACATGAGGAGGCGCACGCCCCCCCTTGCCCAAACCGAATTGGACTAGGGGAGGGGGCGCAGCCCCCTCTTTCCTTTCCCTCTCCCTTCCCCCTTTCCTACTCCGTATGGGAGGTGGAATCCTACTAGGACTAAGGAGTCCTAGTAGGACTCCCCACACTTGGCGCACCCCTAGGGGGCCGGCCTCCTCCCTCTCATCCTTTATATACGGGGGCAAGGGGGCACCCCAAGGTACAACAATTGTCACATAGCCGTGTGCGGTGCCCCGATCTCCGTTTTCCACTTCGGTCATATTTTCGGAGAGCTTAGGCGAAGCCCTGCCGGAATCACTTCACCGTCACCGTCGCCACGCCGTCGTGCTGACGGAACTCATCTACTTCCTCGACGTCTTGCTGGATCAAGAAGGTGAGGATCGTCACCGAGCTGCACGTGTGTAGAACTCGGAGGTGCCGTACGTTCGGTACTCGATCGGTGGAGCTCGAAGGATTGTTCGACTACATCAACCGCGTTGTGAGACGCTTCCGCTAACGGTCTACGAGGGTACGTAGACACACTCTCCCCTCTCGTAGCGATGCATCTCCATGGATAGATCTTGCGTGAGCGTAGGAATTTTTTTTAAATTCATGCTCCGTTCCCCAACAAAAATACCTTGGACTATATCACATGCAAGTCCGAGGTAGTATTTCCATTTCATGGAAAACCTTTTGGCATCCATGTTTCATATCTCATGATTGAAATATGTATTAATTGCTAGTTTAACCCGATCTGACTTTAAGCATCGCTGCGGTGAGACAATCTCATCATAGTCAATTCCTTGAATTTGTTATTGCAACAAGTCGAGATTTATGGATAAAACATTTTTATCCATATCAGTTTATAGTTCCATAAACATTCGTTAGACTCTCAAGTCTTCCGAAAGGTTTATCAAGATTTTAATCTTGAATCATTTATGGAAACTATCTCGGATTATATTGGCATTTAGCCAATTCCGGAGTCAGGGCCCATCAACGCTTCCTTGTGTATCGTAGGTATACTGTTGTCTAACAACAATATCTCGTATGCGCACCTGAGAGGTTTGCACGAGTTTTGCCTACGTGGTTCAGCTGCAAGTTCGATCGAAGTCCATACATCTCATGTAGAGGCTTCCGTATCAGTCTGTAGGAGATATGCCCTAGAGGCAATAACAAATGTTATTATTTATCTCCATGTTCATGATTATGTTTATGTTCCATGCAATAACTGCTATGGTTCTCGAGTCTGCAATAACCACGAGGCTCGAAGGAAGACTCATATGCACGTGTGGAATAATAAACGGTAAAATGTATTCCTAGTCTGGCCTCTAAGACTAGCTCAAGTGTTGCATGATGGTTCTGTTTTCCTGATCATGGGCATGTCTATGCCGGCAACTTTGAGGGCACAATGTTAGTAGAACACTTGTGTTGAATCGACCCGATTGAGGTTATGCTATGAGATTCATTCGTCACAAGTTAATGGTTAATAACACATAGAAGTTAATGTTTGCATAATTCCTTAGACCATGAGAGTGTCGAGTTTCTTCATGCTTGCTTCATGAACTTTGGGGTTTGTTAAACGTCATCCGTAAATGGGTGGCTATTACGGCGGCTTACGGGTTCATGGAAAAGTATGTCAAGTAACTTGATAGCTCAAGATTGGGATTTGCTCCTCCGACGATGGAGAGATATCTCTGGGCCCTCTCGGTGTTACGGTATCCATCATTGTCTGGCCAGACACATTGTGATTTGATCACAAGGATGCCGGAACACGGGAACGAGAAAAGAGAACAAAACCGGTAACGGGGTAACTGGCATAGTGGACAAGTTGTTGATCAACGGGGATGCCAATAAATCTCACCTCGGGTATTTGTAACATATCGCGAAGCAACAGGAATAGCACACGGTAACTGGAGGTTCACTCGAATATTTATTCGTGTGGGTATAGGGGTCAATATGGGTGTCCACGGCTCCGATGTTGATCATTGATCGGAAAGTGTTCCGGTCATGTCTATACTTCACCGAACCTATAGGGTCACACGCTTAAGGGTCATCTATCTGCTGAATACTAGACAAGGAGTCTGAGAGAAAATCACCAAAAAAGTTTCGGACGAAACGGAAACGTTCCGGAGAGGACACCGGAATAGTTCCGATGAAACTGAAAAGTTGTTTCAGGGTATTCCATTAAGTCAAATTGGTTCCGGCACACGCCTGGAAATTCTTGGAGGATGCCAGAAGTGTTCTGGAAACTTCTGGGAATTTTCCGGGATAAAAACCGGAAATGTTCCGGAGCAGCCGGAACCGCTTTGGTTGCTTTTCGCTGAAGAAACATTGTTCCGAAATTGTTTCGGAATGCGTTCAAAAATATTTTAGTGGGTACTGGAATTGTTCTAGGCACACAGAAATAATTTGGGATTTAACGGACGCAGAAAAATGTCTTCGTGAATAGTGAAAGTGCTTTTTGGATATTTTTGGAAAGTCACCTTTTGGGATATTTTCCAAAAGGTTTCTAGAAGGCTTGGGGGCTAAGAAACCCCCCTTGGGGGGGCCCCCAAGAGAGGTTGGCCGGCCACATTGTGGGCTCCTCCATGGAGCCCCACTTGCTCCACTAATTCTCCTTTATGCCCTTGTGGAAGTTTTCCTTCATGGGCATTTTGGGTTTTTTGGAAGTGCCCATCCTACCCCTTGGCTTTCCTATAAATAAAGGTGGAGGGGCTTCCTCCACACTCACTCCTTCTCACATAAAAGTGCCATACTCATCTGGCTTCTCTCTCCCTCCCAGCGAAATAGTTTCGTAGAGCCGAAAGGCTGTCTGGGTTCCGGTGGGAACTAGTTCTGGACGGCGAAGCCCTGCCGGATAGATGACACCGTATGTGTGCAACTCTGTAGAGAGATCGTAGTTTCGGTCTTAGTTCGAGAGTGCCTCCCGAAGGGCTGTCCAAGTGACCGTTTTAGTTTCGAGGGTCCTCCCGAAGGGCTGTCCGAGTGACCGTCCGAATTTCGAAGGTCCTCCCGAAGGGCCGTCCGCGACACCGTCCGAGGGACTGTCCGACCGCCTCCCGGAGGGCTGTCCAAGGGGCAGATGAGGGAGTACATCCTCGCGGTTGGGAGGTTGTAAATCCTAGCTGCGGGGATCTGCACCGCCGATCGTCATCGACTCTACTTCCGCTGCGCTATGAGTCGGTAACGAAAAAGATCAAACCTTGTATGCAGTCTCCATAGTGGTCCTGGGCTGGTGCGTAGGTCGGAAATTATTTGTTTTCTGCTGCGTTACCCTATAGTGGCATCATGAGCCGTGCTATGCGTAGATGCAGGTTCGATCTAGAATACATGAGATGTATGGGTGTTGCACAATATAATTTGTAGTAGATGAGTTCTACTGCTGATAATTATTTGTGCGGGTAGCAGATGAAATCTGTTACCCGATGTTCTTGTTGCTTCCCTGGAATTTGCATATTTCTGATCTTGATAACGGTATGGTGGAGTTTCAAAGTTCTGGCAATCCGCGATCCCGATTGATCAACGAAGTGCTAACAGTTCTTTGAATTCCACCGTAGTTAAAAAGAAAGATGAAATTTCGCAGACGAAAGGGCAATGCAGATATGATCTTCACGGGGGTCATGCGTATGAAGAAGTTTAGTATGGGGCTCGAGATTTTGTTATCTCGTGTTTCATACACCCCGCGATGTTAATCTAGAGACTTGAATAATCATACTTGATGATAAAACGTTGGTAGCTGCGGTTTGTTCGAAACCTTAGAAGCCACGTAAAATAAAATTTTGCATAAACCGATTAGAGGAGTCTAACTTGGTTTTGCAGGATGACATAAGATGTGCATGTGATGTGGTATAGCAGTGCTCATATTAATTTGATTATGTATGAGATGACTATATGATGTAAAATTAACATGACCTGCGTGTCATGATTCGGCATGATGGCTGGAGCCATATGATTGTCACTTTAATGACCTGCGTGTCAACCTTAAGTAATGCACTTATTTTATTAGCTATAGAGATAGCAATATTATCTGGTGCATCGACAAGGTGGTGGCAATCTTCGCAAAGGTGAACACCGACGCGAATGCCGAAGACGAAGAAATAAAAGACTTCTCCGTCAGAAAGGGCTATACCATATCATGCTATTATGAATTGCCTGAGATGTTTATCCCTTATGATGCACCCTTCTTGATTGCGCGATAGTCGCTTTTTATTAGGGTGATCTCTCACAAAAATATCAAGTAGTTAGTGTTCTCCCAAGTGTAGCACCGTCACGGCACCTATCTCTTCGGGGTATCACATGGATGCATGGGTACGAACGATTAGAGAAGTGTGAGGCGGGTGAGTTGAGACCTCGCAGCGAGATCACTTGGTTGTCTTGACGTTCAGGCATGACCGTCATGAGCTCGGAACACATGCATCGAAAGATGAACAAGAGTCACATAGAGATGTGATCGGCAAGTTGGCCTACCGATTAAAATTCCCGTCATGAGATGATGATTCTATGGCGATGAATTGAAGTTTGGATCTTGTATCACTCACAATCAATTATGACAGATATTGATTTGAGTGGGAGCGCACTTTAGAATTAATTCTTTTAATTCTTAGTGCAATTAATTATGAACTTTGTCTAAGTGAAATTTGCATAAATAGTTGTAGAATAATGGCTCGCATCTCCACCTTCCTTATTAAAATTGAATTAGCTGTTAAATATCTGGTTAAAACTTTACGGTTGGTAACGTAATGTGAGGATTGTCCTCAAGAGTGCCGAGAAGGACTTTGTCCTATCGCACGCTTTTAGTATTCTCCCGCTAATGCAATGGATAATGTGACTCTCGTCCTTTGATCCAAAAGCTAGAATTCCGTTACGGTCAAGTGCAATATGTTTGCTTCCATGAGACCCGAACTTCAAAAGTTTGGGATAGCTATGTGACATTCATGGAACTGAAAATCATTTTTCAGACACAAACAAAGGCTAAAAGATATGGGATATCCAAAGCAATGTTTGTTTTGCAAACTGTTAGTAAAAGTGTTTACTATGCTTTTGACTAATAACAGAGGGATCCAGTAGAACGCCTGTCATATGATGAAGGTGAATAAAACAAACAACTTAAAGGAAATATCCAAAGGGTGTTAGTGTGACTTACACGCCTAGGAAGTCCGGGGCTAACGCCACTCATAAGTTGGATGCTTCTTCTGAGAGTAGGAGAAATACTAAAAGTTAAACTGTTAGAAGTATAAAGGCAAAAAGAGAGAAGACTGGAATATCCAGCTCATGTATGAATGTCATACAAGTTATTGATGTATGGAAGGCTGGTCAAAAGAAATAGTTCTTGAGAATTATGATTAAACATGTTAATCACTGATTCTTGGGTATTGTGAGTTAATCACAGAGATACCCGCTCGATTGCTTTCCGTTGCAATTCGATGCAAGAACTACTACGGCCTAAAAGACTGGCCGGAGTGAGGTTCAGATACGCGCTGGGAACATAGTAAAAGTTACTATACATTCCATCGGTGTATTACCCATGTATTTATTTTCATAATTCATTTAGAGTTTTACACACTCTAGCCCATTGCATAAGGTATCTTGCAAGAAGGTTGTTCATAAGAGAACTTTTGATGTTCGGTGTTATGAATAACATAAGGGCCATACTTTCATTATGAATGAGATGTATGTTATGAATATTGATAATAATACATTACCTCTGTATTTACTTTCATAAATCATTTTAGAGTTTTATACACTCTAGCCCATTTGCATAATGTTTGGTGCAAGAGTGTTGTTCATGAAAGAACAATTGTTGTTCGGAATCATGAATAACATAAGGGCCATGCTTCCATCGTGGATGGGATGTATGTTATGAATATTGATGGTAATATGATACATCCATAACACTGACGCTAAATGTCGCAAGACTAAGGGAATACCACACATGTGTGGCACTGCATTTGGTCACATTGGAGAAACCCGCATGGAGAAATTCCATTATGATGGATTTTGAAGTCGTTTGATTATAAATCATCTGACACTTGCAACTTTCCTCCGGAAATGTGAAGTGACTGAAATACCGTTCACAGGCCATAAGGAACGAGCAACGAACTTATTGGTGATCATACATTTTGATGTATGTAGTCCAATAAATGTTGTTGCTAGCAGTGGATTTTATCTATCTTCAGAAATGACTCAAGTAGATATATGGATAACTACTTGATGAGATGTAAGTCTGGATCTTTTGAAATCATTCGAAAGGTTTTCAAAATGAAGTAGAAATTATTGTAACAAGAAAATTATGTTTCTACAATTGGATTGTGGAAAGGAATATTTGAGTTACAAGTTTAGCGAATGTCTGATGAGTTGTGAAAAGAGTTTCATAACTTACACCTCCCGGAACTCCACTGTGAGTGGTACGTCCGTGAAGATGTATTCGAACCATTTTGACATGGTAAGATCAAAGATGACATAAATCAATTTGCCATTATCCCTTTTAAAGTAATGCTTTAGAGACTGCGGCTTTTACACTGAAAAGAGCATCATCAGGTCTATTGAAAAAAACGCCATGGTATGGTACGCCCAGCCATGCTCTGTCCTTTCTTAACATTTGGAATATGGGGCTTGTGTAAAAGGTTACAAACCTATTCCAAATCAGACAAGAGCTACTTTGTAGGTTATCCCAAGATGTTGGGTATTCCCCCACCACAATACCGAGGCAACGGGTTTTACCACAAAACGGTATGCTTTTAAAAAGAATGGTTCTGGCAAAAAGTTGAGTGGGAGGACAGTGCAACTCGACGAGATAACAGTATCTTCGTCATCAGATCAAAGGAAAGGAACCTTGGAAGTGATTTCAGAGTTTCCTACTGCGACTGATACGGAAGCCTCTACATGCGATGTAGGGACTTCGATCGAACTTGCAGCTGAACGACGTAGGCAAAACTCATGCAAACCTCTCAGGTGCGCAAACGAGATATTGTTGTTAGACAACAGTATACCTGCGATACACAAGGAAGCGTTGATGGGCCCTAACTCCGGAATTGGCTAAATGCCAATACAATCTGAGATAGTTTCCATATAAGTGATTCAAGATTAAAATCTTGTTACACCTTTTAGAAGACTTAGAGTCTAACGAATATTTATGGAACTGTAAACTGACGTGGATAAAATGTTTTATCCATAAAGCTCGACTTGTTGCAATAACAAGTTCAAGGAGTTGACTACGATGAGATTGTCTCACCGTAGCGATGCTAAAAGTCGGTTTGGGTTGAACTAGCAATTGATACATATTTCAACATGAGATATGAAACATGGATGCCAAAAGGATTTCCATCTGATGGAAATACAACCTAGGACTTGCATGTGGTACAGTCCAAGGTATTTGTCAATCCAGAGGATGCTAGTAAGTATGCAAACTTCAGAGTTCCAGCAATGGACAGAAGAGAGCAAAATGGAGTTGGAATCTTCGTTTTTTATGAAATAGTTTGATTTCATCAATGGATAACGAAGATGCTTGTGGTTTCAAGAAAGTAAGTGGGAGCATAATAATATTTCTAAAAACTTTGTGTGCTTGACACATTGTTGATTGGAAATTTCTTGACACGAATTAGGACTTCATTAAAAATAGTTTTCCAATGAAGTGCTTGGGCTAAATAGCCTTGACATTAGGCATATTTATCTGCGAGATAGAATTGCCTAATAGGCTAAAGCCAAAAATACATATTGACAAGATGCTAAAACTTTTTAGCATTAAAACGCCAAGGAGTGATTCTTGCCAAAGTCACATGGAAAGAGTTTTTGCAAGACTCGGTGTCCCAAAACACTGATGAGAGAAATACATGATGGAGATTCCACACACTTTCGTGTTTGGATTAATCATGTATTCCATGGTATGTAAAACAACCAGATATGTCTAGTACTCCCAAGGAGTTGCGAGTATAGATACCAAAGTGATCAAAGTACTGATCATGGGACAACAGTGAAAAATGGCATTAAGTACTAGAGTAGCACTGATGACATGTTTTTCTCGCAAGCAGAGATTATGAAGTGCTCGTTGTAAGTAATTGCATCGATACAGTCTTCATCAATACTCCATGCGATTTTCAATTTAAGTTAAGGGTTTTGTGTAATACACAATATGGTGGCACGGTGTTTGGAAATCGTTCCAAACAGGTAACTGTCGCGAATTCTATAACTAAGGCTAAGTATGTTGCCGCTTTCGAAGCAACATAGAAGATGTTGAATCATACAGTTCGTTCATGAACTTAGTATGATTCCAAGATGGCTTTGGTCAATGGAACACTATTAAAGATAGTTGCTCCATAGCTCAGTCTCAGGAATCAAGGTTTGACCAGTGATTCACATATATACGAAGCCAAGTCCACACAAAATATGAATTTTGTGAAAGGGTGAAAATGCGAGGACATGCAAAGATACACACGGAACTGAAGTTGTCAGATCCGTTGGACATCAGGCTATACCACATGCGAAGCAGTTTTACATCGGTGTGCCACAGGTGTAATGTGCATTAGCATTGACTAGATTATTGACTCTAGTGCAAGTGGGAGTCTGTAGGAGATATGCCCTAGAGGCAATAACAAATGTTATTATTTATCTCCATGTTCATGATTATGTTTATGTTCCATGCTATAACTGCTATGGTTCTCGAGTCTGCAATAACCACGAGGCTCGAAGGAAGACTCATATGCACGTGTGGAATAATAAACGGTAAAATGTATTCCTAGTCTGGCCTCTAAGACTAGCTCAAGTGTTGCATGATGGTTCTGTTTTCCTGATCATGGGCATGTCTATGCCGGCAACTTTGAGGGCACAATGTTAGTAGAACACTTGTGTTGAATCGACCCGATTGATGTTATGCTATGAGATTCATTCGTCACAAGTTAATGGTTAATAACACATAGAAGTTAATGTTTGCATAATTCCTTAGACCATGAGAGTGTCGAGTTTCTTCATGCTTGCTTCATGAACTTTGGGGTTTGTTAAACGTCATCCGTAAATGGGTGGCTATTACGGAGGCTTACGGGTTCATGGAAAAGTATGTCAAGTAACTTGATAGCTCAAGATTGGGATTTGCTCCTCCGACGATGGAGAGATATCTCTGGGCCCTCTCGGTGTTACGGTATCCATCATCGTCTGGCCAGACACATTGTGATTTGATCACAGGGATGCCGGAACACGGGAACGAGAAAAGAGAACAAAACCGGTAACGGGGTAACTGGCATAGTGGACAAGTTGTTGATCCACGGGGATGCCAATAAATCTCACCTCGGGTATTTGTAACATATCGCGAAGCAACAGGAATAGCACACGGTAACTGGAGGTTCACTCGAATATTTATTCGTGTGGGTATAGGGGTCAATATGGGTGTCCACGGCTCCGATGTTGATCATTGATCGGAAAGTGTTCCGGTCATGTCTATACTTCACCGAACCTATAGGGTCACACGCTTAAGGGTCATCTATCTGTTGAATACTAGACAAGGAGTCTGAGAGGACACCGGAATAGTTCCGGTGAAACTGAAAAGTTGTTTCAGGGTATTCCATTAAGTCAAATTGGTTCCGGCACACGCCTGGAAATTCTTGGAGGATGCCAGAAGTGTTCTGGAAACTTCTGGGAATTTTCCGGGATAAAAACCGGAAATGTTCCGGAGCAGTCGGAACCGCTTTAGTTGCTTTTCGCTGAAGAAACATTGTTCCGAAATTGTTTCGGAATGCGTTCAAAAATATTTTAGTGGGTAATGGAATTGTTCTAGGCACACAGAAATAATTTGGGATTTAACGGACGCAGAAAAATGTCTTCATGAATAGTGAAAGTGCTTTTTGGATATTTTTGGAAAGTCACCTTTTGGGATATTTTCCAAAAGGTTTCTAGAAGGCTTGGGGGCTAAGAAACCCCCCTTGGGGGGCCCCCCAAGAGAGGTTGGCCGGCCACATTGTGGGCTCCATGGCTCCACTAATTCTCCTTTATGCCCTTGTGGAAGTTTTCCTTCATGGGCATTTTGGGTTTTTTGGAAGTGCCCATCCTACCCCTTGGCTTTCCTATAAATAAAGGTGGAGGGGCTGCCTCCACACTCACTCCTTCTCACATACAAGTGCCATGCTCATCTGGCTTCTCTCTCCCTCCCAGCGAAATAGTTTCGTAGAGCCGAAAGGCTGTCTGGGTTCCGGTAGGAACTAGTTTTGGACGGCGAAGCCCTGCCGGATAGATGACACCGTATGTGTGCAACTCTGTAGAGAGATCGTAGTTTCGGTCTTAGTTCGAGAGTGCCTCCCGAAGGGCTGTCCAAGTGACCGTCTTAGTTTTGAGGGTCCTCCCGAAGGGCTGTCCGAGTGACCGTCCGAGTTTCGAAGGTCCTCCCGAAGGGCCGTCCGCGACACCGTCCGAGGGACTGTCCGACCGCCTCCTGGAGGGCTGTCCAAGGGGCAGATGAGGGAGTACATCCTCGCGGTTGGGAGGTTGTAAATCCTAGCTGTGGGGATCTGCACCGCCGATCGTCATCGACTCTACTTCCGCTGCGCTATGAGTCGGTAACGAAAAAGATCAAACCTTGTATGCAGTCTCCATAGTGGTCCTGGGCTGGTGCGTAGGTCGGAAATTTTTTGTTTTCTCCTGCGTTACCCTACACAGTCACAGTAGGAAACTCTGAAATTACTTCCAAGGTTCCTTTCCTTTGATCTGATGACGAAGATACTGTTATCTTGTCGAGGCACACTGTCCTCCCACTCACCTTTTTGCAAGAACCATTTTCTTCAAAAGCATACCGTTCTTTGTTGCAAAACCTTTTGCCTCGGTACAGTGGTGGGGGAATACCCAATAATTTGGGATAACCTACAAAGTAGCACTTGTCTGATTTGGAATAGGTTTGTAAATATTTTACACAAGCCCCATATTCCAAATGTTAAGAAAAGACATAACATGGTTGGGTGTACCATACCATGGAGTCATTTCAATAGATCTGATGGCGTTCTTTTCATTGTAAAAGCCGCAGTCTCTAAAGCATTACTTTTAAAAGGGATAATGGCAAATTGATTTATGTCATCTTTGATCTTACCATGTCATAAATGGTTTGATTACATCTTCACGGATATTCCACTCACAGTGGTGCTCCGTGAGGTGTAAGTTATGAAACTCTTTTCACAACTCATCAGACATTCGCTAAACTTGTAACTCAAATATTCCTTTCGGCAATCTAGTTTGCAGAAACATAATTTTCTTGTTACAGTAATTTCTACTTCATTTTTTGAAAACCTTATGAATGATTTCAAAAGATCCAGACTTACGTCTCATCAAGTTAATATCCATATATCTACTTGAGTCATTTACGAAGATAGATAAATCCACTGCTAGCAACAACATTTATCGGACTACATACATCAAAATGTATGATCACCAATAAGTTCGTTGCTCGTTCCTTATGGCCTGTGAACGGTATTTCAGTCACTTCACTTTTCGGAGGAAAGTTGCAAGTGTCAGATGATTCATAATCAAACGACTTCAAAATCCATCATTATGGAATTTCTCCATGCGGGTTTCTCCAATGTGACCAAATGCAGTGCCACACATGTGTGGTATTCTCTTAGTCTTGCGACATTTTGCGTCAGTGTTATGGATGTATCATATTACCATCAATATTCATAACATACATCCCATTCATGATGGACGTATGGCCCTTATGTTATTCATAACACTGAACAACAATTGTTCTTTTATGAACAACACTTTTGCAACAAACATTATGCAAAGGGCTAGAGTGTGTAAAACTCTAAAATGAATTATGAAAGTAAATACGGAGGTAATATATTATTATCAATATTCATAACATACATCCCATCCATGATGGAAGCATGGCCCTTATGTTATTCATAACACCGAACATCAAAAGTTCTCTTATGAACAACCTTCTTGCAAGATACTTTATGCAATGGGCTAGAGTGTATAAAAACTCTAAAATGAATTATGAAAATAAATACATAGGTAATGTACCGAGTATAGCAACTTTTACTGTGTTCCCAGCGCATATCTAAACCTCACTCCGGCAAGTATTTTAGGCCGTAGTAGTTCTTGCATCGAGTCGCAGCAGAATGCAATCGAGCGGGTATCTTTGTGATCAACTCACAATACCCAAGAATTAGCGACTAACAATTTAATCACAATTCCCAAGAACTATTTCTTTGACCAACCTTCTATACATCAATAGCTTGTATGACTTCCATACATGAGCTGGACATTCCAGTCTTCTCTCTTTTTGCCTTTATACTTCTAACGGTTTAACTTTCAGTATTTCTCCTACTCTCAGAAGAAGCACTCAACTTAAGAGTGGCGTTAGCCCCGGACTTCCCAGGTGTGTAAGTCACACTAACACCCTTTGGACATTTCCTTTCTCTTTAAGTTGTTGTTTTATTCACCTTCATCATATGATACGCGTTCTACTGGATCCCTCTCTCATCAGTCAAGTGCCCAGTAAACACTTTACTAATACTTTGCAAGCAAACATTGCTTTGGATATTTCATATCTTTTAGCCTTTGTCTGCATCTGAAAACAATTTTCAGCTCCATGAATATCACATAACTATCCCAAACTCTTGAAGTTCGGGTCTCATGGAAGCAAACATATTGCACTTGACCGTAACGGAATTCTAGCTTTTGGATCGAAGGACGAGAGTCACATTATCCATAGCATTAGCGGGAGAATACCGAAAGCATGCGATAGGACAAAGTCCTTCTCGGCACTCTTGAGGACAATCCTCACATTACGTTACCAACCGTAAAGTTTTAACCAGATATTTAACAGCTTATTCAATTTTAACAGGGAAGGTGGAAACGCGATCCATTCTTCTATAACTATTATGCATATAACACTTAGACGGTGTCCATAATTAATTGCACTAAGAATTAAAAGAATTAATTCTAAAGTGCGCTCCCACTCAAATCAATATCTCTCATAATTGATTGTGAGTGATACAAGACCCATATTACAATTCAACGCCAAGGATGCATCCATCTCAAGTGACGAGAATTGCAATCGGTAGGCCAACTTGCCAATCACATCTCTATGTGACTCTTGTTCATCTTTCGATGGGCGTGTTCCGAGCTCAGGACGATCAAGCCAGAACGTCAAGACAACCAAGTGATCTCGCTGCGAGGTCTCAACTCACCCGCCTCACACTTCTCTAATCGTTCGTACCCATGCATCCATGTGATACCCCGAAGAGATAGGTGCCGTGACGGTGCTACACTTGGGAGAACACTAACTACTTGATATTTTTGTGAGAGATCACCCTAATAAAAAGCGACTACCGCGCAATCAAGAAGGGTGCATCATAAGGGATAAACATCTCATGCAATTCATAATAGCATGATATGGTATAGCCCTTTCTGACGGAGAAGTCTTTAATTTCTTCGTCTTCGGCATTTGCGTCGGTGTTCACCTTCGCGAAGATTGCCACCACCTTGTTGATGCACCAGATAATATTGCTATCTCTATAGCTAATAAAATAAGTGCATTACATAAGGTTGACACGCAGGTCATTAAAGTGACAATCATATGGCTCCAGCCATCATGCCGAATCACGACACACAGGTCATGTTAATTTACATTATATAGTCATCTCATACATAATCAAATTAATATGAGCATTGCTATACCACATCACATGCACATCCTACAGAACCAAGTTAGACGCCTCTAATCAGTTTATGCAAAATTTTATTTTCGTGGCTTCTAAGGTTTCGAAACAAACCGAAGCTACCAACGTCCATCATCAAGTATGATAATTCAAGTCGCTAGATTAACTTTGCGGGGTGTATGAAACACGAGATAATAAAATCTTGAGCCCCATACTTAACTTCGTCATACGCTTGACCCCGTGCAGATCATATCTGCATTGCCCTTTTGTCTGCGAAATTTCATCTTTCTTTTAACTATGGTGGAATTCAAAGAACTGTTAGCACTTCGTTGATCAATCAGGATCGCGGATTGCCAGAACTTTAAAACTCCACCATACCGTTATCAAGATCAGAAATACGCAAATTCAAGGGAAGCAACAAGAACATCGGGTAATAGATTTCATCTGCTACCCGCATAAATAATTTTCAGTAATAGATCTCATCTACTACAAAATTAGATTATGCAACACCCATACATCTCTATGTATTCTAGATGGTAACCTGCATCTACGCATAGCACGGCTCATGATGCAACTATAGGGGAACGCAGCAGAAAACAAAAAAAATTCGACCTACGCACCAGCCCAGGACCACTATGGAGACTGCATACAAGGTTTGATCTTTTCGTTACCGACTCGTAGCGCAGCGGAAGTAGAGTTGATGACGATCGGCGGTGCAGATCCCCATAGCTAGGATTTACAACCTCCCAACCACGAGGATGTACTCCCTCATCTGCCCCTCGGACAGTCCCTCAGACAGCCCTCCGGGAGGCGGTCGGACAGTCCCCCGGACGGTGTCACGGACAGCCCTTCGGGAGGCACTCTCGAACTCGGACGGTAACTCGGACAGCCCTTCGGGAGGCACTCTCGAATAGTCCCTCGGGCAAAAAGATTGAACCTACGACCTCTCTACGGGGTTGCACACATACGGTGTCATCTATCCGGCAGGGCTTTGCTACTTGTAGCTTGCGTTGGTATTTCCCCGAAGAGGAAGGGATGATGCAGCACAGTAGAGATAAGTATTTCCCTCAGTTATGAAACCAAGGTTATCAAACCAGTAGGAGAATCACACAACACCTCGTTAGCAGCACCTGCACACAAACAACAAATCCTTGCACCCAATGCAAACGAGGGGTTGTCAATCCCTCGGCGGTTAATTGCAAGATTAAATTGTATGTGATAGATAGATAGATTGAAACAAAAATACAAAATAAAATAAATAAAAGAAAATGGCAGCAATATTTTTAGGGTTTTAGTAATATGATTTAGATAGATCCGGGGGCCATAGGTTTCACTAGAGGCTTCTGTCAAGAAAATAGCATACGGTGGGTAGACAAATTATTGTTGGGCAATTGATAGAAAAGCAAATAATCATGACGATATCCAAGGCAATGATCATGTATATAGGCATCACGTCCAAGATTAGTAGACCGACTCCTGCCTGCATCTACTACTATTACTCCACACATCGACCGCTATCCAGTATGCATCTAGTGTATTAAGTCCATAAGAACGGAGTAATGCCTTAAGAACGATGACATGATGTAGACAAGATAAACTCACGTATGAATAAACCCCATCTTTTTACCCTTAGTAGCAACGATACATACGTGTCATGTCCCTTTCTGTCACTGGGATTGAGCACCGCAAGATCGAACCCACTACAAAGCACCTCTCCCCATGGCAAGATAAATCAATCTAGTTGGCCAAACCAAATCAATAGATCGGAGAAGAAATACGCGGCTATAATAATCATGCATAAAAGAGTGCAGCAAAGACTCAAATAATTTCATGGATGATCTGATCATAAACTCATAATTCATCGGATCCCAACAAACACACCGCAAAAAGTGATTACATCGGATAGAACTCCAAGAACATCAAGGAGAACATTGTATTGAAGATCAAAAAGAGAGAAGAAGCCATCTAGCTACTGCCTATGGACCCGAAGGTCTGTAGTAAACTACTCACGCATCGTCGAAAGGGTAGCAAGGTTGATGTAGAACCCCTCCGTGATCGATTCCCCCTTCGGCAGATTATCGAAGAAGGACCTCAGATGGGATCTCTCTGGAACAGAAACTTGCGGCGGCGGAAAAAGTATTTTGTGGACTCCCCTGAGGGTTTCTAATTTTTTCTGAATTTATAGTGGAAGAATTAGGTCAAACAGAGCTGGGTGGGCCCCACGAGGTACCAGGGCGCGCCACCCCCCTGGGGCGCGCCCTGGTGCCTCGTGGCCCACTCCTTCATCTTCTGGCCCTCTCCCGAAGCTTCTAGTGTTTATCTTGTCTAATAAAAAATCTCCAAAAAGTTTCATGGCATTTGGACTTCGTTTGGTATTGATTTTCTGTAAAACAAAAATAGGGAAGAATACAACAACTGGCACTGGGCACTAGGTTAATAGGTTATTCTCCAAAAATGATATATAATTGTTGTAAATGATTATAAAAACATCCAAGATTGATAATATATCAGCATGGAACAATAAAAAATTATAGATACGTTGGAGACGTATCAGCATCCCCAAGCTTAATTCCTGCTCGTCCTCGAGTAGGTAAATGATAAAAACAGAATTTTTGATGTGGAATGCTGCCTATCATATTCATCACATATTCTTTTCTTTTGTAGCATGGACATTAGACTTGAATGATTCAAAGCAATAGTCTATAATTTGACATGAACATATAAATACTCAAGCATGCTAACAAGCAACCATGTCTTTTAAAATATCAACGCTAAAGAAAGTTATCCCTAGCCCATTATGCTCAATCATTGATCCATTCATGAAAAAACACACTCAAATATTAGCTACATCCAATGCACAAGTATGACAATAGTGCTCTCTAGTTGGTGCTTTTGTAAGAGAAGATGGAGACTCAAAGAAAATAAAAATTGCATAAAAGTAAATAGATAGGCCCTTCGCAGAGGGAGGCAGAGATTTGTTAAATGTGCCAGAGCTCAAAGCTGAAATTAAAGAGATAAAAATATTTTGAGAGGCATGCTTTTCCTGTCAACGAAAACGACCGAGAATTCTCAATATTTTCCATGCTAGACACATCATAGGTGGTTCCCAAACAGAAAGTAAAGTTTATTTCCTGTCCACCATTCTTTCACAATCCATGGCTAGTCGTATCCACGGGTGCCCTCCATACCAACACTTTCCAAGGAATTTTATTATTATTAATTTGATTTCATTGTGGGACTGGGCATCCCTATTACCAACCATTCTCTCGTGCAATGACAAGTGAATAAACACTCATCGTGAGAATAACACACCTAGCATGAAAAATAATGGCCACCCCTGCCGCTTCATGAGCGGTACGGGCACACAAAACGGGAAATTATTTTGAAAATTAGAGTTGGCACACGCAAATTTACTTGGAACGGCATTGAAATACCGCATATAGGTAGATATAGTGGACTTATTTGGCACAACTTGGGTTTAAGGAGTTTGGATGCACAAGCAGTATTTCCGCTTAGTACAAATGAAGGCTAGCAAATAGATTGAGAAACAACCAACCAAAAAACAAAAATGGTCATAAACATGCATTGAACACAACTAACACCGAATAATGCACCATAAGTAGGATATAATTTCATTGCATAACTATTAACTTAACGTGCATGCATAGGGAATCACAAACCTTAACACTAATATTTTTACTAAATCACAATTACTCACTAACATGACTCACATATTATCATTTCCATATCGCAAAACTATTGCAAGGAATCACACTTATCATATCCAATGATCTATATGAAAGTTTTTATTTATATCCCTCTTGAATATTCATCACTTTGGGACCAACTTCATATCTTGTGCAAATTACCGTTACTATCATCAACTCTCAAAAAGATTTAAGTGAAGCATGAGAGTGCAAATATTTCTTCAAAATTTCAATCTTATCAATTCTCAAAATAATATAAGTGAAGCATGAGAATTCATTTCTTCAAAATTTTAGTCTTGTCAATTCTCAAAATAATATAAGTGAAGCATGAGAATTTATTTCTTTAAAATTTTAATCAACTCTCAAAATAATACAAGTGAAGCATGAGAGTTTATTTCTTCAAAATATAGCCACCACCGTGCTCAAAAAGATTTAAGTGAAGCACTAGAGCAATTGCCTAGCTCAAAAAATTTAAGTGAAGCACATAGAGTATTCTAACAAATGATGATAAACATATGGCTCTCTCAAGATAGGTGTGTTCAGCAAAGATGATTGTGACAAACTAAAAAGCAAACAAAGCAAAGACTCATATAATACAAGACACTCTAAGCAAAACTCATATCATGTGACGAATAAAAATATAGCTCCAAGTAAAATTACCGATGGTTGGTAGAAGAAAGAGGGGATGCCTTCCGGGGCATCCCCAAGCTTAGACGCTTGAGTCTTCCTTGAATATTACCTTGGGGTGCCTCGGGCATCCCCAAGCTTAGGCTTTTACTACTCCTTATTCCTTCATCCATTGTGATCTCACCCAAAACTTGAAAACTTCAATCACACAAAACTCAACAAAACCTTCGTGAGATCCGTTAGTATAACAAAACAAATCACTACTATAAGTACTGTTGCAAACCCATTCATATTTTATTTTTGCATTATACCTACTGTACTCTAACTTTACCATGGCTTATACCCCCCGATACAATCCATAGATTCATCAAAACAAGCAAGTAGTGCATCAAAAACAGAATCTGTCAAAAACAGAACAATCTGTAGCAATCTATTTAAAAGCCATATTTCTGTAACTCCAAAAATTCTGAAAAATTAGGACAACGTGGGCAATTCATATACCAATAATGTGTAAAACTTTCAGATTTTTTTGACGCTCCAGTACAGAAACAAAATTCGGGCACTGAACACAAAACTTTCTGTTTTCCAAACAACATCAATTATATTATCTTCCAAATCATCCTAAAGGCTTTACTTGGCACAAACACTAATTAAAAACACAAAAACACAATCATACCAGTAGCATGACAGTGAAAACACACAATAACAGAAAATATATATTATTTTATTCATTGAGTTGCCTCCCAACAAGCGATATTGTTTTATGCCCCTAGCTAGGCATAATGCATAATTTCAAGTATTGTCATCTTTCAAGTTGATTTCATAAGTGGCCCTCATAATTGATTCATATGGTGCTTTAATTCTTTTCCTAGGGAAATGCTCCATACCCTTTTTTTAATGGAAACTGAAATTTTATATTCCCTTCCTTCATATCAATAACGGCACCTATAGTTCGTAAGAACGGTCTACCAAGTATTATGGGGCAAGAAGAATTGCATTCAATATCAAGAACAATAAAATCAACGGGCACATAATTTCTATTTGCAAGAATAAGAACATCATTAATTCTACCCATTGACTTTTTAATAGTAGAATTCGCCAAGTGCAAATTAAGAGAACATTCATCTATATTGGTGAGATCTAGCACATCACATAAAAATTTTGGAATCTACTATTCTTAAAAAGTTGATCCCCACTACTAGCAATTCTCTCTACATGCACACTGTCCACGTCAGCATGCATGCCACAACAGCGTCCAGATCTTCAAGCAACCGAACAGCCAATCGTTTGTGAAAAAAGGACACCTTTTGGCCTGCGTACAGACAACCGATCCAAGTCAAGCCCTCTCTCCCTTAATCTCCCTTAAAGGAGCTCTCTTTGTGACCGACGAGGAGGCCACTCATTCCGCCCTTTCGCTAGCCCCAATACCATAATCCCTCTCATGGTTCTTGGACTACGGTAACCGATGACGTTTTGAATCCCAAAAGATACATAGCGTCTGAACCCCTGGCTCCTCAGAGCTCAGACGATTCTGGCCGTCCGATCGATTTGCTTGATGGGATTCCGGCCGTCGGATCGAGCCACCGGACGAGATGGGCCGTCGGATCGAAGCCCCTGCCTGTAGCAATGAATAGTCCCGTCCCTAAGCGGTTTTCTCTCACTCGGCGTTTTCGTCCGGGTCTCGCTGCCATGTGGGGTCACTCGTGTGTGGGCCGCGCCTGTCGGCGTCTGTGGCTGGGGGAGTGGCCTGTGCGGCCCGTGTCTTCCTTCGGCTGGCAAATATCCCGTGCCACCGCAGGTAATATCGTTCCCCCGCCGAGGGTATGTTGGTCTTTCCGTGCGTCCATGAGGTGGGGGGTGGCAGCGGCTTGCCTCTTCCTGCTCCCATTTCCCCCCTTCTCTCTCGAGCTCCTCTCCTCTCGCCGCCGATGCTCGTCCTTCTCGATCTGCCGCCGATCTTCAGGTGGCCTTCCTCTCGCTCGTGGATCATCCCTGTCTCTCGTTTCGCTTGTTTCTGACCGTGTCCATTGCTTCTCTGGCTGGTTCGCAGCTGGGACGGTGGCGTGGCGGAGGGGCCGTCTTGCGAGTCGACCGGAGAGGGAGCACGTCGGAGGGGCTTCTGAGATGGCTGAGGTACATTTGCTCCCTTGTTTGTATTTTCTTTTGTGATGTACATGTGCTCATCAAGGGATTTGTTGTTTTTTAGGGATCTGTCTAGGGTTTGCTGGTTGATCCGTCCTGATTGGGGTCTGCTTGTGCTCTTGGCTTCCGAACCGTGGTGCTCGAGGTGGTCTCGGTGGTTCTCTTGCAGGTGACCTGGCCGCCTCTCGCTCCGAGGGGTGAAGGACGTCGAGCAGATGAGTCCCGCTGGCGACGGTGGTGAGGATGATGCACAGCTCCGACGCGCTCAGCAGTGGGGAGAGCGGCGGACGACCCACGGTCGCCGCGTGCGCGAGAAGGCGACCTGATGCGAGCCGCCTCCGATCCGCCGCGCGAGGCGCCGACTGAGTGCCTCCCCGCCAAATTCGGCCGCCACCAGCTCGCCTCGGCCTCCTCATCTTCTTGCATCTCCGGGAAGAAGACGACCCGAGCTGAGTCGCCTCCGATCCGCGGTGAGAAGACAGCGGTGAGCGCCCTTTCCACTTCCCCTGTTTCCACTCTCTCTCTCTCTCTCAGATTTACCTGTTCATTCGCCCAAGATTCGATTAGATGTGTCTATCTGTTCATTTGCAGGGGGGCTGGATCCCAAGGGCAGAGTTGCAGTCATCTAGAGCTGCGGGGAAGAAGAAGAAGATGGGGCTCATATACATGCCTCTCTCTGGTGGTGAACACTCTTCCCTGGAATCGAAGATCTGCCCATCCCTGCATTGTGTAAATTGCGGCCTCCAGGTATCCCCTTACTTCTATGTTGCTATGTGCCTGCTTTGTTCAAGTGCATATTGTGTTCGTTGCTACCTGCTGCAAGGAAAAATTAATATCTGTAATATTCATGCTCTACTGCCTACTTATTAGTGTCTCTTTTTTCTTCTGAAATTTAGCTGCAGTCACCAATCACTTGCCCATACATTATGTTACCGCTCGTGGTTATCTGACTTGCTTATGCAATATATCTCTATCATTGGATTGTGGGCTGTGGGTTCGATGGCGTCGGTGCGCCGCCGCGCTGGTTAAGGTGGCCTCTTCTCTCGGATCCAGTTTCTTTTTGTTGCCATTGCCGTGCTTGACTCATTTTAGATCGGGTTGGTTGCAGATCCTCTGTTCTAGCTGTCTGTGCGCCGGATCTGTTGCTGTGACCCTTGTTCTGTAAGTGCTCGTTTGTTTTCGAGCGTCCCAGTTCTGGTTGTCTGGAGCTCATCCTTGATTTGCTTGTTTTCTCTTGCAGGTTGGTCCGCTGCGGGTGCTCGTGGCTCTGGTCGGTTGGTCCTGCTGCGTCTTTGGTCGCCACTCTGCAGGTCGATCTCTTTTCTTCTTCTATTCTCAGTTCTCCAGGCCTGTGCTTGCTTGTCCTCTTATTAATGCCGTTTGTTAGCCTCGTAGGATTTTTTAGTTTCTTCTTGTGGATGATCCTCAGGTCTACCTAGATTACACGTTCAGAGATTTTTTGGTCTTTATTGTTTTTTTGTTACCTTGCTGTCAAAGAGAGATGTTCAGGTCTGGCTAGGTTCCAAAGAAGAGATTCTTCTTTGATTTGTTTCTTCTTGTGGAGGAGCCTCAGTTCTAGCTAGATTCCAAAGAAGAGATTTTTTGGTCTTTATTGTTTTGTTAGTACCTTGCTTTCAAAGAAAGATCTTTAGGTCTGGCTAGGTTCCAAAGAAGAGATTCTTCTTTGTCTTTGTTGTTCTGTTAGCGCTTTACTGTGAAACATGGCCTTGGCTCTGTCTGGCAAAATATAATACTCAAGAGGAAATGGAAAAGGTACTGCATGGACAGATCTATGCCATGACCAGACAAAAAAAAATGACGGAGATGTGGTTGCTGGAAGTAACCTGACCTTTCAAAATCGCCAATTAACATGCTTACTTTCATTATTTGAGGTGGTGATAGACAACGGCTGCCTGGCAGATTGTTCAAGTCAGGCTAAGTCCTCTTTTTTTGTGGTTGGATCTTAAGCACTGTCGGCTCTAAATTTGAGTTAGCTAGCCCATGTTGAGGAGATCATTAGAGGTGTCAGGTCATGTGGAAACTTTAAATCTTTTATCTATGCTGAAAAATGAAAATAGGTCATGCATTGTTTCTGGAAAGGTTATTGCCTGTCTAAATCCTGCTAGGGGTGGGGCTTTTTTTTCGCATGCACGGTTAGTGCTCTTATTCTTTTCTCTGAAGTGGCATATCATGGATCTGCTGTCAGGAAAGTGTGTGCAGTAAATTATGTGGGCTTTCGTTTGATCTGGTCCAATTTCTTCCTTGGGTTAGGGTTAGGTTTGGGTGCAATAAACTATGTGTCCTTTGATTTAATTTGGTGCATTGCAGTTAGAACACTTAATTTGTGTTTGTTTGGTCTGCTTGTTTTTGATTGCCATCTTCAAGTTTGTTTCCTGTGTTAGGTCCATGATTTGGTCATCATGGTTCCTTTGGTAGCATAGTCTCAGAGAGACTTGAATCTGCATGTGCCTATTAGTGGTTCTTGCTGGTTACTGCTGCAGCAGCAGTTGGTTTTCTATGTTCTTTGTTTTGTTTCTTGTTTTTTTACTTTCTGCTTGATTGTCTGTTTCAGTTTGGAGGTGAGACGTTGAGGACCTTTGTGCTGTTGGAGGCTGCAGGGTACTGTTGGTGCCGTTTGGTTCATTCATAAGGTAAGCCACGCCCTTTGGCTGTACTTTGTAATAAACTGTTCTGAATATGCATGAATGCTTGTTCCTTTATTTATTTGACTTTTTCGTCTCATGGGGCTCATGCTGGGTGCTTTTCTTTCTTCCCCCGCACTATGTTTAATTCTCTTTTATGTTAATATGTGAAGTTCCTGCTTTTATGTGTGTCTATAGTCCTTAATGCCTCCTCGTCGGCGTATCCCGCTTGCTCCCGTTAATATATGAAGTTCCTTCTTTTATGCGTGTCTATAGTAATTTTGATTTTTCATTTGGATGTTATTTTCTTTACAAATCTGCAAGTTACACACAAATCGTGTTTGCTGTTTAGTCTTGCTAATTCTTGAAACATTCCCATGTTTGTTCTCTGAGAGAGCTTCTGATGTCGTATCTATGCTCATGCTTAAAAGATACTTGTTTGGTTGATTGCTTTATGAAGAAAGTAGACCATTTTAGACCTAAGATATGGATTTATGACAGCTTCGAGACGAGATGAGGAAATGACAAGTTTGGCAGATGATGAAACTTTCAAAATTTATGACAATTTGCTTTAGCATGTGGTTAGGATATGCTCTTTGGAAATAAATGTAATTCTGTAATTTTAGTTTCAAGTACTTTTGATTGATAATATGAAGGATATGTATTTATGGTAATGTTTTCTATTACTATTATTATTTAGGTGATGCAAATCAATATCTTGCTCTGGCTATGCGGCGCAGTGGCCTAAGCGCTGGACCACGGGGTTGGATAGGGCAAGCATGTGCCAGGGCGCACTTCTGTGTCGCTGCTCCGCATAGAGGAGCGCACCATCGAGATGGCCCAAAAGGGGAACCGGACGCCACCACGGCCTCCGATGCCGTCGTGGCCCTTGCCGCCAGCCCACAACACAGCGCCGAGCAGGGGGGGCGTGGCCGGCGGTGGTCATTAATATCTTCAGCTGCGCCGGGTGTTGGCCACTTGCGCTGGTGGCTCCAGCTGAGGTGAGCAGACTGGCCGAGATTTTCTTCCGCTTTTGGTGCATCACATAGAGTTTTTCTTTCCCATTTTAGCGTGTTTGCATGGTAAGATGTTTTCTTGGATTTGAAGGTTCGTAGCCTTGGATCCAAAGCTTCAAGCTCTTATAGAAATTAGAATTGAGGGCCTTTTAAAATGAGTCCTGCATAATAGTGTTGTTCAGTGGGATGCAGAATTTTTGTTTGTCTCATTGGCTATCCTTGGTGCTAATTTATGTACTGATTTCATCATCATATAACTACAATAAAGAAGCCGTGTGTATAAATATTACTAACTATTGATACTTTGCATCAGTGATTTAGAAGTATTCCCTCCATTTTTATATACAAGGCCACTTCATTTTTTGTGTCAAACTTTGACTTATTATTTCAACTATTATATATAGGTGTGGCGTTGATCTAACTTCTAGCTAGCGTATTAATTCAGCATTCTTACCAAGTATTTTTTTTCCTGTTCGGTGCACCGGCTCTTGGTTCCAGCAAATAGGATTACTCCCATGAGCAACAGAGCAAGACAGCTTTGCGATTCAGTGGACAGAGCACACACTTTCTTGGTCAGCAAGAGTCAGCTGTTATCTTTGTCAGAGGTACCATTTGATGTACATGAAGATAAATATTTAGTTTTACCATTTTTTGTAACAGTCCAAGCTGAAATGCCCCTTTGTGTTCCTACTAAGCCCGTTTTGTATTTTTGTAGGCCGCAAAGGCAGTGCATTGTGTGAATACGTGTCATAGTGGTCAGCGGTGGCAAGCCTCGCCGCGTCCAAACCGATGTTATCCGGCCTCATGTAACATATTCCCTCTTTAGTTTTCAATCTCCTACTGTTACGGTTTAATTCCTTGGAGTTTCTTTGTGATAGTCTAACGGGCAGTCATTGTTTCTTCTATGCATGAAAGCACAAATTGTGAAGGAAATAAAATGCATGTGTGCGCGCGCGCGCGCGCGCGTGTGTGTTCTGTTTACTCTCTCTTTCCCCCCCCTCCCCTGATTTGTCCACCAAACTATTGGGTTCACTTGAAGGCAAGGATGTTATTGATTTACTCTAGCACGAATTTTTATAGAAAATATATAGTTTTTCTTGACGACGAGGGCTCACCCTCGGATTTCTGTTATCATAAATCAGTGTCCTATGGGAGATAGAAAGTATATAGCGATTTTTTTAGTTTTCGCGATGTTTGTGTCTTTCATGTTCAGTTGGTCTATTAGTGTAGTGCTTATTTGAACTTCTTTTGGAAAGGAGGCCAGTAAGAAGATGGCACCATGCATCTCAGTGCCACTGATTTTTTGCTTGGGTACACAATATTTTGAGCTGTAACATTCTGAATAATAGTTTGAATTTGTCTAATTAAACATTCCGTATACATATAGTATTTTCTGTTTTTCACGACCGAAATCCATGGTACTAAGCTATTTGCTTAATCTATTAACATCTGACATACTTCATAGATCAAGTGCAACCTATGCCTCAGCTAATCGATATATTAAAGCTCCCTACCATAATCAGAACATTTTTGTGTTGCAGAACTAGCATGGCGTACCCTGTTACAAAGGAGAAAATAATTTTTTTTATTTTGTATATTTTGTTCTTGGTTTTGATCTGAAGAACCAAGCGGCACCTAGCTTTTCATCGATCTCTCTGTCATTGTTCATTATCTAGAACCATGCATGATATTGCATCTGGGCACTTAAATCTCGGTTTTAGTTTGTAGGCTGTGCATATCCGAGATGGAAATCATCTTGCTGCTGTCCAACACGGCAGAAGGTGAGATATCTTATGTGACTATACAAATTCGTTCACAATCCTCTCTCCATGATGAATTGCTTCCATGTAGAACCACTGTGGTGTTATGGTCATGTACTAAAGTTCCTGTTGTCCATACATTTTTCATGATTTGTGTGATAGAATCTTTGGCATTATTTTAGAGGCCAGGCAGGGCCATGGTAATTTAACAACTTTTTGGTTCTAATGCAGTGTGATGTATCGGTCCTGTTAGAATTGAAAGAGGAGCGAAGAATAAAGTATAAAATCGCAGGACATCCCATGACAAGCCCCAAGGAAGAAGAAGTAAGTCTTTAGTCCTGCAGCGGGAGCCTAGGCTTGGTTGGTACCTCTAGAGATATGTATGTACATGATCAAAGCATCATCCTAATTTTGCACGCGAGGTTGGTTTTGTGTTGGTCTCCTGTATG
This sequence comes from Elymus sibiricus, assembly GCA_039707655.1. Classification (NCBI taxonomy): domain Eukaryota; kingdom Viridiplantae; phylum Streptophyta; class Magnoliopsida; order Poales; family Poaceae; genus Elymus; species Elymus sibiricus. The sequence continues at coordinate 100,551,866 of CM077668.1, read as the reverse complement.
GGCTACTGGCTGCTTGTATTCCCTTTTCCAAGTGTATTAGTTGTATCAGGAATGACGAAGAAAGCTTTGCTGATTGGTCAAGAACGATGTTCATTTTCAAATTCGTTTTGAGAAGCTATCTAATTGATACAAGAACGACGTTCATAAGACATAGTGATTGCTGATTGGCCAGTGGCCATCTTTTGTGGTCTTATGAACGCACTGAAATTGATTCTGCCTTATAGTCTCATGCCGATATTGAGCACCACTATGTCTTGCTCTTATGACAATTGAATGTTTCTTCTTTACTTTATTTTTATCCTGTATGAATGCATATGTTAAATCTGGATTACTACTGACTTAGCATTACCTATTTGACCAAAACGTTGAGACCGGCACCCTCGCGCCAAGGCGCGATCCCGATCTAGTTCCAATGAATCACGACTATTAATCCCTAGCTGTGTCGAGGAACTTCCACATGGTGCATCGACTTACAACAAAGCATCCGTCGACTTGCCGTCCCTCCTGTCAAGGTTCAGCCCCTGCTCCCTCCATTTTCCTAGAGCTACAGTATAGCACGCCACCACTGCTAGCGGCAGGACATGGTCGATAATCAGAACAGAGTTTTTGCTACTACTGAAGCAGTACTTTTGGCGCCCGGGTTAGCGCACATCCGCAGAGAAGACAGCGGGTGTCAGAGGGAGTATAGTCTTTCTATTTTGCAACATCATCTGCCTTCATTGCTTTTACCCCATCAGAAATAAGGAAGCAATCAGTTTGTGGCCGAGCCTCCTCGGCAAGTTTAGCAAGCGAGCTCTCCTGCAGCTGATTTGCTGGGCTGATCGGCTGTCGCTGTTTTTTGCAAATTCTGGCTCATTCCATATGTATATGAGGTTGTTGACTTCTCTGTGTAAGATTAAGATCCCAGGCATCCGTGACCATCATGGTGGTGTGCAGCAATTAATCACTTGGTTGCCTACCAACAGCCTGGTAAAACGCCATTAACCCAAATTATGAAGCATGAGATTGGTAAGAAAATCGTACGTAGTTGTTTCCGTCTATAGTATTGCATACTTTCTGCCCTCCTTTTCTCATCTGCAATGGCTTATTATTTACGTTTATTTGTATACATGTATCACTTTGTTTTGAAGGATAATGCATGCCCAGTTGGTAGACAAATTAAAACGAACATTATTTATTTATTATTTTTGCGGGTGAAAACGAACATTATTTATAATAGAGGTGAGCTCGGTACATCTTCAAGAAGAGTTTTAAATTTTTGATACAAAATGCAGATTAGTAAGCCTCACTTAAAAAGGTCAGTGTAGACAATTAAGTGTTAAACAAAACACATGGTCCGTCCAATATACACACCAACTAGGTGTTCAACGAATCAGGCATCTCAACAATTATTATTTTCATTTCTTAAAAATAAATATTGTTTACCTTTTTCAAATCATTCAGCTGCTCCGGTTAAGTGCGTTCCATTTCCTTTGTTCTGGCCAAATCAATGACAACCATATACTACATCCCATTACCTTTTATTTTTACTTTTTGTGGTAAGCTGATTTTGATAGTTGTGGTAGGCTTGCCTCATGGACAAACCTTGCATGCCCCCCATATGCAGATTATGATATCCATTGTACCTTATGCACTTAAGAGAACTTTAGCATATTCAAAAAAATTTGACAACAAAATTATTGCTACAAATCCCGCGGCAACGCGCGGGGTATTATCTAGTTGTGGAAACGCTAGCACCCAAATCACATAAAGCATTGCACTCATAATTTTTAATTTTAACTTTAATGGTGGGTTCCCATTCATCATATAATTTTCTAGGAATTGAAACTTCTAGTTCTAGCTTTTCTTCTAACGCTTTCATCATTGCTTCTACGATGTGTCTAGTAAAAACCTTGTTTTGCTCATAAGCGTTGGGTGAATTTAACATGGATTGTAACAAAGAAATGCACTCAATCAAAGAACAATTATCATAATTAAAATCTTTATAATCCAAGAGAGTGGGCACATCGCTATTTAAAGTTTTTACCTCTCCAAACCCACTTTTAGCAATTTTCTTATCAAGATTTTCACCCTCTGAATTATGGGGACGCTCTTTAGCTAAAGTTGACTCTTCTTCAGTCACCTTTTCATCAAGTTTAATATTGCTAAACAAAGAATCAATATATGAAACGCCAATCATTTTAATATCCTCATCTTTACTATGTTCTAATGATTCCGGCTTAGCCGCCATTTGATTTACTAGCGTAGCTTGCGCATCAGAAATTTTTTCTAGCAAATTTTCAGTAAGAGCAAATTGAGATTGAAGACTAGCAACTTCTTTACTAACATCATCAAGTTGTTTTGCAATAGCATCTAATAAAGTGGAGTGTTCTTTGAGTTCCTCGGTAAATTTTTTGTTGTGCTCAAACTGAGTAGTCATGTAATCTTTAGTATTTTTCTCAATTTCGGACAAAATTTTATAATAAGAACTATCATGATAATTCTCTCGGGGCATCATGATTAAGCAAACAAGGTAACAAGCAGGCAAACAAGCAAACAAGAAAAAGGCAAACGGAAAATATTTTTGTATTTTTGTAAAAACGTTTTAGAAGCGGGGGAGATGAAAACGAGAGGCAAATGGCAAATAAAGTAAATGCAAGGAGATGAGAGTTTATGCAAAGGTACTTGATAGATGTTGATGATGTCTCCCCGGCAACGGCGCCAGAAATTCTTCCTGCTACTTGTAGCTTGCGTTGGTATTTCCCCGAAGAGGAAGGGATGATGCAGCACAGTAGAGATAAGTATTTCCCTCAGTTATGAAACCAAAGTTATCGAACCAGTAGGAGAAACACACAACACCTCGTTAGCAGCACCTGCACACAAACAACAAATCCTTGCACCCAACGCAAACAAGGGGTTGTCAATCCCTCGGCGGTTAATTGCAAGATTAAATTGTATGTGATAGATAGATAGATTGAAACAAAAATACAAAATAAAATAAATAAAAGAAAATGACAGCAATATTTTTAGGGTTTTAGTAATATGATTTAGATAGACCCGGGGGCCATAGGTTTCACTAGAGGCTTCTCTCAAGAAAATAGCATACGGTGGGTAGACAAATTACTGTTGGGCAATTGATAGAAAAGCAAATAATCATGACGATATCCAAGGCAATGATCATGTATATAGGCATCACGTCCAAGATTAGTAGACCGACTCCTGCCTGCATCTACTACTATTACTCCACACATCGACCGCTATCCAGCATCCATCTAGTGTATTAAGTCCATAAGAACGGAGTAATGCCTTAAGAACGATGACATGATGTAGACAAGATAAACTCACGTATGAATAAACCCCATCTTTTTACCCTTAGTAGCAACGATACATACGTGTCATGTCCCTTTCTGTCATTGGGATTGAGCACCGCAAGATCGAACCCACTACAAAGCACCTCTCCCCATGGCAAGATAAATCAATCTAGTTGGCCAAACCAAATCAATAGATCGGAGAAGAAATACGAGGCTATAATAATCATGCATAAAAGAGTGCAGCAAAGACTCAAATAATTTCATGGATAATTTGATCATAAACTCACAATTCATCGGATCCCAACAAACACACCGCAAAAAGTGATTACATCGGATAGAACTCCAAGAACATCAAGGAGAACATTGTATTGAAGATCAAAAAGAGAGAAGAAGCCATCTAGCTACTGCCTATGGACCCGAAGGCCTGTAGTAAACTACCCACGCATCATCGGAAGGGCAGCAAGGTTGATGTAGAACCCCTCCGTGATCGATTCCTCCTCTGGCAAATTACCGGAGAAGGACCCCAGATGGGATCTCTTTGGAACAGAAACTTGCGGCGGCGGAAAAAGTATTTCGTGGACTCCCCTGAGGGTTTCTGATTTTTTCTGAATTTATAGTGGAAGAATTAGGTCAAACGGAGCTGGGTGGGCCCCACGAGGTACTAGGGCGCGCCACCCCCCTGGGGCGCGCCCTGGTGCCTCGTGGCCCACTCCTTCATCTTCTGGCCCTCTCCCGAAGCTTCTAGTGTTTATCTTGTCCAATAAAAAATCTCCAAAAAGTTTCGTGGCATTTGGACTTCGTTTGGTATTGATTTTCTGTAAAACAAAAACAGGACAGAAAACAGCAACTGGCACTGGGCACTAGGTTAATAGGTTACTCTCCAAAAATGATATATAATTGCTGTAAATGATTATAAAAACATCCAAGATTGATAATATATCAGCATGGAACAATAAAAAATTATAGATACGTTCGAGACGTATCAGGCTTCGCCGTCCAGAACTAGTTCCCACCGGAACCCAGACAGCCTTTCGGCTCTACGAAACTCTTTTCGTGGGAGGGAGAGAAGAAGCCAGATCATTGCATGGCATTGTGTATGAGAGAGTGAGTGTCTTTGGACAGCCCCCTCCACCCCTATTTATAGGCCAAGTCCAAGGGTGGCTTCTCCAAGAAGCCAAGGGGAAAAAATACCAAAAGGCCCTCAAGGTGGCTTCTCCAAGAAGCCACCCAAAAAGCACTTTCACTATTCATGAAAACATTTTTCTACGACCGTTAAATCCGAAAATATTTCTGTGGGTCTTAGAATAATCCCAGTACCCACTAAAATGATTTTGGACGCGTTCCGAAACAATTCCGGATTAGTGATTTTCATCTGCGAAAAGCAACCAAACCGGTTCCGGCAGCTCCGGAACATTTCCGGTTTTTATCCCGAAAAAATTCCAGAAGTTTCCAGAACAATTCTGGCACCCTCCAAGAATTTCCAGACGTGTGCCGAAACCAATTTGACCCAATGATATACCCTGAAACAACTTTTCAGTTTTACCGAAACTATTCCGGTGTTCTCTCTTCGGAACTTTTCCGCTGTCTCCGAAACTTTTCCGGTGACTTTCTCTCAGACTCCCTGTCTAGTATTCAGCAGATAGATGACCCTTAAGCGTGTGACCCTATAGGTTTAGTGAAGTATAGATATGACCGAAACACTTTCCGATAAATGATCAACATCGGAGCCGTGGACACCCATATTGACCCCTATACCCACACGAATAAATATTCGAGTGAACCTCCAGTTACCGTGTGCTATTCCTGTTGCTTCGCGATATGTTACAAATACCCGAGGTGAGATTTATTGGCATCCCCGTGGATCAACAACTTGTCCACTATGCCAGTTACCTCGTTACCGGTTTTGTTCTCTTTTCTCGTTCCCGTGTTCCGGCATCCCTGTGATCAAATCACAATGTGTCTAGCTAGACGATGATGGATACCGTAACACCGAGAGGGCCCAGAGATATCTCTCCATCGTCGGAGGAGCAAATCCCAATCTTGAGCTATCAAGTTACTTGACATACTTTTCCATGAACCCGTAAGCCGCCGTAAAAGCCACCCATTTACGGATGACGTTTAACAAACCCCAAAGTTCATGAAGCAAGCATGAAGAAACTCGATACTCTCATGGTCTAAGGAATTATGCAAACCTTAACTTTCTCTGTGTTATTAACCATAAACTTGTGACGAATGTATCTCATAGCATAACATCAATCGGGTCGATTCAACACAAGTGTTCTACTAACATTGTGCCCTCAAAGTTGCCGGCATAGTCATGCCCATGATCAGGAAAACAGAACCATCATGCAACACTTGAACTAGTCTTAGAGGCCAGACTAGGAATACATTTTACCGTTTATTATTCCACACGTGCATACGAGTTTCCCTCCGAGCCTCGTGGTTATTGTAGACTCGAGAACCATAGCAGTTATAGCACGGAATATAAACTTAATTACAAACATGGGGATAAATAATAACATTTATTATTGCCTCTAGGGCATATCTCCTACATCACACTCCATAAATTATTTCTTTTATCATTTACCTACTCAAGGACGAGCAGGAATTAAGCTTGGGGATGCTGATACGTCTCCAACGTATCTATAATTTATGAATTATTCATGCCATGTTTATTATAGTTTTGTATGATTTTGGTGCACTTTTATATGATTTTTATGGACTAACATATTGACCTAGTGCCTAGTGCCAGTTGCTGTTTTTCTGCTTGTTTTTGGTTTTCCAGAAAATCCATATCAAATGAAGTCCAAATGCAGCGAAACTTTTTGACGATTTTTTCTGAAAGGAAACGGACCCAAGAAGCTTCGGGGAAGCAGCAGAAGAGCCACAGGGGCCCCACGAGCCACCTAGGCGCGCCTGCCCCCCCCCCCCCAGGTGCGCCCTGGTGCCTCGTGGGCCCCCTGTGGCACCTCTTTGCGTGATTCCAACGCTGAAAAATCATATATATTCAGAAACCCCTGAAAGTTAACCTAGATGAGTTTTTACGCCGCCGCAAGCCTCTGTTCCGAAGCGATCTCATCTGAAGCTCCGTTCCGGCACCCTGTCGGAGGGGGGAATCATCACCGGAGGCCATCTTCATCATCCCGGCGGTCTCCATGATGAGGAGGGAGTAGTTCACCCTCGGGGCTGAGGGTTTGTATCAGTAGCTATGTGTTTTATCTCTCTCTCGCGCGTTCTTGATTTGGCACGATCTTGATGTACCGCGAGCTTTGTTAATATAGTTGGATCATATGGTGTTTCTTCCCTCTCTATCCTTGTTGTGATGAATCGAATCTTTTCCCTTTGAGGTTTCGTTATTATCGGATTGAATATTTCAGATTTGAGAACACTTCATGTATGTCTTGCATATGAATACCCGTGGTGACAATGGGTATTATATTGATTCACTTGATATATGTTTTGGCACTCAACTCGCGGATTCCCGTGGTGACATTGGGGTAATCTATGCATATGGGTTGATGCACGTTTTCACTATCTTTTCTCCGATAGAAACTTTGGGGTGCTCCTTGAAGTTCTTTGTGTGGATTGAATATTATGATTATGAAGTTGTTTGATGCATATCGTATAATCAACTCACGGAAACTTGTGGTGACATTGGAGTATTTAGGTGACATTAGAGTTGGTTGATGCGTATCATATGGTGTTATTTTAGTACGAACTCTAGGGCTGTTCGTGACACTTATAGAAATAGCTCAATAGATTGATCGGAAAGAATAACTTTGAGGTGGTTTCGTACCCTACAACAATTTCTATCTTATGTTCACCGCTAATCGGAACTTTGGAGTGATTCTTTGTCGCACGTTGAGGGATTGTTATATGATCCAATTATGTTAGCATTGTTGAGAGATTGCACTAGTGAAGGTATGAACCCTAGGCCTTGTTTCTAAGCATTGCAATACCGTTTGTGCTCCGTTTTATCATTTGCTACCTTGCTGTTTTTTTATTTTCAGATTATAAAAACCTATATCTACTATCCATACTACACTTTTATCACAATCTCTTCGTCGAACTAGCGCACCTATACAATTTACCATTGTATTGGGTGTGTTGGGGACACAAGAGATTTCTTGTATTTGGTTGCAGGGTTGTTTGAGAGATACCATCTTCAACCTACGCCTCTCACGGATTGATAAACCTTAGGTCATCCAATTGAGGGAAAATTGCTACTGTCTTACAAAACTCTGCGCTTGAAGGCCCAACACGAGTCTACAAGAATAAGTTGTGTAGTAGACATCACCTGACGTCCTGATTTTTGCTACAATTGACGTCACGCCCTTGCTACAACCAACATCGTGAAATACTATAACTGACAACACGACATCGTGAAATGGCTCAGTGGTGAGACAATTTTTGTTGGAGCCAGCGCTCAAATTTGTTGGAATTGGTGAGCAGAGATGTTGCGACGGTGAGCTGCAACATTGAGCATGAGCGGTGGCGAGCACGCCGACGAGCTGCAACCGTTGCCATCAAAGCTGCAACCGCGGGTGCATGTTGTTGCATTCGTGGAGTCGGCGAGAAACGCAGGCGGTGACCACCAGCGAGGGTGACGACCGGCGACGACTGACAGCGATTGACGGCGAGGGCAACAAGTGCTTTAAGGATGAAGAAGAGGATGCGTGCGAGGCGTAGCGGTTGAACCGTGCAGTCACGGGCGCGCATACCATGCGGCTGCGCGGCGATCGGTCGAAATTTGGGCCGGTCGTCGGGCGCCTAGCCCTGCCCTATAGCAAAAATAGTGATAAAACATTTACTTCCTTAAAAAAGTGATAAAACATTTGCCAGGTCATCCCTCCGAGACCGGCGACTCCTTGACCAGAACAACCCCGTCCGAACCTCCTCTCCCCACCCCCCGCCTAAAAAGCATGGACACGGCCAATGTTGCCGAATCCCCGTGCTGACACGGCTGGACACGGCTGAAATCGCGTGTCCCCCCGTATTTCCCGTATTACGAATTAAAAAAAAGAAAAAAAGGGCCGACACGGCTGGGACACGTTGGGGACACGTGGGGGACTCGGGAGGCTCAACTATGCTTCGGCCCAACCCTTTTTTTTAGGTCGCATCAGGGGCGCACAAAAGAGACCTCCTCGACTAGTTTGACGCCACAAAAATAGGGTTTCCCTTTCCCATCTCCTGGACTCGCAGCCGCCGCCACCTCCTGGACTCGCCGCCGCCGGCGCCTGGATCTGACCGCCGCCGTCCCCCAAGTGCAGCAGCATCTCCTCCCAACGGCAACCAAGCTGGGGCAGGTAACCTAGGCCTCTTTCATCTATTTGCCTCGATTTATTGTTGAGCTGCTGGCCTGCTGCTGCTTGCTTCCCCTGTTAGCCATGCCCTTGCTGTTTGTGCTCGCCAAGTGCTTCCCTATGTTGTTCATGTGCTGCTGCTGCTTGCTTATTCCTGCTGTTGTTGTTGATTGAATGCTTGGTCAGCCAGCATCTTCCTCTTGTTGCGAGAGGAACTGGAGTACGTACGGCTTCATCCATAGTGCTGCAAGAAACAAGCTTACTCCTGCTCGAGCTGCTGATTTGGTGTTCACACACAACAACCACCGCTTGCTTTCAAGGAATTCTCAAGCATATCTAACTGGTCCAAGCAGAATGTGGGACATTGGGGGAGATGGAGTTGAGAGTTTTGGTGGTGTGGGCATGCTTGAAGGTGCATATCTTTCACTTGATGAACCAGCTTTGGAGGAGGAGATAATAGATTCTCTCACTTGAGTCTCTATCCATCAAGTTTCAGCCATCAGCCTAGAAGCTTATTTAATTTATGTTTCTACCATTTATGTAATGCACTCTTGAATTGTTAGACTATGGCCATTTGAACTGTTTGCTATGTGGCCACCTGAGCCTTGTAAGCTCCTATCTGTTATGCTTTTAGTGGACCATTTGATGTTGTGAACTTCTGAGGTAGTCAATTTGTCATGGTCTGGTTCTTTGGTTTGATGTAGTGAATTTGTCATGCTATTGGGAGCTACCATTGCAGATTGGGTAAGCAAACTTCTTTGCTGTTTGTCAAGTACCACTTTAGATTATTATGAATTTATGATTATGTCCAGACTGATACTATCATACTAATACTGGACTATTGTTTGATGTCTTTTGCAAGTTGCAATGATGGTCTGGATCAATCAAACACTTGAAAATTGAAATAGGAGGCAACCAGACAACAAATAGGGCAGTATCTCTTTCTTTTTGTTGTCTTTAACTCTATATTACATGTCATATTTTTTTTTATTTTTATATATACTTGCCGTGTCCGCGTGTCGCCGTGTCCGTGTCCCCGTATCGGTGCTTTTTAGCCCCCCGCCACCATCCCCGCCCCTCGAATTCTCCTCACAGTCCCCACTTCGCCCCGCACTGATCCCGTCGGGGGCCGTCACGGCCGGCGACTACTGCGTACGTGCTTTCCCCCACCTTATCCTCGCGACCCTGCACCGAGTCGCGCCGCCGCAGCTTGAATCGAGGCCGCCGTCGAACCCTAGCCGCCGCCCCTCGATTCCTCTCCGACATCGACATCGGCGGCGGCACGGAGGCGAGATCCAGGTGACGTCGTGTCGACCGGTATTCCTGCTTATCACTGTGGTGAGCTGAGATTCCACGCCCTCATATAACTCCTATACGCGTGCTGTATCGATCGATTTCAAGTTCCGTCGGGGAGTTTTGCGTCCGATTTGGCGATTGGAGGATTGATCCTAGGTTTTCGAGACGGGGTGTTCTTTTGGCGACTGAAGGATTGCTCCGAGGTCCGCCGTCTAGTTCTGATCGGTTATTTTGTTGACGGGGGCTGGGACGCGTTGATTTGGGGGGTTTTGGTAGGGTTCGGGGCTTATAGATTTTTTATATCTTTGGTTTGGGGATTATAGATCGAGCGTTGGTGTGATTCCAAGACCCTTCCAGACGCTTCGTTTGGTATGTAACAGGGATTGTGTTGTTTAACAGAATATCCTGTGGTCGTTCCAATTTCCAAGGGATGTGCATAGAAATCTGTTCATTTCTAAGTTCCAATGATAAATGCAGAAAGGAGCAGCGTGCCATATTTTCCTATAATAGTTTCCATCTTAGCTACAAATTTGAACTAAACACTTGAGCTCTTACTTAGCGACTCCCAATGCAGTATATCTTAGCCTATATCGTACCACATCTAATTCTTGTTTTGATACAGTTCTCCCAGTGAGTTGTATCTAAAAGACAATTCATTAAATGTGATTTGTGATCAACACTATCACCTCAACCTTGTGGCCTATTTGTGACATGTATACCGCATGCTTCAAACATGTAGACGTCCACTGCTACTCGAGCATCACTATTCGTAGTCAAGATAATTGATCCATACAATCCCTTTCACAATGTACAAGAGTTCATGCGCGTGTGTGTGCGTGTATAATGCACTTATCTACTAGTGCAAAATAAAACAAAATCTTATCACATCATAAAAGGGGAGTTCACTACATCACAAGTCTCAGTTTGCATAGTTAAAGAAGGTTACAGACTTACTGTTGCCGATCTCGATCGTCGAGGTTCTTCTCACAGAGAGCATCAGCATTCAACAACGCATCAAACTGGTGGAACTTGCACGTTCAATGCTGGCTTTGCTTGAAACTGATCTGATTGATCTATGGGCTGTACCAACAGCGGTGGTAGCAGACAGGAGGCTGGGCCAGACGTGGGTGGCCCTAGGCCCGCAGGCGAGTGGAGCGGCACATGGGGAAGGAGGAGCAGGCGAGTGGGAAGGAAAGAGTGCGCACGGGATGGATGCACGGCGGAGGAACCGGAGCAGGATGCGGAGAAGGAAGGCGAGGATTTGAACTCATTTGGGGGAGGAGGTGATACACCGGATTGTTCGATGCATTAATTCATCTTGGTTAGAGCGTTAAGAGTCGTATCGTCCTCATGATACTATAGGGCTCTCTCTCCTCCTTAATTAAGCTTCCACGTCAGATTTATGCTTAGTTGACAGCCTTTAGATATAGTACACCGTGGAACACTGGGATTGCCCTTAAATGCTGGAGATCTGGTAATTGAGATTGCTGATAGTTAATGACACAGTTAATGCGGCAGTCGTACTTACATATATGTACATATGATAATATCCAGGAAATGTAGTACATGTAGGTCATCTCTGGTTGGTGATCTGAGTTTACATGCTGCTCTGCAGCAGCATAAGTTTATATGTAGAGTGAAGGTTTTCCTTACTTTAGAGCTTCCGTGATGAACTATTCAATGGTATCCTCCTTGGTTCCCTCCCGGCTATTCGTTTTGGTATCTTATATGTCTTTACTTGTGCTACAATGCACCAGGATATGTTGTTTCCTCTTCCGCCTGTTGAATTCACTTTATGATGTTGTCACTGCAGTTGAGTTTGGATCTCTACATCAGCTGAAGTTATTGTAGTAGCATGTCCACGAAGGAAACAAGGTACTATTAATCTATTATCACTTACCACTATGTTCTGAACTATCGATTTGTGCATTCACCATTCTGTTAGTTTTATTACATATGAAGTTCTACAGTCACTCAACATAGTTATGGGGTATTCGTGTTTAGACCCGATCTTGAGCTTAGTGGTGTTTAATCTGCTTGATCAGAATGAAGGTCTTAAAGCAGTGTACATACTATTGTTTTCTTCTGTACTTCTATCCACAATTTTTGACTTGACCACGTTTATCCATGAGCTGGTATTTAAATCAACATATTGAACTGAACTGTAATATTATCTTATCAAGCAGCATTCGATCCTTATCAACATTCTCTGATTGATATGATTACCGTCACTGCTATTTCATGTTAGCTATTCTCTGGTGAATGGTCAGTGTGAATATTTGATAGTTATCTTCATAAAACTAACCTGCAAGGCATGGTCTAACTTGTTTCACTAAGGATTAAAGTTTTCCTTATTGAATTTGGTTGTCTTATTTACTCCCCTTTTCCATTTATCAAAACCCCAAATTAAATGAGCATAAATGGATGTATGCACCGATGCTATCTGTACATATCAGAAACATGTTATTTGACTTGGACATGGCTTGAATGCCTTGGCTGTGAAACTATTTGAACGCTTCCACAAAGATTTAGCAAGAATTTGGTGTCTTTATTAACATTTGTGACATGATGTACACTGATATGCACAAGTTCTTTTTTTCAGGCTTAAAGAAGTTAATTCTGTTGGGATGAAAGATTGGGCTAATATTCAGACTGATATTGCTGGTCTAATTATAAAGAAGCTTGGCATTCCTGACTACATCAGATTCCGTGCTGTATGCACCTCATGGAACCATATGTGCAAGGAAGTATCCAACCATCCAAGGGTGGACCCATGGCTGATGCTCCCCACAAAGCCGCTTGATGGTGCTAAATTTTTTAGCTTACCTGAAAAAAAGAGTCAAACCATCCATATCCCGAGTGTTGCCACGATCTTTGGATCCATGTGGACTCCGGTTGGTTCATCCCATGGGTGGCTTATCTTCTTTAGCCCGCCACAAGGAACCATCCAGCTGGTTAATCCCATTAGCAGCGCATCGTTCCAACTCCCCTCAGTCGGAAGGAGGCACCTGTCCAAGGCCATGTTGCTTGACATGAGTGAGAGCAACTTCACTGTTGCTGTCATCTATCGCGACCAAAAAGGATACAGAGTGACACGTAAAGGGAGCAAAAGCTGGTCGTTTGTCGATTCAAAACACATCTTGGTGGATGTCTTCAAGCACAGAAGGCAACTTTACACCATTGATATATATGGCACGGTCGAGGTGTGGGCAGAGCCTCCCCGTTCATGGCCAGATGAGGATGTCCCCCAGGTGGAACCGCATATGCACAACCTCGTCCACTACAATCACCAGAAGTTCAATTGTCTGGTGGAGACCCCATCCGGCGATCTCATAAGGGTCAAGCGCCAATCTCAGAACAAGTTTTCACTGTGGGTCCTCGGCAGGGGGACCTCTTCCTTCGAGCGGACCAGCGACATTGGGGAATTCGGGCTGTTCGTCAGCCACTACAGCTCGTTCTGTTTTCCGGCCAAGGACCATCCGTACCTGAAGGCAAACTGCGTCTACTTCATCGACGGCTACAACAATCTGTGCGCGTTCAACCTCGAGCACGGGACCAAGGAGCTCGTAGAAGCCCTCGAAGCCGCTGCCCCTGCCCAGAGTCAGCAAGACTTTTACGGGCGCCAGCCACGAGCAGAACCATTCCTATGGTTAATCCCTTCTCTGAAGTGATTAAATGTTTGCGAAGCTGAAACTGCCGTGTACCTATATCCTAGAACTGGTACTCTGAACTCCCTAACTAGTATAAGTATTGGACGTATTCCTGGTGCTTTTGTGGCAAAAACCATCTGGCTAAAGTTTGAATTGAACAGCCGGTCGTTGCGTGTGTTTGTTGTACATATATATGCTAATATGCCACTGGCTTGTGTTTTTGGACAAAGTTGTATTACAGGTTCTGGGTTTGCCATTCTCCCTCCTTGTCCCAGGTGCCAGTGACACATGACCAGATCATTTGGTCGCATATCTGTGTGGCGCAGTGCATTTCCGCGAAAAAAAATCTGTACTCTCCCAGGAGTAATTTGATTTGGTGCGAATTTGGAACTAACTTCCACACGGTCAAGAATTCAGAAGTCGGAAGTTTAGCCGTGAGCACCGAACGCGGTTGCCGATTCTCTCCGCTTCTTCTCCGCGTTTTCCGAGCAGGTGCAGCTGCTCTGCCCAATATAAGCCAACCGCATCCGCATCTCGTGTCGAGATCAACCCAACGCGTCAACACGTGCGTAGCCATTCCCCACTTTCTCAGGCTAGAGCGGCGGCACCAGCTCGATCTCGCTCGCGACCACCTCGCCCGACGCCGGCGCCTGCGCATGGAGACGGCCGCCACGTCCTACCCGGTGGCGCGGGACCCGCCGCCGCGGCCGGCGACGCAGACGGCGCAGCTGGGCGACGGCCCGGCGCCGCAGCGCGGCGGGTGGGCGCGCTGGGCGCTGTGGGCCGTCGTGTTCCTGGTTCTCACCGCCAGCTTCGCGTGGGGCGTGTACCAGTCGCGCCACCGGCCGCGGAGCCTCGTCTTCGTCATCACCACCTACTACCTCCTCGCCGTGCTCTACTGCTGCCTGGGGAAGCTGAGCCTCCTGCGCCGCGACGACCCGGCGGTGGCGCCCGAGCGGCGCCGGCTCAGGCTCGCCGTGTGGGTCGTCTCCGTGGCGTTCGCCAACATCATCGCGGCGCGCATCGCCGACTCGATGCCCGAACGCGGGCTCCAGATCGCCGTCTGGGTGATCCTCGCCGTCGGCATCGGCGTCGCGTTCTACTTCTTCTTTATCCGCGAAGGCGCCCGTGAGGTCGCCGGACAGCGGCAGGAGACGGAGCTCCACCAGGTGTCCCCGGAGCAGAGGGTCTGAGGCGAGCTCGAGTCAACTTTGCCATGGATGGAAGAAGTACTAGTATAGCCATTGCTTCATTTTTTTTAATTATGTAAACTTTATTTTTTCAATATTATTTTCGATAAACTGCTGTGTGGTTGTCAGTCGACACTCGACGCTCGGCTGGGATTCGCTGGCATCACTGACGTGCGGGGCCGCAAACAAACTGGCCCACATGTCAGTTACAACTAGGTCACCTCAGCCAATCTGAAGTCTGAACGCCATACTCGGTGAAACAATTGTTTTCTTTTGCTGTAAAGCTTTGACCGACTACTGTATCTTTTTTTTTTTATCGGATGTCCCCGAAGGGACAACCGACTACTGTATCTATTCGACCACGTCTTCGAACTGCTGTTTTTTCGTTGCATTCTCTGTTGTCTCTTCATACGGGCCCAGCAACACATGGCAAGTGCATCTCTAGCAGACCCCTTATATCGCGGATCCTTATATCGCGGATCCTTATAGTGCGTTTACAGTTCACGGTTGTCTTCGCATACGGGCCGAAAACAGCCGCGGCAGAACAGAAACCGAATATGAACCCGTAAAATTTGAAATCACACATTCGTGCGAGAAATTGAACTTAGTTCAGTAGAACTCTAACACTTGATCATCTTAAATAGTCATACAAAGTAGAATTTTTACATGTAATATTTGGAGGAGCAGGCGCCACCTAACCCTAATTACAAAATTGGGCTCACCGGAGCCGGGGGGATTGCGGCGGCGACGCTGCGGCGGCGGCGGAGCTCAGTCCTCGTCGTCAGAGACGAGGTCGACGTAGACCTCGTCCTGCTTCTTGGCTACGAGGCGCCACTCTTCCATGTTGGCCGCGAACTGCTGCGCCGTCGCGAGCCCCTGCTCGAGGAAGATTCGGTTGATGTCGGCGTCCCGTCGACGGCGTTGCTGCTCCTCCTCCTGCTCCCGCGCAGAGCGCATGACGATGGCGTCTTCCAGGACGTCCGCCTCCGCCGGGGGAGGTAATCCTCCGGCCCGATGACGCCTCGCCGCTCCGGCTCCGCCTCCGGCTCCCTCTTCACCGCGCAGAGCGGCGGGAGCTCCTCCGGCTCTCTTTTGATCGGGGTGAGCGGCGTCCGCGAGCTCGAGGCACCGGCGGAGGAGCCGGAGGACAGCCCGTGGCGGAGGAGCGCCTGCCTGCGGTCGTACTCCTCCGTCTCGCGGCGGAGGAGCGACGGCGGCGGCTCGAGGCCGTTGTTGGTGTACCTACGGGCGCTCCTTTTCCTCGCGGCGTCGGCGGCGACACACCGCCTCCGCTCGGGGTCGTCGCCACCGCCGGCGCCGCGGCCCACCGACCAAATTCCGCGCCACATCGAAATCGCCGGCGGCGAGAAATGAGTGGGGAGATGGGGGAATCGCGGCGGCGGAGGGATAGGGTTTGACCCGTATCGCGGCCGCAAACCCTTAGATATACTGCGCGTGGGGGGCGGTTTGCGGGCCACTGTAAAAATATTTACGGGCCGGGCGACTATATGGGCTGTGGTCTGGCCCAAAAAAGAACCAAACCCGTATAGTCGCCGGAATTTTACGGGCCGCACCGTTTTAAGGGGTCTGCTAGAGATGCTCTAACCACATCAAGCACGTGGCAAAACTGTATTTCAACCTAAAAATACAAAAATGTTTTGATTTTTTTTTCCCGATACATGCTTAGCTCAAATGTACACGCATGCGAATTTGGTTTCAAAAGATGTGGTGTGAGGTGTGTGGCGTTTGTAGCCACATCTCGCGTTTTCTTTGTGTGTGTGTGTGTTGTGGGGGAGGGGGTAGGGCTGCATACTCTCGAGTCAGGTTTTCATCGACGTGCGGCTCTACTCCCTCTTTTAATGAAAGTTTGAGAGACCTATAGAGCCATGAACTCTTTACCAGAAAAAGGGGCACTCCGCCCATTTTAGCCAATGCCGAATCAACGACCTATACAGAAGATTTTTTGCATTTAAAGATTTTTAATTTATTTAGATAAATTTGCTTAACCAAACTAAAACTATTAACTAAGGGTAAATACAAATGAAGAGACAACCTTGCTTCTTTTGCGGGGATGACAACCTTGCTGACCATAATATAATTTTGGGTAGACGAAATAATTCTCTTAATATTTATCTGATTTTATATAGGATTCCATTCTCGATGTAACTAAAATGTTGGTGTGGCACCCCCGATAGGTGTTATGGCAATATCTGAAATTTTTTCACTGTCCGCATCTCAAGCTACCAACATCGCATGTCCCTTTGTCAAGCACAATCTAAACCCGAATGGCCTCTTCGATGAGGCCTAGCAGTTTGTTAAAACTGACATGGACAAAATAAGTAAAAAAATCAAGAGAGTGGTAAGGACAAATGGAAAAGTTGTTTCTTTGTGAAGAAATGAATTAGGACGTGTTTGTTGTTTGTGGAGAAATGATAGCACTAGTACAAAGAGAGAAGTGCATATTTCAACGAGAGTGGCGTTTCTACTCTCCAAAAATCACTAAAAAAAGAAAAAAAAATGTAAAAAATTCTGAAGTTTTTTTGCAAGCAAGATGCTCGAGCAAAATTTGGTGGAGTTTGGACATTCGAGGAGCGCGACAAAAAAGACAAAATTCGGCTCTGTGAGTAAGTTTACTGTTCACATATAGTTCGGACCGATTTTCTCTTTTTTGCCACGAGTTCCTCAGATGTCCAAATAGGATGAAATTTTGCTCGAACATCACGCACTCAAACATCTTCCATGCAAAAATTAAAAATCCAGATTTTTCTAGTATTTTTTTGAATTTACTGTAGCTCAGGAGCAGATGAGCTCGGGTGCAGAGATGGATTTTCGATATTTCAACCCTCAACTCTATTACGTCTACATTACAACCCCGAACTATTAAAACCGGCCAGGATTCAACCCTCCCCTCCGCATTTACCGGTTTTGACCCGTTGACCATCTATTCAGCAAGCCACGACAGCAAAATATTGAAAAAATCCAGAAAAAGTCGGTAAAATAAAAAAATCCAGGGATTTTTTTTAAATATTTTATATTTTTAAAAAATATTTAAAGTCAAAAACATATTAAAAAATCTTTAAAATAAAGAAAACAATACTAAGCATCTGGAAAGTTTTTTGATTTTTTTTTCGATTTTACAGATTTTTCAGAGTTTTGAATTGTTTTTTCCAGAACTTTTAGAAAACAACCCTGATTTTTTTATTTTCCAGATTTTCTAGAATTTTTCACTTTTTTCCAGAATTTTCCGAAAACAACCCCATATGTTTTTTAGATATTCTAGAATTTTGAACTTTTTTTCGATTTTACATATGTTTTTATTTAAATTCTCATTTTTTTTCTACAGATTTTTTTAGATTTTTTCTGAAATTTTTTATTTTTTGCTGGCGTGGCTTGCTAACTAGACATGCTGACTAGATGGTCAACGGGTCAAACCGGTCAACTGGGTAAAAACCGGTCAATAGGGAGGGGAGGGTTGAATTCTGGCCGGTTTTAAGAGTTCCGGGTTGTAATGTAGACGGTATTGCAGTTTGGGGGTTGTAAATTAGACTAGGGCAAGAGTTGGGGGTTGAAATATGCACTTCTCTCTAGTACAAAAGACATGCGCAGAGAATGTTACTGGCCGTTTAAATTGAGGAAGAGACATGTAGAGCAGGCAAAAGAAAAATGAGAAGATGTGACAATTTGTGAACGCCCTGACTCGATCGTGCACTAATCATACACGCAAATGCGCACGATCAAGCCTAGGGACTCACGGGAAGATATCACAACACAACTCTAGACACCAAATAAAATAATACAAGCTTTATATTACAAGCCAGGGGCATCGAGGGCTCGAATACATAAGCTCGAGTTACACAAGAGTCAGCGGAAGCATCAGTATCTGAGTACAGACATAATTAGACAAGTTTGCCTTAAGAAGGCTGAGCAAAACAACGACAACTAGATCGAAAAGGCGCAGACCTCCTGTCTGGGAGCCTCCTAAACTACTCCTGGTCGTCGGTCTCCACGTAGTAGTAGGCACCATCGGGGATCTCCGGCTCCTGGGCTCCGTCATCTGGTCGCAGCAACCGGGTATGGGGAAAAAGAAGGTAGCAAAGCAACCGTGAGTAATCATCCAAAGTACTCGCAAGACTTACATCAGATCTATGCTAATATGCATGGTATCAAAGGGAAAGGGCTGTATCTGTGGACTAGACTGCAGAAATGCCAGAATAGAGGGGAAGGCCTAGCCCATCGAAGACTAGCATCTTGCAGCAAGAGAAGAGAGTAGAATAACATTTAATATAGTAATAAGTATATATTAGCAACGCCCAGAGATGCTTCCTCGACTCCCTGCGAGAAAGCGATCCCGAAGCCATCATATCAGTTTAGTAACACAAGTATCCAGTTCTAGTTGTAGTAGATCGGTATACAACTCGGAGCGTCCGTTACCGTGGACACGGCTATTCGAATAGATAACTTCCCTGCAGGGGTGCACCAACTTACCCAACATGCTCGATTAACTCTGGCCAGACACACTTTTCCTGGTCATGCCCGGCCTCGGCCGATCGACACGACGTAGTCCTACCTAGGCTCCGCAGAGAGGTCCCCGCCGGTCTACATCCTAAGCGCTCAGGGGTCTTTGGCCCATCACCCTTTGCGCTCCGGGTCGTTGTGAGCAGGGCGAATCCAGGCACCACCTCTCTCCTGGATGGCGCCGGCCCAGCCGTGCTGCAATGCTAAACTGGACGTCTGACAGAGCTTTCGGGAGAATCGTACAACGCTGAGTGCTACCCCGCGTGGTGGTTAGTGCGAAAAGGCCAGAGGCCTACTCAAATCACATATCCAAACCATTAGTGTATTGGGAGCTCGCGGAGACGATCAGTGATCCACGATGTCGTGGTGTTTTCGCGGGGGGTGCCGCATCAGGGCAGATGCCATGGGATGGCTTGAAGAGGTGAGGGCAAGGACACAGTGGATATCCGGGACGGGTTTGGGCAACTGTACACGGTGGTTTACCCAGGTTCGGGGCCCTCTATGGGAGGTAACACCCCTACTCCTGCATGTCTGATGTATATGTGGAGTATATGGTAGTACATGGTTGCTCCTGGAGCTGTATGAGAGAGGAGAGCCGTGGGCTTCTAGCCTCCTGTGTGCGTGCGTGAGAATGAGGGAGAGTGAGAGCATGGCCGTGAGTGAGCTCCCTGGGTTACCTTATAAATGGGTGCCCAGAGGGCAAGAGGTGGCCCACATGGCCTAACTACACTATTCGAGGCGACACATGACGTATGAACAGTGTCTGCTGTTCATCTACAGTGCTCCACTGTAGAGCATGGCCGTCTCATCCGCGCAGGTCCGACGGGACGTCGCGGTTGACTTCGTGTGGCAGGCCAGCTGGCTCTAGGTGGCCAGCCGGACGGGTTGCAGGGTTGCCAGCCGGACGAGTTGCAGGGTGGCTAGCCGGACGAGTTGCAGGGTGGCCAGCGGATGAGTTACAGGGTTGCCAGCCGGACGAGTTGTAGGGTGGCCAACCAGACGAGTTGAAGGGTTGCCAGCCGGACGAGTTGCAGGGTTGCCAGCCGGACGAGTTGCAGGGTGGCCAGCCGAACGAGTTGCAGGGTTGCCAGCCGGCCGTCTTCCGGGCTCAAGCCAGCCGGCCGTGTTCCGGGCTCAAGCCAGCCGGCCGTGTTCAGGCCAGCCAGGGGCCGCTCCCCTGGCAAAGTTTCGAAATGGTGACTTGTCCTCTTGAGCCTACCCGGGGGTCATCCCCCCGACACACGATCAGTGGTCCCGTCGCCCCGTCTCATGGACTTACGGCAAGGGCCAGGCCCATCCCTCTCCTGGGGCGGTCTGCCTGCCCGGCCGTGCCACGTAATTATCTCGCGGGTACCCTCACGGTCAACCCGACTTCACATCTCTCGCGGGTACCCCTCGGGGTCGACCCGACTTCAACAAGGGACTGAGGTAAAATCAGGGTAACCGTGTGTCCATGACATCAAGGAGGAACCCGAGGAATCACCCTCGTTGGATTCCTACTCGATGTAACCGTCAAGGTGAACTTGGAGGAATCACCCTCGATGGGTTCACACTTGAGGGGCTGCACGACAGAGGCATCATAGAGGTGGTGAAAGAGGAATCACCCTCGGTAACCCACAACCGACTAGCTACGCTACAGAGATATCATCAGGAGTGAGGTAGGAGGTATCACCCTCGGCACTCGATAGTAGCTCTGCAGAGTCGTACAACTAAGGGGGTGTGCGGTGCTGTGTCGGTCTCTGCACATCGATAACGTTGATCAAAACATCCGGAAGCAAAGCATGGTAACACGGACAAGGGTGCGGGGCCACTGATGGATCACTAACTAACCTATACTAAGCATATAGGATAACGGGTAAGGTATCAACAACAGGTTACAAAATCAGGCTATGCATCAGAATAGGAGCATTCAAATACAATAGCAAAATCTAATGCAAGCATGGGAGAGAAAGAATGGGCGATATAGGGATGATCAAGGGGGTTTTGCTTGCCTGGTAGCTCTGCGGTGAAAGAGGGGTCGTCGGTGATGTAGCAGTCCTCAGGGGTCACGTCAGACTCGGGGGCTACCGGAGAGAAGAGGGGGAGGAAACAAATAAATACACGGCAAATAAATGCAACACAGATGCATGACATGGCAATATACTGTGCCAGGGGTGACCTAACGCAGTGCTACTCGTTACAGACGGAGCGGGAAAATATCTGGGAATATTTTACCGGTTTTAGGCATCTGTTAGACAGATGAACCGGAGGGGAAGGTTCCATGTTTGCAGTGTTGGAGGCATGTGACAGGTATGTGAATGGCATATTCGGATTCGTCATATTTTTCTGATCATTTTTCATATATAAAATATTTTCATCCGAGCTACGGATTATTTTATATGATTTTTCAAAGTTTTAATCATTTTCTGGAATTTTTGAAATTTAATTTAATTTCGAAAATAAATAGGAAAATGCTATGGGTACACAGAGAGTGTACCCAGAGGGGGGGGGGTGCATGTGTGGCTGACAGTGGGCCCAGTTGACTGGGTCAACTGCCCAGTCAACAGAGACTGACAGGTGGGACAGCTGCCCAGTCAGCAGGCTGACTGGGCCAGCCTTATCCACTGAAATAGTGCCTGGGCCCCACATGTCAGTGTCACAGGGAGTTAACAGTGTTTAATTAAATTAACAGGGTTAAGTTAGCGGTGGGGCCCTTCTGTCAGTGACTGATTAGGTTAGTTAATTAGTCAGTATAATTAACCACTAACTAATTAGTGCGTGGGGCCCAGTGGTCAGTGGCATAGGGTTGCCCAGTCAGCATGTTGACTGGGTCAACGCGGTCAACGGGGCCCGTGGGACCCACTGGTCAGTGACCCAGGGCGGGCCCCGTGCGGTGCCAGGTTAGCGGCGCCGGCGACGCCAAAACGCGGCGGAGGCCATGGGAGGTCGCCGGAAAACGCGCATGGGGCATGGTTTGATGCGCCGCGGGGTTGGTTCGAACAAGCGCGACGAGGCGCGTCGCGTGGTGGTGGTGGTTCGTCCGGGGATGGCCGGAAACGGCGCCGGCGACGAGCGGAGGCGGCGGCGGCATTCGGGCAAACGTGGAAATGGTGGCACACATCGCCAGCGAGCCATCTAAGCACCTAGGCGGCAGCAGCAGGCCACCAGGAGCACACCGGAGTGGCTAGACGGAGCGGAAGAGCTCGGGAGCACGTGACGCTACGGCCATGGCGGCGGCCGGAGCTCGGCTACCGCACGAGCTAGCTACGGGGCAAGCCAAAGCATCTCAAGGGAAGGGGAGGTAAGCGGCTCACCTAGCAGGCTCACGGAGGCCCTTTGGGTGAACGGGAGCGCAGTGGCGGCGGCGAATCGACAGCGGCGAGCTTCGGCGTCCCGAGGAGGACGACGATGGCGATCCGGCCCTGCAGGGCTCCTCGACCCCAATGGGTTGCACCAGAGGACGAGGCGGTCAACGGCGAGGCGGATGGACACGGTGAGGAGGCGAGGCGGTGGCGGTGGCTACGCAGACGAGCTCACGACGGCGACGGCAGAGGCGGCCATGGGGGAAGGAGGAGGGAGCAGCGCGAGGAGGAGGAGGATAGGGACTGGCGCGAGTCCCCGAGTTGCCACGGTGCCGGTCTTATCCTCCCACGCCCTCCTATAGCGACGCGGACGACGTGGTTCGGCGGCGACGCCGCTCGGCGTCGGGTGCGCGCGCGCGCAGCTGACACGGGAAGGAGAGAGGAGGGAGACGAGGGCGCAGCGGGCTGGGCCGGCTGGCCAGGCACTGTGCACTAAGGCCCAGTGCACAGTGGCCTTTTTCTTTTTTCTTTATTTCTTTTCTGTTTTTCTTTATTCTTTTCTGTTTTGCATTTTCTTTTGCCATCAAATGATTTTTGTAAAATGTGAAACTTGCCACATAAATACATTACATTATTTGGCACTGCCACAAAAAGTTTGGGACTTGTTTGAATTTATTTGAAATTTTCATAAATGGAATAGCATTTAAAAATGTTGACTTAGCACTGTTTTATTTGCTAGAGTCCAATCAAGCAAATAAGTGATGTTGTTTTTCTTAACAAATATTTGTTATGGAATATTTGCTAAAACATGAACTATTTTTCAGACATGTTTGTGAAACTTTAAATTTCACTTGCAATTTGAATTTGAATTTAGTGGTGGAATTTGAAATGAGATATGAATCCATATTGATCAAGCCTTGCAAATCAAAGTGACTTAGCATAATCATGAGGATCACTGTAGCTCATTACATAGGGGTGTTACAATTCTCCTCTAAAAGAAATTTTCGTCCCGAGAATTAAGAGGTAGAAGGGAAAAGATCGGGGTATTCTTCGCGAAGACGATCCTCGCGTTCCCAAGTGAGTTCATCTTCAGTGTGATTCGACCACTGCACTTTAAGAAACTTGGTTGCCTTCTGACGGGTTCGTCGTTCAGCTTGATCAAGAATGCGGATTGGATGCTCCTTATAAGAGAGATCATCTTGCAATTCAAGCATTTCATGATCCACTGCACGGTGTGAATCCTTGAAGCAACGACGAAGTTGCGATACATGGAAGACATCGTGGATGTGAGAAAACTGCGGTGGCAACTCTAGTTTATAAGCCACATATCCACGTCTGGGGAGAATGCGGAAGGGACCAATGTAGCGAGGAGCTAACTTGCCCTTGATTCCAAAGCGATGAGTGCCCTTCATAGGAGTGACACGCAGATAAGCTTGTTCAATAGGTTGATAGATCGATCCCCAATGTTTACGATCATAGTTGCTCTTCTGGCGGGACTGGGCCGCCTTGATATTTTCCCGGACAATACGAAATTGCTCTTCAGCTTGTTGGATAATATCCGGACCGATGAGCGGCCGTTCCCCAGTTTCTGACCAATTCAGAGGGGTTCGGCACTTACGTCCATATAGTACCTCGAATGCAGCCATCTTCAAGCTAGCTTGATAGCTGTTGTTGTACAAGAATTCAGCATACGGGAGAGATTCTTCCCACTTCTGCCAAATGAGATGACACATGCACGCAGCATATCTTCAAGCACTTGATTAACTCGTTCAACTTGGCCTTGGGACTGGGGGTGATAAGCCGTGCTCCAGGTTATATGAGTTCCCATAGCTTCTTGGAAACTTGCCCAGAACTTTCAGGTGAAGAGGCTGCCACGGTCTGAACTGATCTCCTTCGGAATACCGTGGAGTGTCACGATTCTGGAGATATACAAGTCTGCTAACTGACTAGCAGTGATCGTCTCCTTGACTGGCAGAAAATGTGCAACTTTGGAGAATTGGTCGATGACGACAAGAATAGCATCGTGACCTTTTTTTGATTTGGGAAGGCTAGTGATGAGATCCATTTGAACCTTGTCCCATTTCCACACAGGGATAGGAAGCGATTGCAGAAGTCCAGCAGGCTTCTGATGTTCTGCTTTGACGCGATGGCAAACATCACATTCGGCAACATAACGAGCAATATCTTGTTTCATATTGGACCACCAGTACCTTTGACGAAGGTCTTGATACATCTTGGTGCTACCCGGATGAATAGATAGTGGTGTATCATGTGCCTCCTTCATAACTTTGTCTGTCATAAGTTCGAACCGAGGTACCACAAGGCGATCTCTGAAGTACCAGGTTCCATCTTCAGCAAGCGAGAAATCCCTGGCCTTTTCAAAGGCAAGATCCCTTTTCATCTGATCAACTTCAGTGTCTTTTGCTTGCGCAGACTTGATAGCTTTCTCGAGAGTAGGTTCCAAAACAAGGGTATTAAGAGAACCCTGTGGAACAATGTGGAGGTTCATCTTGCGAAGTTCTTCATGAAGAAGGGTTGAGCTCGCTGAACCATGAGATTGTTGCAATAAGACTTGTGACTCAAAGCATCGGCCATAACATTAGCCTTACCAGGGGTATATGAAATACCGCAGTCATAGTCCGTAATTGCTTCCATCCATCTCTGTTGACGGAGATTCAGATCTGGCTGAGTAAACAAATACTTCAGACTTTGATGATCCGTGTAGATCTCGCAACGATTACCGAGAAGGTAATGTCGCCACAACTTCAGTGCATATATAACTGCAGCAAGTTCGAGATCATGAACTGGGTAGTTCTCTTCATGAGGACGCAACTGTCGTGAGGCATAAGCAATCACTTTGCGTTCTTGCATCAGGACACAACCTAATCCTTGACGAGAGGCGTCGCAATAAATGATGAATTCCTTGCGAGAATCTGGAGGAGCAAGCACTGGGGCAGATGTCAACTTGTCTTTGAGTGTCTGGAAACATTCCTGACATTTTCTGTCCACTCAAACTTAACGCCTTTGTGAAGCAGATTAGTCAAGGGCTTGGCAATCTTGGAAAAGTTCTCGACAAAACGGCGGCAATAGCTGGCGAGTCCGAGAAAACTTCTCACTTGCTTGACATTCTTCGGGGGAGTCCAGTCAAGAATAACTTGAACTCGTTCTAGGTTGACAGCAATACCATCCTTGGAAATCACATGACCAAGATAGGTCACCTCGGATAACCAGAATTCACACTTGGAATATTTGGCATATAGCTGATGCTCTCGAAGCTTTTCCAGTACAAGACGAAGATGTTCAGCATGTTCTTCTTTATTCTTGGAATATACAAGGATATCATCCAGATAAACCACGACGAACTTGTCGAGGTAATCCATGAAGATATAATTCATCAATCGGAAGAACGTTACTGGAGCATTGGTTAAGCTGAAGGACATGACGGTGTACTCGTATGAACCATAGCGAGTAACGAAAGCGGTCTTCGAAATGTCCTCTTCACGAACTCGGATCTGGTGGTATCCCAACCTCAAATCAAGTTTAGAGAATACTGAGGAACCAGCAAGTTGATCATACAGGCCGTTGATTCTGGGATCCGGATACTTGTTCTGAATTGTTGCCTGGTTGATAGGTCGATAATCTTGAACCAACCGATTCGTTCCATCCTTCTTCTTAACAAAGAGAGAAGGTGCTCCCCAAGCAGAAGAACTGGGGCGAATGAAACCCTTACGAAGTGACTTGTCAATTTCCTCCTTAAGTTCAAGGAGTTCATGCAGCGACATCTTGTATGGGCGCTTGGCAATAGGAGTAGTGCCCGGTTTCAAGTCTATGACGAATTCGACAGCTCTAGCAGGGGGTATTCCTGGAAGTTCTTCTGGAAAGACATCTTGGAATTCACAAACAACTGGAAGTTCTCTATTACCTCAAGAGGTGAAGCATTCAATGCATTCAGAGCATATATCTGGCTCTCGGCATTCTAGATTATCTGGGCTGAGTAGTTGATCATCTGGCCAGAAGGGTGTGTGATCTGGACCGTCTTGGCGGCACAGTCAATCAAAGCATTATGGGCTGTCAACCAATCCATACCATGAATGATGTCTATGTTGGAAGGTCCAAGCGCAATGAGAGAAGTCGGAAAAAGTAGACCTCCAATCTCGATTTGGTTGTGAGGACTTACCATTGTGGTTTGCCACTTGGATCCCGGAGACTAAACCGCTAAAGGGGTGGGTAATTTTTCCATGTCTAAACCATGTAACTGAGCAAATTGTTGAGACACAAAGGCATGCGATGCTCCTGAATCAAAGAGAACAGAGGCTGACACTAAATTAACATGAAGGGTACCCATCACGATTTTTGGGGCCTCACGAGCTTCTTCAATCTTGACATGGGTGACTTGACCACAACTCATAGCAGGCGGCCTGGCACTACAACTTTTGTTACGATGGTTTCGACAGCCCTTCTTACGGCCAACATGAGGACGTGATGCATTCTGCAGCTGACCCTGGCGACAGTTGAGAGCAAGGTGCCCTGACTGTCCACACTTGCGGCATAAACCATCATTATGGGGAGGAGCCATAGCATTGGGCGGTCCACTCTGAATCGTTAACTGTCTTGGCGGTGGAGGCAGACGAGGTGCAACATAAGACGGCCTTGGTGTTGGAGCAGGTCAGTGATAAACATTGTGCGGGATCCAGACTTGACGTTTCTGAGCAGGCTAACCCGAGGATGGGCCAACATCTCGAGTACGCTTAAGCGACTCCTGGTACTCAGTCAGACCAGTTTCATCTCGGAAATCTTGGCTGACAAGCGTCGCAAAGTCTACGCAATCATGGACAACAAGTGCGAGCTTTATATCAGGACGCAGTCCTTCACGAAACTTCTCCTGCTTGCGAGCGTCAGTGCAGACGTCATCCTCAGCATAGCGGGATAAATCAAGGAATTTCCTCTGATATTCATCCACAGTCATTTTGCCCTGTGTGAGTTTGCAAAACTCCTTCTTCTTCTGGTCCATCAGACCTTGAGGAATGTGCCGTGCACGGAAGGCTGACTGAAATTCCTGCCAAGTGGTTACGGTTCCAACAGGCAGCATACGCCTGTAGCTTTCCCACCATTGAGCAGCTGAACCCCTCATGTGATACGTCGCATAGGGGACGTAACTGGCAGGGGCAACATTAGCCGACTCCATCAGAAAGGCGATGTCACGGAGCCAATCATCAGCATCCATAGGATCAGATGAGTTGCGGAAAGTGGACGGGTTGAGGCGCACGAATTCTTGCAGAGTTATTGGGGCAGGCTGTTGATGAGCATTCTGGGTTGGAAATTGGTTCATTAGCCCGGACATGAACTGACGGTTCAGCTCAAACTGCTGCATCATTGCGGCAATATAGGGTGGAGGCGGAGGATCATCAGCCATCCTGCTAAAAACAACAGGGGTAGTTTAGCAAGATAACTGCAAATGTATGGGGTCATTCATGATGTAACATGAGCAATGAACAAGAAGTGCATTAGATACATATTAGTGTAGGAGATATGCCCTAGAGGTAATAATAAATGTTATTATTTATCTCCATGTTTGTATTTAAGTTTATATTCCGTGCTATAACTGCTATGGTTCTCGAGTCTGCAATAACCACGAGGCTTGGAGGAAGACTCATATGCACGTGTGGAATAATAAACGGTAAAATGTATTCCAAGTCTGGCCTCTAAGACTAGCTCAAGTGTTGCATGATGGTTCTGTTTTCCTGATCATGGGCATGCCTATGCTGGCAACTTTGAGGGCACAATGTTAGGAGAACACTTGTGTTGAATCGACCCGAGTTGATGTTATGCTATGAGATACATTCGTCACAAGTTAATGGTTAATAACACAGAGATGGTTTACGTTTGCATAATTCCTTAGACCATGAGAGTATCGAGTTTCTTCATGCATGCTTCATGAACTTTGGGGTTTGTTAAACGTCATCCGTAAATGGGTGGCTATTACGGCGGCTTACGGGTTCATGGAAAAGTATGTCAAGTAACTTGATAGCTCAAGATTGGGATTTGCTCCTCCGACGATGGAGAGATATCTCTGGGCCCTCTCGGTGTTACGGTATCCACCATCGTCTGGCCAGACACATTGTGATTTGATCACAGGGATGGCGGAACATAGAAACGAGAAAAGAGAACAAAACCGGTAACGAGGTAACTGGCATTGTGGACAAGTGTTGATCCACGGGGATGCCGATGATTCTCACCTCGGGTATTTGTAACATATCGCGAAGCAACAGGAATAGCACACGACAACTGGAGGTTCACTCGAATATTCATTCGTGTGGGTATAGGGGTCAATATGGGTGTCCACGACTCCGATGTTGATCATTGATCGGAAAGAGTTCCGGTCATGTCTATACTTCACTGAACCTATAGGGTCACACGCTTAAGGGTCATCTATCTGCTGAATACTAGACAGGGAGTCTGAGAGAAAGTCACTGGAAAAGTTTCAGAGACAGCGGAAAAGTTCCGGAGAGAGAGCACCGGAATAGTTTCGGTAAAACTGAAAAGTTGTTTCAGGGTATACCATTAAGTCAAATTGGTTTCGGCACATGTGTGGAAATTCTTGGAGGGTGCCAGAATTGGTCTGGGAACTTCTGGGATTTTTCGGAGAAAAAACCCGGAAATGTTCCGGAGCTGCCGGAACCGGTTTGGTTGCTTTTCGCAGATGAAAATCACTAATACGGAATTGTTTCGGAACACGTCCAAAATCATTTTAGTGGGTGCTGGAATTATTCTAAGACCCACAGAAATGTTTCCGTGAATAGTGAAAGTGCTTTTTGGGTGGCTTCTTGGAGAAGCCACCTTGAGGGCCTTCTGGTATTTTTCCCCTTGGCTTCTTGGAGAAGCCACCCTTGGGCTTGGCCTATAAATAGGGGTGGTGGGGGCTTCCTAAAGACACACTCTTTCTCAACATACACAAGCCATGCATGATCTGGCCTTCTTCTCTCCCTCACCGTGAAATAGTTTCGTAGAGCCGAAAGGCTGTCTGGGTTCCGGTGGGAACTAGTTCTGGACGGCGAAGCCCTGCCGGATAGATGACACCGTATGTGTGCAACCCCGTAGAGAGGTCGTAGGTTCGATCTTTTTGCCCGAGGGGCTGTTCGAGGGTCCTCCCAAAGGACTGTCCGAGTTACTGTCCGAGTTTCGGGGGTCCTCCCGAAGGGCTGTCCGAGTTACCCGCCCGAAGGGTTGTCCGTGTGGCTTCCCGGAGGGCTGTCCGAGGATCCATCCGGTGGGACTATCCGAGGTACTGTCCAGAGGCCTCCCGGAGGGCTGTCCGAGGATCCGTCCGGTGGTACTATCCGAGGGACTATCCAGAGGCCTCCCGGAGGGCTGTCCGAGGATCCGTCCGGTGGGACTTTCCGAGGGACTGTCCAGAGGCCTCCCGAAGGGCTGCCCGAGGATCCGTCCGGTGGGACTATCTGAGGGACTCTCCCGAGGCCTCCCGAAGGGCTGCCCGGAGATCCGTCCGGTGAGCTGACGAGGGAGTACATCCTCGCGGTTGGGAGGTTGTAAATCCTAGCTGCGGGGATCTGCACCGCCGATCATCATCGACTCTACTTCCGCCGCGCTACGAGTCGGTTACGAAAAGATCAAATCTTGTATGCAGTCTCCATAGTGGTCCTGGGCTGGTGCGTAGGTCGGAAATTTTTTGTTTTCTGCTGCGTTCCCCTACAATTAGTAGTCATTAAAGACATACAGATCCATGCACAGAGTTGGCTACAAACGGGCAGCATGAGTTCGGAAACACACGCAGCTAGACAAACTAGGCGGCACGCAGGCACGCGGTGGAGGGATACAACAACGAGACATAGCAAAGGCTACATCAACGTCGGAGAAAACCACTGGAGCGAGGAATCTGCAAGTGACAACGCAGGGTGCCCTCGATAAAAGGATCCTGCGGTCCATGAACACTGTGAAGCAGAACCTGGCCCACAACTCAAAGAAGGGTTAATTCAAATCTCCGGGTGGATGTGATCACGAGAACCTAGAGTTAGAGTTAGTAAAATCTTTAACCCGAATAGAAGAGAGATCAGAGTCCCATAGTAAGAAGAGGAATAAAAGATCCTAATCCCATCCATTTGCGATGTGGGCCTGTAAGCCACACAACATAGTTAGTAAAATAGTTTTTCAAAGACTAGACTCAACTTCGGCCAAGGAGTTGGAAAGGGGCTTCCTATAGGCAGCCGGCTCTGATACCAACTTGTGAACGCCCCGACTCGATCGTGCACTAATCATACACGCAAATGCGCACGATCAAGCCCAGGGACTCACGGGAAGATATCACAACACAACTCTAGACACCAAATAAAATAATACAAGCTTTATATTACAAGCCAGGGGCCTCGAGGGCTCGAATACATAAGCTCGAGTTACACAAGAGTCAGCGGAAGCATCAGTATTTGAGTACAGACATAATTAGACAAGTTTGCCTTAAGAAGGCTGAGCAAAACAACGACAACTAGATCGAAAAGGCGCAGGCCTCCTGTCTGGGAGCCTCCTAAACTACTCTTGGTCGTCGGTCTCCACGTAGTAGTAGGCACCATCGGGGATCTCCGGCTCCTGGGCTCCGTCATCTGGTCGCAGCAACCGGGTATGGGGAAAAAGAAGGTAGCAAAGCAACCGTGAGTACTCATCCAAAGTACTCGCAAGACTTACATCAGATCTATGCTAATATGCATCGGTATCAAAGGGAAAGGGCTGTATCTGTGGACTAGACTGCAGAAATGCCAGAATAGAGGGGAAGGCCTAGCCTATCGAAGACTAGCATCTTGCAGCGTCTTGCAGCAACAGAAGAGAGTAGAATAACATTTAATATAGTAATAAGTATATATTAGCAACGCCCAGAGATCCTTCCTCGACTCCCTGTGAGAAAGCGATCCCGGAGCCATCATATCAGTTTAGTAACACAAGTATCCAGTTCTAGTTGTAGTAGATCGGTGTTGGGGATATTCCCCACGGTTATAACCCGGCTAAAGGTTTGACCCGGCCTAGAGCTTGAAGGCTCTATGGGTCACCCCGTTTTTTGGGTTAAGACAAGATGGCAAGGAGGAATCCGGGGCCTAGTGACGAGACCCGGCAGGAGGCCGGCTTGATAGGAGCCCAATGTGCCGACTCGTGGAGATGGACCAAGAAGAGGAAAGTTCCCTGACAAGGGAAGTAAGACCCGGACTAGTATCCATCTTGTAATAGAAAAGAGACTAGTTGTAGTCCTTCTAGGACTCTACATGTATGCCGGCCCCTTCAACTTATATAAGGAGGGGCAAGGCACCCAAAGAGGGTCAAGTCAATTAGAGACAAGTTGGGAGAGGCAGAAAAACTAGTAGCTCTCGAGATAGAGGTAGCGAAAGAGCACCCTTGTAATTGAGATCATCATCATCAATAGAAATCAAGCAGGATGTAGGCTTTTACCTCCGCCGTGAGGGGCCGAACCTGGGTAAAACTCGCGTCTCTCGATTCCGACCAACCCCGTTCAAGCTACCACCTAGTTGCGATGGCCTCACCACTAAGTCCTTTCATGAGGACATCTGCCGTGACAAAACCACGCCAATCGGGATACAACTCGGAGCGTCCGTTACTGTGGACACGGCTATTCGAATAGATAACTTCCCTGCAGGGGTGCACCAACTTACCCAACACGCTCGATTAATTCTGGCCGGACACACTTTTCCTGGTCATGCCTGGCCTCGGCTGATCGACACGACATAGTCCTACCTAGGCTCCGCAGAGAGGTCCCTGCCGTTCTACATCCTAAGCGCTCAGGGGTCTTGGGCCCATCGCCCTTTGCGCTTCGGGTCGTTGTGAACAGGGCGAATCCAGACACCACCTCTCTCCTGGATGGCGCCGGCCCAGCCGTGCCTCAATGCTGAACTGGATGTCTGACAGAGCTTTTGGGAGAATCGTACGACGCCAAGTGCTAACCCGCGTGGTGGTTAGTGCGAAAAGGCCAGAGGCCTACTCAGATCACATATCCAAACCGTTAGTGTATTGAGAGCTCGCGGAGACGATCAGTGATCCATGATCAGTGGTCCCGTCACCCCGTCTCGTGGACTTACGGCAAGGGCCAGGCCCATCCCTCTCCTAGGGCGGTCTGCCTGCCCGGCCGTGCCACGTAATTATCTCGCGGGTACCCTCACGGTCAACCCGACTTCACATCTCTCGCGGGTACCCCTCGGGGTCGACCCGACTTCAACAAGGGACTGAGGTAAAATCAGGGTAACCGTGTGTCCATGACATCAAGGAGGAACCCGAGGAATCACCCTCATTGGATTCCTACTCGATGTAACCGTCAAGGTGAACTTGGAGGAATCACCCTCGATGGGTTCACACTTGAGGGGCTGCATGACAGAGGCATCATCGGAGGTGGTGAAAGAGGAATCACCCTCGGTAACCCACAACCGATTAGCTACGCTACAGAGATATCATCAGGAGTGAGGTAGGAGGTATCACCCTCGGCACTCGATAGTAGCTCTGCAGAGTCGTACAACTAAGGGGGGTGTGCGGTGCTGTGTCGGTCTCTGCACATAGATACCGTTGATCAAAACATCCGGAAGCAAAGCATGGCAACACGGACAAGGGTGCGGGTCCACTGATGGATCACTAACTAACCTATACTAAGCATATAGGATAATGGGTAAGGTATCAACAGCAGGTTACAAAATCAGGCTATGCATCAGAATAGGAGCATTCAAATACAGTAGCAAAATCTAATGCAAGCATGGGAGAGAAAGAATGGGCGATATAGGGATGATCAAGGGGGTTTTGCTTGCCTGGTAGCTCTGCAGTGAAAGAGGGGTCGTCGGTGATGTAGCAGTCCTCAGGGGTCACGTCAGACTCGGGGGCTACCGGAGAGAAGAGGGGGAGGAAACAAATAAATACACGGCAAATAAATGCAACACAGATGCATGACATGGCAATATACTGTGCCAGGGGTGACGTAACGCAGTGCTACTCGTTACAGACGGAGCGGGAAAATATCTGAGAATATTTTCCCGGTTTTAGGCATCTGTCAGACAGATGAACCGGAGGGGAAGGTTCCATGTTTGCAGTGTTGGAGGCATGTGACAGGTATGTGAATGGCATATTCGGATTCGTCATATTTTTCTGATCATTTTTCATATATAAAATATTTTCATCCGAGCTACGGATTATTTTATATGATTTTTCAAAGTTTTAATCATTTTCTAGAATTTCTGGAATTTAATTTAATTTCAAAAATAAATAGGAAAATGCTATGGGTACACAGAGAGTGTACCCAGAGGGGGTGCATGTGTGGCTGACAGTGGGCCAAGTTTACTGGGTCAACTGCCCAGTCAACAGAGACTGACAGGTGGGCCAGCTGCCCAGTCAGCAGGCTAACTGGGCCAGCCTTATCTACTGAAATAGTGGCTGGGCCCCACATGTCAGTGTCACAGGGAGTTAACAGTGTTTAATTAAATTAACATGGTTAAGTTAGCGGTGGGGCCCTTCTGTCAGTGACTGATTAGGTTAGTTAATTAGTCAGTATAATTAACCACTAACTAATTAGCGCATGGGGCCCAGTGGTCAGTGGCACAGGGTTGCCCAGTCAGCACGTTGACTGGGTCAACGCGGTTAACGGGGCCCGCGGGACCCACTGGTCAGTGACCCAGGGCGGGTCCCGTGCGGTGCTAGGTCAGCGACGCCAAAACGCGGTGGAGGCCACGGGAGGTCGCCGAAAAACGCGCATGGGGCATGGTTTGATGCGCCGCGGGGTTGGTTCGAACGAGCACGACTAGGCGCGTCGCGTGGTGGTGGTGGTTCGTCCGGGGATGGCCGGAAACGGCGCCGGCGACGAGCGGAGGCGGCGGCTGCGTTCGGGCAAACGTGGAAACGGTGGCACACATCACCAGCGAGCCATCTAAGCACCTAGGAGGTAGCAGCAGGCCACCAGGAGCACGCCGGAGCGGCTAGACGGAGCGGAAGAGCTCGGGAGCACGTGACGCTACGGCCATGGCGGTGGCCGGAGCTCGGCTACGGCACGAGCTAGCACGGGGCAAGCCAGAGCAGCTCAAGGGCAGATGAGGTAAGCGGCTCACCTAGCAGGCTCACGGAGGCCCTTTGGGTGAACGGGAGCGCAGTGGCGGCGGCGAATCGACAACGGCAAGCTTCGGCGTCCCGAGGAGGATGACGATGGCGATCCGGCGCTGCTGGGCTCCTCGACCCCAACGGGTTGCACCAGAGGACGAGGCGGTCAACGGCGAGGCGGACGAACACGGTGAGGAGGCGAGGCGGTGGCGGTGGCTACGCAGACGAGCTCGCGACGGCGACGGAAGAGGTGGCCATGGGGGAAGGAGGAGGGAGCAGCACGAGGAGGAGGAGGATAGGGACTGGTGCGAGTCCCCGAGGTGCCACGACGCTGCTCTTATCCTCCCACGCCCTCCTGTAGCGGCGCGGGCGACGTGGTTCGGCGGCGACGGCGCTCGGCGTCGGGTGCGCGCGCGCAGCCAACACGGGGAGGAGAGAGGAGGGAGACGAGGGCGCAACGGGCTGGGCCGGCTGGCCAGGCACTGTGCACTAAGGCCCAGTGCACAGTGGCCTTTTTCATTTTTCTTTATTTCTTTTCTGTTTTTCTTTATTCTTTTCTGTTTTGCATTTTCTTTTGCCATCAAATGATTTTTGTAAAATGTGAAACTTGCCACATAAATACATTGCATTATTTGGCACTGCCACAAAAAGTTTGGGACTTGTTTGAATTTGAAATTTTCATAAATGGAATAGCATTTAAAAATGCTGATTTGGCACTGTTTTATTTGCTAGAGTCCAATCAAGCAAATAAGTGATGTTGTTTTTCTTAACCAATATTTTTTATGGAATATTTTCTAAAACATGAACTATTTTTCAGACATGTTTGTGAAACTTTAAATTTCACTTGCAATTTGAATTTGAATTTAGTGGTGGAATTTGAAATGAGATATGAATCCATATTGATCAAGCCTTGCAAATTAAGTGACTTAGCATAATCATGAGGATCACTGTACCTCATTACATAGGGGTGTTACACAATTGAACGTGGCAAAGAAAAAGGGACGACATAACTAACACAAAAGTAAAATTGGAGCGACTAGGCATCGGTCGTTTTTTTCTCTTTTCCCGCTATCGACTCGCATGGTGCAAAGCTGAGAGATAATGACTGGATATCCACTTCACCGCACTTTTGTGGCAAAACCAACCACCTGAACTTCGAACAATTCACTGGCTTGTGCTTCCCGACTAAGGGCCTCTTTGATTCATGAGATTTTAAAAACGCGGGAATAGGAAAAGTAGAGGATTAGAGTGGCATGCCCACTTGAATCCATATGATTAGCAAGGAGTGTTTGATGCTAAAGGAAAAGCAAAGGAATTGTAAAAAGATCTTGAAGTGGATGTTAGATTTCCTATGAAATGTAGTACAAAAGATTCCATAAGAAAAATTCCTATGGGATTCAATCCTATGAATCAAAGGACACACGTAGGAAAAATTCCTAAGGATTTCAATCCTCCAAGAATCCTATAGAATTCCTTTGAATCAAAGGAGGCCTAAGATTACCAGTCGGTAACTTTGTACTTCGTATTACACATTTTTCACTTCATAAACTCAGGCGCACATGCCAGTGAGTACATTTTTAAAGGAACAATGCATTTCTAATCTAAAATGTATGTACTTCCCCATATTCTGCTACAACTTAGTATTATAATGGGTCGGGGATGACATGAGTTGAAAGCAAATATACCATAATGGTGTTATGGGGATATGGCCTATGGGCATCCAAGGCAGTCAAACAAATTAAACCACCTATTGTGAGTCCATCTCCATCGCATCCCCCAATCACCATCTCTTTCCGCTAGGTCAGTGATGGCAAACTGTTGCGAGAGGATCCCAAAGACACCGGCGCTGGTCATTTTTTATTCTCCTTTGAAAGTTGAAACTGAAGAAAAAAACCAAAACTTGGTGTGAATAATAAACACATGCCCTTTTAAAATCATAACCAACAAAACCCACAATGCGAGAAGAGTATGGGAAAGTTGTGGTTGTGTGGCGATGTAGCTACACCTCTTATCTAGACCATCCATTCTTACATCAAAATTCATGCGTACAAAATTCTCTTTTTTGTTTCTCCCAAATAAATATTTGAACTTGGTGGAAAGTTGGATGTCCTAGATAGAAGGTGTAGCTACATGGGCCTGTATTTAATTAACCGTCAGGTTGAGTAGAAATGTTAAATCAGTTTTGCTAAAGCACATCTAGAATAAATTTGAGCAAGGCATATTGACGTATATTTATCATTAACGGGGAGACGATGGTACGGCACCCGACGGAACGAGATGGCTGGAGATGCTAGTTCGTATGTAGCTGGTGGGTCTTTGCATATCGAATTCCTTCACCCCCAGCAGCTTCTTCAACTTGAGGTCAACAGCAATCACATGCGAGTTCCTGTCGGTTTCGCTGCTGATATTGGTCCGGGGGTACAAGATGACATCTTTGCCAGAGCTGAGAATGGGGCTGCAGACAAAGAGAGACTTGGGCAAGTTGTAGTCCTTGATATCACGAGAATGAAGTTCAAGCTCCTGATTGAAACGCAAATCACCCAGGGTTTCCAAATCCCCATGAAGCCGCTCCACCTCCATGGTCCATGTGACCACCGTCCAGCCACTAGGGATTTCTGAGAAAGGGCTGCTGGCGTCGGCGTGGAGCTGAAGGTCGACGAACCTGATGGTGCCGGAGTCTTTGACAAGGACAATGTCCCTGAAGTTGCTTGCAATGTCAATAGCAAGAGGGAGGCAATTTGGCGGCTTCCTCGGCTCCGGAAGGGGTACATAGCGGAACAGGTGGAAGGGGGTGTGGTCGGCCAGCACGTCGGAGAGGAGCATGCCCCTCCAGAGGTCGACCCAGCCCACGATGCCACGGCTGGAGCCGCCGATGGTGATGGCCATGTCGCACATATAGCCGGACGGCGACGGCTGTGGAATAGCACCTGGCTTGCGGGTCCAGGCCCCGGCCTTGGAGTCATAGATGCACAGGTAGTATGGGCCATTGCCAGAGTCGTGGAAATAGTCGTGGCCAAGTGCTGCGATTCTGTAGGCATCACATGCATCATCATCCTTGGGGAGGGCCTGAGAAGGGCCGGTGACGGAAATGTCGTTGCGGTAAGGCACGACACCAATCAAAGTGCCACGGAAGCAGTCGGATCCCCCGGTTGGCAACATCTCGGGGGATGGTTGCCGGAGCCGGGTGAGTTGCGGTGAGGATGCTGCCTGGTAGACGAAGTATTCATAGTAGTCACTGATGGCGCAGGTGCTGAAGGAGGAGGGATGGGAGACCCCGTTGCGGAGGGTGACGAGGGCAAGGTTACCCTCAGTGGTCAACATGGACGGCTCGCGGGAGAACAAGCGGGCCTCTTCTTCACCGTGGTCGTCGGGGCAGTGGGAGTGGCAGCAGAAATAGGAGACGCGAGGCGGCGGAGCAAAGCACAAGGTCACCCGCATCTCCACCTGCTTGCCGTCCTGCTTCCTCTTGAATCGACAGCGAGCGGAGGTGTGGTTTTCCTTGTCGGCCATGTAAGCGGCGCTGTCGAGGAGGACTTCCCCCCAGTCCCACTCTGTCGCCGCCGGCGCATCGTCCGTGGCTGGCGGACGCAACGAGGCTTCGTAAGAGCATCTCCAACAGATGCGCTAGATAAGCCGCGCGCCCGAAAAAACGGTTATATAGCGCGCGCGTGATCGAAAGAAGCGCTCCAGCGGCCGCGCTATAATCCCGCGCGCGGTAAACAAGGCACAACGCACTGGGGAAAACTGCATCGCGCGCTGGACAAGCCAATCGCGCGCGCGAATCTCACCAACCGCCGGATCTGAAACCTCCAGGCGCGCGCGCCTCCGCCCATTCGCTCCGGCGACCCGTCGGCGCTTCCCCCGCCTATCCCCAGCGCGCCGCCGCTTCCCCTGCTTCTCCCGGTGGCCGCCGCTGCTTCCTCCACCTTCTCTCCTCGCCGCCGCTTCCCCTGCTTCTCCCGGTGGCCGCCGCTGCTTCCTCCACTTTCTCTCCTCGCCGCCGCCCCTCGAGCGCACCGTTCCTCTGACGAACAGCGCCCGGCGGCTGTTTGCAGCTCGGCGCCCACAAGGTGTTTGACAAAACACTTGCAAGGTATATATTGCTTCTAACTTTATATTTTTAGATGAATTTGGTGCATGTTGTTTGTAGTTTTAAATTAGTTTAAATTCAAGTTTGTCGATGAGTTCGTCCTACGATTCTTTCGATGAAGAATTTGATCTTCAAGAGGAGGAGGACGTCGCAATGATCCTAGCTATGCATGCACGTCAATAAAAAGTCAAAGCACGGTGGTTCGGTTTTCGGTCGTCAGAAATTGTGGAGGTAAAGGATCGATGCCCACAACAGATTGATGAGGAATTATTTTGTGAAGAATCCCACATACCCCGAGTCCTACTTTCGGCGCCGTTTTAGGATGAGCATCGAGTTGTTCAAACACATTGTGGAGAAACTGGCGAGCCATGATCGGTTTTTTCAGCAAAGGAGGAATGCCGCCGGAGAACTCGGGCATAGCACCTTTCAAAAGGTGACCGCCGCTTTGCTTATGTTGGCATACGGTATTCCGACGGATCTAGTTGATGACCACTTGGCCATGGGTGAGAGTCAAGCCATCATGTGTGTCAAGTGATACGTCTTCAACGTATCTATAATTTATGAAGTATTCATGCCATGTTTATTATAGTTTTGTATGATTTTGGTGCACTTTTATATGGATTTTATATGATTTTTATGGACTAACATATTGACCTAGTGCCCAGTGCCAGTTGCTGTTTTCTGCTTGTTTTTGGTTTTCCAGAAAATCCATATCAAATGAAGTCCAAATGCAGCGAAACTTTTTGACGATTTTTTCTGAAAGGAAACAGACACAGGAAGCTTCGGAGGAGCAGCAAAAGAGCCACAGGGGCCCCACGAGCCACCTGGGCGCGCCTGCCCCCCCCCCCTAGGCGCACCCTGGTGCCTCGTGGGCCCCCTGTGGCACCTCTTCGCGTGATTCCAATGCCAAAAAATCATATATATATTCAGAAACCCCCGAAAGTTAACCTAGATGAGTTTTTACGCCGCCGCAAGCCACTGTACCTCCACGATCTAATCTACAACCCTTTTCCGGCACCCTGCGGAGGGGGGGGGGGTCATCTCCGGAGGCCATCTTCATCATCCCGGCGGTCTCCATGACGAGGAGGGAGTAGTTCACCCTCGAGGCTGAGGGTTTGTACCAGTAGCTATGTGTTTTATCTCTCTCTCTCGCGTTCTTGATTTGGCACGATCTTGATGTACCGCGAGCTTTGTTAATATAGTTGGATCATATGGTATTTCCTCCCTCTCTATTCTTGTTGTGATGAATCGAATCTTTTCCCTTTGAGGTTTCGTTATTGTCGGATTGAATATTTCAGATTTGAGAACACTTGATGTATGTCTTGCATATGGATACCCGTGGTAACAATGGAGTATTGTATTGATTCACTTGATATATGTTTTGGCATTCAACTCGCGGATTCCCGCGGTGACATTGGGGTAATCTATGCATAGGGGTTGATGCACGTTTTCATTATCTTTTCTCCGATAGAAACTTTGGGGTGCTCCTTGGAGTTCTTTGTGTGGATTGAATATTATGATTATGAAGTTGTTTGATGCATATCGTATAATCAACTCACGGATACTTGTGGTGACATTGGAGTATCTAGGTGATATTAGAGTTGGTTGATGTGTATCATATGGTGTTATTTTAGTACGAACTCTAGGGCTGTTTGTGACACTTATAGGAATAGCTCAATAGATCGATCAGAAAGGATAACTTTGAGGTGGTTTCGTATCCTACAAACAATTTCTATCTTATGTTCTCCGTTAATAGGAACTTGTGAGTGATTCTTTATCGCACGTTGAGGGATGGTTATATGATCCAATTTTGTTAGCATTGTTGAGAGACTGCACTAGTGAAAGTATGAACCCTAGGCCTTGTTTTTAAGCATTACAATACCGTTTGTGCTCACTTTTGTTACTTGCTACCTTACTGTTTTTATATTTTCAGATTACAAAAACCTATATCTACTATCCATACTACACTTTTATCACCATCTCTTCGCCGAACTAGTGCACCTATACAATTTATCATTGTATTGGGTGTGTTGGGGACACAAGAGATTTCTTGTATTTGGTTGCAGGGTTGTTTGAGAGATACCATCTTCAACCTACGCCTCCCACGGATTGATAAACCTTAGGTCATCCACTTGAGGGAAAATTGCTACTGTCCTACAAAACTCTGCGCTTGGAGGCCCAATACGAGTCTACAAGAATAAGTTGTGTAGTAGACATCAAGCTCTTTTCTGGCGCCGTTGCCGGGGAGGTGAGTGCTTGAAGGTATATCTTTAGATCTTGCAATCAAATCTTTTAGTTTCTTGTTTATCACTAATTTGGCTTATAAAAGAAAACTACAAAAAAAATGGAATTGAGATTGCCTCATATTATTCGTCTTTATCATGTCTTTCTTGAAAATGATGGAGTGGAAAATTGTGCTCAATTGATAGAAGAAGAATTCAATAAAATGTTTGGCATAAAATCTTTGAATGATGAGCATGATTGCAATATTGCTAGTATGAGTTTTATGAATATCCACGATGCTAGTGATATGCAAAACCATAAGCTTGGGGATGCTATGTTTGATGAAGATGATATTTTTACTCCCCCAAGTTTTGATGAGCAAATTTATTATGATGATTGCGTGCCTCCTATTTATGGTGATTATATTGATGAAAGTGGATTTGGAGATGCCATGAATTTATTTAGTGATGATTCCACTATTTTGGAAGAGGTTTCAATTGACTATGATAACAAATTTGCTATCTATGATGATTATTGTGATGACATGTATGCTATAAAGAGTAATGATAACCATGAAACTTGTCATCATGATTTTTATTTTCAATTAGATTATTCCAATCAAGTATCTCATGATAGTTATTTTGTTGAGTTTGCTCCCACTATTATGAATGAGAAGAAAATTGCTTATGTGGAGAGTAGTAAAATTTCTATGCTTGTGGATCATGAAAATAATGCTTTATGTGATAGCTATATTGTTGAATTCATTCATGATGCTACTGAAAATTATTATGAGAGAGGATCATATGCTTGTAGGTGTTGCAATAATATCAAGTTTCCTCTCTATGTGTTGAAAGTTTTGAAGCTATACTTGTTTTGTCTTCCTATGCTATTTGATTCTTGCTCCCATAAACTATTTTCTCACAAAATCCCTATGCATAGGAAGTGGGTTAGGCTTAAATGTGCTAGTCATATGCTTCATGATGCTCTCATTGTGTTTCAATTCTTCAACTTTTATGTGAGCATCATTGAAATCATCATGCCTAGCTAAAAAGGCATTAAAGAAAAGCGCTTGTTGGGAGACAACCCAATATTTATACCTACTGTTTTTGTGTGTTCACATGATTAAGCTACTGTAGTAATCATGTTTCATATATTTTCTTTCAATAATGTGCCAAGTAAATCCTTTGGGATAGTGTGGATGCTTGTTGATTTGCTTCTATGCAAAAACAGAAACTTTTGCGTCCAGTGCTGGAATTTCTATTCTGTACTGGAGCGTGAAAAAATACTGAAATTTTTACACAGTATTTTTTTACAATTTTTTTACGTTTTCCTAATTTTTCAGAATTTTTGGAGGTACATAAGTATGGTTTTTAAATCGCTCACTACATGCTGTTCTGTTTTTGACAGATTCTGTTTTCGGTGCATAGTTTGCTTGTTTTAGTGTTTCCATAGCTTATATTAAGTAATATAAATTGTGGAAATGATAGACTACAGTAGGCATTATGTGAGAACAATTATGAATATTGTCTTGACAGTACCTAAGTGGATGATTTATTTTTATCATACTAACCTATCTCACGAAGTTCCGTTAAGTTTTGTGTGATTGAAGTTTTCAAGTTTTGGGTGAGATATCGATATGAGGAGAATAAGGAGCGGCAAGACCCTAAGCTTGGGGATGCCCAACGCACCCCAAGGTAATATTCAAGGAGGAACCAAGCAACTAAGCTTGGGGATGCCCCGGAAGGCATCCCCTCTTTCGTCTTCAACACTATCGGTAACCTCACTTGGAGCTATATTTTTATTCGTCACATGATATGAGTTTTGCTTCGAGCGTCATTTTCTTCTGTTGATATTTGCTTGATTTTATCAATAATCATGTTTTGTATCTTTTAATTTAATAAAATGCCAATTATAGCCTTTACCATGCTCAGTTTGCAAGTTCATGTGTTGCTGTTTGAAAACAGAAAGTTTTCTGTTATGTCCAGAATATTCCTGAATAGTCAGAACATGATAAAAATCTGAAATTTTTACACAGTAAGAATGCATGAGTTCTCTGTCACGTGGTAATTTTTCAGAATTTTTTGAGTTAGGCAAGTATGGATTCTTATTCCCCTTTTACAGACTGTTCTGTTTTGGCAGATTGCTGTTATAGTTGCATTGTTTGCATATGTTTGCGTGTTTAATGTTTCTATTTGTGGATAGGAGTATTAAATATGAAGAGGCATTTAGTATGCAATGTTTAATTATAATTTTAGTGATTTGCTACAGTATAGAACATTAAGGTTTTGAGTTGATTTATACTAACTTATCTCACGAGTTCTTGTTGAGTTTTATGTGGATGAAGTTTTTAGGATTTAGAGAAACCATGATATGAGAGGAATTAAGGAGACACAAGAGCTCAAGCTTGGTGATGCCCAAGGCATCCCAAATTAATATTTCAAGAAGTCTCAAGCATCTAAGCTTGGGGATGCCCCGGTAGGCATCCCACCTTTCTTCATCAACAATTATCGATCAGTTTTGATTGAGCCTAAGTTTTTGCTTCTTCACATGAGTTGTGCTATTCTTGGAATGTCATTTTATTTTGTTTTCTTTGCTGTTTGAATAAAATACTTAAGATCTGAAATTTTTAAATGAGAGAGAGTCCTCACATAGCTACCTATTTACTTAACTACTCATTTGGTCTTCACTTATATCTTTTTGGAGTAGTTTGTCATTTACTCTTGTTCTTCACTTATATCCTATGAGTAAATTGTTGAAATGAATTGAATATCATAAAGTTGAAATTTATATGCTTCATATGCTTGTCCCATGAGGAGTAGTGACTTCACATACAAGAAGTATAAGTGGAAAAATTTATTGAAAGTTAACAAACATAGCATTGGTCACTTGAACAATTCATGAACGAATTTTGAAGGAAGAGAAATTTCACATATAAATATACTATCTTGGACATCTTCTATGATTGTGAGCCCCCATTAATTATTTTCAAGCTTGATCAAGTAGTTGAGGTTGGACAAGGAAGACAACGTAATGAGTTATGTTTGTTTATATTCACATAGAAGTTATATTGTCATGGATCCTCTAACATGTGGTGCTTGCTTAGGATCTTTTGCTAGCCAAAAATTCGTACTAAGTAGAGATACTACTTGTGCATCCAAAAACCCTTAAACCCAGTTTCTTGCCATGAGTGTCCACCATACCTACCTATGGATTGAATAAGATCCTTCAAGTAAGTTGTCATCGGTGCAAAAAGCAATAAAAATTGCTCCTAAAATATGTATGATCTTTTATTGCAAGGGAAAATAAGCGTTGTACGAACTTGTGATGGTAAAGAAATAAAAGCGACGGACTATATAATAAAGGTTGCTATCACAAGGGGCAATATAACATGACGTTCCTTTGCATTAAGGGCTTGTGCATCCAACAACAAAAAGCGCATGACAACCTCTGCTTCCCTCTGCGAAGGGCCTATCTTTTACTTTTCTGTATTTACTTTTCTGTATTTACTTTTATGCAAGAGTCATTAATGTTCATCCCTATTCCGCTCTATTTACTATTTAGCTGGCAAGCATCATGTGGTAGGGAAAGATCCAGGCACATATATCCAGCTGAATATAGGTGATCATGAGTTATTATTGTTGACATTATCCATGAGATAAATAAGTTGGGAGGCAAAACATTAAGCCCCTATCTTCCTATGTGTTTGACTGAAATGGTTTGTTCTAAAAATATGCTTTGAGTGTCAGCAATCATGGAAGACTAAATGATAGTTGAGTATGTGGAATTTGCTAGATCAAAGCTCTTACATAGACCCTTCCTGAAAATAAGATGAATTGCAATTGTTTGATGACTGAGAACATTGTTTGTTAGTTTTCAAGAAAGTT
Organism: Elymus sibiricus; assembly: GCA_039707655.1. NCBI lineage: Eukaryota > Viridiplantae > Streptophyta > Magnoliopsida > Poales > Poaceae > Elymus > Elymus sibiricus. The sequence continues at coordinate 100,507,063 of CM077668.1, read as the reverse complement.
TATGGCCTATACTTTAAACATGTGAATAGCTTGCTACTTGATCATGAGAAGTTTTATGAGATGAGCTACTGATTATGATATATATTGATGCTAGAAAAAGTGATTGAAATTATCATTGATCAAACTTATGCACTATGCTAGCATTCACACTTCATAAATTATTTCTTTTATCATTTACCTACTCGAGGACGAGCAGGAATTAAGCTTGGAGATGCTGATACGTCTCCAACGTATCTATAATTTATGAAGTATTCATGCCATGTTTATTATAGTTTTGTTTGATTTTGGTGCACATTTATATGGATTTTATATGATTTTTATGGACTAACATATTGACCTAGTGCCCAGTGCCAGTTGCTGTTTTCTACTTGTTTTTGGTTTTCCAGAAAATCCATATCAAATGAAGTCCAAATGCAGCGAAACTTTTTGATGATTTTTTCTGGAAGGAAACAGACCCAGGAAGCTTCGGAGGAGCAGCAGAAGAGCCACAGGGGCCCCACGAGCCACCTGGGCGTGCCTGCCCCCCCAGGCGCGCCCTGGTGCCTCATGGGCCCCCTGTGGCACCTCTTCACGCGATTCCAACGCCAAAAAATCATATATATTCAGAAACCCCCAAAAGTTAACCTAGATGAGTTTTTACGCCGCCGCAAGCCTTTGTACCTCCACGATCTAATATACAGCCCTTTTCCGGCACCCTGCCGGAAAGGGAATCAGCACCGGAGGCCATCTTCATCATCCCTGCGGTCTCCATGACGAGGAGGGAGTAGTTCACCCTCGAGTCCGAGGGTTTGTACCAGTAGCTATGTGTTTTATCTCTCTCTCTCGCGTTATTGATTTGGCACGATCTTGATGTACGGCGAGCTTTGTTAATATCGCTGGATCATATGGTGTTTCTTCCCTCTCTATCCTTGGTGTGATGAATCGAATCTTTTTCCTTTGAGGTTTTGTTATTGTCGGATTGAATATTTCAGATTTGAGAACACTTGATGTATGTCTTGCATATGAATACCCATGGTGACAATGGGGTATTATATTAATTCACTTGATATATGTTTTGGCATTCAACTCGCGGATTCCCGCGGTGACATTGGGGTAATCTATGCATAGGGATAGATGCACGTTTTCATTATCTTTTCTCCGATAGAAACTTTGGGGTGCTCCTTGGAGTTCTTTGTGTGGATTGAATATTATGATTATGAAGTTGTTTGATGCATATCGTATAATCAACTCACGGATACTTGTGGTGACATTAGAGTATCTAGGTGACATTAGAGTTGGTTGATGTGTATCATATGATGTTATTTTAGTACGAACTCTAGGGCTGTTTGTGACACTTATAGGAATAGCTCAATAGATCGATCGGAAAGGATAACTTTGAGGTGGTTTCGTACCCTACAAACAATTTCTATCTTATGTTCTCCGCTAATAGGAACTTGGGAGTGATTCTTTATCGCACATTGAGGGATGGTTATATGATCCAATTATGTTAGCATTGTTGAGAGATTGCACTAGTGAAAGTATGAACCCTAGGCCTTGTTTTTAAGCATTGCAATACCGTTTGTGCTCACTTTTGTTACTTGCTACCTTGCTGTTTTTATATTTTCAGATTACAAAAACCTATATCTACTATCCATACTACACTTTTATCGCCATCTCTTCGCCGAACTAGTGCACCTATACAATTTATCATTGTATTGGGTGTGTTGGGGACACAAGAGGTTTCTTGTATTTGGTTGCAGGGTTGTTTGAGAGATACCATCTTCAACCTACGCCTCCCACGGATTGATAAACCTTAGGTCATCCACTTGAGGGAAAATTGCTACTGTCCTACAAAACTCTGCGCTTGGAGGCCCAACACGAGTCTACAAGAATAAGTTGTGTAGTAGACATCATCAAGCGCTTCGCAGTTGGAATTGTGCAAGTGTTTGGTCCGGAATATTTGAGAGCTCACAATGCTCAAGACACCGCAAGGCTTTTGGAGATGAACAAAGCTCGTGGGTTCCCAGGTATGCTTGGCTTGATAGATTGTATGCATTGGAGTTGGAAGAACTGTCCTAATGCATGGCATGGACAATTCCACGGCCAGAAAAAGGGTTCCACTATAATCCTTGAAGCGGTGGCCGATCAAGAGACTTGGATTTGGCATGCTTTTTTCGGAATGCTTGGATCTTGCAATGACATCAATGTTCTTCAACGGTCACCACTCATGAATAGGATTGCAAATGGTGAAACTCCACCGGTGGAGTTTGTAGCAAATGGTCATACATACAACTATGGCTACTATCTTGCGGATGACATCTATCCAAGGTGGCAAACATTTGTGAAGCCGTTGACGGCACAACAAGGTAAGAAAAATCTTGATTTCCACAATGCTCAGGCGGCGGCTAGGAAAGATGGGGAGAGAGCTTTTGGGATTTTGCAAGCCCAATTTGCTATTGTGAGAGGACCGACTAGATTTTGGGATCAAAAGATCCTTTGGTACATCATGAACGCTTGTGTGATCATGCATAACATGATCATCGAGAATGAGCGTGGGCAAGATTTAGACTATTCTCAGTATGAGTTGATGGGACATCCCGTGCGAGTGCGGAGGAGGGCTGCGAGGGTGGCCCGCTTTGTTGCCTCCTATAATGCCATTCGACGTGCCGAAACGCATGACGACCTTCAAAAGGATCTAGTCGAGGAGTGGTGGTCATGGAATGGGCGACAAAACTAGTTTGATGTTGTATGTTTGTTGTATTGTTGACTATTTGTTATATTGTTCATGAACTAATTATTGTGTTGAAGATAAATTATTTGTTTGATTTGTAATAATAATTGAACTATTTATTGTTGATTTATTTTGTGTGTGTTTAATCTTCTTGGTTCTATGTTGAGTGGGAAATGTTGTTTGTGCTGGGCGCACGCTGTAATTTAGCGCGCCTGCTGGAGCGCTACCTGCGGTGCGCAATATATAGCGATTCTGGTAAAGCAAAATATCAGCCCAGCGCGCTAAAACGCTATTTCGGTGCAGCAAAAAAATTTCAGCGTTCGGTAGTGAGAACCGGATTCATGGATAAACAAAAGACGGAGGCGAAGAGTGCTCCTGCTGCAATCCGCCTTGGACTCCTTTGGACCTTTGGACTCCGCCTGCTGCAACAATCCGGCTTCTCTCGTGTCCGTGGCTAGCGATGCGTTCGGCAGAAATTTCTTTTTTTTTTGAGAAACCGGCGGAATTTCCTATGGCGGCTGCTACAAATCAGCCGGCTGATGGTCGGGCGGAATCAGTCGGCTACCTAGCCACCCGATCGATCCATAAGTCCACTTTGTCAGCCGTCTGATTCACCCAATCAGTGCGCCTATTTTTCTATTCGCGTGGGTGCTGAGGCCACGACGCACTGTTTCGCATGTTACGTTACGTGCATCATCTCCACAAAGCTAGCTGTTATAAAAAAAATCCACAAAGCTAGCTAGTTATTCCAATATTGTTGCAGCAACCCCGCATGAACCAGGTACGTACTTATAATTCAGTCAAGTATCAAGCCATTAATGCTGACTATACATTGTAGAAAAAGCTAGGTACAATGCAACATCCTTTTCCGTATTTCATGCATCAACAAGTATTTACGTTACATGCATATTTAGTCATTTACCGGCCGGTGCTGCAACGGCACCGTCGTGCTGCGACTCCCATCGACGTGTTGTGTGCCAGTGCTGCGAGAGCGCCGCCGTGCTACTAGCTGGTGCTTCGACGACCCGGCCATGCTGCAAGCCGGTACTGCGACGCCGCCACTATACCGCGAGCAGCCGTGATTGCGAGCCGGTGCTGCAAGGGCGCCACCATGCTACGAGCCCATGCTGCAACGACGCCACCATGCTGCGAGCTGGTGCTGCGACGACGCCACCGTGCTGCGAGCGGCCATGATTGCGAGCCGGTGTTGCGAGGGTGCCACCGTGCTACGAGCCCATGCTGCGACGACACCACTGTGCTGCAAGCCGGTGCTGCGACGACGCCACCATGCTGCAAGCGGCCATGATTGCAAGCCGGTGTTGCGAGGGTGCCGCTGTGCTACGAGCCCGTGCTGCGACTACGCCACCATGCTACGAGCCGGTGCTGCGACGACGCCACCGTGCTGCGAGTGGCCATGGTTGCAAGTTGGTGCTGCGAGGGCGCCGCCGTGTTGCGAGCCGGTGCTGCGACGATGCCACTGTGCTGCGAGCAGCCATGATTGCGAGCCGGTGCTGCGAGCCGGTGCTGCGATGCCGCCACCGTGCCGCAAGCGGCCATGATTGTGAGCCGGTGTTGCGAGCCGGTGATAAGACGATGCCACCGTGCCGTGAGCGGCCATGATTGTGAGCCGGTGCTACGACGACGCCACCATACCGCGAGCGGCCATGATTGCGAGCCGGTGCTCGGGTGCTGCGAGGGTGCCGCCGTGCTACGAGCCAGTGCTGCGACGATGCCGACGTGCTGTGAGCCGGTGCTGCAATGACGTCACCGTGCTGCGAGTGGCCATGATTATGAGCCGGCGCTGGGAAGGCGCCGTCGTGCTACGAGCCAGTGCTGCTACGCTGCTGCTGTGCTGCGTGCCGGTACTGCGGCAACGCCACCGTGATGCGAGCGGCCATGATTACGATCCAGTGCTGCGGCGGCGCCGCCGTGCTGCGTCGGTCGTCGACGAGCTGTGACGGCACGCCGTGCTGCGAGCCCGTGCTACGATGGTCATCGACGTGCACACATCCGTAGCAGCACACATGTCTAAAAAACTCAAGAAAATAAAAACATTGCAGTATGCACCATGAGAACCAAACGCTTGCCACATGTTTGCACATATTTTGGTAGAAAACACACACACACACACATACACACACACACGAGTTTACATCATCTAACAAAAATCATTGCAGCAGAGTGGAGGATAAGACATAGTATAAGCGTCGGACATCGCAATGCTAGGCGGCGGGCAGCAGTGACGGCGTTGCGGTTGCAACACGAACGTGCATAAAACACAACATGAAGCGAGGAAAGAAAAGCATGTATCCTCGTTGGCCGCAGAACGAGTGGTCAATGGTTGATGGCTCCATGCAGCAACATCTCTGGTGTGGCAAACATTAGCACGTCAGCATATATATGGGAGCATGCCAGCCAAATGCTCTACGACGTTGAAGTCAAAAAACCAACTACAGTACGTGCTAGTGTGCTGCATGGGTAGTGGGTCCACGCATTTGTTTTTGCGGGCTAGTAGCCAGTAGGGTCTACGCTACGCAGTTACAATTGGTCGGCAGGCTAACTCGCGTGAATTGGAGGAACAATGCTAGTGGGAGCGGCAGTGGCTCGGGGGGTGGAAGGGTGTATGGTTTTGGCAGATCAATGGGGAAGTCTCGCAGTGATAGCATCACATGGCGGAAGTCGGATTCCAGGTCAAGCGGGAGGAGGACGGAGGATGGTGAGGAGGTCATCAGCCCTAGCAAGGCACCGAAGGTGGGTGGCGGATTGGTGCATCAGAAGAGACTGACCTTTGAGGAGAATACTTGGAGCGCTAGCAGGGCCGTTGCTGATATAGTGGGTGTAAGGGAGGCTGGTGAAGCGGTGGAGGTCAAGGATAGTAAGAATGCAGCTATGGAGGTGGATGTTGGCGAAGGAAAGGTTGTGGAAAGCATAGTGCAGCCGACCGAGGAGCAGAAGAAGGGGCAGATGGCAGGGGTGAATGGTTCCACTGATGGGAAGAAGGGTAAGAAGGAGGGGTACACTTCGAAGACATATAAGAAGATTAGAAGGGAGGGCAAGGAGGCAGAGGAGGGAGCTGGCTCAGGGGTGATTGTGTTAGGTCAGAAGAGGAGTGTGGAGGAGGAGGGAGAGGATGCAACTTTTAAGAAGGGGAAGGTGGTTAAGGAGAAGGGGGGCCAGGAGGAGATGCAGGAGGAGAACACCGCAACAAACACAATATCGGCGGGGCTGCAGGTGCAGCCCCGCCGGGAACAATGAGAATCGTAAGCTGGAACTGCCGGGGACTCGGGAACGGCCCGGCAGTTCGAGGCCTCTTGGATCTCAAGAGGGCGGAGGATCCCGATGTTCTGTTTCTATGTGAGACAAAGCTGTTTGAGAAGGAGATGGAGCAGTACAGGTGGAAGCTGGGGCTGGTGAATAGGTGTGTGAAAAACCCAGAGGGCAGAAGCAGAGGTCTAGCCATATTATGGAGAAGGGGTGTAAATCTCTCATTGAGGTCAGTAGGGAGAAGACACATTGATGTTGATATAACGGATGAGAATGGGTCGGTGTGAAGGATGATAGGAGTATACGGGGAATCGCAGGCGAGTAGGAAGAAGGAAACATGGAGGACGTTGCATCTACTGAACCAACAACATCAGGAGGGCCGGCCGTGGATATGCTTGGGAGACTTTAATGAAATCCTGTCGAATGAGGAGAAGAGGGGAGGGGTGGACCGCAATGAGCTTCCACGGCATTCGGATCATCGACCTGTTGTGGTGGACACGGTGGATATGGGGGCGAGGAGAACGGGAGGAGGGGGGTCTTTCCGGTTTGAAGCTAGGTGGTTGAAGGAGGATGGGTGTGATCTGGTGGTGGAGGAAGCCTGGAGAAGGGTGCGCGAAGGGGGCGAGTCCGATGTGGCGGCAGCCCTGAAGGGAGTGGCGCGAGATTTGCCGAGGTGGAGCAGGGATGTTGTGGGAGATACGGAAAAGAAGCTGAAGGAGGCAAAAAGGGAGCTAGAAGAGTGCCGAAAGCGCGATATCACCCCTGAGAAAGTTGCTGAGGAAGTAAGGCTTCGCTGTTTGGTTGATCATCTTGAGGAGGTCATCGAAATAAAATGGAGACAGCGGGCGCATGTTTGGTGGCTGAAGGAAGGGGATAGGAATACCAAATTCTTCTTCAGATATGCTTCGGCAAGGAGGAAGGCCAACAGAATCAGGCGACTGCCAAGGGAGGATGGCGTGGTTGTGGAGGAAGGAAGGGAGCTCACTAACTATGCTATGTCTTACTTTCAGGATCTGTTCACATCGAATGGACACACCCAGTATGAGGAGCTTCTTCGCGCCGTCCCGGTGAAGGTCACTGGGGCAATGAATGAGTGTCTCACGGCCGAATTCACTGAAATGGAGATCAAGGCTGCGCTCGATCATATTGGAGACCTCAAGGCGCCAAGGCCCGATGGCATGCCGACGGTCATGTTCAAGAAATATTGGCATCTGATGGGAAGGGGCATTGTTGATGAGGTGATGAATGTTCTCAAGGGTGGCGAGCTCCCAGAAGGGTGGAATGACACCAATGTGGTACTTATACCAAAGGTCAAAAACCCTTCGAGGATCAAGGACCTTCGGCCCATAAGTCTATGTAATGTTCTGTACAAGATCATCTCTAAGATACTGGCAAACCGATTCAAGCTCGTGCTCCCACAAATAATTTCCGATAATCAAAGTGCCTTCGTGCCGGGGAGACTGATCACGGACAATATCCTGATGGCCTATGAGATTTCACACTTCTTGATGAATAAAAGGATAGGGAAGGATGAGTTTGCTGCAGTTAAAGTGGACATGAGTAAAGCCTACGACCGAGTTGAATGGTCCTTCTTGGAAGCAATGATGGTTTAGCTTGGGTTTGCTAGCAGTTGGGTGAGCCTGGTGATGAGATGTGTCAGGTCGGTGCGGTACTAGATCAAGGTAAATGGAGAACTTTCCCAGCAGTTTGTCCCCTCTAGAGGGCTCCGCCAGGGTGACCCGATTTCGCCATATCTTTTTGTGATCTGTGCGGAGGGGCTATCAGCAATGCTGAATGATGCGCAACAAAGAGGATCTTTCAGTGGCATACAAATTTGTCCGTGGGCACCTTCCATCTCGCATCTGTTTTTTGCCAATGATTCGGTTTTGCTCATGAGAGCGAAGGATAGTGAGGCCAGGGAGCTGAAGCGTATCCTTGGGGTTTACGAAAGATGCTCTGGACAATGTGTCAACCATGAGAAATCTGCGGTTATGTTCAGGAAGAACAACTCGGCTCAGTCAAAGGAAACAGTAAAAGGGTCTCTCGGCATTACTAGTGAGGCCTACAATGAGAAGTACTTGGGCCTCCCCGTGTACATTGGGCGATCTAAACGACGGGCATTTGCTTATATCAGAGACTCCATCTGGAATCACATGCAAGGGTGGAATGAAAGAACCTTGTCTCGGCAAGGCAAGGAGATTTTGGTCAAGGGTGTGGCGCAGGCGATCCCAACCTTTGCCATGTCAGTGTTCTATCTCACCAAGACCTTCTGTGAGGAGTTGAGTGCTATGATTGCCCGATATTGGTGGAGCCAACAAGAGAAGGAGAATAAGATCCACTGGGTAGGATGACCGAAACTAACAAGGTCAAAGGGCAGAGGAGGGTTCGGGTTTAGGGACATTCATGACTTCAATATTGCCATGCTGGCCCATCAAGTGTGGCGACTGATCCAACAACCGGAGAGCCTATGTGCACAGCTCATGAAGGCCAAATACTACCCAAACTGCACTGTGTTGGAGGCGGGCCAGAATGCAAATATGTCCTATGCATGGCGAAGCATCACTCATGGTATTGAGCTGGTGAAGCAAGGTGTGATATGGCGCGTGGGAGATGGGCAAAATATACATATTTGGGAAGACCCGTGGATCCCTAGAGCCTGGTCGAGGAGGGTTATAACACCGAGAGGGGGTAATTTGCTGACCAGGGTCTCAGAGCTTATTGACCTGCTTACTGGGAAGTGGGACGTGGACCTGATCAGAGATATGTTTTGGGAGGAGGATGCCACATTAATCCTTCAAATGCCACTGCGGGATGGAGCCGAGGATTTCATGGCCTGGCACTTTGACCCCAAGGGCGTTTTCTCAGTTAGACAAGCCTACAAGCTGAAGAGAGCCTTTTCCGAGCATCAAGCAGAAGGTAATGACGGTGTGCCACAGGTGGTGGGTAATTTGAATGAGGGAGGCGAAGAGAAATGGAAAAGAATCTGGAGGATGCCTTGCCCAGGAAAGATTAGACACTTCCTATGGAGAATGGCGCATAATACACTGGCCACTAAGGATATCTTATGCAGGAGGGGAATGGAGATTGAGGACCATAAGTGTTTTCTGTGCAATTCTAGGAATGAGTCAGGGAAACACCTGTTTGTTGAATGCCATGAGGTCAAACATGTGTGGAGGAAACTGAACCTGGAACATGCCAGACAACAACTTGAAGAATGCGCTTCTGTTGCCGAGACCCTCGATACGCTGTGGCAGCTGTCAGAGAAAGAAAGGATGCAAATTATCGTTATGGGGTGGCAGTGGTGGACTCAGCGGAACAAGGTGCGGGAAGGGGAGAAGCCGATGGAGGCCGATCAGTTCGCTTTTAGAGCTGCATGCACAGCCGCGGAATACCAGGGCTGCTTCTGCAAACTGCCTAAGCCAGTTGAGAATCAACAACGATTGTCCCCGCCACCCCTGGATGTGTTAAAGTTTAATGTGGATGGGGCTCACATACCGGGTGACCAGCATGGTGCATGGGGAGTGGTGGTCCGAGACAGTGCTGGGGCGGTGGTAGCTGCACGTGCAGGGCGAGTTCAACATGTAGCTACTGCTTTTGACACTGAACTGCATGCTGTGGAAAAGGCGATGGACCTGGCGGCTGAACTTGGGGTGGTGCGGCTAATAATAGAGACATATGCGCTCCTGGTGGAACAAGCCCTCAATAGGCGTGCACCAGATTTCTCAAGGCAGGCCCACGTGATTGCAGATGTCAAAGTACAAGCGAGTCTTTGGTTCTCCTCGTGTGAGTTTGTCCATTGCAAGAGGGGGGCAAATATGCCTGCTCACCACCTAGCCGCGCTAGGCCTGTCTCTCGCTGAGGGAGAAGTTCTTGTAGCTGATGATGATGTACCAGCTCTTGTAGCTGTTTCTGTAATGGGCGATTTAGCCCAAGATGTTGCGTAATAAAGCAGTATGCTTGCTCTAAAAAAAAACTCGCGTGATGGACGCGCTCCGCACGCACTCGGCGCCACACGATCGCGGGCCATCAGACGGCGCCCGACGCGGCTGAAAATCCAAGAAATCATCCGACTGTTTATAAACGTTTTCCATTTCCTATACGACGCTAGGCAGAACCGTACGCTACCCGGGGGCCCATTTAGACCGATCTTTTTTCTCCGCTCGTCTACTAACACCACGTACCCCTAAAAAAATACTAGCACCAGGTTTTATGTACTGTAAAAAAACACACACCAGGTTTTATGTTCTAATAAAAAAACTAAGACCAGGTTTTCTCTGGTTTTAATCAATTTTGTTCTGCTTTATTTTTTATTTTCACGTTTTTCAACAGGTTTTATTTATGGTTTTTAATTTATTTTTACATATAAATTTTAAATTCAAGAATATTTTTAAAATTTATGAACATTTTTAAATTCATAAACTTTTTAAATTCATGAACATATTTAAAGTTCATTATTTTTTAAATTTATATATAATTTTTGAATTCACAATAGTCTGTAGATTTAATACTATTTTATAAATTTGAACATTTTACTGGTTTTTTGAGCCATATCTATGGGTTTTTGTACGTTGAGTTGCACCATCAAAATATCAAACATGGATCAACGAGCGAGCTAGTCGAGCGAAGGGAGCGAGAGGGCTATTGGGCTGCAGCCCGGGTGCGCTATATAGCGACAATTGCACGCTAAATGGGTGGTTTAGGAGCACTTGCATAGTACTTAATATAACTAAAACATGTAAATTCAACACGTGCACTAGCATTAGCAAATTCTCATGGGCGAGAAATAGTAGTTACAATATACTAAAATAAGCAAGTTGGTATAAGTAGATACATAAAGTTGCAACACATCACTAGAGCTCAGTTTACATGAATTTTTTTGAATACTTGCACAAGCATCTGGTTTAGAACAATCCTTGCCTTTTTTTATAAAACAAACTGAATAGAGATTGCAAAGAGAATAAGAAACTAATTAGTAATATATCTTCAATACACACAATGATTTATGAAGTGGATATCAAATGCAAGAAAAATGTACAACATCTTTACCAAAGTAATCATACTCACCAACCCTTCATCAACATACTGAGATAATAACGAATCATCGACATTCTCACTCAAGAAATCCCCTTCGCTACCGACAAAATTATCAGTGTCTATAGCCATTCTCATGCATAAAAACAAAAGCATCACTATTACAAACAATCGGAGCAACTAAATAATTAGCAAAAATGGTTAAGTACAGTTTCCTCTCCTACACATACACAAGTATATAATCCACTTTAGTAGGCATGATTAGTTTTTTGGTGAAAGATGCATTTTAGACCAAAAATTAAAATCATATAGCAAGTCATCTACTGTTATGGGTTGGTTAGCTATTGAAACCATAGAATAAAATAAATTAAATGGACAAAAAATAATTGAAAATCTATTTTTAGCATTGCTCATGGATAGAATTCAACTACTCAAAAGTTGATCTAATACTGAATTGCACATGCATGTACCAATAGTTACCTAAAAGCAATTACCACAAAATACTACTAAAGCAATTCTATAAAGGAATTTAGTACAAATTGTAAATTCTAAAATGCACATGTAGCTAGTAACGCTTCCATGGATGCAACTACAACAAAAAGTAGAACTGAATCAATGCTAACAAATAAATTAGAACGGATCCTAATTCAGAATTGCGCGTGTAAGAAGCAACAATTGCGTTGATGCAACTACATCAACTTAATACTGAAGTTAATTTCTGAAGTACACATGTAGCTACCAAAACAAAATTGCATGGTGCAAGTAAAAGAAAAATAGACAGTGGAGTGTAGCAATCAATACAAGACATGAATCAAATTCATAAACAAGCATTGCTCAAAAAGCATAATCTTAACTTAGGATATAACACAACTAGCATTCAAAATTATAGAAACTACCACATCGACTAAAACAACTAGCAGTCAAGCAAAGGAGGACAAACCATGCATTTCATCAAAACATATAATATAAACCAAAATAAAACCAATGCTACAATTACCCAAATTCAACAGAAGCATCATCACCTAAAATAATAGTAATACATATCCCAAAAAAAGAACAGGATAACTACACTTACCACACCCTCCAAAACAACCTATTCAACACCATAGTGAACTGATCATGAGCATCATCACCAGGAGGCAAAGTCCACTTGGCCTACCGCAAGAAGGGCAATCCTAGCTACAAAAACAAAAGAGAGGGATTGCTAACTAGAAAGAGGGATCTAGTGTTTTTTTAACTAGGAATAATATCAAGATAAGTGCAAAAGAGTGATGCTTTCTCTTAACTAGGAAGGTGTTGGGTTCCCAAGTGCAAGGGTTTGTAGCAAGAATCAATTCCTCTCAAGTTCCCATAAGGTTTATCGAACCAAGAGGAGCTTAGGAACACAACCAACGACCAGTACTTGCACACACAAATAAAAAACTCTCCTTTGCCCTCAACAGGATTAGTGAGGTTGTCAATCTCACTAGCTTGCTGGTTACAAAGGAATAAAAACACAAGTATATGAAAGATATGATTGCGAATAAAAGTAAAACAAGGAATTGAAAGGAGCATTTTATTGAGATTTGAAGTTTTATCGGAAGAAAATGGATCAGGGTCCATAGGTTCACTAGTGGTCTCTCTCCAAAAGAAAGCATGGTGTGATAAACAAATTACAATTGAGCATCGATTAAATTGCAATATTTATAACTGTGACTATCCATGGTATAATCAAATATGAGCATCACGTCCCAATATCTATAGACTATTATCCAACTGCATCTATAGCTAATACTCCACCCAAGACCGCTATCCAACATGTATCTTAAAGTATTAAGTAAAAACAGAGTATTGCAATAAGCATGATGACATGAAGTAGATGATATATTATCTTCACCCTATGTTCAAAGGATAACAACCCAACCATCTTTTTATCCTTAGTGGAAACAACACAGTACAAGCCTTTTCCACTTTCTGTCACTACGGTAAGATTACGTGCAAGGTTAAACCCAACTATCATACAAAACTCCCTCTTGGAGATCAAACCTCAAACTTGATTAAAGAAAGAAGAATAGATCGGAGAGCACATATGAATAAGAATTATGCAAAAAAAAAAACCCAAGTAGATCTAAAAAAGATTCATGGATAAATCTAATCATAAAGTGACAATTCATCATATTCCAACAAACACACCAATATATCACATCAGATGGATCACAAACATGTAGGGCAGCTCATGTGATCTTTGTATTGAGAAGGAAAGGAGAGATAACCATCTAGCTATTGCTATGGACCCATAGTCCAAAGGAAACTACTCACGCGTGATCATGATGACCTTCAAGTTGATGGAAATGGCCACTGTGAAGAATTCCTCCTTCAGCAGGGTACCCAAAAGGCCTCCAGATTAGATCATCACGAAGCAGAGGTGTGCGGAGGTAGAAAAATTAGGACAAAAAAAAAATCCCCGGGGGTTTCAGAAGTACATAAAGGCACAATGAATGATAGGTGGTAGAACGGATATCTAGGGGGCCCACACGGCCCCACCAGGCACCCCCAGTGCATCGGGGTGGTGCGTGGGCCCTTGGGTGGCCCCTGGCCTATGTCGGTGACCATCACATGCTTCTAGATCCAAACCTTCGTTGATTTTTTTCTGGATTTTTTAGCCCGATAAAATTGATTTTCCTGAAAATCCAAAAAAATGCAGAAAGCAACAACTGACACTGGTGATGACCTGCAAGTTGATACAACCGTATCTAGTGTGGAGAACAAGGAGGTCCAAGCATTGGGTACTGTTCCGGCTATGCAGCCGATGTGCGTAGCTTGATGCATGTTCAAGAAGATAATAGCAAAGTTGAGTATAACCACATCGCTCCCGATGCGGCCTCGCCAACTTCGCCCCGACCCCGGAGTCCACCCTAATTGATTGGTGGCCTTCATCCCGCGTGCTGGTCCCACCGCATGCTAGGAAAGGTTTCGACTCCATCGTGCTGCTCACCGTCTGGATGCTTTGGAAGGAGAGAAACAGTCGTGTCTTCGAGCGCTCTGCCGTAGTAGCTAGTGAGCTCTGTAGGCTGGCCGCCGCCGAGGCAGAGTTGTGGATGCTCTCTGGGGCATCAGGGCTGAGTCGTATTTGGCGATAGCTAGCTTAGTCTTGCACCGGGCGCTGTACTGTATCGTACGCTGATCATGCAAGCCCGGGCATGAGCGTCGTGGGCACCGTATGCCGCTGTTTGTAAGCTACTCTGTACTATATTTTTCTCCCCTACCTTAATACACCGACACGCAAGCCTTTTGCGTGTTCGCAAAAAAAAAGAGTATAACCACATCATGTGTGTACGTTCCATAGCTTGCATGAATAAATGAAAGGAGAATCAAGCATATGAAGAGATTTACGTGGAGAGAAAATCTAAGCTGGCAAAGAGCACGTACAATGATAATTACTGCTACTTTGCATGTCCACGTTCATCAGAACGGAAGCTTGCCGGATAGTTTAATTTGTTTACTAATTATAATATTTGTCCCATACAATTAGGAGATAAGGATCAGAAAGAAGTTCACGTATTTTGCTACTACTTTGGAAGGCTACGGCCACCAGAGATTCGTGAGATCACCAGGAGGCGACGATCAACGGACGTGCTGTGCTTGTGCGCTACAGGATGGGGTCCACCACACCAGCAGCTCACGTATGGCAAAGAGATGGCGCACCTAATTTTACATGTACCAAGTTTGAGTCGGTTTGTTAGTTTTAGAAGTAAAAGAAAGCTGCCGAGATGTAAAAGGCAAGTACTTCTATATTTTAGGAGAGTCCAAATTTATTTGAGCTAGAGATAGGGTTGTGTCTTATTATGCAAGTCTATACGTGGGTTATTAATAGTCGAGGTGCGGCCATGTAAAAGTTAGGTTATATTTTGATAATAGACACGATGTGTTTTTAGGGTAAATACCCGTATCGAGTTTTGGGGGAAGCTGTCTAAAAATCCCTAAGTTTTGGAGGAAGCTTTAGAAAACCATGTGTTGCGATTTCTCTTCGTGGAAATTGTTTTGCGCTTGAGTACCATCGTCGAGATTGGTTTTCTCGTGCTGAGCCGCAAGGTTCAAACCCTCTATTTCGTGTACATCGCTTGCGCGGGCAAGAGGTTGCTGCTACAAAAGGTGGAGTGTCGTGAATGATCGGGCCACAACAACAAATCGGATCTCGGCACGAGGTTCAGTTCACATCACAAAGTGCACAGGGCTGTTGTAGCACTTTCGTGATAAGTGAAGTGTCGAACCCACATGGAGCGAATAGGAAGGAATTACAAACCCCGCAACCACACTATCACTTACGTAGTTACGTACGCACCCAAACCGTAGTTTGGAAATAGCCTACTTTAGTAAGTTGCTAGGAAGACAAATAAAAGGGATAGTGTTTACTAGACTACAAACAAGAAATAAAAGACAAAAAATTAAAGGAACTAAACTAAGGGAAACGGTGCTTGAGTAGTAAACGTTCTCGAGGGAATCAGAGTCATCACCACAAGTATGATGCTGATAACACATAATAAACATGGCTCTCTAATTGTATCACTAAGCCACTTGTATATGATCTCGCGTGGGCGGAGCCATTAAAAGTACGCATCCCCACTAATGTTACCGCGTACACTCGTGCCACCACCGTGCTTCCCCACTCCGGTTATCACAACGATGATTAAGGGGAGTGAATTCCCCGTGGTCACGGCATTAAGTTCTAGGGTCTCTACTAATCCCTATTGCAATGATCAGGGACGAAGCGAGAATAGGTCCTGTCACCACCTACCCTTCTCACCAACATAAATCACCTCAAGTCCATAAGTGGCTAATGCTGTGTGGGCCCCCTTCACAACATCATGAGACAATCAATGCAATACATATAAAGAGAATATTGGATCGCTTATTCAACAAGGTACTAATCATGCAAGGGTTCATCTAAATCCTCAAGAACTAATACAACTACTCAAACATAGGAGAGGGAGAAGGCAAGTTACAAGCCGGCACGGAGCCGGTGGAAGAGAGGAGCATGGTGGTGATGGTGATGGCAGCGGTGGTGATGGTGATGGTGGCGGTGCCGGTGATGAAGACCACACCGGCCTTCGGGCCGGTGCTCGCGGTGGAGGCTCCTCTTCTTCTTCCTCTTGGCTTGGCCCTTCTCTTCTCTATGGAGGTGGTCTTGGAGCGGCAATGGAGATGGATGACGGCTGTGTGGATGAATGAATGTGGAGATGGGAGGCGCCTAGGGTTGGAGGTGCTTATATGAAGGCCTCCCGGTATCTCCTCCGTTGATGTGGTCATCCAAGGGCTCAAGACGAGCCTTATCTTCTCCCAATCCCTTCATTATGAGCAAAGGATCCCGTGGGAACAATTGGGGATGAAATCGGTGAAGAATCCCGTCTGGAGAAGCAACTTTCGGAGCTGTGTGGATGTCAAACGACCGTCGAAACGACCGCGCGCGGTCGCATGAAAGGCCGTCTTTCGTTCTGTCTTTTTGTGTAATCTTTCTCCGGTAAAATGGCCGCCATTTCTTCATACAAACTCGGAATTTGACATTCTTGGGCTCGTTGGATTCGTATGAACGACACCGATCCATTTCTGGTCTTAGATCATGATTTGGAGCAATTTGAAAAAAATGACTTTTTCTGACCTTCGAAATGGCTAAGTCTGACCCCTGGCTGACTCCGTATTGAACCCATCCTTGCTCCTTTCATCGTGCTTGGTCCTAGGTTGCTCCAATACAGCTATAGACACAAGAAAAGAAGGAAAACTAATAAAAACCAAATAAATACACAAATGTGCAATGCTCACAATGATAAGTGCAAAAACCGGTAATCATGCATAATGGACATATATTTGGTTCAATGGGACATCATATATAAAGAGAACATGCAACATATGAGCTCTAAAATGCGTAAAATATAGAGCCATCAACTGGGCACTGAATTAATATGTTAGTCTAGAAAAATAATATAAATTGGTGCCAAAATGATATAAACATGGCAAGAAACAATAAAAAATTATAGATATCTTTGGGACGTATCAACATCCCCAAGTTTAATCCCTACTCATCCTTGAGTAGGTTGATGATAACAACATATATATTTTTACTGTAAATGCCACTAACATGAATTACAGTCAATTTATGTAATTAGGTATGACTTTAAAGGACAATGAAGTAATGCAATAGTCAAGGCGAGGCAGACCATGCGCATTGCCAAGCTGGAGCAACCGTTCTAAGCCTCCATTGCAACGAAGGCCATGAGGGCCAGGGCCAATAATATGGACCTCTCCTCCACGTCCAAGGTGAAGGTGCTAAAACCGGCTGATCTCAGGTAGGGGGTCCAGAGCTGTGGATCTTGGATCAATGGGTTACATGAGACAAGGGAGACGATGTTTACCCAGGTTCGGGCCCTCTCGAAGAGGTAAAACCCTACGTCCTGCTTTGATTATATTGTTGTGATTAAGTATCGAGTACAAGATGATCTACCTCGAGATCGTATGATTGTGTTCTTACCCTAAGGCTTGTAATTGTTCCTCTACGGACTAAACCCCACGGCTTATATAGATGCCATGGGTACCTAGCTTTACACATTAGGTCGGTTTCCAACTAGAGATAAACATGCTGGATATAAGAGTTGTCCTTGAAGTACACGCCAAGTCTTCGGTGATTTCCATCTTGCTCACGACGAGGGTTGTAGCTTCAGCTATCCTCCAGGCGATGACTGATGGGCCTCAGTTCGGCCCATGGGTGATAAACCACATGGGCTAGTACCCCCTAGTCCGGGACACCCTCAGTAGCCCCTGAACTAGTCTTCCAACGCCGAGGACCCCGGGCTCCGAGTACTTGATGTCTTTGGCTTGGCAGGCAAGTTCTTCCACAGCTAGCTTTCAATTGTATCCGAGGTCTGCTTCCTTCGAGGCAACTCTTCGGGTTTCTCCTTTATGGCTGGACCCGCCGACCACACATTTTATGGGTCATACTTCGGCATCCGAAGCCTTGAGATCGCTTAGCCTCAAAGGCTTGCCACATAAGTGTGAATAGTCATTTTTATCTGACAACTTTTATGAACCGTCACCACTTATAAGGCTAATTGAGTCAGTTATTGCGAATAAAATCGCGGCCAGAGGCAGCTCTCTCATTGGCACGTCCTATCAAAGCAGCGATTGTGCTTCTTTTTTTAGGGATATCATCAACAAATTGTTTTACCTGATGCGTGCTTAATGGCACGATGGGTTGGAAAGTGGCGATTCATTCGGTGCAGTAAGGGGACTCTTGGTATTTTACTGACTTATAAAAGCAAAGGGTGGTAACTTGTTTTCCCCCCACGCTTCCATCTCTTACGCCATCGCCCACAGCCTCCAGAGCTCTAGCGCCCTAAATCCGTTCCCAAGTACTTCCCTTGCTCGCATTCTCCACTCCTACCGTGGCCGACGCTGAGCTGAAGGGCAAGTGGATGTCCTCCAATGTCACGGAGGGCACCATTAGCGAGCTCCGGGCCGCGGGTTACATACCTGCCGGAGCCAACTGCCGGGCTCCGGAGCCCAGCAATCCCATCCCTGCTCCCAACCAAGGGGAGAGGGTGGTCTTCGTCCCCCACCTCATCCGAGGTCTGGGGTTTCCCCTCCACCCCTTCGTGAGGGGACTCATGTTTTTCTATGGGCTAGATTTCCATCATCTAGCCCCAAATTCCATCCTTCATATCACGGCCTTTATCAACATCTATGAAGCCTTCCTTCGTGTCGAGCCACACTTCGGCCTATGGCTGAAAATATTTAGCATCAAGCCGAAGAGTAGTGGTGCCCAGCTCGCAGACTGCGGCGGAGCCGTGGTGAGCAAGCTCCCGAAGGTGACCTGGCCAGAAGGCACCTTTGTGGAGACAATCAAGCTGTGGTAGCGAGAGTGGTTTTATATCACCGAGCTCCCCGCCGAAAACCAGACGGAGGTTTCCGCCTTCACGGCCGAGGCTCCTAAGAGGCTCATCTCCTGGACGAAGAAGGCCCTCGATTGGGGGAACCCGGATGAGGTGGAGGCACTCCAAAAGAGGATCAAATCAATGATCGGGAAAGGTGTCAAGCTGGTGGACGTGATCCAAGTCATGCATGCTCCATCGCCGCAATCTCCCCCTCCAACTCGGGCCAGTCCGATATGGCTTTATAAGCCAGAGGATGAGGCGCTCGTGCATAAATTCTTCCGCACCAACCTCGACGGTATTGATACGTCTCCAACGTATCTATAATTTATGAAGTATTCATGCCATGTTTGCAATAATTTTATATGGTTTTGGTGCACTTTTATATGACTTTTATATGATTTTCATGGACTAACATATTAACCTAGTGCCCAGTGTCAGTTGCTATTTTCTGTTTGTTTTTGGTTTTCCAGAAAATCCATACCAAACGAAGTCCAAACGCGACGAAACTTTTTGACGATTTTTTTGGAAGGAAAGAGACCTGGGAAGCTTCGAGGGAGTACCAGAAGACCCACAGGGGCCCCACAAGGCAACAGGGCGCGCCCAGGGGGGTGGCTGCGCCCTGATGCCTTGTGGCCCCCCTGTGGCACCTCTTCACGTGATTCCAACGTTGAAAATTCTTATAAATAGAGAAACCCCTGAAAGTTAACCTAGAACTTCGACTCCACCGCCGCAACCCTCTCTTCCAAAGAGATCCCATCTGGAGGCCTTTTCCGGCACCCTGCCGAAGGGGGAAATCATCACCGACGGCCATCTTCATCATCCCGGTGGTCTCCATGATGAGGAGGGAGTAGTTCACCCTCGAGGCTGAGGGTATGTACTAGTAGCTATGTGTTTGATCTCTCTCTCTCTCTCTCTCTCTCGTGATCTTGATTTGGCACGGTCTTGATGTACCACGAGCTTTGTTAATATAGTTGGATCATATGGTGTTCTTCCCTTTCTATCTTGTTGTGATGAATTGAGTCTTTTCCTTTGAGGTTTCATTATTATCGGATTGAATATTTTGGATTTGAGAACACTTGATGTATGTCTTGCATGTGGATACCCACGGTGACAATGGGGTATTCTATTGAGTCACTTGATGTATGTTTTGGTAATCAACTTGCGGATTCCCGAGGTGACGTTGGGGTAATCTAGGCATAGGGGTTGATACACGTTTTTGTCCTACTTTCTCTGGTAGAAACTTTGTGGGTACTCTTTGAGGTTCTTTGTGTTGGATTGAATATTATGAATCTGAAATTGTTTGATGCATGTCGAATAATTAACTCACGGATACTTGTGGTGACATTGGAGTATCTAGGTGACATTAGAGTTAATTGATGTGTATCATTTGGTGTTATTTTAGTACGAACTCTAGGGCTGTTTGTGACACTTATAGGGATGGCTCAATGGATTGATAGAAAAGGATAACTTTGAGGTGGTTTTGCTACCTACAACAATTTCTTCTTATGTTCTCTGTTTGCTAAGAACTTTGGAGTGATTCTTTGTTACACGTTGAGGGATTGTTATATGATTCAATTATGTTAGTACTGTTGAGAGATTGCACTAGTGAAAGTATGAACCCTAGGCCTTGTTTCCAAGCATTGCAATACCGTTTGTGCTCACTTTTGTTACTTTCTACCTTGCCATTTTTATTATTTCAGATTACAAAAACCTATATCTACTATCCATACTACACTTGTATCACCATCTCTTCGCCGAACTAGTGCACCTATACAATTTACCATTGTATTGGGTGTGTTGGGGACACACGAGATTTCTTGATTTGATTGCAGGGTTGTTTGAGAGAGACCATCTTCATCCTACTCCTCCCATGGATTGATTAACCTTAGGTCATCCATTTGAGGGAAATTTGCTGCTATCCTACAAAACTCTGCGCTTGGAGGCCCAACAGAGTCTACAAGAATAAAAGTTGCGTAGTAGACATCAAGATCTTTTCTGGCGCCGTTGCCGGGGAGGTGAGTGCTTGAAGGTATATCCTTAGATCTTGCAATTGAATCTTTTAGTTTCTTGTTTATCACTAGTTTGGTTTATAAAAGAAAAGTACAAAAAAATGGAAGTAAAGTTGCATCAAGTTCTCTATCTTTATGATGTCTTTCTTGAAAATGATGGATCGGAAAATTGTGCCAAAGTGTTAGAAAAAGAATTCAATAAAATGTTTGGAATAAAATCTTTGAATGATAAGCATAATTGCAATGTTGTTAGTATGAATTCTTTGAATATCCATGATGCTAATGATATGCAAAGCCATAAGCTTGGGGATGCTATGTTTGATGAAGATGATCTTTTTAGTCCCCCTAGTTTTGCTGAGCAAATTTATTATGATGATTGCATGCCTCCTATTTATGATGATTATAATGATGAAAGTGGGTTTGGAAGAGTGTCAACTTTATGTAATAATGATCCCACTATTTTGGAGGGCGTTGAATCTTATTGGAATAATGATAAAAGTGGATTTGGAGAGGTCATGACTTTATTTAGTGATGAATCCACTATTTTGGAAGAGTTTTCAATTGATTACAACAATAAAGTTGCTATCTATGATGATTATGGTGATGACATGTATGCTATAAAGAGTAATGATAACCTTGAAACTTTTCATCGTGATTTTAATGTTCAATTTGATTATGTAAATCAAGCATTACATGATAGTTATTTCATTGAGTTTGCTCCCACTATTATGAATGAGAAGAAATTTGCTTATGTGGAGAGTAATAAAAATTCTTTGCTTGTGGATCATGAAAAGAATGATTTATGTGAAAGTTATATTGTTGAATTTGTTCATGATGCTACTGAAAATTATTATGAGAGAGGGATATATGCTTATATATATTTCAACAACATCAAGTTTCCTTTCTTTATGTTGAAAGTTTTGAAGTCATGCTTGTTTTGCCTTCCTATGCTAGTTGATTCTTGCTCCAATAAATTGTTTGCTTACCAAATCCCTATGCATAGGAAGTGTGTTATGCTTAAATGTGCTTGCTATATGATTCATGATGCTCTCTTTGTGTTTCAATTCTTTACTTCTATGAGAGCATCATTAAAATCATCATGCCTAACTAAAAAGGCATTGAAGAAAAGTGCTTGTTGGGAGACAACCCAATATTTACCCCTACTGTTTTTGTGTGTCCACATGATTAAGTTACTGTAGTAATCATGTTTTATATATTTTCCTTCAATAATGTGCCAAGTAAAGCCTTTGCGATAGTGTGGATACTTGTTGATTTGATTCTGTGCAAAAACAGAAACTTTTGCGTCCAGTGCTGGAATTTCTATTCTGTACTGGAGCGTGAGAAAATTCTGATTTTTTTACACAGTATTGGGTTACAAATTATTTATGTTGTACCAATTTTACAGAATGTTTTGAGTTACAGAAGTATGCATTCTAATTCGCTCACTACATGCTGTTCTGTTTTTGACAGATTCTGTTTTTATTACATAGTTTGCTTGTTTTAGTGTTTCCATAGCTTATATTGAGTAATATAAATTGTGGTAATGATAGAATACAATAGGTATTATGTGATAACAATTATTAATCTTGTCTTGACAGTACCTAAGTGAATGATTTATTTTCATACTAACCTATCTCACAAGTTTCGTTAAGTTTTGTCTGATTGAAGTTTTCAAGTTTTGGGTGAAATGACGATAGAAGGAGAATAAGGAGTGGAAAGACCCTAAGCTTGGGGATGCCCAAGGCACCCCAAGGTAATATTCAAGGAAGACTCAAGCGTCTAAGCTTGGGGATGGCCCGGAAGGCATCCCCTCTTTCGTCTTCAACATTATCGGTAAGCTCACTTGGAGCTATATTTTTATTCGTCACATAATATGAGTTTTTCTTGGAGAATCATTTTCTCTTGTTGATATTTGCTTGATGTTATAAATATTCATGGTTTGTATCTTTTATTTCAATAAAATGCCAATTATAGCCTTTACCATGCTCAGTTTGCAAGTTTATGTGTTGCTGTTTGAAAACAGAAAGTTTTTTGTTATGTCCTGAATTTATGTGAATTGTTAGAACATGATAAAAATCTGCAATTTTTACACAATAAGCATGCATGAGTTTTTTGTCACGTGGTAAGTTTTCAGAATTTTTGGAGTTAGGGAAGTATGAATTTTTATTCCCCCTTTATAGACTGTTCTGTTTAGACAGATTTCGGGTATAGTTGCATTATTTGCATATGTTTGCTTGTTTAATGTTTCTATTTGTGGATAGGAGTATTAAATATGCAGAGGCATTTAGTATGCAATATTTAATTATAATTGTAGTGATTTTCTACAGTAGAGAATGTTAAGGTTTTGATTTGATATATACTAACTTATCTCACGAGTTCTTGTTGAGTTTTGTGTGGATGAAGTTTTTAAGATTTAGGAGAAACCGTGATATGAGAGGAATTATGGAGACACAAGAGCTCAAGCTTGGGGATGCCCAAGGCATCCCAAGTTAATACTCCAAGAAGTCTCAAGCATCTAAGCTTGGGGATGCCCCAGTAGGCATCCCACCTTTCTTCATCAATAACTATCGGTTAGTCTCGGTTGAGCCTAAGTTTTTGCTTGTTCACATGATATGTGTTTTGCTTGGAGTGCCCTTTTATTTTTGTTTTCTGTTTGAATAAAATAATTGGTTCTGAAATTTAATTTGGAGAGAGTCTTCACATAGCTACTTATTTACTTTACTACTCTTTGTTCTTCACTTATTTCTTTTGGAGTAGTTGTCATTTACTCTCGTTCTTCACTTATATCCTAAGAGTAAATTGTTGAATGAATTGAATATCATAGAGTTGAAATTATATATGTTCCATATGCTTAGTAATATTTCACATTGGGTTTAGAAAGTAAAATCTATTGAAGTTCGACAATCACAACATTGGTCATTCAAGCAATTCATGAATGATTAGTATATGGAAGAGAAATTTCACATACAAATATATTATCTTGGACATCTTTTATGATTGTGAATACCCATTAATTATTTTCAAACTTGATCAAATTAGTTGAAGTTGGACAAGGAAGACAACGTAATGAGTTATGTTTGGGTATATTTGCATATAAGTTATATTGTTATGGATCCTCCAACATGTGGTGCTTGTTTAGGATCTTTGCTAGCCAAAATTTTTTGTACTAAGCGGGAATACTGCTTGTGCATCAAAAATCCTTGAGCCAAGTTTCTTTCATGAGTGTCCACCATATCTACCTATATACGGTATTACCCTGCCATTCCAAGTAAATTTGCATGTGCCATCTCTAAAACCTTCAAATAAACATCTGTTTTGTGTGCCCGTACTGCTCATGGAGCGACGGGTATCTTCCATGCAAAGTGGGTTATTCTCATGATGGGTGTTTATTCACTTGTCCTTGCACGACAGAGGCTGGTAATCGGGATGCCCAGTCCCTTAAATAAAAAGAAAATATATATAATAAAACAAAGGCTCCCCCTGGAAAGTTGAAAGTTTGGAGGGCACCCGTGAATTCGGCTAGCCATGGCTTGTGTTTGAATGGTTGAGGGGGAGTTAAACTTTTCATTTCTGCATGGGAACTGCCAATAATGTGTTTAGCATGGAAGATATTGAAATCCTTTGTCGTGACGTTGATAGGAAAGGCACACCACTCAAAATGTATTCATCTCTGTTTTAAGCAATGAGCTCTGGCACCTCTACAAATCCATGCTTCCCTCTGCGAAGGGCTTATCTTTTACATTTCTGTCAATTTTATTTTTGTTGAGTCAACCTCTCATTCCAACCTATTCTCTAGTTGGCAAGCATCTTGTGGCGGGGAAAGATCCAAACACATATATCCAGTCAAGTATATTTGATCATGAATTATTATTGTTGACAATTATCTCTATGATAAATAAGTTGGGAGGCAAAACATTAAGCCCCTATCTTTCTCGGTGTTCGATGGATGCTATTTGTTCTAAAAATATGCTTTGAGTATTAGCAATCATAGGAGACTATATGATAATTGAGTATGTGGAGCTCTTACTTAGACTTTGTTGGAAAATAAGATGCATTGAAATTGTTTGTTGACTAAGAACATAGGTTGTTAAGTTTCAAGAGAATGCATTGTTTGAACCATAACATGTGAATTGATTGCTACTTTATCATTATGAGTTTTATGAGAAAGAGTTGCTGTTATGATCCTAGAAAAAGTGATTGAAGTTATCGTTGATCAAAATTGTGCACTATACTAGCAATCACACTTCATAAATTATTTCTTTTATCATTTACCTACTCGAGGACGAGCAGGAATTAAGCATGGGGATGCTGATACGTCTCCAACGTATCTATAATTTATGAAGTATTCATGCCATGTTTGCGATAATTTTATATTGGTTTGGTGCACTTGTATATGACTTTTATATGATTTTCATGGACTAACATATTAACCTAGTGCCCAGTGCCAGTTGTTGTTTTCTGCTTGTTTTTGGTTTTCCAAAAAATCCATACCAAACGAAGTCCAAACGCGACAAAACTTTTTCACGATTTTTTTTGGAAGGAAAGAGACCTGGGAAGCTTCGAGGGAGTACCAGAAGACCCATAGGGGCCCCACAAGGCAACATGGCGTGCCCAGGGGGGTGGCCGCGCCCTGATGCCTTGTGGCCCCCCTGTGGCACCTCTTCGCATGATTCCAACGCTGAAAATTCTTATAATAGAGAAACCCCCGAAAGTTAACCTAGAACTTCGACTCCGCCGCCGCAACCCTCTGTTTCAAAGAGATCCCATCAGGAGGCCTTTTCTGACACCCTGTTGGAGAGGGAAATCATCACCGAAGGCCATCTTCATCATCCCGGCGGTTTCCATGACGAGGAGGGAGTAGTTCACCCTTGGGGCTGAGGGTATGTACTAGTAGCTATGTGTTTGATCTCTCTCTCTCTCTCTCTCTCTCTCTCTCGTGATCTTGATTTGGCACGGTATTGATGTACCACGAGCTTTGTTAATATAGTTGGATCATATGGTGTTCTTCCCTCTCTATCTTGTTGTGATGAATTGAGCCTTTCCCTTTGAGGTTTCATTATTATCAGATTGAATATTTTGGATTTGAGAACACTTGATGTATGTCTTGCATGTGGATACCCGCGGTGACAATGGGGTATTCTATTGAGTCACTTGATGTATGTTTTGGTAATCAACTTGTGGATTCCCGACGTGACATTGGGGTAATCTAGGCATAGGGGTTGATGCACGTTTTCGTCCTACTTTCTCCGGTATAAACTTTGGGGTACTCTTTGAGGTTCTTTCTGTTGGATTGAATATTATGAATCTGAAATTGTTTGATGCACGTCGAAAAAAATTAACTCACGGATACTTGTGGTGAAATTGGAGTATCTATGTGACATTAGAGTTAATTGATGTGTATCATATGGTGTTATTTTAGTATGAACTCTAGGGCTGTTTGTGACACTTATAGGGATGGCTCAATGGATAGATCAGAAAGGATAACTTTGAGGTGGTTTTGCTACCTACTACAATTTCTTCTTATGTTCTCCGTTTGCTAAGAACTTTGGAGTGATTCTTTGTTGCACGTTGAGGGATTGCTATATGATTCAATTATGTTAGCACTGTTGAGAGATTGCACTAGTGAAAGTATGAACCCTAGGGCTTGTTTCCAAGCATTGCAATACCGTTTGTGCTCACTTTTGTTACTTGCTACCTTGCTGGTTTTATTATTCCAGATTACAAAAACCTATATTTACTATCCATACTACACTTGTATTACCATATCTTCGCCGAACTAGTGCACCTATACAATTTACCATTGTATTGGGTGTGTTGGGGACACAAGAGATTTCTTGTATTTGATTGCAGGGTTGTTTGAGAGAGACCATCTTCATCCTATGCCTCCCACGGATTGATAAACCTTAGTAGACATCAAGCAGCAAATTTCTTGTGTCCATGGATGACCTAAGGTTTATCAATCTGTGGGAGGTGTAGGATGAAGATGGTCTCTCTTAAAGAACCCTGCAATCAAATACAAGCAATCTCTTGTGTCCCCAACACACCCAATACAATGGTAAATTGTATAGGTGCACTAGTTCGGCGAAGAGATGGTGATACAAGTGTACTATGGATAGTAGATATAGGTTTTTGTATTCTGAAATAATAAAAACAGCAAGGTAGCAAGTGATAAAAGTGAGCACAAACGGTATTGCAATGCTTAGAAACAAGGCCTAGGGTTCATACTTTCACTAGTGCAATCTCTCAACAGTGCTAACATAATTGAATCATATAACAATCCCTCAACATGCGACAAAGAATCACTCCAAAGTTCCTAGCAAAGGGAGAACATAAGAAGAAATTGTTGTAGGTAGCAAAACCACCTCAAAGTTATCTTTTCCGATCAATCTATTGAGCCATCCCTATAAGTGTCACAAACAACCCTAGAGTTCGTACTAAAATAACACCATATGATACACATCAATCAACTCTAATGTCACCTAGATACTCCAACGTCACCACAAGTATCCGTGAGTCAATTATTCAATATGCATCAAACAATTTCAGGTTCATAATATTCAATCCAACACAAAGAACTTCAAAGAGTACCCCAAAGTTTCTATTTGAGAAAGTAGGATGAAAACGTGTATCAACCTATGTGCCTAGATTACCCCAATATCACCTCGGGAATCCGCAAGTTGATTACCAAAACATACATCAAGCGACTCAATAGAATACCCCATTGTCATCGCGGGTATCAACATGCAAGACATACATCAAGTGTTCTCAAATTCAAAATATTCAATCCGATAACAATGAAACCTCAAAGGGAAAGCCTCAATTCATCACAAGAAAGAGAGGGAGGAACACCATATGATCCAACTATATTAACAATGCTCGTGGTACATCAAGGTCGTGCCAAATCAAGAACACGAGAGAGAGAGAGAGAGAGAGAGAGAGAGAGAGAGAGAGAGAGATCAAACACATAGCTACTGGTACACACCCTCAGCCTCGAGGGCGAATGATACGTCTCCATCATATCTAAATTTTTTGATTGTTTCATGCCAATATTCTACAACTTTCAAATACTTTTGGCAACATTTTATATTATTTTTGGTACTAACATATTGATCCAGTGCCCAGTGCCAGTTCCTGTTTGCTGCATGTTTTTTGTTTCGCAGAAAACCCATATCACACGAAGTCCAAACGCGATAAAAATTTACGAAGATTTATTTTGGAATATATGTGATTTTTGGGAAAAAGAATCAACGCGAGACGATGCCCGAGGGGCCCACAAGCTCAAGGGGCGCGCCCCTCTACCCAGGGCGCGCCTGGCAGGCTTGTGGCGCCCCTGTAAGGCGGTTGGGGGTGTCCTTCTGCCGCAAGGAAGCTAATATCCGGTTAAAAATCCCCTCAAAATTTCAGCCCAATTGGAGTTTCGGATCTCAGGGAATATAAGAAACGGTTTTCGGCTAGAAAACAGGAAGGCGAAACAGAAGAGAACAGAGAGAGAGATCCAATCTCGGAGGGGCTCCCACCCTCCGGGAGTCATGGAGGCCATGGACCAGAGGGGAAACTCTCCTCCCATCTAGGGGGGAGGCCAAGGAAGAAGAAGAAGGAGGGGGGGCTCTCTCCCCCTCTCTCCCGGTGGCGCCGGAACGCCGCCGGGGCAACCATCGTGACGGTGATCTACACCAACAACTTCGCCGCCGTCAACGCCAACTCTCTCCCCCTCTATATAGCAGTGTAACACCTCTTCTCCCCGCTGTAATCTCTACTTAAACATGGTGCTTAACGCTATATATTATTATCCAATGATGTATGGCAATCCTATGATGTTTGAGTAGATTCGTTTTGTCCTATGGGTTGATTGATGATCGTGATTGGTTTGAGTTGTATGTTTTATTTTGGTGCTATCTTATGGTGCCCTCCATGTCGCGCAAGCATGTGGGATTACCGCTGTAGGGTGTTGCAATACATTCATAATTTGCTTATAGTGGGTTGCGTGAGTGACTGAAACACAAACCCGAGTAAGGGGGTTGTTGCGTATGGGAGTAAAGAGGACTTGTTACTTAATGCTATGGTTGGGTTTTACCTTAATGATCTTTGGTAGTTGCGGATGCTTGCTAGAGTTCCAATCATAAGTGCATATGATCCAAGTACGGAAAGTATGTTAGCTCATGCCTCTCCCTCATATAAAATTGCAATAATGATTACCGGTATAGTTATTGATTGCCTAGGGACAAATCCTTTTCTTGTGTTACAAAAGCTTTCTACTAAACAATTAACTTTTATTATCTTGCAATTTACTCGTAGTTTTATTCTTGCTAAGTACTTCTAGTTTTATTCTTGCAAACTTATCCTATTACACCTACAAGTAGTTTCATTCTTGTTCTAGGTAAAGCGAACGTTAAGTGTGCGTAGAGTTGTATCGGTGGTCGATAGAACTTGAAGGGAATATTGATTCTACCTTTAGCTCCTCGTTGGGTTCGACACTCTTATTTATCGAGAAAGGCTACAACTGATCCCCTATAATTGTGGGTTATCAAGACCTTTTTCTGGCGCCGTTGTCGGGGAGCAATAGCGTGGTGTTGATATTCTCGTGTGTGCTTGTTTGCTTTATCACTAAGTAGTTTTTAATTTTTGTTCTAAGTTGTTTTATATCTTTAGTCATGGATATGGAACATGAAATACCAAAAAAATTAGTTGTACTTGCTACTCATGGAGATGGGGAACCTCCTAAAACCCTCGATGCTGGTTATGTGGAAAACATTAAATACTACTTTTATAATCCTGATAAATCTCCATTCAACTTGATAATGGGAGATACTTTGGATCACTGGGAATACTTTAGGGATTATCGCTTGTCTCAAAAAGGGAAACACTTATGGGATCAAATTAAAATATTGCGTTGGTATGCTTGGGATTTATGCTTAAGATATGATTGTACTTGTTGCTCTAAGATGGAGGTTCCACACCTCCTCTTTCAATGTGAATTTAGTGATAATGAAACCTTAGCTTCTTATGCTAATGGTGTATATGATTACTATGATGTGGAACAAATAGAAGAATTTGTTGCTTTTAAAGGTGCTTATGAAATTGAATCTTTGTTTGAAAAGTATGATGATTGTGATGATGCTCTTTACAGATCTGAAAATTTCGCTATACTTAAATATTGCTCTGATAATTATGAATACAATGCCTATATTGATGAATTTATTAAGGAAGTCTTCGCTGTCCGAGAATAGACTAATATTTTGCAGGAATCTATGGAAGAACAAATTGCTGAAATTGTGAGCTCATTAGATGAAATAGATGAGGAGGAGAGCGAAGAACAAAGGGAGGAAGAGCGGATTGATCACCCATTCCCACCTTCTAATGAGAGTAACTCTTCAACTCATACATGGTTTAATTTCCCTTCGTGCTTACCGAAGGATGATTGCTATGATCCCTTGGATTCGTCTGAAATATCCCTTTTTGATGAAATTGATGCTTGCTATGTTTGTGGCCATCATGCTAATTTGAATTATGCTTATGAAGATGAACTTGCTATAGTTCCTTATGTTAAGAATGAAATTGTTGCTATTGCACCCACACATGATAGTCCTATTATCTTTTTGAATTCTCCCAACTACACTATATTAGAGAAGTTTGCGCTTATTGAGGATTATATTGATGGGTTGCATTTTACTATTACACATGATGATTTTGATGAATATAATATGCATGTGCTTGCTGCTCCTAATTACAATTATTATGAGAGAGGAACTACATCTCTACCTCTCTATGTTTCGAATACGATAAAATTGCAAGAAACCGTTTATGCTATGTATCGACCTTTATTATGTGTGCATGAATTGTTCTTTTATGACATGCCGATGCATAGGAAGAGAGTTAGACTTCGTCATTGCATGATATATGTTGCTTTGTGCTCACTACTAAATTAGAAATCATTGTTAATTAAAACTAGCAAGATGGCCCTCGCAAATGCGAGGGCAAGATCCGTACAACGTCAAAAGCGTTAAATATTTATTTATCCCATGTATAAATAATTTTTTAGTTGTTGATGCATTTTTCAATTTTTGGGATGGGCGTTAATACATTTCTGAAGGTGCATCTTTTACCTTTATCTTGCATATAAATACTTTTCTTATGTGTCTAATAGTCGTGCCATAGAATATTTATACTTTTTGTAACAAAATTCTAATATTGTTGACTTTTTCTTGATTATCTATTTATTCAGTCAAGTGTTAAGTTGTAAGGATGACAACAAAACTAACCCTATACCTAAGCCCTTGCTAGATCAGTTGTTGTATGCTCTTTACCGTATGTCTGCAACTGTACACCCTATTGACATTTTGTGTATGGCTATATAGATTAATCAACTTTCTCTCATATACGACCACCTTATATGGTTATTGCTTGCATATAGAAGTGGATAAAGAAAATGATCAACGCACCCCTCGATAGTATGGTTTCAATAATCGAAGCTTATTTGTTTACTCTTGCGTTGATGCTAATGTTAGTACCTAATCAATCATCAGCCATAATTTTTTTATATAATAACTCCCAAAATTTATAGTACCCATGGTTCATTAATATTTGACCATATTGATTGATTTCAACCGTGCATATAACTTTGAAAATAATTCATGTTGCAGTATATTGCAAATCTGACAAATGCAATAATACGACATATTTTGATCAGCCAAGTTAAAGTTGCGTACGTAAGTTTTCGTAGGAAATACTTATACAATCACAATAATTAGCAATTTTTGTTAGTAGAATGATTTTGTGCCACATAAACCCCATATAATTCGATCAAACCAACCTAAAAACTTAATTCAAAGAGTCAAGTGCACTTTGCACTTGTGAAAAGCTTTGTAATTGACTCAAAGTTGTGATCGCTCACACTGTAAGAGTATAACGCATCTCTCAGTGGGGTGTGATTTCTATGGTCAAAACCATTTTTTTGAAAGTATTGGAGAAATGAATTTAATTTTTTTATTGATCCCGCTTGCAAGAACTCTACACTCTAGCACGTGTCCCTTGCAATTCATGAGAAATTTTGATTGCATAAAATTGTTAATTATTTATTTTTATCTTTGCACGTATTTTATACTCTTACATACCACTTTCATTGTCAAGAATTTTCATCGACGGTCCTTTTTAAGGTGTCCTCACAAAAAAATACACACAATATTTTAAACTTTGCTCCATTGTTAGGGTGTAACTTTGATGTTTGTTCTATCTATGAATGTGTGATTATTTTGATCATAAGTAAAAATTATATTATGGAAAATATCTAATGATATTGATTCCCTTTTTTTGAAGTAATATGTTAATACAGTCGGGCATCGAGCTGCAAAATAACCAACCTATGTTCTATAGAGTAGGTATGTAGGTATATGTCTCATTGTAGTTTTGCATATGGCTTTATTCCTATTCGGTCTCCTTGTATGGTTCGTGCTTGCATACATAACTGGAGTTTATAAAAAGTAAGAAATTAACAAATAAATTGTTAGAATAGCCTAAGGTTCAGTAATCAATGGTGCCAAATCAAATGAAGCTTCCTGCAAATTAATGAAATGAAGCTGTAAAATAAATACATGTCACGTGCTAGTAGCTAGCTCTTAGATATATGCATGTGGAGGTGTACCATCGATCCTGTACCTAATGCACCCACCGGCATTGGAAGTCTTTATTCGATCTCATACCTAACTGCATGGGTCGAGTCCGCCGCGACACGTGCGTGAACACATTCTCGAGGGGAGTTATGCAACCTTGCGTGTCTTCCACAGGATGAATCAGGCAATTTAGAAAATATATAAAAGTCTAGAGATCATATCATGTATTATAAAGAAATACATGAGGCAAGATAAGGTACTTACACGTGCTATTGTGCTGAGATATGGGTTGCGTTCATGGGACAAATGTTTGATTGATTTTGCAAAGCATTGGGCAAGTTTGGAACTTGCCGCTTCTGACTTTCATCTGCATGTATGGGGATGATGGTCGACTGACTAAGAACACTGAGGTGAACGGCGGCAGCACTTGAAGATCATGTATCTATTTTTGTATAACAATGCGTGATGCCTATTTGACACCTAATCTATACTTTAACCTCATTCGGCACCAGCCATGCGCCGGGGACCATGTGTCTAGGACAACATTGGACCTAATAAGTTCCACATCATCTGATATAATGATGCGTTGGATTGAGATCTAAACCTAGCGGAGAGTACAAATAGCTGCACCCGCGCTGCCAAATGGCAAGAAGAGTACAAATAGCTACGTGGCTATAATTATTCCTGCTCCCTTGCAAAGCTAGCATGGCCGTCTGATCTGATTCATCGCTGGCCAAACGTACAACATACAGACGCCAGAAAAGATATGGATTGTAAATAGGCAGCAGTCGTTGTACATATGTACGTGCAAGTTCATGTCCCAGCTGGAGCTAGGGTTGGGTATGTGTGTGTCGTTGTTAAACTCACAGCCAGTAGAGATTGGAGAAGGGTTCACGGTAGGGCAGAGAGGAGAGGAGCATCTGTAATGATGATTGATGCGGCGACGCTTGCCGTTACTGCCTGCGTGAGAGGTGGACGTGACATCGCCACATCGGCAGTTTGTTCTTGTTCCGAGGTAGTCGTACAATATATACGTGCATGTTTATGTCACACCTGGAGCTAGGATTGGGTATGTGCGTATCATTGTTGAGTTCATAACCGGTAGAAACTAGAAGAGGATCCACGGCAGGGCACAGAGGAGAGGAGCGAGTGTGATAATGATTTATGTGAGACGAAACGGGGGCAGCGCTTGCCACTGCGGCCTCCGTGAGAGCCGGATGTGACATCGGCAGTTTCTTGAGGCGGACGTGACATGGCCAGTTTCTTTTTCTTAGGACTATACCTAGTGGGGTTGTTTGTTAGTTCTTACCCAATATTATTTTCCTTGAACGTAGGTTTGTACATCTATATGTCACGTAAATCTTCACTGGCCCACCGTGTTATATTAGTTACGTAGATCAAACGGCTAAAATATCTTTATTTATTAAGATCTGATGAATGAAGGGCCGGTATTTTCTGATTAACGTGAGATTTTCTAACCAATATCTCTAACTTCCTCCGTATTTTTCTTTTAGTAGACAATAGATTGGCTTTAATATACCTTGGGATCTGGGTGGATCGATTGCTTGAGCACTTTATGCCTAGCTTAATGGCTTTAAAGAAAGCACTACCTGGGAGACAACCCGGAAGTTTTAGAGAGTCATTTTATTCTGTTGTGTGCTTTTAAAAAAGTTTTAAAACAAAAAAATATAGAGGGGAACCTAAAACTTTTCAAAAAGAAAAGTGAAAGTGAGAAAGACGAGCACCGTTGAAGTGGGGGATATCCTTGAACTTTGTTCACGCCCATGGAAACTTTGTGAATCTTGAATTACAGAAACTTTTCAACAAAAATAATTATCCCCTTGTACAAATCCACTGTATTATAAAAATAATGTGCCAAGATTTACCTTTAGGATGTTTAAATTGCTTGTTTGGTGTGTGCTGTGCAAAAAAAGAAACTTTTGCTGTAGTGTTTGAATTTCTATATTCTACTGGAGCGTGCAAAAATTCTGAAATTTTTATACAGTACTTCTATGCAAATTATTTATTATGTCCTAATTTTTCAGAATTTTTGGAGTTACAGAAGTATATGTTTCATCTGCATCTTTACAGACTGTCCTGTTTTCACAGATTGCTGTTATAGTTTCTTTATTTGCGTATGTTTGAAATCTTGTTGAGCCCCATTGACTTGGGAGCCATAGAATTGTGATAGAATACAGTGGGTAATGTTTGATTATAATTATACAATAATGTTACAGCAGGGCATGATGAGATTTGATGTTATATGTACTAACCCCTCAAATAAAAAGTTCGGTTAAGTTTTGTGTGGATGAAGTGTTCGAAGATCGAGGAGGTATCGATATGTGGAAAATAAGGAGAGGCAAGAGTTCAAGCTTGGGGATGCCCAAGGCACCCCAAGTAAATATTCAAGGAGACTCAAGCGTCTAAGCTTGGGGATGCCCCAGAAGGCATCCCATCTTTCTTCGACAATTATCGGTATGTTTTGGTTTTTGTTTCGTTCACATGATATGCGTAAATTCTTGGAGCGTCATGTGCTTTTTTTTCTTTTAATAATGCACCATGCTGATATGGGATAGTCCTTGGTTGATTTATAGAATGCTTCATGCACTTCACTTATATCTTTTGAGTATGGCTTTATAGAATGCTTCATGTGCTTCACTTATATCATTTGAAGTTTGGATGCCTGTTTCTCTACATATAGAAAACCGTTATTTGCAGAATGCTCTTTAGCAACACTTATATTTATTAGAGTGTGGACAAGTCTTTTTAGAAAGAATTAAACTCTCATGATTCACTTATATCTATTTAGAGAGTCAACAGAATTGGTCATTCACATGGTTAGTCATAAAACCCTACATAAAACTTGTAGATCACTGAATATGATATGTTTGATTCCTTGCAATAGTTTTGCGATATTAAGATGGTAATATGTGGGTGGTGCTAGTAGATAATTGTGGTTTAGTAAGAATATTGGTGTTAAGGTTTGTGATTCCCGAAGCATGCATGTATGATCTGTCGTTATGCTAAGAAGTTGGAGCATGATTTATTCTTGATTGTCTACCTTATGAGTGGTGGTCGGGGACGAGCGATGGTCTTTTCCTACCAATCTATCCCCCTAGGGGCATGCATAGTAGTACTTTGCTTCGAGGGCTAATAAACTTTCGCAATAAGTATGTGAGTTCTTTATGACTAATGTGAGTCCATGGATTATACGCACTCTCACCTTTCCGCAATTTGCTAGCCTCTTCGGTACCGTGCATTGCCCTTTATCACCTCGAGAGTTGGAGCAAACTTCGCCGGTACATCCAAACCCTGTGATATGATACGCTCTATCACACATAAGCCTCCTTATATCTTCCTCAAAACAGCCACCATACCTACCTATCATGGCATTTCCATAGCCATTCCTAGATATATTGCCATGCAACTTCCATCATCATCATATACATGACTTGATCATTCATTGTCATATTGCTTTGCATGATCGTAAGATAGCTAGCATGATATTTTCATGGCTTGTCCGTTTTTTGATATCTTTGCAACGCTAGATCATTGCACATCCTGGTACACTGCCAGAGGCATTCATATAGAGTCATATTTGTTCTAGTATCGAGTTGTAATGTTGAGTTGTAAGTAAATAGAAGTGTGATGATCATCATTATTAGAGCATTGTCCCAGTGAGGAAATAAAAAAAAGGGGGGAGGCCAAAAAGAGCCCACCAAAAAAAAGAGAAAAAAAGAAAAAAAAAAGAAAAAAAAGAAAAAAAAAGGCCAAAAAGAGCCCACCAAAAAAAAGAGAGAGAAAAAAGAAAAAAGAAGAAAAAAAGGAGAAAACAAAAAAAATGAGAGAAAAAGAGAGAAGGGGCAATGTTACTATCCTTTTCCACACTTGTGCTTCAAAGTAGCACCATGTTTTTCATATAGAGAGTGTCCTATGTTGTCACTTTCATATAACTAGTGGGAATTTTTCATTATAGAACTTGGCTTGTATATTCCGATGATGGGCTTCCTCAAATGCCCGAGGTCTTCATGAGCAAGCAAGTTGGATGCACACCCACTTAGTTTTTATTCTGAGCTTTCATACACTTATAGCTCTTAGTGCATCCGTTGCATGGCAATCCCTAATCCTCGCATTGACATCAATTGATGGGCATCTCCATAGCCCATTGATTAGCCTCGTCGATGTGAGACTATCTTCCTTTTTGACTTCCCCTTATTAATCTCTATCATCATTCTATTCCACCCATAGTGCTATATCCATGGCTTGCGCTCATGTATTGCGTGGGGGTTGAAAAAGCTGAAGCGCGTTAAACGTATGAACCAATTGCTCGGCTTGTCATCGGGGTAGTGCATGATAAATACTTTATGTTAAGAAGATGGAGCATGACAGGATTATATGATTTTGTAGGGATACCTTTCGTTAGCATTTTTATTTCGAAAGGCATGATTGTTTGTTGGTATGCCTGAGTATTGATGTCTTTATGTCAAATTATAGACTATTGCTTTGAATCACTCGTGTCTTAATATTCATGCCATGATTGGATTATATGATCAAGATTATGCTAGGTAGCATTCCACATCAAAAATTATATTTTTATCATTTACCTACTCGAGGACGAGCAGGAATTAAGCTTGGGGATGCTGATACGTCTCTGTCATATCTATAATTTTTGATTGTTTCATGCCAATATTCTACAACTTTTGGCAACATTTTATATTATTTTTGGGACTAACATATTGACCCAGTACCCAGTGCCAGTTCCTGTTTGTTGCATGTTTTTTGTTTCACAGAAAATCGATAACAAACGAAGTCCAAACGCGATAAAAATTTACGGAGATTTATTTTGGAATATATGTGATTTTTGGGAAAAAGAATCAACGCGAGACGATGCCCGAGGGGCCCACAAGCTCAAGGGGCACCCCCTACCCAGGGCGCGCCTGGCAGGCTTGTGGCGCCCCTGTAAGGTGGTTGGGGGTGTCATTCTGCCGCAAGGAAGCTAATATCCGGATAAAAATCCCCTCAAAATTTCAGCCCAATCAGAGTTACGGATCTCGGGGAATATAAGAAACGGTTTTCGGCCAGAAAACAGGAAGGCGAAACAGAAGAGAACAGAGAGAGAGATCCAATCTCGGAGGGGCTCCCGTCCTCCGGGAGCCATGGCGGCCATGGACCAGAGGGGAAACTCTCCTCCCATCTAGGGGTGAGGCCAAGGAAGAAGAAATAGGGGGGCTCTCTCCCCCTCTCTCCCGGTGGCGCCGGAACGCCGCCGGGGCAACCATCGTGACGGCGATCTACACCAACAACTTTGCCGCCGTCAACACGAACTCTCTCCACCTCTATGCAGCGGTGTAACACCTCTTCTCCCCGTTGTAATCTTTACTTAAACATTGTGCTTAACTCTATATATTATTATCCAATGATGTATGGCAATCCTATGATGTTTGAGTAGATTCGTTTTGTGCTATGGGTTGATTGATGATCGTGATTGGTTTGAGTTGTATGTTTTATTTTGGTGCTGTCCTATGGTGCCCTCCATGTCGCGCAAGCATGTGGGATTACCGCTGTAGGGTGTTGCAATACGTTCATAATTCGCTTATAGTGGGTTGCGTGAGTGACTGAAACACAAACCCGAGTAAGGGGGTTGTTGTGTATGGGAGTAAAGAGGACTTGTTACTTAATGCTATGGTTGGGTTTTACCTTAATGATCTTTGGTAGTTGCAGATGCTTGCTAGAGTTCCAATCATAAGTGTATATGATCCAAGTATGGAAAGTATGTTAGCTCATGCCTCTCCCTCATATAAAATTGCAATAATGATTACCGGTCTAGTTATCAATTGCCTAGGGACCAATCCTATTCTTGTGTTACAAAAGCTTTATACTAAACAATTAACTTTTATTATCTTGCAATTTACTCATAGTTTTATTCTTGCTAAGTACTTCTAGTTTTATTCTTGCAAACTTATCCTATTACACCTACAAGTAGTTTCATTCTTGTTCTAGGTAAAGCGAACATTAAGTGTGCGTAGAGTTGTATCGATGGTCGATAGAACTTGAAGGGAATATTGATTCTACCTTTAGCTCCTCGTTGAGTTTGACACTCTTATTTATCGAGAAAGGCTACAACTGATCCCCTATACTTGTGGGTTATCAGTGAACTACTCCCTCCTCATCATGGAGACCGCCGGGATGATGAAGATGGCCTCCGGTGATGATTTCCCCCTCCGGCAGGATGCCGGAACAGGGCTCCGGATGAGATCACTTTGGAACAGAGGCTTGCGGCGGCGGTGTGGTAGTTCTAGGTTTATTTCTGGGGGTTTCCTATTTATAAGAGTTTTTGGCGTTGGTTTCACGTCAGGGGGAGTCCCGAGTGCCGGTGTAAAAACGGCTGACCTCGGGGTAGGGGGTCCCGAGCTATGGATCTCGGATCAATGGTAACAGGAACAAAGGAGACGGTGTTTACCCAGGTTCGGCCCCTCTCGAAGTGGTAATACCCTACGTCCTGCTTTGATTATATTGATGGTAAAGTATCGAGTACAAGCTTGATCTACCTCGAGATCGTAAGGAGAAGTCTGACCCTAGGGCTAGGTGGATGGTAATTGTGATTCCGTCCCCTCTATAGGCTAAACTCCTTGGCTTATATACACGCTAGGTAGGGCATCCAGGGTTACATAGTCGGTATCCAGGGATGCTTATGGAGGCGGCAGAAGATGTCTTGGGGTATACTCCAAGTCTTTGGCAGAGGCAATCTTGATCACGTCATGGCTTCCGGAGTCCATCTGGATGAGGATGAGGGCCTTCGGGCCCAGCCCGAGGACTATGGGTCGGCTAGGTTGGGACCCCCTAGTCCAGGACACCATCAGTAGCCCCCGAACTAGTCTTCTATGCTGAGGACGACCCCTTTGTCTTTAACAACTTCTGATCCGGAGTCCTTGGCTCGACAGACGAGTTCCCTCCTTTCTGTTGACACTTTTCTTTATTCAAGGCCTCCACGGACCACTCCTTAAAGGGGTGGTGTCCCTTGTCCGGAAGGCATCCCACATCCGAGGTCACGGGATTACTTAGCCTCAAAGGACTGCCGCGTAGGTGTGAACAGTGCCCTTAGCCTGAAAACTTTATTGAAGAGGCACCACCCACGACCAAGCGAGCAGTTACTGCTCACTCGAATCGCGGCCCGAGGCAATCTTTTTACTGGTGCGTCCCATCGAAACGGCGATCGTGCCCACCCTTTAAGGGATATCATTAAGATTTTTTTTCTCCCTATACGCATAACGACATCTTTTACGGGTAATGGCGATTTCAATGGCGCAGAAGGAGGGACTCTTGGCCTTTTTATCAGTCTATATAAGAGCGAGGGGGTAACAACAGAGAGTACACGCTCCCTTGCTTCCCTGCCTATCGCCTCCAAGCTCCATCGCTCAGATCCAATACCGAGCTCCTCCATGCCCCTTAGCGCTCTTCCCCTCAACAATGGCGGAGCCCAACCTCATGGGGCACTGGGGCAGCTCCTCCGTGACGGAGGGCACCATTCTGGAGCTACGCAACGTGGGGTACATCCCCGTGGAGGTCCGCACTCGCGCCCCGACTCCAAAGCAACGCATACCCACTCCCGAGGCCGGGGAGCAGGTCGTCTTCGTCCCCCACCTCATCAGAGGTCTGGGGTTCCCACTACACCCCTTTGTGTGCGGGATCTTGTTCTACTATGGGCTAGATTTTCACGATCTAGCCCCGAATTCTATCCTCCACCTCACCTCCTTCATCACCGTCTGCGAGGCCTTCCTCCGCATTGAGCCACACTTCGGATTGTGGCTGAAGATCTTCGGCGTCAAGCCAAAGTCTAGCCACTCCGAGCTCTCTGAGTGCGGGGGAGCGATGATCAGCAAGAACCAGAGGGCGGTCTGGTTCAAAGGCGCCTTCATAGAGACCGTCAAGGAGTGGCAGCGTGAGTGGTTTTACATCACGGAGCCGCTCGCCGCTGGCCAGGCCGAGGTCGAGTTCTCGGCTGGCCCCCCGAAGAAGCTCGTGTCCTGGAAGAGGAAGGGCATGGACTAGGAGAACCCGGCGGAGGTGGAGGTGCTGATCCAGAAGATCGAGTTCTGGACAAACTAGAGGGACATCAAGCTGACAGATGTGGTGAACGTCATGCTCCACCACCGCATCCTGCCGCTTTAGTCCCGCGCTACCCCGATGTGGGTGTGCAAGCCCGAGGACGTGGTGCCTATCCACCACTTCTTCTGTTCCACCTTGGCTAGGATGTGGAAGCTTCTATTCAAGCCATCCAAGGACGGTTTCCCTGAGGCCGGGAGAGATTTCAGCTTCAAAGCCGCCCATGATGGCCCCGAGGTAAATTTCAATGCTCAATTCTACACTATGTGCTTCTTGGTTCCTCACAAACTTCGGCTGACCGATCCAACATTCGTAGAAGTGGAAAGCCAAGGCACAGCGGATGCTGTGCCCGGCGTCGCAGCCCGAGGGGGAGAGGACTCC
The DNA here is from genome assembly GCA_039707655.1 of Elymus sibiricus. Classification (NCBI taxonomy): domain Eukaryota; kingdom Viridiplantae; phylum Streptophyta; class Magnoliopsida; order Poales; family Poaceae; genus Elymus; species Elymus sibiricus. The sequence goes on along the minus strand of CM077668.1, from coordinate 100,466,058 downwards.
CCAGCTTATGGCCCTCCTAACCGAGGAGCCACATGTGGTGATCCCCAAGGAGTCCAGACCTCCGAGGGGCAGAGCGGGTCTCCGAGGTCGGGAGACCTTGATCACCCAGTCCGAAGAAACCCACACCTCCTCCACCCATGAAGACGAGGAGGGAGGCGAGGGGGAAGAGAAATCTTCCCCTAAAGGGAAGAGGGCGGCGTCCGAGGGCGCCGAAGAGGAGGCGAGGCCGAAAGGCCCGAAGAGGCCGCGCAAGGCCTCAGCCGACCCCGTCCTACCGAGGAAGCCCAGCTTCCCCGAAGATTCGGACGAGGACCTCCTCGCCCTGGGGAGGAAGAAACCGCCCCCCAAAGGTATGTATTAACTACTCAATTTGGACTTTGAAAGCCTGTTCCTTTCTTGAGACTCATAAGAGAAATTTCACCAGCCCGCCCGGGACTCGCCTCAGTGGTCATACTTCGGGCGATCTGCCCCCGTCGGACAGCGGGGCGCCGGAGCCCGTCAAGACTCCCGCGGCTCTCGAGGGGTTAGAGGAGGTGTCGTCCAGTCTGGCCCCTCCATTCGACACCTCGGGGGCCGGGGTGCCGATTGTCATGGCCGAGGTCAATACCTCGGCCGCACCGGGACAAGGGGATCCAATCCCCGAGGCCCCCAAAGGAGGGTTGGGCCAGACATCGACCCAGCCCGAATAATCTCCGGTGCTTGTACCGCAGCCGGAGACCCTCGTCCCCAACACCTCGGTGGTGGGTTCAGAGGTTACTCCTCCCCCACCTCCCGTCACAGAGCGGGTTAGCGCGGGGTGGCCCGAGGAGATGGAGGCGGCCTTAACGGGCTCCTCCATCACAAAAGAGCACAGTGCCTTGATCGGCACAGCGCTACAAGGCTTCCGGTCAGCGGTGGCCGGAATGCGCGAGGTCTTCAAGGGCCTCGTCAGGAGCTTCGAGGTACGCTTTTCGCGTTGTCATTATGAATAACATTCGAGTTTACGATTGCTTATAGTAGCGGGCTTTTGTTTGAAGACTTATTGCCTAGCATAGCGTTTGTAGGAGCATGGCCAGCCAGTAGCCCCCGAGCCCAAAGCTAGTTTGGAAAAAACTGGCCTTGGGGTTGTTTTCTCGAGTATATCTTTGTCGCTCATCCCGTAGCCCCCAAGGCTCTGGCCGTTCTTCAAAAAGGGGCTGACCCGGGACTGACGTGTAAGTGTGTGCTTGCAGGTGTTGACCTCGGCTCCGAACTCCGCCTCTGTGGAGGTGGCGGAGATGAACAGGAAGCTGCAGAGGTCCGAGGAGGACCTCGATCTGATGAAAAAGCAGATCGAGTTGTCTTAAGGTAAACTTCAATAAGTTATGAGTATGTTGATTTTACTTCGAGAGATGTTCTTTAAAGATTCAATTATGACCCCGAGTTGTTTTTCATGACAGCTGCTACGGCGGAGCTTGAGGCACTTAAGGCCGAGCTGGCAAGAGCTCGGCAAGAGGCCGAGCAGCAGAAGGTTGCAGCTGCGAAGGCCGAAGAGGAGCTGGCTGCCGAGAAGGTCGCCTGGGGCAAGGACCAGGCAAGGGTCCTGGAGGTGGAGGTGACCCTGGAGGGCATCTATAAAGAGCGCGACGCCCTTCAGGAGAAGGAAAAGGTGGTGAGCACTGAGCTCAAGAAGCTACGCCAGGCGCATGCCGAGGTCCAAACCCAGGCCCGCGCAGACCGCGAGGTGCTCCAGCGGGTGAAGCAAATCGCCGCTGGTAAGCCGTTTTTGCTTCAATGTGTTTTCGGATGCAAGGGGTTCGTCGAGCTCACCCAGCTGTGGCGATCCGCAGAGGCCTTCCAGGATCTTCCGAGGAGCGTGGCGGACGCCGGCCGGTACTACGGCGCGCGGGACGACCATGCTACGGAGAGGGCATTCTGGTTACAATTCCAGGCGCCCTCGCATCCGGAACTGCTGAACAACTAGATGAAGCAGTTGATGGAGCTCCTGCGCATGGCGAAGCCGGTGCTTCAAGACCTCTACGCCAATCTTTGGCCCGCGGAGGCCCTGCCGACCAGCTTCTTCGGGTTTTTTACCCGTCTGCGGGAGGCCACCCCCAGCTTGTGCGCTGGAAGTGATCTGCGTGCCTGGAGGGGGCTCAACGGGCATATGCCCGCGTAAACACGCACTACCCACGTGTTGAAGCGGCGGTCGTGGTTGCCCCCCCCGAAGGGAAGTCCCGGACCGTGGAGCAATATATCGGCAGGGCGATGGAAGGAGCCCGGATCACCGAGGCCGAGTGTCCCAAGGACCATTTGTATTTTTAGGTAGTACTTTGGTATGCCGAAGTGTAGTTTGAATGTAAAAAACTATCTTTTATTTTGCAATGAATGCAGCTTTATTTTCCGACATGTGATTGTGTGTTTTTATTTTTTGACTCCTTGTGACCGTTTTTAACTGAAAGTGATAAGTTGTCGGCTTCGACCCCTTTGTGCAGTGCACATCGGGTGTTTCCGCGGCAGTCATGACCCTTAGCCGACGTCTCGATTCCTGAAGGCGATCCATGCTCGCGAAGACAAGGCAATCAGACTATATAGGTTTTATAACTTTCACTTAGTCGTAGGTGCTTGACTGTGGGGGCTGATGACGAGCCCCCGGTCCATGGAGTGGTTCGGCTATATGGCCGAGGTCTATGCCACTAACCACTTCGGCTGATTTAATAAGGAGCCCTTCATTTAACACGGGTAACCTCCAAGAGTACTTTGCTGGACGCGGTCTTCGGATGGCCGACCAGTTTACGCTTACCAGGATAGTCAGTTTTCGGCTTTATCCACTGAGGCTCTTTGCCATGCAAGCTGGCAGCGCAATCGCAGTGGTTCTCCCTTTACACCCTTAGCCGAATAGATCGGAAACGTAAGGGGTAATCACAGGAGCCGGGCAACCCAACTATTGACCAAAATCGAGGTTCGAAACTGATTCATATAATGCAACATCCAAGACGCCGAAGAGATACTTCAGACTTGTAGGGTTGTGGGGCGTGAGATTAAAGGCAAAGCCCATAGTAATTTTAAATAACAGTTGTATCATGAATGTATGCTTTTGGCTCAAAGGCAGTGAACATAAGGAAATGCGTGATGACCTCGATGGGTGCACTTTTATTTCATGTGGTCGAGCCGTACATGCCGAGCTTTAACAAAAGGAACTTGTAGAAGATACAACTTAAAAGAAAAAGGTAAAGGAGTAAGAACAGGGCGGATATGCTAATGTGTTTATTCGCCCAAGCCCATCGTTTTCGCACGTCTGTGTCTCCGTGCTGTTGACCAGCTTGCCTTCGTTGAGAGCGAAGGAGGTATGGGCTGCCCGCGACCTTGGCCGTTTGTTTGCTTGATGCTTTCGTCGGTCGAGTCCTTTGAAAAGGTATGCGGCTGCCACTTAGATGGTTTAAGCCATGTGGACATGCTGCTTCTGAGTAGGCCTTTTACAGCACCTTGCTGGTATGCAAGTTCGAAGTGCGTTGCTGTTCAGTTGAGCTGATAACGATGTATCCTTTGCTTCGGCTCCTCGGCCGCCCATGGAATATTTTGTGCAAAGTTATGCATCCTGGGGATGTAATGCCCTTCCAAGGGGAGGCAAACGAGGAGCCCATGCCCCTATTTAGGGGGGATGGTGGCCTGGCCGAGGTCGGCTCGTGCGACTCGTACACGCTTTGAGGAGCTGGGCTTGTGGCGAGCTGCCTCCTCAGTTGCTTGTACCTCGGTTGCGAAAGCCGCGGTCTGTTCCTCGGTTCGGAGGAGCGTTCGGTGTTACCATTGACTGTAATAACACCATTTGGTCCCGGCATTTTCATCTTTAAGTATGCGTAATGTGGGACTGCGTTAAAGCGGGCGAATGCGGTACGCCCGAGCAGCGCATGGTATCCGCTCCAAAAAGGGACTATATCGAAGATTAACTCTTCGCTCCGGAAGTTCTCGGGTGAACCGAAGACTACTTCCAGCGTTACTGTTCCCGTGCAGCGAGCCTCGACGCCTGGTATGACACCTTTGAAGGTGGTGGTGCTAGGTTTGATCGTGGATGAGTCTATGCCCATCTTCCTGATCGTATCCACGTAGATTAAATTGAGGCTAATGCCTCCGTCCATGAGGACGCGCGTCAGATGGAATCCGTCAACGATCGGATCTAGGACCAAGGCGGCCGATCCGCCATGTCGGATGTTGGGGGGGGATTATGTTTGTCTAATGTGATCGGGTAAGCCGACCACGGATTGAACTTTGGGGCAACAGGCTCTAGGGCGTAAATGTCCCGAAGTGCACGTTTCCTCTCCTTTTTAGGGATGTGGGTTACGTAAATCATGTTTACGTCCTTCACCTCTAGAGGGAACTGTATCTGGTGTCCATTGTTGGATTGCCGAGGTTCATCCTCGTCCTTGTTGTGAGGTTGAGCTTTACTTTGGCCCTTCGTCGCTGTCTTTCCGGCCTGCTTGAAGACCCAGCAGTTCCGGTTTGTGTGGTTTGCTAGCTTGTCCGAGGTGCCATGTATTTGACATGGCCTATCGAGGATCTTGTCAAGCTGGCTGGGTCCGTCTTTGTTCCCTTTAAAGGGCCTCTTTTTTTGACCGGATCTAGGTCCGTTGAACCCTGCGTTTACGGCAGCATCCTCGGTGTCGCTCCCACCATTTTTATGCCTGCGCTTATTTTTACTGCGCCTAGGCTTTCCATTGGCGTCGCGAGCTTCTGAAGTGCCTGCCTCGCTGTTATGAGTGCTGTGAGCTAGCCAACTATCCTCTCCCGTGCAAAAGCGGGTCATGAGCGAGGTGAGGGCCGCCATGTCCTCGTCTTGTCTTACCCGAGCTGGCGTGCGAGCCACTCGTCTCGAATGCTATGCCGGAAAGCGGCGATGGCCTTGGCGTCGGGGCAGTCCATAATTTGGTTCTTTTTAGTTAAGAACCTATTACATAACTTCCTTGCCGACTCGCCGGGCTGTTGGATGATGTGGCTGAGGTCGTCGGCATCTGGAGGTCGAACGTATGTGCCCTAGAAGTTAGCCCTGAAGGCATCCTCAAGTGCTTCCCAGCTTCCGATGGAATGAGGAGGTAGGCTATTAAGCCAGTGCCTCGCCGGCCCCTTTAACTTGAGCGGCAGATATTTGATACCATGGAGGTCATCTCCATGCGCCATGTGGATGTGGAGAAGGAAGTCTTCATCCACACCGCTAGGTCAGTAGTACCATCGTATGACTCGATGTTGATGGGTTTAAACCCGTCTGGGAACTGATGTTCCATTACCCTGTCTGTAAAATAGATCGGGTGAGCGGGACCTCGGAACCGAGCAGACTCGCGTCGGACGTTGGGAGGTATCCGTGTATAAGCTTGTTCTTGAGCTCGGCCATTCCTGTCCATCCAGGCATCATAACCGTCGAGCCCGGCCGGTGCGCGTCCTCTCGATCCGTAGATGGACCGAGAAGGTGCTCGGTTCACCTCTATTTGGTGTCTTGCATCGTATGGCTCGGTGTAGTCGATGGGGTCCTTGCCGTAACGGCGTGTCGTTGTTTGGGTGTGTAAATTTTCCCGTACTGGCCTGTCGTGCCCTCTAGGGGGGTGGTCCGGTTCGTCAGCCCGTCTGCGTGTTAAGAGCATGTCATTGGCTAATTCTTCATCGAATTCGGGCAGCAAACACCTACACGGGTAAGATTTAGGCAGACTACGGAGTCGTTCCTCGAGGTCTTGCTCGGCCGAGAGTATCTCGACCCACTTGTCGTTCAACGCGTCTTGATTGGCTTGCAGCTGCTGCTGCTTCCGTCTCATGCTTTGGGCGGTAGCCACGAGGCGTCGTTGGAACCGTTCCTGCTCAAAGGGGTCTTCGGGGACTATAAAGTCCTCGGTGCCCAGGCTCTCGTCCTCTTCGGACTGAGGTAAGTAATTTTCATCAGCCCCTTCAAAGAGGTCATCGGGGTCCTCGTCCTCGGGGATGCCCGCAGGGCTATGCGGCCGCCCTGGGGAGGCTTGAGGAAGCTCTCCTGGGTCATTGATGTCGTCTGCCGCCGCGCCAGTGTTGGTGGCGGTGGCGTCGTGCCCGCTGGGGTCCCCATTGGTACCTCGCCCGCACCTTCACCGTCGTCTTGATGGAGGTTTCAGAGTATCCACCATGTACACGTCATAGGTGGAGGTTGCAGTCCACCTGCCGGTGTTGACCAGTGGCGTGGTGGTTTCTGTGGGGCTGTCGACGTCTTCATCCATGTCGGTGGCTTCGTCATAGTCTAACACGTCAGTTAAGTCATCGACCGTGGCGACTAGATGGGTGGTGGGTGGGATATAAATTTCCCGATCATCGGCTTTAAGTCCGATCTTATCATAGACCGAAGTCTGACTATTTGAGATTGATAAGCGCTGGATGTGATCCGGCATCTCATTTAGGTGAGATAGCTCCTCGGGATCCATGGCCTGGCTGTAAGCCGGGCTCACTTGAAGCACGACTGGTGGATCGCCTGATGCGTCATCGGCCTCGTGCGGGGCTGGGGTTGATCCCGGGTCTGTCACCCGGTGTCGGTGTAAAAACCGGCTGACCTCGGGGTAGGAGGTCCTGAGCTATGGATCTCGGATCAATGGTAACAGGAACAAAGGGGACGATGTTTACCCAAGTTCGGGCCCTCTCTATGGAGGTAAAACCCTATGTCATACTCTTGTTTATATTGATGATGAAGTATCGAGTACAAGCTTGATCTACCTCGAGATCGTCAAGAGAAACCTAACCCTGGAGCTAGGTGGATGGTAATTGTAATTCCGTGTCCTCTACAGGCTAAACCCTCCGGCTTATATACACGCCAGGCAGGGGCATCTAGGGTTACATAGGCGGTATCCAAGGATGCGCATGGAGGCAACATGAGATGTCTTGGGGTGTACTCCAAGTCTTTGGCAGATACAATCTTGATCACGTCATGCCTTCCGAAGTCCATCTGGATGAGAACAGGGCCTTCAGGCCCAGCCCGAGGACTATGGGCTGTCTAGGTTGGTACCCCCTAGTCTAGGACACCGTCAGTAGCCCCCGAACTAGTCTTCTATGCCGAGGACGACACCCTTGCCTTTGGCAACTTCGAATCCGGAGTCCTTGGCTCGACAGACAAGTTCCTTCCTCCTGTTGACACCTGTCTTTTTATTCGAAGCCGCCACAGACCACTCCCCGAAGGGGTGGCATCCTAATTAAAAACACGATCCATATCCGAGGTCTCGGGGTTACTTAGCCCCAAAGGCCTGCCGCGTAGGTGTAAACAGTGCTTTCTAGCCTGACAACTTTATTGAAGCGGCACCACCCCCATCCCGGCGAGCAGTTACTGCTCACTCAAATCGCGACCTGAGGCAATCTTTTGACAGGCGTGTCCCATCGAAACGGGGATCGTGCCCACTTTTTAAGGGATATCATTAAGATTTTGTTTCTCCCTATACGCATAACGACATCTTTTGTGGGTTAATGGCGATTTCAACGGCGCGGCTAGAGGGACTCTTGGCCTTTTCACTAGCCTATATAAGAGCGAGGGGATAACAACAGAGAGGACACACTCCCTTGCTTCCTTGCCTTTCGCCTCCCAAGCTCTATCGCTCAGATCCAATCCCGAGCTCCTCCGACCCCCTCAGCGCCCTCCTCCTCTACAATGGCGGAGCCCAACCTTAAGGGGCACTGGGGCAGCTCCTCCCTGACGGAGGGCACTATTTTGGAGCTGCGCAGCGCGGGGTATATCCCCACGGAGGTCCGTACTCGAGCGCCGACCCCGAAGCAGCGCATACCTACTCCCGAAGCCGGGGAGAGGGTCATTTTTGTCTCCCGCCTCATCAAAGGTCTGGGGTTCCCCCTGCACCCCTTCATGTGCAGGATCTTGTTCTACTACGGGCTAGATTTCCACCATCTAGCCCCGAATTCCATCCTCCACCTCGCCTCCTTCATCACTGTCTGCGAGGCCTTCCTCCGCATCGAGCCGCACTTCGGGCTGTGGCTCAAGATCTTCGGAGTTGAGCTGAAGTCCAGCGACTCCGAGCTCGCAAAGTACGGGGGAGCGATGATCAGCAAGAACCAGAGGGCAGTCTGGTTCAAGGGTACCTTCATAGAGACCATCAAGGAGTGGCAGCGCGAGTGGTTTTACATCACCGAGCCACTCACAGCTGGCCAGGCCGGGGTCGAGTTCTCCGCTGGCCCTCTGAAGAAGCTCGTATCCTGGAGGAGGAAGGGCATGGACTGGGGGAACCCAGTCGAGGTGGAGGTGTTGATCCAGAAGATCGAATTCTGGTTCAATCAGAGGAACATCAGGCTGACGGACGTGGTGAACGTCATGCTCCACCCCTGCATCCTGCCGCTTCAGTCTCGGGCTACCCCAATGTGGGTGTACAAGCCCGAGGACGTGGTGCCTATCCACTACTTCTTCCGCTCCACCCCGGCTGGGATGTGGAAGCTGCTGTTCATGCCATCTAAGGAAGGCTTTCCCGAGGCCAGGAGAGATTTCGGCTTCGAAGCCGCCCACGGCGGCCCCGAGGTAAATCTCAATGCTCAATTATATGCTCTGTGCTTCTTAGTTCCTCACAAATTTTGGCTAACTGATCCACGATTTGCAGAAGTGGATATCCAAGGCACAGCGGATGCTGTGCCCGGTGCAGCAGCCCGAGTTGGAGAGGACTCCCCAGCTTGTGGCCCTCCTGACCGAGGAGCCACATGTGGTGATCCCCAAGGAGTCCAGACCTGCATGGGGCAGAGTGGGCCTCCGAGGTCGGGAGACCTCGGTCACCCGGTCCGAGGAAACCCACGCCTCCTCCACCCACGAAGACGAGGAGGGAGATGAGGGGGAAGAGAGATCTTCCCCGAAAGGGAAGAGGGCGGCGTCCGAGGGCGCCGAAGAAGAGGCGAGGCCAAAAGGCCCGAAGAGGCCGCGCAAGACCTCGGCCAATCCCGTCCTGTCGGAGAAGCCCAGCTTCCCTAAAGATTCGGACGAGGACCTCCTCGCCCTGGGGAGGAAGAAACTGGCGCCCCGGAGGTATGTAATTATTACTTAATTTAGACTTCGAGAGCCTATTTTCTCACATGAGGCTTATAAGGAATCTTTCAACAGCCCGCCCAGGGCTCGCCTCAGTGGCAACACTTCGGGCGATCTGCCCCCGTCGGACACCGGGACACCTGAGCGCGCCAAGACTTCCCCAGCTTTTGAGGGGCTGGGGGAAGTGTCGTCCAGTCCGGCCCCTCTTGCCAACACATCGGGGGCCGGGGTACCGGTCGATGTGGCCGAGGTTAACACCTCGGCTGAACCGGGCCAAGGGGAACCAGTCCCTGAGGTCCCCAAGGAAGGGTTGGACCAGGCCTCGGCCCAACCCGAACAGTCTCCGGCGCCTGCGCCGCGCCCGGAGACCCTTGTTCCCAGCACTTCGGTGGTGGGTTCAGAGGTTGCTCCACCCCCGCCTCCCGTCACAGGGCGGGTTAGCGCGGGGTGGCCTGAGGAGATGGAGGCGGCCTTAACGGGCTCCTCCATCTTAGAAGAGCACCGTGCCTTGATTGGTGCGGCACTGCAAGGCTTCCGGTCAGCGGAAGCCAGAATGCGCGAGGTCTTCAGGGGCCTCGCGAGGAGCTTCGAGGTACGCTTTTTATCTCTCCATTGATTTATTTATAGTAGAGGGCTTTTATCTGAAGACTTGTCGCCTAGCGCGTCATCTGTAAGAGCATATCCAGCCGGTAGCCCCTGAGCCCAAGGCTGGTTTTGAAAAACCTAGCCTTGGGGTCGATGTATGAATAAGTTTTAGGTGTTGATCTTGTAGCCCCCATGACTTTGGTCATTCTTCAAAAAGGATTGACCAGAGGATTTAAAGTCGAAAAAATAGGGACTAAGGCATGAGTGCATGTTTGCAAGTGTCAACCTCGGCTCCGAACTCCGCCTCCGAGGAGGTGGCGGAGATGAACAGGAAGCTGCAGAGGTCCGAGGAGGACCTCGATCTGATGAAGAAGCAGATCAAGCTGTCTCAAGGTAAACTTCAATAAGCTATAAGTGTGCCATTTTCACTTGTTAAAGGATGCTCTTGAAATATTTGAATATGATGCCGAGCTGTTTTGTATGACAGCTGCTACGGTGGAGCTTGAGGCACTCAAGGCCGAGCTGGTGAAAGCTCGGCAGGAGGCCGAGCAGCAGAAGGCTGCGGCCTCAAAGGCCGAAGAAGAGCTGGTTGCCGAGAAGGAGGCCAGTGGTAAGGACCAGGCACGGGTCCGGGAAGTGGAGGAGACCTTCGAGGGTGTCTACAAAGAGCGTGACGCCCTCCAGGAGAAGGAGAAAGTGGCGAGCACCGAGCTCGAAAAGCTGCGCCAGGCCCACACCGAGGTCCAGTCCCAGGCCCGCGCAGACAGCGAGGTGCTCCAGCAAGTGAGGCAGATCGTTGCTGGTAAGCCGTTTTTGCTTCAATGTGTTTTCGGCCACAAGGGGTTCGTTGAGCTTACCCAGCTGTGGCGATCTGCAGAGGCCTTCGAGGATCTTCCGAGGAGCGCGGCGGACGCCGACCACTTCTATGGCGCGCAGGAGGGCCATACTATGGAGAGGGCATTCTGGCTGCAATTCCAGACGCCCTCGTATCCGGAGCTGCTGAACAATCAGATGAAGCAGCTGATGGAGCTCCTGCGCATGGCAAGGCTGGTGCTTCAAGACCTCTACGCCAATCTTTGGCCCGCGGAAGCCCTACCGACCAGCTTTTTCGGGTTTTCGCCCGTCTGCGGGAGGCCGCCCCCAGTTGATGCGTTGGAAGCGTTCTGCGTGCCTGGAGGGTGCTCAGCGGGCGTATGCCCGCGTAAATATGCACTACCCACGTGTTGAAGCGGCGGTCGTGGCCGCCCGGCTCCCCGAAGGGAAGAACCGGACCGTGGAGCAGTACATGGGCAAGGCGATGGAAGGGGCCCGAATCACCGAGGCAGAATGCTCTAAGGAAAACTTGTATTTTTAGATTGTACTTCAGTATGCCGAAGTGTAGGTCGGATGTAAAAACTATCCTTTATTTTGCAATGAATTCGGCTTTATTTTCCGACATGTGCTTGTGTGTTTTTATTTTTTTGACTCCCGTGTGACCATTTTTAACTGAAAGTGACCAGTCATCGGCTTCGACCCCTTTGTGCAGTGCACACCGGGTGCTTCCGCGGTAGTCATGACCCTTAGCCGACGTCTCGGTTCCCGAAGGCAGTCCATGCTCGCGAAAACAAGGCAATCAGACTATAGTGGTTTTATAACTTTCACTTAGTCGTAGGAGCTTGACTGTGGGGGCTGATGACGAGCCCCCGGTCCATGGAGTGGTTCGGCTATATGGCTGAGGTCTATGCCACTAACCACTTCGGCTGATTTAGTAAGGAGCCCTTCGTTTAACACGGGTAACCTCGAAGGGTACATTGCTGGATGCTGTCTTCGGATGGCCGACCAGTTTACACTTACCAGGACAGTCAGTTTTCGGCTTTATCCACTAAGGCGCTTTGCCATGCAAGCTGGCAGCGTAATCGCAGTGGTTCTCACTTTACACCCTTAGCCGAATAGATTGGAAACGTAAGGGGTAAGCACAGGAGCCGGGCAACACAACTATTGACCAAAATCGAGGTTCGAAACTGTTCTTATAATGCAACATCCAAGACGCCGAATAGATACTTCGGACTTGTAAGGCGGTGGGGCGTGAGATTGGAAGCGAGGCCCATAGTAATTTTAAATATCAGTTGTATCATGAATGTATGCTTTTGGCTCAAAGGCAGCGAACATAAGGAGATGCGTAATGACCTCGATGGGTGCACTTTTATTTCATGTGGTCAAGCCGTACATGCCGAGCTTTAACAAAAGAAACTTGTAGAAGATACAACTTAAAAGAAAAAGGTAAAGGAGTAAGAACAGGGCGGATATGCTAATGGGATTATTCGCCCAAGGCTGTCGCTGTCGCACGTCTGCGTCTCCGTGCTGTTGATCAGCTTGCCTTCGTTGAAAGCGAAGGAGGTGTGGGCTATCCGTGACCTCGGCCTCTTATTTGCTTGATGCTTTCGTCGGTTGAGTCCTTTGAAAAGGTGTGCGGCTGCCACTTAGATGGTTTAAGCCATGTGGACATGCTGCTTCTGACTGGGCCTTTTACAGAGCCCTGCTGGTATGCAAGTCTGAAGTGCGTTGTTGTTCGGTTGAACCGGTAATGATGCGTCATTCGATTCAGCTACTCGGCCGCCCATGGAATTCTTAGTGCAAAGTTATGCACCCTGGGGGCGTAATGCCCCTCCAAGGGGAGGCAGACGAGGAGCCTATGCCCTATTTGGGGGAATCGTGGCCTGACCGAGGTCGGCTTGTGTGGCCCGTACGCGCTTTGAGGAGCTGGGTTTGATACGAGTTGCCTCCTCAGTTGCTTGTACCTCAGCTGCGAAAGCCACGGTCTGTTCCTCTGTTCGGAGGGAACACTCGGTGTTACCATTGACTGTAATAACACCATTTGGTCCCGGCATTTTCATCTTTAAGTATGCGTAATGCAGGACTGTGTTAAAGCGGGCGAATGCGGTGCGCCCAAGCAGCGCGTGGTATCTGCTCCGAAAAGGGACTATATCGAAGATTAACTCTTTGCTCCGGAAGTTCTCGGGTGATCCGAAGACTACCTCCAGCATACTATTCCTGTGCAACAAGCCTCGACGCCCGGTATGACACCTTTAAAGGTGGTGGTGCTGGGTTTGATCCTGGATGAGTCTATGCCCATCTTCCTGATCGTATCCGCGTAGATTAAATTGTGGCTACTGCCTCCGTCCATGAGGACGCGCGTTAGATGAAATCCGTCAACGATCGGATCCAGGACCAAGGCAGCCGATCTGCCATGTCGGATGCTGGTTGGGTGATCATGTTTGTCAAATGTGATCGGGTAAGCCGACCACGGATTGAACTTCGGGGAAATAGGCTCTAAGGCGTAAATGTCCTGAAGTGCAAGTTTCCTCTCCTTCTTAGGGATGTGGGTTACATAAATCATGTTTACGTCCTTCACCTCAGGAGGGAACTGTTTCTGGTTTCCATTGTTAGATCGGCAAGGTTCATCCTTGTCCTCGCTGCGAGGTTGGGTTTTACTTTGGCCCTCCGTCGCTATCTTTTCGGCCTGCTTGAAGACCGAGCAGTTCTGGTTTGTGTGGTTTGCAAGCTTGTCCGAGGTTCCATGGATTTGGCATGGCCTATCGAGGATCTTATCAAGCTGGCTGGGTCCGTCCTTGCTCCCTTTAAAGGGCCTCTTTTTCTGACCGGATCTAGGTCCGTTGAACCCTGCGTTTACGGTGACGTCCTCGGTGTCGCTCCCACCATTTTTATGCCTGCGCTTATTTTTATTGCGCCTGGGCTTGCCATTGGTGTCGCGAGCTTCCGAAGTGTCTGCCTCGCCGTTATGAGTACAACGGGCCAGCCAACTATCCTCTCCCACGCAAAAGCGGGTCATGAGCGAGGTGAGGGCCGCCATGGTCCTCGGCTTGTCTTGCCCGAGCTGGTGTGTGAGCCACTCGTCTCTGATGCTAGGCCGGAAAGCGGCGATGGCCTCGGCATCGGGGCAGTCCATAATTTGGTTCTTTTTAGTTAAGAACCTATTCTAGAACTTCCTTGCCGACTCACCTGGCTGTTGGATAACGTGGCTGAGGTCGTCGGCATCTGGAGGTCGGACGTATGTGCTCTGGAAGTTAGCCCTGAAGGCATCCTCAAGCGCTGCCCAGCTTCCAATGGAATGAGGAGGCAGGTTATTCAGCCAATGCCTAGCCGCCCCTTTAGTTTGAGCGGCATATATTTGATTGCGTGGAGATCGTCTCCATGTGTCATGTGGATGTGGAGAAGGAAATCTTCGATCCACACTGCTGGATCGGTAGTACCATCGTACGACTCGATGCTGATGGGTTTAAACACGTCAGGGAACTGGTGTTCCATTACCCTGTCTGTAAAACAGATCGGGTGAGCGGGACCTCGGAACCGAGCAGATTTGCGTCGGACGTCGGGAGATATCCACGTATAAGGTTGTTCCCGAGCTCGGCCGTTCCTGTCCATCCAGGCATCGTAGCCGTCGAGCCCGGCTGGTGCGCGTCCTCTTGATCCATAGATGGACCGAGAAGGTGCCCAGTTCACCTCTATATGGCGTCTCGCGTCGAATGGCTTGGTGTAGTTGACGGGGTCCTTGCCGTAACTGCGTGTCATTGTTTGGGTGTGTAAATTTTCCTGGACTGGCCTGTCGCGCCCTCTAGGGGGGCGGTCAGGTTTGTCAGCCCTTCCACATGTTAAGAGCACATCGTCGGCTAATTCTTCATCGAATTCGGGCAGCAGACGCCCGCGCGGATAGGATTTAGGCGCACTTCGGAGCCGCTCCTCGAGGTCCTGCTCGGCCGAGAGTATCTCGACCCACTTATCATTCAGCGGGTCTTGATTGGCTTGCAGCTGCTGCTGCTTCCGTTTCATGCTTTGGGCGGTGGCCACGAGGTGTCGTCGGAACCTTTCCTGCTCAAAGGGGTCTTCGGGGACTATGAAGTCCTTGGTGCCCAGGCTCTCGTCCTCTTCGGACTGATGTAAGTAATTGTCATCCGCCCCTTCAAAGAGGTCATCGGGGTCCTCGTCCTCGGGGATTCCTGCGGGGCTATGTGGCCGCCATGGGGAGGCTTGAGAGTCCTCTTCCGGGTTATCAGCATCGTCAGCCACAGCACCAGTGTTGGTGGCACTGGCATCGTGCGCACTGGGGTCCCCGTTGGCGCCTCGTCCGCGCCTTCGCCGATGTCTTGATGGAGGTTTCGGAGTATCCACCATGTACACGTCATAAGTGGAGGTTGCAGTCCACTTGCCGGTGTTGACCAGTGGCGTGGTGGTTTTTGCATGGCCGTCGACATCTTCATCCATGTCGGTGGCTTCATCATAGTCTAACACATCGGTTAAGTCATCGACCGTGGCGACTAGATGGGTGGTGGGTGGGATATAAATTTCCCGATCGTCGGCTTTAAGTCCGATCTTGTCGTAGACCGAAGTCTGGCTATTTGAGATTGATAAGCTTTGGATGCGATCCAGCATCTCGTTTAAGTGAGATAGCTCTTCGGGATCCATGGCCTGGCTATAAGCCGGGCTGACTTAAAGCATGACTGGTAGATCGCCTGACGCGTCATTAGCCTCGTCCGGGGCTGGGGTTGATCCCGGATCCATCACCCGAGCCGGCTCTAGATCCGACGTAGTATTCGAGGTGGCGTCCGAAGCGGCGTCATGGCTTGATGCCAGGACGAGGTTGGCCATCGTGGAGGTAGTCAATTCCTTCACAGGGCCCTGTAGGGGAAAGGGGTTTGATCCGACATCCTTGGAGGAGATCGGTTCTGGAGCCGTGCCCCTGATGTCCGCCAGGCCCTCAATCCGGCCTGGCGTCCAACCGGTAAGGACGAGCTCTCCGCGGGAATCCGCGGTGTACTCCAAGCCTCCAAAAGTTACGACGTGATCTGGAGCATAATTCTCGACGGAAGCTAGATGGCCCGAAGAGTCAGCACAAAAGATCATGATGCCGAAAACGAATAGCTGGCCGAGGACGAAGATGACCTCGTAGCCGGAGCCGCAGTTGATCTGCAGGTGAGCCATCAATCCTTTTCTGATCTCACAGCGGAACTTTCAATGAAAGCACCAGTGTCGGTGTAAAAACCGGCTGACCTCGGGGTAGGGGCTCCCGAGCTGTGGATCTCAGATCAATGGTAACAGGAACAAAGGAGAGGATGTTTACCCAGGTTCGGGCCCTCTCTATGGAGGTAAAACCCTACTGTCGGTGTCAAAACCAGCAGACCTCGGGGTAGGGGGTCCCGAGCTGTGGATCATGGATCAATGTTAATAGAGACAAGGGAGACGATGTTTACCCAGGTTCGGGCCCTCTTGATGGAGGTAAAACCCTATGTCCTGCTCTTGTTTATATTGATGGAGATGTATCGAGTACAGAGTTGATCTACCTCGAGATCGTAATGTATGTCTAACTCTAGGGCTAGGTGAATGATGTTGCGTTGATGTCCCCTCTACGGGCTAAACCCTTTGGCTTATATACACGCCAGGGAGGGGATCTAGGGTTACAAGGTCGGTATCCAGGAGCAGGGCGGCAGGAGAGATCTTGGAGTATACGTCAAGTCTTCGGTGGAGACAGTCATCACGCCTCGTGTACACGGCCTCCGGAGTCCACCTTGATCACGCACGAGGGCCCATCGGCCCAACCGAAGAGACAGGCGGGCTAGGTTAGCACCCCCTAATCCAGGACACCGTCAGTAGCCCCCGAACTGGTCTTCTACGCCGAGGACGATTTTCTTAACAGACGCCACCTCGGATCCGAAGTCCTTGGCTTGACAGACAAGTTCCCCTTTATGATTTATTCTTTTTAGTGGAGCGACGTCATCCGAGGCCCAACCAAGCTTGTACCCTGCCCGAAGAGGATAGATATCTTAGCCACGAAGGCCCGCCGTCCAGGTATGAACGGTCCAATCCGGTCTGACAGCTTTATCGAAGTGGCACGCCCCACGACATATCGGGCAATTACTACTTCCCTTAAATTGTGGTTCGAGGCAGCCTTTTTACTGGCACGTCCCTTTGAGGCAGAGATTGTGCCCGTTTTCTCAGGGATATCATCAAGATTTTGTTTCCCCCCATTTGCTCAACGGCATCTTTGGTAGGAGTGGTGAGTTTATCGGCGCAGCGAGGGGGACTCTTAGCCTTTCACAGGCTTATAAGAGCGAAGGGGAGGAAAGCGCAATTGACCCCGCTCCCATTCTCCCCTTCTACTGCTTCGTCTAGATCCAGCGCCCAGATCCCATCCCGCTCCCTTTTCCTTCTGCGAGTCCAACCTCCACCACCAGCCATGGACGACACCCTCAAAGGGCACTGGGGTGGTTCCATCGTGACGGATGGCACCATCCTAGAGCTGCGCAGCGCGGCGTATCTGACCCCTGGCATCGCCGCCCGTGCTCCAGCTGCTGGCCAGCAGGTGCCCGCTCCCAACGCTGGGGAGCGGGTAGTCTTTGTCCCCCACCTCGTCCGAGGCCTGGGGTTCCCACTGCACCCCTTTGTGCACGGGGTGATGTACTACTACGGGCTTGATTTCCACCATATCGCCCCAAACTCCATTCTTCACCTCACCTCCTTCATCATGGTCTACGAGGCCTTCCTCCGCTGCGAGCCGCACTTCGGCCTATGGCTGAAGCTCTTCGGGATCAAGCCGAAGTCCAGTGGCTCCGACCTCACGGAGTGCGGAGGGGCCATGATCAGCAAGAACCAGGGGGGCACTGTAGGGTAATGCAGTAGAAAAAAAAAATTCCGACCTACGCACCAGCCCAGGACCACTATGAAGACTGCATACAAGGTTTCGATCCGATCGTTACCGACTCGTAGCGCAGCGGAAGTAGAGTCGATGTAGATCGTCGGTGCAGATCCCCGCAGCTAAGATTTACAACCTCCCAACTGCGAGGATGTACTCCCTCGACTGCCCCTCGGACAGCCCTCCAGGAGGCGGTCGGACAGTCCCTTGGACGATGTCGCGGACAGCCCTTCGGGAGGACCCTCAAAACTCGGACGGTCACTCGGACAGCCCTTCGGGAGGCACTCACGAACAGCCCCCCGGGCAAAAAGATCGAACCTACGACCTCTCTACGGGGTTGCACACATACGGTGTCATCTATCCGGCAGGGCTTCGCCGTCCAGAACTTGTTCCCATTGGAACCCAGACAGCCTTTCGTCTCTACGAAACTATTTCGCGGGGAGGGAGAGAGAAGCCAGATCATGCATGGCACTTTTATGTGAGAAAGGAGTGAGTGTGGAGAGTGCCTCTCCACCTCTATTTATAGGAAAACCCAAGGGGTAGGGTGGCTCCCAAAATACCAAAAAACCCATCACATGGATTCTCCACAAGGGTAAAATGGGAAGGCTAGAGGAGCACCATGGATGGGCTCCTCCTTGGTCGGCCAACCTCATGGGGGCCCCCCCAAAGGGGGTTCCTTAGTCCCCAAGTTCTTCTAGAAGCCTTTTGGGAAAAGCCCTAAAAGGTGGCTTTCCATAAATTGGCCCAAAAGCACTTTCACTATTCACGGAAACATTTTTCCGTGACTGTAAAATCCGAAAATATTTCTGTGGGTCTTAGAACAATTCCAGTACCCACAAAAATGATTTTGAATGCGTTCCGAAACAATTCTGGATTTGTGATTTTCATCTGCGAAAAGCAACCAAACCGGTTCCGGCAGCTCCGGAACATTTTCGGTTTTTGTCCCGGAAAAATCCCAGAAGTTTCCAGAACAATTCTGGCACCCTCCAAGAATTTCCAGGCTTGTGCCGAAACCAATTTGACTTAATGGTATACCCTGAAACAACTTTTCAGTTTTACCGAAACTATTCCGGTGTTCTCTCTCCGGAACTTTTCCGTTGTCTCCGAAACTTTTCCGGTGACTTTCTCTCAGACTCCCTGTCTAGTATTCAGCAGATAGATGACCCTTAAGCGTGTGACCCTATAGGTTCGGTGAAGTATAGACATGACCGTAACCCTTTCCGATCAATGATCAACATCGGAGCCGTGGACACCCATATTGACCCCTATACCCACACGAATAAATATTCGAGTGAACCTCCTGTTGCCGTGTGCTATTCCTGTTGCTTTGCGATATGTTACAAATACCCGAGGTGAGACTTATTGGCATACCCGTGGATCAACAACTTGTCCACTATGCCAGTTACCTCGTTACTAGTTTTGTTCTCTTTTCTCGTTCCCATGTTCCGGCATCCCTGTGATCAAATCACATTATGTCTGGCCAGACGATGGTGGATACCGTAACACCGAGAGGGCCCAGAGATATCTCTCCATCGTCGGAGGAGCAAATCCCAATCTTGAGCTATCAAGTTACTTGACATACTTTCCCATGAACCCGTAAGCCGCCGTAATAGCCACCCAGTTACGGATGACGTTTAACAAACCCCAAAGTTCATGAATGAAGCATGAAGAAACTCGATACTCTCATGGTCTAAGGAATTATGCAAACGTAAACTTTCTCTGTGTTATTTTCCATTAACTTGTGACGAATGTATCTCATAGCATAACATCAATTCGGGTCGATTCAACCACAAGGTTCTACTAACATTGTGCCCTCAAAGTTGCCGGCATCGTCATGCCCATGATCAGGAAAACAGAACCATCATGCAACACTTGAGCTAGTCTTAGAGGCCAGACTAGGAATACATTTTACCGTTTATTATTCCACACGTGCATATGAGTCTTCCTCCGAGCCTCGTGGTTATTGTAGACTCGAGAACCATAGCAGTTATAGCACGGAATATAAACTTAATTACGAACATGGGGATAAATAATAACATTTATTATTGCCTCTAGGGCATATCTCCTACAGACTCCCACTTGCACTAGAGTCAATAATCTAGTCAATGCTAAAACACTTTACACCTATGGCATACCGGTGTAAAATATGCTTCGCTTGTGGTATAGCCTGATGTCCAACGGATCTGACAACTTCAGTTCCGTGTGTATCTTTGCATCTCCTCGCATTTTCACGCTTTCACAAAATTCATATTTTGTGTGGACTTGGCTTTGTATATATGTGAATCACAGGTCAAATCTTGATTCCTCAGACTGAGCTATGGAGCAACTATCTGCAATAGTGTCGCATTGACCAAAGCCTTCTTGGAACCATACTAAGTTCATGAATGAACTATACGATTCAACATCTTCTTTGTCGCTTCTAAAGCGTCAACATACTTAGCCTTTGTTATAGAAATCGCCACAGTAACTTGTTTGGAACAATTTCCAACTACTGTGCCACCATATCGTGTATTACACAAAAACCCTTAACTTAAATCAAAAATCGCATGGAGCATTGAAGACTGTATCGATGTAATTACTTACAACGAGCACTTCATAATCTTTGCTTGCGAGAAAACATGTCATCAGTGCTACTTTAGTACTTAATGACATTTTTCATTGTTGTCCCATGATCAGTACTTTGATCACTTTGGTATCTATACTCGCAACAGCTTTGGGAGTATCAGACATATCTGGTTGTTTTACATACCATGGAATACATGATTAATCCAAACACAAGAGTGTGTGGAATCTCCATCATGTATTTTGCTCATCAGTGTTTTGGGACACCGAGTCTTGCAAAAACCCTTTCCATGTGACTTCGGCAAGAATCGCTCCTTGGCGTTTTAATGTTAAACTGTTTTAGCATCTTGTCAATATGTATTTTTGGCTTCAGCTCTATCAGGCAATTTTATCTCGTAGATAATTATGCCTAATACCGAGGCTACCTAGCCTAAGCACTTCATCGAAAACTATTTTCAATGAAGTCCTAATTCGTGTCAAGAAATTTATATTATTTCCAATCAACAATGTGTCAAGCACACAAGGTTTTTAGAAATATTATTATGCTCCCACTTACTTTCTTGAAACCACAAGCATCTTCGTTATCCATTGATGAAAACAAACTCTTTTGACTATTTCATCAAAAACGAAGATTCCAACTCCATTTTGCTCTCTTTTGTCCATTGCTGGAACTCTGAAGTTTGAATACTTACTAGCATCCTCTGGATCGACAAAACACTTTGGACTATATCACATACAAGTCCTAGTTTGTATTTCCATTTCATGGAAATCCTTTTTGGCATCCATGTATCATATCTCAAGATTGAAATATGTGTTAATTACTAGTTTAACCCGATCTGACTTTAAGCATCGCTACGGTGAGACAATCTCATCTTTGTCAACTCCTTGAATTTGTTATTGCAACAAGTTGAGCTTTATGGATAATTTTTTTAATCCACATCAGATTATAGTTCCATTAATGTTTGTTTGACTCTAAGTCTTCCGAAGGGTTTATCAAGATATAATCTTGAATCATTTATATGGAAACTATCTCGGATTATATTGGCCTTTAGCCAATTCCGGAGTCAGGGCCCATCAATGCTTCCTTGTGTATCATAGGTATACTGTTGTCTAACAACAATATCTGGCTTGCGCACCTGAGAGGTTTGCACGAGTTTTGCCTACGTGGTTCAGTTGCAAGTTCGACTGAAGTCCATACATCTCATGTAGAGGCTTCCGTATCAGTCGCAGTAGGAAACTCTGGAATTACTTCCAAGGTTTCTTTTCTTTGAACTGATGACAAAGATACTATTATCTCGTCGAGTTGCACTGTCCTCCCACTCACCTTTTTGTAAGAACCATTTTCTACAAAATCATACCGTTCTTTGTGGCAAACCTTTTTGCCTCGGTATAGTGAGGGAGGAATACCCAATAATTTGGGACAACCTACAAAGTAGCACTTGTCTGATTTGGAATAGGTTTGTAAATATTTTACACTAGCCCCATATTCCAAATGTTAAGAAAAGAGATAACATGGTTGGGGTTACCATACCATGGCGTCATTTCAACAGATCTGATGGTGCTCTTTTCAGTGTAAAAGCCGCAGTCTCTAAAGCATTACTTTTAAAAGGGATAATGGCAAATTGATTTATGTCATCTTTGATCTGACCATGTCATAAATGGTTTGATTACATCTTCATGGATATTCCACTCACAGTGGTGCTCCGTGAGGTGTAAGTTATGAAACTCTTTTCACAACTCATCAGACATTCGCTAAACTTGTAACTCAAAAATTCCTTTCGGCAATCTAGTTTGCACAAACATAATTTTCTTGCTACAATAATTTTTACTTCATTTTTGAAAACCTTATGAATGATTTGAAAATATCCAGACTTACGTCTCATCAAGTAAATATCCATATATCTACTTGAGTCATTTCTGAAGATAGATAAATCCACTGCTAGCAACAACATTTATCGGACTACATACATCAAAATGTATGATCACCAATAAGTTCGTTGCTCATTCCTTATGGTCTGTGAACGGTATTTCAGTCACTTCACTTTTCGGAGGAAAGTTGCAAGTGTCAGATGATTCATAATCAAATGACTTCAAAATCCATCATAATGGAATTTCTCCATGCGGGTTTCTCCAATGTGACCAAATGCAGTGCCACACATATGTGGTATTCTTTTAGTCTTGCGACATTTAGCGTCAGTGTTATGGATGTATCATATTACCATCAACATTCATAACATACATCCCATCCACGATAGAAGCATGGCCCTTATGTTATTCATGATACTGAACAACAATTGTTCTTTTAGGAACAACACTCTTGCAACAAACATTAAGCAAATGGGCTAGAGTGTATAAAACTCTAAAATGAATTATGAAAGTAAATACAGAGGTAATGCATTATTATCAATATTCATAACATACATCTCATTCATAATGAAAGTATGGCCCTTATGTTATTCATAACACCGAACATCAAAAGTTCTCTTATGAACAACCTTCTTGCAAGATACTTTATGCAATGGGCTAGAGTGTATAAAAACTCTAAAATGAATTATGAAAATAAATACATAGGTAATACACCGATGGAAGGTATAGTAACATTTACTATGTTCACAACGTGTATCTAAACCTCACTCCGGCAAGTCTTTTAGGCCGTAGTAGTTCTTGCATCGAGTCGCAACAGAATGCAATCAAGCGGGTATCTCTGTGATCAACTCACAATACCCAAGAATCAGTGATTAACATGTTTAATCACAATTCCCAAGAACTATTTCTTTGACCGGCCTTCTATACATCAATAGCTTGTATGACTTTCATACATGAGCTGTACATTCCAGTCTTCTCTCTTTTTGCCTTTATACTTCTAACAGTTTAACTTTCAGTATTTCTCCTACTCTCAGAAGAAGCACTCAACTTAAGAGTGGCGTTAGCCCCGGACTTCCTAGGTGTGTAAGTCACACTAACACCCTTTGGACATTTCCTTTCTCTTTAAGTTGTTGTTTTATTGACCTTCATCATATGATATGCGTTCTTCTGGATCCCTTTCGTATTATTCAAATGCATAGTAAACACTTTTACTAATAGTTTGCAAACAAACATTTCTTTGGATATCTCATATCTTTTAGCCTTTCTTTGTATCTGAAACTAATTTTCAGTTCCATGAATATCACATAGCTATCCCAAACTTTTGAAGTTCGGGTCTCATGGAAGCAAACATATTGCACTTGACCGTATCGGAATTCTAGCTTTTGGATTGAAGGACGAGAGTCACATCATCCATAGCATTAGCGGGAGGATACCGAAAGCATGCGATAGGACAAAATCCTTCTCATCACTCTTGAGGACAATCCTCATATTACGTTACCAATCATAAAGTTTTAACCAGATATATAACAGCTATTCAATTTTAACAGGGAAGGTGGAAACGCGAGCCATTATTCTACAACTATTATGCAAATTTCACTTAGACAAAGTTCATAATTAATTGCATAGAGAATTAAACAAGTTAATTCTATAGTGCGCTTCCACTCAAATCAATATCTCTCATAATTGATTGTGAGTGATGCAAGATCCGCATTTCCATTCAACGCCATTGTTCGAGATGAACACTGATGGTGTCAACTTCAATCGGTAGGCAAACTTGCCGATCACATCTCCATGTGACTCTTGTTCATCTTTCGATGCATGTGTTCCGAGCTCAGGACGATCTTGCCATGAATGTCAAGACAACCAAGTGATCTTGCTGCGAGGTCTGACCTCACCCGCCTTACACCCGTACAATCGTTCGTACCCATGTAGATCATGGCGCACCCCGAAAGGAAAGATGCTGTGACGGTGCTACACTTGGGAGAATACTAACTACTTGATATTTTAAGTGAGAGATCACCCTAATAAAAGCGACAATCGCGCAATCAAAAGGGTGCATCATAAGGGATAAACATCTCAGGCAATTCATAATAGCATGATATGGTATAGCCCTTTCTGACGGAGAAGTCTTTAATTTCTTCGTCTTCGGCATTCGCGTCGGTGTTCACCTTTGCGAAGTTTTCCACCACCTTGTTGATGCAGCAGATAATATTGCTATCTCTATAGCTAATAAAATAATGCATTACAAAAGGTTGAAACACAGGTCATTAAAGTGACAATCCCATGGCTCCAGCCATCATGCCGAATCATGACTCGCAGGTCATGTTAATTTACATTATATAGTCATCTCATACATAATCAAATTAATATGAGCACTGCTATACCACATCACATGCACATCCTGCAAAACCAAGTTAGACGCCTCTAATCGGTTCATACAAAATTTCATTTTACGTGGCTTCTAAGGTTTCGAAACAAAACGAAGCTACCAACGTCCATCATCAAGTATGATTATTCAAGTCGCTAGATTAACTTTGCGGGGTGTATGAAACATGAGATAATAAAATCTTGAGCCCCATACGTAACCTCATCATACGCATGACCCCCGTGCAGATCATATCTGCATTGCCCTTTCGTTTGCGAAATTTCATCTTTCTTTTAACTATGGTGGAATTCAATGAATTGTTAGCACTTCGTTGATCAATCAGGATCGCGGATTGCCAGAACTTTGAAACTCCACCATGCCGTTATCAAGATCAGAAATATGCAAATTCTAGGGAAGCAACAAGAACATCGGGTAACAGATTTCATCTGCTACCCGCACAAATAATTTTCAGCAATAGAACTCATCTACTACAAATTATATTGTGCAACACTCATACATCTCATGTATTCTAGATCGTAACATGCATCTACGAATAGCACGGCCCATGATGCCACTGTAGGGTAACGCAGCAGAAAACAAAAAAATTCCGACCTACGCACCAGCCCAGGACCACTACGAAGACTACATACAAGGTTTCGATCCGATCGTTACCGACTCGTAGCATAGCGGAAGTAGAGTCGATGTAGATCGTCGGTGCAGATCCCCATAGCTAGGATTTACAACCTCCCAACCACGAGGATGTACTCCCTCGACTGCCCCTCGGACAGCCCTCCAGGAGGCGGTCGGACAGTCCCTCGGACGGTGTCGCGGACAGCCTTTCGGGAGGACCCTCAAAACTCGGACGGTCACTCGGACAGCCCTTCGGGAGGCACTCACGAACTGCCCCTCGGGCAAAAAAATCGAACCTATGACCTATCTACGGGGTTGCACACATACGGTGTCATCTATTCGGCAGGGCTTCGCCGTCCAAAACTAGTTCCCACCGGAACCCAGACAGCCTTTCGGCTCTACGAAACTATTTCGCGGGGAGGGAGAGAGAAGCCAGATCATGCATGGCACTTGTATGTGAGAAAGGAGTGAGTGTGGAGAGTGCCTCTCCACCTCTATTTATAGGAAAACACAAGGGGTAGGGTGGCTCCCAAAATACCAAAAACCCCATCACATGGATTCTCCACAAGGGTAAAATGGGAAGACTAGAGGAGCACCATGGATGGGCTCCTCCTTGGCCGGCCAACCTCATGGGGGCCCCCCCAAAGAGGGTTCCTTAGTCCCCAAGTTCTTCTAGAAGCCTTTTGGGAAAAGCCCTAAAAGGTGGCTTTCCATAAAGTAGCCCAAAAAGCACTTTCACTATTCACGGAAACATTTTTCCGCGATCGTAAAATCCAAAATTATTTCTGTGGGTCTTAGAACAATTCCAGTACCCACAAAAATGATTTTGGACACGTTCCTAAACAATTCCGGATTAGTGATTTTCATCTGCGAAAAGCAACCAAACCGGTTCCGGCAGCTCCGGAACATTTTCGGTTTTTATCCCGGAAAAATCCCAGAAGTTTCCAGAACAATTCTGGCACCCTCCAAGAATTTCCAGGCGTGTGCCGAAACCAATTTGACTTAATGGCATACCCTGAAACAACTTTTCAGTTTTACCGAAACTATTCCGGTGTTCTCTCTCCGGAACTTTTCCGTTGTCTCCGAAACTTTTCCGGTGACTTTCTCTCAGACTCCCTGTCTAGTATTCAACAGATAGATGACCCTTAAGCATGTGAACCTATAGGTTCGATGAAGTATAGACATGACCGGAACCCTTTCCGATCAATGATCAACATCGGAGCCGTGGACACCCATATTGACCCCTATACCCACACGAATAAATATTCGACTGAACCTCCTGTTGCCGTGTGCTATTCCTGTTGCTTCGCAATATGTTACAAATACCTGAGGTGAGACTTATTGGCATCCCCGTGGATCAACAACTTGTCCACTATGCTAGTTACCTCGTTACCGGTTTTGTTTTCTTTTCTCGTTCCCGTGTTCCGGCATCCCTGTGATCAAATCACATTGTGTCTGGCCAGACGATGGTGGATACCGTAACACCGAGAGGGCCCAGAGATATCTCTCCATCGTCGGAGGAGCAAATCCCAATCTTGAGCTATAGTTACTTGACATACTTTCCCATGAACCCGTAAGCCGCCGTAATAGCCACCCAGTTACGAATGACGTTTAACAAACCCCAAAGTTCATGAATGAAGCATGAAGAAACTCGATACTCTCATGGTCTAAGGAATTATGCAAACGTAAACTTTCTCTGTGTTATTTACCATTAACTTGTGACGAATGTATCTCATAGCATAACATCAATTCGGGTCGATTCAACCACAAGGTTCTACTAACATTGTGCCCTCAAAGATGCCGGCATAGTCATGCCCATGATCAGGAAAACAGAACCATCATGCAACCCTTGAGCTAGTCTTAGAGGCCAGATTAGGAATACATTTTACCGTTTATTATTCCACACGTGCATATGAGTCTTCCTCCGAGCCTCGTGGTTATTGTAGACTCAAGAACCATAGCAGTTATAGCACGGAATATAAACTTAATTACGAACGTGGGGATAAATAATAACATTTATTATTGCCTCTAGGGCATATCTCCTACAGGCACATGGTTCAAGGGTACCTTCATCGAAACGGTGAAAGAATGGCGGTGGGAGTGGTTTTATATCACCGAACCACTCGCCCCTGGTCAGGCCGAGGTCCCAGCTTTCTCGGCTGGGCCTCCCAAGAAGCTCAAGTCCTGGAGGGAGAAGGGCGTCGCCTGGGGGAACCCGAAAGAGGTGGAGGCCCTGGTCGAGAGGGTTAAATGGTGGTCCACCACGGGGAAGATCGAGCTTGTCGACGTCATCAACGTCATGCTCAACCGCCGCATACTCCCTCTCCAGCTTTGGGCTACCCCAATGTGGGCGCAAAAGCCCGAGGACATGGAATCCATCACCACCTTCTTCCGCTCCACCTTGGCCGCCATGTGCATGAAGCTCATGAAGCTGGCCAAGGACAAGATCCCCAAGGAAGGGGAGGATCGCGGCCTCGAGGAAGGCTATGAAGCCCCCCCCCCCCGGTAAGTGATCTTGCTCACCAACTATCATTTCTGTCCTCCGTATCGAGGAGTAGAGTTTAACGAATCGTTATGCTTGACACTTTGCAGAAGTGGCTGGCCTGGGTACAAGGAGTGCGATGCCCGGCTCCATTGCCAGAGGAGCCCATGACTCCCCTGCTCTCGGCGCTCCTGACCGAGGAGCCGCACATGATGGCCCACAAAGGGACGAAGTCTCGGAGGGGTAAGTCAAGTGCTCGGACTCGGGAGACCTCGGTCACCCGGTCCGAAGAGACCCACACCTCCGCTGCCCACACCGACGACGCGGAGGAAGGTGACGTCAAGGAGATCCCTCTCCTGAAAGGGAAGAGATCGGCGTCAGAGGACGCCGAAGCTGGTATGCCCCCCAAGGGCCCGAAGAGGCCGAGGAGAGCCTCGTCCGGGGCCGCCAGCACATTGTCGGACAGAGTCGAGTTCTCCGGTGACTCAAAAGAAGACCTCCTCGCGGTGGGGAGGAAGAAACCGGTGCCTCAAGGGTAAGCCGTCGTCTTTATATCCCGTCTTTCGATTTGACAAGTTCTTTTTAGCAAGGGAGAACTCATAGAGCGCCTCTTCTCACGCAGTCCGCCGAGGGTAATCCCCAGCGGTTCCTCGAGCGGGTTGCCATCCGCCAGCGGGACTCCAGAGCCCGCTGTTCCTCCCCCGGCGCATGACGGGCTAGGGGAGGTGACATCCACCCTAGCCCCCGATGTCGACATGATGAGGGTCGGGGAGGTGGCCGTCACGGCCGAGGTTGACACCTCGGCCCAACAAGACCCGGGGGAGAAACACCCCGAGGTCATCGGAGAGGAGCTGGGCCAGTCATCGGTCCAGCCAATATCTGCTTCGGCACCGCCACCGCAGGTGGAGGCTACCCAGATCGGTACATCCGTGGTCGTCCCTCCACCCCCGCCAACTGCTCAAGGACGGGCTGGCGCGGGGTGGACCAAGGAGATGGAGGACACCCTGAAGGGCTCCTCCATCAAGGAAGAGCACCGTGCCTTGATAGGCGCGGCGCTGCAGGGCTTCCGGTCCGCAGGGGCCAGCCTGCACGAGGTTTTTAAGAGCCTCGTAGCAAGTTTCGAGGTATGCTTCTATCTTTGCACCAAGTTTTAACTTGTTCATTTGAGCTTATTGATTTATGTATTTGTCCGAGGACATAGTATCACAGCCTTCGAAACGGCTTAGTGAGTGAGTAGCCCCCGAGCCCGAAGTCGGTTTCAAGAAACCAGCATTGGGGTCATTTAATTGAGTAGGAGCCTGTCAAGTAGCCCCCAGGGCGCTACCCAAGGTAGCCGTCCTGGACCTTTTTAATAATTTAACTATTGCCTTTGTAATAAGGGTTTTTTCTGCCAGGTTTCGACCTCGGTTCCCGACTCCATCTCCAAGGAGATTGCGGAGATAAACTGGAAGCTCGAGAGGTCCCAGGGGGAACTTACCCTGGTAAACCAAAAATTCGAGCAGTCTCAAGGTAAGCAAGTGAAACTTGTATTATACTTTGTACGAAAGAGTTATGAGAGGTTTTGCACAATGAAAAACTAAGGCTGAACTGTTTCAATGACAGCAGCGTTAGCGGAGCTTGAGACGCTAAAGGCCGAGCTCAAAAAGGCTCAGCAGGAGGTGAAGTAGCATGAAGCTGCGGCCGCGGAAGCGGAGAAGGCCCGAGCCGCCGAGAAGGTAGCCGGGGAGAAGGACCGGGCACGGGTTGCGGAGGTCGAGGAGACGCTGAAGGGCTTGTTTGAGGAGAGTGACAAGCTTTAGGCGGATGGAAAGCAAGCGAAGGAGGAGCTCGAGAAGCTCCAACTTGCCCACTCCGAGCTCAAGACCGAGACCCGGGCTGACCACGAGGCGCTCCAGCAAGTGGAGCAAATCGCCTCGGGTAAGCTATTTCTGCTGCTGTGAACGTTTGGCAGCAAAGGGTGTATCGAGCTCACCCAATTATGGCGTTCCGCAGAGGTCTTCGCGGATCTTTCGCAGAGCGCGGCGGAAGCGGTGGCGTACTTCAGCCAGCTGGCAGGCCACGAGGCGGAGAAGGCCTTTTGGGGGTAGTTCCCGGGGTCGCCGTCAGCACGGCTGGTAAATCATCGAATGAAGCAGCTGGTGGAGTTGTTTCGCATGACGAGACCGGCGCTCCAAGACCTCTGCGTCGCGTTGTGGCCTGCCGAAGCCATGCCCAACAGCCTCTTCGGCCTGACGGCCCGTCTTCGAGATGCCGTGCCCTGCGTGAACCGCTGGAGGAGGTCCACGTGCTTTGAAGTAGCGCGGAGGGCATATGCCTACGTGAACATGCACTTCTGAAAGGTTGATGCGGTGACATGTGCCACGGGCCCTCCTGCCGACAAGCCGTGCACCGCCGAACAGTTCTTCGCCGAGGTGGAGGAGGGATCCCGTATCACCGAAGACATGTGTCCAAAGGACACTATGTATTTCTAAATAGTACTTCGGAATGCCGAAGTGTGTGGTGTACAAAACTTTATCTTTTGCTTGAATGAATATGGCTTTAAATTCCATGTGTGTTTTTCAATTAGTTTTACCTCTTGGATGACTGTTTTAAACTGAAAGTGGCCAGTCGTTGGCTTCAGCCCCAGTGTAGATCATACAAAGGGTGTTCCTTGAGGTACTTTTGACCCTTAGCCGATGTCTTGGTGCCCGGAGCTGGTCGGTGCTTATAGGAACTAGGCAATCAGACTGTAGTGGCTTCATGACTTTCACTTAGTCATAGGAGTTTGACTGTGGGGGCTGGTGACGAGCCCCCGGTGTGGGAAGTGGTCGGCCTGGTCAGCCGAGGTCTAGGCCATAGCACCCTTCGGCTAGAATTAAATCCCATCGTTTAACATGGGTGATCTCTATCATCACATCTCTTAACGCGGTCTGCGGATGGCGGACCAGTTTGCGCCTACCTAGATAGTCAGTTTTCGGCTTTCTCCACTAAGGCGCCATGCCAATTGACCTGGCGGTGCAATCGCAGTGGTTCTCCCGTTACACCCTTAGCCGAATTCATGGGGAACGTAAGGGGTACACATAGGAGCCGGGCAACCCAACTATTGACCAAAATCTAGGTTTGAAACTTATGCATATAAAGCCAAAATCCGAGACACCGAATACTTCGGACTTGTGGTACAATTGTATCTTTTTAGAGGACTTCGTCGTAGCGCAGGGGCCATGCTTATAAAGAAATACGATAAGGACCTTTAAGGGGCACGGTTTCTTTATTTCATAATTTCAAGCGTTTACATGCCCAGCTGCAACAAGAGGAACCGAAAGAATACAACGTTAAAAGTAAAAAAGGAGGAAGAAACAGGGTGGATATTTGTCATTGGATTTTTAAGAATCCGGGCTGCTACCTGCCGCACATCGGCGCTTCCGAGCTGTTGACCAGATGTTCACCATTGATGGTGAGGACTTGCGGAGGTTGATGCCTTTCCGTCCCTTTATACGCTCCAAGCGTTTGATTGACCGAGCTCCTTAAAGGAGATGTTGCCGAAGTCCATTCTGTGGTTGAAACCACATTGACATAGTCATGTTTGGCTGTTTCTTTGACAGAGACTTGCCTGTGCGGGGGCTCGAAGCCACGTCGTTGCTTGGTCAAACCGTGCCGATGTTTGAGTAAATTTTTGGCTCCTCGACGACCCAGGGAATCTTCAGTGCGAAATTATGCACTCTGGGGATGCAGTGCCCACTCCAGAGAGGGCACGCGAGGAGGGTGTATCCCTATTTTGGGTGCAGGGGTATATGGCCAAGGTCGATTGGTGCGGCCCGGGCGCGCTTCGAAGAGCGAGCAGCGCGTTTATCGCTACGGGCTGCCTCCTCGGACGCCTGTACCTTGGCTGCGAAAGCCGCGGTCTGTTCCTCCGTCCGGAGTGGGCGCTTGGTGTTACCATTGACTGTGATAACGCCATTGGGTCCTGGCATTTTGAGCTTGAGGAAGGCATAATGTGGGATTGCGTTAAAGCGTGCGAAGGCCGTGCGCCCTAAGAGCGCATGGTATCCACTTCGGAAAGGCACGATATCGATGATTAACTCCTCGCTTCTGAAGTTCTCGGGCAAGCCGAAGACTACCTCCAGGGTGACCATTTCGGTACAGCGGGCTTCGACGCCAGGGATGACACCTTTAAAGGTGGAGGTGCTTGGCTTGATCCGGGATGAGTCAATGCCCATCTTTCGAACCGTGTCCTCGTAAATGAGGTTGAGGCTGCTTCCTCCGTCCATCAGGACACGTGTCAGGTGATAACCATCAACAATAGGATCCAGGACGAGTGCCGCTGATCCACCATGCCTGATGTTGGTCGGATGATCATGCTTGTCAAATGTGATCGGGTAAGCCGACCATGGGTTATACTTCGGGGCGACTGGCTCTAGCGCGTATACATCCCGAAGCACATGCTTCATCTCGCTTTTAGGGATGTGGGTGACATAGATCATATTGACCTCTATTACCTCGTCAGGAAACTTCTTTTGGCCTCCCTTATTGGGACGCTGAGGTTCTTCTCGTCTTCGCTGCGATTTTGGGTTTTATTTTGACCCTCTGTCTCTACCTTGTCAGCATGTTTAAAGACCCAGCAATTCCTGTTAGTGTGGGTTGCCGGTTTGTCCTGAGTGCCGTGTATTCCACATGGGTGGTCCAGGAGTCTATCAAGCTGGCTAGGTCCGTCCTTGTTCCCTTTAAAGGGTTTTCTTTTCTGTCCGGATTTAGGTCCGGTGAACCCCGCGTTGACCGCAACGTCTTCCGTATCGCTTCCACCATTTTTATACATGTGCTTATTTTTGTTGCGCTTGGGTTTTCCATTGGCGTCATGTGCTACTTGTGAGCTGCATTGGGATTTCCCCGAAGAGGAGGGCATGATGCAGTATAGTAGAGATAAGTATTTCCCTTAGTTATGAAATCATGGTTATCAATCCAGTAGGAGAATCACGCAACAACTCGGTAGCAGTACCTGTACACAAAACAACAAATCCTCGCACCCAACGCGAACAAGGGGTTGTCAATCCCTTGGCGGTTAATTGCAAGATTAAATTGTATGGTGATAGATAGATAGATCGAACAAAAATACAAAATAAAATAAATAAAGTAAAATTGCAGCACGGTATTTTTAGGATTTTCAATATATGATGAAGGTAGACCCGGGGGCCATAGTTTCCACTAGAGGCTTCTCTCTTGAAAATAGCATACGGTGGGTGAACAAATTACTGTTGGGCAATTGATAGAAAAGCAAAGAATCATGACGATATCCAAGGCAATGATCATGTATATAGGCATCACGTCCGAGACAAGTAGACCGAAACGATTCTCCATCTACTACTATTACTCCACACATCGACCACTATCCAGCATGCATCTAGTGTATTAAGTTCATAAAGAATGGAGTAACGCCTTAAACAAGATGACATGATGTAGACAAAGTAAACTCACACATGAATAAACCCCATCTTTTTACCCTTAATAGCAATGATACATATGTGTCATGTCCCTTTCTGTCACTGGGATTGAGCACCGCAAGATCGAACCCATTACAAAGCACCTCTCCCATTGCAAGATAAATCAATCTAGTTGGCCAAACCAAATCAATAGATCGGAGACAAATACGAAGCTATAATAATCATGCATAAAAGAGTTCAGAGAAAACTCAAATAATATTCATGGATAATCTGATCATAAACTCACAATTCATCGGATCCCAACAAACACACCGCAAAAAGTGATTACATCAGATAGAACTCCAAGAACATCGAGGAGAACATTGTATTGAAGATCAAAAAGAGAGAATAAGCCATCTAGCTACTAACTATGGACCCGAAGATATGTGGTAAACTACTCACGCATCATCAAAAGGGCAGCAAGGTTGATGTAGAGCCCCTCCGTGATCGGTTCCCCCTCCGGCAGAGTGCCGGAAAAGGCCTCCAGATGGGATCTCTCAAGAACAGGAACTTGCGGCGGTGAAAAAAGTATTTCGTGGACTCCTCTGTTGGTTTCCCGATTTTAGATAATTTATAGAGGTGGAATTAGGTCAAACGGAGCAGAGGTGGGCCTACGAGGCACCAGGGCACGCCACCCCCCTGGGGCGCACCCTGGTGGCTCGTGGCCACCTCCTCTGTCTTCTGGCCCTCTCCCGAAGCTTCTAGTGTCTCTTATGTCCAGAAAAAAAATCTCCAAAAAGTTTCGTGGCATTTGGACTTCGTTTGGTACTGATATTCTGGAAAACCAAAAATAGGCAAAAAAACAGCAACTGTCACTGGGCACTAAGTTAATAGGTTAGTCCCAAAAAATGATATATAATTGCTTGTAAATGTATATAAAACATCCAAGATTGATACTATAATAGCATGGAATAATCAAAAACTATAGATACGTTGGAAAGGTATCATCACATGTTTCCGAGGTGCCTGCCTCGCCGTTGTGAGTGCTACGGGCAAGCCAGCTGTCCTCTCCCGCACAAAAGCGAGTCATCAGTGAGGTCAGGGCCGCCATAGTCCTTGGCTTATCCTGGCCGAGTTGACGGGCCAACCATTCATCACGAATATTGTTCTTGAATGCGCGATGGCCTCGGCTTCAAGCAGTCTATGATCTGGTTCTTCTTGGTGAGGAACCTGTTCCAGAATTTTCGGGCTGATTCGCCTGGCTGCTGGGTGACACGGCTGAGGTCATCAGCGTCCGGAGGTCGGACGTACGTGCCCTGGAAGTTTGCTCGAAAAGCGTCCTCTAGGGCCTCCCAACTGCCGATAGAATGAGGAGGGAGGCTGTTAAGCCAATGCCTCATCGGTCCCTTTAGCTTGAGCGGCAGGTATTTAATGGCGTGGAGATCATCTCCGTTGGCCATGTGTATGTGGAGAAGGAAATCCTCGATCCATACTGCTGGGTCAGTGGTGCCATCGTATGATTCTATATTGATGGGCTTGAATCCTTGCGGGAATTGATGTTCCATCACCCTGTCTGTAAAGCAGATCGGATGAGCCGGACCTCGGAACCGAGGAGCATCTCGTTGGAGATCGGGTGAGAGTCGTAAGTAGGCATGATCTCGGGCACGGCCGTTCCTATCCATCCAGGCATCGTAGCCGCCGAGTCCGGCGGGCGCGCGTCCTCTTGATCCATAGATGGACCGAGGAGATGCCCTATTTACCTCGATGCCTCGTCTAGCGTCGTGAGGATCTAGGTAATCCATGGGTTCCTTGCCATAATGGCGTGGAGGTGGCCGGTCATTGAGGTTTTCTCGTCGTGGCCTGTCCCGGCCTCTAGGGGGTCGGTCGTGGTCGTCAGTGAGCTCCTCATCAAACTTCGGCAGGAGACGCCTGCGTGGGTATGATTTCGGCGTGCTATGGCGCCAGTCTTCCCTGTCTTGCTCGGCGGAGAGCACTTCGACCCACTTTTCATTCAGTGCGTCGGTATT
The DNA here is from genome assembly GCA_039707655.1 of Elymus sibiricus. NCBI lineage: Eukaryota > Viridiplantae > Streptophyta > Magnoliopsida > Poales > Poaceae > Elymus > Elymus sibiricus. The sequence goes on along the minus strand of CM077668.1, from coordinate 100,431,499 downwards.
GGCCTGCAGCTGCTGCTGCTTGCATTTCATGCTCCGGGCCGTCGCAATGAGGCGCCGCCGGAAGCGCTCTTGCTCAAAAGGGTCTTCGGGAACGATGTAGTCCTCGGTACCGAGGCTCTCGTCCTCCTCGGATTCCGGCATGTAGTTATCGTCGGCCCCTTCAAAGAGGTCATTGGGATCTGAGTCCCTAAGATGTCCGTCGGGTGTGTCGTTCCTCCCTGGGGAGGCTTGAAGGTCCTCCTCGGGGTTATCGGCATCACCGTCTTCCGTGTTGCCGTTATTGGCCATCACGTTATTATTGCTAGGTTCCCCATTGTTGCCTCTTCGGCGTCTGCGTTGATGTCTTGGAGGGGATTTGGGGGTGTCCACCATGTAGACGTCATAGGTGGACATGGCGGTCCACCTGCCCGGGTTTACCAGGGGCGAGGTGTTTTCGATGGGGCCATCAGCATCTTCATCCATGTCTGTGGCCTCACCATAGTCCAGCACATCGGTTAAGTCATCGACCGTGGCGACTAGGTGGGTGGTGGGTGGGATGTAAATTTCCCGATCGTCGGCTTTAAGTCCGATCTGATTGTAAACCGAAGTCTTGCCATCCGAGATGGACATATTCTGGATGCGGTCAAGCATCTCATGGAGGTGAGATAGCTCTTCGGGATTCATTGCTGCGCTATAGGCAGGGCTGACTCGAAGTATGCCCGGCGTGTAACTTGACGTGTCTTCGGCGCGGAGGGAATCTGAACACAATTCCGGGTTCTGTGCTGAAGTCAGTTCTAATACTGATGTCATTTTAGAGGTGTGAGCCAGATTTATGTCCGGAAGGAGACTGGCCGGAGTGGTTGCGTCGGGGGTCTCTAAGGGCGCCACGACGGAGATCGGTTCCAGAGTCGAGCCCCCGGGGCCGGACAAGCTCTCAATTCGGCCGGGAGTCCATGCCGATAGGACGAGTTTGCCACGGGAATCCGCGGTGTATTCGAGGCCACCGAAGGTCACGATCCAACCTGGGGCGTAGTTCTCGACAAAGGCCAGATGACCCGTCAAGTCGGCGCAAAACACCATGCTGCCGAAAACAAAAAGCTGGCCGGGGGCGTAAACGCTCCCATGGCCATTGGCGTAGTTGATCTGCAGGTGAGCCATCGATCCTTGCGATGATCGCACAGCGGAATTCTCAATGAAATCACCAGTGTCGGTGTCAAAACTGGCAGACCTCGGGGTAGGGGGTCCCGAGCTGTGGATCATGGATCAATGGTAACAGAGACAAGGGAGACGATGTTTACCCAGGTTCGGGCCCTCTTAATGGAGGTAAAACCCTATGTCTTGATCTTGTTTATATTGATGGAGATGTATCGAGTACAGAGTTGATCTACCTCGAGATCGTAATGTATGTCTAACTCTAGGGCTAGGTGAATGATGTTGCGTTGATGTCCCCTCTGTGGGCTAAACCCTTTGTCTTATATACACGCCAGGGAGGGGATCTAGGGTTACAAGGTCGGTATCCAGGAGTAGGGCGGTAGGAGAGATCTTGGAGTATACGTCAAGTCTTCGGTGGAGACAGTCTTGATCACGCCTCTTGTACATGGCCTCCAGAGTCCACCTTGATCACGCACGAGGGCCCATCGGCCCAACCAAAGAGACGGGCGGGCTAGGTTAGCACCCCCTAATCCAGGACACCGTCACCTACGTCCTGCTCTTGTTTATATTGATGATGAAGTATCGAGTACAAGCTTGATCTACCTCGAGATCATCAGGAGAAACCTAACCCTAGAGCTAGGTGGATGGTAATTGTAATTCCGTGTCCTCTACAGGCTAAACCCTTCGGCTTATATACACGCAAGGCAGGGGAATCTAGGGTTACATATGCGGTATCTAAGGATGCGCATGGAGGCGGCAGGAGATGTCTTGGGGTATACTCCAAGTCTTTAGCAGATACAATCTTGATCACTTCATGCCTTCCGGACTCCATCTGGATGAGAACAGGGCCTTCGGGCCCAGCCCGAGGACTATGGGCCGTCTAGGTTGGTACCCCCTAGTCCAGGACACCGCCACCGAGGCCGGCTCTAAATCCGACGTAGTATCCAAGGTGGTATCCGGAGTGGCGTCGTGGCTTGATACCAGGACGAGGCTATCCGTGGTGGAGGTAGTCGATTCCTCCGCATGGCCCTGTAGGGGCAAGGGGCTTAATCCGACATCCTCGAAGGAGATCGGTTCCGGGGTCAAGCCCCCGATGTCTGTTAAGCCCTCCATCCGGCCTGGCGTCCAACCGGTAAGGACGAGCTCTCCGCGGGAATCCGCAGTGTACTCCAAGCCCCCGAAAGTTACGACGTGATCTGGAGAGTAATTCTCGACGGAAGCTAGATGGCCCGAAGTGTCAGCACAATAGACCATGCTGCCGAAGACGAATAGCTGGCCGGGGACAAAGATGGCCCCGTAGCCGGAGCCGCAATTGATTTGTAGGTGAGCCATCGATCCTTTCCTGATCTCACAGCAGAACTCTCAATGAAAGCACTAGTTTCGGTGTAAAAACCGGCTGACCTCGGGGTAGGGGGTCCCGAGCTGTGGATCTCGGATCAATGGTAACATGAACAAAGGAGGCGGTGTTTACCCAGGTTCGGGCCCTCTCGAAGAGGTAATACCCTATGTCCTGCTTTGATTATATTGATGGTGAAGCATCGAGTACAAGCTTGACCTACCTCAAGATCGTAAGGAGAAGTCTAACCCTAGGGCTAGGTGGATGGTAATTGTGATTCCGTCCCCTCTACAAGCTAAACCCCTTGGCTTATATACACGCCAGGTAGGGCATCTAGGGTTACATAGTCGGTATCCAGGGATGCGTATGGAGGCGGCAGAAGATGTCTTGGGGTATACTCCAAGTCTTCGGCGGAGGCAATCTTGATCACGTCATGGCTTTCAGAGTCCATCTGGATGAGGATGAGGGCCTTCGAGCCCAGCCCGAGGACTATGGGCCGGCTAGGTTAGGACCCCCTAGTCTAGGACACTGTCACCGAGGGACCCACAAGCTCAGCCGACACGCCCTAGGGGGTAGGGCGCGCCTTGTGAGCTTGTTGTGTCCTCGTGGGTCTTCTGGTCCTTCCTCGAAGCTTTGGGGGTCTCTTTTTGTCCATAAAAAATCACCGTAAATTTTCAGCCCAATCCGAGAACTTTTATTTCTATACAAAAATAACACCATGGTAGTTCTGCTGAAAATAACGTCAGTCCTGGTTAGTTTCATTCAAATCATATAAAAGTGCACCAAAAGCATATAAAATTGCTGTAAACATGGCATGAATACTTCATAAATTATAGATACGTTGGAGACGTATCACTGTTGTCCTACAAAACTCTGCGCTTGGAGGCCCAACAGAGTCTACAAGAATAAAAGTTGCGTAGTAGACATCAGGTATGTGGACGGCGCTCTTCAAGCCGTCCAAGAATAAATTCCCCAAGGTGGGAGAAGGCTGCGGCCTTGACGCCGCTAATGGTCCATACGAGGTAAAATAGTTTACTTGCGTTGTTTTTATCCCTTCAATATCTTCCAACTTCTCAGCAAAGCAATGAAGCTCTTTTTCTCATGATCAAAGCTGGTGTGCCAAGGCGGAGAAAATGAAGTGCCCGGCGCTGCTGCCCGAGGAAACCCGTACTCCTCAGTTCGAAGCTTTGTTGGCCGAGAAACCATACGAGGTTCCGGTCAAGGAGAAGAAGGAGCCGAAGAGGAAGAGGGAGGGCTTACGCATCCGAGGTCCTTCGGATGCCAGATCCGAGGACACCACCGCCTCCTCCATCCACGAGGAGGAAGGAGAGATGGAGGATGAGGGGCAAGAGGAGGCCTCTTCCCCGAAGAGGAAAAGGGTGGCGTCCGAGGATGTCAAGGAGGATGACCCTCCCCGAGTTCACAGAAGGCTACGGAAAGCCTCCTCGGACTAGCTCGGCCAGACCTCTGCCCCCACCAATGTCATGCTCTTCGAGTCCTCTGAGGACATGCTACCTCAGTAGCGCAGGGAGAAGCCACTGTCGACAAGGTATCTTAGATAATGTGCTTTACATGGAATGTTATTATTAATGCATTCCTGACTTTATGACGCGCCATCTGATTTCACAACCCACAGCGCATCTTCCTCGGCGGCAGAGGATCAGAGGATGAGCTCCCTCCGGCCGAGATGGCCGAAGGCGGCACAGGCGCGCGCGCGTCCCCCTCTGATACGTCTCCAACGTATCTATAATTTATGAAGTATTCATGCCATGTTTATAAAAAATTTATATGGTTTTGGTATGATTTGAATAGAACTAATCCGGACTAACGCTGTTTTCAGCAGAACTACCGTGGTGTTGTTTTTTGTGCCGAAATAAAAGTTCTTGGATTGACCCTGTCGGAGTTCGGGCTCCGGGGACCCTAAGGTTCGAACACTGGGGTGAGCTCGTTCCTACCTCCTCGTTCCCTACCACAGCTGAACTACGACGGAGCTACAGTGGGAGCGCACTAGCGGGAGCGGACCGTGGACTCAGCAGTTTACCCAGGTTCGGGCCACCTTGCGGTGTAATACCCTACTCCTGCTTGGTTGGGATTGCTTTGGCACGAGAGTACAATGTTGTGGGGGGAAGAGTCGATCGAACCCCTCTACAGCGGCACCCTGCCCTCCTTTTATACCAGCCTTGGTCCTCTTCCCCTGAAAACATTGGCGGGAAGGGTTGCCACACAACGGCAAGTTTGAAGGGGGACAGGGGCGCAGTCTATCCTGACAAAAGGTGGTCTTCATCTGCAAAGTGACCGTCCATGATGCGCCGGTGGGCTCGGGGATGACCTCCGCCCTGCGCGCCCGCCGTCTTGGTCTTCTTTCACTAATTGGGCAACCTTTGGGGGTTGCTTTGGGAAGTGGATTGCTGGCCTTGCTCCCTTAGCGCAAAAGGGGAAATCTTCACCATCCGTGCCTGCTAGCAAGGCCTCTGTCGCCGTTCATCGCCGCGCGCGTCACCCACGTGATGGGCACGAGACCGCATGACCGAGCCGAACATCACCCTTCTTGCGCACCTCCGGGAGGGTGCCTCGGGAGGCAACCTCGGGAGGCCGCCTCACGAGGCTCTCAGTGAAGCGGCTAAGTTTTGCTTGCTCAATCCCTGAGTAGGGCTCCTCAGGAGGCCGAGGCCTCGTGAGGGGTCTTGCCTGAGATGCCCGCTGCTGGCCGCCTGTTGGGCCTTCGCCAGGCGTTGCGCCCTGGGCCAAAGGCAGACGGGCCGGGATACCCCGGGTTCCACGGGCCCGACAGTAGCCCCCGGGCTCGCGGCACGCATGTTCCCGCCTACTCGGGGGCGAAACGGCGCGGGCCATAACCGCCTGTGGGCCAGGCACGACGCGTGGCGCACGATGCGATGGGGGACGCCCCCACTTCTCTCACGACGCCTCGGTAACTGCCCGCGCTGACATAAAGCCTGCCCGCGCGCGGCGCGAGACCATTATTGCCTTCCTTCGTGCATTCTGTCTCCCTGCGCCTTCCTTGCCCTATATGAGAACAATGCAGTCCCGCTGGGACGTGAAAACGATGGCTTCTGTGTTTAACTTAATGCTTTTGTAGTTGGGAATGTATGTTCCCTCCTGAAGCCCTCTCGCGAGGCCTGCTTTTCTTTCTTGTTTGCTTCGGCGCTCTACGCCGTCAGGACCCAGCCCCCGAGTGGGCCTACAGCCGTCGCTGGTATGTCAGGTCGCGATGCCTGGACAAGGCCAGGAGGTGAGGGGCACTGGGAGCTAGTGAGGGCTCCTGAGGCGCGATGCTCAGGAAGCCCCCCTTTGGCATGCAAGCGGCTCACGCGAAAGAAAAATGCCAGCACTTAGCGAGATCGCGAAAGGAGGGAACTCGAGTGATGGTGAGGGCGTCTCGCGAGGTGGTTAGACTTAGCTTTTGCGGAGAGTGGCATTGGGCGAGCCACAGCTCACGAGGCACGCGCGGCTCATGAGGCGTGCCTCTCGAGGCTTGGCCCTTGAAGTATTCGTCTCGCGAGGCCTTCCGATTAGCCGACCACCGCAGGCCGGCTCGCGAGACGCCACCCGCGAGGCTTCCGAGCGGCTTGCTCTCGGGAAGGCGGTGGAGGACCACGTGGACGCGTTGCACGCGCAGTTCGCCCACGGCAGCAGCGAGAGCTCAGGCGGAGCCGAGGAAGGTGAAGATGACGACGACAACAGCGGTGGTGATGGCGACGCGTCCTCTTAGGCCCTTTCCTCATTTTCCTGCGCATAGTTAATCGTGGCCCCGTGGGGGTGTGAAGACAATGACTTTTGCTTAAGTACATTATGACTTGTTGTACGAACGCTTGTGCTCTACGTCGTTAGACCCAGCCCCCGAGCGGGCCACAGCCGTCGCTGGTATGTCAGGTCGCGATGGCTGGACAAGGCCAGGAGGTGAGGGGCACCGGGAGCTAGTGAGGGCTCCTGAGGCGCGATGCTCAGGGAGCCCCGCTTTGACGTGCAAGCGGCTCACGACAGGAGAAACGCTGGCGCTCGTGAGGCTGCTAGAAGGGAAAGCTTGGAAGATGGCGAGGGTAGCTCACGAGGTAGTTAGACTTAGCTCTTGCGAAGAGCAGCATCCGGCGAGCCGCCACTTGTATGGTGTGTCTCGCGAGGTCTCCTGCTGAGGTGGCCGTCATAGATTGGCTCCCGAGGTAGGGCCTGCGAAGCTTCCTGAAGCCCAAGGGGGCATCTTGCCGTTGGGCCGCCTCGCGAGGCGTCCTCGCGAGGCCTTCCAGGTAACCTGTTCCTGAGATAACTGCATGCAGAAAGTCATACAACAGAGGAGCAGCGCGCGCTCGCCGGCTCGCTCATGGGCGTTACGCGAGGAGATAAGACACCAAGGACCTTGGTGGGGTGGCATGCACGAGAGCAGGCCCACGAGCTAGAGCCCGGTTGCTTGGGTTTTTCAGCGCTGCTGGGACTAACCCGAGCACAGACACCATGTCCAGCCCCTGAGGCTCATGAGGGAGGTCGCAAGCGCGCACGGCTCGTGAGGCGAAGATATGATGAAATACACCATGTATGGAAACCAAAAAGAGATGCGGCTACCATGTCTGGCACGGGTCAGCTTGAGGTTGGTGCAGCTCGTGGGGCGCCCTCAGTTGATTGTTCCGCCAGCGTGGAGCATGGGGCTTCCACTGGGGTGTGGGCATGATCGCGGCTCGATCGTTCCGCTAGCACGGAGCATGGGGCTTCCACTTGGGTGTGGGCTTGATCGTGGCTCGATCGTTCCGCCAGCACGGAGCATGGGGCATCCACTTGGCGTGGGCATGATCGCGGCTCGATCATTCCGCCAGCGCGGAGCATGGGGTTTCCACTTGGGCTTGGGCGGGAGCTCTCGCGTGCCCGTCAGGCGAACACATTGAGAGTCTTCGGGGCATGTACATGCCCATTTCGTTCGTACGCGTGAGGGTCACGGGTAGAACTTGCAGAGGTGTTGGATGTTCCAGGCGTTAGGCACAGGAACTCCGTCCTCCGTCTCCAGCCAGACGGCGCTAGGCCTGGAGACATGAGCAACCCTGAAAGGGATTTCCCACATGGGTGAGAGTTTGTGGAGTCCCTCTCTGGAGAGGATCCTGTGTAGGACGTGGTTGCCGACCTCGAGAGTGCGAGGGCTGATGTTGCGGCTGCGGTAGCGACGCAGGGCCTGCTGGTACCTCGCGGTGCGAAGGGCGGCCTGACGGCGGGCCTCCTGAAGGAGCAGCAGGCCGACCTCCCGGACACGGGAGCCTGAGCCCCGCCGAGGATGCAGGAAACTGCGCAAGGCTCCTGGTAGCCCCCAGCGCCCAAGTCAGGCTGGTTGACGTCGTTCCTCCGGGGTGGCGGCGGCAGTGGCGGAAGAGCGGCGTTGGCCTGAGGGTTTGCCTCATGAGGCTGACCGCGCCAGGCGGCCTCACGAGGCTGGTCGCGCCAGGCGGCCTCACGAGGTTGGTCGCGCCAGCCCTGGCGGAAGTTGCCATTACCGTTGCGGCCGTCCCAACGGTTGCCGCCGCGGCCACCTCCGCGGCCGGCGCCGTGGTCGTTGCGGTCGCCTCGGCGGCCCTGGCTCTCGTCGCAAAGCAGCTTGAGCTCCTGGCAGTCCTCAGTGCTGTGGGAGCGCACGTTATGGTAGGCGCAGAGCGGGCGGCTGTCTTTCCTGGGCTCGTCGCGGTCGCGGCCGCGCTTCTGCTCGGGCTCCGCCGCAAGCACGGTAGGGCCCTTGCGCTTGATGTCCTTGTTCTTGGCCTTGCCAGCGTCGGGCGCCGCATCGGGATCATTGTCGACGAAGAGGCAACCTTCTTCAGCCTTGGCGCACTTGTCGGCGAGGTCGAACAACTCAAGCACCGAGTCCAGCTTGTCGTCGATGGCGAGCTTCTCGCGCATCTTGATGCCCGTGACGCCGGTGGAGAACGCAGAGATGACGGCCGCGTCAGAGGCACGCGGGATCTTGTTGCGCACCTGGCTGAAGCGCTGGATGTACTTGCGGAGGATAAGAATCATCGAGTGGAGCTGGAGCAGAAAAACTCAGGGAAAATTTGACAGAAAATTCCTTAGAGCAGTCAAAATCGGTGACACCGAGTTGAGACAATTCGGTGGAACCGAGTTTGATGCAATGGAATATTTTGTCAACTCAGCTCACTAGGCAAGGAAATCTCACAAGGATTTGCAAAGAATTAACTGTGAATCAAGCTAAAAGAGAAGAAACAGAAAAGAAGCAAAGAAATGTCTAGATGAAGGTTTTTTTTTTTGAAAAGAAACACTCTAGCAAGAAGAGAACAAGCAGAAGAAACACTAGAGAACTTCATCTAGATGGGTCGGCGACTAGGTCACCTATGTTAGAGTATTTTGACTTAGGAGTCAAGTGAAAACACTTGATCATAGTTCATACTCGTCGTTAAGCTCAAAATGGGATTGACATTTTTCTTTTAAGCATTTCAATGTATTCACATCTTGTTGAGTTGCTTTAGCTCATGTCTTTGAGTGAAGCTTCTCTAAGATGTGAGAACTTACATTGGTATTTGGTGGTGAAGTCCATCATGTAGTTGAACTTGAAGTGGATGCTCATGAATTGAAGTTTGGAGCTACCCTATCATTTGTAGTTCATCTTCCTACATGGGTTAGATTTGCAAGGAACAACATGTGTATCCAAAATGACAAGAATGAAGCATAACTCAAATGTTGTCAAAGGATATGTTTAGGTTGTCTTGTTCCTTGTTACTCCATCAATTGTTGATACTTGGGTTATACAAGATTGCTCAAGATAAGAGTGTGATGCAATCTTCTGACATGAAGCTTGTCCAAGTACCTACAAAAGGTTAGATACCATACAAGGGAGCAAAATGTCCAAGATATAAAATGATCATGAAGGATATCATGGATTAGTCAAGAATGCTCATGCACTTGTATGCATCCACATGAACCTCTAGTTTACGTTTGAAGCATCAATGATGTTCAATTCACTTCTCAAGTGACAAAACACTTTCTCATCAAGGGGTTTGGTAAATATGTCCGCCAATTGTTTGTCAGTACGAACATGTTTAAGGTCAATATCACCTTTCTCAACATGATCTCGAATAAAATGGTGACGAACCTCAATATGCTTAGTTTGAGAATGTTGCACGGGATTGTGTGCTATCTTAATAGCACTCTCATTGTCACAAAGTAATGGTACATGTCTCACATGCCCACCATAATCTTTAAGAGTTTGTGTCATCCATAGTAGTTGAGCACAACATGATCCCGCGGCAATGTATTCCGCTTCGGCAGTAGATAGAGATACGGAATTTTGTTTCTTGGAGGACCAAGACACAAGAGATCTACCAAGAAATTGACATGTACCCGAAGTGGATTTTCTGTCAACCTTGTCTCCGGCATAGTCCGAATCGGAGTAGCCAACAAGATTGAAAGAAGATCCTTTGGGATACCATATGCCAAAGTTTGGTGTATGTATCAAGTATCTCACAATTCTTTTCACCGCCTTAAGGTGACACTCTTTTGGTGCCGCTTGGTATCGTGCACACATGCACACACTTAGCATAATGTCAGGTCGGGAGGCACATAGATATAATAATGAACCAATCATCGATCGATAAACCTTTTGATCAACCGGTTTGCCATCCTTGGTCAAGTCAAGATGTCCGCTCGTTGGCATGGGAGTTTTCATACCTTTACTCTCTTGCATGTTGAACTTTTTGAATAAGTCCTTGGTATACTTTGTTTGAGAGACAAAGGTAACTTCCCTAGTTTGCTTGATTTGCAAACCAAGAAAGAATTTGAGTTCACTCATCATAGACATCTCAAACTTCTCCGACATCAACCTTCCAAACTTTTCACTAAAAGAGGGGTTAGTAGATCCAAAGATAATATCATCAACATAAATTTGGCATACAAATAATTCTCCATTAACCCTCTTAGTGAACAAAGTTGAATCAATCTTCCCAATTTCAAAACCTTTTTCAGGAAGAAACTTTGTCAAGCATTTGTACCAAGCTCTAGGGGCTTGCTTGAGACCATAAAGAGCTTTACGAAGTTTGTACACATGATTAGGTTTCTTGGGATTCTCAAAGCCGGGAGGTTGTTTAACATATACTTCCTCCTCAATTTCACCATTTAAGAAGGCACTTTTAATATCCATTTGGTAAAGAGTGATATCATGGTGATTGGCATAAGCAAGTAAAATGCGAATGGATTCAAGTCTTGCAACGGGGGCATAGGTCTCACCACAGTCCATACCTTCGATTTGTGTGTAACCTTGTGCTACGAGACAAGCCTAGTTGCGTACAACTTGTCCATCTTCATCTTGCTTATTCAGAAACACCCATTTGGTTCCAATGATGTTTTGCTCTTCCTTAGGCTTCTCAACCAATGTCCACACTTGGTTCCTCTCAAAGTTGTGTAGCTCTTCGTGCATTGCATTCACCCAATCGGGGTCCTTGAGAGCATCTTCTACCTTCAAGGGTTCAACACTAGACATAAATGAGTAATGCTCACAAAAGTTAGCTAAACGAGATTTAGAGCGAGTAATTCTCCCGGTTTGTATATCTCCAAGTATTTGTTCGACGGGATGATCCTTGTCGATTCTTGCTCTAACTCGAGGTAGCTTTTTCTTGGGTTGTGGTGAGGCTTCCTCATCATCATCATCATCTTCTTCTTCATTGATGTTGTCGTTGTTTGTTTGTGGAGGTGGAGAAGGAGGTTGAGGTGGATCATCTTGTTGCACTTCCTCATTCCCGTCATCTTGACGTGTTCCACTTGTGGATGCCTCCATATCAGCTTGTCGTTCACCTTGATGTGAGGTTGGGGCTTCCACTTGAATAGACGAGGTACTCTCCTTTACTTCCACGGGGCGAATCTTGCCAATGGGCAAGTCTTGGATTGCTTCCGATGGTTCTTGATCTCCTACATCAAGTGGCAATTGCTCGACTTGCGAGCCGTTAGTCTCATCAAACTTCACATCTACCGTCTCTTCAACTTTTCGAGTGAAGTTGTTGTAGACACGGTAAGTGTGAGAGTTCGATCCATAACCAAGTAGGAAACCATCATGAGATTTAGGAGCAAATTTTGAACGACGATGCTTATCAAGAATGTAACATTTTGAGCCAAATACTCGAAAGTATCCAACTTGTGGTTTGTTACCGGTGAGCAGTTCATATGCCGTTTTACCAAGAAGCTTGTGAAGATAGAGTCGGTTTGTTGCATGACAAGCTGTTTCAACCGCTTCTGCCCAAAAATGTCTTGGCGTCTTGTATTCATCAAGCATTGTTCTTGCCATCTCAATAAGTGTACGGTTCTTCCTCTCAACAACTCCATTTTGTTGAGGTATGTACGTAGCTGAGAACTCATGTGAAATACCCTCCTCATCAAGAAAGGTGTCCACATTGGCGTTCTTGAACTCCGTTCCATTGTCACTCTGAACCTTCTTGATTTTTACTTCAAATTGATTTTGAGCCTTTCTTGCGAAGTTCTTGAAGATCTTTTGTACCTGTGATTTGTCATCCAGAAAGAACACCCACGTAAATCTGGAAAAATCATCAACAATGACTAAACCGAAAGAGTTACCACCAAGACTCTTATAGGCGTTGGGACCAAACAGATCCATATGAAGTAGCTCGAGTGGTCTCCTCGTGGTCATAATGTTCTTTCCAGGATGGCTTCCTCCAACCTGTTTTCCTGCTTGGCAAGCACTACAAAGTCAATCTTTGTCAAATATAACATCTTTCACTCCAAGAATGTGATCTCCTTTACCAAGTTTATCAAGGTTACGCATACCAACATGTCCAAGTCTTCTATGCCATAACCAACCTTTAGAAGATTTTGCAATTAAACATGTACGAGGTTGGGCTCTCTTAGTGAAATCAACAATGTATAGATCACCTCTACGAATGCCGGTAAAGACTATATTATGATTATCTTGGCGAAACACTTGGCAATCTACTTTGGTAAATAGAACATTAAAACCAAAATCGGCTAGTCTAGATACGGAAAGAAGATTGTAACCAAGAGATTCAACAAGCATAACATTTTGTATGGAGCTATCATTGGATATGGCCACCTTACCAAGGTCAAGTACCTTACCCTTGGAGTTGTCTCCAAAAGTCACATACTTGCGTGGACCATCATTTTTAGTAACCTCACGAAACATGTCTCTATCTCCGGTCATGTGATCGGTACAACCGCTGTCAAGAATCCACTCTTTTCCTCCAGCCATATAATCTCGAAGATTTGCCATAAGGCTGAGATTCCTCATGGTCTTCTCAAATTCAATATCAAAGTCTTCGTCTTCATCATAATAGCCGTGCTCAACATCATCATCATCATGCATGTGATTAACAGATTCATTAGTTTCATGATCATGACAATGTTCAAGTTTATGAATTCTAACAGTTTCCATGATAATATTGCTAATAGTTCTAACATCTCCTTTGGCACGCATGAGATCACGAAGCTCAAACAAGCAATCATCAAACTTAGGATCATTAGGACTCATCTTGTGAAAAACAACAGCCTTATAAAGAATCTTATCAAGACTCTTTAGAGAATAATCGGGATATCGCTTTTCTAAATCATGCCATAGAGTATAAGCACATGCAAAGTTTCGCATACAACCAAGCACAATCTTAGGTAATCCTCTAATGATAAGATTGACGGTTCTAAGATTACGAAGCATGTCAATTTCCTCTTCATGAGTAGGATGCAAGGGATCAATAGGGGGCACATAAGGATTATCAATATACTTGCTCAAGTTAAACTCATCAAAGATATCAAGCATTTCATCCCTCCAAAAGTTGTAATACTCCCCATTGAGAATAGGCACTCTACGTCTAATACTCCCGAACGTAGACATATCCATCTCCCTCCAATGGTGATGAAACCAAAGCAATGGAGACCAAATCTCTGATACCAATTGTAGGATCGAGGAGATATGTCTAGAGGGGGGTGAATAGACTCCTAACCAGCCAAAGGTGCAGTTTTTAATTTCTCTTGGAATTTAGGCAGATTTTGGCACAAGTTCAGATCACTCCAATACTTTCTACACATGCATATCTAGAGATTGAGCAGCGCAAATAGTAAATCATGCAATAGTACGAAAAGTAAAGGGGTAGAGTATGGAAGATCAAACGCAATGAAGACACGGTGGTTTTTGGCGTGGTTCCGATAGGTGGTGCTATCGTACGTCCACGTTGATGGAGACTTCAACCAACGAAGGGAAACGGTTGCGCGAGTCCACGGAGGGCTCCACCCACGAAGGGTCCACAAAGAAGCAACCTTGTCTATTCCACCATGGCTTATGTCCACGAAGGACTAGCCTCACTCGGGGTAGATCTTCACGAAGTAGGCGATCTCCTTGCCCTTACAAACTCTTGGTTCAACTCCACATCTGGTTGGAGGCTCCCAAGTGACACCTAACCAATCTAGGAGACACCACTCTCCAAAAGGTAATAGACGGTGTGTTGTTGATGAACTCCTTGCTCTTGTGCTTCAAATGATAGTCTTCCCAGCACTCAAACAACTCCTCATAGATTTGGCTATGGTGGAAGAAGGATTTGAGTGGAAAGCAACTTGGGAAAGGCTAGAGATCAAGGTTCAAATGGTAGGAATGGAATATCTTGATCTCAACACATGAGTAGGTGGTTCTCTCTCAGAAAATGTATGGTGGAAGTGTAGGCACGTTCTGATGGCTCTCCTCACTGAGAAGGATGGAGTGGAGGGGTATATAAAGCCTCCACACAAAATCCAACCGTTACACACTTTTGACCCAACTCGGTGGCACCGAAACGATCATCTCGGTAGCACCGAACTGTGTAAAAGATATGAACTTTAGGAATCTCGGTGGGACCGATACGAACAACTCGGATGGACCGAAGTGCAATGGCTTAGGGCAATCCTCATCTTGATGGCACCGATTGCATCAACTCGATAGGACCGAAGTGAAGCAATAAGGCAACAGAGAGTTGGCAAGCCATCTCGGTGAGACCGATATGCATAACTCGGTGAGACCGAAGTGAATGCAACCGATTACTGAGAGTTGGCAAGGCCATCTCGGTGGGACCGAGATCCATTTCGGTGGATCCGATTTGTTAGGGTTTTGGCAGTGGCTAAGTCTTGGATGAACTCGGTGGGTCCGGATTGGAAATTTTGGCGGGGCCGAGTTGGACTTTAGGTTTAGGACATATTTGGGTAGAGAGAGTGGTTGAGGGTTTAGGAATACTGTCACTAAGCACTTGAGCAAAAGGACCATTGAGCAACACCTCATCCCCTTTTAATAGTATTGGCTTTCCTATGGACTCAATGTGATCTTGGATCACTAAACCAAAAATGTAGAGTCTTGATCTTTTGCCAATCCTTGTCCTTAGTATTTTGAGGGGGTTCCACGTCCTCTTGTCCACGCCACGCCATTGTTGAACTTGTCTGAAATTCACTAGATAAAAGCATTAGTCCAACAAAATGTATGTTGGCATAAATTACCAAAACCACCAAGGGAGCAAATGTGCTTTCAATCTCCCCCTTTTTGGTAATTCATGACAACATACATCAAAGCTTTAAATAAAGATTTAGCAGAGGTATGTATGAAAGCTTTGAAGGAAACATGTAACATGTATGAGCTCCCTTGAACTCCCCCTGAAGATGTGCATAACATGATGATATCTTATGGGAAATATACATGCAACATGTATCTTGGCTATATGCATCAGAGCAATATATATATGTGACATTAGGGTATCCACATGTACAAGATTTTCGAGGCCAACGGAGCAACAGGACCCGCACTTCCTGCACAAACCGGACACGTTCCCTCTCGATACCCAGAGACTAGCTCGGAGATGGTGCGGTTTACAAGCGGCCTCAGGGGAGGCTTATTCGAAACGCGCCCAAACTTTTACCACACCCTACAGGGCCCATGTGATGACACGGTGCCAGCTCTTGAGGAATTCCGGCATCGTACGATTTTCCGAGGATTTCAACGGTTGCATCAGGCATGCCACCGAGGTACTTTCGGCCTCCGGTGGCAGGGCATGCCCCTCCCTCCTCTGCACAAGGCCTACGCATGCCGCAAGGACACCACAAAGTATTTTCCATGCCGCCTCTGGGCATGATTTCATGCGCCGCCTTGCAGATCTACAATTTCCGACGATGAAACCCTAGCAGAGCAATAAATTTCTCGAATATTGCACGCGGGTCCGAAAAATGCGAGGGCCTGGCATGTGTCATGTGATGGCCTCATTTGTGAGCACGAGAAGTTTCGAGGCCAACGGAGCAACAGGACCCGCATTTCCTGCACAAACCGGACACGTTCCCTCTCGATACCCAGAGACTAGCTCGGAGATGGTGCGGTTTACAAGCGGCCTCAGGGGAGGCTTATTCGAAACGTGCCTAAAATCTTACCACACCCTACAGGGGGCATGTGATGACGCCGTGCCAGCTCCCGAGGATTGGATTTAAACGGTTAGATCATTTCTCTCACACAGACGGCAAACTCAAAAATAGTAATAATTGAATTAATAAAAAGCATCCGCATCCATCATTAGGAAGATGGCATGTCTCTGTGAATCTTCAGTGCCCGGAAGGGGTGAAGATTCACAGTAATGGTTCATCTCCTTAACAGGAGTGTAATAAAGACCGAAGCTTACTGCATCTGGATTATCCGACTATTTAAACTGGTCATGTTGCTTGTCTCTGGGCGAGGTGGTACTAAAAGTTTACTGAGAGCCGGAGCTTTGCCGAGAGCCGCCCTCGGCAAAGCTTACCCTACCGAGAGCGGCGCTCGGTAATGGTGCCACTCTTTCCCAAGGGCGGTGACGCTCGGTAAAACGTCAACTGCCATGTGGGACACCCGGTCCCACTGGTCAGTTCCGAAGGGTTTAGTTAACAGTCGTATATCGAGCATTGCTGAGCATGGCTCACGGCAAATACATCATCATATTATTCTTTTTAAAGATTTAGCAAATAATTTAAAACTTTTACTGATAAATGTGACCAGTGGGACCACATGTCAGGTAGAAAAATGTTTTTGTGACGTGTTTTTACCGAGGGCGACGTAGCGGTTCTCGGTATAGGTAAACCAAGTGACGGTGCCGTCAGTTCCGAACGGGCATGCCACATGGCTTTTCTTTGCCGTGTGTGGCTCTCGGCGTCTGCCCCGTTTGCCGTGCGGTACTTGTTCGCCATGAGCCCATGACAGCAACGTCAGCTAGTTGCCGTGAAGCCAGGTTTGCCGAGTGTGGCTCTCGGCGTTGTTTAGTTTGCCGAGTGTCCGTGTTTTGGCTCTCGGCGAAGAGCCTGACACCCGACATATAAGGAAATTCCAGTAGTGATACAACAAAAAAACTTGAAAATATTCAATATAATTCAATAAAAAAATTAATCATAAAGTGACAATTCATCATATCCCAACAAACACACCACCGATTACATCATATTGATCCCGATCATGTGAGACAGCTCACGGGAACTTTGTATTGAATCGCAAGGGAGAGAGGATGCCATCTAGCTACTACTATGGACCCTAAGGTCCTAAGGGAACTACTCACACATGGTCATGGAGGCAGCAAGGTTGATGAAGAAGCCTCCGATGATGGATTCCCCCTCCGGCAGGGTGCCGGAACAGGCCTCCAGATTGGAGCCTCGGAACAAGAACTTGTGGCGGTGGACAAAATCAGAGAAAATTGGTACGAAGGGTTTCACGAAAAATAGGATTTATAGGCAAAAGAATGGGCGTAAGGCGGTGCACAGGGGCCCCACGTGGCCTAGCCACGCGGGTGGCCCTCTGGCCATGCCACCTGGCCACATGGGTCCCTGGCTAGCTCCCCGACAGGTCTCGGCACTTTCTGGACTCCTCATGTCATGGGAAAAATCGAATTAAATCCTCGGTTTTTTTACCTCCATAGATATGGATTTTCTGAAAAGTCAAAAACATGCAGAAAAACATCAACTTGCTCTGGGCATGAATTAATAGGTTAGTTGTAGGATCAAAACTATGTCTAGAGGGGGGGTGATTAGACTACTTGACCAAATAAAACCTAACCTTTTCCCAGATTTTAATTGTGGGCAGATTTTAACAATAGTACATGTCAAGCATCACCCTACACATGCAATTCCAAGAGTATAGCAGCGCAAAGTAAGCAATTGCATATGTATGTAAAGGAGGGGATCCGAGAATTCAAACGCAATGAAGACACGGTGGTTTTTGGCGTGGTTCCCATAGGTGGTGCTATCGTACGTCCACGTTGATGGAAGCTTCAACCCACGAAGGGTAACGGCTGCGCGAGTCCACGAAGGGCTCCACCCACGAAGGGTCCACGAAGAAGCAACCTTGTCTATTCCACCATGGCTTACGTCCACGAAAGACTAGCCTCCCTCGGGGTAGATCTTCACGAAGTAGGCGATCTCCATGCCCTTACAAACTCTTGGTTCAACTCCACATCATGTCGGAGGCTCCCAAGTGACACCTAACCAATCTAGGAGACACCACTCTCCAAAAGGTAATAGACGGTGTATTGTTGATGAACTCCTTGCTCTTGTGCTTCAAATGATAGTCTTCCCAGCACTCAAACAACTCCTCACAGATTTGGCTATGGTGGAAGAATGATTTGAGTGGAAAGCAACTTGGGATAGGCTAGAGATCAAGGTTCAAATGGTAGGAATGGAATATCTTGATCTCAACACATGAGTAGGTGGTTCTCTCTCAGAAAATGTATGGTGGAAGTGTAGGCACGTTCTGATGGCTCTCCTTACTGAGAAGGAGGTGGTGGAGGGGTATATATAGCCTCCACACAAAATCGAACCGTTACACACTTTTGACCCAACTCGGTGGCACCGAAACAATGATCTCGGTAGCACCGAACTGTGTAAAAGATATGAACTTTAGGAATCTCGGTGGGACCGATACGAACAACTCGGATGGACCGAAGTGCAATGGCTAGGGCAAACCTCATCTCGGTGGCACCGATTGCATCAACTCAGTAGGACCGAAGTGAAGCAATAAGGCAACAGAGAGTTGGCAAGCCATCTCGGTGAGACCGATTTGCAAACTCGGTGAGACCAAAGTAAGTGCAAACGATTACAGAGAGTTGGCAAGGCCATCTCGGTGGGACCGAGATCCATTTCGGTGGATCCAATTTGTTAGGGTTTTGGCAGTGGCTAAGTCTTGGATGAACTCGGTGGGGCCGGATAGAGAAATTCGGTGGGGCCGAGTTGGAATGTAGGTTTTGGACATATTTGGGATTGAGAGAGTGGTTGAGGGTTTAGGAGTACTGTCACTAAGCACTTGAGCAAAAAGACCATTAAGCAACACCTCATCCCCTTTTAATAGTATTGGCTTTCCTATGGACTCAATGTGATCTTGGATCACTAAACCAGAAATGTAGAGTCTTGATCATTTGCCAATCCTTGTCCTTAGCATTTTGAGGGGTCCACGTCTCTAGTCCATGCCATGCCAATCATTGAACATCCTGAAATCTTTAACTTGAATGGACATTAGTTCAATGAGATATATGTTGTTATGAATTACCAAAACCACCAAGGAAGCAAATGTGCTTTCAATCTCCCCCTTTTTGGTAATTGATGACAACATATAGATCAAAGCTTCGACAAATGATTAAAAGAATGAAATACATCGTCGCTTTGAGAAGTATGTGATAAGCAAGAGCTCCCCCTAAATTTGTGCATTATTAAAAATTTGCGTTTGAATGCAAATGCACAATCGATTAGGCTTATGGGTCACTCTTCCATGTCACATACATCTTGGTGGAGCGCGCAAAATGATATGATTGAAATGATAAGCACGCATCACCAACATAAGTGAATGATCATATAAGATAATGAAGAAGATAAACATAGATCATCACAATAAGCATAATATGATCATCACACGAGGTAGCTCCCAAGCATAAACAACATATTAACTGTAGCAAGCACACACATAACAAAGTACCAACAAGCAAATAAGTAGCAAAAGAACTCTCGAGTGAAAAACCAACGACTAAAACACTCTCTCTCGAAGCCTATGATCTATACAAATTCTCCCCCTTTGGCAACAAGTACCAAAAAGATCGAACTGTATAGGACTAGTCGGCACTCTAAGCACGGTCCTCCGAAGCTCCTGAAGGCGATCTCCTGCTGGCAGCTCCGGTGTGCGTAGACGGCGTGGAGAGAAGTGCATCCGCGAAGGCTTCTGCAGATGTCTGCTGGAGTGGTGGAGTGGAGACCTGTGGTGGAACTGAGGCAGTAGCAGCTGGTGCAGATACGGTGGTCCTCGGATCCATAACGGGTATCGCAGCAGACCTGGCTGCTCTGGGCACTGTCTGAAATTGCTGTGTGGTTGGTCTGTCATCTCCACTGTCATCTGATGGGGCTGTCTTTACATCATCAACGTCATTCTGCAGTTGCTCTACGGTAGTCTGAATCTCTGTCACCTTCACATCAAGATCATGAAATTTAGTCTCAATAACCCGCTCAAAACTAGCCTGGGTCTGGGTGAGGTTGGCCAAACTTCGCTCAATCCTTAGAGTGGCTTCAAGCAGATATGTCATTTGATCATTGGGTGTCTTGAGATTGGCAATAGGAGAATTTGGAGCTGATGCCTCTTGAGTAGCTTTTGCTTCCTTTGCTATGCGGATATTCTCTTGAGCTTGTGCTGAAGTGGGACGCGAAGGATCCATCACTATCACATTATCCTCAAACGCTGGGTACAATGGCAAATGCTCTCGATCAAGAAGATACGTGCTGGTCCCAACCTTGGAATTGATCAAAATCTGAATATGTGGGGCATATCCGCACGATCTCTTCTGATCTGCTGCAGTCCTCTTGATAGTCTCTACTATCAGGCTCATCACCTTGAATTTCTGAGGTGTATCAAATAAATGCAGCAAATTGATAGAGTGGCCACGAATCATCTTGTCATCTCTTGACTTGGGTAGCAGAGTGTACCGCAGTATAGTGTTCGTTGTGGCTAATCCTGGGAGCAGATGCTTCACTGATCCAAGTTTGTGAGTCTCAAGGTCTTTCTGAGGAATTGCAGTATACATGTTGGCCATGGAGTTGTGATCCATCTTGAGCTTGGCATAGATATCAATGTCATCATCCTCTTCCTTGGGTGCACCAAGAAGACTTGCCCACTCAGAGATGGTAGACCGGTATCTGATACCCTCAGTCATCCATATAATGCGGCCATCTGGATAGAAGTGTGCAGTAGAGTAAAATTGCATGACCATCTCATCATTCCACTTGGTCAACTTCTTACCGACAAACTCGTCAACTCCTGCAATTCTGAAGCTTTCATGGACGTGGGGGAAATAATCCTCATTCTCATCAATGTATTCTCAATCCACCCATTTCATGTCACTGACTATGGGCTTCTTATCAAGCAAAACTGTCTCATAAAAGTCATGTTGTTCACGGGTGTGAAAGCGATAGTCACAAGCTGTCTTCCTTCTGATAGCATAAGGATCTGATGTCCTCCACTGACACAGTCCTTTATCCTTCCTCAGCATCATGTTCTCTGCGAATGGGTGTGCATTGTCATGGTCTGGTATCTTTGGCTTTAACTTTCTGAGCACTAGAGGCTCTTCATCAACATTTGACTCAGGCACTGGGGCCTTGTTCTTCTCAGCAGCTGATATGTTCCTGGTAGATCTCTTTGGTGCAGGTGCCTTTGGCTTGGCCTTGGGGGCAGCAGTCTTAATTGCATCTGACATAAGCTTATGAGCTTTTGCTGGGGGTGCAGTGGCTGCTGGCTCTTCCTCTTCTTCTTCCTCCTCATCAATCATCATGGAGGGTCTGCCAATCACACGGGCAAATGATTTCCTTACTCTCTTCTTAGTTCCTCCAGCTGCCTCTGTGTTACTAGGCTTTTCAGGAGTGAATTGCTTAGTCTGCTTAGGCACTTTCCTCACTGCTGTCCTCTCTTTGGTAGAAGTAGGCTTGGTGTTGTACTCCTTAGCAAGCACAACTCTCTTTTTCTTAGTTGCAGCTTCACTTGCAACAAAGTCCTCATCCTCACTGTCTGAGGTTTTCTTCTTCCTTGTTCTGGTTGCAGTTTTGGGAAGATCTGGAGAGCTCCTCTCTCCCTCATAGAAACTTTCAGCTGGGCTTGACCCTTCACTCATTTATGCATTCTGCTCTGACCTGTTCTGACTGTCACTGCTGGGATCTGACATCTTGCTGAGCTGACCCTGTGCATAAATATGTATGGGCAGAGTAGATGAGTCATCACAAAAAGAAGATAATTTTCATAAAATTTGAGTTCAACTCTTAGTTTCAAGTTTTCACAGGATGCATATCGGATGGGCCGAGTTGATCATCTCGGTGATACCGAAGCACACTACAGAAACCTTACACGCCACTTCGGTCAGACCGATATGGGGTTCGGTGGCTCCGAGATGCTAGGGTTTCACTGAGACTTTACTTTCGGTCTCACCGATTCGTACAACTCGGTGGCACCGAGACGTACTAGTGCTATGGTCAGAGACCAAATCGGTGGTACCGAAAATTTCGAGTCGGTCGGCCCGAGATGCATTCGGCGGAAACTTAAACCTAAATTTTTTACTCGCATCTAATCTATGGAATTTGAAGTGTAACAGGAGTTCTCAATCCGTGGCAAGAATTCAGGCAGTCCAATCGTTCATTGAATCGGAAATGGGAAGCACGAAAGGGATCGAATCTCACCCTAACTTGGTGGAAATCCTCTACCGCGGCAACGGTGGAGGAGATTCCCGTTGACGGCGATGGAATCCGGCGGCGAGAGCTCGCTGGAGACGACGGCAAAGTCCGAAGACGAAGGGCGACGGCAGCAACGGGGAGCGAGAACGAGTGGGGTCGAGAAATTTCAACCGTTCGGTCCGCGCGACATATATACCCGTACGCTGTCGGTGGCGCCGAGTTGAACAACTCGGTGGCACCGATATGTGTAACTGCACGCAATATAGCACATCGGTGGCGCCGAAATGGTTCAATTCGGTAGCACCGAGATGGAAAACCTAGATCAATCTAAGTGATTTTGGTTGGACCGAGTTTGAGTGAATTGGTTCGGCCGAAATCATTTAGAAGGTTTTGGAGGTTCAGCCCTTTCAGATCGGTGGCTCCGAGTGCTCCTCACCCGGAGGGTCCGAAAATGACTTGTTCAATTTTTGTGATGCAGCAAGAATGGAATTTGAGACAAGAAAGCATAGATAGCTAGAGAAGGTACTTAGGCATTCTTGTACATCCACTTGGCCAGAAAAACCAAGACAATCAAAACAACAAATGGATGTCCTCGAATGATGAAAACATGCAAACCAACATGCTCACACAATAAGATAGCAAATGAAATATGTGTCAAACATGCACAACCAATTCTAGCATCTATCAAGCAATGGCGATGACTAGGTCATCTATATATGAGTATATTGACTTATGAGCCAAATGAGAACATTTGATCATAGGTCATACTCATCGTTTAAGCACAAGTGGGGTTACCACTTTTACATAAAGCATTAATGTGTTCACACCATTAGAGTTGCTTTAGCTCAATTGCTTAGAGCAAAGCTCCCCCTAGATGTGATATCCCCCCTAGGAGGGATGAACTAACCTTGGGTTTTGTCGATGTTGACTTCATGTAGATGTTGAAGATGTGGATGCTCAATGTTGATGTAGACCATCAAGAGTTGGGAGCAATCCTTTGGAGTTTTGTGCTTTCAATACCTACATGGGTTAGTCCCACACAAGGAACATACAAGGATATCCATAGACATAGAGTGTGATACACAAATGATGATGTCCATGAATGCATTGAATACCTTGTCCCTTGCCTTACCAACAAGAGGGTTTGTGACTCCATGAACTAGTGCAAAATGTGGAAGTTGGTTGCACAAGTCCTTGCCATAAAGAATATGAGTGAAGTTTGTTGGCGGAGTCACCCTCAAGAACTCTCTAGTTCTTCTTCTTTTGGACCCACATCAACTTGATGGGAATCTTTAGAGTTGTAGTAGCACTTGATGAAGTAGAACTTGATGAAGTCTTGGGAACCCACTTGACCATGGCTTGAGGAGCTTCTTCAAATGAATCAATCTCTTCTTGAAGCTTGTCCTTGCCTTTTAGCTTGTGGTCTTGTGGTGGAAGATCTTCTTGAGCTTGTGTTCCCTTGAAGGAAGTAGGATCATACTTCTCTTGTTGAGGAACAAACTTCGTCTTGGGGTATTTATGTTCTTCCCACTCAACTCCATTGGCATTGAACTTTTGTTCAAAACCAACACCTTGGTTCTTCCGGTGCCTTCCTTGCTTGCATACAATTTCCTCAAATTGCTTACTCTCGGCAAGACTTTTGTAGACACCTTTCTCTATAATTCCTTTCAATAGCATATTTTCTTGCTCAAGTGTAACTTGGCTAAGAGAATCATTAGTGGAATCAATAGAACTACTAGAAGTAACAACATTGGATTTAGCATTGTTATTGTTACTACTAGAGGTAGAACCATTTTTACCCTTGTTGCTAGTTTGCTTAGATTTAACTTGTGGCATAAAGGTAGACAAGAGTAAACGTTTGGCAAGATATGAAGAACTCTTCTTTCGAAGATCGTCATTGATAGCTTTAAGAAACTCATGCTCTTGCTCTAAATTTAGCTTCTCTAAGCGTAGCTTCTCATGAGTTCTTAGAAGTTCTCTATGATCCTCTTGAGTTGTTTCATGAGCTAACTTAAGAGCATTTAGTTCTTTAGTTAGACGCTCAATCTCCTTCATAGCATTGTCACTCGTTTCCTTTGACTATCATGATTACTAGCATTTTCATTATAGCTCACATCACTAGCCCTATCAACAAGTAAATCATCATCACCAAGCAAATCATCTTCATCACTATTGAAAGCATGATACTCGGGGTGTGATACCTTGGGGCCTTTTGCCATGAAGCATCTTCCAATTCCTTCATTTGGTGAGTCAAATAGATCATAGGAGTTGGATGACACAAGTGCAAGTCCGGCAACACCTTCATCTTAACTATAGTCGGAGTCGGAGTGATAACTTCTCTCGGAGTGGTTGTCGGAGTCAGAGCCGGAAACCCATTCACCAACATGAGCTTGATGTCTTCTTCTTGTGTAGCTCTTGGATGACTTGTCCTTCCGCTCCGAATCCTTGCTTCTTCGAGAGTGTCTTTGTTCATAACGATCATCTCTACTCCTTCTCTCCTTATGAGGTGATTCATCTCTTCTATGTCTTCCTCTTGGTGATTCGTCTCTTTTCTTGTAGGGAGCCATACACTCATTTGAGTAGTGTCTGGGCTTCCCACAATTGTAGCAATTGCGGTCACGACTTGATGATCTTCTCTCATAGTGTCTTGAGCTAGAGCTTCTTTCTTTGCCTTTGTTCTTGTAGAACTTGTTGAACCTTTTCACCATTAGGCTAATCTCTTCATTTGATACTAGCTTGTCACTTGAAGTTGTTGGAGCATCGGTTGAGGCCTTGTAAGCACCACATGATTTTTTGTGCAGCTCCTCTTTGTCCTTGAGTGACATTTCATGAGCAACAATCCTTCCAATGACTTCCGTGGGCTTGAGATCTTTGTAATTTGGCATCATTTGGATCAATGTGCAGACGGTATCATATTTTCCATCCAAAGCTCTAAGTATCTTCTTGATGATGAATTTGTCGGTCATCTCTTCACTTCCTAAGCCGGCAATCTCATTTGTGATGAGAGCAAGCCTAGAGTACATCTCAGCGACTCCTTCACCATCCTTCATCTTGAACTTGTCAAGTTGACTTTGAAGCACATCCAACTTAGATTCCTTGGCAGACTCGGTACCCTCATGCATATCAACCAAAGTATCCCAAATTTCCTTTGCATTCTCGAGGCGGCTGATTTTGTTGAATTCTTCGGGACATAAACCATTGAATATAATATCACAGGCTTGAGCATTGTATTGCAACATCTTCAATTCTTCCAAGGTTGCTTCACGATCCGGTTCCTTGCCATCCTCAAAGAAGTCACCTTGCAAGCCAACACGAACAACAGCCCAAACGGCAGGGTTATGACCAAGATATGCATTTTTATCTTATGTTTCCAACTAGGAAAGTTTGTACCATCAAAATATGGACCTCTACGGTGATAGTTACCCTCACTAGACACCATACTCTCCTAGGTTGTGAAACCAAGGCTATGATCACCAAAGCAATGGAAATCAAGGCTTAAGGAGACCAAAGCTCTGGTACCACTTGTAGGATCGAAAGTATGTCTAGAGGGGGGGTGATTAGACTACTTGACCAAATAAAACCTAACATTTTCCAGATTTTAATTGTGGGCAGATTTTAACTATAGTACATGTCAAGCATCACCCTACACATGCAATTCTAAGAGTATAGCAGCGGAAAGTAAGCAATTGCATATGTATGTAAAGGAGGGGATCGAAGAATTCAAACGCAATGAAGACACGGTGGTTTTTGGCGTGGTTTCGATAGGTGGTGCTATCGTACGTCCATGTTGATGGAGACTTCAACCCACGAAGGGTAACGGCTGCGCGAGTCCACGGAGGGCTCCACCCACGAAGGGTCCACGAAGAAGCAACCTTGTCTATTCCACCATGGCTTACGTCCACGAAGGACTAGCCTCACTCGGGGTAGATCTTCACGAAGTAGGAGATCTCCTTGCCCTTACAAACTCTTGGTTCAACTCCACATCATGTCGGAGGCTCCCAAGTGACACCTAACCAATCTAGGAGACATCACTCTCCAAAAGGTAATAGACGGTGTGTTGTTGATGAACTCCTTGCTCTTGTGCTTCAAATGATAGTCTTCCCAGCACTCAAACAACTCCTCACAGATTTGGCTATGGTGGAAGAATGATTTGAGTGGAAAGCAACTTGGGATAGGCTAGAGATCAAGGTTCAAATGGTAGGAATGGAATATCTTGATCTCAACATATGAGTAGGTGGTTTTCTCTCAGAAAATGTATGGTGGAAGTGTAGGCACGTTCTGATGGCTCTCCTTACTGAGAAGGAGGTGGTGGAGGGGTATATATAGCCTCCACACAAAATCCAACCGTTACACACTTTTGACCCAACTCGATGGCACCGAAACAATGATCTCGGTAGCACCGAACTGTGTAAAAGATATGAACTTTAGGAATCTCGGTGGGACCGATACGAACAACTCGGATGGACCGAAGTGCAATGGCTAGGGCAAACCTCATCTCGGTGGCACCGATTGCATGAACTCGGTAGGACCGAAGTGAAGCAATAAGGCAACAGAGAGTTGGCAAGCCATCTCGGTGAGACCGATTTGCAAACTCGGTGAGACCGAAGTAAGTGCAAACGATTACAGAGAGTTGGCAAGGCCATCTCGGGACCGAGATCCATTTCGGTGGATCCGATTTGTTAGGGTTTTGGCAGTGGCTAAGTCTTGGATGAACTCGGTGGGGCCGGATAGAGAAATTCGGTGGGGCCGAGTTGGAATGTAGGTTTTGGACATATTTGGGATTGAGAGAGTGGTTGAGGGTTTAGGAGTACTGTCACTAAGCACTTGAGCAAAAAGACCATTAAGCAACACCTTATCCCCTTTTAATAGTATTGGCTTTCCTATGGACTCAATGTGATCTTGGATCACTAAACCAGAAATGTAGAGTCTTGATCTTTTGCCAATCCTTGTCCTTAGCATTTTGAGGGGTCCACGTCTCTAGTCCATGCCATGCCAATTATTGAATATCCTGAAATCTTTAACTTGAATGGACATTAGTTCAATGAGATATATGTTGTTATGAATTACCAAAACCACCAAGGAAGCAAATGTGCTTTAATTAGTACAGAAAAATAAGGACCATGTCTCTATCTTGGCAGACATACTAAAAAAACAAGGACTACCTAATAGTTTGGCATCAGAGAGAGATCAAGTGTAAATTAGTTATCCAAATTCTACATTTAATTGAGGAATTTCAACCTCTCAGTTTCCTAGAAAGCAAGCTCAGATCCATGGTCACTAGCTCACTCCAACGGACCATTAGACAAAAGTTATCCTTCTAGAAACATCATGGAAAATTTGGTTTTGCTATTGATGGCGACGAAAATACGGATTTTTTCCACGCCTCTGCCACACAACGCCTCCGGCGTAACCAAACTGTTGTTCTAATCGACGAAGACACGGAATACTTCTTCACGAGCAAAAGGAAAAAAAATCTCGGAAACTTACTTCAGAAACCAATTGGGGAAACAAAAATATCACTTGGAACTTTGATCTTCCATCACTCTACGAGTCACCCCTTCCCCAGCTCCGAGATCTTGACCTCCTCTTAAACAGGAAATTTATGATGCCTTCCTACACATGGACCCTGATGCAAGCCCCAGGCTGGATGGTTTTGGCCCTGTATTCTTCCGCGTTACTGGCATACCATATCAAACACACTCTATTTCTCTTCTTCTCATGTGTTCCACGACCATACCATTGAACTAGAAAGATTTAACCATCTTTATGGTGCTTCTCCCCAAAAAAGAGGCACCCACAACTCGTGATGCCTTTTGGCTCATCTCTCTTCAAAACTACACACCCAAAGCCATCTCTAAGCTGCTAACCTCCAGGCTAAAAATCTGAATTCCACTGTTTATTCATAACAATTAGACATGCTTCCTTGACGGTAGGAACATTTCCAAGAACTTCATCTACGTGGCTGACCTTCTCAGCACTTGCCATTCTCAAAAGGCTGCCACTATGGTTTTCAAACTGGACTTCCGAAAAGCCTTTGACTCTATCTCTTGGGAGGCCCTGTTAAAAATACTTCTCTTTTTTTTTGCGGGTGAGTTAAAAATACTTCTCCACCGAGGCTTCCCCCCTTCCTTTTGCTGTTGGATCAAGAACATCCTAGACATTGAAAACAACGATCCTTCTGAACGGTGTGCTAGGTTGGTTAGGTTGGGCCGGTTCTTAGATGAGAGGGAAAGTGAGCTGCCTATTTAGCAATTTTATTTATTATTTAGTCCGGCTATTAGTGCGTCCATAATCACTCGCTAGGGGTTCAAACAAACTCCGATTCAGACGGAATTCTAAACATAACTTCACTAGACTATAATAAGGCCAGACAAATCATCCCAAGTAGGAAATACCTTCATTTACTAAATATAAATAAGAGTTTGCATTATGGGTGAGAGCTAGGATTGTGCAAACCTTGTGAATATATTTGGGCGGCGCCAAAATATCACAGCGAGGTCTTGTGTCCGGTTGGGGTAAGAAGCTAGGGCGAGAATGCAAAGAGAGAGAGAGAGAGAGAGTTTAATTATTCACCATTTAACAAAATAATGTGTTAAATATTCAAATTAATTACTCCCTCCGATCGATAACAATCTTAGTTCAAAACTGCGACACTTATTTTGGATCGGAGGGAGTATTATATTAATTAATGCAAGGTGATGCGGATGCAATGCTTATGAGATGCACAATCAATTTAATAAGCAAATTATCTAGGGGATCATGCCCCGGCTGTATAGGCATGAGATAGCTGGAGATTGCAGTGCGCATGTAGGTGTTTTTGACGAAAAACAGCATTGTGCTGATTTCATTCATTAAGATAGGATGAGTCACCCCAAGAGATATAGTTCAAGGTTCACAGAACGGCTGATAGCCAGAAAGGAAGAGGAAAAGCTATACAAATGTACACATGGAAGGAGGAAAGAATGCTATCCCGCGCCAGTCCATTGAGCTCCTCTGAATCCAGCGATTCTCCAATAATTAAGCTCGTTGATGATGCTCTCAGCGACCTTCAGGAAATGGGTTGCCTTGTTATTGAATATACGGTTGTTTCTTTCATTCCAAACATGCCAGGAAACCGCCATGATTAGAGATGAGAGATCCTTTTTCCTGCTTGTACCTATACCATCCAGAGCCTTTAACCACCAGTCCAATAGAGAGCCAGCATGAGCAGTAGGCAAGAGGTTGAAGGGAAACTTATATATCGCCAGGCAATAGCCCCAGATTCCAGCCGTGAAAAGGCAGCTAGATACAAGGTGCAGACTGTCTTCCCTCCCTAAATGACATAGTTGACAGACCGGGTTGTGAGGCCAACCCCGCTTTGCAAGGTTATCTGCAGTCAAACATTTGCCCTGTACAAAGAGCCAGCTGAAGAATCTTATTTTTGGTGGAACCTTAATATGCCATATGATCTCGGGTAGAGGAGAATCAATCTTGCCCCCGAATTGACATAGGTAAGCTGACTTAGCATTGTATCTTCCATCTGTTGACCACTTCCAAATGAACTCGTCCTCCAGGTTGGATAAAGTGATCACCCTGGATCTGTGCCAGAAGTCAATATATTCACGCAGCACCTCGATGCCTGGGTTGCGCTTGAGAAGGGTGACCCATTTTCTATTGGTAAGACCTTCAGCCAATGATATTTTTCTGTTCTTGCTGTGCTTGAAAAGGTTAGGGAATGAAACAGCCGGAATCTCGCCGCCGAGCCAGTGATCATGCCAAAAGGAGATCTTAATGCCATTGCCAATCTTGATGGAGGTACAAGCAATGAAAAGAGCCTTAGCATGCTTATCAACAGGAAGTTGCAGACCTTGCCATGGCTTATCCGGATCTGTGACGCGCTGCCAAAGCCAGCGAACTTTAAGCGCTCGCCCCTGAGCTTGTAGGTCATGGATGCCCAGCCCGCCAATGGAGATGGGTGAGCACACCTGGGTCCAGCGGACAAGGCATTTGCCTCCGCAGACGGCATTGGAGCCAGCCCATAAGAAAGCACGACGTAGTTTGTCAAATTTGCTTGATGACCCATTTGGGTTGATGAACAGCCAGCAGAAGGAAAATTGGCATTGCTGAAAGAACAAATCTTACAAGCACCATTCTACCAGTGGAGGAGATCCACCTAGCTTTCCAACCAGCAATCTTCTTAATTAACTTGTCGAGCAGGTCTTGGAAGTCAACGAGCTTCAACCGCCTATCAGACAGAGGCATCCCGAGGTAAGTGCAGGGGAAGCTAGCCAGCTGGCATCCAAGAGCCAGCTGCAAGGGAGTAAGATCAAGGCCATCACACCCGATAGGTAGGATCTTGCTTTTAGCCAAGTTAGTGACGAGACCGGTTGCTTCTCCAAAAATCTTCAACACCTCAGTTACTACCTCAAAATCATGCATTTCAGGCTTGAGGAAAATGATGACATCGTCTGCATAAATAGATGCACGGTGTTTAACCAATTGATTGCCCAGTGGGGATAGAATGTTGCTCCTCTGCGCTTTATCCATCAACCTCCCAAGGTAGTCCACTACAAGCACAAAGAGCAGCGGGGAGAGGGGATCTCCCTGCCTGAGGCCCCTACGATGAAGGATTTGTTGAGTGCAATTGGAGTTGACTAAGATTCTTGTGGAAGCAGAAAAAAAAAGGGCAGAGATCCATCCTCTCCACTTTGGTCCAAAACCCAAACCTTGAAGAAGCTTAAGCAGAAACTCCCATGAAACTGAATCAAAGGCTTTGGATATATCCAACTTAAGCATAACAGAGGGGATTTTTTTCTGCCTTAAGGTCTTAGCCATTGCCTGAACATAGACAAAGTTATCATGTATGCTTCGACCCTTTATGAATGCATTCTGACAGGGGGAAGTTAACTTGTTCATCCATGGTTGCAGTCTGGCAGCCAACATTTTGGCAATTAACTTTGCGAAGAAGTGGATTAGGCTAATGGGCCTAAAGTCCTGAGGCCTAACAGCACCCTGGTGCTTTGGCAGCAAAGCAATAACAACACTATTAAGCAGAAATAAGTTTTGAGTGTTCAACCCTCGGAAATGTCTCAAAGCAGCAATTAAGTCATGTTTGACAGTGTCCCAACACTTGCGAAAGAAGAGACCAGTGTAACCATCAGGACCAGGAGACTTCTCTGGGTGCATATCAAAAATGGCCTTTTTGATTTCCTCCTCCGAAAATGCAAGGTCAAGGGAAGCTAGATCACAGGCAGGTAGGTCAAGAGCTTCTAGATTCAAAGAAGAGTTTCTGGGTTGATAAGTGCCAAGCAGATCGTTAAAATGTTGCCAAATATGCTGCTCTTTGTTTTGCTGGTCCGTATACTCAGTGTCATGAACTACGATAGAAGTAATGAAATTCTTCCTTCTTCTAGCAGTGGCCTTCAAGTGAAAAAACCGAGAGTTGCAGTCCCCCTCCTTGAGCCTGAGAAATCTGGAACGTTGGCGCAACATACATCTGTCCAAGGCAGCAAAACCAAGGCTCATCATCTTTAACTTGCCTCTGAAAGTGTGTTCCTCGGGGGTGAGCATCCTGTTATCCCTAGCAATATCCAATTGTAATATGAGCTCATGAACAATTCTGGTTCTTAACTGAATATCACTCAACAGAGAAGAAGCCCAAGACTTGAGCTGCTTGGCGGTGAAAGATAATTTGTTATGCAAATTGGTGTAAGGGTCACTCGACTTGGTAGCCTTATCCCAAGCTGCAGCAACGACGTCATTGAACCCCTCCAGCCGAACCCACATATTTTCAAACATGAATCTCCTCTGCGGCCTGAACAAAGCATTACTTGTAAGCAGGAGCGGACAATGATCCGAATCAGCCGAGGAAAGGCCTTGTAACAGAGCATTGGGGAAAAGTTCCTTCCATGGCTGATTATAAAGAACCCTGTCGAGTCTGACCAGGATAGTGTGTAGCTGCTCATTACTCCAAGTATACCTTCTACCATGCAAATACATGTCCTTGAGCTCCAACTGGTTCATAAAGTTTTTGAATGCGTTAATCAACCCTCTATTGATATTACCAGTGCTTTTGTCAGCTGCAGCAGCAATCAAGTTGAAATCCCCCACTAAAATCAGAGGATCAGGGGAGTTCATGCAAAGCAGTTGTAAGTCATTTAGGAAAGAAATCTTCTCTTTGGGCGGCTGCGGACCATACACATTAATCAGGTGCCAAGCATCACTAGTAATCTTATTTGAGCACTTCAGGGAAATGAAATTTGTTGAGCATTGCACAGAGGTGACAGCAACAGCATCAGACCAAGCAACTAGCAGGCCCCCACTAGCACCATCAGACGGTGAGAAGGCAAATTCAGAGAAGGTGGCACCACAAATCTCAGATACTACCGCAGAATCAACACTTGATAGCTTGGTCTCTTGTAGACATACCACACTGACAGCATGCATACCAATGAGCGACCGAACAGCGGTCCTCCTCGCCGGCGAATTTAGGCCTCTGACATTCCAAACTAAGAAGTTGCAATAATCCATAGAAACTAGACGACAGGGATACAGACCAATCCAGAGTGTACCAGATAGATGAGGGCGTCCTTCCTCCATCTCTTGCTGCCGCAGGCGTTGGAGGCGAGCTCTGTGAGGGCCTGAATTTGGGCGGCAGAAAGCGACGCCTTGAAGCAGTCAGCGTACCGGGCGAGCAGGTCCGTCGGGTCTGCGACGGGCTCCTCGAACTCAATTCCCAGTCGACGGCAGACAAGTCGTTTGGCGTTGGAGATGGAAGTGCCCTGCATCTCCGGCGGCCTGTTGGCGAGACGGCGGCTGCGGCGGAGCAGTTCAGCAGAGTCAGGCGATGCGCCCCTCTTAGGAACGGCGATAGGCTTGAAGGCTGGTCCACGAAGGAGACCTGGCGAGATGGGCTCGGCCATCAAGCCCAAGAAAGACTTGACCGGATCCAAGCGCTCAGTTGGGTCATGGAGCAGATTTATGGGCCCAACAGACAGAACGACCGGGAGAGCCTCGTCAGATGCATTGACTTCTTCTTGGCTGTCATCTTGAGCGAGGGCCACCACATCCAGCGCAGCAGTGGGGGGCACGAGGACCAGAGGGCGTGCAGCATCACCCGTGCCCGCAACGCCGACAGAGGAATGCTGCAAGTCGCCATCCGAAGGCTCAGTATTGGGCTCCGGTTCACCAATCGACTGCACGTAGGTGTTGGGTCTTTGCATATCGAAGTCCTGCACATCCAGCAGCTTCCCCTGCTTGATGTCAACAGTGATCACTCTCGAGTTCCTGGTGGTTCTGCTGCTGACATTGGTCCTGAGGTACAAGAAGCCATCTTCGTGGGAGCTGAGAATGGGGTTGGTAACAAATAGAGACTGGGGCAAGTTGTAGTCGGAGATATCACGAGAATGGAGTTCGTGCTCCTGCCGGAAGCACAAATCACCCCGGGTTTCCAAGCCCTCATTGAGCCCCTCCAGGATCCATGTGACCACCGTCCAGCCACTAGGGGTTTCTGAGCAGGGGATGCTAGGGTCGGCGTGGACCTGCAGGTCAACGAACCTGATGATGCCAGAGTCTTTGACAAAGACAATGTCCCGAAAGCGGCATCCAATGTCCAAGGCAATAGGGAGCCAATTTTGCGGCTGCCTTGGCTTCGGAAGGGAGACATAGCGGAGCGGGCTGTAGGGCGTGTGGTCTGCGAGCACGTCATAGAGTAGTATGCCATTCCAGAGGTCGACCCAGCCCATGGTGCCATGGCTGGAGCCGCCGATGGTGAGGACCATGTCGATGTAGCAGATATAGTCGGATGGCAGCAGCGGCCGTGGAATAGCAGCTGGCTTGCGGGTCCAAACCTTGGCCTTGGAGTCGTAGATGCACAAGTAGTATGGGCCATGTGGGCTATTGCCAGAGTCGTGGAAATAGTCGTAGGCAAGCGCTGCGATTCTGTAGGCATCATCCTCCTTGGTGAGGGCGTGAGCATGGGTGGAAATGTTGCTGCGGTAACGCACGACACCAATCGCTCTGGAAGGGATGCAGTCGACTCCCATACTTGGCAACATGCTGGCGGGGATGTGCGGGACCCAGGTGAGTTCCGGCTCCCCCGCCGGTGAGGATGCTGCCTGGTAGACCAAGTATTCGTAGTTGTTCTTCTTGGTCCCCCAGGCGGAGGGGCCGATGTGCCCGTGGCAGAGGGTGATGAGGGCAAGGTTACCCTCCGCGGCGAACACGAAAGGCTCGCGGAAGAACAAGCGGGTGTCTTCTTCTCCGTCTTCTTCTCCGTCGTCGTCGGGGCAGTAGGCGAGGCAGAAGAAATAGGAGACGCGAGGCGGCGGGGCGAAGCACAAGGTCACCCGCATCTCCAACCGCTTGCCGTCGAGGTTCCTGGTGAATCGACAGCGGGCGGAAGTACGGTTTTCCTGGTTGACCATGTAAGCGACGCGGTCGAGGAGGGCTTCCCCCGAGTCCCACTCTGTCGCCGCCGGCGCATCATCCCCGGCCGGCAGACGCAATGAGGCTTCGTAATAGGCTTCAGACCACATGGTCGAACTTTCTTGATCTCAGTCACACAGGCGTACTCCTAGCTAGGACTAGTACTGGTATTTATTGAGAAGAGGAGGTTGACATCTAAGAATCAGGTTGTGTGGTCGGAACGGAACCGGATTCATGGACAAACACGAGACGGAGAGCAAGAGTCCTCCCTCCGGTTAGATTGATAGATGGCGGAAGAAGAAGTGGGATCGAATCGGTCAGAAACTTATTTTGTTACCAATCACTTGGCCATGACGACCGACGCGCTTGCCGGTTTGCCTCAAACCGTGGACAGACAGAGTCGCCGCCCAGCTGCTTCCATCTTCGCGGTAGACCATGTATAAAATGCAGCCGCCACCCGCAACCGGTGAAGGCCCTCGCAGCGTCCCACCACGCCGGCAGAGCTGCATTTGTTTTAAGCTCACGACCTTGCCAACTTCTTCAGAGCTGCGAGAGCTGCATTTTTTTTAAGCTCACGACCTTGCAGCATGGAGCACGCCAAGACCTCCTTCCTCGTCGCGCGAGAGCCACAGCCGCAGCCGGGCGAGGTCCAAGGCCCGGCGAAGGGCGAGGGCGGCCGGGCGGTCCCGGCGATCCTCTCGCTCGTCGTCACTGGCGGCTTAGCATCCGGGCCGTACTGGGCGCGCGACCTCGGGCTCGTGGTCTGGTCACCACCACCTACCTCCTCGGGGCGCTCTGCTGCTGCCTCCGGAAGCTCCTGCTCCTGCGGCGCGAGGACGACCCGGCGGCCACGAACGAGCGGCGGCGGGCCTGGCTCTCCCGCGCACAGCACTCGGCAAAATATTTAAGTAATTTCTTTTTCTCCTATGACATATAGCTTTGCCGAGATCTATGATCCACCACTCGGCATACTATAGTCAGGTCAGGCCATTTTTCCCGAGTACCATAGCTCTCGGAAAAATGATGCCAATGGCAGCCTAGCTCAGGCACAGCCTTTCCCGAGCTTCCAACTCGGGAAAGATTGGAATCACCGAGTGCTGAACTCGGCAGAAGGTGACAGCACAGTACAGATGTATATATATGTTGTGTCCTAAGGCCCTGCAATTGACATACAGCACATATATATCACATCATTATAGCTCAAAGTGACATCACATACGAATTAAACTCATATATACTAACAAGTTCACAACCATAGCTCACGACAAGTTCACGACATAGATCACGACATAGTTCACTACATAATCACGACGCAACCACTTCGCATGCTCAGTACATAGGAGGAGGACGACGGTCGACACATCACGACAATCCTGCAGGAGGAGGAGGAGGGTTTCCTCTCATCATCATCGCCCACATTGCCTGTAACCCCTACAGAGGACGAGGGTCGACATGTCAGCATTGTTCCAAGTTGGTCAATCGGTTAATATGGATAGGCGTCGATATGGGAAAGTACTAACCGCTAAGTCTTCCTGGATCTTCTCCCTTTCCAGCTTTTCGGCCTTCATCCGTTCCTTCTGTTCGGCGGCCTGCTTCTGTCTAGCCGCCACTTCATCCTGCAGCCGCGCCTCCTATTCGACCGTGTCTCTTGCACGTGCGGCCTCGGATGCCTCCAGCGCGGCCTGTAATACACGGAGTTCCTTCACATATAGGCTGCGACACAAAGAATGCAAAGACAATGGCATATATGAAATTTACAAACCTTGAGCTTTGAAATCTCAACCGACTGAGTCGTCGGGCGACTCCTTATGGAGGGACTTGAGCTTGTGCTTTGCGCCCGCATCTGAGATAGCTTGGGATGCGAGGACGTGGAGATCGCGCCGTTGCTGATCAAGTGGCGGCCGCTCCTCTTCCCTGGGCCTGCCCTCGTGACCACCAAGGGATCGAGGTCCTGCGACATAGGATCAGACTCCTCCCCGTAGGCCTCCTTGAAATGGGTTTCGTAAAACCCATATCTGTCCTTGGCCGACGTGCTGCAGAACTCTGCGCCATCCTTGCCTCTATGCCCATGTTTCCACGCCTGCATGATGTTGATGTTGGCCTCAGGCTGTTCTCTCATCTACAAAAGAAAGACGGTCGTGATTAGTAAAACCCAGATGAACCTATAGACAAAAATGACCTTGGGGTTGCACATACCATTCTTTCATGGTATGCTACGAGGTTGAGGCTCCCCTGCACGTGTGCCGGACCGGGCATCTTCAGGCGGTCCCCCCTTTTCACCTTGTGTGTCGCCAGCCACTCATCACTGCACCAATCCGCCACCAACGCCTCCCAGCAGTTAGTTGGGATCCATGGCTCCTTCACCTGTTTAGACAGAATACATCATATGAAAAACATAAGGAACAAGCGGGTGATGATGCAAGTAGTTATTCGGTTGTGATGTTGCTCACCGCCAAGTACTTGTCCTGCTCGAGGTCGTAGGTGCAGCAAGCTAGAGACCTCGTCATCTTCCTCCCTTCGGAGTGCATGGGGCGAGCTCTCTGCACGGTCGTAGTGCGCGCATTGTGCTTCATGTTATGGAGACGGCCCTTGGCAATGTTCTGTAACACCTTTGCAGCCTCATCCTCGAACCCAGGCGCACAGGCAAAGTGATTCTACAACAATTCATATATGAGTTAAATAATTACCGAGTGTCGGGATAACGATCAATGCAATGACACAGGCACATACCCAGAACTCACGACAGACGTGCTCGGCCTTGCTGACATCGTCCTCATCCTTGGCCGCTTTGTAGTGCTCCCAGGTGAAACCTGGCGTCGCGGGCTTGTCGGCTTTCAACTAGACCAATCCAGGGAAGTGCTTCTTCAGTAGAGAGCCAAGAATGTGGTTCGGCATGCGCCCGTGCCCCCTGGTAAGACGCTTCCACTCCCTGCACAATGAAAAGGAAAATCATATGTCAGTGTGCAAATATTAATAAGCTAAATAACTTGTATGATCTTTGCTTACTTGTCTCCTTTGGGCTCAAGGATAGGTCGAAGGTCGGCGGGCGTGGGTTCCTTCGGTGCTGAGGACGGACCACGGGTTGAGCGCTTTCTCTCGGTTGTCGTCGAGGTGCCAGACCCCGAGTTGTCCCCACCACCCATCTCCCCTGCCTCATCCTCATGATCGATAGCGAGGGGATCCGATCCCTCGACGTAATCCTCCGTCTCCTCGTCGGAAGAGGGCTCAACATGGTTCTCCGTGGCTGAAGGTACAGAACCAGTCAAGGACGAGTGCTCAGCGCCCCTGCCATCGGCAACGCTTGGTCTTACTCGGTATCGCTTCTTCATCTTCAACATGACAAAGCACCCGCTACAAAAAAGACAGAATAAATATAAGATTGCATGGTTGATAGCTATCATTTGTACATAGAACACACTTGATGTTATAATTAGTGATGCCGCTATGTAATTTCTGATATATTCACTAGAATTGCATCGTGATAAATGAGATTAGGAACCCGAAAATCATACTAGCAGTGTTTCGAAGGAAATAAACGCTGCTAGTGGATATATTAGCAGCGTTCGAACGCAGTAAACGCTGCTAAGGTGAATTATGCAAATTCCCTAATAGCTTAGTAACTTTTTATAAATCCAAAAACTAGAGTTATCACTAGGAATTGTGTACATTACATGCATAAAAGAAATTATGTCCCAAAAATATCCACACGGTGAACTGATTAGATATTGAGATCATGCAAGGTTTCATTGAGAATTCTAGTATGGTTTATTTTCTAAATTTATGCAGTAGAAAATTCTAAAAAAACAAAAAAATTGAAAAAATATGGCCGGGGCAGGGGGCTCACCTTGCCGCCGGTGAATGGCCTCCGTGGTCGACGCCGGAGGCGCGTGGCCCCTCCTCCTTCCTCCTGGACGAGCAACAGGAGGCTTGCCAGCGGTTGGGGGCGGCGGCCGATGGGGCTCGGCGCAGGAAGATGGCGGCGGAGGGGGCTGGCCGCGGAGGGGACGGCGGAGGCGGCTGGCCGCGGAGGGGACGGCGGACGGCGGAGGCGACGTCTCCGGTGATTTGACGAACCCTAGAAACGAAGGAAGAAATGAGAGATGTGGAAAAGGGGATCGGCGGCTGTTCATATTGGCACCTTTCTCCGAGTGTACGACAGAAACAACTCGACAAAGGTAACCTTTTCCGAGATCCCGCGAATAGAACTCGGAAACCGGATGGCTGCAGACCTAAGGCAACGACCACCTTTTCCGAGATTTTTATATCGGGAGCTCGGCAACTTAAGATTATAAGTTTTTGGTTTGATAACATACTTTAACTTTATGATTAATAAGGGTGATTTTATATATCAGCATATGATGATTATTTCATCATTCATAAGTAGAAGCTTCGGTTAGACCTCTCGTGAGAGAAGATCTCTTTTTTCGAACCGGGCTTCCCCCCTTTCCATTACTCATCATAACGGAAATACATTGTCTCAGATAACCAAAACTAGCAAGACTAGGGAAAGAAAAGAAGTGAGTTCGGGGCAACACTAGGAAACCCACTGTATGCGCCTGTCATCAGGAACAACAGACCATGGGGCCCATCGCTCCGTCGGCCTCGGAACTTTTTCTGCCCTCGCGCGGTTCCGTTCGAAGGCACGTGCCAGGTTCTGGGCTTTTTCAGAGGCCGCCAGCCATTTTCCGTGCATTTCCCGCATTTTCGGGGGTTTATGCGGGAAATTCAAGAACGGGGCTGCGGGCACATAAAATCATGGATGGAAAGGGCTGGGAATCCCCAGCCCGCGGTCTTCGGTCCATTCCCAGGCCCTGCGCAGACCACCGAGAGGGTGGGCCCGACGCGGGGGGCACGGGGGTGGCCGCCGGCGCGCGTCTTGCGGCCGTTTAAATCCGCGGAAATTCATAGGAGCCAGGAAAATGACGGGACCTGGCGCGGTGTTTTCCCACGGCCCCTGCAGGCCGTGGTAAAAATCCGAGGCCATTTCAGATACGGCTTCACGAAGGCTTAGTGCAAACAGGACCTTATCCAGCGAAGGATCTAGCTTTCGAGCGGGGATGCGTCCGGTTTGTGAAGGGGGTGCGGGTCCCGTCGCTCCGTCGGCCTCGGAACTTTTTCTGCTCTCGCGCGGTTCCGTTCGAAGGCACGTGCCAGGTTCTGGGCTTTTTCGGAGGCCGCCGGCCATTTTCGTGCATTTCCCGCATTTCCGGGGGTTTATGCAGGAAATTCAAGAACGGGGCTGCGGGCACATAAAATCATGGATGGAAAGGGCTGGGAATCCCCAGCTCGCGGTCTTCGGTCCATTCCCAGGCCCTGCACAGACCACCGAGAGGGTGGG
Organism: Elymus sibiricus; assembly: GCA_039707655.1. Lineage (NCBI taxonomy): Eukaryota > Viridiplantae > Streptophyta > Magnoliopsida > Poales > Poaceae > Elymus > Elymus sibiricus. The sequence continues at coordinate 100,391,627 of CM077668.1, read as the reverse complement.
CCCGGCGCGGGGGGCATGGGGGTGGCCGCCGGCGAGCGTCTTGCTGCCGTTTAAATCCGCAGAAATTCACAGGAGCCAGGAAAATGACGGGACCTGGCACGGCGTCTTCCCACGGCCCCTGCAGGCCGTGGTAAAAATCCGAGGCCGTTTCAGATACGGCTTCACGGAGGCTTAGTGCAAACGGGACCTTATCGAGCGAAGGATCTAGCTTTCGAGCGGGGATGCGTCCGGTTTGGTATATATATATATATATATATATATATATATATATATATATATATATATATATATATATATATATATATATATATATATATATATATATATATATATATATATATATATATATATATACAGCCCGTCTATTCTGCCCACACTTTCGAACTGCACGCTCAACGCGAGGGCACTGCATTTTCTGAAGCAAGCGCAATGCAATACAGAGACTAGTGAACTTCTCGTCGAAAAAACTGCACGTGGTGTTTTTCGGTACTGTTTTCAAGCCAGTTTTTTTACCTTTTGTCGGAACGAGGCGTATGATACGCCATTGGAAAGCTATGGATTAGGCACAACTTCGTCATGTAGAAATTTTTTCGAGATTCCTCGCGGTTTAAGAGCAGTTTCGAAAACGGTGGGCGCCTGACGAGTGGCAGCGAGCATATTTTCATGCTTTTTCACAAACCGCTTGTCCAAATGAAGCAAATGATACGCCGTTGGAAAGATATCGTCGAGGTGCAACTTTTCCATATATATATTAATTCTCTAATTCCTTACGAATTAAGAGCAGTTTCAAATTTACTAAATCGCGGAATTCTGTTTTTCAAAAAAATTGCAATTTTTCGGTACTGTTTTGGCTCCATTTTTTTAACCGTTTGTCGGAACGAGGCGTTTGATACGCCGTTGGAAAGCTACGGATGAGTCGCAACTTTCATATGTATAAATTATTTTGAGATTCCTTACGGTTTTAAATTAATTTTGAAAATGGTGCGGCGGATGACGAGTGGCAGCGGCCGTCTTTTCGTGAATTTTTACACACCGCTCGTCGGAATGATGCAAATGATACGCCGTTGGAAAGATATCGACGAGGCGCAACTTTTTCATGTAGAACACCCTCTCTAATTCCTTACAGTTTAAGAGCAGTTTTGAAATTACCGAAATGCGGACACTCTGTTTTTCGCGACACCAAAATCGACGCGCGAACTGCATCGGACAGAAGAACGTACTGCTTCAGACCGAAAATCGCACTGCATCTGACGAGCAAGCAAACTACGTGATTTCATTTTGCCAGGCATAATTTTTCTCGGACGATGAAGTGAAGTGCGTTTCACATCGGGCGTAAGTGAACCGAAACACCATCGAGAAGTGAACCGCATTACTTTTTTTGGTAATTTTCGTAACATTTTTTCTGCACTTCACATTGGGAGTAATTGAACCGCGACACCACCAAAAGTGAACCGCGACACTACAGAAAGTGAACTGCATGAGTTTCTGTTATCTTTTTTATGCATGAACTACATCAGACGAGAAACCACACTGTAATTTTGACAAAGGGAACTGCACGGGTTTATACAAAATCGACAAAGTTTTTGTTATCTTTGTTATGCATGAACTACATCAGACGAGAAACCGCATTGCAATTTTGACAAAGGGAACTGCACGGGTTTATACAAAATCGACGAAGTTGTATTTTTTTTTTTTGCATGATTGAGGTTAGTGAACTGCACTATTATTTCTTGTCTTTTCTTCTCATTTTTTGACAAAGGGAACCGCACTGCAATTTTGACAAAGGGAACCGTGTCGCTGTCGCCATTTGAGCAGCATCGCGCAACAGAACTGAGTTGTGTGCACAGCCCAGTTTCGGACTACACCAGAACAAACACCAGTTTTGCACTGCACACACGTAGCAGTGCACTGCAAATCTGAAAATGTACTTTTTAACTCTGAACCGCAATTCTATCCTAGCCGAACTGGAGCAGGGCACCCCCCTGTGTTTTTCTCTGGCGTGAATTGTTGACGTAGACGCCAGCGAGCAGCGGAGCTAGATAGCAGTTGACTGAGAAATGACTGCAAAGAATTTACACACCTGAAGTGAACTTAACTAATCATAGAATGTACAAATGGCTTAGCTAATTACAGCCAGGCAAAATTTGCCGATTCAGAGAATTGAGAAGACGAACTGCAGGTAGGGGAGGAGTGAGCTGCGGGGGTGACTACCCTTGCGCTGCTCATCTCCGAGAGGAGGAATGGGGGAGCGCACGGTTTCGCCAACGATGGGGACGAAGTGAGCTGCAGTTGAACAAAAAAATCTCCATGAGGAATGAAGTGAGCTGCAGTTATACATGCACACTAACAAGCTGCACATGCATACATACTTAACTGCACAACAACGCACGGTGAACCTCATCTCCAACTTGGTGTAGATGCCGCCCGGCAGGCGTCCAGGAATACCAGGGAGGAGGTGACTGCATGCACGCCACACTGGGACTGCATGCAAGTCGTACTGCACTGCACCTCGAGGGGTCTAACACACCTGTTTTTTGCACTGAACTGCACTGCGCCGCCACGGCCGTGCTGCTCCCTCGGCAGAGGAGGCGAGGTGGAACAGAGAGCAGTACGCCGGTGGACACTCCCTCCTACCTCTGCCCACCTGTGCGGCGCACTGCATTCACACGCACGACCGAACCGCACGCGCGTGCCGCCCGAGCTGCATGGTGTCCCCCGCTGAACTGAATGCCCGCACCGCCTCCATCGACCGCCTGCAGCTCCTTCCGCTGCTGCTTGCACCTCCTCTGCTCACCGTGTGGTGGTGGTGCCCGTGTGGTGGTGCATGGCGGACAGAGATTTGAGGAGGTGGAGGACGACACGGGAGGGAGGCCACGGGAAAAGTGTCAGCCGCCATGTCCGCCATTGCCAGGAGCTCGGATCCGGTTGCCAGGGCTCACCGCCGATGGCAGAGAGCGGCCGAGCAGCACAGCGTCGGGCGGAGATGGCAGGGGGAGCGGTCGAAGGCGCACGAGGTCGTGGCCCTACGGATCCGGCAGACCAAGGCCGGGGGCGTCCCGATCTGGCGGCGAAGAAGGCCGGGGAGGGCGGCGGTCGGCGCGGGGGTTCAGGGCCGGACGGCGCGGTGGCCAGGGGGCTGGCGTGGACGGCGGTGACGTAGAAGGTGGGCGGCGCCGATGGGGAAATCGATGGGTGGGAGTGGCGTTGGGGGTGGTTGCGCACACAGGAAGAAGGTGGGAGGGTAGTCGGGGGTGAGAGGCGCCGCCGTGGGTGGGAGGTAGTCGGGGGTGGGGGCGGCCAGAGGAGAAGAAGGAAGTGGGGCATGGCTCGCCGTTGGTGGCGGGGATCCAGCCGGCATCGGTGGTGGTGGGTGGGGCGTGCTGTGTGCGGGGGTGGATGGATAAGGTGGGTGACGAGGTGGGGTTAGTGCGGGTAGAAGGTGGGGATTGGGGATGGTGCAGTTTTTTTTGTTTCTCTGCGCTCGGGCGTTCGGGCTAGGGATGGGGAAGTGTTGGCGGAATAAGCAGTTTGTGGGCAGAATAAGGTCTTAAGGGGGTTGGTAGAATAGACCCACCCTATATATATATATATATATTTGTTTTTAACCTATAAAAATAATAAGGAAAATAAAATAAAATAAAATGGAAGTAATTTAATTTTGGGGGATGTTTTTCCGAGATCTTTATTTAGGTCTCTCGGTAAAGGCACTTGATGGCCGAGATTTTCTAGCCGAAATCTCGGAAAAGGGCAGCGGACCTAGATCTGGCAACTATTGCCGAGTTCTTTGTCAGCTGTACTCAGCAAAACTTTCGCGGGTGGGGGACTTAGCCAAAATTTCCACGCGAACAGCCGCGTCTTTTTCATTTCTAATCCCCGCGCGAGCTGCCGTGCCGATGCTGCCGGCCGCGCATCCCGCCCCCCCCCCCCTCCTCGCTGGTCGCCGCCACCTCTTGTCGTTGGTAGCCCCTCCTCTTCCCCCCACCGCCGCCCCTCCCTCCTCCCGTCCCCCCACCATCGAGCCCCTTCCCCCTACCCTCACTCCACCGTCGACCCGCCGCCCCCTACTCTCCGGCCGCTGCCACCTCCTCTCCAGTCCGCCGCCACCTCCTCCTCTCCGGGGCTCACCACCGGCCTCCACGACCTCTCCTCCTCCCTGACCCACCTTCCCTCCTCCCAACTTTGCCACCGGTGGTGAGTCCCTTTTTTTTCTTTTTTTTGATAGTGTGTTGTATGTGTGAGGTTGCTAGTGTGTGTATGTGTGAGGTAGTATGTGTGATTTGTTTAGATTAGTGTAGCAACATTGATTGGTGCTATGTTTGACATCACTATATCCTTTTTTGCAGGATATGTAGGAAGGTTGATCTCCAGGGAGTAACCGTCGTCGCCACGGTCGTCCTGACGTTCGAGATCACGCTTCTAGGTTAAAAATCTCAAGCCGATCTTCTAATTTTTCAAGTAGTTTTTTTTATTTGTAGATCACCTAACTAGTCGCGTAACCTAGGCGTCTCCCGTTCGAAAGGGTTATATTTATAAATATGCAAGTGTTTTGCATATCTATAACCGTAACTGTTTCGAATTGTCCACGTTTTCCATGGATAGCCCGAGGATGTGTAGGCTCGGTTCGTTTTCATGATGTACTCCGGTCCGAGACAGAATTTCGGCAGCGTCTCACTGTTGTTCTCCGGTCCGAGACAGAATTTCAGCCCGAGGATGTGTAGGCTCATAACCAACGTCTCCTGTATTCGTGTAACAACTTCGTGTATTTGTGTGTGACAACTCCTTGCCATAACTTGTATTGTTTCTTTTGCATTATTGTTTTACTCTTTTGTTTGGTATAATATGTACTAATTCATTTAATTTCTCTCATATCAAGTGATTGAAACATGCCAAACGGCGGCAGCAACAAGGGCCTTGCCAAGTTGATGCGGAAACCCGTGTCTGCTCTATACGCTAATACTACTGCCGTTGTTCCTACACCGGTAGTCACGGGCACGAAGAAGCGCAAACGGTTGGTGGGGGCAGTCACCGATGTTGTGGCCACCAAGGCTGCCAAAAGGGTGGTCGCTTCATCACCACCAACACAGAAAGGAGCTGGGAAACGAGCAAAAAGGTCGCGCAAACGCCAGGCAAGGACTCGTGCTAATAAACCATCTCGAGTGGATGGTGAGTCTGCTTTGGAGGATGATCCTCCTGAGGAGGAGGAGCCTAGGGATTGCCCGGAGTCTCCTTCGGAGGATGAGCCTAGGGATCGCCCGGAGTCTCCTTTGGAGGAGGAGCCTAGGGCTCGCCCGGAGTCTCCTTTGGAGGATGCGGTGTTGGACCAGGTGGTGGGGAGTGGGGGTGAGCAGCAACGGATTGTTCATCAGGATCCGCAGGGTGGGGATGTGCCCTCAATAGCGGCGGCCAACGAGGTGGAGGTGGCGGGGCAGGATGGTTCGTGTGTCACCACTGAGACGAAGGTGTGGTTGCATGGGCCTTCGAGGCTGCCCAAGCGACCATACGCGCATGCAGACGTGGTGCTTAAACCAGTTGGAGACAAGTAAGTGCTTTGTTCGACTCTTATGAATTACTACATTCTTTAACTATAATATTTCATCACTTACATAATGACTTGGCTTTTCATTGTGCAGGAGCTTCACACACATTGGAGATAAGGCTCCGACACGCCTGCCGAGCGGCATCATTGGCCTTCTATGTAGGTATCATTACCCTGGCCTGGTCACTTTGCCTGACAACACCGAGGAACCAGCTTGGTCATGGGAGCACTTCAAATATGGAAAGGATTTCCCGGACCAAAAGAAGAGGGTGTATGAAAACAAAGCTGTTCATGTGGTCAAGGATTTCTGGGTGAGTTCATTTGAAACACATCAATTGTTGTTCCATCCCTTTGAAAATTGTTGCCTCATGACTTCATCCTTTGCGTTGACTTTCACGATTGTAGGATTTCTTTACTTGTGCTGAGGGTGAGCAGAATCATGCAAATAAGGTCGTCGAAAATATCGCCAAGAAGCTTGTGAAAGACATGCACTATGAGGGGCACGTCAGGTGCGTAGTCCAATATCACGCGGAACAACAGAAGAAAAAGATTCGCAAGAAAGAAGCCCGACAAGAGCATCTTACGCGTGAACAGTTTATGAAGGTAAGTGAAGGTTGCTTACTATTCCATACATTACCGCAACTTAGCTTCCTTCCTAAGCTGTATTCCAACTCAGGTGGTTCCTCGGTGATGCGCCGACAAAATGCAGTGCTGGAACATGATCGTTGACAAGTGGATAAGTCCAGAGTGGTAGGGTGAACACAAGATAATAGGGAAGAGGCGTCTTAAGATGGGTGCTCCGGCACACGGTCAAGGCAACCTCACAGTCACTGGTGTCATGGACAAGCATGTAAGCAAAGACCTTCTTTTCTTCTCATGAATTTGTCCTTCACGTGCTAGCGTGCCCTTTATGGTTGTGACAACTCTCTTTTGCAGAAGAGAGCAATAGGCGTTGCCATCAGTTTCTTTCGGGCTTGAAGCTCGAAACGCATGAAACCGGTCAAGGACAGAGACCCTAATAATCCGGATGGTGACTGGATCAGCGCTAAATCTCGTTACAAAGGGAAGAAATAGATTGCGAAGTACAAGCAGACGCACGGGGAGGAGTCTGATCCCATGGATGGGCCCTTTGACCCTAAGGTGGCTCTTATTGCTAACGGCGGTAGGATGAATGGGCAGATGGGGGTTCACGTTGATTCCATCCAGACCTCAAGCCTACCCAGAATCAATGCAGTGAGGGCTATGAGTACGAACTCAAGTCCTAGCATAGAGGCACGCCCTGTGCATTCCGAGGTCATGTATGAGGCAATTCAGGTCAGTTCTTCTTCATTCGTCAATACAATGGTCATGCATATTTGCCTTGCAACACTGATGACAATGCGTTGGCATGTTGTAGGCCCGGCTGGATGCAGAACAGGGACTGCGGGAGGAGCAGCAGAGATCGCAGGCAGAAGACCGGTCCATCATTGAGAAACAGAACCAGGAACTGCAGACACTAAAAGAGATGGTTGCACAGCTTTACGCCATGAGTGGCAAAACTATGCCAGTATCACCAAACCATCCTACAGATGATCCTGCCATGGACATGGTGAGTTCTCTGCAAACTTATTCAACCACCATCTTCGTTCTTGCCATTCATTTTATTCGTCTCATGTGCTTACAGGTCATTCCTTCAATTGGGTCTAACAATGTGCCGGTAGCTAATCCTGGAGTTGAGCAAGCAATCCCAATAGCTACTTTCAATGTTCCCATTGCAAACAAAACCATGTGAACCCCTAGTTATCTTCATGAACTTTGTGCTTTCCTATATATGCATGCACTTGTGCTTTTCTGAACTTGCTATATGCTTGAGAACATTGTGTTTGTGTGCTTGAGACAATGTGTTTGTGCTATATTTGAGACCATATGTTGTTTGACTATAATGTGGCAATGATTGAGTCATCTGTGAAGTGATATTGCTTGCTGTATATATGTGAGATATTATTTCAATGTGATTTGTTGCAGGGAAAACAAAAAATTGCCACTACCAGATGCTTTGCCGAGTTCGGTACTCGGTGAAATATGTTTACCGAGTGTGAAACTCGGCTATAGAGCCATGTGGCGCCGTCTGATTCCTTGGATATATCATTGCCGAGTGCCCACCAGAAACAACTCAGCAAATATTGCAACCTGAGCTATCTGTGGGCAACTCTTTGCCGAGTATTTACGTATGTACTCGGCGAATGGCTCGTGCCATGCGTCGACCGTCCATTCGACACACTTTACCGAGTGTAAAACTCGGCAAACACGTCCACGTTTGCCGAGTGCTTCATCACGGGTTCTCGGCGCACTGTCACCGCCATGTGGCGGCCGCAGGGCATATGTGTTCGCCGAGTACTTCGAGTAGGGACTCGGCAAAGTTTTCCGCCACGTGGCAGCCACCGTCTCCATCCGGCCCGTCAAGTGCCTCTTTTTTGCCGAGTCCCCATTTTAGCGCTCGGCAATATTTGCCAAGTCCCCGTGTTCTGATTCTCGGCAAAGGAAGCTTTGCCGGCAGGATTCGGGCCGAGTACCCTGGGCCGAGAACAATACTCGGCAAAGGCGTCGCCGAGTGTGAAACGGCTTTTGCCGAGTATTTCCGGCACTCGGCAAAGTTGAAAATTCCAGTAGTGTAAGTCTCAATTGACTAATACTTGAAGCTCAAAAAAAAAGTTGACTTAGACTTGGTTATCTCTCAGTCGATGCTATATTTGTTTGATCTTGCATGGAGATTTGTGCAAAGTTTTTCTTTTTAATTTTTTATTTTTTTCTTATATACTATATATGTCACTTGACTGAGACTTGGTTAAGTCTCAGTGGACTGAGACTTAGCCACACCATTTTTTTACGGAGGTAATTTTGTTTTTCTGTCATTATCAGTTGACACCAAAATCAATTATCAATTGTCTTTTTTTTCCAAGAAAACTTTTGATATATTGATCTTCAATCATGGCGGTACAACGAACACCAGAAATAATAAAAATTACATCCAAATTCATGGACCACCTAGCGACGACTACAAGCAGAGAAGCGAGGCAAAGGCGCGCCGCCGTCATCACCCCTCCCTCGCCAGAGCCAGGCAAAACTTATTGTACTAGACAGTAATCATCAATTGGCTCTTGTGTCTAAAGTTCTTTTTAAACAAAAAATATGCCACTATTAATTCTGAGTAATTAATAAGATAATAAGCTCTCTAGATTTGAAGTATTCCGGTGTGTCGCGGCCATGGGGTCACTGGGGTCCGCCTATAATTGTGTGTCTCATTGGTTGCAGGTTCCAATTTGTTTTTGTTTTTATTAATTTTTTCTCAATGTTCGAGCAAAATAATTCTAAAAATCTGAAAAAAATTGGTATCCAAGATGCTCGGGTGCGCAATGTTTGTGCAAAAATAAAAAATTCATGGTGTTTGGGCATTCGAGAAGATCGTGGCAAAAAACAAAATTAGGCTCTGGAAGATACTTTGAAAAAATGCATTGTTTAGACCTAATTTTAATATTTTGTATGCACAAATTCCCTACTAAGCACGTCCATTTTTCTTGTAAAGTAGTCATTTTTTCCTCTCAAAAAAAGCTTAAGCATGTCCATAAACAAAAGCAAGGCATGAATCCATGCATTCTTATATATGGTTTGTATATAAAAGTAAGTGTTTTCAGTCATAATTTTTGCATTATTATATCATTTTCAAATTTGTGTCAACTTTGGTTATTACCGAGCCACCAGAACCAGAAGCCATATACCCATACGCACAGTCGAAGGCTACCGATACGGCGCAGCGGCCGCTCCTACCCTGCACCTAGTGTGCTAGGGTTTCTTCTGCCTCCTGCCGGCGCCGTCGTCGGTCTACCTCGTCTCCTGTTGTCTTAGGACCATGGAGGCGCGGTGGATCCCGGCCCTTGCCGGCGGGAGGGCTCTGTTTTTTAATGTTTTTTTGAGTTTTGTTAGGGTTTTTGTCCTGCTCAGAGATGCGATGAGACGGTGGCTCTCTGTAGATGGAATAAGGTCCTCCCAGCCTAGCCCCCGTTCCAGTGATGTTTTTAGCATCGGCGGAGGGTGTGTGGAGGTTTGTCTCTGGCGGATCTCGTGGGATTCGTCGGCGTTTGTCTTCGATGGATCCACGTGGATCCGGTCTTTACAGGTTGGGTCCTTCCGATCTTTGCTTCTCTTCATCGGCGGCGGTTGCTGTTCTGGTGCACTGGTCCTATGGGGCCTTAGCACGACGACTTCTCGACTGTCTAATACAAGAAGGTTTGCCCGACTTCGATGAGGGAGGGGCGACGGCGGCGCACCTTCGGCTCGCTCCAGTGTTTGTAGTCGTCGCTAGGTGGTCTACGGACCTGGATGTATTTTTTACTTCTAGTGTTCTTTGTACTATCTTGACAGTTGATGAATAGATCGAAAGTTTCCCTCACAAAAAAAACTTTGGTTATTACCGAAAGCATATTGAAATAATTTGGTACATATTGAAACCAAACTGTATTTAATTTTCATATCATATTTATAAAATATCAATACCGTGCAAACCGGAAAGACATATATTCCAGTATATTCCTTTTTATTTTAACTGATTGTAACCGTACCATAGAAACTGAATTAACCATGGTTCTCCAAAGAAAAGGATAACCACGGGAAGAGTCAGACGCGCTTGTTAAATTTTCAACCGTGACTATGTGAGAGGATGTGGACGGCAGCGAGTCGCCATCCGGCCGCGTGGAGCTATTTTTTTTTTAAATAATACATTTTTTTAATAAATTTGAGAAATAATACACGGTTTAGACATTTTCCGAAAATAGTACACCGTCGGTTCTGTCTAAGCCGACAGGATCCAGTCGGCCTCGGCGTAGCCGATTAGGATCTAGTCGGCTTAGCCTAAGCCGACTAGGATCTGCTCGGCTCAGGGGGGCAGAGAGGGCCCAGTCGTCCACGCGTCAGCCGACTACTAGCTGAAACACGTCACTCGGCCTGATCAGCCACTTGTCGGCCACGCCTAAGCCGATTGGCCAGTCGGCTCTGGCTTAGCCGATAGGTGGCAGAGATGCCATAGGGCCGGCCTTCCTTCTCTCTTCTTCTTCCTCTCTTCTTCTCTTCCTTCTGTTTCTTTCTTCTCTCACCAAACCGAAGCCCCTCGAATTAATATTCCATTTTGAGCTGATTTTTTGCCCGATTTCCACCGTAGTTGCATTCTAGATGGTTGGGGGAGGCTAGGGAAACCTCGATCTCGCGATGGGATAGCTCGTGCCGGTCTTGGTGATGGTTGTTGTGGAGGTGGAGGTGGTTGTGGTGCTCCGATGATCCTCATTGGGTGCGTGGTGGTGGTGGTGGTGGAGTGGCTGGTGGTGGTGGTGGTGCTCCGGTGAGTGAAGGTCGCCGGACGGAGTTGCTTCGCACGCTTCAAGGGTATTAATCAACTGTAATTTTTTCTGTTGTAGTTGCATATGTGTTAGAATATTCGGTTATAGTTCGTCCGGTTGTACTTGGTAATATATTTTTAGATGTGAAATATTAGTGCATGCCATCATTTAGTTGGTCCGGTAATATTTGGTAATGTATTTAAGTGTGCAATTTTTTTTAGTTTGCTCGTTAGTATTCGGTAATATATATAAATATTAAATATATTTGAGTGCGAATTTTATTAGTTGGTCCGGTAATTTTATAAGCTAGCTCAAATATTAAGGTGTGCGATTTTTTTTAGTTTGTTTGTTAGTATTCGGTAATATATATAAATGTCAAATATATTTGTGTGCGAATTTTATTAGTTGGTCCGGTAATTTTCTAAGCTAGTTCAAATATTTAGTTGTGGGAATTTTTTTTAGTTATCCATGTTGTTTAATATCGCTATGATGTCATGCTATTTAATAGTTGTTCATGTTGAATAATTTCTTAGGTGAGCAGACATGTCTGATGTAGTGAAGTTCGTTTTTTACTACGGTCCTGGTACTGTCCAAACAAATGAGATGGGAGTTGATCTGAGTGATTTTCAGTACATAGAGGTGCCACTTACTGGCCCTCAAACATGGTCTGTTAGTCAGTTGACAGGATGTTTAGGGCTTAATACTGAAACTTACACCGTCGGTGTTTATGCATTGTGGTTCCGGTCAAGTTCAAACATTCACTTTTATTTGAGGCCAATCGAGCGGGACTCTCAGTGGGTGCGCTGGTTACAAGGTTGCGAAAACAGGGGATGCAATCCTATCGCCTTAGTGCTTCCCGTCCTGAAGGAGGTCAGTGCACCTGAAGGTGGTGGTGGTTACGATCCTGGCCAGAGCCGTGATGGGATACATTTATCTCTGTCAAATTTTGCGTCAAATGATGGATATGATGTTTACGAATTGGGGCAGAGTAGTTAGGTAGAAGGAGGAAATGCCGATGGTTATTACAGTGGCGAGGCGGATGCTGACGAGGTAGATGGGCACATGCAAAACCAGATGGAAGATGAAGATACAGATGTTGATATTGGTCATGCCAAAAATTCCGACGAGTCGGATGAAGAAGAGAACGCAGAGGAGTTTCCTAATCCTACATCATGGAATCAAGACTTCTCATCTGCAATGACCGTGAACGATGGTCATGACTCTGCCTAGCAATATCACCAGAACAACCTTGCGACTGGTGCTATGTATCCAAACAAGGAAGCTCTGAAGGATGCAATCATTAAATGGGCAATGTCCATGCAAAGGGTTTTCAGAGCTGATGTGTCAAGTCAGAAATACTTGACAATGGTATGCAAGAACAATGATTGTCCCGCCAGGGTGCATGGCTATCTCCCTAAGTATGGCACAAGTTGGGTGATCAGTGACTTAGTACAGCACACATGTGTTATTCCCAATATCCCTCAAGATCATGGTAACCTTTCGTCCACGCTTATTGCTCGGTTGCTTTACAGCGAGATAGTGGAGAGCAAAGCGATGGAAGTGAAGGCTATCCAGACAAAAGTCTTCGTCAGGTTCAAGTACAGAATTTCTTATGGCAAGGCTTGGAGGGCTAAGCACCGGGCCCTTCAGACCAGATTTGGTTCGTATTTCAATGCATATGATTCTATTGTCTGGCTCCTCCGCACACTGCAGGACCGGAATCCAGGCACCTATGTCGACATCCAAGAGGTGTTGAAGCCAGAGTTTCCAACTGTGAGGGTGCTGCATCGACTGTTCTTCTCTTTCGGTGTATGCATCAAAGCTTTCAGTCATTGTCGACCGGTGATATGTGTAGATGGCACTTTTCTCACTGGCAAGTACAAGGGTCAGATCCTGACCGCCATTGGTCAAGATGGCCAAAATCAAGTTGTCCCACTCGCATTTGCTTTTGTGGAGAGCGAGAACATTGGAAGCTAGGCATGGTTCTTCAGGCAACTGAAAATAGCAGTTGTGAAGGATAAGCCGAATGTGTGCATTCTTCATGATAGGCATGCAGGTATACTCAGTGCGATAAAGACACTGACAAACCCTGGGCTTGAGGAACAAACTCCATGGCAGGACCTGCAGAGCCGATGGTGCATGTGCCATCTGGGGGCCAATAACTTCTCGCAGTTCAGAAATAAGAACCTTATGAATCTATTAAAAAAACTCTGCAAGCAGAACCAGGCATGGAAGTACAATTTGATACGGGACAGACTTAATGTGTGCACGCAGAGACATGTTAGGGACAGGAAAGCGGCACGAGATGCAGCTGTGAGGGCACATGTAGAAGCAGTAGCTGCACAGTTAGCAATAGGAACAGCGGCCGTGGAGGAAGACCCTGTTGGGCTTTGTGATTTGCCAGGATTTGACCCACCTGGTACTAGGAGAAGGCTTGGGAGGACGATTAAAACCTTTGATCAGTGGATAGAGCATGAGCCTCTGGAGAGGTGGTCTTTGCTGCATGACACACATGGAGCAAGGTATGGTGTCATGACTACCAACCTCGCTGAAACATATAACTTTGTCCTCAGAGGAACCGGTGTAACAACCCAGATGTAATCCTTCCTTATTTGTATTCCCCAACCTTGCCATTTATGGAATTGTCATGATGATCTTGATGGATGGGCTTCTTCTCATGTTGTGTTTTGCCTTCTTTTCATTTTGCATTTCATCTTCATGTCATAATTTGCCATGTGCCTTGCATCATCATATTCTTTTATGTTGCTCATGAGCATTGCACCATTGTGATTGTTGTGATCTCCATGTATGCATGATGTGTGTCATCATCTTCTTCTTGCCTAATCTAACTCTTGGGTTTCTCCTATGCAAGCCATCTCTCTTCACCTCTCTCCCAAAACCCTCTTCTTCTCAATTTAATTCATGATGCAGCTTTTCTATCCCAAATTAATGTCCTCTATCTTCCTATAAATCCTACAACATGCCTTTTACCTCTCTACCAAATTTCAGCAATTTTGGACTTGTTTTGGTTGGGTTCAAAAATGCATCAAGTTTGAATGCAATTCAAACTTGTTTTATTTTTCTACCTCTAAAAATTGCCAGATCAATTTATTCAAATTCTGCATAAAGCCAGGATCTCGGGGATATTTTTATCTCCTCCAGACCTTTTCCCATTATCCCTATGCATTTCTCTTTGCTTTTTCTGTTTGAGGAAATTGGAAGAAAAAAAAGAGAGGCCTTACCTGGGCCTCTTCTCCCCAGCGCCTCCGCCTCCCAGCGAGCAGCCCTAGCGAGCAGCAGCGCCCGCGCCTCCCTCTCCTCCTCCTTTCCACGTTGGATCGCATCTGGTCCACCTGCAGCCTCTCCCTCCTCTTCCTTTTCTTCCTCCTCTTGTTCTTTTCCTCCTCACAGTAAAACGAGAGGCAGAAGCACATGGGCACGAGGGCAACCACGGCTTCGTCTTTCCCTTCCTATAAAGGTGCCCCAAGGCCTCCCCTAGGGTTCCTCTTCACCTCCCTCTTCCTCCTCCGCGCCGCCGCCGCTCCAGAGAAGCTCCCCACGCCCTGCTCCTTCCTTCGTGTGCCATGGCCGTCCCGGGCCCAAGCTCGCCGCAGGCCTAGTAGCAGGCGTTGTTGGCCCGCCTCCTCACGTCCCCGAGCATCTACACGCCGCCCCGGTTCCATTCAGACGCCAAGCCGCACCCAAGGACTCCATCCACGACGACCTCATCTTCCTCTTCTTCCACTTCATCACGGACAGGAGCTCGCGTCAAGTTCGTCGACTCGCTGCCGTTGCCTCCCTTCGTCCCCGGCCATGATTTCTTGTCCTAGGGTAAGGAGGTATACCCATCTTCCTCTCTGCCAAATCCCACGACCTCTAGTTCACCGTAGACGACGTACTCTTCGTGCCAACATCGTGCTCCCGGTGTCCTCTCTGCTTCCAGAGCATGCACCCTCGTGCTCCATCTCAGATCTAGGCGTCACCATGTCTTTTCCTTCAGCAAAATCATGTCCTAAGCCTAGCCTAATGTTTGTACCATGGTTTTGCACCATATCCATGCATCTAGGAGGTCTAGGGATCAAATCCCGAAGCCCTCTACATTTCTGAATTTTTCTGTCAGTTAACTGAAACCTGTTGTCTGAAAAACTGTTATCATTTAACCTTGTTGTGATGAGGATTGTGTCGGATCTATGACTCCTTTGCTCACATGACCTAAACATGTTTTGAAAAGCTTTCTGCATACTACATCTACATGGTAATTGCATGAATTGATCTTCTTGTTAAGCCACTGCTACAACTGCTAAAAGTAAGCAACTTACGGTTATCTGTGACGTGCTCTGTTTTTCGGAGAAACTTGTCTTTTTGTCATTTTTGTATGAATTAATGCAAGTGCCATATGAATAAACTTTCAACATGTCTTTGGAGCATTTTCATGTCTTCTTGCTGTTAGTATTTATTTCATGCCATGATATGCCATGATAAGAGTGCCACAAGCTTGTAAACATGCCAAGTCATTGTAGCAGTTTGCTGTCAACATTAAGTTTGCATGTTGTGAGCTTGGTTGTGATGAATGCATGCTTCCTATGAATTTGTGCCAATGTAATGAAATGATCTATGCCATGTATACTGTAGGTGATACCAATTTCTTGCATTTTGGAGTTGATTTGCCTACTGTACCAGCCATGTTAAAACTGACTGTCATTGTTTCTGTCAGCATATACTCTGTTATTTTCAGTTGTAACATTGTGTTTGCATCTTGTTGCCTTCATTCCAATTAACCAGTGATGCTAATGAATTTGAACCTATGGAATGAATTGTTGTGCATGTAGTGAGCTTTAACCACATATCTTGTTTGAGCATATTGGAGTACTGTAGCTAGTTGTTTTGATGCTTGTAGGTTGCCATGTTGCTGTTAACTACAGTTTTGCATTGCATATTATTTTGCTCACCATTTGAGTTTCGTGCATCCGTTCTTCGTGATCTTTATATCGATTTCAATCGAAATCTTCCATTCTTTCCAGTGGCATACTTGGATTGCCAAGATCTTGCCCATATCCATTCTTTCCTTCATCATTCACTTTCCGTTGCTATTTCTATCGTTCCGGTAGCACCGTTACTTCATTCATGTCATGCATCCATCTTTTGCTTGTGCATATATGCCATGATTGATTGTTTATTCCGGTGCTTGTTCTTTCTTTTGGGTAGTACCGGGAGACGAGTCCGAGTTCAAGGATCCTGTTGAGAACGTGTTCGAGGAGCAGTATTACTATCCTACCGAAGAGACTTCACGCAAGATGATCATTACCCTTGATAACACTACTATCTTTGCTTGCTAGTTGTCTCGTTGCTATCGCTATGTCACGCTTCCTACCACATACATGTCAGCCTCTCATATGCCATGATACAGCCTCTATCCATCCTACCCAGCAAACCGTTGTTTGGCTATGTTATCGCTTTGCTCAGCCCCTCTTATAGCGTTTTAGTTGCAGGTGCAGTGCATCTTGTTCCATGTTGGGACATGGATATGATGAGATATCACAATATCTCTTATTTAATTAATGCATCTATATACTTGGTTGTGTGTGGAAGGCTCGGCCTTTTGCCTAGTGTTTTGTTCCACTCATGCCGCCTTAGTTTCCGTAATACCGGTGTTATGATCCTTGATTAGAGTTCCTAACATGCTCAGGGGAATGGGACCCTCTTGATAGTTCGCTTTGAATAACCGCTTCCAGCAAGGCCCAACTTTGGTGTTAACATTTTCCTAATAACAACTAAAACTTGCATAGGGTCTAGCTAACCCGAGGATATTTTAATCAACAACCCCGGGCCAGTGCTCCTCATGAGTGTTGGTCCGAACCGGGCAGCCTGCGGGGCCACCATGAGGAAACTCGAGGATCTAGTTTTACTCGTAGCTTGTCCCATCCGATCGTGGCCAGATTTCGAGATACGCGCTGCTCCAATCGGGGTGTTGGCACGTCGGGAGGTCTTGCTGGACTTGTGTTACCATTGTCGAAATGTCTTGGGCGCCGGGATTCCGAGGATACTTCGGGCTATCTCGAGGTTGAGGTATTTCCACCGCAGCTTGTGTTGGTTTGTGATGGACCAGGTTGGAACACCCCTGCAGGGTTAAATCTTTCGGAGAGCCGTGCCCGCGGTTATGTGGCGACTTGGATATTTTAACCTCCGATTGTAGAGAACTTTACACTAATTCTAATAAAATACACCAACCGTGTGCGTAACCGTGATGGTCTCTTTTCGAGTAAGTTCGGGAAGAGAACACGGTGGGGTTATGATTGAACCGTAAGTAGGTGTTTAGGATCACTTCTTGATCATATTAAACTTGCGACAGTTATGCGTAGTATTCTCATCTTTATTCTTGTACTCGTATGTTAGCCACTTAAACATGCTTAGTGCTTGCTGCAACCTCACCACATTACCCCTTCCATTCCTATAAGCTTAAATAGTTTTGTTACCTTGGGTGATGAGATTGCTGAGTCCCTGTGGCTCACAGATTACTATAAACACCAGTTGCAGGTACGCTTGAGGCAGACACAGGTGATCCCGAGATGCTCCATTGGGAGTATGACGATGAGCGTGGACGTATGTACATCACGATGCCAGATGATCCGTAGTGGGTCCTAGTCGGTTGATCCGGGGATGATAGCAGGGTGGTGTTTTCTCGTTTGATTTCGTCCGTAGTCGGACCATGTCTTTCATTTGGATGATTGTATGATGATTTATGATATTATGATGTACCATGTGGTGAGTGTAAGCCTTTATCTGGTACACTCATCTGTTCATTTGGTTGTATGTATTTGAGAACCACCTTGCTATGCGAACCAAAATGGGGTTCTGTCATGATCTCGACTTCATCACGAGATTGCGATAGAGCTTCATATTAGGCGTGACAACCGGGCTTTACCACTTACAGCAATTGTTGAGGGTATTTTCTATGGCACAGTGAAGTATTTCAGAGATAGACGTCAAGCAGCAGAGCTTCATATCACGAACAACCCAAACACACGTTACTGTGAAAGGGTTATGAAGTACATGAATGACAAGATGGAAAAAGCTAGGTCACATACTGTAGTCGCCATCGGAAATCAAGAAAGAAGGTTTAAGATCCGGTTAGCTAACAACAAATTCGGATGTGAAAATCAGGTGAGGACGCACGAGGTGAAAATTGGAAATGAAGTCTGGCCAACATGCGAGTGCACATGCAACAAACCGAAGTTGCTTCATCTACCTTGCTCCCATGTCCTTGCTGCTTGCGGGCAGCTAGGAATGGACGCAATCTCATTCATGTCTCCATATTTTCTGAAAGAGTCCGTGCTCAATACCTGGACAGGTGAGTTGCAGGGATTTCGATCACTGGGTAACTTCAACACCGTTAACCCTGTTGAAAGGCGGTACATTCCAAACCCAAAGAATATGCGTACAAGCAGGGGTAGACGGCAGACT
Organism: Elymus sibiricus; assembly: GCA_039707655.1. Lineage (NCBI taxonomy): Eukaryota > Viridiplantae > Streptophyta > Magnoliopsida > Poales > Poaceae > Elymus > Elymus sibiricus. The sequence continues at coordinate 100,373,264 of CM077668.1, read as the reverse complement.
CAGCGCATCCGGAATGATATGGATGAATCTGAAGCCGGAGGCCCAACTAGGCAATGTGTTCTATGCAATCAATTTGGCCATAGGGACACTAATTGTCCCGTTTTCGTCACTGCCAGTGGTACTGGGCGTGAACGAGGAAACCGGGGACGAAGAGGAAGAAGAGGGAGAGGAAGAAACTAGGCACTATGTTAAATCTGTATTAAGTGTGGACTATGTTAAAATTTGTATTAAGTGTGGGACTATGTTTACATTTGTATTAAGTGTGCAACTATGTTAAATCTGTATTAAGTGTGGACTATGTTAAAATTTGTATTAAGTGTGGACTATGTTAAAATTTGTATTAAGTGTGGGACTATGTTAAAATTTGTATTAAGTGCAGGAATGGAGGGAATAGACTTGCTTAATCCGGTCATTGATAGTAAGCATCGTGCTGCGGTGTTATGTGAGCACAAGCTCGAGCCCCTGGTCACTCGCACTGCTAAGCAGGACTGGAGGATACACCCGGATTGGGTTCAGAGGTACGTGTTTCTTTTAAGCATGTATATTAATGGGACACACTTACTTGCTTGTTTTATTTGCAAAGAACTCACTAAACTTGTATGCTTTGTCATATGCAGGTTGAAATGGGCTGGGCTTTTACGTTTCGTGCGTCTGGTTGAGGCCACAGATACCTCTACACGCCTCGCCATTGACGCCCCTTTGCTCACGTGCTTAGTGGACCGTTGGAGGCCCGAGACCCACACGTTTCACTTCTGTTGGGGAGAGATGGCTCCTACTCTGGAGGATGTGGCACTATTGCTGGGACTACCCTTGGCCGGTGATGCCATAGGACCGTTGCAGTCTCCGGCTGCTTGGCAGCAGGAGATGGCACAACATTTCGGGGGTCTTTATGAGGAAGCTCCGGTCTTCGCCTCAGAAGATCACGGACCTAAGCTTGACTAGTTGCTCCATTTCCAGGTTAGTTCACCTGTCTCATATCTTTCATTTGCAATGCATCTGGTTCTACAGATATCTTCTGAACTTACTAACTGGCTCTCTTTACTTACTGACTACAGATCCAGAAGTTCCCAGGGTATCCACATGTCCCCTTGAGTGCGACACAGATCACTCGGAGCCTGGAGGCATACCTACTGTGGCTTCTCGGGAAGGTGATGTTCACAGAGAACCATGTCACCACAATTAGTGCCCGCTACATCCCTATTGCACTGGAGATTGCGAGAGCTCAGAGGCCGGATGAGATCACACAGAGGAGTTGGAGTTCTGCGGTTTTAGCGGCTACATACCAAGGTATGTGCAACAGCTGCCAGCTTCTGGCGTCGAAGTCAGCCCTTCTTGGATGCCCTCTATTTTTACAGCTGTGGTCGTGGGAGAGGTTCTCCATAGGTCGACCGGACATACAAGTTGGCAAGAGTTGGCCTTTGCACGATCTTTTCGATGTTGATCGCATCGACATGCCTACTTTCGGTATGCTCTGGACACGTCGCAAGGTATGTTTCGTGTCGTAATTTATTGCATCTTCTTTATGTAAACTATGTTCTTTATGTACACTTTTGTTGAAACTAACTTTTGTTTTGCGCAGAGACGCTATGCTACTGATCAGACAAGGCGAGCCTACACTGCATTAAACGAGCAGTTTGACTGGTACACTGGGGTCATCTGGCAGCCGTACATGCAAGCAACCATAGACGCTAGATACCCCGGCGGTATTTCTGAGCTATGCACAAGAGATCGGGGTTACTGGATGACAAAATCGAAGATCATCTTCGATGTATTCGTCGAGGAGATGGCACAACAGAGGGTTATGAGGCAATTTGGTCTTCGACAGATGGTTCAGCCTCCGCCTACAGAGGCTCCGCTGCCAGCAGTTGTCCACAAGTATGTCTACTTATTCAATGTTGGATTTTCTTTCACAAATTTTCCATATTGAAGCAGTACTTAATTGTTGAACACACAACACAATTTTAGGATAACGAGGAAGGGGGCTAACAGGACCCAGACTCAGTGGCTGCAGAGGGTTCAGCCGTACGTTACAGAGTGGGAGACTGCGACGACACGGCTCTGGGAACAGAATGCCGGCTTTGATCTCAAAGGATTCAATGCCTATTTGCACCAGTACATGCAAGGAACACGGATACGCATCATTAACCACTCTCACCCGGATGAGATACCGGCCCCTGCTACGAGGGATACGTACCCGAGAGCTATGATACTTCGGGCTCCAGATAGTACGCGGTAACATATATTCAACTCATCTAATGTTTCTAGTTGTTACATACTTTGCAGTGCATACTTACTAATCATCGTGGCAATTTCAGGCTAACTTGACACACGATGTTTACGAGGAGGTGTCCAACTTTCAGCGCTCACTGTCGTCTGGACCTCTACTGCTTCAACGGCCTCAGGTCCAGAACTGGGTGACGCGCATTGAGGGGAAGCTGCGAGCTGTCTATCAGGCTATCACGTGCACCCGCACTTCTGATGTTGTTCACCAGCAGCCCCTTCAACGCGCCCCGCGTCACTCCACGCACCAGCGAGAACCCACACAGCACCGGCATGAGCCGCGTCCACGTCTAGCAAAGCAGTGGACGGCCAGGCCACCCCCTCCTGACCAGGCTGGTAGTTCGGCGTGGCAGCACCAGCAGGATCCCACGTCGGGCTACGTGTTTCGGCCACCCCCACACCATCAGGGTCCCACGCCGGGCTTCGTGATACAACCACAGCCTACAGGTATGTACCTTCATATTTTTTCTTTTCAGTAACAATTGGGACTACGTATTTCGTCACTACTTATGTTCCCTCCCTCCCGCAGGAGCCTACGGACATATGGTGTCTATGTCCGGACATGAGGCGTCTATGTCCGGATCCGCTTGGAGTAGTGACCATGAAGGTGGGCAGAACACACAGGATTACATGTCGCAGCACAATGAATGGATGGACACGTATTTGACTCCTCCACCAGGCCCAACACAGAATACACAGCACGACCAGGACGGGTCCGAGCTTCCTCCTCGTAACGTTGGGGCACCCCACAGGTATATGTGGTCGGCACCGCCTCCACCACCTCCACAACGTGGCGGACGACGTGGCTGATACCTGGGTGGCATATATCTACCTGTGTATGCGAGAGACATATTTCTACCTATGTATGCGAGAGACTTATATCCGCCTATGTATGCGAGAGACATATTTCTACCTATGTATGCAAGATACTTATTTCTACCTATGTATGAGAGAGACTGATTACTATTAATTCGCATTGTTATTCGAGTTACATTTCCAGAGAGACTGCAACAGATAATTAAGATACAAGTACATCTGAATTAAATGGTAGGGCTGAATTAAAAAATACAGCTTACAAACTACATGAAGGCATCATCGTCATCCTCCGTCGATGCAGCACTCTTGCCCTTCGACGATGCGGCACTCTTGGCCTTCGACGATGCGGCACTCTTGGCCTTTGACGATGCGGTACTCTTGACCTTCGACGATGCAGTACTCTTGGCCTTGGTGCTCGGCATGAAGATATCGTCTTCGTCCTCGCTGTCGGCAGTCCATAGAAAAGTATTTTCTGCTGCAAACTTTAAGTAGGATTCACCCTTATGTTGTTGCTTCTTCCATCTTCCATGCAACCTGAGAAGTTCTTTCCGTATCTCCTCAAAGCTCCTTGCAGGCCACCCGCACCTACTTAATGCGTGACCCAACTCATTCAGTACGGTGTCACTACTGAGTAGTTCGTCCCATGGAACTATCCTATTGTCTATCTTGAAATCGCTGGCTAACCTCAGAAGATATTTGGACATACTAGGGTGAAAACTATGATCGAAAGGATAATCGGACATCTTGACGAGACTACACTGCTATGCTTACCCACCTTAGTGAGTCGAGGGGGTTTTATAGGTTGAGAGGAGAAGATGGTGGGAATGAAGATGGCGGGAAAGGGTTGGCGGGAAAGAAGATGGCGGGAAACGGTTGGTGGGAAAGAAGATGGCGGGAAATGGTTGGCGGGAAAGAATGGCTGGAAAGGGTTGGCGGAAAAAAAATGGCGGAACCATATGGAGGAAAAGTGTTGCGGGATAAAATTATGGTCGAAAATATGGTTCCATGCAGGGCGCGGGTGAAAAATTTGATAGCATGCAGCGGTCGGCTTAGCCTAGGCCGATTTGAACTAATTGGTTTCGGCGAAGCTAATTAGTACTAATTGATTTCGGCTAAACCAATTAGTACTAATCAGCTTCGCTAAAACCGACTGAAGCTAACACCTCTGGACGACTGGCCAGTCGGCCTCCCATGCAGCGAGTGGGTCCTAGTCGGCTTGGGCTAAGCCGACTGGATCCTAATCGGCTTCGCCGTGGCCGACTGGATCCAATCGGCTTAGCCAGGGCCGACGCCGTATTATTTTTGTAAAATTTGAGAACCGTGTATTATTTCTCAAATTTATTAAAAAAATGTATTATTTAAAAAAAATTAGCCCGCGCAGCTACTACCGTAGTAGCACAAGGCAACCGCCCCTCAAATCGAGCTCAAAGCGACAACGAAAAAGTCTAGCACTGCTCCGGAAGCCGCTCAAATGGAGCCCGCGACGTACGCCTCTTCTCCCCTCGCGCAAGATCAAGAAGCGTTGTTGGGACCGCCGCAGACTGTACGCCCGGGCCAGGCGCGACAGCGCGGGGGTGGCTGGCGCGCCTGGGCACGCCGTGCGTACACGGTGATCGCCCTGCTCGCCTTCACCGCCGGCTTCGTGTGGGCGGTGCGCCGGACGCGCCGCAGCCCGTGCGATCTCGCGTTCGTCATCACAACCTACTACCTCGTCGCCGTGCTCTGCTTCTGCGTCAGGAAGCTGCAGCTCCAGCGGCTCGACGATGACCCAGCGTCGGCCCCCGAGCGTCGGCGGTCCATGCTGGCCGTGTGGGCGGTCTCGCTGCTCTTAGTCGCTACCTGCTTCGCGTGGGCGGTGCACCGGGCGCGCCGCAGCCCGCGCGACCTCGCGTTAGTGGTCACGACTTACTGGCTCGTCGCCGTGTTCTGCTGCTGCGTCTGGAAGCTCCAGCTCCTGCGGCTCGAAGACGACCCGTCGGCGGCACCCGAGCGGCGGCGGTCCACGCTCGCCGCGTGGGCGGTCTCGGTGCTCTTCGTCGCCACCTGGTTCGCGTGGGCGGTGTACCGCACGCGCCGCAGGCCGCGCGCCCTGGCGTTCGTGATCGGCTGATCGCCATCTACTACCTCATCGCCGTGCTCTACTGCTGCCTCAGGAAGCTCGAGCTCCTGCGGCTCGAGGACGACCAGGCCGCGGGGCCCGAGCGGCGGCGGACCAGGCTCGCCGCCATGGCGGCCTCGGTGGCGCTGGGCAACACGGTTGCGCTGAGTGCCGCGGACAGGATGCCGAACCTGGCGCTGAAGCTGGCCGTGTTTGGGCTCACCGCCATGGCGATGGGCCTCGTGTGCTTCTTCATTTTCAGCCGCTTAGATGGGGAGTACGGGCGTGCTCAATCGGCCGCCGGCCCCCGGCCGGAGAGGCCTTTGCACGAGCAATCCTCGGAGCAGAGGGCCTAGCTACGTGCCTGCCTACGTGGAATGAGCGTTCGTTGCATTTTTTTTTTTTGCGGGTACGTTCGTTGCATTTTGGACCGAGACCTAGACCACATTCGTAGATTGTAAACTGTATAGTACACGTGTAGTGTGCAAAATGGAAACTCAAAGTGAAAACACTTTAGCTGTATATTACTTGATTTTTAAATTTGAATAAGTCGATTTTTTTTCTTTTGTCAAAGATTCGTGATGTTTTTTTTATTTCTTGTTGTTTCATGGTTTTTTGGTTGAATTTTTTACTTGTTAGTGGCATTGGTATTACCTCATGGTCGACATTATCGAATAAGCAGTCAACAACATGAATAAAACACTGCTCACGTACACACACAGCCTCATGGTCGAAGGCTCTGAGTTGGATATTGCGAACCTTAAATTCCTTCTACTATGTTTTCAATAAATGTTTGGACTTTGAAGTTGATGGTCATGGGGTACTCCGAGGTCGAACGGCAAAGAATTGCTGGCCGACTGGATTGTCGGCTGAAGACATTCCCTATCTCTTACTCCTTCTGTCCCCAAATAGATGGCGTATGAATTCAGTCAAAAAGTCAATTGTCTCTAAGTTTCACCAAATATATAAAAGAAAATATCAACAACTATAATATCGAATAAATAGGTTATAAAAATATATCTAAGGATGAATATAATGATATTGATTTGATATTGTTTATCTTCATTTTTTTTTATATATGCTTGGTCAAACTTAGAAAACATTGACTTTTTGACTGAAATTTATACGCTATCTATTGAGGGACGGAGGTAGTATCTCTATTGAGGGGCGGAGGTGGTATCTAGGAATGCCTATTAGAGACTCTAGCCTCTCTATTATGGATCTGCATTCTGACATAGAGGAGCCTTGGCAGGCAGGTGGCTCTCCAAGACGGCTAGGACGGTGTTGATCAACTCTTTCCTGTCCATTCTTCTCATGTTTATTATGGGTTACCCCGCACCACGAGATTGTGAAGTTTCAATCCAAACTCTTCTGAGCAGGCGATGGAGGGACAGACATTTGCAAACCTGAGGAAGAAAGACAGAAATTCTTTTAGAGGAAGAATACATTTCTAATCATAAATTGGTATATATTTTCCCCCATTTTGCTACAGCACAAGTATTAAAAATCATCCTGAGACTAAGCGAGTTGAATTATTCAGCAACTTTTTTCAGCTATCCCATGACCAAATCTGAGGAGAAATACTATTCAGACGCGCTTGCTGATTTGCCTCGACCATGGACCGAGTCGCTGCCCACCTGCTCCGTCTCACCATGGCCATATATGGAGGCCAACGCTGCTCGCGTCAGAGAAACACCCTCGCAGCGCCGACACCTGCAGGATAGCGTAACCCGTCCACGTACGCCGGCCGGCATCAGCTGCACCCTTTAAGCTCACGACGACCTTGCCCGGGGGCCAGTGGCGTCCATGGAGCCCACAGAGACTTCCTTCCTGGTCGCGCCAGACACGCCGCCGCCGAAGACGGTGCAGCTGGGCCAAGGTGAGGGCTCGGCGCAGCCGGGGTGCGCATGGGCGTTCTGGGCGACCCTCTCGCTCATCACCGGCAACTTAGCGTGGGGGTTGTACCGCGCGCGCCACAGCGCGCACGACCTCGCGTTCGTGATCATGGCCTACTACCCGGCCCATCTACTTCTGCCTCTGGGGGCTCTACGTCTGCATCAGGAGGCACGAGCTCCTGCGCCGCGACGACGACCCGGCGGCGGCGCCCGAGCAGCGGCGGGCCTGGTTCAGAGTGTGGGCGGCCTCGCTGGCGCTGGGCGGCATGATCGTGCTGCAGCTCGCGGGTGACACCCCGGACCTGGCGCTGAAGTTCGCTTTGACCGTGCTCGGCTGTCTCGCCATGGCACTCGCCTGGTACTGCATATACGCCGGCCACAGAGCCCGTGCGGACGCCGGAAGCTGGCCGGAGAAGGATCTCCACGAGGTGTCCCCGGAGCACAGGGTTTGAACTTTTAAGCTTGAACTACATACGTGGAAGCAGCCGTTGTATATATTCTTAATCCGCTTTAGCTACATGTCAGCTGACTGAGTTTTAACTTCTGGGTCAGTCGATTTTTTAACCGTTGATTGCTGCTCCAAGATGCGTGCTAGTTGTTTTTTTCCTGTTGTGTGTGCTCTCCTGTATTGGGCTGGATGTTTTTTGATTGACCCCTACTTTGGGTCAGTCGATTTCTTGTTGGGCTGAAGCCTGTTACGTGTTTTCTTATTAGGCTGTTTGTGTGCGTTTTTGCTTCTGTTTTTTGTCGGTTTTTATGGGTATATTTTGGATGTTGGGTGAATACAAAATATATACACGTAAGTAATTTATAATATGTGTATAAATTGTAATTCTGTGAAAAATGCACTATTATGTGCTTATTTCTTACATACTATTAAAATAGTGTGGTTTCATTATAATTGTATTTTCTGTGAAAATTCCACTACCATCTGCATATTCTTGCATATTATTGAAAGCGCATTTTTTTGTATATATTGTGTGTAAATTTTGTTATTGTTTGATTATTTTATAATTTCTTTCTTCTTAAAGGGTAATATCAATGCAACTAATTCATTCTTACTTAGAAACCTTTATTATTTTGATTTTGTTTTAGTAGTTATTTCATATTTTTTATGAAGGGTAATACGAAAACCACTAATTCATTTTTTTCTTACAAAAATTCATTATTTTGTTTTTGATTTAGTGTTTGTTTCATTTTATTTCTTTTTTTTAATGGTAATACCAATGTCACTAATTCATTCCTTCTTAGGAAACTTTCTTTTTTTGTGAGAATTCTACTATTATATACTTATTCTTGCATATTACAAAAAAGTGCAATTTCTGCGTAAATTGTGTGCAAATTTCTCATTTTTTTTTATTTTTTGTTTCCTTTTCTTCTTAAAGGGTAATACCAATGTCTCCTTAGGAAACTTTCTTTCTAGTGAGAATTCTACTATTATATACTTTTCTTGCATATTATAAAAATGCAATTTCTGTGTAAATTGTGTGCAAATTTCTCATTTTTTTTCTTTCTTCTTAAATGGTAATACCAATGTCACTAATTCATTCTTTCTTAGAAAACTTCATTATTTTGTTTTTGATTTATTTTTATTTTATTTTATTTCTTCTTAATGGTTAATACCAAAGCCTCTAATTCATTCTTTCGTAGAAAAACTTCATTATTTTATTTTTCATTTAGTTTTTGTTTTATTTTATTTCTTATTTAATTGTAACTCAAGTGCCACTAATTCATTCTTTCTTAGGAAATTTCTTTTATTGTGAATATTTCACTATTATATGTTATTCTTGCATATTATAACAAAGCGCAATTCATGTGTAAATTGTGTGCAACTCCTAGGGTAATACCAATGCCACCAATTTTGTCTTCCTTACAAAACTTGATTATTTTAATATTTTTCTTTTTTTGTTTTCTTCTGGAAGGGTAGTACCAATGCCACTAATTTATTCTTTCTTAGAAAACTTTATTATTTTGACTTTTTTAGTCTTTTTTCATTTTCTTTCTCTTGAAAGGGTTATACCAATCCCACTTATTCATTCTTCCTTAGAAAACTTTATTATTTTGATTCTGTTTTAGTTTTTATTTCATTTCATTTCTTCTGAAAGGGTAATACCAGTTCCACTAATTCATTCTTTCTTTCATTTATTCTTTAAGGTGGTACCATGACAACTATCCGAAATTTAGGCGACCGGGTCTTTTTCTTCTTTTGGTTATCCGGTTAACAGCTCACAATAATTAAAATGATGGTAATTAAACAAATCATGATATTCTAAGAATATTTTGAAAATATTTTGCTTGTGTTTTATGTCGCATTGCTTATTTTGCATATCATGAACATGTGCAATTTTTGTGTAAATTGTGTGCAAATTTTGTCATTATTTGTTTTAATTTTTTCTTAGAAATGTTTTGTGTTTTATGTCACTAATTCATTCATTCTTGTGCTGGATTTTCGTGTGTGCATGCTTTTTTCCATGTGTTTTCTTTTGTTTTCTGCACGTGTATGCTTTTATTTTTTATTTTCAGTTGAGTTTTGTTTTTTTTCTTTACGTGTATTTTCGATGTTAAGTGTGTGTAAATGTATACATGCATGTACTATATGTACAAATTACATTAGAGTCGGGTTTTTGGCTGAGTGTAATTATATACATACAAATACTATATAATATGTGCCCAAATTTCATGATTATATGATTATTTTTGCATATTATGATAAAGTGCAATTTAAGTGCAAAGTTGTGCGCAAGTTTTTTTTTAATTTTCTTTCTTCTTAAAGAAATAGATTATTTCAGTTACGCTTTGTGTAAATTGTAGTAGAATGTGAAAAATGCACTATTATATGCTTATCTTTGCATATTTCAAAAAGTGCAATCTCAGTGAAAATTGTGTGCAAGTTTTGAAAGTTTTTTCTTTTTCATTTTCTTTCTTCTTAAAGTGTTTTGTACTTTCCTAGAAAATTTCATTATTTTGATTTTGTTTTAGTTTTTTTTGAAAGGGTAATACCAATGCCACGAATTCATTCTTCTATAGAAAACTTCATTTTCTAAGTTTTTATTTCATTTTTAGTTTTCTTTTCTTTTCTTTTGTAAGGATAATACTGATGTCACTAATCCATTACTTTTTAGAAAACACTTTTTTGCGGAAATCTCACTATATTATGCTCAGTTTTGCATAGTAATAATACAATTTCCATATATATGTATGTATAAAAATAAAAATGTGTGAGAGTGCTATTCATCGGTGAGATTGCACATGTATAAAAATAAATATACATGTGTGAGATTGCACATATAACCACTAACCATTGCATGCAAATATGTGTGAGAGTGCTATTCATTGGTCATCTTTTTTTTAGTCCATTCATTGGTCATCTACAAAGGCTTGGTCAATACTATACTGCCGTAACGGACTGGAGCAGCCCATGGTCCAGCGGTGGGCTTGTGCGGACGCTGCGTGGCATTGTGCCGACGCTGCGTAATTGACTGAAACAGAGTTTGGGGTCAATCGACTGACCCAATATTCATTTTCAGTCGATTGACCAGTAGCCAGTCCCTTCTTAATCTTGTAACCTTTGTATCTTCAAACTTTATTGGTGATCTGTTCCGTCGGCGTCTGTCTATAGACGATACTACCTCTGTATCATAATGTTTCATAATATAACGTTTTTTTTACATTTTAAGAAACGTCTTATATTATAGTAATACAGAGGGAGTAACTAATTGTTTGTGTCTATTCTGTAAAGTTTGGCTGATGATTATATTATCGAGATTTTTTATATCCTTCCGCGAGTAATGCTACATCTACAAAGGTTTACTTAAAGATTTTACGTACAAACTGATGTGAAAGATTGTGATTGGTAATAGGGGGATGAGGGGGGCCACCCCACTTAAAAGAGGGGGAGAGAGAGAATTAGTTTGGAAAGTTAAGTAAACCTTTTGTAGTTCTTTGTAGGTCTAGCATTATTGATCTTTCCGCTGTTGATTTTTCGTTTCATTTCTTCAACTCTTTCCACCATCGCACAATAATACAGTGACACCGCCGTGTGCGAAGAACGTAATCCAACACAACACGCAAAAACATCTTGTCGTCAAAATGTGTTTCTTTTCTCCTATGTGTTTCATAAGCAAAAAAAAAAAACCAAAGCCATGTATCAAAATTCTTCAACAGCTGCCACACCACGAAGAAGAAGGCGACGAGGGGGAGGGGGGCAACCATCCCTGTTCTGACCAGATAGAACCAGAGAGGCCTTACCTCAGTAGCTTCCTGACGAAGCCAAAGCTGACCGTGCATCGTCGAACAGAGAAGCCATAAGGCCAAAACATGATCCGTTGACATCCACTCCGCCAATCAACGCCGGCCAAGAACACCTACCTAGACGAAGCATAGACATAAGCTAGACCTAAGACCTGGCCCTTACCAAAGCTCCACATGTCCTCCACAAAACGCTAATCAGCATCGTCGGAACAAGAACAGGAAGGAGACATCTTATTCCATGCCGTCGATGACACAATCGTCTCGCCAGTAGCGACCAAACATCTAGATTGAGCCATACCCAAAACTAGGATGACCCAAACATGGCCAATCCCAAACCAGGGTCACCAAACCTGGTCGACGTTAGAAGGCACCCAGAGGCGAGAGGGGAACCGGCGGAGGCGACCCTTACATGAAAACTCTTACCACCTTTCTTTCTAAAGAGGTAGAAGACCAGAGATAATTCATTGCATATTTCTTTTGTTGCTCTTTTACATGTGTCGGATCACAATATGTCTATCAATAAAAAATCAGCAGAAGTATAAAAAATCCCCTTGTGACTAAGCGAGTTGGAACTTGGAAGCTACCCAGTTGGGCATGATCATATCTGAGGAGGCGTGGGGAGCGTTCGAAGTCAGTACAGAGTCGTGTTTTTTTGGTTTTTGGTTTTTTTTTTTGCGAAATGAGTCGTGTTTGAGGGCTACTAGATGTCAACCATTTCTACGCGTCAACATTTTTTCTATACGGTGTTGCCACTTCTTCTACTGAGATCTTGTCAGGACTCATTCTAACTCGCCGGCCGTCGGATCAACGAAATCACTAATTAAAGGTTTTTTTAGACAAACTAATTAAGGGGCCTGCTACAAATAAGGCGGCTGATTTTGTCCAAGTTTAAGCCGCCTAGCCTGCCGTCCGATTCGCTCAACTAGGATGGATTAGAGCCGCCCGATTCCTCAATCATCGCTTCCATTTCCATCTGTGGGTCACGCATCATAGCGTTTGTCGCCGGCGAGCAGCACCAGGGATGGGGTCAACGCTCCAGCGCAGCTACAGAGTAGGAGAACCACCCCGTAGCCGGCGACGACAGGCTTCATTGCAGCGCCGGTGGCCGGTGACAATGACTTCATTGCAGGTGCCCGGCGACGAGGCTTCATTGCAGCACCGGCCGCCTCGGCATCGTAGCACCGGTGACCCGACGGCGTCGCGTCTCATCCCACACGCAGCACCGGTGAAGCTCCATTGCAGCCCCATCGGAGCTCCAATGAAGCCCCGGCGGCGCGGCAATAGCTCCGATGCAGCAGCGACGACGCCCGATGAAGCTTCATTGCAGCACCGACGACGCTTCATTGCAGCCCCGGCGGTGCAGCAATAGCTCCGATGCAGCACTGGCGATGCCCGACGAAGCTCCATTGCAGCGCCAGCAACGCTTCATTGCAGCCCCGGCGGAGCTCCATTGCATTTTATCACAGCCCTTGCAACACCGGCGGCGAGCAGCCCAACCTCCTCATGCGTGCTACGTTGCAGCACCGGCGCCCATCTCTGGTCTTCATGCTGCGTTGCAACACTAGTGGCGGTGCTGCACTGGTGGACGGCATCGCCCCTTGCTGCTGAGCAACAATGGTGGTCGCCCATGGCGAGGAGCACACAGCTCGTGGTGGCGTCGCCCTCTCCCTCGCAACAACAACCCCCCCCCCCCCCCTCCCGCCTAATTTGGGCGGGATGCAGCTGGCGGTGGTCGCCGTCATCCCCTCCCGGTTTGCAGCAACGACACCTGAGCTTCGGCGTCGCCATGGGCGCTCTCTCCCATCTCAGATGCAACGGAAGAGAGGGAGGGGAGGAAAAAGACGAGGAGAACGAGTGGAGGAGAGAGATCGTATGAGGAGATAAGACTGGAGGGGGAAGCGGTGGGTTGGCCCACAAAGGGCACGTGTCGCGCGGAGAAGACGACTTACACTTCGTTGTTTTCATCCGGCTTAATTCAAACGTTTTCCGGGAGAAACTAACTAAGGAGCGCTCCTTCGGAGCCTCCCAACGATAACTTGGGGTGGGCTGAGAGCGCGCCAAGTGGCGCGCTCTCAGCCACCGCTACGTGTCGCTCTCTCAGCCGCTGCCACATGTCGTGCTCTGGGCGCTCCCTCAGGATTTTGGTTTTTTTATTTTCCCGCACGCGTTTTCGGCTTTTTAAACGGTTTTTTTCGGCTTTTTTGTTTTCCACCAGTCTTCCTTAGCTTTTGGACAAAAAAAATTGCGTGAAAAAACGCCGGTTTTTTTTCTCCCACGAGTGACACGGTTTTGCTCCGCGAGAGGCACGGTTTTGCTTCCGCGAGAGGCACGGTCTTGCTTTCGCGAGAGGCACGGCCGTGCCTATCGGAAACGGAAAAAAAAACGTGCTTTCTATTTTTTTCTTCCGTGGCCGTGCCTCTCGGAAACGAAAAAAAACGCGTTTTCTGTTTTTTTTTCTTCCGCGAGAGGCACGGTTTTGCTTTCGCGAGAGGCACGGCTATGCCTCTTTCGGAAAGGAAAAAAAACGTGCTTCCGGTTCGGTTTTTTCGTCCGGTTTTTTCGTGAAAAAAGTTCGTCAAAACCTATCAACATGGGATCTAGTTTTAAAAATCTCGACGCGAGGAATCAAACGGTGAAAACGGTTCGAGATTTGGACGCACGGTTTAAGAGATAAAATGTCTTGAATAAACGGATCTACGAAAAAAGAAAAAACTTCCATGTTGCGACAAATGGCGCGCTTGCAGTGCGCCACTTGTTACAACCTGGGGAGGTGGGAGTGATATTTAGAGGGAGTACTCCTTAATGAGTGATTTCGACGTTTTCCCCTAATTAAAGGGGCGGATCCTATTTGGCGCTTATGCGCCCGTTAGCAAGCGGGCGCCTGAAGGGCACGGCTACTTGGGCTCGGCCCATTTTGCTTTCCTCCTTTTTCTGTTAGGAACGAAAAATAGAGCACGCGTGTGAGAGAATCGAACCTGCGACCTCCAGTTTCGCAGTAAACTGTGCTAACCAGTCGGCCACTTCGGCGGATCTGGTACATTACATCTTTTCACTTCTTTTATTGTTTCTTCTTTCCTTTTTCCTTTTTTCCACTTTTTGTTTTCTGTTTTTTTTCTTCTTACTTATTTGATGAATTTTTTCCAAATTCGTGAACTCTTTTCAAATGATGAACTTTTTTGAAAATCGATGAACTTTTTTTTCAAAATCGATTAACTTTTTTCTTCAAATCGATGAACTATCTTCATTTTTCGATGAACTTCTTTTGAAAATCGATGAACTTTCTTTCAAACTCCATGAACTTTTTTTCAATTTGGATGAACTTTTTCCAATTTCGATGAACCTTTTTTCAAATTGATGAACTTTTTTTCAAATTCAATGAACTTTTTTCTTCAAATCGATGAACTTTTTCATTTTTTCGATGAACTTTTTTTGAAAATCGATGAACTACTTTTGAATTCGCGAGCTTTTTTTGAATACATGAACTTTTTTCGATTTTTGGAGAACTTTTTTTTGAATACGTGAACTTTTTCCTTTTGAAAACAAATTCTTAATTTTTCTGAATGTTCGTGAACATTTTCTGAAATAACTCGCGAACTTTGCTACAGCGCGGTTACAGGTTGCTCTTAAGTATTTTCACGCTTCTTATGGTCAACAGTAGCAGGTTGCTCAAGTGGTTAACCTAACGTGTAAATGAATGCAACTGTACGAGTTCGAATCCTCGTAACAACAGTTTTTTGGTGGGCCGGCCCAGCAGCGTTGGCTCACGGGCGCCAGGGAAGGTGAAGTGCCGAGTAGGAGGTCCCAATTAAAGGTTCGTGTTCACGATGCGTGCGTTCAAGTTGCATGCATGGGCTTGGGCTTTTTCTATTTTCTTCGTGCGGCCTTTTGTTTTGTTGTATGGGCTTTATTAATAGGTCATCAGGTCTCACATGCTAGTATTGTTTTCTTCATTTTTTTTTCAGTTTTTGTTTTTATTGGGATGTTGTTATGACCATTTTTTTTTGGCAAATGCGTTTGGTTGTACCTTTCCGAAACCACCCCACGTGAGGTTCCTACATAGGCGGACTTTTCAGTTTGGTCTTCTTTTTCTCTGGTTTCTTCAAAAAAAAATGTTTTTCCCTTTTCTATTTCCTTTCTAGTTTTAGTTTTATTTTTGTTTTTCTTTTTCCTCTTGTGTTTCTTTTTTCTTTTTCTGTTTTCTCATTTCATATTTACTAAAGGATTTTTTTCAATATACATGAATAATTATAATTTTTTTTTGGATGAACAGGGAGGTCTCTCCCCGGTTCCATTAACAGGAATGAAACCATCAGAATCTGTTCTTACAGCCCAGCTTATGTTAGAGGGTTCATACTTATTACAGAAAAATAAAATGAGCTGGATGAGCTAAGCTCCTAGTGCTCAAAACTTTCAAGGACCGCCAAAGGGGAAAGTCGAGTCACATCGCGATCGCATCTCCACCCTTCCTGAACTTGAGCGGCGGCGCCAGAGCAGCTTGGGGCGACCAGCAGATCGCAAGGGTGGACACGGGGTTGTTTACCGCGACTTTGTCCTTGGCGTCACGCTTCTTGACAGGGGAGTGGAAGCAGCTCCCGTCTTCAGAGATCCTGAGGTTGTTCCAGCTTGCACCAACGTCAAACCTTGTGTTCTTCATTTTCAGCCACTCAAGATCATCAGGGGTTGTTGGAGCAGTTTCGCCAATGCACCCAAGAACGTCTCCACTTGGTTTTTGTTTGCTTCCAGGGTTAGAATCACCCAGAATTTGAGCATTCTGTGAATCAGTCCCCACACCTGAGTAATAGAGGTCCAAATGGTGTTGTAAAAATCATAGAGTTCCTATATTTCCATAAACACCACAGGACTGCAGAGCTAACCACATTTAAAGCTAAATTCTTTTTATTAGAAATCCAAAAGCGAGCCACAGACTCAAAGTTTGTACCCAACTCTTTTTGGAAACAGCTACTGACAAAAGACCAAATACTCCTGGCTACAACACAGTCAAAGAATAAGTGATGATTTGTCTCTTGTTCAGCACAGAATACACATTCTAATGGTTTAATTATGTGCCTTTTCCTCAGGTTCTCTCTGGTCATTAGTTTGTTCTGCGAAAATAACCAAAGGAACACATGGATCTTGGGTGGCACTGCCAGTTTCCAAACCGCAGGTAGAAACAGAGGTTGCACACCCCTAAAATTGATCACATGATACAAAGAACTAGAAGAGTATACCCCTTTGCTCTCAAGCTGCCAAATGAGAGCATCAGGGTCATTGCTGAAGTTAATCTCTCCAGCAATCTCAACTAACTGGTACCATTGTTCCATCAGCTTGTTGTCAAAGTTCCTCCTAAAAGTCAGTTTCAGGGTTTCACCGTCCCAGACCTCCCTAATACTTTTAGTTTGCTCATTACAAAGCATGTAAATGTGCCAGAATTGTACTGCCAGGGGGGAAGTACCAAACCAAGTGTCCTCCCAGAACCTGATTTTATCCCCTACCCCTACTTTCCATCTACATCCAAACTTCAAAGTTTGGATGATGGATTTGACTCCCTTCCAAAACCTAGAAACATTAGTGGAGGTGTTGGGTGTAAAGATATTGGTTTTGCCTCTCATATATTTCTGGTCTATCATCATTTTCCAAGGTTTCCCTTCACCCTCATGGTATCTTTTGACCCAAGATCCTAGGAGACAAAGGTTAATATCTTGAAGATTTGGGATGCCAAGACCCCCAAATTCTTTTTTCATACAGACCATTTTCCAATTGGCCAAATGCAACTTCCTGTGGCCTTCAAAGTCATTCCATAGGCAGTTTGCCATCTGAGTATTTATAAGATCTATGGCCCATTTAGGGAATTTGAAGAAGGATAGCAAGTATATAGGGATGCTGGCCAGGCATGCTTGGATGAGGATAATCCTCCCCTTGTAAGATAGTAGTTTCCCTCTCCACCCAGCAATCCTTTTCATGATCTTATCAATAAGTGGTTGGATATCCTCTCTTCTAAGTTTATCATAGTGTAGAGGTACCCCCAGATACTTAATTGGGAAAGAGCCCTCAGTACATTCTAAAGTATCTAGGAAACCCCCTACATCATCTTCTCCCATGTTGATAGGGATGAGCTCACTTTTGCTATAGTTGATTCTCATTCCAGAGATCTTCTCAAAGCAAGAGAGAACTATCTTCAGATTCCTAGTGTGCTCCAAGTTCTTATCCAAGAACAGGATAGTGTCATCAGCATATTGAAGACAGATAATCCCCCCAGGACAGATCTCAGGGCACAGCCCCTCAATCAACTTTTGGTCTGCTGCTTTTATCAGCATCCTAGTAAGTACATCAACTATCAGGTTGAATAGCAGGGGGAAATAGGGTCTCCTTGCCTCAACCCTTTTCCAGTAAGGAAGAAATCACTCTCAGTATTGTTTATTTTGACCCCCACTGAGCCTCCCCTAGTGATTTGCAGAATCCAATGGATCCATTTCTCCCCAAAGCCCCTTCTCCTAAGTAGCTCCTCAAGGAATTCTAAATTTACTTTATCAAAAGCTTTTTCATAATCCAATTTAAGGACCGCCCTGTCTCTTGCTAGAGTGGATGGAGTGTAGCACCTCATGAGCTGTGACCACACTTTCCAAGATGTATCTACCTTTTAAAAAGGCAGATTGATTACTGGCTATGAGCCTTTGTAGGATTCTAGCCAGTCTATTAGTAAGGACTTTAGTGAAGATCTTAAAGCTACAATTTAGCAAACTGATAGGTCTAAATTTCCTCATGCAGGAAGCATCAGCCTCCTTTGGGATAAGGGTCAGCATAGCAAAATTAAGCATGTGGATAGCCAATTATCCCTTATGGAAGACTTCAAACATGGCTATCAGGTCTTTTTTGATCAGTTCCCAGAAATGCTGGTAAAAGAAAAAAGGAATACCATCTGGACCAGGGGCACCATCTGAGTATGATTCAAAGAAAGCTCCTTTAATTTCCTCCTCAGAGAAAGGAGCTTCTAGGATTTCATTCTCAATAGTATTAACTTTTTCATCATCAGAGAAGAAGGAGGGGTTTAAAAGAAACCCATCCTTTTTCTCCAATTTGAACAGGTCTTTATAGAAGTTACAAGCAATGCTCAGCATTCCTTTTGTATCAGTGACTGGCCCCTGTGGGCCATCCAAGGAGTGGATAATAGATTTCCTCCTCCTCTGGTTTGCCACTGCGTGGAAGTACTCAGTATTCCTACCACCTTCCTTAATGTCCCTGTCTCTAGATCTCTGTCTGGCTTTGATTTCTTCCTGAAGCCAAATTTTCTGGAGCTCAGTATGGGTAAATTTGAGCCTAGAAAACTCAGTGTCAGAAAGGACTGTGGTTTCAGATTTAATATCGAGCTTATCATACTCCTCAATAAGGATATTTTTGTATCTTCTAAGTTGGGCTTCCTCATTGGAGCTCCAACCTTTAGTCACCCTCCTAAGCTTCCTAATCTTGTCTTGCCAATTGTTCATGGGGTTGGTTCGAGAGGTGGGCTCATTCCAAACCTTAGTAACTAGATTGGAGAAGTCCTCTCTAATCAACCACCACTTTTCCATCTTATAACTACCACTCCTAGGTGTCTGCTCCACCCCTGATTCCCAAATAATGGGGGCATGATCACTGCCACATCTAGGTAAAGCATTACAAGAAGCTAGGGGAAAGAGTTTGTCAAGCTCAGTGTTACAAAATAGCCTATCTATTGTGGACATTATCAGGTCCACCTGGTTGTTGGCCCAGGTGTATTTTCTGCTAGCCAATTTAATTTCTAATAGACTCCAGATCTCTATCCAAGCATTAAAGTTGTCACACCACCTGTGATTAACCACTCCATTACTTTTCTCCTTAGCATATCTAACCAGGTTAAAGTCACCACCAATCAGAGTGGGGTAGGGGCACTCCATGAACAGAGAATGAAGCTCTGAAATGAAGGCCTCTTTTCCTTCTTCATAGGGGGACCCATACACAGTGATGATCCTAAAAGTTGTATCAATACTTTTCAGTTTAAGGACACAACTAACAGAGAAATCAAGGTGAGACCAGGAAATAACCTCAAAAATATCTGCATCCATCCCCATCAGAATGCCTCCAGCAGAGCCTTTTGATGGGAGGTGGTGCCAAGAGAAGTTTCTGCTACCCACTAAGGATTTAAGGTAGGAATCAGAGAAGTCCTCTTTTTTGGTTTCCTAGAAACCTAGGATAGAGGTTTGCCTCTTCCTAATAGTATCTACAATGAGAGTTTTTCTCCCTTGGGCAGCTATGCCCCTAACATTCCAAAAAATGGCATTCATGATAAACTCTTGGTTCTGGGGTGCTTGCCCCGTTTATGATTGCAAACCAAGTTCCATAGTTTATCAGAGTCCAAGCTACTGTTAAGATCCATCCCTCCATCCACACTACATCTGGTGGGGGTGGTGGATTCTGTAGCAGGACCAACAGTCCTGTCAGAATTCAAGGTTTTGGAAACAGGTAAACTAACTACATTCATTTCTTTAGAGTCCACATCAATTCCTATCTTAGATGCTACTGTGAGAAAGTAGGGATTATTGAAGAGGGAGAAAGGAGTGGGACTTTTACCATGCTCTTTTCTTGTTGCTGCATCCTGAGCCTCCTTGAGCTGTTGAGCCTTTTGCATAATTGTCCTAGTATCTCCAGCATTCCTGGCACTTGCCCTAGGAGCTTGAGTAGGGCCCCATCTTCCATTCTTCTCTGGTTCTTTGTTCTGGAGAGGTGGATAATCCACTTCATACTGTTGGGCCTGTGCAGCTCCACCATGACTCAAAGACTCTTTGTTCTGCAGCTCCCCCTGCAATTCATCCCATTCATCCTCAGTGTCAATGTCATCATTGTTCCATCCCTCCATTTCTCTCAGAAGACCAAAGCCATCCATATTGCCATTAATGTTGCTCAGGAAGCAGTCCAGAGCACTTGTCTTGACCTGTTGCAGATTTTCTGGGGCCCGAGACTTCAAGAGAGAGGTGGGGGTGGGTGGTTCTGGAACCACAGACATCTGGTTGAGGGTGGAGGTTTTTGGGCCCCCTCCTCCCTTTTCTGTGTTAGAACCACAATCTGAACCTGTTTTGGTGTTTTTGTGTGAACCTGTGTTGCCTGATGCCCCATCACTCCCTTTGTTTGTGTCCATGGAGACTGCGCTGTTGGCTTTTGGAGGTTCTTGAACTACCACATCAGTATCTGCCTGGGGAGGTTCCACTTCTACCTGAATCCTATACAGCTTCCCCTGGATTCCAAACACTCTTTCTTGTGGTATTCTTCTATGATCTTTACAGGAGATCTTGACTCTAATTGTTTCATAGAAACTTTGGAAATTGTGCTGCCAATCAACATCAAGCAACACCCCAAATGTTGATGTGATTTGGTCTAGGACAGTCCATTCACACCATTTTGGGTTAAGTTTCCTGAGCTTCAGCCAAACCTCCTGGAGTTCTTCTTCTGCTGTGACATCCCCCAACCACACTTCTACTTTGACTATTGTATTTTCCTTAGACAATCCAAAACATGGATAACCAGCTACCTGCTCCACATCAATTTCTGGGGGGAATTTGACCAAGAAGGTCCATTCATCAAGCTCGTTGATAGCCCATGGCCAGTTGGTTTTGTAGATGCTTGCAAACTCTTTAGCTAGCTCTTTTTTGGTGACTTCCCCTTGCTCCACAAAGACAATCCCCACATTCTTGAGCCACCCTTGATGCTGGGCATTGACATCTGGCATATCAAGGTGGTAGAATCCCAATCCCTGGGCTGCCCCTCCCACATACTTGGCAGATGAGTGAGGCTTCCTCCTAGTGGGGCATTCTTCCACTTTGTGACTGATCATCTTGCATATGAAGCAACCTTTTGGTTTTGTGCATTTGTCCTTGTGGTGTCCTGGATCACCACAGTTGAAGCAAGTGACACTAGTGTAGGACATCAGACCTGGGTTGTTTTGCTGTTTCTGAGCCACCTCTTGCTTCTTTTTCTGCTGGATCTTCCCCTGGGTCTTGTTCTGCTGCGAGCTTCCTCCTTGGCTGTCACCTGGATCAGACGGCTGCCCCCCCCGTCTGCCCTTGCAACTGATGCTGCGGGGGGCCATACCACTGTTGCTGCATGCCCCCCCCCAAGGCTGCTGCGGGAACTGGCCTGGGAATTGACCTGGGAATGCCCATGGCGGGGGTGGCCCCTGGAAGCCAAAGCCAAAGAACGGCTGCTGCCCCCCGCCCGCACCCATGCCTGCGCGCATCTGCTCTTGCTGCCAGTTGTTCGAGCTTTCCCCCCTTCCTCCCTTGTTTCTACCACGGCCACGGCCTCTCCCCCCTTCTGACATGGCTGGATCTGCGACGGCAGTGGCTGGGTTGGAGGGGAGCGGGGTGGCGGCGGGATTGAAGGGGAACGAGGAGGAAGAGGGAACCCTAGCCTTTTCCTCCCCCTCCCCGCTTTTTATAGCGCTCCAGAGCTGACTGTACCTGAGCTCCGCCTCGTCACCATGGCTACCTGGAAAGTAACACGACGATCTGGCTGCCTTTTCCTCCCTTTTTTTGAGATTAATTTTGGCTTTTCTTCCTCTCTGAATCACTCTGAAACCTCCAGAAAGCTCCATGACCAACAGAGCTTCAGTTTCGTCAGAAATTTCTCTCGCCAGATTCAATGGTTCGGATCCGCTGTTTTCCTCATCAGTTCTAGGCTCTCTAATGGTTGGGCACGACAGAAAGCTTCCCAATGCACCCTCCCGCTTCTGATCGGTGAATCTCTCGCTGCAAGAGCCCACGCAATCACCTCTGACGGCGGGGTGGATTGATTTGGCGCAATCAGGGAGATCTCCCCCTCTGTCGCATGGACCAATATGCGAGTCACCAGCTTCCGAACCGAATCTGCCCCTTTCCTGGGCAATCTCATCTCCCTCGACAATCTCCTGGTGTGCTCCGTGATTAGCCTCTCTTCCAATTCTCTCTCTGATTCTGGGGGCATTCCGCTCGCACTCATGGAGGGAGTGGTAAGCAGAGTATGCGAGGAGCACGCCACCCATACTCTTTGTCTGAACCCCCCAGCAATCCTCCTCGTGATAAGCTGAAATCGCCATGTCCTGCCAATTCTGCTGCACCCTCTCGTGACGCTTGGATCCAGGCGTGTCACTGTTACAGCTATCTCCAATTTTCAGTCTGTAGCTGGAGCGGGGGAGAGGTAGCTTCCCGACGACAGCTTCCCATTGATGCATTCTCACCTTGCTCGTCGTTGAGGATCCTCGCTCCCGGCCTCCGCCCGCGCCCAATTGACGAAATCCTTCGGAGGGGCGGTCGGATGCGGCATCCTTCTCTTCTCCTCTCTGGTGCTCTCGAAGTAAATCCGCTGCGCCAGGTTGAGGAGCTCCCGATCTGCTGAGTGGCAGTACATCTCGTTCCCCTCTGCTAGCCATGCCTTCCTCGCCGGATCTGGCTCCGCCTCCGCCTCCTGATTCGCCATCCACCACTCCCGTACACAGAGAAGCCAGGAGGCTGCATCGTTGCGGATCCGTAGGGCTCGCTCCGCCCACTTCCGCGCCCTCGTCGCCCGCAGTGTCTCCGGCGACACCAACCCGATCGGGCGCAGCATCTCCGGGAAGGACTGGTACACTAAGGGGAGGGGCATAAACGGCACCGTCGAGCCCGGACGGGGCGGCGAGCAGGTGGATCTGGTGGTTCGCGGCGTGGGGGGGTGGGGAGGTTCGCCGTCGCGAGCGGATCGGCGGCGAGGTTTGGTAAGTGGGGTGGAGTCGCGGGAGCGGGAGCGGGAGTCGCGGGAGCCATTTCCGGATTTCTCCAACGGCCAACCGAATAATTATAAAATTATATGATTTTTACTATAAATATATAAAAATAAATGTTATATAAATAATTGAACACTATTTAATATTACATAATTATTTATGTAATTTCTCTCGCGCATAACTATAGTTGCCCACTCCTCGGTTGGGCGTAGTTGGATGTTCACTCCCAGTGTGCAACTCTTTTGCTAAATTGTCCAATATCTTTTTCTATATTTTTGTTTTGTTCTCTTTTATTTGTATTTTAAATTTACATCTTTTTTGTGTGGGCTTATTAATTTTTGTCCCGCCCAAATGTGCCTTTTGTGTGTAAGATATGGCCCTTTTTTAAATTTTTAGTTATACACGACGACTGCAAGTGTCATCCCTGACTGCAACTTTATGTGTTTAACACAACAATAATTTAGCAGTAGTTGTCAGGAGGGAGGAGACAATTGCATCTCTATCGCTACTCGCTAGGCACGTTGCAAGGTCGTCTCTGACTACAACTGCATGTCTTCAACACGACTGCAATTTGATGGTATTTTTTCGTGGAAAGAGGGCAGTTGCATGTATGCCACTAGGCATGCAACTGCAAGTGTCACGCCCCAACTGCAACTGCATGTCTTCAGCGTGACAGCAACTTGGGGTAGAAATTGTGCTTTATCAAGGGGGTGCATGTCTGTCACTAGGCACACAACTGCAATTGTTGCCCCCGACTGCAACTGCATGTCTTCAACACGACATCAACCTGATCGGGCGTCGAGATGGTGTTGGGTGGCATGATCGCGCTGCGGCTCACACTGATGTTCACGGATCCGATGTCGAACCTGGCGTGACAAGTCGCCTTGTAGGTGCTCGCCAACCTCGACGTGGGCCTCTCCTGGTGCCTCTTACTTTCCTGCGGCGGTGCTCGTGCAGACGCCGGAAGCTGGCCAGAGAAGGATCTCCATGAGGTGACCCCGGAACAGAAGGTTTGATTATTTGGGCTATACCTGGAATGCTGAAGTAGCCATTGTTTCATTTTTACTTTGTAAACTTCATTATTTTTTACTTATTATTGGTAAAATGTCATGTCGTTCTCGGTCGACACCATAATAAATCATGAATTAATCTCTCTTTTCTAACTTTACATATTTGTAATATTTTAACTAATAAATTTGTTCACTTGTATGTTGTAGACAAATGTGTGTATTTAAAATAACAATAGTACATTATAAATCTATATATTTGCATCATCTAATTCTCATTCACCCTATGTGTCTATATCGGTCTACTCACACATGGTTGAGAGAGCATGATGGCAGTGATGAAGGTTGTGGTGGCGGTGTCAACGCAGAGGAACCCTCCTTGTAGATGAATTTTGTGTCCGGAAAACCTTCGAAACGAACAATGGCAGAGATGGTGGCCTCTGTGATTAAATTCCCCATAGGTTTCCCATTATAATTTCTTTGAACTATAATATGTTGCATCACATAACTAGTAATTTGTTGTCACCTGCAAGTGTGTTTACCGTTCATTTCAAGGAGCTATAATCAAACAAAAATAAGAAATACCAAAGAAAATAGGGTCAACCAATGGCCGCGCACCTCCTTCTCATATTTCCCTTTGTTTTCGTAGTGGAACTCATTGACCCAAGCCTTTCACTATTTTTTCCATCACACTTGGAATTTTGCTAGGTGTGTTCCTCCATACAAGATTAGCATACTCTGGATGATCGACAAAAGGATTTCGGTTGTGCTGGTAAAGGCTACAAACTCTATCATTCCGACGTTGCTCTGATCTCGATGGCGGATCTAGTTCATTCCATTGTAGAAGAGCTGAAAGGAGACCCATCCTCCTCCTTTCTTAAATAAACAAGCAACAAATATTTGTCATTACTAAAGAAGCAATGCAATGTGATTCAAGTACGAAATAATTGACATGTATCATGTATGCAGCTAATAATACATGTGTTGTGTCAGGCCGATATATCTCTTATCTACATCTATACCATTACAAAAATCACCACTATCTTGGAATCCAAATGATCTTGTGCAGCCTTCTCACTATAACCAGCAATTCTTAATTTTAGTTGGATTAATCGGCCATTGTAAGAATAAATAATTAGGCAATTATTTAGGTCTTGTGATGTTCTATGCTCAGTAAGAGCTTTTTAATTTCAGATTTGTTGACGAAAGCAATAAGAAATATTCTATGCAAAGTGTTGTTCGATCTTTTGTGGTGTATTTGAATGCTTTATGAGCAAGCACGGGACAATACGATCTAGTCAAAAATGTTTTGAATAAATACATCACATGAATGAAGTACTTACGAATACTAGGCGAATCAGAAAGTTCCAAATGTGGAGCTGCATCTTTCTGTCCAGATCCATAGCTTACAGCCATGTACATCAGGGACCTAGCTACATCTCCACGCACCTGAAGAAAGTTAAAAAAAAAAAAAAACGGAAACATTGGTACACTGAGTTGTGAAACCTTACAAGAACAATTGTTCTTCACACGGTCAATGCTGATATAAGTCTACCACTGGTATTCATGTGCTGATGTGCTATTGGACTTGCACTGGTTGCAATTGACATTCCAACTAATTTAGTACTACCTCCGTACGAAAATATAAGACGTTTTTGCAGCTCAATTTGAACTGCAAAACGTCTTATATTTTGGTACGGAGGGAGTAATATAATCTGAAACTTCAATCCCATTTTTAGAACAAGACCCTCCTATTTGTGGCACATAAGTGCAGTTCTCAGTTCTTGCAACTTAACATATTACTAAAAATGAATATTATAGGTCATATAAAATGTGACACAAATATGGATGAACATTCTGGATACCACATGTGTGTTTCATTATTTGCACAAAGGTTTTTCATACCTGAAAAGGAGGTGCCCATCTTTCACTGTCTGTTTCAGTGTCAGGTGCAGCTTCACGATTTGCTGGCCTTGCACATTTTTTCGACGTCGCCGCACATCCGCCATAATACTTGTTTCCCCTGGACGAATTCACTGAAACGGGATTTGTATATTCAGATAAACATTTGTTTCTCATCAAGCAAGAAAGTGAACCATTAAATCTGCCACTGCTGGAGCACTGTTATCATACTGAAAGAGGAGTTCTCTATGCTCATGGAGTACTTTGGATCAACTACACCGTACAAACCAACTGACCATTGGCATCCGCAGGACGAATGTTGTGCAGATCGGTTAGAGAAGGTCGGCGAGTTAGCCCATATGATCGCGGCCAGAGGTGTTCTCCTACACAACAAAATGAACAAAATATGGCTAGGAAATAACACAAAGAAAAGATGAACCCATGCTGTCTTGATAAGTCGAACAAAATTTCACAATGCAAGGTATGCAACTCACTGTTCCATCCATCCGGCTTGCCTGCCAAGAGCTTCGGCACAGCTCTCTGCGAGTATATCTCGATCCTGAAACAAGCACCGGAGCTTAGACCAGTGAGTAACAGAGAGCAAGTGCATAGTGATATACTGTACTAGACTGTTACAGAGAACCATACACTTCAGAGGACGCTTCTGGGTGGTCTGCATCAGCTGCATCAAGAATCTTGAGCGCCTCCCACACCTACTAAAGCATGATCCATCCATCATTTGTAATTATTGTCTGTTCATTCCAACTCAAATGTATTTCACCAGTTAAGCACGAAAGCAAATAGCTAGATGCAAACCAACATCTTTGTAGCGCAGTGAGGCGTGAGGCGAGACGACGGCGCCGAGCTTCGCCATCAGCCTGTCACCGGACAAGCCCTCCAGGCCCCCGTAATAGCTCCGGACGTCTTCGCAGGGATACGGGGTACTCAGCTTCAGACGCTCGCCGACGGAGGAGGCATGGGCAGGGATGATATCCGGAGGACAGAGCGCGAGCGCGAGAGCGGCGGCGGCGGCGGCGAGCGCGCGGAGGCACCGTGGCACCCATGACCGGCGGCTGGAGGGCGCGGGTCGCCGTGAGGACAAGACAGACCGGGGTGGTTCGGGGGTGGTTTTCTTAACGCGTCGACTGAGGATTGGGCGAGAGACAGGAGGGTAGCGGGTTGTTCTACCGGGGGCCGCGCCGGGAGCGGGGGAGAAGATAACGGCGGCGAAGGCCAACATTCCTTCTTTGCCGCCCGCGGCGGCTTGCCGTTCAAAGGTTCCTCTATCTCGAAAATGGGACGCGGCTCGTCTGCAGTGCCTTCACGCACGGCAGAACTGCCGTACGGGCCAATATCCACCATTCTTTCACTGTCCATCCCATCCAACGGACTTCTGCTACTCACCAGCAAACGAACTGAATGGGCCAACGAACTTGCCTGTTTCTCTATGCTCCGAATCTTCTCGCGCCAACAATTACAGAGAAGCATACTGCATGGAGTAGAAAAGTAGCGGATCATCAATTACAGAGAGCCGTTGTGCCCTCGTTGCTATTGACCTGTAGCAGTTGCGTCGTCGTCGCCGCCGCCGCCGCCGCCGCCGCGGTACGTCCAACGGAGCCGCGTCCGCGTCGTCATCGTCGAGCTGCAGCTGCTGCGTTACCGTCGAGGCAATGTCGCCGCCATGTCGATCGAGATGTCGCAGTTGCATCACATCCCAAGTTTGCTAGTGGTCTGTAGGTACAGCCATGCCAAGCACCAAAAAATGCAGGTACAGTCGTACTGAAATTTGTAGAACTGAAACTCAAGTGTTACTGCAATGTTTAACACTGAATCATCCAAGCAATGAAAATCAAATGATTTTGCAATTCTGAGCATTGAAACTCAAGTATAACAGAGTAATATTACTACTTATATAAATCCCCAAAATACCATAACACTGAGAAGCCACAGCACATGACTGTATTTCACAGAACTACTGCTACATGAACTTTCCACTGCATCCAAATCAAGAGAGCACTTCCTTTAATTATCAAAAGAAGTCGTTGCGGCAAAGGGCTTCAATGTCTTCTACTCTAGAAGTCTGCATTACAAAAAATAATTTTATCGCAATGTACATCTGCATTATTGAACATACTAGTAGAACACAATTTCAGATCACACTTACCGTCAACAAATCGGTAAAACTAGTTGCAGTATAATTATCTGTGAAACAATTACTCCCGGTCACATTATGATTGCTCCAATAATCATTGCTTTCTATGGAGTGGGATTGTGATGGTCCCATCCCATCTTCTCTTTGCTGAGACCAACGATAATAAAAAGTTTCAGTAAAGTCTTAGTTTATATTTTAACTAACAACAAATTTGTAATATATAAAGAACATACCTTAGGTAATTTCTTTGCTCTCTTAACTTCAGTTTGTCCTTTCTTTGGAGCCCCTTTCTTCTTGTTCTTATGTTGCTTGTCAATCCAGCTCAACTTTCTCTTTCTAGTTTTTTTCTTAGGAGATTTTTTCTTTAGGCGTGCAGCAGCTAAGTGCTCATTTGATTCTTCATGTACCACCTGGGTAGAACATCCCTCCATGTGGTTACTTTGATGGGCATTTTTCATTCGGCCTAGAAATTCCTTAGTAAGTCTATCAAGTGCACTTTCAAGCAGAATACAACATTCTTCAGAGGGAGCTACTTGGGTGGCCAAATTCATAAACTTGCGATTGAGAGATTTGTAGCGCTGATCAATATCAAACATTGGGTTCTCAACAACATTCCTCCCACTTCTGTCATGAATAGTTCCAGATCGTGCTTCTCTAGTCCATCTCTTCAGAATATAATGTTCTGGCAATAACTTAATGTTCATCAGATCAAGAACTTTTATAGCATGGGCACACAATATACCAATTCTCTCAAACTGGCCACAGCTGCAGGAAGTTGTTTGTTCAAAAGGATCCCCAATAACTTTGCATTCATCTTCGGAACTGATTGTTATGGCAAATTCATAGCCCACATCCAATTGTTTGGTGAATGATGCAATGGATCTCTCAAATTCTGCTTGAAAACTTTCAAATATGATAGGAGTGTAAACCTTGCTTGCTTGGACCAACATGGGAATATTCATTTTGACCCTACGTAATAGCTCCCTAGACTCATACTCTGAATTCAACTCAGCATCACGTTTCACTTGCACGGCCCTTTCAAAATGTTTGAAAAAACGAAGAATATCAAGATCTGCTTTTAAGTGGTTCTTGAGGTCATTATTTAGGCTCTCACTTAGTTGTGTAAGCATCCATCATAAAACATTCAGCCCACTTCTCTTTTACCTTATAGATGCTATCAAGCCAAGTTTGTTTTTCTATTTTACCTCGCATGATGTCAAAAGCTTCCTCAAATGTTTCCTTGTCCCGGTACTCATACATGCAAGCACTGAAGTCTGCAAGAATATGTGGTTCATCGTCTTCCCCCTCACCCCCCTCCCCTTGAACCTCCTCCTCCTCCTCCTCCTTGTGAGAAGATAAATGTTTGATGGCATTCTGCAGTATGTGAAAAGTGCATAAACCATGTCGTGCCATAAGAAATACATCCTCAACCGCATTTCCCATTGCAACATCTTGATATGTATATATAGTTCTTGGATGCTTCTGATTATGTGCAAACAGAAAAGTTTCAAATAGCCATTTGAAAGCCTCATATGTTTCACTATATAAAAGGCACGCACCAAATATAACAGTTTGTCTGAATTGATTGAACCCAACGAATACACCAAATGGCCTAAGTTCCTTGTTGGTTCCAAATGGAGAAAATTGCAAAAACCCACCACAATTGGGGACGCGATTTCAAAAAACCACCACCTTTCGTTTTTTTTTCAAAAAACCACCACGTTTGTGCTGATTGTTTTCAAATAACGCTGATCGAGCGTTTTGCCGCGCCTGAGTGCAAACCTGACCGGTTGGGCCCGCTGTCAGGTGCCACGTGGACAGGGGGCGACGCCGGCCGTCACGCGCCGTTAGACGGCGTCGCACAAGACCTAACGACCCGATCCACAGCAGCCAGTTCCCCCCTCTCCCCCGATTCCCCCCTCCCCCATGGTGACCGGCGGCGGCGGCGGCGGTGACGACAGGGACGACCCCCACCTCTCCATCCTCGATTCCGCGGGCCTGTCCGCCCTTCCTAGCTCGCCGACGGTGCTCCCTGCTACTGCTGGCCCTGTTTGATCCGCCATTGCCGGCGTCGATGAGCGCGGCGAGGAGGTCAGTAGCTTCAAAGCGAGCTCCGACGACCTTGAGTCCAGGGCGGCGGCCAATCTGGCCCAGGTGTGGAAGGCCAATCCAGGGCATAGCCAACACTACATATCCGGCCTTGGCGGCGTGGAGTGAGTTTTTTTCCCTTTTCAGTTATTTGCATTGCGATTCTGCTAGTGTAGTTCAACAATTGGTGTGATTTAGGTACTGTAGTTATCAGATTTCCTCTGTTTGTAGCTCAATTTAGGAATTAGGGCAGTGCAATTAGGGTTTGTAGTTGTAGAATTGTTTACTGATTTAGGGTTTGTAGTTGTAGAATTGTTAACTGAATTGTAGCTCAATTAAGGAATTAGGGTAAGTGAGCTGAAATGAGTGTTAACTGAATTCTCTAAGTTTACTGAATGTGCTGTGAAATGAATTTTTTTTAACTGAATATGCTGTTAACTTACTCTTGCAGTTTGGATGAAGATGAACCTTGGGATCTCAGGTTCCATTTTCAAGGTTGTGACAATTTGGAAAGGACCATATGTGAATCTGATATCACATACATCAATATGTTAGCTATTATTGGGGTTGAGGGGTATGATCAGAAGGACTCAATGTATTATGTGAAGCAAGATGGTGTGGGAATGGCAGGCATGAAGCAAATCAAATCTGAGGAAGATGTTGAAGAAATGCTGATATTGTATGAGGACAAGAGGTGTGTCAATATCACAGTGATGAAAGGAAGAGAGTTTGAGATTGAAATGAACATTGGAGATGGATGTGAGCAGCAGATTCCAATTTCTGAGATTGGTTCTCCTAAGGTCTATAGTGTAGATGATGCAGGTGTGATATATCAAACTCAGACCAATGAACCACAGCCAGATATGTGTGCTCCTATTGTCAGTGTACACACAGAAGATTCTTATGGTGAATATCTTTTCACACAGGAGAGTTGCAATGTTAGAAGTGGGAAGGACACAGCAGGTATCAAAGTATTAGATGACTTTCTTAATGAGTTTGCTGACATACCAGTAGTGCATGAAGAAGATTACATGGAAGAGGACAAGGAGGAAGAGGTGCAAGAGGAAGAGGAGGAAGGAAATGAACAAGAGGAAGATGAGCTAGAGGAAGAGGAAGATGAAGATGATGCAGACTTAAACCAGAAATGAAAACTGCTGTCAGCTAACAAACAAACCTATATTCAGTTAACCTGCCACTAACCTCATTACCGCATCCGTAAAACCTACGGCCAGTGTTGATTCCTTGAAAAACAACAGCCCTGTGCACAGCAACGTTGTGGCAGCACACCGGTCCTCCGGCAACAATGCCACACCACTCGGGGTCAACAATGGTATGCGGGATCTACAATAGTGCAATATAACTCATATATCCAGAGCTCAAATCAATGAAAAGCAAAGCTCAAATCGATGAAAACCCTAACCCTAATCCACGGGCAAATCATACTCACATAGGTTTCGTCGTCGTGCGCTTTGAAGAGGGGGGACACAGAGTCCTCGCTGCTGGTTTCGCCGTCCTTCCAGTCGACCATGGCTGCGGCGGGTGGCAGGCGGCGGCCGGCGGCGAGAAATGAGCGGCGGAAGAGGTGGGAGGCAGAGACCGGATCGAGAGAGTGGGGAATGGACGACCGGGTTCGACTGCACCAGGTCTTGTGCGACGCCGCCTAACGGCGCGTGACGGCCGGCGTCGCCCCCTGTCCACGTGGCACCTGACAGCGGGCTCAACCGGTCAGGTTTGCACTCAGGCGCGGCAAAACGCTCGATCAGCGTTATTTGAAAACAATCAGCACAAACGTGGTGGTTTTTTGAAAAAAAACGAAAGGTGGTGGTTTTTTGAAATCGCGTCCACAATTGTGGTGGTTTTTTGCAATTTTCTCTTCCAAATGTTGTGTCAAAAGTAACCACATCACCAAAATGAGCATAATCAATTAACATTTTTGCATCAGCCCAAAATATATTTGTGATCTGTTCTTCATTGTCCAGTTGTATTGCATATTGGAACGATGGGTTTTGGGCCACTTTATCCTGAAAGTATTTCAACATACTCCCAGCTTCACCATACATTAGTTCCCTTTGGCGCTTAGTACGTAGGTGATTTTTGTGATCCCTGCGTATATAGCCAAGAACAGATGGTCCACCAACGCGACGACTAGCACACTCATATGCAGCTTTTGGCCCAATACCTAAATCATCTGCAATTTCAATCTCAAAAGCTTGAATTTCAGATATCTTTCGCTGTGATGGCAGAAAGTGGCATGTTTCTTGCAACTGCATAATGTGATTGTGCTCTAGAACTAGATCAGTCACTTCATAATTTCCCTCTTCTCTATTTATTGTGAGACCCATACGAGCTAGACAACCGGTTCTAATCTCAGCTCGAGGTTCCTTAATATGCTTATCTCTTTTGTCTTTTCCTCGATGACCTTCCTTGCGACAAACAAATCTGCATGACGTGATTGTCCGATCAAACTTACTTGGGTTGAGGTATCACTTTCTAGTACCAAATCCAACTTTGCCCCCATAAGCAACCCAGAATGTCCATGCTTCATCAACTGTGTCGAATTTCATGCCCATCTGTGGTACCCAACTTGGTATGGCACTTGATCTGTAAAAAACAAGAATCAACTTTCATTAGTGTATGCTGGACATAAATAAATAACTTAAGAAAAGAACTGTAGTATTTATACTGCATCTCACTTACGTATTCAGACTGCCATTGACCTGGTAATCTCCCTCCTTTGTGTTTTCCATTGGAAAATAGATGTGGGATGGCTAGGTGGCAATAAAAACCAAAGTTCTTCAGCAATTGAAACATAACATGTAGAGAAGAGATGCACAAAGAAGAACATCAGATCAGTTTTGAAAAGTGGATTAGGAGATCGATGATGATTTTCGGTTTGTACCTATGGAGATCAAACGTGACTCCTCGTCTTAGATCGCAACGTGTACCTGCAGTTTGGATTCGACGCGGCGGCGGGCGGCTGCTCGACGGGCGACGCGGCGGCGGCTGCTCGACGTCGCTGGTGGTGGCTGCTCGACGGGCGACGCGGCGGCGGCTGCTCGACGGGTGACACGGCGGCGGCTGCTCGACGTCGCCGACGGCGGCTGCCCGTCGGGCGACGCAGCGGCGGCGGCAGCTTGACAGGGAATTGGTTCTACGCGGCGATGCACCTGGCCTTGATACGCGGCGCGGCAATTTTTGGCGCGAGAAGGCGAGACGGCAGACGTGATTTTGGCGCCTAGTTTATTAGCTAGCTGCTCTCGCTAATTCAGGTACTACCGTTGGATGGGATGGACAGTGAACGAATGGTGGATATTGGCCCGTACGGCAGTTCTGCCGTGCGTGAAGGCACTGCAGACGAGCCGCGTCCTCGAAAATGTCACTTCTCGTGAGCCATTCATCTATATCTATATCTATACCTAATACTCCATCCGTTTCTTTTTAGCCTGCATATAAGATTTTGGTCTAAGTCAAACTTTATAAAGTTTGACTAACTTTATAGAAAAAACATCAACATCTACAATACAAAAGTTATATGTTATGAAAATTAATTTCATCATGCATATAATAATATTGATTTTATAGTGTGAATGTTGATATCTTTTCCTATAAAGCTAGTCAAACTTTACAAAGTTTGACTTCGACCAAATCTTATATCTTTACCTAATAATAAAGCACCAATTGCTTCTGGTCGTACGTCGTCGGCGTTTTTGTAAAAAAGCCCCTACTGTTTTGGCTATTCAATCCGCAGTCCTTGATGAGTTAAGAAAAAACGGTTCGCAATTTTATTTTATTTTGCCTGCAGATCGAGCGGTGGCGCTCCCGATCATCCATAACTCTGCCCTTGCATCACGTTTTCTTGCAAAAGTCTGAGTGAGACAACTGCCAATCCTGTACCAAGTCAAGTCAACTTAGTCAAACATGACTTCTGGCAGACAAATCCTTTAAAAGAGCTAATCTTACACACACGATCATCCAGGCTCCAACCAAAGCAGCAAGCACTCCAAGTTCTTGTAGTTCTTGGTTCGTCCACTTCCTGTAAACTATGGATATCATGCCTTCAATCTTATCTCTACTCTCTATTTTGCTAATCCTTCCCCCCCCTTCATCACCACACCAATAGCAGCAGCACAATGCTCAGGACGAGGGGAGGAGCTCGCGAGGGCCGGCACCGGGAATGGAGCGGAGGCGGGTGGATCTGGCGATTCCGCAGGGGCTGTGGCGACGAGCGGCTCCGTGGACGCCATTGCCGATTCTTGCTCAGGGTGCGTCGAGGTGGTCGGCTGCGTGAGGTCCGAGGAGCTGGTCTGCTGGGAGGATGTGCCTCAATCAGTAAGAGAATGCCCTTTCCTCTTCATTCCTCTCCTGTCCATGGCCTGGATTTGTGCAGCCTGTCATGTCATGTCATGCCACTCAAACATTGCTAAATATATGGTGGTTCTTGAATGGATTTCTTGCAGGTCAGGCTTGAAGGCGATTTCTGCTGGCTTTGTGAGAATCCGCAGGTAAAACCCCCCAAAACCACCGATGTATCGGCAATTAGTATGTTGTCATTGGCTAGATTCACATCCGACCTCGTCAAAGCGTTGTTGATCATTGCATCCACCGTATGCGCCTGAGACTTGGATGCGTGTTGTGTTTCTATTTTTGACAATTTTCCGTGCACTTTGGTTTGTGCAAAAGCTGGTGGTTCCCTTCGAGATGCGCGGTTACCAGGGTGTGTACAATTTGGAAAGAAGGGTCAGTTATTAATTGTTGCTAACATAAAGCAATGCTTTTAATCCTTCTTTTGTCGCTGTAACCTTTTGAGCTTATTCTGTGCCGTGTCGTGTCACATCGCAGGTTTATGAGGGAGCAGCCAGGGGCCTTTCACCTGCTCAAGGTCCACTGCCTGTCAAGTTCCCGCTTCCAGATCCCAGAAACCCCTCATCTCTCAAGCCGGGTTCTCTGAATTTCGACTCTTCAAAGTCCGCCCTGGTCAAAACTGAGAGTGTTTCTGCAGCGATAGCCGGGGCTAGAGCTGCCGCGACTCAGTATTCAAGGAAGGGTAGTAGTGCTGCCACTAGCAGTGAGATTCAAACTCGAGGGAAATAGAGGGAGAATCATGCTGATGGCAGTTCAGGGAGTGGTACTCTACCGTCTGTTGTCCAGAACAGTCCATCCCATCCGCAAAACCAGGATAGATCACCTATTGTCCAGAACAGTCCATCCTACTCGCAAACTCGGATCCTCAGTATATTGTTCAGAGAAGTCCCAGACTACAGGGTGGAGCTCCCCACAGGGTGAGTGCTCATTTTTCATTCTGAAGCAGAATTTCATACCACCAAGATAACTATGAAGTATAAACTGGGCCAGCGAGTAAATGGTAGCTGTCTATCCCGAGTAACTTATTGCTGTTAAATTTCACCAATGTGGATTACTGTTACTTATGAAGCTAATCTAGAGATTTCTATAGTACGTTATTGCTGTTAATTTGCACTGACTTGGAGATTACTAAACTAGAGATGTCTATTACACACATAGTTTGAGTTCTGGAGTCATTTATTGTTTTGGTACAGTTTACCTATGAAGCGTTAGATATCTATATAAACAACTTTTTCTGTGTGGTATTATCAGCCATCCACCTCAAATCGATCTAATGTCATAAAATAGATTTCATTGTGTTAGTTTGGTTGCAGATTGCATCTCTCTTTCGATTGGAAGGAGTGTTCACATGATGAGCAATGGCGAGAAGAAGCTTATACGCCAACCAACAAGGGGAGCATGGCCACCATCGTGCGCGGCCGCAAGACGCCGGCTGCGGAGAAGTGGAGAACGAAGATGGTGCTGCGGCTTCCCGTGAAATTTGTGGTCGATTTCTGGGCTGTCTAGAGCTCCTAGGCCATGCTTTTCTACCTTAAGGAGTTCTGCAGCCTGCAATGCCGCCGGCGCTGCTGCACTTCCTCCTCATGATGGTAGCATACTAGCGTTTGCTATCGTTTTCGTGCCCATCAGGCCAGGGATCGCGCTGGCCACCCGCCTCATGTGCACGGTGGACGACGAGGAGTGCCGCCGACGTCCTCCGCTCTCGGGCGAGTGTTGCGACAACTTCAGGTCACTCCTTGACGACGCGCCAATCTGCATTTGTTTGTTGCATAGCGGACGGCGAGTCTACAAACTCATGTCTGCCTCGTGGATATCGGGCGACCATTTGGTGTTCTTGTGCAAGTATCTTTTGTTATCCTACTTCCCAAGGGAGACATGTTGCGGTCTCCTTGCAGCCATTATCCCCTACGTATGATTTTGATAACACCCAATCCGCTTTACTTACATGCATTGAGACATTTATTTTGTACTGACCTACGTTGGTTATATTACCACCGTTCCAAACTTCCAAGCGATGTTAGTTGGATCCATTCAATTGGCATATAGCCCCTAGCTCAGGTGATTACATTGTACTGATTTTGTTGTCAGGTTTAATTCCCCAGAAAAAAATTGAAGTCAAGGTGCCAATGAGCTGTGATAGTAGTGAGTAATGGAATCTTTGAGTTTAGTGCTTTGGTCTGTAATTTTTGTTGCCATTGTTATACGAGAGAATTTTGGAGAATGCTCACCATGCTCTTAGGCGCACATTCCTCGCGGAGTGAGTACCTCCGGGGTACTGTTTCTATTATTTCATCTTGTATTTCAAATATAGCAGTTTTGACGGCTTGGTCCAAAAAAATTATAGCATTGGTCAAAATGTTAGGCGTATATCTTGCAAAAAAACTCATTCATTGATGGAACCTTCTAGGCATACACTTCCTTTATCATGATTTTTTTTTTCTTTCCTCAACTGGCCTCATAATTGAACGTTCCCGCGAGCGGCCGGGCGAAACCCTAGTCCGCCGCCGCCGCCTCCCACACCTTCGCCTCCCCCTCCCTCGCCGCCTCCAGGGGACGGCGCCGGGCAAAGCCCGTGCGTGCGTCGGCGGCGGCGGGGTCCTTCCCTCCCCACGAGGCGCGGGTGGCGCGGGACGTCCGGCTTCCGTGGTGGCGCGCGTGGCCAGGAACGGCGTGCAGTCGAGTGGATCTGGCGTGGGGGCGGCCAGGAGAGGGCGGATCTGGCGCCGGCGAGGGCGTGGCGCGCGGCGCGTCCAGGGTGGGCGCGGCCTGCCGCGGAGGCGGCCAGGCGAGCGGATCTGGCGCCGGCGAGGGCGCGCGTCCAGGGGCGAGCGGGCGTGGTGCGCGCGCGTCCAGGGGCGAGCGGGCGTGGTGCGCGGCCTGGCCCGGTGGCGGCCAGGCGAGGGCGCGCGCGGACGCGGCCCGGGGTGGGCGCGGTGGCGGCCAGGCGAGGGTCGCTCGTCGCGGGGGGCTAGGGAGCGCGCGCGGTCGCGGGGCCGGCGTGGCTTGCCCCTCCGGGTGAGTGGCGGCCGGGCCTGGCCAGATCCGAGGGTGGCGTGCTGGTAGTTGCCTCGGATTTGGCGCGGGCTGGCGGGGCGACGCCCCTCCGGCGTGTGGCGGCCGGATCTGGACGAACCTGGCCAGATCCGTGGTGTGTTGAACGCGCGTCGGCCCTGCGCGTTGGTCCTGTGATGCTGGAGCAGGCGGCTCCGGCCGTGATAGATGCGGGATGCAGGGACTGATCTGGTCACTGTAGGCTCGCCGTGGGCGGGGTGGACCACGACTCCATGGCTTCTACGACTAGGTTCTACGGCGGTGGCGGTGCGAGACTGCATGGACGAGCTTCTGTGGGCACGAGCGAAGGTGTGTGGCGATACGGACGAAAGTCCTGCACGACCAGAGGCCGGTGGCGATGGCGCCTGTGGGTGTCATTTTCCTCCTTGGAGGCGTCACCTGAGGTGTGTCGGCATCTTCCTCGTGCTCGGATGGTGGTTTGTCTCCGAGCGAAATCCTAGGTCCGGTGTTGGATTGGCGTGATGGCGGCGTGTTTGACGTCGTTCCTCTGTTGGGAGCATCACGTTTGGAGACATTTCCTAGAAGCTCTTTGCGGCGCTCCTCCGGTGCTCGCCGCTGTTCAAGGTGAAGCTCCAGGCGCAATGTACGAAATCATCGATGAGTCCAAGACGAAGCTCTTCTTGGATCGACCAAGTCCCGCCATCTACCCCCTGCTTCCAGGGTGGATGGTGCGTTGGCGAGGGAAGTTTCAGTTGGAGCTGCTGCTGTCTTCGGAGGTGATCGGCGTTGTTCGAGACGTGGTGGTGATGCTTAGCTTAGGACAGGTGCTTCGGTTGTGTAGTCGTGTTGTATGTGGTGGGTGTAGCTCTCTGCAGCTAATAGGGCCGCGGTTTTTTTCCTTTCTCTTTTGATCTTCGGATCTTCACCATGTTGTTCTTCCGCTGCTTTCTGCTAAATCTGAATCAAGCCAGCAATTTGCTGGATCTTTCAAAAAAAAAAACTGAACGTTCAGTCCGGGAACACGGCCTTCTCAAATGTGTGCTGGGACGCGGCGTGGTTGGTGTATCTTATATAGGCAAGCATGGCTTCCGAGGTATCTTATATGCCCACTGAATTACCTATATTCCTTTCCCTCTTAAGTTTAAAGTTTTTTATTGAGAAATCCAATAGTACTTTCTCGATGTATATAAACATACATGAGAATGATCATTACTACTCTTTCACTACTCTGTAGTGAAACACGAGCATTCAAAACACGGCCACCATCGACGAAGGCTAGAAGGAGGATAAGCAGCGACATGGATGGGGTGTTGTATCGAAATAAAGGATGTGGGTTGGGGATGAGTCCTTAGCCATGCTTATTGGGTTAGGGGTGTGTGATTTTTTTCTCCCGTTGCAACGCACGGGCATGTTTGCTACTGCAAGCTAAAAAGAAACGGAGGGAGTAATAAAGGGGCTATTGCTTCTGGCGGTACGTCACAAAAATTGCCCCCAAAGTTGTAAAATATTACCCACCAATGCCACCTATAAGTGATAAAAAAAACGTTTTACACAAAAGAATCCCCCGCCTGGGCCGGCCCATACAGTACGGACCTCCTATACTGCGCTCTGCGCACTAGGAGAAGACGCAGCGCGCCCGTTTGGGCCGGCCCATGTCCGGGCGACCTGTTTTTTAAATTTCGTTTTCTATTTTTTTTCTTTTTCGTTTTTGTTTTTTTACTTTAAACAATTTGGCATTTCAAAAAAGTTTCAAAATTTCAAGAAATGAGAATTTTAAAATAAAATGTTTCATAAATCAGAAAATGTTTGTGGATTCAAAAAAATGTTCATGATTTAGTAAAAAAATGTTCGCTTATTTAAAAAATGATTGAAATTTTTAAAAAAAAATGTTCGGAAAATCAAAAAATGTTCATGATGTTTTAAAAAGTCCGTGTATTAAAAAATATTAATGAAATTGAATAAAATTTCGCAATTCAAAAAATATTCATGAATGCAAAAATATCCAAAAAATTCAAAAACTGTTTGTGACTTACAATATAGTTTATTCATTCATAAAATGTTCGCTGATTCAAAAAATGATCGTGCATTTCAGAAAATGTTTGTAAAATTAAAAAATTGTTCATGAATTTCAAAAATTGTTCCACCAAATTCCAAAAAATGTTCGCCGATTCAAGAAAATTGTTTTAAAAAATGTTCACAACTTTAAAAAAAATGTTTGCAAATAGTATAAAATGTTCATGAATTCAAAAAATGTTCCTGATTTTAGAAAATGTTTGAAAATTTGTAAAAGTGTTCATGAATTTGAAAAATGTTCACGAATTCAAATATGTTCATGATTTTAAAAAATTTCATGATTTCACGAAATTGAGAGTGATAGTGTATCTCGGGAATGCAGCAAATTGTGGTCATGGCCATTGGAGATTATGATTTATTTTTTTGCCGTTGCAACGCACGGGGCCTTTTGCTAGTTAATGACGAAAGGGATAACCTCCTTGAAAGAAAAACACCCAAAGACACAGTAATAATCAAGAAAACAGTAACCAATACTCCATGCGCTCCAAATAAATTAGTAAAACCACGAGAAGTATTTTAAAACTAAGAGAGTACAATAGAAAGACAATAGGGAAAAAACGATCAGCAATAATAAAATTACATCAAAAATCATATGAACCATCTTCTTCCTGCTATGTCCGCTGAAACTTAAAAAAACACATGGCAATAAGGGCATCGCCAATGGGGACCCGTAAATTTCCTCCCGCATCCGTCCGGGAGGACGCCATGCAACGCTAGCCGCATACATCCGGCCTACCTCTTTTATTTTATTTTTAAGTCCGCACGATCAAATAAACGCATACATAGATTGCAGACGTTCAAATAGCCGCATACATAGATTGCAGACATTCAAATAGCCACATGCAACACTAGTTCAAATTTAAAAAAGTTCAAATATTACATCCCAACATTGTTCTCCCCTTTAACCGCTCACTGATGCTCAATCAGATCCTCCTTCAGCTGCTCATGAGTTGGTCGATGCCGAATTTGTTATGCATTTGAATAAACTCTTTAAATGTGGCCGGATTCTGGTCTGGAAACTGGATAGGATCACCTATGTTCTCAAATTCTAGAGCTGCGGCAGCATCGTCACCCTCATCCTCGACGATCATGTTGTGCATGATCACACAACATGTCATCACCTCCCACAAGGTCTTCGGATCCCATTGTTTAGCAGGTCCACGTACTCCTCCTCGTCGGACAAGCCGTCGGACGACTCAACATAGTGCTCGTATTTGTACTCTGAATCAGAATCCATTGCTAGAAAGAAGATAAAACTGTTTTTAGCTCCAGCAATTCATCGAACAGTTGCCGGGCATGTTGAGTATAGCAGTAGTTCAAAGGTACCTGGCGGGGCGGTCGGAGGACAGGGGTTGAATGGTGACGGAGGAGAAGCGGGGTGGAGCCCGGCTGGAACGCTGGAGGTGACGGAGACGTAGAGTTCCGGCAGGGGTGTGGCGTGGCGGCCGGGGTGGTGGAGCGACGACGTAAGCAAAAGAGAAAAAAGGAAGGAGAGAAAATGGGGAGGATGGAGGCGCGGGGTCCGAGAAGGGTTTTGGGTTGGCCGGGGGTGTCGGAGTCCTACGTTTCTAGTGTTCAGACTCCCGCAAACCTCCCCATGTTTATCTCCGTTTGTGGGAGAAAACGCGTCCGGACCGTCCCGCGGACCGATACAAGCCCGCGTTGGATGGCTTTCTCGGTCCAAAAAGCGCAGTCCGGACGGATG
Source organism: Elymus sibiricus (assembly GCA_039707655.1). Lineage (NCBI taxonomy): Eukaryota > Viridiplantae > Streptophyta > Magnoliopsida > Poales > Poaceae > Elymus > Elymus sibiricus. The sequence continues at coordinate 100,331,880 of CM077668.1, read as the reverse complement.
CGGGCGATTTGCGGGTCAGCCTTGGAGATGCCCTAAAGGAAAGAGAAACATGCAATGTCCTTGTCATACATGACTAGGAAGACCGCAATTCGTTTCTAGAAACGAGAACTAGGGCTAGTTCTTTCGGGCTTACGGTGACTGGCAAAATAAGTTACCCTCTTAATTAGTAGGCTTCTAGACTAAAAATTGAAAATCACTAGTTTAAAGGTATCCTTTGCAAAAGTCACTTCCCCACCTTGTCATGGGCTGACAAGTGGGCCGCTGCTCACCACTTGCCGTAACTTAAGAGTTTCCCCCTTTTTCCTAGTTTTTTTTATTCAAAATGGTTTATCTCTTGAACCGTGCATCCAAATCCTGAACCGTTTTCACCGTTGGTTTCTCACGTCGAGATCTTCGAAACAATATCTCATGTTAATAAGTTTTTACAGAAAAAAAATCATGAAAAAAATAAAAAATAAATATCAAAAAAATGAAAAAGGAAAAAACCGGCAACCAAAAAACAAATTCCAAAAAAAGGAAGAATAAAATGGAGCCGGGTGCAATTTTTCACACCTTTTTCCTTTTCGAGAATGCTTCTCGCGGAAGCAAATATGTGGTTCTCGTGGAAGCACATTTTTTCTCTTTTCGAGAAGCAAAATTGTGCTTCTCGCGGAAGTAAATTTGTGCTTCCACGAGAGACAAATTTGTGCTTCGGTGGAAGCACATATTTTGTTTTTCTAAGAAGCACAATTATGCTTCACGCGGAAGCAAATTTGCACTTCTGCGAGAAGCAAATATGTGCTTCCACGAGAAGCAAATACATGCTTATCGTGGAAGCACTTTTTTTCCCTTTCCGAGAAGCAAATTTGTGCTTCTCGCAGAAGCAAATTTGTGCTGCTGATGAAAGTACATATTTTGTTTTTCCAAGAAGAACGACTGTGCTTCTCATGGAATCAAATTTGTGCTTCCACGAGAAGCAAATCTATGCTTCTCACGGAAGCACATATTTCCCCCCTTTTCGAGAAGCATAATTGTGTTTCTCGCAGAAGCAAATTTGTGCTTTCACGAGAAGCAAATCTATGATTCTTGTGGAGGAACAATTTTTTTTTGAAAAGTACGGTTGTGCTTCGCAAAGAAAAAAGACAAAAAGAATTCTAAAACATAAGGAAACCAGACGAAAACTGAAAACCCCCGAAGAAAACCATCGAAATTCTAAAAAAGCGTACAAAAAAAAATAAACCAAAATACAGAGGAAACGTCCAGCATGCGACATGTGGCGGCAGCTGGACGCACCACTTGGCGTGCCCTAGGCCAGAAAGGGGGCCCTTGCGGGAGCCCTCAAGGACTAATTGTTGGTTAGTTGCTCCCATAAAAACTTAGGTTGAGCTGTCAGAATAAGTTGGGTTAGTGCTACTTGTAGACTGCGTTGGTATTTTCCCCGGAGGAGGGGATGATGCAGTATAGTAGAGATAAGTATTTCCCTCAGTTAAGAACCAAGGTTATCAATCTAGTAGGAGAACCACGCAAAATCCCTTTAGCAGCACCTGCACACACGAAAGCAAACACTTGCACCCAACGCAAATAAGAGGGTTGTCAATCCTCTTAGCGGGTATTTGCAACGATTAATTCTGATAGGGATAGATAGATAAAGTAAAATACTAAATAAAATAAAGTAAATAAAATTGCAGCAAGGTATTTTTGGATTTTAGTATATGATAAAAGTAGACCCCGGGGCCATAGTTTTCACTAGAGGCTTCTCTCTCGAATGCATAGCATACGGTGGGTAAACAAATTACTGTTGGGCAATTGATAGAAAAGCAAATAATTATGATAGATTCATGGCAATGATTACGTGGCATGTCCCTTTCTGTCACTGGGATTGAGCACCACAAGATTGAACCCATCACAAAGCACCTCTCCCATTGCAAGATAAACCAATCTAGTTGGCCAAACCAAATCGATAGATCGGAGAGAAATAACAAGCTATAATAATCATGCATAAAAGAGTTCAGAGAAGACTCAAATATTTCTCATGAATAATCTGATCATAAACTCACAATTCATCGGATCCCAACAAACACACCGCAAAAGAAGATTATATCGGATAGAACTCCAAGAACATCGAGGAGAACATGGTATTGAAGATCAAAGAGAGAGAAGAATCCATCTAGCTACTAGCTATGGACTCGTAGGTCTGTGGTAAACTACTCACACATCATCGGAACGGCAGCAAGGTTGATGTAGAAGCCCTCCGTGATCGATTCCGGAAAAGGCATCCAGATGGGATCACGGAAGAACAGAGGCTTGTGGCGGCGTGAAAGTTATTTGGGGTGGCTCTCTATTGGTTTCCAAATATTTGAGAATTTATAGAAGTGGAATTAGGTCAAAAGGAGCCACGAGGGCCCCACAAGGCATCAGGGCGCGCCCCCTGGGGCCGCTCCCTATTGCCTTGTGGAGGCTTCGTGAAGCTTCTGGCCTCCTCTCCAAGTCTCCAGGGTCTCTTTTGTCTAGAAAAAAAATCTTCAAAAAGTTTCGTGGCATTTGGACTTCGTTTGGTACTGATTTCCTGAAAAACCAAAAACAAGCAGAAAACAGCAACTGGCACTGGGCACTAGGTTAATAGGTTAGTACCAAAAAATGATATATAAATGCATATAATTGCATATAAAAACATCCAAGATTGATACTATAATAGCATGGAACAATAAAAAATTATAGATACGTTGGAGATGTATCAAGCATCCCCAAGCTTAATTCCTGCTCGTCCTCGAGTAGGTAAATGATAAAAACAGAATTTTTGATGTGGAATGCTACCTAACAAGTTTCATCATGTAATCGCTCTTACGGTATGAATAATAAGATCCGAATGATTCAAAGCAATAGTCTATAATTTGATATAAAGACTTCAATACTCAGGCATACTAACAAACAATCATGCCTTTCAAAACAAAAATGCTAAAGAAAGTTATCCCTACAAAATCATATAATCATGTCATGCTACATCTTTTTAACACAAAATATTTATCATGCACTACTGTAACACCCCGATTTTTGGCCCTTTCTTTTTCTTTTATATTTCTTCGAATTTTTATTTGGATTTCATTTTCGGTGGCTCTGTGGTCTTGAAACCTGGGAAGATCTTCTCTTCTGCCACTTCCAAGTGGCTTGTCACTCTAAAATCTATCCCAAGGCCATGCCATTGCCATCTTAGCCCAACCCCAATATTTATTTCTTGGGAATATTCCTTTTTCTATTAAAGGAATAACCCTGTTTGCCCTAGGTTGTGAAACAACCTATATTTCTGTCATTCCAAAAATTCCCCCAAAATTCTCATAAATACGTTGGATCATATCTTCTGCAAATATGCCAAAACCCATCCTTGCCTAGTTCAAACATAATTCAGAAATATTCATTTCCTATTCTGTCCAGTATGGCACTTTGTGAAGGAAGTGCTATTTATCTTTTCTTGATTGCCCTAAAAAATTGTGGGCACTCTTTCCTACCCAAATAATTGCCACATGCCAGAATTCAACTTCATTTGCCTAGTAAATCTTCCTCAGCAAATTTCCAAAGTTTCTGTCCAGAGAGAAGCTTTGTGAAGAAAGTACTAGCTAGGATAATCCAAATGAGTTGAAATTTTTGGAGGTCATTCATATGATCAAATAATAACTCTCCACCAAATTTCATCTCCATCCAATAATCTATGTGAGCACACCTTCAAATCTTTGTTTCTGGTCATAATTTCAGTTTGTGAAGAAACTATATTTTATATTGCTTCAAACATTCTGAAATTAATCCAGGACCTAAATATTACTATATAAATTTAGCATGCCAAAATTCACATCATTTTGCCAAGCCATTTTATCCACAAAATTCCCCCAAGTTTCTGTCCAGTGTGGAGCATTGTGAAGGAAGTACCATTTATACTTATCCAAATGGGATGAAATTTTTATGGTGCCTTCATATGCCCAAATCATCATCCTCCACCAATTTTCAGCCCAATCAAATCATCCATATGAGTGCTACTTCATGATCTAGTTTCTGGACCAGATTCTGTGGTTGTGAAGCAACTATGATAAATATTGATCCAAATCTTTTCAAAATCCATAGGATCATAGTCCTTCCTACCCTAAACCTCTGTGACATCCTGGTTAGCTCTTATCTCATCCCATTTGACCACGGTTTCATGCCTAAGTTTGCAACAGCAAACTTCAGTCGATCACTCCCATCAGACACAGTCGATTTCTTCAATCTATCACCTCAGGGAGGTCCCTCTTTGGAAGGACTACGCTCTAGACACAGTTTTGGCGGCCCTAAAGTCCCGCGTGCGCCAGTGCACGCGGTGACCACGCGACCTGGAGTGCCAAAAGCGCGTTCTGGACGCCGGGGTCCCTCTGCCACCGCCCAAACGCCGTGGCCTCGCCACCGCATCATGTCCACCGCGTAGCCCTCCCTCTCCTGCGTCGACGCGTCCCCTCTGGACCCCTCTCCCCCTCCTCTTTCCTCTCCGGCGAGCCACGCTGCACCCCGTGCCCATGGCCGTCGTCGCCTTGCCCCTGTCCTCTTCCTCCCCCATGGCATCTCCACACCGCGTGAACCCCCCTAGCCTCTCACCCTCTCCGCGCGTGCGCACGCGTACGCGGTCGCGCCAGGGCATCGTTCTTGCGCTCTTGGTGGCACCCGACCACGGGCATCTCGCCCCGGCTATATAAGCTCGCCCCGAGACCTCTCGACCTCATCAAGCTCTTCTCCACACTCCTAGACGCCTCCCCAGACCCTCAAATTCGCCCCCGGAGCCCCTCTTCACCTCCCGTGGCCGCCGTGTCTGCCGCCGGCCTCCTCCTAAATTTGGGCAATGCAGTGGCCCATCCTCCCTCCAAACCTCACCTGAGCTCCCTCTGGATCACCACGAAGCTCCCTACTACTCCCTAGTTCCTTCCCCGCAGCCGTGCCGTGCTCCTCGAAGATGGCCGAAGCCACGCCCCGCCATGGCCGAGGCCCTCCCCGTTCCCAAGCTCCTCGACGGTGGAGGCCATCACCCACCGATGCAGCTCGGCCGCCTGAGCATTTTGGTAGGTCGCGTGTCCCGTACGGTGGCCGGGATCGCCGGCGGTCGCCGTCGGGGCCGGCTCTGTCCCCGTCCAGGAGCGCGCAGGGCGGGAGGAAGAAAAAGGCCTGGTCGGGCGGGCCCCACCTCCCCGCGGACACACCCGTCATCCACCCAGCCTCGGGCCCGCGCGGGATAAGTGGAGGCGAACTTGTGTAAAATACGTCTTCGGGTACTGGAAGCGTACTCTACTGCGTCTTCTGTTGAAAATACGCTTTCACTACCGAGAAGACGTATTTCTCAAAATGTGCTTTCTGTTTTTCAGCCGCCAGCGCCGAAACCCTTATATAGCGGACGTTCACCCGTTAGCCGCAGAAAAGCTCACTTTTTATTTGTTTTTCTGCCTAACGAACGAATGGCCACAACTTTTTAACCGTGACTCCGAATCAGGTGATTCCAAAGCCCACGATCTCAGTTCGTCGAGCCCGTTCTGTTGGTATCATTTTCACCATGTTGTAACATTCTGAAAATGACCATTTTGCCCCTGCCCTTACTCAGCCCCCTCCGAGAGGGAATCATTTCCGGCAAAATTTTCCGCTAGCTCATCGCACATCTCCCCGATGATTCCTTCATCCCTAGGCAAGCCACGACAGCCACTTGCATGATGGCATTGCAATAGCCATGGTTTTCCACTTGAATATTTAAATAATTTGCGTGTGCTAATATTTTGTGAATGCTTTATATGCTTGTAAATCCATGCTCATGCTATGGTCATCTAGTTAGTTAAATGATTATTTGCTAGTATTATTCTTATGATTTATTCTTGTAAGAATTTCATTTGCTAGTGATAATGTTATGCTCACATGAATAGTTATCGTTTGTATGATAATACTGTGATGTTCATGATCCTCTTTATGCCATGCTCATCTGCATCCCGTAGACTAAATGAGATATCATTGGTGATGTTATGTTACTCATCCATGGTTACACTGATATCATGCTCATGTGCATTGTTATTTCATTATTTTATTATGGCTCAGCTCATCACCATTCAAGTTTAACCGGACATTAATCGAACTTGAACAAATCTATTGGCTGAGTCATGGTGCCACCGAATCGAGCTGACCAGTGTAGCCATACTTGCCTTATGGGGGGGCCTAATTCGGTCTATTGTCATGCCTCTCGCCGGTGCCTCCTACTAGGGAAGGTTATGCGCGCGCTACCCTGATTAGGTAGGCGGCCATAAGCCTTGTGTACCCGGTTTTGGTATTGAGCTCAGGTCCCCGTTTGGGACAGTTTTGTTTGGCCACGACGGTGGCGGCCACATCGGTGGCGGGTGTCATGAGTTGACATCGGGGTCACCCATGACATAGCCCAAAGGGGAGTTTGTCGGAGTGGCCGGGAGAGTGTCATGCAATAGATTGGTTTTGTTGGAACGTCATTGGTCCACCTGAATGGGAGTATGAGGCCATGAGTTCCGTGGTGTGGGTACAGTGTACTAACCTCTGCAGAGTGTATAATCTATCGATAGCCGCGTCCTCGGTCATGGACACAGTTCGTAGTAGGTCACACTATGGGTCAACGGTAATAATAATCTGAATAATAACAACCCCGGTTCGATGAGGAAAGAAGTTGGTTGATCTTTATGTGGTCACAAGATGATCACGATGGTATTCTTGATGATGGTTGATCATGAGGTGATCGTGTGATGATCACGACGGTAAGAAAGATTGATACGTAAGGTGGTTACGAGATAACCTCCGAGGAGAGTAAGTTGGTCCATGAGACCTTAAACGTCGACCCCCTTGCATGCTAGTGCTAGCATCATCATGTTCATGCTCATGAATTATGTACATGCCATGCTCATGTTGTTCTAGTAGTATCATGGATAATTAACCTGTAAATGACATGCTGTTTTTTGTCTTGATTGCTTTGGTTGCTATGAGCTTGCGAGTACATTCAAAGTACTCACCTGGCGTGTCATGCCAGATTGCAGGTGATGCCGTGATTGATTGTTTGCCGAGGATCCCGAGGTTGCGCTCTAGGATGCATCCCAGCCAGAGTCCTTGTGGAGTGGAGTTCATCACCGTCGCCGTTGTTCCGCTGCTAGAATTTATTCCGCTTCGAGATGTTCCGCTACTAGCATAGAACTACCTTAGCAGGCGAAGTGTCGCCGTGCCCGTGTAACCTTTGTAATATCGGACCCTTGTACCCCATTTATTCGTAATAAAGAGCTGATTTCTTCTATGCCAAGCAGTGCCGTATTCCAGAAGACTTGATCTCTGGGCTGGAATATGGGGTGTTCCGGTCTCTCTGAGCCGGGGTGCCACAACTACCCCGATGACAAGTCGAGCAATTGGTTCATACTTTTTAACGCGCTTCAGCTTTTTCAACCCCCACGCAATACATGAGCGCAAGCCATGGATATAGCACTATGGGTGGAATAGAGTGTGGTGGTAGAGATTAATAAGGGGAAGTCAAAAATAAGAAGATAGTCTCACATCAACGCGGCAAATCAATGGGCTATGGAGATGCCCATCAATTGATGTCAATGCGAGGAGTAGGGATTGCCATGCAACGGATGCACTAAGAGCTATAAGTGTATGAAAGCTCAACATGAAAACTAAGTGGGTGTGCATCCAACTTTCTTGCTCATGAAGACATCGGGCATTTGAGGAAGCCCATCATCGGAATATACAAGCCAAGTTCTATAATGAAAAAATCCCACTAGTATATGAAAGTGACTAAACAGGAGACTCTCTATATGAAAAACATGGTGTTGCTTTGAAGCACAAGTATGGAAAAGGATAGTAACACTGCCCCTTCTCTCTCTCTCTCTCTATATATATATATATATATATATATATATATATATATCCTTTTTTTCGTGGGCTCTTTTTGGCCTCTTTTTTTCATTTTTTATTTCCTCACTGGGACAATGCTCTAATAATGATGATCATCATACTTCTATTTACTTACAACTCGAAACTAGAACAAAAATATGACTCTATATGAATGCCTCTGGCAGTGTACCAGGATGTGCAATGATACTAGTGTAACATGTATAAAAATGATGAACGGTGACTGAGCCACAAATACTATGTCAGCTATATGATCATGCGAAGCAATATGACAATGACGATGTGTGTCATAAAAAACGGAACGGTGGAAGTTGCATGGTATCTCGGAATGGCTATGGAAATGCCATGATAGGTAGGTACGGTGGCTATTTTGAGGAAGATATAAGGAGGCTTATGTGTGATAGAGCGTATCATATCGCGGGGTTTGGATGCACCGGCGAAGTTTGCACCAACTCTCGATGTGAGAAAGGGCAATGCACGGTACCGAAGAGGCTAGCAAATTGCGGAAAGGTGAGAGTGCTTATAATCCATGGACTCACATTAGTCATAAAGAACTCACATACTTATTGCGAAAGTTTATTAGCCCTCGAAGCAAAGTACTACTACGCATGCCCCTAGTGGGATAGATTGGTAGGAAAAGACCACCGCTTGTCCCCGACCGCCACTCATAAGGTAGACAATCAATAATAAATCATGCTCCAACTTCTTAGCATAACGACATATCATACGTGCATGCTTCGGGAATCACAAACCTTAACACCAATATTCTTACTAAACCACAATCATCTACTAGCACCTCCCACATATTACCATCTTAATATCGAATAAAACTATTGCAAGGAATCAAACTTATCATATTCAGTGATCTACATGAAAGTTTTTACTATATCCCTCTTGAATATCTATCATATTAGGACCAAATTCATAACCCGTGCATGTTACCATTGCTATTCGGTAGACTCTCAAAAAAATATAAGTGAAGCATGAGAGTGCAACTATTTCTTTAAAATATAACCACCGCCGTGCTCTAAAAGATATAAGTGAAGCACTAGAGCAACTGCCTACCTCAAAAGATATAAGTGAAGCACATAGAGTATTCTAACAAATCACGAGTAATGTGTGTCCCTCTCAAAAAGGTGTGTTCAGCAAAGATGATTATGACAAACGAAAAAGCAAACAAACTATATCACAAGACGCTCCAAGTAAAACACATATCATGTGATGATACAATTACATCTATGCCCCTAACTCGAACCCACTACTCAGATTTGCCCCTAATTTCAAAGTGTGCTCAAATTTGCCCCTCTACCGTTAAGTCACCTTATACAAATGTCCTTCCATACAGTTTCCTCCAGTACTGTAGCACTTTCCGTCTGCTACAGTACACAGAGGCCTTTGACGGTCAAAGGCCTTTGACTGGACGGAAACTGTACGGAAGGACATTTATATAAGGTGACTTAATGGCAGAGGGGCAAATTTGAGCACACTTTGAAATTAGGGGTAAATCTGAGTAGTGGGTTCAAGTTAAGGGCTGAAATGTAAAAGTCCCATAAAAATATAGCTCCAAGTGAGTTACCGATAGATTGTAGACGAAAGAGGGGATGCCTTCCGGGGCATCCCCAAGCTTAGACGCTTGAGTCTTCCTTGAATATTACCTTGGGGTGCCTTGGGCATCCCCAAGCTTAGGCTCTTGCCGCCCCTAATTCCTTTATCCATCTTGATCTCACCCAAAACTTGAAAACTTCAGTACACAAAACTCAACAGAAACCTCGTGTGATCCGTTAGTATAACAAATAAATCTTAAACTTTAGGTACTGTTGTAAATTCATTCATATTTAATATTGGCATAATGCTATTGTACTCCAACTTCTCCATGACTCATACCCCCCGATACGATCCATAGATTCATCAAAATAAGCAAACTATGCAACAAAAACAGAATAGCATGTAAAGATCTATTTAGAAGCTATACTTCCGTAACTCCAAAAATTCTAAAAAATTAGGACAATGTAAAGAATTAATATAAAAATAATGTGTAAAAAAATCAGAATTTTATCACGCTCCAGTACAGAACCAAAAATCTAGCACTGGACGCAAAAGTTTCTGTTTTCAAACAGCATCAATTATACTGTCATCTAAATCATCCCAAAGGCATTACTTGGCACAAACACTAATTAAAAGATAAAAACACAATCATAACAGAGTCTATAATTGTGTAAACACAGAAGAACAGAAAGTAAAATAAAAAATTTATTTTATTCATTGGGTTGCCTCCCAACAAGCGCTATTGTTTTATGCCCCTAGCTAGGCATAATGCATAGTTTCTAGTGTTGTCATCCTTAGTTTACAAATCCTCAATTACACACCCACTCTTTCTAGGAGAATTAACATAGGAATTTCTTATCATTGCGCTCCTCGGCACAAAATTAAGAAATTTGCTTTTATAGATAGGTTCCTTTATTATATCAATGAAATTGGGGTGCAAACTAATCATTTTAAGATCCTCATTCCCCTTGCTAGAAGTAGCACCCTTATTCTTAGGAACATACATATACTTGCAATTTTTATTGGGAGAAGTCCTATCAATAGTTTTAGCGGAGGAAAAAGCGGAACCCAAATTATTGATAATCTCCTCTAACTTATCAATTCTAGCGGGACTTTGTTCTATTCTTTCGTTAATTATTGGTTCTTTTTTCCTTTAAGGTTTTCAATGTAATTCCCACCTTAGAACCAAATTGAGTAATGTGATTATGGACCTTTTTGTCTAAATTCTCAAGATGTTCAATAGTAGGCATTTTATTTTCAATAGCTTCTAACCTTTGCATAACATGTTCCAAAGTCAATGCTGTTTCATTAATAATGATAGGTGGTGATCCCACTAAATTCCCCATAGCATTGAAAGCATCCATAGAGGGACACATCAAGAAATTCCCTCTGGTATCGAGTTTCTTCATGCTTGCTTCATGAACTTTGGGGTTTGTTAAACGTCATCCGTAAATGGGTGGCTATTACGGCGGCTTACGGGTTCATGGAAAAGTATGTCAAGGAACTTGATAGCTCAAGATTGGGATTTGCTCCTCTGACAATGGAGAGATATTCTTTGGGCCCTCTCGGTGTTACGGTATCCATCATCGTCTGGCCAGACACATTGTGATTTGATCACAGGGATGCCGGAACACGGGAACGAGAAAAGAGAACAAAACCGGTAACGAGGTAACTAGCATAGTGGACAAGTGTTGATCCACGGGGATGCCGATAAATCTCACCTCGGGTGTTTGTAACATATCGCGAAGCAATAGGAATAGCACACGACAACTGGAGGTTCACTTGAATATTTATTCGTGTGGGTATAGGGGTCAATATGGGTGTCCACGGCTCCGATGTTGATCATTGATCGGAAAGTGTTCCGGTCATGTCTATACTTCACCGAACCTATAGGGTCACATTCTTAAGGGTCATCTATCTGCTGAATACTAGACAAGGAGAAAGTCACCGGAAAAGTTTCGGAGATGACGGAAAAGTTCCGGAGAGAAAACCGGAAGTGTTTCGGAGCTGCCGGAATTGTTTCGGAGAAAAACGAAAATGTTTCGGAATAAAACCATCATACCGGAAATGTTCCGGAGAGTGTCCAAGATAATTTTAGAGGGTGCCAGAAATGTTCTGGGACCTTCTGGAATTTTTCAGAAGTAATAGTCACGGAAAACATCTTGTCCCAGCGTGAGGGGACAAGATCCCACGATACGTGGGGGCTGTTTTGGGCTGTTTTGGGGGCGCCCCCCCCCCTTGAGGGGGCAGCCCCTTGTGGCTGGACAAAGGTGTTGGGGGGGCCCCCATGGTGGGGGGCAGCCCCCACAAATGGTGGAAAGTGTTGGGAGGTGGTGGGGCCCCATGTGGGAACACCATGGACAAGGGAACATGTTTGCTCCATGTTTGGTGGGAACATGTTTTCCTTGTTTGGTGGGTGCATGTTTTGTGGGCTGAATTTTCAGCCCCCCCCCACCCCTTGCACCACTATATAAGGAGGAGGAGAGGAGATCTCCAACTCACTCCAACTCTCTCACAAATGCCATGCATGATCTGGCTTTCTTCTCTCCCTCCCATGAAATAGTTTCGTAGAGCCGAAAGGCTGTCTGGATTCTGGTGGGAACTAGTTCTGGACGGCGAAGCACTGCCGGATAGGTGACACCATATGTGTGCAACCCCGTTGAGAGGTCGTAGGTTCAATCTTTTGCCCGAGGGGCTGTTCGAGTGTCCTCCCGAAGGGCTGTCCGAGTGACCGTCCGAGTTTTGAGGGTCCTCCCGGAGGGCTGTCCGTGACACCATCCGAGGGACTGTTCGACCGCCTCTCGAAGGGCTGTCCGAGGAGCAGATGAGGGAGAACATCCTCGCAGTTGGGAGGTTGTAAAACCTAGCTGCGGGGATCTGCACGAACGATCTCCATCGACTCTCCTTCCGCTGCGCTACGAGTCGGTAACGATCAGATCCAAACCTTGTATGCATCTCCATAGTGTTCCTGGGCTGGTGCGTAGGTCGGAAATTTTTTGTTTTCTGCTGCGTTACCCTACAGTGGCATCATGAGCCGTGCTATGCGTAGATGCAGGTTACGATCTAGAATACATAGAGATGTATGGGTGTTGCATAATATAATTTTGTAGTAGATGAGATATATTGCTAAAAATTATTTATGCCGGTAGCAGATGAAATCTATTACCCGATGTTCTTGTTGCTTCCCTGGAATTTGCATATTTCTGATCTTGATAATGGTATGATGGATGTTCAAAGTTCTGGCAATCCGCGATCCTGATTGATCAACGAAGTGCTAACAGTTTGTTGAATTCCACCATAGTTAAGAGAAAGATGAAATTTCGCAGACTAAAGGGCAATGCAGATATGATCTGCACGGGGGTCATGCGTATGACGAAGTTCAGTATGGGGCTCGAGATTTTATTATCTCATGTTTCATACACCCTGCAAAGTTAATCTAGCGACTTGAATAATCATGCTTGATGATAAACGTTGGTAGCTGCGGTTTGGTTGAAACCTTAGAAGCCACGTAAAATAAAATTTTGCATAAACCGATTAGAGGCATCTAACTTGGTTTTGCAGGATTTGCATATGATGTGGTATAGCAGTTCTCATATTAATTTGATTATGTATGAGATGACTATACAATGTAAATTAACATGACCTGCGTGTCATGATTCGGCATGATGGCTGGAGCCATATGATTGTCACTTTAATGACCTGCGTGTCAACCTTAAGTAATGCACTTATTTTATTAGCTATAGAGATAGCAATATTATCTGGTGCATCGACAAGGTGGTGGCAATCTTCGCGAAGGTGAACACCGACGCAAATGCCGAAGACGAAGAAATTAAAGACTTCTCCGTCAGAAAGGGCTATACCAAATCATGCTATCATGAATTGCCTGAGATGTTTATCCCTTATGATGCACCCTTTTCGATTGCGCGGTAGACGCTTTTATTAGGGTGATCTCTCACAAAAATATCAAGTAGTTAGTGTTCTCCCAAGTGTAGCACCGTCACGGCACCTATCTTTTCGGGGTGCGCCATGGATACATGGGTATGAACGATTAGAGAAGTGTAAGGCGGGTGAGGTCAGACCTCGCAGCAAGCTCACTTGGTTGTCTTGACGTTCATGGCAGGATCGCCCTGAGCTCGGAACACACACATCGAAAGATGAAAAGAGTCACATAGAGATGTGATCGGCAAGTTGGCCTACCGATTGAAATTCCCGTCATGAGATGATGATTCTATGGTGATGAATTGAAATATGGATCTTGTATCACTCAAAATCAATTACGAGAGATATTGATTTGAGTGGGAGCACATTGTAGAATTAACTTGTTTAATTCTCAGTGCAATTAATTATGAACACTATCTAAGTGTGATTTGCATAATAGTTGTAGAATAATGGCTCACGTTTCCACCTTCCCTGTTAAAATTGAATTGCTGTTAAATATCTGGTTAAAACTTTACGGTTGGTAACGTAATGTGAGGATTGTCCTCAAGAGTGCCGAGAAGGACTTTGTCCTATCGCATGCTTTCGGTATTCTCCCGCTAATGCTATGGCTGATGTGACTCTCGTCCTTCAATCCAAAAGCTAGAATTCCGCTACGGTCAAGTGCAATATGTTTGCTTCTATGAGACCCGAACTTCAAAGGTTTGGGATAGTTATGTGATATTCATGGAACTGAAAATTATTTTCAGATACAAACAAAGGCTAATAGATATGAAATATCCAAAGCAGTGTTTGTTTGCAAACTATTAGTAAAAGTGTTTACTATGCATTAGACTAATACAAGAGGGATCCAGAAGAACGCCTGTCATATGATGAAGGTGAATAAAACAACAACTTAAAGAGAAAGGAATTGTCCAAAGGGTGTTAGTGTGACTTACACGCCTAGGAAGTCCGGGGCTAACGCCACTCTTAAAGTTGGGTGCTTCTTCTGAGAGTAGGAGAAATACTGAAAGTTAAACTGTTAGAAGTATAAAGGCAAAAAGAGAGAAGATTGGAATGTCCAGCTCATGTATGAAAGTCATACAAGCTATTGATGTATAGAAGGCTGGTCAAAGAAATAGTTCTTGGGAATTATGATTAAACATGTTAATCACTGATTCTTGGGTATTGTGAGTTGATCACAGAGATACCCGCTCGATTGCATTCTGCTGCGACTTGATGCAAGAACTACTATGGCCTAAAAGACTTGCCGGGAATGAGGCTTAGATACGCACTGAGAACATAGTAAATGTTACTATACCTTCCATCGGTGTATTACCTATGTATTTATTTTCATAATTCATTTTTTGGAGTTTCATACACTCTAGCCCATTGCATAAGGTATCTTGCAAGAAGGTTGTTCATAAGAGAACTTTTGATGTTCGGTGTTATGAATAACATAAGGGCCATACTTTCATTATGAATGAGATGTATGTTATGAATATTGATAATAATACATTACCTCTGTATTCACTTTCATAATTCATTTTAGAGTTTTATACACTAAGCCATTTGCATAAGGTTTGTTGCAAGAGTGTTGTTCATAAAAGAACAATTGTTGTTCAATATTATGAATAACATAAGGGCCATACTTCCATCATCGATGGGATGTATGTTATGAATATTGATGGTAATATGATACATCCATAACACTAATGCTAAATGTTGCCAGACTAAAAGAATACCACATATGTGTGGCACTGCATTTGGTCACATTGGAGAAACCTGCATGGACAAATTCCATAATGATGGATTTTGAAGTCATTTGATTATGAATCATCTGACACTTGCAACTTTCCTCCGAAAAGTGAAGTGACTAAAATACCGTTCATAGGCCATAAGGAACGAGCAACGAACTTATTGGTGATCATACATCATGATGTGTGTAGTCCGATAAATGTTGTCGCTGGCAATGGATTTATCTATCTTCTGAAATGACTCAAGTAGATATATGGATATTTACTTGATGAGACATAAGTCTGGATCTTTTGAAACCATTCAAAAGGTTTTCAAAATGAAGAAGAAATTATTGTAACAAGAAAATTATGTTTCTACAATTGCATTGCGGAAAGAAATTTTGAGTTACAAGTTTAGCGAATGTCTGATGAGTTGTGAAAAGAGTTTCATAACTTACACCTCCCGGAGCACCACTATGAGTGGAATGTCTGTAAAGATGTAATCAAACCATTTATGACATGGTAAGATCAAAGATGACATAAATCAATTTGCCATTATTCCTTTTAAAAGTAATGCTTTACAGACTGCGGCTTTTACACTGAAAAGAGCGCCATCGGATCTGTTGAAATGACGCCATGGTATGGTAACCCCAACCATGTGATGTCTTTTCTTAACATTTGGAATATGGGGATTGTGTAAAATATTTACGAACCTATTGCAAATCAGACAAGTGCTACTTTGTAGGTTATCCCAAGTTATTGGGTATTCCTCCATCACTATACCAAGGCAAAAATGTTTGCCACAAAAAGCGGTATGATTTTGAAGAAAATGGTTCTTGAAAAAAGGTGAGTGGGAGGACAGTGCAACTTGACGAGATAACAGTATCTTCGTCATCAGGTGAAAGGAAAGAGACCTTGGAAGTGATTCCATAGTTTCCTACTGCGACTGATAAGGAAGCCTCTACATGAGATGTATGGGCTTCGGTCGAACTTGCAGCTGAACCACGTAGGTAAAACTCGTGCAAACCTCTCAGGTGCGCAAGCGAGATATTGTTGTTAGACAACAGTACACCTACGATACACAAGGAAGCGTTGATGGGCCCTCACTCTAGAATTGGCTAAATGCCAGTACAATCCGAGATAGTTTCCATATAAATGATTCAAGATTAAATCTTGATGAACCCTTCGGAAGACTTAGAGTCTAACGAACATTAATGGAACTATAAACTGATGTGGATATAATGTTTTATCAATAAAGCTTGACTTGTTGCAATAAAAAAGTTCAAGGAGTTGACTACGATGAGGTTGTCTCACCGTAGCGATGCTTAAAGTCGGTTCGGATTAAACTAACAATTAATACATATTTCAATCATTAGATATGAAACATGGATGACAAAAGGATTTCCATGAAATGGGAATACAAACTAGGACTTGTATGTGATACAGTTCAAAGTATTTTGTCGATCCAGAGGATGCTAGTGAGTATGCAAACTTCAAAGTTCCAGCGATGGACAGAAGAGAGCAAAATGGAGTTGGAATCTTCGTTTTTGATGAAATAGTCAAAAGAGTTTGATTTCATCAATGGATAACGAAGATGCTTGTGGTTACAAGAAAGTAAGTGGGAGCATAATAATATTTCTGAAAACCTTGTGTGCTTGACACATTGTTGATTGGAAATAATATAAATTTCTTGACATGAATTAGGACTTCATTGAAAATAGTTTTTCGATGAAGTGCTTGGGCTAAGTAGCCTTGATATTAGGCATAATTATCTATGGAGATAGAATTGCCTAATAGGGCTAAGCCAAAAATACATATTGACAAGATGCTAAAACAGTTTAGCATTAAAACGCCAAGGAGTGATTCTTGCCGAAGTCACATGGAGAGAGTTTTTGCAACACTCGATGTCCCAAAACACTGATGAGCAAAATACATGATGGAGATTCCACACACTCTTGTGTTTGGATTAATCATGTATTCCATGGTATGTAAAACAATCAGATATGTCAGATACTCCCAAGTTGTTGCGAGTATAGATACCAAAGTGATCAAAGTACTGATCATGGGACAACAGTGAAAAATGTAATTGAGTACTAAAGTAGCACTGATGACATGTTTTCTCGAAAGCAGAGATTATGAAGTGCTCGTTGTAAGTAATTACATCGATACAGTCTTCATCAATGCTCCATGCGATTTTCGATTTAAGTTAAGGGTTTTTGTATAATACACGATATGGTGGAACGGTAGTTGGAAATTGTTCCAAACAGGTTACTGTGGCGAATTCTATAACAAAGGCTATGTATGTTGACGCTTTGGAAGTGACAAAGAAGATGTTGAATCATATAGTTCATTCATGAACTTGGTATGGTTCCAAGAAGGCTTTGGTCAATGGGACACAATTGTAGATAGTTGCTCCATAGCTCAGCCTGAGGAATCAAGGTTCGACCAGTGATTCACATATATACAAAGCCAAGTCCACACAAAATATGATTTTTGTGAAAGCATGAAAACGCGAGGATATGCAAAGATACACACAGCCCTGAAGTTGTCAGGTCCGTTAGACGAAGACTATACCACAAGCGAAGCATATTTTACACCGGTATGCCATAGGAGTAAAGTGCATTAGCATTGACTAGATTATTGACTCTAGTGCAAGTGGGAGTCTGTAGGAGATATGCCCTAGAGGCAATAATAAATGTTATTATTTATCCCCGTGTTCCTAATTATGTTTATGTTCCATGCTATAACTGCTATGGTTCTCGAGTCTGCAATAACCACGAGGCTCGAAGGAAGACTCATATGCACGTGTGGTATAATAAATGGTAAAATGTATTCCTAGTCTGGCCTCTAAGACTAGCTCAAGTATTGCATGATGGTTCTGTTTTCCTGATCGTGGGCATGACTATGCCAGCAACTTTGAGGGCACATTGTTAGAAGAACACTTGTGTTGAATCGACCCGATTGATGTTATGCTATGAGATACATTCATCACAAGTTAATGGTTAATAACATAGAGAAACTTAATGTTTGAATAATTCCTTAGACCATGAGAGTATCGAGTTTCTTCATGCTTGCTTCATGAACTTTGGGGTTTGTTAAACGTCATTCGTAAATGGGTGGCTATTACGGCGGCTTACGGGTTCATGGAAAAGTATGTCAAGGAATTTGATAGCTCAAGATTGGGATTTGCTCCTCCGACGATGGAGAGATATTCTTTGGGACCTCTTGGTGTTATGGTATCCATCATCATCTGGCCAGACACATTGTGATTTGATCACAGGGATGCCGGAACACGGGAACGAGAAAAGAGAACAAAACCGGTAACGAGGTAACTGGCATAGTGGACAAGTGTTGACCACGGGGATGCCGATAAATCTCACCTCGGGTGT
Source organism: Elymus sibiricus (assembly GCA_039707655.1). NCBI lineage: Eukaryota > Viridiplantae > Streptophyta > Magnoliopsida > Poales > Poaceae > Elymus > Elymus sibiricus. Next base: position 100,313,408 of record CM077668.1, on the reverse strand, counting down.
TTGTAACATATCGTGAAGCAACAGGAATAGCACACGGCAACTGGAGGTTCACTTGAATATTTATTCGTGTGGGTATAGGGGTCAATATGGGTGTCCACGGCTCCGATGTTGATCATTGATCGGAAAGTGTTCCGGTCATGTCTATACTTCACCGAACCTATAGGGTCACACGCTTAAGGGTCATCTATCTGCTGAATACTAGACAGGGAGTCTGAGAGAAAGTCACCAGAAAAGTTTTGGAGATGATGGAAAAGTTCCGGAGAGAAAACCGGAAGTGTTTCGGAGCTGCCGGAATTGTTTCGGAGAAAAACGAAAATGTTTTGGAATAAAACCATCATACCGGAAATGTTCCGGAGAGTGTCCAAGATAATTTTAGAGGGTGCCGGAAATGTTCTGGGACCTTCCGGAATTTTTCAGAAGTAATAGTCGCGGAAAACATCTTGTCCCAGCGTGAGGGGACAAGATCCCACGATACGAGGGGGCTGTTTTGGGCTGTTTTGGGGGCGCCCCCCCCCCCTTGAGGGGGCAGCCCCTTGTGGCTGGACAAAGGTGTTGGGGGCCCCCCCATGGTGGGGGGCAGCCCCCACAAATGGTGGAAAGTGTTGGGAGGTGGTGGGGCCCCATGTGGGAACACCATGGACAAGGGAACATGTTTTCTCCATGTTTGGTGGGAACATGTTTTCCTTGTTTGGTGGGTCATGTTTTGTGGGCTGAATTTTCAGCCCCCCCACCCCTTCCACCACTATATAAGGAGGAGGAGAGGAGCTCTCCAACTCACTCCAACTCTCTCACAAATGCCATGCATGATCTGGCTTTCTTCTCTCCCTCCCACGAAATAGTTTCGTAGAGCCGAAAGGCTGTCTGGGTTCCGGTGGGAACTAGTTCTGGACGGCGAAGCCGTGCCGGATAGGTGACACCATATGTGTGCAACCCCGTAGAGAGGTCGTTGGTTCGATCTTTTGCCCGAGGGGATGTTCAAGTGTCCTCCCAAATGTCTGTCCGACTGACCGTCCGAGTTTTGAGGGTCCTCCCGGAGGGCTGTCCGTGACACCGTCCGAGGGACTGTCCGACCGCCTCCCGAAGGGCTGTCCGAGGAGCAGACGAGGGAGAACATCCTTGCGGTTGGGAGGTTGTAAATCCTAGCTGCGGGGATCTGCACCAACGATCTCCACCGACTCTCCTTCCGCTGCTTTACGAGTCAGTAACGATCAGATCCAAACCTTGTATGCATCTCCATAGTGATCCTGGGCGTGCTCGTTGTACTGAATTTTTTTGTTTTCTATCGCGTTCCCCTACAGAAAAAGTAGAACCCAAATTGATAATCTCCTCTAACTTATCAATTCTAGTGGGACTTTGTTCTATCCTTTTGTTAATTATTGGTTCTTTTTCCTTTAAGGTTTTCAATGTAATTCCCACCTTAGAACCAAATTGAGTAATGTGATTATGGACCTTTTTGTCTAAATTCTCAAGATATTCAATAGTAGGCATTTTATTTTCAATAGCTTCTAACCTTTGCATAACATGTTCCAAAGTCAGTGTTGTTTCATTAATAATGATAGGTGGTGATCCCACTAAATTCCCCATAGCATTGAAAGCATCCATAGAGGGACACATCAAGAAATTCCCTCCGGTAATAGTGTCAAGCACAAATCAATACCAAGTAGTGATTCCCACATAAAAATTGCGAAGAAGAACGGTAGTGGATTGCTTACGAGTTGATCTATTTTGAGCATTGCAAATCCTATACCAAGCATCCTTCCCTTTTGTCTAAAATTAAGCACTTCATTTTCAGGGGTAATAGTAACAAGTGAAGAACCAGCCATAGTGGTAGAACAAGCAAACAAGCAAACGAAAATATTTTTGTGTTTTTGTAAAAAAAATTAGAAGTGGGGGAGATGAAAACGAGAGGCAAATGCAAATAAAAAGGCAAATAAAATAAATGCAAGTAGATGATAGTTTGTGCGAAGGTACTTGATAATTTTTGGTGATGTCTCCCCGGCAACGGCGCCAGAAATTCTTCCTGCTACTTGTAGACTGCGTTGGTATTTTCCCCGAAGAGGAGGGGATGATGCAGTATAGTAGAGATAAGTATTTCCCTCAGTTAAGAACCAGGGTTATCAATCCAGTAGGAGAACCATGCAAAATCCCTTTAGCAGCACCTGCACACACAAAAGCAAACACTTGCACCCAACGCAAATAAGAGGGTTGTCAATCCTCCTAGCGGTTATTTGCAAGGATTAATTCTGATAGGGATAGATAGATAAAATAAAATACTAAATAAAATAAAGTAAATAAAATTGCAGCAAGGTATTTTTGGATTTTAGTAGATAAAAGTAGACCCGGGGGCCATAGTTTTCACTAGAGGCTTCTCTCTCGAACGCATAGCATACGGTGGGTAAACAAATTACTGTTAGGCAATTGATAGAAAAGCAAATAATTATGACGGATTCATGGCAATGATCATGTATATAGGCATCACGTCCGAGACAAGTAGACCGACTCCTGCCTGCATCTACTACTATTACTCCACCCATCGAGCTCTATCCAGCATGCATCTTGAGTATTAAGTTAATAAAAACAGAGTAACGGCTTAAGCAAGATGACATGATGTAGACAAAGTAAACTCAAGCAATATGATTAAACCCCATCTTTTTATCCTTAATGGCAATAATACAAATATGTGTCATGTCCCTTTCTGTCACTGGGATTGAGCACCGCAAGATTGAACCCATCACAAAGCACCTCTCCCATTGCAAGATAAACCAATCTAGTTGGCCATACCAAATCGATAGATCGGAGAGGAATACAAAGCTATAATAATCATGCATAAAAGAGTTCAGATAAGACTCAAATATTTCTCATGAATAATCTGATCATAAACTCACAATTCATCGGATCCCAACAAACACACCGCAAAAGAAGATTACATCGGATAGAACTCCAAGAACATCGAGGAGAACATGGTATTGAAGATCAAAGAGAGAGACGAAGCCATCTAGCTACTAGCTATGGACCCGTAGGTCTGTGGTAAACTACTCACACATCATCGGAAGGGTAGTAAGGTTGATGTAGAAGCCCTCCGTGATCGATTCCCCCTCCGGCAGAGTACCGGAAAAGGCCTCCAGATGGGATCGCGGAAGAACAGTGGCTTGCGGCGGCGTAATAGTTATTCGGGGTGACTCTTTGTTGGTTTCCGAATATTTGAGAATTTATAGAAGTCGAATTAGGTCAAAAGGAGCCACGAGGGCTCCACAAGGCATAAGGACGTGCCCCCCTGGGGCCGCGCCCAGTTGCCATGCGGAGGCTTCGTGAAGCTTCTGGCCTCCTCTCCAAGTCTCCAGGGTCTCTTTTGTCCAGAAAAAATCTCCAAAAAGTTTCGTGGCATTTGGACTTCGTTTGGTACTGATTTCCTGAAAAACCAAAAACAAGCAGAAAACAGCAACTGTCACTGGGCACTAGGTTAATAAGTTAGTCCCAAAAAATGATATATAATTGCATATAAAAACATACAAGATTGATACTACAATAGCATGGAACAAACAAAAATTATAGATACGTTGGAGCCGTATCAGTTAGGGATAACTTATTTTAGTAGCCACACGTAAGCCTTAAAAATGGGTCCCTAATATCATCCGAAATCATCGTTTTGACCTTTTTCCGAACTTAAGCATGATCTGACCCTGCTTTGCAAAAATTTCGAGATCTGACCCTTTTTCTACCGTCAGACCCATTGGTAGTAGGGTTGACGGAAGACCTGATGGCCCATTGATGACCCACAAGTATAGGGGGTCAATCGTAGTCCTTTCGATAAGTAAGAGTGTCGAACCCAACGAGGAGCAGAAGGAAATGACAAGCGGTTTTCAGTAAGGTGTTTTCTGCAAGCACTGAAAGTAGCGGTAACGAGTAGTTTGATAGCAAGATAATTCGTAACAAGTAACAAGTGTAACAAAAGTGCAGCAAGGTGGCCCAATCCTTTTTATAGCAAAGGACAAGCCGGAATGAACTCTTATATAAAGCAAGGCGTTCTCGAGGACACATTGGAATTTCGTCTAGTCACGTTCATCATGTTTAGTTGATTCGCGTTCGCTACTTTGATAATTTGATATGTGGGTGGACCGGTGCTTGGGTGCTGTTCTTACTTGAACAAGCCTCCCACTTATGATTAACCCCTCTCGCAAGCATCCACAACTATGAAAGAAGAATTAAGATAAATCAAACCATAGCATGAAGCATATGGATCCAAATCAGCCCCTTAGGGAATAATGCATAAACTAGGCTTTAAGCTTCTGTAACTCTAGCAACCCATCATCTACTTATTACTCCCCAATGCATTCTCCTAGGCCCAATTATGGTGAAGTGTCATGTAGTAGACGTTCACATGACACCACTAGAAGAAATACAACATACACATCATCAAAATATCAAACGAATACCAACTTCACATGATTACTTATAACAAGACTTCTCCCATGTCCTCAAGAACGAAAGTAACTACTCACAAAACATATTCATCTTCAAGATCAGAGGAGTATTGAATATCATTAAGGATCTGAACATATGATCTTCTACCAAATAAACCAACTAGCATCAACTACAGAGAGTAATCAACACTACTAGCAACCCACAGGTACCAATCTGAGGTTTTGAGACAAAGATTGAATACAAGAGATGAACTAGGGTTTGAGATGAGATGGTGCTGGTGAAGATGTTGATGAAGATTGGTCCTCCCACGATGAGAGGATCATTGGTGATGTCAATGGTTCCGATTCCCCCCCCCCCCCCCCGGAGGGAAGTATCCCCAGCGGAATCGCTCCATCGGAGAGCAAAATTGCTCCTGCCCAGGTTCCGCCTCGAGACGGTGGCGCTTCGTCCCGAAAGTCTTCTCCCTATTTTTTAGGGAAAATGAGCCTTTATAGCAGAAGGAGGGGGCCGGAGGCCTGCCAGGGGCCCCACAAGGCATCAGGGCGCGCCCTAGGGGGGGCGCGCCCTGTTGCCTTGTGGGCAACTTGTGGGTCCCCTCTGGTATTTCTATTCTCTAGTATTTTTTATATATTCAATAAAAAATCTTCGTAAAATTTCAGGTCATTTGGAGATCCGTAGAATAGGTATCTCTGCTGTAGCTATTTCAGGTCCAGAATTCCAACTGGCTGTATTCTCCCTCTTCATATAAATCTTGCAAATTAAGAGAGAAAAGGCATAAGAATTGCATCATAAAGTGAAATAATGACCAAATACATTATAAATAACAGTAGGAAATCATGATGCAAATTGGACGTATCAACTCCCCCAAGCTTAGACCTCGCTTGTCCTCAAGCGAAAGCCGAAATCGATAATTATGACCACATGTTTAGAGAGAGAGGCGTAGATAAAATAAAATACGGACATGAAGGCATCATGATCTTTATTATAACAGCAATATATCATCATAAAACTTCTCATGAAAAAGTGACAATTTATCCACAAGATAAAGTATGAACTACAAACCATATTGAAAACTAACAAACTGTGATCTCAGTCACTGATGCAATTCCAATTCATCATATTATCAGAAAGAGTCTATGTAAGAGCTTTGTTTAGCAAGTTCACATACTCAACTATCATTTAGTCTTCTATGATTGCTGACACTCATGGCATACTTATGGAGCAAAAGTTTCAGCCAGACACATAGAAAGATAGGGCTTAGAGTTTCGCCTCCCAACTTATTTACCTCAAGGGTAATGTCAACAGTAATAACTCATGATCACCTACATCCAACTGGATATATATGCCTGGATCTTTCCCCACCACATTATGCTTGCCAAAAGAGAAAACAAAAACGGAATAGAGGAGAATACTATTGACTCTTGCATAAAAGTAAATACATAAAGTAAAAGATAGGCCCTTCGCAGAGGGAAGCAGAGGTTGTGATGCGCTTTTTATTTTTGGATGTGCAAACTCTTAATGTAAAGGATCGTCACTTTATATTGCCCCTTGTGATAGCAACCTTTATTATGCAGTCTGTCACTTTTATTCCTTCACCATCACAAGATGGTACAAAGCTTATTTTCCCTTACAATAAAAGTTCATACATATTTAGAGGCAATTTTTATTGCTTTATGCACCGATGACAACTTACTTGAAGGATCTTATTCAATCCATAGGTAGATATGGTGGACTCTCATGACATGAAACTGGGTTCAAGGGTTTTGGATGCACAAGTAGTATCTCTACTTAGTGTGAATTTTGGCTAGCAAAAGATAGGGGGGAAAGCACCACATGTTAGAGGATCCAAAACAATATAGCTTCTATGTGAATATAAGCAAACATAACTCATTACATTGTCTTCCTTGTCCAACATCAACTGTTTGACATAGAATATTTAATGGGGGCTCACAATCATAAAAAGATGTCCAAGATAGTATATTTATATGTGAGACCTCTCTTCCTTTATTAATATTTCATGAATTGCAACAATGACCAATGCTATGTTTGTTAACTTCCAACAAGTTTTATCAATTATACCTTTTTTATGTGAAGTCATCACTCCCCATGGGATTAGCACATAATCTTTCTTTTCTTTATTCTCTTATCTTATTTATAAGATTGTATCAACAAAAGTAAAACAACTCAACTCAACTACTTTTTATTATATGACTCTCACACTTGATTACATAGATAGATAGATCACAAAGCAAGCACTAACGACTAAAGCATACTAAAACTTTATTCTTCTAAATCATGAAATAACTAAGGATCGAACTAAAATAGATGATTATGATAAAAGTGATGGTGATATGATACCGGGGCACCTCCCCCAAGCTTAGCACAAGCCAAGGGTGGTGCCCATACTCGTGTCACTACTAGGGAAAAGCTTATAGGTGGAGGATTAATAGTAGTGCGGGTCATGGACGAGCGCTACTGCTATGTAACAGTAGCGCATTCTTAAACAACGCGCTGCTACTATAACATTAGCAGTAGCGCGCGGGGCAAAACAGGCGCTGCTGCTAACCGGGCCCGTGGTATCCCTCGCGTGGAGCCTTTGTAGCAGCGTGGGGATACAACCCGCGCTACAACTAACTATATAGTTGTAGCGCGTTTTACACGAGCCGCGCTACTGATAAGTTTAGTCCCACCTCGCTCCGCGAACAGGGTGTTTACCACCTTAAATATGTTAATTCTCCAACTATCACAAGCACTTGGTCTTCATTGTACTCTATGTGTAGGATCTGTGGCAATATGAATCTTCACCTGTGCCTACAGGTGAAGATTCATACTGACAATTTAGATTCTACACAAAAATATCATTGATGACTGATGTATTTTATGATTTTTTTGACATGCTTCAAATTGGGTTGTGTTAAAAAGAAAATTACATTGTTAAAAAGAAAATGAAAGTGAAACAGAAAAAGAAAAGAAAATTGGGCTGTGTTAAAAAGAAAATTACATTGTTAAAAAGAAAATGAAAATGAAAATGAAATAGAAAAAGAAAAGAAAATTGGGCTACCACCCCATTTAGCAGCAGCGCGTGACCTATGACCCGCGCTACAGGTATTGGGATTAGCAGTAGCGCGGGCCCTCTACCCGCGCTACTACTAAGCTCATCTTATCCATGGCCGTCTGTTCCTCTCTCTCATCACTCTCACTCCTCACTCTCTCACGCTCTCCTTTCCTCGCCGCCGTCGCCCGCCGCCGCCGACGCTCCCGCTCCTCCTCCACCGAGGTAGCTCCTCCCTCCCTCCCTTGCTCCTCCCTCCCTCCTCCCTCCTCCTGCTCCAGCCGCCGCACCACCTCCATCCGCCGCCCCTCCCCCATCCTCCCCCTCCCTCCTTACTCCCCCTCCATCTGCCGCCCTCCTCCCTCCTTCCTCCCCCTCCATCTACCGATCTCCTCCCTCCTTCCTCCCCCTCCATCTGCCGCCCTCCTCCCTCCAACTGCCGCCCTCCTCACTCCCCTCCAGCCGCTGCCCCTCCTCCCTCCTCCTCCTCCATTCTCCAATTTACTTTCTAGTTTACTGAATTAGTTAAAAGTTTAGTTGGTACAAACATGTATTGGACACTTAGTTGGTAGAGATTATAACTACTAATAGAATAGAAAATAAATTATAGTAATAGAAATTTTGAGTAAAAAAATTAGTAATAGAAATTTTTAGGTGTATAAAATTTTCAGTATAGAAATGTATTGGAAAGCTATATGAGGAATTTTTAGGTGTAGAAAATTTTCAATATAAATGTATTGGAATGCTATATGAGAAATTTTTAGTAAGTGTTGAATAGAGTAGAACTAGGGTATTTAGTTATGTCAATCTCACATTGCCAAATTTAGAGAGAGAGACCTACTTTGTATGCTCACGTGTGAATGCTCATGTGGTGCAGGGTAGATCACCGACGAGCCGGTCGACGACGCCCAGAAGATCACCGACGACACCCGCGCCCGGTCGACAACCATCGTCTATAGTGAGTAAACATGATGTTTTTATAGATGTAGTAGATGAGTAGCTGTGACAATGTGAAGCTAGTTTTTTTTAAATGATAATTGATCCGGATAGAATTTCAAGTTTAAACATCTATGTATGTGTCTGAACATCTTTGTATCGCATGGAAAATCCGAGTGGCCTATGTTTTGCCGGAGTGTTGATTCATTTGCATTCCGGTAAATTTAAGGCACTCGATATGTCCTATTTTAGCAAAGGTCATGCCGGATTTTTCGGTGAATTTTAGCATGACTTGTGCTAGTATGTAGGAAATATCGAGTGCCTTGGATTTGCTGGAAAGAGAATTAAATGACATTTCGGGTTGACTTTAACTCTGTCGGGGCTCAATACATAACAGTCAGAAAATTAGTGAGGGAGAGTGTCCACCATATATGAGAGAACAAGAATGCCGACTATTGTCGTGGGGGTCGCTTCTCCTTCTTCTCCTTGTGCTAGACCTTTGTTATGCACTAGGGGGAGGAGGAGTAGCGACCATCACCATCGGTCGAATATCTGCGAACACCACGTCAGAGGAGAGTTTTCAAGGAAAGACTCGACAAACCGAAAGTCAACCCGTGATGAGTAATAATGATCTGTGTGTGTTGAGTTCCTGTTATTTGCCGTCGATTTTTAATCTTTGACTTATGAACACAGGAAATGTCTGATGACGATATGATTCCTGAGTGCGACTACTGTGAAGACGACCGGGGTTTGTGCGACAGGATGCCTTATCTGCAAAACGGTAGGTACTTCACCATCGTGCTGAAGGAGACTTTCGACGTTTTTACGGTACGTAAGGACGACAAGTATTTTTCCGTAATTATGCATGTCTTGTGAATTTTGGCTTCAACGTGTAATTTTCCATTTTTTTAATTGAAATAGTTCATCCCATGTCATGCAAGACCGTATGTCTTGGAAAAGCTCGGTTTTGAAGATAGGGAGAGAACAGAGACGAAGAGTGCTCACCTTAGGACGAAGCATGGTTTCACTTTTTTGGTTAAGCTATTTAATGCACCAAATAGCTCACATTTCGGTTGCTCAACTTGGAGAGGATTTTGCAAGGCCTATGAATTTAAGGAGGATATGCAAATCACCTTCGATCTTGGGCCCGAAGATGAAATTGACGATAATATCGACATTTCGGTGGATGTTGAGACGCTTCCAGTTCTACCTCTTTGTGAGTTTGTCAAATAAATTTGTTAAGTAATTTATATTGTTTATTTAAAAATCATTGACGGCTTATTTCCATTGACAGCTTATTTCCATTCTTCAAAAAATGTACGGAAGATAGTAGACAGAACCTACTACACTGATGGCTCTGAACTAAGTTACCAGGAGAAAGATCATCTTATCTCATTTATTATTGATGTTGAGAATTTCAATATCAATTATGAAACTCCTCCACATTATGGTCAATACGTGCCACTAGTGCACGTGTTGAACTACGGTAACATCCATAGAGATGGCATGGTAAGATTTTTTACTATTATGACATCAGTGCATCTTTTGTATACATTCTTCTAAAGCTAAACTACATTGCTAACTAAGTTATTATTATGTTCTTCAACAGAAAATCCCGAAGGATTGTGTGCCTCATATGATGTTTACGAAAGGTCGCATTGATGTTATTAGATTACGGCCAAGTCCGCCTCGGGTTCACCGCTGTTCATACAAGATTTCCCAAACCGATGAAGACATCACAATCAAAGAATGGAAAAAAGTTATGAATAATGAAAGTGAGCTACTTGGAAGCAACAATGTGCGAAGCGCACGAATTGGAGACAGGATAATCTCCATTCTTCATAATGGAGAGTCAGGGGCTATGTTGTTTTATGCTATTTTAGCTTAGAGAGCGTAGCAGGTCCTAGCTAATACTCATGAACATGTGCTAAGAACAATTAACTAGGGTTGGTTATGACTATGATGATGAGTAGTATGACTTGTTATTATGATAACGAGTAGAAGTTGCTAGATGACTATATATGATGATGATGATGAGTATGACTTGTTATTATGATAACGATGATGAGTTATTATTATGATGATGATGCTGAGTTGTTATATGAGCATGATGAGTTATTATATATATATCAGTGGGTGAAATAAACGTGGATTAGATTCAAGTGGAGGCAACATGGTGCAGATCGAAAGTACTACTAATCCAAACTAAAGTGATCAAGTTTGGATTAGTAGTACTTTCGATCTGCACCATGTTGCCTCCACTTGAATCTAATCCAAACTAAAATGTAGTGTTGTCGTCTCCCCAAGCCGCCGACAAGGTCACCACCACAGGAGCATCCTTTAAAGCTCCAGAGCCTTCAACCACTTTGGCGAAACATGCACTCCCAAGCCTTGAAGAACTTAGCGCGGCTGACCTTCATGAGGCGTACCTGACCCGGCTATCCACAAGCCGGGACATGGAAGCCAGCATGGTTAACATGCTGAAGAGGAAATATGAGGTAAGAAAACATCTCTTTTCCACACTGTATATATCATATGTAGCCGCCAAGTCTTAGACATAAATAGATATGATTGTGTGAAAGACTTTTGATATGTTTTTCTTCTTTTTTCTTGAACCATAGCCCCCAAGGGCCGGGTTGTTATGCATATAACGAGCTGGTGCTGAAACTTCGTCTCTTAGACTGAATTGACATGTAGCCCCCAAGGGCCGGCTTGCTTCTGTGAAACAGCCGGATCTTCAACAATTATAGAGAAAAATGTTGTGTAGCCCCCAAGGGCCGGCTTGTTTCTGTGAAACAGCCGGGTCTTCATAATATTGATTCGGTATGTAGAAGAGAATTGACTGTGATAGCCGCCAAGGGCCGACTCATTGTACTGAGATGAGTTGGAGCTTTCCCTTGATATCTGTAAAAGAAAACTGAACTTGCATTAGCCCCCAAGTGCCATGTAGATTTCTAGCAACTGCTTGGGACTTCAGTTTAGAAAGGTGTGGTGGTTTCAAAGTCCCCAAACACCAAGGTGGGCAATTTTTGTAGGCGCAGGACCATATATTGTTGTACTGATGTGACCTGATTATGACAGGATCTGTTGAATGACGCCAAGTCAAGAGCGGCCGGCTTGCAAGAGCAACTTAAGGCGGAGCAGAAGCTTCGAGCTGATGCCGAGTCAGCAGCCGCGTCTCTAGAAGAATCAGCATCAACTACCGCCGAAAAATTGAGAGCGTTGACAGCCTCTCATGAGAAAGAGAAAACCTTGCTGTTGAAACGTGCTGAAGAAGCAGAAAACAAACTCAAACCCCTTTCTGATGAACTGGACGAGTTAAAGCATCACCTCAATCACATGACCCAGGCCATCTTTGGTAAGTGACCCTCCAATTTTACTGATAACTCGCCTGCGAACTGCAATCATTAATCGATTCATACTTGGGCAAAAAAATTGCAGGGAACCGGACTGTAAATCTTGGACAAGAGCCGCTGGTCAAGTTGAAGGCGATGTACACCTTTCTTGAGCAACTCTATGCAGGGAGTTTGTTCACAATTATGTCAGTGATGAGACATAAAGAGCCTCCAAAATATATCAGAGACGTGTTGAATCAGCTCTCCACTGTGCCGAAGTACATTGAGGAGCTCAAGAAATCAGTTGCCCGATCAGCCAGCATGCTATCCCTGAGCCGAGCCAAGGCGTATGTGCCAGATATGGACTTGTCTGAGCTGGCTGGCGGGTTTCCGGAATTTAAGACAGACGGCAGTGAATTCAGTACGGCTGACTATTCCAGCTGTTTGAAAGAAACTCGTGTCATGGCGAGTCAGATTGTTGAAGAGGTGGACTTGAAGAGGTACCAGGCGGCTTATACTGAAGATAACCAACGTGTCACACCGCCAATCTTCGAGAGGACGTCGTAAGCACATCTTTGCTCCTGATGTTGACCCATCAATTATCATGGGAGAGGACGCCGAGTTCCAAGCCTTGACCACCCTCGACTGGGACTTCGAAAATCTTCAGATAAGAGGAAGAGCAGAGCCGGAGCAGGATGACCCGGAGATGCAAGCCGCCAAGAAGCAGCAGAAGGGAGCTAACCCGGGAACTGATAACCCGGAGGGCGCTGAAACTGGTGCCCAGGAGTAGAGCTTCCAAAGAACTTTGACATCATGGAGCCCAGCTGTGGCCTTGTAATAGGATAGTGAAAACACGTGGGTGCTCTGACGTGCCTTTGCGCACTTAAAATTTTGCAGTATTTTGGATGAAACAGCTGCACTGGTGTGATTGTATATTAACCCGCCAGGTCTCCTTTGGAAGAAACTATGCTTCGTTGAGTATCAGTATGGCGAGTCATATCTGCAGAAACCATCAATAGTTGATCCGTCTCTGCAGAACACAGACTTAACATACCCCGGGGCGCTTAATAGCTTGTCCGGGTTGTGGTTAGCACCAGTCTGAAATAAACTGTTATGATTTTTGTTTAAACCGGCTCGTCAATGATCCGGCGGCTCATGGCCCAAAGGGGAAACAAAGATAACCCCTGTGAAATTTGAATAGAAATCGTGAATAGACATCAATGTTAAGTCAGCTTTCGAGGCACGACAATATAGACCGGCTTTCGAGGCTCGAGTCTTGCTTCAATGAAGCTGGCGTGATAGCCCATGGTTTATCCTCGCTCTCTGTAAGCCGGCTCTCACGTGACATCCGATGTTTTAACCAAGGCAAGTTCACGGACATAGAGATGATTAACTTGTCAAGAGTACACCGGGTCACCTAATCGGAGTAGCATCAAGCAGACACGCAGGTTTAACCAAGATAATGTGGCGTTAATTGCCGGGTCAAGAGGGTGAGATAGCTAAACTTGGTGAGTTGGAAGCCCCCAGGTGACCAATGATCAAAAACGAAAAGACTCATACACAATATTTGAGATGAAGAGACAGAGGCCCCGAGGTTCGAGGATGCCGGCTTATGTTTATTGACCATAATATATACAAAGGTATGTACAAGCAACTTGAGCCAGTGGCTCTAAGTATAGTAAGGACAGAGATGAGCGATATTCCAAGGCTTGTTGGTCTCCTCCTCCGACGTACGTGACTTATTGTGCTCACGTATATCCATCAGGTAATATGATCCGTTGTTAAGATTTTTGCTGATGACAAAAGGCCCTTCCCAGGGAGGAGAAAGCTTGTGCATGCCAGTCTGTTCTTGTATGAGACGGAGCACTAAATCGCCCTCCTGGAAAGTACGGCTGCGAACTCTACGGCTGTGATAGTGACGTAGGTCTTGCTGATAAATCGCAGATCGTGCTGCTGGTAAGTCACGTTCCTCTTCCAAGGCATCCAGAGAGTCTTGACGAGCTTGTTCATTGTCTGCTTCGACATAGGCAGTAACTCTTGGGGAATCATGATGGATATCACTGGCAAAACGGCTTCTGCACCATAGACCATGAAGAAAGGCGTATAGCCTGTTGATCTGTTAGGGGTAGTCCGTATGCTCCAAAGGACAGAAGGGAGCTCTTCGACCCAACAACCCGGCGTGCGCTCGAGTGGGACCATAAGCCTAGGCTTGATGCCTCGTAAAATCTCCTGGTTAGCACGTTCTGCCTGGCCGTTGGACTGAGGGTGGGCAACTGATGCAACGTCAAGCCGGATATGCTCTCTCTGACAAAACTGTTTCATAGCTCCTTTGGACAAATTTGTGCCATTATCAGTGATGATGCTATGTGGATAACCAAAGCGAAAAATCAACTTTTTCAAGAACTTGACTGCTGTGGCTGCATCACAATTGCTGGTTGGCTCGGCTTCAACCCACTTGGTAAATTTATCAACAGCAACCAAAAGATGGGTCTTTTTGTCTTTGGACGGCTTAAATGGACCAACCATATCGATCCCCCAGACTGCAAAGGGCCAAGTGATTGGGATCATCCGGAGCTCTTGAGCCGGAACATGAACCTGGCGCGCAAACTTCTGGCAACCATCACACTTTTGTACGATATCCTCAGCATCTGCGTGAGCCGTAAGCCAGTAAAAACCATGCCGAAAAGCTTTTGCCACCAAGGATCTTGAGCCGGCATGATGATGACAATCTCCAGAATGAATCTCATTGAGGATCTCTCGCCCTTCATCAGGGGAAACACAACGCTGGAAAACTCCTGTAATGCTTCTCCTGTGTAACTCGCCATTGACAATGGACTTAGACTTGGAGCGACGGATGATCTGTCGAGCCATGAGTTCATCTTCAGGGAGCGCGCCTCGAGTCAGATAATCCAGATAAGGAACTGTCCAATCCAGAATAGTGTGAAGAGCCGCCACCAACAGTGCCTCCGGGTCAGGAACAGCGAGATCTTCCTCGGAAGGTAGCTTGACAGAAGGGTTATGGAGCACGTCAAGGAACACATTAGGGGGGACCGTCTTACATTGAGAGCCGAGTCATGACAATGCGTCAGCCGCCTCGTTAAGTCGCCGGTCGATGTGATCGACTTGATATCCTTTGAAGTGTCCAGCCACATTGGTTACTTCTTGCCGATAAGCCGCCATAAGCGGGTCCTTGGAATCCCACTTTCCTGAAACTTGTTGAGCGACCAAATCTGAGTCGCCCAAGCACCTAACCCGGCTGAGATTCATCTCTTTAGCTATCCGAAGACCGTGGAGGAGAGCCTCATATTCAGCTGCATTGTTAGTACAAGGAAATAGAATCCGTAGGACATAACAAAATTTATCACCTCTAGGGGAAGATATGACGACTCTAGCCCCCGAGCCTTCTAGCTGTCTGGAACCATCAAAATGTATAGTCCAATATGTATTATCAGGCTTCTCTTCCGGAGCTTGGAGTTCAGTCCAATCATTGATGAAATCGACAAGTGCCTGGGACTTGATGGCTGTGCGAGGCATGTATTTAAGATGATGTGGACCAAGCTCAATCGCCCACTTGGCAACCCGGCCTGTCGCTTCCCTGTTCTGGATGATATCTCCCAAGGGTGCTGAACTGACCACAGTAATGGGGTGCTCCAGGAAATAATGTCTGAGCTTGCGACTAGCCATGAAGACACCAAACACCAGTTTCTGCCAATGTGGGTACCTCTGCTTGGACTCGGATAAAACTTCGCTGAGATAATAGACTGGCCTCTGGACTGGATATTCTTTCCCTGCCTCTTTCCTCTCGACAAAAACTGCAACACTTACCGCTTTGTTATTAGCAGCAATGTACAGGAGCATAGGCTCTTTAGCAATAGGAGCAGCGAGGACAGGCGGCTCAGCCAGCTACTTCTTGAGGGCTTCAAAAGCTGCATCAGCTGCATCACTCCAGACAAAGGTATCAGTCTTCTTCAACATCTGATAAAGGGGAATCGCCTTTTCGCCAAGGCGGCTTATGAACCGGCTCAAAGCAGCGATCCGACCCGCCATCCGTTGAACGTCATTTATATTTTCCGGCTTTGCAAGCGAGGTTACTACCTTGATCTTGTCCGGGTTGGCTTCAATGCCTCGTTCCGATACTAGGAAACCCAGCAACTTGCCTGCAGGAACACCAAAAACACACTTATCCAGGTTAAGCTTCATCTGGTAAGTCCGAAGATTAGCAAAAGTTTCCTTGAGATCATCCAGCAAGGTCTCCTTCTTCAATGACTTGACCACGATATCATCCACATATGCATGAACGTTGCGCCCAATCTGCTTATGAAAGCAATTCTGGACACACCGCTGATAAGTCGCCCCTGCACTTTTGAGCCCGAAAGGCATAGAGACATAGCAGAAGGCTCCAAAAGGTGTGATGAAAGCCGTCTTCTCCTGATCTTCGACGGCCATCTTTATCTGATGATAGCCGGAGTAAGCATCCAGGAAACACAAACTCTCACAACCCGCCGTGGCATCGATGATCTGATCAATGCGAGGGAGGGCAAACGGGTCTTTGGGACAAACCTTGTTGAGATCTGTGTAGTCAACACACATGCGCCAAGTGCCATTTTTCTTTAGAACAAGCACTGGATTAGCCAACCACTGAGGGTGAAAAACTTCAACGATAAACCCGGCAGCTAGGAGCCGGGCTACTTCTTCCCCAATAACCTTGCGTCTCTCCTCGTTAAAACGACGGAGGAATTGTCGAACAGGCTTCATTTTTGGATCCACATAAAGGTGGTGCTCAGCGAGTTCTCTCGGTACGCCTGGCATGTCAGAAGGTTTCCACACGAAGATGTCCCGATTCTCACGGATGAACTCGATGAGCGCGCTTTCCTATTTGGGATCCATACCAGTCCCAATAGTGAACTTCTTGGACGGGTCGCCAGGGACAAACTCAACCTGCTTGGTGTCTTTGGCCGACTTAAACTTGAGTGGCGGGTCAGACTCGGCGGTGGGTTTCTTCAAGGGCGTCATATCGGCCGGGTCAACATTCGCAGTGTAGAATTTCAACTCTTCCGCAGCGCAAGCTGTCTCGGCATAGGCTGCATCCCCTTCCTCGCACTCAAGGGCAATCTTTCGATCTCCATTAACTGTGATGGTGCCTGCCGGTCCAGGCATCTTGAGTTTGAGGTAGACGTAGCAAGGCCGAGCCATAAAGCGAGCAAAAGCCAGCCGCCCAAACATGGCGTGATAAGGGCTCTTGATTTTAACCACCTCAAAGGTCAATGACTCACACCTGTAATTATCATTAGTGCCAAACGCGATGTCCAGCTTGATCCGCCCGATAGGATATGCAGACTTTCCGGGAACAATCCCGTGAAACACGGTGGAAGACGACTGGAGCTGTTTTTCAGACAGATTCATCCGTCGGAAAGTGTCATAGTACAAGATGTTTATGCTGCTTCCTCCATCCATGAGCACTTTCGTGAGTGAATAGCCGCCCACTTGAGGCGCCACCACCAAAGCCAAGCAACCCGGACTGTCGACCCGGGGAGGATGGTCCTCTCTACTCCATGTAATGGGCTGTTCCGACCAACGTAGATATTCTGGGGACGCCGGCTCAACAACACTGACGGCTCATTTCCGGAGTTTGCGATCTCGCTTGTCAGTATGGGTCGTGAACACGTGATACTACCCGCTATTCAATTGCTTGGGATTGCTCTGAAAACCAGACTGGTTGCCATGTTGGTGATTGCCCTGCTGTTGACTTCCTTGCCCCGAATGCTGATTGCCACCGTTCTTGCCAGAACCCTGGTAACCTGCACCTGAGCCGCTCGGGCCATGAAACCCCGGGTTATGAAAACCACCGGACGAGCCAGCTCCAGGCTGCCCCGGGTTGCCTCCGCCGCCGCCTTGACGGTTCTGAAAGAACTGCTCGCCGAAAGCCTGCATTATGTGACAGTTCTCCCAAGAGTGGTTTGACGGCTTATTAGGGAGGCTGTGCTTTGGGCATGGGCCTTTGAGGACTTCCTCAAAATTACGGGGCTTGTTGCCACTATAGGATCTTCCCGAATTATTCCCCTTCGGGTATTTGTAACCAGTGTTGGTATTAGCAACCAAATCTAATCCTCCTTCCAGATTCTTATGCTTCCCTCCATTGCCATGATTTTCATTGTTCCCTGAATTGTTCTGCTGGTTACCCTTGCCACCATTGTTTTTCTTTCACTTGCCAGTCTGGTCATCGTCTGGGCTAGGATCCTTCGTGGTGTCTGACTCAGCATACCTGGTGAGGACATCCATGAGCTCGCCCATATCCTGAACCTTCTGCTTGAGACGGCCCAGTTTCTGCACGAGCGGCTCAAAGTGGCAGTTTTTCTCCAAGATCAGAACTGCCTGAGCCGCCGTGATGCTGTCGGAGGCGTGAATAATTTCTACGACCCGGCGCTTCCAGTGATGGGCCGACTCACCCTCACGTTGGATGCAGTGCTGAAGATCGACGATCGTCATTGGGCATTTGCAGGTTCCCTGGAAGTTCTTGATGAAACGGTCCTTCAACTCCGCCCAGGTGTTAATAGAGTTAGGGGCAAGTTTTTCAACCATGTACGAGCCGGCCCTTCCAACATCATCGTCAGGTACTTGGAGTAGACAGCGTCGCTGACATCCAGCATGTCCATGGCTATTTCGTAGCTCTCAATCCAAGCCGCCGGCTCAAGGTCGGCCGTGTAATTTGGAACCTTACGAGGGCCTTTGAAGTCCTTGGGCATGCGCTCGTTGCGTAAAGCTGGCACCAAACACGGTATCCCGATGGTCCTGCTACTGGAAGTCAATTGGGTTGTGACAAGCGGCGCTTGAGCCGCCGTATTCGCCGCCTCCGCTGCTCGCTGAGCCCGAGCCGTGTCAACGATCTCCTGCGCGTTAAGGGGCTCACGGCGCGGCGGGTCATGAGGCTGCTCACGATGTCGACGAGCACTGCTAGAGACGGCCGGTGACTCATCATGGCGGCTCCTGCTACGGCTCAGAAGCGGGGTAGAGTGGATTCGCTGCCGACTGTAGGAGTAATTCGCCTGCTGGGCGACCGCAGGTTTTAACATCTCAATGGAATTCCGGGCTTCGATCTCAACCGGCGAGTTTCCCGTGATTGGGAGCGCAGCCAGGTTGGTCGCTGCTGCCACCAAGTTGTCTAAACGATTGGTGAAGTGACCCGCCGGCATGAGAAAACAATGCGAGGGCGTCTGAACCGGCGGGAGCCGCTGGGCCGGCTCTTGTGGGCGCTGCTGAGCCGGTTGATGTGGTTGACCCAGCGACGGCTGCCTGCCTCTGTTCGGGGGCACAAATGGTGCTTCCGGGGTGCCTGCCCCAGCCCCTTGAACAGGCGCATCCTGCGGCGTGTTAAACAGACGCATGGGCTCATAGTTGGGCGGTAGACGGCTCATATGGCGCCTCTGATGAACCGCCTCTGAGGCACTCTGACGGAGCCCCATGCGCCAGGCTTCGGCTTTCAGGTGCTCTACCTCGGCCTGGACTTGAGACCGCAACTCCGCCATGCGAGTGTTTTCAGCGTTGATATCTGCCTGTACCTTAGCCATCTGCTCGTGGAGCTTAGTTACCTCTGTGTTGCGTTCCGCCTGGTTTTCTGCGGTCACCGGTGTCACAAGGAGCGTCGCCAGGGCAGTTGCCAATTCTGTCAAGGCCTGAGCCGGCGGTACGGCTGAGCCGGCCCCTGAGGTTCCGGTTCCCGTTGCTGCGCCAGCCACCGTGGAGTTAAGGGCCGGGGCTGAGCCGGCCATATAAACAGCAGCCCGGGGGGCGTGTCGAAGGAGTCCTGAGCCGCCGGATCGTCAGAATAGCCCCCAAGCCCGCCATCGTAAAGCGGGAGGATCAACTCGGTCTCGCCCACCGAGGACTCGCCATCAGAGTAGACGAGGGTTTCACCTCCGGACGCCGAGTTATCTGCAAGGTCCACCCCGTGGGTGAAACCGATGAAGACGTGCTTCCGGCCGGCTTGAGCCTGGGCGGATTGCGCGCGCCGAGCCGGCTCGACGATGTCGGTGCAGATGTCCGGCTCGGGTTCAGATCCGCCGGCTTTGCCGATGAAGACGTGGATTTCGCCGAAGGGGACCCGGTACCCGTACTCGATTGAGTCGGCCTTGGGGCCCCAGCCTGAATCGTCGATGTAGAGCTTGCCGCGGCGACTCTTGGTCATGCAGCCGATCACGTATCCCTCGATCCCTGCGGGATTTCCCTTCAAGTACTCAACACCACTGAGCGAGAGCCCCACGGTGGGTGCCAACTGTCGTGGTTTTGTCATGGCAGATGTCCTCGTGAAAGGACTTAGTCGTGAGGCCATCGCAGCTAGGTGGTAACTCGAACAGGGTTGATCGGAATCGAGGGACAAGGGTTTACCCAGGTTCGGCCCCTCGCGGTGGAGGTAAAAGCCTACGTCCTGCTTTGATTGTATTGATGATGATGATCTCGATTACAAGGGTGCGACTTGGCTAACCTAGTACTCGAGAGCTTGTAACTTAGTCTTTTCCGCCTCAAGGGCTCGCCTTTATATACAGGTCGGGGCCCTGGGTTTACAACAGAGTCCGGATCGAAGAGACGACCCATGTCATACTCTAATTCCTACTCATCTTGTTTCACAAGTAAGGAAACTCTTTAGGCGCCTTAGATGGAAAAGCTCTGGGCCGTGAGTCGGCCTCCCCCGGGCGGCTTATCCTCTGGACTCCGGTCTTCTGGATCGCCGTGGCCCACCTGTAGAAGCCTTCTTCTAAGTTGCCGTATAGTGACCCGGCCATAAACGGGCAGGTTATATCCAGGGATTATATCCCCGACAACACCACTAAAGGAAGCAACAACATACATATCATCAAAATATCGAACGAATACCAAATTCACATGATTACTTATGACAAGACTTCTCCCATGTCCTCAAGAACAAAAGTAACTACTCACAAATCATATTCATGTTCAAGATAGAAGGGGTATTGAATATCATTAAGGATCTGAACATATAATCTTCCACCAAATAAACCAACTAGCATCAACTACAAGATGTAACCAACACTACTAGCAACCCACAGGTACCAATCTGAGGTTTTCAGACAAAGATTGAATACAAGGGATGAACTAGGGTTTGAGATGAGATGGTGCTGGTGAAGATGTTGATGAAGATTGGTCCTCCCACGATGATAGGATCGTTGGTGATGTCGATGGCTTCCGTTTCCGCCTCCCGGAGGGAAGTATCCCCGCGGAATCGCTCCGCCGGAGAGCAAAATAGCTCATGCCCAGGTTCCGCCTCGAGACGGCGGCGCTTCGTCCCGAAAGTCTTCTCTATAATTTTTTAGGGCAAATGAGCTTATATAGCAGAAGGAGGGGGCCAGACGCCAGCCAGAGGCCCCACAAGGCATCAGGGTGCGCCCGGGGGGGCGCCCTGTTGCCTTGTGGGCAACTGGTGGGTCCCCTCCAGTATCTCTTTTCTCCGATATTTTTTATACATTCAATAAAAAATCTTCGTGAAGTTTCAAGTCAATTGGAGCTCTGTAGGATAGGTATCTCTGTTGTAGCTATTTCAGGTCCAGAATTCCAGCTGCCGGTATTCTCCCCCTTCATATAAATCTTGCGAATTAAGAGAGAAAGGGCATAAGAATTGCATCATAAAGTGAAATAATGAGCAAATACATTATAAATAACAGTAGGAAATCATGATGCAAATTGGACGTATCAACTCCCCCAAGCTTAGACCTCGCTTGTCCTCAAGCGAAAGCCGAAATCGATAATCATGACCACATGCTTAGAGAGAGAGGTGTCGATAAAATAAAATACGGACATGAAGGCATCATGATCTTTATTATAACAGCAATATATCATAAAACTTCTCATGAAAAAGTAACAATTCATTCACAAGTTAAAGTATGAACCATAAACCGTATTGAAAACTAATAAACTATTATCTCAGTCACTGAAGTAATTGCAATTCATCATATTATCAGAAAGAGTCTATGTAAGAGCTTTGTTTAGCAAGTTCACATACTCAACTATCATTTAGTCTTCTATGATTGCTGACACTCACGGCATACTTATGGAGCAAAAGTTTCAGCCAGACACATAGAAAGATAGGGGCTTATAGTTTCGCCTCCCAACTTATTTACCTCAAGGGTAATGTCAACAGTAATAAATCATGATCACCTACATCCAACTGGATATATATGTCCGGATCTATCCCCACCACATGATGCTTGCCAAGAGAGAAAATAAAAATGGAATAGAGGAGAATACTATTGACTCTTGCATGAAAGTAAATACATAAAGTAAAAGATAGGCCCTTCACAGAGGGAAGCAGAGGTTGTCATGCGCTTTTTGTTTTTGAATGTGCAAACTCTTAATGCAAAGGAACGTCACTTTATATTGTCCCTTGTGATAGCGACCTTTATTATGTAGTCTGTCGCTTTTATTTCTCCACCATCACAAGATCGTACAAAGCTTATTTTCCCTTACAATAAAAGTTCATACATACTTAGGAGCAATTTTTACTGCTTTTGCACCGATGACATATTACTTGAACGATCTTATTCAATCCATAGGTAGATATAGTGGACTCTCATGGCATGAAACTGGGTTTAAGGGTTTTTGGATGCACAAGTACTATCTCTACTTAGTACGGAATTTTTGGCTAGCAGAAGATAGGTGGAGAGCACCACATGTTAAAGGATCCAAAAAAATATAACTTCTATGTGAATATAAGCAAACA
Organism: Elymus sibiricus; assembly: GCA_039707655.1. Lineage (NCBI taxonomy): Eukaryota > Viridiplantae > Streptophyta > Magnoliopsida > Poales > Poaceae > Elymus > Elymus sibiricus. The sequence continues at coordinate 100,290,934 of CM077668.1, read as the reverse complement.
TAACTCATTACGTTGTCTTCCTTGTCCAACGTCGACTAATTGACATAGAATATTTAATGGGGGCTCACAATCATAAAAGATGTCCAAGATAGTATATTTATATGTGAGACCTCTCTTCCTTTATTACTTTTTCATGAATTGCAACAATGACCAATGCTATGTTTGTCAACTTCCAACAAGTTTTATCAATTATACTTCTTTTATGTGAAGTCATCGCTCCCCATGGGATTAGCATATGATCTTTACTTTTTTATTCTCTTCATTTATTTCTAAGATTGGATCAACAAAAGCAAAACACTCAACTCAAACTACTCTTTATTATATAACTTTCACACACGATTACATAGATAGATAGATCACAAAGCAAGCACTCGAAACTAAATCATACTAAAACTTTATTCTTCTAAATCACGAAATAACTAAGGATCGAACTAAGATATATAGTGATGATAAAAGTGATGGTGATACGATACCGGGGCACCTCCCCCAAGCTTGGCACTAGCCAAGGGTGGTGCCCATACCCATGTACTCAAGTCTCCTTCTTCGGTGATGGTGGTGATGAAGTGATAGGCTTGTCCTCCGTCTTCCAAGGCATAGGTTCTCCATCATAAAAGGACGAACATGTTTCTGGAGTCTTGAAATTTGCAGCTAAACTCATACCTTTGAACTTGGCCTCATACTCAAAATTCTGATTTTGTAGATCATAGATTTGGGCCTGAAGATAATCAATCCGGTCATTGAGCTTGAAGATGGCGTCCCCAATATTCTTACTGTCCACCTTGTGCTCACGGATGAACACCGTGATCATGGAGTGGTTAGCACTAAGTCCGCGCTCCACCATATCTTGGCACTTGAAGATCTCTTGTTCCACTGCTTCCAACCTGGCCTTCTCGCTCCCGGTCTTCTTAGGTCCTTGAACATCCCAGATGTGGAGCACCCCCTCACGCATATCGATGGCTTGAGGGTGCTTCATCACCTCTGGTAGGTACGGGTTGATGACCTTCTCGTAGAACTTGTCCTTGGACGAGCTTGGAGACGCCATGGTGATCTAGATCTGTCAGAAAAATAGCCCGAAACAAGAACAGAGAGGAAACTTGCGATGCGGTGGTCAAAATACCCGTGAGTATATATAAAGAATTTTTATCTTGCAAAACAAGCATACGAGAGGAAAACGGAGTCGGGAGGGCACACGAGGGGCCCACAAGGTATCACGGCACGCCCCAGGGGGGTCGCGCCCTGTTGCCTTGTGGGTGCCTCGTGGGTCCCCTTGGTTGTTTCTTATTTTTGTATTTTTTCATTCCAAAATGGATAGAAATAATATTTATGGAATTTTTGGAGTCGGTTTACTTACCGAATCACATACCTACCCCTTTTCAGGGTTCTGGGGCGTTCCGGAAGGACTCTTTGATGTGTTCCTCCGGTGTCAATGTCTGAATAATATTAGTTTCAACATTAATGGGGGTACCTGAGATATAGTGCTTAATTCTTTGTCCATTCACCACTCTCGGGTTGGTGCCTTTGAAGTTGTTGATTTTGATAGCTCCGGAGCGGTAAACTTCTTCGATGATATATGGTCCTTCCCATTTAGAGAGAAGTTTTCCTGCAAAAAATCTGAAATGAGAGTTGTACAATAGAATTTGCTCACCCACTTTAAATTCCCGTTTTTGGATTCTTTTATCATGCCATCTTTTGACCTTTTCTTTAAATAACTTGGCATTTTCATAGGCTTGGGTTCTCCATTCATCTAGAGAGCTAATATCGAATAACCTCTTTTCACCGGCAAGTTTGAAATCATAGTTAAGTTCTTTAATTTCCCAATATGCTTTATGTTCTAACTCAAGAGGTAAATGACATTCTTTTCCATAAACCATTTTATATGGAGACATACCCATAGGATTTTTATAAGCAGTTCTGTAAGCCCATAGTGCATCATCAAGTTTCTTAGACCAATTTTTCCTGGATCTATTAACGGTCTTTTGCAAAATTAATTTTATTTCCCTATTACTCAATTCAACTTGACCACTAGACTGAGGATGATAAGGAGATGCAATTCTATGATTAACATCATATTTAGCAAGCAATTTACGAAAAGCACCATGAATAAAATGTGAGCCACCATCGGTCATCAAATATCTAGGGACTCCAAACCTTGAAAATATAACTTCTTTAAGCATTTTATAATAGAAGTGTTATGATTAGCACTACTAGTTGGAATACCTTCTACCCACTTAGTAACGTAATCAACATCAACTAAAATATGTGTATACCCGTTGGATTTAGGAAAAGGTCCCATATAATCAAAACCCCAAACATCAAATGGTTCAATAACAAGTGAATAATTCATAGGCATTTCCTGACGTCTACCAACATTACCAATTCTTTGACATTCATCACAAGAGAGGACAAACTTACGTGCATCTTTGAAAAGAGTAGGCCAATAAAAACCAGATTGTAATACCTTGTGTGCAGTTCTGTCTCCCGCATGGTGTCCTCCATATGCCTCGGAGTGACACTTCCGTAGGATTTGTTCCTGTTCATGCTCAGGTACACAACATCTAATAATACCATCTACTCCTTCTTTATATAAATGTGGGCCATCCCAAAAGTAATGCCTTAAATCGAAGAACTTTTTCTTTTGTTGGTATGTGAAACTAGGTGGTATATATTTAGCAATAATGTAATTAGCATAGTCTGCATATCACGGAGTGTTACGAGAAACATTTATTGCAGCTAATTGTTCATCAGGGAAATCATCATTAATAAGAAGTGGGTCATCAAGAACATTTTCCATTCTAGACAAATTATCTGCTACGGGATTCTCAACTCCCTTTCTATCAACAATATGCAAATCAAATTCTTGTAGCAAAAGAACCCACCTAATAAGTCTAGGTTTAGCATCTTTCTTTTCCATGAGATATTTAATAGCAGCATGATCAGTGTGAATAGTAACCTTGGAATCAACAATGTAGGATCTGAATTTATCACATGCAAACACAACTGCTAAAAATTCTTTCTCGGTAGTAGCATAATTTCTTTGAGCACTGTCTAGAGTCTTACTAGCATAATGAATAACATTCATTTTCTTGTCAACTCTTTATCCTAGAACAGCACCAACAGCATAATCACTAGCATCACACATAATTTCAAAGGGTAGGTTCCAATCAGGTGGTTGAACAATAGGTGCAGATATTCAGGCTTTCTTAAGTATTTCAAAGGCTTCTACGCAATCATCATAAAAAACAAATGAAACATGTTTTTGCAAGAGATTAGTAAGAGGCCTAGAAATTTTAGAGAAGTCTTTTATAAACCTTCTATTGAAACCAGCATGACCAAGGAAACTTCTTAGACCCTTGACATCTTTAGTACATGGCATTTTCTCAATATCATCAACTTTAGCTTTATCAACTTCAATACCTCTCTCAGAAATTTTATGCCCAAGGACTATACCTTGATTCACCAGAAAGTGGCACTTCTCCCAGCTCAAGACAAGATTAGTTTCTTCACATCTCTGCAAAACTCGATCAAGGTTGCTTAAGCAATCATCAAAAGAAGTTCCATAAATGGAGAAATCATCCATGAAAACCTCAACAATCTTTTCACAAAAGTCAGAGAATATAGCAGTCATACATCTTTAAAAGGTAGAGGGTGCATTACATAAACCAAAAGGCATACGACAATAAGCATAAGTTCCAGAAGGACAAGTAAAGGTAGTTCTTGATCTTCTTGTGATACAGGTATTTGAGAGAAACCAGAATATCCATCTAGGAAACAAAAGTGTGTATGCTTAGATAATCTTTCTAACATTTGATCAATAAAAGGCAAGGGGTAATGATCTTTCCTAGTAGCTTTATTTAATTTCCTGAAATCAATCACCATCCTATAACCAGTTACAATTCTTTGTGGAATGAGTTCATTTTTATCATTAGGAACAACGGTAATACCTCCTTTCCTAGGAACACAATGAACAGGACTTACCCATCTACTATCAGCTATGGGATAAATTATAACTGCCTCTAGAAGCTTTAATATTTCATTTCTTTCCACATCTTTCATTTTAGGATTCAAGCGACGTTGATGATCAATGACAGGTTTAGCATCTAGCTCTATATTAATCTTGTGCTGACATAGAGTGGGACTAATGCCCTTAAGATCATCAAGAGTATATCCAATAGCAGCACGGTACTTCCTCAGAGTTTTAAGTAATCTCTTTTCTTCATGCTCTGAAAGGTTAGCACTAATAATAACATGGTATATCTTCTTTTCATCAAGATAAGCATATTTAAGTGTATCAGGTAGCTTCTTTAATTCAAACACAGGATCACTCTTAGGCGGGAGTGGATCTCCCAAAGTTTCAACAGGCAAATTATGTTTAAGTATAGGTGCTTGTTTAAAGAATAGTTCATCTATTTCATTTCTTTCATTCATATGCATATCTTTCTCATGGTCTAGCAAATATTGTTCTAAAGGATCAGTAGGAGGAATAACAATAGAAGCAAGACCAATAATTTCATCTTTATTAGGTAACTAGCAAAGTGGCCCGCTCGATGCGCGGGCTAGAATTTTATAAACTTCAATGACGGGAGCATATTATTTGATTTGTCTATAGAAAAATGGAACCAAATATAATGATTTTATCTTAGGTATGTTTGTTTGTTTATTGATATAGAAATATATGGGTTGTCCATTTATCATTTACCCGCGAATTATGCATGATGTATTAAATTTTTTTTGGTCGGTCGCGTCATGCAAATTATATTTGCTTCATTTTTTTGGCATTTTTATCATGTTGCTCTATTATAATTTTTCTTCAAATACAATTTTAACAGTCCTCATTGTTTTCGTGTAGGCATAGGTAAATTTGCTAACCCTATGCAAGATTGTCATCTTAATTCTTTTTAGTGATATTTACTGTAAGTGTATTTATATACTATACATATAATCGCCAGAACTATCGTGGAAGGAATTTGTTTCCATGGTCAGTTGATTTAATTAAGTTAAAACACGTGCACTAAGTATGACTAATGTTTCTCATATTTTCACATAAGCAAAGTTTGATCTCACATTGTCCACACTTTCTAGAAAGATACATGATTCATACTACTTTCCTAAAAACAAAACATTGTCCACACTACTATCTACATAATGGAAATAGTTTCATGGGTCCCACCAGGCTGATCTTTCACTTTCCCCCTTTTGTAGTCTTTCTCGTCTTCTCAGTAGATCCCACCGATGGAAGTACCCATTCCAGCTTAGATCTGTAGTGTGATAGGATCACAACGAAGCAGTTGCACACACTCCATGGTTCGGGTTGGGTGTATGGGCAAACGACCACGTGTTGGCCTTCTATGGCGATATGTTGGCTGCTCCCGCGCCTAGTCGTTCTCCTTGGCAAGTCAACGATGCTGAGGGGTGGCAACGCATGAGTAGTAGTTGTGCGCTATGTGTGGGCAATATCACTGTATATTTTTGGAAACGATATTATGTCCTCCTGTAAATATTCAAAATTATTCTACATGGAGTCAAAATTAACTTTGATTCCTAGGTGACTCTTAATGGCACATAAAACCATAAGGATACTTGTGCATATTTGATTGTAACCTGAAACATAATACATAAAAGAATTTTTTACTATTAGCCGAATATATGTAAGTAGGGACCTTTATTCTAAATAGATGACTTCCTAGAAAACATGGAGTGAAATAATTTCATCATTGACTACAAATCAAAAAAATTGTTTAGATTACTCATATAGAAATTTAATAATTATTTTTACCATGAAAAGTTTTTGACAACGATATATTTTTGGTCATATATTCATATGGAGGTAAATTGTAGAAGTTGCACAATTGAAGATATGCAAAGTAAAATCCTATCCTTAGTATAACTGGAAGTTTACAGTGAATAATTTTTTTATATTTGCTGGATACTAAAATACTAGGATTAAATATAAATCCACTAAAGTCAAATCAGGAAAAAGATTGAACACCAAGTAGTTGGAATGAATATGGGCATAAAGTAGAATTGAACATGATTGAATCAAATTTTCATTGTTTCCTTCTGCAAATGCATGAGAACATATGATTTCAAGAAGGTGCTCTTTATTAGTTGAGGACATGTGTTTATGGCAATAGTAAAATAGCAAAGGAAATTTGATGCGTATATGTCCTTGTGATAACGAAATAGAAAAAAAAAACTAAAATCAATGTTAGAGGACCATAAACACATACGACTTTAGTTTTTCCTAGCTATTGTATCATCTTGCATTTAGCACACTGTTACGATATGAACATAATAGAAGCATTCATATAGTATGAAAATATTACTTGATTTTGCAAAAATATATTTACGAATTATACCAAACAGATACAAATGAAATTGGAACAATTTGGCTGGTGAACATTGACTAAAACATCTACGCGGCTAAGAACTTGATAAATAGCTACCAAGGGAAAAGCTTGTACGTATACTGGGAAGTAAATGGCCAAGGGAAAAGCTTGTACGCGGCTAAAACATCTAACGAAGAACATTAACAATCATCTACTGGGACCAAAATGCCAACTTTCAAACTTATACTAAAAATGAGTATTAATGAAGGCAAAAAAGGGGATACTCAATTCGGCCCCGGGAAAATTTGCTCCTCCTTCAGAATCCTACTACATAAGACCGTGCAAGCTGCAACTGGTTAGAAAATATACAATTTAATAATATCTCGGATGCTTTATAATTATAACCACAATAAAACCTAAAATTAGAAATCCAAAGTATACGGCCTATATTTAAACTTAGAAAACATGTATTCACTCTTGTATAAAGAGTAAAATACAGTTTGCTTATAAATATGAGAAATGTGTTTTGACTCCTAGGTGCACCTTGTCCTGGAGGGAATATTATATTTTGAAGAAAAGAAATACTTACAACGTACGTCTTCTGAGTTTTAACATGCCTATAACACATGCAGCTAGTCCAAAAGAAAGAAGCAATTTTTGTAACCTGGACGAAAAATATTCAGTTCTTTTTCACCTGGGAGTGTGCGCATGGATACAACTTCAAATTTCCGTCCACAAGCAGATACATCTGGATGAGCAGTAAAATCTAATAAAATATATACTTACAACTCACGGGTGCACCTTAGAACTTCCGTCCGCATGCACATACTGTGGGATGAACAGTATTCTGAAGAATCGCATTTTTACAATTCAGGAGTGCACCTTCGGATTTCAGCCTGCATGTAAGTTCGGATGATAAATAAAATCTGGAAACACAAACTTATAAATTTCATAGATTTAATAGGAAAACACATACGTACAAATCTGATAATTTTATTCATCGCCAAAAAAATCTGATAATTTTATGAAATAATCACGGATGTACATGCCTGAAGAAATACCTACTATTTATATGGAAGGAAAAAGCTTACTCTATTTGTAGTAACATATTGTTAGGCAGTCTAATCAGCTAACCTTAGCCGACCGACGTACATCCTTGTGTCTACAAATTCTTTTTACCTTCAAGACATAGTTTTGGTTGTACTTTAGAGACTTTGGCCAACATAAATGGTTTACATTATTCTACTCATCTTTTTGAAGACGAAAGAGGTCGAGTGGCGTTCTAATTTTCAATGGGCATATAAAAGAATATTTGTCTAGCTTGTGTTAGCATTGTAGTTTTTAGGCTGCTGAAGATCAGCAGCTTGCACGTCATACACAAGGAAAATGCCTTCTAGCTGGTGGGGTACACACAGCAGATTGAAAATTTTCTGGTGCAACTCTGTTTACACATGGCAGGAACAGATCAGAACTGTTTAAACAATCTCATGGCTTTTCTTTGGCCCTTTTCTTTCTGTAGCTCGTGGCTGATCTCCTTTGCTCCGGCGGCCATCCACGACAATCTCTTGCGTATTCATTCATCAATTTTTGCTGAGAGTCACGGCTTCCAACCTCTGCTGCTTAGTGGCCGTTCCTTTTCAGGTTTAAAATAGCGGAATTACTAAATCACATCTAGATGTTTTCTAAGGATGTCACATCTAAGTGCTTAATCGTTGGATCTATCCTGCTATAATGTTCGTGCAGTTTTGATTTGTGTCCCACCCGCCGCGTCGCTCGCACACGTCTTTGTCGCTGTCGCTTGATCGTTGCTCTTTTTCTTAGTGCAGCCACTCATTGCACGGGCTGGCCGTTTTGTTTTCTCTGAACACTGTTTTTTGTTGTTTTGCTTTTGTCTTTTCTGGCTGCGTTGTAAGAACTCGAAGAGTTTTCCTGTTTGTATTACCCATACATTTCACATCTCAATTTTCTTGTCTCGTTTTTGTCTTCTTCTTTTTTCATATTTCTTCTTTTTATTTTTATTGTCTTCTTATTTTTTTTCATATTTCTTCTTTTATTTTGCAGTTCATGATTTTTTTAGTATGTGAAACACTTTTTGAAGAGTGCAAACACTTATTAAAATCACGAATTTTATTTCTGTGAACAGTTTTTAAATTTTTTGTTTCTTTAAAATTCATGAACATTTAAAAAGTATTTGAACAGTTTTCAAATCAAATTTGGTAAATCTCATGAAAATTTTAACAATGCGTTATCTAAGTTGTGGTCCATCCGATTTATATTCTTTTAATCTTCTGCACATTTTGGTTATGTTCTTTTTTGTGTCGTGCATCCCTCGCCATCCCGATGTATAGTTGCTGGTCGTTTTTTTTTTGTTAGGTTCCGGTTGTTTGTTATTGACCTGCTTCGTAAAAGCGAACGAGATAGGGTTCTATATTCATTGTCACTTTGATCGCCTTTATTTTGCGGCTTTTTGATTGTTATTGGCCGCTTTTGTTAGGTTCTGGTTGTTTGGTATTGACCGCTTTTTTTATTGATTTATTAGTTGTTAAAACAGTTGCAAGTAATCTGTTGACTCGCAATCGTCCCCGGTTACAAGTCAACCATCGATTTGCAACTCGCACACATTTTACTTCTTTTGTAGTTTAATCAGTTGCACGTCCGCCATCGACTCACAACCAGGGTGACCACATGGAGTTTGTAGGTAGGGCCCCAGTTGCATGTCCATCATCGACTCGCAACTAGGAGGTGGGTGATTTGTTTTTGATTGATTTATTGTTGTTGGACCAGGAAACCCTCGACTTGCAACAGTACCCGGTTGCAAGTCAACCCTCGAATTGCTACTCGGACGCCTCGTGCTCTTGTTTTTTGAAGTTGAAACAATTGCACGTCGACCATCGACTCGCAACCACGGCGGCCTTGTGGCGTTTGTAGGTAGAGCCTCAGTTGCGTGTCCACCATCGACTCACAACTAGGGGGGTGGGGGCTTGTTTCTAATTGATTTATTGTTATTGAACCAGTTGCATGTAAACCCTCGACTCGCAACCGTGCCCGGTTGCATGTCAACCCTGGACTTGCAACTTGGACGCGTCGTATTATTTTTTGTAGTTCAAACAGTTGCACGTCGACCATCGACTCGCAACCAGAGCGGCCCGTGTGGCGTTTGTAGGTAGGGACCCAGTTGTGTGACCACCGTCGACTCGCAACTAGGGATGGGGGCTTGCAACCGTGCCCGGTTGCAAGTCAACCCTCGACATGCAACTGAGACACGTCGTACTCTTTTTTTGTAGTTGAAACAGTTGTAAGTCGACCATCGACTCACAACCAGGGCGGTCGCATGGCGTTTGTAGGTAGGGCCCAAGTTGTGTGTCCACCATCGACTCACAACTAGGGGGTGGGGCTGGTTTTTGATTGATTTTATTATTGTTGAACAATTTGCAAGTCCTCAACTCGCAATCGTGCCCGGTTTCATGTCAACCCTTGACTTGCAACTCAGACGCGCCATACTCCTTTTTATTTTTCTTGCCCCAATTGCAAGTCAACCACCGACATGCAACTAGGGTCCAACCTTTTTTTGTCCTAATTGCATGTAGACCACCGACATGCAATTGGAGCTTCGATCCCTTTTTTTATCCCGGTTCCAAATTCACCCTGACAAGCAACTAGGGGCCGCAACCAGTGTTCCCAGTTGCAAGTTCACCATTGATACGTAACTAGGCCCTACCCATTTTTTGGTCCAGTTGCAAGTCCACCCTCGACATGCAATTGGGTTCAACCCATTTTTTGTCTCAATTGCAGGTACACCCTCGACACATAACTGGAGGACCTCACCCTCGACCCGCAACTGGGATTATTTTGTAGTTGAAGTTGTCCCAGTTGCAAGTACAACACCGACTCACAACTGGGAGGCTTTTTTGTGGTTGTAATTTGTCCCTATTGCAAGTCTACTCTCAACTCACATATGGGTGCTTTGTACTAGTGTAGTTACCCGGTTGCAAGTACAACCTCGACTTGCAACTGGATGCTTTGTAGTAGTGTAGTTGTCTCAGTCACAAGTTCACTCCCATTTCGCAAGTAGGACTTTTCGTAATTGCAGTTTTCCTAGTTGTAAGTCTACCCTCGATTCGGGCTTTGTAGCCGTGTAGTTGCCCCAGTTGCAAGTCCACCCTCCACTCGCAACTGGGGGATTTTTTGTAGTTGTAGTTGTATTGTAGTTTTCCTAGTTGTAAGTCTACCCTCGACTTGCAACTAGGGGCTTTGTAACCGTGTAGTTACCCGAGTTGCAAGTCTATCCTCGACTCGCAACCTGGGGCTTTTTGTAGTTTTAGTTATCCGAGTTGCACATCCGCCACTGACTCGCAACTAGGGGGCTTTTTTGTAGTTGTAGTTTCCGTAGTTGCAGGTACACCCTCGACTCGCAACTGGGGGTTTTGTGGTTGTTTATGTTGCAAGTCCACACATTGAATCGCAACTGGTTTTTTTTTGTAGTACTGTAGGTTCCTCGTTTGCAAGTCCACACATCGGCATGGAACTGGGTCTTTTTCGTAGTTATAGTTGTCCTAATTGCAACTCCACTATTGACTCGCAACTGGGAGCTTTTTTTGTAGTTGTAGTTTGCCCAGTTGCAAGTCCATGCTCAACTAGCAACTGTGAGCTTGTAGTACTGTAGTTCCCCTATTGCCAGTCCACACATCGACTCGCATCTTGGGCTTTTTTGTAGTTGTAATTGTCCCAATTGCAAGTCCACCATCGACTCGCAATTAGGAGGCTTGTAATAGTAGTTGCCCCAATGGCAAGTCCACCCTCAACTCGCAAGTGGGGCTTGTAGTAGTTGTAGTTTTCTCCATTGCAAGTCAATCATCGACTCGCGCCTGGGGTTTGTAGTAGTGTATTTGCCCAGTTGCGAGTCCAAGATGTCTTTAGCCGCTCAACATTGTCCACCTTTTTTTCCTTTAGCCGCACAACATTTTCTGTCATGTATTTTTTGAGCCCCGCCTATTTTCTAAATGTCCCACTTACAAGCCCCATCTTCAACCCATTTTTTATATTTTTTTGAAAGAAATGCAACAGAGTCGGAGGGACCCAATTTTCATGTGTTCTTTTTCTTTCAAAAAATCCACCATTTATATGTTTTTAGTTTCCGACCCAATGATTCAGTTCTTGGCATATTTTGGAAATGTCATTGGTATATACAAAACGAGAAACACCCTTTTGAGTCACATCCTTTTGTCTAATCATTTTTATAAAACAACTTCACATTCTTTTGAGGAACATATAAAGCAAGTTCGTATTCAACTACACCTTCTTTTTCTTACTTTGAGGTTTTTTGTTGCAAGATTTACAAAAAAGTAATGGATCCTTTCTGTTTCTCCATTTTTTCCTTCTCCTTATCCTTTCAAGATTTGTGTGGTTCACTTTTTCAAATTCGCAATATTTTTCGTGAAAGTTTTTCAAAATTGATGAACATCGTCAAACTCATGAACTTTTTCCAATTTTGGGCTTATTTCCCAAATTCATGAACTTTACTGAATTTTGTAAATAAAAAAACAAATCCGTGAACTTTTTTTAGTCACAAACATAATGGCTCCCGGTGCAACATGATTGCTCTAGCACGTCAAGCTATTAGTGATCAGTTGTAGCGATTAGTGTGTGTACTAGGTATGCTCCAGCAGGTGTATATATAACTGACGGAGTACTAGACTTGTGTTTATGCATGTTGCGAATTGTACTGCGGGAAACAGGCACCGGAACAGTGGGACGCCAGCCACGGCAGTTTACTGTTAATTAAATGATGCACGATCAGTCGAATAGGCAGCCCGGAAGAACCAAAGAAAAAAAACAATCAAACAAACACGAGATGAGATATGCTACTTTGTAGGATTAGGTGACGATGATGTCATATATTTAGATGTGACATAGTTATGTCACATCTAGATGTGTCCTAGACACACCCTTAAAATAGATGTAACAGGACAGGGAAGAACAATCATACCTAGATTTATTCCGTGAAGGTGCTCCAGTATTGTGAGATTGTCACCATGGATGGACTCTCGTATGCATACAGGATGGCAGAGGGAGTAGGCCACGGGGAGGGGAACGATTTCTGACACATCGTCACCCCAAGGAGAGGCTCGATTGATCTTGGCGATTACCTCAAGGCCCGACCTGGCTTCCATGAGAGGTTGGAGACGATTGATAGATTTTTTTTTAGGGAAACAATGAATACCTATTCCATTTTTTTTGAGATAGAATACCTATTCCGTTTTTTTTGAGATAGAATACCTATTCAGTTGGGAGCGTGGAAGAGATGGGGACGTGATGTTTAGGTGGAAGAGATGTATACGTAAGGTTTTGGGATGAATGAAATTGGTCGGTTGAGATCTGTTAATGAAAACTTATCAATAGAAACCAATGGTTAGATATTTCTAATTTTTGTGAGATTTTCTAGAATATTTCTCTTTTTCTAGTTAACCCGTCAAATACTTTTTATATATAATAGATAGATTCCTTATCACCAGGTTGTCTACTGAATTTACAGAAGTTGAACTCATGAGACACATCACCAAAATTAACACTGACTATTTCTTTATTGCAATCAATCTTAGCATTAACGGAATTCAAGAAAGGTCTACCAAATATAATGGGACAAAAATCATCTTGTGGTGATCCTAGAACAAGAAAATCAGTAGGGTATTTGATATTACCACACAAGACTTCAACATCTCTTACAATCCCAAGTGGTTCAATAGTATCTCTGTTTGCAAGCTTAATAGTGACATCAATATCTTCAATCTCAACAGGTGCAATATCATTCATGACTTCTTGATAAAGAGAAAATGGAATAGCACTCATGCTAACACCAATATCACATAAACCATGATAGCAATGATCTCCAATTTTGACAGAAACAACAGGCATGTCAACAACAGGTTTATTTTTATCTCTAGAATCTCGTGAAGCAATCCTAGTTGCTTCTTCACATAGATATATAACATGCCCATCAATATTATCAACCAAAAGATCTTTAACCATTGCAACATTGGGTTCAACTTTAATTTGTTCAGAGGGTTTAGGTGTTCTTATTCTACTTTTATTAACCACAGTTGTAGCTTTAGAGTGTTCCTTTATCCTAACAAGGAAAGGAGGTGTTTCAATATAAGCAGTAGGCACAACTGGATCAACATTGTAAACTATTATCTCATCTTTAGCTGTTATGGGTTCTTCTTTTAATTCAATGGGTGGATGATATTTAAACCATTTCTCCTTAGGGAGATCAACATGAGCAGCAAATGATTCACAAAAGGTAGATACTATCTCAGAGTCAAGTCCATATTTAGCACTAAACTTATGAAAAACACCAGTTTCCATAAAAGATATAACACAATAAAACTCAAGATTTATACCTGACTCTTTACCTTTGTCGATTTCGCAATCTTTAGAGTTACGGTTAATTCTTTCCAGAAGATCCCATCTGAATTCAATAGTTCTCTTCATAAAGGAACCAGTAGAAGAAGTATCGAGCATGGATTGATCATTATGAGAAAGCCAAGCATAAAAGTTTTGTATAATTATTTCTCTTGAGAGCTCATGATTGGGGCATGTGTGCAACATATACTTAAGCCTCCCCCAAGCTTGAGCGATACTTTCTCCTTCACGAGGCCAAAAACTATATATATAATTCCGATCACGATGAACCAAATGCATAGGATAAAATTTCTAGTGAAATTCCAGCTTCAACCGGTTCCAATCCCATGTTCCAGTATCATCCAATAGCATATACCATGTGAATGACTTTCCCTCCAAAGATAAAAGGAATACCTTCTTCTTAACTCCATCTCCGGATAAACCTGCAAGCTTAAACAATCCACAAATTTCATCTATATATATCAAGTGCATATCAGGATGCACCGTTCCATCTCCTGCATAAGGATTAGCTAGCAGTTTCTCTACCATACCCGAAGGAATTTCATAATAAATATTTTCAGTAGGTTCAGTAGGTTGAGGAGCAACTCTTATTGCTTTCGATCGAGGTGAAGATACCCCGAACAAGCCCCTCAAAGGATTACTTTCCATAGTGACAAGTGACAATAAATTTCAGCACGTAATATAAATGTTTCCTTACCAAATTCCTCTCACCAAAGGCGCTTCACTCCCCGGCAATGGCGCCAGAAAAGAGTCTTGATGACCCACAAGTATAGGGGATCAATCGTAGTCCTTTCGATAAGTAAGAGTGTTGAACCCAACGAGAAGCAGAAGGAAATGGCAAGCGGTTTTCAGTAAGGTATTTTCTGCAAGCACTGAAAGTAGCAGTAATGAGTAGTTTGATAGCAAGATAATTCGTAACAAGTAACAAGTAACAAGTGTAAAAAAAGTGCAGCATAAAGCAAGGCGTTCTCGAGGACAAATGGGAATTTCGTCTAGTCACGTTCATCATGTTTAGTTGATTCGCGTTCGCTACTTTGATAATTTGATATGTGGGTGGACCGGTGCTTGGGTGTTGTTCTTACTTGAACAAGCCTCCCACTTATGATTAACCCCTCTCGCAAGCATCCGCAACTACAAAAGAAGAATTAAGATAAATCTAACCATAGCATGGAACATATGGATCCAAATCAGCCCCTTACGGAATAACGCATAAACTAGGGTTTAAGCTTCTGTCACTCTAGCAACCCAACATCTACTTATTACTTCCCAATGCATTCTCCTAGGCCGAATTATGGTGAAGTGTCATGTAGTCGACGTTCACATGACACCACTAGAAGAAATACAATATACACATCATCAAAATATCGAACGAATACCAACTTCACATGATTACTTATAACAAGACTTCTCCCATGTCCTCAAGAATGAAAGTAACTACTCACAAAACATATTCATGTTCAAGATCAGAGGAGTATTGAATATCATTAAGGATCTGAACATATGATCTTCCACCAAATAAACCTACTAGCATCAACTACAGAGAGTAATCAACCCTACTAGCAACCCACAGGTACCAATCTGAGGTTTTGAGACAAAGATTGAATACAAGAGATGAACTAGGGATTGAGATGAGATGGTGCTGGTGAAGATGTTGATGAAGATTGGTCCTCCCACGATGAGAGGATCGTTGGTGATGTCAATGGTTCCGATTTCCCCCTCCCGGAGGGAAGTATCCCCAGCGGAATCGCTCCGCTGGAGAGCAAAATTGCTCCTGCCCAGGTTCCGCCTCGAGACGGTGGCGCTTCGTCCCGAAAGTCTTCTCCCTATTTTTTAGGGAAAATGAGCATTTATAGCAGAAGGAGGGGGCAAGAGGCCTGCCAGGGGCCCCACAAGGCATCAGGGCGCGCCCTAGGGGGGCCGCGCCCTGTTGCCTTGTGGGCAACTTGTGGGTCCCCTCTGGTATTTCTTTTCTCTAGTATTTTTTATATATTCAATAAAAAATCTCCGTAAAATTTCAGGTCATTTGGAGAAGCGTAGAATAGGTATCTCTGCTGTAGCTATTTTAGGTCCAGAATTCTAGCTGCCGGTATTCTCCCTCTTCATATAAATCTTGCAAATTAAGAGAGAAAAGGCATAAGAATGGCATCATAAAGTGAAATAATGACCAAATATATTATAAATAACAGTAGGAAATCATGATGCAAATTGGACGTATCACCCATCGGTGGGTGCTGACGTGGATAAGTACCCTACCGCCAATGGGTTTGGGGGCCGGCTGGCGGGGCCCACCCCACCAAGCCAGCCCCTTCTTCCTCCTACCTCCCGAGAAAGACAGAGAGTGGCGGCTCTCTCCTCCTCCACACTCCCACCTTGGATCTCCTTTGTTTCTTCACTGTTTTTGTGGATCGAGATGCCTCCACGACGAGTGAAGTAAGCTCTTTCGATCCCTCCAATTAGTTTTAGTCAAATAGCTTTAGTTTTGATGCATTTTTGGCACTAGGTAAACCCTAGTTCATCTATTAGTTTAAAATTTTCTTGTAACTAAATTTATTTGGAATGGATATGTTGGATGTGTGGATGAATGGATGGTGTGGATGAGTGGATGATGTGTGATAAATGGATGATGTAGTATTTTGTATGTGTGGTATTGATATATTTAGAATGGATTTTTTTTGAGAAAGTAAGCCAAAACGCTTACACATAGTTTTTACAACTAGCAGCATCCCTAGCCACTAAATGAGCTAGGTTATCAGGCACTTTGCCCACCAAATAGTATTCATCACCCACCTTCGTATGGGCAGCCAGGGCGTGCGCCACACTATTGCATGTTCTGCTGACAGATTTGATTATCACTTCCTGGAACAGAGCCATCAACTCCTTAATATCCCCAATGACATGATGGATGTACGATTTATCCCGCTTATCCTGATTTAGCCGGGTGACCAAGGATGCACAATCTGTTTCAATCATAATTCTTCCTCTGAACCTGTGCATCAGATTCCTAACCCCCTGGTTGATCGACATTGCTTCCGCTTCTTCTGTGTCCATGCATGCTTCTGATTTTTGACAGCCCGACAGGGCTACTCATCCTTCATGGTCTCTGACCACCCACCCAGCTGCAGCACTCCCATCTGATTGGTTGTAGGCCGCATCAGTGTTTATTTTTCCACCAATCACATGGAGGGGCGGTCCAGCTATCGGCTTCTTGTCTGGGCACACTGGCCGGGCGATTTGGGAACAGAGAATGTTTCCCATGGGGGATCATATCATCCACCATGAAGATCATCAGTTCTTGCTCATATTTAATCAGGGAGTCAACCGAGACAGAGATTGAGGCTTTCCCTCCCTCATGCACACAATTATTACGGAGATGCCAAGACCTCCGAATGATCAGTAGCACTCTGGCTCGCATAGTTTCATCACATGTACTGAGAAGGCACAAAAGCCAGTCCTCTCATGTGTTTCTGAAGCACCTTTTCGGAGGCAATTGCCACACTCTCCTTATTTCATCTCTAAGGGCTCGATCCTTGGTGCATGCAATAACCGCATGGTACTCCGATTCATCTTCCATGCCACAGATAATACAAGTGGCCATTTTCTCTAACGTTCTATGCATCTTATTCTCTCTGGTCACCATTGATTCAATTGCAATCCACCACCATGTGATCTTTACTTTCTGTGGGACCTTCGCTCGCCAGATTAGATCCCACACGCTTCTGTCATACGCCTATTTTCAGAGCTTGACGCCGGGTTTTTTCCTTTTCTCTGAGTTGGGTAGCTAGCTTATAGGCACTCTTAACTGAAAACACTCCCGTTTTTTCCATATGCCAGGCAATATAGTCCTCAACTTTCTGAGCTAGGAGCTTGATTGCACAAATTGCTTCAGCATAAAAAACGGGGAACATCTGTCTTGTCAGCTCCACATTCCACTCATTTCTAGCCTGGGGGGTGGCGCGCCCTGGTGCCTCATGGGCACTGGGTGGGCCCCCTTCTGTTGATTCTTGCGCCAATAATTTTTATATATTCCATAAAAATTCTCCAAAAAGTTTCATCCAATTCCAGGAACTTTGATTTCTGCACAAAAACAACACCATGGCAATTCTGCTGAAAACAACGTCAGTCCGGGTTAGTTCCATTCAAATCATGCAAATTAGGGGCCAAAACAAGAGCAAAAGTGTTTGGAAAAGTAGATACGACGGAGACGTATCAACCATCACCAAAGAACGTGGTCCTGACTTGGGCGGGATGTAGGAGATATGCCCTAGAGGCAATAATAAATGATATTGTTTATCTCCATGTTCATGATTATGTTTATATTCCGTGCTATAACTGCTATGGTTCTCGAGTCTGCAATAACCACGAGGCTCGAAGGAAGACTCATATGCACGTGTGGAATAATAAACGGTAAAATGTATTCCTAGTCTAGCCTCTAAGACTAGCTCAAGTGTTGCATGATGTTTCTGTTTTCCTGATCATGGGCATGACTATGCCAGCAACTTTGAGGGCACAATGTTAGAAGAACACTTGTGTTGAATCGACCCGATTGATGATATGCTATGAGATACATTCATCACAAGTTAATGGTTAATAACACAGAGATAGTTAATGTTTGCATAATTCCTTTCCGTGTTCCTTCATGCTTGCTTCGTGAACTTTGAGGTTTGTTAAACGTCATCCGTAACTGGGTGGCTATTACGGCGGCTTACGGGTTCACGGAAAAGTATGACAAGGAACAAGATAGCTCGAGATTGGGATTTGCTCCTCCGACGATGGAGAGATATTCTCGGGCCCTCTTGGTGTTACGGTATCCACCATCGTCTGGCCAGACACATTGTGATTTGATCACAGGGATGCCGGAACACGGAAACGAGAAAAGAGAACAAAACCGGTAACAAGGTAACTGGCATAGTGGACAAGTTGTTGATCCACGGGGATGCAGAAAATCTCACCTCGGGTACTTGTAATATATCGTGAAGCAACAGGACTAGCACACGGCAACTGGAGGTTCACTCGAATATTCATTCGTGTGGGTATAGGGGTCAATATGGGTGTCCACGGCTCCGATGTTGATCATTGATCGAAAAGAGTTCCGGTCATGTCTATACTTCACCGAACCTATAGGGTCACACGCTTAAGGGTCATCTATCTGCTGAATACTAGACAGGGAGTATGAGAGAAAGTCACCGAAAAAGTTTCGGAGACAGCGGAAAAGTTCCGGAGAGAGAGCACCGGAATAGTTTCGGTAAAACTGAAAAGTTGTTTCAGGGTATACCATTAAGTCAAATTGGTTTCGGCACACGCCTGGAAATTCTTGGATGGTGCCAGAATTGGTCTGGGAACTTCTGGGATTTTTCGGAGAAAAAAAACCGGAAATGTTCCGGAGCTACTGGAACCGCTTTGTTTGCTTTTCGCAGATGAAAATCACTAATCCGGAATTGTTTCGGAACGCGTCCAAAATCATTTGTGTGGGTACTGGAATTATTCTAAGACCCACCGAAATATTTTCGGATTTAACGGTCACAGAAAAATGTTTCCGTGAATAGTGAAAGTGCTTTTTGGGTGTCTTCTTGGAGAAGCTACCTTGAGGGCCTTTTGGTATTTCCCCCCTTAGCTTCTTGGAGAAGCTACCCTTGGGCTTGGCCTATAAATAGGGGTGGAGGGGGCTGCCTAAAGACACACTCTTTCTCAACATACACAAGCCATGCATGATCTGGCCTTCTTCTCTCCCTCCCCGCGAAATAGTTTCGTAGAGCCGAAAGGTTGTCTGGGTTCCGGTGGGAACTAGTTCTGGACGGCGAAGCCCTGCCGGATAGATGACACAGTATGTGTGCAACCCCGTAGAGAGGTCATAGGTTCGATCTTTTTGCCCGAGGGGCTGTTCGAGGGTCCTCCTGAAGGGCTGTCCGAGTTACTGTCCGAGTTTCGGGGGTCCTCCCGAAGGGCTGTCCGTGAGGCCTCCCGGAGGGCTGTCCGAGGATCCGTCCGGTGGGACTATCCGAAGGACTATCCAAAGGCCTCCCGGAGGGCTATCCGAGGATCCGTCCGGTGCGACTATCCGAGGGACTGTCCAGAGGCCTCCCGAAGGGCTGTCCGAGGATCCGTCCGGTGGGACTATCCGAGGGACTGTCTCGAGGCCTCCCGAAGGGCTGCCCGGAGATCCGTCCGGTGAGCTGACGAGGGAGTACATCCTCGTGGTTGGGAGGTTGTAAAATCCTAGCTGTGGGGATCTGCACCGCCGATCGTCATCGACTCTACTTCCGCTGCGCTACGAGTCGGTAACGAAAAGATCAAACCTTGTATGCAGTCTCCATAGTGGTCCTGGGCTGGTGCGTAGGTCGGAAATTTTTTGTTTTCTGATGCGTTCCCCTACAGTGGCATCATGAGTCGTGCTATGCGTAGATGCAGGTTACGATCTAGAATACATAGAGATGTATGGGTGTTGCACAATATAATTTGTAGTAGATGAGTTCTGCTGCTGATAATTATTTGTGCGGGTAGTAGATGAAATCTGTTACCCGATGTTCTTGTTGCTTCCCTGGAATTTGCATATTTCTGATCTTGATAACAGCATGGTGGAATTTCAAAGTTCTGGCAATCTGCGATCCTGATTGATCAACGAAGTGCTAACAGTTCATTGAATTCCACCATAGTTAGAGAGAAAGATGAAATTTCGCAGACCAAAGGGCAATGCAGATATGATCTGCACGGGGGTCAGGCGTATGACGAAATTCAGTATGGGGCTCGAGATTTTATTATCTCGTGTTTCATACACCCCGCAAAGTTAATCTAGCGACTTGAATATTCATACTTGATGATGAACGTTGGTAGCTGCGGTTTAAGTTAAAACCTTAGAAGCCACGTAAAATGAAATTTTGTATGAACCAATTAGAGGCGTCTAACTTGGTTTTGCAAGATGTGCATGTGATGTGGTATAGCAGTGCTCATATTAATTTGATTATGTATGAGATGACTATATAATGTAAATTAACATGACCTGCGTGTCATGATTCGGCATGATGACTGGAGCCATATGATTGTCACTTTAATGACCTGCGTGTCAACCTTAAGTAATGCACTTATTTTATTAGCTATAGAGATAGCAATATTATCTGGTGCATCGACATGGTGGTGGCAATCTTCGCGAAGGTGAACACCGACGCAAAATGCCGAAGACGAAGAAATTAAAGACTTCTCCGTCAGAAAGGGCTATACCATCTCATGCTATTATGAATTGCCTGAGATGTTTATCCCTTTTGTTGCACCCTTCTTGATTGCGTGGTAGTCGCTTTTATTAGGGTGATCTCTCACTTAAAATATCAAAGTAGTTAGTGTTCACCCAAGTGTAGCACCGTCTGAAATTCGTATCTTTTCGGGGTGCGCCATGTACACATGAGCACGAACAAATCGAGAGGAATGAGGCGGGTGAGGTCAGACCTCGCAGCAAGATCACTTTGTTGTCTTTGACGTTCAGGCAGGAGAGTCCTGAGCTCGGAACACGCCCATCGAAAGATGAACAAGAATCACATAGAGATGTGATCGGCAAGTTGGCCTACCGATTGAAATTCGCGTCATCAGTGATGAACCCGTCAATGGCATCGAATTGAAATACGGATCTTGTATCACTCGCAATCAATTTTGAGAGATATTGATTTGAGTGGGAGCGCACTATAGAATTAACTTGTTTAATTCTCGGTGCAATTAATTATGAACACTTGTCTAAAGTGAAATTTGCATAATAGTTATAGAAGAATGGCTCGCGTTTCCACCTTCCCTGTTAAAATTTAATAAGCTGTTAAATATCTGGTTAAAACTTTACGGTTGGTAACGTAATGTGAGGATTGTCCTCAAAAGTACCGAGAAGGACTTTATCCTATCGCATGCTTTTGGTATTCTCCCGCTAATGTTATGGTTAATGTGACTCTCGTGCTTCGATCCAAAAGCTAGAATTCCGTTACGGTCAAGTGCAATATGTTTGCTTCTATGAGACCCGAACTTCAAAAGTTTGGGATAACTATGTGATATTCATGGAACTGAAAATCATTTTCAGACACAAACAAAGGCTAAAAGATATGTGATATCCAAAGCAATTTTTGTTTTGCAAACTATTAGTAAAGTGTTTACTGGGCATTTGACTGATGAGAGGGGAATCCAGAAGAACGCCTATCATATGATGAAGGTGAATAAAACAAACAACTTAAAGAGAAAGGAAATGTCCAAAGGGTGTTAGTGCAACTTACACACCTAGGAAGTCCGGGGCTAACGCCACTCTTAAGTTGGGTGCTTCTTCTGAGAGTAGGAAAAATACTAAAAGTTAAACTGTTAGAAGTATAAAGGCAAAAAGAGAGAAGACTGGAATATCCAGCTCATGTATGAATGTCTTACAAGCTATTGATGTATAGAAAGGTTGGTCAAAAGATAGTTCTTGGGAATTATGATTAAACATGTTAATCACTGATTCTTGGGTATTGTGAGTTGATCACAGAGATACCTGCTCGATTGCATTCTGTTGCAACTCGATGCAAGAACTACTATGGCCTAAAAGACTTGCCGGAGTGAGGTTCAGATACGCGCTGGGAACATAGTAAATGTTACTATACCTTCCATCGGTGTATTACCTATGTATTTATTTTCATAATTCATTTTGGAGTTTCATACACTCTAGCCCATTTCATAAGGTATCTTGCAAGAAGGTTGTTCATAAGAGAACTTTTGATGTTCGGTGTTATGAATAACATAAGGGCCATACTTTCATTATGAATGAGATGTATGTTATGAATATTGATAATAGTACATTACCTCTGTATTTACTTTCATAATTCATTTTAGAGTTTTATACACTCTAGCCCATTTGCATAATGTTTGTTGCAAGAGTGTTGTTCATGAAAGAACAATTGTTGTTCAGTATCATGAATAACATAAGGGCCATGCTTCCATCGTGGATGTGATGTATGTTATGAATATTGATGGTAATGTGATACATCCATAACACTGACGCAAAATGTCGCAAGACTAAGAGAATACCACACATGTGTGGCCCTGCATTTGGTCACATTGGAGAAACCTGCATGGAGAAATTCCATAATGATGGATTTTGAAGTCGTTTGATTATAAATCATCTGACACTTGCAACTTTCCTCCGAAAAGTGAAGTGACTGAAATACCGTTCACAGGCCATAAGGAACGAGCAACGAACTTATTGGTGATCATACATTTTGATGTATGTTGTCCGATAAATGTTGTTGCTGGCAGTGGATTTATCTATCTTCAGAAATGACTCAAGTAGATATATGGATATTTACTTGATGAGACGTAAGTCTGGATCTTTTGAAATCATTCATAAGGTTTTCAAAAATAAAGTAGAAATTAATGTAACAAGAAAATTATGTTTCTGCAATTTGATTGCGGAAAGGAATATTTGAGTTACAAGTTTAGCGAATGTCTGATGAGTTGTGAAAAGAATTTCATAACTTACACCTCCCGGAACACCACTGTGAGTGGAATGTCCGTGAAGATGTAATCAAACCATTTATGACATGGTAAGATCAAAGATGACATAAATCAATTTGCCATTATCCCTTTTAAAGTAATGCTTTAGAGACTGCGGCTTTTACACTGAAAAAGCACCATCAGGTCTATTGAAATGACGCCATGGTATGGTATGCCCAACCATGCTTTGTCTTTTCTTAACATTTGGAATATGGGGCTTGTGTAAAATATTTACAAACCTATTCCAAATCAGACAAGTACTACTTTGTAGGTTATCCCAAGTAATTGGGAATTCCTCCACCACTATACCGAGGCAAAAAGGTTTGCCACCAAGAACGGTATGCTTTTAAAGAGAATGGTTCTTGCAAAAAGGTGAGTGGGAGAACAGTGCAACTCGACGAGATAACAGTATCTTCATCATCAGATCAAAGGAAAGAAACCTTGGAAGTAATTCCAGAGTTTCCTACTGCGACTGATACGGAAGCCTCTACATGAGATGTATGGACTTCGGTCGAACTTGCAACTGAACCACGTAGGCAAAACTCGTCCAAACCTCTCAGGTGCGCAAGCGAGATATTGTTGTTAGACAACAATATACCTACGATACACAAGGAAGCGTTGATGGGCCCTGACTCCGGAATTGGCTAAATGCCAATATAATCCGAGATAGTTTCCATAAATGATTCAAGATTATATCTTGATAAACCCTTCGGAAGACTTAGAGTCTAACGAACATTAATGGAACTATAAACTGATGTGGATAAAATGTTTTATCCATAAAGCTCGACTTGTTGCAATAACAAGTTCAAGGAGTTGACTACGATGAGTTTGTCTCACCATAGCGATGCTTAAAGTCAGATCGGGTTAAACTAGCAATCAATACATATTTCAATCTTGAGATATGATACATAGATGCCAAAAAGATTTCCATGTGATGGAAATGCAACCTAGGACTTGCATGTGGTACAGTCCAAGGTATTTTGTCAATCCAGAGGATGCTAGTAAGTATGCAAACTTCAGAGTTCCAGCAATGGACAGAAGAGAGCAAAATGGAGTTGGAATCTTCGTTTTGATGAAATGATCAAAAGAGTTTGATTTCATCAATGGACAACGAAGATGCTTGTGATTACAAGAAAGTAAGTGGGAGCATAATAATACTCCTAAAAACTTTGTGTGCTTGACACATTGTGGATTGGAAATAATATAAATTTCTTGACACGAATTAGGACTTCATTGAAAATAGTTTTCGATGAAGTGCTTGGGCTAAATAGCCTTGACATTAGGCATATTTATCTGCGAGATAGAATTGCCTAAAAGGCTAAAGCCAAAAATACATATTGACAAGATGCTAAAACTTTTTAGCATTAAAACACCAAGGAGTGATTCTTGCCGAAGTCACATGGAAAGGGTTTTTGCAAGACTCGGTGTCCCAAAACACTGATGAGCGAAATACATGTTGGAGATTCCACACACTCTCGTGTTTGGATTAATCATGTATTCCATGGTATGTAAAACAACCAGATATGTCCAGTACTCCCAAGGAGTTGCGAGTATAGATACCAAAGTGATCAAAGTACTGATCATGGGACAACAGTGGAAAATGTCATTAAGTACTAAAGTAGCACTGATGACATGTTTTCTCGTAAGCAGAGATTATGAAGTGCTCGTTGTAAGTAATTGCATCGATACAGTCTTCATCAATACTCCATGCGATTTTCGATTTAAGTTAAGGGTTTTGTGTAATACACGATATGGTAGCACGGTGTTTGGAAATCGTTCCAAATAGGTTACTGTGGCGAATTCTATAACAAAGGCTAAGTATGTTGCCGCTTTCAAAGCGACATAGAAGATGTTGAATCGTACAGTTCGTTCATGAACTTAGTATGGCTCCAAGATGGCTTTGGTCAATGGAACACTATTGAAGATAGTTGCTCCATAGCTCAGTCTGAGGAATCAAGGTTTGACCAGTCATTCACATATATACGAAGCCAAGTCCACACAAAATATGAATTTTGTGAAACCATGAAAACGCGAGGACATGCAAAGATACACATGGAACTGAAGTTGTCAGATCCGTTGGACATCAGGCTATACCACATGCGAAGCATTTTTACACCGGTATGCCATAGGTGTAATGAGCATTAGCATTGACTAGATTATTGACTCTAGTGCAAGTGGGAGTCTGTAGGAGATATGCCCTAGAGGCAATAATAAATGTTATTGTTTATCTCCATGTTCATGATTATGTTTATATTCCGTGCTATAACTGCTATGGTTCTCGAGTCTGCAATAACCACGAGGCTCGAAGGAAGACTCATCTGCACGTGTGGAATAATAAACGGTAAAATGTATTCCTAGTCTGGCCTCTAAGACTAGCTCAAGTGTTGCATGATGTTTCTGTTTTCCTGATCATGGGCATGACTATGCCGGCAACTTTGAGGGCACAATGTTAGAAGAACACTTGTGTTGAATCGACCCGATTGATGATATGCTATGAGATACATTCGTCACAAGTTAATGCTTAATAACACAGACATAGTTAATGTTTGCATAATTCCTTAGACCATGAGAGTATCAAGTTCCTTCGTGCTTGCTTCGTGAACTTTGGGGTTTGTTAAATGTCATCCGTAACTGGGTGGCTATTACGGCGGCTTACGGGTTCACGGAAAAGTATGACAAGGAACGAGATAGCTCGAGATTGGGATTTGCTCCTCCGACAATGGAGAGATATTCTCGGGCCCTCTCGGTGTTACGGTATCCACCATCGTCTGGCCAGACACATTGTGATTTGATCACAGGGATGCCGGAACACGAAAACGAGAAAAGAGAACAAAACCGGTAACGAGGTAACTGGCATAGTGGACAAGTTGTTGATCCACGGGGATGAAGAAAATCTCACCTCGAGTATTTGTAATATATCGTGAAGCAACAGGAATAGCACACGGCAACTGGAGGTTCACTCGAATATTCATTCGTGTGGGTATAGGGGTCAATATGGGTGTCCACGGCTCCGATGTTGATCATTGATCGGAAAGAGTTCCGGTCATGTCTATACTTCACCGAACCTATATTGTCACACACTTAAGGGTCATCTATCTGCTGAATACTAGACAGGGAGTCTGAGAGGAAGTCACCGGAAAAGTTTCGGAGACAGCGGAAAAGTTCCGGAGAGAGAGCACCGGAATAGTTTCGGTAAAACTGAAAAGTTGTTTCAGGGTATACCATTAAGTCAAATTGGTTTCGGCACACGCCTAGAAATTCTTGGAGGGTGCCAGAATTGGTCTGGGAACTTCTGGGATTTTTCGGAGAAAAAAAACCGAAAATGTTCCGGAGCTGCCGGAACCGCTTTGTTTGCTTTTCGCAGATGAAAATCACTAATCCGAAATTGTTTCGGAACGCGTCCAAAATCATTTGTGTGGGTACTGGAATTATTCTAAGACCCACAGAAATATTTTTTGATTTAACGGTCGCGGAAAAATGTTTCCGTGAATAGTGAAAGTGCTTTTTGGGTGTCTTCTTGGAGAAGCTACCTTGAGGGCCTTTTGGTATTTTTCCGCTTAGCTTCTTGGAGAAGCTACCCTTGGGCTTGGCCTATAAATAGGGGTGGAGGGGGCTGCCTAAAGACACACTCTTTCTCAACATACACAAGCCATGCATGATTTGGCCTTCTTCTCTCCCTCCCCGCGAAATAGTTTCGTTGAGCCGAAAGGCTGTCTGGGTTCCGGTGGGAACTAGTTCTGGACGGCGAAGCCCTGCCGGATAGATGAGATGACACCGTATGTGTGCAACCCCATAGAGAGGTCGTAGGTTCAATCTTTTTGCCCGAGGGGCTGTTCGAGGGTCCTCCCGAAGGGCTGTCCGAGTTACTGTCCGAGTTTCGAGGGTCCTCCCGAAGGGCTGTCCGAGTGACCCGCTCGAAGGGCTGTCCGTGAGGCCTCCCGGAGGGCTGTCCGAGGATCCGTCCTGTGGGACTATCCGAAGGACTGTCCAGAGGCCTCCCGGAGGGCTGTCCGAGGATCCGTCCGGTGGGACTATCTGAGGGACTGTCTAGAGGCCTCCCGAAGGGCTGTCCGAGGATCCGTCCGGTGGGACTATCCGAGGGACTGTCTCGAGGCCTCCCAAAGGGCTGCCTAGAGATCCGTCCGGTGAGCTAACGAGGGAGTACATCCTCGCGGTTGGGAGGTTGTAAAATCCTAGCTGTGGGGATCTGCACTGCCGATCGTCATCGACTCTACTTCCGCTGCACTACGAGTCGGTAACGAAAAGATCAAACCTTGTATGCAGTCTCCATAGTGGTCCTGGGCTGGTGCGTAGGTTGGAAATTTTTTGTTTTCTGCTGCGTTCCCCTACACGGGAAACCCCAAATTTTGGACGGCTTTCGCCAAAACAGATTAAGTTCGGACCGAAACTTTAACGTGGTCAAGGACACCAGATAAAGTTTCATTACCAGATGAATTTTGTGCATTCATAACGGAACAGCATAGACTGGGAGAGATAGAATAGAGAGAAAAATAGGGTCCTAGGTATTTCACTCAGACGAAGAAACACAAACACCCGAGAGAGAAGCTATGAGTGAAATACATTCGGACTAACACAAAAAAAAAACGTCAACCGAAAGACAACTCAACGAAGAGAAATTGTGGTGGCGTTCCCCACCGTATAAGAGCTGTATGACCCCGAGCATCGCACAATTATCATGGCACCCGGTTAGTCTAGTTCTTCGTTAATGTATTCACTCTCAGAAAGAAAATTTCACTTTATCGAAATTTTCAAACTCTTCGAGTGTTGTGCACCCATTCCTTCTAAGATGTGGAAGTGATGGTACGGGTGCCGAGTCCAGCTTACTGCACGTTTGCGGAATCTAGGATATTTAGCTCACACCGTAACTCACAGAATCTTTTCTCATCGAGAGGCTTGGTGAAGATATCGGCGAGATTTTCTTCGGTATTGACGTGACTGATAACAATATCCTCTCGAGCAACATGATCGCGTAGGAAATGATGTCTGATCTCAATATGCTTGGTGCGAGAGTGCTTCACTGGATTGTGTGCAATTTTGATCGCACTCTCATTGTCGCACAATAGAGGGATCTTCTTGACCTTGATGCCATAATCCTTCAGGGTCTGCTTCATCCATAATAACTGAGTGCAACACGCGCCGGCAGCAATATATTCGACCTCAGCCGTAGAGAGTGAGACACAATTCTGCTTCCTTGACGACCAACATACCAAGGATCTACCGAGGAAATGGCATGTCCCCGAAGTAGATTTCCTGTCAACCCGGTCACCTGCATAATCTGAGTCTGAATATCCAACGAGGTCAAACTGTGCTCCCTTAGGATACCATAAACCTAAAATGGGGGTGTGAGCCAAATATCTCAGAATACGCTTGACCGCTTGGTGATGCGATTCTTTCGGTGCAGCTTGGAAATGAGCACACATACAAACACTCGACATAATATCAGGTCTGGATGCACATAAGTAGAGCAAAGAACCAATCATCGAACGATAAGCTTTCTGATCGTAATCTTTACCGTACACATCTGCGTCCAGCTGGCCATTCGTGGGCATGGGAGTTTTGTAGCCCTTCTGTTTGCAATCTTGCATTTTAAACTTCTTCAGACAGTCTCTCAGATATTTCTCCTGAGATATGAAAATTCCGTTGTCCTGTTGACGGATTTGCAGTCCGAGAAAGAACTTGAGTTCACCCATCATAGACATTTGATATTTCTCGGACATCATTCGCCCGAATTCCATGCTGCAAGCATTGTTAGTACAGCCGAAAATAATATCATCCACATAAATTTGACACACGAATAGATCACCATCAATAGCACGAGTGAAAGAGTGGAATCAGTGGATCCTGGCTTGAACCCTTTGTCGAGCAGAAACCTCTTCAGAGTGTCATACCAAGCTCGAGGGGCTTGCTTCAGCCCATACAGAGCCTTTTTCAACCTGAAAACTTTGTTAGGAAACTGAGGGTTTTCAAAGCCAGGTGGCTGCCTAACATATACTTCCTCATCAATTTCACCATTGAGGAAAGCACTTTTCACATCCATTTGATAAAGCAGAATATCATTGTAGTTTGCATAAGCGAGAAGAATACGAATTGCCTCAAGGCGAGCAACAGGAGCATATGTTTCACCGAAATCAATACCTTCTACCTGTGTATACCCTTGAGCGACAAGACGCGCTTTGTTTCTCACAACAATGTCATTTTCATCTTGCTTGTTTCGGAAGATCCATTTTGTGCCGATGATATTGTGCTTCTTAGGATTCGGTTTGTCAACCAATTCCCACACATCATTTAATTCGAATTGCACCAACTCTTCTTTCATGGCATTCATCCAATTGGGATCATTCATGGCTTCCTCATACTTGGTAGGTTCTGTCAATGAGACAAAGGAGAAACTGCCACAGTAGTTAGCCAAACGAGTGCGAGAGCGACTTGTGGGTCGGTAACCTGGATTCTCGAGATCTTCTAGGATTAATGCAGGGTCAACTCAATTTGCCACACGTGGGAGAGGATTTCCTTCTTGATGATCATTTTCATTTTCCTCAGTATCAGCATTAGGATGAGCATTTGTATCGCCATTTTCATCGGGATTGCCGTTTTGATTTGCACTTGCATTTGGGTTGCCATTTGTGTTTGGAGTGGCATTTTCTTCGGCAGTAGATTGGCGTGTTCTTCTTCGAGCTATGGGGGCATCTTCATCGGAAGAGTCAGGTGTATTTCCTTTGACAGGCCTGACGTCCCCAATGGCCATTTGCCGAATAGCATCCGAGATCGGTGGTTCATCTATCACATTAGGCAGGTGCTCCTTTTGAGAGCCGTTAGATTCATCAAACCGCACATTTACCGTTTCCATAACTTTCCCGTGGTGAGAGTTATAGACACGATAAGTATGCGAGTTCGAGCCATAACCAAGAAGAAAAACTTCATGTGCCTTAGGTGCAAACTTGGAATTATGATTCATGTCACGAATATAGCAAGGTGCACCGAAAACACGTAAATAAGAAACATTCGGTTTCTTGCTAGTGATAAGCTCATATGAGGTTTTCTTAAGGAATTTGTGAAGATAAACACGATTCACAACATGACAAGCAGTGTTAATAGCATCAACCCAGAAACGAATGGGAGTTTTATACTCACTAAGCATTGTTCTTGCCATTTCGATGAGAGTTCTATTCCTTCGCTCAACAACTCCATTCTGTTGGGGAGTGTATGCGGTAGAGAACTCATGAGTTATACCATTTTCGTCGAGAAAATCTTCGATATGAGTATTTTTGAACTCAGTACCATTGTCGCTTCTGACATGCTTAATTCACACATCATATTCATTCTGAGCCTTCTTGGCGAATCTTTTGAAGATGTCTTGGGTGCAGGTTTTGTCTTCGAGAAAGAATACCCAAGTGTATCGAGAGAAATAATCAACAATAACCAGACCATAATGACTGCCTCCGAAACTTGCATAGTTTTGAGGTCCGAATAAATCCATATGAAGAATTTCCAGAGGTCTTGTTGTGGTCATGACAGTTTTTGACGAATGGTGCTTCTTGGCCAATTTACCGGCCTCACACGCACCATAGAGACAATCCTTGTCGAATATCACATCAGGAATGCCACGAAGATGATTTTTCTTCACGAGAGTCTGCAAATTTCTCATACCTGCATGACCAACTCTTCGGTGCCACAGCCATCCTTCGGTTGCTTTTGCAAGCAAGCAAGTTTGGACTGAGGGACCCTTAGAGAAATCCACAATATATAAATCACCTTTTCTATTTCTCTCGAAGACGAAGGAATTGTCAGAGGCCATAAAGACGATGCATTTGGATATTGAAAATAGAACTAGCATGCCTAGATCACAAAGTTTGCCAACTGACATGTGATTAAATCCAAGAGACTGAACAAGTAAAACATCATCAATGTTCTTGTCCTTGGATATAGCAATTTTACCTAACCCAATTACCTTTCCTTTGTTGTTGTCGCCGAAAGTAATATACTTCTGAGATGAAGCAGTTAAGTTGGGGTCGACAAACAACGACTTGTCTCCGGTCATATGACTAGTGCATCCACTATCCATTATCCATTCGGTACACCCGGAGACATAGTCCTGCAGAGAAATCAGGCTTTCTTAACCACCCACATCATTGTAGGTGGCTTCGAAACATATGAGCGAGCAGGATATGAGTTCTTTCGATAGTCATACGAATTGTAACTCGAATAAGTACGAGCATAATCGAAAGAATATGCATTGAAATTCTTTCCACACGAATGAGTATAGTGGTTAGATGAGGTATGCGTGTACTCATTCTGTCGGGCCTTTTCCAGGATGTATCGAGCATTTTCTTCCTGCATGGTTAGTAACCTAGCAATAGGTAATGCTTCGATAGTTTTCCTAGGCACCCAGATAGCTTTCTTTGGGGGGGCATTCCTGCTGTTTGGTCCAACATAGCGAGCAACAGCCTCACCACGTTGGTTTTTGAACAACTTATAGTTGTCCAGAGAATCATCATATGAGTATTCAGGGATAGGACAGTCATATCCCGAAAGTAAAGCTGGATCGAGCGTTTTGCTCTTGGCAGGCACCCACACAGTGCGAGGATATTGATCAGGTTCCCAGTAGGAGCCATTTTCATTCAGTTTCCTTTCGAAACCGATACCTTCTTTCCTGGGATTTTTGTGAAGAATGGATTTCTTCAGAACATCACACAGGGTTTGATGCCCTTTGAGAGACTTGAACATTCCTGTCTGAAGAAGATCCTTCAACCTAGCATTTTCATCAGATATAGAACCATTTTCCTCGACAGAGGGGTTAGCATTCACAGAAGATTCAGCATTTGATTCAGTGTTACTGCGTTCAAGGCATTTTAAGCAGGGAGGTACAAACACTTCAGGTTTCTCTTTGAGTTGTTGGGTGAGAAGAGAATTTTCTCTGATCAAGTCATCACGAGCCTCTCTCAGCGACTCGAGTTCCTGTTTCCTTTTCAGGTAATCATAAGTCAATCTCTCATGGTCGGCCGAGAGAAAATCATGACGATTTGATAGCTCTTCCATTCGAGACTCGAGAGCAGAATGCTCTTCTGTCAATGACTGATTTTTCTCCATCTCCTCAACCAACAACCCTTCAGATTTCCTGAGGGTTTTCTCAATTTTCTCGAGAGAGTTTTGTTGCATATTAGCAATTTTGATCAGTTTAGCATGGTCATCTTCACCAGAAGAGAGTTGATCACTGGAGTAACTCCTGTGATGTTTGGAGGGTACCTTTTCTTTCGAGGCTTTGGCCATGAAGCAGTACGCAGGAGACTCGTTGTCGCTCGAATGACTCTCGAAGAAGTTCGATGCAGGAGTAGAGGCACATGCTATGCCAGCCATGCCGGAATCAGAATCCTCATCGGATTCATCAACTTCTTCGGAGTCAGATGACGCTTCTTCATCGGAATCCATTTCCTTGCCGATGTATGCCTTGGCCTTGCGAGAGGTATTCTTGCGGTTGGATGAGGACTTGGAAGGATTCCTTGAGGAAGATCTTGACGAGGACTTGGAGGAGGAGTTGTCCTTCTTCTTGAAGAACTTCTTCGTTTTCTTCTCATCATCGGAGTCGTAGCTCTTGCTCTTGCCTTTGCCACGGTTGTTTCCTGAATCATATCTTCCACTGGCACGGATTTTAGCTTCCCAGAGAGGGCAGTCCGAAATGAAATGTCCTGGCTTTTTGCACTTGAAGCAGGTGTAATCTCCAGTAGGTTTTGATGAAGATTTGGAGCCGCCAGAGTTGCTGGATCCTTTCTTCTGAAACTGATTTTTCCTTTGAAGGCGCTGGAATCTTTTCGTGATTAATGCGAGATCCTCGCTGATCCTTTCTGGGTCATCTGAATCTTCTTCGGCATTTCCTTCTAAGGAAGATTCAGCCACAACCTTGAGAGCGTGACTTTTTCAGTGACTTGAGCCATAGAGATCTCTCTTTTCTTCTTCTTGTTCCTCGTGGGTGTTTAGCCTTTCCATGATATCAGCTGAGTCGAGAACTTTGAAATCAGCTCATTCCCGAATCATCAGAACTAGTGTGTCGAATGAGCTGTCAAGGGATCGGAGCAGTTTCTTCACAACTTCGTGATCAGTGATGTCTTTGGCGCCGAGACCTTGCAGCACGTTTGCAATGTCACTCAGACGATTGAAGGTTTGTTGACAGCTTTCATTTCCGATTCGCTTGAACCGATTGAACTTTGCCCGAAGAGTATCAATGCGAGCTTCTTTCTGAGTTGAAACACCCTCATTTATCTTTTTGAGAATGTCCCACAATTCCTTTGCAGTTTCACACTGACGATAGCGAAGAAATTGAGCACAAGAGAGATGGCCACCAATTTCGTCTTTGGCTTGAGCATCCATCTGAATAAGTTTCTTCTCGAGGTCAGTGGGGACCTGGGGCACTTCAACCACGAATCCATTCTGCATCATGTTCCACATATCATCATCAATAGCTCGGAGACAGATCTTCATCTTCTCCTTCCAGAAGGGATAGTCCGTCCCATCGAAGATGGGAATCTTGAGGTGCGACTTGTAGCTCACTGAAGACATACTTAAACTCCAAGGTGGTTAGACCAAAATGAACAGAGTCAAGGAGTACAAGGCTCTGATACCAATTGTAGGAATGAAGTATGTCTACCAGAGAGGGGGGTGAATGGGAGTTTTAAATTTTCTTCAGAAATATCAAAACTCTCGGAACCCAGCAACGGAGCGAATGAAAACAGTGTACAGTGAGCGAATACAAACTAACGAATGGAAACTAAAAGCATGCATCGAGACAAATCACATGATTGAAATATGTCAAACAGCACAGTTCGAATGTAAAGGGAAGAAGCAGAGGTGACCAGTGATGCTCGATGGCGACAAGGAATTTGGTAGACCAGTTCGCCCTTCTGCAAAAGGACTACGTCTGGTTGGAGGGGTTGTGATTTAACACAGAAGATAAACTCTCTTCGCCCTATTCTCCTCGACAATTGGTTCGTCAACCAATGCCAATAACTCGTGGTAGATGCTTGAGGCGATCTCCAAACCTTTACAGACTTCTTCTTCGAGAACCACAATTACTCTTGGTCTCTGAAGAAATTGACACCTAACCGTCTAGAGAGTTCGCAGCTCTCAAGAGTAATAGGCGGAGCGTACTGGACTTAGATTCGAGTGATGCCGAACCACTATCTAATTTTTCGGCTCTGCAGTTTTCTCTCGGTGGATTTTAAACTCAAATCACTCAGGAGAGGGGGTTGCTCAACAATCTTCTCAGAATCACACGGAGCAGCCACCGGACAACGCCGGTGCGGGGTGGCTATTTATAGCCGCAGCCTTCCCTGGTGGGAAATGACCATTTTGGACCCGCGGTCCAGCCAATGGCCAACCGACACGTTCACAACGGTCGGATTTTAAGAGCAACGGTAACATTACTTGAGGAACAAGTAATGCTAACTCCTCGGTCAGAGACAAATCTCTCACAGCGAAGAAGATCACAGTCTCTTGCTGGCACGTATTTGCTCGGAACACAAAGAGATTTCTCTCGCAACTTTCATAGGATTTGGGTTTAGCATAAGAGAATCAAAGCTTCGAACACTACACCCCTCTTAGTAGTACGGTGGTCCTATGACTCAATAAAGAGAAGAGAAACAACGAACTAAATGCTACGTCTTCACTTCGTCTTCAATCTTCTCGATCGCAGTCACTTTCTTCGGACGAGCACCGAACCAATTGCTTTGCATCAGCAATTTTTGAGGGGTCACTCTTGTCATCATAATCTTCGGTGATAACCTTCACTGCCACGCAGGGGATTATCTTCGGAGTTTGAACCAAACTCCTCTTAACTCCAGGGACCTGTTACTCTGTGTGCACTAGCAAACACATCAGTCCCTTACTGTTTATATCAACAATCTCCAAAACATAAGGAGGCAAATTATTGCACCAACACCTTTAGCGTCTGAGGGTCTTTCCCTTTTGGGATGAGGCAGATTGTTGTATCATTAACTCCTTCTGGCATCAACCTTGTTACAAAGAACACTCTAACAACTTTAATATGAATATTTGGTATTGCTATATTTAGAGTGAATTCATATGCATATATGTGTGGATGGATAAATGAATGATGATGAATGTGTGGATGCATATATTTAGAATGATGAACGAATTCATATGAACATATGCATATTTGATGAATGATGATGAATGAATGCAATGCATATATATCGAAGTTATAGTACATATTTTCTTCAATTTGGATTATATTTTGTTCAGTTTGTTGTCAGAAAATTAATTTGAATTGTCAATTGTTTTAGGAAGACCCTTGATCAGAACATCGGCACTTGGTACACTATGCTGGACCATGCCTTCGACAAGGGTCATCGCGCACGTTTTATCAAGAAGAAAATTTGTGCTTCCACGAAAAGCAAATACATGCTTCTCATGGAAGCACATTTTTTTCCTTTTCAAGATGCACATTATTCCCGCGGAAGCAAGTTTGTGCTTCCACGAGAAGAAAATTTGCGCTTCTGATGATATTTTGTTTTTCCAAGAAGCACAACTGTGCAAATTTG
Source organism: Elymus sibiricus (assembly GCA_039707655.1). Taxonomy (NCBI): domain Eukaryota; kingdom Viridiplantae; phylum Streptophyta; class Magnoliopsida; order Poales; family Poaceae; genus Elymus; species Elymus sibiricus. The sequence continues at coordinate 100,255,131 of CM077668.1, read as the reverse complement.
TGCTTCCACGAGAAGCAAATCTATGCTTCTCATGGAAGCACATATCTCTTTCCAAGAAGCATAATTTCGTTTCTCGCGGAAGCAAATCTGTGCTTCCATGAGAAACATAGGCAAATCTATGTTTCTCATGAAAGAACATTTTTTTTGAGAAGCACAACTGTGCTTCGCAAAAAGAAAGATATTTTTTTTCTAAAACATAAGGGAACTAGACGAAAACCGAAAAACTCGAAGAAAACCATTGAAATTCTAAAAAAACATACAAAAAAACCAAAATCCAGAGAGAACGCCCAACATACGACATGTGACGATGGCTGGACGCACCACTTGACGTGCCCTAGGCCAAAAAAGGGACCCTTGTGGGAGCCCTCAAGGAATAACTGTTGGTTAGCTACTCCCATAAAAACTTAGGTTGAGCTGTCAGAAAAAGTTGGGTCACTGAGAACTTATTTTAGCAGCCACACATTTTTTTGAGGGAAACAACCTACTCTTTATTGATCAAAGACCACCGAATGTGGAATAACAGTTTCGTCATGAGGTTGGCCAAACCACACATGACGCCCAGGCGCTAAATTCAAAGCAAATCTAGCTAATTTATGAGCCTCTACATTATTAGTTCTACCTTCAAAAATAAAATTACATGAAAATGAAGTACTCCGAGCTTCAATTTCTTTAATGATTGCCGCGTGTTTTCCTTGGCTTCCCTACTTAATATCATTGATAACCTGTTTAGCATCAGATGCCACCACGAACTGCTGGAGAAGTAGGTCCTCGGCTACACACAATGCTTCTCTACAAGCCATTGTCTCCAGAATAATGGGATCATCCACTCCCTGTACCACGATTGCCGAACTCCCCAAATAATTTCCACTCGGCTACACACAATGCTTTCCTCCTTGTTGTCCATATAACCCACAGCGTCACAGCGAGCTTCACGAAGTGCACATGTGATAATGAATCAATCTATGAGAATAGCCAGTGCTTCGCATGCTGTTCTGTGTTGGAGACCAAAGCTTGCCCTAGTTCATCATCCATGAGGGCCCATGTGCATCTTGCCATACATTCTATTAGCGAGTGCCGCCATGAATCCGGAGCACCACAAAGACCACACGCCGAGGTGTTTGACATCTGTCGGTGAGCACGCACATCTTCTGTCAGCAATGATTGCTTTGACAACCTCCATAGGAACATCCTAACCTTGGCTGGGACTTGAGTTTTCCACGACAATTTCCACTGCTTCTCCTCACCCCTTATGCCAGATGAACCCGCTGAACCTTCTAGCCACGCTTCCCTTTTCTGTTGTGTTGCGACCAACATATTATAAGATGATTTTACAGAGAATTGGCCATTTTTCTCGAAGTGCAAGCACCAAAAATCTGAAACATTGCTGGTACACAATGGTATTCCTGCTATGACCTTAGCGTCGAAAGGAAGAAAAACTTGGCGGACCTTCTATATGTCCCAGGTCGCCGTCGTTGAGTCTATAAGTTCTGCGGCACGCTGAGGCGGGTCCTGCATCATACATCCATATGGTTTCAACATCTCATCTCTTGGCAACCAATTATCTGACCAAATCATTGTATCTTCCCCATTGCCAATTCTCTTGATCAAACCTTGAGCAAGAATGTCTCGCCCATCAACAATTGCTCTCCAGATTTGGCTTGGGTGGGATCCCAAGCTTGCATTCAAAATTGTTGACCTCGGGAAGTAAACACTCCTCAATATCCGGGCACTAAGGGACTCGGAGTTCTGCAGCAGGCGCCATGCTTATCTAGCTAGCAGAGACAAATTAAAAAGCTCAATATCTTTAAACCTAGGCCTCCCTTACCTTTTGGTTTCGTCATCTCTTTCCATGACACCCAATGGGGTTTTCTCTGACCATTTTTGCTGCCCCACCAGAACTTCCATATGAGCATGTTGAGGTGTTCACATAGCCCTCTAGGTAGCCTGAAACATGACATAGAATACACTGGCACGGCCTGAGCCACTGATTTGAGGAGTACTTCTTTACCTGCAGTTGATAAAGTCATGTCAATCCATCCCTGAATCTTACTCCATAGGTGGTCCTTTAAGTACTTGAACGCTCCACTCTTTGATGATCCAATGTCAGATGACATTCCTAAGTACTTTTCATTCAATGTCTCATTGGGAACATTTAGCACACCTTTTATGTCATGTCTTACATTTTCCGGGACCCCTTTACTGAAGAAGATGGATGAATTTGCATAATTGATTCGCTGCCCCGTGGCTTGACAATAAATATCCAACACCTGGTTCACCTCAGTAGCTCCCATACTATTTGCCTTGAAGAACAGCAGGCTGTCATCTGCGAATAAAAGATGGTTTACCGATGGCGCCACTTGTATCCCACTTAGGTTGGATGACTCTCTTCATGACTTTAGGAGGCACGACAGGCCCTCTGCAACTAACAAGAACAAGTATGGAGATATGGGGTCCCCTTGGCGAATTCCACGTGATGGCTTGAACTCCTGTAACTTCTTTCCATTAAACATTACTGGAAAATTTACCGAGCAAACCAGATTCATAACAACATCCACCCATTTAGTGGTGAAGCCCAATTTCAACATGATAGCTTAGAGATAGGGCCACTCCACCCTATCGTATGCTTTCATCATATCAAGCTTCAGGGCACAAGATTGATGCTTCTTTGCCCTATTGCGCTTCATGAAGTGCAAACATTCATATGTCGTGATGATATTGTCAGTGATTAACCTGCCTGGTACAAACGCTGATTGCTCCTCTAACACAATTTCGGGCAAAACTAGTTTCAACCGGTTAGAAATCACCTTGGATGCAATCTTATATAGGACATTGCAAAGACTGATCGGGCGGAACTGTGATAAAAGTGTTGGATTATTTTACCTTTGGGATAAGCACCAAGATTGTTTTGTTTATGCACTCGGCAGACTCCGTCCCATCAACAATCCTGAGTACCACCCTAGTTATATCCTCGCCGCAAACATCCCAATGACGCTGGAAAAAATGTGCAGGAAAACCATTCGGGCCCGGCGCCTTTATCGGAAACATCTGAAACAGAGCCGTTTTAACTTCTTTCTGGCTGTATGGCGCGTTTTAGCAGCCACACATAAGCCTTAAAAAAACTGGTCCCTAATATCCGTGGAAGAAACATCGGTAGGGAATCACCCCACACAACGCACATAGACGACCACTGGCATAGGCCATGTGGTTAATGGCCCGACCCATTAACGAGCGCAACCGATTTTTCATTTGTTTCCTATTCGATTTTCTGTTTTATCTGTTTCGTTCTGTTTACCATGTCCTGTATGGTTCGCCAGCCAGGATTATGTGCGGTTTCGTATTTGTCCTTCTTACAGTTTGAATAATTTTCCCCACAACATAGAAAATATTAGACTTGTTCAAAATTTTGTTTAATTTATGGAATTTTTAATACATGAATATAAATTGTACATATATTTTTTATAAATACAGGATGAAAATATTACAAATATGCAATTAATATTTATTGAATACACGATGATCAATTTTTAAAATATGCCAGAACTATTTTTTCATACCCAATGAATATTTTCCAAGTATTTGACTAACATTTTTATTTCTAAATACATGATAAGCATTTTCAACATATGGGGATGTTTTTTCTAATATGGAATGAATATTTCGTGAATAGCGATGGCTATTTTAAGGTGCATGATGAACATTTTTTTAAATCTAAATAGGCAATGCAATATTTTCAAGTAGGTGGTGTTTTTAAAATACATGATAATTTTTAACAAATATGTGTTTTGCAAATATGCGAGGAACATTTTTAAGTACACAATAAAAAAATTAAAATATGTTATGAACATTTTTTTCTACTCGTTGAGCATTTTTCAATTAAGCATTGAACTTTTAGAAAAACAAGATAAATATATTTAAATAAGCGATGAGCAATATATGAATACACGACTAACATTTTTCAAATAGGTGATGCATTTTTTAAATACTCGATGAGTATTTTTTTTATAAATTTGCGTACCTTTTTATTATTCCCTACAATATAAATTGACTATTTTTAAAACTGTTTTTCTGGAAAATATTTGAAAAGAATTTTCGGAAAAATATATTAAGCAGCTGGCTCAAAAAGTCGATCCAAACTTAGCAGGGCGGGCCATAGAGCGCACGAGGTGCACGTTACCTCGACTGTTTTAATTTGAGAAGCTTACCACTTTATTTATGAATTAATAACGCCATCAATACAAATAATATCTGGAGCGGTACCACCGTACCAAGCCAAATATGCGGGCCCCTAGCTAGTGTAGAAGTACCCCTAAAAAAACAAAAACAAAAAAGCTAGTGTAGAAGTTGCCCTTGCCAAATTGTGAGCTTCGAAATTCGCCTCCCACCCTTCATGCACAATTTAAGCAGTTAGAAAAACTTGCCGTCTTATTTGAATCTCCCTGATTATCATAGATGAAGGACCCAAGCAGGCCCGTACCGTACACAAGTGCAGCATGTTCGACTGCACAGGCCCCAAGTAACAAGGGGGCCCAGTTTAGGAGTAGTTTTAAAAACACACTTTATGCAAATACTGCTTCTTAATTAATGAGCAGTCAATGCATTTTTTTACTATACGGGGCACTGGTATTTCTTGGGAATATGCACCGTGGTAACTCCAAGGACTCCATCTCACACACGCCCCTCCTCCTTCCTATTCTTTTTCTCTACTAGGTGAATGCCCGTGCGTTGCAACGGGACATACATCTTATTTTGGTACAACACTAACCATGAATATAATATATAAATGAAGGATTTTACGGCTAGCATCAGATAATATTGTCGGCATTTCTTACCACTTTTCTTCTTTCTCCTCCTCTGCATATCTAAGCCCACAATTAGTTTGTCAACGGCACAGCCAACTCGCAGTCCCCATTATACCACCGTCATACAGTTTATATTTCACATTGTGCTATTATATAGAGAACATAGGGCAGGGGCAAGAAATTTCCATTCTCACATGACCAATACAAACTAAACGGAACACAAAGAATCCGTTGATCAGGTGGGCCTCAACGTAGTCACTTATCAGCCATAAACTTTGACTAAAACAAATTCATATGGGGGTATCTATTAACCAACGCACATTGGCAGGGCCACTAAGCTAATCACAGAACATCTCCACGCATTTTTTTGTATTAACAAAGAAATTAAGCAGGGGGGAGAACAAAAAGGAATTTCAGGATGCAATGCTGGTTCATTGCCATAGTCGACAGTGGACACATATAATTTAAGAAAAATAGTACGGCAACACAAACTTATTCATCCGTTAACATACTTCTTATACGTATCCAACACAGTCTATCAACTTCAAAGTTTACTTTTCACTCTCAAGAATTAATCCATGAAGCCGTGAATTTGAAAGCTCAAACTACTGCGTGGGAGGATGTTGACGATACTGCTTGGCTAGTTAACTTGTTTTGAATAGAATCCCCTAGTTTGACATCAAGCGGGCTTGAACCCAGGATGTCTGGTGGCTTCATGCGAATCACAGGGAAGGGAAAGTTTTCAAGCCCCAGCTTCTACTTTAGGATCATTCAGTTAGGCTTCATCTATTCCCAGTTGTCCAGCTCTGGTATTGCCTATCTTCACAGATTTTCTTTTTGCGTACAAGTTTATGCATGCCCAGCGGCCGGTAGTAAATAAGTCAGTAATTTAATAAATTAACAATATGATCTTTCAAAAAAATAACTTAACAATATAAAATCTAGGTCAAGCAAAATCCTAAATATAAGAAACAACAGAATATCCAATACTACTGTACTATCGACAAAACCATCACAAATTCACAAGCCAGTTCATTCTACAAAATATGGACTGGAAATTATTTTGACAATAAAGATAGCATCTATGGTTCAGTAACCAAAAATACTATACAGACTTCACCCAAGAAAAATAAATATTTCAATGCCCTAGAAAACGCACCTTCAGTTCTTTTGTTCTTCACCCCCAAAGAAATTTCGCTCGTACCTTCATGGAAACCCTTCCAAAGTGTGTCAAAAGTTCTGTATTGTTTGGGTTGTTCTTTCTGAAACTACACAACTCACAAGCAAGCAAAAAACAAAAATATATCAGTATATACATACCTCTGCAAAACATATGGTCAACTGATCAAATGGTTTTGTTTCATAAACAGGCAGTAACATAATAGCTAAGGGGCTGTTTGGTTTGTGCCCAGGAGCGCCACGCCAAATCGTGGGCGTCGTGGGCGCGTCAAAAAGTTGGCGGCCGAATGCCGATTCGGCCGCCAACTTTTCGCCAATTCGTTGGCGCAGAAACAGAAGAGGAAAAGGTGAGGTGTGCTGGCGAGCCAAAAGATTGGAGCCCATCCAAACGAGCTGCGCTGTCTCGGTCAACGCCAAAATATTGGCTGGGCGGACGGGGGGCTCCAATCCAAATAGCCTCTAAACTACCAAGAAATTTGTCAAGTATATAATCAGAGAAAACAAGGGTTAATGATTGGCTCAAGAACAAGCAGCGGTACAGTGCATCTCATGTGAACTTTCACAATGCCTACAGGTATCTTCTATGCCGAAATAAGTCACTTATCCTTATCCACGTTTTGCAAATAATTATGTCTAATCCATGGTTTCCAAACAATTTCAAAAGGCGGGTGATAGGCGCCGGCGGACCGGCCGAAATTTGGGCCGGTCCGCCCGCAGCCATCCGATTGGTGCATGTATAACCGTTCGATGCAGCTGTTGATTCGTCAACGCACGCCCCTACGACGGATTATGCATCTAGTCGCTCGATTTCGCATCTCGCCGGCTGCACGCGCTTGCTGGTCGCCATGGTCGCCGGCCGTCCTCGTCGGCGGTCGCCGCACTCGTCGCCGGCCGTCCTCGTTGCCGGTCGTCCTCGTCACCGGTCACCGCACTCGTCGCCGGTCGTCGCCTGCATTTGTCGCTGACTCCACGCATGCAACAGCTGCGGCCGGCGGCTCGTCCGTGCGGCTCGTCGTCGTGCCGGTCGCCGGTGGTAGCTGACGCAGTTGCCGGTTGTAGCAAAAAAACGGCCCCCGCCGTGGCTGGAGGTAGCTATCGTTCTCGCCGGTTGCAGCAAAAACACGGCTGCCGTCGCCGGTGGTGGCTGCCGCTGTCGCCGGTTCCAGCACTGGGCTGTCTGGTTGCAGCAAAAAACGGCCGCCGCTGTCGCCGGTGGTCAGGGACGGAGACAAGGGGGGACGAGGGGGGGCTAGACCCCCCCTAACGATCTTGTATCCAGTAAGCTGGAGCAGCGATTTTTGGGCAGAAACTAGCGCTGCAAACTGTTACGCCCCCCCTATCACAGCAGGCCTTCCAATCAGTTGTAGATTTTTTTTTCAATCGATTTATTTTTTCAATCGATCAGTTGTACATGTATAGGACATGCCTAATTAACATGATTAGCCGGCCCATATAACCTTATTTTGAGACAAACCAGCCTGATAGCCCACAACCCCGCGTCGGCATTGACTGATCGATTAGAAGGCCTTCGTTCTATCCTGATCTGATCCCCTCGCTATTTCTTCTCGGGTGAGCGCGCCACCTGCGGCAGAACCAGCCAATTTTGAGCAATTTGGCACAACCTAAGATCACAGATCAGAATTCACAAGAGGAGTAAATCCAACACAAGCATCGATCGAAGGCTTCAACTACGCAACAAAGAGTATGTATTCTTGTATTTTCTAATTCTGCCTAAATTGTGCCGTGAATTTTTTTTTGGAAGTAAGAGCCTACCAACATTAAATACTAATTCCAAAATTGGAGACATTCGATTATCCACCTAAGCTTGTGTGGAGATTAAGAAAAGAAGGCAGCCAAGTTTAATTCTGAACAAATTATTGAGACCTTGATATTTTTTATATTCATAGTTCCTATTTTAATTTTATATTATGAACTGCAACTCTTATTTTGTATTGGACTGTAAGAATTAGGCGTATTTAATATACAATAAGAATGTTACATATATATGTCTTTTCATTTGACTAATTTTATTGTCATCTCCGCCCCCTCCATGTTCAAATCCTGGCTCCGTCCCTGCCGGTGGTAGCTGCCTCTGTTGCCGGTTGTAGCAATGATTTGGCCGGTTCCAGCAAAAAATGGTCGCCGCCGCTGCCGTCGCAACTCGGCCGTTGTCGATGGTAGCAAAATCAGTTGCCGACTGTAGCATTCGGCTGGCTGGTTGTAGCAAAAATGCTGCCCAGTTCCAGCTCCTATTCTCGGTTGTATCAAAACGAGTTGCCGGTTCCAGCTCTGGCTTCGCCGGTTGCAGCAAACGCAGATGCTGGTTCCACCATGGCCCGTCCGTCATCGAGTTGCAAAACATTGCCGCGTCGGTCGTCGTGGTCACAGCGTGCGGTCCCCACCGTTGGAGCACGCGGGACTGTGGTTGCCGATGCAGTCACCGTTGTAGCAAAATCCGGTGACAGTCCTAGCTTGTCGCAGGCATGGTTCCAGCGTCCCCAGCGCCTCCTAGCACTGGTCGCGGTCGCGGTCGCCGTTGTAGCAAAATCCGGTGACAGTCCCAGCTTGTCGTGGGTGTGGTTCCAACGTCCCCAGCGCCTCCTAGCACCGGCCGTGGTCGCGGTCACGACTGTGGTTGCAACTCGCCAGCGCGCGTGGTTCCAGCTCTGCAACACCACGGTTGTAGCTCTGCCGGCAGGTGATGCAGCAAAGGATCCGTCTCGTCGGCGGCGGGACGCGACGTCGGTGCTCCCGCGGTTCCAGCTCCGCTGCCAACGGTTGAAGCTCCACCAGGCGCTAGTTGTGCGCAGCCGCTTGTCGTCACAAGGTTGAGAACGCACACGGCAGTAGTAAAAGCTCCGAGGTGTGGGTGGGCTAAGGGAGAGACATGGTCGTAGCAGCGCGGTGGCGAGGAGTTTTGGGGGCGGTTGCGCCGGCCGCTGGCGATAACAGGGTAGCCCGTCGGTGTGGCTGAGGAGAGAGAGAGAGAGAGAGAGAGAAGATCAGGCGAGAGGAATAGTCAAGACGCTAGATTCGTCTCCCAGCAGATAAGGATGGAGAAGGGTGCGGATGGCGTGTGGGACCACAGTGCTATGTCGCGACAAACCTGACGGACAGGGAGCGTTGGATCCTGTTCAATCGGACGAGCCGCGTGCGACCGGCCGAACGTTAGCCGGTCGCCCAGCCACAAACGTTTCCCATTTCAAAACATAAAGAGCCATTCCAGATGGCAAGTAACATCCATTAGAAAATTGTCCGTACGTTCCAGATCATGTTCATCAATCAAACGTGAATCAAGTGAGCAAGTTCCAAATTATCTAATCACTTACGAACATCAGATCCATTGTGCTGAATGCCATGTCTGAAAGACGATCAAATCTTTTGGAGCAATTTCACCTCTCACCTACAGTCGCAGATCCATGGGCAGCTGTCCCTTGGCCAGTACCTTATCCGCCGACTGCACCGTCGCGAATGTTAGGGAGAAGGGGACCATGCTGGCGATCCTGGCCTGAGTCGACGGTGTTGGGGAGCGCGGCGGCATCAAGGGTTGCCCTTGCGGCCGGACACAACCGTGGCGGGGAAGGCCATGGCGCCATGGAGCGTGCACACGGAGGAACGAGCGCGGAGGCGAGGAGGGTTTGCTGCGCACACAGCGAACTCATCGGAGTGGGAAAGGCTCTAGGGTTTCGGGGCGGCGGCCTCGCAGGCGTCGGGAGATGGGTGCTGCCTTCTAGCCTGGATGGAGTTGGCTCACGTTCGCTTGTTGGTTTTTTTTTTCCGACGATGATTGTTTTTTTTTTGGAACACAGTACAGACGCAAGCGCTCATATACACGCGCATACACTCACCCCTATGAACGCACACACGCACACCCTACCCCTATGAGCACCTCCGAGAGACTGAGCCGGCATATCATCTTGAAATTTACGAAGTCACCGTAGGCACCTCGTCGTCGACGGGAACGTCTCCTCCCACTGAATGCGCATCGCCGGAAATCCTGAAATAATTCCAGGAATAAATGCGAGCACCAGGATTTGAACCCTGGTGGGCTGGGGATACCACAGTCCCTCTAACCATCCAACCACAGGTTGTTATATGAGTGTTTCCGTGCGGGGCAGGAGATTCGGAAGCACACTGACGGGCTGAGGGGCTCGACGAAGAGCGAGCGAAACGCGCTGTGAGCGAAACGGAACGCTACTTGTTTTTTAGATAGGAGAGATATTCTCTTTCACTTCCAGCGACCCATGCAAATCCCTTCCTCCATCGCAGGGCTCATAGCTTAATTCCTTTGCGATTTCTTCGAAATAAACACAATGTATAGGTACACTCCACCCTCAATCCAACATCTATTTATCAGGTGTTTTCTTCATTTTCTCATGTCTCCTCTGCTTCTTAGATTCTGTTGCTGCTTCTACCTACGCTGCCCGCCTACAGCTTTAACCAGACTACGGACTACCAGAACTCCAGAAGCATTGTTGTTGGCCGCCCCATGACCTTCTTCCCAAATAAATCAAAGTTCGTTTCATTCCCTTTTGTTTATATGTTCTATTTCTAACACATCATAAGATTTTAGCGAACTAATTATTTGATCTAAAAAATGTGGTCTTGATAAGTTTTTAGCAAAATAATCAAATGGCATTTTGGAAAAGATTGCTTATGAAAAACAAATTGAGATTTTGTATCAAGGACTGCTAGAAGGATGCATGTTTATGCTAAACAATGTACTAATTTTGAGTTTTAGGAATCGCTTCTTGAGTATAAAATTTTGTTTTCCTAATTGGCGATGGTTATATCAAGGGCCTACTTTGGGATGTTGCACGGCCCCTGTTTTCTTGGGTACGGCCCTGGACCCAAGTAACTCTCCTTGAGGTGGCTGACAGTAGCGACACAATCAGTAGCTATATGCTAAGGTTAAGATCTGATGCTAAATAAAGAGCTTCGCAACAAGCATATGCCTTAAGGATCTCCGGCTCAGTCAAGCCTTCATAAGCTATTGTCGAGGCCCCTAGAAATTCACCATAGCCATCTCTGCAGATCGTTGCACTCGCTCCCCCAGCACAATGCCTTGACACAGCAGCATCTAAACACTATCTTCATCTCGAATTACTTGTTTCTTTGAGCGCGGAATAGGAGGTCTCGAAAATCAAGTTTTTTTTAGCAGTGTCTCGGAAATCAGTTGATTTTGGCCGATGCCACCGGTAAGATCGCTGGGCCTTGTGGCACGGTTGCAGTTGCAACAGGTTAGTACTGGGCCGGTGTGGGCTGTTGGCGCGTGGTTTGAGTACCATGTGCTTGGTTCTCTCCACCGCCGCCGCCTACTCCCCTTCCTCAGCCCAGTGGCGGCGCTGGGAGCTCCTAGTCAGCGCTTTAAGCGCCGGCTAGGCAGCTGGCGCTCGCGTGCATTCCAGTGCGTCGTGGCCCAGTATTGCGCCACCTCGCACGACCGCTTCGCCCACTAGTTTTTTTCCTTTTCTTTCTCTATAAAAAGCTTTTTTATTTATTTATTCTGCAGTTGGTCTCCTAGGTAAAAAACAGTTGGTTTAATTTCAAAAAATCATGAAATTTAAAACATTTACAAATTTCAAAAAATAGTTCACCAATTTTGGAAAAAAGTTCATCGATTTTGAAAACAAGCTCATCAAATTTGAAAAAAGTTCATCGATTTGGAAAATAGTTCACAAATTTGGAAAAAGTTCATCGATTTTGGAAATAAGTTCATCGAATTTGAAAAAAGTTCATTGAATTTGAAAAGGTTCATCGAATTTTGAAAAAAAGTTCATCGACTTTGAAAAATGTTCATCAATTTTGATAAAAGTTTGTTAAATTTTGAAAAAAAGTTCATTCAATTTAGCAAAAATAAAAAAACCGAACAAAACCGTTTCGAATAAAAAAAAGAACAAAGAAAAAAGATAACAGAAAAAAGAAAAAGAAATAGAAAAAAGAAAAAGACAAAAGAAGAAAAGAGTGAAGAAGATATAACTGAGCACATAAAGTGAGGGTAGTCGGGTGGTTAGTGCAGTGTGCTATCAACCAGGAGGTCGCTTGTTTGAATCCGGGTGCGGGCGCATTATTTTGTTTTACACCAAGTTTTCCTGGGGAGCCCCCGCAAGGGTCATCTGGGGTGGGCTGAGAGCGCATCGCTTGGCGCGCTCTCAGCCGGCCGCCACGTGTCACGCTCCTTCCGATTTTTGTTTTTTATTTATTTTTCCGCACGCGTTTTCGTCTTTTTAGATTAAAAAAATTGGCTTTTCAGTTTTCCCCTGGTTTTTCTTTGGTTTTGGGCAAAAAAAATTGGAAAAAAAAATTGCGCGAAAACACACGTTTTCTTTTTTTTTCTTCCGCGACTGTGCCTTTCGAAAAAAAAACGTGTTTTGTTTTTTCCCCTTTCGCGAGAGGCACGGATCTCGGAAACGAAAAAAAAAACGCGTATTTTTTCTTCCACGAGAGGCACGGATTTGCTTCCGCGAGAGGTATAGTCGTGCCTCTCGAATACGAAAAATATCGCGTTTTCTTTTTTTCCCTTCCGCGAGAGGCACAGATTTACTTCTCGTGGAGACGCGGATTTGCTTCCGTGAGAGGCACAGTCGTGCCTCTTTCGGAAAGGGAAAAAACGTGCTCCTGGTTTGGTTTTTTCGTCTGTTTCTTTTGTCCGGCTTTTTTTCATAAAACTTTTTCGTCAAAACATATCAACATGGGATCTAGTTTTGAAGATCTCGACGCGAGTAATCCAACGGTAAAAACGGTTCGAGATTTGAACGCACGGTTTAATAGATAAAACATTTTGAATAGACGGATCTACAAAAAAAAAATCTCCTAGGTTGTGACAAGCGGCGCACATGTAGTGCGGCACTTGTCGCAACTTGAGAAGGTGGGAGTGACCTTTGCAAAAAGTGCTCTGATTTCGGATTTTGGCTCCAAATTTTTTTACTACATATATTATACGGTGAACATTTGGCCCACGAACTCAAGTCCAGCCCAAACTTGCACCCACGTCGACACGCGGGCTGTGGGGGCTGCCGAGCACCTCGTCTCCTATTCTCCCTCCCCCGATTCCCAGCGGCGGCGGCGAGCGATTCCAGGTCCGGCGGCTGGCCCTCTCCCTCGGTCCCTCCCCTCCCCTCGGCCTCCGGCCCTCCCCTCCTTGTCCGGCCCTCCTCGGCTCAGCCTCTAACCACCGCCGAAGAACCTCTCCTCGCCGACCCTCTGCCCCCTCGGCATCCCAGCAGCGCGGCAATGAAGCACCGCCGGCGGTCGAAACAGCAGAAGCTCAACTCCTTACCTCCCCCTACATCCCCAGCCACCCGCACTCCATGCCCCATGCCAAGCCCGAGCGCCAGCCCCAAAAGCCCTCCCCCCGCCACTTCTCCGCCGGAGCAGGCGCCGGAAGTGGTAGTTCCTGAGGACTGGGCCTTGGCCACTGACGTCATCGCCTCCGACCTCTCGTCTCCGGTCGTCCTCGTGTGCGGCCCCTCCAACAGCGGCAAGTCGACCTTCACCCGCCTCCTCCTCAACAAACTGCTCCCCAGGTGACCATCGGAATCCAATTCATGACGACTAATTTAGCACCAGTGCCATGCTGTGTTATGTAACTGCTGGTGTGTTGTGCTGTTTTGAAGCTACGGGAGGATTGGGTATCTGGACACTGACGTGGGGCAGCCGGAGTTCTCGCCGCCGGGGTGCCTCTCTCTGCATATCGTTGATGAATCTATCGCAGGTGCAAACACTTTGCATAGCGATAGCGGGGATTGTGTGTTAGTGGAGAGGATTTTTGCTTTGGGGTGTTAGTGGTATGCTAGTTCCACAGGTCACTGACATGTTGGTTATTTTTCTATGCAGATATGCGGAACCCGGTTCTGCGGGAGGCCGAAAGGTGTGATATTCTCGCTCTTTCTTCTAGCTTGCGAAGTGATTAATAGCGATTACTACTTGGGCTTCTTGGGTTTAGGAATCTTTGCTTACTGCTTAGTAAGTTCTTGTTGTGATGTTTTAAATAATGCCCTCAGGTGTGGCATTCTTTTAATTCTAAGGGAGCAGTTTCTGGCCCCCTGGTCCTGACTTTTCTAGAAGTGCATTCAAATGTTTAGATTCACATGAGAATTGATGTTTAACAGTAAGGTTTTATGCTATAAGTGCTTCGGAATAAAAGAGCAACCTAACCAACAAAACTTCAAGGGCATACTCCCTGGGATTGCAACTTTAGGTCGTTTCAATATTTCGGCCAGCCAAACATTCTTAATTTTGACCATCACTGTGAAATGTTTTACAACCATTGATAACATGAACTTGATATTATATATCAGTTACCAAATATACGTTTGTAATGTCTTCTTATTTTTGTTTGAAGTGGCATATTTTTTTAGAAATTGATGGCCACAGTTTCACCATGGAAAGTGGGTCAATGTCCAGAACGACCTACATTTGTGGTCAGAGCGAGTACATCATAGATTACGTTTAGCTGTTGGAAGTCATCTGTCAACAATCAATATCTTTTTCTCTTCAATCTGTTGGTCACAAACTTGCTTAATGCATGTTCCGTGTTATTATTGTTATTTGTGCATACAACATATTCGTCTGAATCACGATAATAGGTTTTAGAGTCTTTGAAACTGTCAATGTGCTATTTGTATCACTAGGTAGCCTTTTAGATTCTGCTGAAGAAACATTTTCAGTTTAGTATTTTTTAAACTTAGTTTCCTTTCTAACGCCTTCATTTGTTTTATATGTAAAACCCATCAGGTGCTGCTTCTACGGTGATATATCTTCAAAAGGGGATCCAGAATCATATCTGAACTCTCTATTTCTCTTGTATACCTACTTTGTTGAAAAATATCGTTGTCCTGGGAGTGAAGTGCTTCCTTTGATTGTCAACACTCCTGGATGGGTGAAAGGTATATATTTACAATCCTCTTAAGTTGCCCAGCTCTGTTTTATCACATTAGGGCGTATAGGTGTTTTCATTGTTCAGTGTTCACTGTTCTGAAGACCCTTTGTTTTCATCTTAATGCAGGTACTGGTTTTGATATGCTTGTAGAGATGCTAAGGTATATCTGTCCCACAATTGTTGTTCCGATCCGCACCAGAATGCAGAGAAAGAATCTCCCTGATGGAATGTTTTGGTTAACCGGTGGGGAAACAGAACCTAAAGTGATTACAATTGATGCTGCAAGTCATGATTCCTTATCCAAATCGTAAGAAAAATTCTTTTTTTTTTTCAGTTTAATGCTCAAGTAAATGTCAAAAACTGTTACCAAGTTGAGTAGCTAAAAGACAGTCAAATAGTCTTCCTAGTGTTTTGATGAATATGGAGAAGGCCAGTGGCCCGGTGGTGGGGAGGCTGTTCAGCCCCCGTTCCCACCTCGGTTCAGTCTTAGTACCATGAAATAGTCTTCGCATTCATTTGATGATGAATATGAGGACATGATGTCGGTATACCGGTCAAGGCTCTTTAACCTCCCTGCATGCCTTGGTTCGAGTCCTAGGAGCAACTTTATGCCCATCTCCTTGTTTAGTGTATGCTACAGCTCCTGGACAGCAACTTTATGCCCATCTCCTTCTTTAGTGTATGCTACAGCTCCTGGACAGTTTTTTATAAAGGCAAAAATCTTTGATGAATATTGTTATTGACTAGCGAACAATAACTTTTGGTCTCTTGTACAAAGTACAAATACATAAGATCTAATTTACAGACAGCAAATGAACAATGAGTACTGAATTTGCCATACTTTCTCCCTACGATTGTACCAGTTTCGATTGCGGTGGGTGCCTCTGTCTGCTCCGTCCCATGAGATTAGAAATTACCCATTGTAATTATAACTGGAAGAATATTTATCTTCCCCCCTGTCAAATTTAGTCTAATACATTGAAAAATAAGATATATTTCCAGTCGTTTATGCCTGGTCATCTATAATGTTGTTGGTCCAAATACTTGTGCAACTATTTGGCTTCGTGACTGTTGTCTTGCGCTTCTTTGATGAATAAGCTCCCATTCCAGCTACAGATGAATTATTCATACTTATAGGCTCATATTACATAAAGTACTGTTTTTTTGTTTGAGGAAAATATAGTAAATGATGTATTTAAATTGCCAAGATCCTTAAAGCGGAAAGATGGGGGTGGATTGCGTGAACGACGGCTGGTGGAGTACTTTAAACAATGTTTTTCAAGTGACATATCACTAGCAACAAACAAAGAGCTTGCTTATGCCCTAGCATCACTGCCACCCTATGAAGTATCATTTTCAGATGTTACAGTTATGCATCTTCATTGCGAGGTTAGTTGTCTTTCCCGTCAACTATGCTTTGGAACATAATCTGGCTCACTTTTTTTAAACTTCTTTAATTTGGACCATTTTTTGGCTTATTGCAAGAAATACAGGCATCAACACCTCAGTACTCCCTCCGTAAAGAAATATAAGAGCGTTTAGATCACTAAGTAGTGATCTAAACGCTCTTATATTTCTTTACGGAGGGAGTAATTGTTACTTTGGTAGCCAATTGTCAGTACCTTCGTAAGCACTGGGCTGGGCAATCCTTGCATGACCATGGCCTCTGCTAGTCTGCTTTCAGGATTAGTTATGTCATGCATCAAATGCGCTGTTTGACCTGAGCTGAAGGTTGTTAGGCGTAGATCGAGTCTAGCAGTACTCTGCAGAGAAAGATAAGGTGCCGACCAAGCGTGCAAGGGCAGTCAATGAAATTGTTAGGCAAATAATTCTAGATTAGAAATGCTTGTGGTCCCAATTGAAGTACCATCATGAGTAGATATAATTAGTTTTCTGTAACATGTTGAGCTAGCTATTGAATTACTTAATGAGTTACCAGTTTGATTTTTAACCAAGATCTTTAATTTAGGACATTATTAAGAGTATGGTGTATTCATATGCCAAAAATCTACCCTGGGTTTTATTTTGCGTTGGTGATAAAGAATGGCGGAACGTGAAAAGTGGAAGATCCTGTGATTTCACTTCTAGGTTTCTGAAAGCACTGAACAGCAACAGAGAAAATCATATTCTGCATATTGTTCGTTCTGTTCAGGTACCCCTTACTGAGATATGGCGTAGTCTGAATGCAACCATAGTTGGCTTGGCAAGTAGTTGTGACACACCTGCGACAGCCCATGCAGTTCCTTGGTGTGTTGGGCTTGGTACTCTCTCTCTCTCTCTCTCTCTGATGCACACATATTCGTAATAAGTACCTACCCTATATTGAACTTGTGTAAACATTGATAATGGCACATAAACCTGCCCAGGTATTGTCAGAGGCGTCGATGTGCAAAGGGGCCTGTTATATGTTATCACTCCTGTTGCTGTTGAACATCTTCAAAGCGTAGATCTGCTGCTGCAGGGTCTCATTGAGATTCCGAGATCTGCTCTGCAGGTAACCTTCTCCGAAGGATCTCTTTGCTAGACTAATGTATTAGAGATCATTTTGGTGTGTGAGCAAACAAATAAAGGAATAAACATTAGACTTTGTTATGTCCTCTCTACCATAATCAATTTTAAAGTTATTAAATAAAAAATTGTCGCAAGTAATTTATACTTTGTCGAGCTTAATAGGCACTTCGCATACATATTGATGGTAGAAAAACAATTAAAAAAAGCATGGTCGATGCCTCTAATGCAACGAGAGAATCAAGCTGTATCACATGTGTAATAACATATCAACTGCGTTACAGCCAATTAAGTTTTAGATGCAACTACTAACTCTGTTGCACCGCGAATTGAAATTTTGTTGCATCCCCGCTTAACCTTCTTTCTGCCACCGTTGCAGGTCAAGGGATGTGAGTCGCCGTACATGTCCACCAATGTGCGGGACAAGATAACGGGGAAGGATCTGTACGCGAGTAATCTCAACAGCCCACTGTCCAGACAGGATGACGGCGATTCCGATTCGGATGCAGATACTATGTAAAACTTGCATCATGTTCGTCTCTTCATTTTCGCTGGAGATGTATGGCGCTCGGTCTGCCTGACATGTCGAGACACAACACGAAATTTTGATAGTGGACCATCTTATTTTGTGTACCCAGTAGTGAAATTTTTGCTCAGCTTGCAGATTGAACTGATTTTTCTGCCTTATGGTATGGCTGTGCCCTGCGATACTTTGTAACAGAGCTGGGGGTACACATTCCTGGCCAAGGGAAAAAAAATTGAAATCACGTTTAGTTGTGCTTTGTTTTATTTCTGTCAAAATAAAGCCCTGCGCAAATCAGGCAGCTTTATTTTTCTCTGTCAAAATAAATAAATTTGAAAATCAGTTCAAGATGCAGCCTATCTCCAAATCAGCTTATATCAAATTTCTGGGAAAGAGTGCTTCTCAAATTTCCTCGTACCTCAGTCTCGTATTATGTGTAATAATCGAATTTGGGTCGATAGTGAGTTTTCCTAGCATAATGGGCAGATTGCAGGAGGAAACCTTAATATGATTCGTCCATCCCAAAAGCCAGACATCAAAACACCCAGGATTTGTATAGCTGCTGAAAATTTCACCTAAATTTGGCAATTCTTGCTCCAATTTCCCGTTTAGGTACAACTGCAGTTTCCAAAATTTCCAAACCACGGGCCTCAAACTTAAAAACGCGCTTCAAAATTTCAAGATTCGCATGTTTTATTCAGGCAAAGCAGGAGAACATCTGCACTTCCATTAACGAAGCATCAAACAACCATCAGTACGCACTAACAGACAGTACACACCCTCTCTCAGATAACCATACTACTAGCAGATGAAACCAAAAGACAGACACTCCCATCACTCATACAGAGAACTCACTGCCCACTCACACTCTCTGTCTCTGATTCGATTCGACGCGCACACGACGCATCTCAGGCGACCTGGACCTGGATGGTCTTGGGCTTCTTGGGCTCCGGCGGCGGCAGCTTCTCGACGGTCACGGTGAGCACGCCGTCGCTGCACGCGGCCGAGATCTTCTCCATGTCGGCGTTCTCTGGCAGCACGAACTTGCGCATCAGCTTGCCCATGCGGCGCTCCATCCGCAGGTACTTGGCGTCCTCCTTCTCCTCCCTCCGCCGCTCGCCGCTGATCACCAGCACCCGCTCATCCTCCACCTGCACCTTGATGTCGCCGGACCCCAGCCCCGGCATGTCCACGACGAACGCGTACGCGCCCGGCAGCTCCTTCACGTCGGCCGGGGTGGCCGCCATGGCGCGCGCGTCCCGGACGTAGGCGCGCGTCGGGCCCTGCTTCTCGCCGGCGGTGTTGCCGGCCTCGCCGTCCGGGATGTCCAGCAGGTGCTGCAGGGCTGTCATCATCGGGGCCTCCAAGCCGAACACCATGCCCGCCATTCTTGCTCGCTGATCTCGAGCCGAGCTCGATCGATCTCCTTGGGTTGGACTGCGTTGGATTGCTTGTTGAATTTTGTGGAATGCTCTGGTGGTGATGCGATGGCGAGGAGGAGGGAGTTTATGTAGGTCGCCGGAGGCGGGGAGTCTGGAAGGTAATGGAAACTTCTGAAAGGTGGTGGAACGAGCGCGGAGCAGCGGGGGGGCTCCTTCGGGCACCGATGGAGAAAGTTCTGGAGGTTCGACCTTCAGAACTGGTTGTGCGGTAGCTTTGGGCCCCACATGTCATTCGGGGCAGCAGAGAGATATTTTTTTCTTTCTATAGGATACGCGCATAGAGAGATTTTCTTTTTGGAAAAACGCATGCAGAGATCCTTTCTTTAGGGGATACATGCAATATCGGGGGGAGTCCCTAGCCAAATATGCATACCACAAGCATACCGAGATTTTTTTTTTTAACACAGTACAAAGACAAGTGTTCATATATACGCGCATACACTTACCCCTATGAACGCATACACGCACCTCTATGAGCACCTCCGAGAGACTGAGCCGACATATCATCTTGAGATTTTACGAAGTCACCGTAGGCGCCTCGTAGTCGACGGGAACGTCTCCTCTCACTGAATGCGCATCGCCGGAAATCTTGAAATAAATGCGAGCACCAGGATTTGAACCCTGGTGGGCTGGGAATACCACTGTCCACCTAACCATACAACCACAAGTTGGTTCGCGCATACCGAGATATTTGAAGGTTTTATTGTGGTTAAATCCCATTGGGGCCTGCTAATCCGCGTGGATCGTCATGGTTGGGAATTTTTACGTGTGGATTTTTATGTCTAAAAAAAACATGTGGATTTTAAAAAAAAAACTCTGACAGGAGCGCCATTGTTTCTAGGACGCCGATAAGTCCTGAACGTTCGGGATCTAGCCATGGCAAATCGAACGTATTTTGTGACAATTTATATTTGTTGATCATGGCAAGTTTAATTGGTAAGCATGACAAATCCATTCTTAGTTTAAAAAAAAAATTGTGCTTGTCAACTAAACTTGCCATTCTCACGTCAACTAAACTTGTCATAAAAAACGTTCAATTTGCCATGGTCAAATCCCGAACGCTCGGATTTTATCATTTCTGTGTTTTTATTAGCAGGGAAATAAAGGTGACATAGTTTGAGCCTAAGCTCTAATTTAAAAAGACTTTGCCTTTATGTGGGGAGATAAAAAAAAAAACATCAGTCACCATCATCTTGGACTACTCTAGCAAAAGCTAGCTCTCGCATGCGCATAAACTCTTTAATTCTAAAAATAGTATCTTCAACCCAGGGAAATACTCTTTGACTCTCGGGTGTAAATGCAACCTATATGGGATTTTTTTTTCCAAAAAAGTTAAAAACTTCTAAAACTTTTTCGAAAACAAACTTTACCTTCAATTGTACCCATATAAAAAGTTTTGTTAAGAAAATACTCCCGTCGACTTCAGAGCAAAAAGACAAAATTTCAAGGACAAAAAGCATGAATAGTAACTTGTATATAGTGTTGACTTTTTCCACCCAAAATAGCATGAAAGTCATTCCTTGGCATTTTTTATTATATATACAAATACAACTGAAGGTTAAGTTTGTTTCCCAAGAATTTTCATAATTTTTTGAGTTTTTGCAGTTTATTATTTTTCCCATATAGGGTGCACCTACACCCGAGAGCCAAAGGTACTTGTCCGATCACAGGGGAACAAATGAAAAAAAATTCCTCCTCATAAAGGTTTGAGTTGATGGTGAATTCACTCCTTGTCTAATCTTACTCGTGGGGCCTACTGAACAATATAAAAAAATTAGCAATCCCAACTGTACATCATTGGAAGCCGAACCCAGGATGTTCAGCACGACTGCACTAGGCGGGCACGCTGGCGAGCTATCTCAACCACACAGGCAGACAACGTCTCTACTACCTAAAAAACACGTAAGGTTCCCTCTCCCATCTTACGTCGTCTCACCCCTTCGTCCGTCCCTGATACGTTCATTTTGCATCATGTTTTGCTACTGTTATTTAGAGTGTTTTTGATCAATATAACACTTTGTGGAGCAATTCTAATGCCTTTTCTCTCTTAATATGCAAGATTTACACAAGGAGGGAGATTGCCGGCAGCTGGAATTCTGGACCTGAAAAAGCTATGTCACAGATACCTATTTTGCACATCTCCAAATGAGCTAAAATTTTACGGAAATTTATTTTGGAATAAATAAAAAATACTGGAAGCAAGAAGTACCAGAGAGGGCCACCCAGGTGCCCACGAGGCACCAGGGCGCGCCACCCCCCCCCCCCCCCCCAGGCGCGCCCTGGTACCTCGTGGGGCCCCTGGCCAGCCTCTGGCCCCCATTTTCTGGTATATAAGTGCATTTGCCCTAGAAAAAAATATAGAGAAGACTTTCGGGACGGTGCGCCGCCGTCTCAAGGTGGAACTTGGGCAGGAGCACTTTTGCTCTCCGGCGGAGAGATTCTGCCGGGGAAACTTCCCTCCGGGAGGGGGAATTCGTCGCCATCGACATCACCAGCGATCCTCTCATCGTGGGAGGACTAATCTTCATCAACATCTTCACCAGCACCATCTCATCTCAAACCCTAGTTCATCTCTTGTATTCAATCTTTGCCTCAAAACCTCAGATTGGTACCTGTGGGTTGCTAGTAGTGTTGATTACATCTTGTAGTTGATGCTAGTTGGTTTATTTGGTGGAAGCTTATATGTTCAGATCTATTATGCTATTCAATACCCCTCTGATCTTGGACATGATTATGTTTTGTGAGTAATTACTTTTTTCTTGAGGGCATGGGAGAAGTCTTGTCATAAGTAATCATGTGAATTTGGTATTCGTTCGATATTTTGATGATATGTATGTTGTTGATTCCCTTAGTGGTGTCGTGTGAACGTCGACTACATGACACTTCACCATCTTTGGGCCTAAGGGAATGCATTGTGGAGTAGTAATTAGATGATGGGTTGCTAGAGTGACAGAAGCTTAAACCCTAGTTTATGCGCTATTCCGTAAGGGGCTGATTTGGATCCATATGTTTAATGTTATGGTTAGAGTTATCTTAATTCTTCTTTCGTAGTTGCGGATGCTTGCAAGAGGGGGTAATCATAAGTGGGAGGCTTGTTCAAGTAAGAACAGCACCCAAGCACCGGTCCACCCACATATCAAATTATCAAAGTAGCGAACGCGAATCAAACAAACATGATGAAAGTGACTAGATGAAATTCCCATGTGTCCTCGAGAACGCTTTACTTACTATAAGAGATCGTTCCGGCTTGTCCTTTGCTATAAAAAGGATTGGGCCACCTTGCTGCACTCTTTGTTACTATTGCTACTTGTCACTTGTTACAAATTATCTTGCTATCAAACTACTCGTTACCGATAATTTCAGTGCTTGCAGAAAATACCTTGCTGAAAACCGCTTGTCATTTCCTTCTGCTCCTCGTTGGGTTCGACACTCTTACTTATAGAAAGGACTACGATTGATCCCCTATACTTGTGGGTCATCAAGACTCTTTTCTGGCGCCGTTGCCGGGGAGTGAAGCGCCTTTGGTGAGTGGAATTTGGTAAGGAAACATTTATATTACGTGCTGAAATTTACTGTTGCTTGTCACTATGGAAAGTAATCCTTTGAGGGGTTTGTTCGGGGTATCTTCACCTCGACCGGAAACACAAATAGTTGCTCCTCAACCTACTGCACCTACTGAAAATATTTATTATGAGATTCCTCCGGGTATGATAGAGAAACTGCTAGCTAATCCTTATGCAGGAGATGGAACGGTACATCCTGATATGCACTTGATCTATGTGGATGAAATTTGTGGATTGTTTAAGCTTGCAGGTTTATCCGGAGATGGAGTTAAGAAGAAAGTATTCCCTTTATCTTTGGAGGAAAATGCATTGATGTGGTATAGGCTATGTGATGATACTGATACATGGGACTGGAACCGATTGAAACTAGAATTCCATCAGAAATTTTATCCTATGCATTTGGTTCATCATGATCGGAATTATATATATAATTTTTGGTCTCGTGAAGGAGAAAGCATCGCTCGAGCTTGGGGGAGGCTTAAGTACATGATGTACACATGCCCAATCATGAGCTCTCAAAAGAAATTATCTTACAGAATTTTTATGCTCGGCTTTCTCATGATAATCAAACTACGCTCGATTCTTCTTCGACTGGCTCCTTTATGAAGAAAACTATTGAATTCAGATGGGATCTTCTGGAAAGAATTAAATGCAACTCTGAAGATTGGGAACTCGACAAAGGTAATGAGTCAGGTATAATACCTGAGTTCGATTGTATTAAATCTTTTATGGCCACCGATGCTTTTCATAAGTTTAGCACTAAATATGGACTTGACTCTGAGATAGTAGCTTCCTTTTGTGAATCATTTGCTACTCATGTTGATCTCCCTAAGGAGAAGTGGTTTAAATATCATCCCCCTGTTAAAGAAAAGATTGAGGAACCCGTTAGTGTTAAAGAAAAAACAATTGTTTACCATGTTAATCCAGTTGTGCCTACTGCTTATATTGAGAAACCACCTTTTCCTGTTAGGATTAAGGAACATGCTAAAGCTTCAACTATGGTTAACAAAAGTAATATTAGAGCACCTAGACCCTCTGAACAAATTAAAGTTGAACCTGATGTTGCTATGGTTAAAGATCTCTTAGTCGATAATATAGATGGGCATGTTATTTACTTTTGTGATGAGGCTGCTAGAATTGCTAAACCTGTTAGAAATGAACGAGATATGTTAGACAAGAACAAGCCCGTAGTTATCATGCCTGTTATTTCTGTTAAGATTGGAGATCATTGCTATCATGGTTTGTGTGACATGGGTGCTAGTGTGAGTGCTATTCCATTTTCTTTATATCAAGAAGTAATGCATGAAATTGCACCTGTTGAGATTGAAGATATTGATGTTACTATTAAGCTTGGGAATAGAGATAGTATTACACCACTTGGGATTGTTAGAGATGTTGAAGTCTTGTGTGGCAAAATCAAATACCCTACTGATTTCTTAGTACTTGGCTCACAACAAGATAATTTTTGTCCCATTATATTTGGTAGTCCTTTCTTGAATACCGTTAATGCTGAAATTGATTGTGTTAAAGAAAAGGTTCGAGTTAAGTTTGGTGATATATCTCATGAGTTTAATTTCTCCAAGTTTCGTAGACAACCTCATGATAAAGAATTGCCTAGTAAAGATGAAATTATTGGTCTTGCTTCTATTGCCGTATCTCCTACTGATCTGTTAGAACAATATTTGCTAGACCATGAAAACGATATGCATATGAATGAAAGAAATGAAATAGATAAGATGTTCTTTGATCAACCACCTATCCTTAAACATAATTTGCCTGTTGAAACTCTTGGAGGCCCTCCTCCGCCTAAAGGTGATCCTGTATTTGAATTGAAGCAATTGCCCGATACATTGAAATATGCTTATCTTAATGAAAAGAAGATATATCCTGTTATTATTAGTGCTAACCTTTTAGCTCATGAAGAAAAGAGATTACTAAAAACTCTAAGGAAGCACCGAGCTGCTATTGGATATACTCTTGATGATCTTAAGGGCATTAGTCCCACTCTATGTCAGCACAAAATTAATATGGAGCCTGATGCTAAACCAGTTGTCGACCACCAACGACGATTAAATCCTAAGATGAAAGAGGTGGTAAGAACCGAAATATTAAAACTTCTGGAAGCAGGTATAATCTATCCCATAGCTGATAGTAGATGGGTAAGTCCCATTCATTGTGTCCCTAAGAAAGGAGGTATTACCGTTGTTCCTAATGATAAAAATGAACTCATTCCACAAAGAATTGTAACTGGTTATAGGATGGTGTGACGCCTCGAGACCGATGCTCCAGATGCCTTCCATTTATTTCCGTCGTTGTCGTGCGATTCGTTTGCTTGTTGCACTTCGTCATGTAATCATGTGCATTTCATCCGCATGTTTTCATAAAACTTGCATCCGTTCATAGTTGTCGGCTTCTCCCCGTCCCTTCCGTTGTCCGTTTCGAGTCCCGACACACTCGCCCGCGCCCGTGGCACCTTTGAAATATTATTTTATAAGTGGGATAAAAATGTTCTCGGAATGGGGTGAAAGTTGGCGTGCGGTCTTGTTATATTGTAGGTAGACCGCCTGCCAAATTTCGTTCCATTCGGAGGTCGTTTGATGCCCCAACGGATAACCTATAGCGGCATTATAGCCGGTCAAATTGCAGACGTTTTCGGTTTTTAAAACTGTCGCCGGGCAGCCCGTCATCGTTCTCTTCTCAGCCCAAAGGCCTCCTAGCACAACCCACCTATACCTACCCGCAACCCCTTTCGATCGGAACCGTCCGATTGCAATCGGAGGGCTCCGAAACCCCCTCCAACTAGCCTCCCTTTCCCATTTAAGCCAACCTACCCTACCTTATTTGGAAAACCCTAGCCCTAGCCTTCTTCCTCCTCCTAGCCACCGCCACTTGGCATCCCTCCACGGGCCAACCGCCACCTGCGCCGCCAACCACCCACCTTCCAGCCGCGCGGACCCGCAGAGCCCATCTGAAGCCCGCCCGGGCCCGGATCCCGCCGTCGCCCGTACGCCGTTCTCCTCGCGCCCGATCTGGATTGAGGGGAGGAGCCCCTTCGATCCTGAGCTCCTGCTCGACCCCACCGCCTCGCCGCCGCCCTCCTCCGGCGACCGAAACCCACCGAAGCGCCGCCCTTCCCTCTCCTTCCTTCTCCCCATTTCTCTTTCTTCTTCTCCTCTCATGATCTCTCTCTCTCCCGTGGTTCACAGGAGATAGCCGCCGCCGAAGCTTCGTCCCCACCTCGAACCTCGCCTGGATCCATCTCCAGCGCCATGCAGCTTGCCGTCCCCATGCTCCTCGTCGCCGGAACCCCGCCAAGTCCCATGCCGTGCCATGGGCGCCTCTCCTGCTCGGCCCCGTCACCGTTTGACCCAGCCGCCGTTGGCCGGATCCATGACCCCGCGCCTCCTAAGTACCAGATCCGTCCATCCGCGGGTTGCCGTCGTCCGTTCCCGCCCTCTCCGGCCTCCTCCGCACCGCTCCTCGTCGCCTCCCTGGGTCGAACGCCGCCGCTGCGTCCTCTGTCCCACGAGCGCCCGCTGCTTCCGTTGACCTCTGCCCAGCGCCAAGAACCGGACGAACCGGTGCAAACCGGTCGGTCTGCCTCGAACCGGACCGGTCCGCGCGCCTGGACCGCATCGTCCCGGATCCGTGTCAACCCTCCATCCAAACGGGATGTCCCCATCCGCTGCACCAACTGATCCAGGAACCCAAAGTGAGCGTCGCATGCCTATCCCTCGCCCCAGGCGCTCCGTTGCTATCCGCCGCTCATTGCACTGTTTTGGCCCGTAGTCAGTTTCGGCTCGTGACTGTTTTTTTTCAGCGTGATGAATTTCCTAATTATTCCAGGTTTTACTGTTTTTCAGAAAAACCCTCCATGTTCATGCATTTAATAACTCATCAACCGTGCATCGGATTAAAATGAATCATATATGTAAAATGCATAGAATTTCATGTAGTTTCACAATATCTAGCTTTCATCCATGTTAAAAAATGTTTAAACTTGTTGTTTGCATTAATTTGTATAAATGACATGCTAAAATGGTTTAGTTCATAACTAAATAATCGTAGCTCCGAATTCAATGAACTTTATATGTAAATGGGGTAGAAAAATGTGTAGATTAACATGGTGCATTTTCTTTTGCTGTTAAACAATTTTAAAATTGTGTTTTAGGCAGAACAGTACCAAATTCGAAATTCACATATGAGGATTTTCCGGAATTGTTTTGTACTGTTTCCGGCCTCATTTAAATTGCCTAGATAGGTAGATTAATTATGCTTCATCTCTTGCCATGTTTAACAACATTTAATCTTGCCATGTATATAAACGGGAGTGAACTAAGTAAACGAACGTGGAGTTTCGTCAATATGCAACTCGTTGCATATTGAGCTTCACTTAATGTGTGGCATTTGTTTGTTGCATCTTGCCACGACTCATTTAATCTTGTCATGCATCATATTGGGTTGTGCATTATGACATGATTATGCTTGTGTGTTTACCATGTTGTTTGTTTCTTTCCGGTTGTGCTTCTTCTCGATAGTTCCGGTTCCGTTGCGATTGTGAGGATTCGTTCGACTACGCTTGTTTGTCTTCTTCATAGATTCGGTCTTCTTCCTAGCGGGATTTCAGGCAAGATGATCATGACTTTGGATATCTTTACTATCTTTGCTTGCTAGTTGTCTCGTTGCTATCGCTATGTCGCGCTTCCTACCACATATATGTCAGCCTCCCATATGCCATGATACAGCCTCTAACCACCCTTACCCAGCAAACCATTGTTTGGCTATGTTACCGCTTTGCTCAGCCCCTTTCTTATAGCGTTGCTAGTTGCAGGTGCAGTTGCAGGTTAATCCATGTTGGGACATGGATATCATGGGATATCACAATATCTCTTATTTAATTAATGTATCTATATACTTGGTTGTGTGTGAAAGGCTCGGCCTTTTGCCTAGTGTTTTGTTCCACTCATGCCGCCCTAGTTTCCGTAATACCGGTGTTATGTTCCTTGATTAGCGTTCCTAACATGCTCAGGGGTTATGGGACCCTCTTGACAGTTCGCTTTGAATAAACGCTTCCAGCAAGGCCCAACTTTGGTTTTAACATTTGCCAACATAATAATACTGAATTAAATAATTAATTTGCATAGGGGGGCGCGTCCCCGTGGATTCTTAATTCAACATAATACAGGTGGGCCAGTGCCGATGGTGTTGGGCCGAACTAGAGCACCGTGCGGGCTACCTGGGGCAACTCGGGACGTCAGTTACTGTACGCTTCGCTCATCCGGTCGTGGCCTGAGACAAGATACGCGCGGCTACTATCAGGGTGTCGGCACGCCGGGAGGTCTTGATGGACTTGTTTACCATTGTCGAAATGTCTTGTGCACCGGAATTCCAAGGATACTTCGGGCTGACTCGAGGTTGATCGTGTTTTCTTGAGGTTGAGGTTTTTCCACCGCAGCTTGTGTTGGTTTGTGATGGACCAGGTTGGAACACCCCTGCAGGGTTAAATCTTACGCGAAGCCGTGCCCGCGGTTATGTGGCGACTTGGAAATTTATAACCTCCGGTTGTAGGAACTTGACACTAATTGTAATTAAAATACACCAACCGCGTGCGTAACCGTGATCGTCTCTTTTCGAGGGAGTTCGGGAAGAGAACATGGTGGGGTTATGTTTGACTCGTAAGTAGGTGTTCAGGATCACTTCTTGATCATTATTAGTTTGCGACTGTTATGCGTAGTTTACTCTTTTTATTCTTGTACTCGTAAGTTAGCCACCATATAATGCTTAGTGCTTGCTGCAACCTCACCACCTTACCCTTCCATACCCATTTAACCTTTGATAGTCTTGTTACCCATGGTTATGGGATTGCTGAGTCCTCGTGGCTCAGAGATTACTACAACAACAGATGCAACTACAGGTAATGCGATGATTTGACGTGAGAGCGATGCGCGTTTGCTTTTGGAGTTCTTCTTATTTGTCGATCTTGGAATAAGTTCCGGGTCGGCAGCCTGGGCTAGCAGGGTGGATGTCATTCGTGTTTTTCGTTTGTTTTCATCCGTAGTCGGATTCTGCTCTTCTGTATGGTGTTTGCTATGTATTTATGTATTCATGTGATGATTGTATGTATTTGTCTGTATCCCCGTCTATTATGTACATGGTACGATGTAATGATATCCACCTTGCAAGCGTCTTCAATATGCGCTTCTATCCTTGGTGGGACCTCTGAGTTCCTCGAGAATAGGATCGCATATTGGGCGTGACAGATGGTAATTGATTTTAGAAAATTAAACAAAGCTACTAGAAAAGATCATTACCCTTTACCTTTTATTGATCAAATGTTAGAAAGATTATTTAAGCATACACACTTTTGTTTTCTAGATGGTTATTCTGGTTTTTCTCAAATACCCGTATCACAACCCGATCAAGAGAAAACCACCTTCACTTGTCCTTTTGGAACTTATGCTTATAGACGTATGCCTTTTGGTTTATGCAATGCACCTGCTACCTTTCAAAGATGTATGGCTGCTATATTCTCTGACTTTTGTGAAAAGATTGTTGAGGTGTTCATGGATGATTTTTCCGTTTATGGAACTTCTTTTGATGATTGCTTAAGCAATCTTGATCGAGTTTTGCAGAGATGTGAAGAAACTAATCTTGTCTTGAATTGGGAGAAGTGCCACTTTATGGTGAATGAAGGCATTGTCTTGGGGTATAAAATTTCTGAAAGAGGTATTGAAGTTGATAAAGCTAAGGTTGATGCTATTGAGAAAATGCCATGTCCTAAAGATATTAAAGGTATAAGAAGTTTCCTAGGTCATGCTGGTTTCTATAGGAGATTTATTAAGGACTTCTCTAAAATTTCTAGGCCTCTTACCAATCTTTTGCAAAAAGATGTTCCATTTGTTTTTGATGATGATTGTCTAGAAGCCTTTTGAACACTTAAGAAAGCCTTAACCACTGCACCTATTGTCCAACCACCTGATTGGAACTTGCCTTTTGAAATAATGTGTGATGCTAGTGATTATGATGTTGGTGCTGTTCTAGGACAGAGAGTTGATAAGAAATTAAATGTTATCAATTATGCTAGTAAAACTCTAGACAGTGCCCAAAGAAATTATGCCACTACTGAAAAATAATTTCTAGCAGTTGTGTTTGCATGTGATAAATTCAGATCTTACATAGTTGATTCTAAAGTAACTGTTCACACCGATCATGCTGCTATTAAATATCTTATGGAGAAGAAAGATGCTAAACCTAGACTCATTAGGTGGGTTTTATTGCTACAAGAATTGACTTGCATATTACTGATAGGAAGGAAGCTGAGAATCCCGTAGCAGATAATTTGTCTAGAATGGAAAATGTTCTTGATGACCCACTACCTATTAATGCTGATTTTCCTGATGAACAATTAGCTGTCATAAATGCTTCTCGTAATACCCCATGGTATGCAGACTATGCTAATTATATTGTTGCTAAATTTATACCACCTAGTTTCACATACCAACAAAAGAAAAAGTTCTTCTATGATTTAAGACATTACTTTTGGGATGACCCACATATTTATAAAGAAGGATTAGTTGGTATTATTAGACGTTGTATACCTGAGCATGAACAGGAACAAATCCTACGGAAGTGTCATTCCGAGGCTTACGGAGGACACCATGCGGGAGACAGAACTGCACATAAAGTATTGCAATCTGGTTTTTATTGGCCTACTCTTTTCAAGGATGCTCGTAAGTTTGTCTTATCTTGTGATGAATGTCAAAGAATTGGTAATGTTGGTAGACGTCAAGAAATGCCTATGAATTATTCACTTGCTATTGAACCATTTGATGTTTGGGGATTCGATTTTATGGGATCTTTTCCTAAATCTAATGGGTATACTCATATTTTAGTTACTGTTGATTACGTTACTAAGTGGGTAGAAGCTATTCCAACTAGTAGTGCTGATCATAACACTTCTATTAAAATGCTTAAAGAAGTTATTTTCCCGAGGTTTGGAGTCCCTAAATATTTAATGACTGATGATGATTCACATTTTATTCATGGTGCATTCCGTAAATTGCTCGCTAAATATGATGTCAACCATAGAATTGCATCTCCCTATAACCCTCAAACTAGTGGTCAAGTAGAATTGAGTAATAGAGAAATAAAATTAATTTTGCAAAAACCCGTCAATAGATCTAGAAAGAATTGGTCTAAGAAACTTGACGATGCATTATGGGCTTATAGAACTGCTTATAAAAATCCTATGGGTATGTCTCCTTATAAAATGGTTTATGGAAAAGCATATCATTTACCTCTTGAGTTAGAACATAAAGCATATTGGGTAATTAAAGAACTAAATTATGATTTTAAACTTGCCGGTGAAAAGAGGTTATTTGATATTAGCTCATTAGATGAATGGAGAACCCAAGCTTATGAAAATGCCAAATTATTTCAAGAAAAAGTTAAAAGATGGCATGATAGAATAATTCAGAAACGGGAATTTAAAGTAGGTGAGCAAGTTCTATTATACAATTCTCGTTTGAGATTCTTTGCAGGAAAACTTCCCTCTAAATGGGAAGGACCGTATATCATCGAAGAAGTATATCGCTCCGGAGCCATCAAAATAAATAACTCCGAAGGCACTAATCCGAGAGTGGTGAATGGGCAAAGAATTAAGCACTATATTTCAGGTACTCCCATTAATGTTGAAACTAATATTATTGAAACAATTACACCGGAGGAATACATAAGAGAGACCTTCCGGAACACTCCAGAACCCTGAAAAGGAAGAGGTATGTGATACGGTAAGTAAACCGACTCCAAAAATTCCATAAAAATATTTTCTGTCAGTTTTGGAATATTAGAAAAAATACAAAAATAAGAAACAGCCGAGGGGACCCACCTGGTGCCCACGAGGCACCAGGGCGCGCCACCACCCCCAGGCGCGCCCTGGTGGCTCGTGGGCCCCACGTGAGCCTTCCCGACTCCGTTTTCTTCTAGATTTCTTGTTTCGCAAGATAAAAATATATTTATATATGCTTCCAGACGTTTTGACCACTGTATCGCAGAAATCTCCTCTGTTCTTCTTTCGTGCTATTTTTCTGACAGATTCGAAAGTATGTCGTCCCAAGACTCAGATGGAGAGAGCTTCGTATCACATTATGTTACAAATCCAAGGATCTATGGGGATATGGATCCCTATGGATGGTCTGCGGAGGAGAAGCGAGATGTCAACATGAAGGGAACGAAAGACGTGAGCTCGGATGAAGACGATTCTCCTCTACCTCAACCCGGAGATATGCATGTGGAGTTCAAGAAGTCGAGCCTCCCAAACACAGTAAACAAATCTAAGATCCAATTTATCCCTTTCTGCCTTCTACAGGAAAACAAAAATGCACTATGTGAGAAGATAATGGAGCTTGAGCAAGAAATTAGCAAGTTGAAGGAAGAAAACTATGTCCTGAAGCGGAAACTGAAGGACAAGCCCATCACTTCATCACCACCACCATCACCGAAGGAGACTTGAGCACATGGGTATGGGCACTCCCCTTGGCTTGTGCCAAGCTTGGGGGAGGTGCCCCGGTATCGTATCACCATCACTTTTATTATCTTTACCTATTTTTAGTTCGATCCTTAGTTATTTCGTGATTTAGTTGAATAAAAGTTTAGTATGATCTATTTTCGAGTGTTAGCTTCGTGATCTATCTATCTATGTGATCGAGTTGAGAGTTATATAATAAAGAGTAGTTTGAGTTTTTGCTTCTTTACTTTCATGTTCCAATTCTAGCAATGAAAATAATGAAAAAGATCATATGCTAATACTTGTGGGTCATCAAGACTCTTTTCTGGCGCCGTTGCCGGGGAGTGAAGCGCCTTTGGTGAGTGGAATTTGGTAAGGAAACATTTATATTACGTGCTGAAATTTACTGTTGCTTGTCACTATGGAAAGTAATCCTTTGAGGGGTTTGTTCGGGGTATCTTCACCTCGACCGGAAACACAAATAGTTGCTCCTCAACCTACTGCATCTACTGAAAATAGTTGCTCCTCAACCTACAGTACTGCTATGCAGATTGTTTATTTTGTTCTAATTTTTCAGAATTTTTGGAGTTATAGAAGTATGGTCAATGTTTAGATTACTATAGACTGTTCTGTTTTTGACAGATTCTGTTTTTGATGCATTGTTTTGCTTGTTTTGATGAAACTATGGATTGTATCGGAAGGTATAAGCCATGGAGAAGTTAGAATACAATAGGTATAATGCAAAAATAAAATATGAATGGGTTTGCAACAGTATTAAAGGTAGTGATTTGCTTTATTATACTAACGGATCTCACGAAGGTTTTGTTAAGTTTTGTGTGGATGAAGTGTTCAAAGATCGAGGAGGTATTGATATGAGAAGAATGAGGAGAGGCAAGAGCTCAAGCTTGGGGATGCCCAAGGCACCCCAAGTAAATATTCAAGGCGACTCGAGCGTCTAAGCTTGGGGATGCCCCGGAAGGCATCCTATCTTTATTCAACAAGTATCGGTATGTTTTGGTTTTTGTTTTGTTCACATGATATGCGTAAATTCTTGGAGCGTCTTTTGTGTTTATTTTTCCCTTTTCTTTTATGCACCATGCTGGTATGAGATAGTCCTTGGTTGATTTATAGAATGCTTCATGCACCTCACTTATATCTTTTGAGTATGGCTTTATAGAATGCTTCATGTGCTTCACTTATATCATTTGAAGTTTGGATGCCTGTTTCTCTTCATATAGAAAACCGTTATTTGTAGAATGCTCTTTTGCTTCACTTATATTTTTTAGAGCATGGTCTTTTGTAGAAAGAATTAACCTCTCTTGCTTCACTTATATCCATTTAGAGAGTCAATGGGAATTGGTCATTCACATGGTTAGTCATAAAATCCTACATAAAACTTGTAGATCATTGAATATGATATGTTTGATTCCTTGCAATAGTTTTGCGATATAGAGATGGTAATATGTGGGAGGTACTAGTGAATGATTGTGGTTTAGTAGGAATATTGGTGTTAAGGTTTGTGATTCCCGAAGCATGCACGTATAGTCTCTCGTTATGCTAAGAAGTTGGAGCATGATTTATTATTGATTGTGTTCCTTTGCATGGAGGTCGGGGGCACGCGATGGTTAACTCCTACCAACCTCCCCCCTAGGGGCATGCGTAGTAGTACTTTGCTTCGAGGGCTAAATAAACTTTCGCAATAAGTATGTGAGTTCTTTATGACTAATGTGAGTCCATGGATTATACGCACTCTCACCTTTCCGCAATTTGCTAGCCTCTTCGGTACCGTGCATTGCCCTTTCTCACCTCGAGAGTCAGTGCAAACTTCGCCGGTGCATCCAAACCCCGTGATATGATACGCTCGATCACACATAAGCCTCATTATATCTTCCTCAAAACAACCACCATACTTACCTATTATGGCATTTCCATAGCCATTCCGAGATATATTGCCATGCAACTTCCATCATCATCATATACATGACTTGAGCATTCATTGTCATATTGCTTTGCATGATCGTAAGATAGCTAGCATGATATTTTCATGGCTTGTCCGTTTTTTGATATCTTTGCTACGCTAGATCATTGCACATCCTGGTACACTGCCAGAGGCATTCATATAGAGTCATACTTTGTTCTAGTATCGAGTTATAATTTTTTGAGTTGTAAGTAAATAGAAGTGTGATAAGCATCATTATTTATTATTAGAGCATTGTCCCAGTGAGAAAAGGATGATGGAGACCATGATTCCCCCACAAGTCGGGATGAGACTCCGGACAAAAAAAAGTGAGGCCAAAAAGAGCCCAAGAAAAAAAAAGAAAAAAAGAAAAAAGAAAAAAATAAATAAATGAGAGAAAAAGAGAGAAGGGGCAATGTTACTATTCTTTCCACACTTGTGCTTCAAAGTAGCACCATGTTTTTCATGTAGAGAGTCTCCTATGTTGTCATTTTCATATACTAGTGGGAATTTTTCATTATAGAACTTGTCTTGAGCAAGTAAGTTGGATGCACACCCACTTAGTTTTCAGTTTGAGCTTTCATACACTTATAGCTCTTAGTGCATCCGTTGCATGGCAATCCCTACTCCTCGCATTGATATCAATTGATGGGCATCTACATAGCCCGTTGATGAGCCATGTTGATGTGAGACTTTCTTTCTTTTTGACTTCTTCTTATTAATCTCTATCATCATTCTATTCCATCTATAGTGCTATGTCCATGGCTTGCGCTCATGTATTGCGTGGGGGTTGAAAAAGCTGAAGCGCGTTAAAAAGTATGAACCAATTGCTTGGCTGACACCGGGGTAGTATATGATTTATATTTTGTGTTAAGAAGATGGAGCATGACAAGGCTATATGATTTTGTAGGGATAGCATTCTTTAGCATTTTTATTCTGAAAGGCATGATTGTTTGTTGGGATGCCTGAGTATTGATGTCTTTATATCAAATTATAGACTATTGCTTTGAATCACTCGTGTCTTAATATTCATGCCATGACTAGATTATATGATCAAGATTATGCTAGGTGGCATTCCACATCAAAAATTATCTTTTTTATCATTTACCTACTCGAGGACGAGCATGAATTAAGCTTGGAGATGCTGATACGTCTCCGTCGTATCTATAATTTTTTATTGTTTCATGCCAATATTCTACAATTTCCACATACTTTTGGCAACATTTTATATGATTTCTTGGACTAACATATTGATTCAGTGCCCAGTGCCAGTTCCTGTTTTCTGCTTGTTTTTTGTTTCACAGAAAATCCATATCAAACGAAGTCCAAATGCAATAAAAATTTACGAAGAATTATTTTGGAATATATGTGATTTTTGAGAGGTGGAATCAACACAAGGCGGTGCTCGTGGGCCCCACGAGGCACCAGGGCGCGCCAGGGGGGACCCAGCGCGCCGTGGTGTCTCGTGAGGCCCTCGTAGGTCGGTTGGTGCCCTTCTTCGACCACAAGGAAGCTAATATCCGAAAAAAAATCGTGTTAAAATTTCAGCGTAATCGGAGTTATGAATCTCCGGGAATTTAAGAAACGGTGAAGGGTCAGAAAACAGGAACGCGAAACAGAAGAGAACAGAGAGAGAGATCCAATCTAGGAGGGGCTCCTGCCCCTCCGCCACCATGGCAGCCATGGACCAGATGGGAAACTCTCCTCCCATCTAGGGGGGAGGCCAAGGAAGAAGAAGAAGGAGGGGGGCTCTCTCCCCCTCTCTCCCGGTGGCGCCGGAGCGCCGCCGGGGCAATCATCGTGACGACGATCTACACCAATAACTTCGCCGCCGTCAACACCAACTCTCGCTCTCTATGCAGCGGTGTAACCTCTCTTTTCCCGCTGTAATTCTCTACTTAAACATGGTGCTTAATGCTACATATTATTATCCAATGATTTGTGGCCATCCTATAATGTTTGAGTAGATTCGTTTTGTCCTATGGGTTGATTGATGATCGTGATTGGTTTGAGTTGTATGTTTTATTTTGGTGCTGTCCTATGGTGCCCTCCGTGTCGCGCAAGCATGAGGGATTCCCGCTGTAGGGTTTGCAATACATTCATAATTCTCTTATAGTGGGTGGCGTGAGTGACTGAAACACATACCCGAGTAAGGTGGTTGTTGCGTATGGGAGTAAAGATGACTTGATACTTAATGCTATGGTTGGGTTTTACCTTAATGATCTTTGGTAGTTGCGGATGCTTGCTAGAGTTCCAATCATAAGTGCATATGATCCAAGTACGGAAAGTATGTTAGCTCATGCCTCTCCCTCATATAAAATTGCAATAATGATTACCGGTCTAGTTATCGATTGCCTATGGACAAATCATTCTCTTGTGTTACAAAAACTTTCTACTAAACAACTAACTTTTATTATCTTGCAAATTACTCGTAGTTTTATTTCTTCTAAATACTTCTAGTTTTATTCTTGCAAACATATCCTATCACCTACAAAATAGTTTTATACTTGTTCTAAGTAAAGCGAACGTTAAGTGCGCGTAGAGTTGTATCAGTGGTCGATAGAACTTGAAGGGAATATTAATTCTATCTTTAGCTCCTCGTTGGGTTCGACACTCTTATTTATCGAAAAAGCTACAATTGATCCCCTATACTTGTGGGTTATCACTTATCCTTTGCTATAAAAAGGATTGGGTCACCTTGCTGCACTCTTTGTTACTATTGCTACTTGTCACTTGTTACAAATTATCTTGCTGTCAAACTACTCGTTACCGATAATTTCAGTGCTTGCAGAAAATATCTTGCTGAAAACCGCTTGTCATTTCCTTCTGCTCCTCGTTGGGTTTGACACTCTTACTTATCGAAAGGACTACGATTGATCCCCTATACTTGTGGGTCATCAGTCCCTCCCTCCACGATATCCTCACCCCTCTATCGATTTTTCTCCCTTCCTGGTTTTCTATTTAAAATCGGTTTTCATCTGGCCCGAAATACCCAGGATAAAAGAACACCAGTCATTCTCATAATGTATGGTAATCAATCTCTTCTTCGGAAACGCATATGCAATCAATTCACGTCATAAAACTCTTCCTTTCTTGCCTTACATAGCAGGATCAATTTGGTTTATTTCTTTCCTTTTTTGTCTTGATTTTTTTTCGCCCATAAAATCTCTTCCTTTCTTTCGTGATTTCCTCTCATTTATCCCATGATCTTGTGCCCGCCAGCTAGGGTACCAGATCCCGCTCACACCGTGTCTCGAGGCCACCATCCTCCTCGAGGAGAAGTGGCCGGAGCACCGTGAACAAGTAAGGTCACGGCGCTGCCGAGTACTCTCCTCAAGTCTGTGCCAGCAATGGAAGACACTTGAGGGCCAGACCCACGTCGCCACTGCACACCTACGTTGATTGCTGCAGCCGAGCCCTTTTACCGACGTCGTCTCCCATCACTGCCGAATCCTCCCGACGAGCATCTTCCACCGGTTCATGATTGGACGGCCGGACTCAGACTCATGCCCTACTCCATCCCGGCGTAGAACCACCACCAAGCCTTTTTCATCGCCGAGCCACCGGTAGAGAGCAAGCAGTAAATGTACAGATACCATGCTTGTTTGTTTATAATTTTCAGTTACTTTTCTTGTCTGCTTGATTGCCATATTTGATGTACTTTTTCGATGGTATAGTTACAATCTTCTACAGGCAATGCCCTGATGGTGAGCTAGCGTGCATGATGCAGTTATGTATTCTATTCATTGCTGCAATGTTCCTATTCCTCTCTGTCAGGGTCTCCCACGAATATATTTTATTCATGTTGCCAAAAACGTAAATCCTTTGCGAGCTAGAAGGACTAGCCATTCTGAGAGTCCGGTTGTACCCTTTAGTTAGGATGATTTTTATTTTTTTTGCATATATCCTTGGAAAACTAGCAATATGTACTAGAGATTTATATTCCCATACTTTTAACAGTATGTCCTATCTGAGCTCTCCCTAACCGAAGATACAATATATTATATATAGTACAGTTGGGTCATTCAAATATTCCATAGCACATCGCCCTTCTTGCTATTTATTAATATTCCTTGCACAATACTACTACATAAACATCACCTATGGCATATTTATTTTGTGATCTTGACCGCTACTCCACATTAACATAACCTGATTGTAAACTGTTTTGTGGGATCGTATATCATCCCCTGATTTCGCTGGATTATATTACGGTCCCTTGTTACATATATCAATTTTGGTAATGCATACTATTCCACCGCAAGTGAACTTACCTACTTTACAAAACTCAAAGTTATTGTGAAGTTTGATTATTTTTCTTTTTGTACGGGGGATGTTTTGATTTTTGTTCATCGATGAAAATTTTTGCATGCGATGAAAATTAAGACAACTGAGACAGAAAATGTACAGACACCATGCAACCATCAAGATAATAAACTATCGTTATACAGATCGAGTTCTCACAAACTTCCCAAGGGTCCGCATAAGATTGATTGAATGTTATCTTTCTGATTATTACATATCATCAGTTATTTATCGAAAATCTGAAGCGCCCCTTGATCAATGTAACATGAAGAATGTTGTATGAGTTGCATGTAATTGTAACATAGAAATTATGGCCGACGGAGAAAAAGAGGGAGATTGTTATGGTAAAGAAGAGAAAATGACCGTTGTTGAACCTAGCATATCCGCAAACATGCAGCATGTGGCGATGCACATTTTCTGTACCATATGAATGAAAGTTGGTTATTTGTTTTCACAAGTTTCTTGTTTTCCACTTGTCATCCAATGCCACTGCCAATTGCTTTCATCATTAAAAAATTATTATGTATTTGAATGTTGTGTCCAGTATAAGGGTTAGTTTGTTGATAAATGAAAAGGCTGGTTTGGTGATTAATATAAAGAAAAGAACAAGATGAGGCCATGCTTGTGCATAACCAATAACATTCATTGTGGCCATATATGTGAGTTAGGAAGAATACTATTATGGACAATATTTGTGTGAGTACAACCAGAGAGAAGGATTGATGATGGCGATTTCATTCGTGGTGAGTCAAAAGTAGAAGTAGGGTGTAATTGGAGAAGAGACAACATGCATTTTCATGTGTGGTACTCGGAGTTAAGCTTACACATCAATCAAGGATTGTGGCCAATAAATGTATATATATGTCGTTTAAGCTGTATATCTATTTTCCCGTGGCAACGCACGGCAGTTACCAAATCTAATAATAAACAATCCGCTCAGGTTTTTTTATAGAACGCATCTCTTGCTCAGGGCTATCCATCCTGGTCTTCGCCAATTGCTATGTGCCCTGACCGCCAATGCTGTCCAATTGCTGTCTACTCGAGTTTTAATATCTGAACCCCATGCGCCTTTCAGATTCTCTACCCGGTCAACGTTCTTCGTCCACGCTATGACTGATTGCTACTCTGTCAAAGCCACCTCCAAGATGCTGCACCGGAGGCATGGCACCGCTGCCATCCTTCCCGCAGACAACTACGACGGAGCGTGGAAAGTCGAGGAGGAGCGCCGCCATACTAGGTAGTGTGGCCTAAGAGCATCTCCAATAAAAGATGTAGATGCAAAAATAAGAGTTAACTACATTATTAGTACATAAACTTGCACAGTGCGTACAAATTCATATATAAAATTGAAAAATGACACAAATTAGCCTGATAACTTGTGTTTGAGGTACATTTACATACATTTCCGTTAGTGGCCGTTAACTCTCTGTTAATTTTGCCTACGTGGCGATGATCGGGACCTAGGATCTAATCCAAATCCATGTAGACTAGTTTTTATTATAATTTATTTACGCACATATGGCTCGTTCGACGGCCTGGTTTCTACCCCGGTTTACAAAAAAAAAAGTCTATTCAGGCGGTTCAAACTTGTCCGATAGCATAATACAAAGAAATGAGTTCTTGAACATAGAAGAAACAATTCTGCCGGTGTAAGTAATAGAAGGTGCAAATGTTTTGTACCAAATCAATTCTCCTTTCCTAAGATATATAAAAAATGTGTATCACAATGCAACCAAGTAACAAAAAGTAGCGCATTGGCTTGTGCAACACCCCCGAGTCGGGAACTCTTGAGTTCGAGTTCATGCAACAGCATCGCTGTGTTATTTTTTCTTTCTCTTTCCCACCTACAGGTGGGATCCACAAATAAGAGAGTGCGGGCCCAGCCTCGCTGGCGTGTCACAGGCAAAGTTAGAAGTTAACGGACCCCGACGGAAATGTATGTAAATGTACCTCAAATACAAGTTGTAGGGCTAATTTGTGTTATTTTTCAACTTTATGTATGAATTTGTACGCACCATGCAAGTTTATGTACTAATAGTG
The DNA here is from genome assembly GCA_039707655.1 of Elymus sibiricus. Taxonomy (NCBI): domain Eukaryota; kingdom Viridiplantae; phylum Streptophyta; class Magnoliopsida; order Poales; family Poaceae; genus Elymus; species Elymus sibiricus. The sequence continues at coordinate 100,214,429 of CM077668.1, read as the reverse complement.
TAATTAACTTAAAAAATAACTACCTTTTGTATCTTCGAGGTCCAAAAACACGTCTTCAACAGATGATGTAGAAACAAAAAAATTACATCTTCGCCTTCCGAAGATGTAAAATACAACACCTCACGGTGTAAATTTGCATCTCCACCTACAGGAGATGTAAAATTGGCGGCCGCGCGCCAATCGCCTTCATTTCACTTCCGCCCGCCGCCCGCCGGCGATTTTCGCCCTGAAACTCGCCGCCGCCGCCCGTCGGCCCATCCTCGACCCCGCCGCCTATCCCACCGCCGGCCGTGCCGCCGTAGCCGCCGCCGACCCGCCGATTTGAGTCCGCCACTCCGACGACTGCCCACCTCCGCCGCCGGCGATTTGTGCCCGGAAACGCCGCCGTCGCCGCCCGTCCGTCCATCCCCGACCCCGCCGCGACCCCGCGGCCTATCCCTGCCACCATCGCATCACCGCTCCCGCACGCCTCGAATCGGCCGTATTTTTCGCCGCTCCACCGCCACCGCCCGGTTCGTCCCCGTCGCCGTTTCCGCCGTCGCCGCAGCCACCACCCGACCGCCGAGCATCCGCCCAGCCACCACCACACCACCGCTCTGCCCGCATGTTGTGAATCAACTGTATTTTTCGCCGCACCACCGCCGCCGCCCGGTTCGTCCCCGGCGCCGTTTCCGCTGTCGCCGCTGCTCATTCGCCACCGCTAAGGCACCGCCCAGCTGCCACACCCACCGCCGCCCCGCCGCACAGCTTTTGCCCCGTGGCCGCCACCCCGATTCGAACGCCGTGCTATGGCCGCCGCCGCTCAGCCGCCCCAATTCTAGTTTTTACATCTCCATTTGCATCATCTATTGGACTTGCACTTTTACATCACCAATTTAGATCATCTGTTGGAGTTGCCTCTTTTTTGGAGATGTAAAAAACACTTTTTAGAGATGTAAATTTTTACATCTCCTATTTTACATCTCCAAATTTGCATCTTTTATTGGAGATGCTCTAAGCGAGGACTGATTCCTGAAGTAGTGAAGTGGTACTAGCTCGACACGGCGGATCGACGACAGAGCGACCAGCGCGAGGGCAGTGGGTCGGCGGTCAAACGCGAGCTGTAGGAGATATGCCCTAGAGGCAATAATAAATGTCATTGATTATCTCCCTGTTCATAATTATGTTTATGTTCCATGCTATAACTGCAATGATTCTCGAGTCTACAAATAAAACGAGGCTTGGAGGGAAACTCATGTGCACGTGTGGGATAATAAACGGTAAAATGTATTCCTAGTCAAGCCTCTATGACTGGCTCAAGTATTGCATGATGATCCTGTTTTCCTGATCATGGGCATGACTATGCCGGCAATTTTGAGGGCACAATTGTTGGTAGAACACTTGTGTTGAATCGACCCGATTGATGTTATGCTATGAGATACATTCGTCATAAGTTTATGGTTAATAACACAGAGAAGTTAATGTTTGCATAATTCCTTAGACCATGAGAGTATCGAGTTTCTTCATGCTTGCTTCATGAACTTTGGGGTTTGTTAAACGTCATCCGTAAATGGGTGGCTATTACGATGGCTTACGGGTTCATGGAAAAGTGTGTCAAGTAACTTGATAGCTCGAGATTGGGATTTGCTCCTCCGACGATGGAGAGATATCTCTGGGCCCTCTCGGTGTTACGGTATCCATCATCGTCTGGCCAGACACAGGGTGATTTGATCACAGGGATGCCGGAACACGGGAACGAGAAAAGAGAACAATACCGGCAACGAGGTAACTGGCATTGTGGACAAGTGTTGATCCACGGGGATGCCTACATGTCTCACCTTGGGTATTTGTAACATATCGCGAAGCAACAGGAATAGCACACGGCAACTGGAGGTTCACTCGAATATTCATTCGTGTGGGTATAGGGGTCAATATGGGTGTCCACGGCTCCGATGTTGATCATTGATCGGAAGGGGTTCCGGGTCATGTCTATACTTCACCGAACCTATAGGGTCACACGCTTAAGGGTCATCTATCTGCTGAATACTAGACGAGGAGTCCGAGAGAAAGTCACTGGAAAGGTTTCAGAGACGATGGAAAAGTTCCGGAGAGAACACCGGAAAAGTTTCGGTAAAACCGAAAAGTTGTTTCGGATAAAACCATTGATCCAAAAAGGTTTCGGCAAGCGCCGGGAATGTTTTGGAGGTTGCCAGATTGGTCTGGTAATTTCTGGAATTTTTCCGGAGAAAAAACCGAAAAAGGTTTTCGGAGCTGCCGCAATTGTTTACCGGGTAAACGAAGATGGTTTTAAATTAAACCACCATACCGGAAATGTTCCGGAGCGCGTCCAGATAATTTTAGAGGGTGCCGGAAATGTTCTGGGACCTTCCGGAATTTTTCAGAAGAAATAGTTTCGGAAAACATCTTGTCCCAGCGAGAGGGGACAAGATCCCACGGATCGTGGGGGCTGTTTTTGGGCTGTTTTTGGGGGCGCCCCCTTTAGGGGACAGCCCCCTTGTGGCTGGACAAAGTGTTGGGGGGCCCCCCCATGGTGGGGGGCAGCCCCCACAAATGGTGGAGAGTGTTGGGAGGAAGGTGGGGCCCCATGGGGGAACACCATGGACAAGGGAACATGTTTTCTCCATGTTTGGTGGGAACATGTTTCCTTGTTTGGTGGGTGCTTGTTTTGTGGGCTGAAATTTCAGCCCCCCCCCTCACCCCTTCCACCACTATATAAGGAGGTGGAGAGGAGCTCTCCATCCTCACTCCAACTCTCATACACATGCCATGCATTATCTGGCTTCTTCTCTCCCTCCCACGAAAAGAGTTTCGTAGAGCCGAAAGGCTGTCTGGGTTCCGGTGGGAACTAGTTCTGGACGGCGAAGCCCTGCCGGATAGATGACACCGTATGTGTGCAACTCTGTAGAGAGATCGTAGTTTCGGTCTTAGTTCGAGAGTGCCTCCCGAAGGGCTGTCCGTGTGACCGTCCGAGTTTCGAAGGTCCTCCCGAAGGGCTGTCCGAGTGACAGTCCAAGTTTTGGAGGTCCTCCCGAAGGGCTGTCCGCGACACCGTCCGGGGGACTGTCTGACCGCCTCCCGGAGGGCTGTCCGTGGGGCAGATGAGGGTATACATCCTCGCGGTTGGGAGGTTGTAAAATCCTAGCTGCGGGGATCTGCACCGCCGTTCGTCATCGACTCTACTTCCGCTGCGCTACGAGTCGGTAACGAAAATGATCAAACCTTGTATGCAGTCTCCATAGTGGTCCTGGGCTGGTGCGTAGGTCGGAAATTTTTTGTTTTCTGCTGCGTTACCCTACACGAGCACCCTGTCCATGGCGTCCTAGACTTCGGCCTTGGTCGCCATCGTCGGCCCGACGAGCGGTAGCGCTAGGCGAAGGACTCGTTCGAGCAAAAAAAAAGGAGTTTTATGGTGTTCCGCTGCTCCACGGCTACCTGCGAGTACCATATCTTGCTCACGGCGAGGGCGGCCATGGGCCCATGGCCATGGTGGCAAAGGCCTTGAGCGCGACCACGCTCGTGGCCGAGCGCAGCTGTGACCGAGGATGCTATGCACTAGTGGTTGGGGCGCCACCCGGTGGCGCCTCCTGAGAGAAAGCTTGTGCGGTGCCAGATAGGCTGCCGCCCTTTTCATTGGATTTTAGCTCTGATTGATAACACACATGCATGTACAGCTGATGCATTACATATGATGGTTGTCCAAAAGTGAAATTCAGCAAATAAACAAGCAATCTTAACACTATGTCTATATCTACCAGATGCTCCTCTTCATCATGTCGTTGTATTGCAGCCCCAAGACTTGCCGCTTGCTCAAGCGCCGGGGGGGGGGGACGCTTGTTGCTTTGATCTGGGAAGACTAAGAACTTGTATTGGTTCTCAGTAAACTGGAACATGCCAAACCGTTAGACAGTTAACTTTGCAAATCAGTTCTCCGTTCTCCTATAGAAGTTAACTTTGCAAAGCAATGGACTTTTTTTTTGCAGGAGCCAAAGAAATGGACATTATGGGCTAGTAAATTCCAAAGAATCAAAAGTGATTTTTTTGGATAAATCACCAAATTGGCATAACTAATTAGTAACTAAAATATAAATACCCCGGCACCAGCTTAATGTAAGTAGACTGATGAACTAACAATAGTTGTACATTGGTGCACTTAAATAGCTGACCCTGCAGTCGCAATCAGGTTATGAATCAATGTTGTTTTCAAAGCAAAGAAACCAGGGAAATCCTATCAGAGAATTATGGACCAGAAAAAAAATCACATCTTTTGTGTACCACAACACAAAAGGATAACCGTACGTTATGTATGTAAATAAAAGCTGACATCAGATATTGGTCGATGAATAGAAACCAAAGCATGACTCGACACTTAACATAAATTCGCTCATAGCTTCTGATGCCAACAATAATGATTACCATATAAACAGTAAAGGATGAATCTCATGAATATAGCTAGCACATACCAAACCATCGACATGTTGCATTGGTAGTGGTTAAAAAAAGAGCAGAAAACATCAACATCCATATTTAGCAAAAAAACGAAATAATAAACTTCTGAATCTCATGAACGAAGATAGCAAATATCAAACAAATAGTAAGAAGCAGTGCCGTAGCTCCTTTCAGTCCTTTCTATTCACTTCAGTTCAAAGATGGCAGTTCTATTCAAATTTCAAAAGCTACAATAAAAAAGAAACAGCTTGTAGCTTTCAGGAAAATATCCCTCTCATGAATTGGAAAACAATTACAAACCACACCGATCCAAAACCAAATAAATCACAATGTGTATGCATCAACTGACATCTTAGCGATCTCAATCACTATAATATAAAAAAAGGGCAGCCCGGTGCATGTAGCTCCCGCTTGCGCATATTTCATTTCACATGGAAGGAAAAATTGATTGAGAATACAACGATGAGGGTACCAGTGATGAAGCCAGCGGCTATCTTCTTGGACAAAGGTACATTCCCAACATGGTTCTCACCAACATAGAAGAATTTGACCTGAAGGTCGCCAGGCACAACAATGCGGGTCAAGTTCATTGTTGCGTACCACTACCACTACTGACGCAATGCAATACCATACATATACATGGGGGAGGGGGAAAAGGGAAGATATAAACCGGTACTCTAAAGAGCGCAGACTAATGCATTCATCACAAGTGGAAACCCTAACAGATACCGTTAGTTTGAAACTTTTGTATGGAATTTAGTATGCAGACTCACTGTAAATGCTGTTATTAACACTACTACTCTCCTGAAACCAATCCCTCACTGCTCTAATATTTGTCATGATAACGATATAAAAGCTAGTAACAATCACTGCGTGCAAACCTATCCACCCATTTCTGTCATGTGCGCACCCAGACTGCATGTACATGTGTATTTCTGCTTTATTCCCTAATACGTATCACTCATGTGCGTGAACATCAAGCACTGGAGACAGAAAATCAGTGTTAAGGAATAAGCTAGCATGGAGACCAGGCGCATGTTCTTTCCCTCGTAGACGACATTGACTCAGGTGAGTGGATCGGATTTACTCTAAGAGAAGGGAACATCCTCACTCATGGTCGCCCTAACCCGACAGATGGTACCATCGATGTGTGTAACTACACACTGTTTGACTTCTTCCAGTACAGAAAGGAAGCTTGATTATCCTGCCATTTCAATATCAAGTACAAAGGTTTTTCTAAGGAGAACCCAACATGTACAAAGTAACGAAGTCATTACATCAAATCGGAAAGAGGTAAACGGAATCTGGATACAATAAAAGGTGCCACCGTCCAGAACGGAACATGTTATCTAGCGAACGGAGCAATTCTAGTTGTATCTTCACACAAACACTAACAATGTCTAATTGGAGAAAGAAAAAAGGACACCAAACACCCATCTATGCCTTCAGCACCAACAAATGAAAATTACACACTAATATATAATTCTTATCATCTAAGTTAACAAACTGGAAGACTAATTTAGCTGCACATCAAGAAGAAAATCTAGTCAAACAGAATGTTTAGAACCTCAACATCATTTTCAGCCTATAGAACTAAAAAGCAGCTAAATTTAATCGCTGATATCAGTAGTGGTACAGGCAAACCTATGTAACTTTGTCCACTAATGTAAAATGAGCAAAACTAAAGAAATCTTAAGTGTTCCTTTTCCATTCGTGCTTATTTGCCCCTTATATGTGAGTTAAAACAATTATACAACAAGCTCGTTCTACAGGTTTTGGGGTAGCAGTGACTAATGTTTGCCCAAAGAGAATGCTTTAAATCAGCTAATCTTGCCACCCAGAAGCCATATTGATGAACACATATGAAAATGTAAACTCAGACTAACAACAGTTAGGTAATTATTCACTCATGACGAACAGAACAAATATAAGATTTATACAGAAGGGGACTATAAAAATCAATAAATCTCTGCGGTTGCCTGACGCTAACCATCAGCCTACCAAGGTTAAGATAATAATACTAACATCAATACCTAGGTCCCAAAGAAAAGAGAAAGAAGCTTATCAATTTATCATCATCTATCCCACTGGTGCACAACAAAAAACTGAGGGAAAACATGAAGTATTTGAACAGAAAAAGTTTAGGTTCACTCATGCATATATAAAGCTGAAGAAATGTCAGCACTTTTGCCAAAAGTGTTAAGAACACCTGTCATTGTTGTCTCAAAGTGAGTAGTAGCATCATAACTCAGCAAAGAGAAAAAAGAAAGGCCATGAACATCTACAACATGAGACTGACACCGTATTCTCATATAAAGCAAAACTTGCTGATTTGACAACAATTATAAAGAGAAGGTTCATTAACTGGTTCATATATATGGTTGCTCAATTTTTTTTAACTGATTCATATCTATCATACATATAAAAAACGTAGATCAATTCCAGGCTTTAGTTTGGACGGTGGGTTATCAGTCTATGCTTCAGCAGACACAGATGAAAATAACTTCCCTTTTGGCACGCCATTGTGAGTGTACGAGCAACATAAGACATACCTAGCAAATGTATACCAGCATACTTGTCGCAGTGAAACAACGGATACTTAATTTAGAAATTTATCCAGCAATAATTATTTGAGAGCCAGATAGAAAGTCGTCAAATTTCTGACTTGCGGCCAAGTTGCTTTTGTGGTAAAATAATTTGAATCGAGTGGGAATCATTTGCATTTGGAATTGGGTGGCTTATAATTGCTCGTGCAACTATTCGCTTTAATTGGAAAATGAAGAACAATACTACTTGCATCAGTAACCATGGGCAGAGACATGAGGCAACCGTGTTGAAAAACTGAATTTGTAGAAACAAAACACATCTTAACGCAAACAAATTCAATGCTAACTTTGCAAGATCCTGCTGTGTCGGAAGACATTACCTGGTTACCTGGACGACACGGACCGACAAGGAATACTAATAAAGCTCTGCCCACGACGAAACCGGGACCAAGCAAAGCCCACCTCTCATTTTACCACAAATACCTTTCATAACTGAAAGAACTACACTAAGTAACATACGTGCTACACAGAACACAGCGCAAGCGCCACTTTCAGATTCGATCGTAGTCCATCAAGGAAATCAGTCCAACCGCCCGACTCGCATCGCGCGAGCAGAATCTCGCGAAGGCGCGTGCACCTACCTAAACCAGTAAATTGTACAGATCCAATCGCTCCTAGAGCAAAAAAACGTGCTGATGCCATTACTTGACGCTAAGATATGGTACTACCGCTAGCAGTAGCCGGCACCAGCTCACCTTGGCTGGGTGAGAAGCGAAAGCCATGGCGTCGGCGCCGGCGCCATGGAAAATGTCCAGCGCGACCATGAATCAAGTCATGTAAACTTAGGGTGGTTGTGTTCATCACCAAAAAAATACATAAATCCCAAGTCTAGATGGATCTTCACTCACATCAACACAAATAGAGGAATAGAAAAGAAGGAAGAACACTGTATAATAGATAAGGAAAATTTGCGTCTTTGTAGCATAGCAAAAGAGGGCTCACTTTTGTCTTTGATCTTCAAGCCCAACACTCACATCTCTTGTTGCATAACATACCCATCGCAATGTAGACGAACTGCCCTGGTTATCACTCGTCAGAATGACCATCCGAGGTGCAGAACATCCAACATTACCGATGAATTGAACAGGCTGCAAGAGAGGTAAGGGCGGGCTCTAATTTAGTACCCACAGGCCACAACAGTCTTGATTGCTCAAGACATGCTTATTTCAGCCAGAGTTAGCATCATCGCCCAGCATTTTTTTACCGAAAAGGAGGTTGTACCCCCGGTCTTTGCCCACCCAGCAACATGACCCTGATATCCATACGTACATACATACATGCGTGCACACATCCATCCATCCATCAGCCTCAGGAGCATACCTGGCCTCGACCAACCAAACCTGACGACGCACCAGACAACACCGTAAATGCATCTTGGTCCTCGTTGTCGCGGACGAGGGCGGGGAGCCGGGAGAGGTCAAGCCCGCCGCGCGGACCCCAGAGACCTCGCCGGCACACCCGACACTGCGGCGGCTCCCCGAGACAAGACCTCCATGCCGGCGGCGTCGCGGCGTGGATGCGAGGCATGGCCCCGCGAGACGGAAAGATCCAAGGGCCGAGACTCCTCATCGCCCCTCTCCCAGGCACCTCGCCTCCCTCCCGTGTGCTCCCGAGATCCAAATCAAGAAGATCGGGGATATGAGGCTGGAGGAGGTGGAGCTCGGGACGGGAGATGAAGAGGGCACGGGCACGGGCGGCGGCACGCGGTGGATTTGGCGGAGAAAGAGGCGGAGGAGGAGCAGCATGAAAGGGGCGGGGGTGGTGGTGGGGAGATGGTGAGGGAAGGAGAGAAGGGGTGGGGGCGCCAGCTGCGGGGGAGGACGCGGGTGGTGGCGGCGGCTGCAGACGAGGGAGAGGGAGATGAATCGGGGGATGAGGGAAAGTTCATATAAATTACTCGTCGTATTTCCCACCTTCTTCTGGAGGCGAAACGAGCAGAGGAGGCGGCGAGGAGAACTGGGCCAGGCCCCCTAGGAGGCCCTCGAGCTGCATCCGCTTCATCTCCTCTTCTCGCCGTCGCCGTCGCCTCCTAGGCGCTGACTGGAGGAGATCCTCGTCGAGGCAGATCATAGATCGAAGCCGCCGCCGCCGCCACCTTCTCCTCCCTCGAGGCGACGAAGTTGGTGTGGCTGCGTGGGAGAGCGGAGCCAGTTCCTCTCCCGCTGGCGATGCTCGTGGCAGCGGGTTAGATGGAAGAGGAAACGAGAGAAAGGGAGGTCCGTGCGTGGGCTGCCTTCGTGGTTAAGATAAGGGAAGGAAATTACCGGGGAGGTGTTATCTGGGGTGGACGGAACCACCAATCCCTGCAACAGTAAATGCGTCGACGTGGCATGGTCGAGAGGCCGCCCAGAAGTTCGCTCTTGGAGAGTGTAATGTGAAGGCGCGCGCAGGGTGGAACGGCAGGTAGCGGTGCCGCTCGGGTGTCTGTGTTGCGGTGCAGCGTAACGATGGGTCAAGAAGATGCACTCGTGGTAATCATTAAAAAAATCGCCTCTTCGACTCTTCTTGCTGGCAAGTGTTTTTCTTTTTTCAATTCCTGCTGGCAAGTGTTGATATATAGCCGCAAAAAAAAGTGTTGAATATATATCCCATAGCCCCATGGAAAATTCAATGCGTGAACAGTGGACTAATAGTCACCACTTATTATCTGATGCCTTGCATTGCCTATTTGCCTACTCTTTTTTTGTTGTATATTTATCAATCTTCATGTGCAGCCTAGCATGGTAGATGATGTGAAATATTATGCCAGACAATACATGAATCTTTTTATAAACCTCTGTTTATTATCAGTTGCCATCCATCCTCATGTTATTTTAACTGCTTTCGGATATCATTTTGATACATTGAAATTCCGCTTATGTTGATTTCAAGTTCGCTCAGAACTCTATAAGCATGGTTTTCTTAGACTGCCGTTAACTGAGCACTCCTTTTTTAATGCAATGGTGCAATAAACTGTGGAGTTGCTATAGTAGAACAAAGCCGATGCAAAGTAGAACGACACTATGTACAATAGAAACATAGCATGAGTATTCTCACAAAAAAAAAGCAACATAGCATGAGTAGAAATGTCCGGTAATGCATACGATAGGAAAACAAACCAGTTGTTGCCCTGTGTAATTTAGGATATTTTCATTGGATTACATGAACAACCAATCGAATTGGATTATATATTTTTTTATTGGAAGAAAAACCATTTGCCCGGGGTTCATAAAAAATTAGTTAATTTGAGAAAGTGTACTCGCCGGAGTTATGATGATATCATGGGGTGAACCAAAAAAGTCAGTGAAGATTACTTCAGCCGGCGGCGCGGGCTGTGGGCAGCGCGGGCCGGTGTCCTCCGCCGTGGCGGCGATGGCGTCGGCATGGTGGAGGCAGCGGTGTGGTGGCGGTCTTAGTGCTCTTCTCGCATCACAAGAACCATCTACATGATCGTTCCTCCTCGATCTGGCCACCGACGTGTTCCGGAGCTGCTGCCGGAGATCTTGCCCAAGGATATCTGGATCAGATAGATTCCGGTCGTGCGCGTCCATATCAGCCTACGCGACTCCAGGAGGGCGCGGCGTGCGCGAAGCTCTATTGTTTGTTGACACCATGGGACATGTCGGTATCTCGATTTCCATGGCGTAGACAGCGGTGGAGAAAGTCATGCTGGCTGAGATCGGAGGATCAGTAAGGCGGAGGAGGCCTTGGAGGCGATGGAGTCAGCCAGGTGTTTGATAACTTTCTGAAGCAGCAGTGAAAGTGGGGGCGGCAGCACTGGAGGATTTCATTTTTGGTGGTGCTCCTCGCGTGCCGAGTCGTGACTTTCAGGGTAAAAATCTAAGGTCTGGCCTTAATTGGTTGTGCCTGGCAATTGCCTTGCTGAAGGTATTGTTTTGAGAGCTCCGACTTTCTCCAGGGTGAAAACATAAGATCTTGGATCGGGCGACGACGACGCTTGTGCACTGTTTCCTTCTTGAAGTCGTCGCTTTTGGAGACCTTTTATGTTTTTCGGGTGTTGTCATTGGTGGTGGTTTGTGTGCTACTGCTGAGAGGAGTTGATCACTATGGCGAGGCCTTTATTTTTTCCTTTCTTTTTTGTTTTTTTGGGCTGTGTGCATCCTGGATGTCTTTGAGGTATCTTGTTGGTGCAGAGGCCGGGTGTAATTGGTATCTTCGCGATATTAATATATTCCCCTTTTCAAAAAAAAAACTTCTACCAGTTTACTTCGTTCGAAGAATTTTAGTATCATATAACTTTGATCCGCAGGCTCTGGTCGAAGCACCATTAGGTTCATCAACGGACTGTTGAAATATATTGTCCGTCTCTTTTCACCAGTTTAGACTTTTGAATGAGTTGGTTGGAGCATGAATTCAATATGAAATCTGAGTCAAGAGGTCTAAAGTTTAAGATCCTGCCAACATAGTATTAAATAAAGATTTTGTTGCCTACATCGATCTCACGTCTAGAACTAAAATAGCATGAACGTAAGGGGAGTGTTGAAATATATTGTCCGTCTCTCTCCATCAGTTTGGACTTTTTGCACCAAGATGTCTCAAGTTCAAGGCTCTGCCACGTAGTATTAAAAAAAATTGTGGCCTACATCGATCCCACATCTAAGGATTAAATAAGCCTAGACGTGAGAGGGGGGGGGGGGTGGTGTTGAAATATATTGCCCGCCCCTCTCCATCAGTACGGACTTTTGCATGAGTCCATCGAGCATGAATTCAATACGGACATCCATTCTTTACCACTTTATACGCTTATATAAAATATTTCAACCACTCTACATACGCGTTGATGCCTTGCCAAAAAAAAATCTTATATATAATTGAATAACATTACATGTACTCCTATATAATTCATTTTTGTTAGAATAATGATAAATAAAATATGAATGATTTCCAGAATTTCTTGGTTACATGCTAGCACGGTATGTAAAATTAATATTGGCATATTTTAAAATAACAATATTTTTTAAATGATATCTCGAAATGAATGAAAGTTGAATTTGGGCTACAAACAACACTTGATTAAAGACGAGTAATTATGAATTGTGTCAAAATGACTACCATAATAATCAAGCTTCATTTGAAAAAAAAAAGGTTTTATAAATGTTTTCCGTACGTAGTTCAAAATTTCTCAAGCAACTCCTAAACAAAATACATAACATGGTTTGCACATGTGCGTATATATTAGATCAGATTTGTTTCTTCCCCACTATACACATTCTTTTCTTCCATATAACACATGACAGTTAATGACAAGTAATGACGTGCAAAGACATCAATAGCCTTGAGAAGGCCAATCTTACCACCTAGCAATTTGATCAATGTAAATGGATGAACAATAATTGTTTGGTCATCTTAAAACTTCTCAACAAACATACAAACATGAAGCCAGTGTGTACACGTTCCGGGAGCATGGACAGATTTACCACAAACTACAGTCATTTAGTCCGTTGAAATCTCATCCGGACCATTTGAACCTATACATTTACGATGACAACCCTGACTTGCAACAACGGTTACGACACTCCACTACACTTGACCAGGAGGTCACTAAAAGGTTTGTTGACATCCTCTGGGACAACCCCTACTTACAAACATTTAGGCGTCTTGGCCAAGCAGAGGATATGGAGGAGTATCCTGTCTCACGAAATACCGACCTATGATGGACTATTTTGGACTATGTATTTTCTTGTGGTTCCGTAGCATAGCACGGGCATCCTACTAGTATAAGGACAAAGGCAACTTGGTGAGAGACTTAGAAAATATCAATGGATTTCCTTATCTTTCACCACCATAAGGACATGTGGCAGACGCTTGTGGCAGTCGAGGGGAGCGCACCTATTAGTCGGTCGATAACAATTATTTTCAAAGTAAAATTGAAGATAAAGCCCGAAATGCTAAACGCGGTTAAAAGTAAAGGGATAGAAAAGTACAAATTTTAAAGACATGGAATTTTATGCTCCCAAACTCAAACTTCGGGGTTGTTTGGTTCCAAGCTACAATTTGCCACACTTTGTCACATCTCAACTTAGATAAGTTTGACCAAGTTAGATGTGTGTTTGGTTCTTGCCACAACTAAGGCAAGAATTTCTTTTATTAGCAGTAAGTCCCACATGTTATAGATAGGCAAAATTCAATAAGGCAAGCCAAAGTGTGGCTAAGAATTTGAGCACCTCAAGTAAGGCAAATATGGCAAAATACTGTGGCAATATGTGGCAAAGATAGTCACAATCCAAGCAGGCCTGAACAACAAAATCCAAAGAAAATTGAAATAAATGAGAGTTTTTTAGTGAACATCAACATATGCTCTAACTGTTTGAAATTTTTTGCCAAGAAAAGACATTCATGATGGTCTGTATCATAAAGATTTGGGGCTCAGAAAAGTTATTTCAGCACTCATGTTTGTATTTTTCTTTCATATAGACTAGGCGTCTAGGACGGATGTCACATTGCCAAAAAAAAGATTTTCTTTTATTTTTCTTACTAAGTGTTTTTTTTTTTGGATTTTATTGTTTTGCTACTTCAGGGATAAAAACGTCCCAAAAGCTAGGGTATATAGAATTATAGCAATGTTTAGCTAAGCTATCTGCTGCAACATTTGCTTCTCTGGAGCAATGTGTGAACTGAACTTTTGCAAACTTCTGTATCAAGTCTTTACACTCTGCTATCGTGGCGACATCAGGCCCTTGGTAGCCATCATCAAGATTGATCGCATCCACCGCGTAACTGGAATGTGATTCAATCTGCAGACAATTGCATCCAATTTGGCATGCTAGATATATGGTCCAACTTTAATGGCAGTAATTTACTGTTTACACGAGTCTGCATTTAACTTTGGAATTATAGTCACCCGCAAAAAAAAACTTTGGAATTATAGTAACACTTTCAAAATTTTAAATACCTCTCGGTAAGTATCGTAGTTGGGAAAAAGAAAATCTCTCTGCTTGGCGCTCGGAAGGGGAGACACTTGCCGGTTGCCACGACATGTCATGCCTGGCCCCCAAATGACATGTGGGGCCAAAAGCTACCGCTCTAGAACTTTCTCCATCATCGGCGGTAGTACTCCCTGCCGCATAGCGCTAGTTCCACCACATTTCAGAAGTTTCCATCACCTTCCAGACTCCCCGCCTCCGGCGACCTATATAAACTCCTTCCTCCTCCCATCGCATCACAACCAAAGCATTCCACAAAATCAACAAGCAGTCCAACGCCGAGGAGACCGATCAGCGAGCGAGAATGGAGGGCAGGATGTTCGGGCTGGAGACCCCGCTGATGACGGCGCTGCAGCACCTGCTGGACGTCCCGGACGGCGAGTCCGGCGGAGCCGGCAATGCCGTCGGCGAGAAGCAGGGCCCGACGCGCGCCTACGTCCGGGACGCGCGCGCCATGGCGGCCACCCCCGCCGACGTGAAGGAGCTGCCGGCCGCGTACGCCTTCGTGGTGGACATGCCGGGGCTTGGGTCCGGCGACATCAAGGTGCAGGTGGAGGACGAGCGGGTGCTGGTGATCAGCGGCGAGCGGAGGAGGGTGGAGAAGGAGGACGCCAAGTACCTGCGGATGGAGCGCCGCATGGGCAAGCTGATGCGCAAGTTCGTGCTGCCAGAGAACGCCGACATGGAGAAGATCTCCGCCGTGTGCCGCGACGGCGTGCTCACCGTCTCCGTCGAGAAGCTGCCGCCGCCCGAGCCCAAGAAGCCCAAGACCATCCAGGTCCAGGTCGCCTGAGCTGAGATGCATGGTGTGCGCGTCGAATCGAAGCAGAGTGTGAGTGAGTAGCGAGTTTCCTGTGATGAGCGATGGTCTGTCTGTGTTTTGGTTTCGTCTGCTAGAGGGTGTGTGCCGTGTTGGTTCGTTCGCACTGGTGATGGTTTGATGTTTCGTCAATGGAAATGGGGATGTTCTCCGGCTTCGCCTGAATAAAACATGCGAATCTCTTGGCCACATTTTCTGTTGAAATATCCAAGATGTTCGTTTAAGTTCTAAGAGGGCCTTGTTCTGAAAATTCAGGAAACTGCGTTTGTAACTTAACAGAACATGGGGAATAGCAAAATTTGGTGGAAAACGAACTAGTTCTGAAGTGCTTTTTTCACCAGGGAGAAAAATCCTGGATGTCTTGGCATTTTCATCTTGACAAATGTCTGGCTTTTGGGAAGATAGAAAAAGGAAATTACAGTTAGAACTGAGAATTCAGAAATGTTATTCTGCTTTGCCTGAATGAAACATGTGAGAATCTCTTGGCTACATTTTTGTTATATTACTCTTGGCTACATTTTGTATCGAATACATTTTTTGTGTAATCTATAAGATTAGAAAAAACTCAAGACAACTATTGACAAACCTCTTTATATCGACAGAACTTGGAAATGCCATGGTACTCCCGGGTTTAGGTACACTACCTTTGTATCAAATATATAAGTTTTGCCAAGAAAAAGTGTCTTCAACCTCAGAAAAAGAAATCAAGGATAAAAAGTGTGAATAATAACTTGTATATAGTGTTGATTTTTTTTTTCACCAACAATACCGTGAAATTCATTCTTTGGCTAAGGGCCTCCTTGATTCGCAGGATTTTAAAAATGTAGGAACAGAAAAAGTATAGAATTGGAGTGGCACTCCAACTTGAATCCTATAGGATTAGTAAGGAGTGTTTGATGCCACATGAAAAACAAAGGAATTGTAAAAAGAGATTGGAGTAGATGTTAGATTTCCTATGAAATGTAGTACAAAAGATTCCATGATTCATCCTATTCTAGTATATCTACTCGGCTATCCTTAGAAAAGTCAAAAGATAAGGAGCTCAACCTGTGGAGATCCTACTACCATCGGCTGTCACATTCGTTCCCACTTACCGCGGGGATGGATCAGGAAAAATTCTTATAAGATCCAATTTTATAAATTAAAAGGCCAACATAGGAAAAAATCATAAGGATTTCAATCCTCCAGAAATCCTATAGAATTCCTTTGAATCAAAGGAGCCCTAAAGTTTTATACGAATGAATACAACAGTCAAGTTAGTTTATCAAAAGGTTTCATAATGTTTTGACATTTTTGGAATTACTCCCTCCGTCCACGAATAAATGTACATATAGAAAATTTAGGACATATTATGGAATGGAGTAAAAAAACATTGAGAATGTGCAAGCCACCATCTTTTTTCTCTTTAATTACCCCCCTCCCCCAAGAAAATGAAGAGACCATGCGTTGAATGTTATTGGTCTTGATTACCGTGTGATGAAAAAGAAATATATTTTTTCTATTTTAAAATGCATTGGAAAGATAGAATACACTCTTTTGTGAACAAATTTTAAGTATAGATGTATATTTATTCGTGGACGGAGGGAGTACTAAAATTCATATCAGGTGCACCTACATCCGAGAGCCGAAGTCCGCTCCACGTATTCACCCTCGCTCCAGAAGAGCTCATGCCACTCTGCCGTCTCCACATGAAACATATGCCAACGCGACTAACGAAGGTTATACCTAGGGTTTTCGTCATGGAGCACAAGACTCAATACTGAAAGAGCACCGTCTAGCCGAAGTCTACCTTATGTTCCCATCATCACTTGTCGAAGAAGATAGTATAGTCGGGATGGGTACACGCCCACCAAGGTTATGTGAATTGGAATCCAAACTGTTTACTGCATCTCCTTGATGGACAAATAGAACACAACCAAAACCATGCCTAAGAACATGAACGGCCGCACAACTCGGAGAGTGAAACATCATCGGAAGCTTCACCTCGCATGTCTCCACAGCCACTGCGGTGACAACGGCGTCGAGATGTGGCGACATCTCTGTGGCCGTCGCAATCAGTAGACGCAACATTCTCACCCCACCGTTGCACCGCTTCACGTCGCCTTCATCGTTGTGCCACCGTCAGTCATAGCCCGAACGAAGCAGAACCTCCTCTCGAGCCTCAGACGAAGTGTCGGATATGAGGCCACAAAAAATGCCACCACCAAACTACGTCGCCACGCCAGTCCGCGCCAATGAACCACCGCCGCTGCTGCCGTGAGGCAGACCATTGCCCCTGCGCCCAATTCTACCGTGAGAGAGAAGAGGGCCACAACACTCCACCTCGGCTTCCACAACCCCTGCCACTGTCGCCCCACATGACGCAACTCCTGCCAACAAAGGGAGGAGATCCCCTACCACCACCATGGAGTAGGTCGGCAGCAGCGACGGATGGAGGAGACCTGGCGGCGGCGTTACCGTTGGCCCCTCATGTCGCCTGGGGAGCAACGCAAGGGGTATGATCTGTTTTGACGGGAGTCGCCTCAACTAGGATACTTAGGCTGGTTCTAGTGGGAGTAATTTAGCTAGTAACATAATGCACCCCAAGGCAAATTTGTTTATGTGGCAGATAGTTAATGTGGAGAGAGGTGTTTGTGGTAACATAGCATCTTGGTGGTTGTGTTCTGATTGCCGGCAAAAGCTCACACCAACAAAAGACATCAATCGTGGTCTATAGGAAAAACTACAAAATATGAGTGCTGCAAATGTCGTTTTTTCTCCCCAATCTTTTTTGTACGGATGTTTTTTCTCAGGAAAATATTACAAGCAGTTAGTTCATTAAAAAAACACTGACTTATTTCAGTTTTGCTTACTCTTTTTTTGGATTTTACTGTTCATGCAAGGGGATTTGAGCTCGGCAGCAAAAAAAATACATGTCTTCAAAATTGGCACTTTTTCTATTCCTTTTGTTAGCTTTGGCCTTGTTTGACATTTTCGGGTTTTATCATCAATTTTGCTTAGGTGCGCTCGGCTCGACCGCCACGAGCATCTGCCACGTGTACTTCTGATGGCAAAAGTAAAAGACAGTCAGTGATATTTCTAGGTCTCTCTGTGTTTGGGGCGGTGGCCCTTGAAGATCGTGATGATGAGATCAAGGGGCGTGAAAGCACATCTAAAAACGCATCGTCGTATCTCCAAGCACGACGGCGGCGGTCGTGTATGGTATTGGCGCTCACTCACGATGCAAAGTGGATTTTTGTCTAATGTGAGGGCAACGGCCATCGCACAAGGAGGTTAGTGGCGCATGTAGCCGCGTCTGGCGCTGATGTGCAAAGGGCGCACCGGCGGTTCCTCGCCGGCATCTTGCGCCAGGGCAGTGGATCCGATGGTATGGTGGATGTTGGAGAATATCCTGTGCTCCGGGAGCACCTGAGCTTAGGTGCTCTGGTGCGAGCTCTGCCGTCAGATCTAGATTGAACGGTCATCTAAAGATGTGCATGACCTACCCGTAATTACCGGACTCCTTAGGGTTTTCTTTGCAAAAATGCACGAGCTCTGTCCCTGGACGCTGGATCTGAGATCGAAGGGCTGAGGTGCTCCCGAAGCACCTAAGCTCATGTGCTCCCAGAGCACCAGATATTCTCCAAGTGGATGTTGCAATGTGCTTCTACTCTGTGTGGATTGGCAGCGGTCAGTTCTGCTCCGAGACAAGGGCCACCCCCCTAACGGTCGTGGTGTTGATATAAGTCGGGATAACGTCCCACCAATCTGTTAGTGTCTTTTCGGCTTGGCATGAGGTATTGGCGGATGCAACTATTGAATGATCTTTATCAAGATCCTGATTGGAACACCACTTCATGTCTGGAGTGAAAATTCTTGTCATGTCCTTTATTGGTCGGACTGAGCAGTGACGAACTTGCGCTGTTACCTTGTTAAAGACGTTGTCTACATGCCGTTGTTCTGTCTTCATCCGGCGATTTCGGCAACCAGATGAAAATCTTTGTCCAGGCCGCCTTCAGCAGGACGTGGCAATGACGGCGCGGGAACGTTTATCCCTTCTTGAAGACATTGTTGCAGAAGAAGTCGACTAAGTCATAGGTGTTTATTTCATATGTTGTAATGGTTCGGTCATGGTTGTATCTGTTTTGTACTCTAATTAATAATTAATAAAAATGATTATCTGCATCATAATGATGCAGAGGCTGGAGTTTGACCTCCTTTTCAAAAAAATGGAAGTTTCTACATTTTTCATTGCTTTTGTAGAATCACATGAAAAAACATGTCCTCTTTTATTTTTGTTTGCAATTATGTAGAGCCATAACTATTAGAACATTTTGTACTGTATATGGTTTGTTTTATTTGAATGATTGTTTTTATTATGTAGCAATAATAGTTACATCATCCATAAAAAATCTACAAGAAAGTTGGGACGGTAGTCAATCCAGTAGGACCATTGAGGCCTTAGGCCTTGTACAATGCAATGTGCATAGGAAGGTACTTAACAAAATAAACTGAGTTTTCTTAAGCACTAGTGCTCACCTTTACAGGAGGGGTGCCTACTTAAGCGTCTACTCTCTACAAATAAGTATCGATGCTTAAAAAACTGATTTATTTCTTTAAGCATTTCCCTTAAACACCTTGCATTGTACAAAGCCTTGCTATACAGACGCGGTTGTTATGCTCGCGAGCACAGGTGAGCGCTTTATCCCGACGGTTCGGCAGGGCATTGGGATGTGTACCACGGAATTACTGAGCCAGGCGGGCGATCTTTTTTAATTCACGGGAGCAGGAAATACGGGTATGGAGGTGCGCCGTACGCCACGCCGGTGACGGAGGCCGCAGATGGCGTCGTGACGGGAGATTCCCCGAGCCGTGGCTCGGGATGGTGTTCTACTCCTGATCCGTGGATCAGGATATGTGCTTTTCGTTAACTCTGGCAACGGAGGAGTAAATGCGAGGATTTGGGGGCGGATGGTACTGTCGTCTCCTAGCTCAGGTTGCTGGATTTTTCAATAGCGAGAGGGCGAGCTTGCGGGGCGGCGATTCTAGGAGGGCCGCATCCACTGGTGGGCATGGAGATCCTATGCAGCCAAAAAAAAGGTACCATAAGAGCTCATTAGATTCATCTAAGATTTTTGTTCGATTCTGGATCCCATGGTGCCGATCTGCAATTTCCTCCTCTTGCTGCGCAGATCTATGGTGCTTGGGAAGGTTACTGATAGTTACGCCCAGATGGAGCCTCTCCCGCCTAGAGCTTTCACTAGCAGATTTGTGTGCGGGAGGCGGAGGTGGGGGATCACAGGAGGGTTCACTGCAGGCTTCCGAACAATTATAGGCAAGATGGACCTTAGAGCTCCAGGATGGAGCTGCAGGTATGTTCGTGCTCAACACAACAGTTATGAAATTGGTGATGCAAATCTGAAGAATCTCTGTTCGTATGTGTGTGGTTGCTCATAATTATCAGGCTAGTGTACCGGTGGGATCTCAGATGAGTGTGGCACCTCATTTTTTGCAACGGAGACATTCTCTCTTACATTCTAATCATACAAATCGTGGTGCAAATCTGAACAATCTGCGTTCATATGTGTGTGGATGCTTGTAATTAAAAGACTACAGTAGAGGGATACACCAGATGATTGTGAGTTGAATGATTCGTTTTTCACATATTGTTGCGCCCCTGGACAATTGATTACACCATAAATTCTGAAATGTGAGAAAGAATGTTTGTGTCGCAAAATTCATGTGTGCAAATATGAAGATTTCCCAGTTCGTATGTATGTGATTGCTTGTAATTATGAGACAACATACTGGGTAATTTATCAGACATTGTACTAAATTACTGCTTCGCAAGATCTTTACGTTATGTTTCTGTGTCAGGGAAAGGCTGGGGTGGAGAACATAAGGTCTTGCCGTTGTGAGTGCCCTGCTCTAATAAGGCTGTTGCTATCCAAAGACAATGTTTTTTTTTGACAACATCCAAAGACAATGGTTGGTACATAGCAGAGCATCGCGAGCAGCACAATCACTCGCTATCCCCTGATTTTGGACAGACAATGCACTGGTCATCGCACAAACACATACTCCCTCCATTACTAAATATAAGACCTTTTAGAGATTCATATACGGACGCAGCTGTTCTGATCCCGAGCTCATGTGAGCTCGGGTGAACAGTAAAATCAAAAAAATAGTAAAAAAATTCAAAAAAAACTGATTTTTTTTTGTGAGAAACATTGATGTTTTTTCCACATGCCTGCAAAATTTCATCACTAGATAACATTTGTGGAAAATGTGGCAAAAAAAAACAAAATCGATGCTCCAAAAAAGTCTGTTTTTTGTAGCATTTTGGAGCATCGATTTTGTTTTTTTTGCCACATTTTCCACGAATGTCATATGGTGATGAAAATTTGCACACATGTGGTAAAAACATCAATGTTTCTCACAAAAAAAATTCAGATTTTTTTGAATTTGTTCACTATTTTTTTTATTTTACTGTTCACCCAAGCTCATGTGAGCTCGAGATTAGAAGAGCACTTTCGTTCATATACGGACTACATATGGAGCAAAATGAATGGATCTACACTCTAAAATATGTCTATATACATCCGTATGTAGTCCGTATTGAAATCTCTAAAAAGCCTGATATTTAGAAACGGAGGGAGTAGATGTGTACAACATGGATTTGGTGAATCAGCTGGGACAGAACAATGTGAATATGGCCAAGGTATACAACATCATAGGTAGTTTTTTTCGGTCAATGGAGAATGTTCCTTTCACAAAGCGAGCTCTCAATGGAGAATTTTTCCCATCAGCGGGGTTTCCCTGCCTTGGATCCCCACTGCCATGGGTAGGAGCAGACGTGTAATTGTATTAGGTTGCAAGGTTTGTAGTAATATTTTGTGCAGCGAGAATAGTTATTTGTAGATGGTAGAAGAACAAATGTTGAAAATCATTGAGTGAACGTGTGTAGTAGGAAAGATGATGCACTTGAGCTGTTCGTCATTATGTTGGGGGTCCATTTTGGTTTCCTATGCTAATTTACCGTTGCCCTGTATCTGATTTCTCTTTAGAACATGGTCTCCGATCGACAATGTTGCTGAGTAGTAAAAGGAAACTTTTGCAGGATGAGCATTGGAGCTGCTGCCCCAAGGACACCATGCCTGTCGCGTGTAAGTGCCTTTGAGAAGCAGTTGGGTGCGTTCACAAACAATCCTACCGATAAGGTAATTGTGGCGATGCTTGGGACATGTTTTGACCCTCTGGGAGAGGCGTATGCTTTTTATAACCTTTATTCATGGGAGAAGGGTTTCGGTATCAGACATGGGAAGAGCATGTTGAATGTAGAGAGAACCAAGTGTATGCAGGACCATATGTCCAGCAATACGGATGTTTGTTTTTGGCTTTGCCGATGCGAATGTGAATCACTATGATATGAAGTTTGGTCTATTTGTGAGAGGGAGCAATCATTTTCAGAGTATGATGCTTGCCGGTTGTCCGGGACAAGAGGATGGGGAGCTTTGAGTGGGTGTTACATGATCCTTGCCGGTTGTCCGGGACAAGAGGGTGGGGAGCTTTGAGTGGGTGTAACCCAAGTTCATCTCCATGATGGGTGGTATCCCACCTAGGACGATTCTTATAATTGTTGTTAACAATCCCTGAGAATTATGTGCCCTTTTTTTTTGCCTAACTTGACATCCTTCTGGTTTAGTCAATCAGAATGAGCAATGGAGGTTGCCATTAAGTGTGTAATTTGAATATTAGATCAATTGGTAAGCTAGTCTGTGATGATAATCCTCTAAGTTGGCCAACTGGTCAAATTGTTTTCCTGAATGTCTTTATCTTGCCAGCACTGAGTATACTCTTCTTTTCTCACTGGGTTTAGTGCTTGTTGTTTTGTCTTCTTTTTTTCGTCACTCAGCTAAAAAAATTATGCTCAAGCATTGTCTGTTGTTGGAAGCTAACATGCTGTAGCATAGTGGCATTATTGGCGTTCTTTAGACATAGTCTACACTTTTGTAGCTTAGTCTAATACGTTGTAGATTATTATGTGCTCACCTTACATTGTTGAATCCTTGAGAACATGCTCTAACTATCATTTAACATTCATGCTTGTTAATTCCAGTTTTTATATTAATCAATATCTCTTGATTATGTAGATGTAAGCCTGCATTGTTTAATCTCTCCTCTCTCTCTCTCATTGAGTTTTGTTATATGTGTAAATTGCAGGATAACATGTTGGAAGGTCACAAGAAAAAAAACAATGAATCACTTCTCGGTCGATGTGTTTAGTCTTTTGTTTTTTGTGATTTTGGAACTGTCGGGATCAAGCGCTTCTCAGCTCATAATTGTGGGCTTTTTTTAAGAACAGAACCACAGGCCTATGTTTTTCTGATTTTAGAACTGACCGGAGGAGTTTTGAATTTGCTTTTAAGTTCAGTTTGGAAATACAATTGGCATGAATATAGATTGTTATTGGTAAATTTCAGAGATGCACTGTCAGTTCAACATTTTATGATCTCGGAACTGGCCGCAACAATTTTTATTCAGCTCATAGTTTTCTGCATTGAAATGACAATGTTTATGACCAAGAAAAGAATAGTTGATTAAACATTTTGGATATTTTCTTTGCACTGCAGTTTACGTATGATCTTGTTGTGCCAAATTGCATTCAGTTTTCCCTCTCCCACCGCTTAAAATGTCACGGCCCAGTAGGAGAATGGAGCGGCCTAGAACATAAGTCAAAATCTGTACCGGGTGCGGTTTAACGGCGCATGCAGCATTAACTGCATCGCAGTTGTGGGCCAAGCCTTCTCCTTCACAGGAAATACTACAGATTATACATTAGGAGATACAGAGTCTGTAACGCATCTTGGCGAGAGCGGACAGCGTAGATATCACGTGCATGTGTGCTCGCGTGCAGATAACCACTTTCGTTGCTATACCAACTAACTTATGTGATGCGGCATTTACTTCTGTCGGACCATTCTCTAAGGTGGCCTTGCTAAATTATGTTGCCAATTGATAAAAATCTTAATATATTGTCGTCCTATGTCCCCTCTATTATCCACCATCTAATATAGTTTGCGTCACTTCGCACAGCCTAAACATATGAGTGATCAGCTACATCCAGCGGAGAAATCAAGGTTAAAACCGTGACACAAAACAAGAGGATCCGCCGTTGAAGCTTCGCTTACCGCATCGGTAGTTTCTTAAAGCCACAAGACATGTTCCATAAACATTGTGTCTGTTTTTTTCAATGCATTTTGTATGACATTATTTGTTCAAGTTCTTTCTAAATTTCGTTTCCTCTCTTGCATAGAAGTAACATGTACGTAATATCCTCTTCCCCTCCACTACACTGACTAACACCGAGGAAACCCGTTTTAAATAAATTGTTAAATTTTGCCACCATTTTCAAACATTATACCTTTCTCCAAACTGGAGTAGGTGTTTAACTATGGAGTAAACTATATTAGTTCTTGACTTTCTATTATGCTGAAGTAAACTCTTGATGAGATTGACTTTATTCCATACGATAAGTCAATCTCATCAAGAAAATTATATTGTAAACTAATTTTATGCCAAAAAATTCTCTAGAGCAATTTGTCATCCCATTTTGGAGTCGTCATTCATAAGATCATTCTCCTTTGAAATAATAGTACTGCAGCCTTGATGAGCAATTTACCTGTTTGAACAAGAAAGCACCCAATTTTTTCAAACAGAAAAGTCTATCCTAAATCTAACCTTGAACTACGATGCTTGGTCCGACCTCAACCTTACAGTATGGAATTACTTTATCTTTTATAAGTATAGAATGAATTTTGAAAACTATTAACTTTGATTCAACTCTTTTTTGGTTAATGATTTTAAGATTTTGCCTTCCATTTTCTATTATAAAGTTACTTCCTCTATTCCAGTGTATAAGACGCACATGGATTTCAAAATTTAACTTTGACCATATTAGATCAATGATATGTATTTTTGTGACTTAAAAATTATACCGTTGAAAACTTTTGAATATGAATTCAATGGTATAATTTTTGTTACACTGGTTGGTCAAATATATAGTCGAAGATGAATTTTGGGATATCAAATATATAGTCGAAGATGAATTTTGGGATACACTGAAATTGAGGGAGTATGTATAAACGTAATGCTCAATTGTATCTTGCAAATGTACATCCAAAATTTTGATTATATACCTAGTAAAAACCACCACAAACAGACACATTTCAACCATGGGCGAATTAACTGACTTCCATTGAAGTCCAGTGACTCTGTTTTTCATTTCAGCCAGGGAACTTAAATGTCCACTAAAATTTGATTTTGGGATCCAAACAAATATTTTGAAAAAACAAAAATGATTTAGAATTATTTGAAGTTGTGTGTGCCACCAAGATTACTGAAATACTTTGGAAGGAAGGCAATTATTTCAGTACGGACCAAAATTAATGATATTTCCGAAATTTCATTGAAATTGCGCACTGAAAGCAAAAACTAGCCACACAACACTCTCGGACACCATACGAGCAGAGAGAGAAAACACAGACACATCACGCATCTCAGGAAACTCACTCCCTAATCATCGATCACTACCCACTCAGCTTCGATCAGGCGTGCAGGCAAAGGACCTCTCTCTGGTTCGGTGGTCCAATTCATCTCTCAGGCGACCTGTACCTGGATGGTCTTGGGCTTCTTGGGCTCGGGCGGCGGAAGCTTGTCCACGGTGACGGTGAGCACGCCGTCGCGGCACACGGCGGAGATCTTCTCCATGTTGGCGTTCTCGGGGAGCACGAACTTGCGCATCAGCTTGCCCATGCGGCGCTCCATCCGCAGGTACTTGGCGTCCTCCTTCTCCTCCCTGCGCCGCTCGCCGCTGATGACCAGCACCCGCTCGTCCTCCACCTGCACCTTGATGTCGCCGGAGCCCAGCCCCGGCATGTCCACCACGAACGCGTACGCCCCCGGCAGCTCCTTCACGTCGGCCGGGGTGGCCGCCATGGCGCGCACGTCGCGGACGTAGGCGCGCGTCGGGCCCTGCTTCTCGCCGCCGGCGTTGCCGGGCCCGCCGGCCTCGCCGTCCGGGATGTCCAGCAGGTGCTGCAGCGCCGTCATCAGCGGGGTCTCCAGCCCGAACATCCTGCCCTCCATTCTCGCTCGCTGCTGATCTCTGAGCTCGATCGATCGATCTCCTCCGATCGGACTGCGTTTGACTGTTTGCTGATTTTGTGGAATGCTTTGGTGATGATACGATGGGAGGAGGAGGGAGTTTTTATATCTGTGGCCGGAGGCGGGGAGCCTGGACTCTGGAAGGAGACCGAAACTTCTGAAACGTGGTGGAACGCGCGGGATGCGGCAACGCGGAAAGTTCTAGAGCTCCCGTGGGGGACTCCATCAACGGTCTTGCATTGGGAAAATGGATGTTGAGTGGCTGGTTTGGCGGTCCAGGTGTGTGACCTGTCGTGACAAGTGTCTCGCTACCGGAGCGGATAGGAGCAGGGATATTTTCAAGTTCTGCGATTTTGGAAAAAGGTGATCCTTTCTCCAGAAACTTCTCCAACCCTCCGGTGCATCCAGAAACAAGATCCGAGTCTAGCACCGGGCTCTCTCAGCGATTTGAGACATCCAACCGTCCATTTCGTTTGCTTGATGGGATCTGGACCGTCGGATCGAGCCGCTGGAGGACGTCGGCCGTCGGATCGAACCGGTGCTCCTGTAGCAATGAATAGTTTCACTCCCGGCGTGCCACCGCGCGTAATTCCAGCGCCCCCCAGAGGGCATTTTCGTCATTTCCCGTACCGGGGTATAAAAGGGGGCCGCTCCTGTGGCGGAGACCTAGCCGCCGCCTCCTCCAGCACTCGCGCCCCAGCTCCTGCTCTCTCCCTCTCATTCTCCTCTTCAAACCCTAACCCTAACCACCAGCCTCCGCTCCCTGCCGCGCCGTCGCCTCCGCTCTCCCTCGCGTCGTCGCTTCTGCTCGCCCTCGCGCCGTCGCGTCATCTCCTCCACCCCGCCCTCTCAGTGCGCAGCAGGAGGAGCGTGGCTCGCCGCCGCAGCGGCTCCGCGTCGCTGCTCCTCCGTCGAGCTCGCGCGTCCCCGTCGCCTGGAGGAGCGGAGGCTGCTGCTCCAGCATCTGCTCGGCCCTCTTTCCCTCGCCGGCGAGCGGCTCATGGCAGCTCCGGATCCAGTGTCCAGCACGTGTTCTCCGTGATGCGAGATCGACGCTGGCCTTCTACGTCACGCGGTGGCCATGGCCAGTGCTCTGCTGCCTCCAACTTTGGCCCCTGTCTGCACTTCATTAGGTTGACCTCTCTCTCTCTCTCTCTCTCTCTCTCTCTCTCTCTCTCCTCTCTGACCTCTGCTTTTTCCATGTCTTGGCTTGCAGGTCGTCGCCTGGTCGGTACTAGCTCGAAGGTGACGAGGTACACCTGCAATTGGATCAAGACTATAGGAGGTGATGACAAACTATTTAATCTTCATATCCACCTGACCATAACAAGTATCTGCAAGGTCTGATTCTTGTGTTTGTATTGGTTGGCTTACTTGCTTATGCACTGATGTAACATATGCTGGGATAAATAATATACAATTGGATATGAGGGATAAATAATATAATTAAATAATATACAATTGGATATGAGGGATAAATAATATAATAGATGAGGGCACGCTTAAGATTTTTGAGAAGTGTTTTTAATGATAACTAAATTCTTTCAATGTAAGGGAATGATTTAAACTTCTGTCGTAAACAACGGTGTGCCTCACATCATTTGGATTTGAAATTATTGGATTGAGTTGATATGATGTGATATAAGGAAATAGTCATCTGCGCATGTACTAATGTAGCACTTTACCTTGCTGCTTTCCACTGAAGTTTATGTTTTATTTTTCATTAATTAGAGGGATATGAAGCGGCAAAGATAATGTACGACGGTGGCGGCTGGGCGCCAGGAGGTAGCCGAAGAGGAGGGTGATGGTGCGGGGACACAAGTGGTCATCGCTTTACAAGATGATGCGACCGGGCTATTCCGATTTGCCTCTTCCTCGCCTCAATGACATGCTCTGCTTCAGCTTGCAGGTTGAGACCTTTCTTCCCTCTCACTGTTTTGCTTTGGTCATAGATTAAACATTTGTTATGAAAATGCTTATCACAGGTTTATGAAAATGCTTATCTCAGAGGACAATTACTGCTCTTTTGATTAATTAGTATATGTTTTGGTTGTACACCGTCGAAGTGGAAACACATGAATCTTGGGATATTGGTTGTTGTTATCTATATGATTGACTCTAAGTGTATCTCCAAAGAACACAGTATGCACATCAATCCTCGTATAAAGTGAGTGATTCATTTCCCTTCGAGAGGATAAACATATAGTGGAAGAAGTGCTTCTATGTCACATCCATGGCTTCATATTTAGTTCCATGCTAAAGGATCACTACCTCTCGGCTCCTCCCTTGTTTTTACTATCAAACTAGAGGGCTTCATCAATATTGAATATATGTCTTACCAAGACATTTTCTAAGTAACATAATGAGTTCAAATTGTTGTTTTCTGTAACCTTTGATAGAAGGATCCACTCATGTTTCGTTTTCTGTGTATATATTTGTGCTACCAAAATTGCATTATATTTTTCCGAGTCCAAAGAGACGGACCTTGCTCATGATGGCAGTGAGTGTTCTGTTTCTTTTACTTGATAATCCTTAATTTTCTAATTCACAGTTGTGTACTGCTGCTATACACACACTTCCCAAAGAAGAAGGGGAGAAGAGTGGTGAGGCGGCCGCCCGATTGACCCCGTGCAGCGGCGGTGCCCCGTCGGGACCGCTGCTTTCCATCTCGGGGAAGGCGGCGGCGGTCTCTGAACCGGTGCAGGAGACGGGTGGCTCCGGCTCTGGTGCACCTGTAGAAGAACTGTTGGAGCGCTTGCGACTGACTGCAGTCGAGGCGCAACCTGTGTTGCTGGACGATGAAGACGACACAGATCTGGTTGACTCCTATTGTGCGTTGGTGGGGAAGGTACTTTCTCCTTGCTTTGTCTTGTACTAAACACATCCATCCGACTTTAGGTTCTTGTTGGGGAACGTTGCATGGAAAACAAAAAAAATTCTACGCACACGCAAGATCTATCCATGGAGATGCATAGCTACGAGAGGGGGAGTGTGTCTACGTACCCTCGTAGACCGTAAGCGGAAGCGTTAGAACAACGCGGTTGATGTCGTCGAACAACTTCACGATCCAACCGACCGAGTACCGAACGTACGGCACCTCCGCGTTCAGCACACGTTCAGCTCGGTGACGTCCTCGACTTCTTGATCTAGCAAGACGGCGAGGTAGTGGATGAGTTCCGACAGCACGACGGCGTGGTGACGGTGATGGTGATGCTATCTCCGCAGGGCTTCGCCCAAGCACTGCGAAAATATGACCGAGGGACGGAACTGTGGAGGGGGGCACCGCACACGGCTAAGACAATGTTGTGTCCTCTTTGGGGCGCCCCCTCTCCTCTATTTATATATGTGTAGGGGCTTGGAGTAGAAGGAATAGTGTCACGTGAACAGTACCACGTGAATAGTACCACCTGAACAGTACCATGTGAATAGTACACACGTGGACTTGGACTCCAAAGTCCAATCCTATTCCTACTAGGACTCTCCTTTTTTTTCCTTCCCTAGCTGCGTGGGCTTTTGAGGACTTGGTGCGCCTGGCCCAATAAGGCCAGGGCGCCTCCCCTTAGCCCATGCCAGCCCTTGGGACGTGGTGTACCCACTTGTGGACTTCCGGACCCCTCCGGAATCCTCCGGAACCTTCTGGAAGCTTCCTGGTACAATACCGAAAAAACTGCACCTTTTTCCGGAACCCAAAATATGACTTCCCATATATAAATCTTTACCTCTCGACCATTCCGAGACTCCTCGTGACGTCCGGGATCTCATCCGGGACTCCGAACAATATTCGGTTACCAATTCACATAACTCATATAACACTATATCGTCAACGAACGTTAAGCGTGCGGACCCTACGGGTTAGGGAATGATGTAGACATGACTGAGACGCCTCTCCGGTCAATAACCAATAGCGGAACCTGGATGGTCATATTGGTTCCTACATATTCCACGAAGATCTTATCGGTCGAACCGCAATGACAACATACGTAATTCCCTTTGTCCGTCGGTATGTTACTTGCCCGAGATTCGATCGTCGGTATCTCCATACCTAGTTCAATCTTGTTACCGGCAAGTCTCTTTACTCGTTCCGTAATACATCATCCCGTAACTAACTCCTTAGTCACTTTGCTTGCAAGCTTCTTATGATGTGCATTACCGAGAGGGCCCAGAGATACCTCTCCGAAACACGGAGTGACAAATCCCAGTCTCGATCCATGCCAACTCAACAGACACCTTCGAAGATACCTGTAGAGCATCTTTATGATCACCCAGTTACGTTATGACGTTTGATAGCACACAAGGTATTCCTCCGGTATCCGGGAGTTGCATGATCTCATGGTCGGAGGAACATGTATTTGACATTCAAGAAAGCAGTAGCAATAAACAGAACGATCATATGCTAAGCTAACAGATGGGTCTTGTCCATCACATCATTCTCCTAATGATGTGATCCCGTTATCAAATAACAACTCATGTCTATGTTTAGGAAACCTTAACCATCTTTGATCAACGAGCTAGTCTAGTAGAGGCTCACTAGGGACACGGTATTTGTTTATGTATTCACACATGTATTTAAGTTTCCGGTCAATACAATTATAGCATGAATAATAAACCTTTATCATGAACAAGGAAATATAAAATAATAACAACTTTATTATTGCCTCTAGGGCATATTTCCATCAGTCTCCCACTTGCACTAGAGTCAATAATCTAGTTCACATCGCCATGTGATTAACACCCAAGAGTTCACTAGAGTCAATAATCTAGTTCACATCACCATGTGATTAACACTCAAAGAGTTCTAAGGTGTGATCATGTTTTGCTCGTGAGAGAGAATTTTAGTCAATGGGTCTGCAATATTCAGACCCATGTGTACTTTGCAAATCCTTATGTCATACTGTAGATGCTGCTATCATGCTTTACTTGGAGCTATTCCAAATGACTGCTCCATTATACGTATCCGGTTTGCTACTCAGAGATATCCAGATTGGTGTCAAAGCTTGCATCGACGTAACCCTTTACGACGAACTCTTTATCACCTCCATAATCGAGAAACATTTCCTTAGTCCTTTAGTTACTAAGGATAATTTTGACCGCTGTCCAGTGATCCACTCCTGGATCACTCTTGTACCCCCTTTGCCAGACACGTGGCAAGGCACACATTAGGTGTGGTACACAGCATGGCATACATTATAGAACCTATGGCTGAGGCATAGGGAATGACTTTCATTCTCTCTCTATCTTCTGCCATGGTCGAGCTTTGAGTCTTACTCAACTTTACACCTTACAATACAGGCAAGAACTCCTTCTTTGACTGATCCATTTTGAACTCCTTCAAAATCTTGTCAAGGTATGTACTCATTGACAGTCTTATCAAGCGTCTTGATCTATCTCTATAGATCTTGATGCCCAATATATAAGCAGCTTCACCGAGGTCTTTCATTCAAGTATCCTTTTATGCCATCCAGAAATTCTATATCATTTCCAATCAACAATATGTCATCCACATATAATATTAGAAATGCTACAGAGCTCCCACTCACTTTCTTGTAAATACAGGCTTCACCGTAAGTCTGTACAAAACCATATGCTTTGATCACCTCATCAAAGCGTATATTCCAACTCCGAGATGCTTGCACCAGTCCATAGATGGATCGCTGGAGCTTGCACACTTTGTTAGCACCCTTAGGATCGACAAAACCTTCTGGTTGCATCATATACAACTCTTCTTTGAGAAAACCATGAAGGAATGCAGTTTTGACATCCATTTGCCAGATTTCATAATCATAAAATGCGGCAAATGCTAACATGATTCAGACAGACTTAAGCATCGCTACGGGTGAGAAAGTCTCATCGTAGTCAACCCCTTGAACTTGTCGAAAACCTTTCGCGACAAGTCGAGCTTTGTAGACAATGATATTACCATCAGCGTTTGTCTTCCTCTTAAAAATCCATTTATTCTCAATGGCTTGCCGATCATCGGGCAAGTCCACCAAAGTCCATACTTTGTTCTCATACATGGATCCTATCTCAGATTTCATGACCTCAAGCCATTTGTCGGAATCTGGGCTCATCATAACTTCTTCATAGTTCGTAGGTTCGCCGTTGTCTAACAACATGACTTCCAGAACAAGATTACCGTACCACTCTGGTGCGGAATGTACTCTGGTCGACCTACGAGGTTCAGTAGTAACTTGATCTGAAGTTTCATGATCTTCACCATTATCTTCCTCTCTTATTGGTGTAGGCATCACGGGAACGGTTTTCTCTGATGAGCTACTTTCCAATTCGAGAGAAGGTACAATTACCTCATCAAGTTCTACTTTCCTCCCACTCACTTCTTTCGAGAGAAACTCCTTCTCTAGAAAGGACCCATTCTTGGCAACAAAGACCTTGCCTTCGGATCTGTGGTAGAAGGTGTACCCAATTGTTTCTTTAGGGTATCCTATGAAGACGCACTTCTCCGCTTTGGGTTCGAGCTTATCAGGTTGAAGCTTTTTCACATAAGCATCGCATCTCCAAACTTTAAAAAACGACAGCTTAGGTTTCTTGCCAAACCACAGTTCATACGGTGTCGTCTCAACGGATTTAGACGGTGCCCTATTTAACGTGAATGCAGCTGTCTCTAATGCATAACCGCAAAACGATAGTGGCAAATCGGTAAGAGACATCATAGAACGCACCATATCCAATAAAGTACGGTTACGACGTTCAGACACACCATTACGCTGTGGTGTTCCAGGTGGCATGAGTTGTGAAACAATTCCACATTTTCTTAAATGAAGGCCAAACTCGTAACTCAAATATTCTCCTCCGCGATCGGATCGTAGAAACTTTATTTTCTTGTTACGATGATTCTCTACTTCACTCTGAAATTCTTTGAACTTTTCAAATGTTTCAGACTTGTGTTTCATCAAGTAGATATACCCATACCTACTCAAATCATCTGTGAAGGTTAGAAAATAACGATACCCGCCGCGTGCTTCAACATTCATCGGACCGCATACATCGGTATGTATTATTTCCAACAAATCAGTAGCTCGCTCCATTGTTCCGGAGAACGGAGTTTTAGTCATCTTGCCCATGAGGCATGGTTCGCAAGTATCAAATGATTCATAATCAAGAGATTCCAAAAGTCCATCAACATGGAGTTTCTTCATGCG
The DNA here is from genome assembly GCA_039707655.1 of Elymus sibiricus. Lineage (NCBI taxonomy): Eukaryota > Viridiplantae > Streptophyta > Magnoliopsida > Poales > Poaceae > Elymus > Elymus sibiricus. Next base: position 100,181,332 of record CM077668.1, on the reverse strand, counting down.
CTTTACACCAATATGACCTAAACGGCAGTGCCACAAGTATGTTGCACTATCATTATCAACTTTGCATCTTTTGGCATCAATATTATGAATATGTGTATCACTACGATTGAGATTCAACAAGAATAAACCATTCACAAGGGTGCATGATCACGAGGGATATTATTCATATAAACAGAATAACCATTATTCTCTGACTTAAATGAATAACCGTCTTGCAATAAACAATATCCAGATATAATGTTTTATGCTCAACGCAAGCACCAAATAACCATTATTTAGGTTTAATACTAATCCCGAAGGTATTACGAGCGTGTCGATATTGATCATATCAATCTTGGAGACACTTCCAACACATATCGTCACCTCGCCCTCAGCTAGTCTCCGTTACTCTGCAGCTCCTGCTTCAAGTTACTAATATTAGCAACTGAATCGGTATCAAATACCCAGACGCTGCTACGAGCACTAGTGAGGTACATATCAATAATATGTATATCAAATATACCTTTGTTCACTTTGCCATCCTTCTTATCCACCAAATACTTGGGGCAGTTCCGCTTCCAGTGACCAGTTCCTTTGCAGTAGAAGCACTCAGTTTCAGGCTTGGGTCCAACTTTGGGTTTCTTCGTGGGAGCGGCAGCTTGCTTGCCGTTCTTCTTGAAGTTCCCCTTCTTTCCCTTGCCCTCTTTCTTGAAACTAGTGGTCTTGTTAACCATCAACACTTGATGCTCCTTCTTGATTTCTACCTCCGTCGATTTCAGCATCGCGAAGAGCTCGGGAATTGTCTTCTCCATCCCTTGCATATTATAGTTCATCACGAAGCCTTTATAGCTTGGTGGCAGTGACTGAAGAACTCTGTCAATAACACTCTCAACCGGAAGATCAATTCCCAGCTGAGTCAAGTGGTTGTGGTACCCAGACATTCTGAGTATGTGTTTACTGACAGAACTGTTCTCCTCCATCTTACAGCTAAAGAACTTGTTGGAGACTTCATATCTCTCAACCTGGGCATTAGCTTGAAATATCAATTTCAGCTCTTGGAACATCGCATATGCTCCATGGCGTTCAAAACGCTTTTGTAGTCCCGGTTCTAAGCCGTAGAGCATGGCACACTGAACTATCGAGTAGTCATCAGATCGAGCCTGCCAGGCGTTCACGACGTCTGCAGCAGGTCCATCACCTAGCGGTGCATCAAGGACATAATCCTTCTGTGCAGCAATGAGGATAATCCTAAGTTACGGACCCAGTCCGTGTAATTGCTACCATCATCTTTCAACTAAGCTTTCTCTAGGAACGTATCAAAAACAGGGGAGCTACAACGCGAGCTATTGATCTACAACATAATTTGCAAAGACTATCAGGACTAAGTTCATGATAAATTAAGTTCAATTAATCAAATTACTAATGAACTCCCACTTAAATTAACATCCCTCAAGTTAACTAAGTGATACATGATCCAAATCAACTAGCCCATGTCCGATCATCACGTGAGATGGGATAGTCATCAATGGTGAACATCTCCATGTTGATCATATCTACTATATGACTCGTGTTCGACCTTTCGGTCTCCAGTGTTCCGAGACCATGTCTGTACATGCTAGGCTCGTCAAGTTTAACCCAAGTATTCTGCTTGTGTAAAACTGGCTTACACCCGTTGTATGTGAACGTAGAATCTATCACACCCGATCATCACGAGGTGCTTCGAAACGATGAACTTTAGCAACGGTGCATACTCGGGGAGAACACTTTTATCTTGAAATTTAGTGAAGGGATCATCTTATAATGCTACCGTCGTTCTAAGCAAAATAAGATGCATAAAGGATAAACATCACATGCAATCAAAATATGTGACATGATATGGCCATCATCATCTTGTGCTTTTGATCTCCATCTCCAAAGCATCGTCATGATCTCCATCGTCACCGGCTCGACACCTTGATCTCCATTGTTGCGCCGTGGTCGTCTCGCCAACTATTGCTTCTACAACTATTGCTAACGCATAGCGATAAAGTAAAGCAATTACATGGCGCTTGCATTTCATACAATAAAGAGACAACCATAAGGCTCCTGCCGGTTGCCGATAAATTACAAAACATGATCATCTCATACAATAACGTATATCACATCATGTCTTGACCATATCACATCACAGCATACCCTGCAAAAACAAGTTAGACGTCCTCTACTTTGTTGTTGCAAGTTTTACGTGGCTGCTACGGGCTTCTAGCAAGAACCGTTCTTACCTACGGCACAAAACCACAACGATGATTTATCAAGTTTGCTGTTTTAACCTTCAACAAGGACCGGCCGCAGTCAAATTTGATTCAACTAAAGTAGGAGAAACAGACACCCGCCAGCCACCTTTATGTAAAACAAGTTGCATGTCTGTCGGTGGAACCGGTCTCATGTACGTGGACATGTAAGGTTGGTCCGGGCCGCTTCATCTTACAATACCGCCGAATCAAAATAAGACGTTGGTGGTAAGCAGTATGACGATCACCGCCCACAACTCTTTGTGTTCTACTCGTGCATATCATCTACGCATAGACCTGGCTCTGATCCACTGTTGGGGAACGTTGCATGGAAAACAAAAAAAATTCTACGCACACGCAAGATCTATCCATGGAGATGCATAGCTACGAGAGGGGGAGTGTGTCTACGTACCCTCGTAGACCGTAAGCGGAAGCGTTAGAACAATGCGGTTGATGTCGTCGAACAACTTCACGATCCAACCGACCGAGTACCGAACGTACGACACCTCCGCGTTCAGCACACGTTCAGCTCGGTGACGTCCTCGACTTCTTGATCCGGCAAGATGGTGAGGTAGTGGATGAGTTCCGACAGCACGACGGCGTGGTGACGGTGATGGTGATGCTATCTCCGCAGGGCTTCGCCCAAGCACTGCGAAAATATGACCGAGGGACGGAACTGTGGAGGGGGGCACCGCACACGGCTAAGACAATGTTGTGTCCTCTTTGGGGCGCCCCCTCTCCTCTATTTATATATGTGTAGGGGCTTGGAGTAGAAGGAATAGTGTCACGTGAACAGTACCACGTGAATAGTACACACGTGGACTTGGACTCCAAAGTCCAATCCTATTCCTACTAGGACTCTCCTTTTTTTCCTTCCCTAGCTGCGTGGGCTTTTGAGGACTTGGTGCGCCTGGCCCAATAAGGTCAGGGCGCCTCCCCTTAGCCCATGCCAGCCCTTGGGACGTGGTGGAACCACTTGTGGACTTCCGGACCCCTCCGGAATCCTCCGGAACCTTCTGGAAGCTTCCCGGTACAATACCGAAAAAACTGCACCTTTTTCCGGAACCCAAAATATGACTTCCCATATATAAATCTTTACCTCTCGACCATTCCGAGACTCCTCGTGACGTCCGGGATCTCATCCAGGACTCCGAACAACATTCGGTTACCAATTCACATAACTCATATAACACTATATCGTGAACGAACGTTAAGCGTGCGAACCCTACGGGTTCGGGAATGATGTAGACATGACTGAGACGCCTCTCTGGTCAATAACCAATAGCGTAACCTGGATGCTCATATTGGTTCCTACATATTCCACGAAGATCTTATCGGTCGAACCGCAATGACAACATACGTAATTCCCTTTGTCCGTCAGTATGTTACTTGCCCGAGATTCGATCGTCGGTATCTCCATACCTAGTTCAATCTCGTTACCGGCAAGTCTCTTTACTTGTTCCGTAATACATCATCCCGTAACTAACTCCTTAGTCACTTTGCTTGCAAGCTTCTTTATGATGTGCATTACCGAGAGGGCCCAGAGATACCTCTCCGAAACACGGAGTGACAAATCCCAGTCTCGATCCATGCCAACTCAACAGACACCTTCGGAGATACCTGTAGAGCATCTTTATGATCACGCAGTTACGTTGTGACGTTTGATAGCACACAAGGTATTCCTCCGGTATCCGGGAGTTGCATGATCTCATGGTCGGAGGAACATGTATTTGACATTCAAGAAAGCAGTAGCAATAAACAGAACGATCATATGCTAAGCTAACAGATGGGTCTTGTCCATCACATCATTCTCCTAATGATGTGATCCCGTTATCAAATGACAACTCATGTCTATGGTTAGGAAACCTTAACCATCTTTGATCAATGAGCTAGTCTAGTAGAGGCTCACTAGGGACACGGTATTTGTTTATGTATTCACACATGTATTTAAGTTTCCGGTCAATACAATTCTAGCATGAATAATAAACCTTTATCATGAACAAGGAAATATAAAATAATAACAACTTTATTATTGCCTCTAGGGCATATTTCCATCAGTTCTAAATCTGGTCTGCATACTAATGGAACTTAAACAGTGGTCCTGCAGTTAAATTATGATGTCCACTATTATTGATGCCTTCACCTTGATACATTATTGCGAACTAATTGTCTCGATTATATGGTTGGCGAGTACTGACTAATTTGCTTAGTCAAGCAGTTTACTCTTTCAGCAGTTTTGTACCATTTGATTTAGAAGGTGGCTCTCTCCCATCTACTGAAGAACACTCACTGCCGACATTTTAATTACTCAAGATATTCGAATGTCATTTGAATTGAGATCATTTTTTCACTCACGTTCTTAGGAACAAAATCTTTGTTTGTTTCTTATTGGTGATGTGGTAGGCTGACTTGGACCTTTTCACCTTGGTCGGTGCAGGATTGGAGCCCTTGAAGCATTTGAATGGAGCATATGTATGCATGCTGCACTTCATCTTAGGTGAGTGCGACTGTTACATGTTCGTTAAGACTCAGTTTTTGTGATGCATACCAGAGAAAATGTTTTCTTCGATGATGTAGAGTTATATAGTTGTTAATATTTATCAAAAAGTTAGGTCAGAAAAACAGTCAATATAATTATTGCATCTGGCCTCAAGCTTTCTAATAAAGTCAGTGGCAAGTAACAATTTTTTTTCCTGTTTGAATTTTCTGTACTTACACATGCTTTTCGGTCTTTTTATACATTGTGAGAGTTGATGTGGAGATGAAAGCATGTAATTCTGTAGAGGTTGCCAACACTAAAGTATGTGACCTTTTTTCCTCTTCGTAGTTGATTTAGTTCAATCCAAAACAATTATCACCAGCTGTAGATTTGACCTGGTGATTGAGCTATGCTTCTCAAGTACTAGAACTGTAGTTGTTTCCTGCCCTCTAATATTATTTGTCAGAAAATTTCTTTATTGAAATCTTGAATAAGGGAACTGTAATAATGCAGATAAATAAGAGTTTTTCTTATTTTACCAACATGTGCATGTTATGATTATTGTGTTGGGGTGCTGATTGCTGAACTATGCCTTTGATGTCCATTTCAGTTTCCATTTTAGTTTACTGAATTACTTTTTCTTGAACTATAACATGGGGGCATGGGCCAGGAGCTTATGATATTCCTGCATATTGAGATATGACCAAAATACTGTGATCTGACAATCGTTGGTACCAGCTATGCTCAGCTGGTCTCGATGCTATTGCTCTGTTATGATGTGCATTCTCCAGGAAGTCACACCACCCTAAGACTCTGCCACCGAGGAACACCGAATGCCTCCTTAGAGCACGAGCTGCAGAGATGACGAGGACCTCAAGATGAGCCACACTCCTTCAATTTTCTCCTGCTTTCGTGGTCGTACCTCTTGCTGATCTGATCCGTGCATATTGATTTATTGCAGCTTTGTTGGCCACTCTGCATCGGTCAACAAGGTATGTCCTGAACCATTAATCAATTCTCCTCTGCTTTTTTTGATCTGGTCAGCTAGGGTTTGTACATCTATGTTTTTACTATCGTAGGTGTTACCCGTGGTATTGCCACTCACCTGACAATCATTGGCACCGTGTGGTTGTTCTGTGCTTCATGGTGTTACTAAAATCTTTACGATGCCCTCGCTGGTCAGCATGGTTAGCTTCAGATACATGTTATAGAAAGTCTAAGTACCCTGATTCTCTTATCCTTTGATTTCTATTAATTTGCCAATGTTTTTTCTAGAGTCGTAATTCTGTTATAGCATTTCCCTGCCTTTTTTGCTTCGAAAAACACCATTGATCATAAGCTGATTGCGGCAGCAGGGTCTGATATTTAAGCATACCTAGGATATTTATATTTTAGTTGGCAAATAGTTATGCCAATTTTGTGATTTATTTATTATCTATTTCTTTCACCTTTGAATACTTTGAATATACTAGCCCATATTGTTCATTGCTTTGCAAAGTTAACTTTTGTAGGAACACTGATTTGCAAAGTTAACTTTCTAGCATTACTTTCCTTAATTCTTCAACACATACTATTGGTTTTACTTTCCATAATCCTTCAACACATACTTTATTTTGCCCTATTATGTTGCATGCTTCAAAATACTAATTTGTGCTTATGTTTGCTCCTACAGGCCGGTGAGACGCTGGGTTCAACCGACGAGAAAGACGGGTTGGCACTGACTGATGCAACAACCAATGCAAAGAGGTTCTTAGTGTTCCTTTGCCTCTCGGTGTCTCTTTTATTGAAACGGCATAATTGTTCCATGCCTAATGCTATTCCTGCTTGTCATGTCCTTTCTTTTCAGGTTTGAACCATCCGTGCCTACTGTTGCCTCAATGATTGTGGGCAAGAAAGGTCAGAAGAAGTAGAACCCCGTACTAGGTATTTACCTTGTCCGTTTGCCTTCCTTTCCTATTCTCTAATTGATCTCTTCTTCTTGGGCCTTTGTTATCATTTCACATTGCACCATATCATTTTTCATTGATTCTTGCATTATTTCAGGAACAACGACGTATTTTGGTGATTTAAGCCTTTTGGAAACAAGTATTGTAAATGGATGGTCTTTTATCAGTATGGATGTACTAGCGATTTGTAACACCCCCAATATCTTACTACAGTAATATCCGCCCTAATGGTGGTCCTGCCATCATGATCACTAAGTCAATCTGCCACTTGTCCAAAATCAAAGCCAAATTCAAATTTGAATTCCATGCCAAATATTTATTTTTCTGTCATGCAATCAAAATAGTTCACCCTATGGAAAAAATTCCCTAAGTATTTATCATGTTGAAACAAACCTCACCCAAATTCTCAAAATGCCCCTGGACTTTAAAACAGTAGTCCAGCAGCATTTAATTTGTCCTTTTCAATTTCTAAAAATGCTTAACCTTTTCCAAATTTCCCTAAACTTTTTGTGCCACCTAAAAACACTGTTCTTGATTTATGTGCAAAGTTTCACTCTTAGAAAAAATCATTTGGAAGCTCAACTAATTACAAACAGGAGCTAATCCTTTTTACAGAAAAAGAAAAGGAGAAAAGCTCCTGCGCGTGCACGGCCTGCTAGCTACAGAAACCTGACCGGCCTAGCCCACCCCGGGTCTCCACCTACCTCCCACCTGCTCCCGCTCGCTGTCGCCCGCACGCATGCCGTGGCCGCCGCTGCTCCACGCGCCGGCCATCCGCCGGCTCCCCGTGAGGATAAGGCCTGCCCGAGCCTCCCCTCGCCCCCCCTGCGTCTAACCCTAGCTGCCATTCCCCTTTCCCTCGCCCCTCTCGCCTGATTTGAAGCTCGCCCGAGCGTGGCCGTGGCCTCGCCGTCGTCGTCTTCGCGCACCGGAGCCACCCCAAGCCGCAACAAGAGGTCCAGAAGCTTCCCCGTGCTCGTCTCCGTCGACCACCTCCATCCTAGCAAGCAGGGAGGCCCTCTACCGTCGGCATCGAGCTCTTCTCCACCTCTGCATCCCGGCGGCCGCCGTCGACGATTCGGACGAGCTGGTGCACCCACGAGCCCACTGAGCGTCTCTTCAACCTCATCGTGAGCAGCCGCCTCTCTTCCCCCTACCCTCGCTTCCTCAGGTGCCCCGTAGGGTCGTTTTCGTCGGAGGCCAGTCGCCGCTGCTGCGATACGTCGTCGATGCCGTTGGTTTCGACCTCCCCTGCACGCCCTGCTCGTATCAGTAGCTGCGTCTCGTCGCGCGTTTTCGTTCGGTGGTCGCGGCCGACCGTATGGACGCCGGAGGCGTTGGTCCGACGCGTCGCTGCCGTCCTGTAGCTCGCCGCCGGTGGGCACGCACTCGCGCGCTTAGTTTAAACTGGCCATGTGGGCCCGGTGATTAGCTTAAGTGGCTAATTAGAATAGCTAACAGACGCCGACATGTGGGTCCCCATATTACTGTAGCCATTAGATTAAGTCTAAATTGGACCCAGTGTCACTGATTAGTGGGCCTGGCTCTGTTAATTACATATTTAGGATTTAAATAAACCCTGGTTAAATAGCTGAGACACAGACAGGTGGGCCCCTGGCCCATTTGACTAGTCAACCTTTGACCAGTCAACTGCTGAGTCAGCAGTTGACTGGGACCCACTTGTCAGTCACAGTGCCCCTCAGCTGGGTGCAATACTGGGTACCCGTAGCATTTTAGGATTAAATGTTTTTCGAATTAAAATAAATCTGTTAATTTCAGAAAATGATTTAAAACTTCGGAAAATCATAGAAAATAATTCGTAGCTCGGATGTAAAAGTTTTCTACATGAAAGTTGATAAGAAAAACGAGACGAATTCGAATATGCCCTCCGTTTACCTGTCACATGCCCACAACCATGCAAACATGGAACCTTCCCCTCCGGTTCATCTGTCTGACAGATGCCCGAAGCCGGAAAAATATCCCCAGATATTTTCCCGCTCCGCCTGCAACGTGTAGCACTGCGTTAGATCACCCCGGCATAGCTTATAGTCATGTCATGATTTGAGATTGCTTTTGTTGCCGTGTATTTATCTGTTTCTTCCCCCTCTTCTCTCGGGTAGATCCCGGCACTGACGTGGCCCCGGGGACTACTACATCATCGACAACTCTTCTTTTCCGGCAAAGCTTCTAGGCAAGCAACCTCCCCTTGAGCATGCCTATATCGCCTATTCTTTCTCCCTCCTGCTTGCATTAGAACTGCTACAGTTATTGTTCCGAATACCTATTCTGATGCATAGCCTGTTTCTGTAAACTGTTTTTGATACTTTACCTAATATCCTAAATGCTTAGTATAGGTTGGATGGTAGTGAACCATCTGTGGCTCCTCCTCCTTGTCCTAGTTTCCCCGCTTAGTTGTCAGTGCCCCGATCGATGTGATCGACGGGCTGTGACCAGCACATCACCACACGCCCCCCATAAGTTGCTCGACTCTGCAGAGCTAATATCGAGTGCCGAGGGTGATGCCTCTTATCTCACTCCCGATGTTGCCTCTGTAGTACAGCTAGTCGGATGTGGGTTAACGAGGGTGATTCCTCCTTCACCACCTCCGATGAAGCTTCTGTCGTGCAACCCCGCAAGTGTGAATGCCAACGAGGGTGATTCCTCCGGATTCACCTTGACGGGTACATCGAGTGGGAATCCAACGAGGGTGATTCCTCGGATTCCTCCTTGATGTGTTGGACCCACTGTTACCACTTTTTACTTCAGATACTTGGTTAAAGTCGGGTAGGCCCCGAGGGGTACCCGCGAGAGATATGGAGTCGGGTTGACCATGAGGGTACCCGCGAGATGATTACGTGGCACGGCCGGGCATTCCTAGCCCTTGCCGTAAGTCCACGAGACGGGACGACGGGGTCACAGGATCGTGAGTCTCTGCTCGTTTCCGCGCGCTCCAAACGCACTAATGGGTTAGGATATGTAATCTGAGTAGGCCTTTGTCCTTTTCGCACTAACCACCACGCGGGAATAGTATGGGCACTCGGCGTCGTTGTATCAGCCGAAGCTCTTCAGACGTCAGCGGTTGAGCGGCACGCGCCGGGTTGGACTGGGAACGCCCGCGCTTGTATTAAGGGGGCTAGGTCTGCTCCCGGCCGTCCTCGCAACGCGCAGGAGTGCAAAGGGCGATGGGCCCAAGACCCCTGAGCACTTAGGATGTAGACCGGCGTGCTGGTCTCTCTGTTGAGCCTAGGTAGGGCTACGACGTGTCGATAGACCGAGGCCGGGCATCGACTAAGCAAGTGTGTCCGGCCAGAGTTAATCGAGCGTGTTGGGTAAGTTGGTGCACCCCTGCAGGGAAGTATATCTATTCGAATAGCCATGTCCACGGTAACAGGACGCTCGGAGAATATCTCGATCTTCTACAACTAGAAATGGGTGAATATATTGGCTCCGGGATCGTTTTCTCGCAGGGAGTCGAGGAAGGATCTCTGGGCGTTGTTGCTACTTGATGCTACTTCTTTAATTATGTACTAATCTGCACTCTTCTTATGCTGCAAGACCGCTGAAGATGCTAGTCTTCGATAGGCTAGGCCTTTTTCCCCTTATTCTGGCATTTCTGCAGCCAAGTCCACATATACAGCCTTCCTTTGATAATGTTGCATATTTAGACTAGTTCTGATGTAAGTCTTGATGAATACTTTGGATGAGTACTCACGGTTGCTTTGCTTCCCCTTTTTCCCTCTATACCCGATTGCTGCGACCAGATGACGGAGTCCCGGAGCCAGATGCTACCGCCGACGACTACTACTACCCCTCCGGTGGAGAGTACTACTACGTGGAGACCTCCGACGACCAGGAGTAGATTATGAGGCACCCAGGCAGGAGGCCTGCGCCTTTTCGATCCAGTGTTGTTGTTTTGCTCAGCCTTCTTAAGGCAGACTTGTTTAACATTTATGTTTGTACTCAGATATCTAATGCTTCCGTTGATGCTTGTATGACTCAAGCTTATGTATTCGAGCCCTCGAGGCCCCTGGCTTGTAATATAAAGCTTGTATGACTTTTATTTGTGTTTAGAGTTGTGTTGTGATATCTTCAAGTGAGTCCTTAGGCTTGATCGTGCGCATTTGCGTGTATGATTAGTGCACGATTAGGTCGGGGGCGTCACACGATTCCTCTGCTTGAGCTCCAGCTCGCAGTCACTTATTGCCAAATCACTTGGTTCCTTCAGAGCGACGGTGACTGTTATCACAACCATATTGTTGTCCATCCGGACTGTCGGCTGTCTTTTAATCAGGTTGAAACATACTTGGATTCCCTTCCCATCATTCCATTTCTTAATTCCAATTCTCATATTTTTTACATTGACCTCTACCCATTACATGTGTGCTGCAGGTGCACACCTTCCAAGTGTATATCCTGGACTTGTTGCCTGGAGGTGAAACGAGTAAGTCGGTCAGCTGTCCTGCAACAACCTTTAAAATGCTTTTGCCCCTTGTGTTTCACTTTCGGTCAAGGCGATATCCGTGTGTAGAGGGTCATAAATCTTCGGTGCCATGGTTATTTTGTTTGTATATATGTAAACAAGCTTTGCAATCTGTTGACGTCTACACGTTCATGTTCTATAGTCTATCATCTGATGTACTCATGAGCCTCATCCATGTCAATATGCCTGCTCGGGCCTATGATCAATGTGTGATGTCGTTGTGTGATCCCTTGTGCATTATCCTGTTATGATTCATATGGTTTTTGCTTTTCTGAGCCTGTAATACTCCATATGTCAACGACAACCAATGCAGTACTCCATATGTTTCTAACAACATCATATATCTTGCGCAGGAATGTAATGATCTCCAGATCCCTTTGCCGCCTCCTGCTTGTCGCCATCATCGTCCCTTTGGTACGTCTCCCGCCAATCGCCTTCCTCCAACTGCATCTTTCATGTTTGGCCTATTATCTTGCTGCTTTTCTTACCTGTATCTTATGACTTCCCTAACGCTTTAGTACCATTTGGGCTACTTTGCTATCTCTCTTAGAATATACCAATTACTCAACTAAAACATTCAAATGCATTGGAAATATTCACGTCCATAATCTAAAAAAGTTCTCCATGAAATTGCCTTTCCTGCTGATCTGTACAACAATTCCTGAACCTTGTACTGGATGCCAAAGAAGTAGTTACCACATATGTGTTGACAACTGTCAAGCTAGCATTTACTTTTCTAGGGAATACTGGTAAACATATCTCTGCATCCCTTTTGATAACATCAATACCACGGAACAGCTTCAAGCACAAGTTTTCTCTTGATGGACTACTAAAAAAGGTCATGGATGTGGCACTTTAATTGTAGGAATTTATTTACTACTCCCTCCGTAAAGAAATATAAGAGCGTTTAGATCACTAAAGTAGTGATCTAAACGCTCTTATATTTCTTTACAGAGGGAGTATTAAGTAAACTGCAATGCAGGGGGGTCTTGGAAGGCAGTGGTTATGTTGTATTATCTAGCGCCATGTTACTTTCCAAGTATTTTCTTAGCATTCGATCCGTGCTCTGAATAGAAATTGCCCAGTATAAAGCAACATGCCAAGACTGATGTAGATTGTATAATCGTCTAATCTACAGATTAAATGTAGTTATAATATTTCGTGTTGTTCTTCTCAGATGGAATGCGTTGGAATATCCGCTCTACGGCGTGGATTGGGTGCCCAGACTGTGTGCGTGCGTGTATTGTGGTCTCAGACACTTACGTAACTCCACAAGACTTGTTGTTGCCCAATGTATTATATTGTGATCGTATCATCTCCCTATGTATGCCAAATAGAGTAATTCTTATGTGTATCTACATGGATCCCCTTTGCTATGCTGCTCTACATCGAAACTAAACGGATTGAGGATCCGACACTTTTGTAGCTCCACTTTACATCTCCATTAACACTTTACATCCAAACTTTATTAACTCTAAACAATTATTGATATGATATATGTTTACAAGATGCTAAGGTCATCTCCATTAACCAAGCTATCTATTGTATGCCTAACTATGGCTTTGTAGTTTTATCGCCTCCGTTGCCACTGTTGGCTTTTGCTCTCTTATGTTCTTGCTCATATTACTGAACTTAATGTTAGATAATTAGCTTCTGTAATCATATGACCGTGCTGAATTTGATGCTGCCTTGCTTCTGGGACGGGTTAGCTTTTATAATCTCCTGACGGTGATGAACTCGATGATGTTACTCTTCTGGTACAGAGTGAATGTTTCTTCTTACCCCTAAACCCGATAATTGGTTATCCTGTTGCATGTGCTAAACTTGCCTTTCATACTAATGCATCATACCATTTTATCTTCTACCACTTGACCATATCGTTGGGATCGGCATCTAGTATCTACGATTACAGAGACTAGGAGCATCCAGCAACTTGCTGTCGAGCCACTATTATCGCAACGTGGTCAGGGACAACCTGGGATAAATGTCAATCACCTTGAAATAATAATGTGCAGCAATAAGAAATTAGCATCTGGGCAAGACGAATAAGCAAAGCACAAACAATTTTATTATTATTATAGACGTCGTGGTAAGATCTCAATTGTACCCTTTTCTCATTTTAAAAAAGTTTATCAAAATTGTAAGCCGAAAAGCACAAAAAATGGCAAAAACCAAGTCACTGATATTTACAGGTTACAGGATCAAAATCTCAGGAGCGATTATCATGAAGCCTGCGCCGACTTCCCGGTGCTGCGCCCTCTGAATCCAACCACGCTCAACTTACTTCCCACCTTATTCAGAGCATCCCCCTTCGCGCCCTCCGGCCTGGCTCTGCTGCTCTTCCCAACCTTCTCGCCACCCTTGCTGCTACCAGCTCTCACCGGCTTGGCCTTTCTGGCCTCTGCCGGCCTGGCCTTCGGCGGGTTCTTAGACGGCGAGTGCTTCCTGGACGAAGATGGCTGGCTCTTGGTCGACGAGCGCTTCCTGGTCGAAGTTGTGTCCTTGACGGCGACCTTTGGCGGCCTCCTTGACAGTGTGACTCCCCTTTTGTTACCCTTCTGGCTAGCAACCCTCGGAGCATCTGAACTCCTTGCCAACCTTGCAGAAGTCCTTCCTTTCGTGCTTGGCTTTTGAGGGTTGGCAGAATCCCTCCTGACATTGCTAGTCGTCAGCGATTCTAAGCTCTCATTTTTCTTCATGGCGTCTTCAATCCTTGTCGCTAAACCAACATCTTTCTTTGCGATAAGGCTTGTAACTTTCCCTGCATCAGGCGGGAAAAGACAATGCGTGAGTATCAACATAAAAGGTGGAAACACGTAGAACCTGCCATTTTACCCAAAGACTACCCAGTTACAACTACAGTCCACAAATCTAAACCCCCCCCCCCAAAAAAAAAAAACATACCACTGATTTACAGTACACTCCAATCAGAAGTCCCTAACTACCGCCATCTCTTCCTCTAGAATTGCAAATCATGATTAGACTCGTCTAGTATTTAGATGATTAGTATATCTGGTTACTGCATGTAAACTGAAATAAGGATTTTAAGAATTCACAGCAGAGCATGGATGCAACTTTGATACGTGTGTAAGGTTAAGAAGCGACCATAATGTATGCAGTATTGCAGTGTGATACGCGATTAAGGTGATAAATGAAAATGATTATGTGTCTGTTGCAGCAAACAAGTGATTAATACCTTTGGCTCCCATACGCGCTGTTCTCCCTGTTCTGTGGAGGTAATCAATCTGTAATGCCAAAATTTACTAGAATAAGAATCCTTGAGGTTTTTGTGAATTTATTCACAGCAGAAATTAAAGGAATATGCAACGAACACGTACAGAGTTTTTTGGGAAGTCAAACATGATGACATGGTCAACCTCCAAGTCTAGTCCTCTAGCTGCCAGATCAGTGCAGACTAATGTTGGGCAATCCCCCTCTTCATTCCGAAACTTGTTTAGGTTCTCAACTCTACAGACAGTTAAAGCTAGAAACGGTCAGCATAATTCAAGTAAAGGTTTGTGAATTTTCTTCTTTTGTGGATAGCTTGGTAAATACGTAGTTATTAGCAGCCTCATCAAGCTCTAACAAGATCATAAGAATAGTGAACACCTAACACACACATTCTTATCGCAAAAAACATATATACCTACACATTAGTTCATAAAATAAAGCAGTTGGTATACTACCACCATACTACACAAATGGCTTTACATAGAAACTGATGTGTTAGCCCAGAATCAAATTTAGTTGTCTTACTGGCCATATCAGTGAACATAACTTATGAAGAAATTCGCCTATACAAAATTAAGCGCACTCTGATCTTGTGTTTCTATGATGTAGATGTATTTACTGAAAAAGATAAATATCATAAAGCATGATAGGCATATATAATTAGGCAGTCAGGCCAGTGACTAATATGATCTTGAAAATTTCCAATCAAATTATTGTACTCACTGCATCCCCTTCTAAGGTGAAAAAACGAAATTGGGAGTTGGGACAGTTACCGAGTTACATTAGAGTTATCCTCTACATTTTGTTAAAAATTACTCCCTCCGTCCCAAAATAAGTGTCACTGACTTAGTACAACTTTACAACTTTGTACTGAAGTTGCACTAAGTCAGCGACACTTATTTTGGGACCGAGGGAGTATATCATAAGGCAGGAACACATTAGGCAACTGACAGACCTCTCCTCTGCAGGGACCTCTCCGTGGTAGTTCACAGTAGATATATGATTTTCAGTTAGAAAATGGTCCACTGCACGACTTGAATTCAAAGTGTTGCAGAACACCATAACTTTGTTTCCTTTTGCTAAGCTTGGCTCAAGAACCTGCAAGAACAAATCCTTTAGTATCCCGTGCATTTGACATAATAGAGAGCAAGGAGTTGCCATCAAGTGTACACTACTAACTTTGGAGCAAAAATTCAATAACTGGAGAAAGTGAAGACATGAGATTTTTTAGACAATTTGAAACAAAATACACATCACAGGTCTGTTTATCTTAACTCTTGTTTTAGGCTTTTGACTATGTCCTCTGTGTGCCTTTTGAACATTAACCCAAATGTAAAGGCCAAAGATACCATTACAAAGTGTGCTTTGCGTTTGCATGACGAAATTATTTTTATGAGTTGATCTATGGAAATTGAGTTTATAGGGCAGGATTAGCTCGTGAGGATGAGGTTGACGCTTAAACAAGAGAGGGCATGGCAAAATGAGCGAACAATCCTAGTAGTTACTTGCTTGCTTCGACAGGCTACCCCCTATGGGTTTCCGTAGTACCAAGTTCAACTCATCTATAGGACTCGTAACTGAGTACAGCTCATTAAGATAACTCACATATCTAGGATTTTTAACAGAGTAAGGCTTGTTTAAATAAAAATGGTTAATCCTGACTGGCCTACGATATTGGCTTGGCAGGACTAACCGAGTCCGATTGACTATAGGCTGAGCTGTTCATGACCATGACTCGGTCCCTTGTGGCAGGTGGTAGAGTGAGGCTCCCTTGTGGGCCCCTCTGGTACCCCAAGCACAAAAAAGGCTGTATCCTGACTGGCAAGTGCAGGCCACAGGTCCAAGAAGTCAAGGTGTTGTTTTAACAGAAGTTTGATTGCTAGGTGATCAAACTCTCCAGATACAGTATCATCTGTACTTGATTAAATGACATTTATTGATATCGAGTAGCCAATTGTTAACCCCATTAAACTGTACCAAGAACTAGATAAGCAAATGGAGAATTTAGTGGACATTACTCCAGCTTGCACCAAGACACATGTGTGCACTTATGCGCATAAAAAGAGGACGTGAGGAGAAACAGAGTTCAATAAACCTGCAGGAGAGCCTCAAGTTTGTTTTCTGAACCAGAAAGTTTGATGAAGTCATGCCGTGCAGTTGCAATTCTCTTTTGAAATGTTGATGTCCGTAAATGCTCAATACCTTCAAATTCCTCATCGATCAGCTTTTGTACTCCCTGAAGTAGAAGGGTGGGATATTAAAGGTTCGCAAATCATGCATAGAAAAATACCAAGGCCTTGAGCATCTGTACTAAATAAACTGGAATAGCTGAGAAGATGGTTAGGAGAAGTTTGTTTTAAAATACTCCATGCAAGGTCAAGGTAAGACAACAGTATATCATATTTATTAAGCAAGATAGGATTTGCTGGACGCCTGATTAGAATAAAACCTTGGTCATGGTAGCAGACACCAATATGGTTTGGAACCCTTGATCACCAAGCTTTGAAGCACGATTCTTCAAAGGAGCAAGAAACTTCCGTATGTCTTCTCCAAAGCCTTGATCAAACATTGTATCTGCCTCATCCAGAACCTGTAATGCAGATAAATGAACTCATTCCAAGTGATAAACTATGCATCAGCAAAAAAAAAATGCAGGATAGTAACTCTTTGCTCATAACTCAGGAACACACCAGATATTTAATGTCGCCGTAAACGATATTGCCCTCCTTTATATGATCAAGGATCCTTCCAGGTGTCCCAACAACCATGTCAACAGGCATGTTCAAAGAATCTTCCTGGGGTTTTAGACGAGTGCCTCCACTAACCATTGTTGACCGAAAACGTGCATGATGACTTATGGACTTTGCAACCCGGAAGACCTGTCATTTGAGATCATCACATAAACAACAGTCAATCACACAGATATCAAATCATAGTTCAAAAAATACTTTGAAAGTGCTGCTAACCTGCTCGGTTAGCTCCCTTGTTGGGCATAAAACTACAGCTCTTGGCCGCCTTGGCTTCATTGACATACCCAGCGTCGCTTCATCATGACGCAGTAGCTACAGAAATCAAAGACCAACCATGGTTACTGAACCTTCTGGTTAGAACTAAGAAAGAATGTCTTAATTCACAGGCAATCTCAGTTGAAGATGTACTCAACTTTAAATATGGTGAGAGAAAACACTCATTTCACCTGATTGGATTCTACCATTTCTTTATTTATTTTTATGAAAAATGGATCCAGGGCATGAGCCTGACTGCCAAAGGGGGAGGGGGTCTATGCAAGACGAAGCTAGACACAGTTATTTCACAACTGCCGCAATATGCAGAGAGAGACACAGGATAAATATCCCTGAACCCCCAGCAATTTCCTATATATGACTAATCCAGTTTTTCTCTAAATCATTAATTTTACCTGAACTTGATTGGAACTATTAATTTTACTCAAACCATCTGCCTCATCCAGTTACTATTCTTAAACAACACCTTCCATTTCCTTCGAGGCCTCTCAGCCAATTAGCGCCACTTGCACCCTAATCAAACACTAAACTGTCTCACTCTTGTAATGGTGTCTAATGCTAAGCAGTAAGCATGAACGTTAAATTGGCCCTATCTGTAATTCGGATGATGCTCTGTCACTGGCTTGAAATGAGCATGTCTAATATGAGTTATGCATAGTTCTCTTACTCGATCGCGCTCTATGAATTGTTTTGCTCTCGCTTGGAAATGGAACAAAATGCACCAGGTTCACTAGACATATGCTGCAACTTTGCTCCTAACAACGTGGTTTTTTGTTCTAGTAATTAGTAACATCGGTGCAAATATACCTGCAGGCACATATCTGGCTAATGTGAAAAGATGGGTCAGTCCAAGTACCTGGACGAGAGGGAGCAAGTAGGCGAGCGTCTTCCCGGAGCCGGTGTGCGAGCCAAGCACGACACTGGTGCCGGAGAGCACGGCAGGCACGCCGACGCACTGGATCTCGGTCGGCTTCGTGATCCCAGCCTCCCGCATCGCGGCCAGCACCTCCTCCTCGAGCCCGAGCTCCTCGAAGCTCTCCACCTCAACACTCCTCTGCTGCTGCTGCTGCTGCGAGCCCTTCTCCCCGCCCCTGGCTCTCTCCCTCAGCGGCTTCGGGGGCCCGGGGGACGACGAGTCCTTGAGGTGGCGGAGGCGGAGGCGCTCGAGGAGGAGCTCGTGGCGGGGAGGGGGCGCGGGGGCGGCGAGGGCGGGGGAGGAAGGGGGGGCGGCGGTGGAGAGGGCGGCGCGGAGGACGCGGAGGCGGAGAGGGGAGGGGCGGGAGAGGAGGAGGCACCGCCCGGCGGCGGCCATCGCCATTGCGGTGGCGAGGGTTTAGATTGGAGGGGTTTTGCGAGAGGAGTGGAAGGGTGAGGGGGAAGGGAAGGTCGCGGCGGATAAGAAGAGAGAGCAGGGGCAGTGCGAGGTGAAGCAGTCTGCGGTGGGCCGGCGGCTGAGCCTCAAGCGGGTTGCTGCTGATGAACGAAGGGTGCCGTCCGCCGCTGCCTCAACGTTTTTCACTAGCACCAGCATCTCCAGCGGTCCCGGTAAATCGCCCCCTAGGGCAACTCCAACGCCGATCAACAAACCTTTCACAGATGTTTAGACCCGAACATTTTAACCATCATTAACCAAATTTGTCCGGACCAGTTCAGAAGTCTGAAATCCCTCAAACTGGCACTAAACGGAGGGGGAATTTGCGGGAGTTTGGACGTCCGTCATGTAGAACTCAGATAACGGGGACCCATCCAAAACCGAGGCGAAGCCTGCCCATTTCGACAATCTCATCATTGCTTTCACACGAAAACCCGCCCTTTCCCACTGCCTCTGCCCCGATCGCTGCCCCCCCCCCCCCCCCCCAAACGTTCCGACCCGTTCTGTCATCCGTCGTTGTGATGGAGCGGCCGGAGGAGCCGATGATGTTGTTCGGTGTCCCGCGGGACCCGGAGGCGGCCGCCGACAAGATCCAGTTTGCGGAACGCAATGGCCGACGCATCAAGGGGAAGGAGAGGGCGGAAGATGTGGAGATGGCCGGTCAGGACGGAGCGCGTAAGCCAAAGCACAACGTTGGGTCGGTGCCACCCGGGCAATCGCAACCCTGGTCCACCCAACTAAAGGTGTCCTACTGCTACGCCGCCCAGCAGCTCAGTCCGCCCCAGCACGCATCAGCAGCCCGTCCTAGCCTCCTTCACCTCCAGCCATTGAGTGTCGTTCACTGTCGACCTCAACACCGACTATGTCTTCACGGAGTCGTCGACGCTTGTCCGATCGCGGATGTCGGCTGTGAAGCTCTTGTCCGTCGGTGCCCGGTCACTTCGGAATGTCTCAACCAAGCGCGACCACGGCAAATGAGGAGGAGATGGTGAACATGATCCACAACGGAGGTGGCCATAAAGACAAACAAGTGGATGACTGCCAACTGGAGGAACAACCACAGCCAGACACCCAGTAGCCGGACATGGATCCGGACGATTACTGGCCGCCGGTTGCCGGCCTAAAGAGGAACAGGGGACATAATTTCTCCATCGAGGATAAAGAATTGTTGTGTGGGGCGTGGTTGGCCACTAGTATTGATCTGTTTCATGGCATGGAGCAAAAAGGATGGGGCGTTTTTGGCAAAGTGTGCATGATTGATTTCATGAGCAAAAGCACTACGATTCGTACCGCACGGAAGAGATCCATAATCGCAATCCAAAGTCGCTCGGCCATCGATGGTACAACATTCAAGAGGTTGTCAACAAGTATTGTGGCTTTTTACAAACAAGTGCACGACCGGTGGCCAAATGGCGCGTCACTCCAAGAGCAAGTAAGTTGTGTGGCTCGTTGCTCTATGTGTTAGTTGATAACCCACAAGTATAGGGGATCAATTATAACTTTTTTGATAAATAAGAGTGTCAAACCCAACGAGGAGCTAAAGGTAGAATTAATATTCCCTTCAAATTCTATCGACCACCGATACAACTCTACGCACACTTAACGTTCGCTTTACTTAGAACAAGAATAAAACTACTTTGTAGGTGTAAGGATAAGTTTGCAAGAATAAAACTAGAAGTACTTAGTAGGAATAAAACTAGGAGTAATTTGTAAGATAATAAAAGTTAGTTGTTTAGTAGAGAGCTTTTTGTAACACAAAGAGAAAGATTATCCATAGGCAATTGAATATAACATGATAGATACTTATCATATGCAATGAGGGAGAGGCATACGCTAACACACTTTCCGTACTTGGATCATATGCACTTATGATTGGAACTCTAGCAAACATCCGCAACTACTAAAGATCATTAAGGTAAAACCCAACCATAGCATTAAGTAAAAAGTCCTCTTTACTCACATACGCAACAACCCCATTACTCGGGTATAAGCTTCTGTCACTCTCGTCACCCACTATAAGCGAATCATGAACGCATTGCAAAACCCTACAACGGTAATCCCACACGCTTGCGCGACACGGAGGGCACCATAGGACAGCACCAATTTAACATACAACTCATATCAATCACACCATACCACAACTAACCCGTAGGACAAAAGAAATCTACTCAAACATCATAGGATAGCCACACATCATTGGATAATAATATGTAGCATTAAGCACCATGTTCAAGTAGAGAATTACACCGGGGAGAAGAGGTGTTACACCGCTGCATAGAGGGGGAGAGAGTTGGTGATGACGGCGGCGAAGTTGTTGGTGTAGATCGCCATCACGATGGTTCCTCCGGCGGTGCTCCGGCGCCACCGAAAGAGAGGGGGAGAGAGCCCCCCTACCTCTTCTTCTTGCTTGGCCTCCCTCCTTGATGGAAGGAGAGTTTACCCTCTGGTCCATGGCCGCCATGGCTCCCGGAGAGCAGGAGCCCCTCCGAGATTGGATCTCTCTCTCTGTTTCTCTTCTGTTTCGCATTTTTGTTTTCTGGCCCTTCACCGTATCTTATATTCCCGGAGATCCGTAACTCCGATTGGGCTGAAATTTTAGGGGATTTTTATCCGGAAATTATCTTTCTTGCGGCGAAAGAAGGGCCCCAACCAACTTACAGGGGCGCCACAAGCCTGCCCGGCGCGCCCAGGGTAGTGGGGCGCGCCCTTTGAGCTTGTGGGCCCCTCGAGCATCGTCTCGCGTTGATTCTTTTTCCCAAAAATCACATATATTCCAAAAAAATCTCGGTAAATTTTATCGTGTTTGGACTTCGTTTGATATGGATTTTCTGCGAAACAAAAAACATGCAACAAACAGGAGCTGGCACTGGGCACTGGATCAATATGTTAGTCCAAGAAAATCATATAAATTATTGCCAAAAGTATGTAAAAGTTGTAAAATATTGGCATGAAACAATCAAAAATTATAGATACGATGGAGATGTATCAGCATCCCCAAGCTTAATTCCTGCTCGTCCTCGAGTAGGTAAATGATAAAAAGACAATTTTTGATGTGGAATGTGATGTCTACTACGCAAATTTATTCTTGTAGACGTTGTTGGGCCTCCAAGTGCAGAGTTTTGTAGGACAGTAGCAAATTTCCCTCAAGTGGATGACCTAAGGTTTATCAATCCATGGGAGGCGTAGGATGAAGATGGTCTCTCTCGAACAACCATGCAATCAAATACAAGAAATCTCTTGTGTCCCCAACACACCCAATACAATGGTAAATTGTATAGGTGCACTAGTTCGGCGAAGAGATGGTGATACAAGTGTAGTATGGATAGTAGATATAGGTTTTTGTAATCTGAAAATAAAAAAACAGCAAGGTAACTAGTGAAAAAAGTGAGCACAAACGATATTGCAATGCTTGAAAACAAGGCCTAGGGTTCATACTTTCACTAGTGCAATCTCTCAACAATGCTAACATAATTGAATCATATAACAATCCCTCAACGTGCGATAAATAATCACTCCAAAGTTCCTATTAGCGGAGAACATAAGATAGAAATTGTTGTAGGGTACGAAACCACCTCAAAGTTATCCTTTCCGATCAATCTATTGAGCCATCCCTATAAGTGTCACAAACAGCCCTAGAGTTCGTACTAAAATAACACCATATGATACGCATCAACCAACTCTAATGTCACCTAGATACTTCAATGTCACCACAAGTATCCGTGAGTTGATTATTCGATATGCATCAAACAACTTCAGATTCATAATATTCAATCCACACAAAGAACTTCAAAGAGCACCCCAAAGTTTCTTATCGAAGAAAAGATAATGAAAACGTGCAACCAACCCCTATGCCTAGATCACCCCAAGGTCACGGGAATCCGCAAGTTGATTACCAAAACATACATCAAGTGACTCAATAGAATACCCCATTGTCACCACAGGTATCCACATGCAAGACATACATCAAGTGACTCAATAGAATACCCCATTGTCACCACGGGTATCCACATGCAAGACATACATCAAGTGTTCTCAAATCTGAAATATTTAATTCGACAATAACGAAACCTCAAAGGGAAAAGACTCAATTCATCACAAGAAGATAGAGAGAGAAGAAACACCATATGATCCAACTATATTAACAAAGCTCGCGGTACATCAAGATCGTGCCAAATCAAGAACACGAGAGAGAGAGAGAGAGAGAGAGAGAGAGAGAGAGATCAAACACATAGCTACTGGTACATACCCCCAGCCCCGAGGGTGAACTACTCCCTCCTTGTCATGGAGATCGCTGGGATGATGAAGATGACCTCCGGCGATGATTTCCCCCTCCGGTAGAGTGCCAGAACAGGGCTCCGGATGAGACCGCTTCGGTACAGAGGCATGCGGCGGCGGCGTGGGAGTTCCAGGTTTCTTTCTGGGGTTTTTGGTATTTAGAGGAATTTTTTGCGTTGGTTTCACGTCAAAGGGGCCCACGAGGGAGCGGCAAGCTCGGTGGGCGCCCCCCTCCCAGGCTTGCCGTGCCCTCGTGGCTCTTCTGGCACTTCCTGGAAGCTTCAGGGTTCTCTTTTTGTCCATAAAAAATCACTGTAAATTTTGGGCCCATTCCAAGAACTTTTATTTCTGCACAAAAAACAACAACACGGTAGTTCTGCTGAAAACAGCGTCAGTCCGGGTTAGTTCCATTCAAATCATATAAAAACCATATAAAATTGTTGTAAACATGGCATGAATACTTCATAAATTATAGATACGTTGGAGACGTATCAGCATCCCCAAGCTTAATTCCTGCTCGTCCTCGAGTAGGTAAATGATAAAAGAAATAATTTATGAAGTGTGAATGCTAGCATAGTGCACAAGTTTGATCAATGATAATTTCAATCACTTTTTCTAGCATCATTATATATCATAAACAGTAGCTCATCTCATAAAACTTCTCATGATCAAGTAGCAAGCTATTCACATACTAATGTATAATTCATAAACTTTCTTGAAAACTAACAAACTATGTTCTTAGTCATCAAACAATTGCAATTCATCTTATTTTCAGGAAGGGTCTATGTAAGAGCTTTGATTTAGCAAATTCCACATACTCAACTATCATATAGTCTTCCAAGATTGCTGACACTCAAAGCATATTTTTAGAACAAACCGTTTCAGTCAAACACATAGGAAGATAGGGGCTTAATGTTTTGCCTCCCAACTTATTTATCTCAGGGATAATGTCAACAATAATAACTCATGATCATCTATATTCAACTGGATATATGTGCCTGGATCTTTCCCCACCACATGATGCTTGCCAAGAGAGAAAATAAAAACGGAATAGAGAAGAACACTATTGACTCTTGCATAAAAGTAAATACATAAAGTAAAAGATAGGCCCTTCGCAGAGGGAAGCAGAGGTTGTCATGCACTTTTTATTTTTGGATGTGCAAGCTCTTAATGCAAAGGTACGTCACTTTATATTGCCCCTTGTGATAGCAACCTTTATTATGCAGTCCGTCGCTTTTATTTCTTCACCATCACAAATTCGTACAAAGCTTATTTTCCCTTACAATAAAAGATCATACATATTTAGGAGCAATTTTTATTGCTTTTGCACCGATGACAACTTACTTGAAGGATTGTATTCAATCCATAGGTAGATATAGTGGACTCTCATGGCATGAAACTGGGTTCAAGGGTTTTGGATGCACAAGTAGTATCTCTACTTAGTGCGGATTTTTGGCTAGCAAAGGATAGGGGGCAAGCACTACATGTTAGAGGATCCAAGAACATATAACTTCTATGTGAATATAAACAAACATAACCCATTATGTTGTCTTCCTTGTCCAACATCAACTACTTGATCAAGGTTGAAAATAATTAATGGGGGCTCACAATCATAGAAGATGTCCAAGATTGTATATTTATATGTGAAATCTCTCTTCCTTCAATATTCTTTCATGAATTGTTCAAGTGACCAATGTTGTGTTTGCTAACCTTCAATAAATTTTACCACTTATACTTCTTATTTGTGAAGTCACTACTCCCCATGGGACAAGCATATGAAGCACATATAATTTCAAATTTATGATATGCAATTCATTCAACAATTTACTCTTAGGATATAAGTGAAGCCCGAGAGTAAATGACAAACTACTCCAAAAGATTTAAGTGAAGATCAATGAGTAGTTAAACAAATAAGTAGCTATGTGAAGACTCTCTCCAAATAAATATTTCAGATCTTGATAATTTTATTCAAACATCAAACAAAATGAAAATAAAAGGACACTCCAAGAATAGCACATATCGTGTGAACAAGTAAAAACTTAGGCTAACCGATAGGTGTTGATGAAGAAAGGTGGGATGCCTACTGGGGCATTCCCAAGCTTAGTTGCTTGAGACTTCTTGGAATGTTATCTTGGGGTGCCTTGGGCATCCCCAAGCTTGATCTATTTTGTCTCCTTAATTCCTCTCATATCATGGCTTCTCCTAAATCTTAAAACTTCATCCACACAAAACTCAACAAGAACTCGTCAAATAAGTTAGTATAAATCAACTCAAAACCTTAACATTCTCTACTCTAGCAATTCACTAAAATTATAAAATAACATTGCATACTAAATGCCTCTGCATATTTAATACTCCCATCCACAAATAGAAACATTAAATAGGCAAACATATGCAAACAATGCAACTATAACAGCGATCTGCCAAAACAGAACGGTCTGTAAAGGGTGAATAAGAATTCATACTTCCCTAACTCCAAAAATTCTGAAAAATTACCACGTGATAGAGAACTCATGCATGCTTACTGTGTAAAAATTTCAGATTTTTATCATGTTCTGACAATTCACAAAAATTCAGGACATAACAGAAAACTTTCTGTTTTCAAACAGCAACACATAAACTTGCAAACTGAGCATGGTAAAGGCTATAATTGGCATTTTATTGAAATAAAATATAAAAAACATGATTATTGATAACAGCAAGAAAATCTCAACAAAATAAAATGACGCTTCAAGCAAAACTCATATTATGTGATGAATAAAAATATAGCTCCAAGTGAGGTTACTGATAATGTTGAAGACGAAAGAGGGGATGCCTTCCGGGGCATCCCCAAGCTTAGACGCTTGAGTTTTCCTTGAATATTACCTTGGGGTGCATTGGGAATTCCCAAGCTTAGGGTCTTGCCGCTCCTTATTCTCCTCATATCGTTATCTCACCCAAAACTTGAAAACTTCAATCACACAAAACTTAATGGAACTTCGTGAGATAGGTTAGTATGATAAAAACAAATCATCCACTTAGGTACTCTCAAGGCAAGATTCATAATTGTTCTTACATAATGCCTACTCTATTTCATCATTTTCACAATTTATATTACTCAATATAAGCTATGAAAACACTAAAACAAGCAAACTATGCACCGAAAACAGAATCTGTCAAAAACAAAACAGCATGTAGTGAGCGATTTAAAAACCATACTTCTGTACCTCCAAAAATTCTGAAAAATTAGGAAAACGTAAACACTTTGTAACCCAATGCTGTTTAAAAATTTCAGAATTTTCTCACGCTCCAGTACAGAATAGAAATTCCTGCACTAGATGCAAAAGTTTCTGTTTTTGCACAGAATCAAATCAACAAGTATCCACACTATCCCAAAGGCTTTACTTGGCACATTATTGAAAGAAAACATATAGAACATGATTACTACAGTAGATTAATCATGTGGACACACAAAAACAGTAGGTATAAATATTGGGCTGTCTCCCAACAAGCGCTTTTCTTTAATGCCTTTTAGCTAGGCATGATGATTTCAATGATGCTCGCATAAGAATAAAGAATTGAAACATAAAGAGAGCATCATGAATCATATGACAAGCAAGTTTAAGCCTAACCCACTTCCTATGCATAGGGATTTTGTGAGCAAACAATTTATGGGAGCAAGAATCAACTAGCATAGGAAGGCAAAACAAGTATAACTTCAAAACTTTCAACACATAGAGAGGAAACTTGATATTATTGAGAAGCCTACAAGCATATGTTCCTCTCTCATAATAACTTTCAGTAGCATCATGAATGAATTCAAAAATATAACTATCACATAAAGCATTCTTTTCATGATCCACAAACATAGAATTTTTATTACTCTCTGTAACACCCCGGACACACCCGCCGGTGGTCGTTACTCCTGGCGGGATCTAGACTGGCCCCACAGATCAACACTAGTCTTTCCTGCGCACTTTGTCCTCACTCGTGCGCACCCGGGACCAACTTCCCGGTCGGTCACCCATCCTGAAATTACTCCAAGATGAGCACGCTTAACTTTGGAGTTCTTTCCGAATGGGCTCCCGAAAAAGAAGGAATTCCTTATTGATATGAGTAGTCTATCATCCCTATTAAGCCAGGCTTTCACATACACCCCCACTCAAAGGAACCGACGTCCTCGTCGGGCCACAGGAACGTTCCCTCTTGGCACATACGTCTGTGCGTCCAGTCCGGCACATGTGTCATGCAGTGTGCCACGACGGGTCACAAACGTCATGCACAACATGACCGCGCACCTGGCCCGCAAACATCCGTGTAACCGCGAGTGTCGGCTCTGATACCAACTTGTAACACCCCGGACACACCCGCCGGTGGTCGTTACTCCTGGCGGGATCTAGACTGGCCCCACAAATCAACACTAGTCTTTCCTGCGCACTTTGTCCTCACTCGTGCGCACCCGGGACCAACTTCCCGGTCGGTCACCCATCCTGAAATTACTCCAAGCTGAGCACGCTTAACTTTGGAGTTCTTTCCGAATGGGCTCCCGGAAAAGAAGGAATTCCTTATTGATATGAGTAGTCTATCATCCCTATTAAGCCAGGCTTTCACACTCTCCACATAAGCAAATTTCTTCTCATTCATAATAGTGGGAGTATCGTATGAAACTTGAATACTAAAAATTGTTTCCACATTAAAAGAGTAATGTTCAGTAAAAGGGTATTCATAATTATGACAAGTTTTATAATAATCATCACTACTTTTCATAACATAAGTATCATCACAATAATCATCGTAAGTAGCAACTTTGTTCTCATCATAATCAATTGAAACCTCTTCCAAAATAGTGGAATCATCATTAAATAAATTCATGACCTCTCCAAATCCACTTTTATCATTATTATAAGATTGAACACCCTCCAAATTAGTGGGATAATCATTACCTAAAGTTGACACTCTTCCATACCCACTTTCATTATTATTGCAATCATCATAGATAGGAGGCATGACATCATCATAATAAACTTGCTCATCAAAAGTACGGGGAATAAAAAGATCATCTTCATTAAGCATAGCATCCCCAAGCTTGTAGCTTTGCATATCATTAGCATCATGGATATTCAAAAAAAGCATACTAACAATATTGCAATCATGCTCATCATTCAAAGGACCCATGTTAAACATTTTATTAAATTCTTTCGCTAACAATTGAGCACAATTATCGGAATCCTTATTTTCAAGAAAGACATCATATAGATGAAGTATGTGAGGCAACCTCAATTCCATTTTTTTGTAGTTTTCTTTTATAAAACCAAACTAGTGAATAAACAATAAACTAACAGATTCAATTGCAAGATCTAAAGATATACCTTCAAGCACTCACCTCCCCGGCAATGGCGCTAGAAAAGAGCTTGATGTCTACTACGCAACTTTATTCTTGTAGACGTTGTTGGGCCTCCAAGTGCAGAGTTTTGTAGGACAGTAGTGCCTCGTGGGCAGCAGGTGGCCCCCCTCCAGTAGATCTTGGCTCCAGTATTTTTTATTTATTCCATAAAAAATCTCCAAAAAGTTTCATCCAGTTCCAAGAACATTTATTTCTGCACAAAAAACAACACCATGGTAGTTCTGCTGAAAACAGCGTCAGTCCGGGCTAGTTTCATTCAAATCATGCAAATTAGAGTCCAAGACAAGAGAAAAAATGTTTGGAAAAGTAGATACGACGAAGACGTATCAAGTAGCAAATTTCCCTCAAGTGGATGACCTAAGGTTTATCAATCTGTGGGAGGCGTAGGATGAAGATGGTCTCTCTCGAACAACCTTGCAATCAAATACAAGAAATCTCTTGTGTCCCCAACACACCCAATACAATGGTAATATGTATAGGTGCACTAGTTCGGCGAAGAGATGGTGATACAAGTGTAGTATGGATAGTAGATATAGGTTTTTGTAATCTGAAAAATAAAAAAACAGCAAGGTAACTAGTGATAAAAGTGAGCACAAACGATATTGCAATGCTTGAAAACAAGGCCTAGGGTTCATACTTTCACTAGTGCAATCTCTCAACAATGCTAACATAATTGAATCATATAACAATCCCTCAACGTGCGATAAAGAATCACTCCAAAGTTCCTATTAGCGGAGAACATAAGATAGAAATTGTTGTAGGGTACGAAACCACCTCAAAGTTATCCTTTTCGATCAATCTATTGAGCCATCCATATAAGTGTCACAAACATCCCTAGAGTTCCTACTAAAATAACACCATATGATACGCATCAACCAACTCTAATGTCACCTAGATACTCCAATGTCACCACAAGTATCCGTGAGTTGATTATTTGATATGCATCAAACAACTTCAGATTCATAATATTCAATCCATACAAAGAACTTCAAAGAGCACCCCAAAGTTTCTTATCGGAGAAAAGATAATGAAAATGTGCAACCAACCCCTATGCCTAGATCACCCCAAGGTCATGGGAGCAAGTTTATTACCAAAACATACATCAAGTGACTCAATAGAATACCCCATTGTCACCACGGGTATCCACATGCAAGACATACATCAAGTGTTCTCAAATCTGAAATATTCAATCCGACAATAACGAAACCTCAAAGGGAAAAGACTCAATTCATCACAAGAAAGATAGAGAGGGAAGAAACACCATATGATCCAACTATATTAACAAAGCTCGAGGTACATCAAGATCATGCCAAATCAAGAACACGAGAGAGAGATCAAACACATAGCTACTGGTGCATACCCTCAGCCCTGAGGGTGAACTACTCCCTCCTCATCATGGAGACCGCCGGGATGATGAAGATGGCCTCCGACGATGATTTCCCCCTCTGGCAGAGTGCCGGAACAGGGCTCCGGTTGAGATCGCTTTGGTACAAAGGCTTGCGGTGGCGGCGTGGGAGTTCTAGGTTTCTTTCTGGAGTTTTTGGTATTTATAGGAATTTTTGGCGTTGGTTTCACGTTAAGGGGGCCCACGAGGGAGCGGCAAGCTCGCGGGGCGCGCCCCCAGGCTTGTCGTGCCCTTGTGGCTCTTCTGGCACTTCCTGGAAGCTTCAGGGTTCTCTTTTTGTCCATAAAAAATCACCGTAAATTTTGGGCCCATTCCGGGAACTTCTTTTTCTGCACAAAAAACAACACCACGGTAGTTCTGTTGAAAACAGCGTCAGTCCGGGTTAGTTCCATTCAAATCATATCAAAACCATATAAAATTGTTGTAAACATGGCATGAATACTTCATAAATTATAGATACGTTGGAGACGTATCAGAATGCTACCTAGGATAATCTTGATCAAAAAATCTAATCATGGCATCAATATTAGGATACGGGTGATTCAAGGCTGATGTCTACTACACAACTTATTCTTGTAGACTCGTGTTGGGCCTCTAAGCGCAGAGTTTTGTAGGACAGTAGCAATTTTCCCTCAAGTGGATGACCTAAGGTTTATCAATCCGTGGGAGGGGTAGGATGATGATGGTATCTCTCAAACAACCCTGCAACCAAATACAAGAAATCTCTTGTGTCCCCAACACACCCAATACAATGGCAAATTGTATAGGTGCACTAGTTCGGCGAAGAGATGGTGATACAAGTGTAGTATGGATAGTAGAAATGGGTTTTTATAATATGAAAAATAAAAAACAGCAAGGTAGCAAGTAACAAAAGTGAGCACAAACGGTATTGCAACGCTTGAAAACAAGGCCTAGGGTTCATACTTTCACTAGTGCGATCTCTCAACAATGCTAACATAATTGGATCATATAACAATCCCTCAACGTGCGATAAAGAATCACTCCAAAGTTCCTATTAGCGGAGAACATAAGATAGAAATTGTTGTAGGGTACAAAACCACCTCAAAGTTATCCTTTCCGATCAATCTATTGAGCTATTCCTATAAGTGTCACAAACAGCCCTAGAGTTCGTACTAGAATAACTGTTGGGGAACGGAGCATGAATTTCAAAAAAATTCCTACGCTCACGCAAGATCTATCCATGGAGATGCATCGCTACGAGAGGGGAGAGTGTGTCTACGTACCCTCGTAGACCGTTTAGCGGAAGCGTCTCACAACGCGGTTGATGTAGTCGAACAATCCTTCGAGCTCCACCGATCGAGTACCGAACGTATGGCACCTCCGAGTTCTACACACGTGCAGCTCGGTGACGATCCTCGCCTTCTTGATCCAGCAAGACGTCGAGGAAGTAGATGAGTTCCGTCAGCACGACGGCGTGGCGACGGTGACGGTGAAGTGATTCCGGCAGGGCTTCGCCTAAGCTCTCCGAAAATATGACCGAGGTGGAAAACGGAGATCGGGGCACCGCACACGGCTATGGGACAATTGTGTGTCTCCAAGGGGTGCCCCTCTTCCGTATATAAAGGAGGGAGGGAGGAGGCCGACCCCGTAGGGGTGCGCCAAGTGTGGGGAGTCCTACTTGGACTCCTTAGTCCTAGTAGGATTCCACCTCCCATACGGAGTAGGAAAGGGGGAAGGGAGAGGGAAAGGAAAGAGGGGGCTGCGCCCCCTCCCCTAGTCCAATTCGGTTTGGCAAGGGGGGGCACGCGCCTCCTCACGTGGCCTGCCTCTCCTTTTCCCGTATGGCCCAATAAGGCCCATTACTTCTCCCGGTGAATTCCCGTAACTCCCCGGTACTCCGAAAAATACCCGAATCACTCGGAACCTTTCTGACGTCCGAATATAGCCTTCCAATATATGAATCTTTACCTCTCGACCATTTCGAGACTCCTCGTCATGTCCGTGATCTCATCCGGGACTCCGAACAAACTTCGGTCACCAATCACATAACTCATATAATACTATATCGTCATCGAACCTTAAGTGTGCGGACCCTACGGGTTCGGGAATGATGTAGACATGACCGAGACGACTCTCCGGTCAATAACCAACAGCGGAACCTGGATGCTCATATTGGTTCCTACATATTCCACGAAGATCTTTATCGGTGAACCTCATATGACAACATACGTTGTTCCCTTTGTCCGGCGGTATGTTACTTGCCCGAGATTCGATCGTCGGTATCCAATACCTAGTTCAATCTCGTTACTGGCAAGTCTCTTTACTCGTTCCGTAATACATCATCTTGCAACTAACTCTTTAGTCACGGTGCTTGCAAGGCTTCTGTGATGCTGTATTACCGAGAGGGCCCAGAGATACCTCTCCGATAGTCGGAGTGACAAATCCCAATCTTGATCCATGCCAACTCAACAAACACTTTTGGAGATACCTGTAGTGAACCTTTATAATCACCCAGTTACGTTGTGACGTTTGATACACCCAAAGTATTCCTACGGTATCTGGGAGTTGCATGATCTCATGGTCAGAGGAACGTGTATTTGACATAGTGAAAGCAATAGCAATAAACTGAACGATCATTTGCTATGCTAACGGTTGGGTCATGTCCATCACATCATTCTCCTAATGATGTGATCCCGTTATCAAATGACAACTCATGTCCATGGTCAGGAAACCTTGACCATCTTTTGATCAACGAGCTAGTCTAGTAGAGGCATACTAGGGACATAGTATTTGTCTATTATCCACACATGTATTTAGTTTCCGGTCAATACAATTCTAGCATGAATAATAAACTATTATCATGAACGGGGAAATATGATAATAACTAATTTATTATTGCCTCTAGGGCATATTTCCAACAGTCTCCCACTTGCACTAGAGTCAATAATCTAGATTACATCTCCATGTAATTAACACTTAATCAGTTCTAAAGCTGATCATGTTTTGCTTGTGAGAGAGGTTTTAGTCAACGGGTCTGCAATATTCAGATCCGTGTGTTCTTGGCAAATCTCTATGTTATATGTAGATGCTGCTACCACACTCTGTTTGGAGCTACTCCAAAAGATTTCCCCACTATACTTATCCGGTCTGAGACTCATAGTCTTTCGGATCAGTGTTTAAAGCTTGCATCGACGTAACCCCTTACGACGAACTCTTTATCATCTCTATTCCTGAGAAATTCTTCCTTAGTCATCTTAAGGATAATTTGACCGCTGTCCAGTGATCTACTCCTGGATCACTTTGGTACCTCTTTTGCCAGACACATGGCAAGGCACACAGCTTGGCATACTTTATAGAACCTATGGCCGAGGCATACGGGATAACCTTCATCCATTCTATTTATTTTGCCGTGGTCGAGATTTGAGTCTTACTCAACTTCACACCTTTCACCACAGTCAAGAACTCCTTCTTTGACTGATCCATTTTGAACTTCTTCAAAATCTTGTCAAGGTATATGTTTTGTGAAAGTCATATGAGGCGTCTCAATCTATCTCTATAGATTTTGATGCCTAACATGTATTCAACCTTTACCTAGATCTTCAAGTCTTACTCCACTTCACACCAGCCAAGAACTTATTTCTTTTGACTTGATCCATTTTGAACTTCTTCAAAATCTCATCAAGGTGTGTGAAAATCTTTTATCAGGTGTCTTGATCTATCTCTATAGATCTCGATGCCCAAACCGTGGATAACTCAAAAACAGGTTTTTATTGAAAAACTCCTTTCAATTAATTCTTTATGCTTTCCAGAAATTCTACATCATTTCCAATCACATATACTTATTAGAAATGTTATAGAGCTCCCACTCACTTTGTTGTAAATATAAGTTTCTCCATAAACTTGCATAAACCCAAACGCTTTGATCACTTCATCAAAGCGAGTATTCCAGCTCCGAGATGCTTGCACCAGTCCATAGATGGATCGCTGGAGCTTGCATACTTTGTTAGCACCTTTAGGATCGACAAAACCTTCCGGTTGCATCATATACAATTCTTCCTTAAGGAATCCATTAAGGAATGCCGTTTTGACGTCCATTTGCCAGATTTCATAATCATAAAATGCAGCAATTGCTAACATAATTCTGACAGACTTTAGCATCGCTACGGGTGAGAAAGTCTCATCGTAGTCAACTCCTTGAACTTGTCGATAACCTTTAGCAACAAGTCGTGCTTTATAGACGGTGACATTACCATCAGCGTCCGTCTTCTTCTTAAAGATCCATTTATTTTTAATAGCTCGCCGTTCATCGGGCAAGTCTACCAAAGTCCACACTTTGTTCTCATACATGGATCCTATCTCGGATTTCATGGCCTCAAGCCATTTCTCGGAATCCGGGCTCGCCATAGCTTCTTCATAATTCAAAGGTTCACCGTTGTCTAACAACATAACCTCCAAGACTGGATTTCCGTACCACTCTGGTGCGGAATGTGTCCTGGTTGACCTTCGAGGTTCAGTAGCAACTTGCTCTGAAGTTTCATGATCATCATCATTATCTTCTTCTCTGGTCTGTGTTGGTGTCACAGAAATTTCTTTCTATGGCGTACTACTATCCAGAGGAGGTACACTTACCTCATCAAGTTCTACTTTCCTCCCACTCACTTCTTTCGAGAGAAACTCCTTCTCTAGAAAGGATCCATTCTTAGCAACGAAAACTTTGCTTTCAGATCTGTGGTAGAAGGTGTACCCAACAGTTTCTTTTGGGTATCCTATGAAGACGCACTTATCCGCTTTGGGTTCAAGCTTATCAGGCTGAAGCCTTTTGACATAAGCATCGCAGCCCCAAACTTTCAGAAACGACAGCTTAGGTTTCTTACCAAACCACAGTTCATACGGTGTCGTCTCAACGGATTTAGACGGTGCCCTGTTTAAAGTGAATGCAACTGTCTCTAATGCATAACCCCAAAATGATAGTGGCAAATCGGTAAGAGACATCATAGAACGCACCATATCTAATAGAGTACGATTACGACGTTCGGACACACCATTACGCTGTGGTGTTCCAGGTGGCGTGAGCTGTGAAACAATTCCACATTGTCTTAAGTGATTGCCAAACTCGTAACTCAAATATTCTCCTCCACGATCAGATCGTAAGAACTTTATTTTCTTGTTACGATGGTTCTCTACTTCACTCTGAAATTCTTTGAACTTTTCAAATGTTTCAGATTTATGCTTCATCAAGTAGACATAGCCATATCTACTCAAATCATCTGTGAACGTGAGAACATAACGATATCCACCGCGCGCCTCAACACTCATCGGACCGCATACATCGGTATGTATTATTTCCAATAAGTTGGTTGCTCGCTCCATTGTTCTGAAGAACGGAGTTTTAGTCATCTTGCCAATAAGGCACGGTTCACATGTCTCAAATGATTCATAATAAAGAGATTCCAAAAACCCATCTGCATGGAGTTTCTTCATGTGTTTAACACTGATATGACCTAAGCGGCAGTGCCACAAATATGTGGTACTATCATTATCTTTTGGCATTCGTGTTATGAACATATGTATTACTACGATCAAGATTCAATAGACCTTTCATTTTAAGTGCATGATCATCAATGATATTATCCAAATAGAATAACAATTATTCTCTGAAATTGAATAACCGTCTTGCAATAAACACTATCAGATATAATGTTCATGCTTAACGCAAGCACCAAATAACAATTATTTAGGTTCATCACTAATCCTGAAGGTAGAGAGAGCGTGGCGATGGTGATCACATCAACCTTGGAGACACTTCCAATGCACATCGTCATCTCGTTCTTTAGCTAGCCCTCGTTTATTCCGAAGCTCCATGTTTCAAGTTGCAAGCAACTGAACAAGTATCAAATACCCAGGTGCTCCTACGAGTACTAGTAAGGTACACATCAATAACATGTATATCAAATATCTTTGTTGACATTGCCAGTCTTATTATCTGCCAGTTACTATGGGGAAGTTCCGCTCCTTGTGACATTTCCCTTTGCAATGGGAGCACTAAGTCTCGGGTTTGGTTCAGCCTTGGGTTTCTTCGCGTGAGCGGCAACTGTTTTACCGTTCTTCTTGAAGTTCCCTTTTCTTTCCCTTGCCCTTCTTGAAACTAGTGGTCTTATTAACCATCAACACTTGATGCTCCCTTTTTGATTTCTACATCCGCAGCTTGTAGCATCGCGAATAGCTTAAGGATCTTCTATCCCTTGCATGTTTATAGTTCATCACGAAGATCCAGTAGCTTAGTGATAGTGACTAGAGAACTCTATCAATCACCACTTTATTCGGAAGTCTAACTCCCACTTGATTCAAGTGTTTGAAGTACTCAGACATTCTGAGTACATGCTCACTAACGGAGCTGTTCTCCTCCATCTTGTAGCTATAGAACTTGTCGAAGGTGTCATACCTCTCGACCCGGGTGTGAGCTTGAAAAACAAATTTTCAGCTCTTGGAACATCTCATATGCTCCGTGTTGCTCAAAACATATTTGGAGCTCCGGTTCTAAGCCGTAAATTATGGCGCACTGAACTATCGAGTAGTCATCTTTTCTTGTCTGTCAGACGTTCATAACGTCCTCAGACGAAGCCGTAGGGGTATTTCACTGAGCGGTGCATTAAGGACATAAGCCTTCTGTGCAGCAGTGAGGACAATCCTCAGATCACGGACCTAGTCCGCATAGTTGCTTCCATCAACTTTCAACTTCGTTTTCTCTAGGAACATAATAAAAACAGGGGAACTACAGCGCGGTCTATTGATCTACAACATAAAATTGCAAAGATTTATTTAGACTATGTTCATGATAATTGAAGTTCAATTAATCAAATTACTTAAGAACTCCCACTTAGATTAACATCCCTCAAGTTGTCTAAGTGTAACATGATCCACATCAACTAAACCACGTCTGATCATCACGTGAGGTGGATTAGTTATCAATGGTGAACATCTTTCATGTTGATCATATCTACTATATGACTCATGTTCGACCTTTCGGTCTCTTGTGTTCCGAGGCCATGTCTGTACATGCTAGGCTCGTCAAGTTTAACCCAAGTATTCTGCGTGTGTAAAACTGGCTTACACCCGTTGTATGCGAACGAAAGAATCCATCACACCCGATCATCACGTGGTGCTTAGAAGCGTCGAACCTTCGCAATGGTGCATACTAGGGGAGAACACTTATCTTGAAATTTAGTGAAGGGATCATCTTATAATGCTACCGTCGTCCTAAGCAAAATAAGATGCATAAAAGGATTAACATCACATGCAATTCAATATATGTGACATGATATGGCCATCATCGTCTTGTGCTTTTGATCTCCATCAGCAAAGCACTGTCATGATCTCCATCGTCACCGAGTTGACACCTTGATCTCCATCGTAGCGTCGTGACACCTTGATCTCCATCGTAGCGTCGTGGTCGTCTCGCCGGCTATTGCTACTACTACTACTGCTAACTTATAGCGGTAAAGTAAAGCAATTACATAGCGTTGGCATTGCATACAATAAAGAGACAACCATAAGGCTCCTGCCGGTTGCCTGATAACTTACAAAACATGATCATCTCATACAACAACTTATATCACATCATGTCTTGGCCATATCACATCACCAGCATACCCTGCAAAAACAAGTTAGACGTCCTCTACTTTGTTGTTGCAAGTTTTACGTGGCTGCTACGGGTTTGCATGAACCGTTCTTACCTACGCAAAACCACAACGTGGTGTAGTGATTGCTTTTTGATCTTCTAAAAGAACCCTCTTCATTGAAACCGATTCAACTAAAGTGAGAGAGACAGACACCCGCCAGACACCTTTATGCAACGAGTGCACGTAGCGGTGAAGCCTGTCTCGCGTAAGCGTACGCGTAATGTCGGTCCGGGCCGCTTCATCTCACAATACCGCCGAATCAAGTAACAACTAGTAACGGCAAGCAATATGTATACACCCACGCCCACAACTCACTTGTGTTCTACTCGTGCAAATCACATCTACGCATAGACCTGGCTCGGATGCCACTGTTGGGGAACGGAGCATGAATTTCAAAAAAATTCCTACGCTCACGCAAGATCTATCCATGGAGATGCATCGCTACGAGAGGGGAGAGTGTGTCTACGTACCCTCGTAGACCATTTAGCGGAAGCGTCTCACAACGCGGTTGATGTAGTCGAACAATCCTTCGAGCTCCACCGATCGAGTACCGAACGTACGGCACCTCCGAGTTCTACACACGTGCAGCTCGGTGACGATCCTCGCCTTCTTGATCCAGCAAGACGTCAAGGAAGTACATGAGTTCCGTCAGCACGATGGCGTGGCGACGGTGACGGTGAAGTGATTCCGGCAGGGCTTCGCCTAAGCTCTCCGAAAATATGACCGAGGTGGAAAACGGAGATCAGGGCACCGCACACGGCTATGGGACAATTGTGTGTCTCCAAGGGGTGCCCCTCCTCCGTATATAAAGGAGGGAGGGAGGAGGCCGGCCCCCTAGGGGTGCGCCAAGTGTGGGGAGTCCTACTAGGACTCCTTAGTCCTAGTAGGATTCCACCTCCCATACGGAGTAGGAAAGGGGGAAGGGAGAGGGAAAGGAAAGAGGGGGCTGCGCCCCCTCCCCTAGTCCAATTCGGTTTGGGCAAGAGGGAGCACGCGCCTCCTCACGTGGCTTGCCTCTCCTTTTCCCGTATGGCCCAATAAGGCGCATTACTTCTCCCGGTGAATTCCCATAACTCCCCGGTACTCCGAAAAATACCCGAATCACTCGGAACCTTTCTGACGTCCGAATATAGCCTTCCAATATATGAATCTTTACCTCTCAACCATTTCGAGACTCCTCGTCATGTCCGTGATCTCATCCGGGACTCCGAACAAACTTCGGTCACCAATCACATAACTCATATAATACTATATCGTCATCGAACCTTAAGTGTGCGGACCCTACGGGTTCGGGAATGATGTAGACATGACCGAGACGACTCTCCGGTCAATAACCAACAGCGGAACCTGGATGCTCATATTGGTTCCTACATATTCCACGAAGATCTTTATCGGTGAACCTCATATGACAACATACGTTGTTCCCTTTGTCCGGCGGTATGTTACTTGCCCGAGATTCGATCGTCGGTATCCAATACCTAGTTCAATCTCGTTACTGGCAAGTCTCTTTACTCGTTCCGTAATACATCATCTTGCAACTAACTCTTTAGTCACGGTGCTTGCAAGGCTTCTGTGATGCTGTATTACCGAGAGGGCCCGGAGATACCTCTCCGATAGTCGGAGTGACAAATCCCAATCTTGATCCATGCCAACTCAACAAACACTTTCGGAGATACCTGTAGTGCACCTTTATAATCACCCAGTTACGTTGTGACGTTTGATACACCCAAAGTATTCCTACGGTATCCGGGAGTTGCATGATCTCATGGTCAGAGGAACGTGTATTTGACATAGTGAAAGCAATAGCAATAAACTGAACGATCATTTGCTATGCTAACGGTTGGGTCATGTCCATCACATCATTCTCCTAATGATGTGATCCCGTTATCAAATGACAACTCATGTCCATGGTCAGGAAACCTTGACCATCTTTTGATCAACGAGCTAGTCTAGTAGAGGCATACTAGGGACATAGTATTTGTCTATTATCCACACATGTATTTAGTTTCCGGTCAATACAATTCTAGCATGAATAATAAACTATTATCATGAACGGGGAAATATGATAATAACTAATTTATTATTGCCTCTAGGGCATAGTTCCAACAATAACACCATATGATACACATCAACCAACGATAATGTCACCTAGATACTCCAATGTCACCACAAGTATCGGTGAGTTGATTATTCGATATGCATCAAAACAACTTCAGATTCATAATATTCAATCCACACAAAGAACTTCAAAGAGTGCCCCAAAGTTTCTTATCGGAGAAAAGATAATGAAAACATGCAACCAACCCTTATGCCTAGATCACCCCAAGGTCACAGGAATCCGCGAGTTGATCACCAAAACATACATCAAGTGAACCAATAGAATACCCCATTGTCACCCCGGGTATTTATGTGCAAGACATACATCAAGTGTTCTCAAATCTGAAATATTCAATCCGACAATAACGAAACCTCAAAGGGAAAAGATTCGATTCATCACAACATGGATAGAGAGGGAAGAAACACCATATGATCCAACTATATTAACGAAGCTCGCGATACATCAAGATCGTGCCAAATCAAGAACACGAGAGAGAAAGAGATCAAACACATAGCTACTAGTACATACCCCTAGCCTTGAGGGTGAACTACTCCCTCCCCGTCATGGAGATCGCCGGGATGATGAAGATGGCCTCCGGTGACGATTCCCCCCTCCGGCAAGGTGCCGGAAAAGGGCTGTAGATGAGATCGTGGAGGTACAGAGGCTTGCGGCGGCGTAAAAACTCATCTAGGTTAACTTTCGGGGGTTTCTGTATATATATGATTTTTCAGCGTTGGAATCACACAAAGAGGTGCCACAAGGGGCCCACGAGGCACCAGGGCGCGCCTGGGGGGGCAGGCGCGCCCAGGTGGCTCATGGGGCCCCTGTGGCTCTTTTGCTGCTCCTCCAAAGCTTTCTGGGTCTGTTTCCTTCCAGAAAAAATCGTCAAAAAGTTTCGCTGCATTTGGACTTCATTTGATATGGATTTTTTGGAAAACCAAAAAAAAGCAGAAAACAACAACTGGCACTGGGCACTAGATCAATATGTTAGTCCATAAAAATCATATAAAAGCCATATAAAAGTGCACCAAAATCATACAAAACTATAATAAACATGGCATGAATACTTCATAAATTATAGATACGTTGGAGACGTATCAGCATCCCCAAGCTTAATTCCTACTCATCCTCGAGTAGGTAAATGAGAAAAGAAATAATTTATGAAGTGTGAATGCTAGCATAGTGCATAAGTTTGATCAATGATAATTCCAATCACTTTTTTCTAGCATCATTATATATCATAAACAGTAGCTCATCTCATAAAACTTCTCATGATCAAGTAGCAAGCTACTCACATGTTAAAGTATAGACCATATACTTTCTTGAAAACTAACAAACTATGTTTTCAGTCATCAAACAATTGCAATTCATCTTATTTTCAGGAAGGGTCTATGTAAGAGCTTTGATTTAGCAAATTCCACATACTCAACTATCATTTAGTCTTCCATGATTGCTGACACTCAAAGCATATTTTTAGAACAAACTGTTTCAGTCAAACACATAGGAAGATAGGGGCTTAATGTTTTGCCTCCCAACTTATTTATCTCATGGATAATGTCAACAATAATAACTCATGATCACCTATATTCAACTGGATATATGTGCCTGGATCATTCCCTACCACATGATGCTTTCCCACTAGAGAATAAATAGAGCGGAATAGGGATGAACATTACTGACTCTTACATAAAAGTAAATACAGAAAATTAAAAGA
This sequence comes from Elymus sibiricus, assembly GCA_039707655.1. Taxonomy (NCBI): domain Eukaryota; kingdom Viridiplantae; phylum Streptophyta; class Magnoliopsida; order Poales; family Poaceae; genus Elymus; species Elymus sibiricus. The sequence goes on along the minus strand of CM077668.1, from coordinate 100,140,037 downwards.
TAGGCCCTTCGCAGAGGGAAGCAGAGGTTGTCATGCGCTTTTTATTTTTGGATGTGCAAGCCCTTAATGCAAAGGAACGTCATGTTATATTGCCCCTTGTGATAGCAACCTTTATTATGCAGTCCGTCGCTTTTATTTCTTTACCATCACAAGTTCGTACAACGCTTATTTTCCCTTGCAATAAAAGATCATACATATTTTAGGAACAATTTTTATTGCTTTTGGCACCGATGACAACTTACTTGAAGGATCTTATTCAATCCATAGGTAGATATGGTGGACACTCATGGCAAGAAACTGGGTTTAAGGGTTTTTGGATGCACAAGTAGTATCTCTACTTAGTACGAATTTGTGGTTAGCAAAAGATCCTAAGCAAGCACCACATGTTAGAGGATCCATGACAATATAATTTCTATGTGAATATAAACAAACATAACTCATTACGTTGTCTTCCTTGTCCAACGTCAACTACTTGATCAAGCTTGAAAATAATTAATGGGGGCTCACAATCATAGAATATGTCCAAGATAGTATATTTATATGTGTAATTTCTCTTCCTTCAAAATTCTTTCATGAATTGTTCAAGTGTCCAATGCTATGTTTGTTAACTTTCAATAAATTTTACCACTTATACTTCTTGTATGTGAAGTCACTACTCCCCATGGGACAAGCATACGAAGCATATAAATTTCAAATTTATGATATTTAATTCATTTCAACAATTTACTCATAATATGTAAGTGAAGAACAAGAGTAAATGACAAACTACTCCAAAAAGATATAAGTGAAGACCAATGAGTAGTTAAGTAAATAGGTAGCTATGTGAGGACTCTCTCTCATAATTTTTTTTCCAGATCTTAAGTATTTTATTAAAACAGTAAAGAAAACAAAATAAAATGACATTCCAAGAATAACACATATCATGTGAAGAAGCAAAAACTTAGGCTCAACCAAAACTGACCGATAATTGTTGATGGAGAAAGGTGGGGTGCCTACCGGGGCATCCCCATGCTTAGATGCTTGAGACTTCTTGAAATATTATATTGGGATGCCTTGGGCATCCCCAAGCTTGAGCTCTTGTGTCTCCTTAATTCCTCTCATATCATGGCTTCTCCTAAATCTTAAAAACTTCATCCACACAAAACTCAACAAGAACTCGTGAGATAAGTTAGTATAAATCAACTCAAAACCCTAACATTCTCTACTGTAGCAAATCACAAAAAATATAATTAAACATTGCATACTAAATGCCTCTGCATATTTAATACTCCTATCCACAAATAGAAACATTAAACAAGCAACATATGCAAACAATGCAACTATAACCGAAATCTGCCAAAACAGAACAGTCTGTAAAGGGGGGTTTAAAATTCATACTTCCCCAACTCCAAAAATTCTGAAAAATTACCACGTGACAGAGAACTCATGCACACTTACTGTGTAAAAATTCCAGATTTTTATCATGTACTTACTATTCAGGAATATTCTGGACATAACAGAAAACTTTCTGTTTTCAAACAGCAACACATAAACTTGCAAACTGAGCATGGCAAAGGCTATAATTAGCATTTTATTGAACTAAAAGATACAAAACATGATTATTGATAACACCAAGCAAATATCAACAGAAGAAAATGACGCTCCAAGCAAAACTCATATTATGTGACGAATAAAAATATAGCTCCGAGTGAGGTTACCGATAGTGTTGAAGACGAAAGAGGGGATGTCTTCCGAGGCATCCCCAAGCTTAGACGCTTGAGTCTTCCTTGAATATTACCCTGGGGTGCCTTTTGCATCCCCAAGCTTATGGTCTTGCTACTCCTTATTCTCCTCGTATCGATATCTCACCCAAAAGTTGAAAACTTCAATCACACAAAACTTAACGGAACTTCGTGAGATAGGTTAGTATAATAAAACTAAATCATCCACTTAGGTACTGTCAAGACAACATTCATAATTGTTCTCACATAATGCCTACTGTAGTCTATCATTTCCACAATTTATATCTCATAATATAAGCAATGGAAACACTAAAACAAGCAAACTATGCAAAAAAAACAGAATCTGTCAAAAATAGAAAAGCATGTAGTGAGCGATTTAAAAACCATACTTATGCGCCTACAAAAATTCTGAAAAATTAGGACAACGGAAAAAATTTGTAACCCAATAATGTGTAAAAATTTCATAATTTTCTCACGGTCCAGTACAGAATAGAAATTCCAGCACTAGACACAAAAGTTTCTGTTTTTGCACAGAATCGAATCAACAAGTATCGACACTATCCCAAAGGCTTTACTTGGCACATTATTGAAAGAAAACATATAAAACATGATTACTACAGTAGCTTAATAATGTGAACACACAAAAACAGAAGGTATAAGTATTGGGTTGTCTCCGAACAAGCGCTTTTCTTTAATGCCTTTTTAGTTAGGCATGATGATCTCAATGATGCTCACATAAAAGTAAAGAATTGAAACACAAAGAGAGCATCATGAAGCATATGACTAGCACATTTAAGCCTAACCCACTTCCTATGCATTGGGGTTTTGTGAGCAAATAGTTTATGGGAGCAAGAATTAACTAGCATAGGAAGGCAAAACAAGCATAACTTCAAAACTTTCAACACATAGAGAGGGAACTTGATATTGTTGAAATATATATAAGCAAATTTTCCCCTCTCATAATAATTTTCAGTAGCATCATGAATGAATTCAACAATATAAGTATCACATAAAGCATTCTTGTCATGATTCACAAGCATTGAAATTTTATTACTCTCCACATAAGCAAATTTGTTCTCATCAATAATAGTGGGAGCAAATTCAACAAAATAACTATCATGAGATACTTGATTGGCATAATCCAATTGAAAATTAAAATCATGATGACAAGTTTCATGGTTATCATTATTCTTTATAGCATACATGTCATCACAATAATCATCATAGATAGCAACTTTGTTATCATAATCAATTGAAACTTCTTCCAAAATAGTGGAATCATCAGTAAATAAATTCATGACCTCTCCAAATCCACTTTCCTCAATATAATCATCATAAATAGTAGGCATGGTTTCATCATAACAAATTTTCTCATCAAAACTTGGGGGACTAAAAATTTCATCTTCATCAAACATAGCATCCCCAAGCTTATGGCTTTGCATATCACTAGCATCATGGATATTCAAAGAATTCATACTAGCAACATTGCAATCATGCTCATCATTCATGGATTTTATGCCAAACATTTTATTGAATTCTTCTTCTATCAATTGAGCACAATTTTCTGATCCATCATTTCAAGAAAGACATTATAAAGATGAATAATATGAGGCAACCTCAATTCCATTTTTTTAGTTTTATTTTGTAAGCGAAACTAGTGATAAACAAGAAACTAAAAGATTCAATTGCAAGATCTAAAGATATACCTTCAAGCACTCACCTCCCCGGCAACGGCGCCAGAAAAGAGCTTGATGTCTATTACACAACTTATTCTTGTAGACTTGTGTTGGGCCTCCAAGCGCAGAGTTTTGTAGGACAGTAGCAATTTTCCCTCAAGTGGATGACCTAAGGTTTATCAATCCGTGGGAGGCGTAGGATGAAGATGGTACCTCTCAAACAACCCTGCAACCAAATACAAGAAATCTCTTGTGTCCCCAACACACCCAATACAATGGTAAATTGTATAGGTGCACTAGTTCGGCGAAGAGATGGTGATACAAGTGTAGTATGGATAGTAGAAATGGGTTTTTATAATCTAAAAAATAAAAAACAGCAAGGTAGCAAGTAACAAAAGTGAGCACAAACGGTATTGCAATGCTTGAAAACAAGGCCTAGGGTTCATACTTTCACTAGTGCGATCTCTCAACAATGCTAACATAATTGGATCATATAACAATCCCTCAACGTGCGATAAGAATCACTCCAAAGTTCCTATTAGCGGAGAACATAAGATAGAAATTGTTGTAGGGTACGAAACCACCTCAAAGTTATCCTTTCCGATCAATCTATTGAGCTATTCCTATAAGTGTCACAAATAGCCCTAGAGTTCGTACTAGAAGAACACCATATGATACACATCAACCAACTCTAATGTCACCTAGATACTCCAATGTCACCACAAGTATCCGTGAGTTGATTATTCGATATGCATCAAAACAACTTCAGATTCATAATATTCAATCCACACAAAGAACTTCAAAGTGTGCCCCAAAGTTTCTTATCGGAGAAAAGATAATGAAAACATGCAACCAACCCTTATGCCTAGATCACCCCAAGGTCACGGGAATCCGCGAGTTGATCACCAAAACATACATCAAGTGAACCAATAGAATACCCCATTGTCACCACGGGTATTCATATGCAAGACATACATCAAGTGTTCTCAAATCTGAAATATTCAATCCGACAATAACGAAACCTCAAAGGGAAAAGATTCGATTAATCACAACAAGGATAGAGAGGTAAGAAACACCATATGATCCAACTATATTAACGAAGCTCGCGATAGATCAAGATCGTGCCAAATCAAGAACACGAGAGAGAGAGATCAAACACATAGCTACTAGTACATACCCCTAGCCTCGAGGGTGAACTACTCCCTCCTCGTCATGGAGACCGCCGGGATGATGAAGATGGCCTCCGGTGATGATTCCCCCCTCTGGCAGGGTGCCGGAAAAGGGCTATAGATGAGATCGTGGAGGTACAGAGGCTTGCGGCGGCGTAAAAACTCATCTAGGTTAACTTTCGGGGGTTTCTGAATATATATGATTTTTCAGCGTTGGAATCACGCAAAGAGGTGCCACAGGGGGCCCACGAGGCACCAGGGCACGTCGGGGGGGGGGGGGGGCAGGCGCGCCCAGGTGGCTCGTGGGGCCCCTGTGGCTCTTCTGCTGCTCCTCCGAAGCTTCCTGGGTCTGTTTCCTTCCAGAAAAAATCGTCAAAAAGTTTCGTTGCATTTGGACTTCATTTGATATGGATTTTCTGGAAAACCAATAACAAGTAGAAAACAGCAACTGGCACTGGGCACTTGGTCAATAAGCTAGTCCATAAAAATCATATAAAAGCCTTATAAAAGTACACCAAAATCATACAAAACTATAATAAACATGGCATGAATACTTCATAAATTATAGATACGTTGGAGACGTATCAAAGGCAATAGTCTATCAATTTGATATTGAAAGAATAATACAAAACATGCATGTATTTCATCATTGCCTTTCATAATAATGGAGCTAAAGGAAACATCCTCTATACACTTAGTTGTGGTAAGCATGACACGCTCGTTCTTTCCTGCATAGACATATCAAATCAAGAGTACCCCGGTGCCAAACCAAGCAATTGGATCATACTTTTTAACGCGCTTCAGCATTTTCAACTTCACTCAATACATGAGCGCGAGCCATGTACATAGCACTATGGGTGGAATAGATTGCGGTGATAGGGATTAATAAGGGGAAGTCAAAAAGGAAGATAGTCTCGCATCGACGCGGCTAATCAACGGGCTATGGAGATGCCCATAAATTGATATCAATGCGAGGAGTAGGGATTGCCATGCAACAGATGCACTAAGAGCTATTAGTGTATGAAAGCTCAAACTGAAACTAAGTGGGTGTGCATCCAACTTGCTTGCTCATGAAGACCTCGGGCATTTGAGGAAGCCCATCATCGGAATATACAAGCCAAGTTCTATAATGAAAAATTCCCACTAGTATATGAAAGTGACAACTCAGGAGACTCTCTATATGAAAAACATGGTGCTACTCTGAAGCACAAGTGTGGAAAAGGATAGTAACATTGCCCCTTCTCTCTTTTTCTCTCATTTTTTTTGTTTTCATTTTGTTTTTTTTCTCTCTTTTTTAATGGGCTCTTTTTGGCCTCTTTTTTTCGTCCGGAGTCTTATCCCGACTTGTGGGGGAATCACAGTCTCCATCATCCTTTCGTCACTGGGACAATGCTCTAATAATGATGATCATCACACTTTTATTTACTTACAACTCGATAAAACTATACAAGATGACTCTATATGAATGCCTCTGGCAGTGTACCAGGATGTGCAATGATCTAGCATAGCAAAGATATCAAAAAACGGACAAGCCATGAAAATATCATGCTAGCTATCTTACGATCATGCAAAGCAATATGACAATGAATGTTCAAGTCATGTATATGATGATGATGGAAGTTGCATGGCAATATATCTCGGAATGGCTATGGAAATGCCATGATAGGTAGGTATGGTGGCTGTTTTGAGGAAGATATAAGGAGGCTTATGTGTGATAGAGCGTATCATATCATGGGGTTTGGATGCACCGGCGAAGTTTGCACCAACTCTCGAGGTGAGAAAGGGCAATGCACGGTACCGAAGAGGCTAGCAATATGCGGAAGGGTGAGAGTGCGTATAATCCATGGACTCACATTAGTCATAAAGAACTCACATACTTATTGTAAAGCCAACTTGCCCTCGAAGCAAAGTACTACTCGCATGCTCCTAGAGGGGGGGTGGGAGGAGTTAACCATCACGCCCCCCGATCCGAATAACACAAAGACTCAATCAATGATAAATCATGCTCCGACCTCACTGCTAATGTCAGCGGCCACCACTTTACATGCGTGAGGATTTACTTGCGTAAAGACTTACTTCCCTTAACACCATTATTAATACTCAACTTTAATTATTTTACTAGCATGCCCCAATATTACCACCTCAATATCGCAAAACTATTGCAAGGAATCAAACATATCATATTCAGTGATCTACAAGTTTTATGTAGGATTTTATGACTAACCATGTGAATGACCAATTCCTGTTAATTCTCTAAATAGATATAAGTGAAGCATGAGAGTTTAATTCTTTCTACAAAAGACTATGCTCTAATAAATATAAGTGAAGCAAAAGAGCATTCTACAAATAACGGTTTTCCGAATGTGGAGAAACAGGCATCCAAACTTCAAATAATATAAGTGAAGCACATGAAGCATTCTATAAAGCCATACTCAAAAGATATAAGTGAAGCGCAAGAAGCATTCTATAAATCAACCAAGGACTATCTCATACTAGCATGGTGCATAAAAGAAAAAGTAAAAATAAACACAAAAGATGCTTGAAGAATTTATGCATATCATGTGAACAAAACAAAAAGCGAGACATACCGATAATTGTCGAAGAAAGATGGGATGCCTTCTGGGGCATCCCCAAGCTTAGACGCTTGAGTCTCCTTGAATATTTACTTGGGGTGCCTTGGGCATCCCCAAGCTTTAACTCTTGCCTCTCCTTATTCTCCTCATATCGATACCTCCTCGATCTTCGAACACTTCATCCACACAAAACTTAACTGAACTTTTTATTTGAGGGGTTAGTACATATAACATCAAATCCCATCACGTCCTGCTGTAAAATTATTGTACAATTATAATCAAACATTACCCACTGTATTTTATCACAATTCTATGGCTCCCAAGTCAATGAGGCTCAACAAGATTTCAAACATACGCAAATAATGAAACTATAACAGCAATCTGTGAAAACAGGACAGTCTGTAAATATGCAGATAAAACATATACTTCTGTAACTCCAAAAAATCTGAAAAATTAGGAAGTAATAAAAAATTTGCATAGAAGTACTGTGTAAAAATTTCAGAATTTTTGCACACTCAAGTAAAATATGTAAATTCAAATACTACAGCAATAGTTTCTGTTTTTGCACTGCACACACCAAACAAGCAATTTAAACATCCTAAAGGTAAATCTTGGCACATTATTTTTATAATACAATGGATTTGTACAAGGGGATAATTATTTTTGTTTTAAAGTTTCTATAATTCAAGATTCACAAAGTTTCCATGGGCATGAACAAAGTTCAAGGATATCCCCCACTTCCACGGTGCTCGTCTTTCTCACTTTCACTTTTCTTTTGAAAAAGTTTTAGGTTCCCCTCTATATTTTTTTGTTTTTAAACTTTTTAAAAGCACAAAACAGAATAAAATGACTCTCTCAAACTTCCAGGTTGTCTCCCAGGCAGCGCTTTCTTTAAAGCCATAAGCTAGGCATAAAATGCTCAAGTAATTGATCCACCCGGATCCCAAGGTATATCAAAGCCAATTTTAATTAACAATGATTTGTAATTTAGTAGTGAGCACAAAGCAACATATATCATGCAATGACGAAGTCTAACTCTCTTTCTATGCATCGGCATGTCATAAAAGAACAATTCATGCACATCAAGTAAAGGCCAATGCATAGTATAAACAGTTTCTTGTAATTTTATCGTATTGGAAACATAGAGAGGTGGAGATGTAGTTCCTCTCTCATAATAATTGCAATTAGGAGCAGCAAGCACATGCATATTATATTCATCAAAATCATCATGTGTAATAGTGAAACGCAACCCATCAATATAATCCTTAATAAGAGCAAACTTCTCCGATATAGTGTAGTTGGGAGAATTCAAAAAGATAATAGGACTATCATGTGTGGGTGCAATAGCAACAATTTCATTCTTAACATAAGGAACTATAGAAAGTTCATCTCCATAAGCATCATTCAAATTGGCATCATGGCCACAAGCTTAGCAAGCATCAATTTCATCAAAAAGGGATATTTCAAACGAATCCAAGGGATCATAGGAATCATCCTTCGGTAAGCACGAAGGGAAATTAAACAATATATGAGTTGAAGAGTTACTCTCATTAGAAGGTGGGCACGGGTAGCTTATCCGCTCTTCGTCCTTTTGTTCTTCGCTCTCCTCGTCATCTTTTTCATCTAATGAGCTCACAGTTTCATCAATTTATTCTTCCATAGATTCCTGCAAAACATTAGTCTCTTCTTGGACAGCGGATGCGTCCTCAATATATTCTTTAACATAAGCATTAGAAGCATAGTTTTCATAGCAATATTTAAGTATGGTAAAATTTTTAGATTTGTAAAGAGTAGAATCATACTTTTCAATCAAAGAAGCAATTTCATAGGCACCCTTAAAAGAAACAAATTCTTCAATTTGTTAAATATCATAGTAACTATAAACACCTTTGGCATAAGAAGATAAGATTTCATTATCCTTAAACTCACATTGGTAGGGAAGGTGTTTTTTAGGGTCTTCAGAACAACAAGTAAAATCATATATTTCGCATAAATTCCAATCATAGCATTGCAAACAATTAATTTGATGCCTTAAGAGTTTCCCTTTTTGAGACAAGCGTTGTCGCACAAAATAAGCATGCTGATACGTCTCCAACGTATCTATAATTTTTGATTGTTCCATGCTATTATAGTATCAATCTTGGATGTTTTATATGCAATTATATATCATTTTTTGGGACTAACCTATTAACCAAGTGCCCAGTGCCAGTTGTTGTTTTTTGCTTATTTTTGGCTTTTCAGAAAATCAATATCAAACAGAGTCCAAACAGAGGAAAAAACTTTGGATTAATTTTTTCTAGACCAGAAGGGACCCTAGAAGGTTCGGGAGAAGACCAGAAGAGCCATGAGGGAGCGACAAGCTCGGGAGGCGCGCCCCCCAAGCTTGTGGGCCCCTCATAGCACCTCTTGACCTAATTCCAAGCCTATAAATTCTCAAATATTCCCCATATACCAGAGAGCCACCTCGAATAACTTTTCCGCTGCCGCAAGCTTCTGTTCTTCCGCGATCCCATCTGGAGGCCTTTTCCGGCAATCTGCCAGAGGGGGAATCGGTCACGGAGGGCTTCTACATCAACCTTGCTGCCCTTCCGATGATGTGTGAGTAGTTTACCACAGACCTACAGGTCCATAGCTAGTAGCTAGATGGCTTCTTCTCTCTCTTTGATCTTCAATACAATGTTCTCCTCGATGTTCTTGGAGTTCTATTCGATGTAATCTTTTTTTGCGGTGTGTTTGTTGGGATCCGACAAATTGTGGGTTTATGATCAGATTATTCATGAGAAATATTTGACTCTTTTCTGAACTTATTTATGCATGATTGTTATAGCTTTGTATTTCTCTCTGATCAATCCGTTTGGTTTGGCCAACTAGATTGATTTATCTTGCAATGGGAGAGGTGCTTTGTGATGGGTTCAATCTTGCAGTGCTCTATCCCAGTGACAGAAAGGCACAAGACACGTATTTGTATTGTTTCCATTAAGGATAAAAAGATGGGGTTTAATCATATTATTTGAGTTTACCTTGTCTACATCATGTCATCTTGCTTAAGGCGTTACTCTGTTTCATTAACTTAATACCCTAGATGCATGCTGGATAGCGGTCGATGGGTGGAGTAATAGTAGTAGATGCAGGCAGGAGTCGGTCTACTTGTCTCGGATGTGATGCCTATATACATGATCATTGCCTTGAATATCGTCATAACTATGCGCTTTTCTATCAATTGCCCAACAGTAATTTGTTTACCCACCGTATGCTATGTGTTCGAGAGAGAAGCCTCTAGTGAAAACAATGGCCCCCGGGTCATTTATCCATCATATATAAAATAAAAAATACCTTGTGATACGTCTCCAACGTATCTATAATTTATGAAGTATTCATGCCATGTTTATTATAGTTTTGTATGATTTTGGTGCACTTTTATATGGCTTTTATATGATTTTTAAGGACTAACATATTGACCTAGTGCCCAGTGCCACTTGCTGTTTTCTGCTTGTTTTTGGTTTTCCAGAAAATCCATATCAAGTGAAGTCCAAATGCAGCGAAACTTTTTGACGATTTTTTCTGGAAGGAAACAGACCCAGGAAGCTTCGGAGGAGCAGCAGAAGAGCCACAGGGGCCCCACGAGCCACCTGGGCACGCCTGCCCCCCCAGGCGCGCCCTGGTGCCTCGTGGGCCCCCTGTGGCACCTCTTTGCGTGATTCCAACGCTGAAAAATCATATATATTCAGAAACCCCCGAAAGTTAACCTAGATGAGTTTTTACGCCGCCACAAGCCTCTGTACCAAGGAGATCCCATCTGGAGCCCTTTTCCGGTACCTTGCCGGAGGGGGGAATCATCACTGAAGGCCATCTTCATCATCCCGGCGGTCTCCATGACGAGGAGGGAGTAGTTCATCCTCGGGGCTGAGGATATGTACTAGTAGCTATGTGTTTGATCTCTCTCTCGTGTTCTTGATTTGGCACGATCTTGATGTACCGCGAGCTTTGTTAATATAGTTGGATCATATGGTGTTTTTCCCCTATCTATCTTGTTGTGATGAATTGAGTTTTTACCTTTGAGGTTTCACTATTATCGGATTGAATACTTTTATGGATTTGAGAACACTTGATGTATGTCTTGCATATGAATACCCGTGGTGACAATGGGGTATTATATTGATTCAATTGATGTATGTTTTGGCACTCAACTCGCGGAGTCCCGAGGTGACATTGGGGTAATCTATGCATAGGGGTTGATGTACATTTTCGTCCTACTTTCTCCGGTAGAAATCTTCAGGCACTCTTTGAAGTTCTTTGTGTGGATTGAATATTATGAATCCGAAGTTGTCTTGATGCATATCGAATAATCAACTCATGGATACTTGTGGTGACATTGGAGTATCTAGGTGACATTAGGGTTGGTTGATGCGTATCATATGGTGTTATTTTAGTACGAACTCTAGGGCCATTTGTGACACTTATAGAGATGGCTCAATAGATTGATCAGAAAGAATAACTTTTAGGTGGTTTCGTACCCTACAACAATTTCTATCTTATGTTCTCCGCTAATAGGAACTTTGGAGTGATTCTTTATCGCACGTTGAGGGATTGTTATATGATCCAATTATGTTAGCATTGTTGAGAGATTGCACTAGTGAAAGTATGAACCCTAGGCCTTGTTTTTAAGCATTGCAATACCGTTTGCGCTCACTTTTGTTACTTGCTACCTTGCTGTTTTTATGTTTTCAGATTACAAAAACCTATATCTACTATCCATACTACACTTGTATCACCATCTCTTCGCCGAACTAGTGCACCTATACAATTTACCATTGTATTTGGTGTGTTGGGGAGACAAGAGATTTCTTGTATTTGATTGCAGGGTTGTTTGAGAGAGACCATCTTCATCCTACGCCTCCCACGGATTGATAAACCTTAGGTCATCCACTTGAGGGAAAATTGCTACTGTCCTACAAAACTCTGCGCTTGGAGGCCCAACACGAGTCTACAAGAATAAGTTGTGTAGTAGACATCACCTTGCTGCAATTTTATTTCTTTTATTTTGTTTTGCAATTTATCTATCTATCTATCGCTATCAGAATTAATCCTTGCAAGTAACCGCCAAGGGGATTGACAACCCTCTTGTTTGCGTTGGGTGCAAGTATTTGCTTTTGTGTGTGTAGGTGCTGCTAACGAGGTTCTGTGTGGTTCTCCTACTAGATTGATAAACTTGGTTCTTAACTGAGGGAAATACTTATCTCTACTGTACTGCATCATCCTCTCCTCTTCGGGGAAATCCCAACGCAGATCACAAGTAGCAGGAAGAATTTGTGGCGCCGTTACCGGGGAGACATCACCAAAACCTATCAAGTACCTTCGCATAAACTATCATCTACTTGCTCTTATTTTAATTTGCCTTTTTATTTGCATTTGCCTCTCGTTTTCATCTCTCCCACTTCTAAAACAAAATTTACAAAACCACAAAAATATTTTATTTGCTTGTTTGCTCGTTTGCTTGCTTTGCCACTATGGCTAGTTCTTCAATTGTTACTTGCACCCCTGAAAATGAAGTTCTTAATTTTAAACAAAGGGGAGGAGAAAATTTAAAAGATGCTTGGTATAGGATTTGCGACGCTCAAAATAGGTCTACTCGTAAGCAATCCACTACCGTTCTTCTTCTCAATTTTTATGTGGGTATTACTACTTGGTATAGATTTGTGCTAGACACTATTACCGAAGGGAATTTCTTGAGTAGTCACCCTATGGATGCTTTCAATGCCATGGGAAATTTAGCGGGATCACCACCTATCATTATTAATGAAACGACATTGACTTTGGAACATGTTATGCAAAGGTTAGAAGCTGTTGAAAATAAAATGTCTACTATTGAACATCTTGAGAATCTAGACAAAAAGGCCCATAATCATATTACTCAATTTGGTTCTAAGGTAGGAACTACATTAAAAATATTAAAGGAGAAGGAACCAATAATTAATGAAAGGATAGAACAAGGTCCCGCTAGAATCGATAAGTTAGAGGAAATTATCAATAATTTGGGTTCCGCCTTTTCCTCCGTTAAAACTATTGATAGGACCCCTACTAATAAAAATTGCAAGTGTTCCTAAAACTAAGGGTGCCACTTCTAGCAAGGGAAACGAGGATCTTAAAATGATTAGCGTGCACCCCAATTTCATTGATATAATAAAGGAACCTATTTATAAAAGCAAATTTCTTAACTTTGTGCCTAGGAGTGTAATGATAAGGAATTCCTATATTAAATCTACTAGAAAGAGTGGGTGTGTAATTGAGGATCTGGAAACTAAGGGTGACAACACTTGAAACAATGCATTATGCCTAGCTAGGGGCATAAAACAATAGCGCTTGTTGGGAGGCAACCCAATATTTATCTTCAATTTTTGCTTTGTTTTCTGTTTTGTGTTTTTACACAATTGTAGCCTCTGTTATGATTGTGGTTTTATCTTTTAATTAGTGTTTGTGCCAAGTAATGTGCTACTTGTGAGCTGCGTTGGGATTTCCCCGAAGAGGAGGGGATGATGTAGTACAGTAGAGATAAGTATTTCCCTCAGTTATGAAACCAAGGTTATGAATCCAGTAGGAGAATCACACAACAACTCGTTAGCAGCACCTGCACACAAAACAACAAATCCTCGCACCCAACGCGAACAAGGGGTTGTCAATCCCTTGGCGGTTAATTGCAAGATTAAATTGTATGGTGATAGATAGATAGATCGAACAAAAATACAAAATAAAATAAATAGAGTAAAATTGCAGCAAGGTATTTTTAGGATTTTCAATATATGATAAAGGTAGACCCGGGGGCCATAGTTTTCACTAGAGGCTTCTCTCTTGAAAATAGCATACGGTGGGTGAACAAATTACTGTTGGGCAATTGATAGAAAAGCAAATAATCATGACGATATCCAAGGCAATGATCATGTATATAGGCATCACGTCCAAGACAAGTAGACCGAAATGATTCTGCATCTACTACTATTACTCCACACATCGACCACTATCCAGCATGCATCTAGAGTATTAAGTTCAGAAAGAACGGAGTAACGCCTTAAGCAAGATGACATGATGTAGACAAAGTAAACTCACACATGAATAAACCCCATCTTTTTACCCTTAATAGCAACGATACATACGTGTCATGTCCCTTTCTGTCACTGGGATTTAGCACCGCAAGATCGAACCCATTACAAAGCACCTCTCCCATTGCAAGATAAATCAATCTAGTTGGCCAAACCAAATCAATAGATTGGAGAGAAATACGAAGCTATAACAATCATGCATAAAAGAGTTCAGAGAAAACTCAAATAATATTCATGGATAATCTGATCATAAACTCACAATTCATCGGATCCCAACAAACACACCGCAAACAGTGATTACATCGGATAGAACTCCAAGAACATCAAGGAGAACATTGTATTGAAGATCAAAAAGAGAGATGAAGCCATCTAGCTACTAGCTATGGACCCGAAGGTCTGTGGTAAACTACTCACGCATCATCGGAAGGGCAGCAAGGTTGATGGAGAGCCCCTCCGTGATCGAATCCCCCTCCGGCAGAGTGCCGGAAAAGGCCTCCAGATGGGATCTCTCGAGAACAGGAACTTGCGGCCGCGGAAAAAGTATTTCGTGGACTCCTCTGTTGGTTTCCCGATTTTAGAGTTTTTATAGAGGTGGAATTAGGTCAAACGGAGCAGAGGTGGGCCCACGAGGCACCAGGGCCCGCCACCCCCCGGGGCGCGCCCTGGTGGCTCGTGGCCACCTCCTCTGTCTTCTGGCCCTCTCCCGGAGCTTCGAGTGTCTCTTATGTCCAGAAAAAAATCTCCAAAAAGTTTCGTGGCATTTGGACTTCGTTTGGTACAGATATTTTGAAAAACCAAAAACAGGCAAAAAACAGCAACTGGCACTGGGCACTAAGTTAATAGGTTAGTCCCAAAAAATGATATATAATTGCTTGTAAGTGTATATAAAATATCCAAAATTGATACTATAATAGCATGGAACAATCAAAAATTATAGATATGTTGGAGACGTATCAAGCATCCCCAAGCTTAATTCCTGCTCGTCCTCGAGTAGGTAAATGATAAAAACAGAATTTTTGATGTGGAATGCTACCTATCATATTCATCATATACTCTTTTCTTTTGTAGCATGGACATTTGGACTTGAATGATTCAAAGCAATAGTCTATAGTTTGACATGAAGACATAAATACTCAAGCATACTAGCAAGCAACCATGTCTTTCAAAATATCAATGCTAAAGAAAGTTATCCCTAGCCCATTATGCTCAATCATTGATCCATTCATGAAACACACTCAATATTAGCTACACCCAATGCACAAGTATGACAATAATGCTCTCTAGTTGGTGCTTTGTAAGAGAAGATGGATACTCAAAAATAAAAATAAAAATTTCATAAAAGTAAATAGATAGGCCCTTCGTAGAGGGAAGTAGAGATTTGCAAAGGTGCCAGAGCTCAAGGCTTAAATTAGAGAGATAAAATTATTTTGAGAGGCATGCTTTTCCTGTCAACGAAAACGACCGAGAATTCCCAATATCTTCCATGCTAGACACATTATAGGCGGTTCCCAAACAGAAAATAAAGCTTATTTCCTTTCCACCATTCTTTCACAATCCATGGCTAGCCGTATCCACGGGTGCCTTCCATACCAACACTTTCCAAGGAATTTATTATTATCATCATATTAATTTTTTTTCATTTCGGGACTGGGCATCCCTATTACCTGCCACTCTCTCGTGCAATGACAAGTGAATAAACACTCATCGTGAGAATAACACACCTAGCATGGAAAATATTGGCCACCCCCTGCCGCTTCATGAGCGGTACGGGCACACAAAACGGAAAATTATTTTGAAAATTTAGAGTTGGCACATGCAAATTTACTTGGAACGACATGGAAATACCGCATATAGGTAGGTATGGTGGACTCATTTGGCACAACTTTGGGTTTAAGGAGTTGGATGCACAAGCAGCATTCCCGCTTAGTACAAATGAAGGCTAGCAAATAGATTGAGAAGCGACCAACCAAAAAGCGAAAACGGTCATAAACATGCATTGATCATAACTAACACCAAATAATGCACCATAAGTAGGATATAATTTCGTTGCATAACTATTGACTTTATGTGCATGCATAGGGAATCACAAACCTTAACACCAATATTCTTACTAAATCACAATTACTCACTAACATGACTCACATATTATCATCTCCATATTGCAAAACTATTGCAAGGAATCAAACTTATCATATTCAACGATCTTTCATGAAAGTTTTTATTATATCCCTCTTAAATATTCATCACTTTGGGACCAAATTCATATCTTGTGCAAATTACCATTACTATTATCAACTCTCAAAAAGATATAAGTGAAGCATGAGAGTGCAAATATTTATTCAAAATTTAATCTTATCAACTCTCAAAATAATATAAGTGAAGCATGAGAGTTCAAATATTTCTTCAAAATATAGCCACCGCCGTGCTCAAAACTATTTAAGTGAAGTACTAGAGCAACTGCCTAGCTCAAAAGATTTAAGTGAAGCACATAGAGTATTCTAACAAATCATGATAAACGTGTGGCTCTCTCAAATAGGTGTGTCCAGCAAAGATGATTGTGACAAACTAAAAAGCAAACAAAGCAAAGACTCATATAATACACGACGCTCTAAGTAAAACACATATCATGTGATGAATAAAAATATAGCTCCAAGTAAAATTACCGATAGTTGGTAGAAGAAAGAGGGGATGCCTTCCGGGGCATCCCCAAGCTTAGTTGCTTGAGTCTTCCTTGAATATTACCTTGGGGTGCCTTGGACATCCCCAATCTTAGGCTCTTGCCATTCCTTATTCCTTCATCTATCGTGATCTCACCCAAAACTTGAAAACTTCAATCACACAAAACTCAACAAAACCTTCGTGAGATCCGTTAGTATAACAAATAAATCTTTAAGTTTAAGTACCGTAGTAAATTGATTCATATTTAATATTGGCATAATACTATTGTACTCCAACTTATCCATGACTCATACCCCCCGATACGATCCATAGATTCATCAAAATAAGCAAACTATGCAACAAAAACAGAATCTGTCTAAAACAGAACAGTCTGTAAAGATATATTTAAAAGATATACTTTTGTAACTCAAAAAATTCTGAAAAATTAGGACAACGTGGGAAATTCATATAACAATACTGTGTAAAAATTCAGATTTTTCTGACGCTCGAGTACAGAATTAAAATTCCAGCACTGGACGCAAAACTTTCTGTTTTCCAAACAACATCAATTATACTATCTTCCAAATCATCCCAAAGGCATTACTTGGCACAAACACTAATTAAAACATAAAAACACAATCATAACAGTATCATAATTGTGTAAACACACAAGAACAGAAATAAAAATAAAAAAATTATTTTATTCATTGGGTTGCCTCCCAACAAGCGCTATTGTTTTATTCCCCTAGCTAGGCATAATGCATAGTTTCAAGTATTATCATCCGTCAAGTTGATTTCATAAGTGGCCCTCATAATGGATTCATAGGGTGCTTTAATTATTTTCCTAGGGAAGTGTTCCATCCCTTTCTTTAATGGAAATTGAAATCTTATATTACCTTCTTTCATATCAATAATAGTACCAATAGTTCGAAGAAAAGGCCTACCAAGTATTATGGGGCAAGAAGGATTGCATTCAATGTCAAGTACAATAAAGTCCACGGGCACATAATTTATATTTGCAAGAATAAGCACATCATTTGTTCTTCCCAATGGCTTTTTAATAGTAGAATCCGCAAGATGCAATTTAAGAGAACATTCATCTATATTGGTAAAACCTAGCACATCACATAGAGATTTTGGAATTGTGGAAACGCTAGCACCCAAATCACATAAAGCATTGCACTCATAATTTTTAATTTTAACTTTAATGGTGGGTTCCCACTCATCTTATAATTTTCTAGGAATTGAAATTTCTAGTTCTAGCTTTTCTTCTAACGCTTTCATCATCGCTTCTATGATGTGTTTAGTAAAAGCCTTATTTTGTTCATAAGCGTTGGGTGAATTTAGCATGGATTGTAACAAAGAAATACACTCAATCAAAGAACAACTATGACAATTAAAGTCTTTGTAATCCAAGAGAGTGGGCACATCACTAGTTAAAGTTTTTACCTCTCCAAACCCACTTTTATCAAATTTTTCATCAAGATTTTCACCCTCCGAATTATGGGGACGCCTTCTAGCTAAAGTTGACTCTTCTTTAGTCCCCTTTTCATCAAGTTTTATATTGCTAAACATGGAATCAATAGATGAAACACCAATCATTTTAATATCCTCATCATTACTATGATAGAAACCGGGAGGAATCGTTTTTTCTAAAAATTCTCGTTTAGCTTTTAGCATAGCGGTTATTTTCTTACTCTCATCTATGGGGACATATAAAGCTTTAATTGATTCATTAATATCAATTTTGGGTGGCAAAATTTTAGTCTTAAGATTTTCCACATCATGAATGATTCTATCAATGCTCCTAGACATATCATCAAGTTTACTTAATTTTTCTTCTATCGTAGTGTTGAAAACCTTTTGAGCATTAATAAATTATTTAATATTACTTTCAAGATCAGAGGGCATCCTATTATTTTTATTATTATAAGGATTACCATAGGAATTGGCATAATTATTAAAGGAATTTCCAGGAAACGGCCTAGGATTAAAATTACCTCTATAAGCATTACTATTAAAATTGTTTTAAGAGACAAAATTCACATCTACGGAATCATTATTTTGCTCAATCAAGGTGGATAAAGGCACATCATTAGGATTAATAGGAGTGTTTTTTCTAGCAACCAATTTCATAAATGCATCTACTTTATCACTCAAAGTACTAATTCCTTCAACAGAATTCACTTTTTTACTAGTAGGAACTCTTTCAGTATGCCATTGTGAATAATTTGCCATAATATTATCAAGCAATTTAGTAGCTTCCCCCAATGTAATCTCCATAAAAGTACCACCTGCGGCAGAATCTAAAAGATTTCTAGAAAAAAAAATTAATCCCGCATAAATTTTTTGTATGATCATCCACAAATTTAAACCATGAGTAGGGCAATTTCTTATCATTAATGTCATCCTTTCCCAAGATTGGGCAAAATGTTCATGATCAAGTTGCTTGAAATTCATAATTTAGTTTCTAAGGGAAATAATTTTCGCGGGAGGAAAATACTTGGTAATAAAAGCATCTTTACACCTATCCCAAGAATCGATACTATTTCGTGGTAAAGATGAAAACCAAATTTTTGCACGATCCCGCAATGAGAACGGGAATAATTTTAATTTCACAATATCATTATCCACATATTTTTTCTTTTGCATATCCCACAATTCTACGAAAGTGTTAAGATGGGATGCAGCATCTTCATTAGGACTACCAGAAAATTGTTCTTTCATGACAAGATTTAACAAAGCGGCATTAATATCACAAGTCTCCGCACTAGCGACGGGAGGAGCAATCGGAGTACTAATAAAATCATTATTATTAGTATTGGAAAAATCACACAATTTTGTATTTTCTTGAGACATCGTGGCTACGCAAACAAGCAAGCAAAGAAGCAAACAAGAAAAAGGCAAACGGAAAATATTTTTGTATTTTTGTAAAAACCTTTTAGAAGTCGGGGAGATGAAAATGAGAGGCAAAGGTAAATAAAATAAATGCAAGGAGATGAAAGTTTATGCGTATGTACTTGATAGATGTTGATGATTTTTCCCCGGCAACGGCGCCAGAAATTCTTCCTGCTACTTGTGAGCTACGTTGGGATTTCCCCGAAGAGGAGGGGATGATGCAATACAGTAGAGATAAGTATTTCCCTCAGTTATGAAGCCAAGGTTATCAATCCAGTAGGAGAATCACGCAACAACTCGTTAGTAGCACCTGCACACAAAACAACAAATCCTCGCACCCAACGCGAACAA
Source organism: Elymus sibiricus (assembly GCA_039707655.1). Lineage (NCBI taxonomy): Eukaryota > Viridiplantae > Streptophyta > Magnoliopsida > Poales > Poaceae > Elymus > Elymus sibiricus. The sequence continues at coordinate 100,119,897 of CM077668.1, read as the reverse complement.
GGGGTTGTCAATCCCTTGGCGGTTAATTGCAAGATTAAATTGTGTGGTGATAGATAGATAGATCGAACAAAAATATAAAATAAAATAAATAAAGTAAAATTGCAGCAAGGTATTTTTAGGATTTTCAATATATGATAAAGGTAGACCCGGGGGCCATAGTTTTCACTAGAGGTTTCTCTCTTGAAAATAGCATACGGTGGGTGAACAAATTACTGTTGGGCAATTGATAGAAAAGCAAATAATCATGACGATATCCAAGGCAATGATCATGTATATAGGCATCACATCCAAGACAAGTAGACCGAAACGATTCTGCATCTACTACTATTACTCCACACATCGACCACTATCCAGCATGCATCTAGAGTATTAAGTTCAGAAAGAACGGAGTAACGCCTTAAGCAAGATGACATGATGTAGACAAAGTAAACTCACACATGAATAAACCCCATCTTTTTACCCTTAATAGCAATGATACATACGCGTCATGTCCCTTTCTGTCACTGGGATTGAGCACCGCAAGATCAAACCCATTACAAAGCACCTCTCCCATTGCAAGATAAATCAATCTAGTTGGCCAAACCAAATCAATAGATCGGAGAGAAATACGAAGCTATAACAATCATGCATAAAAGAGTTTAGAGAAAACTCAAATAATATTCATGGATAATCTGATCATAAACTCACAATTCATCGGATCCCAACAAACACACCGCAAAAAGTGATTACATCAGATAGAACTCCAAGAACATCAAGGAGAACATTGTATTGAAGATCAAAAAGAGAGAAGAAGACATCTAGATACTAGCTATGGATCCGAAGGTCTGTGGTAAACTACTCACGCATCATCGGAAGGGCAGCAAGGTTGATGGAGAGCCCCTCCGTGATCGAACCCCCCTCCGACAAAGTGCCGGAAAAGGCCTCCAGATGGGATCTCTCGAGAACAGGAACTTGCAGTGGCGGAAAAACTATTTCGTGGACTCCTCCATTGGTTTCCCAATTTTAGAGTATTTATAGAGGTGGAATTAGGTCAAACAGAGCAGAGGTGGGCCCACGAGGCACCAGGGCGTGCCACCCCCCTGGGGCACGCCCTGGTGGCTCGTGGCCACCTCCTCTGTCTTCTGGCCCTCTCCCGAAGCTTCTAGTGTCTCTTATGCCTAGAAAAAAATCTCCAAAAAGTTTCGTGTCATTTGGACTTCGTTTGGTACTGATATTCTGAAAAACCAAAAACAGGCAAAAAATAGCAACTGGCAGTGGGCACTAAGTTAATAGGTTAGTCCCAAAAAATGATATATAATTGCTTGTAAGTGTATATAAAACATCCAAGATTGATACTATAATAGCATGGAAAAATCAAAAATTATAGATACGTTGGAGACGTATCAAGCATCCCCAAGCTAAATTCCTGCTCGTCCTCGAGTAGGTAAATGATAAAAACAGAATTTTTGATGTGGAATGCTACCTATCATATTCACATATACTCTTTTCTTTTGTAGCATGGACATTTGGACTTGAATGATTCAAAGCAATAGTCTATAGTTTGACATGAAGACATAAATACTCAAGCATACTAACAAGCAACCATGTCTTTCAAAATATCAACGCTAAAGAAAGTTATCCCTAGCCCATTATGCTCAATCATTGATCCATTCATGAAACACACTCAATATTAGCTACACCCAATGCACAAGTATGAAAATAGTGCTCTCTAGTTGGTGCTTTGTAAGAGATGATGGAGACTCAAAAATAAAAATAAAAATTGCATAAAAGTAAATAGATAGCCCCTTCGCAGAGGGAAACAGAGATTTGCAAAGGTGCCAGAGCTCAAGGCTTAAATTAGAGAGATAAAATTATTTTGAGAGGCATGCTTTTCCTGTCAACGAAAACGACCGAGAATTCCCAATATCTTCCATGCTAGACACATTATAGGCGGTTCCCAAACAGAAAATAAAGTTTATTTCCTTTCCACCATTCTTTCACAATCCATGGCTAGCCGTATCCACGGGTGCCTTCCATACCAACACTTTCCAAGGAATTTATTATTATCATCATATTAATTTTGTTTTCATTTCGGGACTGGGCATCCCTATTACCTGCCACTCTCTCGTGCAATGACAAGTGAATAAACACTCATCGTGAGAATAACACACCTAGCATGGAAAATATTGGCCACCCCTTGCTGCTTCATGAGCGGTACGGGCACACAAAACAGAAAATTATTTTGAAAATTTAGAGTTGGCAGCGAGAAAGAGGCCAAAAAGAGCCCAGCGAAAAAAATGAGAGAAAAAGAGAGAAGGGGTAGTGTTACTATCTTTTTCCATGCTTGTGCTTCAAAGTAGCACCATGTTTTTCATATAGAAAGTCTCCTATGTTGTCACTTTCATATACTAGTGGGAATTTTTCATTATAGAACTTGGCTTGTATATTCCGATGATGGGCTTCCTCAAATGCCCGAGGTCTTCATGAGCAAGCAAGTTGGATGCACACCCACTTAGTTTTTATTTTGAGCTTTCATACACTTATAGCTCTTAGTGCATCCGTTGCATGGCAATCCCTACTCCTCGCATTGACATCAATTGATGGGCATCTCCATAGCCCGTTGATTAGCGGCGTCGATGTGAGACTATCTTCCTTTTTGACTTCCCCTTATTAATCCCTGATGCCTACTACTCAACTTTTATTCTTGTAGATGTTGTTGGGCCTCCAAGTGCAGAGTTTTGTAGGACAGCAGCAAATTTCCCTCAAGTGGATGACCTAAGGTTTATCAATCCGTGGGAGGCGTAGGATGAAGATGGTCTCTCTCAAACAACCCTGCAATCAAATACAAGAAATCTCTTGTGTCCCCAACACACCCAATACAATGGTAAATTGTATAGGTGCACTAGTTTGGCGAAGAGATGGTGATACAAGTGTAGTATGGATAGTAGATATAGGTTTTTGTAATCTGAAAATATAAAAACAGCAAGGTAGCAAGTGATAAAACGGAGCACAAACGGTATTGCAATGCTTGAAAACAAGGCCTAGGGTTCATACTTTCACTAGTGCAATCTCTCAACAATGCTAACATAATTGAATCATATAACAATCCCTCAACGTGCGACAAAGAATCACTCCAAAGTTCTTATCTAGCGGAGAACATAAGAAGAAATTGTTGTAGGGTACGAAACCACCTCAAAGTTATCCTTTCTGATCAATCTATTGAGCCATTCCTATAAGTGTCACAAACAGCCCTAGAGTTCGTACTAAAATAACACCATATGATACGTGTAACACCCCTATGTAATGAGCTACAGTGACCCTCCTGATTAAGCTAAATCATTTTGGTTTGCAATGCTTGATCACCTCTGGAATCATATCTCATTTCAAACTCCTTCACTGAATTCAAATTCGATTTGCAAGTGGAAAATGAAGTTGCACAAAAGTTGCTGCAAAATAGTTCATCATTTAGCAATATATTCCATAACAATTATTTGTTAAGGAAAACAACATCACTTATTTGCTTAAATGGGCTATTGCAATTAAAACAGTGCCAAATCAGCATCTTTAAATGCTTTTCCATTTATGAAAAATTCAAACAACTTCAAACATTTCCCAAACTTTTTGTAGAAATGCCAAATAATGCAATGTATTTATGTGGCGAGTTTCACATTTTACAAAAATCATTTGCTATCAAGAGAAAATGCAAAACAGAAAAATGATAAAAGAAAAGGACTAAAGACTACTGTGCGACTGGGCCCTAGTGGCCACAGTGCACACGGCCCAGCCCACCACCAGCCTTTCCCCTACCTCACATACAGGAGACAGAGGAGGCCATGGTGTGGAGGCCATCCACGGCCACCATGGCTAGATGGCCGTCACGCACGCGACAGTGCCTCCTCAACCCTATAAACGCGTCCCCTGGAAACCCTAGCCGGCTCTCGACTGATCCCCTCACTTTCCCCATCGAACCGCCTCCTCCTCGGCTCGGAATCGAGCTCGGAACCTCGTGTGGTGACCGTGCTTGTCGTCACCATTGCTGCGGCCAACGTGCTCCCCGGCGCCTCTGGATCCGTCCAGGAGGACCGCCACCCTCGACTTCGTCTTCCCTGAGCAACGAATCGAGTCGGGACACCTCGTGCGCTCACCATCGAGCTCGTCTTCATGGCGTACATTGCCGGTGTCCGTCGTCGTTCGCCACGACTCTGGCCTCTCCGACCTCGCCATCGAGCTCACGGTGAGTCCCTCCTCTGATTCCCCCTTTTCCATTGCTTGATCCGCGCCGTAGCCACCGTCCCCGAGCTCGCCTTGGCCGTGCCTGTGGCCCTGCTCCCGCTCGCGCCCCCTCGCTGCGTCCCTGCTTGCCCACGCGACCGCCTCTCCGCAGCCGCCCGCGCCTACGCGCCCCCGCGCTTGCTCGCTGCCGCTCACGCCTGCGTGCCCCGTGCTCCCTTGGTGGTGGTGCTGCTGCTGTTGATGCGTTGTTGCTGCTGATGCGCTGCTGCTGCCCCGGTCGCCGCTGCTTATTGGTGCTGCTCTCTGCTGTTCGTTGCTGCTCCTGCGCCTCGCCGCTGCCGCCCACGCCCACCGCTGCCAAGCTGCTGCTGCTCGCTACGCCGGCCATGGCCGTGCACAGCCGAGGCCGGCTGGCTCTCTGCCAGATGGGCCGGCCCCTATGTAGATTAGGGCCTAATCCCCCTTTAGCACTAATCCCTCCTAATTAGAGTATGACAGTGGGCCCCTGCAGCTAAATAACCTCTTAATTTAACTCTAGTCAATGACATGTGGGACCCGCCTACACTATTCACCCTTTGACCAGTCAAATGTTGACTGGGTCAACTCAGTCAACAGGCCCCACATGTCAACCTCTGTAGCACCCTGCTGTGTACACTTCAGTGTGTGCACATAGCATTTTGCCATTAATTTCGAATTAATAAGAAATTCAGGAAATCATTTAAAACTTTGGAAATTCATATAAAATAATCCGTAACTCGGATGAAAATAATTTATATATGAAAAATGATCAAAAAATTCTAACGAATCCGAATATGTCATCTGCATTCATGTTAGAATCCCCTAAGTAGGTGAACCTGTAACTTTTGGCCTGTTTCTGATTGATGAATAGTGCATGACTATCGGATAATAATTCCAAATTAATTCCTAAATTAACTAAAACTGTTTAGAGATGCATTAGGTCACCCATGCATTGCATTTTGCCCTGTCATGCTCTATGATTGCATTTGTATGCTGTGTATTTATTTGTTTCCTCCCCCTCTTCTCTCCGGTAGACCCCGACACTGACGTTGCCCCTGAGTACGACTACGTCGCAGACGCCCAACCTCTTTCAGCAGAGCTTCCAGGCAAGCACCCCCCCTTGAGCATTCCTATATCGCCCATTCTTTCTCTCCCATGCTTGCATTAGATTTTGCTACTGTTATTCGATAACTCCTATTCTGATGCATAGCCTGATTTTGTAACCTGCTGTTGATACTTTACCTGTTGTCCTATATGCTTAGTATAGGCTGGTTAGTGATCCATAAGAGGCCCTACACCCTTGTCCATGTTGCCAGGCTTTACTACCGGAAGATTCGATCATGGTGATCGACGTGGAGAGACCGACACATCACCGCACACCCCCGTTAGTTGTACGACTCTGCAGAGCCACTATCGAGTGCCGAGGGTGATACCTCCTACCTCACTCCTGATGATATCTCTGTAGCATAGCTAGTCGGTTGTGGATTACCGAGGGTGATTCCTCTTTCACCACCTCCGATGATGCCTCTGTCGTGCAACCCCTCAAGCGTGAACCCATCGAGGGTGATTCCTCCAAGTTCACCTTGACGGTTACATCGAGTGGGAATCCATCGAGGGTGATTTCTCGGATTTCCCCCTTGATGTTACGGACACACTGTTACCTTACACTGTTCCTCGTTTACTGTTACTGCGGGATTGAAGGGACAGGGGGTACCACCCCGGTAGAGGTGGACCTGAGTTCCCGACAATCTCTGGATAAGTCGGGTTGACCAGGAGAGTGCCCGCGAGATAATTACGCGACACGGCCGGGCAGGCAGAGACCGCCCTAGAGAGGGATGGGCCTGGCCCTTGTCGTAAGTTCACGAGACGGGGCGAAAGGATCACTGATCGTCACCGCGAGCTCCCAACACACTAATGGGTTTGGATATGTGATCTGAGTAGGCCTCTGGCCTTTTCGCACTAACCACCACACGGGATAAGTTATGGGCACTCGGCGTCGTACGTTCCTCCCGAAAGCTTCGTCAGACGTCTAGTTCAGCATTGTGAGCCGTTTGGAGCAAGTGCCATTCAGGAAAGTGGTGGGCTTGGACTCCGATCCACGACACAATAACCCGGAGTGCTTAGGACGATTGGCCCATGAACCCTTCGCACTTAGGATGTAGACCGGCGGGGACCTCTTTGCGGAGCCTAGGTAGGACTACGGCGTGTCGATCAGCCGAGGCCGGGCATGACCAGGAAAGGTGTGTCCGGCCAGAGTTAATCGAGCGTGTTGGGTAAGTTGGTGCACCCTTGCAGGGAAGTTATCTATTCAAATAGCCGTGTCCACGGTAACAGGGCACTCGGAGTTGTATCCCGATCTACTACAACTAGAACTGGATACTTGTGATACTAAACTGATATGATGGCTCCGGGATCACTTCCTCGCGGGGTAGACGAGGAAGGATCTCTGGGCGTTTCTAATATATACTTGTTACTATATTATATGTTATTCTACTCTCTTATATTGCTGCAAGACGCTGCAAGATGCTAGTCTTCGATAGGCTAGGCCTTCCCCTCTATTATGGCATTTCTGCAGTATAGTCCATAGATACAGCCCCTGCCCTTTGATACCGATGCATACTTAGCATAGATCTGATGAAAGTCTTGCGAGTACTTTGGATGAGTACTCACGGTTGCTTTGCTACCTTCCCCCCCTACCCGATTGTTGCGATTAGATGACAGAGTCCCGGAGACAGCTGATCCCGCCGACGACTACTACTACCCCGACGGAGCCTACTACTACATGGAGACAGACGACCAGGAGTAGTTTCGGAGGCTCCCAGGCAGGAGGCCTGCGTCTTTTCGATCTAGATGTCATTGTTTTGCACAGCCTTCTTAAGGCAAACTTGTTTAGTTATGTCTGTACTCAGATACTAATGCTTTCGCTGACTCTTGTGTAACTCAAGCTTATGTATTCGAGCCCTCGAGGCCCCTGGCTTGTAATATAAAGCTTGTATTATTTTATTTTGTGTCTAGAGTTGTGTTGTGATATCTTCCCGTGAGTCCCTGGGCTTGATCGTGCGCATTTGCGTGTATGATTAGTGCACGATTGAGTCGGGGGCGTCACAATACGCATCAACCAACTCTAATGTCACCTAGATACTCCAATGTCACCACAAGTATCCGTGAGTTGATTATTCGATATGCATCAAACAACTTCAGATTCATAATATTCAATCCACACAAAGAACTTCAAAGAGTACCCCAAAGTTTCTATCGGAGAAAAGAAGATGAAAACATGTACCAACCCATATGCCTAGATTACCCCAAGGTCACGGGAATCCGCAAGTTGATTACCAAAACATACATCAAGTGACTCAATAGAATACCCCATTGTCACCATGGGTATCCACATGCAAGACATACATCAAGTGTTCTCAAATCTGAAATATTCAATCCAACAACAACAAAACCTCAAAGGGAAAGACTCAATTCATCACAAGAAGATAGAGAGGGAAGAAACACCATATGATCCTACTATATTAACAAAGCTCGTGGTACATCAAGATCGTGCCAAATCAAGAACACGAGAGAGAGAGAGATCAAACACATAGCTACTGGTACATACCCTCAGCCCCGAGGGTGAACTACTCCCTCCTCGTCATGGAGACCGCCGGGATGATGAAGATGGCCTCTGGTGATGATTTCCCCCTCCGGCAGAGTGTCGGAAAAGGCCTCCAGATGGGATCTGTTCGGTACAAAGGCTTGCGGCAGCGGCGTGGAAGTTCTAAGTTTATTTCTAGGGGTTTCTCTATTTATAGGATTTTTTCAGTGTTGGAATCACGCAAAAAGGAGTTACAAGGGGCCCACAAGGCAACAACACACGACCCCCCCAGGGCGCGCCGTGTTGCCTTGTCACCTCCTCATGGCTCTTCTGGTCCTTCCACAAAGCTTCAGGGGTCTCTTTTCGTCCATAAAAAAATGTCAAATTTTTTGGGGTCAATCCAAGAACTTTTATTTCTGCACAAAAAACAACACCATGGTAGTTCTGCTGAAAACAGCGTCAGTCCGGGTTAGTTCCATTGAAATCATACCAAAACCATATAAAATTGTTATAAACATGGCATGAATACTTCATAAATTATAGATACGTTGGAGACGTATCAGCATCCCCAAGCTTAATTCCTGCTTGTCCTCGAGTAGGTAAATGATAAAAGAAATAATTTATGAAGTGTGAATGCTAGCATAGTGCATACGTTTGATCAATGATAATTTCAATCACTTTTCCTAGCATCATAACAGCAACTCTTTCTCATAAAACTTCTCATGATCAAGCGGCAATCAATTCACATGTTATGGTTTAAATAATACATTCTCTTGAAACTTAACAAGCTATGTTCTTAGTCACCAAACAATTTCAATGCATCTCATTTTCAACAAAGTCTAAGTAAGAGCTCCACATACTCAATTATCATATAGTCTTCTATGATTGCTAATACTCAAAGCATATTTTTTAGAACAAATAGCATCCATCGAACACAGAGAAAGATGGGGGCTTGATGTTTCGCCTCCCAACTCATTTATCATAGGGATAATTGTCAACAATAATAATTCATGATCAAATATATTTGAATGGCTATATGTGCCTGGATCTTTCCCCACCACATGATGCTTGCCAACTAGGGAATAGGTTGGAATAAGAAGTTGACTCAACAAAAATAAATAACATGAAAGTAAATAGCATAAAAGTAAATAGAATGTCCCTTCGCAGAGGGAAGAATGGATTTGTAGAGGTGCTAGAGCTCATTGCTTAAAATAGAGATGAATACATTTTGAGTGGTGTGCCTTTCCTGTCAACGTCACGACTAAGGTATTCAATATCTTCCATGCTAAACACATTATTGGTGGTTCCCATGTAGAAATGAAAAGTTTAACTCCCCCTCAACCATTCAAACACAATCCATGGCTAGCCGAATTCACGGGTGCCCTCCAAACTTTCAACTTTCCAGGGGGAGCTTTTGTTTTATTATATATTTTTCTTTTTATTTAAGGGACTGGGCATCCCGATTACCAACTTCTCTCATGCAAGGACAAGTGAATAAACACCCATCATGAGAATAACCCGCTTAACATGGAAGATATTGACTACCATGTCGCTCCATGAGCGGTACGGGCACACAAAACAGATGTTTATTTGAAGGTTTTAGAGATGGCACATGCTAATTTACTTGGAACGACAGGGTAATACCGTATATAGGTAGGTATGGTGGACACTCATGGAAGAAACTTGGCTCAAGGATTTTGGATGCACAAGCAGTATTCCCGCTTAGTACAGAAATTTTGGCTAGCAAAAGATTCTAAACAAGCACCACATGTTGGAGGATTCTTGGAATGTTATCTTGGGATGCCTACCGGGGCAGCCCCAAGCTTAGTTGCTTGAGAATTCTTGGAATGTTATCTTGGGGTGCCTTGGGCATCCCCAAGCTTGAGCTCTTGTGTCTCCTTAATTCTTCTCATACCATGGCTTCTCCTAAATCTTAAAAACTTCATCCACACAAAACTCAACAAGAACTCGTGAGATAAGTTAGTATAAATCAACTCAAAACCTTAACATTCTATACTGTAGAAAATCACTAAAATTATAATTAAACATTGCATACTAAATGCCTCTACATATTTAATACTCCTATCCACAAATAGAAACATTAAATAGGCAAACATATGCAAACAATGCAACTATAACAGCAATCCGCCTAAACAGAACAGCCTGTAAAGGGGGAATAAAAATTCATACTTCCCTAACTCCAAAAATTCTGAAAAATTACCACATGATAGAGAACTCATGCATGCCTACTGTGTGAAAATTTCAGTTTTATCATGTTCTGACAATTCACAAAAATTCAGGACATAACAGAAAACTTTCTGTTTTCAAACATCAACACATAAACTTGCAAACTGGGCATGGTAAAGGCTATAATTGGCATTTTATTAAACTAAAAGATACAAAACATGATTATTGATAACAGCAAGAAAATCTCAACAAAATAAAATGACACTCCAAGCAAAACTCATATTATGTGACGAATAAAAATATAGCTCCAAGTGAGGTTACCGATAGTGTTGAAGATGAAAGAGGGGATGCCTTCCGGGGCATCCCCAAGCTTAGACGCTTGAGTATTCCTTGAATATTACCTTGGGGTGCCTTGGGCACCCCCAAGCTTAGGGTCTTGCCGCTCCTTATTCTCCTCATATCGACATCAGCTACTTGTGAACTGCGTTGGGATTTCCCCGAAGAGGAGAGGATGATGCAGTACAATAGAGATAAGTATTTCCCTCAGTAAGAACCAAGGTTATCAATCCAGTAGGAGAACCACACAAAACCTCATTAGCAGCACCTACACACACAAAAGCAAACACTTGCACCCAACGCAAATAAGAGGGTTGTCAATCCCCTTAGAGGTTATTTGCAAGGATTAATTCTGACAGTGATAGATAAAAGGATAAATTGCAAAAGAAAATAAAAATAAATAAATTGCAGCAAGGTATTTTTGGATTTTAATATATGATAAAGGTAGACCCGGGGGCCATAGTTTTCACTAGAGGCTTCTCTCCCGAGCGCAGAGCATACGGTGGGTAAACAAATTACTGTTGGGCAATTGATAGAAAAGCGCATAGTTATGACGGATTCATGGCAATGATCATGTATATAGGCATCATGTCCGAGACAAGCAGACCGACTCCGGCCTGCATCTACTACTATTACTCCACCCATCGACCGCTATCCAGCATGCATCTAGGGTATTAAGTATAAAACAGAGTAACGCCTTAAGCAAGATGACATGATGTAGACAAAGTAAACTCAAGCAATATGATTAAACCCCATCTTTTTATCCTTAATGGCAACAATACAAATATGTGTCATGTCCCTTTCTGTCACTGGGATTGAGCACCGCAAGATTTAACCCATCACAAAGCACCTCTCCCATTGAAAGATAAATCAATCTAGTTGGCCAAACCAAACGGATAGATCAAAGAGAAATACAAAGCTATAACAATCATGCATAAAAGAGTTCAGAAAAGACTCAAATATTTCTCATGAATAATCTGATCATAAACCCACAATTCATCGGATCCCAATAAGCACACCGCAAAAGAAGATTACATCGGATAGAACACCAAGAACATCGAGGAGAACATGGTATTGAAGATCAAAGAGAGAGAAGAAGCCATCTAGCTATGGACCCATAGGTCTATTGTAAACTACTATCACATCATCGAAAGGGCAGCAAGGTTGATGTAGAAGCCCTCCATGATCAATTCCCCCTCCAGCAGAGTACCGGAAAAGGCCTCCAAATGGGATCACGGAAGAACAAAGGCTTGCGGCGGCGGTAGGGTTTTCTCGTCTGGCTCTCTGTTGGTTTCCAAATATTTGAGAATTTATAGAAGTGGAATTAGGTCAAAAGGAGCCACGAGGGGCCCACAAGGCATCAGGGCATGCCCCCTGGGGCCACGCCCTATTGCCTTGTGGCCTCCTCGTGAGGCTTCTGGCATCCTCCCGAAGCTTCCAGGGTCTCTTTTGTCCAGAAAAAATCGTCAAAAAGTTTCGTGGCATTTGGACTTCGTTTGGTACTGGTTCCTGAAAAACCAAAAACAAGCAGAAAACAACAACTGGCACTGGGCACTAGCACTACTGGAATCAGGGAATTTGCCATCAGCCAGTTCTTTGCCGTCTGCTAGCTGACGGCAAAGAAGGTCTTTGCCGTCCGCCTACAAAAAACAGATGGCAAAGAACTGGCTGATGGCAAAGATAATGTTTGCCATCAGCCAGTTCTTTGCCGTCTGCTAGCGGACGGCAAAGATTCTTTGCCGTCCGCTAGCAGACGGCAAAGAGGTGGGTGGGGCCCACTGGAGGCCAGCGCATGGAGATTCCTTCTTTGCCGTCTGCTAGCTGACGGCAAAGATTCTTTGCCGCCCGCTAGCAGACGGCAAACAAAAACCCTTCTAACGGCCCTAACGGCCACCCCCACCTCCCACTCCTCTCTCTCTTCTCTCTCTCCCCCGTTCCCCGCACCTGCCGCCCCTGACCCCCCGCCGTACCAGCCGCCGCCCCCGACCCCCACCGCCCCCGCCGCCCGCCGGCCACGACGCTGCGGCCGCCCCGGCGCCCCGCCTCCCCGGCCCTCCGCTCCGCCGCCCTCTGCCCCGAGCTCGACGCCGCCGCCCTCCCTCTGCCCCGACGCCGCCTCCCTCTGTGCCGCCCCGACGCCGCCGCCCCGCCCTCTGCCCCGACCCCCCCTCCGGTGAGCCCCCTGCCCCACCCCCACCCCCTCTGTTTTTTAGTTTTTTTTTGCATCAATTAGGTTTTTTTAGGTGAGCATTCATCTTCTTTTTTCTTTTCTTTTTTTTTCTACTGTTAATTGGTACTGTTAAATTAGGTTAGTTCTAGGTTAGGTTAGTGCTAGGTTATGTTAGTGCAAGGTTAGGTTAGTGCTAGGTTAGGTTAGAAAGATGAAAAAAGAAGAAGAAAAGAAGGAGAAGTAGAAGAAGAGGAAAAAGGAAAAGAAAGGAAGAAGAAGAAGAAGAAAAAGAGGGGGAGGAGAAGAAAAGAAGAAGAATAAGAAGAAGAAGAGGAGGAGGAGAAGAAGAAAATAAGAAGAAGAAGAAGAAGAAGAAGAAGAAGAAGAAGAAGAAAAGAAGGAGAAGTAGAAGAAGAGGAAAAAGGAAAAGAAAGGAAGAAGAAGAAGAAGAAGAAGAAGAAGAAGAAGAAGAAGAAGAAGAAGAAGAAGAAGAAGAAGAAGAAGAAAAGAGGAGAGGAGGAGAAGAAGAAGAGGAAAAAGGAAAGGAAGAAGAAGAAGAAGAAGAAGAGGAGGAGGAGAAGAAAAAAAGAAGAAGAAGAAGAAGAAGAAGAAGAAGAAGAAGAAGAAGAAGAAGAAGAAGAAGAAGAAGAAGAAGAAGAAGAAGAAGAAAGAGGAGAGGAGGAGAAGAAGAAGAGGAAAAAGGAAAGGAAGAAGAAGAAGAAGAAGAAGAAAATGAAGAAAAGGAAGAAGAGGAAGAAGAAGAAAAGGAAAAAGAGAAAAAAAAGACCCCGACACCACGACACCCCGACACCCCGACCCGACAGCACGACACCCCGACACTCCGACACCCCGACACCCCGACACCCCGACACGACACCTCGACACCCCGACACGACACCCTGACACCCCGACACCCCGACTCCCCGACACCAAGACCCGACACCCCGACCCGACACTCCGACACCACGACACCCCGACCCGACACCCCGACACCCCGACCCGACACCCCGTCATATATTTGTGAATTATGAGTTAGGTCATATATTTTCTGATTTTGTTATGAAAAACATCATATATATTTGTGTCGATCGGGTGGATTTAAATGTGCAGTTGTTTCGTCGCTGTGAGGGTCTGGTGTTCGATGACCTCCCCGTGCGTTCGACGAGCTCCGCCCCTGCGTTCGTGGGTGAGCACAAATGACATCTCCTCCTCCCCCCTTCATTTGCTCTGTTTCGGTCTTCGTGCCGATGAAACTTGCTAGCTATAGGTGTCTTCAATCATCAGTATGCGTGACCACTATGCGTCTCCCATTCGAAAGGGTTACATCTATAAATATGCATGCATTTGCATATTTATAACCGTGATTCTTTCGAATTGTGCAACGTTATCCATGGACAGCCCGAGTATGTGTAGATTGGGTTCGTTTTCCCATATGCTTTGCTCCGGATCCGATGCAGAATTTCGTCAGTGCCTCCCTGTTGTTCTCCGGGTACACATCCTCTCTGCTTATTGCCGAGACGTGTATCAGGAGAACAGCGGGGAGGTGCCGCCGAAATTTTGCGTCGGATCCGGAGCAGAGCATGGGAAAACGAACCCAATCTACACATACTCAGGTGGGATTAGGACCTATCTTTACCTATTAGCGTCTAGGTTGCACGGACGTAATAAAACTGACAAACTCCATTAACTGATGAATATGGTTTGCTGAATTATGTATATATTTCTTGTGTGTCCAGTAGCTAGGCAAGATGAGTGATCGTGCGTGGATGTACACCGGTCACACTAGTCAGAAAGACATGACCGATGAATGGAAGACAAAAACCAAGGGGTTTGTGAGAGCCGCATTTGCAAATGGCCAGAGAAAAACCTGGTGCCCCTGTGTGGCAGCTACCTGTGCAACCTGGGGGGTACCTGGGCTGGCCTATTTGGGCACTTTGCCGTCTGCCAGCAGACGGCAAAGGCTGGTGTGCTTTGCCGTCTGCTGGCAGACGGCAAAGGGCATGCATTGGCCCCAGCTGATGCGTGATGTCAGCTGGCAGACGGCAAAGAACATTGCGCCTTTGCCATCTGCTGGCGGACGGCAAAGTACGCCGTTAGCCACCTAACGGGCCTAAACCTATCCCTCTGCCGTCCAAGGCCTTTGCCGTCTGCTTTCTTAGTATGGCTGACGGCAAACTTCTTTGCCGTCCGCTTTATTTAAGCAGACAGCAAAGCAGCCCTTTGCCGTAGTTCATTCAGCCGGACGTGGGGCCGTCTGCTGGCTGACGGCAAAGGGCTTTGCCGTCCGCCAGACATTCCTTTGCCGTCTGCCATGGCAGACGGCAAACTGCCTGATTCCTGTAGTGTAGGTTAATAGGTTAGTCCCGAAAAATGATATATAATTGCATATAAAACATCCAAGATTGATACTATAATAGCATGGAACAATAAAAAATTATAGATACGTTGGAGACATATCAAGCATCCCCAAGCTTAATTCCTGCTCGTCCTCGAGTAGGTAAATGATAAAAACAGAAATTTTGATGTGGAATGCTACCTAACATGTTTCATCATGTAATCTCTTTACGGTACGAATATTAAGATCCGAATGATTCAAAGGAATAGTCTATAATTTGATATAAAGACATCAATACTCAGGCATACTAATAAACAATCATGCCTTTCAAAATAAAAATGCTAAAGAAAGTTATCCCTACAAAATCATATAATCCTGTCATGCTCCATCTTCTTAACACAAAGTATTTATCATGCACTACCCCGATGACAAGCCGAGCAATTGGTTCATACTTTTTAACGTGCTTCAGGTTTTTCAACCCCCACGCAATACATGAGTGCAAGCCATGGATATAGCACTATGGGTGGAATAGAATGTGGTAGTAGAGATTAATAAGGGGAAGTCAAAAAGAAGAAGATAGTCTCACATCGACGAGGCTAATCAAAGGGCTATGGAGATGCCCATCAATTGATGTCAATGCGAGGAGTAGGGATTGCCATGCAACGGATGCACTAAGAGCTATAAGTGTATGAAAGCTCAACATGAAAACTAAGTGGGTGTGCATCCAACTTGCTTGCTCATGAAGACCTCGGGCATTTGAGGAAGCCCATCATCGGAATATACAAGCCAAGTTCTATAATGAAAAATTCCCACTAGTATATGAAAGTGACAAAATAGGAGACTCTCTATATGAAAAACATGGTGCTACTTTGAAGCACAAGTATGGAAAAGGATAGTAACCCTGCCCCTTCTCTCTTTTTATCTCAGTTTTTTCCCTTTTTTTATTTTTTTATTTTCTTTTTTTCTCTTGTTTTTCTCTTTTTTTGGTGGGCTCTTTTAGGCCTCTTTTTTTCTCTCACTGGGACAATTCTCAAATAATGACGATCATCATACTTCTATTTACTTACAACTCAAAATTACAACTCGAAACTAGAACAAATATGACTCTATATGATTGCCTCTGGCAGTGTACCAGGATGTGCAATGATACTAGCGTAACATGTACGAAAAATGATGAACGGTGGCTGAGCCACAAATACTATGTTAGCTATATGATCATGTAAAGCAATATGACAATGATGATGTGTGTCATATAAAAAGAACGGTGGAAGTTGAATGGCAATATATCTCGGAATGGCTATGGAAATGCCATAATAGGTAGGTATGGTGGCTGTTTTGAGAAGATATAAGGAGGCTTATGTGTGATAGAGCGTATCATATCACGGGGTTTGGATGCACCGGCGAAGTTTGCACCAACTCTCGATGTGAGAAAGGGCAATGCACGGTACCGAAGAGGCAAGCAAATTGCGGAAAGGTGAGAGTGCGTATAATCCATGGACTCACATTAGTCATAAAGAACTCACATACTTATTGGAAAAGTTTATTAGCCCTCGAAGCAAAGTACTACTACGCATGCCCCTAGGGGGTAGATTGGTAGGAAAAGACCATCGCTCGTCCCCGACCGCCACTCATAAGGTAGACAATCAATAATAAATCATGCTCCAACTTCTTAGCATAACGACAGACCATACGTGCATGCTTCGGGAATCACAAACCTTAACACCAATATTCTTAATAAACCACAATTATCTACTAGTACCTCCCCCATATTACCATCTTAATATCGCAAAACTATTGCAAGGAATCAAACTTATCATATTCAGTGATCTACATGAAAGTTTTTATTATATCCCTCTTGAATACCTATCATATTAGGACCAAATTCATAACCCGTGCATATTACCATTGCTATTTATTAGACTCTCAAAAAGATATAAGTGAAGCATGAGAGTGCAACTATTTCTTTAAAATATAACCACTGCCGTGCTCTACAAGATATAAGTGAAGCACTAGAGCAACTGCCTAGCTCAAAAGATATAAGTGAAGCACATAGAGTATTCTAACAAATCACGAATAATGTGTGTCCCTCTCAAAAAGGTGTGTTCAGCAAAGATGATTGTGGTAAACTAAAAAGCAAACAAAAGCAAGCAAACTATAGCACAAGACGCTCCAAGTAAAACACATATCATGTGATGAATAAAAATATAGCTCCAAGTGATATACCGATAGATGGTAGACGAAAGAGGGGATGCCATCCGGGGCATCCCCAAGCTTAGATGCTTGAGTCTTCCTTGAGTATTACCTTGGGGTGCCTTGGGCATCCCCAAGCTTAGGCTCTTGCCGCTCCTTATTCCTTTATCCATCGTAGTCTCACCCAAAACTTGAAAACTTCAGCACACAAAACTCAACAGAAACCTCGTGAGATCCGTTAGAATAACAAATAAATCTTAAACTTTAGGTACTGTTGTAAATTGATTCATATTTAATATTGGCATAATGATACTGTACTCCAACTTCTCCATGACTCATACCCCCCGATACAATCCATAGATTCATCAAAATAAGCAAACTATGCAACAAAAACAGAATCTGTCTAAAACAGAACAGTCTGTAAATATCTGAATTAAAGTCATACTTCTGCAACTCCCGGAATGCTGAAAAATTAGAAAATCGTGGGCAATTCATATATCAATAATGTGTAAAAAAATTGAGAAGGTGCTGACGCTCCAGCAAAAAATAAAAATTCCAGTACTGGACACAAAAGTTTCTGTTTTCAAACAGCATCAATTATACTATCATCCAAATCATCCCAAAGGCATTACTTGGCACAAACACTAATTAAAAGATAAAAACACAATAATAACAGAGGCTACAATTGTGTAAGCACACAAAAATGGAAATAAAAAGTTTATTGGGTTGTCTCCCAATATGCTCTTTCTTTATAGCCATTAAGATAGGCTTGAGATTTGAATGTTGCTCACATGAAAGATAATAATCGAAACACAAAGAGAGCATCATAAAACATGTGACAAACACTTTTAAGTCTAACATACTTCCTATGCATAGGCCTTTTATAGGAAAACAAATTATCAAGACAAGCAATATCTAGCATATGCAAGGAAGAAGAATAAAACATTGACAATCTCAACACAACGAGAGGTAATTTAGTAACATGAAAATTTCTACAACCATATTTTCCTCTCTTATAATAATTACATGTAGGATCATAATCAAACTCAACAATATAACTATCATACACAATATTCTCTCTATGATCCACATGCATAAATTTTATATAATCTTCCAAGATAGTGGGATTAACATCAACTAAAGTCATGACCTCTCCAAACCCACTTTTATCAAAAAATTCGTAAGATTGACCACTCTCTGAATATGTGGGATTCTTTTTACCTAAATTTGACACTCTTCCAAACCCACTTTCAATATTATTGCAAACATTATTATCAAAAACATATTCATCATGAGGCTTAAATAAATTTTCAAGATCATAAGAAGCATTATCACCCCAATCGTGATCATTGCAATAAGTAGTGGACATAGCAAAATTGTCATCCCCAATCTTGTAGTTTTACATATCATTAGCACAATTGACATTAATAGAATTTATAATAACATCATTGCAATCACGCTTTTCATTCAAGGAGCTACCATGAATCACTTTATAAACTTCTTCTTTTAGCACTTCATCACAATTTTCAGATTCATGATTTTCAAGCAAAACTTCATAAAGATAATCAAGTACACTCAACTCACTAGCAATTGGTTCATCATATTTGGATTTTTTGAAAAGATTAGCAAGTGGATGAGTATCCATAAGTCTATATTTTTATTTTCATTGAGTCACAATTTTAGCAAGCAAACTAGCAAACAAGCAAACGAAAATATTTTTGTGTTTTTGTAAAATTGTTTTAGAAGTGGGGGAGATGAAAATGAGAGGCAAATGCAAATGCAAAGGCAAATAAAATAAATGCAAGTGGATGATAGTTTATGCGAAGGCACTTGATTGGTTTTGGTGATGTCTCCCCGGCAACGGCGCCAGAAATTCTTCCTGCTACTTGTGAATTGCGTTGGGATTTCCCCAAAGAGGAGAGGATGATGCAGTACAATAGAGATAAGTATTTCCCTCAGTAAGAACCAAGGTTATCAATCCAATAGGAGAACCACACAAAACCTCGTTAGCAGCACTTACACACACAAAAGCAAACACTTGCACCCAACGCAAATAAGAGGGTTGTCAATCCCCTTAGCGGTTATTTGCCAGGATTAATTCTGATAGTGATAGATAAAAGGATAAATTGCAAAAGAAAATAAAAGTAAATAAATTGCAGCAAGGTATTTTTGGATTTTAATATATGATAAAGGTAGACCCGGGGGCCATAGTTTTCATTAGAGGCTTTTCTCTCGAGCGCAGAACATACGGTGGGTAAACAAATTACTGTTGGGCAATTGATAGAAAAGTGCATAGTTATGACAGATTCATGGCAATGATCATGTATATAGGCATCATGTTCGAGACAAGTAGACCGACTCCTGCCTGCATCTACTACTATTACTCCACCCATCGACCGCTATCCAGCATGCATCTAGGGTATTAAGTATAAAACAGAGTAACGCCTTGATAACCCACAAGTATAGGGGATCGGAACAGTTTTCGCGGGTAGTATTTCACCCAGATTTATTGATTCGACACAAGGGGAGCCAAAGAATATTTGCGAGTATTAGCAGTTGAGTTGTCAATTCAACCACACCTGGAGAACTAAATATCTGCAGCAAAGTGTTTAGTAGCACAGTAATATGATAGTTTCAATAGCAATAGTAACAGTAGCAATAGTAACAGTAGCAGTTTTGTAGTGATTGTAACAGCAGCAGCAACAAAAGTAACTTAGCAAAGATCAATGTGCGAAAAGTGTAGGCATTGGATCGGTGATGGATAATTATGTTGGATGACATTCATCATGTAACAGTCACAACCTAGGGCGATACACAATAGCTCCAATTCATCAATGTAATGTAGGCATGTATTCCGTATATAGTCATACGTGCTTATAGTAAGAACTTGCATGACATCTTTTGTCCTACCCTCCCGTGGCAGCGGGGTCCATAAGGAAATCTAAGGGATATTAAAGCTTCCTTTTAATAGAGAACCGGAACAAAGCATTAGCACATAGTGAATACATGAACTCCTCAAACTACGGTAATCACCGGAAAGAATCCCAATTATTGTCACCTTGGGGTATGCGGATCATAACACGTAATAGGTGCATATAATTTGCAAGATAGGATCAAAAACTCAAATATATTCATGAAAACATAAAGGTTCAGATCTGAAATCATGGCACTCGGGCCCTAGTGACAAGCATTAAGCATAGCAACATCAATCTCAGAACATAGTGGATACTAGGGATCAAAGCCCTAACAAATTGACTCGATTACATGGTAAATCTCATCCAACCCATCACCGTCCAGCAAGCCTATGAAGAAATTGCTCACGCATGGCGACGAGCATCATGAAATTGGTGATGGAGGATAGTTGATGATGACGACGGCGTCGAATCCCCCTCTCTGGAGCCCCGAACGGACTCCAGATCAGCCCTCCCGATGAAGAACAGGAGGTGGCGGCGGCTCTGTATCGTAAAACGCGATGATTCTTTCTCTCTCATTTTTTTCTCCATGAATAGGTACTTATAGCGTTGGAATTAGGGTAAACGGAGTTGGCAGGGGCCACAAGCCTGCCAAGCGCCCTGGGGGGGTGGCCGTGCCCCCCAGGCTTGTGGCGCCTGGTGGGCCCCCCTCTGGTAAATCTCTTTGCCAGTATTTTCTATATATTCTAAAATAATTCAAATCATGCAAATTAGAGTCCAGAACCAGAGCAAAAGTGTTTGGAAAAGTAGATACGTTTGGGACGTATCAACTCCCCCAAGCTTAACTCATTGCTTGTCCTCAAGCAATTCAGTTGACAAACTAAAAGTCACAAAGAAAAACTTTTACAAACTCTTTTGTTCTTGTTGTCTGTATATATACTTAACTAGCATCCAAGTTTTCAGCAAAAATTATGAACTAACCATATGAATGATAACACTTAGGTCTCACATTTACTCATATCAATAACATAACCAACTAGCGAGCAATAATAAGATATCTCGGATGCCAACACTTTGTCAAAACAATCATGGTATAATATGACAACATGGTATCTCGCTAGCCCTTTCTGAGACCGCAAAACATAAATGCAGAGCACCCCTGAGATTCAAGCAGTGACTAAACATTGTAATTCAGGGTAGTGGATATCCAGTCATGGTCACACCCAACATTAGTTATACTCAATGCATAAAAATGATAATAGTGCTCTCCAACTGGTGCTTAAATGAAAAGGTGATGAGTCAAATAAAAGTAAAATAACATAAAAGTAAATGGATAGTCCCTTCGCAGAGGGAAGCATGGATTTGCAGCGGTGCCAGAGCTCGAAGCTTAAAATAGAGATGAAAATAATTTTGGGAGGTATGCTTTTCCTGTCAACGTCACGACCGAGAGTTTTCAATATCTTCCATGCTAAACACATTGTAGGCGGTTCCCAAGCGGAAAGGTAAAGTTTACTCCCCCTCCACCATACCAACACAAGCCATGGCTAGACGAATTCACGGGTGCCCTCCGTACCAACAACTTTCCAGGGGAGTTTGTTTGCATTATATAATTTTGATTTGAGCATAGGACTGGGCATCGCGATTACTAGCCTCTCTCGTGCAATGACAAGTGAATAAACACTCATCTGAGAATAACCCGCTTAGCTTGGAAGATACTGACCGCCCCCTGTCGCTCCATGAGCGGTACGGCCACACAAAACAGATGTTCGTTTGAATGTTTAGAGGTGGCACATGCAAATTTACTTGGAACGGCAGAGTAATACCTCATATAGGTAGATATAGTGGACTCATCTAGAACAACTTTGGTTTAAGGATTTGGATGCACAAGCAGTATTCCTGCTTAGTACAGGTGAAGGCTAGAATAGATTGAGAAGCGACCAGCTAGAGAGCGAAAACGGTCATAGACATGCATTGCGAATAATTAAAATTGAATACAAGTATGAGTAGGATATCAACACCCTGAACATAAATATCATGGAGGCTATGTTGGATTTGATTCAACTACATGTATGAACATGTGCCAAGTCAAGCCACTCGAATTACTCAGAGGAGGATACCATGCTAACATACTACATCACAACCATTTTAATGCATGTTGACACTCAAGATAAATCATTATCCACTCCTAGCTATTTAAGCATGGCATGAGCAACTATAATCTCTAATTGTCATCACAAACATGGTTACTCATAATACTGCTAAATCATGAATGCTGAGCTAAACATATTTACAAAGATAAAAACAAGAAGAGTTCATACCAGCTTTTCTTCACCGCAATCACTTCATCAAATATCGTCATTATTGCCTTTCACTTGCACGACAGAATGATATGAAAATAATAATAGTGCAAGAGTGCTGTGGACTAAGCTGGAATCTGCAAACATTTATTCAAAGGACAAGACAAAATAATAGTGGCTCTTTGTCAGATCAACAATAAAGCATATGGGAGCCACTCAACATTTTCATCGTGGTCTTTCTCTTGCAACGACTCAACGAAAAGAAAAGAAATTCAGAGAAACACACTGAAATATTTTTGGAGTTTTTGGTTTTTTTCTGAAGAAAGCAAATTAACGAAGGAAAACAAAAAATGAGAAAAACTATTTACACGGGAAATCTCCCAACAAGCAAAAGAAGAAACGAGAAATCTTTTTGGGTTTTCTTTTACTACTACGAATTAACTAAACAAGAAAGAAACTACAACTAATTTTTTTTGGATTTTCAAAAGTTTTTCAAGCACATAAGAAGAAAGCAAAAATAAAGCTAACATGGATATACAATGAAAAAGGATGAACACCGACAACTGGAATGAGTGTGTGAACATGAATGTAATATCGGTGAGAAATACGTACTCCCCCAAGCTTAGGCTTTTGTCCTAAGTTGGTCTACGGCCATGGGTCGAAATCAGCGCCTCCCAGATAGTACTGAGGCTGCTGAGGGTCCCACTGGTAAACGGCCTCCTGGGGCTCCCACTGATAGATGGGCTCTTGGTACGGCTCTGGCTCAGGTGCTGGCTCTGGTGCTTGGGGCTGGTCCAAGCCCCAATAAGCATAAATGTCCTCAGGCATGAAGATGTATCTACCCCTGTGAATATCAAACAAAGCAGGTGCATGCAAAGTAATAATTTCACAAGTACCCTGACTGAATACCAAGTTATACTGAAATCGTCTACGGCCCCTGCCAATAAAGTCGTGCCCAACCATACTATCATAATCAAGATGCATAATGGGTAAAAGCCTCTCTTCCCTCTCATTGTGCCTAATAGGAATCTCAAAATGTTTAGCGAGACGGGAAGCATAAATACCACCATAGATAACGCCCCTCTATCGGTGTATAAAACATGGGTATTTTATAACCTGACTTATGCACAGACAGTAGCGGCCTCCTTGCCAGCCAAGGCTTACCGGGGACCGCCAAGACCAAGACTCAAGGTTCAATTGCAGAAGCTCAAGACACAGCACCAACAAGCACCTCGACTAGTACCGAAGATGAAGACATCCCTTGCCGGCAAGACTAAACCGGCAAGGGGAAGACCCGGCAAGCTCCGTGCCGGCAAGCTTATACCAGTCCTCCAGCGCTCCACCTCACCGCACAGGTGTTCGCTGATATATGAGGTGTCGACCGCGCAGGCTGGATGGTGAGGCTTGTCGAGCACGTGTCAGCACGCTGGGACAAGATTTGCCCCTAATGACACCCGTCCAGGAGGCGTGTCAGCATAATACAAGGTAGCTGGGCAAGCGGTGCAGGAACCTTGCTGGGACTACCTCTCCACATGACACCTAACGGCGCATTTAATGCCTTTGTCCTAAACTGACAGAGTTAGGTATGATAGCACTGTTTGCTATCTAATCGCTATGTAATTACTATTTTGCCACTGTGGTAACCCCTTTAGCTATAAAAGGAGGGCCAAGGCAACAGTTTAGAGGATTCGGACCCCCCTTTTTAAACACTGGTGTAGGATCGAAAGTATGTCTAGAGGGGGGGTGATTAGACTACTTGACCAAATAAAACCTAACCTTTTCCCAGATTTTAGTTGTAGGCAAATTTCACCAATAGTACATGTCAAGCATCATCCTACACATGCAATTCTAAGAGTATAGCAGCGGAATGTAAGCAATTGCATATGTATGTAAAGGAGGGATTGGAGATTTCAAACGCAATGAAGACACGGTGGTTTTTGGCGTGGTTCCGATAGGTGGTGCTATCGTACGTCCACGTTGATGGAGACTTCAACCCACGAAGGGTAACGGCTGCGCGAGTCCACGGAGGGCTCCACCCATGAAGGGTCCACGAAGAAGCAACCTTGTCTATTCCACCATGGCTTACGTCCACGAAGGACTAGCCTCACTCGGGGTAGATCTTCACGAAGTAGGCAATCTCCTTGCCCTTACAAACTTCTTGGTTCAACTCCACAGCATGTTGGAGGCTCCCAAGCGACACCTAACCAATCTAGGAGACACCACTCTCCAAAAGGTAATAGATGGTGTGTTGTTGATGAACTCCTTGCTCTTGTGCTTCAAATGATAGTCTTCCCAGCACTCAAACACTCCTCACAGATTTGGCTATGGTGGAAGAAGGATTTGAGTGGAAAGCAACTTGGGAAAGGCTAGAGATCAAGGTTCAAATGGTAGGAATGGAATATCTTGATCTCAACACATGAGTAGGTGGTTCTCTCTCAGAAAATGAATGGTGGAAGTGTAGGCACGTTCTGATGGCTCTCCTTTGCCAATCCTCGTCCTTAGCATCTTGAGGGGTCCACATCTCTAGTCCATGCCATGCCAATCATTGAACATCCTGAAATCTTAATCTTGAATGGACATTAGTTCAATGAGATATATGTTGTTATGAATTACCAAAACCACCAAGGGAGCAAATGTGCTTTCAATCTCCCCCTTTTTGGTAATTGATGACAACATATAGATCAAAGCTTCGACAGATGATTAAGTAAATGAAAAACATCGTCGCTTGAGAAGTATGTGATAAGCGAGAGCTCCCGCTAAATTTGTGCATTATTAAAAAATTTGCGTTTGAATGCAAATGCACAATTGATTAGGCTCATAGGTTACTCTCCCATGTCACATACATCTTGGTGGAGAGCGCAAAATGATAAGATTGGAATAATAGGCACGCATCTCCAACATAAGTAATTGATCATACAAAATAATGAAAAGGATAAACATGGAACATCACAATAAGCATAATATGATCAATCAACATAGTATCTCACAAGCATAAACGACAGAATACTGTAGCAAGCACACACATAACAGAGTAGCATCAAACAAACAAGTAGCAAATGAAACTCTCGAAGCAAATCAAAAGCAAGAAACTCTCTCTCTCTCTCGAAGCCTATGATCTATACAGATTCTCCCCCTTTGGCAACAAGTACCAAAAAGTTCAAATGAGTATAGCACTAATCGACTCTCTAGGCACGGTCCTCCGAAGCTCATGAAGGCAACCTTCTGCTGGCTGCTCCGGTGTGCGTAGATGGCGTTGAGATGAGAGCATCCGCAAATGCTTCTGCTGATGACTGCTGGACTGGAGGAGTGGAGACCTGCTATGGCACTGTGGCTGTGGCGGCTGGTGCAGATACTGTGGTCCGTGGATCCACAACTGGTATCGCAGCTGACCTGGCAGCCCTAGGCACTTGCTGAAACTGCTCTGTGGTCAGTCTCTCATCTTCACTGTCATCTGATCTGGCTTGCTTGACAGCATCTACATCTCCTTGCAGCTGTTCCACTGTGGTCTGAATCTCTGTCACCTTCACATCCAAATCATGAAATTTGGTCTCAATGATCCGCTCAAAACTAGCCTGGGTCTGGGTCAGGTTGGCCAAACTTCGCTCAATCCTCAGAGTGGCTTCAAGCAGATATTGCATTTGATCCTTTGGTGTCTTGAGATTCGCAATTGGAGCATTGGGAGCTGCTGCTTC
Organism: Elymus sibiricus; assembly: GCA_039707655.1. NCBI lineage: Eukaryota > Viridiplantae > Streptophyta > Magnoliopsida > Poales > Poaceae > Elymus > Elymus sibiricus. Next base: position 100,093,965 of record CM077668.1, on the reverse strand, counting down.
CTGAGCTGCTTTAGCTTCTTGGGCTTTGCGGATTTCCTCTTGAGCTTGTGCAGAGGTGGGATGCGAAGAATCCATCACTATGACGTTGTCCTGAAACTCTGGACGGAGTGGCAAATGCTCTCGATCAAGAAGATACGTGTTGGTTCCAACCTTGGAATTTATCAACAACTGAATATGTGGAGCATAACCACATGATCTCTTCTGATCTGCTGCTGTCCTCTTGATAGTCTCTACTATCAGGCTCATCACCTTGAATTTTTGAGGAGTATCAAATAAGTGCAGCAAGTTGATGGGGTGGCCACGAATCATCTTATCATCGCCTGACTTGGGTAACAAGGTGTACCGCAAGATTGTGTTTGAGGTGGCCAGACCTGGTAGCAAATGCTTCACTGATCCAAGCTTGTGTGTTTCAAGATCCTTCTGAGGAATTGCAGTGTACATGTTGGCCATAGAGTTGTGATCCATCTTGAGCTTGGCATATATGTCAATGTCATCCTCCTCTTCCTTGGGTGCACCAAGAAGATTTGCCCACTCAGAGATGGTAGACTGGTATCTTATACCCTCAGTCATCCACGCTATTCTACCATCTGGATAGAAATGAGCAGTAGAGTAGAATTGCATGATCATCTCATCATTCCACTTGGTCAACTTCTTTCCAACAAACTCATCAACACCTGCAATCCTGAAGCTTTCATGGACATGGGGAAAGTAATCCTCGTTCTCATCGATGTATTCCCAGTCCACCCACTTCATGTCACCGACTATGGGCTTCTTGTCAAGTAATACTGTCTCTGTGTCACTAGGCTTCTGCATTGTCTGCTGAGGCACTTTCCTCACAGCAGTTCTTTCTTTGACAGAGGTAGGCTTTGTGTTGTACTCCTTAGCAAGCACTACTCGCTTTTTCTTGGTTGCAGCTTCACTTGCAACAAAGTCCTCATCCTCACTGTCTGAGGTTTTCTTCTTCCGTGTTCTGGTTGCAGCTTTACGAAGATCTGGAGAGCTTCTCTCTCCCTCATAGAAACTTTCATTATGGCTTGATCCTTCACTTTGTTCTTCATGCTGCTCTGACCTGTTTTGACTGTCACTGACATCAGACATCTTGCTGAGCTGACCCTGTGAATAGATGGGTATAGGTAGAGTAGATGAGTCATCACAAAAAGCAGATAGTTTTTCAAAAAGTTGAGTTCAAACTTTAGTTCTAGGTTTTCACAGAATGCAGTTCGGATGGACCGAGTTGGTAATCTCGGTGACGCCGAAGCACACTACAGAGACATGGCACGCCATTTTGGTCAGACCGAGATGGGTTTCTGTGGCTCCGAGATGCTAGGGTTTCACTGAGATTCACTTTCGGTCTCACCGATTCGCACAACTCGGTTGCATCGAGATGTACTAGTGCTATGGCCAGAGGCCAAATCGGTAGGACCAAAAATGTCGAATCGGTCGGTCCGAGATGCATTCGGTGGAAACCTAACCCTAAATTTTTTGCTCGAATTTCGTTCAAACGAACTAATCTGGTGGAAAGAGGATTGCATTCGCGGCAAGATTAGAGGCAATCCAATTGTGCATTGAATCGGAAAAGGGAAGCACGAAAGGGATCGAAACTCACCCTAACTCGGTGGAGTTTCTCTACGGCGGCAACGGCGGTGGAGATTTCCGTTGACGACGACGGAATCCTGCGGCGAGAGCGCGCTGGAGACGACGGCGACGATCCAAAGACCAAAGGGGCGGCAGCAATGGGGCGCGGGCACGTGACGTTTGAAGAAATTTTCAACCGCACGGTTCGCTGGGAATATATACCCATGTGCTGTCGGTGGCACCGAGTGGAACAAATCGGTAGCACCGAGACGTGCAACTGCTTGCAGCTCCAACAACTCGGTCCAACCAAGTTGGTCTAATCGGTAGCACCGAGATGAAAGCCTAGATCAGTCTAAATGCTTTCGGTTCGACCGAGTTTGAGTAGGTTGGTCTGACCGAAATCAATTAGAAGGTTTTGGAGGTTCAGCCCTTTCAGATCGGTGGCTCCGAGTGCTCCTCACCCGGAGGGTCCGAAAATGACTTGTTCAATTTTTGTGATGCAGCAAGAATAGAATTTGAGACAAGAAAGCATAGATTGCTAGAGAAGGTTCTTAGGCATTCTTGTACATCCACTTGGCCAGAAAAACCAAGACAATCAAAACAACAAATGGATGTCCTCGAATGATGAAAACATGCAAATCAACATGCTCACATAGTAAGATAGCAAGAAATATGTGTCAAACATGCACAACCAATTCTAGCATATATCAAGCAATGGCGATGACTAGGTCATCTATATATGAGTATATTGACTTAGGAGCCAAATGAGAACATTTGATCATAGGTCATACTCATCGTTTAAGCACAAGTGGGTTTACCACTTTTACATAAAGCATTAATGTGTTCACACCATTAGAGTTGCATTAGCTCAATTTTTAGAGCAAAGCTCCCTCTAGATGCGATATCCCCCCTAAGAGGGTTGAACTAACCTTGGGTTTTGTCGATGATGACTTCATGTAGATGTTGAAGATGTGGATGCTCAATGTTGATGTAGAACATCAAAAGTTGGGAGCAATCCTTTGGAGTTTTGTGCTTTCAATACCTACATGGGTTAATCCCACACAAGGAACATACAAGGATATCCATAGACATAGAGTGAAATACACATATGATGATGTCCATGAATGCATTGATTACCTTGTCCCTTGCCTTACCAACAAGAGGGTTTGTGACTCCATGAACTATTGCAAGATGTGGAAGTTGGTTGCACAAGTCCTTGCCATAAAGAATATGAGTGAAGTTTGTTGGCGGAGTCACCCTCAAGAACTCTCTAGTTCTTCTTCTTTTGGACCGACATCAACTTGATGGGAATCCTTGGAGTTGTAGTAGCACTTGATGAAGTAAAACTTGATGAAGTCTTGGGAACCCACTTGACCATGGCTTGAGGAGCTTCTTCAAATGAATCAATCTCTTCTTGAAGCTTGTCCTTGCCTTTTAGCTTGTGGTCTTGTGGTGGAAGGTCTTCTTGAGCTTGTGTTCCCTTGAAGGAAGTAGGATCATACTTCTCTTGTTGCGGAACAAACTTTGCCTTGGGGTATTGACCTTCTTCCCACTCAACTCCATCGGCATTGAACTTTTGTTCAAAACCAACACCTTGGTTCTTCCGGTGCCTTCCTTGCTTGCGTACAATTTCCTCAAATTGTTTACTCCCGGCAAGACTCTTGTAGACACCTTTTTCTATAATTCCTTTCAATAGCATATTTTCTTGCTCAAGTGTAACTTGGCTAAGAGAATCATTAGTGGAATCAATAGAACTACTAGAAGCAACAACATTGGATTTAGCATTGTTATTGTTACTACTAGAGGTAGAACCATATTTACCCTTGTTGCTAGTTTGCTTAGGTTTAACTTGTGGCATAAAGGTAGACAAGAGTAAACGTTTGGCAAGATATGAAGAACTCTTCTTTCGAAGATCGTCATTGATAGCTTTCAGAAACTCATGCTCTTGCTCTAAATTTAGCTTCTCGAAGCGTAGCTTCTCATGAGTTCTTAGAAGTTCTCTATGATCCTCTTGAGTTGTTTCATGAGCTAACTTAAGAGCATTTAATTCTTTAGTTAGGCGCTCAATCTCCTTCATAGCATTGTCACTTGTTTCCTCTTGACTATCATGATTACTAGCATTTTCATCATAGCTCACATTACTAGCCCTATCAACAAGTAAATCATCATCACCAAGCAAATCATCTTCATCACTATTAAAATCAAGATACTCGGGGTGTGATACCTTGGGGCCTTTTGCCATGAAGCATCTTCCAATTCCTTCATTTGGTGAGTCAAATAGATCGTAGGAGTTGGATGACACAAGTGCAAGTCCGGAAACACCTTCATCTTGACTATAGTCGGAGTTGGAGTGATAACTTCTCTCGGATTGGTTGTCGGAGTCGGAGCCAGAAACCCATTCACCAACATGAGCTTGATGTCTTCTTCTTGTGTAGCTCCTTGATGACTTGTCCTTCCTCTCCGAATCCTTACTTCTTCGAGAGTGTCTTCGTTCATAATAATCATCTCTACTCCTTCTCTCCTTACGAGGTGATTCATCTCTTCTATGTCTTCCTCTTGGTGATTCGTCTCTTTTCTTGTAGGGAGCCGTACACTCATTTGAGTAGTGTCCGGGCTTTCCACAATTGTAGCAATTATGGTCACGACTTGATTATCTTCTCTCATAGTGTCTTGAGCTAGAGTTTCTTTCTTTTCCTTTGTTCTTGTAGAACTTGTTGAACCTTTTCACCATTAGGCTAATCTCTTCATTGGATACTAGCTGGTCACTTGAAGTTGTTGGAGCATCGGTTGAGGCTTTGTAAGCACCGCTTCACTTGTTGTGCAGCTCCTCTTTGTCCTTGAGTGACATTTCATGAGCGACAATCCTTCCAATGACTTCCGTGGGCTTGAGATCTTTGTAATTTGGCATCATTTGCATCAATGTGCAGACGGTATCATATTTTCCATCCAAAGCTCTAAGTATCTTTTTGATGATGAATTTGTTGGTCATCTCTTCACTTCCTAAGCCGGCAATCTCATTTGTGATGAGAGCAAGCCTAGAGTACATCTCTGCGACTCCTTCACCATCCTTCATCTTGAACTTATCAAGTTGACTTTGGAGCACATCCAACTTAGATTCCTTGACGGATTTGGTACCCTCATGCATATCAACCAAAGTATCCCAAATTTCCTTTGCATTCTCAAGGCGGCTGATCTTGTTGAATTCTTCGGGACATAGACCGTTGAATAGAATGTCACAAGCTTGAGCATTGTATTGCAACATCTTCAATTCTTCCGGGGTTGCTTCACGATCCGGTTCCTTGCCATCCTCAAAGAAGTCACCTTGCAAGCCAACACAAACAACAGCCCAAGCGGCAGGGTTATGACCAAGAATATGCATTTTCATCTTATGTTTCCAACTAGGAAAGTTTGTACCATCAAAATATGGACCTCTACGGTGATAGTTACCCTCACTAGACGCCATACTCTCCTAGGTTGTGAAACCAAGGCTATGATCATCAAAGCTATGGAAATCAAGGCTTACGGAGACCAAGGCTCTGATACCACTTGTAGGATCGAAAGTATGTCTAGAGGGGGGGTGATTAGACTACTTGACCAAATAAAACCAAACCTTTTCCCAGATTTTAGTTGTAGGCAGATTTTAGCAATAGTACATGTCAGGCATCATCCTACACTTGCAATTCTAAGAGTATAGCAGCAGAATGTAAGCAATTGCATATGTATGTAAAGGAGGGATTGGAGATTTCAAACGCAATGAATACACGGTGGTTTTTGGCATGGTTCCGATAGGTGGTGCTATCGTACGTCCACGTTGATGGAGACTTCAACCCACGAAGGGTAACGGCTGCGCGAGTCCACGGAGGGCTCCACCCACGAAGGGTCCACGAAGAAGCAACCTTGTCTATTCCACCATGGCTTACGTCCACGAAGGACTAGCCTCACTCGGGGTAGATCTTCACGAAGTAGGCGATCTCCTTGCCCTTACAAACTTCTTGGTTCAACTCCACAGCATGTTGGAGGCTCCCAAGCGACACCTAACCAATCTAGGAGACACAACTCTCCAAAAGGTAATAGATGGTGTGTTGTTGATGAACTCCTTGCTCTTGTGCTTCAAATGATAGTCTTCCCAGCACTCAAACACTCCTCACAGATTTGGCTATGGTGGAAGAAGGATTTGAGTGGAAAGCAACTTGGGAAAGGCTAGAGATCAAGGTTCAAATGGTAGGAATGGAATATCTTGATCTCAACACATGAGTAGGTGGTTCTCTCTCAGAAAATGAATGGTGGAAGTGTAGGCACGTTCTGATGGCTCTCCTTTGCCAATCCTTGTCCTTAGCATCTTGAGGGGTCCACATTTCTAGTCCATGCCATGCCAATCATTGAACATCCTGAAATCTTAATCTTGAATGGACATTAGTTCAATGAGATATATGTTGTTATGAATTACCAAAACCACCAAGGGAGCAAATGTGCTTTCAACTGGCACGTCTCGTGTAGCAGCTCCTCTCCGCACCTTGCCGGGGAAAGCGCTCCTTGTACCGTGCCTTCATACAACCGATACACCAAAAACAGGAGTAGGGTTTTACGCTTCTCAGCGCCCCGAACCTGGGTAAATCCCTCGCGCCCTCCATTGTTCATGCTCTTTGTGCACGTCGATCTCCCCCGCCAAACCACAAGGGGCTGCATGGCCCCATAGATGGTCGTACCACCACGACATCTTTGGCGCGCCAGGTAGGGGTGGAAGCGCTTGTGCGAACCTTGACCCGTGGATTGCGCGTCTTCTTCATCATCATCAACTTCACCATTGTCCTCCTCGTCGTCGATGGCGCCCAAGAAGAAGGGCATCACGATGATGGCCAGCCCGCACGCATCCACAGGCGGCGCAGCCAATGCGGGCGGCGCGGATACCGCGGTTGGCACGACCAGCGCAGGCGGCACGGTTGCCATGCCCACCGCGGTTGGCGCAGGGGACGAACACGCCGGGGGCAGTCGACCTCCTCGGTCCTCTGGCGAACGGAGCCGCGACGGCGCGGGCGGAGCGGACGGACGACCTCTTCCCCCTCCTCCTCCTCGCCGTGCCGACAAACGCAGCCACCGGAGCGGTAACGCCCGGGCCGGCGCGAGCCGAGATCCCACTACGGCGACGTCCAAGGATGCTGCTTCAGGACAGACGCCAACGGGCGCGGTACAGCTCCGAGCAGCGCCAACGACTCTGGACAGCGGCGACCTCGCGGCAAGACTCCTGTGGATCAAGCCCCAGATCCTCAAGCACCGTCTCCGCCATGGCGACCCTGATCATGTGCTGTGGCAGCAAGACCACGACGGCCCTCCTACTGGCTCTGCTAGAAGTAGAGCGACGTCGCGCTCTTCGCTTCCGGCCATGCCAGCCACAACAGCAGAAGCGATGGCGCGATTCCAGATGCTGCTGAACTTCCCTCCAGCAGCAGGGAAGATGGATGAGTGGAGAGCCACCATCCAAAGCTTGATTGGATTTGCCGAAGCCAGTAAATCGTAGCAGGCGGAGCCCTCACGGCGTCGGCAAGCAGCACCGGCATCCCCAGTTGGTGGCCGTGTTGACGGTACTACGCTAACGGTGCAATCGCCACCGCGGCAACCACCCCGACAGCAGCAACGCCAACAGCCGCCACAAGCCCAACAGTCTTTTGGACCCAACGAGATGTCGATGGCGTCTTCAGATCCACGGGCGCGGCAAGATCAGCGGCAAGTGCCGCGAGACATGCGGGCAGAAGATGCCCGCACCACCATCGAACGGCGCCGGGAGGCGCACCGTCAATCCGACGCGCGTAATGGCCCCATCGTTGATGAGCCTGCGCCAGGGGTTGGCGGATATCTACCTTACGAGGTTGGGTGTCCTGCCTTCACCCGTGAGCTGCGGCAAGTCCGATGGCCGTCCGTTCGAGCCTTCAAGCCAGAAGTGCCGGAAAAGTATGACGGCAAGCTGAACCCGGCAGAGTTTCTGGGCATCTACACGATTGCCGTACAAGCTGCTGGAGGAAGAGATGAGAAAATCCTCGCCAACTACTTCCCGTTGGTACTAAAGCCCAACGTGCGATCTTGGCTGATGAATTGCCAGAGAACTCCATTTCTTCGTGGTCAGATCTCTGCAACGAATTTGTTGGTGCCTTCATCGGAGGCCACAAGGCCCCTGGGCAGCCCAGCGACCTGCAGGTGATCCCGCAAAGAGATGGTGAAACTTTGCGCAAGTACATCCAGAGATTCAGCCGCGTGCACTGCAACATTCCAGATGTGCACCCCGCAGCCGTCATTGCCGCCTTTCACACGAATGTGCGCAATCGGAGAATGCGGGAGAAAATGAACGTCAAGCTGCCCAAGACCGTCAACGAGCTCTACACATTGGTGGATAAGTGTGCACGCGCTGAAGAAGGGAGAAGGCTTCCCGGGGAAGACGCTGGCGCTGAGGTAGATTCCGAGGATGATGAGGCTGCCACCGCGAGGAAGAAGGGCCGAAAGCGCAATAGGAAGCGTAAAGGCAAAACTGTTATGGCCATCGAAGGTTCCGGCAACTCTGAGTCCGCCAAGAAGGCCAAGACTGAGAACTCCGGCAAGGAGGCTGCTGTATGCGCCGCTTTCCAGGAGGCGGCAGCAAACGAGAAGGCCGACAAATCGGATGGGCCATACTGCAAGATTCACCGCACCAAGGGCCATGATCTCCAAGAGTGCCGACAAGTTGAGCACCTTGTTGAGAAGCAGAAAGCCGAGTACGAAAAGCGTGACAAAGAGAAGGGTCAAGATGGTGCCGGTGGATCCGGCAAAAAGGGCCACGGTGGTCAAGGGGGCCGTCGCGGCAAGGCCAAACAGCAGAAAGAAAAACCTACTAGAGGCCGAGACAAGAAAGAGGAAGATAATGGGAGCGACGAAGAGGATGATGATGAGACCAGCGAACAAGAATTCCAGAAGGCAACTGAGGCCATGTGTGTTGATGGAGGCGCATCTTTGCACTCCTCTCACCGCCAGCTTAAACGGTGGGCTCGTGAGGTTAACGCAGCGGAACCGGCAATGGGCTCTCAAAAACCACTCAAATGGTCACACACGCCTATCATCTTTGATGCTGAGGACCACCCTGATCGCATAACTGCGGTCGGGAGTTTGCCGTTGTTGGTTTTGCCAACAATTCGCAACCTCCAAGTGACAAAGATGTTAGTTGACGGTGGGGCCGGTCTGGATCTGATCTCTCCGGAAGTAATCAAGAGGATCCAGATTCCCGACGAGGAGCTCAAAAAGACAGGCACTTTTCATGGAGTGAACCCGGGAAGAAGCCAGCCCAAGGGAAAGATCACATTGCCGGTAACGTTTGGCGGGGAATTGAACTATAGGACGGAGAAGATTGTGTTTGACGTCGTCAAGATCCCCTTGCCGTACAACGGAATTCTTGGTCGCCCAGTGTCGTGGTTTTAACACGGCAGATGCCCTTGTGAAAGGACTTAGAGATGAGGCCATCGCACTAGTGTGGAAGCTTAACGGGGTTGATCGGGAACGAGAATACGCCGGGTTACCCAGGTTCGGCCCCTCACGATGGAGGTAAAAGCCTACGTCTTGCTTGATTATATTGCTGTAAACCTCGATTACAGGGATGCGGATTCGCTAACCTAGCTCTCGAGGAGATTGCAACTTGGTCTTTTTCGTATAGGTGCTCCCCTTTATATACACAGGTGGAACCCTAGATTACATGAGAGTCCGGGTCGTCCTTTAACCCGTCTCCTACTCTTTCCTACTTGTTCTCCAAGACGGCCTTCGTGCCACTCATCTTCTCCGTGAGCCGGCCCTATTACCTAAGCCGGCCTGTCCTCGCCAGGACTCGCTAAGCCGGCCCACCAAGGTTCCTCCAATCACGCAGTGAACTGACCCGCCGAGCTTGCTCTATGGCCGGGTTATCACTCTGCCGGGTCTATACGCTGGTAGACATCCCCAACATTAGCCCTCAGTTTGACTTGAATTTATTCATGTTAAACTTCATCCTGAAAAACAAAACATTAGTAAGACTCTCCAAGCGCTCCCCAAGCCAGTCCTTTAGAACGCTATCCTTGATCGGCTCAATTTGCCGGGTTAAGTAGATCGCCGGGTCATTCTTCGTTTTTCAAACTTAGCCTTTTAAGTTTCCCTTTCCTCCGTCTATGACGCATCAATCTATTCCCACAAGATCCGGAGTGACGTCATAGAGAATCTGAGCAGATTTGTATTGCCTCGTCGGGCGCAAAAATCGAGGAGCTCTTTTCGCCACCGTTACTGTGTCGCCTTGGATTTCGTGCGCACTGTTTGGGGGTCCAACAGTGCCCATAAATAAGCCATCGTTTCCCCTTTCTCTTCTACTGCTCCTCATCGCTCCCTCTTCTGCAACGCCGCCGCATCCATTTGAGCTCGCCGCCACTGGAGCCAGCATCTCGCCGTACTTTCCTCTGTGTCGCCGGAATCCTCCATCGTTGCGCGGCCGCCATCACCCGCACCGTGAAGACTGCAAAGCCCACACTCCAGATCTGTAAGCGCCTCACCACCATTGCCATGGTTCCCTTGAGCTTCTTCCGTGTTCTTGGCGGTAGCTACGGTAGATCTTGAATACCTCAAGCCTCTTTCATTTTTAGTCCGCAGCTATTCGCAGCATTTTCCTCCTTTAAAAGATCCATCCTGCTGTCTTGACGAAACCCACCGCGATTCATCGAAGAACACACATAGCTTTTATCTTTTCATTTTTATCCATTTTGCAGATCTGTAGAATCTTCTTACTTTGTATAAATCTGTTTTACGGACTCGTAGCCCAAACTGTGCCGCAACACTTGTAAAAATTTGTGACCTGCAGTTCTGACTCGTCTGTGCTAATAATCTTGACCCGGCAATTTGCCTGCATCCTCTTTTCTAACCCGGCCAAAATTTCTTACTCACCGGCTTGTTTATATCATTCGTACTTTATCAAAAAGCTCATATTGCTGGCTTGTGACACCTTTTCCTTTTCAGAACAGCTGACATCATGCCTCCCAAGCCCAAGATCGTCAACTGGGCTAAGTCCAGTATGTCCGAACTGAGCCTGCAAGCTCTGACAGACACCGGGTTGCTGCCAGCTACGGAGATAATCTCATGGAGAGCTCCTGAAGAAGAAATCCACCCACAACCAGGCGAAAATGAAGTAGTCATATTTGCTGATCATGTCTCAAGGGGTTTTCGTCCTCCTGGCTCAAAGTTTTTCAGGGACGTGCTACACTTGTTCAAGATCAGGCCCCAAGACTTGGCCCCCAACTCCATCTTCAATCTTTGCCAATTCCAAGTATTTTGCGAAGTCTATTTGCAGCTCGAGCCGTCTCTTACCTTGTTCCGAGAACTCTTTTATCTAAACCGCCAAACTGAGCACAAGGACGGCCCCAGCATTGAACTTGGTGGGATTTCTATCCAACGCCGAAAGATCATTATCTTCCCCAATGCCAGGCTGGCCAGTCATCCGAAGGGGTGGCAGAGGACTTGGTTCTATTGCAAAGACACCTCTCCCGCAGGTCAGAACCCCTTGCCGGGTTATTGGGCAACCCGGCTTACCAATGCAACCTTCCCGGATCTTGCTCCCCAAGAAGAGAGGGAGAATCTAGAGCCACTATATCCAAATATGAATGCCTTACTTGCTCACGGCCTCACCGGTGTCGATTTGACCCGGACTTGGGTCGAATGGAGGATTCAGTCGCTGAGCTCCAGGACCCGGCTGATGCACACCTACACCGGCCACCGTGAAGACCCACTCCGGTTCAGCCGAGTCAACCTCAAGGAGAAGGAGGTTTTAAAACTAGCCAAGAAACTACTTGGCGAGACGATGGAAGACATCAAGACTGTGGGGCTTGCCCCGTTTAGTGCCGACAAGCTGGCCCCTCCAGTAAGCCGCCTCTACCCTTAAACAATGTCAATACTACATTGTCCTTGTTTTCATTTCGCCAATCTGCCCCGGTGCAGGAAAACGATGACTGGTGGCGAGTCGAGCCTGTAGATCCTACCCCTCCTTGAGAGGACGATGAAGAGGAGTCGGATAACGATGAAGACAATGAGGTAGAACTTGACTCTCTTAGGCCGCCTTTTTAATCAGATTGCTGATGCCTACTCATCTCAGGAGAAAGCTGAAGCTAGTCACCACGCCGCGCCAGAGGTAACTTTGATCTCCTCAGATTCTGATTCCCCAATACCAATTCGAAAGAAAACTCAGGCTGCAATCCGCAAAGTCCGAAGGAAACCCTGGGTTGCCGTCCGTAAAATCCCCTTTTCACACCAAGACGCTCATATGGATCCCAAATTTGTTTTGAAGAAAACTCAGCAAGCCGGCACCTCCAAACGGAAGACCCGGAGCAGCGAGGGCGAGTTGAGTGGAGGGCTTCCGTATGAGCCGCCATCCCATAGAGCACGGGCAGAGGTGCTTCTCAGTCCAACTCCTTCCTTTCCTCTAGCTGGTTGCTTCAGAGAACCTTTACATTTAAATGACTCGGCATACCAGACGTCCCCCTCCTCGGATGAATCAAGCGCCACTCAGGCGCCGACTTTCAACATCAACCCGGGGTAAGCATACTGATTATCCCTTATTTGCACAGCTCTTCATCTTATAACCCTTAACTAAATTAAATCTTTGCTCTTTTCAGTGCCACGGCCATCAAGAAGAAAACAGCCGCCGGGTCATCTGACCCGGTCATTCCAACTGAGCCGTGAGAAGAGGCCGCCTTGGTCATCCAGGATGAGCCGGCATTCCAGAACAACCCGCCGCCCCAGGACACAACAAGCCCGGCTCGCACAACCTCTCCTATAGCTCAGGAGAGGGAAAATGTAATTGAAGATTGTAGGATCGAAAGTATGTCTAGAGGGGGGGGGTGATTATACTACTTGACCAAATAAAACCTAGCCTTTTCCCAGATTTTAATTATGGGCAGATTTTAACAATAGTACATGTCAAGCATCACCCTACACATGCAATTCTAAGAGTATAGCAGCGGAATATAAGCAATTGCATATGTAAGTAGAGAGGGGGTAGGAGATATCAAACGCAATGAAGACACGGTGGATTTTTGGCGTGGTTCCGATAGGTGGTGCTATCGTACGTCCACGTTGATGGAGACTTCAACCCACGAAGGGTAACGGCTGCGCGAGTCCACGGAGGGCTCCACCCACGAAGGGTCCACGAAGAAGCAACCTTGTCTATTCCACCATGGCTTACGTCCACGAAGGACTAGCCTCACTCGGGGTAGATCTTCATGAAGTAGGCGATCTCCTTGCCCTTACAAACTTCTTGGTTCAACTCCACATCTGGTTGGAGGCTCCCAAGTGACACCTAACCAATCTAGGAGACACCACTCTCCAAAAGGTAATAGACGGTGTGTTGTTGATGAACTCCTTGCTCTTGTGCTTCAAATGATAGTCTTCCCAGCACTCAAATAACTCCTCACAGATTTGGCTATGGTGGAAGAGGAATTTGAGTGGAAAGCAACTTGGGAAAGGCTAGAGATCAAGGTTCAAATGGTAGGAATGGAATATCTTGATCTCAACACATGAGTAGGTGGTTGTCTCTCAGAAAATGTATGGTGGAAGTGTAGGCATGTTCTGATGGCTCTCCTCTCTGAGAAGGATGTGGTGGAGGGGTATATATAGCCTCCACACAAAATCCAACCGTTACACACTTTTGACCCAACTCGGTGGCACCAAAATGATCATCTCGGTAGCACCGAACTGTGTAAAAGATATGAACGTTAGGAATCTCGATGGGACCGATATAGACAACTCAGATGGACCGAAGTGCAATGGCGTAGGGCAATCCTCATCTCGGTGGCACCGATTGCATCAACTCGGTAGGACCGAAGTGAAGCAATAAGGCAACAGAGACTTGGCAAGCCATCTCGGTGAGACCGATTTGCAAAACTCGGTGAGACCGAAGTGAATGCAACCGATTACAGAGAGTTGGCAAGTCCATCTCGGTGGGACCGAGATCCATTTCGGTGGATCCGATTTGTTAGGGTTTTGGCAGTGGCTAAGTCTTGGATGAACTCGGTGGGGCCGGATAGGAAATATCGGTGGGGCCGAGTTGGAATGTAGGTTTAGGACATATTTGGGTAGATAGAGTGGTTGAGGGTTTAGGAACACTGTCACTAAGCACTTGAGCAAAAGGACCATTAAGAAACACCTCATCCCCTTTTAATAGTATTGGCTTTCCTATGGACTCAATGTGATCTTGGATCACTGAACCAAAAATGTAGAGTCTTGATCTTTTGCCAATCCTTTTTCTTAGCATTTTGAGGGGTCCACGTCTCTAGTCCCTACCACGCCATTGTTGAACTTGTCTGAAATTCACTAGATGAAAGTATTAGTCCAACAACATGTATGTTGGCATAAATTACCAAAACCACCAAGGGAGCAAATGTGCTTTCAATCTCCCCCTTTTTGGTAATTGATGACAACATATAGATCAAAGCTTCGACAAATGATTAAATGAATGTAATACATCATTGCTTTGAGAAGTATGTGATAAGCAAGAGCTCCCCCTAAATTTGTGCATTATTAAATATTTGCGTTTGAATGCAAATGCACAATCGATTAGGCGTATGGGTCACTCTTCCATGTCACATACATCTTTGGTGGAGCACGCAAAATGATATGATTTGAAAAGATAAGCACGCATCACCAACACAAGTGAATGATCATACAAGATAATGACAAAGATAAAACATTAATCATCACAAGAGACATAGTATGATCATCACAAGCATAAATGATAGAATATCACACAAAGTACTGTAGCAAGCACACACATGACAAAGTATCAATGACCAATCAAATAAGAAGTAGCAAAAGAAACCGAAGCGAATCAAAAACAAGAACTCTCTCTCTCTCTCTCTCTCGAAGCCTATGATCTATACAGATTCTCCCCCTTTGGCAACAAGTACCAAAAAGTTCAAATAAGTATAGCACTAGTCGACACTCTAGGCACGGTCCTCCGAAGGCGATCCCCTACTGGCGGCTCCGGTGTGCGTAGATGGCATGGAGAGGAGAGCGTCCGCGAATGCTTCTGCTGACTTCTGCTGGACTGGTGGAGTTGAGACCTGCGGTGGCAGTGTGGCAGTAGCGGCTGGTGCAGATACCGTGGTCCGTGGATCCACGACTGGTACTGCAGCTGACCGGGCTGCCCTAGGCACTGACTGAAATTGCTCTGTGGTTTGTCCATCATCTCCACTGTCATCTGATCTGGCTAGCTTGACAGCATCAACATCACCTTGCAGTTGTTCAACTGAAGTCTGAATCTCAGTAACTTTGACATCAAAATCATGAAACTTAGTTTCAATGATCCGCTCAAAACTAGCCTGGGTCTGGGTGAGGTTGGCCAAACTTCGCTCAATCCTCAGAGTGGCTTCAAGCAGATATTGCATTTGATCCTTGGGTGTCTTGAGATTGGCTATTGGAGCATTTGAAGCTGATGCCTCCTGAGCTGCCTTTGCTTCTTTAGCTTTGCAGACTTCCTCTTGAGCTTGTGCAGAAGTGGGATGCGAAGGATCCATCACTATGACATTGTCTTCAAAATCTGGACGCAATGGCAAATGCTCTCGATCAAGAAGGTATGTGCCGGTTCCAACCTTAGAATTGATCAATATCTGAATATGTGGAGCATATCCGCACGATCTCTTCTGATCTGCTGCTGTCCTCTTGATAGTCTCTACTATCAGGCTCATCACCTTGAACTTCTGAGGTGTATCAAACAAATGAAGCAAATTGATGGAGTGGCCACGAATCATCTTATCATCGCCTGACTTGGGTAACAAGGTGTACCGCAAGATTGTGTTCGAGGTGGCCAGTCCTGGTAGCAAATGCTTCACTGATCCAAGTTTGTGTGTCTCTATATCCTTCTAAGGAATTGCAGTATACATGTTGGCCATGGAGTTGTGATCCATCTTGAGCTTGGCATATATGTCAATGTCATCATCCTCTTCCTTGGGTGCACCAAGAAGATTTGCCCACTCAGAGATGGTTGACTGGTACCTTATACCCTCAGTCATCCACACTATTCTGCCATCTGGATAGAAATGAGCAGTAGAGTAAAATTGCATGATCATCTCATCGTTCCACTTGGTCAATTTCTGTCCAACAAACTCATCAACTCCTGCAATCTTGAAACTCTCATGGACATGGGGAAAATAATCCTCATTCTCATCGATGTATTCCCAGTCCACCCACTTCATGTGACTGACTATGGGCTTCTTGTCAAGCAAAACTGTCTCATAAAAGTCCTGTTGCTCTCGAGTGTGAAAGCGATAATCACATGCTGTCCTTCTCCTTATAGCATAAGGATCTGACTGTCTCCACTGACGCAATCATTTATCCTTTCTTAGCATCATGTTTTCTGCTACTGGGTGTGCATTGTCATGGTGTGGAATCTTTGGTTTCAATTTTCTGAGCACTAGAGGCTCTTCATCAACAGTTGACTCAGGCACTGGGGCCTTGTTTTTCTCTGCAGCAGAAATGTTCCTGGTTGATCTTTTGGGTGCTGACACCTTTGGCTTGGACTTGGAGGATGCAGCAGTCTTGATTGCATCAGACATGAGCTTCTGAGCTTTTGCAGGGGGTGCATTTGCTGGCTCATCCTCCTCTTCTTTTTCCTCATCAATCATCATGGTAGGTCTGCCACACGGGCAAAAGATTTCCTTATCCTTTTCTTCTTAGCTCCTTCAGCTGTCTCTGTGTCACTGGGCTTCTGCATAGTCTGCTGAGGCACTTTCCTCACAGCAGTTCTTTCTTTGACAGAAGTAGGCTTTGTGCTGTACTCCTTAGCAAGCACTACTTGCTTTTTCTTGGTTGCAGCTTCACTTGCAACAAAGTCCTCATCCTCACTGTCTGAGGTTTTCTTCTTCCGTGTTCTGGTTGCAGCTTTAGGAAGATCTGGAGAGCTCCTCTCTCCCTCATAGAAACTTTCAGCTGGGCTTGACCCTTCACTCATTTCTGCCTGCTGTTCAGATCTGTTCTGACTGTCACTGCCACTGGACATATCGCTGAGCTGACCCTGTGAATAGATAGGTATGTGCAGAGTAGATGAGTCATCACAAAAAGCAGATTGTTTTTCATAAAAATGAGTTCAAACTTTAGTTCTAGGTTTTCACAGAATGCATATCAGATGGACCGAGTTGATAATCTCGGTGACACTGAAGCACACTACAGAGACATTACACGCCACTTCGGTCAGACCGATATGGGTTTCGGTGGCTCCGAGATGCTAGGGTTTCACTGAGATGTTACTTTCGGTCTCACCGATTCGCACAACTCGGTGGCACCGAGATGTACTAGTGCTATGGCCAGAGTCCAAATCGGTGGTACCGAAAATTTCTATTCGGTCGGTTCGAGATGCGTTCGGCGGAAACCTAACCCTAATTTTTTTGCTCGAATCTAGTTCTTACGAACTAATCTGGTGGAAAGAGTATTGCATTCGTGGCAAGATACATGGCATTATCCTTGTGCATTGATTCGGAGTAAAAAAGTGGCACGAGGAGATCGAATCTCACCCTAACTTGGTGGAGATCCTCTACGGCGGCAACGGCGGTGGAGATTACCGTTGACGGCGACGGAATCCTGCGGCGAGGGCGCGCTGGAGATGACGGCGACGATCCGAAGACCAAGGGGGCGGCAGCAATGGGGCGCGGGCGCGTAACGTTTGAAGAAATTTTCAACCGCACGGGCCGCTGGATATATATACCCATGTGCTGTCGGTGACACCGAGTGGAACAAATTGGTAGCACCGAGACGTGCAACTGCTTGCAGTTACAGCATCTCGGTCCGACCGAGTTGGTCTAATCGGTAGCACCGAGATGAAAACCTTGATCAGTCTAAGTGATTTTGGTTCGACCGAGTTTGAGTGAGTTGGTCCGGTCGAAATCAACTAGAAGGTTTTGGAGGTTTAGCCCTTTCAGATCGGTGGCTCCGAGTGCTCCTCACCCGGAGGGTCCGAAAATGACTTGTTCAATTTTTGTGATGCAGCAAGAATAGAATTTGAGACAAGAAAACATAGATAGCTAGAGAAGGTACTTAGGCATTCTTGTACATCCACTTGGCCAGAAAAACCAAGACAATCAAAACAACAAATGGATGTCCTCGAATGATGATATCATGCAAACCAACATGCTCACACAATAAGATTGCAAATGAAATATGTGTCAAACATGCACAACCAATTCTAGCATCTATCAAGCAATGGCGATGACTAGGTCATCTATATATGAGTATATTGACTTAGGAGCCAAGTGAGAACATTTGATCATAGGTCATACTCATCATTTAAGCACAAGTGGGGTTGCCACTTTTACATAAAGCATTAATGCGTTCACACCATTAGAGTTGCTTTAGCTCAATTTATTAGAGGAAAGCTCCCCCTAGATGTGATATCCCCCCTAAGAGGGATGAACTAACCTTGGGTTTTGTCGATGATGACTTCATGTAGATGTTGATGATGTGGATGCTCAATGTTGATGTAGACCATCAAGAGTTGGGAGCAATCCTTTGGAGTTTTGTGCTTTCAATACCTACGTGGGTTAGTCCCACACAAGGAACATACAAGGATATCCATAGACATAGAGTGAAACACACATATGATGATGTCCATGAATGCATTGATTACCTTGTCCCTTGTCTTACCAACAAGAGGGTTTGTGACTCCATGAACTAGTGCAAAATGTGGAAGTTGGTTGCACAAGTCCTTGCCATAAATAATATGAGTGAAGTTTGTTGGCGGAGTCACCCTCAAGAACTCTCTAGTTCTTCTTCTTTTGGACCCACATCAACTTTATGGGAATCCTTGGAGTTGTAGTAGCACTTGATGAAGTAGAAGTTGATGAAGTCTTGCGAACCCACTTGACCATGGCTTGAGGAGCTTCTTCAAATGAATCAATCTCTTCTTGAAGCTTGTCCTTGCCTTTTAGCTTGTGGTCTTGTGGTGGAAGGTCTTCTTGAGCTTGTGTTCCCTTGAAGGAAGTAGGATCATACTTCTCTTGTTGCGGAACAAACTTCGCCTTGGGGTATTGACCTTCTTCCCACTCAACTCCATCGGCATTGAACTTTTGTTCAAAACCAACACCTTGGTTCTTCCGGTGCCTTCCTTGCTTGCGTACAATTTCCTCAAATTGTTTACTCCCGGCAAGACTCTTGTAGACACCTTTTTCTATAATTCCTTTCAATAGCATATTTTCTTGCTCAAGTGTAACTTGGCTAAGAGAATCATTAGTGGAATCAATAGAACTACTAGAAGCAACAACATTGGATTTAGCATTGTTATTGTTACTACTAGAGGTAGAACCATATTTACCCTTGTTGCTAGTTTGCTTAGGTTTAACTTGTGGCATAAAGGTAGACAAGAGTAAACGTTTGGCAAGATATGAAGAACTCTTCTTTCGAAGATCATCATTGATAGCTTTCAGAAACTCATGCTCTTGCTCTAAATTTAGCTTCTCGAAGCGTAGCTTCTCATGAGTTCTTAGAAGTTCTCTATGATCCTCTTGAGTTGTTTCATGAGCTAACTTAAGAGCATTTAATTCTTTAGTTAGGCGCTCAATCTCCTTCATAGCATTGTCACTTGTTTCCTCTTGACTATCATGATTACTAGCATTTTCATCATAGCTCACATTACTAGCCCTATCAACAAGTAAATCATCATCACCAAGCAAATCATCTTCATCACTATTAAAATCAAGATACTCGGGGTGTGATACCTTGGGGCCTTTTGCCATGAAGCATCTTCCAATTCCTTCATTTGGTGAGTCAAATAGATCGTAGGAGTTGGATGACACAAGTGCAAGTCCGGAAACACCTTCATCTTGACTATAGTCGGAGTTGGAGTGATAACTTCTCTTGGAGTGGTTGTCGGAGTCGGAGCCGGAAACCCATTCACCAACATGAGCATGCTGTCTTCTTCTTGTGTAGCTCTTGGATGACTTGTCCTTCCTCTCTGAATCCTTGCTTCTTCGAGAGTGTCTTCGTTCATAATAATCATCTCTACTCCTTCTTTCCTTGTGAGGTGATTCATCTCTTTTATGTCTTCCTCTTGGTGATTCTTCTCTTTTCTTGTAGGGTGCCGTACACTCATTGGAGTTGTGTCCGGGCTTCCCACAATTGTAACAATTACGGTCACGACTTGATGATCTTGTCTCATAATGTCTTGAGCTAGAGCTTCTCTCTTTCCCTTTGTTCTTGTAGAACTTGTTGAACCTTTTCACCATTAGGCTAATCTCTTCATTGGATACTAGCTTGTCACTTGGGGTTGTTGGAGCATCGGTTGAGGCTTTGTAAGAACCACTTGACTTGTTGTGCAACTCCTCTTTATCCTTGAGAGACATTTCATGAGCGACAATCCTTCCAATGACTTCCGTGGGCTTGAGATCTTTGTAATTTGGCATCATTTGGATCAATGTGCAGACGGTATCATATTTTCCATCCAAAGCTCTAAGTATCTTCTTGATGATGAATTTGTCGGTCATCTCTTCACTTCCTAAGCCGGCAATCTCATTTGTGATGAGAGCAAGCCTAGAGTACATCTCAGCAACTCCTTCACCATCCTTCATCTTGAACTTGTCAAGTTGACTTTGAAGCACATCCAACTTAGATTCCTTGACGGACTCAGTACCCTCATGCATATCAACCAAAGTATCCCAAATTTCCTTTGCATTCTCGAGGCGGCTGATTTTGTTGAATTCTTCGGGACATAGACCATTGAATAGAATGTCACAAGCTTGAGCATTGTATTGCAACATCTTCAATTCTTTCGGGGTTGCCTCACGATCCGGTTCCTTGCCATCCTCAAAGAAGTCAGCTTGCAAGCCAACATGAAAAACAGCCCAAACGGCGGGGTTATGACCAAGAATATGCATTTTCATCTTATGTTTCCAACTAGCAAAGTTTGTACCATCAAAATATGGACCTCTACGGTGATTGTTACCCTCACTAGACGCCATACTCTCCTAGGTTGTGAAACCAAGGCTATGATCACCAAATCAATGGAAATCAAGGTTTACGGAGACTACTTGACCAAATAAAACCTAGCCTTTTCCCAGATTTTAATTGTGGGCAGATTTTAACAATAGTACATGTCAAGCATCACCCTACACATGCAATTCTAAGGGTATAGCAGCGGAATATAAGCAATTGCATATGTAAGTAGAGAGGGGGTAGGAGATATCAAACGCAATGAAGACACGGTGGATTTTTGGCGTGGTTCCGATAGGTGGTGCTATCGTACGTCCACGTTGATGGAGACTTCAACCCACGAAGGGTAACGGCTGCGCGAGTCCACGGAGGGCTCCACCCACGAAGGGTCCACGAAGAAGCAACCTTGTCTATTCCACCATGGCTTACGTCCACGAAGGACTAGCCTCACTCGGGGTAGATCTTCATGAAGTAGGCGATCTCCTTGGCCTTACAAACTTCTTGGTTCAACTCCACATCTGGTTGGAGGCTCCCAAGTGACACCTAACCAATCTAGGAGACACCACTCTCCAAAAGGTAATAGACGGTGTGTTGTTGATGAACTCCTTGCTCTTGTGCTTCAAATGATAGTCTTCCTAGCACTCAAACAACTCCTCACAGATTTGGCTATGGTGGAAGAGGGATTTGAGTGGAAAGCAACTTGGGAAAGGCTAGAGATCAAGGTTCAAATGGTAGGAATGGAATATCTTGATCTCAACACATGAGTAGGTGGTTCTCTCTCAGAAAATGTATGGTGGAAGTGTAGGCATGTTCTGATGGCTCTCCTCTCTGAGAAGGATGTGGTGGAGGGGTATATATAGCCTCCACACAAAATCCAACCGTTACACACTTTTGACCCAACTCGGTGGCACCAAAATGATCATCTCGGTAGCACCGAACTGTGTAAAAGATATGAACGTTAGGAATCTCGATGGGACCGATATAGACAACTCAGATGGACCGAAGTGCAATGGCGTAGGGCAATCCTCATCTCGGTGGCACCGATTGCATCAACTCGGTAGGACCGAAGTGAAGCAATAAGGCAACAGAGACTTGGCAAGCCATCTCGGTGAGACCGATTTGCAAAACTCGGTGAGACCGAAGTGAATGCAACCGATTACAGAGAGTTGGCAAGGCCATCTCGGTGGGACCGAGATCCATTTCGGTGGATCCGATTTGTTAGGGTTTTGGCAGTGGCTAAGTCTTGGATGAACTCGGTGGGGCCGGATAGGAAATATCGGTGGGGCCGAGTTGGAATGTAGGTTTAGGACATATTTGGGTAGATAGAGTGGTTGAGGGTTTAGGAACACTGTCACTAAGCACTTGAGCAAAATGACCATTAAGCAA
This sequence comes from Elymus sibiricus, assembly GCA_039707655.1. Taxonomy (NCBI): domain Eukaryota; kingdom Viridiplantae; phylum Streptophyta; class Magnoliopsida; order Poales; family Poaceae; genus Elymus; species Elymus sibiricus. Next base: position 100,072,071 of record CM077668.1, on the reverse strand, counting down.
CACCTCATCCCCTTTTAATAGTATTGGCTTTCCTATGGACTCAATGTGATCTTGGATCACTGAACCAAAAATGTAGAGTCTTGGTCTTTTGCCAATCCTTGTCCTTAGCATTTTGAGGGGTCCACGTCTCTAGTCCCTGCCATGCCATTGTTGAACTTGTCTGAAATTCACTAGATGAAAGCATTAGTCCAACAACATGTATGTTGGCATAAATTACCAAAACAACCAAGGGAGCAAATGTGCTTTCAAAGATCAACTCGAACAGCAACCCGAGGCGCCGGCTCAAGAAGAAGTAGTGGTGATGAGCGAGCAGCAAACTGCCGCACCAGAATCCTCCACGGCTCTTACCAAGGTTCCGGCCAAGCCTGAGCCGGCCCCGAAAGACAAGGGAAAAACGGCTCTTGAGTTTTCTACTTTTGAAGACCAGGACGCCAACACTTTGCACCAGGCCGTGTTGACTCGGCTTTCTGAAAGACGGGACACAGAGATAGCTATGATAACCTCGCTGAAGAGGAAATATGAGGTAAGTTGCACCTTCTTATGAACCATATATATATGTAGCCCCCAAGGGCCAGGTAATTATGGAATGATGACCCGGGACTTCAAAATGTGACTTGTATGCATAACTTCTATCAATTACCCCAAAGGCCGGCTCACCATTCAGAATGGGCGGGTCTTCACAACTTAGCAGAGTAGAGCAATTTATGCATTAGCCCCCAAGTGCCATGTAGAGTGCTTGCAGCTGCATGGAACTTGTCTTGCTGTGTGTTGTAAGCTCAAAAACATGTAGCCCCCATGTGCCGGGTTGTCCTTTAGGGCGGCTCAGGTCATGCATATATGATATATAACAAACTGTACTGCAGGAAATGCTGGATCAAGCGGAGGCCCAGGCTTCCTCCTTCCAAAAGGAAGCGAGGAAGGAGAAAAAATTGCGCCAGCAAGCTGAAGAAGCCACCGCTGAAGCCAATAAATCCTTGGTCATTGTGAGGACCACTTTGCAAGAGACGGAGGCCGCAAGAGCCGCCCAAGCCATACGTGCGGAAGAGGCCGAAACCAAGCTTGAGCTGGTAACTCAGGAATTGGCAACTCTTAAGAGTCAGATTACCACCATGTGCCGAGCCATCTTTGGTAAGTAAGACTTTTATTATAAGTCAACTGTTCCGTCTGAAATATGCTAAGCCGGCTTTTCTGATCGTGTATACCTACTTGTGCAGGCCGGAAGAATCAAACTCTGGTACAGCAACCAGTGGTGAAACTGAAAGCGGTCTACACCCTTGTAGAACAACTGTATAGAGGCGGCTGTCATTGCATAATGGCCACAAAGAACACCAAGGCGCCGCCGCAGTTGATTGCCGATACCTTGAAAGAACTGTCAGTTGTGCCCAGGTGGTTCAATGACTGGAAAAAGGCGGCTTGCCGCACTAGGGCTTTGACGGCACTTGCGCGAGCCAAGGCCTATGTGCCAGAGCTCGACCCGGCTCAGATCGTGGGCGGGTACCCGGAGTTCAATGTTGATGACTCGCCGTTCACAAAGAAGGACTTCCAACGCTGCATCAAGGAAACCCGGGTTGCAGCCACGGCGATCGCAGAAGAGGCCGACCTAACCAAGTACCAGACGCCTTACTCCAAGGAGAATGAGCGGATAGAGCCGCCAAACCATGAGCCGGTGGCCTTAACCCGCACGCGTAAGCCATCTTTTGCTCCTGAAGTCGACCCTTCCTCCCTGATATCCGACGATGCTCTATTTGAGGCGTTGCGCTCAATTCTGTGGTCGACTGGCGACTCAAGCCAAGAAGCAGAGGATGACGATGGCCGCGAAGAGCCGGCACATGGTGCTTCATCAGGCGCTGGCGCCAGCTCTAACCTGGTAATATAGAACGCCGACTTATACTTTGGGAGGCAGAACTTGTAAAAAAAATGTCGTGGCCGCAGTTGATGGGCAGCTTGTAATAGCATAGCGTCAAACACTTGTTACTGATGCCAGTGCCATCGCGTACTGTGCTTGCTGACTGCCTGTATAAACACTGCTTCTGTGAATCCTCCTTTTGGCTTTGAGAGCCGGTTTTGCAATAGAGTGATTCTGCCGAAACAATAACAATTGCATGTAATGGTTACTGATGAAATCATATTGAACGGGTAATCTTTGTTACTGTTTGCAATGAATCAAGAATATTAAATGGAACTAAGAAAATGATATGCATGGATGTATGCATGTATGCAGAGATGAGATGAGTGAAACAAAAGAATGTAATCGCAAGTCAGAATATGCTTGAAACGGCCGGCTTATAAAGCGCAAGCCGGCTGCTAAACACAACTTGAAATGGACGGCTCATAAAGCACAAGCTGGAATATGCTTTCATGAAGCTGGCACTTTGGCCTGTTGGTTTGTCCTTGCTCTCTGAAAGCCGGCTCACACAACCAATCAGTCGTTTTAACTCTGATGAATTCAGGGTCACCTATGTGATTGACTCATCAGACGTACGCCGAGTCGTTTTTTAGGGAGTAGCATCTTGCTAACAGGCATGTTTAACCAACTTTGTGGCATCTCGCCGGGTTAAAAGGGTTTTGTAAGCTAAACTCAATTGAGTTGGAAGCCCCCAAGTAACCATGATCAACAAATAAAGATCCAACACACAAATCTTGAGGCAAAACAACACCTTTACACAGTGCTGCTGGTCGTTATTTTATTTGATCGAAAACAGGTATATACAGGAAAAAAGGTATGTACAAAGATGCGACCTAGTCGGGGACTTAGGTGTAACATGGCCGGAGCTGGGCAATGTTCCATGGCCGGCTTGTTTCCTCCTCAGAGGTACGTGATTTATCTGTCTCACGTATGTCAATCAGGTAATATGACCCGTTGTTGAGATTCTTGCTGACCACAAAGGGCCCTTCCCAAGGTGGTGAAAGCTTATGCATGCCTGTCTGGTCTTGTATCAGACGGAGCACTAAGTCACCTTCCTGAAAAGTGTGGCTTCGAACTCTACGACTGTGGTAGCGACGTAGGTCTTGCTGATAGATTGCTGATCTGGATGCGGTAAGGTCACGCTCTTCCTCCAGAGCATCAAGAGCGTCTTGGCGAGCTAGCTCATTATCTGATTCCACCTAAGCCGCCACTCGAGGGGAGTCATGCCGAATATCGCTCGGAAGCACGGCTTCTGCACCATAGACTAGGAAAAACGGCGTATAGCCTGTTGACCTGTTGGGAGTAGTCCGTATGCTCCAAAGTACTGAAGGTAGTTCTTCTTCCCAGCAACCCGGCGTGCGCTGCAAAGGCACCATGAGCCGGGGTTTGATACCATGCAATATTTCCTGATTGGCCCTTTCTGCCTGTCCGTTGGACTGAGGATGCGCAACCGATGCTAGATCAAGCCGGATGTGTTCCTGTTGACAGAATTGTTCCATAACTCCCTTGGACAGATTAGTTCCATTGTCTGTAATGATACTGTACGGGTAGCCAAATCGGAATATCAGCTTTTTCAGAAACTTGACAGCTGTAGCCGCGTCGCAGTTGCTGACCAGCTCTGCTTCCACCCACTTGGTAAACTTGTCCACAACCACCAGTAGGTGCGTATGCTTGTTCTTAGAACGTTTGAATGGCCCTACCATGTCAAGCCCCCAGACCGCGAATGGCCAAGTAATCGGGATCATCCTCAACTCTTGAGCCGGCACATGGGCCTGGCGAGCATATTTCTGGCAACCATCACATTTACGGACAATTTCCTCTGCATCAGCATGAGCCGTGAGCCAGTAAAAACCGTGCCGGAAGGCCTTCGCAACCAGTGATCTTGAGCCGGCATGGTGTCCACAATTGCCAGAGTGAATTTCATTGAGAATTGCGCAGCCTTCTTCAGGTGAAACACAACGCTGAAAAACACCAGTGATGCTTCGTCGGTGCAACTCGCCATTGATAATGGTCATAGACTTGGATCGTCTAATGATCTGTCGAGCAAGGAGTTCCTCTGTTGGCAGTTCACCCTGGCTTAGATAATCCAAGCAGGGAACCGTCCAATCAGGGATTGCGTGGATAGCAGCCACTAGAGCCGCCTCTGGGTCAGGAACAGCCAAGTCCTCTTCTGTTGGTAACTTGACAGACGGGTTGTGCAAAACGTCTAGGAACACATTGGGTGGCACCGGCTTGCGCTGCGAGCCCAAGCGAGAGAGTGCGTCTGCCGCCTCATTCTGCCTGCGATCAATGTGATCAACTTGATAACCTTTGAAGTGTCCAGCAATATTTGTGACCGCGTGCCGATAAGCCGCCATAAGGGGATCCTTGGAATCCCAAGTACCAGAAACCTGTTGGGCCACCAAGTCTGAGTCGCCCAAACACCTAACCCGGCTCAAGTTCATCTCCTTGGCCATCCGGAGCCCATGAAGCAAGGCCTCATATTCTGCTGCATTGTTAGTACCGGGGAACATAAGTCTCAAAACATACCAGAACTTGTCTCCTCGTGGGGAAGTAATCACAACTCTAGCCCCCGAGCCTTCAAGCTGCCTTGAGCCGTCAAAGTGTATGGACCAATATGTTGTGTCGGGCTTCTCTTCGGGAGCCTGCAACTCTGTCCAATCATTAATAAAGTCCACCAACGCCTGAGATTTGATTGCTGTGCGAGGCACGTATTTGAGATGATGCGGACCGAGCTCGATAGCCCACTTAGCAACCCGACCTGTCGCCTCCCGGTTCTGGATTATATCCCCAAGAGGTGCTGAGCTGACCACAGTGATTGGATGCTCGTGGAAGTAATGCTTCAGCTTGCGGCTAGCCATAAATACTCCATAGACCAGTTTCTGCCAATGTGGATACCGCTGCTTGGACTCGGTTAACACCTCACTGATATAATACACAGGGTGCTAGACTGGATACTCCTTGCCATCTTCCTTGCGCTCCACCACGACTGCCACGCTTACAGCCTTGTTACTAGCAGCAATATATAGCAACATTGGCTCCTTCTCACGAGGGGCAGCAAGGACTGGCAGCTCAGACAACTGCTTCTTGAGGGCCTCAAAAGCCTGATCTGCAGCATCACTCCAGATGAAGTCATCTGATTTCTTAAGCAACTGGTATAACGGAATGGCCTTTTCTCCAAGCCGGCTTATGAATCGGCTTAACGCTGCGACTCGCCCAACCAGCCTCTGCACATCATTCAGTCTGGCCGGCTTAGCCAGAGTTGTGATTGCCTTAATCTTTTCCGGGTTAGCTTCAATGCCACACTCGGAAACAAGAAATCCCAGAAGTTTTCCTGCAGGGACGCCAAAAACACACTTATCCGGGTTAAGCTTCATCTGGTAGATGCGGAGGTTGTCAAAGGTTTCTTTGAGATCCTCCAACAGAGTTTCTTTCTTCCGGGATTTGACCACAATGTCATCAACATAAGCATGAACGTTCCGCCGATCTGTTTGTGAAAGCAGCTCTGGACACAACGTTGGTAAGTCGCTTGTGCACACTTCAGACCAAATGGCATGGTTGTATAGCAGAAGGCCCCAAAGGGTGTGATGAAAGCCGTCTTTCCCTGGTCTTCCAGCTTCATTTTAATCTGATGATAGCCTGAGTAAGCATCCAGGAAGCATAGACTCTCACAACCAGCCGTAGCATCGATGATCTGGTCAGTACGGGGCAATGCAAAGGGGTCACTAGGACAAGCCTTATTCAGGTATGTGTAATCAACACACATCTGCCAAGTCCCGTTTTTGTTCAGAACAAGCACCAGGTTAGCTAGCCATTCAGGATGGAAGACTTCGACGATGAACCCGGCAGCTAGGAGCCAGGCCACTTCTTCACCAATAGCTTTCCGCCTTTCCTCATTAAAGCGACGGAGATACTGGCTAACTGGCTTAAACTTGGGATCCACATTAAGGGAGTGCTCAACGAGTTCTCTCGGTACACCTGGCATGTCAGAAGGTTTCCATGCAAAAATGTCCCGGTTCTCACGGATGAACTCGATGAGCGCGCTTTCCTATTTGGGATCCATATTTGCCCCAATGGTGAACTGCTCAGAAGAATTGCCTGGGGTGAAATCAACTTGCTTTGTGTCTCTGGCCGACTTAAACTTGAGCAGAGGGTGAGACTCCATGGTGGGCTTCTTTAGGGATGTCCTGTCAGACGGGTCAACATTGTCCTTATAATACCGCAACTCCTCTGCAGCGCAAGCCGTCTCAGCATAAGCTGCATCTCCTTCCTCGCACTCGAGTGCAATCTTGCGGTTTCCTTCCACTGTGATGGTTCCCCTCGGTCCTGGCATCTTCATCTTCAGGTAGACGTAACATGGCCATGCCATGAACCGCGCGTAAGCCGGCCGGCCAAACAAGGCGTGGTATGGGCTCTTAAGCTTAACCACCTCAAAGGATAGGAACTCAGAACGCCAGTTATCCTCTGAGCCAAAGGCCACCTCAAGGGAAATTCTTCCCATAGGATAGGCTGACTTGCCAGGAATGATGCCGTGAAAGACTGTAGAGGACGGAGTTAACTGCTTATCAGACAGATTCATCCGCCTGAACGTGTCATAGTACAGAATATTGATGCTGCTGCCTCCGTCCATGAGCACTTTAGTCAATGTATAACCGCCGACTTGTGGCGCAACTACCAGAGCCAGGTGGCCAGGGTGATCGACAAGGACAGGATGATCTGCCCTGCTCCAAGTAACCGGCTGTTCAGACTAGTTGAGGTAGCAAGGAGCTGCCGGCTCAACCACGTGGGCGGCTCGTCGCTGCACCTTCCGATCCCGTTTGCAGGTGCTAGTGGTGAAAACGTGATACTGCCCGCTATTTAGCTGTTTCGGGTTACTCTGAAACCCTGCCGCACCAGCTTGATGCTGATTTCCCTGGTTGTTTCGCTGATTACCGCCTCCTGCATTGCCAGCCCCCTGAAACCCGCCGACTTGGCCACTGTTCCCTTGGAAGCCGGGTCCTGCGAAGGGCCCCTGCAAGCCGGCCCCTGAGAAGCCGGGTCCCTGGTTGGCAGGTTGTCCGCCATTGCCGCCCCCATTATGATGATTCTGGAAGACCCACTTGGCAAACTCTTGCATGACATAGCAATTTTCCCAGGAGTGACTGGACGGCTTACCATTGTAACTGTGCTTCGGAGAAGGAGCCTTGAGAGCTTCCTCGTAAGTGAGAGGGCGATTACCAGACTGCCTCCTAGAACTGTCACTCTGACGCTGACCTTTGTTTTCTGTATTTGTGTTCGCTACTAGATCAGAGCTACTATCGTAACCCTTGCGTTTACCACCGTTGTTGTTCTGTCCATTGCTGTTGTTCTGGTGCTGAGCATTACCACCAGCCTTCTTCCCTTTGTTGGACTTCTCCTCGTCTGACAGCGGATCCTTGGTGTTATCTTACTCGGCATACCGGGTTAAGACATCCATGAGGTCTCCCATGTCCTGGACCTTTCGCTTGAGCCGCCCAAGCTTCTGGACCAGGGGCTGAAACTTGCATGTTCGTTCCAGAATGAGCACTGCCTAAGCCGCCGAGATGCTGTCAGAACTGTGTATGACCTCCGCAACCCGGCGAGCCCAGTGATGCGCCGACTCATCCTCGCGCTGGACACAACGCTCAAGATCAACAATTATGGTTGGCCTTTTACAGGTCCCCTGGAAATTCTTGATGAAGCTCTCCTTCAGTTCCTGCCATGTGTTGGCACAATTCGCTGGTAGGTTTTTCATCCAGGTGAGTGCAGGGCCTTCCAACATCAGAGGGAGGTAACGCGTGCATACTGACTCACTTGCGCCCAACAAGTCCATTGCCAGCTCATAACTCTCGATCCACTCGGTGGGCTCCAGATTCGCTGTATAATTAGGGACCTTGCAAGGCCCTTTGAAATGGGGGGGGGGGGGGATGCGCGCTTCTCGCAGCGCTGGCACCAAACAGGGAGTTCCAATCATGCGGCTAGAAGAGCTCCCAAGTCGGCCATCTGTCTGGGTCGCGACGGGCGAGTTAACATTCGGCGGCGGGTTGATATCCAACGGCGGGTTAACTCACGCCGGCGGGTTGTGCCCTGCACGCGCGTTTGCTTCTTCCCAAGCTCGCAGAATCCGAGCAGCGTCTGCAACGTCTTGCGGGATCCTGAGCTGGTGCTGCTTCGCCAGCGGCTGGGCAGCTCTCCTATGGTGTGCGCTGCTAGAGACCGCTGGCGACTTAGGGCGCTGACTCCTGGTGCAGCTCTGATGAGGGGTCGAGTGAAGCCGATGCTGGCTACGCGAGTAGTTGTCTTGCTGCACTACGGCTGTCTTGAGCATTGCAATGGCGTTCCTGGCCTCGGTCTGAATCGGGCCGTCCCCCTCGATCGGAATAGCTGCCAAGTTGTGGGTCGCTGCCAGCACGTTATCCACCGGGTTAGAGTAGTGTCCAATTGGGGTCTGGAACCGGTGAGACGGTGGCTGCTGCTGCTGCTGCTCCGGCGTGCAATGCTGTGCCGGCTCCCGCTGCTGGACCGGCTGTTGCAAAGGCGGCTCTCCCATGGGGACGACTCCAGCCCCCGGGTTCGTCGGAGCCGGCGGTGTGGTGAAAAGCTGAGTCGGCTCAAGATTAGCCGGAAGCCGGCTCTGATGACGCCTCCTGTGATCGAGCTCCGACTCGGCCTGCCGGCGGTTCAGGTAATGTGCCTCCTCTTCCAGGCACTGCCTCTCATCGGCAATCCGGGCCTGTTCCTGCATCATGCGAGCGTTCTCCGCGTTGATGTCCTCTTGGATCTTGGCCATCTGCTCGCGACACTTCATGATCTCCGTGTTGCGCGCTGCCACGTTCTCCATGGTGACCGGCTCGGCCAACAAGGCTACCAGCGTAGTCATCAAGTCCGCGAGCGCCTGAGCCCCGGTTTTCTGAGAGCCGGTGGCCGACGCGCCCGCTCCTCCTGAGCCAGCAAGGATGTTATTCTGCCCCGCCGTTGGATTGGCCAGGTCTCGCACCGGATCTTGCCTTCCCGCCATGTACACCGACGCGAAGCGAGGCGGATCAGGGCTCTCCGGAAAGATGTCATCCGTGTGCCCGAGCCCTCCATCATGCAGAGAAAGAATTGACTCGGTTTCCCCTACCGAGGACTCGCCGCCAGATTGAACGAGCGTGTCATCCTGAGACAGGGAGTTCTCCGATAAGGCCACCCCATGGGTGAGACCGACGAAGGCATGGTTTGGGCCGGCTTGACGCGGGCCGGGTCTCGCCTGGCGCTTGCCAGCGCGGCATGCCGACTCAACTCCGGCGACGCTCTCCAACCCGGCGGCCGGCTTGCCGACCACACCGATGAAGGTATGGATCTTGCCGAAGGGGACCCGGTACCCGTACTCGATCGAGCTGGCATCGGGGCCCCTGTACGAATGATCGATGTAGAACTTCCCGCGGCGGCTCTTGGTCATCATGCCAACTGTGTACTTCCCGAACCCTGGAAGAGATCCCGCTAAGAACTCAACTCCACCGTGCGTGAGCCCCACGGTGGGCGCCAACTGTCGTGGTTTTAACACGGTAGATGCCCTTGTGAAAGGACTTAGAGATGAGGCCATCGCACTAGTGTGGAAGCTTAACGGGGTTGATCAGGAACGAGAAGACGCCGGGTTACCCAGGTTCGGCCCCTCACGATGGAGGTAAAAGCCTACGTCCTGCTTGATTATATTGCTGTAAACCTCGATTACAGGGATGCGGATTCGCTAACCTAGCTCTCGAGGAGATTGCAACTTGGTATTTTTTGTATAGGTGCTCCCCTTTATATACACACGTGGAACCCTAGATTACATGAGAGTTCGGGTCGTCCTTTGACCCGTCTCCTACTCTTTCCTACTTGTTCTCCAAGATAGCCTTCGTGCCACTCATCTTCTCCGTGAGCCGGCCCTATTACCTAAGCCGGCCTGTCCTCGCCAGGCCTCGCTAAGCCGGCCCACAAAGGTTCCTCCAATCACACAGTGAACTGACCCGCCGAGCTTGCTCTACAGCCGGGTTATCACTCTGCCGGGTCTATACGCTGGTAGACATCCCCAACACCCAGCCTTGGCAAAATTCATGGTAGCATCTCACTATGCTTACAACACATTGAAGATGCCAGGGCCGATGGGTGTCATTTCCATCAATTCCGACAAGAAAGATGCAGTCATTTGCGTCGACAAGATGTACAAAGACGCGGTTGCAGCAGAGGCGGCCAAGGCGCCAGCTCCCGCCAAGAAGAGGGAAAAGAAGGACCCCGGCAAGACCTCTAGCAAGGATTCCGGGAAGCGCACCTCTTCGGAGTGCTGCGTGCCCGTTGAAGACTTGCCGGAGTGTTCTGCCGGTAAGAAATCCAAGGCCACCGCACCGTCAACCAAGAAGGTACCGGCGAGGGAGGACGGCAATAATGGTACCTTCACCATCAGTGCCACCCTTGACAACAAATAGGAAAGCGCGCTCGTTGCCTTCCTGCGGGCGAATGTCGATGTGTTCGCATGGCGACCGTCTAACATCCCCGGTGTTCCCAGGGAGGTAATTGAGCACCACCTTGCTGTTTGTCCCCATGCTCGGCCCGTCAAGTAAAAAGTCCGAAAGCAAGCTTTGGAGCGGCAACAATTCATTGCCGAAGAAATCAAGAAAGTCGAAGTGGCAGGCCTGGTCAGAGGAGTGCTACATCCCACTTGGTTGGCAAATCCAGTGGTGGTGCGCAAGGCAAAAGGAAAGTGGAGACTTTGTATTGACTATACTAATATCAACAAAGCATGCCCAAAGGATCCTTTCCCTTTGCCACGCATCGATCAAATTGTAGACTCTACTTCCGGCTGTGATTTGCTCTCCTTCCTTGATGCATACGCTGGATACCATCAGATATTCATGGCCAAGGAGGATGAGGAGAAAACCGCATTCATTACTCCATGTGGCACGTACTACTTCGTACATATGCCTTTCGGATTAAAGAGTGTCGGTTCAACATTTGCAAGAGCGGTCCAACTTGGTTTTGAGCCCCAGCTGCACAGGAACGTGGAAGCATACATGGATGACATAGTGGTTAAAACCAAGGACAAATCTACCCTCATTCAAGACTTGGAAGAGACATTTGCAAACTTGCGCAAAATCAACGTGAAGCTCAATCCCGAGAAGTGTGTGTTTGGCATTCCATCCGGCAAACTTCTCAGGTTCTTTGTATCTCAACGAGGAATTGAAGCAAATCCCGACAAGATCAAAGCGATTGAGCAGATTCAAGCGCCAAAACGTATCAAAGATGTGCGGCACCTTGCCGGCTGTGTTGCTGCCTTAAGTAGGTTCATTTCAAGATCCGCTGAGCGCGCCCAGCCGTTTTTCAAGATTTTGAAAAAGGCAGGTCCGATGAAATGGACTCCGGAAGCGGAGACCGCGCTGCAGGACTTGAAAAGATACCTCTCCTCCGTGCCAACACTAGTTGCGCCTAGACCGCAAGAGCCGTTCCTGTTATACGTGGCGACAACGAATCAAGTGGCTAGTGCTGCATTAGTGGCATAGAGAGAACTCAATGACGAGGAAGTAACCGCTGCAATCCAGTGACGAACCGGAATCTTCTCCTGCAAAGCATGGTGCCGACAAGCCAGAAACAACTCAAGGGAATGAAGATAATCAACAAACAGTGCCGAAGAAGAAAGTGGTGCAGCGACCAGTGTATTTTGTCAGTTCCCTTCTGCAGGGGGCTAGATCGAGATACTCTGGGGTGCAAAAGTTGCTTTTCGGTCTCCTTATGGCCTCAAGAAAGCTGCGCCACTACTTCCAAGCACATGAGATCACCGTCGTCACCCGCTTCCCGCTGCAACGCATCTTGAGGAATCCAGAGGCAACCGGCAGGATAGTGGAGTGGGCGTTGGAATTGTCAAGCTTTGCACTCAAGTTTGAAAGCACTTCAACCATTCAGAGCAGGGCCTTGGCGGAGTTCATCGTCGAATGGACGCCAACGCAAGACGAAGAAATTCAAGAGACAACTCTCCCCGGCAAAGAAACAGCAAAGGAATGGGTCATGTACTTTGATGGTGCCTTCTCGCTGCAAGGCGCCGGTGCCGGAGTGCTGCATGTCGCACCCACCGGAGAGCACCTCAAGTATGTGGTCCAAATGCACTTTCCCAGGGAGCAAGCTACAAACAACACTGCTGAGTATGAGGGACTCCTTGCCGGTCTTAGGATCGCAGTGTACCTTGATATCAAAAAATTGATCATCCGCGATGACTCGCAGCTTGTTGTAAAGCAAGTAAACAAAGATTATCAGAGCCCGTTAATGAAGGCGTATGTGGAAGAAGTGAGGAAACTGGAAGAACACTTTGACGGGTTGCAAACGGAGCACATCCCTTGTGCGGAAAACAGCGTTGCTGATAGCCTGTCAAAGTGTGCCGCTCAAAAGCTTCCCGTGGAACCGGGAACTTTTGTGCTCCATTTGAATCAACCAACAGTCGCCCCATCAACGCAGGCCAGTAAGAGAAGGAAGTTAAGTACCGGCAAGTATTTTTCGGCAGAGCTCCCGGAAGCCGCCGACAAGGATGTTGCCGGGAACAACGACACGGTTGCCGATGAGCAGCCGCTTAGCGTAGAACCATAGGTTCTTGCCGCAGAAGCAAGCGCTCCCGTAGCCGAAGAGATGCCTTTAGTCATTGTCATCGAGCCGCAAGCTCTGGCATGGGCACAGCAGATAGTTCGTTTCCTCCAAACAGGAGAGCTTCCCGATGAGCAAGAAGAAGCAGAGAAAGTAGCCCGTCAGTCAAGTATGTACCAGTTTGTGGATAGCATCCTGTACAGAAAACGGCCAAACGGCGTGAAATTGAAGTGCATTCACCGGGAGGACGGACTAAAGCTGTTGGCAGAAATACACGGAGGCATATGTGGCTCTCACATAGGATCAAGGGCTCTTGTCGGCAAAGCTTTCTGGCAAGGCTTCTATTGGCCCACTGCCCTCCAGGATGCAACTGAGCTGGTAACCAAGTGTGAAGCATGCCAGTTCCATTCAAAGAACATACATCAGCTAGCTCATGCTCTCCAAACAATTCCTCTCTCCTAGCCCTTTTCAGTCTGGGGGCTCGATATCTTGGGTCCCTTCCCCCGTGCTGCCGGGGGCTTTGAGTTCTTGTACGTCGCCATCGACAAGTTCACAAAGTGGCCTGAAGTGGAGCCAGTGAGGAAGGTGACAGCGCAATCAGCCGTCAAGTTCTTCAAAGGATTAGTTTGCCATTTCGGGGTTCCTAACATGATCATCACCGACAACGGCACACAATTCACGAGCCGCACCTTCATGCAATATTTCCAAGACCTCGGCAGCAAAATCTGTTTTGCATCTATTGCTCACCCGAGAAGCAACGGCCAGGAGGAAAGGATGAACGCTGAAGTGATGCGTGGCCTCAAGACAAGAACCTTTGACAAGCTGCGCAAGTGTGGAAGGCACTGGATTGATGAGTTGCCGGCGGTTCTTTGGTCACTCAGAACGACACCAAATCAAGCTACCGGCCAAACACCCTTCTCCCTAATCTATGGTGCAAAAGCGGTGCTCCCCATGGAACTCGTATACGGGTCACCTCGAGTGCTCGCTTATGATGAAGCTGAGCAAGAGCAGCTGCGGCAAGACGACGCGTTGCTCCTTGAGGAAGATCATCTTCGGGCAGCTGTGCGAGCTGCACGCTACCAGCAAGCCTTGCGCCGCTACCATAGCCGCAAAGTGCATGCCCGAAGCCTTGAGGAAGGCGACCTTGTTCTTCGGTGTGTTCAATCCGCCAAGGGATCAAACAAGTTGACGCCGAAGTGGGAAGGCCCTTACCAGGTAGAACGAGTCACCATACCTGGCGCAGTCCGTCTGGAGACCGAAGATGGCACTCCAGTGCAGAACTCATGGAATATTGAGCATCTTCGCAAGTTCTACCCGTGAGGCGCAGTTGCCGGGACATCTCCCGGCAACACCTTTTGTACGAGCTTTGTCGGCCAGACATGTAACCCTTTTACAAAGCCGGGCGCAGATCCTGTGCATAATAAAGCTAAGTATTTCGCAACTCCTTGTACATATTTATTCTATATGTGAATACATGTGATGTTGTGACTTACACTTTAGTTTGTATGGAATGACTAATGAACCGTCAAGGTTCCCAAACCGCTCTTTTCTCTTCTATCTTTTTCTTAAAAGAACAAGGGAATCCCTCGGGCGCAAGTTTCCCGGGGGAGTGGAGATGGGGTACCATTTTAATGACGTTCAAGTGGTCATCTTATGCAATGAGAGAAACAACGCAAGGAAAAGCTAAGTTGAAAAACTTTGGAAATTTTTCCTTGTTACGTTCGCGATTTTCCCTTGAACGATTCTGTGCTCTATATGAGAAACCTGCACGCGAAGGAACCTTGTCGCGGTCGGTCTGCGCTCTAGCTTGCCTCGAGTTCGCTTGGCAAGCCTAGCAGCTGCAACCTGGCCCGGCAAGTTACCTTGCCGGCAGGGGCACTTCTAGCAGGCTGCTAAGGACCCGTTCCTCAATGCGCTCGCGGCAAGTGTGCGCACCGGCAAGTTTCCAATAAGCTTGGGGAACACATTCATACAAAGGCAAAATAAGACAAGGGAAACAGCATGCGTTCATTTAAACCCGACAAATGCAAGATATTCATTAAGAAAGTACTTGATTACATTCTATTGGCCCTTTGCCAGGGTTTATCTCAAGTGCAAAGAGGGCAAAAGGGGCGCCTAGGCGGAGTCCGGCTTGTTCCCGGAAGGCCAGATAATGGTGCTGCTGGCGATCAGCCAGACTCATCGCCGTCGTCTTCGATCTTCACGCCCGGAGAGCCATCGTCATCGCCGTCATCATCGTCATCCTCAGCATCCCTGGAGGAAGCGGTGTCGCCGTCGCTCGAGCTCTACGCACAGCACTCCAGACGAGCGCCTGAAGCCCCGAAGAACTTCACGACAAGCGTGTCTGGTCCATCCAGCTTAAAGTGAAGGAGGTGCCCTTGCCCTAAGCAATGTGCACGGGCAAAGGATTTCCACCCGCGCATAAGGTACATAATACCATTGTTGGAGGTTTCAACGGTTACCCACACCAGGCCGTTGCATCAACCGTCCACGCGCAGCCATAAGCCGTGCAGGTGGCGGCCTTCCATCTCCCTAGCAAAGGGACGAGGAAGTCGCAGCCAGCTCCGCGGCTGGTCGCGCAACTCCAAGACAAACTCTTCCTCCATGTCTACCGTGTGGCCTTCTACCGGTGGAGAAGGAGCCGAAGACGGAACAGCAAGCTCCCCGCCGCGGCCCTCCCTTGGGCACTGGAGCCAGCTTCCGCAGCCACGGCCGAAGCTTGAGCGTGAAGCCGGGAAGAAGCCCTCGCCGCGGCGGCGGGGGCGCGGCCGCGACCTCCCCCTCTCGCCATGTCGTCGTCGAACGCGGGAGAAGAAGAAGATATGGGAAGAAGGTAGCAGTTGCTGGAGATTGAGGCAGGAGGAGATGGGTGAGCTTAGCATCCCGCAAGCCCCCCCTTTTTATAGGGGGAGTGCGGAGAGCTGGCTCTTCACCATCTTCGGGCGACCGCCCACGATCGCCAATCCCACGTCCTGCGCTTCTGACGGGCGCATTACTCCAGCAACCGCCCACGATCACCAATTCCGCGCCTTGCACCCCCTGGCTCGGCGCATCACTCCAACGGCCGCCCTTCTCCACCAACCCGCTGCCCTACATGCATGCAGACGCGCGTGATGAAGGGGCGCAGAAAAAGGAGAAGTAAAGACAGACAGGGCAGTTATCCCTCGCCACGCGTGGCTGTATGCCCGTTCGATTTGGACCAACAACATCCCGCATATGTGCATACCCTTGGCCTGAGTACACCTGCAGGCCGGCCACCTGACGACAAGGTTTGCCGGGAAGTGGCCAAGAGCACGCTCAAGGCCAGATAAATGAAGAAGCAAAGGAGATCTCAAAAGATGACAACCATCATGACGAAAATTACAACGGCAGTTTCCCACCGCGTGTCTGTGCATTGTTTGGGCCTAGCCCAACGACGCTTCGGACGCGCGTATGGCCCAGGCCCGGGGGCTCCTGTCGGTGTATAAAACATGGGTATTTTATACCCTGACTTATGCACAGACAGTAGCGGCCTCCTTGCCGGCCAAGGCTTGCCGGGGACCGCCAAGACCAAGACTCAAGGTTCAATTGCAGAAGCTCAAGACACAGCACCAACAAGCACCTCGACTAGTACCGAAGATGAAGACATCCCTTGCCGGCAAGACTAAACCGGCAAGGGGAAGACCCGGCAAGCTCCGTGCCGGCAAGCTTATACCAGTCCTCCAGCGCTCCACCTCACCGCACAGGTGTTCGCTGATATATGAGGTGTCGACCGCGCAGGCTGGTTGGTGAGGCTTGTCGGGCACGTGTCAGCACGTTGGGACAAGATTTGCCCCTAATGACACCCATCCAGGAGGCCTGTCAGCATAATATGAGGTAGCTGGGCAAGCGGTGCAGGAACCTTGCCGGGACTACCTCTCCACATGACACCTAACGGCGCATTTAATGCCTTTGTCCTAAACTGGTAGAGTTAGGTATGATAGCACTGTTTGCTATCTAATCGCTATGTAATTACTGTTTTGCCACTGTGGTAACTACTTCAGCTATAAAAGGAGGGCCAAGGCAATAGTTTAGAGGATTCAGACCCCCCTTTTTAAACACGGGCACGTCTCGTGTAGCAGCTCCTCTCCGCACCTTGCCGGGGAAAGCACTCCTTGTACTGTGCCTTCATACAACCGATACACCAAAAGTAGGAGTAGGGTTTTACGCTTCTCAGCGGCCCGAACCTGGGTAAATCCCTCATGCCCTCCATTGTTCATGCTCTTTGTGCACGTCGATCTCCCCCGCCGAACCACAAGGGGCTGCATGGCCCCATAGATGGTCGTACCACCACGACACCCTCGAACGGTTGGTGTGCAACCGCCGAGCAACCATAGCACCCAAACTGAAAGTCCTATCAGCATAAAGAGCATGGCGCAAAATAGCAAGGTCAGGTGAGCTGAGCGTGCCACTCTCCCACCGACCAGTCAAACACCTCCCAGCAAATAATGAATAATAGCGCAAAACAGGGAAATGTAAACTAGCAACCCTAGCCTCAGAAACTCCCCTCGACTCCCCTACGATAACCTCAGAGATGAACTCTGAGACATCCCTGGGGTGTGGCTCTACTGGGCTGCCCTCATTAGGAAGTTTGCATACCTCGGAAAATCCTCAAGTGTCATCTCTTTGGGAATATCATATAAGTTAAATGACACTGTGGGTGTATCTCTCATAGCATGAAAATGAAAGCTTTGCACGAAATTATTAGTGAGGAAAAGATACTTGTCACACTTATCTTTGAGGAACGGGATAATGCCGGCATTGTTCGCCAAATGATAGAAATCGTCAAAAATCCCCGCATCCCTCAAGAACGTGTTGCATGGCCATTCACACGGCTGCACCTCGGCCGCACGAGGAAGATGCTACTTGGGCTTAGGAGCCTTCTTGGGATTTCTGCTCGAAAAACCCCTCAACCTCCACTTGAGCATTTTCTTTTTCTGAAAATTTCTGAAATTTTTAGTGACTCAAAATAAAAGTGAACGAAACTCAACAAAATTGATAGCAACTACTCCCACAAGTATCTAGAGGCTATATCATGCATCAAAACTACTTTGGACCATACAAATTCAACATGCAAGCTCATAAACATGGTCACCACAGCAGCAAAATTTTGCAAAGTATAAAGCACTAGAATAAAAACTAATTGGAGCATTGGAGGAGTCACATACCAAGGAGTAATTCCTCAAAACAGTTTTGGAAATAGAGTTCCGAGCAAGGAGATCGAAAATCACAGCAAAATGAGCAAGAACACGGGCTTGGGAGCAAGTTTGATTTTTTCTGGAGGAAGAAGAAGGAGATGGGTGGCTGGCATAAGTGAGTGGGTCCCTATGGGACCCACAAGCCTGCTGGGCGTGCCCAGGAGGGGTGGGCGTGCCTTGTGAGCTTGTGGCTCACAGGTGCACCCCCCCTGGGGTGTGTTCAGTGCCAAAAAATCTTAAATATTCTAGAAAAAATCATACTAAATTTTCATGGCGTTCTGAGAACTTTTATTTTTGGGCCATTTTTTATTGCACGGATAATTCAGAAAACAGGATAATCATGGCATTTTATTTTAAGGTGGGTACAGAAAGTTGTGCTTACTAAATTCATCGACCAGATGCCCCTAAAAAAGAATCCATTAATAAGGTTGATCAAGTCTTATTAACAAACTGTTTCCGAATGGCATGAAACCGAAGAATCTTCGTATAACACTAAGTTACCTCAATGGGGATATGCATCTCCCCAACAATAAGAATTTCACACTTCTTTTTGACAGTTGGAAGAGAAAATTTGAAACCTCCAATAGTGATCGTCGAAACTTTTTCAATACAATTGATACCATTCACCGAACTTTGTTTCTTCAGGAAATAAACCATATGCTCATTACCATTGACATGAAAAGTAACCTTGCTTTTGTTAAAATCAATAACAGCCCCTGCAGTATTCAAAAAGGGTCTTCCAAGGATAATCGACAAGTTGTCGTCCTCGGGCATATAGTGTATAACAAAGTCTGTCAAGATAGTAACATTTGCAACAACAACGGGGACATCCTCGCAAATTCCAATAGGTATAGTAGTTGATTTATCAGCCATTTGCAAAGATATTTCAGTAGGTGTGAGCTTATTCAAATCAAGTCTTCTATACAAAGAGAAAGGCATAACACTAACACCGGCTCCCAAATCACATAAAGCAGTTTTGACATAACTTCTTTCAATGGAGCTTGGTATAGTAGGTATTCCTGGGTCTCCTAACTTTTTAGGTATTCCGCCCTTAAAAGAATAATTTGCAAGCATGGTGGAAATTTCAGCTTCAGGTATCTTTCTTTTATTAGTGACAATATCTTTCATGTATTTAGCATAAGGAGACATTTTCAACATATCAATCAAGCGAGTGCGCAAAAAGACAGGTCTAAGCATTTCAACAAAACGCTCAAAGTCTTCCTCATATTTATTTTAGATGGTTTAGTAGGAAAAGGCATAGGTTTTTGAACCCATGGTTCTCATTCTTTCCCATGTTTTCTAGCAACGAAGTCTCTTTTATCATATTTTTTATTCTTAGGAGGTGGGTTATCAAGATCAATAGTAGGTTCTATTTCTACATCATTATCCGGTTGAGCATCAACATGAACATCATCATTATCATTATCATTATCACTAGGTGGATGTTCATTACCAGATTGTGTCTCAGCATCAGAAATAGAAACATCATTTTGGTTCTCAGGAGGTTTTTCTATCTCAGGTTCACTAGCAGCATGCAAAGTCCTGTCATTTTTCTTTTTCTTTTTCTTCTTAGATGGACTAGGTGCATCAATATTATTTCTTTGAGAATCTTGTTCAATTCTTTTATGATGACCTTCAGGATATAGAGGATCCTGAGTCATTCTACCCCCTCTAGAAACAACTTTAACAGCATGATCATTCATTTTATTATTCATCTCATCAAGCAAATCATTTTGTGACTTAACAATTTGTTCTAACTGAGTCTGGCCCATAGAAGCATGTTTACTCAAGCATTTAACATCATTAGCAGTTCTAAACATCAAATCACTCAAGCGTTCAATCATGATGGCATTCCGTTTTAGTTGATTGCTAACATACATATTAAAGTGTTCCTGTTTAATGATGAATTATCAAATTCATACACGCATTGACTAGCATATTTATTATACGGAATATCACCTTCATTGAATCTAGCGAGAGAATTTACCTCCACTACCTGTGTCGGGATGTCGAGCCCATGTATTTCTTCAATAGGTGGTAAATTCTTAACATCTTCAGCTTTAATACCTTTCTCCTTCATAGATTTCTTAACTTCTTGCATATTGCTACTTGTAGACTGCGTTGGTATTTCCCCGAAGAGGAGAGGATGATGCAGTATAGTAGAGATAAGTATTTCTCTCAGTTAAGAACCAAGGTTATCAATCTAGTAGGAGAACCAAGCAAGATCCAGTGAATAGCACCTACACACACAAAAGCAAACACTTGCACCCAACGCGAATAAGAGGGTTGTCAATCCTCTTAGCGGTTACTTGCAAGGATTAAGTCTGATAGAGATAAATTGATAAAGTAAATTACTAAACTAAATAAAAGTAAATAAATTGCAGCAAGGTATTTTTATGTTTTTTATATGATAAAGATAGACCCGGGGCCATAGTTTTCACTAGAGGCTTCTCTCTTGAGCGCAGAAACATACGGTGGGTAAACAAATTACTGTTGGGCAATTGATAAAAAAGCAAATAATTATGACGGATTCATGGCAATGATCATGTATATAGGCATCACGTCTGAGACAAGTAGACCGACTCCTGCCTGCATCTACTACTATTACTCCACTCATCGACCGCTATCCAGCATGCATCTAGAGTATTAAGTTAATAAAAACAGAGTAATGCCTTAAGCAAGATGACATGATGTAGAGAAGAAAATTCAAGCAATATGAATAAACCCCATCTTTTTATCCTTAATGTCAACAATACAAATACGTGTCATGTCCCTTTCTATCACTGGGATTGAGCACCGCAAGATTGAACCCATCACAAAGCACCTCTCCCATTGCAAGATAAACCAATCTAGCTGGCCAAACCAAATCGATAGATCGGAGAGAAATACAAAGCTATATTTAATCATGCATAAAAGAGTTCTGAGAAGACTCAAATATTTCTCATGAATAATCTGATCATAAACTCACAATTCATCAGATCCCAACAAACACACCGCAAAAGAAGATTACATCGGATAGAACTCCAAGAACATCAAGGTGAACATGGTATTGAAGATCAAAGAGGGAGAAGAAGCCATCTAGCTACTAGCTATGGACCCGTAGGTATGTGGTAAACTACTCACACATCATTGGAAGGGCAGCAAGGTTGATGTAGAAGCCCTCCGTGATCGATTCCCCCTCCGGCAAAGTACCGGAAAAGGCCTCCAGATGGGATCGCGGAAGAACAGAGGCTTGCGGCGGTGGAAAGGTTTTTTCTTCTGGCTCTCTGATGGTTTCCGAATATTTGTGAATTTATAGGAGTGGAATTAGGTCAAACGGAGCCACGAGGGCCCCACAAGGCATGAGGGCGCGCCCCCTGGGGCCGCGCCCTGTTGCCTTGTGGAGGCTTCCTGAACCTTCTGGCCTCCTCACCAAGTCTCCAGGGTCTGTTTTGTCCAGAAAAAATCTCCAAAAAGTTTCGTGGCATTTGGACTTTGTTTGGTACTGATTCTCTGAAAAGCCAAAAACAAGCAGAAAATAGCAACTGGCACTGGGCACTAGGTTAATAGGTTAGTCCCAAAAAATGATATATAATTACATATAAAAACATCCAAGATTGATACTATAATAGCATGGAACAATCAAAAATTATAGATACGTTGGAGACGTATCAAGCATCCCCAAGCTTAATTCCTGCTCGTCCTCGAGTAGGTAAATGATAAAAACAGAATTTTTGATGTGGAATGCTTCCTAATATGTTTCATCATGTAATCGCTTTTACGGTATGAATAATAAGATCCAAATAATTCAAAGCAATAGTCTATAATTTGATATAAAGACATCAATACTCAGGCATACTAACAAACAATCATGCCTTTCAAAATAACAATGCTAAAGAACGTTAGCCCTACAAAATCATACAATCCTGTCATGCTCCATCTTCTTAACACAAAGTATTTATCATGCACTATCCTGATGGCAAGCCGAGCAATTGGTTCATACTTTTTAACGCGCTTCAGCTTCTTCAACTCCCACTCAATACATGAGCGCAAGCCATGGATATAGCACTATGGGTGGAATAGAGTGTGGTGGTAGAGGTAAATAAGAGAAGTCAAAAATAAGAAGATAGTCTCACATCAACGAGGCTAATCAACGGGTTATGGAGATGCCCATCAATTGATGTCAATGCAAGGAGTAGGGATTGCCATGCAACGGATGCACTAAGAGCTATAAGTGTATGAAAGCTCAACATGAAAACTAAGTGGGTGTGCATCCAACTTGCTTGCTCATGAAGACCTCGGGCATTTGAGGAAGCCCGTCATCGGAATATACAAGCCAAGTTCTATAATGAAAAATTACCACTAGTATATGAAAGTTACAAAATAGGAGACTCTCTATATGAAAAACATGGTGCTACTCTGAAGCACAAGTGTGGAAAAGGATAGTAACATTGCCCCTTCTCTCTTTTTCTCTCATTTTATTATTATTTTTCCTTTTTTTTCATGGCCCTTTTTCGCCTCTTTTTTTCGTCCGGAGTCTCATCCCGACTTGTGGGGGAATCATGGTCTCCATCATCCTTTCCTCATTGGGACAATGCTCTAATAATGATGATGATCACACCTCTATTTACTTACAACTCAATATTATAACTCGATACTAGAACAAAAAATGTGACTCTATATGAATGCCTTTGGCAGTGTACCAGGATGTGCAATGATGCTAGCGTAACATGTATAAAAATGATGAACGGTGGCTGAGCCACAAATACTATGTCAGCTATATGATCATGCAAAGCAATATGACAATGATGATGTATGTCATAAAAACGGAACGGTGGAAGTTGCATGGCATTATATCTCGGAATGGCTATGGAAATGCCATGATATGTAGGTATGGTGGCTGTTTTGAGGAAGATATAAGGAGGCTTATGTGTGATAGAGCGTATCATATCACGGGGTTTGGATGCACCGGCAAAGTTTGCACCAACTCTCGATGTGAGAAAGGGCAATGCACGGTACTGAAGAGGCTAGCAAATTGCGGAAGGGTGAGAGTGCGTATAATCCATGGACTCACGTTAGTCATAAAGAACTCACATACTTATTGCGAAAGTTTATTATCCCTCGAAGCAAAGTACTACTACGCATGCCCCTAGAGGGATAGATTGGTAGGACAAGGTCCATCGCTCGTCCCTGACCGCCACTCATAAGGTAGACAATCAATAATAAATCACACTCCAACTTCTTAGCATAACGACAGATCATACGTGCATGCTTCGGGAATCAAAAACCTTAACACAATTATTCTTACTAAACCACAATCATCTACTAGTACCTCCCCCAGATTACCATCTTAATATCGCAAAACTATTGCAAGGAATCAAATTTATCATATT
Source organism: Elymus sibiricus (assembly GCA_039707655.1). NCBI lineage: Eukaryota > Viridiplantae > Streptophyta > Magnoliopsida > Poales > Poaceae > Elymus > Elymus sibiricus. The sequence goes on along the minus strand of CM077668.1, from coordinate 100,048,993 downwards.
CAGTGATCTACATGAAAGTTTTTATTATATCCCTCTTGAATACCTATCGTATCAAGACCAAATTCATAACCCATGCATATTACCATTGCTATCATGAGACTCTCAGAAAGATATAAGTGAAGCATGAGAGTGCAACTATTTCTTTTAAAATATAACCACCGCCGTGCTCTAAAAGATATAAGTGAAGCACTAGAGCAACTGCCTAGCTCAAAAGATATAAGTGAAGCACATATAGTATTCTAACAAATCATGAATAATGTGTGTCCCTCTCAAAAAGGTGTGTTCAGCAAAGATGATTGTGACAAACTAAAAAGCAAACAAAAGCAAACAAACTATACCACAAGACGCTCCAAGTAAAACACATACCATGTGATGAATAAAAATATAGCTCCAACTGAGTTACCGATAGATTGTAGATGAAAGAGGGGATGCCTTCCGGGGCATCCCCAAGCTTAGACGCTTGAGTCGTCCTTGAAAACTTGGGGTGCCTTGGGCATCCCCAAGCTTAGGCTCTTGCCGCTCCTTATTCTTTTATCCATCGTAGTCTCACCCAAAACTTGAAAACTTCAGCACACAAAACTCAACAGAAACCTCATGAGATCCATTAGTATAACAAACAAATCTTAAACTTTAGGTACTGTTATAAATTGATTAATATTTAATGTTGGCATAATGCTACTATACTCCAACTTCTTCATGACTCATACCCCCCGATACGATCCATAGATTCATCAAAATAAGCAACCTTCGCAACAAAAACAGAATCTGTCTAAAACAGAACAGTCTGTAAAGATCCGAATTATGGTCATACTTATGTAATCCAAAAATTCTGAAAAATTAGGAAAACGTGGGAAATTCATATATCAATACTGTGTAAAAAATTCAGAGTTTTATCACGCTCGAGAAAAAAACCAAAATTCCAGCACTGGACGCAAAAGTTTCTGTTTTCCAACAGCATCTATCATACTATCTTCCAAATCATCCCAAAGGCATTACTTGGCACAAACACTAATTTAAACATAAAAACACAATCATAACAGAGTCTATAATCATGCAAACACTCAAAAACAGAAGGTAAAAGCAAAATATTATTTTATTCATTGGGTTGCCTCCCAACAAGCGCTATTGTTTTATGCCCCTAGCTAGGCATACTGCATAGTTTCAAGTGTTGTCATCCTTGGTTTTGACATCCTTAGGTGTATGATTTTCGGGAGGTTTTTCAAAAACAATGGGGAACACATCATCAACCAAAATTTTAGGGTCATTAAGATTGCTATCTTCAAACCCTTGTTGGTTCCCTTTTACAATCCAAGAGTACTTCTGATTAATTCCATTAAAAAATTGTTGGATGATATGTATGGGAGGAACTTCTTTTTTAGTATTTTCATCAAAAGCATGGTAATCATGAAAAACATATCGCAACATATATTCCTCATTATATAAAATTTCATCTATCACAGGATTTTCTTGACTCATATTATAGAAATCAAAGATCTCTCTAGCTTCTCGTACTATGTAATCAAACTCATTCATAAGGATAAGAGTAGCTATCTTTTTAGCTTTAGGGTTATTTATAACCAACAACTCATAAAACAATCTTTGCAAGGAAGGATGAGTACGGATAAATCCTCTTTCAAGTTTAAGAATGAGTGCGGAGATAGCCTCCCCATAACTGCTGGTTCTTTTAAGGATTGGAGTGTCATTACAAACCAAAGTTGCCGTGCAATTAAATAACTCTTGAATAATATTTTTCCCTATGGCATTTCCACTCCCTACTACAAAAATTTTCGAGTCTAAATTTAAGGGAATTTCTATCTTAGGAATTTTAGCATCCTCATCTTTTTCAATAACAAAATCAGACATGGTGGCAACTGTAAACAAAGCAAGCAAACTAGCAAATAAAAAATATTTTTGTGTTTTTGTAAAAAAAATTAGAAGTGGGGGAGATGAAAACGGGAGGCAAATGCAAATGAAAAGTCAAATAAAATAAATGCAAGTGATTGATAGTTTGTGCGAAGGTACTTGATAGATTTTGATGATGTCTCCCCGGCAACAGCGCCAGAAATTCTTCCTGCTACTTGTAGACTGCGTTGGTATTTCCCCGAAGAGGAGAGGATGATGCAGTATAGTAGAGATAAGTATTTCCCTCAGTTAAGAACCAAGCTTATCAATCTAGTAGGAGAACCAAGCAAGATCCAGTGAACAACACCTACACACACAAAAGCAAACACTTGCACCCAACACGAATAAGAGGGTTGTCAATCCTCTTAGCGGTTACTTGCAAGGATTAAGTCTGATAGAGATAAATTGATAAAGTAAATTACTAAACTAAATAAAAGTAAATAAATTGCAGCAAGGTATTTTTATGTTTTTTATATGATAAAGATAGACCCGGGGGCCATAGTTTTCACTAGAGGCTTCTCTCTTGAGCGCAGAAACATACGGTGGGTAAACAAATTTCTGTTGGGCAATTGATAGAAAAGCAAATAATTATGACGGATTCATGGCAATGATCATGTATATAGGCATCACGTCCGAGACAAGTAGACCGACTCCTGCCTGCTTCTACTACTATTACTCTACTCATCGACCGCTATCCAGCATGCATCTAGAGTACCTCCATGATCTCATCTAAAGCCATTTCTGGCACCCTGCCGAGGGGGGGAATCATCACCGGAGGCCATCTTCATCATCCCGACGGTCTCCATGACGAGCAGGGAGTAGTTCACCCTCGGGGCTGAGGGTTTGTACCAGTAGCTATGTGTTCTCTCTCTCTCTCTCTCTCTCTCTCTCTCTCTCTCTCGTGTTCTTGATTTGGCACGATCTTGATGTACCGCGAGCTTTGTTAATATAGTTGGATCATATGGTGTTTCTCCCTCTCTATCTTGTTGTGATGAATTGAGTTTTTACCTTTGAGGTTTCACTATTATCGGATTGAATACTTTTATGGATTTGAGAACACTTGATGTATGTCTTGCATATGAATACCCGTGGTGACAATGGGGTATTATATTGATTCACTTGATGTATGTTTTGGCACTCAACTCGCGGATTCCTGAGGTGACATTGGGGTAATCTATGCATAGGGGTTGATGCAAGTTTTCGTCCTACTTTCTCCGGTAGAAATCTTGGGGCACTCTTTGAAGTTCTTTGCGCTGGATTGAATATTATGAATCTGAAGTTGTTTTGATGCATATCGAATAATCAACTCACGGATACTTGTGGTGACATTGGAGTATCTAGGTGACATTAGAGTTGGTTGATGCATATCATATGGTGTTATTTTAGTACAAACTCTAGTGCTGTTTGTGACACTTATAGGGATGGCTCAATAGATTGATCAGAAAGGATAACTTTGAGGTGGTTTCGTACCCTACAACAATTTCTTCTTATGTTCTCTGCTAATAGGAACTTTGGAGTGATTCTTTATCGCACGTTGAGGGATTGTTATATGATCCAATTATGTTAGCACTGTTGAGAGATTGCACTAGTGAAAGTATGAACCCTAGGCCTTGTTTCTAAGCATTGTAATACCGTTTGTGCTCCGTTTTATCACTTGCTACCTTGCTGTTTTTATATTTTCAGATTACAAAAACCTATATCTACTATCCATACTACACTTGTATCACCATCTCTTCGCCGAACTAGTGCACCTATACAATTTAACATTGTATTTGGTGTGTTGGGGACACAAGAGATTTCTTGTATTTGATCGCAGGGTTCTTTGAGAGATACCATCTTCATCCTACACCTCCCATGGATTGATAAGCCTTAGGTCATCCACTTGAGGGAAAATTGCTACTGTCCTACAAAACTCTGCGCTTGGAGGCCCAACACGAGTCTACAAGAATAAGTTGTGTAGTAGACATCAAGCTCTTTTCTGGCGCCGTTGCCGGGGAGGTGAGTGCTTGAAGGTATATCTTTAGATCTTGCAATTGTATCTTTTAGTTTCTTGTTTTATCACTAGTTTGGTTTATAAAAGAAAACTACAAAAAATGGAATTGAGGTTGCCTCATATTATTCATCTTTATAATGTCTTTCTTGAAAATGATGGAGCGGAAAATTGTGCTCAATTGATAGAAGAAGAATTCAATAAAATGTTTGGCATAAAATCTTTGAATGATGAGCATGATTGCAATGTTGTTAGTATGAATTCTATGAATATCCAAAATACTAAAGATGATTGCACTAGTCATGACAAAAATGTTTCTTATAAGCATGTCAATTTTTGTGGAGTGCATAAAGTTTGTGAAGACATGCCTTATAGGGATGATAGATTTTGTAAGAAGCATAAACATGATAGAACCAATTTTATGCTCAAAGTGATAGATGAATTTGCTACAAAATTATGTTCTCTTTATCCTATTACTTGTGAACTTTGCAATAAAGTTGCTCACCTTAATTTCCAATGCATGCTTTTTCATGATCGAATCGTGTCCAAATATTGCAATAACTTGATCACCCTTGAACTTTATAATGAACTTTGTTTATTTTTGGGGTGTGGGGAATCGTCACATAAAAATAGTTGGTTTGAAGCATTCATATTCACAGACCATGCTGAAACTAATTTGAAACAAATCTATATGTTTTGTATGGTAAATTGCAATGAGAATGCTTATATTGCCAACTATAGAAAAACGGGAAAACAAATAGAATATAAAAGAAATACTAATGGAAGGGTAAAGATTCCCCCTTTCCCTCCTATTTTCTCTCATGATGAAACAGGTAACGAGGAGGAGGTTCCTATCCAACCAATCTCTTCAATAAGAAGCTCGGAAGAATTAAATAAACCCACACATAATGTGGTAAAGAAAAAAAAACAAGGAAAAGTAGAGGTAAAGAGATATCTCTCCCAATAATGTTGCTCCTATTATTGTTGTACCTCATGAGAATGAATCAAAAATAATTGTGGAAGATGATACACTTGATGATGATTTTGTTATGCCTATTGCTTGTTGTGATGATTATGATTGGGAAGATAATGATACTTCTTATGATCTTGAAAATCTTTATGGCACCAACTTGGAGGAATATGATAATAATTGTTATACTATTGGTGCTATTCATACTATTGATGATAATAGTGATAATGCTAATGATATGCAAACCAACAAGCTTGGGGATGCTATGTTTGATTGGAATGATATGTTTGAGAATTTATTTGCTGCAAATAACGTTTGCCCTAAGCTTGGGGATGCTATGCTTAATGAAAATGACCTTTTTATTCCCCCTACTTTTGATGAGCAAATTTATTATGATGATGACATGCCTCCTATCTATGATGATTATTGTGATAATACTTATGTTATGAAAAATAGTGATGATTATTATTATAATACTTGTTATAATTATGAAAATCCTTTTACTGAATATCACTCTTTTAATGTGAAACAATTTATAGTATTCGAGTTTCATACGATACTCCCACTATTATGAATGAGAAGAAAATTGCTTGTGTGGAGAGTAATAAAAATTCTATGCTTATGTATCATGACAAGAATGCTTTGTGTGATGGATATATTGTTGAATTTCTTCATGATGCTACTGAAAATTATTATGAGAGAGGATCATATGCTTGTAGGTGTTGCAATAATATCAAGTTTTGTCTCTATGTGTTGAATGTTTTGAAGTTATGCTTGTTTTGCCTTCCTATGCTAGTTGATTCTTGCTCCCATAAACTATTTGCTCACAAAATCCCTATGCATAGGAAGTGGGTTAGGCTTAAATGTGCTAGTCATATGCTTCATGATGCTCTCTTTGTGTTTCAATTCTTTACTTTTATGTGAGCATCATTGAAATCATCATGCCTAGCTAAAAAGGCATTAAAGAAAAGCGCTTGTTGGGAGACAACCCAATACTTATACCTTCTGTTTTTGTGTGTTCACAAGATTAAGCTACTGTGTTAATCATGTTTTATATGTTTTCTTTCAATAATGTGCCAAGTAAAGCCTTTGGGATAGTGTGGATACTTGTTGATTCGATTCTGTGCAAAAACAGAAACTTTTGCGTCCAGTGCTGGAATTTCTATTCTATACTTGAGCGGAGAAAATTCTGAAATTTTTACAGAGCATTGGGTTACAAAGTTTTTACATTTTCCTAATTTTTCAGAACTTTTGGAGGTACAGAAGTATGGTTTTTAAATCGCTCACTACATGCTGTTCTGTTTTTGACAGATTCTGTTTTCGATGCATAGTTTGCTTGTTTTAGTGTTTCCATAGCTTATATTGAGCAATATAAATTGTGGAAATGATAGACTACAGTAGGCATTATGTGAGAACAATTATTAATCTTGTCTTGACAGTACCTAAGTGGATGATTTATTTTTATCGTACTAACCTATCTCACAAGTTCCGTTAAGTTTTGTGTGATTGAAGTTTTCAAGTTTTGGGTGAGATATCGATATGAGGAGAATAAGGAGCGGAAAGACCCTAAGCTTGGGGATTCCCAAGGCACCCCAAGGTAATATTCAAGTAAGACCCAAGCAACTAAGCTTGGGGATGCACCGGAAGGCATCCCCTCTTTCGTCTTCAACATTATCGGTAACCTTACTTGGAGCTATATTTTTATTCGTCACATGATATGTGTTTTGCTTGGAGCGTCATTTTATTTTAGTTGGATTTGCTTGCTGTTATTTAGAATAATGTTTTGTATCTTTTATTTAAATAAAATGCAAAGTATAGCGTTTACCATGCTCAGTTTCCAAGTTTATGTGTTGCTGTTTGAAAACAGAAAGTTTTCTGTTATGTCCAGAATATTCCTGAATAGTCAAGACATGCTAAAAATCTGAAATTTTTACACAGTAAGCATGCATGAGTTCTCTGTCACTTGGTAATTTTTCAGAATTTTTGGAGTTAGGGAATTATGAATTTTAAATCCCCCTTTACAGACTATTCTGTTGTGGCAGATTGCTGTTATATTTGAGTGTTTGCATATGTTTGCTTGTTTAATGATTATATTTGAGGATAGGAGTATTAAATATGCAGAGGCATTTAGTATCCAATGTTAAATTATAATTTTAGTGATTTTCTACAGTAGAGAATGATAAAGTTTTGCATTGATTTATACTAACTTATCTCACAAGTTCTTGTTGAGTTTTATGTGGATGAAGTTTTTAAGATTTAGAGAAACCGTGATATGAGAGGAATTAAGGAGACAAAAGAGCTCAAGCTTGGGGATTCCCAAG